>OX276342.1:12138464-22138464 GCA_946251885.1 Cosmia pyralina | reverse complement strand
GCTTTCGACGTTAGCGTCAAAACAATATTGGTCCATTTGCGTCAAATTGGCAAGGTAAAAAAGCTTGACAAATGGGTGCCCCACGAACTCAATGATCGCCAGCGCGAAGTACGCGTCGAGACGTGCCTTGCACTGCTCAACAGACACACAAATGAAGGAATTTTGAACCGCATTGTTACCTGCGATGAAAAATGGATTCTGTTTCATAACCGCAAGCGCTCAGCAAGTTGGTTGGATCCTGGTTCAGCACCTAAACAATGCCCTAAACGAAAATTTACCCCTAGAAAAGTGATGGTCACTGTTTGGTGGTCTAGCGCCGGTGTGATTCATCACAGCTTCTTACCAAACGGGGTGAGCATTACTTCAGATGTGTACTGTGAAGAACTGAACACAATGATGGAGAAGCTGGCACATCTCCAACCAGCATTGGTCAATCGCTCGTCTCCGCTGCTCCTGCACGACAACGCGCGACCTCATACTGCACAGCAGACGGTCTCCAAGTTGCAAGAACTGGGGTTGGAAGCTCTCCGTCATCCACCCTACTCACCAGACCTTGCGCCTACAGACTAATAATTTTTCCAGAATTTGGATAACTTCTTGGCGGGAAAAAAATTCAATACCCGAGAGGCAGTACAAAATGCCTTTGAAGAATTTGTTGCCTCCCGTCCAGCTGATTTCTTTAAGAAGGGCATCAATAAACTGCCACTGCGTTGGCAAATATGCATTGATTGCATGGGTGATCACTTCGATTAATACAAATAAAAAATGCATGAAAAAAATTTGTTTAAATTTTTTCATACAAAATGGCAATTTCATAGGTAAAGACCTATTATAAACTATTTACATTCCCTGTTTTCACCCCACAGAGGTGGAATTTAAAAAAACCGTTTGGGATATGTCCGTAACTTGACTGAAAGATTATAACCAATTTTCGAGTCAATCAAGCCCCGCAGTAAAACCTGCCCTGTAAAATTGACTACCCCCTCTTCACCCCCTTAGGGGTTGATTTTCGAAAAACCCTGATACACGTTATTCTTTATTTTTGGTCTCAAGTATAAATACTGAATTTCGAGTTAATCGGACCACGCGTTAAAATTCCTCCAAACAAACTTTGACATCCCCCAATCCCTCTTTAGGGGGTAGTTTAGGAAAACTAAAAATGAAAAACTTTATATGAATTTTGAAAAATCCTTTCTTAGTGCACCCCTAGACCTCATAAGGAACCTACGTGCCAAATTTGGAATCTCTAGACCCAGCGGTTTGGGCTGTGCGTTGATATGTCAGTCGGTCAGTCAGTTTCTTCTTTTATATATTTAGATAAGTTAATCTTAACTATACTATAATTATAATAAAGATGAAGAGTTTGTTTGTTTGAGCACGCTGATCTATGGAACTACGGATAACCTCTGGAAGTCGGATTTGAAAAATCTCGAGGAAGGTTAGATTTCAATTTAACATCTTACAACCTTTGGGAGCCGAGCAAAATGAAAACGAAGTAATGCGCGGGCGGACGATGCGATGCGACGCGTCGGTTCGGGGGCCAAAATTTCACGAGGACGAAGTCGCAGGTAGAAACTAGTGAAACACACTTCCCGAAAAAAATGTTCTACGTCTAAAATTTAGACTCTAAATGATGGTGAAACCAGCTCAAAAATCCGATGTTCAGAAGAACAACGCGGTCACACAGTCAGACACGAAAACAGACTTCGATTTTTTCTGTGGTTTCCACCATCATTTAGAGAATTTATTCCAGAAGGTTTATATAAGTGTGTAAAATTGGAAAATGTTTTTTCTATGGGATTTTTGGTATGAATTATTGAAATTTGGACAGGACGTCTGTCGTCGGTCAGCTAGTTGAATGTAAAGGTGCCTTTGTATCTGGCGTTGGTCCAACGTAGATGCTGCCTCAATCATCTCTAATGTTGTGGGAATGCGACTTTTTATCGATACAATCACGGCTAAGCGAGAGTAGCGTGTTTATTTTAACAGACGTCAATGTACGTGGAACATTGAACATTCGCTCAGTGTGAAGGCACAAAAGCTAGTCTACACAGGACATACTACGCTGAACTCGCTAAAGGGGATCACCAGTTCCAAATATTGACTAAAAGTACAGGGTCAATTTAAATTAGCTAGCGAAACTTTTATATGTGATTGCAAAAAACAAAAAAAAAAACGAGTTAATCATTAGTTTTGGAGATAAAAACCGCAGGCAGTTTAGTCACAATATAAATATGGGTAGTAGGAAAACTACGAACAAACGTACGAAACGGCACACACACAGACACGCACATCGACGGGACGCCTAAGCCACAATAAATATACTGAGAGCACCGCGACTATCGCTTGGGGCCTCGTCGGTGCGCGCGTGTGTGTGTGCTGTTTCGACCGTTTGTACATAGTTTTCTTACCAACCATATATTTATTGTGGTTTAGTTTCTTGAAATATCGGCTAAAAAAACAGTTTTTGTGTAAACTTCAGACATACAATATCAAAACAAAATACCTAATTTTCTAAACTCATGCTTCAAGTAACTAAACTGCTGTCGTTGACCCCAAAAAAAAATTTTTTTTTTATTATGTTTAGATATCGATATCCATCACATTTGTGGAGTTTGCTAACTGATTTAAATTGACCTTGTACAGTTGCATATAATAGCAGGTACTAACCGGGTGCGGCGGCGGCATTTGGTGCGGCATCTGGTGCTGTGGGGGGCCGTACTGCGGCGCGGGGTGCGGGGGCAACTGCTGCGGAGGCCCGCGGGGTCCCCAGTCCGGCCGGCCGCCGGGTCCACCCGGGCCACCTGGCCCGCCGGGGCCACCGGGGCCGCGCTGTAGTTGTGGCGGACCTTGGAACTAATAAAAAAGAGGTTTTAGTCATCAAACTCTTAAAACCATTTGGATTATAACTATTTTAAAGGTGGATCCACACAGCCCGGCTTCTATATATGTAGTGCCCGACGGCCTGCAGTGTGGCTCCACAGTACGATAACGTAAATTATTAATTACTACTTGTGCCTCACTGAGACTACAACTTAGGTTACTCTACAGTAGGCTAGGAATAGTTGACAGTAAGGAAAATACACTGGTCATCAAAAAAATCGACCCACCTGCGTTTTTACCGCACATCACGTTTTTCTTAGGCAAAACCAAACAAAATGTTCTAGTACTGAAATGTTTTATTTAACTTGTTTATTTACACCAATTTAATCACAATTTAAACTTCAAAATGTTTTTTTTTTAAAGAATTTTGATTTAAAAATCAAAATCCTTAATTTTACACCATTTTTTGATTAATTTTAAAAACGCTGTAGTTTTTTTGTCATAAGTGTTATGTACACAATTGTTTCAAATTAATATTGCGTATTCCCTCCTCTTGCTCGAATGACGGCCTGCATTCGCCGTTTTAACGACCTTATCAAGATTTTGATAGTCTCTTGAGGGATTCGGGCCCATTCTTCCGTAATGGCGGTTTCCAGGTCTCCTAATGTTGTCGGGGCTGGATTACGGGCTCTAACCTTTTGTTTTAGGGTGTCCCACATATGCTCTATCGGGTTAAGATCGGGGCTTCTTGCTGGCCAGGACATAACCCGAATGCCGACCTCTTCAAGGTAATCGGTGGTGATGTGCGCTACGTGTGGTCGTGCATTATCATGCATTAATTCAAAGTTCTCACCAATATAGCCGGCATATGGCACCACATGGTCTTCTAAGATCTCTGTGATGTAGCGTGCGGCAGTTAAAGCACCTCTTCGTATGAAAACCAGCTCCGTGCGTCCAGTCAAAGATATCCCAGCCCAAAACATTACAGAGCCCCCACCATAACTGACAGTTTCTCTTATGCAACATTGAGTATAACGTTCACCTGGCCTTCGCATCACATTACGGCGTCCATCAGAACCGTATAAAGTCATTCGACTCTCATCACTAAAAAGAACTGACTCCCATTGACCTATAGTCCAGTTGATGTGATTACGGGCAAATTGAAGTCTGGCTTGTTGATGAGCTGTGGTCAATTGTGGTCCTGTTGCAGGCTTGTGTGGTCTTAAATTTTGCTCACGAAGTCTTCTTCTTACAGTACTATCACTTATAGCCACACCCCGAACTTCACGTAAGCGTCGCTGGAGATCAACACCCGACTGATGTCGATTTCGTAGAGCTGATACCACTATAAAGCGATCATCCCTTTGAGATGTCACCCTATGCCTTCCAGATCCAGATCTTCTTCGATACTGGCCAGTTTCCAGGAACCTTTGGTAAACTCGCCGCACTGCAGAACGGCTCAGTTGTAACCTCCTGGCCACGACACGTTGACTTAAGCCTTGTTGGAGCAAAGCCACCACTTGGGCCGCCTCAGCCTCAGTAGTGTCCATTATTTTTAAGTAAAGTAATCAAATCTACAGCCTCGGTAAATAAACTTAACGTTATTAACAAGAAATCCCTACAAAAGTCTGTTTCGGACTGAAAGAACGGTTCGAATTTGTTTCGACGTAAAACCACCAAATCAGCACTCGACAGTATTTCTGTATAAAAAATTGTTAAGTACCTTCAAGTGCAATAAGATTTACGACAAACAAGATGTCAAACATCATATCCGACCCTCAAAATAAAAAACAAACGTGTGAAACAGCTTATCTGTGAAACAATCGATAAATATTAAACAAAAAGTGGGTGGGTCGATTTTTTTGATGACCAGTGTAGTTGGTGAATGTTGTATTGTACAATGTAAGTACGAGCTAAAAATATAAAAATCTACTTAATTTAGTAAATTATTCTAGATTAAATAATATTTTGTTTGTTTTGTGTTACCCCTAGAGGGGTTAGGCAGAGGTGTACCTATAGTACCTACACCCACATTTCGTTAGTTATGTTAAGTCCCACGTAATAGGAGACAACCCTATTGCCATTGACCGGGCACAAACCCAGACTCCCGAGCTGCTACTGAGAAATTCCTAGTAGAAAAAAACCCAATGACACTTTGCCCGACCTAGAATCAAACCCAGGCAAGGCAGTCGCATTATTAATCGGTCAACTAGCCTGTTCCAAACATTTTCGACTTTTTCAGCCGTATCCTCCATAACGAATGCGTATAGTAACCGGAGTTGCAAAAGGCCTTCCCGCAAGTCCTGACCAAGCACAATGCTAATTTGGAAGTTTTATCTTACCTGCATTGGTGGACCTCTGGGCGGAGGGCCCTGGTGCGGCGGGGGTCCTTGATGCGCCATATGATGCGGCGGTGGGCCCTGGTGCTGCGGGAGATGGTGCGGTGGGCCGTGAGGGGGCCCGTGCGGCCCATGCGGGCCGTGCTGCCCGCCCGCCGGCCCACGCATCTGGTGGTGCGGCGCGCCGCCCGCCATCATCATGCGCGGCCCGTTGGGGCCCGGCCCGTTAGGACCGCCGCCGAAGAAGTCTATACACAGTTATTGTTCACTCAGCCACACGTCCATGGTAACAATCAAACAAACAACAAGCCTTTATTCCGCAGCAATAAGGTCGGTTTTCGAAGTTTAGGTGTTACTACTGACATGAGGTTGACCGTATCATCATCGACAACGATACGCTTTTCTAGTTTACACGAAATGAATTATAAATATAACGAATCGTACTACATTATGGTCCGTCTTATCGCAATCGGCAGCATAGGTACCGCCGATATAATGCAAGTTCTTGAGCTCTGTGTATACGTACATAAGTAGGTACAGTTTCTCACTATCGCGGTTAGCAGTCAAATAAAATTTTAAGGGTTATTTTGTATTATTGGACCAATATTTTTAATGAATACATACACCCATTGGATATCCAGTGAATTGTGCCTCCTAACGTGGAGTTTGCAGAAATAAGTGTTTTTCTCGTGCAACAGTAGGTACTCCATTATATTCCCTTCACGAGCAGTTGCAATTTTAGGCGGTCAGACCCTTGTATCGAAACCAACATGACCCGGGAATCCCACTTTTCTTGTCAAGGTTCAGTGTTGTCATAACTAAACTCTTTATTTTTCACTATTTAGCGCGAGTTAGGCTACTTAAAAGCAAGCATATATCAAGCATTTTCCATCCAGGATCGTTAATACAACAAAAACAAAGGTTTACCTCCAGGATGTGGCCCAGGTGGGCCACCCGGGTGTGGTCCTCTCATGCCCGGGTTAGGTCCAGGCGGTGTAGATCTAGTCTTAGACTGACTCTCAAACTGGTTCAAGGCCTGTGAAATATACGCTCCTTGTACGCTACTGGCAATCTTTCATAAAAAAATGTGAAGGAATTCGATACTCCTACGATATTTTTTGCTGACTTTCTTCCCCTTCTTAGTTTTGACATTGTTAACCCGGGCGGGTGCCATTCAAATACCTATGTACGCAAAGAGTGGCACGGGTATTTGTACACGAAATACGTGTGGCACCGGAAAGTGACAATACATTATTTTGCACTTCACATTACACAGTATCCATACAAATGTACAAAAATGTAAGGCGCGGGCTAGAAGTAATTGATGTCCCGTGGTCAGTAGGTACTGTGACCTACTTTGTTCAGAAGTTTTGATATCCTTAACAAGCAAATTCAAATCGATAGGTGGATTAGAAACTGTATAAAATAACGGAATTTGTTTTCGTTATTTTGTTGTTGTTAGCTAGCTCGAATTACGAACTTTTCATAGAAAGTACCTAAGGATAGCAGTAAAGCCTTTCGGTATGATAATAATTTGATAGCAGTCCCTTGGCGTACAATTCGATTGAACCTCAGATATCGGGCAGCAGGTTTATTTCAATAGGGTTCTCCAGCCACCTAAGAGGCTCCGATTTAGCTCAATCTCTCATAATCTCAGAAAAATAAAGCTCAACTTTTCGGTGTGTTTTCTCTTTAACTTCTTATTTATCTCAAACTTGCAGCAACAGCTAAATAGCGCAACATTTATCTAATGCCTAATATCTAAGCCTTCCCTTATGTTATAACCTCAAAGAATATCAATAGCAAAAAAAGAAATATGTATAAGCGAGACCTATTGAAGGTCTCGCTACTTACCTGTTTAGTGGGTAACGTGACGACAGGATGCTGTCCGTGAATCTCTTTCTTGGGCAGACGTTCCGTTACCATCCTAATGGACTGGTCAGAGCCCAGGGATATGACGCAGAACCCCTTCGACTGTCCATTCGCCCTATTCTCGAAGAACTTCACGTCTTGGAAGTCAGTAACGCCAATGTCTGCGATGTTGTTAGCAATGTCTTGATCCGTCGCCCACTGCAAAAGGTTTTACCAAAAACTAAACCACGATACAAGCTGGGCAACTTAGCTATAAGTTGTATACATACGTGATGAAGCCAGCCACGACTCGGACGTACGAAACCTCGTCCAAGAACATACCTTATAGCGCGAATAAAAAAACCGCCGATTTTAACACGAATTTTCGGTAATTATAATGCCCCTAACTTCTGTCAGGTTGTGTCGAGAGGATAAGCAAGCAAAGTTGTATCACTCAAAAAAATCGTGTTTCTTAAACCTACACCAATCTAATCTGCACGAATTGTAACACGAAGCTCTACTTAATATATTATTTGTTTTTGTTATTTTATAAAGTTGTCGTTCTCTCATTTTGTAACAGGAGACTTTGGGAGAAAGGAAACAGTTTTTTGTGTTACCATGTTTTTATTGTCATTCATAAATTTATCACAGATATTGGCAGTATCAAGATAAATAAATAGAGCAGTTCGCAAAACTGCAGACTCCATCATTCTCAAACGGGATACGAGATCCTTCATAACAGTAAAAAAGGATCAATTAACTCACTTAGTACAAGGATTTAACATCTTTGGTCATTAACATAGTCATTACACTTTAAAATTGTATCAGGACTTAATTTATCGGAAACCAATCTAATGAAGTTAGATTATAAATATACTTTGCTAAACTAGACAAGGTTTTAATAAGTAGATATTATCTAACATACAAAAATATTTCCGGCAGTGAGTTATTTTATTACATTGTAAGTAATAATTATTTTAGCATTATTACAATTTATGTATTTATGCTATTAACCATCTGCCAATAGTATGTTACAGGGGACATAACAATATGGATAGTTTTTACTGTAAATCTATAGTAAACGTGGTTACAAAGTCGTGACAGAAAATATAAATTATGTAAGACGACGCGAAGCAAAAATTTTATCCATGTTTGTACATAACTGAGTTTAAATACTACCACTACAATAATGAAATAGTGTGAATACTTTCGGTTTATCAATATTATATTTCGGCCCGGATATAAACAAAATTTTAGATAAGTATGATACAGACAGATTTATAATTTTACTGTAGAGATAAACATTTGAATAATTAAACGCCAGTTTAAAAATAGTACATAATAAATGTTTACACAACAACAAAAAATTGGACAAGTTCCAACCGCAATACAGACAAAATGTGAAACACATCTGCCAAGATTAAAGGAACAAAAAGAAAACAATAAAATATAATCAAAGTAAGACACAAATAGCTACATCATTACGCAGAACAAGCTCAAACATCTTACCTCTGAAAACCTGATAAAGAAAAACATTAGTTAAGTAAAATACATAGGTCAACGAAATCAGAATTTTGGGCGAAACGGACAGTTATTAATTCTTAAATGTTCATGCAATTCCCGCCTCAAGATTCCAATTATCAAGTGACAAGCATGTTGAAACAGGCGAATAACGTTATATATGTCACGACGGAATATGTCGGAAATAATAATTATTGTAGAAAGATTTGCCTGCAGTATGCCCGAAGAACTAGTTCATAGCCTACACACAGTACGTGACATAAATTCTCTATGTTATTGACTAAAGCAATGTATAGTAACTATAACAGACAACCATTGCAACAATATTGTTAAGTCATTATTAAAATGATGTTGTACAGAACACTCGTTGTTTGTTCAAAATATGTGCAAAGACAGTGTTTAATTTATGAAGCATAATATTCAAGATGTGTAGTTAACATGTAATCACTGGGAGGGGCATCTATCTATGTATAATAAATATGTTACATGAACTAATATATAAATACATAGAAATCACTCATTCTTCAACACTCAGAATAAGCTCACAAGATGCACAACAAAAGTATTTTGATTCTCAGTTTCACACATTACATTTGAGTTGGATCATTAAAATCAAAGATATCCAAGATCTTAAATGGAAAAACATGAAACTCGATTTGTTCTATACTTTTGTGATACTTCGCCCAGTTATACCCATACCAACATGCCAAAAATTAACCTTAATCACAAAGGCAGTATCAATTACTGCCACAAAACCAACAATGCAATACATCAAAGAGATATTTACAAGATTTCAATATGGCTTGTACTTATTGCATCCTGACATGCCTATTGCATATCAGCTAAAATAAATAACATGTTTTAAAAATAGTCCTCTCAATAATTTGATTTTTTCTCACAAATGAATGAGTTTACTCAAGAAATGAAAACATGAAACTATTTACAAAGTAACAATCAATCTATATCCAGCCCATTACATAAACAAATATGCCAACTTACTAATGAACACTGTTGCTATTTCTAATTTTATAAATGTTTAGGTGACTATGGTGCTGAATGTACAAACCTTATCACATATATTTTTAAATGCAAATATCTCTTTGTATAATTTGACTATAAATATGAAATCCAATAAAATAAAAATATGAAAACAATAGCACAAGTTATTAAAAATATAACAGATTGGACATTCTGCATAATGCAGAAAATGTGGAACAATATCTCAGAAACAAATCTTTTTTATCAAGATCATTTCCTTGACTGGTGCAGTAATAAACTAAAAAGTTCATATAATAATTATTGTAAATTAATTCACAGAGATTACAATGGACGCCATTTAGTTTTTTTGTGGGGTATCATCTGTGTGAATAATTTACTGCTTCTAAAATATTGATAATAAGTATTTAATTTTTTATAAAAATGAAGCAAAAACAAGTTGAGTGTAAAATAATCAGTAACAGTTTTATTATTTCACAAATCCTTTATAATTACTATGAATGAAGGTTTTTTTTAAAATATTTTTCTATTATAAATTCCTATTCACAACCTAGAGAGAATGATTTATACTAAAACAATTGAACAAGTCTGTTGACAGAAATGCTACATTTAATTATTAATAAATTATGTAAGTTATGACATTTTTAAACAGGTAACATTAATTGAAAGAAGATAACTGGAGACTGGATTATGTACAGCACAAAAGCCTAACTGATGATACACTATTAGATTTAAGGATTCACCTAATTTATAGCATTGACAAATAATTTCAGATTTATGACATACATTGCCTTCGAAAAACATTTCACATGCATGTAACCTAATCCAGTTTCAAAATAAAGGAATAAATTAACATGATAGTTGATCAAAAAGGTTAACAAGGTTATCAACCTTACAACATTTTTGCTAAACAGGAATTCAGCTAAAGAATTAAATGACAAAAGAATTGATGCCCAAGATGCACTGAAGAACTTAATACTGAATATGTATTTCTTTTTATATACCTAATCCAGCCTCTAAATAAGTATATTTTATAGCTGACAATTTTAACTTAAATTAAATTGTCAATGGTTACACTTTCTTGTTTTTGCTTCTAAGTGCCTATTTAGGATAGCAAAATCACTGACAATTCTGTACTTGATTATTAAACCCAAAAAAATCTGTTTACAAACAATAACATTTTTGTGTTTGAATGTTCCAAAATTACTAAACATTTTTCAATTCAAGATTTTGCTATACTTAGTGGTTTCATTTTAGTAAGATATTTAGCCAAACAAATAATTCTTGAGGCCTTATTTTAAAACCAAAATGAGGACTTTCAAATTGCATATTTTGTTAAAAATAAGGCCTGTGACTGACATGTGCGGCTGTGCTATATATACTTTTTATACACAGATGCACATTGACTAGTAAGAAACGGCAACCAAATGAAAAACATTTTGTAGCAAGTAAATATTTTTGTTGAACTTCAATCTTGAACAATGATCACAATTCAATTTATTAATATAACATTGTAAAAAAGTGCAACTTTAGCTTGTAATTTTTTCATCTGGTCACCAAAAGAACTGCCATCTTTACTCAGATTTTGGTACCTTTGCCAATAAATTAATTAATTTAAAAAATAACTTATCACAAGTTTATTGTTATACCCAAAATGGACTGTACAAAAATAATGTTGAATGTTGTGGTGCTTACGTAAGTTATTGACTCGTCAAATTACAAATATTGTTTTGTGTTAATAACATTATGAATGACAACAAATTTTGACTTTATAATTTAAAGACATCCAGATTAAATATTATTTCACATACAAAAAGAAGTAAGTTACAGAAAACCATTAATGTTTTTATTCTATTGACATACAATAGGTATCAAAATATGTGCTGTAAACAATCCCAACATTTATTTGGATACTTGTAGGTAAATAATTTTATTCTATTCCAAGACTTGGTATAAACCAAGTCTTGGGAGTTTGATCTAAGTACTGCAAGTAGCAAGTATTCCATGAACTATGCTAAATAACTTACTTAGTTCAAACTCATCCCTGAACTAGTGACTTTCAGCTTCTAATGACATAATTACATTAGCCTATGTAAAACAATGAATAAATACCTAAACGGCTCAGTAACAAAACCCGAGTGGCGAACGGCAGTCCTAAAAACATCAATTTTTCTCGTTACCAAGAGAAAAACAGACATCCAAAACAATAAAAACTTTCCTATATTTACATTATAATCTAAATGAGACAAAATCATGTACAAACCCAAGTTAGGTTGCCGACGTATAGCTGAAAACGGCGGCCATGATGGCCGTGGTTTGATGCGTTGTTGTGATATGGGATGCTGCCGTTGGTCTCCTCCGGCGGATGCTGGTGCTGCGGTGCTGAATTGGGGGGTCCATCGCCATCGTCCGGTTTAATTGAAGGTGCGGCGATCACATCGTCGTATAAATCCACATTTTCACCGCCGAACTCGTCCTGAAGGAAACCGCCCAACCAAATTGATTTAAGTAACGGTAGCAAGTCAGAAACGTGCCGGAATTTTTTCCACAGCACTATTGATATACAAATAATCATTGCGTAATGTTTTGCTTACCTGGCGATTAAAATCGGATTCAATATCATCCGCGTACAAATCTATATCCACGCCTCCATCCGCCATTTTGCGAATTCTACAAGTAAAAACCGCTGGGGGCGCTGGGGTTGGGTTACTTGTATTACTTTATATAGTGTATTATCTATGGTTACTTGGGTTGGGCGATGGCCCTGCCTGGGCGGAAGCTGGTGTTGTGTCTATAACCGTGATATAGTCATATCCGGTCCATAAATATTTTTTTAGGCGATTATTGTACGTGAAGCAAAAATATGAAATAGTTAGCACGCAACCGTAAGAAATATGTATTTAATTTTAACCATAAAAAACATCTCTAGAGAGATGTTTTTTTTAATTTAGAACTTAGATTTCCTCCGGATTGGTTTGATTTCGAAAATGAGACGAATCCGGAAGAAATCTAACTATACAACGTGTCGTTTTGCATCCTCGTCAAATTTAAGGATGTGGTATAGACAATCAAACCGAACAACTTTTTCCATGGCACCAACATCGTAATCGCGAAAAAATAATCCATTTGCGTCGAGAAGTTTTCTATGCGACAGTTGAAAATTTTTTAGCGATTACGATGTTAGTCCCATGAAAAAGTTGTTCGGTTTAATGTTAATCACACTCTGAAATATGACAAGGATGCAAAACGACACGTTATATATATAGATGTACCTATTGATGATTTTTTATGGTTAAAATTATGTAAATACATATTTCGTCGCGAATCATGTTGATCAAGATACAACCTTACATTGACCTTTTTGGCAAATTGCAAAAAACGCAAGAAAATTTAATTATGTCCCGCGGGCTACCACAACACAATTGTTTTAACAAAAATTAAACCGACGAAAAAGGACGCTGTAAAGCAAAAAACCCTTTTAGTGAACTAAGCTCATAAATTAAATCTATTCTATTTTTCTCTATGGCAAAGGTGTAGATCGTGTAGATGTCGACAAATTCTGCCAATGTCTTCAATCAAACAATCACAAGTGGTGAAACTAAAGACATTAAATATTCCTTAACAATAAACGCGAACAAAATCGTAATCCGATACTTATGACCAGTGGACAAAAGTCTACGCCTATATTATGTCTGTCGCATGCGTGATGACAATGCGTGTCTACCAAAAGACTGACACATGGGATCACAGTTTTTCTGTGACATTTCTTCTGATAGCCTCTTTATTATCTTTAATATCTTTGGGTGAAACTTACTGTGCTTAGGTGCAGCAAAAAACATTCAACATTACAATTACAACATATTTAATTAATTTGGAAACATATCACCTCATGACTTTGTTTTTTTGAATTTGCGTTTGCAGTTGCACTCAATGATGTTGCACTGCACGAAATAATATGCAGATCTCATTCTCAAGATTTGTAGAATGAATGAATGTAAAAAATAATAATAATCTTGCGACCTGTCCACTAGACCGCTATCTACATGTTTCGATGTTTGTTGTCTAAACTCTCTTATTTCCGAAAATGAGATTTTATAATCTTATCTATCTTGATTTCTAGAAATAAACATTATTAGAATATTATTTACTAAAATGCTAAAAATAAAAAATTATACATACTATTCCTTGTATTAGTCGATTTTGTAACATGTCAAAACGAGAACTACTTTAAAGTGGTTTAGTTGTATGAATATAGATGGCATTACAAGCTTTTATATATTTTTAACTTGATTGATTGACCCATTTCAGATTTGAAAAAAAAAGATCGAAAAAAGGGTGTTTATAATAATTTAGAACATGATAACAATACTTAAATCCGTGCTTACAACTGGAGCTGAACAGATAGTGATAAAAGCGCCTTCTGTTGATAAATCGGAAAATGTTTTTCAAGGACATTGTTTGTTATTGTATGGAGCTGCCCTCTAGAAACATTGTGAGAACTATAAGTGACATAGATGGCATGCGCGGGGCGAGAGGCGGGAGGGACGTCATCCATCCCTCGCCATTTTCCGTCAAGCTCAACTCAATCAAGTTAGCTTCTGTCAGTCGCTGTGTTTGTGTATAGTGTTGTGAAAAATTATCTGTGTCGATGAATCTCAATGGGAAATCGTGCTGATTACGACTCCAAACGATGGGTCGATTATTGTGTTTGTGGCTTTGATGCATCTTTCGATCAGTGATAATGGCCAAGTGATTGGTAAAGTGGAGTGTTTTGTGTCGTATGCTGGGCTCTCACGGCTACAGTGAGATCCTTTCTCTGGATAAATCGTCCCCAAGACGACGTCAGAACACAGAACAGAAAGGTGACACACCATGTCGTCGAAAAACCTACCAGGAGATAAGGTATGTTGTGAGTTGGCTACGTAGCAGAGCATTTTCGGCCGTAAAGGTCATATTTTTTTTTGTTTCTAAACCCGCTCCTTTCTCTCGCCTTTGTGACCAGCGTTTACGCTGATTACATGAACAGATTATCCTATGTGCTAGATGTAGGCGTTTGTAATGTTGTAACATTTTTGGCACTATTTAGTTATCATTGACGGTTTCCATTCAGTGCTTTCAGTCACATCAAATTTGTTTGACCCAATTTTTGAGGCATTCTTATCCATCGCATTATAGGGATTAAATAAACAATACTTTATTTTTGTCATTCATTAGGCGGAAAGCTGTTTAATGTTAAAAACCTTGGTCAGTGGGTCGTCTCCTTATTTGCAGTAGTTAATTCAAATACAAAACATTACTTTTACAAAACATTACTTTTTCTTTGCTAGCACCAATAGTTTTAATCAATAACAATAATAATTTTATTAACTTCCAGACTATTTTAATTTATTAGACTGTGTAAATTACCTGGCAATGAAAGGTCATAGGATTTTCCAAATATTAAAAAAAAACACGTAGCATAGCGTAGTATTATCAGCCTATACTGTTCCCACTGCTGGGCCACAGGCCTCCTCTCGGTGAGAGGTCTCTTTGCTAGTACCAATAGTTTTAATCAATAACAATAATAATTTTATTAACTTCCAGACTATTTTAATTTATTAGACAGTGTAAATTACCTGGCAATGAAAGGCCATAGGATTTTCCAAATATTAAAAAAAACACGTAGCATAGCGTAGTATTATCAGCCTATACTGTTGCCACTGCTGGGCCACAGGCCTCCTCTCGGTGAGAGGGAGTGGGCCGCAATCCACCACACACGCCCAGTGCGGATTGGTTGATGTCACATGTCTTCGAATTTATGGTTTTCGGTTTCCTCACAATGTTTTCTTTCACCGTTTTGAGAGCAGTAGTGATGAACCGCCTGTGTGGGTTTGAACCTATAACCTACAAATCGGTACCAGTGAGCCACCACTGCTCTTCTGCTCAAAATACATATCTCTTTCAACAAAGCATTTTAGCAGGATAAGATGTAATATAGCCATAATTAATTCTCTCTATAAGCTTCCAATTTGATTTTCATTTATCTGAAGATCTTGCATTTGAATCTTTCAATTTCAAAATGTATTTTCAGAGAAGAAACTTGATAAGTTAGGTAATAGTTATGTGTAGAATTAAGTGAAATAATCAACAGCAATCAGTTTTTCTATTTAACACTGCGGGACAGTAAATGAGACAACAGAAGTTTTATTGTCATTACTGCTATAGCCGTATAGCATCCCTCAAAGTGTTAATAATAACTATTTTATTAAATTGCAGAGATAACTTGTAGCTGACTGCTTGACCATAATTTCTTTCAAATGTTGCATACAAACAAAAAGGTTTGCATACTGACAAACATACCTATTAAAATTCCACAACAAATATTGCAGCAGCAAATTACAGTACAAACAATTTTGCTGAACAACTCGGCAACATCCCATTGAAAACTAAAATTGATTTCAAGGAAGCACAGGCATGGTGTTGTTGCTGAAGTAAACATTCTTGTTTATTTTGTAAACTTATTCTATTTTAAATTGTTATAAATTTGAGATTATAATGTACTATATAATGTATATTGCTAATGCTTTAATATTGAGTTACACTTTTTTTTATGTTTTCTTTTAGACATTATCTCTGGAATTTGAAAAAATAAAAACCTCTCAATTTTCTATTGTTGTCGTTTCTTTCTAATTCATTATGTCTGTATTTGATTCAATATCCTTTAGCAAGTAGGTACAATAAATTGAATATTATTTCAAAGCTATCCTAGAATTTTTCTCTCAAAAGCTCTTTGTAAGACAATATACACTGAAACAGCCCATTCCTCTTATTTTCTTTCTTTTGACTTTATCAGACAGCTCTTCCATTTCGACAAAAGCACAACCTCTTAAGGGTTGACCCCTTAAGAGGTTGTGCCCCTTTTACTCATTATTATGAACAACTTTTTTTATAAATCAGCTGTTCTCTACATTATGGTCGCTTCTCGTCAAAATGTAGGGAAAAGCTGATTTTTTTTTTCGCGTTTTCAGGTTTGGTCGCATAGTAAAAGTTGTTCATAATGATGAGTACAATGTCTCCTTAAGAGGTTGTGCGTTATTTAAGTTACACAGTATATGATATTGAGTTGTTATTCTCACTGGAGCTTAGAAAGCTGACAGAAACAATAGATGTGTATAGAAGCTGAACAGGCGGTACCAACAATAATAAACTAAAGTGACACCGACAAGTCTTCCATTTGAACGCACCGCTGAACATCCCCCGCCTACGACACGCAACCACCTTCACGGAACGAGACCAACTATCGAGCTTAAAATATTAGGTTGGGGAAAAAGTCTTTTCGCATTATAGTATGTATGAACTTAAAATAAAATCTCTTTGGCTATACTATTTATATCTGGCTGGTTTTGGTATCATTGAAAGTTTAAATTTTAAAGAACATAATTCCAAATTCAAATTAGGAAAATGTGTGATTTTCATTTGTTTTTCGTACTGTCAAGATGAGTGAATCTAATGAAGAAATTCGATACATTTTAAAATTTTACTACAAAAAAGGTAAAAATGCAACCCAAGCCGCGAAAAAAATTTGCGATGTTTATGGACCCAGTGCAGTGTCTGTGAGAGTAGCACAAATTTGGTTTAAGCGTTTTCAATCCGGAAATTTTGATGTCAAAGATGCACGTCACTCTAGTCGCCCTATTACGGATAAAATGGATGCCATTTTTGAAAAAGTGGAGCAAGATCGCCATACCAGTAGTTACGACGTAGCTGGATAACTGGGAATTGACCACAAAACAGTTTTGGCGCATTTGAAATAAACTGGGTACACAAAAAAGCTCGATATTTGGGTACCTCACGAGCTCACTGAAAGAAACCTAATGAATCGTGTACTCATTTGTGATTCTTTATTACGATGTAATGAAACCGAACCATTTTTGAAGAAGCTGATAACTGGTGATGAAAAGTGGATCACGTACGACAAGAACGTGCGAAAAAGGTCGTGGTCAAAGGCCGGTCTGGCTTCACAGACTGTGGCAAAACCCGGGTTAACTCGCAACAAGGTGATGCTGTGTGTGTGGTGGGATTGGAAGGGCAATATTCATTATGAGCTGTTACCACCAGGCAGGACCATCGATTCTGAACTCTACTGCGAACAACTGATGAGATTAAAGCCAGAAGTTGAGAGAAAGCGGCCGGAATTAGTCAACAGAAGGGGTGTGGTTTTTCATCATGATAACGCTAGACCTCACACATGTTTAGCCACTCAGCAAAAATTAAGAGAGTTTGGCTGGGAGGTGTTAATGCATCCGCCGTATAGTCCTGACCTTGCACCTTCAGATTTCCACCTATTTCGGTCTCTTCAGAATAATTTAGGCAGTGTCAGGTTAACATCACGAGAGGACTGCCAAAACTACTTGTCGCGGTATTTTGATCAGAAGTCCCAAAATTTCTATAGCAATGGGATCATGTCCCTACCTACAAGATGGCAAAAAGTTATCGAACAAAATGGTACCTACATACTTTAGATAAATGTAAATAATGTATATTAAAAAACGTTTTGAATTTTCTTAAAAATGCGAAGAAACTTTCCCCAACCTATTATAACATTCTAACAAAAAACATTACATTTTAAATCTTATCGATAACAAAATAAAGATCGCAATTTATTGACGTCTTATTGATCTGCAGATTATGCTCCAACATTTTACTGCAACCATAATTTCAAACATCATCAGACGAATCCCCGATTGATCACTTCAAGCGATGAACACAGACGGTCAAAGCCTTTGCGATATCTGTTCAGAAAGTAGGTCAACGCGACAAAAGTCGGTGTCCCAGTAAATCAGTCCTTTAGAGGACCCAAAATGCGGAGCTCCTTTTATACAATAAGCCAACGGGCCCACATTTGCGGCTATGAAAGCGAAGTGAAACGTAACTACAGATTATACGAACATAAATTTCTAAATCCACCAACATTTGGCGGGACTTGGTTTTTTTTTTCTTTTGTGGCAGCACAACTCTATCTAGTCGGTGACTGGCTTTACTGATGGCCATCCGAACATTATGCAATTTGGGACCCCGACAATCTGCGCGCAATTTTGTATACGGTCTCTGCGCGCGGCATTTTTGCTTCATTTTGTTTGGGTAATCACTATAGCTTCTCTGTTCTGCTGTTAATTTATTTTAGGTAATATTACATAACTTCTCTGCTTCATATCATACACGCCCAACTCTCTTTTTAAGCTTTTAACGGCAGGTTGATATCAAACAATCATCAGCATCAGAATTTAGCGGTCTTAACAAAGCCTAGTTCCATAGTCACAAACTATGAAAATAGCTATTTAACTTCGCAATCCCAATTATCGCGGAACATGATACCACTCGCCTACTCCACATTCTTGTTCAAATATTTGCTATTAAACTAGCTACAAAACGAAGTCAGTGCACCGTCGAGTTAGCCTTACTAGCACATCAAACATTTTTGTAGTCGATTGTGTATTTGCTGGTCGATTAGATTCGAGTAATCTGCTCTGATGAGGTCAGCAGGGTAAACTACCAAATTACCAATATGAAGCTGACTGAGACAAAGTTGTTCTCAGAGGCCTATTCTACTAGTAACAACAGAAAATTGCTAAGATGTTTTTTTTTATTATTTGTTTGTAGATCCCAATTTCACTGATACACTCGAAACATGGCACGTGTTTCAACCGATTTCTGAGCAAACAAGCTTTTTAGCAAATGTCTGTCTACTCGTTTCCACTTGAATAAATAGAATCAGTCGGGGAATATTTGTGGCGCATTCTAAATTCAAAATGAATGCGAGATTTTTTTAGGGTTCCGTACCTCAAAAGAAAAAACGGAATCCTTATAGGATCACTTCGTTGTCCATCTGTCTGTCTGTCAGTCTGTCAAGACCATGTTTCTCAGGAACGCGTGGAGGTATTAAGTTGAAATTAATATCAAATACGTAAGTCTATGGTCCCTTGGATATCAAAAAAAAATCAAGCTTCTAAGTCAACGCAATAAAAAAATACGGCAATTTATGAGACATATTTTGATACTCGCAAGTAAATCAAAATCTATAGGGTACCTACTTTTTGCTATCCTAGAATCATGAAATTTGGCAAGATGCAAGATCTCACAGCACAAGTAAAGGAAAAAGTCCGAAAATAATTGTTAATTTGTAATTCTATCACATATAAAATATTTTCAAGTCTGTTTGTCTGTCAAGACCCTTTTTCTCAGGTACGCGTGGAGGTATCAAGTTGAAATTAATATCGGATACGTAGGTCTATTGTCCCTTGAAGTCCTAAAAAAATCAAGCTTGTAAGTCAACGCAATAAAAAATACGGTAATTTATAAGACATATTTTGATACTCGCAACTATATCAAAACCTATAAGGTACTTCCCGTTCACCTAGAATAATGAAATTTGGCAAGAAGCAAGATCTCACAGCACAAGTAAAGGAAAAAGTCCGAAAATTGTTAATTTGTAATTTTATCACATAATTTTTTTTTGTGTTGTTTGTTTTTGGGATATATTGGTTTTCAACTACGGAACCTTCATTGTGCGTGGTCCGACACGCACTTGGCCAATTTTTTTTATTATTTTTCATTTATGTCGACCTGTACCTGACGATGCCGGGCGTATTCTAGTCCGCTTTCTGAAGAGTACAAAATTATCTATGTAAGCGAATAGGAATTCGCTTACATAGATATTAATTTTGTATAAGGAAGGATCCTTATGCTCGGTTTTTGAGGTCCTCGGATAAAACCTATAGTAACTCACTCGACTTTTAAGCAAAATTCTTCCCTATCGAAGTGTTCAGAAACACGATATATCGAACCAATAATCACTATCCAATAACCTCAGAAACCGGGCATAAGAGCAGTAGATGGATCCTTTGGAAATGGGATTGATATGTGCGGGCGGGTCACTCCTTTGACACCTCCAGTTTTCCCGCACTTTCTTTTAACCATTAACCTTTGTTTTGTAAATACAAGGGATCAAGTTATTGAAGTTACAGAGTGATACTTTGTTCATCTACGAGAGTAACATCTAAATAGGATGCAACAAAGCGTCACGCTTTTGATGTCTTTAATCAAGCTTTTGTTCGAGGGATCGCGTCGGTTCGTAATCTTTTATTTGTACGAAGATATTTCTTGATTTAATGTAATGAGCAATGAGAACCCCCTTTGTTGTGTGCTTACGATAATATTGTGAACTTTAGTTGTTTGCCGACGTATTTCTAACAAGTTTTGAGTATATTATACATATGTAGATAACCATTTTTTTTTTTTTTAATAATAAAGTACTCTACTACGTCAACGATTTCGATGAGAGTTGCAATATAGGAGTTTACGGGGGCGAAAAACCGATCTCTAGGTTTCATTTCTGGAAAAATTCGTTTTCTCTATTTTCACTTTCACTCGAGCAGAGCTCGGTTGCCCAGGTACTGTATTTAATAAGAGTATTGTGATTGAATAAACACATATGCAAATGTTTATTAGAAAACATGCGGTCATTAACAAAACACGCGGTATTCTACTAACGGAACTACTTTCCCTCCTATGAATTATGCAAGCGTGTGTTTTAATGAATCAATAATATGAAATTCACTATCGTTGTGCATTTGAGTATTATTTTAAGTGCTAATTAAACCTATTGTAAGGTAATAGTAGTCTAATGTACCGTGATTTTATTCTGATCCATGTAGATAAATTTCAGACATGTAAGATAAGTTAACCGCCATCTTGGAATTTGCGAACGATTTTGGCGCGTTATGGGCTCCAAATAGACATTTGAATTTATTTATAATGCCAACCACTCAAAGGAGCTGAATCAAAGTTATTATATTGAAACAAACTATGTAAGCCCGCCTAGAAGGGTAATACCACAGTGTAATAATGACACAGTAGTTTATCTCCATAGAAAACTGTCGAAACGACGCGCTTCGAAATCTCAGTCAGTCTCAGTTACGCAACAGTTCTAGTACGCGGCAGTTACGCAACGGACACGTAATTATTACCCGACTACGGCGAAGCAAAAAGGAGGGCTATGATTTTGACCGGTATATAAGTATGATGTATGTATGTTCATCTGTTCTCTCATAACTGCTTATCATAATTTGACAAATGAAGTATTGTTAGAAGCGTCTTGTATGTGATGTCACATTAAATTGAATATGGCGCCCTCTAGAGGATATAAAGTCGTGAACTAAAAAAAAAATTTTTTTGTAATGATGTCGTGTTTGGTATCAAATGAACGGGCTTAATTAGCACATTTCAAAAATATATACATTGTTAGCTATTGCTCGCGGTTTTGCATGCATGCACCCGATAATTGGGAATAATTTCCGAAATCACGCCTCAGATGTGAGCCTATATTTTCTCTCCAAAACTACCCTAAAAACATAATAATTATTCTTCTTTAAAAATTTAAAGTGGCTGCAAATACTTTATCACGAAATTATAACCCTAAAATAATTTAAATAAAAAGTAAGTTTAAAAACCAAAACCCGACTACTCAAAAATCACGCTCTAAAAAGTAAGAAACAAGAAATTATTCTCATCTGAAATTAGAAATAGACAGACAAATTAAAAATCCGGAGTCACACGTCATGTTAGGGCATAAATCGAACTATTACGTGTGACTCCGGATTTTTAATTTGTCTGTCTTTGTTTCTAATTTCAGATGCAAATATTTTCTTGTTTCATGCTTTTTAGAGCGTGATTTTTGAGTAGTCGGGTTTTGGTTTTTAAACTTACTTTTATTTGCCGAGCGGCCGTAGGTAATTAATTCAAAGTCACTGCCCGGATAAACCACTGTAGCTTTATTACTCTGTGGTAATAGGGTAAACCTATTGTTAGGCAACCATGTACTTACTTAAATGTTTTTTTTTCAATTACTTACGTTATTGTTTTAAATTTTTAACTAGATAAGTACTACTTAATTTGTGTTACAATATCAAAATAGTCTCGATTTCAAAACGATTCATTAATCTGAATGGAAATACTTTTCACTACCGAAACAAAAGAGTGCGGAAAAAGAAGAAAATGAGAGATACAATAGGGTTTGCGTGAGCCAACAGCCAACGCAGCATATTATTGTCCGGCGAATAATTTACGTTTTTGCACTACTTTTATTACACAGAAAATTCCGAATTCCAACGAAATAGTATTTAACAAAACGAGAGCATTCTAAAAATGGTAGAATAAAAATATTTGCTTTGTTAAAAATGGTATGAAGTTATGAAATCATTTAAATTGTGATAGAGAATTCTTAAAACATGTTTGTAACCTTTCTGAGTCACCAACTCGGAACCAAAATGAAGTCATCAAACTGTAAAATTCTTGACAAAAGCATCTCATTCTAGATATCCTGAAAAAGTTTTCCCTCCCTAAAAAACAAAAGACTACGTTAAATGCTCCCATGAATATTCAAGAGCAAAATACAAAATATTGTGTACAGTATTTTCTTTGAACCCCACAATCCACTAGTATGTCAAAACAACGGACAACGGCAGACCATTCGCCAGGTTTTATTTTAGGAGAGGCTTATGTTTGTACCCCTTTTTCTGATACTACTTGCACAGCTATGGCTTCAGCTGAAACAATGCCTTTTGTCTACCATTCTTCAATATTGTGAAATGGATCCGTTTACGACTGTAGACTTTATTAAATGGTCTTAAACTAATGCATGTTTAATTTTGATCTGTTTTAAAGATACGATCAACTGTCCAAATTAAACTAGAACGATGTTGGTGGAACAAGCGATTCTTTGTGCTGAAATGTTGAAGCTAGTTTCGAATTACCTACCAACACATTAGGATTGTGGAGCACGACCTAATTATTGTATTTGTGTGAGCCCTTAAAATGTTTCTTATTTTTATTTTTAAACAGTATTACTGACACTTAAACTTGTTCAACAAGTAAGCATAAGTTAGAGAAATGAGTAATTAAAAAGTAATCTAATTTAAAAACTGGCTTTTCAATTTCAAAGTGATCAATCTTAACTTAGCTAAAGGAAATCATAATTTGGCTTACTTATTTATTGATTTTAATGAGCTTTTTCGCAATTAACTCTTAAAATGTCGATTGTACACCATGTGTACAGATAACAATAGAATTTCAATTGTGTCTGCTAATTGGCGCGCGACGGGTTAAGAAGTTTGTAAGCTTTCCACGCACGCTTCTTTCAATGTCCTGCAATTAAGTGTAATTTAAGTGTTGCTAAGATTATTATAACGTAATTTATTGCACTTTTACCTACTTATAAACACCACTATAAAATTTTATAATTGCACCACATAGCAGTCACACTCGCTAGTTGAACTCTATTATTTCAAGCAGGCTTCTTTAGGCCGGCCACATACAGTCGGAATTCCGTTTCGAAATATCGATTCGGAATTTCGAAGACAGAAATCCATACAATATAAATTCGAAGGCAGAAAATTTCGAACGGAGAAGTACTGTACGTCTGTGATAGATACTCAATATCTTTATTGCTTTACCATAATGTGTACTTAGGTGATAATTATATAATTGAGATCATTATGGACCCTGTAGGGCACAACAAAAGATCCTTGATTTTGTGTAGATTTGCTGCCTTCGAAAACTCTGATCGATCGAATTTCGAAACGGAATTCCGACTGTATGTGGTCGGCCTTAGTCGCATCGGACTTAACGGTTTTTCTTCGAACCACACTGTTCGCATGTTTCCACCTAGTCATGTTTAGCTAGTCATTACATCGGCCTTGTGTACATTAACACTGATAACATCATACTGCGAAAACTTGTTTTAGAGCTGGGGGAAACCAGTAACCTGCCTTATGTTGAATTGAATCGATCTTTTCTACGAGAGCCTCAGCGACGCGATCCCTAAATCTGGCAAAAAAGAATATAGGATTCCTACGTTGTTTACCGAAATGACCGCACAATAACAAAATACTCTAAACATCTAGAGGAAGCAATTGTACTAAACCCGGCTTCTACTTAGTCAAACAACCACACCCTGAAGCGAATAAATCACATGCATTTGTAAAGCTTTCACAAGTCCGAAAACTCGGAAGTGTACGAATACGCGGTACCATAATTTGCCGAACTGTTGTGCTCGGTCACCATGTCAACTTTGGCGACCTCAAAATCGACGGGTTAACGATCTGCAATTATGACGTCTAGATGAGTTGTCTCGCTCCCCGAGTCCGAACAATACCTCGCTTAACTGTACTCTAGGCTTTCGTCACGACGACCGTTGCTAAAACCCCTTGATCCACTTTATTCCGTAACACTATGGTGAGCTGGTGGTCGACAGCCCACTGGGTTAATGTTCTGCCACAATTATCGGATTGGATTCGGTGTTTCACAATGTAACGTTTATTTTTGATTAACGTCTCGCAATCACGAACCATCGGACTTCTGAGTGCTTTCAACTTTGGGTGGGGGAGAATGAAAAAATATTTTTGTAGTAAACTCATCAAGGCTTTGTTGGGAGAAGTTTTGCTGCAACAAGATTATTATCCTTGTTTGTGTTCTTTAAGACAAGTACCTATAGTCGTGAAATCGTAATTTTTTTATGCTTTTAAATGAGCCTACAAAAAAATCCAGAAAAAATGTATAATATGAAAGTTTGATATTAAATAATAAATAAATATGTTTGGACATATCACACAACGCCATCTAGCCCCAAGCTAAGCAACCTAATGCTTGTGTTATGGTAACGAGATGGCTGATAAACTACTTATATACATTTTTTTTTTTGTAAATACATACATATTATAGATAGAAAAACACCCAGACTCGGAACAAATACTTGTAGGTCGTACAAATATTTGTTCCGTGCGGGAATCGAACCCGCGACATGCTGCGCAGCAGTCAATCGCTCAACTACTGCGCCAACCGTGTCGTCAAAATATATTATATATTATATTATTATTATATTATATATTATTATATTATATAATATAATAATAATATATATATAATAATATATATATTATTATATTATATTATAAATATATTATAAGTATAGTAGTAGTATAGTTGTAGTTTAGTATTGTTAGCAAAAAAGTTTTAAATGTTTAGTGTAAACAATTGTTGGCTAGCCTAAATAAATAAATAAATAATTCAATCTGAGCATTTAAAAATTTAAAACAAAAATTGAAATGAGGTTGTTTTCAACTTAAAATTCGCTACTGCTTCAAACTACAAGTGATATTTTCACGGCTTAGCGGCAATAATATTGGTCACTATCTTACAACAGTGCATAAAATTTATTTATTAACCGACTTCAAAAAGGAGGAGGTTCTCAATTCGTCGGAACCTTTTTTTCCCCGATTACTCGAAGATGGCTAGACCGATTTGGATTTTTTTGTTTTATTAGAGAGGGTCCACCATCACAGTTGGTCCCATATAAAATTGGTTAACTTTGCTTTGGTAGTTTTTGAGTTAGCTTCAATAATACATATTTTTTCCCCAGTTTTATATGGATGATGTTCTAGTTTGTTTTGCAGGTAGTTGTATTAGAATTTGTGTGGGGTAGGTACCACAACTAAAAAGTGAAAAATAAAAAGTTTTTTACAAAAAAATACAACCGACTTCCAAAAACAACACTACAAAGTGAAAAATAATTTTAATTTCGGAAGTCGGTGGCAAAAAACGAAAATACATTTAACTAGACACCGACTTCCGAAATTAAAGTTATTTTTCACTTTGTAGTGTTGTTTTTGGAAGTCGGTTGTATTTTTTTGTAAAAAAGTTTTTTTTTTTTTTTTAAATAATAATTATTTTTACAAAACGCAACTTTAACAGCGGTAGAAATATTCTTTAGCGGGTCCATGCGACGAATATACGGGACTACTGGTCGACGACTATACTCACCTTAACACTTCCTTCGATGAAAAATTACAGTAGATTTCCCCTGAGAAAATCCAGCGAGGAAAAAGATATGATAGACAGAATATTTTGTTTGTACATGAAGAACTAGGTTTCCTATCAGAAGTTCGTCCATATGGAAATCGAAAGCCCCTTTTTTTTTTTTTTTTTTTTTTTGTGGATGGGAAATCATCAAATGACTTCTCCCGCTCCGGGCAGAGCGGGAGGGCGTGTCAGACTTTTACTGACTAAAACCCACCCGTGTTCCTTCAGTTGCCCGTGCCAGGGCCACGGTATCTCTTTCGAACTACCCGCGACCCCGGCGGCTTCGGCCCTGTTGGACCCCGTCACTGCTGACATCTCTTTGAGGCGCGCGTGGAACACAACGCGCCGTCGACCCGGGCCTGGTCCTTACCGGACGGCGAGCTGCCCATTACTCGTCGTCCGCAAGCCCGCGCCTACGGTGGCCGGGAATCGGCAATCGATTCCCGCCGCCCAGGGCGTCTCCTACGGCGGCTAGGGGCGCGAGGGCGCGGCTGTTGCCTCTCCCTCTCACGTTCCGCCTCCTCCTTTGCGAGCATTACTGCTTCGCAGAAGGAGGTGACGGCCTCCCATGCACTCTCGCTCCGCACCATGGCCTGGACCAGGTTTGGACGCGAGAGATCGCCGCCGCCGATCGCCTGCGTGAGAACACGGCGGTGCTCCGCCCAAGCCGGGCAGACCTCCACTGTATGCTCCACCGTGTCCTCCGGGCGATCTACACAATGGTGACACCCGGGCGTTTCCTCCCGCCTTATCCGAAACAGGAACCTCCCGAAACAACCGTGTCCGGTGAGGACCTGCGTTAGGCGGAAGGTGAGGACGCCGTGGCGCCTCTCCAACCACTCCTCAAAGAGGGGACTTATCGCCGCAATTGTGGCGTGCCCAGCGCTGGGTTGCGACAATCGCACTCTCCATGTCGCCATGAGATCCCGCCGGAGCTCTGTCCGCTGTACCGTGATTTCTCGCGGCAGCGGAGTTACGCCCCGGCGTTTCGCCTCCTCGCGCCACTCCCACACGTGCGCGAGAACTTTTGCCTCCAGATCCCATGGCGGTAATCCGGCAAGGAGGCTCGCCGCCTCACAGGAGACCGTGCGGTATCCCCGGACTAGCCGGATGGCCATGACCCTCTGGGACGCGTTCAACCGGTGGGCAAATCGAAAGCCCCTGTGATCTAAAACTTTTTCAGCATGTTAAAGTAGGTTTTTTCTGAGTGTTTTTTTTACAGTACTTGAAATGGACAGTTTTGTTAAATTAGAGGGATGACTCATCGAAAATGTAGGAGTTTCGTATGCCGTTACGTAATTATCTTGGAACCGTTAACGCAATGCGTTACGTTTTACAAACGACTGCGAAATGTGTAATTTACTGCTTTAAAACCTTTTAAAAGTTTTTGCTGTATTTTAACGGCATTTACAGTACCACCTGTATTGACCTCAATATTTCATCCAATAATTTCAAGTAATTCGCTACAATTTAAAACGAATTTCGCTTTAAAATTTTCGCACAACAATGATGTTACAAAAAATGAGCACAACTGTGTTCGCAAGTCTGGATATTCTCAGTGCATTTTTATTAACAATTAGTGCAGTCTTTGAATGTTTTGCATGATTAATTTACAATAATTAGCAGTCTCATGAGTATTTAATACCGATGCATCATCTGCTCGCCTCATAAGGCTTACACGTGGATCATCCATCTAATACAGGACATTTTAATTGCAATCTAACTTAATGTCATGTTATGTTTTCCTTGTATCACTCGTATTAAACACTATTAATAGTTGCATAATTAGAGGGCAAAGCGGCTTACTTACACTGACATGTATAATAAATAACTTTAAACTAAGTGTACGTAGTTCTAACTGGCTTGCGCGTACGTAGACTGATTATTCTAAATCTCTTTGATCAAATTACGTCATACGGAATTTGTGTCACAAATTCACAATTTGAATTTGGATCTACCTAAATACAAATTATATCTACCCACGTTTTGTACTCATTACATTCAAGTAAACAAGCAAATATCAACATGTAACTAGATATTCATTAACATTCAGTTGTCAGGTTGTTTTTGCCATAAAATGTAAGACTTGGTAGTTGTTTAGTTTAGATACAGGTTCCGGGTCGGGCATCTGTTCCCGTTCCAGAATGCTATTAGCAATTAGTATTACCTACATTGTAACAAGCAATTATACGACTACAAATCAAGCGGGTTGT
This sequence comes from Cosmia pyralina, assembly GCA_946251885.1. NCBI lineage: Eukaryota > Metazoa > Arthropoda > Insecta > Lepidoptera > Noctuidae > Cosmia > Cosmia pyralina. Next base: position 22,109,828 of record OX276342.1, on the reverse strand, counting down.
TGAATAGGCTTGTCTTTATTCGTGCACGTATATTTGATGTTAGAGAGTTCAGTTTTTATCGGGGCTTAAAAGACAAGACCTCCATTGTGGGATCTCCTAATTCATTGCATTGATGTTCAAAATTATCTTGTGGGCGGTGTTTGTAATGCTAGCGTTCTAAAATAAGAATTTAGACAGAGTAGAGCTTGAATGTGCAACGTCTAAAGTGTTGAATGATTGCAATCGCTGCGAAAAATGTTCAACCGACTACTTGCAATGCACTATTAAAATAATTAATGTTGTCATCATAAATTATTAGCTGGGATCAAGTGTCGGTATCTATGTTAGAAACATGCTGTACAGTACATACTTGTAATGTAGTACCTATGTTAGTGTATATGATAATATCAAGGCACTGCCTTTAGCCTACATCCGTTAGGTTTAATCCCAGCATTAAATAACGCTGATTCAAGCTCCATGCACTGTTGAAATTATCTCATGGCACATATTTTATCCGAATACCTCTGAACATTACTGTTTGTTCTGTACAGTCAACTACCCGTACATGTTAACGATTTGACTTTGACAGCACCATTTTTTCCTTACAGTAAGGCCTGTTTTTAAGCGTTTCTGCTGACGTGCGCTTGATCGTACTCGCGATGGGCGTGACATGATTCTAACGGTACCAAGTGGTTATTGCTTTGATCTCTACGTGATAATCCGGCGATTACTGTTTATCTGCGGATTGCTCCATAGTTTATTCAACTTTAGCTTTACCACAGAATACGTAATGTTTTACGCACATTTTGGAACGTGCGAAGTTTTCTATGGAACTAACAAAATCGTGATTGTGAGTGGGATTAAATTATGCAGTAATGTGAATTATGAATAAAATCCTTATAAATACTGCTACTTTGACAGAAGCCCGAAAGTCTGACAATCAGTCTTACCAAGGGGTATCGTATTACCCAGTTAATGGGTTGTGGAGGTCAGATAGGCAGTCGCTCCATGTAAAATAATGGTATTCAGCTGCATCCGGTTAGACTGGAAGCCGACCCCAACATAGTTAGGAAAAGGCTAGGCAGATTGAAATACTGCTACTTTGATCTGATCAGACACTTGCAAGATGTATTGCTTTCTTGCTCCCAATTTGGGAGTCCCACATGACCGATGATATCACGATAAAATCTCAGAAAACAGTTATGGAACACATACACTAGTATAAGTATCGTGACTACCGTTATGAAAACGTCTTTACTCCATCAAAGTGATGGATCTCAGTACAGAGGTAACAGACCGTACGTGGGCGATCTAACAAAGACTTGACTCGTATTATCTCGAAACTCTTGATGAGGGACGTTCACATCTTAAAGATTTTGTAACTTGCTCCTATTGTTGTTCTATCATTCACTCATTCACAATGTACGATATCAGCCGTTGTGAAAACTCTTAATTGCACCTGGACAAAGAAACGACTTTGTTTTAATTAATCAAGTTGTAAATCTGTCTTTAATGCGTTCTCTCAAGTATTTTTTGACTCGTAATTTGAATGCAGAAGTTGCCGATATGAATATAAAAGAGTTCATTTTAATGTTGGCCTGTCAAAGGTATTTGGGAGGAAAACCTAATAATTGGTCTTCAAAGTGTCGAGAAAGGAAGATTAAATTATTTTTGTCACAACAATAACAGATGAGCGAATTTCCAATATTAATTTAAAACCGTAAGTCACAGACAGAACCCCAAGATTTGTCCACCTAAGTAAAACTTAAGAGTGGGTAGTTGTGCAATAGATTATTATCAGCCGGTCTATTCTGTAAAAATCTCACCGTGAAAACTTAGGTGAAGTGATCTTAAAGTGAACTGTCAATAGTGTCAACCCCTAGCATCAGGTGGAATGACGGCTCACTTCACGCTCACTTCACCTAAGTTATCACGGTGAGATGTTTGCAGAATAGCACTACAGGTACCGATATAGAAAGTTGTTACGTAGAGCTTGGTCCGGTAGAAAAAAACTTTGCTAGTCGTTAGAAAACCGACCACTGGCGAGGTAAACTTCTTCGGCAGAGCATCGAAAACATTTTTAATTACCGCCGTGGCTTGCTGAGATTGCCCAGTAACTACGTCACGTATTCCTTTGCTACGAGTATACAAGGGGAAAAAACTACATGATACAGAACTCTGTTAGTTCGGAACTTTGATTGAAATGTCAGAAACACAATTAGATATTAATCATTGTGCTTCAATATCAGCCCAAATGATTGTGCTATTACTATTGTATTAAGCAAATATTGTTCTACAATTTAGTGACTTATTGTTGTTGAGAGATTTCAATAATAACAAGAATTTTCAATACAAAAGTTCTTACCTTCTAAATAGAAACCAGTCAATAATGTTTCTCCCGTTCATAAAGGCTCCTACAAACAGGCGCGACACGCGACGCGAATCGCGCGCGACACAATGGCACGGCTTGTCGCGCGACACGCGGTGCCTTTGTGTGGCGCGCGATTTGCGTCGCCTGTCGCGTCTGTTTGAAGGAGTCTTAATGCGGTTCATCTTAATTTCCTCAATGTTACTTGATGTTAGACGAATTGCTTCGTGCCTTATTAAAGTGTTTGCCTGCCCAATGTCCCGGGGGATGGAAGGCCCACCAGGCCCACCCCTGTTGGGGGTGCCCCTTCACCACCCTCTTTTCTCCTCTCACAAGTAGAACAATAAATAAATTGGCCGTTGCTTTGTTTCGGCGGCGTCTAAAGGTTCGTAATTCGTTCACATAAAATCATTGTAGTAACTCAAGGTGCTTCGTTATATGGTAAATTTGAAATGTTTGCAATTTATTAACTGTATTTATGTTTCAGACAATACAAGCTAATTTTAGTGCTTTTGTTACTGACTGTACTGTTTGTTTCGTCGAAATCTGTGTTTTAAGACCTCATGGCAGCTTTTAAAAGAGCTATAACTATAACGTAGTTGGTTTTCGCCTTAAAGCCTAATAATTGGTGAAGAGAAACATGTTCAAGTCTATTACATGGTGTATGTATTTATAAATAATCTTCCATCAATTCGTTCCTTAGGATATTATAACCGTTTTTGTTCTAAAACCGACTGGTGAGAGCTTCTCGAAAGTAATTTTTTTCAATTGAAAAACTCCGTTTACATTCAAATACTTCATACAAACACCATGTTGACGTCCACTCGGGTTCCACTGAGTGGAATCAATATCAACATCGCTTACCTGTCTGTTTATTCTGCTATCAGTTACTGTCTTTAACAGAATGGCGTTTGTGTGAGACAGTTTCGTTGACTGCTGGAAAAAGAATGACAGAATTGTAGTTTTTTTGTTAGAAAAAACGGGAGGATGGCTGTCTTGTGAGTTAGTAAGTATTGAGCTTTACTTGATAACTTTAAATCATCGTATTTTAGCGCTCTAAAAGAGCTCTTTAACTTAACTATTCTTCGTCTTTTCATAATTTCTAAGCTAAACATTCTAGTTTGCGTGATTCAGTAACAAACATCCAAACATCTTCACAAATTTTCACATTTATAATATTAGTAGGATACAATTTTCGACGTACGAAAGTATCTTGAAGCAAAAACTTAAATAACGTTGCATAAACAAAGCATTTTGTATGCTGACTCATTGCATCAATACGACTGCATCTGAAGGGATATGATTCAGCCGGGATTTGGGTATAACACTTTTGACAGGCCGTTAATAAGAGTTGCACCCTTGTTAGTTTAACACCCACCCCTCTAAATCGAACACATGCGTGTAAATAGGTTTACAACACGCTTCACAAAGAAAATAGTGTGGGGAAACTGGCAGTTCCTATTTATAATAATAAAAAAATAAAAGTCATGATAAATTGCATTATGGAGTTTTCCTTACCCAGACTGCGAAAATTTCAACGATAAAGACACGCAAAACAGGTCGTCAATATAAAACTTGAAACGTTTTCCTACTTTTTTTAACAGCTCCCAACGTATTACCTTCGCCAAAGCGTTTGTGCTTATACGCTAAAATGAAATAAGAGTTGAAAGGCTGTGATCGGACTCAGACGTTTTTCCATTAGAATCCTGAAGGCAGACTCCGACGGGCCATTACGTCGCAAATGGGTCGAGAAGAGCCCGCGGAATTTACGCGATTCTCTTGGATAAAGAAGCTGCTGAATATTTTATTTTCTATAGGATATGACGAGCGACACACTTAGCATAATTCTTCAATCAACAACTCGACTCTGTGACATTGTAGCACATTTCTTGTATTTATGTGTGTCTAGCCCTGAACTAAATTGAGGTAGATTTATTACAGTCTTTATTCATTTAAAGAAAGGTGTTTTAATTAGGTTGTAACCTTAAGACTTTTTCTGTAAATGATAGTGTTCACATCATTAATTAATTGTTAGTAGGTAACGCTGCACGCCTGCTAGAAAGAACATTTTATTTAAGTAATTCCAATCCCCAATATTGCTAACCTCAGGCATGTGAAAACACAGATTACAATCCCTGCTCTTAGTAAGCAGAGTTTGTAGAACCTGATAAAATATATCCCTACATATTTCTACTATAACCAGAATCGTCATTCCTTGAAATCCAATCTGATTGTCGTTGGGTTTCAATAAAACATATCTTGGTTTCTTGGAAGCGGGTATTCGGCTCGTTATAGCCCAAGTAGTTTTCTAAAGCCGCTCAACATTTCTTTGTGGCGGTGTAATCCGATTATTCTATCTTAGGACGAGTTATAAGAATCCTGAGAGTGTGACTACTATCCGATTATAAGAACTGTATTGGGTAACTGCTTGTTAGAAAGTGACATAATGTATTGTGTGAGGTTTTTTTTTATATTTTGCAGAGAAAGAGTGCATGAGTACATTTTTTTTTAAACTATTTCTAAACCAAACTTCCAAAACAAAGCGCACTAAAATATAGAATTCAATATACAGTATCTATTCCGCTTGGTTGCGCGACCACGACGTTTCGGTATTTGACCACTGTAACCTATTTTCATTTACCGACTATTGCAATTTCTATTTGAAGACCAGCCCTCTCAGCAAAAACTTTATGGGAGAAACCGTACACATTGTTTTATTTTCAGCTTCGTAAAGTTTGCACTGTAAGTACTCTTGTTTCATTGTAAACTACGTATAAAGCTGGAGCCATTCGGACTAAAAGCGTCTAAATTGAAAACATTTTCTTCCCCACCGGAATCCAAATTGAATAAATAGAACATGCGAGGGGATTTTAACAAATCGTAGTGTCGTCTAAGTATGAGACCTGCTGTTGAACTAATTGACGTGAACCCTCGTAGTGGTCATGCTAGCTCATTTGTCGTCGAGTCCAGTGACTCATCGGAACGTCGAGGGTGTTATCCGTCTACCTACATAATTTATGAGGCTACCAGATGACCGTGACTAAATAGCCAAATGAAATGTTTCTTTCGATATAATTAAACTTTCGTGAATTGGGATCACGTTTTTGTTGTGATATCGGAAGAGATAATTCGACGAAAAAGGATAAAAATGTAATGCTTTGACTTTGAAGTTGCTTTGCTTTGCGTCACAAACGGCAACAACAAACGATTCTTTTATATTCTAATTGTCTTGCCTTATCTAATCAAATGACAATATTGTGAACAATAGTATCGATAATCTAGACAAAGAGAGTCAAGATTAAGGTGACTTATCGACTAATGCTTTGTAAAGATATAACGATAATCCGTACTAATGCCTTTTAGGGTTGTCGCCCTTTAGTCCAATATGTGTCGTTATGGCGTATCATCGAGGGTGCATTCTCAAGTGCAGGCAATAATCCTCTTTATCGTAACTGTCGCGTGTCGCAGTCCTTAGGGGACGTTGTGTAATTTTATTTCGCCCCCGTCGCAAGTCGCTCGGGATTCGCGTCTCGCATGCCTATGTAATATGAGCTGTATTGGTACGCTTTATTGTGTTGCCTAATATAAAAGTAAATCCAATTTTTCCCCCGTCTGAGAATTTCGAAAATATTCGATATTTATTTATTAATTGAGTTTCTCTTATAAAGACAGAGAGGATCATGCTAGTTACAACGAAGCGTGGTTTAGCTCGTAAGTGAATGGCGTTACGGCTGTCTAGTTTGACGCGCGAGATAGAAGACTCTCACGCGCATCGGAACTTAAACGCGTTTCGTTTAAATATACATTTATGACAAAATGCTAACTTAAATAAATTTTTAGCTTAGTAAATTCCTTTGATTTACCTAAAGCAATTTTAATGAACAATAAGGAACTATTTACGTACAATCGTATTGAACAGAAAATAGACGGATTTCAAGTAATCATGTTTCGGTTTTAGTACAGCAGTAGGCAATATAGTCAAATAAGACATATGGAAAATATAATCATAATACTTACATTTGGTTTTATAGGAATTTAAAAAAAAACACAAAATTTATCGATGTATCTTAAGTATATTCAAACATCTTGATTTACCGAGCAAATGCAGAGTGGGCATCGTTAGACAAAAGAGAAAGGCGAAACATTGAACTTGGGGTTCAGCGTAATCTTATCGTCAGACCAAATTGAAAGTTGCATTCGAACAAGAATTACGCTCCGGTCACTAAGACATAAACCGTCGGATTTATTGGAACATCTGGCGAAGGAGTCGTACATCAAGCATAATGGCTACATAATTCGCGTGGAGTGTTCTACACTGACACGCTTAGACTGCGGAGATGCGGGTACTGGCGGGTAGATGGTGAGCGCCGATAAAACCTGGCTAGTTGGAAGTTTTATTGAGCGGCCACTGGCGCAGCCTGTTTCCTCGTTATCGCCGACAGGGGGCCTTAAATCAGGCGCCTTTCATTCTTAAAGGCTTTAAGCTTGACGTTGCAAGCCAGCCCCGAGGGAGCGATGTTTAAAGTGGCCACTTCTTACGTTTGTTGATGGAGTACCACGTTTAGTGCTATTGGCGATGTTTCAAAATGCAACTAAATTACCTACTTGAATATTTTCGCGACTGAGTCATCTTTGGAGAATGAATCGTGTTCTTTAACCTTGTGCAAGGAAAATAGGAATTTTGTTACGGGTGTTTATTTTGCGAGATAATATTCATCCTTAATGCAGGTAAAGGTTACGATGACATATCCACTGACAACGATAGTCCACTGATAAGATAGCTCTTATCAGTGGACTTTCTTTTATTAGAGGCGTGGGTGTTTTTGCAGGCGTGGGTGTTTTTGCAGTACGTTACGGGTCGTCAGAAGCCCAAAAGTCTGACAACCAGTCTTACCAAGAGGTATCGTATTACCCAGTAACTGGGTTGTGGAGGTCAGATAGGCAGTCGCTCCATGTAAAATACTGGTATTCAGCTGCATCGGGTTAGACTGGAAGCCGACCCCAACATAGTTGGGAGAAGGCTAGGCAGATGATGATGGGTGTTTTTGCAGTAACTATACTGCGAACACATCTACGGCTCTATTAATCCTTCCATATCCTAAGGGCACGTCTTCCCCCTGGTCTACTCCTTGATATGCAATAGTTTCTGTAGCCTCATGAAACATGATGATCCAGAATCTTCGGGTTCATTCGAGTAATCGAGTCGGGTCTGGTAAATCATGCTGGGGTCGGTGCATTTCATTCATTCATTCATACTGCGAAAACACCGTCTATATTTCACTTTGTGATTCCTATAATATAAGCTCTATTGGGACAGCCGGGTAGAGAATTGTAAAAAGTCGCGTTTTATAAATGTCGGTATCGCATGACTGGTGACGCTCGGCAGAACTTCCAAACGGCAATAAGTGCGGTACAGTTAGAAACTAACTAGGTATGAAGTCATTAAACTTTGCGCCGATGATCGGCATCGCGAACCACTGGGAAACGTAACTTACCGTGCCGAGTTAACGTTCAACTTCTTACCTCACCGATGATATATTCCACTTTTCGAAGAGTTATTTTAAAGCACACTCGTGAATCGCGAATTTCTTAACCCAATTCGTGTCACTAACACAAATCGTAATGCTTCGGGTAATATACAGCTTTTTGGTCGTATTTCAAAACAGATGTCACAGTAACTTGGTGCAAATCTACGCGTTCGCAGTTCGGACACAATGTCAAATAGGTACAGTGGGCTGCATCAATTGGGTACCCCAGTTGCATTAAAATTTTAATACAACTGGGGTACCCAATTGATGCAGCCCACTGTACATTCTAGCTTGGTATGAACAATAAAATTCCAAAGTTCAAGGTGGTGTGTTAGTCATGCCCCTTTATCTTGCTTTGTTCCAAACCGCCCGTAGATCCGTTTCGAAGTAAACTATAGCGATGTATGGCCAAGATTGTATCTTTTACAACGTAAGCAGCGCCCGAGCGCTTGCTATCGCCACCACCGGTGGTAATCCATTTTCCCCAGTTGAGTTTTAAAATAAGGGCGAAACGAAACTTTTATGTGCACTGTTTGCAAATTATGGTAATACGGATATTGTTGCGGATAACCAAATTCGGCCTTAGTGAACCTAGATTTAAATGAACATAAAAAGAACAAAATATCTGGCTGGCGAACGTTGTTCTAAAATACAAAATAACTGCAGCTGGATGCCACAATTTTTCTTTGCAAGCACCTGGTAAAACGCCAAGCAGGATTTTCAAGAAATACTCCCGTGCACCTCTAAGTCGTGGACTCCGCTCGTAGCCAGGTACAGAAACAATGTATTAACTCACTTTATTACATAACAGTAAATAACTACTGTACGTGCAGCTAATGCATTGCCCATTGCTCCGAGCTTCGTTGTAAACTCACTCTATCGATTCTCTATCAAATTGCCGTGTGGTATCTGCTATTTACGACCAACCACTAGATTCCAAGAAACTAAATGATTGTGGGATAAAGATAATGGAAACCTGTTTTAGTGCAAATAAGAATAATACCATTAATGCGATTATCTACTAATCTTCCCGGAATCGATGTTGCGGTCTTTGGGGAACACCATAAGCAGATTTTCTTAATATACACAGTCATAACATTACATTACAATGAAAATTAGAATAGTATCAAGCTTATCAAGTCTCAAACTAATTGGACAACTAGACGACTAAGTGTTGACAAATATAACAGAATTATATTACATTTCATTCAAGACTCAGCCCTGAATTTAATTGACGAGGACGTATTTCGCCAAAATAAAATATTCACCGCATCGTCCCCTGGGCTTTTTCTCGTAAAGGCAAATTACTAAGAACAAAGGGAATATCGATATCGTTAACTGATTGGTAAGGCTCGTAAATTGAATTTTGTTTTGCTGAAGTTATGAAATGCAGCGTCTAGGGGACAATGTGAAGAAATGACGTAGTGTTGTTTAGAAAAGTTTTTGAAGTACTTGGAGTTTTTGCTTCTTTGAAGTTGAATACAGGTTGCGTTTTTAGGTCTCTTCTGTAGAAATATGACATATTTTTCTTCTTTTTCTTCTACCAAATGCGAGGTACTTACATATTTTTTTGAGAAATGGTTCACACTATGTAATTAATATTATTCATGTCTTCACACTAGGATTTGAGGTACCGTTGAATATATGACATTAATTTTAAAATTTAGTAGCTGACCCGACAAACGTCCTGTCAAAATTTGAAGAATTCATACAAAATTCCCATAGAAAATGCACTTTCAGTTTTCCCGAATTTTCCAATTTACCCGGCAACTTTTCAAACATTTACTTTCATACAAACCTTGTCCTGACAATTACAAACTTAACACAACAAAAAATGAATTTTACCCAAATAGGTGCAACCGTTTTGAAGTGATGCGCGTACAAGCATTCGGCAATACATTTTTATTTATAATAGATTATGTAACCTAGACTTGATTATTGTATCAACCAATAAGTGTTATGTAAATAATAACTTGTTTAATCTACACAAAAAAAAAACGGCAAATCTAGCACGTTCCATAAGTCATACACTAAATATTAAATAAGAAACGTGTTTTTGCATCGTATATATAAAATCTCGGGGGCCTAATGTCTCCCCAAGGAGTAAAGAGAGCAATAATTCAAATGAGGTGAATAAAATAAGGGGGCTACATCCATTTTTGCAAAATAGGATTATGATAATGATGACTTTGAAACACGTGCTGTGACCATTGAGAAAGAGGGAGATTTACTCCACGATAATCCCTGATTTATAACCCATAGGAAGAAAGATAGAGGGAAATACTTTTATAATGAAACTGGAAACTAAAAATAAGTTGTCAAAACATAGTAACACACTTTAAGTGGAATCACGTTCAAATATATGGTATTATAAATAGAACCAATTATTGTCCTAAAAAATAAATGTGGAAAAGGAAACAAAAATACTGACAATTATTTGTTGGAGGTATGTTTTACAACGTTGTGAAGCAAATTTTCAAGAAAGGAATCGTTGCTTTTGATGAATGATAAAAGTGTACAATTGGGTCCGAGCAAAACACTTAGCGCAAAATCTACACTCCAAAGAAAGGCCCAATATAACAAGTGTTTAAGAAATTACAAATTGAAACTCCATCCTTTGTTACTCAACATCCTTTATTGAGCACCAATATTTATTTTGAGAACAAAGAGAGACTTCCGAAAAGGGTGTCCTACAAATCCAAGCAAGATACTTACATTATAAACGTAGCCCAAAAATAGTCTAACGCAAACAAACCTTGCTCAGAACTAAATATCCTTAGAAGAGTCATAGTTCCTTCCATTCCGGGAATAGAGGCGGTATCTAAAACAGCTTTTTAGTGCGTATCCCTTGCCTCAGGGTGTAGAGTTACAAATCTCCGTGATGGCTCCCACACGGAACTAGCGTTTGTTAATAAATCTTTTCGACACGCCTTCTTAGGATCTTCTTACCGGTTTACAAGTCAAAATTTACTGATTTTGCACGATTACAGTTGGTATGGCTTTTCTCGATTTAATGTTTGGACTTGATGCTGTTACGAAACTATTTATTTTGAATTTTCCTTATTGTGTCTTCAATATAGTGTGTTACTCGTTTTATCGGAATGTTTTGGTAATTTATTAGTTGCGATTTTGACTTATTTGTAAATAAAGTAATGCAGACGTCACGAACTTACAGAGCTTTTGTTTCTAAGTGCAAAGTGGTCAGCATTTTTCTTTCAATACAGAACAGACATCTAAAGCTTGATTGTATTTGTTTCTACCAAACATAGATATTCCATCCTGAAATGAATAACGAAAAAAATACAAGAGTACTCAGGGAGTCACGGTGAACACAGCGCAATTTCTTTTCACCATACTTACCTTATAGAAAAAATGTGTTGTGTTTAGGAGGAAAAAAAGTGTATTCCCCCGTGTGAACGTGATCTATCGGCGAAAGAGTCCGCACGCCTGTTTATGGTCGATAAAACATCTAGGGACGGTCTATTTATGTTGTTTTTTATAAAGGGGAACATGTGTTGATAGTATTAAATAAGAAAACCACACGTGTGGGTGGTACCGGTGAACGGCGTTGTTTTATATCGCTTATCTACTACCTACCCACATTTTATATAGCTTTACTAGAAACTACCCGCATTTTGGGATGACAATTTAAATAATTCAGGATACTTTCTAACTTTCCATCCCGTTTGAATTAGAAATTAGGTTCATAGTTATCTATATTTCATTGCATTGAATAACTCGGAGCCTAATGATAACCAAGTCCCTACTAACTTATTCAAGAAAAATATGTTTGATCATGAAAATGATTCATAATTTATTTCACAGTGGAGTTTTAGCCCTAACATTTAACATTTTATACGGTAATGAACAAGTCGAGAATATGTAATTTTGTTATTATAACAGTAAAAAGTTATTCTCCAAGCAAGTAAGGCGTGACTTGAACGTTAAATATGTAACACCTTTTATATTTTAGTTTCCAGAATATTAAGTAAGCTCCTGCTTTAATCGACAGAAAAGTTAAAGTAAGTTATCTTAGTTTTACGAATTTAATGAAATCTATTAAAATGTTTATGCTTTTTAAACTTAGTCCAAGTATTCTATTGTTTTCTTAATAAGTATAAACAAAACAAACACCCAAAAATAACAAAACACAGCAACAAAAACACACACACAACAACAACACACAAACATTAAACATTTTTTTTTATACTTACATAATATTATTATTTAGTGACATACCGAGACTCCTCCGTGTCTCGGAAAGCACGTTAAGCCGTTGGTCCCGGATGTCATTCGTGGATCTTTGACAGTCGTTACGGGTCGTCAGAAGCCCGAAAGTCTGATAACCAGTCTTACCAAGGAGTATCGTATTACTCAGTTACTGGGTTATGGAGGTCAGATAGGCAGTCGCTCCGTATAAAATACTGGTATTCAGCTGCATCCGGTTAGACTGGAAGCCGACCCCAACATAGTTGGGAAAAAAATACAACCGACTTCCATAAACAACACTACAAAGTGAAAAATAACTTTAATTTCGTAAGTCGGTGTCTAGTTAAATGTATTATGGTTTTTTCCACCGACTTCCGAAATTAAAGTTATTTTTCACTTTGTAGTGTTGTTTTTGGAAGTCGGTTGTATTTTTTTGTAAAAAACTTTTTATTTTTCACTTTTTAGTTGTGGTACCTACCCCGAACAAATTCTAATACCACTACCTGCAAAACACACTAGAACATCATCCATATAAAAGTGGGGAAAAAGTACGTATTATTGAAGCTAACTAAAAAACTACCAAAGCAAAGTTAATCAATTTTATATGGGACCAACTGTGATGATACCCTCTCGAATAAAACAAAAAAAAATCCAAATCGGTCTACCCATCTTCGAGTAATCGGGGAAAATACATAAAAAAAAATAAAAAAAAGGTTCCGACGAATTGAGAACCTCCTCCTTTTTGAAGTCGGTTAAAAAGGCTAGGCAGATTAGTTGATTGATTTGTTATTTAACATTAATTTTGTTCAGTGACTAACGGGCGATGAAAGGACGAAACTGAAGGACAAGGATAAAACAAGCGCTAATTTGGGAGTCACTATAATGTCTTCTATTTAATTGCTTTAAACTATACCTACCTATAGAATAACGAGTATACTTATACTTACATCCATTTACAACACTTGGTACAATAATAATGCTTAATTAGAAAAGCTTTCCACCGTTTAAAGATGTTGGATCGTTACAATTGTAATCTTAACGAGCTCTTAACGCGTTATTTGAAGATAATATTAACATTAGCGCATAACACTAATTGAAAGTCATGCTTAAACACTTTCTTAAATTAAAACAATCATATCCAAAATGCAGAAGGTCCACTTTCACTAAACAAGCCTGTCTTTGGGTGCAACCAGACAGCGCTCGATCGACGATATTATAAAATACTAGCTGACCCGACAGACGTTGTCCTGTCCAAAATTACCATAGAAAATTCACTTTCAGTTTTCCCGATTTTTCCAATTTTCCCGGCAACTTTTCCAATTTTTCTCACCATAGAAACCTTCTAACAATAATAAACACAACAAAAAAAGAATTAGCGAAATTGATCCATCCGATCACGCGTGATGCGATGACCAAGGGAAATAGGGATTCATTTTTATATACACTACTATTTTTTAATAACTTTGTTGTTTATGAATATTATTTATTGAGACTTTACATATATAATAACAAGACCTTCTCTAATAAGCCCTTCAAGTATTTGTAGTAATTAAAAATTAGTGGTGTATATAGATTATGATGTAAAAGGTGACACATTTTGTATGCCACAGTTCGACTTCCATGTGAACTCTTTGTGTCGCAGTACTAACCTGATAAAGACTTCTCCTAAAATCTGCAGCAGGTAATGTCTGTTGCTACCATGATGACAAAGCTGTTACGTGATTTGGTCATCTCAAATTCTTCTAGCATTACATATGGCTTTTACGGATCTCGACTACTTGCATTCGAGTATTAAATGTGAAAGTTTCACCGATTATATTATTATGATACAATGAAGTGCAGACAAGATCAGCACCTTTGGTATTGTTACGTAGACGCTAACGCCATCTGTTATCGAGTAGCAGAACTACACGAAACGTCGATTCGTGACAGAGTTTTCTAAAACATTCTAAACCCTTCCAGAATGTTCTAGATGGTTAAGTGTCGTTTGGCAGCATTCTAGATCATTCCCGTAAGTACTAGAATGTTCTCGAATTATGTCCTCGAACTTTCTAGAACTTACACTCGGCATATAAAAAAGTTCCGACGAATTGAGAACCTCCTCCTTTTTGAAGTCGGTTAAAAAGAGGGTTGCCAGCGGTGTATGGCAGTTCAGCTAGGAATGCGAAACAGTCAACAACAGTGAACTAACAGTGAGCTACAAGTAACTCTGCTTAAGTTTCTGATTACTGTATTTGCGATTATTTAAATATAGTGTGTTTTTGGTGTAAACTGGCATAAATTTATTTATCCCCAACCCCAGCTCGTAACAGTATGTTTACCACTGTTCCTACTCCTTTGTTAAATTCTCAAAGGGTCTCTTCTGGTAATTTTATACCAAATCCACGTCTATGAAGTAAGCCTTCTGCAAACGCTTCATTATTTTGTGCTTTAACATTATCCTGTTCAAATATGACGCCATTAACTTGTTTTTCCTCGTTATTTTTACCCTCCCTTTAAGTTATGGCAGGCGACATGTGTTGTTCATTATTGGAAATGACACGTTACATTCGTTAGTGATTCGGGGCTGTTATTATATTTTGGATGGTTATGTTTTCATCCAGTGCGATAAACAAGACGTTTATTACGTACGTAAATAAATAAATAGTTTGAATAAAACATTAGAAAGTCGTTTATCTCCGGGCGAAAATATTCAAAAACATCTTTTCATTGATCTATTCTGGCGTCATCAGTCTCCCTATTTTAAGTGATCAGCTTGTCTTCCTCTTAAATTCGATAAGACAAACAAAAATTCGATAACATTTTTAAAAGCGTACAAAAGTTCATCGACACGGGCTGTTCCACTTAGAAGAAAGCACACAAAGTAACCGAATTTCACATAATATTTTAGGTAAATAGATTAAGTTATTATCTAAACAGACAGAGCCACAGACAACTGGTCGCCATGTTGGCGGGGTTTTATCGTTTTCCCCGAAACGATTTATCATAGAGGTTAGTGTCAATACATGACGGATCACTGCTGAGCGTGCTTGAATCGATAAGTTTGTTTATAGTTACATAGATGTTTCACCAGCCATGTTCTTACACACTATGCCGGCGGGTTTTTGTCGTGCGGGTATATGCGCCCTTTATGTGGCAAGCCCGACTACTCTAAATCCCACCCGGGAATGCCGCCTGGCTTGTTGGCGGCATGCCCGCGGGCTGTGGCCGCCGGTATATTGTGTAGGAGCCTTAAGGTGGATCCACACAGCAGCCCGCCGGCATTGCCGCCGGGCACTACACACTATAGAATCCGCTATGTGGATCCACCTTTAAAGTTGGATCCACACAGCGGCTTTGGCGGCTTTTATATCTATATTTGTGGTACCCGGCGGCTGCTGTGTAGATCCACCTTAAACTCCTTATCGGTTGGAGTTGGCAAATTAATTGTTTTGCTGAATTGTTATGATGGACGGGTAACGGTGGCACCGTTCAGGCAGCGGTAGGTCGAACAATACATTTTAAGCATGAATTTATAGGTATTGAATAGGTTTTGCTTACGTAGTTCGCCGAACTACATAAGCAGTTCGGGCTTCGGTAATGCTCTCGACATACAAAGCGAGTTTCCAATATTTTCTTAGATTAAATTACAATCTGATTTTCAACTATTATTGGTGGCGGAATGATATCTGTCAGATCTACTAAAAAAATAAAATAAAAATTATAGTTTAAAAAACTACAGTGACATTAATTTTCCCGTTAATCACTTTATTCTTATATTGAAAAATTAATTTTTTACTTTTTAGTTCAGTTTAATGGTATTAAAACGTGTTTTTTAGATTTATTTAAAATTTTTTTGAGATAAATCGTTAATCCTGATGATCCTGATCAGGATAATGGGACAAATTTTTTAAATTATTGTATTGTCATCGGGCCCTGTTATGTCTGCAAAATTTCAAATTAATCTGACCATTTAAAGTGGGTAAAAATCGTGTTCAAAGATTCTGTTACATACATACAGGTGAAGCTAATAAAAGCGTGTTAAGATAGTGTTTGTGTTCTATGAAGTCAACAGTAGGTAGAGTACTCGCCTGTAGAGTAATATTTTCTGTTCATGGAGCATAAAACTGAACTCATTAAATACCCTTGGATCGTTCTGTAAGATTATAAACGCGAAATCTTATCGTCCACCGGTTGTTGCAATCAACCTTGGTTTTTTAGAACCGAGAGACTGTTTTGTGAAACTTTGTGATACAAAATGTGGGGAGATATTAATCTGACTAGTTGGGAGTATGAATTGTTTAGAATTTACAATTACGTAGCTAGAGAGCCAATTCAGTCGAAAAAAAGAGATGCAAGAAAAGCTTATATTCAGTTGCAGATGGTTAACATTCTTAAGATAATGCACCATGTGAAAAACTGCCTAGCCTTTTCCCAACTATGTTGGGGTCGGCTTCCATTCTAACCGGATGCAGCTGAATACCATTATTTTACATGGAGCAACTGCCTATCTGACCTCCACAACCCAGTAACTGGGTAATACGATACCCCTTGGTAAGACTGGTTGTCAGACTTTCGGGCTTCTGACGACCCTTAACGACTGTCAAAGATCCACGAATGACAACCGGGACCAACGGCTTAACGTACTTTCCGAGGCACGGAGGAGTCTCGGTATGTAAAGATGGTCATCCATCCACTGACCAACCCCGGCAAGCGTAGCTAACCCTGATGGATCGACCCGTGCGGCTGTTATTACTTAGCCACGAGCTCCATGTAACGCGCTATATTCCGAAAAAAAAAAACATTTATTCAGATACTTGAAATATTTCAAAACGTCTAAAAAGATGAAAATCAGTTTACTTACCTTAAAGTCAGGCCATTTATCTTCTGTTAAAACTGTAAACCTATATTGATGACATGATTATTGCACTAATGATAAAAGCTGATCCTGGGTGTAAATAGAGCTTGCATTTAATTTATGTTTTGGAAGAAAAAACAAAAATCTACCTATTTGCATTCTAAATAGTAATTTAATTGAGGCTGAATTTCTCATTCCTAGAATAGAAACGCTATGAAATAATCAGATCAATTTGATCTTGGTTAATATAATATGCCTCATTCTCTACAACGAGTATGTACCTATGTAAAGTGATTCCCTAGGCCGAGGACAAGAAACTATGACGTCAACCAACTGGTCAATTGGCTATAATAAACCGTCCATAACAGTCTTCAACCCTTGTAGAAGCAGAAATGCTGTAAAAGTCATATATTTAAAGTTGTTACGCCGTCTTATCAACGCGTTCTGATTGCGATGAATTACTACTGAAGAAATGCTGTAATAACGCGTATCTTCCAATTAAGCTGTCTGTTGTTGAAATTCATTGAGTATTTTGCATTGTTTGTTTACAAAAACAAACTTGATAAATAAGCAATTATGATACAATCTGTGTATCTTGTTATAGAGGTGAATGTTTCAGGTATTTTGTGATGCGTTCATTGTTTTACTTGACTGAATTACATACATTTTTTGTCATTTGGTTTTGGCTCTGTATTCATATTAATCAATACATTGTACTAATTTGTCTAGTAGCTGCGTGAGATGAGACATGTCGTTTGAAACTTTCTCATAGAAGTGTCTTCGAGTATCGCCCACGTCTTGAAGCCAGCAAGATCTGTTACAAGTGTTGTTTAAATCGGTTTTCAACGACATTACATCTCACATGCCATTGCAACTTCTATTCCGCTATAAATAAAACATACATTCCCGTGATAACAATAGACAGCTGCGTGTCATTGCGATGCTGGTGGCATCCCCAAAGGATGCTGCAACATGCATAGTAATAAGTGCATTTGAATAGACGATCACACGTGTTGACATGTAATCATGGTATTTTTGGTGTGCCCTAGATTGTGTGCATTAATTGATACCAACGCGGAGCGCAGGGACTTGGAAATGAGGGGTGTGTCGAGATAAATATTGCTTACCAAATGTTGATATGTATGGGGTGATAAATGGTGGACTAGTGAATAAAAATCTTGGTGGTATAGGTTCTAGGTAAAAAATAATGCACAAAATATAAAACTGAGGAATAACTCTCAGCGGTTTACCACACTAATATTATAAAAACGAAAGTTTGTGTGTGTGTGTGTGTGTTTGTTTGTTACTTCTTCACGTGCAAACTGCTGGACCGATTTGGAGGCTACTTTTTATCCCGGTCTACACGGGTGAAACTGTGGGGCGCAGCTAATTTCTCATAAAACTACAATAAAGCAAAACGAAAAGTTAAAAAAATTAATACCAATTTTTTTAGTATTTCAGTGAGCAAGCAAAGCATTGCTTAGTCAGATAACAAAACACATTACCATAGCTAGCTTTGCCGGAATATGGTAAAAGGCTCTACATACAAACCTAATTACTGTTCCCCTCCCACGTTGTGAGAAAAAGATATCATCAGTACGGTTACAAAACAAAGGATTTTCATTCAATTGGCCACATTGAAAGCGAACTCGTGTCGCAGCGGCTGTGAACTCTTTGTCTGAAAGGTCGCGCGCCCAGGTCATTGGGTCGATGTATATCTACTTCGTTTTATTTCATAACCGCACTATAGCAAATAAGTTTTTTTTTTTGCTAGCTTTTTTTATTTTGTGTCCCACTGCTGGGCAAAGGCCTGCCCTTTTTCCTTCCAAACCTTTCTGTCTTGTGCGATCTATGGCCATGTTGGCCTTGCAAATTATTTAATGAAAGTAAAACGATATTTTGATTTAGGCCTGTCCTCCAACGGGTTACGTAATTAACTAAAGGTAAACAAAAAAATTGTAAAGAGCTCAAAAAGATAGGTAGGTACAACGAATTATAACGTTGCTTAATAGAAGAGTACAACTGTGTCGTAGCAAGACAATTGAAGTGACAGGTATTACGTTTAGTCGGTTAACCAGACTCGTTGTTGTTTTTGTTTACCTTTAGTTAACTACCTAACCCGATGGACTATAGTTTCCGAGGTATTCTTAATTGGAATTTACATGTATTGAAAGTGCGATTGGTTCGTCAACTTGACACGTTGCGTTAAATTCAGTTTAGGAAGAATGATAACTTTGACGAATCATGAGCAATCAAAAAATATAATAGGTCTTTACCTATGAAATTGCCGTTTTGTATGAAAAAATTTAAACGAATTTTTTTCATGCATTTTTTATTTGTATTAATCGAAGTAATCACCCATGCAATCAATGCATCTTTGCCAACGCAGTGGCAGTTTATTGATGCCCTTCTTAAAGAAATCAGCTGGACGGGAGGCAACAAATTCTTCAAAGGCATTTTGTACTGCCTCTCGGGTATTGAATTTTTTTCCCGCCAAGAAGTTATCCGAATTCTGGAAAAAGTAGTAGTCTGTAGGCGCAAGGTCTGGTGAGTAGGGCGGATGACGGAGAGCTTCCAACCCCAGTTCTTGCAACTTGGAGACCGTCTGCTGTGCAGTATGAGGTCGCGCGTTGTCGTGCAGGAGCAGCGGAGACGAGCGATTGACCAATGTTGGTTGGAGATGTGCCAGCTTCTCCATCATTGTGTTCAGTTCTTCACAGTACACATCTGAAGTAATGCTCACCCCGTTTGGTAAGAAGCTGTGATGAATCACACCGGCGCTAGACCACCAAACAGTGACCATCACTTTTCTAGGGGTAAGTTTTCGTTTAGGGCATTGTTTAGGTGCTGAACCAGGATCCAACCAACTTGCTGAGCGCTTGCGGTTATCAAACAGAATCCATTTTTCATCGCAGGTAACAATGCGGTTCAAAATTCCTTCATTTGTGTGTCTGTTGAGCAGTGCAAGGCACCTCTCGACGCGTACTTCGCGCTGGCGATCATTGAGTTCGTGGGGCACCCATTTGTCAAGCTTTTTTACCTTGCCAATTTGACGCAAATGGACCAATATTGTTTTGACGCTAACGTCGAAAGCTGCTGCTAATTCAGCCGTAGATTGTGTATCATCAGCTTCCACAATCGCCTTTAATTCGTCATTGTCGACCAAAGTCTTCGGACGACCGCGAGGTTCATTTTTCAGGTCGAAATTTCCAGAACGCAAGCGAGCAAACCAATAACAAGTGATGCGTTGGTTTGTAGTGTTAGCTCCGTAAACGTCGTTGATGTTGCGTGCCGCTTGTGCCACATTGCTGCCACGACGGTACTCATATTCCATAATTACTCGAATTTTTAACGTATCCATGATGACGAAAAAGATTGAAATGCGATGAAAATGTAACACTAATCAATAAACAAATGACTACTTTTGGAAAAAAAATCCATGTTTTTAAAATAAAATTAATTTAAAATTAAAATTCTTATCCATACAAAAATTATTTTGATTTGAAATGGCCAGTACTGCAGAACGGCAATTTCATAGGTAAAGACCTAATATCAAAAGCTATAGAGAGTTAATCTGAAGACCTCAGAAACTGGGCATTAGTTATTTTTCATGATTAGTCGAAAAGAATAAATTCATAGTAAAATAAAGTAAATGAATTCAACAAGCAAAGTAAATTCATTTTTTTTTTTTTATTATTAGCCAACATTGTGTCCCACTGCTGGGCAAAGGCCTAAAGGGCTGGGAAAGTAAATTCATTAGTTCAATTTTTATACAATGTCACATTTTGTTTACAGTTAAACAAATTCAAAATGACGTAAGTAATATTGTTTTATTTCTTAGCAGCATACTTTTATTGTACTCGTACACCGCAATAAACTTTTAATCAAACTGCATTTTTAGTGCTTGCAATAAAAACTTTTCATACAAAGTGACCTATTTACAGTATTTATAAGTACTCTAGACTAGGATGCTTTTCCAATCATATTCATTGGTCCACATAGCATAGCACTGGTGGAAACGGCTTCAACTAAGTTATGTTTTTTTTTATATGAAACGATACGTGCTGTGGATGCGTGCTATGGATGCCGCAGCTGCTCCCATGCCTTTCCTACTGTCGATGCATCTCATATCTCGAGCTGCGCACCTTCCTCTTATGCTACTTCATGCATGAAGTAGCTATAAGAGGATTTTTATTTTATTTTAAGATATAAATATAATTTATATAATATAATCCTCTTAAATTATTTTTTAATTATTAGAGCAGTTTTATTTGCTAATACTAAACTAAGACAAATAAAATTGTATTTTTGTCTACTAAAAGCCTGAGAGGACCCGTTAGTAGTGTAAATGCACTAGATTGCAGGCTTCATCTAAACCAGTAGGTACTGCTTACGAAATAGTAGCTGTAATAATACCTAGGATGCTAGCATTACAATGTGTATTGTACTTATTACAAAAAACATAAAGCTAGCGTTGCAATACGAATAGTTATCATTAAAGTTCACGTCGTTATGTTACACAAATTCATTAGTAGATAGATACAGCAAAGTATTTAGTAAACCCAAGAAAAAAAGTATTTATGTTTACCAGACTGTATAGTAGTCCTTACAATCGATCTAGTAATGTCTACTTGACGTATGGTTACAATTACATTGGTATTGTAACAGGCGCGATATTTACCTCGTAGTGAGTATTATATTGTTTGGTCAGTTACACTAAACATAATTGTCATTAATAAACCGATAGCCAAAAATAATAACAGAATGGTTTTTGTAAAGTCAACTCGAAAGTCTTGCTGTCACGGTTGCAAACAGAAGTTCTAGTTACAGTAGCGTTTTTTCTCGTATAGGTAGCCAGATATTTCTCTGCGTGTGCGCATCTTCATAGCACATCTTACTCGCTCCGCTACACAGCTTAGCATCAGTGGAAACGGTCACATAGTTTCGTAGCTTAGATTTTACATTCTCGCAGCGTAGCTGCATAGCACGTCTCTGTTGGAAAAGTACCCATAGTCGATTATAGCTATATGCAGTACCAGCAGTGAGCAATTTCCTCTCCTTTTTAACCGACTTCAAAAAGGAGGAGGTTCTCAATTCGTCGGAACTTTTTTTTTATTTTTTTTTTTTATGTATGTTCCCCGATTACTCGAAGATGGCTAGACCGATTTGGATTTTTTTTTGTTTTATTCGAGAGGGTACATCACAGTTGGTCCCATATAAAATTGATTAACTTTGCTTCGGTAGTTTTTGAGTTAGCTTCTTTTTTACCCCACTTTTATATGGATGATGTTCTAGTTTGTTTTGCAGATAGTGGTATTATAATTTGTGTGGGGTAGGTACCACAACTAAAAAGTGAAAAATAAAAACTTCTTTACAAAAAAATACAACCGACTTCCAAAAACAACACTACAAAGTGAAAAATAACTTTAATTTCGGAAATCGGTGGCAAAAAACGAAAATACATTTAACTAGACACCGACTTCCGAAATTAAATTTATTTTTCACTTTATAGTGTTGTTTTTGGAAGTCGGTTGTATTTTTTTAATACTGTTAGTATTGCTCAAAGCTTTCATTATTGCATCCGGCAGATAATATCGGTGATCTTGCACACCTTGCACGGATAACCTGTTTTTTTTTTTTTATATCACTCCTTTAAATAGGTGCTAAATTGATTTTATCGTTTTCGTACAACCTTAAAATAATAGTCACGTTTATTGAACGCACGTTGTTTCTCGTGGAAACAGTTTTCATAGCAGTGAAGACTGCCGTAGGGAAACACTATCGACGTAAAACCATTAGTAAGTCATTGCAATATAACTCTTGGTAAGGTAAGGCATAAATTAAAGTGATTGCCGAGAGTTTTATCAAAGTTACGGCAATCATTCAAAATACTTTAATACAATTACTGCAAAGTGCTAAATGTTCGGCAACATTTCATACTACAGACAGTCATTTTGCAACACCGCAACACCCCATACCGAAAAATAGAAAATAAAAAACGTAGTAAACGCCGAAAGGATGGGATATGCACCCTGCCGCGTGTACACTCATCTTTTGTCAAGAGATTTTTTTCATTTTCTTGGTCCGTTTCTTTACAACAAAATTAACGAAGAATGCCAAATCTACGGTTTACCGTATTACAAATGCAAAAAGGTTGTACAAACGTACCTGCAAAATAAGTCATATGACGACACTGAAAGGATCTTAACATAGGTGATGAACATACACCTTCTCACACCCACACCAAACACCCACACAACACACACAATCACACACACACCCCCCCACACCACACACCCAATCACACACACACACCCTCACACACATATTATATACTTATCTATCTTAAATTATTTTACTTTAATGTCTAACTCAATTCTCCGAAATTAACAATTAAATCTGAACTATTATATAATTTTACGTCATTGTACCTTAGGGGACCGGACTGCTTCTCCTTAACACAGGTTTCCATAACCTAGCTAGGAGAGCAGTGCTGACCCACACGTTTTGAGATATCTAATAGTGCTTATTTTGTAAAAATGTATTTTTAACGTGTACCTATTTCAATACTTTGTTTTCAGTAATAATAATAATAAATAAATAAATTAGAAAAGAGTTAAGTATATTACAATAATTTAAGAAGTGATTTCATTCAAAGTCCGTGAATGTGCTACTTTCAAGTGACAGTCCTCAATACAAACAATACATTGATAATTTTGTGTTACTAAAATTCCTATAAAACCAAATGTTTATGGTTATTATATATGTATTATTTGACTACATTGTATATTGCTGTACTAAAACCGAAACACGATTACTTGAAATTTTTTCGATAGAAAATAAATCCAAAGTAGCACCGTCTGTTTTCTGTTTTATATCCTACAATGTAGGATATAAAACAGTGTTACCATGTAGGACCTACATGGTAACACACCAACACAAAATTGTATATTGTCACGAAATTGAACATGAAGCAATTCACATACAAATATGTTACTCTACCCTGCCTAGATATCTCTTTTGTTGACTGTACATTTAAACGAAGCGCGTATAAATTCCGGTGCGCGTGAGTCTTCTATCTCACACGTCAGACTAGCCATAACGCCATTTCACTTACACACCGAGCTTAAACCACGCTTCGATATATCCTCATCACATTTACTGCGATATATATTAATTAACTGCCCGAATAATGCCGCGATTGTCTTAACTTGTGGTTTAATAATCGCTAAAACTATTTGAAGAAGATCAAGTCAATTAACTTTCAAACAGCCGCCATAATGAGTTCACTTGTGTAACTCATAAACCGCGGTTAAAGTAACCGGTTACGTAACCGATGTTTAGTCACACGTCCATTGATGATACAGTTGTTGCCACACTACGATACTATCTCACTATTGTTGGGTGTGAAAGTGTTGCTAGTTAAAATAGAACGCGGTTATTTTGCTCGGTTTATGAGCAAACATGTGCCCAATGCACTTACTTGTTAAATAATAAAATATTATGTAATTCCTACATAGAAATAAACACTTCGGGTCTATGGTCAGCTAATAATAGGCGTTCAGAAACTGAAAATTATATTACAATTCAGAAAACATCATCTTTTGGAAGCAGAAAAGTAGTCGTGACCAGAAATTATGCTTTCATTTCAGCAGATATTCTGTCCAGATTACCGATAGCACATACAGCATAATCAGTCTATAACGGTCCCACTGCTGGGACACAGGCCTCCTCTCTATGAGAGGGAGTGGGCCGTAATCCACGACGCGGGCCCAGTGCGGGTTGGTAGATGTCACATGTCTTCGAATTTTGATACTAGGACGTACCGGTTCCGTCACGGTGTTTTCCTTCACCGTTTTGAGAGCAGCGGTGATGGAATAAATTAAAGAAAGTTAAGTGCCTGCCTGGGTTCGAACCCACGATCAACTCGGTAAGTCGGGGCCGTTACTACTGGATCACCACTGCTCTAATACACACACAGCATTAAACATTAGTTACGACTAAGTGCTTTTTTAAAAAGGAGCTCGTGGCTAAGTAATAACAGCTGCAAGGGTCGATCCATCAGGTTAAGCTACGCTTGCCGGGGTTGATCCGTCGATGGATGACCATCTTTACATACCGAGACTCCTCCGTGCCTCGGAAAGCACGTTAAGGCGTTGGTCCCGGCTGTCAAAGTTCCACGAATGGACTCGACTGGACTGGAATAGATGGTTCGACTGGTGGTCTGACCACCAGTCTTATCAAGGGGTCTTATATTACCCAGTTTCTTGGTTGTGGAGGTCAGATAGGCAGTCGCTCCATGTAAAATACTGGTATTCAGCTGCATCCGGTTTGACTGGAAGCCGACGCCAAATAGTTGGGAAAAGGCTAGGTAGATGATGATACTTTTTTTAAAAGTTTATGTATTTACAAGAAATTTTGTTCCTGGATAATCATTAAACCTTAAAAATATTCTTTCGTTGTAAACGATAATCTCAAACTGGTGGTTTAAAACATACTAATGTGCATTACATGTCTTAATTTACATAAGAAAATTGCAGGCAATTATCCAAAAATATAGCTATTTTCTGCACTAAACAACCAAGGACTAAACCTACCTGTTTTAAAACGAGTTCTTCTTCAAACAAGTTTATCTGGATTTTGTTACGGCAAAAGATAGTTGTAAAATATAAGTTCTTTTTTGTTGTTCGGCTAACAGCCGAGAACTGTGTCGGATGGGCTGGAGGTTAGGTTTAAGAGAATGAACATTTTCTGAGAATTGATGAACATAGAATTACCCTTAATAGTTTCTAAATAGAAAAATATACCATAGCATAATAATATAATATTATATGTTGCATATCTGCAAATACAAAAAAAAAAAAAACTAAAAAGATTGAAATAAACCAGATCTCTTTTGTTTTTTCAGTCGGGTTTTTTTATCACCTTTGTATTTTAATTTCATAATAGGGGTAGTTCTCTAAAACATAGATAATCTGTTCTGGTCATCAATCTAAACTCCTAAGCAATGTTATAACCATAATCAGAGTAAAATATCTGCCTGAGCAACAATACCAGCAAATAGTTTCTATCCCTATGACACCGATGCCATTGACATTCACGATTGCAATAAAGATGTTTACATAACTGACAACAAAGTTATTAGAATTACACTATTGTAATTCTAATAACTTTGTTGTCAGTTACAGGTCTTTGTTGTTTGTTGTTAGTATATGTCTATACATGTTGGGCATACCATACCTGTAACCGCATTACACAAGTATGCATAACAGGTGTACGGTCAACCGCACGTCAGTACTACTCTTAAACGACAAGAATAGCACTCTCTTAGGAATAAAGGAGCTGTCAATGTCAAATTATTACCAGATAATGCGATTGACTGTATGGACTTCCGTGACCCTCAACCTGTCCTTGCTTACTTTATGACTACTGTTAAAAGATAATACAGTATTAATGAGCGAAGAGTACTATGTTGTAATTTGTTCAGTGATCTTTTAACCTGACGTGTAATTGTAGGTAAGTACTTGCAGGCTTTGAACGTGGTGTTGTTGTTAGGGTTCCGTACTTCAAAACGAAAAAAAACGGAACCCTCATAGGATCACTCGTGTGTCTGTCTGTCCGTCTGTCACACCCATTTTGATCCGAATCTAATGGACCGATTAAGTTGAAATTTGGTACACATATGAATTTTTGTGACCCAAATACGGACGGGTAAAGTAAATAAATGAATTTTGAATATGGGGGTCATTTTTGGGGGGGCAAATAAGAGAATAAAAAAAAAAGTTTTGCAGACTGTACCGCGTGACATGTCAAATGAAAGGGCTTACTATGAGGGTCTCAATTATATTTTTTTTTATAATTTTAAAATAAATTGTTTTAAAGTTATTAGTTAGTTTAAGAAAATATACGAAAATTGACCATTCCCCCCCCTTATCTCCGAAACTACGGAGCCTAATATTTTGAAAAAATACAGAAAATAGTTCTCTACCTGTAGATTACAGGCAAACCTATAAGAAGTCTGTGGTCTTAAAATAACATATAGTAAATCTGTCAATATTGTGAGTACAAACTTACATTTACAGTTGGAATGTATGAGAGAACATATTTTTCAACTACAATGTTAAGTTTGTTCTTGGGATAAATTCATACAAACTACGGAACCCTTCATTGTGCGTGGTCCGACACGCACTAGGCCGGTTTTTTTTTTGACTAGTGCAACACCTTGCGTCTTTTTTTTGTAAGGCTTTAGTTGAAAGACTTTATTACTTAGTGCTCGTGGCTAAGTAATAAAAGCCGCATGGGTCGATCAGGAAAAGCTACGCTTGCCGCGGTCGGTTGATGGGTGACCATCTTTACATACCGAGACCCCTCCGTGCCTGGGAAAGCACGTTAAGCCGTTGATCCCGGCTGTCATTCTTGGATCTTTGACAGTTGTTACGGGTCGTCAGAAGCTCTAGTCTGACAACCAGTCTTACCAAGGGGTATCGAGTTACCCAGTAACTGGGTTGTGGAGGTCAGATAGGCAGTCGCTCCATGTAAAATACTGGTTATTCAGCTACATGAACTGCATCCGGTCGGACTGGAAGCTGACCCCAACATAGTTGGGAAAAGGCTAGGCGGATTGATTGACTGAATTGAAAGAAAGACGACATACACTTCTGGACACATCTTTTGGCCCACCTTGTATTTTCAGTTTCGTTTGGTCCTAGCTAAAATTTTATATTAGGTCGAGCAAAAAGTTTTTATGCAGTTTTGAACCTGGCACATTCACAATTTCATTCAATAGTCTTTTTTTGAATTTCGAACACAGAATTTAAAGAAACAAAAGACAATTTGGAGCCTGTTTGTTGATATCAAACAATCGAATACTAAGAAAACTTGGTTTTATTGGTTTACTTGGATTTAAGTCTTGAAAAAGTGATTGATATCTTTGGTTTTGCAACAAACATTACTTATTCTTAACATTAAGGTGAGGTTCTATCAATAATCTATGGATACTTCACCTGAAGTCGCCGCCCAAGCTGTGGCACTTGTTCAGGCCGGACACAGCCAAAGAAACGTGAGTGCTCAACTTAATTTAAGGCGATCTGCGGTCCGAAATGTTTATCGGAGGTACCTAGAGACTGGCGGCTTTGTTCGTCGCCAAGGAAGGCCACGATCTCGGGTCACAACTGAAAGGCAGGATCGATTCATCGTGACGACCAGCTTGAGAAATCGTCACCTTACCTCCATTGAGATACAAAACCAACTTCGCGACTTCCACGGAGTATCTGTGAGCGCTCGAACTGTTCGGAGAAGGTTAAAAGAACGCGATATGGTACCACACAAGCCAGCTAATGGCCCCAAACTAACGCGAGCCCACCGAACAGCGCGCCTTCATTTCGCACGCAGTCATTTAAATTGGACACAGCAAGATTGAAGCCGTGTACTCTTTTCTGACGAGTCTAAAATTGTGTTACATGGCAATGATGGACGGAAGAAGGTCTACCGACGTAAGGGAGAGCGTTTCGCACAATGCTGCTTTGAAGAGAGGGTTGCTTATGGCGGTGGCTCATGGACTGTCTGGGGCGGTATATCCGCGAGCGGCAAAACTCAACTTGAGGTTGTTACAGGACCACGGCTGCCAACATTAAATGCTGAAAGGTACATTCGTGAGTGCTTAGAACCTCACGTGATACCATACGCGGACTATGTGGGCCCAAATTTCCTTTTTATGCATGATAATGCAAGAGCCCATGCGGCCGGCATCGTCAGGGAATATCTTCGGGATGTGAACATCACAGTTATGGACTGGCCAGCCAGAAGCCCAGACATGAACCCCATTGAGCACATGTGGGACGAGCTAAAAAGACGTGTTAGGGCTCGTCAGCCAGTTGCCAGACGATGCAGGAGTTGAAAACTGCCATAGAAGAGGAATGGGAGATGATCCCTCAAAATTTCATAGAGCGGTTGATAAACTCTATGCCTAATCGTATGAGAGCTGTGGTAGATGCCCATGGAGGCAACACGCCGTTATTAAATTAAACCTTTATTTGATAAAACATGTTTTTTATTCAAAAATCAATTGCCTTTAACAAGGCGCATATCCGACTTGTTAGGCGTAGCTCCATGTCGTATGGTATTCTGAATTCAAATTTAAAACAATACGATCGAAAAAGATGGTAAAATGTATCAGGTTTAAAACTGCATCAACAGTTTTTGTTCAATCTAGCAATCATATTTCGGTAGGGCCTATCGAAACCTAAACTCTAAGGTGGGCCAATAGATGTGTCCAGAAGTGTAGTATTTGAATCACCTTAACATAGGTGACAGTGAAGGTCAAAAAGCTGGGTAAACGAAGGCTGAACACGTTGCAGAGGTCAGGCGGTTATTGAACCCTCAATGAATTTGAATGATTGAACTATAAGTCAATGAACGCGCACGTCCATTTCGGTCAAGAAAATAGCGAAGGTACCATTGAATTATTGGTCGGAGAAGTCTTACCTGGTGCCTTATGCAAGTAACCTAGGGTAGTTGCATAAAGCAGCGGGTGTTACGGTACAGATCGCTAGGGGAAGAAACGGTTATAATGTTTAACCTATTTCTGTATGTGTGGGCGCGGGTTCGCGGTGACGACTCGGGAACCCGCGTCTGTATGCTAACACCCGATCAACTCCTTTTACATATAGAATTAAACTTTTATCATTATTGCTTGTTGTCTTGTTGAGCGAAAGCAAAAATGGACATTTATGAACATCATCATCATCTGCCTAGCCTTTTCCCAACTATGTTGAGGTCGGCTTCCAGTCTAACCGGATGCAGCTGAATACCAGTATTTTACCTGGAGCGACTGCCTATCTGATCTCCACAGACCAGTTACTGGGTAATACGATACCCCTTGGTAAGACTGGTTGTCAGACTTTCGGGCTTCTGACGACCCGTAACGACTGTCAAAGATCAACGAATGACAGCCGGGGCCAACGACGTGCCTTCAGAGGCACGGAGGGGTCTTGGTATGTAAAGATGGTCACCCATTCACGGACCAACCACGCGATTCATCAACTCGTGCGGCTATTATTACTCAGCCACAAGCCCCAACATCAACACAGGTCCAGTAACGGACTACGAAATGGTTCGTCCTTAATAGTACACTGGAAGGACATAAAATGACGTCACACCCCGTGAAGCAAATTAAACGATGCGGATGTGACTCGTTAGTCGTCTTTCATTTACTCGGTTAATTTGTGTTTCCATTATTAACTCACTGCAGTGCACCAATTAAGTTTTAAAAGGTCGTAGGGTTAAAGGTAAGTTGAGTCAAGAGGGTTTTGCTACCTTTTGAATTTGTTATGACTTGTGAGTAAATGTTTAAGAGTTTTTCATTTCGGAGGAATAACTTAACATGGCTGCCGCTGTTGCAGGTAGTTTCCAAGACAAATAGTAGGTATATTTATAACACTTACACTATTTATCCACCGCACAACGTCAACGGGACGTCAAAGAGAAAACAGATGACGCCGTCGAAGTAGGGACAATGCATTTACTATGGCCGAATAATCTCGTTTCTCGTTGACGTTCCGTTCCCGGTGCGGTGCGGTGGACAAACAACGTCAACGAGACGTCAACGAGAAACGAGATTATTCGAACCGAGCGTGACGTCCCGGTGACGGTGTGCGGTGGAAACGCGGTCCTAGTAAATGTATGTATCGCTACTTCGGCGCCCAGCCGTCTTATCGTTCTCGTTGACCGTCGCGGTAGACAAGGGCTAAATTTAGCTCTGTCTTCATAGATGAATGATAATACGGAAAATTACCCTCACTGGAAACATTAGTCTAATCTATATACTTACCACAAGTAAATAAACATTTTAAAGTGAATAAATGACTGAATTTATTTAAATAAACAAGAACTAAATGTATAATAGGGCAAAAATCAAGTCATGAATCACTCGTACGCATGTAAGCCACTACATTATATTTTAAAGAAATGTTTGTTCTTACATCGCATGATATGTATAATTTTCCCATTTGTAATCAACAGAAGAAAGAAATAGTGGTTCACAAACAAATGAACAGTAATAAATAAAAGAAACGTTGACTAAGAAGTTTTAAAAGGGAGGGTTGTGAATTCGTGATTCTTTGTCCCCTGTAATATTGGCTTCGTTTTAAAATGTCACAAAACTCGTAGTTACGTCGCAGTTCTGAAGTCGTGGTAATGTTTTATTAATCACCCGTTTTTTCTTTACAGGTACAAATCAACGTTTGGCTGGAATTAAGTATTGAAACTAACCTTTAAGCGTAAGATGTAGTGAAGTAATAAGTTTCACCTCTTATAATACGACTAAGTTATTCATAAATAGTGTCGGACCGAAACACGATTTTCAGCCGAAACCGTAACCGAACCTTCGGCTTCTCTTCTAGTTTCGGCCAAAACCGAAACTTACGTTGTTAACAAAAAGTTAGTTAATTAAATGAAACCCGTCGTTTTTCGTAAATTTGCTAGAAATAATTTGATTAAGGGCTGATTTTGCAATTATTATCAGATTGGTTTTAAAATCCAAAGAAAAAATACTTTGCCCAGATTTTGTGTAAAAATTTCAAAATAACGATTGAAAAATCAGCCCTAACTTAAGGGTCTTAGCAGATAATTTCAGATGCACGATTCAACTCTTGACAGCGCATAATTTTAGCATTAGCGATTTAATCGCTTTTAATACCATGCTTTACCTCTCCGCCAAACAATTCAGCATCGTTATAAAACGCAATTTTTAAACCATTACGTACTCAAACGGAACGAGTCGCCAAATCGCGATGCAGCGTCGAAGTAATCGCTGAAACGTGTGATTTTGCCCAGTCGCTAAGTTGCATCTGCTGTTGCCCTTAGAGCTTGTTTCAATCTTCCAGAGAGCGAATAAATGCCTACTACCTGATACTAAAAGCAGCATAATTATGTATACCTATTAAGAACTTAAATGACTTCCATATA
The DNA here is from genome assembly GCA_946251885.1 of Cosmia pyralina. NCBI lineage: Eukaryota > Metazoa > Arthropoda > Insecta > Lepidoptera > Noctuidae > Cosmia > Cosmia pyralina. The sequence continues at coordinate 22,077,943 of OX276342.1, read as the reverse complement.
TAAGTTAACACTTATTTTTTTTGGGTTTCATGCAAAAAGGGTGAAAACGGAACCCATTAAGTTTACGCAGCTTTTGTATCTGTGAGTCGTTCATATTCTATTAAAACCGACAGTTCACGAACAACATACGCCAGCTTCGGTCGCGCCGAAGATTCGGCCACTTTTTGGCCGAAACTGGCTGAAACCGAAACCGAACCTTTGGTCGGTCATTGCTTTGGTGCATATCCAGAAACTCGGTATTCGATGCCCATAACGAGAATGTAAGTTTAACTCGGTCCTATTCGGATACGCGCCCAAAATGATCGGTAGGTACTTCGCATATTAGTATTCAACGTTCATTCTCGCAGGGATAACAGATTTAGTTAACGCGCTTGCAAGGAGCTCGACATATTAAAAGGAAATTAGATTTGAGGCGGGCTCCAACTTGATGATAAAGTCACTTCAGCCACAGTGGAATATGGGTAATTTATTATAATTTCTATTATTTCGTGTGCTTTGTACAGAGGGAATAATTTATTTTCATTTCTGAATTTCTTGCCTGCCTCTGACATTTAAATTCTTTTCGTTATTGAATTTCGTGAATATACAGGCCAATGGCACAACACTAAACGTTAAATACAAGAATAACTACTTAACTTTTATTTATTTAACCTTTGTTTTATCATTGTTTTAATTTATGGTTGTTGTTGCTTGAATAATTAATTAGTAAGTCGTTTACACGAAAATAATTAAGCTAATTAAATAAGATTACTTGACAAAATGAATACCTTGACGATGTTATTTTTACTAAGCAGTAAAGACATACCATTGCGTCTTTTGTAACAAAGATCTTATAGAGGTATGTGGAACAGCGTGTAAAGTTCCCTCATCCTCCATAGAAAAGGCAGGATCCTCCGACCAGACGGGTGTTGTCAGACACAACACCCGTCTGGTCGGAGGGTCTTACCTTTGGGCTATTGCCGAACGATAGATGTCGGGACGTTGTATTATGCTAGTCGTGCGGTAAACTTCGATTGCGCGATGCAGGATTTTGCGTGACGTCAGTGTGATGCGTAGTTTGCACATGGCGATGTAGATGCCGCCACAATCTAGTAAAAGACACTTCTTAAAGCGACCCATTCACGGTACATAAATCATTGCGTAACAAAATGTTTCAATTAATGTGGATACACTGTTTATGCTAATCATTACTACATTTTCAGAATAGTCAAGTAAACATTCCCTCGTTGCGCAGTAATAATGTTAAATATGGCAGTGAATCACGAAATTGTTGTATTTTGTGTAATAATCGTCTTGACGCCCAATGGTTAAGGACTCGCCTCTCATGGACGAGGTTGTGGGTTCAAATCCGGGCAAGTACCAATGTGACTTTTTCAATTCACATGTACTTTCTGAGTTTATCTTGGACAATACTGTCATCGCTGAAGGAAAACATCGTGAGGAAACCTGGACTTATAGTCTGAAATGGCCAACCAATCTTGAGCAAGCGTGGTGATCAATGCTCGTGCCTTCTCTGTATGAGAAGAGGCCTTTGCCCTGCAGTGGGACAATAATAGGCTGGTATTATTGTGATTATAATGATTGTTTTGCTTTGCTATTTTTTTGTGGTGTTGTGGCTAATGGCTAAAAGGTTTTTACAGATTGGAATAATTGTTTCTTTTTAAGTAGGGCACTTAATTGTAATTAGTCTATTTCTGCATGATACAAGAATATTGAAGACAATCAAGCACCTTAGGAAGGCATTGACCTGAATTCTATTTTATTTTTTGTTTACAGATTATCGTTTCAAGGGTATGAATGTATGTAACTTGTAACATTTAGAATTTAGATATTGTTTTAATGTGTAAAAGTCACACGAGTTTTGCCTCGTCAATCGTCATCGTCATTTCAGCTGAAAGACGTCCACTGCTGGACATAGGCCTCCCCCAAGCATCGCCGCTCCGACCGGTTCTGTGCTTCTCGCATCTAGCGGAATCTTGCGGCCTTCATAAGGTCATCGGTCGGTGTGGGAGTGCCAACGCTATGTCTTTCGATACGATACACTCCAGAACCATCGGCCAACTGTTCTGCGAGCAATGTGCCCTCCCACTGCCACTTAAATTTGGCAATTCTTCGGGACATGTCGCTTACCTTGGTTCTCCTACGCATCTCTTCATTTCCGATTCGATACGTATAAAAACTCCAAGCATAGAAATTACGTGATATTTGCTGAGACCTCACACTCCCCCACATGAGATTCGGCAAAACTCCTCACGTGTTTAATGAACGCCCCCTTGTGAGCGACCACGTTTCAGTGCCATTATAGGTCATCATCCTGGCAACACGTACCTACTGGTCAAAGACTTTCGTCTACCAATAAGCCTTCTCAATCGACTGTCACTCTTTCAGCATTGTATCTGAGTTATCAGCATTTCAATCACATCCCTACTTTGACATCAACGTCCAAATATAAACTCAATTTTCCATTAAATAAAGCACACTTTTCTTCGTCATAAAACGTTTATAAATTGATTTTGTGACTTCGAACGCCAAACACTGCATGTGAAAAATCCCATTTTATATGGCAAGATTTTGTGGTGATATGCAATAACAAGTTCTTTCACCTTACGATAACATTTAATTTGAAATGAAATCACGTTTTTGTATTTTATTAGTGTTTGGAAATGGAACGAGAAAAAATATGGGGTGACTATTTTCCATTAGTTGATTGCTTTAACGATAGTCGACTTTTAAGTAACAACTGTAGATAACTTTTCTAAACGTGTTTTCTTTTTCTTTAGTTTGTTAAAATTTTGTGTTCTTAAATCAACATTCAACCATATGTTGATTTAACTAAAACCTTTTAAATTGAGTGCGAGAACCATGGATAATTAAACGTGTAGAATAAAAGACAGCATGAGAAAATAGTACTCTTACACGTGATTAGTAAACCATGTATTTTAATGAAAAGTACATAGTTACATATGTGTCAGGTCGTGTGTTGACCAATGGTTTTTCTGTAATGCTGGGGCTACATTAGCGGGCTATGGCGAATATTCGCATTATCGCGATGAGTGTGGCCGGGTACGGGGTAGATCGTAGCATCGCGTAGTAAACGGGCGATGACGAATGCTTATCGGGGCACTGTCGGTAAACTGGCACGCATCAAAGGGTTTTGTCGCGGCAATATTCGCTTGCGTGGCTACATCTGCGTCACTTCAGTGCAGCCCAGACTTTGAAGCGTCGAATACCACCCGGCACGATGTGCGCGCCAACGCGACATGGCTCTAATGTAGCCAAGAATATCGCGTATACCCGTAAACGATGTTTTTGGTGCGCCAACGCGACACGAATCTTCGTCCGCTAATGTAGCCCCAACATACTAATTACAGTGATTAGCTACTTCAACATCATCAAATACGTCAAAACAAGCTTTTAAATCACCAACCGGCAGCCATGCAATAGCAAAAAGATATCACGCATTGCACTATGTTTATTTAAAACCGGTATCAGCCGTTTCGAAATCAGAATCACAAAAACGTCAATATCCGCTTACATCAACCAGATTTAAACGGAAATAACCGGTAACGTTACGACGCAAAAATAATCGAGTCGAGGACTCGACTTATCGATGTGTAGGTATCGAGTCGCGAACAGATAGTGATGCGGCTCGATGTTCTTGCATTTTCCACACGATGAAGTTCCAAGCGATTGTCGATGAACAATTGCCATCGCAGTCTTGTCACGATTTTCAACATGCTTCTGAGGTGAATCGATTATTGATTTCCATTAGAGACCCCTGCTATATTGTGTATGTAGCTTCGTCGTTAGTTCGCCCATCTAATCCTTGATGGTTTCATTTCTACGGCTTTTTATTGGCTCTAGCAAGAAACTCACATTATTGTGTGTGGTCAGAATCGGGATACTGAAGAATATTGATTTCCACATTAGAAAACATTGCTCAAGCTAAGATTTAGAATCATTCATAAATCATTCACCTCCATTGCATTGCGTTCATTTTCAAAGTCAACTGTATATTATCGTAGAAAGAGAAAGTGTCAAATCTACGGACGCATTCAAGTAGTTTAGATTACATCAGAAAGATTGCCATCCCTAGAATTGATAGCTAGGAACAGTTTGTATGGGAAAAAGAAAAATGGGGTTTTTACGTTTTTCCGTGCAATTTTCCCAATTTTTCTCTTCATAAGAACCTTCATCGGACTCCAACGAACATTGAAAAAAAAAAATCCTTTTTAAATTTTAACTTAACGAACCTTTTTTTTCTGAGCGTATTGAGTAACCTAGAACCCATTCTAGAAACGAAAGAACAGATTCGTTTCCCTTCCATCTTGAAGAAGCGAAGCGTCACCAAAGCGTGTTTTTCTCTTCATAAGAACCTTCATCGGACTCCAACGAACATTTGAAAAAAAAATCCTTTTTAAATTTTAACTTAACGAACCTTTTTTTTTCTGAGCGTATTGAGTAATCTAAAACCCATTCTAGAAACGAGAGAACAGATTCGTTTCCCTTCCATCTTGACGAAGCGAAGCGTCACCAAAGCGTGGTTTTCATATTCACCCTAGGGCGTGGTGGCAATTTGAATTTCATTTCAGTCGATTTCCTTCACTGCCTCCAAGTTTTACTCAGACAAGATATTGTCTAGCCTTTAAAAAAAACTCATTTATTTAATTTATGTATTGCTCTGTGCGCATCAAAGCTATTGTCCTGGCATTTTCTCTACTAAGTGCAGTTCAAAAATAAAACAGTAAAATAGGGATGATGACTAAAAAAATTTTTTACCCGTCATTTAGATTTTTAATAAATATTGGACACGTATTTTTTTATTTTTGTACGTAATTAAAATATTACGGCGATACATTGATTTAAAATATGGCATGACGTCACGCCTAGCTAGATTTTATACGTAGAAGTGACGTAGCGAGCCCCCACTCCCCAACTTCACTGTGTGTTATCTAAGTATTTTTTATTAATATGATAAAGCAAAAAATACGTGTCTAATATTTTTTTATTATCTGACTGAGGGACTAAATAGAATTTCTTTGTTTTATCCAGGCATCATCCCTGTATTGTTAGTTTATCATAAATTCATAATCGATTGTACTGTTTCCTTGTCCATAAGTACTAAATAGTAGTCACGTCACAAAAGTAAACACGCCGATAACGTGAAACAACATTACACTACGCGTATCACAAACACGCAGCGGCTGCGATTGTTCCGTCGCGTAAACATAGCCGTGTGAGTGGCCCGCTTTTTAAACAACGCTCTGACCGATGCACGTGGTCTAGTTTGTATTAGATAGGTGGGATTTAAAAAAAAAAAAAAATAAAAAAAAAAAAGAAAAAAAAAAAAGAAAAAAAAAAAAAAGATAGGTAGGTACTTATCTAAAATCTAAAACTAAATCTACCTACCCGCACTGGGTGGATTATGGCCCACTCCCTCTCACAGAGGAGCAGTAGGAGCATTATAGGCTGATTATGCTATCTAAAATCTGGATCTGTGCCCGGTTGATGGCAATAGGCCTCTATTACGCGTAACTTAAACATAACTGGCGAAATGTGGGTGTACTATAGCTACACCTCTGACTAACCCTTCGGTGATTACAGGCGTGATGTTATGTTATGTATCAAAAATCTTGTCAAAGAATAATGTTGCTCTTTAGTACCTGGCACTGGATCTGAGTATTTTGAGTAGATATCTTAATTAAGAATGAACAAAACCAAAAACGGGTCTTCTCGCGATATTCCTTTTTACGAGGTAAACAGGTACCTTCTTGTTCGCCTGTCCGCCAGTGTGTAGAAGTTATTAGTGTTGTGTGTCGAAGTACCTACAGTGACAATAATAAAAATTGTGAAGACCAAGTGAGGGTAGATGCCAATACCCGCACTTTACGAAGACGTCGCTGAGCTGTCATCAGTCCTGCCGTGACCACGATCGCTGCAAGGCGGTCGAAACGTCGGGAAACAAGTAAGTACATACCTGTTTACCTCGTAAAAAGGAATATCGCGAGAAGACCCGTTTTTGGTTTTGTTTATAATTTGTGCAAATCGCGAAAGTTTAAAAAGTTTAATTAAGAATGTTTAAATAAGTATTAAACTATGTTATCATAATATTTATAAATGTTTGTGAGTTTTCAAATTGTGATTTCAAAACACACACATACGCACTATTAATTTACTGTAGTCAAAAGCAAAACATTTCAATTTAACTATATTCAGTGATGCGATGGTTTGAAAAAATGCAAAGGTTTAAAGGAAAATATTATTGAACAAAAATTAAAATTACTGCAGTTTCCAAGCGCAACATGAAAATGCTTATGTGATTGATTAATATTTAATCAGGCCGTTAACTATAGGTAATTTAAATCAAGCCTTTAACCGCTTCAAAACGGCCGAAGCCGAATGAACCATGGCATAATGCAACGCCGCTGAAACGTGCCTTCAGCGAAATTTCCGAACAACGCAAACCCCGTACAATGTTTTCTGCCATTTACAGTGTGATGATTTAAAGCGATGCATCGCTGTATGTAAGCGATTCAGCGATACGGACGCGCGTAGTTTGTGCTCGAATATTCAAATTTAGATAGCGCCGGATAGCTAATATTGGTGGATCCAATGAAAGCTCAAAGAGAATATCCAGAAGCTCATGATTTTTATAGTAAAAACATTGTTAGATTTTAAGGGGCCTTGTCATTGACATCAATGGCACAAAAAGCAAGGTTTGTGTTGCAGGTGTCCGTTTTTATCGAGTTTCTTGTGACCTCTATCTTCGCACCTATTTCAGAGTTGTTGCGTTCCAAAACTGTTGCGTATAAAAACGCGTTTAGACAAGCGGAACCTCAATAAAAAAATATTTAAATTCATGTTGTTAACCCGATCTACCGTGATGTAGATAATATAATAATAATCAGTTAAGGGGATACAACGACAATTTTGTGTTTTTAAAATTCTTATAAAACCAAATGTATATGGTTAAATCATTTGGATTATCCATATATTATTATGTGTTATTTGACCATATTGTCTACTGTAGTACTAAAACCGAAACATGATAATGTTTAGATAATTTTTTGGATAGAAAAAAAAATCCAAAGTAGCACTGTATATTTTCTTTTTTGTACGATTTATACGTAAACAGTTCCTTATTGTGCAGTAAAATTTGCATTAAATCGAAGGTATTTAAATATGTTAAGATTTTACTTTAAGCAAAAAATTGATTTAACTCTTTCCGTTTTGGTGGTTAGAGTTCCTCATTCAGATTTTTTATTAAGATCCGTGCCGTCTAGTGATGAATGGTTGAAGTATCATTAACAAACGCAATTTGCTTGACATATTACTACCGATTGGCGATATTTTGAAGACATTTCATTATATTTGAATTTAAACCTTAAATCTAAGATATTTTTCCTTATTTTTCTATGCTACTGAACTGATAATTAATACGACAATAAATAAAAAAATCTAAATCTTTGTTTAGTTAAAAGTGTGACTCAAAGAGCTAGTTATAGCATTTTGTCATAAATCTACATTTAAACGAAGTGCGTTTAGTTCTGGTGCGCGTGAGAGTCTTCTATCTCTCTCGCGTCAAACTAGACAGCCGAAACGCCATTTCACTTACACACCGAGCTAAACCACGCTTCAATATATCCTCTTAACCCGATCTACCGTGATGTAGAAAATGTAATAATAATCAGTTAGGCGTTAGAAAGTTGATTTGAAAATGGCGTAAAAAATTGTCACCCGACGTGAAACAGGTGATTTCCACGCCTATCCGAAACGAACCGTGAATAACGACCAGCAAGCTTAGTTTCAATGGGCTATTAATTTTTAAAACGACTTAATGGCTTAGTTTCGTTTCATCAACGTTCGCCTGTGGTAAATTTGGTAATCTTTACTATGACATAACACAATGGAATTCAAAGTTTACTTCGCTAGTGTCTCAGCTCGTTCCTGGCTAACTGAATAAATATCGTACTAAGCTCTTTGGGGGGAGTTCTTTTATGGCTTTTTGTGGGATCACTGTCAGAAGTAATCTATTTCAGTAATCGTGAATGGGCTTCTTATTTCATACTTCTTATTTCAACTACTATACTCCTCCAGAATTACTCTACAAAAGAAAAAAATACCGGCCAAGTGCGTGTCGGACCACGCACAATAAAGGGTTCCGTAGTTGGGATGAATTTATCTTAAGAACAAACTTAACATTGTAGTTGAAAAACATGTTCTCCCATACATTCCAACTGTAAATGTAAGTTTGTACTCACAATATTGATAGATTTACCATGTTATTTTAAGACCACAGACTTCTTATAGGTTTTCCTGTAATCTAGAGGTAAAGATCTATTTTCTGTATTTTTTTCAAAATTTTATGCTCAGTAGTTTCGGAGATAAGGGGTGAGGAATGGTCAATTTTCGTCTATTTTCTATGGTGTTCAGTTTCTTGGATGGCTTGAAAGTCGTAATATAAACTACAACCTATTGTTAATTTACTTAAGTTTCTCTTTAAGTGAACTGTTATTTGTTCTTTGAGAAATAAATGTCTTTAAGCCGAAACTATAGACGAAGATTATGGTTGAGTGAGGTAATTTTATCCGTACTTAAGCATTTTAGCTTACATGCATCGGATAGACAGACATATGCTTGTATTACCGAATACCAGCTAATTATACACACCAGTCTCATAAGAAGATTCAAGGCATGGAAAACAATATTACACAACGTATGAAGTGACGCAGGCATCTGACTGACAAAGTCAGTTTAATAATTGTAGTAAAATCACGTCACTTTCCTTTAAATCGCTATCAATACTCTCGGTACAAACAATCTCGTATGTCGATCCAATTTTGCATATGGAACTGGAATAACTTTGGCACAAAAGCTTATCGGGTAAACGGGGCAAAAATTTAATATTTATGAGACACTAAATCTAGGTCAATTTGTTTTAAAATTTGCACGACTCCGTTTGACCTGGATGTCTATTTTGAGCCTGGATTTCCAGCGGGTTTGAGGGGTATTAGTGGACGGACGGCTAAACGGACACTTCGTTTTTATATAATAATTGCTGCCGGCTCTGGCTGGCACATGTGCGAATTTGTCACTTTTTTTTCGAACAGAGCTTGTCTGTCCGCATTGGACGTCTGTCCTTTGAAAGTCAGTCCTAGAAAAATCTGTTGATCGTTTTATGAATTATTCGTACAGTCGGATTTAAACACGTTATATTTTTATTCAAACGTCAACATGTTTCATTCGTCTCTTTGACGGAACATCACAGAATGTTTTTGATCATAATTTATGTCAGTGCTTCAATGCATCTTTGTTATCCTTTCTACAGGGCTAGTTAAACCCAATTGTTCATCTGCAAAAGGGTTATAAATCGCATTCGTTACTTGGACAAAAACTTGAACGTCCCTAATAAAATCAAGTTACATCGTTAAAAGCGGCGGAACAAAAGAGATAGTTACCATGGCAACGGGCCGACACCTGGACGCTTTAGATTGATAGTCTGGCCATTTGTCGCGGGCTGATATGAAAAATTTGCATACTAATGTAACGGAGGTTCAGAGGGAACTCTCATAATGAAAACCTGTTTTTTTGACGTTGATTTTGCCTGTCACGGTTTTGTCGTCCAAGTGTGCTTTGAAATGGGCGGTCGTTTTATAATGTCAAATAAAACGTATCGGCTAAATATAACTAACAAACATTTTCAAAGTGTTTTGGGAAGGACAGATACCATCTTCACATATCTATTTATAACCTGTCCGAATGGAATGCAATTTAGAAGAAATCTAAATTCGGAACCTATATTTTTAAACTTCGAAAACTAGTGACGTCCAACATGGAAAGCGGATCGACATATCGACACGACATCGACACGTCCAACACTCATCGACTATTCATCGTCGATCGTCTGCTCATGAATATTGATAGGACTTTCGCGGGTATCACGTAATCCAGCATTGGATCTAGGGGGCTGATTGGGACCCCTCGTAATAAAGACCGGGATTAAACAGAGCGGGTAGTATTCCCAACAATATTTGCATAAAAATACCCAATTCCGAAAAAGAATTGGAAGGCGACGGCCGAAAAATAACAGAGTTCATCTCCATCTAGATACTCATAAATCACTAGTTTGGTGTGATAGATATAGCAGATTTTCCGTGTAGAAGTTAGAACTTCCAAAAAGCCAACTCCAAAATAATAAAGAAATGTAAGTAAAATAATGTGTGTGTATGTTTAGTTATACCTACACAAACGGAAATTCTGTTTTCATTGCTAGTTAAAAATTCACAGCAGAATTGTAACCGCGAAGTAAAAAGCAGAAAAAAAAATACTGGCCACGCAAAAACAGGTTTCATAACACGCGAAACTCGGAAAAAAGCTGTAATTAACTTGAGTAACGCAATCCAGTGCCTAGGCTTTGAAAAAAAAAACTGAAATGAAACTCCATGAAATCCTTTCGCAAAAAGGCGCATAAATAGATCTCAAGGTACAATGCAGAATTGCAGACTGAATCAATAAAAGCAGTTGCATTGAAGAGTCTTGATACAGCCTTAACTCAATTTATTTGGGGTGGGCGCAGCATATCTTTTTCTATACTTTGAGGTCTTTGAGAAGGAGAGGAAGGCCAAAGAAAAGATGGATGGATTGTGTGAGGAATGATATGAAAGAGAAGGGAGTGAATGATAGCGTGACGGTTAGCAGAGGAAATTGGAAAGAGAAAACGTATTGTACCGACCTCGAGTACATGGTACAAGGGCAGGAAGATGATGAAAGTCAAACGCATTACTGAATTACGAGTTATTTTATCGAACATTGTTTCAATTGGCATTTCTGATATTCTATTCCTTGCCTGAAACTTACAATGGCGCAACATTTTACCCTTGACGATCGTGCGACGTGGCTTTTAGATTCGCAAATAATTTGTATGTGCTGGTATACAATTTTTATTAGATACAAATAGTAATAAGGTTACCTACACTTATGTTTTCATCATTATAGATAACAAGTTATCTCCCAGGTTTAATATATTATATTGGAGCTTATAGGCTCATCATATCAGACCGGTTCTAATAATTATGTATTTGGTAACCACAGCCTAAATGACGACAACGGTGGGTTTAAGAATGATAATATCGAAAACGAACACAGTTTTTGCAATACTGATAGTAAACGTAGTAAAATTAATACATGAACCGTACAAACTAACGTAATCAAAGGAACTCGCTAACTCAAACTTACCTAACTTCCTTGAAGCAACGCTTACAAATTGCTCACGAGGACTTAAAACTACTTAATTCTAAGTGAAACGCAATCGTGAGTGGGGCAGCCTAATCCGAAACTACTTGCAAGCAGATCTGGGTGTAATGTGCTAGCGGTAGGCTCTCTCATGAATACTGAACAGGCCGGGACACCGGGACACTTGGGATCGAGAAATGCATTAATTACGACCGGGAATTGCTACGTGGCCGAATCTGTAAACACGGGCAAAAAACTCATCTGGAAGTTCAAATTAGATTCGTATGGTTTTATATTGCGTGTTTACTTTTTTGCTACAAAGTAATTTGTTTTATTGTTTTAAATTTATATTGCAGTGAATGTTGTTTGTATATATATCTATCATAACTTCAGAACGGTTGCTCCAATTTGGCTAATTTTGTTTTTGTTATGTTTGTAATTGTCAGGACAAGGTTTGTATGACAGAAAATTCACCGGAAAAGTAGGAAAATTTGGATGGTATTTTTGTATGAAAACAAACAACACAACCTAAACCACTGGAGGTAGATACCTGAAAACCCGGGCGACGCCAGGCAAGAACAGCTAGTTTTTAATATATCTAATGTACGCATCCAAAGCACCTTTCGCCCCGGCTGGCTTGATAAGTTACTGTAATTTCGTAGCAGAACATCTGCCATTAATTTAGTGCAAATTCAAATTTAATCCTCAGCATTGCAGCCCCCTAGGGCTCCACAAAGTAGATTATAATAACCAAAACCATTACTTGCCAATTTATCAAAACTCCTAAATCCCTTTTGCAATACAGTTGCTGTTTCGAAGTTTGAATTTGAAAATTATGATAAGTATACAGAATGAATTCATAAATTCAGCGACAATTTAAGACAATATATTCCAACGGCTTAGGTGTTGCTTGGTGGCGTTAACAAAGTTTTAAAATTAACAGGAGTAAAGTGCACAGCTGAAGCAAACGTTGCTTCAGTATAAAATACAGTATCCATTACAAATTCAAACCAAACATTTCTTCCATCCAAAGATCCATCGTAGCTGCAAGCAGCGTAGCGCAAAGGTGGAAGATTCACAAACAACGCTGCAACCTTGGCGCGCACCAAAGGTGGTTGTTTACCCTCTCGGCACTCACTGTAGACTCTGCACTCTACGTGTTTTGTATACCCGTACGATTGTGCATTGCGGAAGTGTAAGAATCGATACTGGTGAAGTGTGAAATGTAGCAGATCATGTAGTATCGTGTAGGTAATTGGATAGGTGATGTTTATGGTTTTTTTCTACTTTCTCATCATATTTTGATCTGAACCGTCTGGTGTTTGAGCCTTTTTTTGTGGTGAACATCATGTACCTTTTTAGGATTTCACGAGTGCAGATGGAACCCTACTACTAAGCCTCCGCTGTCCGTCTGTCTGTCAGCGGGCTGTGTCTCATGAACCGTAATAGGTAGACAGTTGAAATTTCCACAGATTGCCGTTATAGCAACTAATAATAAAAATAAAATGAAGTTAAAAATTAATGGGGTTTACAAGAAACGTGTTTTTTTTTAAATATATGTATGTAGTGTTAAATATTGTACGGAACCCTTCGTGTGCGAGTCCGACTCGCACTTGGCTGGTTTTATTGTGACCTATTTAGAAAACGATTCTTCAGTCGTTTTATTGATTACTGCCTATTAATTTTGAAACGTACTCTTCCATTCTAAGCATTCATTCATTACTCTATGAATACTCCTTAATATCCACACGGATTACATTGTAGTAGTTTGACATTCATTCATTCACTTGCTGATCTTCTGCTGTATCCGTATAATCTCTCTTAATGGTCTTTATACTTCGTTCGTGTAAGGTTCTCGTACTAGTGAAGCAATAAACTTCGCATACTTACCCATGTTTATTTGCACATCAAATATTACTGACGAAGAATATTGCTCAAGTTCCATGTTTGAGATTAATTTTCTATTTACGTGGATGTTATCATAATCTGATGCTTTACAGGGATTTTGAATAAGGTTTATAGGGTTTCTGCTGTCACACCTTTCTACCTATGGGTCTCGTAATAGGGATGCCGTGTCATTCTATCTGCTGGTAACCAACTGTGACCACCAATCTGTTTGTCAGACCTGGTGATTATAGTCAAGCCAAGTAAAAAAAAAAAATCGGCCAAGTGCGAGTTTCCGTACTACCGTACAATATTTAACGCTACATATTTTAAAAAAATACTTCAGATTTTAAAAAAACACGTTTCGTGTATGGGGACCCCCTTTAATTTTTAACTTTATTTTATTTTTATTATTAATTTGTTGTTATCGCGGCTACAGAAATACACAATCTATGAAAATTTCAATTGTCAACTTAAATTAACCATTACGGTTCATGAGATACAGCGCGCTGACAGACACCCGAACGAACAGACGGGCGGACGGAGAGGCTTAGTAAAAGAGTTCCGTTTGGCACTCTTCGAAATATTAATTTCCATGAGCGTTCTTCATTCTTGTTGACTTCAATGGTGATTCCGATGATATTTTTCGTTAATTACTTCAAACTATTTATCGAACCGAAAATTTATAAGAAATGGAAGTGAGCTCTTTGTATTGAGTCATTCAAACCGTTAGGAAACTTAAAGCAATACAAACATGTTACGTAACCTATTCCCATTTATTGCCCTATACAGTTCCATACAAGGAAAATAAGCAACGAAAACTTTGTTGTTCTTTTACTCCCGAAACAACATAAAAGCATTTGATTGGATGTGTGCCATAATTTAACATACATACATAACATCACACTTATTATCACTAATGGCTTAGGCATTGTTAGAATTCGTGCCAAAGCACTACTTACTTGAAACAGTTTTGGCATACATGGCTGGTTAAATGTTTATGAAAATTGCAGGTCGTAGAATTAGGTATATTAAGTCTAATAACGTAAACTAAGCAAATAAGATTGCCATCTCGTTACATTCGCATCGGCCGCAGCATGACCACAGCTGAATATAACCTCTGACTTACTGAACTATTTACATGAGAACTTGATGAAACCCTCGCTCTATATCCACTTTGAAATGTCATAATAACCAGCTTTACCTTTCTTAATTCTATGACGTTATTGTTAAACAGAATATATATTCAAATGGTGAACTAATAAATTTTCAAAATTACTGTAAGTGTAACACTTATCATTGTATCGTGATAATTTTAATTTCCAACAAAACTACATGAGTACTCTTCATAAATATGGAATCTGTGTCAAGAATTATACGCCTTGTATTAGTTAAGTGTGTCAAGCTAGAGATGAAAAGGAGACTTGACGCTTAACATATGAATGACAATAAATATGCTTTGAAAGATACCATATAAATCGTGACCCTTAAACCTGTATGGATTGAATCAAAGTGGGCGTAGCATGTTCTTGGCCTTCGTAGCCCTTTGAGCTAAAATTGGGGCGAAAGATGTGTCCCCGACCCGCTTCGACGATCACAGCATATTTTATAGCTCAGCGTTTAAGTGAGGGTACTCGGTAAAGTTTGATGTTTGAGCGCATGCAAATTAGGAATATAACCTTCGTCGAGTCAGTAGAAAAATAGTTAGGTTTATACTTAAGACTAAAATCTAAAATAGTACATGAATTGTGACATTACTTGTCGTTTGAGAAGCAACATAATTTAAAGTTGTCTAATTGAAGAATTAGAAATAATACAAAATTAAGACGAAACTGATTAAACGTCACACGCACTCAGAGGTAGAATTATTACGGGTATTAAGATTATTTTGTTACGGAATTTAGCCAACATTCGTACTGGTATTTCTTTTTTTAAGAAAGCCATTAGTGATTCATACATAACACTTGATGATCGCTTCTTTCAAATTACGGCTCTACGCCTTTTTGTTTAAGGGAAGAACAGACCATTTCTTTTTTTTCAGAAGCCTTCGTCTTCTAGCAAGAATTCAAGTAAGCTCTCCATATCAAATTATCAGGCGCTTTAGTTTTTGTCAGTTTTATTTGGTTAATCTCAAAGCAAACCAAAATCAAATCAAAATTTATTTGTGAACATAAAAGGTCTTAAAATACATTTTGTCGTGATCTCTATATTCGCAAATGGTATACAAATAATTTGTTATATAATTTTAATGATAAGTACTTATAATGATTCCGAAATATGCAATAATAATAATCAAAAGAATTTAATAAAATTAAACAAACAAGTCGACTTGCTGTGAAATAGTGCATGTTATCACCGTGCAAGTCGATTGTAAACGTCAACTTGCGTAATTAAACCTGCTCGTGGACATCGGTCTTAACGCTGGGTTGCCAACCTCAATTAACGTCGATTTGTCCGGATTCGATCCGTCAAACGTGACCAGGCACCTTCGATTAATTAGACTTCAATGTTAATCAAAAACGTTGAGATTTGGGTTCAGGGTACTGTTGGCAGATACGACGCTGTCTCAGCCAAAATCAACCTCCATTTTTTTTTTTATTCTGGAAATCTTTATTTTTGTAAATTATGGATATAAGTAAGTATTGTAGAATTACTCAACGTATATTTAGTAGCTAGTCTACACAGTACACAGTTCAATAAAAAATCTGTGATACCTGATTCATCATCTGCCTAGTCTTTTCCCAGCGGTGTTGGGGTCAGCTTCCAGTCTAACCGGATGCAGCTAAATACCAGTACCTGATCTCCACAACCCAGTTATTGGGTAATACGATACTCCTTGATAAAACTGGTTGTCTGACTCTATACTGGTTTAGGATAGCTGATTGATAGCGTAATAATTAACATCGAAGGCAAGGATATCCGAAATGTTTCTTGTTTCCTTTGTTTTGAATGGTAAATGACACTGACTCCGATTCGCATGAAAAGACATTCATTACATAAGCATAGATCTACTTATTTGTTATGTCAGTTAAACATGAAAACTCGATAAGTGTACATGTGCCTATTTTTGCTTTAGATATACTTAAATCACCTTTTAATTGGTGTACCAGAGGACCACAAGTTAAATAAATAATTTGTTCCGCAAATTGAAGTCGGTTAATAAAATGAAAGACGTAATAAATATAAGATAACAAGTAGCTTCAAACACATTGAAGTAATTTGCTTTACCGAGCAGCGCCTAGGTAATAAACTAAAATTAACAATTAATGAGAAATGTTTTCTGATGACTGAGTGTTTTCTTCTCTGATATACGTATCATATTTTAACCTCCTTTGTACACAGTTTTGTGGCTTCACAATTTATGTATTTCGAATGAAGTACATAATATATTTTGTTGAACAAAGGCTACTTAGTAAAATTTCAAATAATATGCTTTACCTTGGATACCTAGGTTGTTTTTAGGGTTCCGTACCTCAAAAGGAAAAAACGGAACCCTTATAGGATCACTTCGTTGTCCTTCTGTCTGTCTATCTGTCAGTCTTTCTTTGAAATCATGTTGAAATTAATATCAAATACGTAGGTCTATGGTCCCGTGAAGTTCTAAAAAAAATCAAGCTTCTAAGTCAACGCAATAAATAAATATGGCCATTTATGTGATATATTTTGATACTCGCAAGTAAATCAAAACCTATAGAGTACTTCCCGTTGTACTAGAATCATGAAATTTGCCATGAAGCAAGGTCTCACAGCACAAATAATGGAAAAAGTCCAAAAAATTTTAATTTGTAGTTATATTACATAAAAAAAATATTTTCAATTCTGTCAGTCTGTCAAGACCCTTTTTCTCAGGAAGGCGTGGAGGTATCCAGCTGAAATTAATAGCAAATACGTAGGTCTATGGTTCCTTGGAGCTCTAAAAAAATCAAGTTTCTAAGTCAACACAATAAAAAAATACGGCCTTTTATGCGTTATATTTTGATACTAGCAAGTAAATCAAAACCTATGGGGTACTTCCCGTTGACCTAGAATCATGAAATTTGGCAAGAACCAAGCTCTCACAGCACAAATAAAGGAAAATGTCCGAAAATAGTTAATTTGTAATTTTATCACATAAAAAATCATTTTTTTGGAATTACAATGTTAAGTTTGATTTTGGGATAAATTCTTATCAACTACGGAACCCTTCATTGTGCGTTGTCCGACACGCACTTGGCCGGTTTTTTTATAGGTACTAAGCACAACCACTTATGTACCTACCTATTTAAAATTACTTTGTGACCTGAAATTATTTGATTATTCTTCCTGAGTACATAACTACTGAATTGTATCTTTTATCTTAAGAGTGTAATCGAATCCGGAAAAGTCCAACAGGGTATTTATTCAAACAGATTAATTCTAACATTTTTTTTATTTTACTCCTACACTTTAACTAGAAATGCACACCTATCCTATCGATAAAATCCTGGACGGAAGAACCTGCAGTTAGTCGATTATTAGTATCGTGTAGTGTTGTGCCAGTGTCGCAGTATCGATTGGCCGCGGTTCGGCACAAGGTCGATGTCGCCACCCTACACAACTGACTGGCCTAGCGCTGCCGGCATTAAACTAGACATCCATCTTTTTAATTTATTTTATGCCAGAGAAAAGATACGTTACATGTTGGACATTTTTTATGTCGCGAGAAATTGGGTTTATGGTTTACGTAACATGCATAAAGGCTTATAGCATTCCCTACTGGGCCGTTTCCCATAGATTGCTTGAAGCTGTTTTGGGGCGATAATGTCATATATGCTTGGAACACATTAAGATGTTATCGAAATTATAGTAACCTACATCTTTTTCTTAAGAGGGAACAGGGCCTGCGATTCTCCCTAAAAATGTATTCCCCTTATTTCTTCCTGAATAATGCCTCTAGAGCAGGGTTTCTTAAAGTGGGGTCCACAGACCCCTTAGGGGTGCGTAGCATGTGTATCAGGGGTCCGCAGTAGGTCAGTTAACTCGTTAACATAATATTTATTAGGAAATTGTGTAGTAAACTCGGCATTTCTCGGCCAAGCCACGAACTCGCCGCGATGACGACGCATCGTTCGTCGTCGGGTGGCGAATTCAATAGGTAATCGCAAGAGATTTTTTAATAAAATTAAAAGAAAAAAACCTTTTTAAAAACAAGCTTTTATTACTTGTTAATAAAAAGAACTAAAAAGTTAAAAATAATTTAAACCTGATAAGAAAAATACCATTATATAGGTACCTACATTGCAACCTTTAAAGAGAATTAACCTTCTTCGTCTACGTCACAATAATCCCATAACGTACATACCTAATTAAATATGTTTATAAAACCCTTAAAATATTATATTTTTAAAAACTTTACACCTTGTTAAAATCTTTGCGGTTTAGCACTGACCCAATACATTTAACTAGACACCGACTTCCGAAATTAAAGTTATTTTTAACCGACTTCAAAAAGGAGGAGGTTATCAATTCGTCGGAACCTTTTTTTTTTTTTATTTTTTTTTTATTTTTTTTTTTTATGTATGTTCCCCGATTACTCGAAGATGGCTGGACCGATTTGGATTATTTTTTTTTTGTTTGAAAGGGTATACTTCCCAGGTGGTCCCATGATCATCAAGTCAGGATCTGATGATGGGATCCTGGAGAAATAGAGAGAACTCTTCCAATTTCATAGGCACACTTGAAGCGATTTGGATAGTTTTTGGAAGAGTACTTTCTTGGATTGGTCCCATTTCAATTTGGTGAAGATCTGATGAAGAACTTCTGAGATAGGCAACGGAACTCCTCAATAAATGATAGCAAATGGACTGGGATTGCTGAAATCTCATGTCTGTTTGTTGTTCACACCAGTTCATAACATAACATCACGCCAGTACGCTGTGAAGGGGTAAGCACATGTGAACCACTAAAAAGTGAAAAATAAAAACTTTTTTACAAAAAAATACAACCGACTTCCAAAAACAACACTACAAAGTGAAAAATAACTTTAATTTCGGAAGTTGGTGGCAAAAAACGAAAATACATTTAACTAGACACCGACTTCCGAAATTAAAGTTATTTTTCACTTTGTAGTGTTGTTTTTGGAAGTCGGTTGTATTTTTTTGTAAAAAAGTTTTTTTCACTTTGTAGTGTTGTTTTTGGAAGTCGGTTGTATTTTTTTGTAAAAAAGTTTTTATCCGTAATAGGGCGAGTCCAGAGCGACGTGCATCTTTGACATCAAAATTTCTGGATTGAAAACGCTTAAACCAAATTTCTGCTACTCTCACAGACACTGCACTGGGTCCCTAAACATCGCAAATTTTTTTCGCGGCTTTCGTTGCATTTTTACCTTTTTTAGGGTTCCGTACCTCAAAAGGAAAGAACGGAACCCTTATAGGATCACTCGTGTGGCTGGCTGTCTGTCTGTCTGTCTGTCCGTCTGTCACAGCCAATTTGCTCCGAATCTAATGGACCGATTAAGTTGAAATTTGGTACACATATGAATTTCTGTGACCCAAACACGGACGGGTAAAGTAAATAAATGAATTTTGAATATAGAGGTCACTTTTGGGGGGCAAATAAGAAAAAAAAAAAGTTTTGGAAACTACACCATGTGGCATGTCATATGAAAGGAATTACTATGAGGGTCTCAAATATATCTTTTTTATAATTTAAAAATAAATTGTTTTAAAGTTATTTAAGAAAATAGACGAAAATTGACCATTCCCCCCCTTATCTCCGAAACTACTGAGCTTAAAATTTTGAAAAAAAATGCAGAAAATAGATCTTTACCTGTAGATTACAGGAAAACCTATAAGAAGTCTGTGGTCTTAAAATAACATGGTAAATCTATCAATATTGTGAGTACAAACTTACATTTATAGTTGGAATGTATGGGAGAACATGTTTTTCAACTACAATGTTAAGTTTGTTCTTAAGATAAATTCATCCCAACTACGGAACCCTTCATTGTGCGTGGTCCGACACACACATGGCCGGTTTTTGTAGAAAAATTTTAAAATATATCGAATTTCTTCATTAGATTCACTCATCTTGACAGTATGAAAAACAAATGAAAATCACACATTTTCCTAATTTGAATTTAAAATTATGTTCTTTAAAATTTAAACTTTCAATGATACCAAAACCAGCCAGATACAAATAGTATAGCCAAAGAGATTTTATTTTAAGTTCGTACATACTATAATGCGAAAAGACTTTTTCCCCAACCTAATAATAGGTCTTTACCTATGAAATTGCCGTTTTGTATGGAAAAATTTAAACGAATTTTTTTATGCATTTTTTATTTGTAATAATCGAAGTAATCACCCATGCAATCAATGCATCTTTGCCAACGCAGTGGCAGTTTATTGATGCCCTTCTTAAAGAAATCAGCTGGACGGGAGGCAACAAATTCTTCAAAGGCATTTTGTACTGCCTCTCGGGTATTGAATTTTTTTCCCGCCAAGAAGTTATCCAAATTCTGGAAAAAGTAGTAGTCTGTAGGCGCAAGGTCTGGTGAGTAGGGCGGATGACGGAGAGCTTCCAACCCCAGTTCTTGCAACTTGGAGACCGTCTGCTGTGCAGTATGAGGTCGCGCGTTGTCGTGCAGGAGCAGCGGAGACGAGCGATTGACCAATGCTGGTTGGAGATGTGCCAGATTCTCCATCATTGTGTTCAGTTCTTCATAGTACACATCTGAAGTAATGCTCACCCCGTTTGGTAAGAAGCTGTGATGAATCACACCGGCGCTAGACCACCAAACAGTGACCATCACTTTTCTAGGGGTAAGTTTTCGTTTAGGGCATTGTTTAGGTGCTGAACCAGGATCCAACCAACTTGCTGAGCGCTTGCGGTTATCAAACAGAATCCATTTTTCATCGCAGGTAACAATGCGGTTCAAAATTCCTTCATTTGTGTGTCTGTTGAGCAGTGCAAGGCACGTCTCGACGCGTACTTCGCGCTGGCGATCATTGAGTTCGTGGGGCACCCATTTGTCAAGCTTTTTTACTTTGCCAATTTGACGCAAATGGACCAATATTGTTTTGACGCTAACGTCGAAAGCTGCTGCTAATTCAGCCGTAGATTGTGTATCATCAGCTTCCACAATCGCCTTTAATTCGTCATTGTCGACCAAAGTCTTCGGACGACCGCGAGGTTCATTTTTCAGGTCGAAATTTCCAGAACGGAAGCGAGCAAACCAATAACAAGTGGTGCGTTGGTTTGTAGTGTTAGCTCCGTAAACATCGTTGATGTTGCGTGCCGCTTGTGCCGCGTTGCTGCCACGACGGTACTCATATTCCATAACTACTCGAATTTTTAACGTATCCATGATGACGAAAAAGATTGAAATGCGATGAAAATGTAACACGAATCAATAAACAAATGACTACTTTTGGAAAAAAAAAATCCATGTTTTTAAAATAAAATTAATTTGAAATTAGAATTCTTAGCCAAACAAAAATTATTTTGATTTGAAATGGCCAGTACTGCAGAACGGCAATTTCATAGGTAAAGACCTAATATTTTGCGTATTAGTATACATGTATAGTACATATATGTTTGGGAAATGTTCATTATTTTTGTATTTTGATATATTTTCTGAGTTGACGTTCGAAATTTGAAATTAAATAATATTTTGATAAATTTATTTTGTGCTGTTTGTAATATTTCTAGATTCGATTTAGCTGCGGTCCTCCATATTTCTATTAAGTATGTGGTTTAACTAAGGAATTATAAATGATGTATCGAACTTTCCGAGGAAGGCATTTTTTATATCCTTCCTTATTCCTTGTCTACATTTCATGGGAACCTCTGTATAAAATTTCAGCTTTCTATAGGTTCAAGGGTTTGTGCTGGGCCTAAATTCTAAAGGGACGTTAATACATGGAATAGATTCTATTTTAGGCCACGTCCAATTATTTGGTTCTACATAGCTTCGTTGTGAAACTGAATTTCAGTTTTAGTTATGAATTATAGAGCCCACAGCTTAAATTTATTAGGACCAAAAACATTTCATAGGATTCCATCTAAGTTCTAATTCTTATGAAATATCAGCGAAAACTTATTATGCTTTTGTGCGTGTGACATGTGGGTGTGTACATTTGACTGAACACGTCTATTTAAAGCTTTCTCAAATGTCAGGTCACATATTTTACTGAACATTTGCAACGGATCCAGGTGACTGGATCGACCTATACGGTATTTCAATTTCATTAAGTTGCAAACTATAGGTTTCATCTATTCCTAGTGTTTCATTTCCTGTATGTCCGCTCTATTATTCATGGTCCCGGCTTCCGCTAGTATGTTATTTGACTTGGCTGTAGTTTAGTTGATAGGGAGGCAAGACGCACGTGTAGCTTGCTGGTTTTGTAGGTCGCTTTATATTCGGGGAAGCCGACATGATTTGCTCGTGTCGAAATCTCGGTATGATATATTGTATTTTTTTCAGAAGTTAAGTAGTTTTGGAATGAAAATATTCTTTTGGGTCATAGTTAAGAGCTTTACTTCGTATGATAAAAAGAAAAGTTAATTTTTGTACGTTCGAAAAAGGACCTAAAGTTTTCCTGTTTGCTGACCGGTACTTTGCGTTATCTATAGATAATTCAATTTATGCGATGCCCGACAAAAGAACCGAGCGATAACGAACTCGCTGGAATTCCTGGAAAAAGCCATTTAGCAAAAATAAAATGTGTAAATTCAACATTCGAGTTTGTCCTGAAAATAGAGCTTTCAGAAGGGTGAAAGCATCTACTTTCAGGATAAATTCGAATGGATAAATTTAATGTGTCGGTGACCTATACCTACACGTAGGTATAGGTCACCGACTCATTGAATATTATCTACGTGCATAATCTAGATTAAAGATAACGGCTTTTCACACCTGTAACATAATGCTCTTTCATAAAACGTAGCTTAGCTCAAACTCCTGGTGAACCCTCAATAAGAGTACCTCTAGTTTAGATAAACCGTATTTAGTTGATACATTAGAAAAATAGTCAGAATGCGTCGACACGGGTGCCCCCTTTTGGAAATGGGTCACAGTGCCATCTATACAGGGCCGTCTCTACCGATGGATCTAGCGATGAGTCTACCTCTTATTCTACACAGTTGAACGGGATTTGTCCAAAATCTCATGGCACGGTTTACAAATTACTTGAGTGCTTGAGAATTTGTACGTTAATGCAAATAAATTCAATTGGAAACGATTGGGAGATGTCGCGGTGTCGTGTTTTTGATCGACTGATTTATTTATTTTCGTGAGACGCTTTAACCACTAGTAATTTTATTCGTCTTTCTACTAAATTAATTGAGTTGCTTAAATGTGTAACTAGTTTATTAGTAAGCGTTGAGATTGGAGAAAATATATTTAAGATTAAATATCTACAGTTCGCGGTCTTTTATTTGTGGTATCTATTCGGGACTTAATTATTTTGTTTAATCACCGTATCCATCAAACTTTGTCCGATTAAGTGAACTTTGCATATACCAAATTCAAGTTTTCAACATT
Organism: Cosmia pyralina; assembly: GCA_946251885.1. Classification (NCBI taxonomy): domain Eukaryota; kingdom Metazoa; phylum Arthropoda; class Insecta; order Lepidoptera; family Noctuidae; genus Cosmia; species Cosmia pyralina. The sequence continues at coordinate 22,054,323 of OX276342.1, read as the reverse complement.
TTATAGTCGTGACCCGTTCGCCACAACTTCGTAAGCCGAGTAACGTACCTCGACTGAAGTGCTTCTAGACTCATTACTAAACCCCTTTCAGCGGTCCCTGCGCCTTAAGTGTCCCTTTCCTGTGAAGGTTTAGAGGCCAATGGTTTTAGAAGGCACGTGTGATCTGAATAACAATTGTGATAAGCTTGCAGAAAGATATACAAAGTTTTTATGTCGGGAAAAATAAACTGTTTTTCTTCAGCAATAAATTTCTCCGAAGATCGCTGTCACGATCAGGCCGGTACCCTTGTCGTTCCGATTATCTCGGCCGGGATCTGTAGATTAGCCAGTCGATCGTATGACCATTTTTATGTCTTGTTATGTCTTCCGCGTGGCTCGGCTCTAATAAAAGAACAATTTATGTCGCACACGAATTTTTATTGTAATGGTTACATTTGTTTTCCATGTCGTGTTATTATTGCTGGGACTTCCTCTCTTTTCCACATAGTTCAGCAATTTTTTTGCCTTTACGAGTAACTAATGAGCAGGAACCGAACTAAATGAATTCATTTCCGCAGCATCTATTTGTTTATTTTTTGGCCGTAGGGATGCAAAACTCCACTTCACTTCAATTTTAATTATCTTCATTATGCTGCAGCTTTTTACAGCAAAGCTGCAAAGAGAAAACGAACATCGTGTGCAAGGTAACCTTTTTGTAAACACTTTTTCTGGGGATGCCTCTCTTAATATTGATTAAATGCAGTGTTTTTAGGAATTTCAGAGCGCAAAAGAACATTCGAGTGTTTGGATCCGGCGAAGCGTGTTGCGAAACTGCTAAATCGTGAAAAAGATTGGAAACAATGGCGCGCTCAATAGTTGTTAGTGCGCGGAAATTACAGGGAGCTCCCGATTGGCGCCCGCGGCGATTTCGTACCGAAAAACAACGCGATTTTGGAATTGGATCACTCGATAGTTTTGATTGCTTTTGGAGTAATGGTTGCCTTTCTTTATTTTTTATAAATTCCTTTTGTATTTGTTTTTTTTTGAAAAACTTTGCTGTTTTCTCTCGGGAGTTTTTGAGAATGAACATGAAGTTATGTGGTATTTTATTCCTTTGCTCCAAGTTGTGCGCTTTCTCTTCGCTTTGATTTCTCGAGTTTTTTCATATGTGTTATATCAAACAAGGATTTGTAACTCATTCTGAAAGTTACATGAAATGTGTTTCTTGTTATACCCTTCTTAATTCCATCTTTTGATGTATCGAATACCCATAACGAACATTAAATCCATTATACAAATATCTAAATTAACTCTTAAAATGTCGATTGTACACCATGTGTACAGATAACAATAGAATTTCAATTGTGTCTGCTAATTGGCGCGCGACGGGTTAAAGAAAACTTTTGTATCTTTACTTGGCTATATTGATTGTAATACAATTTTACGAAACGCCTACTTTATTAGATCCACCTTTTACCGACTTTGTTCTTTTTCGCTGAGTTTTTATAGTTCAACGTAGATACTCTGTTTTGCAATTTAAGCTACCTTTGCTTGGTATTGAGGGATGTTTTAGTTAGATACCGAAACATAGTCGCTACTGCAATGTTATAGCCAAAATTATCAATCACTCTGTCTAGCCTTTTACCAACTACCTACATATGATGGGGTCGGCTGCCAGTCTAACCGGATGCAACTGAACACCAATATTTTACATGGACTGACTAGTACCTCTATAACCCAGTTACTGGGTAATACGATACCCCTTGGTAATACTTGTTGTCAGACTTTCGGGCTTCTGATGACGCGTAACGACTCTCAAAGATCCACGAAAGACAACTGGGACCAACGGCTTAACGTGCTTTCCGAGGCAAGCAGGAGTCTCTGTGTGTTAAGATGGTCAAATATAGCCAAAATTATATAAAATGTTAAACATAAGTTATAGAATAAGGCTAGAAACATTAAACTATAAATGCGATTATACCATTTCGGTAATGGGCGGACAGTTCTCAGATTAACTGCCGTATCTAGGTTATTGGGTCAGCGCGAATGGCTATTTTGGTGCTATTGGTCATTTATAATGTATCGATTAGTCTACTTGGATGATTATTATTTAGTTATTTTATAGCTCTATTAGTTCTATAGGGAAAATAGTGGTGTGAGAAAGGATCTAAAATAAAGCTATTTACCTATTAGCTTTTGCCCGCGGCTTCGTCCACGTGAGGGTCGGAAATTATCCCACAGGAACGTACTACCGGGATAAAAAGTAGCCTATGTCCTAATCCAGGTCATGGTCTACCCATGTGCCAAATTTCATCCAAATCCGTTCAGCAGTTTTAGCGTGAAAGCGTAACAAACAAACTCACTTTCGCATTTATAATATTAGTTAGGATATTTGAAGATGAAATTCGAGATGCCATTAAAATGATTGTATCGTTTTTAGTTTTACTAACTGCAGGGTAAAGGCTCGTTCAAATAGGCGCGATACGCGACAGTAATCGCGCGCGATAAAAGGCACCGCTCGTCGCGCGACACGCGGAGCTTTTGTGTCGCGTGTCGAGCCTGTTTGTAGGAGCCTTAAGACTAACAGGGCCCAGGGGACCTGAATCGTAAAAAAATCTCAACTTACAAATAAGTAAAGAAAACTACGCGAAAAATCTCAACGAAGTAATCTGATGAAACTAAACCTAGGTTTTATTTCATCTGTGAAGACGTACATAACAGACAGCTTGACATTTTCTTTCTAATATCACCTGGTCAATACATACAAATAACAAGCTAGTTAATGACCTACCTACGTAAAATAACTCTATTGAACGAAATCCCTTATCTATACTTATAATAAATCTGTAGAGAGGTCAATTCTGTACATGATATATATTTTCAAAATAACTATCAGGGGGTAATTAGTGATCGATACTGATGCCAAAAATGCAATCAGTAAAATTTTTGTCTGTCTGTCTGTCTGTCTGTCCCTCTGTCTGTCTGTCTGTCTGTATGTTCCTTATAGAAACAAAAACTACTCGACGGATTTTAACGAAACTTGGTACAATTATTCTTCATACTCCTGGGGAGGTTATAGTATACTTTTCATCACGCTACAATCAATAGGAGCAGAGCAGTGAAGGGAAATGTTGGGAAAACGGGAGAAGTTGCTCCATTTTTTAAGCTTCCGTCGCGTGTGCAGCCTTAATGGTTAAAGCTACATAGAAATCATTTATGACGGAAATGTTCTACATAAAATTATCTAAAAAATATCCCAGAACAGCATATGTCTATCTTTTATGGTTGACTCACAATAACACGTGTAACTCCCGATAGCTTAGCAGTTCGGAGCTTTCTGATTATATTTGTTTACTCTTACGTTTATAATACTCTCACTCATCCCTAATTAAAAGAAGTTAATATTATTACCTATTCAATAAAAAAATAATCATAGTAATCGGTGTAGAAACACCAAACTTATACATGAAATACGATAATAAGCCATCGCGCCGTCGCGCGTGAATACTGAATCATGCCATAAGGATTATTTTTGTGTAACGGTTGCCGCGCTCGACGCGGGTCGCGGCGGTAGGGTATAAAAAGGCGGGAGGTCCGAGCGCGAGCTTCATTCAATATTTGGCTGTTGATGCGTTCAGAGCGTTCGACCTTATTGACAGACAATAATTGATATTAACAAACCGTGCTTATTAGCGCGACTTTTAGTCTTTAAATAGTTTATTTGAATTTCTTTTGTTGTTATTTATTAACTATAGTAGTTATAGGTATTTATTTTTAAGTGAAGTAGGTATAAGTAGATAGCATTGCACAGGCGTTTCAGTTTTATTTTCATTTATTTTTTTGTTGTAAGTTGTACATATTTCTGGGTATAATTCTATTAGAATATTTTAGTTTAAATAGGCACTTAGATTTTAAGTGCAAGTTAGCTATAGTTAGGACCTCTAACGTAGGTTATTTTGTTAGGTAACTGACAGCCTTTCCGTTACCGTCGATTAAAAATAAAATACACAATGCCACCTAAAAAACGATTATCTTTATGTCGAACTTCGAGTAAAGCTAAGAGAATGAGAATTACGCGTTCTCAAGAATCGGCAGAGGAAAGAGCACATCGGTTAAACTCTATGAGAGTTAGTGCCTCAACTTCTCGAGCCAATGAAAGCTCTCCAGAGAGAGAGATGCGATTAGCAGCTGACAGATCGAGACGAGCTACATCACGGGCGTCTCAAAGCTCTTCTCAACGAGAGCTAAGGCGTACCATTGACCGAGAACAACATGCGTTATCCCGAGAAGCTGAAACTGCTTCACAACGAGAATTACGGCTTGCAGCTGACCGCGAACGGCATACATTATCTCGCGAGTCCGAAACCTTCACTGAGAGGGAATTACGTCTCACAGCTGACCGCGAACGGTATACTTTATCTCGCGAGTCTGAAACTTACACTGAGAGAGAATTACGTCTCACAGCTGACCGCGAACGGCATACATTATCTCGCGAGTCTGAAACTTACACTGAGAGGGAATTACGTCTCACAGCTGACCGCGAACGGCATACATTATCTCGCGAGTCTGAAACTTACACTGAGAGGGAATTACGTCTCACAGCTGACCGCGAACGGCATACATTATCTCGCGAGTCTGAAACTTACACTGAGAGGGAATTACGGCTTACAACTGACCGCGAACGGCATACATTATCTCGCGAGTCCGAAACCTTCACTGAGAGGGAATTACGGCTTACAGCTGATCGCGACCGTCATATTTTATCTCGAGAATCTGAAACTTTTACTAAATATCAAGACCGTTTGACAAATGATAGGGTGCACCATAATATTATTCGATCTCTTGAAGACGAACATGAGCATGAACAACGACTAGAGTCGGGACGCGATTATTACAATTCTTTGAGACAAGAACGATTAATAACTTTGTCTAATGAAAGATTAAGAATTGAAAATATTCGGTCTCTTGAAACAGACAATCAGCGAGAGGCCCGTCTTACTGCAGACAGATTTCGACATAGTCTTAATGACTTAGATGTACACATAGAAGATCAATCTACAAATTCGGTGGCGTGGTCCGACAAATTTAAAAGTGGGTTTGCTTATAACCTCTCAATTGATTACAGATCATCTTCTGTAATAGGCGATATGAACGTAGTATGTTCTTTTTGTAATGCTTCAAAGTGGAGTAAGGAGTCTGTTGGTTTCTGTTGTTCTGGAGGTAAAATAAATTTGCCTTTGTTCGAAGACCCACCGGAACCTTTGAAATCACTACTTTTAGGGGAACATGTGCAATCTAAACAGTTCTTAGACAATATTCGAACTTATAATAGTGCATTTCAAATGACATCCTTCGGTGCTCAACAAATCTCAGAAGGTCCTTTCATGCCTACTTTTAAGATACAAGGTCAGCTTTACCATTTGATAGGGTCCCTTTTGCCTGAAGACCAACCTAAATTTCTTCAAATATATTTTGTATCCGACTACAACGAACAGTCGAATATAAGAAATCAATATTTCCCGAATTTAAATACTGAACTCATTTCACAACTTCAGAACATGTTGCATCAGGTTAATTCGTATGTATGCAGTTTTAAATCGGCATTAGAAGCTCTTCCTCAAGATGGTGATAACAATTATAAAATTGTTATAAATGCCGATAGGCGTCCAACTCAGGAACACCCTGGGCGTTATAACGTTCCATCCACGAATGAAGTTGCTGTAGTATTGGTCGACCAGGAATGTGATAGGCGTGATATCGTTATCCGTTCCAGAGACAATCGTTTGCAACGTATTTTCGAAACCCACAGGGCTTACGACAGTTTGCAATATCCGTTGATATACTATCGAGGCGAAGACGGTTATAATTTCGCTGTATACCAAACTGATCCGCGTACAGGCGCACCTAATTATAATAAAAAGGTGTCATGCCTTCAATTTTATTGTTACCACTTGCAAGTGAGACGGAATAGATTTGTATACTTTCAACGTTTTCGTGGCATATTTAATCAGTTTATTGTTGACATGTACGCAAAAATTGAAACCGAAAGATTAGTTTATATACGATCTAATCAAAGGCAGCTGCGCGCTGAAGAATACGTGCACCTTCGCGACGCCATGCAGCAAGATAATGATACTGTGAATATGGGCCGTTTAGTTATTTTACCCTCTTCTTTTACTGGTGGTCCACGCTACATGCACGAACGTACTCAAGACGCTTTTTGTTACGTAAGAAAATATGGACGTCCCGACTTATTTATTACTGTAACTACCAATCCCAAGTGGGATGAAATCACTCGGGAGCTTCTTGAGGGTCAAGCACCGCATGACCGCCATGATATTATCGCAAGAGTTTTTCATTTAAAATTAAAATCAATGATAGATCTACTTACCAAAGATAACATTTTTGGAGAAGTATTGTGTTATATGTATAGTGTTGAGTGGCAAAAACGCGGCTTACCTCACGCACATATCTTGCTTTGGTTAAAAGATAAGGTTCGACCTAATGATGTAGACAGTTCAATCAGTGCTGAAATTCCAGATCCGATTGCAGATCCCCTGTTATATGACATTGTTAAAACTCATATGATACATGGTCCATGTGGTGCATTAAACAGGAATGCTCCTTGCATGCAAGACGGTCGTTGCACTAAAAGATATCCAAAAGCATTAGTAGATGAAACTGTAACAGGACATGATGGATACCCATTATATCGTCGCCGTTCAAGAGACAATGGTGGTTTTACTGTTGAAAAGCGAGTGTCTGGACAACAGGTTACTTTAGATAATAGGTGGGTCGTTCCGTATTCGCCTGTGTTGTCTAGAGCATTTCAAGCTCACATAAATGTAGAAATGTGTAATAGTGTAGAGTCAATAAAATATATTTGTAAGTATATTAATAAGGGCAGTGACCAAGCTACGTTTGCGTTGAGAAATGAACATGATGAAGTTACTAGATTTCAGTCAGGCAGATATATCAGCTCTTCAGAAGCTGTGTGGCGGATTTTAAGTTTCAACATTCACGAAAGATATCCACCTGTGACCCATCTGGATGTTCATCTCGAAGGCGATCAACGTATATATTTCAACGCGGAAAATGTTACAGAACGATTAGAGAACCCTAGACAAACAACTTTATTAGCATTCTTTCGACTTTGCCAAACTGATAATTTTGCAAAATCTCTTTTGTATGAGGAAGTTCCGTCGTATTATACCTACGATAAGCAACGAGGTGTCTTTAACCGTAGACGCCGTGGCAGGCCTGTAGATGGCGAGTCAGGTATTTTCAAAGAACATGTTCTTGGTAGAGTGTATACCGTTCATCCTAACAACGCCGAGTGTTTCTATTTGAGATTATTATTACATACAGTGCGAGGACCAACATCATTTATAGATTTGAGAAAAGTAGACGATGTTGTTTATCCAACTTACCATGCAGCTTGCCAAGCGCGTCGTTTGCTTGAAAATGATCAGCATTGGGATGACGCTTTAGCAGAATCCTGTGTTAGTGATAATCCACGACGGTTACGCCATTTATTTGTAACATTGCTCACATTTTGTAATTTGTCAGATCCTGTCCAATTATGGGAAAAATATAAAGAAAAATTTGCAGAAGACTTTCTTCGGAATATATCTCACAATGATGAAGGCGCAACTAATGATAATTTCCGTGATCTTGCCATAAATACGTGCTTATTAGCTCTTCAGGAAGACTTAACAGCAGTAAGCGGTAAATCACTCTCTGAATATGGTTTGCCAACACCAACCTCAGTCGGAGAGGTTACCAATAGGGAATATTCCGCAGAGATTGGTTACAACTCAATGGAACTGCTGGCAACATTAGAAAACGGTGTCCCAATGATGACTGCAGAACAGCGTTCAGTCTATGATCGCGTGTGCGAGAGTGTTCAAAATAATTTGGGAACAATATGGTTTTTAGATGCACCTGGAGGAACTGGGAAAACCTTTTTGACTAAATTAATATTAGCTTATGTTCGAAATCAGCGTAAAATTGCTCTTGCCGTGGCTTCATCAGGTATAGCTGCAACATTGCTACCAGGAGGTAAAACTGCTCACACTATGTTTAAAATACCAATTGATTTAGATCGCACGGAAAGTCCAACCTGTAGTATTTCAAGAAATAGCGACAAAGCTAAGGTATTACGTGAGTGTAATTTAATCATATGGGATGAATGTACGATGGCCCATCGAAAAGGAGTAGAAGCGGTAGACAGAACTTTAAGGGATTTAAGACAAAATGATCGGCCAATGGGCGGTATCACAGTTTTATTTTGTGGTGATTTCCGACAAACCTTACCAGTAATACCACGGGGAACCCGAGCTGATGAGGTTAGGGCTTGCCTGAAAAGCTCTTATTTGTGGCGTGATATACAATCGGTGCATTTGACTATAAACATGCGAGTGAGAACTGGAGATAACCCGGATGATCGTGAATTTTCTGATTTATTATTAAAGATTGGTGAAGGTACCTATCCACAACTACACCAAGGAAAACTTATTCTGACGCCTGGGTTATGTTGTATAGTGCAATCCCAACAACATCTTATATCGTCGGTTTACGGTGACGTAACAAATATATTAAATAGGCACAATTCTTGGCTATGCGAAAGGTCCATTTTAACTCCTCGCAATGACCAGGCATCTGAGATTAACAATAAAATACTGTCGAATATCCAGGGGGAAAGCAAAGTTTATAGTTCAATAAATAGAATGGTCGATGAACAAGAAACCACTAATTACCCGATAGAATTTTTAAATTCTTTAAATATGCCCGGACTTCCTTCTCATGAAATTTGTTTAAAAATTGGCATTCCAATTATTCTGCTCCGAAATTTAAGACCACCACAACTTTGCAATGGAACTCGGCTAAAAGTAACCCAGTTGCAACAAAATGTAATCGAGGCTCAAATTTTAACAGGCTGCGGTGCAGGAGAGACCGTCTTTATTCCCAGAATTCCCATAATACCAAATAATTTTCCATTCCAATTTAAAAGAACGCAATTCCCAGTAGCGGTGTGTTATGCAATTACAATTAATAAGGCTCAAGGGCAGACTTTTCGTGTTGCTGGAGTAGATCTCAGTGTCAGTTGTTTCTCGCATGGTCAGTTATATGTCGCTCTTTCCCGGGTTAGCAGTTCTAGAAATCTTTATGTTCACGTGCCGGACGGGTCAATTTTCAACATAGTTTACCCGGAAGCTTTGCGCTGAAGTATTTTCGTTATATAGGTACTTAAGCCTCATGTGAAAGTGATCTAAACAATATTACCAATACAATACAAGGAGTTACACGCTGACGGAGTCGCGGGCACAGCTATTGATAATAATATTCTGCGGTTCGTTTTTGCGATATTTTTCAACAGTATTGTGAATTGACATATTATATTTCCCTACTAAAATACGAAAGTTAATCTGTCTGTTACATCAAAATCACTGAACCGTTAGGAAGGACATATGGTACTTTTTTACGAAAAACGACGGAAACGCGGACGAAGTCGCGGGCAAAAGCTAGTAAAAAATAAAACTCATAATTCGAAAACTTATCTTAATTATAGTGGGGTCCCAAACACAGGGACCGTGTTTACCTATAGAATTAAAGAACGCTTCATTTGACTTACGCCAGACGAATCCACCAATTTATTTAGACCTCTGGTAGGGCTGCTTGGTCAAAAACCAAGTACGGAGTTTGTTTTGGTGGCAGTTTCATTCGTGATTAATTTCTTCATTTAAATAGGAAAACTATTGGAAGTTCGGTTTTAAGATAAGGTATGAATGAGTCGATGTTGCACCTGCTGGTTTTGTCCACTGGTGTCCGAACTGAACGCCTGCAAAAAGGCGATCTCAATGTGGCCTCCAGTGGCACACATTGAGTGCTGTCCCATTTAACCCCAAGTCTATGAGCAATGGTGGTCCAGTGGAAACGGCTGCTAAGTTTTACGTTCGAACCCAGGCAGGCACTTTACTTTGTGTAAATTATCATCACAACATCAAAACAGTAAACATCGCGAGGAAACCGGCATGTCCTAGAACCAAAAATTAGAAAATATTTGACATCGACCAACCCGCACTGTGCTCGCGTGGTGAATTACGGCCCACTCCCTCTCACGAAGAGGAGGCATGTGTCCCAGCAGTGGGTACGTTGCTGATTATGCTACATAAATGGAACCATTGAGAACAAGGGGTTTTTTGTCAGACCCAACACTAGTTTTAAAGTCGCCGGCTGTCGCTGAAAACCAGCGCTGGGGCTCTGTCTCGTAGCATTATGCTGAGCGATGGCAGTTTTGTGTGGATCTGACGCATATTTTCCTCAAACTTGTTATTTTTGTGTTTTTTTTGCGTCATGTTAATAAACGTATTTTCTTTCTTTTGTTTTTTTTTTTTAAAGCCGAACGTGCCCAGGCAAATCCAGACAGCCCTATATCCATTGTTTTCTCCACAGAACAGATAAAGTGGTTTTCTCAAACCATACTTCTAAAGCTACCACTGCTACCTGAGACCTTGTTTGACTGGACGCCCGTCTTAACTTGTTTTCCTTCGATCTGTTTGTATTAACGTGTGTTTTGTTTTGTTGCAGGTACGTAAGGGAGGAAGCGGAAATGACGTAGAGTATCGGAATCTGTATTGAGTTTTAATCGGTTCAAAGACCGGAGGGAAGGCAATTGAGGTGATGTTTGTAAGGCTACGAAACGTTGAACGGAAAAGGTTTTGAAAAACAACGGTTTGACAGGATTTATGATTTGGGAACCCTGGTTATTATTAGGATTCTAAAAGAATTTTTCTCGGTTCTTTCAATTTTCATAACAGCCCATTTGCAGAAATCAATAATACACACATTACAGATGAAATCTGCATTGTTCTCACATGTATATTTTCATATGATATAACCAATCGTTTGTAACAAAATTTTGATTTAAAAGAGTGTCTTTGGAGTTTCTTGTCAGTTCTTCTCCATATGAACATACTTCGCTTTGGAATGGGCAACTAGCTGCATCTTTCTGACTGACCGACCTTGACCAATATTTTGATTTAAAAGAGTGTCTTTGGAGTTTCTTGTCAGTTCTTCTCCATATGAACATACTTCGCTTTGGAATGGGCAACTAGCTTCATCTTTCTGACTGACCGACCTTGACAATTCAAAAGTGCCTGTAATTGGTTTATTTGAAATAAATACTTTGAGTTTGAAAAAAAAATTCTTCGTAAATTCTAACAAGGTAGGCACCCAATTTTAGGTTTCACGCTTCAAGTCTGAGAGCGGTGGAGTGCACCTTTACCGTTCAACAACGGATTATTGCACACTCGTGTTCAAAACATGTTGTTAGCGGTACTGTACGACACTGACGACGCTAATACATTTAAGGCGGGTAGTCCTGCCATTGAGAAAAAAATAATAAATCTGGAGATATGGAACATTATGAAACTTTCTAAGCTCACATTTTTAGGAAGATGAGGTAGAATTTTTTGTATCAAAAAAATCAACACTAAACCTCCTAGGATCGAAGCCTCTAGGAGACGCCCTGGGCGGCGGGAATCGATTGCCGATTCCCGGCCACCGTAGGCGCGGGCTTGCGGACGACGAGTAATGGGCAGCTCGCCGTCCGGTAAGGACCAGGCCCGGGTCGACGGCGCGTTGTGTTCCACGCGCGCCTCAAAGAGATGTCAGCAGTGACGGGGTCAATTGGGCCGATGCCGCCGGGGTCGCGGGTAGTTCGAAAGAGATACCGTGGCCCTGGCACGGGCAGCTGAAGGAACATGGGTGGGTTTTAGTCAGTAAAAGTCTGACACGCCCTCCCGCTCTGCCCAGAGCGGGAGAAGTCATTTGATGATTTCCCATCCACAAAAAAAAAAAAAAAAAAAAAAAAAAAAAAAAGGATCGAAGCCTCAGTAGTTAACGCCTTAGAAATAGAAAAAACAGTATATCTATGGTTAACGCCAAAAACGGCTTCGAACTTGAAAAAATATGAGCATAGGAAATTTCAAAATGTTCCATATCTCCAGACTTATTATTTTTTTCTCAATGGTGGCGCTAGTTGGCAGCACTACTCGCCTTAACCCGAGTTTAATATCTGTGAAGTTTAGCAGGTGGAACCACGTGGTGGAACCTGCCTTCCAATTTGCGCTTGAAGGCAAGGCGAGTAGTTAACTAACTTGAGAACTATGGCTTCTTTAACCTAGCATGTTCATCTAACGTTAGAGAATATTATGTAAAGAAAATTGTTTAAAAAAATACTATGTTTGTTAAGATCACCTTAGTAATCATTTTGACCTATTAATGGACCGAAGAAAGAGTTTTATCGATTCGTTTCATATGTATGTTTTCAATCTGGGTTTTTCATTGTTTGTATAAAATCAGTTATTTGTTTTAATCCCTTGGTATCAGATAAATCGTAAGTGTTTAGTTAGATGGACACCGTAATAAAAACAGCCTTAGAATAATATAGATAATAATGTAAACCAAAATAAGCTATCTACACAATCTGGGAATCTCAGCATTGAACCAAACTAATATCTAGAATCTACCAGATTCATAATACCTCATTTAATGATGATAAAATCTCCAAATGGTCTGCAAGAAGACATGAGTGCGCAATCATCTGCCAAAACTGTTACATCCGCAGCGTTCGAGCCAAAGTCTAGTCTGGGCTGGATTCAGTTTATAGTTTCAGCCACGTATAACTGAAGACAGAATCAACGAAAATATCGCAGAACAGATGGGGTGGTTCTGGAAAAAACCAAATGGTTAATGGTTCTGGAGTGGCGGCCGCGTACCGGAAGACGTAACATTGGAAGCCCTCCCACAAGGTGGACCGATGATCTTGTAAAAGCCGCAGGAATCCGCTGGATACGAGAAACACAGAAGCGGTCGAAGTGGCGGTGCTTGGGAGAGGCCTATGTCCATCAGGGGTCGTCTTTCAGCTGAAATGATGATGATAATGATCCTAAATGATTTCAAAATTGGCAATTATCTCAAATTTACAAAGCAGATGTGAATGGAAACACCGCCTGAAAGGTACGCCCTAGAAGGACATTATTTGTGAATTTGTGATGTTCTTCAGAGAAGTCGCGCACCAGCGTGGTACTCGCAACCGGTGTGCGTGTAGGTATGAGTTATGACCCTATTTAAGAACGTAAACGAAGCAAAAGGAGTATGTAAGGATTGTAGAAGCTAGGTGGCGTTCTGTAATTTCTGTCTACCCCCATGGGAAGAAGGCCTGAGTTTATGTATGTATGTATCTCAGACTTTTCAGAGAGTTTTCTTTCTTCCTCTTTCACACAATCCATCCATAATATCTTTAATCTGTCTCTTTTCTTGCCATCCATGCTGATGCTCAACACTTTTCTTGTAGCATGATCCTCATTATCTTGGATTACCTGCGAGGCTGCGACATCAGAATAAAAACTAAAGCATCCTCTACATAAGCTACCGTCGCGTACTCGCGTCCTCGTAATCTGATTCACCCTTTTCCTCAACACTTGCTTGTTGTTTGTTCTAAAGCCTGTCGAGTTCTCAGTAACTTTTTCATTATCACCTGTTGGTAACTGAGTCTTCACTTACATTTACAACTCATTTATTTTCCACGGAGCTAGGACCTCGCTACTTTTTTCTTTCTTCTTGTTCTACTTAAAGCTAACTTTTCACAGTGAGACGAACTATTATGGCAGTTGTCGCATTTTCTTTACGATAAATGAATGCTTTCGCTTTGCCCTTTGTTAGAATTTTATTTAGTTGTAAACTTGGGTTTAACACATACCTACGACCCAAACAAACCTTAATTCGTAGGTCAGACTTTATTAACACTTTTTAACCAATGAAAACACAGGAGGAGGTTCTCAAGTCGACACTTACTTATATACACTTCTGGACACATCTATTGGCCCACCTTAGAGTTTAGGTTTCGATGGACCCTACCGAAATATGATTGCTAGATTGAACAAAAACTGTTGATGCAGTTTTAAACCTGATACATTTTACCATCTTTTTCGATCGTATCGTTTTAAATTTGAATTCAGAATACCATACGACATGGAGCTACGCCTAACAAGTCGGATATGCGCCTTGTTAAAGGCAATTGATTTTTGAATAAAAAACATGTTTTATCAAATAAAGGTTTAATTTAATAACGCGTGTTGCCTCCATGGGCATCTACCACAGCTCTCATACGATTAGGCATAGAGTTTATCAACCGCTCTATGAAATTTTGAGGGATCATCTCCCATTCCTCTTCTATGGCAGTTTTCAACTCCTGCATCGTCTGGGCAACTGGCTGACGAGCCCTAACACGTCTTTTTAGCTCGTCCCACATGTGCTCAATGGGGTTCATGTCTGGGCTTCTGGCTGGCCAGTCCATAACTGTGATGTTCACATCCCGAAGATATTCCCTGACGATGCCGGCCGCATGCGCTCTTGCATTATCAAGCATAAAAAGGAAATTTGGGCCCACATAGTCCGCGTATGGTATCACGTGAGGTTCTAAGCACTCACGAATGTACCTTTCAGCATTTAATGTTGGCAGCCGTGGTCCTGTAACAACCTCAAGTTGAGTTTTGCCGCTCGCGGATATACCGCCCCAGACAGTCCATGAGCCACCGCCATAAGCAACCCTCTCTTCAAAGCAGCATTGTGCGAAACGCTCTCCCTTACGTCGGTAGACCTTCTTCCTTCCATCATTGCCATGTAACACAATTTTAGACTCATCAGAAAAGAGTACACGGCTCCAATCTTGCTGTGTCCAATTTAAATGACTGCGTGCGAAATGAAGGCGCGCTGTTCGGTGGGCTCGCGTTAGTTTGGGGCCATTAGCTGGCTTGTGTGGTACCATATCGCGTTCTTTTAACCTTCTCCGAACAGTTCGAGCGCTCACAGATACTCCGTGGAAATCGCGAAGTTGGTTTTGTATCTCAATGGAGGTAAGGTGACGATTTCTCAAACTGGTCGTCACGATGAATCGATCCTGCCTTTCAGTTGTGACCCGAGATCGTGGCCTTCCTTGGCGACGAACAAAGCCGCCAGTCTCTAGGTACCTCCGATAAACATTTCGGACCGCAGATCGACTTAAATTAAGTTGAGCACTCACGTTTCTTTGGCTGTGTCCAGCCTGAATAAGTGCCACAGCTTGGGCGGCGACTTCAGGTGAAGTATCCATAGATTATTGATAGAACCTCACCTTAATGTTAAGAATAAGTAATGTTTGTTGCAAAACCAAAGATATCAATCACTTTTTCAAGAATTAAATCCAAGTAAACCAATAAAACCAAGTTTTCTTAGTATTCGATTGTTTGATATCAACAAACAGGCTCCAAATTGTCTTTTGTTTCTTTAAATTCTGTGTTCGAAATTCAAAAAAAGACTATTGAATGAAATTGTGAATGTGCCAGGTTCAAAACTGCATAAAAACTTTTTGCTCGACCTAATATAAAATTTTAGCTAGGACCAAACGAAACTGAAAATACAAGGTGGGCCAAAAGATGTGTCCAGAAGTGTATATATTTTTTTTTTATGTATAACTTTTTACAGATAGATTTGTTTTGCAGGTAGTGGTATTAGAATTTGTGTGGGGCAGGTACCACAACTAAAAAGTAAAAAATGAAAACTTGTTTACAATAAAATACAACCGACTTCCAAAAGCAACACTACACTACAAAGTGAAAAATAACTTTATTTTCGGAAGTCTGGAACAAAAAACGATAATACCAGACGCCGACTTCCGAAATTAAAGTTATTTTTCACTTTGTAGTGTTGTTTTTAAAAGTCGGCTGTATTTTTTTGGTAAAAAGTTTTTTATCTATAGCTGAAGAGTTTGTTTTTGTTTGTATGTTTGAACGCGCTAATCTCCATAATCTCTCATAGTTCCAGAGAACTACTAGTCGGATTTAAAAAATTCTTTTAGCATTTGATATCCCAGTTTTTCAGGAAGGCTATAGGCTATTTAACATCACGCTAAGACTCTTAGAAGCTGAACAAAATTAAAAAAAGTCTGAAAAAATGCTAAACAAAAACGAAGTAATAGCGAGGGCAGGCGAAGCGATGCGACGGAGTGGGTCGGGGGAACAAGAAATTTCACGCGGACGAAGTCGCGGGCAAAAGCTAACACAGAATGACAAACTTGATCTTAATACAACACAACTATACAGTGCCAAGAGACACGCCGAGACGCACGTCGAGATGAGACCCAGATCTAAGATTTCACGAGTTCTCAAGATAAGTTTATAGTCTTTTATAGCCTTTCTGTAGCTTGTTGTGTGCTACTTTCTCATAGTTTGTTCCTTTGGGGCGAGTTTTTAATTACCGCCGAGATTGCGGCTTGAGGCTTCTCAGGCTTCTACGACATTTGCTGTAAACAAGTTTTTACTTTTGTACGATATGAATCTTTTAGTTGGACCGTTGGACGAGTTTTTGTGGGCTTTAATTGGAAATCTATTTGATATATCGATTTATTTAGTTTTCTTTGATTGCTCGGCTGGAAAATGGTGTTAACAAATTGTATGAATCGAAATTGTTAGCGGCTGGTGGTCAGGCCTTCTAATTAAGTAAATGAAATAAAAACTTTTTAAAAAAAAAATACAACCGACTTCCAAAAACATCACTACAAAGTGAAAAATAACTTTAATTTCGGAAGTCCGTGTCGGTGTTAAATGTATTTTCGTTTTTTGCCATCGACTTCCGGAATTAAAGTTATTTTTCACTTTGTAGTGTTGTTTTTGGAAGTCGGTTGTATTTTTTTGTAAAAAAGTTTTTATTTTTCACTTTTTAGTTGTGTACCTACCCCACACAAATTCTAATACCACTATCTGCAAAACAAACTAGAACATCATCCATATAAAAGTGGGGGAAAAATACGTATTATTGAAGCTAACTCAAAAACTACCGAAGCAAAGTTAATCAATTTTATATGGGACCAACAGTGATGTATACCCTCTCGAATAAAACAAAAATAAACCAAATCGGTCCAGCCATCTTCGAGTAATCGGGGAACATACACAAAAAAAAAAAAGAAAAAAAAGTCGGTTAAACAGAGTTTCTAATAAACTGGTTCAAAGCATAACTGAAATTAATTCAATGAACTATAATGATCATTGATTTCAATTAAAATTACTTTCAATTTCAGAGACCGTAAGGTCGGAAACCATTATATTATTATGCACTAGCTTTTGCCCGCGACTTCGTCCGCGTGAAATTTTTTGTCCTCCCGACCCACCCCTTCGCATCGCATCGCCTGCCCACGGTATTACATACTTCTTTTTGGCTTAGCGTTCTTTTTGTCTTTTTGCTCGGCTCCTTTACTATAGCCTTCCTCAAGAATTGGGCTATCAAATGCAAAAATAATATTTCAGCGCGTTCAAACAAAAAAACTCTTTAGTGTTATTTTATTAGTATAGATTATTATTGGCTTAGGCTGAGAGGAGCTCGGGGCTAAGTAATAACAGCCGCACGGGTCGATCCATCAGGTTAAGCTACGCTTGCCGGGGTTGGTCCGTGGATGGGTGACCATCTTTACATACCGAGACTCCTCCGTGCCTCGGAAAGCACGTTAACATGCTCAGCGCCAGGTGTATGTCAGGTGTATGGTGTGGTTTTAGGGTGGATACTCGTACACCCTAATTTTTCTGTCCCAGTCCAGTGATACACGGCTAGAACACAACCTAACAAGCCGGTGTATATTGATTTATACACCGTTGCGAACATTTTATAAGGACGTTTTGAGAAGAAGCAAAAAAAAGTCCACTACTTTTGCCTCAAAGGTACCTTGGCGCTGAGTGTGTTAAGCCGTTGGTCCCAGCTGTCATTCGTGGATCTTTGACAGTCGTTACGGGTCGTCAGAAGTCCGAAAGCCTGACAACCAGTCTTACTAAGGGGTATCGTATTACCCAGTTACTGGGTTGTGGAGGTCAGATAGGTAGTCGCTCCATGTAAAATAATGTTATTCAGCTGCTTTCGGTAAGACTGGAAGCCGACCCCAACATAGTTGGGAAAAGGCTAGGCAGATTTATTATTATTGGCTGAGGCCACTGTTACGTAATGTTAAAATGTTAACAAACCTTTTTTTTTTTTTGTGGATGGGAAATCATCAAATGACTTCTCCCGCTCTGGGCAGAGCGGGAGGGCGTGTCAGACTTTTACTGACTAAAACCCACCCATGCTCCTTCAACTGCCCGTTGGCACGGGGCCACGGTATCTCTTTCGAACTACCCGCGACCCCGGCGGCATCGGCCCAATTGACCCCGTCACTGCTGACATCTCTTTGAGGCGCGCGTGGAGCACAACGCGCCGTCGACCCGGGCCTGTTCCTTACTACCATCTCTGCCATATTACGACATGTGTCACGAATTGAATCACAACTTCGTGAGGGATACGACAAAATATGTGACACGTCTTGTCACGATACGGCACCATTAACTCTGTTTATTTATTTGCATATCTTTAATGACTTACAAACTGCCAAGCAAACATTAGTCAGTCAGTGTGCCCGCTACGAACATCATTCACGACGGCTCTAGCAATTGTATATCTTTGTGACAAGATTATGAGCATTTGCATACATAACCACGTTAACGTGATGAGAATATTATGAATA
This sequence comes from Cosmia pyralina, assembly GCA_946251885.1. Classification (NCBI taxonomy): domain Eukaryota; kingdom Metazoa; phylum Arthropoda; class Insecta; order Lepidoptera; family Noctuidae; genus Cosmia; species Cosmia pyralina. The sequence continues at coordinate 22,035,758 of OX276342.1, read as the reverse complement.
CCAGTTTCACAGCTCGTCTGTATTTCTAGGAGAAATAGACAGAGAGGTACTGTTGCTCTACATCTACATTTCTTTACATTAATTTGATGCACTTCTAAACTGCTATTGCATCTCTTAGAACTCAAAACGACGTTGTCAGATCTAGTAATCATACTCAAGATCTGAACTGAAACACAAAAAATTTACTTTAAAAAAAGTAAAAACCGACTTCAAAACCTAAAACGAATAAAATAACTTTCATAAAAAACTTAGCAGCTTTAGAAGTCGATGTCAAGCTAAGATGCATTGAAGAATGGAAGACACCGACTTCAGAAGCTGTTAAGTTTTTTATGAAAGTTATTTTATTCGTTTGAGGTTTTGAAGTCGGTTTTTACTTTTTTTAAAGTAAATTTATTTTTCCATTTTTAGTTGAATATACAATTACATAAGTAGGTAAGCCCAAGTCGAACGAAAAGAATCATCAAAATCCGCTTAGAAATGCCGGAGCTACAGTGCATTTATGCATATAACTTTGTACATAAGAATAATTACATAATGCCTTATATACTAAAACCATCCTGAAAGTATGTAGATTACGTTAGTGACAGAATCATCAAAGTTGGTTCATTAGTTTTTGAGAAAATCGCGGACAAACAAACATACATACATACGAGTCGAATACACAACCTCCTTTTTTGAAGTCGGATAAAAAGGTGGCGAACTGGCGACCCTCTGACAGCTGGTCGGCAGATACATAATCTATACTACCTACCTGTGCGACGGAACTCTGCTCGGGTGAGAATAGAGAAAACGAATTTTCCCAGAAATTAGACCTAGCTTGATCGATTTTTCGTCCCCGTAAACCCTTATATATTGCTACTTTACGTGGTTATAAATATATACAGGGTGTTGAAAAGGTGTGGTCAAAGTTAAGGGTATGGTACCTACAGACTATCAAACTGAACAACTTTTTTACATGGGACTAACACCGTAAGCGAGAAAAAATTAACAGCCGTCCCATGTTTGGGTCGAGTGGTATTGAATTTTGTAAGGGACATCTGATAATTTTTTCTCGATTACGATGTTGGTCCCATAGTGACGGTCTGTACCACACCCTGAAATTTGACCACACCTTTCTGTTGCACCCTGTATATACAAATATTGCTCATTTAATAAGATAGGATACACTGTAACTAGAGCGAAAACATTCCGTGTAACTGGAAAAAAAAACTATGAAAAGAAGTGAACCTTTCTAGGGTCCCGTGTCCATTAGGAATTCGTATAATTCCGTCACGTCCATCCGATCCGTCTGTTAGAGAAATTCTCGCGATGCCTTCCACGACAATATATGAACGTGCAGGGAGGAAAATGTGTAAGGTGTGAAATATACTATCTTTGAGTTATGAGCTGTACGATATCATTCTGTAAAGGTCTTATTCTTCTTCCTACTTCTTATGTCGATGATATTCTCATTTCTTTTGCAGGTAGTGGTATTCGAATTTGTGTGGGGTAGTACCACAGCTAAAAAGTGAAAAAAAAAATACGAACGAATTGAGAACCTCCTCCTTTTTTTGAAGTAGGTTAAAAATAAAAACTTTTTTACAATAAAAAACAACTGATATCCAAAAAAAACACTACAAAGTGAAAAATAACTTTAATTTCGGAAGTCGGTGGCAAAAAACGTAAGTACAAAACCAAAGACACCGACTTCCGAAACTTTCTAGTGTTTGTTTATTTTTTTTGTTAAAAATGTTTTTTTTTATAGAAGTCATTGAATTACAGCTGCTGGTTTTAGTGGACGTTGATCTAATAATGTAATCATCACCGTCATAATAATGGCTAGCAGATTTCGATAGGATTTTAGTCTTAACGGATTTTAACAAATGTTGTAAATAATAACTCAATGAGGTGCTTTTTGATGTATGGAGTAGTTTTAAAGTTTAAAGCATGAAACATAAGGTAAGGTAAGGTACGTGATAACGTAGAGAGCGTAGAACAATGGATATGCCTTTCCAATGTAACAATGTTATCTGTTCCGACGTTTTCATGCATCAACGATTACAGAAAGTAACTATCTACTAGGAAATCTAAGGAAACCTTCGGAAAATCGATTGATCGTGTATACTATTCGTTGAAAGCACTTAGTAACCACGGTTCATTGGTTTACTGGTGCTGCAAGGTCCCGCACATGTCAGCGACGCCAATTTAAACCAATAGCAGCCAATCTACACCGGATTTCATTTGCATGATCCGACCTACTCGAGTTCAGGGTCGTATTGCCTTTTTATTTTTAATATAAAAACAATTCTATTAACTATTCCTTGTTTATTGCTTTGGACACATTTATAGTAAAGTATTCAGTGTAGGTCTGTTGAATTAATTTGTTTTGCTTGATAACGGCAGTGCTGTGAAATAATTATTTATTTATTTATGATAATCTTCTGTACCAAGGTTGTGTTAGTCCACCTAGTGACAACGCGAAGCTATTAAAATTCGATCGTCTGATTCCCTCTCGTTTCCTAGTTGACAGTGACAGTTTACTTGACAAAATGGCAAATTTCAGTACTACGTTTATGTTTAATACACATAAAACCCTGCTGGAATAAATTATCTAAATGATGGTGGAAACCGCATCAAAATCCGTTGCGTATTTTAGAAGAAAAACGCGGCCACACAGACAAACAAAAAAAGTGACTTTGTTTTATAATATGTATGTATTAATAATAGAGCCATTTAAAAACTTGTATAAGTTTTTGATGGCTTTGTATTACCTAATTATTAAAACAAAAACTTTTGACCCTTGAAACTGACTTTTTCAGGCATAACGCTTTTTCGTTACGTGACGATTTCTATCAGTCAAACCCACCGCAAGTCGCGTTAAAGAATTTTGTTCCAATAACAGGTACAGTTGATGTTTATTTCACTGCCCTGCACTTTAATTGCGTAACACACTATGAATCGGAATCTGAATAATTATGAAGCAAATTGCTAATCCATTGCTTCATATGTTCGAAAAATTTGTTTGCTCGACAACGCAATGAGTGTTGTTGAACTGTCGAATTGAAACCGATTCCGATTGATGTTGTGTTACGCAATTGTCCCGCTGATCAAAGATTAGTTTTGGTCATAAACGTTCATCAAAACTTCACTCGTAAAATTACGCACGAGCAGTAAGATTGCTTGCGGCAGACTGATCAAATGAGGAAGAGCCCACTTCAGCAGGTTCAAGTGCACTTCAGCAGAGGAAAAGAAGAATTTAGTACTTACCAAAAAGAAAATTATATGGTACTTCTCTTCGTAGAAGCGATTACGGACTTCTTACAACTCAATAACAAAATTTTTTGGCGTTCTTTAAAAGCCTCATTCGAGGAATGAACTCATGTTAACTACTGCCCCGCGCCTGCTAGAATCGGCATGTTTGTTTCAAAATAACCAGCTACCTTTCTACCAATTTAATCGACACCGATTCAAGGGTCCTGCAAACAGGCGCGACACGCGACGCGAATCGTACGCGACACGATGGCACCGCGTGTCGCGCGACGAGCGGTGTCTATGTGTCGTGCCGCTTATAGGAGCCTTTAGTAGTTACCCGTGAAAACGTACCGCACAGATAGAAAGACTAGATTGCACATTCAAGCTAATAAGGTATTATTGCACGGATTCAGGAAATCCTTGTCTACTAAGTATTTGCCGCTGAATCGTTAAATTAATTAAGTTACCTACAAAACATCAATCAAGCCAAATGAAATTAATTTAAAGTCAATTAAAATTTGCTCGCCCTTTGACATGAGATATAAGAATGAGTATAGCTACAGAATAATAAAGCTACAGTGGTTTATCCGGGCAGTGACCTTGAATTAATTACCTACGGCCGCTCGGTAGATAAATACGCGTCCGTCTGTGAGCAACTGCCGCGCACTCGAACTGTTGCGTACTGGTATATACTGAGAATTCGAAGCGCGTCGTTTCGGCCGCGTTTTCTATGAAGATAAACTACTGTATCATTATTACCTATACTGGGGTATAGCCGTCATCATCGTCATTCGTTACGCTCCCGAATTCCTACGTGACACGAAAACTGAAAGGTGACCAAGTGACGAGATAGAGGTGTCAAAACAAAGAAATTCGTACAAAAAGACCAATATTTTATTTATTATTTACTAGCTTTTGCCAGCGGCTTCGCCCGCGTGTATGTCGGAAATTATCCCACGGGAACCTTCTACCGGGATGAAAGTATCCTATGTCTTAATCCAGGTTATAAACTATCTGTATACGAAATTTCATCCAAATCCGTTCAGCCGTTTTTGCGTGAATGAGTAACAAACATCCAAACATACAAACTTTCACATTTATAATATTAGTAGGATTACAAGCCTGTATTGTCCCACTACAAGGCAAAGGCCAAAAAAAAGGAAGGGGTTTAGACAATTAACCCACCACGCTTGTCTAATGCGGGTTAGACCACTACTCTCGTAAAATGCCTATTTGTCAAACTGATAAAAGTCAAACTGATTCTGCAATCCTTTTTTTTAAAATGGAACCTTTCTTTCTAGTACTTGTGGATAGGCCTAAACTGTCCTCCCATAACTATTAACAGTAACAGTGTAATTTGAAACATTGTAAAAGCCGATTATTTTTAAGTTTCATGCCGACTCTTCTCCATAGCAAACGACCAGTTGGAACCGTGCACCTAGCTTCTGACGTTTCATTAATGACCATGTAGGTTTATGTGAAATTAAATATTTTGATTAAATTAAGATACACAAATGAATTTGTAAGTCAACACCTCACTCGCTCATCTATATCCTCCAAACGAACAAGCGGTTATCTAGAACCTACACAACGTGCCGCCGCAATGGCGACATTAATTTAGCACAACACATTCAACGCGGGTAGGGCTGGCACGGGTGGCCAGTAACCATAAAAAATATAATAAGATAAAATAATTCGTAAATTGAAAATATAATTTTCAAACAAACTAAATATTATAATAATAATCAAAATTAGCGTCACTCTACGTAAAACACTCATTCATGAAGCTATTGTTCTATGAAAGCTGGTAAAAGGCCGTTGACCAATACCTTTCTTTTTGGTTCATCGTTTGTCTATTGTCCTGACCCAGCTGTTAAGTAGCATCATGGAAAAAAAACTCGAGTGGCGTGGCCTTTATTTTTTCGTTCGTTTCAATTTCATCTCTGCGCTACAGGTTGCTCCAAGATGCTATTTTAGAAAATTGTAAATAAATCAATAAATAATAACGTTTAATCAAATTAAAATATCTTTATAAAACGAAAACGCGGAACAGTATACGTGTGTTGAATTAATGGCGCCATTTCAGCGGCACTTTATACATCCTGTCAATTGCTGTCTCAATAAATTGCCTAAGTGTAGAAATTGTAACAACGCGAGCGCCATGTGAGCATTAAATCTACCTTCTGCTCTTTCTTTTTTTGTTGTATCGAGCACAAAACTATACGGAATACTTTACACGTGAGGTGCCAAGCTAATTGGCATCACGGACTTGTGAAATGGGGATGAGCACGAAATAACCGGGGGATATTTTGGGCAGGACGTGTTTAAATTTTTTTTTTAAGTTATATCCAATTAGTTGTGTGATTATGAAGACGATGCAGGTTACATCATCATTCTGCTGAGCTCTTATATCTTAGGTTAACTTGAGTCTATTCAAATGTATCTGATCTGAATATATTCCATATTCCAACCTAATTGATGTTATTTCCACTTTAACAAAATATATCATCTATACACTAGTGTGAATTAAATTGATTTCAGAATGACTAGAAGTCCTGTAAAAGTTGTAAAAAAATTGTAGTTGTAGCTCAAACTAAACTTTGTGTGGCTGTATTAAAGTTATTTTTCCAAAAACACATTTCTGTTTACATGTTTGGAAACTTAATTGCAAACGCAGGACAGATCAGTATTTGTCAGTGTCTGTGATATTTTTAACCGACTTCTAAAAAAGGAGGAGGTTCTCAATTCGGATGTTTGTATTTTTTTTTTTATGTTTGTTCGCGCATAACTCCGTCGCTTGCCAACCGATTTAAAAATTTTTTTTTTTGTTGGAAAGGGTATAATACTTCCCAAATGGTCCCATTTTTGTCAAAATCCAGTTCTGATGATGGGATCCTGGAGAAATCGAAGGAACTCTTCAAATATTATAGGCACACCTATAGCGATTTGGATATTTTTTATAGTAGTTCGTGCATTTGCTCTCGGAAAGCACCACTTGGTGTAGTGGAACTGATGATGAAGACCACAGATGGCTACCGGAACTACTCAATGATAAATATTTCACGGATTGCGATTCGATTACTTTAATATGGTTGCTAAGCAATTTCCGCTCGTAACACAATGCGTGTGGTGAGTGGTTGTTGAGGAGTTCTCCTGGTTCTTACCGGCAGAACTCCTCAACAGTTAACGACCCAGCATCGGGAAAAGCAATATTTTGTAACATGTGATGAGCAATTGACATTAGACTATTGTAACTTATACAAATTATAAACAGACCCACTAAAAAGCGAGAAATAAAAACTTTTTTACAAAAAAATACAACCGACTTCCAAAAACAACACTACAAAGTGAAAAATAACTTTAATTTCGGAAGTCGGTGGCAAAAACGAAAATACATTTAACTAGACACCGACTTCCGAAATTAAAGTTATTTTTCACTTTGTAGTGTTGTTTTTGGAAGTCGGTTGTATTTTTTTGTAAAAAAGTTTTTTTGATTTATTATTTGCATTGCTAAATAAATCAGATTTAGATGCACAAAGGAGTTACAGTTACCTAAATTTTTCGAACATATAAAGCAGTGGATTAGCAATTTGCTTCAAAACTGATCAGATTACGATTGATAGTGTGTTACGCAATTAGGTTTTGAATATGGAATTAAGTACCGGTCTTTGTCGTCGCTATTCTGAGCACTTTTAGTTCATGAACAGTAAATTGGGCGCAGCATTTTAAATGAAAGTTACTTGCTTAGTGTATTTATGCTAGTTGTTTGTCTACAGTTAACTGTTTCGCTATGTGTGTTTGATAAACAGTCGAGACTGCTTTCGGATTACAGAATTTAATTCACACTGTAAAGTTAGGGAACAGTAGGGATGCAGGGGTGATTCAACGTTGAGATCCCTTTTCTGTTTTGTTCCCCTTCGCCCCTGCATCCCTTTTTACGGTAAAGAGAAGAACAGGCATGTACTAAATCAGTGAACATTACAACCGCCAATCCATATAATTAAATCCGTTCACGCATGCAGTGGCAATTCGCTGACTAGTACTACTGTACTACCCATAATTAGATGCAGCATCTGCTTAATTAAATATCGGAAACAAATCAACGTATCAAATTGCTAATTGAACATTGCAAAAACGTACAACGCATCAATACTTTCGTTCTCATTACCGTGTTTGGTTTCAATTATAAACTTATGCCTATGAAAATAGAGTTTAAATTGACAATGGCATGAAATGCTATTGTATAACATTACGTTCAAATTATTGAATTCCGTTCATACGTTAATTGTATAAAAGAGTCATTATTGTCGCGTGTTGTCCGCTATTTTGTGTAATTTTGACCTGTAGTGTATTGTGTTGGTGAGTCATTATGATAAACTAATAAACAAATAGGTAAATAAACATTCAATTTATATACATATACAGTGCTTACAATTATTTTCCTATCCAATAGGTATTGTGTTAACGCACACAATTGACCTTAGTCACAATCGGACTGACGTTTTTGTAGCACGTTAAGTAAAATTACCGTAATCTTCTAAATAAGCAGCAACAATGCCTTCATGTGTTTTCAAAATGTTCAAAAACCAAAACAAGTTCCACGGGATTACCGTTCACTCGTAAGTACAGCCGAAAATGTTAATTTGTTGAAAATTATAATAATATTTAATGTTTGCTTCGCCATGTTTGTGAGAGCGAGATAGACATGCAATATCATTCATAATCGTAAGCATTCGGCGGCTAACGTGATTTCGCTTGCACGACAGCGCCGGCCTATCTCTGTCCTTGCCTATCGGTAACTGTAGGTTTGCGACTGTGATCACGGATATGTGCGAGTTTGGGTGCGTGTAGTCGTGCGCCACGCGCCGAGTCCAGGTTTAGTGATTGCGATGTTAGCGCGTAACATATCTTCCTCTACTATATCAATATGCATTAATTAGCCTTTTAAAGGACCTGCTTTCTGTCTCTTGCTACTGAGAATTCTTTGAGTGACTAATAAAACCTGTTAACCTACGCTTTTTACCCGACTACGGCAAAGCTACGCTAAGCTAAACTAAGGGTTATGATTTTAGCAGTCTATGTATGTATGTATGTATGAATATAAGTTATGTATTTACGTGTGTTCCACCGTAGCGCCTAAATTAATGAACCGATTTTAATGAATGAGGTATCAATAGATTCGTAATAATGGTCCGGGTGACATAGGCTATATAAATTCTCCCAAAATTTAATATGGTGGACTTTACACGTAAGTTTCTGACCACGAAAAAATTTTTATTGAGATAATAATGACATGTTTGGTATCAAAAGAAAGGTCTTGACGACCATATTACAAATATGTATATATGTCATATTGTATAAGTAAATAAATATGTTTAAATTGTTAAAAATACGTAAAAGTGGAGGTAAATAGGTAATATTAATTTAATTGGTTACAGACCGACCGCGGCGAGCGTGATTTTTCTGTAGTCGGGTTTTAGTTTTTGAACTTACTTTTTTTATTCTAAGCCACTGGAGATACAACAAAATATAATTATTATCGGAGTTATAAACTTCTAATTAGAAAACCTATACCTACTGTGTCGATACAAATACAAATAACATGAATACAAACACGAAACAAATATCAGCTGAGAGACGATACCATACAAATATTTGCCCTAATGATGGGAATGGGCGACAAAGTACAGAAGGCACTTCGTTCTGCGTCATTCCGACGCGACGTCAGCATCACATTAAATATTGATTAGGAACAGAAACTCTAGTCATCCTTCCGCGAGTAGGGATACCATTTTCTATGTACTTACTTCGTTATTGGCGTAATGTTTACAATACTTAGGTAATATTACTGTTCTAACTGTCAGCTGTGTGTCGAAATTTGAAAAGAGCTGACTAAAAGTTGGGCATTCGCAAAAAAATTCGGACTTTTTACTTTTATGGTTACTTAGCAGTTTTTTATAACGAACATATGTAATATAAAAAAAAAAAAAACAAAAAAAAAATACTTTGTACTTTAATTTTTTTGAAAAAAAATCCGTTATTTCGAACAGTCCGGACAAAGCCCGGACGGACCCCGGGGGTTGCGGTAAAAAGCATGTCCGACATGTCCGACAATGAGTATATAAGGATCGTAGCAGGTGGCGTTCTGTAGCTTCTGTCTACCCACATGGGAAGAAGGCGTCAATTACATACACAAACTCACGCCTTCGTCCTTCCTTCGTCATGTACGAGTATGTCCCGAAAAATCCGGATGGATGGTAACCCTATCCGCGAGTATAGTCATAAGTCAAGCAGAGGAAATCTTTGCAAAGGAAGATAATGATTTGATTATAATCATTATGATTGCAGTCGCCTATTCACTGTACTATTTGCATAGATTCCTCTTATCAGTGAGTTGTGACAGTAAGAGTCACTTAATGTCATACCTACTGTTTGTTTGCGGTAATCTCGGAAATTACTGTATAGTTTTTGATACAGTTTATAGTTTTGGAAGGACCTGCAGTAGTGTTCTGTCTGTGTGGCATTCGGGGTGGTTAAAAATAATACTTAGTATTTAAAAGGTTGACGTAACTATTGAGGGCACTAGCAATTTATTAATTACTGATTTAGATAAGGGGTAATAAATCGTGCATTTATAAAGTGCTAAAATGGTATGAAATAGTCTAGCTCGTGATTTGACGGGTTGTTTCCAAAAGTTCACACGATTATATTGTTTTCAAAAATAAACAGTTCATAGATTTGATTACCAACGGGTCCGTGAGATTGTTTGGTACAGTCAACAATAAAGGCTTGTATTAGAAACAATAAATATTTATTATTTCACGAAATAAAAGGCAATGAATCGATAAATAAGGACTCTTTATCAGTAACCTGACAAAAAGTACTAGGCTTGCATGAATTCAAAATAGTATTTTAATCATTAGAACTCATCTGCCTAGCATGTTCCCAACTATGTTGGGGTCGGTTTGCAGTCTAACCGGATGCAGCTGAATACCAGTATGTTACTAATTTAATCATTAGTATTATCCCACTAAAATAGGATTTGGATGAAATTAAGCACACAGATAGTTTATAACCTGGATTGACACATGGGATACGTTTTATCCCGGTACGGTAGTAAGTTTCCGTGGGTTAATTTTGCGTCATCCACGCGGGCGAAGCCGCTGGCAAAAGCTGGCATTATGATTAACAAAAAGTACTAGGTTTGCATGAATTCAAGATTTATTATGTACCCATTGTTTTTACTGGCTGTACTTTGGATAAATCTCGAGGACCCGTTGGGAATTCATATATTATGGAGATTTAAAAACATATTTTATTTTCTCATGGACCCTTTGGGAAAAGAAGAACAATAGAATCGTGGAGGTTTGACTGTTCACAAAAGTTAACAAAGTTCTTTTCTTAAAAATACCTAAGTAAGAGAAATCAATAAAAACTTAAGTCGGCAAGTAAATCCTTATTGAAAACACAAAGACCAGATGCTAACATCAATTTCTAGGCTCCATTTACTTACGTCGTGTCTGCCCAGAGGCGCGGGCGCATGATTTGTGGCTTACCTTTCTCTTATTGTTGCCATGGTTACTGCGTTGTTGACGACTCGTGAAAGTTCTCGATGTAGTAACCTGCTCGACGTATTCGAAACGGTTTTTGTTCGAAATAGATTTCCATACTGTTCGTAGAAGAGGGAATGAGGTGATTGCTTGTTGGTGCGCGTATATTGTTGTCTACAGCAGGTGCACGTCCTAGATGTTAGCTTTTGCGTTAAAGGGAATAAGAGACATGGTGATACATGTCGTGTTCGAGATTGTCTCTACTGAGCTTTTGGTGCATTTTTTTTTTAATTTTAATATAATATATTTTTAAATTAATTTTTAAAAAGTGACAGCTTTGTTAAAGGCCTCTTGAGTCTAGACTATACAACAGATTAATGGATAACTATGACATTATTATGATTTAAACTACAAAAATATAAATTTTGTAAGGTACTCGTACGTTACGTAAATACGTAATACCACCTACGTAAACAAACATTTAGTAAATCGTATTTAAAAACAATCGCATTTTTCACGTGTCAACAACACGTTACCTCATGACGTCGCAAAACACGTCATTTATTATTTAACATTATATCTTTACATACCGAGACCCCTCCGTGCCACGGAAAGCACGTTAAGCCGTTGTTGGTCCCGGCTGTCATTCGTGGTTGTTTGACAGTCGTTACGGGTCATTAGAAGCCCGAAAGGTTGAGAACCAGTCTTACCAAGCGGTATCGTATTACCCAGTTAATGGGTTGTGGAGGTCAGATAGGCAGTTGCTCCATGTAAAATAGTGGTATTCAGCTGCATCCGGTTAGACTGTAAGCTGACCCCAACATAGTTGGGAAAAGGCTAGGCAGATTGATTGACGCACTGGCGTAACGATACTATCTATAAAGAGAATAAAGAGTTCAACACCAAAAAGTATTTTACCCAGAGGTTTCTTCACACCAATTCGCTTCCAGTAAAAAATGGGACAACTCTAACTTTCTAGAAGTAAAATTTTTCCTCATTTATGTTCGGTTCGAAAAATGGTAAAATTCTTTTGAATTTTTTGACTCTACATACTTTTGAAGTTAGTTAAAATTCAAATTCTTGATGAAGATGTGTAGGAAAGACTCGGCAACTTTCACAAGGCCAGTAAAATGGCAATCAGTATTCCTAGCGTAACAACGTCTAAGACTAGACGGAACTTTAAAGCACCTACTAAGATGTTTATTTGTAGTTCTTAATGCAGCGACAGTCTGGAACAAGCAAATAGCTAGATTGGATCTTGGGGTGGTAAACACAGACGTCTAGTGCGAGCAACGCTCCCTCGTTTACTAATGAAAAATCTCGAATTTCAAATTTCACCCTTTTTGAACTTTTGCATTCGAAAATTGAATTCAGTGATAAACCTCGTTTAAAGATGTTTGAACAAACGATTAGGACGAACGTTTATTTTAAGGGAGATTCGGATTTTGAAATTTAATTTAATATGTTTTTGCAGTGGTGTTGTGTCGAGAATTTTAAATTCTTGGTGTGTGATGAAAATGGCATCGCCCTCAATCACCAAGAATTTCAAATTCTATATTTTGTATGGAAATGTATATTTGTTTGTTACCAAAACATGGGTACCTCCATAATAACAGGGTTATGATTAATAAAGTGTTTAGTATCTGATAACTGCTATTGTTGCCAAAGCTGTACTTGAAACAATTTGGCATAAACACAGAGGGTTAAATATTGATAACGGAGCATTACTTGGTTGTTTAGTGGCAGCTTGCCAGCTCATCGTTTATATTCTAAATCTAGTTCAATAGGAGCTATTTCTCTAGGTCAACTTTCAGGATTTTACTGTTGATTAATTAACTCCAAATGCGAATAAAACAGATGTGAATGCTAAGAAGAAATTGCATATCTTTGCCGAGCGAGGGTATCAAGAGTCTGAGGCAATTAAAACAAACATTAACTGCACGCAGCAATACACTAAATCTCTTGAGTATAAACTACCCCACTTCTCATCAGACTCCCACCAAACATTAAATCTACCCACAAAAACGGTAATGAATTCAGATTACTCAAACTGTAATCAAGGAAATCCTGGGACAACAAATGTGCTTCCACATACACTGGTGTGATAATCTATCTCTCCAGTACCAACACGGAGTAGATAGCTGCACTGTGCACAGAAGGCCGGCTCCTTGCAAAGCGCAGGCACAAAATAATATACGCGTACATACGGCGATCTCAAACTATGTCAAGCAAATGACAGTCACGAATGCGTACGTAGACGCGTGTCTAAGTGTGCGTGCGTTTGCGCTCGTTGTATGGAGCTTCTGGCTGAAGTTATTTAGTTTGTGCCTGTACGTTAAGTATTTAGATTGCTTCCCGATCCCCAACGTGGAATTTGTCCACTTCAATGAATTCGTTAGCGGTCCCCTCTGTGACCACTCGTAAAGTAATTATTTTAGGTAATAGGTCAAGCAATCGTGTTGGAATCTTTTAGGATATTTTCTAGATCGGAATTTTTGTTTTGATGTCTTTTCATTTTATTGAACCTAAGAAAATATTCGATTTTATACGACTCCTCAGTCCTCAACCTTTGTTCGAATGCTGTTTTACGAATCCGTCCTATTTTTAAAGGTAACCTCGTCTGCCTACTCATAACATTCCTTAGACATTTTCCAGCCCCCGAAATTGATATTAGAGATTCCTTTTGGAGTCGAAAGGTCAATAGCACCTGGGTCTGTCTCTATATCCACAAAATACTTCAATATTATACGTGAGATTTCATGCAATATAACTTCTATAGCTTAAAAATATTTTTCTGATTGAAATATCTAAACTATCTGGTATTATATCTTTTTAATTTTAAAAATAACTCTTTTATTCTGGAATTTCAATTTGAAGCCGATACCTATCATTTTTTGCCTGCATTTGGTGCTTGGTGCCTTTGTATAGAAAAATATATCAAAAAGTTTTTTAGACTTCATTCAGTTTATTTCAGTAAGAATATTTTTTTTTTCATTTCAAAATATTGGTTCATTATCTGCCTAGCCAACCAATAGTCAAACCGGATGCAGCTGAAGACCAGTATTTTACATGGAGCGACTGCCTATCTGACCTTCATAACCCAGTTACTGGGTAATACGATCTTCTTAAGACAGGTTATCAGACTTTCGGGCTTCTGACAACCCGTAACCACTGTCAAAGATCCACGAATGACGGCCGGGACCAACGGCTTAACGTGCTTTCCGAGGCACGGAGGGGTCTTGATATGTAAAGATTGTCACCCATCTACAGACCAACCGCGGCAAGCGTAGCTTAACCTGATCGATCGACCCGTGCGGCTGTTAGTACTTAGCCACAAGGCCCTAATATAAAATATTGATTGTACGTAAAGTTTTTTTTTTAAGAAGCAGCTAAGAGTTTCTAAGCATATACCCTTAAATTGCATGCACGATGCGTTCTGCCGCTTTAAAATATCACCTTAAGGCGAGTAGTGCTGCCAACAAGCGCCTCCATTGAGAAAAAAATAATAAGTCTGAAGATATGGAACATTGTTTCCTATGCTCACATTTTTAGTCAGATGAGGTACAAAAACTGTTGTTTTTGGCGTTAACTGCTATAACTTCAAACCTAGGTTTAGTGTTGATTTTTTTTGATACAAAAAATTCTACCTCATCTGACAAAAAATGTGAGCATAGGAAATTTCAAAATGTTCCATATCTCCAGACTTATTTTTTTTCTCAGTGGTGGCGCTAGTTGGCAGCTCTACTCGCCTTAATCAACTAAACGCTTTACCTCCTTGCTTTTGTTCCAAGCAAAATAGTTCACGTTACCAGAAAATAAAGGTTTTATTCAACAAAGGCTCGTTTTTAGCAAAGAAAAAGTCACTTAAAGCCTCCTCCACTTAAGTGATTCCCTTTGCCAAACGGTTTCGTAATCACGACGTTTTAAAACAGAGTTACGTCACCTTCATTTGGTTTAATTAACACAACTAATTAAGAACTAAATAGTATAGTTGTGTGTTGAAGTTATTAACACGTACTGTTATGGTTCTGGAGTTAGTAAATTAATTGTATTTTAAACTGTGAACTTGTTTATGAGAGGTATGAGTATTCAAAATCAAAATCTAGACAAGTTTGTTAAAAAAATACAGAGGAAACAGAAGACTGAAAGATATTTATTTTGACAATAAATATAAAAAATACTTGAAGAGATTAGAAAGAAATCAGAGGGCCAATTCTCGTAATTAAAAACGTTCAAATTCAAGTCGCAATGTCAGCCAGCGACAATCAAATGTCAAAAATGTAGGCAAACTCTATACAATTTTGACAGATTGAGACTGAGATGAGATTGCGAACGTTGTTATAAAAATACGGGAATTGCCCCTCAGTTGTCATTGCCCAATTTTTTGCGTAAAATTATTTTCTTGCAATTCTTAAAATAAGTGTTTTTTTTTTATTACCAAGTCTTGACCATATTAAATAATAATTTTGTCATAAAACATATTGTATATTATCTTAATCTTTGAAATTTTTATTAATCCATTTTAACTCAGTTTGATGTTAACCAAAAAAATAACAAAAGCTTATTTGAACCAGAAGTACCTATATATGAAACTGTTGTGAACTCAGGATTATAATGTTATAATGGAACATAGTTTTTGTATCCGTCAAGTATTCTCCATAGCCCATTTGGTATTTGGACGAATTGGTCTATAGAGAAAATTACATGTTTCCATCCATAGACCAATTGGTCAAAATTCAATTGGTCCATGGAGCACCGACGCCTTAGACATACACACATCGCCATTTAGTTTATCTATAAGCAACTAGGCTCGTATTATGGATACTAAATGATTGACGTATTTGACGCACAATATACAAGTTTATGCGAATGGGGCCTTTTGAGAATGGGACCTTTTGAGAATAGGACCTTTTGAGAATGGGACCTTCTGAGAATGGGACATTTTGAGAATGGGACATTTTGCGAATAGGACGTTTCGCGAAAAGAACATTTGTTTTCACGGTGACATTTTGCGAATGGGACATTCTGCGTCAGATCCGTGGCAGCGTGTCCAGCCATGTTCAAAAATGTTTTATTTCACAGAAACCTACATGGGCACCTATGAAAAGTCACAACCTAGGTGCACGGTTCCAATTGGTCGTTTCCTATGGAGAAGAGCCGGCAAGAAACTACACGGTTACTCTTTTAAAAATAATTGACTTTTACAGTATTTTCAAATAATAGTGTTAATAGGTATGGGAGGACAGTGTAGGCCTTTCAACTAACAGTTCAATAAGTAGTTCAGTACTACTAGTAGTACTAGTAGTTCAGTTTGTATCTACATAACAAAATAGAAAATGTCAACAAATCTACAGTCTTACAGCCTACAACGTTCTCCCATCCACAAAATAGAAAATAATCTATAAAACAGATAAATAAAATAGTAATGGGGGGAGATGGATGGACTGTGTGAAAGATGACGTAGCTAGAAAGGGGGCATGACATGACTACCGAGATGACGACTAATAGAGAAGTATGGAAAAAAGGGACATGTTGCGCCGACCCTAAATAGGTTGGGTTAAGGACAGGGGAATGATGAGATAAATAAAATAGTAAATATAAAAACACAGCATACTAGCATACATAGCATTTAAACACAATCTGTTACTAACCACTATGGACTCCAGGTCTGAAATAAAGGTTTTTTTTTTTTTTTTAAACCTATTTAAACCAAATGACATGATTGCCATTACGACTACAGTAACAAATCTGAATAAATATCATGTCCACAAAAGCTACTAATATTTTAGGAGATGATCACAGTGTATCCCTTACAGGTTGCAGTTATAAAATTAGAAAAATAATTGAAAACTACATTGACTTGACGGAGCTCTGACTATTTATTTTCGATCCTTACTTCCTAAGTGATCAATTCCGTCAAAATGGTTGAAATGAAACCCATATCTGGCTTATTAGTTATTCTACCAATCCTTGTTTGTCTTATCTCTCCATTAATAGATTAAAAAATTGAACATTGATTGGTCTTTACCTACAGGATGAAATTGAATTCATGGGCTAACTAGCCCACATTTTTAGGGGTCATTGTACTCATCATTATGATCAACTTTTACTACTGGACCAAACCTGGAATCGCAAAAAAAAATATGCTGTTCTCTACATTTTGACGACTTATACGAACATAAATATAGGGAACAGCTAATTTCAGCAGATTTCAGGTTTGGTCCCATAGTTAAAGTTGTTCATAATAATGAGTACAATGACCCCTTACAAGGATGCCCATGAATTCAATTTCACCATTTATACACGCACTTTTCAACTTTCTTCTTAGCGTAGCGAAAGTTCTCCAACTTTGGTTTGATCTATGTATCAATTTGTCCCGCTATTTCGCATTTTGTGTTGTACGGTCACGGAGTATGATGAAATGGAGAGCTTGTGTGCGCGAGATGTCTCACAGACAAGCACGGCATAGTTTGTTGTGCGAGCAGAGTCAGTTCTGGACAAATTCTGCCGATATCGACGAATATTTGGCTGCGAGTTGTGCGTGACTTTTCACATATCCTGCAACAAACAGCGGCAATTTCGATTTGTAATAAACCGCCTTTGTGTTAATTGGGTTGCCTTACATGTAATTTGCATTGTGCCTCTTCTCATGTCTTCCAACCCCCAATTCCCCATGATTTGGGAATTAGGCTCTACCCAATTCCCAAATCATGACTCGGTGGCGATTATATAATGTTAACCTTTTCAATCTTATCGCGTCTCTCACGACACATGCGTCATCATCAGTGAGTACTCCATTCTCATAGCTCATCCGTAATACATCCACAAACACAATCCTACATACCTTAATAGGTTCTATACTCAAAAGCAGAGAAACAAAGTGGGCGTCCAACATTTCTAATTTAAGTTCGTTGTTTCACAAGGTCAGTGCTGGTCAAGAAGCGTAGTAGTTAAGTGACTCAACTTCTCGTCTTTAACGAGTTGCTCAAGTTAATCGAGTGAGTTGAATTGGGTGGGACTATTATACACGTGTCACTTTGTATGTACTTAATACATAGTTTATTTTAGATTGTAGTGTTATTTTCAGTACCTATGTTGATCTAATATCATTATTAGGTTTGTACGAGAGGAGCTCGTGGCTAAGTAATAACAGCCACACGGGTCGATCCATCCATTAAATACCGAGACTCCTCCGTGCCTCGGAAAGCACGTTAAGCCGTTGGTCCCGGCTGTCATTCGTGGGTCTTTGTCAGTTGTTACGGTTCGTCAAAAGCCCGAAAGTCTGTGAACCAGTCTTACCAAGGGGTATCGTATTACCCAGTTTCTGGGTTGTGGAGGTCAGATAGGCAGTCGCTCCATGTAAAATACTGGTATTCAGCTGCATCCGGTTAGACTGGAAGCCGACCCCAACATAGTTGGGAAAAGGCTAGGCAGATTGATTGGTTTGTACGAGAATACGAGTATCAGTAGACCTCTAAAATCGCCCACGACCTAAATCGTTGATCCTATTTCAGCGATACAGGTACCGGGGATTAAGGTACAGTTGCAATATTATTATACTGTACACTGCTACCAAAGCACAAAGAGCATAAATCCATATGGCATAGAAATCTGCACAGAGCATCAAAATCATCCCATTATTATCAATCCTCATTAGGGCTGACCACTTACGATATTGCAGATTGAATTATGAATATTATGATAAAACCGACACACTATACTACTCGGAGGGATAAGCAGAGCATTACCGTCAAGGTGAAATATTTACTACCTTTAATCAATGCCCATCATGGCCATAAACATCCGATAATTATCGCGGTGAATTGAGTGGCCACACTTGATCGCCGCCACCCGAGTTATCGCCACGTTAATTGGCAATGTAAAAGCCGTTGTCAAATTATCGCGATACATCGTGGTTACACCCGTAGGTGTAACCACGATGTATCGCGATAATTTGGCGTAGACGTGGCGTGACGTAGGCCGTAGCCTACGTCCATGATCGCGATAATCAACGGCATGTCCCGTTAGTGTGGCCCCGACATAAGATATATTAAAAAGGGCACAGAGAGACACCCATTCATGCTGGAATTTCTAAGTAAAACAACCACAAATTATTGTAGTTCCGCGAGTTTTTCGACAAATCATCTAACCTGCTGGCTTACAATGGCTGAGCTAGAAAACCCATTTTCAAATATTTATATTTCACCACGAAGCTATCCGTAGCTCAACCAACATGCTGCGGATTAAATAACAGTGTATACAGGATTTTATAAATGAAATCTGGCAACTGTGGCAACACTGGCAACCCTACTTCAAACCGTTAGCCCGGCCGGCACAGTCTGCCAAAATAATGTAATTGACAATTGAAAACATTGTTCATTATTTTAAATAATGCAATTATGCAATATTTACCCATTACGCTAATTCAATTAAATGTTCATTGATTCCGCATTGCAACATGAATTGATATTCATTTAATAGTTTGCTTAACCTTTAAATTAATTAATGGTATTCAATTGTAAATTAGTGCATTTATGACGTATTGGTGCCAGGGTTTGTGTTAATAAATTGAGACATGCAAGAGCTATCTTCAAAATTATGCACAGTTTTGAAACCATGAACGTGACCAGAAACATAATTTTGACAATGATAGTGACAACTGATATAAGTTTGATCGTTTGAGTTTTTACAGCAGGATGTTTAGATGGCTTTGATTTAGATAGAAAAATGTCATAGTTTATCATGAAGAAATCAGCTGTCTAAAATCCAAGATATCCAGAAAAAACTTCAACCAAAAAAGTCGAACAAGAAGAAAATCTCAAAAAAAAAAAAAAATTGACGGCATGTCTACTAATTAACCGACTTCAAAAAGGAGGAGGTTCTCAATTCGTCGGAACTTTTTTTTGTTTTACAGATAGTGCTAGTTTGTTTTGCAGATAGTGGTATTAGAATTTGTGTGGGGTAGGTACACAACTAAAAAGTGAAAAATAACTTTTTTTACAAAAAATACAACCGACTTCCAAAAACAACGCTACAAAGTGAAAAATAACTTTAATTTCGGAAGTCGGTGGCAAAAAACGAAAACACATTTAACTACACACCGACTTCCGAAATTAAAGTTAAAAGTTAGTTAAAGTTAGTTAGTTAGTTATTATTATTGAAGTTATTTTTCACTTTGTAGTGTTGTCTTTGGAAGTCGGTTGTATTTTTTGTAAAAAAGTTTTTTATGTTCCACGCTTCCACCCCACAAATACCCCAGAGCTCAATATTATAATGAAACAGTACATAGTCTGTTTGGCGCGTCGCGTCGCTTCCCCGGGGCGATTTATCGTTCGCTACACTGTAATTAAATTCACCTACTGATGGGGACGGCCGGCGAAATGTCCTGGTTCGAGGGATGATGCAGCATTTAGATTTTTGGGTATGGTTTTTGACGAGACGTGCAGCGCAGGCGTGTTTGTGCGTGACATGTGTGCGTGATGGTTTAACGTCAAGTGCAGTAAAGTCAAGAGTTTATTCAAGGACTTTTAGAAAAATATCGTTCGCTTCGTAATTTAATTCACATTAGAGATGGCTGACGAAATGTTTTGGACTGAGAGGATGGCGCAAGGATCATGTCGTGTGGAAAGTTTTGAGAACCAAGGAGGATGGCTATAAGAATATAGGCAAAATACAAAATGCAAAGGATAAGATTGCCATAGGAAGGGTGTGAATACTGAGATCACAGCTGATGCATGGAAGAAGAACACTTGCTGCGCCAATCCCATATAAAATCTAGAGTTGACTTTAGATTAAGCCAGGTGCAGTAAGTTAGAAGTTAGTTAAATTTTAATGAACTTTTAAGGTAAACGCACACTTATCAGAGCCGAAGGAAGCGAAGGAGCCGAAAGAATCGAAATTTAGAATGATTTGTATGAAATCCAATGAAACCTCGTCGTTATCCGCACCAAATCGGACGAATTGCGGTAAGAATTAGGTACTAGGAACTTCGTTTCGTTCGGCGCGGACAAGTTTGCGTTCACATCGTGTCACTGTCAGCAATAGATGTTGTCGAATATTGGGTATTGCGACATTTTCTGTTTTATGGTTGAACTAGTTTCAAAAGTGGCCATCGTTCGGTTAATTAAGTGTTTTGTTATATGTTATGTTATGAATTGTGTTAGAGGAGATATACTTACATGACAAGTCAATATTAAGTTTTTACTAGATTGAATTTTACGGTACAAGCAGTAACTCACGTACGTACTTTCTGATTAACCGACGAAAAAAAGGAGGGGGTTCTCAAGTCATAACGTTTTTTTTTTATGTATGACCACGCATAACTTTTTACAGAGTGGTCTGATTTGAAAGATTCTTGTTATATTCGAGAGGCTATACCTCGAAGTTTGTCCTATGTAAAATTTATTAACTCTGCATGGGCAGTTTTTGAGTTAGCTTCAATAATAGGTACGTATTTTTTTTCCCACTTTTTATGTGGACGATGGTCGTTTGTATTTTTTGTAAAAAAGTTTTAAAAACATTCTATAGTATATTATTAGAGTTCGTATGGTTGATAAGATTCGACTCCTAAAACAAAAATGTAAAAGCATTCAATACTTTTTAGTCTTCCAAAACACGTTGTCTCTTGAATCTTGATCGAATTACACACATCAAAAGTGTCTAGGGATCAAGCATTTTTATGCGGATTTCTTGAGATTGAGATGTGGCTTTGTAATAAATTTATGATTTTATAAATTTATATGGATCCTTTTTGGTGCATTTCATAATTTGAATCAGGAACTGTGAATCAAATTCGAGTAAAAGATGAAAATCAGCTGTCAATATTTTCCCTATAAAAACATACAACGCATTGAAGACATTATTAGTGCTACTGTTTCCCTACTACTGATTAAAACCAACGTTATTATGGAGCGGCGACGTCATTTAAGCAGGGAAGAAATGCTCAGAGCCGTGGGAATGATAGAAGCTGGTTCCCGGCAACGTACTGTGGCTTTAGCTCTGAATACAAGTCAGAGTGTTATCAGTCGACTTTGGACACGTTACCGAAGCACTGGTACCGTGGCTGAGTGCCATGGAGGACGGTATCGCTGCACCACACGGAGACAAGACCGATACATTCAAATCTTAACTCGAAGAGCTCCAACTATAACCGCCATGATGTTGGCCGTGAGGCTTCATCACTCTTCAGGGAACTTAATTAGCGACCAAACAGTCAGAAACCGCTTGCATGAAGTGAACCTTCATTCCCGAAGACCGCTACGGGTACCACCTATAGCAATGCACAATCGTAGGATTCGATATCAATGGGCTCTTGAACACAGAAATTGGGCAGAAGAACAATGGCGTTTCGTGTGCTTTTCTGATGAGTCTCGTTTTGGTATGAGACCGGATACAAGACGTATACGACACTGGAAAACCCCTGGACGCCAACAGCGATTAAAATCCTGCCAGGAAGTCCATCCTTATAGTGGTGGAACCATCATGGTATGGGCGGGTATTTGGATCGGCGGAAGAACTGAGTTGATTTGGATCAGAGGCAACCTCAACGCTCAAATTTATGCTGAGACGATTGTATCAGACGTCATCGTTCCTCTACAAGTGCAAATCGGTCCCTTATTTCAGTTAATGCATGATAATGCACGACCGCACACCGCAAGAGTTGTAAGACAGACTCTCGCCGCAGCTAACATCAATGTCCTGCCCTGGCCTGCTCAGTCGCCAGACTTGAACCCGATTGAGCATGCATGGGATATGCTACAGAGAAGAGCTCTGCCGAATATGGAGGGTATCCAGTCGCAAGAAGACCTTTTTTTGTTGTTGCAACGAACATGGGCGGCCATTCCACAGCGTGATTTGGATGAACTCATTTTGAGTATGCCAAACCGATGTTCTTGTGTTGTTAGTGTTCGCGGTAGAAACACGGATTATTAATTGTTTAAGTTACCCAATAAAATTTTAAAGAAAACTGTTATTTCAGTCTTTTTTTCGAACTTTAATGTTAGTGGTTCAAATGTCAAAAATCCCTTTATTAGGAAAATGGCAAATTTCTTTATTAATGCAAAGGTGACTTGGTTTATCGTTACTGTGACAAACGAAAACACTTTATTTGATGAATCCTTAAAGAAAATTTTAATTAATATCAATCAGGAGAAAAGTTATTGCAAAAATATATGTTGATCCCTAGACACTTTTGATGTGTGTATATGGTGCTCAGACGTCGCCACTGAAATGTTATTGTCGCCACGTCTCGTCGCCAGTGTCCAGTAGACTGTGTAGTCTATACTCGAGTTCCGCTCCCCCTTAATGTTGTCTCGTCCTTATATGTCGCTTTTACACACGCTTCGAATACCCTTCTGTTAAAAATAAACGCATTAGAAAATCGATTTTCAGTGCTTTTATGCTAGGTATGCCAATATTCCATGTTATGATTAAGGTACATGCAATTTTGCTAATGGATAGCGAACCATGCAGAGTTTTATGTACAAAATTGCATTTTACTTCGGTATTGAAATATTTCAGCGTTTTATTAGATTTTTCGTACCGACGTACTACGTTGGTACTGATATTACTTTTTTATTGGTGTACTCGCTTTTTATATTTAGGAAAGCTTTCAATAATAAATATCAGTGACATTCTTTAAAATTTAATTTAAAAGTTGTGTTGGGTATGTATGTGCATGTAAGTTTCGTATCTGTAAACTACACACGGACTACATAAAGGAGAAATCTTAGCGTGGAAACCAGATTCAGCAAGTCCTTATCTTTTCTCTCAAATCATATCAAGAAAGTTCGCTCAACTCAACTCCACCGTGCTCGCATAAAGTCGTGTCCAGACGTGGCCACAGTAACGTCGCGTCGCTGCGTTATCGCCGCCATGTTCAGTGAGCTCAGTACTCCGGAACCCGTCACCGGTCAGTGTCCTGTTACTACGTGCAACTTGGCACAATGGGCACGTGAAACTGTGCCTACTAGACTATTGAAAGGAGAACTTAATGGAAGGGTCTATAAATGTTTGTGCATTTTCCTTGTTATCACAAATGAGGATGTAGTCGTGTTCTTAAGTGTCTATGGGTGAAAGTACTTTAACAATAGAGAACGTTTCATTCAAAATCTTATTGTATACAATAGTTATCCTTAAAAACTAAAACCCTACTACTGAAAAATCACGCTCAAAAAAGTATGAAACAAGAAAATATTCTTATCTGAAATTAGAAAAAACCTTTTTTACAAAAAAAAAAAAAAACAACCGACTTCCAAAAAAATACTACAAAGTGAAAAATAACTTAAATTTCGGAAGTCGGTGTCTTTGGATCTGTATTTTAGCTTTTTGCCATCGACTTCCGAAATTAAAGTTATTTTATTAAATTATATATAAATTAAAGTAATTAAAAAGCCGGAGTCACACGTATTCTGTTTGATTCATGCCCTAACATGACGTGTGACTCCGGATTTTTAATTTCGTCTGTCTTTTTCTAATTTCAGATGAGAATATTTTCTTGTTTCATACTTTTTAGAGCGTGATTTTTCAGTAGTCGGGTTTTAGTTTTTAAACTTACTTTTTATTTAAATTATTTTGGGGTTATAATTTCGTTCATAAAAAAAAAATTTTTAGTTCATAACTTTATGTCCTCTAGAGGGCGCCATATTGAATTTTATGTGACGTCATATAACCTATAACCGGCGGACGGCCAAGACGCTTCTAACAACACCCCATTTGTCAAATTATGATAAGCAGTTTAGAAGTTATGAGGGAACAGGTGAACATACATAAGTACATACATACATACCGGTCAAAATCATAACCCTCCTTTTTGCTTCGCCGTAGTCGGGTAAAAAAAAACAGGCTAATTGAACCTCCCCTTTTGAAGTCGGCATTTGCCATCCTAAAATCATTACAAAGGCTATTTGTTGAGAAGCTATAATTACGTTCCAATGCCTAACGGAGGTTTTAGCTTCCACGGTGTAGTCAGCATTCTTTGATTCTCACGCTCGCTGATTCGATCTATAAACTCCGAATCACGTACCAAGACCATCAACAAAGTGCATTCACGCACACATACACACAACATGTTACCGTCTACCAGTTCAACGGACATAACAGTACTCCCTACGAGCCTATATACGATTGTACAAATGTACGAGCCGGGAAGCGAACCGAAAACAATGTCCCCGCATACTGCCACTGATGGTGCAGTTGGAAAGTTTTGCCCGTTTTATCTATACTTGTTCGAAACGCTTACAACGTATGTTGTAGAACTTGTAAATCTATAGAGTCTATAGGACGTTTATGTTAGTTGGAGTTGAGAGATTTTTGTTGTTATAGAATAGAATTGAAAACCTACTGTGGGACTAATCTCTTTATTCGTAGTTCTCAGCTGATGAATGTTGATCCAGATCTTTGCTCAGTAGCCATGTAATTGTCACACATAATGCCGAAAGAATTCTCATGTCAACCGTTTTCGATTACAAAATATTCTTTTTTTGTCCACTTATGAAATTAATATTTTATATTTATACATATTTCAATTGTTCAACTAGGACTAGATTACATGGCAAGGTAATATAAAGCACAACCTTAAAGTTTCTTAATCTAGTTAGTGGGTGCCGTAATGTTCTCCTAGATAGGTTACAAAATAACCTTAGGAGAAATACGGCTTCCATAGTTTGTAATTTTCTATTGAATTCGAAACAATCCGTTTCTTTTGTCCAATAAAGTGTTCGAGATACTCTAGTTTTCAAAAAAAGAATATGCCGCTCTGCTTTGTGGCGAGTAGCACACAAGGATTTCCTTTGTCCTGGATTAGTTATTTGCATGCGTTTGTCTCAGACTGTGAAACGGTTTCTCATTTTACACATTACTAAAAGCTAATTTACATTTGTCACTTTCATTGTTCGAATGCGTCTAGTCTTCATAATTTGCTATATAACCAAGGTAAAGATTGTGGTGTGGGGGCTGCAAATGTAGTCAATTATCATTATGTTGATTGCATTCCACAATGTGAACTTAGCTGGTAGGTATAACTTTTTAAACTGTCATGGTCACTAACATTGTTATTAACACAAACATATAGAAATGGTAAACATGCTAAATATCCCGTATTTAACATTTAAAAAAAAAACGTTTGTGTTAATAATAATGTTAGCTGGTAGGTTTTACAAAGACATGGTCATTGTGGTCAAAGTCAAATGATTTAATTAAAATAGGCATATAAAATCCACTTTTGAACGTCTAAACTAAATTTACAATAAAATAGAATTGATTCTAGTTGCCCCTTTGTAGTTTTACGCATGGAGAAGACTATTTATTTTGTAATTATACATTAATTATTATAATAATTATATGTGAAGACGATGACCTAGAATAAAATTACCATACCAAAATAGGTAAAAAGAATTATAAAAATTTTTTGTACAAAAAAATACAACCGACTTCCAAAAACAACACTACAAAGTGAAAAATAACTTTAATTTCGGAAGTCGGTGTCTGGTTAAATGTATTTTCGTTTTTTGCCACCGACTTCCGAAATTAAAGTTATTTTTCACTTTGTAGTGTTGTTTTTGGAAGTCGGTTGTATTTTTTTGTAAAAAAGTTTTTATTTTTCACTTTTTAGTTGTGTACCTACCCCACACAAATTCTAATACCACTATCTGCAAAACAAACTAGAACATCATCCATATAAAAGTGGGGGAAAAATACGCATTATTGAAGCTAACTCAAAAACTACCCAAGCAAAGTTAATCAATTTTATATGGGATCAACTGTGATGTATACCCTCTCGAATAAAACAAAAAAAAATCCAAATCGGTCCAGCCATCTTCGAGTAATCGGGGAACATACATAAAAAAAAAATAAAAAAAAAGGTTCCGATGAATTGAGAACCTCCTACTTTTTGAAGTCGGTTAAAAAGACCGGTCCAGAGCGAGTCGGACTCGCGCACCGAGGGTTCGATAACGATTTCTGAAAAAGTGTGCTATTTAGAGACATCGTTTTATTTTTCTTGTAATCTTTCTATAAACTTCTATCACATAAAATAATTTTAGATTTTTGTCTATGACAATGACAACTTCGGAGATAAGGGGGGAACGGTATTTTTTTTTTACATTTTTCACCAAAAATGTGCAAACAGCGGTCTTTCATTATGATATCCCACACGCCCTAGTACCCCCGTCAACTTATTTTTTTAAGGCCCCTTTCAGTGACTGTTGCAAAAAAAAATTTCTTTCTTATTTGCAAATGCAAACGTCATCTAAAACTGTTCCAAATTTCAAGTTGATAGCATTAGTAGTTCTTGAGATATCCAGCTGTGACAGACGGACAGAGTCGCACCATAAGGGTTCCTTTTCACCATTTTGGTACGGAACCCCTTCATTAAAGTTCCGTACTAAAATGACAGATAAATGACCATGTCGGGCACAGCAAAGCAAAGTCAAGAACACGGGTACAGTTCATTCATCATGTTTGCTATAGATGATTCATATTAGTGTCTCCGCAATAAAACACTGTTATAATAACTGAAATATTCTTATCTCCTAGCTTCCTCGCCATCCTAAATCGAGTATGCAAATAATATCACTATAGTTTATGAGTCAGTAGGCTAACTGCTGTATCTTGTATCAACATGCATCATGTGCGCGAATATATCACCAGACTGGTCAGATAAGCCCGGTCAGCGCCGACCTAATCAATGTCCTGTGAACGGTTGATAGCTTTACATGTGCTTGACTGTACCTACGGAATTAAATGCCTAACTTTATTAACGTCACTTGGCTGGTCTAATGCGTTTTTGGGTATAGTGAGATAAGTGTGCTAGCGAAATAATGCTGTACGGTGATAAGGTGATAACTAATTCAAAAGAGAATCCTTCTAAATAATTAAATAAAGTCGTTATTAGAATCCTTAGAAGACTCCAGGCTACCTTGTAATGTATGTTGTGAGTTGACTCAAGAATTCTTCTTTTGTACAAAAGACACGAAGCGCACACAAGCTATCCTATAGAACTCCTGAAAATGTCAATGTAATAAACAAGTGACATTTCACGAGTGTACGCAATTCACCCTGTTCGTATCTCACAATATCCCGGGTGATTATTTATGAATCCGAAATAAATATATATTTGATTTGATAAATTGCTTAGTTTAGTCAAATCAAGCAATTAAAATTAATCTTAATTTATTACAGTCCACTTGTGAGTTAATTCATATATTATGACAATCAAACAAAAATAAAATAACAGAACACAATCTTCTTTGCAAACACTACAAATAATAACATTATTTTTCATCTAAAACTAGGCATTACCTTAGCGACAACAAAGTGTTAGTTCAACGAGAAAGCCTTTCAATGCTTCGGCGAGACAGGGCGAGTGGAGGCGAGGCGAATGGTAGCGAGGCGTAAAAATGACATTAGCGTGTGATTCATTGTCCGCGATCGCTCACCGAGTACAGTCCGCACCGAGATAAAGTTGTCAACTTCCAATGTGACACTTAGGCAGGTGCATGTTATAAGCGAAAGATTAAAAAACAATTTCAAACGGTTGTTACTGGTTCTAGAAGAACTACAAGGAAAATGGTCTTTGTGTATCCAGTTCCCTGTATTGATATCCTTGACATATTTCCACCCTCTATGTGTACATAAGACTGGACCGCTTCTGATTAATGAGCTGACAGATTTTGACAAATGAGCTGTCAAAAGACTTACGGACAGGTTCCCCCTAAGTCAGAGCAAATGTACGAACAGCGGCATGTTAAAATTAATATTGCAGAATTCACCAACATGAAATGTTTACTGACAGTATTTCAGATGCAGGGTTGTGTAAAATGACATAACAGCATGGTTCTGATGGTGGTTCATTTCCCGCCTCTGCTGACCCCACAAACTGTTGTTTTGTGGTAAAGTTGTCAACGATGTCTGTCACGCTTCAATGTAAGTGATGACAGGTGCATGTTATAAACGGTTGACTGTACAGGTACATTGTGTGCAGAATATTTTGATGGAGGAATGGTCTTCTTCTTAAATGTAATTCCAATTTGCAAACAATGACGTATTTGTTTGTTCTTACTCAGATATCAAAATACAGAAGTTTGATTAAATAGCAATCTTCTTCGCCTTTTATATGCAAGCCATATATTCCGAAGATCGAAGAACCATAACACTAACTTCGCATACTTTAGGTACCTACTCCAATACCTCCTTATTTAAAAGCTTTAAAACTCAAGTACCTACCTAAAGTCGGAAACTACTTCAATTTATAAAACTACCGTCATAGCATTTTATTTCGGGACGATATCGTCGGTATTCGTCAGTTTATGACTTGCTCCGATCGAGAGCGTACGTTCGCTCCGCGTTCCTTAGTACTGCAGCGCGGATGAATGGAATTGGAATCCCCGACGCAGTTTCTGTGACTATTCAATAAATGTTCATTCTTTCAGAATTCAGACCATAGAGGCAGAACTTGTTTCTGACGTCTGACTACATTGGGTATAACGTGAATTAACGTATGCCTTTTGATTTTGTTAGTTTGAAAAAGCAGTGGTATTCCAGGAATATTTGTACTAATAAATATATTTTTTTTGTTTCAGGTACTAATTCGGACCGGTAGATCATACATCGTTTGTAAGAACTGAAAAATATGCTAAAATAGGTACTTATTATTTTTAAATAATGCGATTTTCCTAACATGCTAACATTATCCTATCATAATGATGTTCAAGAACTGAACATAAAATAAAAAAATATAATCTTAGCAGCGCAATGATTCTTACCCGGCTGAATTCCGGCATAAATTTCCTAATAAACTATAAAATGTTCCAGATCAAGGGCGCATGATAAATATTATGTAGATTGAGTTATTACGCCGAATCGTAACTTTCCACAAATAAACTTTAAACGGAAATATGTGCTCTATAATGTTTTTAAAGCGTAATTGAGTTCGATAATAAACATTACCGAATTTTATGCCGTTATAAACTATGCTTTTAAAATTAACGTCTTTCCATCCTGTGAATTAAAAGAGCTGGTGCTGCAATGCGTAAGCTTCTATTGAAGGCTTATTAATTAATCTAATAATACGTTACGTTTATTTGGACAAAATTAAATTAGTTTGCTCCTAAGACTGTGTGTCCACCGCACCGGGAACGGGACGTCAACGAGAAAACAGATGACGGCGCCGAAGTAAATGTACACTCCTACCAACTTATCTGTGAAATGGCGATAATTGGAACTACGGCCGTCATGTTATTTTATTATTTTTATATAGGTATCATTGTTTTTAATTGGTAAAAACTGTAATTCTTATTAAACGATTATGTCTAATGTGAAATTTCCTTCTTTGAAAACTTACTCAATTTTGGGCACCTTATATTAATTAGCAACACTGAATCGACGGTGCCGTCCTCTTTCAGTTCACAGATAAGTTGGCAGGACTGTACTATACTATGGACAAAACTTAAGCATGCTCACTTAAGAAAATATTCCTGTGATAGCGCAGCTACTGACAAACGAGCATTGTGCGATCGAGTCGTGAGCAGTGCATGCGATTATCGCCTTTGAGGCGATCATGCGGAACTTTGGCCCATAGTACATTTACTATGGCGCCGTCATCTGTTTTCTCGATGACGTCTCGTCCCCGGTGCGGTGGACAAACAATGTAAGACTACAAATAAAATAATTTTGATTTGCAAAAGTGAATATCGAATATAAGAAAAGTAAAAGATTGGAGAAAGTACAGCTCGAAGGTGAACAAATGACATGCAAGAGATTGCAGATGAATTTATGACATGTTACTTAACATTAATGTTACAAAAAGTAATAAAAACGAACACAACGGAAGTATTCCAATTAAAATCTATTACAGGCGGTATAAGTATATTTGTTCAATAAAGGATCTATACCGATGGAGCACTATTATGATTCAATCGACGCCAGCTATTAGGGTCAATAAAGGTCGCGATTGGAATCCTGGAAAGTTCTATGACCCAGTGCGTAATATAGCTATAAATACTAGTAGGACTCCTTTGTGATCAATGAGGCTATAAAGGAGTTTAAACTATTTTTGCTGACACCGCAGCAAGAATAGTTTAAAAGTGAGGATAAGAGAGTATATTCAGAGAAGTTTTGGTTGTACGGTCAGCAACAGAAGTCGGTTAACACTGCAACTTTTTGACATCATCTAAATTAACACAAGATGATTCGATAAACTGCTTTTTTTTCGTTTATGTTTATGTTTTAGCTAATGTTCTTAAAATTTTAGTACTTCTGTTCCGATTTGAATTAAATATTTCGCTTAATAACTAAGATTAAAAAACTGCAAGTGTTAAACGACTTTTGTTGCTGACTGTACTTACCTAGTTCAAGATTTGATGAACGTTATGATTTAGAACTCTACCAAATCATATTGAGTCTATATTCATCAGCTATTGAAAATGCAGAATTTGGTTGGTCACAAAGCACATCTACGGTTTCTAAATTAAAAGAAGGGATTTTAAGTCTAAATCCAGACCAGACAATAATGATGACCAATCATAATATGTTATCAAGTACGTAATGGTTTCAAATGATGACCTGTCTACTACATGCCAACTAAAGGATTAATGTAGATCAACATTTGAAACATGCGTTTGACTAACGCTTTGGAAAATATTCGTTAGTGAACGGTTAACAGAAAAAAAAAGTTGAGAGGTGTCAAGGGACACCCGGATGGAACGAAGTTCGTTTCGATTAATTAATGAAGGAATTGTAATAATTTTTTTTTTTTTTTTGTTATATCTGGTTTGCTTTCTATAAGAGAGAGAGAGACAGACAGACAGACATACATGCGCACGTCGCACAGCTTACAATAGCTTACTATAGCAAAAAGTGTCGTTACAACTTTTCGTGAGAATTTTTTCCGTCTAGCCCCCTTTCACAACGCGCGATAAGGAACTTCGTTCCAAAATTGGAGGATTGTGTTGAACGGAATAGGAATCAGATGACATTATAATGAATAATAATTAGAGATGTTAATATAGGCTTCTTGTTTCACTTCAATGTGGAGCTTCCTCAGATTCTTTTTTAGATCCCGAGCGAGTGATGTAGGTATGACTTATTCCGATCATTTTACTATAATATCTACTATTACAATGTATGTAAGCCCATTTAAGATCCAACAGATTATACGGAGAACTTTAAATATTTCTTAATTCCTTCTTTATCTGAACATTTGTTGAAAAACTGGCCGCCAAGGCATTCAGTTTCTTACCAAGACAAATGCTCAAATACCCGCAATAAAATTAAATACCAAACAATATCCTTGGGGACATAAAATCTCACGGTCTTCCAGCGTCCGTTTATTACACATCCTTGGAAAGTTTTAATAGTGATATAAAAGTTGTTTTAAAATAGTTTCTACAGGCACTCTCCGAACTTGTATCGTAAAAAAGTTCAGGTGAAATAAGAACGCTAACCTAAGAAACTCTGACGTCACCGTTTCGAGATTTCTTTATTGTGGCCGTATTGTTGTGTTGTATAAAGTAACAATTTTCACTTGGAAGTGAAATTGTTAGTGAGGTTTTTTTGTAAGAAAGAAAAATGTAGGGACACTTTATTTTTTAATTTAACATAGCGTAAATTGTCGCTCTGCCCTTGGTTTAGCTCTTCTTTAAGCTGTGAACAGTGGCTTTTGATTTGGATATAACTAAATACAAGCTTCATAAAATTCTTTGTTAATTTAATGCATTATTAAATAATACTAGCTGTTGCCCGCGACTTCGTCTGCGATCCGGGATAAAAAGCAGTCCATGTCCTTCCTCAGGTCCCAGGCTACCTATCTGTCAAATTTCATCCAAATCCGTTCAACCGTTTTAGCGTGAAAGCGTAACAAAAACAAACTCACATTCTCATTTATAATATTAGATTCCAATTCGTTTACAGACACAAAGTATATATATATAATGTACAGTCAAGTAGAAATTCCTTGCTGGCTTTATGAAGCTTAGATTGGACTCTTGACCTTTATCGCTACAATTTTTATTTTAAAAGACGCAATTTCTCCATTTACCTTGAAAACTAAATTACTGCCTTCTAAATGAAATTTCTCATCCCGCATAAATCGGTTTTTCGTTATAAAAATATTCGCTTTCATTCCACCAGCAAATATTTTCTCGGGAAATTATTTCGGCTACTTTTTGTCTTCTTTTCATATCACTAATGTAACAAGACCGGTAATATGAGAAATACGATGATATACAGGGTTAACAGGAACCCCCTTCCTTTAGATCAATGAAACAATTTCCTGATTCAGGTCATAGCCAATTACCGTGTCGCTTTCTACGTCATTCAGTGTCCTCACGTATTCTTCAGTCACGTCTCATTGGCTTTCTTCAACTTTCTCTCTTGCATCTTATGATTTGATTTTGAAAGACTTCAAAAGACTTAAGTAATATTACCATTTTTTTAAAATAAATGTACTTTATCTTTATTTTTTTATTTTATCAATAATTCCATAATATACCCGTCTCTTCATTCAATTTTCTCCATCGAAAGTTCTTACCGGTTAGAAAATGACGAGGGCAAAAGGGAAAGTCAACGACACAATGGACTCGTCATCCGTCATCTATTTTCGTTAACATGCGTGACGTCAATTGACAATTCTTTAACAGAGTATAAATGTTTATTACATTCGAGACACAATACACATCATGGACTGCCGTTCAAATATTTAATATAAATATTTGCTTACTATAAGTACATAGTCGCGAGCCACGTTACCGTTATCTTGTTTACACTCTAGTAACCGTACTAGTAGTCATTTCAATTATCATAATAATACAGTTCCATGTACATGGAACCGGTTGTAAAATTATCGCAGTGTGTTATTAAAGCGGTGTCTAATGTGTCAGAGGCGTCCGCTCCGCGTTGCGGGTCAACGCGCTCTGACTCAAGTGCGTGCGGGCGTGGTGGAGTACTGGAGCCATAGCGCAAGCGCGGCCACACGTCATGTGCTGTGATGTGCTCTCGCGCAGCATTTGGTGCAGCTTTATAAACCGGTACTGTTGGTAAAACGCCCTATCATTTTTCACTGGGCATTCTTTTATTGAACCCACTTGTCGCTTCGCTGGCTCCACTGACAACGAAGCATTGTCTGTTTCTTGTTATTTTTGTTTCGAAAGAACAGAAAGATATTCTTTGTATTAACTTCGTTTCAGTACGAAACTCTATATTATTCCCATTTCCAAACATCATCTTTTCATTAAACCGTTCTGAATAACATTAATTAATATTCGTAAAACTTTGACAGGAATCAGTCCGCTGGTTTCCAAGTCTATTCCGAACAGACTCGAGTTCTCATGACGAGGTTTCGCTTTGAAATTATAATAATTGAAGAAACAAAGAGGTGCGGAGGTCGAATTTGTAGTGTTGTTTTGCTATACCGAGGCGTGAATTTAATTAAACGACCGTCAAAGCGGGAATGGACGGCTTGATGAATCCCTACAGAATATTTGATACTCATGCGCGGAAGCCTACTCTCACACTAACATTGCTATCTATAATTGCTTCGTTGTAGGTAGGCAGTGTATGTGCAAAATTGCTTATTGCTGTTTTGTGTGACGAAGCGGTGCAGCGGTGGTATTGAATTTCAGGAGTAGGTATGATCAAGTTCTAAAATGTGTTATCATGAACTACTGAAACAACTGTGCTAAATGTTATGTAGTTTGTTTTGTTTTAATTAAATAGTTTCATTAAAACAAACGTCTAACGTACCATATCATAGCACTGCTGCTTCCAGTGCCTCTTGCCAGAAAATGTAGTTACAGTTTTATTAGCAACACCACTTTGTATAATAAAAAAAAATATTAAATTGCCTCAAGTGAGTGAGTCATAGAAGCAAGAGAAAATTATGAATACAACGTTTACCATCGAAATTAGCATAGAGCCATTATTCATAGGAATTCACATTCAGCATTTAAGGATGCTTCTCGTTTTCCGGAATAATTTTCTGTATATGTATAATAAGACGTGGGAGAACCATAAAAGTACTAATAAAATGTACAATCTTAGAGACATTTTATTGCAGTATTTCCTGTATTTACGAGGAAAATGTCTTAACATCAATCAAACCTGTTATGTGTAGTTTTCTGACCATTTTTCGACAGTTACTTTCTGGCGAGTAAAGTTTCTCCATAAATATTCTAGTCGAGAACCTCTTTGTAAGTGACGATGGGCTCAAGAGGATTCACCATAATTTTTGCAAGAGTCCTATGGTTAGAGCAGTAAAAGGCGAAAAGCCAATCCGAGTGAATGAGGGTGGATCAGTGACATTCAGATAGAACGAAATTCTTCTATCGTTTGCAGTCACTTGGTTCGATATCGTTAATTTTTCTTGCAAAATGCAATGATTTTAATCAGAAAGAATGTATAGGTACAACCGTGAGAGTGAGGCAGCAGTTGATGGAAAGAAAAGGAGGTAGAAACAAGTGTAGTACTTTAATTGTAACTTTGGTGGTTAGATGAAGACACGAAGTCCAAGTAGTATCTTCCATATACATTGTAGTAATAAAATCTAGCCACATTCATATAAATACTGGTGTAACAAATAAACAAGCAGCGTTTGTTGAACGAGCGTTAGTTGATGAGTATGCGATGGCGATGATCGTTACAACGCGCGGCGCGTTTCAATGCGATTGCTAGGGCTGATCCTGACGAAAATCGTTGCGGTTCGATAGATCTTTCCTAACTTATGATATGGTTCTCGATATCGAATCCGGGATTTGTGCGGTATTGTTTTACTAGGTTACTGGAGTTGGAAGATGTGATGCGCTGAACCCAAATAAGTCGGGACAGGACAGGACGACGATGTGCAGCGTGGTTGATAGTCGAAACTTTATAATTACTATCACTTATACTACTTTATACAACAAAATCAACTTTAACTTCTAAATACTTTAATGAAAGGTCAGTCTTCAAGACGTAAACCTAATTAAAGTATTAGCTAACTTACAGTCACAGTCTGCCTCAGAACTAAAAGGAATTTTGAGATGCGACGTCGAGGATAACCAAAAACATTACAGTAGGTAGACCAAAGGATCTTCGAGTTAACCTTTTTTTGTATGGATATTTTTCTTAGGCAGACAGCTATGCGGAAAATTAGCAACCCGACCCCAAACTCTCCAGTTTTTCCACTGTATTTATTCTTCGTAATTTTATGCCTTAGTGCCGTACCATTCATATAAAAAAAAAAAATGTTCGCCTAGTTCCTATTCCACAGTTGTGCCAAAGGTTTCACCTAGATATTTCACCGTTCTGCCACCATTTGCGTTGATCCGGTAACCCTAGAAACACGGGACATGTCGGACACCAATAACAAAGTGCTCCAGCGTTTTTGCATTTTCACCCGTGAACGCTAAAATGTGTAGCTAGAAAATATTTGAAATTCACAACTACATTCTGGAATTTTCTATCCATATCCACCACTGGATGTAATGGATTAAAATTTGGATATTGGTCGAAGCTCCGTTTTAGATAAACGAATGCAACTAACACAAAAGGGTTTGTTTATTATCAAAGTGTTAGATATATGTACTGGCTGTTCCGTGTCGATTATGTCAGGTCAGATGATTACTACACTATCATTATTATAAGCCTATGCAGTCCCTCTGCTCGGTAGGTAATGCTGGCCATACACCATGCTGCCTATTGTCCAATTGGCATGACGCTGCCGATTGGATTAAGTAGATATGACCGTGTGTGGGCGTGGATTGTCATGACAGTTATACTTGACGGAATAATCTAAATTCAGTTCTTTAGGCTTGATCAAGCCTATTGGATCATGCCGATTGGACCGTGTATTGCGGTCGCGATCGTCAGTTCACTTGAGTGAGTCAAGATTTTTGTCGGTGGTAGAAGTGGTGCGCGCTCTCTCTAAACATGTCGCAAAATACAAACCGGTACCGCGAAGTGCTACTGGAGCTTACGTAAATAATTACGATAATCTGGCGTAATCCCCAATTCTTCTATTAAATTTGTATGAGAAAACCGTTTCCTTTTCATTAACCACTGTTTGCGCCACGCCGCACGATATTTTCTTTATTTTTTGTTTCTTTATCACTTGTGAAATGCCCAAGACGGCTAAAACATCGTCGTCCGTCACTACGCCATGGCTTCAACTGAACGTCGCTACCGATTGGACAGTTTAAATTGATCGTCGTCGTTGAACTGCAGATTGGATCAAGGCTACAGCGTCATGCCGATTGGACGATAGGCAGCATGGTGTATGGCCACCGCAAGTCTTCACTCCATCCACTTTTCCCGGTCTACTGCGATTGTGAGCTCAGCCGGCCATTTGTTACTGGACATTCCAACGAACACATTATTTTTGTTCAAAGTGCTTTGGTGTCTTCAACATTACCTACACATTTTAAATTAATAACCTCTAATTTCAAGTCTAACGAACAAGCAATGAAAACAATAATTAGCTTCTTACATCAATGTTATTACGTTTACGTATACCGGTATACATTACGGTCACAACGAACCCACGTCACCTGAAGCCGGTATATTTCTCCCAAATAATTGACAAGTGAACGAGGGTACAATACGGATGTATTGCCGAAGCCTGCCGAAGCTTGCCGAGGCTTGCCGAAGTAGGCCTATAGAGAAATATTGACGGGTTAAGTCGTTGGGTTCAGAATCAGATAGCAATGTATTACGGGAGGTTGTGTGCTATTGCGGTATTGACAGTATTGGCACGCTGAATTGTAAGTTACTTACTAAGTAAAATGGTTGGTATGAGTTGTGTACTGCGGGCAATGCTGCTTCGTTTAGTGATTGTTTTCTGACGTAGCTCAGGGTTCGATTTTCGCTCTTTCTGGGGATTGAGAAGCAGAACGGCAGAAATATCTAGGTGAAACCTTTGGAACAACTGTGGAATAGGAATTGATTGAGCTTGGGGATTGGCACAAGAAAAGAGAGACCTATGCCCAGCAGTGGGTGAAGTCGGGCTGTGGATGATGATGATAAACCTCTTTCTGGTCTTTTTAAGATCTTTGTTTGTTAACCACTCACGAAACTGGAAAATTCCTATTGTGGCTAAAGGGTTTGCATTTATACAGGTGGATGGTGGTGGGGTTGGCCTTCCCTATCTGTCTCCACTGTTTAACTTAATAAGTAGGTTATTAAGACCTTTTAAAGTCCAATGGTATTCATGTCGTTTTCATAATGGTAGTCCCACCACCAAAATGTGAAACAGGGCATTTTTAGCTAAAAACACTATAACACAATCAATCTGCCTAGCCTTTTCCCAACTATGTTGGGGTCGGCTGCCAGTTTAACCGGATGCAGCTGAATACCAGTATTTTACATGGAGCGACTGCCTATCTGACCTCCGCAGCCCAGTAACTGGGTAATACGATACCCCTTGGTAAGACTGGTTTTAGACTTTCGGGCTTCTGACCACCAGTAACGACTGTCAGAGATTCACAAATGACAGCCGGGACTCAACGGCTTAACGTGCTTTCTGAGGCATGGAGGAGTCTCGGTATGTAAAGATGGTCACCCATCCACGGACCAACCCCGGCAAGCGTAGCTTAACCTGACGGATCGACCCGTGCGGCTGTTATTACTTAGCCACGAGCTCCTCTATCGACACTATAACACACTATACAATTTTTAATTTTTAATCATAGCAACCTTAATAGGGAAAGCGGAATTGGCCGTGTTTTGGTTAGACCGTAATAATAATAATACCCTGCGCACATAGAATATAATTACAGTAATTACAAAGCCCGGATTAGCTTCGCCTTTGATATGGTGAACACGATATTGCTCTAACAGAACAGATTCTAATTAAGATTCAATAAATTTGATTCTCAACCACTGCGATTAGTGTTGCCCTAATAGCTAATGAAGCTGATCTGTGTCGTTAATTCATTATTTCTGAGTTAATTATACTTTAAATCATCATCATCATCATCATTCTCCTGCCCTTAGGTATCCCCATTTATTTGAGGTCAGCGCAACATATCTTTTTCTTCCATACTTTTCTATTAGTCATCTCGGTAGTCACTCCCTTTATCTAGCCATATCATTCACATTCATACTCAAAACTTTCCCGACGACATTTTCCGCATTCCACTGCCGACAAACTGTCCTGCAGTTTGGCAGAAGATTTGTGAAGTACTCTTGTGTAATTTTTGTTGAATTAAAATAAAAAAAAAAAAAAAAATCACATGCCCATACCGTGATAACCTATTTCCTCACAACTTTTCAGTCACCGGTGTCAGATATAGTGATTTCAAAACTGACCAAGGTGCAGACTAGAACTATATACCTAGTACAAGAGAGAAGGATTCAAATAACAGTAAGAAGATATTATAGCCTCGCGTTTTCTCACGAGAATGAAGGCACCTCCCTTAGCGTAGGTGTCGTCAAAAGCCAGATATAGGTAATGGACCTTCATTGTTAAACAAAAAGATAGGTGTAGTTATGAAATCACATCAAATAAACCTTAGGGGGATCACCCTGTTAACGTAGACTGGTGATGTCAGTGTGACGTCATCTTGTAGGTTGTACGCGGCTAAGTCTGCTCTTACGTCACTTATAGGAGACAGGGTAGTCTATTCCAGTTTTCCAATGAATAAACATAAAAATGTCTTTTTAAACGACGAAAAAAAAGGACGAGTTTCTCAATTCGACACGTTTTTTGGAACGAAGTTCCTTATCGCGCGGTGTGAAAGGGGGCTAGACGGAAAAAATTCTCACGAAAAGTTGTAACGACACTTTTTGCTATAGTAAGCTATTGTAAGCTGTGCGACGTGCGCATGTTTCTCTGTCTGTCTCTCTCTCTCTCTCTCTCTCTCTCTCTTATAGAAAGCAAACCAGATATAACAAAAAAAAAAAACAAAAAAAAATATATATATATATATTACAATTCCTTCACTAATTAATCGAAAGGAACTTCATTCCATCCGGGTGTCCCTTGACACCTCTCAACTTTTTTTTTAATTTTTTTTGTTACGTATGAGCACGCATAACTTTTTACAGTCGTCCGATTTGAAAAAATAAATGTTTTATTCGAGAGGGTATACATCAAAGTTGGTCCCATATAAAATTGATTAACTTCGCTGGGTAGTTTTTGAGTTATCTTCAATAATACGTATTTTTTCCCCACTTTTATATGGATGATGTTCTAGTTTGTTTTGCAGGTAGTGGTATTAGAATTTGTGTGGGGTAGGAACCACAGCTTAAAAGTGAAAAATAAAAACTTTTTTTACAAAAAAATACAACCGACTTCCAAAAACAACACTACAAACAACACTACAAAGTAAAAAATAACTTTAATTTCGGAAGTCGGTGGCAAAAAACGAAAATACATTTAACCAGACACCGAGTTCCGAAATTAAAGTTATTTTTTACTTTGTAGTGCTGTTTTTGGAAATCGGTTGTATTTTTTTGTAAAAAAGTTTTTATACAAGCGGTTCGAGAGCGTACTCAACAAAAATGACGTCACCTCGCAGACAGAATCGATATGAACAAGTTGTCAAACAAAAATTTTAAACTTAACAACTTGTTACGAATTTTAATATAAACGAGCGAAGTTTCGACGAGGCTATCTAATAAATAACGGTTAATGAATCAACGGGGATCGCCGACAGTTCGCGAATGTCTTACGATAAAATTGAAAATACCTTAGAGTAGCGTAATACTTGGAACAAAGGAACAAATACGTTTTTATATGATCGTACTAAAGTTGGAAACTTTCGTATTTACCTGCTGGGATAAATAGAAATGGAAATGAAGTTGGCGGGCTGATAATAAAGATTAGGATTTATACACGGGTTGGAAATATACATAGGAATTATCAAATGCCAGCAAACAGTACCGACAGAAAAATCAAGGTCAAAAGTCTAAGCCGTTTCAAATAAATTTTCTTCAAGACAACGGATAACACTACACACTTCACACAAAGTTCTGTTCTGCCCTTCCGCAATTGCTTTTTTTATACAATACTTAACTGCCTACATAACCTTTACCACATCACAGGGCTCGCATTATTTCAGTTTTATCTTACCAGACTGACAACTAAAACAAACCTTCACATCTAAATTCAACATCCCCTAATCGTTAAAATACTAGCACAAATCGAAGGCTTCCCGAATCGATACAAAAAAGTACTAAAAAAATCAGCTTTACAGTCCCAAGTTGGGATAACCTTCTGTAACAAAAGTGTAACACCGGTAAGGGTTCGTTGTAAACTATACAAAATTAAAGGAGTTAGTTTGAGTTAAACGTACCAAATGGCAACAGTTGCACTAAATTTGATTCACATTTGCAGCCTCATTGGTCTCTAGTATGTTCCCCGAGTCGTTCTTGATCTGGCTGTGTGATTTTTGGGCTTTGCCATGACGGTATAACCGTATTAATGTGGTGTTTTTGAACTCAGTTCTATCATCATTAGTAATATAATATACTATAATGATTATCACCGTATATTTGTCTAAAGACGCTTTCCAATGACCCCTAGAATAGCCAACCGAGAAATAAATTTCCTTATTCCTAGGAACACTGATTTTTGTTCATATAGTGCTGCTTACGGCAGACGAGCTCGTGCCTCGGAAAGCACTAATTAGTTGGTCCCGGCTGACATCGTAGATCATTGACAGTTGTTACACAGTAACTGGGTGGTAGAGGCCAGATGGGCAGTCGCTCTATGTAAAATACTGGTATCCAGCTGCATCCAGTTAGACTGGAAGCCGACCCGAATATAGTTGGCAAAAAGGTTAGGCAAATTGAGATTGTGGTGTTTACCTCATAAAGTTATTCCGTTGCATTTTGATTGACGTCGATTGGTTTCGGAATATCTATCGGAAAACTCCACGCTTTCCGAAACATAATAGTTGGCAGGCCAGCTAATTATTTTTCAGCAAAATTGTTTGTGTACGAGTATCTACATAAACTGTAGATGCTTGTTTCGACGTAGCAGCCGGCTTTTCCTGTCCATCTTTTACAAAGAGAAAAAAACTTACAATTGAATATACAAGGGGTTGTAAAGAACTTGAACAAAAGCCGTCCTATGTAAATTAGAGACGGGTATCCTCGTAAGCCTTATGAATCCAATTCGGAAGGCCGTTGTATGTTCCACTAAGTTTGAGGACAGAGTTGTGTAATTTTTTTTTTCTGAAAATCTATCTTCATTGATTTATAAGTCACTAGCTGCACCCCGCGGTTTCACCTGCGTAGACCGGGATAAAAAGTAGCCTATGTATTAATCCAGGGTATAAGCTATCTACATACCAAATTTCATCCAATTCGGCACAGTCGTTTGAGCGTGAAGAAGTAACAAACATACACACACACGCACACACACTCACAGACACACACCCCCACACTAACAAACTTTCGCCTTTATAATATTAGTGTACGTGATACTCAGGGCTAAGTAATAACAGCCGCACGGGTCGATCCATCAGGTTATGCTACGCTTGCCGGGATTGGTCCTTGGATGGGTGACCATCCACGAACATACATACCGATACTCCTGCGTGCCTCGGAAAGCACGTTAAGCCGTTGGTTCCGGCTGTCATTCGTGGATCTTTGACAGTCGTTACGGGTCGTCAGAAGCCCAGTCTTACCAAGGGGTATTCAGCTGCACTCGGTTAGAATGGAAGCTGACCCCAAAATAATTGGAAAAAGGCTAGGCTAGGCAGATTGACTCAAGTATTGGAATTACCACTCGATCAGCCCCACGTGAAAAACTCCGTACGAGTCACAATCTGGTGAGGCAGTCCCGAAATAT
This sequence comes from Cosmia pyralina, assembly GCA_946251885.1. NCBI lineage: Eukaryota > Metazoa > Arthropoda > Insecta > Lepidoptera > Noctuidae > Cosmia > Cosmia pyralina. The sequence goes on along the minus strand of OX276342.1, from coordinate 21,993,212 downwards.
ATACGCGAATAAAACCATCATCGATCATAAATATGAATGTACAGTGGGCTGTATCAACTGGGTACCCCAGTTGCATTAAAATTTTAATACAACTGGGGTACCCAATTGATGCAGCGCACTGTACCTAAAATAAGGCATGGTATTTTTCAGTACCTCGGGTCGCTTGTCCAAGGGGATGGCGAAGTAGACCGAGACATAACGCACCGGATCAACGCAGGATGGATGAAATGGCGACAGGTTACAGGAACAACTTGCGACCCACGGATGCCCCTCAAGTTGAAGGGGAAAATTTACAAGTCCGTGATAAGGCCTGTCGTACTTTACGGATCGGAATGCTGGACAGTGAAGAAGACGGATGAAAAAAAATTGCATGCAGCGGAGATGAGAATGTTGAGATGGATGTGTGGAGTGACGAGAATGGATAAAGTGAGAAATGAGTATATAAGAGGAAGTTTGAAAGTGGCGCCAGTGACAGAAAAGTTGAAAGGAAATCGTTTGTCTTGGTATGGGCATGTAATGAGGAGAGACGAAACGCATGTGACTAAAAGAGTGATGAATATAGATGTTGATGGATGGAGAGGCAGAGGAAGGCCAAAGAAAAGATGGATGGATTGTGTGAGGAATTATCATTGAAAGAGAAGGGAGTGAATGATAGCGTGACGGTTGACAGGGGAGAATGGAAGAAGAAAACGTGTTGCGCCGACCCCAAGTAATATGGGATAAGGGCAGGAAGATGATGATTTTTCAAATAATCATGGGAATCCCAAAAATATCGAAGCCCCAAAATAATTACTTTCGCACACCGAAATAGACTTTTTCCAAGCAGCCTCAATTTTCTTGTATCAATCAATGAAACAAGATCAACTTACATCGTATCAGTAAATTAATCAAAACACCTAGTTTCTTGTGGAGACCAAGAATAAATGAAACGAAAATAGTAAGGAGATAAGTTAGGTCCCTAATTGCAATCTGAAGATACGAACAAAAAGTTTCTGCTGAGAACACAGCACAGGATAGATTGTTGATCGAACGTAGGTCGGACCACAGACTATCTATAGATACATAATATATTATTATATAGATATTATTATATACATATATATAGATACATAACATATACCGATTGGTCGATTTGTAAGTTGCGGCCGTGGACACTCGTATAAGAGAGAAGTATTTTTAGGGTTCCGTACCTCAAAAGGTTAAAACGGAACCCTTATAGGATCACTCGTGTGTCTGTCTGTCCGTCTGTCTGTAACAGCCAATTTGCTCCGAATCTAATGGATCGATTAAGTTGAAATTTGGTACACATATGAATTTCTGTGACCCAAACACGGACGGGTAAAATAAATAAATGAATTTTAGTTTTGCAAACTACACCATGTTGCATGTCAAATGAAAGGGCTTACTATGAGGGTCTCAAATATATTTTTTTTATTATTTTAAAATAAATTGTATTAATGTTATTTAAGAAAATTGACCATCCCCCCCCCCCCCCCCCCCCTTATCTCCGAAACTACTGAGCCTTCAATTTGAAAAAAATACAGAAGATAGCGTTTTACCTGTTGTTTACAGGAAAACCTATAAGAAGTCTGTGGTCTTAAAATAACATGGTAAATCTATCAATATTGTAAGTACAAACCTACATTTACAGTTGGAATGTATGGGAGAACATGTTTTTCAACTACAATGTTAAGTTTGTTCTTAAGATAAATTCATTCCAACTACGAAACCCTTCATTGTGCGTGGTCCGACACGCACTTGGTCGGTTTTTTTTTTTGTGATACTATAGTATCCCTGTCCACAGAACAGATTAAAGAGGATAGTATCCGTGGATGCTTCAGTGAATAAAAAAAAAAAAAAAACCACACTCTTTTCTGTCTGATAAACATTTAACCCGTCTGCCTTCAAAGCAAGAGTGAACAGGCATCTTCTGGGCACGCTCGTTCCATAATAGACTTCATCCATGACTTTCCATCACGCGTAAATGCGTGATCGAGGCCAAGAGCAGTCCCAGTTAGTAATAAAAAAAAAACAACCAACTTTTTTCTTTTCGATAGGGGTTATTTCTCCGTGGACTTCTTAATTAATAAGAGATGCTTATGTGTGTGGAGGCTAGGTCACGGATGTAGGAAGTGAAGCTGTAATTATGTTGTCTGTAGTAGACTCAGTGCAACTTGTAAGAGAGAAATAGGTCGGAAGGCTTAACTCGCCCCAAATGAACCCTCTTACGTCATATTGTTTCTACACTTAATGGTGTGAGTTTTAAGGGATGCGAAGTTTTGTTTACACCTTTGGGAATGGTGAGTATTATTTTTAGAATAAATATGCAATACAAGATAAATATTCGGCAATGTCTGTTGTTGGTTAAAGAAAGAAAGAAAAAACGTTTATTAGCCACAGTACCAAGGAACAACAGACTTGGAAAAAATTAAAACTGGCATGATCATCTCATCTGACTAGCCTTTTCCCAACTATGTTGGGGTCGGCTGCCAGTCTTAACCGGATGCAGCTGAATACCAGTATTTTATATGGAGCGACTGCCTATCTGACCCCCACAACCCAGTAACTGGGTAATACGATACCCCTAGATAGTGGCTGTCAGACTTTTGGGCTTCTGACGAACCGTAACGACTATCAAAGTTCCACGAATAACAGTTGGGACCGTGCTTTCCGAGGCACGGAGGGGTCTTGATATGTAAAGATAGCCCACCCACCACAGACCAACCGCGGTAAGCGTAGCTTAACCTGATCGATTGACCGGTGGGGCTGTTATTACTTAGCCACAAGCCAAAATTAAAACTAACATATTAAAATTAAAATACTGGATCATGGTGGTGCTCACAGATAAGATATGGTCTATCTACACCTTGGCGGTGGTGAATGAATGAATGAATGCTTTATTTGCCAGAATATAGGTATATTGTTTATGGTAAAGTGACATAAAAGTGGTGGTGGTGTTGTTTAGATCGGTTCTAATGTGTGATCTTTAACCTTTCTGCAGTATATAAAAACGTTTAAAACAGATATATTTTAATGTGAATTACACTGAATTATTATAAATTATAGCGCATAAACGAGTCAACCGAAGTTCTTTTCGTCTCGACGCCGACGCTCGAACAAAACTGAGTCTACCTTCCGTTGACGGGCATTTATAAAAATGATTACCATAGAGAACACAATGTTAGTTGAATAATTAAATCAATTTATGTTTATGTAAGCACTACTATGCAATTTTGAAACGTTAACACACCTACCACCGGTATCTAAGATCATTGAAAAACGTTTCCTCCCAAAGGTCAGGTAGACAACTTTTTTAACAAAACAAAAAAGTAAATAAGTTGCTAGTAGGCACTTCGGGTTTTCTGAAAGTTTTATCGACATTCTTATGTCCGTGGAGATTAAGGTAAATAAAACCAGACTTTCACATTACAATGTTTTAGAGGTCAAGCGTCTTATCAAGTTTGAGATAGGTACGTAGAAGTAGAGCTAAACTGACGAAAGTGCTGACAGAAAAGAGAAAAGAACCGGCGTAGTGTGTGTCGGACCACGTACAATGAAGGGTTCCGTAGTTGAAAAGAATTTATCCCAAAAACTAATTTAACATTGTAGTTGAAAAACATGTTCTCCCATACATTGGTATGTACGTCACAGTAATTCTCCAACTGCAAATTTAAGTTGGTAATCCCAAAAAATATTTTTTTTGTGTGATAAAATTACAAATTAACGATTTTCGGAGTTTTTCCTTTACTTATGCTGGGAGACCTTGCTTCTTGCCAAAGGGAAACGCCTATTCTTGGCCATGTTTTGCCCATCAATGTGACAAATACAAAAAAAATACCCATTTAGTAACTAAAATATTGCTAGTACTTATTTGTATTGAAACCTCCGGAATTATAAGCCGATTTAATCAAGAAACTCAATCGTATTTACACTTCCGGTCGTTGGTCAAACCTGTCAAAGTAGGGATGACAACATTTACTGAAAAAACGATACACTAAAACCGGTTACCAAAAATACGTATTTAGGAAAATCTATTTTTGACATTATGTAGTTGTTTCGCTTTTATTTTCTTTAGAGACAAAAAAAAATGTTTGTCTATTTTCGGGCTTCTAAATACGATCCATTTAACCGATTCCGTGTTTCAAGTTTTACAAAACTATAGATTTTGCGATAAATCGATTTCTTAAAGACATCCCTACGTCAATAATAATCGTAATTGACAACTGATTGACATTGACATTTCACATTTTGTTTGGTGCTGTTTTCTTGCGACTCGTGATTTTTTTCTCTACTGCGTTTTTCTATTTAATATTCCGACGACTTTGATTACGATTATGGACCCTGTAACCGCTTCCGATGACGACCTTGGCTTTATATTGGATTCTGTACCAGCCTCTCTCGACGACACCGGCTTGCCAATGGATACCGTACCTGTTTCTCACGAAGGACCTGGCGCGAATATGGAACCTGGGTTCTTGGGCTGGGCAAGGTTTCAATCAAAATAAATCCCCCAGCCCAATTTCTAGATGACGTGCTCGTCATATATTTAAATGAGAACGAATAAAAAATCGGAAATCTTTAAGTATGTCTTTTATTAACCTTGAATTTTTATACTATGATTTTTAAAAGTCCAACCGAGTTCTATGTAAAAAATAGTGTTTGTATCTTTATCTATGATGTCAACCCTAATGCCTCTAATTTGTTTCTTTCGTGGGCGTCACTTGGCCAAAACCTCTTTATCAAATGGGCATTTCCCTTTCATGATTCTAGATCAACGGGAAGTAAGTACCCGGGTTTCCATTTACTTGCGAGAATCAAAAAATGTCGCATAAATGGCCGTATTGCGTTGACTTAGAAGCTTGATTTTTTGAGACCTCCAGGGGACCATAGACCTACATTTTTGGTATTAATTTCAGCTCGATAACTCGACGCGTTCCTGCAAAAAGGCTCTTGACACACTGACAGACAACCAGACAGACAACGAAGTGATCCTATAAGGGTTCCGTTTTTTTCTTTCGAGGTACGGAACCCTAAAAATAGCATAAAATTCGGTTGTTGTAGTAGAACCTCAGATAAGTCTGTATCATTTATTGGATTGAAAACAACGGCATCGACGCCTGACGTCCACGAAAAGGACAAAAATTGCGAATTGTTTCAGTCACACAAAAGTTAGGTCCTATGTCAATTGCGTCAACACCAGAACTTTCATCTGCCATCCAAACAGACCCAACAAAAACAGAATATAGAATATTATAACACTAAAACGAAAAGCCGGACTAACTTTGACGTCAACTTGTGTATTTTTACAAAGCCCGCTGTTAATTTGGGTGCGACACGTTAGGAGTTAAAACAAATACAATCTGCCCACGATTCCCACCGCGTACCCTTAATTATATTTTACATTTCACGCCCCAGTTCAAAAGTAGGCTCTAAACTGTCCGGAAAATTTAATTTGCTAACCTCAGGTTTTGTATTGTTCCTTTGTAAATTAGTGTGGTGGGCAGCCGTGCCTACGGAGTCAGTAGGCTACTATTGTTTAGTAACTCATCGTGCTACATCTTGACGTTTGTTTCTGTCTATGTTTTGTATTGGTGCACCTACTCTCTTGTCTCTTTTAGAATAGCTGATGCGTCGAGTACAAGTATTACAGAGTAACCGAGTACCGATTATTGCTCGGTATTATGTTTACCGAACCGAGTACTCTGCCGAGTAACTCGGTTGAGTTGGCGCAGGTATTGGGCGCGAAAATAGGTTTAAACTTGCTTGCAACGTGCGGCCGGTGAGCGAGCGGGTACCTCGTCCCTCGCATACCGCCGTTCCCCGCGCGCATCAGACACTTGCCATTTGTTTACATTATCGCACACACAACAAAAGGACCAAGGAAGATATATTTTTTAACGTTTTTATTACTCCTTACTTTACATTTTGTTTCAACTAACTCGGGTTCTGTTACAATTTTTTGTTTTCATTTACAAAAACAAGGGGCTCAGCAAAAATCTGATGCTGCAATGCTATTGGTTGACAAGCGTAGGTGTTACTATAGCGGCCGGGCGCTGCAAGCAGAAATAGTCCTTACGGTGGTCAGATGTTCGTTTCCCTGACTGTACCTAATTCATACTAATAAAGACTGATTACTTATCGATTTTTTTTACCCGATTTTTCTGACACGTGACTAATTTACATTAATATTATACTCGTAAAGAAGTTAGGTTATAAGTTTATAAGTTCTGATCGAGTACCTCGGCAGTCAAACCGAGTTATTCGGCCGATAACAAGTATTAACAAGATGGCCGAGCATACCGAGTACCGAGTAATAAACGAGTACTCGGCACATCTCTTAAGTCAGAACTTTAATTTTAGTGGTAAATATTGACATTGATCGATAAGCGTTAAGAAAACTAAGCGTGGTTATACGAGTATTGGCAAATCTTTCGAAGCTTTCGCCGCAGAAGCCTACAAAGGCCTATGATCAGTAGTGGATGTATGTGAGATTAATATATTGCCGTAACATAAAATCCCACTTGCCTAACGAGTTTAGTTATAAAGAGTGTGAATATTAAAAATCTAAAACTAAACCTGTCAGAAGCTCGTTAGAAATCTTTTTAACCGACTTCAAAAAGGAGGAGGTTATCAAGTCGTCGGAACCTTTTTTTTTTTTTTTATTTTTTTTTTATGTATGTTCCCCGATTACTCGAAGATGGCTGGACCGATTTGGATTATTTTTTTTTTGTTTGAAAGGGTATACTTCCCAGGTGGTCCCATGATCATCAAGTCAGGATCTGATGATGGGATCCTGGAGAAATAGAGAGAACTTTTCCAATTTTATAGGCACACTAGAAGCGATTTGGATAGTTTTTGGAAAAGTACTTTCTTGGAGTGGTCCCATTTCAATTTGGTGAAGATCTGATGAAGAACTTCTGAGATAGGCAACGGAACTCCTCAATAAATGATAGCAAATGGACTGGGATTGCTGAAATCTCATGTCTGTTTGTTGTTCACACCAGTTCATAACATAACATCACGCCAGTACGCTGTGAAGGGGTAAGCACATGTGAACCACTAAAAAGTGAAAAATAAAAACTTTTTTACAAAAAAATACAACCGACTTCCAAAAACAACACTACAAAGTGAAAAATAACATTAATTTCGGAAGTCGGTGGCAAAAACGAAAATACATTTAATCAGACACCGACTTCCAAAATTAATGTTATTTTTCACTTTGTAGTGTTGTTTTTGGAAGTCGGTTGTATTTTTTTGTAAAAAAGTTTTTTAAAGTTAACTTAGTAGGTACCTAAGTGTCCTTAATCCGATTCCCTGTCTCCGTCGAGCGGAAATTACGTAGCACCCACTTTATAATATTAGTTGACTGTCTATTTAAAAGTTGCCTTAGGAAAATAATAACAAGCTTTCATAGGTTATCTTTAATTACAATTTGTACATTTATTTTTAACAGGCATTTTCCTAATGTTCTCATTACGTTTTTGTCTATCTCGGAGCCTCATTTCGTTCATGAAGGTTATAATGACCTTAATCCAAATATTATACGTAAGGTACTGTACCGAGAGCTCGAATATTTGACACGATTCCGCGGCACAAAACATACTTCTGAACGCTTTTACTTAATTTAATAAAGCTTATTCTTGTGATTGGGTGAAAATGATAACATAAATACTTATCATGTGTCTTTGACAGACAGACGGCTCGTCATATGCCCGAAAGTCTGTCAACCAGTCTTCCAAGGGGTATCGTATTACCCAGTAACTGGGTTGTGGAGCTCAGATAGGTAGTCGCTCCATGTAAAATACTGGTATTCAGCTGCATCAGGTTAGACCCAACATAGTTGGAATAAGGCTAGGCACATGATGACTAATCATGTATTTTTTTTTGTAGCCAGATGATATCGAGGAGCTTCAGAACTCATAATTTTCAGTAGGACATTATAATACGCAAAATTACCACATGCCCCAAAAGTAATATCAATAATAAATTACCAATTCCGATACCCCAGAGAAATGAGAACAAGTAATTACAAATTCAACGAATTCGGAAATATTCCTCGGAATATTCCGTAGCCAGTCAAACGGTTCAAGTCAGTCAGTCAAATGGGGAACTAAACATATTTAGACGATGGTAACTAGCAGTCTAGATCGTCCATGTTTATCCTTTGATCGCCAGTCAGATGGAAACCTTCCTTCAATGGACCATCCAGAGGGAATAGAGCCGAGTGCATTACTAGTTTGAACACTGAACACGCTTTGCCATAGAATATTGATGCTTGCTAGGTTATCGATCTTTGGGATTGGGAAGACAGATATTTGATTGCAGAGATTAATCTGATGCATACTATGCTATGCTTCTTTGTACCTCGTGTTTAAGAGAATATATCGAAACGTGGTTTAGCTCAGTGTGTAAGTCAAACGGCGTTACGGATGGCTGTCTAGTTTGACGCGCGAGATAGAAAACTCACGTGCATCGGAATTTAAACGCGCTTCGTTTAAATGTAGATTTATTACAAAATGCTATACTTAAATCAATTTTTAGCTTAGTAAGTGCTTAAAACATTTAAATACGTTCGATTTAAAGCAAATTTTACTGCAAAATAAGGAACTGTTTACGTATAATCGTATAAAATAGAAAATAGATGTTGCTACTTTGGATTTTTTTTCTATCAAAAAAATTTCAAGTAATGTTTCGGTTTTAGTACAGCAATAGACGTATAGTCAAATAACACATAATATGGAAAATCCAAATGATTTAACCATATACATTTGGTTTTATAGAAAATTCAAAAATACAAATTTATATAGGTATCCCCTTAAATGTGTCAAAACTAATGCCATGATGACCGAAGAAATAATTTAGTCTCTTCCTGCAATGTTCCAAGACTATGTCATGATCGCAAACATAATAATCCTCAATAATTCACCTCAATAATTCCTCAATAATTTCATATTTTCACAATCATGTCAAAGCGTATCGACTTTCTGTGCAATGACATAGTCTTACATCTAAGTGACAAGGAAGAGAATACCATCTGAAGCAATAGTATAGTAGATATTATGACTACAACGTTATCACCGTTTCTCTTGACCAATCTATGTTGCTTCCTTTATTTGAGACATTTATGCAAACATATTTTTTTGTTACTCTGTCGAAAAGAAAACGATTTTGTTACAAAATGTTACAGTTCGGATTTTAACGAACAACTGAAACTCCTGCAGACTTATTCCCGTATTTGAACGTTCCAAATCTAGTCGCAATCTCATATCAGCGTCAATAAATGACAAAAATGAATGTAAATTAGTGCTATTTTTGACTGAGATAATAATAACACTAACTTCCGCTCGCGGCTTCGCCCGCGTGATATGTTGATAAAAAGTAGCCTATATCCTTCCCCCGGGTTCATTGTGTCCCCATACCAAATGTCATCAAAATCGGTTCAGCCGTTTAGCAGTGAAAGCGTACCAAACAAACATACAGAAATGAAATCTTCAAATCAATCTTTATAATATTAATATTAGTTTAGATAAATGAATTGCCCCTCTGAGCTTGGCTGTTGCCTCGAGGAAGATATTATTTTACACGTGTGTGCTCTTTAAAATAAATTTTTAGAACCTTGAAAATAAAAGCTTGCGTATGCATTATGCATTGGATTGTTCACAAAAATTGAGTTTATTTTGCAAAGTTGCGAATGTAAATTGATAAATAGTCCTTAGACAGGTGTATTTAAAATATGATTTGTCTATGATTTTGACGAATTTCATGAAAATATTTGGTTACAAAAAAATCAAAAAGCTACCTAGTGCGAGTCGGACTCGCACACCGAAGGTTTCCGTACCACCGTACACTGTGAAAAGTCAAGTGTCTCTACCTATTACGGTTCAAAAGATACAGCCCTGTGACAGACGGACAGACAACACAGCCTTCGTAATAGGGTCCTATTGCCACCCTTTGGGTACAAGTACGAAACCCTAAAAATGGTCTTTAATAAACCGCATTCTGGCCAAGTCTTAAACATAATCATTTCTAGACAGGTTTACTAATGTAAATACTAGACAGACACTTAATGGTAATAAATCCTCCAAATAGCTTATTACGTAATAATCACGTTAAAGACCTAGTTACATAATGTGCAAAACACAATGTCGTGTCTCTCGCAATAAAATGCAGTCTTGTGCAAAATCTTGTTATTAGTTTCGAACAAACTAGTAATCCGCTTCTAAATTGTCTTATTAACGAGAGGGAGATTTAGAAATAGAAGATCTATTACTTTTGTGTGGAAGATACTCATTTATTTGTGATTATGTGTGCTTGTATTTACAGTTACTGAATGTGTGTGAAAAGGAAGATGGGTGAAAGGTCACTATTACATTAAAATAAGGTCGTGTTTCATAAGGGTAAGACCAAACGAGCCGCAGTTTCCTCTGGACCCCGTCGCTAGCTGAAAATAAACACAACTTTAAAAGAAAGAAACTCAAGTCTTTTGATTTTCTTTTTCTTGTTAACTGTGTGGCTTCGTTCTTTTGTAATTCATTCTGTATTTCTGGGTGTTAGTGCGTGGGTGTTTCATTCTCATTAGTAAATTGACTGATCAATTTTATATAGGTAGAGCTACTACGCCATAAGGTGAAAGTGGACTTTCTTTAAGTAAAATACTATTTGTTCTATGGTTGTCTGTTGTCATGGTATGGGCATGTGAATGTGATGCGGAGGAATGAGGAAAATGTCGTCAGGGAAGTTTTGAGTATAATTGAGGATGGCTATACGAGTAGGGGACGATCAAAAAAACGGTGGATGACTGTGTGAAAGATGATGTGGCTAGAATGGGAGTGTATGGAAGAAAAGACATGTTGCGCCGACCCCAAATAAATTGGGATAAGAGCAGGAGAATGATGATTTGTTCCTACCTAACCAAAATCTAATCTACTGGGTAAAAACTTACGTAAAAGATGTCAATTACCTAATACTAAGTAAAGCTGCAGAAAGACTGGATGAGACTCGCACAGAACAGGGTAGCATGGCAATAAGGGAGGAGGCCTTTTTTTTTTTAGTGGATGGGAAATCATCAAATTACTTCTCCCGCTCTGGGCGGAGCGGGAGGGCGTTTCAGACTTTTACTGACTAACACCCACCCGTGTTTCTTCAGTTGCCCGTGCCAGGGCAACGGTATCTTTTTCGAACAACCCGCGACCCCGGCGGCGTGATCCGGAGCCTGCGCCCCAGATGTGCACTGCTTTCGCGTCGTCGTCGTGTAGAAGCAGTCGACACGGGCGTCGGCGAGTAATAGAGTTATTAATTTATCAGCAATGCAATCACACCCAGTAGTAACCTATACCCCTACTCTACCCTATACTGTAGTAGTGGCCTATACTCAGGAGTGGGTGGAACAAGGCTGCCAGTGATGACGACTGCCTGCTTGGCTTCGTAGAAGCCATTAAATTCTCATATTCCTTTATTCGTCCGTTTTTATCTTACTAGCCCTGTTTAGCCCTGAAATATAAAACAAACCCTTGCATGACAACACCAACGTACGCACTTAGTGCATTAGTTGTAACCCTCCAAAGGCGGGTGTACCAGCCACGCAATTAACCCTGCGCTCGTCGGCTCTCATTCAGCGACGAACAAAGAAGTATCCAGGTCAGGCCTGATTACAAACGACGTACGCTCCCCCGGCGCACACGTCGCTGCGACGTGCTAATGATAATTAATTATTGTTATCGGTGAAGGGGCTTTTTTATTAGAATTGCTTAGCTTTTAAGTCGTATGATTTTCTGAGTATAGTTTTCAAGTTTTTTTTTTAGACATGCGTATCCTATCTGATTGCCGAACGTATAGTCCTTATGAAGGGTTGCAGTCAATTCAATCGTAGGTTCATGTTATACCTTGGATTTATGAGTGCTTCGTAATTAATTATCCAAACCCCATATTTTTAATGTAATTATTCGTGCAACCGACGTGCTTGTATGACCCGATGTATGAACGTAAACGAGGCAAAAGGAGTATGTATGGATCACATGTATGGATCGCAGGTGGCGTTCTGTACTTTCTGCCTACCTCCACGGGAAGAAAGCGTGAGTTTATGTCTGTATTAAACATGCACTGGTTTTATTTATCAACACATTTTCAATGTCATCACGCTGAATCAGCACTTCGCAGACGAGGTTACAAGCTTCACATCCCTGACCTGTTTCCCTCGATGGCCTCTTAAAGGCCGCTGGAAGACACCCAATTCATTCGTGCAGTAGTGGACTGAAAGTGACGTCACTATGTTTGAAGACAATGGACGGGCGTTCAGCAATCTGTCTTTAATTATGTAAGTGAGGTTGTGCAATAAAGCTCTAGTACCTATATCTTGCTAGCGCAGAAACTATCAGTTAAGGAAAGTTGTGCTGTTTTCACGTATCGGCAACTTCTTGAACCTTTTTTTTTGTGGATGGGAAATTATCAAATGACTTCTCCCGCTCTGGGCGGAGCGGGAGGGCGTGTCAGACTTTTACTGACTAAAACCCACCCGCGTTACTTCAGTTGCCTGTGCCAGGGCCACGGTATCTCTTTCACAACCTGCGACCGTGGCGGCAACTTCTTGTACCCTGGTACTTTAATGACCACGACACTGTAATATTCACAGTTCGACTGTTTGATTTTTGATTACAAAAATACCGTTTAATTATCTTCTTTGTCTTCAAGAGGTAAAGTGTATCGTACAGTATGTAAAAAACTAATCTCTTTGATTGATATAAAAGGATCCAAACGCGGCTCATCTCATTATTAAAATCTAATACCTACATCGAACAATGGGTACACAAAATACCCCGTTTCTCCGCCATCGAAAATCGTGACGTCATATTACATTACCGTACCGCGCGGCTCCAAGCTACCCAAACTTCGCAAGGATCTCTCCTTGACATAAAGTGTAACGAATATATCCTCTGTTTTCCTTTAATTCCAGATTAGTTAGGTAACATAATACACCCGAGAGCTCCACGTAACTTCAGCTTAACAAAACATCGCGTAACATCCGATGTTCGGCTCTCAGACATTTGATAGCTTCTCTACAGACACGTATGTCGTAACTACCTAAGGAGGTACTGGCAAAGCAAACACGAGAGGCAGACTGAAAGGATATTGCGTTATAGCCTGTAGGCTGAGTCAATCAATACTGAAATTTGAAACATCTACAGCAATAGACCATTAAAGGCCCGTTCTTGAGAAATTATGGTAGAACTTTGACGATAGTGTCCTCATTCTTCAAGTTTCACTCAGATTCCGGCAAATGTAGTGATGTTGTCAGGATGAACACATCCTGACAACATCACTACATTTGCCGGAACTCTGTTGAGTTGGCTTAACGACCTAGAATATTATCACTATAGTCGTGTCTGATGACACACAGATTTAAGGACGTAGCGACCTATTTGTTGACAAAAGCTAGACGACAAAGATCTTTGCAACATGCGTAACCTGTAAGGGTGAAACAAGTTCATTATGTACACACATCAAAAGTGTCTAGGGATCAAGCATTTTTATGCGGATTTCTTGAGATTGAGATGTGGCTTTGTAATAAATTTATGATTTTATAAATTTATATGGATCCTTTTTGGTGCATTTCATAATTTGAATCAGGAACTGTGAATCAAATTCGAGTAAAAGATGAAAATCAGCTGTCAATATTTTCCCTATAAAAACATACAACGCATTGAAGACATTATTAGTGCTACTGTTTCCCTACTACTGATTAAAACCAACGTTATTATGGAGCGGCGACGTCATTTAAGCAGGGAAGAAATGCTCAGAGCCGTGGGAATGATAGAAGCTGGTTCCCGGCAACGTACTGTGGCTTTAGCTCTGAATACAAGTCAGAGTGTTATCAGTCGACTTTGGACACGTTACCGAAGCACTGGTACCGTGGCTGAGCGCCATGGAGGACGGTATCGCTGCACCACACGGAGACAAGACCGATACATTCAAATCTTAACTCAAAGAGCTCCAACTATAACCGCCATGATGTTAGCCGTGAGGCTTCATCACTCTTCAGGGAACTTAATTAGCGACCAAACAGTCAGAAACCGCTTGCATGAAGTGAACCTTCATTCCCGAAGACCGCTACGGGTACCACCTATAGCAATGCACAATCGTAGGATTCGATATCAATGGGCTCTTGAACACAGAAATTGGGCAGAAGAACAATGGCGTTTCGTGTGCTTTTCTGATGAGTCTCGTTTTGGTATGAGACCGGATACAAGACGTATACGACACTGGAGAACCCCTGGACGCCAACAGCGATTAAAATCCTGCCAGGAAGTCCATCCTTATAGTGGTGGAATCATCATGGTATGGGCGGGTATTTGGATCGGCGGAAGAACTGAGTTGATTTGGATCAGAGGCAACCTCAACGCTCAAATTTATGCTGAGACGATTGTATCAGACGTCATCGTTCCTCTACAAGTGCAAATCGGTCCCTTATTTCAGTTAATGCATGATAATGCACGACCGCACACCGCAAGAGTTGTAAGACAGACTCTCGCCGCAGCTAACATCAATGTCCTGCCCTGGCCTGCTCAGTCGCCAGACTTGAACCCGATTGAGCATGCATGGGATATGCTACAGAGAAGAGCTCTGCCGAATATGGAGGGTATCCACTATCCAGTCGCAAGAAGACCTTTTTTTGTTGTTGCAACGAACATGGGCGGCCATTCCACAGCGTGATTTGGATGAACTCATTTTGAGTATGCCAAACCGATGTTCTTGTGTTGTTAGTGTTCGCGGTAGAAACACGGATTATTAATTGTTTAAGTTACCCAATAAAATTTTAAAGAAAACTGTTATTTCAGTCTTTTTTTCGAACTTTAATGTTAGTGGTTCAAATGTCAAAAATCCCTTTATTAGGAAAATGGCAAATTTCTTTATTAATGCAAAGGTGACTTGGTTTATCGTTACTGTGACAAACGAAAACACTTTATTTGATGAATCCTTAAAGAAAATTTTAATTAATATCAATCAGGAGAAAAGTTATTGCAAAAATATATGTTGATCCCTAGACACTTTTGATGTGTGTATTTAGGTTGAGATTGTAACTGGAGAAAATATATGTCCTGTATGTATATGTAAGCAAAACTATCAGATACCCAAAAAATCAGTCCTTTATTTCATGGGTGTAGTAACAAGGAAACAATACAGAGTGACACGTGCTACACATATAACACTACTCCTTTTGCACATAATATTATAACTTCAGACGCAATCGTTACAAGTTTACGACTGCACATAAAATATTTCGCTTTGCTACTGTTTACGTTTTCAATTTCCGCTCCGCTTACAACTTCAGGATTGCACTATCTTATTGCTGTAACCAGTTATTTAAAGAGATACTTAAGTCGTTTTAATCAAGCCTAGGAACTGTCTAAATAGACATAGACATTCAAAATGCTAAGTATTTCCATTTTCTTTTGTATGCATCAACCACCATCGTTATCTCATTCAAGAATCATCTACTGCCGATTTAGGGTTCCCGCAGACCAGCGCGACGCGACACTAGTAGAACAATTTCTATGAAAACTTCATGGAAATTGTTGTACCAGACTCGCGTTGCACCTGCAACGCGAGTCTGGTGAAAGTCTTAAGGCTCCCGCAGACAAGTGTCTGCGGGAGCCTTAAGGTCTTAACAACATAAAGCACCGTCTATTTCCTTACTAATGAAGTTGATGGTTGAAGTTGGTGGTGGTTGCTTTGCCTTTATTATTTATTCATTTATAAATTGGCAAGGAATTAAAAAATTTGGAGGCGACTAACAAAAGGTTAAATTTACAAGGCAGATGTGAGTAGAAACGCCGGGAGGGGACGCCCTAGGAAGACATAATATAGTAGTGAACTTATTTGGTGATGTTCTTTAGAAAGATCAGTTGCATAGTAAGTACTCGCTACCGGTGTGCGTGTATGACCAGATATATGAACGTAAACGAGGCAAAATAAGTATGTAAGGATCGTAGCAGGTGGCGTTCTGTAGTTTCTGCCTACCACCATGGGAAGAAGGCGTGAGTTTATGAATATGTTTATGAGTTAAAAACTTAAGTTTTCGATGACAAGATTCTTATCAATTTATTTCTTTTGTTACAGGTAAACCGAATTCCAAGCTGTTTGCTACGTTTAAAGATGGGGCATGGCAAAGTAATGTATGAAATTAAAGCCCTTGTTACCTCTAGTTGTATAGTATGCGTTTCACCATTAATAATGTCAAACACAGTTCCCATCATTGTGCGTAGTTCGGGGCAATATCCATCCAGAGCATGTGTTCCTGAGGCTCAATTAGTATGTACCTAGTACCTATGCAGGCAAGGCACTAGTAATATGTGTTGTGTTTTGACGTTACATTAACTTCAGCTATGTATTACTGCGTCATATCGTAGCTCAATGACAGGTACTGCATACGACCTTAGTACAAAGAGTATTGATTCATAGTAAGCGGTTATTTCGAAGTTCTAAGGTAAGAAATAAGAATCCTTAATATTTAGTTACAAAATCACATGAACAGCAAAACCGAAATCCTCTCTCAATTTTTGGGTTTCCACCAGGGACCATTTTGGTTATCCATTGAAAGGGTTTTCGATAGGTTTTTCTAAACCAACCCATACGATGTAGGGTAACCCTTTTGAATGGCTTTAAGGGACCATTTTGGTTATCCATTGAAAGGGTTTTCGATATGTTTTTCTATAAGCAGTTAAACAAAAACCCATACGATGTGGGTAACCCTTCTGAACGGCTAAAATTAAGCCGTTCAAAAGGGTTTCACTTCAACTCTCTTAAAAACGATAACATCGTAACATCGGAGCATCTCGGAAGTCGGAGCAATGTAATATGATCTCTCGATGATGGGCATACGTTGCAAATAGCTAATATGATAACCCGAATAAAACCCTTATATTATATAGGTTATCTTAATGAAGGGAAACCCTTTCACTGGGTTTCAAGTATAGAACCTATTCAATGGGTAATCCATATTGAAGGGATAACCCTTTTATTGGGTTTCAAGCGTAAAACCCATTCAAGAAGTTACACATGATAAAGGTAACCTCATAAACGGCTTACCCCTTCTAAAGACTTAACTGTTAACTGGGGTTGTACGGTCCCTGGTTTCCACAAATTCTATTATTTTGGGTTACTTTACTCCCATACCACCTAAAAGTGGTTCATCTATATCTATACTTATTATAAAATAAAGTCGCTTTTCGTATCTTTCTATGGCTGCATTGTTCTTCTAAACTGCGCAACGGATTTTGATGTGGTTTTCACTATCATTTAGAGAATTTATCCCGGAAGGTTTTTAAGTATAATACATTAATATTTAACTTAGATATGATGTAGAAACCTTCATGTTTTGTCAAGTCTTAAAAACCGTGTGAAGCAGGCCGGTTCGCTAGTTATTATTATAATGAAATCATCTGCTATCAGTTCACCCAAAATTGAGCAGTGCCATATTTCCCATCCGCGATCACCATACAATTGGCACATAAAGTGTTCGCTAACTAACGATGTAATTGGTACTGCGGTCGTGCTGCCGCACCCATTAATTGCCTAATTCGGTTCACTTCACCAGGGACTGACCACAGAACATTATAGGTACAGAAGGTTTATCCTGTCGTGTGATGAGGACAAGCGTAGCCACGACATAATGGGCATGGGTGGTGCCGTACAAATTGCTTTTGGTTGGAGCCCATTCCATCCATTCATCCGTCCGTCCATTCTGGACTAGACCAATACTCATTCGATAGCAATCATTGATCCTGTCTGACCAAGCAATAAATTAACTACTTCCTAGGTTGTACGGTAAAACCGCTGGTAGACTTGAGCATTCACTTGTAATAGAACATCGAGCGTTCGCCGTTTTTAGATTTGACGAACTGAACAACAAATAGAGCCAAACATCGCTTCGAATATTTTCACGATCATTCTAGCGAACGCTCCAGTGAATGCTCGTTAAAATGTATTCTTCACGAAGATGGCAGACTTGACCTGAAAATTGCCCGGCTCGGCAAAAAGTTCGAAGCAAATTTACTGTCGTTTCGCTAGAATGCTCGCTAAAACGCTCCTCTTAAAACGCTCCATTTTAACATTCGCCAGAATGCTCAAGTCTGTCAGCGGCTTTATAGATTATACCCATAGATGATACCGTGGTAAGTACAAAGATCAACCAGTCTAGTCAAGTCAGTTCGTATGGTCTGCCGTGGTGCTCTTGATGTACCTACTTAACTAATTTCAAACTCTTAAGTAGTACCGAAGCGATATTAAATTTTGCGCTTTTCATTAAAATGTTCAATGAACCTTCTACATCTTTATAATGTACTGGTGCCAGTGAATCATGATGTGATAACATTTGATAAACCGATGCTTACGTGTGTTCCCTTTGTGATAATATCACTTGTCTATCTGTAATCCTAGCGATATCTATTGACTAGTTCTTTGGTATCGGTTATCTAATAGTTCAAATGTATAGATAGATGATTGAATGATGAATATGTATTCGATGAAGCGCTGAAATGTGAGAGGTCATGATCTTTAGTGATAATGTAACATAATTTGTGATTTCTGAAAAGTTGGGTACCGTCTCGTAGCTATATTAAGCTATACTAGTTTTGTTTGAAATATTTAGCTCAAACGAGCGAATGCACATTCTATCCCGACTCTAGCAAATTCTTTTTGTGTAAACAACAGGGACAACACATTCCTTCGTTGGTCTCTCCCTACTAAAATGTCTAGAATATCAACAAAAGAATGCTAGAGCTCATGTTCTGGTTTAAGTTCGTTTAGTCTAAATCCACCTTTATAAGTATGTTCTATTACCCATCCCATCTAGGAAACAAACTGAGGAAAAGAATTATGATTTTTACAAAAAAAAAAAAAAAATAGTTTGTCGTAAAAAGTGAACAATATAAACCGCATTTTCTTCTAAACTTTATAAAACCCACAACTGACATTTATGGGCCTACCCAAAACTATAAAACAACAAATTCAACCATTGAAAAACACCATCGTATTCCGTTATCTCCGCCATGCACCATTGGCTGTTATTTGGATTGTCTTTTTACGTTGTCCATAAAGTCTTCGTGGCCCTTTTCAGTTTCTTATCAGCAGTTATATGTCGCTGGTCAGAGTCACAATAACGGTTTATTTCTCCCTGCTATGTCGTCAATAGTGTACGTACGTATTTTGATGGTGCACAAACCTTGTGGTTTAGAACCGATCGATGTTTTGCGTTAAGTTTTCATCTGTATTGTTACTTGAGCCTCCGTAGCAATCATTATCTTCTTATTTCGTCATCCAAATTTCAAACCGAATGGCTGTTTTTCTGTTTAATTAAAATTATTCCTTCAAAACTGCGCAAGATTCACCTCAACTCGATCAATAAACATTTAGTAAAGTTGTCACGTTGCCAACAATCGATCGCTTACGAAATAACGTTGCGACACTATCGGCTAAAAACTCGCTCTAATTGGTGATTGACCCCGGGCCATCAATCGAGTCAATATCAATTTGTACCTAACAAGCTCTGCCACTCTTCATCAGATTGATATTGATTGAACCCCCTTGAAGTTTAAAAGATTTGGTAACTATATGACACTGTTTCTTATTGGCATAAAAGGAAATGATACCTGGTTTATTCTTACAATAATATTGGTCACAGTTACTGTAACCAATGTCAGATCCATATAGGCCTGCGATCCAAACGAAGTAGTTGAAGCCAAGTATTTCGTGTTTTTTTAAACCATGTGGTGTCAAACCATTTCAAATGATCTACCGGATTATTTCATATGACCAACTCAGCCTACTGGCTAATCGCACCGCCATTCACACTTAGAGAAATATCCTCAAGTTATTAAAAAGATTCGCCACCATCATTTAATCACTTATCGGATTTGCATTTATTCCCACTGGGACGGGGTCCAAGTTTCAACTATTAGCATTGGTCGTTTTTCATTGGCACCAAGTATTGAACCGGGAATTCGCAAGGACTTAATATCCATTAAATATTCATCCTTTCAAGTTGATGAAAGCGAGTTTACTGTGTTAGTTAAAGTAGAAATGAGATTTGTTGTAAGAAATCTATACTCTGTCTATTTATACTAATATTATAGCTAAACAGTTTGTTTTTTTGTATATTTGAACGCGCTAATCTCTGGAACTACCAGTCAGATTAATTCGATAAGAAGCCTAGGTATAATTATTATTGAAGCTCCTTGATTGATTGATGAAGGGGATTTGATTAAGAATCTATCAAAGGCGAAGTAATTAGTTGCTAGAAAATAGTTCTCCTTAGCCGGTCATAATTATCTCTTCTAGGATTGAGATAGGTAACACTTGAGTGGTTCTTCATCAAGGTGTTATACGTTGAAACTGCCAAGATTGATTATTTATTGTGATGACATGTTTATTCTGTTTAATGACTTAGTAGAACGAAACGACGGAAAGGCACCTACCATAAACGAACACGTAATGGAAAACCAAAATCATAGAAGCGGACCCCATCTCAGGAGGATCCAACTTTAAGGTTGAAAATGACTTTAAATGACATTACAAATAACGGCTATAACCCAAAAGTTTTAACTGATATTAACCCTGCGAATGCGGAAGTGTTTCCACATGAGACACGGTCGAATCTAACGTCACGGAAGGCATTAGGCATGCGACATGCGAGCGCAGTTTATGTCGCGCGCAACTGTTGCCGTATCACTCAGGAGTCAGATGCACGCGGGGAGCATTGTAGATCTGCTAATGGTAGATTGGTGGGAAGCATGACAGACTTATTATAGCAGTGAGGGTTGGGAATAGCTAGCTGAGCTATAGGAGTAGCGTTGCTATCCGACCAGATAAAGCCGGAAAGTGTTAGGCTTCTTGACACCTTGTCCGGCCAAATTTGACTGCGTCCGGCCCGTCCGGCTTTTGTTAGGCTTTTTATATCTATCGTTCAGTCACTTCAGTCAGAAACGAGCGAGCGAGACGAGACTCTAACTCGCCAAGACACGCAAGTTCACATACTACCTACATAATATGTACTGTTATTTTTTACCTAGTAGTTTTATTCGATATTTTTGTCAAAAATCCTTATTTTACTTAGCGTCCGGCCTTGGGACCCAAAAGGGTAAGTCCGGCTTTTTGATTTTTAGAGATGGCAACGCAACATAGGAGGAATTTGTGAATTATCAAGAGTTCGCAGATTCGCAGGATTTGTGCGGTTGTAAGTATTTTCTGTGGCTTAGAGGAATTCGTGATTGATTCGGTTTCGGAGAATGCGTACGCTGGTTTGGTTTATAATTTCCTGAGAATTCTTTCGAAACAATGTAAAATACTTATGCAAATTTTGACATATTTGTTACAGCCAAACTGTAGGTACCTAACAAAATACGTTCTGCGGCGGAAAAAAGGTGTCACTTATTAGCTATATGCCTCCGTGTCCTTCAGGTCTGCCAGTTCAGCCAAGGAATTCTCCGCTAATAAACACAACACAATGCTTCATGCCCCAAAAACAAATACCACACACGTGCCGACGAAAATCATTCCAACCACCGCGAGCTATGTTAATATCCGAAGTTAGGAAGTTCACATCTACAGAATTTGCATAGCAGTATAATCTGGCTCGTATACATCTTGCCAACTTTCGCGTGCAGCTTAGCTCGTGCAATTTATTGCTCGGGAGCTGCGGCGGCTGGCTTGTTATTGCTCTTTAATTGTTCTATTGCTGTTTAGAGATTTGATGCGGGAGTGAAAGAATGAGAGCAGGTGAGAATAGGGAAAGATTGTTCGAAAGATTTTTGCTGCGAGCGAAGTAACGGATAAGTAAGTTTTAACTGTGATTTTGTGATTTTAGTGGTTTTATATCATTGACTTATATGTTATTCGTTTTTATATCAATGAGTGGTATTGAACTGAACTGTTGGTATGGTTTTTTCAATTACGAACATGAAAAGCGCTGCTACAATGATATATTGTAGAGCTACATAATACAAATTATCACATGCAATAAGACAGCATTACAACATCTGTTGTTTCAACACTCACACCCTATATTAAAAATAATACCCACATTCTATATTTGAATTTATTACCGTTTATGCCTTTAAACATGGAACACGTTGTCCTATTACATCCCGTTCATAACCCTCCGTCACGACGGGTGCCGTTATCCCGTACTGATTATAATTTTGTAAAACGAAAGGATCGTTAGACATGTTGATATAATATGTCATTTATATTGGCTTGTTAATTTTATTATTGTTTGGATGTCATTAATTAAATATTTTATATTTTGTATTTCTACATCTTCATCTCATTTTACATAGAATACTAGCCCCCTTATTTATAAAGTAGCTTAAAATTAAGAGATGTTTAAACATCAAAAAAATCATGGCTAAGCAAAGTACGTTTATAAATAAGGGGGGATTAATGTCTGAGAGTCTTACATCACAGTATCATACGAGTGCAGACTTCCACAGACATCAATATAGTTTCTTTCAAAGTTAACAGCGCGAAACATATTGCGGCTCAAGTGTCGTACACTTGTGTCGTAGACTAAACGTTAATTAGCGCTACTTAGCGAAGTATTTGCGACTCCCCCGGGAGAGAGGGTTGCTTGCGTTTAGCGCGGAACCTTCACGCTTCGCTTCGATTTGATTATTTGTACTTAATTGAAATGCAGAATTCCAGACTAGGATATCATTTAATTCCTTTTTTTTACTCTTGAGTTCTAACCAGCACGCCATTTGCGTAACACACTTTATTTACAATCTGAAGGATTTGTAACCAAGAACTTCCTAATCTATTGCTTCATATGTTTGAAAAATTCGTCTACTCGACAACGCAAGTAAGGCAATGAATGTTGTCGAACTGTCAGAATGAAAGGTATTGCAAATGTTAGTGTGTTACGTAATTACCTTGCAGGTTAACATGGCACTATAAATATAATATGGAAACTACGTACAAACGGTCGAAACGGCATACTCACACACGCGCGCGGTGCTCTCAGTATATTTATTGTGGCTTAGAGGTCTCGGTGTGTGTGCCGTTTCGTACAGTGGGCTGCATCAATTGGGTACCCCAGTTGTATTAAAATTTTAATACAACTGGGTTACCCCAATTGATGCAGCCCATTGTACCTTTGTTCGTAGTTTCCCTACTGTCCATATTTATATTGTGGCATGGGCGTATTTTACACAGTAAATCAATCCCTCACTGCACAGTCAGATATGAAACAATATCTGTAAGGCCTCTGCCTCGAATTTTGCGGGCAGCGGGGCGGCAGCGGCGGCGGAGCGGGAGCGGCAGGATTATGCGTAAAAACAAATGGACCGGACCTCCAAAAAAGCGGCGCGGTAGCGGGACGGGACAATGCGAGACGCGCCGCCGCACAGTGGATCGTCCCCATACAAGAGGTCGGACATAGAATTAAAAATTGAAAAAGTATTTAATTGAAAAAAATGAAATATGCAGTTGCATTACTCTATTAAGGAACTACAAAAAATGTTACTACAATTTTTTTATTTGACCAGTACTTTATGAGCAATTCGATGAAAAGTGTTATTTTTCTATGGAAATGGTCACAAAAATGTCTGTATCTCATGATTCCCTCCTTGTTTCGATTTGCGGTTTTCACTACTGTTATCTACCCATTTTATGCCACGTTTTCTTCAAGGACACATGGTGCCCCCAGCGACCCCCTTCCGAGATATTTTGCTTTTAGTAACTTTACTTTTTATTGTATAACTGATGATATGGAGGTACATTAAGTATATTCATTACTGAGAATAAGTCATCCCTAAGTAGTTCCTTAAATAACAGGTGCATTTACGATTACTTTAATGACTTATGAACGCTTCTGTTGCCATACAACAAACGCGTTAATGAGTCCTTAAGTGAAGATTCCCAGTACTTGCTTAATCTAATTAGTTATTGTAATTACTATGTTAACAGCCCTTAATCTCAGCATTGTTATTGTCTAATGTCATCATTAGCTTATCAAATTCATTGCTAGTTGCCTACTTGCTGCCCTATATATTTGAGTGTGTTTAGCAAATGTAATTCAGTTGTAATTATAACTTCTACCAAGTGTTGTCATTATGGCTTTCCGTGGGTTTTCTACTTACCTAGATCTTTACGTTGCTCTTCGTAATCATAAAGATCTTCGTGACTATGACCATTTATTTAACACATTGAAGTCGAATACTAACGTCCAGTTAAGTGAAAGTGATGTGACGGATCTCAAGAACTGGTGTCGACGATTTTGCTATAGGGTTTACACCAAATGGGTGCAATCAAGAAGGACAGTTGACAGGTTCATTAACAAGAACGAAGAGTGGTTAAATTCCGATATCGTTTGGCCAGATTGCTTTAAAGAAAATGTTGTTGACACTGAAGAAGCAAATGAAAATGAGGCAGAAGAGGTAGTCAGTCCATCAAAATCAGATGCATCTACTTCAACATATACATCTCCTCGCAAACGCTTTGAAGATTTATCAACTAGACACAAAAGAAGACGTGTTAATGAAAATGTTACTAGTTGCAGTCGTCCGGATGAGCTTTTGCATACTGTTGAAAGTATACTTAAGTCTGCCGGAAAAAATGATATAGCCAGAATAATGAAAAATTTGCTGGAAAATCCTGAACACGTCTCAACAGTTATAAATGTCCTGGAAACTAAGCAGAATCCTCCGCTTCGTGAAGTTCCTACTCACAAAGCACTTGCTCTTTACGTTTACTTGCAGTTATCCAAGTGGCGTTACATCACACTTCGGGACTTTAGTTTAAAAGAAGGTCATGCGAAATACCCAAGCTACTACTTGTTAGTTAAAGAAAAGCTTAAATGCTACCCGGCAAAAGAAGACATAACTGTGACTGAAACTTCCGCAAAGATACGTATCCAAGCCCTCCTTGATCTCACCGTTAGGAGGCTGATCGATTCACTTGAATCAAATTTTGATGCTGGTGAACAACTTGTGCTTCACAGTAAATGGGGTTTTGATGGAGCTTCAAGTCAAAGCATTTACCATCAAACGACAACAACAAGTGAACAAGACTTATCCAGTGTATTTATGGCAAGTCTTGTACTACTTAAGTTAGTGACTTCTAGTGGAAGTATAGTGTGGCAGAATGATCGGCCATCGTCAACCACATATTGTCGCCCGATTTCATTTACATTTATGAAAGAAACGGAAGCGAATGTTAAGGCTGAAATGGAAATATTTGAGACCGAGATTCGTGAACGGAACCCGACTGATTGCGGCAATGCTACTGTTACTCACAATCTATGGCTAACCATGATTGATGGTAAGGTACATTCAATCATATCTGGTACATCGGCAGCAGTGTGTGATTTGTGCAAAGCTCGCCCAAGCGAAATGAATAACTTGGAAGAAGTGAGAGCTAAACCCGTGAATACAGATTTATACAAGCATGGATTTAGTTCATTGCATGCTTGGATTCGGTCCATGGAATGTTTATTACACATTTCTTACAGAATGGACATAAAATCATGGCAAGCAAAAGGTGACGAAAATAAAAAAAAAGTTAAAGATAAGAAAGAAGCCATTCAAGAAGCTTTCCGAAGAAGAACAGGCTTACTTCTAGACGTTGTTAAGCAGGGTAGTGGCAACACAAACACTGGAAATGCTGCAAGAAGATTTTTTGCAAACCCTGAAACGACTGCCGAAATTACTAAATTAGATGTTAATTTAATTAGAAGACTCGCCGTTATTTTGCAATGCATTTCCTCAGGCGAAAAAATTCAAGTCCAAAAATTCAAATCATATTGTGATGAAACAGCAAATTTATTCGTGGAATTATATCCATGGTATAACATGCCAGCAAGTTTACACAAATTGCTGATTCATGGATCACAGATAGTGGACCACTTATCAGTAGTGCCTATAGGTTTTTTGTCTGAAGAAGCATCTGAAGCAAGAAACAAGGACTTTCGCAAATTTAGAGAATGTCATACACGAAAGCATAGTAGCATCGCCACTAATGAAGACATTCTTCATAATCTGCTATTATCTTCCGATCCTCTTCTCGCCAGCTTACGACCGAAGATGACAAATAAAGCCAAAAAGTCTTCATTTAGAGAACTAGACGATTTACTCATACGTGATCAGAGTGAATTGGAGTTCATTGACGCGGACGTTTCAACTGATACACTTGCTGCATGTAGTGACGTTGAAGAAGATGATGACGATGATAATGATCATGATACTGATCTCACAAAGAAACGCAGAAAACATGACGTTGTGGTCCGCATACATAAACCTAAAACCTCTTTCATAAAGAGGTTCTTCGTCTTTCTAGGACCACATGTGTATAATAAAATTAACAAATCCATAAATATTTTTTCCCTTAACAAATTCCATTGTAAAAAGAAGGCATATGAATTTTTAATGAAACTATCATACGAAGACACTGAAAAACTTATTCAAATAATCAGTTAATATTTTTGTTTGTATATATATATAAATGTATATTACTCTATTCCTGTCCATTTATCATGTAGACATATGTATACACTTACACTTACACTTAGACACACAGTCACCCCCACACAGTACACACACACTCACCCTCTCATTCTCACACACAAATCCTCACGCACACTCAAAAATTGTTAGTAATTTAAGTTTAGTTTACCTTAATTTCTTAATTGTATTTGATTAGTAATGGTCCTAAACTTTTGCTTCTTGCTAATTTTAGGTTACCTAGTATATTGTTTCTGAGGGGAAACGGCGCTGTTAGCTGAGATACAGGCTCACGCCTAGTTCAGCTGCGGATGCTCATTCTCTTATTTATTTAAACTGTAAGCCTAATATTTGTAAGAATGTACTGTACCTACCTACTGTTTTTGAGTAAATAAATAAATATTATTAAATAAATAAATATTATTATTATTATGATGTCGTTATTAATGAAGATGAAGAAAATATAGTTTAAGTCTTATAGTACCTAATATTATTATTTTACAAGCAGTTTCTTTGTTAATTTCTAGTTTTTGTGTATTTTTTTTATTCTATTCTTTTTTTCTATTCTAGTTTTTGTGTTTTTTTTTAATTTTATTCTTTTTTTGTTTTGTGTTATGCCACCCATCAGCCAATAAATGGTTTTTTTCTTTCTTTTCTATTGTTGTTAGTAACTACATGGTCGTGTTAATTAATTAATTTCCTATTATAATTTAGTTTTTAGTAGTTGTTTATTTTTTTAGTTTGTTTTAGGGTACATAGTTATTTTATTTTTAAATTATTTTTACAGTGTTATATTATATAAATAAAAAATATATTTATACCTACATATTTTCTTATTGATCATAAAACTCTATTTCTTTTCGATGTGTTATTGTAAATGCGACTCAGTCATTACTAAGCTAATGATGACATTAGACAATCACAATGCAGAGATTAAGGGCTGTTAACATAGTAATTACAATAACTAATTAGATTAAGCAAGTACTGGGAATCTTCACTTAAGGACTCATTAACGCGTTTGTTGTATGGCAACAGAAGCGTTCATAAGTCATTAAAGTAATCGTAAATGCACCTGTTATTTAAGGAACTACTTAGGGATGACTTATTCTCAGTAATGAATATACTTAATGTACCTCCATATCATCAGTTATACAATAAAAAGTAAAGTTACTAAAAGCAAAATATCTCGGAAGGGGGTCGCTGGGGGCACCATGTGTCCTTGAAGAAAATGTGGCATAAAATGGGTAGATAACAGTAGTGAAAACCGCAAATCGAAACAAGGAGGGAATCATGAGATACAGACATTTTTGTGACCATTTCCATAGAAAAATAACACTTTTCATCGAATTGCT
Source organism: Cosmia pyralina (assembly GCA_946251885.1). Lineage (NCBI taxonomy): Eukaryota > Metazoa > Arthropoda > Insecta > Lepidoptera > Noctuidae > Cosmia > Cosmia pyralina. The sequence continues at coordinate 21,965,374 of OX276342.1, read as the reverse complement.
CATAAAGTACTGGTCAAATAAAAAAATTGTAGTAACATTTTTTGTAGTTCCTTAATAGAGTAATGCAACTGCATATTTCATTTTTTTCAATTAAATACTTTTTCAATTTTTAATTCTATGTCCGACCTCTTGTATGGGGACGATCCACTGTGCGCCGCCGCCGCCACCCCGCTGCCCGCGAAATTCGAGGCAGAAGCCTAAGCCGTTCAAATACTTTTGAATATATTATGCAAGAGTCGATCCTGCTGGATCTGTTTGTATAAATCGTTGCAATTCCTAACAATAAATTCCTGTTGCAGCAGTTATCGTACAATCGGTAACACGATATGATATAGGTATTAAAGCACCTGACATATTTCTCAATTTTATCCAAAGTAATAAATCCATCATACATGTTTGAAATTATTGCGCAACTACTTCCGCATACTTGAATGTCAGTCCGACACGGTAGCTGCCTGCCGTGTCGGGCCCTGAGGAATTTCTTACCTACTTTATGTACACACGGGTACATGTCAAGCTATAACTTTCCAGTTTAAGCTGACCTCTCATTGTACGGAAATCCTATACAATGCGAGATAAGCTTATACTGGAAATGTATAGCTTGATTATGTAGCCGTGTGTACTAGCATCTAATCGTATATCTACTGTAGATTTATTATTTGGAAGTATAGGAAAAATGGAGTTCAGAGTTCTAACTCCATTTTTTCCATTCCAACGAGCCGGAAATGCAAAAGCTGCGGTTACGCTTTGATAAGTAATGTACGTTTGAGATACGTGTTATCAGTCGTTTTCACACCGCAACATCCAATGTGACCTATCTGACCTTCGATACTAATCCTCTTTAGGTTCATACTGTCGTATCATCATTAATTAATTGCCAAGGCAAAGGAACTCGCACCACAGGTGAAGTAAAGAAACTTCTCACTTACAATCGACTCTAGGATCTCACTATCGACAAGTTCCTTGAGACCACCTGCCCCTATAATAATGCTAGCACGGGAACGTGAAGCTTAGACCAACAATACACAACTAAGATACCTCAGTATAATGCTAACAACATTTCCTCTTCAGAATACACTACAAATACTCTTGAACCACAACTCAACTATCTCCGCAATGCCTATAACTTAGGTGCTCAGTTTACACAGCAAGTTAATAATATTCCAACAGCCCAGGATTCCTTTTATTCTATTTAACTGGGTGCCATCTTGAATGGAGACAAATGGCGAGTGCGTTCGCAGAGTTATCTCGGCGCCATTTCTTCTAATTCGCGGCGCCAATGACCCGCGCCGCTGTAGGGTTAATTAAAGAATTAATCGCCGACCCGGGCCGTAGGGACCAAGGGATGCGCCGTGACTGAAATTTGTCGTAGGGTTATTAATAGGACGGGCAGGGGATGCCTTTTCCTTGGGTTCTAATCTTGCAGTAAGGTATTTTTAGAAAGGTAATTTTGTAGACGTTATTGCAGGTAATTTGTAACAAAACAGCTTTCTTACATTACCTATATAAAAGCTCCTATATACGAACATACAATTACAATATACGCTGACACACGATTGTAATAATTTACAACAAGCATTTGTACTGTCGGAAGCTCCCGCTTTAGGCAATTAATCAGTATTCAGCAAAGACATGTCGAGTCTGCAATCACGCGGCGCAAATCAGTTGTATACCTGCCTGCATAGTAGGTATGCTTTGTAACAATATATTGTAACATCGCAAGAACACTCACCATTACATGTGACATATCTGTCACGCTTATAAACCCGAGGGGACTGAGCTATCTGTGGATATAATAATGTTCTTGGTAGTCCAAGCTGATGATAGCACGTTTATACAAAAACTGGTAATAATACCAGCCATAAAATTTATTGGTAGTAGTTTAACTTCCGCAATCTGCTAATCCCGCTTGATTTTTTTAATTTCATTGGACATTCCTGGTAAAATCGATGTGTCTGACCACAGTTTGTCCTAAAAATGTCGCTTAATTAATGAGAATAAACAGAACTTGCGAGAACCTAAACGTTATTCAAATTTAACCTATCAATCAATCTGCCTAGTCTTTTCCCAACTATGTTGGGGTCGGCTTCCAGTCTAACCGGATGCAGCTGAATACCAGTATTTTACATGGAGCGCCTGCCTATCTGCCGTCCACAACCCAGTAACTAGGTAATACGATACTCCTTGGTAAGTCTGGTTGTCAGACTTTCGGGCTTCTGACGACCCGTAACGACTGGCAAAGACCCACGAATGACAGCCGGGACCAACGGCTTATCGTGCTTTCCGAGGCACGGAGGAGTCTCGCCTCGGTATGTAAAGATGGTCACCCATCCACGGACCAACCCCGGCAAGCGTAGCTTAACCTGATGGATCGACCCGTGCGGCTGTTATTATTGAGCCACGAGCTCCTCATAATTTAACCTATCAATAAGAACTATATCACTCATTAATCCGCTCATAACTTTACTGTGAAAATAAGCTGACACATCGTTTCCATTCGCACCGGTACCAGAGCTCAAATTGAAATAAATATCGGTGTCGAACGGCATCTGTCGGTACCCATTAATTATACTGACCTACATGTTTGTTCTACAGATCTGTAGTACAGAATACTTGCAGAAATTCTACTCGTATACAATACTTAGGTGAACGCAAGGCCAGCGTGCATCGGTAATCACACACAAAACTGAGCTACGTCTCAAAGACGTATGTATAGCATAATCAGCCTATAATGTTCCCACTGCTGGGACACAGGCCTCTTTGAAAGGGAGTGGGCCGTAATCCACCACGCGGGCCCAGTGGGGGTTGGTAGATGTCACATGTCTTCGAATTTGTGATTCTAGGACATGCCAGTTTCCTCACGATGTTTTCCTTCACTGTTTTAAGAGCAGTGGTGATGGAATAATTTACACAAAGTAAATCGCCTGCCTGGGTTTCGAACCTGCGACCTACAACTCGAAGTCGCGGCCGTTACCACTGCTCTCAAAGACGTATGTAGGTCTTGCGAAAACTGACAGTCCCTTTATCATAGATAATCATTCTAAGCGCATTTTGCGTTTGACATGGCGTTCTTTAACGTTCTGCGTATGTGCCTAATGTTGAAAATAGGTCTACAAGCTACATAACACTAAAACTAGTGCAAATGAGTTTTCAGCGAAAATACCAATTAGAAATATGTGAAAGCTGTTGGTCTTCTGCAGAGGCAGTGCAAGCATAGCCGCACCAGTTGAAGTATTTACTATTCATAAAGCTTAGCAAGTTGGGAGTTCTTATCTAGAATCAGTATTCAGTACTATCTCACCGGATACAAACACAATGCATTGTTTTGAATTTGATCAGACAAAGTTAGCGTTTTGGGAGCTCCCGGTGCATTCAAGCTTTTGTGATTGTTATATGCTACATGTTTCAGTTTACCTATAATTGTAGTGGGTTTTCTGATTCCCCTATTTCGTGATTATAGGAAGCTGCTGTGAACCCGATATCCTCGTTCTCGATTAATTATGTATGTACATCTATTGGTCGTGAGGTCGAAAACATCACATACGCGGTCGAAAATACCTTGCGGTTGATGGCCTGTCAGAATCGCTTGTTTGTTGCTGTATTGTTACGAAATACCAATACTGTAGCGGGGATAGGGTTGGTAAAAGTTTGTTTGGTACATTGTGTTAGCGAAGTTTGGGCGATGAAATAATTATTTAGTAGACATAGGATTTAGACATCTTGTGTGTCGATAAAAGGGTTGGGCATTCATTATTTCTGTTGTTAGTAATATGATTTTTTACGAGTAGCTACTTGTAGGTACATTATGTTGGACATGACAAAAACTAAGTAAAATTACTGAAATAGATATGATATATGTTCCGGTCAAGAGCGAGTCGGACTCGCGCACCGAGGTTTCCATTCCGATTTCTGAAAAGTGTGCTATTTAGAGATATCGTTTTATTTTTCCTGTAATCTTTACATAAACTTCTATCACATAGAATAATTTCTACCTCATCAGACTAAAAATGTGAGCATAGGAAATTTCAAAATGTTGCTTATCTTTAGACTTATTCATTTTTCAATGGTGGCGCTGCTGGTTATCAGCTCTAATTGCCTTAAATTAGAGGTAACTTAGGTACGCTACGGTAAATCCGGTAGTGGGGCGCGTCATTTCAGCTTAGACGAACTCTCCTGTAGGCACTGTTTTATACTTACTTTTTTTTTTAAATTTTCTATGGTTCTATATCATTTGGTGCGTCTGACTAATCAGAAAAAAAAATCTAAATGTCAACATCAAAAAAAAAAAAAATCTTCAACTAAATGTCATCTATTGATGTCATCTAATCTAATCTAAATTACATGATTTTATGAATGATCCTCTGATTGGTACAAAAATTGGATTCTTCTTCACACTACAGTGGTGATTAGAGCCAAACTACTAATATCCCTGGTAGCAGTGACATGAACTCAATGATAATTTAAATAAAATTAGAGGAAAAATCTACACAATAAACAAAATATTCCCAACCTAAGTCCACATTACAGCAAAGACCTAGCTTTACCCAGTTAACCCTTCGGCAGCGCGCGGTCGCATTAACCTGCCCACATTTATTATGCGAACAAACTTGCAATAAAACACACGTAAGACACAATATCCACAATAAGTCGCACAAACTCGTACACTCGCACACACGCAACATGTAATTTACTCGGAATCATTTTGAATAATGTATGAGAAACAAAATAGACGAGAGAACTTGCCCCGGATTTTACCGTTAAATTGGTTTTAGGACATGCTATAAAATATATTGTTTTAAATGTGGGTATACAGTAATGTTTAGTCGCGAATTGGTTGTCGTTTGTTTTAATTTGAGTAGGAATAAATATTATAGGGTGATTGTGTTGATAGCTAACAAAGGAATAATTCTGACGTCTACATAAATTAATCTAAAGCCGCTGATAGACTTGAGCATTCACTTGTAATGAGCATTCTAATGAAGCGTTTTAGCGAGCAATCTGGCGAACATTCTAGCGAAACGACAGAATTTGATTCGAGTTTTTTGCCGAGCCGAGCAATTTTCATGTCAAGTCTGACATCTTCGTGAAGAATACATTTTTAACGAGCATTTACTAGAGCGTTCGCTAGAATGATCGTGAAAGTATTCGTAACGATGTTTGGTTCTATGCTCGTCTCGGTTCATTGTTCAGTTCGACAAAAATTTATAAACAGCGAATGCTCGATGTTCTGTTACAAGTAAATGCTCAAGTTTATTAGCGGCTTAACGAAATTGATGTGGTACTTTAAAAATCGGTACTAAATATAATATTTTGCGCTGTAAATATTTTACTACGAAATAATATTATAATGCGGCGTGCGTGTATTACCAGATGTATAGGCAAAGGAGATATGTAAGAATCGTAGCAGGTGGCGTTCTTTACTACCTGCCCACTCCTATGAGACGAAGGCGTGATTTAGGTATGTATGTATAATATAAACTGAATAATAAAACTGTTGGGCAGATTTTCGTAAATACTTATAATTAAAAATATGAAGTAATAAACAACCTTTTGTACACAAATTCGTAATTATAAACAGACTAAAACCCAATTACTTAATATAAAAACGAAATGAATAAAATTCCTTTTGTTTACACAAAAATTTCAGCTCGAATCTGATATCATTGTTTCATAACGTCACAGTTCGTCAATTCCCCTGAAACACAGCAAAAGCACATGCTACAATGAATATGAACAAACGCTGTAATAGCGTAGATATGAAAAAAGGACAATAAGGGATGAGGCAAATACGTGAATAAAGGATATCTGCTCTGTTACTAAAAGGCAGGGGAATTATGAGCACATAAAAATGAAGGGAGCGACAGTCTCTTCTCTCTAGACAACGCGGGGAAGCGGCAACGCTTGTTATTAAGTCCCCTGCTATGTAAATATGTACCGCGAGTCTTCGGAAATAAAGCCGCTGGGAAATTCTTTACGAAAACATTATATTCCGAGTTACTTAATTCTGAAATTATTTAGCGAAGTTTTTTGTCGCAATTTTTTACTGTCGCAGTGGCAGAGTTAAAACTGTTAGGCTTAAAGATATTGCGATGAAACATAGTGTTAAAGGCCGTTTGAATCTGATAGTCCTGGAGCTTTCAATTAACAGATAGTTAATCATCCTTTGTTGCAGGTTTATTTCTGTCTCTTGCCAAGTCATCCAATCTTCATAGTACTCCACTAAGCTCAATCTACTGTATTCCCAGCTCAAATAAGCTTTTTCATTTTTAACTTACAATGGCCATTTATGAACTTAATAAAAGTAATAGAGTTAAGGTGTTTGCGCAGTAGTATTACGCGAAATTCAAATTTTCTTCCGTTTTTCGCAGTTTGCAAGTCAGTATCAGGTTGTATGTTGATAAAAATATGAGTCGCGGCTATAACAAATATGTATTTAAGTACATAATTTTAACCGTAAGAATCATCAATACATCTCTCTAAGTTAGATTTGTTCTCTCTAAGTTTGGTTACGGAAATCATGACATTTTGGAACAAATCTAACTTTGAATGATGTATTGATGATTTTCATGGTAATAATTAAGTAAATACATAATAGATTGGGGAAAAAGTTTCTTCGCATTTTTTAAGAAAATTACATTATTTACATTTATCTAAAGTACACTTCTGGACACATCTTTTGGCCCACCTTGTATTTTCAGTTTCGTTTGGTCCTAGCTAAAATTTTATATTAGGTCGAGCAAAAAGTTTTTATGCAGTTTTGAACCTGGCACATTCACAATTTCATTCAATAGTCTTTTTTTGAATTTCGAACACAGAATTTAAAGAAACAAAAGACAATTTGGAGCCTGTTTGTTGATATCAAACAATCGAATACTAAGAAAACTTGGTTTTATTGGTTTACTTGGATTTAATTCTTGAAAAAGTGATTGATATCTTTGGTTTTGCAACAAACATTACTTATTCTTAACATTAAGGTGAGGTTCTATCAATAATCTATGGATACTTCACCTGAAGTCGCCGCCCAAGCTGTGGCACTTATTCAGGCCGGACACAGCCAAAGAAACGTGAGTGCTCAACTTAATTTAAGTCGATCTGCGGTCCGAAATGTTTATCGGAGGTACCTAGAGACTGGCGGCTTTGTTCGTCGCCAAGGAAGGCCACGATCTCGGGTCACAACTGAAAGGCAGGATCGATTCATCGTGACGACCAGCTTGAGAAATCGTCACCTTACCTCCATTGAGATACAAAACCAACTTCGCGACTTCCACGGAGTATCTGTGAGCGCTCGAACTGTTCGGAGAAGGTTAAAAGAACGCGATATGGTACCACACAAGCCAGCTAATGGCCCCAAACTAACGCGAGCCCACCGAACAGCGCGCCTTCATTTCGCACGCAGTCATTTAAATTGGACACAGCAAGATTGGAGCCGTGTACTCTTTTCTGATGAGTCTAAAATTGTGTTACATGGCAATGATGGAAGGAAGAAGGTCTACCGACGTAAGGGAGAGCGTTTCGCACAATGCTGCTTTGAAGAGAGGGTTGCTTATGGCGGTGGCTCATGGACTGTCTGGGGCGGTATATCCGCGAGCGGCAAAACTCAACTTGAGGTTGTTACAGGACCACGGCTGCCAACATTAAATGCTGAAAGGTACATTCGTGAGTGCTTAGAACCTCACGTGATACCATACGCGGACTATGTGGACCCAAATTTCCTTTATATGCATGATAATGCAAGAGCCCATGCGGCCGGCATCGTCAGGGAATATCTTCGGGATGTGAACATCACAGTTATGGACTGGCCAGCCAGAAGCCCAGACATGAACCCCATTGGGCTCATGTGGGACGAGCTAAAAGGACGTGTTAGGGCTCGTCAGCCAGTTGCCCAGACGATGCAGGAGTTGAAAACTGCCATAGAAGAGGAATGGGAGATGATCCCTCAAAATTTCATAGAGCGGTTGATAAACTCTATGCCTAATCGTATGAGAGCTGTGGTAGATGCCCATGGAGGCAACACGCGTTATTAAATTAAACCTTTATTTGATAAAACATGTTTTTTATTCAAAAATCAATTGCCTTTAACAAGGCGCATATCCGACTTGTTAGGCCTAGCTCCATGTCGTATGGTATTCTGAATTCAAATTTAAAACAATACGATCGAAAAAGATGGTAAAATGTATCAGGTTTAAAACTGCATCAACAGTTTTTGTTCAATCATATTTCGGTAGGGGCCATCGAAACCTAAACTCTAAGGTGGGCCAATAGATGTGTCCAGAAGTGTATGTAGGTACCATTTTGTTCGATAACTTTTTGCCATCTTGTAGGTAGGGACATGATCCCATTGCTATAGAAATTTTGGGACTTCTGATCAAAATACCGCGACAAGTGGTTTTGGCAGTCCTCTCGTGATGTTAACCTGATACTGCCTAAAGAATTCTGAAGAGACCGAAACAGGTGGAAATCTGAAGGTGCAAGGTCAGGACTATACGGCGGATGCATTAACACCTCCCAGCCAAACTCTCTTAATTTTTGCTGAGTGGCTAAAAATGTGTGAGGTCTAGCGTTATCATGATGAAAAACCACACCCCTTCTGTTGATTAATTCCGGCCGCTTTCTCTCAACTTCTTGCTTTAATCTCATCAGTTGTTCGCAGGAGAGTTCAGAATCGATGGTCCTGCCTGGTGGTAACAGCTCATAATGAATAATGCCCTTCTAATCCCACCACACACACAGCATCACCTTGTTGCGAGTTAACCCGGGTTTTGCCACAGTCTGTGAAGCCTGACCGGCCTTTGACCACGACCTTTTTCGCACGTTCTTGTCGTACGTGATCCACTTTTCATCACCAGTTATCAGCTTCTTCAAAAATGGTTCGGTTTCATTACGTCGTTATAAAGAATCACAAATGAGTACACGGTTTATTAGGTTTCTTTCAGTGAGCTCGTGAGGCAGCCAAATATCGAGCTTTTTTGTGTACCTAGTTTTTTTCAAATGCGCCAAAACTGTTTTGTGGTCAATTTCCAGTTCTTCAGCTACGTCGTAACTACTGATATGCCGATCTTGCTCCACTTTTTCAAAAATGTCATTCATTTTATCCGTAATAGGGCGACCAGAGCGACGTGCATCTTTGACATCAAAATTTCCGGATTGAAAACGCTTAAACCAAATTTGTGCTACTCTCACAGACACTGCACTGGGTCCATAAACATCGCAAATTTTTTTCGCGGCTTGCGTTGCATTTTTACCTTTTTTGTAGTGAAATTTTAAAATGTACCGAATTTCTTCATTAGATTCACTCATCTTGACAGTACGAAAAACAAATGAAAATCACACATTTTCCTAATTTAAATTTGGAAATTTGTTTTTTAAAATTTAAACTTTCAATGATACCAAAACCAGCCAGATGCAAATAGTATAGCCAAAGAGATTTTATTTTAAGTTCATACATACTATAATGCGAAAAGACTTTTTCCCCAACCTAATATTTGTTATTGCCGCGAATCATATTTTGATCAAGACCTGACACTGACCTGCAAACTGCAAAAAACGCAATAAAATTTGAATTTCGCGGGCTACCACTGCGGATCAACCTTAAGTGCAAAAAAGATGAATGAACAAGAAAAATGATTTCGCCCACCCAAACGAAGCTCTAAAACTTAAAATGGTTTTTAATAATTTATTTTATCAAGAGATACGACAACAAAGGCAACGTTCACGAACTTAAAGACATTGAACTTCGAAAGGCTTCAAATATTTATAATCTCGAAAAGATCTAAAAACATTCGATTCACAATTTTCTCCTTGTCAGAAACAACGAAGCTAATAAATTGAACGCAATCCTGAAAACCTAGCCATCAACAGAATACTCGTAATATCTTCGTTTTCAATTTCAGATTTATTCCATTCAATAACTTGATAGAAATGGTTTTTGGGATTCGGGTATTCCTATAAATTTTATCTCTGATATTTTTGATATACTTAGGTAATTTATAAATTCCACACTACGAAGTATTCAAGAAAGCCTTATTCTTCTAATATACCTAGCTAATAATCCTACTAATATTATAAATGTGAAAGTTTGTATGTTTGGATGTTTGTTACTCAATCACGCAAAAACAACTGAACGGATTTAGATGAAATTTGGTATACAGATAGTTCATAACCTGGATTAAGACATAGGATACTTTTTATCCCGGTAGAAGGTTCCCGTGGGATTATTTTCGACATACACGCGGGCAAAGCCGCTGGCAAAAGCTAGTACATAATATGCGCAACCCAGACTCTATCATCTTCATTTAAAAAGTTATAAGCCCTTCGACCTAATTCACACATCCTCATCTAGTCTGCATCTATTCCTGAAATCGGATCTCTTAATGAACCACTGCAAAGAACAGTCATACAATTTTATAATACTTTAACCCCTTGCGCAACAAATCATTGAATACTTTTAGCGCTAAATGAATTTAAAACATCGTTCTGTTTCCGTGAGTCATTTAAAAATTATAGAAACCTTACTAGCTTTTGCCAGCGGCTTCTCCAGATAAAAAGCAGCCTATGTGCTATTCCAGAACATAATCTATCTCTGGCCAAATTTCATCCAGATTCGTTCAGCCGTTCTGGCGTGATTGAGTAACAAACTTTCACATTTATAATATTAGTAGGAAGTAAGATTTATTACAAGTCTGTGTTGTCACTTTTCCCGATCTAATGCGATTGCGGGCCAATCCTTTAAGAAACTCATCTCGCCATCTCTTTCTTGGCCTGCCGTAGCGTTTCCTGGTATTTGGGATCCACTGAGTGGGGGTTTTTGTGTATCCTGTGCTCCTGTTTTTTTTTTTTAAATATGTTTACCGCTAAACGCATTTAGTAATTATTTTGTGGTGCACGTGGGCCTTAATAACCAATCTTTGCGAAGGAACTGCCTTTGGTGACCTAAATACTCATCATCTAAGTCTAGACTGAATTCATTCAAACTTACACTGTTTGTCTACCGCACAACGTCAAAAGGACGTCAACGCGTAACGATATTATTCGAACTGAACTTGAGACTCTATGACGCCGTGCGGTGGTAGGTATCTGTCGCAGTAAAATGGTTGTAGCCGTGATATAGTTGTATCCAAATAAATAAAAAAATATCCCTAGGGATATAGCTATCTATCGTAATACTATAAAACCGGTATATTATGAAAACTGCCGGAGTGCTTTAATTTTGTTACAGCGGCCAATTTCAATGTAGCGCTCGCTGGCAGTTGCCGCGGTCACAGTTCCAACCTAACCTATTTGGTTGGAGTGCCCTAATACTTATATTACTAGATCATCCTCGTATTATATATTCCTAGTAAAATAGTTACGAACCGCTTTCATGTAACTATATCACGGCTACAACCATCTTACTGCGACATATCGTTACTTCGGCGCCGTCATCTAGTTCTCGTCTCGTTGACTTGGCGGTAGACAAACGGCCATGACCTGAGATTTTCAGGCAAACCGCGTCACTGATTAAATCAATATCTTATTTTGTATTTCGAGGTGGTCGTCTCGCCGGTAACGTTTCGTACATAACCATAATACCTACTTTCTTTCAAAGACGTGTCACGTCCGGGCGACTTCGAAACTTTCCACGAATATACTACCCGGGACTTTGTTAGGGCTGCCATTTTTATCAACTTTACTATGCTCTATATTCTGTACCGTTTGCTTTGTAGTTTTTGGCAAGCTGCTACTGCACGCTATATTGCGATCACCAAAAGCGGTGGTAAGTATAGCAATTTACCTTTCGGATCGGTTGTTATTTCTTGTCGTCTTTGTAATGGGGCTACTCATTACATCTTAGGATCTTCGAGACTGATGAGTGATGTCTCTGAAGGCCTCAAAATGTTTTGGTAATTTTCCTGGTTAATGCTGATAGCCCTGTTATCAGCGGATATCCCAGAAACAGGACAACAAACAGTCTGCTTTCCCCCTTTATCCGCGACTGGACGGTATGATTAATATTCTTTCCCGGTGTTTAGGGTTGTGAACTTCTGACATCGCAACATTCCCGCGAGCCATGTTTGGAACGTAAATATAAATGTCCGGGTAACAGGTGCTGTCTCATATTTTTGTTGAAATGTATATTATGACAAGTGTCCTCTTTGTGCAGCGCACTGCGCAGCTTAGTGCTAAAATATGTGCAAAGGACATGCCTCGGAAATGTGCAACACATTCTGGATACGAGGAAATTATACTTTTTGGAGCTGATTATGACGAAAATTGCTTTGCTGAAAAACACCTGAACTTCTAGTAGATATAGTGATATTTCTACATTCTTCCTACTGTAAAGAAAACCTGCCAACCTTACACTACGGGTAAATTTCCAGCGTCTTTCAGTTTAAATATATTCGCAGCACGTCTCCGTCGACGATAAACAATTAATTTCTTTAATCAACTGTGCCCGACGCGTCTCCTGAGTAAAATAGATACGACCACTCTGAAAAAAGTAATATAAGACGCTAGTTTATGCATCAGCTAGTTTATTAATTATCCTGGCAAGCTTTGTGGATTAATTTAAGTTACATTGTGGGTGGGATTAAAAATACAGAACCGATATTGATTATCGTAGATATCATGGCTAGATTACACTAGCGTGCGAGTCGGCCTACCGAGTAACTGCAGTGCAGTAACTCGCACCGTGTGGACGTATCATACGAGTTACTCGCACTTGCGAGTTGGACAGTAGCTCGCAGCCGAGTAACTTCCACATTTTTTGTTTGTTGTGTTGTAGTGATGGGGGACCATCACTCGCATGGCAGCAGCTTGCACATTCACTCGCATCGTTCGGACGCTTTCGGCAGTAGTAACTGCAGTGCAGCAACTCGCACCGTGTGGACGTATCATACGAGTTACTCGCACTTGCGAGTTGGGCAGTAGCTTGCAGCAGAGTAACTTGCAACTTTTTTTGTTTCTTGTGTTGTAGTGATAGCGGACCATCAATCGTATGGCAGCAGCTTGCACATTCACTCGCATCGCTCGGACGCTTTCGGCAGTAGATCGCCAGTCAATCGCAAGAGGATCCTGTTGAACCAATTAAATATTTCCAACCACACAACTCGCAAAAGACTAGGCAACTACTCTCATAATGAAACCTGCTAAGGCAAGCCGAGCTACTGACATGTGAGTACACAGTACAAGCAAGCTGTTTACCATACGAGTAGATATATAAGAAAGAAGCTAACTGTCTAGTCAGCAGCTCGCACTGTGTAAACCAGCTATTACTTACAATTATTTATTTAAAACTTGAATCTTGTTTGTCTTTTCTTGTATTGAACTTGAATTTCAGTTAAGAAAATATATGTTAAAGAATCTATGAGCATCAGATTTTGTTTTCTTTTGTGATTAACTGTTTACTCAAAGAATAAAGCATCGGCGGATATCGCTTCAAAGTCTAAACATATATTTCACCATATAAAAACAAACGAAAGGCAAACTAAAGAAAACTGCGTGTGGTCCAGAAAACACACACAAAACACATTAACCACAGTAAAACACAGTAACCGACTTGAAACACCCAACAACGGTAATAACTAACAGTTCATTGAATGCTATTATAAAAATGCTTTTACTTTAGCACGAAGATCTAAATACGAAGACGTAAGTAAGGCATTGCCGACCAGTTATCTTTGTCGGCAACGATCGAATCGTTAAAGTTAATGCTGACTCGGATCCGAGCCGTTACGGTTATATCTAAAACCGCTTGCCGTGCCCAAGTAAAAAGGTGATGCGACAAAAACCGCTCGTGAGAAGTGTCGTCAATTTAATGATTGTCGTATAAAATCAGCTATCTTGCCAAGGTGATAAGGGACGTTAATATTTTTTTGGGGAGTGCAAAAGATATTTAGCGATTCAGCATTTTTGTGATGAAAAGAGAATGTAGAGATGGGAGAACATAGGAAAACATGGACGATACCCCAAAAAATACCAGTAAATCAGATTAAAGTAATGGACACTCCGACCAAATAGGTTAGGTTAGAACTGTGACCGACTACGCGCGAGCCGAGGGAGCGATGTGAGCGGTGCCGCGGTAGCGGCCGGCGAGTGCTACGTTGAAATTGGTCGCAGTAGCAAAATTAGGACGCTCCAACAGTTTTCATATAACTGTCTCTAGGGATATAACCATATCACGGCTAGAATCATCTTACTGCGACATATCTATGTTTCAAATTCTAGTTCTGTAGAGCGAACTAACGAAACCGTGATCTTGATATTGGAAACCTGAAAACCACAACCTAATTCAGCTTAAAATCCTCATATGATGTGATACCTACGTAGGTATATGTGAAAGAAAAATATGCTCGTAGATTTGTGTTTTTAAATTCAAAGGGCTCTCTCATTTTGTTTTGTCTAGAATTCCTTCAGGAAGCCTCCTTCAATTCTAAAGAACCTTCTCTCAATCCCGCTGCAAGTTCCTCTCTTGCACCATTTTATCCTAACGGGATTCTAGTCCAACCACCGTTACCCGAAGCCGATAGCTTGCAGTCTAATAGAATAGTGCACGACGCACGATTGAATCCAAGCCAGTCCGAGCCAAGCTCCCGATTTGTCCGCCAATTGTTTTAAACCTTACCTATGTATGATAATGTGGAGATGAAGCTGGTTTTTTCCGAACAGGCTTCTTTAATCGTAAGAGAACATCTTATGGTCACCACCATATGAAAAACTAACCAGCCAGTAGGTAAGAGTGGTTGCAGAGCGGTCTTCCGAGGGTGAACTATATGAATGTTCTTCAGATATCGCCATTTACCGAGGATCTTTTATTCATCACATTCCTTCTCTATCAATCTAGCAGTCACATGCCCCTCCCAGGCTGCGCCACAACAGTATGAAGTGGCATTATTAAGACCCAGCTCTCTCTGTTTACAACACACAATGCTCTTATGATCTAAGAAGCTAAGCCCCTATGAAACGCCTAATTGCTCACCGTAGTAGTTGAGTTCAGTTCATAGTAGGAAAAATCTGCTTTCGGATTCTTTTGGGCTCGTCAATCGTCGCTGACAAAAGAGAAATCAGTGACAGTACCTAACCCATCAATATCCACACACAACCTAACAACAATATTGCTCGCTCCACAGCGCACAAATTCCCGCCATCCTTTGTGGACAAGTTATGAAATAAAAAGGCAAAACAAAGGCCATGCATGCACGATGGCGCTTACCCCGCGCCATTTATCTGCGGTGGGCTTAGTATGCGACGCCACAGTCACGCAGCCGCAACGCCGCCGTCACGCTGCGGGAACGCGCTGCACAATAACACGCATAAATAAAACTTTGTACGTTTGTATACTTTGAACGGTAGCTGGACGGAATTTCAATGAATGAAATGAAATTCTGCAGTTGGAATTCGCAGCGTTTTTATATAAATTGTAATTTGTAGTTGTAAGAGTTGAGTAAAGCATGGAATCCTGTTGTTCGTGTTAGGAATGATATCCTTCTGTAACTTTGTGGGAACTGTGTCTGAAAATAGCCAAAGTTTCAGGATGAGAACTGCTTATTATTGTCTAGACATCGAGACCAATAAAACGAACGTACCCTTGTAATATAAACTTGTTATAATCTTATTTACTCAAAGCTACGACATAAGTTTCTACATTTTAACATTCAAAACGCTTCTATAAACAAAGACAAACTTGACTTGTTTGAAATACAAACATATATTCTTACAAACTTATCAGAGTTTCAAATTGTCTGAATCTAATTCTAGATCTTGTAATAAAATCGGTCTTTACGTTCGTTCACCCGATTACTGCTGTCGTATGAAAGTAAGGTTTGTTGTCCACTATTAAGTGACGTCGTCGGAAACTTGAACGTTGCAATGTACGAAAATAATACAACAAACAAACAATATAACAAACGTGAACTTCTCCTACTGGACTGGGACCACTGGGTCTGGGTTCTCCTACTGGGTTTCTCCTCTGATCTAATGCAACGAACTGGCGTTCACATAGCTAGAATAAAGAACAAATTCATTTGGAAATTGCACTTAAACCTGAACTTGTTTAATTTCAAAGAATAGTGTAAAATAGTTGCAGCGCTTTTCAAGAAAAACGATCTTATTACAGTAGATATTTACTTCAGTGATTCTAGTTTCAGATTTTGTTCACCTCGCGAGGGAAGAGCGTGACACTGCATAACATAATATGAATATGTACTTCCAGTAAAATCGAATTTCCTCTCGCCATGTAAATCGATGGACGGGCGTCCTTAACGGTATTTCGTTCACGTCTCCGTTTCATATCGGCCAGCAATCGCTTGCCGAGCGCTCTACGACGACATAACAAATATTGAGCGCGAGAATTGAATTTAGAATTTCTTATTTTAAAATGTCCGTCGATAAAACGCTTTTTGAATAGTATGTGTTTCTAAAAATCTTCGCTTTATGTGGGCTAGGGCCCTAGAGATTATTGTAAAGCGATAGTCGAGTTTAGTGTTGAAAACATTTGGTTAAATCGAAAATTGATCGTAAGGATAAGCTAAGCACATTGAAAGCAAAAATACTGCATAATACGAGATCGTAGCAAAAAGACGATTAAATAAAAGACAGCGCCACTATCGATCATCGTCAATTTTCCCAGTCTGGGTAAGTATCAAATCTAGGTTATTCGAATGTTACCACACCCTCATTCATCATGCAATAGATTTGTAGGAACAGCTATAACCTCTAGATAAAACTTTATTGATATCTATGAATCTTTAGTTTATTGGACTCCAGACCTCTAGAAAAGTCATAAACACGTTGGAATAGTGGACCATCACGTGAAAGGGGGTGAACAGACTCATCAAAATGAACAGCTTTATTATATTGGTAGAAAATTCATGATTTTGTATATCTCTCTTTGAAAGAAATTGAATGAGCTGTTATATGGTCGGTTTCATCAACAGCAACAGCTCTCTACAAGTTATGGTTTTGTAAGTAATTGTCATAGTATTTATTGTCGTACGACTATCCGCTGTATTATGAAGATGTTCTAACCGGATATTAAAACTAGTGGAAATCCACCTATACTGGTGCTGCACTGCGCGATGCGTCGCGTCTTACCGCACTGCACTATCTATCTGTATGTCGCAGTGAGATGTTTGTAGCCGTGATATAGTTATATCCCTAATGTCATCCGATTGTAGGATACTGTGATATAAGTATTTTAAGTGTTATTGTATTGTACAAATAACATCAATCAATCAATCAATAGTTTATTTGTGAAACATAGGTATTTACATGCATAGGTGTTTACATAAATAGGGGGTGCGCTATGTTTTGTCATAATTAAGACATACAAATTTATAAGTGACACATTAGGTGTCATTAGAAAATGTAGCTTAGAAAAAATAATATTTTAAATTATTTAAATACATGAAAAGAAAATACAATAAAATCAATAAATAGTCATTAGTCATATTATCAAAATGTAAAAATAATTATTATAATAATTGGTCATTAAAAAATTCGTCTATAGTATAATAACATTTATCAATTAATAATTTAGTAAAAGCTTTTTTAAACTTATATAATGTCATGTTTTTTATGTCATCAGGAATTTTATTAAACACTTTAGGTGCCATACCAAAAAAACTTTTTCGCATCAACATTCAGTCATATCGTCAAATATCGATATATTTTTCGACATTGTCAAGCATTAGTCGATGTCAAATTGACTCACTTGACAGTTTTGTCATTCGTTCTGAATGGTATAATCCAGCCATTTTGTGATGTTTGTCAGATGTCAACAATACATAGAAATATCGACTTTTTTAAATGTTGTGATAAATAACAATAAATGTAATAAAATAATGTACTTACGAGTGAAAAGAAATAGTGCTGCTTCCGCCGCTATAGTTTTTACACCATTTTACTGAACATTTAGTCATTTTTGGGAGATGTTTTGTTGACAAGGTGCTTGAGACTGACGCAAAAACAAATGACCAAGGCTAGAATTTCTTGGTTACTGACAAGACCGGTAAAGGTACGTCCGCTTATATGTCGGGTCCAGTGGTTAGTTAATTCGTTCATGATTATGAATTAAAGTCGCTTTTCGTTTCTGCCTATGTGACCGCGTTGTTCTTCTAAACTATGCAACAGAATTTGATGCGGTTTTCACCATCATTTAGGGTATTTATTCCGGAAGATTATTATGTATAAAACATTAATATTAAACTTACAAAAATTAAAGAATCAGGGACGCGGACGGGTCGCTGGTTACCTTATAAACAATCCAATGAGTTATAGAAGATGTTGAAAATAAGACAAAGTTGGGAGCATGGCAACAATAATCATTAATCATTATGGTGCAAGTTATTAATATTACAGACAACCCCCGCCACTGAGATATATGTTTGTGGTCCGGGCGGGTTCACCACAATAGGACAAACGGATGGCTCCGAACTCACAATATTAGATCTAAAACTATTTACCCGACTACGGCGAAGCAAAAAGGAGGTTATGGTTTTGACCGGTATGTATGTAGGTATGTATGTATGTATGTTCATCTGTTCCCTCATAACTTCGAAACTCCTTATCATAATTTGACAAATGAGGTATCGTTGGAAGCGTCTTGATCGTCCGCTGGTTATAATAGGCTGTGACGTTACATTTAATTGAATATGGCGGCCTCTAGAGAACATAAAGACATGAACTAAAAAAAAAAATTTAGTTCAAATTTTTAATGATGCCATGTTGGGTATCAAATGAAAGCCCTAATTAGCACATTTCAATATATATATATATATATATATATATATTGTTAGCTATTGCTCACGGCTTTGCTTGCATGTACCAGATAATTGGGGAATCATTTCTAAAATCACGCTTCAGGATGTAAGACAAACGTTTGTCTCCAAACCTACCCAAAATACACATAATATAATAAATAAGTGGCTCTGTAAATACTTTATCACGAAATTATAACCCCAAAATAATTTAAATAAAAAGTAAGTTTAAAAACTAAAACCCGACTACTGAAAAATCGCGCTCTAAAAAGTATGAAACAAGAAAATTGTCTCATCTGAAATTAGAAAAAAACCGGCCAAGTGCGTGTCGGACCACGCACAATGAAGGGTTCCGTAGTTGGGATGAATTTATCTTAAGAACAAACTTAACATTGTAGTTGAAAAACATGTTCTCCCATACATTCCAACTGTAAATGTAAGTTGTACTCACAATATTGATAGATTTACCATGTTATTTTAAGACCACAGACTTCTTATAGGTTTTCCTGTAATCTACAGGTAAAGATCTATTTTCTGTATTTTTTTCAAAATTTTAGGCTCAGTAGTTTTGGAGATAAGGGGGGGAATGGTCAATTTTCGTCTATTTTCTTAAATAACTTTAAAACAGTTTATTTTAAAATTATAAAAAAAATATATTTGAGACCCTCTTCATTTGACATGGTGTAGTATCCAAAACATTTTTTTTTTAATTTTCTTATTTGCCCCCCAAAAGTGATCTCTATATTCAAAATTCATTTATTTAGTTTACCCGTCCGTGTTTGGGTCACAGAAATTCATGTGTGTACCAAATTTCAACTTAATCGGTCCATCAGATTCGGAGCAAATTGGCTGTGACTGACGGACAGACAGACACACGAGTGATCCTATAACGGTTCCGTTTTTTCCTTTTGAGGTACGGAACCGTAAAAAGACAGACAAATTAAAAATCCGGAGTCACACGTCATGTAAGGGCATAAATCTGACAGATTACGTGTGACTCCGGATTTTTAATTTGATTGTCTTTTTCTAATTTCAGATGAGAATATTTTCTTGTTTCATACTTTTTAGAGCGTGATTTTTCAGTAGTAGGGTTTTAGTTTTTATACTAACTTTTTATTAGCAACTGCCGTATCAAAAGTTGTTTAACTGTATGATGAATATCCTAGCGTAACATCGGAGTAACCTATATAATATCCAGCAGTGAACTATGTGCCTATTATATTTAACTGCCCCTTTAGTCTCGTGGTCGTGCTTGCGACTGATGAGCGTGGGGTCCTGGGTTCGATTCCCAGATCGGACAAAGTATTATTGGGTTTTCTCATTAGGAATTTCTCAGTAGCAGCCCGGAGTTTGGAAGTTGGTGATGTGATACCCCCGAGCCTCGGAAAGCACGTAAAGTCGTTGGTCCTGCGCCTGATCTCGCCTCGGTCGCGTTGGATTGCCGTCCCATCGGACTATGATAGTAACGGAATAGAAAATAGAAAGTGCACCTGTGTTTGCGCAAACACTTGTGCACTGTAAAATCTCCTGCGTAGGTACCTGGCCAATTTTCGTTGAGATTGGCTGAAAACTGGCTTTTTGGTTTTTTAATACAGAGCCATCTAATGTAAGCTTTTAGCTTCTTAAAAACTTATACAGCGAAAGATTCGATTCTGATTCGTTCCAATCGGGTGTCCCACGGGGCACGACACCTTTACGACTTTTATATATATATATCTAAATATATATATAAAAATTTTTCTTTTTTAAAGTATTACGGGCAGTGATACTTTATTCACATTACAATCTAGCAATTAGCTATGTGCCTATTGATTGAAATTGTCAGTAGGTAATATTTTTCCTGTTATTCTAATTTATAACCCAACATTATTCTTGTTCCAGGTAAAACCATCAGCAACCAGGGTATGCTTACATTTAGAATCAACAGCTGGCGCAAATCCTTGGAGCCTGCGCTGTTCAACTAGCTCTAATTATTCGAGCTATGCTAATTTAATGCGCATTCTATTGCTATGTTTAGCTACGTTGTGCTAATCGTAGACTGTGGCGGTTCCGCGTTGATTATGAACTGTTTTATCAGGCTGTGTGATAATTCTGTTAGTAAATAATTTATTAATTAATAACTATGACAGCAATGATTGATAACTCTGATCATGACAGCCATTTGTTGACTTTGTAAAACTAAAAGGTGAGTAGTGCCAATATTTGCGTTGTCTGTCGTCAATTTGCATAGTTCATTTATTTTAAGATGGATGATATGAAAAATAATGTTAAACCGAGACAGTCAACTTAATCATGTAAGTAATTAATATTTGTAACAGTTACAGTTAATTATAGTAAGAAAGCCATTTACTCTCAAGAAAAAAAGCTATCGTTTGCATATTTAAAACAAATATTTTCTGGCCCATTAACAAACCAAGTAAGCATGCACTCATGCAACATACAAAGAAATGAAGTGTTAAACCACATCAAAGCGCATAACTGCATCGAAATGCTAATAAACAACAGATTATGTTATTATAGCGTGCTGTTTGAGCTATTAATAACATTGGCTTAATTAGCTGTCTAGACATCCATCTTCTGAGCTCTTTGTGTCAAGCTATTTATGTATTCACTGTTAATTTCACTTGATTGGCAGCGGCAGCGGCTTCAATTAAAAGTCTAGATGCTGAGAAAGTTGATCTTATGTTTTAGTGTTTTTGTCATGAGTATAATTATGTTTATGTTAAAAAGCTAGTTCTTGCGTTTTTTAAGTTAGTTTTGATGCTAGAAATTGAAAACTTTGACTCTCCGTCGAATAGCGAAGCCCCATAACTATGATTGGGAAATGTTAATAAACTTTCAGCCTGGTAGTTGCTCTGATTTTTGAAATATACTTAAAGGATCGCGAATTAACGGACGTCAATGAACATGGATTTATCAATAAATCGCTACAAGACAGAGATAGGAGATAGGTGGTGGTTTGTGTCGTAAATTAAGGGGATACACCGATAAATTTTGTGTTTTTACATTCCTATAAAACCAAATGAATATGGTTCAATCATTTGGATTTTCCATATTATTATGTGTTATTTAACTATAAGTGTACCGAAACATGATTACCTGAAATTTTTTCGATAGAAAAAAATTCCAAAGTAGCATCTTTTATTTTCTGTTTTATACTATTATACGTCAACAGTTCCTTATTGTGCTGTAAAATTTGCTTTAAATCGAAGGTATTTAAAATATTTTATGAACTTAAAGTATAGCACATTGTCATAAATCTACATTTAAACGAAGCGCGTTTCGTTCCGGTGCGCGTGAGTCTTATAACTCGAGCGTCAGACTAGACAGCCAGAACGCCATTTCACTTATACACCGAGCTAACCCACGCCTCGATGTATTCTCTTAATATTCAAGAATCTAAGTGTGGTGTGGCTGAAACTGTCTGTGGTTAGAACAAACTGAAACACCTATAGCACCATTGTATGTACGTACCTACCACTATTTATCTAAATAAACGTTATTTAAGAAAAAAATCGAGGACAAACTGAGATAAACGCTCACAATTCAGTGCTGTACAAAAAACAATGGAATTTGTACCACAAAATAAATGAGAGGAGGAAGCTAGCTTCACAGTTCACACACAAAAACTGTGCCAGTACAAGTAACTTAGTATTATTGCTTTGTACCATATAAAATATTTACTTGGCTCCACATTTTTTGGCAGCTGACTTCCTTCTGTGTCCTTTTTCACGTAGATAAACTGCCTTCTAAATTATGTCGAGTTTCAGGCTAACCGAACACTACTGAGTTTGAGTAAAGTGGAATTTTCTCTAGACAACGTCTAAGGTGATGGAATTTTGCCGCCGGGGTCGCGGGTTGTTCGAAAGAGATACCGTGGCCCTGGCACGGGCAACTGAAGGAACACGTGTTGGTTTTATCAGTAAAAGTCTGACACGCCCTCCCGCTCCGCCCAGAGCGGGAGAAGTCATTTGATGATTACCCATCCACAAAAAAAAAAAAAAAAAAGTGATGGAATTTTTAAGGTATTCTTAACAGTCAAAGCACGGGCTCCAAGCTTGTAACAGCTTGTTGTTGCGTATTGCCTTATGTGCTTCCTAAGGCAAGACTAATAGCTTAGTTCCTAATGGAGAAGCTATGGTGTCTTTCTATCTTTGGACAGTCTTGTAAATGTTATCCCGTTTTGTAGAGAATATTATATTTTTATAATTTTTTCACGCTTTAAAATCATGAGCACCAAAAATAATCTTTTTTTTAACTTCCGCTTTAAAACACTAAACCCCAATTCGCGCCAGAACATAGCATTCGTTAAGTAATAAGCGTACGAAAAAGTAATTAAAACTACCGTTCGCAATTACAAGTGTCCATGAAATGAGGTCGTTACAGACAATGCGATTTTTACGCAAAAGAAACCATGGTTGGCGAGGCCTTAATTAGATAGTCGAAGGTCCCCGAAATTGACCGAGGAGGGCCGAAGCTAATCTTGCGTCCTTCTAGTTACCTACTTTCTAAGGTTCTGTCGACTGTGAAATTATTGGGTGCGTGAAATTGAAGTATTGTTGCAATGAGGAATGAATTCTTTGCAAGATCAGAAATGGTGTAGTTTCTCTGAATTGGATGATCCCATATTTTAAAAGATACCGATAATTTGTCATTGACATCTTTTAATGTTTGCATTCTCTGTTAACAAAGCATTCATATCCTGCTTTCTGCTTGCTTGGTTTCCGGAGTTATTGTTATGCAAACGAAAGTATAATTAATTAATTATGCATCCAGAAGTTTTGAGTCATAATACAAACAGTAGCAAAAACGGACGTTTAACTTTGCTAGTCTTTACTATCGGCATGGAATGTGTGTTGTTTCAAAAGCAATCATGTATGATCAAGTCAAAAATATGACCACCGCTAGAGCTCTCATACAAAGTCACCTACAGACAAATGTGATGTTCTCCTAGAGGCAAATAACACAACTAGTAACCAAGCAATCCCATACTAGCATAATTAAGACGTTTGATGACTGATCGTGTGAAGCGAAATAATCGCGCTATCGCAATTCGCAAATCTTGCAGGATTCGCAAACTCGCGTGCATAATCAGCCTATAATGTTCCCACTGCAAGAACATAGATGCTTTCTGTGAGAGAGTGAGACATTATCACCACGGCTTAGCGTATGGCTTGTGGCTCTCAAAATGGTGAAGGAAAAAATCGTGAGGAATCCGGCATCGCCTAGATTCTAAAAGTTCGAAGACATGTGACATCTACCAACCAGCACGGGGCCCGCGTGGTGGATTACAGCCTGCTCCCTCTCACCGAGAGGAGGCCTTCGTCCCATCAGGGGAAATATTATAGGCTGATTATGTTATATGCTAATAAGTAAGGAGCAGCGCAAGTAACAGTAAAAACCGGCCAAATGCGTGTCGGACCACGCACAATGAAGTGTTCCGTAGTTGGGATGAATTTATCTTAAGAACAAACTTAACATTGTAGTTGAAAACATGTTCTCCCATACATTCCAACTGTAAATGTAAATTTGTACTCACAATATTGATAGATTTACCATGTTATTTTAAGACCACAGACTTCTTATAGGTTTTCCTGTAATCTACATGTAAAGATCTATTTTCTTTATTTTTTTTTTTTTCCATTCCCCCCCTTATCTCCGAAACTACAGATAGTTTCGGAGATAAGGGGGGGAATGGTCAATTTTCGTCTATTTTCTTAAATAACTTTAAAACAATTTATTTTAAAATTAAAAAAAAAATATATTTGAGACCCTCATAGTAAGCCCTTCCATTTGACATTCCACATGGTGTAGTTTGCAAAACTTTTTTTTTAATTTTCTTATTTGCCCCCAAAAGTGACCTCTATATTCTAAATTCATTTATTTACTTTACCTACCCGTCCGTGTTTGGGTCATAGAAATTCATATGTGTACCAAATTTCAACCTAATCGGTCCATAAGATTCGGAGCAAATTGGCTGTGACAGACGGACAGACAGACACACGAGTGATCCTATAACGGTTGCGTTTTTTCTTTTTGAGGTACGGAACCCTAAAAAAATCCGGCAGTATGACAGGACTCGGGTCTCCCCATCATCATGCTTCCCTTTCTTCTTTGTATTGCCCATGTAACGTTAAGCAACGTTTGACGCAGCATCTTTGATTAATTAACTACAAAAGAGATTGTGTATGTATGAAGAGACAGAAAATGTAAAACTAGGGACACAATAAGTGAAACATTATTTCCGAAAAGATACAAACAAGTTAAAAGTTAAATTTATAATTTTTAATTTTTAAAAACCTCCGACACAAATTTACCTTAATTTTTTTGCTACTCTATCATCAGACCCTGATTGCCATCTATCTATAACCTATTCATTGAGACCATTTCCCAAACACGATACCTCTGCTGTAAGTTGGTGAGGAAGTTGGGTATCCTGCAGATTTCCAGGTAATGCTGCAGCATCAGTTCAAGGTTACTATGTTATTCTAATATCATTGAAGTAACAGAATACCAAATTTCGACTCTGATCAGACCTGTGGAAGATGATCACAACCAATTTATCAACTAGAAAAGAGCTGATAATCTTCAAACGGCTGAATAGATTTTCTTGAATCATAGCTAAGAACACTTTCGATCAAGTCACCTTTCAAACAAAACAAAACAAATCTAAATCGGTTCAGTCGTTTGGGACCTACGATGCCACAGACACACAACACACATTAAACTTATAACACCTCTGTTTCCGTCGGGGTTTAATAAAAGAAAATACTGATGAAAGTTCTTGTAACTTTGTTTCTGAAAGCTCCATTGAACATAATTCCACTTTTGTGTGGTAAAGCAGATTGCTTGGAACAACAAACAAATAGATCAGAAAGCGAGAATATAAGGAAGAGGAAAGTAAATACTTCGGGCCATATTCAGGAGATAAACCTAACAAATTGCTGAATTTAGTAGACATTTATAACATTGGGTAGGAACCGCTGTTTGTTATATATACACAGAAAATAAGCTGACCGAGTATTGCTTCGTCGAAATTGAAATGTAAACTTCTATGCATAACATAACCAGCCTATAATGTTCCCACTACTGGGACACAGGCCTCCTCTCTTCGAGAGGGAGTGGGCAGTAATCTACCACGTAGGCCCATTGCGCATTGGACATAACTTCTATGCGTATTGAAAATATATTCAATGCTAATAACTACAGAGCGACTTTAGAGATGAGATAACAGGAATGTAAGTGAAATTGATAAAGAGAATGAATCATAGAAGACATGATTTGAAGTCTCAACTGTAAAAACATCGAACACTAATGAAATACCGCAACTAGAAATAGTTTCCAAAACAGAATCCCACACAAGCTTACAAATCCCAAAAACCTCCAGAAACCACTCGACCAATTCTTATCTAAAAATGCTTCAGTTGTAACACACTTCAGAGCTCGACATATGTAGCGGGGCCCCAGGCCCCGGCTGGGCCATTAGTGCAAGTGCACGGGGGCGGTGACGTCACTCCTCGAGGGGCCACCTCGCTGGGCCACCTCGCGCGCCAACTAGGCCACTGGAGCTCAGCATTGAACGGGTTATATTATGGATACGCTAACCCCACGTGTTGTTCGGCTGAGTTGAGCTGTTATATTAATTATGTATTGCTTATGTAGGGATGAATTTTATATGGGGCAAACTATGTGATGTATCGGGAATCCGCTGGATGTGGGCAGTTCAGGACCGATCTTTGTGGCGATGGTTAGGAAGGATGTTCAAAGTCCACCCTCAAATATGGACATGTTTCAAGTATTCAGCATTCAATTCAGCTTAAACAAAGGTTTTAAAACTTAAAATCGTAACGGATTAAAATACGCAAAACCTTCGAAATGCATCCTCATTCGTAACCCTTTCACTGCTCAAGGCCCTTGCGAATTAAATTTAATAAATTCCCGCATTCCTTAACCCGTCGAACGCGACGGACCGGAAGGCGTCGACGTCGAGACGTCGGGTGGCACAAATTACCCCGAGATACGTTTCGCGGGCCTATCCATCATCGGACGGCTATCCGCCACGTCATCTCTTATAACAATGCAGGGTTGTCCGCCTTAAGACGATATTATTTAAGCTTTAGTGTAATTTATACAGTTAGTTTTAAGCGTTAGTGCTACTAACGCTTCTACACATACATATTATAATATTTATGTGTGGCTGAAGTTGTGTGTTGTTGACTAATGGTGTTGTTTCATACTGATTTTGTCTATTGGTTTATCAAAAGAACGTAAACAACAATACTTGATACTATTACATTTCCTAGTAATACGCACACCTTTTATGATTTATATAAAAGAAAATTACTTTAAAAAAAATAAAAACCAACTTCAAAAATCTAAAACGAATAAAATAACTTTCATAAAAAACAGCTTCTGAAGTCGGTGCCAAGCTAAGGTGCATTGAAGAATTGCAGAGACCGACTTCAGAAGCTGTTAAGTTTTTTTATTCGTTTTACGTTTTTGAAGTAGGTTTTTACTTTTTTTAAAGTAAATTTATTTTTTTCCATTTTTAGTTGAATATACCTACAATTACATACGCCCAAGACGAACGAAAACAAGAATCATTAAAATTCTCTTATACCGGAGATACATTACATTATAAGAATAATTACCTAGTGTACAAATAAATTCAAATTTCCCTAACTGTAGGTAGAAAATGATCATTAGATCCTGATTCGAATACCGTGCCCACATTGATATCACAGCAGTACCTAAGTACCACCATTATGGTACCACCGGGGCTTTTAAACCGCCATAACGCTGTAATGCTGTTAAAAGTGGGCATAATAGTGCCGTGTGGTTTGTCCGGGCACAAATGGAAGTGCCAATAAGAATAAGTTAGCGGTTTGGTCGTTTTGACCATTGCGTATACATTTTGTGGTTGGAACACTTGTTTGTAAGACTGGCGTTTTGGAATTTAATGGTTATTTACGGTAGGGTATTCTTGTTTGATTTTTTTATTTGAATGAAGTAAAATGAGTGGAATTAGATTTATTTACAAATCAATTTGTGGTCTACTCAGATGATAGGTTAATGTAGGAATCATCTGCCATTAATTGCACTTAAAATGCTGTATTGGTGATTTAGAATTTAGATTATAATTATTGGAATTGTAACTCCTCACGATGGTCTTACTTCTCGCTTTGAAGAAACGTTTCTCATCAAGCAACTGAATTTTCTCAATAAGGTATTACTCAGTGCAAAGTCTACAAACAGAGCATGCCCCTTACATTAACATCTCAGGCAACCCTAAAATTAACCCTCACTCTGCCGCAGGTAACACTGGCAACGTCGGATGACTTTTAGACACATTCAATAAATATATCACCGAGGTCACCGAGCGAGCGACGTATCAATCATGTGGGCCAGGCCTCCAGGCCAGGTGGCCTGGAGGCCTGGCCACCAAATTGTGTTGTGAATATTTAATTGTCCCTTTCAGGTGAAAGGGACAATTAAATATTCACAATAACGAAACATTCAAGTTCACGTTTGTTCAGTACCTATACTTAGTTGTAAGACCTAAGTTTAGTAAGGCATACCTATAAGTTACTTTCATAACTTTGATCATGATTGGGATTCCCAATAGATACCGTTTCCATAGCATGAAACAATTGGGTTATCGGGTTGGGGACTAGAAGTTAGGTTTATAATAGTTGCGCGGATACAATCATATAAGACTTAACATTTGACTGACTCTCATATCCCTGAGAGCGATGCTACACTGCTCCGTTGCGTCGTCGCCACAGAAATCTAAATAATAAGGCACTATTATTTAGATTTCTGTGGTCGTCGCATTTCAATGACGCTTGCTTGGTTCTAAAAGACATTATATCCTCATGTCTTTTAGAACCGAGCAAGCGTCATTTAAATGCGATGACGCAACGCAGCCGTGTGGCATCTCTCTTAGTCAACTTTGCCATGGATTTTTGATTTAGCATGAAAGTCCTCATATTATAAGACAACAAAAGGACGGAGAAGCACTGCTACATACGAACTTATACAGGCTCCTGATTCAAGAGTCTGTCTTTATCAAACGTAGTTATAAAGAGAAAACCTCTGCCTTGACTCCGTAACTTCTAACCAAAATAATTACTGTCAGCAGGAACTAAATCAAAGCTAGAGCGGATTCTTTCGTAAAAGTTCCATACGAGGGTTACTGAAGGACCTCTATTCATCCTTCTCTCCTCATTAGGCCGCGATCGACTATTTCCTGAGCCTATCCCCGGATATCTTGTTTCCGTGACCCGACCGACCGGAAATAGTTTTTTTCTTTCCCACGGAACTTAACCTTTTCGTGCGCATTCGAAATTCACACTTCGTGACTGTTGGCTCTCTTGGCTTTTTGTGGGTCGTTTGTGATTTTTTACGGGTTAGACGGTTACGGGCTATAGGAAGGTGTATGCATGACTGATGGGGCTGTTCTAAACTGGTGGAGGCGTCTCGGAGCTCGTTTTTGTCTCATTTGTTATGAACGTATGTAAAAGAGGCGTGGATGAAGAGGCGGGGATGAAGAGGCGCTTTATTTTAGAAAAACTGATAAAACTGTGGTCTTCGCAGCAACAGCAACTAAACATATTGCAATATGTGAATATTGGCACGCCAATCTGTTTCTCTCATTATGTATATTGATCTATACAATCTGCCTAGCCTTTTCCCAACTATGTTGGGCTCGGCTTCCAGTCTAACTGGATGCAGCTGAATACCAGTATTTTACATGGAGCGACTGCCTGTCTGACCTCCACAACCCCTCCACGGACCGACCCCGGCAAGCTATCTTAACCTGATGGATCGACCCGTGCGGCTGTTATTACTTAGCCACGAGCTCCTCGAGTATATTGATCTTCTATACAATAAATAAAATGACAAGTCCTGGCTGACTGACTCACAAAAGCCCAGCCCAAAACCTTGAACCTAGAAAGCTGAAATTTTGCACAGAGAGGTTCCCTTTATAATGTAGACAAGGAATGAGGATGGATTTTCGTTCCCGTGGGATATGTTGCGACATTCACGTGGGCGAAGCCGCGCGGGAAGTGCTATATTCGCACAAGTGTCGATATCACTTTAATAAAATATTTATCAAAGAGAATGAGACAGAGTACTCTCATTCTACCTAGACTATTGACAATTTGTGCTCTCTTGACACACATTGCTAGTGCTAATAAACCGTGATAGTACTGACACAATTCTTTAGTTTCACTAAATAAACAAAGAACAAAAACGTGTCGTGCACGGAAGTGCCAATTAGCATGATAGTGCAAATTGTCACTTAAATATGAAAATATGTGATATTTTTTAACCGCATATACCAGTATTTGTCACTCTATAAAAGGTACAATGTTTATTTATTGAGTGTTCATTGATTTGTATGATATTACTTACGAGTTTTTATTTACATGGTACGGTATTTGCCTAGAAGTGAGTCCTTATTCATGAGCTCTTTGTGCGTTGTTGTGAGTAGGTAATGCCATAGCCAATTATTAACTTTGTGTGTTTCATGAAAGTTATGGTAAATGTCGCAGCCAACTAGCTTAAGGCGAGTAGAACTGTTAACTTTAGCGCCAACAATCAACACTCTCTCTCAGCAGTTAACGCGAAAAAGTTTTTGGCGTTAACTGCTAAGGCTTCGAACCTAGGAAACTGTGTTGATTTTTTTAATACAAACAATTCTACCTCATCTGACTAAAAAAGTGAGAATAGGAAATTTCAAAATGTTCCATATCTCCAGACTTATTTTTTGTGGTGCTGCTAATTAGCAGCTCTACTCGCCTTAATTAGTCGTTTAGTTAACAGCCTACCTTTGGAAGTAGCGCTCGCTCGGCTTGCGCGCGGTTGGTCACATTTCGTTCTAACCTAACCCATTTGGTCCAAATGCTCCGGCTTAGTTACTGCGACCAATTCGGCTCGCGCGTGGTTGTCACAGTTCCAACCTAACCTATAAGTAGGTAATTGAATATCATTCAGGCTGCTAGTTGAACGGCGCCGTTTAGTTTAAAGGCTAGGCTGTTAGCCGAAAGCTAAATATATAAAAGAAGTCCAATAACATCCCACACATTACAATTTAAGATAACATCTGTCTCCCAAAAACTATTCCCCTTAAATCCACATACAGTGTGAAAATAGCGGTGCAAATAAGATTAAAGAATAGTGGAGTGTGCAAAGGGAGTTGGTTCCAACGCCATTATGCTGGAAATGCGAACTCCGGTCACGTTTCCCGGCCATTTCTTACCATATTTCAAACGAGGTGCACCAATAAAACTAGGAGCTCCGTCAGTCTAATGCTTGTGTGTCAAGTTATGAGGGGACGGCGAGGTGCAGCTGTAAACATTTGATAGATGTGGTTTTATGGATCTTTAAAACTGGCGGATCTGTAATTTTGTGTTCGTAAAGAAAGGCTGTAATGGCGGATTTTATTTTGGACGTAGTTTCCTAGCTGGAAACAACTTTTTAAATTGAAAGACTGGGTATTTTCTTAGTGCAAAAAATAAAACCAAAAAACAATTTAGGTAGGTACATTTTTGTCTTTTGTAAACAAAGTTAACAAAAATGTCTTTAGTACACAAAATTTTATCTTCTTTCCATATCTGAAATCGGCAATTCCATGAATGGACCGGGCTTCCCAAATAACT
This sequence comes from Cosmia pyralina, assembly GCA_946251885.1. NCBI lineage: Eukaryota > Metazoa > Arthropoda > Insecta > Lepidoptera > Noctuidae > Cosmia > Cosmia pyralina. Next base: position 21,933,978 of record OX276342.1, on the reverse strand, counting down.
TTCATAAAACGCTTAACAGCTTCTGAAGTCGGTGTCAAGCTAAAGTGCATTGAAGAATTGAAGACACCGACTTCAAAAGCTGTTAAGTGTTTTATGAAAGTTATTTTATTCGTTTTTGGTTTTGAAATCGGTTTTTACTTTTTTAAAGTAAAATTATTTTTTCCATTTTTAGTTGAATATACAAATACAAGACGAACGAAAAGAGTTATCATCAAAAAAATCGGCTTAGAAATGCCGGAGATGCAGTACATTTATGCATATAACTTCGTACATAAGAATAATTACATAATGTATTATATAGGTACTAAAACCTTCCTGAAAGTATTGTAGATCAAGATAGTGAAAGAATCATCAAAATTGGTTCATTAGTTTTTGAGAAAATCGCGGACAAACATACATACATACAAACATACGGGTCGAATACAGAACCTCCTTTTTTGAAGTCGGTTCAAAAAAAGTTTTTGAATAAAGATGCTACGATTTATCCATTAGTCTCCTTTTGTGCCACCAACTGACAGGTATGATAGTGTAAGGGTGGCTGACTCTTTAGTAAAAAAACGGAATACCAATGATTAAGATCAATGATTGACAAATCGCTATTTCTTGTATTCTTGGACATGGATATAAAAATGCGGTGCTTGTGTGAAGGCTAACAGTGTTGGCTTCACTGCAGCCACTTGAACACGTTGCCTTCCAAGGCCGGGCGATTGGATACTGACAACTTTTCACATAATCCACTTAATAATAAAATATGACTGGCTGAAAAAGATCTGAAGGTCAAGAAAATATAATGGCAATGACAATACAGGGCCGATAACCAATTGCGGTTCTCGAATAACAAGAATTAGCTACTTGCTTCTTTTATTACGGTGTACTGTTGTTATTGGTAGTAGTTAAGAGGAGCCCGTGGCTAAGTAATAACAGCCGCACGTCATCAGGTTAAGCTACGCTTGCCGGGGTTGGTCCGTGGATAGATGGCCATCTTTACATACCGTGACTCCTTTGTGCCTCGGAAAGCACGTTAAGCCGTTGGTCCCTGCTGTCATTCGTGGATCTTTGACAGTCGTTACGGGTTGTCAGAAGCCCGAAAGTCTGACAATCAGTCTTACCAAGGGATAGGTACTTATCGTATTACCCAGTTACTGGGTTGTGAAGGTCAGATAGGCAGTCGCTCCATGTAAAATACTGGTATTCAGCTATATCCGGTTAGACTGGAAGCCGACCCCAACATACACACATCAAAAGTGTCTAGGGATCAACATATATTTTTGCAATAACTTTTCTCCTGATTGATATTAATTAAAATTTTCTTTAAGGATTCATCAAATAAAGTGTATTCGTTTGTCACAGTAACGATAAACCAAGTCACCTTTGCATTAATAAAGAAATTTGCCATTTTCCTAATAAAGGGATTTTTGACATTTGAACCACTAACATTAAAGTTCGAAAAAAAGACTGAAATAACAGTTTTCTTTAAAATTTTATTGGGTAACTTAAACAATTAATAATCCGTGTTTCTACCGCGAACACTAACAACACAAGAACATCGGTTTGGCATACTCAAAATGAGTTCATCCAAATCACGCTGTGGAATGGCCGCCCATGTTCGTTGCAACAACAAAAAAAGGTCTTCTTGCGACTGGATACCCTCCATATTCGGCAGAGCTCTTCTCTGTAGCATATCCCATGCATGCTCAATCGGGTTCAAGTCTGGCGACTGAGCAGGCCAGGGCAGGACATTGATGTTAGCTGCGGCGAGAGTCTGTCTTACAACTCTTGCGGTGTGCGGTCGTGCATTATCATGCATTAACTGAAATAAGGGACCGATTTGCACTTGTAGAGGAACGATGACGTCTGATACAATCGTCTCAGCATAAATTTGAGCGTTGAGGTTGCCTCTGATCCAAATCAACTCAGTTCTTCCGCCGATCCAAATACCCGCCCATACCATGATGGTTCCACCACTATAAGGATGGACTTCCTGGCAGGATTTTAATCGCTGTTGGCGTCCAGGGGTTTCTCCAGTGTCGTATACGTCTTGTATCCGGTCTCATACCAAAACGAGACTCATCAGAAAAGCACACGAAACGCCATTGTTCTTCTGCCCAATTTCTGTGTTCAAGAGCCCATTGATATCGAATCCTACGATTGTGCATTGCTATAGGTGGTACCCGTAGCGGTCTTCGGGAATGAAGGTTCACTTCATGCAAGCGGTTTCTGACTGTTTGGTCGCTAATTAAGTTCCCTGAAGAGTGATGAAGCCTCACGGCTAACATCATGGCGGTTATAGTTGGAGCTCTTCGAGTTAAGATTTGAATGTATCGGTCTTGTCTCCGTGTGGTGCAGCGATACCGTCCTCCATGGCGCTCAGCCACGGTACCAGTGCTTCGGTAACGTGTCCAAAGTCGACTGATAACACTCTGACTTGTATTCAGAGCTAAAGCCACAGTACGTTGCCGGGAACCAGCTTCTATCATTCCCACGGCTCTGAGCATTTCTTCCCTGCTTAAATGACGTCGCCGCTCCATAATAACGTTGGTTTTAATCAGTAGTAGGGAAACAGTAGCACTAATAATGTCTTCAATGCGTTGTATGTTTTTATAGGGAAAATATTGACAGCTGATTTTCATCTTTTACTCGAATTTGATTCACAGTTCCTGATTCAAATTATGAAATGCACCAAAAAGGATCCATATAAATTTATAATATCATAAATTTATTACAAAGCCACATCTCAATCTCAAGAAATCCGCATTAAAATGCTTGATCCCTAGACACTTTTGATGTGTGTAGTTGGGAAAAGGCTAGGCAGATTGACTGTTGTTATTGGCTTGTGACTAATTCCCGATTTTTATATTTATATGTCCTCGTCTGTCATTCGTAGTTCGTAGATCTTTGACAGTCGTTACGGTCCGGTAGTCAGAAGACTAAAAAGTCTGACAACTAGTCTTACCAAAGGGTAACACTATTAGTGTTAGCCAGTAACTGGGTTGTGGAGGTCAGATAGGCAGTCGGTCCATGTAAAATACTGGTATTCAGCTGCATCCGGTTAGACTGGTAGCCGACCCCAGCATGATTGGAAAAAGGCGAGGCAGATTGATTTGTTGCTATTCTTGCATAGTAAAAGACATGGACACATTCATTCGACACATTCAAATAAATACCTTGTTCATTTCTGAATGTTTGCAGTGAAAGTAATGTTAAAAAAAAAACTTTCCAAAAATAGTCAGCCGCTAACTTTTTGTTTCTCACTTTCACAATGCTAGGCTTGATTAGTAGTGTTCGAGCGAAACAAGTTGTTCCGCCGAAACCGGCGCCGAATTTTGGGTTCCGTCCTAGTTTCTGCTGAAACCAGAACTTTTTCGCTATTTTCATAAAGTTGGTCTATGAAATCGAAACTACCTACATTTTTGTATAAAAATATGAAAAGAATAGTCACGCTTACCCTTAATTCTTCGCTGCACTCAACGTTAACAATAAGTACCCGAATTAAACCGAAGCTCTATTTTGGGCCAAAACCAAGACCCAACCAATCTACCTAGCCTCTTACCAACTATGTATGGGTCGGCTTCCAGTCTAACCGGATGCAGCTGAATACCTGTATTTTACATGGAGCGACTGCCTATCTGACCTCCACAACCCAGTAACTGGGTAATACGATACCCCTTGCTAAGACGGTTGTAAGACTTTCGGACTTCTAACGACCCGTAACGACTGTCAAAGATCCACGAATGACAGCCGGGACCAACGGCTTAACGTGCTTTCCGAGGCACGGAGGAGTCTCGGTATGTAAAGATGGTCACCCATCCACAGACCTAATCTTCATTCCAATTCAAACACTATTGATTAGTTGACATTTTCAGAGAATTCCACTGAATGACCGTGACTAGCAATTTGCGTGTTGTAATTTATACGCTTAGATAAATGAAAGTGTAAGTAAATATATATCAATTTAACACATTTACATACAACAACGTCATGTAACAAATTATTGTTGAGTATTCCGTGCTTGGAGGAGGCCTATGACCAGCTGTGGACGTTTTTCGGCTGAAATGATGGTGATGATGATGAATCCGTGTAAAATAACTGTCATGGTTGTTCCTGACATTCCGCTTTTACATAGTCATTAATTGACGCAGAGGCGCCAAAAACTTCAAATGTTTTTGCTATAAGTTTGAATAAGAAAATATTAAAGACTAGCTGCGCCCCGCGGTTTCACCGGCATAAGTATCGATATCATGGGAATATCGGGATAAAAAGTATCCTATGTCCTAACCCAGGTCATGGTCAACCCATGTACCAAATTTCAACTTAATCGGTCAATTAGATTCGGATTGTGACCCAAATATGGACGGGTAAAGTAAATAAATGAATTTTGAATATGGGGGTCACTTTTGAGGGGCAAATAAGAAAATTTTTAAAAAAAGTTGCAGACTACACCGTGTGACATGTCAAATGAAAGGGCTTACTATGAGGGTCTCAAATATATTTTTTTTATAATTTTAAAATAAATTGTTTTGAAGTTATTTAAGAAAATAGACGAAAATTAACCATTTCCCCCGTTATCTCCGAAACTACTGAGCTTAAAATTTTGAAAAAAATACAGAAAATAGATCTTTACCTGTAGATTACAGGAAAACCTATAAGAAGTCTGTGGTCTTAAAATAACATGGTAAATCTATCAATATTGTGAGTACAAACTTACATTTACAGTTGGAATGTATGGGAGAACATGTTTTTCAACTACAATGTTAAGTTTGTTCTTAAGATAAATTCATCCCAACTACGGAACCCTTCATTGTGCGTGTTCTGACACGCACTTGGCCGGTTTTTTTTTTTTAATAATATGATTTATAGCAAAAAATACGTGACTAATATTTTTTCATTATCTGACTGACGGACTGAATAGAATTTCTTTTTTTTTCCCAGGCATCATCCCTATTCGACCAAACTTTTAAACGCAGTCCGTCTTATTACAAAACAAGGTACATCTTCAAACTCAGGTTTAAACCATGGACCCTTTTTTGAATTTCGAACTTTATTTCGACACATTAAGATGTCAGTTTTACAAAACTGACAACTTAGTACCGGACTAAATTGTCAGTTTTGTATAAAGAACTGTATTTCTATCACAGCTAGGTTCTTATTACAAAAACTGGCTCGATGGTTTAAACCATGACAGAAGAAAAACCTCGTTTTGTAATAAGACCGAGTATGTTTTATTCTTCTAATAAATTTTGAATTTTTGACAGTTTCTCCATACAAAAACTGGCAGTCGTCAATTTTATTCTATAGATAAAAGATATCCGACTTTGGTAAAATTTGCCCTTAATGCAATATTAAAGTGCAGACTGTTAAAATAATAGGTTCCTTTCACTCGTCACGTAGATGCGTGAAAAGAATTAGGTTACGTTGTAATATTATTACGTGCAGTCGTAAATAGAATGGTAAATCGTAACCAACCGAAGCATTTAATGCCCATTCGTTACCGACCGACGTCACAAGGTTATTTTCTTTAGAAGGAAGTGTTTTAGACAGGCTAACAACACCCCGATTCATTACCTAATTGAAAATCCTCCCATTTAGCAGACTTCCGAAAATTCCGATCGCGATGTTTCTCAATCAACTCGTATTTATTTCGATCCAAGATTTTTCTCTGTTATTTTATTGGTTACAACAATGGTTCTCTTTAATTAGACACGCTAACAGCACCCCATTTCATTACCTAATTGAATGTCCTCCCATTTAGCAGACTTCCGAAAATTTCGATCGCGAAGTTTCTCAATTCAGTGCGTATTTATTTCGATGCAAGACTTTTCTCTCTCATTTTATTGGTACAATGGTTCTTTAATATTTTTGCAGCTGAGCATCTAATGAAACCCCCTTTGGCATTCGCATCACGCTCTGCGCCAGTACTTCCACTATCCCCTTTTTATACAGCTCTAAATGAATGGAGACTGAATGAAAAAGACCTGTAGTTCCAAGGCAACAGGTAACAATAAACATTTCTATGTTTATTGTCCCTCCATTATTTTCTTTTACCCAAAAACACAAAATTTCGCCCACATTTCTAACCTCCGGCTACAATTGGCAAGTTTTTTGCCTAAAAGCGTGTTGCCTCACGGAAGCCGTGTAATTGCGTCTACACTGATAATAATTAGAGGGATCCTTGGCCCACTTGCCGCGGGCGAAATGCTGACGACCACCGCCATGTGACGTCACGACCTACTGGAGTAGGGGGAGGGAGGCGGAACGGAAAGGAAATTTTGTTTTAATTAAAGAAGTATGCGTTGGACCGTAAGTGGGAGCGTTTTTTGGTTCGGTAGCTGCAAAGGTGATATTTGGATTTAGTGATTGTTTTAGCAAGTTTTTAGCGCTGAAATTAGGTCCCATGCACAATAGACAGTAGCTTGTATGATTAGGGAAGGTGAAGCCATAAACAACAAGGTAGTGAACGGTTTTCCATGTAGTTTCCAACTACTGGGTGTGATTGCATTGCTGATAAATTAGTAACTCTATTACTCGCCGACGCCCGTGTCGACTGTTTCTACACGACGACGATGCGAAAGTAGTGCACATCTCTGGGGCGCAAGCTCCGGATCACCAGCGCCATCCTGAGCGTATTTGCGAACAGGTTTGATTGTCAGTACATTAGTTATATGATTAATGTACTGGCAGGCGTATTATTAATCATTTTCATTTTATGATTTTAATTTTATCAAGCATTGACAAAATAGTTGAGCGCTGTGTTTGCGATAAAATAAACCACTTTCTTCGTGAGAACAATATAATAAACAAAAAACAATTTGGCTTTCAGAAAGACCGAAGCGCCGCTCAGCTATTGTGTCAATTTAGCAATGAAATTAATACATACCTTAATGATAAAAAACATATTTTAATAATTTTTATTGATTTTAGTAAAGCTTTCGACACACTTAATTATAATACACTTTCCCAGAAATTAGAATGCAGTGGTGTAAGGGGTCCTCTACTCCGGTGGTTTATGAGCTACCATAGCAACAGATATACGACTGTCAAGCTAGGAAACTCGTATAGCGACATGAAATTAACAACAAAAGGCACGGCACAGGGGTCAATAATCGGGCCTACTGAATACCTACTCTATGTCAACGATATGTGCAATACCTTAGAGGTAGGCTCCGTATACCAGTTTGCCGATGACACCTGCATCGTGGTAGCTGATAAAGATATTGAAGAGGCCGAGCGTATTCTTCAAACTAACTTTGACTTGCTATGTAAGTGGTCGCACGATGTTGGTCTCGTTATAAATGCTGATAAAACCAAAGCCATGCACATACATTCTTCACATAATCAAGTCACTTATACACCTACCATCAAGGCGCATAATCATGCCTGCCTACACGCAGTATGCAACGATAATTGTAGCTGTGAAACATTAGAGTTCGTAAAGGAACACAAATACATTGGTCTTATAATCGACTACAAATTTAACTGGGTACCACACATTAACTATCTATGTGACAGACTAAGATCTATCCTGGGTCGAATAATCGTACTTAAACATAAAATGCCATATAAAACTCTAAGGCTACTATACCTAGCCTTAGCTGACTCCATAATTGGTTATGGTCTCAGTAGCTATGGGAGAACGTATAAAACTAATTTAGATAAAATTTACAAACTACAACAACGAATACTCAAAAATATTGTACCACTTAAAATTAAAACAAAACACCAAAATGATTACTCTAAACTATTTAATTATTGCAATATATTGCCAATACATGACCAGACTTTCAATTCTAAAAGACGAATATATCAATACAAATAATTTAATTAGGAGAACACGTCATCCTAAATTAAGAACTTTAGCTAATTTGAAAACCTTTGTCTTGCCTAGATATAATAATACATATGGTATGAGAACATATACCTACATACTACCAAAAATAGTAAACGAACTCCCTGCGGACATACAAAGTAAATACCTCTGTAACCCTAAAAAAGTAAAATGTTTATTAAAAAAGCATTTTCTGCAAATTACAAACTATGAATATGTACTTTCGTTAGATGCACTTGCTGCCATCTTTATTTGTGCTATTATTGTATTAGATAAGAAGGAAGTCTTAAAATACTCTTTAAATGTAAACTTACCGTCTAAATTTGTCTCTTAGTATTTACCTAAATTAGATATATATATATATTTCCGAACTCACTAGCCACATATAAGCCTTCAAAGGCTTCTGTAGTTTTTAGCGTAAGATTTAAACTCTGCGATATACATTTTGAACATTATTAAAAAAAAAAAAAAAAAAAAATTAATTAATTATTTTTTACATTTTACATATTTTAATTTTGCCTCGTGCCGTGCCTCGGAAAGCACGTTAAGCCGTTGGTCCCGGCTGTCATTGGTGGACAGGATCGTTACGGGTCGTCAGAAGCCCGAAAATCTGACAACCAGTCTTACCAAGGGGTATCGTATTACCCAGTTGTTGAGGTCAGATAGGCAGTCGCTCCATGTAAAATACTGGTATTCAAATGCATCCGGTTAGACTGGAAGCCGACTCCAACATAGTTGGGAAAAGGCTAGGCAGATTTTTTTACTGTGATTTTAATTTTATTTCAAATGTACAATATAATGATCTTAAATGGATTGATGATTTTTGAATTTGAATTACTACCAGAAGATGTAATCTATGAATATTTTTTTTTTGTTTAATCGGCAATCAGCCGCAAGACTATAAGGAGATGGGATAAATGAATATGGCGTTTAGGCGAAGAGGCCGGTGTCTCGACTGCCTTTTTAGAGCACATCCTTCTTTTTTCAGCCTTTTCACCTTTAGGGAAGGTTTCAAGAGATCATTGGCCAGGGTGTTTGGATTAACCGTACAAATACGAACAAGTGGATCGAAGTATTTCTGTACTAGATACAATGCCTCTGTGTCCTTATGTATTTATTTAAAACAAAAGTTTACAGTGCTTACGATCAAATCACTTATATTCTAGTACTTAGCTAAAAACTAAAAATAGGAAAAAAAATACAACAAAAAAACTTATACTAACTTACATATAAGAAACAAATATATAGGTATATTTACAAACTTGGTACGGCTTATCATGAAAGATATCCAGATCTATGTGCTGGGTGAGCAAAGAGTTATTAGTTATTGCTTTGGCAAAGTATTTCTCTAAATAGTCACAGAGAACCCGACTATACAACATCATAGTCTGTGCGGAAAGAGAAGCGGCAGGGGCATAAAACGGAACTAACATTAGAAATTTCATCAAAACAATTATTAGGACAGAATCTGAAAACATTACAATATTCTAACACAACCTCAAAATAATCAAGATGTTACAGTCGCACTATAATGACTTAACAGTGTTGACAACATCACGAATGCACAGCTGCGCCCTCAAATCTTATGCCGCTTCTCTTTCCGCACAGACTCTTAACTGCTACACTACTTTCAGTCTCCCATCCTCAAACGATAAACTAATAAAACCTACAAAGAGAAACAAATTACACTAGCATAGCTAACAGTACACACTTCCTCATTCCACATTTAGTGGCAAAGCAATTAGCGGTATAACACAAACAAAACGCCGACTAGTCAGCATTGCGACTGAGCTATATTTAATCACCTCTGGAAATATGCAAATTAGGTCAGTCTGCCAGTCTGGCTGGCTGAAGATTGTTGCATAGCTTTATTAAGAATTTATATAATAGGTCTTTACCTATGAAATTGCCGTTTTGTATGAAAAAATTTAAACGAATTTTTTTCATGCATTTTTTATTTGTATTAATCGAAGTAATCACCGCCGTTGTGCCGCGTTGCTGCCACGACGGTACTCATATTCCATAATTGCTCGAATTTTTAACGTATCCATGATGACGAAAAAGATTGAAATGCGATGAAAATGTAACACTAATCAATAAACAAATGACTACTTTTGGAAAAAAAAATCCATGTTTTTAAAATAAAATTAATTTGAAATTAGAATTCTTAGCCAAACAAAAATTATTTTGATTTGAAATGGCCAGTACTGCAGAACGGCAATTTCATAGGTAATGACCTAATATATAGTTTGAGCTACTACGATAGAAGAAAAAATAAAAAAAAAAAGAAGCATAATCAGCCTACAATGTTCCCACTGCTGGGACACAGGCCTCCTCTCTGTGGGAGAGAGTGGGCCGTAATCTACCACGCGGGCCCAGTGCGGGTTGGTAGATGTCACATGTCTTCAAATTTTTGGTTCTAGGACATGTCGGTTTCCTCACGATGTGTTCCTTCGCCGTTTTGAGAGCAGCGGTGATGAAATAATTTACACAAAGTAAAGAGCCTGTCTGGGCTCGAACCTGCGAGGCTACGACCTACAACTCGATATGTCACGGCCGTTACCACTGGGCCACCACTGTTCTTTAGGAAAAAAATTGGGAAAATAATTTGTATGTTCAAGTTCAGTGGTAAACTTTCTTCAAATGATTGATGATGATGATTTGATTTTCTACACTTATTCCGCTCAATTCAGCTTTTATCCATAGAAAAAAAAAACAGTTGAAAGCTGAACGGATGCGGTCAGCTTTCCGCGTCGTTCCATAAGTGTAGTCAGTCCCTTAAACACCACGATAAACAGACAGATTGCTGATGGCAGAATTGTTGTCATTCTTAGACAGCAGAATTGCAGGACGCTACAGACTGCGTGTGTGATTTGCATAATAGTTGTCTTCTTTCTTTGTCACTTCATAAGGAATTTCCAAAGTTGTGCACCGTTTTTAGGAGTTCAAAGCTCATGGAATTAAAGAATCGCTAGACATTCTGCAGTATCTACTAAAACTGGCATCTGCACGAGTCTCTGTCAAAACGACTCCTGGCTGAATTGCATGTTGTAATTTTATAATGTACGTTTAGGTGTGGACCAGCCATTTAAAAAAACTTTTTTACGACTTTGCATTTTTAGCGAGAAAATTATACAGAACCTTGTTTTGGTCATTATTAAAATACCCAAATTGCCCATTTATTCTTCCTTTAATGAGAGCATCAGATCCTAAAATTACCCACTTGGTTTTTCCTCACGATTTATACTCGTATGATGTTATATAATATTTTTATTCTCTTCTATCACCATTGCGTTCTGACAGATTAGGTATATTGAAGCACGGTGACACATCGCATACTATTAAATTTTAATTTATTATGAACTAACGTTTATTCTGGTATAAATTTTACATAATAATATTAATGTAATAGGCCTCTTAAAAGTGGGAACTAATAATAGGCCTCCATTAAATTTACAGTTTCGCGGAAACGATTTCTTATTTCATAAAAAACCTTTCAAGATAAAAAGTAACTGTAATAGTCTATTTCACGCAAAATGTCTGTAAAAATATTTAACTTCCCCGACTAAATTCGCGAAAAATGTTAATTTAAATGCATGACACTTCATCCTCCTGCTAAGAACATCCCCTTAAGAGGTGTAAAGGAAATTCATGGTGGAATAAAAGATTCTAACGTTTTCACACTTCATTTTTAACCGACTTCAAAAAGGAGGAGGTTCTCAATTCGTCGGAACCTTTTTTTTTTTTCCTTTTTTTTTTATTTTTTTTTTTATGTATGTTCCCCGATTACTCGAAGATGGCTAGACCGATTTGGTTTTTTTTTGTTTTGTTCGAGAGTGTATACATCACAGTTGGTCCCATATAAAATTGATTAACTTTGCTTCTGTAGTTTTTGAGTTAGCTTCAATAATACGTATTTTTTTCCCACTTTTATATGGACGATGTTCTAGTTTGTTTTGCAGGTAGTGGTATTTGAATTTGTGTGGGGTAGGTACACAACTAAAAAGTGAAAAATAAAAACTTTTTTACAAAAAAATACAACCGACTTCCAAAAACAACACTACAAAGTGAAAAATAACTTTAATTTCGGAAGTCGGTGGCAAAAAACGAAAATACATTTAACTAGACACCGACTTTCGAAATTAAAGTTATTTTTCACTTTGTAGTGTTGTTTTTGGAAGTCGGTTGTATTTTTTTGTAAAAAAGTTTTTAAGGTTGCGTTCCTCAAAAGGAAAAACGGAACTCTCATAGGAACAACTAAGAAAAAACCTTTTTCTCAATTGGATAAAGTTCTTGTCTAAATGACAGTGAACTCTTCTTGTGTCATTGAGTTAATATTTCATTTTTAACCGACTTCAAAAAGGAGGAGGTTCTCAATTCGTCGGAACCTTTTTTTTATGTATGTTCCCCGATTACTCGAAGATGGCTACACCGATTTGGATTTTTTTTGTTTTATTCGAGAGGGTAATACATCACAGTTGGTCCCATATAAAATTGATTAACTTTGCTTCTGTAGTTTTTGAGTTAGCTTCAATAATACGTATTTTTTCCCCACTTTTATATGGATGATGTTCTAGTTTGTTTTGCAGGTAGTGGTATTAGAATTTGTGTGGGGTTGCTACTACAACTAAAAAGTGAAAAATATTTTTTTTTTACAAAAAAATACAACCGACTTCCGAAAACAACACTACAAAGTGAAAAATAACTTTAATTTCGGAAGTCGGTGGCAAAAAACGAAAATACATTTAACTAGACACCGACTTCCGAAATTAAAGTTATTTTTCACTTTGTAGTGTTGTTTTTAGAAGTCGGTTGTATTTTTTTGTAAAAAAGTTTTTTCATAGTTATTTAGATCATTTGTAACAGTCTGTTCGTCCCAATATTATTGACGCTGACTGTACAGGTCATACATTTATTCTGCGGTGCAGCTATCGCGACGTACCGTAAAGAAACCATCCCCTAATTTTTGTCAGTTCCTAACAGAATGTTAGCTGATAAATACGTATCGTGTAAGTACTCGCGATTTATTGTCTCTGTGTGCAATTAAACTGGCATTGGCACTACGCCACGCCAGGGTCGTTAGCTGTTGTACTTTACTATATACTAGACATATAAATAGCTTTACTACTAAATTCTCGCTCTTTGTAATTTTGCATTGGTTCTTAGTACTGCTAGTATGAGTGTTCTTTCGCGCTAATCTTCTGACTGCTATCCGACTGTCTAATTATTATTAGCGCACATAGGGTTTATGTGTTCTTGACAGGTACGTGTGGCGACGACGACAGCCACGGCTGCTGGCGGAGCCGCGCGCTCTGACAAACTGATGCGTCCACTCCACACTCTCAACCTCATAGCTAGTGACACGGACTTATTCTGTTGTTCTCTGAGTGAGTTCACAAAGAATACACTGTTTGTAATAAGTTACAAAATTTAATTCAAATAATAAGTTACGATAATAACCTCTTATAACTGTTCTATGGATTACTCTGTAATGATAGATAAAATTGTGGTTATTAAAATGATATTTTTTTTTGTAGAAGGCAATTTCTTTTTTTTCTACAAAAAAAATATAATTGAAAACCCTAACCTGATGGAAAACCCTAATAATACCTAATAACCTAGCTAGGTTATTAGGTATTATTAGGGTTTTCCATCAGGTTTAGGGGGGTAGGGTTTTACTCAGTGGCAGCCCGGAGTGGATTTATGCCTGGTAAATGGCACTAGGCTCGCCCCCTATTACTTGAGACTTAAACAGAACTGACGAAATGTGGGTGTAACGATAGGGACTCTTCAGGGATTACAGGTGTGATGTTATAGAAAAGTGTTTAGTAGTACCTAGTTGTTTCAAGCCCTGTCTGATGATGATAGTGGCTTTACTTTGACCTTTGGTCTTCATCTGTTTTGATATGATGAAACGAGTTGGTGAAAGCGATTAATGTTTAACCGCGCAATAATAGAGAATGATTTAGCAAAAGTTTGTTTGTTTTTTTCTTCATTCAATGTTGAAGTTAGATTGAACTTGTGTAAAGAAAGATGCGTAGGTTTCTCTAACTAATATTTGTTATCAAATAAGTTTTAATTTAGAATTGATATATTAATGCATTTAAAACCTTTTCAATTACTATTACTTATATAGAACTTTCATGTTCACAGCTGGGCCATAGAATTTTAATTGCTTTGTAAACAATAAATTGAGTTGCGTGCTAATTATTGCTAATACAAACTTTTATGCAGAATATTTTTCATATTATATTTCATGCTATGTATTTATAATTGTTTTTTTTTTTTGTTTCAGGTAACACTCTTACTATATGGAGGAAGCGTCAGGAATCAAAGTATCTCTGTAATGTGGAGTTTCTTGCCCATTCTTCTCCATACGAAACTACCTTTTATAAGGGACAACTAGAATCAATTCTATTTTGACGTTAAAAAGTGACTTTTATGTGCCTATTTGAAATAAACGATTTGACTTTGTAATAGAGCCAGCAGAAGAAAGTAAAGCTTTTGATGGGAACAAAACTCCAAATCAATAATCTCCCAAAATACAATTAGAGTTTTGTTTAAAAGAAATCCAGAAGCAGTCTCAAAAGAACTAAGTATTAAATGAGCAATATTTTGTATACTTGTATATTCGTAATCACGTTCTCGAAAACGGCTCTAACGATTTCGATGAAAGTTGCAATATAGGGGTTTACGGGGGCGAAAAATTGATCTAGCTTGGTCTCACATCTGGGAAAATTCGTTTACTCTATTTTCACCCGAGCAGGGCTCGGTCGACCAACCTTTAAAATGATAAAGTTCGTTAGAGTTGGTTAGGGCCATCAATATGTAACGTCACACGTTACGGAGGAGGGAGAGGGTCAGAAAAGTGTGGCATCGTGTGACAAGGAGTCATAAGCTTCGTGACGTCACATGTATAAGTCTAAAGTGACAACACTCTAAACTTCAACACTTACGAAAAACTTTAAAATATTACCAATTCCATCACAATATTAAAGAGTTAAACAATACGACCACTTGTGACAAGGATCGGGCTCCAAAAATCATGAAATTTATGGACATCCCCTTAGAGTATTAAAGTTTCCAATCTTAGAGGATGATTGCCATTGTCATGCTGGATCCATCCAAGCAAACTCGGAGTGAAGCTAATCAAATATGGGTACGGGCGAACTTTGTCCGTTCAAGAGGAGGACTCAGCTCAATCTTACCTACGTGAACTCATACCTCAATGTTCGTATAAAATGTGTGTAGCATTTAGCGTTCACGTCCTAAGTCTAGCACATGGTGTCATTTAAACGTAATATAACAAATAAGTAAAAATAATAATCGCTTTATTGTCAGGTAACTAATTAAAAGCCCACAGATAAAATACATAAATAATCTGACAAATAATAAACTTACATTACAGGATTACGGCCTATTTCACGATGTCCAAATAGCCACTACTTACCGAATAAATTCAAAAATGGAACAGAATTTGTATGAAATTATCTGCCAAGTAAGTTATTGGGAACTTAATCGTAAGTGGTGAAATAGGCCCTTTTTTTTCTTTTTTTTTTTTCGTGGATGGGAAATCATCAAATGACTTCTCCCGCTCCGGGCAGAGCGGGAGGGCGTGTCAGACTTTTACTGACTAAAACCCACCCGTGTTCCTTCAGTTGCCCGTGCCAGGGCCACGGTATCTCTTTCGAACTACCCGCGACCCCGGCGGCTTCGGCCCTATTGGACCCCGTCACTGCTGACATCTCTTTGAGGCGCGCGTGGAACACACGCGCCGTCGACCCGGGCCTGGTCCTTACCGGACGGCGAGCTGCCCATTACTCGTCGTCCGCAAACCCGCGCCTACGGTGGCCGGGAATCGGCGATAGATTCCCGCCGCCCAGGGCGTCTCCTACGGCGGCTAAGGCGCGAGGGCGCGGCTGTTACCTCTCCCTCACGCGTTCCGCCTCCTCCTTTGCGAGCATTACTGCTTCGCAGAAGGAGGTGACGGCCTCCCATGCACTCTCGCTCCGCACCATGGCCTGGACCAAGTTTGGACGCGAGAGATCGCCGCCGCCGATCGCCTCCGTGAGAACACGGCGGTGCTCCGCCCATGCCGGGCAGACCTCCACCGTATGCTCCACCGTGTCCTCCGGGCGATCTACACAATGGTGACACCCGGGCGTTTCCTCCCGCCTTATCCGAAACAGGAACCTCCCGAAACAACCGTGTCCGGTGAGGACCTACGTCAGGCGGAAGGTGAGGACGCCGTGGCGCCTCTCCAACCACTCCTCAAAGAGGGGACTTATCGCCGCAATTGTGGCGTGCCCAGTGAAAAAAAATAGGCCCTTAAGCTAATATTGTACTATTCAAATATGGACAGAATTGTTGGGTTCACAACTTCAAACACCATTATTATACTTTCTAGTACTACCACTACTAAGTTTTGTGTGGACCCCAGCTGTCCATGTTCCATCAAGGATACAAGTATCCTTTAAAGAATGTACCGTTTTTGCATACCCATAAAAGTTACCCACCACGGAGTTATAAGTTAAATTATGGCTTGACACACTTTTCGGCCGACCTATTTTTCTTAGCTCTCCTTCAGAACTTTCCTGATGAATTGTCAATCAGTCTATCAAAGTTGTGAGCAAACCTGTTCGGAATAGCAATGGGGTTCTGGCCTGTAAAGACTGTAGGAGTATCAGAAGCTATCATAAAATCATCATGTTTGTCCTCCAAACATAATAAAAAGTTTCTAGGATTAAAAAATTTGGGCCAAGACATATTGTAACATTTTCTGAGTCATTTAAATTCAAAGTTCAGAAAATATTTTCAAAGAGTAGTGACATCTACCAACCCGCGGGGCAATTGCGTAACACACTATCAATCGGAATCGGTTTCATTTTGACAGTTCAACAACATTCATTACGTTATTTACGTTGTCGAGCAGACAAATTTTTTGAACATATGAAGCAATGGATTAGCAATTTGCTTCAAAATTATTCAGATTCCGATGGATAGGCTGCACTGGGCCCGCTTAGTGGATTACGGTCCGCTCTCTCTTACAGAGAGGAGACCTGTGCCTCAGCAGTGGGAACATTATAGGCTGATTATGCTATCCTAAGCGAATCTGAGAACCAATGATTCAGGATCTAAACCCCTGCGACCCCTTGCGAACCCCTTGCGATCTAAAATAATCCTATCGAGACAAATATTTGCACTTTATAACAATATCTTACTTTCTTTATAACATTATTACCTATATTATACTATTGTACACCTTATGACACCAGAGAGCCAATTCTCGTAATTAAAAACGTTCAAATTCAAGTCGCAATGTCAGCCAGCGACAATCAAATGTCAAAAATGTAGGCAAACTCTATACAATTTTGACAGATTGAGACTGAGATGAGATTGCGAACGTTGTTATAAAAATACGGGAATTGCCCCTCAGATATCATCACAACAATTCAATCTGCATAGCCTTTTCCCAACTATGTTGGGGTCGGCTTCCAGTCTAACCGGATGCAGCTGAATACCATTATTTTACATGGAGCGACTACCTATCCGACCTCCACAACCCATTAACTGGGTAATACAATACCCCTTGGTAAGACTGATTGTCAGACTTTCGGGCTTCTGACGACCCGTAACGACTGTCAAAGATCCACGAATGACAGCCGGAACCAACGGCTTAACGTGCTTACCGAGGCACGGAGGAGTCTCGGTATGTAAAGATGGTCACCTATCCACGGACCAACCCCGGCAAGCGTAGCTTAACCTGATGGATCGACCCGTGCGGCTGTTATTACTTAGCCACGAGCTCCACCCACACATATCATCACAACAATTGTACAGACTTAAATAAATTATGTATCACGTCTCAAAGTAATTATTAATAATTTACGAGCACTGCTGTAAAATGACTATTAATTATTATAACAACAGCTATTACTATTATTCTTGTTGACATTTAAATACATTTTATCGAAATATCTATTTTATGAGTTAGCTATTTATTGTACTAACTGCGTGCTATAAATTGCTGTGATATTGATAAATACTTAATTGCAATTCATGGAGCTCGTGGCTAATTAATAACAGCCGCACGGGTCGATCCATCAGGTTAAGCTACGCTTGCCGGGGTTGGTCCGTGGATGGGTGACCATCTTTACATACCGAGACTCCTCCGTGCCTCGGAAAGCACGTTAAGCCGTTGGTCCCGGCTGTCATTCGTGGATCTTTGACAGTCGTTACGGGTCGTCAGAAGCCCGAAAGTCTGACAATCAGTACTACCAAGGGGTATCGTATTACCCAGTTAATGGGTTGAGGAGGTCAGATAGGCAGTTGCTCCATGTAAAATAATGGTATTCAGCTGCATCCGGTTAGACTGAAAGCCGACCCCGACATAGTTGGGAAAAGGCTAGGCAGATTGATTGACTTAATTGCAATTCATATTATAAACTAATTAGTGAATAGTTTACTGCTGGTTGTTGACCTTTTCGTACACACGGCTACATATCAAGCTATACATTTCCAATATAGGCTGACCTCTCATTGTACGGAAATCCTAAAAAATGCGAGATCAGAGAAGACCTGGAAATGCGCAGCTTGATATGTAGCCGTGTGTACATTGATAATTCGATGCAAAGAAAATAATTTGAAAGCAAGAGACCTGTGGGGCAATTCCCTCATTCTAAACTCAGTCTCAATCTGTTAAAAATACAATCAATTTAACTACATTTTTATCAAATTGAATTTGAACATTTTTAAGTACGAGAATTAGCCTTATGCTTTCACATTATTTTTACTTTCTTGCCCTTTCCCTACGATCCTTGGATGGGCCATAAATAAATTTCACCAGTTTTATTTGGACCAATTCCATGAGATCTTGAATACAAGTCAGTTGTTTTTATTCACATTTGTTTTGTGTACGAGTAAATCGACGCAAACAGTTTTATTTTTATAGTTAAAAAATCTCGTACACAATCAAATCGGGTGATTGTATGAAAAGTTAACACAGATCCGGGTTTATAGTGCAAACAAGGATGGAAGCAATTTGTTTGATTGCTTGCAGCACTATCGGGATTAATAGTTACACGATTTTTAGCTTAGCTTTTATTACTTACAGAGCTTTGTTACTGATGGAAGTTTCCTTCTGCCTCCTTCTGGGGCAGTCAGGTTAAAACTATCAACATCCACTATTGGCCTAAACAGCGAAGTATTTGCGCAACATGCTTAAAATAGGAATGGCCTTTCATTTTTAACCGACTTCAAAAAGGAGGAGGTTCTCAATTCGTCGGAACTTTTTTTTTTTTTTCATCAAGTCAGGATCTGATGATGGGATTCTGGAGAAATAGAGAGAACTCTTCCAATTTTATAGGCACACTTGAAGCGATTTGGATAGTTTTTGGAAGAGTACTTTCTCGGAGTGGTCCCATTTCAATTTTGTGAAGATCTGATGAAGAACTTCTGAGATAGGCAACGGAACTCCTCAATAAATGATAGCAAATGGACTGGGATTGCTGAAATCTCATGTCTGTTTATTGTTTACACCAGTTCATAACATAACATCACGCCGGTACGCTGTGAAGGGGTATGCACAATATGTGAACCACTAAAAAGTGAAAAATAAAAACTTTTTTTACAAAAAAATACAACCGACTTCCAAAAACAACACTACAAAGCGAAAAATAACTTTAATTTCGGAAGTCGGTGGCAAAAGCGAAAATACATTTAATCAGACACCGACTTCCAAAATTAAAGTTATTTTTCACTTTCTAGTTTTGTTTTTGGAAGTCGGCTGTATTTTTTTGTAAAAAAGTTTTTTGATCATTCAACAACATTCATTCATTTACATTGTCGAGTAGACGAATTTTTTAAACATAATATATGAAGCAATGGATAAGCAAAAGTGTGTTACGCAATTGTGGTGCTAGACATGGTCCTCCCCCGAGGATCGCCGCAGAACTTCACCTTTACCATTGTAATAATTTATGCTTTAATAGCTCCTAGAGTATTTTTATTAATTTTTTCGTATCCCTTGCCCTAACGTCTTTAAAAGACCCCTTTTCATTATACCCTATTAAAGTTTGCAAGCATCTTTTCTTATTCAGTGGCTTAGTTAATGATTCATTATTTTCATCCTGACACAGACTCAACTCTTCTACATAATAGACTAATCAAATAACAACATTAATGATTTAGAGATATTAAAAAAAAAAAAAACAAATATGCCACGCATACGGGCACGCTATGGGACGTCGAAGCCAGAAAATAAAAGGTTTTAATTTTTTTTACACTAGTTAGTGGAGTTAAGGACTATAATATTAATAAAAATAAAGTTAACCTCAGGGAAACTCGTGCAAATTTGTGCGATCTTCTCAGTCTCAGTCTCTCAAGGCAAATAAAAAGTCCATATAATTTATGGTTGAATAAAGAAAATTCTAAATAATTTATACCTATGATTTCACATCTGTCTGTTTATATTTTTCGCCAACTTCGTAGAAAAGTAACTTATCTGCTGGTTTTCATAATTCACAATTTGCACGAAACTCGTGAAAAAATCCATCCGAAAAGTTTCGACTATCAAGTTGGGGCGGTTTCATGAAACGGTATATTTAAACCGCGGTGACGGGCTCGGTTCATTATAATTTCAGGGGGAGGGGCTCACTGTCCAGGGTAAGAAGTGGGTCGTAACGGGACAAAGTTAAAACTTATCGATTTTTCTTGAAGTATGAGAACAGATACTTTATCTACATAATTGCTAACAATGACCTTTTGTGGGAGGATGTAAATGTAACCAAGTTATCATTCTATGTTTACTGAATTTCAGTAGGTAATTTATACCAAAACTTTTACTATCCTTACGAAACATTTTACTTTCGTAATGTAAAGATAAATTCGTCCAAAACACCCAAAAACTACGCTTCACAACCCGCATGAGGCACTCTCTGGTAACAAACTAACCGTCAATTTGCGCACTATCCTCTTAAGTGCCATATACACCATACTTAAGGTCACTCAAGGTCCCGTAAGTCCTAAACTGAGATTATACGTCCATTAAGCATTTGTAACTATGTCGTTTTATGGATACCGTGAGAGTTACCACCGTGTGAACTTGACATGTGTTAATATTGATCGCTCAGTTAACCTGGTTGCTGTGATGGCGGCTGATATCTGTTGCTGGCAGAATTTCAGGGGAACGTAGCTAAAAAATTGAGTCTGTCAAATCATTGTCTGTAAAATTCAGGTTCGGAAATTGGAATTTTGACCGAAATAGAGCAATGTTACTTTGAGGACATGTCGGAGGATAGCCAATAATTTACCTTATGAGATTATGTCACCAAAAAATTCCCACTAACGATGCGCAACAATTAAATCAATTCAAATGGAAATATAGCTTTTGCGGTAGCACAAGTCTATCAGGAAAATACAATACGGAGCTAATTAGATATTGATCGTAATTAAATAAATTCGCAGAAACTAATATTATACCTTACCTCGTGTCACATTGTGAACTTGGCCCGGTCATAAGTTCTAAGGGCATCAGCGGACATGCTACTTTTAGCATGGAAAACGGCGATTTTGAGACTTCATAAATGCTGAATTGAGTTTTGGCGACTCTTTGTTGGGTCGGGATATAGCAGAATCGCGAGATTCAGTTATCGTTTCGATGCTGCTACTGGCTGCGTTAGAGCACGACATCAACAATACTCGTATTTTATTGGTCGCTTTTATGTTATAGAGTTTCTGAACAGTGACTGTAAATCGCTGAATGCCGTTGCTAAAAATAGCCTGTCTGCAAAGACCCTAACCTAATAACATGCTACAGAAAGGTCCTATCTATGCGTTTGCACTAGAAAACATTCAACATGAGATGTTTCGATACTTGTCATGTCAAACAAATCTCACAATTTGTTTTGTTGAATTTGCGCCAGCACTGCACGAAACATGAGTACTTAAGTCAAGATTTGTTGGGAAAATGTGGTATAACATGTCAAGTGATATGAAACGTCAAACATATTTCGCGTCAATAAGTTGTGTGACAATTCGAACACGAGTTGATACATTGACAGGAAACCATGGAAACAGAGATTTCAACATGTTTTTTTGTGAATGTTTCGTCAGTGCAAACGCACGGTAAGACGTCAAGCCGACGAGTCGACGACAAGTCAATTAGCTACCAACCATAACACAAAGATTCGTAGAAGCATTCCCTACGTTGTGTGAACTTGACACATGTTTATTGATCGCCAAGTCGTAGAGTTATGACACGCTAGGGAAAGTCCTGCTGAGTTACCGCTGTCCAGGCAGGTGACGTGTCAATTAGGTATCGTTACTGTAATGCCTTAATGGAAACAGTGAAAGTTACGGCTGTGAAGTGAAGCGAGTTTAGTCAAAGTTTCAGAGGAAGCTTTTCTAGAACAAGCTTCTTGGTTGATGGTGTATCAATCAAGGACAGAATAATTACAGTCATCATTATTTCAGCCAAAAGACGTTCACTGCAAGCGTCCGATCCTGTGCTTCTCGCCTCCAGTGGATTCCTGAAATTAATATGATCGTGTTGATTAGTCGTAAAGTTTTGGATTTAAGCCCCAATTAGAGCTTGTGTCATCGGATTTTTATGTTGCAACAATATCTTATGATAGAACGTGAGGTTCTAACCTCTTTATCTGTTCTGTGGGTTCTATGTTGGAAATTGGAATTTTGTCCAATGGATCGTAAAATACACATTTCCTATCACTTGGTTATTGCTATTGGTATATTGGAACTATTTTATTGGCAAACTGTGAGTGTATCATTCAGGGATTATCAACAGTTGTGATGTGACAGAAATGCTAGATTATGGTTACACTAGTTGGCGGCGGCCGGCGGCTCGAAGCCTTTGGTGGCGTGACTAATGTGCTTGCTATTTAGTTTATTTATTTAGTGAAATAGACGATGATTTATAAAGAAAACGATTGCGTAAAATTTCACGAACAGACCTTTGGGCATATAGACATTATGAAAAAACTACTGCATGTATTTATTTAAAATAAAGTTATTTGAATTCTTTACCAAATTACCTATCCCTGTACGCTAACAATTTTGCAATTTTCATACTCCGGGAGCTATTTATTTACGCCCAAAGATGCGTTAAAATTAGTGTTGAAATATGGCAGTTCATAACATCCAAACCAATATTTTTTTTCC
This sequence comes from Cosmia pyralina, assembly GCA_946251885.1. NCBI lineage: Eukaryota > Metazoa > Arthropoda > Insecta > Lepidoptera > Noctuidae > Cosmia > Cosmia pyralina. The sequence continues at coordinate 21,910,979 of OX276342.1, read as the reverse complement.
GATTCTGCTTCCATTCGGGGCTAGCTAATGACGAGCCAAATTGATATAATTTTTATTTAGTTTAGAACGAACAGTCAACAAAAGAGATATCTAGGCAGGGTAGAGTAATATATTTGTATGTGAATTGCTTCATGTTCAATTTTATATATATTACTATGTTTTTGCAATACTCCTACATTGTAACACACCAACACAAAATTGTATATTGTCACGAAATTTAACATGAAGCAATTCACATACAATTATGTTAGTATACCCTACCTAGATATCTCTTTTGTTGACTGTACATCGTCAAACAGACGAGTAATCACCATACTTGTATGCATAGAAGAATGACCGACTAGCGTAACCTTAAAGTTCGGAGTATAGCGATGTTAGAAAAATTGTATTTCTACCGTCTAGGGCACATCACTTCCAAGTTACTGCTAACAACATAATAAGCAATAATAGTTTCATAGAAGCAGTGAAAGTTCCTCGTGTGCACTTGACACGTATTTATTGATCGCCAAGCCAACCAGTTTCATTTCAGTACGCTGAATGAATATAGACCGTACGGTGAAAATTTGTCAGATTTCCATACATTTATTGCTTCCTGGATTATAAATCCCCTTAATGAACGTGGATTAAATAGTCTTGAACATGAAATAATGTTACTGTCATTAGATTAAACACTAGAAAAATCACAACAAGACAAATTGTTGATCTGGTGTCGTCGGCACCATTAATAACCGCATAGTAATATAAAAAAAAGCGGCCAAGTGCGAGTTGGACTCGCCCATGAAGGGTTCTGTAGCAGCAAGTAACATAATATAAAAGTTCATGTAGTTCGTTGTAACTTTGATCGATGTTTTAATAATAGACCGATTTATGACGTATTAAAAAAAAACTACTTACTAGATCTCGTTCAAACCAATTTTTGGTGGAAGTTTACATGGTAATGTACATCATATATATTTTTTTAGTTTTATCATTCTCTTATTTTAGAAGTTACAGGGGGGGGACACATTTTACCACTTTGGAAGTGTCTCTCGCGCAAACTATTCAGTTTAGAAAAAAAATTATATTAGAAACCTCAATATCATTTTTGAAGACCTATCCATAGATACCCCAAACGTATGGGTTTGATGAAAAAAAAAATTCGAGTTTCAGTTCTAAGTATGGGGAACCCCCAAAATTTATTGTTTTTTTTTTGCTATTTTTGTGTGAAAATCTTAATGCGTTTCACAGAATACATCTACTTACCATGTTTCAACAGTATAGTTCTTATAGTTTCGGAAAATAGTGGCTGTGACATACGGACGGACAGACAGACCGACATGACGAATCCATAAGGGTTTCGTTTTTTGCCATTTGGCTACGGAACCCTAAAAAGGAACGAAGTGAAAACTGAACATTGAATATTTTTGAAAAAGTAATTGCTAAGAGGCGTTCAACGAGTGTGATTCCGAAAATATAGTTTTTAGTATTTTATGTCCGTTTGTCTGTATATCTGTTTGTCTGAATGCTGTGTGTTCCGGATTGACGCAAAAGCGGCTGAACGGATTTAGATGAAATTTGGCACACCCTATTTTCCAGTAGTACGATCCCGTAGGATGATTTCCGACATTCACACAGGCGAAGCTAACGTCAAATAAATTTTTAGTACTAATGTGCGGTTGACTGTACGAGTATGTACAAGAAACGCCGTGTCCACTTTTAAACTATTTCGACCCATAAATGTTTCCCTCGTTCATATTAGCACGCTATTCAAACCGTGCTGCAGAAAGTATTACTTACATTTTCGCCGTAAAAGTACGCCATACTGAAGGTTACGTAAACAGCGTCACCAAATTTAGCGGAGTGCACTCTCATATTAAATTCAATATCGTAGAGCACCTGCAGCCGATGGCTTCGGAGACCGAATATCATAGAAATCGAACACGGTTCTTAACGGCCGGGTTTTTTAAAGACGTTTGAATTTACATTTCAGCAAATGTCTGACCACCGATTCTTCAAGTTCATTACTTCTGTAATCAAATCTAATGTCATTAGATGTCAGCATATAAGCAATAGCAATACATATATATATATATATACATACTCACGCCTTCTTCCCAGGGGGTAGGCAGAAACTATAGAACGTCACCTGCTACGATCCTTACATACCTACTCCTTTTGCCTCATTTACGTTCATACATCTGGTCATACGCGCAATTTTTGACTAATCAACGATTTAATGAGGCTTTAGGGGCTCGCGGCTAAATGATAACAGCCACACGGGTCGATCAAAGGCTAACTAAGCCACTCTTGCCGCGGTTGGGTCGTGGATGGGTGACCATTCATTACATATCGAGACCCCTCCATACCTCGGAAAGAACGTTAAGCCGTTGGTCCCGGGTGTCATTCGTAGATCTTTGACAGTCGTTACGAGTAGCCAGAAGCCCAAAAGTCTGATAACCAGTCTTAGCAAGGGGTATCGTGTTACCCAGTCACTGGGTTGTGGAGGTCAGATAAGCCGTCGCTTCATGTAAACCACTGTAGTCAGCTGCACCAGGTTTGACTGGAAGCCGACCCCAACATAGTTGGGAAATGACTAGGCAGATTGATTTGATGAGGCTTTCAGAATTCAGAATTCGCGCATCAGACTGATCTGACTTTGAGAAACTAGAGATTAGCGTTAAGGTAACCTATGTATAAGGTTCTAATTTCTGATATAAAGTAATTACAAATCTCTTCATTCGGCATAATGAGACGCCAAAAGCAAAGTTTAATAACTCCTTCGTTAGAATATTAACCGACGTCCTTTGACATTGATACCCTTAAGTTTTAGTAAGACCTTTTCGTGTGACTCCACCCTTCAATAACTCTTGAAAAAAACATGTTTAACAGAATGTATTATGATTTTCCAACGGTGATTACTTGGACCGGGTTCAAGGTTACGAACGTGACTGCGGTCGTAGACTTCGAAGTTCACACCGAGTTCAAACTTTAGAGCTGATTTATCAACATTTTTGTGAGAAAGTGATTTATGTGAACCGTGATATTGATCGCAGTTTTAATCCTGAAGATTGATATTTAAGATAAATTGGGGTTCAAAGTTTTCTTTTTGTAAATACTAATATAAGCAAGACGTTAAGTGAAATCGATTTAAGTGAGATCTTGGTGAGGCTGGAACTACTCTAGCGAGCAAACAAATCGACTCAACTCCTAATCAGTATTTCGACTCAAATAGCAATTACTCGAAAACAACTAAACCGATTTGAATACTTTTGGTACCACATTAAAGCTATGGTAATTCAAAAAACGAACGAAGCGTCAGGCTAAGAAAATTATTTTTTTGTAAATGGGATAAGAACTTTTTGAAAAAAAAAAACTACTTTGTATGCACGGGTTGTATGGGGTTGAGTCCATTTGGTTGCTCGCGAGTGCAGTAGAAAATCATCAACTTACGACGAGTAAAAGAAAAAAGTAGTGTTAATTAAACCTTATTTTCTACTTTCTAGAATTTCTACACAGCTCCACCTTAGCAGCTTAACTAATAGCTACAACTTTTTCAAAGCACGAGCGATACACATAAATCAAATGTGTTATGTTGTGACAGCTTATTTTGCAGTAGTTATTTGCGAGTATTTCATTTTGTAGCAATGCGGATTATACACCCTTAAAAAAGAACACCGCATTACATAATTTCCTGCAAGAATTAATTAATTTGTCAACTGCTTGCAACGAAACTTTTTACTTTAGTAACATAGACGTAAAAAAAGGTTTGCGACAACTGGACTGGCTGAAAAGCTCGTCACGTCGCACAGTGGATCGTCCCCATACAAGAGGTCGGACATAGAATTAAAAATTGAAAAAGTATTTAATTGAAAAAAATGAAATATGCAGTTGCATTACTCTATTAAGGAACTACAAAAAATGTTACTACAATTTTTTTATTTGACCAGTACTTTATGAGCAATTCGATGAAAAGTGTTATTTTTCTATGGAAATGGTCACAAAAATGTCTGTATCTCATGATTCCCTCCTTGTTTCGATTTGCGGTTTTCACTACTGTTATCTACCCATTTTATGCCACATTTTCTTCAAGGACACATGGTGCCCCCAGCGACCCCCTTCCGAGATATTTTGCTTTTAGTAACTTTACTTTTTATTGTATAACTGATGATATGGAGGTACATTAAGTATATTCATTACTGAGAATAAGTCATCCCTAAGTAGTTCCTTAAATAACAGGTGCATTTACGATTACTTTAATGACTTATGAACGCTTCTGTTGCCATACAACAAACGCGTTAATGAGTCCTTAAGTGAAGATTCCCAGTACTTGCTTAATCTAATTAGTTATTGTAATTACTATGTTAACAGCCCTTAATCTCTGCATTGTTATTGTCTAATGTCATCATTAGCTTATCAAATTCATTGCTAGTTGCCTACTTGCTGCCCTATATATTTGAGTGTGTTTAGCAAATGTAATTCAGTTGTAATTATAACTTCTACCAAGTGTTGTCATTATGGCTTTCCGTGGGTTTTCTACTTACCTAGATCTTTACGTTGCTCTTCGTAATCATAAAGATCTTCGTGACTATGACCATTTATTTAACACATTGAAGTCGAATACTAACGTCCAGTTAAGTGAAAGTGATGTGACGGATCTCAAGAACTGGTGTCGACGATTTTGCTATAGGGTTTACACCAAATGGGTGCAATCAAGAAGGACAGTTGACAGGTTCATTAACAAGAACGAAGAGTGGTTAAATTCCGATATCGTTTGGCCAGATTGCTTTAAAGAAAATGTTGTTGACACTGAAGAAGCAAATGAAAATGAGGCAGAAGAGGTAGTCAGTCCATCAAAATCAGATGCATCTACTTCAACATATACATCTCCTCGCAAACGCTTTGAAGATTTATCAACTAGACACAAAAGAAGACGTGTTAATGAAAATGTTACTAGTTGCAGTCGTCCGGATGAGCTTTTGCATACTGTTGAAAGTATACTTAAGTCTGCCGGAAAAAATGATATAGCCAAAATAATGAAAAATTTGCTGGAAAATCCTGAACACGTCTCAACAGTTATAAATGTCCTGGAAACTAAGCAGAATCCTCCGCTTCGTGAAGTTCCTACTCACAAAGCACTTGCTCTTTACGTTTACTTGCAGTTATCCAAGTGGCGTTACATCACACTTCGGGACTTTAGTTTAAAAGAAGGTCATGCGAAATACCCAAGCTACACTACTACTACTACATACTACTATACTACTTGTTAGTTAAAGAAAAGCTTAAATGCTACCCGGCAAAAGAAGACATAACTGTGACTGAAACTTCCGCAAAGATACGTATCCAAGCCCTCCTTGATCTCACCGTTAGGAGGCTGATCGATTCACTTGAATCAAATTTTGATGCTGGTGAACAACTTGTGCTTCACAGTAAATGGGGTTTTGATGGAGCTTCAAGTCAAAGCATTTACCATCAAACGACAACAACAAGTGAACAAGACTTATCCAGTGTATTTATGGCAAGTCTTGTACCACTTAAGTTAGTAACTTCTAGTGGAAGTATAGTGTGGCAGAATGATCGGCCATCGTCAACCACATATTGTCGCCCGATTTCATTTACATTTATGAAAGAAACGGAAGCGAATGTTAAGGCTGAAATGGAAATATTTGAGACCGAGATTCGTGAACGGAACCCGACTGATTGCGGCAATGCTACTGTTACTCACAATCTATGGCTAACCATGATTGATGGTAAGGTACATTCAATCATATCTGGTACATCGGCAGCAGTGTGTGATTTGTGCAAAGCTCGCCCAAGCGAAATGAATAACTTGGAAGAAGTGAGAGCTAAACCCGTGAATACAGATTTATACAAGCATGGATTTAGTTCATTGCATGCTTGGATTCGGTCCATGGAATGTTTATTACACATTTCTTACAGAATGGACATAAAATCATGGCAAGCAAAAGGTGACGAAAATAAAAAAAAAGTTAAAGATAAGAAAGAAGCCATTCAAGAAGCTTTCCGAAGAAGAACAGGCTTACTTCTAGACGTTGTTAAGCAGGGTAGTGGCAACACAAACACTGGAAATGCTGCAAGAAGATTTTTTGCAAACCCTGAAACGACTGCCGAAATTACTAAATTAGATGTTAATTTAATTAGAAGACTCGCCGTTATTTTGCAATGCATTTCCTCAGGCGAAAAAATTCAAGTCCAAAAATTCAAATCATATTGTGATGAAACAGCAAATTTATTCGTGGAATTATATCCATGGTATAACATGCCAGCAAGTTTACACAAATTGCTGATTCATGGATCACAGATAGTGGACCACTTATCAGTAGTGCCTATAGGTTTTTTGTCTGAAGAAGCATCTGAAGCAAGAAACAAGGACTTTCGCAAATTTAGAGAATGTCATACACGAAAGCATAGTAGCATCGCCACTAATGAAGACATTCTTCATAATCTGCTATTATCTTCCGATCCTCTTCTCGCCAGCTTACGACCGAAGATGACAAATAAAGCCAAAAAGTCTTCATTTAGAGAACTAGACGATTTACTCATACGTGATCAGAGTGAATTGGAGTTCATTGACGTTTCAACTGATACACTTGCTGCATGTAGTGACGTTGAAGAAGATGATGACGATGATAATGATCATGATGTCGTTATTGATGAAGATGAAGAAAATATAGTTTAAGTCTTATAGTACCTAATATTATTATTTTACAAGCAGTTTCTTTGTTAATTTCTAGTTTTTGTGTATTTTTTTTATTCTATTCTTTTTTTCTATTCTAGTTTTTGTGATTTTTTTTTAATTTTATTCTTTTTTTGTTTTGTGTTATGCCACCCATCAGCCAATAAATGGTTTTTTTCTTTCTTTTATATTGTTGTTAGTAACTACATGGTCGTGTTAATTAATTAATTTCCTATTATAATTTAGTTTTTAGTAGTTGTTTATTTTTTTAGTTTGTTTTAGGGTACATAGTTATTTTATTTTTAAATTATTTTTACAGTGTTATATTATATAAATAAAAAATATATTTATACCTACATATTTTCTTATTGATCATAAAACTCTATTTCTTTTCGATGTGTTATTGTAAATGCGACTCAGTCATTACTAAGCTAATGATGACATTAGACAATCACAATGCAGAGATTAAGGGCTGTTAACATAGTAATTACAATAACTAATTAGATTAAGCAAGTACTGGGAATCTTCACTTAAGGACTCATTAACGCGTTTGTTGTATGGCAACAGAAGCGTTCATAAGTCATTAAAGTAATCGTAAATGCACCTGTTATTTAAGGAACTACTTAGGGATGACTTATTCTCAGTAATGAATATACTTAATGTACCTCCATATCATCAGTTATACAATAAAAAGTAAAGTTACTAAAAGCAAAATATCTCGGAAGGGGGTCGCTGGGGGCACCATGTGTCCTTGAAGAAAATGTGGCATAAAATGGGTAGATAACAGTAGTGAAAACCGCAAATCGAAACAAGGAGGGAATCATGAGATACAGACATTTTTGTGACCATTTCCATAGAAAAATAACACTTTTCATCGAATTGCTCATAAAGTACTGGTCAAATAAAAAAATTGTAGTAACATTTTTTGTAGTTCCTTAATAGAGTAATGCAACTGCATATTTCATTTTTTTCAATTAAATACTTTTTCAATTTTTAATTCTATGTCCGACCTCTTGTATGGGGACGATCCACTGTGCGTCGCCATGTGTAAAAATAAAACAAATTACAACTTTTCTTCGTGACGCGTTATCACGACAATCGGTCAAAAGGTTAATGGAAACATGCCCAATTATCGCAGACCTTATTCCCTCGGCATAAAGTTTAAATTACCATAGCAAAGGACGTAATTAGCAACAAGGACGGCCCACGTGCTTGTAACGGCTCTTTGGTTATTTAATAATAAACAAATTTTCTAAGGTATTTTCTTGATTTTCACAAGGGCTTCGTTTTCATGGAAATTATACTAGATTTGCACGTAATTGCCTCTGGATTCGCGTTAAATTGTTTGCGTGGGCTTTTCTTATGTTTCCGAATGATAAATTTAAGGAATAAGACATTATTTTTTAATGTATTTCTTTTGGTGAAAGATTTAGGGGCTTTTCCTGCGAATGTTAATTTATGTTTTAATTTGTTTTTTTCGGAATAACATGCTTATCTACGATTTTTTCCCATAAAATTGTTATGATTCTTTGCTGGTTTATTAATTAAGTAATTTATTTATTCACTTATGTGCATCAAACATCTAGTTACAGCGCCGAGAGAGTTAATTACTAAAGATCACTAAAGATTTTACTACACTTCTGGACACATCTTTTGGCCCACCTTGTATTTTCAGTTTCGTTTGGTCCTAGCTAAAATTTTATATTAGGGCGAGCAAAAAGTTTTTATGCAGTTTTGAACCTGGCACATTCACAATTTCATTCAATAGTCTTTTTTTGAATTTCGAACACAGAATTTAAAGAAACAAAAGACAATTTGGAGCCTGTTTGTTGATATCAAACAATCGAATACTAAGAAAACTTGGTTTTATTGGTTTACTTGGATTTAATTCTTGAAAAAGTGATTGATATCTTTGGTTTTGCAACAAACATTGCTTATTCTTAACATTAAGGTGAGGTTCTATCAATAATCTATGGATACTTCACCTGAAGTCGCCGCCCAAGCTGTGGCACTTATTCAGGCCGGACACAGCCAAAGAAACGTGAGTGCTCAACTTAATTTAAGTCGATCTGCGGTCCGAAATGTTTATCGGAGGTACCTAGAGACTGGCGGCTTTGTTCGTCGCCAAGGAAGGCCACGATCTCGGGTCACAACTGAAAGGCAGGATCGATTCATCGTGACGACCAGCTTGAGAAATCGTCACCTTACCTCCATTGAGATACAAAACCAACTTCGCGACTTCCACGGAGTATCTGTGAGCGCTCGAACTGTTCGGAGAAGGTTAAAAGAACGCGATATGGTACCACACAAGCCAGCTAATGGCCCCAAACTAACGCGAGCCCACCGAACAGCGCGCCTTCATTTCGCACGCAGTCATTTAAATTGGACACAGCAAGATTGGAGCCGTGTACTCTTTTCTGATGAGTCTAAAATTGTGTTACATGGCAATTATGGAAGGAAGAAGGTCTACCGACGTAAGGGAGAGCGTTTCGCACAATGCTGCTTTGAAGAGAGGGTTGCTTATGGCGGTGGCTCATGGACTGTCTGGGGCGGTATATCCGCGAGCGGCAAAACTCAACTTGAGGTTGTTACAGGACCACGGCTGCCAACATTAAATGCTGAAAGGTACATTCGTGAGTGCTTAGAACCTCACGTGATACCATACGCGGACTATGTGGGCCCAAATTTCCTTTTTATGCATGATAATGCAAGAGCCCATGCGGCCGGCATCGTCAGGGAATATCTTCGGGATGTGAACATCACAGTTATGGACTGGCCAGCCAGAAGCCCAGACATGAACCCCATTGAGCACATGTGGGACGAGCTAAAAAGACGTGTTAGGGCTCGTCAGCCAGTTGCCCAGACGATGCAGGAGTTGAAAACTGCCATAGAAGAGGAATGGGAGATGATCCCTCAAAATTTCATAGAGCGGTTGATAAACTTTATGCCTAATCGTATGAGAGCTGTGGTAGATGCCCATGGAGGCAACACGCGTTATTAAATTAAACCTTTATTTGATAAAACATGTTTTTTATTCAAAAATCAATTGCCTTTAACAAGGCGCATATCCGACTTGTTAGGCGTAGCTCCATGTCGTATGGTATTCTGAATTCAAATTTAAAACAATACGATCGAAAAAGATGGTAAAATGTATCAGGTTTAAAACTGCATCAACAGTTTTTGTTCAATCTAGCAATCATATTTCGGTAGGGGCCATCGAAACCTAAACTCTAAGGTGGGCCAATAGATGTGTCCAGAAGTGTAGTAATAAATAGTATTAAGGTGACGATAAACAACTTTTAAGGCGCGTAGAGCTGCTAACTAGCGCCACCATTGACTCGAGTGAGAACTTGGCGGAATTTACCGATTGCTTAGGTGAGATAAGTGCGATTATCGAAACCACTAACATTGAAATTGTTTATTTGCTCGGTGACTTCAACGCCCACCCCGGTGAGTCATTTTGTCATGAACTTTTAGATTTTTGTACCGAGCAAAAGTGGATCTGTGCGGACATAGAACAATTAGGTTTAAGGTCGGACTGCTATACCTTTATCAGTGACGCACATGGTAGTAGGCGATGGTTGGATCACTGTGTCGTTTCACAGTCAGCTTGGCTAACGGTTGCTGACATAGGCGTAGTTCATGATGTGTATTGGTCTGATCACTTTCCCTTATTTGTTGAATGTAGGTTAGACAAAATTAAACCAAAGTCTGAAGCTACAAAAACATCTTGTAACAAAGTAGTTTGGGGAGAAAGGGACAGTGATCAGATTAATGCTTACTATGAGATGTGTAATAGGCAGCTAAGGTTGATTGATTACAATCAGGAATTTGGTCTGTGCAGCAATACACATTGTAATAATATTGCGCATAGGCAAATACTTGACAATATGTATGCCAATATTGTGTCAATTTTGTCGGAAGCCGCTATTCAGAGCCAAGTGGTAGCCCGGTCAGACAGACATAGTGGCCGTGTTGTCGGGTGGAATAAGCACGTCCGAGATGCCCACGCGAGGGCCAGGCTTAAATATCAGCGGTGGTTATGGCATAATAAACCAACCTCTGGTGACATTTATGAGGACATGTGCCGTACACGTAAGGTATTTAAAGGTAAATTAAGGTGGTGCCAGAGTCACCAAGAGCAAATTAAGTTGGATGTTATAGCCTCACATCGCGAAAACAACAACTTTCAGAAGTTCTGGAAGGCGACGAAAAAATTGGATGTCAAGCCTAGTCTTCCCGTGAGTGTTGGTGGTGCTGATCAGCCTGAGAGCATTGCCAATATGTTTGTTAAACATTTTAAAGTGGACTCACCGCTGGGCTCACCGCCGCGAGTGCTCGATGACGGCAGCTGTCGTGATACTGATCTTGTTCGTTTTTCTGCCAAACAAGTGTCCAGCACAATTAACAAAATGACTACAGGAAAGTCCCCGGGTCACGACGGTCTAAGCATTGAGCACTTGCGGTACGCTGGTCCGCACATATCAAGAGTTTTGGCTATGTTTTATTCGCTCTGTATGTGTCACTCATACCTCCCCCGTGAACTCATGCGAACTATCGTAGTGCCGATTATTAAAAATAAAACTGGTGACGTGGCTGACAAGTGCAATTATCGGCCCATCTCCCTGGCTACAATTATCGCAAAGATACTGGACGGTCTGATGAACGCGCGGTTAGACAGCTTTTTAAACCTACACGATGCACAATTTGGTTTTCGTAACGACCTAAGTACTGAAACTGCGATTCTAGGCCTCAAGTATGCGGTGGAATATTACACAAAACGTCGTACACCAGTGTATGCTTGTTTTCTAGACCTCTCCCGTGCCTTTGACCTGGTCTCGTATGATATCATGTGGGAGAAGCTACGGGAGAGAAAAGTGCCGGCTGAACTGTTGCGTATTCTCCAGTTTTGGTACTATAATCAGATAAATAGTGTGAGGTGGGCTAATAAGTTTTCTGAGCCGTATAATCTGGAGTGTGGGGTGAGACAGGGGGGGATAACGTCACCAAACCTCTTTAACCTCTACATCAACGACCTGATCGTTGAGCTTAGCGGTATGAAAATCGGATGTCGCATTGATGACGTCAGTGTCAATAATATTAGTTACGCTGACGATATGGTGCTGCTGAGCCCAACGGTCAGGGCGCTAAGAGAACTACTCACGTGTTGTGAGTCCTATGCTCAGGCGCATGGCCTATTGTACAATGTCGCAAAAAGCGAGTTCCTGGTCTTCAAGGCTGACGGTGGCAAATGCCCAGAATCCGTGCCCACAATAAGTTTGAACGGTACCGAACTTAAGCGGGTCCATCAATTTAAGTACCTGGGGCATTACGTAACTGACGGCCTTGATGACCAGGTGGATATTGAGCGCGAGCGTAGGGCGCTGGCGGTCCGATGTAATATGTTGGCACGCAGGTTTGCACGGTGTAGTGAACAAGTTAAAGTAACTCTTTTTAAAGCTTACTGCCAGGTATACTACACGTGCAGCCTGTGGACTAATTATACCCAGCGGGCCATCAGCGCCCTGCGAGTGCAATATAATAATGGTTTCAGGATGCTGTTGGGGCTACCCCGTTTCTGCAGTGCATCTGGTATGTTCGCGCAGAGTCACGTTGATGGCTTCCATGCCATCATTAGACAGAAATCTGCATCATTGCTCTGCAGAGTGCGAGCCAGCCCCAACTCCATCCTGAAAATCATAGCTGGGAGATATGACTCTTCGATAATGCATAGCATTATTAAGAGATGTATCTCTCAGAATAATCTTGTTGCTAAATAGTTATTTAATATTAAGCTTTACTAACATAGTCATAAGATTTCTGTGTACTAACCCACTATGGATGTTACTTGTCCGAATTAAAGGTTATTTTATTTTATTTTATTTTTATTTATTTATTGAGAAAAAAAATAATAAACAAACACGCACACATGTGTTGGTTTGACATGGATAGATTATAAAATATCGAAAATGAATACGTTATATTATAACCAGTATGGTACAGTCACAATTTATCGACAGTTTACAATCTCACGAGATAGATTATAAACTAACGAAGTATACAGTGACATATTATACAGTGACATTTATAATAAAAATTATAATTAATTTGTAATTTTATGTCTAACATGGATAAAAAGCTGAAAATCACGCAGAAACTATTTTTATGAATTATTTTTATTATGCGTATTTTTCTGAAACCTTCATCATTTTAAATATACCTAATTTAATTTTTTATCTTATAGTATTCGTGTTTTTATTAAAACACAATTAATTAATACAGTAATTAATTAATCATTTATTCATTTTCAATTACTTAATTAATTTGGGACAGCGCTCCTTGATGGGCGAGTCCTATGGGTGGACGTACGACACGTTGCGCGAGCTCAGTACAGAACACGCAAGCTAACCACTCCAGGCCGTTGGCACCTAACTTCATCTTAATCAAACTAGGATTTCAAATATACGAAACGATGGTCACGTTTGATAATATCATTTCTAACTGCAGCAGTTTTGTCCACACAAAAGAACTTCAACTAACCTTTTCCTACACCAAATACCACATTATTATCTCCAAAGATACCTTTTAACCGAATCCCCCTTCCCCTTATACTGGACCCCTAAAGTGGAATATTAAATTCCCCCGTCCGTAGTCGATTGTTACCGAAATAGTTACCCCGGCCCACTCGCTTCTGTAAGCAAAAGTTATTGGATGTCAAAGGAGAAGGACTATCGATATTTTAACAAAGATGTAACTATGGATCAAAGGGTACACTCATATTATTGTGATATTAAATATCAGGATATAGGGGTCAGATGAAATAGTTTTACGGAAGAATGGACTTTTATGTTTCCGTACACTGGCGTATAGTTGGATAACTGAAAGCCTTAAATAAATGAAGCTTAGTTTATTGAAGCTCATGTTGGATGTTCAGTAAACAATTTCTAACTATGGCTTAAAAAAAACATTTAAGTAGGTACCTACTTACTTTTTTATTCTGTATTTTTTTTTTACAATATTTTGTAAGAAGCTCCAACGCAGTAAGGTGCGTCCAGGTGTTTTTCAAAATTTGAACCCTCTCCCCCTGGCGAGATTTGGTGAAATGTGGTGGTAACCCCCCTCTCATTCACGTGAAATTTTATTATTTATTTCATTTATCCACTTGGAAATACCTACAATTAAGCGTTAATATTCTATGTAAGCTGTTTACCTGCTATTTTTTTACACGACTGCCCAAAGGAGTGTAATGTTGATTCATTCTCGGGGTGTTGGTTGATGTATGTTTGTTTATGAGTTTCTTTATTCCACCATAACTTTGAAATGCCTCAGCAGATTTCGATGTATGCGGTATCGTTAGAATCCTTACAACATCCCGAGTGACATTGGCTATATATATATATTTTTTTTATTATTAATATGGCGACAGTATAGCTCCATTGAAAAGTGAAAAAAAAAATTCTTAAATTATTACAATATGGTTATCAAATTGAAGGCCTTGAACAGCACATTATAAAAAAAAAAATTATTGGCATGAAGGACATGAACCACGTTTCATACATTTTTGGTTTGGTTTTTTTACTCAAGTATTTCCGTTTCTCCTAGTAAATACTATGCAGATGTTGCCTTATATCGCCCACTAAAATCTTACTATTATAGACCTTGTGGGACAGAACCGAATATTGGCTACAACTTGCCTAATTTGCCTACGTAATGTTCCCAGGAGACCGAGAAACACCAGGCGCATAAAAAGTTTAGGAAGTGGATTTTTTTTCACGGAAATTGTACGCTCACTCCGACTATTTGTATGTAATCTTCAACGCGCTATAGAACTTCTGGATAAAAAAGTGAAATGGAAAAAACTGCAGTGGAGTCGGTCAAGTAACTTTATTTTTCTAGTTTTGTATTTGTGTTAAAAGATACGTGAACAAATATTCATTATGGGAGTGAATATTCAACCCTTAGATATAAGAATTATTTAATACCTCTTTAATTAATATCTCGATCTTGACATTTGTAAACCCTTCATATTGAACACGACGTATCTTTCCTTGTTAATTTCATGACGATGAACATTTTGCTCTATTTCAGGTTTTGTTTTATATGAAAAACTAACTTCTGCCCGTTACTTTGTCCGCGTGAAATTTCGGACCCCGACCCCGACCGCGCTGTTACTTCGTTTTCGCTTTACCTTTCGTTCTTTCTGATTTTTTTTTTATTTTTGCTCGGCTCTTAAGGGCCCTAGCGTTCTGTTAAATGCCTACGTACAGCCTTCCTCGAGATTTGGGCTATCAAATGCAAAAATAATTTTTCAAATCCGACTGGTAGTTTCAGAGATTAGCGCGTTCAAATATACAAGGATACATAGTCTTCAGTAGATTGGTAGATAAAAATTGAACTTATGCCTTTCGTTACGAAATGCGGAACTCTAAATTGAAACTCAATGTTCATGTTCTATTTCGTCGACGTTCGTTCATCTTCTAAACATATTATTAAGGAAATATTTCTGGATTCCCAGCAATATTTTTTCCATCTTTAATTTTAAGCCCCAAGGGAACGCGTCGGATTGATAAAAGAAATTGGAAATATTCCCAAAACAGTAATTGGTTGATTTATGATCTCGGAGAATCCACTTAGAGGGTCGGACGCGCATGCGTAAAAAATAATCTCACCCTAATTTATGCGACAAACCCTATAAAAAAAATTCACCTGGTATACTAATAATCAGCCTGTAACGTTCCCACTGCTGGGACGCAGGCCTAATCTCTGTGAGTGATAGTAATTGTTTGTGTTAGCCAACTACCAAATTAATGCAAAGTCCGATTCCCGAGCAGTACTTATTGGCCCAGTGGTATCGGCCCTGACTTGCGTGTTGTAGGTAGGTCGTGAGTTCGAACCCAGGCAGGCACTGCGTATTTATTATACACTACTTTCAAAACGGTGAAGGAAACCATGTGTCATCCACCAAACCGCACAGGGCCCGCGTGGTGAATTATTATGGCCCTCTCGCTCTCACAGAGAGTAGGCTTGTGTCCCAGCAGTGGGAACATTAGACTGATTATGCTTATGCTTAATTATGCCGATTCCCAGGTTAGAGGAATTACTACTATTCAAAATATTTTTTAAAGGTATGTAATTCAATAAATAGGCTTATTTCCTGAAGATGCATGATGCATGCCAGCTGCATTCTTTACAAAAGATTGCATTTGACTACTAAAGGAAAAGCGTTTGCTATACAGTTATTAGATACATTGTATTAAGCTAAAGTCTAGACCGTATAAGCAAACTAATTAAAGCTAATAGCGCCATTGTACCAGTACGGTCAGTAACAGAAGTCGGTTAACACTGCTACTGTTTGACATCATCTAAAATAATCTAAATTAACACAAAATGATTCGATAAACGGCTTTTTCTTCGTTTTAACTGTTAACGAGTTAATGTTCTTAAAATTTTAAGTACTTCTGTTCCGATTTGAATTAAATATTTCGCTGCAAGTGTTAATCGACTTTTGTTGCTGACTGTAGCGGTTGAACCAACTGTATTAGATCGGGACACTCACCTGTACATACATTACTACATACATTGCTTTAAACGAGAATTGAGATTACAACATGGAAGCATCAGTTTTCGAAACGATTTATAATTTGGACTAGCGACCCGGTCCTGCTTCGCACGGTTTAACGACTTGACAAAACATGAAGGATTCTGTATTATGTATTGTTAAGTATTAATGTATTACACATATAAATCTTCAGGAATAAATTCTCTAAATGATAGTGAAACCCGCATCAAAATCCGTTGCGTAGTTTAGAAGAATAACGCGGCCACACAGACAGACATGAAAAGCGACTTTATTTTATAATATGTATAGAAGTCCAAAAAGCAATATCTAGACTTCTAGAGAATAGAAACCTCACAAAGGAGGAAAGTTCCTATACGGTGTCGGTCCAAGTCTCAAAATACAGTATCACAGTGACTATCAAACAACTAACAGAATCGGACTGCAAAGTCAATCGCCACCTAACCATCAAAAGTAGGTGAATGTCGAACGAACATGATCATTACAACTTCCTGCACTAATCTATTATTCTATTATGCCAGCAATGGGCCATACAGCCGAGAGTGTTCCTCTAGAGAGCACAAACTCTATTTGCCGTTAAACGTGATTATCTGGTCGGGAGTGAGCCCCACTGAGCCACCGCTCCATCGCCCATTGTTATCTCGAATAGGTCCCAGCAATGATAACGTCATTTATAAGAAAATGGTACACAACAATGGATTAACAAATTGAAATGTCAAGACTATGAAGAATGAAATCGAATTCTATTCCTTTTTAAGGGTTCCGTACCTCAAAAGGAAAAAACGGAACCCTTATACTCTTAACTCGTGTGTCTGTCTGCCTGTCCGTCTATCACAGCCATTTTGCTCCGAATCTAATGGACCGATTAAGTTGAAATTTGATACACATATTAATTTCTGTGACCCAAACACGGACCTAAAGTAAATAAGTAAATGCATTTTGAATATTGGGGTCACTTTTGGGGGGCAAAAAGGAAAATCTAAAATAAAAACTTTGCAAACTGTACCGTGAAAGAAATTACTATGAGGGTCTCAAATGTATTTTATTTATAATTTTAAAATAAATTGTTTTAAAGTTATTTAAGAAAATAGACGAAAATTGAGCATTCCTTCTCCCCCTTATCTCCGAAACTACTGAGCCTAATTTTGAAGAAAAAACTGAAAATAGTTCTATCTATACCTGTAGATTACAGGAAAACCTATAAGAAGTCTGTGGTCTTAAAATAACATGGCTCTCAATACTGTGAGTACAAACTTACATTTATATTGGAATGTATGGGAGAACCTGTTTTTCAAGTACAATGTTAAGTTTGTTCTTGGGAAAAATTCGTCCCAACTACGGAACCCTTCATTGTGCGTGGTTCGACACGTACTTGGCCGGTTTTGTGATTTGTGACAGAAGCCTTGAATAACAAAACGTTTCTTTGAGCACTTTTTTGTTATGTTTATCGCACGATTATTTTTCTCTTCTAGCCTAGTTTTAATATTAATTCTTGGAATCTGCGCTAGTTTTTGCAGTGTGTAAACATTGCAACATCTTCATGTGAAATCATAATCTTCGCAGAAGCTGGCATCATTAATATGGAAAAAAATATTACATCGAGCGTAAAAGGTGCAGTAGCGTATTGCAATTGGATTCCTTTCACTTAACTACTTCTTAAGACGTTACGGCGTGACAAAATCATCATCACAATGTAATTCAGAGCAGTTACCAAATGACGTTTCACTGAAATCATCACCATTCTCCTGCCCTTATCCCAATCTATTTGGGGTCGGCGCAACATGTCTTTTTTAACCGACTTCAAAAAAGGAGGTTCTGTATTCGACCCGTATGTAGGTATGCACGTATGCATGTATGGATTTTGATGATTCTTCTTTTCGTTCGACTTGGGCTTACCTAATTGTGTAATTGTATATTCAACTAAAAATTAAAAAATAAATTTACTTTAAAAAAAGTAAAAACCGACTTCAAAACCAAAAACGAATTAAATAACTTTCATAAAAAAAAATTGATGACACCGACTCAGAAGCTGTTGAAGAACAGCTTCTGAAGTCGGTGTCATCAATTTTTCAATGCACTTTAACTTGACACCGACTTCAGAAGCTGTTGAAGTGTTTTATGAAAGTTATTTTATTCGTTTTTGGTTTTGAAGTCGGTTTTTACTTTTTTTAAAGTAAATTTATCTTCCATACTTCTCTATTAATCGTCATTCCTTTTCTAGCCATATCATCTTTCACACAGTCCATCCATCGTTTCTTTGGTCTTCCCCTACTCGTATAGCCATCCACATTCATACTCAAAACTTTCCTAGCGACTGAAATATGAGGGACAATTTTAAACTCCCTATATTTGGGTTTGGGTAAAAGCATGCCAGTGAATTTAATGATTCCATTATCCGACTGAAGCTCAAAACCGAAATTGGGACGAAATTAATCAACTAACTGAATCATTTCGATCCTCTTTCGTCCCAAACAAGGCCACAATTTTCGGAGAGAGACCCAAAAGCCGGACGTTGTATAAGTGCACGTTGCATTAATAAAACGGGTAGAATGCTGATAACACGGCCTTAGCCTGTGGTCAAAGCCAACCAGCCAGCAGCGGCAGGAATTTCTCCCGAACACGGGAAAGTATAAACATGTTCATGCATTAGTTGGCACTGCGCCAGGGAAGTTCGCTTGCATGTTGCCGGTTGCTCCGGTAGTTCGGCATAATACACTGATTAAGTAAATAAATACCTTTGTTTTTTTACTCTTTCTACTACGACGACCAAATTGAAAAAGCGAGCATTTTGGTTTAGGTTGTTATCTGTCTTTTGCAGCCTTTCTGCACGGTTTTAAAGAATTTAAGTTAACGGCAATACACGCAGTATATAATACAATAGAGGAAAATGTATTATATTTTTTGTACATATTTTGTAATCAGCTTAAATAATATTTCCTCGTTCAAGTACACAACAAGGCGAATTCATTTTTTTTTTGGTCTACCGTTTTGATAGCTAATCTTGCTCTGCTAAACAAGTGCGTGTCGGACAATGAAGGGTTCCGTAGTTGGGATGAATTTATCCCAAGAACAAACTTAACATTGTAGTTGAAAAACATGTTCTCTCATACATTCCAACTGCAAATGTAAATTTGTACGCACAATATTAAGAGATTTATCATGTCATTTTAAGAGCACAGATTGCTTATTAATCTTCCTGTAATCTATAAATAAACAAAATTGAAAAAAAAATACTGAAAATTCTACTATTTTCCGTATTTTTTGAGTACCTAGTACTTTCGGAGTGGGGAAAATGTCGTGAGGAAAGTTTTGAGTATGAATGTCGATGGCTATAAGAGTAGGGGAAGACCAAAGAAACGATGGATGGATTGTGTGAAAGATGACATGGCTAGAAAGGGGGTGACTACCGAGATGACTAACAATAGAGAAGTATGGAAAAAACGGACGTTGACGGTGATGTTGCGCCGACCCCAAATAGATTGGGATAAGGGCAGGAGAATGATGATAGTTTCGGAGATAAGGGGGGAATTGTAAATTAAAATTTTCTTAATAACTTTAATACAATTTATTTTAAAATAGTTAAAAAAATCTGTTTGAGACCCTCACAGTAAGCCCTTTCATTTGAAATGATACACGGTACAGTTTGTAAAACTTTTTATTTAATTTTCTTATTTGCCCCCAAAAGTGACCCCCATATTCAAAATTCATTTATTTACGTTACACTTCCGTGTTTGGGTCACAGAAATTCATATATGTACCAAATTTTAACTAAATCGGTACGTTACATTCGGAGCAAATCTGCTGTGACAGACGGACTGACAGACAGACACACGACTGATCCTATAAGGGTTCCGTTTATCCTTTTGAGATACGGAACCCTAAAAATTGGGTTAGCATTCAAGGAAAAAAAACGAAAACAATAAATATGTTGGTATAATGAGTTCAGGAAAAGTATTTTACAACTAAAACCTTGGAACCATAAAGAGCCACAGTAATGTTTCTACACAAATTGTCATTATGCCTACAGAAATAATACTAAACAAGAACAATTCACGAGACTAGCACGACTCTGAACTTTAATTTCACCGTATTGAAATCGGTTTCAATGTCTACTGAATATTCTCCACTGAATCAAGAAGAGATTCGTTCAAGCAGACCGATATATTGAACGAAGCCATTATTCACAAATTACGGGCAAACTCAAGTCACATGGAAACGCTAAATTGTAGGTGTTAGCTTCGGTCAAGTCCGGTGTCCTACATAAATTGTTCCACTAGTGTAGCCAGGATCCCAGAACGGAAAGGTCCTGAAGATGTTTGTTTCGATAATTCGCCTAAAGGGTGTATCGATATCATTTTCTTGAATATTTGTGAGGGTCGGACCTTCCGTGACCAGCGAATCAAATCGAAAAGAAACTTGGGACGAAAGTGTATTTTTGAGAACGATCCGCCGAACTTTCTTCGGTTGTTCTAATAAAATTGCAAGTCGAGGAAAACCGGTTCATTGGTGTTCAGTCGCCGAAGTATCTATAACAAAAACACGAACTTCCGAACTTCGTTTATTTTTACAGTCCACTGACTGCCATTCTTTTCACTGAAAGTTTTTTTTAAGACTATGCAAACCATTAATTTAATGAAATGGATATTTCAATTCGGCATACATTTCATGCCGAATTGACAACGTTATCAGCCTTTGGGAATCTGGGAGTGAAAATAAAAACATCTTTGTAAAAACATAATTATTTCTTCGTGTTGGAAATTGAACCTAACAACTTAATTTACCAGCATTAAGTTACACAGGGAAAATAACGGGTGCTAAGTGTTAAGCAAGTTTTTTGTACCGTTCCAGGAACTGGATGCTAAGTACCGTCTAAGTAAAATAGCAACAAGTTATGCGAAACTGTACTAGACTTGCCAATTCTCACTGTTGAAGTGTCGACTTAAGGCGACGATAACCGAGTTTTAATGATATTAAACTGATGATCACGTCTACACGACTAGTGATAATGAATAGGGAAAACTATATGTTAAATTAGAGCATATTCCTAATAACTTAATATGTGAATTTTTTTTTTCAAATAAATATGTAATTTATTTCAATGTAATATAAACATAACCAAAAAATTACAAAATTATATCCTAACATAACCAAAACTATTAAAAAACTAAAATATGACATCGAAAAATTCCTCCGCATCGTTGTTGAATATTTTTGATTATGTTATATTACATAGTGTAATTAATTTGTAAAGTTATGTCTAACGCGGATAAAAACTAAGAATGACACAAAAATGATCAAGCGTATTTTTATAAAACCTACACCTTTTAACGATAATTTAATTATTTATCTTTTAGTATACGTGTTTTAATATAATACCTTTTCTTTATATTTATTTTTATAATAATAAAAAAAAATTTTAAGTATTGCATATTAAAATAACGTACACGGAAAGGAACTCTTGACTTCCGAACTAAGTAGGACTTGTATTAAGGAAGTCAAGGCGCTAATAATATTGCGTCTAATTTGGGACAGAGCTCCTTGATGGGCGAGTCCTATTCCTGGGTGGACGTACGACGCATTGTGTGAGCTCAGCACAGAACACGCAAGCTGGTTAGGTTAGGTTATGGCTATTGGCATATATCTGAGTCTTAAGAGGAAGAAGTTCACTACTCAATTAATAGTTAGATCTTTGTGAAGGAGCTCACTCAGGGAAGGACTAACATCGTGCCTGTATCTCTCGCCAAGCAGCGCTTTTGTTCCTGTCAGTAATAATAAGACAAGTAAGCCTTTTCTCAGGGATGGTTATGCACCTGCGATAGGTCTGGTATTGCAAAGGTGTCCATAGACAGCAGTGACCACTACCCCATCAGGATGCCCTCCTGTATTGTTTGTATTGCCGTCCAATAAGATAAAAGAAAAGAACGACGTCACCTCATTTTATTCTGGTGATTGGAGTTAATGAATGAGCGCTTGCATACCCATCAGGCTGCCATCTGTTTGTATGTATTGCCGCCCAATAAGATAAAAGAAAATAAAGTACGGCGTCACCCATTAATGACTTCTCATTTTATTCTGGTGATTGGAGTTTATAAATAAGCGCTTGCATACCCATCAGGATGCCATCTGTTTGTTGCCGCCCAATAAGATAAAAGAAAAGAAAGTACGACGTCACCATTAATGACTTCTCATTTTATTCTGGGGATTGGAGTTCATAAATGAGCGCTTGCATACCTATCAGGATGCCATCTATTTCTTGCCGCCCAATAAGATAAAAGAAAAGAAAGTACGACGTCACCATTAATGACTTCTCATTTTATTCTGGTGATTGGAGTTCATGAATAAACGCCCGGAATGGTCTTACAATACAAGGGCATCTATTTCAGTAGGCGCGTTATCCATAAAGATAAATCAATAATTTTTTTTATTCAATATCTGGTCGTTACGGGTAGTCGGAAGGCCGAAAGTGACAACCAGTCTTACCAGGGGGTCTTATTGTATTAGGAATGGGTTGTGGAGGTCAGATAGGCAGTCGCTCCTTTTAAAAAACCCTGGTATTCAGCTGCATCCGGTTAGACTGGAAGCCGACCGCAACATAGTTGAGAAAAGGCTACTCAGATGATGATTCAATATCTGGCGTGGTTCGACTGCCAGTATTAATAAATCTGACCCCTATCATAAACTTTTTGATATTCTGAATAACACATGTTGGTTTCCAGAACTAATATTTATGCTACCAAGGTTTTTTAATGTCAAGGCCTTTGGTTAGTAATTTTCCAGACGGACTTTTAGAAAGGCCTAGAACTTTTTTATGCTTTGAATTATGAATAGACGGAATGTGTTTAGTTTTTGGTCTATAAACATACGGGCTTTCTATTTAGGAGATGTTAAATATGCTTACTTTTAGTTTACGAGAATCAACTAAAAGGTGAAGATAGTATGGATATTATTGGATTATGTTCTCTACAAACCATCCACAACATCATAATGGAAGCCATTTTAAAGTCTAAAACAAGCCGGTGTAGTTTGTGAAACTAATATGAAAAGGCGCGGACGCGATGCCCCGACATGGCGGAACCGCGAAAATGTAATATGGCTTCACTTGAAAACTTTACAGGAATACGATATTTTGTTTCTTGTTCGTTACCAATTCATGGAATATTTGAAATACTTACTCGGCTTTATTCTGTAATGCGAGTTGCTATTCAATGTAATTGGTTGTTGGGGATACGCGAGATTCAAGACATGAAGTCATAATAGATTTGAATAAGTATAAATCAACTTAAATGATCTGATATCTCCTGACTTGAGTGTGCCCTGGCGGTTGAGAGTATGTCATGCTCACTCAAATGTCTCGCTGGTGGTGGCGTGTGTGTTGGATCATTAAGTTCCCTTCAAAATGGTTGAGCTAATTGGTGCTGATCCATGCGTCATGTTCCTGAACGGGCGCCGTCAGTTGGGACTGGTCGTCTCTTAGCTGCCATGGCTTATTTTTAATTTTAATATTTACGAGTAATTTAGTTGTTTTAGTTTTTATCTTTTTATTACGGACGCTTCTTAACGTGCACGTCTTTCTACATTGTTCTCACATGTATATTTTCAACATGAACGATGTAATCAATATTTTGTAAAAATGTTATGATTTAAAAGTGTCCGTGGAGTTTCTTGCTCGTTCTTCTTCATAGGGATCTACTACGCTTTGGAATGGGCAACTAGCTTCATCTTTCTGACTGACCGACCCATTGACAATTCAAAAGTGCCTGTAATTGGTTTATTTGAAATAAATGCTTTGAGTTTGAGTTTGATATTAAATGTAGTTTCAGTTCAGAACTAGGCAGTAAATCTTAAACTACAAGATAATGCGCATTATGACATGCCCTGCATTGTATTTAAAAGTAGAAACATGTTATATACGACGGTGGTACTTTTAGGGTTCCGTTTGGCACCCTAAGCCTCCGCTGTCCGTCCGTGATCCGCCTGTCCGTCCGTCTGTCCGTCAGCGGGCTGTATTCTCATGAACCATAATAGGTACCCAAACAGTAGATATTTTTACAGTTTCAGCATTTCTATTGCCGCTATAATAACAAATCACTACATATTATAAAGCAAATCCCCCGTCGCGTCTGTCTGTCTGTATGTTCGCGATGATCTCAAAAATACTGAACGGATTTTGATAGTGTTTTCACCAATGGACGGAGGGATTGATGAGGAAGGTTTAGGTGTATAATTCATTAAGGTTTTTTGTAAATTGGCTGAAATATGACGATGATTGTTGAAGATATCGGAAAAAATCATGACGCCTGGGAGCGTTACTGGCGTGCGCGTTACGATAGTACGTTTCCGTGGGATTATTTCCGACCTCCACGCGGGCGATGCCGCGGGCAAAAGCTAGTAATAAAATAAAGTTAAAAATTAAAGGGGGTCCCCATCCCCATACATACCTACTAGAAACGTGTTTTTTTTTAAACTGAAGTATTTTTTAAATATATAGTGTTCAATATTGTACGGCGGTATGGAAACCCTTCCTGTGGAATCCGACTCGCACTTGGCCGGTTTTTCAGTTATTAGACTATTATAATGGCAGGGTAATCAATTATGTTGGTATGCAGTTGTATGCAGCGGAAGCGGCCTAGTGGTTGGTTCCGTACACTGGCGTCGCCCCGCATTGCGGATGGAACCATAAAACTTGCAGCTTATTGTCTATGGCGTAAACCGCGACATTATGGCCGCTAACGGCCGTGACGTCACATGTCATATACGCTCAAAAGTAATGTCTTTCTCGCCTTTTATGATGTCGTTTCCCGTATTGTTCCAACATTTATATTCAAAGCATCTAATATGCTGACGATATTGAGTTAACATACAATGAAAGTTCATATTACTCTATCTACTTCATCATTCACGCGTAATAGAATCAATGAGTAATTCATATACACACGGCTCCCTCTATTTACACATCATAAAATAAAGTGGGAGGAGCAAAAACACGAAAAGCACAACGTGTCTCCTCAAAAAAACATCTGTTTGCACAATACAAACGATAAATAACACGGAACCCATAGGAAAACACCAGGAACCCCCATAACATTCCCCTACAAGAAATGTTTGCAAAGAATCTTCATCATTGAAGAATTTCGGGCAAGAAAGTCCGTTTTTCAAAACCGCTTGACCCCAATATGAGCGTAACATAAATTTTTAGTATGTTATAAAGCTTTTTCGACAATGACCTCGATGAAACGTAACTGTGGGATCGGCTACGGTACACTAAGCACGATATTCGTGAAATACAGTTCTGTGTTGGAGGTGCGTGGGTCGACGAAATGGATGGAGCTAGTCATTTTATTCAAATTTAACAAAGACCTAGGTATCAATTTTATTGTGATGAAATAAAACGAACAAGTCCTTTGTGACAGAATAAAAACCCGGAACAAAAGAAATATTTGAAAGCGGACTGCTAACCTTCACTAGTTGGAAACTTTAAAGGATAAAAAGGAGATTAATATTAATATCATACAAATATCTAGGCCGCTGTCTCTCTCGCTATCTAGAGAAGCTCGTAGCTAAGTAATAACAGCCGCACGGGTCGATTCATCAGGTTAAGCTACACTTGCCAGGGTTGGTAAGTGGAGGGGTGACGATCTTTACATACAGAGGGGTCTCCCTCTGTGCCTCGGAAAGCACGTTAAGCCGTTGGTCCCGGCTGTCATTCGTGGATCTTTGACAGTCGTTACGGGTCGTCAGAAGGTCTTATCAAGGGGTATCGTATTACCCAGTTAATGGTTTGTGGAGGTCAGATAGGCAGTCGCTCTATGTAAAATACTGGTATTCAGCTGCATCCAGTTAGACTGGAAGCCGACCCCAACAGTTGGGAAAAGGCTAGGCAGATTGAAGTCCTTAGAACCAGGGACAAAAGAAATATTTGAAAGCGGACTGCTAGCCTTCACTATTTGGAAACTTTAAACGAATAATAAAAAGGAGATTAATATCATACAAATATCTAGGCCGCTGGCTGTCTCCTGTAGTTGTACATACATATACATGAAATTGCAATACGCCAGATTTCCTTGAATTATCGCGGAGACACAAAAAACACAAAGGAAAATATAAAAACTTCGCGTACGTTTTGATGCAAGAATGAAAATGGCGGATGACTCCCCGGATGGCGGGAAAAATGAAATATGGACGCCGCAAGACCCTGCGTCCCCTAAGCCGGCTGCTACGAACAAAATGTGCCCTATACGTCTACATTGTAGGTAATGTACCTATAGGAGGGTCGCCATCGCCGCACACCCATTAATTTTGTTTTAGTTCATTGCGTAGGTGTAAAATATGGCCTTGTTAGTGAACGTCAGATAACGTGAATAGAAAATTTACATCCAAGAAAAACCTCTATTCGCAAAAGAAAACAATAATATTTTAAGTACCGAAACCTATTAACATTGAAGAAAAAAAAATAAACAAGCTGACACTGTTTTTCTGGATGACAGCAAACATCTTATCAATGCTATTTTCGTCTTAACCTTCACAGGCCCTGTGGCGCAATGGATAACGCGTCTGACTACGGATCAGAAGATTCCAGGTTCGAATCCTGGCAGGGTCGTGAAACCCTTTTTGTCCATTTTGTTAGTTTTTTTTTTTTATGTTACAGTCAAACATAATTTGGACATCGTTTTATTATGAATAGATACAAGAATACATTTTATATTCCCCTTTATTTCAGAAACTGATTTTTTATTTTTTTTTTTTTTCCTTGTTCTAGGGCTCATCAAAAGGATGGACCCTAATCGTATTACAATCTAGCCTTATAAATAGGCTAATAAGTAATTAAATTATAACCTAAACTATTAAATTGTTTTTATTAAGAATGTGTCCAATAACACTTTAATTTCTTATTGTCTCTATTAAGGCGAATACACTTCGTTCTTGTGTTTGTTTGGCACATTTGTACTTTACACTATTTACTAACACTAAACACTAACTCGAACGGTTTTGTTCTTTTTAGTCTTCTCACTATGTTTGTGTGGTCGAGCAGCTGGATTGCCTCGACGTTCACATGCTGATGAAGTCTCTTTTCGTGAGCTTCTGCAAATTTCTGGATCACTTTTTCGATGAACTCAACTTTTAGGTCCCGATGTAGGTCATCATTTCGTATGTACCAAGGTGCATTTACAATTTCCCTTAGCACTTTATTCTGGAATCGTTGTATAATTAATATATTGGTCTGTTTGGTGCAGCCCCACAGCTGGATACCATAAGTCCAAACTGGCATCAGGACTTGTCTGTATAGCAACAATTTATTTTGCACGGACAGCATGGAGTTTCTTCCAAGCAGCCAATACATTCTTTTGAATCGGTGATCGAGTTCATCTTTTTTCTTCTTGACGTGGGCTTTCCAGCGTAACTTTGCGTCAAGGGTCATATCAGAAACTGATGATAAACAGTTTACAAAATACAAGTTCATAGGTAGGTATAGTTGAGATGCCTACTTATCATTTAATTGAATCTTCATTGAGTTAAAAGTACAACCAGCGTCACCCTGCGGCTAAGAAAGAAAATGCCTGCTTGATCATCAAATTAGTCCAGATTTTTAAATTCTCAGTAAACTTCGCTACAAAACAGATTTTCCAAATCAAAGCTACGGATTAAATTAAAAGAGACTCATTAACCATACACACCGCACTGACGAAACGCCACATTCTACGCTTCACGCATTTCCATACATATTAATGTGGCACTAGCAAGGATGAGCTGCCAAACTAAATAAACCTTGTTTTCCGCTTTATCATGTTAATTCGCGGAGAGCGAGATAATTGGCCTAATTTTAAAAATCGAACATTTAGTAATGGTTTTCGAGTCGAATTGCTCAGTCGATTATCAATGTCGATGGTGAAAAGAACAATAAAACTTAATTTATCGTCGACAAAGACAAAGTAGACCTTTACGTTTTATTGAGGCGCAGGTCAATTCAAATATTCAGCCTAAAGCGGAGTATATAGAGACATTGATCCATTCTAGTTTTCTTTGAAGCCATTAATTAACCATAACACTTTAAAAATCCGCTGTTAGCGAATAATTGCTTCATACACTTTTACACGAGAATCGATATTCTTTATCCTTGACCCAAATAGCTTTCTGGCTTCCTACAAACATAATATATTAAGGTTGTCTGCTCATTTTTGGGTCAAGGCCTTGAATTCTGTAGTACCAAAGGCAATTTTTCGCTATGCAGCAAAATATAAATGTAAACTACACCTTATCGTGATCGGAAACATTGCTCACACGAAAAAGCAGATACCTAGATACTGTTTATTTCAATAGCTCTTTGTGCTTCGGCGAATACTGGTTAATAATAGATTTTGAAATTATATGAAGTTTATTCCAGAATGGAATGTTCTTGTGTTCCGTGTGGTCATGACTAGCGGTTTTCCAGTGCGGTTTAAACTGCGGACAATGATAAAGCTGCAATAATAGATTTGTAAAGATGACGAATTGATTAATTGTGATAGTTTAATTTAAGCTCAACGTTTTGTTTTACTAGTATAGTAATTAAC
Organism: Cosmia pyralina; assembly: GCA_946251885.1. Taxonomy (NCBI): domain Eukaryota; kingdom Metazoa; phylum Arthropoda; class Insecta; order Lepidoptera; family Noctuidae; genus Cosmia; species Cosmia pyralina. The sequence goes on along the minus strand of OX276342.1, from coordinate 21,882,181 downwards.
TTGAACAATCTGCGGTTTAAAATTTGAACATATTTCTGATAATTTACCCCCTTATTCATAAAAAACTAAAACGCTCTATAAACCTATTTTAATTGCAGAAGTGTTTTGTCTTCTTCTTTAAAACTCAAATCATAATTCGAAAGAAATTGATAAAATAGTTGCTTATTTAACTAAAATAGGTTTATAGAGCGTTTTTGTTTTTTATGAATAAGGGGTTACTGTTTTGTTCTCAAATACAATCTGACGAGCTTACTAGCAAATAGAAAACTTCTTACCAAAGATTGCGTTTTTTAATACTGCCGCAAATTAAATTATGTAAATTTTCGACATTTTCCTTGAAAAGTATTGATGCAGTAAGCATCAAAGAAGTAAACAAACTAATCTTGGTTTTCTCATTTTCCACAGATAAATCTTCGGTTAATTCTGGTGTCTGGCAAAACGAAGGAGTTTGTGTTCAGTCCTGTAGACTCAGCGGGCGATATCGCGATACATGTGTACGACAACTGGCCTGAAGGTAATATACACTTGAATTTGATTCCATAAACGACTCATCATCATCATCACTATCATTATATAGCCTAATTTCATCCATTGATTGATTGATTGCACAGGTCTCTCTTTGGTTGTGTCAGTCCAGAGAAAAGAAAGAATAACGTTTATTTGGACACAGTTCGTGAAACACAAAATACTGATGACAAAATTTTAAAAACCCGGGAGTTATCGTGGGACACGGTTGGAACGTAGTTCCTTTTAATGTATATTATATATTAATGCAAAGCCATCTAAGTAGTCTCAAGATTGGTCTCAAGTTTCAAGTTTTTTCTTGTATACAAGAAAAAACTTTTGACACTACACACACAAAAGAAAAAACAAGATGAAATAATAACAGCAATTTTGATGTCTTCAGGAGACGATTTGCGTAACTCTTCAGGAACAGAACGATGATCTATAGGTACCATGCCGATGGCTACGAGTCTATATTTTCGCTTACGCGCTAAGGTACCTCAAAACTTTACCTTAACGAGAGCCGCGAACTGTCTCCTTTTTTTTTTTTTTTTTTTTGTGGATGGGAAATCATCAAAATGACTTCTCCCGCTCTGGGCAGAGCGGGGGGCGTGTCAGACTTTTACTGACTAAAATCCACCCATGATCCTTCAGTTGCCCGTGCCAGGGCCACGGTATCTCTTTCGAACTACCCGCGACCCCGGCGGCATCGGCCGCCTCCTCCCCCGTCTCGACCGTCTCCTGATTTCAAGTTTATTTTTATTTTCTAAGTTTTACAAAATTGCTTATAAGCAGCTGAAACATGGCTATAATTACAACATATTATATATTGTTAAAATCGTCATTAGATTATCCAGCGATTGAGACACCTGCAATTCCTGTAACTTTATTCACTGAAAAGATTTCAGTGTGTAAACACAAAAAAGTTAATTATTTTGATTTAAAATTATTTTTCAAACTAATCAAAAGTGTCAAAGGTTTATGCTTTTATAAAAATAAAAACTTTTGACACTTGAAACTGACAGTATAACAGGACACTGCCACACTGACAGAGACTGCCACAGGGAACAGTGTTAGGGCCTTGCATTCACAAAATAACCATGTAGTAAAATTCGAAGACATATTCCAACCCGCACTGGACCCGCGTGGTGGATTACTGCCCACTCCCTCTCACAGGGAGGAGGCTGGTATCTCAGTAGTGGGAACATTGATTAGATTATGCTTATGCTATGCTATGCGTGCGTATAAGATACAGGATAATCAGTCCAGCTTCCTTTAAATTCTTTACGGAAATACATTAATATGTAGATTACAAATTATTCCATTCACTATTGTTCTTTGTTAACCCACAGCTGCGGAATTTTAGACATTTGTATCACAGCCCAACTGTGAAATTACTTTTGAATTAAATCAATTTGTGTCTGTTTTGGCCGTAATTCAGTTAGCTTTGAACAGTCCCAACTGATGGTATTTACTGTGTTTGCCAAAGGTCTATAAATAGCTGGTTTGCTGGTGTGTACAGCAGAGTATGGGTGGTTGGTTATGAGTGCGGATATGGAAATCAGTTTGCTATGCGATGAAGTGGTTTGCTTAGGATTGGTGGACAATAAAAATGAAATGCTGTTCGTTGGTAAGCGCATCACTTCAAAACGGTTGGATCGATTTGGTAAATTCTTGTCCCAAAATGTCAGTAATAGTCCGAATCAGGTTCTAACGAAAAGAAAAAAAATAAAAGTTACCGGGAAAATTGGAAAATTCGGGAAAACTGAAAGTGCATTTTCTATGGGAATTTTGTGTGAATTATTGAAATTTGGACAAGACGTCTGTCTGGTCAGATAGTAAGTAACACATAAATGTAGTTTGTATCTCCAAATCAAGAGTTCTTTGTTTGCAGTTAGTTTAGACTTATTCTCTTCTGCAATATTCGTCCATCTGACTACAAGTAATTTCGAGTCTGTTAATACGAGTATGTCTACCTGTTTGATTGCCCAATATTTTATCACTCTCTAATAAATTCAGTCAATGTGTTAAGGCGAGCATAGCCGCTAACAGCGCCACCATTGAGAAAAAAATTAATAAGTCTGGAGATATGGAACATTTCGAAATTTCCTATGTACTCATTTTCAGTCAGATGTTGTAGAATTTTTTGTATAAAAAATGCAACACTACCTCCTAGGTTCGAAGATATAGCAGTTAACGCCAGAAATGTTGCACATCTCCTGACTTATTAATTGTTCAATGGTGGCGCTATCTGTTACTGCAGGTATTACTCGCCTTAAGGCCATGTGAAATAAACAAATGTTAGTATGGAAAATATAATTTCCGTAAATCTTTGTTAATACTACAAAAACAGAGTTAATACTTTGTTTTTCTGTTCTTACAAACAAATAATTATAGTCATATGACTTTTTTATGTTTGTTATATATAATCTGTGCAATGTTTAATTGCAGATAACAGCTTTGGCAATGAGATGTGACGAAATAAAACCTGCAATAATATCAACGTTAATACTCTGTTCTTATTCATTGCCGAATAAACGAGATTTGTAGTTAGGGACACGTTATTATGGCATAATAGGAGTTTCTTACGTAAATTGATTGATCGCCAGAGTCGGATGAATCACCACTTTCGCTTTATATTTTTATTTATTGTAGGTACGTTGTATCACAGAATAATAAAGCTACAGTATTTTATCTGGGCAGTGACCTTGAATTAATTACTTACGGCCGCTAGGTAGATGTTGCGTAACTGAGACTGACTGAGATTTCGAAACACGTCGTTTCGGATGTTTTCTATGAAGTTAAACTACTGTATCGTTATTATACTGTGGTTGTATTGACGAGCAGGTTGCATAGCTCAAACAGCATCGCTTATCAAAACTTGTCATGTCAATCCACACCATATGATAGAATGTCCAAGTTACGGATACAAATCTAAGCTTATTATACACTCGGGTACATCTCTATACCAGCGTTCGTGGCTGCTAATTGGTCTCGTCAACATAGCCTTAGAACTTTGACGATGTTATGTTGGTTGAGAATTGCGGGATTAGGAGATGTAACGTGGAGCATTCATAAATCTTACTATTAAAATAATAAATGTGAAAGTTTGTAGGTTTGGATGTTTGTTACTCAATCATCACGCAAAATGGCTGAACGGATTTGAATGAAATTTGGCACATGTAGTTTTATAACCTGGATGTGTTAAACATAGGATACTTTTATCCCGGTATGTTGCGATCAGAAGCTAGTAGGTATTTATTTTTTGTATGGCCCTTCTGAACATTGAAACTAGATATTAAAACTACGGCACCTAATTTAAATTAAGTTGCTAATTAGCGATCTCGTCCCAAATAATTGTCCTTGCAGTTATACACATACCATTACTAATCATTGCCTTTCATAATAAATTAACAATAGTTTGCAAACAAAATGTGCTTTGATTAATTGACATTATATTTTGTGGGGTTTGTATTGGATGCACCACTTATTATTATTATAATTTGAAAATGACGCAGTGGCAGTCCATTCTATGACATAATTCTCCGACGATGTTCTTTAACCCGTCGCGCGCCAATTAGCAGACACAATTGAAATTCTATTGTTATCTGTACACATGGTGTACAATCGACATTTTAAGAGTTAATAGGTATGACCAACGTCCCCTAGCAAATACATCATATTTTTAGGCGCAATCCGCATTGGCTGCCTGAAAATACCGTGTACATCAAACATTAGGTACTAAATAACTTGAAAAACGTCGGAAAACGTTTTCAAACGAGAATTAAACTCCCGTTCATCATACAAGGTTCTAGCATTGCGCCTTTACGTGTCTTGAAAAGCTAAAAAGAAACGATATTAAAAATGTTCCCTGATACTTCTCACACAACACGTAGAATTCTTACAATTCCACGGATTTTATGTTATGCTAATTTTATTATGTTTTTGTCGGTTCCTTTTTATCGTTCGGTTCATAAAGGAGAGAAGTACCTATATACTTAGGTATACATAACAGTATGTGGAGCTTTTCTTATGAAATATTAAATCGGATCAATGGTCCTTCGCAATGATATGAGCTTCAAACACGTTTCTTTGCCGTTCTTTGTATTATAATGTACTTAATGTAACTTGTCATATTCTATTTGATTAAGTATTATGTTACCGAAATAATAAGGATTTTCCATCTGGTTTTCCTGTTTTTATACGTTAAGTACGGTCTTAAGGAAAATAATATTATTGTAAGAAAAAAAACTTAACGCATATTACAGACCAGCCTTTTATGACCACAAATACAAAATTGTATTTTAATTATAAACGAAGTTCACAAAACTTACCTACAATAATACCTAAATCAGCGCCATCTTTTGGATATGTTCTTAGAAAAACAAAACACATTTTTTGTTTAGAATTTGGCACATAATCACTGTAAAATACAAGTATTATTCTACGGAAGTGCCTACATATACCTAAGTCATTTATTTTTTATATCCGTCCGATCCAAAACACATGCTGCGTCCGACATCACATATGGCTGACACACACATTCGCGCAGTTGTAAAAAAAACAAATAAGTGCAAATGTGAGCTCGTTGTCTGCACGTTGCCTGAGGTCAGTTACCGCGCTCGGATAGGTGTGAACGTGCATTTAAACGATAATTGTAATTATCTACCGTGCCATAATTTTATTACTTGGCTTCGGGCTAAGTGATCATGTAAAATATTAACTTGATAATTACACCATGGCAAAAACAGAACTGTTGTTTAAGTTTTTTTGCCGGATAAATACCAAGTTGTGATTTAAAGTTGAACTTTTTATTGATCCTGCTTCTTATCGATTCATTGATAAGTTTTGCTAAAGCTTTCAAATAGGAAAAGCAGTACAAAGTGCATGCGTCATGTTAAAATCATCAATTTATAATCCGATCCAGCCTGTTCCCTACTGTCCTCCCCCCAGCGACGCCCTAAGCCGAGACCCGTACTCAGGGTTTGCCCTTAACAAGTAGTCGCTTAGTTTCTGAAGTCTTTAAAATCATTAATACATCTCTCTATGTTAAATTTCGTGCAGATTCGTCGAACGAACGAAATCTAATCTGCACGAATTCTAACTTATAGAGATGTATTAATGATTTTCATGGTTAAAATTATATAAATACATATGTTTTATTCCCGCGTATCATATTTTGATCAAAATACAACCTGACACGGACCTGCAAATTACATAAAACGCAAGAAAATTTGAATTTCGCGGGCTACCACAGCACATCCTCCGTAAGCAGCCGACAACCTCGTAGGTTGACCTGCGAGATCCACAACCAAAAAAAAAAAACATAAATAATAATTCAGTCATCATTAGACCATGTCCCCATTGGGGCTAGTCAGCTAGTACTAATCGCCTCCACGTTATAGGAATGGGAAAGTAAGAAAAATCTCCCTTTGTCTGCCTCTCACAAACCAAATTTAATTGTACCAAGTCATGACCAAAATGAATACACCCACAGAAAAAAAGAGATTTTAAAATAACTTATCCTACTAAAGAAACCGTAATTTTTTTTTCAACCACAAAATCAGACAACGCTATCGCATGCACAATGAAAATGAAGCCACTATCTAGCCACCAAGGAGGTCGAAGTAACTTGTAGAAAACTCCAAAAGATTTCCACTGAAGGAAAAGTCTCAATAAACAGTGTTAGTTTATCTAGCACGTAAATACGTAGATATTTATCGGCGGGCAAACAACGTGCTTCGTGTTTGGTTCACAAATTATTGTCCCTGTAGCCAGCGATAGTGGCGCCTCCTGGTGGCGCGTGATTTATGGAGCTTGCTTGTTACTTTGGGTAGTGGTATAGGGTTAGTTAGGGTTTTCAAGGAAGACATGCAAGTTAGGGCTATGCGTGACTATTATACACTAATAAATGTAAGGTCATGTCTGTTATAGTGGTTTAATTAATAATTAAGTATAAAACATAAAAAAAAACTTTAGTTTCCTGCTTCTTCAATAGATTTCATGTTCCTGAATAATAATGTTGCCTACATGAATTTCATAATAAAAAAAAATAATAATAAAGCAAACTGGATAAATTGGATTAAGAATGCTGTTGTGGAATGTGCTACCTAATTAATAGAAATGTTTAAAAATATATTTTATCTCTAGAAAAACCTTTTCTTTTATTTTTAACATTAAATAAACAGGGTGTTTGGGGATAATATTTGACACCATATTAGAGCCTTTTGAGTCATACATGGCTTAGACTTCGACGCAGTATGTATTTCAGTTTTTTGATGACCCTGCGACTCTCTCGCAGTTACGATATCAATTTTGGTATATTAAATAAATGTTTTTTTTTTTAGCTTTTTCTTAAAAAAAACTGACTATTTTGTCTAAGACTCAAAATGCTCTAAATGGCGTGTACCCTGCTTTGCACCCAGCTTCCAAACACCCTGAATATGCAGCAAAAAGTACTAAAAATATAAAATGTCGGACTACACTACATGGTTTGGGCACGCTTACCACAGTTACCACCCCCATACTTAGTGCTAGGAATCACGCGATTTAATGCCACCGATAGCCATGCCTTACAACTTACCTACATGTTACCTACACAAGCTAAGTTACTGTCAAATACATTCTGCTTATAATACTTTGTATTTGACTACAGTGTTTATCCAAGCCTTCGTTAAAATAAAATAAAAAACAATTAGACGACATCCATTTGATAAACAAGGTTAATACACGTCATAGTAGAATATTATTTCCGACTTGGAACGATTTATTTCAGCGCCATCTAGTTGTTGTAACGAAACTACTTAGAACCCCATATAAACGCTATATCTGTGTTTGTATGATTCACTGTAGTGTGTGTAGCAGCGCGCCGTCAATAGGTATCAACATTTACGGCGCTTCAACTGTCAGCCTCCATAGCTCAGGGGTTAGAGCACTGGTCTTGTAAACCAGGGGTCGAGAGTTCAAATCTCTCTGGGGGCAGGTTTTAAAACAACTTTTTGTATTATTTTTGTACGTCTTGTCTTCGTTTTCGTGTGTATTTGGAGTATTTTCTGAAGTTATTTTTCGTTTTTTTTTTTTTACTTTTTTGTAATAATCTGCAGAAATATAATTATAAATATCAGCATCACACTACATAAAACATTGTTTGGTACACAAACTATGGTACATTTTCTCAATAAATGTACCGAAGCAAAAATTTTCACTTCGGTAAATTTATTGAGAAACTAATCTAAAATTATATTTATATCTAAAATTATAATTCAGAATCGTACACACGGCTACACATCAAGCTATACATTTACAGTTTATACTGACCTCTCATTGTAAGGATATCAATGCGAGATCAGCTTATACTGGAAATGTATAGCTTGATCTGTAGCCGTGGCGTGCCTACCATGCACATCTATCAACAATTCGGCCACAAAACATTTTAAGAATGCAAAGCATTTTATTTAATAAACATACTTTTGTGTAAAAAAGTAATGATTTGGCTACTCACTTGTAACAGCAGCGTCCTTATTGGTCAACGACTGAGAAATATTTCTATAGTTAAGTACTAATTTTTATAAACGGATGCTGTGGCCTGCTCTTGATGATGAAAAGATCTGCTTTTATACCTAGTAAAGTCAGGGAAATTACTTGTTAACCAACTTGACTTGTCCGTATATCCAAATCACAACATACAACTGTTATTCCTGTACACAATGACTGTAACACGACAAAGTGACGTAGAGTTTCAGTTTGCTTAACCATGAATTTCCCTGACTGTACCTACCTATATTTTTTTACGTAACTCAACGGGCCGTAGCGCAACGTATTTTCAAACAAAAAAGTGCGGTGCAGCCCGCCCGTAGTGTATGTTGGTTCATAGAAAATGAACGAAACTGATGAAGGCGGATTTTTGCAATCCTTTGCGTTCCAATCTGCCTTAGCCTTAAACCTATTCTAATATTCCACCTTGCATTTTCCAGCGGACTGGGCGACAGAATGTGTGTCGCGCGCAGAGATCCTGCGACTGATCTACCAGGGCCGGTTCCTGCACAGTTCGGTGACGTTGGGGGCCCTAGGCCTCCCGCTGGGCCGCACCACCGTCATGCACCTCGTGCCGCGCGAGCACTTGCCCGAGCCTAACTCACACGGTACGACAACACTTATTTTATTTAACCAACAGACACTTGAGTATTGTTTTACCCAGTAACTGGGTTGTGGAGGTCAGATAGGCAGACGCTTCATATCAAATACTGGTATTCAGCTGCATTCAGTTAGACTGGAAGCCGACCCCAACAAAGTTGGGAAAAGGCTAGGCAGATGATGATGAACCATCAGGCACTGCAGATATTTCAGCTTTAGGACAGCTTCACCACTTGCCACGGTGAGACCATTGCGACCATTGGTGAGATGTCCAATGTCATAAATTCCAGGAAACCCTTATATTAGAAACAACTGCCATCCAACTATAAAAAATCCCTACGTAATACTGGAAACAGTGCTCTAATACAAGGTGGCAGGGACATCGACGCGCAACCTGTTACCATGGATTCAGTAACTACATGATTCTGAACCCCTCTGCGTTGAAATTCTTCGTCGGTCATTAAAAGAAAATTTGCTGTTCCATCCATTTTGACCGCGACGGTTTTGCTCATTTCTATGAAACAGCAGATGTTTTTTTGATAACTCACGAACAATTTCTACGCTGGGGGTCTAGAATCATGTGCTGAATTCATTGTTACGTAGTTTGCGCGTCCGTGTCCCTCCCTGCCACCCTGTATTTAGCATCAGAAGGAGTATTTACGAATGAGCTAACGAGCCTTATATTGGTCTCCAACTCTCCACTCCTGTCTTCTACAACTGTATGTACTCGTATAAAAAAGAAACTACATTTAAGAAAATGTGCTTTTGTTTTGACGACCATTTAACATATTTTCATTTGTTAAATGTAGTTTGGTACACCATTATAATCCATTAAAATAATTTGGCTATTATTTTATAACATTGGTGAACGTTTTCATAGTGCAGTAATTAGTGGCCACGCTATTTTCCTGCAACAGAAAAATAGCGCAACCTAAAGTTGTAACTAAAACTAAGACTTGTTTTACAGAAGTCCGGTGGTCCTAACGATACCTTTCCCGTTCCCTACTTCCCTCCTTTTAGTAAGTCGTTATAATACCTCGTACTACTTACTGTACTCATCATAAGTAGCTCCAGACTCTAAAACAATGCCCAATAATTAATCTTTCAGGGGACTACAGAAACGCAACTAAAAGCAAGTTTTATAATGCCTAAAAGTATATGATTTACTGCAGTAATCATAATCGGAAAAATATATGATATTCTTCAGGATATATGCTAGTTAGATAGTATGTTGAAAACATAATATATACAACTAATTTGATACGATTGAAAAAAAGCATGAAGATACCTCTAAAAATTTATTTTAACAATTAAAAACCATACTAATATTACATGCAATCATTCTGATTTTTCGTCAGATTACTCTACAAGCAACATAATAACGTAATAGTGTTTTAATTTTTTAGTTCAATCAATAGATTTTTTGTAAATAAATAATTGGTTCATTTTTTGCAATAAATTACCAGTGTTGTCATCGCGCTTCTCTTTATTTTCTATGCAGTCCGAAAGTGACCGCGCTTTAGTTCCTGTAGTCCCCCTTAAGTCAAGATTGTTAAGCATTTTTCTAGAATAGGGGCCTTAGTTTCAAAGTAGTTTATTTAGTCATTTAGTGTCAATGGAATCAAAGCACGTTAAGCCGTTGGTCCAGGTTGTAATTTGTAGATCTTTGACAGTTGTTACGGGTCGTCAGAAGCCCTAAAACTACCACTACCAGCAGTCCAGCACCAAGGGGTATCGTGTTACCTAGTAACTGGGTTGTGGAGGTCAGATAGGCAGTCGCTCCATGTAAAATACTGGTATTCAGCTGCATCCGGTTAGACAGGAAGCGGACCCCAATATAGTTGGAAGAAGGCTAGGCAGATGATGATAAGAATGTACTGCCGATACTGTTTCAACCTTTCGTAATTTCAATATTCATAATTTTGGAACTGAATTCTCGGAATAGATTAAACCTACTTTATTTATCTATGTTCAAAATGTAGAGAACAATTTTATTTTGAACGCTTTGATCATTTCTATGCATAATAATTTTGGCACTTTCCTTGGCGCTGAATTATTTCCACGCTAGCAATACAGCTCAAGGACCAGCGATCCCCTGTATAGGCGCCATCTGTGTCTTTTCACCCTGTATCGTATAATCAATAGTTATAAAATTAGCTTTACAGACTATTCAATCTTGTTATAAAAATAAACTTACACTAGTCCTTCTGTTTACTTCCAGATCAACGGCAAAAAAGTAAAGGCGGTTCTAGCAGTTGTTGTTCAGCGTCTTGCTGCATATTGTAATGGCTTCCTGTGTGAGGGAGACACACTTACACGAGCGGCAGTGGGCGCGAGAGAGAGCGACAGCGTTGCCGGGAGACGGACTCCTATGTGTTCAGTGTAGAAGCCAGGATACCATGTCGCCCAGAACAATCCTTGTGATGTTTTTAAATGAAGTAACTACAAATTAAAAAGTTTGCGTAGCTCACTGATATCTTTTATTGTCAATTTTCGTAGTATTAATTTAATAAAACAATCATGCACAATGTACCTACGAGACTATAAAAGATGTAACGCACATCGGTTGAAACGGACGCTTCGTTTGAAAATATCGCAAGCTGCGGTCGTGAGCGATGAACTGTTTGTTACGTTTCGACAACATTACGGATAGCTTTATAAAACGATACTGTATATCTCACCGCGTAACTTATAGCTCGTTTTATAGATATCATGCTGCCCACATACGTTAAAGTTAGTAGATATATGGGATAAGGTTCGTCGGTATAAGTAAGCCTATGATTTCATAGTTCCTGGACGTAATAGGTATTTGGCTTCACATCAATATTTTACTTTATCCCGGCTAGCCACGTTAATTTACAAATGTTAGTATTATTATTTAGGCCATCATATATAAATTTATATTACATTATGGAGATATTTATCTAAAAATGACAAATTATTTAGTGAAACAAACGAAGTGTAAATTACCCTGTTTTGCATTGTAAATAGTATTTGAATTAGGAGACATTTTTATTACTTTTTGTGATAAGTTCTTGCAATATATTTGGACTTTTTTATGTTTTTATTCTAAATTATACTGTTTACTGCGCTAGATCTATGTAGCTTGTATCGGAGCGTAGTGCCGGAGGGAGGCGGCAGGTGGCGCCACTCGCGCCATACATAATGTTTACTCGGAGAAACAATATGTATGTTATGTTCACGACACGGCGACTGGTTCAATCAAGAGTGGTAAATTATAGTAATAAAGCACTAGAGTAAATTTGGAAAATTTAAATATGTCTCGCTTATGAAGTCTGTACATGCCTACATACATTATAATATAGCAGCACCGCATCACCCGCTCGAGCTCGCCTTTGTTTTGTTATCGTCCCCAACTATAGTTTGGTCCTCATGTTCTAGCGTTACCACAGTCTGATTACTTTTGTAAATATCAATTAGAGCTTTTTATTATATATTCATTTTACATCACAAATCTAATGTCTATTACTTATTCTTTATTTGGCCTCTTAATGTAGTTATAAAATATATCTTTTAAATTGGCTTATAAGGATAAAGTTGTCATTAAATATTGTTTGGCTTAGCCCTAATTTTTGTTATAAGCTAAAATATCTTGAATTATTTAAAACTTGTGTTCATTCGGACTTTCCATCCCTTAATAAAATGCGAAGTGTTTTGTGATAGTACAAATAAAATTATTGACATGTTCAGTCAGACATACATTTGAAGGAATCTAAGTACTCAGTGATAACATTAACGTAACAGTATTAGAGAAACTAAAATACATTGACAACACTGCGTTGTGACTAACATGTTGCTTCATTTATTCCAATAGGTACCATAACTTTACAAGATTGACTGAGATGGTTCTTGCCAATCGAAAATGATGTGTTGACCAAATGTTCCCGGGAATGAATGCAGCAATATGAGTTATGTTATAATAAAGATTCAATGCCAGTATGAATGATTATATTTTGGTTGCTCTGTTTAGTTACTGTATGTATGTATTTTGTTAAGTTGTATAAAATACCTAGTTTATAAATGAAATAAATACAATTTTAATTTGCATGTTTCTTTTTTATTTCGCTTTGTTACCTCACCTTTGTATATATAGATGTCGCTGTTTAGATTATTTTGGAAAAGCTAAATTTAATTAAAGTCACATTACTGCCCCTCAGAGTAACGATTAATTAATCAAGCATTTTCCGTCTTTTATTAAGGATTATTTTTCTTAGTTAGTTTATTTTAGTTGCATTTTTGAGCTTGAGTTACACACGCACACTATTCATAACATTAATATTAAATAAAAAATAACTGCTTTTGTAAACATCTCAAGTATGTATAGTCGGATAATGTAGGTCGATTCGTTCGCTTTAAGGTGATATCTTAGGTCAGATAGTCGATGTCTTCAATGTATTTTTAATATTTCCATAGAATAGTTCATAAAATAATCTGACTAAAAAGTAATGGGTGTTTTCGAGGCCCGGCTTTGATGTCTCTGTTATAGATTTGATTTCTAGATCATGCAAAATTAAATGCGCACAAATTTTATATAATGCATTTTCACAGGAACCAAAAACCTAGCCAGATAAATTACAAGTGTATGAATAGAAATAATAACATCAGAATCGAAGTAGTAAACATCAGTTTTGAATGAGTGAATAATGAAGGCTAAAGATGTAAAGAAATACTGAAGATGTGTTCAATATTTTTTATTTCCGTATATACAGGATAAGTTTTTAAGCAGTGCGCAAATTTTCACAAGGTGTTCTACTCATGAATATGAACAACTTTTACTATGGGACCAAACCTGAACTCGCAAAAAAAAATCTGCTGCTGCCTACATTTTGACGAGTTTGGTTTAGATAAATGTACTGAACAGCAGATTTTTTTTCGCTATTTCAGAGTTAGTCCCATAGTGGAAGTTGTTTATATTCATGGGTGAAAACCCTGTGAACTTTGCGTACTGATTATAAACTTACCCTGTATATACATATACCTAATTTTATTTATTTCTTTCGTTCGATAGTTTGTCGAATAAATGAATAAATATGTGTCATTTTCAAAGTGTTTCAATAAAGCATGTTGTAGTGAATAAATGACTGTAAACTAATAAAAATATTCCTGTATTCTGAACTTTAAACAGAATGATAATGTAGATGCATTTATTCGATAGTTTTGAGAATTTTATTGAGTTTTATACGAGACATCAAGCTGAGGCAGACGCGTGTAAATATTCGACGACTTTTTAATTTAGACGAATCTAGTGTAAATCTAATTTAGCTTGAAGTGGATATCTTACGAAGCGCCGAGTGTGTGTTGGCAAAGATAATTGTTTGATATTAGACAGCTACTTTTAGTATACAAAAACGTTGTAAATTTGCGCCATTTATGCTCGGTCTCTGAAGAATTCTTAAACGGAGTTTAAGTTCTCAAAATTATCTATTTAACCAAATTCCTTCCTTATGCTCGGTTTTTGAGGTCCTCAGATGAACTCTTAATTCACTTGACTTTTAAGCTAAATTCTTCCTTAGCAAAGTGCTCAGAAACACGATATCGAACCAATAATTGCTACGTATCGACTGGATAAACTCCGTTTAAAAACCTCAGAAACCGGGCACTAGTTATTATTTTCGTTACAATTGTGGAACACCGTCTTGTTGTTTGACTATAGTACATTTTGATACAAGTGGAGAATTTTTGTTATTACATTCGAGGCGGAATTAACACCCAATCCGTAGGCGAGGTTGTTTTTGAGCCGAGAACTGCAATAACAAACGTCCACGTGTATCAAACGACGTTTTTCAATACACTTTTGAAGAAATAAAATAACGAAAAATATTTTTGTCATGAATTAGGAAACTATGATTTAAATTTTCTTATTTTTCCGCGCTTTGCTTTCGCCAGGTTGAAGGAGAAGCAAAGGTATAAAGCCGATAAACAGCCTAATATGAAAAATAGAAAATTCAAATATTTTTGAGTTTAGAACACAAATAAATGTTAATTTGTTCATAAACGTTTTTTGTTATTGTAATAATCATGGTTTTTGATGATATTCTATTTATAAACATTCAAAAAATATTAACGCCGTAAAGACACATGTCTCTTTGCCGAGATTAAAAAAAAAAAACATTCACCTCTGAATAGAGACGGTGTGAATAGAGGCATGGAACTAATTTGGACTAAGTATAGGTTAGGTAAGTTATCTGTGGCAATTTTTATTCTCGCACACGTGTTGGAAAATGAAAAATCGCACTCGTGTGAAATATATTGCATTGTGAACCTAATCGTAGTGCGACATGAACCAGTTTTCGAGGAAGTGTATTGATAAATATTATGATACACAGGTGGCCCCCGGTTATCAATGAACTGTCAATTGTTTTGAATCAATCATTGAAAGGTGGATCCGTAGTGGTAGCCCGCGAAATTCATAGGTTCGGTTCAGTAGCAGTGTCAAGAAAATTTGTATTTCGGGCTACCAAGCTAAATTGGCTACCAGTGGATCAACCTCAAATTGTATTTTCATTTTCTTTTATTTTTGTAATCCTTCAACCGTAAACATAACCGGAAATGCATAAAACAATGATATTGCTGTCTATAAGAAACTGCCCCTGAAAGAGTAAAAAAAAAGGTCCGTTGTGTAAAGGTAAAAAAGATAAAAATAAAGTAGCTCGCAAAATATGTTGTGATCACGACTATTCCTTCATTTCTACATCAGTTTTCGAAAAGCAGAAATTGCTAATAAAAAGCTAATTTCTCAATATTCTCAACAATCTTTGTCAGTACACACATCGTCGAACATTTGTAATAAATAAAAATATTAGATGTCACTGTTTAACAGGTGTTTAACTACGTACGTACATAATCTATATACTTGTTAATATTAATTAATAATTATAACAATGTTGATTAATTGTCATTTCCTTTCGAAGTGTTCTATGGTTGAGTTCACCGAGACGATGCAGTTGTTTGTGCAATATTAGAAAATAACTGATTGAGTACATTAAAATACGCTATTATTTAAGAAACAATAATATTTCTTTCATTGTATAATTTATATTTTTCATTGTAAAATAAGTCGAGGTAAAGGCTGGGCGCATAATTATACAAGTCACAACGAACATTTTATAATAATTATAATATTCAATTAAATGTTATAATACAGATTAACAAAAGTGTCCCATCTTACATCTTAGTGATAAAATACACGCGCCTTCGCACGGACAAGCTTGAATTATCCTAAAATCTTTGTTTTTCTGTTTTATTAATTTATTTTAAAACTGCTCACAGCTTCAGATGCTTTTTTTTTTTCTTTTCGAGCCTCGGTGAACTAACCAGTATTAGATATTTACAGAAGTCTTCATTGTTCGCAATGATTCTGAGGGTAGTTGTAAATTCGCTTCAAATTATACGCCATTTTGTTTTGATTACGTGTGACGGCTGCCCGGGTAGATATTCGGATATGTTTTGTAATAATAATCGATCGACGGAAATAGGTTGTACATGTTTGAGCAACTATTGAGTATCAATGGGGTCAAATAAAATTTTAAGAACGTATTTTGAGAATTTTATTCATTTTCCTTATCCTAGCTTAATAAAATTTACAGTGAGTTTTAACTTGATAGTAACAATTTACACGCTTCATTAGATACTTCTAAAGAAAATTAGATCCTATTTACATATTTGTCAAAATTGACGTTTATTCCCAGTAATAATTTTTGTGCCCGGCACAATCGGCAGTATTGTATTTCTCGGAAGTCCTTCCGAGAAATACAATGCAGCCGAATTAAAATGGTAGCTCCGAAAATATAATTCGCTACAATAACAAATATGTATTTACATAATTACTACCATAAGTCATGAATACATTTCTCTAAGTAAGATTTACCGTCGTTTGGTCTGATTTCGGAAATCTGACTGAATATTTATTACTGTCGCAAATCATATTTTCGAGACTACCATTTTAATTCGACAGCATTGTATTTCTCAGAAGGACCACAGGAGGGACCACTGGCAATAAACGTAAAATTGACACATTTTTACGACAGGTGCTGTTTTAATAATGCAGAAAATGTATGAAAGAAACTTTTAAAATTGTCAGATTGTCGCTTGTGGTGACAGGCGACAATTCGATAATTTTGCTGTCACCGGTCGGTTCCATTAAATACGCCACAGAATCAGCAATAAAACATGCTGTCTTGTCATACCCTGCCATCCTCACTTGGTTTCCGGGAACATAAAGTACCACTTAAAGATGAATAGGTTTTTATCGAGCTCCATTTCTGCTGTGCTCAGCTGCTTCAGTCTTTTCTCAACACCCTGCAGTACTGCCAGCTCTGGTGGGGTTAGGGTTTCTTCCACCTGGAATATTTATTATGACAGGGTTAACTTTACACAGAAAGTTTAAATATCTTTGTTTTTCTATAGCAAGAATATTAAAATGGTATCCGAAGTTTGCATCGCTACTCAAACGCTAGGTTTCTGGATAAAACACAAAGACTAAGTAACGAATTTAGAAGAGCGTGTTGACTGCTGCGACTGAATCATCAACAGCCAATCGGATCACTTGACGTGTAACTGACACTGGCATGACCACCATCAGGGATTTTTATTTTGATAACACAAAAAATTTGTCGCTAATTAGTCGAAATTGATCGCCAAATATCAGAATTAGTCGGTCACTGGTTCAAAAGTTATAAGGGTTTATAGGTGGCCGATCTGGGGAGCATCTCCCCAGCTTGGCCCAATTTGAATCTCAAAAGCTAGCTACCCAGCAAAGATCTGTTTTCTCCCAAATTTAGTCGCTAATTAGTCGCAATTTTTCGCCAAGTCACCGATTTAGTCGGGTCTTAATTTAGAAGATATGATAAGCTCAATTTTAAAGTTTAGTTCAAGATCTATATCGAAGAGTTTACGATATTCTTCGATCGACTAAATTTGGGAGAAAACAGATCTTCGCTAGGAGCGAGATTCAAATTGGGCCTAGCTGGGGAGATGCTCCCCAGATAGGCCACCTATAAACCCTTATAACTTTTGAACCAGTGACCGACTAATTCTGATATTTGGCGCCAATGTCGACTAATTAGCGACTATTTTTTTGTCTTATCAAAATAAAAATCCTTGACGGTGGCCTTGCCAGTATTAGTCACACTCACTTGACATGCATTTAATTTTGACACGTCGTTAATTTTCGTTCCAGGAACAGGGTGAAAGTGACGCACACTATGAGGAAACGGGTTGATAAGTTGATATTGGTTTAAAAACTCTGATATCTATAGGGTGACTGGTAATTAGTGCCCGATACTCAAACACATGATTGTACTCATGATAACAAACAACTTTTACTATGGGAATATTACTTTTTTTTTTACTTTTACCTGAAATCGCGAAAAAAAAATCAGTTGTTTCCTACATTTTGACGAGTTATGCGAATATAAACGTAGGAAAGAGTTGATTTTTTTTCGCGATTTCAGGTTTGGTCCCATAGTAAAAGTTGTTTGTTATCTAGAGTTCAATCACATGTTTAAGTATCGGTCACTAATTACCAGTCACCCTATATATTTATCTATACTAATAATAAAGCTGTAGAGAGAATTCTTGAGAAAGGATATAGGCTATTCAACATCATGCTAAGGCCCCTAGGAGCCGAGCAAAAAGAAAAATAGTCAGAAAGAACGCTAAGCGAAAACGAAGTAATAGCGCGGGCAGGCGATGCGATGCGACGGGGTGGGTCGGGGGGACAAGAAATTTCACGCGGACGAAGTCGCGGGCAGAAACTAGTATTATTATAAGTGTTCCTTTCACAATAAGTTTACCTCTGAAAACAGCAAGCAAATTATTGTAACGTGTATTAAGATCACTATGATTTTGACAGTGATGCAAAATGAGACAAAACAACTAAAAAATAAATAATAATAATAAAACGTTTATTAATCCAAGATACCTAGACACATTTTGTATTCATGTAACATCCTAAGACTTAGGGCTGATTTTTCAATAGGCAGATAACTTTTACCTGAAGAATAAATGTGACAGTTTGACATATTTTTAATACAAAAGTTGTCAAACCGCCATATTTATTCCTCAAATAAAAATTATCTGACTATTGAACAATCAGCCCTTAGTAAACTAACAGTGGACACAAGGGGTGAAAAATAACACACGGTTATGCAGTATCCGAGGATTGATTGGCACAAGGTGAGGTAAACCATCTTAAGAATGTTAAAATCAGCCGATTCTTGCAGAGATTTAAAGATATGTATCAGTCGGATAGTACGTGTAGTTAGAGTATCAAGCTGCTTGTCCCATCTTAATCCCTCATCTATATGTACCCCAGATACTTCGTTATCAGTTCTAACAATGGCAGCACAAGAGCACGACATCAGCCGATTTTGGCATAAGTGAGCTGTAATCGAGAAAGTATTCGGGGGAAGGGTATAAGGTTTTAGCCAAGTTTAGCGTCAGCAAGTTTTGATTAAGCCAGGTCATCACGGAAGCTAATGCAGATTCAGCCCTAGTTTGCACATCGTCCCACGAAGATCCGTGAACTAAAATTGCCGTGTCATAGGCATACGCATAGATCTTACTATCAGGTATTGACATTCTACAAAGGTCGTTTATATAGATTTGAAAGAGCGTTGGGCCTAATATGCTTCCTTGAGGTACACCGAATGACACCGATTCTTCATCACTGTGTCTCGAACCTATCCTAACTTGCTGGGTACGATTTGTCAAGTAACTAGTAAAAAGTTTCAAAGCCATGCCACGCACGCCCACACACTCTAACTTACTCGTAGCTATTAGTTTGACTGTCAAAGGATTGTAAGTGTACTCACATCATCTATGTTCTGCTGTGGCTCCCCCCTCAGTCGCATGCCGTGCACGATGGTGCGCACGCGTCTCTGCTTGTCCACCAGACGCGCGTGCGCGGAGCGCTCGTGTGCGTGGCGACGCAACACGTTGTGGAGTGAGCGGTAGCACATCTCTTGCGCTGCGTGGGCCACCTGGAAATGGAGTGAACATAATGATTCGTAAGTATATTGTGCAGTCCGGGAAATAAAATGTTAAGCAAATTGATACCCTACATCAATTTAGCGCATCAAATGACATTTCTGATTTGAATACACGGACAACTTCAGTTGGTAGGACAATACAATTTGCTTAACAATTAATTTCCGTTACTTTACGTAAGTATAACTTTCGAGATGCGTCGACTTCCAAGAGAGCCACGAACAATCGATATTAATAAAATTGTGTCTAATAACTAATAAGTCAAGGTTTGGTAGGTTAATCTTACTTAAGCAAAATAATATTGGTTTGTAGGCTACACATACTAACATACCTACCTAACACACTACAGGTTCATTACATAGTATGTAACAGTGTAAGCTAGTATTTGCATATGACTGATGCATACTACTGACAACTTTTGCAATATAAAATGATAAGTTTCCTATATTATAAAAAGAAGACTGCCTACCTAGCTAGACGAGAAGTAAGGCCGTTTGTCCACCGCTACGTCAACGGGACGTCAACGAGAACAAGATGACGGCGCGAAGTAGCGATACATACATTTACTAAGGCCGCGTGTCTACCGCCCGCCGACACCGGGACGTCACGTTCGGTACGAATAATGTCGTTTCTTTCTCGTTTCACGTTGATGTCCCGTTGACGTGACGGTGGACAAACAGCGTTAAGGTTAAAAATAATGATCACTTACGTCATGTAATTTGATGTGATACAAATAGATAGCTTTCGCCAAACCACCCGCCGAAGCTGCTTTTCTCATTGGCTGAAAATATAAGTTTTACCTATATGTACCAGCAAAACACACTAACATGGTCACTAATTCATGTAGCTAATTGATATTTATATTTCTCTATTAACTGTTGCCCGCGGCTTCGCCCGCGTAGATGTCAACACTATTCCCTATTTGAATCGAATTTTGTTCACAATTTCATGGGCTCAAAATCAGTCCATCCATTTCGGAGATTAGCCGGAACAAACAGACAGACAACAATTTTAAAAATTGTTATTTTATTAAGTACCGTATATACATTCATATGTATTTAGTATAAAGTTGTTATTTTGACGTTCGGACACTCCAATTTCATTTATTTAGTTAGATAAACACATCCCAGTGCAATGGTCATGTTCATAAAAGTATTATGTTACCTGTACACTAATAAAATGTTCTTCTAGCAGCTTGTAAGTAAGCTGCTTGCATTCCTTGTTCACTAACATCGCGTTCTTTTGTATGTCATCCTCTTCGATGTACTTTCTAGATCGAACGAGCCTGAAAGAGTCAACGGGTTTATTGTGACTAATTTATTATTCATCAATAAACTCTTTCCAAACATTTTTTTTACTTTTGACATAAGCACGCCTATGAAGTTCCTTATTTATCGACAGGCAACCTAGACGAAAAAATGCAATAGTTCATGGACACTGTGAAGTGTGTGTGTGTGTGTGTGTGTGTGTGTGTGTGTATGTGTGTGTGTGTCTGTGTGTGTTTATTGACAATTTGACCATAGACTAATAAATGCAATAGAGTGCGTTTCATCAAATAGTTCCTCTGCCGTAATGTTGGCTCCAGTATTGTAGGACGAACACGATACGCTACCGTTGTTACTTGTTAGAGCATGGACCTAATAGGTCCATTGTTAACGGGGATGCGCTAAGGTAGCTCGCGAAATTCAAATTTTCTTACGTTTTTTACAATTTGCAGGTCAGTGTCAGGTTGTATGTTGACTAAAATATGATACGCGGCCGTAGCTAATATGGCTTTATAGAATTATAATCATTAGAATCAGCAATACAACTCCATAAGATAGAATTGACCTCAAATCTAGCCATTTCATGAAATCATGAGTCTGCGTGTGAATGAAAAGTGGAATTTGCTTTAAGTAATAAAAAACAATATGGATGTTGTTTTCATAGCGTAAGTATAGCATACCACGCGGGCCCAGTGCGGGTTGGTAGATGTCACATGTCTTCGAATTTTTGGTTCTAGGACATGCCGGTTTCCTCACGATGTTTTCCTTCACCTTTTGAGAGCAGCGATGATGAAATAATTTACACAAAGTAAAGCGCCTGTTTGTTTGTTAGACTCGTAAGTTGCGGTCGTACCCACTGGCCACCATTGCTCACAACAAAAAAGCCTGTTGTTTCTAATATGTGGAGACAGGATACAGAATACCTAGTGGCTGAACGAACTTTCCCCTTATATCTTTATTATAATCTTACAAACAATAGTTCCAAATCAACCTGGATAAACGGACACCTTTAGCCCTTTGAAAGGTGAAGCATTCCTCATGATATGCTGTCATTCGTGGATCTTTGACAGTCGTTACGGGTCGTCAGAAGCCCTGACAACCAGTCATACCAAGGGTTATCGGTTGTGGAGGTCAGATAGACAGTAGCTCCATGTAAAGTACTGGCACTCAGCTGCATCCGGTTAGACTGGAAGGCGACCCCAACATAGTTGGGAAAAGGCTAGGCAGATTGATTTTCCAAACAACCACGTTTTTTTTTTCCTTTTATAAAGTAAGTATCACGGGTAGTGAAAAGGCTAGGCAGATTGATTAGATGCTGTCTCTTACCTAAATATCCTAGCGGCTTTAGAGCCTAGTCGCTCGGTGACAGTGTGCTCTAGCGCGCACAGCACCAGCTGGTGCGCAGCATGCTTGGCGCGCACGCAGTACTGCCCGCTGCCCGCGTCTCCCACGCGACGGACGAAACCTCCGCCGTTCTCCTCTAGATACAAAAGAAATGAAATGTAATAGCTTCTGTAAGTAGATCTTTTAAGACACTTTTACACGTCAATATTTTTAATAAATATTGTAAAACTAGATGGTTCCGGCATTTTCTAGCTGACTGGTCCCTGACAAGAAATGCCGAAACAAACTCAGAGGTCATGTCCAAACATTACATAATTAGGATTTTATGTGAGTCTAACAATGCAGGACCATGTAAAGAAGGGCCTTTTGAAGAGCCATAGCAGCTTTGAGTTGACCTGTTCCAACAGACGGCATGCATGCATCAGTCATCGTGTAGCTCAACCGAATTTTAGGGAATTATTATTACATAATTTTTTCCCCAAATTTAAGTTAGGTTTCATTCAAACTGTGACCAACCAACCAACATCCAAGTTGGTCGTAGTTACTTGGCTATTTAATATTTTAAGGAATTATTTGAGGCTCACAAAAAGAGGCACGTGTGTCCATTAATACTAGGAAATCAAAAAGTGAATTATTTGGGGTTCAATTAAATATATGCCTTTTTTTAAACCGACGAATAAGCTGAAACTCGGGTTTTCTAGATTCATGTACTTACTGAATCCATGATAAATGTTTTCGTTACGATATTTGTGTTTCCACTGTGTACATAATTCGAAGCTTTGCGAGGTAAGAAGTCATCATCATTATTCAACCAAAAAAACTTCTATCAAAAAAAAACAAATTTTGCTACATTTATTATATTATTAAACCTTACCGATTTTTTTTTTTTTTTTTTTTAGACTAAAATACAGGTCCAAAGACACCGACGTGTCTTTGGACCTGTATTTTAGTCTTTTGCCACCGAATTCCGAAATTAAAGTTATTTTTCACTTTATAATGTTTTTTTTTTGGAAGTCGGTTATTGTTTTTTAAGATTTTTATTTTTCTCTTTTCATTTTTCACATTGAATTTTATCCCAAGGTTAAAATAATGTCAACGTTTTCACTACCTAGCACTTTCAGATACTGGTCCACAAACTGATGCAGCATTGGTCTGTCGGTGGCAGCGCCTCGACATCGCTCTCTTAGTTCTATCGCGCACAACGGACTCGACTCAGGCGCCCACGCTGCTGAGGTCAGGTACATTTTCTCAAGGAGGAACCGCATTAGTTCTCCAGCTGGAAAATATAAAAAATATAATGTTAGTTACACGAATCACGAGGTTTACTAATACACTCTTACAGCAGGTCAATATTAGGCAGAAAAGTGAAGTTTAAACCGATTTTGTACTACTTGCGCCTCAACTAATATGTTAATACTGTCACCTTGATCTGCCCTGCACATCATAATCAGCCTATAATGTTCCCACTGCTGGGACAGGCCTCCTCTCTGTGAAAGGGAGTGGGCTGTAATCCACCACGCAGGCCCAGTGCGGGTTGGTAGATGTCACATGTCTTCGAATTTTTGGTTCTAGGACATGCCGGTTTCCTCACGATGTTTTCCTTCACCGTTTTGAGAGCAGCGGTGATGAAATAATTTACACAAAGTAAACCTCGTAAGTTGCGGCCACTACCACTTGGCCATCACTGCTCTCCCGGCACATCACCTTCCCTAAAAATTATTACAATAGGGCTCCAGACTATTGTTTCAGTCGTCATCTGCAACATCTACAGGGACAAGACAAGATAAGACAAGACAAGACAAATGATCATTATACAAAGCACAGTTACTCACCATTTTCATCGATTCGTCGTGTGATAGCTTTAATCATGATTTCATCTCTAAAGTCCAGGTGGAACCTATCATAGTTCACTCTCCAGTAGATATCTGCAAAAAACGAGAACATTAAACCTTTTTTGAGTAATTAAATCAAAACTATGTTATGCAACAACAGCGCCATGCTTGACTGAGGGGTTAGCACTCCCGGAAATTGATCAAGTATAAGCAGTAGGTACAGTGTTTTTATCTCAAGAAGCGACGGTTTACTTGTGGTTACCAAGAGTACAAACACGCTGTGATTGTGTGTGTACGCGCAGGAGCTCTCGGTACCGCCCGAGACCATGGCGAAGTCGGAATTGTGTGTTTGCGTGTGTTTGTTTTAGGCTGACGCTACTAGTGTACCAAAAATATTGTGAGTCGTGTAAATAGCCTGCACCTTTGAGACCAAATAGAAAATTGCCAATTATGTATCAATATGGCGGACCTAAAGAACAAAAAAAAAATTCCTCATTATTGAATCTTCGACAAAACAAAACCACATGGGATGAATTTGCAGCAATTTAAGCCCTTGTACCTTTGCAATCCAAAGATCTCACTCAGACCCAGGAAGATGAGAGGTTCCTGGTTTGTGCACGCGAGACCTGTTAATGGGATGTCGGCCCGCGAGTCAAATCTTCTTAAATCCACCGATGGACTGATTGAAACTCCAAAATCCAACACAGCACTATAAGGTCTTGATAAAGAACACATTCACTGCGTGTTTGTACACTTGGTATACTTAGAAATAAAGCGCGCATCGCTTCTTGAGATAAAAATACTGTAGTGGTATTTAGTTTATGTGA
This sequence comes from Cosmia pyralina, assembly GCA_946251885.1. NCBI lineage: Eukaryota > Metazoa > Arthropoda > Insecta > Lepidoptera > Noctuidae > Cosmia > Cosmia pyralina. The sequence goes on along the minus strand of OX276342.1, from coordinate 21,857,266 downwards.
AGTACGGTAGTAAGCGACAGGGTGTTGTGGCGCAACTTTGGAGAAGCCTACGTTCAGCAGTGGACTGCGATTGGCTGGGTTGATTGATTGACGGCAGTAAGTATAGTTATAATAACTATTTCAAAACCAATAATAAGGCATAGAGAATCAAAAAATAAAATAAAAATAAAAAAATCGGTAAGATTTACACAATTATAAATGTATTTGACGCAATTTTTGGCATTGCCATTTGATTTGAGCTTTCAAAGTAAGCAAACTGAAGTGGCAGTGGGCTGGCCATGTTTGTCGAAGGACCGATGGCCGGTGGAGCAGACGAGTCCTAGAGTGGAGACCGCGTATCGGTAAGCGTAGTGTGGGACGCCCCCTAGCTAGATGGACCGATGACCTGAAGAAAGTGGCTGGGGCAGACTGGATGCGGAAGGCGGAGGACAGGGTGTTGTGGCGCAACCTTGGAGAGGCCTATGTCCAGCAGTGGACTGCGATTGGCTGAGTTGATTGATTGATTTGATTGAAACTAGGTAGGTACATCTTGCAGGCAGCTGAGATGAGAATGCTAAGAGAGATGTGTGGTGTTACGCGAATGGATAGAATAAGAAATTTGTATATAAGAAGAAAGTATCACCGGTGACTGAAAAGTTGTGAGGAAATCGGTTGTCATTGTATGGCCATGTGATGCGGAGGGATGAGGAAAATGTCGTGAGGTAAGTTTTGAGTATGAATGTCGATGGCTCAGGGACTACTAAAACGGGAAGATTAAAGAAACGATGGGTGGACTGCGTGAAAAATTATATGGCTAGAAAGAGGGTGACTACCGAGATGACGACTAATAGAGAAGAAGTTCAGGAGAATGATGATGAGATACCATCGACAAACGGCCTTTCCAATTTTGAAACAATTTTGTAAAAATTTTGCTTTCAAGATGAAATTGCACTTAGGTGTAACAAAGTAAAACAGATCATAGGGGCTAGGTTTCTTCAATGAATCAGTGTAGGTATACAAAAAGCAACTTTAAGGTGTAAAGGCTTCCGTTTTTCCGTTTTTATAGTACAGCTTGAACATTTTTATTCAGATTAAAAAACGAAGTACTAACTATCATTAATATCACTAATACTGCCAGAACTCATAGCTTGCACCAGTGCCAACGTGCCAGTTCTGGACACCAGCATATCTGGCACGATGGTAGCCACAGGCACCAGTGTGGGTATCTCACTGCCCTCCTTGAGTTCCGCCACGGGAGCCTGTTGGATGTAGCCGGCCGTCACCAGGCTTATGAACATGTCCTTTAGGGACACTATTGTTATGTTCTTATCCTGGAATGGAAATTAGAATTTATTAGCTGCGCCCCGCGGTTTTACCCGCGTGGACCGGGATAAAAAGTAGCCTATGGTTAACCATAGCGCGCAGCGTATGGTTAGATAGCTTAAGCTATCTACATACCAAATCTCATCCAAATCGGTCCAGCCGTTTGAGCGTGAAGAAGTAACAAACATACAAACACACACACATTCACAAACTTTCGCCATTATAATATTAGTGTGATTAATATTTAACTTATATCATCACATAGTATAAAATAAAAATAAATAATAATAAAAATAATTTTATTAACATCAGTTATACACTAACACTTATTTTAAAACTATGCAACGTTACAACAATGGAAAAGAGTGTTTTCGATGAACTCTGGCACCCAAAGTAAGATTTAACTTGTGTTTAGGGTGCCAGCTGCCAGCGTCCTCGCCTAAGATTTGAACATAAAGCAATAGTTGTAAGACGAGCACAGTATCAAATCAAATTACAATATAATATACTAAACTAACTAGCTAAAGCAGCTATGATGTGGCCTATTTCTGTACGTACCCATGTATGAGTGTGAGGGAGAGATAAATATGATGAAAACCTGTGTATATGTAAGTCTGTATAAATATACTACATTAGGTTAAGCGATTGAGTATATCTTCAGTCTTATTATAACTCATTGTCAAGAGCCACTTTGTAAGCGCGGTTTTGCATTCATTTAGACACATGGGAGCAATGGAGCAGAGTTTATTTATTTTATTATATAAATGGTTTGAAAATACACCAAAATGACGCTGAGCATGGGCCGTTCTAGAACCGTGAGTTGGGCAAACTTCAAAGTGTCTACGCTTTTTGGTAGCATCCGGATCATATACCACAGAGGGAAAAGTATAAAACAATGTCGCTTCCCGCTGTCTGTCTGTCCCTATGTCTGCTTAGATCTTTAAAACTACGCAACGGATTTTGAAGCGGTTTTTTTTAATAGATAGAGTGATTAAAGAGGAAGGTTTATATGTATAATAAACGTGGGCAAAGCCGCGGGCAAAAGCTAGTATAATATAGGAACCTACATGTTTTGTCAAGTCGTGAAAACCGTGCGAAGCAGGGCCGGGTTAGTTGTGTTACAAAAGTAATATTGTAAGAATCATTGTACCTACTTAGTAATCAGCATTTTTTAAGATTTAAATGGACGGCTCACCAGCACACAGATAAACCATGAGAGATTTTCAATAAACCAGTGTCACAATGGCGAAATTTCATGATTCTAGGTCAATGGGAAGTACCATATAGGTTTTGATTTACTTGCGAGATCATAGTATGTCGCATAAATGACCATATTTTTTATTGCGTCGACTTAGAAGCTTGATTTATAGAGCTCCACGTGACCAATTACCTACCTAAATATTTGATATTAATTTCAACTTGATACCTCCACATGTTCCTGAGAAAAAGGGTCTTGACAGACTGACAGACCGACGGACAACGAAGAGTTCCTATAAGGGTTCCGTTTATTCCTTTTGAGGTACGGAACCCTAAAAATAGTATAAGAAGTCTTTTGGAAATAAAATAACAATAACCTGGTTTTACTTCAGCATTACTGTTTTAACTTGGCAGACATTAGAGCCTACCTTATCATCCTTATACTTCATGGCAATGGTGAATAGCAGCACAGTAGCAGTGCAGGTGGCTTGCTGCAGTAACTCTTCAACCAACAGCTCTGCCTCGCTGCCATACTTACTCTTTATTTGCAGTAGGTACCTGAAATATGTTGATAGGCACGTGTTTATTATGAGCCAGGAAACAAGCAATATTATTATTGTCATCACTTGATTTGTTTGTTTGAATGTTTAAAAAAAAGTTGTGAATTGAATAAAAATAGGGCACAATGCTGTTTGTTACCAATAATTTAAGATGGAGTGGAAACTGGAATGTGTCAACAAGAAAAAAAGGCTTCTTATTCAAATTAGGAATTCAGTATTATCTATCTGCATAACAATTTTTTTTACCTAGCAATATATTTTGGTATTGCTAATAGCAAGCTATGGTCTTGATTTGTTCCTGATTTCTGGCCAATAGCACAAATGAATACAGATGGGATGGACAGCGACTCTTGCTACGGCACAATAAAGTCCAATTCAGGTCGCACAACACTTCATTACCTAGTTATATTCACTTAGAAGTTGCCTCTCTTTCTATCGCGTAACTCTTATACCTTCTGACTCGTTAGGGTTGTCTCCTTTTACGACGCGGCGCGTGAGTGAGTATCGAACTAACGTGCGAGCCGGCCGGTGCGCGGCAGCCCACACTGAATTGACCCAGTGAGATGAACCCGCCGTGTACTTGTAGCTTCATACCTAAACTGCGGAGTGTCCCATCAGTATTAATCTGTGCAAATAGGCTCATCCCTATTACATATCCCTTTATTCTAAAAACTTAAGCACTCCATGTTGTAACACAACTTTAATTTAAAAAAAATCATTATGTGCAAACAACATCACATATTATTATTGCATTGTTACAATATTTAATAAATTACCTAAGACCCTAAGGGAGCTCCCATTTAATATTTTAAAATTTAACTGTGTAGACGGTTGATAGAAAATTGTTTTTATTCTTTGCAAGTAATTATGCACATTAAGAAAAAATGTTTTTTTAAGTTTCCTATCGTTTTGTAGTGTGTTTATTTATTTTAACATTAAAGAATTTATGTTAAATATATAAAGAAATAAATGTTATTTTAAGGCATATGTGTGTATACTTATTTTAAAACATTGCGATTTTGGTTGCCTACCTAACATTAAAAAACGGCACAATGTTGAACCATTACATGACACGTGGAAGTAGGACGGTAGAAGTATGTCGTAATTATTGGGAGTGAAAAAGAGACAAGACGACGAAAATGTGGCTAATTAGCCAGATATCTACCTCTTTTTAATTATAATATCATTGGTATTGGTTTGGTTTGGTTGGTATTGGTATGTTTTATAATTACCTAGGATATCTGATGAGTAGTAGGACATTATCAGGGACCAACTTATAATCAGCTATCACTTCATTGGCAGACGGTTCAAATGTGGCCAAGTCAAACTTGAGTAGTGTGCGGAGACTTTCTGTCACCTGTAATGAATTGTTATCATTTATCAAGTAGACAGCCAGATGGTTGGACGGTGTAAGTAGTTGTATTAGAATACATTTTTAATATATTTTAATATTATTTAAAATAAATCATTTAGTGACAAATCTGCTGTTATAGTGCAGCTGGATAGACTCAGCTAAGGTATCTGCTTATATGATACTCTGACCCAGTAGAACAGAATTAATGACCAGCTTGATTGATTTATTAACTCACAGACCGTTCAATACTAGATAACATAACCTATATTTATTACTACAATCGTGTATTGTTAATTACCTGGGTTCGAGTGAGGCTGGTCGTTTTCACTATCATGCCGATAGGCTTACTACCAAAAGTGAATAAGTCATCGCCCACTTTCTGCACGATTTCACCAAAATATCGATGCAAAATTACCGACACTACACGTCCCAGCTGATGTGACATTTTCTGCTAAATTACAGCTCTGGTGGATATGAAATTATCTTTATACCGCTTATCGTAACATACAAATCAAGATATTTATTTTAAATCATCTCTTTAGCTTTTTAAATCTATATAATTTATAAAAAGAAAACTTGAAGAGGTTATGTTGTGTTGTTTAAATGTTTACGTTACGAAACTTCAACTTCATTTGTCAAATTATTAACGTTCCGTTCCGGGTTAGTGCTATCGTAAATACATTTTTGCATTGTTTGTTTTTAACTTTAAAATGCACCAGAAAAATGATTATGTTAAATTATCGAAACTTAATATTACTATTTCTCTTATGTATGTCTTATTTGTTTTTATTCACTAATATAAAATTCTTTATTATGCTTCTTTTAATAAAACTACGTGAAATGAAACATTTGGTGAATACCTGTGAATACCATAATATAAACTAAAACGTTCATTCATTTGATGTTCGTTTACGAAGATCGAAAAAAGTAGACGAACAATTTGTTTTCATACTTTGTACATACATACATACTGTAATAATAGTCAAAACCTAAACTGTAGGTTTTAATTAGCAAAACGTGACATATTGTTAAGACAGTGACAACACATTCTTAAGATAAATGTGATTATGACAAAATAGAAGATATATGGTCACAGAAGAATAAAGAGGTAAAAAGGTTCACCACACATACTTACAACCCCACTTCGTTTAGTTAAAAAGTACAGTTTCGATTATTTATGTTTCATCTATCTCTGAACTTATTAATATAATGTTCTATTTGCACAAGTCCCTAAAAATTTACTAAATGTTGTAATAAGTATATAGTCATAGCACTCTTTACAAACGAGTTTCTGAGTCTACAGTCAACTGAAATGCAGAAAAGCAAAAAAGTTTCACTTTTTCAATAGTATTTTTTTTAAATTTAAGCAAAATGAATATAGAAAGTGCTGCTGTAAATATTCTAAAACGCGGGGTGGAATTAGACACAAAGAAAAGGTACACAGAAGCGCTAGTATGTTATCAAGAAGGCCTACAGATATTAGTAGACAAAATAAAAGGTAAGGAACAATAACTAACACCTTTGTTTACTTTTTAAAAATAAAATTTACATTAAAGTTCTTTCCACAGGGGAAGTTGGTGATTCCAACAAAGCTTATCTTAGGAAAAAAGTTGAGGAGTACATGAATAGGGCAGAGACAATAAAAAAGTTAGTTTTACATCAAAAGGAGGCTGGTCAATTTCATGAACAAGTGCATATTGAGAATAATTCTACGGGGCACAGTTATAAAGCTCTATTTGGAAGGTTTTTAGATAACGAAGTACAATATGTTTCTGTTGAAGACCCATATATTAGAAGCTTTCATCAGGTGAGTGAAAACTTTATTGTTGACGTTTATAAGCCAAAACAGTATTCTTAAGAATTTCTCCTCACATTTCTTGTGGTATGTTTTCCTATGTCTATAAATTCTTCATATTTTATTTTATACTGGAATGGTTAGGTTAAAGGTGATAATTTTTTTATATTCTAGAGAGGTTTGTATTACAAAAGGTTACACACTAGAAGGCTATCCAATTACCTTTTGTAATGAAACCTCTCTAGAATATTAACATGCTGCGGGACAGTACTGACTTTTTATGCAAATTATGCAATATGACAGTAACCCATACAAGTTACAACCACTGTTATATTCGTAGCACCATATAGAAATACTAAAGAATAATATACAAACAAAGAGTAGAATATTCATAGACCTACAATAGGCATTGTGAAAACGCACCCACTCATCTAATTTTCAATGTGTGACTTTGTGCGTTCAGAAAGTACTTCTATACATATGAGAGACCGATGTAAGACAACAGTAAAAATGGTTTTCCTTGTTATGAAATTTTACTGTATTGCCCGTGACTCCATTCAGAAGAGTTTTAACTTTTACACTGGTGCCTGCCCATACTGACATTTTCAAACATCATAAAATCTACTGCTAATGCAGTGCATCCTGCAATGTGTTAAGAAATAATTATAATAGTTGCCATTCTGTATAAAGAAAAAAAAAAAAATGTTACACCAATTCTTTGTTTGATATTTTATTTTATTTACAAACCCAAGTAACATTTCTAATACTTTCTTTTTCAGTGTCAAAATTTCCTTAGACTATGTGAACTCTTAGTCCTCTCATGTACAAATCTCCAACTGATCGAGTTGATCACGTCCAAGGATGGCCGAACAGAAGAAGATCAACGGAAGTGGTTCTCAGATTTGAGTAACAACTTGTCTAAATATAGGATCCAACTGGTTGTAAAATTCTCTGAGACCTTACATGACAGGCAGATTACGTAAGTCCAGATCCAGAGTTTTGTACACCGTTGGATATTTGCCTTTTGAATGCTCGTACTTGGGAAACGTAATTATACATACTACCTTTTTAAAAGTGTCACTATTAGTGACTTCCTTTCTTTTAAACTTCCCCACTGTCATGTTTTGTTTCAGCTCCCATTACCTTGCTTTTTGATAATATACTGAAACAATTTTTTTCAAAGTAAATTATGTGAAAACTGTTGTATATTGTATAAACTGTTACTGTTTGTGGAGTTTTATTTGTCTTTATTTACACTTTATAACATATTCCTCTTGTGTTTATTTCAGCTTAAGTTCTGGCTGGATAATCAAAATCGGCAGAGGTCTAGACTTCTTCAAACCCCCAGAGAACAAATTCTGTCTAGGTATCTACGACTTCGACCTAAGAAGTTGCCACGAGACTACGGTTGACATTGTACACTCTAAAAATGTCAAACAATCCTATGGATGACATCATCATCTTCCTGCCCTTATCCCATATTACTTGGGGTCGGCGCAACACGTTTTCTTCTTCCATTCTCCCCTGCCAACCGTCACGCTATCATTCACTCCCTTCTCTTTCATATCATTCCTCACACAATCCATCCATCTTTTCTTTGGCCTTCCTCTGCCTCTCCATCCATCAACATGTATATTCATCACTCTTTTAGACACATGCGTTTCGTCTCTCATTAGATGCCCATACCAAGACAAACGATTTCCTTTCAACTTTTCTGTCACTGGCGCCACTTTCAAACTTCCTCTTATATACTCATTTCTCACTTTATCCATTCTCGTCACTCCACACATCCATCTCAACATTCTCATCTCCGCTGCATGCAATTTTTTTTCATCAGTTTTCTTCACTGCCCAGCATTCCGATCCATAAAGTACGACAGGCCTTATCACGGACTTGTAAATTTTCCCCTTCAACTTGAGGGGCATCCGTGGGTCGCAAGTTGTTCCTGTAACCTGTCGCCATTTCATCCATCCTGAGTTGATCCGGTGCGTTATGTCTCTGTCTAATTCGCCATCTAATGTCTAATCCTATGGATGACATATTTATTGTTAATGTACTGCTGACACGTGCTTAATACAAGAGAAAGAATAATTAAATAATTAAAAATATTATAAGTGTTTTACTCTTGGTATGTTACATTGTGAGGTGAACCGAGCATTACAGTGCGCAACCTGTAATGATACAATTTGTAACATGAATGCGAATCTTATTGAACCCTGGATTGTTACATTACAGGCGATTGCTCCGGTGAGGGAGCGTCTATAGTATAAGTAATTGTAATGTACCTACCGATCCATTGTCCCGCCTAAGCCTCTTGACTAACGATAACGATACCTATGTGGTTTTATTATCTCCATTAGTGAACGGGGACTTTCCACAGTCGTACAATATTTTAATAACGGGACTTTGTTCCATAGACAATATAAAACCCGTGGACGTGTGTGCATGGTAGCCGTGGTAGGTATCTACAACTACAACATTCTGCTACTCACAAATAAAACAAAAAATGAAATCGATAATATAATTTATTATAAACAGATAACAGTGGCGGGCGCACTAAGCAGGTAGGTATAGTATAGCACTATAGTTTACATTAAAATAAGGTGGTATCAATGCTAATACTATTGTTTTGTCATGAGTGATGTGAAATTAATACAATATAAAATGAATCCATCAGAATACAAAACAATAGATTTTTACAGACCATTTTATTGTCAAACTCACAGTGATCTTTATTGTCGTTGGAATAGGGTTGCTGTTGGATGGCTACCATGTATGTCTGTCAAAATCACAGTGCTATTATCGTTGCAATAAGGTTGCTACCACAAGTCTGTCACAGTGATATTTATTTTCATTATGTTAAGGTTGATATTGGGTTGCTGCTGTCAGATGTAAAATAACTGTGAATGGACTAGCAATGTTTTTAGACTTTAACTCTTACTTACTCATCTTATCTTTACTCAGGACAATATTAAAATAAAAAGTAAGTAGGTACGGTTGGTAGGGACCACATTATTTACAAATCTATGAATTTTTCTAGGGCATCATCCTCACTAGGGCACGATTCGAATCATTATGCCACTATCAGCCAGAAAAATGTGCCATAGTGTAGACGAGGCCTTAAATTAAAAAAAATCCTTGTTTTGTATTATGTACTACACGATTCAAGATGTTTTTATAAAATAATGCCGTTAAATACAACTAAAGCTAAATGTACACGAATGATTAAAGACTAGTAAAAGTAATTTCACGATAGTATGGCCTCAGGTCTAAACTATTCAACATAAATAGTAAAAAAAAAAATAAGTAGATGTTCCGCTATTTACAGTAGCATTTAAAATTTATATACAGCAACACTTTTATACCAAGTGGAATATACTAAGGGAATATAAGACAATCTCGTATAAAACCGTAATTTTATTTATATTTTGCCATATACATAGCTTGAAATCTTTACTAGATGTGGTCTAATAAATTAAAGTGTGATTATATTTCATTTGTCAAATTTTATTAGAGACCTGTACCTATCCAATGATATTTATAAGCATTATATTTAAAAAGACGTAGATAGGTTAAGTACTCCAACATTCGATGTTCAAAAACGGCACAATGTGGAACTATTAGATGACACGTGGAAGTAGGACGGCATGTCGTAATTATTGGGAGCGAAAAAGAGACAAGACGACGAAAATGTGGCTCATTAGCCAGATTTTGACGTGCCTCTTGCGGAGCGTGTATCTACCTCTTTTTATTACTTAAAATATCATTGCAATTTCATAGTCGATTATTCTTTCGAATCGATTATAGAGCTCATTGAATCCGATATATTTTATAAATTTATGTTATCTACATAAGTAGTTATAATTCTACAATTCAGTCTCAGAAGAACTATATTCGAGTTAGGCTAATTTACATTTAACCAAGAAATAAAACTAGAATATTCTAGCCACAAGAATCGGAATGATTACTAAGTACTTATACATAATTACTTAGGTATATTTGATTGGTCGAATTTAAAAGGTTAAAGTTATGCTCGATTTATCAATCGATAAAATCGTAAGTTCACAAAATTACTCGATTTTTTTATCGAAACAATCCAACGTAACGATTTTATTATCAAATAACAAAATCTATTACACAACAATCAAATACAACTAAACATAACTTTCCTTCTTTGCCGAGAAAAGCATAAGCGATTCCATGAGATGAGGTCTGATCATGTCATTCACATCCTGTTCATCATCGAAAGCGTCTGGGAAGTGTTTGTGGATGGTCCTCAAAGCCTTCAGGCAGTGTATCAGGGTCTGGTCGGGGTTGGTGTCGAGGGGGGGGCGCGTTCGCTGCAGCCTTACCAACTTGGTAAGGAGGGGAACGCCCTCTAGTTGTACGATTTGGTGGGAGACGTCGGGCAATACTGAGAGTCTGCGGATAAATTGAGATGGTTAGTAAGTTTACAGTTAAAGAGGCAACTTTTTGGAGGTACGCAAAAATTGTAGCTTAATGTTGTTCTTCGTAAATGGATCTGAAGCCGTGTACGCACGAACGAACAAAAACATAGTGAACACGAACATAGAACACTTTAAATGTTCAACAGGGTCCTGAATTTCTCTTCAAAAGATCCGTGTTCGATGTTCATGTTCGCCATGTTTTGTTTTCTCGTGCGTACACGCCCTATTGACAGGTTGAGCCGAGCCGAACCAGACGAAATTAGATTATTCCGTTTTGATTTGGATATTAAGACTGAGTAGGTACCCAGCACTCGGTCTTTTTGTCACTTTGTTGGGCCACTTTATAGGCACTAGGAAGTGGTGAAGGTTGCTCGCAATGGGGGCTCTTCACGCTCAAAAAGTGTTTCCTGCTGTAGTTAAACTTATTGTAAGTATTCTAAAAGAGTAAAGTATGGAGCTTTTTGCCCAATCTTCTCCAAAAGACACTAACTTTTGGAACGGGCAAATAGAATCAATAGGGATGACTAAAATTTTTTTTTGTCCCTCATGTATATTATTAAAAAAATATTGGACACGTATTTCGTATTTTTTCACTCCTTGCTAGATTTTATACGTAGTTTGTTATAGCTGTGACGAAGCGAGCCCGGGACTCCCCAACTTTAATGCGTTTTATCTAAGTATTTTTTATTAATAATAGCAAAAAATACGCGTCTAATTTTTTTATTATGTGACTAAAGGACTAAATCGATTTTTTTTTTACCCAGGCAACATCCCTATTCTATTTTCTTGTAAATGTTGACCTTTAAGTGCTTTTTATGTGCCTAATTGAAAGAAATAATTTGAAACTAGTATCAACACTTACCTAGCAATAGCCTCAGCGGCATGGCAGTGCAGCCTGGCCTGCGCACGCAGCTCGGCAGTACGCGCGCAACTGCCGGGCGTGGTGCGCGCGAAGCACACTAGCGCCACGCTGGAAGACGTGATGGAAGATAGAAGCCGCATGCAGCGCGGGATGCGCGACAGGGAGGCTAGGAGAGAGGCTGTTTGTTCCTGGAAAGGAAAGTTTACTTAGACCCTGCTGTCGAATTTATGAAAATTGACATTTCTCTTCGTCTACTATTTTCCTTGTTATCTCTTGCTACAAACGGGAGCAACACGAATGGGAAAGATTCTTGGCCTCATTCGCATAGTTTATCTTACTAATTCCATGCCATTCCTATGTTTGACGGATAAGAACGGTTCTTATGCTGCGTACACGCCGACGAATGGGTTTTGCTGGCCTTCGTTGGTTCTGTCTGGACGGTTTAGCATACCCTAACTATCGTTCGTTGGCGTGGCCGGCTATCCGCACCATGGCGGTAACATCAAAGGGATAGAAGCAATCGACCGTTCGTGTGCTCGACCACTATATGCATTTGGACGTATCTTCGAAGGCCAACAAACGTGCAGTAGCCAACGCCGCATATCCTTCGATGGCGTTCGTTGGGCCCGTGTGTACGAAGCATAAGACGAACGCGGGACCCTGGGAGCCGCGATATGTCGATTCCGATGATGTCGACTTTTCATAGACGGCTAGTACTTCAAAGTTCCAACTTACTTGTAAAAACACGGAGATATTCGGTCCCCGTCGTTTCACAGCCTCCAGCAGCCTCTCGACTGTCCGATGCTTGGTGATGACGTCAACAATATCAGAGCCGGTCGTGACGTCATCTTCTTTCTTCTCTAGCTCCAACTCTCGCACCAAGTTAACGAGACATGCGGTGCACAGGAGGAGGAGTTGGCAGCAGTCGGTACGGGAGAGAATTCCTGCGGTAAAGACGTTTTTATTATGATTTTTTCTGTAAGAACCGCTTTTTATTAGGCATGAAGTTGCGTGTGGTAAAGTGGTACTCGACGTTTTACTATTTACTTTTCAGTGTCGTAAATGATTATCGGGCACAAGATACTTAAACCAAATTTTTCGTAATTTTTGTATGTGGTTATAATACATAGTCATGCATGACATGCATAGTTTTTAATATAACCTAAGCCTAACCCTTTGTAAAATATAGGCATAAGTTGTCATGAAATAAAAAAGGTGTTGTACCTACTATTAAATTACCTTAACCATTGTAGACAAAGTGTGTTTTTGTGATTGTTGCAGTTTTTACTAGGTGTTACACATGGTTATTGAAGCGGAAACTTGATTTGTTTTTAGAGTAAGTTCTATAAGATTCGAAACGTTTTTTCTAGAAAATGATGTCTTTTTTCTGAACTTCATAGAGCTAGCCAAAAGATGTAATCATAATAACAAAACATAGTATCTTTCTTCTATCAATAGATGTCACTACACACTCGAACAAATTGTATTTTTGATTCGATTCTTTTATACTAGATGGCGCTAGGCGTCCCTAGATTTTAAAAAAAAAATTGTTTCTTATAAACTTACCGGTAATATTATCAACAATAGTGTTGAGGTACAGATGCATCTGTGTCAGTTCGTAGTGTCCCCTCAGCCACGGCGCCGTGATCTGAGTAAGCACAGTAATCGCCTCTCGCATCTGTGGTTCTGGGTTCGACCGGTCTGACAGGATGTCTGATATTATCTCGATGCCACCTCCCTGAAGAGAAGAAAATAAAAAAGTGGTGGTTAACTGAGACTTGTAGGATATGTAAATAATGACTCTTCTCTTATTTTAGAGTTCCTCTTAGAGAATTTGGTCTTTACGGATAATCTCTGAAATGGGAGCGGATTACGAGGATTGGGTTGGATCAGGCTCTGGCGCAGGATCCCAAAAGGAGAGTGCAATTACCTACTGAGTGTAATTTCAAAGTTCTTAGTAGAACCTACGAGTTATACCAAATTATTTAGAATTGGGTAGATTAATTTTCAATATCCAACAATAGATGCGAATGTCAAAGTAAGTAGGTAGATCTCAGAAGCTGATAGCGTACAAATGCTTTTATCATAGATTAAACTGGATAAGATTACTACCAGAATACTACCTATACTTAAAAAAAAAAAAAAAAAATCCTTACCTCTTCAAACTGTTTCACCGCATCCCCGTTAACGCAGACAGTCGCAAGCGCACGCAGTGACAGCGCCTTTATAGAGCTCTTATTCGACTCAATAATCGCCGTTAACAACGCCCTGGGTACAGCACAGTCCACAAACGGCAACTCCGTGATATTCTTCATGATCTTAATACATTTCTCGTGTAAGGAACTTTCGGTGGTGTCACATAACATAGCTAAGTGGCCTATGGATGTTAGAGTGCTTTTGAGGATCATATCCGATGGTGGTTCTTCGATTATTGATACTAGAGTCTGTGGGAAAGGAAATTGTGATATTGTTAATATTGAATGTATAAAAGATGCTGAGAAAAACTGGTCATTCGAGTGGGTACCTATTGAATGATGTAATTGTAAAACAATCGATTTTTATCATCGATTTCGTCAATCGACTTTGAGTCGTTACGGGTCGTCAGAAGCTCGAAAGACTGACAACTAGTAAAGGGCCCTCCCTTTACTAGTTGTCAGTCTTTCGAGCTTCTCAAATGGGTATCAATTACCCAGTAACTTGGTTGTGGAGGTCAGATAGGCAGTCGATCCATGTCAAATACTGGTATTTAGCTGCATTCCGTTAGACTGGAAGCTGTCCCCAACATAGTTGGGAAAGGCTAGGCAGATGATGATGTTAGAGAATATTGATTCTGGTGAATCTCAGTATTCTAAAGAGAACGGCTGTTATTGGAGGACCAGAATCAAATATGTGTATAGGTATAGGGTGTAAGTGTAAACAGTGGCAATCTTTTAAGGGGTCATTGTACTCATCATTATGAACAACTTTTACTATGGGACCAAACCTGAAATCGCGAAAAAAAAATCAGTTGTTCAGTAGCATTTATGTTCGCATAATTCATCAAAATGTAGGGAAAAGCTGATTATTTTTTGGCGATTTCAGGTTTGGATCCATAGTAAAAGTTGTTCATAATGATGAGTACAATGACCCCTTAAAAGATTGCCACTGTATACACTTGCACCCTGTATATCGGAAACTCTGAATATTCTTTGGTAAGATTTGTCATCAATCGAGACATTTGGTAAAAGTAACTTAATATCCCAAAATGCTACGAGTATTTAGATACCCTCCCATAATTTCACCCTAATGACCAGTTTCTTATAATGAATTAAGATAGCAAATTTCTTTAGTTTTTTACCTTCATCTGTTGGACAAGAACAGCCTTAGTAGTCTCCAAGAAAATCTCGATCAACGTGTCCAAATGTATCAGAACTAGACTCCATTCTGTATTGCTCTCGTTCAGTTCCACCTTAACATCTTCTCCTACATCTATCAACTTCTGTAAATACAGCTGTAGGTACTTCTTTATCTTGTCCCATCTCTCAGGTGTTTCTCCTGGCGGCTTTGTATTTAGAGTTATGCTGTGAGCTAGTACGAATTCGTTGATATTTGCTACTAATAAGCAGATTTGTTCCTCGCTTAATTTCCCCGATTCGATTTGCCTGTAATATGAAAGTGTTTTGCATAATCACGAATGCGTATATGCAAAGTTGGTAATTGTGAAAAGTACGTGTTTCCGTAATTGGTATGGATGGATGTAGAGCAATGAAATGAAAATGATTATTGTTTTTTGTCGAAGTAAGCTGCAACAGGAAACTGCTTTCGATTATCGATGTATCGATTAGATCTTGGCTCTTGATAACTTAATTCTATTAATTTTATTATCTTTTTTGGGACCGGATCATAGTATCCTATTGTGTGACTTCGGTTTTAAATACCTTTTCCAATGACACAAAATTATTTACAAAGTTCAGAGATATATCTATGACTCTTACCTCAAAACATCACTGTACTGGTGCACAATGATCTGCCCATGGGTCTGCACCTTCTTTATATTTCCCGTGATAGTCGCGGAGCTCGCAGAGACCAGTGCCTTCATCTCAGCACCCAGAGGCTTGCTCTGCAGCGTCGTCATGCACTCGTTCTCACAAGACCCGACCAGGTCGCACAACCAGTATTGGACGGGTTCTGGCTTTCTTTCGCAGAGCCTTTCTAAGCATGTCTGGTCTATTGAACGCTCCCGGTATAGGATCTCGTCTTGGTTATTCAGTACTATTCTGGAATGGTATTCGCTGTTGAGCAATTATGAATAATGTGTTAGTAAGTTACAGGAAACATTTAAAACTTGTGTTAAGAGAGGGCAGAATTTTATTGAAAAGCAGTGCGAGATATACCACTACCATAGTACATTTATATTCTGCTTTTAATTATGCGGGAATACCTACACTGAATACCTACAGCTGATGCATTGTAGGTAAATGAGATTACCCATATTTACCCGACTGCGGCGAAGCCAAAAAAGGAGGGTTATTTAATAGATTCCGAGGATATCGGAGAGGAGGTAGGATCGAAACTTTTTAAAACACTTTTAAGCTTGAATGGGTCTCGGGCGGATAAAGCAATGACATCAGAGATTCATGTAATAGGACTTTCATTGCGTTAGTCGTAAACGTGAAAACCGTATAGGGTTTTATAGCAAGGTTACCAAGCAAGGAGGATGTTACTCACTTAAAATTCCTCAAGACAAAGGATTGCAAGTGGTGGCTGGTTGACCTTTTAAAATTAGTTGACACTGGATAATGGATATTGAATTAAATGAAATTGTTGTACTAAGGCCGATTATTGTAAAGACAAAGGGTGCTTAAAAATGTAATAGTTTTCATTCAGTGTTCAGGAAATCGTAAGATCTTAAAAGGATTCCAATGAAATATACCTATATACTTATACATAAGAGAAGGGATCAATGCGATAATCGCATCATCATAATCGTCTTAATAGTTCAATATACAGCATAGTTTTTGAGAATAGGATAGAAAAAGTGTTTTGCAGTAAGCTCTAGTATTTAAAATTTTGGATTTATAAGTAGTAAGAGACTTACCCAGCGTTAAAGTTTTCGAATAAGTTGACTGTCCGAGTACTTTTCCTCTCACTATTCGGAATGTCCATGAACTCATGTGGAGTCAGCATCTTAGGCGTCGATGTGCATGCCATGTTTAGCTGAACATCCACAAAGTCCATCTCCCCTTTTAGCTTCTCCCTTTTAGTATCATGCGTTAGATTTTTATTCGTATTAGAATCTGTTTCATATGGCGTCTTTTGCTTATCTTGGAATTGAGGTGGTGGAGTAACTCGTCCATTCTTGAGGTAGTCTTCTTCAGGTTTGTCTTTAGATTTCATGTTTATTTCGGCCTCGGTACCGACTAGCCTTTCGTTGTAATGCGGTATCAGCATTTCTTCGGGATGTGCAACAATTACCCACGAGTCTTGGTCTTTGGCTCGTGGTAGACCGAGAGAAGGAACTCTACTGCCAGCTACATGACCACCAGCGTGACTGTCCACAACTCCTGGCTTTTCCTTTTTAGGAAATATTCTGAATATGTCCTTCGTTCTGTCTCCTTTGGTGGTCATTCGCTGCTTAGCTTTGGGTCCTGGTTTTTTGGTCGGTTTTAAGTGAAGACTGTCCATTATGTTTTTACCAAGGATGGCCTTAGCGGGTTTATGCATTTGCTCATTATCGTAGGACATATTCTCATTGTTTGGTAAAGCTTCCTCATCAATGTATCCTAACGAATGATAGCCGTCTTGAATATCTAATATTTGTTGGTCTAACCTCTGTGCTTCGAAGTTAAGGGATTTGTTTAGTCTATTTCTTTGGAACTTAGGAGTTGTGGTTATAGGAATAGTATCCTCATTTGATAAACTTCGTGTGTACTCTACTTTTGATGCAGATGACCTCTCAGTTGGTACGTATGATATATTTGAAATCGGCGTACGGACTCTCGGCTGATTGTTTACTGCTATTTGTTTATCATCCTCTAACTTCAAATATTTTAAACTGTCATCTGATTTGTTCTTACTAGTTTCCAAATCCTTTACTTTAGCTACTTTAATGACTTTGGTGCTATCGCTATCTGTACTAGATATGAACGTCTTCTTCGCCGGATACTTTTTCGAGGGACTTATAACATTAATGTTTTTAACTGGTACATCTTTGGTATCTTTTTGTATTGCACTTTTGTTTGTTATGTTACTTACGTTACCCGGAGGTGTAACCTTTATGTCTATTTTGTTTTCGATTTTTAACTTAGGTTTACTATTTATGTTATTATTTAAAATATTTTTCGAGTTTTCTTTATTTGCTTTGTCACTATTTATATTTTTCGGCGTTGGATATTTTTGTTCGGGTTTATTTACATTTTCTGTGTCTTTATCTTTTAACAGATCCATGTGTTCCTCGTCTTGATGTATTTCGCAATACTTCTGCAAGTCGTATGGAGTCTGTATGACACTGCTGCTCCGGAGCCGTGGCTTCGGCGTCGGCATGCCAACACTGACGTTATCAGACATACTCGCATTTTTAGCAACATTGCTTTGCGACGTGCTTTTAAAACCGGCAGCTTGTTTCACAGTAATATCTTGATTGTTGTTTGAATCGCTGCTACTTGTCGATTTATTGTTGTCTGTATTCTCCGGAGACTGGTAATACTGTGAGGGTGGTGGAGAGCTATCTGAATCCGAGAATCCGGAATCTTGGCTCTTGTGGCTTCCGGGGCTACCGTGACGCAGAGGCCATTGGTTCATCTGTATAGGTTGCGCGATGTCATCGGCGCTATTGTTCTGCGGCTCGTCAGGCTGATTGGCTATCCAGTGAGGTAGCTGGGGCTCCCACTCGGGATCGTCTCGTGCGCGATTGTTTCGGTTCCAGTCGGGCTGTGCCACCGGACTTCCTAGTCCTACGTTCGGCGGTGAATCACCCCACCATACCTTACTGCGCGTTCGTTGAAAATTGGACATCCTGAAAAAGAAAAAAATCAATGAGTCGTGGGAACTGCGTGTCTAAAGTGGTGGGTTTAATGATCGGTGTCAGTGACGTAATGTGTTGGTTCATTACGAGGAGTATCATCAGAGGTGCGTGCTCGCGACGCGTGACGGCCGGTGCCTTCGAAGCCAAATTATCTCGTATGTAAAGTTTGTTTTGTTTTTGTTTGATAGTCATGGGAATTTGGTACGCCTATTGTGTTGATTGCTTACAATAGTTGAAGAAAAAAGTAGTAAAACACAGTCCAAGGCGGTATGACGCGTGCTTTTGAAATAATAATAATGGCGGCATATCACGAGAGTCTCCACAGGGCCGGTCGGCAGATGTTAAAAACCGTTGTTGAAGCTATTGTGAACAGAATGCAAGGGCGTTCACACATCGGCTGTGATTTTGATTTCTCCCCTTCAGTCCGCCGCGCGCTGCGCCGTACGCATACAAATAATAACACTCTTGCTTTGCTACCTGTTGAGACTAGCTCCGGAGCTTGCTAAGATTTTATACGATCCAATGATTCTTTGAATACAAAGCATTTCTAACAGCATGTTGCTAAAGACTAGGTACCTACTTAACTATTTCTTTTCTCAGGGTAAAAACATAAACTTAATGAATAAATAATTAAGAAAATAACTATTAATTCTATAAAATATATATAATTCTAAAAACCTACGTCTGCTACTTTCTTCCAACGTGTTTTACCATCTGAAATACCTAGTAGCACACCTTTACAATTCATTAAGACTGTAGTATATATGTAGTAGGTAGGTACCTACTAAGTTTGTTCAGGTTTGGTTCACTAAACATAAAATAACATGTTTATTATTTGCGGTAATTTTCATATTTATAAAACAACATTTTACTAACATCTCAGCTAGGTAAAGACTAACTAAAGTATGCCACGGTTTGCGGTTATTATAGTCTGACTCTGACTCAACGGACTATCTGATTCATTGGTCAATTACTCTATGTAATACTAACATATAACTAAGTATACATGCCGGCTGCTACTCAGTCGATAATTTTGTTTACTGATCGATAATAAACTTGGTTTATCGAATCGAATTCAAGATTAGGTTAGGTCTTTCTTAAAGAAGTGTTAGGTATCAGTGAATTATTTCAAGTATGCTGTACATTTTAAAAATTTCTTCTCAATTTTTTTGTGTAGGTATATGTTTGTACATTTTTTTTACATCTGTAGTATTACCCCATAGTTTGGTAAAGATCTTTAACTTAACGTACTTAGGTACCTACCTATTGCAAGTTTTCAATTAACAATACAAATCCTACAGTTACCTTACTTATTAATTTACAACCGATATGCATATTGGAAGCGTCGTCTATTGCAGGGTACTTGCTAAAGGTTCTAGTATTATAAAGTAGTCACTACTAACATAGTTTAAAGTGTAGTTTTCCTTCGATTGACTCATAATTTGCGCAGTATAATATGGTAATACCATTGATAGGTAGGTATATTATGTTATTTCAGTGTTTAAAGTACATTATGCAAGTTATCAATTAAATTATATTCTGTCAGTATATTTAAATAAAATGTACTTAGATACGTATTCATCCCAATTTATTTGGGGTCGGCGCAACATGACGTTTTCTTCCATTCTTCTCTATTAGTCGTCATATCGGTAGTAACTCTCTTTGTAGCCATTTCATCCTTCACACAGTCTATCCATCGTTTCTTTGATCTTCCCCTCCTCGTATAAAAATCTACATTCATACTCAAAACTTTTTTGAACGACATTTTTCTCATTCCTCCGCATCACAAGCCCATAACATGACAACCGATTTCTGTACAACTTGTCAGTCACCGGTGTTACTTTCAGAATTCCTCGTATATACTCATTTCTTATTCTATCTTTTCGCGTAACACCACATATCCCTCTTAGCATTCTCATCTCAGTTGCATGCAATTGCCTTTCATTCATTCCTTTTGTGGCCCAACATTCTGATCCATACAAGACAGCAGGTCTAACCATTGTTTTATAAATCTTCTCCTCAGATACTTATTGGTATTCGATGTAAACAGCTTAGCTGCCAGATTTACCTACTTATTCCTTACGGTTTGAGCTAAAGTATAAACAGCAGTCAAGTCTTTATGTTATATATAAAAATCTAGACGCAGAGTGAAGAACAGGATATGTATGACATACTTAGGAGCGGCCTATGTCCGCCGTCCAGTAGTGATGGACTTTCAAAGGTTATAAAATCTTTCATATTTATCCTATGACACAATCTGTATGCTGCATATGCTGGCATATGCATCTTGTTCTTACAATTAACATATAAGCTCTAATCCTGTATTGCGAAGGTCTATGGCGAAATAGTCTCATTCTGCAAATAATTATAATAATTAATACTAAGCCGCTAATGATTGACAATTATCACCTATTCGAAATGCGCAATGGGGATTATTTCGTCACAGACACGTAGTAACATTGAAAGAAAACAAGCAACTCCATGGATTCTTTGAATGGTAATTGATTACAAAAAGGTCTATTGATAATCAAAGCAGCAAAATTCCTTGTATTGCAAGTGTAAATAATGATTGAAACAATCCAATCGCACACTAAATGCATTTAGCGCTAAATCAGTCTATAAATGAAAATTCTGTAAATCGTTTGAAAATGACATAAACAAATATTAGCCGCCTTTTCACTGTGGGTTATAGGTAAGAGTATGCATTTACTTGGCCGTGGGTCTTTGTGTTAATTTATCTATGGCAAGATTTTCTATCTGTGAGGACACAAACTACATACTTATGGAACAACAATTTTAAAAGTCGTGATGCTCATTTGTTTTCTCCAGAATTTTAAGATTCGAAATATAAAGGTGTCCCCTTTCACATTTATATTATGTGGGTCTTTTAAAAATGCGGGATAACGACTACCAACGACATTATTTAATAGACCCCTACATTTGTAGAAAACTGCTTAGTAGAACCTAAGTTTATGTGTTAGTATATTGTGGATTTTGTGGTTTCTCCCGTTAGGTAGGTATTCTAACGAACCTGTCTACTCCTGTGGTCGTTACAGGCGATGAAGAGATTATTTAAATGGATTCTAATAGGATTGGAATCCATTTAAAATAAGTAGCATCATACTAATAAATCATAATGTCGATTGTGGTCACCTAGAGTCCACAGGAAAGGTTTACTTTCCATGGGTATGGGGCAGTCTTTTAGAATGCTTAATTTATTTTATCGGCCCTAGCAATATAAGTAATAAAATAATCTTGTTTCTCAACGTATGTTTTTTTATTTTAAATTTTATGTGTTACGTAATCGTAGCAATTATATTTCATTACAATTTCGAGGCACCGAACAAAATACAATTTGACACTGAATTTTATCAATCGACCGACCTAAATGATGACATTATTAGGAACCTTGAAGTTATCACCAAACCTTCACGTTGTACGATAGTTCTGACAGCTTCCTACATTTCTACAGACACGCTTCAATGCTGACAATGGCTGATTCCTGTAATGGCTGTTGACTTTGAATTATTTTAATCGAGTGTAAAAGGTTTTTGATTTAGGGAAGGGTTTTAAAGGATTTTTTGAAACTACTGTTTGATTGAAATTGCTTGTTTTGAATGTGTTTCATAGAAATGTAAGTAAGTAATATGTAAGTAATTGCTTTTTAGAGACATGAAAATAAAGACTTTTGTCAAAAATTGAGCACAAAACTTTCTACCATTGGATCTGCCCATCAATAACTGCTGCAGTTTATCATTTTCTATACCGCAATTGCTATGGCTTTGTTTCACAATAAATATCAATAAAATATTCAACATCACTAACTTTCTATGCAATTGATGCGCTGCAAAATTGTCATAACTGTTTTTCACATAACATCACGACGACTAAGTGTATTCCATGAAAGGTTAAGCAGAGGTGTAGGTACCTATAGTACTCCCACATTTCGCCAGGGGCGATTGCCATCAACCGGGCACAAATCCAGATTCCGTACTGCTACTGAGAAATTACAACTGAATAAACCCTTTGCCTGACCCGGGAAACAACAAACACCTCATGTTCAGCAGTAGCGATTGCGACCACTAGACCAACGAGGCCTTCACCGTTTTTCATGAAAATAAAACGGAACGGGGCTTAGTTTAAGTGAGTCTCAACGGGCATAAGCATAATCAGCCTATATTTTTCCCACTGCTGGGACACAGGCCTCCTCTCTGTGAAAGGGAGTGGTCCGTAAACCGTAATCCAGCACGCGGGCCCAGTGCAGGTTGGTAGATATCACAGGTCTTCGAATTTTTGGTTCTAGGACATGCCGGTTTCCTCACGATGTTTTCCTTCACAGTTTTTGAGAGCAGTGGTGATGAAATAAATTACACAAAGCAACGGGAGGTCTAACCAAAACAATAAACGTAAACTTCACAAAAAGTGAGGAATCTCCGTCTAGTTTTTTTAGTAACAGACTGATATAATATTTATAAGTGGAAATGGTCACGGAGAGGGGAAAGCATGACCGAGTATACCGTAGCGTATTGACTACGCTCCATTACACGCGATCAAGATTTACGAGTCATAAAAAATATATCGTAAAATCGTAGTCACTCATATTTTATAATATGCTAGGTATTATAGAAATTATAGTATAATAAGTAGCTTGCTTGGGATTTAACAAGCTTTGCTCTGATTCCCTAACTCGAGATTGCTGTAAATTCTTTAATCTTATCGACGAATCAATCTCAACATAAGTATAATTATTTATGGGTAGTATTTAAACGCACATCAAAATTTATAATTTTTTCCCAATAGAATACGTACTTACATTAAAAATACTGTTTGCACATCAAAATTTGCATGTCTAAATAAATTAAAATTAACGTCAGGTCGACGGAGCCCCGCTGCGCGGGGTTCCTATTTCTGTCTGCAGGGTTTAAAGGAACCTAACCAAACCGAACCTCGGAGTGCCCAATAATTATAATTTGTACAAGTTTTGATATTCAATTAGTTAACTAAAAGTGCAATAATAAGTTTATTAGATGCGTATTTGTTATTTTTTTGTTGAGACTGGACAAAAATTGATGTAAGTATAAATACTTTATGATTATTATTTGTACAAGTTTTGATATTCAATTAAGTAGTTAATTAGTAGCACCAATCATTGATTTGGTGGACGATTAATAATTTCCCATTATTTATTAATTACATTGCGAAACCGACGATTGGTGATAGGCCGTATGTTATTTTTAGCCTAAAGGAGAATTCTGCAGTTCTTTCCCGAGCTAAAGATGTTTAGAATCATCAAGCCTTAAAAAACTTAGTGATATGAATGCGGATTTGCATCAAATCATCTGCTACGTGAGCAAGGAAATACAAAATAGTTCCTTTCTACAAATCGAAGTCAAGGATAGGTCATACCTTTTAACTTGGTGAATGTAAAACATCAGTTTCCGAACACTTCGCTATTCAATTTGAGCAAATGATCTGTGTAGATATAGAGTACCTACGTAGATAGGCAAGTATCTGTAACGTAACCTTGTTTCTATGTGCTGAGGTCTCAACGACTTCACTCGTACTTTTGATTTTATGATGCAAATCTCCTATGCAAAGAGCTTTGAAGACATGAGCGCTGAGAATGAAGAAAAACATGTGCTTTTTCATACAGAGTGAAATTGAATTCATGGGCAATATTTTAAGGGGTCATTGTACTCATCATTATGAACAACTTTTTCTGCACTGTGGGAACAAACCTGAAATCGCGAAAAAAAATCTGTTGTTGCATACACTATACTCGCATAACTCGTCAAAATGTAGGGAACAGCTGATTTTTTTTTCGCGATTTCAGGTTTGTTCCCATAGTAAAAGTTGTTCATAATGATGAGTACAATGACCCCTTAAAATATTGCCCATGAATTAAATTTCACCCTGTATAGGTACTTATTAGCCTACAGCGTCCCACTCTGAGCAAAGGCTTCCAGGCATCCTTTTCCAGGGCCACCGCGACCCAATCCTTGCGGTACCCGTCTAGTTCGTCTCGCCACCTCTTCCTGGGCCGGACTCGGCGAAAATAAAATTACTATTCAATAAAAAAAAGTCACGTTAATTGGAATACGGTACTTACATACTTTTTTACTTCCCTAACGAGTTCGTATACCCATCTCTTATCTTTCGCACCCACTCGTTATGTGTGCAGCTCATAAATTCCGATGTGAAAATATGCAGGCACGTGCACCTGGTGTAACGGTCGCGTGTCATCTGCTTCCCACTCCCATACGCCACGCTCTGCCGCGCAGTATGGCACGCGCATGCGCGTCCCAGTCTATCCTGCGCACCAAATTTAAAATCGAACGGGAATTCTTTTGACACGCTTGTTGTTTGCTCCAATAACGGAATTTGTAGTTCTACTATTGGTCACCGTGAACGTGATTTGGTTGACGCAATTTCTATTTTTAAATTAGTTTCTACAATGCAATATGGCCTGTTAATTGCAGCGATTGAACAAAAACAATGCGTCTCGATTAGAAACACGATAGACAAGTATTAACGCAATTAAGTGCATTGACATAAAAACGACATTGAATGAAAAATGCTACTATTATGCAACGTATTGAGTAGGTACCTATGACTCTAAAAACTAGATTGATAGGTAGGCGTTTTTGTGATGCTCACCTGTCAAAATATCAACAAAAGAAAACCGTTATAATTCACACGAATAATCGATATTACCTGAGCTTCACCATAAATTGTTGCCACTTAAACCATGGAAAATATACCTTATTTGTTGAAGTTTAAAGTCTAGAATAGCAGTAAGAGAGATAATAATATGTGTTTCGATGTAAGTAGTGATTTGATCTCTATGGTTACCGCCAGGTGTTGGCACTTTTTATGCGTGTGCGCAAGGGTCGCGATGGCGCCCGTACCGCCCCGGGAAGCGATGCACACCAATCTGTATACATGGTGTTTCGTATTCTATACCAAAAAACTTTTAAAAAAACTTGCGATTTTTTCCATAAAATAGGGTAATATTAAATTAAGAACTTACTTACTTATATTATGATCTAGATATAAATAAATTTACAACGTAACGATAGCGCAAACAGTAATTTAATCAATTAATTAGTTCCACAAAATCATTTGCGCTCCTCGTCAATTTTATTAGCTGTTTATAACTTAGTTACTTACTTTAGAAAAAATGTGAATCTACAACAAGTGCTATAAAATTCTAATTTACACTTGAGTAAATAAATTAAATGACGTTCAATCGTTAGTTTAATTTTATCAAGTAGTTTATTGTGATAAGTATGAATCATAACATAAAATTGATAATTAATGATGTTTACAGCTGTAATGATACCTACTTACTATTTAATTTAATTAAATTAAATAGTTACATACATTAAATAATTTCAGGGTCAGATACTGCGTAATAGGCTTGGTGACATAATCGAGAAACCTGTACTATGTGGTTGGGGAATTAGAATCGGATTAAGGCGCTACCCCGAGCAAAAACCAATTCAACTACAATATTAGTTTGTTCTTGGGATAAATTCATCCCAATTACGGAACCCTTCATTGTGTGTGGTCCGACACGCACTTGGCCGTTTTTTTTTTAATCACTTTTTTCAGTGAATAACATAAGCTTATTAGAGGGGGAATGGTATAAACAAACTTATCGCTATAAAACTTATAATGCACCTTGATCAGCCTGAAAAATAAAAGCAAAGTAGTCGAAGAAACCTTACCACAAACCACCACAAACCATACTTTTCATTTCACCTCGATTATCTGTGCGAGCGACGGTACCAGGAACTCGATGTCACAAGGACGCAAACAAATTAATGAATAAAACGAACAATATTGACAGAACTAAATGGTGAAATGTACATCTTACGACAAAATCTATTCGTAATTCATGTACCAATGTAACTCATTAGATTTGCAGCGAAAGATTAAAACAACATGGTCAACATGGCTGCCCATTAGCAAACAGTTTAATTGTAAATCAGTTCAATTTCAAATGCGTAACAAGTCGCCTGCTAAATATTACGTGATATATAACTGTGATATTGTTAACTATAACGAATCGCCATTTCACAGGTGTGTGACATTATAATTCATTTTCAGCGTATGATTGTTGCTATTGTTCGGCGCTTGCGTAATGCAAACGAATAGGGAACGACTGATCTCGCAAGTTGTCATTAATTAATTAACATAATATTTGTAACATTATATTAATTAATTATTATTAATTATTATCACGCACAATGGTCCACATGAAGGACTAAGTGCGGAAACCATACCTTCTTCTTCTTCTAACATTAATTATTTAAATAGGAATTGTTTAGAACGTACTACTTATTTTTTCTAGACATTGAATTGAATTTAGTTATTACTAAAATGAATTGCTAAGTACAATAACATTCTTAAAATAAATCTGGATGACGCTCAACATTTAACAGACATCGTAAAAATACAAATATTACAGCCTGTATAAGATTAGTAGTTCGGGCCGTACTAAGGGGTTCCCCAAACGGTTACTTACTGGTTCGCAGACATCTGCTCCTAACTCGATACAGTAAAGACTTGGGACTTCCGCTCCCGAACTAAGGCAAAAAAATAAACTAGTGAAAGTATCGAAACCAGTAATCGAAAGCGACAAGTCGTAGACTAAAACTTTATTAATGTTACAAAATGAAATCAAACATAATTGTTTTTATTAGTATCTTGGTTTTTGTTTTAATTTTTTTTCCGTTTTTTCTGCGAATTATTGTTAATAATAATAACTATTTACTTACTTACTTAATAATAAATATTTTTTTAGATACTTAAGTACCTATCTATAAATACTTAGCCGATATTATCGATATCCCTTTTGTCCACATGCAAATTCTGGAGGATTTAAGTAAGTACCTCATATTTAACTCTTTATAATGCCCGGTACAAATTGGTGAAACGAAACGTGAAATGGGTATAACACAAATGAGCCGTCCAAACTTATGCAATGCAACATGAAATGAAACACAATACACGCGAATTTTTTTTTCATCGTGTTACATTTTTCATGTTGTTTCACCAATCTGTATATTACACGACAATGTTGTTCACCTTTACGATGCAAATCAATAGAAAACCCATTCTAACATCCTAGTGTTAGAATTATTTTAGCATGTGAATGTTTCATTGACGCGTAAAACGCCTATTTAATATTTCAGATGCATACGAATCTTATACGAATGCATTAAAATTCACGCCAGCGCTGTTTTTCTCCGAGAATTTACTGTAAGTATACTTACTTACCTTGTTCTGCAGAATTTGATAAAAAAGAACGATTGTTAAAAAACTAAAAAGGTTGGTTTATCAACACGAGCGGGCACGGTCGGTTGAACTAAAGGGAGGTGTTCATAGGGCACGCGTTGGTGGCATATGGCTGATACCGCTTCGTGCGTTTGCCTTTAAAAAAAGAGCCACGTGCCAGCGGTTAATTTCTTTTAACTTGTTTTATTTTTTACTCAGTAGTGTGTGAAAATGGTTGTGGCGTTTTTATTACTGTATTTATTTTTTCTGTTTACATTTTTTACTTATGTCGCAGCTAAATTGTATAATACGCCGTAATACGAAACTAGCCGAAATACATAAAGGCCCTGTTTTTTATTACGGCTGATAGACGTTCAGCCAAAATGTGTTACGGCGTATACCATAGATCTGTTTTTTTATATTTCTATGGCGTATACAATCCGGAGGGGACTTATCTATTCATTTTTGGGTAGCAAAATCATAGAACTTTTATTACTAGCGTAGTACTTTATCTCAGTGAGCAGTCTTATCAATTTTAAGTACCTACCTAATAAGCACGGTAATGGACCAGTACCTACCTATGACACAAACGTTAGCAATGTACATAACTTTGTAAGTTGTCAGGCATTGTCAATATCGGTAGCAAGATGATACAACTATGAAGTAAAACGCATTAGTCATTAGGTACTCGTAAGTACTCATATCCGTTTAAAGATAATCAGGATTAAAAGTCCGACCTTGCCGTTTGTTCTTCGCAATGAATTGATTATAGCTTTGACATTTAGCTTTAACGGCTGGGCAGCTGCGAATTACAGCAGTGCAATTAACAATTTACTTCAGCGGCAGATGTCTATACCGTGTATGGCTAGCCTTACGCTCGCTATTATAACCGTTTGAATTTTTTCAATTTTAGAACGCTGTTATAAATTGCATTATTTTTTAATATGGCTATTTTTACTGTGGCTAGGTCATAAACGGAACAAATGAGTGATGGCTGCATGTGAGGCTGCATGTTACTTGACGTAAACATGTGATGCAGATGGTTCATAATATATGGCAATTTAATTAATATTCTCTAATGAAGACTAGATAATACATGCATCTATGTTTATGCATCATAGTTATGTACAATAAACTTACCCATTGGTATCTTAAAGACATACCAACTATAATAAACAATACTATTTTCACAATGAATTCCCCGTCGCCCATCTCTTTCACTCCAAAAGAATTTTCAAAATGATTAGTACGTCTATGAACGGCTTTAAATCAAACTTCTTTTGTAGATAGGTAAGTACATTGAACCGCACACCAGACGAAACTAGCTAAGTATAGCGGTGCTGTACGACATCCTACACTGGTCATCAAAAAAATCGACCCACCCACTTTTTGTTTAATATTTATCGATTGTTTCACAGATAAGCTGTTTCACACGTTTGTTTTTTATTTTGAGGGTCGGATATGATGTTTGACATCTTGTTTGTCGTAAATCTTATTGCACTTGAAGGTACTTAACAATTTTTTATACAGAAATACTGTCGAGTGCTGATTTGGTGGTTTTACGTCGAAACAAATTCGAACCGTTCTTTCAGTCCGAAACAGACTTTTGTAGGGATTTCTTGTTAATAACGTTAAGTTTATTTACCGAGGCTGTAGATTTGATTACTTTACTTAAAAATAATGGACACTACTGAGGCTGAGGCGGCCCAAGTGGTGGCTTTGCTCCAACAAGGCTTAAGTCAACGTGTCGTGGCCAGGAGGTTACAACTGAGCCGTTCTGCAGTGCGGCGAGTTTACCAAAGGTTCCTGGAAACTGGCCAGTATCGAAGAAGATCTGGATCTGGAAGGCATAGGGTGACATCTCAAAGGGATGATCGCTTTATAGTGGTATCAGCTCTACGAAATCGACATCAGTCGGGTGTTGATCTCCAGCGACGCTTACGTGAAGTTCGGGGTGTGGCTATAAGTGATAGTACTGTAAGAAGAAGACTTCGTGAGCAAAATTTAAGACCACACAAGCCTGCAACAGGACCACAATTGACCACAGCTCATCAACAAGCCAGACTTCAATTTGCCCGTAATCACATCAACTGGACTATAGGTCAATGGGAGTCAGTTCTTTTTAGTGATGAGAGTCGAATGACTTTATACGGTTCTGATGGACGCCGTAATGTGATGCGAAGGCCAGGTGAACGTTATACTCAATGTTGCATAAGAGAAACTGTCAGTTATGGTGGGGGCTCTGTAATGTTTTGGGCTGGGATATCTTTGACTGGACGCACGGAGCTGGTTTTCATACGAAGAGGTGCTTTAACTGCCGCACGCTACATCACAGAGATCTTAGAAGACCATGTGGTGCCATATGCCGGCTATATTGGTGAGAACTTTGAATTAATGCATGATAATGCACGACCACACGTAGCGCACATCACCACCGATTACCTTGAAGAGGTCGGCATTCGGGTTATGTCCTGGCCAGCAAGAAGCCCCGATCTTAACCCGATAGAGCATATGTGGGACACCCTAAAACAAAAGGTTAGAGCCCGTAATCCAGCCCCGACAACATTAGGAGACCTGGAAACCGCCATTACGGAAGAATGGGCCCGAATCCCTCAAGAGACTATCAAAATCTTGATAAGGTCGTTAAAACGGCGAATGCAGGCCGTCATTCGAGCAAGAGGAGGGAATACGCAATATTAATTTGAAACAATTGTGTACATAACACTTATGACAAAAAAACTACAGCGTTTTTAAAATTAATCAAAAAATGGTGTAAAATTAAGGATTTTGATTTTTAAATCAAAATTCTTTAAAAAAAAAACATTTTGAAGTTTAAATTGTGATTAAATTGGTGTAAATAAACAAGTTAAATAAAACATTTCAGTACTAGAACATTTTGTTTGGTTTTGCCTAAGAAAAACGTGATGTGCGGTAAAAACGCAGGTGGGTCGATTTTTTTGATGACCAGTGTATTATGCTGTCATTAGAAAAAGAAATACCAAAGTACAAATAACCCTTTTTTAAATCCCATTGACAACAAAACGACTCTATAATTATATTTTATGTAAATGTCGCAGCCAACAGCCTAGGCGCCGTTCAATGGCCTGAATGATATTCAATTATGTAGGTTGGAACTGTGACCAACCAAGCATGAGCCGAATTGGTCGCAGTAACTAAGCCAGCAAATGGGTTAGGTAAGCTTAGAACTGTGACCAACAGCGTGCGAGCCGAGCGAGCGAAGCAAGCGGTATCGCGGCAGCGGCCGGCGAGCGCGGCGAGTACTTCTTCCAAAGGCTAAACGCTAGTTGGCTGCGACATAGATAAGACAAATAGACATTCCCATACATCTGTCTCCCTTTACCGCATAGGAATGCTCTTTGTCCGATCTCTTCCAAACTGGGAGAGTTAATCATGGCGCTGGAATGCAGAGTACACGTGCGTTTTCTTCACAATAACACGCCATTATAAGAAAATGTTTCTAAAAAAAATTT
The DNA here is from genome assembly GCA_946251885.1 of Cosmia pyralina. Lineage (NCBI taxonomy): Eukaryota > Metazoa > Arthropoda > Insecta > Lepidoptera > Noctuidae > Cosmia > Cosmia pyralina. Next base: position 21,825,972 of record OX276342.1, on the reverse strand, counting down.
AAAAGGAACTTCTTTTGTGCCTTATTTGGTCGTTTTAAAATATAAGTAGTGTTCCTGGTATAGTGCGCGCGCAAGTGCTAGTCACCGCCTGAGGTATGAGAGCTGTGACACGGGAGATGGCGCCATTGACAAGATTGGCAGACTGAGAGTCTCACCGCTCACATACCTCAGGCGGTGACTAGCACTTGCGCGCGCACTCAACTATGTTGGGGTCAGCTTCCATTCTAACCGGATGCAGCTCAATACTATAGTATTTTACATGGAGCGTCTGTCTATCTGACCTCCACAACCTATAATAATTTACTTGCTAACACAATACCCCTGTAAGAATGGTTGTCAGACATCTGACTACCCGTAAATACTGTTAAAGTTCTACGAACGTGTTTTCTGAGGCACGGAGGTGTCTCGATGTGTAATGGATGGTCACCCATCCACGAACCGACTGCGGTAAGCGAAGCTTAACCTTCGATTGACCCGTGCGGTTGTTTGGCACAAACCTCAAAAGCTCATAAGAAGATAAACAATCACAGTAATTGAATGCTCGACACTAAATCGCAGGGCATAACCATCATAGTCTATAATGTTCCCACTGCTGGGATACAGGCCTCCTCTCTGTGAGAGGAAGTGGGCCGTAATCCACCACGTGGGCCCAGTGCGGGTTGCTAGATGTCACATGTCTTTAAATTTTTGATTATAGGACTTGCCGGTTTCCTCACAATTTTTTTCTTCACCGTTTTGAGAGCAGTGTTGATGAAATAAATAAAAACTTTTTTACAAAAAAATACAACCGACTTCCAAAAACAACACTACCTACAAAGTGAAAAATAACTTTAATTTCGAAAGTCAGTGTCTAGTTAAATGTATTTTCGTTTTTTGCCACCGACTTCCGAAATTAAAGTTATTTTTCACTTTGTAGTGTTGTTTTTGGAAGTCGGTTGTATTTTTTTGTAAAAAAGTTTTTATTTTTCACTTTTTAGTTGTGTACCTACCCCACACAAATTGTAATACCACTACCTGCAAAACAAACTACAATATCATTCATATAAAAGTGAGGAAAAAATACGTACTTATTATTGAAGCTAACTCAAAAACTACCGAAGCAAAGTTAATCAATTTTATATGGGACCAACTGTGATGTATACCCTCTCGAATAAAACAAAAAAAATCTAAATCGGTCCAGCCATCTTCGAGTAATCGGGGAACATACATAAAAAAAAAAAAAAAAGGTTCCGACGAATTGAGAACCTCCTCCTTTTTGAAGTCGGTTAATTACACTAAGTAAAGCGCCTGCCTGGGTTCGAACCCACGACCTACAACACGGAAGTCGGGGCCGATACCACTGGGTCACCACTGCTCATCGCAGGCATCCGGCAGTAATTAATAAGTAGGTACCTATCCAACTTTACCATAACCGACGGCGACGTGCTCGCCTGCTCGCGCTCGGGCCCTCTACAAGTTCTACGACTAGAAAATGGTGCTTGACCACTTTTCTAAACGATACTGCACCGAGTGGCTGATACACTTTCATGATGGACTGTATAATGTTATTTAAGTTATTATAGGAAGGGCCCAAGGCCTGATAATATAGCTTTGGAGGGCTGTGGTTGTGGATGTAGTAAGGGTTCATTAAGGAACCGTGAACCCTAAAAATATACTAATATGTAGATTTGTGATGTAGTTAGTGCCAATGTGGTAGTGCCGAAAAACATCTCAAGACAAGACATAAAAACTTTTTTACAAAAAAATACAACCAACTTCCAAAAACAACACTACAAAGTGAAAAATAACTTTAATTTCGGAAGTCGGTGTCTGGTTAAATGTATTTTCGTTATTTGCCACCGACTTCCGAAATTAAAGTTATTTTTCACTTTGTAGTGTTGTTTTTGGAAGTCGGTTGTATTTTTTTGTAAAAAAGTTTTTATTTTTCACTTTTTAGTTGTGTACCTACCCCACACACATTCTAATATCACTACCTGCAAAACAAACAACATCATCCATATAAAAGTGGGGCAAAAATACGTATTATTGAAGCTAACTCAAAAACTACCCCAGCAAGGTTAAACAATTTTATATGGGACCAACTTTGATGTATACCCTCTCGAATAAAACAATTTTTTTTCAAATCGGACGACTCAGTACAGTCTTACCAAGGGGTATCGTATTACGCAGTTAATGGGTTGTGGTGGTCAGATAGGCAGTCGCTCCATGTAAAATAATGGTATTCAGCTGCATCCGGTTAGACTGGAAACCGACCCCAACATAGTTGGGAAAAGGCTAGGCAGATTGATTGAACAAACAACTTTTACCACGTTTTTTTTTTTCCTTTTATAAAGTAAGTATCACGGGTAGTGATACTTTATTCACATTAAAATCTAGCCTATTCATTATAAAGTAATTTAAATATACATAACTTAAACTGCTAACTAACTATAAAATTAAGAAATCGTCTAATAACGTCTTTCTTATTCACTACCTATATGTATGATATGGGGAAGACAATTAATTCACGTGTTTTTTTAGTCAACACTTTCCCTACAGTTTAGGTTCACTCACACTGCATTAAACTAACGCAAAAGGTTTTACCATAGATATATGAAAGAAGGAGATATGCCCGGTAGTTGAAAATGTATCAGAACCCGATGTCGCTAGGTTGGCCCCACCACCGCGCCACTACTACACATGTAGTTCAATAAAAGCAATAGATACAAAGTCGCGCACACACTTGCAATTCATAAATCAGAACATACTACACAATCAATTATAAACCTTAACTCGTCACACACAGCGTGCATTTACCATGCACCGTACAACTTACTCACACAAAAACATTGTGCAAAAAGCAATTTATTTTACATATACGCTAGTGATTGACTAAATCGGAAAGTTATCGATACTTCCATTTATTAGTACAAGAAAAATTTGGGGTCCTGAAAATAAAATAAAAAATGATATGTCCAGAAAGTATTATATATTTTAAATTTAAAAAAAATGTATATTAAAAAACAACACGAATCGATAAATTAAAACAATCCGGTTAAGTTGGTTTAGGCTGTGAAACCATAGGAATTGTTGAACCCTGTTATGATGTGTTTACTGACTGACCTGTAAAGTGGAGGTATTTGTTCAGTACTTGACGTAGGTACTCTTAATTTTGGGATTGCCCATTCAAAAAGCCTGTTTTCTTTAGAGGCTCGAGTTTTCTTAAAGTAAATTGAGCATATGGTGCTATAATTTGTTGGGAACCAGTTAGGTGGCCTTCCTGTGGCATCAATCCATTCTTTTTTTGTATTTGTATCTTTTGGGAAGCTAAAAAGGTACTATAAGAACTTATTTATCATTTACATAATAAGTATCTTAAGCTATAGTCTATAGTCTAGGAACTAGTTGGCCGCTGAGACAGGGGTGAGGCGGCGGTTCGCAACGCACGTACTGAGTAATGCGCCCCCGCTCCTCCATCCCACCGCTCACATACCGGCGCGGTCAACTAGTTCCGCGCGGTCTATACTTCTTCTTCTAACCTCACGATGAGTAAGCAGGTAGCAGGCAACAGGCGAATAGGCTTTTGTTATTAAAAAAAAACCCTTAGTTAAATATATGAAAACAAACACATGCCATACTCATGCATAACAAATAAATAGCATGAATATGTTGACTTATTTTAAGCAAAAATCACTAATATTTTATCTGAACCATACCGATTACTACAACGCATTCGAATCTTGTGGTGCATAGTTAAAGACTTTAGAGGAAGTAAAATACCAAAACCAAAAAAAAGTAAGGAAATAGCACGAAGATGCGATAATTTAAACCCAAAAACACTCCAAAAAACTAAACTAACTGAAAAAAAAAAATAAACTTTACGACCGTTGGTTATGCATTTCTCAACTAGGTAAAATAATCAAAAACAGTAAAAAAGATTATTTTACATTCTCAAAGGTTTTCCAACCGTACTTAAACGTCATCTTTTCAAGTGTTCCAACCGGGCTAAAACGGTTGACAAATTGAAAAATAAACTATAATAGCAATATAATATTCGTTGGGCAATCGACATTATTATCGATAGCCTACTTTAGTGGATCTTGACCTCATCACTATCTCGCTGCAAGACACAGCGGCTGTACTATGCGACGCTCCGCGTAAATGAAGTATCGTTTTGTTATTTTTACATTGCTTGTCCAGTCGCTTAGCGACATACTTAAGACAGTGGTTAAGTGGTGTATTTGCTGCAAAAATAGTACAACCGCTGCGATATTTGAAAACAAAAATAACGTAATAAAAGAAAGAAATATTTTACGATTTGTTGTTTTTTATGATTTTAAAGATAAATACAGTAAAATACTTTTACTTACATATGGTAAATGATTCCGTGAGATACGAAGTTTTTATTATCACTTCGGTTTTTGCAGGAAACCACTGAACAACACGGCATTTTTATAATTTATCGTGACCACGGTCGAAAGCGTACTAGTTCGCGGAAACGGCCATTTGGCGAGTAAAGGCACAGCGTGCGCATAACGCGTGGACACAGACACGCCTCCATGCCACTTCTCCTGTTTTTTATATTTCTATGGGTTTTACCCTTTTTAGTCTTCGCATGTCAAGGAGTTGGATCGCCTCGACATTCACGTGATGATGAAGTCTGTATAGAGCTTCTGCATATTTTTTTACTACTATGACAACGATGATTTTTATCATGAGTTCAATCATGTGTTTAAGTATCGGTCATTAATTACCAGTCACCCTATAGGGTACCTATGTGAAAACGAACAAACATAGATTTCGCAGAAAGGAACATGAAATCAAACACACAGCACAAGAGAATTCTAAAGAATTATTCGATAGTAATTATGTGTGCACAATGATACAAGAATGTGTTTCCATTAACATCTGTGTTTGTCTCCACGTCTTTACATTAACTATGGAATTTAACAAAACCATTGTTGCCAACAGCTAAATATCAAACTTGGCTTTCGTAGTTTTAACTTTTGAATACTTATTTACTATGGAACGCATTGGATGTCATACCTATTAATACTGGCTGGATAAAAAAAAAACAAAGACACTGAACAATAATGACGAATTTTGAAATTCCAGAAAAATAGAAATCGTGATTAGTAAAAACTTTTTTACAAAAAAATACAACCGACTTCCAAAAACAGCACTACAAAGTGAAAAATAACTTTAATTTCGGAAGTCGGTGTCTGGTTAAATGTATTTTCGTTTTTTGCCATCGACTTCCGAAATTAAAGTTATTTTTCACTTTGTAGTGTTGTTTTTGGATGTCGGTTGTACTTTTTTGTAAAACAGTTTTTATTTTTCACTTTTTAGTAGTGGTACCTACCCAACACAAATTCTAATACCACTACCTGCAAAACAAACTAGAAAATCATCCATATAAAAGTGAGGAAAAAATACGTATTATTGAAGCGAACTCAAAAACTACCCAAGCAAAGTTAATCAATTTTATATGGGACGAACTTTGATGTGTACCCTCTCGAATTAAACAAAAAGTTTTCAAATCGGACTAAGTACTCTGTAAAAAGTTATGCGTGGTCATACATAAAAAAAAAAATATACGTGTCGAATTGAGAACCTCCTCCTTTTTTTTTCGTCGGTTAAAAATAAATAGGTAGCAAAGACAGTTTTCTCAATTTATTTATGGTAGTTTTTAATTTTGGTGTTATATTCGCGAGTCGATAAATGAATAACAAACAAAGAATAAAATACATTATTACAAAACGGTTTCTCATCATATCGATAACAAACATCTCAGTTTATCTTATCGTTCTGTTGTATCGGCGCGTAGCGAGATGAGATTACAATCACTATCTGAAGACGTTTGACATTTTGTAATCACCTACACCTATTGCATGTTTATTGAATTGTTATTGAAAACCTTTTTCTCAATTTACTCCCACAGCTTGTCAAAAAAGACCATGTTTTGAGAAAAGGTTTGCAAAGCAAAGGAAAAGCAATAATCTTCCGTCTTGTATGGATCAGAATGTTGGGCCACAAAAGGAATTAATGAAAGGCAACAATGCATGCGCTGAGATGAGAATGCTAAGAGGGATGTGTGTTGTTACACGAATGGATAGAATAAGAAATGAGTACATATAAGAGGAAGTCTGAAAGTGCCACCAGTGACTGAAAAGTTGTGCGGCAATCGGTTGTCATGGTATTATGGCCATGTGATGCGGAGGAATGAGGAAAATTTCGTCAGGAAAGTTTTGAGTATGAATGTGGATGGCTATACGAGTAGGGGAAGACCAAAGAAACGATGGATGAACTGTATGAAAGATGATATGGCTACAAAGGGAGTGGCCATCGAGATGACGACTAATAGAGAAGCATGGAAGAAAAAGACATGTTGTGCCGACCCCAAATAAATTGTGATAAGGGCAGGAGAATGATGACTTCATTGTATAATTTTGTAACACTAATGTACTTACCAAATCGCTCACTGGGTAGTAGTCTACCCAGTGAGCGATTTGGCTCGTATCGTATCCTATTCCGAACATCATTGAGTTACACAATAATCTTGCAGTCAGGTAGAAAACTAATCGTAACTTTGGGAGGGGCCCTATCTTATGCAGTATCCAATCCAGCTCATATGAATTTACGTTAATTATTGATGAAAGGTTTAAAAACAGAACATGGAAGAACAATTTCCCAGAACTCAGAAATTTCCTCAACTGACTTACTAGCACTATTAACGATTATAAGAATCGATTAATGACATAAATAGCAATCGAGTAGCAAAACCGAGTGAGCAAGTAACACAATAGTAATTAAATCGATTCATATCGCAAGGAATGCGGCAAGTGGAGTGTGGTAAAGATCACCTGCTCAATGCTTGCCTAGCTCGACGTGGAATGAATACTAATAGGATTGTATTAAGGCTTAAACCTGGGTAATTTATCTTAGGAATTGACGCTGGGATGCCTTGGTTGTTAGGCTTTACATTTTGGAGTGTGATTCAATGAACACATTATTTTTTAGACCCGGACTCCACCAAAGCGAAGACGTGCGGAGATGTCCGAAGCGGAGACGAGAAGCGTTTTTCAGCTAGGGTGTATCCACCGAAGCTGTGCGAAAATGCGTAGGTACTGGCTAGACTGGAGCGGAGATGTGTGCTGCCTAGAGCGGCTGGCGGGTTGTGTTCCGCGGGGGAACTAGCGGCGCCGCTCACATCTCTTCTCGTTTCCGCTGCGCGCTATCATCGCCAGCTTACGAGGCACAGCTCACATCTCTGCTTCGATCGCACCACTGCCTGTCCACCGGAGCGGAGCGAGGCTGCGGAGCGGAGAAACTGAGAAATATTAACCAGTAGAATCTAAACTCTGGAGCGGTGTTAAGACTTAAGATTCTATTGGTTAATATTTCTCCATTTTTCGCTCCGCAGCCTCGCTCCGCTCCGGTGGACAAGCAGCCTTAACGTCCCATTTTCAGCCCATTCGTATTTCGGCGGATTCCTTAATGTTTAAGGCTAAATTAAATGTATTTTCTTCAAGTATGGTATCTGGAGCTGCTGGAGTCCAGTATTCAGTAACAGAAAAAGTCAAAGGCCTTTTTGAGTAGGTACCTACATAGTCATCTCTATGTCATTCAACCTCTTCATAACGTGCACTTTATGATTTCTTTTTGCTTTGTTGAAATTTCCAAGTTCCAAGAAGACCTGCTTTGTGCTGAGTCCTTCTTGGCCCTTTTTAGTCCTTTCAAAGTTCATAATGACGTGTCCAATAGGTATCGGCATTACGAATATCAGGACTATCCGAACGATATGATTCACTCGACGGTATTACAATTGAAAACTTGTAACGTTGTCATTCATCGGTTCGTGATTATCAATTGTTTCAAATTAATGGTTAATTAATGATTGACGTTCTGAACATTCCAATCCTCATCATAATTTTATTTTGTAAGTATATGGATCCTCAGATCAAGAATCCGCTGGATGCGAGAAGCATAGAACCGGTCGAAGTGGTGATGCTTGGGGAGGCCTATGTTCAGCAGTGGACGTCTTTCAGCTGAAATGATGATGATTATGGTGATCCTCAGATCAGACTAACACCGTTCGCTGATGATCCCAGTATAAGTAATTTTTAAAGATTGTTTGGCTTTACACTACAGATGCTAAAAACGTACCTAAGTAATGAATTAATAACAAATCTGCGTCTGCAATTTATAAATAAAAGGTTAGACTCATTGTCGTCTCTACGATACGCAGACCAAATCTTATTTTGTATAGTTTTGAAATGGGCATTAGTTATATAATTGCTGATAACAGCAATGCATTTACTTCTTTCAGAGCAGTGGTGGCCCAGTGGTAGCCCTACTTACGAGCCGCGGATCGTAGATTCAAAATGGTGAAAGAAAACATCGTGAGGAAACCGGCATGTCCTAGAACCAAAAATTCGAAGACCTGTGACATTGACATCTACCAATTAATCCGCCGCACTGGCCGCGCGTGGAAGATTACAGCCCACTCCCTCTCATAGAGAGGCCTAGGTGTCCCAGCAGTAGGAACATTATAGGTGATGCATTTACTTCTACGGTAGGTTTAATTATTAACATAAAATATTTTTAAAAGGTGATATTTATAGAAATGTTTGGACTAATCTCAGTTTTCATCGATATAATTTTATCATTGTAATTTCTTGTTGTCTTGATTTCTATTTTATACATGAAGTGGCATCTCTCTAAGTATTTCTACCATTCTACCATAGAAATATAAAAAACAGACAAACATATTTCTTATATCTATGATTTCTGCCCGATGGTCAAACAACATTTCTTAGCGATTACTGAAGCTGGTCAGTTAGTCCATAGGTACTTTATATTATTATGTAATCATCGTAAATATTTAATATTCCACCAGCTCAAGTGACAAAGGAATGAATCATTTAATAACATATCACAGCCATAAGTCATATTATTAGCGTAAATCTCATTTACAACCTAACTCGGGCCTGTTATGACAATATTAGAATAAATGTTTAGCTAAGAATTTTCCTTATAAATATGTAATTTGGTAAATAATTTACAATATTGTATTAAGCAATGTAAATATGTATAAAAGGTAAAATACCGTAAAACTAGGCGTGGCACAGAATAAAACATAAAAAAATTTCGCAACTTTCAAAACTTGATCTTATAACTGAGGCTCGCCCCCTTTTTAATGGGACTTAAACATAAGTACCTGGTCGACCGAGCTCTGTTCGGGCGAAAATAGAGAAAACGAAATTTCCCAGATATGAGACCCAGCTAGATCGATTTTTCGCCCCTGTAAACCCCCATATTGCAACTTTCATCGAAATCGTTAGAGCCGTTTTCGAGAACGTGATTCCAAAAATCAATCTGCATAGCCTTTTCCTAACTATGTTGGGGTCGGCTTCCAATCTAACCGGATGCAGCTGAATACCAGTATTTTACATGGAGCGGCTGCCTATCTGACCTTCACAACCCGTTAACTGGGCAATACGATACCCCTTGGTAAGACTCGGTGTCAGACTTGTCGGTCTTCTGACGACCCGTAACGACTGTCAAAGATCCACGAATGACAGTCCGGACCAACGGCTTAACGTGCTTTCCGAGGCACGGCACGTCTCGGTATGTAAAGATGGTCACCCATCCACGGACCAACCCCGGCAAGCGTAGCTTAACCTGATGGATCGACCCGTGCGGCTGTTATTACTTAGCCATGAGCTCCTTTAATAGTATAGGTTAGGATATATGATTAAACTGGCAAATGAGGGTGTGTATTGTGTAAATAGGTACACCTCTGTCTAACCTTTTGGGGATTACGGTCGTGATATTATATTTGTGTGTGCTATAACTACGCAAGGAACATTCTACCTTTCTCCAGAAATAGTTTTCAAGCGCAAAACTTACTAAATCATCCAAAAGCACAACTTAAATTGAATACCTTCAAGAACTATAGTCAATTAGCCGTTTGATTGGTCAGAGCAAGCTAGCCGTGACACCAGACCATCTGTGACGCCATTTTGTTAAGAACACAAAGGAACTGTCATTAGTTTATAGTGTCACTTCTTAAAATAGTAGTCGAATGACCCCTAGCCGATTGGCTGGAATGATTACAGCCTTTGTGGTTCAACGGAGTAGTGTCGAAAATGCTTTTGTAACTTCATGAGCTGAACAAAGGGATTACCTGAAAATTAACCGTTCCAAATAAGTACAGGGTTTTCATTATCTCCTAGGGTTCTCCCAACATGAGAAGAAAACCAATGAAATTCGTAATTACTTGAGGAATTGCTATGATGCGTCTTCATTTGAGTAAAACCATGACGTGTCGCTGAGCATGTGTCATAAAGTTACGACTTCGTGAGTATCTCTGAGCCCGAGAACACCATAAGGCTGTTTGAAGAAGAACATCTCTCTATAGGCACTCCAAAACTATTCTTCTAACAGTATTTCTCTAAAACAAAACACAATCGAAAAGGTTAGTCGGCCATTTTAGATTCCAGAATGAGTCAGTGTGGAGTCGAATCACGTAGTGATGATAGCCAGTGCGTTACGTACAAGTTGTATTGTTTCTAGTACTTGTGCAGCATACGAGGAAGTACGTTTATGGTTTACTGTTTGGCTGTGTTCTAGTAATTACTGGTTTAGTTTTCAAGGGTGCGTTTGCGGTGCTAATTGATGGGTACTTTATAGGTCGCAAAAAGTGGGGCCTTGAGATTTCCGTTGGAACTTGTAAGTAGAAGATCTTGGTCATTCCATCTACATATTTCTGCGAAGTACAGGATCACTAACTTTCTGTTTGAAAATGATATGAGTATTGAGGAAAAGGATATGATGCGCCAAACCCAAAATAAATTGGGATAAGGACAGGCAGGAGAATGGTGGTGGTGATGATTTCTGCGACCACAAACCATAAATTAGAGGACAAACGTAGTAGGAACTACAAAATATTCGATTTCAATAACTATAGAGTATAGGAATAATGAACAGGATCCATTTGTGGCCGTTTCATACGGAATTCTAGAAACAGTAACACTACATAGGTACTGATCCCAATTAAAAACAAGTAAGTACCTAGACAACAAAAACAAACACTCACTCAATCTAATCACGCAAATCAGGTTTAGATATGCAAACGAAGACAAAACACGATCATTATCCTTATCGTGATTTAATTTCTTAAAGACCTGTCCATTGCGTGATCCGATGTTACCTAGACGATTAGCGAATAGCTTTATTAGCTCAGTTATCGATGTATACCGTACTATTATGTAATCTCGACAAACAATTGAACAATACCGTGCCGTGGGTGCGTATTTCGTGACTTATGTAAGTAAGAAATCCATGGATTCTTGGAGTGATAGTTTTTGCGAACTCAAGGTGGAGTCGAGCGTGAGTTGAGAGCGTATCGAGAAATGAATAAAGATCTTATTACCAGGTATTACGAGGTATGAGGAAACTGTGTAATGCTGGAAGCAGGGTGATGATAAAAAGCTCGCCGTCGGGTAAGGACCAGGATCGGGTCGACGGCGCGTTGTGTTCCACGCGCGTCTCAAAGAGATGTCAGCAGTGACGGGGTCCAATAGGGCCGATGACGCCGGGGTCGCGGGTTGTTCGAAAGAGATACCGTGGCCCTGGCACGGGCAACTGAAGGAACACGGGTGGGTTTTAGTCAGTAAAAGTCTGACACGCCCTCCCGCTCCGCCCAGAGCGGGAGAAGTCATTTGATAATTTCCCATCCACAAAAAAAAAAGAAGGGTGATGGACAAAACTATTCCGAAGGTTTATAGCAATACCTGTACAGTTGGTTCCGATACTAAATAGGACAGAGGAGTGTGCGAAAAACGTCTGATTGAAGTGACTTGAAGATATCTTCAAGTATCAAACCAATCTTCTTCAGCAGGCAGCTAAGCTTGCTGTCTTATTGGCTATCTGGCCAACTACCAAGTCAACTGCCTATCATAGAGTATCATTCACATTCTCTTGAAGAAATCTCGAAAACTATCAAGCCAACACACGAGTCTTATTTATTACTAGCTTTTGCCAGCGGCTTCGCCCGCTTGGATGTCTGAAAATATCCCACGGCAACGTACTACCCGGAATTCCTTCCTTATTCCTTGTCTACATTATAAAGGGAACCACTGTGCAAAATGTCAGTTATCTAGGCCCAAGGGTTTAGGCTGGGATGATGAGTCAGTCAATCAATCAGTCGGTCAGGACTTCGCTTTTTATTTATATAGATAGATAGGTAATGTGTGACCATATCCCTCATAATTTTTCATAAGAACTTTCATTTTCTGGCTCCTAAGGGCTCAAACCGGAGGTTGGCACTTGAAAGTAAAGAAACTCAGCTGCAATTATCATATTAGCATTAGCAGCAAGTAATTATGCAACGCGCATGCGACATGCAGTCGTGACAGCCCAAGTCAGTGGCATGAAATTGTCATGACATATTGAGGTTGCCAACGTGACAAAGTGACAACTTTACAACACCCATGTTCACTTATGCTAAATCGTTTTTTGTGTCAATGTGTACCTACTCGTACTTCTTTTGTTTTGGTTTTTGGAATGTTGGAGTGAACTATTGTTTGAGGACAAAGCTAGCTACTCTGCAATATATTATTAAGGGGCATATTACATTTCCATCGTGATTTTTGCGTAAATACTGGCGTTCTTCTGAGAAACTGAAAAACTTCGACAATTTTGACTTATTGAGTGGTGGAGATAAGTTATTAAGTACTTAAAGTTCATAGCGGCCTTGCTTTTCGCAATTTTTAGGGTTCCGTACCTGAAAAGGAAAAAACGGATCCCTTATAGGATCACTCGTGTGTCTGTCTGTCTGTCCGTCCGTCTGCTTGTCTGTGTCTGTCTGTCCGTCCGTCTGTCACAGCCAATTTGCTCCGAATCTAATGGAGCGATTAAGTTGAAATTTGGTACACATATGAATTTCTGTGACCCAAACACGGACGGGTAAAGTAAATAAATGAATTTTAAATATAGAGGTCACTTTTGGGGGGCAAATAAGAAAATTAAAAAAAAAAATTGCACCATGTGGCATGTCAAATGAAAGGGCTTACTATGAGGGTCTCAAATATATTTTTTTTATAATTTTAAAATAAATTGTTTTAAAGTTATTTAAGAAAATAGACGAAAATTGACCATTCCCCCCCCCCTTGTCTCCGAAACTACTGAGCCTAAAATTTTGAAAAAAATACAGAAAATAGATCTTTACCTGTAGATTACAGGAAAACCTATAAGAAGTCTGTGGTCTTAAAATAACATGGTAAATCTATCAATATTGTGAGTACAAATTTACATTTACAGTTGGAATGTATGGGAGAACATGTTTTTCAACTACAATGTTAAGTTTGTTCTTAAGATAAATTCATCCCAACTACGGAACCCTACATTGTGCGTGGTCCGACACGCACTTGGCCGGTTTTTTTTTTTTTTATAAATAAAGCCAAAATTCCGAAGCAAGTTTTTCATAAAATGTGCGACTGCCTTTTTTCGAGCTCGTGGACTATTGACTATTGTTATTTTACAATTGCCACATTGCTACATGATGCGATGTGTCGCCGTGCTTCAATATACTTAATCTGTCAAAAAGCAATTTTGCGGCAGCGCCACCATTGAAAAATTAATTTTGAAAGGAGAATGGGCATTTTGGTACTCGCTCCAATAGCAATCATTGTGGTGTCATTGGATAGGTCTTTTAATCAGGAAAAATATTTACTATGGCGACATGTCCCAAATCCTTGTCTGAAAACCACGGCAAGCCCCCAAAAGTTCCAGTTTTAGTTAACATCATAATTGCAAGTACGATAATATTACATACCTATCATGGTTGAAATACGAAAAAAACAATGTAAAACAACATTATTTAAAACGAGAAATGTATTGTGTTACTCATAGACTCATAAAAAAAGGAGGACTCCGCGCCACGCATATCGAAAGTGAAGCACAGTAAGTATGCCAGGACCGTTTGTACAAACACGCCTCGCGCACACATTTACATCATGCCAACCGGACGCCATTACGTGACACAAGCGACGGCGTCTTTGCAGGTACTCATATCACGCACACATAGATCGGTACGGTGCTTCACTTTCGATATGCGTGGCGCGGAGTCCTTCTTTTTTTTATACGTCTATTGTGTTACTATTCATGCATTATATCGTGATATGATATGATAATGGTGAACACTTTTGAAAATATGTTTTTTTACATAAAAAAGTAGTGTTATCTTTAACATTTCTGTTTTTTGTTACAACGGTGACTATAGACCTCGGGGATAGGGAACCAGCCGCGGGGTGGGGTAGGTGGTGCGCTGTGCCAGTGGACAGCCTTTTGTGCCGCGACATTCACTAGTCGTTGTATCGTTCTGTGCGTGAAACGACGTTCCGCAGCTGTTTATTCTACCTAGTACTTATACCGTTTTCTTCACTGACCCCGGCGCCCCTTTTGGACATTGTTACCCGCTACAAATGTTTATCTTGGCTAGGGTTGTGGACTATTGTAGTGCTTATCGATCTAGAACATCGTTATGGAAGAAAATCGCAACTGTGTGATGTGTCGGCGAGGCCTACATCATGCTAGATACCAACAGCATGTTTTAACTGATGATCTTACAAGAATGCACCCCGAGTTTGTGGCTTATATACGAGAACATGCCGTTTTGGAGGTTAGTACATACTTCATTAAACTATTTCGAACTTCACCAGCTTCAGTTTTTCTTTTTAGAAGCGGTTTGTTTATATTATTATTGTCTGTTATATTTTTATACCTGAGCCATTACAAACGTGCGAATTGAGCCCTAAATCATTTTAATCGGACCTCTTGCTCGCACTTACAGGTCTTATTGAACTACTCTAGTGTTGTGTGTAAAAGTGCGTTTCCGACCGAGCTGCAAACTACCAGCTGCACGTGTTTATTTTCTATGTAGCGCGGCTGTATGGTCCGTAGCTAAGGGTGTTCGCTTCATACAAAAAAAAAAACACGTGCAGTACTAGCTACCTGCTTCCGAGCGGCATCCCTTTATATCAGTAATGACTTGTGCAGCTTTCTCACAATCCTTTAATCCTTTTATGACTCAGTTCGCACGTTTATAGTTCTTCTTATTAAAACACTTCTCTGACCACCTATTGTGTGTTTGCTATTGTTATCTATTCACTAAGCCGTCACATCGGCTATACATAAGATATATTTTTACTTGCATTACTTAAAATATGAAAACAATACAAGTATGCCATGACTTTAGACCTAAATACCTACATACCGCATTGTTTTAAATGTTTTCATAAAAATACAACATAACATCAGCAAGATCGTATTCTACCATTTTCAGGTAGAGTTCGACAACACACGACGTGTGTGTCACCGATGTTGGCAGAGAATTGACAACGTTGTAGGAAGACCACCTGTCATACCAGAAGTAGAACAGAATGTACGAGAGCTTCAGGTTCCAGACTACACTCGAGCTCCAAACACTCCAGGGCATTTTATCTTTAACACTTGCCAAAACGCAACCCGCCATCGAATACCAGAGACGATCAAGATTCACATTTTCTGTGAATATAAGTTATATATTCCTGACGGTGCTAGAGTATGTGGACAACACCTTGAGAGCAATGCTTGGGAAGAGCTGCCTCAATTCTGCAATGTCACACATAACTTCAATGCGCAACAGTTTAGGGACGTTTGTGACATGTTGAGAATGGCTTTAAATCGTAGACCTAGGCTAGATTTCAACATAAGAGGTGCTTTAAGCAACGAGGATATGTACTTTTGGACAGGACGCAAATGCGAACAGTTTGATTCCATATTAGAACAAACACCCTCACTAAGTGGGAGGTGCAAGGAGCCTCGAACTGCGTTAGGCATATATCTGACGAAACTACGTACCGGAGACTCAGATGAAAGACTAGCGACGTTATTTAATATGTCACGAAGAAAGCTGGAACGTTTACTAACTATTGTGCGCGAATGCCTCATGAATGAATATGTAATATTACACTTGGGAGTGGACCATATGAATAGAAACGACGTTTTAGAAAAGAACCTCACTATACCAAGAGGGTTATTTGGCAATGAAGAAAACAATAAAGCTATCGTTATATGCGATGGGACTTATATATATATATATATCAATAAAAGATCGAACTTTTTGTTCCAGCGTCTATCTTATAGCCTGCATAAGTTCCAGAACTTGCTGAAGCCGTTTTTAATTGTGTGTTCCAATGGCTATATAATCGATGTTTTGGGACCATACGCTGCCACTAAGACTGATGCGAACATCATGAGTGATATAATGAATGATGGAGAAAACCCATTGCATTGCTTTCTTCAACCGAACGATGTCTTCATATTAGATCGCGGCTTCCGGGACAGTTTAGATGCTATCGAAGCATGGGGATATGAATCCTACGTTCCACCATCTAAAGACAGATGGGAGACACAGCTAACTACTGAGCAAGGTAATGAAGCTCGATCAGTTACACTATGCCGGTGGGTAGTGGAAGTGGTGAACGGGAGGTTCAAACGAGATTTCAGGCTTTTGCGGCAAAAATATTTTAATAAAACACTACCAAAAATGTTCATTGATTTTAAAATCGCCGCAGCTATGTTTAATAACTTCCACATACCCATCGATGACAACATTCACGCAGAGGCCTTCCTAAACGTAATCAGGGAGAAAATTGATTCCCCGAATCTACTTTATGATTATGTTGAAAGAAAACATTTGAATCACCGAAGAGCGGATTTTCAAAGAATAGAAAGTCACGAAATACAGAACTTCCCACTACTGACGGAAGAACAGATTATTTTACTTTCATTGGGCACCTATCAACTGAAGCTAGCCCGATCCTACTGCAGCGAGCATTTATCAAATGGACTATACATTCTACAAGTATATAGAGAAAGCGCACTCCAAGATTTAAATGAATATGGTATAAACGAAGATGCTTGGCTTTTACGCGGACGCATACAGTCGCGTCACGTACGGTCAAGAACTTATTATTGTTATGTATTAGTAAAAAACAATGTTAATGAAAACGAAACCAATATCCATAACATTTTATGCAATTATTACTGCACGTGTTTGACCGGACGACGAACAATCGGCACTTGTGCTCATATAGTTTCAATCGTGTGGTATCTAGGATATGCCAGACATGTAGGCTTCACTGCTCCTGCAGCGTTCCTCAACGATGTCATTATTGTTGATAATAATGTTTAAAAAAATAAATAACGTTTCTTACTTTTTCTATTTTTTTTTTATTCCTGAGTGTTTATTCATTTTAGTATCTATTAATCAACAAACACAGGATTCTATAGAAGAAAATTATATAATATCACCATTATCTTAACAAAATGAAACAAAAACAAAAAAAAAAAAAAAAATACTTAACACAAAATAACTCCGTTCCGACAGCAAATGGAGACAAGCGACTCGGTTATCATTAATCCTTGTAAAAAGACCTTTCCAATGATATATATATTATGGCTATTGGACCGAGTACCAGGCTTCATATATTTTTGCCCATGATCCTTTCCTATGCTCACATTTTTAGTCAGATGAGGTAGAATAAACGAATGGTTCCCTTTATGTCGAGTCCCTATACGTCGAGTCTGAAGTCTATTGTTCTTGCAAAATATTACTATTTTACGCTTTCTATTTTCGCTACGTCGAGTTTGGTTAAAAGGTACAGTCAGGATATAAATTAAAAGCCAGTAAGTATCATTAAAATAGTGTTTTAATATTTGTTGTATTAGTTCTTCTCAAATAAGTAGATATCGAGCCGCAGCCGCGTTTCCATCGGCAAAACCATAACAATACATTATGTCTGCGTATTCGTTATTAGAATACGAAGCCATGTTATCCGAAATAACAATGATAACAAAAAGAATAACAAGAGAACAACATTTTTAAAGCGTAAAAAGAAAATATTGGTAAGATATTATTCTTATATCGCTCATTATTGTAATTATTTTGTTAAATTAAGTAGTTTTAATTATGTCCATAGCTTAATTAAAGTGCCAGCTACAACATCATTTTTAATGGTACCCATTCAAATATACATTTTTTTTTTATTTGGAATTAAATGTCAAATTTTGGGTAAATATCGAAAAACTCTTAAAATTCTAATATCTCGAAAACTATTGAATTTCGGCCATACATATGGGGGGTTCAATTTGTTGCATTTTGGCCCCCTTATCAGCCCCTGACGGATATACGTCGAATTACCAGTAACCCTGTATATAGTAGCATTTTTTTTTTTGGTAGAATAGACCCTTTTTAGTGTATTTTTGAAAACCCCAAAGTGAGCAAAATCAAAATTAAGCAACGCAATGTTCTAGTCTTGGCAGCCATGTGATAAAAAAAGAGTCAACAAAGACATTTTACGGCTTCAAAAATCAAGAACAAGGTTATAAGTTTAGTTTTAAAGTGTGTTCACCTTCTTTCGCTGTAGCCATTAGAATCTTCGACCAGCGGTTTAAAAAAACAAAGATCATTAAGACCAATTCTACCGAGTCATTATCTGTACGATATTAGACAATTAAAAAACAAACACCACAAATTTCGGAGCCTCAATAAAGTTATAAATAAATATAGTTCTCGAGCAATGAAAGTTAATGTATTCACATTCTTATGAAACGAATTGATAACCAATTGGCAACCCTTCCTGTTTGAGGCATTGACACCTCCGGCCTCCGGTGATCAAACTATCATTATTTATGTATTAGAGAAAAAACTACCGAGAATTTTGTTATTGTTTGTATCTCTTCCGTTAGATGTTTCTTTGTAATTTAGGTAAAGTCGACGGTAACCGACTTTTAATGATTTTAAACTGAAGATCACGTCTAAACGAGTAGTGTTAATGATTTGGAAATAATACATGTTAAATTAGAGCATTTTCTTAATAACTTAATATGTGAATATTTTAGATTACGTTTATATTACACAATGTAATTAATTTGTAAAATTATGTCTAACGCGGATAAACAACTGAGAATCACACAAAAACTATCAAGCATATTTTTATGAAACCTTCACCATTTTAAAGATAATTTAATTACCTATTTGTCTTATATTATACGTGTTTTCTTTTGTTCTATGTATAACAAATTAATATTGCGTCTAATTTGGGACAGCGCTCCTTGATGGGCGAGTCTATTACTGGGTGGACGTACGACGCGTTGAGTGAGCTCAGCACAGAACACGCAAGCTAACCACTAAAGGCCATTGGAATGTAATTATATCTAATCTACGCTGCCATTAACAACGCCATAGTCGCCACAGCTTTACAAAGTGTTGGTCAAATGGACATAGTTTTTGATAAAAGAATATTCAACTTTTCACAAAGCCGAATATTACACTTCCAGGCCGATTGGGGACAACAAATCTAATACAGTAGTGACGTGATAATGACGTAGCCGCCCATCCCTACTGCCCTACTAACGTCATAACATGTCAGTGCCATACTACCAGCACAATAATTTTATGCCAGTATGCCACACAATGCCACAGATTTCAATGAGACTAAGCTATTGTGACAGATTGTATCTCATCCGGTTAATTTAGCATTTAAATGAGAACTTATTCAATTTGGAGTATAACGGAGACTTATTATTGTAGTTGATTATATGGGGAACAGGATTGCAGCGGGGTAATTGGGATTTTTTGTTAAACTTGCTTTTCTGATTTTCACTCGGGACTTCCTTCATTTTGAAGCGTTTTCAATTATATTTTCCCTTAAAAATTTCCTTTAAAGTGAGCTCTAGAACTTTCGTATTGAGGAACAAATATTTTTCATCGAGTAATTTTCTTGGCAAAAATCATGTTTAATAACTTGATGCATGTGTGATTACTGAAAAGTGACCTAAACCTAGTATATGGGTCCTGCAGATTCTATTTCAACAGAGGGTTATGACCTGCAAAGGAGTGGGAAAGCCAGTTCATGATGAGTTGATGACTAATTGTCAATAACTTATCCGAATCAAACTATACATCTTTCGAGTCTCAAGACAGCTCCAAGTTTCAGTCTCAAATACGCTCCAAAAAACCAGTGAACGTAAAAGTAGTAAAACCATGAGTCATTGATGACGCAGCCCATTCATAAGTAAGGTGGCCGAGAATGTCAGATTTGTTCCGAGAACACAGTTGTCTCGGAACTCAAGTTCACCAGGTACATCCTGACTCATTTGGCATACCTACTAAGATTGTAAATTTGAAAATCGAATAGTTCGCGTAGTAGTGTTGATTTGGTAGATTAAATAGGTAGTGGCCATTTTGGTTTTTATGAATGAAGATGTGTAGGTTCTTTTTTTAAGATTTTATGTCGTATGTTTGTGATAGAATGTAGTTCACGAAGTAGTGTTGATTGGTAGATTCAATACTACTGACTATTTTGATTTTTATTATTAATGAAATTGAACGAATAATGGTAGGTAAATGTTTTTTTTTTTTTAAATAAGATTGAGATTGAGCAGATCTTGAATTCTTTAAGTCTCAATTTGATAAGTACCTAGATAAAATTTAATTATTGTTTGTTGCTTAAAAACTTTAAATAAATATTCTTCAAAACCAATTTGATGTTTTATCAACAGTTTTTCCTTCTTAACCTTGTACTTAGTTCAATGTCGAACCAAAAATAAATTCAACCAGTTTGAACTCCCATAATTATTACTACCTCATAATAATAATTATAACATGAATAAAAGATATTTATTCATAAAGATAATCGTATGATGAACATCAGTAAGTAATATTAAATAAAAACGGTTAATTTAAATAGGTAGGTGCTTCCAGATCCTGCAACACAACTTTCCTGTGAACGTTGGCCAGAATCGAAGGAAACTGTAATTTAAAAGTAGGTACATAAAGGCCCCTTATCTAAACAAAATAGACTGGCAAGTAGGTATGTTATGTACCTACTTATAAGATAAATATTTAAATTAATAGTCTTTCTGAAAGCCATAGCGAGTGTCTGATAATCCTTTATTCATCAAGAATATTTGTGTTCAAACGTCCGGCTTAGACAGGATTTTAATCGGATGACGATAAAACTAAGTGGACTGCAAAAAAAAAAAAATATAAGTACTTAATAGAAATGGCGCCTTTATCGATAACGGTAGGCAGAAGATAAAAACTAAACAACAACAAAATGTGCTCCGAGCATAGATTGATATTTCTATGGCTCCGATCCTTTTGATTTTCACAGATTCCTGCATATTTTTACACAGATTTTCATCGTGTCTTGCGGATATGTTCCCTTTACGTCGAGTCTTAAAGGCTATTTGTTCTGCTAGGATACTGATCTTTACGCTTTTTTTATTTTTTTTTTTTTTTTGTGGATGGGAAATCATCAAATGACTTCTCCCGCTCCGGGCAGAGCGGGAGGGTGTGTCAGACTTTTACTGACTAAAACCGACCCGTGTTCCTTCAGTTGCCCGTGCCAGGGCCACGGTATCTCTTTCGAACTACCCGCGACCCCGGCGGCTTCGGCCCTATTGGACCCCGTCACTGCTGACATCTCTTTGAGGCGCGCGTGGAACACAACGCGCCGTCGACCCGGGCCTGGTCCTTACCGGACGGCGAGCTGCCCATTACTCGTCGTCCGCAAGCCCGCGCCTACGGTGGCCGGGAATCGGCGATAGATTCCCGCCGCCCAGGGCGTCTCCTGCGGCGGCTAGGGGCGCGAGGGCGCGGCTGTTGCCTCTCCCTCTCGCGTCCCGCCTCCTCCTTTGCTAGCATTACTGCTTCGCAGAAGGAGGTGACGGCCTCCCATGCACTCTCGCTCCGCACCATGGCCTGGACCAAGTTTGGACGCGAGAGATCGCCGCCGCCGATCGCCTCCGTGAGAACACGGCGGTGCTCCGCCCAAGCCGGGCAGACCTCCACTGTATGCTCCACCGTGTCCTCCGGGCGATCTACACAATGGTGACACCCGGGCGTTTCCTCCCGCCTTATCCGAAACAGGAACCTCCCGAAACAACCGTGTCCGGTGAGGACCTGCGTCAGGCGGAAGGTGAGGACGCCGTGGCGCCTCTCCAACCACTCCTCAAAGAGGGGACTTATCGCCGCAATTGTGGCGTGCCCAGCGCTGGGTTGATCTTTACGCTTTACGTCTAGTTTGGAAAGTTACAATCGAAACAAATAAAAAGCACACAATTTTAGTAAAAATCACTTTTTTACCTGACTGTTACTACTTAGAACAAAATACATTATGGTCATACTGACATATTGAATTATTATTCATTCAATTACGTAATATATTTTGTAGTGTCTAATAGCTGTGGTACTAGTAATATTTCATCTGAATACTTGCACTGATGTACTAATAACGAAATGTGTTATGTCCCTGCTTTGAATAAATCATTAACTCTATTTCACTTTTATTTCTGACTGTACTTGCGATGTAAAGGGAATAAAAGTTAGGAAGAAATCATATGCTCGACGTAGAGGGAAGAAAAGCGAGATGACTCTCACCGCTCGACGTAGTGGGAACCGACGTAAAGGGAATATATTATGCTCTTGCACTACTGCTATAGGTACCTACTCTGTGGTTTTAAGCACTAGAAAAATTAGGGTAATTCTGAGAAAGGACACGATTTACAACACTAGTCGGAAAAACAAGACCAAAGAGGGCACTGCGGGCAGTATATTTTATTCTTATTAGCATTCTTCCTCCCAGAACTTCCATAAATTCGTTAAGATTTACACAGGAAAGTCTCTACTAATATTGTTGCAGGGTACAAAATACTTTTCCCAAATAGGGAATCGGTCCGCAAAACCCAGTTGCTGACTTGCCGCGTCATTCCACTAAAATGATATTTGAATTGTTGCACAATAATGTGAATCAGAAGTGAATAAGTACTGGCTGGTCTCTTTAGGTAAAATAGAGCTAAGTATTTTGTTATATTACTAATTCCAATTCGAGTTGCTACGGTAAGTTTTAAGTAAGTAGGTACAATTAGCAACAAAAGTCGATTAACACTTGCAGTACACTTGCTACACTTGCAGTTTATTAAGCGAAATATTGAATTCAAATCGGAACAGCAGTACTTAAAATTTTAAGAACATTAACTCTTAACAGTTAAACGGAAAAAAAGCAGTTTATCAAATCATTTTGTGTTAATTTAGATGATGTCAAAAGTAGTAGTGTTAACCGACTTCTGTTGCTGACCGTACCTATCCGATGACTAACTAATCAACCTAAAAAGTAACAAAATATAACTTTCCGACATTTTAATAAGTATTCATATTGCAAGCATCGGTAGAATAAATTATATAAAGGAAAACACATCAACGTAACCAAACCTGTTGCTTATATTTTCAGTAAGCCCTATGCAAATCGATACCCAAGAAAAACAAACTTTTCCTTCCATAATGCAAAGAAAGCACCTTATTAGAAATCTCATAACCAAATGACGTAACGTTTCACTTGCAAGTACTTAAAATATATTTTATCACTTTCTAATGACGCACCGGACAAAGATTCCCACGTCCACCAAACAAAAAAAAAAGCTCACTACTTACTGTTTGAATAAAAGTAATGACTCCATCAAGAATGGTTCTTAAATGCCTTGGTGTCAATTTGTCAAATACAAAAAAGAAAAAACTTTAAAATTATTATTATTGGCGCCAAAAAGTTAGGCTGCTTGAAAATTTCCCCGAGTAATTCTGCAAAGATTGTTAATTTTACAAACACATTTTACAAACACATTTTACAATTTTTTTTTTTTGTTGGATCATTTATCTAATCCATGCGTCAGGTTCGTGAACAAGCGCTGTCAGTGAAGGCTGGTCGTACCTTGGCGGCCACGGCTTATTTATATTTAATTTAAATATTTGAATTGTTTTTTTTTAAGGACGCTTTTAACGTTCTGCATCGTTCTCACATGTAAAATTTCAACATGAATGATGTAACCATTATTTTGTAACCATATCTTGATTTAAAAGAGTGTCCGTGGAGTTTCTTGCCCGTTCTTCTCCATAGGTACCTACTATGCTTTGGAATGGGCACCTAGCTTCATCTTTTTGACTGACCGACCCCTTGACAATTCAAAAGTGCCTGTAATTGGTTTAATTGAAATAAATGCTTTGAGTTTGAGTTTGAAACCAATAATCATAGTTTGTTATCATTTTATTTGAATAAATTTGGTGTATTTTAATTTACGATTCATAAGATCTTGGGAGACCTCCCTTATTTAACAGTAGACTCATATGTTCATACAGTCCATACCAGATATAATACATTATCTATGGCACAAAAACCGCTCGCGGCCCACTAAATAAATAAACAAGCAAGTTAACAATTCGGCATAACCCACATTTTTATGTTAGTGTATAGTTTATTGCAAATGTTGAAGAAAGCGTAGAAATCGGATAATAATACGTATCTTATTTTATTGAGTAATTCTCTAGCGTGAATAATTACGAACAATAATTTTATTTCGCGTTGCCGATGAAGCTACTCTTAGCTTCTATCTTAAATCAATTTATTACACCTCATAATAATAGTTATGTAATGCGTTTATGTTTATAAAATGATGGCAACTTTTATAATTAACCTACATACATATTAAAGCTATTTGGCGAATCATTTTCTATTCTAATTTAGTGAATGATTCGTCTGCGTTACCTAAGTGTGGATATTTCCGATTTATTGGATTTCCGATTTATATATTCCGTTTAAGGGGATACAATGTTAATTTTGTGTTTTTAAAATTCCTATAAAACCAAATGACTAATGATAAATGAAATTTGACTAATGACCACAGACGTATTGTCTACTGCTGTACTAAAACCGAAACATGATTACTTGAAATTTTTTTCGACAGAAAAAAAAAATCTAAAGTAGCACTGTCTATTTTATGTTTTATACGATTATACATAAAGAGTTTTATAGTGTGCAGTAAAATTCACTTTAAATCGAAGGTATTTAAATATGTTAAGAACTTACTAAAATAAAAATTTATTAAGGTAAAATCTACATTTAAACGAAGCTCGTTTAAATTCCGGTGCGCGTGAGAGTCTTTAATCTCGCGCGTCAAACTAGACAGCCATAACGCCAATTCACTTACAAACCGAGCTAAACCACGTTCTATATATCCTCTTAAGTAGGTAATTGATCTAGTTCAAAAAGGTTTACAATAAAGATAGATTTTTCTTAATTCTTACCTTTTGAAGACGCACTTTCGCGGAAAAATGTATCAATCACGTCGCTCGTTGGACCTGGGGAGGAAATGAAAGGAATTAGCGGTTGAATCATCAAGAATTCATGGCGTTAGGTTTCGTTCCGGAGTGATCTCACTTGGATATCCAAGACAAGCTGAGTAACTACTAACAAAGTAAGATTACGTCGAAGATAAAGAAATATATTTATGAAAAAAGAAAATAAAATGATGGCTGTTACAAACAAGCCTTGTTGAAACAATGTAACATTGATGTTTATAAAACGATGGACTACTTAATAAAGCTTCTTTTATTTTATAAAACGTAATGTCACAGAAGTCAATTCATAACAATTAAATGATCATTCAAATGCATACAATGTTTAGTGATATGATAATAGGAATATGACAATGTTTGAAATATGTTTCATGTAGGTACGAGTAGAAAGTTCTAACATTCTTTCATTCATTTTTCTTGGCGTGAAATTAATGGACTTTGATTATGGATCGGGACAAATATGTCGTGATTTATAGGGACGTCTCTATCAGTTGCAGTCTGACATCTGACTGATGGGCGTCATATTTGTATCAAATACAGCATCAGCAAGAAATAAGAACGCTCTCCATGATTTGTGCTATGAGAACTTATTTTTCTTACGATGACTAACAGTTATTACGTAGCTCTGTTTATGGTGAGAAGTACCGTAGATTCAGAGAAGTCTAAAGCACTAATTAAGTTTATCTGTAAAGCCAGACATTTACACAAAAAGTTTACAGTAACTGTCCCCATACAGAAATTAGCAAACTTCATTTGCCATTTTCACGGCAATTATTGGTAAGTGGTGTAAAGATATATGCCGATAATATCAATAAACCCAGTAATACCGATGTTAACCGCTAATCGATCGATTTAGTTAGATGATCAAGTGTGCAGTTTACCGTTTCACGAGCTATTACCGCCATTAGCTCGCTTGTGATGGCAGCGCGGCCGGTGCGAACGAATGTTCGGCATATTTCACGACGATTTAGCACAGAAAATGTGGAGGAGACTGTGCGTTCAATTTATTTGTACAGCGTATTGACCTGATTCGTGTAATAGTTGTAATTACTGCAGCTCAATTAATTGTTCTTGGAAACATAATTATTACATAGGTCCTCTTGATTGGTAACCATAATTGTTGCAGAATAGACCCACTTTCATATCTACTTTGTATCGTTCTAAACGTCCGAAGAGTGCTATGGTCAGTAAAAAGACATTTAAGGACGCTGTAACAAATTGGTAGTCAAATCATTACTTTTTTACACAAAAGTATGTTTATTAAATAAAATGCTTAGCATTCATAAAATGTTTTATGGCCAAATTGTTGATAGATGTGCATGGTACGTTTGTGAACTATAAATATAATTTTAGATAGGTACAGTTTCTTAAAAAAGGTACCGAAATGAAAATTTTTACTTCGGTACCTTTATTGAGAAACTGTACCTATCTAAAATTATATTTATAGTTCAGAAACGTACCATGCACATCTATCAACAATTTGGCCATAAAACATTTTATGAATGCTAAGCATTTTATTTAATAAACATACTTTTGTGTAAAAAAGTAATGATTTGACTACCCATTTGTAACAGCGTTCTTAAGTGCTAAAGTAGTGATTATGAATAATTTAATAACCGGATTGACTAAATTAAAAATAAGTAGGTAGGTAAGTACGTACAATGTAGGTAAACTTTATAGTCAGGATAAACCATGACGAGAAAACGGGCGTAAAAACACATGATAATTGATTCGAATTGGCAAATTTAAACACTTATGTAATAAACTTGCAAATACAAAGCATTATGTAATACGACAACATAATCCTCGTATCGAGTACATATATTCAAGTTTTTTCCTGCTTGTACTTTCTACATTAAGGTTTTATTTATTTAGATTATCTAATACATAGTTGTATCTAATGCTCAGTTCCATACTTTTCCAGGCACCTATAAGTATTACACTGGCTGTTGCCCGCGACTTCGTCTGCGTGTATTTTTTTATAGTGTGCGCGCAAGTGTTGGTCACCGTCCGATATGTTGAGCGGTGAGACGGGGGAGGGCGCTATTGACAAGATTGGCAGACTGAGTTAGCTTCACCTTTGGCTACCTCCCCCATCTCACCTCCTCAGACCTCAGGCGGTGACTAGCACTTGCGCGCACACTACACCTAATACAAATTACACGTTTACCTAGTTTTTAATTCATTCTGACACACTCAATTGCAATGTGTATTGTGTAACTGTTTTATGTCCCAATAAAGTAAAATAAAATAAAATATCCAGGATGAAAAGCATCCTACTTATGGCCTTCTCCAGGTCCCAAGCTACTTATCTGTACTTCATATCGATATATATTTTGGAACGATCAATCGGTTCATCCCGCAGGCAGGCGCGACTCGACTCTGCCTCTGGTGCAACAATTTCTATGAAAACTTCCTACCCGAGTCGCGTCGCGCGCAGGCGCGTGCTGCTGCGCGAGCCTTTACTTTCACGTTTATAATATCAGTACCTACAGATACTCAGAAAGATCCTAGATAAGATACTAGAAATGAAGGGTGGTTTCTCAGTGACACTTCCTGTGTAAAAGATATCCAAGCGAAAAAAAACTTTTTTTTTACAAGCATGCATGAAATGCTGCACGTCATTATTTTGCTTATAGGTACGTTTTGCTACTTTGCTAGCCAACTTTAACGAGACGATACCTGTAATCTTTAAAGAATGGTGAGGAGACAATCTTGGCTGTAGCTTCAGGTTGCTTCTTCTACCAAATGAATATACTTACTAATTACAATCGGAATGCAACGAGACACTTTTTATTTGACTTGAATGTGCCCTGGCGGCTGAGAGTATGTCATGCTCACTCTAATGTCTCGCTGATGGTGGCGCGTGTGTTGGATCATTTAGTTAGATAATTCATGCGTCAGGTTCGTGAACGGGCGCTGTCAGTGGAGGCTAGTCATATCTTAGCCGCCACGGCTTATTTTAATTTAATTTAAATGTTGAATTGATATTTTTTATTACGGACGCTTTTAACGTTCTGCATCGTTCTCACATGTACTTAATTTCAACATGAATGATGTAACCAATATTTTGTTACCATATTTTGATTTAAAAGAGTGTCCATGGAAATTCTTGCCCGTTCTTCTCCATAGGTACCTTCCACGCTTTGGAATGGGCAACTAGCTTCATAATTCTGACTGACCGACCCCTTGACAATTCAAAAGTACCTGTCATTGGTTTATTTGAAATAAATGCTTTGAGTTTGAGTTCGACACCATAGGCCAAGAGGAAGTTGTTTGAAATTAGCTTGCAAGAATAAGCTTTCAGTAAAAATAAAAATCCTTGCATGGAGCTTTAAATAAGAACTAAAAAATTATTAAAATATTGGCATCGCACTAATTACTGTAAGTTAAACGCTTTTCGATACTTTGTCGCCTTATAAGTACCTACCAAGGTTTATCAAACTAAAGCCCCCATTTCCTGTAGAGCAATGGTGGCCCAGTGGTATCGCCCTGTACAAGGCGGAGAGTCGGGAGTCGGTCGTGAGTTTGAACCTCGGCAGGCACTTTACTTTATGTAAACGTGTATTTAATTTCATCAGCACAGCTCTCAAAAACAGTGAAGGAAAACATCGTGAGGAAGCCGGCATGTCCTAGAACCAAAAATTCGAAGACATGCAACATCTACCAACCCGCACTGGGCCCTCTCACAGAAAGGGGGACTGTGTCCCAGCAGTGGGAACATTATAGGCTGATTATGCTACCATTTCCTAAGCACACAAAATACTTAGTTTTAACCGTAACCGTCGTCGCTATAATGATTATTTGATTGTATGTAAAGCAGGAATGGGTGTGTTCAGTTATTTCGTTACTTGCCTGACTCACTGACAGCCCGGTGACAATACCAGACGCATTGTATATTCATATTTGACTTGTTACGCAGTGGATTGGGTCTATTGTGTGAGGAACTGGAATTTTAAAAGGAATGAGAGAAAGTTTGAATGATGTGGATAAGACTTTGGTACCTCTAAATTAAATTATAAGTAAAAAAAAGTAATTAAAAAAACTAAAAAACCCGATTGCGGTAAAAAACTGAAAAGGTAAAAACAAGCCCATTTTAAATTAATTAAAAGTTGGAAGCAGGCGGGACCCATTTGAGTTAGGAAAAATATAATAAAAATGGAATGGGTCCCGCCTGCTTCCAACTTTTATTTAATTTAAAATGGGCTTGTTTTTAGCTTTTCAGTTTTTTACCGCAATCGGGTTTTTAGTTTTTTTATTTTTTTTGTCCCAGCTTTTTAGTTTAAACGTGTGAAAGATTTCGCAGACGATTTAGTTCTTGCAAGGAACTCCTTGCAAGAACTAAATCGTCTGCGAAATCTGCGTCTGCGAATTTGTCTGTCTTTTTCTAATTTCAGATGAGAATATTTTCTTGTTTCATACTTTTTAGAGCGTGATTTTTCAGTTGTCGGGTTTTAGTTTTTAAACTTACTTTTTATTTAAACTATTTTGGGGTTATAATTTCGTGGTAAAGTAGTTGCAGAGCCACTTTACATTTTTAAAGAAGAATAATTATTATAAAATTATATGTAGGTATTATGGGTAGGTTTGGCGAGAAAATATGTTTGGCTCACATTTGAGGCGTGATTTTAGAAATTATTCCCAATTATCGAGTGCATTGCATGTAAGCAAAGCCGCGAGCAATAGCTAACAACATATATTTTTGAAATGTGCTAATTAAGCCCTTTCATTTGATACCCCACACGGCATAATTAAAAACTTTTTTTTTTTAGTTCATGACTATGTCCTCTAGAGGGCGCCATATTCAATTTTATGTGACGTGATATAGCCTATAACCAGCGGACGGCCAAGACGATTCTAACGATACCTAATTTGTCAAATTATGGTAAGTAGTTTAGAAGTTATAAGGAAACAGATGAACATACGTACATACCAGTCAAAATCATAACCCTCCTTTTTGCTTCGCCGTAGTCGGGTAAAAAAGACGTAGATAGGTTACCTACCCATCATTCGATGTTCAAAAACGGCACAATGTCGAACAATTAGATGACAAGTGGAAGTAGGACAGCATGTCGTAATTATTGGGAGCGAAAAAGAGATAAGACGACGAAAATGTGGCTAATTAGCCAGATTTTGACGTGCCACTTGCGGAGCGTGTATAACCTATCTACTTCTTTTTACTTCTAATATCATTGCCTCTAAATACACAAACGAAGAGTTGGTGACAGAAAAACTTAATTAATATTGTCTCTCGTAAGGGGTCCCCGAAACGATCAATTGCAATTGTCAACTTTTACGTGATTGATACACATTGATGCGCAAATTGATCGTCTACTAAATGCAATTGAAGCGATTGACAATATTACTACAGTAGAAATTAATGGCTATTGATCAATTGCAATTGATCGTTTCGGGGAATCCTAACTTAGAAAAGAGTAATGGTCGTTCCTGAAAGCAGCAATCAAGGGACATTGGGGCCATCCCTATTAAGTCCATTTCTTTCAATGACTCTCCATATTCTTCGGTGGAAGGTGAAGCTAGCAGTGCTTCATTTAAGGAGAATGCACTGTGGTAGCCTGCTAAATTCAAATTTTCTTGAGTTTTAAGCAATTCGCAGGTCCGTGTCAGGTTGTATCTTGATCAAAATATGATACGTGGCAATAAAACATACGTATTTACTTACTTACATAATTTCAATTATAAAAATCATCAATACATCTCTATAAGTTAGATTTCGTGCAGAGTTGTTAGATTTCGTTCGTTCGACGAATCTGCACGAAATTTATCTTAGAGAGATGTATTGATGAGTTTCATGGTTAAAATTATATAAATACACATGTTTTATTCACGCGTATCATATTTTGATCAAGATACAACCTGACACGGACCTGCGAATTGCAAAAAAACCAAAAAAAAAATTGAATTTCGCGGACTACCACAGCGCTACTATGTTGCATTTCAATAAACTAGTAAATTAAAATAAAATAGCAACCTTTTGATAAAAACGAAGTTGTTTTGTACATGCAGGTGTACTATTCTTGAATCTTGATGCGAATTTGTTTTTTAACCATTTTGTACAATGCACAATTCATCACATACTGGCGAGGCTGCCGAGCGCGCAGTGGCGCCCTCATCGTTTGTTTGGTTATTTTTTTTATTTTAGAATGAAAATGCAGAAAATATGCACGTTACGTTGTGCTCTTGTGGAGCACAACGTAACGTGCATATTTTCTTCAACGTTATTATTATTACAAAGAGTAGTTTTATATCGTTAAGTTTTATTATAACGGCAAATAGTAGCCACAAGCACTAAGTTGGCTGCGCCTTCAACTTGCAGACTGGCTACTATTATAGTTCTCGTAGAACTCAATCTGACAAGGAAGTTCTTCCAATCCAACGGTCTGCCTTCTAAACATGGCAACTAGCATAACGATCAGACAAGTCAGAGTCATCTTTCTGACTGACCAACCTTTGACAAAAGCCATAGGACATCCATACAAAATGATAAATAAATAAAATTAAAGTGTATGTTTGTAATGTCAAAATAACAGCTTTTTACTAAACGAATAGGAAAGTATATGTATACAGTAAGTACTACTACCAAAAAAAAAACATAAATTTTAAAATTTTTGTCTGTCTTCCTGCATGTCTGTTGTTCCGGCTAAACTCCGAAACGGCTGGACCGATTTTGACGGCACTTTCACTGCCAGATAACTGATGTTATCCGCTCACACGAGCAGGTACGCCCGCTTAAAAAACTAGTCAAGTGTACGACCCGCTGACGTCATTCGGCCCGCGGCGCGCGTTTGTTTACATAATGCGCTAGCGGCATAGTTTCTAAGAATTCTGTAGCTCCAGTTCGTTTCTTTGGAAACCTTTTGGCTAAACCACTATTATATTGTGTTTCGTTTGAATTTGTTATTGTCTACATTTCTAGAAATGGTTAAAAAGACGAACAAAGACAATTTAGCTTCAGATTTCAAAGAAATGGCTCTAGTAAGAAAAAACAAGCGATGACCTATATGTTTTAAGGTTTAAAATGCATGGTGTGTTAATTCTTAACATGAAACATAAATAAACCCACTTACCACAGTACAATTAAACTATTAACTGAGTAAAACACTTTCACAGTCGACGGACCGAACAATGACATGTCAGAGAAAAAAATATTTTTTAATGTCATAGACAAGTCTCAGTCAGTGTTGACGTATCTTAAATCGTTCGGAAATAGATAACGCATCAAATTAAATGCATAGAATTCGATATTAGTACTTAATAGTGATGGAACAACGTTAATAATAAAAAAATATTTTCTTGGTATAGAACTCATACCACGTACAATATTAGGTAAAATTACTCCACGGACCCGATTCACACCACGTTCGTGTGAGCGGAAGGAATAACTTAGGTTACTTTTATTTTAGAAAAACAAAAAATATAGAATGAATTATTTTTTAGAATTTAGAAGAAAGAAGAGGGTCCACGCGGGCAAAGCCACGGGCAGTACCTAGTTTGAAATAAATGGTTTGAGTTTGGGGTAAATCTATTAATTTTATCGATGCTAGACTTCGATCAATGCTGGAAAATTAATTTCCAGTATAAGTACTCCAAAGACATTTTTAATAATAATAATATAATAATAATTTATTTATTTGTTAGAATATTGTTGTAAAGGTGTTACACAAAGTATAACGTCCATAATATTCTGCTGTTTCCAGCGTACAAATATTTTACAGAATCTAAATTAAATGTATTAAAACAATATTATTATACCTAAATTAGATGTTACATATGATGAACTATACAATGTTAAGGTTAAGGAAAACGTTAATTAGGTACTATCAAATACAATGTCAAGAATAATTAAAATATAATGTTAAGAATTATTAAATACAACTTCATGGGTAATTAAATATAATGCCAAGAATGATTAAATACAATTTAAAGAATTATTCAATACAATGTCATCGTTAATTAAAACTCTTTAGGAACACAGGGTCAAGTCGTCATCTAATTTAAATGTTGAATCAAATTTTTCATTTAAAAAGTCATTTGTTGAGTAGTAACACTTATGCAATAGAAAGTTAAATAATTTCTTTTTAAATGTCATGAAGTTAAGATTTTTAAAAACATTAGGTAATTTATTATAAACACGAATTGCCATACAGTAA
Source organism: Cosmia pyralina (assembly GCA_946251885.1). Lineage (NCBI taxonomy): Eukaryota > Metazoa > Arthropoda > Insecta > Lepidoptera > Noctuidae > Cosmia > Cosmia pyralina. Next base: position 21,792,582 of record OX276342.1, on the reverse strand, counting down.
ACATTATTGGAAAATAGTTTAATTCTTTGTTGGGGTACACATAATCTGTAGATATTTCGACTTTTTCTTATTACAACATCATTATGTACTTGAAATAAAGCTATGTTTTTGTGTACAAAGACACAGATTTCAAATATATATAAAGATGGTAGTGGTAATGATATAAAATGATGGTGGTTTTCTAAGCCTCGTTTCTCATTAGCAGTACTTACCTACCTGCTTAGTGTCTACGTCATTAGTCTTGTATATGTCTTCATAATCTCGACCGGATGGGCATCGCCGATAACCAACGACCATTGCCGATAACTCAGTAGCCATAGAGCCATGTAGTCATTGGCCACACACAACTGCTTACTTGTAACTTAAACTTTGGCTCGACGAAATATAATATTTCTCGGGTTACGAATGGAAGTTAAAGCTCATGTTATTATAGCAGGTTATATGATCAGAAGATTAACTTTGCGAAAAACAGCAAAAGGTCAGTGCGAAGTTGATTTTAAGTCCAGCACCCTAATTGCTTAACACATTAACAATCGGAGTTGGTTTCATTTTGACAGTTCAACAACATTTATTGCATTGCGTTGTCGAGCAGACAAATTTTTCGAACATAATGAAGCAATGGATTAGCAATTTGTTTCAAAGTGAAACCAACTCCGGTCGATAATGTGTTACGCAGTTAAAGTGCTGGAACCCATGTTTCGCGGCGGGTTCACGGATGAGTGCTAACGCGTGCCCGTGTTCTCGCCGTAAGCGGCAGAGGAGGACACCGTGGAGTTTTAGTGGGTTAGAGTCCCACATAACTGCATTATCTCCCAGTGGTAGTGCAGTATGCATGAGCACTACTCCACGATAAAAAAAAAGGTATCCATGTTTGTAAGTGCCTAAAGAACGAGGAATGGGACGTGCAAGAGGTGGAATTTCATCATCATCATTTCAGCCGAAAGACGTCCACTGCTGGACATAGGCCTCCCGCAAACACCGCCACTTCGACCGGTACTGTGCTTCCCGCATACAGCGGATTCCTGCGACCTTCACAAGGTAATCGGTCTACCTTGTGGGTGGTCTTCCGGTACACGGTCGCCACTCCAGAATCTTGCGGCCCCATCGGCCATCTGTTCTGCGAGCAATGTGCCTTGTCCACTGCCACTTAAGTTTGACAATTCTTCGGGCTATGTCGGTTATCTTGGTACTCCAAGGTGGAATTTACTGGTAAGAAACCGCTGATACTACAATAGAAGATTTAAGCTAGAATTTGTCCGTAATTAATTTAATATCTCAATCTGAAATAATCGGTACTTAATAGTAAGTTATGGAAGAGGCCGAAACTTGGGATTGAGCGCCAAAAGATGTAGGAACTAGGAATACTCAAATATCAACCAATGAGCCATGATGCGGAAGGCGGAGGACAGGGTGTTGTGGTGCAGCCTGGGAGAGGCCTATGCAGCAGTAGACTGCGATAGGCTGAGTTGATTGAACCACAGAAATCCAAATTTAGATTTCTGTGGATTGAACCAATGCGTCAGAGTAATCTTGTTGACTTTAACACTAAGGTGAACTGCACCCTAATTGCGTAACACAGTATCAATAACAAATCATTCAGATTGTGATTCACAATCTGAATGATTTTGAAGCAAATTGCTAATCCATTGCTTCATATGTTAGAAAAAAAATTCTACTCAACAACGTAAACATAAATAACGCAATGAATGTTGTTGAACTGTCAAAATGAAACCCATACCTACTGTGTGTTACCTACGCAATTGGGGCGCTGCTCTGAAAGCAACTCTACATGAAATTAGCGCCTCACGGACACATCCTTATGAAGCGAGAATCAAACGCTTAACCTGAGTCACAAATCATCAGACAGCAGGCAAAGTGTCAAAATGATTCTTCTAACTAAACTACTGCAACTTTCCTCCAACATGGTCCAGCGATAAAATATCACAATTCTTCTTACATTGCTTCTTCGCTTACTTATCAGATTTAATTTATAGTGTGGAGTCAGCAAAACATCTCGTTTAATAAGTCATGATCACGAATAAGGCGCGAACTGGAGACCGCTGGCAATTGTTTATGTATCGTTACACGAGATCGGCGGTTCGACACCGAGTGAAGACTTATATGGAAACGAGAATAAAGTGATAAAATATTATTAGGTTGCCGTTGAGGAATAGGAGGTTTTTGCAACGAGAGTTAGATGCTACTGATGAAACATTTTTTTTTCACCGAGATAAATAAGTAATAATAGTTCTATGTTTTTTTTCGATTTTTTTTTAATGTAAGTAGGTACGGTCAGCAACAGAAGTCGGTTAACTCTGCTACTTTTTAACATCATCTAAATTAACACAAAATGATATGATAACCTGTTTTTAGCATTTCATTTACTAGATGAGAGTTCATTTTCTTAAAAAATTACATCTGTTCCGATTTTAATAAGTATTTTTCTCAATAATTAATATTTAGAAAACTCAACTGTTAATCTACTTTTGTTGCTGAATATGTTGAAAATGTTGAAATAGGATCCCTATTTACCTAGGGATTTTTTTTTTCGATCAGAATTTATTCTGATTTCCACTTTTGTCAACGTTTTATCCTCTTTGTTTGGAAAATCTGATTTTCCAGTAGGCAGAGTATGTTTTGTGATATTTTTTTATTTAGTAGCTGACCCGACAAACGTTATCCTGTCAAAATTTCAATAATTCATACTAAATTCTCATAGATAAAAACTTTTTTACAAAAAAATACAATCGACCCCCAAAAACAACACTTTGTAAGTGAAAAATAACTTTAATTTCGGAAGTCGGTGTCTGGTTAAATGTATTTTCGTTTTTTGCCACCGACTTCCGAAATTAAAGTTATTGTTCACTTTGTAGTGTTGTTTTTAGAAGTCGGTTGTATTTTTTTGTAAAAAGTTTATATTTTTCACTTTTTTGTAGTGGTACCTACCCCACTCGAATTCTAATACAACTACCTGCAAAAGCAACTAGAACATCATCCATATAAATGTGGAGAAAAAGTACGTATTATTGAAACTAACTCAAAAACTACCCCAGCAAAGTTAATCAATTTTATATGGGACCAACTTTGAGGTACCTGCCTTTCGAATAAAACAAAAATTTTTCAAATTGGACGACTCGTAAAAAGTTATGCGTGGTCATACATAAAAAAAAAAAAAAACATACGTGTCGAATTGTGAACCTCCTCGTTTTTTTTTCGTCGGTTAAAAATGCTCTTCCAGTTTTCCCGTTCTTTCCAATTTTCAAGCCACTTTTCAAAATTTTTTTTTCATGCCAACCTTGTGCTGACAATTTCAAACACATCAAAAAAATAATTAGGCAAATAGGTGCAACCGTTCTGAAGTGATGCGCTTACACATACATACATTCGGCAATTGATTTTTATTTATACAACGTGTCGTTTTGCATCCTCGTCAAATTTAAGGGTGTGGTATAGACCATCAAACCGAACAACTTTTTCCATGGCACCAACATCGTTATCGCGAAAAAATAATCAGCGTCCTATACATTGGCCTCGAGTCGGTATTGAAGTTTTCTATGGGACAGTTGAAATTTATTTCGCGATTACGATGTTGGTGCCATGGAAAAAGTTGTTCGGTTTAATGTTCTGTATCACACCCTGAAATTTGACGAGGATACAAAACGACACATTGCATAGATAGATTTATTTATAAAAGGTAACGATAAACTTTTAGCAGTTACCTAACCATAATCACAGATTAATTCTAGTTAATAAACCAACAATAATATATCAGCACACAAAATGTATAGAGGCGGCCATGTTCTACCAGATAACCTCCTGCACTTATTTACTTTTTCAGGAAAGGTTGGAAAGAAAACATATAAATTAAAAAAGCTAAACTAGAGCGGTCAGATTAGTGAACATTTAAGTACACGCCGCAGCAGGTCAAGTTACCACAAACTGTCAAATTTTCTCATTCGATTTTGAACTTAACCATCAACATTTAAAGGTTTAAAATTATTTGGAGAAATTCGACAGTTTGACTTGATTTGCTGTTGTCTGTATATAGGAATCAAATTACTAAACATCACTTGGTTTTATTAATCCAAATAATAAACGAACCCCTAAGCCCCCAAAACAATCTGTACCAAAGTTAAGAGGATACATCGAAGTGTGCTTCGGTGTGTAGGTAAGTAAACTGGCGTTATGGCTGTCTAGTTTGACGCGCGAGATAAAAAAAGACTCTTACGCGCACCGGAACTAAACGCGCTTCGTTTAATTGTCAAAATTCTATAGGTACTTACTTAAATAAATTTTTAGCTTAGTAAGTTCCTAACATATTTCAATACCTTCGATTTAAAGCAAATTTTACTGCACAATAAGGAACTGTTTACGTATAATCGCATAAAACAGAAAATAGACGGTGCTACTTTGGAATTTATCTCTATCGAAAAAAATCCAAGTTTTCATGTTTCGGTTTTAGTACAGCAGGAGACAATATAGTCAAATAACACATAAGTATATACTTATAAAAACCAAATGATTTTAACCATATACATTTAGTTTTATAGGAATTTTAAAAACACAAAATTTTTCGATGTATCTCCTTAACAATGTTAATTTAGTTTCTTTGACCGCTAAAGCTTTTAACATCTTTACGATTTACCTTTTCTTATCTTTTCTTTTAAACCACAAGAGTACAATGGCATAGACAACACATGTATCAACTTAAACCCATAAGAGAGCCTTCAACTAACCTTTCTTGGCGGCGTTTTAAACATAAACTCTCCTTTTTAAGGTTCGGCGGCACATAAGTTACTACTAAGTTCTCTCTTAACTTAACTTTACTGCTGTCAATGTCAAATAACTTGAATGCTTTGGAATTTAACGGGTGGAGAGTTTCAAGAATTTAATGAGTGCTCTGAATTTAATTGAAAGTAAATGATAGTACGAGTTCAAAGGTAGGTGTAGATATGTATTGTCTGCAACTTAGTTTTTAAAGTGTTTTTGAAGAATATTGTTGACATTGATCCCAGGAGTTAATATCAAAGAAAGTAGCGATAAAAACTTTTTTACAAAAAAATACAACCGACTTCCAAAAACAACACTACAAAGTGAGAAATAACTTTAATTTCGGAAGTCGGTGTCTGGTTAAATATATTTTCGTTTTTTGACACCGACTTCCGAAATTAATGTTATTTTTCACTTTGTACTGTTGTTTTTGGAAGTCGGTTGTATTTTTTTGTAAAAAAGTTTTTATTTTTCACTTTTTAGTTGTGGTACCTGCCCCACACAAATTCTAATACCACTACCTGCAAAACAGACTAGAACATCATCTAGGGGAAAAAAATACTTATTATTGAAGCTAACTCAAAAAGTACCCAAGCAAAGTTAATCAATTTTAGGGACCAATTTTGATGTATACCCTCTCGGATAAAACAAAAAAATTTCAAATCGGACGACTCTGTAAAAAGTTATGCGTGGTCATACATAAAAAAAATATATATATATACGTGTCGAATTGAGACCCTCCTCCTTTTTTTTCGTCAGTTAAAAATAAAATAAATAAATAAAAAATAAAAAAATATCGCGGCGATTTTTTTTCGCGCACTGGATTTTCAACGCTCTGCTTAGCGCCGAGAGTGCAAAATCCAACAGTGTGTTTTCGACGCGCTAGAATGTACTCTGTTATTGTTAAGTTGGATTCTCAACGCTCGGCTCAACAACGAGAGTTGAAAATCCAGTGCGCGATAAAATCCCGCCGCGATTTTATTACGCCCGTGGGAACGGGGGCTAAGGGGCCTTGTGGTGACGTCGTGAGATTTCGACCCCATCATCCCATGTGAGTTTTTCAAAATGCATATTTTTAGTTTAAATACATTAATCTGTGCTTGATTGCGTTGGATTTATTTAAATGAACATAATCTTTATTCTCTACCCCACGTGAGATTGGATGAGATTCGGCTCGACCCCCTCCCCCTAGATGCCTCACGTAATTAATGAACGCCCCTGAAAAAACCAGATGAAGTTTCTTGACTTGACAGTGTTGTTGTCAACTTGTCATGGATTTATGATAATTATGACGAAATGAGCTTTGCACAACAGACTGATAAAATATTTTTAGAGATTTGATAAAGCCTTCTTTTGTTTCTGAGCTAAATTCTTGAATACTATTATACTGGATTACTTTTTAGGCTTCCGTAGCCAAATGGCAAAAAACGGAACCCTTATGGATTCGTCATGTCTGTTTGTCTGTCTGTCCGTCCGTATGTCACAGTCACTTTTTTCCGAAACTATAAGAACTATACTGTTGAAACTTCGTAAGTAGATGTATTCTGAGAACCGCATTAAGATTTTCACACAAAAATAGAAAAAAAAAAACAATAAATTTTGGGGGTTCCCCCATACCTACTTAGAACTGAAACTCAAAAACTTTTTGTCATCAAATCCATAAGTGTGGGGGATCTATGGATAGGTCTTCAAAAATGATATTGAGGTTTCTAATATCGTTTTTTTCTAAACTGAATAGTTTGCGCGAGAGACACTTCTAAAGTGGTAAAATGTGTGTCCCCCCCTATAACTTCTAAAATAAGATAATGATAAAACTAAAAAAACTATATGATGTACATTACCATGTAAACTTCCACCAAAAATTGGTTTGAACGAGATCTAGTAAGTAGTTTTTTTTTAATACGTCATAAATCGTAAAACCGCAATTTACCTTTCATTCAATCAACTCAATTATTAAAACATCGATCAAAGTTACAATGAACTACAAGAACTTTTATATTATGTTACTTGCTGCTACGGAACCCTTCATGGGCGAGTCCGACTCGCACTTGGCCGCTTTTTTTTACCGTCTTGAAAAAAATAGGCTATAATAATAGATGAACGGAGTGAGTAGAAGGCTATGGCATACCTAGTGTTTTTTTTCTTCTTCAAAGAAATTAAAAAATAAACAAAATTCAAATCATATGCAGGGTGCATAATTATGATTTTAATTTCGATATTTTTAAACAATTTATTAATGTTTTTCATAATGTCTGTTTTTATTGTTCTAGTATGAAAAGTTTACATCGAATTTGTAGTATTTATTGATACTTAGATACTTATTTTTTTTTCTAAGCTATTAAAAAAAAATTGGTATGCCATAGGCTTCTATTCCATGCAACTAATAGGTATACCTACCCTATTTTTTTTTCAAGACGGTAAAAAATTCATGAGGTATTTTCAATTGAATAATCCATCATCCAACGTTGAAAGAAATGGCTTCGGTAAATATTTGGTATCAGTAACAGAATTCTTTCGATTGATAAATTCTATCGTGAGTAAACATTAGGTTATCAATAGCAAACATGGCCTAAAATACTTTTCTTTTTTCCAAAAATATTTATCTTATCTGATTATAAACTAGAACTACTTGTGATGACCTGAATCTCGATCATATGGTTGTGTTGTGGGACACCCGGTAGGAACGAAGTTCCTTTCGCTGTGTCAATCAATCTGCCTAGCCTTTTCCCAACTATGTTAAAACTGATTAATTGTTTAAAATGATAACCATTGTTTTCAATACAAAGCTGGATTCGACGTCTCAAGGATTGTACTGCATTCAGCATTACAATATTCCCCATAGTTTCGAATTTGGCCATCCACGCCCACATGAAATATTCACCCAGTATAATAGAGTCAATGGGAATGGGATACATTCCTCATTTCCCAAAGCTGTCCATCACACGTTATGTAAATAACAAACAGACATTTAATATTATTTAAATTGAATTAACACAACCATAAGCTTCCTTCCAATACCCTTTGTTTACACATATTCTGCGAAAAATCTGCAGTAAGGTATAACTATGGCTTCCCGGCTCCCGTTGCGTGACTGCGGCGTGCATTGGTAATCTACTAACTTTATTATATGAAGCCCTAGTACTTCTAACTCTGTACAGCCAGTTGCACAAGTGTTTATTTAATTTGGGCTCTTTAGTCAACTGAGGCCGCTTGAACTTATCCCGCGGGATGAGTTGACCTAATGAATGTTTTGAATCGGGTAACTGATCCCATTGATACATTTTATGATTTGTACAGACAAGAAAAAAGTGTTTTTTTTTTTTTTATCAAAACTTTAAATGCTTGTATTAGGAGTGGGTTCAAGTTAGTAATGGGTGGGAATCGAACTCGCGACTTCTCGATCGAAAGTCCGATACCGTTAGGTTAGGTTAGATTAGGTATTATACTACTGACATTTAGTTTTTTGTTTATTAATCAAACGACTGTGATTTTTTAATATATCAGTATAACCAAGCCATGGTGTGTCATTTTTTTCCCCAAAGAATTTTGTTCACGTGTTACTATTTATTATATAAATAATATTCTTTTTCAAAGTGGGATCAGTTGACAAAGGAAAAATAATAAAATAATTTAATTATTTAGTCAACTCATCCCGCGGGATAAGATCCGACTGGCCTCAGTTGACTAAAGACCCTTAATTTGACACCGTTTCAGTAGGTAAGGAATAAGGTTTAAAATTGAATAAACTAATAATTGAGAATATTACTGTGGCCTAGCTAGTGAAAGTGATTTGGGTAACGTAACGAATGTGATGACATGGTACTAATAGATATTTAAGTAAATTGTACCTACTTTAGATAAATATGTAATTATGTAGTGGTAATTATCTCGAGGAGATGTACTACCTTGATAATAATCGAAAGTTTGTGAGTGTTTGTGTTTGTATGTTTGTTACTTCTTCACGCTCAAACGGCTAGATCGATTTGGATGAAATTTGGTATGTAGATAGCTTATACCCTGGATTAACACATAGGCTACTTTTTATCCCGGTCTACGCGGGTGAAATCGCGAAAACGAAAAAAAAGACTGAAATAAAGCTATGAATAAAACCGATTCCGACTGAAGTGTGTTACGCAATTTATAAAGTTTATTTATTATAATATAATCCTTAGGTAGGAATGTATAAAACGAAGTAAACAGACAATAATATGTTTATTTATTAATTTTCCTTATATTTTAACTATTATTAGCTCAGCATTGTCTTCTGAGAACCACACATCATGCCTACTCGAAGCGTGGTCGCGCGGGATAGAACTCTCACGCGCACCGGAATTAAAACGCGCCATTTATGACAAAATTCTATACTTAAATGAATTTGTAGCATAGTAAGTTCTCAACATGTTTAAATACCTTTGATTTAAAGCTAAATTTTACTGCATAAGAAGGAACTATTTATGTGTAATCGTATAAAACAGAAAATAGACGGTGCCACTTTGGATTTTTTTTCGATTCGGTTTTAGTACAGCAGTAGACAATTAAAGTCAAGCAAATAACACATAAATGGAAAACCCAAATGGTTTAACCATATACATATTTTGGTTTTATTGGAATTTTTAAAACACAAAATTTATCGATGTATCCCCTTAAATGTTTTTTATAATACATTTACCTAATTACTGCCACAAGTTTATGTTATCTAAGAAATATGTTATTAAATTCTTCCTTAAAAACTATTCGTTAAAAACATGTTATTCAGTCACAACGATAATTAATTTGTTGGATTGATGAATCTTCTAGGCAAATAATACAAAAAATTGCAACAACTATGATTCAAGAATATCAGAATAAAGGTTGCAGAGCGGTGCCTGTGGGTCGCGCGCGATTCGCGTCGCGTGTCGCGCCTGTTGTAGGAGCCTTAAATGTAGGTGACCTACTTTTATGGTTAGGTACTCCATAACTGACAATAGGTTTGTTTGATTGACCGATTGACAGAATAGTGCACAAACGAATTACAACATACATTTTGTGACGCGTTTTGATAACCAATAGAGATGATATTTTTTGGTTAGGGCCCTAGACCTAGAGCTGACAATGCGACATACCTATTAGTCAAAAATCTTTGTAAATGGGGGCTCTTCTATCTTCTTGCCGCGGTCGGTCCGTGGATGGGTGGCCATCTTTACAAACCGAGATTCCCCCGTGCCTCGGAAAGGTCCCGGCTGTCATTCTTGGATGTCGTTACGGGTCGTCGGAAGCCCGAAAGTCTGACAACCCAGTATTACCAAGGGGTACCCAGTAACTGCGTTGTGGAGGTCAGATAGGCAGTCGCTTCATGTAAAATACTGGTAAGTATTCAGCTGCATCCGGCTAGACTGGAAGCCAACCCCAACATAACTGGGAAAAGGCTAGGCAGATGATATGCTGTGTAATTAATAAAGCAGAAAACTATGCAAAAAAAAACTTGTCGGAATGTCGGATTGTCGCCTGTCGGTTTTATTAATCTTTTCTGTGGTGTACTCGTATAATGGTGTTTGGTTGGTGCATTAGCATAACCCATGAACAACATTGAACGAAACCAGCCCCATGGTTTCAAAATCTATCATAGACACATTTCTTCAGCCCATTTAAACCTAAAATGGATTATCCGTGACCGTATTACGTGAAGTGTGCGAGCGACAGGAAGCCGTGTCTACTTCGACATGTTCTCGGTCACACAACGGTCGCCCGATAAACGTATCCGAACAAAAGTTTGTTTGTCATAGACAATATATTTTGTTAGTTTGTAGTCGGAGCCTAGGCTAGTGTTTATTAGCAGATGATACTAACGTGGGCTACTTTCATTAGAAAAACAATATGGGTGGAAAAGCTTGAATACCGAACATCCAATTCTTGGATTAAGATTTTTCCCCCACGTCTAGTACCTACCTAGTTCGTACTTCCTACGCGTGGCTTTTCTAGTGAAAACAGTGTAGTAGCTACAGACTAGATTGGACTTTTGTTTTTGACATAATTATGAGGACTCCGAGTTTTCTTGGAGCCAAAGCTAATTTGATGTCAGATAATGAGGCTTGTTTAGGTACTTTGCATGGCTGTTGTATGTTATTATAGTTTATATATTATTATTTTGTACCGTTTTCCATTTCTTGTAACACATAAATACATAATGTGACGTTCGTTTTATTCTGCTTAGATAATCTTCTAATAAACCGTTACATTTGACGACGGAAGTAAATAAATCCTGTAATTTATTACACTTTCAAAATCTCGATATTTGACGATATTTTGATAAGCACCGACTTGGAATCGTAGATGCGTTGCGTAGCTGGTTATTTTAATTTATTTTGACATGTAATTATAATATTATGAAACTGTGGAAATTAATGTTTGTTGTGTTGGACTAGTTTTATTACATAACTTAGTGATAGGGGGCCTAATTGAGACGTAAACATACTATGCATGTTATTAGCACATAATACATGTAATTTATATGTTAATATTCGTAAAACGTAACACTTTGGATGATCTAGCTAGCATATGTTCGTGACTCCGTCAGTGCAGACAAGAATTCTTTTAAGCCTAAGGATGTAATTTTCGATGGAAAAATGCTACGGGATGAAATTCCTAGAAGATTGGTCGAAGAATTTCGAATTAGTAATGAATATATTTTATTGAGGAGCTCGTGCCTAAGTAATAACAGCCGCACGGGTCGATCCATCAGGTTAAGCTACGCTTGCCGGGGTTGGTCCGTGGATGGGTGACCATCTTTACATACCGAGACTCTCCGTGCCTCGGAAAACACGTTAAGCCGTTGGTCCCGGCTGTCATTCGTGGATCTTTGACAGTCGTTACGAGTCGTCAGAAGCCCGAAAGTCTGACAACCAGTCTTACCAATGGGTATCGTATTACCCAGTAACTGGGTTGTGGAGGTCAGATAGGCAGTCGCTCCATGTAAAATACTGGTATTCAGCTGCATCCGGTTAGACTGGAAGCCGACCCCAACATAGATGGGAAAAGGCTAAGCAGATGATGATATTTTATTGAGGCCTAGCTTAGCTTCTAATCTGAGATCTTAACCTAAAGGTAGGAATTAGGATAGGTACGAGGAAAAAGACAGGTAAATAATTTGAGGTAACTGTAGTCTATTAGAGTTGTTAAAAAAATGAATCACGTAAAAGACCGACTGACCGATATTTACAACTAATTTTGATTGAATTGAACTGGTGGACGGAGATTAGATTTAGGCAAACCGATATGTTTTTGGTGTTATCTTATATTTCAGTATTAGAACGTAGAATTGCTTGTCTGATAAACTGATAGACAGCCATCTTTAAAGTCAGTAGTAATGTTAGTGAGTTCTATTTAGAATGCAAAATTTATAGTTATCATTGGGTACTTAGTATAAATTTAAAAAACGCAATGTAGGTACAATGCGTGCTACGAAAGATGAGACATTTATAGGGGCGGCGGAAAGAGCGCGGGAGGCGAGTCGCGCTCGTCAAGTCTCATCTTTCATGGCACGCATTGTAGGTGTTATGCCCGGGCCACATTAACGTCAACGTGTCAATGCCCGCCATAAACATCGCGGTAGTTAAATTCGGTCAAGATACGGTCAATTATCGCGGTAAGTGGTAGCTACACCTTCAACGCGATAATCAATGGCATATCCCGGTAATGTGGCCGCGGCATTATGTATCAGTCATACAGCCTTAAATAAGTAGGTACTTACATGTTACTATCCCTAGGTTCATTAGTCGAAGGATAGGCGGTGGTGCGTGAGTTCCTGGGTTCGAATGCAAACTACAAGAATCATCATCTGCTTAGCCTTTTCCCAACTATGTTGGGGTCGGCTTCCAGTCTAACCGGATGCAGCTGAATACCAGTATTTTATATGGAGCGACTGCCTATCTGACCTCCACAACCCAGTTACTGGGTAATACGATACCCCTTGGTAAGACTGGTTGTCAGACTTTCGGGCTTCTGACGACCCGTAACGACTGTCAAAGATCCACGAATGACAGCCGGGACCAACGGCTTAACGTGCTTTCCGAGGCACGGAGGAGTCTCGGTATGTAAAGAATGGTCACCCATCCACGGACCAACCCCGGCAAGCGTAGCTTAACCTGATGGATCGACCCGTGCGGCTGTTATTACTTAGCCACGAGCTCCTCTGCAAACTACAAGAATCTCAGTCGTTAATTAAAGAGATTCTTCCCTATGGGGCCGGACATATCTTGGGTGTAGGTACATAAACTGCACTTTTGCTCACTCTCCAGTTATCCTAACTTACTATAAATGCGAAAGTGAGTTTGTTTGTTTGTTACACTATCACGCTAAAACGGTTGAACGGATTTGGATGAGATTTGGCACATGGGTAGACCATGACCTGGAGAAGGACATATTGATATAGGCTACTTTTCATCCTGGATCGCAGATGATGTCGCGGTTAACAGGCATGAAATTACTTACATTGCAATAATGCTAAGTAACTTCACTATGTGGCTTTAGACTACTTTACGAGTCAGATATCGTCGTCGCATAATGTAAGTTACTTATTTGCAAAACATCATAATTACTACGCACTGGTTTTACCACTCATCCAATGAATTACTTTGACATAAATTCCCATTTATCCTATTTTTTCCTGGATATTGTACTTCGTTACATGCCTACGTAAGTTGTGGCTAACATTCTTGAATGATTCATTCATTCTGTTTTTTTTATGACGCATAAAGTCAACAAAAAGTTAGTGATAAAAAGTTTATAAGTCTCACTGCTACACTTGTACCTACTTCACTTGTGTGCATAGGAATTATTGATCTGATCTAAAACACTTTTAAAGTGTTACCTAAGTAGGTAGGTACTTTGGTTCTGGGAATTTAATTTAGTCATAAAAATCGTCCCATTGACCCTATTCAATTTACACTTCACAGTAGGCATAGGTAAGTACCTACTGCAATGAAGCTGCATACCTACCTCCATATAGGAACTTTTGGCATTTTGGTTCATAGTTGTAAAAAAAAAGTTTTATAAAATTTCGACAGTTTGTTAGTAGTAGGTACTTAATTAAAACTGTAAATACTAAGATATTGCTGTAATAATGCTAAATAATTCACACGTGGAGCTATAATATAATTAGTTGATATAAAACATTTCTGAACTTACCTTCAAATTCTCAATATTATTATGTTCTTACTCGCACAGGTAAATCACAATAAATCCAGTTCAAATATTACACAAACTGTTTATTACATAAACAATACAATATTCACAAAATTTCTCTCGTACAATAACAAATTCACACTGTTTTGTTTCAAGTTATAATGCACTAGCGCGGGAATGTTCGCAAGTTAGAGTTTTTCGCGGCGCATTGTCGTGATCGTGCACTACTGTCGCACATTCCGCACCGCACGACTCCACCTCAGCAATTACGTTCGACGAATACAAAACAAGCTTGGCGCGCCGCTTTGCTATGCGTGATGGATTGGCTAGTTGACTCATCCACCTTTCAGAACGTGTAGCGTAAACATGTATGCGTTTCAGTGTCATCTAGTAGCAAATATGTGTACTTAAAACCATAGCGCCATCTAGTTTTAAACTTAGACACTAAGATGGTAAGGCATCAAGCCAGATTTTTTTAATCAAAAACTTTTACTGCTGGCCAACAGATGTCGGGGTAGTAGAATTCAGTAAAACCGATGAGAATGCCCCTCTTGTTTGTTTGTTTGACAAGTTCCGGTTTTTATTGGTCATTCGTTCAACCATAAAGTTTACTCTCTGACAATAATTTCATTCATATTTCATTCAGTCTTTCTCTGTCAAAATGGCTGCCCCGCAGGAGGTGCGTGAAGATTTGCGCTCTGTAATTATCAAATTTTACTAGTACTTTTTTTACCAAACCTTCTAAATTGATTTGATTCTCATTCGATTTCTGCTTACCTGTGTTTCAGGCGCGACGTGAACCTATCCAGGCCGTCCAAGTATTCGGCCGCAAGGTTAGTAGTGTTTGATCCATCCACGTGTTTGTGCCGATTTTTAAGTGATTATTTTGGGTATTTAGTCCATATTTTTACCCCGTTACCAGTATGCGGTACGAGATTGGTGGTAAAACAATTGAAATACAAACTTTCCATCCGCATCAATGTGGTATCTTGTATGGGGGCATCACTGTTTCCTTTTCCGTTGACTTGACCATCACATTGATCCAATCTATCTTTGATCTACAGTAATATTACTGATCTGAGCTTTGACCTAATTTCTTAAATAATACTTTGATCCAAGTCGCTTTATTACAACTATTATTGTGACCAACATAACCTCACCAAAAAAAAAAATGTTTTTTTCAGACAATAATTTACTCTACAGCAAATCTGTATCTTCACCATTTTCACCAATCAGAGTTTGGCTTGGAACATACACAATTTTTTTTTGTACCATGTTGAATAGACTCGTGTATTCTTCATAATGAATTTTGTATGTTTTTAGAAAACCGCCACGGCTGTGGCTTACTGTAAACGTGGACACGGTGTGTTGCGCGTTAACGGTCGCCCGCTCGACCTGGTGGAGCCCCGCCTGCTGCAGTACAAACTGCAGGAGCCCATCCTACTGCTCGGCAAGGTCAGAAATATTTATTGATGTTTGAACGCTCTGTTTCAGTCTTCACTGTGTAGTTTTAATTTTATCAGCACTAACGTAAAAGTTCAGTTTTCATTTCTTGTATGTTTTGTATAACTCAATAACATTTGTTTTTACATCCAAATCCAGTCAATATGAATAATATTGTTACCTATCATATTCTGGTAATTTTGCTTGTAATTTATATTCATGCACGTTTTGTAGAATTAGATTTACTACTGAAAACATTTGTATGATTTTTCTAGTTTATACAGACATTTCAATTGTATTTTGTTGCTGACTGCTAACAGTTCTAAAACAAGATTTTACCAAGAGCTTCAGTTTTAATTCATGACCTGACATATAAAAAAAAAACTGAAATCATGGCATTTGTTATTCTATCTAAGAACACATCTTACACAACACACCAGGTTCACCCTCATTCATTTCATTTGCATGTTTATTTCACATTCTTTAGTTGCTCATGTTTGTAGTAAAGTAATACTAGACTGCTTGCTAAGTTTACACTGATTTCTTTTAGTTGTTTTGCATTGCTTTTTCTACAACTTTCTACATAATATACCTATTTTGTTCTATCAGTTTTATAACAATTTAAATTTTGTGATGTCTCAACTAATTATGTTAAACTAACACAAACCCAGATCTTAAAAAAATATTACACTGAGGCTACTGAGTGAGACCAGTGAGTAAAAATATTAGCCCTTTTAACTTTTATGATGATTACACTTATTCCGAACCTGAGCATCTATGGATGTGTAGTAAAGATCCAATCTGATAACCATTTCATTCATTAACTTCCTACATTTCTCCATATCACATTGTACTAATAAAATATTACTATTACTTTTACAGGAGAAATTCTCCGGTGTCGACATCAGAGTCACCGTTAAGGGTGGTGGTCATGTCGCCCAGGTGTACGCTATAAGACAAGCTATCTCTAAGGCACTCATTGCTTTCTACCAGAAATGTAAGTTTAAACAAACTAATAATTTTCATTATCTTGGCATTTTATTTGTTTTGTGATACTAGCAAAAAAGGCTACTTTGTCAAAATAATTTGGCTATTTTCAGTTGGTATCAGAAAACAAATAAGTGTTATCCCTTCTTCCAAAGCTGTGTTGCCCAAATGTAACTCAGTCATTTCAGGGAGGGTAGATCAACCGTGACATTTACCAAGCAGCAATGTATCTCAATAACTTGCTAGTTTGAAATGTACACAACATTTATTTATTAGAATACCGACTCGTTTTATTTGATAAAAAAAAATATGGGGCCAATTTTTTTCTTGTAATGAGGCGTTCATTAATTACCTGAGGCTTTTAGGAGGGGGTTGAGCTGAATCTCACGTGGGTGAGAGTGAGTCTTGGCAAACATCACATGATTTTTTCGCAAGAAACGAAAATTGCTAGATAACTGAAAAATAATTAAGCAAATTGTGTTTATTCAAATACATCCAAAGCAGACAAGCCCAGGTTGACGTACATACAAAAAATACGCATTTTGAAAAATCGCACGTTAGATTAGGGGGGGGTGGGAGGCGGTCGAGCCAAATCTCATGACATCTCGCCAAGGCTTCGAAAAATCGCCTCACGTAATTAATGAACGCCCCCCTAAAGTGCGTTAGTGTGTGTGTCAACTTTTTCAATAAGTTGGTTAGATTTTCCTAATCTAGAAAGCAGTATTTTCAACAATCTTGCTATCTCATTACAGATGTAGACGAGGCATCAAAGAAGGAAATCAAGGACATCCTCGTCCAGTACGATAGGAGTTTGCTGGTCGCCGACCCTCGTCGCTGCGAGCCCAAGAAGTTTGGTGGTCCAGGTGCGCGCGCACGCTACCAGAAATCTTATCGTTAATACCATCTTTGGTACCACGGTATGGTATTGCATTGCTGTGGACCCAGGAATGCGATATCATTGCGTGTTTTTAAAAATAAAAAAAAGTATAAAAAGTTTTTGGTTTGTTTTATTTTTTTTATGATGTTGGTGCATAGACAACGTGGCCCCCACAACTAATCCATAAAGTCATAAGGGATTTTTTTTTTATTTGAAAAGAACCCAATGAGGGTTGCAGTAGAAATTGGCGTCAGCACAAAACTTAAACCGCCATCGTTCGCGAGATAATAGTTTTACCAGCGCTTGTCGGCGCCGGCACCAGCTGTATGAGTGGCTGACACTGGCATGGTCACCATCAGGGATTTTAATTTTATAACACAAAAAATAGAATTTGTCGGTCACAGGTTCAAAAGTTATAGGGATCATTGGTGGCCGATCTGGTGAGCGTCTCCCCAGCTTGCCCACATTTATATCAAAAACTAGGCCACCTAGCAAAGATCTGTTTTCTCCCAGTAGGTAGTCGCATAATATATATTGCGCGGCGTAGAGGCGTTAATCAAGGATGCAGGTGAATGACATTTGGGGTGTGCTAGGACGTGGGACGTAGTCAGTTCAGGATCACCGCAATCTCACTGGCTGTGGGATGAATCTATATCTTATCATCTAACATCAATTCGCCAGTTTATGTTTGCAGCTTGGGTACGCAATCGATTCAGCGCTTTGCTAATGGCTACTGCGGTTCGCGATTGGCAGGCTGGTGTTCTTGGGGCTTTACGAAGTCCTGAGGTGGTGAATACTTCTCTTCTCGCGATTTACTTTGCTCATTAGGTGGCTTGTCTTGGATCGCCTTCGCCTGTCACAGTCATCTGGATTGTTAAAGCACACTCGCAATCCATACTCATATTTGGGATTGTGTGAGACAAGGCTGATGACCGATAGATGGCGGCACAGTACCTTAACATTTTGATGATATTACTGGCAGGTAGGGACATGTTGGTTCCGGCGACTGTACAAGAATCTTTTAGCACGCGGTCAAAATCGGAACTAACGCCGTCATCTTGTTTTTCAATACATTTCACAAATGTTAACTGACAGCGCCCCCGTGTTAACGTGATTCGGGCGCCAAAAGATCCTTGTAGCCTTGTATTAGGTACCTATCTACTAAAGAAGGGACACCATCACGGATACGAATTTGTCAGTGGTCACCAACCCGCGCACTTTCGGTTATTCCTCTGCGCATAAGTTCAGCAGTAGATTGAAATGGACTTGAGGGCTTTATGCTTTAGTCGCGAAATGGATGTTGTATAGTCCTTCACCGCCATTTCTGCCTAGTCCTTTCACAGTTATTTTAGGTGCTATGTAAAAAGCTAACTGGGCGGGAATAAGAAAATGACCGAGTCAATTACTTCCACATGCGAAAAAAAGAGAGCGCGACAATGCGCTGGAACCAAAATAAATGCCCCAAATTAAATAAAAATTGTTTAAAAATAAATTTATCAAAAATATTTTCAGCCAGTTTTCAATTACCTAATACGCACTTTTTTAAAGCAATTTTGCAATTAAATTACTTAGGATTTTAGAATTACAGAAAAACATAAAAAAGTAGAGGTCTTTTCGGAATTCAATTCTATCGAGGAAATTTATCCCAATTATGTTTTTCTTCAGTCAGAGTATTAATCAAATAGTCAATAAACATATATTAAAAAATTAAATCCATACATGCTGCAATAGTGAAATAAATGGTTACGAAAAAGCCCCCAATTTATTTTGGTATCGCCTTAATTCAACCTTAACCTCCTGAGTCCGAGGGTATGATATTGTGGTTTATTGCCTTGATTTTTGCAACATTATTTATTTTCATGCAAAGAAAAATAAAATAAAAATTGAACACATGGAAAACTGATTTTTCGCGATGTCCTATAATTAGGATTAGGATATTCATTTATTATTTTTTGGTTGTTCTAAATTTAGAAATTTAGTACTCAGGAGGAAAATCACAGAGAACTTTATTGTCGTTGCAATTAAGTTGCTGCCATTGGCAAGTGTAGGTAAGTACCTATGTCAAAATAACAGCGATCTTTATTTTCATTGTAACAAGGTTGCTATTGGTTTGCTGCTGTTAGAGGTAAAAATAACTGTGAACGGAATGTAGGTACAGACGCCAGCACATCAAGCTACTACAATCTGTCAAATTTCTTTAATAGATTTTCATGTTTATCGCTTAAGCATTAGGTTCAAGGTTGATTGGGAAAATTTGACAGTTTCGGGTGGCTTGACCTGCTGGCAGAGGCGGATTAAATGTCGAGAGCGCCCTAGGCAAGCACCTCATCGGCGCCCCTTTGGTCTGGCGGCAATATAATTATTATAAATTTTAATAATAATTAGCTACGCCGCACGGTTTCACCCGTGTAATGATTCATCCCGTGGAAATTCCGGGATAAAATGTCCTGGTAATAATAGGTCTTTACCTATGTAATCGCCGTTTTGTATGAAAAAATTTAAACGAATTTTTTTCATGCATTTTTTATTTGTATTAATCGAAGTAATCACCCATGCAATCAATACATCTTTGCCAACGCAGTGGCAGTTTATTGATGCCCTTCTTAAAGAAATCAGCTAGACGGGAGGCAACAAATTCTTCAAAGGCATTTTGTACTGCCTCTCGGGTATTGAATTTTTTCCCGCCAAGAAGTTATCCAAATTCTGGAAAAAGTAGTAGTCTGTAGGCACAAGGTCTGATGAGTAGGGCGGATGACGGAGAGCTTCCAACCCCAGTTCTTGCAACTTGGAGACCGTCTGCTGTGCAGTATGAGGTCGCGCGTTGTCGTGCAGGAGCAGCGGAGACGAGCGATTGACCAATGCTGTTTGGAGATGTGCCAGCTTCTCCATCATTGTGTTCAGTTCTTCACAGTACACATCTGAAGTAATGCTCACCCCGTTTGGTAAGAAGCTGTGATGAATCACACCGGCGCTAGACCACCAAACAGTGACCATCACTTTTCTAGGGGTAAGTTTTCGTTTAGGGCATTGTTTAGGTGCTGAACCAGGATCCAACCAACTTGCTGAGCGCTTGCGGTTATCAAACAGAATCCATTTTTCATCGCAGGTAACAATGCGGTTCAAAATTCCTTCATTTGTGTGTCTGTTGAGCAGTGCAAGGCACGTCTCGACGCGTACTTTGCGCTGGCGATCATTGAGTTCGTGGGACACCCATTTGTCAAGCTTTTTTACCTTGCCAATTTGACGCAAATGGACCAATATTGTTTTGACGCTAACGTCGAAAGCTGCTGCTAATTCAGCCGTAGATTGTGTATCATCAGCTTCCACAATCGCCTTTAATTCGTCATTGTCGACCAAAGTCTTCGGACGACCGCGAGGTTCATTTTTCAGGTCGAAATTCCCAGAACGGAAGCGAGCAAACCAATAACAAGTGGTGCGTTGGTTTGTAGTGTTAGCTCCGTAAACGTCGTTGATGTTGCGTGTCGCTTGTGCCGCGTTGCTGCCACGACGGTACTCATATTCCATAATTACTCGAATTTTTAACGTATCCATGATGACGAAAAAGATTGAAATGCGATGAAAATGTAACAATAATCAATAAACAAATGACTACTTTTGGAAAAAAAATCCATGTTTTTAAAATAAAATTAATTTGAAATTAGAATTCTTAGCCAAACAAAAATTATTTTGATTTGAAATGGCCAGAACTGCAGAACGGCAATTTCATAGGTAAAGACCTAATATAAAAAAATCCTTTATTTTATTACACGACTGCCCAAAGGAGTGTAATGTTTACTGTTACAGTACATTCAAAAACAAATACACTTCTGGACACATCTTTTGGCCCACCTTGTATTTTCAGTTTCGTTTGGTCCTAGCTAAAATTTTATATTAGGTCGAGCAAAAAGTTTTTATGCAGTTTTGAACCTGGCACATTCACAATTTCACTCAATAGTCTTTTTTTGAATTTCGAACACAGAATTTAAAGAAACAAAAGACAATTTGGAGCCTGTTTGTTGATATCAAACAATCGAATACTAAGAAAACTTGGTTTTATTGGTTTACTTGGATTTAATTCTTGAAAAAGTGATTGATATCTTTGGTTTTGCAACAAACATTACTTATTCTTAACATTAAGGTGAGGTTCTATCAATAATCTATGGATACTTCACCTGAAGTCGCCGCCCAAGCTGTGGCACTTATTCAGGCCGGACACAGCCAAAGAAACGTGAGTGCTTATTGAAAAATTACGGGGTAATAATAAGAGCAGCAGTGGTCTGATAGTACTAAATATATTCGTGGTGATTACTTTACAAGCAAGTAACAAGTAAAAACATAAACAAGTCCGTAACTACGCTTATTTAAAATTTGGTGACAGACATGTGTAAAAGATTATTCACACATGCCAGTGCATTTATATATGCGACCTCCAATACGCCCCCTTAATCTATTACATATGCGTATGATTACTTCTGTACTTGTCAGTACTCGGTACATAAAACTAAATAAATCACTAACACTTCTATGTCCGACTGTACTACGCTGTACCCAAAAGTAGAGTACAAAAACAGAAGAAATCCAACAAAATAAAGCATGCATAACGAAACTAAATTTAGAAAATTATCTATTACACAAAACACTTATAGAAAACATAAAACATCAAAACATCAACTACTCATCCACCCCCTTAATAGAATAATTTGACAGGGATAAATCCTTTAAAAATTCTCTAAGTTTCGGACTGTGAACACTTTTAGTTAAGATGTCCGCTACCATCTTATCAGTTGACATGTACTTTATTTCAACTTTGTTAGCCAGTACACACTCCCGAATAAAATGATACTTGATATCTATGTGCTTTGTTCTATTATGCATCATTTTGTTAGCTGCAATTTTATGCGCCGACTGATTGTCATTATGAATTACTACCGCTTTACTATCCACAGCTGTCAAACTGTTCAGTAAACTACGTAAATAAAGAGCTTCCTTCGAAGCTTGACTCAATCCTACGTACTCTGCTTCTGTGGAGGACAAGGATACCGTCGCTTGCTTCCTACTCTCCCATGATACTATATTTTTACCAATCTTGAAAATTAACCCTGTGAAAGACTTTCTATCTAGTGCCCCTCCCCAATCTGCATCAACATAGCCTCGTAAATCTAAATCCCCCGACTTCCTAAAAGTGAGACAAAGGTTAGACGTGCCCTTCAAATACCTTAAGACCCGTTTGGCACATTTAAAGTGTATTTCATCATAACACGAATTAAATTGTGAAAGTACACTCACCGCATGTGCTATATCTGGTCGCGTATTACATGCCAAATAGTTTAGACACCCTATTAAGCTTTGATATGGCAGATCGCTATGGGAATTTGTCGATCTTACTAATTTCATTCCGACTTCCATTGGAGTTGAAACTGGCTTAGCGTCTGTCATGTTAAAGTCATTCAATATGTCCGAAATGAACTGTTCCTGATCTAGACAAATAACATCTTTATCTCTTCTCAGCCTCATGCCTAAAACATGCCTAGCCGCACCTAAATCTTTCACTTTAAACTTGTCAAGCAAACCGGTTTTTAATTTTTGCTTTTCTTGTTCACAATTTCCAAAAATAAAAAGATCATCTACATAAATAACGACAATTAACTTCTTATTATTTTTAAGTTGCTTTTGATACAAACACGGTTCTATTTTTGATTGCACAAAACCTAAATTCAACATCTCTTTGTCCAATTCCTTGAACCAAGCATTCGAAGCTTGTTTCAATCCATACAAAGAACGCTGCAGCTTACATACCCTGGTTTCATGACCTTTGACTACTGCTCCTTTTGGTTGGAATATGTAAATATCCTCTTTAATTTTACCATACAAAAAGGCGGTCGTAACGTCCCACTGGTCAATAAACCAACCGTATTCCACAGCTAGCGAGAACAACAGTCGTAGAGTAGAGCTTCTAACTACAGGAGAATATGTCTCAGTGTAGTCTACACCACATACCTGTGTGAAGCCTTTTGCTACTAGTCTAGCCTTGTACTTCGTTACCTTGCCTTCGCTATCTCTCTTGATTTTGAACACCCATTTGCACTGGATAGGCTTCTTATCAGCTGGAAGATCCACCAACGTCCAAGTCTGGTTCTCCTTTAGTGACATAAGTTCATCGTCTATCGCTTTTTGCCATAAGTCACCATCGGATCTCGCCAACGCTTCATTAATAGTTAATGGATCACCATCAAGATTGCTCTCCTTGGCATACATAACATTGCATCCGTACCGATCGACTTGTCTGCGTTCTCTTACAGGATACCTTCTTTCTGATTCAGGTATTGTAACTTCCTCATCAGTCAATACAGATACTTGCTCTGGTACTGCAGGTTCAGGTCCAATCTCCTCCGATACTTCCACATTCTCGTCTACAGCATCACGGTACACATCTTCGTGAGCCTCCAAGGGTTTAGATCTGCTTGTAGATCCGTTAGATAAACTGGAAGGAATAGCATTTGTATTCAAGTTTATTATCACTTCCGACTTTTCCACGTTTTCTTTTTGAAGAAAAACGTTTTCCAGAAATTTGACATCTCTTGCAGTTGTCACTTCACCTGTCTTAGGATTCATCAGACGATAACCCTTCTGATTATCTGGATATCCAATAAAAATCATCGGTTCCGTCTTCATGTCCAGTTTGCGTCTCTTTTGTTTTGGTATCAACCTATACGACAAACAACCAAAGATTTTCAGATGACTAACATCCACATCTTTTCCAGTCCAAATCTTCTCTGGTACTGCATTCCTCAATGCTTTCGTGGGGCTTCTGTTCTTTAGGTATACAACAGTATTTACAGCCTCGGCCCAATACTTCTTGCTCAGGTTTGATTCTGACAGTAATGTTCTTGCCTTTTCTATTATAGTCCGATTCGCTCTTTCTGCGACAGAATTTTGTTCTGGCGTATACGGTACAGTCGTCTGGTGTTTTATACCTGCAGACTTTAAAAATGATTTAAATTTACCATTACAGTACTCTGTGCCGTTGTCAGATCTTAGACATTTAATAGATTTACTCGTCTCATTCTCAACTTCCGCCTTGTATTCACGGAACTTATCAAAAGGTTCACTTTTGTTCTTCAAAAAATACACATGAGTCTTCCGAGAATAATCGTCGATAAATAGAAGAACATACCTCGAACCACCGAACGACGGCTCCTCGATAGGTCCACAAACATCGCTAAAAACCAACTGTAAGACCTCGTTCGCTCTCGTACCTTGGTTTTTATAGGGACTTTTGCATGTCTTTCCTTCGATACATGGAATACACGGCTCGCATAAATCGGTACTCTTAAATTCCATACCGCTTACTAAAACTTTCATTTTATTCATATAATTACGCGATAAATGAGCTAATCTTTTATGCCAAATGTTCGAAATATTTCCATCTTGTTTTGACAGTGTCACATTCACGACGTTATTTTTATTTTCTGTCAATTCATAAATTCCGTCGACTTCATGACATCTTGCAACAATTCGATTCTTATTTTGAATCATGCAACCTCCTTTGCCAAAATTCATGCAATAATTCTTCTTGGTCAAATCGCTCACCGAAATTAGGTTCATGGATAAATCAGGAACATGTAAAACGTTTTCTAAAATAAAATTTTCGTTTTCGCTGACTTGTGGCTCAGCATTTCCTCTTCCTTTCACCAATAACTTCTCGCCGTTTGCTACTGCGATCTTCATGTTGCCCTTTTCAGGTGTATAAGACAACAATTTGCTTTTATCGTGAGTCATATGATTTGAGCACCCACTGTCTAAATACCACTTATCTTTGTTTATCGCCTCCTTCGTATTCAGGCAGATATTCGCGGTTTTGATCCGCTCCTTGCACTCGGACGCCTTGTGTCCTTGCTTGTGGCACTTAAAACACTTGTAGACGAACTTCTGCTTACGATCGTTAGTTTTAATATTAGATCTCGCATCGTTCTGTACTTTACGTGTAACTAAGGCTTGTTCGTTCTCGGTGTTCAACTTACTCTGTCTACTTCCTTCTTGTAACAATTTCATTTTAATTTGCTCTAACGTAATCTCTTGTCCACTATTATCTACAGCCATGATGAGAGGGCTATACTCAGCGGACAATCCACCCAGCAAAATCGATATGATCCAATCATCAGGGATTTGAGCATCAATATCGGACAATTGTTGTGTTAGGAATGTAATTTTGGATATGAAGCTTTCCATAGAATCAAAATTCTCTAAGTTACAGTTGAAAAGCTCTCGCTGAATATGTATACGTCGTCCCCAACCTTTGTCTTCATACGCTTTCTGTAAGCTGTTCCAGGCTTCTTTCGCAGTCTTCGCATTGTAGACGTGGGTAAAGCACTCTGGTTCTAACAACAAGCATATTGTCGTTCGTGCCTGCCGGTCTACGTCAGCATTTACTACATTTGTAGAAATTACTCCCCACCAGTTTTTATTTTCCAAGTAATTTCGCACCAAGAATTTCCAATTTGGGTAGTCGGACGATCCTTTCAGCTTCTTAATACCACTTATGCCAACTTCAGCTGACATAATTGAGGTTTCGTAAGTTTCACAGTTAACCACTCCACTTATTAATTATGCTCTAGCACTATCAGAGCATGAATAAGACCATAACCTATTGAAAAATTACGGGGTAATAATAAGAGCAGCAGTGGTCTGATAGTACTAAATATATTCGTGGTGATTACTTTACAAGCAAGTAACAAGTAAAAACATAAACAAGTCCGTAACTACGCTTATTTAAAATTTGGTGACAGACATGTGTAAAAGATTATTCACACATGCCAGTGCATTTATATATGCGACCTCCAATAGTGCTCAACTTAATTTAAGTCGATCTGCGGTCCGAAATGTTTATCGGAGGTACCTAGAGACTGGCGGCTTTGTTCGTCGCCAAGGAAGGCCACGATCTCGGGTCACAACTGAAAGGCAGGATCGATTCATCGTGACGACCAGCTTGAGAAATCGTCACCTTACCTCCATTGAGATACAAAACCAACTTCGCGACTTCCACGGAGTATCTGTGAGCGCTCGAACTGTTCGGAGAAGGTTAAAAGAACGCGATATGGTACCACACAAGCCAGCTAATGGCCCCAAACTAACGCGAGCCCACCGAACAGCGCGCCTTCATTTCGCACGCAGTCATTTAAATTGGACACACCAAGATTGGAGTACTAGTACTCGTGTACTCTTTTCTGATGAGTCTAAAATTGTGTTACATGGCAATGATGGAAGGAAGAAGGTCTACCGACGTAAGGGAGAGCGTTTCGCACAATGCTGCTTTGAAGAGAGGGTTGCTTATGGCGGTGGCTCATGGACTGTCTGGGGCGGTATATCCGCGAGCGGCAAAACTCAACTTGAGGTTGTTATAGGACCACGGCTGCCAACATTAAATGCTGAAAGGTACATTCGTGAGTGCTTAGAACCTCACGTGATACCATACGCGGACTATGTGGGCCCAAATTTCCTTTTTATGCATGATAATGCAAGAGCCCATGCGGCCGGCATCGTCAGGGAATATCTTCGGGATGTGAACATCACAGTTATGGACTGGCCAGCCAGAAGCCCAGACATGAACCCCATTGAGCACATGTAGGACGAGCTAAAAAGACGTGTTAGGGCTCGTCAGCCAGTTGCCCAGACGATGCAGGAGTTGAAAACTGCCATAGAAGAGGAATGGGAGATGATCTCTCAAAATTTCATAGAGCGGTTGATAAACTCTATGCCTAATCGTATGAGAGCTGTGGTAGATGCCCATGGAGGCAACACGCGTTATTAAATTAAACCTTTATTTGATAAAACATGTTTTTTATTCAAAAATCAATTGCCTTTAACAAGGCGCATATCCGACTTGTTAGGCGTAGCTCCATGTCGTATGGTATTCTGAATTCAAATTTAAAACAATACGATCGAAAAAGATGGTAAAATGTATCAGGTTTAAAACTGCATCAACAGTTTTTGTTCAATCTAGCAATAATATTTCGGTAGGGGCCATCGAAACCTAAACTCTAAGGTGGGCCAATAGATGTGTCCAGAAGTGTATTTTCCAAAAAATAAAACATTCTGTTAAGGGCTGATTGTTCAATAGTCAGATAATTTTTATTTGAGGAATAAATATGGCGGTTTGACAGCTTTTGTATTGAAAATATGTCAAACTGTCATATTTATTCTTCAGGTAAAAGTTATCTGCCTATTGAACAATCAGCCCTAAGTTAATTAGGGTTCCGTACCAAAATGGTAAAAAAGAAACCCCTATGGTGTGACTCAGTCTGTCTGTCTATCCGTCTGTCACAGCTGGATATCTCAAGAACTACTAATGCTATCAACTTGCAATTTGGAACAGTTTTAGAAGACCCAACTATTTTGCAAATAAGAAAGAAATAAAAATCTAAATGTTTTTTTTTGCAACAGGACTAACAGGGGGTCTTATAAATTCGAAGTGGGGCTACTAGGGCATGTGAGGTATGATATTAAAGAACGCTGTTTGCACATTCTCATTTTTTTTTTAGGCCGCATAGGTAGGACAGACAGGTCAGGTGGGTAGGTTAGGTAGGGACTTTTGATGAAAAATGTAAAAAAAAATACCGTTCCCCCCTTATCTCCGAAGTTTGCATAGAGAAAAATCTGAAATTATTCTATGTGATAGAAGTTTATAATATAGATTACAGGAAAAATAAAATGATGTCTCTAAATAGCACAGTTTTTCAGAAATCATCAACAAAAATTACATATTAATGATGGTACGGAATTTTCGGTGCGCGAATCCGACTCGCTCTTGACCGGTTTTTCGTAACTTTCTTCGGTTCACTAAAAAATTGAAAAAAACGCTTAGAACTATCTCTACAGTGAGGTGAAAAATTTCAAGTAAGTAGTTGAAACATGAAAATCACTGCTTTAAACAGTAGTTGTGAGTGTGACTACCATGAATATTTACTGAGTCAACCAGTGAATTTCACTGGTTGACTGGTTAAATCAGTAAAGTTCCACTGAAAAATCAGTGTAGTTCCACTGAAAAATAAGTGAAGTTCCACTGAAAAATCAGTGAAGTTCCACTGATTGTTTTAAGAGAGTACTATTACTATTATATTTTAATTTTATGTTAATTATTTTCTTGGTCTATAGACTTACGTGCGCGCGCCCCCTTGTAACCTTGCGCCCCTAGGCACGTGCCTAGTTTGCCTTAGGGATAATACGCCAATGCCTGAAGGCGTCTGTACCTACAGATGTGATCTGTGGTATTGTGATTTTGTATACAGGGAGTACCAGAAAGGAGTGGTCAAAGTTAAGGGTGTGGTACAGACCAATAAACCAACCAACTTTCAACATCGTAATCGCGAAAAAATTACTGATAGAAATCTTCAATAGGTAGGCAGGTACATTCAGCAACAGAAGTCGGTTAACTCTGCTACTTTTTCTTCTTCGCTTCGCTCTTGACAGAGCGGTCGTGGTCACGATGAACTGTGTCCAATCGCAGATGTAGCCGTTGCCCGCTTCATGATCTCTCTCCATCTGGTTCTGTT
This sequence comes from Cosmia pyralina, assembly GCA_946251885.1. Taxonomy (NCBI): domain Eukaryota; kingdom Metazoa; phylum Arthropoda; class Insecta; order Lepidoptera; family Noctuidae; genus Cosmia; species Cosmia pyralina. The sequence goes on along the minus strand of OX276342.1, from coordinate 21,763,797 downwards.
AGAAGACAGTCTGGCACATTCATTGACAGGGCCTCCAACCGCGGATTTTACTTGATCGGCCCACCTCATCGGTGACCGTCTGCGTGGCCTATTACCTTCCACTCTGCCCTGCACCACAAGACACTCTATGGAATCATTGTTCCGCCTGGAGACATGCCCAAAGAACTTAAGTATTCGAGACTGTATTAGTGCTGATAGACGCTGTTTGATGCCGAGTTCTTGGAGTATGGAGACGTTTGTGTGGAATTCAGTCCATGATACCCCATGCATTCTTCTCCAGCAGCTACTTTTTGACATCATCTAAATTAACACAAAATGATTCGATAAACTGCTTTTTTTTTCATTTAATTGCTATGAGTTAATGTTTAAGTAGGTACTTCTGTTCCGATTTTAATTAAATATTTCGCTTAATAATAAAGATTAAAAAACTGCGTGTTAATCAACTTTTGTTGCTGACTGTACCTACTCGACGCAAATGTTTGGGACGGCTGATTATTTTTTCACGATTACGATGTTGGTCCCATGGAGAAAGTTGTTCAGTTTCGATGGTTTGTATTACACCCTTTATTTGACCACACCTTTCTGTTATGGACATCCTGGTATATCTTTACTACTGATCCGATTACGAAAATTCTTTCGCTAATGAAGCTATATCTACATATTGTATGTTAACAAGAATCAGACCATGTCGTGGGCAGAAGGGCTTGTGTCCTACAACAAATTTTACAGCCGGTTTTCCCTCAATGTTGCAAACTTACAACACTGCACGGGTCACTTTTTGGTTGTAGTAGATAATCAGAAAAATGCAAAAAAAAAAAGGAAAATGAAAAAATCGCCATTGATGCAACAAGATTTATTATTATAGTATAAAAATTTCGTTTACAATCCAATGTCTTTAATAATAGTCATTTACTTGGAAAATTAAATGCAATATATAACGTACGACTAAAAAATTCCAAACAATTTAGTTTTTCACAATGTTTAATATATTTTTAAATTAAACTTCCATAGAAATAAAATGGCTGATAAAGAAAAATATTATGGCGATGACAACCATTAGGTAGGTACACAGGCCAGGACATCAAGCTACCCCAATCTGTCAAATTTTCCCAATTGAATATGAACCTTATCCCTTTGATGTAAAGTTGAAAATCTATCAAAGAAATTTGATAGATTGGGGTAGCTTGATGTGCTGGCCACTGTACATCTAATATTATATTATGATATTGCAATTAATATTAATTTAAATTAGCACAAAACTTAGATTTAATGTTAGAAGTTAATGTCTTTCATTATTTACCTATTTATATGTATTTTTTTTATTTATTTTTAGCCTGTGACGCACCACTGCATGAACAAGGCCTTTTTTTTGGGGTCGTAATTCAAGGTACGGACAGCAACGAAAATAAGTTTATGTTATTATTAAACTGACTTTCGATGCTGACTGTACCAACTGACTCGAATCGGCTGTTCCAATCGACTTTGTCTGGGACGTTGCCGGGACTCCCCATTTACTTATTAAAAAAAAAATATAGAATAATGTAATTATAGAATACTTCTGATATACAGATCTTAATGAGATTATTAGGTTATATTTAATTATTATTTTTATTATAGGCACTGCAATACACCTAGTGTTACTAGTTAGTTAGTAAATATTTTGGCACCATTTTAGTCATGTAAAACCAAAGGTTTTCTGCCTCTAATAGCTTCAAAAACTTATGTACCTTAGATTCAAATATGTCTTAATTTTTTCCATGTACAAGAGTGGCAAAACTACATTACTGTAAAATCGTGTTTATAAATATTCTAGGATGAATCGGGAGTTCGGGACATAAGTTAAAAGCTTCGTACCAATTCACCCTATGCATCCCTATTTACCCAATTTTACCGTAGGTAATTAAAATGACCTTTAAAATCATAATTTAATTAATACTGAATTTTGTCTAAATATTAATACTTATTAATTTATAATTGCCACAATCATGTCCTAAAATAATATTTTATTTAAAAAGTTCGTTATACCAAAGTTATACCAAAAATTTATGGCTATCTTGAAGTACCTAAACAACACCATGATGCGGTGTTTTTAATAGGCTACTATTATGCTTATTATTTATTTCATATTTATCCCTAAAACAACATTGAACTCTAGCGACTTAACAAGTGGTTATTGAAGAAAAAAATAAAAAAACAACAGAAATATTAACGGAATAAAGGCAAGGTCAACGTTCTATAGAATTTAATTAGCTACACTGTCGATAACATAATTATACGAATAATGTTATAACCAATTATAACTATGTTAGATATGTATATAATAATGTGTGCGATTTTTGCGAATTATGTGCGTTAAACCAAATTGTTTTAAGCTTAAAATATGTCTAAATTTTATTTAGTCGAAGATTGAGCAGTGTTATGCAATTTATATAATCTTATCTAGTCATAATATTTTTTTGATACAAATTCTAATTTGTGCAAGTCTATGTCAGCCTCAGACGCATCTCTAAAATAAATGTCTTATTTTAATTTAGCAGAAATATTTGCGTATTTATAAATCAACAACCATTATATCCGTGATTGCAAGGGGCAGTACTGAATCAGAGTAAGAAGGAGTGAAAAGGGACTGACGAGTAGAAAGACAGAAAAACAAGAACTGTCAAGAAGCAATATCGCTGGGCAATATCACGGGGAAATACATCGTCTAAGGAAACGAATAAAGAAATAGAAGTTTAAGTCCACGGATATTTCTGATAAATTAAATAAAACATGAGCGTACTCAGGATTGTGACATAAGATCCCCTGAAATTGATACCGTGTCCTGTTAACAAAGAATTTGGGCCCATTTGAGCCAAACTATCTGGTACAACAGAGAACCAATCCTAGCTAAGCCTTTTCACAACACTGCCCAATCAGCGTTCAACTAAAAAACCTGCTCCAATCAATTTTCTCCATTCTTCTTCTCCACTTTTTCGTCATGATGGTCTTCAAACTTGGCTCCCATTCGCTTGAGGGCTATGACAGCTGATACTGCCTTGGCCCACCGTTTTTTGATAACGTATCTCTTCAATTTCGACTTGGTAACGTGAAGCTCTGTGCAAAGCGCTGATTGGATCAGCCAGGGGTGCGTCAGAGTTGATGACGCTGATAGACGATCGCTGTGGAAGGTTGATTTAAATCATGATATCATATTGTTTTATGGATGGCGATAATTAGTCTATGTTTTTTACTACCTAGCTGCACTCCGCGGTTTCATTCGCACGGAGATTCCCCACAGGAACTGTATTTTTCTGGAATGTTTGTAAAGAATCTCTCTACTAGAAAATCTTTCACTGGCCCGGAATTCTGTACGAATCTCTATGAGGACAAAACCGTGAGGCACAGCTAGTAATGATATTTCAAAGTAATAAAACAACAGATTTTTAATAAAGCCTTATATTTTAACAACATACGTATCGTAATAACAATAAATTACATTTAAGTTATACATAAGTACAGATAAGGAACAATCATAATTTAAGTTTATATACCCCTACTTTTCAAAACATGTCTTATTTACAAAAAAAAAAAACGTTTAAAAAATTACCAAAATGTGTTCAATATGTTGATATAATTCGTTCTCAGTCTTGAATCTAAATCTGTTTGTAAAATTTTGAAGACTAGATTTTTATTAATGTCATTTTCACTGCCTTTTTAAGACTTAGCGCATATAAACGACCGTTCTTATATTATAAAAAAAAACCCCATGATTAAGAAACTACTTAAGTAACGTAATTTGTCAATTCCAAACAATGTTTATTAGAATTAAAAAAAACTTGTACCACAATTTGCATTATTTTTTAAATATTCTCAGTTCTGGGACATGTATTATGTCCCAATTTTTCCTATGGGTACGATCCATTACGTATGGGCGCTAAGGTAAAAAAAAAGTAACAAAACCCTGTACTTAAAATCCGTGATGTTCCGAGTCAAACTCGTGTATATGCGCTAGGCTATAAGAACATAACTAATCTCATACCGTACTTTGGTAACATAGTGTCATGGCACTTATTCTTACAACCGGAGTCATTTCGCTACATGACTCGTCACTTTCTTCCTTTGCGTCTTCTCATCCGAAGTCTGTCTTTGGAAGAATGCGTGTAGACTTGACATAGAGGTCTGTCCCAACTGGTGGGAGGGCGACCATTCTAGAGAGATCGACTGGTGTCTGCCTCCGTTAGAGGTGCCCCCAGCCGATCTTTCTGCCTCCACTTCCTCAGACTCTCCCCATTTTTCTAAGAGATGTAAAAGGAGGTCTTTCGTTCGATGAGCATTGTTTTCATCACCCCTCCGGTAAGGCATCTGTCTTCCGTTCTCAGAGCCATTCACTAGTTTGTCTATCTTCTCCCTTCGTCTGTCGAATTCTTGGAAGAAACTGTTTCGAACGTCTACGGGCTGGTCTGGGACATCTCGACTCATATTCGTCACTCGTTTCGACCTGTTTGATTTCGCCCACGGCATTTTACTCGTCATTGGTTTCTCTGGTTCTCTCTCTGTTAAGAATGATGATGTTATTTTGGTCGTTGACTTTGACGTGAACAGTCTCTTCTCTTTGCCTGACGCGTCGCCATTAGTTATTAGCTTCGTGTGCCTTGTTTCCTTCTTGTAACCGTTCGGTAGTTTCTCTTCTTTGTTCGACTTAGTTTCCGTAACGTTTTTGTCAAGTTCCTTCATGCTGTTGTTGTTTGCGAGATCAGTGTTCATTGTGGATAGCATGTATAAGTGGTCGGACAGTTTCTTTATTTCTTCCGCTAAGTTTTTCCTGACGAGGACGTCTTGTTTCTTGTGCAAGAAGCAGGTGCTGTCGGAGGCTCTCCTTTCGACGGGGTTGTATTTGGGGGTGGATAGGAAGTTGTGTTCTCTTAGCGGGGGCGGTTCCAGGTCATCTTCATCAAATACTACGTCGGGGGAGCTGCTGAGGGAGCTTCTGGGTGAAGGTGAACATCCTCCGATGGAGGATCGTTCACAGTTTCCATTCGCGAGGCTGGTGATTTCGTGTGCTTGGTTATCGAATACGTATGGTGAGTTTGGGTGTTCGCTCCAGCGCTCGACGAAGAGTCGCAGATTGTCCTTGGCTACGTCAAGTGGGTTCTTGAGCTCGGGGCGGACAGGTTTCGGTGCGTGTGGCGGGAGGTGCGGGGGCGGAGGCCTGCGCTGCAGCCACGCGTGCCGGAGGCACTCGGTGGCGCTCGGCCGCGACCTGCGACAAAGACCCTTGTTACTAACGCCCAACACCGACACAACAGTTAAGGGGGTGGCGTCTCTAGTTCTACGGGATGGACATAGACATGTGGTTGGTAGGATCCAGCTACGCCAACGTGGGATGCAAGAGGAAATGCGTGCAAAAGAGGAAGGAGTTTCGGAAGGATTAATAGGTTAACTTGCAGATTGGACAGTTTGTGCCAGAGTTTGGCCAAATTTTGAAGGAACAGTTAGGTGGTCTACACATACATTCTAATCTACAACTACTTAACTAGCATGTACAGGGTTAGAAAATTATTGTAAAAGTTAGATCATTCTTTCTACATCGTGCAATGTTTTATGTGGGGTTAGTTACTAGTGTTGGATAAAACGAGTAACAAGGGTTCTTTATCGTCAGGCTGGTATATACACAGCTTTGGAAAATCCGCGATTATTTTGAGATCATACCGGACTTGAAAGGTTGCGAGGATTTAAGGCATTTTTTCAAAGAAAAAAGATTTTTTGACACGCATTTTGAACTAAGGTTCATAGAGAAGAGTAAACTTCATAATTTGTACAGGCTTTAAGGCCTAAACCTTTTGCAAATGGTATTAGAATTCATATATTTTGATCATCTTCATCATCTAAAATATTAAGCCAAGGAACAGGAGACCTTGAACGATAAGAAAAAAACGTTCAAGGATTTAAACCATTCCAAGCTATTTACAATATTCAAACGTTTCTTTGCAAAAAGTTTAGGCTCTATACGGCTTAAAGCCCTAGAAATATCACAACAAATAAATAATCAGGCAAGACACTTACTCTTTGTCCTTAACGAGAAGTTTCTGAATGAAGTCCTTAGCATCGTCCGAGATCTCGGTGAAGGCTTCATCGTCGTAGTCGTATTTAGCGACGGTGACGTTAGCCATTGTTTCTATATCTGTCTCGCCCATGAAAGGTGATAGACCTGAAAGGCTGGAAAGAGATGGCAAATGTTTTAATGTTGCTTCGTCTGTTTTAGTTTAATTTATGATCTTTTTGTAGGATGCATAGAAATTATTTAAGGTAGGATGTGTGATCTGAATGTGGTCAAATCTATCTTCAGTATTGTAGTGTATGTGATGTGAATATTAAAGATGATTCTGTCGTCACATGCGTTCACGCCGCGCTCTATGGTAGGGCAGGTAGTGGGGTACATCCCTCTCCTTCATCCACTTTGCTTATAGCTGCGACGCCGAGACGGGCTTGCGTGCGGTCTATCAATTAACTGATCTGTAAAATTGTAGGTTTTGTCTGGTTTTGGTGCTTCTACAACAGATTCAATTGAGCTACCAAACTATTGAGACGAAATCTAAAGACTTTTGCACAGTTAATACTCATCACATTTTATATGTTGTGTAAATTGAAGATTTATCCTATAAGTACTATTAAATGAGCAATATTTGTATATATATTTATTGTATTCACGTTCTCGAAAAAGGTTCTAAAGGTTTCGATAAAGTTTACGGGGGCGAAAAATCAATCTAGCTACGTCCATAGGTCTCATTTCTGGGAAAATTCGTTTTCTCTATTTTCACTTAAAATAACTACTTTTAATAAGTATGTACTTAAAATAATTTAATGTTTAGTTAGTAAAAGATAATTATTTATTAAATTAGCACTTTACTTTGATATTAAAATTAATATTTGCATGCCAAAATAATGGCCAAATGTATCATCGACTCATCGCACAAGAATATTTTTATTTAAGTACCACTTTTTTATTATTTAGTTACTGTATTTAAAGCTAAAGCAAATAAATGACTCTTGACTTCGACAAAAACAAAGCAAATACTTACAGCACATAACATATGACTCCCACAGACCACATATCAGTCCCGTAGCCAATCTGATCGAAGTTCACAACTTCTGGGGCCACGAACTCGGGAGTCCCGAACAAGACTTGGAGTTTCTTCTCAGGGTCGTAGAACCTGGCCAGACCAAAGTCTATGATCTTAATGCGGTTGCCTTGCTTTGTTAGGCAAAGGATGTTTTCTGGCTGCAAGATAAACGAAGAGTTAGGTTAATTTGAATAAGGATCATTTTCACTGGTTCAACCTTCAACGTCTGAAAGACTGATTAAAGTCCGGGACAGTGTTTCGGACCAGCACCCTTATTGCGTATCACACTATCAATCGGAATCAGTTTTATTTTGACAGTTCAACAACATTCATTGCGTTTTTTACGTTGTCGAGCAGACTAATTTTTCGAACATATGAAGCAATGGATTAGCAATTTGCTTCAAAATAATTCAGATTCTGATAGATTGTGTGTTACGCAATTTGGGTGCAGAATGGAGCCCCTATCTTTCCCAAAACAAATATTTATCCTCCTGACATAGGTAATTAATCCATTTTGTTATTATATACCTATCTACACATATGTCCATACATACATTGGTAAACTTACGCCTTTTTCCCACGGGAGGCTACCATATTAAAGTTATGATTTAGTACACGAGAGAAAGAGTCGGAATACGGTTATGGTAAGTAGGTGCCTAGGTAAGATTATAAGTGTGTTATATTTGTATTGTAGGTGTATTATCAATCCTAAATAATAAAATGTGCCAACTATTTTAATACACACACACCACTGTCTTATGTAAACAAGGAACTTCAAAGTAAATAAAGCGTAAAAAATTATCATCGAATGTTTCTTAACCACAACCGGATCGAAAACTTTAAAAACAAAAATAAACAAAGATATTTCTGCACGTTTCCGACAGATGATAGAAATCTCAGAAATAGAATTAGACGGATTTGAAATTCAAAAGCGACATCTTCAAATAAACTCTGAACTGGCCGGTAATCATAAAAGTCGCGCGCTTTTTTCCGCCATTTTGATTTATTAGTTGGACGTGGACCAAGATGGCGGGACCGCAACAGCTGAGCAATGTAATCGTTTCTTTATTTACTTTATTATTTGTACAAATGGAGTTAGGTACGTCTGTATTTATTGTTGGAGTCAAGGGTGAAGCGATTTCGCATTTTCTTAAGTCATAATAAAGAGAATTTTAAGTAATTCAGTACTTTTGTGATCTTCTCATTCGAACTTTGTAAAATTTTGTCTAACTGGAAGGCCTTGTTTAAAAAGTCATTCATCGTCATTTCATCAGTCATTTGTCGTTTTTTCGAGTCACTCACTACACATAGATCCTAGACGATAAATAGTCTAGTTTCTATTAGTGTTTGCAGACGACGAAATATCGTAAGATTCTAAGCAAATGACATCATTATACAATTCTAGACCTTAGTCATTCGAATAGAAAAACTCCTCTCCATTACACATGTAATTATTTAGATAAGTCACATTTTTAAACGTTTATAAGATCACGTAGCTGTGACCCGTTAAGTGGTTTTATTTTTAGCTCTTACGCCTTAACTGTACCGATATTAATAAAATAGCTATCTACTTCCTTGAATAATTATTACTACGAGTCTAATATTTTGTAGCGCCAAGTCTAGGATGCCCGTTTATGGAGTCTCCCTTTTAGTCGTGTCTAAACTCCCTTAAGTACCTACCATAAACATAATATCGGTATTAATATAATAATATGTCAATATGCTATACCAACTTCTATGATTAATCAACGTCCAAATGTCACGACATTTACTAAGTACTACTTTTTGTCAATGGTGCAACACGTTGCACCATTGACAAAAAGTAGTACTCCAATTACCTAATCTCCGGATAATTTAACACATTTATTGGAGCAAAAACCATTATTTTGGCACAATTGTTTCCAAAAACATGTATTCATTGTAAAGTGACCGAACCTTTACACTGGCGAAACATCGCATAGAAACATATTGATATCTCTATTTCTGTCAATGTATCTGACAGAGATATCAACATGTTTTTAACTGAATGTTTCGCCAGTGTAAACGCACGGTGACCTGTCAGAAAATCAGTCTTTTGCTAGAAGAACTTCTGAATAAGGCAGATTTTACTGGGACATAAGTTGCTGGCTGTTAGATCCACTTCAAACGTACCTTCATATCCAGATGCAGGATGTTCTGTCGGTGCACAAACTCGATGCCCTCGCATATCTGTCGCATGAACACCGTGCATGCTCGCTCCGTCAGTACGAAGTCTTCGTCTATGACGCGTTCGAACAGCTCTCCACCGGTTATACTGGAAATAATAGAGAAAACATTATTAAATTATCACACTTATATGTATGACGGTGGGTGCTACATCGGATGTATTAAAATTTTGCAACAATTGGATGATAGAGAAGTACTATGATGTTAAAAAAATATATTTATTATTAGCATCATCGTGATCGGTTTTGTTAATAGGAGACGAAATAAATAGTCAATAGGAGCATCTTTCAAAACGCAAAATGGTGAAGTTTCGGAGTTATGAGAACATAATCAGAACACTGAATTCCAAACCCTAACTACGTCAGACTTAGGTGCAATACACTGCGTTTACAAATTAATTTATTGAAATTAGTGCATATTGCGTCTTAAAGATACAATACAAGTGTCAGAATCCCATGCATGAACCACCTACGTCATTTCAACGCAACCCCGAATATCCGCGTGAACATAATTACGATCGTGTGGACGGACAAACAAAACCGACGCTATTACTGCTATTAGTCCGCGTTGAACACCTCAACCTCGTAAAACAGTCACAAAATCTGGTTTATAGCATCACTAGTTGAAGAACATGGTGATGCCTGGATTTGGGGGAAAATTTATTGAGGTTGAAAAAACAACGGAATGTTCGTAAGTCACACAGGTGGATCCAACTTGTCCCAAAATGGGGTGGATTAGGACCAACTTTCCTTTTGTCCTTTTAGCAGTACCTAACCCCAGAATTAGGCCGAAATTTGCAACCGTTAGCATACTTAACACGTACTTTGGCTAAGCGTTAGGCGGAAATACTTATGCCTGTTAGCTTGTACAAAACTATACAATTAGCTGGCATGCCATTGTGATTTGTGACATTCACCAATCAGAAGTTGTTTTGTGCAAGTTATACATGCATGTGTATTCTCGCCCTTATTACTGTCACTGTCGTACAATTACTGTCAAACTACAAGTGCAAGATAGAGACGGGAACATGCCAAGTCAAAGCACGTGCTCAGTAACGTTTATAGAGAGCATCTCTTATTTGTTCAAGCAAGATTTACATCTACAATGGAAGTCTGGCACACAAAAGTCACAGTGGCTACATGATGGAGAAACCGACTGTTCTTTCTTGGACGGTCTTCTACAGAAGGTCCATTAGTCATGCAGTCTACACGAGTAATTTCTGGACCTCTCCCAATTTGATGACACTACCCGGTTTTCCGCGTTCCGCATTATTGAAGCCCAAAGATAGGTCTTCCAAATCAGTAGTCCTTTAGTTCTTGGAATGCATGTTGAAGCTCGGTTCTCCGTTAAAGGAAGCGGCATATTTATGCACTATCAACATAAAGTGCATTTGTTATCACAAGGCCAGAATGTCAGCTTGCACCTAAGCTTTAGAATTCAAGCTATGTGTGACTCATCAAACCTACATTATCACCAGCTTCCTCCTCAAAATTACGTGAAGTCAAAATAAACTATTTGCGGTTTTTATAGCAACGAAAAATAAACAAATAACCAATACCTACGCAATACGCGTATCACCAAAATTTGCCTCTTAAAAACAGACGTAACACAAGAAAATACGTTTTATTTTTATATATAGAAAAACTACAAATTGCACGACTGAAGCGTGCTTTGGGTAAGGTTGCCAAAAAAATAAGATGATCGAATTAGCATCGACGTGTGCGTTGGCGCCAAAATAAACTTAAATAGAGGCGTTGAAGGTTGATGTCAGGCCGTTTATTTCGTGTTTATCGATGTACTGACTTTAAAAACGTTGTTATATGTTCCTGAGGAGCATAAAGTTATGTGATATTTTCGATTCGACCCACGGGATAGCTTTCAAACAACAAGGCCCAGAATGCGACCGGTGCAGGCGTTTCTGCGGTCACCAACCCCAAGTAGGAGCATTATCTCTTTTTGGGAGATATCACAAAACCCCGACATTTCGAAGTCCAAATCCAGAATGACCATTAAATCGCCCTAAGCTGCCTTAATGCATTCTTGAAACCGCATTCCTGAACCGAAAACCAGTCTGTAATCTTCCTTTACTTGGCAGTTAACGTTTTTACTTTAAAGTGGAGTTTCGAAGTTCCGTTTAGGTCGTCACGACGCTATTTCGACCACGTCCTTTGCATACACGTGCACGAATACGTTAATAGTGCTTTAGTAATGTCTTGGAAAGGCTGGTGAAGTAGCGAATAACTGTTCTTTATTTTAGCGATGACTGTGTCTCTTTGTGTATGAGCTGTTAAAAGTGACGGGATTTTTTGCTTCAGAGAACAAGACAAGGTTGTTGTCCTGTCCTGCTATATTAAGGTTTTGAGGATTTAAAGTTATAAACTTGAAATATAAGTTTAAATTCTAGAGCGATGAGCGCTTATAAAGAAACTTTTGAAGATAAGTATTTTGAAAAGGATTTAATTAGGCCCCACAGCAACCGTTGTTTTGTACTGATTGCTCAAAAGCCACAAATCATAAAACTCAAACTCAAACTCAAAGCATTTTCAAACTCAAACTCAAAGCATTTATTTCAAATAAACCAATTACAGGCACTTTTGAATTGTCAATGGGTCGGTCAGTCAGAAAGATGAAGCTAGTTGCCCATTCCAAAGCGTAGTAGATCCCTATGGAGAAGAACGGGCAAGAAACTCCACGGACACTCTTTTAAATCATAATATTTTTACAAAATATTGGTTACATCGTTCAAGTTGAAAATATACATGTGAGAACAATGTAGAAAGACGTGCACGTTAAAAAGCGTCCGTAATAAAAAGATAATAACTAAAACAACTAAATTAAATATTAAAATTAAAAATAAGCCATGGCAGCTAAGAGACGACCAGTCCCAACTGACGGCGCCCGTTCACGAACATGACGCATGGATCAGCACCATTTAGCTCAACCATTTTGAAGGGAACTTAATGATCCAACACACACGCCACCATCAGCGAGACATTTGAGTGAGCATGACATACTCTCAACCGCCAGGGCACACTCAAGTCAGTGAAAGACGTACCCAGTAAAAGGTAGCTTAATAGTAGCTACATAGTGCTCACACGTGCTATGCAATTATATAATACTAAGAGATTGAATCTAAACAATGCAAAGAAAGTTTTCTCTCATCTTAATCTTCAGCAGGTCCAACAATATATCCGAATGCTAATCAATTAATTAATGCGTCCTTGTGGAGCAGCATAACGTGACCTAGTTTCTTTTGTTTACCAACACAACATAATTTAAACAATAGCCATAAACGCGAAATTAGCCATAAAACTCAACGGCTTTTGAAGCGTATAACAGCTTGTCTGTGGCACGCTTTCACTCAAGTCCTGGTTAGAACTTTTTGAAATGCAATATTGGTTCACGCCTTCATGGCTCTTTAGAGGTTAACGTTTTATAGCTACTGTATTTAATGGCGAATAGACGAAAGCTGGAGAAATCTATATGATGGTAAAACTTTATAGAAGCCTTCTTAAAGACATAAAAACTGCATGCGATGAAAACATTAGGTTTAAATTGGACAAGGCTTCGATTTTTCATTTTATTTGCAGAAGCACGTCCGCTACGTGTGTCGCAATAAAATTCAAAATAGTGAATTAATACTCTTACTGCAATGGCGTTACTAGGTCAGAACATCTTTTATTTTATTTGGATTTTATATATTGCGCTGGATGATTCAACACGCATAAAAAATATATGAAACAGAAACTTATATCGAAGGGTGTGGTTAAGTCTGTTAGCTTTATACCTATTACTTGAAACTTGTGCGTAATCGGAAACAATCAATCTGCCTAGCCTTTTCCCAACTATGTTGGGGTCGGCTTCCAGTCTAACCGGATGCAGCTGAATACCAGTATTTTACATGGAGCGACTGCCTATCTGACCTCCACAACCCAGTAACTGAGTAATACGATACTTCTTGATAAGACTGGTTGCCAGACTTTCGGGCTTCTGACGACCCGTAACGACTGTCAAAGTTCCACGAATGACAGCCGGCTTTCCGAGGCCAGGAGAGTCTCGGTATGTAAAGATGGTCACCCATGATCGACCCGTACGGCTGTTATTACTTGGCCACAAGCTCCTTCACACGCAAAAAAAATATGTAAAACAGAAACTTATAATCGAAGGATGCGGTTAAGTCTGTTTGCTTTGTACCTAATCTATGAAACTTGTGCGTAATCGGAAACGTAAGACAATAAGATAAACGATCGACCGACACCCAGGATCCTCAAAAATCCTAGCTGTACAAACATTTTGTTTGTCAAGTTAGTCAGGGGTGCTAGGTCCAGTGTTTGTGAAACGTGATGTGGGTTAGGCTGTGCGCAGATTGAGACAAGACTCGACAGACGGAAACAATGACGGCGAACACAGTCTCACGACAAAACGGGTCTCATAGTCAAAGTTGTTTAAGATGCGTATAGTCGTCGACCCGCAGTTCCCTACAGTCATCCCACGGACCCGCTAGCGAATATTTCAAAATTTCCGCTGTTAAAGCTGCGTTTTGAAAAAAAAAAAATTAAAATAAAAAATGCACAGTTTTATGCTATGTGATTTACCAACATTATCGTCGCTAATAAGCCGTGAAAACAACACTTGTAATTTAGAAGCTGTTAGCGAATTTAAAGTTGAAAACAACCTCATTTCAATATTTCTTAAATTTTTCAAATGCTCAGATTGAAGTATACATATCAGTTTTAAATATATTTTTTCTGGAATTTTCTGTTGGCTCATTTAAAAGCAATAGGCTCTCAAAAACGACCATTTCACAACTATACTCATTTAAAAATGTCTTGACATACCTGTTTCGACAAAACTGTTTTGTTTCTAGTATGCGCACCGTCTCTGTGCTTGATCTATTGTTCATAAATCGTGCAATGGCATCATCTAAAAATAGAACGCACGGTCTCTTCTCGTTGGTGTCGATGGAAATAATAAGACTTAGAAACTATATCAGTTGAAATGCAAAGGAATCTGTATTAGTCTGCCTTGTCAACATTGGTAAGGTCAACAATTCAGCTATCGTGAGCAAAGAATTCAGTAGTGAAGTCAAATTACTAAAGTTACTGTTTCTTCCGTTAGTCGCAATAGTTTCAAAAACCTTTTTTTTCTCCTGATGATACGTGACTATAGATGCGTGTATGACATTATATGAACATAAACGAAGCTAAAGGAGTATGTAAGGATCGTAACAGGTGGATTTCTGTAGTTTCTGCCTACCCCCATGGGAAGAAACCGTGATTATGTAACTACCTATGTTATGTATAGGATCAGTTAAGGCGGGAGGAAACGCCCGGGTGTCACCATTGTGTGGATCACCCGGAGGACACGGTGGAGCATACAGTGGAGGTCTGCCCGGCATGGGCGGAGCACCGCCGTGTTCTCACGGAGGCGATCGGCGGCGGCGATCTCTCGCGTCCAAACCTGGTCCAGGCCATGGTGCGGAGCGAGAGTGTATGGGAAGCCGTCACCTCCTTCTGCGAAGCAGTAATGCTCGCGAAGGAGGAAGCGGAACGCGTGAGGGAGAGGCAACAGCCGCGCCCTCGCGCCCCTAGCCGCCGTAGGAGACGCCCTGGGCGGCGGGAATCGATTGCCGATTCCCGGCCACCGTAGGCGCGGGCTTGCGGACGACGAGTAATGGGCAGCTCGCCGTCCGGTAAGGAACAGGCCCGGGTTGACGGCGCGTTGTGTTCCACGCGCGCCTCAAAGAGATGTCAGCAGTGACGGGGTCAATTGGGCCGATGCCGCCGGGGTCGCGGGTAGTTCGAAAGAGATACCGTGGCCCTGGCACGGGCAACTGAAGGAACACGGGTGGGTTTTAGTCAGTAAAAGTCTGACACGCCCTCCCGCTCTGCCCGGAGCGGGAGAAGTCATTTGATGATTTCCCATCCACAAAAAAAAAATGTATAGGATCAATTATATTTTAGTCTTTGTTTTAAACCCTATTCATACCAAACTTCGTATGCTTCCATTTGCGTACTTCAGTCTGTAACAAATGGCTAGACGATTTATTTGGAGTGTCCGCTAGACGGACAGGGTTTCAAACAAAGTGTTCAAATAGCTAAATACCTGAGAACTAAACTAAGAGCTAGGTTACAGCACGTGGATCAGAATGGTGCCAACGTAAATACTGGTTCAAATTAAATTAGCTAGGGAAACTCCGCAGACGTGTTGGGTTTCGGTATCTAAACACGACAAATAAAAAAATTGATGTTTTTTTTTAACCGACGATAAAAAAGGAGGAGGTTCTCAATTCGACACGTATGTTTTTTTTTTTTTTTATGTATGACCACGCATAACTTTTTACAGAGTCGTCCGATTTGAAAATTTTTTATTCGAGAGAAAATACATCAAAGTTGGTCCCATATAAAATTGATTAATTTTGCTTGGGTAGTTTTTGAGTTAGCTTCAATAATAGGTACGCATTTTTTCCCCACTTTTATATGGATGATGTTCTAGTTTGTTTGGCAGATAGTGGTATTAGAATTTGTGCGGGGTAGGTACCACAACTCTATAGTGAAAAATAAAAACTTTTTTACAAATAAATACAACCGACTTCCAAAAACAACACTAAAAAGTAAAAAATAACTTTAATTTCGGAAGCCGATTTATCTTGGCAAGTCCGACTTCGCGCAGAAATTCGTTCATGGCGGCGCAGTAATATTTTTTAGGAACCAAAAATGGCATGCGATGACATCTGGTGAGTGTGAGTGAGAGAACATGCGCGAAAGGTCGTAGGTGCCTTTGTTCGGACTTGCCAAGATGTTTCGGCCGTAGGTACTGTACTTGGCTATTTAGAGCCTTTGATTTAGAACCTTAAGAAGCTGCAGATAAATAACATTTTGCTGGATTTGTTGGTAATCATTCATGCTCATGATTGCAGCAAGAATCTTACGGGAAGATTTGCATGTCTATCTTTAGGTTTGGTGCATATTTTCGAATTTAAGAGTTTTAAACATTTCTACTAGTCATCATCTTCGTTATTTGTTGTATTATCAAAAGGTTCCGTATGGATTGAAGAGCCATGTCTCATATTTAACAAGTGGGTTGCCGGAAACGTGGATCTACGCGTGACACAATGGGCTTTTAATTGTTTCTGTAATTAATATATTAATACGTATTATTAATACGAAAGGTGAAACACGGATACTACCGAAGTTTTAGTAGAAAATCAGCCGATTTTATAGGCCCGATCCAGGGGGTCTATATGTACTCTACACTCTCTAAGTCCGTCAAGATACGGGCCCGTCCGAAAGTAGTTGATCCGTCAAAACAACTGTCAACTTAATTTTTCGAATCAACAAATACCAAATACACATCGGGAGTAGGGACAACTGTCAAATCGTGTTGTCGGGCCCCGAACTAATCATATGTCCATAAGTTACGGAGTATACAACACCCGTAACTTCGGCCGAAATTAAGGGACCACCTGGAATTTGTAGCCATTTTATTATCGTCTCGCGAGAAAACGTCGAAATAAGTTAAATTATTTTATGAATAAAGTAATCGGTCCAGAAAGCTATTACCCGTCGAAATAAATTTATTTAACAACGACATTAATTATTATTTACGTTTTACGATCCGGCTGTCTGATTTGCACAAGTGCTTTTCATTCCAAATTGTGCAGGCTGTGAAGGAATGTGGTCTGATGCCAAAATAAGCGAATGGAAGATAAGTATGTCCAAAAATTTTATTACTGCTCTTTGTATAGAGAGCAGTAGAGAAGGATTTTATAGCTTTTTATTGAAGATTTTTGATTATCTGACAGTTGAAATGTAAGTGTTGCAATTAAAATTTTAATACAACTGGGGTACCCAATTGATGCAGCTCATTGTACATACCTCGTAAAGGCTCCCAAACAAGCGCGACGCGCCGACGCGATTCTGGTAGACCAATTTCCATGAAGTTTTCATAGAAATTGTTCTACTAAAGCCACGTCGCGCCTATCTGCGGGAGCCTTAAAGGACGTAAATGTTTATCTACCCGGCGAGACCGGCAAAATTCTTTCCTTGACCCCATAACTGCATCTAAAAATACACATTCCTGAGATGCTACTAACTTTTTTCTTGTTGGGACGACCCTGACTCGACTATCTGCGAGTAATGAAGCATCAACGTCGGATTTTTCCGTTTACCAATACGTTATGTTTACTTCTCTCGGTTTAACGTCATCTTCTCATTTAAAATTAGAATGTTTGAATGGGGAGGAACGTCAACAGCTGATTCTGAGCAACATTTTTTTATTTTTCACGATGACGTCACTGTTATGGTGCTTGTGCTAAGTTTTCCGAATTTATAGCTTGCTTCGTGTAGTTTTGACGTAAGCAGAAGCGTCGGTAGTTCGGATAACTCGGATATGTAAACAGTTTAAAACTGCTGTATACATAAGCAGTATTGTATCAACGTCGGTTTTTGCTGTACGTCATTAAAAGGCAACTAATGTACGTAGTTATAAACAAAGTTAACGGCTTTAGAAGATGATCAATCAATGTCGTAACATCAATATCATCTGTGTTTACATTGATAGTTTTTGCGATGGTCTTGTAGAGATAGGATCTAAAGCCATATCTACTTTCTCATGTCCAGACTCTAGACTGCTTAATTTTGGAAATAGTTATCTGACCATGTTTTTCATAGAAATCATACTAAAAGGAGTAGGTAGATTGTTTGTAGATAAATGATCTCTCATATTATCATTTATGAACCTAACTGAGGCAAAAACAAAACAAAATACTTTCATTGATTATTTATATTGAAAATCAAAGAAATGGTCGAACATTTATGCATTCGTTAAAGGCTCAAACAATACAAGGCGTATGTGCGTGTGTGCACTACGAACCAAAACCGAAAAAAGTGTCTCATGAATATGATTCAGAAAAATATATTTTTAGGAAGAACAAATATCCTTGGCGTACGTAATAGTTTTATAAGGAGTCAGCCAAAAGTCACAAGATTTAAATAAATAATAAATACAAAAGTTATTCAAGTGTTGCTTCTTCTTTATTGTTAATCATTTTCTGTGAACGCGGCCACTTGCAATAGGGTTGCCAACTTTTAAAAATAAAATATTTATCTTTGTGTAGCCAAAAAGGAAATTATGTAATTAGTGCCTATTATAAATTGTGTTTGGTCACAATCATGTTTGATGTGAAGATAGACATTTGGCAGAACATCTGAGGAGACAGGAAGATTTAGGCAGAGTAAGGAATGTAATAGACATGTCAACACTATAGTACGACGATCGACGACCGATTGGCAGATTTGCTCGATGTTTGAATTAGGGTTGGAAGGAAATGAAAAAGGATAATAAAGACTCATTGTTTTATAAACATAGGTAAGTAGTAGGTAATAATTAATATAAACAAAAGATAGGCTGAACAAGAAATCTTGATACAATAACAGTATCGCAGGAAATCATAATAAGTACTAAGTAAATGATTTCGATAAGATAACATAATGGTAAACGAATTTTCCATTGTTGTGAATCAGTGGGACATCATCTCAGACTAAATAAAAAATTAAGACATAGCGCTGTCAATATGAGGCTGCGCGTTTCGGGTTTCGTAAACATGTGTGCACGTAATGAGGTGTAGTTTAGTTGTAGTTCAGTGTAAATGTGTGAGTTTGAGCGTATATGCACAGGGCGAGGTGTAGTTTTGCACATCACTGTATTGTTCACAGCGCTATGTCTGGGACATCATCTACAATTTCCTAACATAAGCTATTGCATGTTCAGTAAACTTACCGTCGTTTTGACACTTTGGTAGCTTTCTTTTCCAAAACAAGAAGGCTACCTAAATTATAATTTAATTTAATTTATTTATTTAAATCAGACAAAACTATCCATATTTTTGTTAGTAGGTATACTTAAGAATTATGTTAGTAAATAGTAAATTATTATATATCATGCAGAAGTACTTTAAAGTGTTATAATTAAAGTGCTACAAGCATCTTTTGACTCTTGAATGACATTGACAGGGGGGCGTTGTTAGTAAACATTTGTGAATTGTTTTGTGAATTTTGTATTGAAAAATCAAGATGGCGTCGTTAGTTCAGATTTTTCCCCACGCGCCAAAATGATTCTTGTACTTGTATGTAGTTATAAAAAATATATATATTATGTATGTGGGTGTACTATATTATGTACATTGTACACCTCTGGTTAACCCTTCGCGGAATAAAGGCGTGATGTTGTTATATTTAAAAGAAATTAGCGATGGCAACTAGCAGCCCTGTCAACTTTGATAGAATGGCGTCTCGTGGCTGCGCGCCAACTATGCGCCGTAACTTCTGACGTGGTTTGACGCCACGACTCATTCTGTATCTGTGGAGTGGCCGTCGCCATTTACGGGTTACGCTTTGGCGCGCTTTTATAACAGGATATGCGTCACGGAAGAAGACAAAGATGGTATTCAATATAGGTTCATTGAGGGTTCGGATTCAAAGTTGAAGATAGAGAGGCCTTATACACACTGAGTACTAAACAACTCTTTTCAGCTTTTTTTTTTTAATTTGAGAGCTATCGTTTTTTCTTAGTCAGCGCCGCATCCAGTGCTGTTAGGGTGGGTGCATAATTATCAAGTGATTTTTAAGTCTCCAAACAACGGAAAACAATAAGGTATGCAGATTGTTGAAAGCACGGAATAGATAAATTTATCTGTTCCGTGGTTGAAAGAAACAGGCAATTTTAGAAAAAAATATTATACCATTAAGAAACACACCCAGAACAATCCAACGAATACCAACTTGTGTCAAAAATTTATAGGCATCATAATCGTATTTTCCAACCGCAGTGATCCATATTTGGGTATCTCCAAATAAAACAAAGTTGACAAGACTTGTGACTGTATGGTGCGATTCCCGTACTCATCGCGGTTAACCGCAGAACAGGCGATAAGAAAACCACCTCATGTTTGCTTAACTGTACATTTGTGTTACTTTCCAATAGTAAAGTAATACTACACAATTTCTTGTGACTCATCACTTGACTGACTTTCACCTTTTTGACATGTCACTGATCTGATTTACGTATGTATGTGCAAAAAGTTGGTACATAAACACAGTCTCGAATGAAAGCATTTGACATTATGTTTCCCTGCTATATAGGTACGCTTGTGATTGCACTAGTGGGTGGTGGAAGTCATTTTGGGAATGCCAAAGTAATTTGCATCAAACGAGGGACTGCCTGGCCTGACTAATGCAATCAATTAAGTAACAATATACTTTAGTCATACTACACCTAATTAAAGCATTAGTAAAATATAATTATGACGAACAGCTGCCTTCTAATTTTACACGAATTAGATAAATAGAACGCATTATACTGATGAGTTGGTTCCAAACTATTTACTATTAGCATGACGTCACGTATAAAAGTGAAAATTCCATAATTAATGTGTACCGGGCGTTGTAGCACCTGTCAGCATAATCGGTCTGTCAACGACCGACCTAATTACACCTGGATTATTCATAATTATTATTTATAGGAGACTTCGTAAGGAAACTCCGCCGTAGTGAAAAAATACATATTCTAATTAAAAGTGATGACAGCGAGAGCTCTAACAAGGATAATGATTAATGATGTATTTTTTACGTTGTTTAAAAAATATCCGAAATCTTCAGACTAAAGTTGCACACATTGGTGTGCACACGATTGCGTGTCTGTACTGAATTATTATTCAGCTAACGATAATGTTTGGGCGCATATTTTTAGGCACATTAGCATGCCCTTCAGAGATTTTAAAACAAAGATGATTTCAGCGCTAACAGATTAACATTAATCTACAAACTGACAAGCAGAAAAAAACAACACATTGTGCGAATAAGTTTGAGAGTGACAGCAAATGGTCATAAATAATGCAAACTTAAGATCATAATTTTACAGTGAAATGATAAATTAATGGAAACAAATGGCCTAGAATTCCGGCACGTCAGAATTACGGGCGTCCTTAACCTACATCGGTGGAGTCAAACATAACCTGATATTGTCCAGCTTTTGTGAATATGACTCAACTCGCGAAGCTACCGTTTGAATTAACTGGCAAAATCGAAATGCAGCGAGCATGTTTGTACAAACTACAAATGAATCTGGTACCTCCTACGTCATGTGTATGATAAATACCTATTACCGAAATTTATTCCTGTGCGAAGCTAGTGGACGATGAATGATACAAATAAACTGGCATGACGGAAGCATCAGAATTGTCGGCTCCTCCATCAGTTTTTCCGCAAGTGCCACGTCACGTGATACTGTGATTATTTAGTTATTTGCACACAGTATTTGTATAAAAGAAAGGTCGTTGAATGAAATTAGATAAACACGCATCTGGTATGTCCCACGCTATATGGTCTGCCGTGGGTTGATTTCTTGGCATTGTTGACTTTCGAAATGATCAAGAAGTGACTGTTGTTACAACTAATTAGAATATTATGAGAATATTCTGATCAGTTTAAAATTTCACATCCGCTGGTCTATGATTTAAAATGGAATGCCGCACGCAAGACTGAATAAAATCTAGATACATCTGTTGAATATTTTAATAAACTTATTCAGGATTTCCTTTTCTATCAATGATCATAACACCATTATCTTATCATTTGAGTACATGATTTCATTCATGCAATCAAATGATTAGTTGAAGAGCTGGCATTTCCAACATTCTCCTCTTATCAAACCGGTATTACTTTCAACTTAATTGGTACTTACAGTTCGAGCACCACACACATGTATTTCCCCCATTCGTAAGCATCATAAAGCTGTATGAGCCTCGGGTGTCGCAGCCTCCTCATCACATCCACTTCTCGTTCTACGTTCCGTCTTTCATCCCGTCTGCTAACCGACACTAGTTTGGCTGCAAGCTCTAGCCCAGTGCTTCTCTCTCGGCATAGGTATACAGTTCCAAATTTGCCTCTGAAAAAGAAAATGTTAGCGAAAATGAGTCTATAGAAGTAAATTTACACTTACACTTGGTTACACTTACAAGTCTCTCAAATTTGAAGAGGAAGAAATAGAAAAGGTCAGGTTCCATTTGGAGAAAATTGTAAAATATAAGAATAATAAAGCACAATGGTCATATTCATTCTTCTCGAGTTTCCATAAGCATCCAAAGATCGACATTTAATCCAATCAGATTTGCCTGAAGGTCAGTTACGACACAAATACATCCCGATGATTTATGAAAGAGAACAATCTCGACAAAGTGCCTTTAATAGATTCGAATGCTGATCTAAGAAAATGAATTACGTATACGTCTTTTGATGAAGAAAGCCATTACAATGGTGAGATTAATTCCATGGCAAACGAAACCAATTCAGGTGGAGAAATGTTGCGTAACGGACATCATACATAGTTCTACGGATTCAAGTCGATAAGTGAACGTTAGTAAACTGTTAAGTGAATCACATAAAGTTTTGGTTCAATTATTGTTTCCACCAGTTATACATATATTATGAGTCATGTAACGAGGGAACCTTTATGTGTAGGTACGCGTTTGGACTATCGATTCCGACATTAAATTTAGTGGGATCTAATTATAAGACGATTACGAATGGTACTGGCATTGTCTTTGCGTGAATGTGCCATGTTTCATATTTATAACAAGATATTTGAATGTTTCTTGAGGAACGACCTAGGAAATTCATGTCATGATTAATAGAACGAGTTAGATATTTAGAGTATTTAGCAATGGACAAATTCGACTTTAGGGAAGGATAATTTGGCAAATGAAATGGATAAATTATTAGCCTACTATTATATGTTCTAAGCATGTAAATCACTATAGAAATAAATCATCACCCAGTTTACATTTTTTGAATCATTATATTTAATATCCTGCCTACTTAAAAATCACAGACAATTATGTACTCAATAATCGAATCGCATCAATATAATCGATATCTTAAAGTCAACATTTCAACAAGCCACATTCATACACTAAAGTAGGTACGTAATTCCTACTCTTTGTTGGTTTTGTATACTTTCTACTTACTACATGTAAATTGACATGTCCAACACATACAATTGCGATAGCTTATCATCATAATCATTGTTTAAACACATTTCAACAAACAATTATTGTAGTCTGAGTATTTGATAAACTCACCTGCCGATCTCGGAGAGCATTTCATAAAATTCGTTGACATCTGTACTTCTTTTGATTGAGACATCGCGACACGGGAAAGGTGGCTCGATCTCTGTAAAAATAAACAATATTATTACCTATGTCAATGTTAATTTAAATGGAAGGATCATAACAGTAGTACGGAGTTACGGGCTCTGGTTGATTGCTAAAAGCGTTGGAGTTCCACAGGGTTGATAATTATGTCCGTGTTAGAATACTTCTGTAAATGATTTCAGGCAAGAGCTTCAGGTTCACTATCTTAGGGACGTGAGATATTATCTGGCCCCTTCACTTAACATAATAGCTTAGCCCTGCCCTGACCCCTTCAGCACTGTGTTTAGAAGGTTTAAGGCCAAGCAGAGCTCAGACTATCCTCCTAAAATACCACGATCTATCCTAATCGATTTACTAGTCCCTGGTTTCTTTGTATTTGGTGACATCTTGGATAGCTAAGCTTGCTCTAGTAAAACTATAGGTACCTATCATAACATCTGCCGGAATCCAGATTGCTTATCTGTTATCAACACTAGAAGCAGTAGTATTCTAGTGTGCTTCACGTGTTCTACTGACCCTTTTTAGCTTCTTTATCTACTATCTGATTGGAACACGTGTCTACGCACACTTTGGATTACCGATGACACTATGCCATAGCATAGTGTGAAAAGGTGACCACAGTCACCTTTGTATGTTTCCTTTTTGATATTACGACATGCCACGTTGTATTTGTTACTGATATTGACGTTTTGCTTTCTATCCTTGATCGAATGACAGAGAAATTGGCTTTTGTCACTTTGGTTTTGGACTATGCTTCATTGTCTGTTGTTGTAGAAATAATAATATGATTTTCCTTATCGGTATTTAGCCTGATTAGGATGTTGTATCCTGTATTGATAAACAGATAAAACTGCTCCATAGAGTATAATGAAATAACTAATTTTAATCTCACTGCGGTAGAGAATATAAAATTACGAACCTAGGTGTGTAGGTGTAGTGTACATACGTTTAGATAAGTATCGAGTTAAATCCAAAACAGGTGTGTGTCTTTGTAGCTATCTTACGAGCCAATTTGTATGCTTAGCCTTAGCTTTGACTGTTACTATGGCAGTCACGTCAACGAATATTTTATATGGAGAAACGAGGTTCGAGCACTTCTCGTTTCCCGACTAGGCTTTATCGATATCGTTGTTGCGAGCGAAATCTGCGCTAGCGTAGGTAAATAAATATTGTAATGGACATTTACACTGTAGCTAAGATACTAGATAGGAAAATTACTTCATCGCCTCTGTAATGTCATAGGTCCTATCTAATATCTTCAACTCTAAAGTTAATCACTCTGTAAATTAGGTGTGACATTACGACGTCATTGCTCAATCACGATGCAATTTGTTTCTAAAGCCAATAAATTACATCTACAAATAGCAAAATTGGCAAAAAAGCTGTCTTCAACACATTTGTCAATCTAATTTATTGCTTTTCTCGATACTTCTATAGCGACAATACAAAAAAAAAAAAAACAATAATAAACTTAGGAGTGCACCAACTAATGCGTCATGCATCTTTTTGGCAGCAAGTCAAGATGTAAAAAATGCGTGTCGAGCACGACATTGCGATTTTTGGAGTGTCTGTCTATTGTTTATCCGACTAACATGTGTTCAACGTTTTTGCTGTATCTTGTTTACATATTTTTGTATCCGGCATGAATTTGGTTTATTTAGTTAATTTTCAATGGTAATCAACCTAATTTCGTATGTTAATTTTGTTATTTAGTCAAGTTTTGGAGGCTGTGTTTGGATAGGCTGGTCAATTTATAGTGCTAATTAACAAGTTCAATTTTGTTGGTTTCAGTTTAAACATTGTTATTGTACGGTAGAATGGGATTACTTAGATATAACTTTCGTCTTATGAAAAAATCTCTAGGTATAGATTTTTGGAGGCATCAAAAGTTTTTCTTACCTTAAAAATGCCCAGTAACCGGTACACCAACAAAACTTTATTCACGCACCGAATAAAATTAGTTTTTCTTAAGTCGAAAGTTATTATCAAAGTAACCCCATTATAATAATTTTGTATTTTTCGTCATGGGAAATTATAAATACAAAATTACATTCAATAAACTCACGCCGAGTTTTTGTATTTATATTTATAAATGTAATTTTGTATAATTGCCGAATTTGCTTACAATTTCATCTCATAATCATTATTTCTTTGATTTATTGATAGGTACCTACGTTACGAAAAATATCCTCTTATAAATCGTCAATTACCTCTATAAAGTATTTACTATAGTATAGTAAGAACTAGGTATTGCAATTATTTATTACTAGTGACCCGCACCCTAATTGCGTAACACATTATCGATCGGAGTTGGTTTCACTTTGAAACAAATTGCTAATCCATGACTACCAAACTGAACTTCGACAAACCGAAATACGACAAGATTTTATTTCGACAATACGGAACTCCGACAAGTCTTCATTTCGACAATACATTCGTTCGAAATACCTTAAGTCGAAATACCTTACTACTGTACTCCGACAAAGCTTTCTGCGACGTGACTTAACTACGAAACGATGCGACTTCGACGACATACTTCTTCGACATCAATGGTAGTCCGCATAGAAATATAAAAAACTTCTTTCATATATCTATGGTAGTCCGACATGAGCCGATTTCGATATACTCTACTCCGGCATGCTGCAAATCGACAATATCTTAAATCAACACGACGCTAATTTGAAATTATTCTGCGACATTGGGAAACAACTGAACTTGTCAAACATGATATGGCTAGAAAGGGAGTGATTACGGAGATGACCACTAATAGAGAAGTATAGACTAATAGAGATGGAGATGGAAGAAAAAGACATGTTGCCCCCACCTCAAACAAATTGGGTTAGGGGCAGCAATGGAAGGATGAGGAATGGTGATGAGGATTAAATAATAACATGTATTTTAAATGAACATTTAAAAAAAAAAGTCTATTAGAGTATTAGACATTGCTGCCCCTAACCCAATTTGTTTGAGGTGGGGGCAACATGTCTTTTTCTTCCATCTCCATCTCTATTAGTCTATACTTCTCTATTAGTGGTCATCTCCGTAATCACTCCCTTTCTAGCCATAGGTTCAGTTCAGTTTGGTAGTCCTAATCCATTGCTTCATATGTTCGAAATATTTGTCTGCTCGACAACGTGAATAACGCAATGAATGTTGTTGAACTGTCAAAATGAAACCAACTCCGATTGATAATGTGTTACGCAATTAGGGTGCTGGCCCTGCTTCGCAAGGTTTTTACGACTTGACAAAACATGAAGGTTTCTATAAAAGTTAAATATTAATGTTATGAATGTAAAATATAAACATTTCGGAATAATTCTCTAAATGATCGTGAAAACCACATCAAAATCCGTTGCGTAGTTAAGAAAAATAACGCGGCCACACAGACAGATACAAAACGCGAATGCACAATTTTATTATTAAAAACATTTTCACCATGCACCCATTTTTATATGCATCCATTGCCCTCCCCAAATCCGCTCCTGTAGTAATATTAATAGTAGGCGCACAATAGTACTAATATAGTTCAACCTTACTACGTTGGACAGTGCACGGGGTGAACGCACCTCAGACGCCTATGACGCGTGCATCCACCTTTACAGCAAGCAGTTGATTAGTCATTGATTTTATATAGGCAGATCTACATGGATTATTTATTTACTGAACTTTAGGCAACGAATATTGCATTCGCGCTTACGGCCGATCTCAATAACATAACTCCAGTCAAGTGTAGGTAGGTACATTCAGGGAAATTAATTGTTAAGCAAATTGACACCGATATTGTGCCTCATCTATTTTTCCTGTAAATGATAAAAAGTATATTCTGCCTAAGTATCGTTTATATTTCATCTACTGCGCCTCATACTCGCTGAGAAGTCTGTTTGTCGTGTTATAGCCATTTCATACTTAACTGTCAAAGAATGACAGTAGTGATTTGAATATACCGACCATTTAAGTTGCTAGTCAATGTGTTTAACTATTAATTTCCCTGTCTTTACATAGCTCATCTACCTAGCCTTTTCCCAACTATATTGGGATCGGCTTCCAGTCGAACCGGATGCTTTTGAATACCAGTATTTTACATGGAACGCCTGCCTATCTGACCTACACAACCAGTTACTGGGTAATACGATACCCCTTGGTAAGCCTGGTTGTCACACTTTCTGGCTTCTGACAACCCGTAACGACTTTTAAAGATCCACGAATGACAGCCGGGACCAACGCAACGGCTTAACGTGCTTTCCGAAGCTCGGAGTAGTTAAATTGTGGCTATCAAATACTTGCCAAGAATGCGAATAAAGATTTAACTATCTGCGGAAGTCTAAAACAATATGAACGGGTGAAAAGGAGCACTAAAATGTTTGGAGAATAAAATAATATAGGTAGGTAGGAGGTACCTATTATTTTCATGATTATCATGGTCATTCGAGTCATTTCGAATTTCAAAGACAAACAAATCAACCAGAGTATTTTCGTTCATAATATCATCATCTGCCTAGCCGTTGCTGGCTTAACCTGACCTCAAATTGAACTATAAGGTTCACTCCTATCTGCTACTGATTTCCTAGTAATCAAACTCTAACAGCTTTCATCTTCGATCCCTCTCACAGATAGATTGTCACTAAGGATAGATCAAAATGATACTGAGATGTAAAAGCTTTGTCCCGTGTTACCTAAGTATGTCAATTTAAAAATCACAGACAGATTGTCGGGAATTTGAAATGGTCGCTAGAAATTCACCACCAACCAAGGGTGGTGAGAGAGCAGTGGTGGTCCAGTGGTAGCGGCCCCGACTTACAAGTTGTAGGTCGCGGGTTTGAAGGTTCGAACCCCCAGGCGCTTTACTTTGAATAAATAATTTCATCTGCTTTCAAAACTGTGAAGGAAAACATCGCGAGGAAACCGGCATGTCCTAGAACTAAAAATTCACAGACGTGACATCTACCAACCCTCACCATGGGCTCGCGAAGGTGGGTTACAGCCCACTCCCTCTCACCGAGAAGTGGCCTGTGTCTCAGCAGTGGCAATATTATAGGCTGATTAGCTACTTGTTGTAGTAAATAACAAACTGATGTGTGTTTTCCGAGGTTTTAAATTTAATGGCTACTATAAACGAAGCTGATGTTTTATGGGTTTGCCATTAATGAAAATTGTTTTTTGTAACAGGCAAAAAAAATGGATTGCGTTTATTTATTGTTGTGTCCTAATTTAGAATTATATAAGGCCAGAAAATTGTCTGATCAGCGATTAAGATTATTGCCTGTCAAGAAACCTTGAGATACCTTATGTTAGAGCTGACACTTTGACAATGTTTTAATATTAGGTCTTTACCTATGAAATTGCCGTTCTGCAGTACTGGCCATTTCAAATCAAAATAGTTTTTGTTTGGCTAAGAATTCTAATTTCAAATTAATTTTATTTTAAAAACATGGATTTTTTTTCCCAAAAGTAGTCATTTGTTTATTGATTAGTGTTACATTTTCATCGCATTTCAATCTTTTTCGTCATCATGGATACGTTAAAAATTCGAGTAATTATGGAATATGAGTACCGTCGTGGCAGCAACGCGGCACAAGCGGCACGCAACATCAACGACGTTTACGGAGCTAACACTACAAACCAACGCACCACTTGTTATTGGTTTGCTCGCTTCCGTTCTGGAAATTTCGACCTGAAAAATGAACCTCGCGGTCGTCCGAAGACTTTGGTCGACAATGACGAATTAAAGCGATTGTGGAAGCTGATGATACACAATCTACGGCTGAATTAGCAGCAGCTTTCGACGTTAGCGTCAAAACAATATTGGTCCATTTGCGTCAAATTGGCAAGGTAAAAAAGCTTGACAAATGGGTGCCCCACGAACTCAATGATCGCCAGCGCGAAGTACGCGTCGAGACGTGCCTTGCACTGCTCAACAGACACACAAATGAAGGAATTTTGAACCGCATTGTTACCTGCGATGAAAAATGGATTCTGTTTGATAACCGCAAGCGCTCAGCAAGTTGGTTGGATCCTGGTTCAGCACCTAAACAATGCCCTAAACGAAAACTTACCCCTAGAAAAGTGATGGTCACTGTTTGGTGGTCTAGCGCCGGTGTGATTCATCAATGCTTCTTACCAAACGGGGTGAGCATTACTTCAGATGTGTACTGTGAAGAACTGAACACAATGATGGAGAAGCTGGCACATCTCCAACCAGCATTGGTCAATCGCTCGTCTCCGCTGCTCCTGCACGACAACGCGCGACCTCATACTGCACAGCAGACGGTCTCCAAGTTGCAAGAACTGGGGTTGGAAGCTCTCCGTCATCCGCCCTACTCACCAGACCTTGCGCCTACAGACTACTACTTTTTCCAGAATTTGGGTAACTTCTTGGCGGGAAAAAAGTTCAATACCCGAGAGGCAGTACAAAATGCCTTTGAAGAATTTGTTGCCTCCCGTCCAGCTGATTTCTTTAAGAAGGGCATCAATAAACTGCCACTGCGTTGACAAAGATGCATTGATTGCATGGGTGATTACTTCGATTAATACAAATAAAAAATGCATGAAAAAAATTCGTTTAAATTTTTTCATACAAAACGGCAATTTCATAGGTAAAGACCTATTAATAGGAAAACCCAAGAAATCACAGTCCAGTACTAAGAAAGTGAAGAAGAAAAACTTTTAAACAAAAAAAAAAAAAAAAAAAAAACAACTGACTTCCAAAATAAACACTAAAACAAAGTGAAAAATAACTCTAATTTCGGAAGTCGGTGTCATTGTTTTTGATTTGATTTTTTTTTCGCGATTTCAGGTTTGGTCCCATAGT
Organism: Cosmia pyralina; assembly: GCA_946251885.1. Lineage (NCBI taxonomy): Eukaryota > Metazoa > Arthropoda > Insecta > Lepidoptera > Noctuidae > Cosmia > Cosmia pyralina. The sequence continues at coordinate 21,733,475 of OX276342.1, read as the reverse complement.
AAAAGTTGTTTGTTATCATGAGCACAATCATGTGTTTAAGTATCGGTCACTAATTACAAGTCAACCTATATTTTTCACTTTTTAGTTGTGGTACCTATCCCATACAAATACGAATACCACTACTTGCAAAATAAACTAGAACATCATCCACATACTCGTAGACTAAGTGGGAAAAATACGTAGGTACTTATTATTGAAGCTAAATCAAAAAATACCCAAGTAAAGTTAATAAATTTTACACGGGACCAACTTTGAGGCATACCCTACCGAATAAAACAAGAATTATTCAAATCGGGCTACTCTGTAAAAAGTTATGCGTGATCAAGATCATACATAAAAAAAAATATATAAATACATATAAGCCTCGACTAGAGGACCTCCTCCTTTTTTTTCGTCGGTAAAATTGATGACAAGCAAGGGAGCCCTATGCCAGTTAGTGGGTGAAGTCAGGGTGATGATGATGATGACCAAACGCTTGACATTGATACAACATGCGACATCTAGTCCCAATGAGATACTGGCAGTTAAAAAACATAATAATTAGTAACACTATTGCGTAGTTTTAATTTTAAAAATAAAAAGGTTATGAATGGGTGCGCGGGCGCTGAATGGGCAGAGATCTGTCGACCTTCTAACTAACATAATCCCGGTTGGTTACTTGGCTACTGATTGGCACGTGTTCCTATGTACACATCATAGTGTTTTATTACGAGCTCAAAAATTAAATTACCGCCACGGTATAATATCGTAATTATTTTACGCTACGACTCACAGCAAATAATTTTACGTTTTTTTTTTAAGATAATAAAAGATTTATGAAGTAGTCTGCTTCAATTTATATTACTGTTGCAAATTACAATTAATTCAAGACTAGCCTTGAATTAATTGCAAAAAAAATAGTCCTGAAAAAAAAATTTATTAGGCAAATGTTTTTGCCGGTAGCTGTACTTTGCCACGAATGTAATCTTTCAGCTAATGATTCTGGATTTGTAAAATCATCAAAATCATTTATTGTATTTCGACATCTGTTCTTTATTTATGGTCTTTGGTTCGTTCTTCTTTTCTGCCGACAACACCTCTGTCACACTTTTGAATATTATCTGTCACAATAATTTTGAAATAATAAAAACGGAAGTGTTTAAGATTATTTTAATGGTTGTGTTGTCAAAAGAATTTTTGTGAAAAAAAAAAATATTGTGGAACTGAATATTTAGGAAGAAAAATATTCTTTTTCGGAGGGTGTCATTGTTGATTAAAAAGAAGAACGACCCCTTTGCACCATATTAACTTACCGTATAGTTTTAGATATCTCTCGGTATTTTTTCTCTAGTGCCAGTTTCCACTTGATATGCTAGGTCATCTACCTCACGTAATACCTAATTGATAAGTTTTTCTATGTCGGTAATATCGTCACCCCTGGTTTCATTACTTTTTTAATCGATAGAAAACAAACTAAAATATAGGACGTTTAAATCACGCCGTTGTAAAAACTGTCTCGCTCACAGCCAGTTATAAATTATATCGAATCGCGAAATCTGCTATTAAAATAGATTTAGTACTGCCTTGTGCCTGGCATTGTTTTAAAAATAATAATAGCGAAATCGATGTAGCATTTTGTTATTAAAGTAGGCAAGTCTGTCTGTAAGTATATGTTTGTAATGCATATTATTATGTACTTTGATTTATATTTAAGTTTCTAAAATTGCTGTTTATGTCTGTTTGAACGCTCCAAATGGCTATAATCATCACTTAAAACGGCGATAAGAGGTTTTTAATGATTTTAAAATTAAGATCACGCATAAACGAGTAGTGTTAATGATTTGGAAAACATATATGTCAAATTAGAGCATTTTACGTACCTAGTGTAATTAATTTGTAATGTTATGTCTAACGCGGATAAAAAACTGAGAATCACGCAAAAACTATCAAGCGTATTTTTATGAAACCTTCACCATTTTGAAGGTAATTTAATTGTTTATCTTTTAGTATACGTGTTTTTAAATAATACCTTTTGTTTTATGTGTAATAAATTAATAATGCGTTTAATTTGGGACAGCGCTGCTTGATGGGTGGACGTACGACGCTTTGCGTGAGCTCAGCAGAGAACGCGCAAGCTAACCACTCAAGGTCGCTGGCACTTATCTGTTTCTTTTATTTAAAGAAACATATCCCTGGACCTTTAATAAATAAAAAGATAAATTAATGATTGAAGCCATTCCGTGATTAACTGTGTCGGTTAAGCTGATATTAAATACATAAGTAAATAAATAGCTTACCTACATAAATAATAATTCTTTCTTTTGTCTTGTTGTATTAATGTTGATAGTTAGATATATATATTTAGATATTTCCGTCTGACCTTTCTATAATATTAGGCGAAATGATTGTTATAAGTTCATGACGTTGAAAAATTCAATTGTTTCCGCCATGTGCGGCCGCATTATGAATTTATTTCAATCCGATTCTATTGTTAGGTAAAGGAAAATTAAATTTATAATTAAATCAATTGTTTTCTGTAAATCCAATGTGATGATACCTTTAATATTATGATATACTCGTATATATGAAATATGAATACCTATACGTTTCGGAAAATCAGGTGTTTGGTTTCTTGTGGGTATATATTTTTTTATTGTGTTTTTTATAAAATCAGATATATCAAAATTAATTAGCATTCCCGCTACCTAACAAAATATTTTTTTTTTATTCTATAAAATTTTGGCGGGAGAGCGGTGGTGGCCCAGTGGTATAAAGGTCCCCAACTTACGGGTTGTAAGGTCGTAGGTTCTTTACTTGTGTAAATTATTTCATCACCACTGCTCTCAAAACGACAAAGGAAAACATCGTGAGGAAACCGGCATTGACCTAGAACCAAAAATTCGAAGACATGTGACATCTACGGCATCTACCAACCCGCTCTGGGCCCGCGTGCCCCCCTCCCTCTCACAGAGAGGTGTGTCCCAGCCATAGAAATATAAAAACAGTTTCTTATATCTACGGTTCCAGCAGTGGGAACAATAAAGGCTGATTATGTTATGTTATTTTTTAATTTTATACCGATGCCTACCCATCTCGTCTGTGCAGTTTCGCCAATTAATTTAAAAAGGCCCTGTTTTTTATTCTCTTTTATGTATGTTCTTATAATGTTTGTATTTTTTGTTGCCTGAAAAATGCGATAACGTGAAAATGTATTTTCGTCTTCAATGTCATTCACCTTTCACGTCGTCTACATACTTATGCATTTTACGAACATTTGCAGTGTAAGACATGACTTTTTAAAATTTATATAAGTAGGCATCCGTCGGGTAGGTAGGTAAATACAACAATAGGTACCAACCATTTTTCTTAATAAAGATTCTGAGTTGTATGTAGGTTGATTTTGTGATTGGTTTCAGTAAAACAGCTGTTCAAAAGCAATAGCAAATATTTATTGTAAGTATTAGCAACTTAAAAGTATAAAAACCAACTATTTCAATTAGGTACGGAAAGGCACGTACGCGGGAAATGCGGAGTGGAACTTAATTCAAACTCAATCAATAAAAAAAAACGTGCTGATTCTATAAATCATCAAAGAATCAGCACTTTCCGAACGCCAAATATGCAAACAGTTACCTGCAAAAAGCCAACCCCTTGCTTGGTGCTTCCTTATGAATACTTATGAATTTATGATACACGACATGATTCTTTCAAACCAACATATTCACTTAAAATAACAAACATTCCGAGAATATTTCAAATACAAATAAGTTCTTAAAACAAGCTTAGCAGACCACATTGCCTGTTTCAAGTAAAAAAAGTTTACATCCAAAGGATGTATGCGTCATACAAAGAATGCTATAAGATTAAAGCCTGCGGTATGTTTAAGCCTTAGGGATGTTGGTCGTTGTTTTGTGCATAGGGCTCTAAACCTGACATACCGACATAGCCGGATACCGTCATATTCGAATCGGAATTCCGGACGTTCTTGAGACCGAGCTTCGGAAATGCTTTGATTGGCTACAGATTTCTAGGAATTGATTTGTTATAATGTACCTATTGATGACTTGGTTGTTTTGCATATTTTGGAATACATAACATAACATATCATCACGCCTTTAAACCCCCAAGGGATGGGCAGAAGTGTGCCTATACTACACCCACATTTCGCCAGTTATGTTTCAGTCACATGTAATAGGGGGCGAGCCAATTGCCATCAACCGGGCACAATTAATCCAGACTCCGGGCACGACTGAGAAATTCGTGATGGAAAAACCCAATAACACTTTGCCCGACCTGGGAATCGAACCTAGGACCTCATGCTCAACAGTAGCGCTTGCGTCTACTAGACCAACGAGGCTGTATTTTGATTTAGTTAGAAACGCTCAGGTCATGGGGTCCGAGTGCGCGTCTACTTTTTAAGGAAATTTCTCGCCGACTGGTCGAGTCTTCACGTGACCAGAGGGCTGGCTCGTTCTTTGGCCAAAGAATTAGCGTTGCCATTCAACGTGGCAATGCTGCCAGTCTTCTGGCCACGTTTCCGGATGACATCGATGCGGACGAGTACTTCGATGCCTAAGTGTCCTTTTGTTTTGTATTTATTTGTATAGTTAGTTAGTTAGTCATTTACATTATTTTTTTATTGAATATATTATTAACTCTATAACATTTTGATTCATAATATAAAAGTATAGACATAAAGTACCTACAGTCGGTACGACAAGAAGAAGAATCTATATGACGTAATTACTGTCAATAATCGTCATATGAACTACAGAATTGCCTCCACGCACAAGCCGTCTGCATGTATTACCGACATGACGACTATAGTGTCATCGAGCGCACGATTCCAAATATTCGGCCCAGTCGAAAATAAAGACGGATTCCACTCGTCTGCCAAATATTGTATTTGTTTACTTTATTTTTATTCTGCCGTCAGTTTAGCTAACTACTCGTAACGACGACAATTATAAACTTTAGATTTAACCTAGATTTGAGGAATTAATAGAATGTGCGTTTTGTGCTAACAGTAATTGATGTTGACATAGTATTTTTGCGATTTTTGTTTTACACTGACTTTAGTGAGTTAAATGTTTAGTTCACACATAGTAATTTTGTTGAAGCTGGGGAGGTTATATCTTTAAAAATCGAGTAGGTATACTATACAGGGCTATTTTTAAATCACTAGCAAATTTTTCACAGGGTATTCTACCCAACCCATGAATATGAACAACTTTCATTAAGGGGCCAACTTTGAAATCACGAAAAAAATCTGCTGTTTCATTCATTTTGGTCGAGTTGGTATTGAACTCTTGTATGAAACAGCTGATTTTTTTTCGTGATTTCAGAGTCGATCCCATAGTGAAAGTTGTTCATATACATGAGTAGAATACCCTGTAAAAATTTAGCTAGTGATTTAAAAATTACCCTGTATAGGTACCCGAAACCAGTTGTGAAGGAGCAATTATCCTGGTAAATTTCAGACCTCACTCCAAATCATTCAATTCATCATCATCATTAGCAGTCATGTTCCACCCACACTGCTGAGTATTAGGCCTCCTCCCTTCTGTGCCATGCTTCACTGGTTCGTGTGAGTATTTTTTTTTTTTTCAATTATTTGATACAAAAAGGAACAAAGACCAATAGGTATGACCCTGTAGGTGTTAATTAAGTGTTTTATTTGCGAACAAATTAAGGGTACAGCGAATCAACAGAACGAATCTTTGTGACGTCATACTTTCGGAATTCAAATCCGTTATTCGTGATGTGTTTTTCAGTTGAAACGGCAATTACTGTGTCTGCTCAGCCTTAAAGTATTTAAAAAGTAATAAAGGGAAGTAATTAAATAAAATATTACCTCCAACCGGATCTGTTTCGTCAACGTGGATCATTTCTGATGATCTGAAACAATAAGATAAAAATTTAAGTATTACATTCACATTAAAATATTCATGCCAACAGCTCTGCTGTACAGTACCTATATATTAATATTATTATGCTGTATGCTGGAAACGTGCAGAATTAATGAATGCACAAATAAAGGACGGTACTCCAACAAATGATGTATTAAACGTTCAACGAGCAATTTAGAAATTATTTATGGCACCATTAGTCGTGTACAAGTACATCGGAGATTGTGCTTTTAAAAAACAAATGACGGCCGTGAACTTTTAAAGCTGAATAGCTTTTTATTTTGGACTTGTTTTGTTATTATTTTTAAACTGTTTGTAGGTATATACGAATTTTGTTCTCTGCTTAGTATTCCGTCTAGCTGCCAAAGTTAGAAAAAGTGATCTAAAAGTGTATTGAGCGTATGGCAACAATAGTAGTTATGCCAATTTTTTAAAACCTAGTTTTTAGAATTGTAAATCATGTTCATGTTTACTAATTATCTCACAATGTTATGTTATGTCATTCAAGCGTTTGAAACTAGAATTAAAATAATATCGCTAACATCTTCAGGACAGATGTGAGAAAGTAGACTTTCAACTGTTTTAGTCATTCTTTAAATTCAAATGCTTTTGCAAGTGTTACGTGAAAAAAGTTTTCTGTGACTACATAGGCACCACTTGTTTTATTTTACGTAACAGGTACCAATACCAAGTAACAACTGGTTACTTGGTATTGGTACCGTAGCATTGTAACCAGAGTTTAGAACCCTAAGGTAGTCCTAGGGTAAAAGATTCATGCGCACAGATTAAAAAAAAAACCAGTTGTCACCACAAATAGGTCGTCCTTCCATCTCGACAATTTGTCTATTTCGTGTCGTGGAACAGATGACTACATTCTGCAGTCCAGCCGTGCACTCGGAATCACTCGGGATGTGGGTCGTCTATTTACGAACTAACATTTGTGGCCCATTATTATTATATCGTGTCGATCGCACGGACACGTATTTCATATTTTAAATCACGCTGTTCTAATTTCGGCTTTGCTTTGTCATGTGAGTGTTGGCAAATATGACAAATGTTGCTGTATTTTTGTCATTGGTGTAGCTGTAGGTACTTAGTTATTAAAAATGGATGGAAAAAATTGAGTTTTCATGTGGCAAGAATTCACATTCCAAGCGTCATCTAACGTTATTTTTGTCATCCAGATTTTATTTTCCCTAGAAACGTACCTAGCTCTACAGTTACGACAAAATTACGATTTACGTATTCAGTACAAAACTTAACCAAATGTCTTTTGGGATAGATAAAAACAGTGAAGCTCCTTTACCTAAAGAAAATATTTTGAACCCTCCTTTGTTATGTCACTTCTGGGACAAATAACGAAATTGAACAGGTTTTTGCTTTCAGAACTGGAAATAACGAGTAATATTCTGGCACAGACTATTGATGTTTGTAAAATGAACTTGAAACCTTTTCATTAGGTAGGTAGGTACGCAAAATCTTTTTTATCACACTATCTGAACAAAAATACTACACAATACCGTTTTTTTTTTAATGAAAACGTGCTCTAACATTTACATTCAGCCAGCTTTCCGATCGTAAACAAGCTCATTGGGGCGTAAAAAAACATTGAAAGAGAAGAATCAAACATTCTTTTTTTAAATGGAACAAGGTTGGTGTAACGAGGGATTTTTGGTGTTCCGAGTTCCGACCTACTTGCGTTGAAGACTGAGTAATTAATTAAAATCATTGGTTGACTTGATTTTGTATTGAAATGTTGTAAAGACAAATAAAATCACACTAATATTATAAAGGCGAAAGTTTGTGAGTGTGTGTGTGTGTGTGTGTGTATGTTTGTTACTTCTTCACGCTCAAACGGCTGGACCGATTTGGATGAAGTTCGGTATGTAGACAGCTTATACCCTGGATTAACACATAGGCTACTTTTTATCCCGAAAAAATAGAGAAAGAAAGGATGAAAGAAAAAGTATTTATTGTGACTAGCACAGGAAGATCACCAACTAAACTAAAATCACAATAATAAAAGTTTGAAAACAAAAAAACAAAAATAAATAATCACACCATCACACTTAATCACACTAATATTATAAAGGCGAAAGTTTGTGAGTGGTTGTGTGTGTGTGAGTGTGTGTGTGTGTATGTTTGTTACTTCTTCACGCTCAAACGGCTGGACCGATTTGGATGAAATCCGGTATGTAGACAGCTTATACCCTGGATTAATATATAGGTACTTTTTATCCTGAAAAAAATGTAGTGCCCCCGTGGGATGAGCAAGGAATTCAAATATATTTGTTACTCCTTCAAACTCAAACGGCTCGACCGATTTTGATAAAATTTGGTGTGGAAGTAGCAGACATCCTGAATACACATAGCACACATAGGCTACTTTACATCCTGAAAAATGTAGTGTTCCCGTGGGATGAGCAATTTTTTTGTGAATACTTTTCTCACCGATTAAATAATACACGTTTTAGTGTATCTCATAAACCGCGGGTAACACCGCGGGGCGCAGCTAGTAATCAATAAATAGCTTGGTGGTGGTGGTGGCGTGGTGGATTTTGTGGCGTTGTTGTGTTTGTGAGAGTGACTAATGTTCTAACGAAGAGATTATTCGATATTCCTTGCATAAATCGGAGTAGACTTGTGCCTTAGGCCAGCGCACACTTGTGATTTTTAATCGGGCGATAGTTTGATCGTTCTTAGAATTGGTATGGAGTTAAGGCGAGTACAGCTCCTAACCAGCAGCGCCACCATTGAAAAATCAATAAGTCAGGAGATATGGAACATTTTGAAATTTCCTATGCACACATTTTTAGTCAGATGAGGTAGAATGTTTTTGTATTAAAAAAAATCATCACTATACCTCCTAGGCTCAAAGTTATAGCAGTCAACGGCCGTTTTTGGTGTTAACTGCTATAGCTTCGAACTTTCAAAATGTTCTATATCTCATGACTTAATTTAGTTTTTTTTTCTAAATGGTGGCGCTGTTAGCAGCTATAGGTACTCGCCTTAAGTCGACCGATAGTTCAGTCGCCATAAAACACTATAAGTACTGACTCCCAGAACGATCAAACTATAGCCCGATTAAAAATTACAAGTGATCAGCCTTATGACCCCAGATCATAATGAACTACTTGGTAGGCACAGGTGGCAACCCCTAAACATTCATAACTAAGTAAAAACTGCTACTGATCTACCCTCCTTTCTTAACTTTTTTCCAAAATGTAACTCTCCTAAGAAAATACTGGTAGTCAGTTACATCCGGTTAGACTGGAAGCCGACGCCAACATAGTTCAGTTGGGAAAAGGCTAGGCTTGTGTTGATGCTGAGCGTGATTAGCTAGTATATACCTACCCAGTAGATTTGATCTAGTTCTAGTCTAAGCTGCAGATTATTTAGAAATACTTATTGCTCACTCAATACAACTTTCCTACATTTCCCAATTACTACATATCATTAAACGTTTTTAAAACTAAACCCACTTCGAAGATATTTCCGACAAAAGTAAACATTTACATAAAAGTTTTACGAAAATAGCTTCAGATGTAGTGTTTTTAGAGTTAATTTTAGCTTATATGTAGGTGTTGCCTAATTAGTTAGATTAACACATATTCCACGTGAGGAAAGGAGGCCGATGTTCAGATAAGGTTTTGCACACTTCGCTTGATTTCTGCTTTACTGCATGTTTATTTTAAATAATCAGGTTAAATTGTTTTAAAATGCTACTACATAAGTTTTGTACACGTACAGACCAGCGCCCTAATTGCGTTACACATTATCAATCGGAGTTGGTTTCATTTTGACAGTTCAACAACATTCATTGCGTTATTTGCGTTGTCGAGCCGACAAATTTTTCGAACATCATCATCATCATCATGTCGTCCACACCGTATCCGGCGATGGCGACACCTATATGTTTTTTAATTCGAACATATGAAGCAATGGATTAGCAATTTGTTTCAAAATGAAACCAACTCCGATTGATAATGTGTTACGCAATTAGGGTGCAGTACATATTATACAAGACGGCAAAAGATTTAAATAACAACAACAACAAGAAGGCAAGTGCTTACTTACCCGCTTTCAAAATTATTCTTTTCTTTTCAACAGTTAATTTTCGAAGTAACGAAGTACTTACTTATTTAGATGAAGTTGTCTGTTTACTTATCATGTCCGATATGGCCTTTATTTACTTAATAGTAAAAAAGTTATATAATACTAATAACATAGTATACTTTTAATCCACTTTAAATCTAATACTGTTATGTAAGTGATAAGGATAATAGTGTTGAAAACTTCCATTTTTGTCAATTTATACAGACGGCAACATTATTGCCGGATATTGAAAAATTGCATTTATTTACTTTTTTAGCCTTTTCAGTTTCGACCAGAATTTGGCCACTTCGATAGCGTTATAGTCGGCTTTGCTAAGGTCTTCCATAGTGCAGCTGATTTTGCAGAGAGAGCACAACAAGAAGTGAGGCATCGTTTGTGATGTGGCCCCACAGTCGCAGTACTTGACTAAATTGTACCTGCAGCGGCCTATCTGGCTTTTTAGGCCGTTAAAGGATTTCCAGGTGGGATATCGGATGTTCCCCCTTAATTGACATTTTCTTAATTATGTATGTTTATAGGAGGTCCACACTATTCATACCCCGTCCTCCCTCCCGAAATTAAAGTGAAATATTGCAAAACGGCGTTCCCGCTCGCGTTAGCGGTTATAGTAACAAAATTATAATAGATATATTTTATCGATATCAATATCGATCAATGCAAGCCGTAACGTGTATGAGAAATAAATTGCTTTTGAGCGTGCGTGAGTGTACGTCAAGCGCAGTGTTTGCGTTAGTGTGAGAACCATTAGCAAACTCGCGATCTAAGTGCGTGTGGTTTATTTGTGTGCTTAATGCGCGTACGTATTGGTGTCTTGCTTGTAGAGGAGTTACAGAGTGGGGGACAAGCGGCGACACGCGTTCTAGTAAAAATCAGGAACTATTTCCTTTCTAATCTCTTTATCTGTTTTGTGGGTGGCCCGCTGGAAGCTTTTCTGCGGGCTGAATATGATCAGCTGGAGGGGAATGTTTGAGAAGCCACAATTTTAAATGCCGCATTAGAGCTACTGAAGTGGGATGGTCGACTTGAGGAAACTGTTACGTCTCTTCAGTCTGCCTACCCCTCGACTTCGTTAAGTCGTAAAGTGAATGACGGTTTGTCCTTAGTATAATTGTTGAATATAAAAATTATACATTCTTATAGGCAATTAATTTACAATTCGTTTCCAATAATTAAGTACTTGGAATGATTACCAGTGGGTGTTTTACCCACACTGATTACTTTTAAGCTTGGCTCTGTACGGCATTTCATACAAACTTTCAAGTCCTTTTTTAACGAAATTAATGAACCGATTTTAATGAAACTTCATACGCATAAGCAGGAGACACAGGTCTAAAAAGTTAGTTATGAACATTTTCATTACTTATGTGTATATATATTGTATAAGAACATATACAAGTCCAGTATAAGCTGATCTCGCATTGTATAGGATTACCATACAATGAGAGGTCAGTGTACACTGGAAATGAATAGCTTGATTTGTAGCCGTGTGCACACGAAATACCTATCGAGAATGTGTCGGGCTCGGGTCACAAAACGATTCTGCACACAGCTTTCGCGACTCAAGGTGATGTTCTTTTGAGCTGTGTTATACAACGAATTCAATAAAATTATACCTAAGAAGGTTTAATGTTTAAACGGTTGATGCTTAATTTATAATTTTAATTGTTCTCGCAAGCGTAGGTAATGTAATGTGCATAAAATATTCAATTAGGTAAGTATTAGGTAGGACAGTCAGCGTCAATAATATCGGGACGAACAGACTGTTCAAAATGATCTAAACAATTCAGAATGAAGACAGTACACGACGACAACTGTCATTCTGACAAGAACTTTATCCAAATGAGATAAAGTTTGAATGTTCACAGTTGTTGAGGTAATTTTGAACAGTCTGTTCGTCCCATAGAAATATAAATATATCTATGGTTCGTCCCGATATTTTTGACACTGACTGTACCTACCCAACACCTAATTTATATATTAAAAAAATAAAATACACAACAAAGGACATCGACTTCCGGAAGTTATTTTACACTTTATAGTGTTTTCTTTTGAAAGTCGGATTTTCTTGTAAAAAAGTTTTTTATTTTTGACGCAGAGGTTTTAGGTAATATGTATTTAATTAAAATCACACTATTATTATTAGTTTGTGAGTGTGTATGTGTGTTTGTGAGTTTGTTACTTCTTCACACTCAAACGGCTGGAACGATTTGGATGAAATTGGGTATGTAGATAGCTTATACCCTGGATTAATACATAGGCTACTTTTTATACCGGTCTACGCGGGTGTAACCGTGGGGCGAACCTATTTGTGAAAGCCGCGGGAATCCTTTGGATGCGGCAAGCACAGAACCAGTCGAAGTGCTTTGGGGAGGCCTATGTCCAGCAGTGAACGTCTTTCGGCTGAAATGATGATAAAACTTAATCCAAACAGTAGGTGCAGTATATTAACACGAGTTTATTTACACATTTTCATTTCAGTCCTTCAGTGGCAGACATCAAACCTTGAGTTATTTACTATGTAAGTACAAAACACATATTATTTAGAATTTTATATAATAAGAAAATAAATTAAAAAAAGTTGAGAGGTGTCAAGGGACACCCGGATGGAACGAAGTTCCTTTCGATTAATTAGTGAAGGAATTGTAATACTTTTTTTTTTTTAAGTTATAAGTAATAATATTTTTTTTATTATTAACAAATATAATGTAATATAAACTTAATCTTTCTATAAGAGAGAGAGAGAGACAGACAGAGAAACATGCGCACGACGCACAGCTTACAATAGCTTACTATAGCAAAAAGTGTCGTTACAACTTTGCGTGAGAATTTTTTCCGTCTAGCCCCCTTTCACAACGCGCGATAAGGAACTTCGTTCCAAAAATTAAATCATTGCTGCACGCTGGTCCACCAGATATTAACAACCAAAGAAGTAGGTAAGAGAGTAGGCAACATTGAGCAAAAAACAATGAATCTTGGCCGGCCTGCATACTTGCTAACCATACTTTTTGACGTGAAAACGTCGTTTCGCTCGGTGTACTGCACAATCGAACGGAATTGCTAATCCATTGCTCCATAAGTTCGAAAAATTTGCCTTCTCAACACCGTAAATAACGCAATGAATGTTGTTCAATTGTCAAAATGAAACCGATTCCGATTGATAGTGTGTTACGCAAGTAACTTGGTGGTAAGTTCAATATTTCTGACCGACAAAAACATGTAAGATTTCAACCGCTAATAACTACGAGACTTTTAATGCTAGAGGAATGGTTGAGCATTCAAAAGATAGGTCATATTTATAACAATTTTAAGGCCGGATATAATTTATGTGTGACGTCACAATGCTAGTACACGCGCATGCGCGCGACCCTCTACTTTTCACTATATTGTGTCGAAATTCGTATAGCGCAAAAAGGTGTTTAGATCAGTTATTCTGGAGTCTTTGTCAAGAGTTGACAAAGCACTACCAGGACATAGGAGAGAAACAACAGAAATATCCGCCAAAATAGGTTAAAAATAATATGATGTTGATAATAGCAAAAAAAGTGTCAGATGTGTCTGCCGTAAATCTGCTCAGAACTGAAAAATATCATACTTAATCGGTGAAAGATTACTTTATAAGGAATGCAATGAACCTAAGTCTAATACAATGGCTACGGGGCAGTATCAGAAACCGTAGTATTTCAATGTTTTCTCAAAAAAAATCTATGAACTTTTAAAATTATAGTTACTTACATCTGCCTGTTAGTTTTCCTGAACGTCGCTAATGGACTCATTTTGAGAAAATCTTTTCTCTATTTATTTAAACTTTTTACGGCATCACAACCAAAAGAAATCTCAGTGCCAGTCTTAGCCACTGTCAGTTCGCTAAAATTTCCATACGATATTCCGAATAAACAGGAACGTAATCTGTAGGTAATTGAGAAAATGAGAACGCACTGGTGAAACACTAAATAAATTGGCTTCCATGAATTATTCAAAATTGGAACACATTGTTTTTTTAATTTCCACTAAGTATTAGTCCGGAATTTAAAAACTCATTCACCGCCAATTTACCGCTCAATTTCTTAAATTTTTAAGTGGCTCTTTACTAATGAATACTATTTATCCGTAACGAGAGAAAATTACCGCAATATCAAAGAGTGTAGGTACCTATTATTATTAAACTTTCAGATTAATTTAGGTACTTTTGCTGTGTTATTAAGGTTTTTTGTATTTTAATTAATTCCATTTTTGTCCAAAGTCGGTAAAATAACCATAGTTAATTTATACTTGTTTGTATTCAATTTACAATGTTCCACTGAACTGATTTGTAATTTAGAAAAGTAAAACAAACAAAAACACATCACTAAAATTTTCGCAATTCCGGCATTATGGCCAAACGTCACATTTGAAATTTAGAACATTTAAAATTTAGAATCACAGAATATAGGTAATAAAAACTTTTTTTTCTTCAATTGAAAATTCACGGGACATTTGATTAGGGACGTGACAATTGATAACTGAAGATCTTCTTGTGAGATATATACGTCGTTGAATCAATTGGCATCATACATGGAATGCGTTTGGTATGGACGCTATTGTAAGGGGAACCGACCGGCCAATTGTACGTAGCACGAGACACTTCATTAATATACTTACATGTATTTTCATCTGTAGAGAGTGCTTTGTATTTTTTAATATCAAGGACCATTAAATCAGAAAAATCTAGTTGTAGACGTGTTAAATTACTTGAAATGCAATTAATATATTTTTATTAACGACTGAATATGTGCCAAATCGTTGTTTCTTTGTACGGAAAATAAATACTTACATGCCTGATATGTACAGTTAGCAACAAAAGTCGATTAACACTTGTGTTTTCTAAATCTTAATTATTGAGAAAAATACTTCATTAAAATCGGAACAGATGTAAATTTTAAAGAAAATTAACTCTTATCTAGTAAATGAAATGCTAAAAAGCAGGTTATCGTATCATTTTGTGTTAATTTAGATGATGTCAAAAAGTAGCAGTGTTAACCGACTTCTGTTGCTGGCCGTACCTACAGTATCTACTTGTTAAGTTGTAAATAATGCATATAAATACTGTTCGCGACGACGCATCATCAAAAACATGAAAAGTTAGGCGTTTCCATAGTGTCAGCTGCGAGACCCTATCTGGCGCACGCTAGCGCAAGTAGCGGAGGGACCGCCATCGTATAACGTACCGAGTCGCGAATGAGCTACGTTTTTGTTCGCTACGATGCGTCACCAAACAGTTGTTTATAGTTTAATTTATTAAGAATAACAGTAAAATCAGTTTAAATAGTGTTTTATAGTTAGAAAACAGTGAAAAATAGTGTTTCCTAAGGAAAACGTGAGTACCACCCCTATAAACTCCAATTAAGTGGGCTACATAGCCGAAATTATAGTTTAATTGGTGCGTCCAGGTACCCTAGACCGAGACCTAGCCCTGGACGTACCATTATAGTCCTGAAAAGCCTACTTGATTGGATTTATAGGGGTCGGAAACTTTAATTTGCTGTTTTTTGGTGACTCGTTTTAGCAATTTAGGTTTTCAGGGCCTGTCACGCCCTGAAAAATATAGATGTAATAATGAATTTTTCATAGTTTTTTAGGTCATTAGACCAGCTTGAGATACCTGCTTACCCCGTTGAAATATCTTCTTTGGTTATCGAATAAAATAGTTTGAAAAATAATTTAAAATCAAAACAATTAACATTTTTGTATTTACACGCTGAAATCTTTTCAGCGAATATAGTTACAGGAAATGCAGGTGTCTCAATCGCTGGACAATCTAATGACGATTGTAACGGTGTATAATATGATGTTATTATAGCCATTTTTCAGCTGCTAATAAGCACTTTTGTAAAATTTTTGAAATAAAAATAAACTCTAAACCAGGAGACGGTTCGCGGTTCTCGTTAAGGTAAAGTTTCGAGGTACCTTAGCGCGCAAGCGAAAACATAGAATCGTAGCCATCGGCATGGTACCTATTCATCGTTCTGTTCCTGAAGAGTTACGCAAATCGTCTCCTGAAATCTCCTGAAGACTTATCAAAATCGCTGTTATTATTTCATCTTCAAGAAACCCTTCCCCGTCAAGACTTCACACATAGCTACTGGTCGCCAGTCTGCAGTTATCCTGAGCCTATAGGTACAGGACGTCAGCGCCGTTTGGACTAGGAGGCCTAACCTCAAGCAGGGATACACCTGGATAGGCATTACACACTCCTTCAACACACCGCGTCCGACGATCACGCCCATCCAATAGATTTTCTGGTCCTTACGAGCCGGATAGCAACTGGGACCAGCTACGACCCCGGCCCGCTCCGTACATTTTCTGGTCCTTGCGAGCCGGATCGCTGCGGCTGGGATCATCTGTTCCTGTGAAGAATGAAGATAGATCTCTGAAGATTCCTGAAGATTTATTATAGAAGATTCAAGATTGAAGAGTCAAGCTCGAAGACTGAAGATTTATCACTGAAACCTTATCACACAATTCAAGTTTGAAGATTCGTTGCGAAGACTGAAGATCCATAATGAGGTTTACAAGATCACAAGGCAGAGCACCAGAATCCTCGACGATGGAGGTGGGCAGAGAACGCAGTACTACGGGCATCCGTCATGAGCAACCACCGCGATCACCGTCCACCGTCGAAGGAACCGAGCAGCGCCCCGCCCCCCGGGAGGGAGAAGATCTGCCTGTACGAGCACAGTCTGAAAAGCAGCCGTATATTTCTGGAGAGGGAACCCAGTCGGAGGGAACTTCAGACGAAACAATAAACAGAACAGTACAGCCAAGAATAGAAAAAGATTCAGAACAGGAACACCGCCGAACCATGCCGATGACTACCCGGGGTGACGCCCGTACCGAACAGAACAAGCCGCCGTCGACTACGAATAGAACGACGCGGTCAAACAGAAAAATTTCAAGAGCGCGTGAAGACTTATTGAAGATTAAGTTGGAACTTGCTCAAATAGCACTTCAAAAAGCCGAGGAAGAAGACTCCGACGGCGAATATATGGATGATAGAAGCTCAAACAATGAGTACGTGCGTTCCTGGATTGAAAAGGCACCAGAACCAGAGCCGCCGAAAGGGGACAACGCCGCCGAGGGGGACTATAGAAATAGAAGCCGTGTGCAACAGCCCCCCCCTGTGGTTGCCGATATTATAGTGGGCCTCCAGACGCAATCGAATCCTACAGTAAATGAAGTGAGAAACAACACAGTGCCCTCCAAAGAAGCAATAGAAGACACCAAGGGGAAAGACTCACTCCGTCCTTTCATAACGGAGTTGACGTCCGCTATAGCGTCGCTCGCCGACAGGAAAACAGAACAGTGGACATCGAACCAGCCCTCGGCGTCAAAGGCCATCATGACCTTACCGAACTTCAGTGGAGCACATACAGAATGGCTTTCATTTCGTGCCATCTATGAAACAACAAGAACATACTTCAATGATGTTGAGAACACAGCAAGACTCCGAAGAAGCCTGCGTGGACGTGCGTTGGAAACAGTGAGCTCAGAACTCATTGGAAATGCCAGACCTGATGACATCATGAGGGAACTCGAGCTGCAATTCGGCCGTCCAGACTCAATCGCTCAAGCTGAAACAGACAGGCTACGTGGGTTGCCGCGCTGCAGCGAATCACCAAAAGATATCTGCAACTTCGCAAGTCGAGTCAGAAGCAGCGTAGTCACTCTGCGCGCACTGAAGAAAGAACATTACTTGATCAACGCTGAGCTGATGCGATTACTGACAGAGAAGATGCCGAACTCCCTGCGTGTACAGTGGTACCGAACATATACCGAGAAGTACCAGTCGCTTCCAGATCTCTCACTCTTCAGCGACTTCATCACCGAGCAAGCTCGTTTCTGCAGCGCCTTCGCCCCGCCAGAGAACATCAGCCCTGTTGAAGCGACGTCCTCCAAGCGTGTCATACAGAGAACTCACGCAGCTACAGACAACACAGCCAATAAATGCCGTATCTGCGATAAGGAGGGACACTATGCTTCTGATTGCAAGAAGTTCAAAGAGGGATCCAGTGACGAGAGATGGGAACTCGCGAAGAAACTCAATCTCTGTTTCCGATGCCTGCGAAGCCGTCGCAATGGTCACACATGCAAAGCGAAGAAGTGTGACGTCAAGGGATGTATAGCCACGCATCATCGGCTTCTTCACTACAACAAGAAGCTAGCAGCGACGGATGTCGAGAAGCCCGACGCTTCGGAACAGAAGAAGGAGGCTCAGGAAACGGTAGCCAGCTCAAGAACAACATCAAGTCACGCCTACCTCAAAATAGTACCGGTTCGAGTCATAGGACCGGCGGGAGAAGCTTCTACTTTCGCACTTCTCGATGATGGATCTACCGTTTCCTTGATCGACGAAGAAATATCGAAGCAAGTCGGAGCGGAGGGCCATATCGACCCTCTGAAGATAGGTGCGATCGGAAACACCACAATCGACACTCCTTGTTCTCGAAGAATCACCGTAACTCTCGCAAGCCAGCTGAAGAATAGGGTGCCATTCAGAGCGCGCACCATACCGAAGCTCAACCTCGCACCGCAGACAGTCAGCGAAGAGGACGTTGCACATTGCAAACATTTTGATGACCTGAGGCAACAGCTGATTTACGACACAGGCGCACCGAAGATAATCATTGGTCAAGATAACTGGCACTTATTATTGGCCAGTGAGATTCGAAGAGGACCGAATCACCAGCCTGTTGCGTCGCTAACCACACTGGGCTGGACACTTCACGGCGCGCACACCAGAATATCGGGTCAGCAGGTGCATTACGTGAACCGACTTACAGCTAGCGATGAAGATCTCAATGAACAGCATCGTGAATTCTTCGCTATAGAATCGCTGGTTATCAATCCGAGACAACCAGACTCCGATCCCGAGAAGAAAGCAGAAGATATCTTGACTCGTCACACTCAACAAATAGAAGATGGACACATAGAAACAGCCACGCTGTGGAAAAATGAAAACATAGAAATGCCAGATAGTTACGGGACAGCACACAAAAGGCTCGTCTCAATAGAAAAGAAGCTCGATAGCAAACCGGCTCTTCGAGACAGATACACAGAACAGATGGACTCACTCATCCAAAAGGGATACGATGAGAAGGCACCCGAAGAGTACCGCATGACGTCCATAATATTCGGCGCGGCAAGCTCGCCGTGCACGGCCATTCTCGCGAATAATTGGAACGCGAGAAGGCATACAGAAGAGCATCCAGAAGCACAGGAAGCCAATATACAGAGTCATTATAACGATGACAACCTCGATAGCTACAAGTCAGTAGAAGAAGCGACACGTATCGCAACAGCGGTGAAGAAAATTCACCAACAGGCGAAGTTTGAACTAAGAAAATGGGTATCAAACAGCACGCAACTTATAGAAAATATAGATTCCACACAGATCCGAACTGAAGTCGTCAGCATCGGAAATATAGATACAGAGAAGATACTCGGCCTGATATGGCGACCGAGAGAAGACACGTTAGGCTTCAACCTGACACTCGCCCGCCTACCAAAAGGCGTCATAGAAAAGGAGCTCCGAGACGCCTTCCGAGAGGAGGCCAGTCGTCGAGGCATCGTGTGGCGCTTTATAACGCCATCGGCGCCATTCATGGGAGGCGCCTGGGAGCGTCTAGTGCGCTGTGTGAAGTCCGCACTATATACTGTGCTCACAGAAAAGCACCCACACGAAGAGGTGCTGTCCACACTGTTGTGTGAGGCAGAGTACACAGTAAACAGCCGACCGCTGACGCACGTATCCGTGGACAGCGAAGACGACGAGTCAATCACACCGAACCACTTTCTACTTGGTGGGTCGGCGCGATTACCATCACCCGGCGTGTTCTCCGAGGAAGACGTAAACAATAAGAGGCTATGGCGTCGAACACAGATACTCGCCGACATGTTCTGGCGTCGCTGGGTCAGAGAATACCTGCCGGAGCTTCAAAACCGGCGGGAGCCGCATAGCCGCGGACCCGGACTACAGGTGGGCGACCCCGTGCTCATCGCAGACGGCCAGCTGCCTCGTAACACGTGGCCGCGAGGCCGCATAGTCACCATATTCCCCGGGGCCGACGGAGAAGTCCGGATCGCTGAGGTGCGCACTGCCGGCGGCACCTTGAAGCGTCCGGTGAAGAAACTCGTCCCATTACCGAAGTAGCAGCATAGCGTCGCGACGGCATAGCGCCGCGACGGCGAGCGTCGCGACGGCAGAGCGTCGTGGCGGCGAGCGTCGTGGCGGCGAGCGTCGCGACGGCAGAGCGTCGTGGCGGCGGGCGTCGCAACAGCGAGCGCCGTGGCTACAGTCGTCGCTCACCGGAGAAGATGCAGCGCCGCGCCGACGCCGCTACGAGTCGTCACAGCGCTGCACGGCGGGAGAGATGTTCGCGACGACGCATCATCAAAAACATGAAAAGTTAGGCGTTTCCATAGTGTCAGCTGCGAGACCCTATCTGGCGCACGCTAGCGCAAGTAGCGGAGGGACCGCCATCGTATAACGTACCGAGTCGCGAATGAGCTACGTTTTTGTTCGCTACGATGCGTCACCAAACAGTTGTTTATAGTTTAATTTATTAAGAATAACAGTAAAATCAGTTTAAATAGTGTTTTATAGTTAGAAAACAGTGAAAAATAGTGTTTCCTAAGGAAAACGTGAGTACCACCCCTATAAACTCCAATTAAGTGGGCTACATAGCCGAAATTATAGTTTAATTGGTGCGTCCAGGTACCCTAGACCGAGACCTAGCCCTGGACGTACCATTATAGTCCTGAAAAGCCTACTTGATTGGATTTATAGGGGTCGGAAACTTTAATTTGCTGTTTTTTGGTGACTCGTTTTAGCAATTTAGGTTTTCAGGGCCTGTCACGCCCTGAAAAATATAGATGTAATAATGAATTTTTCATAGTTTTTTAGGTCATTAGACCAGCTTGAGATACCTGCTTACCCCGTTGAAATATCTTCTTTGGTTATCGAATAAAATAGTTTGAAAAATAATTTAAAATCAAAACAATTAACATTTTTGTATTTACACGCTGAAATCTTTTCAGCGAATATAGTTACAGGAAATGCAGGTGTCTCAATCGCTGGACAATCTAATGACGATTGTAACGGTGTATAATATGATGTTATTATAGCCATTTTTCAGCTGCTAATAAGCACTTTTGTAAAATTTTTGAAATAAAAATAAACTCTAAACCAGGAGACGGTTCGCGGTTCTCGTTAAGGTAAAGTTTCGAGGTACCTTAGCGCGCAAGCGAAAACATAGAATCGTAGCCATCGGCATGGTACCTATTCATCGTTCTGTTCCTGAAGAGTTACGCAAATCGTCTCCTGAAATCTCCTGAAGACTTATCAAAATCGCTGTTATTATTTCATCTTCAAGAAACCCTTCCCCGTCAAGACTTCACACATAGCTACTGGTCGCCAGTCTGCAGTTATCCTGAGCCTATAGGTACAGGACGTCAGCGCCGTTTGGACTAGGAGGCCTAACCTCAAGCAGGGATACACCTGGATAGGCATTACACACTCCTTCAACACACCGCGTCCGACGATCACGCCCGTCCAGTACAAATACGAAAAATGGTTGTCTAGCCTCCATAAAATCCAAGTTTACGGCAAAAAAAATAAATACCTAGGTATAATTTACTAAAATTTGGCACCAGCCCAACCAACCAACTGCTCCCTTCACCCAACTTTAAATACGTCACGACTTCCATGTTCGTATCCTTGTTTACTATTGTTTATACTGTGGCACGATATGCGTGCGTACGTTACACAGATATCTACCTAATGTCTGTGGTAGGTTAGGTGTATTGCGTCTTTGCCTTAGGTATATTAATTATTCTGTGACGCTTCTGTTCCTTGGTGGGTGAAATAGAGATTATCACAAGATTGTTGACAGCTGGTTTTAGAAAGGTTCTATGATTGGTTATAAAATAAATACAAATTTTAGGAATTACCTAACTACCTAGGAATTACGTATTTACCTATAGCTTCTTATCATCTTGCATCCAGTTTTTATTTGTTTTAATGTTTTAAAAAATACAACCGACTTCCAAAAACAACACTACAAAGTGAAAAATAACTTTAATTTCGGAAGTCGGTGTCGGTGTTAAATGTATTTTCGTTTTTTGCCACCGACTTCCGAAATTAAAGTGTATTAATTTCACTTTGTAGTGTTGTTTTTGGAAGTCGGTTGTATTTTTTTGTACAAAAGTCTTTATTTTTCACTTTTTAGTTGTGTACCTACCTCACACAAATTCTAATACCACTATCTGCAAAACAAACTAGAACATCATCCATATAAAAGTACGTATTATTGAAGCTAACTCAAAAAATACCAAAGCAAAGTTAATCAATTTTATATGGGACCAACTGTGATGTACCCTCTCGAATAAAACAAAAAAAATCCAAATCGATCCAGCCATCTTCGAGTGATTACTCGAAGATGGCTGGATCGATTTGGATTTTTTTTTTATGTATGTTCCCCGATTGGGGAACATACATAAAAAAAAAATTAAAAAAAAAAAAGGTTCCGACGAATTGAGAACCTCCTCCTTTTTGAAGTCGGTTAAAAAAGCAATGATGGTTTTTTTTTTAAAAAACATCATCTGACAAACAAAGCCGTTTTTTTTTTGTTTATTTATTTTTGTTTATTTTTCAGTGTATTTATCGTGGAAAACGATTTGTTGACAAGCACCTTCTTGCTTCTGCAGTTGTTTTTAATTTCAAAGGAAACCTATTTTATTTTCATCTCTAGAAGCCTAAACGTTAGAGAAACTGCAGCCATCATTATTATTAATATGCATTTATTCAATTACTTAAATTAGTGAAAACAGAAACTAAAATTAAAAATACATTTGCAACTCGAAACTTTTTAAAATAATAATAGAATGAATTAAAAAAAAAACAACCATATACAAATTCAATGCTAACGAAGTTTCTCAAAGAAGAAATAAAAAGAGGTTGCATAACAAACACGTGTGACGGTGTGATATTCAGTTCGAAAATTAATTTGAATCGGTCGAGGAGCAAGACCCGCCAGTTCGACGCGACGCGACACAGCGATAGGAGAATGCTCTTGGGTTCGTCGACCGGAATTAACTTTCCAAACTTGTTTCTGATAAAAGGCTCACACGGAACACGTTACATATGTGCCCACGACCAACAGAAATGTCGTACGATACACAGAATTGGTTAAAACCGTCTTTGTAGCAATAAAACCTCATTTGGTTAAAAACTTCTTCATCATCATCTGCCTAGCCTTTTCCCAACTATGTTGGGATTTCCAGTCTAACCAGATGCAGCTGAATACCCAGTAATTTACATGGAGCGACTGCCTATCTGACCTTCACAACCCAGTAACTAGATAACACGATACCCATTGGTAAGTATGGTTTTGGTTCAAAACTTCTTAGCATATTCAGCCTAATGTTCCCACTGGTGGGGCACAGGCCTCCTCTCTGTGAGAGGGAGTAGGCCATAATCCACCATGCGGGCCCAATGCGGATTGGTAGATGTTCGAATTTTTGGTTCTAGGACATGCCACTTTCCTCACAATGTTTTCCTTCACCGAGTGTTAAATTGATCAAAATAAGTACACGTTTCTTAGGTAGTGTGATGTGTAATGTTTTGTGTATGGTGGGCGTACAATAATAGACAATAAACTCGAATTATTTTGTTATTTTTATATCCTTTTATATCAAAGAACATCACACGATCACCTTTTCTCTGACGGTTTTCCAAACAGAAACCTAATGATTTCTATTAAAAGTATTCCGAATTCGCTTGAATGATCGAATGCAACCATAGTTATTTTCCTAACAGCATGTGCGATTTAAGGTCGCCTTTTGAATGCAACCTTTACAGTAGGTACTGCAAAAATGATAGCTGTAGACCACAGACTAAATTTAAAAATAATCCAAATTCGCTTGGATGATCGAATGCAACCATAGTTATTTTCTAACAGCGACAGGTATGTACAGACAGATATAGATATGTACGACATAGGATCGCCTTTTGGATGTAACCTTTACAGTACTGCAAAAATGATAGCTGTACCTACTGTGTGTGTGTGCTTTTAGCAGCGTTTCATCACATGCCAACATTATTTCATTTTCCTTAAATAAATACAAAAAGCAGACTTATAACACTAAATATTTGAAGTCTGGAGGTTAAACAACCAAGAAGTGCCAAATTCCTCACAATGTTGGTTTAACTGTGACAAGCGGAAAACTCAGGATCTTTCGAACCCTGATCATACTGTTTGCATGACAGTCTAAAGAAAAAAAAAAAAAATCTGTCTTCAGATACTTAGTTGATCGAAATAATTAATTTCATCATCATCATCTGCCTAGCCTTTTCCCAACGGGAAATTATTAATCGCACACCAGAAAAATATTGTTACATCTAATAATCTACATGTACCTACACCAAATCAATGATTGCACTACTAATTAACTAATTGAATATCAAAACTTGTACAAATAATAATCATCACACTCATGTTATAAAGTCGAAATTTTGTGGTTGGGAAAAATTAGTAATTTTTTATGTGCGTTTAAATACTATCCTTTTCTATCTATATTGGGGTCGGCTTCCAGTCCAACCGGATGCAGCTGAATACCAGTATTTTACATGGAGCGACTGCCTATTGGACCTCCAGAACCGTACTGGGTAATACGATACCCCTTGGTAAGACTGGTTGTCACACTTTCGGGCTTCTGACGACCCGTAACGACTTTTAAAGATCCACGAATGACAGCCGGGACCAACGCAACGGCTTAACGTGCTTTCCGAAGCTCGGAGTAGTTAATTTCTGGCTATCAAATACTTGCCAAGAATGCGAATAAAGATTGAACTATCTGCGGAAGTCTAAAACAATATGAACGGGTGAAAAGGGGCACTAAAATGTTTGGAGAATAAAATAATATAGGTATGTAGTAGGTACCTATTATTTTCATGATTATCATGGTCATTCGAGTCATTTCGAATTCCAAAGACAAACTAATCAACCAGAGTATTTTCGTTCATAATATGTTTTCGCTTTTTAACCGACTCCAATAAAGGAGGAGGTTATAATTTTCGACTTTATGTATTTTTTTAATGTATGTATGTTCACCGATTTCTCCGTCATTTGTGTTGTGGACCGATTTTGATTTTTTTTTGAAAGGGTCCCATTGTCACCAAGTCTGAATCTGGTGGTAATCGAGGGAAACCCTTAAATTTTAAAGCTTAATTTTACTAATAGGTATTTTTTTTGTTTTTTGGGGTTCATGAGTTTTGTTTTGGTAAGTATAGCGATTTGGGTATTTTTTATAGTAGCTCGTGCATTTGGAAAGCACCATTGGGTGAAGTGGAACTGATGATGAAAACCACAGATGGCCATCGGAACTACTCAATAATAAGTATTTCACGGGTTGCGATTCGATTAAGTACTTTAATATGGCTGCTAAGCAATTTATGCTCGTTACAGTGCTCATGGTGAAGTGAAGACGATGGTGACTTCACCATCAGCTCCAGTTCTCCTGGTTCTTATTACGAGAACTCCTGAACCATTAACGTCCCTGCATCGAGAAAAGCAGTATTTTGTAAAAGGTGATGATCAGTTGGCATTAGGCTATTGTAATTTAGATAAGTAAATTACAAACTGACCCACTAAAAAGTGAAAAATAAAAACATGTTTTACAAAAAAAAAAAAAAACAAACAGACTTTAAAAAAAAAACACTACAAAGGCAAAGTGATAAATAACTTTAATTTCGGAAGTCGGTGGCAAAAAACTAAAATACAGGTCCAAAGACACCGACTTCCGAAATTATAGTTATTTTTCACTTTGTAGTGTTTTTTTTTTTGTAAAAAGTTTTTTTTCGACGAGAATTGAGATTTTCTTCCAAAGATTGTAATACTTAGCTCATAATACTCTCATGGATGGAACCGAATTTATCTTTTCGGGGCGACATACCCTTGTCAGCAAAATAACCTAAACTCAATCTAAACCACAAAAATAAAACAAAACACAAGTTCTCCTGATCCAAAATGTAACAAAAACATCCTTCTCATTGCAAGGACAGTCAGCGATAGGTATTTAGCATACGTGCACAACAATAGACGGACTGATATGGCGTGCTACCATGTATGGTACAACAGAATATTGCGCACACGCTTATGGCTCGTTTGATGACGGTACATCTGGAAGACCAAGGAAACTTCCAATAATAAATTGAGGATATTAACAGCAGATGGAGCAAACAGACGATTCTTCTTAGTAAAGCAGGCTTGAGTTAGTTCTAAAGACGAAGCAATAGAAACCAAAAATATTGTAGTGAATGATAATAATATAAAAGAGAAGGGAATGAATGATAGTGTAACGGGTGAAGGGAGATTGGAAGAAGAAAACGTGTTGCGCTGACCCCACGTACGTAATACAGGACAAGGGCAGGAAGATGATGATGAAAATGTTGTAGTGAGGGTCCCACTGTGGTGAAAGGAATCTTCTCATACAGAGGAGGAAACGAAGGAATCTTTTATCGGCGTCAATCTCTGTAAGGTTATTAACTTTGTGTTAGAAAAATAAGCAAAATATTTACCAATGACAATACAAGATACGTTACAATCAATGGAACGATTTCCTCCAGAAGAAGGGAGTGCATTGATCAGTTGACATTAAAGTTCGTGGATCAGATAAACTCAGCGACTTTCACTCGCATATCCGCAAAAAATCACACAATGATTTCACCTAGCATCTGACACCTCCATCTTTAATGAATCATTAAGACGTCTCAGTAGATAGATTAACTGGTATAAACAGTTTGTTATAGAGGATGAAACACGTCAGTTTATTAGGAGTTCGATGTAAAGACTAGTATAAATTTTGTCTTACGAATTCTGAAGTTTGTGGTCGGTTGACCAAGCGGTTGCCGGTTAAATACATAATTATACTTTACAGATACAGATAACGTATTTAAAATGAGTCGCCTTAGTAAAGGCCCTTGAAAAGTAGTGTCTACTTAGTGTGAAATTAGAAATGCTGTTCTAAATAGACAAGTTTTAACAAATTGGCAATCCAGCAAATAGATTTCAATGAGTCCAAAACTGATGACACAGATGACAAAAGAGTTTTCGTGGCTTACTATCAAGATAGTATAGATAGTACACATATAATTCAGTAAAGCTAGGTAGCAATGTGCAGCGTAGTGTGGTGTCAGTGAGTCGAGCCACGCGAGGCCGCGCCGCCAGACAGGCTATTTCCGACCCGACGAGACGTTGCAAAAAATCACACATTCATATACTAACCCGTGGCTAAAATTATATGTCTATGTTAAGTGGAACTAATCAATAAACTGGTCAGTTACCGTTTAGAGAAAATTGTGAGTCATTCGAATGGGTTATTAAAGTGCAATGGCGGTCTAAAAACTTCAGTTTTGTTGACTGTTGGTTTATAACACTTTATTAACTATTTGGTCTTTCTTACAATCACAATAAGGCTATTTAGCAACCCACTTCTCAATTTAGGGCTCTCCATTCATACACTATTTAGTTCTATCCTCGTCTGCCTTTATAACATCTCATCAAGATTTTCATCAACATCTCATTCGATTGTTGGACACTATTACTCCAACGTCATTTGCCCCCTTCGTCAGTTATCTATAAGATCAGACGGTGCATTCACCTTAAACCGTAAGAAAGTTTTTATCTGGGCTAAATTGAATTTCTTAACTTGGTAGCTGGCTAGTTTAGTTTTCAGGAGTCTCTTAAAGCAAGGCATTCCTGTACAATATATGCATAAGCGTCTACTGCTGAGTATGCGACTCTGCATTCTGCTATGTTATTGTCATGATCTTCACCCATGGTATACTATTTCACCACCCTAGTGCTTGAATAGCCTACAGACCATTTTTTTGGTAAAATGAGTTTTTAATGTATACTTGTGGAAAAAGACTTTCTACAGTTGTAAATTAAAAACTAATTTTCTCAAAAAATGGTCGTTGTTCAAGCACTAGGGCAACGATTTGACAAAAAGAGAGGAGTACATATACTACGTCGGGAGTCGGGACCCACATAACCCTTAGTTAATTTAATATGACGACATATATCAAACATGTTTCGTAGTAGAAGATATTAAGTACACTATCATTACAAAAATGGCCTTCAGTATACACAACATACATATTTTTCGGAATGAAAAACCAACAGGGAATTTGTTTGTTTATACGTAACTTTTACGAGTATTGAACAGACAGCGTTGTTTTGTTAGTAAATAATGAGATTGAAATAAACATTCGAGATTCGAGATAAAGGAAAAAATAACGTAGATCTCTTTAAAATATTTCCTTTGTTGTCTTGGATGTCTACAAGTACATCAGCTATGAAAAATTTTTGACAACCAATGGAGGCGACATTAGAGAGGCGTGGATAACTTGATGTTTCCTTCGCATACGAATACAATTGAATGTCGCTTACAACTTACCAGTACCCACAATTCGACAAACGTTGTCTAAGAGGATTGGGAATTTCTGACAACATACGTTTATCTTCTTGAGGGCCTTGTGACAAAGTAATTACAGCCGGCTGATCGATCAGCCATTCACGCGCACCGGAACTAATCGCACTTCGTTTAAATGTAGTTTTATGATAAAATGCTACACTTATATAAATTTTTAGCTTAGTAATTTCTTAACATATTTAAATACATTCGATTTAAAGCAAATTTTACTGCACAATAAGGAACTGTTTAATTATATAATCGTATAAAACAGAAATTAGACTGTGCTACTTTGGATTTTTTTCTATCGACAAAATTTCAAGTAGGTACCTAATCATGTTTCGGTTTTAGTACAACAGTAGACAGTAAATAGTCAAATAACATATATGGAAAATCCAAATGATTTAATTTTTTTTTTTTTCTTAAGTTAGGATGTATTACGATATATATATATATATATATATATATATTTAAATGATTTAAACATTTGGTTTTATAGGAATTTTAAAAACAAAAATTTATCGAAGTGCATATCCCCTTAAAGTATGCTTTTACATAGGTATATAACTAGTAAATGGGACATAATTCCTGACCAGCTGTGTTCTGAGGTATCGACAGATCGAATAACATAATGAAAAACGATACTTTAGGAGTATGTTGCGGTCGTTTTCTAGTATGCCGTACGTATAAAAATATTTTTTGCTTAGTCGTGTTCATTTGTGCTTGCTGGAAATCTGTAACCACAGAATTTACCTTGCAACTTGGCTTAACATGGATTATTTATAATTATAATCTTATAGTAATAAGTATTCAAAATCAATTACAACTGATTGGATTGTGTTAAAAATGGTGATGCGGCCATAAATGGGGTAAAATGTTCTAAAATGGGTTCTAAAATGACGGCTGAAGGGATGCGCCGACCCCAAATTAATTGGGATGTGGACAGTAGTAAGATGATCTGGTATATTTCTACTTTAAAGATAGTCTTTAAAGTTTGGATTTGTCAAAGTTCTAGCTAGGGGGAATGTCAGTGCTCCGCAGTACCTATCTACCTGTTCAAGTCGAAGCTTATATATCTAGGTATGTCGCAACCAACTCGTTGAATTAGCTGTTTAGTCAACCACCTAGCCATTTCACTAAACGCCGCCGCCAATAAATCAACAGCCTGAATTATATTCAGCCGATACGTCTAATACAATGTTTAATGAACTGGCTGGCTGATGCTTAGGCCATTTATATAATAGGGTCATGCTATATAGTGTTTTTTGTCACAGCGGGCGGGTGCTGCCCTCCTTTCGCACCTCCGGATTTTTATATACACTTTAGGGGTAACAGCCAAAAGACTACGTGGGGGCGCGGTGCCCTGATTCGGTTTAGCGTAAAGGCATTTAAACTGAGGGACACCAGAAATATTGTGGCTAGTCGACGCCATATTGACAGTGAATTTCAGTTTGCCTTTCATTCATCCCTTTTGTGGTCCAACATCCATTCAAGACAGCAGGCCCCTTAAGTTTAAGGGGAATGCGGGACTCACAGATTGTTCCCGTAATCTGCCGCCATCCAGTGTTAATTCTGTGCTTAACCGTCCGGTCTACTTCACCATCGCTTTACGCGAGTGAACAAAGAAAGAAGAAAGTTGGAGAAGACTGGGAGAAGCGCGCCATCAAGCACTATGGCTCCAAAACTGGAGATACCGCCGAAATCGCAGAACATATATTCAGTTTTGGTTCTGCTGATTTTCAAGCCTACATTCTCCAGCTTCTGTTGCCATTTCTCCAATCTACTCTGGATCTCAGGTTCATCTTCACCGACAAGAAAAATGTTATCGGCAAACAGCATGCACCAGGGCGTCTCTTCATTGAAACGCTCGACGTCAGAGCGTCCATAATCAATAGGAAGAGGTAAGTTGGTGCAAGTGTACACCCACACTACTACATACACAAAGGCAAAGACCTCTACACTATAAATTGGTATCCACATAAGTTTTCTGATCCATTTGTTGTTGTTTCATGAGATGTTTTTGGATTAGACCAAAGATGTGAGTTCTACTTGTGGCGTATTTGAATAATTCCATATAATCCTTTGCTAATGAAAGGTTACCTATGCTTAGCATCCATCGCCGTTTCTAAATACTAAGCTATATTGTTTTGAAGAATAAAGTTCATAACAATAGTCGTTCCGTGCGTAGCATCTTTCAATCGTCTTTTGTTCTTATAGAACAATACTTCTCCGAATGGACGCTGAAGGCTAGAATGTGTCCTAGTACAGGTCATTTCACATTTTCACAATGTTATTCGTTTTATACGTATGGAACTTTTTATTTGTATTCTGTGTGGTCTTCGCTGCATAATCAACCATCATTTCCTGTAGGTGTTGTTGTTTGAATAACATAATCAGCCTTACTGCTGGGACACAGGCCTCCTCTCTGTGAGAGGGATCAGTCCGTACAAATCCAGTACAAATCCAGACTCCGGGCTACTACTGACAAATTCCTGATGAGAAAAAGGAAACTTTTTCGACCTGGGAATTGAACCCAGTACCTTGCTCAGCAGTACTGCATGTGACCACTAGACCAACGAGACAGTCAATTTACAGGCAGACAGTTTAATTTAAATATTAATGGATAACAAAACACTTCATGCGTAGGTACATAATTTCCTCTTTTGATAAGGCTTAGCCTACCTACTATGCGATAACCCTTTTCCTTCATTCCGTGTTTACGATTAGGTGGAAAAATAAACAGCTTGCATACATTCCTCGCTTTACGAGTTTGTGAGAAGACAGCTGGTCCCGAAAATGTTTTATACGAAGTCTTCATTTGCTTTGATTATAAAACGACGGAAAGGCTGATTTTATTATTATATCTGTCAAAATATTAGCTCTCAACCTTAACTTAACCGATAATATTTGATATGATGATGATGGGCTAACGAAATTAGTTTAAAAATCCACAGCAAAATCTTTCGAAGGAAGTTTCTTTTGTTTTAAAATAAATCGCGTAAAAAACGCAAGACCGGATATATCTATATATACTTACAAATTGAACGATAATATAGAAAAAGAGACGCAGAAATTGATTGCTCAATCACTAGCAAGCAGCTATCACGACTTATCAGTGCAAATTCCGATACGGTAACGTGTTTCAATCTACCTACTCGCAGTTATTGTTTTATCGATGGGATATCTACTTATAACTTATATCAATGTTTTAAGTCTCTAATCAAGTCTGTTGCGCTAATAATCTCTTTCGCCTTCAAATGAAGAAGATAATGAGTTAAATAAAGACGATTTCACTTTTAAAGTGACTATTAGAAGTTTATGTAGTAGCAATATAAAATGATAATAAAAGAATTAATGAAAATGCCATGGTAACGTATAAAAGAGACTAGAAGGAACACATGAAAATGCCATGGCAACATTAAAAAGTAAAGAGGGAATAAGTGCAATAGACAAAACTATTTTATAAAGGAGGTTCAGTTCGTGATTTAATTAGCATTTAGACTTTCAAAGAATTGAACGTCTAACCTTGCTATGGAAATGTAAAAGTAACAACACACTACAAAACAATCCTCTTTGCGATTGCAACAGCGAAGGTCTGCGTTCAAAAACTTTATTCTTTACTTTGCATATCGTCACATCTCCACAAAGTAGGTCTTTAGTATTCGTGTGAGTAAAAACGTGGCCATTTCTCGCGTGTCACATGAACTTACCTACGTACGCAAGAACTTCTTAAATGCCTACTTGACTACATAAATAGCCTCTAGCCTTTTGCCTGTATTAGTAAAACCTCGGTTTATGGAGAACAGTGTATTGTGCACCTATTAATGCACGCATATCGTATGTGAAAATCAAACCAGTTTCTTGCAGCTGACCTAATGGATGCAACTTTCTTGGAATGATTAGCAAAGACTTTCCGGATTAGATAGCTTTCAACATTTAAACTGTTTCTTTAATACGTGACAGTTCTTGTGTGTTCTTTTCCGTATATACAGTTGGGAGTCAAAGCTATAAAACAAGATTGTAATCTTTAAGTTTGACGATGAGAAAGTTTTTGGTCACGTGCAGTGTCATACAAGTTGAACTGGAGAAAAAGCTGCACTTTTTAGGATGTTTGATGACAGTTTTCTGATTGTACAGAAATAGGTTTTCTTTCTTTAAAGTTTGGTCTAAGATGCCTTGAGGAATATTCTGAACTTGTTAAAGTTTTTGCACGCAACAGGTCAAGTAGGTACCTATTTCTTCAGTGAGCATTGACACTTATATATTTTTACTTATACTTAGTTAAATAATGGAAATTATAAAACATTAAACTTGGAAAAACGAAAACTTACCTTTAATGCCTCCGAAAAACAAATTCACATTACAATCGAAAGCATCCAAAGATATATCCTTTTTTGAATTAAATAAAAAACCCACACGAAGCACACACACCAGTTAATATGGCATCCACACAGTATCGTCACTTTACACAATGTTGAAAACAAAATGGGATATTTAAAAGTTGTTTTTCTGTAAGTTTCAGTTGCAAATAACGTCCGCTTGCGGCGAACGTTTGCTCGCGACTGATGTACTGACTGAACCTCGATGGCGAGCAACGTTTCTAATTTTACCGTGCCAGTAACACGAGATAAAGCCGGTCTTTATTGAGACTTTTTTATTTTATATTATACGAAAGGAAAATGGACGATTAAATAAATGAATCAGAGATACTAATGAAATGAATGTCGGAAGCTGATCAACTGAATCGTATGTGGTTCTCATGCGTTAACAAACAGACCGTTAATTATGTATGATCACTTGTTAAGGTACCCATTAAAGCACAGCAACTTAGGTATTCAAGTTTGGCAAGACTTCTATAATTACGAGACTACAATAAAATGAAACAAATGGAGTTTGGCATTCAATGACATTGGCACTCGTATCTAATCTATGCATTCTTCCCGCTTATTCATTAAGCTCTGTGATGACTATCGGGCAAATATCGGTTATATAATGGGTGATTCATTTGGAGTTACTTTTTCCAAAACTAAAAAAAATACGAATACAACAAATTTATCAGGTAATCTTTATTATAATACAAAAGAACCATTCCTTACATTTACTTTTTAAGGATTATTTCTTTCAAATGTTGTCCGTAACTGCGATTAAGGTGGTCCATTCTGGAGTTCCAGTTTTCGATGACCCGACCGAGCATTTCCAGTGGTATTTGGCAAATAACGCGAGTAATGTTGGCTTCCAGTTGATCAATCGTACGCGGCTTATCCATATAAACTTTGGACTTTACATAACCCCACAGAAAAAAGTCTAAGGGTGTGATATCACAGGATCTAGGCGGCCAACTGACTGGTCCGAAACACGAAATGAACTGTTCACCAAATTTTTCTCGCAACAAAGCCATGGTTTCACGTGCTGTGTGGCGCCGTCTTGTTGGTACCAAAAGTTCTGAAGATCACGGGCTTCAATTTCAGGAAACAAATAGTCCGTTATCATGGTACGATAACGGTCACCATTGACAGTCTGTCAATGGTGACCGATAATTACGGACAACATTTGAAAGAAATAATCCTTAAAAAGTAAATGTAAGGAATGGTTCTTTTGTATTATAATAAAGATTACCTGATAAATTTGTTGTATTCGTATTTTTTTTAGTTTTGGAAAAAGTAACTCCAAATGAATCACCCATTATATATCCAAAAAGATGTTGCTTAGTATATTAATCGGGTTTCTTACAGGAAACAAAAATTCTAGAGGACTTGAGTATCATGTCATCTAAGTAAGACTATCCACTCCTTTTCGAGTTTCAGACCTCAGAAATACAGAAAATAAATGAGTTTGTCTTGTTCACCATCTTAAACGGTAAGTAAGTAGTAATTAGTTTTTTCATATAAACATGTTAAGATAAACGAATCCAGTGTTACAAGGTGATCGCGGGTGTGTCTTGATGACATGTACGAGTATATATATCTAAACACATACATACAAACGAACTTACGGACCGGACGGCTAGCCAACGCAACAGGTAGATTCTTACACATTTGACATGACATGCATGACACGGACCTTGCTGAGGAGAACAATGACATTATCATCGCCAAAAGCAATAAGCTTGGCTTGTGTCAATTAAATAGGTTATTGACATTGTTAAAAATAGTTTTGGGCCCAAGACGCTACCTTCAGGAACGCCGAAGTTGGTTTCATAGAGATTACTGTACTTAATTATGAGTTGATTTGCGACTTTGATCCTTTGCTTGCGTGTCGACAGGTATACGTTACCAAGAAAGCATTAGCCAATGTAATAGGTGTGGTGTAGATATTCCAAACTGTGTCCAACGCTTTGGCCAGATCTATGCAAGAATGCACCAACACACCTTGCCTTTTATCTTGCTTTTCGAC
This sequence comes from Cosmia pyralina, assembly GCA_946251885.1. Taxonomy (NCBI): domain Eukaryota; kingdom Metazoa; phylum Arthropoda; class Insecta; order Lepidoptera; family Noctuidae; genus Cosmia; species Cosmia pyralina. The sequence goes on along the minus strand of OX276342.1, from coordinate 21,698,571 downwards.
TGTGGTGTCAGTCCGTGTCAGTTAGAAAAGTAATTTTCGTCCTCTGTAGATCTGCCAAACAGCTAAACAATGCAGGAAGTCACAGTTAAGTTTTTTATTTTGATCAAAAGGCTGTGAGTTCAATTCTATCTGATGCACTATTGAGAACGATATTGTAAACCAATCTAGCAATAGCATATTGGTTAAATTTTTGGAATGAAGTTCTTTAACGCGGCTTGCGGTTGGAGTAGGAACTGGTAGGAAACGTCACGTAACGAAAAAGCATTATGCCTCCATGCGACTATCTCTCTCTCTCTCTTTCATACATAATATAAACATTTTATATATAATAGAAACAAACAGAGCATCTCTGTCTATATATTATGGAAGAGATAGAACTAGAGAACGTGTAAATGTGGTCAAAATGAAAATCCAAGATGGCGGCTGCGATCATTTTCAAATTTTTCATCATGGATGTCGTTTTCATGGTTTTCGAGGTTGTTAAAGCCGATAGTGACGTTAAAATGTAAATGCAAGATGTCGGCTACGAAAATATAGAATTTATACCAGAATAAACGTTACTTTATAAGAAATTAAAATTTCAAAATTTAAACAAAAAAAATGTTCTAAGACTCAAAATTAATTACAACTGCGAAATTGCTATATTGTGAACCGTCGCCATGCTTCAATACATCTAAACTGTCAAAATGCAATTTTGTGCTAAGTCTCTCAAAGAAATATCACTTTGAAAGCGATTGCCACTTTTCTATTCCCTCTGGTCATCGGTTCACCTTGAGAAATTCCTGATACTGATGGAAAACCCAATAACCTCATGAAAACTGAATTTCCACGTTAAAATATTAAAATAATAGTACCTGGGCGACCGAGCTCGCTCGGGTGAAAATAGAGAAAACGAATTTTCCCAGATAGGAGACCTAGCTTGATCGATTTTTCGCACTCGTAACGTAAACCCCTATAATTGCGACTTTCATCGAAATCGTTAGAGCCACTTTCGAGAACGTGTTGCTCATTTACTATTATAGGTTTAAACCGCGAAACATAAAATTTGTTGGTAGTATTCCTTGACGCACTACACGGCCGTGTGTCACGTAATTAGTCACTCGGCCTTAGGTGCTGATAAATACAACGTCGTGGTCGTTCCGAATTTAATTATATAAACATTACAATAACATTATCTGGTATTTTGTAAACTTCCATGACTATTATAGTATTATCAATTATCGAGTTTACCTACATCCAGAACTTCTGAGACTTGAAAAAAAATATATTACCATCCTTTTGGGCTTCGTGGCACTCGGGTAAAAAAGAGATTACTGTAATAAAAACGCAGTCTTTCTAATGTAAAGCCGATAATGAGTACCTAACCTTAATTAACTAACGTTATAATTATCTAGCATTCAATATTAGCTACTAGTTATATTACCTATACCATTCATGCATAAATTCTCTAATAAATCAATGTCCTATACGTATATAAAATTGTTTCGGTCACTCGACAAACTGTGATATCTGCATCTACAGAGAAATTCTCAATGATAATTGCATTGCATACAGTTCCTGTTATGCCAAACCTTAATATAATATAAAGGGTGACTGGTAATTAGTGACCGATACTTAAACACATGATTGTGCTCATGATAACAAACAACTTTGACTATGGGACCAAACCTGAAATCGCGAAAAAAAATCAGCTGTTCCCTACATTTATGTTCGCATAACCCGTCAAAATGTAGGGAGGAGCTGAATTTTTTTTCGCGAATTCACATTTGGTTCCATAGTAAAAGTTGTTTGTTATCATGAGTACAATCATGTATCGGTCACTAATTACCAGTCACCCCATATAGACCCAATAAACCTTTATAAATAGCTATAAATAAAAATCAATTGCCGAATGTACTCGTATGTATGCGCATCACTTCAGAACGGTTGCACCTATTTGGCTAATTCTTTTTGATGTGTAACATTTTTGCTCTCGTTTTCCTGCTATCTGTGGGTGTGATTAGGATTTCGCTTAGGAATTTCGTGAAAAGAAAGGGACAGAAGTGACGGAAGTGTGTAACAGGAAGTGAAAATATTTTTCTAAAAGTTTTGAGTGATATAATTACATGGTGACGGATTGTTTGGTATGGAACTAGAAAGTACTTTTACCAAGGTGAGATGTCAGTGTTACACATAATTTATATTATCCGACTACTGTAAGGCTCGCTCTTTTTAGGGTTCCGTACCAGGGTTCCGTACCAAATGGTAAAAGGAACCCTTATGGTGCGATTCAGTCTGTCTATCTGTCTGTCCGTCTGTCACAGCTGGATATCTCAAGAACATAAACGAATTAACCATAACCGTGGTTAATTCGTTCATGCTCAAGAACCACTAATGCTATCAACTTGTTTGGAACAGTTAGATGACGTTTGCCTAACTATTTTGTAAATAAAAAAGAAATAAGTACCTACTTAAAAGTTTTTTTTTTTTGCAACAGGGACTGAAATGGGATCTTAAAAATTCGAAGTGGGGCTACTAGGGCATGTGGGGAATCATATGAAAGATAGCTGTTTGCACATTTTCAATTTTTTTTTTCTTTTCTTTAGGCCGCATAGTTTTCGACTTTTGATGAAAAATGTAAAAAAAAAATACCGTTCCCCCCCCTTATCTCTAAAGTTTGCATAGAGAAAAATCTGAAATTATTCTATGTGATAGAAGTTTCTGTAAAGATGACAGGAAAAATAAAACGATGTCTCTAAGTAGCACGCTTTTTCAGAAATCGGAACGGAACCCTCGGTGCGCGAGTCCGACTCGCTCTTGACCGGTTTTTTTTTGTTGTGTTTGTAACTGTCAGGACAAGGTTCAAGTAGTTCAAGTATGACAGATTTTTTTTTGGATGGTATTTTTGTATGAAAACAGACAATACACGGCCTAAACCGCTGGAGACAGACATGAAATTCACCCGGGCGCTTACAGCTAATATACAGGGTTACTGGTAACTCGACCACTTCCTTGCAGGATGTCATTGTAGGGTTAAAATGCAACAAATTAAGCCACCGAATGTTCTACCGAAATTCAATACTTTTTGAGTTACTTAGATTTTTAGTTTTTATATGAAAGATCCAATTTAAAATTATTTACGGCGCGACTATTCTGGAATTTAAGTTAGTAATATAGCTGATGCAGTAGCAGACCTTTGCGCTAATAATTAAACGTTCAAAAATGCCTAAAATTTGGCAAAGATAACTATTTAAACATTTTATTTTTCGTAAATTTTGTCTGAAAAAATTAAATTTACGAAAAAAAAAACTGAATTTCGGTAGAACATTTGGTGGCTTAATTTGTTGCATTTGAACCCTACTATGACGTCCTGCAAGGAACTGGTCGAGTTACCAGTAACCCTGTATAGATAAAAGCACTACCCGACTTACGGATCCAAGTCGACCCAAGGGCAAGGAGCTCACGCTTAGAAGTCGCGGTTGGCTCTTGTAACTACACCATCGGCAATCGGAAAATGACAGAAATATAGGCGTGGTTTTAAAAGTAAAAAAAAAAAAAATATATAAATATTATTATTATTTTTTGTCTTTGGCTTATCTCGGGACCCTGGGGTCCCGGACCTTTGGAAGGCGTACGAGGGGCCGAAGCCAACTCGCAGAGGCCCCTTAGACAATTTTAAATGACGAGGAGGCACCAGACGACGATTATCCCTGTATGCACTATGCAAGTGCACCCAAGGACAACCCCCGGTTGGTGCAGGACTATTGCAGAACATGGAAATAAAACACATTGGGCCTATGGGTTTGGGTGGCTACATGGGTTGGGTACCTTGACCTATGGAAGAACTATGTCCCCTGCCTGACCAATGTTATATAATATACACAGATAAATTGGCAGGGGGTGACTTGCACACTCAATAATGGGCTTTATTGATTTGCTTCCATAGCTTCGATCGAGGTGGCGCGAGAAAAGAGTTTCTGGAAGGACTTGGGGACAAGGAGAACACAAAAAAAACCCTCCAGGAAATCTAAGCGTGATTTTAAAAGTTATTTTTGAATATATAATTAAGTATGAAGATTTGCTTCGAGGTGACGCGGGAAAAGAGTTTCTGAAAGGACTTGGGGAGGTTTTTTTTATTAGTAGGTAAAAGAATAACATTTTTTTTGTCTAAGTTTAGTATTGTTTCCTAGTATTATTGTAATAGTAAACCGACGGGTAGGATTTCCACGTTCAATAGGTAATGGGTTATAGCTAGAGGAGTTGCCAAAATATCGGCTGACTGTGAACCTTGACTTGCAACGTATTTAAGAAACACAGAAAATAAGTCGTTAATTGTTTGGGAACGATCATGTCGTGATGGCGCAGTGGTTGAGGCCTCACCTCTCATGCAAGAGGCGGTTGGTTCAAATCCGGGTAAAAATACCAATGTGACTTTTTCGATTTCTGTTACTCTTTTTCTGTTACACTTTCTGAGTTTACCTTGGACATCACTGATATCGGTGAATGAAAACATCTTGAGAAAATCTGGACTTATAATTAATAGTAGGTTAGGTACGGTGGACCGAGCTCTAAACGAAAACGAGTTATTGTGTAACCGAATTATTATTTTTTTTTTTTTTAATTTTCCCAGGTAATTATGAGACCGAGCTAGATCGATTTTTCGCCCCCGTAAAGCCTATATTGCAAGTTTCATCTAAATCGTTAGAGCCGTTTTCGAGAACGTGATTACAAATATATATGTATATAAGTATATACAAATATTGCTCGTTTAATAGTATAGGGATACAAGTCTGAAGTCTTCCCGCCTCTTAAAATAAATAGCGAAATAATAAAACGATCCACCAACGAAAAATATCTTGGATTAAGGGTAAAAAAATTACTTGGAAATTACACATTCTCAGAAATAAATTAACGTCGTTACTGGGAGCATTACGGAAAGTGGCAAACTGTATTCCAAATAAAGTGCGCACTTTGATCTATAACTCATTAGTCAAATCGCATTTAGAATATTTAATTGAGGTATGGGGATCCGCAGCAGTAACTAATTTAAACTCACTTCAAAGAGTTCAAAACAAAATAATTAAAACTCTGTTCCATTATCATTATCGCACTCCAACAAAGGCCTTATACGAAAAAACTAAACTATTAAATATTAGACAGCTATACATTTACTACACTTACATTCTTATTAAAAACATAACTACAAACTCAATACAAACTAACATACAACTAAAGAAAAAAATAATGTCTTAAAGCCTGAGAAATAGATATACCTAAAAACAAACTTGAAGTCACCAGCGTACGCACTAATTACGGTAGAAAGACCATAATATTTGAAGGAGCACAGCTGTACAATGGATTGCCGGACGATATTAAAGAGTGCGATAACATGATTTCATTTAAGAATAAGCTTAAGAAGCATGTACGTACACTATAACTTCGAATAGGTACTCTGGAGGAATTGTATTCTAATGTATCATCACACTTAGGTACTACTTTGTATCTCATTATAAGTGAACTGTAAGTTCTTATGAGAAATAAATTTCTTTAAACCGAAATCGCCAATTCATCGTGGGTATTTTATTTCATTTAGCGAAATTACATTTTTACGAAATTAGTTCTGCCAAAAAGTACTTAAGTACCAGTTTTTTTTGCAAAATCTTTAAAATGTTCTGATTTATTGTTCAAGCTGCTACAGCGGACAAAATGCAAGTCTGAAATCGCTAATCTACCTTAGCAAGCGTCGTGATCATGCGTCGAAGGTAATGGTCAGGCAGAAAAATAGGCACTGAAAAAAGCCGCTACTATACAACAAGTCCCAGAATTGAAGGCACAACCGCTTAAGGGGTCATTGTACTCATCATTATGAACAACCTGAATTCGCGAAAAGAAGTCAGCTGTTTCATACATTTATCTACATCATATCTCGTCAAAATGTAGAGAGCAGCTGATTTTTTTTCCTAATTTCAAGTTTGGTCCCATAGTAAAAGTTGTACATAATGATGAGTAGGTACAATGACCCCTTAAGCGGTTTAGCATTTAATTCTAAGATATTTTGTACCTGTATTATCCTGGGCCGGCAGTCTCGACATTCGCTACGTTCTCATAGCGACTTGAAATCGCTCGCTAAGTCCTAATTACATGCTCTGTGGTCCTAATGAGCTCCCCTAGACGGGCAAATGGTAATAGTTCGGTTTTATCAAAGACAATTATTGGCCACTTCATAATCTTCTTTAATAACGAGGAAAATTGGAGATCATGATTTAATAAAAGTAATTGTTTTTCTTGAAAATTGGAAATTCATTACGTAAACCTTATCTTGAAAACATTATTTTTCATGGAAATTCATAGGAAGCCATAGTAACTTGTCAAATATCTATGGACATAAAAATTTGCCTCCTTGCAACACTACGTCGGTGTCATAGACAACCAATAAGTACCTATATTACTACCCGATTTAAATTACTTTCTATACTATCTTTGATCCACTTCGCGTCCAAAATATTGTTTTGTTTTGTTCTTCAATAAGTAGGTACTATTTCTTATAAAATAAAATGACTGGAGGAAGAGAAGCAGATGCAGCTGCAGGCCCGGGTCCGAGCGGCGTCAAGTAAGTACCCGACCTCAAACTACAACACCTTTTTTCTAATCTAATTTGTCGGTTCATTATTGATCGCTTTTTCTATTGACTATTCTAGTCAAACCATAGCCAGTTGAACTCAATGAGTCAAATAATGTTAAGATTTTGAAAAATTGAAATAAATCATAAGGGTAAACTTATTTTTGAAAACGCTCAAATACATATTTTGATTGCCGCGTATCATATTATTATCAACATACAACATACTGACCTGCAAATTGCAAAAAACGGAAGAAAATTTGAATTTCGCGGGCTACTACTGCGCAATCACCTTAAAATTTGTGAACTTTATTTATTTTTTTTTTTTTTACTTTTTAATAATAAAATTAATTATTGTTTTTCTTGAAAATTATAGTGAATATGTAAACCTTATCTTGGAAACACTATTTTTCATGGTTCAAGGTTCAAACTAATAAGTAGCAATAACTTTAAATTGTTAAATATCTAAGGATTTAGAAATTTGCCTCCTTGCAACATTACTATTCTAATAGCAACTTAGCAAGCAAGTATCACAGTCAATGTGTCAAGGTGAAATCTATAGTTTGATTAGCTGTCTTTGGAAACTATATATTTTGAATAGTATTATTTTCGTATTTTCCTAATAATTGTTTCATTAGTAACAAATAACTTGTCAGCAAATTATATTGCTCGGCTAACACATTTCTGGCTTAAGCGGCGACCTCACTGCATTTATAGTTTCTCATTATAGTACATAATAGCTGCGTAATGATACTTGGGGATTTGTACTACTGTTTAAATACTTTGGATTTGGATTGGGATTCTACAGAAAGTTATCCCTAACAAGGGTGTCTGAAGACTGGGAGGCAGCATGAGCACACCTCGCAGCAGCAGCGGTCCACACCTCGGAAGGCCACATAGCTTGGAGGAAATGTAATATATTGAAGGCACGACGTAGAAGAAAACATGTTGAAATAAATAAATAGTGAAAGTTTAAAATTTCATGTGAAAGATTTTTCAATAGGTATGCAACATGCCTCGTGTAAAGTGTCTAGAATGTGTAAACTAGGAGATGATTGTGATAATGGAGATTTAATAAAGTTGAAAACATGATTTGTGGTTGTCATTTATTTTTCAATTAAATAGAATACAATATTTATTTACATTTGAAACTGAAATCAGTTTTTACAGTTGTGAGGAATCCATGTACATTCTAGCTAATATAGCATGCAAATTTAGTACATTTAAACAAATTACAAAAACTAAATTTCAATTAAGTTAACTTATCCGCTATGAAATCTTGTACAGAATAATAAAAACTGTTAGCTGTTTTCTAAATTCCTACAAGGTAGGTCTTTATTATTGTTAGGTATTTTATTATAAATTACAGTTGCCATACAGATACCTAACTAATATTTTTCTTGAGTACAGAAGTTGAGAATACCGTGCACAAAAATTTCTGATCTTGAGATCTCATATCTGTACCACATTGTCTAGTTTAATTTGAGGTAGAAAATTAAAATGTTTATATATAGGTTTTACAAATGCGGCTTCTTCCAGGTTGTAAAGTATCAAACAATGGTACCTAGGCATAAGGCAACCAATATTGTCAGCAGATTTACTCTTTTTGATAAATTATGCAGCTTATAAAAGAATTAATAAGTATAACAATTGTATGAAAGTTAAGTAGGTAAGTATCAAATTATATTGACAGTAGTAAGTCTAAACAAAACATTAGTGATGTGAGCACACTTAAATGTTACGAATGGCTTGAACCGCTACCTATGTACTTACACTTTTACAATAATGTCCTCTGGCTGTGACTTCCACATTAACTGGGTGTTAATTAAGATCCCTAAAACTTAACATTCACTTTTTCTACTTGACTAGTGTACTTAATTTACATTAATTACTCATGGATACCCGTTGGCAAAAGTGCATGATTTTGGTTTTTGGAGATTTATAATTAAATTATTACTTTCAATCCACTTTATTAAACTCCCGAGTGCATTGTTATTTTCATGTGGATAGGTATGCAACATGTGTCGTATAAACAGTGCCTAGATCTAGATTATTAGAATGTGTGAACTTGGAGATGATTGTCATACTTTATTGAGATTAAATAAAGTTAAAACATGATTTAGGTACGGTTGTGTGTTATTTATTTATAAACGAAAAATAGCACGATTCTCACCCTTTAAAGAGATTAATATAATAAATGAACGAATGCTATGAATATCGGCGACGCTTTCGCACTTAGTATGTTGAGTATATTCCGAACCTATAAGTGGACGTAAAAGCCTCATCGGTACAAACCCATCTTCGAGCCCGATCCGTATAATTTATGTTTGTATTGACTTAAAAACCAAAACATTTGGTAAGTATAGTTTACAATTCGCTACCAACCGAATCACTTAGCGGGCTCTCAAAATTGGTCGCTGACTGTAGTCGTACACATTACGAAAATCATAGAGATTCGGTTAAATATAGATGACAATCGTTAACTTTGAGTTTCAAGGCTACCAAATATCGTTACATCCGGATCGTTAGGACTTTGCTACTAACACGTGATTTTTGTGGTGGGTCGTAGTCAATTATTTTGACGACGAAACGCTGCAGTTTTCCATAAAACGAAAACCAGTCGTCAAAACGGTCCTCGTCGCAACTGCTTTGAAACTGAAAATGATTGTTTCATGCTTGTCAAACCATTTTGGCTATCTAGGGACCCCATTACGACTTAGCGAGCGATTTCAGTCGTTCAGGGGTCTCTACGAATGTCGAGACTACCGGCCCTGCTCTTCGCCTTGCGCCTGCTCTTGTGACGCTTGTCTTACATTATTAGTCAAAGTCAAAGATTTATTTGCAATTATATATGGTTACAAAAGTTCTTACAAAGTAGTTTACAGTAGTTTAACATATTTAATTATAACATAATGACACGCAAATTTTTTATACAATTATATCTTTTAAATTTAAACTGAAGGAATTCTTTTAGGTTCAATTAACCACGCCTACATCAGACCATTGGAAGTTCTTTAATTTGGTTAGGAATCTTGTTATAAATCTGAATACACATGATAGCAACTTCGCCATATAGTTCTGTTTACATTCTAGGAATTAATTATCTATTAGGATAATTATCTAGTTTTGAACTTACATTTATCTCCCAGTTTTTCAAACATCTCAGGATGAGATTTGGTTAATTTACATATTTCCTCAATATAAATACCAATTAATGTAAGTAGGTATTGTAGTAAGTTAATGTATGTTAATGTATGTATTCTAAGTTTTCTAAACATTGGTTTACAGGATGTAAGTGGGACTACATTACAAATCACACGTTTAAACTTCTTTTGTGCGATGAAAGCTCTTCCGAGATGCACAATAGGTACATCGTGTGTGATCGTTACAGTTCTTCCAAGTCAAATGCATGAACGCATCCGAAATGAACGTCATTATCAAAAATGTATCAGTTGTCCAATGACAGCAAATTAAAGTATAAGAAACGTCAAAGTGACATTTCGCACACAGTGTTCAAGGAAATTTGACGACCTTTTCTAAATTAAATGTGTAAATAAACAATTAAATACCTAAAAATACGTAATACTCGATCAATAAACATGGCCTACTAACACCTGCAAGGACGTAAAGCACTTCAAATAATTAGAAACAAATTTTCCCTCGTATTAATTATGTAGAGAAGTAGTTTGTGTGTAAATCCTAACAAAAAGTAAGTACTACAGTTTAATTAATTCATTAAAATTATTAAGCTTCTATTTTATGGTCAATGAATACAACAGATTAATCTGCATGTTGCCATTGTAATCAAATTATTTAACCAATTTACCATACCTTGTTTGTTAGTGTTTCACAATGTACTTTTAAGTAATTAATTTTGGTACACAGCTCCATTAAATTGCCAGAATGTGTGCGAATGTTATTTTAATGAGTTAGTAGCACTAAAATAATTGATTTGTACTTTGAATTGGTACCTAATTAAAGTGTTTATTAATATTTTTATAGCATATTCAAAACAATTATGAAAATGAAATAAACCAATACAAACATGAAGTTAAAGAATCTGCTGTACTGCCTATTTTTTCGGCCGTGGTTGGGAGTGCCTTTTGGGATAGGTTTAGCGGTTTCCATAGTCTATTACTGGTGGCTAATATCCAGAATAAGTGTGCTGGAAACACAAAACAAAGTGTTCAAGACACAACTGAGACTATCACAGAGTGTCATGAAACAAATGTCCGTTGATTCTGTATCAACTTATGAAGTTCCTGTGGTGAGTATAGAACTTTTGATACATGGAAAAATTTAATAAAATTGTAATGTTCATATTTTATGAGTTTATTATGAAGAAAGCAAAGAAATATATTGTTCTATGTGTGTGTGTTTGTATTTACACACAATGGTAAATTTAATTAAATAAAATACCAATGTATAGTATAAGTGCTGAAGAGACATCAGCTCAACATCATCTGCCTAGCCTTTTCCCATCTATGTTGGGGTCGGCTTCCAGTCTAACCGGATGCAGCTGAATACCAGCTGACAGCAGCTCAACATAATGTCTATAACATAAATAAAAATTACAAGTTGATAATTATACATATATTAACTATTTACTTATTAGGTGATGAATATAATTATTAAAAACGAAAAATTAAGAAAAAAATAGTAAAAAAAAAACTTAGTTCATTCTAAATGTGGCATGAATTAGATGACTTCTTTGAAGTCTAGAAATAAAGTAATAAATTATGTTTCAACAGATACCAGATGCGGTTGGTACTCTATGTGAGACGGTCCACATAGCCTTAGTATGCATGGGCAAGTGTACGCGCCAGATTACTCCCATGCTGAAGTCCTTGATGCACCACCGACAGAACCCCATTCACTTCCATTTTGTCGTAGATAGCAGTTCTCATAGAACCATCAACAAGCTGTTTGATACTTGGGATTTGCCTGATGGTGAGTACACTTTACGTCATAACTTCATAAGTGATGCCAATGGGTTTGTGTTAAAATAAAGAGAGTATTAATGAATTTATTTATTTAAGGGGGATAAGAAATTTAGCCTGCAAAATTAAAAAAAAAACAAGCGAGCCTTATAGTAGTCGCTTAAGATGTGTAACATCTGACATCACACCTTAGTAAAAGTACTTTCTAGTTCCATACCTTTCAACCAATGTTTCATCTGTCACTCAAATCTTTTAGAAAAATATTTTCACTTCCTGTTACACACTTCAGGGGCCATACTGTGACGTGAAAAAAGATCATGGATCCATCATGGTTCCAGTGTGAGAGAGAGAGTCGGAGTTATATACAACCTAGAGCGCCATCGTTTTATCTTAACCGAACCATGATGGATCCATGATCTTTTTTCTCGTCACAGTCGGCCCTGTCGCTTTTCATGAAATCACTCCCACAGATTGTAGGAAAGCAAGAGGAAAGTTGTTACACATCAAATAATATTTAGATTTTCGGTATTTATAATTAAAATGATTATAATTTAGTCTGGATTTGTGCCCAGTTGAGGGCAATAGGCTTGCCCCCTATTACGTGGGACTTAAACATAACTGGCGAACTTACTAGGTACACACCTCTGCCTAACACTTCGGGGATTATCAAGCGTGATGTTATGTTATGTTATAATTTTGTAATTATTTTGTCATCATGCCGCGTAATGAATTTTGATCAACATAAAACGTAAAACAGCGCCGCAGTTTGCATAAAACGTAAGAATTTTTTTTTGCGGGGTTTTTTTTTTGTTTGTAACTCATTAAGTTGCGCTTACATACATGGGCAACTAAAACGGTGCACTGTATGCCGACGTTCGCATGGACGTAAAAATATCGCGGCGATTTTTTTTCGCGCACTTTATTTTCAACGCTCTGCTTAGTGACGAGAGTTGAAAATCCAACAGTGTGTTTTTTCGACGCGCTGGGATGCACTCTGTTGTTGTTAGGTTGGATTCTCAATGCTCGGCTCAACACCGAAAGTTGAAAATCCAGTGCGCGATAAAATCCCGCCGCGATATTTTTACGTCCATGCGAACGTCGTCTAAATTTTGCGCTATCGTAGCTAGTTCCCAACAAAAGCTTATAATAAAAGGTGGTTTTATTTTATTTTTGCGAAAATGACGCGTTATGTTCCTAAATACTCCGAAATTGAAGTCCACAATTTCCCGAGAGATCCTAAAATTAGAATATTGTGGATTAAAAAGCTATTCGCAATAAACATTTAAAAAAAAATTAACAGAGGTCGAAACATTTTGAAGAAAGTGATTACGAGGCAATATTTAAGGTTTTTAGGTTTTTATTTTTTTAGGTTTTTTTTATTTTAGGTTTTCTGCACTTTGAATGCACACACGAGAATTCGTTCCTGACACCTGTCAGTTGGACAATTTCTAGTAGTAATAAGGATCATATTCGCAAAACATATTCGTGAGTATGAAACTGACAGGTTTCAAAGAACGCATTCTCTCGACAGCCGGACTGTATTAAGTCGACGTTCCCACGGGTGTAATAAAATCGCGGCGGGATTTTATCGCGCACTAGATTTTCAACTCTCGTTGTTAAGCCGAGCGTTGAGAATCCAACTTAACAATAACAGAGTACATAACATAACAACAAGTAACATTCTAGCGCGTCGAAAAAACACACTGTTGGATTTTACACTCTCGGCGCTAAGCAGAGCGTTGAAAATCCAGTGCGCGAAAAAAAATCGCCGCGATATTTTTACGTCCGTGCGAACGTCGACTAAGTTTTACACTGCCGCGGTTTGTAGTAGTGCCGCGGTTTGTAGTAGTGCACCTATCATTGCGCATTTGTATGAAGTTTTCTCTCTGTCAGGTGACACCTACTCTGAGGGTCTAGACAAATGGCATTCATTCGCTTCGGAGCAATTATATTTCTACAATCGCTACAGCTTCAAAGGATCACGCGACATTTTGATAGCTTATGTCAACCCCATACATTTTAGGCTTTTTAGATTTTCTACTAGCGTCATCGCTAATCGAATGTTAGAATATAATATATTCATATAATAAAAATGTAAACAAATTAAATACAGTGTAGCAGCGTCAATGTCAATCTGCCCAGCCTTTTCCCAATTATGTTGGGGCCGGCTTCCATTCTAACCAGATGCAGCTGAATACCAGTATTTTACATGGAACGACTGCCTATCTGACCTCCACACCCCCTCCTCCTCCCCCCCCTCGACCTCGATACCACTTGGTAAGGCTGGTTGTCAGACTTTTGGGGCTTCTGACGACCCGTAACGACTGTCGAAGATCCACGAATGACAGCAACGGCTTAACGTGCTTTCCGAGGCACGGAGGAGCCTAGGTATGTAAAGATGATCCCCCATCCACGGACCGACCCCGGGAAGCGTAGCTTAACCTGATGGATCGACCCGTGCGGCTGTTATTACTTAGCCACGATAGCAGCGTCAATGTCCATCTTGAAATTCAAGGAAGGAACCTTAAAGCCAATTTTATCGCCAATGAAATGAGCGTTGACGTTGATCGTTGATGTGGCCCCAGCATTACAATTGTATAAGCGCCAGCGAATCTTGTGCAGGATGCACTGCAGTGTGATTCCAGCTTTATACAACACTAAGGCCTATTGGGTGAAATCTGTTTTTTTTTTTTTCAGTAAAATACTCGTGCTACAATGCAGAAGAGTATCTGACACAAGTGCGATGGATCCCGAACAGCCATTACTCAGGTATCTATGCGCTAGTCAAGTTGCTGTTTCCTGATATCCTGCCGGATACTTTGAGTCAGGCTATTGTGCTGGACTCGGATCTGACCTTCCTGTGTGATGTCGCTGAGCTATGGGCTATGTTCAGAAATATGACAGATGATCAGGTAAGGTTACCTATACAAATAAATAAAATTGAAGTGAACGGCTGCATGGCCTTTTGGCCTCGTACAGGAAAATCAATTTTTTTTTCTTTAAACGATTATCATTGTGTTTTTAGTTTAGTTGGTGATCTTCCTAAGCGAGTCAGTATGTCAGCTGGTAAAAGGTCGTTGAGCGACACCTTTTTTTTTGATCATCGTTTGTCTATTGTTCTGACCCAGCTGTGAGTAGCTTCATGAATGATTTTTTGCAAAACCCCCAGAAAACAACTCGAGTGGCGTGACCTTTTTTTTCTCTCGTTCGTTTTAATTTCATCTCTGCGCTACACGTTGCTCCAAGATGCTATTTTAGAAAATTGTAAATAAACCAATAAATAATAAAGTTTAATGAAATTAACATATCTTTATAAAACGAAAACGAGGAACCGTATGTATACTTGTGTCAAATTAATGTCGTCACACGTTGTCGTTAACGGAATATGTTAAACCTATACCCACCTTTTGTTAAACCTTATAACCATTGTATTTTCAGTTCTATGTGCAAACAATAAATCGCATTTTACTTTAGAAGTCCAACTAACCATATTCCCAACAGTTTATAGGCCTGGTCGAAAACGAAAGCAGTTGGTACCTAAACAAGGCAAAACGCTGGCCAGCCCTCGGCAGAGGCTACAACACAGGAGTAATGCTTTTAGGTATTATATTTCAATTTTAATATGTATAAAGGGCGACATACACGGTGAAGATACTATAATATTTTATGTTAAGATAAAATATCGCTCACTATACAGTTTGTATGAACTATCACAGACGGCTAAGATACTATATATTTTCATATTACACTATCTTAAGCTATCAAGCGATATGGAAATTTTATGTTAAGATGCGAAATATCCTATAGTATCCTATCCTAGTTAAGAGAGAATGATTATTATCGTAACTTCAGTGTGTGATACCTTAAGATACTATAATATTTTTAACCGACTTCAAAAAGGAGGAGGTTCTCAATTCGTCTCGAAGATGGCTGGACCGATTTGGATTTTTTTTTTTTGTTTGAAAGGGTACTTCCCAGGTGGTCCCATGATCATCAACTCAGGATCTGATGATGGGATCGTGGAGAAATAGAGAGAACTCTTCCAATTTTGTAGGCACACTTGAAGCGATTTGGATAGTTTTAGGAAGAGTACTTTCTCGGAGTGGTCCCATTTCAATTTGGTGAAGATCTGATGAAGAATTTCTGAGATAGGCAACGGAACTCCTCAATGAAAGATAGCAAATGGACTGAGATTGCTGAAATCTCATGTTTGTCTATTGTTTACACCAGTTAATAACATAACATCACACCAGTACGCTGTGAAGGGGTAAGCACATGTAAACCACTAAAAAGTGAAAAATAAAAACTTTTTTACAAAAAAATACAACCGACTTCCAAAAACAACACTACAAAGTGAAAAATAAATTTAATTTCGGAAGTCGGTGGCAAAAACGAAAATACTTTTAATCAGACACCGACTTCCGAAATTAAATTTGTTTTTCACTTTGTAGTGTTGTTTTTGGAAGTCGGTTGTATTTTTTTGTAAAAAAGTTTTTTATGTCCAGACATCTTAACGTAAAATATTATAGTATCTTCGCCGTGTGTGACGCCCTTTATCGTGGCCAGATCTTAAAATTGATCATTTCATGAAGTGCTCGGTCATTATTCATGAAATAGTTGTGTTTCATGAAATGACCAGGTTAAAAACAGTTGACGTTTGGCCACGTCATTAATGTAGGGTATCTGTCGTGGTCCGATTGTAGAAACAGCCATATCGTGACGTAAGCAACCTATTTATCGACATTCCCAGCTGTCCACTGGGTATATCGCAAAGTAATTGCATTACACGCCGCTAGTGGCACTTCCATTTAGTAGGTATTTTTAGGACCGATTTACAACAAAAACAAAGTGACATCAACGCCTCTACCGGTGGATAATCTAACTGTTTTACGATATGGTCACTAATGTTTGGCCACATCATGAAGTAGTCGTGCGTATAACTGTTCTTATCGCCAAACGATGAGTATTCAATGATCTGGCCAGACCACATCATGTGACCAGCGGTCGATGTTCTATTTCATGAAATGGTCAAAGAGTTCATGAAATTATCAATTGTAAGATCTGGCTACGAAAAAAATGTTTAGTCTATGAATGTGGATGGCTATAAGAGTAGGGGAACAAGACCAACGAAGGGATGGATGTACTGTGTGAACAATGATATGTCTAGAAAAGTGATGACTACCGAAATGACGACTAATAATAGAGAAGTATATAGAAGAAAAAGACATGTTGCACCGACCCCAAATAAATTAGGATAAGGGCAAGAGAACAATGATGATTGATTATGTAGGTACACATATGTGTAGATTGTAATAATCAATCTGCCTAGCCTTTTCCTAACTATGTTGGGGTCGGCTTCCAGTCTAACCGGATGCAGCTGAATACCATTATTTTACATGGAGCGACTGCCTATCTGACCTCCACAACCCATTAACTGGGTAATTCGATACCCCTTGATAAGACTGATTGTCAGACTTTCGGGCTTCTGACGACCCGTAACGACTGTCAAAGATCCACGAATGACAGCCGGGACCAACGGCTTAACGTGCTATGTGTAGATTGTAATAATGGGCTCTGAAAATACATTTTTATTATTATTAGACCTCAAGAAGATACGTACAAGCACAGACTGGACAAGACTGTGGCACGATGCCGTTCACGATAACATAGGCAGGCTGAAACAGACTACGCTGGCAGACCAGGATGTTATCAATGCTATCATTACGAGCCAGCCGCGGTACGTGTATAATATGAGCTGTCAGTACAATGTTCAGATGTCTACGCAGACTCTGGCTAAGAATTGTTATGGGGAGGATAGGAATAATGTTAAGGTACGTATTGTGAAATAGTAGTATTTTGTTACACTTTACTTACCCGTCTTATCACAAAACGACTTCTAACTGTTCTAACGTTCCAGTCGGTTATTGTAAAGGGTCTTTCAAATAGAGCGGGTCGATGTTAATAATCTGTGGCGGCCATTTTGTTTTGGCGGCAACTGTCAAATCTGTTTTTTCTTATTCAGTCACTGATGCCAAATCACCATGGCAAGTTACACGGTTGAGCAGCATGTGCAAATGATAAAACTTTATTATCAAAATGAGTGTTCGTTAGTGCAAACGTTGCGCGCATTGCGCCCATTTTACGGCAGACGCGGTGGCCCTTCAAAGTCCACTCTCCAACGATTGGTGACTAAATTTGAGACGACCGGTTCGGTAAACAACCAACCAACACCTTTACGTCAAAGGAACGCCAGATCGGCCGAGAACATCGCCGCTGTACGTGAGAGTGTTCAGGAGACTCCGACGCAGTCGATTTCTCGCCGTGCTCAAGAACTCGGCCTTTCGCAGACCTCAACTTGGAGAATTTTGCGTCGGGACTTGGGTCTGCATCCGTACAAGATCCAACTGACCCAAGAGCTCAAAGTTAATGACCATAGACAACGCCGTGTGTTCGCTGAATGGGCATCGGAACGCTTGGAAGAGGACCCCGATTTTGTCGAAAAATAATCTTTAGCGACGAGGCACATTTTTGGATGAATGGTTTTGTTAATAAGCAAAATTGCCGTATATGGGATGACCACAACCCACATGAGGTTCACCAGGTGGCAATGCATCCACAAAAAGTTACTGTTTGGTGCGGATTTTGGTGTGGCGGCGTCATTGGTCCGTACTTCTTTGAAAACGACGTTGGCGAGGCCATCACCGTCAACGGCGAGCGCTACAGATCAATGATAAACAATTTCTTTTGGCTTGAATTGAACAATATGGACGTGAACGACATGTGGTTCCAGCAAGATGGCGCTACTTGCCACACAGCGAACGACACAATCGACATTCTGCATGAACGGTTTGAGGGTAGAGTTATCTCTCGCAGAGGTGACGTGAATTGGCCACCAAGATCGTGTGATTTGACTCCGCTAGACTTTTTCTTGTGGGGTTTTCTGAAGTCGCAGGTCTATGCCAATAAACCACATTCGACCGTTGCCCTGAAAGCCAACATAACGCAGGCCATCGCTCGGATTCAGCCAGATCTATGCAGCAGAGTCATTAAAAATTGGACCTCTCGGATTCGTGCCACCATACGAAGCCGCGGCGGACATTTGAACGATGTCATATTCCATCCATAATGGCATAAATGGGCCTTTTAAATAAAAGATAAATTTCGATAATATCTCACACACATCTTGTTTTATTCAATTTTAACATCGACCCGTCCTTGTTGAAAGACCCTTTATTTTGAACCATATTCCGACTAATGTAAAGTTCAAAATTGACAATTGTGTGTGCAAGTACTAGTCACCGCCTGAGGTATGTGGGCGGTAAGACGGGGGAGGGCGCGAATGATAAGATTGGCAGACTGAGTTAGCTTGGTCTTTGCCTACCTCCCCCGTCTCACCGCTCACATAAATCATTACAATCATAGATAGAGTCTTTGGTTGCAATGTAACAGGCTGTTATTTTGGAACAGAATTTTGGAACTGTTATTTGCCTGGAACTGGAACAGGTGAAACAGGTTTCTAATTTTACCTGTTACAGACCACCTCTAGCTCTTAGCTCACATATCTCAGGCGGTGATTAGCACATACGCGCATACTATAACGCCCGGTTTTTGAATCGAAAATTATTAACGCTTCAAAGTGAAACGCAAGTCATGTGATGCGATTGGCTGTTGATAATTCTTTCAATCAATCACAGTATTTTAGTTCTAGAAACTGGGCGTTAGAGTCGGTTCTAAAGGCTGTTTTTGTGATAAGAACTTTACGTCTGTCGGAATAAAGCTCAACTTGCTGGCGGTTTGGGCTTGGACTAAATAAATCGGTTTGGTAATGAGACGGTACTTGTCCTATACAGTCGGGGACTAAAAATTATTATCATACTTCTTATTTGATTACTTTTCAGTGAAGAAAACATGTTTATCCAATTTCATTTTTATTTACATCTACGCTATGTGCAATAAGGTCTAAAATGTCATATCACATCACTTTTTTCTTTCAAATTAGTGGAACTATATCGCCCTGACATTTTCTTGCGAGCGATTTTATCAAATAGAAATGTGCACAGTGCAAGCAATTACAGACCTTAGCGTGGTTAACACGATGAAGGAGCGATAATTTTATACAATTTTTAATCAGATTCCTTTCTCTTATAGAGGGCGCATACCACCTTTCCCAACTGTTATAAAATTTACATTAAAAATGTTGGGAAAAGGTGCAAGTAAAAAAATAACTTTAACCTTTTACCTTAAACTTACCTTACCGTTACCTTTTTGTCCTTCATATTTTTAGTTTTCTAACTCGTCTGAGAGAAATGTGCCCTACCCACTGCCACTTAACAGCTCGCAGAATAGATAGTAGATGGGGCCGAAGACATAGTGTTGGCCTCCCACAAGGTGAAGGCCGCAGGAATCCGCTGGATGCGGCAAGCTCGGAACCGGTCGAAGTGGCGGTGCTTGGGGGAGGCCTATGTCTAGCATTGGACGTCTGGATGATTGACTGCAGGGCAAAGGTCTCCCTCTCCTTTTTCTACACAATTAGGGGGACGAGCTTAACTCCTACCGAAAGAACTAGCAGTTATGCGGAATTTTACACAGAATAGAGAAAATAATTCTGATTGTATTTTCTAGGTTATCCATTGGAATTCTCCGCTGAAGCATCACATAAACACTCGCGACGCCAGTTTCTTTCGTGACATACATCAGTCATATGTCAACTTCGATGGTTACCTGCTGAGGGAGAAACTTCACCGGTGCTCCTTTATAGAGCACTTTACGATGAAAGTTAGTATAAACATAGAAAAGGAATTTATTGATGTACGATCAAAGAGCAAAAAAGTTAAGCAATTTTCACACACAATCCATTCCCACATAGAGCTATATTAAATATAAGGATCTTTTAACGCATGGCCAAAATTGGAACTGCCGCCGCCATCTTGGTTTTTCAATACATTTCACAAAACAATTGCACAAATGTTTATCACCAGCGCCGCCCTGACAACGTCATTCGAGCGCCAAAAGATCCTTGTAGCAGTATAGCGGGCGTATTTCATCTTTTCGAACTGTCATTTGAATTAAAAATGTTAGCGGTACGTAGTCGGAAAAAGTAATAAATGTTAAGTACAGTTAGGGAACGTGATTGCTTAACAAAATTACCTGCAATATTATGGCTTGTCCTCCGTAAAATATGGCGAAACTAAGTAACTTTGTGCCCATGTTTTATAGTACGAGTAACTATAGCATCTTTTTATAGGAAAAAACATACATAAACCTACAATACGTAAGAAGTGATTTCATTTGTCTTTAAATCTATTTTAGTTTATAGAACTAAAGAAACAAACATACCTACATACATACCGGTCAAAATCAAAACCAGGAGGGTTTTTGCTTCGCCGTAGTCGGGTAAAAAAAAAATCCAGGTCTATTATTTCTAATTATCTATACTCATAAAAAGGAAAGATTTGTTATTAATAAAATAATTATATTCATAATTACTCCTACAATTTTCATTCAAATTTTTCATAAATTTATACAGTTCTCTACTAAATAATAGAAAATGATTTCATGTCCATTACTTTTTTAGTCCAATCAATAGATTTTGCAATAAATTACCAGGGTTGTGTCATCGCGCTTCTCGTTCTTTTCTATGCAGTCCGACAGTGACGCGTTTTTACGCGAGGACAAGCCTTAAAATAGCAACTGTTATTCTTTATCAGTCGTTTGATAAGGCTCTGGCTATAACAAAGACAATTTACGTGGTCGGTCTGATAAGGCTCTGGCTATAACAAAGACAATTTACGTGGTCGGTCTGATAAGGCTCTGGCTATAACAAAGACAATTTACGTGGTCGGTCTGATAAGGCTCTGGCTATAACAAAGACAATTTACGTGGTCGGTCTGATAAGGCTCTGGCTATAACAAAGACAATTTACGTGGTCGGTCAATCTGCTCCAATTTATTTCCTTAACTGTACAATAAACCATTTAATTTCGTATCTCTAGGTAAACCAATCAGACCTTTGCGTAAGTTTCCGCGCAGCACAAAAGGTGAAGCTCCGAACGCATCTGTACTACATGGACTACAGTCATGTTGACGTGGATAGCTTCGACGTGACCCTCGCGCTGCAGCTGTCCATGGATCGCCTGCAGTTCCTCGAGAGACTCGTCAACTACTGGGAAGGTACGTCCTAGAAACAACTCTAAATAATAGGTACTCTATTTAGAAACGAGTTTTCGTGTGGAGACTGTATATGCTGATGATTTTTAGGGTTCTTGAGGAAACTCAAGGTATCTTTCCTGACAAGAAAGTAAAAAAAAAGAGTGTCTGTTATATTTCACTGTGTGTACCTGCTAAGACGCTTTTATGCTGAAATAATGTAATTTTTGTCATCTTAATTTTAATTTAATTTAGTTTATTGTAATTTAATTTTAATAATGTAATTTAATTATAATTTTATGCTATGGGTTAATACCTGAGAAATAAACAAATTTAATTTAATTTATGCAAGCGTAGCGTTGGACGTTGGACACCCATAAGCTAGATGCACTGGGGCCGTACTATGACGTGAAAAAAGATCATGGATCCATCATGGTTCCGTTGAGAAAAAAGGATGGTGCTAGGTCGTATATAGCTCCGTCTCTCTCTCACACTGGAACCATGGATCCATGATCTTTTTTCACGTACGTGTACGGCCCCAGACCTTAAAAGGCGAATGGGACAAAGTGGATGCACACAATGGAAAACTAGGAATTGTGGTACATATTATACAGGGTCAAATTAAATTAGCTAGAGATACTCCGCAGACGTGATAGGTATGTATAATTATCTAAACATGATAAAACAAAAAATAAATTAATTTGGTGATGATTTTTGGGGTCATCATTCTCATCAACCGCCGCGCCGCCCGGTAATGTAGTCACTTAAAATATCAATTTAAAATCAGTTTTTTTGTGTAAAATTCACATACACGATGGGTATCGATATCTCAACACCATAAAAAAGATTTTATCAACTCGCACTTCAGGAAACAACACTACCAGCGGTCATTGACCCAAAAAAATTTATCAAATCTTTTTTATTTATTTTTTGTCGTGTTTAGATATCGATACTTAGCCATCACATCTGCGGAGTTTCGCTAACTAATTAATTTGACCCTGTATAGAAAACTATAGACTGAATTGTTTGATAAAAGTGAAACTGAGCGTTGAAGTTTATAGCCCATTTTTAACGCGGTTGGAGCGGTAGCTTCGTTTTTATACGGCATATAGTTTAATTTTAATATCATTTTTAAATGTTGCAGTCAGTTCACAAAAATGTCATGGCTACTGAGCCATGACATTTTTGTCTGCCTTATACTCTGAACTATAATTTGACCGACACCGCTGTACCGCGGGGGCGGGGCACTGAGAATTGATGAATGAGCGGCCTGCACTGCCCTCCTGTCTCGCCGCGCACATACCTAAGAAGCGGTACAGGGTATGGGACAAACTATACCTTATAAATTTTAGTTAATTTAATTTAATTTGACAGGTCCTCTGAGTGTTGCCATATACTTATCAGACTGTGAAGTAACAAGACTGTGGAGCTTTATCGGAGACTGGTCCGACACCCTTAGGGATAGGAAGAATATTGGATACCATCTGGTGTTTAAACATGATAAGGTAAGCTAAATATTTATTTATTATTTATTTGGGTTCCGTACCACATAAACACAAACAAATGGACATGAAACTATGCTTTGAAAGGCCGTATCTTTTTTTGCATTACTTATAAGTACTAGAAACTTGAATTTTATATAATTCTTAGGCTTATTCAGTAGGTAAGCATTTGATATCAGTTTGAATCTAAAAAGCGTAACTAAAAAATACAACCGACTTCCAAAAACAACACTCTAAGTGAAAAATAACTTTAATTTCGGAAGTCGGTGTCTGATTAAATGTATTTTCGTTTTTGCCACCGACTTCCGAAATTAAAGTTATTTTTCACTTTGTAGTGTTGTTTTTGGAAGTCGGTTGTATTTTTTTGTAAAAAAGTTTTTATTTTTCACTTTTTAGTGGGTCTGTTTATAATTTGTATAAGTTACAATAGTCTAATGTCAATTGCTCATCACATGTTACAAAATATTGCTTTTCCCGATGCTGGGACGTTAATTGTTGAGGAGTTCTGCTGGTAAGAACCAGGAGAACTCCTCAACAACCACTCATCACACGCATTGTGTGACGAGCGGAAATTGCTTAGCAACCATATTAAAGTAATCGAATCGCAACCCGTGAAATATTTATCATTGAGTAGTTCCGGTAGCCATCTGTGGTCTTCATCATCAGTTCCACTTCACCAAGTGGTGCTTTCCGAGAGCAAATGCACGAGCTACTATAAAAAATTGCCCAAATCGCTATAGGTGTGCCTATAATATTTGAAGAGTTCCTTCGATTTCTCCAGGATCCCATCATCAGAACTGGATTTTGACAAAAATGGGACCATTTGGGAAGTATACCCTTTCCAACAAAAAAATATTTTTTCAAATCGGTTGGCAAGCGACGGAGTTATGCGCGAACAAACATAAAAAAAAAATACAAACATCCGAATTGAGAACCTCCTCCTGATTTAGAAGTCGGTTAAAAATACGTGATTCATCTAAATCCATTCAGCCGTTATAGCGTGAAAGCGTAACAAACAAACTCACTATCGCTTTTATAATATTAGGGGTTAAAGTATGAAATTGCCGATTTGTACTGAAAAATTGAAATTCGTTTTTTTTTAATTTAACATATTTATTTAATCAAAATAATTGCCATTATTATCTATACATTGCTGCCATCTAATAGGAAGGTCATATAAGCCTTTGCGATAGAACTCTCGTGATCTAGATTCGACAAACTGTGTGAAAGCATTTTGTACTGCCTCCTGAGAAGAAAACTTTTTATCACGTAGAAAATTGTCCAAATCACGAAAAAAATGGTAGTCCATTGGAGCAAGGTCTGGCGAATACGGAGGGTGACGAATGGTTTCTAATTGCAGTTCCTGTAGAGTTAAAACGGTTTCTCGTGCTGTATGAGGTCTCGCGTTATCATGGAGCAATAATGGTGAAGATGGATTCATGAGTCGGGGCTGTTTCACTACCCGTTATTGCTTGACCAGATCGGAGAAAGCTATAGTGAATAACACCATGCTGAGACTACCATACAGTTACCATTACCTTTTTATTGGTAAGCTTTGCTTTAGGACACTGTTGCGGCGTTTGACCTGGGGTCAGCCATTGTATTTTTCGCTTACGGTTATCGTAAAGTATCCACTTTTCGCCACATGTCACAATTCGATCCAATATTCCTTCATTTCTGTATCGATTCAACAAGGCAACACAAGTTTCAACACGCGTTTCTTTCTGCAGATCAGTCAAATCATGAGGTACCCATTTCTAATATTTTTTTATTTTATTGATTTGACGCAAATGAGTCAATATTGTTGGTAAGGTAACGTTAAACCATGCCGCTAATTCCTGGGTAGTTTGGCTCGGATCGGCTTCCACCATCTCTTTCAATTCATTGTTATTCACCTGTGTGGGCGGTCTTCCACGTGGGTCGTTCTTCAAATCAAAGTTTCCATCACGAAAGCGCTTAAACCAAAATCGCACGGTGCGTTCATTAGCAGTCCCCTCTCCAAACGCAACATTGATATTGCGAGCTGTTTCTGCCGCGTTAGTTCCGCGTCGGAACTAGTATTCAAAAATAACTCGAAATTTCGAAATATCCATCTTTCTTGTCTAAGCTGAATAAAAAAATCAACTGAAAGTCGATAATCGAATGTTGCACATTTTTTAAAAGAATAACTTCATAGGTACCATGTGAAAAAAGTTTCACTCAAAAATCTCAAACCATGAAGGTTCTATGTCAATTCGAAGTTCTAATATTAGGTCTTTACCTATGAAATTGCCGTTCTGCAGTACTGGTCATTTCAAATCAAAATAATTTTTGTTTGGGTAAGAATTCTAATTTTATTTTTATTTATTTTATTTTTACAATATTAGGAAAGCTTACAGACTAATACACGTAAATAGTAACAATAAATAACAACTGACAATCGCTAATTACAAGCTTCCACATTAATTTCCACACTAATTTCAAATTAATTTTATTTTAAAAACATGGATTTTTTTTTCCAAAAGTAGTCATTTGTTTATTGATTAGTGTTATATTTTCATCGCATTTCAATCTTTTTCGTCATCATGGATATGTTAAAAATTCGAGTAATTATGGAATATGAGTACCGTCGTGGCAGCAACGCGGCACAAGCGGCACGCAACATCAACGACGTTTACGGAGCTAACACTACAAACCAACGCACCATTTGTTATTGGTTTGCTCGCTTCCGTTCTGGAAATTTCGACCTGAAAAATGAACCTCGCGGTCGTCCGAAGACTTTGGTCGACAATGACGAATTAAAGGCGATTGTGGAAGCTGATGATACACAATCTACGGCTGAATTAGCAGCAGCATTCGACGTTAGCGTCAAAACAATATTGGTCCATTTGCGTCAAATTGGCAAGGTAAAAAAGCTTGACAAATGGGTACCCCACGAACTCAATGATCGCCAGCGCGAAGTACGCGTCGAGACGTGCCTTGCACTGCTCAACAGATACACAAATGAAGGAATTTTGAACCGCATTGTTACCTGCGATGAAAAATGGATTCTGTTTGATAACAGCAAGCGCTCAGCAAGTTGGTTGGATCCTAGTTCAGCGCCTAAACAATGCCCTAAACGAAAACTTACCCCTAGAAAAGTGATGGTCACTGTTTGGTGGTCTAGCGCCGGTGTGATTCATCACAGCTTCTTACCAAACGGGATGAGCATTACTTCAGATGTGTACTGTGAAGAACTGAACACAATGATGGAGAAGCTGGCACATCTCCAACCAGCATTGGTCAATCGCTCGTCTCCGCTGCTCCTGCACGACAACGCGCGACCTCATACTGCACAGCAGACGGTCTCCAAGTTGCAAGAACTGGGGTTGGAAGCTCTCCGTCATCCGCCCTACTCACCAGACCTTGCGCCTACAGACTACTACTTTTTCCAGAATTTGGATATCTTCTTGGCGGGAAAAAAATTCAATACCCGAGAGGCAGTACAAAATGCCTTTGAAGAATTTGTTGCCTCCCGTCCAGCTGTATTCTTTAAGAAGGGCATCAATAAACTGCCACTGCGTTGGCAAAGATGCATTGATTGCATGGGTGATTACTTCGATTAATACAAATAAAAAATGCATGAATAAAATTCGTTTAAATTTTTTCATACAAAACTGCAATTTCATAGGTAAAGACCTATTACAATAAACGGCTACTTCATACTTTAACCCCTATTATTTGTTAGGATTTGCATCTAAACTAAATAAAACTATTTTCTACAAATTAGGATTGTTGTTGTTCGAGCCTGACTTCTATAAACAATCATTGTCAAAGTCGTCATTACTTCAGTGCGAAAATGAGATGACGCTACTCTTGAATAGATCCATCTCTCTCTTAACATCTACATGTGTGGTGTAACGTTATTTCAGGTGCACTACCCAGTGAATTACCTCCGCAACGTGGCGCTGGAGAACGTGAACACGCCCTATGTGTTTCTAATGGATGTCGACTTCGTGCCCATGGCAGGCTTGTACGATCATCTGCGGAGCGCCATTCAGCTTGTTAATCCTTATCCGCAGAAGAAGGTATGTTCATGTTATTTCCAGTTAAACAAATATCAACTTTAATGTTGTGTATATTATGCTGATTTTGGAATGACTAGATCGAGTCAAATGCAGTCAGTCATTAACTATTTGAAACTAACAGCGCTTTTATGTTGTAGCAGTAAGGGCGGTTTTTTAAAAGCATTTATTTTTGTGGTTCAATCTTTAACACAACACCTAGCGGCCGGTATAAAATTAGAGGTGTTGAAAACAAAATCCGGCCAAGTACGCACAATAAAGGGTTCCGTTTTTGAAAAGAATTTATCCTAAAAACAAACTTAACATTGTAGTTGAAAAACATGTTCTCCCATACATTGATATACGTCACGTTCTATTCTCCAGCTGCAAAAATTTAGTAATCCCAAAAAAAAAAATTATTATGTCGTAAAACTCCAAATTAACAATTTTCGGACTTTTTCCTTTACTTGTACTGTGAGACCTTGCTTCTTGCTGAATTTCATGATTCTAGGTCAACGGGAAGTACCCGGTTTTTATTTTTACTTCCGAGAATCAAAATATGACGCATAAAAGGACATATTTTTTTATTGCGTTGACTTAGAAGCTTGATTTTTTTAGAGCTTTAAGGACTATGGACCTACGTATTTGATATTAATTTCAGCTTGATACCTCCACGCGTTCCTGAGAAAAAGGGTCTTCACAAACTGACAGACAGACAGACAGACGGACAACGAAGTGATCCTATAAGGGTTCCGTTTTTTCCTTTTGAGGTACGGAACCCTAAAAATAAACTGGTAGCTACGAATCCTATAATTTCTGACTAAACAAAGTACTTTTTCGTACCACTTGCTCAAAAAAGTGACATTCTATGCCACAAAAAGCGAACATAACAATAGTCATTTTTAATCTGTTAAAAACAGGGAAAGAAAATTGTACTGAATTTCATTCATCCTCTAGGGGGAGAATGTGATTTAAATTTGGCCGCAATTATAAATAATTTGCTTCCAACAAAATCCAAGGAAAATTATTTAAAAACTTATGAAGAATTTTCAACGTGGAGAAGTGCGAAAGGCCTATCAATTTCAGAATAAGTACTTCTTGTCTATTTTGATTATTTATCCAAGACAAAGAATCCGAATATACTTTGGTGCATTTACTCAAAACTGAAAGCTACAATAAGCATCAAACACAACATTGAAATAAATAGATTCACGAAATTACTGGCTTTTTTAAAAAGAAAATCAGAAGGGCATTGCGCAAAGAAGTCTAAAATTTCTACGACTCAAAATGTGGAAAAATTTCTTAAGTTCCTGACGAAATTTTTCTGGCCACAAAAGTAAGTATACATGATTTAACTATGAATATTTCGTATCTTAGTAATGGTAATTATTCTATATATTTACCTGTTTTTTATCTTTGTTATAGGTGGCCTTAATTTTTGGACTCAATGGTGCTTGCCGCGGATGTGAACTTGTAAACTTAAAGGTGGAGGACGTTGAAAATCATTCCAATGAGTTACTGCTGATTAATGTAAAGGAAACTAAGACAAAGAAAAATCGGTCATTCATTGTACAAGGACAATATACTAAAATCATTAATAAATACCAAGCATTACGTCCCACCAACATGGAAAACAATAGATTTTTTATAAACTATTGGAATGGGAAATGTACTCGACAAGCCATCGGCAAAAATAAAATTAGCAATATGCCAAAGGAAATTGCTAAATATTTAAAACTTAAAGATGTTGAACTCTACACCGGTCACTGCTTTAGAAGAACTTCTGCGACTTTCTTGGCGGATTCAGGGGCAGATATTACGTCAATAAAAAGACACGGTGGTTGGAGCTCTGATAGAGTAGCTGAGGGTTATATCGAAAGCTCAATGGCGAATAAAACCATATTAAGCAGTCAAATTAACAAAAATAAAAAACTTTATCCATCAGAGCCACAACCATCAACTTCCGGCATCTTATCTTCGTCCGTAACTCACGATGCACCACCACCACTATCTCCGACGTATACTATCTACAATGAAACGCAAGTTCCTCAGATGCAAGAACAGAGAAATACTCAAATCAACTCATCAACAATAAATGTACCAAACAAAATTGTAACTCTCTCTATGAATAAAAGGACCAATGTTTCGAATGTTAACTTTTACTTTTAATTGTCATTATTTTTAATAAATGCTTATCTCATATTATTATTGTGTTAATTTTTTCGCAAATGGTACGAAAAGTAGAGTATTTTCCTAGGTGATAAAGCTGTCTTAGTCTTGGGTGAACTTAAATCCCTCGCTACACTCAGGACTCGTCTTAAATCCCTC
Organism: Cosmia pyralina; assembly: GCA_946251885.1. Taxonomy (NCBI): domain Eukaryota; kingdom Metazoa; phylum Arthropoda; class Insecta; order Lepidoptera; family Noctuidae; genus Cosmia; species Cosmia pyralina. The sequence goes on along the minus strand of OX276342.1, from coordinate 21,669,036 downwards.
GCTTCGCTCGTGATTTAAGTTTTTAACACCCTCGCTACGCTCGGGAGTAAACCTCGAGTCTTTCGTTACGCTCGCGATTTAAATCGTCACCCGCGACAGAAGACACTGCTTTATCCCCTTGGTTAATAATCTACTATTTCTTCAAGTTTTCTATAAAATCAGTCTTCCTAATTTTCCATGGCCTCTGATTCCACTTTCAGACTGGTCATCTCTTAAATGCAGGGCTTATTTTTAATTTTATATTTAGATTTTTTTTTTTTTTTTTTTTTACATTGTTCTCACTTGAAGAAGCAACAAGAATAATGTACCCAGGATTTTGTAATATCTTGATTTTAAAAGAGTGTTCTTGGAGTTTCTTGCCCGTTCTTCTCCATAGAGATCTACGTTTTGGAATGGGCAACTAGCTTCAACTTTCGGACTAACTGACCGACTCTTTGATAATTCAAAAGTGCCTGTATTTACTTTAATTGAAATAAATGGTTTGAGTTGAGTTTGACAGGAAAAGGTTTTTTATTCAATTTATTTTTTAGATTATTCAGTGTTAAAAGTTGTATTTATTTTTTGCACAGTGCCTAGTGGTAGCAGCGTTCGAAACCACACGCTACCGCACGTCCGTCCCGCGCAGCAAGGCGGCGCTGCTGGCGCGGCTGGCGAGCTCGGCGCGCGGCCACACAGGCGACGTTCAGCCCTTCCGAGCACGCGAGTGGCCGCGCGGACACCGCGCAACCAACTACTCGCGCTGGGTCAACGCCGCCGCGCCCTACGAGGTACTATCGAGGAAACTTACATCTGACCAATTTGAAAACAAAATCCCGTGGTCAATATTTTATTTAGAAAGCGTTACTATAGCAGCCGAGCGTTGCCAGCAGGAATAGTCCTTACGGTGTATAAATGTTTGTTTCTCCGCTAGTACTTGCTGGAACGTTCCACGACGTGTAACAATTCAAAATTTACACTGTCTGACACCACGCAGAGAAAACATCGGAAATAAAATCAGTTGAAGAAAATTGGACGATCCGGGTGTTCAAACTGCGTGCGTGTATTCTCGTATTTTTCTTTCTTTCTTTACGAAGAAAACGAAGCAAATAATGTGCATCTTATTTGTGCAAAATAAGCAATTTATCTTTCTTTTCTTCTTTTCTCTTTCTTATACAAATAAACGAGTTTTTCTTTTTCTAATATTTCAGGTCGAGTGGCAGTCGGACTACGAGCCGTATTTAGTGGTTCACAGATCAGTGCCTAAGTACGATACGAGATTCTCTGGCTTTGGCTGGAATAAGGTGAGTAACCATTATTACTTATTCTAAACTATTTTGTCTATGGTAAGCTTGATCCCGGTCTACAGAAACTGCTCTGGTCAGTAAATCTGCTGTACTATCTTATTTATGCTCTTTTCATGATTTAGATTTTCTTTTCCTATACATTGGTCATATTTTCATGTATACTTATTTATTGACCGAGCGAGCGAAGCGTCTCTGCTTCAAATCTAGCAATATTTGCTTTCATCTGTCAGTTTGTTGCTACTCCTCTACAGGTCGTATTTTACAACCGATCTGGACAAAACTTGGTATACAGGTTTTACGAATTTATACTATTTATTTGTCGTCGGCGATTTTTGATTGTATTACTTCGTCCAAAAAGGGGCAAAAAGGGGGCTACTAGATATCTCCGCGTTATGAGATACGATCTCGATGGTTCTTGTTTTATTTGAAATTTGGTGAAGATCTGATGAATAGCCTCAAAACGCAGTAAATTGCTCACTTTTAGATTTCTACTAGTGGAATCGGCCCTTTAACTACTAGGTAGAGATTGATGGAGCACCTTGGACCACCTTCTCATCTCAAATTCATCAAAATTCTGAAAATAATTAACAGAATTCTTTCTCTAAAACGAGGCTTAAAAACCCATTCATAATGTTAGTTTTACAATAAGGTCACTAGATGTCGCTACTGTGTACCGCTACTACTAGTATACCTATAATACCAATTTATTGTACTCCTATTCTTGTAAATAAATAACATTCTATTTTATTGGCCATCTTTTCAAAACACCCACCGGTCATAATTTTTCGACATGTTCACAGGTATCCCATAGTGTGGAGCTACGTGCGCAGGGCTACCGCTGCGTAGTGTTGCCGGGCGCGTTCGTGTTGCACACGCCGCATGCGCCCTCGCAGGACATCACCGCCTTTCGCGCAGACCCGCACTATCGCATGTGAGTAGTAACTGCCCTACCATAATCTTTTGGTGACAGTGTCTGTGGGATTTTGATCAACTGTGAGGATTTAGTCGAACAGAATCCATTTTTTTCTCGTGTGGTTAGTAACTAATCTGGTGTCAGAGTTTTATGCCGCTCATGGGCCTCTGGCTTGGCTTCACATTCGAGAAATATACAGGGTGAATTTTTCAAGTGGGCGTGGATGGGCAAATTCGAAACTATGAGGAATATTGTAATGCTGAATGCAGTACAATCCTTGTGTATATATATTAAAAATTACCTCTTTCTTTTACTTTGCCGTATGTCATTAGTCATTACTTTTCATAATTCGATCCTTATAGCGACACTATCGAATGGTGTTATACAGTGCGTGCTTTTTTTTCAAAATCAACGGGTTTGAGTCCTGGCTAGAAATATAAATTTTTCAAAAATCCAATGATGCAGTTTTACTTTTCATCAAAATCGAGCTCGAGACTCCTTTGAGTACTTTTCGCTATTCCTCATAGTTTCGAATTTGGCCATCCACGCCCACTTGAAAAATTCAGCCTGTTTATCCACTGCAAGTGATAATTATGTATACAATATTTATTTATTTTAAGGAGAACCAACAGCTATAACAGATAGATAACAATTGAATATAAAACATAAAGCCAATTACAGGTTCTCACGGGTAAAGATAAGATATATCTAGCTTTTGACCGCGACTTTGTCGGCGTGAACTTTCTTGTTCCCCGACCCACCCCGTCGCATCGCATCGCCTGCGCGCGCAATTACGGGTCCTACTTGATATTAACTAAGGGCCCTAGCGTGATTTTAAATAGCCTATAACCTCCTTAAGATCAATCAATCTGCCTAGCCTTTTCCCAACTATGTTGGGGTCGGCTTCCAGTCTAACCGGATGCAGCGGAATACCATTATTTTACATGGAGCGACTGCCTATCTGACCTCCACAACCCAGTAACTGGGTAATACGATACCCCTTGGTAAGACTGGTTGTCAGTCTTTCGGGCTTCTGACGACCCGTAACGACTGTCAAAGATCCACTAATGACAACCGGGACCAACGGCTTAACGTGCTTTCCGAGGCACGGAGGAGTCTCGGTATGTAATGATGGTCACCCATCCACTGACCAACCCCGGCAAGCGTAGCTTAACCTGATGGATCGACCCGTGCGGCTGTTATTGCTTAGCCACGAGCTCCTCCTCGAGTATAACCTCCTTAAGAATTGGGTTATAAATGCGAATAGATTTTTTCAAATCCGACTGGTAGTTCCAGAGATAATCGCGATCAAACAAACAAATTCTTCAGCTTTATTATTAGTATAGATTACAGAATCTATGAGGAATAAATAAAGATCACTCGATAGGCACACAAAAGGGACACTCCGCAAAATCATTGAAATAAAAAGCGACTCTTGCTACGACACAATAAAGTGCAATTCAGGTCGCACAACGATTCATTACCTACAGTTATATTCACCTATAAGTTGCCTCTCTTTCTATCGCGTAACTTTTATATATTCTGACTCGTTACTGTTGTCTTCTTTTACGACGCGGCGCGTGAGTGAGTATCGAACTAACGTGCGAGCCGGCCGGTGCGCGGCAGCCCACACTGAATTGACCCAGTGAGATGAGTCCGCCGCGTACTTGTAGCTTCATACCTAAACTGCGGAGTGTCCCATCTGTATTAATCTGTGCTATAGGAAAGAAATACAGGGTAGGTAACAGTATACATTTGGTGCACACAAGGTACACAATTGCTTGACTTTTTACTTTTAGTCTCATATTCAGTGGCTATTTAAAACATAGGTAAGGTAAGACCTCAGCGTGCAGTCCCCTCGCAAACTTTTTCTTTTAAAGTCAGCCTCCGAAAATAACTAACATAGATGTTAATATAATTAATATGTTATAACTAACGAAAACCGGAGAAAATCGTTATCCAGAGAAAAAATGCGCTTCAAGGCGTGCATAAAAATATGATAATGACTTGCCACCGATCAGTAAAAAAAAATGATCTCTTTTTCTCTTTTCAGTGAGAAAATTAAAGAGAACTGGAACGAAGTTCCCTTCGCTGTATATTATTTATATTTACTAATATTTTAAAGAGGTATTTGTTAGTAAGTTTGTATGTAGGGGGTAATCTTCGGAACTACTGATCCAATTCTAAAAAATCTTTCAGTGATGGGAAGCTACAGTATTGCCGAGTGTGTTATGTATTTAAGTTAGTGTGTTATAGTGGATGTATTTCTCACAAGCACAAAGTCGCGGGCAGAAGCTAGTGTATTAATACAGAGTCATGTAGTATAAGTTTTTAGAAGCTAAAACCTTGCTCTGTAAGAAAAAAAAGAACTTGACACTTGTAATGGACTTTTTCGGGCATAACGCTTTTTCGTTACGTGATGATTTCTACCAGTTTACTGCTATCGCAAGCCGCATTAACGACGCTGTTACAAATGGATAGTCAAATAATTACTTTTTTACACATACGTATGTTTATTAAATAAAATGCTTTGCATTCTTAAAATGTTTTTTGGCCGAATTGTTGATAGATATGCATGGTACGATTCTGAACTATAAATATAATTTTAGATAGGTACATTTTCTCAATAAATGTACCGAAGTGTAAATTTTTACTTCGGTAAATTTATTGAGAAAATGTACCTATCTAAAATTATAAGCATACTTTTGTGCAAAAAAGTAATGATTTGACTATCCATTTGTACTTACATACATTTGTACATTCTTGTTGTTGTTGTTGTTCTTTTTTTATTTCTTTTTGTACATTTGTACTTTTGACACTTGAAACGGACTTTTTCGTTACGTGACGATTTCTACCAGTTTACTGCTACGGCAAGCTGCGTTACAGAGCGTCGTTCCAAAACTGCCATAAAAGCCCGTATTGTCCCATTGATGTAGTTCAAAGATACCTTCTACTTCTCTCTATACAAAACTGCTGAAAAAAAAAAAACGCAAATTAAAATCTCCTTTCGCCATCCCTGGTCCCTGAAACTATAAAAATCATATTATAATAAAACTCTTTATCTGTATTTCAGCTGCCTAGCCTTACTGAAACAGGAATTCATGGAAGATCTCAAGAGAAAGTATAACGTAACGTTTGAAGAGCCGTCTAAACCCGATCCTGTGTACTTAGCGCAGGCCAAGAGTCTCATATTCAACCAGGCTGGCGAGCAGGAGGTAAACTGACTGTTGTACATTATTTTATAAATGCTATCTGGTAGTCTTTACTGCACATTAATTAAGGGCTGATTTTACCAAACTATTTTATTCAAAATATGTATGGAAAAACTGTCAAAAATTCAACTTTTATTCGCAGGACAAGATATACGGGCCTTAACACACCTTTGCCGCGAAGCCGCAGTAGTTCAATTGACTCTCATTATGTTAACATCATGTGATTTCGCGGATTCGCGGCGGAGGTGTGCGAAGGCCCTGATCTTGGTAAAAAAGTTTGGTCGAATTCACCACGAAAAAATATTTGTAAGAAATGCCCCAAAAGTTCTAATACTGTATTTGCTTATCAAATCAGCGAAAGTTTGTTTTTGATGTTCGTTGAAGATATTATTTGTATAATTACATATTATTGAATTGTTTTAATACCTCCGAATGAGTTCCAGTTAACTTGACTGGTGGTTAATTTATCTGATGGATAGTGTTTATCCAAGAATAGAAATAGGGCCTAAGAATTTTCAATTATTTGGGGTACGAACTTACCCCAGAAAAAAGTAACTACTCGTATGTTTTGCGAGTATTAACATAAAGCACCTTGCGATTTATTTGCTCGACAAATATCATCTTTGCACACATTGGAATAAGGAGTCAAATAAAAATAAAAACATCTCGCTCTTGTCCGCTTTATTCGACTTTATTTCAACAAGTGCAATGTTGACATTTGCTTGGCAACGAAAAGGTGGTGTGCGCTTTACCAGACGTAAGCCATATTGCAGCTTTTTTCGAAGAAGATCCTATACTATTATATGAGCAATATTTGTATATATATATATTTGTAATCACGTTTTCGAAAATGGCTCTAACGATTTCGATGAAAGTTGCGATATAGAGGTTTACGGGGGCGAAAAATCGATCTAGCTAGGTCTCATTTCTGGGAAAATTCGTTTTCTCTATTTTCACCCGAGTAGAGCTCGGTAGCCCAGTCATAATTGACACAAAAAAATGCAAACATCACATAAAACTACGATTTTTGCCAGAATTTCGCAGTTTTTCGAGCACCATGGGAGTAGCACACGGTTTTCAGTGCTCTCAGGGGACCTAACAACATATAAAAAAAAATCGTAGTTACATGCGCGCTTGCGATGTTTGATGTTGTTATTGACTGGGCTAAGGTACATAAAAGTCATCCATTTTATATAACTATAAAGTTGTCAAAATGTTGTGAATTAATTAATTTTTAATAAGTCTCTTAAAAAAATATTTATAAGAATATTGAATAATTTATATATATTTTGAATAAGTAAACCAGCCAGTTGAAAAAGATAATTTGCCCATGATGAAATGGAAATATGTATATTTATTTTCTGTATGTAGGTCTTACAATTTTACATGTCAGTATCACCTAACTTGTTGTATACCAGTGCCATTGGATTTCAAGCCGATGGAGGATATGGTTGCCTATGGTTGTACAGTGGGTTTCAGTTATAATGACGATGTAGGGACTACTATAATCCGTCTTTATCCGGAAGTTGCTGTATAGGTACTTAGGTAGAAGAAAAGGAAGCAAGGGGGAAAGAAAACAATGTTTATTGCCAGACAATACAGCCGCGCAAAACGCATATATCGCCTAATGTCTACTTAAGAGCCCATACTGCCTCAGCTTTTTATCTCGCTCGCACGATACTGCTCGCGGACTGAGTGAGAGCGAGACTGAGTGCGGTGCTGGGCGCCGATAGTTTAGGTAATTGCTTTTTACGGTGAAAATAATGGTAATTTGAAAAAAAAAAAAAAAAAAAAAAAAATAAGACTTGCTTTATAGTTAGTATGCAAAGTTTCATGATCTAATTTGAAGTATTTTTTGAATACCAGCGGTTTATTGTTCGGTTTGGTGCCTCCAAACTGAACAATAATAACTGCACTTTGGATTTTTTTTATATCGAGAGAATTTTATGGAATTGTGGTTTTGGTTTTATTATTTATTTAAAAATTAATGTTGCAGTATTTTCGACATAACGGAGGATCATGCTAAGCCATTTGAGGTAGTATAGGCTCTTAATAGATCCTACCTGAACATAGGTAATAGGTAATACGGGCTGGTATCCGCAACTCCACGTCAATGCGCGTAATTTGCGTATGGGTGGGAAAAACGATTATTCGATCCACCCCAGCTCCTCAAAGAAGGCCAGCAACGCCTTGATATTACTGACAACCTCCCGGAGGGTACCTGGGTTACCGAAGTATTTTGCCCTGTATGTGGCGACCACCGGGCAATTTAGAAACACATGAGCTGCTGTCTCGTTGTCCACCGTGCAGGCCCTGCACAGCGGACTGTCTGTGACTCCTATGACAAAGAGGTATTTATTAAATGACCCATGGCCAGTTATAGCAGCTGTAACTGTACGCAGCTGCTGTTTAGTTAGTCGTAGAACCTGTTTCGTGAGGCGGCCCTCAATTGTAGGGAGTGCTTCCTTAGCCTGTCTACACTCACCTTGGTCCGACCATAGTTTGTGATGCTGGTCCCTGGTACGTTTCCTTACCATAGCACGCAAGAACCCGAAGGGGAGCGGCACTATGGGTTCTGGTCCCACTGGTGCCATGCTCGACCCCCTTCTGGCAAGTTCGTCGGCTGCGTCGTTGCCTAACGAGCCGCTGTGTCCCTTGATCCATTGAATGATTATATTATTGAGTCTACCCACCTGGTTGAGACACTGGTGGCACTCGTATATTAGCCCAGAGTGCACTGTGTGACTACTTACCGCTTGCAGAACAGCCATGCTATCTGAAAGTAAAGTAAAAGTAAAGTAGAAGTAGTAGTAGTAAGATATATTTTTAGTGTTCTTTATATAAGTATTCCTTTCATACTGAGCACCTGCCATCTAATCTCTTCACCACCCTTGGTTGACTGGTAGAGAATGCCTAAGGCATTAAGTCCGCCTTTGTACGTTTTGTGTGCGAAAAGGTTAAATAAATAAATAAATAAATAAAGTATGCGGATCGAGTGGTCCTTAACTTCCCTGGCCATCCTACCTGAACATTTATATATAAAAGCGTATCATTACAACGGTTGACCATCTGTGGATATAAACAAAAGATAAAAAAGCTTTCTGATTCTATGAATGAACATTTGTGTTCTTGTTTGTTGACTAATGCGCGGTTTCTGAAGAGTTCTTAAACGGAGTTTAAACTCTCAATAACTATTGATTCGACAAAATTATCTATTTAAGCGAATTACTTCCGTTTGCTCGTTTTTTTGAGGTCTTTAGATAAACTCTTGATAGTAATTCACTCGACTTTTAAGCTAAATTCTTCCTTAACGAAGCGTTCAGAAACACGATATCGAATCAATAATCACTATCGAATAGATAAACTCCGTTTAAAAACCTCAGAAACCGGGCATAAGTCTTCGTGTGTAGACTCGGTCGCAATATCTGCATGAGATTTCTAAGAAATTGTTAAAAATTGTTCATTAAAATTAATCTCTATACCCGAAATCGGCGTTACATCCCAAGTCGCTATAGCCAAATTACTTTAAATTCAAGGGACTTAAGTGTGACGTCGCTATATCCAAAAAAATTGTTACAACCGAGGTCGTTATAAATGAAATCCACTGTAGTCTCAGGATTTTTCTGAAATTAGCGTGATAGTTTACCCGCAATGTAGACTCGTTAGAATTTTATATGGATAAAATCCAGTGATTAAATCTCATTTTTACATTCCATTTGCATTGTATAATTTATACTGTTTTGGCAGTCTGCGATAAACTAAAAAAAGAAAAAATACAAAAATGTGCCACTCTTTTTCTAAAACGTATAAATATACAGATTTAAGATCTTGTACTGATCTCAATTACGAATTTAATGGGATAGTTAAGAATGTTAAATAAAATTACTAGTAACATTTGCACTATCAGAATAATATCTCCAAAAATTGTTTTGAGTTAAAAAACCTTACGAAAATATATATATTTTTTTAATAAGTTTGCTAGACATCGTGAAGAACACTTTTTAAACACTTTAAAAACTCGATCACAGAAACGAGTTCTCATTTTGTTTAGACATGGAACAATTAAGTATAACAAATTATTCGCAAACTATGTCAATTTAAATGAGATATTTTCCTTATTTCATAGTTATATAATGTTTATTATAAGTTTTTAAAGAGGCAGCACAACGCATTTCTTTATACTTTTACTATAAGAAAAGAAGTGAAAATATTTTAATTTAATCGGGATTTTTTTTCCGGCTGCAAACACGGGTTTATGAATTATACATTTTGAAAATGTCGACACTGCCCGGTTGTTATTTTATAGTGATTATTTTCAGTTGCCAGCATCAGCTGGGTACTGACGTAAATAGATGCGTTTTCTGTTGTTTTATCGCCCCTGATATTGTTGTATATTATAAGAAACATACATAGATAATTATTTTTATTTTCGAAATTCCTGTTATTTTAATTGTTTCTTGCAAAACCAAAGAAATGTAAATATGTATATTTGAATATACAATTTGGTTTAACCACTGTAATCAAGCTAAAATTTTAAACACTAACTTAAAATGAAAATAATACATTGTTATGTTCAACAGTCATTGTACAGAAATATTTTGTAGTAGGTACCCAATTTATAATGTTAATAGATTTTTTATTTTGAAAGTCATTTAAGTAAGTAAATACGTATTGTGTAAGGAACATGAAATTTTATATTTTTACTTATATGCTACTTAATTATTTTTTATAGCATATTAGCCGCATTTTAATTTGTGACGAGCAAAAAATTAAGGCTTTTTACAAAATCACATTTTATGGAATTTTATATGGTACATCACTCTTGTTTGTTTGTTAGTTACTACATGTCAAAGTTAAGGTCTATATATTTTACGAGTAAGTAGGAATTGAATAAACAATAAGTTACCTTTTTAATTTATAATTTAATTATTTTTTCGCCAAAGATTGTATTATTTTTGAGTATTTTAATTAGGTAATTTAAATGGTACTTCACAACGTTGTACGTACAGCCAAGACGACACATTGGCAAATTAATGCATTAAGAGTTACATATTTTTACGTAATATTTGAATATTGCAAGAATAAAAAAATATACAAAGAAAAGAGTTTTATTTATTAAGTAAACAAATATTATTCTGATTTAAATAATATCCCATTAAAATAAGTTTTTATTAGCTTTCGTATGATCAATAACTTTCAATGCCGACCATCTTTGACTCGGCATTGGTAAACAAATTGTTGCTATTAGGATTCTCTTTGGTCGTCAACAGCCAAAGCAACACGACAATCTGGAAATCCATGTCTTGTATATCCTTCTTCAAATTCGTCACCGCCTTCTTTGCTGTGACCAACGGAGAATTATCGTTCATTGAAGAGCCCTTAGATTCTGTTCTCTGCTTTATGTTTTCTACTTTAGCTGTCAATTCATTCAGTACTTCTTGTCTCTCAGTCACTCCCACACTAACGTCCTTGTACTCATTCGTAACTTTACTGAACTCGTCTAGCAAAGATCCGTATTCCCGAACCAATGGCTCGAACTGTTCGTTCAAAATGTTCTCTCTAGCTGATATCTTGTCCATAACGGAACTAATGTTTCCATGTAGCTTATTTAGTTGAGAACCTGTTGTTTTGAATCTCTCGAACAGTTCGTCTCTGTAAGTCCTCATTTGAGAATGTCTTGCTCTCCAATCTCGACCGTCAGCTGAGATTTTTAACCTCAAAGCGGGTGCTACTCTTTCTAATTCCAATTTCCATGCTTCCCAATCGTGGACCTTTTTAACTGAGCTAGGTTCTTTTTCTTCTACATCAAACTCTTGTTCGGATTCTCCGGAATATATCGCCATTTCTTCCTCGACTTTGTCTAGTAAGATTTCAGTCTCATCTTCAACTTGATCAACGTCGTCTGCGGCTTCTTCAGGCTCAGGGATGTCCACAATGGGCTGCTGCCATTCAAACTCCTCTGACTTCAAAGCTTCGTCAGCTAAAACGTTTAATATGTAGCACACTTGGTCGCCGTAGCCCTGTTTTAGTTTGTGCGATGAGAAATCAACGACGATCTCTTTTTCTCTTAAAATATCGAGGATGCTAGCAATAATACTGTTTGGATCATCCTCCTCGTTGGGCTGTTCGATTTCTTTGCCAGTTTTCCTGATAAGCCATGCGGCTGTGGATGCAAAAACATAGAATTGCTCACCAGGGTTCGTGCCAGTGATAAAATAGTACCTGCTCATCGGTTTCATTTTGATTTGCGAACGTAACTCTGTGTCAATTTTTAGTAAGCGCAGTTTGTCCATTAGTTTCAAATCCATTTTTCTTATTAATAATGAAGCTAAGAGAATACATACAACTTGTATTTATTTTTATTAATAATTGTAAGACGCAATCACAAATTATTACATTTCCGCTGTCACTGGGACATGTTTATGTTTGGCACGCGTTACCATAGCAACGTGGTTTACGTTGCCATCTTTGCCATACAAAATATAATGCCTATGATGCAAATTACGCTCATAGAGGATAGAAGGCCTTAAAAAGCCTTGCATATAAGATGTAAGTGGACGAGTTATTTCTATCTTGATTGTCAGAGCCCAGTCGATAAGAAGCACTCCCCTTACCAAAGCCTTAAGAATACCTGTACCTGTAGGTACCTGTTTACCTCGTAAAAAGGAATATCGCGAGAAGACCCGTTCTCAGTTTTGTTTATAATGTGCCTTAAGAATAAGTGTTATTTATATGCAGAAAATACAGGAAATGTGGATGATAAATTCAAGACGATTGACATCATACTTGGGGCTGTCTCTGTGCTTCAAGGATCAGTCGAATAAATCTGTGGACTTAATCTGGGATAAGAAGCATGAAACTGATGCTCAAACTTCTAAGTACCTATTTCACTGCCGTAGGAGAAACCCGGATCACCTTAGATCCAGCCCCAACTCAAGGTCAGGGTTCAAATCAACCGCCCCCTTCTGGTGATAATGAAGCTACAGTTATAATAGTCACTGATGGTTCCGCTCAAGACCTTCATACCTGGAATACACCTTACTGATATTTTAGAGGCAGTCCCAGATCTAGGAGACGAAGCAGAATTGGAGGCAATGACAAAGCGTAGGTAATGAAGATCTTCTCCACCGTAACAGAGACAGCCCTACAGGCCCATGTTGGCCGGATCCCCGGCGTCCTCCGCACCTACAACTGCTGCCTTAGACCTATATAGGCTTGGAAACATGATAGCCCTGACTTTACTTAGAGCCTTCATTAAGAGTAAAGCACAGTTAACTGCGGCTTTCTCAAGTCCCAATATAAAAAGAACATAAATGGGCTGATAGGTGGCAGGACAGCCAAAAAGTTTGCCCCCCAAGCTATAAACGCATTGAAGCAGCCTGTACCTACAGGTACAGCTATCAATAAAAAGAACAGAACTATAGCCAGTTTTTTCGCAAGAATTGTCACTTATTGGGCATCTAATCCCTTGGATGGGATCCGTCCTGGAAGCCTCCGTGTTGACGCACACAGCCTGGAACGGACTAGGAATTCATTAACATGCTTTTTACAGTATCCAGTTTCTTTTCTACTACCTACCTGATACAATCTGTATAAATTAACTAGTCTGAATGACACTGCCGAATCGTGGAGGGAAATCGTGGAATTATTTTACACATATCAAAAGGTCTCCAGACCTGACAACACGGTCCCGTGGGCCAGAGTCATAGATGATACATATTATAAGAATTACATCACAGGTCGACATACATTCAGCAGTACTCCTAAAAAGTTTTGAGTACGCTCAGGGTGATACCGGAGGCATCCAAGAAGCCATATGGGCTAAAACTCACAAGAGGACCATTAAATCGTTTTTACGCGCCTCAGAAATACTGAGAATACTGCTTGAAGCACAGAGGAAGCCCCAAGTAGAAGAGCATCAGTTTCAGATTAACCATCTGCGCAGTTTTACTCTAAAATATTTAAATAGGAGACTTGCCACATTTGAAAATAAAGAAAACAAAAAGTATTATTTACTTATTTTTTATTTAACCTAATTTAATGACATAACAAAAATCATTGACAAAATACAAACAAGTGGACAAATTGGTGAATAACAAAAAATATATAGAAAAGAAATGTGTTAAATGGCACTGTCTAAAAGACAAAGTTGTTGTCATGTTGCACTAAACACAAAGATACTAAATATATTTATTTAATCTAAAGTTATTTCAATGGTGGGATTATTCATGGATTCCAAATAATGGTATTAAAAATTGTATAATTACTTTAAGTACCTAAGTAGTTGTTAAACCTTAATAGAATCGTTCAAGTTATATTGAATTAAACAGGCAAGTCAGTAATGTAGTAAATCACACATATTTCTATGTGTTTTGATCTCCTTAATCAATTAATCATAGTTAAAGTATTAATATAAAAGTTTTGAAAAACAGTTACCTAACACTATTTTGTACATAAAATATAGCTACTATTTTTTGCATACTTAGGTAAGTACATACAATATAAAACTTACAAATGCACGCTTTAAAAATAATTATAATCGTACTAACTTATTTATTAATTTTATAAACCATTTCCCAAAACTAATTTTGAAAAATAATTTATTTTAATCAACCATAGAGCGGCAACATTATTCCGTTGATATTTCAAATCTCGAACCTTCTTTTCTTTGGTCCTTTTACCCATTTCCAATTTGATCATATTGGTCTTTTGACACTGTCAACAATTATTGTTCCTAATTGATTTCTGTTTCCCCAGCATACGGCCGGGGTTGTGACCTGCTCACTGCCTGGTCGTAAGGCGTACCGTACGGGTATTGGTCTGGACTATCCACCACGTTCACAGGTTCCGTTGGCTCAGGAGTATCTTCCGTCGTATCTTTTTTGTAGGGTATGCTCTCATCGTCCGAATTTATTCGGAGAGACTCTTCAGGGTCCAATGGTCTGGGGACAAGATTGAATCACGTTATTTAATGTGATTAAAAAGTTATTAAAAGAGGTCTTACAAAGTTATAACATCCTCCCTCTTTTTTGAGGAGTGGGCCGTAATCCACCACGCAGGCCCAATAGGGAACGGTGGATTTCACATGATTTTTGAATGTTTGCGTTTTATAACGGTTTTAGGATTTCTCATTATGTTTTCCTTCGCCGTTTTAAGAGCAGTGGTAACGAAATACGTACATTGCACAAAGTAAAGTATATGCCTGCCTAGGTTCGAATCCACGACCGTAAGTCGGTGTCATTACAACTGCTCAATGAAACCGTTTTTGTATTCGCTTAGCTTCGCGTCTTGATTTCTGTCCCATAAAATTTTAGAGAATTCGTAGATTTTATGCAAAATCAATGAAAATTATTTTGCAATAGGTAGGTACTGTTGACTAGGTTGCATAATATATTTCAAAGTTTCACTTACTTAATAGTTAAGAAGCGATTTTCCTCCTTTTCATCGGCCTTCCTGCGCAGGAGTATCCTCCAGGCGATGCAGATGAGCACGATGATGATGGGCACCATTACGGCGCTGATGATGCCCCATGTCGCGCCCAGGGTACGGGAGGAGTACTCCTGTTTGCCTAGGGTTTGGAAGAACAGGTCAGTTTTTATGCTTTTTGGACTAAAGAAACCTTGGATTTGTGAAAGATGAATTATGGCTAGAAAGATGACTACCGAGATGACGATTAATACAGAAGTATGGAAGAAAAAGACACGTTGCGCCAACTTCAAATAAATTGGATGGGTTAAGGGCATGGAATGTAAACAATATAATGATCAATGTAGGAAAGTAAATTGATACCGGGAGATTTAGTCTCACATTGGTAAATGATTGACCCCACTATCGTTTTCAGCGACCTCAAAAACCATGAAAATGACCACCCAGGTCGAAAAAAATTAAAATAAACTAAAAAGAAAAATGATAAGATAATTAGAAAAAAAAAACTTAAGAATAGGCATTCAAATGTATTCTTCCGCATAAATATGAAAAAAATATATAAAAATGTACTGAACAACCCTGCCCAACCCTTGAAAGAATACAGGCGTGATGTTATGAAGAAATCTCATTTCCGCAACTTTTTCTCGAAACTGTCCATTCACGTAAGTGGATTCGCACAAGTGTCTTTAGCGCAAGCGGATTCACGCAAGTGTCCTTCGCGCAAGTGTCTTTCGCGCAAATGTCCATGCGCGCAAAAGTCCATTTGCGCAAAAGTCCATTTGCGCAAAAGTCCAGTCGCGCAAAAGTCCATCCGCGGAAATGTCTTTTCGCGCAAGTAGTTTCGCGCAAGTGTCTTTCGCGGAAATGTCTTTCGCGCGAGTGACCCTGATCTCAGCTGAATACCAGTATTTTACATAGAGCGACTGATTTATTTATTTTACTTTATAAAATATGGGTGTAAATAATTTGAAATGTAGGACGATAATTACTCCGGGAAAGTAGTCCTACATGAGTCAATTAACAGTTTTGCTAAAAATAAAAATGTTATTAGAAATGTAGGTCGAATGGTTCTAATCAACCATTTACTGTGTCCCAACGAAAAACAAAAAAAAACATGGCCCATATAACGCAATTTATCAACAAACAACGATACATTATCAAAGCCCTAAAAGATATCACGCTAATGCAAATAAAAAAATAAATGATAAACGTACCTGTTTATATGACCTGGTTTTTTATGTACACAGATAAGAAAGCAAGTAATAACCATAGACATTAGGAAGAAGGAAAATAATAACTCATCACAATTCAGAGAAAATTTCTATTCATCAACGTCATCATCATCAACGTCATTCCTTGCTTTCTTACCTAAAACAACATCACGTGGAAGTTATTCTACCGAAATGGGAACAGAAATTTCCTCTTCATGTGACTCCATATGATTTAGAATAAATTTATTCAAAATTAATAGAATTTACAAACATTCAACAACAACGATGGGAAACTCACGAAAGTTCACTAAAACCTAAATTAAATTAAAATAAACATTAGGTGCAAAATATTAGAATAATGTGCCACTTATTACGTAACCTAGACTAGCTATACTTAAGCTACTCCTGAAAATGTCATTCGTAAATGGGCAGTGAATTTGTTCACCCTATCCTTCGATCAAGAGTGTTTTCCTGATCAAAGACCCTATTCCTTACTTTTCTAAGTTTGTCAGACCATGGTAGAGCGAGGGCTCATAGTAGGTACTTCCATGTTAGGTGGGTCTATAAGCGTCTCCATAGATTTCCCCTTTTGCGGTGGCATAGTAAAAGTTTGTATGGAATCTACAGGAGCACTTTTGGGAGGATCCGGTAAACCAGGGTTATTGAAAGTGTTCCTAGGACTATTGTCTGAGGTAGGACTAATCGGTGGGGAGTATATTTCGGAATATGTTGGGGAATAAGTGGAGGGAATAGGGCTATATTGACCTTCGTACTTTGGTGCGTACGGGTCTTCAGAATCTTTCGTCGAATATCCTGAATCACTAGGCAACGCCCTGCGACCTAATTGACGTGGTCTGCTTAAGTATTCTATGTCTTTTGCAGGTCGGGTTAGAGTTGAATCTCGGTTGGATTCAGTGTCGGAAGGAGACGTTATAGATAGTAAATCCTCTTCGGACAGATCCCATAGTTTTTCAGGGAATTCTACATCGGGTGCGTTCGGAATAGGTTCGTTGGTTCGGTATGTCTTGTCGTAAGCCCTACGCTTTTTAGGATTGGATTTGTCAGATTTGTTGGAGTCGCTCTTGTTTGAATCTGGGTACCCTATGCCTGAACTGTCGCCATCTGTGGGTGGCGGTGGCGGCAGGGGGGCAGCCCTAGTAATAGGGGCGGCCCTAGTAATTGGGGTCTCCTCAGTAGGTGTGTCGGGAAATTGAGGTTTTTTATCAGAGGAAGTGCTACGTAAAGTGGAAGATTTCATGGTATCCGTGAGGTTTCCCATCGATGCTGTTCTTAGGTTTAGTCTGGATGCTGATTTTGAGCGCGGTATGTCTTCGAAATGGAAGCCCTCTTTGCCTTCGGACCTGGGTTTGTACCAGCACCAGAACCACAGAAGGCAGATCAACAGGCCTAACGGTAGAATAACTGCCAGAATGATGGCCCACGTCATAAACAGGGAGCGTTGAGAGTACTCTTGGTTACCTGGATATTATAAAAACATTGTGTCATTGAATGCTTGTTTGAGAAAATCAATAGGACTCACATATACATGCATACATAATCAGTCTATAATGTTCCCACTGCTGGGACACAGGCCTCCTCTCAGTGAGAGAGAGTACTGCGTGTGTAGGTACCTACAGTACGCGGCTGTTAATATGGCGCATTGTCATCTCAGTTTTTGAGTGGTCAGTTTTAGAAAGATACTGTGACACAGGTTTGCTGACAGTCTCTAAAACTGAATGTTCCATAATCAACGACCGAATACTGTAACTGCTACAATATTTTAATTGTGACCTCGTTTGTGTTATGATTTAGTCTCTAATATTGCAATAATTAGGTAAACATGAAACGAAGTCACGCTTCAACATTGAATTTTAAAATATTGTTTGATTAGAGATAATTAAATTCCTACAACATTTATTCACCAATTGGTGAATGAACCCATTAGAACTGTTATTTCACTGACAAAAACTCCAAAGTACTTACGTAGACACTCCGTGTATCCATAGTCCGGTAGGTTCCACCGTCCGTCGTCCTCGCACACACGGCGCTTGTCTCCGATCAGAATGAAGTCTTGGTTACACTCGAAGTTCACCTGTCAATGGGAAATACATTTGTAAATCCCAATAGGAACAATATAATTAAAAAGACTGTATGTTTGTACCCAAAACTAAACTGAACTTAAACACAGCAAATAGGCGAATTTTATTGCTGGAAAACTTTATATTTACTGGCATACTTTATACCTATGTGCTTTGGGTGGCAAGTGGCAAACCATCCAGTGACGGCTCGAGGGTAAGGTTTAAGATGGAAGAATATCTGAATATATGGCGCCTCTTGGCCGCTAAATACACAAAATTGCGAACTTTTATTGAACATTTTTTGAAAAATAAGGCAAATTTGGAAATGTTTTTTTTCCGGCAAGACTATTTTCAGGGAGGTGCATCTTCATCTACACATTATTCACAATAGCCATTACAAAGAAAGGCTCAAGGTGTAACTTAAATAATGCACAACCTCATCATCATTATCATTCATTCATCATTCATTGGTCATTGCATCATTAACAGTTTTTACTCTGGGACCAAACTAGTTAATTTGACGAGTTATGCGAACATAATGTAGGGAACATTTGATTAATTTTGCGACATCGGGTTTTGTCCCTTGTTCCCTTTAATTTGACGAATTAAGCGAACATAAAAAAAAAATCAACTCTTCCCTTTAATTTGACGAGTTATGCGAAGATAAATGTAGGGAAGATTTGATTTATTTTCGCGACTTCGGGTTTGGTCCCCATAGTAAAAGTTGTTCATAATTATGAGTACAATAACCCCTTAAGTGGTTGTGCGTTATTACACCTTGTATATCTGTGGCACCCACACCATTCAAACCAGAACACAACAAGACAACAACGTTCTTTGATGGCAGAAATTCGTATGGTGAGAGAACTTCCACCAATACTTATAAATAATAGGTACAGCCGCGGGGATAGCTAGTATATAAACACAATAGATGATACATGAGGAAATTGAAACTTAGTAATTAATATTTTACAATGTTTCCTCGACCTACCTATGTCGAACAGCGGTTTTGTGAGTGAACCATGGGTGACAATTTGTATTCACGTCATTCCGAAACGACGTTCAAATACATCATCTTTTAGTCCTTCACCTACTTTTAAAGTGTTCGGCAGTTAAAATTAAATATTTTTGTATGTATTTTGTTTGTATCCACATAAAAAGTGCTACAAAACATAATTCTATTTAGGGCTGGTTTTTCAAGAGTTAGATAACTTATAACTGAAGAATAAATATGACAGTTTGACATATTTTCTATACAAAAGCTATCAAACCGCCTAATAATTATTATTCCACAAATAAAAGTTATCTGACGATTCTAAAATTGGCCCTAAGGGCCTGTTTACCACCTACGATTAAGTTCCTATTAACTTACTTGGCAGATAATTTCATAAAATTATGTTCCATTTTTGAATTTATTCGGTGAGTAGTCACTAAAATCCCTTAGTGTACTTGACTTGGGCTTATAAGTATTAGGTGCCTGTGTTATTTTTTTCTTAACAAATTCGAACCCACCATTTATTTTGTGGCTAGGTAAGTAAAAAAGGCTTAAAAAGTTTTTTAAAATGGCTCTAAGAATATTTTTAAAGTAAAAATTTCTTTAGGCGCGTTGAGCGATTTTTGGTAGGGGGAAATCTTACGGGTTCGCGTCCCCGCGTCACGGCGACACCGCGACACCTCGACACCTCGACATGCTATGAATAGTTTTACGTTTAAGTTTTCACTCCTGTCGGCATTCCCTATGACTGCCATTTTTTTAATAGGAAAAATATATTTTCCTTTTATGGGAAACCGAAAATCTATGAAAAAAGCGTCCATCGTTTAGGTATCTGAACATCAGTAAGTAAGAAAGTATCGACTCACCCTGGTTCCAGGTGTAAAGAAGAAGTTACTCTTTCTCCCGAAACGCGGGGTCTCCAGAATGCCGCAACTTATGACTCTTCGAGCGTTCGTCTCCTTTATGTTAGTCTGAAACGAAAACAAGTGGGTTAACGTACTATGGACAAAACTTAAGCATGCTCAATTAAGTAAAATTTTCCTGTGAAAGCGCAGCTAGTGACAAACGAACATTGTACGATCGAGTCGTGCGCCGTGCATGCGATTATCGCCTTTGAGGTGATCATGCGGAACTTTGGCCCATAGTATCTACCTTGTTTGTGGTAGATATTACGAGTAGAAGATACATTGGCAACCTTGGCAAAGGCTACAGCATTGGTCCTACCTTCCAAAAATTCTAAAACATTTGTGCTTCCAACCAAATATTTTTAGAAAACTTTTTATTTTGAACAAGGATATAATTAATTAGTTAACAATTAAGATTTTCAAAATAATTGGCTTCCTCAAAACCACGGAGCAGCAAAAGCAAAAATATGACACAACTATCCGAACAAGAATTGTGTATGGATTATAGTTAGCGACTAAAGTGTGTAACTTTGCCATGGTCTGTTCTATGAGGGGCCTTGGCAGATGCATTATAATTAAAAGAACAATGGGCTGACTAGACGCATCCTACTGCACGCGAGCGTCCAAGACTAGGCTTAGTTTAAAAGATGTAGGTGTGGAATAGAAAGGATAAAAATATTTTGGTGCCAAAAACACGTTTTTAGCACTCCTTCCGTAATTATCCAGGACCCGAGCCCTTCGAAGAAAGACAGACTGAATTTGCTCACTCAAACTATAGGACCTATTATAGAACCTAATATAGATCTAAACGCAAAATTTGTTTGAAATGAGGTTTTTAGGCTATTGGATCTGTGCTGAGTCTGTGAATGAGACTGTGATTGAGCCTGTGATTGAGTTTAAGACTCAAATTGAGTCTGGGAGTGACACTTTGAATGTGTCTGAGAATAAGACTCAGATTGAGTCTGGGAGTGACACTTTGATTGTGTCTGAGAATAAGACAGACTGACTCACATTGTGATTTCAGGACAATGTTGTGGCCGAAATAAAAAGCGATCGATAAGGCATCCGGGAATAAGGAGATAGAAGAAGTTTTAGATCTTGGGTCGCTGACTACAAAGATTTGGTTATTAGGATTTCGTTTTTCAGTGTAACCATAGCATTGTAGCTGTTTAATGCGGGTTGCAGACTGAAAATTAAGCTATTCCGAAGCGATACTAAGCCAGCTTAGCTAAGCTAAGATAAACTAAAAATATGTCCCGTGCACAGGCACACCAAAAACTAAGCGCAAGCTCAGTCAGTGTTGCGAAGTTCAATTCGACGGACGTTACGCTTGCCATGAATAATATAATCGATGAAGAAAGTTCCGATGATGAATACGTTACAAATAGAAAAAGAAGATTAATACTGACTTATGAATATTAAAAAAGACATTCGGGAGGGGCTTAGCTTAGCTCGCGTAGCTGTGCATCGGCATACACAACTAACTTAGCTGCGCATATTTTAGTTAGCTCACATAGCTTAGTTTGCAGTTTGCACACAAGTATGAAAAACTGCGTCAGCTATGCGAGCTAAGCTAAACTAACTTAGCTTAGCTCTTGGTCTGTATACGACGTATTGCTTTATTCTAAGTGTGGGAAATCATTAATTTGTCTTTTTGTATGACAGGTTGACAATCAAGGCTTATTACTGACTTAATAGCTCGGATGAATCATGAATGAATCATTCCGTTTCGCATTTGTTTACACACAAAATGACATCATTTGAAGTCCAAAAGGAGGGTAATGTTTTGTAATGTAAGTTTGCTCTCAAAATACTCACAATCGAAGACAAATAATTCTTGGTAAATTCCGCCATGTCCCTATTCAGGGTCATTCCGTAATCGTATCGACATTGGTACGAGTCCTGGCAGATCTCGATGGCTCTCGCAACGTCCTGCGATCTGTTGATCGGCAGGAAGTCGGCTGGTTCTCGAATGAAGTTCGGTATGAACTGGTTGTCGTTGTAGTACGCTGCTGTTCTGCCGTACTCGCGGTAGAACATCGCTACTCCTATGTCTCGTTGTTCTCGGTCGGTTAGTTGCCCTGGAAGAGATATTGATTAGTAGTGCAATTCTTGTAATTAGGGTTCCGTACCAAAATGTTAAAAAGGAAACCTTACGGTGCGACTCAGTCTGTCTGTCCGTCTGTCACAGCTGGATATCTCAAGAACTACTAATGCTATCAACTTGAAATTTGGAATAGTTTTAGATGACGTTTGCCCAACAATTTAGCAAAAAAGGATTTTTTTTTTTTCTACAGGGGCTGTAAGACGGTCTTAAAAATTCGAAGTGGGGCTACCAGGGCATGACGTATAATTTGACCCTGTATAATTCGTGCAGATATCAAAGAAAAAGAATGCGAAGTAGAAAGTTACGAGAAAATTCGAAGATGAATGATGATAGGATAGTGTAGTGTCTTACAGTGTTGAGCGAATTCCCTGTGCGCAGTCTGGAAGTTGTTGAGGTCGACGTTGGACAGCGTGCCATCCGGCCGCGTGAAGTCGTCGTTCACGTCCAGTGACCAGTTGCCGAATAGACCTCGCGTTTGATTCTACAAGAAAAACAACATTTTTGTATGGGACTAGCATAACTTCACTACCTACCGTCCGCTACTGGCGGCCAGAGATAAAACAAGTGTCAGTCGATAGAGTAAGTGATTGCAAACAAAAAATATTCAGTGATGAATCTCGTAAGTAAATTTGTTTATCTTTCTGACATAAGTAATTTGAGTTCAAACATGGAAAAATTAATTTTTAAATTTTTGAATTCAAATATCTTTTGTTTGTAAACACTAAACTTTGTCGATTGACACATGTTTAATCGCTGGCCGCCAAAACTAGTTTTATTCATAATGGCGGAAGGTTTATGTATGCCAACGAGGTTCGATGCTCAAATCCTTGACTTACCATATAATTCCAAGGTAGGTAGACTCTAGCAGACATAAAGCCCTTGTTCTCCACCACCTCAATGCCGGCGCCCGAAGAGAACATAATCACGATCTCTGACTGGTTCAGGAGGTACATCGGCTGGTATACCGTCACACCTGGTTACATAATAAACAGGTTAATTGGGCGAAAAAAAAAATAAGTTTATTGTACAAAGAGAAACACATAAAACGAATACACTAAACATGATAGTACAAGTGGTAGTCAAAATCAGGTTGATCAGGTGGCTTCGAACTAAAAAGATACTTGTATCTCAGGAGCCAAACAAAATACCAGAGGGGCAATTCCCGTATTTTTATAACAACGTTCGCAATCTCATCTCAGTCTCAATCTGTCAAAATTGTATAGAGTTTGCCTACATTTTTGACATTTGATTGTCGCTGGCTGACATTGCGACTTGGAATTTGAACGTTTTTAGTTACGAGAATTGGCCCTCAGATATACTTAAAAATGTCCCAATCCAAATGTTTAAAAACAACTGACAGATTGATAAGTGTTATTATTCTATTAATGATTTTCTAAATGACACTACACTATAGTTTTAATATTTGACATTTTGTATTTACATTTTTGACATTTATTAATGCTCGTTTCAATTCTATCTTTTCTTTAATTTTAGTTTTTTTTTTGCTATTTTAATTTTATGATGTGTTTTTTTTTTTTTATAAATTTTATTATATTTTCAATGTTTGCATGCCAATATGATAGATTATTATTATTTATTTAAGAAAACCAACAGCATATACATTCAACATTGGTTCACAAGAGTATTTAGGAAAAGTATTACTGGTAATGTATACACGAATTATAGGTGTACATAGCATTAAAAGAAAAAAAGACATGGAAGAATCTGCATAAATACTAAAAGTATAATTTAAGTAAAGCTATATAACTTCAATAAAATAAAATAGATGAGAATGCAATTAATGAAGGGCATGAACATAACACATAATTATTCAGATACATAATTCTACTGTGACTAAATGATTACTGTCAAGTATTTTTTTTTAATACCTCCCAAGGATTCAAAGGACTTTCCATTCTAATGACGAATCTGTATCAATTTTTTTTTTCAACAATCTTAATTTTCATAGACACAAAAAGGCATAGGTACGTATGTGAAATTCGTGGTTGTAGTCAAGAGAAAGACGGGTTAGGTTACCTGGGAAGTACTGCACCCTGAGGGCAGGCCTGTCAAAGTACACCCTCTTATTGTCAGCAAACACGTCCAGTCTGTATCTCCATTGAGCGTGCTGCGGACGCAGACGAACCTGGAAGGAATACCAACAGTTAGATTTTTGACAATTAGAAGATATACTATCAATAAAACATTGGTTAACTAGACCAATTTGAACAAATTCTTGGAGTCCCTGGTGCATTGTTTAAAATAATTTACCCAGAAATCTGCACGGTTAGAAAGCCTCCTTTATATAGTCCCAGTCAACTCCTAAAAGAAAGAGGGCATTTGACGGGATCTGTTTTAATGACGAGAAACCGATTTAACAAAACAAACCTTTAAAAAAATCCACAAATTTTTTCGAACCTACGTCGTTGTCGTCTACGTGTAGTTCTTAGTCCAAAGACTATTAAAAATACTCTTTGTCTTAGTCGTTGTTCATTCAAAAGTGTTTCCTCAAGGAACTATGTTAGGACCTCTTGTACTCCTTTCTCTTGTAGAGCATACATGACCCCGCGTACTATTTAAAAGCATTCGTCGGGCGAATGCGCGATAGTCGCGTCCATATGTCAGTGCGACAACGTGTTCAGGTTTAGTAAGCGGCCGTTAAAATGGCACATCGAGTTTTAGACAACATTTTGGTTAAGTAAAGCCTCGTATTAGTCTTCCATACCAGTGTGACTATCTCTTTCTAAAATTAAATGTACCACTAACTTCTGCCAGCGGCTTTGCACGCATGGATGTCGGAAAATATCCCACGGGAAGGTACTACCGGGAATTCCTTCCTTATTCCTTGTCTAAGTTATAAAGGGAACCTCTGAGCAAAATTTCAGCTTTCTAAGTCCAAGGGTTTGTGCTGGGCGTTGCTGAGTCAGTCAGTCATTCAGTCAGGACTTCTCTTTTTATTTATGTACCATATTAATCTCCGGGCGTTGTAGTTCGTGCCGATACCAGATCAGTACCTACGTCTATTTGTAAATAACTCACCGCCTTCTTAGCGGGTCGATGGCAAAAATAACACGTAAAAATCTAGACGGTTTTTTTTTATTTGGCCTAAAATTCAGCACACGAACACCGTTCACTGACAGGTGACTGGGCATGCGATGCAAGATGGGAGGTGAGCCATTGTCTGTGGAGAGACGCTGCATAAACACCGGAGATCTGAGCCATCCATGAACCCCCACTTGTCCTTGCTGCGGCCTACTTGGGTACGAAGTCTAATTATGGTTTTTCAAGCAGGCCACGTTAACTTGTGCCCCTTGTAGGCTCTCTGATGGTTCAATAAAGAAGTCAGTAGGTTTAAGCAGTTCTTCCCAAAGATTTTAGGCAATGTTGCCATCGGCATTCCACAAGATACTAGGGATTGACACAATTGACAGCTCACTTCAGCTAAGTTTTCACTTTGAGATTTTTAGAGAATTTCCTAATCTACTACTACTCTATGGAATAGATCGGCAGAACAATGTTTTATGTCTTACCTCGACTGACACGGAGTTATTGGAGGCAGCGACGACAGACGTAAGATGTGTAGCGTTGACACGTCCGTGGATGTTGCGCGATACCTGCTCGAACCTGCCTTGAACGTCCAGCTTCAACTGCGGATGGTCCACTCTTACCAACACGTATTCACCTGACAAGAAATTACATACATACATAAAAACTTACGCCTTTTTTCCATCGTGTAAATATTACAGAACGCCATCTGCTACGATCCTTAGCTACACATTCCTTTTACTTCGCTTACGTTCATAAAGAAATTTTTTATTGTAATATTAAGTTTTTGATTGGATTTTAGAACGTTGGAGTTTTGTTGCTGAGGACATTGGTGCCGATTCTCTTGTGAACGCACTAAACTAAAATTAGAGAATCGCTATCTTTTACTAACAGGCAGCGCGAGAAAAGGACGGCTATAGCTATGAACTAAGTTGGAGATGTCAAACTAGTTCACGCCTTGCGCTGAAGCGCAAGTAAAAACGCAAAAACACACGTAAAAACATGTCGACTAAAAACACGGTGAACCGTGTTTTTAGTCGACATGTTTTTACGTGTCGTCTAAATGTCTATGGAAAAATTAGTTCTAACTAATTTGACAGCTCTAATTTACTTCCGTCCCTTTCTTGTCATAATAGAGAGAAAAAGTTAGCAATAGCCTAAATTAAGTTTAGTTTGTGCACAACAGAATCGGTACCAATAATGTTCGTCTTAGCTAGCTAAAACCTTTGGCAGCGGAAAGGTTGGGCTTTTTGGAGAACCATCTTTGACTTTCTTTCTTTAATTTGGTAGAGATAGACCCAAAGACGCTAAAAAGGGCGTGACTGCTGAGAAAACAGCTTAAAGAGATGTAAGGAATAGAAGTCATGCTGCGCCAACCCCAAATAAATTGGGATGACACCAGGAGAATCATAAAATGACTGAAACTATCTTTAAAACCTCACCTTTTCCGTTGAAGGTATACTGCAGGTCGTCGAAGGTAACGATATGTGGGTCTCCAAATATTCCCGCCACACCAGGCGACTGGTACGCCACACAATCTTGCGAGGGACGACGCTCAAACCTGATAGGAAAATACCAGATTCTTAAATTGGCAGTCTTGTTGAAGATGACGAAATCTTAAAATCATATTTGAGCAAAATTACTTTTTAGAGTGGAACACTGAAGGTGCAATCTATTAAAAATCAAAATAGACGAGAATTGTGTGTATTTGTGTCTAGGTAGGTACTGAAAGTGTGCATGCAAAAATAATGTTTTGGCAATTTCACCATTCTTTTTAAGAAAAATAAAACAAGACTTTGGGCCTGTTGTGAGAAGAAATAAGATTGTCTTGGACATAAGAACAAACCTGAATGTTTCACAGCCAACAGCCTGTTCTTCTTGCCACATGCAGCACTGGTAGAATGGAATCATGTCGTGGAACCAATGGGACAGCGACGGTACCTAAGAAACAAAAACGTAAGCATTTGTGATAGGGCTTTGACTTTTGACAATTTTTTTTTTATCCGTCTTGTAGATTATTAAAAAACTAGTGACCCGGCCCTGCTTCGCACGGTTTTTACGACTCGACAAAACATGAAGGCTTCTATATTATGTATAAGTTAAATATTAACGTATTATACATATAAACCTTCCGGAATAAATTCTCTAAATGATAGTGAAAACCGCATCAAAATTCGTTGCGTAGTTTAGAAGAATAACGCGGCCACAAAGACAGACATGAAAAACGACTTTATTTTATAATTTAAGTATAAGATATTGGAAAAGTGTTTTTATTTTTTTTACGCAATCAAAAGATTACGGCAATACATTGCGTTAAAATGTGGCATCTGGCATGACGTCACTCCTTGCTGGATTTCGTACGTAGTAGCGAGCCCCCACTCCCCAACTTTAATGCGATTTATCTAAGTATTTTTTATTAATATGTAAAGCAAAAAATACGTGTCTAATATATTTTTATTATCTGACTGACGGAATAAATAGAATTTCTTTTTTTTTGTTTACCTAGGAGGTATCATGCCTATTGTAAATAACTATACCGATAATAGGAGAGCTCAAGATTTCAATGGCACTCAGTTAGATAACCGTAAATAAGTCTATTTACGGTTTTCTGACTGAGTCTCATTATGTCACAAACTAACCAAAATAGACTTTGTCAATTGAGAGGTGTTACCTTGTTGGCTTCGTTGTAAGGAGTGAATCCGAAGTCGTGGGACCTCAATGGTCGTGAGCCCCACATCTGATCGTAGGACAACATCAGGAAACCGTTCTTGTCGTAGCAGCATTGTTGGCCAGAACCTTCCGCGCTGTGGATAACATAGTACATTAAGAATGTGATTAAAAATGCCAAAAAAAACACGTGTTGATTTCTAAAAATATATAATAACTTAGGGAAGAAAGAAAAAGTATTTATTGGGACTCGAACAGGAAGAGAAATAGTATTAGTATACAAACTTATTATTACGACACAAACAGAAAAATAATAATGACCGACTTCTAAAACGCAACACAACTTTAAGTTGCCCTTATGACTCACGTTATCTCTTATGCTATGGTTTCCTAGGAAAGTATGCCGTCATGAAAATCAGTCATCTTCATCAGTATTTGACATTAAGTCAGACCCCGTCACCGAAAGATTTAAATCGCTAGATTTGCCCTCACCGTACTTGGTCACAAGAAAGTGTCCATACTGAGAAGTGTGAGCTCACACATTATTAAGCAAGTGAAGTCACTGCGTCATTGGGTATCACAGGTGTCAAAACGAAACAGGAATGAGACTATCTTTTGACGCGGTAGGGCGAATCTAACGATTTAAATCTTTGCCACTACCATAATTTTCATGACAGCCGTCACTGCGGCCGTTAAGTGTGGCCACCGCTCTTCTAGTTAGTCCTTTCAAAGTGTACAGTAGCGAAAGACAGGCTTTTAAAGTTTCGTTTGAAAATTCGGGGCAAAGACATCAATTGAACAAATACTTTCATGTAGGTTTAGTTAACTTTTAATTATAGTCACCTTGGTGCTCCACTCCTGACACAATGCACACTGCCCCAGTGGTACCTACAGGTAGGGTTCGTATCTTTGTCACAAGCCACGTCTGGCATGAACCGGCCCTTATCTAATAACGCATGTTCCAACGTACAAGGGCAGACCCAAACTTGGGAAGCGAAGTTCTTCAGGAAACGGTCGGTTCGAAGCCAGTTGTTACAGAGGGTGTTGGGCCAACGCTGGCCATGGAGTCTTTCCCATTGCGGAGCGAAGTACCAGCCCAAGGGGATGGGACGACTCCATAGAACACTGTGAAGAGAAAATGTGGTTGCTTGAAGTAGGAAAAATATCGTCTAGATAGATCACAAATCACAAAATATTAAACAAAGATTTCGTCTTGACCTACAATTCCTCTTAATGATAAGGAAGTATCCAATATTTCTCAGTAGCTGCCAGGAGTCAGGACTTGTGCACAATTGATGGCAATAGGCTCGCCCCTACAACATCATCATCTGCCTAGCCTTTTCCCAACTATGTTGGGGTCGGTTTCCAGTGTAACCGGATGCAGCTGAATACCAGTATTTTACATGGAGCTGCTGCTTATGTGACTTCCACAACCCAGTTACTGGGTAACGCGATAACCCTTGGTAAGACTGGTTGTCAGACTTTCGGGCTTCTGACGACCCGTAACAACTGTCAAAGATCTACAAATAATAGCCGAGACCAGCAGCGTAACGAGCTTTACGAGGCATAGAGGGATCTTGGTATGTAAAGATGATCACCCAGCCACGGACCAACCGCGGCAAGCGTAGCTTAACTTCATCGATCGACCTTTGCGGCTGTTATTACTTAGCCACAAGCCCCCTACAACATGGACTTAAACATAACTGGTGAAATGTGGATATAGGAAAACGGGCGATATAACACTACTTACGGTGATATCGGAACATTTTTAAACACTTCAGGTGTAGTAAGATTGATCTGCAGAAAACCGAACTGCATGTCGTTGTGCAGGAAGTTATCCCTGTTCCTAAAGTTTTGGGGATTGATCACATATTCCCCTGTATTAGCCACTCCTACTTCAATCATGTCTATGTATTCAAGTTGTGGTCTGATGGTGACTTCCTTGTATCCCCATAAGCTGATCTGCAGTTGGACGTTGAGGTTCGTCGTCAAGTTGAAGCGGTCCCAAGTTATTCGGACCTCTGGTGGATACCTCTCGTGAACTGAATTGTCGGTGAAGAAGATTTTCTCTGTTGCCGTTGCAGGAGTTTCTGGGGACATCAAGAGATTTTTAGAAAGGAGGTTTACTGAATTGTAGAGACGTGTATAAGTTAATCCTATCTGAAATGTAACTCTTGAACATATATATCATATACATATCCAAACAAAATTTTTAAACCGATATTCTGTAATATTTCAAATACTTAGTCAGCTTATTAATGCAAGATTTGGCAAAGAAAATAGTTGTAAAGATTTCGGCAACACAGACATTGACTATTAAATGATGTAATTATTAATATTAACAAAAATATATAAAACAAACTATTCGCTTACCAACAAAGTACTTTCCCTTCCACTTATAAGGCTCATTGTTGATTGCGATCTCGAATCTTGCATAACCATTATGCCAGAATCTGGGCTGCACACAGATAGCCCTGTTGACATCCACCACGGCTCCTATGACGGACTCCGTGTCGAAGCGACAAGTGATCCGGTCGTCAGGGTTGAAACAAGGACCAGTTATGTTGACGATGGTACCTCCCAGCATGTTACCGCTTTCAGGAGCAAACATTAAAGGGAGATTCGCTCCATCTGGTGGTTAGAAAAGGGATAATGTTTTAACAGAACTTGTGTAACCTAAAAATAGGGTTTTTTTTTTTTAAATAAAAAAAAATAATTAAGTACTAACAAGTACTAACAAACATTAAGTAGCGGATAATTTGGCACATATTATTAGAAAAATATCAGCTTCGTAGAGCGTGGCAGTCTCTTTCTATAACTTGAAGTGTTTGCGTATATTCTGTATAATGTCACAAATTTCTACACCAGTTTAGGTGGCACTTTACTTGTATTTCTGTAAACACCTCTAAGGGCGAATTCTATCAAACTTTTTTACCTATTATAAGTCTAATCCAGCGAATAAATTTTTAATTTTTTACAGTGTTCCCTTACAAAAACTGTCAGACGTCCATTATATTCCAAGGATAAAATATATCTGACTTTGGTTAAATCAGCCCTAAGTAAGCTTGCGCTAAGCTAGGAGTGGTTTTGCATCAACTAAGGATAAAATTCTTTCGCTTTTTGCTGAAAGACTGCACAACAGTCAGAAACTCACCAATATCCTTGTTACAAGTCCCCATGAGTATTTTCTCGTCTATCCTGAATATGTGTCGTCCAGGGAAGCCGTTAGCCCATCCTCTGCCCGTCAGGTCTCGAAGTACAGACGCTTGTGAGTACGGCTTGTATTCGTAGCTTTGGGTTCCGTTACCAGCGTTGAAACCAATCTGCAATTGATTTTGTAGTTCAGAATTAACAGGTAGGTATCACAGCAAATTTTTTGTAATGTAAGGTTCGGGTGGTGAAGCTTCTTTCATTTTCAAAGTTAGTTCTAAAACGAGATTCATTGGTCTCGTATCCAATATATGGGCCCTAGTATTTTTTATGTTATTGAAGGTCAGATGGGCAGTCGCTCCATGTAAAATACTGGTATTCAGCTGCATCCAGTTAGACTGGAAGCCGACCCCAACATAGTTGGGAAAAGGCTAGGCAGATGATGATGATGAAGATTGGGGTGGCAAACAGTAAGGATACACATCGGTAATTCTGATGAGTGGTCACCACCTCCTAGGTCCCACACTAGGTACAGGATAGACAGCGTCATTAATTAATTGATAGTCAATTTACTTAACAATCTTTTTTCCTGACTGTGCTTCTAAAATACCGGCAGAGATGAAATGCCTCTAGATACATCGGCACCCAGACTAGTTGGTAGTTTAACAAGTCTTGTACTTACGTAAGCCGGCACACCACCTTCTCCAGTGGTGGTATCACCACCGGCTTCAGTATGCGAGCTCCAGTTGATCTCTAAATAGTTGAAGATCGCGTACGTGAACACTTCGTCAGTCGCAAGCACCATTTGGAAAGTGTTTGTCTGAAATATGAATGTTTATTCATTAAATTAAAAGAGAATATTGAGGTGGATGACTTTTTACATCTGTAATATTATGGAAAGAGGTGTTTGACAGTGAGATAATCATTAAATAGCAATAAGGTGGTGATTTTTTATTGCGAAGATTTTTTAATTTTGATCTGACTGACTTTGTATTTTAACAAAATTTGTGATCTGTTTCACGGCTTTCAGTGAAGGTCCAGTTAACTTTTGAAGAATGTTCTGTTTCTTTTTTGCATTGATCTCGTAGGTAAGACCGATCCGGAAACTTTGAAAAAAGCCCTTCAGATTCTTCAGATCTAGATTTTAAAACTCACCATGAACAGCGAGTTGTCAATGCCTCCAGCGAAGGACATGTTCTTCCAGGTGATAGTGACCGCATGCTTCGGGAAGAAGGTCTCGGAACCGATGACGCCCTGACGGATGTCCCAGGTGACACGCTCCCTCATCTCAACGCCGAGCTGGTCTGTGCGGGTCTAGAGGAAAATAAGTAAATGTAAATTACATTC
Organism: Cosmia pyralina; assembly: GCA_946251885.1. NCBI lineage: Eukaryota > Metazoa > Arthropoda > Insecta > Lepidoptera > Noctuidae > Cosmia > Cosmia pyralina. The sequence goes on along the minus strand of OX276342.1, from coordinate 21,636,698 downwards.
TGTTGAAAAAAGGGTAGGACTGATGATTTTATGAAGAAATTACAGCTACTGGTTACATTAACGTCTTGACTGCCACTATTCAAAGATACAAGGGGTTCATTCTGATATGTAGTTGAAGCTAGCTAGACTCAAGTTCAATGAGAATCTCTGAAGCTAAGCAGTTATATAGTAACACATTTACTGAAGATAAGACTAATGATGAATAGTTTGACAAATTCGATGACATGAATTTGCGCACTGGTTAAAAAAGTTTTCCTGTAGAAAAAGCTCCTATTATTGTCTTTACTTGCAAATCCCTGTCCATCCTAAAGTAGACTCCAGGTCTCCTCTGATCAGGGTCCTCCTGACGCTGACTCCCGATACGGCACTTGCTGAAGAAGATTCCGATGAACGAGGGGTCATTGACATCTGGCCAGTCTCTCACAGGGAAGGACAACGGGTACGTGTAGTGGTCTGGCGGGTCGCTGAAGTAGATGTAGCCGTTCATTGAGAGCTGGAGAGAGAAAAATTATTAGTAAATAGTGTGTCAATCAGTAAGTTGGGATGTAAGCGAGAAAACTAGCTGGATACATATATTTTATAAGACCCTTTTGAAAAAAACTAGGTAGGTCAAGTACTTAGGTAAAATAAGTAAAAGCATCTAGGGCTTAATAGCATTAGTTCTGCAGTTACTGGTCATCATCAAAATTGTCTTCGTCTTCCGTCTATAGCAGTCGCTTTGGTTATTTAGAAATCATGCTAAACCTTGCGATATGCAGTGAAAAACGACTAGCTGAAGAATTTGATTTCAGCTCTGCAACTAACTGCTTCTTCTACTCACCCTGGTATAATTAAACCTAAACCCAAAGAATGGGAGCTGAAAGTTGAAGTTCTTATGGATCTGAGGCGTGGACGTGTGGATGTCCCTCTGGTAGTCTCCGATGCCCTCGTTTCCTCCTTGGTCGTAGAACCAGTACATGAAGTTGCCTCTGATCTGGGCCAGCCTCGCTGTTGTGATGACGTAAGGCTGTCCATTGTTTTGATAGCTCGTGTCGGGTAGGACTCGGCCATCGATGTGGGCTGGAAGATAATATTGAGATTGGATTATTTATTTATTTTATTTATTTATTTTATTTATTAAGGGATAATAAACAACTACAACATATACATAGCACGTAAGGTTAACAAAACTTTAAGTAGCAATGCTGCAGTCCACTGCATTATCCGCAGATAAACATAATTATGGATCAGTGATTGCCACTAGACGGGTATTACCAAAATTAACAAACATTTTGACATAATTAGGTATAAAATAGGTTACTGTAGTGCTAGCTATAGCTACAAAGCCAAAACAGATTAAAAACAACAACAATTTCATTTACTTAAAATATGCAGTAAATAAATAATAATAATAGGATTTAACAATTAAGATAAGAATTTTATAATATTAGATTTAAATTTATTTTTCGAGCATGCAAATATATCTACATCAATGAAATTTGAATTATAGGATTCCAACATTCTATGGATAGGGCAACGTAAGCCAGAGTTTGTACGACAAGGATTTAACGCGAACAGAGTACGTGCACGAACCTGACGCACATGAACAGTACGGGGGACAGAATAACACAGCCTGCTCGTCAGATCAATGGCATCAAAATGATTATATAATCATTTCATACATCTTTCACAAGGTGGGCCAATGACATAGTGATAGTTGATAAATCATTATTGAAGTATAGCTTTTGCTACGTTGAACTAAATGGTATGGTAGAGAATCAAGGTTCTCGTTTTTTATTGTTATTTTGTTCATAATTTATCCGTAAAAAATGGTTTTGCGTCTCGTACGATTTCAAGAGGTACCAATTTTATCAAAATTGTTTGTCATCATCATTTTCTACATCGAACTATTTATTTATGTTTTATTTATTTATTCTGTACCAAGTACCAGCCTCTAGTTAGTTTTTACTGTTTTTTAGATTTCTTTGTTTTTGTTGGTAATATTGGCGTGTGGTAGATGACATTATGGCAAATAATTAAATTTATTGTTTTGAGTTTCGTATTACCCACATTGCATACAATTGTATAGAATCATCGTTCAATAGTAAAAAACAGTTCTCCAGTCAGTTTTTTTTTAGTTTTGTATCAATGTATTGTGTGATGTGTGTATTGTGTTTTGTTTTGTATTTTTGGTTTTTATAATCAAGTTTTCTAACTGAACAGACAGCTGTGCTGCTGAGGAGTTTGTTGCGCCACTTCTTCTTCCCAGCAAAAATACTAGGAAGTGGTGAAGGGCGCCCGTTTTTGGGGGACTGTCTTATGTTATTTTGATGTTCGAAAAGTGCTGATTCTCAGCCTAATTTGAATAAATGATTTTTGAGCCTGTTATTGTCCCACTACAGAACAAAGGCCTCGTCTCATACGGAGAAGGTACGAGCATTAATCACCACGCTTGCTCTAATATCTATAAGTCCAGAGGGCTTAGTGCGAGTTTTTACACTTACTCGATCGCGTTTACGTTAACGTTACCGTACGTCAATTTGTATGGAATAATTATGTTTCCCATTATAGTCACCAGACGGCGCTTATTCAGTTTCAGTACAAATTGAAGTTTACTTTAACGTTATCGAGTAAGTATATATAGTATATACTTGCGCTAAGGTTAAGGTTTCCTCACGACGGTTTCCTTCACCGATGCCAGTGTACATACCTACTAATATATACACTGACATCGGTAGTGTATGATATATGATAGTATAGATGAAGGTAGTATGTTCAAGATAAACTAACGTTCTTTAATAAAACAAAAATGATTAGTCGATCAATAATTTGTTAGTGAAATTTTCAAGCAAGTGTTCGTGGTTTGGTATCGACACTAGGCTCCGATAATGATAAGTTATCAGTTGATATCGGACAAACGATTCCTAGTACACAAGCTGATGTCATTTTAGCACCTTGCAACGCCTCTTTGTTTCACCACTTTCTGTAAACAATTTTAGTTTTATGCATCATGAATTTATGACTGTTGTTTATGTTAAGTTAAATTATTATCTCGATATGAGCTTATACACACAACGTTTAGTTTTGACGCGCGGACTAAATACAAAATGTCCCAATTAGGACGTTTTCGAGTCCTCACGATGCGCGTGCTAAAAGCATATCTGCTTCTTTTTTATCCGACTGCGGCGAAGCCAAAAAAGGATGGTTAATTATTATTATCATTGTAGGTACCTACTGTTTAAATGATCAATATCTAACAGCATATCGTTGCTCCACATAAGACATGAGTCTTTTACTATAGCTTGTTGTGATTTACTCGGGGCGATGTTCCTGTAATGCTAGACAGTAGCAGCTTGGTTTGTATTATACAGTCGTTTCACCTCTGATTTTGTATCACTGTCAAATCAGTGATCGTTATTTTAAAGGCGGATTTACACAGGGTCATTAGTTGACTCCATCTGAAGTCAGTGCTGGCGCCGAGAACTGACTTTCACTGTTTACATGCAATCAATTTACATGAAGACAGTAACGGGTCAGCGCTGACTTGGTCGAGTTTGGAGTTAGCTACTGACCCTGTGAAAATCTGCCTTAATGTTGCTGATGGGCTTCTGCCACTGACAAGTCTGTCAAAATCACAGTCAACTTTATCATCTTTACAGCAAGGTTGTGTCGCTGCTATAAGAGGTGAAATAACTGTGTGTTATAAAGACTATAGTCGCCAGTTTTTTGTTTTTTGTAACGACGAATATCTTCACATCCGTCCAGAAGTCATATTGCAGCAGATTCAGATCAGATTCTCGCTAAACTTGTAAACGGTAACGTAGAATTTACAATTTATAGCTAAACAGAAATCCCAAATTATGTACCTAATAACCAAGAAACGACTTTGGATAAAGGTTACTTATTTGGAAAAACGTGGACCAAGAATACATCCACTACAGTAGCTTCTTTACCATAATATCGGTACTGATTGGTGTTAATCTACCTATCTATCATGATATAAAAGTAACTGCAATGCTGTGATCGAGTTTTCCAAGTTCTCAGCCGGAAATAACTACTTTATGACTTAATTGCGTTAGTTTAATTAGCAAGCATAATTATGTAGTTTGTCATTCATAAGTCTGACTCATTACAATTAACAAGAAAAGCTATCAAACTGAGTATCTAGTTTGTGTGTTTTAGATAAGCCATTGTTTCATAGTCTCACACATCTCGTTTTTTGTAATTTACTATAATCAATATTTTACTATGTTTAGCTTTGATATGCAGATATACTGTAGTTTAAAGATTTTTTCTTAAAATAACCTTCATCTTCGTACTCCTTCCTCTCGTCCTTATAATACAAGAAATAGGTCTAGATTTTGAATAAATCTTTGAAAGTCCTAAGAAAATGAAAGGCTCTTGCGCAGACTAATATATGATAAAGTTGTGTATGAATAGCATATGACTTGGATTAGAAAACAGTTGACATAATGACGATGAAAGCATATTAGGTAGGTACTTGCAATTTCCAAATAATTTAATGTAGATAGCAATGACTTAAACTACGGATTAATTCTGGGCGTGGTAGCAACTGTGCCAAATAAAGAACGTGTAACTGATAAATATAAGGCACACGTAGATACCTAATTTAGATAAATAAATAATTGATAATCGTAAATCTGACTCCAAGAATGCTGCACTCCATGCAGCATTCTTGGAGTCAGATTAACGGACCGTGTAAGGAACACAGTGTTGCGCTCCAAAACAAAAATCGCCGACGTCATCCAAAAAGCAGCCAAGCTGCAGTGTGACTGGGCCGGACACATCTGTCGTATGTCGAATGTGTCATGAGCCAAATCTATCACCATGTGGGTCTCAGAGTCCCAAAAAACGCCCGCCGACATCGAGTCAGACCTAAGAGAAGAGCTTGACGCTCACAGACAGGATTGGTCCACATTAGCTCTAGAAAGAGAGGAGTGGAAAGGAGAAAGGGAGGCCTTTGCCCTGGAGTGAGACAACACAGACTAAAGAAAAAGATAAATAATAGCACGCAATCAAACAAGAACATGAGATAACTGCAAAAGTACCTTTGAGCTTTGGGTTTATGAAATGGTTGGAATTCCATTCGTACCATAATGTATCAAGGATGAACATTATGTGCTAGCATTTCAATATTTGGTGGTATGGATTTAAAAGAGCAAAAGTTGGATATGCGGATATGCCACATGAAAATATAAGCTCCCAACCACCACGTCTGAAAATCAATTATCATACTCATCATCATTTTAAAAACAAAGCCTGTGTCGAGTTCAACTGTGATCGAAAGTAAATATAAAAGCTATATACTAGTTGAATATATGCGCTTGAAAGCTTCTCACACAAGTTGTCGCGTACACAACATCACTTATTATAATAATGATTTATTTAATGTAACGAAGCAGACATCTATTTTATTTTAAGTCTTTTCAATGACCTAAGATGGTAGTCCTAGTGCAGGTACATAGGACCATAGGACTACTATGTGTATTATGTAAGTAAAGTTTATATAAAAATTAAAAAAAAAATTTTTTAGCAACTCTTTTTAGTATAAAGGTCAGCACTAATCAGAATCTCATATCAGTATCTCTTTGGTAATAAGATGCTTTCCAGCCAACATTTAATTAGTCCATTAGTCATATTCATTAACAATTATTTGTATCTGAATTTACACAAAAAAAGTTAAAATTAAATTACACACAAAACAAAACCAAACAATATTCGGACATCGTGAAATACGCCTTTAGTTCGACGTTGACTATATTTCAGTTTACAAGCGCTACATTTGACCCAAAAACGTAATCCTCTGACAACACTGCTGCGATGAAATCATTTCATTCTTACTCATTTTAGGTTATGAAATAGTCTCGGAATGTTACTGAGATGGTGTTGAATATTTTAGTCCTGTGTGAAGACCCATGTCTGGAAATTTTAAAGCTGATGAAGCCACGGAATAGGATAACAATTGATAATCTTCTATTCCGTAGCTATAGCCGATGATCTTCAAATTCAATCTGAAGACAATACTACTGTAGCCATGGCCATAATAATTATCATGCATTTTCATACAGTCTCCTAAACTCAAAGCAATAGTTACAGACACTTTTGAATGTTTAAGATGTCGGTCAGTAAATAAGTCAGAAATTTAAAGTTGGCTGTTCGAAAGCGTAGATATTATGGAGAAGAGCAGCTAAGAAAATCCATGACCAGGGATAAAGAATTTCATATTACGGCAGGTACATTACGTGAGTGTGAGTAATCCTGTTGAAACAATTTTTGGACATCCTTCAACAGCTCGAATTCATTAACGAGTTTAAATAAAGGCTTTGTACCAAATTAATGTTTCTTCAGCATTTCATTTCATTTTCAAATATCTTTATTTAATCAAAATAATACATAACAAAATGCACTTAACCTAAGCTACATTAACACATAGATTGAAGCACTTTATGAGGCTAACGATTCGCCTTTCAAAGTTTTCGAGACTTGATCATAACAACTGTTTACAACATAAAACATAAACTCGACACTCAAACATTTCAATGGGAACATGATTTTAATAACGCAAATTATTTAGTAAAATTATAATTTTGCTACTTGCATGTAGGTATATTAACAAAAAACTTTGCTGATCGCGCGATGTATTGTATTTACGTATGTAAATACAAGCAACCGCGCGACCAGTCAATGATCAGCGGACAGAGCCTCTTCAGCATTATGATCGGTGTAATTACCTACTCAGTGCAAATTCACCCGTAAAGATCGCATGGAGGGATAATTCTTACATGTTTTTTGGCTGCAGAAGTGTGTATGATTTATACACCATATATAGTGACTGGTAATTAGTGACCGATACTTAAACACATGATTGTGCTCATGATAACAAACTACTTTTATTATGGGACCAAACCTGAAATCGCGAAAAAAAAATCCGCTGCTCCCTACATTTTGCCGAGTTGTGCGAACATCAATGTATAGGGCAGCTGATTTTTGTTTTCGCGATTTCAGGTTTGGTCCCATAATAAAAGTAGTTTGTTATCATGAGCACAATCATGTGTTTAAGTATCGGTCACTAATTACCAGTCACCTATTCTTCGAATAGGTTATTTGCATTTGCACTGGTCCTAGGGGAATCCTGAAATTAAATTTTGAACGTGACGCATACAGATATTATTGTTTTGCTTTTACGAGTACCTACACAAGCCTCATTTACGTCATGAAATTCTGAATATCACGATTATTCATTCATTCCTACGAAAAGTACTTCAGAAGGTATAAAAAAAAAATACGGAGCCCTAGCGCAACCACGAACCGCACTTGACCGGCTTTTTTTATCTCCTGATAATAAGTGCGTAGCCCTTATCTGTAGTTCTGTACTTAATTGGTATAACCCGACATATTCTAAAAGTAGTCTGTGCATTAAACTTTTTGCAAAAGTGATGCATTTCTTTATTTTGTCGAGAGGTATGTAAGGTGCGGCCCTTATCATAGATTACTACACCATTTATTTGATTATATTATATGAGTAATGTACCTTAACGTTCTTTTTAAAGTAGGTTCTAGTGTTTGTTTGAACAAATAGCATGTTTGTAATTAATGTTTCTTCATTAACCTTAAATTAGATTCATCAAAAAGGTACTGATTACCTCGTAATTAATTGATTGAGTTAGTTCTATATTTTACGGGATCAGGGTAGTTCATTGTATCCTTTATTACCTAGTTGCACGGTCTTTGTATCATTATATACTGAATGGAATGGCGTCACGCAAGATTTATGTACATTATGATTAACGGTTACTCATTTTGTGTCATGTGAATCATACCTAAACCTATACAGATTAGAGATCATAAATATTTTAAAAAGCCTAAATTACCTGGTACATGTGACGATCCCCTGTATGCGTTTACATTCAAAAACAGCAAGGTTCTATTACGCACCTAATTCAAAATTTTTATCTATATCATCTCTCAAACATTGTCAAACATTTGGTAATGTTTGTCATTCCCTTCTGTGAAAACTATGTGAGCCAACGTTTGAGCAAACATACCAGCGTACTATAACCATTGATTTGGTATCAGTAGACATAGCGAGGTCATGATTATCTTGGGATTTTGTTTTACAACCTTTACCTTACCTTGTATTGTTACACATTTTTTACTTTATAATCATGAAAGCCTTCATGTTTTCTGTAATGCCTGAGAATACACTAATAATTTATTTGTCATGTTACTTACCATATTCATTATTCGTGATTTGAGTGGTGACCGGAGACAGTAGCTGTTTTTCACTCTGTATCGCCTCATTATTGGCGTTAAAATCAACAGCATCTAAAGCTAGCGGCTCTTCTCCCTCTAGTCCATCACTTAGCTGGTACTTCCCACTCCTTACTTGCAATCCATCCGTAGCACTTAATATCTCCACAGGACTCGCATCCTCAATCTCATCTTCCTTTACTTCAACCTTTTCTGTAGACGTTTCTAATAATGTCGCGTCATCACTTATGATATTGTCCTCAACAACATTATTTGTGATGTTGTTTTCTACTGTACTGTCTTGTCCATAAACACTAACAACTACGAGTGCTATTAAAGCTAGAACTTTAACACCCATTTTCACACTTTCTAAATGTTCATCACATTATTTTTTATCAGTTTTGACGACAACAGGTGGCTCGCTATTGTGCTGGTCGACTAGAGTGTTGGAACATTGTGTGCCCGATGATATGGTATTATCTTTAAGAGATATGATAAGATAGTAAATAGGAACGTTAGGTGTGCCAAATTCTTTGTCCTAATCGTAGCCCTCGTATGTAGGGCTTTGCTATAATGGTGATAATTTGAGGCAAATTAAAGGCGTTTTGATTACTTTTGAAGCTTAAAAATTATTTTTTGTCATTACTTTTTGGTTAATGATGAATCAAGAAAAACTAGTTAGCTAGGCAAAATTTTTACTAGTCGTTAACCGAAAAAAGGAATTTTAGGGTGATATTAATTCTTTATGCCAGTGCCACACTATCTGATAATTAGGAAATATGATCGACTTCTGAAATCAATTAATAGAAAAAAAATAATTATTTAATTTAATTTATAGATAAATAAATACCTACTTAAACTTCTCCCACACTAGTTCTCGGGCACACAACATCACTTATAATAATGACTTCTCTAAAATGAAGCAAAGATATTTTATTTTAGATTTTATCAATGACATATGACCTCCACATATAATATTGTAAGTATTATGTATTTATTATGAATAAATGATACATATTATATTTAAAAGTTCTTTCTTTTGATATTTTTACCCGACAGCCAAGGAAGGGTTATGTTTTTCGCGCGTATCTTGTTTGTATGTAGGTATGTAAATTTCTGCTTACCTCGTATCTTCCAAACGGCTGGATGGATTTTGACAGTTAAGGTATCGTTACATTCGCCCCAAAAACCCAAGTGTCCTTAGATAGGAGTTAAAAGAAAAAACAAAATGGCGGATTTTTGGCGCTAAATTGTAAGTCGTTAATAAAAAAAAATTACCAAACCTTTCGAGTAGGGTATCAAAATGAAGGAAATTAAAAGGAGATTACAAAAATATATGTAAGTCATATGTTTCAATTTAATTAGGAATAATAAATTGGCAATCAATCAAAAAAAAAAAAAAAAAAAAACAAATGGTTGTATAGTATGGTTTGATAGCGTAAAAATCGGCCAAGTATGTGTTGGACTTCGTGTTACGCATTTTTACTAAAAATATTAGAAATAAATTATAATTTATAAGTATTATAATTACAAAGTTTTTTTTTAAAAGTAGAGTGTGCCCGGCGCGCCGGGCACAAGCCGCGGCGGCACAAGTTAGCCTACATTAAGGTTGGTAGCAGGCGGGACCCATTAATTTTCTTTCGGTTTATATTTTGCAAATGGGTCCCGCTTGATACCAAACATAATGTAGGCTTTCAGCTCATAATAAAGTATGTTAAACCGAAGGAGTTTGCTTTGTTATTAGTTTATTTTAATTTTGTTTTCTATTCTCAATCTTGTTTCGGTCTTTTTAGTGCATTGTCTAAAAGTTGACTTTCTGCAGTCGGGTTTTTTGATTTTTAATTTTTTAATTTTTTATTGCACAATAAAACTAATTGTATTCCATCGATTTAGGTAATTAAATAAAGTTAAACAAAAAAAAAACCACGTGTCTGGTTAACCGACTAAACGTAATACCTGTAACTTCAGTTGTCATGCTACGACAAAGTTGTACTCTTCAATTGCTAAATTGAAGAGTACAACTGTATTACGTTTAGCCATGTGGTTTTTTTTGTTTACCTTTACTTAATTACCGAAACCGATGGAGTATAGATCACTGCTCTTTTCAGAAACAGTGGAATTAACCATACCACTTTAAGATAAAGTAATTTTAATGGGCACTTTGGACAGGAACGCTTAAAAATAAAGATATTATTATGTTGTTTATAGATATAATAAGGCTGTTGATATACCTAGTACATCGAGTTTACAATGAAATTTCAAAACACTATAATTGCCATCTTCGATTCCCGTGCCGGTGCTTTCAAGACATGTATGTACCTACTCTTTCTTTTTAATCTTGTAATGTTTTAAATATTGTTTTTTTAACCGACTTCAAAAAAGGAGTGTATGTATGTATGTATGTAAGTATGTATGTATGCATGTATGTATGTATGAATGTATATGTAATTGTATATTCAAATAAAAATGGTAAAAAAAAATTACTTACTTACTTTAAAAAAAGTAAAAACCGACTTCAAAACCAAAAACGAATAAAATAACTTTCATAAAACACATAACAGCTTCTGGAGTCGGTGTCAAGCAAAAGTGCATTGAAGAATTGAAGACACCGACTTCAGAAGCTGTTAAGTGTTTTATGAAAGTTATTTTATTCGTTTTTGGTTTGGAAGTCGGTTTTTACTTTTTTTTAAAGTAAATTTATTAATAATGTAACTTTGTGTCTATTATGTAAATACTTTACCTGGTGTGCTTCACACACATTCCCACATTCCCTGCCTTTATTTTTTTTTTTTTTTTTTTTTGTGGATGGGAAATCATCAAATGACTTCTCCCGCTCTGGGCAGAGCGGGAGGGCGTGTCAGACTTTTACTGACTAAAACCCACCCATGCTCCTTCAACTGCCCGTGCCAGGGCCACGGTATCTCTTTCGAACTACCCGCGACCCCGACATTCCCTGCCTAAGAAGTAGTGTATCGGAGGGCAGATGCACAGACCTTGTAGCTGTTGTGAACTAAGCTTTTTACTGTAGGTAGTTGTAATAATTATTATTGTTGTTGCTAGTCATGTTGTGTGATTCTGATTACGCTTTGGGTGATAATCAGGTCGCAACCTATGATGTGAATTTAGTGATATATCTACTGTGATTGTTACCTATTATATGTGTAGTTGCCGTAAGAATAAATTTCAGACTCGTGAGATATTGCAGCATAGGCCTGGGAAAGCACTTTTTTTTTCGTAGGGACTCCTCAAGGGTACCCTCCGTCTGAAAAAAACGGAGGGTTATGTCCATGTCGGAGTCATACCGACTAAAACCCCACTGTTCCTTCTAGTACCATGAGTCGGGGGCCCGGGAGATACTTGCACATTCGCCGCACCTCTGACTGGTATCAGCCGACGTTCTCTGGTGATGGAGATGTCCATAGAAAGCGGTACCTAGTTTCTTTCCATCAGTTGGGTTGCCCGCCTTGTGAGGAGCTTGTGGCTAAGTAATAACAGCCGCACGGGTCGATCCATCAGGTTAAGCTACGCTTGGCGGGGTTGGTCCGTGGATGGGTGACCATCTTAACATACTCCTCCGTGCCTCGGAAAGCATGTTAAGCCGGTGATCCCGGCTGTCATTCGTGGGTCTTTGACAGTCGTTACTGGTCGTCAGAAGCCCAAAAGTTTGACAACTGGTCGTAACAAAGTTACTGGGTTGTGGAAGTCAGATAGGCAGTCGCTCCATGTAAAATACTGGTATTCAGCTGCATCCGGTTAGACTGGAAGCCGACCCCAACATAATTGGGAAAAGGCTAGGCACATGAGTTGGTTTGTCAGTCTGATTGCATGCAAAAAGGCATTCAGATTTAACGTTATGTTACATTTCTGTATTGTTATCAAAGCGTTCAGTAATCGGCGTACGTACCTAAGTAATCGTATGTACCTGTCTTATCAACAGATAACGTTTATTTTCTCGCTATTTACCTACCTTATTCACCGATCGCCTACTGGGCGTGGTGATTCATATTTTCAGTATTTTTCAGCAGAACTTCCTTTGCGGAAATAATATTCATGTGTCATACCGGATGTTCGGCACTGTCTTAGTATTTTCCTCAGATTAAATAAATCTAAGTATACTCTGAGGTATTTTCTATGAGATTGGTAATTAATAAACTTGATAGATAAAGTCTCGATTTCTAGCCGTGTCATCTTTCACACAGTCCGTCCATCGTTTCTTTGGTCTTCCCCTACTCTTATAGCCATCGACATTCATACTCAAAACTTTCCTCACGACATTTTCCTCACTCCTCCGCATCTCATGCCCATACCATGACAACCGATTTCCGCACAACTTTTCAGTCACCGGTGCCACTTTCAGACTTCCTCTTATGTACTCATGTCTTATTATATCCATTCGTGTAGCACCACACATCCCTCTTAGCATTCTCATCTCAGCTGTATGCAATTGCTTTTCATTCATCCCTTTTGTGGCCCAACATTCTGATCCATACAAGACAGCAGGTCTAACCATTCTTTTATTATATCTTCCCCTTAAGTTTAAGGGGGATGCGGGAGTCGCAGATTGTTCCTGTGACCTGCCGCCATTTCATCCTTCCAGTGTTAATCCTATCATAATCATGGGTGACTATTTTTACATTCCAAGACCCCTCCATGCGTTAAGTCATTGGTCCCGGCTGTCATTCGTGGATCTTTGACAGTCATTACGGGTCGTCAGAAGCCCGAAAGTCTGACAACCAGTCTTACTAAGGGGTATCGTGTTACTGGGTTGTGGAAGTCAGATACGCAGTCACTCCATGTACAATACTGGTATTCAACTGCATCCGGTTAGACAGGAAGCCGACCCAAACATAGTTGGGAAAAGGCTAGGCAGATGATGATGAGTAAAATAGAATTCATGACCTAAACTAAAGCGCCTTGATATTTGAACAAGTGATACACATTACTGCGATATCAAAGAACTAGCAGGCAGTTGTGCCTGCCAGTTTGCGTTGTGCGTAGTCACAGAAAACGTTGATAAAATTGTTTAATAATTCTAGGCGCTTAGATTCAGCCGTATTGTTAATGCTGATAATGATGAAGGCCTGTAGGAGCAAGTCCAGTTTAGAAAACAGAGTTTTATTTTTTGAAAAATCCATTAAGCTTATTGGTTACATTCGAGGTAAAATCAAATGGATGCTTAGTACTTATTCCTAAGATACATAAGTACACAACTACACAAGTTTTAATGGATCTATAGTAGGTAGGCAATGATATATTATCATTGTAGGTAGGTAAGATGGGTGCTACAGTTGCTAAGAGCCATCCATAAATTACGTCACACGTTAAGGGGTAGGGCGGGGTCAACAAAATGTGACAAGGAGGAAGTCATAACCTTTGTGATGTCACACGATTTAATAAAATTTATTACAAACTCTTTCAATGTAAGGTTTGATTTAGTAGTTAGTATTAATTACTTACTAATAAGTAAAATTGCAAAATGTGTGACGGTATACCAGGAGGGGAGTGATCCCGCGGTCTCTAAAATATTACCAAAAATCATAAAATTCGTGCCGTAATTTATGGATGGCCTTCTTGCTTCGCAAGTTCGCGTCCTCTTGATAAACCCTGACCACGACCAACATGTAATTAGTAAGTACCTAGCATCGTCTAGAATGAAACACTGTACTCTTTATCAGCTCCGAGTAAGTATTAACACAGCTAGCACTCGAGACAACAGCCCTTTGTTAGGCCGAGTGCAAAACAAATCAGGCACACGGCCCGACACTCGGAATTCAACGTAAAATTGTTTATGGTAATGTCACTTTCTCTATGTTCACTTTCCATTGCGTGTCAAGTAAAGATGTAAAAGATAATGTGTAAAGGAATAAGAGGCGATGGTTGAAAAGTTTGACGAAGTAATTTTAGTGTTGATAATATGAAGTTAGTGTTTGTAGTAAAATGCATTTTAACGGTGTACATAATTGCTATGAATGCGTTCCGAAATGTTGTGTTGGTCACACTGGCCTACAAAACTTAGTACCACACTTTTAAAATTGCAATTTCTCCTAAACTCTAAGTCAGGGTTTTGAGTTAAAAAACGTTTTATAGTAAATTTCATCAACTTTCTTTGAAATTATAGTTTAATAATACTTTCGTAACGTTATTAACTTAAAAAAAGATAAAAAGCAAAATATAGCCATTTTTATGTTACTGGCAAAAAACTTAAACAACATTTTATAAGTAGGTATGTATTACGCCTTATTTCCATTTTAATAACTGGTATTGCCTCCTCGGGCTCTGATTACAGCTTCGAGCCGGTTTGGCATACTGAAGATGAGGTTTCGGAGGCGATGTTTGGGAATATTCTCCTATTCTTCCATCTGGGCCTGTTTTAGGGCCCTGAGGGTCATTTTAGGTGGTCTGCGTCTTCTGACCAGCCTTCCGAGCTCATCACAGTAGTGCTCGATCGGGTTGAGATCAGGACTTCTTGATGGGCAAGCCATCAAGTTGATTCTAATCTCCTGAATGCTCTCGTACGACCTGAGCGATGTGTGGCCGGGCGTTCTCCTGCATAAGTATTGATCCATCACCCAAATTTACTAAATATGGCCCTGCAAACTCATTAAGGATGTTTTGAGCATATATTTCCCCAGTCAGGGTGCCATTTTCTGTGGCCACTAACTCTGCGCGACCATCTGAAGAGATGGCAGCCCTTACGTGTACAGAGCCTCCACCGTATTGGACTCTTTCTGTGAAGCAGGCTTGAATGTATCGGTCACCAGGTCACCTGTACACTCTTCGCCTTCCATCGGAAGTGAATAGTCAGAATCGAGACTCGATCAGTGAACAAAACTCTTACCCATTCTCACGGGCATTAGTCTAGCTACTCGGTGCCGTCTCTCAAGTTTGGGGCCACTTGCTGGCCTTTGGGGCTTCATTTTTGCTTCAGCAAGTCTTCTTCTCACTGTACTGTCACTAATGTTGTCTCTTCGGGTCTGAAAAAGCTGTTGCTAGACTTCAACTGTATTCAGGTGGCGATTTCTCAACACACTGGAGACAATATAGCGGTCTTCTCGGGTATTAGTGCACCTGGGTCTGCCATTACAAGGTCTCCTTCGCTTCACCTGCCGGACCGTACTTAATGTTACACCCACCGTACTTGCAGTACGACGCATACTGATGTCTAGTTCCAGAAAAGCCATGATTCTTGCACATTCTTCAGATGCAGGAGGCATGAAAAGTAAAGTTTACGTGCTGCAGATACAGATACCGTACCCCGACTATCGAATTAAAATTCATCAATCAAAAATAAAAAAATAAAATTTACAAACTACAACAACGAATCCTCAAAAATATTGTACCACTTAAAATTAAAACAAAACACCAAAATGATTACTCTAAACTATTTCATTATTGCAATATATTGCCAATACAAAACATGACCAGACTTTCAATTCTAAAAGACGAATATATCAATATAAATAATTTAATTAGGAGAACACGTAACCCTAAATTAAGAACTTTAGCTAATTTGAAACCCTTTGTCTTGCCTAGATATAATAATACATATGGTATGAGAACATATACCTACATACTACCAAAAATAGTAAACGAACTCCCTGCGGACATACAAGGTAAATACCTCTGTAACCCTAAAAAAGTAAAATGTTTATTAAAAAAGTATTTTCTGCAAATTACAAACTATGAATATGTACTTTAGTTAGATGCACTTGCTGCCATCTTTAGTTGTGCTATTATTGTATTAGATAAGAAGGAAGACTTAAAATACTCTTTAAATGTAAACTTACCGTCTAAATTTGTCTCTTAGTATTTACAATTAGATAGATATATATATATATTTCCGAACTCACTAGCCACATATAAGCCTTCAAAGGCTTCTGTGGTTTTTAGCGTAAGATTTAAACTCTGCGATATATATTTTGAACATTATTAAAAAAAAAAAAAAAAAAAAAATCAAGAAATAAATGTGAAAACAGAAACAAAAAAGTCAAAAGTAAGACAACAATTTTATAAGGCGTATTTTTTTATATAAAGCTTTTTCAGCCATAGCCATTCCATATAAAAAGGTTATCGACTACGAAGTTATTATAAAAAAAAAACTTTTTGTAAGTAATATTAACTAGTTAACTGAAATAAATTTATTTATTTATTTATTTTTATTTATTTATTTATATTTTACTTTTTATTTCCAAAATATAATATTGTGTAGGTAAGTACCTACTGTAAAAGTTATTACAATTTTAAAAGAGTGGTAAGTACTTAGTTTTGAAGGCCAGTGTAGTTTGTTTTACGTTCCTTTTTAAGAATGTAGGTAGTGTAGGTACAAAATAATGATTACCTAGTCTTAGTATGCCTAGTCCGGCCGTCGAGAGAATGCGTTCTTGACACCTGTCAGTTTCTAGGTACAGACGCTAGCAGGTCAAGCTACCCAAAACTGTCAAATTTCCCCAATCAACCTTGAACATAATGCTTTAGTGATAAAGATGAAAATCTATTAAAGAAATTTGACAGATTGTAGTAGCTTTATGTGCTGGCGTTCACATTCACTCACTATAATAGGTACAAAAACCGTAAATGGTTGAATTTTGCCAATAAATTACTTAATGATAATAATAATGCGGTCTCAAAAACAGTTATCTACAGAACCAAACGTTAGTTGAAAGTCATTAGTTTTTTCATACCTTTCAAACCATACACTAAAACCAAACAAATTCAAAAGAACATCTTACCTGAATGCCTCCGTTCGGCCTAATTTCCAACATCATTAACTGCATCCAAAAGAAAATAAACAATCGCTCATGTTTCCGAATAGCTCGTCTCTAAATTATCGATAACAATCGCCGGCTGCATTATAAAGCGCATTACTACTGCAGCGTTCCCGCCAACACGACGCGTTCCATTTTCGAAGATTTGAATTTTTAATTTTCTTTTTCTATTTCGAAATCAAGATGCCTTGCGCAGGTTGCGGTGACAGTGAGTCTTTTTTTAAATTATTTTTGTCTATTCATTACATTACTTATTTGCATCTTATATCCTAAAATGTTTTTCGTTCTCCAAAAGATATGCCTCCAGGCAAGTTTAATTTTAGTAGACTGTTTGATACTTATCGATTGCCTGATGAGGAGAATGCTCTGTGATTTGAATGTTATAATACTTAACATTTCAGTTTTAAAATATTTTTATAAAACATTTAAAACTATAAAAAATACACTCCCAAACTCCTAAATAGAGCAACCGTGTATTTTTGTGTATAGGTCTAAAACATAAAATTCAAAATAATGATACATCAGAGAACAAGTTTTTATGCAGTTTTGAACTTTTGAAGCTGACATACTGGCCATAATTTCGGCACAGTCTATACTGTGATTTCGGTATTAGTATCACCATTGTTCCAAATTTGAATTCACGAATTTGAAAAACAGAAGAAAATCAGTTCGGGTTATAGACTAACTTGTGGAATGACGTGTGACGTGAGAGTTAGCTGTCTTATTCGATGTCTTGTGTAATATTTTACATGGGAGTTCACGTTTATTTCGATAATATTTCACAACAAAGCGTAGGTACCTCACACGTAGTTTTGGTCACTCATATAGAAGCAACAAGCTTTGATTAGAGCGTATATAATCAAGTATAGTTATTTCGTTATTAATTTGTTTTGTTTTGCATAAAAAGAATATCGAAACTGTTTTATTTCCTCAATATTTCCTTATTTTTTTTGCGTGAACATACGGTAAAAACGAGTTTTCCCAGATATGAGACCTAGCTAGATAGATTTATCGCCCCGTAAACCACTATTATTGCAACTATAATCGAAATCGTTAGGGTCGTTTTCGACGTGATTACAAAATATATATACTACAAATATTGCGCATTTAATAGTATAGGATAATAGGATAGGATTAAAAGTGTTAGGTATGTAGTCTGTTCTGTCTTTAATACATAGAGTTATGATACTATGCGATGAATAATAAAAAATGCATTTAGTACTACGACACGACTCATATTTTGCATAGTGTCTTTATTTACTTACTGTGCACCAAAGAGCGTTTTATTTGTTATGTGACTAACAAAATTATTGATTATAATGTTATGCAATAAAGCGTTCCTTGTTTTATAAAACAAAGCGTTCTGTTTAGGTACATACAACAGCACGTCAGGTTCTACCAAAATGATTTTAAACCTTACAATGTTGATAGTTAAGTTCAAAACCGAATGAGAAAATTTGACAGTTTGTAGTAACTTGACCTGCTGCTCTGTTTAAAGGTATACTAGCTATTTATAACATCACACCAATAATTAGTAAATACATTAGTAAGTATTGTATCTTATAAATTATTGTTCTAGAGGTCATATGCATGATGGGAGGCAAAGTATTATTTATTTATTTATTAAGTATTTATTTTATTTATTTCACTTTCAGTTACATTAATTTTTTAACAACACGAATATGATAATTTAAGCTTAATCTAATTAGCTCTTTATCTTATTAAACGGATATTTATTATTAGGAATGACTGCCTCGTTCGCCTTGTTGGTCTGGTGGTCCCAAGCGCTACTGCTGAGCATGAAGTCCTGGGTTCGATTCTCAGGTCGGGGAAAGTATTTTTCCGTTGGATTTCTCAGTAGCCGCCCGGAGTCTATTTAAGTGCCCATCATAATAAGCCTATAACGTTCCCACTGCTGGGACACAGGGCTCTTCTCGGTAAGAGGGAGTGGGCCGTAATCCACCACGCGGGCCCAGTGCGGGTTAGTAGACAAAGTAAAGCGCCTGTCTGGGTTCGTACCACAGAACAGATAAAGAAATTATCCTTTCTGTGGTTCGTACCTATGACCTACAACTCGTAAGTCGCGGCCGTTACCGAATCCGATCTCGACCGATCCGTTACCGATCTCAGAATTCTCGGATATATGTACCTATGTGCCCAGTTGATGGCAATAGACTCGCCTCATATTAAATGGGACTTAAAAATAACTGGCGAACTATAGGTGTACCAACTAACAGGGTGAATTTTTCAAATGGGCGTGGATGAACTTTGTAGAATATTGTAATGCTGAATGCAATTCAATCCTTGAGACGTTGAATCTGGTCATAATTTTGAACAATTAATCAGTTAAAGTTTAATGGGTAGGTAACAAAAAATATATATATATAGTTTAAAAAACACGCTTTAATACCATTAAACTGAACTAAAAAGTAAAAAATAAATTTTTCAAAATAAGAATAAAGTGATTAACGAGAAAGTTAATGTCATTATAAAAAAAAGCGTGGGCTGCTTTCGAATTACAGAGTTAGTGTAAAAAAAAGCGTGTTAAAAAAGTTTTTTCTTTTAAATGAGCTCTTTCCTTTATTATGCTGTATGACATTACTCCCAGAATTCGGTCCATATTAGCGACACTATCGAATGGTGTAATAATAGTGTTTTTTTTCAAAATCAACGGGTTCGATTCCTGGCTAGAAATGTTGATTTTTCAAAAATCCAATGATGCAGTTTTAGTTTTCATCAAAATCGAGCTCGAGACTCCTTTGAGTACTTTTCGCTACTCCTCATAGTTTCGGGTTTGGCCATCCTCGCCCACTTGAAAAATTTACCTGTGTAGGTACACCTCTGGCCAACCGTTAAGAGAACACATGCGTGATGAGTGTGTGCAGAGATGCGACTTATTTGAAATACTAAGTTTAAAAAAAGCAAATACAAAAGTATTTAAATACCTACCTATAAAAAAAAGTTTATTTGAAATACTTTTCGAGATGTATTTTCTATTTGCAAAATGCAAATTACTCTTCTGTTATGTTTTGCCAACATAGTCAGTCAGTCAGGACTTCTCTTTTTATTTATATAGATTTTACTGGAAGAAGTCCTGACTGACTGACTGACTCATCAACGCCCAGCCCAAACCCTTGGACCTAGAAACCTGAAATTTTGCAAAGAAGTTCCCTTTATAATGTAGACAAGGAATAAAGAAGGGTTTCCCGGTAGCACGTTCCCGTGGGATATTTTCCGACATCCACGTGGGCGAAGCCGCGCAGGAATTGCTAGTTTCATATAAAATTAATTATAGGTGCCTGTATTGGCTGCTGCAAGCCTTGCGAGTCTGTCTCGTGACAAACTACGAACGTTATGACTGTGGAACTTGACTCAAGCTAATATTTATCAGTTTCATGGTTTGGTTGCGGTGATCAGTGTTTTGATTTGTTAGTGAAGTGAAATGTACTATTACTAGAATATGTTTACCTACCTAGCTCGGCACCAGTAGAAAGACTTTTTTCATGACGGTATGATTATGCGACCACACAGGAGGATGAGTGACAATGATTCTGAATAGAATAGAATAGAATACTCTTTATTATGCACACCATTTAAATTACTGGTTACAATGTTACAATGTTGAAATTTTACATAGAGTGACACAATGGGCGGTCTGAACAACTTGTTATATTAAAATCTTTAATAAATAAAGAAAATTTAATTAAAAAAAAGTTGAGAGGTGTCAAGGGACACCCGGATGGAACGAAGTTCCTTTCGATTAATTAGTGAAGGAATTGTAATATTTTTTTTTTTAAGTTATAATAATATTTTTTTTTATTATTAACAAATATAATGTAATATAAACTTAATTTTTCTATAAGAGAGAGAGAGAGAGAGACAGACAGAGAAACATGCGCACGTCGCACAGCTTACAATAGCTTACTATAGCAAAAAGTGTCGTTACAACTTTTCGTGAGAATTTTTTCCGTCTAGCCCCCTTTCACAACGCGCGATAAGGAACTTCGTTCCATAAACTATTTAAAATACTTAAAGTATTTTGAAAATATCTATTTGCCATTTAGTATTTAAAATACGAAAAGCAAAACTGTTTTGTATTTTGTATTTTGCATTTAAAAATTTTGCCATCTTAATCAAAAAAGTATTTGCATTTATACTTTTCGTAAACCATTTTGCACATCTCTAGGTGTGTGTCAGGCATCATGTATTTTTTTCAGATGAAATTAGAGAGTCTGACTAGCCTGAGTTAATTCAAGGGGAAATGCTATAAAAATCACGCGCCATAAGCATTAAAAGCAAAGTTAAACACTAGATCGTCGCTCTTCAAATCGATCAACAAAAAAAGTGGTTCTTAAGATTAATTTAAACAAATCTCTTATTTCCGATGTTATCATTCGTTCTCAGTTGGTTTAGAAACTCTGCGAACCTTGGTTTAACTGATACTTAGCTAATAAACAGTAGACCGTATGTAATTACGCTTATTATTGACTGTGATGTATTATTAAGGCTTGTTTTCACTAACACTAGGAAACACGTAAGTAAATAAACGCCTTAACTCTTAAAATGTCGATTGCACACCATGTGTACAGATAACAATAGAATTTCAATTGTGTCTGCTAATTAGCGCGCGACGGGTTAATATTATTGCAGTGTTGGAATCGGGCGCTCTTATTTAGGCATTCGTTTAAGTGTCACCTAAATAGGGACTTGTGGCTAGTAATAACATCTGCACGGGCCGATCGATCAGGTTAAACTACGCTTGCTGCGGTTGTTTTGTGGATGGGTGATCATCATTACCTACCAAGACCCCTCCGTGCCTCGGAAAGCATGTTAAGCCGTTAGTCCCGGCTGTCATTAGTGGATCTTTGACAGTCTTTACGGATCGTCAGAAGTCCGAAAGTCTGACAACCAGTCTTACCAAAGGTTAAGGTTAGGTTGGTTATTACCCAGTTACTGGGTTGTGGAGGTCAGATAGGTCGACCCCAACTTAGTTGGGAAAAGGCTAGGCATCTACCTTTTCCCAACTACTGCGTTCTGTTTTGAATGGTGTGGGTGTGGGTGTGGGTGTGGGTGTCGGTACAGGCGGATGACACATGTCAGCTGTCTCTGGGATGGGATGACAATCATCATGCGATGCAGAGACATCGTATGAAACGCTCACTTTATTTAATAAAGTGAAGTCAACGCTCTATGACTATTACCCCTAGACTCTAGGTTTAGCTAAAGTAAAATGGATAAAGTAAGAATTGAGTATACAGGGTGAAATTTTAATCGTTTTAATCCTCTTAAGGGGTCATTGTACTCATCATTATGAACAACTTTTACTATGGGACCAAACCTGAAATCGCAAAAAAAAATCAGCTGCTCCCTACATATTGAAGAGTAAAATGTAGATAAATGTACTGAACAGCTGATTTTTTTTTGCGATTTCAGGTTTGGTCCCATAGTAAAAGTTGTTCATAATGATGAGTACAATGACCCCTTAAGAGGATTAAAACGATTAAAATTTCACCCTGTATAGTGCATAATATTCTACTTTTTTTGTTTTTGTTGTTTGTTGCGTGGAAACGCAAGTGATGAATATAAATGTTGATGAATGGAGAGGGAGGGGAATGATATGAAAGAGAAGAGCGAATAATAGCGTGACGGTTGACAGGGGGAAATGGAAGAACAAAAATATTGCGCCAACCCCACGTACCCCTGGGACAGTGGCAGGAAGATGATGATGCCTCTAGGTTTACCATGGCTAAATAAATAGGAATACCTACTAGCCTACTTACATTTACCCAGCAGCGTAGCGAATAAGTTACTTAAACATAATTACTTAAATACCTAGTTAAAATTAGTTACGTCCTATTGTGTTCACATAACTGCGCGTTTGTTGAACTAAAAATGGAAATAAAGTACAGTTGTTGCTTATCTCGAAGTAGTATTTATTATCTTTGTTGGCTTTAGACGAGAATCTTCCACTTTTACTGTCAATTATATCTACCTAAGTACTTGACCATTTTGTTGGTCTAGTAACTGCTAGGCGCGGAGTCCTGGGTTTGACTATAGTGTGCGCGCAAGTGTTAGTCACTGCCTCAGGTATGTGAGCGGTGAGGTATGTGAGCGGTGAGGTATGTGGCCAAGTTAACTCAGTCTGTCAATCTTGTCAATCGCGCCCTCCCCCGTCTCACCACTCACGAACCTCTGGTGGTGACAACAATTTTTTATCCCTTAAACGCTATATCCCTCTCTTTTACATCCCTTGGGCGATGAGGAAGTGATGTTTCTAGATTTTTAAAGTAACTTTTTCTTTTTCAGATTGCAAATGCACAACCAGCCAGTGCTGCACATCATGCAAGTGCGATGCATCATGCAGCTGCACCTGCAAACGAGCAACTACCACCACAGACACTGCTAAAACAACTAAAAAATAGACTTAAGCCTTCATTGTAAAAAAAAAAACAAGCAACATTCAATAGTCTTGTAATATCTATGAAGACGGATCCGAAAATGTCATAATTCAAACAATCGTTCTTAATTCTAAAATTATGCTGAAATGCACTTGAAATTTAAAGTCACGGTGACTTTGTTTCGTGTTGTTTTAATTACAATAAATAAATAGGTGCATGATGGTTAACATCTGACTAAACACTAATTAAAATGCAAAATTAATTATGTATGTTTAGTTTTGGTAATATTTTCCATATTCATATTGAATTATCGCGGTATAGGTATTCTTATATTCTTCAAATATTTTCACCATTGTTCAATCATAGATCAGTTTTTTCTTCCTTTTTTCGGTTCTTTGTTTTCACGTTTGTTTTTTTCATTTTGTCAATCAGTATTTTTAATATTGTATTTTCATTCAATATTTTTTTTTACGATTCACATACTTCTTTATCATTGTTTAAATAAAATAAAAATGTCATTACCATAATTTGTATGTTTTATTCTTCCAATCCACACCGTATACTACCTACATTGCAAAATAATTTAATTTGGAAGCATAGTTAATTTAATATCTTTTCTTATTTAATCAGTCGAGTTCAAAGTTCACTTCATACAGGAATCTGGAAAGTAAACAAATATATTTAATTTATTTAGGTAAAAGATTAGTACCTAGCTGAATAGTTAGTACATCTCTAGAATTTTGAGTCTATACTGCCTGCCTACTTACCTACCTACCACATACAGTAATCCCCAATCTTTTTCGCCGGGCCGAAGTGAGCGCGACCGCCATCTTGAGCATGTTATTTTCCCAACTGATACCTTAATTTTGCATTCTGCGCATCGACTCGCGCCTACGTTCAACCCGGCCAAAAAAGATTGGGGACTACTATAATTAAGCTTCCCTTTACTAAACATATAAACACACCTAAGTATTGTGAGGGCTCGAACCTCACAGGCCCTCACAGGGGGTTGTAGCTAATAAGGCTTGGCTTGGGGGGGGGGGGGGGGAGGGGTTGTAAGGCGGGAGGAAACGCCCGGGTGTCACCATCGCAAAAGAGGTGGTGGAACGCGTTAGGAAGAGGCAACTGTCGCGCCCTCACGCCCCTAGTCGCCGCAAGAGACGCCCTGGGCGGTGCGGGAATCCGTAGCCGATTCCCGGCCACCGTAGGCGCAGGCTGGCGGATGGCGAGCAATAGGCAGCTCGCCGTCCGGTAAGGACCAGGCCCGGGTCGACGGCGCGATGTGTTCCACGCGCGCCTCAAAGAGATGTCAGCAGTGATGGAGTCCGATAGGGCCGATACCGCCGGGATGGCGGGTTGTTTGAAAGAGATACCGTGGCTCTGGCGCAGGCAACTGAAGGAACACGGGTGGGTTTTAGTCAGTAAAAGTCTGACTCGCCCTCCCGCTCCGCCCAGAGCTGGAGAAGTCATTTGATGACTTCCCATCCACAAAAAAAAGCTACGCTATAATAAAAGAGGTAAACCGAAGGGCGAAAGGCTGACGCTGTTAGTTTGTTAATAATACTCAGTTTCAGACTTAAAAATATATCACACTGCCTATGCGAAGCCCTAGTAGAATTTGCCTGCCACCATTGAAGAAAAGCGAGCTTCGCTTTTCTTCAAAAGTAATTCGATGTTTGAATGATAGAATGTCTGCCAGTATCATGCTAAGGTTGCCATATGCAACAAAACCTCTACAGTACCTACTCAAAACAAAATAAAGCACTGGCCAAACTGAAGTGAGCGAAGCGAATGCTAAGAGGGATGTGTGGTGATGGATAGATAAGAAATGAGTACATAAGAGGAAGTTTGAAAGTGTCACCGGTGACTGAAAAGTTGTGCGGAAATCGGTTGTCATGCGATGCGGAGGAGTGAGGATAATGTCATGAGGAAAGTTTTGAGTATGAATGTCGATGGCTTTAAGAGTAGGGGAAACCCAAAGAAACTATGGATGGATTGTGTGAAAGATCACATGGCTAGAAAGGGGGTGACTACCGAGATGACGACTAATAGAGAAGTATGAAAAAAATTACATGTTGCGCCGACCCCAAATAGATTGGGATAAGGCCAGGAGAATGATGATGAAACTGAAGTGAGCGAGTGGTATGTGGGATGAAATTCGCTCGCACCGGTTCGCGGTTGTGTCAAATAACTTGTATGGAGGTATTAAAACTAGTGCGGATAGTCGCGTGAAACAATCGCACGCGTTTTCGTCCCTCATCCCGCTCGCTCGCTTCAGTTTGACCTGAGCTTAATAGAAGACGAATTTTCATACCCATTTGTGACAACCGTCGTCCCTTATGGACTACTCTTCGCCAATGATTGTTACTACTTTATATTATGGGACATGGGAGCCATAAAATGGTTGGTACTCACGATCAATATAGATGTCGTGACAGTCGCAGCCTGGTACGCAGTCAACACTCCATGGGGTTTCTGGCTTCAAATCTGAAAGTAAGCGAATAGCTGTTTTACATAAAGAACATTCCAGTCTTCAAGCTTATGAAAGTAAAGTATCCTTTTTTTTTTTTTGTGGATGGGAAATCATCAAATGACTTCTCCCGCTCTGGGCAGAGCGGGAGGGCGTGTCAGACTTTTACTCACTAAAACCCACCCATGCTCCTTCAGCTGCCCGTGCCAGGGCCACGGTATCTCTTTCGAGCTACCCGCGACCCCGGCGGCATCGGTCCAATTGACCCCGTCACTGCTGACATCTCTTTGAGGCGCGCGTGGAACACAACGCGCCGTTGACCCGGGCCTGGTCCTTACCGGACGGCGAGCTGCCCATTACTCGTCGTCCGCAAGCCCGCGCCTACGGTGGCCGGGAATCGGCAATCGATTCCCGCCGCCCAGGGCGTCTCCTGCGGCGGCTAGGGGCGCGAGGGCGCTATCCTATGATCCTATCTCGCAAATATAGTGTGGGTAAGCCTGTTCAACAGAGTACCCTCCATTTGGACTCCGCCACAGTCGGGTAAAAAATTAAACTGATTCCTGTTTTCAAGCCTATAAAAGTAAAGTATCTTATCTCGCAAATCTAGTGTAGACTAAGCTTAAAAGCCAGTACCTTAATTGCGTAACACATTATCGATCGGAGTTGGTTTAATTTTTAAACAAATTGCTAATCCATTGCTTCATATTCATCCATTCTTCCTTCTTATTTTTGTATCCAAGATTGAGCGCTATTGTTATGATAATGTCCATGTCAAGTTTTATGAAATAAATAGTTTTAATTTTTTTTTTTATATATATTTGAAAAATTTGTCTGCTCGACAACGTAAATAACGCAATGAATGTTGTTGAACTGTCAAAATGAAACCAACTCCGATTGATACGCAATTATAAGTGCTATTCAACAAAGACTCCGCCACAGTCGGGTAAAAAATGAAACTGATTTATTCTGCGAGTTATATCAATACAAGGCATACCATATTGGAAATAAAGTCGGAAAAGTAAGTATTCTGAGCTGATAATTAATTATCGTAGCTTAAACGATTAGGGGGTTAGTTGAATGTGATTACTTACTTAAAGTAGAAATGAAAATCGACTGAACAGAGACTTACCCGTACGACCATGATATATCCTCATTTTAATGAGAACAATATCTTTAAAATGTTACGTGTAACTAGCGACACGGCTATTGTGACAATGAAGCAAAATACATCTCAGTATGCTGCAAAAGGCAGATTAGAAAAAAAAACGACTTCAATAAAAACTTTTCTGGCAAGTGGCATTGATACTCGTAGATCAACAAAAGAAATTAATGAGCCGTAACGTCTCCAATAGGTGCCGATCACGATACGCAGAAGTATGATAAGAATATTGGAGATGAAATGAGCAAATTATAGATATTAACAGGGAATAACAGTGACCCATACCCGCAAAGGTACTGCTGAGTTTAGGCTGATCATTTAATGGCCAGAGTATTGCCATAATAATTATTTACTCAAGTTACGTTATAAGCAAAAGATGAAGAAAACATGTTATAGATAGAAAACATATAGAATGTACACCATAAAAAATACAAATAATAAAATATATTGAAATTTTTCATAGGGTGATAGATTGGACGGTCTTATGCAATATGTTCAGTGTTAGTGCATTGGTGGCCCCATAGAAATATAAAAAACAAACTTCTTTCATATATCTATGGGTGGCCCAATGGTAAGTCCCGACTTACAAGTTGTAGGTCGTGTTTGCACCCAGGCAGGCGCTTTGCTTTTTGTAAATAATTTCAACACCACTGCTCACAAAACGGTGAAGGAAAACATCGTGATGAAACCAGCATGTCCTAGAACCAAAAATTCGAAGACATGTGACATCTACCAATTCGCACTGGACCCGCGCGTACAGCCCACTCCCTCTCACAGAGAGGAGGCCTGTGTCCCAGCAGTGGGAACATTATAGGCTCATTATGCAATATGTTCTGTTTTAATAATTTCCCCATAGGAACGATTTTCCAGTACGTAAACAACTTTTTCTAAACACGTCAAGAACATCAACGGATATAACCTTATAAATCCAAAAAATCTCCGAGGTCTCTTCAACCTCGCTATTGTTCATAGTTTTTACACATTTATTTAGTTTGGTATAAAAATCTGCGCCGATTGCTACAGAAGTATAGTCAACCTTTGTCTCTTCAATTCTTAAGTCAGACGACCGAATAACTAAACTTACCAAGATGCCTGCTCCTTCAGAACCCTGCAAAGGTACGTACTTAGTTACTTGGTTTACTTATAATATTTCCAACCATATATTTTACTTTAGCGCCAATGAAGTATTGTAGTTTTTTGTCTATGGTGCCTGCCAATAAATAAGGAACTTTATAGCGTTCATGAAGTATTGCATTAGTTGTATTGCATTTTTTCCTCTATGGTTGCCTGTCAATAAATAAGGAACTTCATAGCATCCATGAAGTATTGCATCTTTTCATCTATAGCTGCCTGTCAATAAATAAGGAACTTTATAGCGTCCATGAAGTATTGCATTTTTTCGTCTATGGTTGCCTGTCAATAAATAAGAACTTCATAGGCGTGCTTATGTCAGAAGTAAAATAAATGGTTGGAAAGAGTATAGTGTAATGTCGGCATTTATCTTAATATCTTAATACCAATAAAATGTTTACCATAGAATATGGATAAGAGTAATGTAGGAATAGAAAAGAATGATCTTAAATTAAATCATCCTAGTCTTTTGTCTTTTTAAGTGCTAAAAGGACGACGATGATTGAAATATTCCTATGTTTAGATTCGCTTCAGCTGATCAAACTCAAACTCAAGCATTTATTTTAATTAAATAAATGCTTGAGCTTGATGCTTTAAAAATTTTAATTAAACCAATTACAGGCACTTTTGATATGTTTGGTAGCTTTTTCCAAAACGCAGATCTATAAGGAGAAGATCGCGAAAAAAAGTCCAAGGACACTCTTTTAAATCATGATATTATTAAGCCCAGGATATTGATCCTGGGTACATTATTCTTGTGGCTTCTGTATGTGAGAACAATGTAAAAATAATTTATATAAAAATCATTCAAAATAATCTCAATAATCTTATTTTTAATCTATTAGATTATAATATATTAGATTAAAAATAAGCCCTGGCAGTTAAGAGATGACCAGTCTCACGGCACCCGTTCACGAACATGACACGTGGATCAGCATCATCCAGCTCAACCATCAGCGTTCAGATCTTACTATAAAAATATAGTTAAATTATAATTTTCCTCCTACTTCCTGTATCCCAATATATTTTATGTGTAGTCAGCATATTTCAATTAGCCTTCGTCTTAGTGTTCATTTCGTCCTCATCTTAGTGTTCACTTCTGTCATTTGTCGGCCACTTTCCTTGTTGCGGAAAGTCAATAATGTCTGTTATTTTTCTGTCTAGACTCCTGCAAAGATGCTGATTGCTGCAAGGACAACAACTGCGAGACCAACTGCACTGACTGCTCCTCTTCTGGTATTTCTTACTTTATATTGTTCTATTATAATATCAAAGCCAAATTTTGGATCAAAATTAATGTAACACGTTTTCTATCATTACTTTCAACCCGGATTCTGATTTCAGATTGAAGTTGGGTTGTCAAACTCAAATGTAGCTTTACTTTGAAATCCCACGAAATTCAAAACAGCAAAAAACTTAAGATATTTTAAATTTCTCGGGCTACATAGCCTACCTCATCACCACCTCCTTATGTAATGTTAAAGTAGAATGTAACGAGTTCTTAACTTCAAATTCTCAATTCAAAAACTGGTATATAATTATGTCATAATCTAAAATTTTAACAGTTTCGCTTTTCCTTTTCAGGGGGCTGCTGCTAACAACCTGCTAAAACAATGTATTATTAATTAAAATTATTTTGTCGTCAAAATTTTGGTTCCAATTTATTCAATAAAAATTATGGTTTAGATACTTACGTTTTTGGTTTTTCACCTTTTCACCAAATATGACACATACAGTTCAACTTTGTAATAAATAGATACCGGTGAAACGGGGTTACATTAACAGTAAGGGTAACTTTGACAGTTTATGCGGCTACTTTAACAGCTCGCCAAAACATGGTTTAAAGGTGTGCGGAGCATTTGTAAATGTGTCTTCCAGTTTTACTACCATTTTGCTGGCTGGATTTGTTGCATCACTTGCAAAAATTGGATTTGTGGCATGTGTAACAATGGCTCAACCAATCCGTCCTAGTTTTTTTTAACAAAATGATGTTAAAGTAACCCTTTAGATTTTTTACATAAGTTGCATTTTAATGCCTAGTTAAAGAAATAAAAAAAACACGTGGGGCGCCGGTGAGGCTTGGTTTGGCTTGGTATGAGTTTGATAGCCAAAAGACATTGTTCTGTTGCAGCAAAAACATCATTAATCTTGGGTGTTAAAAAAAAGTACCGAAACATGAGTAAAGTAGCCCCAAGTAGTATGGTATCTAATTTATATACCCACCCAGGAGCTGTCCTAAATATGTTGAGATTCTGAAGAATCAACCAAGTATTGTCGGCCTAGGTCCTAGAGTCTAGTGAAGGGTGCTGTCGTGTTGCTTGTGCTTCTATAATTCAGTATAATTACATGTATACATGATATAACCTAAAGTGTGAGTAGCTCACACAATTCAAATAAAACACGTGATAATGATCTTATACCAAATTATCGTGTTCCATAGATATATATCATACGTTATCGTCTGCCTAGCCTATTCCCTGGGGTTGGCTTCCAGTCTAACCGGATGCAGCTGAATACCAGTATTTTACATGGAGCGACTGCCTACCTGACCTCCACAACCCAGTTACTGGGTAACACGATACCCCTTGATACCTGTCATGTTATAAACAATGTATCGTCAATCAATGTATGTTGTGTACCTATTCATTGTCACTTTTTCGGTTAGGGATCTGTAATTCGTATGTTGCACATAATAACGAGTAGAGAGAGAATATAATAGAACTCTATTTCTACTGGGAGAAGAAGTGCTATACTGTTCTACTATTTATGCGTAGTTTAACACTTGGTACCTAATTACAAGTAACTATTCGAAGAAGAAAATAAAAAGCAGAGGCTGTCTTTAATAAAGAACGTGTAACAGGTAAGTATTTGAATTCCTTCAGCTCTGCAACCTCTACATATTCACTTATAAATGTATTATACATATATTCGACGACACCGGCTGTTCGCCACATCCCATTGCCGCACTGTGTCGCGCGCGCAATCCCCGTTGTGTCGCATGCATGGTGCTTTAAACTCCTTAATGGAGACAGTCCCGGAATGTGACATCTTTAATGACACACTCAAGGTGATCATGTCAAACTGTCTCATGTTCTGTGAAAGCTATGTTTGTTAGGTAAATAGGTTGTATGTTGATATCACTTTAATCTGTTTTATATAATTTTATTTCCTCTAGTTATTGTTAAGTATGTTTGATCTCTGACTTGTGACTTGTTATTTGTTTTTGAATTATGTTAATTATGTTTAGTTTTACTTATTAATTACTGTCATTGGCGCAAGCCGTTGTAATTAATTATAAATAAATAAATATTATAAGTATTCATAGTTAATAAGTTTAAAATGTCAACCAACTAGCAACAATCTTCTTAGTAGGTACCTATTATTTTACCCAAAAGTCTACGCGAATAATACTTTTGTAAATAACATTATTTGAGCAGTGGTAGTCCAGTGCGAGCCGTGGTGGCCCAGTGGTAAAGGCCGCGATTTACGAGTTCTAGGTCGCAGGTTTGAACCCTGACAGGCGCTTTACTTTGTGTAACTTATACATCACTACTGCTCTCAAAACGGTGAAGGAAAACATCGTGAGCGGCATGTCCGAGAACCAAAAACTTCAAAGACATGTGACATCTACCGATTGCACTGGGCCCGCGTGGTGGATTACGGCCCGCTCCCTCTCACAGTGAGGAGGCCTGTGTCCAGCAGTGGGAACATTTAGGCTGATTATGCAAATAATATTAGTTAGACAGTGGTTGAGGCTACAGACAGAGGCCTATGTAAAGTATGCCTAGAGTGCGTGAAGTCGGGCTGTGTGATGATGATGATGTTTTATTCATAAATTAACACAAAATATTATCAAATCAAATCAAATCAAATCAATATTTTATTAAATCGGATAACAAACGATCCATAGTGTTAATAATATCTTATAGCTAGTGTTAGTAAGTACTCGTAATATTATTATTTGGAGGTAATTTTGAATTCTGTTTCAGGAATTTTGCACAGAAGATTACCAAGTAAGGTACAAATATTCTCACCTGCCATCCTCTCCACAAGATGCCTCAAAATGGGAGAATAGAAACTCTCAGTCACTGTTTTCAGAATGCTGTTGGTGCTGCCACGGGTTCTAGTTACGAATGATGCGATTTTTTTTTTATAAAAAACTTTTTTACAAAAAAATACAACCGACTTCCAAAAACAACACTGCAAAGTGAAAAATAACTTTAATTTCGGAAGTCGGTGTCTAGTTAAATGTATTTTCGTTTTTTGCCATCGACTTCCGAAATTAAAGTTATTTTTCACTTTGTAGTGTTGTTTTTGGAAGTCGGTTGTATTTTTTTGTAAAAAAGTTTTTATGCTTCACTTTTTAGTTGTAGTAGCTACCCCACACAAATTCTAATACCACTACCTGCAAAACAAACTAGAACATCATCCATATAAAAGTGGGGAAAAAAATACGTATTATTGAAGCTAACTCAAAAACTGCCGAAGCAAAGTTAATTAATTTTATATGGGACCAACTGTGATGACCCTCTCGAATAAAACAAAAAAAATCCAAATCGGTTTAGCCATCTTCGAGTAATCGGGGAACATACATATTAAAAAAAAAGAAAAAAAAAAGATTCCGACGAATTGAGAACCTCCTCCTTTTTGAAGTCGGTTAAAAATAATATGCACAGTCATGAAACTTTAGTGCTTGTGGAATGGTGGATGATTTATCTATATGTCACAGTAAGATGGTTGCAGCCGTGATATAGTTATATCCCTGGGGATAAAGCTATCATACTCCATTTGCAATAAGATTAGACATTTAAACAAACCGTTTTCACAGTCCGTTCAACCGATTTTGACATCTATTGCGTAGACTTAAGGATGACATTAAAGGCAAAAAAGTGGTTACAATACCAACTGTTTACTGCAGCTGCCATTTGTCATGCCACCAACGCAATAGAAGCCAAAATCGGTTGAACGGACTGTAAAAAGGTTTGTTTAAATGTCTTATCTTACTGCAAATGGAGTATAGTTATATGAAAACTAAACAAAATTTTGCTATGCGACTAATTTCGACGTAGCGTTCGCTCGGCTGGCGCGTAATTGTTTACAGTTCTAACCTAACTTAACCTACGTGTATTTGGTCGGAGTGCCCTAATACCTATATTCCTAATAGTAAGATAGTTGTGAACCGCTTTCATACAACTATGTAATTACGGTAGAGAGTTATATCCCGAGGGATATAAATATACCACGGCTACAACTATCTTACTGAGACATAATATACGTAATATATATATCAATTGCCGTGCAAATCTCGCAGAAACTCGAAAATGGCTTGATCGATTTGATAATTATATATTTTTTTTACAAGAAGAAGTGGCAAATCGTCATAATTTTATCAAGAACCCTCACTTTAATAACACTGCCAAAAAATTGCGGTCATTAGGACCAAAATGCATAATTATACAACTTAGATACGTTTTTAGCGAGTTTCTGGTAGTGCAGTTAAAAGCGGTTAACCATTATTTTTTTTAATGTAAAGATAAATAATAAAGGAGTTCAGCCAAAAATGCCATCATTACACCCTGCATTATAAAACAAGAGTTTATTACTATGTAAATCACATAAGAGGAAAATTAAAAGTGACACCGGTGACTGAAAAGTTGTTTGGAAATCGGTTGTCATGGTATGGGCATGTGATGCGGAGGAATGAAGAAAATGTCCTGAGGAAAGTTTTGAGTATGAGTGTCGATGGCTCTAAGAGTAGGGGAAGACCAAAGAAACGATGGATGGACAGTGTGAAAGATGATATAGCTAGAAAGGGGGTGACTACCGAGATGACGACTAATAGAGAAGTATGGAAAAAAGGGACATGTTGCGCCGACCCCAAATAAATTGGGATAAGGGCAGAAGAATGGTGCTGTAGATCTATGGACTCCATGGACTAAGCTCTGCCGTTTATGGAAGCAACCGTCTTTCTGATATTATACCCTAGTTAAGGCCTTCCTGACTGCATCGTTGGTCTACTGGTCGCAAGCGCTACTGCTGAGCATGAGGTCCTGAGTTCGATTCCCGGGTTAAGTGGTATTGGGTTTTTCCATCTAGTATTTCTTAGTAGCAGCCCGCAGTCTGGATTAGTGCCCGGTTGATGGCAATAGGCGCGCCCCCTGTTACATGGGACTTAAACATAACTGGCGAAATGTGTTGTACTATAGGTACAGCTCTGCCTGACTCTTCGGGGATACAGGGGTGATGTTATGTGTGTTAAGGTTCCTTTTCTTTCGTATTTGGATAGTATCAGTTACAACAATTATGGAGCTCGTGGCTAAGTAATAACAGCCGCACGGGTCGATCCATCAGGTTAAGCTACGCTTGCCGGGGTTGGTCAGTGGATGGGTGACCATTCTTTACATACCGAGACTCCTCCGTGCCTCGGAAAGCACGTTAAGCCGTTGGTCCCGGCTGTCATTCATGGATCTTTGACAGTCGTTACGGGTCGTCAGAAGCCCGAAAGTCTGACAACCAGTCTTACCAAGGGGTATCGTATTACCCAGTAACTGGGTTGTGGAGGTCAGATAGGCAGTCGCTCCATGTAAAATACTATTATTCAGCTGCATCCGGTTAGACTGGAAGCCGACCCCAACATAGTTGGGAAAAGGCTAGGCAGATGATGAGTTACAACAATTATGATTCTTTCTCTATGATTGTTCTTTAGATTCTAGTAGGTAAATAATACCAAGACACTGTAGTTCTGGCGGTTAAGCCGACGATAACTGACTTTTAATGATTTTAAACTGATGTTATATGAGTATTGTTAATGATTTGCAAAAAAAATGTTAAATTAGAGCATTTTCTTAATAACTTAATGTGTGAATATTTTAGATTATGTCTTTATCTAGCGACCCGGCACTGCTTCGCACGGTTTTTACGACTTGACATGAAGGTTTCTATATTATATATAAGTTAAATATTTATATGTAATATTATATATATGTAATATTAATTATTATTATACATATTAACCTTCCGGAATAAATTATCTAAATGATAGTGAAAACCGCATCAAATCAGTTCTGTAGTTTAGAAGAACAACACGGCAACACAGACACAAAAAGCGACTTTATTTTATAATAAGTATACATTACATAGTGGTAATTTGTAAAGTTATGTCTTAGAACGCGGATAAAAAACTGAGAATCACGGAAAAACTATCAAGCATATTTTTATTAAACTAAATGCAATTTCAGTTTTTAAAGACAATTTAATTATTTATCTTTTACTAAGTATATGTACATGTTTTAATATAATACCTTTTGTTTTATGCATAGGTTTTATGTATAATAAATTAATCATGCATTTAATTTGGGACATAGCTCCTTGATGGGCGAGTCCTATTACTGGGGGGACATACGACGCGTTGCATGAGCTCAGCACAGAACACGCAAGCTAACCAATTAAGGCCGTTGGCATATATATCTGCGTTTTACGTTAGCTATACGAGAATTTATATAGCCCGTGCTGACACAAATGGAGGAGAAATTCTTAGAAACGAAGTTTCGTAACAAAAAACACAAAAAATAACTTAAACAGAACATTTATATGAGACAGTAGAAGAACACGAGCGTTACAAAGAAGACTATAGTAAAGGAGATGGGGAAGCAGGTCTCCAGGAAGTTACTGGCGCGTGTGAAGATGGAGGGTCGACGACTGCGCCTGTCTCGGTCCATGGTAAAGTTGGATGTTAGCAGCAGCCACCTGGAAGGAAGAAAACATCAGCATTATTGTATCAGCCCTCAGACTGGATAGCTCAAACAAATTCCTGACTAAATGAAGGACAGAGTAGAGAAAAATTGTTTTGTATATATCTACTACTCACCAATCATACACTTACACATACTTGTTCTCACTCACACACATTCCTCGCGCTAAACACTCTGGCTATACCTACATGATAAACTGCCCTGTCTGGCCTATCACTGTCTCCTAAGATACAGGACTACCTAGTTTAGGAGACAGGGTTACATAATCTGTGTAGATTTATGTAGATATCCGTGTTTTGTTGTATTGTACATCTGCTCTTGTGTATCTATCATGAATCTTGTGTGTGTAATATTATTCTTATTCTTATCTGTATTCCCCGCTGAGTTAGGTAGAGATATACCTATAGTACACCACCCACATTTCGGCAGTTTAGTCCCATGTAATAGGGGACGAGCCTATTGCCATAAACCGGATACAAATCCAGAGTAGGTACAGGCTGCTATTGAGAAATTCATAATGAAATAACCAAATATCAGCGTCGATGCCCGAACTGGGAATCAATGCCAGGACCTCATGCTCAGCAGTAGCGCTTGTGACCACTAGACCAACGGGACAGTTCAATGAGGGTTTTCTTGAAAACTCACGCCACCAGTTGGCACCACTTTGACAAGAGGTCTTCCGTTTCGACAACTAATATAAAATATATGATGAAGTTCATCCTTCGTTCCTCATTCAGTCATGACTAAAAAAATATTGGCGCTTTGACACTTTTGATTGAAGTCTCAGTGCTGCCAGAAAACCCTTATTGGGTTTAATGTAGAGTTAAGAAAAATTGTGTTTAACGTAAGTCGTCGTATTTTTGAATAAATTTTATTATTTTAGTATTTATTTAATGGACTCCAATTTAGTGCAGCTCATTTATCAATCACAAAGAATGCTAAGAGGAAAATATATGTCAGATTAGATTCCAGTGTTTCATGTTCCTTTTATTAAACACTGTCTGCCATTTTATCGTTGGTATTCGTATCTTAGCAATCGGAAACACAATTTGATGGAATACTTAAGTAACTAAGCACTATGAAAGCTTCTTTTTCCTTTCTTGGAAACTGACTCTTTTAATAACCTCTGTTGCCAATAGTTTTACCTTTAGATGTGCAGTCGTCACAGCCCTTTTCTTTGCATGCGCAGTTGTCTGCACACGCACCTCCCTTGCAGGACTCTGGAAATAATAATAATTTAAAGTAATATTACATACATGATTAATATTTAATGGGTTATTGTCGAAAGTAATATGCACTAACTCGTAAGGTTTAGTAAAACAACGAAATCGCGACCGTCAGTTTCAATTTAGTGTCCGTTTTAGAAAATTTTGGAACAAGTGTCAAAATTGAAGGTTAGAAATTCACATTTTACTACTCTAGAGCACTATTCAATAGGAAATCAAATAAATAACTAACGTTTAAAAAGACTTGGTTCCTGTTTATAAAGTGTCAAGAAGACCTTCATTCAAGGAAAATCAAATACTAAATATAGGTACTTGTAAAGTACATTTGTATGCATGAAACATTAACCAGAACTAAACCACGATTGTTGGAAACAGCCTTTGATTCGTACCAAAAAGTTTAAGCAGAACTCTTTTACTAACCTAAGGTATTTTATAACGGCATATATTATATGACGTACATATAAACTCATTTGGTTAGGCGTTTCAAAAAATCAGAAACGGAACAGCAGTTGTGGACTTCGGGGCTGGTCCTGGACCCTTTTTAGGGTTCCGTACCTCAAAAGGAAAAAACGGAACCCTTATAGGATCACTTCGTTGTCCGTCTGTCTGTCTGTCTGTCAGTCTGTCAAGACCCTTTTTCTTAGAAACGCGTGGAGGTATCAAGTTGAAATTAATATCAAATGCGTAAGTCTATGGTCTCTTGGAGTCCTAAAAAACTTAAGCTTCTAAGTCAACGCAATAAAAACATACGGCCATTTATGCGACACATTTTGGTACTCGCAAATAAATCAAAACCTATAGGGTACTTCCCGTTGTCCTAGAAACATGAAATTTGGCGAGGAGCAAGGTCTTACAGCACAAGTAATGGGAAAAGTCTGAAAAACGTTAATTTGCAATTCTATCACATAAAAAATTCAAGTCTGTCAGTCTGTCAAGACCCTTTTTCTCAAGGATGCGTGGAGATATCAAGTTGAAATTAATATCAAATACGTAAGTCCCTTAGAGTTCTAAAAAAATCAAGCTTCTAAGTCAACGCAATAAAAAAGTACGGCCCTTTTGCGACACATTTTGATACTTGTAACTTTCGCAAGTAAATCAAAACCTATAGGGTACTTCCCGTTGACCTAGAATAATGAAATTTGGCAAGAAGTAAGGTCTCCCAGCACAAGTAAAGGAAAAAGTCCGAAAATTGTTAATTTGTAGTTTAATAACATAAAAAAAAAATTTTTTGGGATCCATTGTTAAGTTTGTTTTTGGGATAAATTCTTTTCAAGTACGGAATCCTTCATTGTGCGTGTTCCGACACGCACTTGGCCGTTTCTTTTTATAACAATAATAAATAATACCAGCCCAATTATTGTCCCACTGCAGGGCAAAGGCCTCTTCTCACACAAGAAGGCACGAGCATTGATCACCACGCTTGCTCAAGATGGGTTGGCGATTTCAGACTTATATTAAATATAAGTCTAGGTTTCCTCACAATGTTTCCCTTCACCGATGTCAGTAATGTCCAAGATAAACTCAGAAAGTACATCTGAATTGCAAAAGTCATATTGTTATTTGCCCAGATTTGAACCCACGAAAGGAAAATCCTAGTAGGTAAGCTAGAGAATCTCTACCACAATAATTTGCATACCAGTTGATGTGCAGAGGAAGTCAAGGTGACAGTTATAAGTAGCTGCATCGCACATAGTACGACATCTCTTACCACGACATACCAAACTAAACAACCAAGAATTGCTCAAACTAAGAAAGCTTACAAAAATGATGAATTACATCATTAAAATGCTAATAATCTCTTACCTTTGCACGGTTCACAGGGAGCAGGCATGTTGATCGTTGTTGTTGCAGTTTTACGTAAAACTATGCACCATCCTAGAAGTCGGCATGTTTTATACCGCACAGCCATCGCAAAAACTGACAATATCTGGAGCAAGGCTGACGAAAAACTGATAGCTATTATAATACTGAAATTGCTCGATATAATGGAAGAATGTTACTGAAGATAAAAAGAAATATATTGAATTTGAAAATAGAACTTGCATTTTGGTGATAAAAACCTAGGCATACATTGCCACCACTGAATGATTTTGCTTAAAATGTGTTTGGGGTCACTATTGACTTTAGGATGATAATTTTTCTTTAAATAAATGTAACAAACTGTACTTAGATGGCTACTGATATTTTGTTCTAGCATAAAAAAATATTGGTGGTTATCGGGCTATTTACTATTATAGTGATGATAACGTTGATGAAGCTAAGAGATCTAATGTTCCAGACTTAAAAGAGGAAATAAATTTATATCATCAGTCAGCCGAAAAGACTTTCACAGAGGTAGGCTTACATATTAAATAAATAAATAAATATTCATGTAATAGCTCGTGGATAAGTAATAACAGTCGGAAGGGTCCATCCGTCAGGTTAAGCTATGCTTGCCGGCGTTGGTTTGTGGATTGGTGACCATCTTTACATACCGTGACTCCTCCCGGCTGTCATTTGTGGATATTAGGTAGTCGTTACGGGTCGTCGTCTGACAACCAGCCTTACCAAGGTGTATCATATTACCCAGTTACTGGGTTGTGGAGCTCGGATAGGCAGTCACTCCATGTACTATACTGGTATTCAGCTACATCCAGTTAGACTGGAGGCCGACTCCAACGTATGTAGTTGCAGGTACCTATAGGTAGGTAGGTTGTAGGTGGTATGTTGTTGTAGGTAAGTCATTCAAGATTTCTACAACAAAACAATATTTGCGATATGCATGATATACAAATATTGCTTTGTTGTAGAAATCTAACGTGGACCAGACTATTCTCACATCTAATAATTATCGCTCCAAGTATGAAGCCTATGCCTGAAAAGGTACCGAACAGGGCTGATAATGATGAGGGTTGCGTGACGGTGCAAAAGAGGAAACACCGATCGCGAACTTGCAAAAATCGCTGCGGCAAAGCTCCTACGGAGTCCGAAGTGAGCCTGCGTGCCGCAAAGCCGAACACACCTGTGTACTTATATCTCCCGCCTGCACTACATCACTAAGATGGAAGACATCGTGG
The DNA here is from genome assembly GCA_946251885.1 of Cosmia pyralina. Taxonomy (NCBI): domain Eukaryota; kingdom Metazoa; phylum Arthropoda; class Insecta; order Lepidoptera; family Noctuidae; genus Cosmia; species Cosmia pyralina. The sequence continues at coordinate 21,596,492 of OX276342.1, read as the reverse complement.
AGTACGTGCGCCAGAAGACGAGGTACACGCCGAAGGTGCACTTACTGGAGTCGTGCCGCAACGTCAACTTCAAGGCGTTCGTTGTGCGTGTACCGAATTCTTATCTCTTGTCATGGAAGAAGACTTTTGGTCCCACATTAGATGCATTATTAATTTATTACACATAACAAAAGGTATTATATTAAAACATGTATATTAAAAGATAAATCATTAAATTATCTTTAAAAGGTGTGAAGGTTTCATAAAATTACGCTTGATAGTTTTTACGTGATGTTCAGTTTTTTATCCACGTTAGACGCTCTACATAACTTTACAAATTAATTACACTATGCAATAAAAACTTAAACTAAAATATACACAAATTACATTGTAAAGAAAATGCTCTAATTTAACTCATATTTTTTTTCCAAACTGCAGCTGTCATGTCTAAACGAGTAATGTTAATGACATATATTACTCGTTTAGACGTGATAGCTGCAGTTTAAAATTATTAAATGTTTACATTCAAATATGTATGTTTAGGTTAATCTATGGGCTTGTAACGCCTGAAATAAATGGTTTATTATTATTATACTCTCAACTAATCTCATTAAAACGAACATTAGAAATATCAGAGTATCAAATTCATTTCGTAGTGATAAGATCTATTTCGATAGGGACTTGATCATTTGACAGTTTTCTAATTAATGATAGTATGGCACCTAATTCTAACATAGATGGAAATTAAAACAGTTATTTTGCTTGAAACTTCTTTTTAGGCCAGTCATTAACGTCTGTCACTTGGAACCTTCAGTTCCGAAACTATATTGGCAAGCCACAAATAGATAACTGAATAACTGAACAGCGTATCTATGCAGTAAAATTTGCATTTTAAAAGATACCCAACAGAGCGAACTTCTGCATAAAAGGAGTTTTTTAAGGCGACGTTTCCAAATCTGAGGAATTCATGGCATGAAATATGGAAATAATCGTTACACCGATTGCCTCATAAACATACTTAATTCGTTTTTTTACCAATTACAAACTTCAACATTTTCCAAGTTCTAGATCATTTTCCGTTTCCATCCATTCAAGCATCAAACTCAGCCAATGAAGCAAGTCTTTAACAATATATTTTTTCTTCCGGCTACACCAATAAAAAATAGGAAAGAAAACCAGTCCATCAATAGGAGGGTTCCGCACGACCACACCCGTTGAACATCGAGGAAGCATCACCAAGGCTTTTCCTGCTCCCCAAGCAACCTTGCCTGTGGACAGTGCACCTATATTTAAGAGATTAAAATTATTTTCATATCATTCACACCCAGGAAACAGTGGATTGCAGTTATGGCGACACAAACGATCACCCAAACTGTGCAAGGTGAGATTTTAATTTGTTTGAATTTTAGTATTATAAAGTTATTTATTTCATTGCTCGTGAATTTCCTTTAAATTTTTCTACTGTTGCTTATCATTAAGTACTTCTTCTGGTATTTACTTGTTTGGTTATCATTTCACAGCGCCTTTAATTGTTTCAAAAGCAAAGCGATGTAAAGAATAGTGCACAGATCTGTAGGAGTTTTCTGTTCGCTGTTATTTTCTTAAACTTAATATTGTGTGACTCGAATACTAACAACATTGGTGCCGATTCTCTTGTGAACGCACTAAACTAAAATTAGAGAATCGCTATCTTTTACTAACAGGCAGCGCGAGAAAAGGACGGCTATAGCTATGAACTAAGTTGGAGATGTCAAACTAGTTCACGCCTTGCGCTTCACCGTGTTTTTAGTCGACATGTTTTTACGTTTCGTCTAAATGTATATGGAAAAATTAGTTCTAACTAATTTGACAGCTCTAATTTACTTCCGTCCCTTTCTTGTCATAATAGAGAGAAAAAGTTAGCAACAGCCTAAATTAAGTTTAGTTTGTGCACAACAGAATCGGCACCATTGTATCTTCTACTTATTTGGTGTTTTCAATCAATCACTTAACATCATTTCCATTTCAGAATTCCTGCCAAAAACTCAGATCAAGCAAATCATGTCTCCAAAGACTAAACAGAATCTGCCTCCGAAGACCAAACAGGAACCACAGGCCCTCGGATGCCCTGTTGACTGTCCATGCAAGACCAAGAAAGAAAGTCCTTATGAAAAGCCCATGCGACTGATGTTCAACGCCATAGGGATCCTTGTGGCTCTCATAGCTACATACTTGATAGTCACTACGGATTCAAATATTTATATCATCTTCTGGGTTTGTTATTCTATCCTTAGACGGCTGTCTAAATCTAAATCGTCTGTATCCAGTTCACATGCCAAGTCTGACTAACTGTTTTTTATTCGCACTGTATTTATTTCTAGACTAACCAACTATTTATTTGTTTATTTATTTGAAACCACTGAGCATGCAAAGTATTCAATAAACTGTTTTTTGTTTATGTTTGTTCGTTTCTGTTTGTTGTTGTCGTTGTTTGTTTTGTTCATCAGTGTTGTTGTCTTGGCTAATTTATTATGTTACTTTGAATTTTATGTTTCGTTCTTTGCTGTTGGTTCCATTCATAATGTTTTACGGTCTTATGATCTTATGCGTTGTGTGTTCAACTTTTTGTAATCATTGGACTCCAAAATTGTTAATAATGGCCAGTTCTTTTGAAATTACTAATAAGGCGAACAAATCTATTTTATAAGATCCTTAAATTCATTAATTCACTGACAGACAACGCACAGCCTAAACCACTGAGTCTAGAAGCATGAAATTATGCGCAAGACTTCCTTACATTACGAAAGTGAGCACGAAGGTCAGTTATTTGAAATTCATTGACCGAACGAGCGTAACGAGCGAAACGTCACTGCTTCAAGTCTGACAAAATTTGCTTTCGTCTGTCAGTTTGTGCTCCTCTACAGGTCGTATTTTACAACCGATCTGGACGAAACTTTGGATATAGATTTTCAAAAAGGAGGCTATTGGATGTCTCCGCCTTATGAGACCTGATTTCGATGGTTCGTTTTTTATTTGAAATGCAGCAACTTTAAGTTAGTCTCATAAAAATTTGCTGAATATATGATGAGGATCTTCGCCGTGATGAGCAGAATAGCTCCTCAAAATGCAGTAAATTGCTCACTTTTAAATTTCTACCAGTGGAATCGGCCCTACTAGGTAGGGATCGATGGAGCACCTGGGACCACCTTTTCATCACAAAACTCTGAAAATAATTCTGAAAATATTTATCAAAATTCTCTAAAACGAGGCTTTAAAACCAATATTAATGTTAGTTTTACAATAAGGTCACTAGATGGCGCTACTGTGCACCGGTGGAAAACAAAAAACAAGGTAAATATCCTGTTTTAAATCATTTTAGTGCTATAAATTAATTGTTGCAAAAAAGTTTGTGCTCGTGAGGTCTACTGTTAACAGAAATACCTACTAGTTAGTTTTGCCGATGGGAAATCTCATCGCGCACATGGTTACATTAAACACGCTGTTTTTCACTTTTACTATGGGACCAAACCTGCAATCCTGAAAAAAAAAATCAGCTGTGCCCTACATTTACGTTCGCATAACTTGTCAAAATGTAGGGAACAGCTGATTTTTTTTTTGCGATTTCAGGTTTGATCCCATAGTAAAAGTTGTTCATAATGATGAGTACAACACTATCGTGGCAGCTACCACGCCAATAAAAAATATAACATTCATGTTTATGAATCCTTATAATAAAAATATTTTGAGTTACACAGAGCAACCTCCGCGAACTACGTCAGCGCCCGACGATGACGAGATGTTGCATGATAAGAAAGATCAGGTATCTACTTCAAGGAACTGATTAAAAACTTCGGGTAAATAACTGGGACTTTTTTAAATTATAACTATAGATATTACCTATAAATAAATAAATAAAATAAATAAATAAATAAATTGTTTATTTTTCCAAAATAAATACACACAGACACAGTTCAAAAACAAATCAGTACAATACAATAGAATTTTTTTTGCATATAGGTATGCAAAAAAAAAGGTCTATGCATACAAAAATAGTGAACCCTGTCTCTTAAACTAGGAAGAAACCTGTATCTTAAGAGACAGTGATCGGCCAAAATTTAAACTGAATAAAAACTAAAAACTTACAAGAGTGAATGAGTGTGTCGATTACCATTACTAATGCATATTAATATTAATATTAGTGTTAGTATTATTCAAGTATGTGTGAGTGTTGAGGTGTATGTGTGAGGGTGTGTATGTGTGTGTATGTGTGTGTGAGTATGAGATCTTGTGGGTGTTTTTGAAGTGGTTAATTATGTCAAGCGACGTATGATAGCAGTATAGACTCTGTTTTAATGTAGTCCTGCTGTATGAGCCAGTCAGAAGTTTTTGATTTGACATTGTATTTATTTAGGTCTATTATGTCTAGTTCTTTCTGTATCCTCTTAAAAACATGACGACTTAGGACATAGTATTGACGTCTTGCAAATATGGTTTTGTACTGTACACCTGGGGGAACATATGTACGCTTACTTGGATCAGATGGAGGTAAGCGGGCATGTATCCTCAGGACAGATTGGAGAATGAAAAGCTGCCGAACCGTCAGCACTATATATTTTTGAATACAATAACTTCACAAAATAATACATTGAATTCAAATTAAACTTCAATAGCCTAAATTGGTTTAGTAGTGCGACTGAACGAAATATACACGAAATCTCTTAAGGGGTCATTGTACTCATCATTATGAACAACTTTTACTATTGGACCAAACCTGAAATGGAGAAAAAGTTGATAAATATATGGAACAGCTGATTTTTTTTTTGCGATTTCAGGTTTGGTCCAATAGTAAAAGTTGTTCACAATGATGAGTACAATGACCCCTTAAGAGATTTCGTGTATGAATAGATATACCTTATATACCGGTGACGCTTAAATTCATAACCTTTCCTTTGAGCTTTGGATTGATCGGTTGGTTGGAGTACGGAGTCCCCTCGGCGACCGCTGCTAGAAACTGACGGCCTTGTTTCGTGACGTTGTGCGCTCAATACATTTTCTAGCTTCACGAATTTTATCACATTCCTTTCACAGTTATTTACAATACGCGCCATGAAAGATGAGACTTGACACACCACGTGGTTTGACTTGCGCAGTAGACAATTTTAGGTCTCTTTAGCGGTATGAAGTCTGAGCGCGGGAAGAGACCGGGCGTCATCGGGGCGGCGGAAACAGTGCGGGAGGAGCGGTCAAGTCTTATCTTTCGTGGCGCATTTTCCTCTGATCACTGTCAAAATCACAGTGATCTTATTATCGTGGCAATAAGGTTGCTAGTGTATTCACAGGAAGCCCTGAGAAACCGACAACCTCATACTTTGACCTGCGAGTAGCTCATAAAAAAAGGGATTAAATATAATGACTACCAAAACAGTAAATGCTCACCAAAATGGATAAATGCTCACCAAATCTGCGTCGACCTGCTGACGAAAACCCTAACCCTAGAAGGCCGACGTCAGGAGCACCACGAGGTTTGGTTGGTCGACCTGCTGTCAGTTTTCTGAAGTAAAAGTCAAAAAATTACTATAATTTAACAATAAAATGGTTTTAATTTTGGTGAGCATTTATCCATTTTGGTGAGCATTTGCTCATTCTTCATGAAATACCATTTCGAATTTGTTGGTAGTAGAATAGGTACTTTTCTGGTAGGCGTTTAAACACAAGCCATAAAAAACGAACTTATTGCCGTGAATGTAAATTAGAATCTAAACATGGCCTCACACAATTTCACATGACTTACATTAAATTAGAAACGAGAGAAATTACTGAAAATGTTGATATCTTATGTTCGGCGAGGTGTTTTTAAAGTAACGAGTTATCAGAAGGAATGTTAACATAAATAGCATAACGATGAACATGAGGAACATCACCAGAGGGTCTTCACAAGGCTTGAGGTAGTCGTAACTTGTTACCAAACAGTGAGCTGTTCCGTCGGTTGGTTTGCCAGTTTTAAATGGATTCGTAAACTTTATCAGTCTAGCGCCCGTGGCATTGACAGACATTAATGAAATCTCCTCTTCGCCATATAATCTATGAACTCTAATGTATGTAGGTTCAGGAATTCTTGGGGTTACACTTTTTAATTCATCGGCGAAACGCCTGAAAAAAAAAGTGTGTCAATTCAGCAATGATGAGAGTAGGTGAAACTTGATGAAACTGCACATTTGCTAGTACTTCAGAAAGCTATGTAACTTGGCGGGAATACTGGTTTGCTAGAGAAGCATATCAAAAAAATTTTTTTTTATGTAAGTAGGTACAACATAACACAGTCTAATACAGTCGTCGGACGAAGCCCGAGCTGCATACGAAATTCGGCGAACTACGTAAGCAGCTTGGGCTCGTCGGACGACTGTATGATGATATGATAATATTATAAAAGTTGGTCCAGATGAACAGGATATTAACTGAAAAAAGCCTATTATTCAGGAGTGCGATTTGAAGTTTTCAAATCAATATATTTCCATTTCTCCAAACAATTGGTTAACCTCATCTGTAATGTATTTTTTAAACTTACCTATTATATTGGCAACGCTTTTGTTGTCATAGCGTATGCAACCGTTCATAAATTAGAAACATAAAACAGAAATACAGGGACAAAAAACGACTTTAATTTGTAACATGTAAAGATCACCTGTAAAACTCGCGTTTTTTTCCTTTGTAGTCCTCTACTGCTATATTTTTGTAAGCTTGGGAAATACTGCTCAAACCGGTCAGAATGTTATCCTCCACACCGCATTTTTTGGTGAGTGTGTCTATACTCAAACTGATGGAGAATGCGTCTTGATAATTGGGCAGGTACTAAACAAAAAACATTTTTTTATTAAATAGCGAAACTTCGGCGTAATAAATATTTGCTAAGGCCTCGTTGCAGATAATTTTATGTAATTAGTTCCCGGGCGTTAATATTATGGCTCATCGAGAATTTAGAAAGAGACTCTTACGCATGTTTAAAGAGAGAGGGGATTCTGTAACATAATCAAAGTTTTACTTAAATCTGTGGGGTTAACGAAGACGCATATTGGAGGCCCCAGCAAGAAATTACGACGTTAACGTAACGTAGATTCGAACCAGTGGCGTAACTTCAGTTCCCCTGATCAGAGTCCCTAGTGCAACTGGAAATTGGGCCCCTGTCACCTTGCACCCATCTCCTCAAGTTTTAGTTTTTTAAAACTCAAGTTGAACCGACCAGTTGTTCAATCTTTGTTGTTTTCTTGGATAATACAATGGAGCTTTTGTATGAAATCATCAATTGATAATCGCGTAATAGTGCCGCCGCTGCCGTAATGTGGCGGGTGATCCTATTTTGGTTGCTAGCACTAGTTGCCATGTGTGGTTGCCAGGTGTGGCGGAGAATTTACTAAGAGAACCCTGCAAGTTTTAAGCGAGCGAATTGAGCTCGAAAATTGTAGCACCCCACCTCAGGAGAGGTTAAATTTTCTTTAGAGCATTCATACAGAAATATGGAGGTACTTTGTCCAATTACGCACAAAAGTTTCATAAATGAAAACCTAGGCTCCAAGAGCGAGCGAAGTGAATTCGTTAATTTTTCCACCCCGCCACGGAGAGGTTAGCATTTCGTTCGACTATTCATACAAGTAGATGTTATTTGTCGCCTTATGCAGAACAGTTTAAGAATTAAGACAAGGTGTAAGAGCGAGCAAAGCGCGCGAAAAATATAACACCCCGCCTCGGATGGGTCAGAATTTCATTCGACCAATATCATTCACAAATAGGAGTTACTTTATTGCCTTATGAAGAACAGTTTAAGAATTAAGATAACCGGTGTAAGAGCACGCGAAGCGAGCTCGAAAATTTTAGCACCCCGCCTCGGATTGGTTTGATTTTATTTTAAAAGCTTTCATAGTAGGAATTGGGGGGCTGATGCCTCACATTTTGCATTACGGTGCTCTTTCTTTTTAGCTTAATTAAGCGACGAAAGAAAAGGAGGACGTTCTCAATTCGACACGTATATAATATATATATACTTTTTTTTACGTTATTCTGATTCTGTTACTCTTTCCTTGTTGACTTACTAGACCTCCCGGCTCGGATACTGAAAGGGCTCCCAAACCCCGCACCACTTTGCACCTTAGTAGCTAAGCCACTTTCGAACGATATTAAAATTGAAAATACTCGTTTCGCACATTTATAATTGCTTAGTTTTAAGACTTTATTTATATTTAATTGTGCCAGTCACAAAAATTTGTAACAAAATGCTTAAAAACTCATCGTACGGAACCGAACGTGGATCCATGTAGCTTTTTTTGTTTCTGCGTTGTTACGGCATGCAACTGGTTAAGGATAGATTTTCAAAATCTTTTGAATTTACGTTATACGCTTACATCGCACATTCTTGCTGGAGCCTTTAATGTGCCACTTCCACGGCCGCATTCAGTACCTGATTTTCCCTTTTTCCAACCATGTCCCTCACTAGCCATGTGATCCTGTTGTTAGAATTTTTGAATAGGTCTTTAGTATGATTCTCTTCGACGTTGGCAATTACAATACTCGCTGAAATTCTACTGAGTTCTTGTGCTATCTGAAAGTAAATTCCAAATTATGAATGAAAAACCATTTACAATATAAATCATAATTATGTAAAGGGAAGGGAGTGAATGATAGCGTGACGGTTGACAGGGGAGAATGGAAGAAGAAAACGTGTTGCGCCGACCCCAAGTAATATAGGATAAGGGCAGGAAGATGATGATGTCAATGAATTTTGTCCATCTAAGCTCATGAATGTTACTCACTAAACTTACTACTCAAAAAGCGTGCAGAATATTATCAAATCTATTTGCCAACAAGTAATAAAATAATAAAATGTTATATTTAATAAATGGCCATGGTCATGATTTTTTTTTCATTAATTCCTGTTGAAACCAGCATTGGTGATTCTCTATCGAACCTCATGAAGGAATCTGTCAGTCATCTACCCTTCTTCAGAGATATATTAAGAAATGTTAAAATAATTTGCAATAACATGTGGATAAGTACAATTTGACAAAAGATCTGAAGAGAATGGTACATGGTACAGGACAATTCAGTCTGAACCACCAAAGGTTTCCTGGAAGTACAGATAAATAGACTATTGTTGGTAACAAGCATGCGTCTGCGATCCGGGCACACTCCATTTATTGCCTAATTTGCAATATGAGGGAGGACAGGGACACCTACCACGCTTTGGTGGCGTGTGCTCGGGTTGGGGTTGGGGCAGAACGGAGAGTTTTGGAATCAGAAGCGGGACTTAGATTAAGGGAAATTAACTATTAACCCGTCGCGCGCTAATTAGCAGACACAATTGAAATTCTATTGTTATCTGTACACATGGTGTGCAATCGACATTTTAAGAGTTACGTTATATTACTCGATTGTTAAATTAATCTTATGCCGCGGCCCCACGGCGCGCTTTCTCATAGGCTAGACCGCGCCAGGCCAGGCTGACAGGCTGTGGGAACAGTTAGCCTGCCGTGGCTCGTCGTCGCCCGTCCGATCGAATGTATGGGATGATCCGTGGAATGCTTGGCATGGGCCGCGACAGACCTCGACAGGCACGGGCCGCGACGGGTCTACTTTATTTTACTTTCTATTTATTTTGTAAAACTACTAGGCTGGCATAAAGCCAAAATTAAAAAAAATAATTAAAAATATTTTTTCCAAATAAATATTTAAAAAAAACCTCTCCTTAGTTACGATTTTTGAAAAATACAATTCCGAAGGCGACGGCAGCGGCAGTGCCGCCCATCCGCTAAGACAGACCGTTGAGACACTACTGGTTTCTACATGTATTTCTATGAAAACGCTTCTGTCCGTAGATGGTAATAATGTCGAGTACTGCTGCTGCGGTCGAGCAGCTACTGCAGATGGCATACCAGTAGTCAAAGCGACAAGTCATGTTTTTTGTTTGACAACTGACTTTGGTGAAACTGACGAAGACAAGTGCCGATGCCGTCGTAGTACTGTCGATGACATCGCGTTTGCAATCAAAAGTTACAGCAGCACTGTCGCCTGCGTTTCTTGTCAACCGGATCGCCGTTGCCATCCGTTGTTGTCTGCCGTCACATTCGGTTCCCTTTAATGTCGTACTTATTATAAATCAAATGGAAAAAAAAAATACCTTGGCCATTTCACATTTGGCATCCTCACACCGGATCACAGTGTACATTATTCGTTCTTTATTAAACAGTGCAGTGAGTTCGTCTTCAAAATCTAGACTGTATTCTGAATCGTCTGTCACAATTGCCACTCTCTGCCAGCCCACGGTTTGAATAAACTTTAGAAATCCATACTTCAGTAGTCGCCATGGTACTATATTCATAGAATTTGGAAAAGTTGTCTTATTTTCCGAAAACAGATATGGAGTTTCATAGAATATGGTTGGAACTGAATATTCAGACTCAAATGGTTTAGGGGCTAGCACAGCTAGAAGACGATTCATATTCCAATTCGGGTTCCAAGGTATCGTTGTTGTATTTAAATAATAAGAGCAATCATCATCTGCTGATTGAAATAGTTCCAAGGGATATATATTAACTGCTTTTCTATAGTAAGGATAACGCAAGCAAAGGAGTACAACCTTCAGGTCTAATGTGTTTTGGAAAAAAGGGTTACAACTTTCTCTGTGCGTTATTTTAAAATGTTCGTCGTCTCTTACATTCATTTCCTGTACAAATTTGTACACATGACCATCATTTAGTTCTAACACTGATTTGCTAACAAGATTTACTATTTCTTTACAATCAAATTCAGGTGGAGCTTTGTCTGTTTTAGTGCAAACAGCATCATCGATTTTGCTTACGTTACCGGCGTACACGAAATTCTTCAGTGGTTTTCCATCATAATAATCAGGAACCGCAAAATGGATAACGTTACTGCAAAAAAATACATAATAAATATGATTTTAATTTAGTTTTAAATGAGAGTTTGAACTACTTGGACACCGTTTCAAGACATGGTTTTTGCTTGTGCATAAAGGCGCCGCTCCACAGCCGCAAATGGATAAGCTACGCATGTGTAAGTACCTACTTTAGCTTTGCTTTGTATGAAAATGTATGTGGGATCGTACATTACGACCCACGGCCGCTACGCACGGATGCGTGGCTGAGAAACAAATGAACCTCGCAGCTAACGTGGCAGATCACTCCGTGCACATCGTACGTAGCGGCGGGTGGACGGTGGTGTGCATACAGTCCAATGAGCAATGTTAGCAAGCTGATTGCGTCGTCTTGCTGGATGTATCAACTTAAACTTATAAAACACTCAACTTGCACAGTTAAACTTACATGTTATTGTGCATTAGTTATTTGACTAAGTTATAGTTTAATTAACTTACTCATGTTTTTCTGCATCTTTTAGAGAGCCGCGGGAAATATTATAATGATCTCTACAAATCATTTCAAATTCAAAGTTTAATTCGCTTTGATAAAACGAGTCTACATCATAGTAAGTTTTGTTGCGATCTTCAATCAAGAATATATTAGGATTATTCCTTGAATCGTCTGAAATAAATGGAAAATGTTACATTATCTTTACTTTTTTAACCGACTTCAAAAAAGGAGTTACTCAGTTCGACCGAATAGGTATATATATATTTTTTTATGTTTGTTCGCGGATAACTTCATCGTTTATGAACCGATTTTTATGATTCTTTTTTTGTTGGAAAGGAGATATCCCAAGGGTGGTACCGTGATAAGGAAACCAGGATCTGATTATGGCATCCTAGAGAAATCAAGGAAAACCTTTAACTTTTATAGGCACACCTATAGCGGTTTGGGTATTTTTTTATAGTAACTCGTGCATTTGCTCCCGGAAAGCACCATATAATGAAGTGGAACTGATGAGGAAGACCACAGATGGCCATCGGAACTACTCAATAATACGTATTTCACGGGTTGCGATTCGACTATTGCTAAGCAATTTATGTTCGTCAATACATGTGTTGAAATGGAGCTGATGGTGACTTCACCATCAGTTCCAGTTCTCCTGATTCCTTACTGGGAGAACTCCTCAATAATTAACGTCCTTGTATCTGGAAAAGCAATATTTTGTAAAAGGTGATGAGCAGTTGACATTAGGCTATTGTAACTTAGATGAATTACAGACTGACCCACTAAAATCAATCTGCCTAGCCTTTTCCCAACCATGTTGGGATCGGCTTCCAGTCTAACCGGATGCAGCTGAATACCAGTATTTATTTATATTTACAGACTGACCCACTAAAAAGTGAAAAATAAAAAACTTTTTTACAAAAAAAAAAAAAAACAACCGACTTCCAAAAAAATACTACAGTGAAAAATAACTTTAATTTCGGAAGTCGGTGGCAAAAAGCTAAAATACAGATCCAAAGACACCGACTTCCGAAATTAAAGTTATTTTTCACTTTGTAGTATTTTTTTGGAAGTCGGTTGTTTTTTTTTTGTAAAAAAGTTTTTTTTACAATTGAATTTCATTGACAGTAGCTAGCTGCACTGCTTATAGGGGTAGCTATTTTCTTGTTGAACATGGTTTTGTTATTATTAAATAACTGTTTATTTATTTTACTTCGATGGTCCTAGTTTATCAGTTGTGACTTCGAGTTACAGCTATATACTTACAGGGTTACTTGTAATTCGACGTATTCCTTGCAGGACGTCATACGAGTAGTAGGGTTAAAATGCAACAAATTATGCCACCTAATGTTCTACCGAAATCTAATAGCTTTTGAGTTATTTAGATTTTTTTTATGAAAAATACAAATTAAAACATGATTTACGGCGCGATTTTACTGAAGTTTAAGTTATTATCATAGTTGATGCCGTAGCAGATCTTTGTTATAAAATAAATGTTGAAAAATGCCTAAAACTGGCAAAGATCCTTAATCAAACATTTAATTTTACGTAATTTATATTTTTCTCAGACAAAAATTACAATAAAAATAAGAACTGAATTTCGGTACACACGGCTACACATCAAGCTATACTTTTCCAGTTTACACTGGTCTCTCATTGTAAGAAAATCCTATACAATGCGAGATCAGCTTATATTGGAAATGTATAGCTTGATCTGTAGCCGTGCGTACATTTTTTGTTGCATTTTTACCAATGGCTTTAGGTAAGCGGGCACGCCCTATAGGCCTGGAGGCTTTTATTTAGGTATAGAGTTCTATTTACGTTTTTAGTTATTATTTTTTATTTCTGCTTGAATTTCTGCTTGCTTATTAGTTTTCGATGTTTTTTGTTGGTATATTTGCGTGTGCTGGCTGACATATATCAAATTGGCAAATAATTCATTTTTTTTTTGTGTTGCGTAATTGAAATTATTCTGAGTACTATTGTATGGAATCAAGTTTTTCTAACTGAACAGACAGCCGTGCTGCTGGAGAGTTTGTTGCGCCACTGCTTCTTCCCAGCTAAAGCACTAGGAAGTTGTGAAGGGCGGCCATTTTGTGGGGCTGTCTTATGTAATTTTGATGTTCGAAAATTGCTGATTCTCAGCTTAGTTTTAATAAATGACTTGTGATTTGAATTGAGCATTCAAAATATAGTGCACCTCGGAACATGAGATTCCTATATTAAAAGGTTTTGATTGCTACAATACTTGTTTGGGAGACTCATTGATGAATCCCAGTTATGATTTTTGTCCTTGTTTACGGTAGATATAAATATTCAAAAAATTACCTCTTGTACACTGATATCCAAGATACGACACACATAAATGTAAAATAGACAGTTTTATACACAAGAAAAATATTAAAATCATTTTGTTTCACTAAATATACGTAAATATAATTAATATTATGAATACAACTGTTTCCTCTGGTACCGTTGTACAGTTTAAGGACAAAACTACTATTGTTACCGCCTAAGATACCAAAATAATGTATGGGGTGTATTGTGGTTTTCCTCAAACCAACAACAGGGAAAAAATCAAATCAAAATATTTGTTTGCAGTTTTAAAAATGGAATTAATGCGATTTACAGTGTTTGCTTATGTTTGGTTTGCTGAGCAGCTGCTACGTAGGATGTTCATCGAGAGGTTTGCCATCACGTTTGCTGCGCGGGTTTGTTTGCCAGCCACGTAATCGTGCGCAGGTCGCAGTGTCCGATCTCGCCTACATTTTCAAAGCTGCATATCTTAACCGTGGGCCGCTGTTGAGTGGCGCCTTTATTTGGTTTTTCCTTTAGAAAATTCTCAGCAGCACGGAGTCTGGATTTTTGTCCGGTTCGGGAAATAGACTCGTAACAGTCTAGGTATGTGACAATAACTGGTTTAGGTCTTTTCTCACTCCTCCTAAGTTTTTCTGTTGCATTCCGTTGCACGGCTCAAGACAGTTTATTAATTTTCCATCATCTTGGACTTACCGAGTTTGGAATCTACTAAATTGGCTTATCCTATAATACAACTATACACTACTCTTACAACTGACTCAATGGAGCTAGGAAGACGCGGTTGACGTGTGGCAGGACGGCTGCGGTAATGAAGGCTCCTGCATTGTTGTTTCGAGAGCTGAAGGCGTTGTATACATGTATAGCTGCAAAGTATTGCTCGTTGACTAGCCTGGAAGCATAAAACATGATTATAGAGAACAACACCTTACAGTGAGGCTACATGGACCTTGCCGATGCCTTGTGTTGTTGCACCCCTATCACTTTGACGCACGGAGTGCCACAGGGCAATACAAACTTAAAGCATTATTTAAAAACCATTGTATTCTAAACTATGTAGGTACGGAAGTTTGTCATTTATGCTAATGGGAAATCTCATCGAGCACACGGTAATGGAATAAAATAGGTACTGCAAATGATGCCAAGTTTGTTATAAAAGTTTTTTTTTTTGTTATATTTCATCTACGTGTAGTTCGAATGCTAATAACTCATATCTACAATTAGGTTCAATCAACGTAAGTATGATATAAATAAACTTATTAATATTATCGAATACAGTTCGAACAACAACTTTGAAGAAAATATTCCGATTCTACCTTTTCTACCTAATCTAGAACGTCTAAAATCTTTTTTATAGTTTTCCTACTGTAGATACCTACAGCTTCCTCGGGGTCATATTTTAGAAATCACTCAGGTATGCAAAATTTCAGCTCAATCGGTAACCGGAAAGTGAATCAAATTTAAGGCCAGGTTCCTCAAAATCGACCTATTTTTGATTCAACATTAAACAATCAAATATTCTTAGTTTTGATTTGGTAAAAATATATGTTGTACTTTAATAAACATTCTTGATTATTCTCTGGTTCAAAACACGATATTTAAATTTTCACTCGATCATAAAAAATCGCGAAAACTGAGATATTTGTGATCGTTTTTTAAGTCGTACTTGAAGTAGACCAAACTTTTACTAAAAAAAAAATATGTCAAAAAATAGGCAATAACGTTTAGGAGAACATTCTCCGGTTACTTTTTCTCAAAACAGTTTTTTATTATTTTAACAAATGATTGAATTGATGCGGCGCACGCGCTTCGCTTCAGTAGCCCGCTAGGCGTTTCCGAGGCAGGACCTGTGTCGTTTTTGCTGGCTCGCTGCGTCCCTCCGCTAATCGATCGAAATATTTGTCATATTATTGTTATTTTCCGTGTTTGTTTATTAGTTTTAAAAATCAGTCTGTAAATATTGTTGTAGTGTATAATTAAACTGTAGATCTTAGTTTAAGTTGTATTATAATTATAGTGGTAATTAAGTTTAAATTATGGGAAAATTATTTTGCAGAGCGGGGTCAGCGAGTTCATTTGAACTGCGCGTTCGCGCGACTTGCCACGCGGGGTGGGAGGTAACGCTAAATGCCTACTGCGCTCGAATATCCTGGCCTTAACTTGCAAGACTACATTATAGACAAACATCGGGATATTTGAAACTAAATAAAAGCTTGTAAAAAGCCTATTCCATAAAATTATTTTTTGATAGCAAACCTTCACATAAAGTAGGTAGGTAGGTACCTATTCGTTTTGGAAAATACCTACATATATCTTGATAAATATTCTTGAGTTTATACATCAATTAGTGTCGCTAGCAAGTTCACTGATCTGAAATGAACACTCGACAATATTTTTTGCATCAAATACGATTTCGGCGAAAATTCGAGATTGTAGATTATAATAATAGGTCTTTACCTATGAAATTGCCGTTTTGTATGAAAAAATTTAAACGAATTTTTTTCATGCATTTTTTATTTGAAATAAACGAAGTAATCACCCATGCAATCAATGCATCTTTGCCAACGCAGTGGCAGTTTATTGATGCCCTTCTTAAAGAAATCAGCTGGACGGGAGGCAACAAATTCTTCAAAGGCATTTTGTATTGCCTCTCGGGTATTGAATTTTTTTCCCGCCAAGAAGTTATCCAAATTCTGGAAAAAGTAGTAGTCTGTAGGCGCAAGGTCTGGTGAGTAGGGCGAATGACGGAGAGCTTTCAGCCCCAGTTCTTGCAACTTGGAGACCGTCTGCTGTGCAGTATGAGGTCGCGCGTTGTCGTGCAGGAGCAGCGGAGACGAGCGATTGACCAATGCTGGTTGGAGATGTGCCAGCTTCTCCATCATTGTGTTCAGTTCTTCACAGTACACATCTGAAGTAATGCTCACCCCGTTTGGTAAGAAGCTGTGATGAATCACACCGGCGCTAGACCACCAAACAGTGACCATCACTTTTCTAGGGGTAAGTTTTCGTTTAGGACATTGTTTAGGTGCTGAACCAGGATCCAACCAACTTGCTGAGCGCTTGCGGTTATCAAACAGAATCTATTTTTCATCGCAGGTAACAATGCGGTTCAAAATTCCTTCATTTGTGTGTCTGTTGAGCAGTGCAAGGCACGTCTCGACGCGTAATTCGCGCTGGCGATCATTGAGTTCGTGGGGCACCCATTTGTCAAGCTTTTTTACCGTGCCAATTTGACGCAAATGGACCAATATTGTTTTGACGCTAACGTCGAAAGCTGCTGCTAATTCAGCCGTAGATTGTGTATCATCAGCTTCCACAATCGCCTTTAATTCGTCATTGTCGACCAAAGTCTTCGGACGACCGCGAGGTTCATTTTTCAGGTCGAAATTTCCAGAACGGAAGCGAGCAAACCAATAACAAGTGGTGCGTTGGTTTGTAGTGTTAGCTCCGTAAACGTCGTTGATGTTGCGTGCCGCTTGTGCCGCGTTGCTGCCACGACGGTACTCATATTCCATAATTACTCGAATTTTTAACGTATCCATGATGACGAAAAAGATTGAAATGCGATGAAAATGTAACACTAATCAATAAACAAATGACTACTTTTGGAAAAAAAATCCATGTTTTTAAAATAAAATTAATTTGAAATTAGAATTCTTAGCCAAACAAAAATTATTTTGATTTGAAATGGCCAGTACTGCAGAACGGCAATTTCATAGGTAAAGACCTAATATTATGTAGTAGGTAATATAGCACGATTATTTTTTGCCAGTTAAAATAACTTTTTGCTGGGGACTTGGTCGACTTGGAGTAGATTTTATCTTTTGTTGAAGTTTTTTATCTTGAATTTGGCAATGAACTATTGTGTCGAAGGCAACTGATTGTGATCTGGTTTTTGAACTAAAGATGTTTTGCTCACGTTTAGATGTAACTATTTTAATTACTTACTTTGAGTTTGATTAAGTGAACATTTGTAACTCTCGATACTATTGTTTGATTACGATCATGAGTTACTTCTTAGGGGTGGATCATGAGTTCTTTTCCTTACTTAAATAAAATATTTTCTTTACTCAAAAATATCTCTTTTTATTTTCCTGTTCGTGAAATGTAGAGGGATAGGCTGATTATATTCTGCAGCTGCAAAACTTTTAAGTCTGAGTGGCAACACTCACACTTAAAATAAACATTATTTCATTCGATGCATTATCAAACTATCATCATTCTCGGCCACTGCGCCATTCAAGTGGTTGAATTAATGAATACTCATAAAGGGACCCTCCGTACATTGTGAGGCAGAGCGTGACTCGTGACTCGAACCCACGACGCTTTACAGACATACCTATCTATCTCTTATAGTGCAGTCTTCATGTTCTTTGAATACTGGTAGACAGAATCGTTAAAAGTTTTTTGTGACCCTCTTTTGTACTAAGTGTCAAATTGACGTGCACACGTAGCACGGAAGCGTTGCACCCAGATTCCTATTCCAACATCTTACTAATAATTGGGATGACGACAATTTTTTTTTCCCTCACGTGCCTCGTGTGCATTTTTTTTTTATTTTACGCAATTAATAGATTACGGCGATACATTGAGTTAAAATGTGCCATGACGTCACTCCTTGCTAGATTTTGTATGTAGCTTGTTATAGTTGTGACGTAACGAGCCCCCACTCCCCAACTTTAATGCGTTTTATCTAAGTAATAATGCAAAAAATACGTGTCTAATATTTTTTATTATCTGAATGATGGACTAAATATGTATGATTTTTTTTTTTACTTACGAAAGATCCTTATTAACGCTTTGAAGGACCCTATACGCTTATAGCAACAACTTCTGTTGTGTCTCACTAGTGATCTTCAAAGTATTTGTCTCCAGAGGCTATAACGTTTATTTCTAGCTTTGCTCAACTTATTTCTTCAATGTGCAATCTATATTTGCCAAACAACTACCTGCGTCATAGGCCTACTCGACGACACCGGCTCTTCGCCACATCCCATTGCCGCACTGTGTCGCGCGCGCAATCCCCGTTGTGTCGCATGCATGGTGCTTTAAACTC
The DNA here is from genome assembly GCA_946251885.1 of Cosmia pyralina. Taxonomy (NCBI): domain Eukaryota; kingdom Metazoa; phylum Arthropoda; class Insecta; order Lepidoptera; family Noctuidae; genus Cosmia; species Cosmia pyralina. Next base: position 21,577,787 of record OX276342.1, on the reverse strand, counting down.
CTTAATGGAGACAGTCCCGGAATGTGACATCTTTAATGACACACTCAAGGTGATCATGTCAAACTGTCTCATGTTCTGTGAAAGCTATGTTTGTTAGGTAAATAGGTTGTATGTTGTTATCACTTTATTCTGTTTTATATTATTTTATTTCCTCTAGTTATTGTTAAGTATGTTTGATCTCTGACTTGTGACTTGTTATTTGTTTTTGAATTGTTAATTATGTTTAGTTTTACCTATTAATTACTGTCATTGGCGCAAGCCGTTGTAATTAATTATAAATAAATAAATATTTACCATCACGAAGGTGCTACAAGTAGACAAAGCCAGAAGCGATACAAACGCACATTTTTAGGGTTCCGTACCAAAATGGTAAAAAGTGGTGGCACCTTATGGTGCGACTCAGTCTGCCTGTCTGTCTGTCAGAGCAGGATATCTCAAGAACTACTAATGCTATCAACTTGTAATTTGGAACAGTTATAGATGACGTTTGCCCAACTATTTTGCAAATAATAAAAAAAAATTTTTTTTTTTTTGCAACGGATTGAAATGGGGCTTCAAATTTCGAAGTGACTTTTTGAACGTGGGGTATCATATGAAAGAGCGTTGTTACATATTCTCAAACATTTTTTTTTCTTTTTTCTAAGTCGAATAGTTTTCGACTTTTGATGAAAAATGTAAAAAAAAAATACTGTTCCTTATCTTCCAAGTTTGAATAGAGAAAAATCTGAAATTATTCTATGTGAGAGAAGTTTATGTCAAGATTACAAGAAAAAATAAAACGATGCCTCTAAATAGCACACTTATTCAGAAATCGGAACGGAACCCTTGGTGCGCGAGTCCGACTCGCTCTTGACCGGTTTTTATTCTGTAGCATCTAAGCATGTCAACCTAGGAGATTGTCGGCTCCTTAACCGGGATTCTCTGTAAATGCCTTATAAATAAGGTCTTCCAGCCACAATAGCACACTTTTAAGTGTGTTTCAATTTCATCATTGTCAACTTCACCTACCCCATTTCAATTCAAAAATAGTTATACCTACTCATGTTTAGAACATGTTGCCCGTTTCATTTAAGGTGTTAAAAAAATTAACTTTAATGAGTGCTCTAATTTTGATCATCGAACTGAATAACTATTACCATGGGACCAACTTTAAAATCACGAAAAAAATCTGCTGATCCCTAATATAGTTTAATATCTACTGTTCTAAACTGTATGTGACAACAGTTTTTTTTTCGCGATTTCGAAGTTGGTCCCATAGTAAAAGTAATTCAGTTCGATGGTCTAAAGCACCTCTTACGATTTGTAAAGTTAAATTTTTACACCTAACATAATAGTTGGTATGTTCCTACTTACCTATATATTATACTATAGGTACAGACAGCAATACATCTACCTACTCATTAGACGAAGCACCTGTCGTTAACATTTCAACACTGGGCTCTGAATATGGTCATATTTTTTGTGATAAAAGTAACACGGTACTTACTACGGCTTCAGAAAAAAATAATTTGTGATCGGTGTAGAAATAACCAGTCATGCTTAAAAAAAAAACGTAAACGTATAATTTAAAAGTGGAACGCAGATGAAACTTGTACTTATCTAGTTACCTACCTACATAAAATAAAAACAAGAAGCCTTACAATAAGCCTAGTAGGTAGTTCTTTTTTTTACATGTGCTTATAGCAACAAAACTTACAACGCAGAACACTCAGAAACCACGATATAGTAGACAAAAATATCCACAAGATTCACCATCACCATCTGCCTAGCCTTTTCCCAACTATGTTCAGGTGAAACCGGATGCAGCTGAATATCAGTATTTCACATGGAGCAGCTGCCTATCTGACCTCCACAGCCCAGTTACTAGGTAATACGATACCCCTTGGTAAGAGCGGTGGTCAGACTTTCGGGCTTCTGACGACCTGTAACGACTGTCAAAGATCCACGAATGACAGCCGGGACCAACGGCTTAACGTGCTTTCCGAGGCACGGAGGCCGTGACGGAGGGTCTTGGTAAGTATGTAAAGATAGTCACCCCGGCAAGTGTAGCCTAACCTGATCGATCGACCCGTACGGCTGTTATCAGTTAGCCACAAGCCAGCCAAAGCAATTTTTATTAATTTCCTCACATTGATCATTCACCACCAATGTGAGGAAAGTAATAAATTACTTCACATTCTATTTTTCCTCGTGATCGTTGTTGGAATATGGATTCGAATCAAAACTTCTGTATTTATTTCGCCCTCCATGATTAACCTCCATGATTAAGAGTCCTCCCTGCGTACACGACACTGTAAAGCAGTATTTACCTATGCCAATATTATACATGGATAGCGCAATTGAAATTCTTATGCCAATTCGCATCCGACAGATAAAACAGGTTTTGTATTTCAGGTAAAACTATCGGACCGACCTAGTGTGAACCGGGCCTTATCCTTATCCCAAATTGGGATCGACGCGGCATGTTTTCTTCCTCCATAGTTCCAATTCCATACGTGATCTCAGTAGTCATCCTTGCTAGCCATAAGTATACTCTCACACGTAATAAGTACATCTATCGTTTAAGTCTTCCCCTATTTAAAAAGTCCATCCGCATTCATACTTAACTTTCTGATCCGACCCATACACGAAATTTTGCCTATTTACGTGATTTTACAGTTATAATTCAGTATTTCTATAAATGCATAACATGAAAAATCATTTCATTTGTGATCTAATGTATGGGCTACTTTCTATTTTTATTATTTAACTTTTATTAATCGACCTAAACCCAACCCTCCCCCCCCTAAACTGTGACTGTTTTGTGCATTTTTGCTGTAAGAGGTTAATAATGTAAAAGTTGTCTATCTGCTGTCAAAAGTTGTAAAGCTGTCACTTTCACATAAAATTATTGAGTAAAAAATATTCAACTTAGGTGGTAAAATTTTAAAGAAAATTGGCATGTACCTAATTGCTTTTGATTTCGGCTACTTAAAACTCTCGTTCATAAAATTAAAACAACAGAAATAAACTGCATTTCAAAATCAATCCATTTCCTGATAAAAAAAAAAATACAAAAAATTATAAACAATTGACATTAAATAATCTTTGAAAACAACTTAATTCTCGCATTATAAAAACGACGCAAAATAAAAAAGTAGCTCATTCATTAGATCATATTTGAAATGATATTTCATGTTGTGCAGTAAAACTTATTGAAATACAGTATTTTTACTGTAAAATGACGTCAGTAAAGCGAAATCGGCAAAATTTCGTATACGACCTCTTGATTAATTTCTAACATCTAGGTACGACGATCTAGGTACGATCACGACAATAGCAGTATAGAATGTAGATACAATCAGTGTTGGCGACTGCTTTAGCCGCAACAATTAGCGGCTAGCGGGTAATGAGCGCTTGCGCATACGACACGACGCTTCCTAGCTTTCTCTGGAGAAATGTGATAACTACAGTGTTATTAGTTGTACCTCCTAAAGACTTTACATGAATTAGCTGTATAATTCAGTTACATTAAGAAATATCGGTCCAGTGGTCCACACGAGGCCTGTGCCCAGCAGTGGGATGATACAGACTACCAGTAATAGTAACGAGATAATTAGCGATACTAATAATTAAAGTATAGCTATCAAACGCTTTGGTGGAGTCATTATAAGAATTGCAGATAAATCGGAAGATGTGGTGTAACAGTTTGGGTCAACTGTTGAAAAAAAATCTAAATATTGAGTATCATAGGTAAAATGAGTTAAGCTTAGAATTGGGGTGGTGTCACTGCTCGAGCAGTCAGGCTCAAAGAGATGGCACGCATAACATGCGCGCCTTAATGGGTGGACGTGCGGTCGTGGCCGCACTTGGTGATGGGGCCCGCTAGGCTAGGGCTGATACCAGTCGGGGGTGCAGTGAATGTACAAGTATCTCCTGGGCCCGCGACTCATGGTACTAGAAGGAACAATGGGATTTTAGTCGGTAGAAGTCCGACATAACCCTCCGTTGTTGCCAGACGGAGGGTTTCCATGAGGATTTCCACACGAAAAAAAAGGCCTAAATTCTTAATCGTACTCGTAATAATCGTTTATTGGGAACAGAAAACAAATACATTCAGAGATAGCAATGTTAAACGATGATAGCTGCAATAGTTAAACACTGGCGCAGCTACCAACGCCCGATTCCTAGTGAGAGGGTAGGTTATTCCAAGATTAAACTTAACAAAAATATTTTAACAAACATTTATATTATAGTTCAGAAATATACACATTACATACTTACACATTTTGAGAGAAGAGCCGTGTGTTAAGTAAGAGAGGGTGAGGGTGAGGGTGTGTGTCGTGTGTGTTTTCCGAGATGTTAAAGAATCATGTCCAGTCTTGACCTGAAAATTTTCTAACGCGTCCAGTGATGTAAAATTATCTTAAAAATTGCATTTTTTTGCTTATTTCGTATAGCTTAATTGAATTTTTAAATAAAACCAGGAAAAAAAACATTGACCTACGTTTGTCAAGAGACTTTTTGAAACAGAACGCGTTTTACACACGTTCCGTTTCACAGAATACGAAAAACTTATTCGTTTGTCATGTGGTTCCATAATGAATGTTCAAAATAACCAATTGGTAGTTTTTCTTTACTTTACTTATACGACTAGTATGATTTTTGGTTTTATACTCAGAATATTTGGAGATCCTGTGACTTACAGACAGAATATTTGGAGTCGGTGTCCTGCTGCCACTATGATACCAAAAACCTTTAGTAAAAAAGTGTGATAATATGTCGTATACAAAGATATGGCAAAAACGGGTTTGAAAATACAATGAAATTATTTCAAAAGATTAAACTAGGAGTATATATAATAGAGATTAAATTAGGAATTTATTAAACGGAGTTTTAACGTAGGTACCTAAGTGTAACAGTATTTTTGTTTGTAACGGATAAACTCAAAAATACTTAACCGATTATAAAATTCTTTCACCAGTGGAAAGCTACATTATCAGCGAGTAAAATGGACTATATTTTATCGACTTCCACGCGAACGAAGTAGCGGGCAGAAGCTGGTCTAATATAATTTCAGGATAGATTATCAAGAAAAGTAACAGTGTTAAAACATTATAGTAACGGTGTCTACTTCACACTTTAAGTAAATAATCAACCATTGACACAAAACAATGGAACTAAACGATGATGGATGGAATTTATGAAAGATGACATGGCTAGAAATGGAATAACTATTGAGATGCCGTCTAATAGCGTTATAAGGATGAAAGAGGAAGACATGATGAGCAGACCCCAAATCAATTGGAATAAGGGCAGGAAGACGACGTATCAACCATCACTCCAAAACCTCACATGCACAAAAGCAGAAACAATTTTGCTTCAAGACACGAAAGCAGAATTAAAAATCACTGACGCCAACTAAAAAACCTGCCTAAAACTGGGCCCAAATTAGTTCAACAACAAAACAAAAACATAGCGTTCTTAAATAAACCATTAGGAGTTTGATACTTGCTATAAAGTGAATGAATCACTGCGTGCGCGCAGGTCGACGACTTCGGCAGACTTCGTGTCGTTCCGCTAAAACCGCAGATCTATTCTTTGTATAAGTGTAGATCTTGATTTCTATCTGATTCCTAGATGCTTTGTTTAGATTGTGTTGCTTGCAAATGAGTCAGTTTTTCTTTTAAATTATATGAGGTTTTGAGGCAACAATTTGAAGATTTTTTGTCTTTTTGGATTATATATTTATGTATGTGTTCGTATTCGTATGTCGTTTCATTTTAATATCGTCTCTGATCCTTTAGGTAGGTAAATCTTGGTCAGATTCGTAGCTAACCTTTATATTACAGTTTCCATTAATTTCAAACAAAAAAAAAACATCCTAAGAGCCTACTTGGAATCGTGACGCGTAGGATTATGCATATAAAAATTAATTGATTTTACGAGTAGTTCCACTGAGTCCGAATCTGAGCCGTGAAATAAGACCGAGAATTTTTGCGATGTTTTGATTTCCTTCGTCGATATTAAAGTATAAGTGAAAACAAATAAACAAACTTTTAATGACACTGCATGTTCCGACTAACGACCAAACCAGTTCTGTTAAATATTTTTGGAAGGATCCAGTTCAGGATTTGATAAAAAAAGCAACAAATTATGCTACCTAAATTATGCGAAGGAAATTTTAGCGTTGAAGCGTCCAAAGTCTGGATGCTTCAAGGCTAAAACTCTCAGACGGGTAATGATACAAAAACTGCAGGATATTTCTAATGGTGGGTCGTTTCTCACGGGAAATATATGAGTTTTATTTTATTTCTATAATAAAGGTTCCTTATATGGAAGCATCCGCTTGAGAGTTTTTACTGACAGTTTCCGATCCAGACGGTGCAGTTGGACACGAACCAACTTATGCAGGAGATACGATACTTATATATTTTTATATTATTTATTTGAACATTAGTATTCCAGTCGAAGTATTAATTTAAATATTTCCGAATTATTGCGAATACTTCCGAAGTTTTGCAAGCTACTCAGACGGGTAATGATGCAAAATCTACAGGATATACAAATATATTTTTATTAGTTTATTTATTTATTAGAATATGGCAGACTTACAGTTGACATAGTCAACAGAAAGCCAATATCAAGTTTCACGAGAGTAAGACTTTGAATTATTTAGAGGAATCTACTGTGGCTACCTAATATTTTTGAAAATTCCATTACAAAAATTATTTTTAATAATTGAGTCTCATGTAATTTCAAGATTAGATGGCTTTAATAAACCAAAGAAAATAAGTACGGCTAGTTCAAAAAGGGGGTGGCTACCGAGATGACAACTGTAAGGATGAAAAAGGCATGTTGTGCCGACCCCAAATAAAACGGGATAATAAGGGCAGGAGAATGATTATGTAATTTCAAGCTAAGGTATACGCAGCAGTTACCTACTGCGCATAAGTTTCAGCAAATTCTCGCTATGCGCCAAGAAATTGTCTGCCGTTTTTGGCAAATTATCCTTACTGCGCCAAATCTCTAGAGTCTAGACAAATTTATGAGACATTTTACTATTCGACATCATATTATAAAGCTTTCTACAAAGAATTTATAGCCCCGTGACATAAGCGCAAAAATTATCAGAATTCACAAAAGTGGAAAATCTTTTACTCATTCTGGTACTTAGCTCACGATTTTATAGTTATTTTTTAGGTACCTACTAGTAAATTTTTGTGACTTAGACAACGTTCGAAGGTTCCATCGTTTCTTTTCGGAAAAACCGAACTTTGCCGAACTAAATGTGACGGGTCCAATAAGGGAGTGACGGAATTAGTGCGTCAATCTATAATAATGTAGGTGGGAATATAAATCAATTTTTATTGGTCGATTAGTCACATTTTATTCGCTATATTTCGGTTTTTCCGAACATAAACGAGGGAGCCTTTGAACGTTGTCGTACTGTACTCTCATAAGTCATCTTATAACTCATTCCTTGCTTTTACGAGTAAAATTTCATCTATTATATTGAATTCATTCTAACTAACCGCATAGCTGCCTGCTGGACAGTTTGTTGCGCCCTGTGGTTGCGCCACTTCTTACCAGTGAAATGCTGAAGGGTGGGCGTTTTGGGGGACTTCTTTGGAAATTTTGACGTTTGAAAACTGCTGATTCTCAGCCTAGTTTGAATAAATGACTTTTGATTTTGATCTCACTCAATCATTCCATTATTTACATACGGGGAATGCTTCGGCACTCAATCTTACGACTTCTGCATCATCAGTTATCATTGGCATTTATCATCAAATATAGCAATATTACCATTTATCTGATCTTTGTTTCATCAACTGCAAATTCATTTAATTTTAAGCTCGTGCACTGTGTATAACTTTGAAGTAATTACTCTCATTATCCGCACTGTCTGCTTGCCTCTACTAGAGTCAATTTATCTATCCAAACGGACTTCAATTTCAAAGACCCCTTGATACGAACCAACCAGATACTTACTACTTTTTTTTAACTCACCAAATGACGACTCGTTTCTGTTTGCGAATTCAATGCAATCGTAGTTCCGAAGATCTTATAGGAAAGCTTTGAAAGTTTGCTACAGATACAACCGTGCCGGGCCGGAGCGAACCGGTCGGACGGCTGCCCCGACCGGCCTGTTTTTGTTTACGATCCGATCATTTATTGTAGCTGCACAGCACGCCATTGCTTAAATAACTATCTTATTTTAGGAAAGGAGATGGTGTTTATTTTCATGTTTATTTATGATTGATATTCTTTAAAAGTGTTCGGAATTTAAATGAGCTTTGGAGGAACCTTATTATTAAAATCTTATTAGATAAAATCACATGTATTGGTAGGTAAGGTACCGAATAGTTTGTTTTAAATAGTCCTTTTTACCATGATGGTTGAACTTTGCATCTTCTACTTACTCACAATACAGTGACTTATTTGGACTTTGCTTAGCTATACAACAAGTAGCTCAGAAGTACGGGTAGCAACGTTTTCGGCTAAGGGGATAGGTAGGTATTACCAGAAAATAATAAAAAAAGAACGAGGTAATTATGACCGAGGATCTGAGATCCTGCATTTGATTTAGGTATTTATTTCAAAAGATAGATAAAACAATTCTAATGACACAGTAATCTTATCTATTAGTGCAATACATAGTAGCATCTTACTTGCTACATAAACAATCTCAAAGGCAATCAATCAAAATCCGAATCAACCTTAACTACATCTGCATCAATCATTCAATAAAGCGAGATAATGTTGTCAATCAGTGCACTGTCTCCGTGCCTATCGCAGAACGATGCGATCCCCACTCGAGGCGCTCAGTTATTGACCCGTTGAGCTCTCGGTGGCTACACACGTTGCCACTGCGCGCGCACCCTACCGTTCACATCCCCGGCTAGCTTAGTCTAGCTTAGACCAGCCACGAGATGCCTGCACCCTGTGACTCTTGTAAAGGTAAGAATATTTTTTAAACCAAATTTTTGTTTTTGGCACATTTTTATCGTCTTCTTCTTCTCCGTGTTGTGTTTTGTCTTTTCTCCACGTGTTTCTTTTGTTTTTGTTTTGCTGGCTGGACTGGACCCAATTGAGGACGGGTTTGCAAATGACGTAGTTACGGTTTGATTGGATGTAATTTGAGGCGGTATAGATTAGGGTAGGTACCTACTATAGATGTGTTTTGTTGTTTTCTCTATGGTGAAAGGAAATTGTGGAAATAGCCGTTTAGGAAGGATTTAACTAGAGTAATGTTTGATATTTTGTGGTGAAGGTAAGATGGAAGTAAATATAATTACGTACTTTTTCAAGTGTCATCATGTTTGTTGCTGTCGTATTTAAATTAAACATTCTAATAATTTTCTTATCGAAAGAAATCCAACCAGATCAACACAAAAATTACCATTTAATACGCACCGAAGCCGAGTTTTTTTTATATTTTTATAAAATTGACAATCTTTTTTCAAAAAAAACCGGCCAAATGCGTGTCGGACCACGCAAAATGAAGGGTTCCGTAGTTGGGATGAATCAAATCAAACTTAACATTGTATTGAAAAACATGTTGCCCCATACATTCCAACTGTAAATGTAAGTTTGTACTCACAATATTGAGAGATTTACCATGTTATTTTAAGATCACAGACTTCTTATAGGTTTTCCTGTAATCTTTCTGTATTTTTTTTTTTAATTTTAGTATCAGTCGTTTTGGAGATGTGGAATGGTAAATTTTAGTCTATTTTCTATACTAATATTATAAAGAGGAAAGATTTTTTTGTTTGTTTGTATGTTTGTTTGTTTGTTTGTACCGAATAGGCTCTGAAACTACTGGACCGATTTGAATGATTTTTTCACCAATAGAAAGCTAAATTATCAGGAAGTAATATAGGCTACAATTTATTTTCAAAAAATTTAGAGATCCTTAAGAAAATTGCAATAATGTAACCCAAAGTAGCAAAATTTTGCCTATAAAATTCATTATTTGACGTGCGCTGAGAAAACTATTGATGATACATAAAAAGTATGTACTACGTAATTAATATACACATTATCGCCTTAAAAAAGTCCGCGAGGGAACACATCTAACTATCATAGTTAAGTCACAATAGAAGCTTTTGTGTTCTAAAATTTAATTAGATCGCCGGTAGAAACAAAAGTTGGTTACATTCGTATCGTAGTATTAATTCTTATCCAAATAAATAGTTTTATCATCAAGGGTATTTATGTAGCAATAAAATACTTTTTAATTCATTCGGATCGGACATTTAATTTCGAAGTTATCACGAGAATAAAAATGTCATACGCGTTCCGTTCAATGTCGTGCCGCGATTAAGTCGACGTTCGCACGGATGTAAAAATATCGCGGCAATTTTTTTTCGCGCATTGGATTTTCAACGCTCTGCTTAGCGCCGAGAGTGCAAAATCCAACAGTGTATTTTTTCGACGCGCTAGAATGTACTCTGTTATTGTTAAGTTGGATTCTCAACGCTCTGCTCAACAACTAGAGTTGAAAATCCAGTGCGCGCTAAAATCCCGCCGCGATTTTATTACGCCCGTGGGAACGGGGGTTACTCAGTATTCTTATACTTGAGACCAAAAACCGGCCAAGTGCGTGTCGGACCACACACAGTGAAGGGTTCCGTAATTGGGATGAATTTATCCCAAGAACAAACTTAACATTGTAGTTGTAAAACTTGTTCTCCCATACATTCAAACTGTAAATGTAAGTTTGTACTCACAATATTGAGAGATTTTCCATGTTATTTTAAGACCACAGACTTCTTACAGATTTCCCTGTAATCTACAGGTAAAGATCTATTTTCTGTATTTTTTTCAAAATTTTAGGCTACGTTGTTTCGGACATAAGGAATGGTAATTTTTTTGTCTTTTTCCTTAAATAACTTCAAAATAATTTATTTTAAAATTATAAAAAATATATATTTGATACCCTCATAGTAAGTTCTTTCATTTCATATGTCACACGGTATAGTTTGCAAAACTTTTTTTTTATTTTCTTATTTGCCGCCCAAAACTGACCCCCATATTCAAAATTCATTTATTTACTTTAAGCGTTCGTGTTTGGGTCACAGAAATTCATATGTGTATCAAATTTCAACTAAATCGGCCATGTAGATTCGGACCAAATTGGCTGTGACAGACGGACAGACAAACAGACACACGAGTGATCCTATGTGGGTTCCGTTTTTTTCCTTTCGAGGTACGGAACCCTAAAAATTAAGAATAACGTGGGTTTTTCGAAAGTCTACCCATAATGGGGTGAAAAGGGGTACCAAATTTTTCAGGGGAGGATTTTATTTTATTTTATTTTATTCAGAAAGGAACTCCAACAAAGGATACACATTACATGCATTATTATACATAGTACTTTGAAGATTTGTGCTCCTTCAGTTATAGGAGAACACATCATGCATACATCATCATTTTAAACATAGTTTACTGCGGGGCTTGATTAAATCGAAAATTGGTGTAAATAATCTTTCAGTCAAGTTATGGAAATATCCGAATTCTACTCCTGTGGGCATGAAAACAAGGAATACAGTTTATATGAAAAATCTTATTCATTTGGTTAATTAACTTGAAACTTGGCACAGATACTTGCATAAGTAATAGTTTGTCATTAATAGTTTTACAAAACTACTCTGGAGGGAGGGTTAGAGGAGGAGGGGGAAGAGGAGGGGGTGTGTGAGGGGGAGGGGGGTTGGTGAGGAGAGGTAGAGTGGTGAGGGGTGAAGGGGAGGGGAGGTGGAGGCGAGGGGAAGAGGAAGGGAAAGTGATGACGGGGGTGTTAGAGTGGGTGAGAGGGGCAGGGAGAGGTTAGCGGGAAGGGGATACAGTGAACGAACGTGCTAATCTCTGGAACTACCAGTCGGACTTTAAAAATTCTTTTTGCATTTGATAGCCCAAATCTTAAGGAAGGCTATAGACATATTTAACATCACTTTAGGACCTTTAAGTACTTTAGCTACTTACGTAGTTCGCCGAACGTCGTAAGCAGCTCGGGCTTCGTCGGAAAACTGTATGGTGTAAAGACTGCGGTATTAGGTTGTATGTTGATCAAAATACGATTCGCGACCATAATAAGTAGGTACCGCAAGGGCGGGTTACTTTGACTCTAGGGCATAACTTTGGCCCAAATCGAGACAACTGTATAAACTGCCCGAAGTGTCACGACCACACAACCGAACGTCGTATGTCCTTCGGTAACTATTAGATGGTGATATAGACGTGTACTTGCGGAACCTTGTGTGGATTTAATGACAGTAAACATCTGTCTCGATTTCGATTCTTTGTTTTATGTTTTTATAATTTTAAGTTGTATTTTTTTTTTTTTTGCTGTAATGCCAATTAAACGCATTTTTCTTTCTTCGTTTTCTATTTGGGCCAAAGTTATGCCCTAGAGTCAAAGTAACCCGCACTTACTGTATATATATTATATACAGAATTATAACCATTAAAGTCATCAATACAACCCTTTAAGACCAAGTACCAATAGGATTCTATTGAATGATTATTTCATGATATCTTGACATTTGAGGAGAATATACTAACTTAAAGGAGTGCTGCTACTTATTACTGATTCTAATGATTTAGTCAATCTGCCTAGCCTTTTCCCAACTATATTGGGGTCGGCTTCCAGTCTAATCGGATGCAGCTGAAAACCAGTATTTTACATGGAGCGACTGCCTATCTGACCTCCACAACCCATTAACTGGGTAATACGATACCTCTTGGTAAGACTGGTTGTCAGACTTTCGGGCTTCTGACGACCCGTAACGACTGTCAAAGATCCACGAATGACAGCCGGGACCAACGGCTTAACGTGCTTTCCGAGGCACGGAGGAGTCTCGATATGTAAAGATGGTCACCCATCCACGGACAACCCCGGCAAGCGTAGCTTAACCTGATGGATCGACCCGTGCGGCTGTTATTACTTAGCCACGAGCTCCTCCTTTTTCTAATGATTAAGTACCTAGGTATAATTCTGTAAATACATATTTGTTACGGTCGCAAATCATAATGTAATCAACATACTCGTACAACCTAAAACTAACTTGCAAATTGCTTAAACCCTGGCGCTTCCCCTTTTATTTAAGGACATGCATCGATAATTCTGTGTTTTTAAAATTCCTATAAAACCAAATGTTTATGGTTAAATCATTTGGATTTTCTATATGTGTTAAATTGACTATATTGTCTACTGTTGTACTAAAACCGAAACATGATTACTTGAAATTTTTTCAATAAAAAAAAATCCAAAGTAGCACCGTCAATTTTCTGTTTTATACGATTATACGTAAAAAGTTCCATATTGTGCAGCAACATTTCTTTAAGTCGAAGGTAGTTAAATATGTTAAGAACTGACTAAGCTAAAAAGTTATTTAAGTAAGTATAGCATTTTGTCATAAATCTACGTATAAATGAAACGCGTTTAGTTCCGGTGTGCGTGAGTCTTCCTCTCTCGCGTCAAACTAGACAGCCATAACGCCATTTCACTTAGGAACTATTTCACGATGTCCGAATAGCCACTACTCACCGAATAAATTCAAAAATGGAACATAATTTGTATGAAATTATCTGTCAAGTAAGGTATTAGGAACTTAATCGTCGACGTGGTCAAACAGGCCATTACATACCGAGCTAAACCACGCTTCGAAGTATCCTCTTAATCATGTTTTCTAGTACAAATTCAGTGATAAAAGCACAACATAAGAAATCACCCGGAGATATTGAAGACAGCCTCTTTTATTAGATTTTTATGTTGCATATCTTCTCAACATCTTTAAGGAGGATGCGCTACCTTAATCCCGCGAAATTCAAATTTTTTTACGTTTTTTTGCAATTTGAAGGTCAGTGTCAGGTTGTATGTTGTAATTCTGTAAAGCCATATTAGTTACGGCCGCGAATCATATTTTAATCAACATACAACCTGACACTGATCTGCAAATTGCAAAAAACGTAAGAAAATTTGAATTTCGCGGGCTATCTTAGCGCATCCCCCAAGCACCTTTCGCAACCAGCCCCAACCAACTGCTTTATGCATAGTTTAATTTAGACGGCTTTTAAACAAAAAAAAAAAACTTATTTTCTAAACGTACTATATTTCAACTTTAATACTCGAGTTAATATTTTAGAAAATCAGTTTTTTTTTTTAAATCGTGTTTAGGCATCGAAACCCATCACGTCTGTGAAGTTGTACCAGCTAATTTAATTTAAGCCTGTAGAGTTAGTGCCGATACGAAAGAAAAAGAAAAATCTTTCGTAGACCATAATAATACCAGCTTATTATTATCCCACTGTAGGGCAAAGACCTCTTCTCATACAGAGAAGGCACGAGCATTGATCACCACGCTTGCTGAAGACGGATTGGCGATTACCCGTATTGGAGATAATGTCTCCCAAAAACAAAAGTGTATTAATAATAGTCCTCCAGACCGAATTTCGGCCATGGCGACCAATCTGAGCGGAGACCAGCCTTCGGCGCGGGAGATATTATAGTGCACAAGTGTGTGCGCAGACACAGGTGTACTCTGTCTTCCCTCACTCTCATGGTACAATGGGACGCCAATCCGACAAGACCGGAGAGAGATCAGACCAACGACGTGCTTTCCGAGGCAATCACACTGCCAACTTCCAAACTCCGGGCTGTTACTAAGAAATTCTTAATGGATATACCCAATAACACTTTGTCCGACCGAATCGAACCTAGGACCCCACGCTCAGCACGCCCCCCTTGTGACCTCGGGAATAATGGGGCAGCCAACAAGAAAAAACCGGCCAAGTGCGTGTCGGACCACGCGCAATGAAGGGTTCCGTAGTTGGGATGAATTATTCCCAAAAACAAACTTAACATTGTAGTTGAAAAACATGCTCTCCCATACCAGGCCAGGCGCAATCCGTATTTTAGGTTTGAAGCTACAAGTACGCGGCGGGCTCGACTTGTCGAGCTAATTCTGTGTGGGCTGCCGCGCGTGACTCACGCGCCTTGTCTTAAAAGAAGACAACCCAAACGAGTCAGAAGGTATAAGAGTTACGCGATAGAAAGAGAGGCAACTTCTAGGTGAATATAACTGTAGGTAATTAACGCTGTGCGATCTGAGTTGCACTTTACGAGTATTGTGTCCTAACAAGAGTCGCTATTTATTTAAATGATTTTGCGGAGTGAAGCTTCTGTACATCTACTATTATGTATTTTGTGCCCATACATCGATATACGTCACGGTCAATTCTCCAACTGGAAATGTAAGTTTAGAATCACAAAAAAAAAAATGTGAGAAACAACAAATTAACGATTTTCGGACTTTTTCCTTTACTTGTGCTGTGAGACCTTGCTTCTTGACAAATTTAATGGTTCTAGGTCAACGTGAAGAACAGGTTTTGATTTATTTGAGAGTATCAAAGTATGTCGCATATTTTTGGCAATATTTTTTTATTGCGTTGACTTAGAAGCTTGATTTATTTTTAGAGCTTCAAGAGGCCGTAGACCTACGCATTTGATATTAATTTCAACTTGATACCTCCACTCGTTCCTGAGAAAAAGGGTCGACAGACAGACGGACAACGAAGTGATCCTAAAAAAAGGAAAAAGTGTAGGTACTACTAGGTATGCAGCACGCCTCCACGGTGGTGGTTAAATGGGGTTAATGGTTTACAATTAACCATTTACCAACGAGTACTTAGCTCGGTGCTAACAGGAATTTTAATTAGATTCGTTATACCACGAGATTTATCAGTTTCGATCTCAGTAGTCCGGCAGTCGGCTCAGAAAGTATATTCAATTGTAGCAGTTCCCACGACACGCGAGGTATCTAAAGTTGAATGTACTTAGGTAAGTTAGTTTTTACCTGCTGTTATAGCTTTATTTTCTTTGACCATTAACTCTTCAAGTGTAGTTATATACTAATTTATAAACCTAAAACCCCAGGGGGAGGGGGGAGTGGGGTTAGTTACGAACCCCATAGGTTCACAACTACGTAGGATAGTTTTTTTTCCAGAAAATGGTGTTTTTTTTACTTTTATGTATATATAATATATAAGCTTATATACCTATTATGTAAAGGAGTTTTTCCTTATGCACACATGGGGCGCAGAAAGCCTTTGAGGGGTTTGGGGGGGGGGGGGGAGAGGGGAGCTTTATTTTCTGTGACGATTAAAGTGGAATTGTTTATGTTTTATGAACTCAATCGTTACTATTGAATTGTCCGTAAACAGACAGTAAATATTATTATCTGTAACTAAGTAGGTCCACCCTACCTACAAATTACCAGTAGAGAGGGTGAAATTTAGCAAATTAGGTGTAACCGGTAACCGGTGTAACCGGCTAGGTTTAGGTGTAACTGGTTCAGACATAAAATTTAATTTCTGACAGAAGGTTTTTAAAGTGCTCGTATTTACTCTGAGGACATCTAAAAAACACCTTTCTTCTTCTTATATGAGTACAGATTTTGTCTTGATCTTGGATATCAAAATTACAATATTATAAACATCAAGATCCCTCGTGTCTTGAAAATCACTAAAAGTCATCTCGGCTCTGGTTTTAGAAAGCTCAACATTGCCTGCTCAACAACAGTCACAAATTCCGACTTCCTTAAAACCCGGGAACATTTGATCCCCGGGCGTGATCTGCAATGGCTTCTCAATCGATTGCGTACCCGAGTAGGCCGCTGCATACAAAATTTGTCAAAGTGGGGGATTACTGACCCACCAACACCCAGTGCAAGTCCGGTGCTTCTGATCAAACCATGCCCTACTTGCTGGAGTGTCCTAAGTGCCCGTTCACCTTCACCTCGAATGACCTAAAGAATGCCACTGATGCCGCGATCAATTTGGCCATCTACTGTGCTCAATCAATATGAAAACATCGAAGAATAGTTAACTTACGACACGAAAAGAAGAAGAAGATCATTAATTTGTAGTTATCTAGCTATCTAGATAACTGGGCAGACATGACGACAAGACAATCTTAATTAGTTAGATCGGAATAGATCTGTGGCGATTTGGGAATTCTAACTTTATTTCCTCTGCCATTACTGCCATCGATGTTCGCACTTCTTAGTCAGTAATTTTTTGTATGTGTGTTGACAAGAGTCTAGCTTTGTGCTCAGGAGACCAATGGGTAGGACCAATAGGACCAGGCTGCAATAGGTAGGTACAATAGAATTTTTAGAATCAACATTTCAAAGACTGTTTGCCGGGAGTCTCCCGGCAACCGGTCATCATAGCCAGTTTTATCATGCTGATTTGCCAAAGGAGGTACGGTCGAAGGAATGTTGGCAGATCAACAGCCAAATGGGAGCTGGTTGAGATTCGCACAGGTCAAAAAAAGACAAAAGGAGGAGGCCAGTATTCATCAGTAGGAGGAACAAGGCTGCCATCAATGATGATGATGAAGATGATGAAACCTCGCTGATCATATCATAATAGTAAAATGATGATGTTGTTACAGACACGTGCGGTGGCGGGGCGGCCGCATGCGGTGCCAACTGCACCTGTGGCCCCAACTGCGCTTGCGGCGATGGCAAACCCTCTGGTCAGTATAGTCATCATCACTCTTGCATTTATCCCAATTTGGTTGGGGTCGGCGCAACATCTCTATTATACGTTATCTCGGTAGACGTAGACGCCTCCTCATCCAGCCATATCATCTTTCACACTGTCCATCTAAAGTTTCTTTGGTCTTCCCCTACTCTCATAGCCACGCCGTTTCTATCATGATGTATCAACATGAAGTATCAAACGAGAGTCAGTAGGTACCCGAAAAAAATGGCAACATTACACAACTGAACTTTTTTACGTCGTCTCTTTCACTTTTGTGTGACTGTTTCTTTCTAAGGCATTGAGGTTCAATGTAAACTAGAGCAGACACCGCGAACAAAATGTTTACGAAACATTTTGGTGTCCCAAACTAAAGATGTGTAGGTACTGCGGACGTCAAATGTGAGACCCGCGGTGTATTTATGGACGTTTGCTGTCCCGGACAACAACATGTTGCGCCAAAATTTTGTTAGCGGTCACTGCTCTAGTTTCATTGAACCTCATGGTTCTAAGGCTGCCTTTCCACCAGATATGTGATGCGATGGATTCGTATGATAACAAGAGAATCGTTTGATTTCCTAACGTAGCTTGACTTAGCTCTAGTGGACAAGGGTAAATAGCACATTTATCCGCTCCGCTACACCACTTAGATCATCATTCTCCTGCCCTTATCCCAGTCTATTTGGGGTCGGCGCAACATTTCCTTTATTTCCATACTTCTCTATTATTCGTCATCTC
This sequence comes from Cosmia pyralina, assembly GCA_946251885.1. Classification (NCBI taxonomy): domain Eukaryota; kingdom Metazoa; phylum Arthropoda; class Insecta; order Lepidoptera; family Noctuidae; genus Cosmia; species Cosmia pyralina. The sequence goes on along the minus strand of OX276342.1, from coordinate 21,559,517 downwards.
GGTAGTCACCCCCTTTCTAGCCATGTCATCTTTCACACAATCCATCCATCGTTTCTTTAGTCTTCCCCTACTCTTATAGCCATCGACATTCATACTCAAAACTTTCCTCACGACATTTTCCACGCTACACCACTTAGATCTGATGTAAATAAACACAGTTTCGTAGCTTAGCCTCGTTGCTTAGCTACCTTGCATGTCTCTGGTGGAAAGGCAGCCTGACGCTCCATGGCTGTTTTTAAGCCGGGTTCTGTATATGTATGGAATTCGGTTGTCATGATTGGGCATGTGATGTGGAAGCATTCAGAAGAAAATGTCGTGAGGAGAGTTTTGAGTAAATGTGGATTATCTGCGAATTGAGGTACAAAAATGAGTCCATCAGGGCAAATGTAGTAAATAGTGATTGCATGTATTCAGTAGGCATTATACCTAAATTAAATCGAATATCGTCAGTGGCGCCGTTCTTTATGGACCAAAGTTGCGTCTTAGTCGACGTTCGCACAGACGTAAAAATATCGCGGCGATTTTATTTCGCGCACTGAATTTTCAACGCTCTGCTTAGCGCCGAGTGTTGAAAATCCAACAGTGTTTTTTCGACGCGCTAGAATGCACTCTGTTGTTGTTAAGTTGGATTCTCAACGCTCGGTTCAACTACGAGAGTTGAAAATCCTGTGCGCGATAAAATTCTGCCGCGATATTTTGACGTCCGTGCGAACGTCGGCTTAAGACTATGTGTGGATAAGGTCTATCCACACATAGTCCTAAGGTAAAGGTCTATCCGACAGGGGCTCAAAAAAAAAAACCCGTGTGTACATTTTATATGAACTCGTTCGCCGGTCCGTGGCCGGGCCGGCGCGGCGACGGAGCTTCAGTGCGCCTATCCTGTGTGCCACGGGCCTGTCAGGTCCCGGGCACGGCCCTAATATGTGTGGACAGATAGAACGGCAGTCTAGCAGAATCCTTCTGTGGCTACAAATTGATGTCTACAGTTTGATGAATTATTTTTTGAATACCGTGTTTGTGATTGTGATTGTTTATTTTTCTTAACATAGGAACCAATATTTATACATGTTCTCTTTTTCACAGGTGGTAAGCCGTGCTGCCAGGGAGGAGGCAAAAAGTAAAATTCAAACTTCAAATTCTAAACTCCCTTTTCCCAAATGATGCTCTATTTTAAAAATTATATAATCTTTATTATCTATATCGTAGATTAAATAGCCGTGTAACTCATAATACAATTATAATGTAGTTGTCTTTAATCATATTATTTAAAATATAACTGTCGAGGAGAAATATTGTGTCGTCATGAAATAAAATTAGTAGCTTATAAGAAATGATAGTATTACAATGATTATAGCTTATTTAGGATAGGTTATATTCGTCTCTGCTTACGTATTGCTAAGTGTAGTTAATAATGATTGTCACATTCAGTGTTTAGCTTCGACTCATTAAAGGGATTATCCTTAGTACTTGTAATACTCATTAGTTTAGTAAGAGAAGTGGGCACGCACACACACACTATGAATCTGTGTAGTGTATCTAGTAAATAAGTATGGAAATGTTTGTGTTTTATTTAATCTTACCCCTTGAAAGTATATTTTAAAGTCTTGCTACAAATAAGAGCCTGTTCACACGATGCGTTGCGGTGCTGCACCGTATCGTGTGAACCGGCTCTAAAGAATCAGTATCAAACAGTATCTACCTAACCTACCCACTTTGCCACATTGAATTTCAGATGAAGCTCTATAAAGCCGAACTTTTGTACGGTTCCGTACCTCAAAAGGAAAAAACAGAACCCTTATAGGATCACTTCGTTGTCCGTCTGTCTGTCTGTCTGTCAGTCTGTCAAGATCCTTTTTCTCAGGAACGCGTGGAGGTATCAGGTTGAAATTAATATCAAATACGTAAATCTATGGTCTCTTGGAGTCCTAAAAAACTCAAGCTTCTAAGTCAATGCAATAAAAACATACGGCCCTTTATGCGACGTATTTGATACTCGCAAGTAAATCAAAACCTATAGGGTACTTTCCGTTGTCCTAGAATAATGAAATTTGGCAAGAAGCAAGATCTCACAGTACAAGTAAAGGGAAAAGTCTGAAAAATGATCATTTGTAATTCTATCACATAAAAAAAAATCAAGTCTGTCAGTCTGTCAAGACCCTTTTCTCAAGGACGCGTAGAGATATTAAGTTGAAATTAATTTAAAGTTGAATACTGGTATTCAGCTGCATCCGGTAAGACTGGAAGCCGACTCCAACATAGTTGGAAAAAGGATAGGCAGTCGATGCTGTGCCCCAGCACTAATAAATCTACAATGAATAGGGTCGTATAATGCCTTTTTAGGTACCAACCGAATACTTTCCTACTATAAACTAAATAAATGGTTCCTGTCAGTTCAAGAAACCCTATTCTATGTCCATGATATCAGTTTATTTTACTTGTACCTAATATCTTCTTGAAAATGCTTATGTCATGAATTCATAGTGTAATGGTCTGGCTATGCAGCTTAGACTAGCCACAATATGTCGAGATCACAGAAATCTCCTTATTATTTAGATTTCTGTGGTCGAGATCGACCCGTGGAACCCTCATACACGGGTTTCCAAACGGATTGTTCCCACTATTCCTACCATGAATTCCTACCACTAGTGAAAGTGTGAATTTTCTTCACAGTTTATTATATTTAGAACTATTATAATATGAAGAAGAAGGCGTGAGTTTATTTATGGGTGTATTATAATATTATTAATTATTATACTAATAAATAATTAATTGTATATACACAATAATAATGTAATTAATAGTGTCATTAATTATGTATACAATTTATTGTATTGTATATATTAATATAGGTATATTTGATATATATTATTAATATATACTTTACATATTTTTTGCGTAGATGTGACGCATATTTTCCCCAAAACATGCTTTATACATTGTTTATTTTATTTTGTTGTCCTTTGCGTCATGTTTACCGCAAATAAACGTATTTTCTTTCTTTCTTTCTTATATACTATAATAGATGACTTTTTTTACTGTCTTGAAAAAAATAGGGTATTAGGTGAACGGAGTAGAAGCCTATGGCATACCTAGTCTTTTTTATTAGTTTATAAAGAAATTGATTTATCAATAAATAGTAGGTACAAATTCGAAGTAAACTTTTCAACAAAAACAGAATTTTTGAAAATAATTAATAAATCGTTAAAAAAATATCGAAATTGATTTGAATTTCGATTTTGTTTTTTAATATTCTGAAAATTAAAACACTAGGTATGCCCCTAGGCTTCCACTCCGTTCATTATAGTAAATTTTTTTCAAGACGGTAAAAGTCATCCAGTACCTATAAATCCTATAATTAACACTGGTAGGAATTCATGGTAGAAATAGTGGGAGCAACCATTCCAAACAGCAAGCAACCACAGCTGCAACTCTATCTTCTACCTAATTGTGCAATGACACTCAATCCGGGGTTGTCAAAATAAACTAAAAAGTTTCATTAAAACATATTTTTATTTCATACGACAATATGTATATGAATACAATAATTATATCATGGAAGCAATTAATGGGACTTGTTGTTTCAAGATTATTAAAATTCACACTTATTTCTATTTGTATCCCAAATAATTAGGAATCTCTCTTAAATCCTACAATTGCATACAAGAGCAATACAAAACATATAGATAATAGTCACTTAACAATGCAAAATCTTAATAAGAAACACTTAATGAAAAAGATATAAAATAAAATGAGTTCTCATACAAAATTCAGTCTCACATCAGCAGCCATATTCCTTGTTACCCGACTACGAAGCCAAAAGGAGGGTAATGCTCACGGAAAGTGATTGTTGATGTCACTACAAAAATAATCATTCACGCTCGTGGTAGAAAAATGTAGTTAGAACTTCTTCGTAATAAAAATGAAAAAATATAAGCAACACTGTTGCGGTAAGCAAATTAATATATTTATAAAAAGCGTAATAAACTACAACTACTAAGTTTGTACAAATAACAGCTTTGATACTTGCTACTTTGTAAACTTGTATAGTTAAATCTTTTACATCTACTAATAGAACTTTATAACTATGTTCCACAAAATAGTTTTTAGGTACCTTGTTCGGTACATAATATGTACCTAAAACAAAATCGGTATATAATAAACACTTGGATATATTTATTAAACTCTCTTCAACCGACTGAATAAATAGACTTCGTTATACAATATAGTTTCGTTTTCAATACAATCTCAATTCATACAACAACATTGACAAATATATTTCTTAATATTACAATAACAGACTGTAACAAATGCACTTTGTTTTCAATTCCACAGTTATACATTAGAATTAAAAAATCGTACCATTTTATTAGTAACAAAATATTATCAACATGGCAACCTTGAATTTAACGTCAAATCAAAGTTTACACTCACTCTAACTTACAAGCTACAATAATAATATGGTGGAATTTTAGTGGCTCTAATCTAATATATATAACAAAGTCGGGTTTGTTCGAACACTTATAACTCGAGAACGGCTAGACTGGTTTTCATGGTTTTTGAATTTGTTTCCGCCCCGAATAGCAGAATAACTAATAAAAATATATCAAAATTAACAAAAAAAAAAAAAAAATGAAGAAAAATAATTTTCTCATACATGAAATTTGGACAGGGGAACCGCGTCTGTTGGGATCTTTCATTATATTTAGAATTCCAAATTCAAATTAATTTTATAATCAGTTGTTCATTTGTTTTCCCGCCGTTCGATTTATTGAAATTTTGACAGGACAACGTCTGTCGGGTCAGCTAGTAATTAGAATAAAACCGTCTCCGATATTAGGTATAAATAATCATCAATACACAATTAGGCTTCCCCACTATTTGAAAAAGTTCTACAACTAAACAATAATTTTTCGCAATCATTTCTCTTACATCAAGCAATATCTTCCAAAAATTCAAATCTTTTATTTTTAGGAGACTGAAATCAATATTTCGTCTGATCTATTACTATGAAGCCACTGAAGTACCACCGTATACAATAAAATTCATAGTTGATCACAAGTAAAACGATCACTGAGAAATCACGAGCCGACTTCTAACACACTACTAGAAAACTTTGCCAAATGGCATAATAAAACATTCACGCGAGGTGAATTACATCCACCTTTAAGGTTGGCATACTATCACACCTGGAACACATCTATTTTACGGCTAGCAATACCCATGGTCACTGACAGCCGCCTATGGCGAGCCAGCGTGGCCCATGTTGGCTAGCTCAATTTTAACCAGCCATCTTTCTTTGATGGCCAGAACTCTTTTGGTGACTGGCTCCTGCCTACAGCTGCATTCTCTTTCAAAGAGTTATAAGTAAATGAAGTGCTTAGCAAGCGACCGTGTCAGTTCATTGGTAGAAGTTTCTTCTACGCGAACTTCATAAGCATCGGGCACTGATTGACAGCATTTTGCAGCCTTGCTTAATCGATTGGCATTTATTTTCGGCATCACAAATCTACAGCAGCTGGCATCCTGGCATCGGGAGCAGGCAGCTGCGGCAGGCGGCAGTCACCTATGGAATTAGTTCCTCTTCACTGTCATCATCTGAGTCGTATACGGGTGCCCCGTTTCTCATTTGGATGACTGACTTCTTTCTATGGCGTTGCTCCTTTTGGTCTTTGTGTATGTCTCTGTGAATGAAAGAGGTAGGTTTCGTATAATTGTGTGAGGAGTATGAATCTGGGGAGTTCGGTTGGGTGGTGTATCTTGGATGAGGGCTTTATTTTCTTATACATTATACTCTTTCCAACGTTTTATTTATTTACTTTTGACATAAGCACGCCTATGAAATTCCTTATTTATTGACAGACAACCATAGACGAAAAAATGCAATACTTCATGGATGCTGCCTCTTCTTTACCTACATTTTTCTATAAAATAAAATATCAATGCGTTAAATCGACTGAAACTTCTTCATAGATAAAATCGATTGTTATAAGAAATCGAATCGTTAACACATTAAGGACATCACTAATTGATTAGTAGGTACTCGAGCTGTGAAAAATAAAATAAATGGTTGGAAAGATTATGGCTGTAAACTAGCTTTTTTGTTTGGTCTTTTATATAGCGGGGTGATCATCCAGTTTGTTTGTCTATAATAGCCTACACTGGTACGACACAACTTAGATGTAGCACCGGCAAAATTCTTAAAACCGATCACGATCCGAACTGAGTGCGCCTTCAAAATTACCAATCTTTATTACTGCTTTAGGCGAAAGTAATCTTTACACAAACGCAATAACTTGTAATGTCATATAACTAAATACATTCGTAAAATTGAAATTAATGAATGCAAATTTTCAAATCTATGCTACATCTAAGTTGTGTCGTACTGTAACAGACTGGCTAACCTAGGTGACACTGACGCTGTCCTGCGAATCAACAATCACTAGCTATAGAATTTTTTCCGGATGCCTGTTACTCTTGTCTCATTATCGACTTAATTCGCGGGTAAAGGCGGCCAAATCAAATCGACGCGTTTGAATAGCACCTATGGCACTACATACAGCATCAAATTGAATGAATTCGACATCCCAAGGAAGGAAGCCCACTTCTCTCAAAGTCACATACAGGGTGTATCAGAATGGTGTAGTCAAATTTAAGGGTGTGGTATAGACCATCAAACTGAACAACTTTCTCCATGGGACCAATATCGAAATCTCGAAAAAATTATCAGCCATCCCATACATTTGGGACGAGTAGGTATTGAAGCTTTGTACGGGACAGCTGATATTTTTTTCTCGATTACGATGTTCGTCTCATGGAGAAAGTTATCTATAGAGACATCAAAAAGGGCTCCATCCCCAGTGGATCGACGTAAAATAAAAACTAACCTGCCGTTAAAAAGAGGACGTAACGCACTCTTGAGGCTGGTGAACAGATACGGGTACAGTCGCTCCTGGCTGGCCAGCAGGTCTCGCGCACTCTCTAGGGGTTCTGACAGTGATGCAGCCAGGGACTTGTCTTGAAGATCCTCGCGGGCTGGGAGGGCTGGTCGCTTGTCTGAGGAGCAACAGGCTTCGGATACTGTACGGTCCAGGATGTTGTCTTTGCTGGAAGGTGAAAAAATGTAGTAAAATATGTGCTGTTAAGAGAGTTTTCGTGTTGAGTATACAGGGTCAAATTAAATTAGCTAGCGAAACTCCGCAGAAGTAATGGGAATCGATATCCCAATACTACAAAATTTATAAGATTTAATAATGTTTTTTTGTGTTCAACGACCGCTGGTAGTGTTGTGACTAATTTGAAGTATGTGCTGATAAATCTGTTTTTTTTTGGTATCGTGTTTAACTGACGATATCCAGCACGTCTGCAAAATCGCTAGCTAATTTAATTTGACCCTATGTAGTGAGTGTTCTACAACAGGCCTCCTATGCCTACCGTATATTTATATCTTTCCCTGTATTACTTAGAATATTTATTTTACATAGTTTGTTTTCTGTTTAACCTATCCATGTTTGAACATTCTTTTTATTTGTTTTCACATAAAGATGTATGTTGTAGATATTTTTTTTAATGTTGACTAACTTTACTTGCCGGGGTTGGTCCGTGGATGGGTGACCATCTTTACATACCGAGACTCCTCCGTGCCCCGGAAAGCACGTTAAGCCGTTGGTCCCGGCTGTCATTCGTGGATCTTTGATAGTCGTTACGGGTCGTCAGAAGCCCGAAAGTCTGACAATCAGTCTTACCAAGGGGTATCGTATTACCCAGTTAATGGGTTGTGGAGGTCAGATAGGCTGTCGCTCCATGTAAAATAATGGTATTCAGCTGCATCCGGTCAGACTGGAAGCCGACCCCAACATAGTTGGGAAAAGGCTAGGCAGATTGATTGTTGACTAACTTTATTTGGCGCTACAAATACGATTGGTTGAGCTGGATGGTGCTGATCCAAGCGTCATGTTCGTGAACAGGCGCCGTCAGTTGAGACTGGTCATATACACTTTTTTTTTTACATTGTTCTTACATATAGAAGCAACAAGAGTAATGGATTCTGATTCCAGATCCAGGATTTTGTAAGATCTTGATTTAATAGTGTCCTTGGAGTTTCTTGTCCGTTCTTCTCCATAAAGATCTACGTTTTGGAATGGGCGTCTAGCTTCAACTTTCTAACTGACTGACCCTTTGAAAAAATCAAAAGTGCTTGTAATTGGTATAAATAAATGCTTTGAGCTTGAGTTACTTTCAGCTAAATTGTTCTATACACATTATTGTGTCGGTAGTGTACACACTAAGTACTTGCTCAAAACCCCCTGGGCTATCATAAGTACCTACAGTGCTGCAGTGTCTTGTGGCCAGTGGAAAAACGTCCCATCCTAACTTATAATGTGTAGCTTTACACACCACTACCACAGTCTATACATCATACAGTCGTCCGACGAGAGCCCGAGCTGCTTACTTAGTTCGCCGAACTTCGTAAGAAGCTCGGGCTTTGTCGGACCACATGATGTATCTAAGACTGTGGTACTACACGTGGTACTACTACGCTATAAATGCGAAAATGAGTTTGTTAGTTACGTTTTGCGAAATTTGGCACATGGGTAAACCATGACCTGAATTAGGACACAGGATACTTTTATGGGATAGTGCATATCTATGGATCTTACCTATTATCCCCGCTGTCATCACTATTCGCGGGACTATCAGTCGGCGAGAGTGTGACGTCACAGGGCACGCGGAAGTCAGGTAGGCTGCGTGCGCATGCAAACGCGGCCAGTGCGCGCTCGCGCACGTAGATGAACGGCCTTATGATACGTATGTCGTGGTCACTGAAAAAAAAAAGATGAATTTGTAGTCAACAACACATAACATCATGCCTGTTTTCTGTGTGTTAAGCAGAAGTGTACCTAACAGTACACCCACATTTCGCCAGTTATGTTTAAGTCCGATGTAATAGGGGGCAATGACTCTGGGCTGCTACTGATAATTTGAGGTATCAACAGAAAAAAGCTAACGCCTGGATCACTCGTACCGAGTAGATAAGGCGAGACAGTGCTCTCGGCCGAATGCTCGGTACGTGTAAACACATCACCGAGTGCTCGGCCGAGTTAAAGGGCGAGACAGTCACTCGGACCCTATTCTATTTACTAGACCTAGTGCCCACCTCCGCACTTCCCCGTACTGACTCGCTTGCCCACTCAGCAGGTATAAACATGCACTCGGTGCGTACTCACCACTCGGCACCCTCACTTCGCTCGTAGCAGGCTACCGTTTCCCGCGATTTTTGTGAACTGACTGACTGACGCGGTGCCAAGTTAAAAAAATACGTGCAGACACCTACTCGTCCACCCAACTTTCTCGGCCTAGTATGATTTTGTTGCCTCGACTATCTACTCAGTACGTGTGATTAGGGCATTAGTATAATTCCGTCCATGCTAGCATTGAACAGCCACTCACAGATAGTGTACCTAGCATTACGGTCATTTAGAAGGCTACTGACTCTGAACAGATGTGGCAATTTTTTTTAAAACGTGTATTATAAACACAAACCATCGCGGGTTTAGCAGAGGTATTTAATTCACTTACCGCAGCGTATAATGTGGTTTCAAAGTCCTCAAAGTGCCAGCATGCATGGCAGCTGCTACGAACGCTGTAGCAGCTCGGTCCAGGTGCTGCGCCAGCGCAGCTACGCCATAGCCGTGCGCCACGGCCGTGGAGATGGCGCGCTTGCGAGTGCTACGACGCGACCAGCGCGTAGCCTCGGCTGCTAGGCTCCATGGACTTGTGCAGATCGTATCTGTGGAAGAAGTATAGTGTGAGATTGAAGATAGTTCTAAGTTAAACTAAGGTCTAAGTCTCCATCGGTGACTATTTGATGGGTGGTGATTATTTTTTACCTGCATTGAGTGTTCTAATGTGACGATCTTCTCATAATAGCATGTATCTTGACACGGCATACGGCAAGATGCGGTATGCGGCTGATGACTTCACTCGAAACACGATAAATGTCGATAAGGCTTGTTTAGGAAACTTATTTCTTCTTTATTTATCGTGTGGTTAGTGACTAACCTGGTGTCAGAGTTTTATGCCGCCCATGGGCCTCTGACTTGGCTCCACATGCCGTCAAGAAATATCTCTCAGGTATGTCGGTTTCCTCACGATGTGATGTGATGAGTGTTTATGTGTGATGTGTAGGAAATTGATCGCACAGATCTTTCGTAATCGTCATGGGATAGGTTCGGTTTCTTTCTTCTTCGGTTTTTTAAGTCTTTTCGGCGATCGGCACGTTGAGCGCAGTAAGATGATAAAACTACGAGGTTGAGCATGATTACTTAAGGTATCACTTACGATCTGCCTCGTCCTCTTCAAATTTGTCTTCGTAAATTAACTTGATGCCGAGGGTTCTGCAGTACGCCATCAGGTGCAACGGGTCCACTTGTGAACGCGCCTCGTGTACGAATAGAGCACCTGTTAAAGAAAAGTGATAATTAGTAACAGTTCAGGAGTTTAAGGTTTACTTCTCAGACTTGGGAGTATGTTGAATGATAATCAAATTATCGTTGCTAGGAGCTCGTGGCTAGGTAATAAAAGCCGCACGGGTCGGTCCATCAGGTTAAGCTACGCTTGCCGGGGTTGGTCCGTGGATGGGTGACCATCTTTACATACCCAGACTCCTCCGTGCCTCGGAAAGCACGTGAAACCGTTGGTCCCGGCTGTCATTCGTGGATCTTTGACAGTCGTTCCGGATCGTCACAAGCCCGAAAGTCTGAGAACCAGTCTTACCAAGGGGGGGGGGGGTATTACTACCCAGTTACTGGGTTGTGGGTGGTGGAGTAGCTTCATGTAAAATACTGATATTCAGCTGCATCCGGTTAAACTGGCAGCCGACATTGAATTTCACAGCCACTTTTTAATGCCCAACGAAGTTGGAGCCTGATGGAAAACAACATAAATTTGGCCTTGTGTTCACCAGTTATAACAAAGTAGTGGTTTTAAAAAAAGCAATAAGGGCCTGTTTACCACCTACGATTAAGTTCCTATTAACTTACTTGGCAGATAATTTCACACAAATTCTATTCCATTTTTGAATTTATTCGGTAAGTATAGTGGCTACTCGGACTTCGTGAAATAGGCCTTATGTCACGTTATAAAAGCAGGTATGGAATCAAATTCTTTCCGGAAAAGGGTAATGTGATAAATTGTATGCTATGCTTATGCCATAGTGATAGGTGATATATTCTTACCTATACTGAAGTGTATGCCTTTAGCTCTGGAGTAGAGCTGGTACTGGTGCATGGTGTGCAGCAGAGCGATGGAGGCACTTCCTCCTGAGAGGCAGATCAGCACCTTATCTCCTGGTCGGATCATGTTGTACTCGTGGATGGCCTGTAAGCAGAACAGTTTGATTAAGAAATGCTGTTTGTAATAATAGATATTATCGAAAGATGGTTGACGAAGATGACGTAGGTATAATACAGACGTTTGGTAGAAAACGACTGGAAAAACTAGTGCACCGGCGCCATATAAAATGGGACAAGGGAAGCAGGATTATGAATTCATGATGGTTGTCGAAGATTCCTTTGAAAACTCCATTTTCAGGGTTCCGTAATGTCCTAATAAAATATAAATAAAATAAAAATCTTATATTTCAGACAGAGTCCATTGATTGGTTAGTATACAAAATAAAACTTAGAACTAGTGTTAGTACTTATAGCTACCCGGAAAAATATTTTTATATAATTAGGCCCCACTGGCATGTAGGCCTATCCAGTGTCCCAGTATGGGGCTATCCCACCTGTCCGCTATGGTTTTCAGGATGCTGTTGGGGCTGGCGCGTACCCGGTGCATGATGGAGGCGCATCGCTTGCGCATGATTGCGTGAAAACCATCAATTGCCATCTCCGCGAACATGCTGGAAGCACTACAGTAGCGCGGCAACCCCATCAACACCCTGAACGCATTATTATATTGGACGCGCAGAACGCTGTATGCCCTCCGCGTATAGTTGACCCACAGACTGCACGTGTAAAACGACTGACAGTACGCTCTAAACAGCGCAGCCTTTACGTCAGTCGAGCACGTCGCAAATCTGCGAGCCAACATATTGCAGCGGACAGCCAACGCTCTGCGCTCACGCTCGATGTCCAGGTTGTCTTTCATGTCTTCAGAAACCCAGTGGCCCAGATACTTGAAAGATGTGACTTGTTTTAGGGGACTTCCGCAAAGTTTCAACTGTGGTACAATTGGGTAGTTTTTAGTGCCTGCCTTAAAGACTAGTACCTCACTTTTCTTCACATTGTATCTGAGCCCATGGGACTCCGCATACCTTTCACATATCTCAAGCAGACTCATCATTGCGTTAATCGATGGGCTCAGCAACACCATGTCATCCGCGTAACTAATATTGTTGACGCATATTCCGTCAACATAACATCCCTGATAAGTGTTGCTGAGCTCAACGATCAACCGGTTTATGTACAGACTGAAGAGGCGGGGGGAGGTCAGGCCGCCCTGCCTCACACCGCACCCCAGCCTATACTCATCCGATAATGAGCCTGCCCACCTAACACAATTAATCTGATTGTTATACCAATATCTTAATATTGATATAACTTCTCTATCCACTGAAGTATCATTTAATAATTTTTGCCACAGCAGGTCGTACGACACCAGATCGAACGCTTTGGATAGGTCCAGGAAACACGCGTTAACGGGCGTTTTCCTGTGCGTATAGTACTGGACAGCATGCTTGAGAGACAGTATGGCACTTTCCGTGGAGAGACCAGGCCTGAACCCAAACTGCGCATCATGCAGATCGATGCGGGTTGCCATATGCCTATGAAAAAACCCTTATAAGATCACTCGTGTCTGTCATGTCTGTCCGTCACAGCCAAATTGCTCTTATCTAGTGGACTGATTAAGTTGTTTGGTACACATATCAATTTGTGTGACCCAAACTTGGACGTGTTACGTAAATAAATGAATTTTGAGGGACAGACACGACCTTTTTTTTAAATTTTTTTTTAGGTCGCTTTTGGGAGCAAAACAAAAAATTCTGAAAAGTTTTGCACACTGTACGTTGTGACATAATAATATCAAATGAAAGGGCTTACTTTGAGGGTCTTAAGTATAGTTTCTTTTAATAATTTTAAAATAATTAGTTTTAAAGTAATTTTAGAAAATAGATGAAAATTAACCAAAATCCCCAAAACCTCCGAAACTGCTGAGCCTAAAATTTTGAAAAAAAAAAATACAGAAAATAGTTCTATACTTATAGGTTTTAGTTTACAAGAAAACCTACAATAAGTCTATGGGCTTAAAATAACATGGTACCTATATCTCTCAATATTGTTCGTGTTTTTCAACTACAATGTTAAGTTCCAAAAAAAAAAGTTCATCCCAACTACGAAATCCCATTCATTGTGCGTCAAAGAGTATTTAATCACGGTTTAATAGTCTGTTGTGCGTGGTCTGTCACACAAATGGCCGGGTTTTTTTAAAGCCTTTTCTCATTTCGAATGATGTGGTGAGTTGTTTATAATTTTGGTCACTTAGTCTCCATGAGATTTTACAATTCTACTGATTGCTTCATAAAATCTAGATGTAACTTGACTAAAGTCAGGTTAGGAAAATAAAATGTATCTCTACCTTATGCTTTGTAAAGCTTTAGCGTAAATTGGTCAACTACCCTATTCAGTTTCCTGATCTTTTCGTAGTTTCTGGAAGTCGATGCTGTTATCCAACCTCCTGTCTCTGATCTCAATGTTGAATATTGTGCGTACCTCAACAGTGGGTTTCCAGACGGCTCTGGGCGGGCAGTGCCAGTTGCTGTCATCATCCAGGGTCAGTTCTGTGAGTGACGCGTCACTGCAGGCGCTGCTGTCTTCGTGTTCTTCACGTTCTTCTTCCCAATGAGGTTTGAAGGTGGCGCATTCCGATTCACTGTAAAAGTTTTTTTGTTTTTTAGGAAAATATTAAACGAGGTCTCTGGATGCTGAGGAATAATTTATTTTAAATGATGATGAACGGTCGTGATCTCGAGAATGTTGCCATTACTTCTCTGCCATTACTTACATTTAATTCTTTTTTTAAATGGGTATCGCCCTTTCGACTTTACCTACGCACATAAAGGTGCTTTTGACATAATAATAAAATGAATTCCACAAAAAGGCAAATACTCTGTTCAAGATTTGGATTCGGTTCACATTAGGTAATATCCAAATTCGGTAGCTCATACTTACCAAACTTTGGCAACACTAATTTCACTTCACGTGTCATACATTGTTTAGCATATATATAAGTGTACTAAAGAAATGGCTTCTGGAACTTACATACACCGAAACAGAATCATTTCTCTAAAGATTTGTCGACAAGCCGCTGTGCCAGCATACAATCTCTCACACTTTCACCCACAGTCACTCACACAAACACACTCACACCACCCACACACACACACACACACACACACACAACACAATACACGCCTTACTAAACTAGCCTTAGATTAGTAAACCGACATGTTTCTTTATGCTCAATCGCACTCCGACCCACAAGATACAAGCCCTGCTTAGTTTGTGGGTCAACGGTCAAACCTTGCATTGTTGTGATGTACAAAGTTAAATTTGTTTGTGTATTCTGTCATCACCTTTTCTTTTGCCAATAAAACTTTTTGTATTTTTTTTTTTTTTTTTGTATTTTTTTGTATATCCTAGCATTTTTAACAAGAGATGTAGCCTGCCCAGGTTCTTTTAAAATGATACGTTCTCAGAAGTCTTAACAATGTCAGGAGTAAAACAAAGCATGTTAAGCTTTAGTACTATGTGAATCAACTAACCTCCTATCATAAAACCGTTCATCAAGGGTCCTCTGGTCGGTGCCGTACCCACTGGAGCGAGAGCTTCGGTCAGAACAGCTAGACGACGCGTTGGAGGAGCGACTGCAACGCTTTGAGTCAACCACTGTCGTTGTGGCCCTAGAACAATGGGTTAGACCATAAGTTAGTATGGAAGAGTACGGTTTATTTAGTTTAATGGTGAAGAAAAGAGAAGTTTTGGGATAGAACCGTAAGATAAGCTGCCCTCATAACAGCTTAAAGCGTAAAGCCAAGTAAAAAGCAAGCTTGGCAGCAGAGTATCGTAATTTTTTATTGTGTGGAGCCCCATGGAATCTCCCTACGGAAAAGGCAGTTAGAGTTGTAAAAAACCAACTAATCCAGCACGAAAGCCATTTTCGCCACATTAAGAGGCTCGCTTAGGTTAGTGGAACGCACCAACTCTCTTACGCTTGTGTCAATCCGCGGAACAAAGTACTGATAGCTAATCTGTTTGGATGATATTGCTAGCTTTTTCTCAGGACCGTCCATCAATGCATACCCATATTTTAGGATGCTCATGCTGAGCAATGAATGTACTTGTTGAAGTATGTGATGATAGAACAGAATATTGAATCGCATAGTACTATATCGTACCAACACAATGTTCTGTATCAATATCATCAAGTGCATAATTTTATGAACGAAGTGATAGAAACAAACCGGCACGTGACAATCTGAACTGAACTTGAGATGAATCAAATAGCCGTTGCAAGCGAAATTGATTGTTATGGCCTTACGTATGATACATTAAAAAGTGAAATTAGAACATCAAAAAGATACAGAAATGGAAGAAACAAAACTCATCAATTAAAAGAAAAAGTTTTTAACAAAATAATCTTCTTTTTACACGAGATTTTCGCATTAAAAGAATAACTGGATGTCAGAATGAGATATTGTTTTAGTGGAATATGAGATGCTTGGGCGACATGCTTTGATTTATTGCCAAAACTTTACCCGTGGCCGTTGTGGCCATTTTGGTTTGAATTTAAACTTCATTAAAATCTTGCCAAGTCGTCGGCGGTTCTAGCAAATGGTTTAATGACCTTCTACCTAATTGCCGTTTCAGGAAATGCAATGAAATTTGTTGAAAATAGAAATAGAGAACATGCTTTATTTTTATGAGTTCGTCTATTTTTAAAGAACAAAACTCTCTCTGACTTGGTGAGGTCAATCAGAATCCATTTATTGAAGTGGTTTTTTAGTAATCTTGGCTTACGTACAGCCGTGGATGTAAACTTGCTGACATGATGATCTAGAAGTGGCTCGGTTTATGTTGTTGTGGTTGTGGTGTGCAGTAATGCACTGAGAGTTCGAAGTATGGAACATTTCAATCTTTATCTTAGTGCCAGTGGGGAAAGCAACTGTCAAAATGGCGCTGTCATAGCTAGTTCCCAACACAAGCTAATAATACAAGGCGTGGAGTGGTTTTATTTTATTTTTGCGAAAATGATGCGTTGTTGTATTCCTAAATACTCTGAATTTGAAGTCCACCATTTCCCGAGGGACCCTAATAGAAGATGGTGGCTTAAAGTTATTCGTAAAGATTTAAAAAAAATTAAACAATTCGAGGTTAAAACCTTAAAATAATATTTACTCGTTATCACTTTCTTCAAAATATTTCTGACTTAAATTGTGACACTTTCCATGTCACAATTCTTGATTTGAAATCTCCAAAAAAACGAAATTGTGAAATAAAACTACTCATGAATGGAAACGAAATGGAATGAATGAAGAACGAAACGTCCAATTTATTGTAGGCCGTTGGGACCTAGCTATGATCACGCCATCTACAATTAGCTTTGCCCGACCTTCCCCATTAAGGCGAGTATAGCTGCTAACCGGCAGCGCTACCATTGAAAAATTAATAAGTCTGGAGATATGGAACATTTTGAAATTTCCTATGCTCACATTTTTAGTCAGATGAGGTAAAATATTTTGTACTAAAAAATCTACACGAAACCTCCTAGGTTCGAAGTTATAACAGTTAACGCCAAAAACGGCCGTTTTTGACTATTGACTAAAAATGTATGCAATTTCAAAATGTACCTTATCTCCTGACTTATTAATTTTTTTACCAATGGTGGCGCTGCTAACACCTATACTCGCCTTAAGGCGAAATCCTTATATCCTTCTTAAGAAGGAAAAATTAAGAATGTCGAAGATGAAAAACGTATTTATGCATTACCTTACCACCGCATTGTCCGTTCAAAAGCTATTGGTAAATACTAGGAAGCAGTAAAGGGTGTCGTTTTTAATGCTACCCATTAAAACCATGACATCATTTCACTAAGCACTAAAGCAAATCCACTTCAAACTAAATTAATTTTAACTTAGAAACTTACTTATTCTGCCTTTCAGGCTCTTCGACAAACACGACTCTGCCTTGCTCTGCGGTGTCGTGTCTCTTGGTCTGTCTCACATGGTCTCCAGAGCAGACTGGTACACCTTCGATGATGTCGGGAACTTCACTCTTCTCATGCTTCTGGCATATCCGCATTCTGCCCTGGCACTTTCTGGTCTTGTTTGTTGAATCTGTAAGTTAGTTTGTAAATGTTAAAAAGGTACTTTTTGTGCTAAGCTGGATTCCTAGGTCAGATTATTAGTACCTACTTATGTTTTGTATTAGGTTATAATCAGCAATTATAGGGAAAAATTGTACCCATGTGATCTTATTGAACATAAATATTCTTCGCAAGTAGGGCCTATATCACGATGTCCGAATAGCCACTACTCACCAAATAGATTCAAAAATGGAACAAAATTTGTATGAAATTATCTGCCAAATAAGTTAATAGTAGCTAAATCGTAGGTGCTGAAACAGGTCCGTAACATATTAACGTACTTAGCATATTCTGAATCTTCCGTGTTTGTCAAAAACTAGTCACAATTCTGCTAGGTACTAGAAATGATGAATATCTTCATCAATTTTATTAACATCTATTGACATTGAATTGTTCGGTGTCGACGACTCGAACAAACGTGAAACATTTATTGACATCACTTGTGTCCGGGTTCATTCAGTTAAACGGAGAAACAAACAACTGTAAACTTACCGAATTCTAAAAATGCATCAGTTTCTGTGAAAGTCATGTTGATGCCACTGTCTTGTGAACTCACTGAATGATTTTGGCACCAGTTCTTCTTGGTAGCACAATGTTTGCAAGCGACGTCAGTACAACTCGCTTCGTCGTCCGACAATTTATTTGAACTCAGAGATTTGGGAAGAATCGGAGAGTTCTGTGTTGTGACCACTTGGATGATAGTGTCAGGGGTCGAAGTCTCACTTGAATTGAAAGAGATACTGTTTGGTCCTGAGGCCTCATGCGAAGGTGTGCCATGTGCTGACTTTGGCGAACTTGTTGTTGGAGAACGCTTGCAGTAACGACTGTCATCTTCGTCATACAAAGGCAGCAGGATAGGACTAGTGGGACACTTTCTCAAACTAGAGGTCGACTTTTGGAGATCCAATCCCAACTCTGGCCCAGAACCGACTCTTTGTCTTCCAGTTTGCGGCGGAGAACTCTTGCGGGAACATGACCCAGTGTAATCTGGAGAAATCATCTCGTCAACTTGATTGACCATCTCGCGAATTTCGTGTTTCACTTCCGAAGCCATTTCTCTCGACATACCCATTAGATACTCCGCTACGTCTATGACTGATACTGAATTCTTATCGCTCTGACTAGAATTAATTGAGTTCATGCTAAGATTTGACTGTTCAAGCGAGTCTGAATTCTCCAAGATATCGTCTACTTTGGATATGACTTCACGGATCTCTGACTTTATTTCTGTCGCTAATTCTCTAGTCATCTCCTTGACATAGGCCTGGATATCCTCTGAGGTCTGAGAGTTTAATGAAGTCGTTGGTGATGTCCGGCCTACTTGGCTGCAGTCAGATATTGATGTACTGCTCTGTGTACTGTAGAGGAACGCCTTTCCGGGTGAGATCATTGGGTCGTCTAACGACTGCAGGTCTGTTTGACTTCCACAGTTACAAAAGCCTGATTTCTCAATGACATTGTTCGGGCTGGTCTCTTTCAAGCCCAAGTTCAATTTTGTTTGTGCGCTTAGTGCTGCTGGAGGACTGTCAGAACCCAAACTATAACATCTTGATCTGATTAGCAGCGGTTGTCTGTTTTGAGGTATCAGGCGTAACGGTGATACAGACTCCCCAACAGCAAATTGCACCGGAAGTGGCGTCTCTGATTCTTCCTTATGGGTTTCCCGTAGACTTGATTCTCTCGAAAAGAACTTTTGTTTTTGTTTCAGTCTAAATATATGGCAGTCGTCTATGGCTGAAAGACTGAAATGTCTTGGCGAAGATCCCAAAATAGGCGATGAATTAATGGCAGACCTTGTATTCAGATTTAGGCTTTTTCTTGCTCCCGTGTACCCTGATGGGTCAAATGGCACAATGTGTTTGACATTGCCCGATCGACCTAGAAGAAGGTCGTGGGCTTCTTTGGGTAGCATAAACCATCTAAGATAGTCTATGCGTGGGTTAAAACTAACTTCTGGCTCAGCTGTTGAGCATTTCATTGCCAGTTTTCTTGCTCTGTTGAATAGATTCCTCGCTGTTTGCAGAGTCTCGGTGCACGTTTGAGGGAATATGCCTGGACCTGAAACGAAAAACCAATGTAATTCAAAACGAAGTCATTGACGTCATAGTGTTTAGACGTGAACGTCTAAATAAAAGTGTAAACTGACCAGAAACTCTTCTCTCGTGTGAAGTCATCTTTCCGTCATTGAACCTCAGTGAGTGCAATGACTTTCTGTCTCTCAGTACTGCACATGTGTGATGTCTCCACTGTCCAGTTTCAGGATTCACTACGTATTGCGGCAGTATCTTCCAGCCTTCTGTAGCGACCATCTTCAAGGCTTCTAGAACGAATGCCAGCTCAGAATCTGTCGTGAAGAAGGGTAGAGAGACTCTGCAGAACCCAGGTCTTAAGTGTTCATTGTAGATAGGCACTTCTGGCGCTTTCACATCACTCATTCTTCTCACCCGAGCGACTTCTTTTTGCCTGTAAGATAAATTCCATTGATAAATACGAGCGTGCTGATATTTTCTGAGCGTGCAGATTATTCGGCCTTGAGATACAATTAACAGATTTATAATACAAACATATATAGCCTAAATGTTTGTGCTTCTAAAAATACAGTCGGCGTTCAAGATGTTTTCTCAATTCGTATGCTAATAAATGAATTCGTTGGAGATATAACAACGATCGGTTGGTGCTGAATTAAAATTAATGTACCTACCTACATATTTCCGCCTTTAAATCTTTATTAATTTACGACAAGTGTCAATATACAAGACGACTATTAAAACCATTTTATAACTGTTCATAACATTCATTCCAAGTGGGTTTAAACAAGATACGCTTACAACCACCTGAATTTACCAGTATTACTTATTTACACATAATAATAATTCTCACAATCAATTGAGCCTTGAATTTCTATTGGCGCCTTAATTTTATAGTTATTCCAATATACTCACGCTTCGACATCTAATAGTTTCTCATATTCTCTAAGCAGCTGGTCGTCAATCCCAAGGATATCGGAGCCGTAGTTCAGGTTGCTAGAGAGACCTCCTCTCGCTTGGATCCCGAAGACATCATTCAGGACTGCACAGATGAAGTTGTGGTGCAGGAAGGTTCCTCGTGGGTGTTTCACCATCAGAGAGAAGATGGGGAGCCTCCTCACAGTCGGAGACAGATTCCCCAGAAGAATCAACTCCGGAATATTCTTTATGTGAGAAATAACTTGCCTGGAACAAAGACGGTCAGAATCAATACACAAATATTTTGATTTTATCATAGGTAGTGTAGGCACAGATTGTAGGCGTATAAAGGCCATTGTCCTAATAATTCCCAGCTTCTGCTTACGCAAGTTATTTGTGCAAATACACGTAAACATAAATTTAATTAAGTATATCGGTCTTAACATGGCGTTTGTTGTCGTTTCATATTATGGAATCCTCGAAATTGCAGAGACCGAATTTTCTTTGAGCTACTAAGATTTCATTAGTGTTGATGAAATATTTCTGCATGAATATTGATACTATAAATATCTAATACATCTGACCAGAATGACACAGTATGACACCTTCTAGACATTCACATGATACACAAACGTGACAATAGCACGCCATAAATTTCAGAGACAATAAAACAATCTGCGTAATAACATCATCACTCATTCTAAACGATTTAATCAACTCATGGGTTACGTGGTTATAAGGTTCCGTTCAGCTATAGATTAGCAAGTAGAAATCATTACACAAGCTAAACGTTAATTATATCTGCATAAGCCGTCAATTAGCACATAAATTACCATGCCAAGGCCTCGCTGGGACCGCAGCAATAAAAGGTAGAAATCAATAAGGCAACTGTAGTAGATTTCGCTGTAAACATGCTGGGTTTATGACAAATATATGTATATATATATGGCGACCTCTTGCTGTACACTTTAATTTTTCGCTGTATCGATTAGTTCTTAAATCATTGGGTAGATAATTCTTCTTGTCTGTTACGGTGCCCTACCTCCATATAAAGATTCATACTTCATTGGTCAATATGTTTGACTTTTTATTTTGCTTGTCCCATAAAAACTTTTTAATTATAAATAATATTATCAACCTTCACAACTCCTGAACCAAGTTAAAGATCTATACGTTTACAAAATGTCATTATTACTGACCCACTGATTTTTACGACTTACCAACTGATAAGCATACGGATATACATTGATGATTCTACTTTGTCAATACCTATTTCTTGTTTTAAAATTATGTTAAATGGTGACTGCTGATCAAAAAATAAGAGAATTTGTGTCCAATAATTCTTATGCTTTGTTATCTACCACTTTGAAGCTTGTCAATTTATCATTTGACTTTTTAAAAGCATGATAAAAATCTCATCATGACTTCTACGTTAGGATTGTAGTTGGATTACAAAGCTTCATATTGTCCAGCATAGACGTCTTTAGGCAGAATGATGCTGACGATGATGGCGATACAAAAAATAAAGGCTAAAAACCACTCGGAAACAACGACTTTGCATCTACAGATTCAGTTTCAACCAAAAATAAACTGTCATTATCGTAAATAGTGATAAATGCTCCAAGCAAAGCATCTTTCATCAACCGAGCGAAAACTAAAACAATTCCGATGCTATATATTCTATTTCCATCCTTCTACGTTCTTACAATTGCATAGACTTTAACGTCACTGAACAGGAAATAGGTACTGATATCAACAGTATTGATGTACTATTGACGACAAAAGGAAGTACACCGGCAAGACCAACCTGACGCGAATGAAAACAGCTCATTGTTGATGCACTATATTTAGAATAAGCCGTCAGCCTTGAACTCGACGAACTATCACCTCGATTTGTATTCAAAATGGTTGGAAGATAACATGTGTGGTTGTTGCCAAGGAGAGGTTTTATCTATTGTTTGTATAAATTCGTTTTAGTTTTTGATAATTGAATGCTTCAATAAAACAAAAAATTATGAGTAATGATGATATGACAAGCATTTAAAAAGACCATACAGCCAATGACAAAATAAATTACTTCATTTTCGCTAACACGTTTTCTTTACGATCCACATGAAAGGTGCAAACTTTTTGATTTACGGCAGTAGGTAAAATGAAAGATAATTTGTCAATATTATGACAACCATTCAAAATAAAAGAAAGTTATACGAGAATGGTAAATATGGGTCACTTTATGGACAATATGACAATCAATTCAGTTGCCAAGTTATGTGGGACAGCACATGAAACTGCCCGAAACTAGGACACGTCCTATAATAGAACAAATGATCGTGACACTGGATCCTTTTTTTTTTTTTTTTTTTTTTTTTTTTGTGGATGGGAAATCATCAAATGACTACTCCCGCTCTGGGCAGAGGCGGGAGGGCGTGTCAGACTTTTACTGACTAAAACCCACCCATGTTCCTTCAGCTGCCCGTGCCAGGGCCACGGTATCTCTTTCGAACTACCCGCGACCCCGGCGGCATAGGCCCAATTGACCCCGTCACTGCTGACATCTCTTTGAGGCGCGCGTGGAACACAACGCGCCGTCGACCCGGGCCTGGTCCTAACCGGACGGCGAGCTGCCCATTACTCGTCGTCCGCAAGCCCGCGCCTACGGTGGCCGGGAATCGGCAATCGATTCCCGCCGCCCAGGGCGTCTCCTACGGCGGCTAGGGGCGCGAGGGCGCGGCTGTTGCCTCTCCCTCACGCGTTCCGCTTCCTCCTTCGCGAGCATTACTGCTTCGCAGAAGGAGGTGACGGCTTCCCATGCACTCTCGCTCCGCACCATGGCCTGGACCAGGTTTGGACGCGAGAGATCGCCGCCGCCGATCGCCTCCGTGAGAACACGGCGGTGCTCCGCCCAAGCCGGGCAGACCTCCACTGTATGCTCCACCGTGTCCTCCGGGCGATCCACACAATGGTGACACCCGGGCGTTTCCTCCCGCCTTATCCGAAACAGGAACCTCCCGAAACAACCGTGTCCGGTGAGGACCTGCGTCAGGCGGAAGGTGAGGACGCCGTGGCGCCTCTCCAACCACTCCTCAAAGAGGGGACTTATCGCCGCAATTGTGGCGTGCCCAGCGCTGGGTTGCGACAATCGCACTCTCCATGCCGCCATGAGATCCCGCCGGAGCTCTGTCCGCTGTACCGTGATTTCTCGCGGCAGCGGAGATACGCCCCGGCGTTTCACCTCCTCGCGCCACTCCCACACGTGCGCGAGGACTTTTGCCTCCAGATCCCATGGCGGTAATCCGGCAAGGAGGCACGCCGCCTCACAGGAGACCGTGCGGTATCCCCGGACTAGCCGGATGGCCATGACCCTCTGGGACGCGTTCAACCGGCGGGCTGGTCGCAGCCTCAGGGAACGCGCCCACACCGGTGCCCCGTAAAGGGCCATGGACCGCACGACCCCCGCGTAAAGCCTCCGGCAGGAGGCGTTTGGGCCCCCCAGATTGGGCAGGAGCCGCTTCAAGGCAGCCCCGGCCCGCTCCAGTCTGGGAGCCAAACGTCGGAAGTGCTCCACGAAGTTCCACCGGCTGTCGAGGACGAGTCCCAGGTACTTCATCGTCGACTCAACCCCGATGTGAACCCCTCCTACCGTTATTTGGGAACCCGACGGTGGCGCGTTCCGAGGACCATGAAAACACATGACCTCGGACTTGTGCAGGGCCACCTCGAGTCCCAACTGCCGGATCCTCTCTACGATTGTCGCAACCCCGCGTGTCGCTAGTTCAGCCGCCGCCTGGTGTGACACTGGATCCTGTGACGACAAATACGATAAAGCTAAATATGAATCATACTAAAATTATTAAGAGGGAAGTATCGATATAACATCTCACAACACAACACAAAATTTCCAAATTGGTGGTTTTTGATGTAAAATATACTGGGCTACAAAGTCTTAAAAAATTTACTTTTATCGTACAATTTCATAGAAGTTTCATAAATTACGTCCATACATTTAAACTATAGAAAATTTCTGCAATATAGGAACTTAAGTAGTCCAAAAAAGAACATTTCAAACTAAGAAATTGAGGTCGGTGAAGACATAAAACTATCTTTGGATGGGAATATTTGACTGTATACGGATCCCAAGACTACAACTGACATCTAGCTAATGTTTGGACTCTTGCCAGCGAAACTTTAAGCCCCCAACTCTTAACTTAAACACGTTCTGTAGTTCGATAGTATCACTACTCACTCGCGAGCACCCAAATCGACTCAACCCCATACAACCCGTGCATACATAGTAGTTTTCTGTTTCAAAAAGTTCTTATCCTATTTATGAAAAACTTTTTTTTTTAAGTCTGACGTTTATCTTAGATATGGTATCGTAAGGTATTAAAATCGGTTTAGTTGTTTTCGAGTAATTGCTATTTGAGTCGAAATGCACGATTAGGTTGCTCGCAAGTGTATATAAATAAGTCATTTCTATTATTAACAAACAATACGTACACATTTCTTTAAATTCAAGTACTGAAGTTTTAACTTTAGACAAGTCACCATCACCACAAAGTCAATATTTTCAAAATTTTTATTGAACCATCTCATATTTTCCTTCACAAATTTTAAACTACTGTTCAATTTGTTCAGATTGTTCTGTTTACCTAAGCTTAAAATAAATGTCAAGTTGAATTTTTCTGAACAAATGGTTGAAGTCAGAGATTCTCAAGAGGTTTCTTTATTGAATTTGTTCGGAACAGATGACGTGTTTTGAAAAAGGCTGAGCTGACGCACCCCACATTGCTTATACTCCATTTGTATTCAAATCGGGCTGGAAGTAGGGCATTATGTATGCTTAAGCTCGTCTATTGCATATTGAAATGCCTAACATGTGATGATGGATGCAGACAGCGCAACGCAAATGATAATTTGGTAAGACGTGAAAATGTTTTCGCTCCTGGGGACTGAACTTACGAGTGTTTTAAATCTTATCATTTTCCTTGAACTTTTACTTTTACTCAAAAAAACCGACCAAGTGCGTATCGTATTACGCAAGGGTTCCGTAGTTGGAACGAATTTATCCCAAGAACAAAATTAACATTGTAGTTGAAAAATTAGTACGCACAATATTGAAAGATTTCCCATGTTCTTTTAAGACCACAGACTTTTTATCAGTTTTCCTGTAATCTATAAATACAACGTGTAGTTTTGCATCCTCGTCAAATTTCAGGGTGTGATATAGAACATCAAACCGAACAACTTTCTCCACGGAACTTTCTCCATATTAATCGTGAAAAAATTTTCAACAGTCCCATAGAAAACTTCATTACCTACTCGACGCAAATGTATGGGACAGCTGATTATTTTTTTGCGATTACGATGTTGGCGCCATGAAAAAAAGTTGTTCGGTTTGATTGTCTATACCACATCTTTAAATTTGACGAGGATGCGAAACGACATGTTGTATAGATTTTATATATTTTTTTTCAAAATTTTTGGCTCATTAGTATCAGAGATAACGGGGGGCGGAATGGTTTTAATATACCTGACTTCGTTTCCAACACGGTAAGCATACATAGTTAGTCATCTCCAGCTTTATTTACTTTACCATGACCGTCATCTAAAATTAACTTCATTCAGGCTCCGGGAAAGAAAACACGGCAATATTTCAGTATAACAGCGCCAGTACGTAAACAATTGGCCCACATCGGCTTCACCAATGAAACAGTACATTGCGGATGGCCTCGCACGAGCCAATAAACTTAGCATTTACGATGCTACCGGGATAGGGTTGCCTTGCAACTTTAGCAACTTTAGCGGCCCCTGTCGGTGGAGGCGAGAATTTTATAATCTTAATTATCGGGGTAAATGAGCAACTTCCTACTACTCTCTCACTCGTTATAGGACATTTTCACTGTTAGATGGAACGAATAGATTATGTTCCTATGCTGTCAACAATCAGCGTATCGGTGAGTCACAATGATTGGAAGTTTATAAATATTTTCTTTCTAAAGGTATTTGACTTCTTTTCCAGCTGATCCCTAAAGTTGGCCACACACTTAAATGTAAGCATGACAAGCCTACATAAACAACCCCTTTGTGCAAGCGTGTTTAAGCGTCTGTATGATGATCTTGTGCAAGCACCTTGCATGTACAAGCGGCATGAAGATTGATAGAATTTTCATTATACGGTTTGAACAAGCCACGCTTGTGCGAGCATGATTGAACGTGTGTATGCAGGGCTTCCACAATCATATGCACGCCAGTTGCACAGAATTAATGCAGCTAAAGCAACCGCATCGTCGTCGTCCATCGCTCAAACAAAAACTTATGCTGCTCCAGCTTGCACATTGCCTATAGGAAAGTTGTGCACGCTTGCACAAAATGATTGTTCATGCAGGCTTATCCTGCAAGCAGTTACGTGTACCGTCCTTAACTACTAAATACTTATAAAAAAAAAAGACTCGCCCACTGCATGTCATCGATTTTTTTAACTAAAATATTAAAAAAAAAAATATGTTGAAAATGCTGTCTGCAAACTGGCAACCCTACCCGGGTTCCGGGCTCTACCGAGCACGGATACCTATACGCTCAGCCAACTATACGGAGGCTCTTCCATTTACCTTGTTCCTAGTATTTTGGTGTAAGCTTACCTAGCCGTGCCGGTGCCCGAGAATATTGTGCACCTTTAATATTATAAGATAACTAGCTGCGCCCCGCGGTTTCACCCGCGTAGACCGGGATAAAAAATAGCGGTATGAAAAATATATGTTAGCCGATTCTCAGACCTACTCAATATGCTCACAAAATTTCATGAGAATCGGTCAAGCCGTTTCGGAGGAGTACGGGAACGAACATTGTGACACGAGAATTTTAATGTTCCTATTTTCTTCTGGGCTAAAGAGTAAATAGGTATATATCACAGTCATAGATACAAATAAAAAAAAACCTGCCAAGTGCGTGTCGGACCACGCACAATGAAGGGTTCCGTAGTTGAAAAGAATTTATCCCAAAAACAAACTTAACATTGTAATCCCAAAACAAAATGTTTTCATGTGATCAAACAAAAGGAAAAGGTGATAAAATTACAAATTAACAATTTTCGGACTTTTTCCTTGAGACCTTGCTTCTTGCCAAATTTCATTACCTATTCTAGGTCAACGGGAAGAACCCTATAGGTTTTGATTTACTTGCGAGTATCAAAATAAGTCGCATAAATGGCCGTTATTTTTTTATTGCGTTAACTCTTATGGTTGAGTTTTTTAGAGCTCCAACGGACCATATACCTACCTACGTATTTGATATTATTTCAACTTGATACCTCCACGCGTTCGTGAGTAAAAGGATCTTGACAGACTGACAGACAGGCAGACACAGACAGACGGATAACGAAGTGATCCTATAAAGGTTCCATTTTTCCTTTTTGTGGTACGGAACCCTAAAAAGTATATTATAGTATTTTTTAACCATTTCCATAAGGGTAGTCCCATAAGGAAATTCTAAAAAAAAAAAAAAAAGGAATCCTTAGTTAAGGAAGACTTTGTATGAAGGGTTAGTGCTGCTGTAGAAGTATTAGAAGTAAAAGTTTTAATTGATCTTGAAAGTGATCAGAATAAAAAAACTTAAAAGTTTAAATTAAGTTCAAGTGAAAATAGAGGCAGTGGTATCGGCAGACACTAATAGACCCTAAGTTCGAACCCCGACAGGCACTTTACTTTGTGTATTTAATTTCATCACCACTGCTCTCAAAACGGTGAAGGAAAACATCGTGAGGAAACCGTCATGTCCTAGAACCAAGAAATTCGAAGAAATGTGACATTCACTAACTCGCACTGGGCCCGCGTGGTAGATTATTGTCCAGTCCCTCACACAGAGAGGAGGCCAGCAGTGGGAACATTATAGGCCGATTCTGAAGTGATAATATGTTCAAGGATTGATATCATAACTTTGTGAATGAAAATATTCGTATCATACACAACCGAATGAACTTGTACCTTTTTGAACTGGCTCCTTGAAACAGGCGCGATACGCGACGCAAATCGCACGTGACATAAAGGCACCGCTCGTGGCGCGACACGCGGTGCCTTTAAATTATCACCGAACCCGCTGTCAACCACGATAATATAACTTTCTTGCTTACTATTATGGAAGTTGATAGTTGGTTCTATTCTGGAGTTCTGTTATTCGAAGTTCCGGCGTATTTTTCCAAACTTTTGACAAAATTCATAAAATATCGCGGTTCTCACAGTTACCGCCTACATGTTCCACGGTAAATATCAGCACACTCACGCATATCTATTTATTGACCAACGCGGAAGATATCTTCTCATTTTAAAGATTTATTGCGATAATATTTATGTTGGTTTCTTACTATTTGTTTGGTAACGTAAAGCGATTCTAAAGTCAATAAAAGAATATTAAAAAGACGTTAGAAAATATGGTTAAATGACAGTGAACAATATTAGTTCAGTCATGGTCAAAGGGCATACCCATTTGACCATGATTCATGAACTCATGACCACAGTATAATAAAATAAGCAGTATTACATCTTCACAGAAAACGGCCGAAACGACGCACTTCGAAATCACGGTAAGTTTATACCAGTTCGCAACAGTTCGAGGTGGTTCGAGTGCGCGGCAGTTACGCACGGACGGACGCGTATTTATCTACCGAGCGGCCGTAGGTAATTAATTCAAGGTCAGTGCGCAGATAAACTACTGATCTTTATTATTCTGTGTCATAACTGATCTAATATTGTACATACTAGTCTAAGATTATTCTAAGTAAAGAATTTTAGACGTCTGTGAACATGGAACCCCATTAGGTTGGTTTTGGGAATGACTAGGAAAGAGCTTGGGTCATAATTATTTATCTGAAATAACCACACCCACACATTAAATCGCATATCATTCCGCCACTCACGCCATCAAGAAGAATCTAATGAAGTATCTATCATTTATCAAAATCAGTTGAGTAGTTACGAGCGGATAGGAAGGGACATACATACAGATCAAACACCTAACTTGTCTTTTGGACTCCGCCGCAATCGGGTAAAAACGAGGGTACCAATTTATCAAACAACAACGCCACTAATATTATTTTGTCACAACACGCTAACTTTGCCTACTGTAATGGTCTAATTAGCACCATCGAGCTGACGACAGCGACAAAATTGATTTATTTTTGTAGTATTTTGTGCCACATATTTAGACAAATAGACCATAAAAGCACATGTAATTATTGATGACCGACATCAATAATTACATGTGTTTTTATGGTCTATTTGTACCACTTGGTACCACTCTATCACACAGTGTCATGATAATGGCAGTGAAACCAACACCATACAAACATATATTACGTCATCGCTGGCTCGGAGCTGAGCCCCTTGTATTCACTACCCTTGATGTACTTATCTATAGGATAAATCAGTAGGGTGAGGATGAATTTGTTTACTCGCAATTTTGCAGTGTACGTTGTACGATATACTTACATGATGTTTTTATTTAAATATACTTCATAAAAGGCTTTGAAACATTTTCAAGCGAAATTCCGCAGACGTGTTGGGTAATTAATTATTACACTACCAGCGATAATTGACAAAAAAAAAAAAAATACCAACAGATCTTTTTATTTTGTCGTGTTTAGATATCAATACTCATCACATCTGCGAAGTTCGCTAGCTAATTTAATTTGACCCTGTATATTTTTTTAACAGTAACCCGTGCTATCTCACTGTTGGGCAAAGGCGACCCCCTAGGCGTCCTCCATTCTTTCTAATTCTCACGCCTGTTTCCTATTAACGTCAAAGGGAGGCTTCGCATTGCCATACAACGTGGCAATGCCGCCAGTCTCCTGGGTACTTTACCAATGATGCGGAGGACTTTTTCGATGCCACATTTTAGTTTTTTGATAGTTTTAGTTAGGTTAGGATATTATATTTTTAACTTAATTATACTCTTTATGTGTACTTATACTGGGTGTCCGAGAAAGGTGTGGCCAAAATTAAGGGTGTGGTACAGACCATCAAACTGAACAACTTTCTCCCGGGGACCAACATCGTAATCGCGAAAAAAATATCAGTCGTCCCATACATTTGTTCGAGTAGGTATTGAGGTTTTGTATGGGATGACAGAATTTTTTTTCATGATTACGATGTTGGTCCCCGGGAGAAAGTTGTTCAGTTTGATGGTCTGTACCACACCCTTAATTTTGGCCACACCATTCTCAGACACACTGTATATAAAATTTTCATGAAGTAGCCTAGTTCATCTCTCTAAGGCTTTTATGCTATATTTAACGCGACCGTGTAGTCTATTGATAAAGATGGGAGTTAAACCGTTTGCAGAATCCTTTAAAACACGGTCTCATCAGAAATAAAACGTACAATTTTGTTCGCAGCAGTCACAAAACAGTTGTACTCGTAAATGTTATAAAAATAAAAAATAACGAGCAAGCGCCGCCGCCGCCGTGCAAGTTAAACAAGCTGCGGAAGAAACAGCCAAACAATTGTACACGCTTCCAGTTACGAGTGTGCGTTATGGTTCGTTTGGCATTGATACATACTCGTATCACCACGCAAAAATTATATGGAAAAGTTAAGAAAACGAACGAGACATGGCTCTTTTGTGGCTGCAGTAGATACCTACATACATATAATGATATAGTAAAGATAAGGTATCAAAGGTTTTAAGAGCGTTGATCGCGCGCGGGCAGGCAACGTCACATTTCTAGAGGTTCTCCGTGATTATTTCATTAAATTTAAATCAAAAATTCAATTTCCTCTGACAAATTCTTAGATCGTTGGTATGTATAAGTATGTATGCTATTTTTTGACAGTTATTTTGGAATTTACTCTTAAAAATTACATATTGTTAATTATTTTCTATTTTCTGTGAGTCAATCAATCTGCCTAGCCTTTTCCCAACTATGTTGGGGTCGGCTTCCAGTCTAACCGGATGCAGCTGAATACCAGTATTTTACATGGAGCGACTGCCTATCTGACCTCCATAACCCAGTAACTGGGTAATACTATACCCCTTGGTACGACTGGTGGTCAGACTTTCGGGCTTCTGACGACCCGTAACGACTGTCAAAGATCCACGAATGACAGCCGGGACCAACGGCTTAACGTGCTTTCCGAGGCACGGAGGAGTCTCGGTATGTAAAGATGATCACCTATCCACGGACCAACCCCGGCAAGCGTAGCTTAACCTGGTCGATCGACCCATGCGGCTGTTATCACTTAGCCACGAGCTCCTCCTTACATAAGCATACATACATAAAAATACCAACGATCTAAGAATTTGTCAAAGGCAATTGTCCTTTGATTTAAATTGAATGAAATAATCACGAAAAACCTCGAAATGTGACGTTGCAGCCCGCGCGCGATCAACGCTCTTAAACAATAATCCTATGTCAAATCGTAAGGTTCACGAAAAAATAACATTATCTACTGTATCGAGACATTTTTCTATGGAATAGTTCTACATGTAGAAAAGCTTATTAAAAACCAAATTTGGTGAATTCGTAAAGCATTTGAAGTTTTTTACATTGGACTGACCAAAAACAGTGTAATCCCCCACAATTTGTTTATATTTAATACATAATTACTGTCTTCGACAATGTAAAATACGACACGTAAACTACATTGTGGTACTCATAAAAATATGTAAACATTCCATAAGATTCCCGTCATGTTAAACGTTGCGGAAACTATTAATTAGGTATATGTACGAGTATGTTACCTATATTATTAGTAACCATGTTTAAAATGCATGTGTTCTGTTTTCCTTATGGACTGGACTTTGAACTTCGCTATGATAAAACACCGCGAATTATGATAATTATAATAATAGCATAATTTGTATTCACTATTATTGTAATATAAAGTATAGGTACATACCTAGATTTGTAGCTTACGTTGTTTCTGTTGCTTCTGAGCTAGAATGTACCTAATCTAGTATTTCAGGGGTTTGTATACTTTCGTCGTATTTATGCAATAAAGCGAACACATATTGTGTCTATTTATTGGCCATAAGTACAGAATATGCAAAGATAGAATATGATAATATTATGAACGAAGAAGTCGTAAGACATAAAGCTCACTTTATATCCCAGAAAACCTACGAAAATATACAATTTTTCGATCAAAACAGTCTAAAAGCTATCGTATTATACAACACGGTTCACCGTCCTCAAATTGGCCAAACTTTATAGCATTGGACTCGTTACAAATTAGAATAGCGTCTCCGTTCTAAAAACACGCCGTTTTATTATGAATTATATTAGATAACTAGCAAATATGCTATGAATCATAAAATTCTACTGTTATGTTTGTTGTCACGTTTTTTTTTCCCTTTGATATGCGGAATTACTATGTCATCATATAATTCTATTCTACCATGTGATCCGATATCTGCCGTGACCGTGTCAAAAAGTCATTGAACGGGATATTTCAGTCATTTCTGGGACAAAAATATTGACATTTCAATATGATTGTAAAAAATGGATGTTTTTTTAATGTTCACCCCGGTGAAAGTAAGATGGCTTTTATTAGGGTGAACATTTAAGTACGAGTACTAGGAATTGCTTGTTTCACTGAATGAGCGAGAAATCAGCATGAGATGAACATACTAGTTAACAAGATCCATTGCATATTGTATCATCCCTTGTAAAATTTCTAAATTTATATCTGTAATTTTGATAGTGTACATAATAGGGAGTATTCTATCCTCTATATATCTATCCATTCCGTCATAATAAAGTTTTCCGGGTTTCATGATAATTCTACTAATTTCGATGTAATGATTGCTGAGGATGATGACCATGATGATTGCATTACAGCGAAATCCTGATCAGGTTAAGCCGCTTGGCTGCACAAACGGTCTAACCATCCGATGGAAACCGCATCGGATGGTTAGACCGTTTTCGTAATTGATGGAATTTAGATATACAATAGATAGTAATTATGACGCACCGACCACGAAAGCATGGCACAAAAGGGAGAAGGCCTAAGCTCAGCAGAGGGTGGAACAAGGCTTCCTATGATGATGTTAATGAGATACGAGTATAGGTATGTCTGATTAGTGGATCCACGAGGCATGGGACGCTCGTGATTATCAGCATATGTCTTGATATCTAATTTTGCTCTGCACGAGACCGCAATTTGAGCTCTGCAACACCTATATTCTAAGTTTTTGCAGTAAGGTGTTATCATCAGTGATGCACGTGGATTGAATTTCAAGGAACAAAGATGACATTGTTAGATTTCTCAGTAAAATGACCCTAAACTGTGCTGTATAGTTACGTCATGCATCTGCGGAGTGGTGACCTTAAGTTGTTAGGAAGCTATCCAGATGTATGGACAAGGTCTCATTGATGACAGATTAGGTATTGTTGGTGAATTAAATAATTAACAATGATGTGAAGTTATAAGTGTATCACATAGTGACTTTTGAATATCGACATTTTCCGTAGGTATTGTAGAATGTGTGGTGGTAGTGGCCGGATGCTTAGCTAAAGTTTAAAGTAAAGCAATGCCTATGTTTTCATTTTTGGCAAAATCAAAGCGTTCTAATAAAAGTAAATTTAACATAATTATACAACATAGTAACTAATGTGAGAATATGCAAGCTAATGAAATTAAAGTTTTCTATTTAGGAAGTTAGGAATTAGGCATAATCAATATTAAAGATAATAAGGGGAATGTGAGATTAGTAGGTAGTACATCTAAAGAAAACATTCAAGATCCCCTAAACGGGTAATGAAGGTGATTTAGATGACCTTCCTCTAATTACTAAGCCGGATACCGGAAGCGAATGGACCAGCAATAGACTTGAAAATAAGACTAACTTCTAGAAATAAACATATCACTATTATCCTTAACAATAAAACTAAAAAGAGACCGGAAATATTCAGTAAAGAAGAAATAAAGTGAGCAGTTAAATATAAGGCAATGACGCAGTTAAGTTCAAAGGTGAAATAATGCAAAGTTATGACAATTGCCTGCCTATCCTTGGCCAATGAAGTCATATGGGTTTACTGAGTGAATTGTTCGTGAACTTGTTATTCTTGTGTGGTCTGTGGATGATAATTAAATTTTTAGTACTTTCACTCATAGCATATCGTATTTTATAGGGCTTATTAATTTGTATTAACTATAATAGGCTATACACAGTGGTGGCCCAGTGGTATATCGGCCTCGACTTACGAGTTATAAGGTCGTGGGTTCGAACCCATGCAGGCTTTACTTTGATATATTTCATCACCCACTGCTCTCAAAACCGGCAAATTAGACCCAAAAATTCGAAGACATGTGACATCTACAAACCCGCATTGGGCCCGCGTGGTGGATTACAGCCCGCTCCCTCTATCAGAGAGGAGGCTTGTGTCCCAGCAGTGGGAACAAAATAGGCTGATTATGATGATAGGCTATGTTTTTAGCATCATCTTTTAGGTATAAAAGCTTTTGCGAGCGACTTAGGAGGGTGTCTTTTGTAACCATGACGATCAAAAAGCTGTAATTTTTGGCCAACTTTTAAGTCTTAGATACACGTAATTATGATGACCACCTCTGAATCAATATCGGTCTAGATCAATTTCGATGTAATTTTAACTTCTCATTGAACTATCAAGAGTGAACGAACTAAAAAGTCATCTCTCCTTTCCATTAACATTACGAACACGGACGCTCGTCGCCACATAGCAACTTGTTCTATTTCAGGCGTCAGTTCCTCTGACCCATTTACCGGCTTTCGAGGGCAGTGCTGCAATGACCCGGATTCGATGCCCGTGCTGTGCTCGTATGTGGACATTTGCGGAAATGCGAATTCGAGACGATAGCCTTGTGCAATTATATTGGTTTTATTGTATTTTGTTTGATTTTTCCTGGATATAGCTAAGGTTAATATTCGTATGCACAATAGTGTGGGTGCCGGTGTAAATATACAAAATAAAGCAAACAATAAAAAAATAAATCTATTGCTAAACCTAGATGAGAACAAAATTGAATTATCACTAAAAAAATTCAAACATTATATTGAAAATTTAAAGAAAAAAAACAGTACAGCTAAAGCAGAAACTATTGAAGTCCTTTCCGCGGAAACACATAGGCCCAATAAAAATAATACAACAGCTCTTACAAACATCAATTTTTAAAACATTGAAACCTCCAAATGACATCAGTAGGGGGTTATAATAATAATAGCCTCTAATCATCCGCAGTATTTGATGGATTCTCAGAACGGGGTTGGGTTAAATTATCGGTAAGTGTTCAGTCAATTGGTTCTTCCCATCGGAAAGCGTTCAATGCTGAGTTAGGAAGCGAAGTATTTGGTCATCCGGCGAAGCTTCCTCTGATGCTCTCAGGAAAATGAGTTTTATATGAAAATGGGTTTATGTATTCACATGAATTTCTTTAATAGATTATTTTCTGTAGTGGACTTTGCATGAATATGGCATCCGTATTTTATAGCACTAAGTCATGGCTTACTTGAGCGTTTCTTATTGTTCGATTTTTTGAAATGAGAATGTGATCAGTTAACTGAAAAAATTACTACCTGGAACTGAAATTCCCTATTTAAAGAAACCGAGTACATATCATAGCAACAGCAATGCCAGGTGTATTAGGTGTACACGTAGAATGACATTGTCATGCAGATGACAATGTCATTCTACCATACAATCGATATACTGGAACATCCAGCACCTAAAGACGAATGGGTCACATGAAATTGAGAAGGCGCCAAGCGTATAAAAAAGCGGTACCGACTCGTACTGCAAACAAATCGATTTGGCGAGGGGACTCTGCGCCAACATTGTTCACATTCATTCAATGAGTCTTTCGAAACGGGACTTGTTCATTTAAATTGTTTTACATGTGAGTTTTACATTAAAACGAGGAATCTTCACTATCGTCTACCAATGTTGTGTTTAAATCAACTCGTTTCTTCTCATTTTTGCCGGAGCTATAACTCAGAATCAGTACATAAATCAGCATTTCATTTAACTTCAGTTTCTAACTTGTCACATAAGGCTACGTTAAGTCATCAATATGTAGATCAGACAATTATAAGTACTTAATTAGAAATAAAAAACTATAATAAAAAAATCAAAGGTAGTCATGATTAGAAACTCTTCCATAAAGCCTTTTACAATAGTAAAGTTGTTTTAATACTCAACTTGTACTAGTTTAATGAATTAACTGTTGTCTGAAAAAATATTGTTTAGTTTTATTCCAGTTCTATGCGGAAGAAAAAAATATCTTGTCTACGTATAAAATATCTCAGACAAAGCAATAGATATCGCAAACAGATAACAACATGAATGAATATCATATTAATGTTACAACAGGCATTCGCATTCATCAAGCACTTGAAACTTCAAAGGAAACACTATTAAATATAGTTTCAATGTTAAATAATGTTTCAACTAACATAATCGCGAATGTTTGATAATCAAACAGAACATTATTGTTCGCATATCAGATACTTGCGTCATCAGGGATAGATGTATTACTTTTTATCTTAATAGCTTTAGAAAAGTTTTCCTTGGGGAGCTATCTTGGGGCCAATGCTGTTTAATATTAGACAAATCAAATTACAATTGCAGTGAGATGTTGTTATGCACTTAGGCGTAGATAACATACATTCCTTTCTTAATTTGTGGAAAGAAAATGCTAGGAAGAAGAAACACGATATAGTAGTCTAGACATCAATAATATATAAACTCCAAAGCTGTCTCCCTGTATCTAAAAGTTGTACAGTTACCGAAATAATTTGCTATGTATATTTGAGTCCCGGAAGCTGCACGAAATAAAAACTGCGGTAAAGCAGCTAGATCAGCTTGTAACGGGAATAGTGCCAAACTAGGCGGCTGTAGTAAAGTCTATTTGACTTCAAAATTGTCCATCCCGTGAGGAGGATTACGAAACATTTGGCATGAAGAACACAGAAACAGGGAAGTTTAGGGTTCTTTAGTTCCCGACATGTGTGTTGCCAACATTAACAGTAGCCCTCGAACTACTGATATCCAAACAGTTTTGGCGTCAGACTAAAAATTGAGACAAGATAGCAAACAGTCATTACATTAGGTATGACAAAATTTCAAATCAGTATACAGGCTGTTGGGCGCATGGACCGAGACATTTTTTTGGAGGATTGGGGGGGTCATTTGCTAGGTTTCACCCTCTATACACATAGTTTCATCCAAAGACCACAATGTCCTAAGTGTGACGGTAATTGAGATATTTTTGTTTCTTTGAATTACCTGAAATCTCGCCTCTAAATCATTTTCATTCTAATTTTTTGTTTATGGTTATAATAGAACAAAATCACTTTTAATATAGTCTGCAATGTATGAAAAATTACAACTTCTAAATTCATTATAAAAAAAAAAAAACTAAAAGCTATTTTGAACTTAGTTTTATTTTAAAAAGTTCTTTACTCTTTACCATTTTTAACGGTATGCTACATGCTATAGAAAATAATTTAATATGTAGTCAAAATACTAGTTATAAAAGTCAGTTGTGGAGTGTTTTAAAAAAAGACATATTACAGTAATTATGTTTTAATTTATTTAGTTTAACAATACATTGCAGTCTATAATAAAAATTATTTTGTTCTATTACAACCATAAACAAAAAAAATATATAACGATTCAAAGGCGAGACTTTGGGTAATTCAAAGAAAATACTAAAAAACCATATCTCAATTACTGTAACACTTAGGACATAGGAGTCTTTGAGTGAAACCTAGAAAATGACCCCCCCAATCTCCCAAAAAAATGTGGCGGTCCATGCTCCGAACACCCTGTATATGTAGGTTATTCTTGGAAACTAATAAACACAAGTTTTCATGATTCACTCTTATACAGTATGGGGACCGCTTATATGCAATAATTTCTAGGACACGCTTGGTATCGCCTTTTCTGACGATATACAAAAAATGAACGAAATCGGTCCAGTAATTACGTCAAAAAGTAGAGTTTTCATTTTGAACAAATTTAAACACTCTGTAGAATTGGATCACTAGGTCAATGATTCAATGAACCCTTTAAAATGTGACGTTGCCACTCAGTGCAAACTATCTTGACGCTGTTACGTACCTATTCTACTTATTTGCCGAAATGTAAAATCGGTACACCTGTACGACAGGCTGGAATTTAATGTAAAAAAAAAAATAATTCAACGTTTGAGTGCGTGCGCAAAACTAAGCGTGTACGGGAGATGCAGCCGCGAACCGCGCCGCCCGACGACACCCACATTCGATTATTACTGTGACGGTACGGCCCACTACCTTTCACAGACACAAGACCAGTACAGACTGACTATGAAATTTAATGTTAATGTGGTTTTTTTTCGGTATACTAGTACTTGGAATTTCCTATTGAACAACTTCCTTGGCCTGCCATGGTCGAAACTTTGTTTTGTTTACACAAACATAATCCATCACTGGGACGCGCCAACATTTCCTGCGGGTGTACATCGGCAGCGGTGTCTTTTGGCGGCTTCTTTACACAGAGCGGCACGAGCCACGCGGCTTACTTCAAAGGCGATTCAGCGAAATAATATTGCGGGGGGCGCGCGGGTGCGGGGTGCGCTCGCGCCACGTAGGGAAGCACACCTGTTATCGACTATTAGCTTCTGTTAAAAGGAATAAAGATAGATAATCAAAAAAGCTGTTTAGCTTTAAATACTTAGGTGGTGCTATGGTGTTTTAAGAATTATTGTCATAATTCAAAAAACCACTATGCCATAATTAAAGCTAAACAGCTTTTTTGTTTATGTGTGTTCTTATTAAATATTATTAAGTAGATTTAGAGATAAAATGCATAAAGTAAACAACAACAATTTATGAATTGTTTTCGCATGATACATAGTTAGTTACCTACCGGCTCCCGGCCGATCGACAGACCCGATTGATACTCAGGAAGTCACTAACTTAACGGTAGTTTCGTAAACTGTTCAATCGTATTTTTAATGTCCAATTAATATTTTTAATTGTTAAAAATAAATATTCAAATTACACAAAGATACTTGTATTCTAATGCCTTGTTTCGGTAGAAAGTAATTATGTGTAAAAAGTTATCGATAAGCGTTAATTACGATAATTGCACCATGTGCCCTACATTATAATATTTTTTCGCCATTTTGGAAGTTGCGTTCCGCTTTGTCAGTTCACCGCTAGTCTTTCGGGATAGTGTGTGTGCCTTACGCAGAGATTTTGTCTACTTGCGCGCATTGCTTCAAAACGTGATTAGCAAATACCAGTAGGTAAATTTAGTACTTAGTTAGTTTAATTTTTTATCAGTGGAATGGACACTTATTAGTTTATTAGTTATTTGACTTTGTGTGTGTGTAAATTGTGTTTTTAAGTTTTTTGTATACATTTTTTAAGGTGAAATTGACACTTGACTTTTGTGTTCGCGTGTGTCTTTTTAACAAAATGCCAAGACAACAGCATTTTTACAGTGCTGCAGAGTATACAGACATGGTGTTATTGTATGGCGAATGCGGCCAAAATTCAGCCTTAACTCTACGTACGTATCGTGAGAGATTCGGCGCAACTCGCGTCTGCCCTACTAGTGTCCGGACAATCCTGGGAGCTGTCCAAAGGATCAGAGAAAATCAGCACATAGTGCCCAACACTCATGAAGGAGTTGCTCCGCGTCACGTTCCCTCCTCTTTTGAACACCGAGTCTTAGAACATTTCGAGCAGAACCCAACCTGCAGCCTTAGACAAGCTGGGCGTGCGTTTAGAGTGACCCATAAAACAATACATCGAGTGCTGAAAAGGAATAAACTACGACCTTACAAATTTGCAAAGGTGCAGGCGCTGCTGCCCCGTGATAAGCCGATTAGAGAGTTTTACTGCCACTGGGTACTGGAAAAA
The DNA here is from genome assembly GCA_946251885.1 of Cosmia pyralina. Taxonomy (NCBI): domain Eukaryota; kingdom Metazoa; phylum Arthropoda; class Insecta; order Lepidoptera; family Noctuidae; genus Cosmia; species Cosmia pyralina. The sequence continues at coordinate 21,519,270 of OX276342.1, read as the reverse complement.
AACATTCAAGACCAACGTTTTTTATCTGATGTGTTTTGGACAGATGAAAGCACGTTTACTCGAAACGGTATGTGGAACCGACAAACCATGCGTCACTGGAGCCGTACCAATCCCCATTTATTTAGAGAATCAGCTCATCAATACCGCTTTTCCATTAATGTGTGGGCAGGTATTCACGGAGACCAAATAATCGGCCCCGTTTTTATCAACGGAAACCTCAATGCACAGAAGTTTCTGGATCTTCTTAACGGCCGAATAACCGATTATCTAGAGGAATTGTCTGTGGTAGCTTACAAGCGGGTTTGGTTCCAGTTAGACGGAGCTCCTCCACATTCCGTACTCCTCGCGAGAGAGCGGCTTAACACCATGTTCGGCGAGCAATGGATTGGTCGCTATGGCCCCCGCAGGTGGCCAGCTCGGTCACCCGACCTTACGCCTCTCGACTTCTTTTTATGGGGCTTTATTAAAAATGAAGTTTATTCGCGTGTCTCCGAAACCGAAGATGAACTGCGCAATCGTATTGTCGCCGCCTTTGACAAATTAAAAACCATGGCTCTGGATCCTGAACGAAATTTGCTGAGCAGGCTTCGGGATAACATTGTGCGGCGATGTAACTTGTGCATTCAGAAACGTGGTGGACACTTTGAAAATGAGAAAATTTAAGTTTATTCTTTTTGGAACTAATGTGTAATATTGAAGTATTTAGTTCAGTTCAGTTATCGCGAAATAAACACGTGGCGGTACAAATGAACTTAGTGGATTTTATTTTCGTCGCACATTGTCAAACGAATCAAAGTGCCGGCGCCGACAAAAAAGCCGCCATGCCGCCCGCGTGCACCGTTGCCACTCTTCGCTCCTGGGGTCAAGGTACGTTGTCTAAACAGAGTGTTTACTTTAAGTGAATTTATTTTGTTATTTATTTTGTTTGAAAATTTAACTTTTTTAATTTTCGGTTTTTTATTTATTATTTAATTTTTCTATACTTCTATGGAGTAATATTCATTGAGCTTTCAATTATTGCCAAGATGACAATTCCATACTGTATACAATGAACAATATTTTCCATTATGCAAACTTCACACAGCATGATCAATATGCTCCATAGTAAACATCACAAAAGATCCAACAATAAAGAAATTACCACGTAATTTGCAGTTTTCCTACTTATATGCAACCTCAGACTAACCAAGACATAGCGCTGTCAACCAGTGAAGTGAGGCCGGTTTCGTAAACATGTGTGCACTTAGTGTGAGGTATAGTTTAGTCGTAGTTTGGTGTAAATGTATGCGTGTGAGCATGTATACTCAGAGCGAGGTGTAGTTTTGCGCATGCTTCACTGTATTGTTCGCAGCGCTATGTCTTGTTTTTTTATTTAGTCATGCAACATCATAAGACTGACAGTAACTCTGCATGGGTGACGTACGAAACGGGCTTGAGTTGGGACTCGGCTCCTTCCGCGCTCATAAAATAACTCCTGGAGAAACTATGCAACATTTTGGTGTATGTCGGAAACTACAAATATAAGGATGCGACAGGGGTAGCGATAGTGGAGACTGGAACATTCAAAGAGAGGTGTAAGCCTGCCGTGAATGAAGTTGGATTGTGGACGATGACGGCAGTCCTGGTGATTGACACTGACCTCTGATGATTATAATTGACAAAGATGATTATTTCAAAGTTATCTAAGCAATATGCTGCAATTGCAACATTAACAAGGGTCCAATGACAAAACTGGAACTCTTATAATTTTTTCCTACTTCTCTATCTACCACCATGTCTTAAAAATTGAGCAGTCTTCAAACACAAAATAGTTTGTTTTCGAAAAACTATTAAGTATCCAAAACCAAATCTTATTTGTGGAGACCTTGTCATTGCGAAACTTTAAACCCATAAATGGCGCCTAACATACGTAACGCATAAAATAATAGTTCTAAATCTTCCGTTGAAACAATCATTTGAATAATAAAGCCATCAATACTAGATAATTGTATGTAAATATATACACGTAGGCAGACAAACAACCCCATAAAATGATGAAGTTATAAATGTTTTATCTATACAATGAGTATTGGCACATTGTAAGTATAGAATAGGTACTATTCATCAGCTATTCACCGAGTTCCTTTGTGGTTAAGATCCGATGCAAGTAGAAAACTCCATTAGGTACCTAATGGAGTCTCATTCCATGTCACATTGTTAGTAGCAAGAGAAACTATAGGATTATTATTAATCACAATTATGAATGTCAAAGCATTATGTGCACTGACTGTCTTAGCTAAAATTAAATACTAATAGACGCAGATAAGTGCCAGCGGCCTTGAGTGATTAGCTTGCTTTGCATGTTCTGTGCTGAGGACTCGCCCATCATGGAGCGCTGTCCCAAATTAGACACATTATTAATTTATTACACATAATACAAAAGTTATTATATTAAAACACGTATACTAAAACATAAATAATTAAATTATCTTTAAAATGGTGAAAGTTTCATAGAAATACGCTTGATAGTTTTTGCGTGATTCTCAGTTTTTTATCCACGTTAGACATCTTTACAAATTAATTACACTAAGTAATATAAACATAATATAAAATAATCACAGATTTAAGAACAGCTCTAATTTAACATATATTTTCCCAAATCATTAACTCTACTCGTTTAGACGTGATCTGATAATTCTTTTACTAATGGGTAGCTACAGTATTGCCGAGTGTCATGGATCCAAGAAATTACACGCGGACAAAGTCGCGGGTAGAAGCTAGTGATTGATATAGGAACACTCTTGGCTGCTTTTAAAGAGGATTTTTAGATTTTTACAGGGTTACGAGTATCACGATTATGAATGAAAGAATTAAGTGAACACGCAAGACGTCGCAAATACACTAGACTAGAAAGTACGTGTCTAGAAGTTTGGATCCACGCCACGAAAACGGTGTACCTACCTACATCTATCAAAATAAATATACCTAGTATAAAAATATTTTATGAATGAATAATCGTGTCGCTGACAACTTGTTAGCATTTTCGCATCCGGCATCTAATATACAGTTTTATATTGGAACAATATTTTTGTTTGGTATTTACAAAAATAAGAAGATAGCAGGACGAGCTGGGGGCTTACTATGAGCTCTTACAGGACAGAAGTTGAACGGTTCCAGTGTGAGGAGAGACGGAGCTATAAACGACCTATAGCACCGTCTTTTTTTCTCAACGGATCCATGATGGATCGATGATGTTTCTTCACGTCATAGTACGGCCTCTGGACAAAACAAACAACCAGTGGTCCAGTCATGAGGAGAGGCTTTTGCCCAGCAGAGGGATGATTCAGGCTAACAGTAGGTACAGTTTGACAACGTTCAAAGGTTCCATCGTTAATTTTCGGAAAAACCGAACTTTGACGAATTAAACGTCCAATCAAAGAGAATCAAGGTCCATAAGGGAGTGATGGAATAAGTGCGTCAATGTATAATAATTTAGGTGGGAATATAAATCAATTTCTATTGGTCGATTAGTCACATTTTATTCGCTAAATTTGGGTTTTTTCGAAGATAAACGATGGACCATTTGTTGAACGTTGTCAAACCGTAACAGTACTTACAAAAACATCTACAGTTTTGTTTTTTATTCTATACCAGTCCCTGAATTCTCGCAAACAGTTTGACAATTCCAATCAAAGGACGTAAGGCGGGAATGCACACGGAATAGATAAAAGTCTGTTCTTTATGAATGCACAAACCTGTAGCTTGTTCAAAACTATGCAAGTAGCTGGCATGCCATTTTAACATTCACCAATCAGAAGTTGTTACGGCACACGGCATGCAAGCTAATTGCATACTTTTGTGCAAGTTATTGCGTATGTGTATTCGTATTCTCGCCATATTAGAATTATAGAAATTATCAAAGTAGATACTTAATCGAGTTTGTAGAGATATATATATATATATATATACATATATATATAAAATATATGTCAACTTGGGATCAGTCGAAAACATAACGAAGGTACAGATATTGTTACAAGGCACTAATTGTGTTCCTGGCATTGTACAGACGGACAAGTCTTTGTCCTTTGTCCCTGGGGCTTTAAACTCACGAATTTGTAGATATCTATACATTTTCATCTATTGTCTTCAACAAACATAATACCTCAAAACTTTATAGGAATCAATTTTATTATGATTATCATGAACATACAATTAAACAATTATAAGAGCTTCTTAGAAGCAGCTTGGATCTGTATTCGGTTTTCCTCTTATTTATAGAGAAAGCTACTGAAATGTGAGTGCACTTTGGTACAGAATTTGGTTTAATAATATAAAAGAAAAACAGAATTTATTACATGATCTATGGCTTCACCGGGAGCCTTCATCAAAATTGTTTCAGCTTAAAAACTCCCAAAGCTAGACAAAAATCTCCTATACATTTCATAACGAAATGTGTAGCGAACTGCATCCGCCACGGCGGCGTTACCCTTTGCTCAGTCGTCTGGTTATCTTGTAGGGGACCGTTCCCCTATTAGAGAACCAGCAAAATGAAATATAGACTAATGTACTAAAAGAATATACACAGGCCCTAGTGACTCTCCCTCTATGCCAAGAAGTCTTCAATTGAAAATAGTTTTATAGCAGAATAAACGCCACCCATAGGAATTACTCAAGAACGCAGTTTTATATTTATTAATGCATTGTTTACAACCGGTTTGTCGCATATTATGTAATAAATCTCGGGTTATATTACTTCCACGCTGCCCTGGGAATGCGCAAATAAATATATTCCTGTATGTTGGCACGTATAGGTAACTACAATGCTCTATCTACTTGTAATTGTTCTTCATAATAGTTCTCATTTAACATGTAATAAATTTTATATTTAAGATCTTTTCAAATGTGTAGGTACCTATGGACAGGCACAGAATTTCATTAGGCCCTATCTCAATTATTTTTATTTTGACAGTCGAGTACGAGGACAAACCATGTGTTAGCATCACAGAAATCTAAATAATTTAGATTTCTGTGGTTAGCATGAAATAAATTTCACAAAGGCACGCTTCACATAAATATAAAATTTAATACATAACTCTGCAAAATGGATCTCCTTCGCAAATATTCCGTAACTGAGAGTCAGTAAACATAAATCTGTGCAATAAACAAGCCTCTGCTTGCGTCTGCGTAAACAAAATTCTATCTGAGATGACACAATGAACCTGGCTGCACAGTATTTTTCCCTTGCCTTGTCTCGCTATATTTGAAAACCTAAAGACAAACATGGCGACTGTAATGGCGATCAGGCGGTATTACATTTTTCAAAAATTAAACTTTAAAATATTGTTTGGCACTTATAGCGTAGCACATTGGGACAGTAATCGTTGTTTCAGTTTAGCTTGCAATTTCGAAATGTTAATATTACTGCTCGCCATAATTTTATTTAAATCCAAATAAACTTAGATTAAAAAAGGCACTAAGAGCATTGCATGTTTCCTCTGAAAAACATACAATAGCTGTGTGGTTTTAAATGCAGAAATTACCTATTTTAATAGCTATTCTGTGGCTACTATGTAGTTTGTAAGGCATTCTTAACTAACCTAATCACAATGTCTTTGATCACTGTCGATATTGCAAGTTTGCGAGCGATTTAGCGAAGCGAAATGAACTTGTTATTGAAGTGACACGTGCTTAGGTTACCGAGTGTGCTTCAACGCTTCAAGAAAAGTCCTTGGTGTGGAAATAATTCTATTTTTAGAAAGAATATGATGTAAGAATAAAGGCAGTAAGGCAGGCTTCACTTATATTGTGATTGTGAAGAATGCGGTCAAAAACTTAAAAAAATATTTTGAATTGAATAATGATGATATTCCATAGATAAATAAGACTTTGGTGGGTTACCTACTATAGTCTAAGATGTAATACTTGAACCCAAGCCACAGTTGAGATTAGTTCCGTTAATCAGAAGACGAACAAAAAATATTACTAGTATTATGATTACTTATAAGGAATGTGTACGAAGATTAAAAAAATAATATGTACCTGGGTACCTACTAACATCGAGACCTGTAATTGCGATTACAGTTATAATTCGGTCAATGTAACAGTTATTTATTCACTTATTACTTTTTGCTACCAAAATGAATATAAAAAACTGACTTACTAAAAGATAATAAAACATCACTTGAAACGAAAGTTGTTTCTATTTGATTATGCTTAACGGTTCCTATGGTTTTTATCTACCTCATAAAAAACATAAGTAAGAAGTATTCGAAAAAATATAATTTTATATCTTACTTGCTGATGTTGTCCTGTCTCTCAACGATGGTCTGAAGACCGACGGCATCTCTTAACTGCATCACTAGAGCTGCTCGGACACCCTCCGTTGATTTCAACTCTTCAATTCTCTCGCTCAAAACCTGAGGGAAAAAACAACTATTATAGGAAGAACTTTTCAAATCCAATGAGGCTGCTTACCTGCTACTGGTAATATTTTCGATCACGAGGATCGATCATGGTCGAAACACTAATTTTCAAGATGAAAATCAAGAAAACAATCGTCAAACTTAATTTAAAAAATATTCAAGAAGCTAATATATGCCTTGACCTTCAACTAAAGAGTTAACCCGTAAATTAGAAGCAGTAGCAACAGAAAATACAAGAAAAACTGTTATCACGATCACATGATTTCAGAAACTAACTGGAACAAATTGCAAATAGGCAAAGTTAGTGAACACGTTGATAAGGATTTAATATTCAAAGAAAATTCTCGCTCAAAGCAAGAGACACGCCAAGAAAGTTTTCATCGTGAGCTCATCCATATTTAACTCATTCATTCAATTTCGTTCCTGTGTTCATCTTGCATCCTGAGAAACCTTTTAAAAATCTCATCGTGGAAAGTATCTTTATCCCTAGAATTACCTCCTCCTGAAACCAGCATCTAGATTACTTTTGCAAACGTTTGTTTTAGAATGTTATGTTGAATGTTATTTCTTCTCTCTTTTATTTCAAAAGTTTCTTTGTTACATAGAAAATGTTTTTTAATTAAGACCTAAGTATTTTCAAATTCAATTTTATTATTACTATTCGTACCTCAACATCCTCAGAATAAATCGGAGTATCACTGAACACATTCTTCTTCACAATTACAACACTGGGTCCCTGCACTCCTCCAACGAACTTCTCACAGTTGAAGAACAGCGCATCTTTTTTCACCATCTCTTCATCAACTCCTGGGAAAATAGGATTCATGTCTACTGCAGAAGATGGCGCCACCAGCGTATAGTCCCAGAAAGACCAGGCTCCATACTGGTGGAGGAGCAGAGTGGTGGCTACGTCATCGGCTAAGACCCCCGTGAGTTTGGAAGCCGCTGGGAAGAACCCGATCATTCTGTGTCCTGAACTGGAGTTCTCCTGTAATCTCTGTTCGAGGTTGTTCAGGTCTATGTAACCTTCTTTTGTTTCTGGGATTTTTATGACCTGTAACAATGAAAAGAAAATTTCATCAAAAAAGAGTCAAATAATTTGAACACAAACGTCCTATCAACTATATACTGCTGCGCAAAAACAACAAACTAACCCGAAGTAAGAAATGAGCTCAGGAAAGAGAGGCAGCACAGTAACTCTACTCAAGATAGGTGTAGCTATAAAGCAATCATCCATACATTGATTTAAACTCAAACACAGATATGTAAATGAAGACAACAGTGCTAGCTTTCTAGCAAGATAATAATATTAGTAAGTTTGAAGAAAATTATTGGCGAAATAAACAATTTATTGAACAAGACACATAAAGATGTCTTGCTGTCTGTAATATACGAGGAACCTATTCTAAACAATTAATCTATTAGAATTGCTTATTGATTGATTTAAAGCTGAATCGAAAGAAAGTAGTTATTTAGTAAATTACCTACTATATTATGCTATCCACGTTGTGTCGTGGAAATCTACCAAGGAGAGCACCGAAGTAAATAATCTGAGCTTCGCCACCAATTTAGTGTAATTTAATCAATGTACCAAAAATAAGTTAGATTGGTTAATTATTTAACTCCTCTTTTCCCAAAATAAACTCATGATACCTACTTTTGGAAATGTACAGAATTAGATCCATGTTTATTTGAATTGTAAGCAAAATCAGAACGTTTTCTTGTCGGTATTAAATTTAAGTACATTAACAAGGCTTACTGCAGCCATAATTACTACCCACTTTCGCCCATGTGCCTTAAACATTGACATTCCTTCATGAATACCTTCGTATACATTATTTACCTACTCATTTTAGACAATTATGAGTGCTTGAGTCCACTTCCAAAAATAAAAATGCGGTCAACTATTTCTGAGGTCAAAGTTTTAACTAAGATTCCCAAACACTTGTTAAATTTCACCGGGGTGCAGTTAACAAATTTTTACAAATTTTCGAAATAATTAAGAAAGAACTGGGTCGAGAAGTTTCGTGAATAAAATACTCAAGAACATTCGTCCTACAAATGACTTCGCAGCGATTGTTTTATACTCGTAGACAGTTCAAAAAGGTAAGTGTAATTGAAATCCCTTATTCTGAGTTTTGCTTACTTGTTCTACCTGGCAGACGAATATGTATACATATATCTAAGAAGGTGCTTTTATTTATTCCTGTTATACCATTGTTTCCTAATATTAATTTACATAAAGCACGCATGTACTACAAAGAAAAATATAGAAATATATAGAACCCTATAAACGTCCTAGAACTTCGGTGTCTTTTGGTAGAACTACAGATTGGTTGGTTATACAGGGTCAAATTAAATTAGCTAGCGAGACTCCGCAGACGTATCGATATCTAAACATGATAAAAAATAAAATAATTTGATGATGTTTTTTTGGGGTCATCAAACGCCGATGTGTAGTCAATTAAAGTATCAGTTTGTTTTGTGTAAACTTCACAGATGTGATTGGCATCCAATTATCGATATATCAACACTATAACACGGATTTTATCAACTCATACTTCAAGTAACAACACTACCAGCGGTCATTGACCCCAAAAAAACATATCATTTTTTTTTTTATTTTGTCGTGTCACAGAATACAAATGTTTAGAAATCGATACCCATCACGTCTGCGAAGTATCGCTAGCTAATTTGATTTGACCCTGTATACAGCAAATATTTGTTTGCTTAAAGACTGTCTAAATTCATGAAAACCCAGTGTATGGTAGGATGGTTAGCCAAAATCAAAATAACATTCCTATTACAAAGCACGATAACTAAAAGTTCGCGTGCCACAAACAGACCTCATTGATAAGACGCAAATGACGATAGAACGTCCAAGTATAAAGTATGTAGTTCATTACAGCACTTATGAAGATTATGGACGATGATACGAACTGGCGCGATGGATTAATAATGGAACTTAGTCAGCAGGGTGACAGCTCATAGACAAAGTAGCTATAGCAGCTAAGTGGTCATTTTTATCGACCAAACAAGTCTTCCAAATACTAATTACCAATTTCCTGTGTATCAAAGAAATTCTGAACAATAATTAAAGTACCAATCCTTTAAAAGAGCAAAAACAACAAAGAAAAAAAGATAATGGTACCTAAGGAAAATATTTTAAAGTCTAAAACGAAATGCTATTTTACATATACAACAGACTATACGTAAAGAGCCATAACCGTAAGTTATAACAAAACAGATCATTAAACTTGAAACAGTGGAAACGACTAAAGTTAACAAGCAAACAATCTTGCTTCTTAGAATTCGCGAAGACAAAAAAATGCTAAACAAAAATAAGAATTTAAAGGAAATTTTATTTTAGGAGCTCCGTCACTCACGAATATGTATGGAAATCCCATCAATAGGTAACTACTTTATGTTTAAAATTTTCGCTAAAATACATCAACGTAATGATTTCATACTATTAAGTTACATAAATGCATCCAGAATCCATCAGCAAAATGGATACTAATTAACCGACTTAAAAGAAGAAGATACCATTTGTCATGTTTTTTAAGTCAATTCGTAATCGGCAGGCATATTACTCCTACAAATTCAATTAAGCACAATCTTCAACCCGAACATAATTATTATTACAACGAAACAGCTTTAGCAAGTTAGCAGTAAGCACGTTCAGAATTTCAATTAAGTTGCGAACTTGGGGCGTCTCAAATCTCAATCTTAGCTAGTTTCCTTCAAAGAACTTTAAGTGAAATGAACTCAATATTCCATGAAGAAACATGCTGACATCTGATAAAGAAAAGCTACGAGTAATTTCAATAAAGACCATTCTTGTCAGATCGATGACGTGTAGAAGTCCAAGTCAATTCATTAGTTCATTTATTATTTGTTATTTTTCGAGTTTACCTTTTTTTACTTGGTCTGTTTGTCATCAAAGTTATCATTATCATCCTAGCAAGAAACAATATCACAAAAACTGCGAACTATCCCACACTAGCAATTGAAACACTTTACGAAAACAGGAAGCAGAATAGTACCAAAATAACGCATAGCCATATAAATTCCCGACACGTACCCAGAATTCACCAAAAATGCGGCAGTATATACAAATATGATGTCATTGTTGGGCCTCGCTGTAAACAAGGTGCGTTAAGGACCCGTAAACACGCCATGAACTACGACGCAAACTCCCATGACCATGACGTCATCTATCACTGAAGTAAGGGCCATAATAGTAGACACTATACTTTTTGCATTGTCAATTTGTGATTTAGTAGCTTTTCGGAAACTAGATACAGCGACTGAACGCTAGATTCCCCCATTCGTATCCTAGTCGCAGCGATTTATAACTGCGGAACACGGGTCGATGCTCAATTGTTTTACCACGTTCAAATACAGATTCGATATAAAAACTTTTTTACAAAAAAAAACAACCGACTTCCAAAAACAACACTACAAAGTGAAAAATAACTTCAATTTCGGAAGTCGGTGTCGGTGTTAAATGTATTTTCGTTTTTTGCCACCGACTTCTAATACCACTATCTGCAAAACAAACTAGAACATCATCCATATAAAAGTGGGGAAAAAATACGTATTATTGAAGCTAACTCAAAAACTACCGAAGCAAAGTTAATCAATTTTATATGGGACCAACTGTGATGTATACCCTCTCGAATAAAACAAAAAAAAAATCCAAATCGGTCCAGCCATCTTCGAGTAATCGGGGAACATAAATAAAAAAAAAAAAAAAAAAAAAAAAAGGTTCCGACGAATTGAGAACCTCCTCCTTTTTGAAGTCGGTTAAAAATGCGTTGCAGCGTCAAAACTATCGCTGTGATGCTCGATTTTGCATTCGCAACCAAAGGCAGAATCGCCAAAACACCATGCAGCATTGATGAACTCGCAAAATCACTAATCGCTGATACTAAAGGTATCGTATCTGCTAGGCCCTAAGTGAAGTACTCACACAAGGACAAAAGAGGGAACACTTCAATACTTTGTAAAGCACGATATTATTTACTTTTGTATGTACGAGTATACTAGTGATACAGTGTAAGTTATGAATGAAATGAGGAAGGAAGGGTGCTAGATAGAACATAATAAAGAACAGGAAATGACCTAAAGAACCATAGTCTTGATACTAACGGGTTTCCGGACTATTGTTGAGGTTTACTCTGTGCATTTGTAAGCGGAGAGATCGAATTCGTCTTTCTTATAATATGAAGTGAAGTAAATGTAAGAATTACTGTTACAAACGTAGCTTTAATGGCTTTGTTTTTTTTTTTAAATTTTATGTGTGATTTATTATTCACTTCAAACTTCAAACTGAAACACAGGAGCGCTACTTAACGGCAGACTTGTGTAAACATCTACTATGATGATTATTTAAAGCTTATTTTATGAATCCAATAAAGTACCAAGCAATCTGCCTAGCCTTTTCTCAACTATGTTGGGGTCGGCTTCCAGTCTAACCATATGCAGCTGAATACCAGTATTTAAGTATTTTTCTGCTAGCTATGTAAAAATCCGGGATTCTCGTCCTTGTCATTTTCCTCACGTTTGCAATAAATTAACCAACGCTGTCACTTCACAATTTTTTTTTCCTTTTGTTAAGAAGCCTGTACTGTACTAAAATACTCATCATCTTCCTAGCCTTTTCCCAACTATGTTGGGGTCGGCTTCCAGTCTAACCAGATGCAGCTGAATACCAGTATTTTACATGGAGCGACTGCCTATTTGACCCCCACAAGCCAATTACTGGGTAATACGATACCCATTGGTAAGACTGGTTGTCAGACTTTCGGGCTTCTGACGACCCGTAACGACTGTCAAAGATCCACGAATGACAGCCGGGAGCAATGGCTTAACGTGCTTTCCGAGCTCCGTTTTGGTATGTAAAGATGGTGACCCATCCACGGACCAACCTCGGCAAGCGTAGCTTAACCTGATGGATCGACCCGAGCCGCTGTTATTACTTAGCCACGAACTCCTCAATTCAATTATGCACCATATAGGTACTTTGAAATAGCAGTAAAAGAAAATATAATTGCGTAACAAATTACAGCACAACTTTCTCGACTTTCAGACGTCTTGAAATATCATCGGAAGCAAGATTTTCCCTTGAATCTTATATTATTTTGCGAATAGTTTAATGCTTGGTAATAAATCTAACATTCACAAAATATTTCAATTACAAATTCAAGAAATAACCATATTTTGTGCCCGACATTATGTCAGTCTTTTGAGGTTTCACAATACCTTTGCTTACAAACCAAGCAATTTTTCAGCTTCAAAAGAAAGTATTAAGAAAATCTGAAAGAGAAAACACAATCTTGGAATCGAAATTCCATCATGTTTAATCCCGCTTATAACACGCAATCAATCATGATTAATATTAAAATAACCATATCGGAAATATATTCTCAGAAAAAGTTGTGGGTTATACAAAGGCCCATTGTATAAGGCATCAGCTGCTGTAGAGGGTCCTTGACGAAGTCTTAATCATCTGCAAACGGAACACGATAAAAAAAAAAATAATAATAATTTTATTAACTTCAGTTGTACACTAACACTTATCTTAAAACTATGCAACAAAGAACGAACGAACGAACGAACGAACGATGAAGCAAATCTGTCAGAGATAGAAACTTATAGATATTCAGACAGTGAACTTGGATAGAAAATAATAGATGAGCGCAGCCGCAAGAACGTCCTAAATACAGTGGAAATTAACACAATGCCAAGTGAAGTGAACTTTGGCAGCAAACAGTAAGATACTAAATTATCAAAACAGTGCTTTGTAAACATTGTAAGATGATGATAATAAAATTAACTGTATCGTCTGTAATAAAATGATCACGTTGACAAACAATCCGTTGGTTTACTTGACCACTGACAGAAATGTGACATTAATAAACATAAAAGTTTTACTACTGTTCATTATTATTAAATAATTGCAACCATATAACTTTATCTCCATATAAAGTTTTACGACTTTTATGTAATTAATATTGAAATTATGTGAATTAGTCATTTGTTTATCTTTGGAAGGCGTCAGTTACTGCAAAACAGACGTTAAACCAGACGGTTGTGGTAAGATTGTAAATATAGAAGATTTCATTATAAACAAGAAAACCGTTCTATGAAAGAGCTGAGTTTCTGTAAGCACAGAATTTGTACACTATCCAAGTTAGCTGTCATGAATCCAATATTAGCATGGATAGAATAATTATCTACCTATTCTATGAAGTCTATGACTGCTAATTTTAAAATTCACTTTCCTTAAAATGGTGGTGCCAAGTAAGACACGATTACACATTTACACGAACATCAATAAATTGGAAATTTATTTTTTCAGGAATAAAAACAGGAAGTCAATTACCAAGGAAACCATCTGCAATATAAAAAAAAAACAAACCAGAACGTTAATATGCCTATTTTCATACATGAACGTCGACATTTTGACGTTAAAATAAAAATCGACAAATCACTTCCTTGACATGACGAGTAAATATCAAACGTGATAATAAGCGTGAAGAATCAATCAGGGGATAATACTAATACTTCTATTAATAACGCTACTCTAGTGACATAGCAGTTAAGTAGCAAGAGACATTTAAGAATATAGATGACAAAGATATCAGCAAAATATCAAGTACTTAAGGAAAGAAAGCCTCAATGGGAGAACAGTAGAATCACTAAAAGAAATATGACTTAAAAGTCACAAAGAAATATAAATTAAAATCAAATATGACTTGAAACTATTGAAAGTCAAAAAGAAATATGACTTGAAACTCAAATACCTACATAGTTGAAGCTACCGGAGAAGAATTACATGAAAGACAAAATAAAGCAAGAGACCTTTAGAAAATATACCTTTTCACGAGAACATACGACTGATACAGAATATAAATGATATCGAGGTATGAAACATCATAAAAGTACAAGCAAAGGTTGATCCAGGGATGAAATGGGATCGACAGTATCGACTGATATACCCACGCAGGATTTAAAGGTCAAACAAGAAATATGGAATCGAGGAATTTATTCGTGTAGGTATTTAGGTAGAAAAATGAATGTTTGTACCTTCGGTACTAGTATAGAACGTTTTAGTTACACGCATCATCGCTTATCATTACGTTAGAAATCAATACATACATACATAAACACGCCTTCCCATGGGGTAGGCAGAAACTACAGAACGCCACTTGCTACGATCCCTACATACTTCTTCGCTTCGTTTACGTTCACACATCTGGTCATACACGCACGCCGGTTACGAGTACGCACCTGACTTTTCTGAAGAACATCAGCAATAAGGAGTATTGTGCATGTCCTCCTAGGGCGTACCCTCCAAGTGTTAGAAATCAAACACGTGCATAATCAATATAAAAAAATGTTTAAAAAAACCTTTAAAGTATACGGTAAAGAAGTTCAAGCCGCACTATATAAAACCGTTAAACTAAATTTGTAGTTTTTGAAAAAATAAAGACCCTTTAACGATTTATTCATTGTTTATATGTCACCGTATAATTACGAACTTTGTTAATTGTACAATATTTAACACAACTAACTATTTACACAAGGTACTAAATTAAATGACTAACTAACTGACAAGCAAATACAAAAGCAAAAGGACACTTAAGCCTCCAAGTACCGTCTGCATCGCTTTCAGCCGGAAAAGTGCAAGAACCAAAGCAATCAATCTGCCTAGCCTTTTCGCAACTATGCTGGGGTCGGCTTCCAGTCTAACCGGATGCAGCTGAATACCAGTATTTTACATGGAGCGACTGCCTGTCTGACCTCCACAAACCATTAACTGGGTAATACGATACCCCTTGGTAAGACTGATTGTCAGAGTTTTGGGCTTCTGACGACCCGTAACGACTATCAAAGATCGACGAATGACAGCCGGGACCAACGGCTTAACGTGCTTTCCGAGGCACGGAGGAGTCTCGGTATGTAAAGATGGTCAACCCATCCACGGACCAACCCCGGCAAGCGTAGCTTAACCTGATGGATCGACCCGTGCGGCTGTTATTACTTAGCCACGAGCTCCACAGTGAGAACCCAAGCAAAGACCCTAAAATGACCCATCAAACCACACGTTGGTTTACATTACAAAAAGAACAGAACCATTTAATATTGCAGAAATGTAGCTACAACACCTAGTTCTCTAAACTTCATCTACCAAACATTGGCCTTATAAGTCTCAGGCGATAGGCCTTGCAACCACCTGCTTAACTACAGGCTAAGCTTTCTAGGCCTCCCAGGCTCAAGAAATAGTACAAGGGCAGAAACCAACGTCGCAATCGCAGGTCACGTGCAAAAACAACGTAAGTACATCGTACTTTTGTTGATAAAATAAAGGAATTTGCCTATCGTAAGCGCTGTACGTTGTCGAGTTGTTTATGCTTTTTGCATGATATGGAAATACACGGGTGATTGGGCTGTGCGAGTGCGTTTCAGCCGTTCGATTTTGAGACTAAGCCCATGAATAATGCTACTGCCCAGTGCCTACAGCTAGGGTGTACCTAAACTCATGCCTTTTTAGCCAGGAGCAGGCAAAAACTACAGAACAGCAAGTTTTTTACAAGCTCCTTCTGCTTCGCTTACATTAGACTCATCGTAGACACTAATTATTGCAGTTGCAAGAGGTTCTCGTTGTACAAAAAAATTGTATTGATGTCTACGTGGATTTTCTATGAACCAACAGTTAATTAATCCTCACTGCACCAATTTCTGAATCCTCTAAAATTTTTAATTTAACTATTCTATATTCCAACAATATCAACATCTTCGGTTAAATATATTTACTTTCTCAAAAGAATTAACAAATTCACTTAGTGAGAAAAACATAAACCATTTTAAAGAAAATGTCAAACGCCAAACAAACGTCAATCGCCAAACCAAACGTCAAACAAACGAAAAACGCCAAACGTTCTCAATAACAGTCGTGACATTCAAATGCAAATTCGTTGCATAAGAAACCAACAATCTACGCAGCATACAAACAAATAAAATAGTCCATAAAATAACCGTTCCGTGCATTATTTACACCGTCGCGGCGGCGCCCACATTTGACGGCCGTATATTTTCATTGTATGCAAAAACTATAAAACGCAATGCTTCCGTTATGTAACTCAAGGACGCGTTATCAGTGTTCGGCCTTACTGGCCGTAATGCGTTTAGTTGCAACTATACTCACCTACCACTGGTTATTATTATTGACTGTACTAGCCCTATGTCACGTCGTGATATATTAGGTCTTTACCTATGAAATTGCCGTTCTGCAGTACTGGGCATTTCAAATCAAAATAATTTTTGTTTGGCAAAGAATTCTAATTTCAAATTAATTTTATTTTAAAAACATGGATTTTTTTTCCAAAAGTAGTCATTTGTTTATTGATTAGTGTTACATTTTCATCGCATTTCAATCTTTTTCGTCATCATGGATACGTTAAAAATTCGAGTAATTATGGAATATGAGTACCGTCGTGGCAGCAACGCGGCACAAGCGGCACGCAACATCAACGACGTTTACGGAGCTAACACTACAAACCAACGCACCACTTGTTATTGGTTTGCTCGCTTCCGTTCTGGAAATTTCGACCTGAAAAATAAACCTCGCGGTCGTCCGAAGACTTTGGTCGACAATGACGAATTAAAGGCGATTGTGGAAGCTGATGATACACAATCTACGCCTGAATTAGCAGCAGCTTCCGACGTTAGCGTCAAAACAATATTGGTCCATTTGCGTCAAATTGGCAAGGTAAAAAAGCTTGACAAATGGGTGCCCCACGAACTCAATGATCGCCAGCGCGAAGTACGCGTCGAGACGTGCCTTGCACTGCTCAACAGACACACAAATGAAGGAATTTTGAACCGCAATGTTACCTGCGATGAAAAATGATTCTGTTTGATAACCGCAAGCGCTCAGCAAGTTCAGCACCTAAACAATGCCCTAAACGAAAACTTACCCCTAGAAAAGTGATGGTCACTGTTTGGTGATCTAGCGCCGGTGTGATTCATCACAGCTTCTTACCAAACGGGGTGAGCATTACTTCAGATGTGTACTGTGAAGAACTGAACACAATGATGGAGAAGCTGGCACATCTCCAACCAGCATTGGTCAATCGCTCGTCTCCGCTGCTCCTGCACGACAACGCGCGACCTCATACTGCACAGCAGACGGTCTCCAAGTTGCAAGAACTGGGGTTGGAAGCTCTCCGTCATCCGCCCTACTCACCAGACCTTGCGCCTACAGACTACTACTTTTTCCAGAATTTGGATAACTTCTTGGCGGGAAAAAAATTCAATACCCGAGAGGCAGTACAAAATGCCTTTGAAGGATTTGTTGCCTCCCGTCCAGCTGATTTCTTTAAGAAGGACATCAATAAACTGCCACTGCGTTGGCAAAGATGCATTGATTGCATGGGTGATTACTTCGATTAATACAAATAAAAAATGCATGAAAAAAATTCGTTTAAATTTTTTCATACAAAACGGCAATTTCATAGGTAAAGACCTATTATAAGACAGAGGCGTGATCACTGCAGAAATATACGTATATACGAGTGGAAATGTCGGGCGTTTTGCAATCATGTTGCGGTGTTAGGTGCGGAATAAATTATTATTTTTACGAGTTGAAATATTTATCTTTGTAGTTCTGAAAATGCTATTGCAAAGGATCATATTGTAGCACTCTCTATCTTATTCCTAAAGGATTTGGCTCCTGCAATCATCTCTTACATACACCCGAGAGAAATTGTAAATCATTTGTTTTGCTGGATATACCTACATACAACAAAAGTTTTTAAGCAGTGCGCCAATTTTCACAGGGTGTTGTACCCATGAATATGAACAACTTTCACTATGGGACCAACTATGAAATCGCGAAAAAAAATCTGCTGTTTCATACAAAGTTCGATACCTACTCGACCGAAATGTATGGAACAGCAGATTTTTTTTTGTCGTGATTTCAGAGTTGGTCCAATAGTGAAAGTTGTTCATATTCATGGGTAGAGCACCCTGCCAAAATTTGCGCAGTGTATAAAAACTTTTCCTGTGTATAGGTATACTCAGCAAAACAAACGACTATCGACTAACTACTACCTAATACCGCGAGGCATACTTTTCTATGTTATTAATCTCTTCCTTTTGAAAATTATTTAAAATGGTCTAATAATAATATCAGCCTATAATTGTCCCACTGCAGGGCAAAGGCCTCTTCTCATGCAGAGAAGGCACGAGCACTGATCACCACGCTTGCTCAAGACGGGTTGGCGATTTCAGACTTAAATATCAACTGTAAGTTCAGGTTTCCTCACGATGTTTTTCCTTCACCGATGTCAATAATGACCAAGATAAACTGAGAAACTATACAATATACAATTGAAAAAGTCACATAGTTACTTGCCCGGATTTTAACCCACAACCTTGCATGCATGAGAGGCGAGGCCTTAACCACTGAGCCATCACGACATTCATATCTACTACAGACGTCAACCTGATCCCGCCATTATCAGCCGGGTCACAGATGATAAATATAATACTATCTCGGGTCTAAGAAACCGTAGGCATTTCATTGTTCGGGGTCCCCACTTGGTGCAAGATCAACTCTACAATTCATGTGACATAGAGCAAGGCTCACGCACAATGGTCCACATGAAGGACTAAGTTCGGAAACCAAATCCTCTAACATAGAATATAGACATATAGCAAACGTGTGCAGCCCAATCCTGACATATTTTCAATTGCTTAAAAGACAAGCGCCTACTCGCCATAGTTGCACGTTGCTTTGATTGATACAATGTTGATATTGATAGATCACATAATATACTTTTCAGTACACTTCCTCGAAAACTGGTTCATATCGCACTACGATTAGGTTCACAATGCAATATATTTCACACACGTGCGATTTTTCATTTTCCAACACGTGTGTGGGAATAAAAATTGCCACATATAACTTATACCTATACTTAGTACAAATTGATTCAATGCCTCTATTCACACAGACTCTATTTGGAGGTGAATGTTTTTTTTAACCTCGGCAAAGAGCTATGCGTCTTTACGGCGTTAATATATTTTGATATTTTATGAACAAATTAACATTTATTTGTGTTCTAAACTCTAAATATTAGAATTTTCTATTTTTCATATTAGGCTGTTTGTCGGCTTTATACCTTTGCTTCTCCTTCAACCTGGCGAAAGCAAAGCGCGGAAAAAAAAGAAAATTTAAATCATAGTTTCCTAATAATTGATGACAAAAATGTTTTTCGTTATTTTATTTTATTTCTTCAAAAGTGTATTGAAAAACGTCGTTTGATACACGTGGACATTTGTTATTGCAGTTCTCAGCTCAAAAACAACCTCGCCTACGGCTCGGGTGTTAATTCCGCCTCGAATGCAATAACATAAATTCTCCACTTGTATCAAAATGTACTATTTTTTTTTTAAACATAATTACGTACACAAAACACACTAATGTATTATAAATCAGCTCATAAATCAAGGAAACCCTCCTCCCAATAAGATAGCAGTAAATAATTAAATCTGAACATGTAACATCTTACGCACGGCAGTCCGTCGCGCGTCAGTAGCTCATTGAATTAGCGCCAAGTACCTACTACGTGATATCTGACATGTGAATGAATGCATATGGCAACTGCATAACGCAATATGACCGTGGAATCTACAGTTTAAAATATGTCACTGTCAACTTCTTGACATTGCAAAAGTAGTTAACGGAGTTAACGGTCGTGATTTGATGTTTATTTTCGTCAAAGTAGTTGACTGCAAATTTACTACTTCCGTACCCTTTCAGGGCAACTCTCATAATTATAGAAGGCTCTCAAATGACATGATTTTCTTATGGCCACCACTACCTTTGCTCAGCTGTGTACAATTTAATTGTTTACTGCTTTGCATCTACCTAATACATACTTCACTGCCCCAGAGACCTGATAAGGTCCTTCAAAAAGTTAGGAATGCCATTTATAAGGAAAACATTTCGACCATTTTAATGAATTTTCCAAAAACTTTGCAAATGACGTCCAGACCAACCGTAAATTATTTTACTGTCCAGAGTCTAGAGGATTGTTTAAATTTAACATGGTTCAATTAAACTTTCGTTTGTTTTATGATTTAGTGATTAAAATAATTTACTAATAATGTACTTGTTATGTTTGTTAAAATAATTTATCCCTTGACAATACCTTACTTTTGACATACGGTAATTTCTCATCAATAGACTTTCAAGAATACTTCAACCTGCACCCTAATTGTATAATACATATCGGAATTTGAACCAATTTAAAACAAATTGCTAATCCATTGCTTCATATGTTCGAAAAATTTGTCTACTCGACAACGTGAATAACGCAATGAATGTTGTAGAACTGTCAAAATGAAACCAACTCTGATTCATAATGTGTTACGCATTAGGGTGATGTTTCGATCCTATAATACATTTATTGCCATCGATCGGACACGAATCCAAACTCCGTGCCGCGATCCTTTAACCTTCGTATGAGGCACTTGTACCCGTTATTCTGATATTCAATTACTGTTCTAGATTATTATCCCAAAAGTTGTTTGCTTACATCCTTCTATGTCAGATTCGTTGCCACAGTCACAGTTAATCTGGTTTGTCAATGCTTATTTGCTTACAGTTGTCAATTGTGTTCAAACGTGTTCTTACCTTAGTATCATATTCCCTCCACGGTGCGATCTGCCTCTCTGTCTCTCGAGAGGACACGAACAGCACCACCTTGCCTGGTCGCAGTGCTCTGAGGAACCGCACCAAGGTGGCTCCGACCACTGCCACATCTTCAGGGCAGGCTCCCACCAGGGTCCGGATAATCGACTTTGATTCTGATCTGTACGTAGAAAGAGGAAAATTAGACTGCAATTCTCACAAACAGGTTAAATGGTTTTAATGATATTATAAAACAACATCACAGAAAAGATACTTTATCTGTTCTGTGAACAACATTGAGAACGGCACCCTAATTGCGTAACACATTACCAATCGGAGTTGGTTTCATTTTCAAACAAATTGCTAATCCATTGCTTCATATGTTAGAAAAATTTGTCTGCTCGACAACGTAAATAACGCAATGAATGTTGTTGAACTGTCAAAATGAAACCAATTCCGATTGATAATGTGTTACGCAATTAAGGTGCTGGTCTTCTTGCGATATTTTTCATTCGGTTTTCTTTATTCTTTATTTTTTTTTATTCTTTTTTTTTTTGTCTTTTTTATAGTTTAATGATATTGTTGTTTTTTTCGGTACTTTAAGCCTAAATATTCTGTAGCTATTAATTTAGCAAGACGTTCGCTTTAATTATTATTTAATTTTATTTGTTTATCATCATCTTACCCCAATTTGAGGCCAGAGCAGAATGTATAGTAAGTATACTCCTTTGATACATCTCTATCGGTGTTATTAGTTATCACCACCTTATTAGCATTATTCATGTTTCCATCGTTTATTTGGCCATCTCTATACTTAAACTTTACGTATTTTTTTTAGTTTCTCATCTTTTCATTTCATATTTTCCGTAATTACCCCCATAAAGTCTCAATCTAAACCGCCTGCCTAGCCTTTCCCAATTATGTTGAGGTCAGCTTCCAGTCTAACCGGATGCAGCTGAATAGGAGCGACTGCCTATCTGACCTCCACAACCCAGTTACTGGGTAATACGATAGCCCTTGTCAGACTTCCAGGCTTCCGACGACCTGTAACGACTGTCAAAGGTCCACGAATGACAGCCGGGACCAACAGCTAAACTTGCTTTCCGAGGTACCGAGAGGTCTTGGTATGTAAAAATGGTCACCCATCCACGGACCAACCGCAGCAAGTGTAGCTTGACCAGAACGATCGGCCCGTGCGGGTGTTATTACTTAGCCACAAGCCCCTATCTAAACAACTGTGGAAAATTCGACACATTCTATTCGTTCACCGCATAGTATAGTGTCTAAAACAAATGCCAGTGTATATCGTTCTACCTGTCTATTGGTTATTGTGATCGTCTAGACAATAGCCTAGGACAATGGGCCTGATACTTGTTTTGTCTGCGATGAAGTGGAGACATGGCTACCGTTGAGAGTGGCGGTTGACTCATGTATTGCTGCGGTAACATGCGACTAATCGTGTATTCTAAAACGTGTTTAAGTATTAAGTTTAGTTACTACTAAACTGAATACATCAGCAAGTGTTTCAGCTTATGCTTGATCCAATGCTGGTCTTAGGTCTCCAAATCGAACTATTGCACTAACTTACAGTGAGAAGCAATGACATAGCCAGAAGTAGCATACAATAAGAAAAAATAATAGGAATACGTTCTAAATCTATCGTTTCAAGCCGTATGTTACAGTATGTATGAGTTCCCAGTTATCCTTCTATAAGAAATATTATTTTCTTTTTGCAATTTTTCGTCACGAAAATTGCAAGCTGTCACTTTACAAAAATTGTCCCTTTTGATACAAAACCTGTGTAGCCAGTACTGTACTAAAACACTCATCATCTGCCTAGCCATTTCCCAACTGCTCGCAACTGGGGTCGGCTTCCAGTCTAACCGAATGCAGCTGAATATCAGTATTTTACATGGAGCGACTGCCTATCTGACCTACACAACCCAGTTACTGGGTAATTCGATACCCTTTGGTAAGACTGGTTGTCAGACTTTCGGGCTTCTGACGACCCGTAACGACTGTCAAAGTTCCACGAATGACAGCCGGGACGGAGGCACGGAGAGGTCTTGGTATGTAAAGATGGTGTACTGAAATACTTCAGAAATTATAATGATGTATAGTTACCTGTATAGCTCACTTTGTCCCGAAGTGTAGGACAGTCCTGTACATCTGGTAGCGTGTGTGGGCAGGACATCTTTTGCTATGTAGTCTTCCACCAATTGCAGCGCGCGACCTGACCCGTTGTAGTCACAGTACACCACTGCAGGACAAACAGAAAGAATATTTAGTTAATTACATGGTAAAATAAAAAGTTTTAATAGTAGGTAGGTATCTAGAACTATGATTAACACCCGGTTTTTAAAGGTAGGTAAGGTGAAACCCCGTGAAAGTTAAAATTTCATTGCAAAATACGTAAAATTTTTAGTTGGTAATATGTCGGCAATCCATTAAGGAGATGTAGGAAAAGTCATTTGCAACCTTGACCCCTTATGACTCCTATGCAAATGTCAACCAATTTTTTTTTTGCAGAAATCGATCATTATAGTCAAAAAACCTGCTCAAATTTATGAAAATTTTAACGGTTTGTAGCGCTGATTTAAAACTATTAAAGATGATTGTCATTATGTGGTTGGTTATTATGTATTGAATGTTACCAAGCTAATAATAATAATAAAAAAATATTTATTTAAGTATCTATTAAAACCATAAGCACAAGTAAAAAATACAGTAGGTACAAAAGCAAAAAAATATTTCATGCATTGGTTTTATTTTTATAAATTTTCAAAGTTATATATACCGCAGATATCTTCAAAAAAATTATTATAGAATGTCAAATTACACGAAAATGGTAGACATTTGCATAGGTGTCATAAGGGGTAATTTGGTTGCATATGACGTCTCCTACATACCCTTAATGGATTGCTGACATAATTATGTATTACCTATAACACAGATCATATAAACATGATCTATGCCTTTAACCCTGTATATTGACGGGCTTGGGGTTGTCGGTCAGCTTGATAGTGGCTGTAGGTAGAGACTTACTTTTGACATCAAACCACTCCTAACTCAAGCATATTAAATTTAGTTGGAAAATTTAACGGGAATACCTACCAGTAATTAACAAACCACATGTGTACAACTGTACATAGTCATACATAACTCAGCGTGTACGACGCAATTATTTTAATTTGTGTAATCTTAACAGCTGTTCTTATCAAGCAAATAAAAGTGTTTCTGTGAACATGATATAACACTTAAGTGTGAAATTACTTTGTACCCAAATATGATTAAGGGAGGATTCGCCGATAACGTAACCTTTACCTGCGACCTAGCCGTGTACTTCCTATACTGTTAAATGAGCAATATTTGTATTATGTATACAGGGTGATCTGAAATTAGTGGCGGACTCGTTAAGGGGTGATAGTAGGCATCAATTCCAGTCGATATCACTCTTAGACCTACTGTCTTAAAGTTAACCCATTTCAGGATATTCCTACTTAAAGAATTTTACAAAAAATACCCTACTTTAAATCTTAAAATAGCTGTAAATCCTAAAACTTGGTCTTTCTGGTACTTTTTTTTTTTTGTTTTGCATCAAAGATATTCTAAGTAAGAAATTATTAATAGCGATATCTTCGTAGACGCAATCATCGTATTTTTTTTTTCATTTTATGATTTTGTTAAACGATTTTCAAAAAAGACCAATTTTTACGATTTAGAGCTATTTTAAGATTTAAAGTAGGATTTTTTTGCAAAATTCTTTAAATAGGAATATCTTGAAATGGGTTAACTTTAGGACAGTAGGTCTAAGAGTGATATCGACTGGAATTGATGCCTACTATCACCCCTTAACGGGTCCGCCACTAATTTCAGGTCACCCTGTATACCGATATATATTTTATAATCACGTTCTCGAAAACGGCTCTAAGGATATCGATAAAACTTGCAATAAAGGGGTTACAGGGGCGAAAAATCGATCTAGCTAGGCCTCACATCTGGGAAAATTAATAAAACTGAAATAAAAATTAGTTTTCTATATTTACACCTGAGCAGAGCTCGGACGACCAGATACTTTAATTATAATATATTAACCTATCCTGCGGGTTGCAATTACTTCTCTACACTACCTAGCAGTTGACGGACTGCGCAGTCTATTTGCAACTAAGTATAGTGGAATCTTGGGTTGTAACAACATTACAGTCGAATGCTCCTGGAGAGGGAGCGCCTTAAGGCGCGGTAAAAATGCAAATCTGTAGGTTTTTCAGGATGTAGACAAATAAGGCGATGCGTTTGATTTTAGTTGGATCAGTATGAAAGTTATTTGGAAGTTTTAATTTAATTTAAAAATATTAAATATAAATGTTTTTGTATTTATTTGTATAGTTAATTAGTTAGTCATTTACTTTAGTACCTAGTATTGTATGTAAACCACAAAAATTAAACAAAATTTATTTAAAAATAAATAAGTACACCAATAAGTTAGAACATTGTTACATATTTCTTAAGTTGATTAAATTTCCTTTTTTATAGTTACATCGCTCAAAATATTAAGCATTTTGAGACAAAAAGTTAATCCGTGTTTTTTCTTGCGATTTTTTTTTCAAGTCTGTATAAGTAAGTCTTTTTTATACACTTGACTATACACTGTATTTTTTTGGGCTTATTATATGTTACTAGCTGTAGGTACTGTACGACGAAAAAGTAGACGATTTACGGTGTCTCTGATTGAGCCATTTAGAAAAATTTATGTGCATTTCTATTTCATAACTTATTTATCGCTTGCGCTAACTTAGTTACGGTGTTTGCTAACGACGTAATTACAACTTAGAGTAAGGATAACTACTCAATGGGACTAATAATGCTGTTAACATTGATTAAAATGCAGAGCATTATGCATTAGCATAGCATTATGCATTGAAATCAGTATCAACTGCAATTTGTCTCAACATTTGATCTATTACTATTATATTTAACATTTAAATATAAAATCGGATTTGTTTTTTTTTAGTGAAAAAAAATACGCACATATCGCATATCATAATTACTTTGGAGGCTTTAAATTAATTACAAAAGGTGGTAGTTAATTATAGCGTGCAGAAGATAATTATGTGCAGAAACACAAAACATGATAAATTATTGTTCCTATGATAGGATTGCCAGTTTTAATAAATAAACAGCTCGAATGATTAATTACGAAGCGCTTCATAATCCTTCAGGACTCGAACTTTAATGAGTTTCAGTGAAAGTCAAAGGGTCACGGGTTTCTTTTTAACCGACTTAAAAAAAGGAGGCGGTTATAATGTCGTCTGTATGTATTGTTTATGTTATTTTTTATATTTTGTATGTATTTTCGTCAATTGAATCGGGAACCCAGGTCATGGTCTACCCATGTGCCAAATTTCATCCAAATCCGTTCAGCCATTTTAGCGTGAAAGCGTAACAAACAAAACCACTTTAGCATTTATAATATTAGTTGGATTATGTGAACCAGAATCCATATCCTTTTAATTTTACAAAAATCTACGTATATTTTTGCAGTGATCACGCCTCTGTCTTATATAAATTCCCGAAATCGCCCGGTAGGGCCCAAACTGGGGGTCATCGACCTGCACTGCCAATGTCAGACGGCCTGTCATGGCCAACAAAGACATAGCTTTGTTACAGATACCATCGATAACAGAGCCTAGTGAATGCTAATTCATTGAGTTAGTTGATACTGTTTGAATTATGTTTATATTATTTTTATATTACGAAAGTAACACGTCAACATGTGGGTTTTAATTTGCCTAATTATTTCAGTAATTGTTAGGAACTAATATAGAACCATTACCTATCATTTTATAGACAAAAACCTCATAGTATGTATGAAATGAATACTTTGTCACCTTTTTATGTTATAAGTACAAGGTGGGTTTCAGGCTAAAAACTTTAAATGCAAGAAATTTTATTAAGAAGTAGAATAATTTAATGAACATCTTTAGTTGACTCTTCGATAAAAACCAGTAGAAAATCAGAATGGGAACAATTTTGTTTGGCCTTCAATTCTGTGCGAAAACTCGACACGAGCCAAATTAAATTGACATGACCGTATCATTATTTTATTAGACAATACAGATAACTGTATCATTAGGCCAACACCAGACACTGGTCAATGCAAACGAATAATTAAATAATAATAAACAATATAATAACACATTACAACATATAACTACAGTCGTGTGATAAACTGCGACCCATTTGCCGGCCTGTTTTCAATTACACCGAGATAACGTGACGTTTTAAGGAAAATACCTATCGGTTAGAAAACAATAGGACTAGATTTAAAAAAAAACAGTTGTAGCTGTAAATAATTTGAATTAAGAACAATGGTGAAGATAATATAAGTAGTTTGGTGACATCATTAAAAAACAATTGCAGTTGTAAAGAATTTGAAATAAGAACAATGGTGGAGATTGTTTGGTGACGTCAAGAAAAAAGCTGACTAACGTTTAGGTTGACTTGGACATGATAAATTAATAGTCGTCGTGACCGCCTACGGACATCTGAAAAATACATACATACATACGTTGCCAGAGATAAAGCTCTAAAACGTTTCATGTGAAATCATGTGCCTGTAATTAAATTACTCCAACACCTCAACTTAACCCTCCAAACTGAAACTCAGCAACTATGCTTGATTAAGTTTAGTCTAACTCAAAAAGAGATCTACTACTATAGTGTGCGCGCTAGTGGTAGTTACCGCCTGAGGTATGGCCACAGGAGACGTCCTGGGCGGCGGGAATCCATTGCCGATTCCCGGCCACCGTAGGCGCGGGCTTGCGGACGATGAGTAATGGGCAGCTCACCGTCCGGTAAGGACCAGGCCCGGGTCGACGACGCGTTGTGTTCCACGCGCGCCTCAAAGAGATGTCAGCAGTGACGGGGTCCAATAGGGCCGATGCCGCCGGGGTCGCGGGTAGTTCGAAAGAGATACTGTGGCCCTGGCACGGGCAACTGAAGGAACACGGGTGGGTTTTAGTCGGTAAAAGTCTGACACGCCCTCCCGCCCTGTCCAAAGCGGGAGGTCATCTGATGATTTCCCATCCACAAAAAAAAAAAAAAAAAAAAATGGTAAGTGAGCGACAGGCTGAGATTGGCAGACTGACTTAGCTTGACGTTTGTCTACCTCTCCCGTGTCACCGCTCACATACCTCAGGCGGTGAATAGCACTTGCGCGCACACTATACTAAAATCTTTTGAAAGTTTATTAGCATTCATCGGATTGATTGTTTCGCAACTTGAATGAAACTATGAATCAATAAAAAAAATTCTAATCTAAACAATCTGTTTGAATGAAAATTAATCATAAAGGACAAAGGAAAATAAACTTTTCCGTCACACAACGATAAGAGTATTAAGATTACTTACGGAGAAGAATACCAGATTGTGTATAATTATGTCGCAGTAAGATTGTTGCAGCCTTAATATATGTAGTTATATCCCTAGCCTCCCCAGGGATATAGCTATCTTATAACTACCGTAATATAATATACTTATATGAAAGCGGTTCATAACTATCTTGCTAGGAATATAACTGTGATACGAGCATGATCTAGTTAATATACGATTAGGGCCCTCCGACCAAATAGGTTAGGTTAGGTTAGAACCGTGACCAACTACGCGCGAGCCGAGCAAGCGAGCGCACAGTATTGTTTTTGCCTCGAAAAACGGACATCCCCTTTTTATTAGCTATCCGATAGAACAGGTTATTTTAAAAGGAAGAGTAAAATACCCGTGTGGTAATTTTGTCCCAATCTGGAGATATAATTTTTTTTATTTTTTTTTCTATGGTTTCCATAAAATCGCAATAACTTTAGATCCAACCCGTTTTTGTTATTTCTTTGATTGCAATTACTTGACGCTTTATATTAAGTAAATTATCAAGCAAACGCTCAATTTTTACCTTTAACCGGTAGTGAGTAACATCGAATTTTACATATTTTCGATTTTATTTTTTTATGGGCTTATTTCATGGCATTTGGATTCAATATCGAGATAAGCTGTTGCTTTGGCAACCTGAAATCACGAAAAAGAAATCAGTTGCTCCCTACATTTTGACGAGTTTGGTTTAAATAAATGTACTGAACAGCGGATTTTTTTTTCGCGATTTCAAAATTAGTCCCATAGTGAAAGTTGTTCATATTCAAGGGTAGAACACCCTGTTAAAATTTGCACACTGTTTAAAAACTTATCTTGTATAAATAAATGATTTTCTTCAATAAACAATCAGTTTTCTGGTAATTGATTAACGATTACTAATAAACAGTGGCAAACGTAAACACAACTTCACAATGAATAACAAAAAGATATCGAAGTCGCGTGTCCATTGCTTTATAGATTAGCAATTGTTTTTCCTAACCACTTGACTGAAGGGCTCATACACATGAATGTTTTTTGAGGTGTAACATATTTCCTCTCGCTTTCCTGCAATCTGTGGGAGTGATTTGGAGAAAAGGGACGGAAGTGTGTAACAGGAAGTGAAAATATTTTTCTAAAAGTTTTGAGTGATGGATTGAAATGTTGCCGTATCTTACGGCCCGGCCACGACATTGGGCGAATAGCGGCGCGGCAAGCGTTTTATCTGTTTATTGCGCGGTCGAGACGCGCTACGAACAGTGGCTAGTTGGGATCACACGCAATGAATTAGGACAAAAGCTGCCGCTGCCGCCGCCGCGCAATGTCGTGGCCGGTTATGTTGCTTATTTGGTATGGAACTAGAACGTACTTTTACCAAAGTGATTTAGGTCAGATGTTAATGATAATTATGCGATACTGTAAGGCTCGCTCGTTTTTTTTTTTTTGCTTTTGCCCGCGACTTTCCCCACGTGGTAGTCGGAAATTATCCCACGGGAACGTGTTATCGGGAGAAAATGTCCTACCTAACCCAGGTCATGATGTACCCTTTTGCCCATCGAAATCCGGTCAGCCGTTCGGGCGAGAAAGATAACAGACATATCGCATTTTTTAGATTAGGTATTATAAAAAGTAGAGGTCTTTTCGGAATTAAATTCTATCGAGGTTTAAAACAACTGCGTTCTCCTTCATTCAGAGTATTTATCAAATAGTCAATAAAAATATATCCAAAAATGAAATCTATACATGCTACCAAAGTGAAATAAATGGTTACGAAAAAGCCCCCAATTTATTTTGGTATCGCCTTAATAATTTTAAACATATTGTAACAACATAATACAACCTAATATAACTTAATGCAATGTATGTGTATGTAATGTATGTGTGTGATGTGTACAACAATTGTTACAAATACGTCAAATGAGTAGAAAGCATACTGCAAACAATAAACAACTATTCATCAAATTTTATCGATAAAGAGAATCCTAGTACGAGAATCTGTCATATCTCGAATCGAGTGTCAAAACTTAACCTACGTCAAAGAGTCTTATCAAAGCCGTTAAGTTTAGACTTTCCCCTTTAAATATGTAAACAGAAGTCACCTCTATCCAACTGAAAGTCAACGGATCCATACTTATGTAAGCACAGCTGCTGTAGTACACACGGCTACAGATCAAGCTATACATTTCCAGTATAAGCTGATCTCACATTGTATTGGATTTCCTTACAATGAGAGGTCAGTGTAAACTGGAAATATATAGCTTGATGTGTAGCCGTGTGTACCATCAAGACTTGATACAATAAGGGTTATATCGGAAAATTTTCAAAGATAACGGAAGTTACACGCGTTTGTTATTTGTTTACTTACCTTTTATTAATTTTACTATAGTGCACTATTTGTTGTCTATCTATAAAAGACTAGCTTCTGCCCGACAATTCGTCCGCGTTAAAATACAGGGTGTTAGGCAGACGGAATACCAAAATGGCGGATCCGTGGAGCCGTATGCTGCGTGTTTATGCCCAATAACAAAACCTATGGCCACACGGATTTTTTTAAATAACTTTTTTATTTCTTTTTCCAAATTCGTCGTTGCTCAAACTTCAATCGTCACTAATTTCATTAAAAGTAACAAAACTTGCAATATATTTTTTTTTTCATCTAAAATAATAGTAGAATCTTGATTAATATTTGACGCAAATCATCATCATTTCAGCCGAAAGACGCCCACAGCTGGACATAAACCTCCACCAAGCCTCGCACCACGCACAATTATTGCTAGAAAACTATATAGGCAGGTTATGCGTCAATGTCCCTGCCACCCTGAAACTTTATTTTACCTACTACAAAATGCATAATCTATGCTAATCCCTTCACAACTATATCTTGTTATGACGTGAGTACAGTTTTACATAACCTCTGCGACAAAACTCTGCCATGTGCATTTTACCGGCAACGCTGCGTAAAGCGCAAGCTCCGGAAATTGTTTATTTTGTTGCTGAAATGCAAGCGAGTATTTGTTAGGGATAAATCAAATATCGGCAGTGCAGTAGCTCGTAAATGTCTTTATAGGTCAAAATAGATCGCTTTTGGAAGCAAGATTGATACATGATAGCTATATAGGATTGTTGTGCTTATTTAAATCAACAAGAAAGCCTTTCCCTCTAAGGGTCAGTCTCTACCAAACGGAAAAATGCTCGAGCAGCACCATAATTTAGGTACTTTATTTTCCTTTTAATGCAAGTACCCAACTGTACCTACAAAAGTCCGAAAGTCTGACAACCAGTCTTACCAAGAGGTATCGTATTACCCTGTTAATGGGTTGTGGAGGTCAGATAAGCAGTCGCTCCATGTAAAATACTGGTATTCAGCTGCATCCGGTTAGACTGGAAGCCGACCCCAACATAGTTGGGAAAAGGCTAGGCAGATGATGATGATCCAACTGTACCTACATTGAAGTAAGCAGTCATTCAGCCGACTGAGTAGAACATCCGCGAGGATATTTCCGTCTGGTGGGTGCTTATGATCTGACCCTAAAGGTCGTCACACAGACAGAAGATATTAGGTATTTATAAAATATATATCTGTGGCTTGGTGCTAAAAGCGTCAAAGTACGTTTTTGTGAGAAATGAGATTTTAGTGCCAAATTATTGAAAAAGTGATATAGTTATGTGTACTAAAAGGGCGTAAGTGTAACAACAATCTCACAAAAGATACTACGTTAAAAAGACCAATGTGGTGTGTGCTTAAGTGTTAAAAGCCACTGCACTGTAAGCCAAGGGAATTTAAAAATAAACACTACGCTAGTAATATAGTCGGAACTAAAACGACCAAAGTTAACTTCCGTATTTGTGATACAATCTTTGCTTTGGCTGCATAATTTAATATATAATACTCGTATTATTTAATAAAGCAAAATGGATCAATAAAATACATTGGCCCATTTTGCATTTGCACTAAAGACAATAATATTTTTACTATCCTCTTCTAAAATACTAAAAAGACCAAAGTTACTATTTGTCATTAACATAGGATTCTTGTTAGTGCTAAAAAATATTTTCAAAAATAAGTACCAATTTTTTCTTGAATTTGAATTTAATTAATAAATCAACCTACAAATATGTATCAAATAACAAAAAGAGATTTTGTCATTCTACAATATAACATATAAAAATAACTATCAATTCTGGTTCTTTTTTCGAATGCATATTACTGAAAATAAGAATTATTGACAATTGCCCTTTTAGCCCCAGGCCACAGATATTATCTTTGAGAAATCGCTCCCTTATGTACAATTCAATGGAACACCACACACACTGAAGATAATAATATATTTCATATTAGAGTATCTTCAGGGACTGGCCGATTTGCGAAAGATGAAATATAGATAGTTGGTGATTTTATCTTAAGATAAACAACAGGAATGTTTTAATATTCGCGTAAAAATAAAATAACGATTTTTGGGTAACTTTTATTGTAAAGCGTTAGACATTTTATTTATTAGTAGGTACGAAATACAAAATATTGCTACCTGCTAACATTTCATATAGTAATGCGTTGGTAAAAAAAACAGTGAAGACCTTTTATAGTACCTATAGGTGTTATATTAATAACCTACAATATTTTGCATGGCGCGTTAGCTGCGCCTAATTTTATTTGAAAACTATTCTATCTTTGTTTGGACGCGCTATTCTCTCGAACTACTCGGCAGTTGGATTTGAAAAATTCTTGCAATTGTTAGCCTAATTATTGAGGAAGGTTATACATTAACATCACTCTACGACTCTTCGGAGCTGAGCAGAAGGGAAAGAAGTCTGAAAAAGTTCACGGCCGCTCTTTAGGATTTTAATTTCTGGATACAACTTGAATACAAATTGAATCACAGTGGATACAACCAACCCAATCTTCGTCAGATAAGTTGTCAAGTAGGTCTAGCAATATTAAGTTTTTTAAGTGACGCCCTTTACAGAGATGACAGATGTTATCGGTTCGCGGACGGTAACCGAGACAGAATAGAAGTTTCAGACGTCTATTAGACGTCAAGCGCCCGCGAAAGCGTTAAAAATAACAGAAGAAACCATGTTTCAAAAAAGTCAATCAATCTGCCTAGCCTTTTCCCAACTATGTTGGGGTCGACTTCCAGTCTAACCGGATGCAGCTGAATACCAGTATTTTACATGGAGGGACTGCTTATCTGACCTCCACAACCCAGTTACTGGGTAATACTCGTATGATACCCCTTGGTAAGGCTGGTTGTCAGACTTTCGGGCTTCTGACGACCCGTAACGACAGTCAAAGATCCACGAATGACAGCCGGGACCAACGGGTTAACGTGCTTTCCGAGGCACGGAGGAGTCTCGGTATGTAGAGATGGTCACCCATCCACTGACCAACCCCGGCAAGCATAGCTTAACCTGATGGATCGCCCCGTGCGGCTGTAATTACTTAGCCACGAGCTCCTCCTGCTCATGTTTCAAAAAAGTCTAGGTACAAAATTATAAAAACACTTACTCGTAAAAATTCATTTCGCGTACTAAATTATCTAATATTTACAGTTTATGATGAATACATAAAACCTTTTGAATATAATTCTATGGGCCATTACTTTTTACACTGAAGTTAAATATAATAAATTTTGTGGCAACAGTTTCAAGGTTTAGTGTCAAATTCTCGCAAATACGAGAGACGCCTGTTAATTTGCATGCATTGTAAACATTTGCCTCTTTGTGTCAAAACTAACGAATCCAGCTTGTTTAAATAATTGTAGGTAATTACTTCAGTTTAAGACTTTTATGCTTTTCGGCAAAAGCTTGAACAGAAAAATTTGCATCTGTAAGTGTGCAGGATCTAAACTTGATGATAACTGGTCATCTGTCGTAATACTACTCCCGTTATGAAATGAATGGTGGGGCCATAAATGTCAGTAGCAATAACAATGTGCAACGCCTTGCGTCTTATCGATAACTACATAAGCTCCATAAGTGTGAGCGAGACAATCATTTATGGCCAGACGACTCAGTTCATAGTGGCGTTATAGGTGCGTTGCCATACCAGAGAGAATTTTCAAGCCTGATATACCTTCAAACTAAGTAAACACAGGAAATTGGCGGCAAAATAGGAATGGTGTGGAAACTCTCCCCGAACGAGCTCCTTCACAAAGAACTCTACCATCTAATTCTAAACTCAGGCCAACGATACGAGATAAATAGATAAAATTGCAACTTATACAAATATCAACTTTAAACTCAAGTAGTCTAAGTTGATTTTTGAATTAAAAAACTATCCACAAACGTCATAAAATCATTTTAGTCGCAATGGAAATTGAACCATACGCAATTAATTTAAAGTTTCTAATGCCAAAGCATGAAATTTATTTCGTCTCGTTGGCTTGCTACAGCTACAGGCACTGCTACAAGGATCTTTTGGCGCTCGAGTGACGTTGACAGGGTGGCGATGGCGCTATTGGTAAACATTTGTGCAATTTGTTTTGTGAAAAGTATTGAAAAACAAGATGGCAACGTTAGAACCGATTTTGGCCAAGCGCCAAAAGACCCTAACGCTGTACATCATCATCTGCTTAGCCTTTTCCCACACAGCCGGGCACAGCTTCCAGTCTAACCGGATGCAGCTGAATGCTAGTATTTTATATCGAGCGATTGCCTATCTGACCTCCACAACCCAGTTACTGGTTAACACGATACCCCTTGGTAAAACTAGTTGTCAGACCTTCGGACTTCCGACGACCCGTAACGACTGCCAAAGATCTACGAATGACAGCCGGATTCAACGGCTTAACGTACTTTCCTAGGCACGGAGGGGTTTTGGTATGTAAAAATTTTCATCCTTCCACGGACCAACTGCGGTAAGTATTACTTAGCCACAAGCCCCTCGTAGTAGCGCTACACATACAACTAAAGTGTATGAGCGAACTTCCGACAATTTACCTTTTCAACCCAGTCCGCTCTTAATGAACAGCTATCAACATCTCTAGGTAGGTATGTGTCTATGGTTTATAGCCTCACTCTTAATTACTGCCTACTTCCTTGTAGGTACAGTTAGGCTGGCTCCACATGGTAATACACCGCACGTATTTTACAATATTCGATTTAAACCGCATTAACAGCGAGCTGTTCACATGATACATTATGTCCGTGTAAAAACTTTTCTACAGAAAAATACAACCGACTTTCAAAAACAACACTACAAAATGAAAAATAACCTTAATTTCGGAAGTCGGTGTCTGATTAAATGTATTTTGGTTTTTTGCCACCGACCTCCAAAATTTAAGTTAATTTACACTTTGTAGTTTTTGGAAACCGGGTGTATTTTTTTGTAAAAAGTTTTTATTTTTCACTTTTTAGTTGTTGTACCTACCCCACACAAATTCTAAACCTGCAAAAGAAATTAGAACATCATCCACATAAAAAGTGGGGAAAAAATACGTACTTATTATTGAACCTAACTCAAAAACTACCCAAGCAATGTCAATAAATGTTAGGCACCAACTTTGAGGTATACCCCCTTGAATAAAACAAACATTTTTCAAATCGGACTACTCTGTAAAAAGTTATGCGTGGTCATACATAAAAAAATAAAAATATATAGGTAGGTACGTGTCAACTTGAGCACGTCCTCCTTTTTTTTTCGTCGGTTGAAAAACGAATAGCCACAGTTTTCATATTGGTCATGCCTTCTCTATATGAGAAGTAGGCCGGCTCCAATGTACTTTAGCACCCGCGCGTCCGAAACTTCACAATCTGTGCTACTGCAGACCGAATACGTTAAAGTTGACGGTTTGCTTGACAAGACCGATGGGCATTCGATAAACGTATGCTATGTACGTTTTTTTTGCAGTACAAACGACGTGTGAACAATGTGTGCGCTACTACTTATTCGGTAACATTTATCCCGCAAAAAAACGTGCAGTACGTGCCGTGTGAACCTAGCCTTACTTGCATTAAAATGCAGTAGCCAGCTTCTCAATGCCAGAGGAGTTGCACACTTAGATCTTGTGAATAATTGTGATTTGCACTGCCCCAGTGATTAATATAAATGGAGGAAATCCTAACTGAGCTCGTAGCTAGGTAATAACAGTCGCATGGGTCGATCCATCAAGTTAAGCTACGCTTGCCGGGGTTGGTATTGACCAACCCCGGCAATACCAACCCCGATAAAGATGGTCACCCATCCATTGGGATGGGTGACCATCTTTACATACCGAGACTCCTGCGTGCCTCGGAAAGCACGTTAACCCGTAGGTCCCGGCTGTTATTCGTGGATCTTTGACAGTCGTTACGGGTCATCAGAAGCCCGTCCAGTCTTACCAAGGGGTATCGTATTACCCAGTTGCTGGGTTGTGGAGGTCAGATAGGCAGTCACTCCATGTAAAATACTGGTATTCAGCTGCATCCGGTTAGACTGGAAGCCGACCCCAATTTATTTGTTGGTTAGTTTGTAACGCTTTCACGCTAAAACGGCTGAGCTGATTTGGATGAAATTTGGCATACGGGTAGAACATGATCTGGAAAAAGACATAGGACGCGGGCGAAGCCGCGGGCTGAAGCTAGTAGCTTTATATGTTGACTTTTAACTAGGATGATTTTAACAGGCTCGGTTGCACCACAAATCACTAAATACGTATAACGCTAAACGAATAAAACATCGTTCTGTTTCTGCTAATCGTTTAAAAACTGGCCAATTGTTAGTCGGACTAGCACACGAACGGTTCCGACTTCCGTCCCGTCGTACAATATTTAACATATTTTTTTTTTAAATACTTCAATTTAAAAAACACGTTTCTTTTATGGAGGTAATTTTTTTTTTTTTTTTGTTGCTATAGCGGCAATAGAAATACACAATCGGTGAAAATTTCAACCTTTACGGTTCATGAGATACAGCCCGCTGACAGACAGACTGACAGCGGAGGCTTAGTTATAGGTTTTCGTTTGGCACCCTTCGGGTACGGAACCCTAAAAATTACAGAGGCAGAATTATGTTTTAAAATTATTCAAATATTTTATCACTTTTATTTAATTATTTATTTAATTTAATACATTTTGTCAAGAAGGAATTCGTCAATGGTATAGTAGCATTTTTCAATAACTTATGATGTGAAAAAAAAAAAAAATTATAAAAGCACGTCAAATAACCCGCCCCTAACCGTTCCTGGCGCAAAGGTGCCCATAACACTTGCAGCGTTGCCACGTTGTATGGCAATGGCTAACCTTTGCACCAAGAACGAGCCGGAGCGGGAGTCACCCGTTTTCTGACAAAGCTTATGCCCTATCTCACCAATGAGCTTCTTGGCCTCAGTGCCCCAACAACCCATGGTCTCAACTGCAATGGGCACAAAATTATAACGGGAATACGTAAATACAACATAAATATTTTCCACTTCAAACTTCGACAATCGAGACTAATCATCGGAGACGAGAATTTTTGATTTTAAATTAGTTGTACTTAGTGGCATTAAGTAGAACTAATTTAAAATCAATTTCCACGATTATTTGGTATTATTTTTTATGTAAATAAAGATATGAATATAATTATAGGTAGGTACTTATGGGTGGCATAAGCATAATCAGCCTGTAACGTTCCCACTGCTGGGACACAGGCCTCCTCTCAGTGAGAGGGAGTGGGCTGTAATCCACCACGAGGGCCCAGTGCGGTTTGGTAGATGTCAAACATGTCTTCGAATTTTTGGTTCTAGGACATGCCGGTTTCCTCACGATGTTTTCTTCGCCGTTTTGAGAGCAGTGATGATTAAATAATTTACACAAAGTAAAGCGCCTATCAGGGTCCGAACTTACGATCCAACTCGTAATTCGCGGCCGTCACCACCGGGCTAAAACTGCTCTCTGCTTTTATGGGTGAATGCTTTCGTAAATGATCGGAATGAGCCGCTACTTATGAATTAGCTTGATTGTAGTAAAACTTTAAATTAAAAAACTTTTTTACAAAAAAATACAACCGACTTCCAAAAACAACACTACAAAGTGAAAAATAACTTTAATTACGGAAGTCGGTGTCTAGTTAAATGTATTTTCGTTTTTTGCCACCGACTTCCGAAATTAAAGTTATTTTTCACTTTGTAGTGTTGTTTTTGGAAGTCGGTTGTATTTTTTTGTAAAAAAGTTTTTATTTTTCACTTTTTAGTTGTGGTACCTACCACACACAAATTCTAATACCACTACCTGCAAAACAAAGTAAAACATCATCCATATAAAAGTGGTGAAAAAATACGTATTATTGAAGCTAACTCAAAAACTACCAAAGCAAAGTTAATCAATTTTATATGGGACCAACTGTGATGTACCCTCTCGACCAAAACAAAAAAATCCAAATCGGTCTAGCCATCTTCGAGTAATCGGGGAACAAACATGGTTCCGACGAATTGAGAACCTCCTCCTTTTTGAAGTCGGTTAAAAAGTGTACTAAAGATAGAATACAATTCAGAGTAATATAAAACCCAAGCACGCTATTAGTTCATTCATTACCTTCTTACTGCATTCGATACAACGTGACAAATAAAAATTACAATGGCAACATTAAAACAAAACGCAAACTTATTGTAGGTTACACATTTATTTCTAAAACATTATGCAGGAATCACGTGTTGTATCTTTAAGTACCTGGCAAAGGCATAAAGGCTGAACGTGTTAGCAAATAATATTTAATCTGTGTATTTGTATGGCTAATACAGAGATCAGCTGTCACGCGCATGATTTGTGCTGACCAATATGTCTTGAGCTGCGGGAAAATATGGAACTAATTTAAAATGTACCGAAAATTACGGTGAATTGGGACCAATTCTGTAAGGATTTCCATATCGACTTATTATTGTATGTTGCCAACCCGACTTTTTTTATTAAATTATAATAAATGATTGATGATTTTTTGATATCTTGGTTGTCAAAAAGCTTTTCAACGTTGATTCCCAGTATACCGAGTCAATTCTTTATTTTTTGGATAAAGTCCGCCCCTGCATCGTAATCAGCCCTTTTTTCAGTATACACTGAATTTGAAGTTTGTTTGACAGTTATCTTCGCCAACAGCGTTACCATGAAAGGTCAAGATATATTGGGCTATCTGTTCAGCTTATGTGGTCGTGTTGAATCGTAAAATAGCCGTAACTATGTATGTAGTGATGTAGCTTCTGTTTCAAGCATACCTAAGTACGTCAATAGGTTTATGGTTACCTATTTAGATTTAATTATAGATATATCGAAGCCCCTATTCAAGTAGCATCTACTATCCATCTAGAATCTTCTCATAAAATCTAAACTAGCTTTTTTCTTGGTCGGAACTCGGAACTGGACAAAATTCTCACGTAGGTATGTAGGGGAGTCCGGGTATGGTTGTCTCAAGGGTTGGTTGTCACGAACATTTTCTGTTATAACCGCTGCGCTGTGACAAAC
This sequence comes from Cosmia pyralina, assembly GCA_946251885.1. Taxonomy (NCBI): domain Eukaryota; kingdom Metazoa; phylum Arthropoda; class Insecta; order Lepidoptera; family Noctuidae; genus Cosmia; species Cosmia pyralina. Next base: position 21,479,346 of record OX276342.1, on the reverse strand, counting down.
AACCCGTAAAGGCGTGTACGCACCAGCGAACAAAAACATGGTGAACACGAACATCGAACACTTTAAATGTTCATCAGGGTCCTGAGTTTCTTCAGATGATTCGTGTTCGATGGTCGTGTTCACCATGTTTTGTTCGCTCGTGCGGATAACCATACCTGGTGTCTCCTACTGTCGATGTCGGTAAGATCGTTTTGATTAGAAGCACCTTAAGGCGCTGCTAACAGATTTTTAATGATTTTAAACTGCAGATCACGTCTAAACGGTTACTGTTAATGATTTGGTAAAAAAATATGTTAAATTAGAGAATTTTCTTAATAACTCAGTATATGAATATTTATTATTGTGTTTATATTACATAGTGTAATTAATTTGCAATGTTATGTCTAACGCGGATAAAAAACTGAGAATCAAGCAAAAACTATCAAGCTTATTTTTCTGAAATCTTCACTATTTTAAAGATATTTTTAATTATGTATCTTTTAGTAGGTACCTATACGGGTTTTAATATTTGCTTTATTGTTTTATGTATAATAAATTAATAATGCGTCTAATTTGGGACAGCGCTCCTTGATGGGCGAATCCTATTACTGGGTGGACGTACGACGCGGTGCGTGAGCTCAGCACAGAACATGCAAGCTAAATCAAGGCCGTTGGATTATATCTGAGTTAAAAGAAAAGCAACAAAATCAAAAGCAATTGGTTAACCAAGACCTTGAAAACGTCCTCCTTTGCCCAAGATCAATAATTAAATACATACAGGAGAAACAACCCACTTCGAGCTAAACAACTTTATTTAGACGGAAGACCAAGACACGCTGATTAACAAAGTCAATTATCGAAGGCATTTCACACTTGTGCATTAAATAACATCCACGAGGTTTGTTAGCATAACATGAGAAACAAACGTTGATGCTAATCGAAGTACTCAAAAGAAAATGGAGGCTGATTCCACGTGTAAAGAAAACACATGATGGTTGTTAGGTACCTATATAACTCACTCTTGAATATTGATTGTTCTATAGAAGTATGAGGAACAGGGTATGTAAAGTTCACTCATCCTCCATAGAAAAAGGAAGATCCTCCGATCAGACGGGTGTTGTGTCTGGTGGGCTACTGCCCGACGACTGTTGATGTCGGGATGTTGTATATATGCCAGTCGCACGGTAAACTCTGCTTGCGCGATGCAGGATTTGTGTGACGTCAGGTCTTTGATGCGTAGTTCTGATTTCATCATACATTTGACTAATGGTATCTCTCAAATGTAGAGATCTTTCCGCCAAAAACTGCACGCCCCTCCACTAAAATTTCTATACAAACATTTGAAAAGCAGTGGAGGGGCGTGCATTTTTATAGGCTGAAAAATCTCTACGTAACCTTTTAACACTTTCCAGGCAAATATGTTGACAATTCTCATGTTAGAGAAAACACCGAAGTTAAATAACTCTTCAAAGGTTGGAGCCCGGCCATAATCATGCCTTATGATGAATGAATGATAGATAGCACTGATCAAGACTCTTTGATCAGAAAAACTGCAGTCAATACAGTATGTCAGTTAAATGTTGTGATCAGCTGTCCGAAATAACCAACCACCAAACAGCGGAGTAAATGCAAAACACACTTTCAGTAGGAATTCGTTTCATTTTGACAGTTCAACAACATTCATTGCGTTACGTTGTTGAGCAGACGTTTTTCGAACTTATGAAGCAATGGATTAGCAATACGCTTCAGATAAATTTAATTGTGATTGATAGTTGACCTAGACAAGTGGCAATCGCTTTCAAAGTGATTCGTACTTCTAAAACATTCAACAATATTGATAATAGTTTTCGGTAGCATAGTCATTATCTCATTCCAATACATTTTTTTACTTTTCCACCATCTTTATCGCTGATAGACTGTGGCTTTGTTTAAGCCCTTAGGAAATTGGGATTTGTCACAATCAGATTGAATTTTTTGAGAGCAGTGGCAGTGCCCCGTGGCCGCGACTTACGAGTTGTAGGTCATAGGTTTGAACCCAGACAGGCGCTTACTTTGTGTAAATTATTTCATCACCACTGCTCTAAAAACGGTGAAGTAAAACATCGTGAGGAAACCGCCATGTTCTAGAACCAAAAATTCGTAGACATGTGACATTTACCAACCCGCACTCGCGTAGTTAGATTACATTCCACTCCACCACGAAGAGAGGAGGCCTGTGTCCCAGGAGTGGGAACATTTTAGGCTGATTTGATTATGCTTATGCTAAACTAAAGAACTCCTATACATAAGAACTTAAAACATATGAACATCATAAAAGTTCGCTGCTTTTGTAATAAATCTTACAAAAGCAACATAAACTTCGAACAAGGGCGACATACCACATACTTCTCAAAGAAAAATATCAATTTACCCACGCAAAGGTATCCATCGCTTATCCAATACCACCCACTTACAACGCATCCAGTTTGAGTCGAATGAGTCGTCTCAAGTGTTTGCCTTAGATTAGATAGCGCTTATCATGACAAACATACTGTTTTGCATATGGCAGACTATTCGTAAATAAGTTTTGTTGAGATGTACTTCAAAGTTTACCTAGTTAGGTATAGGTTTGTTAGATGTCTGCTGATTACGCTGTAGATATGAGGTACCTACTAAGTAGGAACTTAGTATAGTGTCTTGAAGACCATCCTAAAGTTATTCAGTCATTCTCTCTCTCTCTAAGATTAATGAAATAGATACTTCACCCAATAACCAATACCCAATGTTAAAGCCACCGTATGTTTGGATTTAGCAATTGCATGCAGCTGAGATGAAAATGCTAAGAGGGATGTGATAGAATAAGAAATGAGTATATTTTATAAGTGACACCGGTGACCAAAAAGTTGTGCAGAAATCAGTTGTCATAGTACGGGCATGTGATGCGGAGGAATGAGAAAAATGTCGTCAGGAAAGTTTTGAGAATGAATGTGGATGGCTATACGAGTAGGGGAAGACCAAAGAAGCGATGGATGGACTGTGTGAAAGGTGATATGACTAGAAAAGGAGTGTCTACCGAGATGACGACTAATAGAGAACTATGGAAGAAAAACATCCCAAATAAATTGGGATAAGGACAGGAGAATGATGATGATGATGTTTGGATTTAGCTAGACTTGCCACTTTCTGGTTGAAAAATAAATATAAAAGAATCTCAAAAAGAAAATGAAGCTAGGCACAGCGTAGACGCAGGCTATTCGAAAAAATAAAGGTGATCAGTGTGATTATATATAGTAAGGTGATTATGTATAACCTACCCACTGATATGCAATTTGAAACTATTAAACGATTTTGTTGGGTCGTCGAATTGTTTGTCTAATTGTCAGCACCCTAATTGCGTAACACATTAGCAATCGGAGTTGGTTTCATTTTGACAGTTCAACAACATTAATCAATGTTATTTATGTTGTCGAGCAGACAAATTTTTCGAACTTATGAAGCAATGGATTAGCAATTTGTTTCAAAATTATCCAAATTCCGATCGATAATGTGTTACGCAATTAGGGTGCTGGTCTGGTCACTTGAAATAATTCTATACAGCCAATATTCCTGTGAATGCTTCTAAATGTAAGTACCTACCCTTTAGAATTAAAATATCCTTTTCACCAAGCTATGTAACCTTGAAAGCCTTTTGAATATTGGCAAATATATTACAAGTGTGTGTTACTTTTCCAATAGTGGTATGCAAGTCATCAGGGAACAAAGTTAACCTAGGGTAATAATGTAGAGTTTTATCACCAATGGATACCTTGTTTTACAGCTGTTCTGATTACTATTTACGTTGTACTGGGGTCGTACTTTGACGTGAAAAAAGATCATGGATCCATCAAGGATCCGTTGAGAAAAAAGGATAGTGCTATAGGTCGTATATAGCTCCGTATCTCTCTCACACTGGAACCATGTTGAATCCATGATCTTTCTTCACGTCATAGCTCATAGTACGGCCCGGTAAGACTAAATTATTATCATCTGAAATGCATATAATGGGTTTTATGTCTTGATCTCAAAGTTTGCTCATCCACACATTTAGGAAGTGAAAATTGAATTTTATACGAATTAAAAAAATGCATGATCTCTTCATGAAATGTATTTAGGTAACAGTTGTCATAATTTAACAATAAGTATTCATAGCGATGTTAAATAAAACATCTGTGTATACATACTCGTATAGTCAAGTGGTCGCAAACGCTACTGCTGAGCATGAGGTCCTGAGTTCGAACTCAAACTCAAACTCAAAGCATTTATTTCAAATAGACCAATTACAGGCACTTTTGAATTGTCAATGGGTCGGTCAGTCAGAAAGATGAAGCTAGTTGCCCATTCCAAAGCGTAGTAGATCCCTATGGAGAAGTACGGGCAAGAAACTCCACGGACACTCTTTTAAATCATAATATTATTACAAAATATTGGTTACATCGTTCATGTTGAAAATATACATGTGAGAACAATGTAGAAAGACGTGCACGTTAAAAAGCGTCCGTAATAAAAAGATAAAAACTAAAACAACTAAATTAAATATTAAAATTAAAAATAAGCCATGGCAGCTAAGAGACGACCAGTCCCAACTGACGGCGCCCGTTCACGAACATGACGCATGGATCAGCACCAATTAGCTCAACCATTTTGAAGGGAACTTAATGATCCAACATACACGCCACCACCAGCGTGAGACATTTGAGTGAGCATGACATACTCTCAACCGCCAGGGCACACTCAAGTCAGTGAAAGACGTACCCAGTAAAAGGTAGCTTAATAGTAGCTACATAGTGCTCACACATGTGCTATGCAATTATATAATTCTATAATCGATTCCTGGGTCGGGCAACGTGTTATTAATTGTTTTTTTCCATCTGGAATTTCTCAACGGCAGCCCGGAGTCTGGATTTGCGGTCGGTTGATGGCAATAGGCTCGCCCCCTATTACATAAGACTTAAACATAACTGGCGAAATGTGTTGTACTATAGGTACACCTCTGCCTAACCCTTCGGGGAATACCGCGTGATGTTTATGATTATGCGTACTTAGTTGTCGTTATGGAAGATGTTAGGTATCTACCTATTCTACATTTTAATCTACACACCGAATTAAACCGTTTAGGAATTTAATTATATCAGTAAAGTAACGGTATTATCCCCAGAGCCGTGTTATTTGGAGATTTACTAAAAAAAATAGATGTTTAGAAAGCAAAAAAAACCGGCCAAGTGCGTGTCGGACCACGCACAATTAAGGGTTTCGTAGTTGGGATGAATTTATCCCAAGAACAAACAACACTGTAGTTGAAAAACGTGGTCTCCCATACATTCCAACTGCAAATGTAAGTTGGTTGACTATTACTCGTAAACTTGAAAAGCCTACTTAGCTGTGTTAGTTTTCCTTTTAACTTCGTTATATATTACTATTACCGTGAATTTTTTCACCTACCCAAAACTAACCGTTTAGCTGGCAGGGGGGACACTTGAGTCTAACAAAAAAAAGCATTTTAAAGTTTAATATTTCAGACACGGATCCCTAAATCGAAAAATTGTTTTAACAAACCCATAATATTTTTGAATGACTCTCTAACAACACCCCACACCATGGGGTAGACCAGAAAAAAAAAACGTCCCCACTTTACGTGTACAGAAGGTACTAAAAAAAATATTTTTCATGATTTTATTTTACCACTTTATCGGCGTGATGAATATGTACGAGTATATCCATCCAAGCCAAATTATAGCTTCCTAGTACTAAGAGTCTCTGAGCTAAGCTGCGGACGGACATAGCGAAACTATAATGGTTCCTTGTTGACTACGGAACCCTAAAAAACCAAGAGTTTTTCACGAAACAAACCTAGATTTTAGCTTAACTTAAAACCTAACAAATGTAACAAATCCTTCTATAAACAATGTAATTCTTAACTTAATATTTCTTTGTTAAATAAGTCGACACAACATTCGCAATGTCAATGTTTATGTGCAGATAACAGCTTAGGTAAATCGGAGCAACACATGGGTGCGACAAATATATACGCAAATATGAGCTGTTTTAGGTATATCGTGTGGTTTGAAAATGCTACAGTATTTACTGACCTACATGTACCTATATACCCAAGTGTTTAGTTATGTCACAGAATAATAAAGCTGCAGTAGTTTACCTTGAATTAATTACCTATGGCCGCTCGGTAACAGCAGTGGTGGCCCAGTGGTAACGGCCCCGACTTACGAGTTGTAGGTCGTGAGTTCGAACCCAGGCAGGCGCTTTGCTTTGTGTAAATATTTTCATCGCCACTGCTCTCAAAACGGTGAAGGAAAACATCGTGAGGAAACCGGCATTTACCAACCCGCACTGGGCCCGCGTGGTGGATTATGGACTCCCTCTCGAAGAGAGGAGACCTGTGTCCCACCAGTGGGAACAGTAAAGGTTGATTATGTGGCCGCTCGGTAGATAAATACGCGTCCGCCCGTGCGTAACTGCCGCGCAATCGAACTGCTGCGTACTGGTGTAACCGAGATTTCGAAGCGGGTCGCGTCGCCCGTTTTCTATGAAGATGTATAAGCCGACGTACGCACGGACGTAACAATATCGCGGCGATTTTTTTTCGCGCACTGGATTTTCAACGTTCTGCTTAGCGCCGAGAGTTGAAAATCCAACAGTGTGTTTTTTCGACGCGCTGGGATGCACTCTGTTGTTCTTAGGTTGGATTCTGGAAGCTCGGCTCAACACCAAGAGTTGAAAATCCAGTGCGCGATAAAATCCCGCCGCAATATTTTTACGTCCGTGCGTACGTCGGCTTAGCGTTGTTGAATCGATGATTCTTACCGCATGTAGGTAAACTTTTTCTCCTTTGCCAACGATGTTTGGTTCGGCTTCCAGTCTAACTAGATGCAGCTGAATACCAGTATTTTTCATGGAGCGACTCTACCTATCTGACCTCCTCAACCCAGTCACTGGGTAACACGAGACCCCTTTGTAAGACTGGTTCTCAGACTTAGCGGAAGTGGTATCGGCAAAAACTATCTAAATTGATACTAACAGTAATGACGATAAGATATCACAAATGTTACAAGTTATTTTGGGTTCAAAGAAACGTGAACCATGGGATTATGTAATTGAGAACGTGTGTAAGTAGATAGAGCTGATTAATTCTTACATCAGATCGATTCTTTAATAATTTTTATCATGTCTTTTGTACATTGTTATCTTGGACATTTTAAGAATCTTTTTCAAAATATACCTACAAGGTAAAATTAAATTAGCTAGCGAAACTCCGCAGACGTGATGGATATATAAACATTACAAAATAATAAAATAAAAGATTTGTTTTTTTTTTGTCAGCGGTCGCTGGTGTTGCTTTTACTTGCTTAAAGTAGGTACATTTTGTGTTGAGAACATCTGTTTTATCGTGTTTAGAGATCGATATCCATCACGTACCTATGTGAAGTTTACATAAACTAATTTCTCAAACTGATATATTATGTATTTCAAGTGACTACACTACGGTTGATGACCCAAAAAAAAACTCATCAAAATAATTTATTGTTTGATTGATCATGTTTAAATCCGCACTCTCAACCTCATTGCTGATGACGTCGACATATTCTGTTGCACTTTGGGTGAATTTGAAAGAATAGCTACCCATAGAATTTGCTATGGTACAAACAGTGGAAGTATCTAATTTGTATGTGTGATACAATAACGCATTGGGTCTAGGCTGCAAGGATATTTGTATGTTTGGAGTGAATAAATAAATAAATATTCTCACCCATTACGTCTGCGGAGTTTCGCTACCTAATTTAATTTGACCCTGTACTTATATTCTTGTAAAGTTCTATGGTACCTAGTTACCTATTAAAATCACCAGTGCAATCAGAATGCCTAACCAAATAACTTCTAAATAGAATAAAATGTTGTGCTGTTTTTCTTCAATTCGGTGTTGAACTGTCAAAACGATTATGAGTTGAATACACAGTAGGTACTATGGGCCAAAGTTCCGCATGATCACCTCAAAGGCGATAATCGCATAGCACGGCTCACGACTCTATTGCACAATGTTCGTTTGTCACTAGCTGCGCTCTCGTAGGAATAATATATTTTCTTAAGTGAGCATGCTTAAGTTTTGTCCATAGTACATACACAGTCAGTGTGCAAGTTCTACTAACATTGCATAATATAATAACAATATAATAAACGCGTTCAGTTTATTTTTAACTCCAAATCCAGTGAACAATAGCTCCAAACCACTTAACCAAATAATAAGTACCTAACCACAACAATACATGCAAGATAATTATTAAATAATAATATTTATTAAACATAACCTTAATTCTAGTGGTTCTCAATTTAAAAAGCCAATAAAATCAAGTAACCCGATAAACTGAATGCAACTTTAGCACGTGCGCGTGCCTCTAACGAAGTGTAAATCACAAATTCACAACACTATTTTTTGAACGCGCCTCGACGATCGTCACGATTCGCGATCCGAGTCGAAAATAAACGAGAATAATCGGCCTTGATCGCTATTAGAACACACTACCTACTTGTAAAATACAAGTTATATAATATTACATTGACTGTTATGTAATTTGGCTTGGGATGTACAAAATATGGTGTTATATTTTGTAATATAATAAAAAAGGTAGTTTTTTTTAAACACAGCATACGTACAGTCAATGAAGATAGTAGTAGAGTTGCGCTCATTAAAATAAAATTGTGAATTGGCTCTGTCATTCATGTGTTAGATTTTGCTACATATTTTTATTTCATAAGAGCCTGTTTCACCACCTACGATTAAGTTCCTATTAACTTACTTGGCAGATAATTTCATACAAATTCTGTTCCATTTTTGAATTTATTCGGTGAGTAGTGGCTATTCGGACATCGTGAAATAGGCCCTTTGTGTTTGTTCTTTCCAAGATTATTTTACACTTGTTCAGTACCTTGTCTGTTGCATAAACAAACAGCTAAAAGTACGTACTGAAACACTCGTGTGTGCTTTGTTTAGAATCGCAAAAATATTTCACACGCGGTATCGCACGTGCTTTCGTTGATGTTTTGTATAGCCTAAATAGGTACCTAGGTACTTATAAAGTCAACAAGAACACGTTTTTTTTTTTTAATTATCAGTTCCAGATTTAATCTCTGCTGTAGGAATATTTAAAAATCAAAGAGAGTACAAACTTCAAGGCAAAGGTATTCAGCTATTTACAGCCTGAAGTGAACATTGACACTAACCCTCGTGGAAGCACACAAAACACTTCACGATGACATCATTCTATTGATCGTAGGTATCGTACGAGTATATCAGGCACACGTGTTGAGGCATAACACAACACAACCAGTGCTTGTTGAGCGGTTTTAAAAATAAAAATAATAAATGCTTTATCGCCTTCGCGAATACGTAACTCGGGATGGCGGGAAACGAGACCTTGAAAGCGAACATGTTTCAAACGCGTAGAATAATCTAGGCGTGTTAAAGGCAGCAGAAAAACTAATAAAAAGCCGTTAACACATTCGAATATCAAATAACTTTTTGTCGAAATCTGTCAAATCAATTTTCCGGAAGTCAGTCGTTTTTCCGGAAGGCAAGTCAATTTAATTTCTGAGTTAGTATGAAGAAAAATTACCTACAGCTTTAAAAAAACGGTTTCAAAATATTTACAAAACTATAGAATAAGTATTCTTTTTATTTTATTATTTTCTTCGAACCATATTATTATCTAAATCACATAAACCACAAGCATGACGAATTGACGAGGAAGATGTTTCCATTACTTATTTGTTAAAGTACGTATATTTTGAGGAAAATTTTTGATCCGATTAAGTGTATAATTTAAGTAAGAATTTAAGTAAGTAATTTAAGTAAGAGTATAATTTAAGTGTTGTTTGCGTTGTTATCCCTTTTAACCTCATGTTTTAATTATTTCAAGTTACCTGAATATTTACGAAAACCATGTTTTGGATTGTAGGTGTTCCGAAATTTTTCGTCGCAAACTGTGGTTTAAATAAAGAAACATCTGTTTTTCATACTAAATAAATCGTAACATTGTAGGTATCTACCTATCTACTTTTTTGCTGTCTTATAATGAAACTAATGGATGAGTCACCGATTTAAATTTAAAAAGTGTTACAATTGCGTTTCAGGAATTTGTTAACCAAATAGTCGAACTTTGACAAAGATACTTTGGTATTATGTAGATTTTCCTAAATAACTAAACACATTGCAATTTAACATGACGATAATTTATAAATTTCATGATAATATTGGCAGCAAATAAAAAAAAACTCCTTTTCAATAACATCAAATTCTTATTAGACCCACTAAGGATTTAAAATTCGATTTCTAGTGTTGTTTCGGGAACAAGTTAGATGTTCTTTATACGATTCGATTTATACAATTCGCGATAGCCTTGGAACGCGGTATTTAATTTATGCGAAACACGTGGCACATAGTCTTTATTGCTCTGTTGACTGTGGCAACAATGGCCGCCTGCTCCATTTGAAAAACGAACGTTTGAACTTTTTGCAAATCCGCTTTTGTTTTCGCTTACTAACGTAAACATTGGTTGACTAATTCAATGTTACGTAAATACTTATTACTGTCATTGTAAAACACTCATATTTTACCATGGCAATGACTTGTAATTCCAATGACTACATATGACGTCAAATTCGATTCAACATAAACAAAATTACGAGTTTAACAATCCATATAAACTATTTTGGAATGAAAAGTAACCGAATCGAACGACTTATGAGTTTCGAATCGCACGAAGGGCAGGGCCTCTTTGACATTCCCAACTCAATCGATAAATTATTACGAGGCATGTGCTCCAGACAGTTGTCTTCTCCGAAAAATTGTGTTATTTTTGTAAAAACCTCGTGTGATGGCCACCGTATCGTATTAATAGTAATGTTAATCAGTCTTTACACAGCGCAGCTGTTATTTGTAATCCAAAGCAAATAAAGGAAGTTTCCACTGAAATCGATAATGTAGTTCGCACACATAGATTTTTTTTTGCGAATACGATAATAAACCTTGAACAGATTGACTTCAGTCATTTGAATTAGCATAAGTTTTAGAATCAGTTATGAGAAGATCCTCTTACGATAGGCTTGATATCTTATTGACATAGCCATTTTTCTTAATTGTCATATTGTTATCAACTAATTAAGCAGATTATCATTATCACACAAACTTTACGTAACATGATAACGACCGAGACCCACAAACGCGTTGAATAAATAAATTTAATTGTATGAAATATGAATGGAATGGAAAACAAACTGGTTTTTTATCAATTTGTCCAATTTAGATAGCGGGGTCGTTACGGAGCGATGACCAATGTTCATAATAACATTTTTATGAAGTGTTTGTTTAGCCATGACATTTTATTATTCAGCCTACTAATTCGCATTGTGAAAAATAAGGAAGGAGTGATGCTGCGTCATTTGGAAATGGTCTTGCTATTATTCTAATATTGTTTGTGAGAACCTAGAACTTTACGAGACTATTCCGTGCCTCGGAAAGCACGTTAAGCCGTTGATCCCGGCTGTCATTCATGGATCTTTCACAGTCGTTACAGGTCGTCAGAAGCCCGAAAGTCTGACATCTAATCTTACCCGAGGTATTACGATACCCCTGGTAAGACTCATTGTACCCAGTAACTGGGTTGTGAAGGTCAGATAGGCAGTCGCTCCATGTAAAATACTGGTATTCAGTTGCATCCGGTTAGACTGAAAGCCGACCCCAACATAGTTGGGAAAAGGCTAAGCAGATTATGATTGTTTGTGAGAACCTACCGATAGATTTATTTCTAGTGTTATGCTAAACTTGCTATAAATGTAACGTAAATACATAACATTACCTTTTGTTGCAAAAAATCTGTCAGTCAGATCCAAAGAGGTAGAGAATACCAATTTCTTAACTAGATACCAATAAACCAATCCACAAATCAGACAAACCCCAGACACATACAAAATATAAGTACAAAATAAAACACATGAGGTTGGGGAAAGACAAGATAATCCCAACGGAATAGATTTTCTAACTGAAGTAGATTGCAGGCTTCCAAAACCAAGCTCTAGGTATGCAGTGCCTGCCACGGATAGATTGCGTGAGATGAATCCAGAAGATGCAGCCTGTGAAGTTACTACGCCAAGACTGTTTATTGGTGTTGTTTGGGATTTTCTCAACACAAGTATCAGAAAATGTAAAGCTTACATAGTAAACAGGAACAAATAAAAAAAAATGATTTGGAATTTGGGTAAAAAAGCTATTTGTAATGTTCCGAAAAATGCTTCAACAACTAGACTGAAATGTGGTTTTATTCAGGAGCCCGCAAAGGACTGGCATGTTCACTATGCGCAGAAGTTTCGACTATGTGAAAAAGAAAAATAATGAAACAGCTTTCATTGAAGTCGGTAAAGATTTCCATTTTCAAATATGAATCCGGAACTCTTTTCGAACTAATTTGAGCACTGGATTGGATTTCAACTATTCCAGTTTCATAGTTCATTTTTATTTGAATCAGAATGCAAATAGCATATCGTCGCACCGAACAATTTACCTTCCGAAACCATTGCGACTCTTCCATTGTTTATTGTGCGATCAAATTAATAGACGTCAGCGATTTTAATGAATACTTATCGTATCGAAGGTATTCAATTAGCGGAAAATTTGTAACCAATTAGCACAAAAGATTCTTGAAATGCTCCCCACTGCGGAGTTAGATAAACAGGTATGTATATAGAACGTATGTACTGTCGGAGAAACGAATATCATATAGATATTCGTTTCCAGGAAGGACTATTCTCGCTTGCAGCGCTCGACCACTATAGTAACTGTTGCTAACAGATGTGGTCATCGTGTGCACGGGATTTTGTTTTCAAATTGGTCGACAGACGTAACTTTCCTCGCTAGTACTAATTAGATGTTTATTATTTCTTGTCTTATTTATATTGATTCATTGTTATCATCTTTTCCATTGACACTTAAGATAGATTTCAGCTTTCACAGAGCGTTTTTTTCCGCCCTTATAGGATCATTCGTGTGTCTGTCTGTCTGTCTGTCTGTCCCGTCTGTCACAGCCAATTTGCTCCGAATCTAATGGACCGATTAAGTTGAAATTTGGTATACATATGAATTTATGTGACCCAAACACGGACGGGTAAAGTAAATAAATGAATTTTGATTATGGGGGTCACTTTTGGAGGGTAAATAAGAAAATTAAAAAAAAAGTTTTACAATCTATACCGTGTGAGGTGTGACGTATCAAATGAAAGGGCTTACTATGAGGGTCTCAAGTATATTTTTTTATAATTTTAAAATAAATTGTTTTAAAGTTATTTAAGAAATTTGACCATTCCCGCCCCCCTTATCTCCGAAACTACTAAGCCTAAAATTTTGAAAAAAATACATAGATCTTTACCTGTATATTACAGGAAAACCTATAAGCAGTTTGTGGTCTTAAAATAACATGGTAAATCTCTCAATATTGTGAGTACAAACTTACGTTTACTGTTGGAATGTATGGGAGAACATGTTTTTCAACTACAATGTTAAGTTTGTTTCAAGATAAATTCATCCCAACTACGGAACCCTTCATTGTGCGTGGTACGACACGCACTTGGCTGGTTTTTTTTTGTAAGTCAGCGAGGTTGCTCTATTCTCCCGGACATCCAAAGGGATGCCTTATGAAACAGCTGATTATTGAGTAGCTTTTGTGTCTTTCTTATCATTTCACGACATATAGATTTGACTCTTGTGACGATTCTCACAGCTAGTGCTAAATATCTATTGTATGGTTTACTACGCGGCATGTCTCTACGCGGCATGTCTGGCACATTTTTCAGCTAAGTAAGTATATCTTCTGACCTTTGGCTCACATAATACCTACATATTCGTTGTCAGATTTCTGTCATCCTGGCTTAAACAGACTACATCCACACCACAGTCAACATAGTCAGTCAGTTTCATATTGAATGTGAAACAACAAGCAAATAAAATTCAGTTCAACAATAAGTAGGTATCGTAAAATACACCGGATATAAAATCACATTGTGAAACATTACCAAGTAGGTATTTCGAGTATATAAATCAATATTAACCATAAATTCTCTTTTTAGTATCAAACCATTTTAGTGTTTCAAGTAGGCGTATGAGTGGGAAACAAAAAATACTTGCACGAAGACTCTTATTTGACATACATAAACAGCTAAGGTAAAAAACTACAAACATGACACAGAACTTTAGCCGGAAAACTAAACTATATGCACTGGTGATAAGGATTATTTTTCTTAAGACTTTATAGGGAAGTAAGAGATAGGTAATACTAATATGACTTGAAATAATCCGTGTAATCCAGCAAGAGACGTTACAAAATAGATTCAATATTGATTTAGTAAGCTTTTAATAATAAAAAAAACTTGCTGTATGGAATATGGCGCAAAACTGAAACAGCAGATGGCGCCAGTTTGACGCGGGGTAAGCAAGGCAAACTGTCAAAGGCGCGCGGAAAAGTTTTTCGACGTTTTTCAATATTATTTCAGATTTTTATCATCCTTGTTATAACTATAGGTTAAAATAATACCATAAGGTCATAAACATGCATATAAAAATTTCACACATTTATTTTTGTGATATTGAACTACTTTACAATATACTGAACTACTTTACAATATACTGAACTACTTTACAATATACTGAAACTACTTTACAATATACTGAACTACTTTACAAATTACAATATATTTTTGACGTTACATTCAAGCAAATACCACTAAAAATATTGTGTTTTTACATTAGGTTTATACTCTGACATGTAAAAAATCCTTCATTCTTATAGACTCTAGCTTTAAAATTATCAGAACACAACCTGTAATGTTTTGTGACTGTAAAATGCTTGCAACGTTGCAATTTACCATTGCTTGCGAAATTATTCGTTTTTAGTGAATTAATGAACGCCTTCGTTCCTGGGTATACTACCTAATAGCACAATACTGATTCACTGACTGATGCATTATTACAGACTATTCCTGACGAATGACTATCACTAAAATAAAGTAGATTGTAAACACCAGATTTCTCGTTAAGAGTCACCTAACCATAGATATTTTTTTTATAACCATAGATGACAGAAGAGGCCACACTTCAAGTTTTTCTGTTTACGTTATTTATTTATTTATCACCCATAAAACTATCATTACAGGTTTCTTATCCTAATGCGATAGCACGGTCTCAGAATGCATTTAACATTTAAATTATTTAAAATTGGATTGCATTTATTACTTATTATTTTTTTATTTTATTTTAAATTTTATTTTTT
This sequence comes from Cosmia pyralina, assembly GCA_946251885.1. Lineage (NCBI taxonomy): Eukaryota > Metazoa > Arthropoda > Insecta > Lepidoptera > Noctuidae > Cosmia > Cosmia pyralina. The sequence continues at coordinate 21,464,029 of OX276342.1, read as the reverse complement.
TTATTTAATTTTTAATTTATTTATTTAGGGTTGCAATGTATTGTGCATAGCATAGCCACCTAGTTATAAATATAACATTGTTTTAGTTAGTAAGTACCTACTTTGGCTTTTCTTCAATAAACATTTTTTTTTTTTTTTTAATAAGAACTTCAACTGTTTTATTATAACCTTTTTGTTATCTAGTCATGTCAGTAGAATGAGTAGAGCAGAAATGCCCTCTAGCGGGAACTACTGGCGGTAAGGTTCCCTATTATTATGAACATGAATGCACGAGTATCTACTCTATCTACATCTCTGAACAGTATGATGATTTAAATTCACTTCTCGTGTAAGGAAAGCCTCCAGTACTGCTCATGCCACAACGAATACTTAGGACTGCGATCACATAATGCAAAACCCTTTTTTGTAATGGTGTACAACAAAATGTAACTTGTCAAAGATAAAAGCTACTACAAATTATGAAAGTCACACCAAGTCAAGGTCAGGCCATTCAACTCTAGACCTTAAAGTTTAGTTCACTGAGGTGTCTAGTTCGATGTCCTAAAAGCTAAATAGTATATGCCGACTGCCGACTTATCCATTGATACAACAAAATCCACGAGGCATTATATTCCGAAATAAACATAATCTTTTATTACGTCCTTCATTAAATAAAGCATCTCCAAACTGGTTTCCATTTGACTTGCGTAAGGAACGTTGTCCTTGGTCCCTTACTGGATCAATATTCACCCGGGACTCGAGGCCACGAATACGTTCAGGGTCACTCTTGTTTTCTAGCCATCCCTTTCTCTTTGATGCCTTCATCTCTATTCCTCTTGACTACCGTCCCTTCATCCGGGAAATCACTTCCTGCTACGCAATGTTATTTCTTTGGTAGGTATTCGAGTACTTGGTATTACGCATTGTTTACAAAGTGCGCAGTTTAGAGTTAAATAATATTGCAATTTCGATGTTTACTCCTCAAGCATAAATATTTTACGAAAACTTATGTTCCACTTTTGTAACTATCAAGAATTTTGAAATCGGGTTTCATGTTTACCGTGTTATTCCTGAGTGAAGGTCAAATGAGGACTTATTTACTTATCATATCTAGCCTTTGAAATATTTTGGAAGATAAGTATGACCCTGATATTGCACCTACAAAAAAAAATTCCAAGTACCTAACCTTAGATTTAAATGATAGCAGAAAATCAAAATAACATAATATATTCTATCTGATTTGCATGCCAAGATTTACTTCATGTATGTGTCAATATCATACATGAAATGCTTATCTAAATAATATAATATATTTTTAAGTAAATAATTTAAAGGTGTCTTGACAATATGTCCCAAATTAATGTGTCATGACCAGATTCCTCAGCGTAACAAAGGAATAAAAGCTTTTGTTTAATTTGACATCAAAGGCAACACTATAATAAAAACGATATTTAATGATTATAATTAAGAAAAGTAAATTATTAACACTATTGTGAATGGAAGAGAAGCCCTTCAGTTTGCTCTCACAATTTTATTTGTAATTTGTTCCGTGATTGCTTTATCACTTTGTAAATCCAATTCGTGTGATATGGAATTAAAAGCTTATCGTGTTAATGCTCAGGGTTTTTTGTTTGATCAAGGCTAAGTTTTTCAAAGTCATCCGTATTTGATTTGTCGGTCAAATTATTTCATTTGCCTTGCATCTTTTTCTTGTCTCCAGCAACACATTATGTGTTGCCATGTCCAGAGACAAATGTACACTAATTCCAGTATTATCTAAAAGCTGCATGACAAAATCTGGAGTTTGTCCAAATGCAAGACTAATCGGACCGCAGCATGAAATACGGGATGAGACGATAACTTTTGAGTGGGTTTTTACGGTCAGTTTACTTCGGATACACCGAATTAGAACGGGCAGATCTAAAATACAGCTTGAAGAATATATAGCAGGAAACTTGTAAGCAATACGCCGTTACATTAAAAATAGTGGACAATATATCATTCGTTTGTGTGCCACGACTGTTTTTATTTTAAACGTGAAAATAAATAAAGCGGAAAGCGGTATGTAGTTCGTACACTACATGGTTGTTTTAATATAGAGCTTAAAAAAAATCTTATGTGAGTGACATAGCTACGATCCAGTAAAGCCATGTTTTAGATTTCTGATGAATTAGATAATGAATTTATAAAGGAAAATGCTGAAATCAACTTAAGATTTATCAATGAAAAACAAAAAGATGTACTGACAACTGCAGAATGACATTATGAATTCCCTGAAGATTAAAATTATTTAAGCTACAGTTGCTAAGGAATACAGTTATTTCATTTATATAACCTAAAGTAACAAAGTCGTCCAAAGGATCAAATAGAAATAGAACTAGGTCAAAACAATTTTAGCTTCGATATTTCAACTCCATCCTGAAAATCATAGCTGGGAGATATTATGACTCTTCGATAATGCACAGCATTATTAAGAGATACATCTCTCAGAGTTATCTTGTTGCAAAAGGGAAATTATTAATCGCACATCAGAAAGATATTAAATGGGTAGTATTTAAACGCACATCAAAAATTACCAACTTTTCCCAACAGAATACGTACATCAAAAATACTGTTTGCACATCAAACTCAAACTCAAACTCAAAGCATTTATTTCAAATAAACCAATTACAGGCACTTTTGAATTGTCAATGGATCGGTCAGTCAGAAAGATGAAGCTAGTTGCCCATTCCAAAGCGTAGTAGATCCCTATGGAGAAGAACGGGCAAGAAACTCCACGGACACTCTTTTAAATCATAATATTTTTTACAAAAAATTGGTTACATCGTTCATGTTGAAAATATACATGTGAAAATTTGCACGTATAATAATCATTATTATACATCAATTTTTGTCCAAAGTTACAACAAAAATATTAATTACATATCAAAAATACTAACTGTTCATCAAAAATAATAAATGCGCATCTAAAAAACTTATTATTTCACTACTAGTTAACTAACTGAATATCAAAAATTGTACAAATAATAATTATTGGGCACCTCGAGGTTAGGTTTGGTTAGGTTCCTTTAAACCCTGCAGACAGAAATAGGAGCCCCGCGCATCGGGGCTCCGTCGACCTGACGTTAAGTTTAATTTATTTAAACGTGCAAATTTTGATGTGCAAACAGTATTTTTGATGTACGTATTCTGTTGGGAAAAGTTGGTAATTTTTGATGTGCGTTTAAATACTACTTTATATCTACTACTATTATATCATACGAAACAGATAAAATTCTTCTTCATCATCTACTACATTGTCTCCTGCATTTATGTGTCAAGTGAACAGTCCTACATCGTCCACATAACAAAGTTATACTGATTCCCAGTGAAAGGCTATTATTACGTCCTTTTTTGCACGAAACTTTACGTTTTTAATTATCATTACAGTGAATATCTTCAAATTCTTTATCAGTGTTTTTAAATTTCATTGACTCTTTTGTTAATATGTGTCAAGTTAACAGTCCTACATATCGTCCACATAACAAGTTACACTGATTCCCAGTGAAAGGCTGGCATCCGTCCATCTGGCGCCAACACTCGCTCGGTTGATTTTCCGCTTTCCCAAATTGGTTGAACGATTAATTTATAGACCAAACAAACGCAGCGATTTATTCCTGTTGTCTATTGTCGCTTTGTGTTTGGTCTAGTTACATTTTGGATTTAAAATTGTGTCATTTTGTGGATATTATGTAATTTTTTGTAGTTTTAGTTAAAACAAGAATCCCAATGAATATGAATGCATCATAAGAACATTGAGTATGTAGTATGTTCATGGATTTTTCATTAGTACTGATGAAATCTAGGCTAGGTCTTTAAAAATCTCCAATGTAGATGATTAGAACATTTTCAGTTCACTGACCCATCATATTTCAATTGAAGTTGAAAACTTGTCAGCACATTATTTACTTACTCATGTACGTGATATTTTCTTTTATTACCAGATTAACACAATTTACAACAAAAAAATATTCCCAAAAAAACGTGTGCATTACGTAGAATAACAATATCATTTCAGAGATTTAAGACAAAGATACAAAAGATACGAATACTGTGAAAAATAAAGATGTGCCTAATACCGTTAATGCTAGTAAATCAAGACTAGCATAGTAACTCCGTTATCTAAACTCATGACAAAATCTACAACTTCAATATTGATACAACAATTGACAACAGTATAGGAAATAAAGAGAAAATCACGGATAAAGACGACAATGTCTATTGTCATTGCAATTGTAAAGTCATTCCTCCTCACAATACAATACACATGATATTGTCCATCCACAAATATTAGTCGGACAAACAAATCACAAGCGATGTTGAACAACGCTTTTATTAAATAAACTGACAGTTTTATAAACAATCATTCTTCAAAACGGAATAACAATAAATATTTAAATACCTACTGAATATTGTAATAATGGACTTAAATTATAAAACGTAACACAAATAATTTACAATACCGTAGTAATCAACTTGAATAAGTTGCACAATTGTGTAAGAAATGGTGCTGTAAACAATATAGTAGCGAACGTTAGTCAATCATAACATGACACGGATATTAGGCAAATTACCTACATAAGAAGGTATTCAAGGGAGTTAGTTAACTCAACAAGTCACAGTAAACAAACAAAGGCAACCCGTAAAGTTTTCAACACTTTTTATTCACACAATTTGGAATAGACGCCAACCTATTGTTTTTAACCTTGATAAATGCCAATAAAATTAGCTGCCCAGCCATTAAACACGACTATAATTTCCAGCAAAACAGGCGGAAACAAATGGAAATTCTTCAAAGCGTTTGAGGTAGGTCATAAATATAGTTGAAGTATCGTTTGCCTAAGAATAACCACGAACCACTTTTGAAAACACTCGAATGTGTAATTTAATGCCAATAATAATATCAGGATTTATGCAAAACGGTAGTTAGTTTAAGGCGAATAATGAAATAGTTACTATATAACCACATTCTGTAGTGTAAACAAAATTAAGTAACTCGACGCCTTAAACCGCCGGTCATTCACGTTCGGAGGCCACGTGTCGACTCATTATGTTGATGTAACATGGCGTTCCGTGTAAACAGTGGCGTTGAATTTCACTAGTTTTCTGTTATGCATTCTTTAGGTTACTAGTTACTACGGCACACGTCACCCGATATCTTGATGTAAACAAAAAGGGTCCCAGCCGGATACCTTGCGGTACTCCCATGCTGATACCGTTAACATTTTATACGGCCAGCTATGATCCCAACATTATTGGCACTTCTAAGAACGAACTGGATGTAATGTCGAACTTGTGGTGTTCGAGACACGAGGACAAAATGTATGAATCATGTCAAGCCAGCGGAAAATTTAATATAGGTCACTTCACAATCGTCGCTGTGCACAATGACATTTTGAAAGATGAGACAAAATGCATTATGTTTGTAAATTGTTCGAGGAAAAATGTATTTAAAACTGAATTAGAGCGGGACAAGTCCCCCAACGTTGACAGACGAACTAATTCTTCGCTTTCGCTCAAGGTCGTGACAAACGAATAAATGTGTGACAAATCAGATCACACGATGTGCCCTGGGAAAATACGGAAACCACGCAACCGGTCGTTAAAGTCAAAGAATCCACGTTCAAACACGTGTGAACACAACTCCATTGTCACAGTACACGATACTCACAATTACTCCTTGTCGAATACTCATAGTAAACAGAATCGTAAATCTCAGATAACCGTACACGTTTCAGCGCCTGCGCATGTGTACATCTACATGTTATCAGCTATTGCGTTGGCATTTCGCATTGAAAATTTTCATGTTCGCGGTTTATTGGTTATGGACATGATTGGAAAATAATTTATCGTAGTGTTTACTTCAGTTTGGTCTTTAGATACTGCCTTGGCTAGGTTTGTCATGCCGATAGACTGGTACTTAGCTTTTATTTTTCTCTCAAGGTAAGCTGTACTAAGTTTTATAGTCCGTTTCATATTTTTGTCAAGTTTACCATATTTCTTAACCGTCGTTGTTAGAACAGGAAGGGTAATTTTAGCAGTGGCAATTTATTGGCTTTTAAGGATAAGAAGAAGGGAATCGGATGCCGCTCAGTCTTGCCAAGCAATATCCAAGACAGCTGTTACAGATTAAGTACTTGTTCAGATCAGATACTGATGGAGATTAATCAGTAATTTTGCAGTCTAGGAAGTAAAATTGACGCCAACATTTAGTCATTGGATATATACGAGTAATAAGCCGTAATGAGCAATTATATTCAACTAGCTTTTGCCCTCGGCAATTATCCCATGGGAACGTACTCTCATCATCATTTCATAAAAACCTCCCCCAAGCACCGCCACTTCGACCGGTCGCAGTGGATTTTGACTGGGAATTTACTACCGGGATAAAAAGTACCCTATGTCCTCACCCAGGTCATGGTCTACCTGCGTGCCAAATTTTATCGAAATCCATTCAGCGGTTAAGACGTAAACAGGTAACAGACAGAGTTACTTTCGCATTTATAATATTAGTATGGAAGTATGGATAGGCAAGTTTTCACGCACCACGTCCTTGGCTCACTTGAACAAATTGTAACACTCGTCTGAGTAGATGAGTAACCACATAGTAAAGAGTAAGAGCTCAAGGTTGAACCATTTTAGCTTTGTCGGTCTGAGTAACTCAGTCTTCAGTTAGTTTGAAGTACTATACTCTGTCCACTAGATTATTCACTTTTTGACACCTGTCAGTTGCATACTAACGACTATGCGTTTTGCGGATTTGATCCTTATTACAACTAGAAATTGTCCAAGTGACATATGTCAAAAAGTGACTAACCTAGTGGACAGAGTATAACCATTTATGTACCTGTAGAACTGGCCAGAACATTTGTGGGAGTTTAAAAAGGTTTGTACCCTCCTTCACCCGAAGATTATAAATATACGGCTCTAGGTATCGTAACATTAAATTACGATAAAAAGATGTTTTTTTGAGTTTTATGAAGATATATTTGTCAATTTATTTAAATAAATGTAGGGTAAAATTAAATACAAAACTAAAACTAGATGCTTTTTGTTATACCCAAAGATTATCCTTGTGTGATCCCACATCGATCAACTCCACTAGGTATATTTTTGGCACCCGTATCATTAGAAGTGGACGCTTGAAATCACAAGGGATCTGTCCATCTGTGTATTATTAACATAATGACGATCATCAATCCAGCTGAGCATGATGCACATACCGTCACTCAGAGTTTATTAATATCTAAAATGATGCACATAACACAATTCAGCTTCAAATCCAACCAACACATCATTCTGTATATTTATTTTCCCAAAAAACTTCCCTCGATGTCCAAAATACATCGTACGAAATGGTGTTAATGGACATCATGTCCAAATTTATCCTCCTGAGACAACAGACGTCACGCTATGTTTGAACGCGTATACGTAAATTGACGGCAAATATGTGAATAAAGATGATAAGACTGCTTCGTTCCTTAGCCATGTTTTATGAGAACGAAGAGGTTGATTCAATGGAGGATGATAGTGTAAGAGGCGGTTGATATAGGAGTTTGCAAGAAAGAATATTCAATGAGGGACTAAGCTAAATATTTATGTAGGTTTTTGAATTTGTTTAAATCGTTTTGATTAAAATGAAGGATCAATTTGTCTATGCAATCCTAATCCTAACTTAATAGTATACAGGGTGTCCCGTAAATAATGGATCAAACGTAACGGGTAGGTAGCTTACCTAATTTCCAACAACTAATTTGAATATTAAAAAAAAAACCGTTACAGTAACCAGGATATTAATTTTTTTTCGAATTTTACGATTTTGTCTTCCAGAATTAAGCTTTTTTAATGCTGTCGCTGCAAATGATGACATTTTTAGGTATGATTTTTATTTAACATTTCTGAATAGCTTACTAATGTTATAAGATACCATTTTTTTTGAATACCGTTTTATTTGCCTTAGAAAAAAAATCTTGAGTTGAAAAGTTTTTTCTTTACGATGTTAGGACCAAAATTGAAAAAATTCTCCTGTAAAAAAAATGTATGACACCGAAGACCACCATTATTTTAAAAACTTGTACATTTAATAAGGTTTGCAAATTGGTATAAAACTTACGTCTAGTCCTTATCGTTACAAAGATATTGCTATGAATGTGATGAAGAAGACAGAAAATAAATTAAATTGGTACTATTCCATTTTTTCCTTTTCGTAATGGCTTATGCTTGAATGCTTGTAATCGAAGCAGGTAGTTAAGCGGATAGCATAATTCCGACCCGATGACGTCATCTGTCCGGAATTTGGGACCGCTACCTGTGGCGGAGTTGCACCTCAGTCAGTGTGAAAGGGATAGATAGCGCCGCTTTTTGGTAAATCGGTTAAATCGGTATGAAGTTGCGCAGGTTCTTTTGTTCTTTCCTGCGCCCTTCACTCGTACAGGCTTCATTGTTGCTTGATTTTATTAGTTTAGTTGTAACTAGTCTCTCTTCGAGTTGCTACGTCAGACAACTTTCGCTCCCGGTCAGTGGCTCGGTGTTTTCTTCTGTAAAATTTGACTTGTGCTGTGTTTTTGGACTTTGCTTTGCCTATCGATTTGGAACTCTTTGCGTATTGGACAAACGACTTGGCGATCCTACGGACTCCGAAAACATTCGTTTGTGTGTGCTTGTACGTGTGTGCAGTAGCGCTGAAACCTTATTCAGCCCAATGCCTCGTTATGAGTACACGCCACGGCAGTACGCCGAAATGCATTTTATCTACGGAGAAGCAAGAGGTAATGCCAGGGCGGCTGCAAGATTGTACCGTGAAAGATACCCGAACCTGGTTCGTTATCCCGATTATCGCGTCTTTATTAGAGTGCATAACGCGCTTCTTGAGGGAAGAATTTTTGGCACCGGAGTTGGTGGTACCCGTGAAGGACGACCGCGACAAGTTAATGACGAAGTCATTCTTCGAGAAATCGAGGAAGATCCGTCAGTCTCCGTTCGCGTCATAGCGCGACGCGTAGGAATTTCTAGATCGACGGTGCATCGAGTGCTACAACGGTGCCGATTGCACCCATATCACGTGCAACGTATTCAAACGCTGACGTCGCGTGATTACCAGCCAAGAATAGAATTTTGCCAAAGGATGCTTAGAATGATTCGGGCGGACCCGCAGTTTTTTAACAAGATTTTATGGAGTGACGAGTCTTCATGCCGCCGAGATGGATATTTAAATTTGCATAATTTGCACAGTTGGCAGCTGATAAACCCATATTTGATGCGAGAGGACAGGAGCCAACATCAATTTAAAATAAATTTATGGGCGGGAATAATCAATGGGCAAATAATAGGGCCCTTTGAACTACCAGCTACTCTAAACGCCGAATATTATCTCCATTTTTTAAGGAATGAGTTGCCAAGGTTATTAGAAAACGTTCCAGAAGACGTACGGCAAGCAATGTGGTTGCAAAATGATGGGTGCCCCGCTCACTATGCGACGGCAGTAAGGGCGCACCTTGATGAAAGTTATCCGGACAGATGGATCGGCCGATTAGGACCAATTTTGTGGCCTCCGCGATCTCCGGATTTAAATCCCCTAGATTTTTTTTACTGGGGATGTTTAAAAGACAGGGTCTACAAGAATCCAATAACGTCGGAAGAAGAATTACGACAGCGCATCCAATCTGCTGTATCAGAAATAAACCAAAGCCGTTTTGTCCGTCGGATAAGAGCTTCCTTTATTAGGAGATGCAGACTTTGCATTCTTGTAGAGGGAAGGCAATTCGAACATTTATTGTAAAAACCAAATAAAACGATTTATTTGAACTAACTGTTTTTTTTAGTACGGCCTCCTAATTCTTTTCATACGCCTCAATAATTCAATGAACATTGCCTCTGAAATACTACAGTTACACATTTTAAAGAAAAAGTTTAAATGTACACACTTTTTTATTTTTTTTATTAACGTTGATTTGGAGCACCTCTCAGATTCATAGCAATTATCTTTGTAACGACAAGGACTAGAATGTACAACTTCATACCAATTTACCAAAAATACAAAAGCGGCGCTATCTATCCCCTTCACGCTGACTGAGGTGCAACTCCGCCACAGGTAGCGGTCCCAAATTCCGGACAGATGACGTCATCGGGTCGGAATATGCTAGCCGCTTAACTACCTGCTTCGATTACAAGCATTCAAGCATAAGCCATTACGAAAATGAAAAAATGGAATAGTACCAATTTAATTTATTTTCTGTCTTCATCACATTCATAGCAATATCTTTGTAACGATAAAGACTAGACGTAAGTTTTACACCAATTTGCAAACCTTATTAAATGTACAAGTTTTTAAAATAATGGTGGTTTTCGGTGTCATACATTTTTTTTACAGGAGAATTTTTTCAATTTTGGTCCTAACATCGTAAAGAAAAAACTTTTCAACTCAAGATTTTTTTTCTAAGGCAAATAAAACGGTATTCAAAAAAATGGTATCATATAACATTAGTAAGCTATTCAGAAATGTTAAATAAAAATCATACCTAAAAATGTCATCATTTGCAGCGACAGCATTAAAAAAGCTTAATTCTGGAAGACAAAATCGTAAAATTCGAAAAAAAATTAATATCCTGGTTACTGTAACGGTTTTTTTTTTAATATTCAAATTAGTTGTTGGAAATTAGGTAAGCTACCTACCCGTTACGTTTGATCCATTATTTACGGGACACCCTGTATTATAAATGCGAAAGTGAGTTTGTTTGTTAGTTACGCTGTCACGCTAAAACGGCTAAACGGATTTGGACGAAATTTGGCACATGGGTAGACCATGACCTGGGTTAGAACATAGGATACTTTTTATCCCGGTAGTACGTTCTCGTGGGATAATTACTTACCACCACGCGGGTGTAGGTGCGAGCAAAAGCTAGTTAAATAATTAATGGATTACCTTGAAATTGCAAATAATTGAATAGTCCTAATGACCGATATAAAAAAAATACAAAAAAATCCCAAATAAATAGGATAAGATTTTTTAGAAAAAAATACTGTGCAATTTTTAATCACACTATTTACTGCCCCTCTCCTGCGGCATGGTCAACGATCAACGTACAATATTATACCTAAGACTCGTGGTGGCTCTAATAGGTGAACGGAGTAGAAGCCTATGGCAAAGCAAGTTTTTTTTTTTTTCAAAAATTATAAAGAAAAAATCGAAATTCAAATCATATGTAGGGTAGATATGATTTGAATTTCGATATTCTTTAACCATTTATTTTTTTTTCAAAATTTCTCCTTTGATTGTTCTAGTATGAAAAGTTTACTTCGAATTTATAGTATTTATTGACGCTTAAATCAAATTCAGCCTAAGCTATTAAAAAAAAAAAACTAGGTATGTCATAGGCTTCTACTCCGTTCACCTACTACCATATTTTTGTCAAGACGGTAAAAAAAGTCATCCGGTATATCGAAACCGACATAGAGCGATGGCACTTGGCTTTAAAAATTAATTGGAATCTTCACACGCAACTGACTCATACAAGAAATATGATACTAGCTAGACGAAAGAAATAAGTCGCGGGCAAAGTTGAATGTACTCGAAACCCGTCAAAATCTTTAGACAGAAAAGGTTTGTGAAGTGAAGTTAATCCAATTTAGGGATGCAATGCCGCCAGTCTCTTGGGTACTTTACCAGTCAACAACGATGCGGAGGAATTTTTCGATGCCATATTTTAGTTTTTTAATAGTTTTAGTTATGTCAGGATATAATTTTGTTATTTTTAGGTTATGTTTATATTAAAAGTAATTGGTTTAAATAAATTTAGGGATTGTTACTTCCGACTTTCATTGTTCTTTTATTTACTTCCGAGTCCTTTTAGTTCGACTTGAAAGGTTGAAAGTCGATATCTTTATTTTTCCTTAGTCTTCCTTAAGACTATAGCCCAATCATACAGCACACCTACCTACCCACCATCTATTCTATTCTATTTGTTGTATACTAGGTGACCCGACAAACGTTGTCTTGTTCAAACAATAAGGGCTCCTAAAAAAAGGCGCGACAGGCGACGCGAATCGCGCGCGACACAAAGGCACCGCTCGTCGCGCGTCCCGCGGTGCTTTTGGGTCGCGTCACGTGTCGCGCCTGTTTGAAGGACGCTTAACACATACAAAAATCACATAGAAATAAAAAACCGGTCAAGCGCGAGTCGTACTCGCGCACCGAGGATTCCGTACCATCATTTATATGTAATTGTAATTTAGGTAGCAGCCGGGAGTCTGGACTTGTGTCCGGTTAATGGCAATAGGCTCGCCCCTATTACATAGGACTTAAACATAACTGGCGCAATGTGGGCGTACTGTAGGCACACCTCTGCCTGACCCTTTGGGGAATACAGGTGTGATGTTATGTTATAATTCCTAAATACCGACTCATCAAAATTTAGATTACTGAAACAAACCCTTATCAATGCAATCACAAGCTTGACAAATGAAAACATGACGCTTTCGCGAAAATATCTCTCAATGCCATCTACCCACATTGCTACTGCAGCTAGGTACAGTCGACCGCATGTCAATGGTAACACTGTGACTTTGAGATAACCTAGCGTATTACAGTACGCATCATTCAAACAAAGGTTCCCTCGTTTATCTTCGGTAAAACCGAACTTTGCCGAATGAGGCTTTTCACGAAAATTCACGCCACCAATTGGCACCACTTTGACAAGAGATCTTCCATTTCGACAATTATTAAAAAATATATGATGACGTTCATCATTCGTTTTATTCATTCGTTCATCATTCAGTCACGACTAAAGAACATATAGGCGCTTTGACACTTTTGACAGGTGCCCGGACCTGACGTCTCAGTGCTGCCAAAAAACCCTCATTAATTAAATACGACTAGTCCATTATGGGAGTGACGGAATTAATAATTTAGGAGGGAATATAAATCAATTTCTATTGGTCGATAGCAACATTTTATTCGCTACATTTCGGTTTTCCCGAAGATAAACGATGGAACCTTTGAAAGTTTGAACGTTGTCGTACAGTTATATAATAAGAGGCCAGATCAAACTTGTTTTGTTAGCACTGACGTGTAGCCTACTGTACTTATACCAGAAGCGATCTTGAGACACGAGCGTCCTCAAGTTCGTTCTATTTTTATCAATCGCCACTCTAAATCTGAGATAGATAAGATATGCATATCATTCTGATTAATATTCTTATCTGGCAAAACATGCACCTAAAGCCCTTCAACGAGAATCTTATTTCAAGACGTTATCTGTGACGATACCTAGGATTCTCTATCTATAGTTTTGATCTCAAGCGCTAAAACCCAAATTCGGGTAGGGTCATAGATATCCGTGGGTGGGAGTCTGACGATGTATGTAAACTCATTTTAAATATTATATCAATGAGATAGATAAAATAATATTATCCCATTGATTTTTGAAGCCTACACTTCAGTGTATTGTTAATTTCAGTTGATTTTTAATAATTTTTTTTTTCGATTTATTTTAACTATAAATTGTCAGAACGCCACCCGATTTTGGGTTTTAGCTCTTGAGATCAAAACTATAGAGAACCCTGGTAACGTCTTGAAATCAAAATTAAAAAACAAATACTTTCAGAAAACTCCAGATTGGTATTGGTATTGAAAAAGATTTTACATTTTTGGCTATGTTAACGTTTTTGAAAAAAAAATGGTCAAATGCGTGTCGGACCACGCATGATGAAGGGTTCCGTAGTTGAAAAGAATTTATCCCAAAAACAAACTTAACATTGACTTTTTCCTTTACTCGTGCTGTGAGACTAGTAATACATCTTCCTGCCCTTATCCCATATTACTTGGGGTCGGCGCAACACGTTTTCTTCTTCCATTCTCCCCTGTCAACCGTCACGCTATCATTCACTCCCTTCTCTTTCATATCATTCCTCACACAATCCATCCATCTTTTCTTTGGCCTTCCTCTGCCTCTCCATCCATCAACATCTATATTCATCACTCTTTTAGTCACATGCGTTTTGTCTCTCCTCATTACATGCCCATACCAAGACAAATAAATAAATAAAATAAATAAAATAAATATGTTTTGGACATATCACACAACGCCATCTAGCCCCAAGCTAAGCAACCTAATGCTTGTGTTATGGTAACGAGATGGCTGATAAACTACTTATATACATTTTTTTTTTGTAAATACATACATATTATAGATAGAAAAACACCCAGACTCGGAACAAATACTACAAACAAATAAATATATATATAATACAAACGATTTCCTTTCAACTTTTCTGTCACTGGCGCCACTTTCAAACTTCCTCTTATATACTCATTTCTCACTTTATCCATTCTTGTGAGACTAGTAATAATAGTACCCTAAGGTTTTGATTTACTTGCGAGTATCAAATTATGTCGCATAAATGGCCGTATTTTTTTACTTCGTTGACTTAGAAGCTTGATTTTTTTAGGGCTCCAAGGGACCATAGACCTACGTATTTGATATTAATTTCAACTTGATACCTCCAGGCGTATCTGAGAAAAGGGTCTTGAAAGACTGACAGACAGACAGACGGACAACGAAGTGATCCTATAAGGGTTTCCTTTTTTCCTTTTGAGGCACGGAATCTTAAAAATGAGCTTTCTTTTCTCAAAAGCGTGTCCTAATCATATTTATAGTGAAGGAAATAATGCATCAAATCGTGTTCCAATGGAAACGATGCCAGGTATCCGTGTATTTGAAAACATCAGCGCTTACCTAGAATCAAGTGCCTACGATTCGTACTTAGTACCTACGTACTACTTTAATGTGGCTCATATTAACGTTATTTATTGGAATCTAACCAAGAATTATGGAGAAGGAAAGGTCAATATGAATTTTCATGTTGAAGTAACTATGACTGTTCGAAGTTTTCTTTTTTGATACGGAAAAGCTACCTATACTATGGGCAAGCTTAACACTTTCCAGGGTACTGAACGATACACAATTCATCGCTCACAGCACAAACAGGTGTATATCATAAAAAGTTGAAAATGAGTCAAATATATACTAAATATATACTAAAATGTTCGTCTTGATAAAGCTTCATATTATTTTAGTTACTTTGATATTATATTAATGCTCCAACTATCAGCTACAATTACCATCACAATTTACTTGCCACAATGACTTTGTAGATATATTAGTTTTTTGGATGTTCTGAAAAGTTGCCGAAAATCAGATATACACAGGTGTATCTGATTTTCGGCCACTTTTCAGAACAAACAGTTGTGCTGTAAGCGTCAAATTTATATGACGTCTATGGGGGTGTGTCCCGTCCCGGAAGGTGTTCATGTCCTAAAAAATAATTATTATCTTCTCTAAAGAAAGAGACTTCTCGAAAAATCTTTGTGATGAAGGCTTCATTATAGCCGCAGAGAGAAAGAAGAAGAACTTAAGGCTCCTGCAGATAGGTGCGACGCGACTTTAGTAGAACAATTTCTATGAAAACTTCATGGATATTGTTCTACCAAAATCGCGTCGCACCGTCACGTCGCGCCTGACAACGGGAGCCTTTAGAGAGTGGCAAGGTATTGAGCATAAAAAAAAACAATACATAAAAGAATTGCTGCCAGAAGAGCTGTTGAAGACACAGAAGAAACCACAGTTAAGACACTAGATCGGCACAGAGCAGAAGGTACGAGTAGAATAGGCTAATTATATCCACGAGTGGGTCAATATGACGATAATGAGGACCTATTATTATGTAAAGCAGCGAAGATCAACATGTTGATCAATACATAACACAGCAACAATGCACTACCGCACTTTATGATCAACATTATCAATAATAAGTAATACACGCCAATATGAGCCCTCACTACTCGGTTCTATGAAAGTCATTTGTTGGTAAGCAGCCAACTAAATTTATAAGGAAATTGTATAAAACTATTCTCTATGAAATATTTGGGAGATAACAGCTTTCCAATTTCATTGCTGTAATAAAATCAACGCAAATATTCGGTATCGCCGATGAGCGTAATAAATTTTAGATTAGATGTGATTTATCAAATATTCCACTTTAGATTTGCTTAAAATTCATGATTATTTAGGTATATTGAAAAAAAATCAATCTACCTTGCCTTTTCCCAACTATGTTGGGGTCAGCTTCCAGTCTAACCGGATGCAGCTGAATACCAGTATTTTACATGGAGCGACTGACTAAGTATCTGACCCAGTAACTGGGTAAGACTGGTTGTCAGACTTTCGGGCTTCTGACGACCCGTAACAACTGTCAAAGATCCACAAATGACAGCCGGGACCAACGTGCTTTTCAAGACACGGAGGAGTCTCGGTATGTAACGCATCCACGGACCCTGATGGATCGACCAGTGCGGCTGTTATTACTTAGCAACGATCTCTTCCATGATAATATAATGAAAATGAACTTATTAAAAAACCGGAGTAGGTACTTGAATAAGAATATGGCCACGGAGCTGGATCTCAGTAGAGATTAGTAGATGGTGCTGCAGCTGTACCATCGAAGGTATAAGTGGAAGAAAAAAATATAAAGGTACCTATATATCTAATATTGGGCTCACCACAAAACTACAACTGAATATAAAATTTATTCCCTTTAGTTAGAGCTGCACCCTAATTGCGTAACACATTATCAAACGGAATTTGAATAATTTTGAAACAGCTAATCCATTGCTTCATATGTTCGAAAAATTTGTCTGCTCGACAACGTAAATAACGCAATGAATGTTTTTGAACTGTCAAAATGAAACCTATAATCCGATCACGGAACAGAAAAAAAAGAAGGACACCGCGCCACGCATGTCGAAAGTGAAGCACAGTAAGTAAGTATGCCGGGACCGTTTGTACAAACACGCCTCACACACACATTTACATCACAGTATCCCGACCGGCCGCCATCGCCATCGCGCCATTACGTGACACGACGGCGTCTTTGTCAAATCACGCACACATAGATCGGTACGGTGCTTCACTTTCAATACGCGTGGCGCGGAGTTCTTTTTTTTCTAGTCCATGACTCCGATTGATAATGTGTTGCGCAATTAGGGTGCCCGGTCTACTCGCCGCCGAAATGCCGCGCCCCACTATCGCATTTATCGCAGTGTACGTATACAAAAAGTAGTGGGGCGCGCCATTTCAGAGTAGACAAGCTCTACATACCTTGCAAGCCGTTTCTCGTTGTCAATTACCACGAAATAATAAAGCCAATAGTTTATCAGGGCAGCGACCTTGAATTAATTACCTGCGGCCGCTCATTACTTTCTTTGAGAATAACCATCATCATTGTCGGGTAGTTTGACCCAAAACTTCATACGTAATTTAAATTACCACCGCTAGTTATCATACCTTCTTACCTTATCTTCCTACGCATAATTGGTAACTTCGATAACTAGACGGTCGATCTAGCACTTTGAAGTAGACATTGACCGATCACGCCTCATCCGCAGCCCTGAGCCAGTCGCGTAGGATTAAGTTGTTGAATACCACAGATTACTGTAGTACAGTAGCCCTCGTAATTTATTTACCACCAAACTCAAACTTATAAAGCATTTATTTCAATTAAACCAATTACAGGCGGTTTTAAATTGTCAAGGGGTCGGTCACAGAAAGATGCAGCTAGTTGCCCATTCCAAAGCGTAGTAGGTTCCTATGGAGAAGAACAGTCAAGAAAGGCACCCCAAGGTTGAATACCCCAAGGTTGCATTTGCACGTCATACAAGGACCAGGGGGCCTATACTACAGGCCGTTAACATTTATTTATTCTCTAACATCAGCAATCCAGCAGCAAGGTTATTGTAACGGGAGTAAATGTCATTTTGATTTTGACAGACTTGTCAGTGGTAGCAACCCAACAGCGACTTTATTGTTATGAAAATAAAGGTCATTGTGATTTTGATAATGTTGCAAGATCAGAGGTAAAATAACTGAGTAATGTTATGTAGTGACAATTATTGCTTTAGAACTTATGTCAATCCAATACGTTTTTGACTTTTTCATCGACGTCGCTGATAGAATGGCACTTTGTCTAGGCCTATTTTTGCTTTAAGAGGTTACATCGAAGCGTGGTTTAGCTCAGTTTGTAAGTGAAATGGCATTATGGCTGTCTAGTTTGACGCGCGAGATAGAGGACTCTCACGCGCATCGGAACTAAACGCGCTTCGTTTAAATGTATGTTTATGGCAAAATGTTATAAGTACTTAAATACATTTTTAGCTTAGTAAGTTCTTAACATACCTATTTAAATACCTCCAATTTAAAGCAAATTTTACTGCACAATAAGGAACTGTTTACGTATAATCGCATAAAACACAAAATAGACGGTGCTAAGTAATCCTGTTTCGGTTTTAGTACAGCATAGACAATATAGTCCAAATGATTTAACCATATACATTTGGTTTTATAGGAATTTTAAAAACACAAAATTTAATGATGTATCCCCTTAATGTGACAGTCATATTTACTGGAAGTTTTTGTTAAAAGTTGTAAAGGAGTTACGAGGCCGACCGTACATACGAAGTTATAAGACGCAAGGTTGTTATTAAACGGTAAATGTAACGGTATTAGATATGGTGATTCGTTTACCGGAAATGATAATGATGTCAAAATTGAGTAGGTGAATTAAAACCACCTCGTGATTGTTAGTTTGCTTGATAACCAATAACCAAAAGAAGATAAGAAAGAGATTTATCACGCTATCATAATATATCATCACGCCTGATACTCCGAAGGATTAGGCACAGGTGTACCATTAGTGCAACCATATTTCTCCAGTTATTCACCTGGGAATCATTTGATTTTGATGAAGAATGCAATCATACTGCGGTTGACGTAACAAGCTATCTGATTTAGTCATAAAACAGAATTGCATTCAGGATATTTACATTTGGATGATACTTAGTGCTCAAGGTAACAGATGAAGGAGACAAGGTTTTCCAACTAGAACGAGCGCAAGCAAATAATCTCACATATTCCACTTTTATTATCTTTTCTGAATCACTTTCTGTAAACAGTGTGGGCAAATACTTTGCCTTGTCTATTTAAATCATTTTTCGTTATTTCAGTTTTTTTTACCATAAACAGCAAAAATTTTACTAAATTTTTCCTGGCCGTAAATGTAGAAATTAATTAATCATTGTATGGGTAAATAATAATTGCATAAATACTTACATCGGTGATTAAAAAATTGCTGTGTGTTAATATTACTTAAATAGATGATAATTACCTGCAACAAAAAATAATAATAATTAATTCGTGTAGGGTTTAAGAAAACACTTATTTATTAGCATTTTTTGGAACGAAGTTCTTTAACGGGGCTTGCGGTAGGAGTAAACTGGCAGAAATCGTCACGTAATGAAAAAGCGTTATGGTGTCAGTTTCAAGTGTCAATAGTTTTTGATTTTTAATAAAGAGCAGCCTTGATACATAATTTACAGCGAAAGGAACTTCGTTCCAACCGGGTGTGCATAAGTCGAGACGTGTCGTGACACCTCCCGAATTTTTATTTTCTCAGTAGCTGCCCGGAGTCGGGATTCGTGCTCGGTTGTGCTCACACCTTCTTCGACAACACTGGATTGCACAATTTGAATGATTCGTCAATAAACATTATTGAGCTGAGTTTATTAGATAACACAATAAAAATATATTCTCTTCTTCTTTGGCCTCGCCTCTTCTACGCGGGGTCGTTGGGCCAGCATTCACTTCGCTGGTGAACATCGTCATCTGTAAGGCCAAGCTTTTTCATGTCCTTCCGGACATTTGTCATCCAAGTTTGCGGTCTACCTCTCCCTCTCTTTTTTATAGCCATGGAAAAGCACACAATAAAAATATGTTTTTAATAAATTAAAATAATATTATTTATTAGTTCGCCAATTGATTACATTTATTAAAAAAAAACATCTTTTCATTTAACATCCTTAAAAATTGATCCCGTATTAGCTGGAGAGGTGACAAAATGCGACAGCCCTCTTAACTAAATACTCTTCATAGATAATAATAATAATAATAATAATAAGAGTACTTGCATAGACACAACCTTGTAGCCAGGATTATCCATCAGCAACTTGCACTGAAATACAACCTTGCGGAATCGGAAGTGCCGTACTATTTGGTATGTGCCCGACCCAGTTCTCGAAAATGGAAATATCACATTGTACTGGGATCGATCCATCATCACTGACAGGACTATTGTTGCCAATAAGCCTGATATAGTGGTGGTGGATCGAACAGAGCGGCGCACAATGATTATTGACATAACGGTCCCGCATGACGGGAACCTCGTGAAAGCCGAGAAAGATAAACAAATCAAGTATCTTGACTTGGCTCGCGAGGTTGTCGACATGTGGGATGTGGACTCAGCGATCATTGTGCCGATAGTCGTATCAGCCAATGGCTTAATCGCCAAGAGCCTCGACCAACATCTAAGGAGGCTCTCGTTGGGCAGCTGGATTAAGGGCCTGATTCAGAGAGCGGTACTTCTGGACACGGCGCGCATTGTTAGGAGGTTCCTCTCTCTGGAGCCCTGACCGCCGGTAGCTTGGACCCTGTTCCCGATACCGGTGGGCTACTATGTTTTATATTTTTAAATGTTTTTTTTTTTTATTTCATGTTTTTATAAAAAATATTTAAAAATGTGAAATATATGTACATAAATGAAATAAAGGAAATAATAATAATAATAATATTTATTTATTTACTCAAAAACAGTAGGTAGGTACAGTACATTCTTACAAATATTAGGCTTACAGTTTAAATAAATAAGAGAATGAGCATCCGCAGCTGAACTAGGCGTGAGCCTGTATCTCAGCTAACAGCGCCGTTTCGGTCGTTTCGTAGATAGGCGGAAAGAATCTCAATGAATCCATCGTAGGTACATCTTTCCCAACCACAATTATAAATAAATGGATAATAATAGTGATTTTCCCATAAACACGCCATTTATTAACCTCAAGAGATTATGTGTTAAACTCAATTAATTACTAGAAAATTCTTAGGCTGCACTTAAATAAAAAGCCGCTATGTATGTACTTGCCAAGGAAATAAATGAATGAATGCAATAAAAATATTATTTGAATACATACTTCTGTGAAAGAACTGTTTATTCTGCTACTTAGGTTACAGTGAAAAATGTTTTCATAATAATTATTTGTGCAAACGCGCCAGTGTCTTTGTACAAAGTTTGAAGCTGTTTTACACAATAACCAAACACCAACCTTTGACCTAAGCTTTCCAATTATTTTGAAACCAATAGGTTCTTTTTTTAATAAACTTTTTCTTTGTCGTTCATTGCAAAGTATGTCAGAAAAAGACCCTCTGAAATCTGATATTTTTTGTTGTTCTACATCTCGCAAAAACTCGAAAATGGATCGACTGAATTGTTTTTTTTTTTTGTTTTATTTGCCTTTTTACTGGGGTGGTATAAGAAAAAAGAAAATCAGGAAAAACCCAAAGAAACAGCCGAAAAATATTAATCACCACTGTATGTAACAATCTTATACCCTCTTACCAATAAACAGAATAAGTTATACCAGGAATAACAAAGGAATAACCATACATTTTCATAGGTTTAAACTTGGAATAACTTGATTCTGTGTTTATTAGTAAGAGGGTCAAAGTTTAATTAGGTTGATGCTGATAAAAATACTCCTTACATTTGTAGACTGTAATTTATCAGAATTATGCAATCTACGAATACTCGACATATCAATTCTAAGTAACCCAACAATTAACACAATTAAATTTTTGGAAACAATCATAGTTAGGTACTTACACGATCAACATCATTAATTTTTCTCAATTTTAGTCTGATTAGTCACATATTCACATACCTACCTATATCAAATGAACCATAGGTAGTTTCGGATAAGGCGGGAGGAAACGCCCGGGTGTCACCATTGTGTGGATCGCCCGGAGGACACGGTGGAGCATACAGTGGAGGTCTGCCCGGCTTGGGCGGAGCATCGCCGTGTTCTCACGGAGGCGATCGGCGGCGGCGATCTCTCGCGTCCAAACCTGGTCCAGGCCATGGTGCGGAGCGAGAGTGCATGGGAGGTCGTCACCTCCTTCTGCGAAGCAGTAATGCTCGCGAAGGAGGAAGCGGAACGCGTGAGGGAGAAGCAACAGCCGGGTTGACGGCGCGTTGTGTTCCACGCGCGCCTCAAAGAGATGTCAGCAGTGACGGGGTCCAATAGGCCCGATGCCGCCGGGGTCGCGGGTTGTTCGAAAGAGATACCGTGGCCCTGGCACGAGCAGCTGAAGGAACACGGGTGGGTTTTAGTCGGTAAAAGTCTGACACGCCCTCCCGCTCCGCCCAGAGCGGGAGAAGTCATTTGATGATTTCCCATCCACAAAAAAAAACCTAGACTTATTTCCACCTCATAAAACCTCAAACCTCACATTTCCTATAGACAAGTTGGAATCGCCAGACTAAGTATTTCATCAGACGATATTGCAAGACCTTGATATCATACCTTCATCTGCAATTCTGAAGTACTTATACAACATTATATTTCCGCAATACGACAGAAACCCTTTGTAAAGCCGACACACAAGAACTATGATCATCTGTCAACGGTCAATTAAACGACAGATTAACTATTTCCTTCTGCATTACAAGCGGTTACTAGAACACTTAAAATGCACATTTTAAATGTCTCTAATTAATCGATACTTGATGTGAGAATATAATGTAGCCTCGTGTTTGTCAGTCTTAGGCACCTGTCCCACGGTCCTGTCCCAGGAAACCACTAGCTATCGACTATTTACTAGGAAACGTACAATAGTGTGTGGTAAACAGTGGCCGGTGAACTAGGATTAATATAAATTTATCTTTTTTTAGTGACACGAGAGCTACATCTATAGTACGTTTTATGAGCGAGAAAAGTTTTACACAAAAAAAAAACAGTCGACTTCCAAAAAAAAACTACAAAGAATAACTAGCTTACTGAGTAAGTTTAATTTCGGAAGTCGCTGTTTTAGGTTTTGTATTCTCGTTTTTTGCCACCGACTTTAAAAAATAAAAGTTATTTTTACTTTGTACAAACTTGGTTTTTTTTTGTTTGGAAGTCTGTTGTTTTTTTTTTTTGTTTTTTGTAAAAAACAAAAAAAGGACAGGTCCTTCAGTGATATTATTTCTTGGTTTCGAGTTTTTCACGAAACCTTACGCGTCATGATTCAGATGTACTGCCACTGCCATCAAAGCCACATCTTCTCTAGTATTTTCCAAGGCTGCAGTATTTGCGCAGCATGTCGCGGGTTCGATTCCCGCACGGAACAAATATTTGTACGACCTACAAGTATTTGTTCCGAGTCTGGGTGTTTTTCTATCTATAATATGTATGTATTTACAAAAAAAAAAAATGTATATAAGTAGTTTATCAGCCATCTCGTTACCATAACACAAGCATTAGGTTGCTTAGCTTGGGGCTAGATGGCGTTGTGTGATATGTCCAAACATATTTATTTATTATTTATTTTCCTTTAAAACTATTACAACTGCAGTATGTTCTACTTTCTTATTGCTATTTAAATACTCATATATAGCCCTGTTTTGCACCTAAACAATAGTTAACATATTTAACGTGCCAATTAAGTTATTTATATATTGCATAATATTGAAAACAGCCATCAAAAAGCAATAAAAATAAGTCCCTCAACATTAGTGTAGGTCGTGGAAAACTTACGCAGCTCTTGGCAAAAACAAAGAGAAAAGTAGAGTGATTTACTAATCTATACTTTACATATAATAAAATAAAGGCGCTTTTCGCGTCTGTCCGTGTAACCGCTTAGTTCTTCCGTCTTCTCTACACAATGGAAGTTAGACGGCTTCTACCAACCTTTAGATAATTTACTCCATAAGATTTATGAAACTTAAACATAACACAGAAATCTTGGTGTTCTGACATGTCGCCACTTCAGAACACTGCACCCATACAAAGCAGGGGCGGGTTGCTAGTGAGTTGGGATATAATAATTTCATGTTGCCAAAAAGGTCTTTCTACGAAGTTTCGTAAGATGTCAGCTATGCCAATAACCTATTCGAGTTGATGTGCAAATCAACAAATCATAAATTATTAGCGGAACTTTTTAGTGTCACGGTACACTACCAAGAACAATAAATTAATAATGTTATAGGAGTCTTGCCTAAGTTTCAATTGCTTGGCAGTCTTTCCCGGCACAATCTGGGGCATTTGTCATAGTCTGTTTTCTAGTTAATCTATCTCATTTAGGTACTGTTGAGTTGACACAATTGGTGCAGTTTATACCCGGAGCCTCCACCACTCTGTGAGGGCTCGAACCTCACAGCAGGAGATTTACTATATTAATAATAAAACGAGAGGGACTCTAGTTATATGGGTCTGATGGCCTCTGTATTTTAAGCTTCAGATAAATTATAAATCACACTCCTTAACTTAACTGGTTCTACCCGGAGCCCTTACCAGAATCTATATGTCATCCTCACATTCCATATTTGAATGATTGAATGTCAGCCAGTATAATATTGTCGATGCTTGATCAAAGCATCAAGCCTAAGCAGTACTTACCTAACCTACTCATAATTTATTGATATGAACTTAAAATTTGGTGATAATGTTTATTATTACGTATATTTTACTAACAAATACATTGATAAATCAGATTTGGTACGGAGCCCTAAATGAGCGAAGTCCGACACGCACTTGGCCGGGTTTTTAGAGCAGATCATTGAGACGTCTATGACATTT
This sequence comes from Cosmia pyralina, assembly GCA_946251885.1. NCBI lineage: Eukaryota > Metazoa > Arthropoda > Insecta > Lepidoptera > Noctuidae > Cosmia > Cosmia pyralina. The sequence continues at coordinate 21,439,299 of OX276342.1, read as the reverse complement.
TAAACTTTCCCCAATAGCTACTAGCATCTTGCCAAGACACTAACAATCTACGTTACATTGTTTCCAGATCATAGAAAGATCATCTGTTAATTTATCAAAGTAAACACCAATCAAATAGTAGCACCGACTAAAAACAAAACAAAAACAACAATACTGATCACATTTCAATGCAAGAGTTTGTTACAAGTTACAACACAGTCTCAGCACGAAGCACATACGACTGTTAGCAAAATAGGTCACAATTGTTTACAAGTTACGACCATTCGCTCCGTACACCCAACTGTTTGTGCCAAACGTCAGTGGTTGTTCCGGGGGTGACAGTTTGTCTGTATGTCGTGAAATAGAGTAATCGATGTATGGATGTAAATGTATTATGTAAGAAAGCACTGGAGTTTTAAGTGATTTTGACGCGTGTGTCATCGTTGGAGTAGTACTTTCCTGTCGTATTGAGGTTGGACTTGAATCAGCTGATTATAGATTAGCAATGTGTTCAGATTTTATGCGGAATACTGGTATTTTGACACTTCACGTCTGCAAAGTTTCGCTAGCTAATTTAATTTGACCCTGTATAATAAATTCAGCTTCAGCTTACTCATAATTTTACATATAACCTGGACTTATCATTAGAGTCATCTATTTCCATACATATATTATTTGCTTGTAATAAATACGTTGAAAGAAAACATCGTGAGGAAACCGTCATGGACTAGAACCAAGAATTCGAAGACATGAGTGAGACATCTATCAACCCGCGCTGGGCGCGCTGGGCGCGTGGTGGATTACGGCCCACTTCCTCTCACCGAGAGGAGGCCTGTGTCCCAGCAGGGGAACGTTAAAGGCTGATTATCATAAATACGAGCCAGTAGCTTATACGTGTATTAACATAATCCACAAAAAACAAAAACATTGCAAGTTTCACAAGCGAAGCGTGCCAATCTAAAATGTGGGTTACAAAAGCAAACACTGACACATCTCAAAACAAACTATATGACCTAAAAGATAATAATATTTTCTCTGAATGTTAACCTCAAAACGGGTTTTGTAGCACAGTCTAGGACATGCCTATGTCCAGCAGTGTACTGCGATAGGCTGAGTTTATTTATTTATTTATTTATTTAGGCTAGCCAACAATTGTTTACACTAAACATTTAAAAAATTTTGCTAACAATACTTACATTTATAAGTTTATTGATCGATTGATATACATAAAGAGGAGCTCGTGGCTAAGTAATAACAGTCGCACGGGTCGATCCATCAGGTTAAGCTACGCTTGCCGGGGTTGGTCAGTGGATGGGTGACCATTTTTTACATACGAGACTCCTCCGTGCCTCGGAAAGCACGTTAAGCCGTTGGTCTCGGCTGTCATTCGTGGATCCTTGACAGTCGTTACGTGTCGTTAGAAGCCCGAAAGTCTGACAACCAGTCTTACCAAGGGGTATCGTATTACCCAGTTACTGGGTTGTGGAGGTCAGATAGGCAGTCGCTCCATGTAAAATACTGGTATTCAGCTGCATCCGGTTAGACTGGAAGCCGACACTAACATAGTTGGGAAAAGGCTAGGCAGATTGTTATTTGATATACATAAAGCTTCCGGAACAAATTCTTTAAATGAAGATGAAAACCGCATTAAAATCCGTTGCGTAGTTTAGAACAACGCGGCCACACAGACAGACACGAAAAGCGACTTATATTTAAAACTAGCTGACCCGCCAGACGTTGTCCTGTCAAAATTTCAATTTATATTTTTCGTTTCCTATTTTTTTTTTAAACCACTCCAGTAAATAGCAGAAGAAATTTAAAAAAATATATATTAAAATCGGTAAAGCAGTTTTCGAGTTTTAGCGAGACTAACCGACATCAATTGATTTTTTTATACAAGACAAGATAATATGTATTTAAAAGAGACCAGTACACGTTCCAACCAAATTGGATCACTTATATTGAATGGTACAAAAATAAAAGACTATGTTAACACGTTACGAGTACAATATTGTTTGCCTTATCCAAATTGAAAGTAAACCGTGTATTATTTCCTTAACTGGGAACGTACTTGCACTAGAACAATGTAACCTTATATGGATAATAGAAAGGTTGACAATGAAGTAGTAGCTAGCTTCATTTGTAATGTCAACTAGTTTGCCTATTGTGTAGCCAAGCCCAAAATAAGAAAAACATATGAAGATTTTGATTTAGAACTACCTACGTACTTGGCATTTACACATAAGGATAAGCCTAGAAGTTTAAAAATACTGCGGACTGCGTACAGATTTAAAACAACTGACTAACGTAGAATTCCTTTTGAACGAGGAACGTTAAAGATATGAAAGAAAAACAAGGACGGAAAGAGTAAAAGACATTGGAGAATGTAATGAAGGAGATTTAAAAGATGCCGCACTGACATGAGGTAAAGAGCTGTTTTGTTGCGAGAAAGCCGAATTCTATTTGATTTAAGAATCTACCTCCAATAGCAAGTCGTTAAATTTTGCCAAGGCATTCCAGAAGTTTTCTATCTGTATTTTTAGGGTTCCGTACCTCAAATGGAAAAAAACCGAAACCCTTCGTTGTCCGTCTGTCTGTCAGTCCGTCTAGACCATTTTTCTCAGGAACGCGTGAAGGTATCAAGTTGAAATTAATATCAAATACGTAGGTAGGTCTATGGTCCCTTGGAGTTCTAAAAAAATCAAGCTTCTATGTCAATGCAATAAAAAATGCGGCCATTTAAGCGACATATTTTGGTACTCGCAAGTAAAGCAAAACCTATACACATATATAGGATACTTCCCGTTGACCTAGAATAATGAAATTTCGCAAGAAGCAAGGTCTCACAGCACAAGTAGGTAAAGGAAAAAGTCCGAAAATTATTAATTTGTAATTTAATCACATAAAAACATTATTTTTTTTTGGATTACAATGTTATGTTTGTTTTTGGGATAAATTCTTTTCAACTACGGAACCCTTCATTGTGCGTGATCTGACACGAACTTGGCCGGTTTTTTTCATAGACAATTCTATTTCACGTCCTCGATATTACCATCTTTTCTGGGACCGGTATTTGGAACATGCCCAAATAAAACACATAATAAATATGAATTATTATCATTGTAAATGACTGTAAGTGGTGGGAACGATTCAGCCATGTTTATTCAAGTAGGTAGGCTACAAATAATGCTATCTCTTCGATTGCAATTCTTATCTGGCGTAACCTAGTTCTCTTCTTCATAGTTTTCATATTTATTTAAATCATTCGTATTGAGTTTTACTGAGTTTTTGTACTAGCTTTATTTGCGTATATTATGTTTGCGGAATAGGTAAACCAGTTTTGTGAAGAATTAAATTGGATTGTATTAATTTAGTTTTAGAAACAAAATAATACTTGCTTCTAAGTTTTTTTTGTTGTCAAGAATGTTACAAAAAGAACTTAAGGGGGAAGCGCCAACACAGCCCGCGAAATTCAAATTTTCTTACGTTTTTTGCAATTTGTAAGTCAGTCTTAGGTTGTATGTTGATTAAAGTATGATTCGCTACCGTAACAAATATGTATTTACAGAATTATAATCATGAGAATCAGTAATACAACTCCTTAAGTTAGTACAATCCTCAAATGTCAAGATTTCATGAAATAGGAAATCATTCAACAGGATTACCTGGTCTTAAAGAGTTGTATTGATGACTTTAATGATTATAATTCTGTAAATACATACTTGTTACGGTCGCGAATCAAATTTTGATCAACATAAAACCTAATACTGACTTGCAAATTGCAAAAAACGTAAGAAATTTTGAAATTCGCGGGCTACCCGCGCTTTCGCCTTAAACACTCATTACAAAAATTGATTTACAAAAACTCCAATATCGTTTCCTACAAGGAACACACGTGTGTGTGTGTGTGTGTGTGTGGAATATGTGTATATTCCAAAGATATTAAAAAAACTGAACTAAATAATGCTATTTTCCTCAAACGACATCGGAAAACAGAACTATTATCTTCAAAGACATACGATTTTATCTCAAACTGCTAATTATCGGCTGACGTAGCAAAGTGGGCCAAAAGGTAGTTGTACGCGCTAGTACTCGTAGTTTTTAAAAGACACTAAGGTTTACAGCTCTTGCAGTATTCTATTTCAGAGAGCACGTCATTTCCTATTTTTACATGATTTTATGACCGACAGTCAATGTTTAAAAATAGGGAGCAACGCAGTTATGTGCTCCATGCGGACTCGATCGCTTGGTATTCCCCAGTAATTGCCGTGGAAAATACCGATACTTACCCATCAGAATCTGGTCAGACTGGATGTCGAGTATTGACCCTTTCAAACTTTGGGAATGTTACTAAATAGTTGGCTAATTTTGCTCCCTTCCCACAAACTCCACATCTGAAGTATTTAATATTCTAATGTAATCTGTTTACTTTGGCAAGCTTTAGGAATTTTAATTATTAGGCTAGGGATAACATCACAAAACTGAGCGGGAAAATGCGGCGTTTAGACCTACATTTTTATTTTAATGCACATATTCATCCCTAGCATTTACAACTTTTACAATTTATAAATCACACTAATATTATAAAGGCGACAGTTTGTGAGTATGTGTGTATGTTTGTTACTTCTTCACGCTCAAATGGATGGACCGATTTGAACGAAATTTTGTACCCTGGATTAACACATAGGCTACTTTTTATCCCGGTCTATTTGGGTGAAACCACCCCGGCAACAGCTGTAAATAAGATAAAAATATAATATCCTAACCTAACTAAAAAAAACTAAAATATAGCGTCGAAAAATTCCTCCGCATCGCTGCCGACTGGCAATGTATTTATTTATTTATGTACACACAGTTACAGGCTTTGCTTACAACTAATGAGTACATAACCCCGTTGAGGCGCAGCAAGATAACTTAAAACTAGAATATTGTGTCTGTAACATTATGTATGTTTACATTAAGTCTAGAATTTTATTACATTATTAAATATTTATATTAAATTGTATTGTATTATATTATCATTATATTTTGTTATTAGGTATTACATTTATAGTATAATTATAATCTGTAATCTATTATTATCTAGTAGGTACCTATTATCACATAATTATATACAGTTTAGGAACTTTCACATGTACATACTTTTACATGTACCCAAGAGACTGGCGGCATTGCCACGTTGTATGGCAATGCTTAGCCTCTGGCCAAGGTAAAAGCCAGCCCTTGTGTCACGGGAAGTGTCAACCAGCCCTTTGAAGATTTCGTTGAAAAATAACAAAACTATTAATCATTGACAAGCGGAATTCGGAAACAAAGCCTATACAGCACAATAACTCCTCATAAAACTTAATTTTCCTTCTAATGCACCTGATATAACTACTAACTGACTACAATATAAGGAAGGAGCTCATAAGAACATATAATTTCCTATACATCTACATGATTGGCGCGCCCGTGCCCTTCGTTACAATCGTTACCAACAGGATATAAAAACAGGGCATCAACCTGACAATTGAACCGAATTACTGGACTATAGTGGGTAACATAGAATAGGAAAGAGCAGAAGATTAATAAGTATACCAACAAAGATGGATAACCAATGTCATAGGAAACTGCCTCGTTGGTTTAGTGGTCACAAGCACTACTGCTGAACATGACGCCCTGGGTTCGATTCCCGAGTCGGGCAAAGTATTAGTGAATCTTTCCATTTTCCATCTGGAATTTCTCAGTAGCAGCCCAGGCTCTGGAGTTGTGCCTGGTTGATGGCAATATATCTGCCCCCTATTAGTGGTACTTTAACATAACTGGCGAAATGTGGGTGTACTCACCTTCACCTCTATTTAACCCTTCGGGGAAACACATGTAGAAAACAAAAGAATGACAGTTGTGCAATCTGGGACTGAAGCTTACGGAATTCCCTAGGAATCCTAGGAAATTCATCCTAGACAAGGACATTACAGGCATTTGGAAGAGAGGTACAAAACTATAGAAATAAGCACAAATCAGTTAGTAGGAAGAAAGACGGATTTGTGTATTCGCCATACCTATCCATGCGCGTAGTGCGTTAATTTGCCGTGTATTAGTACCGATGCGGGCGCCAGGTGACAACCAACGCTATAGGACAAACGTGATCATCTCATGTCATATAGTAAAACTTTACGTAGCTAAATGACAAAATTTGTTGAAGTCCTGTCACTACCTGCAGTTTCTTCATAAAAACGAACTTTTCAGAAAAGCGAACTTTCATCACAGCGAACTATAGGCGTCCTTGTTTGAAGTCCAAGTGGGACTTCTATTTTTTTGTTTGTTTTCTGTCAATGCGTAGTTCGTCAACCTTACGTTTGACCTGACATACAATACCTACAGAGGCATGGCATGTCAGTCAGTATTAATTACTTAGTTTTTTAGCGCTTGGCAAAAAACGGCATTTATTTTTAGTAATGAACGGACAGACAGCTTGACGCCCAGTGTTGCTGAACTTATTAATGAACGAGTTTTTTTTTTTTTTTCTATGAATCCGTCATAGGAAACGGTTATTTGTCTGTTTTGACAAATTGTGACCTAGATTTTAATTTATTTTTAAATAGCGCCCGCCCCTGCTTCGCATGGTTTTTACGACTTGATAAAACATTGAGATTTCTTTATTACATGTAAGTTTAATAATTATTGTATATTATAAACACACATAAACCTTCCGGAATAAATTCTCTAAATAATGATGAAAACCGCATCAAAATCTGTTGCGTAGTTTAGAAGAACATCGCGGTCACACGGTCGAAACCAAAAGCGACTTTATACGAGTGTTATTGTTTAGACAGTCATAGTACGGTCAGCAACAGTAGTCGGTTAACACTGTTACTTTTTGACATCATTCCGATTTTAATGAAGTATTTTTTTCAATAATTAAGATTTAGAAAACTCAACTGTTAATCGACTTTTGTTGCTGACTGTACCTACTACGATACCAGCTCAAGTGAACAGGTGAATTCGGAATTTTGCATTTTTATTTCATTTCTCCAAACTGTTCCCTCATCTTCTCTTAGCTTGTAAGAATAACATCAAAGTTTACTAAACATCCGTGAATTCATTACATCATAAAACACAAATATGTGATAAGCATTATTATCATTCTTGTGATATCACTACATTTTGTTACTTGCTCACACTTTACCTTGACATTATACCACACGGACGCTCTTGATAAAAAGCTGCCATTTCTGTCATCAGTCACTGTGTTGTACCAGACGGCACAACACAGTGACTGATTGTGCGCATAAGTTACTGGCTTGAAGTTGAGGAAACTGTCTCTGAAATCAATTTATTTGTTGTCATGTTGCTTTTATGAAAGAGAGCAGGCAATATTCCTTTCAACCTTGTTGTGAGCAATGCAAAAGCCATATTTATGTGAATGATCACCTGTTAGGAGTGTAAAGGAAGTCCTATTTTCATCAGTGGAACTTTTACGATGTTCATATGTTTTGAGTTCATATACATAAGAACTCCTTAGTTCAGCATAAGCATAATCAAATGAGACACAAGCATTTTCTCTTCGAGAGGGAGTGGGCTGTAATCTACCACGCGGTTCCACAGCGGGTTGGTAGATGTCACATATCATCGAATTTTTGGTTCTAGGACATGCCGGTTTCCTCACGATGTTTTCCTTCACTGTTTTGAGAGCAATGGTGATGAAATTATTTACACAAAGTAAAACGCCTGCCTGGGTTCGAACCCACGATCTAACTCGTAAGTCTGGGCCACCACTGCTCTTCAGTTTGCGGGGCTCTTAATTACTACAATTTGATGACCGCGTGACCGCGTTGTTTTTCTATACTACGCAATGGATTAGATAAAATATACTTCCCAATTAAAAACTTCCACGTAGTTGAATACAAACACACAATAACACATAGATAGACACCCCACCATTTAGCCAGACAACCCGACGCCGCGAGGTGCTAGGTCATCGACCTTCACTATAACGATCGGGTACTGATATTAATTTTTGATTACCGTGTACAATTTGTAGTAATTATAGTCACCTCATTCGACATATATGTAGCAGAATTAACCGCTACATTTATGTTTAACAAATTACATATTTCGTGTGGGTTCGGTTCATTTTCTAACCATGATGATTGACATTGATCATGGCCTTACGACTTCTAGAGGTCAATCCAAGATACTAAAATTATTTTTCATAGGGCAACATATTACCAAACAGCGATATACTAGGGTCATCTTGTCGTGTATAATTATGTTGTTGAATATAGTGATGTCAGTGATGTTAATTTAAATATTGATGGATGGAGAGGGAGAGGAAGGCCAAAGAAAAGATGGATGGATTGTGTGAGGAATAATATGAAAGAGAAGGGAGTAAGTGATAGCGTGACGGTTGACAGGAAGAAGAAAACGTGTTGCGCCGACCCCAAGTAACATGGGATGAGAGCAGGAAGATGATGAGTAATGTTATGACTATCTAAAACTGATCGACGACTTCGGAGTGAAACGTGAACACGACAAACAAATGCCGGCTTCCGAGCAAATAGACGATAAGTTTTAAGAACTCCATACAGGAAGAGATCAAACTAAAGGCGAAACTGTGCCAGATTCGGTCTAATTAGATACTTGCACGTCCAAATACACAAAACAATCACATCAGTTTAAATGAATTGTTTCAGGGAGTGGTCGCTCCAGAGAGCCGTAACCAGCTACACACGGTACAATGTTGATGAGGCCTGAAAGAAGATCTGACCATTGTATGGTATGGGGTAGGTAACAGTAACTATATGCATGTGTCCTACAGAGTTCAACGATACATCTGAACTATTTGTAGCTAGTGATTCAGCACCTAACAAGGGAATAGCCTGATGATTGAACATGAACTTCAAATTTTAAGGTCGTCATTGTATCTACGCCCATTGATCTGATGACTGCCGAGCCTACTATTAATTCTCATTAAAGACCTAACAAAATAAAGTGATCAGTCACGCAACTAGAAAAAATAATTGTTCAGAGCAATGACCGGAGTAATTGCTATCCAATTGGTTCTAAGAAATGAGAAGCTACAAGAGGTAAAACAATAAAGAACCATCTTCTAAATTCAAACTAATAAAAACTCGCACGCGGCACTCAAAAGCCCTTCCAATTTAACAAGAGCAATAACAACAACACCATAGACATAACTGGCAAAAAACTAAAATACATTTAACCAGACACCGACTTCCGAAATTAAAGTTATTTTTCACTTTGTATTGTTGTTTTTGGAAGTCGGTTGTATTTTTTTGTAAAAAAGTTTTTTGATTAAGATAGATGGCATTGAGAACTTGCAAAATATAATCATTTTCCTTCATAACTAGCACTGCACTTGTAAATAAGTGACTATTACAAACAGTTTATATAATTGCAGTTTTTTCCTGTTTGCTATGTAGAGCAGTTGTTTTCGTTGTTGTTTATGCTAGGTTTATAACACACGAATAATTAATCAATTTAGAGATTTTTTTTTTCAAATATAAGTAAGTACCTATAGATGGTTATTTGTAAAGAGGAGTTGATTTTGTGAAAGATGATAGATAATATCATGGCTAAAAGAGAGGTAAAAATTAAAATGAGATCTGATTGAGATGTAGGTACGGATGATGACGGTAGGTATGGGAAAATGACGATAATTTACAAAATAATTCAATAAAATTAACCGTTGCTTCCAATAGATGAGATTGGAACTCTCCTCATCAAGCAATAGACAAAATTGACAACTTTTTACTGCTTGAATATTTGTATTCGTATTGGCTTTTGACTAATTTCTATGTGCGTATACATAATTTTACTTTTTACTTTAATACTTAATTTTTTTTGTAATGTGCGTTTTGTTTATGCAGATGCAGAATAAACAATTTCTCATTTTTCTTCCTTTCTTCTTCGTTGAAATTACATTTTTCTATACCAGGTAAAAATTGTTTGCATCAAATCACAGAAAAGCCGATGTCCCAATTTTTTTTCTAAATTCGTGACGTAGGACAGCCTGTACCTTCCCCTTTACCTTTTTATATTTTGTTTGCTTAGCTTCGTTCCGTTTTTCGTGAATATTTAATAGTAGTGTTTGCGCAACCCGACCTTCGTTTCGACCGGTTTAAATCAATTATGTATATGCTGTCAGTTGTAGTATCTACAAGTTGTAAGCATTAGGTACTATCTATAGGCTAAATAGTATGTAAGTCACATGGTATAACTAAGTTTAACTGGGTGATAATGTGGTAATGAGAAGTTTTTATTCCTTTGACTCTTTGAGAGCAAGAGTTGCTTCGTTTGATTTTTTTAGTAGCGAAATCTTTTGGTTGGAAATGAAAGCCGTATTTTTAATGATCAAACATGTTTACCTCATCGTGCGAGGAGGACTTTTTGGGACTGGCGGATTTTGAAATTATATGAGTAGTGAAATACAAGCGTTAACTCAAAGCGTTGTCACGTTTTACTGCGCAACGTAAAACAAAATAAACGCCTTTACACCTTAAAGTTGCTTTTTGTATAGCTCTGATTCATTGAAACCTTGCCCGACGTTTTCGTCTAGCAATAGAAAGTCGGAACGGCACAAAAAACAGTAGTAAACTCCAGTCCTGCATCAGGGCTGACACACACTTTTTTTTATTTCCCATTATTGTCTTTTTCCATCTCTCTCTGTCCAGAGCTGCCAAGGACCAATCTTTATTAAAGAAGTCCAGCTCATCTATCGCGATATATGCTCTATGAATATGCTCTATTTAAACTTAAATCGTAATATTTATATTATGATCTAACCTAACAGCATAGGAAAAGAAAACACATTACCTATCGCTATGTATCGGTCCAATACCTACTTGTGACAGCAGCCTAGAAAAACATCTGAGCATCGTGTTCGGGGAAATGGAAGACAAATAATGTACAGTATTCCCAAATTAATAATGCACATGCAGATCTTCGCTAATTGTCGTATTCCCGGAAACACCCGAATCATTGAATCGTAAGAGCCCTAAACAATGCACTTGCATTTTGCACCTTGTTCGAAAGAAATAGGAGTCAATATCATGTGTGCACAATCGAAAACAATTCGGGCGGTCGGCGGCGGTCGCCTGTCAGTCAAAGGTCCGTCAGTCGTCTTTATATATTGGTGGTGACTGCACGTGTTCTCTCTGTGTGGAATTATATAGAGCTGCTATTACACACCCTTCTTGGTTTTGTTTTCAAATGTGAATTTAATTTCAACTTTAATTATCTTATTCAAATTTAAATAGTTTATTTGGTAAAATAGGTAAACTAACATTTTTCACGTTTTTTTAATATTCAAAAATTAAAAGTAAGTACCTACGTTAAATACATATTAGGTAGTCGAAAAAACATATTAAAAATTAGATTTAGGCTTATATAAATTTAATAGCTTATATAAAAAAATATTGCAATGACTGTCACGTCAGTTAAAGATGCTATATTAGAAAAAATCAATAATATAGGACCAGAAGAATGGAAAAAAGTTTGTGATCATGCTGTTAAATGCGAAGATGAATATAGAAAATTTGACCCAAGAATCGATAGTTTTTCCGATGAAATGATTATTTACACAGGTAATAGCAGTGGGGAAAGTGAAAATGAACAAGAGCATAATGAAAGTTCTGATGAATCTACGATGTCAGGAATAGAGATCCTCTCTGATTCTGATTAAATTTTTTGTAATTGTAATATTATTCTGGAATTATCAGTGCTGTAAATACTTTTGAACTGAGATCTTAATGATTAGATTTCTAAGATTTTAATGTAAACCTGTGTTTGAAAACCATTTTTTCTTCTTCTAATATAAACCTTGTGTTATTTAAACCTTCTTTTCTTCCATCATTACACCAGCTTCAGTAAGACACTTGAAAAGTAGTATAAAATTTTCGAAGTAAATCAATCCAACAAAGATTTAGCATATTCGCAATTTTGTGGTTTTCCTCGCTATTTACTTACATGGAATTATCGAATAAAATTTCGTTACTGATAAATCAATATTTATCTCCTCTAGCACAAAACATATAATTCTACTAAATTATACATGAAGAAAATGCACTTAACCACTCTATATACATATCGTCTTCCGACGCTCGGGGAATACGACCGTTGCCGAACAGTGACGAAGATTTCTATGTGCATTATCACTTTGGGAGACCTGTACTATCTATACATACTTGTCTTTCATAAATTGTGAGGATCGTCGGAAAAAGATTTACTTTACCAGTCGACAACGGTGCGGAGGAATTTTTCGATGCCATATTTTAGTTTTTTAAATAATTTTGTTATTTTTAGGTTATGTTTGTATTACATTTAAATTTAAATGAAAATTAGGTTACTTATGTTATCCGACTACTTCGTTTTTTGTGGGTGTACTATAGGTACTGTAAAGGATTAATGCTTTGATCAAGCCTCGTTAACATGATACTGGCTGACTTTCAATCATTCAAATATAGATCCTCGTTTTCTTGATAGGATGACATATAGAATCTGGTGAGGGGCTCCGCGTAGAACCAATTCATTTAAGGAGTGTTTTATAATTTATTCTGAAGCTTAAAATACAGAGGGCATCAGCCCCATATAACTAGAGTCCCTCTGGTATTATTTAGTAGTTCAGTAAATCTCCTACTGTGAGGTTCGAGCCCTTCACAGTACCTACACGTCTGCCTAACCCTTCGAGGATTACAGGCATGATGTTATGTTATTTGAGAAATGGGCTCCCAGCCAACGGTTATGCAACGCTGCAATGCGTGGATTACCTATGTTAGTTTTATGTGATGAAAGACCAATTTTTTTATTTAGTCAACTGTGAAATAACGAAATTTCAAATAGTATCTATTGCTTTTGAGTTTTATACCTGTACTTAAAGAGCAATAGATATTCTGTGTAAAATGGCCCAAAGAACCATCGATAGAGGATTCAGACATTTTTTAACCGACGAAAAAAGAAGGAGTAGGTTCTCAATTCGACACGTATGTTTTTTTTTTTTACTTCATAAGACGAAGGCTTGCAGAAGTCGGCTTCTTTAGTTGCCAATTTTAATACGGTAGACTTCGTTTGAGTCTTGTCTTGCCGGATACGGCTTATAATCAATGTTTTACATGAGGTGGCTGCCATTGGCCTCACAATTGTGAAAACTAAGTAATTCAGTAGGTGCTACACCTCTTTATCTGTTCTGTGGTGCTACGTCATATTTAAGTATTAAAATAATTGCTTAGCTAAATGATGCAGCAAATTGCCGACATAGCTCACGGAATAAACAAGCTGAAGTGGCAATGGGCCGAAGCATTCCCGTCTGAGCACCAAATGTATTCCCATCTGAGCACCAATCAATATTTTAACGTGGTGCTCAAAAGGAAATAATAAAAAATATTCAACTTTATTCCCTTTTGAGCACCTACGGTAGCTTCTAGTGATGGGGTGTTTAATAAAACATATCGATACAAATTGGCAGTACTTTTGAACACCATGGGATACCTTGAGGGCATTGACCTTGACCTCAGCCGGCCATATTAGCCGTAAAATCGATGACCATTGGGGTTGACGTATTCTTGAGTGGAGACCACCAAGCGGCAAATGTAAGGTAGAACGCCCTCAGGCTAGGTAGAGCGACGATCTTCGCAGGGTGGCTAGCTGCTCCCAGCTGGATGAGAGATGCCGAGAAATGAACTGAATGGCGTGCAATTAGAGACGCCGTCCAGTAGTAGACTTCTGTAGGCTGATGTGTGATGTGAAATGATGCAGCAAATCATTTAATTAAAAATGCCCAAAAAAGGCTTGTTGATAAACGGATAAAAGATATCCAGACCACACAGGAAAAATGGCTTAATTAAATGAAATAATATTTACCCAAACCATACATAGTAATTAATGAGCAAACAGAAAACAACAATTTAATCAATTAAAATACTGTTATATCACCCCGCCATGATGTCTACTTTGAACAACGTAAACAATTACAACTAATGTATTTATTTAGTTGACGCGTGATAAAGGTACAGTCACGTGGATAGTACTCCGTGTGATTGATGTAATGAAGGCTCCTGCAGACTGGCGCGACGCAACAGCGCGACGCTACTCTAGTATAACAATTTTTATGAAAACTTCACGCAAATTGTTCTACCAAAATCGCGTTGCACCTGTCTGCGGGAGTTTTAATGGAAAAATTAACTATGGAACATAGAAGAAATTACTTATCTAGGTTTCGTGCGTGATGTTAGCAAGTTGTAAAAAAAAGATCATTTTATTTTGCAAATATGGGTATAAAGGATAACAAAAATCATAACAAGTTCAGCCATATTTTACCATATAGGCATGCAAAAGATACAAAAAAAAAAATAATAATAATAAAATGTATGAAAACTTTGTTGAGGATTGAAGTAACTGTATAAATAAAAATTAATGGCCATTTCAGCTTTTTTTTTTTTCAAATATTAATTTGAGTCAGAGGAAGGTTCTTATAAAGAGAAAAAACCGGCGAAGTGCATGTCGGACCACACAGAATTAAGAGTCCCGTGCTTAGTTGAAAAGAATTTATCCCAAAAACAAACTTAAAACATTGTAATCCCAAAAAAAAAAAATTTTTGTGATAAAATTACAAATTAACAATTTTAGGACGTTTAATTGTGCTGTGAGAACTTGTTTCTTGCCAAATTTCATGATTCTAGGATAACGGGAAGTACGGTTTTGATTTACTTAACGACTATCATAATATGTCGCATAAATAGCCGTATTTTTTACTGCGTTGACTTAGAAGCTTGATTTTTTTAAAACTCCAAGGGACCATAGTCTTTATTTGATATTAATTTCAACTTGATACCTCCACGCGTTTCTGAGAAAAAGGGTATTGACAGACAGACAGACAGACGGACAACGAAGTGATCCTATAAGGGTTCCGTTTTTCCTTTTGAGGTACGGAACCCTAAAAATTAGTACAGCTTACCCAAATATATATAGGCTACGAGTATATAGGCTATAAGTAAAAGGCCTTCTCACACCCATTGTGAAGACAAGCGTTCGGCGCTCTGAGGGCTGATTTGTTGTTCCCATAGCGTTTTAGGAAGTTCTAGCATCTGCCCGCGACTTCGTTCGCGTGGAAGTCGAAATACAGCCCATGTTACTCGCTGATAATGCAGCTTTCTATAGGTGAAAGAACTTTTAAAATCGGTTAAGTAAGTATTTTTTTAGTTTATCCATTACAAACAAACATAAGTACAAAAAAAAAAATGCTCTATATATTTAATATTAGTTTAGATTTCCGTTTACAGCGAGCATTGCCTAAACATTTATTATTATGCTCTTCAAAGTAACATACCTACTTATTGTCTAATTGTAATATTTTAATTAATGAATTCTTAATGTTATTTATTTTATAATTTCACATGCATGGACAATAAGGACTGGTTCCGAAATAAATGTTTTTTTTTATTACATTTTTGACCGAAATTGTTTTATATTTTATACTGCCATAGATACCTATGGCTTAAACGTGACTAAACTAGATGAACCAGTTTTTATTAACATCTTAAAATAGGTATGGCTCACAGAAACGTGTTTGGGAACTACCATTTCTATTCAAAGATGTGTTAGTTAAAAGATCAAAAATATATTTTATGTGACCAACTAATTATTATTAAATTTACAATCAGCGCCCCGCGGTTTCACCCGCGTAAGTCTCGAATCCACGTTTATAACGATTAGAGATTTAGTAAAGATCTTTTATTTATTGTTTATTATTTGTTTTAAAGAACAATATGTTTTGTTTTGTTTAGAAGAATTTGTTGAATTACATTTACCTAAGGAGATTTTATTTTTTAATTTTAGTTTTTACACGTTCTATACATTTTTTTATTTTAGGTAGGTACATAGTTTTTAATTTGTGGAAGCTTTTAAATGGAAATTGTAAGCGACATTGTGCATAACATACCTTTATAAATATTAGACTGTAAGCTTTCCGAAGAATAAATAAAATGAATAATATTTATAATATTAGTATGATAGACAAAGTATTGGCCGATTCCTATAATTTACGGACCGTTATCGGTTAAAATAAAGACTCTTATATCTTTACCAATAATGAAGCAAAGACCTCATACCTTTGCATAGTAGACCCTCCCATATGGAAGTAGCTATCACAGGTTAAATAAAGCTTACGAATCTATTTAATTATATGCCCAGTTTGGCAATAAAAAATTCTACCATTGGTAAGCAAAACGATTCGTTTTTGTTTATGTGAACCGAGTTATCAATTAAATTACGACACTTCCTTGCAAAAGTAACAAGTAATAATACCTACTATGTAGCTCTCATTCTACACATACATCGGACAGGGCTTGAAGCAAGGTCGATGGAGAACCGACAGATAAGGCCACACTCTCAATAGTAGCTCCAAAGACACTAGTTTTTAGAACCCTGAACTTGTGCCATAAAGCTTCAGGCAAGTACCTCTAATACTAACCCGTGACATTGATTATTCTAATTAATTTGCGAAATTACTCTATAATAAAAGGTCAGCATAATGTATTTTTATGGTTCAAGTTGTACGAGTTTAAGGTCAGAGACAAATATAATTTTAAAGTTTTTTTTTTCTGAAAAATTAATATTAGGCATAGTTAGGTGGCTTGGCTGTTCATAGAGGACTACAAAGGAAAAATAAATGTGAATGAGTAATGAGTATTTGAATTATTTAGATTTAGATTCCCGCCGCCGCTTTCCTAAAAAATAAAGGGTGCATTCTATTTCTGAATATGATCCAGAAATAGAATGCACCTTTATTTTTATGACCAACAGAAGATTTTCTCATTTCAAGGGGTATGTAGATTCGAACAGGTGGTGGGAAGGGATCCACGTTCCGTGGGTTCAATTCATTGTCCCTGCACCTCGGGTCTATTTTAAAAGGTACAGTGACGATGAATAACAAATAGAATAACAGTAGGTACTGTTATGTAAGTACTATTGATTTAGATACAATCGTTGACGCAACCTATTTTGAATCATATTTGAAAGATTTATGTCCATGTCAGTGTTGCCAACTAACTGACGTAACCATTTTATTTACAGGAAGTGTCATGCCAATAAATTGCTAATTAATGGCAATTTAGATGTTTTGATATGAATAACGAACATTTTCAGATAATATTAGAAGTCGAGTTTCGCAATTCTATTCCAAAGAATTTGTAGTACTTAGAGAGATATTTTGAGAGAAAGACACTGTCTTCCGGCTTTCCACTGCCATAATTCTGTGCCAGGACACAAAGAGCAGGTTATCACGGCTGCATCCACCGAAGGGATAGGCAGAGGTGCACCCGTATTTCACTAGATAATTTTAAGTCCCATTTATTGTCGGCGAGCCTATTGCCAGCATCTAACGGGCATAAATCCAGACTCCGGGCTGCTACAGATTCATTCGTTTACTTTTTAATAAAAAAAAAAAAGTTTATTCTCTTCCATTTTCAAACAGATAAGTACAAAATTTACTTTTATTTACACTTAAAGCCAGTAAATAATAAGTACAATTATTTTTTCATAAATTATAATATTGGTGGTTTCTTTAGTGAGTGACGTACTTGCTTAGTAAGTAGTAGTATTATATATTTCCATACAAATTAATTCGCCAAGAGTGTTCTGATTCGATAATTAATAGGGAAGCCACTGATAGTTGTATCAGTGAATCACATATAATCAATTAACTTTTGCCCGCGGCTTCGCTCGCGTGGATGTCGGAACATAAACCACAGGAACGTACTACTGGGATTAGAAGTAGGTACTTACCCTAAGTTTAATCCAGGTAAACAATGTCTTCTCGCACTGTTTATACAAAGTGTCGTTTTGCATCCTCGTCACATCAAAATCCGTTCAGTGGTTTAGGAGTGAAAGGTAACAGACAGACAAACAGAGTTATTTTCGAATTTATAATATTAGGTAATATGGATGGATAAACCTGTACTTGAACATTTGATACGCGAATACCAATGAACGATAAGAAAACGTGATAATAACAGAATCACTTTTTCTTCGGAAAAAAAAATACAACGTAATATGTATTGTTTGGGGTCATAATTTGTTAAATCCAATTAAGATTATGAATTTAAATAAATTACGCGAAAATAAGTATTGAATAATAGTCAGCTATTGGAATCATAATAACATAATAATAGTGCAGTAAGAAAAGGAGGAGCTCGTGGCTAAGTAATAACAGCCTCACGGGTCGATCCATCAGGTTAAGCTACGCTTGCCGGGGTTGTCCGTAGATGGGTGACTATCTTTACATATCGAGCCTCCTCCGTGCCTCGGAAAGCACGTTAAGCCGTTGGTCCCGGCTGTCATTCCTGGATCTTTGACAGTCGTTACGGGTCGTCAGAAGCCCGAAAGTCTGACAACCAGTCTTACCAAGAGGTATCGTATTACCCAGTTAATGGGTTGTGGAGGTCAGATAGGCAGTCGCTCCATGTTAAATACTGGTAATCAGCTGCATCCGGTTAGACTGGAAGCCGACCCCAACATAGTTGGGAATAGGCTAGGCAGATTGAGTGCAGTAAGAAAAAAATTAAGACTTTAAATACATAATGCGTAGGGTGAAGTTACCAGTTACTGTCATCATGACTTTCAAACTATCGCAATTTTTTTTTGCGAGTTTTTTATATTTTTTCTTATTAATGAAAGTAATACAATATTGACTACATTAAACTGTAAGCATGAAACAAATGATTCGTTTTAATTAATCACAGACACATATCACTTTACTCTGTGCCTTTATTAACTGACTGCTGAGGCTGACAGTGAAATCCGGTACGCGTGTACCATGTACTGTAAAATCGTCCTTAATTTCCATGCTAATCCCGTCTACAACTGATGAGTGTCGCAAATGTCTGCTCATCGCATTCAGCGTGCGTTTTGTCCTTATAACAAAAGACAAGGGCTTTGATTTATAGTTTGAGATGACTTAGACATTGTCATTCAAACCGTGATTTATTTGTACCAGACGATACAGGTACTTATATGAAATATAGTAGGTATTGTTCTTGTCTTCATTCCAAATGCATCTAACATAATCTTGGGATTAAGTTACAAAGCTTGGGATAACATCTTAATAAATCAACATTTTTGTTTTAAAAGGCCAAAATTATAAAATATGTTGTTATTTGTTTACGAACCAAATGGATGTGTAAACGTCACGGATCGCTGTATTTAAATTAATTTGAAGTCAACAAAGTCAATTCAATACAAAATTAATCACACTTTTAACAAACAAAAGATTTTATTAGACCTCATCATCATCAGCCTTGTTCCTCCCACTGTTGAGTATAGGCCTCATCCCTTCTGTGCCATGCTTCCCTGGTCTGCGCGAGTTATAAGACCTACTTATTTCTTATTACCCACATTTCCTTTTGTTGAGTTCAAAAATAATTGTGAGTAATCGAGTAATACTCACTACTCGGCATAGTGATAAATGACTAACGTAGAACAATCACACGTGACCAGGAACGTGGTCGGTATTGCATGCGCTTGAGCCGCGTATCGTTGTTCCCACTTCCGCACTCACAAAGCATTGAATTAGTTTAATATACACTTTTGTATTTGTCAGTAACATGACACTGACATCCCATGCACTTAGTCAACAATAAAAAATAAATTATTCCTATTTGTAGACTTTGCACGCTGTTTAATTTCATGGCACATTCATTTGTTACAATTTACTATACAAAACGAGAACAGAACTGCTGTGCATAATGATTTTAAAATTACCGAGTTTTACAGCCGTTTTTCTACAACGCCAGATGTCTCTAGGAATAATTTTGAAGTTAGACGTCAATTTCATACGGATAAAAGCGATCTGGCGTTGGAAAAATCAGCCCTTAATCATTACAGCACCTAACATAAAAAACCGGTCAAGTGCGTGTCGGACCACGCACAATGAAGGGTTCCGTAGTTGGGATGAATTTATTTTAAGAACAAATTTAACATTGTAGTTGAAAAACATGTTCTCCCATACATTCCAACTGTAAATGTAAGTTTGTACTCACAATATTGATAGATTTACCATGTTATTTTAAGACCACAGACTCCTTATAGGTTTTCCTGTAATCTACAGGTAAAGATCTATTTTCTGTATTTTTTTTTCAAAATTTTAGGCTCAGTAGTTTCGGAGATAAGGGGGGGATAGGATAGGGATAATCATAGAAATATAAATAACAGGAGAAGTGGCATGGGGGCGTGCCTGTGTCCACGCGTTATGCGCACGCTGTGCCTTTACTCGCCAAATGGCCGTCTCCGCGAACTAGTACGCTTTCGACCGTGGTCACGATAAATTATAAAAATGCCGTGTTGTTCAGTGGTTTCCTGCAAAAACCGAAGTGATATTAAAAACTTCGTATCTCACGGGATCACTTACCATATGTAAGTAAAAGTATTTTACTGTATTTATCCTTAAAATCATAAAAAACAACAAATCGTAAAATATTTCTTGCTTTTACTACGTTATTTTTGTTTTCAAATATCGCAGCGGCTGTACTATTTTTGCAGCAAATACATTGCTCCTTAACCACTACCTTAAGTATGTCGCTAAGCGACTGGACAAGCAATGTAAAAATAACAAAACGATACTTTATTTACGCGGAGCGTCGCATAGTACAGCCGCTGTGTCTTGCGGCGAGATAGTGATGAGGTTAAGATCCACTAAAGTAGGCTATCGATAATAATGTCGATTGCCCAACGAATATTATATTGCTATTATAGTTTATTTTTCAATTTGTCAACCGTTTTAGCCCGGTTGGAACACTTGAAAAGATGATGTTTAAGTACGGTTGGGAAACCTTTGAGAATGTAAAATAATCTTTTTTACTGTTTTTGATTATTTTACAGCGTACCTAGTAGAGAAATGCATAACCAACGGTCGTAAAGTAAGTTTATTAATGTTTAGGTGGAGTGTTTTTGGGTTTAAATTATCGCATCTTCGTGCTATTTCCTTACGTTTTTTTGGTTTTGGTATTTTACTTCCGCTAAAGTCTTTAACTATGCACCACAAGATTCAAATGCGTTGTAGTAATCGGTATGGTTCAGATAAAATATTCGTGATTTTAGCTTAAAATAAGTCAACATATTCATGCTATTTATTTGTTATGCATGAGTATGGTATGTGTTTGTTTTCATATATTTAACTATTTCTTAACTAAGGGTTTTTTTTAACAACAAAAGCCTATTCGCCTGTTGCCTGCTACCTGCTTACTCATCGTGAGGTTAAGAAGTATAGACAACGCCTTAGGTATGTGAGCGGTGGGATGGAGGAGCGGGGGCGCATTACTCAGTACGTGCGTTGCGAACCGCCGCCTCACCCTGTGTCAGCGGCTAACTAGTTCCTAGACTATAGACTATAGCTTAAGATACTTATTATGTAAATGATAAATAAGTTCTTATAGTACCTTTTTAGCTTCCCAAAAGATACAAATACAAAATAAGAATGGATTGATGCCACAGTAAGGCCACCTAACTGGTTCCCAACAAAATATAGCACCATATGCTCAATTCACTTTAAGGCAGAAATGTTCCAGCCTCTAAAGAAAACTCGCAGGCTTTTTGAATGGGCAATCCCAAAATTAAGAGTACGTCAAGTACTGAACAAATACCTCCACTTTACAGGTCAGTGAGTAAACACATCATAACAGGGTTCAACAATTCCTATGGTTTCACAGCCTAAACCAACTTAACCGGATTGTTTTAATTTATTGATTCGTGTTTTTTTTTTTTAATATACATTTTTTTTTTTATTTAAAATGTATAATACTTTCTGGACATATCATTTTTTATTTTATTTTCAGGACCCCAAATTTTTCTTGTACAGTAATAAATGGAAGTATCGATAACTTTCCGTTTTAGTCAATCACTAGCGTATATGTAAAATAAATTGCTTTTTGCACAACACAATAATAGCGACAGATGTTTTTGTGTGAGTAAGTTGTACGGTGCATGGTAAATGCACGCTGTGTGTGACGAGTTATGGTTTATAATTGATTGTGTAGTATGTTCTGATTTATGAATTGCAAGTGTGTGCGCGACTTTGTATCTATTGCTTTTAGTGAACTACATGTGTAGTAGTGGCGCGGTGGTGGGGCCAACCTAGCGACATCGGGTTCTGATACATTTTCAACTACCGGGCATATCTCCTTCTTTCATATATCTATGGGGGGAATGGTCAATTTTCGTCTATTTTCTTAAATAACTTTGAAACAATTTATTTTAAAATTATAAAAAAAATATATTTGAGACCCTCATAGTAAGCCTTTTCATTTGACATGCTACATGGTGTTGTTTGCAAATCTTTTTTTTTTTAATTTTCTTTGTTGGCCCCCAAAAGTGACCTCTATATTCAAAATTCATTTATTTACTTTACCCGTCCGTGTTTGGGTCACAGAAATTCATATGTGTACCAAATTTCAACTTAATCGGTCCATTGGATTCGGAGCAAATTGGCTGTGACAGACGGACAGACAGACAGACAGACAGACAGACAGACAGACGGACAGACGGTCTGACAGACAGACGAGTGTTCCTATAAGGGTTCCGTTTTTTCCTTTTGAGGTACGGAACCCTAAAAATACGTGCCCAGTTACGATTTTTACTTTTATTAAGGTGAAATCACCAATAGACGTCCTCTTGACATTTACCTACTCATGCTCTTATGAATTCCATACCTACATTAATACACGAGACTTGCACGTAGGTATTTCATCTGACCTGTTTTCAGATTGCATGCTCGTTATCAAACTGACCTTAAGACATCAATAATCTCTTAGTATTCTAACTGTTTACACGAAAATTTAATACCTACTAAGTAAAGTACCTAAGTATTATCCGTCAAATTGATCAAAAACGTAAAGCATGGTAAAAATGTGTCCGGGCTCAAAAAAGTCCAGGTTTTTGCTCCCATCTCTTCAGATGACCTCCAAAACCAGTTTTGGGTGGGTCCTTTCGCTGTGATGTTTTCTTCCACATCTTACCAGGAAAAAAATTATAATAACGGTCTTGTAATATAAAAACTGTCGAGAAAGTTGTGAAACATATAAGATTGATGGATAAATTAAGGTAATTATGTCACTTCACCTTTACAAAAAAATAAAATTGGCAACTATGCTACAATTCCATGTTTGCCAATTTGTGATCTTGATTTTTTGAGTGAAATTGATGAATAAAATATTATAGTAAGAGTTTAACTGAATTAACTGATGTGCCTAGAATTTGAGACGCCATTTCTCCAATTAGGTAGGAATCTATAAAACTCATCTTCTTCCTCCTCATTTATCGATCTTAAAGGAGCTCCCTCACCGGGAACATTCGCCTGTAATTTAACAATCCATGATTCCACTGTGCAAGGAGACTGCGAAGGCCGTCACCTGCTAGGTGGTGTAGAGAGATAATTGAAACTAGCAGGATAGCTCAATACATTCTAATTAAATAGGTAACACGGCTAGGTCACAGGTAAATATACAGGCGAATGTTCAAGGTAAGGGAAGTGCCTTTACAAACATCATAGAACAATCTGGAAAAGATGTTTTCCATCGTATACTTATTTCCGAATTATCGAATGACAAGTATTGATTGATTGTGCCAAGTGGATGAAGCTCGAGAGGCAGACACTAGACAGAAGCAAAATTTTGGCGCCCACATCTGACATGCCATAAATAATTGCACTCGAACATGCGAGGACACGTGTAGAATAAATTGTTTCATAATTAAGTATTTAAGTAATTGACAAATTATTGAAGCACTTTAATATTTTATTATTTATTCACTGAGATGATCTGTGACCAAATACCGAAAGCAGCGCAAATGTTGGCAAAATCATTTTGGGACCATAAACCGATAATAAAAACCGCGTTAGCATACGAATTGTACATTTATTTCAGTAGCTGAATTGTGTTCAAAGGTAACCTACATTAAAATAAAAGTGTAGGAGTACTTTTTAGACAGTGAAATTGCTACTTGCTCAATTGTGTTTCTAATCCAAGGTTTTGCTGATTGTCTAGCTGTTTTTTTTTTGGACGTTAAGCCATGGAAGAATTAATAAACATTCCAAAATTCCATGTTAAATTGTCCTATCCCCGACTGCCCAATTTTGGCTCTCTTATGAGTATTTTCTCCACAGAATAACTTCTTCTTCTTCTTGGAATGTTAATTTTAATTTAAAAATCGATTCGTTGTAGTTATTGTAGCGGCGATTTCATGAACTACTGAAAATATTAAAATAACTATACCTACATTTATTACAGATATGGAACTAACATAGTACAAAAGCTGCGAACAACAACAACAGTATCAAGTTGTTTCAACAGTATCTCAGAAATGTTGACTACCTTCTTCTACATTTTTTATTTGGAGTCATAGTGAATGAGAAGAGAGAAGAGATTTATGAAATATCTTGCAATAGTCCTAATCTGCAGGATGAGATTATGTACCCACATTTCTCTTCAGATCTTCATAATAAAATGATGGTATCATGATCTCAACCTTGATCGTTGAAACAACAGTTTTACGAGCTGCCGGCTATTACTAACACAACATTTGTTTTTCTATTTATAGACCTTGTACAGCAACGAACATGGCATATTGGCATCGTTTTAACATCATGAAATAAATAATGCTAATTCCTTTAAATATTCAATGCGAACTGTTTACAATTCATTAAAAATCACGTGACATTCATAAAAGCGTTTTCAAAAATATTTGCGCACAATTAAATTTAAAATTCCTATTGACCTGTCAAAATATTAAAATGACGCAATCACTGCCTTTCAAAATAATTGTCATTTACAGTAAGATGAAAACGGCAAAAACAATTCATCTGCAACTTTGAAAATAACGATCCCCATGAAAAGAAGTATGTTTTAGAATATTTTTTTTAAATCTTACCTTTTCTCCTGCCGAAGGGTCCACAAAACGAGTTTCCTTTTCCAATAATGTTGTCGTCTATACATTTAATTAATTTAGCGACATCCTCCGACTTGTTTTCGCGGGAGACTTCCTCCCATCTTGAAGGCAGATCCTCTTGCATGGATTCAGATTTACCTTTAGTGCCTCTAGATTTCTTCAAAACACTTGTCATAATTTCCGTCACATAACACAGTAAAAAAATTATTCAAAAGCACTGCACTTTAATTTGTTTTTATTTTGTTACACTGAAAAAATACGTGTGTAAATACGTTATAGTACGCACATGTAATACGGCGTTTAGTCCGCGAACGCGTTACGACCTCGTCCGAAAGCGGTGTGGCGTACACTGTGGGTGAATTCTAATCTACGCTACTCGGCGAATGAGCCGGCCGACAATTGCGACGTACACCTCACGTTGTCCGCAGTCCGTGTTGCTAGCCGAAAGTAATAAGATTCTACCATGACACAATTTTGAAAATAGTAGATAATTATTTTGATAGCAGAATTTCAGGATTTATTTTCACAGCAAAAATGAAATACGGGTAAGTACTAGTTTTCTTATTAGATTCTAAATAGAATAACAAGTTACTTACATGGATTTAAACAAATGTTGATTTTTAGCATGATATTTTCAATATCCTTTCTGAAATACGGAAGTATTTCAAAGTAAATCTAACTGAATATAGAGGAAAGATAAATGTCTTCTTTCAAACTTGTTTTGTTTATTAAGAACATTAATGACTGTCGGATATCCTTTACAAGATAAGGGAACAGAAATATTTAATGCAGTTCCCTAGATAGCTATCATAAAATTAAAGTTGTCGTTAACTGCTTAGCTCTAGGTTTCACGACCAGCACGCGTAACATGACCACTTTTATCTCTACGAAGAATAGACACATCTGTTTCTATACAAAGTGACATTTCGTTTCTCCATTTTTGACATCGCACAGAAGAATTTACCTCCTAGGTTCATACGTAAACTATTTCAGAAGAAAGTTTTCTATCCCAACTGACAATTGTCTAGGGTAGTGAAGGCAAATTGTTTTTGTAATCGCCATGCTAAAGACAGTAGAAAACTTTCTTCTTGACGGCCGCAAAGTACCTATATACGGTTATCCACAAAATCATGATTATACATGAGTGTTTTAAACGCAAAACTGTGATAACAAAGCTATCTTCTTCTATTTTACATCATTTAATTAATAGGCAGTACCAAGAAAATGGTTAAGACCAACTGTAATATTTTTTTTTTCAAAATACTGTAATGTCTTTACTTTTTTGTATGTGTATGTTTATACTGGTAAAAATTGAGAATAGGGTATTACACCCATTTTTGAAAAGTGTCTCAATATAATTATATAGTGCTAACAAGCCTCTAAAAAAACACAAAATTTTTATTTTTATTTCGCGCGAAAACGCTGGGCGCAGTGGACGCCACATTGCTCTGTGGTCATGACGTCAGTTGGCTGAGTAAACAAACACTATACATACGCTGATCAGTTGACAGTTGACTTTGACGCTTTTTAATTTTTAACAGCCGTATGACGTAATAACATGGCGGCTACTTTCATGGTTTTAGAAAACAGATTAAATAAACTGAAAATTTTGAATTGAATTTTGAAATTTATATTGTTATTTTATGAACTAAAACTAACATTTTCCGACTGCTTTCATCTAAATAATATATTTTTGATTTACTTCTTCTTTTTCTTCTTCTTCTTTTTTGATTCTAGGTTAAAATACCATATTAAACAAGAAAAAATTCCTATGATATAAAAACTTTTTTACAAAAAAAAATACAACCGACTTCCAAAAAAAACACTACAAAGTGAAAAATAACTTTAATTTCGGAAGTCAGTGTCTTTGTATTTGGTTTTGTATTTTCATTTTTTGCCACCGACTTCCGAAATTAAAGTTATTTTTCACTTTGTAGTGTTTTTTTGGAAGTCGGTTGTTTTTTTTGTAAAAAAAGTTTTATTTTTCACTTTTTTGTGGTTTGCATGTGCTTACTCCTTCACAGCGTACCGGCGTGATGTTATGTTATGAACTGGTGTAAACAATAGACAGACTTGAGATTTCAGCAAGGAGTTCCGTTGCATATCTCCGAAGTTCTTCATCAGATCTTCACCAAATTGAAATGGGACCACTCCGAGATAGAACCAAAAACGACCCAAATCGCTTCAAGTTTGCCTATAAAATTTGAAAAGTTCTCTCTATTTCTCCAGGATCCCATCATCAGATCCTGACTTGATGATCATGGGACCACCTGGGAAGTATACCCTTTCAAACAAAACAAAAATCCAAGTTTTTTTTTTTTGCAACTTGATGAGCTTGCGTCTGTATCTGTGTAGGTATTATCAGATTGCCCAAAGACAACACGGCAATATTTATAATGTCGAGGCAATGTGATAAATAAGGAAGTTCAAATTACTTATAATTATTATATTCGCCCTATGTAAATCAAAATTAGTCGACATGAATCTTATCGTCGATATGACACTCAAAGGACAAAATACTCAGTTTTTTAGTAACGAAACTTATACAGAGATAAAAAACTTTTTTACAAAAAAATACAACCGACTTCCAGAAACAACACTACAAAGTGAAAAATAACTTTAATTTCGGAAGTCGGTGTCTAGTTAAATGTATTTTCGTTTTTTGCCACCGACTTCCGAAATTAAAGTTATTTTTCACTTTGTAGTGTTGTTTTTGGAAGTCGGTTGTATTTTTTTGTAAAAAAGTTTTTATTTTTCACTTTTTAGTTGAGTACCTACCCCACACAAATTCTAATACCACTATCTGCAAAACAAACTAGAACATCATCCATATAAAAGTTGGAAAAAAATACGTATTATTGAAGCTAACTCAAAAACTACCCAAGCAAAGTTAATCAATTTTATATGGGACCAACTGTGATGTATACCCTCTCGAATAAAACAAAAAAAATCCAAATCGGTCCAGCCATCTTCGAGTAATCGGGGAACATAAAAAAAAAAAAAAAAAAAAAAAATAAAAAAAAAGGTTCCGACGAATTGATAACCTCCTCCTTTTTGAAGTCGGTTAAAAATGGAGTCGTGATCACCTTGAGATACTTTACACACACGTCTTTAGTTTAGTTAGTGTTACCCTAGTCGTAGTTTTATTTAAAATATGGTCAAAAATACTGTATATAAAATGGCGTATTTATGTCCACTGCTCGACATCAACCCTATCGAATAAGCAGGAAATATTATAATGTGCATCCATAAAGGACTGTGAGAACTCGAATAAAAAAAAAAAATAAAAAAAAAAGGTTCCGACGAATTGAGAACCTCCTCCTTTTTGAAGTCGGTTAATTAAAAAGGTGAAATCGTCGAAATCAAAAGAGTCAAATAAGAAACCAGAAGATTATCCACCGTTTGCGGAGATTCGACGTCATAACTATTGGAGAGCCAGAGAAATTAATCCAAATGAAAACCACCGAATCGAAACGTGCACCGTGTATACATTATAATTGAAGTAATAAATAACGTGCATCATCAAAACAGGTGTTTAGACGATGCAACTTTTATTGTTGGTTCAACTTGTGGAATGTCGCCGGTATTTAAATCGCATCGCGTAAAGGTAACGGTGCGACGCGATTTTGGCAGATCGATTTCCATGAAGTTTCCGTAGAAATCGTTCTATTATGGACGCTGTTACAACAGTCACGTGTCAGTCAGTGTGGGTCGGTGGTCGTGGTTGATTTTGGAGTGAAAAATTTTACTTCGGTACATTTATTGAGAAAATGTACCTATCTAAAATTATATTTATAGTTCAGAATCGTACCATGCACATCTATCAACAGTTTGGTCAAAAACCATTTTAAGAATGCAAAGCATTTTATTTAATAAACATACTTTTGTCTAAAAAAGTATTGATTTGACTAACCGTTTGTAACAGCGTCCTTAAAGTCGCGTCGCGCCTGTACTGCAGGTGCCTTAAATCAGGTTTAAGCCGGTTCCAAACTTCGCGCGTCTACACATGTCTTGGTTTTTATGCGTGATTCAACTAGCCGATCAGTACCTATGGTTGTTGGGCCTACAGCTGCACCGTTTACAACTGAATTTATATGCAACTTCCTGAATTATTTTATCTTCTTTTGTTGCCTAAGTAGGGTTTTGCTTGACTCTTGAAACACAAACTGAAAGTAATGAAAGTAGTAACTGAGTAGACTCGGCACATAATAAAAAATGATCTACAATAAGTTTGTAGGTATCTAATAGGCAATATAGTTATTTTTCTTCATAAGTGCCTATTACTTACCTACCTATTAGGTACCATAATGTACATAATACTTATGTATATACGGACGAGTGCATTAATTTAGTTACTTACAGTGTGTTTACAGTTAGTCAATTAGAGAATCTTTCTAAGGTACCTAGGTATTTCATTCAAAGCGTTGTTATTGCCATTTTATGCAGGTGGCTCTAGCATTTAAACAGGCTAGGTACAGTTTTATATCTAACTTTAGGTATTCATCTGGTACAGAAATGTAACCTCCTTGAATATATTATTTCGATCTTTATCAAAGTTAAATCAATGCCGTGCCGTCTCCTAAAATAAAAAGTAACAAACAGTTACCATAGCAACAGACTTTGTTATTTCGCCATCGCTCGCGGAATTTTGTAGTTCGTTTTGTGTTCAAGTTTTTAGAGTATTTTGACGTTACATAGTTATAAAAATGATGAAATTACAGATCGCCAACGAAGGCGACCGGAAGGAGGCTCAGAACAGAGAGAGGAGAAGGCAATGTGAGCTTGAAAGGAGATCCAGGATTTTCAATGCTAGGAACAGGAAAATTGGGGTAAGGAACAGTTAAATATTTTGATAAATGAGTCGAGTTCCACTAATAGCAATAGATTTTGGTCTCGAAACAGTAGATGTACCTACGTAAAGTTCCAGATTCGATGCCGAAGTCAGGCTGGTTTTTTGGGTTGGTGGTTAATTAATTAGGGCATTCTCATTGGCAGCCCTAGATTTTATTGAGAAAGTAGGTACCTATATTTCTGACCGATTCTCCAGGGATGACAGAGTGCCGCCGGGGTCGCGGGTAGTTCGAAAGAGATACCGTGGCCCTGGCACGGGCAACTGAAGGATCATGGGTGGGTTTTAGTCAGTAAAAGTCTGACACGCCCTCCCGCTCTGCCCAGAGCGGGAGAAGTCATTTGATGATTTCCCATCCACAAAAAAAAAAAAGATGACAGAGTATAAGAACCACTACTAGATATTCTACCCGCCGGGGCCGGGGCCGGGTTCGAAGATGTTCTCTTTGCATCAGCAAAATGTGGTATATTTTGCTGATGGAAAGAGAACATCTTCGAATAACCGTACTCCCATGCTTAAAAATCCGTCACCAAGCAGAATTTCCTGATGCATTTGTGCTCGGCACTAATCCAAAATACGTAGATAATGGGGTAGATGGCGAAGTATCTACCTACCTTGGTAGGTATCTCACACTCATCAACCATTATGACAAATTCCACCTCTTATAACTCAAGGGTTGGGGAATTACCACAAAGGAAATAAAAAATATCCTTAGTTTTACTAAGGGACAAAACATCCAGTAACTCGCGTGTACTACGTTCCATATTTCGTAGACATTGAATTGATGCCAATTCTCTTGTACACTGAACTAAACTAACTAAACTATTACTAATACTAAAATCCCTAACTTTTGGCTATAAGAATCTTATAAATTATCTAAATTTAAAAACAATTTTGATACAACTAAAATCGAATTTGACAATCGCGACTCCACGTGGTACTTTTGCCTTACCCCGAGAATTTTATTTTAGAGCCGGAGGCGCGGAGGAAGGGCAGCCACAACGTGTTTTATATGGAATTTTTCACTTTTTGTATGGAAAATACACACCTACCTGCATGTTGAGTTTTAGAGGTTTATGGGCGCATTATAAAGGGGGTCGAAATAATTATTTTTGCGATAGGACACACCGTAGTACTGTTTTTGCACCTGAAGGTCGTGTTGGGGTGAATTTTAGTTCATGACAACTAATTTTATTCCACACCTTTTTAATCGCGATTAAAAATAGTCAAATTAGTTTAGATTTAGGTAGACAATCACAATTTTAGGTGAAAAACGTCAAATTCAGAATAGCAAAATTGTCCTTTTCACTAAATTAACTTAGTGCTAAACTAAACTAACTTAGTACCATCTCAGTGCTGTCAAACTAAAATATATTTAAGTTGTGTCACTTTAGTCAATTTCAGAATAGGAAATCGTCGTTTGACAGGAATAAACTAAAGTTTGGTAATTTTTAGTCTAGTTTAGAGGTATTTGTGACAAGAGAATCAGCAACAATTAGGTACCTACAATAATTTAGCCTGCACTTCTGGACAGTAACCAAAACAAAAATACCATTCTGTGGTCCAAAGGTTAAGACAGACCCTCACAAATGGTACATAATGTGTTTCCAGGTGGACGTCCCCTTCCTGGAGCGTCAGATGGCTGAGAAACGAGCAGAGCAATCCGAGCAGGAGCGAAAGGACCTCGCGTTTGCCAAACAGATGATCAAAGACAGCAACCTTGCTGTCGTGCTTGAAGCGAGGGAGCAAGAGGTACCTAACTATTTATTCTCCTGAACACCAAGCTAACATATAATTCGAAGTTACCTAACTTAAGAGGCAGCGAATGAGTCAAATTACTCACAGAATAGATGGCGAAGTATAGAGGTATGAGGAACAGGGTGTAAAGTTCACTCATTCTCCATAGAAAAGGGAGGACACTGACCAGACGGGTGTCGTGTTAAACTCTCTTTGCGCGATGCAGGATTTTGCGTGACGTCATTGTGATACGTAGTTCGTATGTGGCGATGTAGATGCCACCACATCACTCCTCTCCGGAGACCGGAGGTCGATAGTGGGCCGAGTCGTGTAGCTATCTTGCGATGCTTGCCAGGGCCAGTTGAGGTTCCAGTGAGTCGGAACAAGGTGCCGCATAGTTTCACCGCATTCACGGTGAGTTGGAACTGTCTGCGGTGATTCTCCAGTGAGTCGGGGTGGACAATGAATAAGGCAGAAAATGAATTCACTGGATGCGGGAAGCAATGGACCGGTCGTTGTGGCGATGCTTGGTTGAGGCCTTTTTCCAGCAAAAGAAATTAATTTTTCAGCAGAAGAATTTATTTTAATGAGATTATATTGCTAATAGGATCGGAAAACTATAGAAAAAATGTATGGATTGTGTGAGGAAAGAGAAAGGATTGAATGGCAATGTCGGCTAACAGGAGAATACGAGAAGACAGGCAGATGATGGTGATGATGTCGCTTCTAGGAACATCTTCTTTATAACATCTATTCTGCCACAGGAGCGTCGTCGCATCGGCGTGGAGATCGACTCGTTCCGCCAAAAATACCAGCGGTTCGAAGACCGGCGGGAGTACGACCTCAATGACCCTGAGGTTCTGAAGAAGCAGCTGCCCCCGAGAGCCGGCGATGACAACCCAGTCGGCATGTCCAGCGCACAGAAGTAAGTCCATTCAAGTATAATAATGCCAGCCTATTATTGTCCCACTGCAGGGCAAAGACCTCTTCTCATACAGAGAAGGCACGAGCATTGATCGCCACGCTCGCTGAAGACTGGTTGGCGATTTCAGACTTTTTAGGATTCCGTACCTCAAAAGGAAAAACGGAACCCTTATAGGATCACTTCGTTGTCCGTCTGTCTGTCTGTCTGTCTGTATGTCAGTCTGTCAAGACCCTTTTTCTCAGGAACGCGTGAAGGTATCAAGTTGAAATTAATATCAAATAATTATGTAAGTCTATGGTCTCTTGAAGTCCTAAAAAACTCAAACTTCTAAGTCAACGCAATAAAAACATACGGCCATTTATGCGACATAGACTCGCAAGTAAATCAAAACCTATAGGGTACTTCCCGTTGTGCTAGAATCATGAAATTTGGCAAGAAGCAAGCTTTCACAGCACAAATAAAGGAAAAAGTCCGAAAATTGTTAATTTGTAATTTTATCATATAAAAAAAATGTTCAACTCTGTCAATTTGTCAAGATCCTTTTTCTCAAGGACGCGTGGAGATATCAAGTTGAAATTAATTTCGAATAAATAAGTTTATAGTCCCTTAGAGTTCTAAAAAAACAAGCATCTAAGTCAACACAATAAAAAAATACGGCCATTTTGCGACATAATTTGATACTCGCAACTGTCGCAAGTAAATCAAAACATATAGGGTACTTCCCGTTGATCTAGCTAGAATAATGAAATTTGACAAGAAGCAAGGTCTTCCAGCAAAAATAAAAGAAAAGGTCCGAAAAATGTTAATTTGTAGTTTATTATACCTAATATGAGCACTTAGGTGCAAATAGAGTGGTTCGAGTAAAGTAAAAGAAAAATAAAGAAAATTGTATATTCTGCACAAATTAGACGCACATTATAAAATAAACTAAGTAAGTACCTAGTGCAGTTTGGCGTAAAATTGGCGCTCGGATAAGACCGCACGAATCAAATACCCGGCTAATTTGGAAATATTTTTGAATGCTGATAACATGTGTCCGCCATTTGCCCTGACGACGATCAGGGCAATTTTTTTTTTTTTTGTTTATTTATAAAATGGCACAGAATTCGATTCATAGTCTTATCCCAGCGGCAAACTTACCTTATCCAAAAGTAGCCGCTAGCTATGTAGTCTTATAACATGTTATAATGTGAACAGATTCGAAGGCGAAGACATGGAGTTTGAAGAACGTAAGAAAATTATGGCTGCGCAAAAGAACTCCTGGCTCGAACAGCAGGTGCAGGAGCGACAGGCAGCCCAAGATGAGAGGAAGAAGGCAGAGGCCGCTTACATGGTACTGTAACGGGACATCAATGAAAGGCGTATAGGCGTAGTATTCATCATCATCATCATCATCATCATTTCAGCCGAAAGACAGCTGGGCATAGGCTTTCCCCAAGCATATACATATAATATTATTTCCTTTATTTTACTTTACACGTATAAGTTACATTCTTAAATCACTACATAGTATAAAACTAAGTCGCTTCCCGCTATCTATCTGTCCCTATGTATGCTTAGATTTTTAAAACTACGCAACTTATTTTGATGCGTTTTTTTTAATAGATAAAGTGATTCAATAGGAAGGTTTAAATGCATAATATAGTAGAGAAACACTGATAATTGTAGAGGTTTCTAATGTGATGTCGTAAAGACCCTATAGCACTTTAAGCCCGTCACAGAAGTAGCTATAATATATATTAAAATACTGTGAATTTCTTAGTGTAATATATAAATATATATTATAGCTACGTCTGAGGTCACTCGGAAGTTTACTATGGAAAATTTATCGTAATATGTCTGTGACGGGCTTTATGATTAGCAGCGATCGCACGTGTTTATCGGAGCTCTCTAGCGAGGAAAATATCATACTTAATAAAAACGTGTTTTTCAGCGCGTCGAAGACATTCTGTAGTATATTTAGTATCAGCATTGCACCCGTGCGAAGTCGGGGCGGGTCGCTAGAATTACAATAAAAAGAATATAAAAACATTTAAAAATATAAAAAATAGTAACCCACCGGTATCGGCTCCAAGCTACCGGCAGCGGTCAGGGCTCCAGAGAGAGGAACCTCCTAACAATGCGAGCCGTGTCAGGCCAGGCGCACTCTGCATTTTAGGTATGAAGCTACAAGTACGCGGCGGGCTCGACTTGTCGGGCTACTTCAGTGTGGGCTGCCGCGCACCGGCCGCCCGGCTCGCACGTTAGTTCGATACTCATCACGCGCCGCGTCGTAAAAGAAGGGAACCCAAACGAGTCAGAAGGTATAAGAGTTACGCGATAGAAAGAGAGGCAACTTCTAGGTGAATATATAACTGTAGGTAATTAACGCTGTTCGATTAGAATTGCACTTTATTGTGTCGTAGCAAAAGTCGCTATTTATTTAATGATTTTGCGGAGTGAATCGTCTGTACTTGTACTATTATGTACCTATTCTGTGGCCGTGTCCCTGCCCTTAATCCAGCTGCCCAACAAG
Source organism: Cosmia pyralina (assembly GCA_946251885.1). Lineage (NCBI taxonomy): Eukaryota > Metazoa > Arthropoda > Insecta > Lepidoptera > Noctuidae > Cosmia > Cosmia pyralina. The sequence goes on along the minus strand of OX276342.1, from coordinate 21,404,361 downwards.
AGCCTCCTTAGGTGTTGGTCGAGGCTCTTGGCAATTAAGCCATTGGCTGATACGACTATCGGCACAATGATCGCCGAGTCCACATCCCACGTATCGACAACCTCGCGAGGCAAGTCAAGATATTTGATTTGTTTATCTTTCTCGGCTTTCACGAGGTTCCAGTCATGCGGGACCGTTATGTCAATAATCATTGCGCGACGCTCTACTCGATCCACCACCATTATATCAGGCTATTATTTATTATTACAAGCCTGTGATATCCCACTTCAGGGCATAGGCTCTCTCATTCCAGTTCTGTTTAAGACTGCTACGGACCAGTTCTTGTTGAAGGAACCCCCTAAACTTGCTTTTTACATTCTTATTTTATTTTGTTGTCCTTTGCGTCATGTTTACCGCAAATAAACGTATTTTCTTTCTTTTTTTTTTCTTTCTTTCTAAGGAGTCCAGCTCAACACGCCCGGGTCATAAATTTGGCCTATTGGTGGTCTAACATGCGGCAGAAGTGTCCAACCCAATTCCATTTTAGCGTTGCAGCTTTCCAAGTGACATCAGTTATCTTTGTGATGGACCGGATGATCGTATTCCTAACCCGGTCTGTTAGTTTCATAACCAGAATACTCCGTTCCATAGCCCTCTCGTCTGGTAAACCTCGAGCGTGGAACTCTACTGATTTGTCAAAGACCATGTTTGAGATTCATATGTGAGGATGGGAAGTATGCACACGTCATGAGTCTTCTCTTAAGGGACAAAGGAAGATCACCCTTCATTAGATCTTGCCCAATAGCTCTTCCAGGTCTTTCCATGCGTCTTGCAACTTCTTTGTTTTGTCTTGGAAAGAGATTATTTGACCAAGATAGAGATACTCATCAACGTATTCTTCAACGTCCCCACCAGGCACAGAGATACTGCGATGCGCGCTGGTCGTCATCAAATTGGTCTTTGACATATTCGTCTGAACTCCGACCTCTCTTGATTTAATATTATTATATCATAATTATTTCTTTATACGATGCTACTTCTTTTACGTAAGACTGCGATTCCACCACAAATGAGCGAGGATGCGTAGCGAGGGATGTGTACAAAACTAACAAATAACATAGCTTCATTTTCATAGCTTCAGCTAAGCTAGTGCTCTTATTGGTTAGTTTTACACACATCCCTCGCTACGCATCCTCGCTCATTTCTGGTGGAAACGCAGCCTTATGACGCTCTCTGTTAGCTCTCCAAGAATCTTCTAGAGGTATGAAATAGTGGTTATCAACTTTATTCGTGAAGATCGGTTGTCACTTGTCAAAGCCAACCGAAAAAAACCTCTACAGTACTTTTTTGAAGATTCTGAATCCTACAGCATGAACGTAACATAACATCACGTCTACAATCCCCGAAGGGTTAGGCAGAGGTGTACCTATAGTAGAAACAGTGTTATAGGAGGCAGATCTATTACCACTAACAGGGCACAAATCCAGAATCCGAACTGCTACAGATAAATTCCTGTCGGTCGGTCTGTCTGTTACTTTGTCATGCCTTACCGGCTGAACGGATTCGGATGAAATTTGGCACACGGATAGAATATGACCTGGGTTAGAACATAAGACTTTTTATCGCGGTATTACATTCCCGTCGGAAAATTTCCAACCTTTTCAACAAAAGCTATAGTTTATAATAAATTAACCTTATATATAACGCTTTTAAGGACACTAACGAGACACAATAGAAGTTTTATTGTAATTACTGCTATAGCCGTAGTGTCTTTCAAAGCGTTAAAGCTGATACTTGTCATTCAAAGATGGCGATCAAAGCTCGCGACGAACGTGCCGCTGAACTGGACAAGTTGGAGCGAGAGTGTCGCTACAGACTCGGGCAGGCCAACCTCAAGTATAATGAAGCGCTGGTAAGTCTACATATACTTCAGCATACTTCCAAAAGACGAAATAGTCATCAGTATGGTCTAGGGCCTCTTCTGGAAGTATTGCTGTCTTTGTGTTACCAGTATATGTACTGGTACACCGTTATACTGCCCCACAAACAGTAATACCTACTTCCTGAATGCTTTTGCACATTATAAACCCTGGCTAGAATAGGCTAGTTGGCAGTAAGAAAAATACCTTATGAATTTTATCATGTAGAATGGTTGTGAGCTAAATGTATCAAAATTCAATTTAGTTTTGTAAATGATTTTAGATTAATAATTACTTATTGGTCACGAGACATTGAACGAGAATCAGAAAAAAAAAAAATTGAAAAATATTGGTCTTTACCTATGAAATTGCCGTTCTGCAGTACTGGCCATTTCATATCAAACTAATTTTTGTTTGGCTAAGAATTCTAATTTCAAATTAATTTTATTTTAAAAACATGGATTTTTTTTCCAAAAGTAGTCATTTGTTTATTGATTAGTGTTACATTTTCATCGCATTTCAATCTTTTTCGCCATCATGGATACGTTAAAAATTCGAGTAATTATGGAATATGAATACCGTCGTGGCAGCAACGCGGCACAAGCGGCACGCAACATCAACGACGTTTACGGAGCTAACACTACAAACCAACGCACCACTTGTTATTGGTTTGCTCGCTTCCGTTCTGGAAATTTCGACCTGAAAAATGAACCTCGCGGTCGTCCGAAGACTTTGGTCAACAATGACGAATTAAAGGCGATTGTGGAAGCTGACGATACACAATCTACGGCTGAATTAGCAGCAGCTTTCGACGTTAGCGTCAAAACAATATTGGTCCATTTGCGTCAAATTGGCAAGGTAAAAAAGCTTGACAAATGGGTGCCCCACGAACTTAATGATCGCCAGCGCGAAGTACGCGTCGAGACGTGCCTTGCACTGCTCAACAGACACACAAATGAAGGAATTTTGAACCGCATTGTTACCTGCGATGAAAAATGGATTCTGTTTGATAACCGCAAGCGCTCAGCAAGTTTGTTGGATCCTGGTTCAGCACCTAAACAATGCCCTAAACGAAAACTTACCCCTAGAAAAGTGATGGTCACTGTTTGGTGGTCTAGCGCCGGTGTGATTCATCACAGCTTCTTACCAAACGGGGTGAGCATTACTTCAGATGTGTACTGTGAAGAACTGAACACAATGATGGAGAAGCTGGCACATCTCCAACCAGCATTGGTCAATCGCTCGTCTCCGCTGCTCCTGCACGACAACGCGCGACCTCATACTGCACAGCAGACGGTCTCCAAGTTGCAAGAACTGGGGTTGGAAGCTCTCCGTCATCCGCCCTACTCACCAGACCTTGCGCCTACAGACTACTACTTTTTCCAGAATTAGGATAACTTCTTGGCGGGAAAAAAATTCAATACTCGAGAGGCAGTACAAAATGCCTTTGAAGAATTTGTTGCCTCCCGTCCAGCTGATTTCTTTAAGAAGGGCATCAATAAACTGCCACTGCGTTGGCAAAGATGCATTGATTGCATGGGTGATTACTTCGATTAATACAAATAAAAAATGCATGAAAAAAATTCGTTTAAATTTTTTCATACAAAACGGCAATTTCATAGGTAAAGACCTATTAGTTTATTATTTTTACAAGTAATAATAGGTCTTTACCTATGAAATTGCCGTTTTGTATGAAAAAATTTAAACGAATTTTTTAAAAATTAAAGTAAATAAGCCTGTATTAGGAGACTCCGCTCTTCCATATCAATTAGTTTAATTTACATGTTTTCTATAGTAATATAAAGACAATTAAAATTAAATTTAAAATAAATAAAAAACTAAAACACAAAAAAAAATACGCAGCCCGTACGCAGGCATGCGAGTGTGTGAGAGTGAGAATCAGAGCGCGACACGTCACATCTTAAGTCATGTCACTTTGACAAAATAACACTGGTTCAGGGTTCTCACCTCGGGTGGTTTGAATATTGGTGAACATAGCCCTATAAAGATGATGACATCACTCAAACCGCTATTACTGTGTGCCCCGTTTTGACTATGAATATTAAATTGAGTTATACAAATGAAAAATTAGTATTTAAAATATTCATGTTTTAAGGAAAATAGAAGAATGGAGGTTAGGCAGAGGTTTACCGATACCACACCCACATACCTACGAGAGGGGATCAAAAAGTAGTGAGAATGAGATAGATTATAATGACTATTGATAACCTAATAATTTATTTTTCTACATAGTCTCCGAGTCTCTCTACACATCGAGTCCAGCGCTTTTCCAAGACTTCAATCCCTTTCAAAAAAAAAGTTTTGTCTTGGTCCTGCAAAAAGCTCTCCACGGCATCCATCACCTCGTTATTGTCTTCGTACCTGTTTCCCCTTAAGTATTCTTTCAATTTGGGGAACTGATAAAAATCGCTAGGCGCCAGATTCAGAAGGTCAACCAAATCAAAGCCAGCTTGCTGAATGGCAGCCATCGCAACTGCCGACCTGTGCGCGGGTGCGTTGTCGTGATGAAACAGCACGCCCCTTCGAAGTTTCCCTTTCCTTTTCTCTTTGATGGCATTCTTCAACTTAGGAATTAAAGCTGCATAATATTGGCCTGTAATAGTGGTTCCACGCTCCAGGTAATCAATCAACAATATCCCTTCTGAGTCTCAAAATATTGAGGCCATAACCTTGCCAGCCGATGCCACGGCACGAAACTTCGTCGGGGTCAGTGATGATGGCCGTTTCCATTGCGAAGATTGCTGTTTTGTCTCGGGATCAAAATGATGGACCCATGTTTCGTCCATTGTTACGAAACGAGACAAAAAGTTTTCAGAATCTTCTTGAAACTTGTCCAACAATATCTTCGAAATGTCAAGTCGATTTTGTTTCTGACTGTCGGTTAACATTCTCGGCACCCATCTTGCGGAGACTTTTCTCATATTCAAAGATTGTTTCAATATGGATTGAATACTTCCATATGAAATGCCCGTTTCTTGAATTAAGTATCGGATGGTAACTCTTCGATTGCTCAATACAATTTTCTCGACTTTCGCAACATTTTCTTGGGTGACTGACGTCGATGGACGGCCGCAACGATGTTCGTCTTCCGTGCTTGTTCTCCCTACTCGAAATTGAGAAGCCCACCTTGCGACAGTGGAATAAGGCGGAGCAGACTCTCCTAATGTTGCCTCCAAATCCCAATGAATCCCTTGCGTCGTTAACTTTTTTAAACAGAGGTAGGTATTTAATAACGGCTCGCACTTCGTTTTTCTTCATTTTCGAGAACACGTTCCGAAACGAAGCAAACAAATGGCTACAATCAGAAAAAAACAAAAGAGAATCGAAGATTTTTTTCTTAATTAATATTACAAATATGTATCTGAGCTATGCCTGCCAGTATTTATTTTTTTTTCTTACCAAGGAGTATGTCGTTCTCACTACTTTTTGATCCCCCCTCGTACATTTCACCAGTTATGTTTAGTTTAAATCCCATGTAGGGGGCGCTAATGATGAACAATTAAAATAAGTGGGTATCAAGTTAGTAAGAGCAAATGTTACCATTACATGATGGAGAAACTATGACAACAAACATATTAGATATAATTAAACTTTAGCTGTCAAAAGAAGACACGACATTTAAATACGAAGTTTGGCGTAAGACTTACGTCAAACTCCATAAAATGTCGTGTTAAACAATTGTTTCGCCTAAACAAGTGTAATACGCAGTTTTGTGGTAAGACAGTAATAGTAATCAAAAGCATTTTTACACGAATGCCACTGACATGATAGCTCCGATCAACAAAAAAAAGAAGATGGAGCACCGCGAACATCAAAAGTGAAGCCACCCTTTTTTTTATTAACTACGTGTGTGTCGAAGGGCTTCCCTATAATTTGGGAAATAATATTGTATGGGTAAGATATCATATTTATATTTTTTTAATTGAATGTGGAAATTTTAAATCCTATTTTGGCAACCCTCGCACTTTATGTCACTGCGTTCGTTCGTTGAAGTTTTTTGCTCCAAAACACCATTTCATAGTTTATTTAATATGAAAATGATGTTATTTCAAGTACTTACAAGTAAAAAGTGATTCCGTGAGTCTTTTTATTGGAGTTAAGTTTTCACCATACAGGAAGGCATAATTTTTTTGTTAACTAGACGACGACTTGTCACATACTAAGAGCGGTGAGCTCGGTTGTAGTTGTACAGTCTGGCAAAAAAGAGTACAAAAAATGGGGGCGCCACTAGCCATACATTATAAAATTTAAACTTTAAAAACCATCTTTCTGACAAAACTTTAGTTATTATTGTTAATTATAAATCAATCTAATCGTTGTCATGCACATTTGTTCCCTGATAAAACACGGACTGAGGCAACACTGACAAAGTTTAAAAATTAGTTCCGTTTCTAGACTTTTTTGCCAGACTGTATGTGTGTGCGTGAGCGTGTATTTTACTTGCAGGAGCACGGTTTTGTGGCTTCACTTTTGATGCTCGCGGCGCTCCATCTTCCTTTTTTTGTTGATCTGAGCATGATACATATGGGAACACGATCCATTTATTTGTAAGGAAATTAACTCAACAAACCATTAATTCGTAACCAGGCCGCTGAGAAGAAGCAACTGGACCAAGTTCTCAAAGAGCAAGAGGAAGCTGACAACACAGCTGAGATGTTCAACAACCTGACGTCAGATATGCTCACCGAGAACCCTGACGTCGCCAAGAGCTCGCTCGGAAAGAACAGGTCTGTAGCTTATTAAGGTTTTTGTCTAAATCTCACCTGTGTTAGTTCGTCGATGAATAATCGACGAAATCTGAAGACCATAAGAGATCGGAATAGTTTACATTGAACCTTAATGGGGTCGGCCACAATTGACCATCTACTTCTCTATTAGTCGTCACCCTCTTGATTGACTTGACTTTTCGTTTGATACAATTCCAGAGCGATTGGCTTCATGTACAAGGGTATGAACCAAGAAGAGCTGAAGAAGTTCTACGCCGCGCAGAAGGAACAAATGGCTGCCGCTAAGGTATCTCCATCTCCATGGATCAATAACAACTTAAATTGCTTATATAAATAATAATTTTGGTACTGTTACTTATAAGCAGATTTTTAGAAAAAGTAGGATGCTACCGCCCTGGGGTGGTATTTTTAGGGGTTGGGGGGGGGGGGGGAGGGCTTGGTCTCTTTTACAAAAGAGTTCTACAACTACAGATGTTTCAAGAAAATTATGTTTAAAATGTTTAAGGCACTTCTGAATCTGCCCTGCAAACCGGCCGATTCTAATGACGCAATTCACTTTGATAACTTTTTACCTTTTTTGCAGGCGAAACGCGATGCTTTGGACAAGATGGAAGCGGAATGGCAGGCCTTAGCCAAGTCCATCCAGCGTGAGGTAACACGACAGGACATCGCCGACACAAGAAAGAGAAGGCAAGCACCTACACAGACTATCATCTGCCTAGTCTTTTCCCAACTATGTATGTTGGGGTCGGCTTCCAATCTAACCGGATGCAGCTGAATACCAGTATTTTACATGAAGCGACTGCCTATCTGACCTCCTCAACTCAATTACTAGTTAATACGATACCACTTTAGTAAGACTGGTTGTCAGACTTTCAGGCTTTTGGCGACCTAGTACCTACGTCTGTAGGTCAGAAGCCCGAAAGTCTATTATATTATTACCTTCAACAGTTGTACAAATTCTTTCCTTTATCAAGGAGCTTCCATAAAGGAATAGGGAGTAGGGATTTATTCACAGCAAACATTCAAAGACCTCTTGCTTGGCTTAGCAACTTTCATCCAATGACTTTGCGAGACTTATTAAATTATAATACCAACCTGTTATTATCCCACTGCAGTATGCAGAGTTAGCTGTAGCTAGAAATCTGTTCTCATACAGAGAAGACCTGAGCTTTATGATCATACTTGCTTGGGTGTTGCAAGACTTAAAGAAAACTTTTTTTTTACAGAGAGATCGCCCGCCAACTGATGGAAGAAAACCAACTCATGGCCTTACAGCAAAAGGAGAAAGAGAAATACTTCAGGGAAGTGGTGTACAACAACACACCGACCGATGACTACTACTCGCAGTTCAACACTACCACAAGATAAACTGGGGTACAGGTGCTCCCCAGTAGATTGTGTTCAGGAAATTAGTCAATTATACTAAATAGGATAAATCTTTTGCTATTTCAGGCTTTATTGATGTTTGTCATAACCCTCTACGGCGCATTAGATCCAATTGTTGTGCATGTGACCCTAACTGTAGGTATGTTCAACTGCATTTATTAATTTACAAGCCTTGCCCGATATCGGCAAACGTGTGCAGTTGAAAAAATAGAAATCCCAAAAAAAAAAATTATGCGATAAAATTACAAATTAATGATTTTCGGACTTTTGGCTTTGCTTGTGCTGTGAGACCTTGCTTCTTGCCAAATTTCATGATTCTAGGTCAAAGAAAGTACCCTATAGGTTTTGATTTACTTACGAGTATCAAAATTATGTCCCATAGATGGGCGTATTTTTTTACTGCGTTGACTTGGAAGCTTGATTTTTAAAAAGCCAGAAATAATAACAAGTGAGATTCGAAACCTAAATTAACCAGTTTCTAAAATGCAAAATCGCAAAAGCCACGGAACGTTTTTTGTGAACCTTTTCAGAAACTGGACAGTGGCGGTTTTGCACTTAGACCTCTCAAATGTAGGTATGTTCTACTGCATTTATTAATTTACAAGCAAAATCGGCAAAATTTACGTGACTTCCATAAGTACAAACTTTCATCTCCTATTTAAACCGTTTAGACTATGAATTTTCTGAAATTCTTCCTTAGTGCTCACCTTCGTTAGGTATGTTAGGAGCCAGGTAAGAAATTTCATACCAGGCCCAGCTGTTTAGGCTGTGCGTTGTGTCAGTGAATTTAAGGTTTATATTATTAAGTAGATTAATTATCGTTTCTGTATAGCTCTATTCACAAACATGCGTTACGCTTCCGTGCCGAATCGAACGTGAATCAGTGTTACCGAAGAAATCCTCGTAAACGCTGTTCACAAGTCCGAAATCCTAAATGTTGACAGTTTAAGGGCGAAAATACACATGCCTGTAGCTGGTACAAAACTATGCAAGTAGCTGGCATGCCTTGTGCCATAGGTAATAACTTCTGATTGGTCAATGTTAAGGTGTGTCCAAACAGAGCGCGGAAGGTGCGCGGCAGCAACACGCGGCATTCGCAGGACACAATTTCTCCCGCGCTATGTCTAGATGTATGGAGAACGCAGCAATGCTGTGCGGCAATACCGAGACATGCTGCGCGTTGACTATCTCGTCCCAGAGACTTTCTCTTTTATTTTTGTTTATCATCTTCATCGTTTCAGCCGAAAAACGTCCACTTCTGAACATAAGCGTCCCCCAAGCACCGCCACTTCGACCTGTTCTATGCTTCTCGCATTCAGCGGCTTCCTGCGGCCTTCACAAGGTCATCGGTCCACCATGTGGGAAACCTTCCGATACGCGGCCGCCACTCCAGAACCTATCGCCCCCCTCGGCCATTTGTTCTGTGAGCAATGTGCCCTGCCCACTGCCACTTTAATTTGGCAATTCTTCGGGCTATGTCAGTTACCTTGGATCTCCTGCGGGGATCTCTTCATTTCTTATTCGATCACGTAGGGAAATTCCCTGACTTTCAGGCTTCTAATGAGGCCCATGTGAGAGAGTTGATATTACGTAGCTTCCGGAAAACTGGGCCCGAGTCGGATTCGACGATTGACCTCTTTCTCGAAATTGGGCCTACCGTTTTTTTTTTTTGTTTGTTTGTGAACTACACTTTTTTTATTTAGTTTAACATAATTGTCCACAACTTCGAGTGTAGTCTCCGATTTTCATGAGAGTGGATGTTACATGAGCATTTGACATGTCCTTGGTTTTGTCCATGTTCATTTCTCACGACTCACTCTTACGGAAGCTCTATTGATTCTCGTCGGCAAACCGAAGGTGAGTGATGTACTTGCCATTGATGTTGATGCCTAGCCCTTTCCAGTCCAGGACCTTGAAAACATCCCATCCTCCAGTGCAGCGGTAACAGTTTCGGTTTCGTTACGTCTCCCTGTCGCTGCAGAAGAATATCGAGGTCATTGGTATTGGTTTGGTTATTTTTGTTATTATTTTGACGAGAATCCCACAAATCCTTATAGGATCCATCGATTTCCAATAAGCGAAGATATTGTTCGTTATCCATTTCAAGATTACGTCCAGACATAAACAATGACGAATGCCGCGCGCGGTCCTCATCCAATCAGAGCACGGTTAAACTCGCGTGGCAGCCGCGCTGTATTTGGACACACCTTTACAATGGTATGCCAGCTACTTGCGTAGTTTTGTACCAGCTACAGGCATGTGTATTTTCGCCCTCAACCAAATGGGTGGGTCTCACTATACGCATAGGTTAATATATATAGGATTGGAAATCATTGCAAAGGTTATACTGAGACTGCACGTTTTTTTTTCAAATCAGTCACACCCATTGACTTGAGAAACGACGAATGGAAATATTGAGACTCATGTCCTCCTACAAAATGTCTCCGTATTCTCATTTAGAGCGTTTTTTTAAACGCCATAAATAATTGCCGTTCTTATATGAATGTTGTACGTATTCGTATCCTTCAAAAAATAAAATATTCGCTTTTTCTCTATCGATAATCTCAATATCCATGTTTACTATATTTTCACAAAATAATGAAATGTAATAAATTGATCTTCATCGCAAGAGAAATGGATACGTAAATAATAATTGAAAATCATAGTTCTATGTCACTATGACTTATTGTCACTAGATAAATTATCAAAAACAATATCTAGTGGTCAGATCGATAAAGAGATCATAATATCGAATCGAGAATTATTGAAATAAACAAGCGTTTTCTTGGTCGCGAATGGTCGCGGTATAAAAACGAAACGGCAATGGTGATACAAGTACTACCTAAGCAAGCAGTACCTATTACCGTCAACGGGAAAGCTCAACGGGCATAGTGACCCACCCAACCAAATAGACGGCCACTATTCTTGTGACAGCTATTTGCTGTCGGGGACTAGTCAAATCAGCACATGAATGTCCGCTGTCAGTTTTTTTTATTTTTTTCATTAATTCATTAATCAAGATAATTTTTAACGTAGTTTTTATTAAGTCAGCGCGGCTACCGAAAATGTGTCATTTTCAACTTGAGAAACCAGTCGGATGGTTGTGAATAGTAGCTATATGCTGATTGGAGTTGAAAATATACCACAGTACGACGTTGAAATATTTTTCCAGTCATGTACATTTTTAATATACTTACGTAGACATATGTATAGCACGTTTTTTGCTAGAAATAGGTACATAAAAAGACACTACAATATTATTTATTTGCGCTGCTTAAAAAAACATGTGCACAATGCTATTACAGAAGTCTTTTCAAATTGCTTTGCAAAAAATGTTGTTTATTTATTGATTTCTAGGTATGTTATTAATATTATTATTAATTAAAGAAGTTTTCTTATTATTTATTGTTTGATTTCTCAAATATAGGTAGGTAGATACTTGCCTATTAGAATTCCCGAACGCCTCAATCCCAACTTCAACTAAAAAATTCAAAACAAGCTCACTTTTCACTGCTTGAACAGTGCGCTTGTTTTGAAACCTTTTAGGCGGGTATCACACCTCCGCCGCGAAATCTTTGTAGAAAACAATTCAACTGACTCGCATGATGTACCGCTACTCGAACGGCGATTCAAGTAGCGGAACCTCATGCGGATTGTTGAGGTGGTGCTAAGGCCTTCAGTGTGTCATATTTTTGGAGTCGTCTCATCAAGCCCTTTATTTTCATACCCCTAAGGTCATGGAATGTAACTACAAAAAAAAAAAATTTTCGTCACTACTTTTTAACATCTAAAATCCGCCATTTTAACATTTTAACGATTAAAAGGCTACGCTAAAATGATGGCTAATGACAATGAGGCGAATGCACCCGGTTGCTGTCCGAATATGCACTATTGTCGGCGCGCGCTCAACGCGGCCTTATTGATTCGCTAGATCAGCAAAAGGGTGTTCGAATAACATCGAACATGCTCCCCAGGGAGAGAGATAAGATGAGAAGAGATACAAAACTATAAGTTACGTGAAGTAGTGAATTTTAATACTAGTGAGGATTAGTACAATATTCGATGAGAGATGATTAACAAGATGATAAACAATATTACTTAATAGCTAAAGTTTATCGGCTCAAACGATTGTGTCATCGATAGTAAATACCGATTGCCTTTTCGCGATAGGAGACGTCGAGCAGTTTCGCTTTTTTAAACGCAAACTTGCCCAGCGCTTGGGCGCACCAGGTTCACGCACATTATCACTACACTCACTAGCTCGCTGCTCGAGCAGTAGCTGATTACGCGCACTCACTTTAGGTCGTTGCTCAGGCTCGGCTTGGTTGATGCACACTCTCACATTGGTGGGTGCACCTTCGTTGCGCTGTTGGTTGGACGAGCTGGTCGCTCGCCTTCTTCGCCTCCACAGGAACCACAGGAATACGGCGACTGCTGCTGCTAATAGTCCATATAACACCGCATATTGGTGGACATTATGTGACGTCAGGTCGTTAGTTTGTAGCGCTGATTCCTTCATGGATTTTATTTGATCATTTAGTATTTTTAATGAATTATTAATGTGAGCCCTTTCATTATCAAATTCATCTATGTTTTGGATAGGTAGCGTAATATTATTGACCAAACGATGTATTGGAGTCAATTTAGTTTCCAGTATGTAAGGTTTCAGAGTGAGCGTATTCTCTAATTGCTGATAGGAATGAAGGGTTACGTCACTGCCTTTAACCATACATTGCTGAGTAAGGTGTAGAAGTCCGGCCTTGCTGACTTGGCGCGCTTGTATTTCATCGTCACATATGATTCTCAAAGAGTAGGTATCACAACAGAAGTACAGGTAGGTGGAATGGTCGTTTAATTGAACCCAGCTATTTTTGCAGCTAGATTTGACGAATTGGCAAGCCGGTGGGTTTTCGGTTTCACAGAATCTTTCTTCGGTGCCAATATTCTTGATAGGAGCTTGCAGTTGACAAAGGTAGGTATCTTCCTGATGATGATATCTTTGAAGATCATTGATGCTGGCCGATAAGTACGCGTCTCTTCTTAGGTTGATTGCTAGATACTCCGAAATTGCTTTAACCCTGATCATGCTCTTGTTTATTTGATGTGGTACCGGAATCAATTTATATAATTCAAAGGTATCTCTGCTGATTAGTGGTAATGGGATTTCAAAGATGAAATATTCTTCCGTTACCCTTGCTCTGACATGTAATAGCTTGTAGATTTTATACAAGTTAAACTGAATGTTGTCCACTGGTAAAGCAAGTTCTTTCCCTATTTGTCCAGAAATTATTTGTAACTCTGATCGCAGTTGTTTTGGTGTCAAAAGATGCAGGTTAATTTGACCTTTATAGACTTCCGTCATAGTGTCGGTCAGCGTATCTTGAATCCGCTTAAGTTATGGACCATATTAATGGTTGCCATCGCTGCTAACGTGAAGTCTTGCTGAGTAGTCATTACATTGATTTCCTGCTGCATGGTAACGCTAACGTGTAACGTGTAACGTGTGTGTGTGTGTGTGTGTACGTGTGTGTGTGTGTAATGGTGTTGGTAACGCTGTCTAAGAAGTTCAAATGCTTTTTGATTATTTTGTGTTGCTTTTCAATAGTGGCCTCGGTCCTTTTTAGAATATTGTACTCTGCCTCGATTATCGATGTCTGGTTCTTGTATAGTTGATTTACGTGATCTATGTTCCTATGCACGAGGTCAATGTCACGTTTATATTTTTCTGCGAAGTCCTGCTCGAGCACTCCGAACAATGTATTCGCAATTGTGCCGACTGCGTTAATAAGTCCGCGTCGGGTTGGCAAGGACGCTCCGAAATGCTGATTTAGCAACAGCTGGTTGCTATATTTTAGTTCATTGTACTCATGTTGTATTTGTAAGGATCATAGGATCATGTGGCACTGGCTTGAATTCTTTATTTTTTCGCAAGTTTGTTCGAGATATTTTGAAAAATCTGTTACTGCTTTGTCTCCTTGCCAATATGGGGCCATATCGAAATAAGTTACAATTTTCCACTCATTGCGAACTAGATGCATTTTTCCGAGTGGATCAAAATACAAGCTTTGATTGCTGTCGAAGCTTGTAAAACTAAAAGACGCTTCAGTGGAAAGTATTATACTTACTCATAAAAAACAACAATGAGAGTATTATGCTAGCAAGTGGCGGGCTGCTCTTTGACTGCTTGCTCTTTGCTGCTTGTTTAGTTTCTGGTGCGGTTTCAGTGCTCTTCTGTATTGCCGCCCCACTTTTTGGCTGCTTGCTTCTTTCCTCCTGGATAGGCAAGATAGATAGCTTCACTACTGGACGCTTAATGTAGCCGTTTTATGTCTTTAACGTTACTACTCTGATAATTCCATCTGTACCTGGGTGGACTTCCACCACTCGGCCGACTGGCCATTTTCCCGCTGGTAAGTTATCGTCTTGAATGGTCACCATATCTCCGATCTCGATGTTTTGTTGGGTTTTTAACCACTTGCTGCGTACAGATAACTGGCTTAAGTATTCTGTTTTCCACCGTTTACAAATGTCCTGGAATATTTTGTTTGTCATGTATCATCTTGTTCTAGCATCCCGTGCTGTTTCTATGACCGTCAAACCAGCACGGCTCGTTAAAAAGTGAGCTGGTGTAATAAAGTCGATGTCATTAATGTCCTCTGATATAGAACACAATGGCCTTGAATTTAGACTCGCTTCGATTTGTGCTAATATCGTGCTGTACTCTTCAAATGTCAACGCTTGCTCACCAACAACTCTTCTTAAATGCTGCTTAAGACTCCTAATGGATCGCTCCCAAATTCCTCCTGCGCTCGGCCAAGAAGGACAATTCCAATGCCACTCTATGCTCATCTCTGTTATTTCTCTGTGAAATGTGTCGCTAAAGGTTTACTGTAATTGTTCATACTCCTCTTGGAGATTCCCATTCGCACCTACAAAATTCGTGCCATTGTCGGAATAGATGTGCTTTGGTGTTCCTCTTCGTGCCGCCATGCGGCGTAATGCTGCTAAGAATGAAGAACTGCTTAGGTCAGGCACTAATTCGATGTGCACTGCTTTGGTGACCATGCAAATAAACAAGGCAATATACCCTTTCGTTGTTTTTATTCCTCTACCTTTATTGGCTTTTACCTTAATAAATCCAGTGTAGTCTACTCCGGTATGGTAAAATGGTGGTGCCGGGTTAGTCCGACAATCAGGTAGACTCCCCATGATCTGATGTAGTTTTCTAGGCTCTTGTTTCTTGCACGTCACGCACTTACGAAGTTGCTTTGTTGTCGCTCGATTGCCGCTAATGATCCAGTAATACTGTCGAAGCCATGACAGGGTGTCGTGCTCCTCCGTGGAAGGTTAATTCATGCGCTTGATTTATTAGGAGTTCTGTTAAACGACTGCTGTAAGGAATTATGATTGGATTTTTCATATCCATGCTGATGTTAGCATTTTCAAGTCGTCCTCCAACTCTTAGTATCCCATCTTTGTCTAAAAATGGATTGAGTTTTTTGCTTTTTTGAGCTCATGTAACGTGACATATCTAGGCAATTGTTTTGTTGTCGGTGCAAATGCACGTAATAACCAAGCCATTATACGCGTTACCTTTTCGAATGAACTGTAACGATTTAATAACTCAGTGATAATGCTGTTTTCTGGAATGCTAGTTTGGATGGTAACTACTTGTTTTCTGACCTCCTCTTCAGTAAGATACTTAGTACGCTGCTTTTCAGGTTCAAAGCTCGGGTTTGATAACCAGGCTGGCCCTTGCCACCATAACGAGTGTTCCATCAATTGACACGATGACAACACTCTGCTTGCTGAGTCAGCTGGATTTTCCTTAGTTGACACGTAATGCCAAGTGTCTGGTGACATTGAAACGGTAATTTTCTTTACCCTATTGGATACAAATAGCTTCCAGCAATCTGGGTTACCTTGTATCCAGCTAAGTGTGACTTACACCAGCCGTATATTTTGTAATCAATGCTATTTGTGTCTATACTGCTTATAATTTTCGCCATGAGCCGTGATAATTGCTGCTGCGCATAATTCTAGTCTTGGTAAAGACACAGTTTTGCTGTTTGGCACTAACCTAGTTTTTGCTGCGATTAGTACCACTGATGCTTTGTCTTTCGACACGATTCTGGCATAAACCACACATGCATATGCCTTTATAGAGGCGTCACAGAATCCATGTAATTGTATGGTATCATCTTGCTTCCTCTGCAACCATCTAGGAACTCTGCATTGGCTGATGCTGCTCAAATCTTCCTTTAATTTGGCCCATTCGTTCTTGATGTTGTTTGAGGCTTCATCACTCCAGTGTAATTTTGATTCTAGCCAAACTTTTTGGAATAATAACTTTATTTTTGTTGTCAGGGGGGATAACCAACCTAAGGGGTCGAATATCTTCGAAATTTCAGATAGTAACACTCACTTCGTCAGTTTTGTTGTATCTGTTTGGCAATACTGGAATGTGAATTCATCTTTAATTGGGTCCCACCGCAAACCTAAAGTTTTTGCTGTATCTTCTGTATTAAAACTAAATGCTGACGCTTGTGTATTTTGTTTGGATATGTTAATATTTTCTAATAGTCTCTTTTCATTCGCAGACCATTTTCTTAACAAAAATCCTCCGCTGCTGAGACACAAGTTTAGTTCTGCTATTCTCTTCTTCCCTTCTTCAATAGTGTGCACCCCGGAAACCAAATCGTCCATGTAAAAATCTTCTCTTAGGCTTTTTGCTGCATTAGGGTAATTAAGCTGCTCATCTGCTGCAAGCTGACGAAGTGTCATCATCGCCAAATAAGGTGCTGCTTTCGTCCCATACGTGACAGTAGATAAGCTTTGAATGGCTGTTTATGGTCTCTGTTGTCTCGCCACACTATTTTTTGCAGCCTCTGATCATCTTTGTTCATTAAAATCTGGCGAAGCATTTTCTCTATGTCTGCTGTGTACACGTAACGATACTGTCTCCATTTTAGTATCAGAGTCTGCAGGTCTTGCTGTAAGTTAGGTCCTTTATGCATGAGGTCATTAAGACTATAGCCCGTAGACGTTTTGGCTGACGCGTTGAAGACGACTCTTAGTTTAGTAGTGGCAGACTCAGCTCTCTGTACTCCGTGATGAGGTAAGAAGCACTCCCGCTCGTTGTTGCTGAATCTGGATACAATCATGTGTCCTAATTGCTCATACTCGCTTATAAATTGTTTGTATTGCTTTTCTAGATCCTTTTTCTCGCTGAGTTTTGTTTCCAGGTTCCTAAATTGTGCTAACGCCATCTCCTTTGATGATCCTAACTTTTCGTTCGCTTGTGGCCGCATCGGTAATCTAACCTCATATCGTCCGCTTTCCGATCGTTTTGTTGTAGTATGATAATATTCGACACATTTTTGGTCTCCTGCTGATAATTCGTTTTGCTCATGAATGTCCTCAATTTTCCAAAATTGATGGATCATATCTTCCGTGTTGTTTAGCACTACGTTGCAGTGAAACGTCTTTACACTGCCACATAGTAGCCACTCGAGATGGGTGTTCTGAGCTAAAGGCGATGACAAGTCAGAATCTCTGATCATACCATCTATCATGATAATAGCATAGACGTCAGCTCCTAATAATAGATCTATTGGACGACTTGCTTTGAAGTCGGAATCTGCTAAGCTAATGTGTTTTAGGTGTGTCCAAGTAGGCTTCTCAAAGGATCTATTGGGTAAGTTTTTCATAAGGCTATTCATTATTATAACTTCGGAAGTGAATTTGAAGTCGGTATAGATTGACTGGCATGTGATGCTCAGCATGCCCTTCACGCTGCTTTCCTTCTCTCCAATTCCAAAAACTACTCCTTTACATTGCTGGCGTTTCAATTGTAACAGTTGAGCTGCTTTTTCACTAATTGTGAGCTCCATTATTATTGCTTGACGATGCATTTTCTTGTTTATTATAACGTGATTTCTGTTTTGTAGGACCGGACGTATAATTAGGTTTTTGCTGCTCAAAACATTCATGCAATAAAGTATGATGATTTCCGGAACACTTGTGACATCGTTTGGTTGAAAAACAATTATTTCCATTATGATCGAAAATACAATTTTTGCAATAATTAAATTGGTTGACGGTTTTAAGTTTCAAATCGCTCGTCATTTCTTTAAACTTTTCGCAATTTAATAACCGATGTTCTGCAAAACAAAGCGGACATTGAACTGCTGACGCGTGCATGGACTTTGTTACTGGTTTTGCTGATTTCCAATTTGATTTATAATTATTTGCCTTACGATTATTATTTGCGGATGATGTTGATGAATTGTTTTGCTGTTGAGATGAATGCTCTTTAGGCATGATATCTTATCGCCGACGAGATGCTTCTAAACTAGTAAATTTATTCTCCAAGAAATCTAAGAAATCTTTTAGTACTGGTAGCTCCCTTGAGTTCTTTAAAGACTCTATGTACTCTGAATAGAATTCACTGTCCAACTTTTGCGGCAGTATATGAACTAGCAATGGGTCCCACGTTGTTGTGTCTACACCTAAGTTTTTAATAGCGTGAAGGCTCTCTACTGTAACGTCGTGCAACTTCTTGATTGCTTGAAATGATTGCTGCTGTATGTTAAGAAGATTAAGAAAAACATTCACATGTGATGAAAAAATTTACTTTTTGTTATCGAACCAATGATACAAGATCTCCCAACATACAATATAATTGTCAGCGCTGATTGGTAGGTGCTGAATTAGGCGCTCAGCCTCACCTTTTACCTTGCTTTTTAAGAATTGCATCTTCTGTGCGTTTGACAATGCGGAATTCTTATGGATTGTTTCGTTAAACAAATATTGAAACGATACCCACTGATGATAATTTCTTGTGAAAATAGGTATGTCTATTTTTGGAGTTGATTTTTCACGATACGATGTGGACCACATCTTTGTGTTGATGGCTTTTTTCATGTCGTTAAATATCTTCTCATATTTGTTGTAGTGGGACTCATACGCTACGTTTTCTTCTGTCTCACCGATGATTTCCCAATGAAGATTATCAACTGCGGTCCAACGATTTTGTAGAATTCGAAGACTATCTTCGAACTCCCATTTGTCGACGATTGCATCTATCTCAATATTGTCGACTGCTCTCATAAATGCTTTAAAATTGACCGACTGCTTATGTAGCATATCGTCAAGCTTGCTGTTGGAACCTGTTGACTCTAACTTAGAAGCTGCTGGAGTTGGAGCTCGTGGTTCCGAGTGGCTGACAGAAGCACCGGCCGCCTCTTGCTGTGCTGCTCGAGGAATCTCCCTCTGCTTGGGAGATGCTTGTATGCTACACTGTACTAAATCGTCATAAAACTGCTTAATCAGTCTTTTTACCGTTAAATATACTTCTTGGGTTCGCTCAAACTCTGAACTGACAAAGTACTGATGATTAGTGTTTTCGTACGGCATAAGCTTTTCATTGTTTGCCTGATAATCTCTCCAATAAGACTCCAGTAATTCAAGCCTTCGTTTACAATAATCGATTGTCTTACGCTCTACGCTATCTTTTTTAAAATTGACGAGAAGTTTCTTCAAACTCTCTGCAATCTCAGTTTGATTGATGTATAAATTTTCCATCCTGCTGCTGTAGTTATAATTAAAATGGAACGCTCTTACTTGATCAAATGCTTTGCTGCTAATGCTGACTAACGAAGTTGCTCCTCCGTCTGCCGACGCTATAGGTGTGAGCTGTATGCCCACTGCTAGTAACTGGTACCTCAGTCAATAAGTACCACTGGCTGCTGTTAAATGAAACCTCACTGAGTAGGTTTCGCTGGCTCTGCTGATGAGTGATGAAAACACTCTGAGTGCGATATGTACCCAGTACAACTCAGTACGCTGCTGCTAGCCTTTACCACAAAGTCACTGCTATGCTAAGCTAATGGACGCTGTACTCTATAAAGTCACTGATAAAGTTCACTCCACTTGCCGTTAGTCCAGAAAAAACCGCACTATATACTGACACGCGAAGTCCAAAGTTCGAAGGACCAAAATGTTCGGGTCGCGACCTAAGTGGTATTGACTATCGGGATGGCTACCAAAAACACTGAGTTTAACTTGCTAAAAACAATTTATTTTGTAACGATTAAAAGGCTACGCTAAAATGATGGCTAATGACAATGAGGCGAATGCACCCGGTTGCTGTCCGAATATGCACTGTTGTCGGCGCGCGCTCAACGCGGCCTTATTGATTCGCTAGATCAGCAAAAGGGTTTTCGAATAACATCGAACAACCAGCAATATTAGTTTATATAACTCAGTGTGTTATCATTGTGAAATTATTCGATTGTCATATTATTTTATAATTGGTCGTACTGTAAAGGGAATTGGTCTCATTACCTTCATTAGTACATCCGCGCGAAGCCGAGGCGGGCAACTAATATCCGATAAAAATTCGATGTGTGTATGTATGTTCCCCATGGATTCCAAAACGGCTGAAGCGATTTTGATGAAATTTTCGGGCAATCATCAGATTAGCCAGCGGAAGATCCTGTGAAGTTTGGTAGCGGATCAAGCTACCCGTGCGAATCTGGGGCGGGTCACTAGTTTATTATAACTAGTCAAATTTACACTTAGGAGAAAGAGAAACAACGATTGAAGTTGAAGGAAAAATATTATTTATTTGGAAAAATAATCTCCACGCAACAATCATGAATATAAAATATTTTGATCACATTACAATAATACTGATAATTATGTACTAAAAGAATGAATATAATTAGTAATATCACTAGAAGCGCAAATTTTATTTGCTTAAATAATAATTGGCACATCATAGTGAGCTCATAAGGTGGGTCTTTAAACATCTTTCCACTTTACATACATACATACATACGGAACGCCACCAGCTACGATCCTTACATACTCCTTTTGCCTCTTTTACGATCATACATCTGGTCAAACACGCACGCCGGTTCAAGTACTACGCCTCTGACCTTTCTGAAGAACATCACTAATAAGGTCACTATAGGGAGTCTCCCCGGCGTTTCCACTCACATCTGCCTTGTAAATACCTTTTATTAGTCGTTTTTCATTCATCCTCTCAACGTGACCAAACCATCTAAACATACTCTTTTCAATGTATGTAACTAGTTTACTACATCACATCGTCCCTCAGCCCATCATTCACAGTCACACCACGGTGGCCACACCACACATGCTTCGCAAGGAACGCATTTCCACAGCATTTATTTTTCCACCTTATAGAATTTTAATCTAAATATTCTCTATGACTAATAAAATACCTACTATAAATTATAGAATCAAATATCCTAAGGCTCATGGTAAAAATATGTCAATGTCAAAAGTATGTAGAACTAACTTCAATTGTGTAATAGGAATTTAAAATCTACTATTTTATTGGAAACAATAATATTATTATTATATTAATAGGTACTAATAATAGTAATTATCATCAAAGGTAACAATAATGGTTTTATACATTAATAGGATATATAATTTAAAAATCACGAAGAATTCATAAACTTCAGCTGATGTAATACTGGATACTGGTACTTATAAAAAAAAAAACTTCCTTAGTTAGAGGCATCGGAGTAGTTAGTAATGTGAAATGAAAAGTGATAAATATCATCAGATAGTCAAATTTCTGATTAGTGAATTTTTGTGCTAATATTCGCCCGCATGTGTTCTCCTTAATAATCCACTTCGCCAGAAATAAGTCCCTTGCGATGTAAGTTCATAATTGAGTCTGCGATGATCCGTGCTGATTTTCTTAAGTACCCTCCGCTAGTGAGCATTACAATAGGTATGTTATTCTGTTTGCACATTTCAAATACGAACTCGTCTCTCTTTACTATGCCCTGAAAAGGACAAAGATTTCAAAAACATTCAGGTTACTAAGCCGACGTTCGCACAGACGTAAAAATATCGCGGCGGGATTTTATCGCGCACTGGATTTTCAACCCTCGTTGTTGAGCCGAGCGTTGAGAATTCAACAACAACAGAGTGCATTCTAGCGCGTCGAAAAAACACTATTGGATTTTCAACTATCGGCGCTAAGGAGAGCGTTGTAAATCCAGTACCATATTTTTACGTCCGTGCGAACGTCGACTTAATAAGAGCGTTCATAGATTTTTTGTAGGAGCTAAATGAAACGGTAATTATCAAATTAATGTTTCACTTTCACCGCATGCGTCCTACAAAATATAGGTAATATATAAAAAAAACTCATTCCATTTCCTAAACTCAGACAGGATCTTGCTACATTGCAAGAGTCAGTCGTGGATAGTCCCCCAACTTGTGAGATTTCTATGGAATTATGTGGGCCGATCCCGGCGGCACTGCAATGCCGGGCCGACCCGCGACGGGAGTGGAGCGAGCCCCGAACATCCCGTCAGCTTACAAAAATCAGTTTAATATACTGGTCCCTCAGTGAGGGAACTTTCAGATATTAAGCTGAAAAGAACAGATACTACACTTTGATCTTAGCCAAAAGGCCGAGAAGCGATACCAAATAACTGAAAAACCAGGGTTGTCGTTCACTGGCGGAGAATCTTAACACCGCGATTCAAAAATGAGCGTCGAATGAACAACGCCATCTATCGAGCGCAGGTGTAAACTTATATTCAAACAGTGAAAAATGTACAAAGGCATAATAAAATGAGGAGAAGTATCATGATTCATGATGGACACTAATATATTTTTATTTTGTTACTAATTATTAACACTTTAACGGACACTAAACGCCCATAGGCGTAATGACAATATAGCTTCTGTTGGTCTCAATGTCCTTCAACCGATTAATTATGGTTTCAAATTAAAATCACATTATTGACTAGCGGGTTATAATAATTATAATAATTTGGCATTATCGAGCATTATTTTTTACTATTCTTATATAATATTCGCTAATATGTAAAAATAAAAGAACTTACAAATTCGCTGATCCTCAAGTGCCCCAGTGGGTCGTTGTCCAATATGTCAGTTCCGGCGTTATATACTAAAATGTCTGGCTTGAACTCCTGCAAGGCTTCTTTGAGATTCCTGAAACAATAACTTGATATTATCAAAGCGCCTGTAGAATAAGGCCATATCACGGTACGGCTCTAATAATCCTTCCATATCCTAAGAGCACGTCTTCCCTACCATTATCGCGCCCCGCGGCCTGATATCAAAAATGGTCTTTGTAGCCCCATGAAACATGAGGGTCCAGGGGCTATTGTGAATCTTTGGGTTCTTTCGAGTCGGGTCAAACCACGCTGGGGTTGGTGCATTTCATTCATTCATGCATTATCAAAACGCCTGTAATAGTAGTATTATATATACAGGGTGTTAGGTTAAACGAGGGACATATTGAACGGAGTGTAGTACTCATGAAAATAAACAACTTTTACCATGGAAATAACCCCGAAATATGAAAAAAAAATTCAGCTGTCTCGTACATTTTGATCGCGTAGGTTTTGCACTTTGTATAGAACAGCTGATTTTCTTTTTCATATTTCAGGGTTAGTTAGGTTGGTGTGGACTGGCAACACTGGCGGCCGGTCGTCAAAATAACGATCTCTAGTTAATTATTTTAGAAAATTAATAAAAAGTGTTTTATTAATGTTAAATTAGTGTTATAAAGTCGTGCCTAGTTATTAAGTAGTATATCCAGTGATTATACAGTATTTTTTGTTGCGAGAACTTCGCACAAAAAGGATATTAAACCGGCTGTCAACTCAACGGTGACGGATTTCAAAATATCATAAAACCCGGGGAGTATTTTGTTTTATTTATGTTATTGCACATAGTAATAACCGACCACTGTACTGACTGAACATCACAAAATACTGCTCAGCCTCTGAGCTACGTCCATCACACATTGGCATGGTTTATGTCTCGTTTTGCTTGACAACTAGTGGAAGCAAAATTGATGACGAAAACATTCGCTCAGACAAGAAATACTACATAATTTACTTCACAAAAAATACACTCATTACTGCTTATTGATTACGTATCATTTATTCATGATATTATTGGTTGGATTGTTAGAAATAATCAGTACGTACCTACTTAAAGGTTAACGAAACTTATGTAGTGAATTAACAATATACTTTTAATCTAATTGCAATAATAGAACACAAAAAGAACGTTGATTATCGTTTTTTGGATTGTTATCTATAAGTATATAAAACTTTATTTGATTTTAATTTATTTTACATAAGTATCCTACCCACACAGGGAAGAGTAAAATCATAGGACAATAGAATCAAATATAACTTTGTACTTGATCTAATCTAGTTGCATTTCAATTAGACTCAGCAGCCTACATCATTTCTCCATAAAGCTACACTAACTTCTCCCATTATTAATATTTTTTATTTTTTTTTTTTCCTTTCATTTCAAGCTTTCTGTTCTTGGTTTTTTTGTTGGTGGCGGCAGGAAACGCAATATGATATCTGGCTTATGCAGCAAAACAGCGAATGCACGTTCCTGTCCCACAGTCGTCTACCTCCTGCCGTCGGGCAAACTCGTGTCAAAAATATGTAACTTTTCGTGTGATAAAATTATATCAAGTGTCTATATTCTTTTGGTTTCACTTCTAATGGAATACCCTTTCTGATCTGGACATAACGTAAAGTACAACAGAGAACAATACCCACACACATGAGTGAGAACATACACACCTATAATACCTACTAACATAAAACTACCTAAACCAACCTAAACTGGTGACCCCGGACAAAAGTTAGAAGTGATTTGTGTAGTGACCAACAGTGACATTCAATCGTTAACATGCCTAACGGAGCGTCAGGCAATATTCAAAATTCACCAGCATTAATCACCACGGCTGGAAAAGTTATATATACTACGGCATCAGAGGCAGCAGGAGGTATGCGTACTGTCACCGCAGTACCCCAAGAGGAGTTAGCAGCGATTACCGTAACATCTCGCATCCCAGATTTTTGGACGAACATGCCTCGGATGTGGTTCGCCCAATTCGAGAGCATTATGGCACAGCAGAAGCAGGGGGATGAGATGAAATATAACGTAGTAGTCTCGAAGTTAAATATGGACAATCTACAACAGGTGAGCGACATTATTCGAGATCCACCAGCTCAGGACAAATATCAGACCCTGAAAGATCGGCTGATAAGTGTTTACGAGGAATCAGCGGAGCAGCAGTTTCGTAAATTGGCGAGTGAGATAGAACTGGGAAATCAAAAACCTTCTCAGCTTCTCAGGATTATGGCAGATTTAGGCCGAAACTCAGATATATCGGGTCAAGCCCTGCGTACACTCTGGCAAGCGAAACTTCCAGCAGCAGTCAGAGCAGGATTGGTAGTCACTGAGGAGAAAAATCTGGACAAGTTGGCAATCATCGCAGACAGAATTGTGGAGAACATCAACACCAACAGCGTCGCAGCAGTGCATACAGATGCGTCAGCATCAACCAGCAACAACCAGATATTCGCAGTAGGTGATTTGTTATCGCAACTCAATAAACTATCTGCGGAAGTAGCGTCATTGAGAAGTGAAGTACAAGGGCGAGGAAGAAGCAACTTCCGAGGACGCGGACATAGACGGTGGAATGGACGCTCGAGGTCAAGATCCAGGGGTAACCAGCCGAAGATGACCTCTGACGATCCGAATTGGTTATGCAAATACCACTATAAGTATCGTACTCGTGCACGTACATGTGAGAAACCCTGCGCCTGGAAAGACAAGGAGGGAAACTAGCTGCGGTACATTCTGTGGCGGGAGAGTATGTATCGGCAACCAACAACCGCCTAAGTGTAACAGACTCTCAGAATCATATTACGTTTCTGGTGGACACAGGAGCGAATATTTCCGTATTACCAGCTAGTGTCAGAGACAAAAATCGTGGTGAGTGTTCTGAATATAAATTATTTGCAGCTAATGGCAACGAGATAAAAACGTATGGAATAAAGTCACTTATTCTAAATTTAAATTTAAAGCGAGCATTTCGTTGGACCTTTGTAATCGCAGATGTTACGCAACCCATACTGGGAGCTGATTTTTTGAAACATTATAAGTTGTTAATAGATTTAAGTTCTAAGAAAATAATTGACCAAGTTACAAGTCTAAACATCCTCGCTTCAGTAGTTCAGAGTGACCAACAATCAATTAATACGATTAGTAGTAATCACCCTTATTATGACCTTCTAACGGAATATTCAGAGATAACGAAACCGGTCCTATTCAAAGAGGCAGCCCCTCATGCAGTTTATCACTACATAGAAACTACCGGCCCGCCGGTATATGCACGCCCTAGACCGCTACCGCCGGAAAGGTACCAAAAAGTTAAAGACGAATTTGTTTTGATGCAGGAACTAGGCATTTGTAGACCCTCTAAGGGAGCTTGGGCAAGCCCACTACATGTTGTTCAAAAAAAAGATGGACAGCTACGTCCTTGTGGTGACTATAGACAATTAAACGCAAAAACAAAACCAGATAGGTATCCAATTCCAAGATTAAAAGATTTTACATACGTTTGCTCTAACAAAAAAGTTTTTTCCCGATTAGATATCAACCGTGCTTACCATTGTGTACCGATAGCAGAGCAAGACATTGAAAAAACAGCAATCATAACACCTTTTGGATTATTTGAATTTCTAAGAATGCCTTTCGGCTTACGTAACGCGGCCCAGACGTTTCAAAGGTTTATGAATAACAACGTCTTACAAGGTTTAGAACAACATGTAGAGGACAGCCACGGTTATAAAGATACATTCTATTTTTGTTATCTGGATGACGTCATTATAGCTAGCGACAGCGAAGAAAGTCATAGGCAACATTTAAAAGTGATTTTAGAACGGTTTAGCCAATTTGGTATCACTATAAATCTTAGTAAATGCATATTCGGAGTAACAGAATTAGATTTTTTAGGTTTTAAGGTCACCTCGGAAGGAATAAAACCCTTAAAGGAGAAGATAGAAGCAATTAATAATTATCCAAAACCGGAGACAATTGATCAATTGAGGCGCTTCCTAGGAATGATCAATTTTTATAGGGCACATTTACCGCGAGCAGTAGAATATCAAAAAGAGTTAAATAAGTATTTACACAATTCAAAGAGAAAAGATAAAACTAAAATTATTTGGACGGAACAAGCGGAAAACGCCTTCATTAAATGTAAAGACAGTTTGCAAAATAGCATCATGTTATCACATCCAGCTACCGACGTACCGTTATCGCTGATGGCGGACGCATCGAATTTTTGCATGGGCGCTGTATTGCAACAGGAAATAGAAGGGCAGTGGAGACCATTAGGTTATTATTCGAAACAACTGTCTGAAGCACAGCAAAAATACTCAACGTATGATCGAGAGCTATTAGCGATTTACTCAGCAATGCAATATTTCCGTACAGTATTTGAAGGAAGAAAATTAACAATTTTTACCGATCATAAACCATTAACTTTTGCATTTTCCCGGAAAATTAGTGAAAAAGAGACTCCACGTCGAACTCGGCAATTATCGTACATTAGTGAGTTCACGACCGATATTAGGCACATTTCAGGTGACGAAAACGTCGTAGCGGACGCTTTATCACGCATAGAGACGATAGATACTCCTTCTAGTATTGATTATGAAGAACTTGCAAGTAAGCAAAAGTTAGATTGTGAGTTAAGTACTAGACTACAAGAGGCAAAAGATACTTTGCAATTCAGGGAAATATTTTTACCAAACTGTAAAGTATCAATAGTTTGTAATATGTCAACTAAGGTAGCTCGACCATATTTAACGGAGAATTATCGTAGATTAATATTTGAACAATTGCATAATTTAAGTCATCCAGGAATAAGGGCAACAAAAAAATTAATTAAGGATAGGTTTTATTGGCCATCAATGAATGTGCAAATTGCCAAATGGACTAAGACATGCGTTAGTTGCCAAAAGGCAAAGGTACAGCGACACACGAAATCGAAATTAGGAAATTTTATGCCTAGTGCCCGTTTTGAGCATATACATGTCGATTTAGTAGGACCTCTGCCGACCTCACAAGAGGGACATAGGTACCTACTAACTATTATAGATAGAGGCACGGGCTGGCCAGAGGCGTACCCATTGAAAGAGATTACGGCAAAGTCAGTCGCACAATTAATTTTTGAAAACTGGATAACTCGTTTCGGATGTCCTGTTAGGCTGACAAGCGACCAGGGCAGACAATTTGAGAGCGATTTATTTTTACAATTAACAGCGTTTTTAGGTATAGATAAAATACGTACCACCCCATACCACCCACAGAGCAATGGGATGATAGAAAGATGGCATAGGTCATTGAAAGTGGCATTACGAGCACGTCTAAATAATAACTTAAATTGGTTACAAGAATTACCTATAATATTATTGGGGTTACGCGCAGTTCCACGAAGCGATACTCACGTCAGCGCAGCGGAATTGACGTATGGTCTAAAGTTAAAACTACCTAGCGATTTTTACGAGTGTTCAAACTCTAAAATTAAGTATAACGATGAATATGTCAATCAACTCGTGAATTTATTTAATAATCTTAAGCCGCGAAGTGTACAACACAGAGACTCTCGCACCATATTTGTTCACCCAGATTTGAATAGTTGTGATCATGTATTTGTTAGGAACGAAGTAATGAGAGGAACACTTCAACCTCCTTATTTAGGCCCGTATAAGGTCATAAAGAAGGGAAGTAAATCATTTAAGATAAACATTTTTGGAAAAAATACATTAGTTTCGATCGACAGATTAAAACCAGCGTATTTGCTGAATGAAGAAACAACACCTCTGGAACGTGGATGTTTAGATACAAATAGCAGTAATAATAGAATAAGCATACAAGACAGTCAACATGAGTCACCCGTAAATAGCGATAAGCGTGTCAATTATACCACACGCAGTGGTCGCATATCAAAATTGCCAGTTAGGTTCTTAAATGAATAGTAAGTAATTTAATAATAAATGCAATTGTAAACAAAATCTTAATATAAGTAAGTAAATAGTGAAAGTAACAAACACTTTCATTATATTTTTGTACTCGTACAGTAATACCTAATCAACATGGGTAAATCATACAGTAAGGAACAGGAGATTATTATTGCACAAGATGGAGCAAATAGAGCAACTAACAGTGACATAGAATTACATAAAGAGTTCAAGTTATACGGAAGTCTCATGATGATTGTGTTGATACTATTATCAATATTGATTGTGTATCTCTGTTTTACAACATGTAGAAAACGTTCTCAAGAATGGGTGAAAAAGCAGATAATGTCAACAACCAGATTGACATCAGTTTCTACGGTTGTTCCTAGTAATGTACAGCAAGTACAACCACAGCAACCACAGCAGGTTGTATACGCTTAAGGAAACGTGTGTTAAAGTAACATTACTTTGGTTTTTCCAGTGACCTATATTTTAAAGTGTGTGTAATTAACTAATTATCATAAACATAATTGTCTCAAGTTTTAAAGTCGTAATAAAATATAAAACTAAACTTCAAAGTAAGTCATTTGTAACTTTAAACTTTTGTTTACAGTCAGCAAGCAAGTGTTGCTGAATTGCAATTGATTAAGTGTGAATAATAAAATTGTCAACTAGTATGTTATGACTTCCACTTTGTTTTGTAAAGGTATTAATTTCTGCATAGGTTGTATAAGGATGTTATGATTGTGTTGCAACTTGCTGATAATGTTTACTGAGTAGTATTATTGTGGTACTGCGGTGGTATTTAAGGCATCTAACTAACTTAGGATTTTATGTTTGTCAAAAAAATTTTTTTTTTTATTTTATAAGAGGGGGACCACTGTGGCGGCAGGAAACGCAATATGATATCTGGCTTATGCAGCAAAACAGCGAATGCACGTTCCTGTCCCACAGTCGTCTACCTCCTGCCGTCGGGCAAACTCGTGTCAAAAATATGTAACTTTTCGTGTGATAAAATTATATCAAGTGTCTATATTCTTTTGGTTTCACTTCTAATGGAATACCCTTTCTGATCTGGACATAACGTAAAGTACAACAGAGAACAATACCCACACACATGAGTGAGAACATACACACCTATAATACCTACTAACATAAAACTACCTAAACCAACCTAAATTTGTCTGTCTAATTGGTTCTCACTTTTCCTTTGCTTCTACTTTCAGTTCTTGTTCCTGAAACCATGCCTGTGATGACCCGTAAGACTGCTGCTCAGGAGTTGGAGCTTAAATTAAGAACGGCCATTCAGGATCTTGACGCTTCAAACAGTAAATGTCAACAGCTGTTACAGGAGATAGATGAAAGTGAGAAGGAAGTAGAGAAGGTAGTTTTCAGGAACACATGCTTGAAAAAGGAGCTAATAGATCTAAATCAACAATACCTAGATGTTGTTGATGAACGGGACAAACTGCGGGTGGTCACAGATGGTTTCAACAACTGCAGTAGCATTTATGAGGAGGCTTTGTGTAAGGTTAGGGACCTAGAAGAAGAATTAATTCTTGCAAATGTACATATTGCTAAATTACAAAAACAAAAAGATTGTACTCAGGCTAATCAGAGTAATATTAGCTTGCATGATGAGTTATTAAACATTAATTGCAACCATCATTCATTAGTAACAATAGACCTTACTGAAGAGTCAATATTGAAACATAATATTAGTAGTTATAAAGTAAGTCAAAATAAAATTAAAAAATATGCAAAACTAAATAAAATCATAAATAAATGCAATAAATTTAGAAAGCAACAAAAACACTGTTCCAGCAATACTAAACTAAGGAAAGAACGTGTTTTTTTAATAAATAAATTAAAAAACTATCAAATTAAACTAGAAGACAGTAAGAACATTTATGAGATTGACACTCAACGATTACAGTCTGAAATTCAGGTACTAGAAGAGTCAATACATTCACTCTATACTAAGTATGTGACGTCTGAAAAACAAAATCAGGAGCACATACTTGCTACAAGGGAGTTAGTGGACATGTGCAACTCTAATGTAGACAAAGTGGACCCGCTGACTCTTAGCAGCCCTCAATGTTCATTGCATAGAAAATCCAATCTTGGCACTTTCCAACCTGAGGTAACGGAGGACCCGTCCCAGTCAGAAAGTGCTCAGGTATCTATACGCTTTCAAGATACACCAGATATTGAACTAGGTCCATTGCAAGTAGTTCAGATAGATGCTAGTTCTGTCCCTTATAGTGGTAAAGTATGTTGCAGTTCAATTATGTTTTCTGATAGTTATGGAAAAGGGTTAGGAAAATTACTTAGCAATAACCTGAGTCATTCTTCTCAAAACTATTGTATGCCTCAGGCTTCCCACAAACAAATAATGGCTTCAATAACTAGGAGTAAATGTGATCCTAATGCCATTGTTACTATACTTATAGGTAACAGCCTTAATGTTACAAAAGATGATATTACTGATAGTGTCACCGAGCTATTGAAGTTAAATTGTAAAAAAATTATTATGTGTGCTTTTCCATATTTTGAATACTTGTCAAACAGACAAAACAACTACATTCATATGTTAAATAGTCACATGCAATTCTTGGTTAGTCACCATGGTGACAAGTTTATATTTTTTGACACCAACATTTTTGTTGATAAGCTACGCTCGACTAGGGATACGGTGTATCTGCCCAGTAGTTTTAGACGTCAAATAGCTAGGCTATTAGCTTTTAATATTAACTCAGACATAATTAGTATGTCGAAGTCATCTATAATTAGCACCACAGTTAGTAATAGTACTAATGTTAAGGTAGTCAATAATTTAAACTAGTTTGTAAGACAACAGAAGGTACCACTAACAGTATAGTTACACTTAATAACAAAAAGGTATTTTCTAGCACTAAAATTGTTAACTGCAGAAAAGGGGCTAAGCAGAAATCCTTGAAATTATTTCATCAAAATATTCAAGGTTTTTCATCCAAACAATTGGAAATTGAATTGTTTTTAGAAAAAACAATGTTTGACATTATTTGTTTAACTGAGCATTGGTTAAAAGATTACGAAATGTTAATTAATTATGAGAATTATAGTGTGGCCAGTTGTTTTAATCGAACATCAATGATGCGAGGTGGTTCACTAATCTTAATTAAAAATTGTATTAAATCAAAAACTCGTACAGACATAGTTGAACTATCGGTTGAACATAGCATTGAACTTTCCTGTGTTGAGCTGGATAAGCATGTCATAGTGTGCGTTTACAGACCTCCAAATTATCAAAACTACTACATATTCGAGTCAGTAATGGAAGAAGTTTTGGCAAAACTTGCAGCTGGTAATAAGTCAGTAATTATCTGTGGTGACTTTAATATTAATATTTTAGAAAACAATTCAAATACCAGTAGATTGTTAAATTTGTTTAAATCATTCAATTTGTCAAATGTGTTTGTAGAACCAACCCGAATTACTACGACTACTGCTACATGTATTGATAATGTTTTTTGTTGCTGTGACTATTTAGATAAATCCATCGTTAATTATCTCCCTTCTGATCACAGCGGTCAAACTGTAACTTTTGAGTCCAACATACCAATACAAAAAGTGCAGATACAATCCAGACCAATAACATCTGCTAATTTAAAAAAATTTAATAGCACTTTAATTGGTAAGTTAAATGACCAAGAACTAACAATGAACAATGTTAATATTTTGTATGAAGAATTCTTTTCGGTAGTCCAAACAGAGTTCGATAAATCTTTTAAGAAGATCACAAAAACTATAAGCCCTAAGTTTTTATTTAGTGACTGGGCAACTAGAGGACTCAGGAAAAGTAGGGAAAGACTTTTCGAGCTGTATGGCCTTAAGCCTTATATTAACACGGAATCTTTTAATAAGTATGTTTCTACTTACTCTAGAATTTTTAAGAATACTTGTAAGGCAGCTAAAGCTTTATACATTAGCAACAAGGTTAAATCAGCAGAGAATAAAATTAAGACAGTTTGGAAAATTATCAATAATGAAACTAATAGGATCAAAAAGCATAATTTTGATTACACACTGGAGACGTCATGTGGTCTCATTTGCGATAGCAAAGAAGTTGCTCAAGAATTTGTAAATTTCTTTACCAGTATCCCACTTAAAACTACTGAAATATTAAACTCCTCGCCCTCACTTTCTTTTAATTTAGTAAAGGCGAACGTTTCGGCCTGCCCGATTGAATTTAACTTTAAGCACATTAACCCCATAACAGTAATAAAAGCTTTTAAGCAAATTAAGATCAAACCGACCGAAGATCTTTGGGGAATGTCTATTAAAGTCTGTACCTCCATAATTGAGACTATAGCGCCTTACTTAGCCTTAATATTTAATTTGTGTGTGGATCAGGGAGTTTTCCCGGATTTAATGAAATACAGTAAGGTAATACCACTTTTTAAATCCGGGGACAGTAAGGACACAAATAATTATAGACCCGTATCCGTGTTGCCAGTTTTCAGCAAGGTTTTTGAAAAAGTAATGCTTAATCAAATGCTCAATCATTTTAACACGAATAAAATACTTCACGATCAACAGTTTGGTTTCACCAAAGGACGTTGTACGACCGACGCCGGTGTAACCTTATTAAAACACATTTTTAACGCGTGGGAAGAGGCCCAAGACGCCATAGGAATTTTTTGTGACCTCTCCAAGGCATTTGATTGCGTTGATCACGAAACCCTACTCTTGAAACTTGAGCATTACGGACTTGGAAAACTTGCGCTCAGTTTAGTAAAATCTTATTTAAATGATAGACAACAGCAAGTTCAAATAAATGGTATCACTTCACTTGGTTTAAATGTAAAAATGGGTGTTCCACAAGGCTCAATATTGGGTCCTTTCCTCTTTTTAGTGTATATTAATGATTTACTCCATTTATTAAAAAATCAACCACAAATGGTGTTATTTGCTGACGATACTTCCTTGATTTTTAAGGTAGGTAGACGTGATACAAATTTTGACGAAGTTAATAACGCCCTACTGCAGGTCCAAAATTGGTTCACTGCTAATAATTTAGTATTAAATGGGAAAAAAACTAAGTGCATTAGATTTTCTTTACCAAATGTAAAAAGTAGTGATTGTGAGATAGTATTGAATCAAGAGAAACTAGAATTCGTCGATAAAACCGTTTTCTTGGGGATCACGCTCGACTCTAGGCTACAATGGGGTCCTCATTTAACATCACTTGCAGGACGGCTAAGTTCAGCAGCATATGCTGTCAGAAAAATCCGTCAATTTACTGATGTAGATACTGCGCGGCTAGTCTATTTTAGTTACTTTCATAGTATCATGTCTTACGGTATTTTACTTTGGGGACGGGCTGCAGACATCGAGTCAATTTTTATTCTGCAGAAAAGAGCCATTAGAGCCATATATAATCTCCGCAAGCGCGATTCTCTAAGGGAACTGTTTAAGGAAATTAACATCATGACGGTACCTTGTCAATATATCTACGAAAATATCATGTACGTAAGGAAAAATTTACATCTTTTTAGTAAAAGAGGTGAAAGGCATAATTATAGTACTAGAAAAAGGGACCTATTAGCTCAACCAGGTTTCAGACTAGCTAAAGTAGACACGTCGTTCATGGGATACTGTTTAAAATGTTACAATAAAATACCTCCACACATACTTCAGCTCAATGAGACTAAATTCAAAACTTGTATAAAACGCACACTATGCAGGCAGGCATATTATAAGTTTGGGGATTACATAACCGATAAAAATGCTTGGCTCAATGCTGGTCCTGCTCCACAACCACAACTAATTAATTAACATTTGAAGATACTGTTGGAGATGCTGAAGATTGTAAGACTATCATTGCATTGTATAGACTCAATCTCCTTTGTATTATATAATTGCATAGCACATGTGTGAGTACTATGTACATACTCTAAAGCTACCATTTACTGGGTACGTCTTTGTTTGACTTGAATGTGCCCTGGCGACTGAGAGTATGTGACGCTCACACTAATGTCTCGCTGATGGTGGCGCGTGTTGGATCATTTAGCCAATCCATGCGTCAGGTTCGTGAATAAGCGCTGTCAGTGAAGGCTGGGCATACCTTAGCGGTCAGGGCTTATTTTAATTTAATTTAAATATTTGAATTGTTTTTTTTTAAGGACGCTTTTAACGTTCTGCATCGTTCTCACATATGAAATTTCAACATGAATGATGTAACCATTATTTTGTAACCATATCTTGATTTAAAAGAGTGTCCGTGGAGTTTCTTGCCCGTTCTTCTCCATAGGTACCTACTATGCTTTGGAATGGGCGCCTAGCTTCATCTTTCTGACTGACCGACCCCTTGACAATTCAAAAGTGCCTGTAATTGGTTTAATTGAAATAAATGCTTTGAGTTTGAGTTTGTTCCATGGTAAAAGTTGTTCATTTTCATGAGTACTACACTCCGTTACAGTATGTCCCTCGATTAACCTAACACCCTGAATAGGACAACGGGCTGATGTCCGCAGCTCCATGTCCAAGCTCGTATTTTGCGTACGGAAGGCGCCTGTAACTAGGGCAATACAGCTCCCTGAATTATAGTAAAATTATAGTTCAATATTCATAAAAGATTAAAACACACAATGTTTAAAATTACGAATATTGAACTATACTTTTTAACGCAAACAAAATTGTGGAGCAAGTAAGTTAGTTTGTATATTTGGGGAGTCTGTTTACAATGGATGGAAAGATTTATGAAGATGTGAAAAGGAGAGCAAATGCGAGAAATAAAGTGAATGGTGCTATACAATCGATTGTGACCAACCAATTGCTGTCCAAAAAGGCTCGATGTTCTTGTGAACATCGAGCGTTTTTGGACTTCATTTGGTTGGCGGTTGGTGTGCTGGTACAGTGCGCTGCATCAATTGGGTACCCCAGTTGTATTAAGATTTTAATACAACTGGGGTACCCAATTGATGCAGCGCACTGTACCTATGCTTATGAATGGAAGTGAATGTTGTTGGATGTGGCAAAAGAAGCATTAAAGTAGAATAAATGCTGTGGAAATGCGTTCCTTGCGAAGCATGTGTGGTGTGACTGTGAATGAAAGGCTGAGGAATGATGTGATAAAGCAACGGTGTGGTTTAAAAGAAGATGTAGTAAGAAAAATTTAAAAGAGTATGCTTAGATAGATTGGTCAGTTTGAGAGGATGAATGAAAGGCGACTAACAAAAGGTATTTACAAGGCAAATGTGAGTAGAAACGCCGGAGGGACGCCCTAGGAAGACATATAGTGACCTTATTGATGTTCAAACTCAAACTCAAAGCATTTATTTCAATTAAACCAATTACAGGCACTTTTGAATTGTCAAGGGGTCGGTCAGTCAAAAAGATGAAGCTAGGCGCCCATTCCAAAGCATAGTAGGTACCTATGGAGAAGAACGGGCAAGAAACTCCACGGACACTCTTTTAAATCAAGATATGGTTACAAAATAATGGTTACATCATTCATGTTGAAATTTTACATGTGAGAACGATGCAGAACGTTAAAAGCGTCCTTAAAAAAAAAAAAACAATTCAAATATTTAAATTAAATTAAAATAAGCCGTGGCCGCTAAGGTATGACCAGCCTTCACTGACAGCGCTTGTTCACGAACCTGACGCATGGATTAGCTAAATGATCCAACACGCGCCACCATCAGCGAGACATTAAGAGTTCTTCAGAAAGGTCAGGTGCGTAGTACCTACTCGCAACCGGCGTTCGTGTATGACCAGATGTGTGAACGTAAAAGAGGCAAAAGGAGTATGTAAGTATAGCAGGCATTCTGTGACATAATTTTTCAAATCCGACTGGTAGTTCCAGAGATTACCCCCTACATACAAACTTACAAACAAACAAATTTTACCTCTTTGTAATGTATTTAGTATAGATAAATTACATTTTTAAATATTTGAATGAATAAAAATATTTATAAAAAAAAACTGCCTCTCGGCATCAGGAACAGGTCCAGGGGTCCAAGCTGCCGGTGGCTCTAGAGAAAGGAACCTCCTCACTATGCGTGCCGTGTCCAGGAGTATTGCTTTCTGAATCAAGCCCATAACCCAGGCGCGCAATGAGAGCCTCCTGAGGTGTTGGTCGAGGCTCTCCGCTATTAGGCCACTAACCGTAACAATAGGGATGATGACTAAGTATATATTTTTTGTCCAATTAGAAAAAAAAAAAAAAATATTTAAAAAAATATTGGACACGTACTTCCTCTTTCTTTTTTCACGTAATCAAAAGAATACGGCGATACATTGAATTAAGATGTGGCATGACGTCACGCCTTGCTCGACTTTATACGTAGTTGTGACGTAGTGTGACGTAAAACATGCATTAGATAAAACACATTGAAGTTGGAGAGTGGGAGCTTCCGACTTAAATTTTAAGCAAAAAGCAAAAAATACGTGTCTAATATTTTTTTATTGTCTGAATGCTGGACTGAATAGAATTGATTTTCTTTAACCCAGGCATCATCCCTATTATTTCCTTTATTTCACTAATATACAAATAAATTACATTTTTAAATATTAGAATATGAAAAATATAAAAACATTTAAAAATATAAAAATAGTAGCCCACCGGTATCGGGAACAGTGTCCAAGCTACCAGCGGTCAGGACTCCAGAGAGAGGTACCTCCTAACAATACGCGCCGTGTCCAGAAGTACCGCTTTCTGAATCAGGCCCTTAATACAGCTGCCCAACGAGAGCCTCCTTAGGTGTTGGTCGAGGCTCTTGGCAATTAAGCCATTGGCTGACACGACTATCGGCACAATGATTGCTGAGTCCACATCCCACATGTCGACAACCTCGCGAGTCAAGTCAAGATACTTGATTTGTTTATCTTTCTCCGCTTACACGAGGTTCCAGTCATGCGGCACCGTTATGTCAATAATCATTGCCCGCCGCTCTATTTGATCCACCACCACTATATCAGGCTTATTGGCAACAATAGTCCTGTCAGTGATGATGGATCGATCCCAGTACAATGTGATATTTCCATTTTCGAGAACTGGGTCGGGCACGTACCTATAGTACTGTACTTCCGATTCTACAAGGCTGTATTTCAGAGCAAGTTGCTGATGGATTATCCTGGCTACAAGGTTGTCTATGCAAGTACTCTTCGTTAGCTAGACGAGAACACCCGGAGATAATGTGTCGGATTGATTCTCCCGGACGGTGGCATGCCCGACAGATGTAAACCGTGCCGTCTTTCACAATATATCTCCGGTAGTTGTTCGTCATCATAACTTCGTCCATAATTGCACAGACAAAACCTTCGGTTTCCCCAAAGAGGTCACCGGAACGGAACCAAACGCTAACGGACGCTAACAAATCTACATCGGGTAGAGCCCGGAAAAAGCGTCCGTGAAGCTCCTTACTCTGCCATATCTCCCTGCGATCGTTAGTGTCAAGCACTACAGGCTTGCGCCAGTTCTCTTTAGCCAAGGAGAGAGGTACTCACCTCGCTCTCGACAAGGTGGTCGCGGTCGACAAGGGACTCCCCTTGTCGACCGCGACCACATCTCGATGCGTCCCTACGTCGGCTTCTAGTGCATCCCCACGTCGGCTTCTTATCCCTATTATTAGGTCTTTACCTATGAAATTGCCGTTCTGCAGTACTGGCCATTTCAAATCAAAATAATTTTTGTTTGGCTAAGAATTCTAATTTCAAATTAATTTTATTTTAAAAACATGGATTTTTTTTTCCAAAAGTAGTAATTTGTTTATTGATTAGTGTTACATTTTCATCGCATTTCAATCTTTTTCGTCATCATGGATACGTTAAAAATTCGAGTAATTATGGAATATGAGTACCGTCGTGGCAGCAACGCGGCACAAGCGGCACGCAACATCAACGACGTTTACGGAGCTAACACCACAAACCAACGCACCACTTGTTATTGGTTTGCTCGCTTCCGTTCTGGAAATTTCGACCTGAAAAATGAACCTCGCGGTCGTCCGAAGACTTTGGTCGACAATGACGAATTAAAGGCGATTGTGGAAGCTGATGATACACAATCTACGGCTGAATTAGCAGCAGCTTTCGACGTTAGCGTCAAAACAATATTGGTCCATTTGCGTCAAATTGGCAAGGTAAAAAAGCTTGACAAATGGGTGCCCCACGAACTCAATGATCGCCAGCGCGAAGTACGCGTCGAGACGTGCCTTGCACTGCTCAACAGACACACAAATGAAGGAATTTTGAACCGCATTGTTACCTGCGATGAAAAATGGATTCTGTTTGATAACCGCAAGCGCTCAGCAAGTTGGTTGGATCCTGGTTCAGCACCTAAACAATGCCCTAAACGAAAACTTACCCCTAGAAAAGTGATGGTCACTGTTTGGTGGTCTAGCGCCGGTGTGATTCATCACAGCTTCTTACCAAACGGGGTGAGCATTACTTCAGATGTGTACTGTGAAGAACTGAACACAATGATGGAGAAGCTGGCACATCTCCAACCAGCATTGGTCAATCGCTCGTCTCCGCTGCTTCTGCACGACAACGCGCGACCTCATACTGCACAGCAGACGGTCTCCAAGTTGCAAGAACTGGGGTTGGAAGCTCTCCGTCATCCGCCCTACTCACCAGACCTTGCGCCTACAGACTACTACTTTTTCCAGAATTTGGATAACTTCTTGGCGGGAAAAAAATTCAATACCCGAGAGGCAGTACAAAATGCCTTTGAAGAATTTGTTGCCTCCCGTCCAGCTGATTTCTTTAAGAAGGGCATCAATTTACTGCCACTGCGTTGGCAAAGATGCATTGATTGCATGGGTGATTACTTCGATTAATACAAATAAAAAATGCATGAAAAAAATTCGTTTAAATTTTTTCATACAAAACGGCAATTTCATTGGTAAAGACCTATTATT
This sequence comes from Cosmia pyralina, assembly GCA_946251885.1. NCBI lineage: Eukaryota > Metazoa > Arthropoda > Insecta > Lepidoptera > Noctuidae > Cosmia > Cosmia pyralina. Next base: position 21,364,546 of record OX276342.1, on the reverse strand, counting down.
ATTACAATGATTGCAGATGATTATTATTGTTGATCTGTGAGATTTTGCGCGTCGTGAGGGGAAAAGTTGGTAATACTCACAATCTCAATTTGAGCATATACTCCAAGTCCTCAACTTTGTGGCCCAGTTCCACTTTCTTCCTGATGGCCCGCTTCGCTTGCTTGTCGTTAGGGTATATGTACTTGTTGTACATGTCCATTATGTACACCTCCGGGACGTCTATGAAGTCGTGTTCGTAACCATTGCCCTGAAACGTCATACAATAGCTATTTATATAGGTAAACTTGGATAGTGTGAGGCCGGATGCATTCACAGTATTATTATTTATCGACCGCAAAAATGTGTTTGGTGTTTCATTGAATTTCTCGTAAACAACCAAGTTATTATTTGACTTACATAAAAAGTAAATCATAATCTAAATATGAGTATCAAAAATCCCCCCCCCCCCCCCCTAAAACCCAAGCCACACGCTTATGTGCATAATTTTTTGATATTTCATCCTTCGGTTACATGTATGGGGAGAGCCAGCCCTAATTGTTTAGCGGTGCACAGAATACACCTGCTTTCCAATTATCATCGGTACAGTGCAAATTTTCCCATTTTGCTACGGAACCTTAAAAAAGGATTATCTCTCGACCTCTGGGTGTAGTAACAAAGAGATCAAAGATGGCAATCTCAGAGCAAATAATAAACCAAGACGTAACACTGCGAGCAATACAGTGAAGCTGTGAAGCATGCGCAAAACTACACCTCGCTCTGTGCATACACGCTCACACGCACACATTTACACCAAATTACAACTAAACTACACCTCACTAAGAGCACACATGTTTACGAAACCCGAAACGTGATGCCTCACGTCACTGTTGACAGCGCTGTCTTGGTTTTTTATTTGGTCCGAGGTGCCAATATTACAGTGATTTCAGCTTCGATCAATAATAGTACTAGATTCCCGATAAGCGCTTCAAAAACGGCCCGAAAAATAAAAACACAAATACTTTTGTGGTCTTATTTCAAACATCGACTGTTCGGGAACAGGGAAATGCATGGAGTAGTATTGTTACTTTATATGTTGTTTTTGTTTGTAGATTTCCTAGTGACCCATTTCGCAATGCAGAATGGGTATCTATTGTCGCGAAAGAAAGAGGAGAAGAAATATATAAACCTTGTGAAAATTCAACAATTTGTTTTAATATTTTTATTAAAATAATTAATTATCAAATTAATAATCAAAATTAAAATAACTATTGTACTAATTTACTCCTTCTACTTTTAAAAATCGGTCAAAAATATTTGCTACCATATAAAACGAACCTTGGCCTAAAAAATATATTATTATTCTGCTATTCTACATCTTTCAATACTTACTGTGTTCTGAGCATTGAAATGTAAATACCAAGAACTATGTCTAGTTCCAAAATAGAGTAAGCACAAAATTTTCAACAAAATGTTTTTAACCTTATTGCTTAAGTTTTAAGTACACTTTAGAATAAATATTTTTGTACTTATTATAAAAATGACCTTTTATTTTCAAGCGACATTTTTAATTTATTGCTTTTACCTTTCTCCGATGATAGAAGGACTTAAATATAAATATTTTGCAATCGTAATTAAACTTTATGTTTGATTGTTAAGGTTTATAATGAATTGAAGTTGTAAATATTATAAAACTTTTTTCTATATTTCGTAGTAACAAATGTAAATGTTTATGTGTGTGTAAACGTGGCCACTACAGCGACTTATTTTTGTTCCTGATCCTGTATCTAGTGCTATTATTGATCGAAGGATTTCAGTATAAAAATTAAGTATGTTAAAGCTATATGTACGTCACTTGTCCCTAAAGATTCATAAAACCGGTGTCAGACAGCATTTGTCTGGCATTTAATGCTGAAATTAACCTTTCTGGCGCAGCCGTGAAGCACACACAATTGTTTTAAAGCATTATTTTTACTTTATTTTATTCGTAATTTGTATTTTGTGTTTCACGAACCGTGTCAAATAAACTTTATTCTTTATTTCTTTGTTTCCGCCAGAAAAATAGGTAATACCTATTGCGCTCCTAAATACGGGCTAATATCTTGCGGGCAGTTTCACTCTATGGTCTGAAGTATATTCTCGTCGACTTACTGATTCAAAACCATAAACCAACTCGAAAAGAACTCATAAACTTATAACTTGACCTCTTCACAATATTAATGTAAATTAGTCATTATCAATTGCACGCGTGTAAACGCTTGCATGCAATTCTTGAATGGCAATAAAATTGAATGTGCTTTATGGTATGCGATTATTGCTCTTGAACGTTCCAGAAACTTGCACGGTGTAAACGGAGCTTAACCGATTGGCCGAAAAAGGCACCAGACAAATATGAATGGAAAAAACTTTATTACAAAAAAATACAACCGTCTTCCAAAAACAACACTACAAAGTGAAAAATAACTTTAATTTCGGAAGTCGGTGTCTGGTTAAATTTATTTTCTTTTTTTGCCACCGACTTCCGAAATTAAAGTTATTTTTCACTTTGTAGTGTTGTTTTTGGAAGTCGATTTTTCACTTTTTAGTTGTGGTACCTACCCCACACAAATTCTAATATCACTACCTGCAAAACAAATTAGAACATCATCCATATAAAAGTGGGAAAAAATAGGTATTATTGAAGCTAACTCAAAAACTACCCAAGCAAAATTAATCAATTTTATATGGGACCAACTTTGATGAATAATACCCTCTCGAATAAAACAATTTTATTTCAAATCGGACGAATCTGTAAAAAGTTATGCGTGGTCATATATATAAAAAAAAATTTACATGTCGAATTGAGAACCTCCTCCTTTTTTTTCGCCGGTTAAAAATATAGGAAAGACCTTTACCCAGCAGCGGGGAAAAAAAGATTAAAAAAATGTAATAAGTACCTGATGAGCATCCAAATCTACAATCATAGCATTCTCTATAAGCTGATGTACAACGAGGAACTGTATGAGCATGGTGATGTCTGCGTAGGGACAGAATCCACCGCCCTTTTCGCCGCTGCAGTGGTGGAAGCCGCCGCCCACGTTGATAGCCCAGCCGCGCTCTAGAGCCAACTTTCCAGCGAGAACTGAACCACCAGTTTGTAGCCTGAAATCAAGAATTTATCTACTTAAAAAAATTTAAACCTTAAATTCATTCATTCATTCATTCGCTGACAGACAACGTGCTCCGTGACGTACAGTTGAAACTCATTCATTCATTCGCTGACCGACAACGTGCTCCGTGAGGCACAGCATAAACTCATTCATTCGCTGACAGATAAAGTGCTCCGCGACCTAAACTCATTCATTAATTCATACATTCGTTGACAGACAACGTGCTCTGTGAGGCACAGCTTAAACTCATGCATTCATTCATTCGCTGACAGATAACGTGCTCCGTGATGCACAGCCTAAACTCATTCATTCATTCATTCGCTGACAGACAACGCACAGCCTAAACTGCTGAGTCTAGATGAATGAAATTTTGCACAAGAGTTCCTTTTATAAGAAAGTGAGCACTAAGGAAGGATTTTTGAAAATTCGTCCTCTAAAGGGGTTCAATAGGGGGGATGAAAGTTTGTATGGAAGTTCTTTATTTTTGCCGATGGGAAGGCCATCGATCGGGCACATAGCTTGTATTTAATAATAGTTAATAAATGAAATAACATTTGCCTCGACTCTTCTCAACTATGTTGAGATCGGCTTCTAGTATTTTACATCCAGCGACTGACCTCCACAACCCAGTAACTGGGTAATACGAAACCCCTTGGCCCCTTCACCCGACCCCGACTGGTTGTCAGACTTTTGGATTTCTCACTACCCGTAACGACTGTCAAAGATCTACGAATAACAGCCAGGATCAACGGTTTAACGTGCTTTCCGACGCACGGAGGGATCTCGATATGTAATGAACGGTCACCCATCCACGAACCGACCTAGGCAAGCGTAACTTTACCTTCGATCAGCCCGTTGACTGTTATTATTTAGCTACGAGCCCAAATAATAAAATTAAATAAATTAATAATATTAATTATTATTATTATTTTTTCTTTGGCGTATCTCGGGACCCTGGGGTCCCGGACCTTTGAAAGGCGTACGAGGAGCCGAAGCCAACTCGCAGAGGCCCCTTAGACAATTTTAAATGAAAAGAAGGCACCAGCCGACGATTATCCCTGTATGCACTATGCAATTGCACCCAAGGACAACCCCCGGTTGATGCAGAACTATTGCAGAACATGAAAACAAAACACATTGGGCCTATGGGTTTGGGTGGTTATAGTGGATTGGGTACCTTGAACTATGGAAGAACTATGTCCCCTGCCTGACCAATGTTATATAATATACACAGATAAATTGGCAGGGGGTGACTTGCACACTCAATAATGGGCCCCCGGAAACGGTCGCTAGCACATAGTGACGTAGCGACAAGGGGCAACATGTCCTGAGGTGCTTGAGGAGTGGAGAGGTAATCCACGGCTCTCAGAACAATCCCAGAGCCCGGAAGATGGTCAAGATCCTTACAAGCACTTACTGAAATACTTCCTTCCTCCGAGCACGTTTGCTCTTGCGAATCTCCACTCAAGCCGGCTAATAAAGGCAAGAATGAGGTGGGAGCTCTGTTCCCGTCAGTGTTCACTCCAGCCGGCCAATAAAGGCGAGCCAGAGGTGAAGAACAAGACTTCTCCCGGGAAATAGGGTCCGTGGGGTCGCTACTGCCCAACAGCTCGCCACATGCTGCCCTGCGGGTTCACGTATCTCTCTATTATTATTTTAATAATATTTTTTCTATATCTCAAAAAGTGACAACCTTGTTACAGACATCACATTTTACAACATACAGAAGTAGTTTCGTAAGCATAGACTGGCTCCTAAACTAGGTTTTTAATGTGACTTGCGAGTCAGTGTTCCCCCACTAAAAAACATCATTACGTACTCAATACTCAATATCTTTATTGCTTTTCTATAAATATTTGCTTAGTTTTTATAATTAGGATCATTATGGACCCTGTCGGACACAGCAATAGGGTAAAAGGGAGGAAGCCCTATTTTATGTAATTATTAGATTTCTAAAGGAACTGTAATTATTAACTTATGTCTTATCATAAGTTAGTAAAAATGTAGAGAACAAGAAATCCGACTGCCTCGTTAGTCGTGGTCGTGGTCGTGGTGGTGGTGGTGGTGCATGAGGTTCTGGGTTCAATTCCCAGGTTGGGCAGTGTTGTTAAGTTTTTCCATTAGGGATTTTTCAGTAGCAGCCTGGAGTCTGGATTTGTTCCCGGTTGATGGTAATAGGCTCGTCCCCTATTACATGGAACTTAAACATAACTAGCGAAATGTGGGTGTACCTACTCTATAGTACAAACACTTCGCCAGTTATGTTTGTGTACCTGTGGTACACCACCATCATATATAAAGTGCTATAAAAATATCTGCCACGGCTTCAATATTATTGAGTATAAAGAATACAATAGTGAAGAAATTTCGTACCCCAGAATAGTTAAAACAATTTGAGAAAAACTTTTTTACAAAAAAATACAACCGACTTCCAAAAACAACACTACAAAGTGAAAAATAACTTTAATCTCGGAAGTCGGTGTCTGATTAAATGTATTTTCGTTTTTGCCACCGACTTCCGAAATTAAAGTTATTTTTCACTTTGTAGTGTTGTTTTTGGAAGTCGGTTGTATTTTTTTGTAAAAAAGTTTTTATTTTTCACTTTTTATTGGTTCACATGTGCTTACCTCTTCACAGCGTACTGGCGTGATGTTATGTTATGAACTGGTGTAAACAACAAACAGACATGAGATTTCAGCAATCCCAGTCCATTTGCTATCATTTATTGAGGAGTTCCGTTGCCTATCTCAGAAGTTCTTCATCAGATCTTCACCAAATTGAAATGACACTCCAAGAAAGTACTCTTCCAAAAACGATTCAAATCGCTTCAAGTGTGCCTATAAAATTGGAAGAGTTCTCTCTATTTCTCCAGGATCCCATCATCAGATCCTGACTTGATGATATGGGACCACCTGGGAAGTATACCCTTTCAAACAAAAAAAAAATAATCCAAATCGGTCCAGCCATCTTCGAGTAATCGGGGAACATACATAAAAAAAAAAAAAAAATAAAAAAAAAAGGTTCCGACGAATTGAGAACCTCCTCTTTTTTGAAGTCGGTTAAAAATAAAGTAATTCAATAAACATTTACTTTATTCTGCCTATCGTGATTCACAAACTACGCGCAATGTGTCGCTTCGTCAATGAAAACAATTGTTACCTATTTCTAACTGTTCTGTGAATGAACACTAAGTACTACGGGACGGTGTCATACAAATCAAATACTTACGCACATTTTTTAATATGAAAAAATTTATGACATAAGATCAATAATTTATCTTCACTAATGTAATCTATATACACAATACTGTCCCCCATTGCAGCCGTGGCAGATATTTTTATAGCACCTTATACAAGGTTGATATGAGCGAGAGGCATTAAATTAAACGACATTTACTTTGTATCATTTTCAGCCTCTTTACTAAAAATCAGATAAATAGAAGCGATAGTTTAGTGACAGGATTATTTTTTAGTTTTTTCTTTGTTGAAACACGACGTATCTGCCCTAACAGCTGACTAAGTATGTTGTTGAAAATTCTGTCGTTTAAAGGTGTAGGGTCATACACCTTAAAACGACAGAATTTTTGACGCGATGTTGCCGTTTGGTTACACACGTCAGTGGAAATGTCTACAAAGGATGTTTACATTATAATTAGATCATTAAGCTATTTTATTTGTTCGAAAAAAGTTTTTCTTATTTTTCTTCAAAACTTTTTTTAATAGTTCCGAGTTAACACTATGCATCTATAGTATATGTGGTTTAATTTAATGCCTCTCGCTCATATCAACCTTGTAATGTATACAGGGTCCACCGGTGCAATTAAATGAGCTAGCAAAACTCCGCAGATTAATTTACATATATTTTTTTTTTGGGGGTCATGGACCACAGTTTGTGTAGTCACTTGAAATGTCAGTTTTTTTTTTTTGTGTAAACTTCACACACGTGATGGGTATCGATATCAAAACACGACAAAATAAAACAGATTTTATCAACTCATTATTTAAGTAACAACACTAACAGCGGTCATTAACCCCAAAAAAAATCCATCAAATCTTTATTATTTTTAACCGACTTCAAAAAGGAGGAGGTTCTCAATTTGTCGGAACCTTTTTTTTTATTTTTTATTTTATGTATGTTCCCCGATTACTCGGAGATGGCTTGACTGATTTGGATTTTTTTTGTTTTATTCGAGAGGGTCGCATCACAGTTGGTCCCATATAAAATTGAATAACTTTGCTTCGGTAGTTTTTGAGTTAGCTTCAATAAAACGTATTTTTTTCCACTTTTATATGGATGATGTTCTAGTTTGTTTTGAATAGTGGTATTAGAATTTGTGTGGGGTAGCTACTACAACTAAAAAGTGAAAAATAAATACTTTTTTACAAAAAAATACAACCGACTTCCAAAAACAACACTACAAAGTGAAAAATAACTTTAATTTCGGAAGTCGGTGGCAAAAAACGAAAATACATTTAACTAGACACCGACTTCCGAAATTAAAGTTATTTTTCACTTTGTAGTGTTGTTTTTGGAAGTCGGTTGTATTTTTTAGTAAAAAAGTTTTAATTTTATTGTGTTTAAATATCGATACCCATCACATCTGCAGTTTCGCTAACTAATTTAATTCGACCCTGTATATGAGAGCAGGTATGTACAGTCGACAAAAGAGATATCTATGTAGTATTTGTATGTGAATTGCTTCATGTTCAATTTTATATATATTACTTTGTTTTTGCATTACATTGTAACACACCAACACAAAATTGTATATTTTCACGAAATTGAACATAAATAAATAATAAATAAATAAATAATAATAAATATGTTTGGACATATCACACAACGTCATCTAGCCCCAAGCTAAGCAACCTAATGCTTGTGTTATGGTAACGAGATGGCTGATAAACTACTTATATACATTTTTTTTTGTAAATACATACATATTATAGATAGAAAAACACCCAGACTCGGAACAAATACTTGTAGGTCGTACAAATATTTGTTCCGTGCGGGAATCGAACCCGCGACATGCTGCGCAGCAGTCAATCGCTCAACCACTGCGCCAACCGTGTCGTCAAATAAAGCAATTCACATACAAATATGTTAGTATACCCTGCCTAGATATCTCTTTTGTTGACTGTACATTAATCTTAATATGGACTTGAACGTTTTTGTTGTACAAGCGAAGCAGATATGTTATCATTTATTTATTGTGACGCGTAATACATGTATTGGTTTGGCATTAGTAATATTTCAAAAATTAATCATAGACATAAATAACTTAATCAGAGACCGTGAGCAAATACATTATTTTTTTTTATAATAATCTGCTTAAAGTGGCGCTAATGGATCAATAAAATATTAACATAGTAGGTACTGTCAAGAATTCTATACAAGACCAAAAATGTGTCATCTGGTTTAGTGATGAATTAAATAATTGTTGCCTGTACCTCATTGGCTTCAAATATGCATACTGGACCAGCATGTTCGGGACTAAGGCAAGCACCGGGACTTCTGCTATCACAGCTACTTTGGCACTCCACTAGAAAACGAAAGAGATAATAATATTTACATCACAATCACATAAAAAATCACTGCAGCATAAAAACGAGTGACTGAAATTATTCAACTTTTTGTCAGAATATTGTCATTCTTCTTCTCTTGAATCAGCAAAATCTATAATCTTTCCAACCATTTGTTTTACTTTAGCGCCTATGAAGTATCGCATTTTTTCGTGTATGGTTGGTTGCCTGTCAATAAATAAGGAACTTCATAGCATCCATGAAGTATTCCGTTTTTTCGTCTATGGTTGGTTGCCTGTCAATAAATAAGGAACTTCATGGGCGTGTTTATGTCAAAAGGAAAAAAAGTGGTTGGAAAGAGCAAATGAATATAACTATAGTTCATAACGTGATCATCAGCATACAACATTCTCACTTCTGGCAAACAGGCCTCCTTTCTGCCAGAGGGAGCAGGCCAAAATCCAAAACGCCCAGTGCAATTTGGTGGCACTGTAGCTAACGCTATAGATAACAGCTAAAAACATTAGCCTGTCAACTAGGTGCAGGGCTTCTTCTTCTTTTTGGTTGACGGAACTTTGGTTGATTACTATTATATTATTTGAGCCCAGTAGGTGGCCATGTTGATTGTGGCATCAGGAGCTTGCTTTAATCAGAGTTGCGTTAGTAGCTCTTATCTCATAGCTTTAATCACAGTTGGGTTAGTAGACTTGTTGTCAGAAAAACTTTCAATATTTTAGAGGTAACAATAAGAGAGGGCTTGGAAAGGGCACCCACCCCCGTTAGTCATGGCTCAGGAGAGAGCCATTTAAAGTATACCATTGTGGTGAAAATATTGGTCAGCTAGATTCTGTGTTACCGAGTGCTATCCAGGGTGCATTGGGCGTTTTGAATCGCAATACGGTTGAAGTTAACGCCACTTGGGGAGGCTCCTTGCATGACTGAATGCCCAAGGTTACTCAGTATGTAAATTTAAGCTTGCACACTTGCATGTTTTGTTAATGCAGTCCATAGGTACATACCAGACAATGTATAAATTAAGAATATTGACATTTGTTAGTATTAAAAGTAACTTACTTTTAAAGACTTCAGATATTTTTTGGTGTGAACAACTAGTAGATCACTCTTCTGTGCTTCAACGGGTCTGACTAACTGTTCATCTGTTATGAATTCTGCGTCTTTCAGGTACTGTGGAATGTCAGACAATTGTCTTTATGTGAAAATTTAAAAACAGCATTCATTTATTCATTGAATATGTCAAGATCTAAGCCTTACTAAATTCAAATCATTCATTAAATGTTGTGCCAGAATACCCTTTATACCATGAAAGATTAAATTGAGAACAAAAAGACTTGGGATTGAGCTACTCCAATTTTCTTTATTTATTAAGTACATACCTTCTGAATGTTGTTTTTTCCCAACTCTTTTTACAAGCCGACCCCAACATAGTTGGAAAAAGGCTAGGCAGATTGATTGACATTGACATTGATGTAGGTACTTTGTATAAGTATACAATGACATGAATATTTACTTTGTAAAGTATTATACAACATGTTTTTTTTAAATCCCATAACTCTAGGGTATTAACGAGACCATCATTTTGAACAACTTTTACTATGGAACTGAACCTGAAGTTGCGAAAACAAAATCAGCTGCTCCCTACATTTAAGTTTGCATAACTCGTCAAAATGTTTTCTCTATAATAGTCAAGGGGTAAAAAAAAAACATGTTACTTATATATATATATATATATTTTTTATTATTGTGTGTGACATGACTATGTGGGTTGTTCTTTTATTTCTCTTAGTTAGTTTTAATGAAGGGCTGGCAGTTTGAGTAATTTATGCGGCCTACCCAAATTTCCTTTCTTTGGTAGTTAGTCCAATTGTTGGGGTCCTTAAGTTCTGAGGTGAGCTGCACAATTACTGACAAATGTGTGCACTGACTGGACAGATACACTCAATCTGTGTGGTTCTTTTCTCAAAACACCATTTCAGACACCAACCTACATGGTCTTCACATGAGCTGACCAAGATTATGTCTGGACTTTAACAGACTGTGACCTCTGAATTTGATTCGGCCTTTCTTCTCAGAGTAGTCAGATAGGAAACGCCGACCTCATCTAGTTTTTAAAAATATGATTAATGTGTAAAAGTGTTTGTACAAACCTATTTACCGAAATTTTAGAGAAATCGTCTTCAATACCTACTTAGATCCATAGATATCACACAGCAAGTAAAAAAAAACAATGGTAACCAGACGTACCCGTATTATATTGCCCCATTTCCTAGCATCGAATACATGGAACTTTTCCAAACCCATGAACGATACATTATAGCTTTCGTCATACACCAGAGGCCACTGTTCGTCACTAATTTCGAAATATAAGCTGAAATCATTAAAAAAATTGCTATCAAAACATTATGCGACAGACCTTGACTTTCTAATAAATTGATTTGTGATAAAACGATAAAATCTTGCCAATTTTATCAAAGTATAATTACTTAATACAAACCTTGTCATGATGAGCAGATTATTTTAATTGAATTCAAAACCAAACTTGTTAAAACATTACATTTCTGCTAGGAATTTTGAAATTTCCGATAATAATCCGCAAAAACGCAATTTTGTATTTCGATTTTCGCGGACGTCAATTTGACAATTTGAATTTGACACTTGACAGACACAGCAAACAATTCGTTCAGAAACAACGGATATATTTCTATGCCAATTACACGGATTTTTAAAAAAATTATAAAAAAATATTTTTTTCAATGTAAGAATAAAGTGATTAACGAGAACATTAATGTGATTGTAAAAAAAAGCGTTAGGTGCTTTCGAATTATAGAGTTAGTGTAAGAATGTCATACAAAGCACACCGCGCTTTTTTTTACAATGACACTAATTTTCTCGTCACTTCACTTTTTCTTACATTGAGAAAATTATTTTTTACATTTTAGTTCAGTTTAATGTTTTTTTTTAGTTTTTTTAAACCATAATTTATTACTTTGTTGTACTTTCTCTATATGTAGGTACTTACATAACTAATACCATTTCGGAACGCAGAAGTCCTGTTGCCTGGTAACCAATGATGACGTTTCCGGGGCGCGAAATGTAAACAAAACGTGGACCCAGCATAAAGTAATCAGATTATTAAGTTTTCATATAATTTATAATATCGTTATTATGTTAAAGTGATAAGTATTCTAAATGCTCATGTTGGTCTTACTGCTTAAGATTCGCACTTGACACAAATATTATGGAAAATACTACTTTGGAAGCACTTCAATCTGAAGTCGATTTTTACAGGGTAAGTAGGTAATTATTATGGAAAAATTTCTTCTTAAGAACACAATATTGTTCACTTTACGATGCACTTATTTCTTTCTAAAAGACCATTCACATCTGTAGGCAGGTAAGCAACAAGTTAGCTTTACACGTTTTCCACAGCAACGCAATGTCACTAGGTAAAGTACCTACATACCTACTTGGTTACCAGCACAGATATAGATTAGGTATATCTGTGGTTACCACTTAGAGAATAATAAAATTACAAATTCACAGCAGGTGGCGTTCTGTAGTTTCTGCCTACCGCTGCCTACCCCCGTGGGAAGAAGGCGTGAGTTTTTGTTTATTTATGTATTCACAGCAAAACCAAACGGTAGTGGAAGAAGAAATAAGATCTTTGATCTCTGACAATCAGAAGCTGTCCCAACAAGTGGGGATGCTGCTCAAAGAGAAGCTGGATATTGCCAGAGCCAACCAGCATAACCAGGACAACAGCAAGGAGTTAGAGGAACTGAAGAAACAAGTAGCTTTGCTTGCCAAGGTTTTTTGTTGAATATTTTACTTTATAATTTTATTTTATTTTATTTTATTTGGGAAAACAAACAATCGTACATTGTATATTATATCTAGATACACAGTATGCTATAAATAAATGTACAATCCACTACGTTTCCACATGTTACTAGTTTAAAAAAAAAAAAAGATACAGTGTTGGGAAAATTAAGCAGTAATTAATTAGCTATTACATGTCTAAATAAAAGGTACATAATAATTAAAATTTATGAGCAAGGCGCTTAGTAATTTGTTCTCTAAATGTATATTTAGATAGGGCAAAAACATCAATATCAATAAAGTTATTATTGTAAGCCTGAACCAATCTCTGGAGCGGCGCTCTCTCCCCTGCATTTGTGCGGCAGGGAGTTGTAGCAAACAGTGGATAAGAGCGCGCCTCACGTCTCAACACTGTTCTAGGTACAATATAGCATATTTTACTGATTAATTCAGAGCAATCAAACCTATTATGTACAAGTCCATGGAGCATCATTCCCTGGAGCAACAAGCGTCTAGAGCGTAATGTTAATAGTTTAAACTTACACAAAGCGTTTTTGTAAGATAAACGTAAGGTGCGACATTTGTACTGCAATGTACTGAGGAACTTACGCTGAACTCTCTCAATTGCAGTATCATATTTAATATAATATGGATCCCAGATCATACAAGCATATTCCACCTGCATATTATATATTATTATATTATAGTAGCATATTCCATAATTACTTTACTTATTTAAATTGTTGCTTTACGGAGGATCTCGTGGCTAAGTAATAACAGCCGCACGGGTCGATCCATCAGGTTAAGCTTCGCTTACTGGGGTTGGTCCGTGGATGGGTGACCATCATTACATATCGAGACTCCTCCGTGCCTCGGAAAGCACGTAAAGCCGTTGGTCCCGGCTGTCATTCGTGGATCTTTGACAGTCGTTACGGGTCGTCAGAAGCCCGAAAGATCGACAACCAGTCTTACCAAGGGGTATCGTATTATCCAGTTATTGGATTGTGGAGGTCAGATAAGCAGTCGCTCCATGTAAAGTACTGGTATTCAACTGCAACCGGTTACACTGGAAGCCAACCCCAACATAGTTGGGAAAAGGCTAGGCAGATTGATTGAATTATAACTTTACAAGAATGGATAGAATAAGAAATTATTTGTGGCACCGGTGACTGAAAAGTTGTGCGGAAATCGGTTCGAATCGGAGGAATGAGGAAAATGTCGTCAGGAAAGTTTTGAATATGAATGTCGATGGCCATAAGAGTAGGGGACATACTATAGTAGTCTTTGGTAGGGGAAGACCAAAGAAACGATGGATGGACTATGTGAAAGATGACATGGCTGAAAGGGGGTGACTACCGAGATGTCAAGTAATAGAGAAATGGAAAAAAGGGACATGTTGCACCGACCCCAAGGATAAGGGCAGGAGGAATGATGATGATGATGATTTTACTTTATAACTATTGAAAGAGATTGAAATCTTGTAAAATTTTAGTTTTTCTAGATTAGGTAGGTATGTGTAACGTAGCATAACGCCTGTTCTCCACACTGTTCTCCCCGAAGGTTTTGGCAGAGGTGACCTTAGTACACCCACATTTCGCCAGTTATGTTTAAGCCCTATGTAGGTAATAGGGGGCGAGCATATTTCCATCAACCGAATCCAGACTCCGGGCTGCTACTGAGAAGTTATTGATAGAAAAATCCATTATCACTTTGCCCGACCTGGGAATCGAACCCAGAACCTTAAACCAAGCTGCCAAGCAAATCTTCTGCCACACATCTTACTTTTAGCGTTCTTGATAAGTACCTAGGTAGGTACGGTCTGTCTATTTGATACCTACTCGTCGAGTACATACATGGCAGTAGACCCGAATCCGTTTGGCCGGGTTGAACGTAGGCGCGAGCCGATGCGCAGAATGTAAAATTAAGGCATCAGTTGGGAAAATACCATAGATATAATATATTTCTATGGAAAATACCGTGCGCAGATGATGCAAGATGGCGGTCGCGCTCACTTCAGCCCAGCCAAAAAGATTGTGGATTACAGGAGGTACGTACTTAGCCTACCTCTGCATCCATTCTACTAAAAGCTGTCTTCATCGTATCTCCGTCTTATCTGTACTAAGGCCCTTGGCTCTTTCATCCTTTGCCTGATATGGCCAGCTCATTTACTCGTACAATCTAAAAAACTACCTATCACCTGGGTTTTTCTATCAGAAATTTCTCAGTTGCAGCCTGGACTCTGCATCTGTGCCCGGTTGATGGCAATAGGCTCGCCTCCTATTACTACATGGGACTTAATACATAACTGGTGAAATATGGGTGTACTAAGTACAGTTACACCTCTGTCTGACCCTTCGGGGATTACAGGCATGATGTTATGTTATGCTTGTAAAACTACCTCTCCGTTTTTCACCAGCTGGGAAATGACTTCCTCTAACGTAGGTAGATAATCTTAATTTTAGGAAAGAGACTCGCTCCATGTATTGTGGCAAACATCGCAGAAAACCATTGGTGCACTGGAAACTGAACTGAAGACTTATCAGAGTTACGACAATAGAGGAAAACAGGTACCTACCTATTATCCTTCTAAGGCTGCGTTTCCACCAGAACTGAGCGAGGATGCGTAGCGAGGGATGTGTAAAACTAACGAATAATATAGCTTCATTTTCATAGCTATATTGGTTAGTTTTACACACATCCCTCGCTACGCATCCTTGCTCATTTCTGGTGGAAACGCAGCAAATGGGGCTAGTATGGCTAAGCAATAACAGCCACACGGGTCAATTGATCAGGTTAAGCTACGCTTGCCGCGGCGCGGTCCGTGGATGGGTGACCATCTTTACATACCGAGACCCCTTCGTGCCTCGGAAAGCACATTAAGCCATTGGTCCCGGCTGTCATTCTTGGATCTTTGGCAGTCGTTACAAGTCGTCAGAAGCCCGAAAGTCTGAAATCTTATCATGGGGTAGGTACCTACCTATCGTATTACCCAGTACTGGGTTGTGGAGGTCAGAGATGCAATCGCTCCATGTAAAATACTGGTATTCAGCTGCATCCGATTAGACTGGTAGCCGACCCCAATATAGTTGGGAAAAGGCAGGCAGATGATGACCCAATAAAAGGCAATGTTAGTGTCTGTCTTTCGACATATTACCTTCCATATAGACTATTGCATTCCACCACTGAACATTTCATCAAACATCTTTCTGCCTCCATTGTGTTAATAAATGCTTTGACTTCGTCATTATTCCAGTACCTAATTTATTTAGATTACGTGTAATCCTTATCCAAAATAGTTTCCTATGGAGAAGTACAAGGAAAAACGCTCATAAACATAATATCTTGCAATATTTGGATACCTACCAACATAAGTTAACATCATGTGAATTAGACAATATTTCTTACAGAGCACAACAGAAGAAAGAAGAGATTTCGAACTAAAACTCGAGACTGCATTAACAGACTACATCGAGCTAGAAAACAAACATAAAGACTTACAAACAAAGCACAGTATACTAGAAAACGAATTAAAAACTAGAGTGAAAGAGATAACAACATACAAAGAGAGAGGCAAAGAGTTGGAAGAGAAGTTAAATGACGTCACAAAGATTTTAGAGGAGCATAGAATAAACCTGGCAGTGGAAAGGAAAAATAGCGAAGATTTGAAAGGGCAGTTGGGGATGTGTCAGAAGGAATGTGTGGAGAAAGTGAAGAGGGAGGCGGAAGCTAAGTCAAAAGTAAGGTCCTATTTCTTCTTCTCTTGTCCCATTTTATGTGTCATCATAATCAGCCTATAATGTTCCCACTGCTGGGACACAGGCCTCCTTACTTCGTGAGGGAGTGGGCAACCACGCGGGCGCAGTGCGGGTTGGTAGATGTCATATGTCTTCGAATTTTTGGTTCTAGGACATGCCGGTGGCCCAGTGGTAACGGCCGCGACTTAAGAGTTGTAGGTCGTAGGTTCAAACCACAGAACAGAAAAAGTTATCTGTTCTGTGGTTCAAACCCTGACAGGCGCTTTACTTTGTGTAAATTATTTCATCATCACTGCTCTCAAAACGGTGAAGGAAAACATCGTGAGGAAACCGGCATGTGCCGGGTGTGCTAGAACCAAAAATGTGAAGACATGTTACATCTACCTACCCGCACTGGGCCCGCGTGGTACATTACGGACCACTCTCTCTCACAGAGAGGAGGCCTGTGTCCCAGCAGTGGGAAAATTATAGGCTAATTATGCTATACAAAATCGGTCCCGACACCGAGCCTTGAGGCACGCCTGCTGCTATATTGTTGAATTTAGAAGTTGCCCCCTATTACATGGGACTTAACATAACTGGGGAAATGTAGGTGTAGGTACTACAGGTACACCTCTGCCTTGCCCTTCGGGGATTACGGGCGTGCTGTTATGTAATTTTAATTTCAGGTTGCAGAAGCATTACAGCTTTATGATGTGGTATCCAAGCAGAAGAATGAGGCTTATAAAACTATACAGGAATTAACTGGTAAGTTGAATTTAAGAACATTTAAATACCGAGATTCAAACTGCGATAACGATACTTTATGAAATATTTTGCAGGAGAAATCGCACAACTAAAACATGCATTATCTTCCATAAGACGGGATATAGAAACATCCTGTAGAAAAGAAATAGATGACGTAAAAGAGAAGTACAACGAGAAAGTAGCGGATATGTTGCATCATATCAGGAATCTGGATGCCGAGTTAGTGGAGAAAGGATTGTTGCTGAACAAGACGTTAAGGTATCCCTTCTGTAATGAATAATCTACCAAGGATATGATATAATTATCATGACATACCTAATCAATAAGGGCTGTTTCATGGCTTTGGGTAAATTCTGGTTAACTAGGTAGATCCTTATAAACGCAAAAGTTTGTGAGGATGGATGGATGGAAGGATGTTTGTTACATGTATACTCTTTCACGCAAAAACTACTAAACGGATTTTGATGAAATTTGGCAAACAGTAGTAAAAACTACTGTTTGCCAAACCTGGATTAACACAAAGGATACTTTTTATCCCGATATTCCTACGGGTTCGAGAATTACGCGGGTGAAACCGCGGGGAGCTATTGCCATATTTGAAAGTATCTGGAGATATTGTCGATGTGGATATAATTGTGAAAAAGATGCATAGCGTCGCCGTGGAATGGAAAACTCGTAAAAAAATTATTTTAACCTCATAAACCTAAATTAATCCCTAAATAAAAGCGCGCTGTCGGATTTTCAATACTCACCACAGCGCTGGAGGTTGAAAACCCAACAGCGCGCTTTTATAGTCTCCTATTTCGCCGCCTACCAATCAACACTTCTCCAAGACATCTTGAAGCCCAAAAAAAAATGACCATGGTTTCCAGAAATCAATCAACAAAATGGGAATTATTTGAGGATCACAAAGAGGCACATTTATTTTATATTCAGGGTTGCAGGGACATCAACGCACAAGCACAACCAGTTACCATGGAAGGTTATTAAAAAAAAATATCTGGCGTTTCCTACAAAAGTGCTATAGATACCTACGCAGTCATTTATGAACAGCAAATTTTTATTTTCATAACCGACAAAAAATTTCAATACACAGGGGTCCAGAATCAAGTACTGAATCCATGGTACCTAACAGGTTGCGCGTCAATGTCCCTGCCACCCTGTATTAGAGTGTACAATAGGAATTAAATATTTTAAATACATGCCATTGTTTAACTATTGCTTCCCAGACAGTGAAACTGTTAAGATTGCTCTTTCAGGGAAAATAAAATACTTCTAACAACGAACGAGAGTTATTTGAAACAGCAGAAGGATTCACTAAAGTCTGTAGACCCAAAACTCGCGCTAGCAGAACAAAAACTTGAAACTATGTTCCAAGAGTTGGTAAGACGGATACGGTTGAAATCTAGTATCGTTTGGCAGGAGGAGGGGGGTAGGGGAGGGTGTTAGGGTGGGGGGTGCCCTCACTCCCCTGGTACCACTCCCATGAAAAGGTAACGCACCGTTATTGAGAAAAACTAATTATTGTAACCAAACCTCAAAACACTTTAAAGTTGCTTCTGCAACGTCTCCGGCGCTGCGGGAATGTAGCCTCTTCGCCCTTACGTAACAAAGGATAGACACCTATTCTTTATACTTTATTACAGCGGGCGGGGCTGCCCTCCCTTCGCGCCTCCGGATTTTTATTACACTCTAGAGGTAGCAGCCAAAAGACTACGTGGAGTCGGGGTGCCCCGTTTCGGTTTTGGAATAGATTCGACATATTTTATTTAACTATGAAGTGGAGGTACACTAACTACCTTCTGAGCAGGATTTCTAGGTTGTTAAGACAGACACATGACACAAATAGCATAGTTTTTGTTTTTACCTTTCATTTCAACGATTTTGCACGACATATTACACTACAATATACTGGTACAGATTTGGTTGTCAATTAACCATTAAAACCTTTCGTGTCACTATTTATCTGATTTGAGGTTAGATTTTTTTTTTCATTAATTTCTCGAAAAATTTGCATTACCTTGTAATAAGATTGGTAACGTTATAATCAGGGACCCAACCCCTACCAGCTTTCACCCCTTTTACCCCCCCCTCCTTCTGCGAAACGATACTAGATCCGACCCCAATATTTCCTTCAGGTATCCTCAGAAAGGCGCAACATCCAACTGGTTTGCGAGAAACAGTGCCTCGCGATAGACGTGCAGAGAATACAGGACGTCCACGCGAGGGACACCAAGCGAAGGGACTGGGAGGAACAACTGTTGAAAACGCAGTGCGATGAACTCAAGTAAGATGGCGACTTGGCGAGAGAACATTCGTTTAAAATAAAGAATTTTCGCTTGAGCCTTTTTTCGTTTTTTTCTACAACTTCAAGGGTCATAATTATCACGCTTGATAAACGCTTGACGTCTGCGTTGAATTTTATACTTAAAGTCAATATTGATACAGTTACTTATTTAGTGAAATTTAAAAAGTGCTCGAACATCCGCAAGGATTTTTTCGTTTGGTGCAAACAGACCATAAGTAATGCATGCGTAGGCTTCAACAATTATAACAGATTCTTAGATCATTATTTGTTAAATATAAATGCAAGTTTATGAATTCCAGGTTGCAAGTGGAACATCTTCAGAAATCTTTGGATGAAACCCATGAGATGGTCAACAAGCTACAGAACATGCTGGCTTCTAGAACTGAACTTAATCAAAAGTATATAAAATATTTGAATAGATGAAGAAGAAAGACAATCACGTCTTTCTTCGTCATTCTCACATGTACCTATAATTTCAATTTGAATGATGTACAGTCAAAAAAAGAGATATCTAGGCAGGGTATACTAACGTATTTGTATGTGAAATGGTACTTTGTTTTTGCAATAATCCTACATTGTAACACACCAACACAAAATTGTATATTGTCACGAATTTGAACATGAAGCAATTCACATACAAATATGTTAGTATACCCTGCCTAGATATCTCTTTTGTTGACTGTAGCTAACTAATAATTATTTTAATTTAAAAGAGTATCCACTCCATGGAGTTGCTTACCCGTTCTTCTCCATAGAAAACTAAAAAAAAAAAACTAAAAAACTTTTTTACAAAACAAAAAACATCACAAAGTGAAAAATAACTTTAATTTCGGAAATCGGTGTCTTTAGATCTTTATTTTAGTTTTCTGCCACCGAGTTCCGAAATTAAAGTTATTTTTCACTTTGTAGTTTTTTTTGGAAGTCGGTTGTTTTTTTTATGTACTTAAAAAGTTTTTATAATAGGTAGTGATTGGTTTGATATACTTACCACTTTTCTGAATCTTCATAATCATCATCTTCCGATCCTTGTCCCATGTTACTAAGGGCACAGCTAAGGGTCCGTGCAACACGGTTTCTAATATTCAGGGTATAGAAAAACGTTTTTACTAGATAAATAGAATAATATGCGTCAATAATCTTAAATCTTGATAAAAAAAATATGTGATCTTGCAGAATGGTGGCGACTAAAGAAGAAGAGGTCTTAGAATTGAACAAACATTTAGAAAATCAAACGGAGCTCAGTAAAAAGTAATCTCAATATCTTTTAATAACATAATATTCTCAATCAATCTACCTAGCCTTTTCCCAACTATGTTGTGGTCGGTTTCCAGTCTAACCGAATGCAGCTGAATACCAGTATTTTACATGGAGCGACTGCCTATCTGACCTCCACAACAATACCCTTTGGTAAGACTGGTTGTCAGACTTTCGGACTTCTGACGACCCATAACGACTGTGAAAGATCCGCGAATGACAGCCAAGGCCGTGCTTTGCGAGGCACGGAGGAGTCTCGGTATGTAAAATTGGTCACCCATCCACGGACCGACCCCAGCAAGAGTAGCTTAACCTGATGGGTCGACCCGTGCGGCTATCATTACTTAGCCACAACCTCGACTACTATTTTATGAACACTGACATAAGGTTTAAAATACAACGGTTTTGCAGGTGGAAAGAATCCTATATAGAGATGTCGGAAAAATTAAAGAAGAAACTTGACGAAATGCAGAAAGAGAACAAAGAACTTAGATCAAAGTTAAAACTGCCTTACATTGGATCTTCAGAAGATAGCAACAGCTAACGTTTTTAGGCATTTTTGTATCGGTCTTAAAACGTGGGAGGGAGACGACACGATACTCAGTATCTAGAAATCCCGTACTAACGATTCATCGTCCTACTCATACATTTTATGACCGCATCTGTCGTTTAGTGTAGTCAATTATAGAAATAGAATAACTTTTATGGCCGGGACAGATTGAAAAAGTGTAGAACAGTGCGGCTTTCACTGCCAAAAGAATATCGACATTGCGCACATTGACGTAAAGTCGAAAATAAATATATAGGTAAACTTTACGAGCCTTTTCTCTGATTGCTTTGATGCTTTCATGGTATTTTCGACTTTAACGTTCGCAATGTTAAGATTTGTTTGGACGTGAAAACCTCGGCGTTGTGCTTTGCCAAGTCTGACCATAGAAATTTTAAGATTGCAATATTGGTATTTTTGGATTGTAACCATTATTTTACTATTTGTTACTAGTCTAAAGCTCTTTTTTCTTAACAAGTACTATTTACCTCTACTAAGCCTGCTACTAGGCCGCGTTCTTTCGTCGCTCGAATACGCCATCGGTCGCGTACATTTACATTTTGTTCGGAAAACCGGAAAGCGCTCTCTGTCGGTGCGATCACGCGTTCAGGTTCACCGAACAAAAAGTTCGAACGATCGTACAATCGCGTGACAATGACGATTGCATTTACAGTCCTACCAACTTATCTGTGAACTGAAAGAGGACGCCACCGTCGATACAATCGAATGACATGCGTCGGCACAATCGAAGACATTTCAACATGACGGCCGTAGTTCCAATTTTCGCCATTTCACAGATAAGTTGGTAGGAGTGTAAATAGAACGCGGGGTAAGAGATGTGTGGTACACTTTGTATCTACCTCCATAATGTTTTCCTTATATTTTAAGAGGATTGTGAAGCTGTAATTTTTTGTACAAAAAGCGATAACGTTTTTCCCCCGTAACTTAGTCTAATTTTCATAGTTTTTGAAAATGTTGTAGATAATAGGTTGGGGAAAAAGTTTCTTCGCATTTTTTAAGAAAATTCAAAACATTTTTTAGTATACATTATTTACATTTATCTAAAGTATGTAGGTACGATTTTGTTCGATAACTTTTTGCCAGTCCTCTCGTGATGTTAACCTGACACTGCCTAAAGAATTCTGAAGAGACCGAAACAGGTGGAAATCTGAAGGTGCAAGGTCAGGACTATACGGCGGATGCATTAACACCTCCCAGCCAAACTCTCTTAATTTTTGCTGAGTGGCTAAAGATGTGTGAGGTCTAGCGTTATCATGATGAAAAACCACACCCCTTCTGTTGATTAATTCCGGCCGCTTTCTCCCAACTTCTTGCTTTAATCTCATCAGTTGTTCGCAGTAGAGTTCAGAATCGATGGTCCTGCCTGGTGGTAACAGCTCATAATGAATAATGCCCTTCCAATCCCACCACACACACAGCATCACCTTGTTGCGAGTTAACCCGGGTTTCGCCACAGTCTGTGAAGCCTGACCGGCCTTTGACCTCGTCCTTTTTCGCACGTTCTTGTCGTACGTGATCCACTTTTCATCACCAGTTATCAGCTTCTTCAAAACTCGTTCGGTTTCATTAAATCGTAATAAAGAATCACAAATGAGTACACGGTTCATTAGGTTTCTTTCAGTGAGCTCGTGAGGTATCCAAATATCGAGTTTTTTTGTGTACCCAGTTTTTTTCAAATGCGCCAAAACTGTGGTCAATTCCCAGTTCTTCAGCTATATCGTAACTAATGATATGCCGATCTTGCTCCACTTTTTCAAAAATGGCATCCATTTTATCCGTAATAGGGCGACCAGAGCAACGTGCATCTTTGACATCAAAATTTCCGGATTGAAAACGCTTAAACCAAATTTGTGTTACTCTCACAGACACTGCACTGGGTCCATAAACATCGCAAATTTTTTTCGCGGCTTGCGTTGCAGTTTTACCTTTTTTGTAGTAAAATTTTAAAATGTATCGAATTTCTTCATTGGATTCACTCATCTTGACAATACGAAAATCAAATGAAAATCACACATTTTCCTAATTTGAATTTGGAATTATGTTCTTTACAATTTAAACTTTCAATGATACCAAAACCAGCCAGATACAAATAGTATAGCCAAAGAGATTATTTTTAAGTTCATGCATACTATAATGCGAAAAGACTTTTTCCCCAACCTAATATAATGAAAAACTAGGTCTACAAGTTTTTATTACAAAAAAATATTGCGTACGATATACGTTATTAAAGCATCTAAATATCTACAAGGTGGAGCAGGTCGATTGACATTTCTTTAAACCACGTAAAGAGTATCATGTTCTTTACCCGTATACAAAAAATCAATCAAATCCAATCAATACTTTAGCCACAGGAAATTATTTTTAATTTTCTTATGTTTCAACATGATGTAGATCTGAGTCCGTAATAATAGGTAAACATTGTGAGGTCAAGAACCTGTGCAAAACGTACGATACTATTATCTACGTCTCAATATGCTTGAAAGACAGAGAAAGGTGTCATACGATTCCATTCTGTTCTGACGCGTCCCACCCATTCCCACAAAAAACTACAATGAAAGAAAAAGAAATATTTACTTACGCAAATTATGCATTAGTGGTGCATAGAAAATTTCGAATGTGTGTGTGAGCGGAATTTTTTCGGCAAAAAGTCCCGAACTCTATATTACTCGGTAACTATGTCAGTCAGTGCATAGCGGTGCCCTTTGAGGAGAGCACAAATCTACTGTTTTTATCCCAAGACGAGCCGCGCGCGCATTGTCGTGATTTTATGAAACAGTTTTACCTAGTTGTTATTGTGACTAAAGACGATTTATGATAGTTGGATTAGTGCATAGGTTATTGTGAATTATTGTTAAGTGTTAGAGTAATATTAGTTAGTTAATTAGGCATTTAATAAGTTTTGTAGTTTAATTTTGCCTCAAATAAGGTACACAGCTGCCGAGTACACCGATATGGTACTTACGTACGGAGATTGTAACCAAAATGCGGCTTTAGCATTGCGTACATATCGAGAGAGAGATTTCATTTTGTGGGGGGCCGTAAAAAACGAGGTGTATGCACGAGAAGTGAATACTGTGGACGATTTAAAAAATAAAATAATTAATGCCTTCGACAAACTTAAAAGAATGGCAGATGGGGACTTGTTAAGACGAGTCCGTAAAAATTTAATAAGACGATATCGCTTGTGCATAATGCACAACGGTGGACACTTTGAAAATTTGACTATTGATGATGTAAATTCTGATGTGATATTATGTGATTAATTATTCAATCAGTGATCTTTTAACTAACAACGTGCAATTTAGAGAGTTTATGCCGCTGATTTGTTGTTCTCCGACTTTAGGGCCCCCACACATTTCCAGTTCGCCGGCAGGCGGTCCCTCATAAAAACAGTTTTTGACAGTTTTTATGAATGACCGCCTGCCGGTGGACTGTCATGTGGGACCCTTTTACTACCTACCTACGCCCCCCCCAGACCCCCCCCCCCTCCTGCGTCCGGCACCGCGCCGCGCAACAGGTCAGTGAAGTTTCGTAGATAAAGCGTGTTTACTTTTTATGCAGTTGATTCTGCTATTTATTTTGTTTGAAAATTGCAATTTTTGAATTTTCCATTAACTACTAATCTTCGTGTTTTAAAATGTTTCGATGGACTAGTACTGTGCTCGTTTTAATTTAATGTCGTAGTTCCAGTTCCACTTTGTATATAAACTTCCTTATTTTTTATTTTTTTTTAAATTATTAATTAAATTAAACCAAACTGAATTACTAAAAAGAAAAACGCACAGATCTAGATTATGGTGTAATGAGACCAAAATTGTCTTATTTCGTAAAGATTTAGCGGGGTGAAAACGTTATCGCCCAAAACAATATTTCAAAAAGGAAATGTAGGTAATTACCTACACCGCCATTACCATTATTACTATCACGCCCGGAGGGAGGTAAGAAACAAATAGCAATTTTGAAAATACCAACTCGCGTCCTGTATCGGCATTTCACAATCCTAAGACACATTTCACAATCATAAGAGTGCTACCTCAGTGCAATATAAATAATTAATAAATATTTATTAAATTACTTACATTTTAATTATTTTGGCCTTTTATTTACTGTCATTCGAAAAACGTACCAAAATACATAAACTTCTTGAAACAAACTGAATTTGTTTGAAGTGTATATTTTCAACATAAATATAGATCACAATATGACTTATCACTTGACAATAACGCTTAAAGTCGTAAATCACGCCGCCACACACTCGGAGAACATACTTGGGAACCAGTACAGTATTTCCTTGCTGTCCTGGGAATCTACCCACGCGAGGCCTTCTTTGACCATGTGGTTCAAAGCATTTTGTGCTCTTGTCTCGTTCCAACTGGAATAAATTAGAGATAGATGTTAAAGCATTGAGGATTTTGCAGTCTCTACTGTTGTAATCCGAGTCTACAATAGTAGGTATTTAGTTTACCAAAATTTAGTTTTGTTAATAAAAATGACATGATGATTGCAGCATACTTTTGCTTCACGTACCCCATAAAAAACATGGTATTATATATGGAAGTCTCTACTCTCCAGCAAGTATTGTACTAACTAATTTTAAAAGTATTCCTTACCCTAAATCATCAGTAAGTATACTAAGGCACACCCACGCAGTGCCCAAGGCACTTGCTTTCTGCAGCACTAGTGTTTGATCCAGGTTCAGCTCACCAGGTACTGACTGAACCAGCCATTTGCCTTTGCCCATAGGCACCACTGTGAATCTGAAAAAGAAACAAAATAGTGTATATTTGAATTCAGAATCTAAGATAATTATGAAATTTTGGAACAGCAAACTCAATGTCATACATGACGGGTGTGTAACAGTTGATATAATAACAAAAAATCTAACGTTCACTTGACCTAATTTCAGTTAATATACTTTTGTTTAATATAACGATCAGTTGAGATAATGAATTGTTGATATAATTTCATTTTATCTAATTTCTTATGATATAATAAACATTTCCTATAATGCACATTTGACATAATATTCATGTAGTATATTATTCATTTACTATAATATTCATAATCTATAATAACTTTTAATATAATTTAGAAAATCTGATACGATTTTAAACGCCTGCTAGTATGGTGCTAGCAAAAATGCATCGCATAAGCATTAATTGCTACAAAAGTTTGCTTTTATGCGTGAGGTGGGTGAGGTGGGTGGGTGAGGTGGGAAATAAGATGTAATATTTATGTGATGCTATGTTATGATTAAAAAAATATTGTACTGTTTTTTTTTCTTCGCTTTATACCCTATACACCTACCACCCTCAACTATTGTAACCAGTAGAAATTGTATGCAATCTGGACTTTAGGGCACCCCGACTCGGACAGGTTAGGTTAGAAGGGGATGGCGAGGTCGTGTGAGCGAGCGAAGCGAATCATTTGTGGTGAATCATTTGGTTTAGGTTAGGTTAGGTTAGAACAGTGACCATTAACGCGCGATGGCGAGCGAGCGAAGCGAGCGTGCCGCGGCAGCGGCCGCCGAGCGCCAGATCCCCTCTATTGTTGGTGAATCATTTGGGTTAGATGAGGCGGTGAATGTCTCGTACATTAGACGATGAAAGCTTGACCATTGACTTTTCGAGGTCAATGGTACTGGTACTTTAAAAAAGCGATTCTTTTTTCCATTAGTTTAAATAAAATAGTAATAGTAGATAGTGAAACATTAGTTTAAATAAAATTAGCTCCGTCGACCAAGCTCACCCTCAACCATGCATTGAATATTTTAAGATTTGGTTAGGTGCCATTTGAGTTAGGTAAGAACTGTGACCATTAAACATGAAAATTAGGTCAAAATAACATTAGGTCAAATGAATGTTATATAAAAAGAATATTATACATATTGAAAATTATATAAAATGAACGTTATACTAAATGTTTTATATTAAATGAAAATTATATCAT
The DNA here is from genome assembly GCA_946251885.1 of Cosmia pyralina. Lineage (NCBI taxonomy): Eukaryota > Metazoa > Arthropoda > Insecta > Lepidoptera > Noctuidae > Cosmia > Cosmia pyralina. The sequence continues at coordinate 21,337,481 of OX276342.1, read as the reverse complement.
ATAAAACATTAGGTCATATGAAATTAGGTTATATGATTTTATAGCATATGAAAATTATATTATATGAACGTTATTTCAAGTGAAATTAGAGCATTTGTTATTATATCATACATTACACACCCCATACATGACATAGTTCAAATTCCAATGCAACCAAAAATTTTTTTAGGACTTTTTATTACATTTTTAACTAAGAAAATCAACATATAACATAAAGCTTACGAGGGGGCGTTTTTAAGTTCGCGGAATGGGGGGGAGGGGATAACAATAGGTCATTATCGGGATGGCCACAACTACAGCCACTCAATATTAGTATAAATACCAGGTTTTATCTTAATTGGATCATTAGTCCCCCCATTATGATCCAGCCTGCCCCGTCTGGCTGTCCTATTATTAGCGACGCTCAGTCGACTAATATTTTACCCTAGTTTTAAGCCTGGCCGGAGGCTTTAAGTTCGCTTAAAGCACCCACAGGAAACGCCCGGTTGAGCAGTCTCGACCCTCAGTGGTCAACTGCGAGATGCCATACAAAACTAACTAACTAGCTAATTGGATCATTAGTCTTTGAACTATCGTCAAGCAAACAACTCAATTGGGAAGAAAGTGTGAATTATGGAAAAAATCGAGTACCGTGCCGTAATAAAGTTCCTTACCAAGCAAGGAAAGTCAGTTCAAAATATACTGGAAGAGATGGAATCCGTTTACGCGCACTCTTGCCCGGGTAAAACCATGGTTTACAAGTGGCACAGTCTCTTTAAACAAGGCAGGACCTCACTTGAAGACGACCCACGGCCCGGACGGTCGATCGAGGTGACTACTCCGGAAAACATTAAAAAAGTCGAAAAAATAATATTGGAAGATGCCAGACTAAAGAAGAAATAGCTTGCAGAAATGGTTGGAGTATCGGATACGACAATTTTCAAAATTCTACACGATCATCTTGGCATGACAAAGGTCAGTGCAAGATGGGTGCCAAGAATGCTCACGCCGCCTCAAAAACAACACCGCGTGGAGTGTTCTCGCACGTGTTTGGACCTTTGTAACGAAGATAAGGATGGACTATTAAGTCGAATTGTTACTGGAGATGAAACTTGGGTTCATTATTATGAACCTGAGTCGAAACAAGACTCTATGCAGTGGCACAAAAAAGGCACACCACCACCCAAGAAGTTTAAAGTGTCACAATCGGCTGGAATAATCATGGCAACAGTGTTTTGGGATTCAGAAGGGATCCTGTTGACCGATTATAAAGATAAAGGCGTTTCTGTAACCGGAGAATACTATGCTTCTAGCCTCGAGAGGTTGAAAGAAAGCATTAAAGAAAAAAGGAGGGGTAAATTGACCAAAGGTGTCCTTCTTCTTCATGACAACGCGCCTGTTCACAAGAGCCGTGTTGCGTTGGCTGCCCTGCGTAAGGTGGGCTTCGATATTTTAGACCATCCACCCTACAGCCCAGACTTGGCTCCCAGTGATTATTACCTCTTCCCAAAACTGAAAAAAGAACTTTGTGGAAAGAAATTTTCGACTGATGAAGAAGTGAAGGACGTGGTTTCAGCTTATTTTTTGGACAAAGACAAAGCATTTTTTTATGAAGGTATATATAAGCTAATTGAAAGATCTGAAAAATGTACAAGGCTAGCAGGTTAATATATTGAAAAAGAAAAATAATTTAGTATTTTTATTTTCACTTCTCACCCTCCATTCCGCGAACATAAAAATGTACCTACGTATGTAGATAGTTGAGTAAGTGGCGAAGGAATGTAAATCATCTGACATAAAGAATTGAGGTCATTTCAGGTTTACAATAAAAATTTAAGAGACAACCTATTTAGTTGATGGCCATATTTTAAAAAAGGGCAATGACCGCTATTGCCATGATAAAGCAATTTGAGTATACCACAAATAACTACTATGTTAGAATTATGTCTGCACCTACACTCTACAGATATGTTTCAAGTCTTATGTTTGGTATGATACAAAACTTACACTTGCTTGATAGACTTTAAAAAAATTGATCACACAATATGCAAATAGGAAAAAATTGCTATTAATTCTTCATGCAACCCCAAAATAACCTAGAAAAAGCTATCAGTAGCTTTAAGCTCAGCTTAAAAATACAATTATCTAGTCACTCACCCATTCCCAAATATCCTTAGTTTCTTAACAGCAACCAACAGATCCTCATTGGTTATTTCCTGATGTATCTTGCCCCTGCCTCGGGCAGCAACAAGCCTTGTTCGCAGTTCCTCCAACGTTATGAGTCCACCATTCTTGTAGTTTGTAGCTAAACAAACTTCTACTATCTGTACTCCTATTTCATAATAAAAATCACCAATTCCTGAAAGGTGAAATAAGGTGCTTAAGTAAAATCTTACAAATTAACTTTGAATACCCCATTAGGGTCTGGTTATACTCCAAGATTTCTTTTATTCCAATATTTTTTATTTCTTTTGACATGTAAAAGTGTTCTTTGCAATCAATTTACAGACAAAATATCATTAACATATCATTTATCTGTACTTACTATTGTAGTATCAATCAATGTTAGTCTAGCAGAAGAAATATAAATTCTTTGATTATTCAGGAGATATTTACTATGACCTCAACACCTGTGAGAAGCAGGAAAGAAATATGGTTAAATAAAACTACAGATAATCATTGGACACCAACCTAACACAGACCAGAATCCCTTGCCCGAAGCTAAAGGATCAACACCGATAGCCGCGCACATCTCCTGGAACTGCCTCCTAAACTGTGCGTTCTTCTTGATCTCGCTCTTGTGTTTAGTCGCAAATTCTTCTAAATTCTCCCTAAACACTTCTAGTTGTTTGGACATCTGTTGAAACTGATTTTCTTGGATCTCAGACCCTTTTTCTCTGTATTTCTCTTGTTCAAGCCTTTGTTTTTGAATGGCACCTACTCCCGCTCGACGCCTCATGATTGCTACTAAATATTTAGATACTTTTCACAGGGAAAAACACTTTTTTAGTAACTTATTTCTTTACTCGAACTCTCTTGTGTTCTATTTGCATCAATTTGATTTTGATCACTTTGACATTGACAAAAGGAATTAGTATGTTAGTTTAGGAATGTACAGGACAGCATGCGTTTCCCATATTCAAAAAATATGTTCATGATAAAATCCATCGATATAAACTAAAATCTGGTTTTTTATTGTAAGTACCTACTTGAATTAAATAAAAAATCGTTCCCGTAAGAAAACATATTGAGTTAAATGTTTTCTTTTATGAAAGATAGATGGCGTTGTCCTTAATTAAATGAAAGTGATTTGTTTTTCTTCTGTTTTGCCTGGAGTAGAATGATAACACAGACCAATATAGGTAGTACTGAATGATAGGATGCATGGTGGGAATTATGGTCAGAAAGTCTGATGCTGGATTCTGGCCATGCCCAAATTATTCAGGATACGTCACTCATCTTTATAACAGATCCGAGAAGAGATCACAACGTCCAACAGTCTGTGGAACCAGTCCTAATGAGAACCGTAGAAATAATGTCCACCCTACAAACTCCATGTCACCATAATCTTCCAGCCCTACCCCGAATTTACTTGGGATCGGCGCAGCATGTCTTCTTCAATTCACACGTCGTCTCGCCTTAGCCGAGACTTGCAGTGCAAGTAATCCTAAAAACCCATGATGCAAAATTTCAATATCTAAGTAAATTTCTACAGTATATAAGTACAGCATTCATCATTCATTTTTATAGCTCCAGGAAATCACGGGAAATTCAAATAATTTAGGACCATGCGAGCATTTATTCATTCTTTTTCAAAAGTAATTTCAGATTTAAATTATAGTACATAGTTATTTCATTTTGTAGGTACACAAATACATAAAAAGAATTTGACATCCCTGGTGGGGATCGAACCCACGACCTTTGGATTAGAAGTCCAACGCGCTATCCTCTGCGCCACAGGGACAGATGTAAGAGTAGTCAAAATAACTGTTTAGTATCTACAATACTGAAATAACAGAATGAAAATACATCATATTCAGTTGTATTCGTTTAAATATATACAATTTATTTCTATAATTTTTCTGATTTATTTCAAATTCCTCAAATTAAATTTATTAGGTATTCTGTGAAAATAGTTTAAATAAGTAATTATTCTTTAGTCAGTCGTTGTTGTCAATTTCAACCGGAAATGTCAACAAAACAACAAACGTCAAAAATCTGTTTGGGAAGTTTGAAATTTCCAGTGAACTGTTAAATTATTTGGCATTAAATTAGAATGTAGGCACAATTACTGATAAAAGTAATTATAAAACCGTTAAAACAATAAAATGGAAAGTGGCATCACGAACGAATCTTCCCAGCTTGCAGAAAAGCAGAAATCCGATTCTGCGGATTCTTTCCAGTCATTCACCTATGAATTGTTTGAAAAGAATGGTTTAATCAACGATGTGAGAGCGTACTTACGTAGCCATATCGTAAATGTATTAAAAAGTGCACAAACTGGTAAGAAATAATTGAAAAATTCTTAGGTTTTTGCTTTTTCCTTTCATTCTATTCTATTCCCGGCTTTGCACATTCCAGTGACATGTAATGCAATATTTTATGCATAAACAAATGCTTGTCTCTCTTGCATATGAACAAATCATTATCTCCCATCCTTGTTCTGATTGCTGCATTTGTTTTTGTTTATATTTTGCTAAGCTAATAAAATATCTGTTGCATATCTAAGATCTCTGAACAACACAACAGTTTACCATAAGTTTTTCAGAGCAAACCAAGCTGCTTAGAAAATCCCAATGATTACAATATGCAGACAATGTCAAGCACTTGGTTGGGAACATGCTTGAAGATCCTGCAGAATTTGTTTTATTTGGAATTTTAAAAATAAACAATATTGCATACATTATATAATATTGTTTAGATAACCTTTTGGAACACAAACCGTGCCACCATCTGGCAGTCAAATGAAGTACCTACTTATCTTTAATCCTTCTTCCAATCGACTGATTCTGCCTATTATAGCTTTTTTTTTTTTCTAATGTTTGCTGCTGCGTTACTGCAGTAATTAAAAACATATCTTTTCTCATTTCCAGGTGATCCTCCCCTTTGTCAGAAAAATTTCACACAACGCCTAGACCTCACCTATCAAGCACTAAATATATTAATAGCTGAATATCTGATACGCTTGGTAAGTTACAACAAATACTTTATGAGTTAGGTATTTTATTCAGGATGTATCTGAAAGGTTTGGTCAAACTTAAGAGTGTGCTACAGACCATCAAACTGAACAACTTTCACCATGGGACCAACATCATTATTGACAAAAAAATTATCAGCCATCCCATATGTTTGGATTGAGTAGGAATTGAAGCTTTTTATGGGACATCTGATATTTTTTTCTCGTTAAGTAACAATGTTGGTCCTATGGAGAAAGTTGTTCAGTTTATGGTCTGTACCACACCCTTAAGTTTGACTATACCTTTATGATACACCCTGTAGAGGGTTTTGTTTCTGCACTACTATATGACTACTAGCTTTTACCCGCGGCTTCGCCCGCGCGGATGTCGGATATTATACCACCAAATTCGTTCAGCCTTTTCAGCATGAAAGCGTAACAAACAATGAAACTCACTTTCGCATTTATACTATTAGTTATGATAAAACACCTTGAGACATTCTTAGGTAGTTGTTTAGATACTAGAGAAGAAAGTAAAGATTATAAAATCAAAAGCAAAGGGAAGTTTCATTAAAAGAGCCATTATTCTGAGCCGGGTTTTATTTTACCCAAGTATTCTCTAAATTGAGTGTATGTAAATATTTGTAAGTACAAGTTTAAGGCTTGTCAACAGTTTGAATTTTTTTGATCACCAGTAACGTACGGGTCGATCGATCAGGTTAAGCTACACTTGCCGCGGTCGGTCCGTGGATGGGTGATTATCTTTACATACCGAGACCCCTCCATGCCTCGGAAATTAAGTTAAGCCATTGGTCCTGGCTGTCATTCTTGGATCTCTGACAGTCGTTACGAGTCGTCAGAAGCCTGAAAGTCTGACAACCAATCTTACCAATGAGTATTTTGTTACCCGGTAACTGAGTTGTGGAGATCAGATGGCAGTCACTCCATGTAAAATACTGATTTTCAGCTGCATCCGGTTAGACTGGAAGCCAACCCCAACAAAGATGGAAAAAGTCTAGGCTAGGTTGATTTATTGCAATGCCTAAGCAAGTAGTTCTTGGACTAAACAATTCTTAGGTTCAGTAGGTTTAGATTTAGACCAAATGCTCATTCTATTCTCTTTGAATCTATTTAATTATTTTTGTGTAAACAGAAACAGACCATTGTTTCGTTGTTTTGTCTACTTTTTAGGTACTAATTAGGTATGCCATTATATATTTATAGTAAATAAATATTTATTCCACCGTTTATCTCTGCATCACCCAAAGGTTGACTGGTAGAAAATTCCTATGGCATTAAGTTTCCTACTGTACATTTGTGTGTTTAAAGTATAGAATAAATAAATACTCAAAAATATCAAGAAAAGAATGCTCTTAATTTTGCTCTGGTTCAGCAGAGGCATAAGCATAATCAACCTATAATGTTTCCACTGCTAGGACACAGGCCCAGGCCCGATAGGCAGGCAGGGTTCTATGTTGATTTGGTCTAAACTAAATCAACCAAAAATAATCATAATACAATTTATTTTCAGAATTTCAACTACAGTTTGTCTGTCTTTGTGTCTGAAATACCACTGGCTAACATGGTGTTTGGGTTTGCTAAGTCTTTGATGGGAAATATTGATGAAAACAAGACGGACTTGAGGTTCAAGGACTCGGACGTTTGGTCTATACTAAATTATTTAGGTAAGATGTTTCAATTTCTTTTTTTATGCTACTACCCATTTCCAGGGAGACATTATTAGAACAACGTTCTTTAACGCGGCTCGCGGTAAGAATTGACTGTACTGGTAGAAATCGTCATGTAACGAAAAGCGTTTTGCCCCCTCCATGCGACTTTCTCTCTCTGTCTCTTTCACAGGGTGTTTGAGAAAGGTGTGTTCAATTTTAAGAGTGTGGTCTGACCTTCGAATTGAACAACTTTCGCCATTGGACCAACATCATTATCGACCACAAAATTATCAGCCGACCCATGTATTTAGGTCGAGTAGGTATTGAAGCTTTTTACGGAACAGCTGACAGATTTTTCTTGATAATGATGTTGGTTCCATGTAGAAAGATGTTCAGTTTGATGGTCTGTACAACACCCTTAAATTTGACCACACCTTTCTGATACACCTGTATACGAGTGCGAATATCGCGTAACGGCAGTCCCCGACCGCACACGATTTTAATTTTTTTTCTTTGTTCATTGAAAGAGGCTCTTATTCATACGGATATGCACATATCATTATGGCAATTATTTGTCGACTGCATTATTCTAAAGGTGAACCCTACATCGTATTATAAGTGTTCATAAATAGTTGTCCATAAATGAACCCTTAAGATCATTTTCCAGGAGTGCAGTGCGATTCGGAACATGCATCGAATATTGAACAAATGTATAATAAAGAGAAACAACATCCTTTATTGCTGTGCATATTGAAGAGTATGCCTATGTATAAGGAGTTTGTAGAGCCTGCACTGAGTAAGTTAATTTCACATGCCTTGAGGGACCGAGCACACTTCCTACCATTTTCCTTTGCATTTTGTACATTCGGAATTAGGAACCAAATACATTGGAATAAGGTTTTTTTACCTCGTAGTATAATTAATTTAGAACACAAATCAAGATATAATAGCCAAACCTATTGTCTATTTCAAAAGTAGAAACAATAATGGTTCTGATAAAAATAGCCAAACCTTACAAGATACAAAAAATGCTTTATTTTCGATCTCTTTTCGAGTTTTAGTAAAAATACCGCAGAAATAGGTGCCCTTACCAAAATGTAAGGAACAGCTGATTTTGAATTGTCAATGGGTCGGTCAGTCAGAAAGATGAAGCTAGTCGCCCATTCCAAAGCGTAGTAGGTCTAGGTACCTATGGAGAGGAACGGGCAAGAAACTCCACGGATACTCTTTTAAATCAAAATATTGGTTACATCATTCATGTTGAAATTATACATGTGTGAACGATGCAGAACGTTAAAAGCGTCCGTAATAAAAACATTAAAAAAAAAATATATGTGTTGCGAACACTTACATACTGCACTCCATCGCATGCTGGCGAACCTTGAGTTCAGCCTTAGTCATTGACAAACATTCCATTCCAGTCCATTTTTAATGTTTGTCAATGACCAAGTCTGGAATCCATAGGTCAAAATGGGAACAACGCACATGTCCATGATTTGTGAAATCTATTTTCTACAGGTCTATCTGAAGATTCTGTGGCAAGTTCAAAGTCTTTGGACAGCGCAGTAATTGAAGCTGCGCATAAAAAGAATTTGTCTGTAACGCCAGAGTGCAGCCACTGGGCTCATTGTAAAAAGTGTCAAAACAAGATAAATAAGCTCAAAGAGAAATATAAGAAAAATAAGCAATATTTAGCCAAGGTAGGTTTTCATTTCATTCCCTTTGGTGTTCTTAGCTAATTTTAACTGTTATGTACTATCGGCAAAACTTAAGCTTGCCCAGTTTATAAAATATATCTGCGGAAGCGCAGCTAGTGACAGACCACTCACCTTCCTGGTTTCGCCCAATTAGATACAATATGCATTTGTGTGAGTACAGGATGTATAACAAAAAATAACAACAAACATTAGCAACACATCAAATAAAAAACAAACGTGCATTCTATTGGTCAAAACGCATGCATGGTCGATCGAGTCGTGAGCCGTGCTATGCGATTGTCGCCTTAAAGGTGAGCATGCGGAAATTTGGCCGATAATAGGGTAACAGCTGTAGTAATTGGCCATGCTTTAGTAACTGGCCACTCGTAAAAAAAGAGGTAGAAACAAGGAGACGAAGCAAGCAAAAAAATATTTTTCGTCCTTTTCATTCATTCGTGGCTTACTAAAGCGTGGTCAATTACTACAGCAGTTGCCCTATATAGTATTAGGACTTAAAATGTGCTATAGACTTTAAGGCGTCCTAAGATTTTTAACAGTTGCGTTTGTATTTTTTGTCATTTTAAACACGCTAAATACAAACGCAGCTGCAGTAGTATTAATATTAAGATTCATAGACAGAATATACTACAAAATGCACCATGTTACGATCATCAATCCATTTGTTATTTTCTTTTGCAAGGTGACAGGTACATAATTAATAATAACGAGATGCCCAAGAAACATATTAGGATGCCAGTTTCATTAACGACACTTGACATTTATCGAGGGACCTTTGGAAGGCGTATTACGAGGAGCCGAAGCCTACTCGCAGAGGCCGTTAGACGTTTTTAATTAAATGAGGCACCAACTGACGATTATCCCTGTACGCACTATACAGGTGCACCAAAGGACAACCCCTGGTTGGTGTAGGACTATTGTAGGATATGGAAACAAAAGTATTGGATTATGGGTTTGGGTAGCTAAGAGAACTGGTTATTTAGATCTATGGAAAAACATATAGCCCCTGCCTGACTGATGTTTTATATAAAAAATACAGATAAAATGGCAGAGGGTGACTTGCACACTCAATAATGGGCCCCGAAAACGGTTGCTAGCACATAGTGTCGTAGCGACTAGGGGGCAAAATTCATTATTATTATGATGATCAACCTGTTGAATTACTTAATCAAGCAACCATGCTATGTTCCCTAGCAACACAAATAACTTGTAATTTGGTTAATTTCTTCAAAGTCTGTTTAAAATCGTTGTTACAAAGAGTTTAGAAAATGGTTTTCTTTCAGAATATTAAAAACAAAGACTGTACAAACATCAGTCCTGTGAAATCGGAGAACATCGTTAAAAATATCAGCATTATGGAGAAAAGCCTCATTGAAGAGGTCTTTAAAATGTATTTTGTTATCATTTTCAAGCCTATAAAAAAACATCTTCTCTATTACTCCATCAGTTTAGGTAATTAAACGAAAAACCACTTGTCTGGTTAACCAACTAAACGTAATACCTGTCACTTCAGTTGTCTTGCTTCGTCACAGCTGTTGTACTCTTCAATTTAGCAAAGATATAATTTGTTGTACTATCGAGGAAATCTGAATATGGGCAATTTGAAAACAAAATCCCGTGCACACGATGACCACATCTGTTAGCAAGTGTTACTATAGCGGCTGTGTGCTGCAAGCAAGAATAGTTCTTACGGTGTATAGATGTAAGTTTCCTCGATAGTACCTATATTTTTGGGCCCTTTACAATAGATAGATTACAAAATACTATCGTCGTAAATCTAACAAAAAAATTGTGCTCAAGCAGATCAGATATATCTACGAATAAATGATAAAATTTAGCATAAATTTAATAAAAGAAGAACCTATCGAAAATAAATTTAATTTGGTTATAACATATTTTTAAACAAGAAAGTGTCGTATATAAAAACGCTTTTTACGATTTGTTTACTTTTAGTTAATTACCTAAACCGATGGAGTATAGAGCTAACGTGTATTTAATGAATTCATAGTTTAATCTCGCAAGCTTTAAAAGTAGTGATGTCCAAGTTAGAGTTTTCTCGTTTGCTTCATCATGTGTGGTAGATTGCTCTTATCATCTTCATAAGTTGCTTTAATTTATAGGTAATAATTAGATAAGGTGCTTTACTTTGTGTAAATTATGTCATCACCACTGCTCTCAAAACGGTGAAGGAAAACATCGTGAGGAAACCGGCATGTCCTATAACCAAAAATTCGAAGACATGTGACATCTACCAACCCACACTGGGCCCGCGTGGTGGATTACGGACCACTCTCTCTTACTGAGAGGAGGCCTGTGTCCCAACAGTGGGAACATTATAGGCCGATTATGATTACGGTGAGATAAGGCTGCAAATACTATGTTATGCTGCCGTCGGTCGTAGAAACTTAGGGCCAGTTTCTCGAACGAAAACTATCGCAAAGTTAGCGCGTGTAAACAAACTGCTATGATTAGCTGAACGATTTATCAACAGCCTATCACAGCAGTATACGTGCGCTTCATAATTTGTCACATTAATTTTGCGATAATATTCGTTCGAGAAACTAGCCCTAAGTAATTGTGTGATCAAGTTAATTATGTCAGTGCAAAGTGGCTGTGTCACAATGGACCCATCCATGGGCTTACAACAAATATAAACATTACACTGGTTGAAATAAGTTCGAAGATAAATAAACATCCACTCGTTCACATGAGCATTAAAGTGGACAGCGCACATGGTTAAGTTAATTTATTTTCGACTTTATTTCAACATTTATAATGTCGATGTTCGTATGCGAACACCGCGCTACGCTTTCCCAAGTCTATGTTGGTTCTTTGACTACCTGTGACGATTGTCAAAGATGTTCATAAGATACCCTTTTTATAATAACCAAAAATATCATGCCTGTTTTCCCCGTAGGGTTATTAGGTGTACCTAATAATACCAACAACCACATTTCGCCAGTTATTTTTAAATGTCATGTGTTAGGGGGCTGCTAGGAGGAATGTGTGGTGTTACACGAATGGATAGAATAAGAAATGAGTTCCTCTTATGTAGAGGAAGTCTGAAAGTGTCACTGGTGACTGAAAAGTTGTGCGGAAATCGGTTGTCATGGTATGGGCATGTGATGCGGAGGAATGAGGAAAATGTCGTGAGGAAAGTTTTGAATTTGAATGTCGATGGCTATAAAAGTAGGAGAAGACCAAAGAAACGATGGATGGACAGTGTGAAAGATGATATATGGCTAGAAAGGAGGTGACTACCGAGATGACGACTAATAGAGAAGTATGGAAAAAAGGGGCATGTTGCGCCGACCCCAAATAAATTGGGATAACGGCAGGAGAATGATGATGATGTAACAGGGTGCGAGCTGATTGCCATCAACCGATCACAAATCCAGACTCCGGGTTGCTATTGAGGAATTCCTGAACTAAAAACCCAATAACACTTTGCCCGATCGGGAAATCGAACCCAGGACTTCATGCTCAGAATTTGCGCTTGCGACCACTAGACCAAGGAGGCATATACAAAAATAAATTAAAATGTAATTGTGCAAAATTGAACAAAGCGGATTATAATGAAAATAAATTATTTTTAGATGTTCCAGCAACTGAAGTCAGTGTACGAGACGGAAGTGGAAATGGTAAGGGTACAAGAAGAGAAGAAGGCGAAGCGATCGATGGCGACTCACGCGTTGCAGTTGCAGCAGCAGCGGAACGAGGTAAGTCCTCGTACCCACAGGCGCTTTTTATAACCGACTAACTTTTGCCAGCGGCTTCGCCCGTGTGGATGTCGGAATATATCCCACCGGAACGTACTACTGGGAATTCCTTCCTTATTCCTTGTCTACATTATAAAGGGAACCTCTGTGCAAAAATTCAGCTTTCTAGGTTCAAGGGTTTGGGCTGGGCGTTGATGAGTTAATCAGTCAGTCAGGACTTCTGTTTTTATTTATATAGATGAAAAAAAGAAGGAGGTTCCCAAGTCGACGAGTATATATATTTTTTTTTGTATATGACCACGCACGCAAGTTTTTACAGAGTAAACCGATTTGAACGATTCTTGTTTTGTTCGAGAAACCTCGAAGTTGGTCCCATGTAAAATGTAGTAACCTTTGCTTGGGTAGTTTTTGAGTTAGCTTCAATAATACGTATTTTTCTTACTGAGTCTATGTGGATGATGTTATAATAACTTCCTGTCACTGTAATTTACATAGCAAGAAGTGATAATCGAATTTGTTTGGGGTACCACAACTAAAAAGTGAAAAATAAAAACTTTTTTACAAAAAAGAAATAACTAACTTGCCATAAAAACACTACAAAGTGAAAAATAAATTAAATTCTTGAATTCGGTAACAAAAAACGAAAATACAAAACCAAAGACACCGACTGCCTAAATAAAAGTTATTTTTCACTTTATAGTGTTTTTTTTTTAAGTCAGTTGTTTTTTTTTTGTATTTTCGTAATAGAACACTTAAAAATATTTTATCGCTATTATTCCGCGACCTGTCACAATGCAGACAACTCTAGGAACAGTCAACAAAAGAGATATCTAGGCAGGGTATACTAACATAATTTGTATGTGAATTGCTTCATGTTCAATTTCGTGAAAATATTCGTGTGTTACAATGTAGGAGTATTGCAAAAACAAAGTTATACATATACCTATATAAAATTGAACATGAAGCAATTCACATACAAATATGTTAGTATAGCCTGCCTACCCAACTAGCAAAAACGTCGTATAATTCCAGTCTTATATGACTTCATGTTATAAAACGGTTATATATCGGTATTTAGTTAACTATTACGTTAAATAGACGTTCATCTTACGATGTTTCAGTCACCTGACTTTAATGTCTTATTATAAAGTTGAGTAAACGTTTTCAGGACTAACTTATACGACGTCGTATAATGAAAGCAGTGTATATGTTCAGTAAACGTTTTCAGGACTACCTTATACGACGTCGTACAATGGTGTCAGTGCATATGTTGAGTAAACGTTTTCAAGACTAACTTATACGACGTCATATAATGGTGTCAGCCGTTTAACTTTTATATAACTAAAACACCGCTTAAAAGTTTGTGCAGGACCTTTATATATTACAAAACTGTTTTAGTCATATGGAAGACTAATTAAGACTTGCATGAGACTAAAATGTTGAATTTCAACGGTAGTACATAACTTTAAGTAGACTTTTAAATCATCTATAGATCAAACCCACACTTTAATTAAACCATTTCTATTTTATTTTGTCATTCAAATTAAAAAGTAAGTAATGATGAGAGAAATCTAAAGTCAGCTGAAAATGGCCGGGGCGTCATGGTCTCAAGGAAAAGTATATGCGACCTTTTTGTTATATTAGTGTATTATAGAGGTCGCCATATAACTTAGACAAGATGGTTGGAGCTTTATTATGAAAACATATCTTGAATAATTAACTAAAACCCTTGAATTACAAAGAAATAGAGGAGGGCATTAAAAACTTGACAACAACACATATATACATTGTCATAAAACTAAAGTTCCCTGAAGAAATACCTATCACAATTAGTATTATATCACACTAACTTAAATAATGTAGATACAATAATAGTATTTTGAAATCATGGAAATTAACTTCATTTACTTTTTCTCTTATTCTTTCATACACGCACAATATTAAACACGCGAATCAAAACGGTTGTCGTTGATTCGTACTGTTTGACACTGTACAACGTCATTACAACTGCAATGTGACATACGCGGTCACATAAGGGTCTCATCACAACAAGTATTGGACCAAAAAGTCGGTCTTTGTACTTTTATTTAACTTTTATGTAACGTTCAACGGTCATTGGCTGACTTCTATATACCTACTAAACGATATTAATGTCGTATAATTTGGGCCCTTTTCGCGTTTTTTAGACGTTTATATGTACGTTTTTGCGACCAATCTTAAAAACGTAAATGAAAATGTAAAACGTTATCTTGACTATTATAAAACATTAATTTGTTAGTTGGGTAGATATCTCTTTTGTTACTGCACATAACATAATCAGCCTATAATGTTCCCACTGCTGGGAAACAGGCTTCCTCTCGGTGAGAGGGAGTGGGCCGTTATCCACCACGCGGGCCCAGTGCGGGTTGGTAGATGTCACATGTCTTCGAATATTTGGTTCTAGGATATGCAGGTTCCCTCAGGATGTTTTCCTTCACCGTTTTCAGAGCAGTGGTGATGGAATAATTTACACAATGTAAGCGCTCGTCCGGGTTCGAACCTACAACTCATAAGTTGCGGCCGTTACCACTGGGCCACCACTGCTCTACAAATAACATAAACACCTAACATAATAAACAAAATATGTATCCATCCGGAATTTCTCAGTAGCAGCCCAGAGTCCGGATTTGTGCCCGGTTGATGGCAATAGGCTCGCCCCCTATTACATAAGACTTAAACATAACTGACGAAATGTGTTGTACTATAGGTACACCTTTGCCTAACCCTTCGGGGATACAGGTGTGATGATATGTTGATTCATATTGTATTTTACTAATTTTGATTCTGAATAAATTAAAGATTAATTATCATCATATAGTTGGAGGAGACGTTCAAAGCTCGCGAGGTAGAAATGGAACGCAGCATGCAACATAAGAAGAAGTTCCTCTGGGGCCTGGCGCGCTCATTGCGCGAGCAGCACCAGCACATGACGCGCGCGATGCAAGACGTGCGCGCCGAGACAGAACGCCTGGAGCTCAAGGTACGAATACACTATTTTTTATAATTTGCATGCTTTTAAATCCACTATCTACTTTAGTATTTTTATCCGTAAGGCTCTCAACAAAATAGACTAATTTATTGTTTACTAAACAGTCTTATTAGAAGGCGATGATCGCATAGCACGGCTCATGACTCGATTGCACAATGCATGCGCACCAATAGTATGCATGAAACTTATTTTAGCCGTGTTCGTATTACCTACCTACTTTTTTATTTTTTGGTTATTTTTCTTTTGGTATTTTAATTTTTTTTTTTTTTTTTTGTTTGCTGCATGCATCCCTTACTTTTATTGTATTAATTAAGCATATACACTTCTGGACACATCTATTGGCCCACCTTAGAGTTTAGGTTTCGATGGCCCCTACCGAAATATAATTGCTAGATTGAACAAAAACTGTTGATGCAGTTTTAAACCTGATACATTTTACCATCTTTTTCGATCGTATTGTTTTAAATTTGAATTCAGAATACCATACGACATGGAGCTACGCCTAACAAGTCGGATATGCGCCTTCTTAAAGGCAATTGATTTTTGAATAAAAAACATGTTTTATCAAATAAAGGTTTAATTTAATAACGCGTGTTGCCTCCATGGGCATCTACCACAGCTCTCATACGATTAGGCATAGAGTTTATCAACCGCTCTATGAAATTTTGAGGGATCATCTCCCATTCCTCTTCTATGGCAGTTTTCAACTCCTGCATCGTCTGGGCAACTGGCTGACGAGCCCTAACGCGTCTTTTTAGCTCGTCCCACATGTGCTCAATGGGGTTCATGTCTGGGCTTCTGGCTGGCCAGTCCATAACTGTGATGTTCACATCCCAAAGATATTCCCTGACGATGCCGGCCGCATGGGCTCTTGCATTATCATGCATAAAAAGGAAATTTGGGCCCACATAGTCCGCGTATGGTATCACGTGAGGTTCTAAGCACTCACGAATGTACCTTTCAGCATTTAATGTTGGCAGCCGTGGTCCTGTAACAACCTCAAGTTGAGTTTTGCCGCTCGCGGATATACCGCCCCAGACAGTCCATGAGCCACCGCCATAAGCAACGCTCTCTTCAAAGCAGCATTGTGCGAAACGCTCTCCCTTACGTCGGTAGACCTTCTTCCTTCCATCATTGCCATGTAACACAATTTTAGACTCATCAGAAAAGAGTACACGGCTCCAATCTTGCTGTGTCCAATTTAAATGACTGCGTGCGAAATGAAGGCGCGCTGTTCGGTAGGCTCGCGTTAGTTTGGGGCCATTAGCTGGCTTGTGTGGTACCATATCGCGTTCTTTTAACCTTCTCCGAACAGTTCGAGCGCTCACAGATACTCCGTGGAAGTCGCGAAGTTGGTTTTGTATCTGAATGGAGGTAAGGTGACGATTTCTCAAGCTGGTCGTCACGATGAATCGATCCTGCCTTTCAGTTGTGACCCGAGATCGTGGCCTTCCTTGGCGACGAACAAGGCCGCCAGTCTCTAGGTACCTCCGATAAACATTTCGGACCGCAGATCGACTTAAATTAAGTTGAGCACTCACGTTTCTTTGGCTGTGTCCGGCCTGAATAAGTGCCACAGCTTGGGCGGCGACTTCAGGTGAAGTATCCATAGATTATTGATAGAACCTCACCTTAATGTTAAGAATAAGTAATGTTTGTTGCAAAACCAAAGATATCAATCACTTTTTCAAGAATTAAATCCAAGTAAACCAATAAAACCAAGTTTTCTTAGTATTCGATTGTTTGATATCAACAAACAGGCTCCAAATTGTCTTTTGTTTCTTTAAATTCTGTGTTCGAAATTCAAAAAAAGACTATTGAATGAAATTGTGAATGGGCCAGGTTCAAAACTGCATAAAAACTTTTTGCTCGACCTAATATAAAATTTTAGCTAGGACCAAACGAAACTGAAAATACAAGGTGGGCCAAAAGATGTGTCCAGAAGTGTATAATGAGAGAGTGCCTTGACTTCCTTAATACAAGTCCTACTTAGTTTGGAAGTCAAGAGTTCATTTCCGTGTACGTTTTTTAATATGCAATAAACTTCTTTTTTTTTCTTTTTTTTTTTTTTATTATTATAATGATGTATAGAAGTGTGACACACACTAGGAGCGTGCTATGCTCACAAGTGTGAGCAAACAAACAAGTGTTTGTGAGATGATTTTTTAATAGGCACAGCCATGCCAGCGTGAGCTCTTTATGAATTGTTATTTTATTATTGACAAGAAGTAATTTTAGTACTCAAATCTTCTGTTTGGTTTAGAAAATGTATTATTGGTATTTCTGTATTAAATTAGTATCAACTTTTCCCAAAAAAATAATAATTTGGAATAAGAAATGTCAAACTACAACTTATATCTATTATATCCGCTTTAATATTTTCCTATCTCTATCGAGTATATAAATTTACGTTATTTATGAAAACTTTCACTGCCTCCCCAATTTTTACCATATCCTATGTGATGCCGCCATACAAATCGCAACGAACGCACTAGGTGCGTTGACTGGCACTGCATAAAGGTATAAAATGTTTATATTGAATTTTTTTGTGTTTAATCGGCGTGTGAAGGACTTTTTACTTGTGTATTGCTATTGAAAAGTAAATAACTATATTTATATCTATATACTTGGGAATACATACGTCAAAAAAGAAGCAACTTACGTAATTTTATTAGATATTGATAACATTTGGTATCTTTTTCTTTTATTGCTCTATATTTTGATTGAAATAGCACAATTACAGTAATATTTGAACCAACACTAGGCGCAGTTCATACAATGTTATCAGAGCTTTTTGTTTATAGCTGCCGCAACTTTTGCAACTGTAATAAAAATAATCTAAGTCCCATTGTTATTTAGTGGGAATGTCTGGAAATCCGGTTAAACAATAGGCCGGCTTAATACTAGGGCCATACGTTGGCGAAAAGTAACTAACTATTTTAAGGTATATTTTATTACCTTAGGATTATCTCGAATTTTTTGCAGTTGTTCCTTGTTTGGTTTAATACTTTAACTTATTTTTGTTACACGCCTTTTTCTCACACAAATGCATATTGTCTCTAATTGGGCGAAACCAGGAAGGGGTGTGGCATACCACACCCCTTCCTGGTTTCGCCCAATTCGCCCAAGAAAATATTTCTGAGGGAGTGCAGCTAGAGATATGTCCCACCCGGTTGGTGACGGACTGGAGGAAAGTAAGCGAATGTCTGAAATCCTCCTCATCTCCCCACTTAGACTCTATTCCTGATCAGTTTGACTCTCTCGCTGACACGACAGCTGCGATCGACTCATTCACGGAGCACGTACAATCAGTCCTGAACGATTGTTCAAGGGAGGTTCCAGCGGTGGATGACCATCGCTGGAAGCTGCCGGACGATGTACGTGCCCTGATGAATGAGAAGAACGCGGCTGTCCGTGCCTACAGCAGTTTTCCCTGCCGCTTGAACAAAGTCCATATGCGCTATTTGCAGAAATCTGTAAAGAAACGCATAGAGGAACTGCGTTCCACGCGTTGGGACAAGATGTTGAGTGAGCTCGAGCCAACTCATCAGGCCTTCTGGCACCTACAGAGGAAACTCAGGTCCTCAGAGACAGCTTCTATGCCCCCCTTAGTACGCCCAGACAATACCATCGCTTTCGATGATATCGACAAGGCCGAATGCCTTGCCGATAGTCTTGAGGCCCAGTGCTCACCCAGCTCTCAACCAGTAGACGAAGCCCACCTCTCTGAGGTTGACGCTGAAGTCGAACGTAGAGCCTCCCTTCCCCCCGTTGAGGACCCTGATTGTCCCCTGCCTCCCGTCACTCCTGACGAGGTGCACGAGATAATCAAGGGTCTAAAACACCGTAAAGCCCCCGGCTCAGATGGAATCACCAATAGGGTGTTCCAACTTTTCCCTGCCCGTTTGATTATGCTCATGACCATCATCTTCAATGGTGCCATGGGTAATAATATCTTTCCTCACTCCTGGAAACAGGCTACCGTTATCGGTATCCCTAAGCCCGGCAAGCCTAAGAGCGAGCCCTCTAGCTACCGGCCTATCAGTCTGCTCAACGTCTTCGGCAAAATCTATGAGAGGCTTATTTATAAGCGTCTCAGAGATTATGCCGAGACAAAGGGTCTCATTCCCGACGAGCAATTCGGTTTTCGAACCCAGCACTATTGCGTGCAGCAGGTCCACCGTATTGTCGAGCACATCAGCGTTGGGTTCCAACGCGGTGCGATGACTGGTGCTGTCTTCTTTGATATAGCGAAGGCCTTTGACAAAGTCTGGCACAACGGCTTATTATATAAGCTGTACCAACTCGGTGTGCCGGATCGCCTCGTGCTCATCCTACGAGACTTTTTGTCAAACCGCACCTTTCGCTATCGCATTGAAGGAGCACTTTCCTCCCCCCACCCTATTCGCGCAGGAGTCCCTCAGGGCTCTGTGCTTTCCCCCCTCATATTCATCCTCTTCGCCAGCGATATCCCGAAGAGTAAAAAGGCACAGTTAGCGCTGTTCGCAGACGATACGGCCATTTTCTCCAAGGGAATTCGCCCTGACTCGATCGCTCGCACCCTCCAAACCGCAGTCGATGGCCTCGGCAAGTGGTTTCGAAAGTGGAGGATCGAAGTCAATCCCGATAAAAGCCAAGCCATTCTCTTTATGAGACGGCGTAATCGGCTCACCGCCCCTCCTCGGCCGATCACCATGTTTGGCAAGCAGATCCCTTGGGAGAAGCGAGCCAAATATTTAGGTGTGACGCTCGATAGTCATTTATCATTTTCAGAGCACATAAAGCAGGTTCGTTCGCGGGCCTACTTTGCTCTCGGCCGTTTACACTCCGTTCTGAATGCACGCAGCAAGTTGTCCCTTAAGTGCAAGTTGCGTATTTACACAGCGTGCATTCGACCTATCATGACCTATGCGGGCCCAGTCTTTGCGCATGCAAAGCCCCACCTCATCCATAGGATGCAGACCCTTCAGAACCGTCTCCTCCGAAAGGTAACGGGAGCCCCCTGGTTCGTTCGGAACGCGGACCTCCACCTTGACCTTAAAGTCCCGACCATCCGTCAGTACTTGAAACGCCTTTCCAAGCGTTTCTTTGATTCCGCCGTGAAACATCGCAACCCCTTGGTTGTCGAGTCCGCGAGCTATGTCCCCAGTAGAATCAGTAGTATCCGCCGTCCGCGACATGCCCTCACTGAACCCGATGACCCTATCACCCTCCTCCAGGAAAGTAGTAGGGAAACTAGCACCGTCCATAAACACAAACACAAATCTACATTCCGGCCTCGCCGCCGAGGCCCACCGCGTTTAAGACCATCTAACGTAAATGTAAATTCATGTCCCTTGATCGGTTTAATCGAGCCAGCTGGTGGCGTAGCTGAGCCTGTAGCTTTAAACTCCCCTGATAATAATAATTCCCCTAACTTGATCCAGCCTATTGCTTTGCCTTGTATATCATTGGTCAATGACAACGACTCCCTAAGCCGAGGTCCGTACCCCACAGGGGGTGCCCTTAGTGCGCAGTCGTTTAGTTTATAATTTAGTTAGTATTTATGCCCCTGGCTGGAGGCTTTTTAGCTCGCTTAAAGGCACCCACAGGAAAGTCCGGTTAAGTAGTCGGGACCTCTCATGGTCACACTACGAGATGCCATACCAAAAAAAAAAAAAAAAAAAAAAAAAAAAAAACTAGAGATATGTCTCTAGCTGCACTCCCTCAGAAATATTTTCTTAAGTGAGCATGCTTAAGTTTTCTCCTCTGTATAAACACGCTGTGAGTGTGTGCATAAAGACGAGTAGCGTCAGCACATAACACACACACACATGCGCACACTCCTCCGACTTCGCCATTGTCTCGGACGGTGACTTGTAGAAAAAATTACGATGTATCGATATATCGATATCTTTTGTTCGATAAGTATCTTTATATTTTTTGGCGATATTTAGTTACATATCAAGTATCGAAAATGTATCAAATACCATATATAGGGTGCTCCAAATAGTGACGTCAAAAAGAAAAATCTGAATTCCTCATACCCAGGGCAGGGGTATTCGAAAATACCCCATGTATGGTCCACGATTTTTTATAGTTTTCGAGTCATTTTTGTTTTTGTAATTATTTACAGTTTGATGATGATACTTTTCGGCACTTCTTGCATCCCTAGGCAAGCGCAGGAGCTTTCGGTACCGAGAGCTCCTGCGGTTACACACATATTCGCTTGGTAAACACAAGTAAAGCGCGTGTAGCTCCGTGAGATAAAAAATACTGTACCCAACGAAGACCAACAATGAGAACTGTATGATTCGCGACCGTAACAAATATGTGTTTACAGAATTATAATCATTAGAATCAGTAACACAGCTCCTTAAATTAGTATAATCCTCAAATGTCAAGATTTCATGACTGATACCCCAATTTCTGAAGAATTCTTAAAGAGTTGTATGCATGACTTTAATTATTATAATTCTGCAAATACATACTTGCTACGGTCGCGAATCATATTTTGATCAACATACAACCTAATACTGGCTTGCAAATTGCAAAAAATGTAGGAAAATTTTAATCTAACACGTTGGCGGGCCAAAGCGCATGACACCAACGACCTTAATGCGACAATGCAATATCAATCCATTTTCACAGGAAGACAGTTTAAAAACTCAACTGGCTGAAGCTGAACGGATATTAAAGAAACGCGGAGAGGAGATGCGATTACAAATAACGAATGAACTTAGTATCTTAGACGGTCACCTGGAATCTATGAAAAGAGAGAGAGAGATCATCACACGCCAGCGTTCCGAACTAGACGACTTGAGAACTTTTCAAGAGACAACCAGCAAAGTAAATAAAGCACATAATATGGAAAGCGAGGAAGTTCGTTCACATTACGATTTGTTACGAAACGAACTAACAGTACTGAAGACGTATCTAGAATCTTCTCAAATGCAAGCGAAGTGTGTTATCGAAAGGGGAACGATCACTGAGCCAAGTGCACCAGTGTCGCAGATCAATGTCACGTTAAATAACACTCAGAGTAACGAAAAGTGTATTGATGATTTTGATGGAAGAGTCAAAATGAATCAAGTTGTCAATGATTTTAGGAAGAAGAACGTTAATTTCAGTCAGGTATGTACTTGACGATAATTTTATGTGGTTTTCTATTGACTGCGGCAGCATAAGCCGAACAGCACCCTCAATCTGCCTAGTCTATTCCCAACTATGTTGGGGTCGGCTTCCAGTCTAACCGGATGCAGCTGAATACCACTATTTTACATGGAGCGACTGCCTATCTGACCTCCAGAATACAGTAACTGGGTAATACGATACCCCTTGGTAGAACTGGTTGTCAGACTTTCGGGCTTCTGACGACTCGTAACGACTGTCAAAGATCCACAAATGACAGCCGAGATCAACGGCTTAACGTGCTTTCCGAGGCACGGAGGAGTGTCGGTAAGTAAAAATGGTTACCCATCCACGGACCAACCCCGGCTAGCGTAGCTTAACCTGATGGATCGACCCTTGCGGCTGTTATTACTTAGCCACGAGCTCCCCCATAAGCCGAACAGCACCCTAATGGCTAGATAATTTGAGTAGTTCTAAATTTGACAGGTCTACATCTACAACAGCACTCCCAAGCGGGATAAATTGCGAGAATCGTAATCCGATCAAAAATTAATGAACGGCAATTGTATACCCACTCTATTACTCTGCCGTCCACTAACTAAAAGGCCGTTAAGCCACAGTTGGTCGTTTTTCACTTTGTAATGTAGTCTTACACAACTTTCGATGCTCTATCTTTTGGTGTAAGAATCATTTTTCTATGATTTATACTTTTAGAGATACAGAACTTTGCTGAGCAGTTAAACCACATAAATTTCGTTACTCCCTTAATTAAAAAGCGGCTAAGCCACAATACTTCTCTAGAAAGACGTTAACATACTTTAACGGCAAATTGATGTATCATTTTTTTCTAAATTTACTTAACTAAAAGTACGTTATCTAGTCATGCTTGACTAAAAAGCAGCTAAGCGTATTTAACTACTGTCATGTATTGTGTCTTACAAATAACCATCTGAACATCGTGCCTTAACTATAAAGCAGTTATAAAGAAAAACTACACTAGAAAGCAGTTATACGCCAATAGCGGCTTTTAAGTTATGTATTGAAATTAGTATTAGCTTAATATCAATCGCTAGAGAGCAGCTAAACGACAATACTAGACTAAAAATCAGTTAAACGCTCGTGATTTGCATTTGCATTTCTGACCAGCTTAGGTGAAATCACAAGATGTGTGACCTTTAGCCGCCATATGGCATGATGGTATAGCAGGCCGTAAACAGGATGATATCTTGAGTGCTTATTACAGCGTTTTACTTAAATTTCGAGATATCCAATCAATCAATTTGTGGCTTGATAATTGTACATCTCAAAATAAAAACTGGTTACTGTTTTCTATGCTAATCGACCTCATCAATGTGACTTAATAGCCACAAAAACTATCACTCTATTTTATTTCGAACCGGGTAACACATTTATGAGCTGTGATCAATTTCACCATCAAGTTGAATTATCGATGAAGCGGAAAAATACCATATATGATTTCACAGACTTTGAAAATGCAGTGGCCTCAGCAAATATTGGTAAAGTTCCGGTTAAATCCATGCAGCCTCAAGATTTTGTAAACTACGTAGGTAACGTATAAGATCGACGCATACATAATTCAAGTTCCAGAGTGTATCTTAAAAATATGACTCAAGTGTGTTTTAAACGAGGAAGTTTTGATCTCCATTATAAGGAAGCTTTTGATGAGGAATATGTGTTTCTTAAATTTTTAAACGATAAATACTTGAAGAACCCGCATTTTGTTTTAACATTTCGACCGAAAGGAATAGATGAGGAGAGAAAGATTAATCTTTTAACAAAGTTATCGCCAATTATACCTAAACATAAGATGTTATTTTGGCAAAATTTACCGATCATTGAAGGAAATAATATATCTGAATTGAACCAGAAGAAAAACAAAAGGAACGTAACTTTGTAAACTAGGATATGTAGTAAACATAAAGACTGAAAAAGTGCCTTTAGAATAATGTTGTTTTTTATATTTTATTAAATATTTTTGTTTACTTTATTACTTAATTTTGATAATACTACACGAGTGTTACTAGGTTTAGTTGCTTATTTACCTAATCTGATTTACTCATTTTGTTAAAGTTTTTAATTAGTATTTAAGCATAAAAAAATGGCTGAATTTATATTTTATTATATAAAGTCTAATATTTAATTGATTATGACGTTATGTGTTACGCACAATTATATTATTTCAACTTTGCAATTATTGATCTCTGATTGTGATTATGTTTATTTCATAAGTGCATAAGAATTAGAAACCAATGTGTGTCATGTGCCATAAAGCTTTCAAAAACGATACATACATGTGTTGGGTATTTTAATAAAATAATTATAATATAATTTTTCGGTTTCGCGAATACTGATTACTATTAAAGATGTAATTGTGATCTCATTACTGAATAGGATTTGTAAAAAGTTAACTTGGTTTTTTTATTTTATATTGTTTAATTAATAATAAGCTATTTGTTAAGTTCCTACACAATTTAATTAGACGTACTGATTGTCTATTCTTTTTTTATTAATAAATAAAGTTCTGATTTTCATAAAATAGTTTTTAACTTCTCAACTTTTTATCCGCAAGTGCTTATTTAAAAGGCAGTTAATTGCGAGCGAGATGTCTTTAACTGCCTTCTAGTTGAGCAATAGGAGAACCAGTATAAAAATATGTTTTACAATACCGAACTTAAAAGCGTTTAAAATCCCATAACTGCTTTCTAAGTAAGCAAAGTTAGTCTTCCAAGTGTTAGTTACTAGGCTATAAGTCTGTTAAAATCCTTTAACTGCTTTATAACTAAGTATATTTTGATAACTTTTATTATGAGTACAAGACGTGGCAGCTACAAGAAATTGCTTTACTATAAAGCAGTTAAGGTATGGTTAGCGGCCTTATAGTTCAGCATTTTATGTAAAAATGAAATAAATTGCTTAGCTAAAAGTTAGAAAATGAATTTAAATAAAATGTGATTAATATAAACGAATGAAATATATCACATATTGTGCAAAAAGACTATGCCTACGTATATAACTTGCAACCTTGTTCCTAGGTAGCATACTTTTCAAGAGACATCAATTCCCACTTATTTTTGCGTTTTCTCGAAAACTACTTTTTGCACTTAGCTGCCTTTTAGTTAGTGGACGGCAGTACTGTACATTACGATACGTATTACTTTCTTTTCTTTGAATTTTATAACATGACATTTTCATTTTAATCGGAATACAATACGTATGTGGTTTCCATGCAGATTTAGTTTATTGATTGACGATAATTTGAGTAGTTCTAAATTTGACAGAACTACATCTACAACAGCACCCCCAAGCGGAATAAATTGCGAGAATCGTTGCCATTGCGTAACACACTTTCAATCCATCATCCCCAACCCAAACCATCATGTAAAGAATTTATTCCGGGAGGTTTTTGTGTATAATACATTAAGTAAGCACTTAGGCAACCGAGCTGCGCTCGGGTGAAAATAGAGAAACCAATTTTCCCAGAAATGATACCTAGCTAGATTGATTTTTCGCCCCCGTAAACCCCTATTTTACAACTTTCATCGAAATCGTTAGAGCCGTTTTCGAAAACGTGATTACAAATATAAATAATAAAAATAAATAAATAAATATGTTTGGACATATCACACAACGCCATCTAGCCCCAAGCTAAGCAACCTAATGCTTGTGTTATGGTAACGAGATGGCTGATAAACTACTTATATACATTTTTTTTTTGTAAATACATACATATTATAGATAGAAAAACACCCAGACTCGGAACAAATACTTGTAGGTCGTACAAATATTTGTTCCGTGCGGGAATCGAACCCGCGACATGCTGCGCAGCAGTCAATCGCTCAACCACTGCGCCAACCGTGTCGTCAAACATCTCTATCTCTTCTCTAAATATTATACAACAAAGTCGCTTTTAGTGTCTGTCTGTGTGGCCGCGCTGTTCTTCTAAACTACGCAACGGATTTTGATGAGGTTTTCACAATCATTTAGAGAATGTATTCCGGAACGTTTATAATAGGTCTTTACCTATGAAATTGCCGTTTTGTATGAAAAAATTTAAACGAATTTTTTTCATGCATTTTTTATTTGTATTTATCGAAGTAATCACCCATGCAATCAATGCATCTTTGCCAACGCAGTGGCAGTTTATTGATGCCCTTCTTAAAGAAATCAGCTGGACGGGAGGCAACAAATTCTTCAAAGGCATTTTGTACTACCTCTCGGGTATTGAATTTTTTTCCCGCCAAGAAGTTATCCAAATTCTGGAAAAAGTAGTAGTCTGTAGGCGCAAGGTCTGGTGAGTAGGGCGGATGACGGAGAGCTTCCAACCCCAGTTCTTGCAACTTGGAGACCGTCTGCTGTGCAGTATGAGGTCGCGCGTTGTCGTGCAGGAGCAGCGGAGACGAGCGATTGACCAATGCTGGTTGGAGATGTGCCAGCTTCTCCATCATTGTGTTCAGTTCTTCACAGTACACATCTGAAGTAATGCTCACCCCGTTTGGTAAGAAGCTGTGATGAATCACACCGGCGCTAGACCACCAAACAGTGACCATCACTTTTCTAGGGATAAGTTTTCGTTTAGGGCATTGTTTAGGTGCTGAACCAGGATCCAACCAACTTGCTGAGCGCTTGCGGTTATCAAACAGAATCCATTTTTCATCGCAGGTAACAATGTGGTTCAAAATTCCTTCATTTGTGTGTCTGTTGAGCAGTGCAAGGCACGTCTCGACGCGTACTTCGCGCTGGCGATCATTGAGTTCGTGGGGCACCCATTTGTCAAGCTTTTTTACCTTGCCAATTTGACGCAAATGGACCAATATTGTTTTGACGCTAACGTCGAAAGCTGCTGCTAATTCAGCCGTAGATTGTGTATCATCAGCTTCCACAATCGCCTTTAATTCGTCATTGTCGACCAAAGTCGAGTAATTATGGAATATGAGTACCGTCGTGGCAGCAATGCGGCACAAGCGGCACGCAACATCAACGACGTTTACGGAGCTAACACTACAAACCAACGCACCACTTGTTATTGGTTTGCTCGCTTCCGTTCTGGAAATTTCGACCTGAAAAATGAACCTCGCGGTCGTCCGAAGACTTTGGTCGACAATGACGAATTAAAGGCGATTGTGGAAGCTGATGATACACAATCTACGGCTGAATTAGCAGCAGCTTTCGACGTTAGCGTCAAAACAATATTGGTCCATTTGCGTCAAATTGGCAAGGTAAAAAAGCTTGACAAATGGGTGCCCCACGAACTCAATGATCGCCAGCGCGAAGTACGCGTCGAGACGTGCCTTGCACTGCTCAACAGACACACAAATGAAGGAATTTTGAACCGCATTGTTACCTGCGATGAAAAATGGATTCTGTTTGATAACCGCAAGCGCTCAGCAAGTTGGTTGGATCCTGGTTCAGCACCTAAACAATGCCCTAAACGAAAACTTACCCCTAGAAAAGTGATGGTCACTGTTTGGTGGTCTAGCGCCGGTGTGATTCATCACAGCTTCTTACCAAACGGGGTGAGCATTACGTCAGATGTGTACTGTGAAGAACTGAACACAATGATGGAGAAGCTGGCACATCTCCAACCAGCATTGGTCAATCGCTCGTCTCCGCTGCTCCTGCACGACAACGCGCGACCTCATACTGCACAGCAGACGGTCTCCAAGTTGCAAGAACTGGGGTTGGAAGCTCTCCGTCATCCGCCCTACTCACCAGACCTTGCGCCTACAGACTACTACTTTTTCCAGAATTTGGATAACTTCTTGGCGGGAAAAAAATTCAATACCCGAGAGGCAGTACAAAATGCCTTTGAAGAATTGGTTGCCTCCCGTCCAACTGATTTCTTTAAGAAGGGCATCAATAAACTGCCACTGCGTTGGCAAAGATGCATTGATTGCATGGGTGATTACTTCGATTAATACAAATAAAAAATGCATGAAAAAAATTCGTTAAAATTTTTTCTTACAAAACGGCAATTTCATAGGTAAAGACCTATTATCATGCCACGAACGAGTCTGTGACAGTCTGCGTGATCAGCTGTAATGGCGTCATGGCAACAGAAACCAGAGTGGTGACGGAGTGAGAGAGTAATACAGAGAAAGAGTGAGAGAGGTATAGAAACGCGGAGTGGGGAATATAGGCATCAAGCAGCTGCACTCATTAAACTATCGACGACTTTTCGTTATTTCGGCTTGTGGAAATCGTCAGATTACTTATATATTTTTCGTTATCCTTGAATTATTTCCTTCAAAATAAAAAAAAAATTGCCACGCTCGAGAATGTCGAGATGAAGTTTTTTTTTTTTACAAGTTTGTAACCCTTCCACTTCTTCAAGTCACTCTCAAATTGCCAGATTAGTGGAATAAACACTTTTTGGCATGTAATTAACTCACCCTACCTTAATCTGACGCGCTCGAGAATTTCTGATGATCAATTTTTTTTTACTAATCTGATCCTTTATCCTTGTTGGGCGGCCATACCTAAGGGGCTCATATCTGGTGGAGGTACTTAACCGGGTACAAGGTATGTTAATCTTGCCGCGCTTTAGTAAATCCCGAAATCCCCACTGGGACTCCCCTACTATTAATGCTTATTCAAATAAATAGTTTTATCATCAAGGGTATTTATGTAGCAGTAAAATACTTTTTAATTCATTCGAATCGGACATTTAATTTCGAAGTTATCACGAGTATAATAAAAATGCCATACGCGTTCCGTTCGACGTCGCGCTGCCGCGCCGCGAATGATTCGAAACACAGTATTTTTATTCTTGAAACCAAAAATGAAGATTAACGTTTATCAGGGTTTTTCGAAAATCTATCCATAAGTGGGTGAAAAGGGGTAGTAAATTTTTCAGGGGAGGATTTTACTGCGGGGCTTGGTTAACTTGAAAATTGGGAAAAAATAAATTTTCAGTCAAGTTATGGAAAAATCCGTAACGATTTTTTTAAATTCCACTCCTGTGGGCATGAAAACAGGGAATACAGTTTATATGAAAAATCTTATTTATATAGTTTATTAACTTGAAACTTGGCACAGATTCTTGCCTGAGTAAGTAATAGTTTTTCAAAACTACCTTGGAGGGAGGGTCAGAGGGGGAGGGGGTGGGTTAGGGGAGAGGGAGGGGATGGGTGCTGAGGAGGGAGAGGGGAGGAGTATAGGGGCGGGGGTTGGTGAGGAGAGGAAGGGTAGGTGAGGGGGGAGGGGACGAGGTGGTGAGGGAGAGAGGGGAACGCGTTGTAGTGAAGGGGGTGTGAGAGTCGGTGAGAGGGGCAGGGACAGGTTAGCGGGAAGGGGATGCCGTGAAAGAAGTAATAGCGCGAGCAGGCAATGCGATGCGACGGGGTGGGTCGGGGGAACAAGAAATTTCACGCGGACGAAGTCGCGGGCAGCAGCTAGTATATAATAATATTGCTCATTTAGTAGTATAGGACACTATCACAAATAATCACAGTCATATATTTGCCGTTATCTTGACAACAGATATTAATGGATGAATCATGAAATCAGATATTATTGCCGAGCTGTCCATTGTAATATATTTATGCTCGTGACTGTACAGGACCTAGGATAAAATTACTTTACTACAACACGAACTACTAGATACAAAGAAATAAAAATGAAACAATGATAGATATAATAAATTAATTATGTGATAGATTCATAGTGCTCACATATTTACAAATATTGTAAACTAGGTGATGATTTTCCTAATTTATTTTATTTTGTTATTCCTACCCAGTCCAATTTAGACGAAATCTACCACGAGCGGTTTAGAGACCGCAGCCGATCGTCGAACTCAAGCGAGGCGGGCGACACGGCGGTTCCCG
Organism: Cosmia pyralina; assembly: GCA_946251885.1. NCBI lineage: Eukaryota > Metazoa > Arthropoda > Insecta > Lepidoptera > Noctuidae > Cosmia > Cosmia pyralina. The sequence continues at coordinate 21,307,237 of OX276342.1, read as the reverse complement.
ACCTCGACCTGGAGAGGGGCCGCGACCGCGATCGAGACCTCATACAGCGCCTGAGGGACGAAAACGATAGGCTCAAGGCGTTTGCCAGACAGGTACCGTAAAAAGCTTTGGTTTTCGGAGTTTCGTTCCCTAAACGGTGTCAACAGTCTTATCAGGGCTGGCACAGGGACAAATTAAATTAGCTAGCGAAACTCCGCAAACGGGCAGCGAATTCTAAACACAATAAAACAAAAAAATTAATACAAATTGATGTTCTTTTTTTTGTTTACTTGAAGAATGAGTTAAGATTTTCTTTCAGTTTTTTTTTAGATTTCGATACCCATCACGTCTGTGAAGTTTAAACAAAAAAACTTGTTTTTAAATTGATATTTTAAGTAAAAACAAAGTGTAAGTTTGTCGATACAAAAAAAAAATCTAAGTAATATTTTTTTTTTGCGTTGTCATGGATATCCGTACCTACTCATCACGTATTCAGAGTTTCGCAAACTAGTATAATTTCACCGTGTTTTTCGTTTTACTTTTGTTTATTTTAACCCTATGTACCAGTTGAAATTTTCACAGAATACATTCTACTATAGACTCAATCATCAAGTAGTAACGAGACGATATAGATTATAGTGTCTATAAAATATAAAATGTCTTATTTATCACTCGAGTTTCTTTAATCAGTGCTACTGGAATCTTAACGCAGGATTGAAATACTGGATCAATGTAAATGAATGTTTAACAGAATAGTTGTACAATTGATTTCACTAATGATACTGCACGCGGTCAGCACATCTAAACTGCGTACAAGAGCAACAATGACACTGATGACAGCTCTTGAACGCGGTTTACATGTGCCGATCGCGTAGTTTCGTTCGTGAAATCCGGCCTTAATCTTACGACACTATATTGTACTATTTGATAGAGACCGACCGAATACGAAATGCGGCCTGATTCTTTTTCGGTCGAAATCCGAAAACAAAAAATAAAATTTTGTTTATCGATCGATTTATTTTGGTAACAAGTGATACTTACAGTGTATCATTCTTTTAACCATGAAGAACCGTTTAAAATTAAATTACACGAACTTTCCGCATCCAATTTCGGTAATTTTCGTTAGCCGAAAAAAAATAATTTCCGACAAATCAATAGTTACAATTATTTATTCAGAGAAAATCCATAGTAAAATACCAATTTGGTAGAAGATGGACTCTGTATTTCTGTTACTTTTATAATTATTAATCAATCATCGTTTTAATCAATTCATATTTTTTTCGTTTGCGCTCCATTTTCGGTCGGTCTTAAAAAAAATATTATAATTATTGTTCCAGCGCCAGCCGCGTGTGTCGGCGGCGCCGCGCCCGCGCACCGCGCCGCCTGCGCCTGCGCACTTGCGCGTGTTCCCGTGAGTACACTGCTACACCGCTACAAGTACACTGCTACGCCGCTACACTGCTACACTGCTACACCGCTACACCCCAACACTACTACAAGGACCTTCTGGCGCTCGAATGACGTTGACAAGAGCCGCAGTTGGTAAACATCGTCATCTTCCTACCCTTGTCCCGAGTTACTTGAGGTCGGCGCAACACGTTCTCTTCTTCCATTCCCCCCGTCAACCGTCACGCTATCATTCACTCATTTTTCTATCATATCATTCCTAACACAATCCATCCATCGTTTATTTAGCCTTTCTCCCTTCTTGATTTATGTAATTGTTCTGTGAAATGTATTAAAAAAAAATGGCGGCGTTTGTTCAGATTCTGCCAATGCACCAAAATTACCTTGTACAGCGAGGGCGACACCTGCAGTGGCCTGTGAAGAAAGCTCTCAATCTATTTGCACATCCAAGTAGGCCGCTGCAAACACGATCTGGCAACATGGGGGATTGTACATGGTGTAAATAGACCCATCGCGAAGCTGTAAATTCTGTGTTTGCTGGGAAGAATCGACTTCAAATGTCATGATTTCATGAAATAGTCATTCAATAGGTTGATATTAACTGAGAGTGGTATTAATGATTTTAATGATTATAATTCTGTTAATACATGCTTGTTACGGTCATGAATAATATTTTCATCAACATACGACCTAATACTGACCCAAGTTGCAAAAAAATTGGTTGGATACATTGCCATTAAGCCATTAGATGCCAATTTCAAGGGCAGGAAGATGATGATACCAGGTTGTATTCTTCCAGCTTGAACACCAGTGTGAGTGCCAGTACCCTGAACGTTGGTTGGCGTAAAGGGGCCGGTGAAGAGCTAAGCATCTTCAGTAACGCGCAGCCTCGGATCCTGGTGCCAGGAGACACGCTGCCCTTCATCGGAGTACTAAGAGACAGGCATGGGAACAATAGGAGGTACTCGATCTAAATGAAGTTGCTTCAAATATTATCTCTATGATCTGTTCCAAAATTATGTCATGAAAGCATAAACAAACCCTGTTCTTACATATGCACACGCTAAATGGAATTAGTAACATATTCATCTGTATTTAGAAGGTTTCACTTTCTCCAAAAAATATTGTTGGAATCGAAAAATCAGCGACGAAAATTGAGGTTATAAAATTAACTTCAGTTGTCATCTAAGGTGATTTAAAATTAGAATTCCGGGATTAAGTATCCTGATTCTGACACAGAGAGAGTGATGATGATGATGACCACAATGCTGATGTATTTCAATAAGTTTCATGAATTTTCACGTGTAGTTCGTATTTTTGCTTTACTGTTTTAGTATTAAATAAAATTATATCATAACTAGCTTCCGCCCGCTAGCTAGGTAAACATACACACATTATTTAGATTCAAGCCAAATGAAAACCCACGGTTGATGGCCCAAAAAAAAAACAAGCGAGTCTTACAGTAATCGCATAAGATGTATAACATCTGACTTCTCATCTTGGTAAAAGTACTTTCTAGTTCCATACCAAGCAACACAGGTATGGCAACATTCTAATTCGTCACTAAAACTTTTAGGATAATATTTTCACTTCCTATTACACACTTCCGTCCCTTTTCACGAAATCACTCCCACAGTTTACAGGAAAGCGAGAGAAAAGATGTAACACATCAAAAAAACATCATCAAATTAATATCTTTTTTGTTTTATCATGCTTAGACATCGATACCCATCACATCTGCGGAGTTTTGCTAGCTAATTTAATTTGACCCTGTATATAAATAAAAACCTACTACAGATGAATGTAACATAGTGTCCCCGCAGGCCGGCGCCGGGGCGCGCGCGTGCGCTGGCCGGCGTGAGCAAGCGTGCGGCCTCGCCCTTCCGCGAGAGACACGCGCTTGGTAAGTATGTGACCCTCATACAACAAAGGCCTTCATAATCATTCTCTTGCCCTTATCCCAATTTATTTAGGGTTGACGCAACATGTATTTTTCTTCTATACTTCTCTATTAGTCGTCATCTCGGCAGTCACCCCATTTCTAGCCATATTATCTATACAAATAAAAATAGAAGTCCTGACTGACTGATTGACTGACTCATCAAACGCCCAGCTCAAACCCTTCAACCTATAATACTGAAATTTTGTACAGAGGTTCCCTTTATAATGTAGACGAATTCCCGGTAGTACGTTCCCGTGGGATATTTTCCGACATCCACGCGGGCGAAGCCGCTGGCAAAAGCTAGTCTTTAATACAACAAAGGTATTGTGATATACATATAGCGCACATAACGCCTCAAGAGACTCCCGCTCTGTACCCTGTTAAACGTTCCCTGAGTTGTTGGGTACTGATGCTTTGGTGGTTTTATACTAAACCCAGAGCCCTAACTGCAGTCCGGTCGTTGAGAGAATGTGTACTTGACACTCATCAGTACCACACTAACGAATATGTATAAGTCTAAAAGTCTTTCTGGGATTTGTACTAGGGATTTGGGATCGACGGGATATATGGATAAGGAAGGATGACTTGGTTAGGAGATTTGGCCTCTTGTCCAGGATCTCTCCAGAGATTCTCCGGGTACGGGATCGACCTCGACAGTCGGTCCCGCAGCCGGAGTTGGGCTATCCGCCACATACTGCCACCCGCTCAGTTGCAAGAGAAGAAGTGCCTGGCAGTTTGGGTCGCCCTACCACGGATGTACGTATACATTCGCGCAGGAGCGATCCAGCCTCCTCCGAGGTTGTATACTTTATGCTATGGTATTTGTTTTTATCTTTAACTAAATGTAATTGGCCCTGTCACGTGTTAAAAATGATGTTCGTTTTGTTAGGTGCTGTGGGTGGCGCGCACATGGCCGTAGCGTCGTGCTCTCTGCAGCCCGACCACAACTCGTACCAGGCCACGCGGTAAGTTCAACCACAGACTGTTAAGGGCCTATGCACACGATGCGTTGCGGCTGCGACTCGGCGCCGGAACGGTGCCGCTACGGCGTCCTATGTACAAATATCTATGGTATGCCACACGGTGCGTGCCGGCGTCGCACCGCACGTACCGGACTTGCAAGCCGTGGGACGAGGCGGGGAGGGGTGCACGCTTTGCGACGCCGCAGCAACACCGCTCAGTTGTTTGTGCGGCAGAAGAAAGGGAATGAAATCTTTGCGGTGCGGCGCAACAACGTAACGGCGCCGCAACGGCCGTGTGACCGCCAATGCGGCGAAGTCTTTGCGGTGCGGCGCCGGTGCGTATCGTGTGCATAGGGCCTTAAACCTGTCAACTAGCCAGGCTAGTTGCCAGTTGAGAAACCAGTTAGTAAAGATCCTTGTGGTTTATTTTGCCACAAAATATGAATATTTCAGCGATATATTAACAGACGTAATGTTTAATTTTTTTTAATTAATTTTGATTGAAAACGGGTCACTCTGTCATAGCTTCATAGCGGCTCCAGTGACTTCATTCCTTTAATTCTGTCTACGAGCTTTTTACAGTGTTGCTCGCACACGAACTTTATTTATTCCCGCGACTTCGTCTGCGGTCCAGGATAAAAATTAACTTATGTTCTTCTCCAGGTCACGGTCTACCCATGTGCCAAATTTCATCCAAATCCGTTCAGTCGTTTTAGTGTGAAAGCTTAACAAACAAACAAACTCACTTTCGCATTTATAATTTTAGTTTCGATTTCTGCCGCCGCAAACACAATTGTTCTGTTCTAGGGATCGCCTGCAGCAACGTCAGCGGCCGGCTTTGAGCTTGGAAGACCAGAAGAGGGACAAAAGCCCCACGTCCTTGCTCAGAGAGGCAAAGGACAAACTGCGAAGGTAAGCATTCAAATACTGCTAAAAGCATACCTATTTGCTACTACGTGCTCATTTATAGCTACGTAGCTCATTTATAGCATGCTCTCCTCTCCATCTACCTAAATATTAAAAGAAGAAACTGACTGACTGACTGACATATCAACGCACAGCCCAAACCGCTGGGTCTAGAGATTCCAAATTTGGCACGTAGGTTCCTTATGAGGTCTAGGGGTGCACTAAGAAAGGATTTTTCAAAATTCACCCTCTAAGGGGATGAAACGGGGGTCCAAAGTTTGAATGAAAAATCTTATTCCTTGAGTTAATAGACTTGAAATTTGGCACGAATATTTATCTAAGTAAATTATAAAGTTTGTCATTTTTACTTTTCCTAAACTACCCCCTAAAAACAGAAAAAGGGGTGTCAAAGTTTGTATGGAGTACTTTTAACGCGCGGTCCGATTAACTCGAAATTCAGTATTTATGCTTGAGATCAAAAATGAAGAAAACGTGTATCAGGGTTTTTCGAAAATCTACCCCTAAGGGGGTGCAGAGGGGTAGTCAATTTTACAGGGCGAGCTTGATTAACTCGAAAATTGGTGGTAATAATCTTTCAGTCAAGTTACGGAAATATACCAAACAGTTTTGTTTTAATTTCGCCATTGTGGGGGTGAAAACAGGGAATATGGTTTATATGAAATATCTTATTAATTTAGTTAATTAACTTGAAATATGGCACAAATACTTACCTAAGCAAGTAATAAAAGTTGTCATTCATCATTTTTCCTCCAGAGAGAAGGGTAGAGGGTGAGGGGAGGGGTTGAGGAAGGCAAGGAGGAAGGGGAGGGTGTGGTGAGGAGGGAAAAGGGGAGGATGATCAAGGGAGGAGTAGAGGGATAGGAGGGTGTGAGGGTGAGGAGGTGGAGAGGGGAAGCCGGCGAAGGGGGAGGTTAGCGGGAAGGGGATGTGGTGAGCGGGGTAAGAGGGAAAAGGGGATGGGGAGGGTGAGGGGGTGAGAAAGCGTGGTAAGGGGGTTGAAAGGAGTGGGTGAAAGGAGGATTAGAGGGAGACAGGGAAGGATGACGAGTGCCTTTATACCTTAAAGTTGCTTTTTGTATAGCATTGATGCAATGAAGAAACCCTGACCGAAAAATAGAAAATCGGCACAAAAAACAGGAGCAAACTCCAGTCTGCGTCGGAGCTGACACACACACTTTTTTTGTTTGTTTGAACGCGCTAATCTCTGGGACTACCAGGCGGACTTTAATAATTATTTTTGTATTTGATAGCCCAATTCTTAAGGAAGGCTATAGGCATATTTAACATCACTCATAGGTGCCGAGCAAAAAGAAAAAAAGTCAGAAAGAACGCTAAGCAAAAACGAAATAACAGCGTGGGCAAGCAATGCATCAGCAGCAAGGAATTTCAGAATTTTGGCAGAAGCTATCTATCTATATAAATAAAAAGAGAAGTCCTGACTGACTGACTGATTGACTGACTCATCAACGCCCAGCCCTAAACTTTGAACCTAGAAAGCTGAAATTTTAACAAGTAGACAAGGCATAAGGAAGGAATTCCCGGTAGTACGTTCCCGTGAGATATTTCCCGACATCCGTCCGTTTGTCTGTTTGTCTATGAGAGGTTTTATTATGACAGTATCACATAAAAAGTACAAAACCAGTATGGTTAAATTTTATACTCAAATATTGTGTGTAACTCAGAGTTATATTTAATTTTTGTTTCATCACAATCGCTTCGATCTATCAAAAGACATATGAATTTAAAGTGTTCAAGAAGAACTTTTCATTACGGTGTATAGCTAAAGTTCATACACGTAACGACATCTATTAACACAACATGGTACTAAAGAATGTATGTGATAACCATAATAATTGAATATCACTTCCATATGGTAACGAAGTCTGTGTTTTTTCTAAAAGTTATGATATTGATTATTGATTATGTTTTAAAACTCGCTTTCCATTGGTGGTTGATTAGTGGCGCTAAAGGAATTTGAAATAAAAAGTGGTGATAAGTTAGTAAGTAAATAATAGGTTACTAATTGATGTGGTGTTCTGAGTGATAAAGAATGCAATGCTATTCATATCAATTTTCAATCTGCCTAGCCTTTTCCCAACTATGTTGGGGTCGGCTTCCAGTCTAACCGGATGCAGCCTAGCTGAATACCAGTATTTTACATGGAGCGACTGCCTATCTGCCCTCCACAACCCAGTAACTGGGTAATATGATACCGCTTGGTAAGACTGGTTGTCAGACTTTCGAGCTTCTGACGACCCGTAACGACTGGCAAAGATCCATGAGTGACAGTCGGGACCAACGGCTTAACGTGCTTTCCGTGGCACGGAGGAGTCTCGGTATGTAAAGATAGTCACCCATCCACGGACCAACCCCGGCAAGCGTAGCTTAACCTGATGGATCGACCAGTGCGGCTGTTATTACTGAGCCACGAGCTCCTCTATAATATATTATAATAGGTTGGGGAAAAAGATTCTTCGCATTTTTTAAGAAAATTCAAAACATTTTTTAATATACATTATTTACATTTATCTAAAGTATATAAGTACCATTTTGTTCGATAACTTTTTGCCATCTTGTAGGTAGGGACATGATCCCATTGCTATAGAAATTTTGGGACTTCTGATTAAAATACCGCGACAAGTGGTTTTGTCAGTCCTCTCGTGATGTTAACCTGACACTGCATAAAGACCGAAACAGGTGGAAATCTGAAGGTGCAAGGTCAGGACTATACGGCGGATGCATTAACTCCTCCCAGCCAAACTCTTAATTTTTGCTGAGTGGCTAAAGATGTGTGAGGTCTAGCGTTATCATGATGAAAAACCACACCCCTTCTATTGATTAATTCCGGCCGCTTTCTCTCAACTTCTTGCTTTAATCTCATCAGTTGTTCGCAGTAGAGTTCAGAATCGATGGTCCTGCGTGGTGGTAACAGCTCCTAATGAACAATGCCCTTCCAATCCCACCACACACACAGCATCACCTTGTTGCGAGTTAACCCGGGTTTCGCCACAGTCTGTGAAACCTGACCGGCCTTTGACCACGACCTTTTTCGCACGTCCTTGTCGTACGTGATCCACTTTTCATCACCAGTTATCAGCTTCTTCAAAAATGGTTCGGTTTCATTACGTCGTAATAAAGAATCACAAATGAGTACACGGTTCATTAGGTTTCTTTCAGTCAGCTCGTGAGGTACCCAAATATCGAGCTTTTTTGTGTACCCAGTTTTTTTCAAATGCGCCAAAACTGTTTTGTGGTCAATTCCCAGTTCTTCAGCTACGTCGTAACTACTGATATGCCGATCTTGCTCCACTTTTTCAAAAATGGCATCCATTTTATCCGTAATAGGGCGACCAGAGCGACGTGCATCTTTGACATCAAAATTTCCGGATTGAAAACGCTTAAACCAAATTTTTGCTACTCTCACAGACACTGCACTGGGTCCATAAACATCGCAAATTTTTTTCGCGGCTTGCGATGCATTTTTACCTTTTTTGTACTAAAATTTTAAAATGTATCGAATTTCTTCATTAGATTCACTCATCTTGACAGTACGAAAAACAAATGAAAATCACACATTTTCCTAATTTGAATTTGGAATTATGTTCTTTAAAATTTAAACTTTCAATGATACCAAAACCAGTCAGATACAAATAGTATAGCCAAAGAGATTTTATTTATTATTTTTTTATTAAGAGATATTATTTTAAGTTCATACATACTATAATGCGAAAAGACTTTTTCCCCAACCTAATATAATAAATTAATCATGACAACTTTTTTAAATCAAACTGGGTTTCACTTTGTAAGTTTATTCTACGCAGAGCAAGCTTCGAGTTAATCACTGTATCCGATAGATGGCGTTGAGCAAAAATGTCGCCATTTTCTGAATCGCGGAATCATTTTACAACAATAATATTATTGGAAATAGATTCGGTTATAATTATAATTATATTATAGAGCATGCGTTGCTGTTCTGGAATTCTGGTCTCTGGACAGGTCCAGACCCCAGGGCTCCAGCGCGCTTGTGGGCTATATTTGGTTCTGGTCCAGAACCAGAGAGAAATCCAGTACTTCTGGATTTCTCTCTAGAGGTCGAGATTGTTTGAGGCATCTTTAAAACCGACTTCAAAAAGAAAGAAGTTCTCAATTCGTCTATTTTTTAGGGGTCCGTAGCCAAACGGCACATAGAAAGGGAACTCTTATCATTTTGTCCTGTTCGTATGTGGCGTAACCACAATATATTATTATAATAAAATTACATACACTTAATAAATATCACAAATATGTATTACAACATAAATAAGTATATATTTATATCTACAATCTACTTTACATACTAAATACACAAAATACAAACACAAATATTATATAAACAAGCACAGTAACACTAAACATAATAAAATAAAACTTACCAGTACTGTTTAGACGCATCGTCGAGTCGCCGAGCGTCATCACGGGTCGTCGTCGTGTCGTGCCGAGTAAGCGCGCACAAAGCCCCGTTACTCGGCAAACAAAGATCTAGAACCATCGCCGGCGCAGCAGTAGCGCGCGTGCCAGCGCCCCTCAGTCCGTCTCGCTACCTCACGGCAGACGCACGCACGCTCGCTGCGCAAACTAATCGCTGATTCGCTATAGCTATACCTGCCTGTATTATTGTTGCTTGCTATTCGTGATGTGAGTAAACTGTTTACAAAGTGGTAAGGCTGTTTAATTGTGTTTCCTGTGGATGAACCTCACGACACGTCGGAGAAGACGCACACCACACCACACCTACACCAGCCTACATTGGTGACCCCGGATCTTGGACACAGCACGGAGCAGCATAAAAACCGTAAGCTAGTGAAATCCAGATTTTAAAATGCCTACTGACGGTAAACCATCCCACAAACAAAGTGACGAAGGCAGGTCGCATTCCAAAGAAAGGACATTTATACCTTCCGACATTTGTCGTGTCGGGGTACGACTTCCACCGTTTTGGCCGGAGGAACCTGCAGTCTGGTTTGCACAAATAGAAGGAAGTTTTGCACTCTCAGGTGTCAAGGATGACGACACCAAATATAATTACGTCAGTTTCGGCATTTGGATTACATTGCTCAATTCACAACGGACATCCAACACATACCGGGAAAGGATAACATAGTTGCCGATACTCTCTCAAGAATAGAGGAAATAGTACAGCCTGTCGAATCGAAGAGCTTAGCCATTTCGCAGGGTAACGACCCAGAACTAAGGAAACTCTTAGAAGGTGGAACTTCGCTTAAACTTGTCAAAGTAACTGTACCTGGAACAAAACTGGAACTTTACTGCGACGACAGCATGCCAAACCCACGACCATACGTACCAAAAGAGTTCAGAAGGCAAGTCTACGACAGCCTACACTCACTTAGCCATCCTGGCGCTAAAGCCTCTGCAAAATTAGTGGCTCAGCGTTACGTATGGCCAGGAATAAATAAAGATTGTCGCGATTGGGCCAAGCTCTGTCACGCATGTCAACGCTCAAAGGTCTCTCGGCACGTAACGCCACCGATGGGCACCTTCAAGCTACCAAACGGCAGATTTACCTACGTGCACATCGATATCGTCGGGCCATTACCCATCTCAGAAGGTTACCGTTATTGTCTTACCGCAGTGGATAGATTCACTCGATGGCCCGAGGCGATCCCCTTGCAAGATATAACAGCAGAAACAGTCGCCAAAGCACTCGTTAGCAACTGGATATCACGTTACGGTTGCCCCACGGAAGTCGTTACAGATCGTGGGAAGCAATTCGAGTCCGCACTGTTGAAACAGCTCTCAGAACTTGCCGGATTTCAACGCAACAGAACTACAGCGTATCATCCTGCAAGCAACGGAATGGTGGAACGGATGCACAGACAACTTAAGGCAGCAATAACGTGCCATGGAAACCAAAAATGGACGGAAAGCTTACCTCTAGTACTACTAGGAATGAGAAGCGCCTTCAAGGAGGACATACAAGCGTCACCCGCTGAACTCCTCTACGGCGAACCCCTTAGACTGCCCGGAGAGTTTCTACAGCCAATCACCGGCCAGCATACGACCAGTGACCTCACCGAATTCACAGCACGACTGCGTTCCATTATGGACAATATTCGCCCTCAGCCAGCCACAAGGCACAGCAGACGTAACATCTTCGTGTTCCGAGACTTACCTTCGGCAACTCACGTTTACGTCCGTGATGACACCGTGAGAGGATCCCTTCAGCCGGCATACACTGGACCATACCTAGTCCTACAACGAGGCATGAAAGTCTATAAGCTGCTAGTAAAAGGAAAAGAACAGACAGTATCGATAGAAAGGTTAAAACCAGCCTTTAAACTTACACCAGATACTCATTCAGAGACTCGTCCGCTTGAAAATGAAACTCCAAACCCTGCAAGCAAAGATAAAGAAGTAAGAATTACTCGCTCAGGAAGAAAAGTGAGATTCCCTGACTATTATCGCCCATCCTAGGATGGTCTCAAGGGGGGAGTCATGTGGCGTAACCACAATATATTATTATAATAAAATTACATACACTTAATAAATATCACAAATATGTATTACAACATAAATAAGTATATATTTATATCTACAATCTACTTTACATACTAAATACACAAAATACAAACACAAATATTATATAAACAAGCACAGTAACACTAAACATAATAAAATAAAACTTACCAGTACTGTTTAGACGCATCGTCGAGTCGCCGAGCGTCATCACGGGTCGTCGTCGTGTCGTGCCGAGTAAGCGCGCACAAAGCCCCGTTACTCGGCAAACAAAGATCTAGAACCATCGCCGGCGCAGCAGTAGCGCGCGTGCCAGCGCCCCTCAGTCCGTCTCGCTACCTCACGGCAGACGCACGCACGCTCGCTGCGCAAACTAATCGCTGATTCGCTATAGCTATACCTGCCTGTATTATTGTTGCTTGCTATTCGTGATGTGAGTAAACTGTTTACAAAGTGGTAAGGCTGTTTAATTGTGTTTCCTGTGGATGAACCTCACGACACGTCGGAGAAGACGCACACCACACCACACCTACACCAGCCTACATTGGTGACCCCGGATCTTGGACACAGCACGGAGCAGCATAAAAACCGTAAGCTAGTGAAATCCAGATTTTAAAATGCCTACTGACGGTAAACCATCCCACAAACAAAGTGACGAAGGCAGGTCGCATTCCAAAGAAAGGACATTTATACCTTCCGACATTTGTCGTGTCGGGGTACGACTTCCACCGTTTTGGCCGGAGGAACCTGCAGTCTGGTTTGCACAAATAGAAGGAAGTTTTGCACTCTCAGGTGTCAAGGATGACGACACCAAATATAATTACGTCAGTTTCGGCATTTGGATTACATTGCTCAATTCACAACGGACATCCAACACATACCGGGAAAGGATAACATAGTTGCCGATACTCTCTCAAGAATAGAGGAAATAGTACAGCCTGTCGAATCGAAGAGCTTAGCCATTTCGCAGGGTAACGACCCAGAACTAAGGAAACCCCGTTACTCGGCAAACAAAGATCTAGAACCATCGCCGGCGCAGCAGTAGCGCGCGTGCCAGCGCCCCTCAGTCCGTCTCGCTACCTCACGGCAGACGCACGCACGCTCGCTGCGCAAACTAATCGCTGATTCGCTATAGCTATACCTGCCTGTATTATTGTTGCTTGCTATTCGTGATGTGAGTAAACTGTTTACAAAGTGGTAAGGCTGTTTAATTGTGTTTCCTGTGGATGAACCTCACGACACGTCGGAGAAGACGCACACCACACCACACCTACACCAGCCTACACGTATGTCACACATCCCAATGTTTGAAAGAGTACCTACTATGCTTTGGAATGGGCGCCTAGCTTCATCTTTCTGACTGACCGACCCCTTGACAGTTCAAAAGTGCCTGTAATTGGTTTAATTGAAATAAATGCTTTGAGTTTGAGTTTCAGTTTTCTCCCGAGATGGTCACCTTTATTATGGTGAAGATCTGACAACTGACCTCAATAATGTACAGTAGGTAAAGGTAATACAATTACAAGGTAAGGCAATTTGGTTATTGTACAGAAATCAAAGCAAATTACTGGTTAGTCCGTGGTCAACTAATTATGGACATCGAAAATAAGTAGGTAGGTAAATACCTGTTTACCCCATAGAACTTCACAATGACGAGCAGTACACATTATTGTGAATGGAACGGAAGATGAAACACAGTAGGTGAAGTACCTAATAGTGATCAACTGATCATGGACTGCGAAGATACCCTACTGTCACGGAACTCCTCAATGACGAACAGTACCTATACCTACCTATTGTCACATGGGTTATCGTACGGTATGTGAAAAAAGTTGCTGAGTATCAATGTAAAGAAGTAGGTACACGAATTAGTATGAGGTAGTAGGTAGCTGCATCCGGTTAGACTGGAAGCCGACCCCAACATAGTTGGGAAAAGGCTAGATAGATTGATTGAGGTAGGTAATACGCGCCACGAAAAATGACACTTAACGAGCGCCGTACCGCGCCTCCCGCATAAATCATCTACTGCGCAAGTCAAACCACGTGGTGTGTCAAGTCTCTAGGCTTCGTTTATGGACACGCGGGGCGTCGCGCGGCGCGTTGAGCGGCGCAGCCCGCACTAAATTCAAACATAGGGCGTTCTATGAGAGCGTTTACGGAGAAGCGATTTTACACGCGTTTGTGTGAATTGTAGCGTCGCATGTGGCGGGTGAAGCGACGAGCGACGCCGCGGCGGACGTGGTGGGTGACGCAGCGGGAGACGCGACGGGTTTCTTTGGTTTAACTTATTTATAACATACTTAATGACACCCCGTGCGCCGCCGCGTGCGACATCGCGAGCGTTACAGCGTGCGCCACCATTTGCGCCGCCGCGTGCGTGCCATAAACAGAGAAAACGCTTGACGCTCCGCAGCCCGCCCCGCGCACCGCGCCGCCTATCGCCCCGCGTGTCCGTAAACCAGGCCTTAGTGACACGACTGACACGTATTGTACCACAATGCAAAACACGTTTAATTATTAGTATTTATTGAAGACCGTTAGTTTCTGTAATTTCTTGCTAATGACTTCCCAAACTGAAGTTATTTTGCACTTTGTAGTGTTTTTTATGGAAGTCGGTTTTATTGTTTTTGTAATAAGTTTTACTAATGTTAAAAAGAGGTTTAAATCAAAATGATGTGCAAAATGTTCGATAAGGGGATGTCATCTTCATAGTTTTTGAAGGCGCTGGGCCGAAAATCAGGAAATTAAAATCCAAAATTGTGGCCATAACCAGAGGTGGATCTCAGTAAATGGGTTGCTTTTCACATTTTCTTAATTAAAACAAGTTTTTAAGAAATTTATTTATTTATTTGGATCTCCAACAAAGGTTATATTGATAATTTCATAGTTGTTTTGAGTGTTTTCTTGGGAAATTTTCAACAGCGCTCTTAAAGCGTGATCTTTTTTCACCATGATCACAGGAACGCTATTACTCCTGACACACACACACACACTGCGCCAGACGGGCAGTCGATTTATAGAGTACGGCAGGTGCACCGTTAATGCGCAAGTTCCTTGATATTTTTTTTTATTTTTAAAAATCAAAGTGACACTTCGTCGCTTTAAAAAAAAAAAATAAATAAATAAAAATGTTTATTTCAATTACAAAGTGCTTTGTCACAAATGTATTGGAGATCTCCTTTTAAGCAATAGTTGCTTGTGTTAGGAGACTCCGCACTTCCGCTAGGATTTTAACTACAAATTGCAATTGAAAACATGATAAACAAGAAAGAAAAATAAAAAATCTAAATTAATAAACATTTTACGAAGAAAAAGGTAACAATGCGCGTGTATGTGTGGTGTAAACAAGTGAGTGTGAGTGTATGAGAGTGTGAGGATGTATACTGTTTGAATTAAAAATTCAAATATTTAGCACGACTATACAAATAAAATTAAGAGTTAGTATAAGTATTAAGTTAAAATTTAAGTCTAAGCTTAAGATTAAGCTTAAGCTTAAGTTAAGCTTTGACATTATAAACCGTAGTGACTATATTCGAAAGGGCTATGTTAGAGAACCCCATGAACGAAGAATCTTCCCATCTTGCCTGGTGGGAAGTAGTGCTTCCCACCAGGCAAGATCAGAAGATTCTTCATTTTCAATGGAAGAGTTAATAAAGGATATTTACACCTTATCTAAGCGACACATTATTGTCTTCCGAAATGCACGCGGGCGAAGTACGGGCACAGATAGTCTACTTAATAAAAATCTTAGATTCATTCATTCACTGACAGACAACGCACACACGCTGGGTATAAAAGCATGACATTTTGCACAAGAGTTCCTTATACAGCGAAAATGAGCCTAAAGGAGGATTTTTAAAAATTCATTCCTTAAAGGGGTTAAATAGCTAATTGGGCATAGAAGTTTGTTACTTTTTCCGAAGGGTAATCCCATCGGGCACACGGCTTGTGTATTCAATACATATGAGACCCTTAGATATATCCGTGCCTGGGAGAGGTCATAAAGCCATCGATCTTGTCTGTTCTCTTCCCGGTCGTATCTGATTGCCGTCCCTTCGGACTATTAGAGTGAGGGAAGAGTGTAGATACTATAGTGCACAAGTGTGTGCACTATAGTATCTTCTGCGTACTTGGTTCCTTTCTCAGGAGCCCTACCACCGGTAACTTGACCCTGTTCCCGATACCGGTGGGCTACTATTTTTTTTTTTAAATATTTAAAAATGTGTTTTATATGGAACCATATTCTTTATTGATCCTGGCAGTCATTCTTGAATCTTTTACAGTCGTTACGTTACGGGTCGTCAGAAGCCCGAAAGTCTGACAACCAGTCTTACCAAGGGGTATCGTATTACCCAGTAACTGGGTTATGGTGTTCAGATAGGCAGTCGCACCATGTAAAATACTGGTATTCAGCTGTATTGCATCCGGTTAGACTGGAGCCGACCCCAACATAGATAGGAAACGACTAGGCAGATGATTATATAGAAAAAAAAAAAATAAACAAATAATAATAATGTCCATATTATTATTATTAATTAGTATTCCAGTAAGATGCTGGTAGGGGTCTTGACCGTACTTCCGGGATTGTCCTGATAGCCGTGGGATACCTCTCCACTCCTCACAAGCACCTCAGTACATGTTGCCCCCTTGCCGCTACGACACTAAGTGCTAGCAACCGTTTTCGGGGGCCCAATATTGAGTATGCAAGTCATCCCCTGCCATTTTATCTGTGTATTGTATACAAAACATTAGTCAGGCTGGGGCCATAGTGTTTCCATAGTTCTAGGTAACCAGACCACAGCCACCCAAACCCATAGCCCAATGTTTTGTTTCCAAGTTCTGCAATAGTCCTACACCAACCGGGGGTTGTCCTTGGGTGCACTTGCATATTGCATACAGGGATAATCGTCGGTTGGTGCCTCCTCATAATTTAAAATTGTCTAAGGGGCCTTTGCGAGTTGGCTTCGGCCCCTCGTACGCCTTCCAAAGGTCCGTGACCCCAGGGTCCCGAGAAAAAAAAAAATACTTATTATATATTTTTTTTTTTACGATGTGAGTGAAGACACCCTAGAAGGATATATTTGACCTTATTGGTGATGTTCATCAGAGAGGTTAGGTGCGTGGTACTCGCAACCGGCGTGTGTATGACCAGATGTATGAACGATAAATGAAGCAAAATGAGTATGTAAGGATCGTAGCAGATGGCGTTATGTAGTTTCTGCCTACCCCCATGAGAAGAAGGCGTGACTTTATGTATGATTGTAATATCCCCGTATCATTCCAGGAAGGACAGTAACAAGGGCTGTGCCGAGTTGCCGCGCGACAAGAGCCCCTCGGCTGTGCTGCGCGAGGCCAAGCAGCGCCTTCGCAAGTTGGAGATAGAGGCCGAAGCCGTCGAGAAGTCCTACCTCGACTTCCGGCGCCGCCAGTCCAAGCGCGAAAACCTCACCAGGGCGCTCGGTTAGTTATACATGGACTACTCTTTATTGCACACCGACTAAACAAAATGGTTCTACAAAAAGAGTGATGCAATAAGTATGTACTGTATTGTCCGTTACGCAAATGAAACTTAAATGCTCAGTATAAAATACTACTGTTTCGTTAAAATGCACTTTTTTGTAACAGATATAACACGAAGCCACTCGACGCAGGAACTCGATGTAAACACAAAAAATGACATAGAAGCGCAATTCGCGGTCTTACAGAAGTCTGTGCGCGGAGACTTTGACAAGTACATCCGCGACTACAAGACCAGGTTTGACATCGGGGAGAGGCACTTTAGGAACAAACCCACCTTCGCGGAGAGAGTGAAGACCAATCCGGACACTTACGTCGCAGACTGTACGAACCACGTCGATGCCCACGGCAACTATCTCGAGACTCCACTCACCGAGTTCAGGAAGCTGTACGCGTGCGCACGACACAGGCAGCGCGACGACATTGAGTCGCCAACCAGGAGCATACGCTCGAACAACGAGAGGATCAGCAAGACAGAGTTCGACTACGAGAACTCCGCCCGAACCGACGCGCTACGGCAGGAGAAACACAACAAACAAGCAGAACTACAAATATTAAAACAAAATATCAATAAAATGTATCATTTACCAAATAACAACCGAGATTCTGCTGCGACGGTAGAGCAACATGTCAATCAAAAATATCTGGCGAACGCTGAAGACGAAAATAATCTGAGAGTGGAGGTGGAAAGTATCAGTGAAATAAACGACATTAACTCGCAAACGCAAGACTTGTTGCTCGTGGTGCAGAGTTCAGTGAACACGAAAGAAGTGTCGGGTGTCGAAGTGCCTAGCGAGTTGTTTTCCGCGCAGATGACCATCATTGTAAGCCCCAAGCGGCCCGGCTCCGAGAGCGTAGAGGACGGAGGCCAGTGCGCGCCCTACGAGCGGCCCCGTCGCAGCCTGACGCCCGAGCAAGCTGCGCATCTCACCAGCGCCGACGTCCTCGACGCCATATTCCACGCCGACCCCAACAACAAAGTCTCGAGCGTGCACATGCAACTAGATATGCCCAAAGACGAAGACTCCATCAGCGAGTACGACAAGGCAGACTACCCTAACGACTTCGCCGCCGACGTGTACAACAGTCGCTCAGATGGCAACATCTCGCCGATATCTGTGGCCGGCATGGCGGATGTCGGCAACTTCTGGGAGGCCTAGTGCATTGCGACTGCTGCTGGACGAAATATACATTCATGCTGCAAACTCTTCAAGTGTCTAATGATCGAATGTCAAAATTTCACTTATTTATTGTATTAGTATATTTATACAAGTGTTAAATAAAAACAACAGTAAAAAGAACCAGTCATAATTTATTTATCATATAAAAATACAAACATTCGTAGACGTATCAAACTCACAGCTTTTGGCATCCAAAGAGTCCCGATGTCGCCTAACTACTTACATTAAATGCTAATCAACGCAATGAAACAACTTTATTGTCATACAACACAGGACATACATAACAAATAAAATGCAACTATAGAACATTAATAAATTGGTTCACAATCAAACACAATATTTACGTTTCCATAACAAATTATATACATAAAAGCATCTTCCCAATGAATATTTAGAATTTATACATTATTATTATTACCTGTATGAAACTGTAAATATGTCTAAAGTCTAACAACTAATCGATCTAAAACAGAAAATAATATATTATGAGATTTGCAAATGTCAGAATGATGCCAGCGGAACTCTCCATTCATTAAGGGGGATGCGCGCTAAGGTAGCCCGCGAAATCCAAATTTTCTTACGTTTTTTGCAATTTGCAGATCAGGCCCGTAACTAATATGGCTTTACAGAATTATAATCATTAGAATCAGCAATACAATTCCATAAGTTAGAATTGACCTCAAATCTCATAATTTCATGAAACCATGATTTGAAGTCAATTCTAAGAAAATTGAATTTTGCGGGCTGCCTTAGCGCATCAATCATTTTGGGCTAAATATATGAAAATGCCGGCCACACAAAATAAAATTATATTCCGTTAGAACATGTCATTTCTTCACTTTTCACCATGGGACCAAATTTGTAGGGTCATTCCTGCGCTGTTATATGAGTTTGAAAAATACTGTTTCCAGTATGTATTAGTTAAAAGAATCATATTAAAAAAAATAAAAGAAAAACATAAATAAATAAAGAAAAACGTATTCTTTCGGAAAAATTTTTTTTTTGGTTGGCCTCACGTTTAGTCCAAAAATGTATGGACGGTGAGTGATCTACTTTAATATTTAAAAAAATCTTTCTATTTATAATAGAAGGCATAGTTACAATATTTGAATTTATAACAAATAGGGCTAAAGGTGAGCGTCCACGGTCCGCGCCGGCCGCAACGCACGGCACACAACGGATTTCGGTTTGCTTTGTATGAATTCATATAGCACTGCGTCCACTACCGGTACAGTCAGCATTTTCATTTCTTCATACAAACAAACCCAAATCCGTTGCGTGACGTGCGTGCGTTGCGGACCAGTGGACGCTCAGCTTAAACGAGAGCTTCTCAATTAAACTATGTAAGTATTTAGAGATATTCGTTGACAAGTTTCATTTGTTAACAAGATAAACGCGCACTGCACGCCTCAGCTGCACTGAACTGTCTATAATGTGAGATTTGAGAATATAGACTTCGATTATAGTCTATTTATTAAAGTAATGTCAGTATTGGTTTCTTAACCTATCATCAATTGTGATGTTAACATAAAGAGATGAACCTCTATTTTATATCCATTCAAAGTGAGCGTACTACGTCCTTCATTTAGTTTTTATATTATTTTCTTTTTATCTAAAATCTTTAGTTCAATACACTTTGCATTTGCATATTTTTTATGAATATAAAGGATATCCGTCTTTATAATATGTATAATTATGCGTTATCTATGTCAAATAAAAATTTCTATTAATAATTAAGCTGCATTTCTTAAATCAAATGACTGAACTAAAAGTAGTACAGTACTGCGCCAATTCACATTACCACAGACACCAAATAAACAAAATATATAAGACATTCTCCAATTTAAAAATAATCATAGAAATAAATATTCAACTATTAGTTATCGAATTAAATTCAATAATTAAACTAATTTACATTTCGTCACGGAGTAAAATCGAAATAGGAAATATCGAGACACAAAAATTATGTATAATATCGTATTCAGTAAATAATTACTACAAAAAATCTGAAACCACTATGGCCCGCTTGCAGCGCAAATCACTAAAAACTATACATATTTAAAACATTGATCTGTCTTTGTGACAGATATAGAACGACGTTACTTCGTTTAGCGCTAAATGTATCAAGTTATACTTGTGGTGCAAGCAGCCGCAGGAGTTTATAAAAGGAATAAGTATGTATTTATTAGAGCTTAGATAAGAAACATTGATTTATTTTTTTAGTTCTAGTTAAACATTTACATTTATTTTTGCTGCTCAAGAAAGAACCGATATAATGAAAAACTTAGATGCGTCTGCAACACTCAATTTTCACACGTTCTATTCTACTGAGATTTCAAGTGTAAACCACAAAAATATTTGCGAAATAATTATTAATAATTTAATTAATCATATTATGATTAGATAAAGGCCACTTGTTCATAGGTATAGTACGACACAATTTAAAGGTTCCATCGGTGTACTTATTCGAGATAAAAATCGCTGATTTTTGTTTTACAAAGGAGTTAAAGAGGCCGAAAATTTGTCGATTTCGCTGATTTACATGATTTTACAGTTAAAATACTGTATTTCTGTAAGTTTTAAATAACATGTTATGTAATTTTAATTAAGATCTAATGAATGAGCTACTTTTTAACCAACTTCAAAAAAGGAGGAGGTTCTCAATTCGTCGCGTATATATATTTTTTTCTTTTTATTTTGCGTCGAGTTTATGATGCGAGAATTAGGTTGTTTTAAAAAAAAGACGGCCAAGTGCGTATCGGACCACGCACAATGAAGGGTTCCGTAGTTGGGATGAATTTATCTTAAGAACAAACTTAACATTGTAGTTGAAAAACATGTTCTCCCATACATTCCCACTGTAAATGTAAGTTTGTACTCACAATATTGATAGATTTACCATGTTATTTTAAGACCACAGACTTCTTATAGGTTTTCCTGTAATCTACAGGTAAAGATCTATTTTCTGTATTTTTTTTCAAAATTTTAGGCTCAGTAGTTTCGGAGATATCTATACAAAGAATCATGGAAAATAGACGAAAATTGACCATTCACCCAATGGTCAATTTTCGTCTATTTTCTTAAATAACTTTAAAACAATTTATTTTAAAATTATAAAAAAAAATATTTGAGACCCTCATAGTAAGCCCTTTCATTTGATATGCCACATGGTGTAGTTTGCAAAACTTTTTTTTTAATTTTCTTATTTGCCCCCCAAAAGTGACCTCTATATTCAAATTTAATTTATTTACTTTACCCGTCCGTGTTTTAGTCACAGAAATTCATATATGTACCAAATTTCAACTTAATCGGTCCATTAGATTCGGAGCAGACTGTGACAGACAGACGGACAGACAGACAGACAGACACACGAGTGATCCTATAAGGGTTCCGTTTTTTCCTTTTGAGGTACGGAACCCTAAAAATGCCAAATGTTTTTAATTTTTTGCAGGAAATGGATTGATTTTGGACTGAAGTTTGTTTCTGTTGTTTTAATTTTATGAACGAGAGTTCTAAGTAGCCTCAAAAGCAATTCTTTACCTATTTTCTCTAAAATTAGACTAATGTAAAAAGAAATTACACAAAAATTTTATATCAAAGTGGTAAAAATTGATTCATACATTGTATAGGCAACTTTCACAAGAATACATTGTAATATTTCCATACCTTTTACGACGTCAAAACAATTCGTGAATAATATGTGATATTCTAAACCTCATACAGCAAAGTTCACAAAACAGTCGCCGGTTTAGGTCGATTAGTCAAAATTATATAATAAAAATAAAAAACATAGCTCATACATTAGATCATAATTTAAATGATTTTTCATGTTGTACATTAAAACTTAGAGAAATACAGTATTATAATACTATAAAATCACGTAAATTGGCAAAATTTCGTGTACGGCCTCTTATAGTGTAAATGATCGTCGTTTGACGAATTTTGCCGACGGCGACGGAACCTTTGTTGTGTCGGACAGTCAACAAAAGAGTTAAATATACAGGCAAAATATTCATTTTTCTACTAATCTGCTAATAATCTTTTTTTTTTGTACGGAGACTTTTTTTTAGGTTATTCACTGTCCATTGCATTACATCAATTGTTTATTAATTGTGTTCTCTTCAAAGACACACTTTTAAAAGAGTTATGTAAAAGAATCGACTACTCAGCACAATTTTAATACCTTTTGTTTGAAAGTAGTTGCAGGTTAGGTTGCCTGTGTACTTATCTCTTTGTAGTATAATCGTAGTATAATCTGCACGTTGGTAGTGTCCCGGAATGCAGCGGGGGGCGCCACTGAGCTAACAAGCTCAAAAGCCGAAGCTCACGTTATGGTTCGCGTTCTTGACGGCCCGCGCCGAGCGCGGGGTGTTTGGTCCTGTCACACGCAACCATGTTGATACCTGAAATAAATTGTTTCTACAGTCACAACCAAAATATATACAGACGCCAGCAGGTCAAGCCCCCCGAAACTCAAATTTTCCCAATCAACCTCGAACCTAATGCTTTAGCGATAAAGATGAAAATCTATTATAGAAATTTGACAGATTGTAGTAGCTTGATGTGCTGGCGTCTGTACGTTGGCACTTTCACTGTCCAAAAAGTATGCACAATAGTTGAGGTGGATCCGCAGTGGAATCCTGCGAAATTAAAATTTACTTGCGTTTTATGCAATTTGTAGGTCAGTGTCAGGTTGTATCTTGATCAAAATATGATTCGCGATAATAACAAATATGTATTTACATAATTATAACCATAACAGTCATCAATACATTTCTCTAAGTTAGATTTGCCGTGGCTTGGTCTGATTTCCGAAATCAAAAAAACCACGGCAACTCCTCGCAGGAGCTCTCGGTACCGTCTGAGACAATGGCGAAGTCGGAAGTGTGAATCTGTGTTATGTGCTGACGCTACTTGTGTTCACGCACACATTCACAAAGTTTGTACACTTGATTACCACAAGTAAAGGGCGCGTCGTTTCGCGAGATAAATATACTACATAATAATAGTATTCATAAAATTTTATTGCGATAATATGGACTGTAATACTGTGTGTAATAAAAGAATTATTATTAGCGTCGAATACCCGTGTTACCTGTAAGGGAGGCGCGCGCTCCCGGTGCGGGGTGGAGGAGCCCGCGGGCGAGTGCTGCGCGGGGCTGGCGCCCAGCGACACGCACACACTGTCCGACAAGCACGGCGCCGGCTGCCATCTGAACGATAAATGATATTTACACACTGATCACGCCTGAAAACCCCGAAGGGTTAGCCAGAGGAAGTCCCATGTATAGCGGGCTGCCATAAACCGACCACAAATCCAGACTCCGGGCTGCTACTAAGAAATTCCACAGATGGAAAAACCCAATAACATTTTGCCCGACCCGAGCATCGAACCTAGGACCTCGTGAATGCCAGAGCCTTCACAGATGCATTTCCATCCCAAAAAATCATCATCGTCCCATATCACAATCAATTTATTTGGGGTTGGCGCAAACATGTCTTTTCTTCCATACTTCTCTATTAGTCTTCATTTCAGTTGTCACCCCCTTTCTAGCCATAACATGTTTCAGTCCATACATCATTTCTTTCGTCTTCCCCTACTCTTACAACCATCCACATTGTTTAATATGCATGTCATTACACCAAAGTCATTAAAGCGGAACACAGCAACGATGTTTGCAGGTAGAAATATGCAGGAATGGCGATTCATAGGAAGTTAATCGACACGAAAAGAAGACAAATGACAAACCAAACATAACATCACCCCTGTACTCTTGAAGGGGTCAACAGTTCATCAATAAGTCCCATCATCCCATGTAAAACACACACGCAGCGACCTGAACAATACGTCACCGACGTTATAAGCTTATAAGCTTAATTTACACGGTGCAAGTTTATTGCCTGTGGCATACCATAAAATTAAAGGGCAATTAACTGGTACCGTCTAAACAACACGCACAATATTGTTGCTCGATCCGGGCAAGTTAGTTGCCGTTCAAAACTGGTATAGGTGTTAACAGCGCGTACAATAAAATCGCATTCAACTCTACAAGTACGAACGATTGAAACAAGTTAAAAAATTCTTGAGATGTTCAATAAAATGTTAATTAAATATTTGGCAGTGCAAATACGGGCAAAACTTGCATGCAATAATCGCCTTGTAACAAAATATTGTCTTGGTGTAAGTCGCATGCAATTTTATTGAACAACAAAACTTGCATTCACTTATTGTATGCCATTTTATGGAAATTGCACGCCTGTAAACACTTGCATGCAATAATTGAACGAGCTTTACGGCACGCGATTATTGCTCTTGAACGTTCCAGGCGGGATTCAAAGCAATATGATTTAAAGAAAAGCTGTGCTATGTACTAACATGTCTCTCTGTTCGGGCGGGTACAGTGCTACGCTGTGGCGCCAACGGTATACGTTCGGGTACTGTTCGGGACAGATCGGGCAGTGATGCAGCGCGTCGTACACTAGACGGTCCGTCTTAGAGGGCTCCTCGCTGAAAACATGAGGATAAACATGACTTATCTTTACATTGTTTCTTACTTTGTCAATTTCGTTATTTTCTCGTGTTCTACTTTTTTTGTTAAGTATTTTTTGTTACAATTTTACAGTAAGTACAACACCTCAGATATATTATTATGTTGTGTACGTATATCTTAAAAAAAAACTACGCCTATATGCCCAGGAGTGTAGGACAGAGGTCAGAGCTGTACAGAACACCCACGTTTCGCCGTTATGTTTAAGTTCCATGTAAGCCATCAACCGGGCACTAATCCAGACTGGGCTGCTACTGAGAAATTCCAGGAATGGAAAATCGAATAACACTGCCAGGAATCGAACCCAGGACCTCATGCTTAGCCGTCGCGCTTGCAACCCCGAACCAAACATCATGCTAAGGCCGCGTCCTATTTAAAAGCCATTACGCGATCGTCGTGATGTCATATTTTGTTTTCGAAGAACCTGATCGCGTGGTCTCGCCAACAGAGGGCGTTTTCCGAACAAAATGTGACATACACGCGACTTTGCGACTTGCTCGCTTTTAAATAGGCCGCGGGGTAACGAGGCAAACACTGAAAGTGGAAAGAATTTTGTCAAGACCTTATCTAGCCTAAAGTAATGGGCTACGTTTACTTGGAAATTGATTCATATAAACTTTAAACATTAATATAACACCACCTAATAATAATAATAAGCATCACCTTTGTACGTATTTTTCTGTTCCTTTCTGTTTGTCTGTTTATTTGTGTGTACATAAATGGTTAAATAAATAAATAAATAACTAAACTCGCGAGCAACCAAATCGACTCAACCCCATACAACCTTGTGCATACAAAGTAGTCTCCATTCACAATCTCCGTCAATGGGGATTTGTGAACTTTTTGTCCACAAATCCCCATTGACCTCTAGGTCATAATGGGGATTTGTGAAAAAGTTTTTTTTTTAAAGCCTGACCTTTCAGCTCTAAGATGGTATTTCCGCCATAAGTATTAAAATCGGTTTCGTTCTTTTCAAGTAATTGTTATTTGAGTCGAAATGCTTGATTAGGAGGTGTCGATTTGGTTGCTCGCAAGTGTAGTCTCCCTACACGCACAAACAACACCCTTCTGTTGATACAGCACATGCATATAGAGCACTCACCCGTATATAAATGGCTCGGCTATCGCCCTGTTGCTAGCTTCAGCCATGTCCTCATCCTCTCGTTCCGAATACTCGGACGCTGTCAGAAACGCCTCATCTTCAGAATTGCACGATGCCACAGACTCATCGTCAGATATCTGGTGAGCATATGAGAAACAACATTTGAATAGGTAGCAAACAGCTGGTGGCCCACCTGATAGTGGTGGTTCATTTCAATTGGACCTATGATACTGCTGACAGTAAAAACCTTAATCATTCATTCACTGTCAGACAACACACAGCCTAAAACGCTGGGTCTAGAAGCATACAATTTTGCACAAGAGTAGGTAGGTACTTATATAACTTGTCCCGGAATAACGCACACCACAAACACCCCAATTAGAATGTTATGTTATTATCATAATATATACTGTGTTTTTATTATCATCACTTGAGAACGGCTCGACCAATTTGGCAGATTTTTTTTTTGCTGTGTTCGTATTTGTCTGGACTAGGTTTGTAAGAAAATTTAGGGAAAATCCACCGGTAAAGTCGGAAAATGTAATTCACCCGAGCCCGGGCATGAACACCTAGTTATGTATAAATTTTTTTTTTTATTAAGTTAGTTATACTGATTGAAGGAGAAAATTATGGTAACATTACAAATCTACGCACGCACAGTCGCACATGTTTATAAGGGTCTAGGGTAGTAGGAACATTGTCTATTTTTGGTTTGTTTTGACTATCCAGAGTGTGACTGTAATTTACGTAGTTCTAATAAATTATTTTTGAATAAAAAAGAATAAAAAATTACGTATATTAATAATTACTAAAATCGATTCAGTAAACGATTCTGAACAAACTACTTTCATTACACATTGTATGCAGAAGTAAGTACTACGGCAGGATTTTTGAAGATTCGCCCCCTTATCCCCATAATGGGGCGAATTTTTAAAAATCCTTAAAATAACATGGTAAATCTATCAATATTGTGAGTACAAACTTACATTTACAGTTGGAATGTATGGGAGAACATGTTTTTCAACTACAATGTTAAGTTTGTTCTTAAGATAAATTCATCCCAACTACGGAACCCTTCATTGTGCGTGGTCCGACACGCACTTGGCCGGTTTTTTTTTTTATATTTCCTGGGTTCCTTTATCGATACTGAACCTACCCTTAAGCTATGGCACGCAATTTCTTTAACACCCTGTATAAGAGGAAGTTTGAAAGTAGCGCCAGTGACGGAAAAGTTGAAAGAAAATCGTTTAGCTTGGTTTGGCATTGTGACTGAAAGAGTGATGAATATACATGTCGATGGATGGAGAGAGAGAGAGAGAGAGAGAGAGAGAGAGAGAGGAAGGCCAAGAAAAGATGGATGGATTGTGTGAGGAATGATATGAAAGAGAAGGGAGTGAATGACAGCGTGACAGTTGTGCACCGACCCCAAGTAGCATGGGCAGACCAGGAAGCACCAAGACCAGCAGCAAGAAAGACCAGCAGCAGGAAGACCTTAGGAAAAAAATTGTTTGAATTTTTCAGTACAATACGGCAATTGTATATTTAAACCCCAATACATCTATTGAGTTCTGCCGGCAGATGTTTCGTAGAAGCGAAAAGCCCGACTCAAAGGCGACGGATTCCCTTAATACGAGTACCTGCAACGCATAGTAAAATATTTTTCGTTAACATACGAAAAACACTCGTTGTTGTAGATGAATAATAGTTTGCGGCGCTTGTACACCAAAACTATTGATTTTACAAAAAAAAAATGTGATTGTGTTTTATCGTAAAATGATTCGGAAAGGACGTATTGTTAAAAAAACTGCTATTAGGCGCTATTTTTTCCAGTATGGCAGCAAAGATCGAAGAGGTGGCAAAGTGAAAATCCGAAGATAGCACGTCGAACTCAATAAAATCACCAATTATCAAAACTCTCGGAAAACTTTCCAGGTAAAACTACCAAATGACAGGACTATAAAACATATTAATTATACTTATGCTCTTTGTCCGTTTGTCTCGCTAAAACTGAAAAACGGCTTGACCGGTTTCATTTATTTTTTTTAGTTTTATTCTTCTCTTTACGGGTGTGGTTTATAAGAAAAAAAAAATTGACAGAACAACGTCTGGCGGGTCAGCGTGATTATTATTGTATACTACAATCATAATTACGGAACAAGTGCTAAGAACTAAAAAATAATGTTTAAGGAAAGAGATAAGTAGTTTTTTTAATCACATTTTTTTTTAAATGGGCCAAGATTGAGCACGCCTCATCGACACGGGCAAGGAATGCCTTGCCGTGATAAACGTCTATAAATAAGTACAGTATTCCCAAATTAATAATGCACATGCAGATCTTCGCTAATTGTCGTATTCCCGGAAACACCCGAATCATTGAATCGTAAGAGCCCTAAACAATGCACTTGCATTTTGCACCTTGTTCGAAAGAAATAGGAGTCAATATCATGTGTGCACAATCGAAAACAATTCGGGCGGTCGGCGGCGGTCGCCTGTCAGTCAAAGGTCCGTCAGTCGTCTTTATATATTGGTGGTGACTGCACGTGTTCTCTCTGTGTGAGCTGCTATTACACACCCTTCTTGGTTTTGTTTTCAAATGTGAATTTAATTTCAACTTTAATTATCTTATTCAAATTTAAATAGTTTATTTGGTAAAATAGGTAAACTAACATTTTTCACGTTTTTTTAATATTCAAAAATTAAAAGTAAGTACCTACGTTAAATACATATTAGGTAGTCGAAAAAACATATTAAAAATTAGATTTAGGCTTATATAAATTTAATAGAAAGATACACATGCATAAATAAACAAATAGATATAGGAATAAATAATATTATAAAGAATATTAGTACATAATGCAATAATACAACAAATAAATAAAAATATGCGTAACTCTGCCCATACCATTTTCTTTCAGACGAATTCTTCCAGAATGGACAAATTTAAACGTGGAAAGCCGCTTAGGTCACAAGCACGACAAATGGTATTTAATGTGTACCTTTATTTCTTAAATGAAGCCAATGTTTTCGAAAGAGACCATGATGGTTATTTTAGAAAAATTCAGGACCGTGTTACAAAAGCTACAGGAATTTCACGACGAACTTTGAGTAATATCTTAAACGAAAAAAAACAGAATCAATCAATGAAATTTTCCTCACCGAAAAAAGGAAAACCTAAAAGTAGATTTCGGCTGGGACTTGATGATTTCGACTACTGTGTTATTCGTAATATGATATACAATTTTCAGTTGACGCTCAAAGAACTCCCAACTGTAAATAATTTGAGAAAAAAGTTGATCGAAGCTATTAGTTTCAAAGGCTGTGCAGAGACTTTAAGGCTGATCTTGAAAGAAATGGGGTTTAGGTTTCTGAAAACTGATAATAACAGACGGTTACTTATGGAAAAGCATGATATACGTTTAAAAAGGATCAAATATCTCAGAGAAATACAACAGCTGAGGAATTCTGGTAGAAACATAGTGTTTATGGACGAGTCATACGTGCATACATCACATACTAAGGGTAAAACTTGGCAAGATAGCAGCAAAAAAGGTATCAAACAACCCATTTCCAAAGGTGAGCGAATAATTATTGTACACGCAGGCAATGAAAAAGGCTTCGTCCCAGGGGCTCTAATGTTACATAAATGTGTCGACTCAGAAGGTGACTATCATAGAGAAATAAACGCGGAACGATATCAAACTTGGCTACGCAATCAATTGATTCCCAACTTGCCTCCTAATAGTGTGTTGGTAATTGACAACGCCCCACTTCGATCAATAATAGCACTAGATACAGGATCAGGAACAAAAATAAGTCGCTGTAGTGGCCACGTTTACACACACATAAACAATTACATTTGTTACTACGAAATATAGAAAAAAGTTTTATAATATTTACAACTTCAATTCATTATAAACCTTAACAATCAAACATAAAGTTTAATTACGATTGCAAAATATTTATATTTAAGTCCTTCTATCATCGGAGAAAGGTAAAAGCAATAAATTAAAAATGTCGCTTGAAAATAAAAGGTCATTTTTATAATAAGTACAAAAATATTTATTCTAAAGTATACTTAAAACTTAAGCAATAAGGTTAAAAACATTTTTTTGAAAATTTTGTGCTTACTCTATTTTGGAACTAGACATAGTTCTTGGTATTTACATTTCAATGCTCAGAACACAGTAAGTATTGAAAGATGTAGAGTAGCAGAATAATAATATATTTTTTAGGCCAAGGTTCGTTTTATATGGTAGCAAATATTTCTGACCGATTTTTAAAAGTAGAAGGAGTAAATTAGTACAATAGTTATTTTAATTTTGATTATTAATTTGATAATTAATTATTTTAATAAAAATATTAAAACAAATTGTTGAATTTTTACAAGGTTTATATATTTCTTCTCCTCTTTCTTTCGCGACAATAGATACCCATTCTGCATTGCGAAATGGGTCACTAGGAAATCTACAAACAAAAACAACATATAAAGTAACAATACTACTCCATGCATTTCCCTGTTCCCGAACAGTCGATGTTTGAAATAAGACCACAAAAGTATTTGTGTTTTTATTTTTCGGGCCGTTTTTGAAGCGCTTATCGGGAATCTAGTACTATTATTGATCGAAGACGCCCCATATCATAATCAGCTGTCTGTGAAACCACCAAACTCAAACACACCTAAACCACAAATGATAGCTTGGTTACAACAACACAACATTCCGCATGACCCAAAGAAACTGAAACCCGATTTGTATGAAATTATAAAAAGACATAAAGAAAAATACACAGAATTTGCCATTGACCGTATAATGGAGGAACATGGGCATAAAATTATACGATTGCCACCATATCATCCCGATTTTAACCCCATTGAAAATATTTGGTCCCAAATAAAGCACCACGTAGCCAAAAAAAATATTGCAATGACTGTCACGTCAGTTAAAGATGCTATATTAGAAAAAATCAATAATATAGGACCAGAAGAATGGAAAAAAGTTTGTGATCATGCTGTTAAATGCGAAGATGAATATAGAAAATTTGACCCAAGAATCGATAGTTTTTCCGATGAAATGATTATTTACACAGGTAATAGCAGTGGGGAAAGTGAAAATGAACAAGAGCATAATGAAAGTTCTGATGAATCTACGATGTCAGGAATAGAGATCCTCTCTGATTCTGATTAAATTTTTTGTAATTGTAATATTATTCTGGAATTATCAGTGCTGTAAATACTTTTGAACTGAGATCTTAATGATTAGATTTCTAAGATTTTAATGTAAACCTGTGTTTGAAAACCATTTTTTCTTCTTCTAATATAAACCTTGTGTTATTTAAACCTTCTTTTCTTCCATCATTACACCAGCTTCAGTAAGACACTTGAAAAGTAGTATAAAATTTTCGAAGTAAATCAATCCAACAAAGATTTAGCATATTCGCAATTTTGTGGTTTTCCTCGCTTACTTACATGGAATTATCGAATAAAATTTCGTTACTGATAAATCAATATTTATCTCCTCTAGCACAAAACATATAATTCTACTAAATTATACATGAAGAAAATGCACTTAACCACTCTATATACATATCGTCTTCCGACGCTCGGGGAATACGACCGTTGCCGAACAGTGACGAAGATTTCTATGTGCATTATCACTTTGGGAGACCTGTATACGTTTATCACTAAGATAATTAAGTACTTTTTATTTTGAGCGATTCTCGTGTTATGTATTCCCCGAAAGGTTAGGCAGAGGCAAAGGCCTATTTGTACACCCAAATTTCTCCAGTTATGTCATATGTAGTATGTATGTGTGTATGTGATATGTAGTGTGTGTGAAGGTAGGTATATATGTGTCTATCATTTTTCTGTTTTTAACTAGAAGTCAAGCTAGTCGGCATTGTAGGGGCGCCATATGTTCTTTTGCTCATACTCGTGGAACGCTGTAGCTTTTCCGTGACACCAAGATCTACAAAACTCAACAAAGATCTACTTATAGAAACAAACATAGTTTTACTAAACAACATTATATTAATCGCGCCGACAGTCCGACATCGCGCAGACGTGTTCATTGTTACAGATTTAGAACTGTTTACTAAAGCAGTGTTTAAATTTAGTAACGTTTATGATACCGCATCAGTCTAGCTGCTGGCTATGTAATGTGTATAACTAGCAACACACAAAAAAGTAAGTTTAAAAATCAAAAAACCCGACTGCGTAACTTTTTGTAGCGCTTAAGGTAACGGTTGTTAAAGTAAAATTCTGGGTTTGTCTCTCGATTTTAAGAATTATATTATAATAATTATTTTTTTCATTAGTAAGACCGACTTTAAAAGAACTTTATCACAGCTTTACTATAAGTTTTGAAAATTTAAGTGAGAATGGTTGCTAACCAACTTTAAATCGTTATAAGTAGATCCTAAATGGTAATTCTAAAAGTAAAATGATTAGAGAAATCTAAAGATGATTTTAAAAGACCATATTTAATGATACCCCACTTGATACAGTTCGTAGTCCGTAGACTTTTTTTTACAATATGGCGTCTAGTTGTCGCCATATTGAATTTTGATTACTGTCGTGTCTTTATTGACACTCACAAGATTATGACAAATCGATTGACGTAAGAATTATCAAAATCGGCCACTAGAGCGCCACAAATGAACAAACATATACTTATACATAGATACATTATGTATGTAAGTGATCCTATGGTTCCGATTATGTTATTAATGTATCCAACGTTTTGGTGAACCAAAACGGTAAATAAAATAAAATAAAAATCAATCAATCAATCATCGGTATAATTTATTCATGTTTTAATGCGACCGCCCGCCATCCATACCATTCTGACGTATGTTGTTTCCTGACGTTCTTCCTGTTAGCGTACACTACGTAAATACTGATTAATCTATCTATCAATGTTTCTATTGAAAATGATTCTGAAGACGAAAACAATTTAACATTCAACAAGAGGAAGTTTCCGAACGTACCTGTACGCTCGGAAACTAAATCTCGAATTACAATATACAAACAGAAAATTTATTAATACTATAACACAAAATACATTGTGTTGATAGTTTTACGTACCTACTTTTGTACAAGATTAATACATATTTATTATTTTTATCATAAAATAAGTGATAAAAATAAAACCGTAACTTATCGATAAATATTTAATAGCGTTTCAGAATGTTACGGCAGAGAATTATAAACAAGCCAACCATAGACAAACTACCCAACGTGAAGTCGGTCAGGGTCAGAATCGGAAGAGGAATATACTCATACGAAATGAACGAATGAATTGAATGAAATTAATGAATTGCCAGTCAGTGAAATGACTTGCCTGGAACCTGCTTGGTTTTTTAAAGGTTCGTAATAGCCCACCATATTTAAAACAATTTCGAACGCGAACCAAGAAGATAATTTCATAATGGACGACGAACCATGGCCGATGAGATATATACGGATCTTAGAGATCGTCCATACTGCAATTTGTTTAATAGTGCAACTGAAGCGCAGGAGACCGACCATAGACCAGAAAATTTGGACACAGATGACAGCAGCAGTATTGTTGAACAGAATTGTTGATTTCGAGTTGAAGTACGATATTTTTAACCAGTCCGAAAGTATTTTTTTGCGAGCAGTGTTATGGCAATCTGATGCAGTGACATTATATTGGGTATACCTCTTAATGAAAATAACATTCGACAAGGATGTGGCAGCGTTCATGTTTAGAAAGTACTTTATTCTTATGTCCTGTGCGGTTTGGGCGTTGATTATACCAGTAGGAGTGATCGAGACTGGCGAGACAGCCCGCATCGGCACCGACGGCAGATTTAACGCCAATGATTACTATATAACGTGGTTCACGTGGATAAAGCTCTATGTTTCACCAGCGAACGTGATCTCTTTCTATAAATTTAAATCACTTATGGACGATAATTCAAACTATGTCAATGTGTTAGTGTCAATTGCCTTTGCGTATATTGTGTACCTCTTTACATGTTGTGGCGCTTTTCTTCACTTGATGGTGGTATCGGATAACGTAGCTCGTACGGGGCTATGGCGTTTATTTCATCATATCCGTATAATCTTAACTTCATCTCGAGGGATGTTAATAAGTTTTCACCTAGTATGGTCATACATAAATTCGTAACATAAAACACCACTTAACAATTCAAAAGTTGAGCATTTTTCTTGTCTTGTAAATAATCAGTACATCTGCTCCGTATCTTTATGTGTCACTGACGCATGAGTCATGTGTAGTCACGACAACAAGTAATAATAAGTAGCATCATCGCATGCCTGTAAAATAATAATTATTACCTACTTATTATTTTGTAAAATGTGTTAAATTATCCTACGCAAAGATAAGAGTCGCATAAGTTTCCCGTCATTGAAATTATTATTTTATTTCTTATGTTATGTTTAGTTTTTTAATTTATTGAATTTGTTAATAATTTTTTTTCTGCGTCGAATTATAAGGAGAGCCTTCCAGCTTGTCATGCAACATGTAGATACTACCGTGGCCGATTTGGATAGTTTTAAATAGACTTCGTATTTAATTAGACTGTAGCAAAGACAATCTTCGTTAATGCGTATTCAAAGACGGCTCAAATCGTTAGCGTGTATGCGGCGTCCCTCCGCAAACAATGGCCCATCTTCCATCTTGTGCCGAATCCAAGCCATATCACTAGGACGAAACTTTGAGTTCGCTCTGCTGAATGTTGGTCCAAACAAATATGAATCAGTTTAAATTTTTGCCATCGACCCTCTTCTCTAAGAACAAGATTAGTATAGCCGTTGAAGACGTAACGTTCTGACGTTATAACGTCACCAGACAGTCT
The DNA here is from genome assembly GCA_946251885.1 of Cosmia pyralina. Taxonomy (NCBI): domain Eukaryota; kingdom Metazoa; phylum Arthropoda; class Insecta; order Lepidoptera; family Noctuidae; genus Cosmia; species Cosmia pyralina. Next base: position 21,272,318 of record OX276342.1, on the reverse strand, counting down.
CTCAAGTGAACTCGAGGATCATTTCCGCATAACATTACAACAACACAATATTATCATGCGAAATCAATCCTCCATTTTCTTTACAGACTCGCAGCATAATTCCTTCAAAGTTTTGGGATAGAGTAAACTAACAAAAATAACATAACATCACGCCTGTAATCTTCGAAGCGATAGGCAGAGTTGTACCTATAGCACACCCACATTTCGCCAGTTATATGTCCCATGTAATAGGAGGCGAGCTTATTGCCATCAACGGAACACAAACCCAGTTTTATATTTGGCTAATAATACATTGTTAAATGTATTACATTTAGCTTGGTGATACAGGTGTCTTTACATCCTATATTCCTAAGATAAGTACGCACCTGCGTACTTAAAATCCAGTCAGTCTACTTACAAAGTTAACACCGCAGGCACAGTACCTACCATATTAATATTATAAACAATTTAGAACGCATACCAAGAAGAATATTTTGAAATGGAGAACCAACCATGGGTGGATATACGGATCTCCGGGATCGTCCTGTCTACAGCTTGCTTAATACTGCAACTGTTGCTCTTCAAACAGCTGCCGAGGATAAGGAGGATGGACCAGAAGATCCTCATACAGCTGACGATAGCAGGATTGTTGTACGCAATAGGTTTATTTCTATTACATTACAATATTTTTAACCTATCCTGTGAAAGCGTTTCATTTTTAGTAGCGGTAGTGTTAACGCAATCGGATATAGTAATAACATGGTGGACTCTTATCTACACGCTGCATTTATTAGATAAGGTTATTTTAATTTATAGGTCTCAAGAGTGGTACTTTAGAGTACCGGTTAAACTTGCAGCCTATATTTCAACTATCTGTCAATTTATGTTTCAACCCCGTAAATTTATTTTTCTGTCCAGTGGGATTTGGTGTCCGATATTAATAGGAGTGATGGAAATTACCTGCATTGGTACATTCAGATTGATATGTCCAAAATGGTTTAAACACTTGTGTTTGTCAGTGAGCATGTTCAGTATCACTGCGTTACATACTGTAATCCTTTACGGCATAGACGCTTCGGCCCTCTGGTCGAGGCGTCTGGGCCGATATTTAACCGATATACAAGTGTCGAGTGCCATTACGTGTTTTTTGTTGGGCATCACAAGTTATGGGATTTCAAATCACAGACTGATGCCGGATACAGTGGCGGAAACTTATGACGGCATGGGCCGTACGATGTATAATACTTTTTTAATTTTAAGTTCATTTCAAGGGACAGCAATAACGATTGTTTTCCTCATAAACACTGGGTATGTAATGAAAAATTAAACAGTATATTTAAAAATTGTTATTTTAAGTGTTAGTTATCATCATCATTCTCCTGCCCTCATCTCAATCTATTTGGGGTCGGCGCAACATGTCCTTTTTTTCCATACTTCTCTATTATTCGTCATCTCGGTAGTCACCCCCTTTCTAGCCATGTCATCTTTCACACAATCCATCCATCGTTTCTTTGGTCTTCCCCTAATCTTATAGCCATCGACATTCATACTCAAAACTTTCCTCACGACATTTTCCCCACTCCTCCGCATCACATGCCCATACCATGACAATCGATTTCCGCACAACTTTTCAGTCACCGGTGCCACTTTCAGACTTCCTCTTATGTACTCATTTCTTATTCTATCCATTCGTGTAACATCACACATCCCTCTCCCTATTTTAAGTGTTAGTATCTAAAGGTTATCTTATCTTTTTAAGTGTAAGTACAGTAATTAATTACGTCGTATGTCTATAAATTAATAATAATAAATATGTTTTATAACGGATGTAAAACGAATAAGGCCGAGATCTCTAAACGTTACTTAGCATTAGCACCTACTTTGGCTACGCGCTATTCCTGTCACTGTCGTAAAACTGTTAAACTACAAGTGCAAGATAGAGACGGGAACATGCCTAAGTCAAAGGACGAGCTAAGTATCGTTTATAGATTTCGGCCTAAAATCCAATTTAAATTGGAGTCACAGAAAATGTTGCATGCCTTATTAAGGTAACACCTGTGACCTGGAGAATTCGTATCATTAACGAACTTCATGGCACTTGACTGAATTCGCAAGGACAAAGTTATTTATTTTATGTTATCATTGTGTTAAAGTTACTATTATGTTACAAGTTGTTTTAGTCCTATTGTAAATAGTTAACACAGATTTGTAAATGACCGCACTGTATGTCGCATTGGGTATATACATACACCTGTAATGATAGTTGTAAGCGAGATTTTAATAAATAAATCGTTAAAAATAAAAATCAATTGCCGAATGTATGTATGTATGTATGTAATCAATTTAGAACGGCTAATAAATTTTTGTTTTGTTTGTAACTGTCAGGACAAGGTTTGTATGACAGATTTTTTTTGAAAAATTCACTGGAAATGTCGGAAATTTGGATAATATTATTGTATGAAAACAGACAACACGCAGCCGAAACCACTGCAGATAGAGGACATGAAATTCGCCCGGGCTACGCCGGGCATAAACTGAACAACTAGTAAGCTAGTAAAAATTGTATTATGACTATTTTATAAACATTCTATCTTATCTTATACGAAAATAAACGATTTCTATTTTTTCAGAATAATGTAACTAAACTTTAAATACCCGTATGTCCCCAGTCCTGTATCCAGTCCTGCACACACGTCAGCACCGTCTGTTACCAGCGTTACTTTACACGCAACAGCAGTTTTAACCGACTTCAAAATAAATTATAGTTTAAAAAACTAAAAAACACGCTTTAATACCATTAAACTGAACTAAAAAGTAAAAAATAAAATTTTCAATAAGTATAAGAATAAAGTGATTAACGAGAAAATTAATGTCATTGTAAAAAAAAAGCGTGGGGTGTTTTCGAATTACAGAGTTAGTGTAAGAGTGTCATACAAAGTACCCCACGCTTTTTTTTACAATGACATTAATTTTCTCGGTAATCACTTTATTGTTATATTGAAAATTTTATTTTTTACTTTTTAGTTCAGTTTAATGGTTAAAGCCTGTTTTTTTTTATTTTTTTTAAACTATAATTTATTTTTCATTTTTTTTAAGATAAATCGTTAATCCTGATCATCCAGAACAGGATAATAGGACAAAATTTTTAAATTATTGTATTGTCATCGGGCCCTATTATGTGTGCAAAATTTCGAATTAATCTGACCATTTAAAGTGGGTAAAAATCGAGTTCAAAGATTCCGTTACATACAAACATACATACATACAGGTGAAGCTAATAAAAGCGTGTTAAAAAGGAGGAGGTTCTCAATTCGGTTGTATTTTTCTTTTCATACCAAATATAATTCTAAGATAAAATAAGTAGGCACAGTTTACGTCGGCGCCGTAAGTTTTCGTGAAAACTATTTGGTCACAGCAAGAGCTGTGAACTCCTGTTGGCCCTCTCGCAACCTAAGTTTTCTTATAATTAGAAAATATACTTACAATTCAATTTTCTGGTGAAAGTAGACAAAATATTATAAATGTTACAATATGATAGGGATTAAAAAAAAAATGAAATTATATTTAGTCCGTCAGTCAGACAACAAAAAAACTAACCACGTATTTTTTGCTTTATCATAATAGGTCTTTACCTATGAAATTGCCGTTTTGTATGAAAAAATTTAAACGAATTTTTTTCATGCATTTTTTATTTGTATTAATCGAAGTAATCACCCATGCAATCAATGCATCTTTGCCAACGCAGTGGCAGTTTATTGATGCCCTTCTTAAAGAAATCAGCTGGACGGGAGGCAACAAATTCTTCAAAGGCATTTTGTACTGCCTCTCGGGTATTGAAATTTTTTCCCGCCAAGAAGTTATCCAAATTCTGGAAAAAGTAGTAGTCTATAGGCGCAAGGTCTGGTGAGTAGGGCGGATGACGGAGAGTTTCCAACCCCAGTTCTTGCAACTTGGAGACCGTCTGCTGTGCAGTATTAGGTCGCACGTTGTCGTGCAGGAGCAGCGGAGACGAGCGATTGACCAATGCTGGTTGGAGATGTGCCAGCTTCTCCATCATTGTGTTCAGTTCTTCACAGTATACATCTGAAGTAATGCTCACCCCGTTTGGTAAGAAGCTGTGATGAATCACACCGGCGTTAGACCACCAAACAGTGACCATCACTTTTCTAGGGGTAAGTTTTCGTTTAGGGCATTGTTTAGGTGCTGAACCAGGATCCAACCAACTTGCTGAGCGCTTGCGGTTATCAAACAGAATCCATTTTTCATCGCAGGTAACAATGCGGTTCAAAATTCCTTCATTTGTGTGTCTGTTGAGCAATGCAAGGCACGTCTCGACGCGTACTTCGCGCTGGCGATCATTGAGTTCGTGGGTACCCATTTGTCAAGCTTTTTTACCTTGCCAATTTGACGCAAATGGACCAATATTGTTTTGACGCTAACGTCGAAAGCTGCTGCTAATTCAGCCGTAGATTATGTATCATCAGCTTCCACAATCGCCTTTAATTCGTCATTGTCGACCAAAGTCTTCGGACGACCGCGAGGTTCATTTTTCAGGTCGAAATTTCCAGAACGGAAGCGAGCAAACCAATAACAAGTGGTGCGTTGGTTTGTAGTGTTAGCTCCGTAAACGTCGTTGATGTTGCGTGCCGCTTGTGCCGCGTTGCTGCCACGACGGTACTCATATTCCATAATTACTCGAATTTTTAACGTATCCATGATGACGAAAAAGATTGAAATGCGATGAAAATGTAACACTAATCAATAAACAAATGACTACTTTTGGGAAAAAAAATCCATGTTTTTAAAATAAAATTAATTTGAAATTAGAGTTCTTAGCCAAACAAAAATTATTTTGATTTGAAATGGCCAGTACTGCAGAACGGCAATTTCATAGGTAAAGACCTAATATTAATAATAAATTACTTAGATAACACACAGTAAAGTTGGGGAGTGGGGGCTCGCTACGTCACACTATAATATACTACACTACGTATAAAATCTGGCATGGAGTGACGTCATGCCACAGTTTAACTCAATGTATCTATGTTTTTATGAATCTTTTGGTTGTGTCCAATATTTTTTAATAATCTGATGACGGTGAAAAAAGAAAATTTTTGTCATCATCCCTATTGTGTTACACCTGAATAGATATAGGTACTAAATATATACCTACATGGTATGACCCTAAGCGTTCTGTTCGTGTTCGTGTGTATGTGTTCTAGAAAGAAAATTAAGGATCCGCTGGCTCCGCCGGGGTCGCGGGTTATTCGAAAGAGATACCGTGGCCCTGGCACAGGCAACTGAAGGAACACGGGTGGGTTTTAGTGATTTGAAAAAAGGGTCCGCTGGCTAGAAGTTTCGTTTTGGTCCAACATTTAACAAATTAAGCGTAATAAAAAATAGGTTTTTTTAGTAAAACGAGAAGCACAAGTAGAACTAAAAGCTAAAGACTAATCTGAGGACTATCACGTTGAGTTGCACGAAATCAACATTAGTTTAACGGAGACTTTAAATTCATGCCATCCCTTACATATTATATCAAAAAGAAAGTGACAGCATCAATTTAAAGTCTCCGTTAAACTAATGTTGGTTTCGTGCAACTCACCGTAGACTTTATTATCCAAGCCACTTGACCCACTGCTCCCGAGATTAGTAACTAGGAAGTAGGTACAGTACCTATGAGCGACTGAGACGTTGAAGAATTATTGACGTTGAGTTGCAGGAAAGCTACATTAGTTTAACGGAGACTTTAAATTCATGCCATTCTTTTTCATACAAAATGTAATTGTATGAAAAAGAAAGTGACAGCATCAGTTTAAAGTCTCCGTTAAGGACGCTGTTACAAATGGGTAGTCAAATCATTACTTTTTTACACAAAAGTATGTTTATTAAATAAAATGCTTTGCATTCTTAAAATGTTATTTTCCAAACTGTTGATGAATGTGCATGGTACGATTCTACCGAATCGGTACATTTATTGAGAAACTGTACCTATCTAAAATTATATTTATAGAAAGAATGCAAAGCATTTTATTTAATAAACATACTTTTGTGTAAAAAAGTAATGATTTGACTACCCATTTGTAACAGCGTCCTTAAACTAATGTTGGTTTCGTGCATCTCACGGTCAGCCGCCTATTAAAGAAGTAGTAGCGCTTAGTTAAAGTTAGTAGTAGTGCTGGCTGGAGGTCGAAATCAGAAGCATTTACTGCAAGAAATGACGCGGAACAAATGTAATTTCAGATGAACACCGATGGAACAAATATAGAACTAATCCCTGGAACCACCCGCGCTCTGCTATCGTTTGGCGGCCCCACTAAATGGGGAGAATTGTTAGGCTTATTGCATCCTTATGAAGCAAGCACGCCATTGATTGTGATTTACGGCAGATATGAGTTAACATATATTCTCATCGCCATGTATGCATTTTTACAATAACTCGCCAACAGCCGATACTGTTACGTCTGCTGTGGATCAGCTGGCCTGCGCGGACAGCGAGCTAGCAGCGAGTGATAAGGCGATGAGTCATACCAGCGCTCCTTTGCCCTCGCTTTCGAGACACACAGCCGACCAGATCGTCAGTAATTCAATAAAGAAATCTTTTTCTGAAATTTTGTTAAGATATAAACCACTTATCACTTATGACCGGGACATAGTTGATAAAAGGCTAGGCAGGTGATGTAGTTTTTTTAGTCGCTTTCTTGTGGGTCGAATTAACTTCTTTTTACCCGACTGCCACAAGGAGGTTTATGTATTTGACCTGTATGTATGTATGTATCTGTGTGTATGTCGGTTTCTTTGTTCCCTCGTAACTCCTAAACGAATGAACGGATTTGGATAAATTATACGTCTTTAGATTAGTCTTGGTAGCGCGAGTGTCACTGGCTACATTCAAATCAAAAACAAAGTAAAATGGCGGATTTGGGGTGCCATATTGTGGAGATCGAATTTTTTTTTTTCTTCTAATACCATCGAGTGGGATATCAAAATGAAGGGTTTTAAAAGGTGATTACGAAAATATATGCAACTTATATGGTTAAAAGTAATTCAAAGTGACAAATCGTAAAAAAACACATAAAAAAAGGCTTGGCTATTTTTGTGCACTTGATCCAAAAAAATTACTCTCACGACCAAAACTCCTTGCAAGAACTAAATCGTCTGCAAAATCTTTCAGATTTGTAAACTAAAAAGCTGGAAATAAAAAAAACTAATTAAAAAAACTAAAAACCCGACTGCGGTAAAAAATTGAAAATCTAAAAACAAGACCATTTTAAATTAAATAAAAGTTGGAAGCAGGCGGGACCCCATTTCATTTTTATATTTTCTAACTCAAATGGGTCCCGCCTGCTTCCAACTTTTATTTAATTTCAAATGAGCTTGTTTTTAGCTTTTTACCGCTGTCGGGTTTTTTAGTTTTTTTAATTACTTTTTTTTATTTTTGCTTGTGGACTTACCTCAGCGTGCACGACGGTACACTTGTTGGTGACCACGGTGTACAGCGCCGCGCTGTCTCCAGCCGGCGAGTTGACGTTCACAGGACTCTCCGACTCACTGTGCTGCAGCTTGCCGTCACCTATATTACAATATCATTGTTTATCAAACTCAAGCTGAATAGGGATGATGACTGGCTAAAAAAATAAGGAAATTCTATTTAGTCCCTCAGTCAGATAATAAAAAAATATTAGCACGTATTTTTAACTCTTAAAATGTCGATTGTACACCATGTGTACAGATAACAATAGAATTTCAATTGTGTCTGCTAATTGGCGCGCGACGGGTTAAAGATTTTGTTAATGACAAATCGTTCTGTTAACGGTGTTAAGGCTGCTCATTGTGATTGTGTTTTAATGACATCTCTACCTTTGTTCTATTGAAGTTCTAGCTTATTTTATTTATTGTCATTTTTATAATTGAATTTATTGTATGTAATTTTAAATTTAATCAGTCGAAATTTGTATTTTAATGATTTTAAATGATATGAGTATTTTTAATAGTAATGTTGCATATGTTTATTTTATTCTATTTTATTTTTTCTGATAAGTGTATGTTAAATTTACTGACATCTCTATCTTTTTAATTGTAATCATAATTTATTTTATTTATTACATTTTTGATTGAATTTATTGTAATTTTAAATTTAATTTATTGAAATTGGTATTTGAACGTTTTTTTTTTTTTTTTTTTGAATAATATGAGTATTTTTAATAGTACTTAATGTTGCTTATGTAAATTAAAATAATTTTGCATGCCGTAAGGTAAAATGTATCGGCACTCTCAACAAAACAACCATCATATCTGTACACCTACATTATTGGCAAATAAATGATTTCTGATTTCTGATTTTGCTTTATCATATTAATAAAAAAATACTTAGATAAAATGCTTAAAGTTGGGGAGCAAGGAGTGACGTCTTGCCACATTTGAACTTAAGGTATCGCCGTAATCTTTTGATTACGTAAAAAAAAGAAAAAATACGTGTCCCATATTTTTAACCGACTTCAAAAAAGGAGGTTCTGTATTCGACCCGTATGTATGTATGTATGTATGTTCGCGATTTTCTCAAAAACTAATGAACCAATTTTGATAATTCTTTCACTAATGTGATCTACATACTTTCAGGAAGGTTTTAGTATATAATACATTATGTAATTATTCTTATGTACGAAGTCATATGCATAAATTCACTGTACCTCCGGCATTTCTAAGCGGATTTTGATGATTCTTTTTTTTTATGGTTTGACTTGGGCTTTATATGTATGTAATTGTATATTCAACCAAGAATTGAAAAATAAATTTACTTAAAAAAAAGTAAAAACCGACTTCAAAACCAAAAATGAATAAACAAAAAAAAAAAAATAAATAACTAATAATAACTAATATAAATAATAATAAATAACTTTCATAAAACACTTATCAGCTTCTGAAGTCGGTGTCTTTAATTCATCATTGCACTTTAGCTTGACACCGACTTCAGAAGCTGTTAAGTGTTTTATGAAAGTTATTTTATTCATTTTTGTTTTTGAAGTCGGCTTTTACTTTTTTTAAAGTAATTTTTTTAATAATCTACATGACGCACAAAAAAAAAGTTTTTAGTCATCATCCCTAATGTCGAGTTAGAAAGTTGAAGCTAGTTGCCCATTCCAATACGTAGATCTCTATGGAGCAGCAAACTCCAAGGACACTCTTATAAGTCCAGATGCTTATTACAACATCTTAGGTATATTGTTCTTGTTGCGAGAACAATGTACAAAAAACCTATTCAAAATTTAAGATTTCAAGATAAGATATCAACTAATAAGGAATGAAACACATCACATTATACAACGTGTTCTTTTTGATATCTCATAATTCTAGGGTATTTATGATACAATCATTTTGAACAACTTTTACTATGGGTCCAAACTTGAAATCGCGAAAAAAATCAGTAGTTCTCTACATTTTGACGAGGTATGCAATAAATGTAGGGAACTGCTGATTTTTTTTCGCGATTATTTACGGGCTTCAAGATAGCCATTAGGTGTATTTTTAACCGTCGAAAAAAAAGGTGAGGTTCTAATGTCGAGGCGTATCTTTTTTGTATAATTTTTAACCACGTATAACTTTTTACAGAATTGTCCGATTTGAACGATTTTTGTTTTATTCGGGAGAGTATACCTCGAAGTTGGTCCCATGTAAAATTTATTAACTTTGATTGAGTAGTTTCTGAATTAGCTTCAATAATACGTATTTTTCCCGCTTAGTATGTGGATGATGTTCTAATTTGTTTTGCAGGTATTAGGTAGGTTAGGATTTAGTGGTATTCGAATTTGTGTGGGTATTTTTTTTGCAAAAAAAATAAACAACCGACTTCAAAAACAACACTACAAAATGAAAAATAACTTTGAATTTCGGATGTCTGTGTCTTTAGTTTCATGTTTTTGCTTTTTTTTTTGCAAAAAAGTTTTAGATACAAAATAACTAAAAGAGTCACTCACCAATATCATGATCAAACGTCAGTCTTCTAACAAAACCCTCGCTCTTCGGACTAGTCGACAAAATAGATCTATTTTTCCTAAACGATGCGTTCTTTTTACTGTTTCGTTCGAAAACTTCTATCTTCCAATCGCACCTGCACTTAGATGCTTTTTGCCATAACTCTGTACATTCCACCTCGGACATAGCCGGGGCTTTTAGCAGTTCTCCTTCCGTCAACTCTTCACATATGAAACTAGCTAAGCACCTAACATGGCCATCTATAACATGTGTCATTTTAATTCTATTCGCGCACCTGTAATTCGGCTTTCGTTCATCATCCGAACTAAATATGTCATCGTTCGGACATCGGAGCTTAATTAAGAATTCCAACAAATGATTGACGTCATCAAGATCGTTCGTTTGTTGTTTTAACTTGTAGACGACTAGTTGGGCTAATCGTGAGTGTATTAAAGCGAAATTTATGCTCTGAAATCTTTCGTCGTCCATGTACGTGAATATAGTGTGTTGTAGGTGCTTTGATTCGGACTTGAGTGAGTCGCCGGCGGTTTCTGGTTCGGCGGTAAGGCTGAATGTGAGCGCGTCTGCTATCCTCTTAGCGAAGACCTGGCAGGTCCGCTCTATACACAGTAGTTGGCTGACCGTATGGTTGACTATAGGTGCATCCCCGTTCACTGCTTTAAGCCCAGGCTGTCTGCAAAGCCTCTGTCTTAAAGGGTCCGTTTTCCTCCAATGGGGAGGTCTTTCATTGGATAAATTGCACGATTTCATGGCAACACAGAGTTCTGACATGGGGCTTAGTGTGGAGTCTTTGGAGGGGCTTTGCGTCATACATAGACTTATTCTTGACAGTGAAAGGTCGTCGGGAATGTGCGATTGTGCGCAACTGTCGCTGTATGCGTGTGAGCAGGCACTTTCGTACTTGTTTTTTAAATAGTTCTCTAGTAAGGTTAAGCCTTCGGGTGTTCGGAGGTCGGTGAACGTGTCTAAGAATGGCCAGTACTCCTTCCAGCCTACTTTCATTTCCTTCGCTAAGTCTCTGTAAACCGAAAGTTTTCATTAATAAAGCATAGTTCACAATTAACATAATATGATCTTTTATATTCTGTGTATGTAATTTTGTATCTGGCAATTTTAGATGTCCAAAACGACCCAAAACTATAGTTGGTAGTACATATTTGATACAGATTTGATTGATAGTTTTTTTTTTTTTTTTTTTGTTTTTTAGCCTCTCAGAAACCAGGAGTCGTAATATGATGTTACAGCCATCATTGATCCAGTGTGAGCGAGAGAGATAGAGTTTCACAGTACGTATAGCACTATCCCTTTTTCACAACGGTACAATGATGGCTTTATCACGTCATAGTACAGCCACAGGTGTACGGTCCTTTCACAGTATTTTTACCTCTGATTAAAGATCACTGAAATTTTCATTATGATAAGGTTTCTGTTGGGTTGCTGCCCCTGCCACTGACAAGTTTGTCAAAATCAAACTGATCTTTAATCTCGTTAAAATAAGGTTGGTTGAATCGCTACTGTCAGAGGTAAAAATAACTATGAAATAAAAATGTTTTAGATCTTTAAAGACACATTACACGTCAATATTTTGTGAAAGGACTGGATATGGCTGTGACACATCATAGTACGGCTCCTGATTTCTGAGAGGCTAAAAAAACAAAAAAAAAAAAACACAACTAACAGGTTATGGCATTATTTCATTAATTCCACGTTATAGTTCGGCCACTGGTTTTTACAGTTTGCACCTCACATACAAGTTATCGATCAATACAAATAAGTAAGTTGTATTAAGGCGGAGACTGACTTGCAACGTTTGTTAGTAATGTATCATTTGAGGCGAGATTGGTTACTAAACGGCGATACGCAAGACGCGGCGACCGCTCACTTCGAGCACTTACAAGCGTGCTCCATTTTTATTCAGACGTAGAGGTTGTGTGTGCTTTATTAATTTTACTTAGTTATTGTTATTGCAAGAAGAAGAAGAAAACGTTGCAAGTCAGTCTCCGCCTTTATAAATATGTCGTACTAACCTGCCAACAGTTTCGAGTCCTTTAGTAATCTCCTTAAGCCTAAAAGCCTGTGGCTTCGGACTGGCGGGCGGCGCGGGACAGTCCACGGTGTAGTGTGATAGAGGCATGCGCGGTGCTGTGGGCACGCGCGGGGACCCGGGCTCGGGGGCCCGGGCCACGCGCGGGGGTGTCTTCCAGCGCCGCCGGAACTGCTCCGCCGCGCGCTCCTCCATAGGGCCCGCGTAGGCACGAATCTCGTAGCGCGGACTCAGCGGGTCGAGGTTTATTTCCTGTGGAAAGAGATTGTAAAAATAATACTTTTTAACATAAAATTGAACCGACGAAAAAATTAACAGCTGAAAAGCGTAAAATAAAAAATAATCGTTTCAGTCTAACTAAGCTCCTTTAGGCACACTTCCTTTAGGCGTAGGCCTTAGAGTCACTGAGACAGTTCACTTAAGGCGAATAGAGCTGCTAACTAGCGCCACCATTGAGAAAAAAATCATAAGTCTGGTGATATTGAACATTTTGAAATTTCCTATGTTCACATTTTTAGTCAGATGAGGTAGAATGTTTTGTATCAAAAAAAAACAAAACTAAACCTCCTCGAAGCCTTAGCAGTTAACGCAAAAAACGGCCGCTGTTAGCGTGGGCTAATGCTCGCTTCAAGCACTTGACTCAAGCATGCTGCATTTTTATTCAGAATCGCGGACGTAGAGGTTGTGTGTGCTTCGTTAGTTTTATTCAGTTATTGTTATTGGAAGAAGAAAAAAGAAAACGATGTTGGATATCCAATGTGTACCAAAGAACAAAGATCAGCTCGGCTTGCTGCACTGACTATTGTAACGCGTTACAAAAACTGGATACATTACAAACAAACGTTGCAAGTCAGTCTCCGCCTTTATAATGTCTGTAATAATGTTGTAACTTTTTTAAATAGTTATTGTTATTATGTAACGCCCTTGTATGGCGGCATGACGCTGCCGCGATATACGTACAGGCGGCTCGGCCGGCGTGAAGGCGCGGCCGATGGTGGGCACGCCGCTGCCGTCCTCGGCGTGCAGCACGGGCACGTAGTAGCGCTCCTGGAGCATGCACGCGATGCGCCCGGCCACGTCCGCAGGGCTGTTCGGGGCTCGCTTGCAGATCATCTGTCAATAAAATGTTTTCATTGTATAATAAAAACATTGAAAAACCGGCCAAGTGCGTGTCGGGCCACGCACAATGAAGGGTTCCCGGAATTGAAAAGAATTTATCCCAAAAACAAACTTAACATTGATTGATTCTAGGTCAACGGTAAGTACCCTATAGGTTTTGATTTACTGCGAGTATCAAAATATGTCGCATAAATGGCCGTATTCTTTATTGCATTGACATAGAAGCATGATTTTTTTAGAGCTCCAAGGGACCATAGACCTACGTATTTGATATTAATTTTAACTTGATACCTCCACGCGTTCCTGAGAAAAAGGGTCTTGACAGACTGACAGACAGACAGACGGACAACGAAGTCATCCTGTAAGGGTTTCGGTTTTTTCCTTTTGAGGTGCGGAACCCTAAAAAGAACAACAAAAACCCGACAGCAACTAAAAAAAACTACTGTTACATATAACAGTATTTTTTTAACCAACTTCAAAAAGGAGGAGGTTCTCAATTCGTCGGAACCTTGTTCCCCGATTACTCGAAGATGGCTAGACCGATTTGGATTTTTTTTTGTTTTTTTCGAGAGGGTATATTCACAGTTGGTCCCATATAAAATTGATTAACTTTGCTTCGGTAGTTTTTGAGTTAGCTTCAATAATACGTATTTTTTCCCCACTTTTATATGGATGATGTTCTAGTTTGTTTTGCAGGTAGTGGTATTAGAATTTGTGTGGGGTAGATACACAACTAAAAAGTGAAAAATAAATTTTTTTTACAAAAAAATACAACCGACTTCCGAAAACAACACTACAATGTGAAAAATAACTTTAATTTCGGAAGTTGGTGGCAAAAAACGAAAATACATTTAATTAGACACCGACTTCCGAAATTAAAGTTATTTTTCACTTTGTAGTGTTGTTTTTGAAAGTCGGTTGTATTTTTTTTGTAAAAAAGTTTTTTTTATATATATTCGTCAGTTTTGCTAAGTAACAGAGGGGCTTGTGGCTAAGTATCAGTCGCACGGGTCGATCGATCAGGTTAAGCTATGCTTGCCGCGGTTGGTCCGTGAATGGATGACCATCTTTACATACCAAGACCCCTCCGTGCCCCGGAAAGCACGTTAAGGCGTTGGTCCCGGCTGTCATTCCTGGTTTTTTGACAGTCGTTACGGGTCGTCAGAAGGCCGAAAGTCTGACAACCAGTCTTACCAAGGGGTATCATTATATCCTGTTACCCAGTAAGTGGGTTGTGGAGGTCAGATAGGCAGTCGCTCCATATAAAATACTGATATTCAGCTGCATTCGGTTAGACTGGAAGCCGATCCCAATATAGTTGGGAAAAAGCTAGGCTTGATGATGATATATTCGTCAGTTATCAAATTCTTTCCTTCATCAAGTCAGGGCCCTTGGAAGCTACGGCACTGAGCGGCATTGCATAGCTACTTGATAACAAAGATCAAAAATGCATGCACCTTTGACGAATGTCGAGTTGACACATAAAACTTCTTGATGATGTAATTTAAATCTTTTTTTTTTAATTGTAATTGTCATTCTGGCTAAGAAGATGGCTGAATTTCATTGACGTTACAATGCAATATATAATGCTGAGTCGTAACGCAGATTCTATTGTGGAACGAGCAGACAAATATAGCCCCCAACGCGACTACCCTTGGATCAAAATATTACCTACAACTTAAATTAAACTTAAGGGGCCAATGCATTATATCTTTTTACTTTTTAAAGGATTTTGTTTGTGTCGGGGGTTGTTTAAATTTAACTTTTATTACTTATGATATCATTGATTAAACGTATGACTTACATCTTTAGCCTGTTCGCCGTACTTGTTGACGGCGCCGCGGTTGCACTGCGGGAAGGACGTCAGCACATCGACCGCGTGTTCGGCGCCGAACTTGGCGGCGAAGTGCAGCGGCGTCTCGTTGATCGCCTTGTCGGGAGTGTTCAGGTAGCGGTCCACTAGTATGCTTGCGAACTCCTGTGATTACACACATGGTTACTTTTCATCGTTTTGTCGAGATAAGGCGCTGAGCAGAAGATGGAATGAAGGCATGGAAATCTATGCAACAACCTCAGACCAACAAAAAAAGAAAGACGGCGCGCCGCGAATATCAAAAGTGAAGCCACCTTTATATGTGTGTCAAAGGGTTGCCGTTTGTTATTTTTTTTCCTATAATTTGGGGAATAATGTTGTATGGGGATTTAAATTTGTTTAAACGAATGGGGAAATTTTAAAATTATATTATTATTATAGGCAGCCCTCGCACTTTATCGCACGTTGAGATTTTTTGTTCCAAGTACATAACCTAAAACGCATAGTTTATTTATTAAAAAACCTGCTAAGTGCGTGACGGACCACGCACAATGAAGGGTTCCGTAGATGGGATGAATATATCCCAAGAACAAACTTAACATTGTAGTTGAAAAACATATTCTCCCATACATTCCAACTGTAAATGTAAGTTTGTACTCACAACATTGCCATGTTATTTGAAGACCACAGACTTCTTATAGGTGTTCCTGTAATATACAGGTACTATTTTCTGTATATTTTCAAAATTTTAAGCTCAGTAGTTTCGGAGATATCTATACAAAGAATCATGGCAGGATTTATACAAAAAAAAATAAAGATGTTTAGAGAAGTTGGAATTCTATTTCTTATACTCTTGGGTGCCTAAAGAGTACGAGTATCTTCAGGCATTAATATTTTTATAACCCCGCAATAAAAATATAATATTAAAAGTAACAGTTTAACGAGGCGCTCATTATTTCAGAACGAAACGGCGGCTGTCAGTGTAAGACCCGCCAGACCATAGATTATACACTTACGCCAGACTATCTTTAATCGTCGACTGTGTTCCGTGTATTCTTGCTTCGGTGTTATTTTCGCTTTCTGATTTTTGCTACTCTCTTTTAAACATTTGATTTCTACTTTACCCTGAAAACTTGGCTTCTACCACGGACTTTTGAATCTCACGCTTATCTGTGACTTTGTGCTTAAATTCTCACTCTGGATTTTGATTTACGAATTGGACAATGAAGTGTATCAACTGTGACCTCTATCTTCACCATTCCCGACGTATACTTGTTTTAGGGCTGATTGTTCAATAGTCAGATAATTTTTATTTGAGGAATAAATATGGCGGTTTGACAGCTTTTGTATTGAAAATATGTCAAACTGTCACATTTATTCTTCAGGTAAAAGTTATCTGCCTATTGAACAATCAGCCCTTAGAAGAATTAGACATAAGAACAATCTCAATGATAGCAGAATGGATTGCTCCTGTCATAGTAAGTACCTATTTTCATTTATTCACATAGTTCCCCACCTACTAAATAATGTTTGGTATATGTCGTGATGGCCCAGTGGTTAAGGCCTCGTCTCTCATGCACAAGGTTGTGGGTTCAAATCCGGGCAAGTATCAATGTGACTTTTTTAATTCGTAATATGTACTTTCTAAGGAAAAAATCGTGACGAAACCTGAACTAATAATGAATACAGGTAAGACTGAAATCATCAACCCGCCTTGAGCAAGCGTGGTGAATTAATGCTCTTGAGTTCTTTGTATGAGAATTGGCCTTTGCCCTCCAGTGGGACAATAATAGGCTAGTATTGTTATAATTATGTTGTAATGTGCAGGTAACTGAAACGGACTGCATATGTCTTCAGTGCTGGGAAGCAGCTATGAGGGCTATCAATGAATCGTTGAATACTATGAAAGTAGCAGAGCCAGAGCAGCAACCGCAAGAAGATGCAGTTGTATTACCTGCACTGCACTTAATTTCTCATCAGGAGTTGTCATCACAGCCCAGTACTCCACCATCGTCAGGTTCAGAATGGATACCTGCAAATGTACCAAATGTACCTCAAGAAAATACGCCTACCATTCTATTACCTAATTACAAAAGGGCAACCGGAAGACCAGATAGCTGTGCACTACTACAATGCAACAACATCTCAATCATTGAAAATTAGGTTGCTACAAGATTATAAATTATATCTTCTAACCCATATTAGGATTTGTAGTACTCATTTTAGAATTAACGAGTGGGATGCACCATGCCCTGTATAATTCTATTACTTCATATTTTAACTCTCAGCAAATTGAGCACATCTTTTCTTATATAAATCACAAACAGGCTTACAACTTTGAAGAAATTCTTAACATAGATGACAATTTGTTGCAATACTGGGTGTGGCGTTGACAAAACAAAACTTTTTACATTTATTGGACCTAGTTCCAAAGCTTTCTGAAGAAAATATGAAGACTGGTTTATCCGCCCTTTTAATTAAATATAGAAGTGGTGATTCTGATGAAAGATTTGCAAGCCTCATGAGTGTTTCGATGCGTACACTTGAGGGCTACTTGAATAAGGTCAGGAAAATCATGACAGAGGAATTTGTTCCTAGACATTTAAGGCTAGGTTGTTCGGGCCTGTAGGCCTTTGAAACGCTACCTCCGCCTCCCCCAAATGTAGCGCGACGTGTTTATTTACGACGCGCTGCCGACGATTTCGCGGAAAATCTATGCTACAGTGTAAAATATTTGCAGTTGATCAACTTAATTAGTTTTTCTTAGGTCGATTTTTTTTTCCTTAGGTTTACATTTTATGGTGTCTACGGTGGAGTGAACTAAGATTATTACATAAAATGTCGTTTTGTTTTCACATTATCAGATAACTATACCAACACGATTCGATAACAATAGGTATAATTATTATCAGCCCCATGATATTGGTGAATATCGATGACCATCGCGACATGACAAACAACCACACTACTAAGTCGGCGGCAGTTTGAAAAAGTTTGCGCAATTGAAAGAATGCCCGCTACTCTCACCCCGCACTGTCTTCGCCGGTAGATATCGTGCCGATATCGGTATCGGTGTGTGTGGAAATCGGTTATCATGGTATGGGCATGTGATGCGGAGAAATGCAGAAAAAGTCGTCTGGAATGTTTTGATTATGAATCTGGATGACTATACGAGTAAGGGAATACCAAAGAAACGATGGATGATCTGTGTTAAAGATGATGTGGCTAGAAAGGGAATGACTATCGAGATGACGACTAATAGAGAAGTATGGAAGATAAAAACAAGTTGCATCAACCCCAAAAAAATTGGGATAAGGGCAGGAGAATGCTGATAATCGGTATCGGTCGTTGTCTACGACGATATAAGTGACATTAAAACACAATGTAAAAGCGAATTATTCCATTACTTCATTGGGCTGAGTAGGAAACGAATATAGCAGATAGTTACAGATTGAACCTTTAAACGGCTATTTTAGTAAACTTTCATCAAACCAAATAGCTTAACGGTTCGACGACTGCTTTGCAAACCCGTGGTTAAAAGTTTGATTCTCAACTGTTATATTTTTTTCGATTCTTTTTTTTATATTTTGTTATATACCTACTGTTATTGGATAGTTCGCATAACGTACACAGAAAAGTTTAGGCCTCTTATACCATATATATTTATAATAAAAATAAATATTAATGGTTAGCTGACAGTTAATGAGAAATCCCGTGTGTACAATCTACTGTTATATTTTTTAGCGATAGCCGGGTTCGTCAGAAATAATCTGTAAGAATCACTCAGTGTATTCGTGTTATGCCATTAGGTATTACGCCTGTTCGTGTCGTTCCTGCATAAGAACGACACGAACAGGCGTTTTTTATTTATCCACTAAAAACGAAAAACTTCGCAAGCAGTGGGAAATTGCTACTGAAGGCTGCGCGTTTCGACCTCAGGACAAGCTGCTTCGTCGTCGGTCGCTTGCTCCCGCGTCACCAGTCCTAACTCTCTGTGTATTTTGGCTGCTGAGAGAGACCACAACTACAAACGTACTGTAAAGGAAAGTTTATAAAATTTGGCTGTTGTTTTAGTATATTGTGTGTCTAACTTGCATCCCCTATAACCCCTTTAGTGACTGAATAAAAATTTTTTTTTTTTAGAATGGGCTAAAAATGGTCGTACTGTTTTGCTTATGCTGCAAAAATATTCTTTTGTTTTTGATGTTGACCACTGCTTATGAAGATCAGTAATTATTGACAACTACATATGAAGGAACAATTGCAGTACTTTATTATCAAGGGATGTACCTACTGCTGCAGCTAGTATTTATCGAATCTACTATTCTAAGACATCAAAATTAATTTAGTATATTGTCTAACCGGCCCCGCTCATGTGGGATTGCCGTCCCATAGGACAATATTCCTGATAGATGATGATGATGATGTCCTGTAGTGATGATGGGGGGGGGACTTGCACTTTTGTTTAGGTAAATATACCTAAACAAAAGTGCAAGTATCAATATGTTAAAAGTTACAAACCAACAATAGGATACGTCATCGACGAACTTGCTTTAGAACATGGGCACTGAGTGATACGGTTACCGCCTAACCATGGCTACGTTCACAAAGCGCTATTTTTCGAATGTATAGAACACGATATTTTATCGTATACTGTGACTTTTTGTACTCAAAACTGATCATGGGGTGTCGTTTTTATGGTTTTCGAGGGAGCCAAAGCCGGTAGTGAAGTCAAAATGAAAATTCAAGATGGCGGATGTGAAAATTTTGTGTTTGTATTTTAAATCATACGTTATTTATAAGGAACTTCATTCCTGACGGTGGTCCCCGACCGCACATTTTAATTTTTTTCTAATTTTCACTGTTGTTGCCAGAGTGAAAGTTGATTATTATTAGTATCCAACCGACAACCGGACACATTGTATTTATATTATGTGTAATTTATGTAGGATATGGTAGTAGACTAGTAGTGAAGACAGTTCGATGGAGAGTTAAAATACTAATGTGGATGAATCTGATGAAAAATCTTAGAAAAATGTGTTTTAAAACTTCTTCATAAAGGACCACGATAAAAAATTATAAACTACTCGCGCTTGACTATAATTTTATCGATAATAAATTGCAATGTGTCTTAACACTATCGTAAGATGACAATTAAACGTCATCATACGACATATAAATAATCACATTTTCGAAAACGATATTATGAATTAAAACTATAATATAATTACGAGATATTTTTTCTGAGCTGTCGCAATTTCATATCTAATGTGTTCGTCTTTTGTTTGAATTTTTTTGAACAACAGCAGGGAGAGCGAATTTTTAAAAATTTTGACACAGGTCCAACCTCGTTGACGTCCCGCAGGACTCTGATCGCGAGCGGATTTAGCCAAATTGACTAATTTTGAGTTTATTTAAAAAAAATCTATTAAACTCAAAAATCCAACCGTTAAATTCCCTCTGAAATACGATTACCTCATGGTACATGCAATTTTCATATAATTTTATGCTGTAATTAGGAAATGAAACGGAAAATGGTTTTGAAATCGACTATGTTTCGGATTTTTTTTTCATCGAGGAAATTACAATTTATCGTGTTTTGAATCGTTAATTTCCCTAAAGAAAGGATGTATCTATGGCATATATTTTTTTTAGGACCTTAATACAATAATTTGACCATTTAAAATTGATTCTAAAACAGGTAAAATTCGGATAACCCCCCGTTAAGTCTATCCTATATTACCAGACAGTAGAAGCTATCACAAAATTTATTAATTCCTAATGGCCTTTATGGCCATACCGTTAAACCTATATTTTTACTTACAAAAGTAACAATTACAGCTTTCAAAAAGACTCGTAATCTTTGCATAAGTACAGAAACCTACTTAAGCCTATGGTGGTAGTTTTATGTGACGCCGTTTTGTGTGATTGCCCGAGTTCATACAAAGCTACAACCTCAGATGCCGAGATTATGTTGTGCCTTTTTAATGATATAAATGATGCAGTAAGATACTGTTTCAGAGAAAATGACGTTTTCATTTTGGATAGAGGTTTTAGGGATTCAATAACGTTATTAGAACAGTGTGGTTATGAGCGTCATATGCCACACTCCGTAATGCAAGGAAACAATCAATTGACCACACATCAAGCTAATCAAAACCGTTGCGTCACTATTTGTCGTAGGATGGTAGAGGTGGTGAATGGTCACATGAAAGAGACTATAAATTATTCAGGCATGAACTTAATAAAGCTCTGCCATATCTCATGCAGGATTTCAAGATAGCAGCGGCTTTTTACAATAAATTTGCTGTGCGGTTGAAAGATCGTAGTGACGCTCAAAATATTTTAAATTTTATAAATTAACGATTTCAGTTGTCAATAAATGCGCCCTCAATGTAGACGGTTGGTGTCGTACTGCTGCTACGCGGAGCAGTGCGGATGTGATGTGGATGCCATCCTCCCGCCGTTATCCCAGTTTATAACTAGTAGTCTGCCCAAACTGTGTTTCTTGACTCTCGGATGCCTTATGCGTAGCCTTCATCACAGTAGTCACACCCTTTCTATCCATAATCATCTTTCACTCAATCCATCCATCGTTTTATGGAAAATGTCACAAATAATGATTAATCAATGTACTTTTTCAACTGTAAACAAAAAAACACAACTGACTTGTCTGTTAGTTTGATAGATCCGTTATTGTCACTTGTCACTTCGTTTTTTTTTATAAATACAAAATGGGCAACGAGATGAAACGAAAAACTGATATTTTCATTTCGAAATATTTTAATAATGGGAGGTTTTAAAAATATGGTAAGTATATATATCTACTCCTGGTAATTCTCATTGGAAAATATTTTGCACCCATTAAATGAACTCTTTTTTTTTGTACAAATTAAAGTAAGGATCTCGCCATGATTCTTTTTAATGAAATATTATTTTTGTCATTATTTTTTTATATGCGTTTTTTTTGTGCAGAATAAACAATTTTTCTTTCTATTTCTTTTCTTCTAATTTGACAAATGATATTCTGTTTTTAACTTTAAATGACGAAATTAAGTAATTATAGAAAAGACGTGTCCTGCCGGATAATAATAGACCTGCTATTTAGGATATGTTCTAAGGTTGTTTCTGCCAGTGATTCCATAACTCTTAATGACGATTTTGACTCTTGTTCATCTATCTATAAAAATAAAAATCAATTGCCGAATGTATGTAAACGCATCACTTCAGAACGGTTGCACCTATTTGACTAATTCTTTTTTCGTGTGATTGTAATTGTCAGGACAAGGTTTGTATGACAGTTTTTTTTTTTTGGAAATTCAGCTGAGATGTCGGAAATTTGGGTGGTGTTATTGTATGAAAACAGACAACATTGCCTAAACCACTGGAGATAGAGGCATGAAATTCACCTGGGCGACGCCGGGCACAAACATGCTAGTCTATATAAATAAAATGAATGGCTTAATGTGTTGCTAAGCGCAAAACTCGAGAACGGCTGGACAAATTCGGCTTTTTTTTCAAATATTCGTTGAAGTCCGAAGAAGGTTCTTATGTAGAGAAAAATTGGAAAATTCGGGAAAACTGAAAGTGCACTTTCTAAGGGAATTTTGTATGAATTATCGAAATTTGGACACGACAACGTCTGTCGGGTCAGCTAGTAGATTATAACATTATTTTTTAAATAAATAAATAATCTTACGTAGACCCAATTTATAAAACAGTAAGCAGTAGCAATCAAAAAATATATTTTACCTTGTAGAGGAGCTCGTGGCTAAGTAATAACAGCCGCACTGGTGTATCCATCAGGTTAAACTAAGCTTGCCGGGGTCGGTCCGTGGATGGGTGACCATCTTTACCTACCGAGACTCCTCCGTGCCTCGGAAGGTACGTTAAGCAGTTGCTCCCGACTGTCATTTGTGGATCTTGAACAGTCGTTACGGGTCGTCAGAAGCCCGAAAGTCTGACAACCAGTCTTACCAAGGGGTAAACCAGTATTACCCAGTTACTGGGTTGTGGAGGTCAGATAGGCAGTCGCTCCATGTAAAATACTGGTATTTAGCTGCTTCCGGTTAGACTAGAAGCCGACGCCAACATAGTTGGGAAAAGGCTAGATTGATTGACATATAAATTGCAAGAACGTTTTCAGTGAACTTACAGAACATTATATAGATAAATAATGATTTATTTTCATCCTTACCATACAAGAGTCGGCGTCAGCATCCATTCCGTATAACGTCTGCACAAACATCGGGTTGCCTACCGTCATCAGTATTAAGTTGCAGATATCGGCGTTACAAGATTTGGCTGCTATGTGTAAAGCGTTATATCGGGAGCCTTCCTGCAATGTAAATATGAAATGATACATTATTTTATGTAGTATAAGCTGACCTCTCATTGTACGGAAATCCTATACAATGCGAGATCAGCATATACTGTAAATGTATAGCTCAATATGTAGCCGTGTGTACTTTTACACGTCAATCATATTTTAAAAACTAGAAGAAGTTGGTGTTTCCTATTCGACTCCATTGAGAAGGAACACAGTCTCTTTTAAAGTCCAGGCTCATGGTCAGATAATGTGGGAGACGCTAATGTACGCACGGCTACAGATCAAGCTATACACTTCCAGTATAAGCTGATCTAGCATTGTATAGGATTTCTTTACAATGAGAGGTCAGTGTAAACTGGGGAGATTGTCGGGTGACGCCGAGATGAGTGGTCGTTCCTTGAGTGCAAGCTCCCTCAAAGTTTTTTATTGTTTAGCATCTGGTCATGTCGTGCAGTGTATATTTCGTGTGTGGTGTGTGATTGAGTGTCTGTGATTATTTCTATGATAGGTACCTAGTGAGTTTGTAACGGTCTCCTGAAAGTACGAGAGACTAATAGCCTGCCGAAGGATCCAGTTTCCCGAGCGTCAAGCTGGGTGAGATCTTTTCATGTCTTTCAGGGATACGCTTCTCTCTGTAAAGTCATTAGGTTATTTTCTGCCTACCCAATATATGTGCTTGTCAATATATGTAACTTTGAACAATACGTGTGTGACAGTTATAATAAAGTTAATCACGACAATCGCAAAGCAAGCAAGCAATCTTAGACATTTTCAGGTACTCGTAACCCAAACCAAGGTAAAAAACTTAAAACTACTAGTGTATAGTGTTCCTGTGTCCCAAAATCGGAGTGTTCAAGGGTGCTTTTTTTTTGTGAGTGGTGATGTGTGTTGTTTCTGTGTAGGCGCATTCAATTCTTAAGCTCGGAGACGACCCGAGATGTAAACTCAAGTACCTACGGACACGGATGGTGCGCTGGCGCCGCCCTGTCGCCATACCCGACAGGATTTTTGTTGCGGTCCAGTTTAATTAATTATTTGTGCTGATTTGTGTGCATTACTTTGTACTATAAAACTGTAATATCTGCAATCGCGTCAACCTGAACTGAACAGCGGCGAGCTATAGCTCAAACTTTGAATAAAAACAAAAATTACATTATTTGAAGTTGGAGCTGGACAACAGCGAGGAACGCTCCGACCGCGTCCTGGACATTCTGCTGCTGACAACTCATCAGAACGAAGAAGAAAAGAGTCTAGAAGGCAGATTACCCGTAATACAGCATAGCAGCGACATAAAAAGAGTCGAAAACGCAGTTTAACCGCCAAAAGATTCACCGGGGAAGCTGGACTAGAAGCAACATGGCAGCAACGTCGTAAAAAAGCCCATCCATATTATATCACCCATCTCTCCACTATTCCAATGCTTATTTTACGGTGCATACTGGATAGGCTCTATATCCCCTCTATATCCTAAGGGCATGTCTTCCCTACCATTACCGCGCCCCCCGGTCTACTCCTTGATATGCAATGGTCTCTGTTGCACCATGTAACATGAGGCAACAGGGGCTAGTGTGAATCTTTGGGTTCATTCGAGTGATCGAGTCTGGTTAAACCACGCTGGGATTGGTGCAATTCATTCATTCATTCATTCAATGAGAGGTCAGTGTAAACTGGAAATGTATAGCTTGATGTGTAGCCGTGTGTGTACATGGTCATATAGATTAGCCTCTGAAATGGACTTTTAATGAACGAACCACACAGATTTGAGAGGACCTGTCCAGTCACGCACGCATTTGTCCGTAATCGTGTAGCTCAACCTAAGCTCACTTACCAAAAATTGCCACTCAGTGGATCCCAAACGCCAGGAAACGACAACGCCCAGAAAGAGATGGCGGGATAGTTGAACTTCTTATTTAAAGGATAGGTCCAAAATAGCAGAAGACCGAAAAAAGTGGAAAGACAGAAGATAGGGCTTAGCCCTGCAGTGGAACAGCACAGGTCTATAATAGTAATAATATTGATCACTTAAGTGGTCTGGGGAAGATAATGATATAACCTTATAGATAGCCTGTATTATTAACTGAATGATGTAAAAGACAGTGAACGAAAACTTCGTTCACCAATCCCTTGTTTAATTTGCAGTTCTCCTCTCGAACAACCCCCCCCCCCTGCCCCCCTTTACGGAACATTTGGACGTTGTCACATTCAACTCGTTACTTGTCCATTTATGTAATACGTGACATTTTTGAAGTCCCCATCTACATCGTAGATTATGACAAGGTTCTAACTATGGTTAAGGTATTCGTAAGTCGCCCGTTTAGCATTTTTTAGAATAACTTGTGTTAGCTTTCTTCAAACTTCAAATGAGTATATAAGAAAGTGGCACCAGTGACTGAAAAGTTGTATGAAAATCGGTTGTCATGGCAATGCAAGTATAGAAAATGCCTCAGGCATATAATGCCCGCCTTCGTACAGGTTTTTTTTCTAGTGCATAAAGTTTTAGTAAAAAGAAAACAAATAAAATCGCTATGAGTATAAAATAAACTTAGGAAGCACAGGCATTCCACATACAAGCCACATAAACTCGTTTATCAATTAAAGTGACGTGTGCAGGTATGTGTGTCATTAACGCCATGTCAAGTAACTGCGCCTGATCAACTGAATGCTAATTTTGTCACTGAGCGTTCAAACCACGTCGCGACTCATTTAAATGTTTAATTTGTTGAAGTTTAGTGATAAAACATATGTTTTATCACTTACGATACTTATATTACTTAACGATATTTATATAAAAGGTATTCGGACGTATCTAAGTTTCCGAGACCCAATGGAAAAAATGGCAAAATTAATTAGATTAATATATAAAATGAATACCAAGCATATATATAATGTTCTGATAATAGCAATAAGTACACAATGGTGCATAACATTTTTATCAGTGTACAACATAGTTATTTCTTTAAGGCAAGAATAATTTGGATAATGCTTCAGAGGAAAACTTAATGTATCAGGCACAATTTCAAAATGCTGTCATATTAATTATGTTGTGGACACATCGCCACATGCGAACTACGCATCAAAAAGACCTGACGTCACACAAATCCTGCATCGCGCAAGCAGAGATTACCGCGCGACTGGCATATACAACGTGTCGTTTTGCATCCTCGTCTCAGGGTGTGATACAGAACATCAAACCGAACAACTTTCTCCATGGGACCAACATCGTAATCGCGAAAAAATTTTCAACTTTCTATGTGATACTATTCATTTAATTTACTATTCATGGGCTAATGACCGAGTTCCAAACGTCGAGATCCGAAGACGTACGAAGGTTTTGGATATCGGAAAACGAGTTATGGAACTCAATTAAGTTGGGAAGGACACCTGGCAAGGCACAGTGATGACAGGTGGAGTAAGGCTGTGACAGAGTGGCGTCCAAGGATAGGAAGACAAGATGTCCGTCGTCCAGCGACGACGAGAAGGGCGGACGACATTGTTGCCATCGCGGGCAAAACCTGTATGAGGCTGGCACAGGAGCGTGGGGATTGGCACAAGAAAAGAGAGGCCTATGCCCAGCAGTGGATGAAGTTGGACTGTGGAAACAGTATTCGTTCATGGATTATTTGTACTACCAAGTTTAACAAAGATCTTTTGTCGCACGGCCAAAATCGTAACTAACGCCGCCATATTAGTTTTTCAATACATTTTACAAAACAAATTGCACAATTGTTTACCAACAGCGCCCCTTAAAAGAGTGCTAAAGATCCTTGTAGCACTCTAATATGTATTTTTTTTTAAACCCGATATCACATCACTTTAGAAGGTTACAAGTTTCAATAGACAATGAAGGTACTATTTATTTCATCGTTTTAAAGTGAAAACGCTAAGGTAGCCCGCAAAATAATTTTCTTACAATTTTTACAGCAGTGTCTACGTATATGTTGAATAAAGTATGATTCGCGACCGTAACATATATGTATTTACAGAATTAGAATAAGTAATTCAACTCTTTATGTTAAAATTGGCCTGAAATGTCAAGATTTTATGAAATAGTCATTAAATAGAGTAATATGACTTAGAGAGTTGTATTGATGATTTCAATGATTATAATTATATAAATACAGATTTGTTAAGGTCGCGAATCATATCCAGATGAAGATACAACCTGATACTGACCAGAAAATTGAAAAAAACCTAAGAAAATTTTAATTTCGCGAGCTACCCTGGCGCTTTCGCCTTAATCTGTTCTAGCAAGTTTAATAGGTACTATGGACAAAACTTAAGCATGCTCACTTAAGAAAATATTCCTGTGAGAGCACAGCTAGTGACAAACGAACATTGTGCGCTCGAGTCGTGAGCCGTGCTATGCGATTATCGCCTTTGAGGTGATCATGCGGAACTTTGGCCCATAGTACACACGGCTACACATCAAGCTATACATTTCCAGTTTACGCTGACCTCTCACTGTGAGGAAATCCTATACAATGCGAGATTAGCTTATACTGGAAATGTATAGCTTGATCTGTAGCCGTGCGTACAACTAGTTGTGTATAAGAATGGTTGTAAAGCTACCTGCAGGATAGCGGGCGTGTTGCCACTGCTGACCAGAAACCTGGGGTTGTCCCACACTCTGTCCCGCACTGTGCTCGCGAGACCCGCTTCGATAGCCTT
The DNA here is from genome assembly GCA_946251885.1 of Cosmia pyralina. Classification (NCBI taxonomy): domain Eukaryota; kingdom Metazoa; phylum Arthropoda; class Insecta; order Lepidoptera; family Noctuidae; genus Cosmia; species Cosmia pyralina. Next base: position 21,244,373 of record OX276342.1, on the reverse strand, counting down.
CCTCAGAGCCACCATGTCTTGTGGCGATGGCGCTTTGAACGGGTAAGGTTTCTCTCCCATTACCGCTGAAATAATAAAAAAAAAAAATATTTGACTACTTACTAGTTTTTCCATACCATTTTTGACATCCATACTAATGGTTTAAATGCTAAAGTAACTCTGTCTGTCTGTAAGGGATTTCGATGAAATTTGGCCAAATATAGACCATGACCTAGGTTAGTATCCCGGTAGTACGTGCCTGGAGGAGATCGCAGAAAGCGATAAGGCCGCCCAGTAGTAGTGTTTGATATGTTTTTTTTGTTTTGTATTTTTGTGGTGTACAATAAAGTATATTTATAAGTAAATAAATAAACAAGTTCCCGTGGGATAATTCCCGATCTATGCGGGAGAAGCTTCGAGCAAAAGCGAGTAAAGCATAAAATTAATATTTTAATGAAGAAAAAATCGCATGCGCAAAGTTATCTTGGAGTGTAGAATTTTATTCAATTTTTTTAGGCTTACTTTGTCATTCTTCTTGAATGGGTGACCATCCATTATCCAACCGACCGTCCGACTTCCGTCCGACCTCTCCGTGCGTCGGAAAGCACGTTAAACCGTTGGTCGCAACTATCATTCGTATAGATTTTTGACCGTCGTGACGGCAAGTCAGAAGCCCGAAAGTCTGACAACCAATCTTATCAAGTGATATCGTGTTACCTAGTAACTGGATTGTGGAGGTCAGATAGACAGTCGCTCCATGTAAAATACTGGTATTCAGCTGCATCCGATTAGACTGGAAGCCAACCCCAATACAGTTGGGAAAAGGCTTGGCAGATTGATTTCGAAGTAATACGAAAGGCGGAAAATTCACTTCCCAGGATAACACGCAATCCTTTCCAATCATACTGATATTCTGCCGTATCTTGCTAGACTAGCAATCAATGAGCGAACATCAACATAATGAGAAAAGCAGATCGCTACTTTCCACGAAAAAAACTTCCCTTAGCGACACAACCAAGGAAGCGATTTTATCTGCCTTTCATGTCACGTACGATTTCAAGTTACATTAAATTCAGTTCATTAACGGTTCGCGTGATAATGCGGTAATAAGACCGTTGGCCGCTTTATTAGCTTACCTAGGCCAAATAAGTCTTAATTGGGTTTTGTTACACACGAATGGGCACTAACCAACCACAAATTTACACTTTTCTTCCTTGGACCATTGAGAAGCATTTCTTAATTAGTACCTCTGCAGGTATTATTAGGTTGGGGAAAAAGTCTTTTCGCATTATAGTATGTATGAACTTAAAATAAAATCTCTTTGGCTATACTATTTGTATCTGGCTGGTTTTGGTATCATTGAAAGTTTAACTTTTAAAGAACATTATTCCAAATTCAAACTAGGAAAATGTGTGATTTTCATTTATTTTTCGTACTGTCAAGATGAGTGAATCTAATGAAGAAATTCGACACGTTTTAAAATTTTACTACAAAAAAGGTAAAAATGCAACGCAAGCCGCGAAAAAAATTTGCGATGTTTATGGACCCAGTGCAGTGTCTGTGAGAGTAGCACAAATTTGGTTTAAGCGTTTTCAATCCGGAAATTTTGATGTCAAAGATGCACATCGCTCTGGTCGACCTATTACGGATAAAATGGATGCCATTTTTGAAAAAGTGGAGCAAGATCGGCATATCAGTAGCTACGACGTAGCTGAAGAACTGGGAATTGACCACAAAACAGTTTTGGCGCATTTGAAAAAAACTGGGTACACAAAAAAGCTCGATATTTGGGTACCTCACGAACTCACTGAAAGAAACCTAATGAACCGTGTACTCATTTGTGATTCTTTATTACGACATAGTGAAACCGAACCATTTTTGAAGAAGCTGATAACTGGTGATGAAAAGTGGATCACGTATGACAAGAACGTGCGAAAAAGGTCGTGGTCAAAGGCCGGTCAGGCTTCACAGACTGTGGCGAAACCCGGGTTAACTCGCAACAAGGTGATGCTGTGTGTCTGGTGGGATTGGAAGGGCATTATTCATTATGAGCTGTTACCATCAGACAGGACCATCGATTCTGAACTCTACTGCGAACAACTGATGAGATTAAAGCAAGAAGTTGAGAGAAAGCGGCCGGAATTAATCAACAGAAGGGGTGTGGTTTTTCATCATGATAACGCTAGACCTCACACATCTTTAGCCACTCAGCAAAAATTAAGAGAGTTTGGCTGGGAGGTGTTAATGCATCCGCCGTATAGTCCTGACCTTGCACCTTCAGATTTCCACCTGTTTCGGGCTCTTCAGAATTCTTTAGGCAGTGTCAGGTTAACATCACGAGAGTACTGCCAAAACCACTTGTCGCGGTATTTTGATCAGAAGTCCCAAAATTTCTATAGCAATGGGATCATGTCCCTACCTACAAGATGGCAAAAAGTTATCGAACAAAATGGTACCTACATACTTTAGATAAATGTAAATAATGTATATTAAAAAATGTTTTGAATTTTCTTAAAAAATGCGAAGAAACTTTTTCCCCGACCTATTATTAATGTAAAACTAATTTGCACGCCCTAAACAGACAAAATATGGACTGTGCATAAACCAACAATTTTTACATTTGATAAAACCTGTGTTTTCAGCAAATAAAATTATTCTTTTCATCTTTATAAGCTCGAGGAGCGAGCCGCCGCCGACGCCGAACCGCTTACTTGTTATTTTACTATGTATAACACGGTATCAATGCGGTGTAAGCGCGGCTCTGGTGCGGCGCTTGGACGATGTTCATTCGTAAACACAAACATGAGGTCCGGCGCCGCCTAGCGCTCCTGCACACGATGCCGCCACCGCGCCGTCGCCGCGCCGACGCCGCACAACTACACTGTACATACGAGTCGCGCGAAGACCGCCACCGCGCCGCCGCCGCGCCGCCACCGCGCGCGGTCCAAAACAAAACTTTCCATGATAATTTCTTAAAAAGTTATCACGTGCATGTTCATACGCGGCCGGCAATGGAATGAATCAGGATAATGAAATAACTGGGACCGCGCGCGGTGGCGGCGCGGCGGCGGCGCGGTGGCGGTCTTCGCGCGACTCGTATGTACAGTGTAGTTGTGCGGCGTCGGCGCGGCGACGGCGCGGTGGCGGCATCGTGTGCAGGAGCGCTAATGGTAATCGAGCCATTTGGTGTTTGTACAAATGTGCGATTCGATTCGAGTAAGCATTTGCACTTACCTACATAGATAGGTCCATACCTTCAACCTAAATAAAATGTTAAGTATAACTACTTCAGATTAGGAACTACCTTTAAAATATTATGGCGTAATTTTACAGCTTTTTATGTAAAAAAAAAAAACTTTTTACAAAAAAAAAAAACAACCGACTTCCAAAAAAATACTACAAAGTGAAAAATAACTTTAATTTCGGAAGTCGGTGTCTTTGGATTTGTATTTTAGTTTTCGAAATTAAAGTTATTTTTCACTTTGTAGTATTTTTTTGGAAGTCGGTTGTTTTTTTTTTGTAAAAAAGATTTTTATTATTTACTTTTTAGTGGGTCAGTCTGTAATTTATCTAAGTTACAAAAGCCTAATGTCAACTGCTCATCAGTTACAAAATATTGCTTTTCCCGATACAAGGACGTTAATTGTGTTCTCCCAGGGAGGAGTTCTCCCAGTAAGGAACCAGGAGAACTGGAACTGATGGTGAAGTCACCATCAGCTCCTCTTCAACATATGTATTGTGACGAGCATACATTGCTTAGCAATAATCAAATCGCAACCCGTGAAATACGTATTATTGAGTAGTTCCGAAGGCTATCTGTGGTCTTCCTCATCAGTTCCATTTCATCAAGTGGTGCTTTCCGGGAGCAAATGCACGAGTTACTATAAAAAATACCCAAATCGCTATAGGTGTGCCTATAAAATTTGAAGATTCCCCTCGATTTCTCTGGGATGCCATCATCAGTTTCTGATTTCCTTGTCATGGTACCACCCTTGCGATATCTCTTGTCCAACAAAAAAAGAATCATCAAAATCGGTTCATAAACGACAAAGTTATCCGCGAAAACACATCTAGTACTTCTAATACTTCTGACTGCTTCGTTGGTGTAGTGGTCACAATCGCTACTGTTGAGCATGAGGTCCTGGGTTCGATTCCCGGGTCGGGCAGTGTTATTGGGTGTTTCCATCTGGAATTGCTCAGTAGCAGCCCAGTATCTGGATTTGTGCCCGAGGCTCGCCCCCTAATTACATAGGACTTAAACATAACTGGCGAAATGTGGGTGTACTATAGGTACACCTTTGCCTAACCCTTCGGGGATTTCAGGCGTGATGTTATGTTACCTTTAATACTTATTCAAAGTTCTAGCTTAACAATTAATTAAGCTTCGAGTAGGCTACACCATCGTTAGTAGTTACCACGTGTTTTAGTAGGTAAAGTAATGAGGACATTGACCTAAACGCGACAGCTTTCAATCCACTAATATGGGGGACGCCTCTAATTTAGTTTAAAGTGAAAGTAATGTCGGCTTTGTATACGTAATTATTATAAAATAGACTGGTTCCTGTAACACAGGTGTTGTTACCTAGTGCAGGAGTCAGTGCTTTACTTTTTTTAACCGACTTCAAAAAATGAGGTTCTGTATTCGACCCGTATATATGTATGTATGTTTGTTTGTCCGCGGTTTTCTCAAAATTGAATGAACCAATTTTGATGATTCTTTGACTATCGTGATCTACATACTTTCAGGAAGGTTTTAGTATAGAATACATATATTAATTATTCTTATTTACGAAGTTATATTTATAAATGAACTGTATCTCCGGCATTTCTAAGCCGATTTTGATGATTCTTCTTTTCGTTCGTCTTGGGCTTACTTATGTATGTATGTATGTATATTCAACTAAAAATGGAAAAACAAATTTACTTTAAAAAAGTAAAAAACTACTTCAAAAACCAAAAACTATTATAATAACTTTCATAAAAAACTTAACAGCTTCTGAAGTAGGTGTCTTCAAATCTTCAATGCACCTTAGCTAGGCACCGACTTCAGAAGCAGTTAAGTTTTTTATGAAAGTTTTTTTTATTAGTTTTTGAAGTCGGCTTTTACTTTGCCTTAGGGGATGAACTTTCAAAAATCATTCTTTAGTGCTCATCTTCGTTATAAAACGAACACGTGCTAAATTCAAGCCCGGCTCAACAACGCAACGCAACTCAACGCAGAAAACGGGTGCGTGTGCGGGGACAACCGAGTCTATAGGACTAAATTATACATAAAAAACTTTTTTACAAAAAAATACAACCGACTTCCAAAAACAACACTACAAAGTGAAAAATAACTTCAATTTCGGAAGTCGGTGTCTAGTTAAATGTATTTTCGTTTTCTGCCACCGACTTCCGAAATTAAAGTTATTTTTCACTTTGTAGTGTTGTTTTTGGAAGTCGGTTGTATTTTTTTGTAAAAAAAAGTTTTTATTTTTCACTTTTTAGTTGTGTACCTACCCCACACAAATTCTGATACCACTACCTGCAAAACAAACTAGAACATCATCCATATAAAAGTGTGGAAAAAATACGTATTATTGAAGCTAACTCAAAAACTACCAAAGCAAAGTTAATTCATTTTATATGGGACCAACTGTGATGTATACCCTCTCGAATAAAACAAAAAAAATTCAAATCGGTCCAGCCATCTTCGAATAATCGGGGAACATACATAAAAAAAAAGAAAAAAAAAAGGTTCCGACGAATTGAGAACCTCCTCCTTTTTGAAGTCGGTTAAAAATAGTTTTGTAATCTGTATTTTTACTTTGTATACACTATATTACTAATAAGATATAGATATAAGTCGTACTCATCATCGAAGGGGGGACATTGTTGAATTTACAGAAGGAAGTCAATCAATCTGAATAGCCTTTTCCAAACTATGTTGGGGTCGGCTTCCAGTCTAACCGGATGCAGCTGAATACCGGTATTTTACATAAAGCGACTGCCTATCTGACCTGCACCACCCAGTAACTGGGTAATACATTACCCCTTGGTAAGACTGGTTGTCAGACCTTCGGGCTTTTGACGACCCGTAACGACTGTCAACGCTCCACGGATGACAGCCGGGACCAACGGCTTAACGTGCTTTCCGAGGCACGGAGGAGCCTCGGTAATGTAAAGATGGTCACCCATCCACGGACCAACCCCGACAAGCGTAGCTTAACCTGACGGATCGACCCGTGCGGCTGTTATTACTTAGCCACGAGCTCCTTCAATTTACAGAAGGAAGTGCGGAAGGTTTTTAAAGGGCTTTCACGAGAAATTCCCACTCCCCCTCCCCCCGTCTTCCCAGAGAGAATCTGAATGATTGATGAATTTAAGATTTTTATTACGTAGATCATCACCGCCACCACCAGGTCACCGCCAGGTGAAACAAATTTTAAGAATTTTTATATTTTATCAGTCTGCCTTTATGGTCATTCCACCGAAGACTTACAGCTGTTCATAGGCCTCCCAACAGAATCACCACAGACAATGACCGGCCATGTGCCGCTTGCTGTCTGCACATTCCCGCGACTTTCTCTAGGTCTCCGCCCCACCTTGTGCGAAGCCAAAATTTAATGCCTAAATCATTTAGGCATTAAATTTAGGCTTCGCTTAGTTTTAATGAAAACGGGCATAAAGGTGCAATAAAAAGATAAAACACAAATCTCTACACTAGCATTCCCTGCATTAGTTTCCCTCAGTAGATAACGCATTTGCCACATAGTTTGGCCTAAGTCTGTTAAGATTTACAAATACCCAAAGTTTTGTGTTCTACATTCTATGTGTACATTGACTTATTGTTAAAAAGCTGGATTCGAACAAGACAATAAACATTGAATAACGATTGTCTAAATGTCTACATTCTGTTCTCAGCGATATTTACGTCCTATCACAGTATAATAAAGTAAGCAGTATTACATTTTCATAGAAAACGGCCCAAACCACGCGCTTCAAAATCTCAGTTTATACCAGTACGTAATAGTTCGAGCGCGCGGCAGTTACGCACGGACGGACGCGTATTTAGCTACCGAGTGTCCGTAGGTAATTAATTCAAGGTCACTGCCCGGATAAACCACTGTCGCTTTATTATTCTGTGGTCCTATACTGACATTGCCACTAGCCCGACTATAATAAGAACTGTATGCGGTGAACTGTGAAGGTGACACAGTTAGTCTTATCGAACCCATAATGTGTTTGAACTCAATTTGACAGTGAGTCAAGATTTGGGTCGATAAACTATTATTGTCGCTTCAAAATTAATAAAAGTGGTAGGTACTCTACCAGCCATTTCTTCCGATCTGAATGTTGGAAGTTGGAACTACTTTTCTTTTATGAACCTCTTTCGCATAACGACATACATAAACAGTTTGCTGCATTTATTTACAAACATTTACGACAATCTTTTCTTTGTTCTCGCGACATTTGTATCATATCAAAATGGATTTACTTTTATACTGGTTGTAAACAGTCGAGAGGCATCATAAATAAAGATGCGTGCCTCGACGCTCAATAAAAAAAATATTAAACGTCAAGTTTTTGAAGGTTTCTTTTCCCGCTCAAAAATGGCGGGATCGATCAAGAAATTAAGAAAATTAGGTAACTGTGACGATTGAGAGCTAGCTGGCAGCGTAACAAATGTTCTAGGTAGGTTCTTATTTGATTATCTTTAAGGTGGAACTGCAGTGTTAGCCCGCGAAATTCAAATCTTGCAATTTGCAGGTCAGTGTCAGGTTGTATCTTGATCAAAATATGATTCGCGACAATAACAAATATGTATTTACATTACAAGAATCAACAATACATCTCTCTAAATTAGATTTGCCGTAATTTGGTCTGATTTCGGAAAACAGACCAAATTATTTGCAAAAAACGCAATAAAATTTGAACTTCGCGGGCTAACACTGCGAATCTGTTTAATAATGAGCGCAACCACATCTAGTGCAGTGACGTAATAAGCGTCTGAATTCGAGACTCGAATGTTACGCATCAGGTGGTAAAAGTCCAATGATAAACATAGGCCATCAATCATCATGCTATTGATTGATGCTATAAAAAATCATTGGCGATCAAACGTAGCGTAGCATTTGGCATCGTTCCTTACAACACCCAAGGGGAAAGAAGGTGGATCCATTCTTATCATGACTAGAATGTGAGGAATCCATTGTTGTAAGAGGAATCATAAAAAATACCGGCCAAGTGCGTGTCGGACCACGCGCAATGAAGGGTTCCATAGTTGGGATGAATTTATCCCAAGAACAAACTTAATATTGTAGTTAAAAAACATGTTCTCCCATACATTCTAACTGCATATGTAAGTTGGTCGGCTATTACTCGTTAACTTGTAAATCCTACTTGGCTAGTACTAAGAGTCTCTGAGCTAAGCCGCGGACAAACAGACAGACAGGCAGGCAGGCAGACGGACATGGCGAAACTATAATAAGGGTTCCTTATTGACAACGGATTCGGAACCCTAAACAAACTATTTTACAAAAAAATACAACCGACTTCCAAAAACAACTCTACAAAGTGAAAAATAACTTTAATTTCGGAAGTCGGCGGCAAAAAACGAAAATACATTTAACCCGACACCAACTTCCGAAATTAAAGTTAGTATTTATTTTTCACTTTTTAATTGTGGTACCTACCCCACACAAATTCTAATACCTAAAGTAAACCTAAAGTACTACCTGCAAAAGAAACTAGAACATCATCCACATAAAAAGTGGGGGAAAAAATACGTATTATTGAAGTTAACTCAAAAACTACCCAAGCAAAGTTAATAAATTTTATATAGGGCCAACTTTGAGGTATAACCCTCTCGAACAAAACAATTTTTTTTTTCAAATCGGACGACTGTAAATAGTTATGCGTGGTCATACATCGTGTCGAATTGAGAACCTCCTCCTATTTTATCGTCGGTTAAAAAGTAACAATTCATTGATGTCTAGAGATTCCACTCGATCGATTATTTCATTGGATTTAAATCGATTGGTGAGGCGTGGATCAGCCCAACACTATTTTCTTACTACTTACAAGTTGTTAGAGATAAACTCGTGATTTCGTGAAAGATACACAAACACAAGTTATACAACACTTGAATGAATCTGTCCACTATCACGCCACCTACGATACGCATAAGGACGCGTTTCCAGTATATCGTGAAGATTAATTTATCGTTGTCAAAAATAATTAATTTAACGTCAAAAAGTCGTGGACGACAGTTAATCGTGTCGTCCTATAATGTGAACACCTCCATTTAAATACACAAGCCATGAAGCTTTAAACGACACGATAATCTGTCGTCACAACATAGTGGGAACGCGCCCTAACCCAACAACTATTTATAGACCCTCTAATTTCAGAACCAAAACAAGCTCATGAGAATATTACATCAATCAATAAGTCGGTGTTAAACTACAAAACCAAGGCGAAACATTCGACTCGTAGAAACAACCGGAAATCTTGAAGCACAACTCTCTTTAATAAGAAGAAATAGAGCTTTTTTGAACTGCAGTCATATTGTAAGTGAGAAAAATTTGGCACGAAAACAATCACTTTCCTCTCTATAATGGTATATTTGGCTTGATAAGACAGATTGTCTTGCCAGATTACCTGCACGACTGAAACAGTTTCGCTAGAGTAAACAATATTTTACTGGACTACCGGTAGACTGAGAGCAAAGACAAACTTGTCGACGATTTGTCTTAGAAGATAGTGAACACAGATGATGGCTGATAAAGATAGAAGAAAAGACTTACTATGCCGACCTCAAAAATTAGGATAAGAGAAGTAAGATCATCATCATTTGCCTAGCCTTTTCCCTACTATGTTGGGGTCGGCTTCCAGTCTAACTGGATGCAGCTGAATACCAGTATTTTACATGGAACGACTGCCTATCTGACCTCCACAACCCAGTAACTGGGTAATGCGATACCTCTTGGTAACACTGGCTGTCAGACTTTCAGGCTTCTGTCGACCCGTAACGACTGTCAAAGATCCACGGATAACAGCCGGGAGCTCGGGACCAACGGCTTAACGTGCTTTCCGAGGCACGGAGGGGTCTTGGTATGTAAAGATGGTCACCCATCCACGGACCCACCGCGGCAAGCGTAGCTTAACCTGATCGATCGACCCGTGCGGCTGTTATTAGTTTATTACTTAGCTACAAACCCCTCAAGGGAGGAAAAATGTTGTTTTGTTAATAAAATATCAGCTTTCTCCTACGCTATTAATAACCAATACTTTCGCCATAACTGGTGATAGTTTTATTTGGAAGCGTAAAGCCATATATTCAAACGTGAATGTTCATGGGATTAATATGGCTACGCCTTATCATGACCTCCAATATAGCAACATTGGGTATAAGGATAAAACTGAAACACCTATATTCGGCTTTGTATGGTGAAGCTTATACTAAAACACATGGAAAAAAGGTGGTATGGTGAAAAATCTTGGGACTATATAAAAAAAAGAGCACTACTTAAAGAGTCCCAATATCAATATTAAACAGATTTCGGCCAGTGATAGTGTGATAATATGAGGAAGAGAAGTAAAACACACATGAGCCTTTAGATAACAAGTTAACAAGGTCAATGCTCTTTATAACACTTGTTTTTATCGTATTCGTTTACAAAACAAAGTTTGTTCAATATTTGTTGTATTTTTTTTTGTCTCTCTAAATATCATCATCATCTGGTTAGCCTTTTCCCAACTATAAAGGGGTTGGCTTCCAGTCTAACCGGGTGCAGCTGAATACCAGTATTTAGTTAGTTGTATACTTGGTAATACGATACCCCTTGGTAAGACTGGTTGTCACACTTTCGGGATTCTGACGACCCGTAACGACTGTCAAAGATCCACGAATGACAGCCGGGACCAACGGCTTAACGTGCTTTCCGAGGTACGGAGGAGTCTCTATATGTAAAGAGGGTCACCCATCCACGAAACAACCCCGGCAAACGTAGCTTAACCTGATGGATCGACCCGTGCGGCTGTTATTACTTAGCCACGAGCTCCACATGTATGTGTAAGTAATTATTTTATTTTATTTTATTTTATTTGGGAAAACAAACAATCGTACATTGTATATTATATCTAGATACACAGTATGCTATAAATAAATGTACAATCCACTACGTAATTAAGAGAGAATAAAAAAAGAACTTACAACTGTCATTCCCGTCAGTAGTGTCCGTAGGTTCGGCTCCTCGCAGTGCAAACGACACGGCATCCTGTCGGCTTCTGAACGTCTTGAATCTCGCAGACTTGTATCTTCGGACCAGCTCCATAGCCTCGGACTTATTCTTGTAAACGTGTAGAGCTTCTAGAAAACAAAAGAAAACTATGATCTTGAAGGAAAGAACTACAGTTCTTTCACAGATATAAAATTTACCTCTGCAAGTCAACTGCAACCTTATTATAAGGAGAATAAAGATCACTGTAAGTTTGACACTTGTCAGTGGCGTCAGCCCAAGAGCAACCTTATTCTAACGAGAATAAAGATCACTGTGTTTTAACAGTGATGCAAAATAGGGGTACCTAAAATAACTGAAAGGATTCTAGATTTCGCATTTGGCCTTTGTTGAAAACTCTTTGAGGCCGCAAAGAAGATGAGCTAACGGCGCATAGCATTGTATCGAAACTAACGTTGAATTGGCGCAGCGTCAATGATCGATGAACGCCTTCGCCAAATTGGACGGCAGTGGCAGAGGGTAGCAACGGAGTTTACTATGACTGACTACCTACTGCGAAAGACCTACGTTTACGTCCCGTCTTCAGTCACCCCAAGCTGATAGAATACTAGGAATGAGCGTTATAAGATAAACAAATGAGTGTATCAGATGAATACGTAAAGGTTTCCTTCCATTTTACCTGGCTTTCTTAAAGGCTGCTAAAGTCTGTAAAACCCTTGTCAACCAACCCGCAACGCCCTCAACGCTCTTCTATCAATCAGCCTAGCCTTTTCCCAACTATGTTGGGGTCGGCTTCCAGTCTAACCGGATGCAGCTGAATACCAGTATTTTTCCTCAACCTTATTCTATACTTATTATAAAATAAAGTCGCTTTTCGTGTACCTGTGTGGCCGCGTTGTTCTTCTAAACTATGCAACGGATTTTGATGCGGTTTTCACTATCATTTAGAGAATTTCTCCCGGAAGGTTTATATGTAATACATTAAGATTTGACATAGATATAATACAGAAACCTTCATGTTTTGTTAAGTCGTAAAAACCATGCGAAGCAGGGCCGGGTCGCTACATAAAATAAATAATATCTATCTGCCTAGCCTATTCCCAACTATGTTGGGGTCGGCTTCCTGTCTAACTGGATGCAGCTGAATACCAGTATTTTATATGGAGCGACTGCCTATCTGACCTCCACAAAAACCCAGCGACTGGGTAATACGATACCCCTTAGTAAAACTGGTTGTCAGACTTTCGGGCTTCTAACGACCCGTAACGACTGTCAAAGATCCACGAATGACAGCCGGGACCAACGGCTTAACGTGCTTTCCGTGGCACGGAGGAGTCTCGGAATGTAAAGACCACCCATCCACGGACAAACCCCGGCAAGCGTAGCTTAACCTGATGGATCGACCCGTACGGCTGTTATTACTTAGCCACGAGCTCCTCTAATAAAATAAATAAATAATAGTAATTATAAAAGTCTGTGTATAATACCTTTTCACGCGTAAATAAACCATGGAATCGATCGCTATATTCGCTATATAAATTTGACAGATAGGTACTGGTACCTGGAGCAGGACAGAGGGCTAGTTCTAATCTCATCATAGAAATTTGCATGTTAGCTGCCAGACAACGGACACTGAAAAACATTCACACAGACGAACTCACAAACAACTCAAATAATATAATATAATATAATACTCAAGTCTTTCAATAAAATGGTCAGTACATACAGTGATTAGTTGATTACATAATGTACTCTCGATTGACTCATGCGGATGCGGATGACATCATCAAAATTACAGATATAAATGTAGAAAAATTTTACATAGAGTCGGGCGGTCTTATCGCTAAAAGCGAACTTTTACAGACAACCTTTGGATGGATTATGGAGAGAAGGAGAAACAATACTGCAGGTAGTCAGTGGTGTACCATTTACATACTGACTGATTTATATCTTTTCTGTAAAAAATATTATGTATCTCGTTAGTCTTTTTCAATGCCTACTGACACCTGACAGGCTTTGTACTACAAGCTAACTCAATTGGTCATTGTCATGTTAGGATGAATAAGTCATGAATTACAAATATCAATAAAATTCTACGTGAAGAACTAGGCATGTTATCACCATATCGAAATGTAATTTCACAATTTTCAGCAGCATGTTTTGTTTTGTTTTGTTTTTGTTTTGTAAGAACGCAACCGTTCTTGCGACCTACACATTGAGTCCGCGAATGGCATAAAAGGCGACTAAGATTATTCAATTCAATTTATTTTATTGCAGATAATAAAAATCCATAATATTACATAAAAACAATATAAAAACAAAGATGAATAAATTAAAAAAAAAAAAAAAAAAAAATACAATAATTTAAAAATATAATAAAAATTAATCATGAGTGTCAAAAAATGTGTAAAAGAATAATTAGGTCAAATAATAATAATAATAACCAGATTATGATTCATAAGGATAACCAGAAGCTAAATGCATACTAATAGTAACATGAACAAGTGATCAAGAATTGATTAGCCAAGTGTGAATGAAACACACCATTGTTTTATCTTAGCAATCTCTGGGAAGAATCAGTTTTAAATATTATGGTATTTTGAAAAAAATATTGTGCATTATACTATATTTTACACCAAGGTAATATAAAACTTATCATTAAAAATTCAATATAAGAACAATGTGAAATCAGTTTATATTGCTATTTAGCTCATAAATATTGTGTATAATATAATAATATTAAAGTAACTTGATTGCAGTATCAAAAACTTAAAAAAAAAAACACTTCAGTGAAAAATAACTTTAATTTCAGAAGTTGGTGTCTTTGGATCTCTATTTTAGTTTTTTGCAACAGACTTCCGAAATTTAAGTTATTTTTCACTTTGTAGTGTTTTTTTTTGAAAGTCGGCTGTTTTTTTTTTTTTTTGAAAAAGTTTTTATTTTTCAATTTTTTGTGGGCCAGTTTGTAATTTATCTAAGTTACAATAGCCTAATGTCAACCGCTCATCACCTTTTTACAAAATATTCCTTTTCCCGATGCAGGGAGTTAATTGTTGAGTTACGAATCTTACAGTTTCGGAAAAAAGTGGCTGTGACATACGGACAGACAGACAGACAGACATGACGAATCCATAAGGGTTCTGTTTTTTGCCATTTGGCTACGGAACCCTAAAAAGGTCCCAACAAACAGAGAACCTCCTCCTTTTTGGAAGTCAGTTAATAATAGAAAACAGAAAAAAAGTAATAATACTATTATGAGAGTTCTAATATGAATCATGGGCCTTCTTATATGCCTCTCACGTAAAGCATAGAGTAGGTTACTATATACATAAACATCTACTGCAAACCCTCTTGAAATAATGGAATAGTTAGTAAATTAATTTTCCCACAAGATGGAAAATCGATTATTATGTGCTTAAAAACAAATGGCCCTCATTAAAATCCAGGCAAATAGATAAGTATAATATTGTGCAAAAGCCGTTCAAAGATAATATAAAAGTAGGAAGTTGACAACACTATTGACCCACATCAACTTATCTACCGATAGTGATATAGATAACGATAAACAACAGAAGGGTTATACAATGAAGTGGGTATAAACTTTAGCAAGGTTTACCAATGTGACGTCCACAGGTCTATGAGCAACTGAGAGCATGATTGCTCTCAGTTGGTCTAGATCTGTGGCCTATATTCTTAATTTTGTTTGAGGAGCCTTTGCTGATGCAAAGGCTGATACAAAACTTTTCTTAAACTACATTTTGATGACAAGTACAATTTTTTTTTTAAGAGGTCTCTGGTTATTTTTGTTCTATCAAAGGTTCACCCATAAAAGAAAAAATACAGAAAAGTAACAAGTGTATATTATAAAAGACCCTGTAACTTTGTCCTAAGAGATAAAACAATCATTGTGTTTTCCCAGGATGCAGAGAAATTATTAAAAAAAACAAAGGTTTACTAAATTCCATATGCATTGTATGATTCAGTAACTACTTGTAAAGCACAAAGAAAAGCTTTGATCTTCTACAAATTCTTTACACACAGGTAAAGAGAATCAATGTTTACTCAAATTGTATTCTAATAATATGCAATGTCTTTGTGTACTTCATATTATATTTTAGTTTGGATTTCAACTGTCATTTGAAGCCACTCTTACTACAGAATGCACTAAATTTAAAGAAGAAAATTATATGCAAGGGAAAAGATCACTGATTGAACAATGCTTTGACTATAGCTTGTGCTCATTTAACTCATGATTACTATTGTTAGAATAATATTGACAATAAATACCTTCATCAGGTCCTTTTTTAATTTCACTAGGTATGTAAACTCCATAATATGTGGTCGGAGGTTCCACGGACGTCGGGCTTTCGGGCGCATTGCTCTTCTTACTCGATGTATCCAGTCGCAACAACCTACTGAATAAACCACCGATTGCACCGTCTCTTTTCTCAGTCGGAGACAATAATATTTCTTCTTTCATACCCCCAATGTCTTTATTACACTCCGGTATAATTACAGCCTTCGACATGTTGTCTCCTGAAAATCGTAAACATTTTACTGTTTTGTTTGTGACGCAAAACGCAGCCAGCAAAAAGTTTATTTTTACAACGATCCTATTATCTAAGGCGGCTCACCTTAACCACGAGGCCCGTCATAAAAACATACTAGTAACTTAACTATTGGATAATGTTCGCTTTTTCAGCGCATTTTGTTTTTATAAAGTTTTGAATCACATCAAAAAAAATCGGGCGTTTTTTGAAACAGAAATTGAAATGCGTTGAGAGAACGGTGGATGACGTTTTGACGGATTTCTTTCAATAGTGGTGGGTCGCCTTTGTTTTGATAGTGAGTGATTTTGAAATTCCTTACTAAAATCATTTCGATAATATCCAGTTATCATGAAAACTTTCATTAGCATAGATGACTGCACGTGTTTAAAAAATTATAAAATCTATAGTTGACAATTTTGAAATAAAAGTATTTTTCAAACTTACTAAATTACTATGTGCTATCACTACAAACCACGACGCAATAAAACCAAAGTGGTTTGATATTCTCGACTATCTTTCTTATCAGCTGACAATCCAATAATTTTTTACGGTTTTCACAAAGGATAATAAATGTGCGTATCGTTTCATAACCTTTGCCTTTGTCAGTACGTCTTCTATCGCCACGCTCAATGTAAAATGTGTGATGGATTTGTACATTTTAGTTTTCGCATAGCGCCATTTTAAAGGCTTGGGCATATGAGTGGATAAAGTTGTAGTAAAAATTAAAATCTCTTTGGCCGTACCTACTGTTTGTATCGGGCTGGTTTTGATACCATTAAATTATAAATAGAAGACACAAGACATTTTATAAAAGAAAAATAAACATAAAAACGATTTCCCGCCATTTTTCAATTGTTTTTCTGTCCTCCAAAAAGGCCAAAATGCGTGAACGCAGTAATGAACAAATTCGATACATTTCGAACTTGTTTTGACCTTTTTTAGAAAAGGGAAAAATGCAACACAAGCCACAAAAAAAATTGTGACGTTTATCTCTCTCTTTGGTCTCGTTTAAGGCTCTCTTTGAGTATTAATGTTCTGTGGTAAGGCTGGCCGTCCAGCCACACAACAACCGTTACAACAACACAACCGTTACCCAACACAACCGTTACCGTACAACCGTTTGTTGAAATCTAGCATATCTATTACGATATCTAGTATCTTTTGGCAGGAGGAGGGGCGTGGGGGGTGGAGGGGGGTGGCCCCACTCCCCTGGTACAACTCCCAAGAAAAGGTAAAGCACCGTTTTTGAGAAAAACTAATTATTGTAAACTTTCATCGAAATGTGAGGGATTCATTAATTTAATATACGCATGAACAAATATTGCTTTTATTTTTGACACAACTGTTATTCGTAACCAAGGTAAAAAGATAAATGACATGCAGTGTCAATTGGTACTGGATGGCCAGTACTCACACTCCTCTTCACGGCATCGTCATGGTCATCAGGAGTTCAGGAAACTCCTAAGCTGCTCCGCAATTTCAACATCCGTGGGCCGGCTAGGGCTTTGGTTAGGATATCTGCCTCCATATCTTCGGTACGCAGATACCTGACTTGTATCGCTCTGTCCATTATGCAATTTCGAATGAAGTGCATTTTTAGGTCAATGTGTTTGGACTTGGAAGTGACCATTGCGTTCTCACTTAACTTGAGGGCGGCTTGGTTATCGTTTAATATAACTATGCTTTCATAGTTGGCCCCAAGATCTCTGAATAGACTTTTCAAGTGAATAGCCTCCTTTGCAGCTTCGGTCAAAGCGACATATTCCGCTTCGGCAGTCGATAGTGCTACAGTCTTTTGCTTCTTCGACATCCAGCTTATGGCCGTTCCAGCATATTTAAAGCAGTAGCCCGAAAAAGACTTCCGGTCGAGCTTGCATGCGCCCCAATCTGCGTCGGCCATGCCATATAGTTCTTGGCGAGTTTTTCTAAATATAAGACCGACGGTTTTTGTTCCCTTTAAGTATCGCAGTACTCTTTTTGCACACTTGAAATGCTCTTCTCCGTAACAGTCGTTAAATTGGGAGAGATAACTTATAGCAAACATTATATCAGGTCGAGTTGCCACTGCCAGATACATGAGAGAGCCAATCAAATTTTTGTAGGGCAGATCGTTCCTTTCATCTCTTCTTCCTTTTTCTAGTTTAAGACCTGGTTCTATGGGTGTAGACGTGGCCTTGCAATCTTCCATTTTGAATTTTTTAAGAGTGTCTTCTATGAACTTCTCCTGGTTGAGTTTGATTTCATCTCCATTATAAGTTACGTCTATCCCTATTAGCCGTTTAGGTGTTCCTAAGTCTTTTAACTCAAATTTCTTATTTAACAGGTCTTTTATTTCTTGGAGCTTTCTAGGACACGAATAGGCAATTAACAAATCGTCAACATATATAATTATTATGACTTTAACTCCTCTTTTCTCTAGTAAGTATAGACATGGGTCAGCTTCCGATGCTTTGAAACCTATGTTTTTTTAATTCTGTGTCGAGTTTCCTATACCATTGCCTCCCTGCCTGTTTAAGTCCATATAAAGCTTTTATGAGTTGACAAACTTTCCCTTTTGGATTGTTTTTTATGTCTTTTAGCATACTCATTGTTTTGTTGTACAAAGTTAAATTTTCTTGTTTACTTTCTTCAACCATGATTTCAGTCAGATATTCTTCTAAATAGTCAGGGTACTTCATAACTATCTTTTCTTCTAGTTCACCATTCAGGTATGCCGTTGTAACGTCCATCTGGTTCAATTTCAAGCCTTCTTCCATGGCTATTCCAACAACAGATCTTATCGAACTCAGTTTCGCTACAGGAGCGTATGTTTCATTGTAGTCAACGCCTGGTCGCTGAGTGAAGCCCCGTGCTACAAGTCTGGCTTTCTTTGTGATATTGTTGTCAGGTCCTATTTTGTTTCTTAGAACCATTTTGTAGTCCACTTCTTTCATGTCTTTGTTCTTCTTTTCTATTTTCCAGGTTCCATTCTTAACATGTGCTTTAATCTCGGCTTTTATAGCATCATGCCAGTATTCATCATCTTCATTCTCATCGGATATATAGGATATCTCCGAGAGTAGATGACTTTCTGCAGTCTGGTCCAGTATAAAATCTCTAGTCCACGCTGGCGGACGCCTCTCTCTTTGCGGCCTCCCATCTTCAGGTATTTCTACAACATCTGATGCATCATCGTAAGACTCTATTTCTTCTACCGTAACTTCATCTTCTTGCTCGTTGGAATTTTGTAACGTATTTTCCTTTTCATTCTCTGTTATTTCAATTTCTATTGGTTGTACCCTTTTATTTTTGTTATCATTGTATTTAATTTTGTTTTCTTTTTCAGGTTTCCGAGATTGTTCCTTTTCGTTAATAAGCTTATCATAGTTCTGACTTTCTTCTTCGAAGTACATCTTGTCTATAACTTTTATGTCCCTGCTTATCACTACATCATCGTCTTCAGGTATGTACACTCTGTAAGCCTTTGATGTCATCGAGTATCCCATGAATACGCCTTCTTTGGCATTCTGGGTCAGTTTGCCCCGTTTGTTCTTTTTCAACACAAAGGTCTTCCTTCCATACACGTAAAGATGATGTCCACATGGTGTTCGGCCTAGCCATTTCTTGAACGGTGTTTCGCCATTCAGTGCTTTGGAAGGGCTACGATTTATAAGGTAGTTTGCAGTTGCTACCGCTTCCGCCCAGAGCTTTTTAGGTGCCTTGGCCTCGATTAACAGACATCTGGCTTTGTCTAGCAAGGATCTATTCTTCCTCTCGCTAATCCCATTTTGTTGAGGGGTGTAAACTGTGGTCAACCTTCTTCGGATGCCATGCGATTTGAGGAAGTCATCGAATTCCTTGTTCCGATATTCTGTACCATTGTCGGTCTGCAGGTTCTTTATTTTCTTGTTATGGAACGTCTCAACTTCGTTTTTGTATTCTTTGAAGACGTTGAATACATCACTCTTTCTTTTAATAAAATAGACGTGACAATAGCGACTATAGTCGTCTGTGAAAGTAACGTAGTACTTTGATCCTGCTAATGTATCACATTCAAAAGGTCCACAAACGTCGCTATGGATTATTTCCAAGTTATCGGTTGAATATAGTTCATCATGTCTTATGAACGGTAACCTGGACAATTTGCCTTTGATGCAGGTCTCACATGTTTCCATGTCTTCATCATTAAAATGTAAGCCATATAAGGTTATCTTTAGCCATCTTCTTTAAATCTTTTTCGTTTATGTGGCCGAGTTTGCGATGCCATTCCATAATGTCACTGTCATATTTTGGTGTGTAGTTTGTAGTTTCTTTTCGTCCAGATTCAAAGTAGTAAAGCCCATCTCTCTTTCGAGCAGTCAGCGTCTTTTCGCCAGTTTTTTCTACGACGTAGGCTTTCTCTTTTTCAAAAACAACCTTATTTCCTCTGTCCGTTATTTTGGCGACAGATAAAAGGTTTACTGATATATCGGGAACATACAAGGTGTCATTGAAATTGTAGCCATGTTTATCGGTACTGATTGTAACTCTTCCTTTACCTTGAATACTACTAGTGTATTTATCTGATGCCAACTTTAAGGTGCCATTTTCAGGTATCATGGTAGAAAACATCGATTCGTCACCGCACATGTGTGATGAGCAGCCGCTATCTAGACACCAGACATTTTTATCAGCATCTGAATTTACGGTGCTCAGACAAACGTTAAAATTGTATTTGCTTCTGTTGTCTTTTTCATTGGTGTTTTTCTTCTTGCCCCAACATGTCTCGATAGTGTGGCCTTTCTTTTTACAGCTCTTGCAGTACAACCTTTGCCTATTTTTCTTGACATGATATGCTTCTGAGCTTTCAGGCTGTTTATTTCCACTCCTTGCTTGGTATTCTTCCAGAATCTTTATTTTCAGATCTTCAGGTTTAGGCAGGGTGTCTCGAGATTCAATGGCTATTCTAAAGTTCTCAAAAGTTGTCGGCAAACTGTATAGCAGCATTATGCTAAGCAGTTCTGGAGGTATCTTTATATCCATATCTGCGAGTTTATCCACGATGTCCATGAAGTTATTTATGTGGTCACGTATATCTTCTCCTGTGGTCATTCGCTTCAGAACCAACTGTTTTAGTAAGGTAGCTTTCCTCGCAGGCCCAGTGCTTTGGTAAGTAGCTTTCAACTTGTCCCATACAGCTTTAGATGTCGCGCAGACTTTGATTTGTTTTAATTCAGACGGTGACAATAAAAGTAGGATTTCAGCCCTTGCCTTCAAGTCCTCTTTGTTGAACGCCGATCTCGCCGCCGCATCCGTAGCTGGTGGTAATGTTTTCTCGCCGCTTACGATATCCCAATAGTCATTTTTAATCAGGACCGCTTGTGCTTGCAAACACCACGTATCATAGTTTGACTTGGTCAAAGGTTCTATGTTACGATAACTCGTAGTTGATGCCATTTTTCATATTTGCAAATAACCACGCTCTGCTACCAATTTGTGAGGGATTCATTAATTTAATATACGCATGAACAAATATTGCTTTTATTTTTGACACAACTGTTATTCGTAACCAAGGTAAAAAGATAAATGACATGCAGTGTCAATTGGTACCTACTGGATGGCCAGTACTCACACATTTTTAAAGTTGCTTCTTCAACGTCTCCGCCGCTGCGGGAAGTGCAGCCCCTTCGCCCTTACGTAACAAAGGGTAGGCACCTTCCGCAGCTTCGGCCTCAGCCGCTACAGTTCGCACGAGTACCTAAGCGGTTACCTAAGCGGGCGGGGGCTGCTCTCCCTCCGCACCTCCGGAATTTTATATACACTAGGGGTAGCAGCCAAAAGACTACGTGGAGTCGGGGTGCCTCGATTCGATTTTGAAACAAATTCGACCTATTTTAACTAATATGAGGGTACACTAACTTCCTTCTGAGCAGGATTTCTAGGTTCTTATAAAAACAAATAAAGCAAACCTAATGACACGCACATTTTTTTTACGCTTCGTTTCAAAGATTTTGCACTACATTTCACACCACAGACAATATACTGGTACAGATTTGGTTGTCAATCACCCATTTGTCCCGTATTATTATTATACTTTTTGGTTTCATTTCACTGTCTGATTTGAGGTTAGAATTTTTTTTTTATTAATTTCTCGAAAAATATGCATTACTTTTTAATAAGAGTGGTAGCGTTATTATCAGGAACCCAACCACTACCAGCTTTCACCCTTTTTACCCCCTCTTTCTGCCAAACGATACTAGATCAGACCCTCTTCCAAATGTAAATAAAACTATGTAAAAATATCTTGAATTTGAATAAAAAAAATACGAAGAAACTTTTCCCCCCTCATAATACTTTGCTTCGTACACCTTTGTCATTATTAGGTATTAAAATTGATATATTAGAGGAAGATATGTTACGCGCTAACATCGCAATCACTAAACCTGGACTCGGTGCACAACTAAATGCACCGAAACTAGCACATCTGTGATCACAGTCGCAAACCTACAGTTACCGATAGACAATGACAGAGATAAGAGCCGACGCTATCGTACAAGCGTAATTGTTTTAGCCGCCGAATGCTTAGGTACATGTCTATCTCTCTCTCACAAACATGGCGAGCAAACATTAAATATTATTAATAATTTTCAACAAATTAACATTTTTGGCTGTACTTACGAACGAAAGACGATCTCGTGGAACTTGTTTTTGGTGAACTATTTGTGCACATTTCGAAAACACAGGAAGGCATTGTTGCTGCTTATTAAGACGATTACGGTAATTTTACTTTAACGTGCTACACAAACGCCAGTTCGATTGTGACTAAGGTCAATTGTGTGCGTTAACACAATTTATGCGGTCGACGTTGAGGAGCGCAAGCCTTATCTTCTTAATTTATATATCAATGCCAATTAATCTATAATACAGGGTTACTTGTAATTCGACGTACCTATTCCTTGCAGGACGTCATAGTAGGGTTAAAATGTATTAAATTATGCCACCAAATGTTCTACCAAAATTCAGTATTTTTTTGAAAGTACTAACTACCTATAGGAAAAATATAAATTACGAAAAATAAAATGTTAATTAGATTCAGATTCTTAACTTTATTTGCTCAAACATGTGTGTAAGTACCTACATATAATTAGAAATAAAAATAAAATAAAAATGCATGCAAGGTGTTAATATGCAGGGAGATTTGTCAGGGTGTGCAAAATAAGTTTATATTTTAAAAAATAATAACAACAATGCTACAGGTAACTATATAAATTAAATGCAGTTACATTACAAAAATGTCAAAGATTCAATTATTTAAAATAAAAACCTAAAACCATTGACTTACCTATATATAGTTTTTATATCAATACCTAAAACATAGCTAATGTCAACGTTGGTAAATAAATATTAAGTATGAAAATCGTTATTTTACATTCATTAATTTATAGGTACCTACTTTTGAAATCATTTGTTTATCTACTACTAAATTAATTTGTAAAAAAAGCATGTCAATTTAAAATTCATTCACATCTTAATAAGTTTTACTAGCTAAAAAACATTTAACTTTTTTTAAAATGCAACTACGCTATTACCTACCTAATGATATTTGCCAGTTTTAGGCATTTCTCGACTTTTAATTTTTAACAAAGATCTGCTATGGCAACAGCTATGATAATAACATAAATTCCAGTAAAGTCGCACCGTAAATAATTTTTTACTTAATTGTATTTTTCATAAAATAACTAAAAATGTAAGTAGCTCAAAAACTACTGAATTTCGGTAGAACATTTGGTGGCTTAATTTGCCCTACTATGACGTCCTGCAAGGAATACGTCGAATTCAATGACTTCAAAAGTAGTCGAATTACAAAGAGAGTAATTAACATAGGTATTAAATTGATTACTTTCGATCAACTCTCGATATTCTTATATTTTTTACGACATCCAGTAGAAAATAGAGAGATACCTAATACAAAACCCAGATTTATAGAGTTCTTCATAATTTCAAATGGGCTGGCTCGCATACATATCCCATGCATGCTAAGTGCAAGCATTACGCTATGTGACGACTATGGAATCCAGTGCAGGTTGACCAGCAGCAAGTGACACAAGATAATGACCAGCTTAGAATCCATAGACAGTACCTATTAAAAAATACAGTAGGTAATAAAATGACTAGCTTTACAAGCAGTAAAAACATTTCGTAGTAATAAAAACAACAGTTATTTTAAGAAAATGTTTATTCAGCAGACTTCTGTTTTTTCTTCTTTTTTTTCTTATTTTTGCTGGGAGTATTAGCAGCTACAGAAATAGAATCCAAAGTTTTTTGAATGGCCATTGAATAAAGATTTGAGTTAATTGCCTTCAATCTATTAAGCTCAGCAAGTAGACCTTCTTCTTTAAACTTAAACTCATTCTCCATCTCTTTTGATGATAAGTTGTCTTCAATCTCTCCACGGGGCTCTGGCCAGAAGCTAATCTTATTTTTCATTAGAACTTCTATTTCTGTAAATTCTTCTGCATCTTTTTCTAAAGTCCTTTCTAAACTGTGTAGAATGATGCTAGGTGAGAATTCTTGTTTGTAAATTGCAGGGAAATTCACCGTAAAGAAAGCATTTGTTATAGGACCCTTGTGTCTTATTATCCTCACTGGCTGTTTACTGGGTATATGCCAAAGTATAACTTGCTCATCATTGGAACCAGACATGAGAGTCTCACCATCCAGAGATACAGACAAACAGGTCACAGCTTTAGTATGGGAAGAGAAAGTAGGACAGTTCATGTCTGTGTTAACTAACACATTTCTATTTCTTGGAGGATTGGTAAGACTAAATTGGTGAACTTTTCCTTCAGTTGTTCCAACAAATACATTTAACTCTAAGACATCCATGCTGATAGCCGAAAGGGGAACATCAAATACAAAATTCAGTAACAGTTCTCCCGATGATAAATCATAGATTTTGCAAGTCCTGTCACTGGATACAGTACACAAGCGGCCATGCATGCCTGTCTTACTTATACACAAATCAGTAACCGGTAAGGAGTGGTTGGAGAATATATACACTGGATCGTGCTGGCCTGCAGAGGTTTGTGACACTAGGTCCACTTCAGGATGAGCAGACACCGTGGCTAGTGACCAAACCATGACTATACCATCCTCAGATGCCGATACAAAATAGCGTCCATCTGGTGTAAATTTTAACATTGCCACTTTTTGATAGTGTTTGCTTATTATTGTTAGGAGGTTGCCAGAAGACATTTGCCATAAATATATTTTTTCTTCAATGCCAGCTATTATAAACGTACCATCACGTGAAACGGCGAAGGCCGTTGCCTTACCTGGCAAAATAAAACGCATGCCTTGGACAGTTTGATAGGAATTTGCAGGCCATACGTGTAATATTGGCTTTGTCTTCTCTACAGCTGCTATATAATCGTTTCCGACGAATGAAAGAGTTCTATTTTCTGCAGTTCCACCTCCTTTGTAAGTCATCAAGCAGGTACCGGTATGAGGGTCCCACACTGCGTTGGTCCATAATGTGTTATTAGAATCACTCGTCACCAAAACCTCTAACAATGTAGCCATTGTAGCTACGGTTAATCTTTTGTATTAAGTAGTAGGTTTTGCCTTTTGGGGTTAATAAAAATGTTTTTGTAAATTGTAAAAAATCACATGTGGGAAATCCGAAAAATCGACGTGAATGAACTTGACACTTGACAGTGACATGTTCTGTCATTGTGTGATATAGCGAGTTGAGCGGTGGTTGAGCGTAGTTGACAAACTGACAACTTCGATCCGATACACAAACAAAAAAAACTCCAATCAATCAATCAATCTGCCTAGCCTTTCCCCAACTATGTTGGGGTCTTCTTCCAGTCTAGCCGGATGCAGCTGAATACCAGTATTTTACATGGAGCGACGGCCTATCTGACCTCCACAACCCAGTAACTGGGTAATACGATACCCCTTGGTAAGACTGGTTGTCAGACTTTCGGGCTTCTGACGACTCGTAACGACTGTCAAACATACACGAATGACAGCCGGGACCAACGGCGTAACGTGCTTTCCGAGACACGGAGGAGTCTCGTTCTAATATCTAATCTGTGGTCTCGTTAAGTAAAGATGGTCACCCATCGACTGACCAAATCCGGCAAGCGTGGCTTAACCTAATGGATCGACCCGTGCGACTGTTATTACTTAGCCACGAGCTCCTAAAAAAAACCATAATTAAAAAAAATAATTGGTAGGTAAGTCAAAGTTTTACAACAAAAAAATATTTTTCCCGAACGTGTGGTTACTAAGTAGGGGCTTGTGGCTAAGTAATATTAACAGCCGCATGGGTCGATGGATCAGGTTAAGCTGCGCTTGCCGCGGTTGGTCCGTGGATGGGTGACCATATTTACATATCAAGACTCATCCGTGTCTCGGAAAGCACGTTAAGCCGTTGGTTCCGGCTGTCATTCTTAGATCTTTGACAGTTGTTACGGGTCGTCAGAAGCCCGAAAGTCTGACAACCAGTCTTACAAAGGGGTATCGTATTACCCAGTACTAGGTTGTGGAGGTCAGATAGGCAGTCGCTCCATGTAAAATACTGGTATTCAGCTGCATCCGGTTAGACTGGAAGCCGGCCCCAACGTAGTTGGGAAAAGGCTAGGCAGTTGATGATGATGATGTGTGATTACCAAGTCAAATGTTGAATGTGCTTGCCACGTATTACTTTACTATGCTAAATGTGATAAAGGGACGATGTGCGGGTCATTGACATATAAATATTACTGCGTACAGTCCTACCAACTTATCTGTGAACTGACGGAGAGACTGGACGGAGAGACGGGAGACTGAGAGGACGGCACCGTCGATGCGTCGACACAATTGAATGACATGCGTCGGCACAATCGAATGAGATTTCGACATGACGGCCGTAGTTCCAATTTTCGCCATTTCACAGATAAGTTGGTAGGAGTGCACTGGTGGTGTGGTAGCCTTTTGTTTATATTTCAGTATCCGGTTAGACTGGAAGCCGACCCCAACAGAGTTGGGAAAAGACTAGATTGATTGAATATTTTCTCAATTAAAATTCTTCCTGTATATTTATAAAATTGTAAAAATGATAAACGAAGAGTCCATTTGTAAAAAAATAGTTACTAAGTAATAGAGGTCTAGGTCTTTATAGACCTCTATACAACGTATACATATAATGTATTTTTTGTGTAGCAGGCTACCAATATGTAACGTTGAAACCATTTTGTTTGGGTGTGTATCCGATTATTATTATAATGCAGATGATGCTAAGCAGAGTCGAAAAACCGTAACATATTGTAGCCAATAGGGCAACAGTACCAATTTCTTGCTTTATTTTGATTAAAAGTGACAAGTAACTCGTTCATGTGCTCGTTCATGAACTTTAAAGTGTCATTCAAGTAGTGCGTGATTACTGATTAGTGAAAATTCCTTGGAAAAACAAGCCGCAACATGTTTAAGAAGTAAGTTAAATTGTTAAGGTTTCTAAATAAGTTTTGTATAAAATGATATTTGCGACCTCTGAAATGTATTTTCTATTTCGTAGAAGAGGTTAGAATTTCATTCATTCAGACATTCAGTAATGTCAAAATGGTTCAATTATTGACGTATTGTTTACCGGCCAATCAGAATGTGTTACTGTAGTGATGTTCTCTATCACAGGAATCCTTCGATGTATACGGTTATCTATTTAAATCGATTAGGAAAATAATGAACGAGTACTTTGAAGAACTTGGAGAGGCCTGTGCCCAGCTATGGCCCAGTAGGACTGCACAATATAACCAAGCGTGGTCCAAGTGTTCATGACACCCGCGACCCCCCACCCCGAAATTTTTCAAGCCTGCATGAATTGCTTGATTTACTAATAAATTTTTACCTTGAAACTGTAATTGCGTTAAATATGTAGACCCCTGTGGGGCGTATACAAAAATATAACCTATTACCGGGCTATCACTATCCCAGTGCAGTGCAAAGGCCTCTTATGATAAAGAGAAGGCAAAGACAAAAATATTACCAAATAAAAATCAAGATATTAAAAAGTCTTATAATTATACTAGCCGTTGCCCGCGGCTTCGCCCGCGTGGATGTCGGAAATTGCCCCATGGGAACCTACAACCGGGATAAAAATCTTTACTATGTGTTAATCCAGGTTATAAGTTTATAACCTGGATTAACACATAGTAAAGATTTTTATCCCGGTTGTAGGTTCCCATGGGGCCATGGGTATAATTTGGCACACACATAGTTATGTGTGTGCCAAATTTCATCTAGATCCGTTCTGCCGTTTTTGTGTGATTGAATATAAGTAGTATTATTACGAGCGAAGTAAACTCGGGAATTTGGAATTTGTACTTGTACGTTATGTTCCAAAACCCAAACGTTAAACCCAAAGGAAACTAACATCAATTATGAAGGTCGTAAAAAGATGTGAATTTTAATAATTTATTCGGGGTGAATTCCGATGAAACCAAGAGAGCAATGAGTGACATGAAACTTGTATACAATTAGTAAACTCAACTTGATTA
Organism: Cosmia pyralina; assembly: GCA_946251885.1. NCBI lineage: Eukaryota > Metazoa > Arthropoda > Insecta > Lepidoptera > Noctuidae > Cosmia > Cosmia pyralina. Next base: position 21,216,122 of record OX276342.1, on the reverse strand, counting down.
GTTTCGTAGCGCATAATAAAATGACTCGATTAAAAAAAATTGAATTTAATTGTTTACGGTTTATTCCTATTCTCTATTCTGAACCCATCACTACAGAAGTTGTGACGTTTGCAATGAAAGTACGAAACATGCGAAATGCCTATAAGTTAGAAAGGGACGGAATAATAAAAAATGGTTGAATGACTTGAAAAGTTCGTTCTTCAGTTCAATTCTGTCTGTGCAGCTGTTCATTTGATTGTTCTGTGTGCGTTAGTGATTTTTGTCAATTTTATAACGCTTGAAATTTTTGTGATCATAGTCGAACAGATATATTTTGATCAACAAATACTTACTGGGTACGATTCGAAACAAAGGGTGCGAAGACATCTCGTGCATCGAGCGCATTTTCCGTGACGTAACTGGTTTTTTAGAGAATAACTGTCCGTGTACGATTAACAAAGGTCGTGGCGACTAATGGTGGCCGTTTTTATGTGTTCGGGTGAATTTTGACGGCGCGATGTGGGAATCTGATTCTGATACGGGGTCCCGCAGCGCGTCTTCGGACGGGTTGCGGAGACGCCAAGGATGGGATCCCGAAGGGGAGAGCTTGGCCTCCCAGATGGATGAACTCGACGAAGTACTCGCAGAGGAAGAAGATGGATGTCCTTTGCCGTCTACGCCTGAGGATCAGCATCTCCTCGACGCCGAGATGGCGGAAGTGTTGAAAGCGGGCGTTCTTTCTGACGAGATTGACCTTGGTGCGCTGGCACACAACGCTGCTGAGCAAGCTGAAGAGTTCGTGCGCAAAGTGTGGGAGGCATCCTGGAACGTGTGCCACTTCCGACACCTGCCGCGCTGGCTCCAAGACAACGATTACCTCCACAAAGGACACAGGCCGCCACTGCCCTCGTTCAGCGCATGTTTCGCGTCTATATTCCGCATTCACACGGAGACGGGCAACATCTGGACTCATCTGCTTGGCTGCGTGGCCTTCATCGGCGTCGCGATCTACTTCCTGACGCGCCCCTCGATCGAGATACAGATGCAGGAGAAAATGATATTTGGAGTGTTCTTCATAGGTGCCATAGTGTGCCTTGGGTTCTCGTTTGCATACCACACACTCTACTGCCATTCGGAGATGGTCGGGAAATTGTTCTCTAAGTTGGATTACTGTGGAATTGCCCTACTCATTATGGGTTCATTTGTTCCATGGTTGTATTATAGTTTCTACTGCCATTACAGACCGAAAATAATTTATTTATCTGTAGTGGTTGTTTTAGGAATACTGTCAATAATAGTGTCACTCTGGGATAGGTTCTCAGAGCCTCGTTTGAGACCTCTTCGAGCGGGAGTCTTCATGGGTTTTGGTCTGTCAGGTATAGTGCCTGCAATCCACTATGGCATCACCGAAGGCTGGTTCAGTCAAGTGAGTAAAGCCTCGCTGGGCTGGCTAGTTCTGATGGGCTTGTTGTATATATTAGGAGCCATGTTCTATGCCCTGAGGGTGCCAGAGCGCTGGTTCCCAGGGAAGTGTGACATCTGGTTCCAGTCCCACCAAATATTCCATGTACTTGTGATTGTAGCTGCTTTCGTGCACTACCACGGTATCAGTGAACTGGCATCTTACCGTGTGACAGTAGGGGAATGTTCTATGCCTCCATCATCAATCGCATTCTAGCCCCTCCCATTACCAAATGTGATAGTAGACCATAGATAAATTTAAGTAGAAATACAAACATTTAATAGCTTCACTGTATATTTTTTAAACATATAAACTACGAATTTTTGTAAATTTTATAACAACACTGAAATATTATGCTGATAACAACACTCAGATAATGGTATTGTTCATAATTAGTGAGGCTGAAAAAAATTGGGTCACATTGTGGGTAAATGAATTGGGTTACTAAATAATAAACATATGTCATAGTTACTTGTTTATTTATTTTTAAAATTAGGATTAGTGCATTAGTAGTTATTGTTTTAGTACTTTCTAGTTAAATGCTATTTGCACCAGGAACTGCACATTGAAAAAAAACAACACACTTTCAAGCAAGTTTTTTATTATAACAATAATTTTCTTGAGTCATGCTGTGTTAAGATGTTATAGTGTACTTAATTAATATTCTGTTAACTTACTTTCTTATTTTTGCACTAAATTTTAAGACCAGTGTTAAGTAGCATAGACATAGTTTGGACCACATGAATGCCCTTTACAGTTCTTCCATATTTACCATCGTGGACATTTATTACCTTAGTAATAAGGTTGAAAAGTGGTTCACCGCTAAAGTCCGCATTGGTAAATAACATTACTTTTTTTATCAAAAGCAAAAGATAACAGATTATTCTTGGCTGTAAATTATAGATGCTAGATCAATGAAGCACCCCTAAATACATAATAATACCTATTCATGCTTAGTGTAACTCCATTGTCTCAGTCAAGAGTATTGATATTTCTTTGATTTATATTTCTGTTCCAGCCTCCATTTTCATTATTGACTATTTCAAATTTAATAAACATGTGTGTTGCATAGAATCTCACTTTGTCTATCGTCAACATTAATTTCATTAGAAACATTTTAGTAGCATTTTTCCCGGTTTTGTAATGGTTTTAGTTACTATACAATCATCATTAGTATATAAACAACTCCAATTTCTTAGCTGGTTCACACCATTTAGCACAAATGAGTACATCATGGCAATTCAAAGATTTAAATTGTAAATTTTGGATATAATTGACAATTGAAAATATTTTTTTAATGGTGTACTTATAAGTGTATTGTTTTTTGTAAGTTTTAAGTAACTGCAGTCTAACATTCCATCATAGTTTCAAAATAATGTTAAAATAATTTATTTTCTGATTGTGTTTAAAAAGCATTAAGTACTTTAATAAAAACGTGTGGTCGGGGGACCCCCGTTAGGAACGAAGTTTCATCTCACGTATGATTATAACAAAAAAAAAATTTTCGCAGTCGCCATCTTGACTTTCATTTTGACTTCACTGCTTATGTCGGTTTTAGCACCCTCAAAATCCATGAAAATGATACCCATGACCATGATGAAAAATTTTAAAGTTTTTACAGCCGCCATTTTGTATTTACATTTTGACTAAATTCACACTGAGAGAAATTCGGATGGAGGGTGCCTAACGCTTTCGTTTACTCGTACCGGAAGCCGCGTTAAGAACTTCGTTCCAAAAATATTATTCTGGACATTGTCATGAAACACATTATCTTTCAATTACTGTGGTCTGCTTTAGGTTTATAAATATAAATTAATTCAAAGTATGTATATTCTAAATTGTTATAAGTGTTCATAAGTGTAAAGATTTTATGAGACAGAAATGAAATAAAAGATTTTGTGACATATATTGCAAATTGAACTCTATTGTCTTGAAAAGTACATTTATATTGATATGTTGGATGGAAATGCTTAAAAATTATGTAAGTAGAAATGTTGATATGATAAATATAGAAAAAATCTCATAAAGATATCGTAAAGACAATGTCTTACATAATTATAAAATAAAAGATAAGTATTGATGTAATGCTGCTTTCTTCGTATACACTATTCTGAACGAACAGATCCTATTTTGAACGAAAATTCCGAGATCCAGTATTTGGCATATCAAACAAATAAGTCGGAGTTGGACTGAGGAAAAAGACAATATTTTCACACCAATTATGATAATTTGAAATTGAAAGTGGTGTCAAATAATGACGCTCTTTCGGGGCTCTTAAATGGCATTGCTTTGATATCAGTATTTTCTTTTTTCTATGAGATTTAATTGTTTCTATTCGTTATCATTTTCTTATGGCATGTAGTCTAAACAGACCACACAATTCACGAAGTATTTCTGATCAATTTTATGTTATTGTCTATCTCTTTAGCATATTATTTTGTTATAAATTGCAAAAGTATCTTTTACTGTTCTTGTGACATTTGTTAATTACTTGTTTTGGTGGGATTAAAAATTATGCAATAAAAATTAAAATAAAACCGATTTTTTTTTTTAATGAAACCAGTTTTAGTCCCATAGTTAAGTATTACATACATACATACATAAACTCACGCCTTCCCATGGGGGTAGCCAGAAACTACAGAGCGCCATCACCTGCTACGATAATTACATACTCCTTTTGCCTCGTTTACGTTCATAAATCTGGTCATGCACGCCGCGCCTGTTGCGGAGTACTACGCACCTGACCTTTATAAAGAACATACAACGCAATAACTTTCCAGCATTATTATGAACTTGCTTTCCCCCGCGTGCAAGTCGAAAATTATCCTACGGAAACTTCCTACCGGCATAAAAGTCCAGGTCATGGTCTACCCTTGTGCCAAATTTCATCCAAATCGGTTCAGTCGTTTTAGCGTAAAAGCGTACCTAACAAACAAACGCACTTTCGCATTTATAATATTATTTAGGGTGGTTACCAGGAATGAGAAAAAAATACACATTGCGATCCGCAGTGGTCGCCCGTGAAATTCAAATTTCCGAATCGTCAATACATTTCTCTAAGGTAACTACATAATAGGTCTTTACCTATGAAATTGCCGTTTTGTATGAAAAAATTTAAACGAATTTTTTTCATGCATTTTTTATTTGTATTAATCGAAGTAATCACCCTGCATGGGTGATTACTTCGATTAATACGTTGATGTTGCGTGCCGCTTGTGCCGCGTTGCTGCCACGACGGTACTCATATTCCATAATTACTCGAATTTTTAACGTATCCATGATGACGAAAAAGATTGAAATGCGATGAAAATGTAACACTAATCAATAAACAAATGACTACTTTTGGAAAAAAAAATCCATGTTTTTAAAATAAAATTAATTTAAAATTAGAATTCTTAGCCAAACAAAAATTATTTTGATTTGAAATGGCCAGTACTGCAGAACGGCAATTTCATAGGTAAAGACCTAATATAAAACTAGGTAACTTACTTTTGTGGGCTACCATTCACCATAACGAGGATGACATTTTCAGTGCTTCAGCTGGTAGCAGGTAACCTAACATAACCTACTTAACTCGAGAATAAATAATACGTAATCTAGTAAGTCCCGGGTAGCCGCGAAATTAAAATTTTCTTACGTTTTTTGCAATTTGCAGGATCTTGATCAAAATATGATTAGCGACAATAACAAATATGTATTTACATGATTAGGTATAACCATAAGAATCATCAGTACATCTCTCTAAGTTAGCTTTGTTCTCTTTAAGTTTGATTTCGGTAATCATGACATTTTGGCACAAATCTAACTTACAAAGATAATACATATTTACTGACAACCTGATACTGACCTGCTAATTGCAAAAAACGTAGGAAAATTGGAATTTCGCGGGCTACTAGACGCTAATACAATTGGGTAGTCAAATCATTACTTTTTACACAAAAGTGTGTTTTTTTAATGCCGAGATCTGTGCTGGGTCTACTCACAAGATTCGAAAGACGTGAACTTATGGAGGATCCGCAGTACTAGCCGCGAAATCCAAATTTTTTTACGTTTTGCTATTAGCACGTTAGTGTCAGGTTGTATATTGATAAAAATATGATACGCGGTTAATAAGAAATATGTATTTACTTACATAGTTTTAACCACAAAAATCATAAATACCTACATCTTTCTAAGTTAGATTTCCTGCGGATTTTGGTGTGATTTCGGAAATTAGACGTATTTGTCTTCGCAGTCGCACACGTATTCGCAGGACATTTGAATTTATTTCCGACTAGCTGCGCCCCGCGGTTTCACCCGCGTAGACCGGGATAAAAAGTAGCCTATGTTGTAGTAGTAGTAGTATCCAGGGTGTAATCTATCTACATACCAAATTTCATCCAAATCGGTCCAGCCGTTTGAGCGTGAAGAAGTAACAAAAATACACATACACTCACAAACTTTCGCTTTTATAATATTAGTGTGATTGACTACTCACGAGATTTTTGTTGGGGGTAGGTTGACCCAAATAAAATGCTTTTGTACTTATTTCGAGATAAATGACTTCTTGAAAAAGGAATTCCACTAACGATTTCAAACGTACAGAAGTCTTCAAACTTAAATAGACGCATGATGGACGGCACCGGTCGACATCCGGGAAGTTTATTTTAGGACTCTTGAGAAAGTAGAGACATCTTTACAAGGAATGGGAATACTTATTGTAGAGCATTAATTAACACTCGCGGGCACTTGACGTCTATAGACTTCATAACAATAGAACTTTTATGGTTGCATATTAGAAAATCAAAACCTTCCTGAGCAAATTTCAAAAGAACAACGTACAAATCAACAAAGTTTAAAATAACGATGGTCATTTGATCAAAAGTTCAGCTGACCAAAGTCTGGAATATCAATGTTTAAATTATTTATTACACTATTGACCAAATCGTTTAAAGGTCAAAATGGATTACTGGATAAATTATTAATTATCAAACAAGTGTTTAAATTGAAATCCTAACCCTGGACGGTCGACGTCAGGGGCAGCCCGAGGTTCGGTTGGTTAGGTTCCTTTAAACCCTGCAGACAGAAATAGGAGCCCCGCTGCGCGGGGCTCCGTCGACCTGCTGACGGAAACCCTAACCCTAGACGGTCGACATCACGGGGAGTTGGATTCGAAATGTATTGATATTTTAAAATTACATCTAGCAACTTTTGATCAGTCGTTCATTTGATGTCACATACATTTGGTCATTTAAATTTTGTTATTTCGTTTATTGTTCTTTTGAAATGTGCTCGAGAAATTTTTGATTTTCTAATATGCAACCACTTTTATTGTGTCTCGTTTACCGTCCGCGCAAGTTCACGATGTCTGAATAGCCACTACTCACCGAATGAATTCAAAAATGGAACAGAATCTGTATGAAATTATCTGCCAAGTAAGTTAATAGGAACTTAATCGTAGGTGGTGAAACAGGCCTGTATTCTATCACTATAAGGACCATTTCACGATGTCCGAATATCCTCTGCTTACCGAATAAATTCAAAAATGGAACAGAATTTGTATGAAATTATCTGCCAAGTTAATAAGAACTTAATCGTAGGTGGTGAAACAGGCCCTTTTTCTTTACATTAACAATCACTTTTGTCTGTCAGGCCATAATTATGTATGTAGCAGCCAACTGGTTTAATTAGCAGTTTGGTCAACCGCCTAGCCTTTTTACTAAACGGTGTGAATGATAATATTTAGCTGATACGTCTAATACAATATTTAATGAATTGGCTGGCTGATGCTCAGGCCATTTATACAATAGGGCCATCAGCTTCTGCAACGTCTCCGGCGCTGCGGGAAGTGCAACCCTTTCGCCCTTATGTAACGAAGGATAGGCACCCATGCTCACCTCCGTTGCAGCGGGCGGGGGCTGCCCTCCTTTCGCGCCTCCGGATTTTTATATACACTATGGGTAGCAGCGAAAAGACTACGTGGAGTCGAGGTGCCCTGATTCGGTTTTGCGTAAACTGTGAGAAACACCAGAAATATTGTGGGTTGTCGACGCCATATTGAGTGTAGATTTCAGCTCCAGGTGGCAGAAAATTAAACTAAATTTAAATTTAAATTTCTGGGCTAGGCAAATAGTTAAATCAAATCAAAATATTTATTTGCTAGAATACGGTACATAAGGTGTTAATTTGTTTAGTTCAGCGTATCCTGCCATAACATGGCGTGCAAATGTATTTAAAAATCATGCGATGTCAAAATTAATCTAAGTTACAAATTACAGAGTCTATTGACGTATAGTCTGTTAAACGTTATCAATCCAAGTAAGCCTAGCTGTTTGATTGGAATGGCTGAATATCATTCAGGCCGCTAGTTGAACGGCGCCGTTTAGTGATAGGCTAGGCGGATGACCAAACGACGTATATAACGTTCGTAATATAACGTTCGTAATATAACGTTCGCATGGGCGTAAATAAAAATATCGCGTCGGGATTTTATCGCGCACTGGATCAAGTCTCAGTGTTGAGCCGAGCATTGAGAATCCAACAGAGTGCTTCCCAGCGCATTATAAAAATACACTGTTGGATTATAAACTCTCGGCGCTAAGCCGTCCGTTGAAAATCCAGTGCGCGAAAAAATATCGCCTCGGGATGAAATCGCCTGTGCGAACCTGGCCTGGCCTTTAGAACCTCCTTACCCAATTTACCTAAGTATTTGGCGTCTGCGCAGCATGTTTTTTCCATCCTACAACTCTATTAGCTGTCATCTCCGAGGTCGACTAATTCACCTATTTTTCTTTCACTTAATCAACCCATTTTTAGGGTTCAGCACCTCAAAAGAAAAAAAACGGAACACTTATAGAATCACTTCGTTGTCCGTCTGTCCGTATGTTTGTCAATCAGGCTGTCAAGACCCCTTTTCTCAGCGATTAGCGATTGCAAACTTACATTTGCAGTTGGAGAATTGACCGTGACATACCTATATTATACAATTTTAAGTTTGTTTTTCGGATAAGTAAATTCATCCCAACTACGGAACCGTTCATTGTGCGTGGTTCGACACGCCCTTGGCCGGTTTTTTAGGGGCCCGTATCACTTCGTTGTCCATCTGTCTGTCTGTCTATCTGTCAGTCTGTCAAGACACTTTTTCCCAGGAACGCGTGGTGGTATCATATCAAACACGTAAATCTACGGTCCCTTGGAGCTCTAAATAAATCAAAATACAAAAATACGGCCGTTTTTGCGTCATTATCGAAAATTTGTGAATATTATCGCAAATAAGTCAAAACCTGCTGACTTAGAATCATGAAATTTGGCAAGAATCAGCACCCTAATTGCGTAACACCTTATCAATCGGAGTTGGTTTCATTTCGACAGTTCAACAACATTCATTGCGTTATTTACGTTGTCGAGCAGATAAATTTTTCGAACATACTCGTATGAAGCAATGGATTAGCAATTTGTTTCAAAATGATTCAGATACCGATCGATAGTCTGTTATGCAGGTCTGACAGCACAAGTAAAAGAAAAGGTCCGACAATCGTTAATTTGTAGTATTATTTATCAATTTAGCACTTAGAATTTTTTTTTTTTGCGATTACAAACTTATATTAATATTGCAGTTGGAGAATTGACCGTGACGTAAACCTATATACAATTTTTAATTTGTTTTTGGGATTAATTCTACTAACTACGGAACCCTTCATTGTGCGTGGTCCGGCAGGCCCTTGGCCGGTTTTTTTTTTTAAAACCGCTTTTACCTCTCTACTCGTAATTGTTGCGTTGGACAATCAGCTGCCTACCTGTCATTGGCCGACTGACCGGAACACATTCCTAATGGTATACCTCCACCCATAAATGATGGCAAAAAATATTCAAATGACAATAATTGAACCATGATTAGTGTACCAGGTAATTATTTCCATAACCGATGCCTTAACTTGGGAAATAATCACCTGCTTGAAAGACCTTGGCGTGCGTAAAGGGCACTTTTGAAATACATTCTATACCCGAATCGCTTTAGCGTGGCAATAATGGTCATTGACCCACCTACATTTTCTATCATTCTATATTTCAAAAACTGAAATTTTAGGACGTTAAAATTATCGACGTTAAGAATCAATAGATATTGTGATGTTCAACAACGTAAATGTACATGTTCAATAACGAAAAACCATATACCTACATAGTTTATTATTTGGGTTCCTATGGAGAGTTATTAGGGAAAGGGCAATGACCGCTATTGCCACGCTAAAGCCATTCGGGTAGATATAGTGATTTCTAGTCCTTGATTCGATCGATTTCAAAAGGCCCACATTATAATACGCCATCAATCATGTAGCTCAAAGTAAATATGACGTCTTTTCGTGGAACCCGTTCCGATTTCTATTATTTTTCCATCTAATAAATATTCTATAAGGTAGGTATTGATCTTCATCTGATCTATGTCTGAAGCTGAACAATTTTGGGTAGAATGTACCTATATACTTAGTGTGGATGATTCTTAGAACATAGCACAATACAATATATTGATTACAACTGAATTAACCCGTCGCGCGCCAATTAGCAGACACAATTGAAATTCTATTGTTATCTGTACACATGGTGTACAATCGACATTTTAAGAGTTAAGTAGGTATAGGTAAGTTGTATTAGTCGCTCCATGTAAAATACTGGTATTCAGCTGCATCCGGTTAGACTGGAAGCCGACCCCAACATAGCTGGGAAAAGGCTAGGCAGATTGATCTGAGGTACGTAGTATTTTATTAGCTGTGGTATAGGAAAGCTGGGATAGCGCCATTTTGAAATAATTTTGTAGTCTGTTAATAAATTGGGATTTAAATCCACGCTGTTATAAATGACTTACAGGTACCTACTTACCTTTATAATTAGTTACAGATTTGCATCAGAGCAAGATTAGACGATCTTAATTTTAAGGCCTTAATCGTCTAATCGATCGTCTAAAGCCACAGAAAAAAAAAACTTTAAAAGTGAGCGGACCTGCTGATGATGTTGGAGATGAGTTGTACCACAGAGCAGATAAAGAGGTTTCATAATCAACCTACAAAGCTACAATCATATAGACTTATTATCGATTACTAGTGTCCTTGACATTGTGTGTGGGTGCGCTAGGCACGTGATTTACCGATATTTACTTTTATTTATGGGGTGAGCAGGGTCAATGGTGTCATTTGATTTACTAAAAGGTGGCGCAAAGCAAAGGCCGTTGCCAAAAAATTTGGATAGATTTGCTCGTAGCCTCGTACCTCGTAGGTATGGACACGAACTATCTTAGAATAACTCTTTTGCTGTGGTAAAAAAAAATTGACAGATAAGTAGGTGTTAGTTGCGGGGCAGCCGGTCTATTCTGTAAAAATCTCACCGTGAAAACTTAAGTGAAGTGATCTTAAAGTGAACTGTCAATAGTGTCAATCCCTAGCATCAGATGGAATGACGGCTCACTTCACGCTCACTTCACTTAAGTTATCACAATGAGATGTTTACAGAATAGCACTACTGTAGCGACGGTCCCGGGAACCTAACCTGCTCCGAACGTAGGTGCTTACCAAAGATATACATACTCGTATGTATATGTCTAGATATACAGTCAAAGATGTGAACTCGTCGAAAAAAATAGCGTCTAACTGTTCGCCGCAATTTGCACCACACTGTTTTTTATTTTTCTAAATAATAATCAAAAGTTATCATCAAAGAGTAGGTAGGTACCTACAGTTCCAAAGCCCAGGTTGCTTCCGAGAATTTCCGAACCGAGACTCGTCGGCCGTTGGTCCCGAACGTTAATCATATTCAAGCCGAGTTTACAAACAACATTATGAAAACGAAAGGTCAATCTAGGTACATTCATCTACCTACACGAAAGTTTCATATTCCGTAGCTAATAAATACTTTTTATTTTTACACAAAATAAGTAGGTACTTAGGTATTCGTAATTTTGCTGGTACTTACTAAGAGTTTAGTAGCATGTTAGGTATAAGTAGTTTCTAGCGGTCGATAACTGCTAAGACTCACGTTGTACGTTAGTTAATGTTTGTAGCTACCTAACCCTGTTCACTCTTGTTCACTAAAACTCGCTTGCTCAGAGCATGCGTGTTGTTGATGATTTCAAAATAATCAATGTACCTAAATCCATCTACAATTAGTGAAGTTTTATAAACAGATATTTGGTCATTATTTGAATACTCACACAGATAAGGGTTTACCTAATTTGATAAATGTCGGGAAATAAGCTAAAAACACGTGCTAAATAGCTGTTTAGGTAAGAAAAATAATAACTTAGGAAACTAAAAAAATCCATCGATCGTTGGACTTGATATTCTGAATTGATGTGCATAATACTGGAGTTTTTTTTCTAAGAAAGAAGTGGTGAATTCAACTCCACATCATTAGACGTATGAAAAAAGAAATAAAAGGTCAGCTCAATGATATAGGAAGTCTCACGCCTTCCCATCCAAAAGTTGCCCTTTGGGAGCGAAGGCGTGTTACACAAAAGTGTGTTACGTACGTACCCGACGACGACGACGGCGACGGGGCCATAAAAAATTAGGTCAAGTAAGATTGCTGGCGGGGGAGATCCTATTTCTCATTTATCGGGAAACAATCTGTTCCTAATATATCTGAGAGTTTTTCAAAATAAATCCGAAGAAAGAATTACATTTCTTTCACGTTATATTGCTTGGCTCAATGCAAGTAGTCCTCTGCTGGACATAAGCCCTTCTAATAACACGCCATCAACCCAGTTGTTCATGGTTCGACCAGGCAAACATGAGTCGGCCGGAAATTGTAATGGCTCTTCGGCTTCGATCAGCACCCTTTGCGTAACACACTGTCGGTCGGAATCTGAATAATTTGGAAGCTTATTGCTAATCCATTGCTTCATGTGTTCGGAAAATTTGTCTGCTCGGCAACGTACTGTACGTAATGAAACTGATTCCTCATGGGACACATTCCAAAGAATAGTTTTGAATTTCTCATGCAATGAGTAAAGACGCTTCACCAAATAGTCCGGAGTGTAATATAGTACACTTATCATATTATACTGATGGAGTGCGTCTGGAAAAAACCCTCATTCAACTCCTAGGGCTCCTACCTACTCTTACCAACCACCCTGCGAAGATCATTGCTTCAGAAAGCTAGCAGGCGGGCGGGGCGTAAAGCTTAAAAACTTCTCATCTCACCAAATAAATGTGTTTATAATAAAACGCTGCTCCAAAGTTAATGAAAAAATCAAATGCTTGCATTCATCATAGTTGTTTAGAATTTTTAAGCCATGGACAACAAGAGATTAAGTAAGTACCGAAGTTTAAAACTTCTCAAGGGCGAATGCAAAAATTGTTTTTGAAACTTTTAATGGCCATAAAGTCGATAAAATTCTTCTATCTTAACAGCAGGACCGGCCCATATTGGAGGCCCGGAACTTCGGACATGTAAATATCTACCTAATATTGGTTACATATGTCAGGGTTTGCCAATATATGGATTTTGTAGACCTTGCATATCTTTATCTTACAGTGTCATGGTCAAGCTTATGTGGGCGTGACATTGGCGAGCCTGGCTGGCATAACATCTAAACTTTTACGCCTAAACTTCTTTAGGGATCATCATCTTCCTGCCCTTGTCCTATGTTACTTGGGCTCAACGCAACACTTTTTATTCTCGCATTGTCCCCTGTTAGTCGTCACTCTATCATTCACAAATTTTTAGGGTTCCGTACCTCAAAATGAAAAAACGGAACCCTTATAGGATCACTTCGTTGTCCATGTGTCTGTCTGTCAGTCTGTCAAGACCATTTTTCCAAATAAAAAACCGACAGTGCAAAAATTGGACACATCATTCATCATTTTTAGGGTTCCGTACCTCAAAAGGAAAAAACGGAACCCTTATAGGATCACTTGTTTGTCCGTCTGTCTGTCTGTCAGTCTGTCAAGACCCTTTTTCTCAGGAACGCGTGGAGGTATCAAGTTGAAATTAATATCAAATACGTAGGTCTATGATCCCTTGGAGTTCTTAAATAATTAAGCTTCTAACTCAACGCAATAAAAAAATACGGCTATTTATGCGACACATTTTGGTACTCGCAAGTAAATCAAAACCTATAGGGTACTTCCCGTTGACCTAGAATCATGAAATTTGGCAAGAAGCAAGGTTTCAGCACAAGTAAAGGAAAAAGTCCGAAAATTTTTACTTTGTAATTTTATCGCATACAAAATATTTTTTTGGGATTACAATGTTGTTTGTTTTTGGGATAAATTCTTTTCAACTCGAAAAAAACAAAAAACTCTAATGAGTTTATGTTTGGTTTGCACCAACTTAAATATGTATAAAATGTAAGTGTACCGACTACTGATTAAATAAATAAATAAATAATAATAACTACGGAATAACGGAACCCTTCACTGTGCGTGGTCCGACACGCACTTGGCCGGTTTTTCTTTCATATCATTCCTCACACTATTACATCCATATCATAACTTCAACTTCTTTAAGGATATATTCGAGTTTATTTAAGTCGAGTTTCGAGTTTTTTTTATTTGTGTTTATGTAAGTCTGTCATTAACTCATCAGAGTCATCAGTCATCACCTTTTCTTTTGCCAATACCTAAAACTTTTTTTTTTTATTTACTACCGGCCAAACCTCAGAAAGGGACGGTCTAGGCGGACCTAAACTATAATATTGATGAAGTCTTGCAAAAAGGTTAATTGCCATTATAAGCAAAATAACGTGGAGGAAGTAAAAGGAATATTTGAAGCACCGAATTAGCTGAAACTTCAGAACGCGCTATGAACTGTTGTTACAGCTCATTCGTTGTAATAACGTTAACGTTATTTCTAAGTATAGTTTTAAGACTGCGCAATATAATTATTGTCCGGATCTTTTGTCGGAATTGGTCGTCGTAATCTACCTACAGTACTTAGACCAGTGTTGCCGTTAGGGACATCTAGTTTGTGGCTACATCAAAGAAAAAAGTTGCTAGTTTTGTAACTAAATTACTTTCGAAATTCCGCTAAAAGTGGCTAAAGTATTTTTGGCTTACTATAACCTATTAATATTGTTAATATAATTTTAATATTATATATAGGGATGGGGATAAGTGGATTTAATAAAACAGTATTTAATAGTGTTGTTAAAAAATTATTAAAAACTGGTTACAAGTTAATAGCTAAAAAAACATTAAAATTACAGTTTTTTTAAGTAAAAAATTAAAAATCAATTTGAAAGTTTACAATGTTATTTGGAAATTCTGGAATCTCTTCGTTAATGGATGATGTTATGGATGGTATTTCAGTTGGTTTGACCGTTTTTTTTTAACTTTTGTTAAAACTTCAGGTGGCAAAACAGTAATAAAAGTAGGTAGTAGTAATAATAATAATATATAATAATAATGTTTATTTATCCAAAGGAATACATAGACATAGGTTGAGCACAATGATAGTTACTAAAATTAAAAGGCTACAAAAATGTATATAAACAAAAATTATAAACACTGTCTCAACTAGGAGGCCTGTACTATATAGTGTTTGGCCAGATGGTTGCGTAAATTAAGTTGTACCCTTTATGAGTGAAATTATGCCGATTTATCTAACTATCATTAATATCAGTAATAATCTAAAAAGTAGCCAGAAGTAGCTAGATTAATTTTGGTGGCTAAAACAGATTATGTTTTGGCTAAAACCGTCGAAAATCCTAGATCTAGCCACAAAGTGGCTAAAACGGCAACACTGACTTAGACTTTGGTTCTATAATCTAGAAAATTGCCTGTGCAGGCAGATGGCCGGGAATCATACCATAAGGTCACGGCACACATGACCCTCTTTATCACAATAATGTTGTAAAGTTAATACCTACTTATAATTTACTATATTGAACGAAATAGCATCATTTTTATTATCTTATCTCTCGTCGGATTCACCTGAAACAACATTCGTATTAGTCACGAAAAAGTTTATATTTTTCGATAATTTAAACTTATTATTAATACTTATTAAAGTAATAACAGCCGCACGGGTCGATCCATCAGGTTAAGCTACGCTTGCCGGGGTTGGTCTGTGGATGGGTGACCATCTTTACATACCGAGACTCCTCCGTGCTTCGGAAAGCACGTTAAGCCGTTGGTCCCGGCTGTCATTCTTGGATCTTTGACTGTCGTTACGGGTCGTCAGAAGCCCGAAAGTCTGACAACCAGTCTTACCAAGGGGTATCGTATTACCCAGTTACTGGGTTGTGGAGGTCAGATAGGCAGTCGCTCCATGTAAAATAATGGTATTCAGCTGCATCCGGTTAGACTGGAAGCCGACCCCAACATAATTGGGAAAAGGTTAGGCAGATTGATTGATTGGTTGGATTCACCTGAAAAAACATTCGTATTAGTCACGAAAAAGTTCATATTTTTCGATAATTTAAACTTATTATTGACGCCTGTATTTTTTGCCAAAGAGGTGAATGTAACCCACAGTTCTACAGTCCCGTGAAATAGGGATCAGGCACAAAGCCAGACCCTGCAGGGTTCCCTGATCAGTGTATCGAACCCAGGACTAGCACGCTTGCGACCACTAGACCAAGGAGGCAGTCATTAAAACTTCTCTAAATATCAATGATATAGTTTTTAATATTCTACCTCATCATCATCATCAGCTTTTAGCAGTTCACTGCTGGACATTAGGCCTCTCCTATTGCACGCCATTCAGCTCGATTCTCGGCAGCTCTCATCCAGCTGTTATCAGCCACCCTCCGAAGATCGTCGCCCCACCTGAGGGCGTCCTACCTTACGTTTGCCAATTCCCAGTCTCCACTCAAGAACACGTCTACGTAAGTCATGACAGGCAGGACGCACTGATTGAAGACCTTCGTCTTAATACTTTTTCTACGTCGTTGCATAAAACATCCTTGACGATGTCTTAATTCCGTTAACTAATACGTCGTTATTATTAAGACGCAGATATATGTGCAGCTTGCGTGTTCTTACTGCACTCGCCGTCAAGGAACGCTGTACCAAATCAGATGCAAATTAATTATAATTTATTACACATAAAAATAAAGGTGTTATATTAAAACACGTATACTAAAAGATAAATAATTAAATTATCTTTAAAATATCGAAGGTTTCATAAAAGTGCGCTTGATAGTTTTTGCATGATTCTCATTTTTCATCCGCGTTAGACATAACTTAACCCAGTAACACTACTACTACTGGAGCAGTGGTGGCATTGTGGCAACGGCCCGACTTGCGAATTGTAGGTCGCGGGTTCGAACCCAGGCAGGCACATTATTTTGTGTACTTAAATAATTTCATCACCACTGCTCTCAAAACGGAGATAATATAATAATAATAATAATAATATGTTTATTGATACAAATCTTTACCATAAGCATTATATCTAGCTAAAGATTACAATAATTAAAGGCGCACAAAAGTTGAAACCCTGACTCCTAAACTAGGAATACCTGTGACTTAGGAGTCAGTGTTCTACTGCACTTGGACACTAAACCCTTTAGAAAATTGAGAGCTAGTAAACTGATGCTATAAAAAATAATATATTACTATGTAGTGATTTTAAGAAAAAGACAATTTGGAAACAAACAAAAGTAATAAATTAAATTAAAAAGTTAAATTAAGATTAAAATTAAAAAGTAAAATGACTGTGTGGATGATTCTGTATGCGTGACTGGGAATCTTGTGTTATGTTTGCGTTGTGTGGGCGTGTGTGTGTGTGTGTGTGTGTGTGTGTGTGTGTGTGTGTGTGAGTGTGTGAGTGTGTGACTGGGAAACTTGTTTATTTTGTGTTGTATGAGTGTGTTATGAGGAGCCCAAGTACGTGAATATGGTGGTGTCAAGTGTAAGACTGTGTTTGAGTAAGTACGAGCATGGTGACTTTTGATTATTAAAGATCTCTGTGTCTGTAACACATGTTATTGAATGGAATATTGCGAGTTATATCATAGTGGTTAGTAGTTCCTCAGTTTCAGCGTAATCTAGGAGGTACAGCATGTTCTTCAGCTTAGCCTTAGCCTCGTGTTTGCTTAATCTTGCAATTTGTGTGGTCTTATTAATATTTTTGTAAACCAGAGAGCTCATCACATACATCTGTCTTCTGGCGAAGGTAGTTCTATGACTAGGGGTTGGGCAAACTATTCTTAGACCACGTTTATTAGGATTTGGGGGAGGTACTTGGTTATGTTTCCAGAGAGTGGTTCTAAGTACAAATAGCTGTCTCACAGTTAAAAGTTTGAGCTCGGTGTAAAGCTGATGAGTCGGATAACGAAAGGGCTTACGCAACATAACCTTAAGTACTGCCCTTTGCGCACGCTCCAACTCAAGGAATTTAGTTTTGGCCGATCCACCCCAAGCCAGAATACAATAGCCGATGATGGACTGATGGGAAACATCGTGAGGAAACCGGCATGTCCTAGAACCAAAAAATTCGAAGACATGTGACATCTTACCAACCCGCACTGGGCCGGCGCGTGGTACCTTACTCCCTCTCGAAGAGAGAAGGCCTGTATCCCAGCCATAGATATAAGTAGGTACATGGTCCCAGCAGTAGGAACATTACAGGCTGATTACGCTATTAACACTACTGGTTTAGCCGTGATTCAGTTTAAAATCATTCAAAGTGGGTTGTCGTCGCCTTAACAATTCAGTCTATTGTTCGGCCTTCTAATGGATTAAGCGGTCTCAGAAAGTAAGCGAATTTAAAGCGTTCCTAATCCTGAGGCTCGTATTTCATGCCACCATTTTGGTAATAGAATATTGAAAGATATTATTGTGTAGCTTTCAGAGTACCTATACTCGGACTTTTATATTGCATTGACTTTGCCTTTAAAGCCTTTGGACCTGGGCTCTTTCTCACCAGCCAGGTCCGTTTTGAAGGTGGGGTAGGCTTGCCTAAAAATAATTTTAACAGTGATAATAAGTAATAAGTTTCTGACGATATCAAATTTTTAGGATACTAAAGTCTATTTTACTTTTTGGTATATTTTAAACCTTTCCCCAATTCTTCACTTTTGAATCCTACCTTATTTCTGAAACGAAGAATGTCGAAAATATTCTCATTGGATCGACATCCAATGAAAATATTTTCGAAAGTCTTCGTTTCATCGACAGGTATGCGACAAAATTTCATCAGTCAAATTGTCCACTTTAGCTATTTCGAAATTGATTGGTTGAGATAAACAAACCGTATGGTGCCTCTTGACAATCAGCGGTCGCAAACTTTAGGATTATTTTTGAGACAAAAAGTAGCCTTATGTCCTTCCCCAGGATGCCATCTATCTCCATGCCAAATTTTATTGAAATCCGTTCAGTGGTTTAGTTTAGTTTTTCAGGTAATCGTCTATGATCTCCGATTGTGAAGAGACGCCATTTTTAGACAAAGACAAACTAATCAATATTGTTAAACGTCATTATACTGTAGCCTGTACTTTTCCTCTGCATAACATAATATCGATCCAGAGAAACTGTTTGGTTGACCTCTACTATCGTATTTACTGATATTATCGCTATGAATGACGTGTCCATAGATTTTTACCAAAAGACAAATTTAACTCACTTTTGACATTTCTTTCTACGAGTATAAATAGGTTTCCTGTCAGTAACATAAATTCAAACTACCCTACTTTCTTGCAAATAAAAGGCAATGTATTGTTAAATCTGTCACATTTACCAGCGCAGCTGTCAGTGTAGTGACACCATGTTATCAACACGTGCGTGATAATGATAAGTATGTTAGCGATTGATATAAAAAGTAATTTATAAGTCAATGATGTTAGCGTTATGTAAAATATCGAGAGTGATATTATGCCTTTACACATTGGCCAGTGATGGGATGGTATGAACGATTTTTTTTTCTACCTGTCCCCAAAAATGTAGTTTTTTAGTTTAGCTCGATGCAGTTGGAAAGTTCAATATTCCACTCGAGTGTTTGCAATGCATAACCATCTAGAAAGATACTGATTTTAACATTGGATGCTGAGTTTATAGTTGAATGATTTATGAATGAATAGACACAATTCAACTTGTCAAAATTAAAGGAATTGTCAGTACTGTATGAGCGTGTTACGCAATTAGGGTGCAGCAGGTGTTTGAGAAAGGGCCATTAGCAATCGATAAGCTGATTCAAAATTAATTGAGAAATTAACGGCGACGTGTAGTGTGCGGAAGACGTTATGTGCACAAAAGCAGTAAACTCCCTCGTAATGCGGGTAGTTCGTAATTTTATGCCCAACTCGTACGCTTTGGAGGTGTTATTATCGCTTATAAAGCTAAGTTGTAAAACCTGCATATCACGAAGTATAATAAAATGTCTATCGTGTTGTAAAAAGCCGTGATGGCGTTTCACATTTATAGTTTTAATGCAAAAAGATTTAGAATCATAGACAATAAAGCACAACCAGTTTAGGATTAAGTAATACCAGCCTGGAATAGTGTCGCGCTTACACTGCAAGGCATGAATCTCTTATCTTGCAGAGAATTTGTAAACGTGCCAAAATCATAGCTAGCATATTCAGTATACATTGTTAAGCGAGGGGCTCATGAGTCGTGGCTCAGCTACGCTTGCCTCGGTAGGTCTGTGGATGGGTGACCATCTTTACATACCGAGACCCCTGCGTGTTTCGGAAAGCACGTTAAGCCGTTGGTCCCGACTCTCATTTGTGAATCTATGACAGTCATTACGGGTCATCTCGTCAGTAGCCTGAAAGTCTGACAACCAGTCTTATAAAGGTGTATCATATTACCCAATTACTGGGTTGTGAGGGTCAGATAGACAGTCGCTCCATGTAAAATATTGGTATTCGCTGCATTCGGTTGATGGACTGGAAACCGACCCCAATATAGTTGCGAAAAGGCTAGGCCGTTGATGAAATATTTGAAATAAGGTATTTTATTTATGGACAAATTGTGATATTCCTATTTTATTATTAGTAAGTACCTGGGTGACCGAGCTCTGCTCGGGTGAAAATAGAGAAAACGAATGTTCCCAGAAATTAAACGATTTTTCGCCCCCGTCAACCCCTCTATATTGCATCTTTCATCGAAATCTTTAAAGCCGTTTTCGAGAACGTGATTACAAGTATTATATATTATAAATATTACTCATTTAATAGTAGTACCTTTAAGATAAGCGACCAAGCTTCATATAAAGTTCTATCTGACAGCAGAAATGCTCAGAGCCGGAGAAAATTCTCCTAGAAGAAAAAGTAATGTCTAAGCAGACTCAAAAACACCATGTTCGAAGTAGTTATTGCTTCCAGTGATTCCTGGCTTTCACACAATCTATCGCAGTCGAGAGAATGCGTCCCTGACACCTGTCAGTTTCTAGTTGTAATAAGGATCAAATTCACAAAACACATATTCGTTAGTATATAAAACTGACAGATGTCAAAAACGCATTCTCTCGACGGCCGGGCTGTGCTCGGACGAGTACCGTATTGATTGATTTGACTTTCTACTTGTTACTGCTAGGCCAAATGTTTTGTGTACTCAGGGTAGGGCAAAGGTTGTTCCAATCCTGTGTTGTGTGAGCCCACGAATTTACCTACCTTTATCTTGACCTTGATAAGTCACTTCAGTTCAGGTTTTCGCCAAGTTTTTTACCTTACTTATAACTTAACTTTAACTTAACTTAACTTACCTATAACTTTCTTTTATAACTCTTTTATTCCTTTTATGGGAAGAAAATGGGAATCCGAGAATAATAAAGTCGGTGTTTGATAAGTTTTTCTATAAAGCAAACAAATTAATCTAGAGACGTATCGCAATACAATAGGTAGGTACTTATAGATTTTTTAGAGTTCCGTAACGCAAAAGGAAAAAACGGAACCTCTGTCTGTCTGTCAGTCTGTCAAGACCCTTTTTCTCAGGAACGCGTGGAGGTATCAAGTTGAAATTAATACCAAGTACGTATGTCTATGGCCCCTTAGAGTCCTATAAAAATCAAGATTCTCAGTCAACGCAATAAAAAAATACGGCCATTTATGCGACATATTTTGATACTCGCAAGTAAATTAAAACGTATGGGGTACTTCCCGTTGACTTAGAATCATGAAATTTGGCAAGAAGGAAGGTCTTGCAGCACAAGTACAGGAAAAGTTCGAAAATTGTTAATTTGTAATTTCATCACATAAAAAATATTTTCAAGTATGTCAGTCTGTCAAGACCCTTTTCAAAAAACGCATGGAGGTATCAAGTTGAAATTAATCCCAAATACGTATGTCTATGGTCCCTTAGAGTCCTATAAAAATCAAGATTCTCAGTCAACGCAATAAAAAAATAAGGCCATTTATGCGACATATTTTGATACTCGCAAGTAAATTAAAACCTATGGGGTACTTCCCGTTGACTTAGAATCATGAAATTTGGCAAGAAGGAAGGTCTCACAGCACAAGTAAAGGAAAAAGTTCGAAAATTGTTAATTTGCAATTTTATCACATAACAAACATAGACGTATAAAAAAAGCGGACAGATTCTCGCTGACAAAAAACTGTGTCTATCGGAGTCAGCCAGCTCGCTGTACCTACAGCCCGGCACGCACACATTCACACATCAGTCAACCATTCGTAATATGGTAACGTATTCGTAATATTATTTATTATTTATTTATAGTTAATTAAAACGGTTATACACCAATTACAATAATATGGTAAGGTATATAAATATTATAAGGTAAAAATACAGCATGTGTAGTGAAATGTGTGCGTAGGCCTGTAGGTACCAGGCCCGGGTCGACGGCGCGTTGTGTTCCACGCGCGCCTCAAAGAGATGTCAGCAGTGACGGGGTCAATTGGGCCGATGCCGCCGGGGTCGCGGGTAGTTCGAAAGAGATACCGTGGCCCTGGCACGGGCAGCTGAAGGAACATGGGTGGGTTTTAGTCAGTAAAAGTCTGACACGCCCTCCCGCTCTGCCCAGAGCGGGAGAAGTCATTTGATGATTTCCCATCCACAAAAAAAAAAAAAAAAAAAAAGGCCTGTAGGTACAGCGAGCTGGCTGACTCCGATAGACACAGTTTTTTGTTAGGGAGAATCTGTCCGCTTTTTTTTTACGTCTATGATAACAAAATATTTTTTTGGGATTACAATGTTAAGTTTGTTTTAGGGATAAATTCTTTTCAACTACGGAACTCTTCATTGTGCGTGGTCCGACACGCACTTGGCCGCCACATGCATAGGTACCTACTTCTATTCGTCCACGTTCTTCATAGAAAAGATAAAGAGGTCTCTCTCTCTCAAAGATAAAGAGGTCTCTCTCTATCTCTTTATCTGTTCTGTGACGTTCTTAATCTCATTGGAGGCTATAATATTGTGTGAATTTCGTAACGACATCAGTCTTGACCACAGATATAATTTATATATTTCTATGGTCTTGACTTGACATAATATGAAAAGTATTCAGCAATATGCCAATAATTTTATAAAATGTACGTAGTAGGTACTTATAACCTAATACACTGAACCATGGACGAAATTTATATAGCACTGTTTTGTTCAAATTAGCGCAGTTCCTTGTTTACAATACAAAATGCTTGGAGCCAACAGTTGGCACAGACTGTACTCGTAGATCAAAATATTTATCGCTATAAAACATGATTCATGGTACCTATACGAATCCGTACTAATCATCTATCAAGAAATAAAATAGGTCTTATTGATAAGGAAACGATCTGAGATAAGACTCGTTATTTGTAAAAGATAAAAACTTTTTACAAAAAAAAAAAAAACAATCGACTCCCAAAAAAAAAAAAAAAGCACTGCAAAGTGAAAAATAACTTTTAATTTCGGAAGTCGTGTCTGGTTTTTTAGTTTCGTTTTTGCCACAGACTTCCGAAATTAAAGTTATTTTTCACTTTGTAGTGTTTGTTTTGAGAGTCGGTTGTTTTTTTTTATTATTAAAAGTTTTAATATTAGTTATAATGACTTCAGTAGACACAGTATAGCACCCTGAATAATCAAGTCGCTTATTTGAATTATTTTTCATTATCCTTCTTGTGCTTATCCCATTCCCAAGTTATTTTCGATCGGCGAGGCTAGGCTTTTTCTTCTATACATCTCTATGATTTAATTAATTTAATTACTATTTTCCTGTTTTTCTCGGTTATATTATATGCTTGTCGTAAAAGTAGGTTAACATATCATCGATGATGATATAATTGCATTTGAAACCATGGCTGCAGTCAACGAGATACTTATAGTACAGCTGCCAATTTGTAATTGTAAGTATAAATTATATTTTGTTAATCAGCTTAAATGGTGATACGTAAAAGGTTAACTAGGCGAGAATAAGAAAGTGACAGAGTCAATTACTTCCATATGCGAAGAGCGCAACAATGCGCCGGATCCAAAATAAAAGCGCCAAAGTAAATAAAAAATGGTTTAAAAATAAATTAAGCTATCTATCAAAAATATTTCCAGTCAGAGTTTTTAATTAAGTAATTAATATGCACATTTTGAATGCAGTTTTGCAAATGAAATTACTTTTGATTTTAGAATTACAGAAAAAAATATTTAAAAAATACCCGGAGGTCTTTTCGGAATTAAATTCTATCCAGGAAAAACCTAATTGCGTTTTCTTTCAGTCAGACTATTAATCAAATAGTCAATAATATATCCAAAAATTAAATCCATACATGCTGTAATAGTGAAATAAATGGTTACTTAAAAGCCCCCAATTTATTTTGCCGAATTGTAGGTTATATTTAATGTATGTATAGTTATAAATATTGGTAAATAAATAATGATAACAATCACAGATACAGTGATGTAGATTTCCGTGACAACAAACTCGTCTAGATACAAAAACAGAACGAGGTCAAATTGCATGAAAAATCTGGAATCCAATTTAAAATAGGGTTTGGGTAGATAGGTAGGTATTTGAGACCTCTAGGGAAAGAATAGAATATATTATTATATTGCATGGGCTCATTGGGCCCCTGCTGGGTTAGCCCTGAGTCTATATTATGATAGTGACGTAAACAGAGCCAGCCAGCGCCAATTTACAATCTGGGGATGTGGCGATGGTTTGTTTCATTAGATGTTCAAATGTCGACATGTAGGTATGGCTTATAAATAAAATATACGAAACAATAGGTACATGATAGCAACAAAACACATAAATGTTATAACACGGAAATTCTTATCTAGTTTAGTTTTTAAGATAGCAGAACTTTAGTTTCCTGCATAGGATAACTGTGTCATTCGTGTTTGAAGAGAAAAAACCGGCCAAGTGCGTGTCGGACCTCGCACAATGAAGGGTTCCGTTGTTGAAAAGAATTTATCGCAAAAACATGTTCTCCCATACATTGATACAATCTGCCTAGCCTTTTCCTAACTTGTTGGGGTTGCCTTGCAGTCTAACCGGATGCAGCTGAATACCAGTATTTAATTGGGTAATACGATAGCCCTTGGCAAGACCGGTTGTCAGACTTTCGGTCTTCTGACGACCCGTAACGACAGTCAAAGATCCACGATGAGAGCCGGGCCCACGGAAAAGATAAAGAGCTGTTCTGAGGCCGGGACCAACGGCTTAACGTGTTTTCCGAGGCACGAAGGAGTCTCGGTACGTAAAGGTGGTCACCCATCCATGGACCAACACCGGCAAGCGCAGCTTAGCCTGATGGATCGACCCATGAGGCTGTTATTACTTACCCAGGAGCTCCTCATCCATACATTGGTATACGTCACAGTCAATTCTCCAACTGTACAAATTAAAGTTTATAATCCCAAAAAAAAAAATTGCGTGTATCAAAATATGTCACTTGAATGGCCTTATTTTATTATTGCGTTGACTTAAAAGCCTGATTTTTTAGAGCTGCAATGGATCATAGACCTATGTATTTTATATTAATTTCAACTTGATAACTCAACGCGTTCCTGAGAAAAAGGGTCTTGAGTTCTTGACAGACAGACAGACAGACAGGCAGACGGCAGGCAGACAACGAAGTGATCCTATAAGGGTTCCGCTTTTTCCTTTTGAGGTACGGAACCCTAAAAAAACATTGCATGTCCGATTGTAATTCAATCTTATTCATTTTTAGCACATTGTATCAAAGCCTAAGGCTAAGAAAAGTTTGCTTGAATAACCGGTACATACCTTCAGATCTGATTTGGGCGAATTTTCGGTACGACCCAGATTTGGAAATTCTATTTTGGGGCGCGACGGGGAATGTTTAGCCAGGGAGGTAGTTGTAGGTAATCGTCTGACTACCTAATCGATAACTTTGTTTAAGTATGTTTATTTTGCCATGGTAGCGTAGCATTAGCATGGTTTGAATCAGTCATTATGACCATGAATCATTCGTCTTTGTTTGGTCATTCGTCGACCAGAAGACATTGTTAACATTGAATTGATTGATCAATAAATAAATAATCCATACATTTCCGTTTGTGAAAGATATATTCTTGACTACTTAGCAACCAAGAAAAGCATGTGAGGACGTGATCATACGAAAACACACAAATAAATATGTTTATTATGAAAAAGTATTTGGCTCAGTGCCACAGATATTGCATTTCTTGGCTAGAGTTACACTTACATAATTATGTGACTTTTGAGACACAAACTCGATAAGACGTAAACCAATTAAACTGATATAATTATGTACTTACTGTTTATCCTTTACTAACGCGCAAAACAAGAAAGAGACAGAAGAAAATTCCATCTGTCAAATGAACTGTCATGTATAACCTCATAGTCGAAATCTGCTTGAATCAATTTGAAAGTTCTAGAAACTGATTTGGCAGATTTAATTTCTTTCACTACTTGCTTGTTTTACCCGTAGGTAATTAACAGACAGTCTAAATTAAGTCGGCCATATAAAAATCGAAAGATACTGTTGTTTATCTCCAACCTTTACCCTTTACCGTTAGTTTTTCATATTTCCTTTCGCCTCGAGCAGCGATTCACGGGCTGGATCTTACATAGGCTGTAAATCATGTAGGTACTAATTTATAAACCCAACACCCCATGGGGGGTTTACTTGCGGACCCCATAGGTTCACAACTACTGATGAATGTTTTTTTCCATCGGATGATGTTTTTTACGTTTATATAGGGTGACTGGTAATTAGTGACAAATACTTAAACACATGATCGTACTCATGATACCTAACAAACAACTTTTACTATGGGACCAAACCTGAAATCGCGAAAAAAATCTACATTTATGTTTGAATAACTCGTCAAAATGATATATAAAGCCTACCTATTATATAAAGGATTTTTCCTTATGCACACTTGAGGGGAAGTCGGTCGGCGAATACTCCGACGATTGTGTCGCCTTTTACGTCACCCATTTCTCATTTAAAAGGTACACCGACCATCCTTTACTTTTATGAAGCAGGAACATCAGGAACCTAGAATATCAACGTCAATATCTTTCGATTAGGATGTGACCTTCAGAAGGGGCTGGATCGTCGATCGGCGAATACTCCAATGATTGTGTCGCCTTTTACGTCACCCATTTCTCATACAAAAAGTACACCGATCATCCTTCTATTATGAAGCAGGAACATCAGGAACCTAGAATATCAACGTCAATATCTTCCAATTAGGATGTGACCTTCAGAGGACCCCTAAACTAGATCATGGGAGAACTACGGGCGTTCGCCGTGCATTGCGCAATTTTTGTTACGTCAGCAAGGAGATCGATGTAGTTAATGGAATGTAAATTGAAATTCTCTGAAAGCGTTACTGTCGCAGGATTTTGATCCCTTGTAGATTAGTTGTTTCGTGTTTACGTGGGATGAATGACAAGATGATAAAGTATTAGCCAATTAGCCATCTGTCGTTGTATTGCTTAGGTCTTTGTGTTTAAAAGGCGTTAATGCTCTTATGAGAATCAGCTTTTGTGGTTGTAAGTGGTAGAATAATAATGTGGGATTTCAGAATCGGTCCATTGCTTGGCCTTCCCTTGTTATTTTTAACCGACTTCAAAAAGGAGGAGGTTCTCAATTCGTCGGAACCTTTTTTTTTTTTTATGTATGTTCCCCGATTACTCGAAGATGGCTGGACCGATTTGGATTTTTTTTTTTGTTTTATTCGAGAGGGTATACATCACAGTTGGTCCCATATAAAATTGATTAACTTTGCTTCGGTAGTTTTTGAGTTAGCTTCACTAATACGTATTTTTTCCCGACTTTTATATGGATGATGTTCTAGTTTGTTTTGCAGATAGTGGTATAAGAATTTGTGTGGGGTAGGTACACAACTAAAAAGTGAAAAATAAAAACTTTTTTACAAAAAAATACAACCGACTTCCAAAAACAACACTACAAAGTGAAAAATAACTTTAATTTCGGAAGTCGGTGGCAAAAAACGAAAATACATTTAACTAGACACCGACTTCCGAAATTAAAGTTATTTTTCACTTTGTAGTGTTGTTTTTGGAAGTCGGTTGTATTTTTTTGTAAAAAAGTTCTTTATTCCGTTCAGTTGTTCACTGAAAGGCGGAGTTAAGACAAAACCCAACAGAAGTTGAAGTAGTTCCTTATCGGTCCGTAATGGCAATGGTGGCAGAGGTTAAACGTATTGCGTAATGCCAGGATTTTGCCTTATCACTTTAGGAATGGAATGGGAGCGCCATCAGAACATAATGTCTTTATACAAATAGGTTGATAAAAGCCATATGCTTAGCTGTTTGCTATTAGATATACTCGTAGAAGAAGATATCGTAATTTCTACTTATAGATAAGATAAATATAAAATACGAGAGTTATTCTTCCTTATTCATAAAAAACTAAAACACTCTATAAACCTGTTTTAGTTATAGAAGTGTTTTGTCTTCTTCTTTCAAACTCAAATCATAATTCGAAAGAAATTGACAAAACACTTCTATATGTAAGTAACTAAAATAAAGAACGTATTAGTTTTTTATGAGTAAAGGGGTTTAGACTCTATAGAAATGTGCTAAAAGAATAAATTAATGAAAAGGGATAGTAGCTAGTTATCATGCAGGTTCTGCAGAGCCTTTATATGCAGACAAAACTGCAGTCACAAATTCATATTAGGTACTTGTGCTTTTTAACCGACGAAAAAAAAAAGGAGGAGGTTCTCAATTCGACACGTATGTGTTTATTTTTTTTTTATGTATGACCACGCATAACTTTTTACAGTCGTCCGATTCGAAAAAAAAATTGTTTTATTCGAGAGGGTATACATCAAAGTTGGTCCCATATAAAATTGATTAACTTTGCTTGGGTAATTTTTGAGTTAGCTTCAATAATACGTATTTTTTCCCCACTTTAATATGGATGATGTTCTAGTTTGTTTTGCAGGTAGTGGTATTAGAATTTGTGTGGGGTAGGTCATCATCATTCTCCTGCCCTTATCCCAATCTATTTGGGGTCGGCGCAACATGTCCTTTTTTTCCATACTTCTCTATTATTCGTCATCTCGGTAGTCACCCCCTTTCTAGCCATGTCATCTTTCACACAATCCATCCATCGTTTCTTTGGTCTTCCCCTACTCTTATAGCCATCGACATCCATACTCAAAACTTTCCTCACGACATTTTCCTAGTAGTACCACAACTAAAAAGTGAAAAATAAAAACTTTTTACAAAAAAATACAACCGACTTCCAAAACCAACACTACAAAGTGAAAAATAACTTTATTTTCGGAAGTCGGTGTCAAGAACGAAAATACATTTAACCAGACACCGACTTCCAAAATTAAAGTTATTTTTCACTTTGTAGTGTTGGTTTTGGAGGTCGGTTGTATTTTTTTGTAAAAAGTTTTTTAGTACAGGATGATCCACAGAGATGGGTCAGTCACATCATCACAATACTTAGAACATATTTCTCGACCCTAATATTTTCTGAGCTTTCTATACTGAATCACATCGTCCGCCCGTAAAATGACACAAAACAGCTTCTACTTTATTACTGAATTATTTGCCTTGGAGCGTTATAATTTAGTCAAATTTTATCTAAACTGTACGGAAATTATCCAAAAATAGCGAATAACCTTATGTAATATGAAGGACTTCTAGATACGTAGTAAATTTTGCGAACATAAAGGTTATTAGGATTGCTAAAGTATTACTTAAGTTAAGTCATTCTACTTCGTATACATATTACTTATGCCATTTTCGTCTCTTGGTTAATCAAGTTGGGTTCTTCAGTCAATTCTATATTCGTTTCCTTGGTTTCTTGAGAAGGTTGCAAAAGAGAAACGGGCTATAGTATGATATCACAATGAAGTTGATACTCAATTCATTGTGTTCATTGTTTTGTTTTGAACAATTGTATGGGCAACCGCATCAGTGGCAACACTATCATTATCACCCTAACTGCTACGACATAAAGACGATCGTTGATCGACGTGTCAATGTAAAATTGTTACCACTGATGTGGGGTTGACTGTACGAGTTCAAACCACGACTGTTTGACATTGTTATTTGCCAATAAACGTGTATAGCCGTAGGTATACTCTTCCCTACCATTTATTTTACTTTTTACATAAACACGCCTATGAAGTTCCTTATTTATTGACAGGCAAGCAAGCGTAGACGAAAAAATGCAAACTTCATGGGCGCTATGACGTTCCTTATTATTGACAGGCAACCATAGACAAAAACATGCAAGACTTCATGGACGCTATGAAGATCTTTATTTATTGACAGGAAACCATTGACGAAAAAATTAAACACTTCACGGACGCTATGAACACAGTATATTTATTTACTGTGCTATGAAGTTCCTTATTTATTGACAGGCAACCAATAACAACCACAGGCAAAAAAAAGCAATACTTCATGGACGCTAAAGCAAAATAAATGGTTGGAAAGATTTATCGTCCGTATTACAATAAAATAGCCCTTTTTATTCTGAAACTCCTTTCTTGTGCTATTTTAATTTTGTTATTTTTCTTTCCTGGGTTATAATATCTCGGAGTTCAGTGTGCCTCTTAGCAAAGGCCTCCTCTAACAATTTCGATAGCAAAAGATGAGCAACCTTTCAAATGCCCAAGTGCCCAGTGATGCTCCAATTATTGCACGAAGGCTTCATATAATTGTGTAATCCCAAAGTTACATTCCGTGTTTATCTGCTAACGTAACATACTTTCACTTTAGACCTCGGTCTCGTGTTTGGCACAGTTTTAACGTTTACAAAGTGGGTCTTATTTGGCGTGTGCCAAATTTTTTTACGACATGTGTTTACTGTTAGCCGGCAATATAGATGTGACAAAACTGGCGCTTAGAGTTTGGAGATGTTCCATGTCCATATTAGTCGCGCTTTTTTTGGATAGATATGGCACGATATTTTATGAAGAGAAAGGTCGAAGGAGTGATAAATGCCTATATGGTGTTAACCGTTGTTATTCATTCCACATGGAACCTAAGGCATTGAAAAAAAGAAGAAGAAAAGAAAGAAAAATTCAAAGAAGAATTCGGATGAGTAGGTACTACTTCGTATACTCACTGATCTCTAGGACATTCCTAGAGATCAGTGAGTATACGAAGTAGTACCTACTCATCCGAATTATTCTTTGTGAAGATAGACCTGGACATCATAATGTAATTGTCAAGTTACATTTGCATCTATTTATGTAATTTCTATTATCTTATCACAAAGTTAGCTCGAAGTATTAAGTGAATTACCCATCAATGATTCGAACATTCGCAATGCATTTCTTTTTATTGACATTATTTATTATTCTATTCTGAATATTTCAAAATGTCATTGCGGTTGTAATTACACTCATTGGGAAGTCTTTGCTTACAAAAGTTCTATTGTCCATTGATATTTTTGAACATTAAAATGTCATTAGGACTGCTTAATCCTTATAAATTTAATACTGATCCAATTGAATTTGTTCCAAATAAAATAGGAGTAAGTTTTTCTTCACAAGTAGAAACTTATTTTAATTGCATTATCCGCGAATTCATAGCATTTAACTGGAATATTTTCTTGATGTCAAGGCAAGAAATTAAGTGGCACAAATTCTTAAGCAATTAATGCTTTGTTAGCGATAGACTAAGTTGTCCTTAATTTCAGTTTCTTGTTACTGCAAGACCTAATTGCAAATTAGTTTAATTTCAATCCTGATGGAAATATAACAATCGACACCAATGTGAGTCTTACGTCAATTGCCGACCAATATATTGGTCTTTGCACCGACCAAAACATATCATGCAGTTACTACAATAAAGAATCCAGCACCCTAATTGCGTAACACACTATCGATCGGAATTTGAATAATTTTGAAGCAAATTGCTAATCCATTGCTTCACATGTTCGAAACATTTGTCTTCTCAACACCGTAAATAACGCAATGAATGTTGTTGAACTATCAAAATGAAGCCGATTCCGATCGATAGTGTCTTACGCAATTAGGGTGCTGAAGCTCTTTGTCGTGTCGATGATTCCAGAAGATATTATGTCATTTGCTTCAGCGCTATCGACAGCGTTAGCACCGGCCTTGCACAGGTCTTTCATTATGGAGTACTGTTGCAATAAGAAATCTGCAAATCTCACCGTGAAAACTTAGATGAAGTAAGCTGTCATTTCACCTGATGCTGGGGATTGACACTACTGACAGTTCACTTCAAGCTCACTTCACTTACCTTTTGAATTGATTGGCAGGACAGGAGGTGAGGCATCGTTTGTGATGCTGCTCCACAGTAGCATTACCTAAGTTGTGGCTCGTCGGAGTCCCGTCTGATTAATTTAAACCTACTACAGCGGCCCATCTTACTTAGTCGGTTAGAGATTTCCAGGAGAGCCATTGCAGTTGGTGGCCCCCTAAGAGCTTTTATGCAGACTCAACATTGAACATAGTCATGTGGTGAGGGATACAAGGGATTTTGTAGGATCTTTTAGATTTCTAATCATGCTCTAAGGCCTCTGCCTCGAATTTTGCGGGCTGCGGGGCGACAGCGCGGGAGCGGCAGGATTTTATGCGTAAAAATAAATGGACCGGACCTGGAAAACAGCGGTGCGATAGCGGTTCGGGACAATGCGAGACGCGCCGCCGCCGCCGCCTCCCCGCCGCCCGCGAAATTCGAGGCAGAGGCCTTAGGCCGAACGACCATCTTGGAAATTAGTATCGTCACAAACGTCGCGTCTCGTGCGTCGCCTCGCACTCGACAAAATTTTGTTTAGGAATATTAATAGCGCTATATTTATGAGCGAATTTGATAAACAGGTATCGACATCAAGGTTAGGTAAAAATGAAAATCTGTATAGAATTAAGTTTGACAGCATTTTTTGTGACGTAGGTAGCGTGTTTTTGAAAGGCTATGCATATGTCGGAAAACACGATGCATAGATCCAAATGGGAATAAAGAGGAATCATAGAATACGTAACAGCTACTGAATACTTAGGTTACTTCTTCAGTTCTTACATTTGCAATCTCTTGGTTTTGTTTGTTTCATCTGTAATTTTTTCTAACCTAGACATATTTACGTTACAGTTCTAACCTAGATTTAAAATTCCTTGAACAATGAGAGCATCTTACTGTTACGGGACTGTACAAAGTTATCTGTGCTGCCATTGTCTCGCCTTTTGAACTCTACTGCGTTGATTTAGAGTGCATAATGATTGCTCTAAAGCTTTTCTCGGTTTGTCTGACTTGGCATGACGTCATGACCCTGCTGTTAAGAGTTTAATTATTGTAATGGCGTTACTCAACAGACTGCCATTATTTTGAGTCGGTATTTACCTTCTGTGTGGTTTGATTGCATTCTACACAAGCGCTAGTAGCCAATTACTTTAAACGGACAACTCATGCAGGGCTTCTTTAGTACCTATCATAGATTTAAGTTTTTTTTTTATATTTCCATGGTTCCTACCTACCGACTGCGTTTTAATTAGCCATTATTCCTTCACTCCTGGACAAGGTCACCACTCCAATCTTTCCACTTCTCAGCTCACGATGGTGCACTCCATAGATCTGTTTTTTATATTTCTATGGTGCACTCTATGTTCTATGTTAGAGGATTTGGTTTCAGTACTTAGTCCTTCATGTGGACCATTGTGGTGCACTCTTTCGCTCCTTCATTTGTCGTCGTGGAAGACGTTTTATCGATCTATGGAACGTTTTACGTTCTTAGCGTGACTACATAACTGTAAAAAAAACAAAACCCAATGTATAGTAATTCAGACTTTAATAAAGTAACTAACCTTGAAGAAAAAACTAAAGTTTTAATAATTTCGCTTGAAAGCTTGAATACTAAATTATATTATACGAGTCACCATCACCACGTTATCAAGATTACTGCAAACATGCCAACAAATACAGTAATAGCTTTTGTATTACGTGTCTACGTTACTCGTAATAAACATTTTTTTCTATTTATTCCCTGTATCCACAACTTTTACATGGCTTTTTGTACACCACAATCTGAATGATTTTGAAGGATATTGCTGATCCCGCCATGGGATCTGGAGGCAAAAGTCCTCGCGCACGTGTGGGAGTGGCGCGAGGAGGCGAAACGCCGGGGCGTAACTCCGCTGCCGCGAGAAATCACGGTACAGCGGACAGAGCTCCGGCGGGATCTCATGGCGACATGGAGAATGCGATTGTCGCAACGCAGCGCTGGGCACGCCACAATTGCGGCGATTAGTCTTTAAGAAGTGGTTGGAGAGGCGCCACGGCGTCCTCACCTTCCGCCTGACGCAGGTCCTTACCGGACACGGTTGTTTCGGGAGGTTCCTGTTTCGGATAAGGCGGAGGAAACGCCCGAGTGTCACCATTGTGTGGATCGCCCGGAGGACACGGTGGAGCATACACTGGAGGTCTGCCCGGCTTGGGCGGAGCAGCGCCGCGTTCTCGCGTAGGCGAACAGCGGCGGCGATCTCTCGCGTGCAAACCTGGTCCAGGCCATGGCGTGTTGTGTTCCACGCGCGCCTCAAAGAGATGTCAGCAGTGACGGGGTCCAATAGGACCGATGCCGCCGGGGTCGCGGGTTGTTCGAAAGAGATACCGTGGCCCTGGCACGGGCAACTGAAGGAACACGGGTGGGTTTTAGTCCATCCACAAAAAAATAGATATTGCTAATCCATTGCTTCATATGTTCGAAAAATTTGTCTGCTCAACAACTTAAATAACGCAATGAATGTTGTTGAACTGTCAATATGAAAGCCATTGCTATTGTTAGTGTATTACGCAATTACTCGGCTGTTTGGGAGCTGTTTTGTTGGATTTGATAACTTTATAATCCTTTATGAACGCACCCTATTCACGCAAATGTAGTTAGACAAATGTTCAGGTATTATCTTTATAAACCCTGAATTAGCGCAACAATCAACCACAATGGAAGAACAGGGACGGAATAACACACAATTCACAGTAAAATTGTTTTCACAATTTAACCGTTTTGTTATCGTGATGCTTAATCCATAGTCTATTCTGGTTGATTTAGGCAGAGGTCGAGCTCAGGTTGCATTTGTTTTCTATCCAACCCATGTCAAAAATCCTTGTTCAGAAGTATCTAAGTACATACATATCCGAAAAGGCAGAAACGCTCGGAAAAATAATAATGGTACCTATACAATAAACATTCATATTAACCTGACGCCTAGGCTATGGTATAATTTCCTGTGTGTTGGTATCATATGCATACTAAACAAATGTTCCTAGTCATTTACATAGACTTCAATCTCCTCATCAACATCCCGTACACACAGCCCGTACACATCGACTGCTAAACCAGGTCTCCAAAACAGACAACAAATTCAGTATCGGTACAATAACAAAATAAAGATGGACTTAGCTAAGAATTATTAGATTATCTTGTACCACTAACATACTGACCCAATTCTGTCCTTCACGCTGGTTTTCCCAACTCCAGGCTGATCAGAAATGGCACTTATATTTCTAAATACAAATGTTTGGATGCTTGAAAGGCCGCGGCCGTAGCATCTAGCAATTGAATGGATTTTGATGAAGCATTATGGAGATAGGTAGGTAGTAGGACATACGTTTATCCTGGATAAGCATAGTGTATGTAGTATGTAAACAGGAAGCGTGGTAAGCTTGGATTTCAACCAGAAAAACAACTCCAACTATCGTTCTAGAATTTTCTGATTGATAAGGCACTGCCAATATTTTGTCATCGCCAGCATAAGTAATCAATTCAACACAAAATGTGAATCAAAAAAACATATCGTTTATGATATGAAACATGTTAGATTTCACATTATAATCCGTTCAGTTATTTGGTAAGCCGCGCCGTGCGATTATAATGTTTTTTTATTGCATGAAAGGAAAAAATATATCAGGTAATTGGCATGATTGCAATACAATTTCCTGTGCCCTATTGTGCCATGCGGTTAGGCATACGACGATAACGGCTGGCGGTTGCGCACAACACGAACTGGTGAACCAAATACATAAGTGCGAAATTCCTGAATTAGATACGAACAGAGCAGTTTGTAAGTGGATAAGAATTATATGTTTTTCCGCGTCGTCGTGCGTCGCCTCCCACGGAGACAGACGATTACGTAGATGGCACAATATACGTAAGAGGGCTTAGAAGGTCCACTGTTAGAGTGGAATCAGTTATTATTGGCCAGCCACATTTTAGATTTGAATAACAGCTATGATCAACGGCTTTTTTCATACTTAGTTGTTTCGTTCATAATCATTATACCTATGGGCACATGGGCAGGAAAAGACAGGACGAGATCTTTCTTGAGAGCTTCAGTGAGGCTACCGACCGCTTCTCAAATTGCGATCTTTTCTTAGGTTTTTGATACGATCCATGTTGTAGATGGTAATAAAACTCCCTCGCGTTCTTACAATCACAGTTTGAGTGCAGTTGTTCTTCTGTATTCTGTGTACACAAATAATACGTGTGATACGTACGACAACGGTACTGCGCGTCGCGTTCGATCGATGTATGTGGTTCAAGGTCTGTCGCGTTTTTAATACTTACATTGTATTTTTAATCTAATGTTTGGGATTTTTTTTAGTAATTGTGACATCTGTGTACATGAAAACTGCTCGTCACGTTACCAAAATCTAGCGATTGTGCTGTTAAAAAAAGGCTAGAGTTAACTTCTTTGGAAAACGTTGAGTAAAATGTTAATCGTAAAATCAACATACTCGAATACAATAACTCTACTAACAAAATGACATTATGGATGACAAGGTAGTTATTGTAATAAGTGATTCAAGGAAACTTAGCGTAGATATTGAGCGAGTAGGTAAGAATTTTCTGTCGTAATGCTTGCAGGGAAATTATGGGGTTTCCACAGATAGTCAGTTAAGGAATATGTAAATAGTAGTAAAGAAATAACTTATTATATAGCGGGACAGACGAAAGGACTAAAGTCGTCATAGGTAGGATATAATATCCTATACTTACCTATGTCAAATTTAACTACGACTATGGTAACATTCAACATATAGGTAAGGTAGGTAGGTAAGTCGCTATGCAATTAATGAAATTAACGTTCTTCTGCTGTGAGTATATTCTGTGTAAAAGAGATGGTAAGAATCATCGGACATCAAGTCCCACCTAAACATAAACTAGGTAACAGTTTGTCATTTACTAATTCAACCTTCTCAGGACCGGTGGGGTAATTGCGTCACACTTTTACGGTACCTAGCAATGGCCTTTCATTTTGACAGTTCAACAACATTCATTGCGTTATTTACGTTGTCGAGCAGACAAATTTTTAGAACATATTATAAGCATATTAGCAATATCCTGCAAAATCATTCAATTTGTAATCGAAGTGCGTTACGCAATTAGGGTGCTGAAAAGACTGAAGAATAGGTAAGCCGTTGCTTTTGATGTTTTGGTTGCATTTTGAATGTGTTCTTAGTTTTTACCTTATACGTATATCCACACTTTTGTTTCCCATCATAACGAAGGAAGTTTACTGTTTGCGACACCCAATATAGGTGGATACCGATTATTCGTGAAATCGTGAGACTGGTCAGTCTCACGATTTCACGAATAATCACGCTGTTATTGGAATTGGAAAGATACCGATACTCGATACTAGATAATGTGAGCAAACACGTGATACGATGCGATATCAGAACGTATAAATAGGTCAAAAGTTACGATACGTCCGCAAACCTACCAAAGATTGTGTAAGTGCATTGCAGATCCGAAATAAATAGCTGTTCCTTTAGGTACCGAACTTAGGCGTGTTGTTTACCTACTTGAAAGATAATTCATTCCTTGTAGGAGGTACTTACGTAGATTTTGGAATAATGAATTGTTAAGCAAATTGACTACAATACGGCCGATTTATCTTGGCAAGTCCGAACTTCGCGCAAAAGGCTGCGCATGGTGACATGAGGCGAGTGTGAGTGAGAGAACATACGCGAAAGTACATAGTGCATAAATTCAGACTTGATTCAACTAAAACTCCACGGTGTCCTCTGCCGCTTATGGCGGGAACACGGGCACGCATTAGCACTCATCCGCGAACTCGCCACGACTGTCCGTCACCGGACTCTCCTCTGGGAAGTACTCCCCATAACCGGCGCACCAGAACACATTGCACGCCGTGACCATGACCACCCCAGGGACCAAACCAGCACATGGGTGCCAGACGACCCCGTGTCTAGGCACCCTTGGTCCCCCTGCAATGGGTCAGGTCAGTGGCCCTGCCGCCTACCACTTTCGGCCGCAGAATATAGGGAGAGCTGCCAACGCTATACCGACACTCCTCCTCCCCTGCGGCTCCACCGCGTCCGCCATCAAACGGTGGCGGCCCCGTCAAGGCCGCGGAAGGTAGGGAGAGCGGCGCACCGCAATACCGGCACTCCTCTCCCGCCGCGGCCTGCAACCCTCAGCCGCTCCGCTATGCCCCCCATACGACATCGCGGCCCGCCTCAGTTGCGATATCGCTCAAGCGGCACCGCAACCTACTTGTTGACGAGCGGCTCCCTCCTCGGGATCCTCTTCGCTTCACCGTGGGTAACCAAGCCACGGCTACTGAGCCCCCCCGCCTCGACAATGCGGGAACCAACCGGGGGGGGGGGACATTTTACTTCCCTGTGATATCGTGACGTAGACGTGGACTTCCACCACGATAATATCGTCACGTTAGAAATTATAAAAACTTTTTTACAAAAAAATACAACCGACTTCCAAAAACAACACTACAAAGTGAAAAATAACTTTAATTTCGGAAGTCGGTGTCTGATTACATGTATTTTCGTTTTTGCCACCGACTTCCGAAATTAAAGTTATTTTTCACTTTGTAGTGTTGTTTTTGGAAGTCGGTTGTATTTTTTTGTAAAAAAGTTTTTATTTTTCACTTTTTAGTGGTTCACATGTGCTTACCCCTTTACAGCGTACTGGTGTGATGTTATGTTATGAACTGGTGTGAACAACAAACAGACATGAGATTTCAGCAATCCCAGTCCATTTGCTATCATTTATTGAGGAGTTCCGTTGCCTATCTCAGAACTTCTTCATCAGATCTTCACCAAATTGAAATGGGACCACTCCAAGAAAGTACTCTTCCAAAAACTATCCAAATCGCTTCAAGTGTGCCTATAAAATTGGAAGAGTTCTCTCTATTTCTCCAGGATCCCATCATCAGATCCTGACTTGATGATCATGGGACCACCTGGGAAGTATACCCTTTCAAACAAAAAAAAAATAATCCAAATCGGTCCAGCCATCTTCGAGTAATCGGGGAAC
This sequence comes from Cosmia pyralina, assembly GCA_946251885.1. Taxonomy (NCBI): domain Eukaryota; kingdom Metazoa; phylum Arthropoda; class Insecta; order Lepidoptera; family Noctuidae; genus Cosmia; species Cosmia pyralina. The sequence goes on along the minus strand of OX276342.1, from coordinate 21,177,084 downwards.
ATACATAAAAAAAAAAAATAAAAAAAAAAAAAAAAAAGGTTCCGACGAATTGATAACCTCCTCCTTTTTGAAGTCGGTTAATAAAAGCGCATAATAGCTGTGTGTAAGTATAAATAAGTCTTGAGTTTACTGCAAAGGCACAAACTAACCTATGTATATTATTTTAGGAATTCTGTGCCTGTGAGCATGCTATCTTCATAAAAGCTGGCAGGCCGTCAGCAAACGAAGAGATACTTATCTGTCTGTGTCATCACTGTATTGAACTGGCCTGCGATTCCGATCACCTATCTAACTAGTAAAAAAAGCTTAGCCTATTAATAGTATACTGACGTCTTTGGAAAAAAGCGTGCGTAGTTTCAATAATACTTATGTACTTGCGACGAGTTTAATAAACAGTACGTACCTACATCAAAGAGGGATTTATTTTATAGCTTTCTATCGCAGCAGAGACGAGTCAGGAATTCAGGATAACTTTAATGTTATTCAACAGACTGAGCTAATATTTTCAGCTGTACTGACGCTGGTCTTTTATAAACTGGCATTTCGCTCGACTGATGGTTTGAGGTTTTTTTTTATTTTTTGATGTGAAAACTGCTTTAGGCGCGTTGAACGTTTTTTGTAAGGAGGAAAATCTTACGGGTTCGCGTCACCGCGTCACCGCGACCACAGTGAACATTTGCATTAGTTGTCTGCTGCAGCATTGGCATGAAAAAATGGTAGTATTCACAAATAAACAACAGAATAATATGATTTTATAAACTTATACCAGGAAGAAGTTACGAAATATCACAAGGCTGAGCTTTATCAGAAGACCCATTGGCATGAAAAAATATTCACAATTAAACAACAGAAAATCAATCTGCCTAGCCTTTTCTCAACTATGTTGGGGTCGGCTTCCAGTCTAACCGGATGCAGCTGAATACCATTATTTTACATGGAGCGACTGCCTATCTGACCTCCACAACCCATTAACTGGGTAATACGATACCCCTTGGTAAGACTGATTGTCAGACTTTCGGGCTTCTGACAACCCGTAACGACTGTCAAAGATCCACGAATAACAGCCGGGACCAACGGCTTAACGTGCTTTCCGAGGCACCGAGGAGTCTCGGTATGTAAAGATGGTCACCCATCCACGGACCAACCCCGGCAAGCGTAGCTTAACCTGATGGATCGACCCGTGCGGCTGTTATTACTTAGCCACACAAATAAACAATAGAATAATATGATTTTATAAACTTATACCAGGAAGAAGTTACGAAATATCACAAGGCTGAGCTTTATCAGAAGACCAATTGGCATGAAAAAATGGTAGCATTCACAAATAAACAACAGAATAATATGATGTTATAAACTTGTACCATAGGCACAAGGAAGAAGTTACGAAATATCACAAGGCTGAGCTTTATCAGAAGACCTGTTTAGAATAAAAATTAACTTATCATCGAATATTACGCAAATATCAGTCGCTTCACAAGTTTACTTATGTACTAAGTATGTAAAGTACGCTATCAATTTGTTTCCGATAAACAATCACATTGATCCATCTTCATAGGTTGGTTTCTGGTTTCCCTTTCATGTTGTGGTACCTAGGTTTTAGGTTAAAAAAGTCGTCTCTAAAAATAACCTACGTACCTACCTGAAGTGCTCGCGACCCTTTCACGTAACTTATGATTTTAGGGACCTCAAGTTACTGAACCCATATTTCCAATATTCTTCCTGACGTCTTGCATTATAAATAGGTAGTTAGGGTACGAAAGGTTTAGGCTTCTAGAATTTCTTTGCCTTTAGCACCGTTTTAATTCTTTCCGTCTTAGATTTGAGCTACACGATTATCTACTGACAACGTGCACTGACTGGACAGGTCCACTCAAATCTGTGTGGTTCCTCAAATTACCATCTCTGCATGGTCCTCAATAAGGCCGCACACGCACAAAGATTATGTCAAGACTCACAAGGAACTGTAGTGCTATTCTGTAAATATCTCACCGTGAACACATAGGTGAAGTGAGCTAGTAATAGCAATAGTGTCAATCCCTAGCATCGGGTGGAATGACAGCTCACTTCACGCTCACTTCACTTAAGTTATCACGGTGAGATATTTACAGAATAGCATGGCTGATCTCTGAGTTGGTTTCGGCCTTTCTTCTCAGAGTAGTCAGTTAAGACATACCGAACTCATTTAGTTTTAAAACATGAGTACTGAAGAGCTTTCATACATTGATCAACCTTCGTATAATACAGGCTGACATTCCATCACTCAAACTTCGAACTACTTTTGAATAAAAGCTGTTCTAGCTTTTGTGCAAAAGAAAGTGATAGTCTAGTCAGGTCAGGGCTAGGCACTGCGCGTTTTTCCTAAGAAAATATATTATTAATTTACATAAAACACCAGATGGTTTTATCCTCATCATTTCTAGTAGATGTTCGATATAGAGAGCGTTTTAGCATACGAAGGGTACAGGGGAAAAGTGATGGGTGTCAATTACACTTTGATTTGAGAAAATCAGATAATTAAGTTCATAGACTTATTATGTCTGTTTAACACTGACCTCACACTAAATAAAATTCATGTTCATAGGTTTATATTTATTGTCATAGTTGGAATGAAAGTCAAAGTTATTAGAGCATCTTATGTATTTTTTTTAATTAAAAAAAACAAAGTTACATAATATTCCCGGGGAACAATGATGAATGTTAGTTAAAAATTGATGAATGTCATCATGGAAACACTAGGTATGCTTAGTTAATTAATCATACCTATTATATTACTCATCATCATCAATTATATTACTAGCATAGGGTAACTCGTAAAAGCGTGAATAAAACAATGAGCACGAATTAAGCAAACGTACCGAAGCTTTGACATTGACAGTGACAGCCAAAACCTCGCCATAGCTGCCATAGACACCTTCATCATATTTTTACTGACATCCATCATTTTTTGCCGGTATCAGAAAACCTTCATCGTTTTTGTGTGTGCCTCAATTTTTAACAGTTTATTTTTTGGTGACAAGAAGCGTTTTTTGCCTGTATTCTGAAGAAAACATATACTATTTTTAATGGACTTTTGAATGTTGCCAATAACAAAAAAAAAAAAAATATACATCCATTACTTTTCCCCTGTACCCTTCAAACCTGCACGGTAATTAAATGGATTACGAGACCAACTTGGATTTAAATATGGAGCGTAGAAGCGTATACTTAGATATAAAAAGATGTTTTGAAATAAGATTGAATTAAAATATAAATAAATAAATAAATAAATAAATATGTTTGGACATATCACACAACGCCATCTAGCCCCAAGCTAAGCAACCTAATGCTTGTGTTATGGTAACGAGATGGCTGATAAACTACTTATATACATTTTATTTTTTTGTAAATACATACATATTATAGATAGAAAAACACCCAGACTCGGAACAAATACTTGATATATAACAAATATATTAGAGTCCTACGTGAATAGTCTATTATTTAAACGGTCCCAAGGAAGTGAGGGTCCTTCCGGTCCTCACGAGTACCTACGTTGGGTATTAATGTTTTTTGAACCAATTTACAGTAATAAATATCATTTATGTAATTATTATTATCATTTAACTTTGATTTGGCTTTTTACGTGTCTACAAAATTGCTTCTGTTATGGTAAAAAGATTTGTCGGGTTATAAGTAGGTATAGCTGTCCAGGGAGCATCACACGAGACCAAATAAATGTCAATGGGACACATGGCGAAAGGAAGAAAATTTCGCTTTCTCATACCTAACTGGTATACTTATTATAAGAACCAACCATACCATATTTGACTACTTCCACAGTCCAATAAACGAATGTTAATATTCAGATAATAAAGCAATGAATGTGTTTCATATTCCATTCCATAAAACGAATTGAACAATAAAATCTTTTATCACGGAACATTAAATGCAATCTTATTTCTAAACACGTTTGTGGACAATGTGGACAATAGGTAGGTTAGATAGGTACCTAGATATATTTCACTTAAGTATGTGGCACACCTGGAAAACCTTCTACAATTTGCTAATGGGGCTCCCACAATGTGACCTGATGACTTTATGAAGGCAGCCAAAGGGGTGAATGAATACCTAAAAGGTTAAAGCTTGACAGTTGAACGAATCTCCATTAGCTTTTATGCTATTATCTTTGCAATCGATCACTACAACAAGGTTTCTGATTCCTATTACTAGTTTAAACCGCAATGGTCCGCCAATTGAATTCCATTTTTTAGAACTGTTACAGTAATCAAGTGAACTATAAATGGTTAAAAGACACTTCGAAGGAAACCCAGTTATCTTCCCGACCACGGCGCGCAGACACTATAATTTTCTACGAATTGATGTTTCTGGCACATTTATTACTTTGGTCTAAATCGCACTGTAATTCGAAGGTGAAATCCTTGGACTGTCTTGAAGTTTAGAATGAACAGCTATGCGACACGATTGTTATTGAAGTTAGTATCTGCATGCTGGTCATCAAGATTGGTGATCGAAATTGTTGGTGGAGAGAGATCAGCCGGTCTACTCTTTAAAAATCGCAACGTGAAAACAGGTGAAGTAGCTAGCTGTCACTCTACCTGATGATAGGGAGTGACACTATTGAAATGAAATGAAATTGTTTATTCTGTAAATAGGATATCGGAATCATTTTTAACCGACTTCAAAAAGGAGGAGGTTATCAATTCGTCGGAACCTTTTTTTTTTTTTTTTTTTATTTTTTTTTTTTATGTATGTTCCCCGATTACTCGAAGATGGCTGGACCGATTTGGATTATTTTTTTTTTGTTTGAAAGGGTATACTTCCCAGGTGGTCCCATGATCATCAAGTCAGGATCTGATGATGGGATCCTGGAGAAATAGAGAGAACTCTTACAATTTTATAGGCACACTTGAAGCGATTTGGATAGTTTTTGGAAAAGTACTTTCTTGGAGTGGTCCCATTTCAATTTGGTGAAGATCTGATGAAGAACTTCTGAGATAGGCAACGGAACTCCTCAATAAATGATAGCAAATGGACTGGGATTGCTGAAATCTCATGTCTGTTTGTTGTTCACACCAGTTCATAACATAACATCACGCCAGTACGCTGTGAAGGGGTATGCACATGTGAACCACTAAAAAGTGAAAAATAAAAACTTTTTTACAAAAAAATACAACCGACTTCCAAAAACAACACTATAAAGTGAAAAATAACTTTAATTTCGGAAGTCGGTGGCAAAAACGAAAATACATTTAATCAGACACCGACTTCCGAAATTAAAGTTATTTTTCACTTTATAGTGTTGTTTTTGGAAGTCGGTTGTATTTTTTTGTAAAAAAGTTTTTTTACACGTCATAATTAAAAAAAAACAAAAAAATTTAAAAAATAAGCTAGATGGAGTCGACATTCCTATCTGACTACCATGAGAAGAAATGGTGAAACAAACTCAGGGGTCAAAAGTGTCTTTTAAAGTCCAGACATAAGCTTGGTCAGATCATGTGAGGACCGTGTAGTGTAGATCCATGTCTGAAACGGTCTTTTGAGGAAAGAACCATACAAATTTGAGTGGACCTGTCCAGTCAGTGCAAGCATTTGTCAACAATCGTGTAGCTCCAGTCAGTGCAAGCATTTGTCAACAATCGTGTAGCTCCAGTCAGTGCAAGCATTTGTCAACAATCGTGTAGCTCCAGTCAGTGCAAGCATTTGTCAACAATCGTGTAGCTCCAGTCAGTGCAAGCATTTGTCAACAATCGTGTAGCTCCAGTCAGTGCAAGCATTTGTCAACAATCGTGTAGCTCCAGTCAGTGCAAGCATTTGTCAACAATCGTGTAGCTCCAGTCAGTGCAAGCATTTGTCAACAATCGTGTAGCTCCAGTCAGTGCAAGCATTTGTCAACAATCGTGTAGCTCCAGTCAGTGCAAGCATTTGTCAACAATCGTGTAGCTCAACACAGGATTTAAGGATTTATTGACAGCTCACTTCACCAAAGTTTTCACGGTAATATTTCTACAGTACACTTAGGTACCTACTGCTGCCCATGCTTGGGCATGGCCTGAAATAAGCAAGCCAGTATTTATCCATATTCGAAATTCATTCGCTTCTTACATAACACCTTAATTTTCTGCGAGTCAGGAAAAAAATTGCATCTAGACTACTTTCACGAAGCCGTTAATAGATATGCAAGAACGCGTCATTCCGAGACGGTCTCAGGTATGTAATTTCACCTTTCTGAGAACACTTGTCGTGTAACAAAGAAAATACTATTTTTTGCTTTAAGAAAATCAAGTAATCATTGATTTCATTTCTCAGTATTCTCCTTGTGCCGACTTCTTCTTCGAATCGACGAAGAATTCGTAGTACATAGCTTTTGGTCTGTTATGTTTAGGTAGATAAGCTGGAAAAATACTTTCAACACTACCTAATACCATTCGATCAAACCCATTCAAAACACATTGTGACTGATATTTATGTACCTATCTATTGCATAGGTACACAAATCCCATGCAAAAACATCCAGAGTTTCAGACGGAGTTCAAACATCGCTATAAATTAGACAAATATTTGTCTCAATTCGCATTCGCGTCTCATTCAGAAGTCTAGAAATCTTTCTATTCGGTCGTTCATCTAATTTCTAGTCATGAACTTCATCCCTAGTTTTTTAAGGGCTTCGCTTGAAAAATAACAAAGGTCACTCATGGGTTATGGCATGGACTAGAAACACCATCGTAAAACTATAATCTTAACGGTTGACATTCATCGCATTATTATAGCTTTAGCAAGTGCTTGTGCAGCCGTATAGGGACAAAGACGGTCAAAAACTTCAGGTAGTTATGTCGGAGCATAGACTGTTACATAGGGATCAACAACTTCTAGGTTAATCAATATTTTTAACGAAACAGCTGAACCGTTTAGACGTTTAGTGTTATTATATTTTTTTCTGAAACGGTCACGTGATGGAATAGTCTGGAAGTCTAGAATTCTTATTCTACATAGACTGACCTAATTAACGTAAATAGTAGATGTATGTATGTAAGTAGTGCTTCGAAATTATGAGCAGACTTCGAAATTAGTCAGATGTTGTACAATGATGATGTAAGTACAATTTTTTGTAAGTATAAAAAAAATCAACACTAAACCTCCTAGGTTCGAAGCCATAGCAGTTAACGCCAAAAACGGGGCGTTAACTGCTAAGGCTTCGAACCTAGGAAGTTAAGTGTTGATTTTTATAAACAAAAAATTCTACCTCATCTGACAAAAAATGTGAGAATAGGAAATTTCATTATGCTATTTTCTCAATGGTGGTGCTAGACTACTGAGAGGACAGCTATGCCTAATAGGGATCTATTAAAGATGTAATGAAAAAGACATGCTTCGCCGACCCCAAATTACCTAATTGGGAGGATATCCTAATGATCCGAGATCCCCCCGCACTGGGGCTGATTGTGATAATTATGTTACATACCTACTGTAAAATGCACTGTAAAAGACGTAAGAGATTGTTCATAGTAGGTGTTAAGCTTCATTTGGTTAACGTTAACACAACGCATGACCTAGATGACCGCAAAGTATGAATGTTGGTTGTAAAAACTGGAAAAATCACTGTCTGTTGAAAGCCCGACTCGCCTACATTTTTCACACATAAAAGATTATTTTATACCTTATGTTCTAGGAAATAAAGGTCCTGGTGCATATAAAATGCATGATACAAACACAGTAAATAATAATTTACTGTGTTTGTAATTTGCGACGGACGATAGTCGTTGCAATTTTTATTTCTATGATTATGATAATTTTATTATTCGTTGCAAGCAGATTGATTTAGCAATTTAGGGTTGACACCGTTGTCACAAATATTCTTTATATAATAATTTAGATAATTTATATCAAAACATCAAATAGGTAGTCAGAAACTCTTTGGTCAAAGGTCTATAGATAAGAACACTTTATAAAAATAAAAAGGCTATCGTAAATAACTCCAAACTAATCTTAATTTCAGGGCTTATCTTATCGTTTTATCCTGAAAAAGAAATTTTTTTTTTTTTTTTTTTTTTTTTGGTACTGACCTTTTCGCAATTGGCTCCGGGAGCCTCTGTTGCTTAACCGGGCGTCGGCGGGGCCAGATGGGCCTCTCGCCTTGCAAAATAATTATTAAGTAGCACAGCTAAGGGCGTCCCATAGTGGGACTCGAACCTAGGCTTAGGGCGCTACTGACTACTGAGCAAGTGGGGACTTGAAAGTGTCGGTCTTATTGAAAAAGAAATGTGACCCTTTGCATGAGAACTTGAAATCTCACGCGACAACCCTTGGCAACGCGGTCACCGACTCGCCGTGATACGACATGAAAGCTACAAACACAGAATGCCCACGTCATACAAGACCGCCCGATAATTTACATAAAAGTAGAACCAAAGAATAATTTTATACAGCCATGCTATTTAATAATTGGATACCTCAGAGGAAATCTGTATTGGACTTGGACGCCTCAAACCTCAATCTCAATAGATCATAGATTTTTCCTTGATAAAAGTATAAGAAATGCAGTTTCAGTCAATAATTATATTTAACCACTTTTAAACTTAAATCACACGAAACTTTATACTTTTCTCAAAGTCATAATACTTACCTACGTAATTAAGACTTATTTTTTTGTATAAAAATCTGAATTTGCTCTGCATTTCAAAAGTTATTGTACTTTTAGTTTTTGTAACTATCGATTTCTTCTGGATAAATTAATTAAAAGCATTGATTTGCCGGTAGGTACTTAATTTTTTTGGCCATGATCGAAAACAAAAAAATCGGCTGGAAACGAGAGCCGAATATTTTTTTTTTCGCCCAAAAACTGCCGAAACCAGAACACGATATTCAGTCGGACTCTCTCAACAGGTCACGTGATTTTAGGTAGGTACAGCAAATTCAATAATTATAAAAGACATTTATGCTAAGCCCGCGTTGATTTCAAGGAGCTGGAATTCTGTCCCCTCCGCACTTTGTATCGATAATAATATCCAATGTCATCCTGTCACGTGTCTTACAGCTCACGTTTTTACAAACAAATCTGTTTCTGACTGCTTCTAACAGTACGCTTTGTTTTCTATTCATCGATGGTTTTCCTCCCTACACCACACCGCCATCTATTCCGCTGCAGCGATGTATAGGTAGAAACGCGTTTAAATGAATTTAGGTATATTTAGGTACCGTTAGACTTTAAATAGATGACGCACGGGGTGCATTGCGTTGCGTTGCGTCGCGCTTCGTCGCATTTAAGCTCGGTTCTAAAAGGCATAACGAAAAATTTTGATTAAGTAATATGTTTATTTAATAGCTATCAGGCAGACGCAAATTAACCTTTGGAGTCGATATCAGAAATTCAGAACCGCCACGCAATGAATCACGTTCACGTGTAAGTCATGCTAATGTAAATACTGTTTCTATGACTACCTAACAAAAAAAAAAAAATATTATCTGTCTGAGCACTCGCCTGACCATTCATTTTGATACAATAACAAATAACACGATGCTGTTTTGTTTCAACATTGGTAAATAAGACAGAGAAGGCAAAAGTGACGTAACTTTGAGCGGCATGTTACCACACATGACCTAATCATTTGTGGGAGGAAAGAGACAAACCTGCTCATGAAGTTACGACAACATCAACATCGCGTATGGTGTGGAACTGTGGAAGTGAACTCTTATGCAGGAGGGATATAATTGTTTGGAAAGCTGCCATAATTTCAAGTTCAACTCTTCACATAGAGACAGACAATCTTATGAAATACCTACCCGCCATGTAGTTTAGATAAATGACAATCTGTCTTTGAGGACTGAGACTGAAGGCCTACTAAAGGAGTACATACATTCGATTTAGCTTTATACAACCCTCGGCAATAATTCTAATTTATACTTTATTACAATGCTATAAGAGTTACCTACATTGCAATCCAATTGGTATTATAAATGTGAAAGTTTGTATGTTTAGATGTTTGGATGTTTGTTCCTCAATCACGCAAAAACGGCTGAACGGATTTCGATAAAATTTGGCACACAGATAGTTTATAACCCGGATTAACACATAGGATACTTTTTATCCAGGTATACCTAGGTTCCCGTGGGATAATTTCCGACATCCAGGCGGGCGAAGCCGCGGGCAAAAGCTATTAGTAACTTCAAAAAGGCTTTATGTAAAAAAAATATATAGTAGAATTATGTCATCTGTATTCTGTATTCTCTCCAGTTCCTTCTGTTTTAATATTGATCGCAGAATGTGAAGCGCGTGTGAGCCGTGCGTATAAGGCCGGTTTAAAATCAATTAAACCAATCTGTTTAAAACGAAAAAAACCGTTTAAAACCGAAATAAACCATTATTTCGATTTAAAGCGGTTGGTGTTGACGACTATGTTTTTCCTAACTACATTTTCTTGATTTTACCGAGGTAGGGATATGACGGAGTACCTATAAACTGTGTAAAGATTTTTTGAACGTGTGATAGGTATACTGATATTGATATTTATACTCAGCGGGTTTAGTTCTAGTTGGCCAGTCCAACCAAGCGTAGGTATTACCTAAGTTATAAAAAATCTATAGATAAGATAAAAACTCTGTGTTGGTAAATAAACATTTTTTCATTGTTTTCAAGCGACATAAATAATCAATTTGATTCAGTTTAAAACCAAACTCACACTCTAGCACTCTGGTTGACGTCGTCACTCGTGACTCGACGCAACGTTGCCAGCTCGCCTACCCTACACACATGCACATACATAATGAAATGTAAAACACAGTTCTTTTATTTTTGTAGGAGAGTTTTCAACCGTTTAAAACGATTTATTTGGTGTTTAAAACGGCAACATTTTATTTAAAACGTTTTAAATCGGTTGTTTTACATCTATAGTCGTGCGACACCACACCACCACAGCCTGCAATTTGTGTCGATAAGCGTGGTAACAAAAGTAATTTTCGCTACAACCGTAATTTACAACGGTGTATTGAGAAGCCCCCGTGTTCAGCAGAGCGCGTAAGACCACGAATGTAAGAATGTCGACAAAGCAAATTATAACTCCGTATAATTACTGTGGTATTAACGTGGCTTTCTGTAGTTGCTGCCTACTTACCCCATGGAAAAAAAGCAAATTATGAGAGTCATTCAAACGTGTCTTTGACAATTCAGCAGGGGTTAACGCTCAGGATTTGCCAGAAAGCTATAGAACAGAGTATTCTGGGTACCTGTCAAACCGGGCTAAGAATAAGTACAACAATCCACAGAATTTATCTGTTCTGTGAATTTTCACATGGGCGGCCGCATAGATATGGCGGCCGTGAAGGCTTTCGGGTATTGATCTGTCTTTCAGAGGCCGTATTAGTTCATAAAAGCAACCCATCTAGACTGATTTATCTACACAGTTTACCCCAGATTTTTCATATTAATAATTACCGGTTCTGCGATTTTTCATCCCCGGTCACATGAATCTGAAACTATCAACTGGGTCATATTGGCTTTCAATTACTTTTTCTCCAATCCCTCAAAGTTGGCCAAGATATTGATGAGATATCGCCTTCTTTAAGTAAATACCTACACTTTTGTTTTTATTCGGCCCGTTAACTTAACTTATAACCGTTTTCAACCTGAATTTATTGGAACACCCCCTGGGCTGGGCCCTGTATACCCAAGTCTTATTATGTTCATAAAATTCAATTAACACATGGCGAGTGAGGACTTTGCCCTCACCTCACCTCATGTGATCATGTAAGCTAAGAAAGCGGAAGCTGTTATGTCCAAACTGGGCCAGTGCAATGACCCAGTAATACTTGCAACGCCAACGAAACTGCTTGCTACTGGCGCGGCGGACGTCAAAAAGTCATGCATGCATAATCGTGGCAATTTGCACCAAGAATGGTGAAGTCTGAGATGAAACTCTGCATCACAAAACCACAATGCTTCGACTGCTTTTCAAAATTATTTGGCTACGGGGAAATTAGGGTCAACGCTCGTTCTTTTAAGTTACATAGACCCCAGAAAAATAAAAAAGCTCCTGTCCTTTTCGAGTTCAATTCCTAAGGTACCACCTGGCGCTCGGGCTATTGTACCTCTACCTACCTTACCGGAAACGAGATAGCCTTGCAGTTGCATTGTCTGTTAGTCATAAAAGTTATCGTCGGGACCATAGAAATATTATATCTATGGTCGGGACCGTTACATGTTCCATATTCTTAAAACCTAGCCTTTCTTTGCATGTACTACTATAATAACAATTCGTGTTGCGATAGTTACAGTCATTATATTGGTCGAAGTCATGCACGCTATTTGAGACTTTAATGCATGCTCGTGCAAGGAATAGAATGCCTTGCAGTCGTTGAATACCTATACCAGAACAATTTATTATTGCATCGCTAAATGGACTCTGTACCTAGTATGAGATAATATTTTAAATAAATTAACTACATTGAGCATACACAATATAATAAACATTAATTATGTTTTCTGTATTATTTTAATTTTATTGTGGAATGAGCCGGGCTGGGTCCTTTTTATGATCATACTTTTTTTGGTTCTTTCTCTTTCTGCCCAATTTTTACAGCTGTCTTTGTCATGTTTCCAGTTTCTATATCTTCTATCTCCTTCTTTGCAGATTCGATGAGAAGGAAAGCATATCGGGCATGCAGCAGCTCAAGTCTTCGGTGCAGAAGGGCATCAGGGCGCGTTTGCTGGAACTGTACCCACACTTGGAGAACTACATTGACCAAGTTCTTCCAAAGAAAGACACATTTAGGATTGTCAAATGGTAGGTACACAACTACGCTACTAATAAATAAACAGCTTATTATTTTAGGAAAGTTATGGGTATGAATGTGGATGGCTAAAGATAAAAATAAGGAAAGACCAAATAAACGATGTATGGACTAATATGTGTGAAAGATGATATGCATAAAAAAATGAATGAAAAAATGAAATGTGATGTGATGAATGAATGAATGAATGGTGTGCATAATAAAGAGTATTCTATTCTATTCTATTCTATTCTATGGCTAGAAAGGGGGTGAACACTGAGATGACGACTAATAGAGATTGTGTGGAAGAAGAAGATATGCTGAGTTTGCTTGAGTTTACAATTGGGAGTACCTGGTCGATCGAGCTGTGCTGTGTATGTGTGTGTGAATTTTCCCAGAAATGAGACCTAGCTAGATCGATTTTTCGCCCTCGTATAAACCCCTATATTGCAACTTTCATAGAAATCTTTAGAGCCGTTTTCGAGAATGTAATTACAAATATTACTCATTTAATAGTAAGTGTAGGATAAGGGCAGAAGAACGATGATACCGTTTTCTTCTACTATATTTTAAAGCAACATATCATAAAGAGACAAGCCATATTCAAGCCATTGTCTAAAGTATTAAAGCAAATGCTGTCCTTTCAAGTTTTTACCTAGCCTGTTTGTACTCCTAAAATATAGATACCTCATACTATTTTTGAACTAGACCTGATTTTAATATTATGCATTAACATTTTCCAGTCACGATCACATCGAGATCATGGTGAACAGCGCTGGAGAGTTGCTATTCTTCCGCCAACGTGAGGGTCCCTGGATGCCGACACTGAAGCTTCTGCATAAATGTAAGTAACAATGTAACTTATAATGAGAGTATCTGAGATGTAGACTGCAAGAAGTAGTTTAGGATGATAGAGTTAGATGGGGTATGACCGAAATTAATGTTATCCGTGTCTGTACTCTGGGCAGTCGATGTCAAAGAGGAACAAAATACGATTCATCATGAGAGAGATGCAAGGAAAATGCGCCTAGCTTCATCATCCAACTACAGCCCGACTTAACCCACTGCTGGCCAGCCGCATTCAGGTTCCACCGCGCCTCGCGTACCCCAAATAAATTAGGGTAACGGCAAGATAACGATAACGAATTGATGAGAATATCAGATTCTCGGACGGTACCTATTCTTAGTGGACTACATGAATTTCAGTTGCTTTAGGCTGGACAGGACTAAATTGATGAGGGATTAAACTTCATTGTTCATGAAAGCCATAAGAATACACCATGCTCTCCAAGCCCATAATACCTCGTTCATAAACGTACGTTGTTATTTCGTGGACAATAATGTGGGTTATACGTTTTTTCGACTGTATAATAACTACTTTGTTAATGTATAACTGTTTTTGTCCCAAATAAATAAAATAAAATAAAACCAAAGCTTAAGTAGGTACCTACTTTCTATTTTTATGTTTTTATTTATTGCACAATATAGGTAGGCGCTGTTAGAGTGCAGCACACTTATAGCTAGGTTTGACTTTAATATAAAATATTGCATTACTAGATACTACCACAACATACATTGTTATAATATTAGGAACTTATTCTCTTCGTTTCTCCAGATCCATTCTTCCTGCCGCTGCAGCAAGTGGACAAGGGTGCCATCCGCTTCGTACTCAGTGGTGCCAACATCATGTGCCCCGGTCTGACGTCACCGGGAGCGCGAATGAGCGGCGTCGATAAGGGCCAGGTGGTAGCCGTCATGGCTGAGGGAAAGGAACATGCCCTGGCTGTCGGATGTACTGCGTTGTCTACTGATGACATGTAATTATGTGTATATCTTTTAATCCGCATATTGAATTAGGTCAGGCCAGGACAGGCCTTTCCAGAAAAGTTATGATTTTGGTCTTTGGGCTTACCACCTAACCTACCACAGTCGACGAATTGTCGAAAACAGTTACCAATAGGATATCAATAAAAAATCAATCAACTCAGCCTATCGCAGTCCACTACTGCATAGGGCTCTCCCAGGCTGCGCCACAACACCCTGTCCTCCGCCTTTCGCATCCAGTCTGTCCCACAGCCAGTCTTTCTAAGGTCGTCGGTCCATCTAGCTAGGGGGCGTCCCACACTACGCTTGCCGATACGCGGACTTCACTCCAGGACTCGTCTGATCCACCGGCCATCGGTCCTTTGACAAACATGGCCAGCCCACTGCAACTTTAGCTTGCTTACCGGATATAGGTACCGCTATTTTATTACCAAGCCACGTACATAGTGCTCTCTCTTTATGATGCTTCACATCATCATGAATACATCATCGTCTCAGACGAAAGACGTCCACTCCATCCACTACACTGGACACAGGCCTTCCTCAAAGGATCTTCACATCGGCCGGTCCTGTGAACAAAATCTTTCGATTTTTTTTACTCAGAAATTCATGCGTCAAGTGTGTTGCGGTGACGCGGCCGCGGTGACGCGAACCCGTAAGATTTCCCCCTACCAAAAATCGCTCAACGCGCCTAAAGTTTTCACTTGAAAAAAATGGTTGCCTTTTTTAACGAAATGACAGTATGAAGTATCATTTTGCTGCAGCTGATTAAAAGTCCGATCATAGTAAACTTACAAGCGGAGGGAGTATGGAAAGAGCCTAGGAAAAGGTACAGTCAGCAACAAAAGTCGATTAACACTTGTGTTTTCTAAATCATAATTATTGAGAAAAATACTTCATTAAAATGGGAACAAATGTAAATTTTAAAGAAAATTAACTATTATCTAATAAATGAAATGCTAAAAAGCAGGTTATCGTATCATTTGTGTTAATTTAGATGATGTGAAAAAGTAGCAGTGTTAATCGACTTCTGTTGCTGACCGTACCTAACTTACGCCCTTTTCAATCACTCTGGCTTTGTTAGTTTTGTCTTCAAGGATCAACCCATCCACTACTAGGACCACTTTTACAAAAGACCTAATACTTGCTTATCTTTTGTTTTTCAGAGCCAAAGTGAATAAAGGTGTGGGCATAGAAAACTGCCATTATCTCAACGATGGCCTGTGGCAGATGAAACCAGTCAAGTAACTCAACTCGATCTAATATGTACGCTTCTATGTAACTTATTACTAAGCTTTTTAAATAAAGAGATTAATTTCTAAAAGGGTTTCTTTGTTTTATTCATTGCAAGAACGAGTTAATTTTAAGGTAAGTAGGTACTTACTGTGTATGATCGACTTTATTCTCAAAGTTTTTTAATAAAAGGTTACGTAAAACCCAAGCAAACGTTTATTTTTATCTTATAAATGTTAGAGTCAAAATATTAGTAATTTTCTACAACATTTCCGTCGCTGTATATTGCGGCTAACATGTTTGTTTTTGAAGCTTGTATGTTGCGCTTCAGTGATATGTTTTATAAAACTGATAGGTGATATAATTCAGTAATTGCTATTTACAATATAATTGGGTAGAGTAAATATAATGGTAGGTAGTACTTATGTGGGAGCTCGTGGCTAAGTAATAAAAATAAAATAAAATAAAATAAAATAAATATGTTTGGACATATCACACAACGCCATCTAGCCCCAAGCTAAGCAACCTAATGCTTTAATATCAGCCGCACGGGTCGATCCATCAGGTTAAGCTACGCTTGCCGGGGTTGGCCCGTGGATGAGTGACCATCTTTAGATACCGAGACTACCCGAGACTCCTCCGTACCACTTTTAGCTGTTGGTCCAGGCTGTCATTAGTGGATCTTTGACAGTCGTTACGGGGCGTGAGAAGCCCGAAAGTCTGACAACCAGTCTTACCAAGGGGAATTTTATTACCCAGTGACTGGGTTGTGGAGGTCAGATAGGCAGTCGCCCCATGTAAAATACTGGTATTCAGCTGCATCCGGTTAGACTGGAAGCCGACCCCAACAGAGTTGGGAAAAGGCTACACAGATTGATTGAGGTAGTACCTACTTATGTGCTGTGCTTGTATGTGCCCTCGGTTTCGATCGTCACAGCTGCTATTTTGAACACAATTATCGTTTTCAAAGTCGATACATTTGATTTCTCCAATTACGAATAGCCAGACCATCCTGCTGTGCTTTTGGACCCTGCTATAATAGGTTTTGAGAATTAGTGTTTTTTTTCCTATAATTTATTATATGAATTTCTGTAACTCAAGTTTGAGTCAATTTCAATGTTAAGGGACATACTTCTATTTATTTATTTTCTATGTGAATATGCAGTTAACTAAAATAATTCGTTTAAGTATATTGATGATTAAATGAACGCCAAATAAATTGGGTTATAAGAAGGGCGGGAGAATGATAACGCCTACAAAACTTCTCCGAGCAAACAAAACAAGTTTTGTTGTTGAGAAGCAACCACCCGAACACCGGAAAGAAAGAGTCGGGGAAAGAGTGGTGGTGATAGTATATTACTAGGTAGATACATACTCTATAAACTGATAGCGCATCTTCACAATCGGCGATCATAGTCGATTACCTGAAAAACTAAACTAAACCACTGAACCGATTTCAATAAAATTTGGCATAGAGATAGATGGCATCCTGGGGAAGGACATAGGTTAGTTTTTGTCTCAAAACTAATCCCAAAGGGGGCGATAAAGAGGATGAAAGTTTATAATCGCCGATTGTGAAGAGCGAGCCCTGGATCAAACAACTAACACAACTACTTAATTAATAGAAAGATAAGATTAGATATGATTGCGTAAAACATGGTTCATAGGTGTTATTATAGCCTAAATCATACAAGTTTTGCTTAAAATTAAAGCATGCAAGCAAACTATATAAGCTAAGTATATAAGTATGTAGTAAGTACTTTAATGGTTAAGCTAAGTAAATACTTACCTACTGGACATCGATCACTAATAAAAAACCTGGAATACTATTTTGGCATCATCAGCTTGATCTCGTCCTATCTTTTATTTTGTGATATTATTATGGGTACTGTGGTACCTATTGCGTAATATTTATGCAAAATAATCAAATAACCGAAAGAGCACCTATCATTTAAATGCATCAAAAGTGTTAATTTGATATAAAAATTAAAACTCCCGCCACCCTTATCAAA
The DNA here is from genome assembly GCA_946251885.1 of Cosmia pyralina. Taxonomy (NCBI): domain Eukaryota; kingdom Metazoa; phylum Arthropoda; class Insecta; order Lepidoptera; family Noctuidae; genus Cosmia; species Cosmia pyralina. The sequence goes on along the minus strand of OX276342.1, from coordinate 21,159,256 downwards.
CGTTGCTGCGTTCCATGTTCGCCATTGCCAAAATAAATTTCTTGATTTCTTCGTTTTTAACTGTGTGAAACAATGTTGAGTATCGCTAAATAAATAAAAATATATTTTATTTTACTAGTTATCTAATTGTTTTCGATGTGATATATTTTTCTTAATTTAATTATAATTAATTAACTTGAAGTTATAATTTGTACAAAAATGTCATTTATGTCGGACTTTGTTCTCTGAATCGGAGCGCAGATTGTTTTTAAAAATGGCGGCGGCACTTGTTAGTTCGTCTCGTCAGGGTAAATAAAATACTTTTTAAATAAAATTCTCTATGTTTCTATCATAAGTTGTGAACTAAATGAAATTAAATAATCTGCTTTGAATTTATACATTGGTATATACTGGAAGTTTTAAGTTAAAAAAGTTGTTTTACGTGACGTTGCTATCAGCTGTTCGTGAGTTGGTTTTAAATATTTTTGAGTTATTAGTGGTAAATAGGACATATCATTTCATTATTTTTATGACAAAAGGTAGTAAAAACTAATATTAGAAGGCCTCGATGCACAATGTTATGCAATAAAGCTGCTAAATATAAAAGTTCAAAGTTCACTCTGGTTTGTTTTGGTCGCGTTTTCAACATTTTTTTTAAACTTTCAGTGGGGAGGCTAACTAAGGCTGCAAAGAGGCTGTATTCTGATGCTTACCCAAAGATAACGACTCATTACACAATACACCCCAGAGATAAGGACCCACGATGGAAAGGTAAGTGATAACCTCCAGTTCAAATAATCAACAAAATTTACGTCATTGCAAGACCTTGATAACATTAATTTATCATCATTTGAATGAAAGAAAAATGTCTCAAAATCACAAACAAATGAGATCCCAAGTGGAGATTACTATATTCTTATCATTGGGCTTCAATAAAAAAAAACGGTCAGTGGGTCGTCTTAGGGGCGGAGTGGAGAACACCATGCATCTTTTTTCTTTTGGTTTTGCCAAGTGACCCCCAGAAATTTCTTTATCTATCATTGTTTACCCCATGCCTGTCCACATGACAACAGCAACAATATATTTAAATTAATTATTATCTTATCGCCCTCTTATCTGGCATTGTTAAAGCAAAGGGTAGGAAGTAGGTACCTAGCTAATTTATTATTTGTTGATAGGTTACACATAGGATACAGGTTGCCAACTTTTCCCAATACAAATTCTATGTAGTGTAGTATTTATTCTATTCAGATCATTTTTATAGTCTTAGTTTAGATCATGTCTAAATATTTTGACCAAATTGACTTGTAATTTGCGTCATTTAAGGACGCTGTTACAAATGGGTAGTCAAATCATTACTTTTTTACACAAAAGCATGTTTATTAAATAAAATGCTTTGCATTCTTAAAATGTTTTTTGGCCAAATTGTTGATAGATGTGCATGGTACGATTCTGAACTACAAATATAATTTTAGATAGGTACAGTTTCTCAATAAATGTACCGGACTGAAAATTTTTACTTCGCTACATTTATTGAGAAAATGTACATATTTAAAATTATATTTATAGTTCAGAATCGTACCATGCACATCTATCAACAATTTGGCCAAAAACATTTTAAGAATGTAAAGCATTTTATTTAATAAACGTGCTTTTGTGTAAAAAAGTAATGATTTGAGTACCCATTTGTAACAGCGTCCTTAACGATTTTAACACTGAAAACTAAGGCAATGAAAAACGTATTTTATTTTGATAATCTGGGTACCTATGAGAACCTATAATTGAGATCAATTCTGTTTTAGAAACGAAACACTGTCGGCGAAATTAGCATTTTTTTTATGCTGATATAAATGTTCATTTATCCGTAATGTTTAGAAATCAATATGGAGAGGGTAGCGGAGGAGACGGACATCCTCATCATCGGTGGGGGGCCCGCAGGTATGGCCGCTGCTATCAGAGCTCGGCAGATTGCAGAGGAAAAGGGAGCTGTAAGTATTTGTCATTGTTACTGTATTTTTATAATTATTTATTTATGTACACACAAAACACTCGAAAGAGAAAAATACACAAAGATAGCACAAAGGTACTGCTTATTTCCAGACCTGCGTAAGGAGAGTTGTATGAGAGACGTAGACACTGTGTAAAAACACAATAAGTTGAGTAACACCCACAATATTTAGAGTATGAGTCTACACTCAAAAACAAGATTTTGATTTAGCTAAACAACTCTCAAAACTACTAGAGTCTGTTCGGAAAGAGAGTGAACTAACAAGGTAACTACAAATAGGAGCTGGTTTCTTTCAACTTCCTTAGTTGACATTCGAAATGCCATACAAAAAAAAAAAAATCAATTGGTATCTGGAATCAAACTAAAAGAAATAGTTAATTACCAAACAGTTAGTTAGTTATTAGTTAGTTAGTTAGTTATTATTGCTTACTACACAAAATAAGTAATTAAGCAAGCTGCGCCCTCAAATCCCACGACGGCTGTCTTCCTAACAGACTGTAAGTATATCAACAATTTGCTTTTATTAGGGTTCCATACCAAAATGGTAAAAAGGAACCCATAAGGTGCGACTCAGTCTGTCTGTCTGTCCGTCTGTCACAGCTAGATATTCTTCATCTAGATTACATATATGATGGAACGGAACCGTCGGTGTGCAAGTCCGACTCGCTCTTGACTGTTTTTTTTTACTTAAAAATGATTCTGATCAACATGGCATAACCATGTCAAAAGACACATATTCCTTTAGTTAGTACAAGCAGTGCGAGATTTCCTATCGGCATAAATGATGACCTTCAAATTGCCTAGCCTTTTCCCAACTATGTTGGGGTCGGCTTCCAGTCTAACCGGATGCAGCTGAATACCATTATTTTACATGGAGCGACTGCCCTCCACAACCCATTAACTGGGTAATACGATACCCCTTGGTAAGACTGATAGTCAGACTTTCGGGCTTCTGACGACCCGTAAAGACTGTCAAAGATCCACGAATGACAGCCGGGACCAACGGCTTAACGTGCTTTCCGAGGCACGGAGGAGTCTCGGTATGTAAAGATGGTCACCCATCCACGGACCAACCCCGGCAAGCGTAGCTTAACCTGATGGATCGACCCGTGGGGCTGTTATTACTTAGCCACGAGCTCCTCGCATAAATGATGACCTTCTAAACATAATTTTCATAAAATTTTTTAATATAGGGGATGGATTTTCAAAAATCTTTCCTTAATGCTTGCCTTCGTTAAAAGAAACTCTTGTGCAAAATTTCATGCCTCTACTACTCTAGACCAAGCAGTTTAGGCTGTGCATTGTCCGTTAGTGAATATAAGATTTTTATTAAGTAGAAGATGACAGCTTGACAGCCAAGCCACACTGTTTTAAAAAGCGATGTTTAATTGGGTTGTTCCCACTATTCTTACCAGTAGGAATATTGTGCAATTTTCTTCTTATTATTCCTACTGTAGTAATTAGAATTACTTGAAATGCATGTATCAATATCCCGCAGATAAACTGTGAAGAAAATTCACACTTACTGGTAATGAGAACAACCCGTTTACAATTCCCGTCAACGATTTACAGGAAGTAAGAGTGACTCTACTGGAGAAAGCAGCAGAAGTAGGCGGTCACATATTGTCTGGAGCCTGCGTGGACCCGATAGCCCTGAACGAGTTGATCCCGGACTGGAAAGACAAAGGAGCGCCTATGAACACAGAGGTGACCTCTGACAAGTTTGGTCTTCTCACTGCAAGTGGCAGGATACCTATCCCTGTATTTCCAGGTAAGTTAATGAAATAAAATAGTTAGGTTATATGGGCTGGTGTCCGCTACTCCACGTCAACGCGCGTCTTTTGCGTAATGGCGGGAAAATCGATTGTTCGATCTAGCTCCTCAAAGAAGGTCAGCAACGCCTTGGTGTTACTGAAAATCTCAGTTAGGGTACCTGGGTTACCGAAATACTTTGCCCTGTATGTGGCGACCTCCGGGCAATTTAGAAACACATGAGCTGCTGTCTCGTTGTCCACCGTGCAGGCCCTGCACAGCGGACTGTCTGTGACTCCTATGACAAAGAGGTGTTTATTAAATGACCCGTGGCCCGTGATAGCTGCTGTAAATCTATGCAGCTGTTGTTTAGTTAGTCGGAGAACCTGTTTCGTGAGGCGGCCATCAGTTTTAGGGAGTGCTTCTTGGCCTGCCTGCACTCACCTTGGTCCGCATAAAATAGTTATCCTAAGTAACATTATAAATGCGAAAGTGAGTTTGTTTTTTTGTTACGCTTTCTCGCTGAAACGGCTGAACCTATTTGTATGAAATTTGGCACATGTGGGTAGACCGTGACCTGGATAAGGACATTATGATACCTTTTATCCCGGTAGTCCGTGGGATAATTTCTGACACCCACGCGGGTAAAGCCGCGGGCAAAAGATAGTGGTACACAATTTATCAAGCAAGAATACAGTACCACCTCTAAATGCTACATAATTTTTGAAGTTATTTAACACTATTATATAGTACACTGAAAATTCGTCTCTATGTTATTGAGGATAGTTAACGTCTTAGTGTACATCAAGGAAAAAGGCAGGAAGGAGGCATGTAAAGTTAGTTTTGTATGATTCAGACCAGAAGCACCCAGAAGTACTACAGACATACTTACTATTTTATTTCTTCCACAGGCTTACCTAACTACAACCACGGCAACTACGTAGTGCGTCTGGGACACCTTGTGAGGTGGCTGTCAGAGCAGGCAGAGGCGGCTGGAGCAGAGGTAAGAACTTTACCTACATAACACACTGGAATTCCCCGGAGGGTTTTCATATAAGAGGGGGCGAGCTTATTGCCATCAACCAGGCATACATCAACCTGCTAGGTAATGAGAAATTCCTAATAAATAAAATCTTTTATTGTCCAGGTATAATAGTATCCAACTTACAATAAATATATATAATAAATAACACATAGATAACGTAATAAACATAAGCATTAGGTATGGTCAGCAACAGAAGTCGGTTAACAGTGCTACTTTTTGACATGATTTAAATTAACACAAAATGATTCGATGTACTGCTTTTTTTTCCTTAACTGTTAAGAGTTAATCTTCTTAAAATTTTAAGTACTTCTGTTCCAATTTGAATTTAATATTTCGCTTAATAATTGAGATTAAAAAACTGCATGTGTTAATCGAATCTTGTTGCTAACTGTACAATACAATATTACACTATCACATTACATGATATGAGGCAGCAAATAAAAAAACCCAATAACACAATAGATAAAATCAATCTGCCTAGCCTTTTCCCAACTATGTTGGGGTCGGCTTCCATTCTAACCGGATTCAGCTGAAACCAGTATTTTACATGAAGCGACTGCCTATCTGACCTCCACAACCCAGTAATTGGGTAATACGATACCCTTTGGTAAGACTGGTTGTCAGACTTTCGGGCTTCTGACGACCCGTAGCGACTGTCAAAGATCTGCGAATGAAAGTCGGGACCAACGGCTGAACGTGCTTTCCGATGCACGGAGGAATAATTATCATAAATTGGCAATGAGCCCACGGAATTCAATGACTAAAGTTCTGAATGTGTCTGTAGGTAACGAAGTTTATTTTGAAGCCACTACATAATACAGATCTACATAATTAAATTGACCATTCAGAGGTGAGGTAGAGATTTTTCATTTTTAGCAAAAAGATTGACCTAATACAACTTCTTTTATTTCTAACCAACTTTAAAAAAAGGAGAAGGTCATGCATTCGGCGAAGGCTTCCGAAACTAAAGGTATTTTTCACTTTTTAGTGCATTCAGCTGCATCCAGTTAGACTGGAAGCCGACCCCAACATCGCTGGGAAAAGGCTAGGCAGATATTGACTAATGATGAGTGGTTTTTTTGGTCCGTTATTTTTTTAAAATCTTTTGTTGACGTCTACTGTAAATTTTCACTTTTAAATGAATGTCACTTCGTATAGGTCTGGCCAGGATGCGCGGGCGCTGACTTGATATACCGTGACGACGGCTCCTTGAAGGGCGTGGCCACCGGTGACGTCGGCATCGCTAAAGATGGCAGCCCGAAGGACATGTTCGAACGAGGCATGGAGTTCCACTCCAAGATCACCATCTTTACTGAAGGTAAGATCTTAATTAGTGACCATCAATCTTAAATTCAGCCATTCACTGACAGACAGCGCACAGCCTAAAACTTGGGTCTAGAAGCATGAAATTTTGCACAAGACTTCCTTTTATAACGAAAACGAGCATTAAGGAACGATTTTTGAAAAATTCGTCATTTTTGCCGATAAGAAATCGCGCAGGGCTGGTAAAAATATAAAGAAGTAGAAATAAAAAGAAATCATTTAGTAAAAATGTGTTTTATGCGTTTTCTACACTCAAAACGCACATAACATATTTTTCCTGAAACTTCCCCTTGGAATTTGAACTTTGTCACATACTCGTATGTCAGAGTTTGTAAAAACCAACAGTGACTAAGTTTTGGAACGCTAAAATTCGATAATTATCTCAGATTCTGAATTGTAACATATTGGGGTCGCTAAATAATAACAGCCGCACGGGTCATCCGAAGGTTCTTTACGCCTGCCGCGGTCGGTTCGTGGATGGGTGATCATAAATTACATATCGAGACCCCTCCATGCGTCGGATTGCACGTGACGGTAGGCACGGTAGGCCAAAAGACCAAAAGTCTGACAACCAGTCGTACCAAGAGATATCGAGTAACCCAGAAACTAGGTTGTGGAGTTAGATAGGCAGTCGCTCCATGTAAAATACTGGAATCCAGCTGCACCTGGTTAAACTGGAAGCCGACCCTAACAAAATTGGGAAAAGACAAGGCAGATTGATTATTGAAGTATAGTCACCCACGTCCATGGTACAGATTGACTTTGCATAACCATAATCAGTCTCCTTTCCATGAGGAGGGAGTGGGGGATTGAATTTAACAACGCTTTTATTGTGCAGCATTTAGGGAGGTTTATGTAGTCAAGTGCCTGACGTGCGCTTGACCTTACATATTGTTATTTGTTTATCAAACATCTGTTACCTTCATTTATTGAATTAATGTAATCAATTATTTTGCACGCTACCACCACCCGGTGGTACTTGGCTACCTGGTGGTCCACGGTGGCCTAGGACTTAGAGCTTGCCCAAACAAATATTTCGACAACCCAGGACAGTTTGTCCTGGCGCCGCAGAACGAGGAGAGCCAACTCCAAATAATGGGATATAGCTAGGACAAGGAAGAAGAATTATTTTGCACGCTAGTTTTAGCGAATTGTTTTAGAAACTGTTAAATAAATCCTGACCAACTGTAACATATTACAGAGATTGTATTCTGTCATTATGTTTGTTGTGTGTGTTCTTGCAATTAAATATCATTTCAATTACAGGTTGCCACGGCCACCTAACTAAGATGATCTCAAAGAAGTATGACTTGAGAGCGAACAGTGAACCGCAGTCATACGGTATCGGACTCAAAGAATTGTGGGAAGTTAACCCAGAGGTAAGTTGGACATGTATTCCTGAACATAATTTTTATTTTATACAAGATGCAAAAATAATTATTCAAATAGGACTAGTTTCCAGAGATTAGTTCAAACAAACAAAAACAAACTATTCAGCTTTATTATTAGTATAGGTACATAGATTATAGTCCCACTACTGGGCAAAGGCCTCCCTACTCTCCTTCCACCTCTCTCTGTCCAGAGCTGTCAATTACCATGATTTAATTTTGGTCATGTTTACCTTTAAATAATTGTTGCACTGTCGTAAAGTTTTTAAGTATGCATGTTTTTTATGGCGTTAGTAGTGTAAGCAGTATTTGGTAGACCTAAATAAAATATATAAAAACTTTTTACCAGACCCACAAACCCGGCCTAGTAGAACATACAATCGGCTGGCCGCTAGACAAGAACACATACGGGGGCTCGTTCATCTACCACCTCAACGTGGCGGAGGGCGAAGCACCCCTAGTGGCTGCGGGCTTCGTTGTGGGCTTGGACTACACCAACCCGTACCTCAGCCCCTTCAGGGAGTTCCAGAAATTCAAGACGCATCCCTACATTAAGCCTATGTTTGAAGGTAAACTAAAACTGGTTATTGATATTATCAGCTTGTCGATTTATATAATGTAACATCACGGCCGTATTCCCCCAAAGGTTTGGGAAAAAGTGTACCTATAGTACACCACATTTCGCCAGTTATGATCAAGTCCCATGTAATAGGGGGCGAGCCTATTGCCATCCACCGGCCACAAATCCAGACTCCGGGCTGCTACTGAGAAATTCCTTACTTAGGTGAAGTGATCTTGAAGTGGACTGTCATCCCACCATTCCCACCTGCTGCTAGGGATTGACAGCTTACTTCACCTAAGTTTTCACGGTGAGAATTACACTCCTACCAACTTATCTGTGAAATGGCAAAAATTGGAACTACGGCCGTCATGTTGAAATGTCTTCGGTTGTGCCGACGCATGTCATTCGATTGTGTCGACGCATCGACGGTGGCGTCCTCTTTCAGTTCACAGATAAGTTAGTAGGACTGTAGACAGAATGGCATTACTGGTCTCTGCCCTGGAGCTAGACCACCACCTCTTAAAGCAGTATTATTTTAATCTTACATGAGTGTGGGAAAGAGATGGAGCTAGACGTCCTGTATAGCTCCATCTCTTTCTCACACTGAAGTAACATTAAAACAATACTGCTTCAAGAAGTGGTGGTTGGCCCCCTGAAAGTGTTACAGCTTATTTTCTGTTTCTTTTATAAATTAAAGCAGCTTTTCGTGTCTGTCTGTGTGATCGCGTTGTTCTTCTAAACTACGCAACGGATGCTGTTGCAGTTTTCGACATCCTTTGAAGAATTTATTCGTAAGGTTTATGTGTATAATAAATTATTATTAAACATAGATATAATAAATACATTTTCATGTTTTTTCCAAGTCATAAAAACCGTGCGGAGCAGGGGCGGGTAGCTAGTGATTTATAAAAAATATTTTTTGACAATGTTGGCAACGAATGTGTTAGTGGGATGAAGCGCATGAGCTATGAATTAAAAAGTAAATAATGTTGGATGAAAGGTGAGAGGAAAGCCTTAGAAAAGATAAGGCGCTCCAGACCGTTCAGTTATTTTATGTACCTATAGTTGTTGTTCCCTGTTGTTTTGTGTCCTATACTTTTGCAGCATTTTCAAAATCACTGTGATCTTTATTTTCGGTGAGATAAGGTTGCTACCATTGACAAGTCTGACAAAATCACAGTGATCTTTGTTTTCGGTGAGATAAGGTTGCTACCATTGACAAGTCTGACAAAATCACAGTGATCTTAATTTTCGGTGAGATAAGGTTGCTACCATTGACAAGTCTGACAAAATCACAGTGATCTTTATTTTCGGTGAGATAAGGTTGCTACCATTGACAAGTCGGACAAAATCACAGTGATCTTTATTTTCGGTGAGATAAGGTTGCTACCATTGACAAGTCTGACAAAATCACAGTGATCTTTATTTTCGGTGAGATAAGGTTGCTAGCATTGACAAGTCTGACAAAATCACAGTGATCTTTGTTTTCGGTGAGATAAGGTTGCTACCATTGACAAGTCTGACAAAATCACAGTGATCTTTGTTTTCGGTGAGATAAGGTTGCTACCATTGACAAGTCTGACAAAATCACAGTGATCTTAATTTTCGGTGAGATAAGGTTGCTACCATTGACAAGTCTGACAAAATCACAGTGATCTTTATTTTCGGTGAGATAAGGTTGCTACCATTGACAAGTCGGACAAAATCACAGTGATCTTTATTTTCGGTGAGATAAGGTTGCTACCATTGACAAGTCTGACAAAATCACAGTGATCTTTATTTTCGGTGAGATAAGGTTGCTACCATTGACAAGTCTGACAAAATCACAGTGATCTTTGTTTTCGGTGAGATAAGGTTGCTACCATTGACAAGTCTGACAAAATCACAGTGATCTTAATTTTCGGTGAGATAAGGTTGCTACCATTGACAAGTCTGACAAAATCACAGTGATCTTTATTTTCGGTGAGATAAGGTTGCTACCATTGACAAGTCGGACAAAATCACAGTGATCTTTATTTTCGGTGAGATAAGGTTGCTACCATTGACAAGTCTGACAAAATCACAGTGATCTTTATTTTCGGTGAGATAAGGTTGCTAGCATTGACAAGTCTGACAAAATCACAGTGATCTTTATTTTCGGTGAGATAAGGTTGCTAGCATTAACAAGTCTGACAAAATCACAGTGATCTTTATTTTCGGTGAGATAAGGTTGCTACCATTGACAAGTCTGACAAAATCACAGTGATCTTTATTTTCGGTGAGATAAGGTTGCTAGCATTGACAAGTCTGACAAAATCACAGTGATCTTTATTTTCGGTGAGATAAGGTTGCTAGCATTAACAAGTCTGACAAAATCAAATCTTTAATCTTTAATTTCGTTGCAATAAAGTTGCTAGGGTTGCTGCATTCAGAACTGTCAGAGGTAAAATAACTGAACGGTCTGTACTTGGTCTGTACAACAAAAGATTCTGTTGGCGCGTGGCCAAAATCTATCGCCGCGCCGCCATCTTGTTTTTCAATACATTTTCACAAAACAATTGCACAAATGTTTACCAACAGCGCCCCCCTGTCAACGTCATTCGAGCATCAAAAGATCCTTGTGGCAGTGTTACGGCGAGAATATACATGCCTGTAACTTGCACAAAAGTATGCATGTAGCTTGCTTGCCGATTGGTGAATGTTACAATGCCAGCCACGTGCGTACAACAGCTTGGTACAAGCAAAAGGCATGTACTCCCGCCCTAAGACGAAAACGGAGTAAATGAAAATGTAATAGCTGACATAGGAGAATGGAAAAGCCATTCTAAACGACCATTTTGCGTCGACCCCTCATAACATGGGACAAGAGCAGGGTCAGGACTTAAACTCAGGAGTTTCCTAGTGTGTTTACGGCCTATAGCTGTAAAGCAATAAATTAAATAGTAACTCGTTTATGTTCGTAGGAGGATCCCGCGTGGCATACGGCGCGCGTGCGCTAGTAGAGGGCGGCTGGCAGTGCCTGCCGACGCCCGTGTTCCCGGGCGGAGTGCTGGCCGGTGACTCGGCCGGCTTCCTCAACGTGCCGCGCATCAAGGGCACACACAATGCCATGAAGAGCGGTAAGCACTTCTTTTTATTTTTATTGCTGAATGGGTCTGCTTTTGACCTTGATCTCGCCTGATGGAAAGCGATGGATGAGGAGTATGATGGAACGAGCGTGCCCAGACGATTTCTGTTCATTCTTGCTTTGAAAACAGACGGGTTATATGTGGAAGGGAACACATACGCTGGCTGTGAGTACAACACTTTGGCAGTGCGCATAATAAACGTGGAGGAGAAGCGCCGAGTACGACTGGTCGGGTTATCAACCAAGTGTGGATGGTACTCTGCAGTACGACTGGTAGTCCGGCAGTAAAAGGGCGATGGTGGGATCGGTCGTGAAGCTCTTCACTCAAAGATACCGGCAACATCTCGAATATGCTTCTCAAATTTGGAATCCAAATTACAATGTTTATATTAATCGACTTGAAAGTATTCAAAGGCGATTTTTAAGGTACACTCAATATCGTGCAAATACTTATCTTCCTAACTATACTAGTCGGTGTAAGAAGTTTCATTTTCTTCCCTTACACGAGCGAAGGAAAATTGCGGATCTTGCTTTCCTCTTTAGTATAATGAACGGGTCTACTGATGTCCCTGAGCTGGTGGCTAAGATTGGACTTCGTGTACCGTCTGTGTTTCGTCGTGGGCCTCATCTCCTTCATGTACCTATCGCGAAAACGATTTATAGGCAAAATACATATATTTTAAGAGCATGTCGAATGTTCAATATGGTGTGCCGGGATGTTGAGCTTGATTTATTCGCAAATAGTGTCCAGAAATTAAAAAAAAATTAGGTAACTTTTTCTTTGAAGTGTAATTTTGTTGTGTAGTGTATTTTGTTTTTGTTTGTTATTTTCTGTTGTTTCTATGTTTAATTTTCACGCTGTTTGTACCGTTTCGTAAATTTTATACATAACTTTATATAAGTGGAAGCTTGTAATTGGCCTTCTTCTACATATCTCTTCTTGAATGTATTGAATGTATTAGCTGTAAGTTTTCTTAAAATTAATAAAATAAAATAAAATAACATTAGCAGAACACAAATAAAGTAGATTTAGTAGGGGCTCGTGGTTAAGTAATAACAGGCGCAGCCGCACGGGTACATCTCCAAGGTTAAGCTACGCTTGCCGAAGTCGTTCCTCGGCTGGGTGACCATCCTTTACATACCGAGACCCCTCCGTGGCTCGGAAAGCACGATAAGCCGTTGGTGCCGGCTGTCATTCGTAGATCTTTCATAGTGGTTGCGGGGGTAGTCAGAATCCCGAAAGTCTGATAACCAGTCTTACACAGGGGCATCGTGTTACCCGTTGTTTCAACCGGTTGGTTAACCGAAACACACTGCATAAAAAACCGACTGTCTGTGAAACAACGCTTTTATTGGTTTGATGACAGTTAACGCTATTTTTGACGTATTAACAACCCGCCCAAATTTGCATCCGGTTAGACTGGAAGCCGACCCTTACTTTTTATCCCGATAGTACGGTACAGTGGGACAATGTGCGACCGCCACGCGGGGAAGTTCCGGGCTTTTTGTTGCGGCTATTTCAGTTCTATAATTGCAGTAGCTTTTGAGTTTTTAAAACAAATATTTTTAACAGGTATGTTGGCGGCGGAAGCTGCCATGGACCTCATCATTTCCGGAGAGGCGACCCACGAGAAAGGAGTCGTGCCCACTCAGTACGAGGACAAACTCAAGGGCTCCTACGTTTATAAGGAACTGAAGGTAAAGCGCTACAAGGTTCTGTTGGCGCGCGGCCAAAAGCGGAACTAGCGCCGCCATATTAATTTTTCCTTACATTTCACAAAACGATAATTGCACAAATGTTTACCAACGTAGTACTCGCAAATGGCGTGCGTGTATGACCAGATGTATGAACGTAAACGAGGCAAAAGGACTATGTAAGGATTGTGTTCTGTAGTTTCTGCCTACCCCCATGAGAAGAAGGCGTTAGTTTGTATGTATGTAAATGTGTTATCTTTCCTTTCTTATGTGTTGTTTATACAAATTGCAGCAAGTCCGTAACTGCCGGCCGTCGTTCCACACGTCGCTGGGTCTGTACGGCGGCGTCGCGTACTCCGCGTTCAGCACGCTGCTACGCGGCAAGGAGCCGTGGACGCTCAGCCATGGAGGTCAGTCACCATAGACCTCCATACCAAAGCCCCGCTTGCGTTACATTCACAACATTTCTACCAAATTCTTAATCCACGTTGTCCTGTCAAAATTTCAATAATTCGTACTAAATTCCTATAGAAAATACACTTTCAGTTTTCCCGAAATTTTCCAATTTTCCCGGCAACTTTTCAAACATTTTCTTTCACACAAACCTTGTCCTGACAATTGCAAACACAACAAAAAATTAATAAGCCAAATAGGTGCAGCCCTTCTGAAGTGATGCGCGTACAAACAGATTTTTATTTATATAGATAGATAGATAGATAAATAAGTCCAGGTTTCCTCACGATGTTTTCCTTCACCGTTGTCAGAAATGGCCAAGGTAAACTCAGAAAGTACATGTGATTTGAAAAAGTCACATTGGTACTTGCCCGGATTTGAACCCACAACCTCGTGCATGAGAGGCGAGTCCTTGACATGTGATAGACCGCGAAATTCAAATTTTCTTGCGTTTTTTACAATTTGCAGGTCAATGTAAGGTTGTATCTTAATCAAAATATGATTCGCGACAGTAAGAACTATGTATTTACTTAAATTTAACAATAAAAATCAACAATAACTATCTGTAACTTATATTTGCTGCGGATTGGTCTGATTTCGGAATTCAGACGAATCCGGAGGAAATCTAACTTAAAAATTATGTAGTTCTTACTGTCGCAAATCATAATTTGATTAAGATAAAATCAATACACACCACAACCAACACAGCAATAAACGTAAGGAAATTGCATTGAATTTCGCGGGCTACCTTAAATGACGCAAATTACAAGTCAATTTAGTCAAAATTTTAAAACTAGATACCGCCGCTATTTTCTAGCTGACTGATCCCTGAGAAAAAATTCCGAAACAAACTTGGAGGTCTCTTTTATTTATAGTCCAAACATTATTTAATATGTGTGAGTCTAACAATGCAGAGCCATGGCCTTTTCAAGAAAGAGACATAGCAGCTTTGAGTTGACCTGCTCCGGCAGACGGCACGCATTATTTTCATCTGGAAACCTAGTGTCATATTTATAACTATTTGCTTTGAATGAACTTGCAGGTGCCGATCACGCGAGACTGAAACCTGCAAAGGAGTGTCAGCCGATAGAGTACCCCAAGCCTGATGGCGTCATTACCTTCGACCTGCTGTCTTCAGTCGCACTAACAGGTAAATTGAATCAATATATTTATTGTTTGGAGGAGCTCATGGCTAAGTAATAACAGCTGCACGTGTCGATCCATCAGGTTAAGCTATGCTTGCCGGGGTCGGTCAGTGGATGGGTGACCATCTTTACATACCGAGACTCCTCCGTGCCTCGGAAAGCACGTTAAACCGTTGGTTCCGGCTGTCATTCGTGGAATTTTGACAGGCGTTACGGGTCGTGAGAAGCCCGAAAGTCTGACACCAGTCTTACCAAGGTCTATCGTATTACCCAGTTACTGGGTTGTGGAGGTCAGACAGGCAGTCGTTCCATGTAAAATACTGGTATTCAGCTGCATGTCCGGTTAGATTGAAAGCCGACCCCAACATAGTTGGGAAAAGGCTAGGCAGATGACGATTAACACCTGCATTAGGACAAAATTATGATACCTTTTATCCCGGTAGTACGTTCCTATTGGATTTCCGACCTCCACGCGGGCTAAAGCTAGTTTACAATAATTTGCTTATGAAGCGCCAACGACATAATTAATATCGTTTGTTCAGCGCCTCTTATTGTTATTTATTTTGCAATATTTGTGATCTAGTGGTCGCAAGGCTACTGCGCTGTTCGATTCCCGTGTCGGGCAAAGTGACCACTGAACCGATCATCTTGAAATTTTTTGCATATTATATACGTTGTCAGGTGTACAGAAACGGACTTATGTTACCTTTCATCCAGAAAAAAATGTACTGTTCCCGAGGAAAACAACAATAACGTTCTTATGATAATAGATGGCGCCACGTGTCTTTCGAATTATTGAATTATATTATTACAAGCAGAGTATAATCCGAATTGATTGTCAAATTCTAAATTAACGCGAAGCCGCGGGCAAAAGTTAGTAATATCTAAATCTTTATAGATATTTAAACCGTGCTCAACGCACGTGCTGCGCGTGCGTGGCACACCTCTGCATAATCCTAATGTATTTCTGGGTGTTTTTTTGTTACTTTTGAATTTTCTTGTAATCTGCATTGAAGCTGGAGTTAACAAGTGATTTCATGTACTAGGCACGAACCACGAGGCGGATCAGCCAGCACATTTGACGCTGCTGGACGACACGGTTCCAGTCAAACAGAACTTGGGAGTCTTCGACGGACCTGAAGCGAGGTTCTGTCCAGCAGGTTAGTAATTAGATTATTTATGTTTTACAGTATGTCGCAAACTAATTGCATAACACACAAGCCCATTCATTTTGGCATTAGGGAATACGCAAGCAAAACAAAAAAAAATATTGCATGCATATTTACTAAAGCGTAACATTCGTATACTCTTTCATTTTGAACTTGCTGATGGGCCAAACAAATTTAATACAGAGGGTATCAGAAAGGTGTGGTACAGACCATCAAACTGGACCTTCAAGGGACCAACATCAATCATAATCGAGAAAAAATTATCAGTTGTCCTATACAAAACTTCCCCCCTACCTACTCGACCCAAATGTATGGGGTGACTGATAATTTTTTCTCGATTACGATGTTGGTTCCATGGAGTAAGTTGTTCTGTTTGATGGTCTGTACCACACCCATTTGACCACACCTTTCTGATACACTCTGTATAATGGGTGTAAAAATACGCTTAACGAAGCCGAGAGTCACTAGTTCTTGTAGTTATTATGATTATTTTTTTTTGTACTGGTGATATTAAAGGTCAAACTTCCAACTTTTTTCGAAGTTTTTTACGAAGACAAGTTTTAAATACTACTAAATAGTACTTCAACAATCCATGGATCGTATGATTCTGAATCAATGAACAAATATGATGCAAGATTCCGTCGGTTATTAAATAAAATTGCTGTTCCATACATTTTGACAGATAAGGTATTACAATTTTCTATGAAACAGCAGATTTTCGTCAAATTTAATTTTAGTGACATAAATTATGAATCAAGGACCCCGTGGGCGGTATTGACAAAGCACAAAATTATTAGTTCGTCAAAGCGGGACCGCTAGACATACGTACACACGGCTACATATCATCAAGCCATATATTCCATTATAAGCTGACCTCTCACTGTACGGAAATCCTATACAGTGCGAGATCAGCTTATACTGGAAATGTATGTATAGATTGATAGTAGCCGTGTGTACAATTTAAAAAAAAAAAAAACACTATAAAAAAGTAAAAACCGACTTGAAAAAACCAAAAACGAATAAAATAACTCATAAAAAACTTAACAGCTTCTGAAGTCGGTGCCAAGCTAAGGTGCATTGAAGGCACCGACTTCAGAAGCTGATTTTTTTCGTTTTTGGTTTTTGAAGTAGGTTTTTACTATTTTTAAAACAAATTAATTTTACTTTTGTAGTTGACTATACAATTACATAAGTAAACCCAAGACGAACGAAAAGAAGAATCGTCAAAATCCGCTTAGAAATGCCGGAGATACAGTACAATTATGCATATAACTTCGTACATAAGAATAATTACATAATGTATTATATACTAAAACATTCCTGAAAGTATGTAGATTACGTTAGTGAAAGAATCATCAAAATATGTTCATTAGTTTTTGAGAAAATCGCGGACAAACAAACATACATACATTCATACGGGTTGAATACAGAACCTCCTTTTTTGAAGTCGGTTTACCCCTCAAAGGCTTTCTGCACCCCATGTGTGCATAAACAAAAATCCCTTTACATAATAGGTATATAAGCTTATATATTATATATATAAACGTAAAAAAACACCATTTTTTGGAAAAAAAATCATCCTACGTAGTTGTGAACCTATGGGGTTCGCAACTAACCCCCTCCCCCCTCCCCCTGGGGGTTTTGGGTTTATAAATTAGTATATAACTGCACTTGAAGAGTGAAGGGGACTGTGAGTTTTGCAATAGGGTTTAATAGGGTATTTGACTACTATAAAAAATAACAAATTAATAGGTACATATTTTGACTATATTATCTCTATTTTATAATAATGTAAACATAAAACCTCATTTTATGATTATATGATTACAGGTGTATACGAATTCGTGCCGATGGAGACAGGTGACGGACAGCGTCTGCAAATCAACGCGCAGAACTGCATACATTGTGAGTGTAGCATTATCTTTTACTAAGGCCCGCTTGCGCCAAAGCGCCAATAGCCCGCGAAACTCGAACTTTCTTACGTTTTTTCGGTTTGATTCGTGATCGCAACAAATATGTATTCACAGAATAATAACTGACCGAGCGAGCGAAGCGTCTCTGCTTGCTTCAAGTCTCTAGTTTAATTGTCCTGTACTTTCTCCAAAAAGGGCAAAAAGGGGGCCCTTTTTGCCCCTTTTTGGAGAAAGTACCCCTACAGTCAAAAATCCCCACGACTAAAAAATTCTATAAAGTTGTAACCCTGTATACCAAAAAAAAAAAACATCGAATTCTGATCCCATAATTATGGGATCAGAATTCGATGGTTTTTTTTTTATTTGACAGGTACTAACTTTAAATTGGTCTCATAAAAATGTAGTGAAGATCTGATGAGGATCATGATGAGCAGAATAGCGTCTCAAAACGCAGTAAATTGCTCACTTTTAGATTTCTACCAGTGGAGTCGGCCCTTTAACTGCTAGGTATGGAAAGATGGAGCACCTGGGAGCACCTTCTCATCACAAAACTATAGAATTCTGAAAGTAATTATCAGAATTTTCTAAAACGAGTTAAAAATAAATATTACTATAAGATCACTAGATGGCGCTACTGTGCACCGCTAGATCGCGCTGCGTTGTAAAAAGTTTGTGCTCGCGAGCTGTCTACTGTTCGCAGAACTACTAGTTATTAAAATCATCATTTCAGCTTTCTAGGTCCAAGGGTTTATGTATTGATGAGTCAGGACTTTTCTTTACATAATATGTATTAATTGATGTACCATGTTATTTTTTATTTGGCTTCTATTTTTTTTGAAACGGTCATCAAAGCTCCTCCAGCTAGGGTATAAAGCTTAGAAACTACGTAACTACCCGTTAAGGGCACCCCATGTGGGGTACGTTACGGACCTAGGCTTACGGCGTCGCTGGGGGAGGTCAGGGACAGACTGGATCGGATCAAACTTCTCGTAATAACAATATATTTACTTTCCAGGTAAGACATGTGACATCAAAGACCCATCGCAGAACATAAACTGGGTGGTTCCCGAGGGTGGCGGCGGGCCGGCATACAACGGCATGTAAACTGAGCCCTACCATAGATGAAGTGCTTCTTTTGTCTAAGCTGCCCAAATAAAACCTGTTTTTATAACCTGATAATATAAACCATGTTGCTGTGAATAAACAGGGTTAAATTAAATTAGCTAGCGGAACTCTGAAGACGTGGTGGGTATCGATTATAAGCATGATAAAACGAAAAAAAAAACTATTACATTACGTTTATATTTTTTTAGGCGAAACGACCCAATGTATTGTAGTTATCAGTAGCATCAGTAGAGGTGTAAACTTCACATACGTGATGGGTATCAATATTTAAACAGGATAAAACAAAAAAACTGGATTTCTATACTCGTACTTCAAGAACAGAGGTCATTGACCCCATTTTTTTTCAGAAAACATTTTTCTTGGCTTCATCATAACTAAGATATCGATATCCATCACGTCATCATCCGTCTGCGGAGTTTCGCTAGCTAATTTAATTTGACCCTGTATAAGTCAGTGGATCAAATGTGTTTTCAAGTTTCTGTATTTTGAATTGTAAGCAAATTCGACTACTAGAACATCTTTGTTAATGGTGTGCCCAGAATATCTTAACGGTTCTTTCTAGACTGTGCTACTTGCAAATGCAATTTAACAACATAAGTACATACTTTTATTTTACAGAAATTATTTGTAGGTTATCCGTATTTTGCCGCTTGGATACATTGGGCGCATTAAAAACAGCCTGATTTATATGGTTGGTTAGAAACCAGGTGTAGATAATATTCTAATTAATGTTTGTATAGAAGGAAAGTATAAATGTTTATTAGACGATTTATGTGTGTATCAGAATATTTAATATAATATGAACATTAAAATAGAGCCGGCATTATCTCGATTAAAACCAGTAGGGCCAGAAAAATCAACACATTCAAACCTAATTATTTTCAGTAATGCTGCAAGAAAATACTTATGTTAATGATATAATGTAGGTGTCATTAAGGTAATTTTGGCATCCAAGCATACGTGTATATTTAAAATGATGACAACCGGAAAAACCCGATTCATATGATTGTAAAGCACCATTTCAAATAATTATATTTGTACAATTTATTTATGACATGTAAATATTTTTGTAACTGCCTATTTAAGAAATCTGTAAATAATCTTGAAAGACTACACTAAATCTGCACTGCTCTTACTTTAAACGAATTTCAGACGAAAAAAAATTGCGAAATCGACTTTAGGAAAAAAAAGGCCTGAATTTGACTTTCACTATTGATTAATGTGTCCTTGTCTCATTATTATTTAGAGACTTGTCATTTCTTATACTCTGTCTACGGCTATAATAACGTAACAATTAGGGTTTCATGAAAATTCCTGCCACCAGTTGGCGCCACTTTGACAGGACGTCTTCCATTTCGACAATGAATATCCGCTTGCGCGAGCGAAGCGCTCGGCCGCGTCAAAATAGAACCCGTCCGCTGAACGGGCCGCTGACGTCATCTGGCTGCGCGCGCGCCAGTTGTTTTATACAAACCGATAATCGACCAAGTGTTTCTCGGAAGGCTCCCTTATGTTTGTAAAGTACCAGTAAACAGAGCTATATTTTGGAGTGCATTTCGTTTGAATCTATGATCGTATAAAATTCACAAAAATAGGTATGTAAAGAGCAAACACAGTTAGTTTCAGATTTCTAGATTCTAGATTTTCTACAAAGAAAAAACAAGCGATATGTTTTATAGTTTAAAATGCATGCTGTGTTAATTATTAATGTGAATCATAAATAAAACCACTTACCACAGTACAATATTCATTATTTACAAGCCTCCGAAGTTGAGACAAAAACTTGTTATTGTTTACAGCGATTAGAGATACAGATTTTATGACAGCGAAAATAATATTTTTTTAATGTCATAGACTTGTTCAGTGATAATGGTATTCAGCTGCATACGGTTAGACTGGAAGCCGACCCCAACATAGTTGGGAAAAGGCTAGGCAGATTGATTGAGACTTGTTCAGTGAGTGTTGTCGTATCTCAAAAGGTTCGGACACACATAATCTATCATAGTAAATGCATGGAATTGGATAGTACTACTCAATAGTGGTGGAACAAGGTTAAAAGTAAAAAAAATATTTGCTTGGTATAGAACTTATACCACGTACAGTTACGGAAAATTAACTCTCGGGTTACACTCACACCACAATCGCGCAAGCGGATATAAAATATATGGATGACCTTCATCCTTCGTTTCATTCATTCGTTGATCAATCAGTCACAAATACGGGCGCTTTGACACTTTTGGCAGGTGTGCGGACATGTCGTCTCAGTGCTGACCCCCTAGTGAACGTCATTTCAGAAAACCCTCGTTATGGTAAGCTCCCCGTACAAATATGGTGCTGTATGAGTTAATATTTATATCTTGAGTAACTGCGTGTATGAGTTTATCCCAAATTAGTATGTAAGTTGTAATTTTTAATAAATCATATTTTAGATACAATCTGTTTTTAATTAATAATTATGAAACAATTTTTTTATGATTTTCTTTTGGCACTATAGTCAATTCTAATCCTTTTATATTCCCTTCAGGTATCTAATAAGAATTATCGCTTATTATATTTAAGAATAGAATAATAGCATTTGGTTTAAGGAATCAAATAAAATTTAGTTAAAACATAATTTGGCAATTGGCTGAAAAAATAAAGTTTTACTATTCTAGTTTTTATTTCAGTCTTGAGTAATTGGTATCATAAAACTTCAACAATTAACAGGTTTTGTTATAATATATTTTATTTCAGTAGGTACTTAATTGGTATCACTAGGTACTGTCAAAGTAAACATAAACACGAACATGATTCTTCTGACTTGAACATTCATATTTTAGGGTTTTTTTTTTATATTTAACAACTTATTCCCGTGGCTTCGCCCGCGTGGAGGTTGGAAATTATCTCACGGAAACGTGTTTGGGTCGGCTTTTAGCTTAACAACGGATAAAAAAAAAACTAGATATGTATGCGACTTGCGAGTGTAGCACGAAGTGTCTGTAAAAAAAGTTAAATAATCTCAGATCAACGAAAAAAGGAAGATGTAGCGTCGCGAACATCAAAAGTGAAGCCACCTTTTCATCTATGTGTGTGTCGAAAGGTTACCATTTGTTAAATTGTTTAATAATATGTATGGATGAGATGTCATATTTAATCGAATGGGGAAATTTTAAATCGTATTATGGCAACCCTCGCACTTTATGTCACTGCGTTCGTTCGTTGGGTTTTTGTTCCAAGTAACCCAATACTTATAGTTTATTTAATAAAGTTATTTCAAGTACTTACTGTAACGAATCTACTAACCTAATGGAATAAAAGGGAAAAATAGACTTGAAATAAAGTATAATTTAGGAAAATAAGATCAAAAATACAGATTAAATTTAAAAAAACCCCCTACCTATCACACTCAGATTTTTAGTAAAAAACACCAAACACATAACCCTCCTTTTGGATTTCGCCGCAGTAGGGTAAAAAGGAAACTTGAAATACGTCACCAGGCCAGGCCAGGTCGGTATCGTCAGCACAGACCCCGACTCGAATAAGTAGGTAAAGTTTGACTTCTTGACGCAGAGATGTTTCCCTCTCAGTATCCAGGATCGAAAGAAGCCAGGGAATTTTTTTTTTTTTTTTTTGGAATGGCATCTCGTAGTGTGACCATGAGAGGTCTCGACTACTTAACCGGACTTTCCTGTGGGTGCCTTTAAGCGAGCTCAAAAGCCTCCAGCCAGGGGCATAAAATACTAACTAAATTATAAACTAAACGACTGCGCACTAAGGGCACCCCCTGTGGGGTACGGACCTCGGCTTAGGGAGTCGTTGTCATTGACCAATGATAGACAAGGCAAAGCAATAGGCTGGATCAAGTTAGGGGAATTATTATTATCAGGGGAGTTTAAAGCTACAGACTCAGCTACGTCACCAGCTGGCTCGATTAAACCGATCAAGGGACATGAATTTACATTTACGTTAGATGGTCTTAAACGCGATGGGCCTCGGCGGCGAGGCCGGAATGTAGATCTGTGTTTGTGTTGGACGGTGCTAGTGTCCCTACTACTTTCCTGGAGGAGGGTGATAGGGTCATCGGGTTCAGTGAGGGCATGTCGCGGACGGCGGATACTACTGATTCTACTGGGGACATAGCTAGCGGACTCGACAACCAAGGGGTTGCGATGTTTCACGGCGGAATCAAAGAAACGCTTGGAAAGGCGTTTCAAGTACTGACGGATGGTCGGGACTTTAAGGTCAAGGTGGAGGTCCGCGTTCCGAACGAACCAAGGGGCTCCCGTTACCTTTCGGAGGAAACGGTTCTGAAGGGTCTGCATCCTATGGATGAAGTGGGGCTTTGCGTGCGCAAAGACTGGGCCCGCATAGGTCATGATAGGTCGAATGCACGCTGTGTAAATACGCAACTTGCACTTAAGGGACAATTTGCTGCGTGCATTCAGAACGGAGTGTAAACGGCCGAGAGCAAAGTAGGCCCGCGAACGAACCTGCTTTATGTGCTCTGAAAATGTTAAATGACTATCGAGCGTCACACCTAAATATTTGGCTCGCTTTTCCCAAGGGATCTGCTTGCCAAACATGGTGATCGGCCGAGGAGGGGCGGTAAGCCGATTACGGTCTCGTAAAGAGAATGGCTTGGCTTTTATCGGGATTGACTTCGATTCTCCACTTTCGAAACCACTTGCCGAGGGCATCGACTGCGGTTTGGAGGGTGCGAGCGATCGAGTCAGGGCGAATTCCCTTGGAGAAAATGGCCGTATCGTCTGCGAACAGCGCCAACTGCGCCTTTTTACTCTTCGGGATATCGCTGGCGAAGAGGATGAATATAAGGGGGGAAAGCACAGAGCCCTGAGGGACTCCTGCGCGAATAGGGTGGGGGGAGGAAAGTGCTCCTTCAATGCGATAGCGAAAGGTGCGGTTTGACAAAAAGTCTCGTAAGATGAGCACGAGACGATCTGGCACACCGAGTTGGTACAGCTTATATAATAAGCCGTTGTGCCAGACTTAAGCCAGGGAATGTGGCAGTCATGGCTTATATAACCTCGTATCCACGTTTTTTTTCTCACGTCTGTTTTCTCCTCGTTCTTTTTCAAGTCTTACTTTCAAACTTTAAACTTAATCGAAACGGCCAGAAATATTAGTAGGTATTCGTTCAAGACCCTCTTCGAAGAATTCTGAGAACGTGTCAATTATTTTTATAAATCTAATTTAGGACACAGTTATTCAGTAAACAATCATAATTATTTATAAAATACAATATTTGAGCTAACATATTGATAAAAAATAATTTAAATTATATAAGTAATCAAAAATAACCTTCATAGATAGCCAGTAAGAAACCATTGAGAGAAAATTTTGAAGAAAAAGTAATGACAGCTTGACAGCCTGACATAAGAGTCATAACATTATAAATTAAGAAAAGAAAACAAATCGTTTTCGACCGATTCGCAAAATACTAATGCAAAATCAATAAATAAGTATGATATTTACATATATTAATGAATGTAAAGTGTAGTATATGATGTAAAATGTCTTTAGGACGTAGATACTATATTAGCTACTATGTTCTATGTTAATAGATTTGGTTTCCGCACTTAGTCCTTAATGTGGGCCATTGTGCGTGGGCCATGGCGGCCGTCGAGGGTTTATTCCAACCAGCCCACCTTCCTCCAGAATTTAATCAAATCTCCGGGTTTGTTAAGAACATCTGTGAAAGTTCGGGATATTCCGAGAGTTTCTGTTCTAATCTGGGTGACGCCTGTGCATTCAAAAAGCACATGCGCAACGGTTTCCTCAGCCTCCATGCAGGCCCTGCACAGAGGACTGTCCGTTATTCCTGTTGTGTGGAAGTGTTTGTTTAATGAGCAGTGTCCAGTGATGGTCCCCGTCACCATGCGCAGCCCGTTCCTGTCCAGACGTAATAATCGCCTGGTAAGCGTACCATCCAGGGTCGGGATGGCCTCCCTGGACTGCCTGCAACCTGATGTCGAGGACCACCAGCTCTCCGCTTGTGTATGGGTGAACTCCTGTAGCCACCTGCGTAACCGGTTGAAGGGAATGGGTACGATTGGTTCAGATCCACAGACAGACATGCTGGATGCTCTCCTAGCAAGTTCATCCGCTGCGTCGTTACCAAGCGATCCGCTATGTCCTTTTATCCATTGTAGTGTCACTGTGTTGCGGTTAGTTACCGCTACTCGTTCGAGTGCATCGTGACATTCTAGTATTAATCTCGAGGTAACGTATTTTTTCTGTAGGGATTGGAGCACTGAGGCACTGTCTGAGAGTAGCTACTATGTAACATACCTACTATCAATCGGAATTTTAATTATTTTGAAGCAAATTGCTAATTCATTGCTTCATATGTTCGAAAAATGCTTCAATATGTGTGTCTGCTCGACAACGTAAAATAACGCAATGAATATTGTTGAGCTGTCAAAATGAAACCGATTCCGATTGATAGTGTTACGCAATTAGGATACCTACAGGTCTCGACGAAAATAGGGTTTCCAATTTTTTTTCGGACAGCTTTCGTCTTTTAGCATGCAAATACATGGATTCCCGTACTGTTGCAGTCAACCGCTGGGCATATTAATTATTATGCGTAAAAGAAGTCACTTATTTAGAAAAAAAATGTATGGATAGCGACTTGTATCTGTCAAATTCTTGGACACGCAATAGTAGCGACATCTGAAGTGAGCAAGTGCCAGTTTTTAACTCATTCTGAACGTTCTGGTTTCAGTTTCTGAATTTTATGGATCTTTCACTTGCTGAATTCAGAAAGGCAATCCGGATGTTTACGGCTTATGCGATGAAGTTTGCAGCATTGCGCGGTATAAGTATTGCTAGCTCCGTCTGTCTCTGGCGGTGTCTGTTTAACACTCAACTTCATCGTAACAATGAAAGCAGCGTTCAGCGGTGTTCTTATTTTGCTGTTGAACAGCAAATTAAATGCAAATGGCAGACTAGGTAACAATTGTGTAATAAATAACTTTTTTTAAGGTTCTGTTATTAAAAAGGTACTAAAGACATAAAAGCACGTTTATTATTCACAATACAAGCACAATAGTTGCTATTAGGAAGTGTAGAAGGTTGCGCAATGAGGTCAGCGGGTCCGTAAATGATTCTCCAGAGTGCTGAACGACGTTAGACAGGAATTCCGTTTCGATCACGGGTGACGGGGTGACCTGCGCTAAGGCCAGATGGACTGCTCGTACCTGGGAAATAGGTAAGTTACAGACTAGGAATTAAGTACCTAAAGAATGATCAGAATCACAGTGACAATGTTTTAATTTTGACTGTAGGATTGTGTTTGTTATGTTGCGTGAGTGAACCCAAGTAGCACAAAATAGCTTTATAATGGATGGATACCAGAATTCGCGTATTCTCAAGGTCTAAAATTAGGCATTATAAATTGCTATACCTACAGCCCTTGTAATGCTAATTTGGG
This sequence comes from Cosmia pyralina, assembly GCA_946251885.1. Classification (NCBI taxonomy): domain Eukaryota; kingdom Metazoa; phylum Arthropoda; class Insecta; order Lepidoptera; family Noctuidae; genus Cosmia; species Cosmia pyralina. The sequence continues at coordinate 21,133,161 of OX276342.1, read as the reverse complement.
CCCCAAATTATACAGACTTTAGTTTTAGAATAGCATTTTAGCAGCATTATGTATATTGGTTGTTTACCGGAAAGATAAACGCATTATATAGGCTGTGAAAACCGGTTAAAGCAGTGCGCATATCTTAAAAGCGGCTCTTATACAGCTTGTATCATTACAAGGACAAAATAAAAACATTTGCAAATGTTATTTTGAATTTCTGTTAGTATAATAATAACATTTTCTGTAAAAAAACATGGTGTGTGATAAGATAACTCTTTCAACAAAAAAATATAAGTGCTACGAGTAGGTAAGTATTTGAAATATTGTTTTTTTCTGTATGAGTGAATAAGGGTTGTGAGTATCAGTTTACTGTGAAAGTATGTGTTTAGTTGCATCAAACTTTTCATGCGCCCTCGAAATAAACATCTTTTTGGTACAAAAATATTACAAAAAGCTGTAGAATTATTAAAAAAAATGCTTTTACGAAGAAATCTTAAGTTTTAGTCATGATGATATTTGTCTTGTAGCGGCTGGTCACTACCATAAAGTTAAAGGTGTTTTGACAATAAATTAATAATTTTAATATTACCGAAATGCCGAAACCAAAAAAACCAAACCAAAACCCCAATGAAACCAAATAGCGTAGACATAATTAAAAACTTTAGGCATTTGTACATTCTTTGTAATTCTTATAACTTGGTAAAAGCATATATAGGATTTTAAAATATGTTTAGGCTGTAGTAGAGCTTGATTAGAGCATCGTTCATAGAGTTTGTAATGTATACTTTTAAATGTTTTAGAGTTCAGTATAAGTTTGATAAAACCGCTGATGCATCGACGGCACCAGCGGACGCGTTGACGGACCCAATCAAGAGGTGGCGACGGCAGCAGTCTCATCTGAGTGTTTTTTTATTATGTGTGTGATACTACATAATTCTCGTTATGTTTAAACTTTTAGTGATTTATAAATAAAATATGTAGGTACTTATTTAGAATTACCTATCTGGTTTTATTAATTAGTTAAGTACATACTTAAAGACTCAATTAATCTAGGTACAGGGTGTGCAAAAGATGTACAAAATATAAGTACCCAAGTGCCTAAATAATTTTGATATTCGTTACATACTAATATTATTTCATTTAATTTTGCCCATCTATCAAATTTAAATTTACGGAACCCTCCCTATTATTCGGCAATAACGCTTGGCTATGATAATAGCCAGAGCCGGGCTCATTATTGACGACTTTATTATGATGACGGACATACTGTTAATATTTAAATACTCTCTTAACACTTTTCGTTTCCCACCACCACTTCTTTTAATAAGGTAAGTCTGTCGAATTACGCCTAGAGGCTAATTACGCCTATGCTAAATAACTCGGGTTATATGCTAGATAAAATCAAACTTAATACCAACGCATCAAGGTTCCTACATCCCGAAACAGCCCCGAGTTGCGCCCGCGGCGCCCCCCACCTCTTAAGCACTAGCTTAAGAGGTGGGGGGCGCCTGAAGTCGACTGAGATCTGTGATGAGTAGTCGCTTTGCCATTTTTAACAACAAAGAGCGGGAATTTCACGGTAAGTTTTAATGAAATTTGTAAGTTTAGTAGTAAACTTTATGGCTTATTTGTTAGAATGATTATTCTAACTACCGCCTAGGCGTAATTACCGTCGAGGATACTTATATTTGGTTTGAAATATAACGGAAAATTGACTGCATAATACTATTGAAAAACTAGTTATGAACATAACTAGTTTACACTTTTGTATTATGCTTACAGCTGTATTAGAAGCTCTATAGAGGCATAAATGATATCTAAAATAAAACCTTTAGCTGCACAAAAGATTGAAAAGATTGTTATATAGCTTTTGTCATTTTAAAGATACTAAAATGATGATGATACAGAAGCAAGACGTCGCGCTAGAACCCTTCAAATTCTATAATGAGGCTAGAAGAAAATTTCTGGTCTCCACTTTTTCCATTATATCGATTTTTGTGTTAAGTAAGTACTGCTATATTATTATTATTTAGGTATTCATCATTAAGTACCTAACAATTAACAATACACTCATTATTTACACAATTACATTAAACAACACACAAACAAATACAGAAAAATAAATTACATCAAAGTTAAATCAAATTAAATCAAAATTAAATTAAAATTAAATCAAAATTATATCAAACTGGCCTTTGCCCGCGGCTACGCCCGCGTGGGTGTCGGAAAATAGTGTACGTTACCCCAGCAAGAAAGTGTCTCGTAGAGTTATATGAGTAGAACATATAATTGGTGCCTTATCTGCTGTAAATGTGCCCCCACATAAAAAATGTGTGCCCCCCGTCGTTTTGGAAAAAAACGGAAAAAACGATTCTTGCTGGGGTAACGTTTTTCTAGCAGGAAAATTCTAAACGAATGATCGGAGAGAGAAAAATTGTGCATGGCCAGAGAGCTTATATGTGTGCCAAAATGTGCCCCCAAAAATAAAATCTGTGCCCCTTCAGGTTTTCGAGATATTGCATTTCCTGCTGGAGTAACGTTTTGATGAATCGTATATCTCTAAAACCATTGCATGTGCCCCTGTAGAATAAACATACACGAGTAGCTCTTAATGTGTGCCCCTTAGTGCCCCAATTAGATTTAAGAAATTATTTATAGTTTTCAAGTTATCGCGGTTTTATGAAAACCCGAAAAAACATCGCAGCGCTTAAATGAGACAAGGTATAAGTTCGCTGAAAACTGTATTCGGTCCTTCTTGACGCTAATAATAACCATACAAAGTTTCAAAACTGTTCATGCATGCGTTTTTGAATAATCTTGCTAAAAGTCAAAACGATGGTGTCATAACTTTGACGGCAAAATACAAGGAACCGGCTCAATCCCAGATGTGTAGGTGTAAACCAAAATCATGTGCCTTTAGTCAAAAATATATGGTGAAAATATTCAGCTTGGAATGTTTCGCATTAAGTAAATATTAACAAAAAACCAAAATATGTAAGCAACGGCTGGTTATCCGACCAAATTTGAATGACTACTAAAAAGCGACGGATTCATACATATCGATGACCTTCTTTATTGGACGTATTATACCTAAGCTGTTGTCCGTACAGTTGCGTTCAAAAGTTTTGACATGATATAATAATCCCTTAATAACTAGAAGTTATGAAGGGATTATAATATTATGTCATCAACCTAGCACAAGAAGAGAATTAAATACGTATTAAACAAAAAAGAAAACAAATTACTGTATCGATTTTGATGAAATTTCTATTGGACCAATCGGAAAGTATGTATATGCTTTCAGATGAAAACAAAACAAACATGATTTAGAACATGTTTTGTAAAAAATAAATAATGAATAGGTAAAGTAATGAAAAAAATCCAAGTACTTGATAAGTGTACAAGTATTTTTAAATAAGTCAAAACAATGCCATTAAATACTTACCACCGCAGATCGTGCCATAAAATTCACCACCCCTACAACCACATAATTGTTATAAAATGCTTAATACGCCACTTTCAACCAACTTAAAAAAAAAGTAAACAAACAGTATCAGTGCAACCGCATGACTCAACGTAATAGTGTCCTTGGCGTCATAACATAACTGCAACTGTTTACCAATACCAAGTGGCAAGAAAAATCCAAACGCACCTCCTAGTCAATAAACACTTCGTACCTATTATTCATAATAGAGCGACGTTACACGTAACTGTCTCTGTCACACTAACACCGTACGCGTACTAGCTGTCTCACTTTCTCCAAGCTAGACAAAGCGACTCCTTGCGACACGACGTCAGCGGATGCCGCGGGGCCAAAGATATATGCAGCGGTGTGGGGAGGCGAAAAAAGTGAATCTTCTATTAAGGTGAATGCTCCAACCAACCCGCGAAATTCAAACTTTCTTACGTTTCTTGCAATTTGCAGGCCAGTGCTAGGTTGTATGTTGATTAAAATATTATTCGTGGCTGTAAGACATATGTAGTTACATAATTATAATCATCAAAATCATCAATACAACGCTCTAAGGTCATAAAGCTGTAGGAATGACTCTGTTTTTTTTTGTTCCTACGCCTTTATGAACTTGGAGGGTTGTATTGGTGATTTCAAATTTTGGGTCAAAGACCTGGCAAATGGCAAATATCAGGATATTAACCATTTGCCATATCTTTCGTTCACACATAAATTACTGGATGTATTTTTATAAAATTTAGAATGGAGAAGATAACCTTGAAATAGCACTTAGGCTACTATTTATAATGTACTTAATCATGTGTAAGGTCATAGAAACAGCTAGTAGAAAATATTCCAATAACAACTTTATTTTATTACTTATTACTTTTCTACTTCAGTGTACTCGGGCACAACACGTGTGAACCGGTTAGTGAGTAAAGTAAAGAAGGTCATCGATATGTATGAATCCGTCGCTTTTTAGTAGTCATTCAAATTTGGTCGGATAACCAGCCGTTGCTTACATATTTTGGTTTTTTGTTAATATTTACTTAATGCGAAACATTCCAAGCTGAATATTTTCACCATATATTTTTGACTAAAGGCACATGATTTTGGTTTACACCTACACATCTGGGATTGAGCCGGTTCCTTGTATTTTGCCGTCAAAGTTATGACACCATCGTTTTGACTTTTAGCAAGATTATTCAAAAACGCATGCATGAACAGTTTTGAAACTTTGTATGGTTATTATTAGCGTCAAGAAGGACCGAATACAGTTTTCAGCGAACTTATACCTTGTCTCATTTAAGCGCTGCGATGTTTTTTCGGGTTTTCATAAAACCGCGATAACTTGAAAACTATAAATAATTTCTTAAATCTAATTGGGGCACTAAGGGGCACACATTAAGAGCTACTCGTGTATGTTTATTCTACAGGGGCACATGCAATGGTTTTAGAGATATACGATTCATCAAAACGTTACTCCAGCAGGAAATGCAATATCTCGAAAACCTGAAGGGGCACAGATTTTATTTTTGGGGGCAAATTTTGGCACACATATAAGCTCTCTGGCCATGCACAATTTTTCTCTCTCCGATCATTCGTTTAGAATTTTCCAGCTAGAAAAACGTTACCCCAGCAAGAATCGTTTTTTCCGTTTTTTTCCAAAACACACACATTTTTTATGTGGGGGCACATTTACAGCAGATAAGGCACCAATTATACGTTCTGCTCATATAACTCTACGAGACACTTTCTTGCTGGGGTAACGTACACCGGAAAATATCCCACGGGAACAAAAATCCTTCCTTTATACCTTGTCTACATTATAAAGGAACCTCTGTGAAAATTTCACTTGTCCAGGTTTGGGCTGGTATTTAAAAAAATCATTTTAGACATTTCCGTAACTTGACAGAAAGATTATTTACACCAATTTTCGAGTTAATCAAGCCCCGCAGTAAATTCCTGCCCTGTAAAATTGACTACCCCTTGTCCACCCCCTTAGTGGTAGATTTTCAAAATACTCTGATACAAGTTATTCCTCATTTTTGGTCTCAAGTATAATTGTATAAATGCTGTTTCGAGTTAATCGGACCGCGCGTTTAAATTCCTCCATTCAAACTTTGACACCCCCCCCAATTCCTCTTTAGGGGGTAGTTAGGAAAACTAAAAATGACAATCGTTATTATTTACTTGTCTACTTTCATCCCCTAATTAACCCCCTTAGGGATGGAATTTCCAAAAATCCTTCCTTATTCCTTCTCTACATTATAAACGGAACCTCTGTGCAAAATTTTAGCTTTCTAGGTCCAAGGGTTTGGGCTGGGCGTTGATGAGTCAGTCAGTCAGTCAGTCAGGATTACTCTTTTTATTTATATACATAGACTAGCTTTTGCCCGCGGCTTCGCCCGCGTGTAAAGCGTGAAAAGGTAACAAATAGACAGAGAGACAAATAATAAATTCAAATAATCTTTTATAGACATAAAACAAGTTTTTATGATTCCGAGGCCCGCTTGCACCAAAAACCATAAATACAGTTAGCGCTGAACATGTTTAAAACATCATTCCATCCCTGACAACTTCAAAATTAACAGAAATGGAATAATGATAAATATTCGTTTAGCGCTCAACGTATTTTGTGATTTGCGGTGCTAGTGGGCCTAAAATCATAATTATTCATTTTATCATCATTAATTTTTGTGATTGACTACCATTGACCCCGTAGCCCGTAAGTGAATGTGTGACGTGTTAGCCAAGTTATTTTTTTGACTGTAAATTGTAATAACATTTGACCGAGTAGACCGACTTTAACGAAATAAAGACTAAATGTTATCTCAAGCTACGGACTATGACTATATTTCCAATCCTTTAAATCTCTTAAAAATAGGTAATTACGTACACAAAAGTATCAATATTACATGTGAATTTTAAAATCATCCCCTATTTTACCCCCTTGAAAAAACGCTGAAACACGTAGTTTCGTAGTATTCTTCATTTCTTACCAAAAACTTAAATTTTAATTTCCATATCCCTAACCTACGAAATGCTAGGTTTCCCAAACAAACTTACATCCCCTATTATATTACTCCCTTTAGGTTTATTTTTAAAACAAAATGTAGCCTATGTCCTTTCCTAGGATGCCATCTATCTCTTTGCCAAATTTTATCGAAATCCGCTCAGTGGTTTAGGCGTGAAAAGGTAACATACAGACGGAGTTACTTTCGAATTTATAACATTAGTATGGATTTATAATGAATTTTATTCTGTAAACAGGATATCGGAATCACTTTTGAAAGTCATATTAAGACAGTAAAAATAAGCTAGATGGAGTCGACATAATTCCTATCTGACTACCCCTGAGAAGAAATGGCAAAACAAACTTAGTGGTCAAAGTCTCTTTTCAAAGTCCCGACATAATCTTTGTCAGATCATGTGAGGACCATGTAGGTTAGCGTCAGAAATGGTTTTTTGAGAAAAGAATCACACAAATTTGAGTAGACCCGTCCAGTCAGTGCAAGCATTTGTCAGACTCAGTAATCGTATAGCTCAACTCAATACCTAAGAAACTCAACGACTCGACGAACAATATCAAAGAAAAAACATTTGGGTAGGCCGCATAAAGTACTCAAACTGCCAGACTATATTAGTAGCGAGTTTCAAGTTAATCCGCGCGTTAAACATTTTCCTTGCTAACATTGGCACCCCCTGAAATATACTCTGTGAGGGGTTGTGTTTAAAAAACTAAAAGTGTCAACCTTTATTATTTACTGAAGCAAATATTGCCAAGTTTCAAGTTTATTAACCAAAGGAATAAGATTTTTAATACAAACCGTATACCCTCTTTTCAACCCCACAGGAGTGGAACTTTGAAAATTCGTTTGGATTTTGGTTTGATTCATTTCCATAACATGTATCAAAGATTATTTTATAAAATGTTTTGAATAAATCAAGCTACGCAGTAAAATGCTCCAATAAAAAAAATAATTACCCATTTTTGCCCCTTCAGGGATCGATTTTCAAAAAACCCAAAATCTTATGTTAATTTTATGTCAAAATTATAAATACTGAGTTTCGAGTTAATCGGACTGTGCTTTAAAATTCTTGCATACAAACTTTGACATCCGTAAACCTCTCTTTGAGGGGTAGTTTTGAAAAACTAATGATGACAAACTTTATTACTTACTTAGGCAAGCATTTATGCCAAGTTTCAAGTTAATTAACCAAATGTATAAAATTTTTCATGTAAATTGTATTTCGTGTTTTTACCTCCAAGAGGTGGAATTTAAAAAAATCGTTTGAGATGTTTGCATAGCTTGACTGAAAGATTATAACATCTACCTGCATGCCAAATTTCAGCCCGATCGGTTTAAAATTGACAAAGCTTCATACAAACTTTCATCCCCTATTTTATCCCCTTGGGGGTAGAAATTAACAAAATCCATTCTTAGCGGATGCCTACGTCGTAACATCTACCTGTATGCCAAATTTCAGCCCGATCGGTTTAAAATTGACAAAGTTTCATACAAACTTTCATCCCCTATTTTATCCCCTTGGGGGTAGAATTTATCAAAATCCTTTCTTAGCGGATGCCTACGTCATAACATCTACCTGCATGCGAAATTTCAGCCCGATCCCTCCAGTGGTTTGGGCTGTGCGTTGATAGATCACTATGTCAGTCAGTCACCTTTGAGTTTTATATATTTAGATATGATAGATAACAAATAAATAGCTATGCCATACGCAGACTTTTTTCCCCATAGGCCCTATGGGGATCGCGGGAAAAAAGTTTGTGTATTTTGTACCTATCTAAGAAAAGGTTAGGTTTATTACAATCATGTGTCAATCAAAGCTAAGAAAGTGTATAAATTTTAATACCTAAGTAACTTACTTTCCTACCTACCTAATTTTGTTACAGGTGGCCTTGATTTTTAGAATGAATGCAGTAGCTGATAATTCTATAGGTACAGAATAAGGATCAAAATAAACTTCCGCGTTCGTGACAACATCAAACTAAAAACAACGTGAATAACCTTGGACACTTTTGTCACCGCTACCATTCACATCAAAACACTAATCATTTAGCCTGCTGCCTCAAGCACCACTCCCCAACTTTCACGAACTTTCCAAAATGATCCTCATCAGACCTAATTTTTATACATCAACTAGCGGACCCGAGAGACGTTGTCCTGTCTGAACGATCCTAGAACTCGACTGCAGCGCCACCTACCGGCTCCAATTGTGTTTTCAAACCATCCAGAAACCCATTGAAATATACACACAACATTTCATCTAAAAAATAAAAAAATAATCAATAATAAATCGGTCCATCCGTTTAGGAAGAGTTAGGTGATAAACACACGTACAGAAGAATTCTAAATATTAAGATATCAGCAGATCCCAAGTTTCTGAAACTTTACCTACATAATAGAAATACTAAAATAAACTCTACCTCAACTTCAATAAATGTACCGAATAAAAACAACTTTGTCTTGCCACAACTGGTCTATGGTATCACACCTTTAACTTTTTTTTTTTTTTTAAATAGGTCTACTAATTATAATTCTAATTTGGTACTATTGCTATTTATTGTCTCGTAGATGGTGTGAAAAGTAGAGTATTCTCTTTGGGGATAAAAGTGCTGAATCCCTCGCTGCACTCAGGATTGTTGCCTTAATTACGTTACGCTCGGGGTTCAATGCGGCGCCGGCGACATAAGACTCTGCTTTATCCCCTTGGTGCATAATCAACGATTAAATACTTACAGTGTTAGGAGTCCGTGTAGGTCGCATGGATATTGTTCTTAATTCAGGTTTTACTGATGCAGTTGATTTATGCGGCTGAAAATATCAATGACAGACGATTTTAATGACAGATCGGGAAGGAGCATGGACCGATGTCATAGGACCGCTTTGTAGTTGCTGTTGCTGCTAAAAGTTTAGGAGTTGAGCAAGTTGTGGCTTAAATGTAGGTGTGACTAGCTAACTCATAATTATTTAAATACATTTGGAGATAAAAGAGGAGCCCATGGCTTAGTAATAACAGCCGCACGGGTCGATCCATCAGGTTAAGCTACACTTGCCAGGGCTGTTCAGTGGGTGGGTCACCATCTTGACATACCGAGACTCCTCCGTGCCTCGGAAATCGGAAAGCAAGTTAGGGCGTTGGTCCCGGCTGTCATTCGTGGATCTTTGATAGTCGTTACGGATTGTCAAAAGCCCGAAAGTCTGACAACCAGTCTTAGCAAGGGGTAGCGTATTATTTATTTATTTAAAATATAAGTTAACAGTGCATACGACCAAATCACTTAGGGCCCCCACACATTAACAGTCCGCCGGCAGGCGGTCATTCATAAAAACTGTTTTTGACAGTTTTTATGAATGACCGCCTGCCGGCGGACTGGTAGGTAATGTGTGGGGCCCTTTATATTTATTACCCAGTAATTGGGTTGTGGAGGTCAGACAGGCAGTCGCTCCATGTAAAATACTGGTATTCAGCAGCATTCGGTTAGACTGGAAGCCTACCCCAACATAGTTGTGAAAAGGCTAGGCAGATTGATTGGAGATAAATCGAGTTGCGATCAGCATGGCAGTGACTATGTATTAAACACAGACTATACCACACAACATCATCATCATCCACAGCCACTACCACGCACAACCAGGTTCTATCAACATACCAATGACTATAAAACCTCATATAGTAATATAATATATAACCACCATAAGTGGTTTAATTCTCTTTGCAACATATTACACTTTACCCAAATGTAGTCCTTATTTTCTGGTATACGGGGGTCACACTGAATATTTTTAGAATAGGCCAGTAAGAAAGGCAGACAATGAAAAATTTATTTAAATGTCGAATTAGGAACTCTTTGGGAATCTTTAGATGTACTCGTATAATGAATTCATAATAATGATGTAATTTGTTTTTATTTAAAAAGTGTCTGTCGTGTGTCGAAATGGATTTGACTAAAGAACATTTTCTTTCAATGATTTATTACGACTTTCGTTGCGATCTTACTCAAAAACAGTTTTACGATAGACTTCGATAAGCATTTCATGACGAAGCCCCATCCCATGCCACTGTTTACAACTGGTTTAATGAGTTTAAACATGGTCGAAGCAAACTCACTGATGATTCGCGAGAAGGACGTCCTTCTACAGCGACTACTGAAGATAAGGTGAGTGCTGTGCGGCTAATGATAGAAGCTGATAGAACGGTGACATATCAACGGATTCGGGCAGCTTTAGGCATTGGTATGAGTCAAGTACAAAATGTCTTACATGAATATTTAGGCGTCAGAAAGCTTTGTACTGGATACCTCATAATTTGACGGAAGATCAAAAACGCCGTCATTTGGATTGGTGCCGCTCCATGCTTGAAAAGTATGACGCAGGTGACTCGAATGCTGTATATGACATCGTCACAGGTGATGAAAGCTGGATATATTGTTACGAACCCGAAACCAAAAGACAATCTGCGCAATGGATGTTTCCATTCGAAGATTTGCCGACAAAAGTAAAGAAGGGCGAAGTCAAGGAACAAGGATATGATTGCCTCATTCTTTGGACGGACGGGTCATTTCGCAACATTGTTTACCAGTTGTCTTGGAAAATGTTAGACAGTAGTGCTCAAGAAGCAGGATCCTCCTCTACCACGACAATGCTCCAGCTCAATCCGCCAGACGGACTATCGAATATTTGTAGTTTGTGTAAGAGTACTCCCCTGCTTCAGTCAATGATTCCATCGCATGCGACTGTGCTTAGAGAGGATCGGAGACTACTTCGAAAAGCAATAAAAATATTAGCAGGCTTCTACATCATTCCGTTTTTAGGGTTTCGTACCAAAATGGTAAAAAGGAACCCTTATGGTGCGACTCAGTCGTGTCTGTCTGTCACAGCTGGATATCTCAAGAACTACTAATGCTATAAACTTGAAATTTGGAACAGTTTTAGATGACGTTTACCCAACTATTTAGCAAATAAGAAATAATTTTTTTTTTTGCAACAGGGACTGAAAGGGGGTCTTAAAAATTCAAAGTGGGGTTACTAGGGCATGTGGGGTATCATATGAAAGAGCACTGTTTGCACATTCTCAAAAAAAAAAAAAAAAAAAATTGTTAGGCCTCATAGTTTTCGACTTTTGATGAAAAATGTAAAAAAGAATACCGTTCTCCTAGGTTTGCATAGAGAAAAATATGAAATTATTCCATGTGATAAAAGTTTACGTAAAGATTACAGGAAAAATAAATCGATCTCTCTAAATAGCACGGTTTTTCAGAAATCGGTTTTTCAGGGGTTTTTCAGGAACCGGTTTTTTTATTTTCTACTTAAAACTTTCAGTGTGACCCACGTAGGTACCGTATTCGATTGCTGTTTGTTACCTGCGGTGGGGATGAGGCACTATCAGGTTGCTGCTTCTTCTGGTACATATTCAGGGGTGTGACGTGTTGTATAAACTCCTCCATTATGAACCGGGCTCTTGCAATGACAGGCTCTAAAGATCGCATTTGCTTGGCTATCATTATAGGCTTGTTCACTGTCAAGTATTTGTTCACCTGGAATACCAAAAAAAAAAATAAGTGCACAATTTCGTAAATCAATTAAAAGTTGGAATATAATCAGCAGTATAGGTACCATTTCATTAATTCTATGTACCTATTTTATTTACAACACCTATTTTTACACCTATGTGTAACAAAATAAAAATTTTGAGTTTGATTCTTAGATCTTCTTCATTATTACCTAACCTCCCGAGAATATTTAATTTATTGCATTGCAATCCTCGATCGTTTTGGCAAGTCATACTAAGCTCTCTTGCGTAGAAATAAGTTACACACAAGACAATTCCTAAATAAACTTTTCAATACCTGCTTAGAATAAAAAATAAAAGGCACTGTGGCGGCATCTACATCGCCACATTCGAACTACGCATCACACTGACGACACGCAAAATCTTGCATCGCACAAGCAGAGTTTACACATCCCGACAGCAACCGTCGGGCAGTTGCCCACCAAACACAAAACCCGTCTGCTCGGAGGATCCTCCCTTTTCTATGGAGGATGAGTGAACTTTACACCCTGTTCCTCATACCTCTTAATAGTGGCAATGATTATTAATAATATACCCCAGGCTATCATTGATCCACTGCAGGGCAAAGGCCTCTTCACAAAAAGAGGTGCTGATTGGCGATTTCAGACTTCTAAGTCTAATAATCGATCGAATCGATCGATAGTCTAGTAATTGGACTTTTAATAAATACAGATTTGAACTCTAGTTCAAATCTGTATTTATTAAAAGTCCAATTTTCCCTATGGCGATTCCCTTCGCCGATTTATCTCATCACGGATATTTATGTCAGTTATTTTGACCGATACCGCTGTACCGCGCCTTAGGTATACAGGGATGTATCAGAAAGGTGTGGTCAAATTTACATACCATCAAACTGCAGCATTCTCCAGAGGACCAACATCGTAATCGAGAAAAAAATATCAGCTGTCCTGTACAAAGCTTCAATATCTACTCGACTCAAATGTATGGGACGGTGTAACGAATCTACTATCCTGGTTAAATAAAAGGGGAATACAGGCTTGAAACAAAATATAATTTAGGAAAATAAGATAAAAAATACAGATTAAGTATATTTAAAAAAACACCTCCCTACCTATCACACTCTCAGATTTTTTGGTAAAAAACACATAACCCTCCTTTTGGCCTTCGCCACAGTCGGGTAAAAAGGAAACTTGAAATACGGCACCAGGCCAGGCCAGATGTCAAGCCTCGTCAGCTCTGAGGCCTGATAATTCCAAAAAAGCACGAGTCGGTATCGTCAGCACAGACCCCTACTCAATAAGTAGGTAAAGTTTGACTTCTTGACGCAGAGATGTTTCCCGCTTAGAATCCAGGATCGAAAGAATTAAGAAGACATATTTTGCCCCAAATAAATTGGGGTAAGAGCAGGAGAAGGATAACTACGCGGTAAGCAAACTATGCAGTACCTAAGTAAAATTATTTCATAATATAAGTTTGGTACGCACTTGGGTAGGTAATGCTTGTGGCGATTAACACATCGTCCACCTTAACGACATTGTAACATCACTACGGTGGCGAAACATCACTAGGGTCTTCTTAATTCTTTCGATCCTTGATTCTAAGAGGGAAACATCTCTGCGTCAAAAAGTCGAACTTTACCTACTTATTGAGTCGGGGTCTGTGCTGACGATACCGACCCGTGCTTTTTTGGAATTATCAGGCCTCAGAGCTGACGAGGCTGATATTTTTTTCTCGATTATGATGTTGGTCCCATAGGGAAAGTTGTTCAGTTGGATGGTCTGTACCACACCCTTAAGTTTGATCACACCTTTCTGATACACACTGCGCGCGCGGCGAGACGGGGGGCAGGCAGTGCAGGCCGCTCATTCACGGCCCCCCGCCTCGCCGCGCTTTCCTAAGGCGTGGTACAGCGGTATCGGTCAAATTATAACAAAGCCATTACAAGCTAGCAGCTAGCTCATATTCTATTGAAACTATACTACGCTTGGCCATCCTAAGGTCAAACTGTTTCTCTACCGACGTGCGGTCCACTGTACTTGCCTGGTTTCGAACCAAACTCTTCGTGCTTAAGGCTCCTTAATCTCTGTGCCGTCGCATAATGATCAAACAGTAAACAATACTTCTTTCTTTCAAAAGTCCAAACGAAAGATTGCCAAAATCAGAGAAAGCGTTGAATTAAAAAAAATAATACCCTAGTTATTGGACACCACCCAAACTTTTTGGTGGTGACAGGATCGGTGACTGCCATCCACGACATGGCCAGAATCCTTGGGAACGTGGTGTGCGGTTCTCCCATCATCACCCCAGGAGTCTTGACCAGAGATTCCAAGTCAGGTTCTGCTTCCAACATGGACGTTTCGACCAGTAGCTTACTGCGAACCAGAGCTGTGATCAGTTCCGTCACGATTGTGCCGTCGTCGCCTTCCAAATTTCTATAAAACAGGATAAGGGATGTATTCCTGACTCATAATTGCCAGGTGTAGATATTTATGAAGTAGGTTTAAATACAAGGTGTAATTTAACCACTCAGCTGACCAGGCCATTCCAGTGGCGCGTAGCGAATTTTTTGAAAGCAGCTACAGCTATCGTTCTTGTATTGATAGCAAGCCAATGAAATTCCTGATACATGCCCCAGGGACAGTTACTGTCCCTGGGGCATGTATCAGGAATTTCATTGGTGGCCTAAAATAAGCGTGGTATTACCTACTGTAGGTAATACCACGCTTATTTTAGGCCACCAATGACCAACTACTTCGGCGGATACAGGGATCCGATCTCTGAGAGGTAATACCGAAACTAACGCAGAGGGCTTAATCTGGATTAAAGTCCAACCATCATAGAAGACTAGGAACCCCATGGGTTTATCTGAGTTCAGAATCTCAGATAATTATCAAATTTTATGTCAAAGTTCAATTTCCATTGCATTGCATTACCACGAAGTAAACCAGCGGTTTATTTAAGTCCTTTTTAAAGCAAACGGTAAAGCAAATGGCAATTTAAATTGTCTAAGACTAGCTTATGCCCGCGGCTTTGCCCACGTTGAGGGCGGAAATTATCCTACGAGAACGTACTACCCGGATAAAAACCTCAGATCCTCTGGGATCTGTGTGCCATATTTTATCGAAATCCGTCAGTCGGGAAAAGCTAACACCAGTTACTTTCGCATTTTCAAGGTCAAATTAAATTAGCGAGACTCCGACGAAAGTCGTGATGGGTGAGCAAAAAAAAGTTGGCTTGGATGTTTTTTTTTTTGGGTTCAACGTATAGTCGCCGGCACGTAACTTGGCAAGGTTTTGGCGTAGTGGGAGTAAGTTTGCGGATGTACACTTAGTGCTACAAGTTTTTTTTACTTTTGTTGCTTGCCTTTATTCTATGGTTATTGATATAATTTATTTTTAACATGTCTGTTAAGAAGAAAGTTAAAGAAACCAAATTCTTATCTAATGATTCTTGCCAAGTTATGTGCCGGCCGGTATAATACCTACTACAAATAGTACCTAGTGTAGCCGATGGGTATCGATATCGATTAAACGAAACAGATTTAATCAACTCGTACTTCAAGTAACTCCACTGCCAGCAGTCGTTGACACAAAAAAAAACATCAAATCTTTTTGTTTTTCTTTAGATATCGATTCCCATCACGTCTGCAGAGTTTCGCTAGCTAATTTAATTTGACCTTTTATAATTATGTAAGTATGGATTGTGTATTCAAGTTTAAACATACTTCAGAAGTTCCAGCATCAGCCGAGCGACTTTCCCCGAAGCTGGCCGCGCGTATCCAATGCAGTCGGTCGAGATACTCCTGGACGGAGGAGAAGCCTCCGTCTCGAAAGCCGAGGCTAGTTCCCTTTGCCTCATATCCTCAGCTACCAGCCAGTCCAACGTCAGCACTGACCTATAGGCCGCTATTCCGGACAGGGTTGATTTTGTGACATTACGAGGGTTGTAGTAATAATCTTCGGCGTTGCACTATAATTGGTACAGATAAGATTAAATTTTAAATTAATATTAATAATAGTTAATATTTTTTTTTAATTAGTTCTTTTGTAATATGCACACCATTATGTACTTATGAATGAATGATTGAAGGAATGAATGTTGGTATTCAAGTGCTTAATTGACTTTCAAAAGTGACTTTTATGTCCCTATTTGAAATAAATGATTTGACTTTGAATTATTTATTGCTGTTATAAATTACAAATTAAATAGTGTGTCACCTCACAATATTTACATATCTGATACGGTTCCGATAAGGCTTCCGGCGAATAAAACCACACTTTGTTACCGTGATAAGGTATTACTAAGTATCAAGCAGACTACTTATGGGACGATGGTTTTATTTATCATTATGACATCTTGTAGGTTAGCTGTTAGCACGAAGGTTCGAAGAATACCTGAGTCACAGGCCCTACCTACATCTACCTACTTACATTTTACTTTATCTACATCAGTTTACTCACTCTTATTGTCTAATCATCCCACTTCGATTCACTTATATAGGTACAGTCAGTAAAAAAGTCGATTAACACTTGCAGTTTTTTAATCTTAATTATTAAGCGAAATATTTAATTCAAATTGGAACAGAAGTACTTAAAATTTTAAGAAGATTAACTCTTAACAGTTAAACGAAAAAAAAGCAGTTTATCGAATCATTTTGTGTTAATTTAGATGATGTCAAAAAGTAGCAGACTTAACCGACTTCAGTTGCTGACCGTACACTCACTCGTACGTAAAATACTCGCTTGGGAGTTGCGGACACCAGCCCGATGTAAGTACTATACACTCACTCACATTTAAGCATACTATGTATGTGTTTTGGTCCGTTTGTATGAAGACTGCTACTGCTTAAAATATACCTACCTATGTTAAGGATTTGGTTTACGCATTTATTCCTTCATGTGGACCATTGTGCGTGACTACCTACTTTAAGGCTTTCGCAGACAGGCGCGACGCGACTCCAGTAGACTGTATGAAAACTTAATGGAAATTATTCTAGCGGAGCCGCGTCGCTCCTGTCTGCTGGAGGAGGAAAATTGGAACTACGACCGTCATGTTGAAATGTCATTCGATTGTCAGTGTCTACTACATTCGGGTTTCAATTTCATTTATTTGCATACCATAATGTAAATACAGGTGTTACAAATAGGCTTAAAGCTAAGTTACAATTATGGACCCTGTAAGGGCACAGCAACATTACAAAAAGGATAAATAATTAAATTAAAAATAAACATTAAAATTAAATAATAGCATTTAGGATATGGATAATTCTTATTTATATTAAATATATTTAGATTTTATAATAAATACAACATTTAAATAAATTATTGCAAGTCCAGTCACAGTTTATCATTCATGTATTCATTTATATTATAGCAGCTTTTGTTTATTAGAAAAAGCTTTAATTTATTACTGAACATATTATATTTATTTATATTCTTAAGATATTCCGGTAGTTTATTATATATTTTTATTGACATTACATATGTACTTGATGAATGCATTTTCAGTCGAGATGTTGGAATGTTTAGTCTGTTTGTATGTCTTAGAGTGAATCTATTCTGTATGTCTTCTCTTTTGGTGTATAATTCGGGATATTTGCGTACAAATTTACAAATTTCAAATACGTAAAGGCAAGGCAAGGTCAAAATCTTCAGTTCCCTAAAGTGAGGCCTACAACTGTCAGTTTCATCTATGTTAACCAGAGTTCTCATAAGCTTTTTTTGTATGGTAAGTAATGTGGGCGCGTCAGTACTATTACCCCATAGGATGACACCATATTTAAGCCATGCATAAGCGTACGCATAATACGTGACCAGTGCAGTCTTAAGGTCTGTACTTTTTTTGATCTCGCAGAATGCATATGAGAATTTAGATAACTTGGCCCTTAATTTTTGGATATGGGATTTCCAATCAACGTATGAGTCTATGTCTAGGCCTAATAAAGTGAACTTACTAACAGCTTCTAGTTTCGAGTCTTAGAGTTCTCTGGTAGTTTAGTCGTGATATTGCTGAATTTATAAAGTTAAATATGCCGAAAGCTATTTGAAAGTGATGCTCGAAACATTATTCTAAAGGTTAAAACCTGTTTTGAAGAAGAAGTTCGGGCGGGGTCTCCGATTATTCCATTTAATCAAATATACAAACGAATTTCGGCAGCGACTGGTTAGTGTTGTCAACTTTCTTGTTATAAATTACGCGATACTTAACTAATCATCGTGGACTTAACCACGAAATATTCGTTTCTACTCTTGCTGTAGGTTAGCGTAACGGTAACGTACATCTAATAGGTAACCTGCTAAGTGAGTGAGCAAACTAACCTGCCAGATTTCAAATTTCTACTAACATTTATTTTATTATCTTATATTTCAGGTATGAGTCAAGGACTAATTTCAAAAATAGTTAAGGAAGGGCACGCAGCAGAAGAAACTGGTATAAAAATTCGGACACCAGGCAAGGAGAGAAAACGTAAAAGTGGATTTGTGCATGTTGATAATTTTGACATGGGAGTTATACGGAGGAAAGTACATGAATTTTATTCTGCTAAAAAAGAGGTCTCTACTATTAAAAAGCTTCTAGAGGTCTTAAAGACAGAAATAAATTACACAGGACAGCGAGAGAGTCTGCAAAAGCTGCTTCACAAGGTGGGATTTGGTTTTAAAAAATCTCAATCCAATCGGAAGGTTCTTATGGAGCGTAATGAAATATCAGCTTGGAGAGCTAAGTACTTGCATGCAGTGGATAAATATTGGAGCCTGTATCAAAAGGGCAAAGATATATTATTGTTCATGCGGGAGGAGATACTGGATTTGTTACAAATGCACTACTTGTGTTTAAATCAAACACATAAAGTGGTGATTATCATGACGAGATGAATAGTACCAACTTTAAAAAGTGGGTTATTGAAAAACTTGTGCCTAATTTACGAGAGCCATCCATAATAGTGATGGATAATGCTCCTTGTCACCGTATTTGTGTGAATAAAGTCCCAAATACGAATTCCTTAATAAAAGATATGCAATTATGGTTGACCCAAAATAAAATCGACTACGGAGAGAATTTGACTAAACCTCAGCTTTTAGAAATAATTAAGAGAAACAAGCCTGAACCTGTATATGAGATTGAAAATTTTTTAGAAGACAATAGACACATGCTTGTCGCATCATGGGTGGCCGAGATGCGAAGCATCGTGTCTTCTTCATGATCCGACATAGTTTTTTCGTGGATGTGGGCACTGTCGTGGGTACTCGAACGAAAGATAATTTTAAATCGAACTAACTTTATTAGATACACTGTAACGGTTTTACACGAAACAAATACGTGCGTTGGTACTGAGCGTCTGCCAAGACTGTCGGAGTTCAACTGTTCGGCCCTCGCTCGCAACACTCCGCTAGTCCCCACTGCATCCCCTCTACCGACGATCGTGTCCAAGCGATAGGACACGCTTGCGTTTCCGGCAACGATATTATTAGTTTACAAAACTAATTGTTAGATGGCGCTGTCCGTTGCACCATGGCGCCATCAATCCACGACACGGCCATCCCTGACTAGCACCCGTCCTCGGGTGTAGCACCTGTGGACAAAATGTACTCAGAGAGTAAACTAGCTCGGCTATCCTGCCAATAGAAAAAAGGTCGATCTTAATGGTACTTTACTTGTTCTAAATCGAAGTAAAATAATCAATTATCATGATTTACAATGCCTTGTTATTAAGGCTTCGTACACAGTGCTCCCTGCACAACATCATTCATTGGAAAAGATCCGATCAACAAGTTAACAAAGTAATGCTAGCAATTCTGCTATTTTTTATCATACTTCATAAGCAATGCATACTCAACTCATGAAACTCTCATTATAATCTGTGCCCGAACACAGTCTAGAATCGCACCAACGATTCTTTACATATCTGCCACCACATATGCTACAACACATGAGGGGCTCTGTGCACCAACACAGACAAGAATCGCACCAACGACTCAGTAATCTAGCGCAATATGTGCTACAACACATGAAGCGCTCTGTGCACCAACACAGACAAGAATCGCACCAACGACTCTCAGTAATCTAGCGCAATATGTGCTACAACACATGAAGCGCTCTGTGCACCAACACAGACAGAAATCGCACCAACGATTTCTTGTAGACCCATCGCCACATGCTACTCATGAGGTGCGGTCTAAAGTTTCGAGTATGAGTGTACAAGCCATTTTTTAATCAGATTTGGTTTCACTATCGCTGTCATCACCTATGACATCCAATTCTCGAGGAACTTGGTGATCGGGGATCTTCCTCACACGATCATGAGCGTATTTGTAAGTACGGTTGTTAACTAGGGATTTTAAAACGTATCGATCGCCATCTAACACATAAAAAAAAAATTGAAATGACCCTCTATACTTCACGTCAAGCTTAGTTTGATTACGGTCTTCGTTCCCAATAAGCACGAATTCACCGACAGAAAACCTACACGCCTGTCCTTGTACTATCAAAACGACTTTTATCGTAACGCGACTTCTCAATGCCTTCAGATACTAATCTCATAACGTCATCAAAGTTTATAATATCGTCATTGTTGTTAAATGAAATGGACGTGCTACCTTACCTATAAAAAGTTCTAATGGACTCAACGGTAACGGATAACGATCTGGCACTGAATTATTATTAACTCGTCGCACGCTAATTAGCAGAAACATTAGAAATTTTATTGTTATCTGCACACATGGTGTGCAATCGACATTTTAAGAGAAGCTCTCTATAATCTATGCACATACGGTCTCATCCATCATACTTTGTAAGCAAAAGGGCTGGACCAGCAAACGGCGAACTACTGGGTCTAATTATCTTAGATTGCAACAATTCGTTAATCCTATTGCGTATGATTCGATGTTCGTCCGGAGAAAGTCTAAGGATGTCTTTGCACTGTACGATTAGAGTCGATCAATCTTATCTCCAACTCACGAGTGTTAACACAGAGTATAATTCTAAGATCACGTCACTACAAGGTCACGTCTTGTATCAAATGGTAATATTGGGAATAATCGAAAATGCAAGAATCACTACCCTGGGCCATGTACCATAGTCGTTTGAATCAACCTTTAAAAACACTGCAACCAAAACTGCCAAGCTTACAGAAACCCTCGAGTAAAACCTCTAACGCCACGGCTCTCCAGCCTACCAGCAATCGCATTGCTCTCACACATCCAGCGCATGGATCAGAACTTCTGTACGCATATCCATCAAGTGGATCGCCCGTGTGCATCACCCACTGACTACACTCTACGGTCTCTCCAGACCACGACCTCCGCCAGTGTTAAACGCGCATCGCGCACTCACGGACTACTTGAGTTGCCTCAAGAGATACCGATTTCTACCGGGCTACGACTACGTAATAACTACTGGTACGGTCGAACACAAAACGGCCGATAGAATCCCTTACTCGACTTTCTATCACGACTTAAGCTTGCTCATTACTACTGTAATCACTATCTACTTCGACTGGTACATGACCTACTGGCACTATCGCTACACTTCATAAGATTTGTTCTGTGCTGAATACACGTGTTTGACCAACAAGTCGTCAGCAGAGTGACCCTATGTAGAGGCTAACCATCTCAGCTGCGTAAGTACTACCCCTCGCAAAGGGCATGCTGCACATAAAAATCAGACCACATGTACTTCTTACATGCTCCGGCGCAACTACATATGGACACAACACAACACTATCAGACGTCATACTAACGTTAAAACCCTGATTTAAAATCTCACGGCCAGTTAAAATAACATTTTTAAGACAACTATCCGGTACAACAATAGAATTTGCAGGGTACTTTGCACACTACCATGACCGATCCCGTTTAAATTGACAATGTTATTTACACGCTTGCCACTTAACTTTGACGCTACACAATCTTTGATTCTAGAGCATTCGGCACCAGAATCGTAATAAAATGGGTGTGACTCACCGGTATTCATCAGCACGCCGCTGGGATTGCTGACATGGCAAATGGCAACGCGTCGCTCACTGCTCACCGCTGCTGCAGGCGCTGCCCCGGAACCGCTTGAGCCACCTGCCGCGCCGGTGCTTCCGCCATTACTTCGAGGACATTTCGTAGCGAAATGACCAGCGTTGCCGCATCGGAAACAGATTATATCTGACCGCTGCTTTGATCCCGCAGAACTTGATGCCGAAGTGGTAGCACTGGTTGCCTTGCCTTTCACCTCACTTCTTGATCGGCAGTCAGACGCTCGGTGACCTGCCGGGCCCTTGATGGCTTCTATCAGGGACATCATATTCTGGTTTTGAGCAGCCAGCAGCGTACGAAGTAAATTCTCGTCGCACCGTGACGTCATCGCTCCATTCTCCGTATTTTCTTCAGCTCGAGTGCATCCCAGTTCTGATGTCGCATCATGGGTGGCCGAGATGCGAAGCATCGTGTCTTCTTCATGATCCGACATAGTTTTTTCGTGGATGTGGGCACTGTCGTGGGTACTCGAACGAAAGATAATTTTAAATCGAACTAACTTTATTAGATACACTGTAACGGTTTTACACGAAACAAATACGTGCGTTGGTACTGAGCGTCTGCCAAGACTGTCGGAGTTCAACTGTTCGGCCCTCGCTCGCAACACTCCGCTAGTCCCCACTGCATCCCCTCTACCGACGATCGTGTCCAAGCGATAGGACACGCTTGCGTTTCCGGCAACGATATTATTAGTTTACAAAACTAATTGTTAGATGGCGCTGTCCGTTGCACCATGGCGCCATCAATCCACGACATGCTTATATTTACCACCTTATCACTGTGATCTCAATCCCATTGAAATCATATGGAGCACAATGAAAAGAAAAGTTGCTGATGTAAATATTGAGCACAAAAATGCTGAAATTCCCCGCTTATTTAGAGAAGCTTTTGACGCTATTACAGTTCATGAGTGGGCACAGCGTTGTAAACACGTTCGCAGGTTAGAAGGAGAATACTTAAAACATGATTTGTAGTTAGGTAAACCTTTTATTATAGAAGTGGTAAGTGACACTGAAACCGAAAGCGATAGTGATAATGATGATAGTTGTGTATGCAGGTTCATCTAAAGATCACAATAACTGTAAACCTGGTTTTCAATAAATCATTGTAAAGCAATTTGTTTTTTTTTTTATTACACTACACTACCACTAGGTACCACTGCTAAATATAATTAGTCAAATCTGGTGTTAGGGGTTAGGTACGGTCATAACTAAATGCTAGACATCCAGGTACCTTTTGCAGGGTAGGTACCTACTTAACTTCGCAATAAATGAAAGTTGTATCCCAACCCGTGGAACATTTTATCTGCTGAATTTCCACTTCATTGGATTACTTTTTAGATATAGCCATTGTTTATTGCTGAGAGACTAAACTGTTAGCGTACCTACGTAACTGTAAATTATCAAATTCTTTTTATTTATTTTATTATTTTTATATAGGTATCATTGTTTTTAATTTGTAAAAACTGTAATTCTTATTAAACGATTATGTCTAATGTGAAATTTCCTTCTTGAAAACTTACTCAATTTTGATCGACGGTGCCGTCCTCTTTCAGTTCACAAATAAGTTGGTAGGACTGTATTGATTCAGATAAAAAAATTAACAGACGAATTGTGAATCTCCTACTTTTTTAACCGACTATCAAAAAGTAGGAGGTCCGACTTCATGTATTTTTCTTTAAGAAGTCTGTTCAAAAGGCACAATAAAAAAGCACTTTTCAAGATTTTTCTACCGTTGGGTTAGGTTACCTTTATAGATAAAACACAGCACAGAATAAAGAATAGTATACCTACAAACGTAACCAGAGTGAGACAAATAATCTTTTAACATAATTAATTATTATATTAAAACTTTATAAGGCAAAGGACATTTATGTACGTACTTAGTTGATTGGCAGTGGCAATTAATGACGCGGTGAGATTGTTCGGGTACTTACCTACTCAATATTGTAGAGGTAAATAGTCTAAGCAACACATAATAACAAGCATAGATAAGACAAAATGATAAAAGCAAAAAAATATTATGTTGTGTACTATAAAAATATAGGTACTTAAAACATTTTCGGACAAACTTTTTCAATTCGCTCTTCTTTATAAAAGTAGAATGACTGTTTAAATGAGTTTAGAAATATTCTGTGTTACGTAAAAAATGAAACATTCTGATATTTCTAGTGGATTCAGGGTGTTCCTCTGGTAATACCTACTATAGACTGGTTCTAGTGGTTGTACTGTTGATAGATCAACCCACTTCCTAGACTAGGCGAAAAAGGTGACCAAGGACGAAAATGAGTGGCATTCTATAGTAGGTACCTATTTAAAAATATTACATTGTGATACAAGGGTGGAAAGTAGGTTATTGCAAACGAGCTGTCATTAACAAGCCCGAGTCGAAGGCGAGGGAGTTTGCAGTAACCTACACACCCGTGTATCATACGACGTTTTTCAAGACAGTTGTGGGAAATAGTAAAAAACAAATCAAAGAATTAAATATGTTTGAGAGTAGTTTTTAACATGGAATAAATTAACCAGAATGTAGATGGTTTATATTTGCCAGTCAATTCATGAAAATAAGCTAACAAAACATGTTCTGAAAATGACTTAGTTTTCCTTTGTTTTTTCCATAAAATAAAATTATATTAATACCTATATTAAGCCGCCATATATCTTTCTCGAGATTTTGGGGGCAAAATTTCATCTTGCGCAGTTTCGTCTCACATCAGATCGGGTGGAGATAATTCCATTTTATCACTTGTACTTGAACTCATATTAACAAAAAAAAATAATTAATTTATCTCACAAAACATTAAAATTTTCAGAAAATGGCGCGTTTTTGCAACTGGACATATTTTTTTTTTACAACGAATACAGCCTATTCGATTTTTGACAAATGTTGATGTGAAAATAATTAAATTAAAACTGGTAATTTATTTTTTAATAGGTACCTACTGTAGAATGCTGCTCCATCTTCGTCCTCGGTCATGTATCATCTTTTCATAGGTCTGACTCATAGGTCATAGGAGGACACTGTTTTTATCTTTAGAACATTCACGAGCGACTTAAAATCATTAGTAAGTTATTGCAATTTAACTCGTATCTCAGTAGTATAAGGTATAA
Organism: Cosmia pyralina; assembly: GCA_946251885.1. NCBI lineage: Eukaryota > Metazoa > Arthropoda > Insecta > Lepidoptera > Noctuidae > Cosmia > Cosmia pyralina. The sequence goes on along the minus strand of OX276342.1, from coordinate 21,108,040 downwards.
ATTAGAAGATTCTAATTTATACTTTATAACAATGGTACGTCTCAAGGTTACAACGTCATTCAACAAATTGATCGTGAATTCGCTGCTTAAATATAAATACCTACCAGCGTACCTATCTTACAATTTTTCTTTGACATATCTCGGGACCCTGGGGCCCCGGACCTTTGGAAGGCGTACGAGGGGCCGAAGCCAACTTACAGAGGCCCCTTAGACGATTTTAAGTGTTTAGGCACCAACCGAAGATTATCCCTGTTTGCTCTATGCAAGTGCACCCAACGACAACCTCCGGTTGGTGCAGGACTATTGCAGAACATGAAAAAAAAAAACATATTGGGCTATGGGTTTCGGTGGCTATAGTGGATTGGTTACCTAGAATTATGGAAGGACTTAGTATGTCAATATAAATAATACCTCATGCACTGAGAGTACGTACTGCTGCAGCTGCCGTAGCGTTGCGTTGTAGTGCGTCAGGGATGTTTGCGGATAATAATATTGATGTTTTTGCCGCCATTATTAGAAAAAGATTTGCATCCCTGATGTGATGACGCATGCTCGCGGCAGAACCAACACTCCAACAGTATTCTCAGTATGTTCGCAGATCGGTGGGATTCCCCGATGTTGCGCAGAAATGCAGCTCCACGCTGAATTTTAATTTTAATTGTTTTTAATCTCTGTCCGTACTGCCTACTAAGTAAAATTGTTATTAACCCTATGGAATTTGTCTGAAAATAAAAGTAGGTATTCTATTCTCAAGCGACATTCAGGGTGATAGAGCAATTCCCCGGTGGGCTCCTGCATTGTCGAGGCGGGGGGGCTCAGTAGCCGTGGCTTGGTTACCCACAGTGAAGCGAAGTGGAACCGGAGGAGGGGCCGCTCGTCAGGGCTTTTGCCGATAAGCCGACGAGACGTAGCGGCCAACAAGTAGGTTGCGGTATTGCTTGGGCGACGACGACGTCGCAACTAAGGCGGGCCGCGATGTCGTACGGGAGGCATCGCGGCTGAGGGTTGAAGGCCGCGGCGGGAGAGGAGTGCCAGTATTGCTGTGCGCCGCTCTTCCTACTTTCCGCAGCTTTGACGGGGTCGTCACCGTCAGATGGCGAACGCGGTGGGGCCACAAGGGAAGAAGGATTGTCGGTATGACGTTGGCTGCTCTCCCTATCCGCTGCGGCCGAAAATTGGCAGGCGGCGGGGCCATGACCTGACCCGTCGCAGGGGGACCAAGGGTGCCTGGTGCGCCGGTGATGGGGAGTACTCCCCAGAGGAGGGTCCGGTGATGGATAGCCGCAGTGGGTTCACGGATGAGTGCTAGCGCGTGCCCGTATTTTCGCCGTAAGCGGCAGAGGGGAGGACACCGTGGAGTTTAAGTGGGTTAGAGTCATGCATACTACACTACCACGGGGAGATAATGCAGTTATGTGGTAACTGCATTATCTCCCCGTGGTAGTGCGTATGCATGAGCATTTCTCCATGATAGAGAAATCTACTACTTAAATCAATCACCAATTTTGCCAAAGCTGGTGATAACATTTAACAAAACTGCCACAAAATAGTAATGAAATATCATTTTATTCAAGTAGGATCGTAGTTACCACAGAACAGATATTATCTGTTCTGTCTGTCTGCCAACCAATATTTATTATTATATTTGCAATGTGATAAGAATTATTAATACCTATTATGAAATAAATATTTCGCACTGAGATAACACTGTATATGAGTAAAATAGGGGGCTTCCCTTAAATTATGTAGATACAAGACTTACAAATATTCTTCAAAACGATATAATTTTCGGACAAATTGATGCGCTAAATACAAAAATAATCGCTTTGTCATCCCTGAGTCACACAAGAACCAGACAGGTAAGAAACCTCAAAGTTATGTGCATAGAAATATACAAAACAGGTTATGTGAATAGTAAGTAGAATTCTTAGTGAAGGTGCTCGTCCGGGGTAGTACCTACTGTGACTACTCCAGAGTTATGTGGCGGCATCTACAACGCGATGCGACCACGCATCAAAGACCTGACGTCACACAAATCCTGCATCGCGCAAGCTGAGTTTACCGCGCGACTGGCTTATACAAAATACCAACATCAACCGTCGGGCAGTAGCCCACCAGACACAACACCCCTCTGGTCGGAGGATCCTCCCTTTTCTATAGAGGATGAGTGAACACCCTGTTCCTCATGCCTGGAAACTCCTACTTACCACCACACCTACATATTTCTGCCGCTATTATAAGCTGCGTTGCCTTATTCTGTTCTGAAGAGTCAATCAATCTGCCTAGCCTTTTCCCAACTATGTTGGGGTCGGCTTCCAGTCTAACCGGATGCAGCTGAATACCAGTATTTTACATGGAGCGACTGCCTATCTGACCTCCACAACCCAGTAACTGGGTAATACAATACCCCTTGGTAAGACTGGGTGTCAGACTTTCGGGCTTCTGACGACCCGTAACGACTGTCAAAGATCCACGAATGACAGCCGGGACCAACGGCTTAACGTGCTTTCCGAGACACGGAGGAGTTTCGGTATGTAAAAATGGTCACCCATCCACGGACCAACTCCGGCAAGCGTAGCTTAACCTGATGGATCGACCCGTGCGGCTGTTATTACTTAGCCACGAGCTCCTCAGTTCTGTTCTGAAGAGTATGGGTGTAAGTAAACATTTCCGTTTAGTTTCTGGGAAGATACTGGTGGTGGTGGATGCTCGTGTTCATTAGCAGTGGTGACCACTTACCATGAACTGGGCTACTCAGGAACACCTGCTTGATAATTTGATAAACACGCAATAACATAATAATTATCTCGCTTGTTGGTGGGCTCACGGCTAGATAATAACGCTAAGCTACGGTTAAGCTACGCTGGCCGCAGTCGGTTCGTGGGTGGGGGACCATCATCACATATCGGGACCCCTCCGTATCTCAGAAAGCACGTTAAGCCGTTGATTCCGGCTGTCATTCGTAGATCTTTGACAGTCGTTACGGATAGTCAGAAGCCCAAGTCCACCACTCTTACCAAGGGGTACCTATCGTATTACCCAGTAAAAGGGTTGTGAAGTTGTGATGTTAAATACTGGTATTCAGCTGCATCTGGTTATACAAGAAGCAGACCCCAAAATAGTTGGGAATAGGTTACGCAGATTAATCTCGCTTGATGATTAAACAAAGACAAAATAACACACATACTAACAGCTAAAGTTGAAAATATGGTGCAGACGCCAGCACATTAAGCTACTACAAATCTGTCAAATTTATTTAATAGATTTTCATCTTTATGGCAAAAACAGTAGGTTCAAGGTTGATTGGGAAAATTTGACAGTTTCGGGTGGCTTGACCTGCTGGCGTCTGTACCCAGACACATTTGTTAACTCTTCCTGTACTACTGTATACATAGATATTGTGATACGGAGGAATAAGTAGCATGTGTCAGGATTTCAGGAAAAGTAAGAAAATGGATGGTTGGAGGCCGATCAAAGAAAAGACGAATTAAAGGAAAGAGATGACTGAGAAGATAGTAAATTCAGAGATGACAGCTGGTAGGAAGAAATGGGAAGAGACACTACCAATTTATCCCGCTAGGTGTCGCATCGTCGCTGGTGTTGTTTGCTTGTCAAACACCATATACATTTTTTACGTATTATTTAAATAATAATTTAATTATTTAATGTACCTAGTCAATTAGTGCATTGAATAAGTTTTTACATTATTATTACTTTTATAGTGTTTTATTTGTATTTATGGCAAATAACGTAGTTTATTTGTTTCTAACTAACTGAATTGTAATAAAAAAGGCGTACACCGTTTTCCTGCAGATAAGGAGAGAAGAAAACTGTGGGTCTATTCCTAAAAATTGGAAACCAAATTCAAAAAATTAAACAGACCGACAGCAGCTGATAGTTACCAGCGAGGGTGGCGACATCTGTAATTAGCTTTGCTCGTTCCTTGCCATTGTCAACCGGTAAACGCGATTCTGGTAGAGCAATTTCCATGAAGTTTTCATAGAAATTGTTCTATTGGATCCGCGTCACGCTGTCGGTCGCGGCGACAACAAGTAATCCCAATATACCAGGTATTCACAATAGAACTAAAGAATTAAATTTTATGGCTCCATAAAAGTTTCAATGCATAAAAAAACAGCGCGTTGCGTGCAAAAAAATTGACAATATCCATTAGCACAAACACAGGTGTTCGGAACACATAAAGCGTTTTCTGTACCAGCTTTACGTATCGGAAAATGATTTTAATAATATGCTGCCTGGCTTATTATGCCAGTTTATTACCTAAACAGCGGGTAATTGCATAAAGGCCCCCACAGACAGGCGCGATTTTATGAAAACTGCATGGAAATTGTTATACCTGAATCGCGACGCACTGTCGCGTCGGGCCTGTCTGCGGAAGCCTTAACTTTGCAACGCCTATGTCTTTAATTTTGACAGTAAAAAAAAAATCATTGCATTATGAGGGGCTCGTGGCTAAATAATAACAGCCGCACGTGTTGATCGAAGATTGTGCTACGCTTGGCGCGGTCTGTTCTTAGATGGATGACCATCCATTGTACCTCGAGACTATTCGAGACCCTCTATGCCTCGGAAAGCACGTTTTTTATGCCTTTGATCCCGGCTGTCATTCAACTTTGACAGTAGTTCGGGTACATAGTTAGAATTAGAAACCCAAAAGTTTGTCAGCCAGTCTTACCAAGGGGTATCGTGTTACCCAGGATTGTGCAAGTCAGATGACAGTCGCCCCACGTAAAATATGATATTCAGCTGCTTCTGGTTAGAATGGAAGCCGACCCCAACTTAGTTGGGAAAAGACTAGGTAGATAGATTTTTTTCCATTGCGTTGTCCAGCAGACGAATTTTCCAAATATTATGAAGCAATGGATTGAATTTTTTTCAGAATTCTTCAGATTGTAAAAATCAAGAAATCACTTTGATTGTGCCTACAATTTTCTACTATCTTATCTACTCGTATCTAATAATGAAGCTGAAGAATTTGTTTGTATGTTTGAACTCGCTAATCTCTGGAACTACCAGTCGGATTTGAAAAAATCTTTTAACTCATTTTTTTTGGAGGAGGGGACATCACAGTAGGATCCTTAGGAGCCGAGCAAAGAAAAAGTCAGGAAGAACGCTAAGCAAAAACGAAGTAATAGCGCGGGCGATGCGATGCGACGGGGTGGGCTGGGGAACAAGAAATTTCACGCGGACAAAGTCGCGGGCAGAAGCTAGTAAGTTATAAACGTTAATAGTTTCTCAACCTCAGCCGACGAAGGACAGTTTAATTTTCCGAACCATAAAATGGGTCTGATATAAGATTCCGTGTGCGGGTCTTCTATATTGTCACTATATCATGATTCTTGGGTGTAATGGGGGACGGACTACATTATTCGGTTAAAATAAGGTTGGAGGATGGCCGGTCAGTGTAATGACGCCTAGAACAGGTTCGAGGGGTCTGAGCTCGAATTTTATTAGTTTTGAAATACTTGAAAATGTTTCTCCTCTTGGGTGTAGTGGTCACACGTGCTACTGCTGAGTTTGGGGTCCTGGGTTCGATTTTCAGGTCGGCCAAAGTGAGTTTTTATTAGGAATTTCTCAGTAGCAGCCCGGAGTTCGGACTTGTGCGCGGTTGATGGCAATAGGCTCGCCCCCTATTATATGGGATTTAAACATAAGTGGCCAAATGTAGGTGCGCTATAGGTACCCTCTGCCTGACCTTTGGGAGTTACAGGCATGACGTTTCTTTATGAGATTCAGAATTTTCCTTGTTTGGGGAGTGAGGTAGGTACCTATTCTTATTGGACTGTCGAACTCACTACCTACCTTTTGTATACAATCTTTGTATGATTCTACTTATATCAATCTGCCTAGCCTTTTCCCAACTATATTGGGATCGGCTTCCAGTTAACCGGATGCAGCTGAATACCAGTATTTTACATGGAGCGACTGCCTACCTGACCTCCACAACCCAGTAACTGGGTAATACGATACCCCCTGGTAAGACTGGTTGTCAGACTTTCGGGCTTCTGACGACCCGTAACGACTGTCAAAGATCCATGAATGACAGCAGGGACCAACGGCTTAACGTGCTTTCCGAGTCACGGAGGAGTCTCGGTATGTAAAGATGGTCATCCATCCACACACCCATCCACCCGGCAAGCGTAGCTTAACCTGGTGGATCGACCCGTGCGGCTGTTATTACTTAGCCACGAGCTCCTCCGATAATTCTACTTTTATTTAAAAGTTTATTTAATGCCTTTCTTGTATACTTATTCTCCAAGTTTATATTTTTTGTGAATAAAAAATATTATTTACATTACCTATTTATTGACGGAGCGAGCGAAGCGTCTCTGCTTTAAATCTAGCAAAATTTGCTTTCAAATTCAAAATTAAAATTTTTATTTCAGACCATAGATCCATATAGTGTTAGTACAGCCTTAACCTAAATGTTAGTAATTATTTAAAACAAATTAATTGGTGACATGGACATCTGCGCGCACATGTCTACCCACCCAGTGCCTGATAAACGACCCATCTATTTTGTCCGCCAGTGTAGCAAGGATGTTGTTAGGACTACCTCTGAACCGCCGCAGCATAGACGCACATCTCTTGCGCATGACGGCATAGAAGTCGTCCAGCCTCGCTTCCGCAAACATATGTGACGCACTGCAAAATCGAGGCAGCCCCAACAACATCATGTCACATGTTGTTTCGTCTGTTAGTTTGTTGCTACTCCTCTACAGGTCGTATTTTACAACCGATCTGGACGAAACTTGGTATACAGGTTTTACGATTTTATAGAACTTTTTAGTCATCGTCGTCGGGACTTCCTCCAAAAATGGGCAAAAAAGGGGCTACTGGATTTCTCCGCCTTATGAGATCCGATTTCGATGGTTCTTGGTGGTGAACTTTATGTTCGTCTCATAAAAAATTGGTGAAGATCTGATGAGGATCTTCGCCGTGATGAGCTGAATAGCTCCTCAAAATGCAGTAAATTGCTCACTTTTAGATTTCTACCAGTGGAATTGGCACTTTAACTAATAGGTAGGGATTGATGAAGCACCTGGGACTACCTTCTCATCCCAAAACTAGAGCATTCTGAAAATAATTATCAGAAAAGTTTGTGCTCGATCTACCTACTGTTTGCAGAACTACTAGTTTATTTATGTTGTAAAATAAATTCTCATCAGATATTTGAATTTTCACTCGCCTAATTGCGACATTAGGCCTAAGATAGTGATGAATAGCGCACCCAGACGCACCCCAATTTCTTCACTAACACAGTTTCTTTCTTTTTTTGTTGGGACCCTGTACCTTACTTCAACTTTCATCTAATAAAACGGCATACACAACTTACCGTAGCCCATAAAAATACGACTGGAATCACTAAAGAGATCATTTCAAGTACATTTCACTGTAATTTAAAACTGCTACGTAAAAATTATTCTGAATTAGAGGCACAGAGTACTTTTTTTTATATAGGATTAGAGGCATTTTGTTTTGACATCTCTCTCCGAAGTCAGTATTTGACAAATTCCAGAAACCCAGAAGAATCATGATGAGGTTTTATTATTGTTCTGAGGGTTTTATGGAGGTTGTTTGGTAAAGCTTTGGTTTCCTAATATAAAATCTGTCAGTCATTTTCACCCAGTATTTGAAATAAGTCAAACCCCGCCCCCAAAGATTTAAATCGCTAGATTGCGATCACCGTACTTAGTCACAAGAAAAAGTGTCCACAGTAAGAAGAATGAGCTCACACATTATTACACAGGGTTTCCATCATGATCAAGTGAAGTCACTGCATCATTGAGTGTCAGAGGTGTCAAAACAGAACAGAAATGCGACTGTTTTGACGCGGTAGGGCGAATCTAACGATTTAAATATTTGCCGCTGTCATCATTTTCATGATAGACGTCACTACGGCACTTAAGTGCGGCCACCGCTCTTCTACAAAACAGTAGCTTGTCTCGTTTAAGAAACGTACAAACATAACATTACATATTGTAAGTCCTGAGTGGGTAAAAGAGATACATGTATGTATTAATAATCAATCTCTGACTGTTCATACCGCCGCGCCGGCGGCGAGTACTCGTTTGTTGCAGCGACAAGAGCTATCAAAAAGAGTACTCGCTCAGCGGCGCTCGCTTGGCGACCAGGACACTCGCTGAGAGACTCGCGCTTAGTACATACGCATACCAGCGAATATAATCGCTCGTCGTCGTCGCGTCGTATCGTACCTCTGGCTGGTTCGCCTCGTATAATTAGTGATTGATCTCGATCCCTCCCTCCCATCCCTCGATCGTTTGGTGTTTGAAATCGATTTTTATCAGAGTCATAATTATTTTCATATTTTTTATTTTTTTGTAGCTGAGGTATCTATAGGCCTAAGTATTACATATTTGCATGGGAAATATACTTCCACAGGAATGAGTTTGTCTGTTTCAAGTCTATAGAGAGTCCACACTAGAGATCCACACTGATAACTAACCATAGGGTTAGATATCAGTTTTGCAATCCCCTGCCTCCCTAACTTGAAGATGGGAAGGTACAAAAAAAAAGTCATGAAATAAAAAATACAAAAGTGTTTATTTAAATTAAAAGTTTTTGATTTACTGAATACTACAGTTCGGCCGTCGAGAGAATATGTGTTCTTGACACCTGTCAGTTTCATACTAACAAATATTATGTGTTTTGCGAATTTGATCATTATTAGAAATTATCTTATTAGAAAACTCTTAAAAAAATTAGAAATTGTCCAACTGACAGGTGTCAGGAACAAGTACTTAATAGAATATAATGCTTAAGCCGTGTCTCCTGCGCGTCTTTTAGCAAAACATTACACAAAAAACCTTACACAAACATTTGTTTTCATACACATTTGTCTCCTGCTTATTCAAATATTTTTAGTTACACATTTTGTGTAGATGTCAGTAGATGACATTTTGTGTAGATGTCAGTAGATGACATTTTGTGTAGATGTCGTAATGAGTACCGACGAAGAAGACGTGCTATCAGTTTGACAAGTGTGCGCGGTGCGCGCGGCAGTTGAAAATGAAACAAACTCATCCCCTGCGCGGGGAATGTTTTCCACAGCTCGGAAAAGAAAAACATCGTGTTTGCATACACAAATGTGCATGGTCACTCACGCCTCTTTGTTTCGATGTTTTTGTGTAATGTTTCGAAAAAACACGCGCAGGAGACAGGGCTATATGTTAGTACAGAGTTACAAGGTTATTTTGACGCGTGGCCAAAATTGGAACTAACACCGCCATCTTGTTTTGTTAATACACAATGACAGTGGCAATTTCACAAGTGATTTTGTACCAACAACGCCCCTGTCAATATCATTCAGACGCCAAAAAATCCTTGTAACAGCTTCGAATTGTATCGAGATCGCCACACATTGGCTTGACACCAAATCTAATAAGTAGGTAAGTACAATAGTCGCGAGAACCTGAATCTTTACGGGCCTGTTTCACACCTACAATTAAGTTCCTATTAACTTACATGGCAGATAATTTCATACAAATTCTGTTCTATTTTTGAATTAATTCTGGGAGTAGTGGCTATTCGGACATCGTGAAATAGGCCTTAAGCCTTGCCGCACACGGTCCACACGCTACAGCCACAAAACGCCGTCACCAAGCTGCGGACTACAGTTTTCTTGCATTTTTTAAGAACTCGCCGCATACAGATGCCGGTGATCGCTACACGCCACTATAGGCCGCATCTTGCTTCGTGTGGCCGCCACCGACCACTAAAATAAACGCTAGCGGATTATAAAAGTAGCGGCTACCGACCACAAGTGTCTGTCGTGCACTTCCGCTTCATAGCTTCCAGCTACAGGTGGCTGCAGCGTGTGGCTCATGTGCGGTAAGCCTAATACAGAAAAGGAGTTAAAGGAACGGTGATTTTGGAGTAATAATCTGTTTCTCTTCAGTCCCTCGGATTATAAACTAACTAAACTAATTCACAGATCGCACTTTGACATAACCAATTAAGCATTCCATTCGAATATGAACCTTATTATTTTGCGGTTAATGTTCATATTGGTATAAGCGAATGTGAACAAGCGTTTCATTTGAATATGTCGCAGGCAGATTGTTTGATTCGCCCTTATACGACCGTCGTCCGTTTTAAATGTTCGCAGTTATGAAATATGCCGAAGGAAAATTGACAACTCGACATTGATTACTATTGTAAGTTCAGTCGAAACTGTGACTAACCACGCGCGATCCGAATTGGTCGCAGTAACTAAACACCCCGAACAAATGGGTTAGGTTAGGTTAGAACTGTACCAACCGCGTGCGAGCCGAGCGAGCGGTGCCGCGGCAGTGGCCGGCGAGAGCCTTGAGAATTAGAACTAAATACTTCAATTTGCCGCGGCATTTTGTAAACGGTGTTTCAATTGTCCATCAAAATAAATGTTCTGGCATATATTATACTCGTATAGTGACAAGGCAATTTACATTTTGCCTTCGGCATATTTCACAACTGCAAGCGTTTTTAAACGGACGATTCCGTTTGTAAAAAGCGGAATCATACAAATCGCCTGCGACAAATATACTGAGTGATTGAATGGATAACCTTGAAATAGCATATACCGTATGGCCGTTATAAAAAACACAAAAAAAGAATATATCCGAAGTAGTACGGAAGTGGTGGTAGTAGTACGGATCTATCAAAATCAAAATATGCACTTCTACTGTATAGAAACAACAGACAACAGATAACAGTTCTGATAACAGTTGTTATCTGCTTTGCGCGTGTTATTTACAAAAAACAAGCTTTATCCTGCAATCCGAATATCAGTCTAATGCGCCCCGATACACAAATTAGCAAATTAGTGAAATTAGTAAGAGGTTTTTATGGCATATTGCATATCATTAGAAAGAAGATAGACTAGATATAACTTTTTAAAAGAGTCCGAAGAACAACTTTTAGTTTTTAAATCGTAATTCAAAGTTGACCTTTAACTTAATTTTTATTTTTTGAAAAACCTTTGTGAGTCAATCAAAAAAAAACTAGACGTTACTGGCAAGTCTTGTAATTTTGATTTTGATAGAACCGTACAACATTACACATTACAATTTTAAAAAAATAGGAGGTTAAAACAATAACTTTTTTAAAAATTCAAGTTCAAAGGCTGATTTTGGGATTTTTCTAAAATAATAATAAAAAATTGACATAAAAAGTCCTTTGGGATCAAGAATTTTTGTCGGGGCCTGACATGACATGACCCCTCCTATCCCTTTTTTCATTTGGCTAACGATGTACCAAATGCCTTGTTTAACAAGCATAATTACAATAGTTTATCATGGATTGCACTACGCGGCCATCCATTGCTCTCTATATTATGTAGGTAGGCATTTAAGTTATACATTCAACAATTATTTTATTAAATAATTACTATACACAACACATAATAATACACATAAACCTTATTTATCTACCAACATGTAGGTATGTATTGTTCCTATCTATAAAACCTACATTTTAATTAAATTAACAATTAATATTAAAATATATGCTAATATTATGACACATTTCTGACTCAGTCTTATTTATAAAAGCTAAGATTTTATTTCATAGTACAACAACAGTGTACATTATTAACTAGTATGTAAAAGAGAAATATTTTTACAATTGAGATGGTTCATTTTGTTCTTGGTATTGGCGCTTATGATATAATATAGGTATATGTAGGAAATGAGTAGGAAACTTTATTTTGGTATATGGCGAGTGGGATGCTTTACTTTTTTGATTTTAGAATATTTAGCAGGATTTGTTTGTTTTGTTTTTTTTTGACAGAACCAAGATGAAAGTCAGTTGTGTTTTTTCCTACTACATTTTTTATATATTTTAAATAATATAGTATTAAATTCTCTCTGAATTTAATTTGCCCTATCACTCCCACATATACAGGGTGTCCTAGAACCTGGCGTCCAACTGGATTCCCACGATGCCCCAAGTTCTATCAGTACTCAGAAAAATATTTTAAAAAATCCACCCCATGTACTTACAGAATTATACTGATTTCAAAAAAAAAGGGGAAATGAGCACCCTGTGACATATTTTTGAATGCTGTGACTGCTAATGCTGATAATTTCGATATTTCTTGGAGGTTTTGTAATCTAGGGTATTGCTGTGTCTAAATAGAATGTAAAAATAATGTACTTATTGTACCATTTTAAAATAAAATATTATTTTAACTAAAGGTGATATGGAAAACTATTGAATTTCGCAACTTTGACCGACTGTAGTGTAAAAAAAATGTACCAAAATAGTATGGCAAGTGACGTCAAATTTTGACGCGTTTATTCCTCTTTTTAAAAAGGTATAATACTTACACATTAATTTGAAAAAAAAAATTTTTGATAATATTTTTACTCAACAACCCAATTTTTACGATGTCTAACAGAATTCTTAGAAAGAAAAATTTACGACGAATTGAATCTAACCTCTAAAGAATTACTATTGTATGCTCATAAAAATAACAACAGGCCTCTCAAAAAACAGGTTAGACCGTAAGGGACGGTATGTGCATGCATCTCACCATAGTGATTCGTTATTACAACAGGAGGGAGCAAGACAGAAACTATCTTTGCGATTTGCTGGTTCTTCTTTATGGTACCCCATTATTCAGGTAAGAGTGAGGGAGAAAAAGGTTAGAGGTGCGAGTGAGATAGATAGTGACGCTATCTGGGATCGTGCTATTTAGGATAACAGTACGGTCAGTACGCGTCACTGCCTCCTGCCGTTACTACGCACCTCTCTCTTATTGTTACCATTGATCACGTACTACGATTTAAAGCTTTGTTTATTGGACTCGATTACTCTTTGTGCTCTGGACTTTGAAACGAACTCTTTACGACGACCTTTGCCTGTGTTTGGACAGTTTGTGTTTTGTGTGTGCTACCATGGCGACCTACACTCCGCAAGAATACGCAAATATGCACTACATTTATGGAGAATGTAGAGGTAATGGACGAGCTGCAGCGAGACTTTACAGAGAAAGGTATCCGAGGGCTACGCGATATCCCGACCATCGAGTTTTCATTAATGTGCACAGATCACTATGTGACGGGCGGTTCCCCAATCAAGTAGCTGGTGAAGGACGACCCGTAAATGACTTCATACGCGATGAAGTTTTAGAGGCGGTGTCGGCAAATCCAAGCATCTCTGTGCGAGGAATAGAAGCTGATACGGGGATACCGAAGAGCACAGCACACAGTATTCTCCAAAAAGAAGAATATCATCCGTACCACGTACAGCGAGTGCAAAGTCTTTTACCTCGAGACTATCCGAGCCGAGTCGCGTTTTGTGAAACAATCCTGCAAAAACATCGAGAAGACGAAAACTTTATCGACAAAATTTTGTGGTCAGATGAATCAACATTTAAGAAGGATGGCTACATGAACCTACACAACTTGCACGAGTGGCATGTGGAAAATCCGCACTTGATGCGAGAAGATAGATCCCAGTACCGGTTCAAAGTGAACATGTGGACCGGTATTCTCTGTGGGAATATTATTGGTCCATTTGAGATGCCCGAGAATTTGACTGGCGAATCATATTTAAATTTTCTTCAAAATGATTTGCCAAACTTACTAGAAGAGACCCCACCAGATATGTGGTTCCAACACGACGGCTGTCCAGCACATTTTCGCGTATCCGTTAGAGAGTTTTTGGACGAGCAATACCCGAACAGGTGGATTGGGCGATCAGGAACAATCCCGTGGCCAGCCCGCTCACCTGACTTAAATCCGCTGGATTTTTTTTTCTGGGGAACTATGAAGGAGCTCGTTTATGCGAAGCACATTAATGACATCGCTGACCTTCGTGAGAAGATAACACAAGCAGTGCAGGTGATACGTCAAAAAAGTTACTCGCGAAACATAAAGCGGTCCTTTTTAAGGAGAGTGAGAGCTTGTATTGCCGCGGGTGGTCAACATTTTGAACATTTATTGTAATAAAATATCTTTAAACTAACATTCTTTGCTTTTATTCTACTGGGAACCCATCTACCTGTGTGTATTTCCTTCTTGCTCACTCTTGGAACCGAAGTAAATAATAGTAGTAACATAACAGTTTCTAAGATAAGAAAGGGTCCGACAGTTACCGTTAGTAGGTAGGCACTTCGTAAAAATTGGGTTGTTGAGTAAAAATATTATCAAATTTTTTTTTTTCAAATTAATGTGTAAGTATTATACCTTTTTAAAAAGAGGAATAAACGCGTCAAAATTTGACGTCACTTGCCATACTATTTTGGTACATTTTTTTTACACTACAGTCGGTCAAAGTTGCGAAATTCAATAGTTTTCCATATCACCTTTAGTTAAAATAATATTTTATTTTAAAATGGTACAATAAGTACTTTATTTTTACATTCTATTTAGACACAGCAATACCCTAGATTACAAAACCTCCAAGAAATATCGAAATTATCAGCATTAGCAGTCACAGCATTCAAAAGTATGTCACAGGGTGCTCATTTCCCCTTTTTTTTTGAAATCAGTATAATTCTGTAAGTACATGGGGTGGATTTTTTAAAATATTTTTCTGAGTACTGTTAGAACTTGGGGCATCGTGGGAATCCAGTTGGACGCCAGGTTCTTGGACACCCTGTATATGAATACTTAGCACAGATTGGTGATTGAAACAAATTCGCCTATACATAAAAGTTGTAGTCTTACATTTCAAGTTACGTCCCGGCAATATGTAAACAAAACGTAGATTTTCCTTACTTTTTATCTTACCCTAGTTTTTTATAGGATCTAACGTAAATTTCATTTTTAATACAGGTTTAGATTCTTAAAAAATTTAATTCATACTGAGTAAATCTATCTATTCTACAATAATAAAAAAAAACCGGCCAAATGCGTGTCAGACCACGCACAATGAAGGGTTCCGTAACTACGGAACCCTTCAACTGAAAAGAATTTATCCCAAAACAAACAACATTGTAATTTAAAAACATGTTCTCCCATAAATTAAATATACGTCACGGTCAATTCTCCAACTGAAAGTTTATGTTTGTAATCGCAAAAAACTATTTTTTTATGTGATAAAACTACAAATTAACAATTTTCAGTTTTTCCCTTTACTTGTGCTGTGAAACCTTACTTCTTGCCAAATTTCATGATTCTAGGTCAACGGGAAGTACCCCAAACGTTTTGATTTACTTGCGAGTATCAAAATGTGTCGCATAAATGGCCGTATTTTTTTTATTGTGTTGACACAGAAGTTTGATTTTTTTAGAGCTCCAAGGGAGGGACCGCCCGTAGACCTACGTATTTGATATTAATTTCAACTTGATACCTCCATGCGTTCTTAAGGAAAAGGGTTTTGACAGACTAACAGACGGACAACGAAGTGATCCTATAAGGGTTCCTTTTGAAGTACGGAACCCTAAAAACGAAATGCTGTTTGTTGGTAAGCCCATCACTTGAGAACGGCTGCTATGTTTTGTTTTAAAGTGTTCGTGATAGTTCAAATTAGGTTTTTCTAGAAAGCATAATTGGAAAAGTTACCGGAAATTTTTCAAATTCGGGAAAAACTGAACGTCCCATTTTATATTTTATATGTATGAACTATTGTTTGCACAGGACAACGTCTGTCGGGTCAGCTAGTAACAAATATATAATATCAAATTCTAATATGTGACATTAAGGAGCTCGTGGCTAAGTAATAACTTTACTATATTCTGGATAATGTAAAATACTAGTACCTATTTAACTACACCCGGTTAGACTGGAAGCTAACCCTAACAGAGTTAAGAAAACGCTAGGCCGATTGACTCCTAATTGCGTAGGTAACACATTATTATCATTCGGGATCGGCATTATTTTGACAGTTTAATAACATTCATTGCGTTATTTACGGTGTTGAGAAGACAAATGTTTCGAACATAATGAAGCAGTGGATTAGCAATTTGCTTCAAAATGAATGAGATTCCGATCGGTAGTGTGTTACGCAATTAGTGTGCAGGTCTTGCTCACGCGAAAACATTGAAGCTTATGGGGCCATCAATGTTATTGCGTGAATATAATATTTAATTCATTCCTGCATTCTTGCGAAAGTCTCATGAGAAGTATCAAGAGATGAGGTTCCTTGTTGATCATCATCCTCACTAGACTTACCAAATAGCGAGTTGACAATCGCAGGAAGGTGATAAGGCAAAACTTCCACCAAGGTCGTTAGGTTTTCATTGTCCTCACTGAATGCTACTAGTTTTTCCGTAAGCTGCTGGATTGGTCTGCAAATTTCCTTCTTTATCTTCTCATGTAATTCCTGCCCAATGTCGGTGCTCGCGTATAAGCTCAAAAGTGTTTGCGACACACCTTCTATTTCAGTGGAATTTATCATTTCTATCAAACTCTCTCCATCCACAGTGTCGATACAACGCATCACATCGACTGTCTGCTGTTTCCAAGACTGGTTTGCTGCCCCCAATATAAATGCACCAGATTTAAGGATGCTCAAAAATCCATCTACGTTATCTCTTGTTACATACCGACGAGCACTTTTCAATAAAAGATTAGTGATGTTAACTAAACCTTCACTTATAGCAATATTTAAACAGGTCTCAGCATCACGACCGGCAATTTCAGATTTCGCTTTTTGTTTTAAAATTAATTCAAATATAATCTTGTCAGTTTTATCGTTACTTGCCACTTCCGCTAACTCAGGGTCGTATTTTAATTTGTAGTCGAAAGCATTTCTCATCCCAGTGGGGCCAATCGTAAGTATAAAATTAACAATAAAGTTCCACAATGACTCCAGTGACGAATGTGTTACATTCCTGTGGCAGCATTTTAGCAGATCTGAGGCGAATTCAACAATAAAATATTCGGCAAATAATATGTTGTAGAATTGTGGTATACCGTCAACGACGCAGTCTATGAATTGGGACTTTATTTCACCTGATTCAATCTTTTTTAACATGCTTTTAACTTCAGATATTTCAGTTTCAGTAAGTAGTTTTGATATATCACTCTCCTTACATATTGCATATAAAGCTATTTTTCTATGAGATTGAAGAAAATCATCCCGCACTTTGTCTTGCTCTTTCTCAATATTTCTGTTCTTATTTTCACAAATATGTTTAATATTGTTTTTAAGGAATAGCTCGTATGAGGTTATTGCGTTTATATATACACTAGCTTTTGCCCGCGGCTTCGCCCGCGTGTAAAGCGTGAAAAGGTAACAAATAGACAGAGAGACAAATAATAAATTCAAATAATCTTTTATAGACATAAAACAAGTTTTTATGATTCCGAGGCCCGCTTGCACCAAAAACCATAAATACAGTTAGCGCTGAACATGTTTAAAACATCATTCCATCCCTGACAACTTCAAAATTAACAGAAATGGAATAATGATAAATATTCGTTTAGCGCTCAACGTATTTTGTGATTTGCGGTGCTAGTGGGCCTAAAATCATAATTATTCATTTTATCATCATTAATTTTTGTGATTGACTACCATTGACCCCGTAGCCCGTAAGTGAATGTGTGACGTGTTAGCCAAGTTATTTTTTTGACTGTAAATTGTAATAACATTTGACCGAGTAGACCGACTTTAACGAAATAAAGACTAAATGTTATCTCAAGCTACGGACTATGACTATATTTCCAATCCTTTAAATCTCTTAAAAATAGGTAATTACGTACACAAAAGTATCAATATTACATGTGAATTTTAAAATCATCCCCTATTTTACCCCCTTGAAAAAACGCTGAAACACGTAGTTTCGTAGTATTCTTCATTTCTTACCAAAAACTTAAATTTTAATTTCCATATCCCTAACCTACGAAATGCTAGGTTTCCCAAACAAACTTACATCCCCTATTATATTACTCCCTTTAGGTTTATTTTTAAAACAAAATGTAGCCTATGTCCTTTCCTAGGATGCCATCTATCTCTTTGCCAAATTTTATCGAAATCCGCTCAGTGGTTTAGGCGTGAAAAGGTAACATACAGACGGAGTTACTTTCGAATTTATAACATTAGTATGGATTTATAATGAATTTTATTCTGTAAACAGGATATCGGAATCACTTTTGAAAGTCATATTAAGACAGTAAAAATAAGCTAGATGGAGTCGACATAATTCCTATCTGACTACCCCTGAGAAGAAATGGCAAAACAAACTTAGTGGTCAAAGTCTCTTTTCAAAGTCCCGACATAATCTTTGTCAGATCATGTGAGGACCATGTAGGTTAGCGTCAGAAATGGTTTTTTGAGAAAAGAATCACACAAATTTGAGTAGACCCGTCCAGTCAGTGCAAGCATTTGTCAGACTCAGTAATCGTATAGCTCAACTCAATACCTAAGAAACTCAACGACTCGACGAACAATATCAAAGAAAAAACATTTGGGTAGGCCGCATAAAGTACTCAAACTGCCAGACTATATTAGTAGCGAGTTTCAAGTTAATCCGCGCGTTAAACATTTTCCTTGCTAACATTGGCACCCCCTGAAATATACTCTGTGAGGGGTTGTGTTTAAAAAACTAAAAGTGTCAACCTTTATTATTTACTGAAGCAAATATTGCCAAGTTTCAAGTTTATTAACCAAAGGAATAAGATTTTTAATACAAACCGTATACCCTCTTTTCAACCCCACAGGAGTGGAACTTTGAAAATTCGTTTGGATTTTGGTTTGATTCATTTCCATAACATGTATCAAAGATTATTTTATAAAATGTTTTGAATAAATCAAGCTACGCAGTAAAATGCTCCAATAAAAAAAATAATTACCCATTTTTGCCCCTTCAGGGATCGATTTTCAAAAAACCCAAAATCTTATGTTAATTTTATGTCAAAATTATAAATACTGAGTTTCGAGTTAATCGGACTGTGCTTTAAAATTCTTGCATACAAACTTTGACATCCGTAAACCTCTCTTTGAGGGGTAGTTTTGAAAAACTAATGATGACAAACTTTATTACTTACTTAGGCAAGCATTTATGCCAAGTTTCAAGTTAATTAACCAAATGTATAAAATTTTTCATGTAAATTGTATTTCGTGTTTTTACCTCCAAGAGGTGGAATTTAAAAAAATCGTTTGAGATGTTTGCATAGCTTGACTGAAAGATTATAACATCTACCTGCATGCCAAATTTCAGCCCGATCGGTTTAAAATTGACAAAGCTTCATACAAACTTTCATCCCCTATTTTATCCCCTTGGGGGTAGAAATTAACAAAATCCATTCTTAGCGGATGCCTACGTCGTAACATCTACCTGTATGCCAAATTTCAGCCCGATCGGTTTAAAATTGACAAAGTTTCATACAAACTTTCATCCCCTATTTTATCCCCTTGGGGGTAGAATTTATCAAAATCCTTTCTTAGCGGATGCCTACGTCATAACATCTACCTGCATGCGAAATTTCAGCCCGATCCCTCCAGTGGTTTGGGCTGTGCGTTGATAGATCACTATGTCAGTCAGTCACCTTTGAGTTTTATATATTTAGATTTGATCTATTAATAATTACATCTTTATTAAGGTGTAATTCAAATTTATCCTCTATCTGTAATTTGAAATAATTTGCAGCTATATACATATGTAAAGGTGTCCCTGCTAACTCTAAAGATTCCTCTTCACCTTTTCGCAAGAAATGATCCACGGATGTATAACAATTTAATCTCCATTTCTCTTTTATGGTTTCACGAAGAAATCTTGGTGAGAGACTATTAATTTCATTTTTGAAGTAATCGACTGTCATTAGATATACGATGTGCAGCGGTATACTTAAAAAAGGAATCATGGGTCTTTCTTGAGTGAAAGCATTGCTTTCGGAATTGAACAATTTCATGATGTAATTAAAAAATATACTGATATTATTTAACTGTTGATGGTTTAATTTTTCGAGCTCCAAGTTCGTTTTCCAGAATCTACGTAGAAAGCTTTCTTGTTCTTTTGTCGACAACCGCTCAAGCTTGTACGAAGCTCCTAGTTGCTGCTCTAGAATATGGACAATATAACAATTGCTTGTTATCCACATTCGTTTGTTGGCTCGTTTAAGTGCAAGTAATAATTCGATCCCCTCCTTTGTGAAATGTGGGTGAATTTTGTCAAATCCATCAAATAATAATATAATTTTTCCCTGATTGTAAAAGTGAATAAACCACTCTAATTCAAAAGAAATATCTTCCAAGTTGACTCTGTTAAGTTCAACAGTTTGATCGGTGCTCTCGGTGAAATTAAGTTTTTTTATTGTATCAGTTGTTTTGAGTGCAGCTTTACAAAGAAATCTCATTACATGAGTCACGTATAATTTCCACCTCGCAAAATCGTTGTTGTGAGCTGACATATTGATTCGTACAATCCAAGGCTTTGGGTCAATTTTTTTAGTTTCTAAGGATAAATGAGTAAGTAGAATAGTCTTACCCATACAAGGCTTAGAAGTTATTAAAACAATTGCATCATCAATGTCATTTAACGTATTTACTTCATACTCCTCTCTATCCCGAAGTAAACTTCTATTAACATAGTAATCTTTTATTTCATCATATTTAAGTGAGTCGAGTGTTTGTCCTACTTCAATTTTCACTTTGTTCAATAGCGACCACAAACATTTGGCATGTATTAAAGTTTTTGAATTATCGTCTATTATTGTATTTAATGTTATTTCTGTTCCCTGATAGCATACTTTAAATTCTTTAAGAACTTTCGTTTGTGAGTCAGGATGTAAATCATTTAAATTGATTTTTTCATCATTAAAAATAATGTAGTAATTATTTTGATATGTTTTTTCTTGTAATGGTTTATCTGTTATAATGATAATTCTTTCTTTATAAATTTTAATTATTTCATTGATCGTATTTTGGTGCCTTTCATCTAAAGAAGTTTCACAAATGATAACTAATGTGGCCACTTTCATTTCGCTCAGTTCATTCATCAATTTATTTTTATCGTTCTCTGGAAGTAAATGCACATAATCTAAATTCACAAAAGTGTGGTTGTTTTGTAATCTGACCAACTGCATTATTTTATTGGCACTTAAAATTACCGCCGCAGAGAGTATGTTTATTATTTTATTATTTTCAATTTTTTTGTCTAGGTCCATAGAATTTATTGCATCAGCATCAAATTCGATGTCTAAGTTTTTCAGAGATCTTATGAACATGACGTTAAGTACCGTTAATACTGGACTGTTTATGATATCTTTCTTAGCTTCATCAAAAATATTATCAGTTTTGGTCAGGTAACGGGCTTGTGATTGTGATTTCCACCATTTTTGTATTTCGTCATGAAATCTTAGGAAAATAGCGTCAGAATGCACTCGAAACAGAATTTGGTTTTGGCTTTTATCTACGTTATAGTGTTGATCGATTTCCTTTTTCAGTATGCTTTCCACTGCTTCTTCATTTGCTTGATTTGTGTAAAACCATAATTTATCCAAAAATTCTTCCGCGAGTTTTTTATCATTTTCGTTAGATTCAAAAGAAGTTCGTGGAAAGTTATTCATTTTGACAATAATTTTATAATGAGCCAAATCATCTTGCGTTAGTTTTCTTATTTCTCTTAGTATGTACTTTGAATTTTCTCCAAGTGATTCTTCATTTGTATTAAATATAAAAGACTGGGTTTCTTTATCAAATCGCAGGAGATTTCCTACTGTACCGCCGATTCCTGTGGTATGTGTAAGATGTTTTGGTTCTAGTATTAATTTGGGTCCAACGTTTTTATCACATATGCAAATTTCTACTGGATATAAAATTTCCTCTTCATTTTTATTTTTTCGTTCTTCTAAGCGTAGTTTTGCTTCGTTTATTAATTTATAAAATTTATCAGCTAGGAACGCTCTCCTATCAGTTTTTTCTTTCTTTACTTGTTTTACGTCTGATGGAAAGTCAGAGTTGCCAAATGTGTGTGGTAGTTTGAAAGTAAGTGACTCCAGTTTTTCTTTACCGATCATTTTAATAGCATCTCTAACTATAGCCGGTATAACTTGGCATTTTTGTAAACAATGGTTTATCTCGCGAATGTCCTCCGTTTTATATTGTTTTAGAGATATTTTGGTCTTATCGAGGCATAGCTTATTACTTTTATCATCAAAAATTATTACCTGGCCTATCAAAGTGCTAATAGTTACAGCACATGGGTTATTTATGATAGCTTTAACTTTCTCTTTAACTTCTTCTTTCGTAAGTCCTGTTTTTTTTGTTTGTTTAATCACTATCAGCTCATATAGAGTTTCTTTTAAAGTGATTAAAAGATATTCATCACTATGAAAAAAATCTTTCCGAAATTTTCCTTCCAAGGAATTTGGGTCACTACTTCTGAGCTCGATTACGTTTTGAGCCAAAGCTGGGTGATATATTTTAATTAAGTCATTATTCATTATATCCTTAGTATTACCAGACAAAATAGAGGTCAAAAAATATTCTCCCAGAGCCTTAATGCGTTCTTGTTGCACAAACATCGTCAAAGAATTTATTTCACTGATTTCGTATTTAAATTGAAAGACATCTTCTTTTTTTTCCCCAGTGTTTATAAAATCATGCAATTTATGATAAACCGGCTTGTTCTCGGTAAGTATTCTATCAAAACTTTTTTTAAGAGGTGTATACAAAACGAAATAACAATCAATATCATTGAACTCACCTTCGAACATGGGATCACAGGTTTTAGGGTGTTTTTTTAGAAATTTCTGCTTAATTTTTAAGAAGCTATCAAAATATTTTACCAAACTGAATTGCCCTGAGGTACCTTTTAAACTATCTACCGATAGTCTATTTTTATTGGGGTCTTCTCGGTGTTTGGCTTGCATGAAACACATAACGTGTTTTGTCTTGCCATCTTCTTGCATTTTAAACCTGTAGCAAACGTCATCAAAATCTCCGATCTCATCTATGTTGGCTGCTAAGTAACATTCTTCAATTACTTTATCGTGTAATGCTCGATGCAGGACTAAGCTTAACAGTTTAGTTTCGTAGAATTGACCACTTACACCTGAAGTACCTTTTCGTTTTTGATACAGAGCTCCTGCTGGACTGGCGGGGCCATTATTTTGGGATATTGAACGATTCTGATATGATTCTTTTTGAAGGTTTCTTGAACTTGACACATCGATACGCGGCAAATGTTTCCCATTCTTAGTTAAAATATTGAGAATATCTTTACTGAGCTCTGTATTCTTCTCTTTTGCTATTTGCAATGGCGTTTTATTATCCAAATTATTCATTAAAAGGGCACCTTTAGTCAAGAGAAATTCCACAATATCTTTTTCTTCCTGTTGAGTTGCAATGTGTAAGATAGTGTTTTTATTGTCGTTGGCATCGGGGAAGTTAATATAAGCACCATCGTTCAATATTTTCTCGATGTTTAAAATTTTCTCTGCAGTCGGTTTATTTTGGCGTGCGTAAATAAACATGAATGCATTTTTATTGAGTATATCTCTAGTGTTTTCCATTTTGTTTGATCACAGTACAGTCACTGGTAAAAGTCTTTATTTGTGCGCGTTATCATGTCTGTTAATCAGTAATTCGCATATTATTTGCAGCACTCACACTCACACTTGTCACGATTCGCAACGCGTCGTACGTGGCGTGTGCGCACCGCGCGGGCGATGACCGATGACTAAATTGCTGTTTTGTTAAACTGTATCGCGGATCGCGCGCTTGATTGTTTGTTTGAGTATTCATCCTTGAAGTAACCAGTCGCTCAGTGATACAAGCCCTATTATAAGCTCAAACTCAAACTCAAAGCATTTATTTCAATTAAACCAATTACAGGCACTTTTGAATTGTCAAGGGGTCGGTCAGTCAAAAAGATGAAGCTAGGCGCCCATTCCAAAGCATAGTAGGTACCTATGGAGAAGAACGGGCAAGAAACTCCACGGACACTCTTTTAAATCAAGATATGGTTACAAAATAATGGTTACATCATTCATGTTGAAATTTTACATGTGAGAACGATGCAGAACGTTAAAAGCGTCCTTAAAAAAAAAAACAATTCAAATATTTAAATTAAATTAAAATAAGCCGTGGCCGCTAAGGTAGCTTTATTCTAATTAGAATTAGTTCAACTATCTGATGCTGTACGTAATCAATAATAACATAGTTGTTGTACGAATTGGGTACCTACCTATTACTTTTACAAACTGTGAAACTTATTGCGAATAGAGTTTTGAAGAACAATCCTAATGACGTCATGCGGCGGAGCCGGGCGCGGGAGTGGATAATCATTATTTTAATTCAGAAAATCCACAAAATGTTAGTAGGTAAACACGTAGTGTGCTTCTAAATGTTTACCTACAGCGCCCCCTGTCAACGTCATTCGAGGGCGAAAAGATCCTTGTAGCCAGCTTGTAGCAGCGTGTAGCAGTTTAACAAGTGACCATTCTCTAGAAAGAGACAACTACCTACTGGCCCTGTGTACTGGCCCTGTGTACTGGCCGAACATTCGCTTTGTCTCTCTCGTACTTTTCTGTCTGTATCATAGATATAAGGAAGAAGGTCTGTATTCACTCCACAACTGAATATGGAAAGCTCACTCGTTTCTCTAAGTCTATGAGTGTAACAAAATACATACTAATTCCATGAACAAAATTCAATTGTTGACTTGTTTATCCTATACCTACTATTAAATGAGCAATATTTGTATATATTTGTAATTACGTTCTCGAAAACGGCTCTAAAGATTTTGATGAAACTTGCAATTAGGGGTTTACGGGGGCGAAAAATCGATTTAGCTAGGTCTCATATCTGGGAAAAATTGTTTTCTCCGAATTTTCACGCAAAAAGATTTGCCCCCGCGATTCGGTTCGTATAGGTAATTCATCCGAGCAAAGCTCTGTGTACTAATGTTTTATCTACCTAAGACAGAATGCAATTTTTTCCTTGGCAAACTTGGCAACTGCACCAATCTGCACCAATGTTGATAAGTCTGAAAATAACATTTGGATGGGTGTGTGCCGTACAGTACGACACCGTTCGAAGGTGCCAACGTTTATTTTCGGAGAAACCGAACTTTGCCGAATAAAATGTGACTGGGACTGGTCCAACAAGGGAGTGACGGAATTATTGCGTCAACCTATAATAATTTAGGTGGGAATATAAATCAATTTCATTGGTCGACTAGCTTTTGCCCGCGGCTTCGCCCGCGTGTAAAGCGTGAAAAGGTAACAAATAGACAGAGAGACAAATAATAAATTCAAATAATCTTTTATAGACATAAAACAAGTTTTTATGATTCCGAGGCCCGCTTGCACCAAAAACCATAAATACAGTTAGCGCTGAACATGTTTAAAACATCATTCCATCCCTGACAACTTCAAAATTAACAGAAATGGAATAATGATAAATATTCGTTTAGCGCTCAACGTATTTTGTGATTTGCGGTGCTAGTGGGCCTAAAATCATAATTATTCATTTTATCATCATTAATTTTTGTGATTGACTACCATTGACCCCGTAGCCCGTAAGTGAATGTGTGACGTGTTAGCCAAGTTATTTTTTTGACTGTAAATTGTAATAACATTTGACCGAGTAGACCGACTTTAACGAAATAAAGACTAAATGTTATCTCAAGCTACGGACTATGACTATATTTCCAATCCTTTAAATCTCTTAAAAATAGGTAATTACGTACACAAAAGTATCAATATTACATGTGAATTTTAAAATCATCCCCTATTTTACCCCCTTGAAAAAACGCTGAAACACGTAGTTTCGTAGTATTCTTCATTTCTTACCAAAAACTTAAATTTTAATTTCCATATCCCTAACCTACGAAATGCTAGGTTTCCCAAACAAACTTACATCCCCTATTATATTACTCCCTTTAGGTTTATTTTTAAAACAAAATGTAGCCTATGTCCTTTCCTAGGATGCCATCTATCTCTTTGCCAAATTTTATCGAAATCCGCTCAGTGGTTTAGGCGTGAAAAGGTAACATACAGACGGAGTTACTTTCGAATTTATAACATTAGTATGGATTTATAATGAATTTTATTCTGTAAACAGGATATCGGAATCACTTTTGAAAGTCATATTAAGACAGTAAAAATAAGCTAGATGGAGTCGACATAATTCCTATCTGACTACCCCTGAGAAGAAATGGCAAAACAAACTTAGTGGTCAAAGTCTCTTTTCAAAGTCCCGACATAATCTTTGTCAGATCATGTGAGGACCATGTAGGTTAGCGTCAGAAATGGTTTTTTGAGAAAAGAATCACACAAATTTGAGTAGACCCGTCCAGTCAGTGCAAGCATTTGTCAGACTCAGTAATCGTATAGCTCAACTCAATACCTAAGAAACTCAACGACTCGACGAACAATATCAAAGAAAAAACATTTGGGTAGGCCGCATAAAGTACTCAAACTGCCAGACTATATTAGTAGCGAGTTTCAAGTTAATCCGCGCGTTAAACATTTTCCTTGCTAACATTGGCACCCCCTGAAATATACTCTGTGAGGGGTTGTGTTTAAAAAACTAAAAGTGTCAACCTTTATTATTTACTGAAGCAAATATTGCCAAGTTTCAAGTTTATTAACCAAAGGAATAAGATTTTTAATACAAACCGTATACCCTCTTTTCAACCCCACAGGAGTGGAACTTTGAAAATTCGTTTGGATTTTGGTTTGATTCATTTCCATAACATGTATCAAAGATTATTTTATAAAATGTTTTGAATAAATCAAGCTACGCAGTAAAATGCTCCAATAAAAAAAATAATTACCCATTTTTGCCCCTTCAGGGATCGATTTTCAAAAAACCCAAAATCTTATGTTAATTTTATGTCAAAATTATAAATACTGAGTTTCGAGTTAATCGGACTGTGCTTTAAAATTCTTGCATACAAACTTTGACATCCGTAAACCTCTCTTTGAGGGGTAGTTTTGAAAAACTAATGATGACAAACTTTATTACTTACTTAGGCAAGCATTTATGCCAAGTTTCAAGTTAATTAACCAAATGTATAAAATTTTTCATGTAAATTGTATTTCGTGTTTTTACCTCCAAGAGGTGGAATTTAAAAAAATCGTTTGAGATGTTTGCATAGCTTGACTGAAAGATTATAACATCTACCTGCATGCCAAATTTCAGCCCGATCGGTTTAAAATTGACAAAGCTTCATACAAACTTTCATCCCCTATTTTATCCCCTTGGGGGTAGAAATTAACAAAATCCATTCTTAGCGGATGCCTACGTCGTAACATCTACCTGTATGCCAAATTTCAGCCCGATCGGTTTAAAATTGACAAAGTTTCATACAAACTTTCATCCCCTATTTTATCCCCTTGGGGGTAGAATTTATCAAAATCCTTTCTTAGCGGATGCCTACGTCATAACATCTACCTGCATGCGAAATTTCAGCCCGATCCCTCCAGTGGTTTGGGCTGTGCGTTGATAGATCACTATGTCAGTCAGTCACCTTTGAGTTTTATATATTTAGATAGTCACATTTCATTCGCTTTAATACGGTTCTTCAGAAGTTAGACGATAGAACGAATGTCTGAATGGAATGAATGAACGCTATCGTACTGTACCTACATATTTTTATTTTTGACTAGCTAACCCGCCAGACGTTGTCCTGTCAAAATTTAAATTTCTTTTGTTTTCTTTTAAACCACCCCAGTAAAGAGGAGAATAAAACAAAAAAAAAAAATTCTAATCGGCCCAGCCGTTCTCGAGTTTTAGCGAGACAAACGAACAGCAATTGATTTTTGTATATAATAGACTAGCTGACCCGCCAGACGTTGTCCTGTCAAAATTTCAATTTCTTTTTTTTTTCTTTTAAACCACCCCAGTAAAGAGGAGAATAAAATAAAAAGAAAATATTCTTATCGGCCCAGCCGTTCTCGAGTTTTAGCGAGGCAAACGAACAGCAATTGATTTTTATAATATATATATAGGTTGACTGGTAATTAGTGACCGATACTTAAACACATGTTTGTACTCATGATAACAAACAACTTTCACTATGGGACCAAACCTGAAATCGCGAAAAAACAATTAGCTGTTCCCTACATTTTGACGATAATGCCAACATAAATGTAGGGAACAGCAGATTTTTTTTCGCGATTTCAGGTTTGGTCCCATAGTAACAGTTGTTTGTTATCATGAGTACAATCATGTGTTTAGGTATCGGTCACTAATTACCAGTCACCCTATATAGGTAGATAAGTCTGCTTTCTTTGTCTTACAGGGTATCGAATGCCTTGGAATTAATATTTTACAAAGACATTAAAATTACTTATATGATTCCAACATGCGCATGATTTCCGATGTCTTCTACAAGGATCTTATGGAGCTTGAATGACATTGTATAGTTGTTGGTAAGCATTTGTGAATTTATGTCGCGAAATTATATTGAAAAAAAAAAAACCTGTGACGGACCACGGTACTAATACGGACTACAGATATACTTCATCATCATCTGCCTAGCCTTTTCCCAACTATGTTGGGGTCGGCTTCCAGTCAAACCGGATACAGCTGAATACCAGTGTTTTACATGGAGCGACTGCCTATCTGACCTCCACAACCCAGTAACTGGGTAATACGATGCCCCTTGGTAAGACTGGTTGTCAGACTTTCGGGCTTCTGACGACCCGTCAAAGATCCACGAATGACAGCAGGAACGTGCTTTCCGAGGCCCGGAGGAGTCTCGGTATGTAAAGATGGTAACCCATCCACGGACCAACCCCAGCAAGCGTAGCTTAACCTAATGGATCGACCCGTGCGGCTATTATTACTTAGCCACGAGCTCCTCTACACTACAGATATACTTACAGGGTCAAATTAAATTAGCTAGCGGAACTCTGCAGGCGTAATGGGTATCGAAATTTAAACACGAGAAAATATAAAGATTTGATGATTTTTTTTTAGGTCAACGACCGCTGCTGATAGTGTTGTTATTTGAAGTAGGAATTGATAAATTTGTTTTTTTTTGGTTTATCATGTTTAGATAACACACTCACACACATCACTTCTGTGAAGTTTACACAAAAAAAAAACCGGCCAAGTACTGTGTCGGACCACGCACAATGAAGGATTCCATAGTTGGGATGAAAATTTAATTGGAAATCACAAAAACAAACTTAACATTGTAATAAATTGAAAAAACATGTTCGTGACGGTCAAAGATTGTAATAGCAAAAAAAAATTTTGTATTATGTATATGTATAAAACTACAAATTAACGATTATACGGACTTTTTACCTTTACTTGTGCTGTTAGACTTTGCTTCTTGCTAAACATGATTCTAGCTGAACGGAAAGTACCTACAACAGGTTTTCATTTATTTGCGAGTATCAAAATATGTTGTACAAAGGTCGTATTTTTTAATTGACTTAGAAGCTTGCCTTTTTTAGAGCCCCAAGGGACTGTAACCTACGTATTTGATATTAATTTCAACTTGATACCTCTACGCGTTCCTGAGAAGAAGGGTTTTAACAGACAGACAGACGGTCAACGAAGTGATCCTAATAAGGCTTTCGTTTTATCTTTATGAGGTACGGAACCGTAGAAACAGCACACTCATCATCACACATTTTTTTTTTAGTCTATGTGATAGGAGCCTCAGGACCCCAAACCTTTTTTGTGCATTGTTCTCCCGTTCACCTGTCAATTAGACAGAAGCCATCAAAATATTAACATGTAGTGAACATGGACTAAATTATTAAATTATCATGTTTTCTTTGAAACACAAATTACCATGAATCATAGAAGAAGACGGAGATGGCGCAGAATATATGTCACGTTTTGCTTTGGTTAAGTTTTATGGTAAGTACCAATACATTGGAGAAATTATTTAGAGAAGCACAAGTCACCAACGTAGCTTGCAGAGCAAGTGAAACTTGATCACGTTAAGAATAATAATAGATTTATCAAAAGGAAAATAAGGGTTAGGTACGTTACAGAATATGGATCACAGCTAAAACAATTTGGTTTTCTTAGAATTGAACACAAGAGTTATTTCCCGACTTCATTCTCTAGGCGCCTGTCCCGAAGAAAGCTTATAAGATTTTCCATGAAATTATAATTCAAGCTTTAAGCAGAATATCAGAATGATATACAATACAAAGGTTAAAGGATTAATAATATTATTCTCGCGGCCGTATTTCGGGCCCGGCGGCCAATTTCAACGGAGACTAACCAGGTAGAGCTTGTCCATTCTGAAATGACACGCCCCACTACTTAAATTTATACACTACGGTAAATGTGATACCTAGTGGGGCGCTTAATTTCAGATCAAACAAGCTCTACACAGGAGATAAAGTGCATAAGTGCGTGCGCAAATATAGGTGCACTCTTTGCTCCTTCATATCGTCAGTGCACCTGCCAAAACCGTTATATACCTACCTACATTTTTCTGATATATTTTTTTGCTAGATGGCCTTAAAATCGAATTACGCATCGGCTACAAAACAACTATTAAGTTTTATTTTCCTCTAGAAATCGATTTGGCATAATCTATTATGTGCACCTAGTTTTCATTTCTGGCAATGAAAAATTGGTTATGTTTCTTCTTATTGGTTATCGCAAGATAATACTGATATGTGCATCAAAATGGCTAAAAAACACAGACAGCATTTTAGCATTTTCTCAATTCACAGATATTTTTTGCCACCATACTGCGTTTTTAATTTATTGATAAGTCCATCAATCATTAAATTAAATAGTTTATTGTCTTCCAAAAAAAACTTGACTGAAGAGGTTTTGGCAAGCGCAACGACGATATATACTTTCATAGTCGTCGACATATAGGTACATCCTGACATTAACCATCAGGCCCAGCAGACACAACACTCGTCTGTTCGGAAGATCCTCCTTTTTCTATGGAGGATGAGTAAACTTTACACAGGGTAACTTTACACAGGGTTTTAACAGGGTGTAAAGTTTACACAGTTTTTAACCAACTTCAAAAAAGAGGAGGTTCTCAATTCGTCGGAACCTATTTTTTTTTTTTTATGTATGTTCCCCGATTACTCGAAGATGGCTAGACCGATTTGGATTTTTTTTTGTTTTATTCGAGAGGGTATACATCACAGTTGGTCCCATATAAAATTGATTAACTTTGCTTTGGTAGTTTTTGAGTTAGCTTCAATAATACGTATTTTTTCCCCACTTTTATATGGATGATGTTCTAGTTTGTTTTGCAGATAGTGGTATTAGAATTTGTGTGGGGTAGGTACACAACTAAAAAGTGAAAAATAAAAACTTTTTTACAAAAAAATACAACCGACTTCCAAAAACAATACTACAAAGTGAAAAATAACTTTAATTTCGGAAGTCGGTGGCAAAAAACGAAAATACATTTAACCAGACACCGACTTCCGAAATTAAAGTTATTTTTCACTTTGTAGTGTTGTTTTTGGAAGTCGGTTGTATTTTTTTGTAAAAAAGTTTTTATAAAAAAGTGCTATAGCACTATCGAATAGATTAACTTAGGTTAAGAAACCTCACCGGACCGAAGACCTTGTAAAGGCCGCAGGAATACGCTGGCTGCGGGAAGCACAGAACCAGTCGAAGAGGTGGTACTGGGGGGAGGCCTATGTCCAGGAGTGGACATCTTTCGGCTGAAATTATGAAGATTATGATGAAGAAACCTCAGAAACTGGCTGTTACGTAAAGCATGTCTACCCTCCCCTTTCCTCTGAATATCTTCATAAATATCAAAAAGCAGTACTTAAAAAGCAGTAGCTATAGTTACTAGGGAAAATATCAAAATCTTAGGCGAAATTCAAAAGCAACTTTTTCTCATCGACTCCAATGTTGGAATACATACATAATTAACTAGCTTTTGCCCGCGGCTTCGCCCGCGTGGATGTCGGCAAATATCCCACGGGCACGTACTACCGAGAAATCCTTCCTTATTCCTTGTCTACATTAAAAGGGAACCTCTGTGCAAAATTTCAGTTTTCTAGGTTCAAGTTTGGGCTGGGCAAGGAGAGTCAATCAATCAGGAATTCTCTTTTTATTTATATTCCTGCTCGGGTCCGCACAATCAGGGAAATTAATTGTTAAGAAAACAGACACCCTACGTCAATTTACTGTGTCACATACATTTCATACAGCTGTCAAAGAATGACGGTTGTGATTTGATTATACGAATTGCTGGTCAATTTTCTTAACATTCAATATCCCTTACTTCTTTACATGTCCATATTCTTCACTACCTTTACATAATCTTTTGAACTTTGTTATTTCTAGTCGCCGTCTTTAGGCGCTGACTTAGACATAGATAATGATTTCCCGGAAGATCGGTGGATATTTAGAAATTCACAACTGGACCGGAAACAGGAGAATGAGAACGCCTGTGCAGCTGTTAAACCCTCAGCGAGAGACATCACGAGAAGGTTCTATGCGATTCTGCCGTAGTAAGTACAACTTTGGTGATGCTTTTCTTCATAGCGTGACGACGGCAATATTAAAATGAATGAATAAAATGAACTGACTTGAATGAACCCAAAGATCCACACTAGCCCCAGTTGCCTTCTGTTTTTAACCGACGAAAAAAAAGGACGAGGTTCTCAATTCGATACGTATTTAAATTTTTTTTTTTTTATGTATGACCACGCATAACTTTTTACAGAGTCGTCCGATTTGATTTTTTTTTTGTTTTATTCGAGAGGGTATACATCAAAGTTGGTCCCATATAAAATTGATTAACTTTGCTTGGGTAGTTTTTGAGTTAGCTTCAATAATACGTATTTTTTCCCCACTTTTATGTGGATGATGTTCTAGTTTACTTTGCAGGTAGTGGTATTAGAATTTGTGTGGGGTAGGTACCACAACTAAAAAGTGAAAAATGAAAACTTTTTTTACAAAAAATACAACCGACTTCCAAAAACAATACTACAAAGTGAAAAATAACTTTAATTTCGGAAGTCGGTGGCAAAAAACGAAAATACATTTAACCAGACACCGACTTCCGAAATTAAAGTTATTTTTCACTTTGTAGTGTTGTTTTTGGAAGTCGGTTGTATTTTTTTGTAAAAAAGTTTTTATGTTATATGGTGCAACAGAGGCCATTGCTTATCAAGGAGACCGGGGGGCGCGAATGGTAGGGACGACGTACCCTTAGGATATGGAAGGAAATATAGAGCCTACCGATTATGCACCCTATATATATAAGGTGCCACTAAAATATAGAGCCTACCGATTATGCACCCTATATAAGGTGCCACTAAAATATAGAGCCTACCGATTATGCACCCTATATAAGGTGCCACTAAAATATAGAGCCTACCGATTATGCACCCTATATAAGGTGCCACTAAAATATAGAGCCTACCGATTATGCACCCTATATAAGGTGCCACTAAAATATAGAGCCTACCGATTATGCACCCTATATAAGGTGCCACTAAAATATAGAGCCTACCGATTATGCACCCTATATAAGGTGCCACTAAAATATAGAGCCTACCGATTATGCACCCTATATAAGGTGCCACTAAAATTGATGGACAAATTTTAACACAGCGTTCAATCAAAGATATCCAGGCAAAAAAAAACATTGAATAAAGTGATTTTATTTTGACCTAAAACGATAAAAAAACGCGTCGGCGCGGGCGGTGACGCGGTCACGTGCGCCTGCACATTTGTAGTACCTATCAGATTGTGAGGCAACATTTTTAGTGTACTTTCTTTAGCTGATTTTTTTCCTTTTAAGTATCTAATGCGTTTTTCTTATTATCTTTTTTTATCATTGTCCTTATTTTAGTGGTCTGAATTATTTCTTAAAGTTTGTTCATCTATTTTAATGGGATCTTAAAGCAATGGAGTTGTGGAGAGACTGGTGATATTTTAAGGATGGGCTCTTCATCGGTGAATCTTTTGGCGGTTAATCTACGTTCTCGACTCTTTTTAAGTATGTCACGGCTATCA
Organism: Cosmia pyralina; assembly: GCA_946251885.1. Lineage (NCBI taxonomy): Eukaryota > Metazoa > Arthropoda > Insecta > Lepidoptera > Noctuidae > Cosmia > Cosmia pyralina. The sequence continues at coordinate 21,074,188 of OX276342.1, read as the reverse complement.
GAGGCGGATTTGCAGTCTTGGCCGCCCAAGGCCCCAGACCATGTAGTAAAAATAGGTACCAGCCGCCCCTTTCTCAGCACCCATCTTATAGACTGCAGAATGAATTTACAGTGTTGCCAACTTTTATCGAAATCGAGTTACTGATTTTTTTTTCGCGATTTCAGGTTTGGTTCCATAGTAAAAGTTGTTCATAATGATGAGTACAGTGACCCCTTAAGAGGATATTGGTCAATAACCAGTAACCCTGTATATACGAGGGATTTAGGAAGATTATTGTTATACGATGCGGTGCAGTGCGGCCCGCCATAATGTGCGCGAGTCTTTAGAATATTTAAGTACTTTCAGTTATTTCTTGTTACATCAGTTTTTTGTCAGATTGGCCGCCCTAGGCCCGGGCCTAATGTGCCTTAGGGCAAATCCGCCTCTGACTGCTATGCTGTATTACACGTTGCTGTTTCGCGTGTACAGCAATTTCAAAACTTCATAAATTTGGGGTTTAGTATCCAGCAACGCTAACACCATTTGCTGACGCGCGGTCATTAGGTCCTCGCGTGTACAGCAGACAGGGCATGTGGCGCAAGATGAAAGGTGGGCCATAGTCTGTGGAGAGAAGCCACATATACACTGAGAGGCAGGGACCGAAACCGGTACGATCATTACCGGTATTTTTCGGTTACAACCTTTATTTTTTTTTACAGGTATTTTCAAAGGTTACCTTAATTCTTAAATACTGAATACAACCTGTATTAATACCGGTTACCGAAATAAAAATTACCTCTATCTATGTAGTACACGTGCCGTCGGCATACCGAGTTAATTTCTCTGATGAGGGAAAAAGATAAACAAATGGTATTTTACCAATTTACAATGTAGGTACTTAATATTATCTTACTTACCATTGTTCATTTCCTTTTTTTTACTTCAAGCTTCAACTCAAATACCTACTCCGCAAAAAGGCGCACTAAAAACACGTAAACAGTACTGGTAGGTACAGCACGCATGACGGTCTCCCTGCTAATGTATTTTCTAATGCCAACAAATTGCCGGCATTGCGATATTCTGTTTCTTTCTCGTAATCAAGGTCATTTTTAGGTAACCGGTATTAAAACGGTAACTTAAATAAAGGTAACATGTTTCTTCTTCTTGGGTTACCCAGATAGCGGTTACCTTAACCGTAGAGGTAACCAACATTCTTCGATACTTGTACCGTAATCCATAAAGGTTTTCGGTCCCTGCTGAGAGGAGCACTAAGACACGGAACCCTGAGCGTGCGAGTTCGAAACTTGTGTTTTTGTCCATATGGTGTGTCAACAACCATCATCAAATTAATATTATTTCTTGTTTATACTTAAACTTGCTAAGAAAACGCAAAAATAAATAAGTTTTAGTATTTATACAGGGTGTAAGGGTAAACATCGTTGTCACTAAAACCATAGGTAGTTGGCCTAAATATAAAAATATTTATCCGAATTTAAAAAACAATAAACGTCATTTTCATTCAAAAATTTCAAAAAGTTTCTGTCTGACACCGTCCTTAAATTCATGGATAACTGCGCCCGAGTCACGTGATCACTGCAAAGGTCGCCGCCCTTGCCGGTCGCCACCCGTCCTATTTTTTTTCCTACATTCCGATAATAACAATACGTACACGCAACCTGCGATGTAACTTTCCCTTCATACTTCCCTGGCTTAGGACAGGCAAAAATACCTACCTTATGTGTTGCGTGACCAGTCCAAATGTAAGTTAGATTCAACAACAAAGAAAATGAAAAATAAACAAACACTAGGTAGGTATTTTTGGCGTATTTAAAAAGTTAATCACAGTTATGTACAGTTTAATTAAAAATTACTTGCTAAATTTACACTTGATTGAATAGGTATCTACACTTATTATTTACACTTACATTAATCGTAAAAGTTGTTCGAAATGCGATCCATTTACGGCCACGCATGCCTCCGCACGTTTTCTTAAATTGTTTCTCACTCTAGGAAGCACAAGAGTGTCATTTTTAAGGTCTCTGAACGCACTACGAATTCGCCTTTTGAGTTCCGATCTAGTGTGGAACTCAGTAGCATACACCCGGCGCTTCGCTTCCCCCCAAAGATAAAAGTCCAGAGGTGAAAGGTCTGGCGAGCGCGCGGGCCACGCGACTGGTCCTCCACGGCCAATCCATCGCCCAGGAAACTCCTCATCCAGCATAGCCCTGATTTGCAGCTGAAAATGTGCAGGGGCACCGTCATGTTGGTAATACAAGTTTCTTAGGGAACGAAGAGGCACATTATTCAACATTCTGTCGAATACATGTCTTAAAATTTCCATGTACGACTGTGCATTTAAATGGCCGTCAATAAAATACGGTCCGATTAGTTTGCCATCCAGAATTCCCGCCCACACGTTTACGGAAAAGCGATGCTGGTAACTGTCTTGCCGTATTCGGTGTTCATTTACCCGGCTCCAGTAATGTTCATTATGAACATTGTAAATGCCCGACCTAGTAAACATCGCTTCGTCCGTAAATAAAATGGAAACGTTGTCAAAATTTTCTAGTAACCATTGTGAAAACACCACCCGCGGTATGTTGTCGTTTTCGTTCAATTCTTGAACCGGCTGATAATGATAAGGATGTTGACGGTCAATATGGAGAATTTTCCATATTGTCCAGTGCGAAACATCAAAAATACAGGCCGCCCGCCTGGTACTCTCGTCTGGGTTATCCGCGAAGAATTCCAGTATGCGCTCCTGGAGGTCAGTTGGCAGCTGCTGGTTTCCACGCCCCTGAGCATGGGCCGGCACTGTGAACTGGCCGTAGGTACGTAACCTTTGAGTAGCCGCCAACATCGTTTCACGATTTGGCACAGGTTGTCCGGGGAATAACTCTGCGTACATTCTCCGAGCCGCGTTCAGGTTATCACCCGCTGCGGCGTAAACCCGTACCATTTCGGTCCACTGTACATTTGTGTACGACATTATCACTAACTATCTTAACAAGTTAACACACACGCGCGACAAATGAGCGGGAGGCGCGGCGCGGGCGTTGCGCTCGCGCTGTGAGTCTAAGCGTTACGTGCACTCGATAGCGAGACAGCTGACAGACTGAGGTGAGCGAGGAGAGAGGGGTCACGCGCGCGCCGCCGGCCGCGTCGCGCACGTGGCTGGTTGGGTATTCCCCGCGCTACAATCTGTGGCCTTGCGCATAGGGTGAGAAACTTTCGGGGAAATATGGAGATTTTTCTTTAAAAAAAAATGTTGTTATTTTTCATTGAATTTACGTTCTATAAGTGAAACCAAACCACTGGTTTCAAGGACAACGGTGTTTACATTAACACCCTGTATACACATTAATCTGATTAAACCTTCTGTTCTAAATTCTATTTGTAAAGATAACATCATTCTGGTTTTTAAATTGCGATAGCTGACGTGTCCAACCAAGGTCGTTTTTTGTGTGATTTGGTTGCGTTCATTTGCGGGTACTCCCCGAATTCTATCGCGGCATTTGCGACATTATGATTACTCGAAAATAAATAGGTAGGTATTATCTATTTGTAGAACACTTTAGTGAAAGGTAGGTAGGAGACGGATATGATAACAATGTTAAGATGTTGATGTTGTTGTCGTCGATGTTATTGTTGTTGTTTGTTGTAATGATAAGATACGCAGGAAGTTTCAGCGAATGGATTTATTATACAGGGTGTTTGGTAGACGGGTGCAAAGCCTGAAGGTGGTGATATCTTAGACCATTTAGAACTTATTAAGCTAAACTTGTCTTAGACGAAGTCTGTTCCTTGTGTTTTTTTTTTAAATTCTAAGGTTTTTAACAATAATACCCATTTTTTTTCAATTAATCGTTAATAGTGTACAGTAAAAGCTGTTATGTTATTATTTTTTATTTATTTTTTATTTATGTAATGTGTGATTACTCAAACAAAATTATTCCCAAGCATCTGTGTCATCAGAGAAACATTCTACGTAATATTCAAGTTTAAGAAACTTTTAAAAATCAAGAAAATGTTTTGCTTACGACATAATAAAAAAATAAAAAAAATAGCCTCAGTTGTTCAAACCTTTTTGAAAACATGCTTGGTTAGTGCCCTTTCTTTTTAGGTACTATTTACGCAGATGTCTCATCAACTCTTGGAATTAGGATGTACAAAGCAAATTGAGTATGAAAATTGTTATTTTCGAACAGATCAATAAAACAACATTTTTGTTAAAATAATTTATTGTTCATGTTCAAAATGTTGACCGCGGTTTCTTATACAAGCACGTGCCCGTCTTCTCACTTCTGTAGTCGTGATTTTTAATTTCATCTCCTGCTTCATGACTTGAAAAGCCGTTTGGATTCTTTCTATTAATTCTTCTCTAGTTGAAATTTCAACGTGCGTGTAGACGAGCTCCTTGGTCCGTCCCCAAACGAAAAAATCCACAGGAGTTAAATCGGGTGATCGAGGTGGCCAAGGGATGGGCCCGTCTCTGCCAATCCAGCTCTCTGGAAAACAATTATTTAAATGTTCTCTCACGTTTAGGGTCCAATGTGCTGGACAACCATCTTGTTGAAAAATCAGTGGTCTTCTCATTGCCAATATTGGTATTTCGGTCTCGTCCAGAAGCTCTGGGAGATAGTTTTGGAGGAATTCCAGGTAATTTTCTCCATTTAAATTATCTGGTAGGAAGTGGGGACCAATCAACGTTCGGCCGATTACTCCTGCCCACACGTTAACTGAAAATTTCCTTTGGAACGACACTTGCTTCTTCCAGTGTGGATTGCTCTCCTTGTCGGTCCATCGATGAAGATTATGAAAATTGGTAATTCCTTCTTTCGAAAATTTTGACTCATCGGTCCACAATATGGATTTTAAAAACCATGCATCTTCAATGTCACTATTTAACAAAAAGCGACAGAACTGAATCCTTCGTGGGGGATCTTCATTTTCCAAACCTTGTACACCCGTGCCGTGGAAAGGATATTTGTTTTCTCGATGCATCGTATTCCACACCTTCCATACCGAAATGTTGAGGTTTCGAGCTACTACTCTGACGCTCGTAGTAGGATCTGCATCAAAAGCTGCAATAATGTCTTCCTCGATACTTGCGTGATGTCTTCCCGGGTTGAGTCCAGATTCCGCGTGATGGATTCCAACATCAGAAATAGTGCATTAGCAAAAATGTTGCATTATTTTGGTCTGTTTAAAAATTAAATATTCGACCTCAATTTGCTTTGTACATCCTAATTCCAAGAGTTGATGAGACATCTGCGTAAATAGTACCTCAAAAGAAAGGGCAATAACCAAGCATGTTTTTAAAAAGATTTGAACAACTCAGGATATTTTTTTTATTTTTTTATTATGCCGTAAACAAAGCATTTTCTTGATTTTTAAAAGTTTCTTAAACTTGAATATTACGTAGAATGTTTCTCTGATGACACAGATGCTTGGGAATAATTTTGTTTGAGTAATCACACATTACATAAATAAAAAATAAATAAAAAATAATAACATAACAGCTTTAACTGGACACTATTAACCTTTTATTGAAAAAAAATGGGTATTATTGTTAAAAACCTTAGAGTTTAAAAAAAAAATACAAGGAACAGACTTCGTCTAAGACAAGTTTAGCTTAATAAGTTCTAAATGGTCTAAGATATCACCCCCTTCAGGCTTTGCACCCATCTACCAAACACCCTGTATATTCACTGTGTTGACTATAAATGTATTTACTTATAACAAGGCAATTTAATAGTACTAGAAGATTAAGATTTCTATAAATAAATGCTATAACATTGATGTATAAAATTTTATACATCAATGTGCTATAAGCCGACGTTCGCACTGACGTAAAGATATCGCGGCGGGATTTTATCGCGCATTGGATTTTCAACTCTCGCTGTAGAGCCGAGCGATGAGAATCCAACTTAACAATAACAGAGTGCATTCTAGCGCGTCGAGAAGCACACTGTTGGATTTTCAACTCTCGGCGCTCAGCGGAGCGTTGAAAATCCAGTGCTCAAAAAAAAAAAAATCGCAGTGATATTTTTACGTCCGTGCGAACGTCGACTTATACACTTCTGGACACATCTTTTGGCCCACCTTGTATTTTCAGTTTCGTTTGGTCCTAGCTAAAATTTTATATTAGGTCGAGCAAAGAGTTTTTATGCAGTTTTGAACCTGGCACATTCACAATTTCATTCAATAGTCTTTTTTTGAATTTCGAACACAGAATTTAAAGAAACAAAAGACAATTTGGAGCCTGTTTGTTGATATCAAACAATCGAATACTAAGAAAACTTGGTTTTATTGGTTTACTTGGATTTAATTCTTGAAAAAGTGATTGACATCTTTGGTTTTGCAACAAACATTACTTATTCTTAACATTTAGGTGAGGTTCTATCAATAATCTATGGATACTTCACCTGAAGTCGCCGCCCAAGCTGTGGCACTTATTCAGGCCGTTACACAGCCAAAGAAACGTGAGTGCTCAACTTAATTTAAGTCGATCTGCGGTCCGAAATGTTTATCGGAGGTACCTAGAGACTGGCGGCTTTGTTCGTCGCCAAGGAAGGTCACGATCTCGGGTCACAACTGAAAGGCAGGATCGATTCATCGTGACGACCAGCTTGAGAAATCGTCACCTCACCTCCATTGAGATATAAAACCAACTTCGCGACTTCCACGGAGTATCTGTGAGCGCTCGAACTGTTCGGAGAAGGTTAAAAGAACGCGATATGGTACCACACAAGCCAGCTAATGGCCCCAAACTAACGCGAGCCCACCGAACAGCGCGCCTTCATTTCGCACGCAGTCATTTAAATTGGACACAGCAAGATTGGAGCCGTGTACTCTTTTCTGATGAGTCTAAAATTGTGTTACATGGCAATGATGGAAGGAAGAAGGTCTACCGACGTAAGGGAGAGCGTTTCGCACAATGCTGCTTTGAAGAGAGGGTTGCTTATGGCGGTGGCTCATGGACTGTCTGGGGCGGTATATCCGCGAGCGGCAAAACTCAACTTGAGGTTGTTACAGGACCACGGCTGCCAACATTAAATGCTGAAAGGTACATTCGTGAGTGCTTAGAACCTCACGTGATACCATACGCGGACTATGTGGGCCCAAATTTCCTTTTTATGCATGATAATGCAAGAGCCCATGCGGCCGGCATCGTCAGGGAATATCTTCGGGATGTGAACATCACAGTTATGGACTGGCCAGCCAGAAGCCCAGACATGAACCCTATTGAGCACATGTGGGACGAGCTAAAAAGACGTGTTAGGGCTCGTCAGCCAGTTGCCCAGACGATGCAGGAGTTAAAAACTGCCATAGAAGAGGAATGGGAGATGATTCCTCAAAATTTCATAGAGCGGTTGATAAACTCTATGCCTAATCGTATGAGAGCTGTGGTAGATGCCCATGGAGGCAACACGCGTTATTAAATTAAACCTTTATTTGATAAAACATGTTTTTTATTCAAAAATCAATTGCCTTTAACAAGGCGCATATCCGACTTGTTAGGCGTAGCTCCATGTCGTATGGTATTCTGAATTCAAATTTAAAACAATACGATCGAAAAAGATGGTAAAATGTATCAGGTTTAAAACTGCATCAACAGTTTTTGTTCAATCTAGCAATCATATTTCGGTAGGGGCCATCGAAACCTAAACTCTAAGGTGGGCCAATAGATGTGTCCAGAAGTGTAATATTTTTTATTTTAGCTCCCTTTTTACCTTCAACAGAGATACCCCAAATAAATTGGGAAACCTTAGAGCAGGAGGAGGATAATGTTTTAACTTTTTAAATTGTTTGAGCCAACTGCTTACTTCAGAATCTCAGATTATTTACATTTCATTGCCCAAGTACTAACTACTTTAGCTTTATGTAGGTATTGCTCACTCAAATGTCTCGCTGGTGGTGGCATGTGTTGGATCATTAAGTTTCCTTCAAAATGGTTGAGCTAATTGGTACTGATCCATGCGTCATGTTCGTGAACGGGCGCTGTCAGTTGGGACTTGTCGTTGGCTGGTGGTCGTTGGCCTCGTACAGGACTTTCAGTTTTTTTACTTTTTATTTATTTTTGTTTTCAAACTTTTATTATTGTGTTTTAGTTTAGTTGGTGATCTTCCTGTGCGAGTCACAATAAATACTTTTTCTTTCTTTCTTTTCCTTCTTTCTTAGCTGCCCCGGCTTATTTTTAATTTAGTTGTTTTTAGTTTTTATCTTTTTATTACGGACGCTTTTTAATATGGTATGGAGTTTGAGTTTGAATATAATATGCGTGTTCTAAGTTGATTTTTAAGTGACGTATTGAAATAAAAAAAGGACCTAGGTAATTTGGTTGCAACAGAATTTTAACTTTATCATGTGTGACATTGAGTTTGCTGTTACATAACTTCACGTTCTGAATATAATATATATTGTTTTTTTTTATTTTTAGCTTTGACAGAGACCACACAAACACTGCATTTCTCCACAAGTTCCGGGGCACTATCTACAGTATGTCTGACAGTGAGGATATGTTGGACCGTGAGGCCGGCTTCTACGCCACAGTTCTCACCCCGCTGGTCTTCCTTCAACAGTACCGCGATACCTGGTGTCTTTTAGAACGAGTAAGTATTTGCAGGAAGAGGAACCAGATGCGAAGTTCCTGCATTGAAAAGGGGGATCCTAGATATACATACATGAAAAGTGTTTAGGGATCATGTACGGTCAGCAACAGAAGTCGGTTAACACTGCTACTTTTTGACGTCGTCTGAATTAACAGAGAATGATACGTTAAACTGCTTTTTTTTTCGTTTAATTGTTAGGAGTTAATGTTCTTAAAATTTTAAGTACTTCTGTTCCGGTTTGAATTAAATATTTCGCTTAATAATTAAGATTAAAAAACTGCAAGTGTTAATCGACTTTTGTTGCTGACTGTACGTCTTAGAGTATCGCCGCAAATAAGGATTATTATTCTCCCATCCATTCCTCAAAGTGATTTTGATGAACTGATTTTAAGCATGCCAAATCGCTGTGATTGTGTGTTTCGTGTCAATGGTGGAAACACAGATTATTTTTTTTTTATCTTTACAAAAAAAAAAAAATCGTTATTTTTTGGCTTTTTGCGCCATTTAATTGACGACAATAACTTAGGTTAAATTCCCACAATTTCAGTAAATTTCAGGAATTAAAGTAAGAAGCCAGTCTGAAAGACTAGATTTGGTATTTTTATTAATTGGATATTTTATTATAAAAAATGTACTTGATCCCTAGAAATAGGTACCTAGATAAAAATGGATCTATAGATAGACATACTTTAAAGGATATTTAATTATATAGAATTATTAATTTGTAATACATACTAACTGGATAAACGAAGATGAGAAAGAAGTGAATAAATACAGGGTTACTGGTCACGACGAATTCCTTACAGGACGTTATAGTAGGGCTAAAATGCAACAAATTAAGCCACCGAATGTTTTTGGAACGAAGTTCCTTATCGCGCGTTGTGAAAGGGGGCTAGACGGAAAAAAATTCTCACGAAAAGTTGTAACGACACTTTTTGCTATAGTAAGCTATTGTAAGCTGTGCGACGTGCGCATGTTTCTCTGTCTGTCTCTCTCTCTCTCTCTCTCTTATAGAAAAATTAAGTTTATATTACATTATATTTGTTAATAATAAAAAAATATTATTATAATTATAACTTAAAAAAAAAAAAAAATATTACAATTCCTTCACTAATTAATCGAAAGGAACTTCGTTCCATCCGGGTGTCCCTTGACACCTCTCAACTTTTTTTTTAAATATTTTGTTTTGGCACTAGCAAGCAACATTTTTTATGAAGTAATGGCAAAAATTACGAAAAATAAAATGTTTGTAAGTATCTTTGCCCAACGTTTTAGGCATTTTTGAACTTTTAATTAACAAAGGTGTGCTACGGCATCAACTATGATAATAACTTAAATTTCAGTACAGTCGTGCCGTAAATCATTTTTAAATTGGCTTCAAGTGAGATGTTTCATAAAAAAACCTAATAATCTAACTCAAAAACTAATGAACTTCGGTAGAAAATTTAGTGGCTTAATTTGTTGCATTTTAACCCTACTACCAGGAACCCTGTATACAGGGTTACTGGTAACTCGACGTATTCCTTGCAGGACGTCATAGTAGGGTTAAAATGCAGCAAATTAGGCCACCAAATGTTCTACTGAAATTCAGTAGTTTTTGAGTTAATTCGATTTTTAGCTTTTCTATGAAAAATCCCAGATTAAAGCATTTGGAGCCAATTTAAAAATGATTTACGGCGCGACTGTACTGAAATTTAAGTTAACATCATAGCTGACGCCGTAGCAGATCCTTGTTAATAATTCAAAGTTCAAAAATGCCAAAAACTTTGGCAAATATCACTAAAGAAACATTTAGTTTTTTTGTGAATTTTGCTATTACTTCATACAAAATGTTGTCTAGTGAAAAAAAAAATTACTACGTCTGATGTACAAATTACTAGGAAAATATCCTTGTCTTATCAGCTATTCAGAAAGGTATGAAAGTTAATACAAAGTTAAGGACTACATTATGTGCGTCTCACAAAAAGGTGATTATTCGGAAAATCAATAAAACTATTTCGTGAATATTAGCATTATTTTTAATAATAAAATATCAGTTTAAAAACTTTTACTACACTTTCACACGTCTTGTTCGATGTGCTGCCCTCGGTTTCTAATACACGTTCTTATTCGCTTCCTCACTTCAGTTTTTGTGATTCTTCATGTGATTGTTGCCCTCATCTGGTCCGCTGCATCTCTTATTCTCTCCCTTAGTTCTTCAATTGAATTTACTGGGGTCACATAAACTAGGTCTTTCATATGACCCCAGACGTAAAAGTCTAGTGGCGTAAGATCAGGGCTACGTGCAGGCCACGGAATTGGCCCACCGCGCCCTATCCATCGGTTTGGGTAGGTTTCATCCAGCAATTGTCGAATTGTGATTCGGAAGTGGGCTGGACATCCGTCATGTTGATACATCATGTTTGCTCTTCTGTCTTCCGGTACATCCGTGAGCAGTGGTGTTAAATGATTTCTTAGGAAATCTTCATAAAGTTCCCCATTTAATGTTTGGGGTAAAAAATGTGGGCCAATTAATTTGTCGTCGATAATACCCATCCAAACATTAAGCGAGAATCTACGCTGGGATGCGGTTGGTTTCAGTTTCTTAGGATTTGCTTCTGCCTTCGGTGCCCAGTAATGTAAGTTGTGGTAATTTGTGATACCATCACGGTCAAAACATGACTCATCGGTCCACAGAATGTTTTTTAAAAAGTTTTCGCTTTCGGCGTCGGCATTTAGCATAAAACGACAAAATTCAAGCCGTCTTGGCGGATCTCCCTCTTCTAATGACTGGACAGGTTGATAGTGGTATGGATGTCGGCCTGATAAGTGAACTACAGACCAGACTTTCCACTGTGACATAGCAAGCTCACGCGCTACGATGTTTGTCGATATGTTGGGGTCGTCAATAAAACGTTGAAGAATCAGCTCTTCGTCCTCAGCCGTGTATCTCCGAGAACGACCAGTGTCAATTTGCCTGCTTCTTTGGACGCTGCCAGTTTCAGATAATCGCCGATAAGTCGATCCAAAAACACTAACGTGTGGGAGTCGGCGGTTGGGAAAACGAAGTTGATATTCTCTCCGCGCCTGAGCAGCGTTACCGTCACTAAGTCCGTAACAGTACATTATGTCAGCGTATTCAAGGTTAGAATATGCAGCCATAGTCAGCACTTATGAAGGCACAGCACAACACAAGAGCAAGATACGCAGTATCAGTTAAGGAAATAGCCAGATAACAAAACACGAGCTTGCGCGACGTAGAGTTGAAACTAACTGACTCTGACGACCAGATTTTGTAAAGTCGCACCCCGTGTCATGCCGGGAGAACAATAGTGACCAATCACAAAGCTTGCCGAGTGTTTGGGGTTCAAGCGCAGGTAAAAACTACGAATAATACGAATATGAAACAATAGGTTGACCGTCTCGCAATTTTACCTGCTCCTCATAAAACTCATTCTTTCCCTGTCACACATGCAAAAGTATTGACAATCATACCTTTCTGAATAGCTGATAAGACAAGGATATTTTCCTAGTAATTTGTACATCAGGCGTAGTAATTTTTATTTTCACTAGACAACATTTTGTATGAAGTAATAGCAAAATTCACAAAAAACTAAATGTTTCTTTAGTGATATTTGCCAAAGTTTTTGGCATTTTTGAACTTTGAATTATTAACAAGGATCTGCTACGGCGTCAGCTATGATGTTAACTTAAATTTCAGTACAGTCGCGCCGTAAATCATTTTTAAATTGGCTCCAAATGATTTAATCTGGGATTTTTCATAAAAAAGCTAAAAATCGAATTAACTCGAAAACTACTGAATTTCGGTAGAACATTTGGTGGCCTAATTTGCTGCATTTTAACCCTACTATGACGTCCTGCAAGGAATACGTCGAGTTACCAGTAACCCTGTATAGTAGTACACACACACGGCTACACATCAAGCTATACATTTCCAGTTTACACTGACCTCTCTTTGTAAGGAAATCCTATACAATGCGAGGTTAGCTTATACTGGAAATGTATAGCTTGATGTGTAGCCTTGCGTAAATTGTGGTGGTATATTATGGGTGTTCAGAAGTGAAACGGCGATACACTCAGTAATAACTTATATTCAGCTAACAATATTCGAAAACACAAAAATACCACACCGACAATCGATCGCGCTTAAAACGTGTCCCCACAAGAAGTACTGCACCCGCAGGAAGTCAACTATCTCCCCTATTTCTTATTATTTTTAAATATCCGGAACACTTACATAAATTGACACACTTATAACAAAAATCATAAGAATGAAAGCTATAAGTTTACAAACTACAATTTTATAATTGAATATGATTTGCAGTACTATTTCCAAGATATTAAGTTAATGCTCTGAGAAATAAGGTTTCTATAATAATAAAAAATGACGACAGCATATTAGTGTTTCTATGAGTTGATAGATGGCGTTAGTAAGTATGTTAAATAGATTGGATCAGTAAGTAGATCCTGATGAGCTGTTACACTAGTTGCTTGTAATGCCGGTAGATGGCGTTGGTTGTTTGGTCCTGACGAATTGACAATGCGGGGATAGATTGAGGCTTCCTGGGCTCACAGCTGCACAACTGGCGGATAACCGTTACAGGTAGATTTGGGTTGACTGCCTCGTTGGTCTAGTGGTCGCAAGCCTGGCTGCTGTTTGTGGTTTCAACTCCCGGGACGGGCAGTATTATTCCGTTTCTTTTAGGATTTTTCAGTTTTACTAAACGCTTTCTTTGTGGTTCTTCTGTTTGGAAGTTTCTTCTACGAGTATTTGCTGGTGGCGTAATTAACAATGTTATTAAGGTTTAAAAGTTTTTCCTTCTCACAGACAATATTTTCAGTCAGTGAAGTAGTTCAATTGCTCAGGATACGTCGGAAATAGGTACCTACAATAACTCCTGAGCTCTCTTAATTCACTTAAGTGTCGTAATCAATTAACTCAATGTAGTCCCCTGCTTGATACAGGTCTCCCAAATGGCGTCATAACAGGTCTTGAGTGCATCTAGCTAGGCGGCATACTGCACTACGCTTGCCGATCAGCTAAGCCATTAATGTTTAACGTTAAGAGGGCTGTCGTATTTTGTCACCTATCTCGCTCAACGGGACCAAATTTTCAAGAATTTTAAATTAAAAGTTGTTTTTTTTAGGGTTCCGTACCTCAAAAGGAAAAAACGGAACCCTTATAGAATCACTTCTTTGTCCGTCTGTCCTTCCGTCTGTCTGTCTGTCAGTCTGTCAAGACCCTTTTTCTCAGGAACGCGTGGAGGTATCAAGTTGAAATTAATATCAAATGCATAGGTCTATGGTCCCTTGCGAGTCCTAAAAAAATCAAGTTTCTCAGTCAACGCAATAAAAAATTACGGCCATTTATGCGACATATTTTGATACTCGCAAGTAAATCAAAACCTATGGGGTACTTCCCGTTGACTAAATTTGGCAAGAAGCAAGGTCTTACAGCACAAGTAAAGGAAAAAGTTCGAAAATTGTTAATTTGTAATTTTATCACATAACAAAATATTTTTTTGGGATTACAATGTTAAGTTTAATTTAGGCATACATTCTTTTCAACTACGGAACCCTTCATTGTGTGTGATCCGACACGCACTTGGCCGGTTTTTTTTGAAAAATGTAATCAGTTAGCGAACTATTAAATAATATTAATTTAATCGGTAATTATTAAAAACACATTTTTATTGTGGCATTTAATAACTCGTGGACATTTAAGGAGCTCGTGGCTAAGTAATAACAGCCGCACGGGTCGATCCATCAGGTTAAGCTACGCTTGCCGGGGTTGCTCCGTGGATGGGTGACCATCTTTACATACCGAGACTCCTCCGTGCCTCGGAAAGCACGTTAAGCCGTTGGGCCCGGCTGTCATTCGTGAATCTTTGACAGTCGTTACGGGTCGTCAGAAGCCCGAAAGTCTGACAATCAGTCTTACCAAGGGGTATCGTATTACCCAGTTAATGGGTTGTGGAGGTCAGATAGGCAGTCGCTCCATGTAAAATAATGGTATTCAGCTGCATCCGGTTAGACTGGAAGCCGACCCCAACATAGTTGGGAAAAGGCTAGGCAGATTGATTTAATAACTCATCTCAAAAACAGATAATACTTTTTGAGCTGAGTTTATTAGACAACACAATAGACAGTGTGTTTTTAAAATTAGGTATCTTTTAAATTAATATTTTTTACTAGCTCGCTAATTGATTATTTACATTTTTCAAACAAGCATCTTTTTATTTAACAATCTTAAGAATTTGGTCTCGTTTGAGCGAGAGAGGTGATGAAATGCGACAGCCCTCTTAAATGGCTAGCTGTTGTCCGCGACTTCACCTTCGTGTATTTTGAATTCAATGATTTTTTCAATAGAAATATCCAGGATCAAAAGTAGCCTATGCCCTTCAGGCCTTCAGGTTCCAGAAGAAAAGGTAACAGACAGACATAAAGAGTTACTTTGGCATTTATAATATTGGTACGGATTCATTTCATAATTTTGAAACAGGGCTCGCGGCTAAGTCCGGCCACATACAGTTGGAATTCCATTTCGAAGGCAGCAAATCCATTCAAAATATAGCCCTCTCATAGATTCTATATGGATTTGCTGCCTCCGAACCGGAATTCCGACTGTACGTGGCCGGCGCGGCCTAGGTTGAGCTGCGCTTGCCGCCGTCGTTTCATGGATGGTCACCATCCATTCGAGACCACCCTCGAGTCTCGGCCCCGGCTGTCAATCGTAGATCTTTGACGGTCTTTACGGACAGTCAGAAGCCCAAAAGTCTGACAACCAGTCTTACCAAGGGGTATCGTATTACCCAATAACTAGGTTGTGGAGGTCAGATAGGCAATCGATCCATGTAAAATTACTGGTATTCAGTTTCATTTGATTAGACTGGAAGCCGACAGCAACGTAGTTGGGAAAAAGCTAGGCAGATTGATAATATTAATTTCATAATTTTGTACAGTTCCACAGGGCTATACGACTATATCAAATTTCGCACCCAACTGAAAAGAGGTCCGCGTTAAAATTGCTGCAGAACTTAAGATCCGTCAATCAAAAGGTAACAAGATGAACATTTTTAAGCCTCCCGCAGACAGGCGCGACGCACCTCTGGTGGAACAATTTATAGGAAAACTTAATTAAAGTTGTTCTGCTGGAGTAGCGTCGCACAGTGGCGTCGCGCCTATCTGCGGGAGCCTTTAGGCACAATATATATATGGACAGTAAGGAAACTACTTATAAACGGTCGAAACAGCACAGTCACATAGACGCGCGCACCGACGCGCCCCAAATATAGCTGGGCGAGGTGCTCTCAGTATATTTTTTATTGTTGCTTGGGGATCTCGTCGGTGCGCGCGTCTGTGTGTGTGCCGTTTCGTACGTTGATTCGTGTTTTCCCTACTGTCCAAATTTATATTTTGCTTTAGGCCCTCTTGTACCACAAATCAAAATCTACACATGGCATCTATTTATTTTTTTAAATTCATTCGTTCACTGGCACGGTCCAAACGACTGAGTCTGGAACTAAGCATGTTTGCACACTTCGTTTCCCTTTTATCGAAAGTGAGCAGGATATACAGATTATTGAAAATTTATCCCCTAATCGAGTATAGGAGATGAAAGTTTGTATGGAAATTCATGCCGAAGGGCACACGGCTCATCATTTCAGCCGAAAGGCGTCCACTGCTGGACATATGCCTCCGCCAAGCACCGCCACTTCGACCGGTTCTGTGCTTCTCGCATCCAGCGGATTCCTGCGGCCTTCACAAGACCATGGCAAGGGTATGGCTTGTATAATAATGTATAATATCACAGTCTTGTTTCACAGATTCGAGGATTCATATTCGACTTACCTGGACCAGAGCCACCTACGCGAACTACGTCAGCACCCGACGATGACGAGGAGATGTTGCATGATAAGAAAGACATCAGGTACCTCAAGGAACTGATTAAAAACCTCGGGTAAATAACTGGGACTTTTATTTAATACAACTACATTCTTTAAAATATAATAATTTCAGAAAATTATACATTCAACGCAAATTCAAACTTCGTTAGCCTAAATTGGTTCAGAAGTTTACGAGACTGAACGAAATCTAAATCGGTTACGGTTGAATTCATACAGCTACGGTTTCCTAGATGGCAAAGATTTAAATCGTTAGATTCGCCCTACCACGTCAAAAGATAGTCCCGTTTCTGTTTTATTTGGACACCTCTGACACACAATGACGCAGTGACTAGACTTGATCATCATTGAAACTTTAATAGTGTGTGAGCTAACTCTTCTCAGACCCCCCCCCACCCTTGCTCGATGAAGAAGTGCCAGCTGGTAGCGTAGCGTGTAGCTTTAAATTCTCCCAGATATGATCCAGCCGCTGTCCCACCTAGCTGTTCTCCCCCCAGCGACGTCCTAAACCGAGGTTCGTACCCCACAGGGAGTGCCCTTAAAGTTTATGATTAGTTTTATGTCCTGGCTGGAGGCTTTGAGTTCGCTTAGGCTTAGGATCAACCACGCGGTGCCCTACAAAAAAAAAAAAAAACTCTTCTCAGTATCTAGATTCCAGATACTTTCGCGTGACTAATGCCCGGTTTCTGAGGAATTACTAAACGGAGTTTAAACTCTCAACAGTTATTGATTCGACAAAATTATATAATTTAAGCGAATTCCTTCCTTATGCTCGGTTTTTGATGTCCGCAGATATAGATAGATAGATAGATAGAATACTCTTTATTATGCACACCATAAAAAATTACAGATAAAACCTGGTTAGTAATTCACTCGACATTTAAGCTAAATTCTTCCATTACGAAGTGTTCAAAAACACGATATCGAACCAATAATCACTTTCGAATGGATAAACTCCGTTTAAACACCTCAGAAACCGGGCAAAAGTACGGTGAGCGATTTAAATCTTTGGGCAGCGGGGTTTGACTTTACGGTGTCAAAAACGCTCTCTAGGAAAACACACCAACTTACTTTCATAGTAACGGTTTAGTGACGTCATTCGACGTTAAAAATTACGGACGCTATGTGGCGGCCACCGCAGCCTTAACCCTAGCTTAACCTCCTTTGAGCTTCGGATTGATCGGTTAGTTGGAGACACAGAGCACGGAGTCGCCTTGGTGGCCGCTGCTACAGACGGCATTTTCAACACTTTCCATACAAACCAAGCATGTCACCGTCTACTTGCACTACGACACTAATGACGTATAGAAACTGACAGCTTTGAAGGCGATTCGTGACAGTTGTACGCTCAACACACTTTCGGCAACACGAATTTTATTAGTAAAGTACCGCGCGCCGTCCCTAGACGCTGCCGGCGCGGCTCCTTGCTCTGTGGTTGGATCACAGAACAGATAAAGAGGTCTTTAACAGGTAAAACCTCTTTATATGTTCAGTGGGTTGGAAGCTACTAAAAAAAAAAAAAAAACATTTTGTATAGAAAATACATAGTATACGAGCTCAGCGCGGTGAGAGAGAGGGGGATCACCGAGCCGAGTGGGAACAGAATCGCGAGCTCAGAACGGTATAGCGAATCACTCTTCGCCGATGGTACGGTTCGCCGAAGTCACTCTTAGTCGACGGTTGGTTCCAAGAATAAATCCATCGCCGATAGAACTATTCGCCGAAAACACCGTTCATCGATGGTCGCTTCAGCTACAACACCCTTTACCGTTGGAACGGGTCGCCGAAATACTTCAAACATAAATAATTTCACATCAGCTTCCTGGTGTAGGTCTTATCATAACATACAGTGATTTCCTCTTTAGGATATGCACAATAGAATAGAATAGAATAGAATAGAATAGAATAGAATAGAATAGAATACTCTTTATTATGAACACCAGATACTCGTATAGTAACTTTATTGCACCCTCATGGTCACACAATTGTCAGTCAGAATCACGATCATGCCATTCGGCATGCCGTTCATGGCAGACCATGAGGGTGCAATAAAGTTATTACACTTACACCACGACCACTGGAACTGTTTCTTGTACACCTCCAATAATATTTGTCTTTATTTTTTTTATTTAGGTGGTAAGAAAATCCATCCACTATTAGCACATGTGCGCCGCGCTTAGATAATTATATGCACGAAATGTTTTGTTTTGTCATATGTCAACCATACACCGCAAAATTACTAATATTGTGCATATCCTAAAGAGGAAATCACTGTATATGATAAGACCTACACCAGGAAGCTGATGTGAAATTATTTATGTTTGAAGTATTTCGGCGACCCGTTCCAACGGTAAAGGGTGTTGTAGCTGAAGCGACCATCGATGAACGGTGTTTTCGGCGAATAGTTCTATGCGATGGATTTATTTGTGGAACCAACCGTCGACTAAGAGTGACTTCGGCGAACCGTACCATCGGCGAATAGTGATTCGCTATACCGTTCTGAGCTCCAGAATCGCAGAGTTACGAGCGCATGGCGACTGTTGGCGTGGCAACGCGTCGCCACGCCAACAGCCGGTCTGCCGCCGCATTAGATGTCAAATGATGAATGTGATCAAAAGTCCTTTCTTTATTTCAAATAACTGTGACTGTTTCGAAGAGCTTCCGCACAATTCTGTCTGATTTACAACATTAAGGAATAATATCAGCACATGCAGACAGAGCATCAAAATGTTCGAGCATCTTCTTTGCTGTCAAGTTTTGAATTAAAATACAGGGTGTAATCTTAATCACCGTTATCCTCGTAAGGGGTCATTGTACAACTTTTATTATGGGACAAAACCTGAAATCGTAAAAAAAAATCATCTGATCCCTACCTTTATGTTCGCAATAACTCTTCAAAATGTAGGGAACAGCAGATTATTTTTTTGCGGTTTCAGTTTTGGTCCCCGAGTATAAGTTGTTTATAATGATGAGTACAATGACCTCTTAAGAGGATAACTGTGATTTTAATTATACCCTGTATGTTCTATTATGCTCAAGTTCACGCCACAGGCAATCATCTCTTGCACGATATTTTGAACTCTTTATTTTAGTTGAGTTAATTCAATATCAGTAAAAAAATTACTGGTCGTGCATTTTGAAACTCTGTCTGATCCTAATGAGAAAAAGCAATAAACATGGTGGAAAATATCAAGAGAAATAAACCGCGAACTATGCCCCGGCTGGAGGCCTTAATTGATTAAGGCATCCACAGGATAGCCCAACCAACAACCACATATGTTGACTTGCGATTGGCTCTTAAAAAACGAACTTTGCTTAAATTGCTGTGAAGCTAGCCTAATTTAAAATAGGATTTAAATAATAAATAAAAATGTCCTGACACAATTTCACAAGACTTACATAAATAGAAACGTAGAGCTACTTATTTAACTAAAAATTTTGATATCTTATGTCGTTGAACGGCGAGGTCTTGTCAAAGTAACAAACTATCAGAAGGAATGTTAACATAAATAACATAAGGATGAACATGAGGAACATCACCAGAGGGTCTTCACAAGGATTGTGGTAGTCGTAACTTGTTACCAAACAGTGAGCGGTTCCGTCGGTTGGTTTGCCAGATACATATGGATTCGTAAAACTGTTCAGTTCAGCGCCCGTGGCGTTGACAGACATTGTTGAAATCACTTCTAAGCTATATAATTTATGTACAACTACTGTTGCTTCAGTAATTCTTGGAGTTACTTGTTTTGCTTTATCAGCGAAACGTCTGAAAAAAAAAACAGTGAAAAAAAATTAAAATTTTCCAGCAATTAAGTTGTTGAAATTGCACATTTGCTAGTACTGCAGAAAGCTAAGTAACATGGCTGGAATGCTGGTTTGTTGTAAAGGTACATCAAATAGATACTGATTATGTACGTTTGCACAAAATGATAAAGTATACAAATACATAAATAAAAACTTTATTCAGTTCAGAAAAAAACACGGTACAATATTAAAAAAAAAACTAGTATCAGATTATTTATGAGCCTTAGATGCAAAATTTTTACAAATTCATTGGACCGCACACTAGGATTTCCTGTGTCGTGGGGAACCTATTTTAAGGCATTTTACATTTCACCAATATACACGATTTTTAAATCTGCGGGGTAATTGCGTCCACGCTTACAGTAGGAATGGATTTCATTTTGACAGTTCAACATATTCATTGCGTTATTTACGTTGTTGAGCAGACAAATTTTTCGAATATATGAAGCAGCAATGGATTGCAATATGCTTCAAAATCATTTATATTGCGATTGATATTGTGTTAAGCAATTAGGCTGCTGGACTATTTGCATGATAGTGCGCCGATCACAACCAAGCATGCACTGCTGTCCTTCAAGATGTGCTTGCTTAATGGGACTCTCGCCCAAATAGAAAGGATCATGGGACCCAATAGGGATGATGATTAAACGTTTGTTTGTCCGTCATGTAGATTATTAAAAAATATTGGACCCATATTTTTTCTTTTTTTTACATAATCAAAAGATCACGGCGATACATTGAGTTAAAATGTGGCATGACGTCACTCCTTGCTAGATTTTATACGTAGTTTGTTATAGTTGTGACGTAGCAACTGCCCGCGCTCCAACTTTAATGCGTTGTATCTAAGTCATTTTTTATGAATATGAAGCAAAAAATACGTGTCTTTTGTTTTTTTATTATCTGACTGACGGACCAGGAAACCCAGGAAACAACCTATTTCTAAGGTCCTTAGAATGTTTATGTATAAAATATTACCTGTAAAACTCAAGTTTCTTTACTTTGTAGTCCTCTTTTGCTATATTCTGGTAAGCCTGGGCAATACTGCTCAAACCGGTCAGAATGTTGTCCTCGACACCGCATCCTTTGGTGTATCTTTCTATACTCAAACTGATGGAGAACGCTTGATAGTTTGGCAGGTACTAAACAAAAAACAAACATTTTATTTACTAGCGAGAATTCACAAGCGAGATGCACCGCATCTTATAGCAAAAATAAGAAAATTAGCATTGGAAATCGGGTGATTACCAAGAGTAATATGGCTCAGTTGGTTTTATTCGCCGATAACATGGCTTTTTACTACACTGGTCGCTGTGAGGACTCTCGCTCGCACTCACCATACCTCCGCAAAAGTCTTAGGCGCTTGGTTCCGGAAATGGAGAATCGAGTTTAACCGCGATAAGAGTCGAGACGGTTGCGAAAACATTTATATGTTTTATGTGTGTTTTTATGTGTTTTTATGTTTTATGTTTTTTTATGTTTTATAGTTTTGTGTGTTTTGTATGTTGTTTTTTTTTATGTGTTTTTTTTTGTTTGTTTTTATGTTTGTTTGTTTGTTTTTTGTGTGTTTGTTGTTTGTTTGTGTTGTGTTTGTTGTGTTTTATGTTACTGTTTTTTTAATTGACATACACGGTGTACTTTTAATCACCGTTAACGTCTTAAGGGGTCATTTAACTCATAATTATGAACAACTTTTACTATAGACCAAACCTGAAATCGCGAAAAAACACCTACATTTTGACGAGTTATGCGAACATAAATGTAGGGAACTGATTTTTTTTTAGCGATTTCAGTTTTGGTCCCATAGTAAAAGTTTTGAATAAAACCTTGCGCATACTTATAGAGTTTTAATTTAATATACATTATAACTTAATCCAGTCATTTATTTACAATGAAGACATAAATAAGTTTTTTATAATAAGGCACACGTTGTTTATAAAAGTTGTGTTACTAGTAGTAGTAACGGAACGCACGGGAGGGAAAGTATAGAACCTTATATCTATTGTTTTCGTTAGTTATATTATAGTCTTTATCGATGATTGTGAGACGACATTCAAGGGCACATAGAATTATATTGTCTATCATCAATAGCCATCTGTCTTTTACTGAGAATAGATTATTGGGTTCGGTCGTAATAAGTCCGTCAACGAAGATACGAGCCCGTCCGAAAGTAGATGATACGACCAAACAACTGGCAATTTAATTTTTTTGGACAGGCAAAACACATTGGGATTAGGGACAGCTGTCAAATCATGCTGTCATTCACTCTTAGTTCGTAATGATACGGAGTAGGAAACGCCCGTACCTTCGACCGAAACTACGGATTTCGTGCTTAGGGAGTAGTCCCCTGATGTGCCATTTTAACAGCCGCGTATAGTACCTGATTATGTCTTTCACCGGCCATGTCCCTCACTAGCCATGTGATCCCGTGGTGAGAGTTTTGGAACAGGTACTGAGCATGATTCTCTTCGACGTTGGCAATTACTACCTTCGCTGATACTCTACTGAGTTCTTGTGCTATCTGAAAGTATGTTACAAATTATGAATATGACAGTTAATGTTACGCACTAAACATACACACAATCCATAACGCGTGCAGAACACTACGAATTATTTTCATTACCTACCTGTGCAGATTGAAAACCTTGTTTTCTAACTGAAGACAATAAATTATTTTCTAACAATGGGGAAGGCAACTGTCAAAATGGCGCTGTCGTAGCTAGTTCCCAACACAAGCTACAATACATACAAGGTGGTTTTATTTTATTTTTGCGAATTTAGAAGATTAAAAAAAATTAAACAGAGTTCGAAACATTTTAAGAAAGAGATCACGAGGAAATATCGAAGGTTTTAAATTCCGACTCTTTCCATGTCAAATCAAATGCTTCATTAAAAATATTGAAATAACCGAAAATAACGAAATAGTGAAATAGAACCAAGCTCATGAATGAACGAAATGTAAAATTTATTATGATCTTATAGACCTAGCTATGATCACGCCATCTACAATTAGCTTTGCCCGACCTTCCCCAATCAATCTGCCTAGCCTTTTCCCCATTAAAATAATATTAGGTCTTTACCTATGAAATTGCCGTTCTGCAGTACTGGCCATTTCAAATCAAAATAATTTTTGTTTGGCTAAGAATTCTTTCAAATTAATTTTATTTTAAAAACATGGATTTTTTTTGCCAAAAGTAGTCATTTGTTTATTGATTAGTGTTACATTTTCATCGCATTTCAATCCTTTTCGTCATCATGGATACGTTAAAAATTCGAGTAATTATGGAATATGAGTACCGTCGTGGCAGCAACGCAAGCGGCACGCAACATCAACGACGTTTACGGAGCTAACACTACAAACCAACGCACCACTTGTTATTGGTTTGCTCGCTTCCGTTCTGGAAATTTCGACCTGAAAAATGAACCTCGCGGTCGTCCGAAGACTTTGGTCGACAATGACGAATTAAAGGCGATTGTGGAAGCTGATGATACACAATCTACGGCTGAATTAGCAGCAGCTTTCGACGTTAGCGTCAAAACAATATTGGTCCATTTGCGTCAAATTGGCAAGGTAAAAAAGCTTGACAAATGGGTGTCCCACGAACTCAATGATCGCCAGCGCGAAGTACGCGTCGAGACGTGCCTTGCACTGCTCAACAGACACACAAATGAAGGAATTTTGAACCGCATTGTTACCTGCGATGAAAAATGGATTCTGTTTGATAACCGCAAGCGCTCAGCAAGTTGGTTGGATCCTGGTTCAGCACCTAAACAATGCCCTAAACGAAAACTTACCCCTAGAAAAGTGATGGTCACTGTTTGGTGGTCTAGCGCTGGTGTGATTCATCACAGCTTCTTACCAAACGGGGTGAGCATTACTTCAGATGTGTACTGTGAAGAACTGAACACAATGATGGAGAAGCTGGCACATCTCAAACCAGCATTGGTCAATCGCTCGTCTCCGCTGCTCCTGCACGACAACGCGCGACCTCATACTGCACAGCAGACGGTCTCCAAGTTGCAAGAACTGGGGTTGGAAGCTCTCCGTCGTCCGCCCTACTCACCAGACCTTGCGCCTACAGACTACTACTTTTTCCAGAATTTGGATAACTTCTTGGCGGGAAAAAAATTCAATACCCGAGAGGCAGTACAAAATGCCTTTGAAGAATTTGTTGCCTCCCGTCCAGCTGATTTCTTTAAGAAGGGCATCAATAAACTGCCACTGCGTTGGCAAAGATGCATTGATTGCATGGGTGATTACTTCGATTAATACAAATAAAAAATGCATGAAAAAAATTCGTTTAAATTTTTTCATACAAAACGGCAATTTCATAGGTAAAGACCTATTATAACGGTATTTAAGGCGAGTAGAGCTGCTAGCTAGCGCCACCATTGAGAAAAAATAATAAGTCTAGGAGATATGGAACATTTTGAAATTTCCTATGCTCACATTTTTAGTCAGATGAGGTACAATTTTTTGGATTGTGGAGGTCAGATAGGCAGTCGCTCTATGTAAAATACTGGTATTCAGGTGCATCCGGTTAGAATGGAAGCCGACCTCAACATAGTTGGGAAAAGGCTAGGCAGATTGATTGACCGCCAGACTTATTATTTTTTTCTCAATGGTGGCGCTAGTTAGCAACTCTATTCGCCTTAAGTGAGGATGATCATGATTCTTTCGTTCATTCCCAATTAGAGCAGACACCGCGAAGAAAATTTTTGCGTAAGATGTTGTTGTCTGGGACAGCAAACGTCTATACACCGCAGTTCTCACATTTGACATCCGCGGTACACATCTTTAATTTGGGACAACAACATGTTGCGCAAAAATTTTGTTCGCGGTGTCTGCTCTAGTTCACATTGAACCTCAATGTTCATTCCTCTTGAAGAATCACAAGTGCTGGTGTCTTTTGGTGGTGCGAAAAGACACCAGAATTGGTGATTCTTGACCTAACCTTTCCCTAGTTACGATATTGAAACACTACCTACAATAAACTCAAACTCAAACTCAAAGCATTTATTTCAAATAAACCAATTACAGGCACTTTTGAATTGTCAATGGGTCGGTCAGTCAGAAAGATGAAGCTAGTTGCCCATTCCAAAGCGTAGTAGATCCCTATGGAGAAGAACGGGCAAGAAACTCCACGGACACTCTTTTAAATCATAATATTTTTACAAAATATTGGTTACATCGTTCATGTTGAAAATATACATGTGAGAACAATGTAGAAAGACGTGCACGTTAAAAAGCGTCCGTAATAAAAAGATAAAAACTAAAACAACTAAATTAAATATTAAAATTAAAAATAAGCCATGGCAGCTAAGAGACGACCAGTCCCAACTGACGGCGCCCGTTCACGAACATGACGCATGGATCAAATAGGGTATTATACCCATTTTTGAAAAGTGTCTCAATTAGATTCTATAGTGCCAATAAGCCACTAAAAAAACACCAAATGTTTATTCAATCGATAAGTGCCATAAAAATGCATTTAAATACATTTTCAAATTTCGCGCGTAATTTGACGAAAACGCTGGACGCAGTGGACGCCATATTGCTCTGTGGTCATGACGTCAGTTGGCTGTGTAAAGAAACACTTTTTATACGTTGATCAGTTGACATTGACACTTTTTAATTTACATAGCCGTATGACGTAATAACTTGGCGGCTACTTTCATGGTGGTAGAAAACAGATTAATAAAACTGAAAACTTTGAATTGAATTTTAAAATTTATATTGTTATTTTATGAACTAAAACTAACATTTTCCGACTGCTTTTTGCCTATGTTATATAAACATAGCATAGCATATATATATATATATATATATATATATATATATATATATATAGGCATAGCGTTTTTGCATTTTTAGATTTTTTCTCATATGGAGTAAAATACCGTATTCTGAAACCAACAGCAGCTGCAGTGCCATCCAACAGATGGCAGACCGTTGAGACACTAGGTGTTTATATATTTCAAATTCAAAGTCAAATCGTCGAAATATTTCTATGAAAACACTTCCGTAGATGGCGACAGTGCCGCCTACCGTCTTCTGCTGCTGTGGTCGAGCAGCGACTGCAGTCGGCATATCAGTAGTGCTGTCACTGTCAGAGCAACAAGTCGTATTTTTTTGTTTGACAAATGATTTTCGCGAAACTGAGAAGAGAAGTGCCGCTGCTGCTTTAATGACGTCGCGTTCGGAATCAAAACTACAGCGGCATTGTCACCTGCGTTCATTATCAACCGGAACGCGTTGCCGTCTGCGGTCTGCTGTCGCGTTCAGAATTGTACCTTTAAGAGTGGATTGCACCATCTTACTTTAACAATAACAAACATTGCACCTTCAGTTAAAGTACCTGTTAGACAAAAAATGGGTTGCTCCATTTGACAATTTGTTAGCTGACGTCATAACTTTAAAACTGTAACCTTAGGTGCTATGTAAAAAGCGAACTGGGCCGGAATAAGAAAGGGACAGGGTCAATTACTTCCACATGCGAAAAAAAGAGCGCAACAATACACTGGAATCAAAATAAAAGCGCCAAACCAAATAAAAATTGTTTAAAAATAAATTAAGCTGTCTATCAAAATTATTTTCAGTCAGATTTTTTAATTATCTAATGCGCACAGTTTGAATGCAATTTTGCAGTGAAATTACTTGGGATTTTAGAATTACAGAAGAAAATATAAAAAAGTAGAGGTCTTTTTAACCGACTTCAAAAAGGAGGAGGTTCTCAATTCGTCGGAACCTTTTTTTTTTTTTTTATGTATGTTCCCCGATTACTCGAAGGTGGCTGGACCGATTTGGTTTTTTTTTTTGTTTTATTCGAGAGGGTATACATCACAGTTGGTCCCATATAAAATTGATTAACTTTGCTTCGGTAGTTTTTGAGTTAGCTTCAATGATACGTATTTTTTCGCCACTTTTATATGGATGATGTTCTACTTTCTTTTGCAGGTAGTGGTATTAGAATTTGTGTGGGGTACGTACCACAACTAAAAAGTGAAAAATAAAAACTTTTTTCCAAAAAAATACAACCGACTTCCAAAAACAACACTACAAAGTGAAAAATAACTTTAATTTCGGAAGTCGGTGGCAAAAAACGAAAATACATTTAACTAGACACCGACTTCCGAAATTAAAGTTATTTTTCACTTTGTAGTGTTGTTTTTGGAAGTCGGTTGTTTTTTTTTCGGAATTAAATTCTATTGAAGAAAATTTAACCCAATCACGTTTTCCTTCAGTCAAAGTATTAATCTAATAGTCATTAAACATATATCCAAAAATTAAATCCATACATGCTGCAATAGTGAAATAAATGGTTACGAAAAAGCCTCCAATTTATTTTGGTATCGCCTTAACCGCTCACACTTCACTGGTATGTAATGTTAAATATCTGTCACTTCTGTCAGACGCGTACCTGCGCTGATAACTGATGAATACCAGTGCCGGTGCCACACATTTCGCAGTAACCCATAAAGTCAGCGTTAAAATTTAACATAAAGCTTTACTTTAACCTACTATTATGGTGCAACCCAGCCTATGACGTACAATTATTGTATGGTAAATATTAAAAAAATACCTTGGCCATTTCACATTTGGCATCCTCACACCGGATCACAGTGTACATTATTCGTTCTTTATTAAACAGTGCAGTGAGTTCGTCTTCAAAATCTAGACTGTATTCTGAATCGTCTGTCACAATTGCCACTCTCTGCCAGCCCACGGTTTGAATAAACTTTAGAAATCCATACTTCAGTAGTCGCCATGGTACTAGATTCATAGAATTTGGAAAAGTTGCCTTATCTTCCGAAAACAGATATGGAGTTTCATAGAATATGGTTGGAACTGAATATTCGGAGTGTACCTCAAATGGTTCAGGGGCTAGAACAGCTAGAATACTAATCCTATTCCAATTCGATTCCCCAGATGTCCTCATTCTATTTAAATAATCACTGCAATCTGTGACTTGTATCAGTTGTAAGGGCTGTATATTTACTGTTTTCTTTAAGTCTGCAGTCCCACGCAAGCATAGGAGTACTATAGTCAGATCCGAAGTATTTCGTATCACAGGCTCACAACTTTCTCTGGTCGTTATTTTAAACGGGTATGTCGCTGGATGGTAGTATCGATGGAAGTTTTCTCTACTGAAGCGATTATCGAACTGGTCTATCTTCTTGGCTCTTACTTCCATTTCCTGAATAAAGTTGTAGACATTGCCATCATTTATTTCTAACACCGATTTGCTGACGAGATTTACTATTTCGTGACAGTCAAATTTAGGTGGATCTTTGTCCGTTTTAGTGCATACAGCATCATCGATTTTGCTTATGTTACCGGCGTACACGAAATTCTTCAGTGGTTTTCCATCATAATAATCGGGAACCGCAAAATGGATAACATTTCTGCAAATAAAGTACGTAATAAATAATTATTTTGATTTAATTTTAAACGTGAGTTATACCTACTCGGAAACCGATTTTTGCTTATGCATAAAGGCGCAGACCCACCTCGGTGCACGGATAGGCCATGCACGTGTGTTAAGCTTCGCTTTACAAGAAAATGTATGTGATTGTGTCCGCTGCAAACCACGGACTCGCTACGCATCATTTGACGTCATTAGTACATGCGCAGCTTGCTCGAATATGGCACACACATAGCTCAACGCTGTCGACGCCATGCACGCTGTGCACACGGTACTCACTATTCACGAATATTAACCCACGACTATGTATACAACTGTATCGCAGCACAGTGCGCCGCGATGGGCCACGCTACAGTTGTACGTTGTGGATGTGTAAACCCAGAAATTGAATTCGAGATCAAAAATGTAAACAAACAAATGTCATTATCAAAGTGACAGCTCAGGGGTAGCCAACATTTCCCTAGTCATTCTAATTATTTGATTTTGAAATCGGATGACAGTACTATTACTTTCCTCTATGCCGACCAGGTTGGGACGCTCAACTTGAATCGATTATGAGGATAACGCAATATTATTTACGGATTCTTTAACGATTCACATATTTAGAAGGAAAAACATTTTATAAATAGAAAATAATTGATAAAAGTTCAAATGTTTAGAGCGTCTACCTTATTGCCAGTATTATAAAAATAATTGCACGATTTTATTTCAAACAGTTATATTTTATTCTTGGTTCGTAGTTTACGTCACTTTAAAGCTGAAAACTGTGTGCAATATTATATTTTACCTGTTTAAGACATGCCTACAATTTTAGCACTATGTTATAGTACTTTTCGGCAAACTGCACAATTGAGGTTATTATTTAAAATTGGCAACACATTTGTTTACATTTTTGATCTCAAATTCGATTTCTGATATTAGTGTGTACTCAGTGGAAACGTAGACAAACGTTGTCAAACAAATGAATCCACGCAGCTAAAATGCGCCGCGTACCCGTGCACAGCATGCGCCGCGGTGGGTCTGCGCCTTTAAGTGCGGCGTCGCTCCACAGCGTGTCACGCTAATATACTTACTTACTGAGTTTTTCTTTGTGTGATAATGTAGGTGGGATCGTCCACTGCGACCCACGGACACGCTACGCACGGATGCGTAGCTGAGAAACAAATGAATAGCGCAGCTAACGTTGTAAACCCCTGCGTGCACAACCTACGTAGCGGTGCACGACGGGTGGACGGGCGGTGTGCATAGTCTGGGTGCGTTTCCATTGACGCGGAGCTGGGCGGAGCGGAGTGGAGACGTGTGAGTGAGTGAATCACAGACGAAATGAGAGACGCGATGAGGATTTCAAGTCGATTTCGGCACGTCTCCGCTCTGCCCCGCCTAGCTCCGCGTCAGTGGAAACGCACCCTAATGAGCAATGTAGCAAGTTCGATTGCGTGCAACACTGCTAGTCGTCTTGATGAATTTATCAACTTAATAATTTAGTAAAACTCTATTTACACAGTGAAACTTACAAGTATGCATGCATTAGTTATTTGAATGAGTTATTATAAATAGTTGAATTAACTTACTTATAATTATATCTTTCTGACTCTTCTAGAGAGCCTTTGATAATATTATAATAATCACTACAAAGTCTTTCAAATACGTCGTTTAAATGTTTTTGATGCAAGCCAATTATGTTGGTTTCTTGCAATGGATTAAGAATGAATGAATCTTGATAAAACGGGTCCAAATCATTAATGCGATCTTCAATCAAGAATATAATAGGATTATTCCTTGTATCGTCTGAAATAAATGGAAAATGTTACATTATCTTTACTTTTTTGGGTTCCGTACCTCAAAAGGAAAAAACGGAACCCTTATAGGATCACTCGTGTGTCTGTCGTCTGTCACAGCCAATTTGCTCCGAATCTAATGGACCAATCAAGTTGAAATTTGGTACACATATGAATTTCTATGATCCAAACACGGACGGGTAAAGTAAATAAATGAATTTTGAATATGGGGGTCACTTTTGGGGGGCAAATAAGAAAATTAAAAAAAAAAGTTTTGCAAACTATACCGTGTGACATATCAAACGAAAGTGAGCTTACTATGAGGGTCTCAAATATATATATTTTTATAATGTTAAAATAAATTGTTTTAAAATTATTTAAGAAATTAGACGGAATTTGAGCATCCCCCCCTTATTTCCGAAACTACTGAGCCTAAAATTTTGAAAAAAATAAAAAATAGTTCTTTATCTTTAGATTACAGGAAAACCTGTATAAGAAGTCTGTGGTCTTAAAATAACATGTTAAATCTCTCAATATTGTGAGTACAAACTTACATTTACAGTTGGAATGTATGGGAGAACATGTTTTTCAACTACAAAGTTAAGATTGTTCTTGGGATAAGTTCCTCTCAACTACGGAACCCTTCATTGTGCGTGGTCCGACACTTGGCCGGTTTTTTATAAACCCGAGGCTTTCAGTACACGGTGCTATCGATTATTTTTTGTACCATGAACTTAGGTACCACGTGAAAAAATAGGTTTATAAGTAAACTAGCTTTTGCCCGCGGCTTTGTCCACTTGGAGATGGGGGAAAAAACGTATAAGAGCTTTCCCATTGGAAAATACGTAATATGTGCCAACTTTTATGGTTGGTCAAACGGTGTCAAAGTATATTCATCTCAAACAGATATAATGCCAACAAAGAGACTCGCAAAGACCAGGGAAGATGATACACAAGGAAGTAGTAGCCTGCCTGGTGCCTGTGATCAGCAGTGGATGGCACAAGTCTGCGAATGACGATGATGATGAATCTGTCACCGCATGATTTGTGAACACCCTTAGTTTATAATCTATCTCGAGAGATTGTGAACTGTCGATAAATTGTGATCTATACCATACAGCAGTGCTATTCTGTACAAATCTCACCGTGAAAACCTAGGTGAAGTGAGTTGTCATTCTACCTAATGCTAGATTGGATTGACACTATTGACAGCTCACTCCACGCTCACTTCACCTAAGTTTTCACGGTGAGATTTGTACAGAATAGCACTGCTGCTTACAATATAAGTTATTAATTATCGATAGTTTATAATCTATCCATGTTAAACTGTCAAATTGTGAACGAATCTGCACTTACCGACATGCGACAGGGTTCACAATCTGTCTGATTATATTATTCGTAAAATTGTGGGTTGGTTGTGGGTTGGTAGGTTTTCTTGGCGGTAGCCGAATTGGTTGCAGTAACTATGCCAGGCCACCCAGACTAAATGCTGTGACCAACCGCGCGCGAGCCGAGCAAGCGAAGCGAGTGGTCCCGCAGCGCGGCCGACGAGCGCTTCTTCCAAGCAGGTCGCAGTTACTTGGCTATGTAGGGATCTGATGACCATTCGTCACATTAGCTATTTCGTCGCTATCCCTATTAGGTCACATTCACTAATACATCACCTTGTGTATCTGGTCAGTCTTCTTATCTCGTTTTATGCTCTATTTCGTGTCATTCCCAATTCGTCCGATGCATATATGTAAAATGTACAGTCAGCGTCAAAAATATCGGATTGAATAGACTGTTCACAATGACAACACCTAAAAATATTAAACTTTACTTTAATAAGTAATTGAATACTGTGTTTATTCTTAAACATTCCGTGTTGTTCATAATTTTTAGGTTATTTCGAACAGTCTGATCGTCCCAATATTATTGACGTAGACTATAATAAATAAGAAGCTAAAAGGTAAAAAAAAAATTAACGTTATTAGCTTCGCCCCGCGGTTTCACTCGCGTGCGTAAGTCTCGAACCCGTAGGAATATCTATTGACATGTCAGAATGCAGAAGATTACGAAATGTTAAATATTACAAGCGAAATCAAAGAAGGCGGAAGTAAAACTACTGATCATATATTTTTTTAAAATTTTAAACATCTATCGCGCGGTTCTGTGTAAATCAAAATGCTAGTTAGGTACCTACCTATTACGAGAGAGTGCGTTCAGTTTACTTTATTTTTATTTTGTTTCTTTATCGTCATTATATTTATATTTAGTAAAAATTAAAACAAGATTGCACGAGTAGGTACTTGTCTTAAGTAGTTACGTACCTAATTCAAAATAAAACTTTTGTAGTACTGAAAATATTTGTTTTGTGCTTAGCTGTACCTATGCATCGGACGAGTTGGGAATGAGACGAAATAGAGCAGGTATGGGCAACCTTAGACATGTTGAGGGCCAAACTTTAGCGTGCAAATATGTACGTTCGCGGGCCGCGTTTAAACGTTTAAAGTAGTGATAATATTAGGTCTTTACCTATGAAATTGCCGTTTTGCAGTACCGGCGATTTCAAATCAAAATAATTTTTGTTTGGCTAAGAATTCTAATTTCAAATTAATTTTATTTTAAAAACATGGATTTCTTTTTCCAAAAGTAGTCATTTGTTTATTGATTAGTGTTACATTTTCATCGCATTTCAATCTTTTTCGTCATCATGGATACGTTAAAAATTCGAGTAATTATGGAATATGAGTACCGTCGTGGCAGCAACGCGGCACAAGCGGCACGCAACATAAACGACGTTTACGGAGCTAACACTACAAACCAACGCACCACTTGTTATTGGTTTGCTCGCTTCCGTTCTGGAAATTTCGACCTGAAAAATGAACCTCGCGGTCGTCCGAAGACTTTGGTCGACAATGACGAATTAAAGGCGATTGTGGAAGCTGATGATACACAATCTACGGCTGAATTAGCAGCAGCTTTCGACGTTAGCGTCAAAACAATATTGGTCCATTTGCGTCAAATTGGCAAGGTAAAAAAGCTTGACAAATGGGTGCCCCACGAACTCAATGATCGCCAGCGCGAAGTACGCGTCGAGACGTGCCTTGCACTGCTCAACAGACACACAACTGAAGGAATTTTGAACCGCATTGTTACCTGCGATGAAAAATGGATTCTGTTTGATAACCTCAAGCGCTCAGCAAGTTGGTTGGATCCTGGTTCAGCACCTAAACAATGCCCTAAACGAAAACTTACCCCTAGAAAAGTGATGGTCACTGTTTGGTGGTCTAGCGCCGGTGTGATTCATCACAGCTTCTTACCAAACGGGGTGAGCATTACTTCAGATGTGTACTGTGAAGAACTGAACACAATGATGGAGAAGCTGGCACATCTCCAACCAGCATTGGTCAATCGCTCGTCTCCGCTGCTCCTGCACGACAACGCGCGACCTCATACTGCACAGCAGACGGTCTCCAAGTTGCAAGAACTGGGGTTGGAAGCTCTCCGTCATCCGCCCTACTCACCAAACCTTGCGCCTACAGACTACTACTTTTTCCAGAATTTGGATAACTTCTTGGCGGGAAAAAAATTCAATACCCGAGAGGCAGTAGAAAATGCCTTTGAAGAATTTGTTGCCTCCCGTCCAACTGATTTCTTTAAGAAGGGCATCAATAAACCGCCACTGCGTTGGCAAAGATGCATTGATTGCATGGGTGATTACTTCGATTAATACAAATAAAAAATGCATGAAAAAAATTCGTTTAAATTTTTTCATACAAAACGGCAATTTCATAGGTAAAGACCTATTATTTTTTGCGATAGATATTAGACATGAAATAATACGACAATGTTATTATAGTACAATTTATTAAAATAACAAAATTAAATTTAAAAAAATGGTACATTATATATAATTAAATCGTTAAATTTGCAATTGTTTCAAACTACGAAAGTTAAATACACCGAAATCAATGAGACACTTGAGCTTGAATTTGGGAAACTAATCCATCGATATTTGGATTAATTCCACTGATACAAAGACGTAAAGAATTTTCCAAATTATCGTCGGTCAGTCTTGTACGATGTGTTGATTTATTAACTTTCATCAATGAAAAGAACTGTTCGCATTTATAAGTACTGCCAAACGCACAAATCAATCTTCTTGCGAATTTTCTAAGCTGCGGAAAATTGTCTTCTTCTAGGTATTTTTTGTAGAAATCGCACAACTCTACGTCTTCAAATTTGGATTTTAGGAGTGAGTTTTCTTGAATTTCGATTAACTCCATTTGTAAGTGTATTGGAGCATTTTGTACATTACATTTTGTAGGAGTAGCAAATAAACTGAAACAGTCTTCCATGTTTTTGAAGTCGCTAAATCTGTTCGAAAATTGTTCCGACAGTAACTTGAGTTCTTCAGCATATTGAGCATAAGCAATATTTTCATACGCAGAGAGCGTGTTGAAATGGTAACTATTACCAGACAGCATCTGTGACTCCCACAAGCGTAGTTTGATCTGAAACGCTTTCAAATGGCTGTACAAATCATTTACTAACTGTCCTTGTTTTTGAAGTTTTAAATTTAAATCATTGCCATCACGTTTGCCGCCTCACTGTCACTCCCGTGAGTATAAGTACCTAATGTAATATTTTTTTAATTAGGTCTTTTCAAAATATCTCGCGGCCCGGATAATATCTTACAGCGGGCCGGATCCGGCCCGCGGGCCTGTTGTTGCCCATACATGAAATAGAGCATGAAACGAGATAAGAAAACTGACCTGAGGCCTTAGTGCGAGTTTTTATACTTACTCGATCGCGTTAACGTAAACTTCAATTTGTACTGAAACTGAATAAGCGCCGTCTGGTGAATATAATGGGAAACACAATTATTCCATACAAATTGACGTAAGGTAACGTTAACGTTAACGCAATCGAGTAAGTATAAAAACTCGCACTAAGCCCTCAGATGCACAAGGTGACGTATTAGTGAATGTGACCCACGGAGATGTGACCTAATAGGGATAGCGACGAAATAGCTAATGTGACGAATGGTCATCAGATCCCTATTTAGTATTAGCACAAGGTGCGCTCGTCGCATGCAAGTTTGATACCAGCAGTGCTATTCTGTATAAATCTCACCGTGAAAACTTAGGTGAAGTGAGCGTGGAGTGAGCTGTCAATAGTGTCAATTGCTAGCATTTTTTTTTTTTTTTCAGGTAGAATGACAACTCACTTCACCTGGTTTTCACGGTGAGATTTGTACAGAATAGCCTTGCTGTTCACAATAAGTATATTGGTTTGCCATGGATCACACTGATATTATAAAGGCGAATGTTTGTGTGTGTGTTTGTATGTTTGTTATTTCTTCACGCTCAAACAGCTGGACCGATTTGGAAGAAATTTGGTATGTAGATAGCTTATACCCTGGATTAACACATAGGCTACGGTAAACGGGTTACTTTGACACTACGGGTTTACTTTGATAACACTTTTGACTTATAAAAACTAATTTTATTCGGTGTGTGAATATGGTTTTGTTGGTGTACCGGTTATTGGGCATTTTTAAGGTAAGAAAAACTTTTGTTGCCTCCAAAAATCTATACCTATAGATTTTTTCGTACGGGGAAAGCTTTTATCAAAGTAAACCCATACTATCAAAGTAACTCCGATTTACGTACTCTTTATCCCAGTCTACGTAGGTGAAACCGTGGTACGCAGCTAGCTGATTATAAACTATAGAAAAATAATGCGTTAAATTGTAAATGGTTTGTTACAGATCACAATTTTTCGATAGTTTATAATCTCCTGAGATATATTAATAAACTAACGAAGTTCATAATCATACGGTGACAAACAATGACGTAATAGAAAGGTAATACTCGTATGGTAAGTATATATATACTCTTGAAGTAAGACGGTCACGCGATCAGATGACTGTAATATTTAAAATTCTTAGGGGGATTATTGATGTTCCTGATCTCCATAATGAAATCTGCAATTGTTTGTCCCAAACAATTATTGTCGTAGCAGAAAACACCGCTTACTGGCTGTTCCAACTTATCGTACTGTTGCACGCTCCAAGTCACCTATTCCTCGGACATTAGCCGCTGTTAACGCTCTCCTGAACTCAAACACAGATTTTGATGTGTTTGTGACTGAATGGAAGATGATTCTGTCAGAGTGCTTGAATTTTTGTGAGAAGAATGCATGACTGTGTTAAACAAACTATATATTATGTAGTGTAAGTAAAAATATTTAAATAGTGTAATTGGTTTCGGCCGTTCTATTTAAAATAAATAAATAAATAAATGGTGACAAATCTATTGTTTGCCGGTTAGAATCAAGTTTTACTAAAACACCGTTAAGATACGTTACGAGAACGTTACCAAAAGAGAGTAAGAGTACTCTTCCTCAGTAAGGTTCTATCTATACTAATAACAAAAAATAATATCATTATGTGGACAAGCCTTAATATAACATTTCAGCTCCATTTGCAATAAGATTGTAAACAAACCTTTTTTACAGTCCGTTCAATCGATTTTAACTTCTATTTCGTAGGCTTAAGGACGGCATTAAAGGCAAAAAAGTGGTTACAATACCAACTGTTTACTGCAGCTGCCATTTGTCATGCCTCCAACGTAATAGAAGTCAAAATCGGTTGAACGGACTGTAAAAAAGGTTTGTTGAAATGTCTAATCTTATTGCAAATGGAATAATAGTTAATGCATTTCGGAACATGAGATTCCTTTGATAAAAGATTGCTACAATCCTTGTTTGGCAGCCTAATTGCCGAAACGAAGTAATCCTTTGTTCTGTAATTATTTTTTCTTCTTTATTGTACCTACTAATATTCAAAAAATTACCTGTTTTGCACTGATGATCAAGATCCGACACACACAAATGAAAAATAGACAGTTTTAAACACAAGAAAAATATTAAAATCATTTTGATTAATATTACTATGTACACAACTGTTTTCTCTGGTACCGTTCCACAGTTTAAGGACAATGCTATTAAAATGTTACAACATACAATATCAAAATAGGTACATTATTGTGTTTTTCCTTAAATTAATAGGGTAATAAACAGGAATTATTATGTTACGATTATGATATGAACCATAGTGATTATGTACCTTGAATACACGGACTAGAAAAAAAAGAAGGACTCCGCGCCACGCGTATCGAAAGTGAAGCACCGTACCGATCTATGTGTACAATACGTGATTTGACAAAGACGCCGTCGTGTCACGTAACAGCGGCCGGTCGGCATACAACCTCAACTCAAATTCAAATTTCGCCCCCACTTCCCCGCGCGACCTCTCTTTACTTCGCGCGCACACTACGGCCCGCGGCCACGCGGGCACACGTTATCAAAGCGATCTTGTTAGACTATTATCGGACGAGTACGCACAGGTCACTGCTACAGATCAAGCTATATATTGTCCAGTATAAGCTGATCTCGCATTCTATAGGATTTCCTTACAATGACAGGTCAGTGTAAATTGGAAATGTATAGCTTGGTGTGTAGCCGTGTCAAGTAATAAAAGTATCAATAATAATTTAATATTATCTTGTCATTATACGAACATAAAATTTGTATATCGAAAATTTAATTTCAACTACTAACGGCTACTCAACAAGCTACATTTTCCAGTATAAGCTGACCTTTCATTGTACGAAAAGCCTATACAATGAGCGATCAGCTTATACTGGAACGTTAAACCTTGATATGTAGCCGTGCACACTATTTTACCTACTGCTACAAAGACTAGTCAAGAGTAAGCCAACTTTGCGCTGAAGGTTCCGCCCATTGGTTTCGTACTAAGTTTACGTTTTATAGTTTTCGCCGTGTGTGTGTGTAATGTGAAAGCCGTTTGCGTAATTATGTAGGTAGTAGTTAGATCTATGCAAGTACCTACAACATACCTATATGTTGGAAATTTTGCAAATCGATTCTAAACCACTGCATAAATTCTGTTGCTTCAAAAAACTAGTCAAGTGCGAGTCACCATTGCGCTAAGGGTTCTGTAGGTACATTGGCTTGGTAGTAAGTTTACGTTTTATAGTTTTCGGTGTGTATGTGTGTAATGTGAAAGCCGTTTGCGTAATTATGTAGGTAGTAGTTAGATCTATGCAAGTACCTACAACATACCTATATGTTTGAAATTTTGCAAATCGATTCTAAACCACTGCATAAATTCTATTGCTACAAAAAACTAGTCAAGTGCGAGTCATCATTGCGCTAAGGGTTCTGTAGGTACATTGGCTAGGTAGTAAGTTTACGTTTTATAGTTTTCACCGTGTATGTGTGTAATATGAAAGCCGTTTGCGTAATTATGCAGATAGTAGTTGGGTCTATGCAAGTACCTACTACAACATAATAAAGCGTAAACTTACTACGCTTTGCAATTTTACAATCTTATAATATTTTATAGTTTTCGCCTTGTATTACTTTCGTAGTTATTAACTTATTATGCATCTATATAAAAATGAATCACTGAAATGTATGCACGCGCATATTTTCCGAAGGACTGCACCAAATTGGATAATTCTTTTTTTGTTGTGTTCGTGATTCTCAGGATAAGATTTGTATAAATATGAGATAGATAGGTATAGGTAGGATAGGTAGTTAAGTAAGTATGTAGGTAGATAGGTAGGTAGGATAGACAGGTAGGATAGGTATGTAGGTAGGTAAATATATAGGTAGGTAAGTAGGTATAGGTAGCTACGTATGTATTTACATACGTAGGTAGATAGGTAGGGTAGGG
This sequence comes from Cosmia pyralina, assembly GCA_946251885.1. NCBI lineage: Eukaryota > Metazoa > Arthropoda > Insecta > Lepidoptera > Noctuidae > Cosmia > Cosmia pyralina. Next base: position 21,034,933 of record OX276342.1, on the reverse strand, counting down.
TAGGTAGGTAGGTATGGTATATACCATAAGTTTTTTTTAAATATTAAACATCGTCAAAATTATACAACATTTATTTTAATTCGCTTAAATCCCTAATCGGCATATTTCGATCATGTCTGGGATCGCATAGCTTGATTGAACAAATCTTCTAGTCTGTTAAGAACATCTGTGAAAGATCTGGGTGTTCCGAGAGATTCTGTTCTAATCTGGGTGACGCCTGTGCATTCAAAAAGCACGTGCGTAACGGATTCCTCAGCCTCCAGGCAAGCCCTGCACAGAGAACCGTCCATTATTCCTATTGTGTGGAAGTGTTTGTTTAGTGAGCAGTGTCCTGTGATGGTCTCCGTCACCAGGCGCGGGCCGTTCCTGTCCAGGCGTAACAAACAGCTGGTTAGCCTACCATCTAGAGATGGCATAGCCTCCCTAGACTGCCTGCAGCCCGGTATCGAGGACCACCAACTTTCCGCTTGTGTAGGTGGACTCCTGTAGCCACCTGCGTAGCTGGTTGAAGGGGATGGGTACGATTGATTCAGGTCCACAGACTGACGTGCTGGATGTTCTCCTAACTAGTTCGTCAGCTACGTCGTTATTTAGTGATTCGCTGTGTCTTTTTATCCATTGCAGTGTCCCTGTGTTGGGGAATGGACTGTTTAAATCCTTCTAATAATATTTCAGACTCCATACCCGTAGAAAAACGCTATAATTATTATAGCATACATGGTCGCCTGGACTGATACCTTTACTTTCAGCTCGCGCACATATACAGCAATATTGTTCTTCACCCCGAATAATAAAACCTCGCCGAACCTTTTTCCTATTATAGCCGCAGCTCCAGACAGGGCTGAAAAATTTGTGTTGAAGGAACGTTTACTCCATACACCATCTGCAATAACATCTATGTAAGCAATGCGATTTTCAACTCGTCCTTTTGTATAAGCTGCATCTCGTTCTCGTGCTGCAGCTGCCTCCATCGCAATTATAGCTGTTTTTCGCCAGTACTGTGTGTCTCATTTTGAACTTTAGCATAATGCTTTTGAGAGAAAGACGGAAAATTCATTGATGCACATAATTCGCTAAATTGGGAATAGCCAACTCCAGAAGATATAATACCAGATGTTGCAGATTTGTTTAAATCTAGGTTCAATTTAGGCTCAGAATCAAGATAAAATGTCAGGTTACAGATACTGCAAGCTAATTTATATTATTACATCCGAATGCCTTATTATGATTGCATATTTCTTGAAGTCTTCTTTATAATTATTCAGTATCAATTATTCTTCGTCCTTTCTATACAAATATAGCTTTTCCCTTCTTCAGGATTATTAAAACTCACTTCGTACCTGAAATGACTAGAATAAAAATATCTGAAATACTTGCAAAACTGCATAACATACAACCTTCTCATAACAAAAATCTAGCAATTACCAAATTAGTATCATCATCATCACATTCATCATCTAATGTGTCGTAGTACCTCCGCTGTTGTGAGTTGTGTGAATATCTGAAAAAAAAGGTATTTTGGTATATGAAGTAAGTAAATATAATCGTAACTAACTTCCTAGCTAATATTATAAATGCGAAAGTGAGTTTGCTTGTTTGTTTGTTACTCTTTCACGCTAAAACGGCAAAACGGATTTGGATAAAATTTGGCACAGGGGTAGACCTTGATCTGGAGAAAGACATAGGCTACTTTTAATCCTGGCTCGCAGACGAAGTCGCGGGCAACGGCAAGTTACTGATAAAATCAAGGGTAATAAAAAGCTTACGCATCCAATATTCTTTCGTGACTAGGTATGTATATTCAGTGAACAGCTCATGTCCTCAGGTGGCACTAGTGATCTGCAAGAAAACGCAACATTCATTATAAAAGTACACCTGGAAGCATAATTTTGTCAACATGAATAAATAATACGGAACCCTAAAAAGTCCAAAATTGTGAAAAGTTTTATCGTGAACTAGCCAATTTCGTGAGAGTACCGTTACACGTCAGTACCAAGCGGTAGTGCCATGGGGGAAAAGCTAATTTCGTGATGATCAAACACGAATGATAGTTACAATTTTGTAATTTATGAAGATTTGTCTCGTCCGAATTTATTTCTACATCTTTCGAAGGGATCTGGGTCTTATAACAATCACACGTGGCAAGTTAATAATACCTACCTAGACCTTACATATTTTTATTTATCATTTTGCTAAGGAACCCTAAAAATATACAAAAGAAGACAAAATCGTCCATAAAAGCAGACTTGCCGCATGAATAACAATGAATAATTATTACCTACCTACATTTATTATGGAAATACAAATTTGGCTACATAAATGGCTACATATCAAGCTATATACTTTTCCAGTATAAGCTGACCTCGAATTGTACGGAATGCCTATACAAAGTGAGATCAGCTTATACTGGAATGTATAGCTTGATAATTATGTAGCCGTGTGTACTAATACGAGTAACAGATCAGTTACATGTTTAGGTAGGTAGAAGATACGAACTCATGAATTTACCGGAATATTCTCTTCATCACCATCGTCTTCAGTACTGTATAACCGACGTCTTCTGGAAAGATACATTATAATAATTTAGCTAAACTACTATGTAGGTGGTAGGTAGCAATACTGTCGGATAAGTAGGTAAGTTACAGTTTTGTTTCTTGTAGTTACTAGTTAGATAAGAAGGTACTTACCGAACATACTTATAATTTTTTATTTCTTTCCAAGCGCTTGGCTGCTGCACTACGAGTCGCTGGTTCGATTCCCGCACGGAACTAATATTTTCATGGCCTACAGATAGTTGTGCCGGGTCTAGACGTTTGTGAATGTGAAGATTTGTGATAATCGCACCGCGTCCGATATTCAGGAGAAATCCAAAAAAAAAACATTATAAAAAAAAACGACGTAAATTTTGATTTGTGTAAAGTTAGCAACTCGACTAAGTGGTCGCCAACCGGCGCAACTACCCTACTTACTTCATTACGTTTATCATATGTTTGCCTATTTCTTTAAGCCAACCCAGTCGCTTCTTATTTTTGTTACGGTTATTTCCCATTGCGCCAACACTATAAACCTATATACTTCAATATATTTTAATTTTTCGCCGTCCTGTTGCGTATGTACGTATCCTGTTCCTCCCGTCCGTAAGCCGAAGCGAGACTGAGCGGAGGTGTCGGGTCGGGCGGCAGGGAACGAACTTCAAGACGCTGATAGTTTAGGTAATTTCTTTTTACAGTGAAAATAATCGTAATTTAAAAAAAGTATATAACATAAGACCTGCTTTATAGTTAGTTCAGTTAGTATGCAAAGTTTCACGATCTAATTTGACGTATTTTTTGAATAACAGCGGTTTACAGTTCGGTTTGGAGGTAACTTTGGAATTTTCTTCGATCGAGAAAATTTTATGGAATCGTGTTTTCGTCTAACATAGTACCTAACATTAGTCCTCAACTTTAACATATATTTATTTCAAAATTAATGCTGCAGTAGTTTCGACGTAACGGAGGATCATGCTAAGCCATTTGAGGTAGTATAGGCTCTTAAGATGTAGGTAAATGTGTGCGTGAGGCGTGTTTGTACAAATGGTCCCGGCATACTTACTGTGCTTCACTTTCGATATGCGTGGCACGGAGTTCTTCTTTTTTTTCTAGTCCGTGCTTGAATATTTAAAATGTGCTTTGTTTTTTTAAATGTGAATTTATAACTAAGCAGATATTTGTAGGAATAGACTTTATACGAAAGTATAAGTTACTTAGCTGTTGCCCGCTACTTCGTCTGCGATTTAAGATACTCAAAGTAAGCTGCCCTTACGGTACTCACCGTAAGGGCAGCTTACTTTGACTCTAGGGCATAACTTTGGCCCAAATCGAGACAACTGTATAAACTGCCCGAAGTGTCACGACCACACAACCGAACGTCGTATGTCCTTCGGTAACATTTCGGTAACTATTAGATGGTGATATAGACGCGTACTTGCGGAACCTTGTGTGGATTTAATGACAGTAAACATCTGTCTCGATTTGGGCCAAAGTTATGCCCTAGAGTCAAAGTAACCCGCACTTACTGTATGTATTTTCCAGGTCCCAGGCTAGATATATAATATGTCAAATTTCATAACGATCCGTCCTGCCGTTTTTGCGTGATAGAGTAACAAATATCTAAACATTCAAACGTTCAAATTTGTATTTATATTTATATTTGTTAGTACGTTAAATAAAAAGGTTGAGTTTTTGAGATGGGACATCAGAATGAAACAGAATATTGCACACCTCACAACGCTTCCGCGTGTGAGAGTGCTCTACTCTCGATATGTCGCCTTGCCAAACGTTTCAACCTGAAATCGTTTCTATACTCTCAAATTATACATGGGATTCATATTAGCAGGAAATTTTTAAAAACCCGGGCTTACTATGACGTGTTAAAGTCATCATTGTTCCACTGTGAGAGAGAGAGACGAAGCTATATACGACCGATGGCACCATCCTTTTTCACAACGGAATCATGATGGCATTAACACGTCATAGTACGGCTCGAGGCTTGAAATTATAAGGGCCTATTTTCACGATGTCCGAATAGCCACCACTTACCAAATAAATTCAAAAATGGAACAGAATATGTATGAAATTATCTGCCAAGTAAGTTAATAGGAAACAGGCCCTCACATTAATATTTTTTTAGATACGGCGGTTGAGAGTATGTCATGCTCACTCAAATGTCTCGCTGGTGGTGGCGTGTGTGTTGGATCCATAGAAATATAAAAAACAGGAGAAGTGGCATGGGGGCGTGTTTGTGTCCACGCGTTATGCGCACGCTGTGCCTTTACTCGCCAAATGGCCGTCTCCGCGAACTAGTACGCTTTCGACCGTGGTCACGATAAATTATAAAAATGCCGTGTTCTTCAGTGGTTTCCTGCAAAAACCGAAGTGATATTAAAAACTTCGTATCTCACGGAATCACTTACCATATGTAATTAAAAGTATTTTACTGTATTTATCTTTAAAATCATAAAAAACAACAAATCGTAAAATATTTCTTGCTTTTACTACGTTATTTTTGTTTTCAAATATCGCAGCGGCTGTACTATTTTTGCAGCAAATACATTGCTCCTTAACCACTACCTTAAGTATGTCGCTAAGCGACTGGACAAGCAATGTAAAAATAACAAAACGATACTTTATTTACGCGGAGCGTCGCATAGTACAGCCGCTGTGTCTTGCGGCGAGATAGTGATGAGGTTAAGATCCACTAAAGTAGGCTATCGATAATAATGTCGATTGCCCAGCGAATATTATATTGCTATTATAGTTTATTTTTCAATTTGTCAACCGTTTTAGCCCGGTTGGAACACTTGAAAAGATGACGTTTAAGTACGGTTGGAAAACCTTTGAGAATGTAAAATAATCTTTTTTACTGTTTTTGATTATTTTACCTAGTTGAGAAATGCATAACCAACGGTCGTAAAGTAAGTTTATTAATGTTTAGGTGGAGTGTTTTAGGGTTTAAATTATCGCATCTTCGTGCTATTTCCTTACTTTTTTTTGGTTTTGGTATTTTACTTCCGCTAAAGTCTTTAACTATGCACCACAAGATTCGAATGCGTTGTAGTAATCGGTATGGTTCAGATAAAATATTAGTGATTTTTGCTTAAAATAAGTCAACATATTCATGCTATTTATTTGTTATGCATGAGTATGGCATGTGTTTGTTTTCATATATTTAACTATTTCTTAACTAAGGGTTTTTTTTTAATAACAAAAGCCTATTCGCCTGTTGCCTGCTACCTGCTTACTCATCGTGTGGTTAAGAAGTATAGACCGCGCGGAACTAGTTGATCGCGCCTTAGGTATGTGAGCGGTGGGATGGAGGAGCGGGGGCGCATTACTCAGTACGTGCGTTGCGAACCGCCGCCTCACCCCTGTCTCAGCGGCCAACTAGTTCCTATAGACTATATAGACTATAGCTTAAGATACTTATTATGTAAATGATAAATAAGTTCATAAAGTACCTTTTTAGCTTCCCAAAAGATACAAATACAAAAAAATAATGGATTGATGCCACAGGAAGGCCACCTAACTGGTTCCCAACAAAATGTAGCACCATATGCTCAATTCACTTTAAGGCAGAAATGTTCCAGCCTCTAAAGAAAACTCGCAGGCTTTTTGAATGGGCAATCAGTACGTCAAGTACTGAACAAATACCTCCACTTTACAGGTCAGTGAGTAAACACATCATAACAGGGTTCAACAATTCCTATGGTTTCACAGCCTAAACCAACTTAACCGGATTGTTTTAATTTATTGATTCGTGTTTTTTTTTTTAATATACATTTTTTTTTTTAATTTAAAATATATAATACTTTCTGGACATATCATTTTTTATTTTATTTTCAGGACCCCAAATTTTTCTTGTACAGTAATAAATGGAAGTATCGATAACTTTCCGATTTAGTCAATCACTAGCGTATATGTAAAATAAATTGCTTTTTGCACAACACAATAATAGCGCCAGATGTTTTTGTGTGAGTAAGTTGTACGGTGCATGGTAAATGCACGCTGTGTGTGACGAGTTAAGGTTTATAATTGATTGTGTAGTATGTTCTGATTTATGAATTGCAAGTGTGTGCGCGACTTTGTATCTATTGCTTTTAGTGAACTACATGTGTAGTAGTGGCGCGGTGGTGGGGCCAACCTAGCGACATCGGGTTCTGATACATTTTCAACTACCGGGCATATCTCCTTCTTTCATATATCTATGGTTGGATCATTAAGTTCCCTTCAAAATGGTTGAGCTAATTGGTGCTGATCCATGCGTCATGTTCGTGAACGGGCCCCGTCAGTTGGGACTGGTCGTCTCTTAGCTGCCATGGCTTATTTTTAATTTTAATATTTAATTTAGTTGTTTTAGTTTTTATCTTTTTATTACGGACGCTTTTTAACGTGCACGTCTTTCTACATTGTTCTCACATGTATATTTTCAACTTGAACGATGTAACCAATATTTTGTAAAAATATTATGATTTAAAAGAGTGTCCGTGGAGTTTCTTGCCCGTTCTTCTCCATAGGGATCTACTACGCTTTGGAATGGGCAACTAGCTTCATCTTTCTGACTGACCGACCCATTGACAATTCAAAAGTGCCTGTAATTGTTTTATTTGAAATAAATGCTTTGAGTTTGAGTTTGAGTTTGATTTTTTTAGATATACCTTGATATTTATAAGGTGTTCAAAAAGTAACTCTAATAAAAACTTGAAGGTGTGCTTTAGACTATCGAGTCGTCAGGATTCATGTCGTCACAAACAATTAATTAATCTAAATCTTCTATGAGTTTTCTTTCATCCTTCCGATGAGCCCTATTGATTTAAAACTCATAACCGTTCAAAAAATATAACAAAAATGGGAGCCCGCCGTTTTGCCGAAAAGATTTTGACAAAATTTCACTACCCAAACAAATTTTAGCAACCTTTTTTTATACCAATTTGGAATGATTTAAGTACGCACTTTTTCATTTGGTCAAATTTTTACTTGGCAGAATATTACCAAGGATAATGTCATTATGGCATTTGGTCTTTAATCAAATGGTTTATTACAGCAAACAATCTTTAGACAATAAACATTTGATCAAATGATTTGCTTTGACAAAAAATATAAAGGCAAAAATAAGATTTTTTGGGAATTTTGTAATTAAAAAATGCAATTTTATTTTAATATAATAATTTATTTAATACAAAAGATTTGTAACTTACAATTTTAAATTTAATTATATTTTAATTCATTTATTAATTTTAATTTTGCCGCGGTAGCGGCCGGCGAGTGCCAGAAACGACTAGATTATACAGGGTTACTGGTAATTCGACGTATATCCATCAGGAGTTGATAAGGGGGCCAAAATGCAACAAATTGAACCCCCCATATGTATGGCCGAAATTCAATACTTTTCGAGATATTTGAATTTTAAGAGTTTTTCGATATTTACCCAAAATTTGACATTTAATTCCAAATAATAAAAAAAATACATATTTGAATGGGTACCATTAAAAATGATGTTGTAGCTGGCACTTTAATTAAGCTATGGACATAATTAAAACTACTTAATTTAACAAAACAAATCGCTCATTATTTTAATTATTTTGTTAAATTAAGTAGTTTTCATTATGTCAATAGCTTAGTTAAAGTGCCAGCTACAACATTATTTTTAATGGTACCCATTCAAATATGTATTTTTTTTTTATTTGGAATTAAATGTCAAATTTTGGGTAAATATCGAAAAACTCTTAAAATTAAAATATCTCGAAAACTATTGAATTTGAGCCGAACTAAGACGAGGTTAATTATTAAAAAAAAATGTTTAGGTTAGGTTAGGTTAGAACTGTGACCTCCTACGCACGAGCCGAGCAAGCGAAGCGAGCGGTCCCGCGGTAGCGGCCGGCGAGTAAATAAATAAATAAAAATAATAAATAAATAAATAAAATTTTTATTCATAAGTAGTTTGTACATGGCATACATAGCTGTCTTATAAACTAAAATGAATGTTAAAGAAAACACCCGTACACAATAACAGGGGTCATAGGACTCCCTTTTCCTAAACTAGGCAGAAAAATCTGTCTGTATCTTAGGAAAGAGTATCCTTTTATAATGGGTCTTAGTGGCGGTTACAAAATAATTGGTACGTGCAGTGGGCGAACAAAGTACTATCTTAAATTTAAGGAAGACAAATAAAAATAAAATGCGCGTGTGTGTGTGTATGTGTGTTTGGTAGTGTATGTGTGTCTGGTAGTGTATGTGTGTGTGTGTGTGCGCGCGCGTGTGCGTCTGTGTGTTAGTTATTTAAGCCTATAGTGTGGGAGTAAACCTATCTCACATTCACTGTACAGTGGTTAAAAGCTCCTCGGTATCACTATATGTTAACGTCTGCAGCCAGGAATTAACTTTGTGTTTTAACTCATACTTAGTCAAGGCGTAGATATTTAATTGTTTGTGGACTTTATTATAAAGCCTAGCACTTAGGCCATTAAACTGTCGTCTTGCAAAAGCAGTCCTACAAGAGACTGTTGGACATAAAGGAAAGCCACAACGCCGCTGACTGACTAGCTGCTTATTGAACGAGATCATAGAGTGCTTTCGGAGGATGGATCTTAGGATGTACAATTTCCTAACAGTTAGGACATTGCATTCTGAATATAGCATATGTGTAGGGTAGTCACGTGGTTTAAAGTGAATTACTTTTAACACAGCCCTTTGAGCTCTTTCAAGCTTTAATAGTTCAGTTTTATGAGTTCCTCCCCACACCGGGATACAGTACGTCAGGATTGATTGACACAAGGCCAAGTAAACCATTCGGAGAGTATCTTTATTCGCTGAAAACCTTAGGTTTTTAAATATGTACATAAGTCTTCTGGTGCGAGAAGTCAATGACTCCAAATGAGTGGTCCAGTCTAGTTTCTCGTCGACGAACACACCGAGATACTTTATGGATCCTACCATCGTCAACGACAGACAAGTACAAGCTTCAGTGTTACGCGGACAGTTGTGAGCTTTTATATATCCGGTTTCTTCAGCTGGTTTTGATGTATGCGGTAGAATGAAACGTAAGAATTTGGTTTTTGTAACATTTAAGGTTAAAAGATTGCTTGCTAACCAATGCATTACTGTCCGTAAAGCCTCCTCAGAGTGCATTCTGGCGTCATTCCAACTCTCACCATATGCCACGAGTGCAGTGTCGTCTGCATATGTGAAAATATCACAGTTGACGAGAGGCAGATTACAGAGGTCGTTTAAATAAATTAGCAAGAGTGTTGGACCCAAAATACTTCCCTGGGGAACTCCGAAGGTTACTTGTTCCTCTGCGCTAATTATACTGTCTATCTTGACAGTTTGTCTACGGTCAGAAAGATAATCTTTAAAAATGTCAAGCGCTAGACCACGTATACCCACATTTTCCATTTTCTCAATTAATTTAGAAATACAGACAGTGTCGAAAGCTTTACTGAGGTCCAGGAAAATGCCATAACATTTCAATATTTTGTCTTATTTGTCGGCCACTGACTGTACGAGGTCGACCACTGCATCTTCCGTAGATATGCTATGTCGGAAACCATATTGGTTATTAGTGAGGATGTGGAATTTTGTTAAATAGTTAGTAAGGCAGTTGTTAAGAACTCGTTCCAAGATTTTAGACAGAGCGCTTAAGACAGAGATGGGACGATAGTTAGAGATCTGATCTTTCTCTCCAGTTTTGTAAACAGGGGTGACTATCGCCGTTTTAAACGCCTTCGGAAATACCCCTTGTGATATAGCAAGGTTGCAGATGTGTGTGATCGAGGGTATAAGAACGTTATGCGTCATTTTGATCAACTTGGCTGGTATATTGTCCCATCCCGTGGCGCAGTCATCCCGAAGGGTTTTTATAATAGTCTCGACATCACTTTCAGTAACCGGGAGAAGCGTGATTGAGTTTAGCGTACTGTGTTTGGATGTCTCATCTCTGTCCGTAGAGAAAGTTATTATTTTAGATGCCAACGTCTTACCTATATCAGCAAAATATTTGTTGATTAAGTTAACAGAGGACAGAGGGTCCATGGTTAATGTTAAGAGATTCGTTGCTGGCTGATTAATTTTTTCTGTATAAGTGAGTTTTTTGACGACCTTCAAAGTTTCTTTGCTATTGTTTCTGGCTTTAGTAAATTGAAGTTTTTCGTAAGATTGTTTAAGTTTATTAATAAGCCGATTACAAAAATTTCGATATCTTGTATAAGTTATTTTGAGAACAGTGTTATGCGGATCTGAATTAAGCTTTAAATGCATGCTGTCTCGGTTCTTGATGCACCGGATAAGACCAGGTGTCATCCAAGGTTTGATTATTCTAGCCTTCCTTGAAATTTTGACATGTGAGGTATGAGTTAGAACAATGCCCTTGAGAATAGTGATTAAATTATCTGCAGCAATGTTAGCATCAGTAGCGTCCATCACGGGGGCCAAGTCAGCGTTTTCTACTTCTTTTACGGCGTTAGTATAATTTAAACGTGTGGTTGTCTGTTGACCAAATTTACGGTTTACCTTGTTTCTGTTTATACATAAAGCCGTAGCATGATGATCAGTGATACTCGTTTCCAATAAGAAGGAGTTTGATGGGGATTTAGTTTTTAGAAGGATATGATCTAGACAAGTATTTGAACTTGGTCTAGTGGGATCTAGATTAGCTGGCAAAAGGCCCAGTGTCGCTGTATGTAGAAGATATTCGTGTGAGACTGGGTCCTTGTTGCCCGGTTTAATATCAACGTTCAAGTCACCCATTACAATAACAGATTTACAGCTTTTTAAGGCAGAGACAGACGTTTCGAGGCTGTTATAGAAATTAGTTAAGTTAGTATAAGAAGGTGATCGATATATGCCAATGATTGCAGTGTCTTGTGTACGACAGATTAAGCAATTTGCGTCCACAAAGAAAGATGGTTCTGTTACAGTACATTGTAGGTCATTGTGAGTGCCAGAAACGACTAGATTATATAGAAAAAAAAATGGTAAATCGAAAACTGACGATACTAAATATTTGCATTATTTTATTTTGCGTAAAATATGTTATTCCAACTGAAATATTTGACTACATAAAAATTGGTAAAAGTACTAGTTGGTAAACAAGTTATTGTTTAAACTTTCACTTGCCAAACTTTAGGTTTACGTTACAATTATTTGTGAAGAGATTTTTTGCTAAGTAATAATTTGGCAAATGAAATTATGCGGAAAATTGTTTGGGAAGTGATAATTTGTCAATTTCTTTTCGATGAAAAATAGGTAACCCACTTAGATTTTTTTCCGTAAAATTTATCGTCAACATTTTTCTGTCTGTGAGGCGTGCACTTTTGAATTTGCTAAATTTTATGATATTACTATGACAAATAGAGCCAAGTGGTCAAAGGAATGGTTGGTAACTCGTTGTGCGTTCATGCTTGAACGCAAGATTAATAAATAAAACAGTAATAAATTGGATACATCTTTATTTAAAAAAAATCGTTTTCCGAGAAAATAAAAGCCAAGTCTTTTGTGGAGTATAAACGTATATTTACATATGTATAAACTTTATATAGAAGTTTTCATCTATTCTGCATAGAGCTTGTATGAATTGTGTATGTATGTTATATTATACGTAGGTATATAGATATTAATTTGGTTATTTCTTGTATAAAGTATACCGATATAATAGTGAATACGATATTAGCATTGTGAACTATATTATTGTATAGTTTTCTTTTAGTTATTGGCGGCACGTGCTAGTGCCTTTTTGGCGGCAGCAGCGGTGGAACCTGCGTTTCCAGCAGGGATGGATGACACGAACTGAAAAATAAAATTGAACATAAAATATCTGTAGTTTATAGGAAAAATTGTAGGTAATCACATTTGCTGAGCGTGAAGTTTTGCCATTTTTGGCTCGAGCAGATTTAAACCGGTCGTCCACTGCTGCAGACCGTTCATAGTTATTTTAACTCTGATCTTGCATCACTGACAAAATGATAGTGATCTTTATTTTCATTACACTATGGTTGCTGTTGGATTGCTGCCACTGATAAGTCTGTTAAAATCAAAGTGATCTTTAGCTTCGTTACAATATGCTTGCTATTGGATTGCTGCTGTCAGAGGTATAATAACTCTGAACGGACTGTACGTAGGATGTTCACGGAGAGGTTTGCCACGTTAACTGCACGGTTCATTTGTTTGCTAGCCACGTACTCGTACTCGTGCGTAGCGTGGCCGTGGGTTGGGACCCACGGCCACGCCACATGCATGTGTGTAGTGTGCATGTGTGCATGTTTTGTGGACGACACATGCATGGCTTAGCTGTAGGTGCTGCGGAGCGGCGCCTTTATTTGGTTTTTCCTTTACAAAATTCTCAGCAGCACGGAGTCTGGATTTGTGTCCGGTTCGGGAAGTAGACTCGTACCGGTCTCTGTATGTGGCAATAACTGGCAAAATAGGTGCTTGACAGCTTTGTCAACCACTTTTGGAAATACAGGCTTGATGTTATAATGAACTATGCTCAATTCAAGTTTGCGGAAACTGCAAAAATTAGTTATTTCGCACTCCTCCAATAGTCTTTTTGTTTAATTTGTTGTGGTTTCAAAGACAGTTTAAACATATTCCATCTTGGACTTCACCGACCTTGGACGCTACTAAATTGGCTTGTTCCATAAAATGACTATACTTACTCTTGCAACTGGCTCAAGGGCCTCTAAGAAGACGCGGTTGACGGGTGGCAGGGAGGCTGCGGTGATGAAGGCTCCTGCATTGTTGTTACGAGAGGTGAAGGCGTTGTACAGACGTTTGGCTGCACAGTATTGCTCGTTGACAAGCCTGCAACATACAACACGATATAGTACAGAATCCTTAATTGTACACTCTGAATTACCGTCCCTGTTATTTTGACAATACATCAAAATGTTTTGCTTTATAATTTATGTTCCAAAACTTCGACTGCTCCACAGCAAAATTATCGCTGTTTTTTGATTGGCGAAATGAAATAGATTATTTTCATTTTCTATTGTGGTTTTAAAGGTGAGAAGAATGAACCGCGTTCTTCGAGTATACGGAAGGTCTATATATACCAGTCTAGCATCAAAAAGTGTACTTAAACATACTAGCAAAACTTTACAGACGGGTATGGGTAAAAATTATTTTCTTAACTCAATATTTCAAGCAACTCCACTACCAGCGGTTGTTGACCCCGCAATCAGCTGATATGAGTTTTAAAAAACAGTCGTCGAAGTTTCGCCTGTTTATTTAATCTGACCTTGTATAGGTGTTAGATGTATTGCTATTAACTTACCCAGCTGAGGATGGGGAGGCGTTGGAGAGGATTGAGTCCCATGCTGCTTCGAATTGGTAGGTCCTGCCTGCACCGATGCAGTTACCACGGGGTCCAGTCTGGGAATAGAGATAATCAATCAACCAATTAATCATTGCAGCCAGCTATGTTTGCAATACTAGTGGTACTGTCAGCCTGCATCATCCCACTGCTGGGCTAAGGCCTCTCCTCATGAGTTCCAGCTCTTTCGATCCACTAATGAACCACTAATCATTTGAATGTGGACCACTAATCATTTGTTTTGTAGGGATCTGCTATAGACCATCTAAATCTACACTTATAAAAATAACCAAGTAGAACTGACATAATAATGAGAAACCCTTCAAAATGATCGAAGTATGTATGTATGATAGATTATTTGAATTTCTATGTAATCAAAACCATACACTGCTAAATATTTTGGCGCTCAAATGACGTTGACAGGGGTCACAGTTTGTAAACATTTGTGCAAACCACGGACTAGAAAAAAAAGAAGGGCTCCGCGCCACGCGTATCGAAAGTGAAGCATCGTACCTATCTATGTGTGCGTGATTTGACAAAGACACCGTCGCGTCGTGTAACGTAATGGCGGCCGGTCGGCATACTATGATGTAAATGTGTGCATGAGGCGTGTTTGTACAAACGGTCCCGGCATACTTACTGTGCTTCACTTTTGATTTGATTCTTTTTTTCTAGTCCGTGGTGCAAACAATATTTTGTGAAAAGTATTGATAAAACAAAATGGTGGCGCTAGTTCATATTTTGACCACGTGCCATTTCAAAACAACCTTGTAGCGCTTTAGATGTTGCATCACGAAACATGATTCGCATTTTCACCTAAACTGTTCTACACAAGCAATATTAATTTCAGATCAAAAGAGTTCTGTCTATATCAATCCATCAAACATCGAAACGCGAGAGAAAATTCATTTATATCAATAAACAATACGTGAAGGGGTCGAAATGGTTTAGACGATGGACAATAGTGGAAGTGGCGTGGTGATGGATGGCCCACGTATGATTAATGGTGGACATTTGATTACGTATGCATTGCGTTTGCTAGTCATCAACCGGTTGGTTATTGTTTGTGTACAAATCTATTCGATACAATATCGGTTACTTTACTTTGCTTTGTAAAGTAGGTAAGTAAGTTATGATCCGAATTTCTTTAACTGTCCTGTAATATGTTCTGTAAATGAATATGTAAACCGTTTCAATGATTTTAATTTGTGAAGAAGGAAATTATTCAAAAATAGTTATTTCATGAACGTCCTAGCGTTATGCATTGTGATCATTAAGATCACAAGCATTTTCTCAGAACATTTTTTTTTGTTTAGATATTTCTAGAAAAATATTATCGTATTGAAAGAATGGTTTGGATAAAAGATATATACTATCTTCAGAAATCCTATCAAAGCAAATTTTTTTCTTATACATATATTTTTTTTATATTGGAGGAATTCTCATGTCGTGAGATAAGTTTGTGTTCCTTGCTGCTGCAATTTGTGTGTATTTTTTCTATTCTGTCCGACTTTTACTTTATCAATATTGTCTTTGTCTTTTTGTATATCTGTGGAGAACGTTGTTGGTTGCACATTTGTATAACTCCTTATTTTCTATTTATTTGTAATATATATTGTGCAATTGTTTGTTCTTCCGAATAAATAAAATAAAATAAGTTTTAAGTACGAAAGTGGATCGTTGAAAGAATAGAGAAAGACTAAAGACAACATGTATGGATTGTATGAAAAATGATATGGCTAGAAAGGGGGAGACTCTTAATATGACGGCTAAGGTAAAAGAAGAAACGTGCAAGGATGATGATAATATTAATGACAAACTTACCGCGAAACGTAGTGAGTTGGGGTTGTTAGAGAGTTGAACGATGAGGTCAATGCTTGCGGACACGCTCTGGATGTACTTGGAGACGGCTGAGCGAATGCCAGCTTTGTTTCCGGAGCGGACGGCCCGCACGTAAGAGTCAATCACCTGGGAACAGAAGGAACTTAGAAAGAAAGGCACATACGAAGCATAACCATAATCAGTCAATAACGTGTAAGGACACAAGCTTCCACTTTGCGAGAGGAAGTGGGTCGTTATCCACCACGGGCTGGTGGATCTTACATATCTTCGAAGTTCTTGGTCGACTGCCTCGTTGGTCTAGTGGTTGCAAGCGCTACTGCTGAGCATGAGGTCCTGAGTTCGATTCCCGGGTCGGGCAAAGTGTTTATTGGTTTTTTCTTTTTGAAATTTCTCAGTAGCAGCCCAGAGCCTAGATTTGTGCCCGGTTGATGGCTATAGGGTCACCCACTATTACTTGGGACTTTAACATAACTGGAGAAATGTGGTGTACATGTACACCTCTGCCCAATTGTTCGCGGAAACAAGGCGTCTTGTTATGTTATGTGTGGACATGCCGGTTTCCCCACAATGTTTTTCAAACGAATGCGAATTTATAATTTTAATTTAAACAAAATACAATCTAATACAATCAAATAATAAACAAATCTATAACTTTATTAAGTACCCTGCGGCTGCGACAAATAAAAATAAAGAAAAAGAACGTAAAATTATTACTACCGTCATCCTAGCTTATGAAATAAGTAAAGAACAAACAGAGGCTTTAAAAAAAAAACCGGCCAAGTGCGTGTCGGACCACGCACAATGAAGGGTTCCGTAGTTGGGATGAATTTATCTTAAGAACAAACTTAACATTGTAGTTGAAAAACGTGTTCTCCCATACATTCCAACTGTAAATGTAAGTTTGTACTCACAATATTGATAGATTTACCATGTTATTTTAAGCTCACAGACTTCTTATAGGTTTTTCTGTAATCTACAGGTAAAGATCTATTTTCTGTATTTTTTTCAAAATTTTAGGCTCAGTAGTTTTGGAGATAAGGGGAGGGAATGGTCAATTTTCGTCTATTTTCTTAAATATCTTTAAAACAATTTATTTTAAAATTATAAAAAAAATATATTTGAGACCCTCATATTCCTCATAGTAAGCCCTTTCATTTGACATGTCACATGCTGTAGTTTGCAAAACTTTTTTTTTTTAATTTTCTTATTTGCCCCCCAAAAGTGACCTCTATATTCAAAATTCATTTATTTACTTTACCCGTCCGTGTTTGGGTCACAGAAATTCATATGTGTACCAAATTTCAACTTAATTGCTCCATTAGTTTCGGTGCAAATTGGCTGTGACAGACGGACAGACAGACAGACAGACAGACACACGAGTGATCCTATAAGGGTTCCGTTTTTTCCTTTTGAGGTACGAAACCCTAAAAACTAAGAAAATAAGATGTAGGAGGATGTTAGATAACATGCAAAATAATTTTTTGAATATTAAGTAACATATAATTTTGGGGGTGATTACCTCCTACTTTTTTTTGATAAACTTGCAGAAAAATCTGATACACTTAGGGCCTGTTTCACCACCTACGATTAAGTTCCTATTAACTTACTTGGCAGATCATTTCATACAAATTCTGTTCCATTTTTTAATTTATTCGGTGAGTAGTGCCGAATAAATTCAAAAATGTAACAGAATTTGTATGAAATGATCTGCCAAGTAAGTTAATAGGAACTTAATCGTAGGTGGTGAAACGGGCCTTAAGGGCCTCTAAGGTCTATTCGGACATCGTAAAATAGGCGCATAGAATAGCTACACTTACCCGGAAGAGCACTTTCACAAACAGTTCTACTACCACTAAACCTATGACAGGCTGGTGATTTAGTCACCTTACGACGAGTAAAATCACTCCATTAACGGATGCAGGTGACTAAATCGCCAACCCGTATACATCTTTGGTCTACTTACTTCAGCAGCTGCACAAGCGTCTCCTGGGACGCCAGTGCCGAGTGACCCGAGCAAACCGATGACCTGAGCAAGGGCGAGCGCCTGGGTACTCTTGTCACTATGGTTGGCAAGGTCATTGATGACCGCTTGCGCTGTCAAGGTGTAAGGGGGAATGTCTCCTCCATCTACGATTTCTGTGGCTTGGTCGATCCAATAACTGAAACAAAATATTGGGTGACTGTGAAGTTTTTATAAAATACAAAAATCTCTTAATGAGCATCAGCAATCAGCTTTTTGAATTAAATAGAATATCCCCCAAAGGACAAAGGTTCCCAAAAGTTTAGTGTGTGTATTTTTAGGAGTAAGTGGGAGTCTTGCAACTGTCTTCCTGGGATCTATCCAGCTCCTAGGCCGGGAGACTGTTACAATGTTGAACATAGACCTCTCCTAAGTTATGTCGCAGAAAAAAAAACATAATATGGTATCGTTTAGATTTGTAATCTTGAAAGAAAACACCTTTGGATAAGGGAGTATCCAGAGGTGTCTCTGGATACATTATGGAATATAGAAAAATGAAGAGGGCCAAAAGGATGTAAACGTGTAAATACGTTCACATACACATTATATACTCGTACATACAACATTGCATCATGCATTATTTTTTTTTTTTCATTTATTATTATTTCCTATACATATATTATTTAAGTTAATATATAACTTAGGTTATACAGACACTTCAATGTTCAGGAGTGGTCTACACAGGCAGATATAATGATTATGCCCCATGTGTGTGTGCTGCCTATCTGACCTCCACAACATATTTATTGATTGTCAGACTTTCGGGCTTCTAATGACCCGTAACGACTGTCAAAAATCAACAAATGACAACAGGGACCGAAGGCTTAAAGTGCTTTTCGAGGCACACAGGGGTACATGTAATGAATGGTTATACATCCACGGACCAACTTCGGCAAGCGCAGCTTAACCATAGATGGATCTTTGCGGCAGTTATTATTTAGCCGCCTCCTATTAATCGGAATTGAACATAACTGGCGAGATGTCGGTATAAACCTCTGACTAAGTGCCTCTTTCACGATGTCCGAATAGCCACTTACTCACCGAATAAATTAAAAAATGCAACAGAATTTGTATGAAATTATCTGCCAAGTAAGTTAATAGGAACTTAATCGTAGGTAGTGAAACAAGCCCTTACCCATCGGGATTGACAGACGTATGTTATAATGATATGTGTTATAATGATATGTATGAACATGGGAAGTCAGTAGGCTAAATAAGCCTACTTCTCCTTCTTATCTGACTTCCCATGTTCAATACTTGTGCTCTGCCCATAGTAGAAATCTTCGTTCAACCAACAATCGTCTTCTACGATGTCCTTCTCACCGCTCTGGTTTTATTCATTCTTCTTTCTTTGTCCAGGCGGTATTTCTTTGGAATGCGCTCCCTCTGAACATCAGGATGGCAACCAGTCGGCTATCGTTCAAAATGAAGGCACGTGAACATATTCGTATAAAGCTGGCAGAATCATCTCAGCGCTGATTCTTGCTGGATTCTTTTTCTCCTCTACCTATCGTTATTTCTCCTGACAAAGTTTATTCTGTTTATATGTATGTATATATGTATTTATTTATTAGTATTTATTCTTTTTCGAGTTATCTATCCCTTATGCTGCACCTTCCATGTTTTCTCTCTGCATCACCCTAAGGTTGACTGGTAGAAAATGCCTCAGGCATTAAGTCCGCCTTTGTACAGTATTTTTTTACTTGTGCATAAAGTTTTAATAAATAAATAAATAATAAATACTCACGCAGATACACTTCTGCCATTGTGCTTTGGTGATACCGCATCGTTGACAGATATGGCATTTAAGTAGGCGCCGGGGGCAGCCAAAGCGCTCTGTGAAACAAAAGAAAACCGATTAGTAACTTCATTATTGAAGGCACTGCATAGCGTCGCGTCACCACACCATGCTTGCTCCGATAATCATCTGCCTAGGCCTTTTTCCAACTATGTTGGGGTCAGCTTCCAGTCGCTCCATGTAAAAACACCAGTATTTTACAAAGTGGGACTGGCTATCTGACCTCTAAAACCCAGTTACTGGATAACACGATAATGGTGAGATGGGAACTTGGAACCTCCTGCTCAATGGTTAATAGTAATTTCCATTACGTTCAATAGTTCCCAGAATCTTCACATTATGCAAATACAATCATATTTCATCTAAGTAGCTGTCGTATCTGCAATTTCAGGCACATTATTGTAATCTAGAGTGATCCATTATTTACAATACTTGATTTCAATATATTACGCTCTGTGGAACTGCCTAGGATGGAACCCTGTCGAAGTCACGCGCACTATATACATTTATTCATGAAAAACTGGGGTGGCCAAATATTCTGTTTTATCGGGATTTTGATTGCATGCACAATGGGCGTTTTTGGACTCTTGTAAAAAGATTGTTATTTTTCATGTGCAGTCAACAAAAGAGGTATCTAGGCAGGGTATACTAACATATTTGTATGTGTATTGCTTCATGTTCAATTTCATGACAATATACAATTTTGTATTGGCGTGTTACAATGAATTGCAAAAACAAAGTAATATATAATTATAAAATTGAACATGAAGCAATACACATACAAATATGTTAGTATACCCTGCCTAGATATCTCTTTTGTTGTCTGTACATGCTTAGCTCTGCTATTTAGACATTAAAAGATGACTATCTTGTTATGTAATATTTATGCTAAAGGAGGAGGATTTTTAAGAGGCCTGCACGCGTAGCATGATCGCCATATAAACAGGTTTTGTCGACGGAAGAATAGACAAAATGACAGATGGTAGAAAGATTTCTAACATTCATAACGTCGAAGCATGGCGATGTGTCATTTTGTCTATTCTTGCGTCGACAAAACCGGTTTCTATGCTGGTCATGCCACGAGTGTTGTTTAATGCACGGGGCTGAGAAAGCCTGAGTAAATTGTTTAAGCATACTATATAAAAAGACAAATGAGTTGTGACTTTATTATCTTTTCAATTCCTTTTTTAAAATATTTCAAGTCTTGATCCTCACTTATTCACTTTTGATTTTAAACACTCACATTATCATTACAATTATGACAATAGAAACAGTTTACCATTGTAAAAAAAATGGTTGCCAAATATAGTTTGATCTGAGAAGTATCCTAGAGCACATACAATACATGGTGTTCCCTTATAAATCCGTCTATTCTCCCATGTATGCGTATTGAGAATTTGACTGAAGGCGGTTTCGCGCAGTTGTTGGGTTTTTATGTTGGGAAGCGGGTTCACTTCCTGAATCAGTCCTTTTTTAAAAATAAATATTCTAAAAAGTTTGATATTGGTACACTATAGAAACAGTTACATTGA
Source organism: Cosmia pyralina (assembly GCA_946251885.1). Classification (NCBI taxonomy): domain Eukaryota; kingdom Metazoa; phylum Arthropoda; class Insecta; order Lepidoptera; family Noctuidae; genus Cosmia; species Cosmia pyralina. The sequence continues at coordinate 21,013,896 of OX276342.1, read as the reverse complement.
TTGTCAGTCCAAACAATCATAATCATACAGACACAGAAACACACATAATTATTAACAAACACAAACATACAAACACAACAAACAGTCTTAATTATTATTAAAGTTTGTACTAACAATCAATTCAACTGTTTCTATAGTGTACAAATGTCAAATTGTTTAAAATATTTATTTTAAAAAAAGGACTGGTTCAGGAATTAGGCCCGCTTCCCAACGTAGAAACTAATTTAATAACTTTAATTTTTAAGGAATTTGTAATTTTTACGTCACGCGTAAGAGGCACAGATGTTACCAAATTTTTTTTGGTGATAAAAGAATTCATCCTGCAAATTTATACAGGGATGATTTCTGTTATACTTAAATTCGATAGTATTTTTTTTTTATCAATTTAATGACGGATGTAAAATATTATATTCACTAAAGGACACATGAAATAATTAATATTACATTAAAATAATAAAAGTACTTACTGTAGCGACGAAAAGTACCAGTACGATAGGCAGCATTTTGCAGGTCTGTATTCGACCAATCGGTATAATATACTATACACGAAAATGACAGTACATAACCACTATATATACATAACGACACAATGATAGAAAATAAACCACAACTGGACAAACACTATCGATTTGCAAACAGTTACACAACTGAAATCTATTTTTCTCACTCTTATTGCTGTAATGTTAAGGTTGATATTTCAATGGACATTTGTTTTGCAACTATGTATATAAGTTGGCATATAGGATTCAATAAAGCTTTTAATTGAATCGTTTGTCTATTTGTTTGTTCTGTTCGAGCATTAACGTAAATTCTCTTTATTTTACAAACAATGTTAAATTAAGATATTTTTATTGTTCAACGTCATTTGTTAGGTAAATAAGGAGACATAAGGTTATACAAAGTATATAAAGTTGTGTATAAAGCGGTTTGGTGGCTGTTACTGATAGGTGATCGGTGTGTGACGTCAGTATAAAAAGAAAAAACTGAGTTTATTTGGTAGTTTAGAAATAAATAAATGACCAGGAAATCCTTGCGATTATAGATTTATTTTGAGTATCTGAATATAATTAAACGGAGGAGCTCGTGGCTAAGACATAACAGCCGCACTGGTCGATCCATCAGGTGAAGCTACGCTTGCCGCTGTTGGTCCGTGGATGGGTGACCATCTTTACATACCGAGACTCCGCCGTGCCTCGGAAAGCACGTTAAGCCGTTGGTCCCGGCTGTCATTCGTGGATCTTTAACAGTAGTTACGGGTCGTCAGAAGCCCGAAAGTCTGACAACCAGTCTTACCAAGGGGTATCGTATTACCCAGTTAATGGGTTGTGGAGGTCAGATAGGCAGTCGCTCCATGTAAAATACTGGTAATCAGCTGCATCCGGTTAGACTGGAAGCCGACCCCAACATAGTTGGGAAAAGGCTAGGCAGATTGATTGAATATAATTAAACGGCCGAAAAATACAAATTAAGGTCATTATGACCATATTTGCCTTCCCTGGCAGTACTCAATTGCCCTGTCAATAAACATGCGGTATAAATGATGATTGTATGTTTCTAATAAATAGTTCAAACTTTATGGTCAGCCTCCTTAATGATTTTCCTAGCTCTACCAAATACTTTTGTCGCTTTCCATATAATAAATCAGTTTCTGCCCGCGACTTCGTTCGCGTGGAAGCCGATATAATATAGCCCATGTTACTTGCTGATAATGTAGCTTACTGTTGGTTGGACCATTTTTTAGAATCGGTTAAGTGTTCTTTGAGTTTATCAATTACAAACGAACAAATACTTTCTCTTTATAATATTAGTTTAGATAACATTGATAGTGAGTCACTAATATCCGGTTTCTGAGGTCCTCAGGTAAAGTCTCAACAACTATTGATGACAAAGTAAAAGCGATTTTCTTCCTTATCTGAGTGTTCAGAAAAGCGATCAAATCAATCAATCTGCCTAGCCTTTTCCCAACTATGTTGGGGTCGGCTTCCAGTCTAACCGGATGCAGCTGAATACCATTATTTTACATGGAGCGACTGCCTATCTGACCTCCACAACCCAGTAACTGGGTAATACGATACCCCTTGGTAAGACTGGTTGTCAGACTTTCGGGCTTCTGACGACCCGTAACGACTGTCAAAGATCCACGAATGATAGCCGGGACCAACGGCTTAACGTGCTTTCCGAGGCACCGAGGAGTCTCGGTATGTAAAGATGGTCACCCATCCACTGACCAACCCCGGCAAGCGTAGCTTAACCTGATGGAACGACCCGTGCGGCTGTTATTACTTAGCCACGAGCTCCTCCTTCAGAAAAGAAAAGCTATATCGAAAAGCGATTCGTGTTCAGAAAAGCGATATCGAACTGAAATCACTATCGTATAAACTCCGGTTAAAAACATTCTTACATACTCGTACCTTCGCTCACGCCTTCTTCCCACAGGAACAGGCAGAAACCACAGAACGCCACCTGCTACGATCCTTACATACTCCTTTTGCTTCGTTTGTGTTCATACATCTGGTCACATACGCACTCCGGCTGCGAGTACTACCCACCTGACCTTTCTGAAGAACATCACCAATAAGGTCACTATATGTCCTTCTAGCTAGGGCGTTCTCGGCGTTTCCCTTTCCATTCACATCTGCCTTGTAAATATTTACTTTTTGTTAGTCACCTTTCATTCATCCTCTCAACATGAACAAATTATCTAAGCATACTCTTTCAATTTTTGTAACTAGGTATAGTACATCTTCTTTTAAACTACAACGTTGCCCTATCACACCATTCCTCAGTCTATCGTTCATAGTTACCACACATACTTCGCAAGGAACGCATTTGCTCAGCATATATTCTACTTTAATGCTTCTTTAGCCACAGCCAACATTCACTTCCATACATAAGCGTTGGTACCAGCACACCGTTGTGAACAGCCAGTCGAGCCTTTTTGGACACAATCGAATGTATTACACCATTCACTTTTTCCGGCATATACTCTCCTTTCCACATTTTCATCAATCTTTCCATCTCTTGTAAACAGACTCGTCATTATACTCATCATTATGAACAACTTTTAATATCGGACCAAACCTGAAATCGCAAAAAAATCAGCTGTTCCCTACATTTTTAACCGACTTCAAAAAAAAAGGAGGAGGTTATCAATTCGTCGCGTATAAACAGAGTGTAAGTGTAAACACTGGCAATCTTTAAAGGGATCATTGTACTCATAAATAACATAATATAAGAACATAAATAACAGCTGATATATTTTTCGCGATTTCAGGTTTGGTCCCATAGTGAAAGTTGTTCATAACAATGACCCTTTAAAATATTGCCACTGTTTACACTTACCACCCTATATATATTTTTTTTTATGTATAGACAGTGGGCTGCATCAAATGGGTACCCCAGTTGTATTAAAATTTTAATACAACTGGGGTACCCAATTGATGCAGCGCACTGTACTTCGATTTCTCCGTCAGTTGTGGACCGATTTTGAAAATTATTTTTTTATTTATTTGAAAGGGTGTGCTCTCGAGGTGGTCCCATTGTCTCCAAGTCAGAATCTGATGAGGGGACCCCATGGAAATCGAGGGAAACCCTCAAATTTTATAGGCACATCTATAGAGATTTGGGTATTTTTTTTAATAACTCGTGCATTTGCTCTCGGAAAGCACCTTTTGGTGAAGTGGAATTGATGATGAAGACCACATATGGCCATCGGAACTACTCAATAACTACTACTAATAATACTACTCAATATTTCACGGGTTGAGATTTGATTACCAATTTATGCTCGTCACTATGCTTATGATGAAGTGGAGCTGTTCTCCTGGTTCTTACTAGGAGAACTCCTCAACAATTAACGTCCCTGCATCGAAAAAAGCAATATTTTGTGAAAGATGATGAGTAGTTGACATTAGCCTATTGTAACTTAGATAAATTTTACAAAATGACCCACTAAAAAGTGAAAAATAAAACTTTTTTACAAAAAAAAAAAACAACCAACTTTAAAAAAAAAACTACAAAATGAAAAATAACTTTAATTTCGGAAGTCGGTGGCAAAAAACTACAATACAGATCCAAAGACACCGACTTCCGAAATTAAAGTCATTTTTCACTTTGTAGTTTTTTTTTGGAAGTCTGTTGTTTTTTTTTTTGTAAAAAAGTTTTTTGTTCGCAAACTCGTTAAAATTCGTCAAACAGCAGATTTTTTTTCGCGATTTTAGGTTTGGTCCCATAGCAAAAGTTGTTCATAATGATGAGTACAATTATTATTGTTATTATTTATTCAGTATCAAGTAACATAGACTAATTATTATTTTCATTATTTATACAACTACAACAAATACAGTAAAATAAATTAAATCAAATTAATGAAATTAAATCAAAATTAAATTAAATTAAATCAAAATCTTAAAAAATTAAAATAAAATCAAAATTACATCAAATTAAATTATCAAATTAAAATTAATACATTACGGTAATTTATAATTAGAATTTTCTAACCGGCATTGGCACAATGCCTTACCTTTTAAGAGGTTGTGCGTTATTTAAATTACACCTTGTATAAAGTCATTCATTTACTCTTTACCACGCCCTTATTATTCCTTATTTATAAAAAAAACGGGGACTAGACTAACGTCTAATCCATTTAAGCTGTTCAACAAAGGAAGTTAACACTTTTATTAAAGTTATTAACATCCTTTGCTGAATATACTCGTACCATAATTACAAAATCATACATCATGTAAGTATTGATGCGCATGCAGTACAACAGTGATCAAAATAGTTTACGTTCAAAACGGTAGAACGTAAATCAAAAAGCAACAAAGTTAAATTCTCGTACTTTAGCGACTGTAAAGTATTGAGCTGGTGGGCTCCTGAAACAGCGAGTATATACAATAATACGTCTGTGTACCTCGAAGAGGTAGGCAAAGGCATAAAGTGCCCCCAGATTATATAGGCATAAGCACAGCATAATCACCCATAATGTTCCCACTGCTGGGACACAGGCCTCCTCATTTCGAGAAGGGGTGGGCTGTTATCTACCACTCGGGCCGCAGAGTGGGTTAATAGATGGCACATGTCTTCGAATTTTTGTTTCTAGAACATGCCGGAACCCTCATGATGTTTTCCTTCACCATCGTGAGAGCGCCTGCCTAGGTTCGAACCCACGGCCTTTTTTAGTAACACATGTTTTGTTTATATTCAAATATGTATGTTTAGGTTAAGGTATTTTATATGTATGTTTAGGTATTATCTATGGGCCAGTGTCGCCTGAAATAAATTGTTTATTATTATTATTTATATTGTCTTTGTCATACCTCGGGACCCTGGGGTTCCGGACCTTTGAAAGGCATACGAGGAGCCGAAGCCAACTCGCAGAGGTCCCTTAGACAATTTTAAATGAAAAGAAGGCACCAGCCGACGATTATCCCTGTAACATGCACTATTCAATTGCACCCAAGGACAACCCCCGGTTGGTGCAGAACTATTGCAGAACATGGAAACAAAACATATCGGGCTATGGGTTTAGGTGGCTATAGTGGATTGGGTACCTTGAACTATGGAAGAACTATGTCCCCTGCCTGACCAATGTTATATAATATACACAGATAAAATAACAGGGTGTGACTTGCACACTCAATAATGGGCCCCAGGAAATGGTCGCTCGCACATAGTGACGTAGCGACAAGAGGGCAACATGTCCTGAGGTGCTTGAGGAGTGGAGAGGTATTCCACGGCTCTCAGAACAATCTCAGAGCCCGGAAGATGGTCAAGATCCCTACAAGCACTTACTAGAATACTTCCTTCCTCCGAGCATGTTTGCTCTTGCGAATCTCCACTCAAGCCGGCCAATAAAGACAAGAATGAGGTAGGAGCTCTGTTCCTCATCAGTGTTCACTCCAGCCGGTCAATAAAGGCAAGCCAAGAGGTAAGGAACGTGGGGTCGCTACTGCTCAACAGCTCACCACATGCTGCCCTGCGGGCTTCTGTATCTCTCTTGGTCTGGCTCCTCACCCTAGACTTGTTCCGGCAAAGTGAACTCTACCGGCACAGACCCAGAGTTCGGAGCGCACAAGCCCCACCACGACGTCAACGTAGAGATACGGCGATGGGGTTGTTATTATTATTATTATTATAACTGGTAAGGCCACCACCACCACCACTGCTTCGCTGCTAGCTATGTTATAATACATATACCTCCCAATAAATAAGTCCCAAGAAATAGGGGACGGGCCAGCAAGAGACAAATTTACATCACTTCTTCTTCCCAGCTAAAATACAAGGAAGTGGTGAAGAGCGGGCGTTGTGATGGGGGGGGGGGGGGATCTGTCTTTTGTAATTTTGACGATCAAAAAGTGCTGCTTCTCTGCCTAATTTGAATAAACGCTTTTTGATTTCGAAATGATTGACTAATTTTGATTACTTTTTTTTGGCTTCCGCTGTAAGTGCCCCTTCAACGTAGGTTTCGGCTGTATTTATTTAAAAAATTCTTGTTAACTTAACACCGCTTTTTTAGAGACCACGACGCTTAGCCATCGTTCACCGCTGACTCATCATTTGCAGTAAAGCAACAAACACGAATAAAACCAGCAATGGACACTAAAATACTATGTACGTTTTATGGTCACTCTAAACATGTGACCATTATCTTTACGAGTATGGAGTGTGTCGACAAATGACTTTACTATCAATACATTGTAAAAATGAATTTTTGAATGAGAGCTGTGATTTCTTTGTGAGCTGTTCTTCCGGAGCTGACTCTCAATATTTTCTAGATGCGTAAGATAAGGAAGGAAAGGAAGTAAAAAAAAAAAGTAAAGGAAGTTTACGTGGATGTGACGCATATTTTCCCCCAACTTGTTCTTTGTAGGGTTCCGTACCTCAACAGGAAAAAACGGAACCCTTATAGGATCACTTCGTTGTCTGTCGGTTTGTCTGTCTGTCAGTCTGTCAAGACCCTTTTCCTCAGGAACGGGTGGTGGTATCAATTAATATCAAATACGTAAGTCTCTGGTCCCTTGGAGCTCTAAAAAAATCAAGCTTCTAAATCAACGCAGTAAAAAAGTAAGTACGGACATTTATGTGACATATTTTGATACTCGCAAGTAAATTAAAACCTATAGGGTAGGTACTTCCCGTTATCCTAGAATCATGAAAGGAGAAACCCGTTTTTGGGCTTCACCGTTACACGAATCAAATTTATACCAAAAAAATCGTGTATTTTCCTTGATTCATTACAATCTTAGTCTCAATTACTATGGCCAAGTGTAGAAAATAAGTAGATTTCTATTTTTTATTTTTGAACAACCATTTTAAACCGTTACAAAGCTTATTCCATTATACGTCACAAACCTCACGAACGCTGGCATTATATCAATAGAGCGTACCCTAAGAATATGATCGATTTAGTGGAAATCGATACTGTTATAAATTATTAAATAATACTCCAATAATTAACATAATAGTTTTTTTTGGACTAAAATAAAAAAATCTGAATACTAAATTGATTTTTAACGTTAGCACCATTAAAAAATCATTGAAAGAATTAAGTAATTGATAAAATCGATTTAACCACGGATTGCACTTGTAAACGGCTAATATCAACCTCAACGTTTGTCTATTGTCATGGTTGTAATATCATGTCATTAATGTCATTCGCTTTTCGTATTTTTGCGCAAGTGAATGTGTTTTTCCCTATTTCTCGAGAATTATTATTTCATAAGACCTCTGCTCGACTACTGATCTCCGAAATTGATTGCCTTCTGACCTGACTGACCCTCGCGCTTGAACATTGGACACCGTACCCTGCCACTCCTGCTGACCTTTGCTAGAAAACCGGATCTGTATCTCGTTCTTTTGAGGACTGGTTATAATTAACCACACCTTGCGGAATAGCAACGGGCCGCTGCAATACAAAAGGAAGGCGAAGATTGGAAGATGAAATTTTTTTTCAATTGTACAGGAATGGGGCGCGCCTTAAACCGTTAGTATCCGATATTTTCATATCGTAAAATTTTTGTACTATGTAATTATTTAATGTAATCAAACTAAATAGTGTTATCGCTTATGTTCAGTTGTCTGTTGATAGTTGTATTTTATAAAATGTTACCAGAATGTGCAACAAATTCATATTCAAAGACATGTGACATCACCAATCTGAACTGAACCTGCATGGTGTATTACGGCCTATTTCCTCTCTCAGAGAGGAGGCCTGTTTCCCTGCAGTGGGACTGTACTAAGGCCGCTTATGTTTACCCTAATATGCCACTCAGATGTTTATTGCTAAAGGCTAGTGCAAGACTTATTAGTCAAATGATAAATGCTTGCTTCAGGTAAATGAAAATGACAAGCCAAGCTTACTGGAATCATGCCAATACCTCTTAAGGGAACTAAACCAGAAGAGAGTGAACAGACACCTACAGGATACCGACGAGTGTGTATTCACTGTGGATATGTTCTCTTTAGAAGAATTCGTTACCATCAACTTAAGAATGGTACAGTGCAAGAACGTAGAATACACGAAGTTATAAGAGAATGGATCCTACCACGCACGGTTTGTATATTAGTATTATTCACGGTTTATTGTTGTACTTCTTTAGTTTAGGTTTTATAACAACGGTATTAAAAATGTTATTTGGTATGCTAAATCATATAAGTGAGTTAGAAAGACGGTGTGATAATGGTCAAGCTACATCAGGATTTCTCATTCGCAGGATTTCCACATCTCTGGTGTAAAGGCCACTTTACGATCCTTATATACCCACATCTTTTGTCTCGTTTTCACCTGATCTTTCTGAAGAACATCACTATAATAAATGTCCCCTCCCGGCGTTTCCACTCACATCTGCCTTGTAAATTGCGCACCCGTTGCCTAATCACATCATTCAAATCTGCCTAGCCTTTTCCCAACTATATTGGAGTCGGCTTCAAGTCTAACCAGATGCAGCTGAATACCAGTATTTTAAATGGAGCGACTGCCTACCGGACCTCCACAACCCAGTTACTGGGTAACACGATACCCTTGGTAAGGCTGGTTGTCAGACTTTAGCTTCTGACTACCCGTAACGATTGTCAAAGATCTACGAATGACAGCCGGGACTCATCCATCTTTATTCTAAACAGTAAATCATCTTTTGTAAACAGTCTCCCCAAATATACAAACTCGTTTGCTCGCTCCACATTCGTTATCATTTATTTTCAAATCACATACACACACACATCCCCAGTTGACAGGGTTTTGTGACGATACAAAACCCTGTCTAACACCCCTTTAGATGCAGAACCAGTCCTTGTCTTATCTATCCTATGAAAAGCACTGGAATCCTTGTCTATAGATTTCAGTGCCCGTATCAAGCGCCAGTCCACACCGTACATGGATAGTGTTGACGACAGTTCTTTTTTTTTAATTCCTTTATTTCATTAACATACACATCATTTACATTTAAAAATATTTAATAATAAAAAATAGTAGCAATAGTGCTGCTTTGCAGTTTGGCAGAAGTAATATGTATTTGAAAAAGTATTTCTGTGGAAAACACTTTTTCATTTTTTTTTTTTTCACCGATATCGGGAACAGAGTCCAAGCTACCGGTGGTCAGGGCTCTAGAGAGAGGAACCTCTCCACTATGCGTGCCTTGTTCAGGAGTACTGCTTTCTGAATCATACCTTGACCCAGCTACGCAATGAGAGGCTTCTGTGGTGTTAGTCGAGGTTCTCTGCCATTAGGCCATTAACCGTAACGATTATAGGTAACCAAGACAATGCATTTCCGATAATTATTCGTCATGATAACTTCATCCATAATCGCACAGATAAAACCTTCGGTTTCCCCAACAACCACAAACGCAGCCAAGATACAGACGCCAGAAAGTCTACATCAGGCCCGTGGAGGTCCCGGAAAAAGCGTCTGTGAAGCTCTTTACCTTGCCATACTTCCTTACGATCATTAGTATCAAGTACTGCAGGTTTGCACCAGTTCCCTTTTGCCAAGGAGAGTGGGGTGAGGCCCTTGCCCACCGCAACTACATCTCGATGCATCCCCATGGCTTCTAGAAATATTCCCTGAGACTGCTTATCTCGCGATTGTGTTTGGTCTTAGCTTTTGAAAAGGCTCGACCTACACACTTTCGCTTCTTTCACTTTTCGGGATCACTTGCGGGGGACTCCCAGGGGGGGATCACGAATCACTTTCGTGGGTGATGCATTTGATACGCATACGGAGCACCCTATCCAGGGCGTCGAGTTAGGTCTGGATCCATTTGAGTATGCCATAAGAGTACATCAAAACCATTATTATAATTAATAAAAATTATAATTTAATTATTAGGTATTATTTAATAAATACATTCAATTATTATACTTAATTATCAACTATAATATTGTCCCACGCAATGGCTGGACCAACGACAGGAATAGAATAGAATAGAATAGAATAGAATATTTATTTGCCAGAAACATGGTATGTTCACAAAGGTGTTCTTAACATTTCTTAGTGCTGCATGTCTCACCGTTATAACGGTATGCAAAAACAATTTACAATTACAATTATATCTAAACAATTACAATAATTACATTAATTTTCAATTTACATTATTTACTTTAATTTAAAAAAATAATACTGTTATTTCAATTATTTTAATATACCATCATATTCCATTTTTACCATTTTATTAAATAAAACAAAAACATTAACATATTATCACTTAAATTATTATTTATGCCTGTATTTTAATGCCAGATCAAGTGAATAAAATTTACAGGGACATTTAACAAAAAATTCGTGAATTGAGTAAAAAGATTCCTGCAACAACCACTTCCGTAGTGCCGAACAAAATTTTTTGAAGGGTAGTTGGGTAATTGGCTTCGGCAAAGCATTATAAATTAGGGGAGCCATGTAGATACAACTCTTTCTGAAGAGTTGCAACTTAGGAACAGGTATATCGAAATCTAAATGTGCAGCTTTCCTCTTATTTGTATTATCAGGTTTTTTTATTTAATCAAATTAACTTCTTCATATATTTTTTTCTCCGAGTGAATTCAGACATGCTGTCTTAGGATTAATTAAATTCCTCCATGAGGACATAAAAGACAGCTATAGTTCATAATGCTACAGTCAAATTTATTTTTGGGTACGGGGCCCATACAAGATGACCCACTGTCCTTTACTTTAAAAACATTAAAAACCGACTTCAAAAACCAAAAACGAATAAAATAACTTTCTTATACAACTCTAACAGCTTCTGAAGTCGGTGTCTTCAATTTTCAATGCACCATAACTTGGCACCGAGTTCATAAGCTGTTAAGTTTTATAAGAAAGTTATTTTATTTGTTTTGAAGTCGGTTTTTTTTACGTCAGATTTGAATTAAATAGAAAACAGTTTTTTTTTATTATAATTTCTTTATTGAATCATAAAGTGCATAGTAAAAAAAAGGGAAGGGAAGAGAATGGAAGAGCATATTGGGCAAATGGCCTCCTCGGCTTAGCTGGCACATACTAAGGTACGCATTCTTTTGTCGAAATTATCCATGAAGTTTTTGCATAAATGTTGCTGAATGTCGATGTTGCAGCGTTGAATAAATCTCCTTCTTCAATATACGGTGGTTGTGAGCTTGTTGGCATACCTTTGACTCCAAATAACCCCATAAAAGAAATCCAGTGGTGTTAAATCATGTGATCTAGGGAGCCAATTCGGATCACTAAAACGAGAGAGTACACGACCAGGAAATTACTCTCATGCAGTAATCGAATTATTTAACAGCTAAGCCATGGAGGCCATTTGCCCGATGTACTATTCCATACATAACCCTAGCCCATAGATCTGTTTTTTATATTTTTATGCCCTAGCCTATGTACTTTATGCTTCACTAAGGAAATTATAATACTTAAAAGAAAAAAAAAAACTGTGTTTTCTATTTAATTAATTTAAATCTTGCGTACATTTTGGGACATCAAAAAACAAAAAACTATTCAAGCTATTTTTTTTTTTCACAAAATACTAAAGACAAAAAAAGAAAGTAAAAAAACTTTTTTACAAAAAAATACAACCGACTTCCAAAAACAACACTACAAAGTGAAAAATAACTTTAATTTCGGAAGTCGGTGTCTGATTAAATGTATTTTCGTTTTTGCCACCGACTTCCGAAATTAAAGTTATTTTTCACTTTGTAGTGTTGTTTTTGGAAGGCGGTTGTATTTTTTTGTAAAAAAGTTTTTATTTTTCACTTTTTAGTGGTTCACATGTGCTTACCCCTTCACAGCGTATTGGCGTGATGTTATGTTATGAACTGGTGTGAACAACAAACAGACATGAGATTTCAGCAATCCCAGTCCATTTGCTATCATTTATTGAGGAGTTCCGTTGCCTATCTCAGAAGTTCTTCATCAGGTCTTCACCAAATTGAAATGGGACCACTCCAAGAAAGTACTCTTCCAAAAACTATCTAAATCGCTTCAAGTGTGCCTATAAAATTGGAAGAGTTTTCTCTATTTCTCCAGGATCCCATCATCAGATCCTGACTTGATGATCATGGGACCACCTGGGAAGTATACCCTTTCAAACAAAAAAAAAATAATCCAAATCGGTCCTTCGAGTAATCGGGGAACATACATAAAAAAAAAAAAAAAAAAGGTTCCGACGAATTGATAACCTCCTCCTTTTTGCAGTCGGTTAAAAAAGAGAAAGTAGAGACATCTACTAGATCTCAAGCAAGAGCAATACATTTCGTCTACACATACCTACTCTCCAACTATTCAAGCTCCAAACTCCTACTTATTGCCTACCTGGACATCAAAAAACCTGAAGTTCTTTCCGTGGGGTAAGGTTGCAAAAGTGTGTACTACCTCACGGAATGAACTTCAGGTTTTGTTTTTGTTTTTTGATGTCCAGGTAGGCATCCCCTCACACGAGTTCGGTGTGAATCGGGTCCGAGTAATTTTACCTAATATTGTACGTAGTATGAGTTCTATACCAAGAAAATATTTTTTTATTATTACTTAATAGTGATGGAACAACGTTAATAATAAAAAAATATTTTCTTGGTATAGAACTCATACTACGTACAATATTAGGTAAAATTACTTCACACCGAACATACCAAGAAAATATTTTTTTATTATTACTTAATAGTGATGGAACAACGTTAATAATAAAAAAATATTTTCTTGGTATAGAACTCATACTACGTACAATATTAGGTAAAATTACTTCACACCGAACTCGTGTGAGGGGATAAGTAGGAGTTTGGAGCTTGAATAGTTGGAGAATAGGTATGTGTAGACGAAATGTATTTCTCTTACTTGAGATCTAGTAGATGTCTTTACTTTCTCTTTTTGACTTTCTTTTTTTGTAGTATTTTGTGAAAAAAAAAATACAATATGCTAAACCAATCACATCTTTCTGGCTAGTAAAACATTCACTTTGTATGACATTAAATATTACTTAACTTAAATCTCTTTGGGTAATATGAACCAGGTACTCGTACACACTGCACTGGGTCGCTACCAAACAATTTTACATAAGATTCGGATTCGTTTGAGATTTATGAAACAACAGTACACTCGGTAAAGTATTATTGAAGTCTTACAAAGTCAAATACTGTAGGTAAATGTAGGGTCACAGTGATGGCAAAGACTCAATAAGGCTCCTACAAATAGGCGCGACACGCGATGCGACACAAATACACCACGTGTCGCGTGACGAGCGGTGTCTTTATTGAAGGAGCGTTCATCCTCTTTACATACCTACATAAAGTGAAGGAAATTAATTGAAAAGCAAAATTACTACCGCTTAACTTGTCCGTGTATATAAGCTGTCATTCTTTGACAGTTGTGGTTATAAGACGGTAAAGTTGACGTAAGGTATCAATTTGCTTAACAATTAATTTTCCTGACTGTACCTACATAAATAAACACATGGCTTTTTGCCATGAGGTAGGTGGAAACTACTGAATGCTACCTGAAATATTTTTCTTTGTTTCTTTTTCTCTTTCCCCTAGGTACATAATCTCTTTATTTTTTGAATAAATAAATCAGAACTTTCATTTCACGCTAAAGTATTTAATACACATAAAAAAATTGCGTCCTCTAGTATGTCTCGCGTACCCTGGGCAATAAGTCGGTCAGCCCCCTATCATCTTGCACATACCACTATACCAGTTGAAGCATAATGCTACGGCCAAACCTGCGCGTCAAATAGCGGGACGCGGGACGCGGGACGCCAGGCGTGGACTACATATTTAGGAATAGTCACTGAAGCCGCACGTCTATTGCTTAGTTTAACACCTACATTGTTGTGTTATGTCAGTCTCATATTTCGTCTCTCAATCGTTTCGATTGCGAGACATGAAGTCTCTGTCATGTCTATTTTGTATTAAATAAACTATACTTTCTTATGAATTAATTTTAATTTTTGTTCTAAGTACACAGAACTAAGACTTTGTGAACTAAACAACTTAGTAAGTCCAAGATCATCAAGAAGCATTCTTCCATTTAAAATTACATTTATGTGCATTTAATTAGCTTTATTTTTACGTGATATGAATAGACTGGAATAGGTAGATACACGATACTCGATAGCCGTATACTATGAGCATACTTCACCAAATACTTCGAAACAGCGCGCGCTTCGTGTCACGTACGCGATCCATTGTTTCCGTATTCGGAAAAATATTAAATCAGGATAGTTTTTTTTGCAAATCACGAAAATTGTGTTATGTTTGAGGATTACCATTGAAAAGTTCTATTAACATCATAAATGGGAAAAATGATAGTCACTGTTCATAAAATTCTCGCTTTGATCAGATTACATAAGCGCTACACACGTCTGACCACAAGACGCGTGCGTCCCATAAGATAACACAAGCAGCGTCCGCCACGAATTGATGCTCCCGCTTCGGAGTCACTTTGCTGTGGTCGTCGCTTTAGTCGCGCAGGTGTGGCCGTAGCTTTATAATCAAGATACATAGTTTGTGGCATTACATGCGGGAGAAGATTCATGGTGGTGGTGGTGGTTCTTTATTGATATAATTACCTTAGCTTACCTTATTACCTTTGTTCTACTGTTCCTAGGTTTCGAGATTTTCTTTTAAGAATTTCTGAGTGGCAGCCCGTGTATTTGTGCCCGGTTAATGACATAGGCTCACTGGAACTTGGGACCATAAATTAGCCATCAATTTTTTTTTTTATAATGTTATAATGGATGAATCATGAAATCAGATATTATTGCCGAGCTATGTTCATAGTAATATATTTATACTCGTGACTGAACTAAGGACCGACATTTGTCGGATTCGGATCGAATGCAGAGCAAACGCTGTAAGTGGAACCCCAACTTTACCTGGTTCCAGTCGCAACTTAAGCTGAAGATAATCCTGTCTCCCCGTGGGATCTACTTTGTGATTGCAAACGGGGACTCGACAAACAAAGAAACTAGAGGTAGCATTGAAATTGGTACTTTTGATGACTACGGAGATGCTTTCATCATATTGTGTGTAATGTATTAGTACCTATGTGTAGTCTAAGCACATTTATTCATGTATTAGTATTAAGTGAGAGTCGTAATAAACCTCTAGTGGCGTAGGCATACAGACGTGGTTTCATTGTCTCCCCGTAGCCCACACACTTCATGGCGACCCTGCCATGCGCGAGCGCCGCGGCGCGGCGTCGGGTTCCTACCTATCGTCGCCGGGTATCGCGTAGCGGGCAAAAACCTGTCAAAATTGTTTAAAAAATAATGTATTGTTTAAAAAAAAAAGTATTGGAAAATGTAATTTTAAATATATTATACAATACTCATAATCACTAATGTGTTTGTCAGTTATAAAAAAAAAAAAAAATTTTTTTCTTTTTTCTTCTTGTACCCCTGTGGTGTAGTGTATTAGTACTTATGTATAGTCTAAGCACATTTATTCATGTACGAATGATGATGATGATGTTTTTATTTTTTGTTTTTGTTTTTGTATGTGTTTTATCATGTGTGTGTTTTTTTCGATACTAGTGTGGACTACACTGAGGACTACTACTTTTAGCGAAATTCAGAAGTGATTTTCTCCTTAATTATTGAATGATATGTTGTTACGAACATAGTTTTCACTATCGAATTCATACTTCGGTTTATATAAAAGGTCGTATCTCAAAGTTAGTATCTTTATTTCACCCGTGAATATATAAAGTGCTTGCATACAGAAGTGGTTTCACGGTAAAGATAAGTCGGCACCGATCGGTGCAGGTACAATAGCCGAGTAATTCCACTTTGCCCCACCAAGCCCGCCACCCTGGTGTGGCAAAGTGGACTGCCTAAAATTTTGCAGTGGAATATGCCCCACTATTCTGATTTGATGGGGCGGATAACACTAGCATAAACACTTTGTGGATTCTGCCCCACTAGGGTTGGCACCTCAGGATTTGTGTATGAAGGTTAACATGTATTTTTACATTTGTTTGTAAAAAAAATAAATGTAACCACTGACGTTAGGATTTGACAAGTCTGAGACAAGCAAACGTAAATCTAAATACATCAAAATGGTTATTTAAACGTTGTATTAAGGTTCTACTTTTGTAAAAAACTGTCACATATTAAATCTTCCTGGATTTAATTAAATACATTATATAGTTTTGCTGTATTTATTCAATTTAGTCTGACATAGCTGTGACATTTGCTATTTGTATTCCATTTACGTTCCGATCCATCCGTTGCAAACATTAAATGATTTAAAAATATATTTAGATGTTTGCCCAGAAATTGATACATTATCACTGTTGATAACTATTAAATAACAAAAAACGAAGAATAATGTACGAGAACACTATTACTAAAGGGATAATTTAAATAATAATTATTAAAAGAAATCGTAAATACTATATTACTAGTATCGAAACGTAACGTAACCACAGATTGTGAAAGAATGCGTTCAGAAACGCTTTATGAGAGTTATAGTTTTATGTTAATTTATTAAGTCTAGTTATTAAGTCTTGTGATATGTACTTGTATTATTGTCATATTATTATTTTTTATCTTTAAATAAATCAAATACTTATTAAATAATAAAAAAATGCGTTGAAATGCATTCGAAAGTAATAAAAATATCGGAAGGATTTAAGTTTAAAAAAAAATCTATATCATTTTATCCCGGCTTCGAAAAAGTAAATAAATACTTGTAATTATAAGCTCATAAAATTAGCTACGAGTCGTATGGTTACATCACTAATTACGCCGCGAACACAAATGTCAAAATAGGTCTATTATTTTGAGGTCCTTTACGTACAAACATCATGGCTTCATTTGTTTGTTAGTATTTTTTTATTTAATCTGAGATTAAAACATGCTGTTGGAGTAAAAATGACTAAACCGGTTATGGTTCACCACTGCCTCGCCCACCGCGACTTATCGGTTGTCCTTGTCTGACATTTTTTGTTTCATTCTGTTTGTTTACAAAATAGACGGACATTTGCATTTGTGGAGTGGTGGTGAGTGGTATTGAGTTTATTGTAAGTATTTTCGTATTTATTTTTCATGGATGCTGATGATTTGTGTAGATTTTTTTTAATAAGATATTTTTTGTGTTTTTCAGCTTTACAAAAATGGCAGAAGACTCTGTAGCAGGAAGTTCTAGTGGGCAAACTGGCCTTGAATTTATAAATGATGGAAAATGTATTATTAGAGCTGGGCATGAGCTGGGCTGGGATTTTATTTGTAAAAGGTATACCAAATGATGAAGAATCTGTGATTTTGAATAGTTATGTAGTAAATATGTTTCGTTTTAAGAACATATCATAAGAACAAATCATTGTTTAATTTGTGATTATCAAGATTTATCTTAGTTAGTAAAATTTTATTTGTAAAAGGTAATTAATCTGTGATTTATAAGCCGATTCCTTCCAGAAATAAATAGTACATTAAAATTATTTATTTATTTTTTACTTTTATTTAAACCACTTCGCTACGTATTAAATCTAAGCTTCCAGCACTAATAACGTTTTACTTACAGATATAGGTATACATTTATTTTTTTTACAAACAAATGTAAAAATACATGTTAACCTTCATACACAAATCCTGAGGTGCCAACCCTAGTGGGGCAGAATCCACAAAGTGTTTATGCTAGTGTTATCCGCCCCATCAAATCAGAATAGTGGGGCATATTCCACTGCAAAATTTTAGGCAGTCCACTTTGCCACACCAGGGTGGCGGGCTTGGTGGGGCAAAGTGGAATTACTCCAATAGCCTCATATTAACTATTGCGCCCACGCATAAAGAAACAGTTAAAACATTGTAACCGCTTCTTTAGTCAAGTGAGAAGCTTAGATAGAGCAAAATACAGAGTTCATGATTCCAAAAACTATGTTGTATCTCCTGCGTGGCAGATTAACACACTATCAATCGGAATCAGTTTAATTTTGACAGTTCAACAACATTCATTGCGTTGTTGAGCAGACAAATTTGACAAACATATTATGAAGCAAAGGATTAGTGTTTTGCATCAAAATGATTTAGATTCTGGTTGATATGTGTGTTCCACAATTGGAAAGGAGCTCGTGGCTAAGTAATAACAGCCGCATGGGTCGATCGACAAGGTTAAGATACGCTTGCCGGGGTTGGTCCGTGGATGGGTGACCATCTTTACATACCGAGACTCCTACGTGCCTCGGAAAGCACGTTAAGCCGTTGGTCCCGGCTGTCATTCGTGGATCTTTGACAGTCGTTACGGGTTGTCAGAAGCCCGAAAGTCTGACAACCAGTCTTACCAAGGGGTATCGTATTACCCAGTTACTGGGTTGTGGAGGTCAGATAGGCAGTCGCTCCATGTAAAATACTGGTATTCAGCTGCATCCGGTTAGACTGGAAGCCGACCCCAACATAGTCGGGAAAAGGCTAGGCAGATGATGTGTGTTCCACAATTAGGGTGCTGATTAAATTTAATAAGAAGAAACAAGAAACTCTGTTATAACTATTTTAATATTATTAAAAGTTGCAACAATAGTTGATGGGACAGCTGGGGTTTAAGCATTTATGTCTTGAACTGTCACGATTCATACCTAAGTAATCATTAATTAGCAACGTGGGCCGACTGCAGAGTGCAGACTGCAGAGTGCAGACTGCAGAGTGCAGACTCCAAATAGTTTTCCGTACGTACGTAAGGATCACCATTCGTACGGCTCTTTTAAAACACAATAAGGGCGAATTTCACCAATGAAACTGTAGTGCTATTCCGTAAAAATCTCACCGTAAAAACTTAGGTGAAGTGAGCTTGAAGTGAACTGTCATTCTACCTGACGTTAAGGAGTCTAGGGATTAACAGCTCACTTCGTACTCACTTCACCTAAATTTTCAAGGTGAGATTTTTACAGAATAGACTATGGAATAGACCGGCTGATTGCGATCAGCACTTCTGCCACGGTAATGTTGGACCAAACCTGAAATCGTGCAAAAAAAAACAGCTGTTCC
Source organism: Cosmia pyralina (assembly GCA_946251885.1). NCBI lineage: Eukaryota > Metazoa > Arthropoda > Insecta > Lepidoptera > Noctuidae > Cosmia > Cosmia pyralina. The sequence goes on along the minus strand of OX276342.1, from coordinate 20,994,454 downwards.
CTACATTTATGTCCACATAACAAGTCAAAATGTTGGGAACAGCTGTTTTTTATTTGGCGATTTCAGGTTTGGTCCCATAGTAAAGTTGTTCATAATGATGAGTACCTGCAATATTATCGTGGCAGCTTCAACAAAAATCAGCGTGTATAAACACGGCGTTCAACACCTGTCAGTGTCAATATTCCACAACAATGACAGTGAAATTCGTCCTAAAGCTGAGCGTCCACTGGTCCGCGCCGGCCGCAACCCACGCACGGCACGCAACGGATTTTGGTTTCTTTGTATGAAGAAATGAAAATGCGGGCGGTTCCGGTAGTGGACGCAGTGCTTTATGAATTCATAAAGCAAACCAAAATTCGTTGCGTGCCATGCGTGCGTTGCAGCCGGCGTGGACCAGTGCACGTTCACCTTTAGGCGCCGGCCTTGTAAAAAATCTGCGGGGTCTTTTAATAATTATCTCCGCAACATAGCACTTTATGCAGAAGGATTTGTAATGGCTGAAAAAATTATTCTTTGGAGTGAACAGTGAGAAATCGGAGGGAGCCAGATAAGCCGGCGACACCGTCTATAAATAATTTATTAACTGCCGCTTTGAGGATGGGGCTCTGAAAACTGCGGTAATCGAACCGGTCGATAATTTGGCATATACAGGTTACGACACTAAACAAAGTCGAACTTATTCTCTCGATTTACTGTATTTAATCAAAGAAAGGAATAATTTTAATATTTGAATAAGTATATTTAATTTAAAATAGTGATGATCAGAATGTTGGGCCACAAAAGGATGCCACTCAGGCTGGCTGGACAAATCTTCAAAATAGCTCGCATTTAACTAGGTCAATTTTGTGTGACGGCTAAACACCCTTATTTCAGAATTTGTAACGCTACAGAATCTTAGATAATCGATCGAAAACGTGTCCAGCCAGCTTGAAAAACCACTTTTCGCTGGTCTCTCAATCTCGGTAACCGAAGTGATTTTGACGACTTTTTGCACATCAACGGGCGTCACATAAATTTGTAACAGGCACATCGACATCGAGCTGAAAGTTTTGTGATACGTACAGCGGTTTAGTAGAAAAATGCAAAAATCTGTGTCCAGCCAGCTTGAATTTACGTATAAAACTTCTGGCTGGCACTTCCGAATCTCAATAACGGGAGCGTTTTCGAATATGGTTCCTAGTTAGCTAGGTGAGTTATATATATAGGCTGAGAAATGATGTGATAAAACGGTGCGGTTTAACAGATGACAAAAATTTAAAAGAGATATGCTTAGATGGTTTGGTCATGTTGAGTAGATGATTGAAAGGTGACTAACAAAAGGTAGATGTGAGTGGAAACGCCGGGTGGGGACGCCCTAAGAAGACATATAGTGACCTTATTGGTGATGTTTTTCAGAAAGGACAGGTGCGTAGTGATCGCTATCGGCGGCGTGCGTGTATGACCAGATTTAAGAACGTAAACGAGGCAAAAGTAGTATGTAAGGATCGTAGCAGGTGGCGTTCTGTAGTTTCTCCCTACCACATGGGAAGAAGGCGGGAGTTTATGTGTATAAAAAAAGAGAGAACAATATATTTATAGAGGCATGTGGAACAGGATGTAAACTTCACTCATCCTCCATAGAAAAATTTGCATCCTCCGACCAGACCGGTGTCGTGTCTGGTGGGCAAGTGCCCAACGAGTGATGTCGGGACGTTGTACTCGTATATGCTAGTCGCGCGATGCAGGATTTTGCGTGACGTCAGTTTGATGCGTAATTCACATGTAGCGATGTAGATACCGCCATTTGTCACAGAAACACGTATATACAAAAAGATAAGATAAATCGAATAAAATTTACTTTAAAAAAAGTAAAAACCGACTTCAAAACCAAAAACGAATAAAATAACTTTCATAAAACACTTAACAGCTTCTGAAGTCGGTGTCAAGCTAAACTGCATTGAAGAATTGAAGACACCGACTCCAGAAGTTGTTAAGTGTTTTATCAAAGTTATTTTATTCGTTCTTGGTTTTGAAGTCGGTTTTTGTTTTTTTTAAAGTAAATTTATTTTTCCATTTTTAGTTGAATATACATTTACATTTATGTAGGTAAGCCCAAGTCGAACCAAAAGAAGAATCATCAAAATCCGCTTAGAAATGCCGGAGATACAGTGCATTTATGCATATAACTTCGTACATAAGAATAATTACATAATGTATTATATACTAAAATATTCCTGAAAGTATGTAGATCACGTTAGCGAAAGAATCATCAAAATTGGTTTATTCGTTTTTGAGAAAATCGCGGACAAATAAACATACATACATACATATATACATACATACATACATACGGGTCAAGTACAGAACATCCTTTTTTGAAGTCGGTTAAAAAACAAAACATATTTATACTTATGAACACAGAACATAATAATTAGTCGGTAGCACGTCATGACTGTGACAAGAAGGGTTCCACTCAACATGATGCTGTGCTATGGTGTGATGTTATGTTATGTTTGTTACTGCATAAATAAATTCTCTAAATGATGGTGAAAACCACATCAAAATCCGTTGCGTAGTTTAGAAGAACAATGCCGTTACACAAAAAGACGATGAAGTAAGACGCAGTTGCTGCCGCTATTCTTAAGGCCACACTCAAACAGTTGTTACTGCGCCTCTTTGTTCAAGAATTTTATGTTTCAGCAAACTACGGACGGATTCATTTTAATAATTTTAAATATAAAATATTTCTCTTTGAACGAAGAATGGGTTTAATTCTCAAAGAAATTCTGATCTTCTAAATTCGTAGTCTTCTTTACTTTGATTAGAATGTCTTAGATCGATCTGATCGGCACAGTTCACCTACATACACTCATCATCATCATTATCATCATCATCTGCCTAGATATTCATCTATGTTGGGTTTGGTGTAAATGTGTGCGTGTGAGCGTATATGCTCAGTGCGAGGTGTAGTTTTGCGCATGCTTCAATGTATTGTTTGCAGCGCTATGTCTTGGTTTTTTATTTAGTATGAGGGTTCAGCATCCAGTCTAATCGGAGGCAGCTGAATACCAGTACTTTACACGAATCGACTGCCTATCTGACCTCCAGTACAGTATCTGGACTGTTACTAAGGCATATCTACATGGTTTTTACTTTTAGAAAATAATCAAGCTAGCGTCTCTTTTACTCATACTTGTACTTGTTTTTACTCTTACTAAACCTAAACGTGTCATATTTATGTCCAGGTACTGTAATTATAATCGATAAAACTAAATAGGTATAGAGGCTTGTTAATTCTTCATATTTTTTTTTTATCGAATACTTGTTCCATTGGAAGTCACTAAGTAGTCTCAACATCAATTTAAAATATATAAATATTATAAAATATATATACAACAACAGCACAAGTAATGTCAGACTGGTATATAAAGGTGAAGCAATAATTATTGAACGAAGAGTCAGACAGGGTCGCCCCTGTCACCTAAACTGTTTATTGCTATGTTAGAAAACATATTCCAAAACATAGAATGAGAGATAATTTGAAGTGAATGAACTTGCCCAGAATCTGAGTGGAAAAAGGTGGACTCCAACATAATACCCGGCTAAAGAGAAATGACATCCCTAATCTCACCAAAAGATTCCCACTATGAGACAAAGAGAGAGTTTGCGGGAAAGTAATTTTCCCATTGTTTGTGACTCTCGTAGAATACATTCTGCACAGATATTTATCTGTCAAGGAAGTGGCTTATTGTTCCTAGAACAGATTGCCATGATGCAGAAACAGCAAAAAAAAAAAAGGCGAAAAGTGCAATACCAAAGCGGTCAAAATGTATGGAACAGCTGTTTTTTTTTTAATAACCGACGAAAACTTTCATTGCACAGGGTTTCATAATCATGTACTGAATCCATGCCATCAGGTCGCGCGTCGATGTCATGACATCCTGTATCATTACAAGCACGGAACAGAAGTCAGTAAGGTTCGAAGTGGGACTGACTACTTCACTCTACTAAGAAAGAAGAATAAAGAAGAAGAAAATACATTACTAGTGGGGGTGGAGTTCATCTCGTCTTATGGCTAAAGTAACCGGCAAAAAGGTCTAATGCACTGCATAATTCCTTAGAGCATCACCATCCCACAGGAGTAGGAATTATAAATAAATAAATAAATAAATAAATAAATTGTTTATTGATACTAAATACATACACCAATTTGCAGGCTAAAGCGGGTAACAATTGAAAATGTATAGTACAATACATGCTGATATTGATTCCCAAACTAAGCTAGAGCTTGTATTTTGGGAAACAATGTTCAGTCATAGTGATGACATACAATATACTCGTAAATTGACTGATGCTCGAGGACAAAGGTGAAAAATTTGTCGCTGCACGGTGCATTATGGCAGGAACATAGGCAGCAGGCGATGAATGGTAGCAGCTAGACGAGAGCCGAGTTTTGAATTAAAAGCCCTGCGATTGAAGAAGCCTATATCCAGCAATGGGCAATGGATTGGATGGATGGATGGATGGTACTACTAATGTTGATGATGAACGGGAACAACATCTTCTAAAACCAACAGTCCATGAAATTCCATCCTTAATCCTTCTTTGACGCCGTAATCAGGTGTTTACCGATAACCATGTTATAATTAATGTTCACAAATCGTAGTATGTATACATAATGAGTATTTACTCAGACTGAGCTGGGCGAACAATAACTAGTGATTATTGAGACTTGTTTGCACGAGAATGTGGTAAAACATGACGTTGGTCTCTTGAATAACACATGGCAAGCTCGTAATCTTTTAGGGTTGAAGAGACATTTGTATATTTCAGCATAATCACCCTGTATTGTTCCCACTGCTGGGATACAGGACTCCTCTCGGTGAGAGGGAGCGGGCTGTAATTAATCCACCACGCGGGCCCAGTGCGGGTTGGTAGATGTTTCGAATTTGTCATCCTAGGACATGCCGGTTTCCTCACGATGTTTTCCTTCACTGTTTTGAGAGCAGTAGTGATGAAATAAATTACACAAAGTAATACGCCTGCCCGGGTTCGAACACACGACCTAGACAACTCGTAAGTCGGGGCCACCACTGCTCCTACATCATACGCTACAGCGCTATATGGTTGTTTTGGCGCGTGGCGAAAATCGTAACTAACGGCGCCATCGTTTCCTTGACACAATTTCATAAATGTTATACCAACAATGCCCACCTGTCAATGTCATTCAGGCACCAAAATATCCTTGTAGCATACTAGATCCTTATTTCTAACGATTAAAGTCCTTTGACAGTTATCTTTATTTTACCTCTGTCACTGTGATTTTTATTCTCTTTGCTATAAGGTCGCTGATGGGTTGCCGCGAAAGGACTGTAGTAGAACAGCTCATAGAGGAAGAGTTCATATTATACAGGGTCAAATTAAATTATCTAGCGAAACTCCGCGTACATGATTGGAATTGATATCTAATCAAAATAAAACAAACAAGTAATTAATATGATGATTTTTTTTTTTGGGTCACTTAAAATATCAGGTTTTTTTTTAGTGTTAACTTTATACACGTGATAGGTATCGATATCTTAACACGATAAAACAGATTTTATCAACTCATAATTCAAGTAAGAACACTAAAAGCGGTCATTGACCCAAAAAAAAATCATTTAATCTTTTTATTTATATTCTCTGTGGAGTTTCGCTAGCAAATTTAATTTGATCCTGTGTAATTAGTGGTTGTACACCATCCATATTTCTACCACCAAGCAGCCTTGCAGCGTTTGAAAGGTTTGGGTGACGATTTAGCAGGCACATGACTTGTTGACACAAATTAGGGCGTGAAAAAAGATTAATCGTGGTGTTCCTTGCCAGTTCTTCTCCATAGGAAACGACCAACTGGAACCATGCACCTAGTTTCTGACGGTTCACAAGTGCTCATATACCGGATGACTTTTTTTACCGTCTTGAAAATTATGGGGTATAATAGGTGAACGGAGTAGAAAGAAGGCCCAAAACATTTTTATTTTGATTTTGTAACAATCATATATTAATCACTTATTCTCAAAATAAAGTCTCTTAAAAATACATTTTTATTTATCCAAAACAAACTCAACTAGTTTCATAATAAGTTTCCAATTGCAATGACAGAGTTTTCGAGACTAATGTCTCAAATTACGCGACGTCTTCCAAGTTTAGTGACAATTAGTTATTTTGAAGAGTTAGGCAAGTGGCGAGTCCTCCGAGAGCTAACTTAGTTGACAGTGCGCTTAACTAGACGTCTAGGAAGCCTAGATTATGCCGCTTGAAACTATCCGGCAGAGCTTTAGGAAGGAATAATTTGGTATCATAGATTCGGAGTCGAATCTAAGGCAGAGTAGACTTCAGCACTCGCTACCTCTGGCAGTATACCTATATACTGTATTTTATTTAAGAACTTCCAACATGGTTCACCGTCCATCTTCCCAGTGAATAGTGTCTTGTCAAATTTTCACCCTCCAATCCAGCGCAGTTGTGCGATCTATCGCACTAATTGGTCCTTCGAGCCGGATTTAGCTTCTCTATTATTATTGTATTTTTCTGAACTGTTCATCGATTTGTGCGGTTGGTTACTTTGATAAGTTTAGCCGTATTTGGAGACTGTTCATTATCTTTAAATACCTCTTGTGTTTTGTAATACTTACCTGTATCTTCAATCGTTAAGACCATTCAGGAGCCTGAAAATCTGGCAGCTTTAAGGAACGAAATATTTGGTTTAGGTTTAGTCGTCTCAAATGAAATTATTGATATTCAGGGCCTCTCAATTTACTTTTAACGCCATATTGTTGGATAGGTACTCCTGTAAAGAAGCAAAACTGTTTGATGATGCAACTATTCATCCTTAGTCGCAGACAAAAAAACACTGGCTTCACAACCTAACACACTGCCCTTGAATTATCTTGCATGCAGCTTGTTTGCAACTAAATCTGGTTGCTAAATAATAGTTAAATACGCGTTAATTAATTATAAGCGAATTAAAGTGAATAGTTACTACAATGTTATAATGTATGCCAAGGCAGTCTGTCAAAACTCGAATGTTAGAGTTACAGAGCGGTTGAACTTCCTTTTAATTGGACACCGGCACTGCTAGTTATCTACTTACTAACATTTTAGAGAAAATTAATTTGTGTACTACAATAGCCTTTGAAACCAATAATAATCTAGGTAATGACTTTGAGCATAACGACTTGTAACTTTATTATTGTAGCATAGAGTTCTTTTTTGCATGGTTGTGCAAGAAATTATCATAAAATGTTTGCGATGTAAGTGTAATTGTTTATAATGAATGTTGAGCGAATAGTCATTATACTGATTCAGGTATAGGCGTATAAAAGAAAACTATATTTCTTCTCACGTGTCAGTATATTTGATTGTTCATCATTATGGATTTGCTGACGTTCAAATTTTGTGTTATAATTTGGGTAAGGATCTGTTTTTTTTACTCCTTACGTAGTCCACTGCTGGCTATGCACTTCTCCCGTTTCGCCAGAGTAGTTCTCTTTACCCATTTGATAAAAAATATTATGATTGCACGAAGAATGATCTTGGAAAACTGATTGGAGCATCCCGTCCAGGAATAAAAAGGCCTCTAGGTTGTCGAAAAATACGGAATGTAAATATGTTTAGAGTCTCACTTTTGTTCTCACAAAGTACTGAGATCACAAATTTGTTTAACGAAATCTAAAAGTGAGTCGATATTATTATATGTCTGTGAATGGGTGGTCCCGAAAACCGGGCAATATTGTCTACCCAATAAAATAATTACTATTGCAGTTAGAGTCTGACGAGTCTGGCACAAGAGAGACGCAAAAAGATGACTATACTCAGCTGTGGGTGTAGTCATCTTGATGGTGATGATGATGATGATAATGTCGAGAGATAAAGTTTTACTGAACTGCAGTAATAAATAAGACTCTGCATAACAACCCAATTTCTGAATAGAACACAGATAGACTATCAATGAATGTTAGCGTCTATCGAGATTCGAGGGATATCGCACAACCTAGTAGGCATTCTCATAGTATTGTGATGTCAGTCTCTCATACATAATACACTTACATACTTTCTGCAGTATGCGTGTAGAGAAACTTTAGTACATGCATAGTCTTGCTCGAATGTGGATGGCTATAGGTGAAGTGGCAGAACATATAAACGGTGACTAGAAAGGAGTGATTAAGACAAAAAAAAGAAAAGAAAGAAAGAAAAAGGGTATATTCTATACAAACAAGACGCACATTACAAAAAAAGACATAAAATACACACACTAATACAAATTAGTCAAAAGCCTCGTAATGTTACTAAATGTGATGTATATTACGAAGTCGAGGGATATACGAGTAGGGGAAGACCAAAGAAACGATGGATGGACTGTGTGAAAGGTGACATGGCTAGAAAGGGGGAGACTACCGAGATGACGACTTATAGAGAAGTAGGGAAAAAAGGACATGTTGCGCCGACCCCAAATAGATTGGGATAAGGGCAGGAGAATGATGATTATCATGAATAAGGAAACATATAGTGACGACCCTAAACATTTGGAAAATAATTCTTCTTCGAAGTATAGACTCAATAACAGGTTTATGGCATTCGTGTTAACCTCTTAGGAGTGAGTTCACAAAAATAGTATAGTGGTGACTTCACTTCCCTCTCCGAAGCATAGGCTTCGGAGAGGGAAGTAATAGCTTAATGGTTATAAAACCATTAAGCTATTACCGTTTGAAACAATACTGTACGTTTCTATGAAATCTAATTACCCATAATGTATTGTATAATTTACGTAAGTAATTGGTAAGTGTGCTTCGAAATTTGCATTTATGTAAGTGTACATACGTATATGTTCGGACATTAATGTGTTAACATAGTCAGCTAATCGGTTTGTTAAATTACCTACCAATGAGTTATGAATATGTTTTTCTTCCTTCCTGGTTTCAGAATTACTGGTTATATTTGAAAGGGCGATTTTTCCTATTGTGTTAATAATACGTTGTTAAGGATGCGTAAAAAGAGCTACATGATAATATAGTATTTTTATCTGTCGAAGCGAAGCGCGTTTTATTTGTGGCTAGCAAGTGTGCAAACACGCTGTGAATGTGTGTGTCTGAGATAATGACAAACTCGGAAGTGTGTATGTGTGTGTGACGCTACTTGTCTTCACGCACATCCACACCACATGGAAACCGAGTTTCGCTTCGTGAGATAAAAATACTGTATCGTCGCCCCTTAGGTAGAAGTCCAAGTTTCTTGCGTAAAAATTACATACAAGCTTTCATCCCCTATTTAACCCCTTTAGGGGATGAATTAGCATAAAGCCTTCCTTAGTGTTCACTTTCGTTATATAGGGTCAAATTAGCTAGCGAAACTTCACAGACGTGTTGGTATCGATATCATGATAAAACAAAAAAGAAAATAATTTGATGATTCTTTTTGCTCTTCAGCTACTAGTCACTTAAAATATCAATTCATAAATATATTTTTTTTTTTGTATAAATTTCACAGACGTTATTGATATCTCAACACGATAAAACAGATTTTATCAACTCACACTTCAAGTAACAACACTATCAATGACCACAAAAAAAAAAAAAACATCAAATCTTTTTTATTTTTAGATACATCCATCACGTCTGCGGAGTTTCCCTAGCTAATTTAATTTGACCCTGTATGAGAAACTCAACGGTTTAGGCTGTGCGTTGTCTGTCATTGAATTGAAGAATTTTACTTAGTAAAACAAAGACGGCAATCAATACAAGCTTTAAACAATTGATTCGCGTAAGAACAAAACATGTACATGTACATGAAGATGTACACTTTTTACTTAAACCAAATTGCGCGTCAAGTGAACCGTCGGGATTTATCATAAGACTCAATTTTAATGCCCGGATAAGTAGTAGGTAATTCAGATAAATAAAAATAGACCGCAATAGTAGTAAAGAGAAGAGAAGAGAGAGTATATTAGAAGAGGTGGTGAGAGGCCATGAGTCTTTTAAGTACTGATAAGAGAAAATATTGCAACGAACGTGCGCAAACGTCGCTGTATGACGTCATATGCCCATCGCCATGTTGCGGTAAATAAAGAAGGTATTTAATTTTGAATCCTATACGGTGAATCAGAGAGTACAAAATTAGTAAAGGTTATTATTGCGACCCATGGAGAGAGTCCGTGGTACTGAACAGATGTACAAACAATCAAACATTACTTGATTTACAAGTTGTTTATTTATTTTTGTGGTTTGTGGAAATCCACACAAAGGAAGCTAAGCTGATTTAAATGTGTTCGCTATAGAACGGTAGACGCTCATGATGCTCATGGTATAAAATGTTCTCATGAATATAAAGAATTATTGTGACAAATTCTATAACATTTCTTTTAAAATTTAATGGTTTTTCTTTTGTTTCAGGTACTGCGTGTATCAAAATCACAGTCACAATTACTTAATTCTACATATAGTTTAAGTAGTAAGTATTTTTTTATTCCTATAACGAGACAAGTTTCTGTAATGATACACCGTTTTACTCGGTCCTAGGCTAGGTCACTTACAGCTGCTATTAACCACAACTAGGGAACCCAATCCCGCATCAAAATCTCAATTCCGCAGGCCTGCGGGGTCGAGATCATCAATCCCGCGGCTCCGCGGGATTTGCGGGACTGCAAATAAAATCATACATTTTGTTGTATGTTCATATGAGTGTTATTTGAAATATACTACATAATGTAGTTATTTACCACAAATCAGTTTTTTTTTTATTGCGTTGAAGTAATAATGAAATTGACTTCACCGTGAGATATCGCCGTCCAAACATGGTGCATTTAATTTTTTTATGAAGTTATTTTATTTTACCGGGAAGTCCCTGATAGAGATAGACTTTCGTGTATCGAGTAAAGTGAAAAGTATCGATGCTTATTAAAGTACTTTTTATCGAAACCAAAATATCGAGTACGACAATTATCGGTATCGCGATCGTAACCAAAGTATCGAGTATACTCAACTTTACTCAAAACTACTCAAGTATCGATTCTTTTTTGTATCCCTAGTCGACTCGCTCAAGAGTACAGTCGTATGGTGTACATGCTTTTAAATACTGCATATTGTTGCCCCTTTTTCTTCAAATGCCATTTTTGTTAGTCCCGCGGATCCCGCATGTGTAATCCCCCATTACAGAACCCGCAAAAACAGTGCGGGATCCCGCATATGCGAGATTCGATTCCCTAGCCACAACGCATCCAGATGCTTTTTTTGGACTAGCGATCGCGTACCGAAAGCCGCCGTGGCTGGATGACTTGGTGAAATAAATAAATAAATAAAAGGTTTATTCACAATTAAGATACAGAAACACACTTAAAATGTACATTACATTACAGTTCATATAATGCAAAATCTGTATAAAAGTATATAAACCCTGTCTCATAGACTAGGATAGCCTGTATTCTAAAAGACAGTGTTCGGCCAAATAATTGTTTTTAAATAATTAATAGAGAAATGAACGGTGTTGATGCTAATAAGCTTCGGTAATTTTGTTATGTGTAGTGAAAGAAAAATTATGTATGTATGGTGTGTGTTATGTTACGTATGTATGGTGTGTGTAATGTTATGTATGTATGATGTGTGTTATGTATGTGTGAGTTAAATGGATTGTAGTGTTACGTTTGAGTTTATAATTGGGGAATATAAGTGCCTAACTGTGTACGTTTTAGAGTAAAGGCTGTAAGACTGCTACTGCCTAGGTGTTGGAATACTAGGTGATGTATGTAAGCAAAGACTCCGTGTAGGCATAGTCCTTTTGTAGTAGCCACTCTGTTACTACGGATTTTATTTTGTATGTGTTTAATTTTAAAATATTTAATAGCGAATTTACGTTGTGATACATGTGTGTACCTAATATGTAGAATTGGCGTTCTGCGAAGGTGGTTTTGTGTTGGGTTCTTGGAAGGAGATTTACTCGCTTATTTGGGTTTGGCGGAGGCAGACCGACATGTGCTCTAAGAATTGATCGGAGCACAAAGAGTTGCCGTACTGTGAGAACTTTACAGACAGCGTACAGTTGCGTTGTTGGATACCTGTAGGGTTTTTTAGATAGAACTTTGAGTACTGCTCTGAAAGTGGCGAGAATCCGCTGATTACGAGAAGCACAGGAGCGGTCGATGTGGTGACGTTTGGGAGAGGCCTTTTTTCAACAGTGGAGGTTTTTTGGCTGAAAAATGATGATAATGCATTTCTATATAGTAACCTAATCACCAATCATATGTTTTTCAGACCAATTGTATTCAGCTTGCGAGGACGGTCAGCCTGTAGTCCCCCCAGATCAGTGCAACACTTGCATTTGTTTTGCCGGCCAAATATATTGTACGAATATTCCATGCCCAGGTAAGATTTCGAAATTTTAGGGTTCCGTCCTTAAAAAAGGAAAAACGGAACCTTTGATTGACTTTGCTGAGAGAGTTTTTTTTTTAAGATCCAAACAACGTTGGAATTTAAATTTTGTTTTAATGTTAGGTCTCAAATTTTCAAGGATACATAGATTGCCAGTCAAAGAACAAATATATATATTTTTTAAATATTTTGTTTGTTAGTTCTTTGTAAGAAAAAAAGTATTACGAAAATATGTATTACGTATCATTTAAATGATTTTCTGCTAATGTTTGGTCAAAATATGCAAACATATATGCAATCCTTTTATCATCAATTTTTATGGTTTTTGATGGTGATGGGCCACCACTCGAATTAAACTATTATTCTACTGGAAATAAAATTACGAGAATTTGCCTCAGTGTAATATCTTTGCGAAATATTGTTATATCGCCTCTCTTGTTTCTTTAACGAAAGTATTTAAATACATAGTGTTAAATCTTGTACGTTAAAGTACGGAACTCTTGTGCGAGTCCGACTCGCACTTGGCCGGTTTTTTAAAAGAAATATTTATCTCTTAACAGTCTTGTCCTCAATCGCGAAAGATAATCAGTTGTTCCTTACATTTTTACGAGTTAAATGCGAACATAAATGTAGGGAACCACAGATTTTTTTTCGCGATTTCAAGTTTGGTCTCATAGTAAAAGTTGTTCATAATGATGAGTACAATGGCCCTCTAAGAGGTTATCCATTAATTACGGGATACCCTGTATAAGTAGGTACTACATAAAAAACAGAAATTCATACCTCCTCGCCATATTATTGTCCCCCCAACGCAGCAGTAGGCATGGTAGTACCTGCGGTGTCGTGATGGGCTTAGCTCAGCCCGCAGACAAACGTTGTTCGGCCAGGCCGGTGCTCCTGTATCTGTGGTCCTGTATCCTGTATAAGTAGGCAATTATGGATTGTCGGCAATGTTTGTTAAAACAAAAACCAATCTGTTTCCACGTCTACAGGACGTTTTACCGCGTAACAGACGGGATATGACCATTCTTCGCGTTTATCCAGCAAAAACAGCACTCACGCGCAAAGTATCGTCGGCATGGCGTATATTATATGGTGTATTTAACGTATTGCCTAAACGGAGCTAAGTAGTAATGCATTCAAGCGTCAATTAAATATGTTTCTTTCGCAAAAAGCTTTATTATAGTCCGAATTACTAGCCGAACAAGTTTTTGATTGAATACTGGTAATTCTATCTTTTTCCTGACACTAAATTTAAAATGTATTATTATGATTGTATTTTTTTGACATAAATCTTTTAATTTGACATATATCTATAACTTTTACATTATTCTTGTAATTGATTGACATTATAATTTTTCGACTTATTTTGTATTTTGACATTATAGTAAAAATAAATTCTAATTTGTACAGTTTGCATGGTATAATTGTAGGTATGATCTCATGTTCTGTAATAACACCTAGGTATATGTATACCATGTTTTACGCAAATAAAAATTATCTTATCGAGGATGAGGTCTAATACGAGAATGTAATCTATCGTGGGTAAGTAATAACAGCCGCACGGGTCGATCCATCAGGTAAGCTACGCTTGCCACGGTTGGTCCGCCAATGGGTGACCATCTTTATATACCAAGACCCCTCCGTGACTCGGAAGCACGTTAAACCGTTGGTCCCGGCTGTCATTCGTGGATCATTGACTGTCGTTACGGGTCGTCAGAAGCCCGAAAGTCTGACAATCAGTCTTACCAAGGGGTATCGTATTATCCAGTTACTGGGTTGTGGAGGTCAGATAGGCAGTCCCTCCATGTAAAATACTGGTAGTCAGCTGCATCCGGTTAGACTGGAAGCCGACCCCAACATATTATATTACGTATACTGATTTGCCACATTTCATCTCGTGAGGCACGCGCGTGGCGTGGCGTTGGGTGTTACAAGTGTGCTGAGGCCTTTACAGTAGTCGTAAACGATGACTTGATATCTGACCTTGGTAAAAGTACTTTCTAGTGCCATACCAAATTTCAACCAACATTTCAATCCGTCGCTCAACAACTTTTAGAAAAATATTTTCACTTCCTGTTACACACTTCCGTCACTTCCGTCTCCTTTCACGAAATCACTCCCACAGATTGCAGGAAAGCAAGAAGAAAGATGTTACACATCAAAAATTTAATTACAAAATGTGATTTTCAGAACAAGACTGCGTCAACGGTGTGGACTTGCCTCAACCAGATGCATGCAATAAATGTACATGTCGAGAAGGGAAAGTGACATGTTCCAACATGACCTGCATACCAGGTATGATTAGAATACCTACCCCAGACTCCTAAAGTTAAAGCTTAGTTAATCTTAATTAGCTTAGTTAATATTTTTTTGAAAATTTCATTAAGTATTTTACAAGCTTTTATTTAGTTTATCCATCAGGTTAAGCTACGCTTGTCGCGGTTGGTCCGTGGATGTGTGACCATCTTTACATACCAAGACCCCTCCGTGACTCGGAAGCACGTTAAACCGTTGGTCCCGGCTGCCATTCGTGGATCATTGACTGTCGTTACGGGTCGTCAGAAGCCCGAAAGTCTGACAACCAGTCTTACCAAGTGGTATCGTATTACCCAGTTACTGGGTTGTGGACGTCAGATAGGCAGTCGCTCCATCAAAAACACTGGTAGTCAGCTGCATCCGGTTAGACTGGAAGCCGACCCCAACATAGTTGGGAAAAGGCTAGGCAGATTGACAAGCTTTTATTTAGTTTCACCTGTCCCGGTGTTGGTCATGTCTGTAATCTGATCTTGCAAGTGGAATTTTACGTGCATATATGTAAATTGGATGACAATGCAATATTTTTATGACATGGAGCTGATCTGATAATGGAGCCGGAAGGTGGCCATGTGAAATTAGTAATACAACGACGTAAACCTATCGAGTTTGGGCTCGTTTGATTCGTCTTGATGAGGAGTCTCGTCCTAGATGATAACCATACTAATAAAAGATTGTTAAAAAAAAACCACTTGTATTACACATTCACAGTAATTTTACAGAATAATAATAATGTTCGCACAATAATAAGGTTTGTAGGGCCAACATGGCCAGAGATTGCACAAGACAGGTTTAAAAGGAAAAAGGGGAAGCCTTTGCCCAGCAGTAAGACACAATGTAGGCTAATAAAAAAAAAGATATAGTTGAGTGCTCATCCAGCCAAATGTACAAAATGATTCGAAGCCTGCCAACTGTATGATTCCTTCAAACTTAGTCTATAATTTTAGGAGTTTCTAAATACTTACATATCATTGGCATGATGTAGTAATAAATAACACTATTATGATCCTTCTAGTAATGGATCACGTGACATTATAGAGGCCTTCTTTCGATCACGTTCAAGGTCATTCAAATCCAAAGTCAGGTAGGGCTGCTCAGCAATACACACTTATTACATAGGTATTAAGTGTGTTCTCCGTCTGTCTGACTGTCTGTCAGCGCTCAACAGTCGCAGATGGCGGACATTTTTACCAATTTGATATGATACCTTTATCATATCAAATTGGTAAAAATGTCCAATGTGTTGGTGTGTGTCAATGTCGACTACGATGCCGATGCTTGCCGGATGACCTTTCATCCGGCAAGCATCGGCATCGTAGTCGTTTTGTCCTCCGTGTGAGCACAGATTTTCATAAGTTCTGTCAAATTTTCCATGTTTGCTCGTCGATAATCAACAAACTGATTTACCTAAGATTTTAATTTCCAGCACCGTATTGCTCTGAAAAACAACTGTACCCCGCACAAAACAAATGCAACGCCTGTATGTGCCTGAACGGCTTCATAATGTGCACGACCAATCCCTGTGCAGAGGAACCTTTGTCTTCCAGTATGCCTACAAGTAAGACTCCCTTTTCATAGCATTTATGACTGAAAAAGAAAAATATTTCACTTGAGACACGCTCAGGAAATGTAAATAAAAACCGGCCAGTGTATGTCGGACCACACACAATCAAGGGTTTCGTAGTTGGGATGAATTTATCCCAAAAATAGAATAGAATATTTATTTTTGTGGTTTTTATACAATATACAAGTTAACACTATTTACACTAGGTACTAAAGTAAATAACTAACTATACAAATAAATACAAAACAAAAGGATACTTAGGCGTCAAAGTACTCGCCCGCATCGATGTCATCCGGAAACTTGCCCAGAAGACTGGCAGCATTGCCACGTTGAATGTCAATGCTAATTCTTTGGCCATAGAACGAGCCAACCCTTTGGTCACGTGAAGTCTCGCCCAGTCGGCTAGAAATTTCCTTAAAAAGTAGACTCGCACTCGGGTCCCATGACCCGAGCGTTTCGACCCCAAACGGCTCAAAACTGTAGTTACCTATAAGGTTACAGTATTTGCGCCGCTTGAGGGTCTCAGCTGCCGCAGCAGCGGCGCCAGCACAGCACGTCGTGCTTGGAACATGAGATGGCGCAAGGGTGTCGACACAGGTTGCGTCCCACACCAGAGGCCTACCCATCTTCCAAGGCAACAACGTCATGCCATCTGGTCTCTTGCCATCGTCACGTACCAAGCCGTTTGGGTCTAATACCGCTGGTACGGCGGCGGTGACAAGAGCTCGACGAATAATGTCGTTGATGCTGGCGTGCCGTGCTATGCGACCTGCGCTCCTGTAGCAGGACAGGCCATGGTGCCCGAGACTGTCGACAGCTTCACCGCAGTGACACCGATGCGGAGCAACACAAGGTACGCCCAAGCGGGTCTCCGCTTGGGCGCACAGCGAGCCGAAACGATGAGTCATCCATCATAGTACTTATGGTGGATGACGGGAGCGCCTGAAGCCACAAGCCTGACTCCCATTCTCAATAGAATAGAATAGAATAGAATAGAATAGAATAGAATAGAATAGAATAGAATATTTATTCATAAGTTCACATTAAATATATTACATAGAAGTTACATCATTACAAAGTTACATATTATATTGGTAAGAAAATATTAAACTATGTTTAAAATCGAATGTATAACTAATAATTATTGGTTAAATGTCTAATTAATACAATAGCGACCTGCCTGATGTAGGTTTATTCAAACCTGTGTTTCAGGCCATCACTTAACAACGCTGCGACGGGCTTTAGTGGACAATAAGTTCCTGTACATAGAGCTAGCAAATAAACTTAACATTGTAGTTGAATAACATGTTCTCCCATAATATACGTCACCGTCAATTCTCCAACTGCAAATGTAAGTTTATAATCACAAAACAGTATGTTTTAAGTGATAAAACTACAAATTAAAAATTTTCAAACTTTTTCCTTTACTTGTGCTGTGAGACCTTGGTTTCTTGCCAGATGATTCTAGGTCAACGGAAAGTACCCTATTGGTTTTGATTTACTTGCGAGTATTGAAATATGACGCATAAATGGCTGTATTTTTTTATTAGATAACATAATCAGCTTATAACGTTCCCACTGCCAGGACACAGGCCTCCTCTAGGTGGGAAGGAGTGGGCCGTAATCCATCACCACGCGGGCCCAGTGTGGGTTGGTAGATGTCACATGTCTTCGAATTTTTAGTTCTAGGAGATGCTGATTTTCTCATGATGTTTTCCTTCACCGTTTTGAGAACAGTGGTGATGAAATAATTTACACAAAGTAAATCACTTGTCTGGGTTCGAACCTACGACCTACACTACAACTCGTAAGTCGCGGCCGTTACCACCCACCACCACTGCTCTCACCATTTTTTTATTGCATTGACTTATGCTTAATTTTTTTAGAGCTCCAAGGGATCGTATATCCTTGGTGGTAGATCGTAGATCATATTTGGTATTCATTTCAACTTGATACCTCGACGCGTTCCTGAGAAAAAGGGTCTTGAACGACTCACAGACAGACAGACAGACGAACAGCTCAGTGATTCTATAAGGGTTCTGTTTTGTCCTTATGAGGTACGGAACCCTAAAAATAATAAAAACTAACAAAATTGTAGAGAAAAAGACGTGTGCGAGGTCAAAGAGGCGCCTATGTCAGCATAATGCTGCGGTATCTATTTAAAACATAAATACCACAGTGCTGGTATTCTGATACCGTTGTGATACCAAGGACACCTCAGTATACACCCAAATATCGCCAGTTATGTTTAAGTCCCATATGTATTAAGGGGGCGAACCTTTTGCCATCAACCGGGCATTAATCCAGGCTCCGTGCTGTTTTATACAGACAATCGTATAAATATTATTAATTTAATGACCGACCGAGTGTGGCGAGTCTAGCGACCGAAGCGTCTCTGCTTCAAGTGTCTAGGTTGCTTTCGTCTGTCAGTTTGTGCTCTACAGCCGTTCTATTCCGTAAACACATCACCATGAAAACTTAGGTGAAGTGAGCTGTCAATAGCGTCAATCCCTAGCATCAGGTGGAATTTTCACGGTGAGATTTTTACAGAATCGACCGGCTTGTCGTATTTTACAACCGATCTGGGTGAAACTTGGTATACAGGTTTAAAGACTTTATAGTTTTTTTTTGCCATCGGGGATTTTTGATTGGAGGGATACTTCCTCCAAAAAGGGGCAATAAAGAGGCTACTAGATATCTCCGCCTTAAGAGATCCTTTTTTTATTTGAAAGGTAATAAGGTATTTTAAGTTAATCTCATAAAAATTTGGTAAAGATCAGATGAAAAAAAAAATACACATGAATATAAATAAATAAATATCTCATTTTAATAACTTTAGTGGTATATTAAATCGTTGCACAAAAGTTTGTCCTCGCAAGGTCTACTGTTCGCAGAACTACTAGTTTAAATAGCTTCTACGAGTAGGGCATACTGAAATGATTAATGTCTGGTACAATTTAGGTAGTCCTGCTAACTCCTTGCTGATTGGCTTATACATTATTAGTATTTTTAACATGGCGTAATTCTCATATAGTTCATAAAAAAGAAGCCTTTTTTAGCCTATGTTCCAGCGACGCTCGCTTGGCGGGCAGAACACTTGCTGAGAGACTCACGCTTGGTACATACGAGTACCAGCGAGTCATAGATATTTTATATTTCTATGCAGCGAGTATTCGTAATCGCTCGTCACCGTCGTGCACTCGCAGCTTGTTGCTCACTAACTCGCTTTTGGGGTTCCGTACCTCAAAAAGAATAACGGAACCCTTATAGGATCACTTCGTTATCTGTCTGTCAGTCTGTCAAGATCTTTTTTCTCAGGAAAGCGTGGAGGTATCAAGATGAAATTAAAGGTCTATGGTCCCTTGGAGCTCTAAAAAAATTAACCTTCTAAATCAACGCAATAAAAAGATGACGGCCTATTATGTGACATATTTTAATACTCTCAAAGTTTGACAATGTATTTATTACGAGTAGATTGTAAAAACATAATCTAAAAATAACAAAAATATATCCTAACATAAAACTATTCACAAAATAAAACAAGGCGTCGAAAAATTCAGCGGCATCGCTGTCGACTGTTAAAGTACCCAAGAGACTGGCGGCATTGCCACGTTGTATGGCAATGCTAAGCCTCTGGCCAAGGTCAAAGCCAGCCCTTGGGTCACAGGAAGTGTCAACCAGACGTTTCGATATATCTTTAAAGAGATTATACTCTCAAATAAATCAAAACCTATAGAATATGAAATTTGGCAAGAAGCAAGTTCTCACAGCACAAGTAAAGGAAAAAGTCGGAAAATCGTTAATTTGTAGTGGGATCTACTACGCTTTGGAATGGGCAACTAGCTTCATCTTTCTGACTGACCGACCCATTGACAATTCAAAAGTGCCTGTAATTGGTTTATTTGAAATAAATGCTTTGAGTTTGAGTTTGTAACTTTATCACATAAATTTTTTTTTTTTTTAGGATTGCTAACTTTAAAGCAGTTGGAGAATTGACCGTGACGTATATTGTATGGGAGAACATGTCTTTCAACTGCAATGTTAAGTTTGTTTTTGGGATAAATTCTATTCAACTAAGGAATAACAGAACCCTTCTTCATTGTGCGTGGTCCGACACGCACTTGGCCGGTTTAGATCTCGTTTTGCAATAAGACGGCTAAAGTTTTAATTTGTTTTGA
Organism: Cosmia pyralina; assembly: GCA_946251885.1. Taxonomy (NCBI): domain Eukaryota; kingdom Metazoa; phylum Arthropoda; class Insecta; order Lepidoptera; family Noctuidae; genus Cosmia; species Cosmia pyralina. The sequence goes on along the minus strand of OX276342.1, from coordinate 20,974,019 downwards.
CTAATTGACATCTGTATCTTGCAAAAGCTACGACAAAAAAACCAAAGATAAAGCAGAAGTGCATAGAAGGGGTTTCCCTCCCTGGATGAAACGAGTGTGTTCAGTGATTTTGCAAAAACGGCAGAAAGCGGTGCAAAAACATTTGTAAACCGACGGTGGAAGGTCGATTCAGTCAAGGTATTTTTTTCACTTTAATTGTACTTTGGAGCGAGCATTGTTATGGTTATTTGGGCAGGCCATGCTCAACATGGACCACTTTTCGTTGACATGATGGTGATAAGAATACTCGGAGACAGACTACACATGCCATTTGTGTGTATACGGTTTGCATCTTAAAACGCCTTGTCCAAAAAGAGAATTGAGTTTCGGATCGAGGAAGAATCTAGCATACTGACACTCTTTATACATTGTTATGTATGATGTGACGCCCTTGAAGTAACAATCACTTAGATTGCTGGGTAGACACTCTAGTTAGACAGCTCTGGGAGAGATACTACGAGTAAACGAGGAATAAGACATTTGTTTTCGAGTCTATGAGCTACGAATTTATACATGACTCATCTACCTAGGCTTTTCCCAACTGTGTTGGGGTCTGCTTCCAATCTAACCGAATGCATCTGAATACCGGTATTTTACATGGAGCGACTGCCTATCTAATCCCCACAACCTTACTCAACTGGGTAATACAATACCCCTTAGCTTGGTCTGACTGGTTGTCAGACTTTCGTACTTCTGACGACCCGTAACGACTGTCAAATATCTACGTATTAATGAGAGGTCTTAGTATGTAAATATGGTCACCCATCCACGCATCCCCTGCAAAATCGAAATTGATCTTTCCCTTGCAGTGGAAAGTTTGCTTACCATTACCATAAGCATGTGTAATAAAAATAATATTGCACATTTCAGAACCTGAATGCGTCCCTGGCCAGCATATCCCTAGGCCGGACGACTGCAACAATTGCATTTGCTTTGAAGGACAAATACATTGCACGCACTTGCCTTGTCAAGTGTACACACGTAAAGGTAATTATAATAATTCAGATGGAGGTTCCAAACATCTTTCTATCAAACCGTAAGCCTAAAGCGTAGTAGTATCGTCATGTGGAGTTATAATTTTCCATTGCCCTCATTCATCATCTGCCTTTTCCTCAATTATGTTGTGTTTGGTTTTCAGTCTAACTGGAGGCACCGAATACCAGTATTTTACATGAAGAGACTGTCTATCTTACACTTCACTTATTAGGTAACACTATCCCCTTGGTATCAGACCCGTAACATCTATCGACTGTCTTTTCTGGTCGTCGTTAAAGTCTCCAAATTGACTCAAGTCTTTGGAGAGATGCTATCTGAACTTAATATGGAGCCAGCGAGGTCAAATTTGGCATACATTTATAGAATTTCGTGGCGTCGATCCTCAAGCCATGTCTGATTTGTAGTCCTATCTTTAGAGGGAAATACACTGTACGACGTGGATGAAAATATTCTATCATATTTCATTGTTACGGCAAAGAAATGTGATAGAATATTCTCTTCTGACACTTAAAAGTGTGTTCTTGTTAACAGGTCCAGAATGCACTGACAACCAGCTAGTATATCGATTGGATGAATGCAACGAGTGCTACTGCTTCGAAGGTCGACTGGAATGTTCCGATTTAGTTTGCATACGAGGTAATAACACAAAATCATGGGGAAGTACAGTTTCAAATATTTTGGTAGGTCATATCTGTTGTGCTATATAGAAATAGTATGCCAATCTTCAGAAGAACAAGAGAGATATTCTGTATTTAAAACGTATTCAACGATCACTTCTCGAATATGAAATTATCTAAATGTAGGTACTCGTATCATCGTGGTGAAATGATCAGCAGGACTCTGCGTTACCGAGTGCTCTGACCACGGACCACGGTGCACCGGACTCCTACGAGGCCCAAGCACTTCAAGATAGATGTACAGTCGATGCGATAAGAAGAAAGACAATTATCAGATTTAGTTGATTATTCAGTTCTCAGGGCTCTTATTGCTTATCTAAACAAAAACCTAATCAGATTCTGGATTGGCACAAAGTCTCTACTAATTTAGATCATAAAAGACTATGTGTGTTCTTAAATATAATCTATGCTTATGGGCACAACTATAAACATTAGTTGATAAGGGAACCTGGATTATCATTTGTTTCCCAGATTTACTCATAAATAATGTGGGGTCCATCATTTGGCTAACATCCCAAAAGAACCAGATTTAGAAATGGTACATCATTTGAATCAGTTCTTATCAATCTTTTGCGGTTACCGACTCACTTTTTAGAAAAACATCTGTTCTTTCAGGGTCTAAGTGCGTCCACGGTCAAGTAATACCAAAACCAGATAGCTGCAACGCCTGCAAGTGCGTCGAAGGACACATTCTATGTACCGACTATCAATGTCCGATACCAAACTCAAAAAAAGCACTTAGACCAGGTAAATACAAATATTAAAATATCATTTTTCATGGTTGTCTGTATATATTATTGCACGCATCTTTTTATTAAATAAATCTTGTTGTTATGAATTTCTCATTCTGTATTCATCATTACTTAGTCCTGAAGCTGCTTTTTCATGAACAACTGGCCTGGTTCAGGGTGAGGAGCATGCACGACCGCCGTTGACGGCCCCCGTCAAACGTCATTTATATACTTAAGCACCCCATAGGTTCATATAAATGTGTCTCGAATGTCAACCGAACCTATGGGAGGTTCACAACTACTGTAAGCCCGCGGTCGCCATTAGATGATGGTATTTTACGTTAATATACATATTATATAATGTTTTCTCTTACGCACTTGGTGTACGTCCGATGTTTAAGAGGTACCTGAGACCACGTCGCGGTCGCTTGAGCATGTTGCGATACGCGTCTTGCGACCGCGACTTGCGGTGAAAACAAATGAAAGACGTTGTTTTAAGAGCATGTCACGAGTCTCCGAGACGCGTCTTGCGGTGCGACAGACGGAAACAGGTGACGAGCGTGCGTGTCGATTGACGCAAGTGGCGTCGCAAATCGCATCGCTTGAGGCCGATGAACAGGGCCTTTTAGCGTAGTGACTATTAATTGTGGCGGGCGGGGACGTAGTTAGTGAGTGACCGTTCATTGTTTTACCTTGTGAAAATACGCCTAGCCTAGCCTTACTGCCCGGTACAACTCGCGATGCACTGTGGATACGTAATCGCGCCCGCTACCGCCCTAGTCACGGTTAGTCACCGCTTGTTTACCCTGAAAGAAGATTTATATCAAGAACCTGGAGGTGACTATTGGTGCAGGTTGCATAATTATATCAAATCGAAGAAACAAAGTGATACGAGGTTTGAGACGCAACTGATAGAGGCCTATTCCCAGCAATGATCTGTGAGATGTTGAGTTAGGCACACGAGTCGCTGGCCATTCTGCCAGCACTTTCTGGAGGGAAGCCCCAGCGAAGAATATTTTTTACAATACCTATCTACCTATTAACGATAAATGTCCTGATGGCCCCGTGGTTAAGGCCTCGCCTCTCATACACGAAGTTCTGGGTTCAAATCCGGGCAAGTACCAATGTGACTATAATCTGAGTTTATCTTAGACATTACTGACATCGGTGAAGTAAAACATTGTGAGGAAACCGGAACATATAAGTTAATATAAGTTTGAAATCACCAACACGTTTTAAGCTAGCGTGGTGATCAATGCTCGTGCCTTCTCTGTATGAGAAGAGGCCTTTGCCATGCAGTGGGATAATAATAGGCTGATATTATTATGGTCTTATCTTTATTGGCTACCAACCAGTTAAAAAATATTAGCGTTCATTCAACTAGATGTTATTTTGTATCACCCACAGTTCTTTAATTATTACTCAATCAAGTGGTTTCTTATTCATTTCACCAACTGTACACATTATTTGAGAACTATATTCGTTAGTAATTCTATGCTTAAATCATTAAAAAAAAAATAGTCATAGTGCTGTTATTTCATTTAAGTAAGTTACCATAGTATTTATGTTACGACTCAAGTTAATTGTCATTTACTATGATAACCATAAACTTTAAACGACTAGTCATACTTTGCCGGTCATTATTAATAGTTTCCACTGATTAATGGTAAAAATGAATTAGATTCAATTATGGCTGGACTAAAAGGAGGATGAAAAAGATTTTTAATTTGAGCATAGCCTTGCTTTTGGGGTTCTAACTTTCCTATGAGATTCTTAGGGTAAGACAAACAGATTTTTCTCAAACAGATTATGAATGTTGTAAAATTGATGAGGGTATGGGGTGTATCCATATTAAAAGTTAGATAAGTGATTGCCATCTGAATTATAATTACAACCATGGATGTTGACCAGCACCATAATTACGTAACACACCTCCAATCACAATCCATTGCTGTATATGTTTGAAAAATTCGTTTGCTCGACTACATAAGTAACGCAATGAATATTGTTGAAATGTCCAATTGAAAGGCATAGCCATTGCTAGTGTGTTACGCAATTCATGACAAACTCATGACTATGTTGATCATCAACGACATCGAAGAAGCAGGACTTGGTCTTTCCGAAGGCGAAGAAGAAACAATCGTCGAGGCATTAAGAATTTTCATTAATAAATATTTACTAAAACATAAACGATTTTTTTTTTTTTTTTAAGAACCAATCATTGCGAAATTATTTATAGTTTCCGGGAAATGTAAGGATTTAGGCATTTTATTCACAATTACCAAAATGATGAGTATTTAAAATAGTGGACAACATTTGTAGAATCTCAGGCAGAGTCGGCTGCATAAATCATATGTATTCCTTGAAAGTAAAACATGAATATTATGCTTATTTTCCATCTACTACTTTAAGATTTACAGGTGAATCTGAAGTGACTCCGCTAAGTGCATACATATTTATGTGTTTGACTGTAAAAAGGGAATTTGTTAATTAAAAATTTTATAAGATATAATAGAGCATATACACAAATATTTTCTCTGCAGTATTTTTTAAAGTTAGATATAGAAACAAACTTATGCTTCACAGCACAAAAGACTATCTGCAGTATTGTCTCTCCTTCCTTTAAATCCATCCAAAGGCTATCTTTTAAAAGATCTCTTCTAGCGATAGGACCGCCCATTGTGTCACCCTATATATCTGTAATTCGTATGATGAATATAATAAAGAGTATTCTATTCTATACAATTTTTGTATAGTTTCGGTAAATTAATAGGCAAACGAAGATTTATTATGAAGTCCAAATAATACGAGCCGTACAAGCTATCACGGAACAAATCTCCTACAAACCTACTTACTAGTCTAAAGATCAAGTAAGCAGTGTAAATATAGAAGAAGTAAATCAGTTGGTGGTGATTCAGTTTATAGAAGGTAGAGCCACAATATCGTCTACCATAAAACTGAACGAAAGCCTTTAAACAAGTAGATTTTCTTCTGACCTTCACTCTAACCTTCGTGATAACCCGATTACACTTCTTTCTTCAAAGGTTTCACACTTAGCACCACTTTCTCTCTCCTATATTCTTTTATTTATCTCTTTTATGGGCAAGGTATTTCCGATCGAATGATGGAGATTTCTGATATGATAAGACTGGTCACCCATCCGACTACGGTGGCTGACCTTGAAAAGAACCATATTTTTTTATATGACGTCTCTTCCTGATAATAAAGACAAAATAAAATTGGTAGATAATCTATCAACAGATTTGAATAAGCAAGTTCTTATAAGAAGCCAGGAGCTATAATTTTTTAAACTTATTTTCTGTCCCCAGGGAAATCATCAACAGAATCATGGACTCTAGACGAATGTCAAGAGGGTGAAGTCATACCGCCACCGCCGCCACCCAATGACTGCAATACGTGCTATTGTATGGACAATCGTATTCTCTGTACTATGAATAGCTGTGAGGGCTCTGATCCAGGTACATGACATTCACATGCTTTAAAACATGACGACTTTCGTGGCCGTAACTAATATTGTTCTATTTACCTTTCCAGAAATTAAAGAAAGACTAAGAAAACCAAGCGAACAAACTGATCTTAAAAAATTTGACAAACAAATCTCAGTGGAACCATTTATTAATATGTTATCTAAAAACTATGAAAAATTACCAGCCAAACTAATACACACGCATGCTTATAACGGTTTTCATCAAGAAATTAAAGTTCACGCCAGTCATTTACCTAAAGATGCGACTAAGCTTCTTAAAGTTTTAGCAACTTCACTGGATAATTCGGCTCTTGCTAGTATTAGTCAAAGATTATTGACATCTTCAAATTCTCTCTCAAATAATCACGATTCAATGATACCACTTGATAATCAAGCAGTTCCAACCAAATTATTAGGTGAAGGAAACGTGCTAACAACCCAGTCGAGCAAGTTAATAACCTCGGGCTCTCTGAGTAATGAAACAATTTTAGTTATGCCAAATGCTGAAAATTTCGACGACCAAAATTCTCAATCCGTACTGCCACTAAGTGAACATGAAACGATTTGGAAAACTGTTTCATCTCCTGACAATAACGTACAAATCGACTCGCGCAGCAGTCAAGAAGAAAAACAGAATGTGTATTATTATGACAATCCCCCTTCAATATTTGCGCCCATTGACCAAAATAATGTGATTCGTAATCCATATAAAAACAGTCGTCCAGGTCTTCAACATATATTACCAACAAAACCTACGCGAAACACAGTAGAGAAACCAAATAGAAACACTCAACCCATTTACCCGGCATCGAATCCTAATCTAATTAATATTAACGATGGTAAAATAAGCTATGCACCATTCTCCCAAGATAATAAACAATTCAAACCAATACATTCTGGTTTTGTACCTAAACGTGATGAGTTGCCACATCTTCGTCCTTATCAACTAACTAAGCCTGGTCATAAACAGGTTTTCAATTATACTTCGTCGACTCCAACATTCAGACCTGGCAAATTAATTGTTACTACAAATAACAATGGTGGCCAACAAAACCCATCACAATCTCAGTTTATACCAAATTTGTCAAATTATTATCCCAACCATGTTAAACCGCAACAAATTCCGTTCAAACCTAACCAAAATCATTTACCCATGTTAAATAATAAGGGTATCCAGCATCCACCTTTATTCCCGAACAATCCATATAAACCGACAGTAGCTGCTAATAAATATAAACAACCGCAATTTGGGCTGAAACCTGGCCAAGAAAGTGTTACCCATCTGAATAATAAAGGTAATCAAACTGACCAACAGTTCAAAGCATTTTCCCCCAATTTTAAAATAAACCCGCATCTCAAAAATCTACCGAACCAAAAGAAACGAATATCTAGTATAGCTAATGAAGGTAGCAAAGAGATACCGTCTCACTACATGGTACCAAATTCCACAGCTCATCTCACTAATATTTTAAATCCACCACAAATTGGGGTTGATCCTAAACATACTCAACATAAATCTTCACATTCTCAGTTTGTTCCAAATCCATCTAGATATAAAATAATTGAGGTAAACCCTGACCAGGAACAATTAATACCACATTCTAAAATATCTGATACACATGCTGAGCACTATAATCCACCACATACATCTTTTGAGCCTGGCCATGATATAATTATACCCAAAGTCAGTAATAAAACTAGAAAATATAACACCACACAGTCGCATTATGAAAAACATACATCGATCACTTATGTTTCCGAATACGATCCGACTCATCCAGCTAACCCACTCCAAATCATGCATGAACCGAATCAGCCTCAAAATGCACCACAAGGCAATGTATATGAACATTACTTACCTAATCAGGAATCACAGGAATTAGATTTAATAATGTCCAAAGTGAGTTATTATTTAAATATACCTAATCTTCAAGTTGATCAAAATAATTCTAAAAAAGGGGGTTTGAGTGACCCTGAATCCGCTAAGGGTCCACAATCTTCATCTTATTCAGCTGAAGATCCTACACATCTAAAGAGTAACGAGCATCTACCTCCACCCTCTCAAACTGTACCTATCCAGAGTCAACATCCACCAGGAATGTTTGACGATCGGGGATCCATTAACGGATTCCAATATGCACACAATGCTTATGAAGATCCCAGACAACTAAAACCTGTTTATAAACTTCCACATTTAGAATTGGAAACACCCCAGAATCATCAGTTACCAGGCTTTTTTGATGAGCGTGGATCCGCTGATGGTTTTCAGTACCCATCTAATTCTGCTGAAGATCTTACACATCCAAATGTTAAACTTAATAAATCTCCACATTTTGACCCATACACATCAATTGTTAATCCTGAACAACCTAAAGATAACCCATATATTTCTCCACCCTCTCAATTTGTTGGAGCGGCCCAGAACCAGCATAAACCAGGGGTATTTGACAACCGTGGAGTCAAGGATGAATTCCAATACGCACATAATGCTGATAAAAATCCCACGCATCTGAAACCCCTACATAAACTTCTACCCTTCACTCATTCACACACTCCATTTGGTCCTACCATAATTCAACATCCACCAGGAATGTTTGACGAGCGTGCTTCCGCTGATGGATTTCAATACCCATCTAGTTCTGCTGAAAATCCTATACATTCAAGAGGTAATCTACACAATCCTAAACTAATTCAATTTGGCCCTGACCAGAATCAACATTTACCAGGAATATTTGAAGAGCGTGGTTCCACTGATGGTTTCCAATATCCCTCCAATTCTGTTGAAAATCCTAGACATCCCAAAGATAACACGCACAAGCTTCCACAATCTCAATTTCTACCTTCTCCTAATCAACATACTCCAAGGTTATTTGACGATCGTGGATCCGCTGATGGTTTCCAATATCCCTCCAATTCAGCTGAAAATCCCAAAAATCCAAAACAAAGTAAACAAATACAACCTAAGTATCCTTTTGGCGCTACCCAGAACCAACATTTACCGAGAATATTTGATGAGCGTGGTTCTGCTGATGGTTTCCAATATCCATACAACTCTGTTGAAAATCCTAGACATCCCAAAGATAACATGCACAAGCTTCCACAATCTCAATTTCTACCTTCTCCTAATCAACATACTCCAGGGTTATTTGACGATCGTGGATCCGCTGATGGTATCCAATATCCTTCCAATTCAGCTGAAAATCCCAAAAATCCAAAACAAAGTAAACAAATACAACCTAAGTATCCTTTTGGCCCTGCCCAGAACCAACATTTACCGGGAATATTTGATGAGCGTGGTTCCGCTGATGGTTTCCAATATACATCCAATACTGTTGAAAAGCCTAGATATCCCAAAGATAACATGCACAAACTTCCACAATCTCAATTTCTACCTTCTCCTAATCAACATACTCCAGGGGTATTTGACGATCGTGGATCCGCTTATGGTTTCCATTACCCATCCAATTCTGCTGAAGATTCTACAAATCCAACAAATAATCCCAACACGATTCCTCTATCTAAGGTTAAACAACCACAAAATCAACCCAAACCTTCGTCTTTGGACGATGGTTATAACAATAACAATCCTCTTAGACCTTGGATGCACCTTGATCATGATCAGTATAAACCTTCATCCTTCGACAATCTACTCAATGGAGTTCATAATATTCCTTGGTCATTTTCAGGTGGCCATAATAAGGATTCAGACATTGTTACCTCCGCCCCGGAACCAAGGTTTTCACCTGACTACGATCAATATGTACCATCCTCCTTCGACCATTTATTCAATGGAATTCATCAAATTCCTTGGTCAGTACCCAATAAAGATAATAATGCTAGTTTTGGATCTGATGCAGAAATTACAACACCCCGCTCTGGATTTAAGCCCAAACAAGATCAATATGGACCCTCGATAGGTAACAATCCCGCTATATACAACCAAAATGAAAATACAGACCTTACTGATGTAGATGATAATCAACTACAAATAGAGCAAGATGTATCAACTCGATCTACGGAACTCACAGATTCTGATAGTACCCAGTATAACCTTCCCGAGTTAAAATCTGATAGTGATCCAGATAGTCTGCTTCCCACTGATGATGGTAAAATTCCTAATTACTACGACCAATTGTATCCATTATTTAAGGCTGTAAAAAAACTAAGTGATCCTCCTATTGACGATCCTGTATATACTATGGGTAGTATGGATCAAATCGATCTTCTTCCCTTTTTGTTTCCCGGTATTGCCAAAATTCTTAACTATGAACCATCACAAGATCAAGACGATGTATCGCCAGTTGAAAACCACGAAGGTCCAAGAATAAATACTTTGAGCAAACTAAACAAATCCAAATTAAAACAATTGCCTCAAAACGATATCGGAATCTTCAATTGGTTAAAGAATAAACTTAATAAACTTGTCCCAGTAAAATATAATACTACTGACATTAAAAATGATATTGATATGACTAAAATCTTCAATTTGTTATCTAAATTAACGCCACTTAAACTAAAACACACTACGGAACTGCAGAATATACCTTTAAGCGGTTTTGACCCAGAAATAATAGCAAACATTATGAATGATTTCAAAGAAGGCACTTTAAGCACAACGTCGGCTCCTCGTAGTGACTCTTCACACAGTTATGAAAATCGATTTAGGGCAGTTCCGACAATACCCGAAGAAAGCCGCCCACATGCACCCCCATTAAAATATCCTGAAATTCACATAATATATAATATATATATACTACACCAGCCCAATGATGTAGACGACGTGGACATACCCACATATATAGAAACTGATGGCGAACCAAATCTAGCTGGCTATATGGATTCCGAAGATCTCAGTGCTTCTATGTTTCCAAAAATGTTTAATCCCCGGTTCAGACACAGACCAAAAGATCAGGCAGAAGAATGTGGTGACGGAACACAATGGATTAGCAACTGTCATGGTTGTTCTTGTTACTTCGGTCAAGCGATGTGCTTTAGATTGCCTGATTGTAAGCTGAGGCCTTTGGGTAAGTGTTTTGATATTAATTTCTTGTCAATTGACATTAAGGCGTCATGTACAAGACGCTACAGCCGCACCAGCGCCGGACCGCAATTTCATGTATACGAATGAAAACCACACACGCGACGGACCGCCGCTGCATCGGAGCCGCGCCGGAACCGCGTGTAGGTACACCGTGTTGATGCTGAGTTAAATAGTAAAGCGACTGTCACAGTTCAGTAAAGCATTGCCAACGAAATTGTAAACACGTCTGCTTTTCATTCATCATCTGCCTAGCCTTTTCCCAACTATGTTGGGGTCGGCTTCCAGTCTAACCGGATGCAGCTGAATACCAGTATTTTACATGGAGCGACTGCCTATCTGACCTCTACAACCCAGTTACTGGGTAATACGATACCCCTTGGTAAGACTGGTTGTCAGACTTTCGGGCTTCTGACGACCCGTAACGACTGTCAAAGATCTACGAATGACAGCCGGGACCAACGGCTTAACGTGCTTTCCGAGGCACGGAGTCTCGGTATGTAAAGATGGTCACCCATCCACGGACCAACCCCGGCAAGCGTAGCTTAACCTGATGGATCGACCCGTGCGGCTGTTATTACTTAGCCACGAGCTCCTCGTCTGCTTTTCATTATAATATTGATAAATATGAATATGATTTTAACTTTAACCAAAACAAAACAAGGTTTTGGCGCGGTATGAAATTACCTTTTTATAAGTTTTTGTACAACTTTGACATGCTGTAACTTTGGATTCCCCATTAGGTGCGGCGGCTGACTCTCACATACATGATTAATAAATATAAAAACTAATAGAAATGAAATTTATTCGCTACCTATAAAATTGGTCGCAAAAATCGAGCAGTACCTCCCTTACTTTTACTGAACTGTGATCGTTGCTTTACTGTTTAACTCGGTATCAATGCAGTGTACACGCGGTTCCGGCGCGGAACGGCCACGGCTCCGGTGCGGCGCCTGTGAGGTTTCATTCGTATACACAAACATGCGGTCCGGCGCCGGTGCGGCTCCGGCGTCGCGTACATGAAGCCTAACTCATTATAAAAGTTAGGCCGATCGTTCACGACGCCGACGTGACTCAAAGTAACGTGTTACAAACTCAAGTCACCGATGGGTAGCCAAAATGTCACAGCACGAGTATTTCAATTAACGCGCGAGTCGTTTATCTTTTTTTTCAGTTCATTTTACTTTGGTTCAATGATAAACTAACTCAGCTACTTTTTAGGTGAACCAATGACATGCAAGCCTTATTCTCACTTCAAGATGGGCTGTTATACTTGTGAATGTAATGGTGATGGCGTTGCGGAATGCGCTGCCACAGATTGTAACACAGAACCGAGTAGAAAAAGCAGAGGTAAACTTTGAATATAATTTTATAATATTTTTTTTTATAATCTTGGATTATGATTACAGAGTAAAAACAGAATATCTTTCTTCTAGATAGAGCACTGAATGACCTGTATTAAGTGGATACAGTTTCAGTCAATTGTTATTTTTTTGTAGGTCGAGAAGTTATATGCAGTTCAGTACTTTCCGTTCTTAATAAGAATGCGTTTGAAAACAAAGTGGCAAGGACTGATTGTTTAATCGATAAAAAAAAAACATTAGTATACAATGTCGGGGCTGAGACTGAAAAATATTGTAAAGTTAACTTTCCCACTTCAGTTTCAGGTTCAAACAAATCACCCCTCCCTATATTCAACGAATTCTTTGACAGAAAAAAGACTAATGAAATCATGCAATACTATAATTTCTACAAGAAATTGCCTAAAGATTGTCCAAAACAAGATTTGCAGACACAATACCCAACTTGTGAACGAGGTACTAGTTGGGTCAGTAGCTGTCATAAATGTGAATGCAACGAGAGCAGCAAACATGAATGCATTAAGATTGACGACTGCGAATTGGACGTTGATTCATACGGTAAGGGATTTTTCCGCTGTAACTTTTATAGCCAGCAGCTAGACAAAGACCACGCCAAGGATTGCCGAGATATATAAGCAAATCTTTAGATTATTTTATAGCCATTTTTAAGTCATCAATGAATTTCTCAGCAGGTGCAGGTGAGGTTACCGTGTCAAATTTTTACTAGTTTTTTACTCTATTTCTTTCAAAATTTATTTTCAGATTTAAAAATTTTTTACAGTGTCTTGGACAATGACTGATTTCAGGCAAACCTGGTCGATGCAAGCCGAACTCCAAATTCTACCCGAAGACGAACAGCATGCCTTGTGTTGAATGTTTGTGCAACGACGAAGGAGTCCCCTACTGCCCAGCGGCTGATTATAAGAAGCATTGAATCCTTGTAAAAAGGATTTTGATGAAGAATGGTCCTGATAATAATCCTAATACATTTTTGTACACTTTTTGTTAATGTGATTCTGGACGAAGTTAAAAATAAGCAATTTGAGATTATTAGTTTATTTGTAGGTAACTTTAAAATTGACAAATTCAGAGCAACTTTTTATACTATTTATGGGGCATTGCAGTATATCGATCAACAATCGATTTATTTTCATTTATTACTTACTTCTTAAAATGGATCATATAAAAATGTGATTAATAACAGACTTCAGTAATGTTGTGAGCACATCTGTATTTTTCATTCATAATATTTTTATTGATTAAATGAAAATTAATCGATTGTGACTAAATTGCTTTGTTAATATTCAACATACAAGAGTGTAGTTAAGACAATTACTATTTAGGCATTTTAATCTAGTAGGTACTTAAATTATATAAAAACACTACTTTTAAATATATTAAAGAATATACCTTTTTGTGACAACCATATTATAGACAACCATAGACGACCATATTTATATAGACCAAATACGTTTGACTGTTGAGCTGCAATTGAAAAGCCAAAAGTAAAATTGAGGCCTTTTTTTTTTTGTTTGTGGATGGGAAATCATCAAATGACTTCTCCCGCTCTGGGCGGAGCGGGAGGGCGTGTCAGATTTTTACTGACTAAAACCCACCCGTGTTCCTTCAGTTGCTCGCGAAGTAGGAGGCGGAACGTGTGAGGGAGAGGCAACAGTCGCGCCCTCACGCCCCTAGCCGCCGCAGGAGACGCCCGGGGCGGCGGGAATCCATCGCCGATTCCCGGCCACCGTAGGCGCGGGCTTGCGGACGGCGAGTAATGGGTAGCTCGCCGTCCGGTAAGAACCAGGCCCGGGTCGACGGCGCGTTGTGTTCCACGCGCGCCTCAAAGAGATGTCAGCAGTGACTGGGTCCAAAAGAGCCGATGCAGCCGGGGTCGCGGGTTGTTTGAAAGAGATACTGTGGCCTTGGCACAGGCAACTGAAGGAAATTGAGGCCTTATTTACAAAATGGCGTCACTAGTTCAATGTGGGGCTTTCCTTCGCGTTAACCAGTCTATCCAGCCAAGCCAGTCTATCCTCGAGACGTGCTGAGAGATCGGCAACACATAAAAAAAAAAAAAACTCGATTTACGGTTTTTAATGATTATCTAGAGGCATAAACGTTCATCCACATTTTATATGATCTTAATCAGGCCTTATTTCGTGATTATTTGTTTACTCACACTAAAAACATGCTCGTTGTAGCTTACACAACATCAGTTTTAGTATATGCGAAACCCGAAACACGTGTCTAGTATTTTTATGTAAAGAATCTATGTACAAAATTTCAAAACTGTATCATGAAAAATCACAAAGTTATAAGCTTGTTATGTTACCTGGTTGTCCGTACAAAAACATGATCACCACGCGGCGCCCGCTGTGCGCCCGTGCTTAGTGCCGCTATAACCTGCAGTGACTTGTGTACGTCGCGCGGTGTCCATAATGTCCACCTTTTTTTAAAGATTTTTGGGGCAAAATATAACACGGTATAAAAATAATTGGAATCTATTCAGTTATTTATTCTGAACAAACTATATTTAGGTTTCGCATATACTAAAAATAATGTGGTATATTCACATTGCGAATGTGCATTACAAAAAGTAAAATCCCATCGAATTCTGAAGTTATTTAAAATTAATTTTCTATTGTAGACACAAACAATAAGCTGCGATTTCCAGTGGAATGAGAGAAACCTGTAGTTACGCTCACTGTTAAGATAACCACGTCGTGGTAGCATAATAGGTAGTTAAATAATAAAAATGGTACAACAAAAAAAATATAATAAAATTTGGGATGGCTTTGAAGCCGCAATGTTTTTGACCGAGGATTACGCAATGATTGAACAAAAGTTTGAGCCAGTTTAAGTTTGATTGCAATATATTTTAATTGCACCGTGAAGAATAAGTATTGTGCAGGACTGGCTCACGCGAAAACATTCAAACATTGGAGAATAATAGGCCGTCAACGTTATTGCGTGAAATTATCGGATCGCAAGGGCTGATTGATTATATAACGCAATATAATTATTGCGCAAACTTATTGTAGGTGTAAGGGCCGCCTAAGAAAATAATATTAAATAAGCTTCTGAAGTGAAAGTAGCAAGGAAGCTCACTATCAGAAGACATTGAGTGTCCTTGACTTAACCTTCATTGTCCAAAATTAATCTTATGTGAAAAGTAGTCCAGAAGAGTAGTTTAGAGAAAATGTTAATAATTTTTTTTTGAAGAAAGTATACTTAAGTAGCATTTAACAATATTCTCGCTTGCCAAGCTTAAAATTCCCCCAATAATAAAAAAAACCTTTTATAATACCTCACCACAAAGAAAATACGAACAAAAACTTTGTAAAAAAAAGCAGCTTTATTTACTAACGAGGTGGCCAATGGGGATGGCCAGCAACTTTTATAAATAAAACATCCCAACCCTGCAAAATAAAAGCCGTTGCTTTGGCCGTGTTCCCTTGAAACGTAATAAAAATGAATGTTTAATTCTTGCTCGAATGCAGTGCAAAACTACTCATATACATTACACAGAGTTCGTTTGTCCGGTTGTTCAGAAAATGTGAAAATATGTGAGTAATTTGGTTCATGGTGGCGTGGGCTGCAAAGAGTAAAGTAAATGCTACTTTAAGTTTCTCTATACTAAACTCACATTTATCTTTTCCGTGACTACAATATAGTCATATAGGAATAAGTGTACATTTAAGAGGATGTCTAAAAGTGGCACCGGTGTCTGAAAAGATGACGATCGTTATGGCATGGGTATGTGATGCGGAGGAATGAGAAAAATGGACTGAGGTAAGTTTTGAGTGCTATAAGAGTAGGGGAAGACCAAGAAACGTTAGATGGACTGAATGAAAAATGATATGGCTAGAAAAGGGGTGACTACTTAGATGACGACTAATAGAGAAATAAGGAAGAAGAAAACATGTTGCGCCGTCCCCAAATAAATTGAGATAAAGGCAAGAGAATGTTGATGAATATAGTCGCAATGTTCCAGTTTTTGTTCCAAATTAAAATTAAGGGTAAAATATCATCAGCTATACTCCATTTACAATTAGACATTTAAACAAACCTTTTTTACAGTCCGTCCAACCGATATTGACTTCTACTGCGTTGGTGGCATGACATTGGCAGCTGCAGTAAACAGTTGGAATTGTAACCACTTGTTTGCCTTTAATGCCATCCTTAAGCCTACGGAATAGAAGTCAAAATCGGTAGAACGGACTGTAAAAAAGGTTTGTTTAAATGTCTCATCTTATTGTATGTGGAGTATACCTAGTTCTGTAGTAGGTTTAGACATGGTTTAGAATTTAATATGACTAGAGACTATTTCGGTAGAATACTTTGCTTGTCATCCTGAATAGGCGGTTTTACCTACTCCTACTTCGGTCAGCAGTGAGGTGAATCGGACGCAGGAAAGGTTGACGTTTAGGGAAGAACTATGCCCTGGTATTAATTCCCGGGAAGAATGCGGGAGTCCGTGGGCTGCGGAAAGCGCAGCAACGGTTTTTTTGCGATGCTTGCCTGGCCCGTCTCTAGCAGTGGAAGTTTTTCATGATGATGATCCGTCTATGGACTCATATGGACTGCTGCTTATTCAAAAGAGGTTCTTACAGATTTGACAATAGAATAAATTATTGAGTGGCAAGCTGGTAAGTAAATCCACGTGACATTAGCTAGCTAGGCAAACGGTAGCAGATGTAACAAACAAATATAAATTTTTGTCCAGCCGACGACACGACAGCAGCAGTGGGAAACGCATTGCGGCTCCACTACCAAATATATTTTTAGTGCACAGTGATAAATATAATGGCAAAACGCAGACAAATTAGCCAGTGCGCCCCCAGCTTTGAATTTGTGGAAAAAATAAATATGGCTAAGAGGTTTTATTTAATTGTAATTTATAAAGCTGATGCCGCTTTATTTCTGTACGTCATGTTCGTCTAAACATTTTAATATTATGTAAGTAATTCGTTTTATTTACATTTATATTTTTTCCAAAATAATCTATATTTTTTGTTACTATTACGAGCTAGTTGCAAGTGTTTTATTAGTTTGGTAATGTTTTGCAAAAAAAGAGGAGCTTGTGGCTAAGTAATAACAGCCGCACGGGTCGATCCATCAGGTTAAGCTACGCTTGCCGGGGTTGTCCGTGGATGGGTGACCACCTTTACATACCGAGAATCCTCCGTGCCTCGGAAAGCACGTTATTAAACTGTTGGTTCCGGCTGTCATTCGTGGATCTTTGACAGTCGTTACGGGTCGTCAGAAGCCCGAAAGTCTGACAACCAGTCCTACCAAGGGGCATCGTATTACCCAGTTACTGGGTTGTGGAGGTCAGATAGGCAGTCGATCCATGTAAAATACTGGTATTCAGCTGCGTCCGGTTAGACTGGAAGCCGACCCCAACATAGTTGGGAAAAGGCTAGGCAGATTGATTTGTTTTGCAAAAAAAGTGTTCATTGAAAAAAATGACATAGGTTTTCTACTGTAGGTAATAGGTATGCTACGGAAAAGTAGTTTCACCTTTTTCTCAAAAAAAAAAAATACCGTTAAGGCTCCTACAAATAGGCGTGACACAAAGGAACTGCTCGTCGCGCGACACGCGATGCCTTTGTGTGGCGCACGATTAAATCGCGTGTCGCGCCTGTTTCAAGGAGCCTTTATACTATATGCTAATTTGAACACTAAAAATAAATATGAATAGCCCAAATTAACAAAGTATGATCCAACCAGGTGTTACTGAAATGAGGTGGTATAATTTCAGCAGTTTAATGAAACGGCACCAGATGGCGTAAGTGATGTCCAGTGAACCGACCAGCTGACAGGCACTAATAGATTTTATTACAATTTTAGGTACTTTTTGTAGTAATTTTGCTTTAGTAAGTACATAGATGAAAGCGGGCCTTGCACTGGGTAACAATAGGTACAGCAGTGCTATTCTGTACAAATATCACCGTGAAAACTTAGGTGAAGTGAGCGTGGAGTGAGCTGTCAATTAGTGTCAATCCCTAGTATCAGGTAGAATGACAACTCACTTCACCTAGGTTTTCACGGTGTGAGATTTGTACAGAATAGTACTGCAGGTGAAGTGAATGTTGGTATTAATGATTCAAAATTATAACCAAAAAACCGGCCAAGAGCGTGTCGGACCACGCACAACGAAGGGTCGGAACCCTACTTGGGATGAATTTATCTTAAGAACAAACTTAACATTGTAGTTGAAAAACATGTTCTCCCATACATTCCAACTGTAAATGTAAGTTTGTACTCACAATATTGATAGATTTACCATGTTATTTTAAGACCACAGACTTCTTATAGTAGTTTCGGAGATAAAGGGGGGGAGGGGGGAGAATGGTCAATTTTCGCCTATTTTCTTAAATAACTTTAAAACAGTTTATTTTAAAATTATAAAAAAAATATATTTGAGACCTGAGGGTCTCAAATATATTTTTTTTATAATTTTTATATTAATAATAATAATAATTTTTTTTATATTTTTTTTTAATAAAAGGGCTTACTATGAGTAGTAAGCCCTTTTATTTGACATGTCACACGGTTTAGTTTGCAAAACTATTTTTTTTAATTTTCTTATTTGTCCCCCAAAAGTGACCCCCATATTCAAAATTCATTTATTTACTTTACCCCTCCGTTTGGGTCACAGAAATTCATATGTGTACCAAATTTCAACTTAATCGGTCTATTAGATTCGGAGCAAATTGGCTGTGACAGACGGACAGACAGACAGACACACGAGTGATCCTATAAGGGTTCCGTTTTTTCCTTTTGTGGTACGGAACCCTAAAAAGATAATCTTATTGGTTTCGTATAAAAAAAAAATCATTAGGTGATGGAATTTTTAATGGCTACAATTTATTAAACGTTCATCAAAATAATCATTAAATGCTACTAAATAAAATAACAAAACTATAAACTGCTCCCCAATAAATTAGGTTACGTTAAGTTTTTTTTTGGTGAGCATTTATCCATTTCGGTAGGTATAGGCGTTTATTTTGATATATAACTGTAGCATCCTTTTTTTTATTTAGTATTTTTAATAATTGCATTCTCAAGTGGCTTAATTAAGTGAAGCGTAGCGGTCCGTAATCATAATACTTCTTTATGTACATGTAAAATAAAGTGTACCTACTAGTAGGTACACTATCTAGATAGATGGCATTGTACAATGGACGTTCATTTCTGAATCGCGGTGTCAAGATTCTCCGCGAGTGAATGACAACCCTGGTTTTTCAGTTTTTTGGTATCGCTTCTCGGCCTTTTGGCTAAGATCAAAGTGTAGTAGGTATCTGTTCTTTTCAGCTTAATATCTGAAAGTTCCCTCACTGAGGGACCAGGATATTAAACTGATTTTTGTAAGCTGACGGGATGTTCGGGGCCAATCTATAACTATACTCTATGTTCGGGGCTCGCTCCACTCCCGTCGCGGGTCGGGCCACATAATACCATAGATACTCCTAGAAATGAAAACCACCATTGAGCTCCAATTACTAAACACAAGAATTTTTCCTTGTGGCGTTTGGCGCAGGAGGGTGTAACAGACATAATGAACAATGGCTTTAACAAAAACTAATGTATGAAAAGTGGTGATAAATAAAGGACGCGTTTAAAACAACTAATCTGATAATGGTTCTCTATCTCGTGCTAGTTGGAGCTAGTTTTCGCGACAAAAATTATTGCTATAGGTCATACTGTTTGCTGCAGCGTGACCAGAATTAGCAGAATTAGCTGATCCTGAGCAGAGTAGTCTTTTGGCTGCTACCCCTAGTGTATATAAAAAAACGGAGGCGCGGAGGGAGACGTTGTAGAAGCAACGTTAAAGTGTTTTGAGGTTAGGTTACAATAATTCGTTTTTCTCAAGAACGGTGTATTACCTTTTCTTATGAGTGGTACCAGGTGATGATGAAACAATTGAAACTATACAGTCATTAAACAATACTTCTTCTGTGGGATATGATGAGATCCCAACACATATCATAAAACACACTGCAGCTTTAATTAGGTACACCAATATTAACACACCTTATTAATATGTCTTTCTCTCAGGGTACCTTCCCGAATAAATTAAAAACCTCTGTTATTAAACCGATTTTTAAAAAAGGTGACGTAACGAATATAAACAATTATAGGCCAATCGTCTTAATACCAATTTTATCGAAGGTGTTTGAAAAGATAATGCATTCTCGTATGACCCAATTCTTGACTAAACACAAAATACTTAAAACGGAACAAAATGGATTCCAAAAAGGCAAATCGACAACGTTAGCAGCTTTTAAATTACTATCAAAAATTACTGAGAATGTGGATAAACATACACGTACCTGTTTTTTGATATGAGCAAGGCTTTCGACTTTGTTGACCACAACATTCTGCTCACTAAGTGTGAACTATACGGTTTTCGAGGCCTAGCATTGAAGTGGCTGCAAAGCTATCTTTCAAATAGGACTCAATATACAGCAATTTCAATAAAGAAGAAATATTATGCAAATCTATCATTAGAAGCAACAATACAGGAGTGCCGGAAGGTAGTGTTACAGGGTCATTATTCTTTCTGTTATATATTAACGACCTACCAAATCTTACTAAGCATTTCTACTCACTATTTGCGGATGATATCGCGGTGGTTATCATGGAGAATAAAATGCTTAATTATAATGCAGAAATTAATGAAGCGGTTACTGCTATCATAACATGGCTTAATGATAATAAATTTAAAAGTGAACATAGATAAGACCTCCTTTGTTCAGTTCTACAATAGAAGATCAAATTCTGAACTTACGATTACTTATTCTGATCAAAGAATTAATGAAGCACATGGAGCCATTTTTCTCGGTATAACAGTGGATAGTGGCTGCACGTGGAAACCTCACTGCTTAAAGGTTACAAATAAGATTAATCGTTTCGCTTTTGCATTGTGGAGACTTTGTAAAATAGCCAACCTCAAAACAGCCCTCTTAGCGTATCATGGTTACGTAGCTTCTAACATTAGATATGGCATTGTGCTACGAGTATGGGGAAATTCAGTTCTTAAACAGGGTATTTATAGCCCAAAAACAATGTATCCGTGCTCTTTGTTACGTGCCACCATTGACATCATGTAAACCTCTTTTTAAAGATTTAAAAATATTAACTGTTCCCGGTATGTACAGTCAACAAAAGAGATGTCTAGGCTGGGTATACTAACATATTTGTATGTGAATTGCTTCATGTTCAATTTCGTGACAATATACAATTTTATCCAACTTCAAAAAAAGGAGGTTACTCAATTCGACCTCGATACTCGATCGTTCTTCGTTCGATTTAGATATATATATTTTTTATGTGTGTTCGCGGATAACTTCGTCGTTTATGAACCGATTTTTATGATTCTTTTTTTGTTGGAAAGGAGATATCCCAAGGGTGGTACTATGATAAAGAAACCAGGATCTGATGATGGCATCCTAGAGAAATCGAGGGGAACCTTCAAATTTTATAGGCACACCTATAGCGGTATGGGTATTTTTTATAGTAACTCGTGCATTTGCTCCCAGAAAGCACCATTTGGTGAAGTGGAACGGATGAGGAAGATCACAGATGGCCATCGGAACTACTCTATAATACGTATTTAACGAGTTGCGATTCGAAACGAAACGAAACGAAACGTGAACGTGAAACTTTTTTACAAAAAAAAAAAAACAACCGACTTCCAAAAAAATACTACAAAGTGAAAAATAACTTTAATTTCGGAAGTCGGTGGCAAAAAGCTAAAATACAGATCCAAAGACACCGACTTCCGAAATTAAAGTTATTTTTCACTTTGTAGTATTTTTTTGGAAGTCGGTTGTTTTTTTTTTAACAAAGTTTTTTTTGTGTTGATGTGTTACAATGTATTGCATAAACAAAGTAATATATATAAAATTGAACATGAAGCAATTCACATACGAGTGCAAATATGTTACTCTACCCTGCCTAGATATCTCTTTTGTTGACTGTACATATTTGAATGCTGTAAAGTTAAAATGCACTCCAAACTATTTCAACGTCTTGGAGACACTGTTACGTTTAATACAAAATAATAATATCCTGATAGACTAATTATTCCTCCAATGAAAAGCCAATTATATCACAGAAGTTGTTTTCCAATGGTTATAAGGTTATTTAATAAATTACCAAAATCGTATAGGGAACTGCCAATCAATAGCTTTAAAACAGCGTTATTCAAATGGCTTGTAGAACAATCATTCTATTCTGAGAAGGAGTACCTAAATTTTAAAGAGTGACACTGACATTTTAGTAATTAATTAATTTCATTTTTTTTTTATCAAATGATAAATGATTGAATGTCAGGTTCTCACTGTGAGACAGCTCTTTGTCCTTGGCACTATTCTGCGTAAACATCCCTCTGTGGTATATGATCTGAATGCTACTTAAAAGCGTAGACACTTTGAAGTTTGCCCAACTCACGGTTGTAGAACGGCCCATGCTCAGCGTCATTTTGGTGTATTTTCAAACCACTTATATAATAAAATAAATAAACTCTGCTCCATTGCTCCCATGTGTCTAAATGAATGCAAAACCGAGGTTACAAAGTGGCTCCGGGTGTCACCACTGTGTGGATCGCCCGGAGGACACGGTGGAGCATACAGTGGAGGTCTGCCCGGCTTGGGCGGAGCACCGCCGTGTTCTCACGGAGGCGATCGGCGGCGGCGATCTCTCGCGTCCAAACCTGGTCCAGGCCATGGTGCGGAGCGAGAGTGCATGGGAAGCCGTCACCTCCTTCTGCGAAGCAGTAATGCTCGCGAAGGAGGAAGCGGAACGCGTGAGGGAGAGGCAACAGCCGCGCCCTCGCGCCCCTAGCCGCCGTAGGAGACGCCCTGGGCGGCGGGAATCGATTGCCGATTCCCGGCCACCGTAGGCGCGGGCTTGCGGACGACGAGTAATGGGCAGCTCGCCGTCCGGTAAGGACCAGGCCCGGGTCGACGGCGCGTTGTGTTCCACGCGCGCCTCAAAGAGATGTCAGCAGTGACGGGGTCAATTGGGCCGATGCCGCCGGGGTCGCGGGTAGTTCGAAGGAGATACCGTGGCCCTGGCACGGGCAGCTGAAGGAACATGGGTGGGTTTTAGTCAGTAAAAGTCTGACACGCCCTCCCGCTCTGCCCAGAGCGGGAGAAGTCATTTGATGATTTCCCATCCACAAAAAAAAAAAAAAAAAAAAGGTTACAAAGTGGCTCTTAAGACTGAAGATTTACTACGTATATCAATCGCTTAACCTAATGTAGTTAATAAAGTAATATGTTTATAGTTATATTTATACAGACTTACATATACACAGGTTTTCATCATATATAACTCTCCCTCACACTCATACAAACACTCATACGTACAGAAATAGGCCACATCATAGCTGCTTTGGCTAGTTAGTTTAGTATATTATATTGTAATCTGATTAGGTACTGTGCTCGTCTTACAACTATTGCTTTATGTTCAAATCTTAGGCGAGGACGCTGGCACCCTAAACACAAGTTAAATCTTACTTTGGGTGCCGGAGTTCATCGAAAACACTCTTTTCCATTGTTGAAACGTTGCATAGTTTTAAGATAAGTGTTAGTGTACAACTGAAGTTAATAAAATTATTTATTTATTTATTTATTTATTGACATTATTATCTTAATTTAATAACTATGATTTATGTTTTAATTTTATTAGCTTCATTTATTTATTAGTTTGCATGCTAGTTTTAGCGAATTGTATTAGAAACTTTTAAAAAACCCGACCAAATGGACTACAATTCTTGCAGTTAAAATTTCATTTCATTTCAAATTTCAGGGGAGTGGGGGCACCCCCCTCTACCCTCCCCACCCTACTCCTCTCCCCTTCTCCTGCCAAACGATACTAGATTTCAACCGCGCTGCCTTTAGAAGATGGAAAACGCGCAGGCGCGCGGCGACACGCTGACGAGAGACGTATAGAAAACGTTGTGTGCAGGTAGGCCCCTGGTGGCTGGTATTATCATCTCAGTATTTACCCTATTCTAACCACATCACGTTGCATACAATCCGTCCAAATTTTGTTTTGGTCGAGCTGTGTTGTGTAGATGGGTACCATTATTGTTATTTCCTTATTCTACATCCTTTGTTGGGTCTGATAAGGCAATATTGCAAAAATATTTTAATAACAAACGTTTTATTTGATTACATTGACGAATACAAAAATAAATCGTGATTCGCTATTACTTCAATTGGCTCATGACTTGTCGAACGCATTTGGCCTCGGTGAAGCACATGTTGTGTGAGCCTTCTTCGTAGCCCCCACAGAGGCATATGCTGCAGTGTTGTCGCGGGTTGCGGATGAAAGTGCCTAGAGGGCACGTGGCATTACCTGTAAATAGTGATAGCATTAACTGCTGCACTCAGTGACGTCACTTAATAGTAATGTACTATATCTTTAAATGACCAGCTTAATTATGTTGGCACACGCCATGGATGAACAAAATAAGTCGGACGGAACTCCTGCTAAACACTAGTACGAAAGCGGCTCTACACAAAAAACAGTCCATCATACAGTCATGCGTACGCGCACCGTGACGTCAGCCGGCACTTCGCACGCAAGGCTTACCGAGTAGCTGCAGTGCAGCAACTCGCACTGTGTGGACGTATCATATAAGTAACTTGCAGTTGCGAATTGGACAATATTTTTGTTTTCGTGCGAGCTGGCGTGTGAGTCGGGCTACCGAGTAGCTGTAGTGCAGGAACTCGCACTGTGTAGACAGCCAAGACATACCGAGCTACTGACATGCGACTACACAGAGTGAGCAGCTGTCTAGTCAGTAGCTCGCACTGTGTAAACAGCCAAGGCAATCCGAGCTACTGATATGCGAGTACACAGTATGAGCAGCTGTCTACTGTCTAGTTAGCAGCTCGCACCGTGTAAACCAGCCATGAAAGACGCAGTTTTTTGGTAGCGAGAATCTTTACAACTTTTTTTGTTCGTCCATGGCACACAAAGAGATTTAAGATATTATAGAGAGGCTATCAGAAGAAATGTCATACAAAAAAAAATACAACCGACTTCCAAAAACAACACTACAAAGTGAAAAATAACTTTAATTTCGGAAGTCGGTGTCTAGTTAAATGTATTTTCGTTTTTTGCCAGCGACTTCCGAAATTAAAGTTATTTTTCACTTTGTAGTGTTGTTTTTGGAAGTCGGTTGTATTTTTTTGTAAAAAAGTTTTTATTTTTCACTTTTTAGTTTTGTACCTACCCCACACAAATTCTAATACCACTACCTGCAAAACAAACTAGAACATCATCCATATAAAAGTGTGGAAAAAATACGTATTATTGAAGCTAACTCAAAAATTACCGAAGCAAAGTTAATCAATTTTATATGGGACCAACTGTGATGTATACCCTCTCTAATAAAACAAAAAAAAACCCAAATCGGTCCAGTCATCTTCGAGTAATCGGGGAACATACATAAAAAAAAAGAAAAAGGTTCCGACGGTTGAGAACCTCTTCCTTTTTGAAGTCGGTTAAAAACTGTTATCCCATGTCTCAGTGACGCCATCTAGAATAATATAGCAAAATTACTAGCCAAATTTGACCTGAATACTCGATACACTTTTACCGACACCAACCTTTGATTTAGCAACCGTCAGATAGTTTGACATATCTAAGAAAATTATTTAATTTATCTTAATACTCGATAAATTATAAATTAGTAACGAAAATAAACAGAAATTGAATCGAGATTTTCAATACCACAATGTACAATTCGGCATATTTTCTTTGAAAATAATTTTCTTTTGGTGGACACGAATGTGACTTGACATGCAGGCGTACCACACAAGACTGAGCGACTTTTGACCACTAGGATATAAGTATCGGATTTCGATTTTATTCGCTATGTCCCGTGTATTGTTAAGTAATATTTAATGTCTTTGCTCTCTAATGATTGAATAATGGAAATAATGTCCCCAGTCTTACTGAAAATTTCAAGGAACGACTCTGAGTACATTTAAGGGGTACACACTACATAAATACGAAAAACTTTATTCCGTCAGTCACAAATACGAATTTCAAAATACCGATTTTCATAATTCCGAATGGTTCAAAGGTTCAAAATTCCTTATATAACAACTCCGATTGCTAAATCTTTATCCTATTTTTATAATTCCAAAATTTCAATATTCCTAACGTATATAATTACTATTCTCAAAATACCGAGTTTCAATAGATCGCATATCAAAAAGTCCGACTTAGTGATAATTCGAGACATCAAAAATACAACAACAACAGTTTCTACAATATATGTGTATGTTTAGTTAGTTTATATTTATGTCCTCGCAGGGCTCCTATTTCTGGGTGGTTGTAAAAAAATTACCACGATACCTTATCCAAGCGACCAAGCAACAAAACTGACAGCAGGTCAACAGAGCCCCGCTGCGCGGGGCGTCTCTTTCTGTCTGCAGGGTTTAAAGGAACCTAACCTAACCGAACCTCGGGGTGCCCCTGACGTTGACCCTCTAGGGTTAGGATTTTCGGGTCAGGTTCGGAATAATCAGAAGTAACTGAATATTATACTAATTGAATCAGAATCAGAATCCTAATTTTAGCAGTTTATTCATAGTATTGAAAATCGGAATGTCTTTTTTCGGCCCAAGAACCCATCGAACATTTGATTCTTGGAACGTATGAAAATCCGAAAACAAACAAATCGCATTTACGACTTTCGGTAAAATAAATTTTGTGATTTTTAATAATAGACATTATATTCTTCGGTGTTTTGAAAATCGGAACATTGAAATTCGGAATAAAATATTTCGGAGTATTTGGGTGTTCCCACATTTAAGTACATTATAGGTTACTGCGTCGCTCTGATGGTCGCAAGTTGGATTGCCGAGTGTGGGATCTTCATCCTGGCGCTTTTTCAGTAACAGCTAAAAGCGACAATAAGCTGCCCCACATTACATCATAGAATTGAAAACAAGCAATTATTTATTCTTCAAATGAGTAGAATTTGTTTTATAACTTACTGTAATCTGAAATAGAAAATAAAATATTGATTAGAAAAATACTATCAATAATTATTCTTAGGTTCATTCAATGGAAAAGTGTACGTATTTAATATTATATTTGAATTATTAATAGAACTTATGGATAAACATAACTTTACCCCATTTATTTTTATTGCTTACGGAAATATAACACTTTTCTTGCGACCTTACCTATAGCTGATATCACAATCGAGACAAGAGCCCGAGCTGCTTACGTAGTTCGCCGAACTTCGTATGGAGCTCGGGCTTCGTCAGACGACTGTATGATGTATAGACTGTGCTGATATTCTATTGCAAGGATGCTACGCACCTCTACACGTCTCGGTTTCTATGGAACAAAACCACTCCTTGACAGAACACTTGCATCCAGCACAATACGGGAAGAAGCCCATGTGGAACTCGTCTTTTTCATCGCAATCTCTCTCTAAAAACATAAATGTTACTTTAATGGTATGAGGCACAGGGTGGAAAGTCCCTCATCTTCCAGTAAAAATGCAGGATCCTCCAACCAGACCGGTGTTGTCTGGTGGGCAACCCGATGGCTATTGTCGGGCTGTCATAATATATTGCAAGCAGATTTCGCGGTAAACTTTGCTTTTTTTATATTTATTTACTGAAATTACAATACAGCGGTGTTTCTTAAATCTAAACTCGCCAAACTTTTACGTCTGATGGCGAGATTACGTTTGATGGCGAGCTTGTGCGATGTAGGATTTGTATGACGTCTGATGCAAGCTGTCGCCATATTACTTTTAGATATCGCCGAGTATGTAACGCCAGGCACAGATTGGTGAAACATAAAATGTTACACACGTTGAAACAAATTCGCCTAGTAGTTGTTACATTTCATATTGCATTGCAATAATTTAGACGGGTCATTTGTATTACATTTTTTTATGTAACAGTTCACTAAAATCCTATTAAATTTTTCACGGGCCCGTATGGCGTGTGCCCTGCCTATCAGTTAGGGCACCGCATAATACACTTGCGGTACAAATCGCTTCGTGCTAGAACTCGATTTTTTTGAGATAGGTACCGTTTATTGGCTTGCGAGGGCAGCTCCGACATAGACCTTGCATCACTGCCTTTTTTCCCAAGATTTCTGTGAGAAAATCTATATATAGGGTGACTGGTAATTAGTGACCGATACTTAAACACATGATTGTACTCATGATAACAAACAACTTTTACTACGGGACCAAACCTGAAATCCCGAAAAAAAAAACAGCTGCTCCCTACATTTTGACGAGTTATGCGAACATAAATGTAGGAAACAGCTGATAAATGGTAGGGAACAGCTGATTTTTGTTTCGCGATTTCAGGTTTGGTCCCATAGTAAAAGTTGTCCATAATGATGAGTGCAATTAAGAGGTTGTGCGTTATTTAAGTTAAACCTTGTATATTTCGATGACATTAAATTTAGCGCACGACATAGTAACGAGAGGCCTAGACCTGATAGACGCACCAGAAGTTTAAGGGTGCTTTTTTTTTTTTTTATGTGCAGCTATACTGCGAGGATGTGAAAGCTAAGCTACGAAACTATGTGACCGTTTCCACTAATGCTAAGCTATGTAGCGGAGCGAATAAGATGTGCTATGAAGACGCGCCGCCGTGAGGTAGCTGTGCGAGGAAGATGCGCAGCTCGAGCTATGCGATGCATCTACAGTAGGGAAGGCACGGGGAGCGGCAGCTACACCACTCGCATATTCATAGCTTCCATCCATAGCACGCATCCTTCCATATAAGAAACATAACTTAGTTGCACCCGTTTCCACCAGTACTTTAATGCTATGTGGACCAATGAATATCATTGGTGGATATCAAACGCATCCATAGCAACGTAGCGTAGCACATCTCCGGTGGAAAAGCAGCCTAAACTTTAAACAAACAGGCGTGTGAACTCTGCGCTTGCGGCCACGCAACTGAGCTCCCTGTTTCCCTGTCACTTATTACATTACAATTACACGATCCATAGCGTGGCAAGAAAGCAGGGAGGTCGTAACTACTCGTGCACCGTGTTTAGGGACCCTGACTCCCTGTTTCTTATTACACTACACTGTGCCTGCGGGTACGGCCTGAAAAATCGTGTATCGTAATAGGACCTTGATCTGTACCCGGCCCTAATATCCCGTTACATTCAGCCATTGCCATTGCCATTCGCGCTGCCGGAAATATTTCCTTAAATACTGCTGTGGCAACGACAAGGGAAATGAGTGTTTACATTGCCGCGTCACATATCTCTCTGACAGTGGAAAACGTAGAAATTCGATAGCAAGTGAGCGAGAGAGCAATACCTACATAAAAACTCATTCGCGCTCGCGTTGCCGGCTCTTTGATGTCCGCCAAAAAATTGCCACTTTGGGAATCGCCAGGCAAGGCAAGCGGCAATGTCAACGGCAAGGGACATTTACATACGAGTATTCGCGTTGCCCATGTTATTTCCCATTTCCTCGCAAATTGCCGTGTAAATGGGCTGAATGTAAACGGCGTATAAGGCCTCTAACGTGCTTTCCGAGACCATCGTCTCGGATATAAACATGGCCACCCATCCACGAACCAACCGCAGCAAGCGTGGCTTAACCTGATCGATCAACTAGTGCGGCTGTTATTACTTAGCCACAAGCCCGAAAGATGATATGGCTGGAAATTGTGTGAGTGATCAATCAATCTGCCTAGCCTTTTCCCAGCTATGTTGGGGTCGGCTTCCAGTCTAACCGGATGCAGCTGAATATCAGTATTTTTATGGAGCGACTGCCTATCTGACCTCCACAACACAATTACTGGGTAATACGATACCTTTTGGTAAGACTGGTTGTTAGACTTTCGGTCTTCTGATGACCCGTAACGACTGTCAAAGAACCACGAATGACAACCGGGACCAACGGGTTAACGTGCTTTCCGAGGAATCTGGGTATGTAAAGATGGTCCACGGACCAACCCCGACAATCATAGCTTAACCTGCGGCTGTTATTACTTAGCCACGTACGAGCTCCTCAATTGTGTGATTGATATGACGGCTAATAGAGATGTAAGGAAGTAGTAGATATGTTTTCAAGACCCACCTTGACAGAGAGCTAATTCTTCCCGCGTGCATATCCACCTCCCCTGTTGTGAACACGTGCAGGAAACGCACTTGGTTGGGTATCCAATCTCCCCTGGAGTGCATACTTCGTCCAACTCCTCTGAAATTTAACGGTTTTAAAAGGAATGTGACAAAAATCGGTGCTAGTCAGGTACTCAAAAACTCAAAACCAGAGGTTTCTGAGTTCCCCACATGAACTAAAAAAATGTTTAGGCTGTGCGTTGCCTGTCGTGAATGAATTTAAGATTTTTATAAAGTAAAGTTTGACAGCTTTTATATAGAAAATATACGAAAAATAAATTATGTCAAACCACCGCCATATTTATTCTTCATGGATAAAATTTATCTGACCATTACAAAAATAGCCCTTAAGGCCCTACATCGAAGCGTGGTTTAGCTCGGTGTGTAAGTGAAATGACGTTACGGCTATCGAGATAGAAGACTCACGCGCACCGGAATTTAAACGCGCTTCGTTTAAATGTAGATTTATGACAAACTGCTATACTTTAATCTATTTTTAGGTTAGTAAGTTCTTAACATATATAAATACCATTGATTTAAAGTAAATTTTATTGCACAGTAAGGAACTGTTTGCGTATAATCGTATAAAACAGAAAATAGAATGTACTACTTTGGATTTTTTTTCTATCGAAAAATTTTCAAGTAATCATATTTCGGTTTTAGTACAGAAATAGACAATATAATCAAATAACACATATGGAAAATCCACAAAACACAAAATTATCGACCCGATATCGATTAAATTATCCCTTAAACGAAAAAAATCTGTTTAGGGCAAATTTTACTAAAGTCGGATACATATTTTATCCGTGGAATAAAATTGACGACTGACAGTTTATTTATGAAGACACTGTCAAAAATTCAAAATTCACCCTAAGCATCATAAACACGGCTTACCTCGTGAATTTTGTTGTGCTACATCTGAAAAAGAAAACTCAATAATAAAAGTTCAGTTAAAAAAACCTGCCAAGTGCATGCACGAACAATGAAGAGTTCCGTAGTTGGGATGAATACATTCTAAGAACAAACTTAACATTGTAGTTGAAAAACATGTTCTCCCATACATACCAACTAAAAATTTAAGTTTGTATGCACAATATTAAGAGATTTCCCATGTTATTTTAAGACAGTAGACTTCTTATAGGTTTTCCTGTAATCTATAAGTATAGAATTATTTTCTGCATTTTTTTCAAACTTTTCAGCTCAGCAGTTTAGAGGATAAGGGGGGAATGGTCAATTTTAATCTATTTTCTTAAATAAATTTAAAACTATTTATTTCATAACTATAAAAAAATACTTTCACAGAAAACCCTTTCATTATTTTGAAAATATAATACGGGACAGAATGCAAAACGTTTTTTTTTTAAATTATCTTGCTTGCCTAAAGTCCCGTGTAACGTAAATAAATGAATTTGGAATATGGGGCCACATTCAAAATTCATTTACTGACGTTACACGTCTAGTAACGTTTGGGTCACAGAAATTCTTAGGTGTACCAAATTTCAACTTTGTCGGTCGATTAGATTCGGAGCAAATTGGCTGTGACAGACAGACAGACAGTCAGACACACAAGTGATCCTTTATGGGTTCCGTTTTTTCATTCGGACTTACGGAACCCTAAAAAGTGAGAACAAATCTATAGTGTGATAAAAAAATCTGTATTTACCTTTTGAATATTTGCACAAATTCAGTAAACATAAGGCGAGTCCATTGTGCAAACAGAAACAATTTCTACAAAATCTGTTGTTTTCAGGGCTGAAGAATGTGAAAGGCTCACAGAAAGTATTCTTCTTCTTCATGTTTCCTCTATGAACCTTGCCACCTTGAAGGATATTAATCACTGCAAAAATTAAGAAATATTAAATATTTGTGCATTAAATTAAGTACCTAAATAGATTTTTTGTATTATACCTAAGCGATCGTGGATTCATCAGGAGGCTTACACAGGGTTATTTTAAATTGGCTTGCTAAACTTCACAGATGCTATGGGTGTCGATAAATTGATTTGTGATTTTTTTATTGTGGTGTTATTATCATCATTCGTTATTGTAGTCACTTGAAATATCAGTTTGAAAAATGTGTTTTTTTTTTTTTTGTGTAAACTTGAAAGACGTGATGAGTATCGATAAAACATAAGAAAACAGTTTTTCTTAAGTCATATTTCAAGTAACAAAACTAACAGTCGTTGACCTCCCAAAAAAACATCAAATCTTTTTATTTTTATTTTATTTTATCATGTTTAGTTAACGATGCCCAACACGGCTGCAGAGTTTAACTAGTCAATTTAAAATGACCCTAATGACCCATAGTTATTACCAATCATTAACTTTAAACCACCAGGAATGACCAGCGGGGCAATTGCGTAACACACTATCAATCGGAATCGGTTTAATTTTGACATTTTTCAAACACAAATTCAAGACAAATTTTTCAAACATATGAAGCAATAAATTATCAATTTGCTTCAAAATGATTCAGATTCCGATTGACAGTGTGTTACGTAATTAGGGTGCTGGTCGTATTTTACAACTGATCTGGAAGAAACTTGGTATACAGGTTTTACGCAGGATATTAGAATGCTGTCAGCCAAAAAGGGATAGATTGAAAACATTTTAATTTGCTTTTCACATCATAGTGCTAAGATATGCTGGTCAATTAAACTAAATGACTGATTAAATTATTATTATTTAGTACATAAGCATAATCAGTCTATAATGTTCCCACTGCTGGGACACAGGCCTCCTCTCTGTGAGAGGGAGTGGGCCATAATCCACCACGCGGGCCCAGTGAATTAATACGTCGTCATGTTACTACACGTACACGTACGTGTACGTGTTGTACTTACACGTTCTTTCATCAGAACCAAGTTCAGTATGGCCATCCGTACATGAGATGATGGTACACACTTTCCGTGCATTCAAACATAAGCAGACATTACACGGATCATCTGACGGCATCTTCTCGTTTTCAACACAGTTGTCCACTTTTAACAACTGTTTTGCGTTCCTGGATTTTTGTTCTGCTCTTCCTAACGGCAAGTTAAATGGAGCTGCAAATAGTAATGTATATCTGTACTATTGTGAGATGAGTATGAAACATAAGTATTGTATATAACTGGTGTGTAGTTGTATACGATGTGATAGTAGGTATGTCTTGCGTGTGTCTGAACTAGTGATGGTGAATTCCCGAGAATATTCTCCTTCCGAGAACTTTGTTGAGTTTTCGAGAATAATCTCTTGGAAGAGAATTTAAAAATTTGATGACTCTGTTGTATTGAATAGTTTTGAGTGCATTAGAACGTTTCACAAGGTTTACGTTAAAATAATCTACTCCACAACTTGGATTCTCAGTAAATTCTCCTAAGCGAGAACATTCCCGAGAATAATTCCGAGAAAATTCTCATAAGTTCTCTTAAATTCTCTTAAAATTTTCGTAAGGTATTGATGTTAAATTAGGACTTCGCATCAAGATAAACATAATGATTTACACATAATTAGCATTAGGTAAAAAAATAAATTGGGAAGTTAAATAATTAAAAACAAAATACCTAATAACGTGTTATAATAATATAATAAGAAATCGTGAGATTTCTTCGATTTTGTGATATAATATACACGTTTTTGGTTGTTACTTGGTATTGGCAGTTACATTTAAGTATTGCCTCCTATCCATCACAATTAACTACAATTTCAAGATATTTTAATTTAAAATTCTCGTATACTCTCCGTCGAAAAGAATATTGCAGAATATTCTCGATCGGATAATATACTCTCTGAACTGGGGATGTAACCTACAAACAGTTTAGTGGCTTTTTCACCATCCAGACGGATTTCTTTGTGGTTCATAATAATAAACCAGCTACAACGCTAAATACTTGCAGACTTGGTACTGAATCCGTAGTAGTGGTGGCGGTGACATGGGAGCAAAAACTTGTTAGTTGGTGCTGATTTCTTTATTTGACCTCGGTAACAATTCGGTTAAGAGCCCATACTATATACCTCAGCAATTTTATCTCGCTCGCACGATACTGCTCGCGGACTGATTGAGAGCGAGACTGAGTGCGGTTGCTGGGCGCCGATAGTTTAGGTAATTGCTTTTTACGGTGAAAATAATGATAATTAAAAAAAAATTAAAGAACACAAGAACTGCTCTAAAGTTAGTATGCAAAGTTTCATGATCTTTGAAGTATTTTTTGAATACCAGCGGTATATTGTTTGGTGCTCTATCGAGAAAATTTTATGGAATCGTGTTTTTGTCAAATTAATCCTCAACTTTACCTTATATTTATTGCAAAATTAATGCTGCAGTATTTTCGACATAACGGAGGATCATGCTAAGCTATTTGAGGTAGTGTAGGCTCTTATAGACTTGCGAAGGCAGATGCGGAGGTACGATTTCATGCTTTAGTTTCACATTTGTGGACGCTGAGGCGAGGTTCCGTTACGACCCTAGTCTGGACAATAAATAAATAAACCTTGTTTGCTGTGTATCCTACCAAAAATATACTTACTGTGTTTGTCCCAATTATTATAACACTTCCTCTTTGTGCACAGCAATTCATGTCTATCGCAAATACAGTCATTGGACAGTTCGGGTCAAAGTCGTCTGGGTAATACTTTTTCCCTGGAATGCATCTCTGTTTTGTGCCTTGGGTCAATTTATGCTTTTTCATTTCTTGAGTTCGAATAAAAGACAAGAAGCTGTCTGAAATTTCACCTGAAACACATAATAAATAAAGGTTATGAAAGAAAAAGGGTGCCCTTGCTGTATTTGTGTATATAGTTTGTTTAGCTAGGGAACAAAATATGTAACGAAAGGGCCCACAACTTTTTGATATGCTTTTGCCCACGGTTTCACCCAACTGAAGGTATAAAAAACCAAAAAGGTCAAAAAGATAAATCTGAATTCCTCATGCCATACCACCATGACAGTTTGCACATACAAATTAAAATCTTAATTCCTCATACCAAGGGTTATTCGAAAATACCCCATGTTCCGCGATTTTTTGTAGATTTTTTTGGAAGTTATTATTGTTTTTGTAATTGTTTAGAGTTTTCTGCCGGTGCAATGGAGCTTCAAAAGTCATATCCTTTTTTTAGTGTGTATTTTACAGTTTTTTTTTTTGTGACATGAAAGTAACATTCAAGACGACAATCTCACAAAAAAATCTGACAAATTCCCACTACAAAATAAGATATGAATTTTTGAAGCTCCAGCGGCAGACAACTGTAAACAATATTACAAAAACAAAAATGACTCGAAAACTACCAAAATCGCGGAACATATGTACAGTCAACAAAAGAGATATCTAGGCAGCGCACACCAACATATTTGTATGTGAATTGCTTCATGTTCAATTTTATATATATTACTTTGTTTTTGCAATACTCCCACATTGTAACACACCAACACAAAATTGTATATTTTCGAAAACCCTTGGGTTGAGGAATTCAGATTTTGTACGTGCAAACTGTCATGGTGATCGGTCAAATGGTGCTGGTGTTTACCAATCTCACAGGGTGGATTTTTGAAATGGGGCAGTAAGGGCAGTATTGGGGTAGGTAACCGGTTAACCGTAGCAGGCGTTAGCTACAGGAAAACAGTTGTAAGAGAAGAGAATGTAATTAAATTTGAGAAATTTTGATCTGCATATCAAAATTTCTCAAAAGTTAAGGACATTCTCATAGATTTTTTTTTAAAATAGGGATGTTGGCTAACCTTTTTTTTCTCCATCATGTGCGTTATTAAATATATTGGTCACGTATTTTTTATTTTTTTACGTAATCAAAAGATTACGGCAATACATAGAGGTAAAATGTGGCATGACGTCAGTCTTTGTCAGATTTTATACGTAGTTTGTTATAGTTGTGACGTAGCGGCTGTACAGTAGCGAGCCCCCACTCCCCAACTTTAATGCGTTTTATCTAAGTAATTTTTTTATTAATAAAGTAAAAAATACGCGTCTGATATTTTTTTATTATCTAATTAACGGACTAAATATAATTTCTTCTTTTACCCAGGAAACATCCCTATTGCAAGTTAGCAAGACAATGGGGAATTTTCGCAAAAACTTTTTTTTGTACCAATCGATCCTGTTTCTTAAAAAGCTCTATATGACCAACTGAGGTTTGACTACTAGAAAAGTCAGAAATCGCAAAAAAATTTTCCCATACATTTTGTAAGAAATGAGACTCCAACTTACTTTTTTCTTTTTTGTAGACTGGCCTTACCTCTTAGTTTCCTTCTAGAACAATTTTTGTTTGTGCAAATAGTTTTTCCCTTCATACAAACGCACATGTTGCATCTATCTAATGCAGGCGTCACTTCTCCCTCGTTGCAGTTTGAGTCGGTCACAACATTGTCTGTAGATGAAAGAAATCAGATTAAAGCCTTACAGCGTCTTAGGGGCCATAATTTTTCGCAAGGCAGATGATGTTCCGGGGTGGCGCGAACATACGTCTCGTTTTCGTACGTCCCCCGACTAATGCTATTAGTAGGAAACTGTGGGATTTTCGTCAGTAGGAGGCCGATATAATCCTTCTCCCATCCATCCTCATTATCTGTTAATAGCTGGTGCGTAAATGGTCAAAAATATGGCGACTATTTATTTTCGCTCATATTTATTTCCCACTGCTGAGACACAGGCTTCCTCTTTGTGAGAGAGAGCGGGCGTAATCCACCACGCGGGCCCAGTGCGGGATGGTAGATATAATTGTTGGTTCTAGGAGATACCGGTTTCCTCACGATGTTTTCCTTCACCATTTTTCGAGAGCTGTGGTGATGAACTAATTTACAAAAAGAAAAGTGCCTGCTTGAGTTCGAACCCACGACACTCGTACGTCGCGACCGTTACCACTTGGCCGCCACTGCTCTATTATCTTATTTTCACTTAAAGGTCGTATCTCACTTAAGAAGCCCCATTCACGGTCAGTCCATCGCGCCAAATGGCGTAATGTACAGTCAACAAAAGAGATATCTAGGCAGGGTAGAGTAACATATTTGTATATACAGAGGACGTCCTTTTTTTTTTTTTGTGGACGGGAAATTATCAAATGACTTCTCCCGCTCTTTGGCAGAGCGGGAGGGCGTGTCAGACTTTTACTGACTAAAACCCACCTATGTTCCTTCAGTTGCCCGTGCCAGGGCCACGGTATCTCTTTCGAACTACCCGCGACCCCGGCGGCATCGGCCCAATTGACCCCGTCACTGCTGACATCTCTTTGAGGCGCACGTGGAACACAACGCGCAGTCGACCTGAGCCTGGTCCTTACCGAACGGCGAGCTGCCCATTACTCGTCGTCCGTAAGCCCGCGCCTACGTTGGCCGGGAATCGGCGATCGATTCCCGCCGCCCAGGGCGTCTCCTACGTCGGCTAGGGGCGCGAGGGCGCGGCTGTTGCCTCTCCCTCACGCGTTCCGCTTCCTCCTTCGCGAGCATTACTGCTTCGCAGAAGGAGGTGACGGCCTCCCATGACAGAGGACGTCCTGAATGTCCACATTGCAATGAACATTATTTTGCCGTGTGGGAGGGTGTCGTATAAGTCGGCTACGACCTTTATACAAATCTAATACATCCACACACTTCAATAGTCTCACTATCTGTTACACAACATCAGTTTTAGTATATGCGAAACCCGAAACACGTGTCTGGTATTTATATGTAAAGGATCTATTTACAAAATTTCAAAACTGTATCATGAAAAATCACAAAGTTATCTGGTTGTCCGTACAAAAACATGATCACCACGTGGCTCCCGTGCCTAGTGCCGCTATAACCTGCAGTGACTTGTGTACGTCGCGCGGTATCCATATTGTAACCCTTTTTTAAAGATTTTTGGGCCAAAATATAACACGGTATAAAAATGATTGGAATGGATTCAGTTATTTATTCTGAACAAACTATATTCAGGTTTCGCATAATACTAAAAATAATGTTGTATATGAGACCATTCTCTGACATCACCAATGTGCGAAATGTGGGTTTAAGTGGGTAAATACTTAGAATATAAATATATCCGTTTGGGAGTATAGACAATAGGCGATATTCTATGGGCCCATCATAGGGTGAAGTTCTATATTGTAGAGATGTGCAATATTTGTACGCCAGGATTGCGATAGGTACATACCCGTCACCAAGCATGCACGGCTGGTACAGAACTCTTGGCCACCCTGACAGATACAGAAGTTGCAGCCATCATCCATTTTGTACTTATGACCCTCAGCGCATTTAGATTTCTTATTATATGAAACTAAAAAAAAAATAACATCAATGTACATTGACCAAAGGAACGCATGAGAGTAATAGAAGAGTGAACAACTTTATGTTGATGTATGGAGAGGTAGAGGAAGAGGAAGACCAAGAAAAGATGGATGAATGAAAAACACTTAGTGTTAAGTGTTTTTCATTCATCCATCTTTTCTTGGTCTACGTAAATCTACTGTTAAATCTGTGTAGATTTAACAGTAGATTTACGTACTAGAAACATGATCTGGCTTTCAGGAACCAGATTTTTTTATAAGTATTTGAACTAGCGACCCGGTCTTGCTTCGCACGGTTTTTACGACTTGACAAAACATGAAGGTTTCTATATTATACATGGTTAGTTTTCAATTAACAGCCAAATTTTCACAGGGTGTTCTACCCATGATTATTGACAACTTTCACTATGGGACCAACTTTGAAATCACGAAAAAAAAAATCAACTGTTTCATACATTTTGGTCGAGTAGGTATTGAACTTTTGTATGAAACAGCTGTTTTTTTTTTCGTGATTTTAAAGTTGATCCTATAGTAAAAGTTGTTCATATTCACGGGTAGAACGCCCTGTGAAAATTTGGCTGGTCATTGAAAACTAACCCTGTATATATGTATAAGTTAAATATTAATGTATTATACTTAAAAACCTTTCGGAATAAATTCTCTAAATGATAGTGAAAAGCGCATCAAAATCCGTTGCGTACTTTAGAAGAACAACGCGACCACACAGACAGACACGAAAAGCGACTTTATTTTATAATAAGTATAGAAGATAGAGAAGACTCGCGTTTGTCAATTGTTTTCCCAGGTGATAATGCCGATATCAGACACTTTACTCGAGAGAAGGTTCATTAGGGTTCCTTACCAAAATGGTAAAGGAACCCTTATGGTGCGACTCAGTCTGTCTGTCTGTCTGTCCGTCTGTCACAGCTGGTTATCTTAAGAACTACTAATGCTATCAACGCTATCAGCTTGAAATTTGGAACAGTTTTAGATGACGTTTCCCCAACATGTTTAAAGGATTTCAAAAAAAGGAGGTTTCTCAATTCGACCGTATATACACACATCAAAAGTGTCTAGGGATCAAGCATTTTTATGCGGATTTCTTGAGATTGAGATGTGGCTTTGTAATAAATTTATGATTTTATAAATTTATATGGATCCTTTTTGGTGCATTTCATAATTTGAATCAGGAACTGTGAATCAAATTCGAGTAAAAGATGAAAATCAGCTGTCAATATTTTCCCTATAAAAACATACAACGCATTGAAGACATTATTAGTGCTACTGTTTCCCTACTACTGATTAAAACCAACGTTATTATGGAGCGGCGACGTCATTTAAGCAGGGAAGAAATGCTCAGAGCCGTGGGAATGATAGAAGCTGGTTCCCGGCAACGTACTGTGGCTTTAGCTCTGAATACAAGTCAGAGTGTTATCAGTCGACTTTGGACACGTTACCGAAGCACTGGTACCGTGGCTGAGCGCCATGGAGGACGGTATCGCTGCACCACACGGAGACAAGACCGATACATTCAAATCTTAACTCGAAGAGCTCCAACTATAACCGCCATGATGTTAGCCGTGAGGCTTCATCACTCTTCAGGGAACTTAATTAGCGACCAAACAGTCAGAAACCGCTTGCATGAAGTGAACCTTCATTCCCGAAGACCGCTACGGGTACCACCTATAGCAATGCACAATCGTAGGATTCGATATCAATGGGCTCTTGAACACAGAAATTGGGCAGAAGAACAATGGCGTTTCGTGTGCTTTTCTGATGAGTCTCGTTTTGGTATGAGACCGGATACAAGACGTATACGGCACTGGAGAACCCCTGGACGCCAACAGCGATTAAAATCCTGCCAGGAAGTCCATCCTTATAGTGGTGGAACCATCATGGTATGGGCGGGTATTTGGATCGGCGGAAGAACTGAGTTGATTTGGATCAGATGCAACCTCAACGCTCAAATTTATGCTGAGACGATTGTATCAGACGTCATCGTTCCTCTACAAGTGCAAATCGGTCCCTTATTTCAGTTAATGCATGATAATACACGACCGCACACCGCAAGAGTTGTAAGACAGACTCTCGCCGCAGCTAACATCAATGTCCTGCCCTGGCCTGCTCAGTCGCCAGACTTGAACCCGATTGAGCATGCATGGGATATGCTACAGAGAAGAGCTCTGCCGAATATGGAGGGTATCCAGTCGCAAGAAGACCTTTTTTTGTTGTTGCAACGAACATGGGCGGCCATTCCACAGCGTGATTTGGATGAACTCATTTTGAGTATGCCAAACCGATGTTCTTGTGTTGTTAGTGTTCGCGGTAGAAACACGGATTATTAATTGTTTAAGTTACCCAATAAAATTTTAAAGAAAACTGTTATTTCAGTCTTTTTTTCGAACTTTAATGTTAGTGGTTCAAATGTCAAAAATCCCTTTATTAGGAAAATGGCAAATTTCTTTATTAATGCAAAGGTGACTTGGTTTATCGTTACTGTGACAAACGAAAACACTTTATTTGATGAATCCTTAAAGAAAATTTTAATTAATATCAATCAGGAGAAAAGTTATTGCAAAAATATATGTTGATCCCTAGACACTTTTGATGTGTGTATATATATATTTTTTTTACTTATTACAAATATGAAAGATATAAAAATATCGTTTGCATTGCAAAAAGGGGTGTCTTAAAAATTCGAAGTGGGGTTATTAAGCAATGAAAGAGCGCTGTTTGCAGTCTCAAACATTTTTTTTTAGCTCACATAGTTTTCGACTTTTGATGAAAAATTAAAAAAAAAAAAACAATACTGTTCCTCCGCCCTTATCTCCGCAGTTTGCACAGAGAAAAATCTGAAATAATTCTAGGTGATAGAAGATTATGTAAAGATCACAAGAAAAATAAAAAAAATAAAACGAGACATCGTTTTATTTTTTTCGGAAAAAGTGTGGTTTTAGAGACATCTAAAACCACACTTTTTCCGAAATCGGAACGGAACCCTCGGTGCGCGAGTCCGACTCGCTCTTGACCGGTTTTTTTGTTTCATTCTACGTTCACACAACAAAGAAGAAATTATATAGGAAGGAACAGTTCATCCGCTCCTTTCAATTCATTTTTCTATAATTCTGTAGGTAGGCGAATGAAAGATGCCGCCGAGTGCCGCGATCCAACATCGTTGGATTGGTTCACTAAACATTTTTCACTTTTAATTAATTTTGTGTGCAGACGTTTCTTCTACTTCGAGTGAAATATGCCGAATGAAAGTGAAGCATCTGATATCTGCTCAATGTCCACGCTTGCCTAGACCTTGCCTTGCCTATTCACTCAAGAGTTTGAGACTCCCAGAATATACCTAATAATGGGAAGCACAGACTCCGACTAGGAGTTCAACTCCTCAATTTAAGTGTTATACTAATAAATACCGGATTGTCTTTGAATGCAGGGGTTGTTCGTGCATAATATGTTCGAATCTAAGCAGATACACATATTGCACGGATCTGGGGCGGGCACAGGGTTTCCCCCTAAGCATTCGGGCTCGGAGAAAATCGTGGGCAC
Source organism: Cosmia pyralina (assembly GCA_946251885.1). Classification (NCBI taxonomy): domain Eukaryota; kingdom Metazoa; phylum Arthropoda; class Insecta; order Lepidoptera; family Noctuidae; genus Cosmia; species Cosmia pyralina. The sequence continues at coordinate 20,931,718 of OX276342.1, read as the reverse complement.
TGTAACATATAAATTAAACTGCTAGTACCGCTGACTGTAAAAAGCGTGACATCTTTCATGCCAAGAAACTTTGTGTGTTAAATTAATGCTTCAATATTAGTAATACATACCTGTATCCCCCCAACATGATTTTTGTGTGCAGAACTCAACTTCTCTATGGCAAACGCAATAATTACATGCGTCGACTTGATGTCGGATACCTTCAGTGCAAAGTTTCGTCTTTGAAGGTAAAAGGTTATCTAAAAAACACGAAAGGTTTCGACACTTCTGTTACACCGACCCTAAAATTATAGCTATCTAAAGATAGCTATAATTTGTATAAATAGTAATAGTTAGTTAGTATAAAATACTAACTTGATAAGAAAGAGGTCTGTGTGGAAAGGTAATGAGACCTCTGACTGAGTCCAGGGGCCGTACTATGACGTAAAAAAAGATAATGGATCCATCTTGGTTCCGTTGAGAAAAAAGGTTGGTGCTATAGGTCGTATATAGCTCCTTCTCTCTCTCACATTGGAACCATGATGGGTCCATGATCTTTTTTCACGTCGTAGTCCGGCCCAAAGGGTTAATCCTGACAATGTCCGAAATTAAAGCCGTACCTTCGTACATTGCAACACGAGTGCAATAAAATAATAGAGGCAGATGGCTGGCCTTTTTATTGGCCAAAGAATCAGTATTGTTATTCAATGTGGCTATATGCGCGATGACGCGTAGCGGATGAACTTTTAGACTCCCTATGAGCTCTTCCCCCCTTTTTATACTTGTGTGTTAGCTTTTAATGATGGACATAAATCAAGTCAGTGTTAATTATGATAATACATACGATGATCATAGTTTGATGGGCAAACATTATCAGAACACATCCAATTTCCGTTGAAAGTGCACCGGCAGAAATTACAATCGTCTATTCGCTGAATTTGTCCTACTTCACATTCGAAATTCAAAGAGTTTCGTGGCCTCGTCCTGTGCTTTGGGGCATCTGAAAAAAATAAATCTTTTGTAAGTGTGTACTTACCATTCTCCTACTCTGATCCGAATTAGTCAGGATTGAAGCAGTATATCTTCTTCTTGCATACATCTCTACTTGACGTCATCTCAGTAGTTTCTCCCTTTTTTTCAATTCAGCTTTCATACAATCCGTCCATCGCTTCTTTGGTCTTGTTTCACTGTTTTATCTATCCAAATTCATACCTACTCAAAACTTTCCTTATGACATGATCCTCGTTCCTCCGCATCACATGCCCATACCATGACAGATTTTCCACACGACTTCTCGGTCACCGGCGTCACTTTCAGACTTCCACTTACATATTAATTTCTAATTTTATTTATTCGAGTAACACAACACCACACATCCCACTTAGCATTCTCATCTCAGCTGCATGCAATTGCCTTTGATTTTTTCCTCATGTGGCTAAACCTTTTGATCCATAAAAGAGAGCAGAGCTTTATCAATATTTGTGTACGTTAAGTCTTTATTTTTCTTGTAAACTTGGCTTAGAGGTCATTTTTCAATCCTCAGATAACTTTTACGCGCAACAAAACTATTAATAGTTTAGTTAATAGCCGTATTAAAGTAGATAGTAACAGGTATTCTGTGATCATTTCAACAGGTAGCCATTTGAAATGATCAATTTTTACGATTAAAAAGTTATAGCCTTCGGACAAACCGACGAACAGGCAGACGGACGTAGGCTCGGACGTAATAAACTCCCGTTGCTACATTTGCGTACCTACGTAACCCTCAGAACGTTTGGAGGGATCCTTGCAGGTTTGATGTTTCAGTCTACCCTCAAGGGAAAAAACCGTGAATGAATGTGACATGTGTTAAACTCTTCTATTTTAACAAAACTAAACACTGTTCATTGTCTAAAATAACTTTATTAAACATATGGAATTCTAACTACAACGTCAACCGACTCGCTTCTTGGTTCCATGATCACTGCCCTGCTTTCCGTTTTACAATTTAAAACGACTTTTCCACCCAGAAGAACGATAATATCATAACCGTCATTTCTAAGTGTTGCCAAAGTAAATAATACATTCAGTTGGCATAATGTAAACATTTAAAAGTTAGTTAAATATAAATATAGTACTTTGACAGTGTTGCCACAGTGAATATAATTAGAAATTAAAATAATACATTTTTAAATTAAATCCAAACTACCGCAATAAACGATAAGTTTTAGTAGAATTCACAACAATTATTTTCAATTAATGAGGCAAATGTATCTAGAAAATGCTACTATTTATTTTAAATTAAACCATGAATTTGAAACAAGCTAACACATGTATGTAGGTAAGCTTTTATTCATAAACAAAAAACTTACCGGTTGGTTTACTGGTCGTCGTGGTATCATCTGTACAGTTATATCTTATTCGACACTCGATTTTTCGATAGACACTGCAATAGCAATAACCGCATTTTCCTCTTGTGAATCGGCTTCCTATGTAGCATCCTTTTCTGGGTGTATTTGCTGGAAATCGTATAAATAAATTATTCCACCTGGATTTTTGTAATTAATTTAATTTATATATCTAGTAATTTTAAATTGAAGGTCAAATTTTGGAATTAGAGGTTTATTATAAAAATATAAGGTGGTGACTAAAAAATTTGAATGAATAAATTATTATTTTTCAATACACTTCCTCGAAAACTGGTTCATGTCGCACTACGATTAGGTTCACAATGCAATGTATTTCACACGTGTGCGATTTTTCATTTTCCAACACGTGTGCGGGAGTAAAAATTGCCACAGATAACTGATACCTATACTTAGTCCAAATTGGTTCAATGCCTTGGTTCTATTCACACCGTCTCTATTCGGAGGTGAATGTTTTTTTTTAATCTCGGCAAAGATATGCCTTTACGGCGTTAATATGTTTTAAATATTTAAATAATGTTTATAAATAGAATATCATCAAAAACCATGATTATTACAATAAAAAATATGTTTATGAACAAATTAACATTTATTTGTGTTTTAAACTCAAAAATATTTGAATTTTCTATTTTTCATATTAGGCTGTTTATCGGCTTTATACCTTTGCTTCTCCGAATCTGGCGAAAGCATAGCGCGTAAAAAAAAGAAAATTTAAGCCAGAGTTTCGTAATAATTTATCACAAAAATATTTTTCGTTATTTTATTTTATTAATAAATAAATAAATAAATATGTTTGGACATATCACACAACGCCATCTAGCCCCAAGCTAAGCAACCTAATGCTTGTGTTATGGTAACGAGATGGCTGATAAACTACTTATATACATTTTTTTTTTTTTTTTTTGTAAATACATACATATTATAGATAGAAAAACACCCAGACTCGGAACAAATACTTGTAGGTCGTACAAATATTTGTTCCGTGCGGGAATCGAACCCGCGACATGCTGCGCAGCAGTCAATCGCTCAACCACTGCGCCAACCGTGTCGTCAATTATTACTTCAAAAGTGTATTGAAAAACGTCGTTCGATACACGTGGACATTTGTTATTACAGTTCTCGGCTCAAAAACAACCTCGCCTACGGCTCGGGTAATTCCGCCTCGAATGCAATAACAAACATTCTCCACTTGTATCAAAATGTACTATAGTCATGCCGAAATTCCGAAAAGTTTCAACCATTTTCAAATGTGGTGTTGTATGTATATCTACAATTTATTTGAAAATAATCTTTATAGGGTTCCGTACCCAAAGGGTAAAACGGGACCCTATTACTAAGACTCCGCTGTCCGTCCGTCTGTCCGTCTGTCACCAGGCTGTATCTCATGAATCGAGATAGTTAGACAGTTGAAATTCTCACAGATGATGTATTTCTGTTGCCGCTATAACAAAAAATACTAAAAAACAGAATAACAAAATAAATATTTAAGGGGGCTCCCATACAATAAAAGTGATTTTTTTTGCTCGTTTTTGCTCGATATTGATAACGGCAACAGGTAGACGCTTGAAATATTCACAGAATATTTAGTTATATATTCACTTTAAAAATAAATATTTAAATTAAAATGAAACAAATATTTAAGGGGGGCTCCTATACAACAAACGTGATTTTTTTGCCGTTTTTATAGATAATGGTACGGAACCCTTCGTGCGCGAGTTCGACTCGCACTTGGCCGGTTTTTACTTTTTTTCTGTGATTTACAACGTTACTGAGCTGGTTAAACCATCCTCCACGCGCGTGATGACGCAGGCCAAAGCTTGTTATTATTATTATAAAAATAATAATTACGTGGCCATCTAGTATCCACTTTATCTGTAAGAAAAAACACACAATTAGTTTTAAACATACAACTTTGTTTTTGACTGGGAAAGTATGAGTGAATCAGAATCCATGGGAGATACGGGAATAGTCTTAGGAACTATGAGGTCTTTTTTCATAAAAACAATTTCGGCACAATTCATTTTTTGGTCAAGTGCGAGTGATGTGTAAACAAATGAGTGTCCCAGAAAATAAAACTCGCACAAATTCCGTGACAACTAACCTACGGTTAAAAAGATACATCCTGTGACAGTCACACGGACTGGCAGACAGACGTCGTGACCCCCCCCTTGGGACAATCAATCAATATGCCTAGCCTTTTCCCAACTATGTTGGGGTCGGCTTCCAGTCTAACCGAATCCAGCTGAATACCAGTATACATGGAGCGACTGCCTATCTGACCTCCACAACCCAGTAACTGGGTAATACGATACCCCTTGGAAAGACTGGTTGTCAGACTTTCGGGCTTCTGACGACCCGTAACGACTGTCAAAGATCCACGAATGACAGCCAGGACCAACGGCTTCACGTGCTTTCCGAGGCACGGAGGAATCTCGGAATGTAAAGATCCATCCACGGACCAACCCCGGCAAGCGTAGCTTAACCTGATGGATCGACCGGTGCGGCTGTTATTACTTAGCCACGAGCTCCTCTCGTGACCCCCCTTCGGGTACGGAACCCTAAAAAATTAAGTATCGTTACTTACGGTCCGGGTCACACACTTTATGTTCACAGATACGTTGGCGAGTAACATTGTTACAGTAGCACCAATTACAGGCATCCAATCTGAATCGTTCATGAGGAAGACAAATTTTGGGCGCCGCTGAAAAAAAAACGCGCTTAAGTACGTATAATTGTTCATTACTAGCTTTTGCCCGCGGCTTCTCCTGCTTGGATGTCGGAAAATATCCCACGGGAACGTACTACCGGGAGTTCCTTCCTTATTAATTATAAAGGGAACCTCTGTGCAAAATTTCAGCTTTCTACGTTCAAGGGTATGGGCTGGGTGTTGATGAGTCAGTCAATCAGTCAGTCAGTCAGTCAGGACTTCTCTTTTTATTTATATAGATTATAATACAAAGAGCAATGAAATTACTGGTGCTACTACACAAGCATGATGGTATCTACATGGTGAACAACTTTCTCTATGGGACCAACGTCGTAATCGCTAAAAAATAATCAAGCGTCCCATACATTTACGTCCAGTAGGTATTGAAGTTTTCTATGGGACAGTTGATATTTTTATTGCGATTACGATGTTGTTCCCATGTGTTAGAATGTATGAACGCAATCTCGGTTAATGCGCATTTTTGCCGTAGATGGCGCTACCGCTCTCTGCCTCGTTCCATGCTGTCAGTGTGTCGAACTATTATTCACATTATACTACATAATTACTTTAATCACAGTTTCATTTATAATTGCACCACAATAATTCCTTATTTATTTATTTAATACTTCAAGCACACAAATGTACAGAGGCGGACTTAATGCCATGGGCATTTTCTACCAGTCAACCTTTAGGTGATGCAGAGACAAACAGTGGCAGGTGCAATGATGAAAAATTAAGGAATAAATATTTATTCAAATATATAGATACTCATATACCTTCCATATATACATACTCATAATTCCTTCACCATGGTTATCTAGAGTAGAGCACTCAGTCTCACGCTGAAGCGTTGTGAGGCGCGCAAAATAAAAAAAAAAAGGATTTTAGCAAAAATTATTATTACTTACGTACAAATCGTGTAATCCGCAGTACTGGGTTTTCGTCAAATAGGCCAGCTAAAAAAGAAAAGATTGTTTATTTATATATGTCTATAAATTCGTGCTCATGTATCTTAGAAGTCTTAGGAATAGGCATGGTTGGCGTGACCAGTGCCCAACTCTACGGGGAATACATTTATACAGGGTGACAGGGAAACTCCACGTATTCCTTCCAGGACGTGATTGTGGGACCCAATTGTTTTTAAGCACCCCATAAAGCCTAGGCGAAAATTCATGAAATACGAAAAGACCCAATTTTTAAAATTAACCCGGATGCGTGACTAAATAGGTATTACTTTGCCTTTATTGTCATTTCATTGGGTACATAATACTTTAGCAAACCTTTCGATGTAACAAAATTTTCTAAAACATCAGATAGCATTTTCAAAAATCATCCACGTACATGAACTTTGTCACCAGTTATCTCAAAATTTTAAGGAACTAAGCGTAAAAATAACTACGAAGATATTTTCATTTAATCAGCTATCTAACGAGTTACAAATATTAATAAAATATTTAGAGGAGCCCATGAAGCAGTCGATAGTACTGGCAAAGGTATAATTTAAAATTGTTGAAATATTTAAAAATTAAGTGATAATCGAATTAATTAAATAGTTTATGTTGTCCCTTGACTAAGTTATAACAGCCGCACAGGTCGATCCATCAGGTTAAACCACGCTTGCCGGGGTCGGTCCGTGGATGGGTGACCATCTTTACATATCGAGACTCTTCCGTGCCTCGGAAAGCACGTTAAGCCGTTGGTCCCGGCTGTCATTCGTGGTTCTTTGACAGTCGTTACGGGTCGTCAGAAGGCCGAAAGTCTGACAACCAGCCTTACCAAGGGGTATCGCATTACCCAGTTAATGGGTTGTGGAGGTCAGATAGGCAGTCACTCCATGTAAAATACTGGTATTCAGCTGCATCTGGTTAGACTGGAAGCCGACCTCAACATAATTGGGAAAAGGCTAGGCAGATTGATTGATGCTGTCCCTTGACCTTCTCACTTTCACCCAGCAGTCCTTCCTACCTTATGTATCCAGATCGTCGCAACCAGGTCGCAAGTTGACACGCCGCTTATTACTCGCAGTCGATGAGCTAATCACTGATCACTTGTCGCTTAGTTCGCGTGTCTTTATACTACTGTGCACGTACAAACTCTTAATTCTTTAATAAACTTCAAACTTTGAGGCTTTTTAAAAGCAATAACTTATTTTTCAATACAGTTGTTAAACATGGCGTACTTTCAGAGGCTATAATTATGATTCGAAAATTAAATCTTTTGCATAGGCATCTTTCTGTTACGTGGTCGTGACTTATTTTTACGAGCTCGATCATTAGTTTTGCAGTTGAGTATCAAATCGATAAGTCAATTTAAAAAGTTTAGTAGCAAGGAGTTTTCATACATAGAATAAAACGGGATAGATTTTATACGAGGAAAAATGAAAGAGTGCGTACGTTTTAGCAATGATTTCTCAAAAGTCTTTTATATGGTTGTTTAATATATTTAATTACCAGTTTTAATTTAATTAATTTCACATCGACATTTGTGAAAAATCGAATAGGCTGTATACGCTGTTTTCGTTGTAAAAAAATATATGTCCAGTTGCAAAAACGCGCCATTTTCTATTTTTTTTTTTTTGTGATAAATTATTTTTTTTTTTTGTTAATAATATTAGTTTAAGTACAAGTGATAAAATGGAATTAACTCCACCCGATATTTTATCTGAGGCGAAACTGCGCAAGATGAAATTTTGCCCAGAAAATCTCGAGAAACATATATGGAATCTTCGATAAATTTATTTTATGGAAAAAACAAAAGAAAACTAACTCATTTTCAGAACATGTTTTGTTAGCTTATTTTCATGAATTGACTGGCTTTGTGGTCAATTTATTCTATGTTAAAAACTACTACTACTCAAACATACACTTCTGGACACATCTATTGGCCCACCTTAGAGTTTAGGTTTCGATGGCCCCTACCGAAATATGATTGCTAGATTGAACAAAAACTGTTGATGCAGTTTTAAACCTGATACATTTTACCATCTTTTTCGATCGTATTGTTTCAAATTTGAATTCAGAATACCATACGACATGGAACTACGCCTAACAAGTCGGATATGCGCCTTGTTAAAGGCAATTGATTTTTGAATAAAAAACATGTTTTATCAAATAAAGGTTTAATTTAATAACGCGTGTTGCCTCCATGGGCATCTACCACAGCTCTCATACGATTAGGCATAGAGTTTATCAACCGCTCTATGAAATTTTGAGGGATCATCTCCCATTCCTCTTCTATGGCAGTTTTCAACTCCTGCATCGTCTGGGCAACTGGCTGACGAGCCCTAACACGTCTTTTTAGCTCGTCCCACATGTGCTCAATGGGGTTCATGTCTGGGCTTCTGGCTGGCCAGTCCATAACTGTGATGTTCACATCCCGAAGATATTCCCTGACGATGCCGGCCGCATGGGCTCTTGCATTATCATGCATAAAAAGGAAATTTGGGCCCACATAGTCCGCGTATGGTATCACGTGAGGTTCTAAGCACTCACGAATGTACCTTTCAGCATTTAATGTTGGCAGCCGTGGTCCTGTAACAACCTCAAGTTGAGTTTTGCCGCTCGCGGATATACCGCCCCAGACAGTCCATGAGCCACCGCCATAAGCAACCCTCTCTTCAAAGCAGCATTGTGCGAAACGCTCTCCCTTACGTCGGTAGACCTTCTTCCTTCCATCATTGCCATGTAACACAATTTTAGACTCATCAGAAAAGAGTACTCGGCTCCAATCTTGCTGTGTCCAATTTAAATGACTGCGTGCGAAATGAAGGCGCGCTGTTCGGTGGGCTCGCGTTAGTTTGGGGCCATTAGCTGGCTTGTGTGGTACCATATCGCGTTCTTTTAACCTTCTCCAAACAGTTCGAGCGCTCACAGATACTCCGTGGAAGTCGCGAAGTTGGTTTTGTATCTCAATGGAGGTAAGGTGACGATTTCTCAAGCTGGTCGTCACGATGAATCGATCCTGCCTTTCAGTTGTGACCCGAGATCGTGGCCTTCCTTGGCGACGAACAAAGCCGCCAGTCTCTAGGTACCTCCGATAAACATTTCGGACCGCAGATCGACTTAAATTAAGTTGAGCACTCACGTTTCTTTGGCTGTGTCCGGCCTGAATAAGTGCCACAGCTTGGGCGGCGACTTCAGGTGAAGTATCCATAGATTATTGATAGTTCCTCACCTTAATGTTAAGAATAAGTAATGTTTGTTGCAAAACCAAAGATATCAATCACTTTTTCAAGAATTAAATCCAAGTAAACCAATAAAACCAAGTTTTCTTAGTATTCGATTGTTTGATATCAACAAACAGGCTCCAAATTGTCTTTTGTTTCTTTAAATTCTGTGTTCGAAATTCAAAAAAAGACTATTGAATGAAATTGTGAATGTGCCAGGTTCAAAACTGCATAAAAACTTTTTGCTCGACCTAAGATAAAATTTTAGCTAGGACCAAACGAAACTGAAAATACAAGGTGGGCCAAAAGATGTGTCCAGAAGTGTATTTAATTCTTTGATTTGTTTTTTACTATTTCCCACAATTGTATTGAAAAACGTCGTGTTATACACGGGTGTGTAGGTTATTGCAAACTCGTGTCATTAAATCCCTCGCCTTCGGCTCGGGCTTGTTAATGTCAGCTCGTTTGCAATAACCAACTTTCCAACCTTGTATCACAATGTACGAGTACTAATTCAAACGTGCGTTGGCAATACCAGACGAGTTAAGATGTTGATAGTAAACAACAGCAACCACGTTCATAATTTCTTTAAGGGATTGTGCAGCACATCATTTTATGCATGCAAGTAGCTCAGGAGAGGTCAAGGTCCAGCTGTGAATTGTAATAGACTGAGTTAAACGGTTAAAAAGGTGGTTTTTTAAAGCAGTGTATCTCATAAACCGTAAATAATTTTCAAAAAAAAAAAAATATTTTAAAGACCTTTTCGCATACAGTGATGGAACTCAAAACATAATTAAACATACTTTAATGCACCAAAAAAATGTTCAAACATACCTCTTAATAATCTTTAAAAGCAATTTATCCCTTCATTAACAATTATAATTAAAAATATACCATAAAATTTCAAATGCTAAACTGCATCCAGTGATGGAGTATTTATTATTAAAAAGTTAATTTCTAATTTTATACGATTTTATTTGCACTTTTACAACATAATTCCGGTGCGCGTGAGAGTCCTCTATCTCGCGCGTCAAACTAGACAGCCATAACGCCATTTCACTTACACACCGAGCTAAACCACGCTTGGATAGAGGGCCTTAATTGATTGGTGGGTTGGACCATTAGTACTCAATGTCGTATAAAGTTGCAATAGGCACAATGTTGGCAGCAGCGAACTCTTTTCTGCTATTAACAACAATCGCCAATCCGTCATCAAAGATTATGGCAATGAGTTTTCTTGATCTTTATCTTAAAGTATGTTCAAAAATTGTGAGTTTGTACGCGTCAACTATAATACTGCAGTTATAAGACATGCGAAGTAAGCGACAAGTGATCAGTGATTAGCTCATCGACTGCGAGTAATAATCCCCCAAAAGTGGCTATATGACCTGACCACATAACGTAGGAAAGATTGCTGGGTGGAGGTTAAGTGTCCCTTTACCTTCTCACCACTCAGCTATCTTTTAAAGATTTAAAGCTAATTTTACTGTAAATTAGGGAACTGTTTACGTATAATCGTATAAAACAGAAAATAGACAGTGATACTTTGGAACTTTTTGGACAGTCGTAACGGGTCGTCAGAAGCCCGTAAGTCTGACATCCAGTCTTACCAAGTGGTATCGTATTACCCAGTTACTGGGTTGTGGAGGTCAGATAGGCAGTCGCTCCATGTAAAATACTGGTATTCAGCTGTATCCGGTTAGACTGGAGGCCGACCCTAACATAGTTGGGAAAAGGCTAGGCAGGTGATGATGATGACTTTGGAACTTTTTTCTATCGAAAAAATTTCAAGTAATCATGTTTCGGTTTTAGTACAGCAAGTAGAAAATATAGTCAAATATGGAAAATCCAAATGATTTACCATTATACATTTGGTTTATGGGGATTTTAAAAACACAAAATTATCCATGTGATACGGCGAGCGAGATGTGATAAGTGTAATAAAACAAACTCACTTTCGCTTTTATAATATTAGTTACTAACTTCCGCTCGCGGCTTCACCCGCGTGTTATGTCAATAAAAAGTAGCCTATACCCTTTTTCAGGTCATGGTCTACTCGTGTGCCAAATTTCATCCAAATCCGTTCAGCCGTTTTAGCGTGAAAGCGTTACAAACAAATCAACAAACGCACTTTCGCATTTATAATAATAGGTCTTTACCTATGAAATTGCCGTTTTGTATGAAAAAATTTAAACGAATTTTTTTCATGCATTTTTTATTTGTATTAATCGAAGTAATCACCCATGCAATCAATGCATCTTTGCCAACGCAGTGGCAGTTTATTGATGCCCTTCTTAAAGAAATCAGCTGGACGGGAAACAACAAATTCTTCAAAGGCATTTTGTACTGCCTCTCGGGTATTGAATTTTTTTCCCGCCAAGAAGTTATCCAAATTCTGGAAAAAGTAGTAGTCTGTAGGCGCAAGGTCTGGTGAGTAGGGCGGATGACGGAGAGCTTCCAACCCCAGTTCTTGCAACTTGGAGACCGTCTGCTGTGCAGTATGAGGTCGTGCGTTGTCGTGCAGGAGCAGCGGAGACGAGCGATTGACCAATGCTGGTTGGAGATGTGCCAGCTTCTCCATCATTGTGTACAGTTCTTCACAGTACACATCTGAAGTAATGCTCACCCCGTTTGGTAAGAAGCTGTGATGAATCACACCGGCGCTAGACCACCAAACAGTGACCATCACTTTTCTAGGGGTAAGTTTTCGTTTAGGGCATTGTTTAGGTGCTGAACCAGGATCCAACCAACTTGCTGAGCGCTTGCGGTTATCAAACAGAATCCATTTTTCATCGCAAGTAACAATGCGGTTCAAAATTCCTTCATTTGTGTGTCTGTTGAGCAGTGCAAGGCACGTCTCGACGCGTACTTCGCGCTGGCGATCATTGAGTTCGTGGGGCACCCATTTGTCAAGCTTTTTTACCTTGCCAATTTGACGCAAATGAACCAATATTGTTTTGACGCTAACGTCGAAAGCTGCTGCTAATTCAGCCGTAGATTGTGTATCATCAGCTTCCACAATCGCCTTTAATTCGTCATTGTCGACCAAAGTCTTCGGACGACCGCGAGGTTCATTTTTCAGGTCGAAATTTCCAGAACGGAAGCGAGCAAACCAATAACAAGTGGTGTGTTGGTTTGTAGTGTTAGCTCCGTAAACGTCGTTGATGTTGCGTGCCGCTTGTGCCGCGTTGCTGCCACGACGGTACTCATATTCCATAATTACTCGAATTTTTAACGTATCCATGATGACGAAAAAGATTGAAATGTGATGAAAATGTAACACTAATCAATAAACAAATGACTACTTTTGGAAAAAAAAAATCCATGTTTTTAAAATAAAATTAATTCGAAATTAGAATTCTTAGCCAAACAAAAATTATTTTGATTTGAAATGGCCAGTACTGCAGAACGGCAATTTCATAGGTAAAGACCTAATATTAGTTATGATAGGAAGGCTGATACTTACTGCTTGATTTTCTGGTACATTTGTTGTTTGAGCACACAAGTTTGTGATCGTAATTACAATAGCAATAATTGCATTCACCCTTTCTGAATCTGGATCCTCTCAAGCATTGGTTTTCGGGGATATCCACTGGAAATCGTATGCAGAAATTATTTCACAATAAAGGGTGACTTTCGAATCAAAAGTGGATTATCAAAAAGGACATGGAGTGTGCCTAGTTGCAAATCATTATTATTTTCCACAGAGTTTATAAAAGCACAGTCCGGTCAATGTCAATCTGCTATCGGCAACTGCATGCGGTTTACTACGACGGGCATTAAGGCCCACTTGCACATTAAGAAAAAAAAAAATTGAGTTTGTAAACTCGGAGTTTTTAACATTTTAATTCTCATTACGCGTTGCGCCACTAAAAAATAACACCGGGTTAGTTAAACTAACATTGGTGTTTTTTGAGTTGGAAACATTGCTGTTTCGTACGTACGTAGTAGGTAAGTAGGGCGCGGAGTCCTTCTTTTTTTAACCGACTTCAAAAAGGAGGAGGTTCTCAATTCGTCGGAACCTTTTTTTTTTTATGTATGTTCCCCGATTACTCGAAGATGGCTGGACCGATTTGGATTTTTTTTGTTTTATTCGAGAGGGCATCACAGTTGGTCCCATATAAAATTGATTAACTTTGCTTCGGTAGTTTTTGAGTTAGCTTCAATAATACGTATTTTTTCCCCACTTTTATATGGATGATGTTGTTTGTTAGTTTGTTTTGCAGATAGTGGTATTAGAATTTGTGTGGGGTAGGTACACAACTAAAAAGTGAAAAATAAAAACTTTTTTACAAAAAAATACAACCGACTTCCAAAAACAACACTACAAAGTGAAAAATAACTTTAATTTCGGAAGTCGGTGGCAAAAAACGAAAACACATTTAACTAGACACCGACTTCCGAAATTAAAGTTGTTTTTCACTTTGTAGTGTTGTTTTTGGAAGTCGGTTGTATTTTTTTTCTAGTCCGTGACATATCAAGGACTAGAAAAGAAGAAGGACTCCGCGCCATGCATATCGAAGGTGAAGCACAGCACAAAAAATTAATGATAGCTAATTATTATAAAAATAATAATTACCTGGGTATTTAGCATCGATGTCTGTAATAAAAAAAACACAATTAGTTCTAATGTAGCATTGTAACAATGTTACTATTGGCATTCTGAGACAACTGAGGGGCAATTCCCGTATTTTTATAACAACGTTCGCAATCTCATCTCAGTCTCAATCTGTCAAAATTGTATAGAGTTTGCCTACATTTTTGACATTTGATTGTCGCTGGCTGACATTGCGACTTGGAATTTGAACGTTTTTAATTACGAGAATTGGCCCTCTGGTACTCGTCAAACTTAATGGCAGCTGTGAAGTGCGCTACTCGTTGCGCAGTACCCCACCCTCTCACCCCCGCTGACACATGAATTGAGATGTGCGGAGATGTCCGAAGCGGAAACGAGAAGAGATTTTTTCAGCTAGAGTGTGACACACATGCAAACTCGATACTCAGGATCAGGAATCGATTTTGGAAGCAAACGGCTGAGAAATATAAAAAAAAATTGCGGCCACTTTTTTAAATTTTGAAAACAGTTTCGAGTTTGGGGAACCCATAAATCGATTTTGAAATCATCTGGTTCAGAAACTAAAAAGTTTAAAATGGCGGTGGACAAGTACTAGTGAACTAGTACATTTTATGTTAGCATCAACTCTATGCAAAAGTAAACTGTCGTTTATTTCAAGTTTGGTTAACAATCCTAACACCCGCGATAGATTTCACAAAAAGGGGCGTACCCTAATTGCGTAACACACTATCAATCATTTTGAGCGAGAGGAGCTCGAAGCTAAGTAATAACAGCCGCACGGGTCGATCCATCAGGTTAAGCTACGCTTGCCGGGGTTGGTCCGTGGATAGGTGACCATCTTTAAATACCGAGACTCCTCCGTGCCTCGGAAAGCACGTTAAGCCGTTGGTCCCGGCTGTCATTCATGGATCTTTGACAGTCGTTACGGGTCGTCAGAAGCCCGAAAGTCTGACAATCAGTCTTACCAAGGGGGGGGGGGGGCTAATGGGTTGTGGAGGTCAGATAAGCAATCGCTCCATTAAAATAATGGTATTCAGTTGCATCCGGTTAGACTGGAAGCCGACCCCAACATAGTTGGGAAAAGGCTAGGCAGATTGACTATCAATCATTTTGCTGTCAAAACCATTTGCCATTTGTCATTTTGCTGTTTTTGTGTGTGTGTTTTGTGTTTGTGTTGATCTGTATCAACAACATTCATTGCGTCTGTCGAGCAGACAAATTTTTCGAACATATGAAGCAAAGGAATGGACAAAAAAATGATTCATATTCCGATTGATAGTGTGCTACGCAATTAGGGTGTTAGTTGAGCACTGCTCATCTCTAAGCTGAGGTAATACTTACGCTCGGGTAATCCACACTTGTTATTGGAACACACTCGTTCGCGGTTGTAATTACAGTAACAGTAATTACACATATCTATTCTATTTCTTTCACCAATTGTGCATTTTCTGGGCTCGTCATCATCATCATCATCATTACTATACGACATCCGCAAAGCACGAGCTAAAAAAAACATTAAACTGCAATTAACAGCAAAAACAAAAAAAAAATATCACATTATTATTTCCTTTAATTCATTTATATATATTATTTACATTGTTGAATATTTTTATAAAAAACTTAAAATAAAAAAAAAACATTTAAAAATATAACAAATAGTAGCCCACCGATATCGGGAACAGGGTCCAATCTACCGGTGGTCAGGGCTCTATGCGTGCCGTGTCCAGGAGTACTGCTTTCTGAATCAAGCCCTTGACCCAGCCGCGCAATGAGAGCCTCCTGAGGTGTTGGTCGAGGCTCTCCGCTATTAGGCCATTAACCGTAGCGATTATCGGTACAACATTTGCAGAGTCCACGTACCACATGTCGACAACTTCGTGTGCTAACTCAAGATACTTTATTTTTTTATCTTTCTCAGCTTTCACGAGATTCTCGTCACAAGGGACAGCGATATCAACAATCCATTATTATTATTATAAAGGCGAAAGTTTGTGAGTGTGAGTTTGTATGTTTGTTACTTCTTCACGCTCAAACGGCTGGACTGATTTTGATGAAATTTGGTATGTAGATAGCTTATACCCTGGATACACACACACGCACACGCGTACACGCATACGCTACTTTTTATTCCGGTCTACGCGGGTGAAACCGCGGAGCGCAGCTAGTAAGTAATATAAATAATTTATAACATAGTAAAATATCCTAACAGTTGTGAAACGAACGAACTAAAAGATGAAATCGAAATATTCCTGTACAACTGAAATAAAATAAAAAACCGGCCAAGTGCGTGTCGGACCACGCACAATGAAGGATTCCGTGGTTGAAAATAATTTATCCCAATAACAAACTTAACATTGTAGTTAAAAAACATGTACTCCCTTATATTGATATACATCACGGACAATTGTCCAACTGCAAATTTATGTTTGTATTCGCAAAAAACTTTTTTCAAACGTATCATCACGCCTTGTTTCCCCGAAGGGTTGCTTTGCCTAACCCTTACGTGCTTAACGTGCTTTCGGAGGCACGCCAGGGTCTTGGTATGTATCGATGGTCACCCATCCACGGACCAACTGTGGCAAGCGTAGCTTAACCTGATCGATCGACCCGTGCGACTGTTATTTTACTTACTTGTTGCATAATAAGTCGAGTAATTGCAAATATCGTTTCTGATGATTTAAGTCGAGGGGCTTTACTTAGCCACGAGCCTCTCGACATAAATCATCAGAAACGATATTTGCAATTACTCGACTTATTATGCAACAAGTGTAGTAACGATTCGGAATCTAGATTTGTGCCCGGAGGAAATCGACATCTTAAATGTGACTTAAGCATGCATAACATTTTCCACGCTGGTTTTCGCTGAAGGATTAAACAGAAATTTATCCATATTTCGCCAATTATGTTTAAGCCCAATGTATTATTTTGCTATGAATTGTCTGGTGTACAATAAAGTATACCTATAAATATAAATAAATAAACAAGTGTATTATTTAAAATATGTTTTTTTTAAACAAACTTTTATTGGTCTGGATGCCATCTAGAACCAGTCCTTGACAAGACGAATCAAGCGAACCCAAACTCGATAGGGTTGCGTCGTTTTATTACCAAGTTCCTGTGGCCATCTTCCGGCTCCATCATCAAATCAGCTCCATGTCATAATAATATTGCATTGTCATCAGATTGACATAAGCATGTAAAATTTCAGCTCAATTGAAAACCGGGAAGTGGGTCAAATTTAACTTGCAAGATTCGATTACAGACAGACACCGGGACAGGCGAAACTAAATAAAAGCTTATAATAATAATAAGAGGCGAGCCTATTGCCATCAACCGGGCACTTATCCCGACTCCGAGCTGCTACTGGGAAATTCCTGATGGAAAGACTCAATAACAGTTTGCCCCACCTGGGAATCGTGCCCCAGGGGCTCATACTCAGCAGTACTACTACACTACACACACACACTACTACTACTACGACAACAACTACTATACTAAAACTGTACACTTACGATAACTAGATCAACGAGGCATCATAACTTGCGAAATGTATGCACTGAGATACTTCTGTGCTATCCTACAATACAGTCGGGGAATACAGACTTCAGCGTCATCGGACATACTATGTGTGTCAACTAGAAACTTATCAAAATTATGATAATGTGAACATTATGTACCTAATCCAGGTTTTTCCATTTCAACAACGACGATTGTCTTTTTCCCATTAAATCGATTCATTAATTTAAGATCTATATCATTTAGTCTAATGTTTTCATTGTCATGATGTAAAGACTCAACAGCATCTACCATATTAGGAAGGTTTCTCAAATTATTATCAGGATCGGGATTATCATCAGGCTCCTTTGATTCTAATTGCCCGAAAATTTCATCGACAATAGAAGTTTTCTTATCATGAATGTCTTTAAAATAATGTATAATATTAAATAAATAATGTTTATGTAATAATGTAATTATTTATTATTAAGATCTCATGTAAAATGTACCAAAAATCACACCAATAAATGAATTTGAATTTGAATGTATAATATTATCAGATTTTTTGGAGGGTAATTTCGTGTGTGGTCTTTTAGTTGAACATTCTCGAATTTGACAGAACCATTGTCCTCCGCGACAAGTGCAAATATTGCAAGAATCAATTTTTCGCTTTTGTTTTGGTTCACAAATCTCTAAGTAGAAGTCTGTAAGAACCATATTTGTTTATTTATTTCGTTTTATTTTGTTTAATATTGACTATGATTTGTACTTACGGTTATGTTTGTTTTTCAATCCTCCTTCGTCCCCAGTTTCCGATTCCTGGCCGGTGTCGCCGTCACAAATCTTGCGAGTGCACTCCCACCGGCGGGCATGACATTCACAACGATTACATTTCTCATATTTAAAGTCCCTTTTACGACACTTGTGTCTTCTTTTTCTTAAGAAATCTAGGATTAAAGGAAAATCAACGTTACAATTTTTTTACCTTGTTTGGTAGGCTGAATGCTGTTTAGCAACCCCAGCAACTTTATAAGCAGCGGATTTCTAATGGCTACGTATACGAGTACAGTCTGGCCTCAGAATGGTCTGAGCAGATTCGTGCAAACGACTGCATCATTTTAAGTTTCAGGCATAAAACAAATCTATCTCATGCTTCAGGGTATAGTCTTGCCGGCCTTCGCAGGTGCGTATTAGCAGTGCGTGTGAAGGCATTACACAGCCACTTTAGGTACAAATTTTGACGAGGTCAGAGGATCTGAACCTAGAAGTGAGTAGTGACCATGTATAGTACCGTAATTACAGGCACAATTAAAAAGCCATTGTGTCTCGCGTGGATCCACGTTATGAAAGGTACAACGTTGCTCCAAAAAATTTTGTAGATAAACTGTTCAAACCGTCAATTTATGGTTACATTATTTTAATTGCTGCAGACTAATTGGTGCCTTTGAGACTAGACTGGAATAAGCAGAATTAGCCTAATTAGTGATCACAATTGACCTGACTCAGTAGTAAATCTTTTCGCACAAGGGTTATTCGTGCAAAAATATACTCCGTTTTGAAAAGTACAATAATTGCAAGGATTTATTTTGTCCACGCTTCCATTTTTGCATACTAGAGAAAAGTCGGGAGGTGTCGTGGGACGCCCACGAAGTTCCTTTCGCTATATGTCCATCTATGTAGTATATAGGTATGCTCTCAAGTATCAAGACGCAATAGAACAAAACCAACAAACATTCCTTTTAGATTTTATTGCTATGAGTTCGGGGAATTCCAATAAAGACATCATCATGCGTATCACATTGGTTTTGTCATGCATTCTTCAAATGACTTTAAAAGACCGTCTACTTATTGACTTCTATACAAAGCTTTGGTCCGTCCTCAATTGGAATTCGTAGCACCTATTTGGAGTCCTATTTTTGATCTTTACATAAAAAAAATTGAAATGGTTCAAAAAATTTTTTATGTGCTGCACAACAGATGTTCTAAGTCTAAATTACCATACACTCAATTATTAATGCGTCTTAAACTACAAAACTTGAAGTCAAGACGCAGCCTACTGATGGCCATGATGCTTCATGGTCTGTGTAATACCAACAACCTATGTTACATTGTACCTAAAACGGTGATGCGTCGGGAGGCGCATGTGCCCCGGCTGTTCCACACCGCAAGGTGCAGAACTCACGCTGCTGCACGGGCGCCTCTCCGACGTATTCTAGATACGTATAACACCCACTTCATCGATTTCAAAAAGATGGCTATTGAATCTTTAAAATAGCCATCTTATACCTATTATTCCAAAAATATGTACGACTACTTCTTACTTTTTCTGTAAAATCAACGCTCGCATTAAACTATGTGTATATTAACTATTATTTCGCGGACATTGGTGTGGGTTACACGTTTACCTAGTTTTTAATTCATTCTGTCATACTTAATTGCAATGTATAACTGTTTTATGTCCCAAAAAAGTAAAATAAAATAAAAATAAAATTATATTTTACTTATTTCGACTTACGGCGTCTTCGTTTTTAAATTCGAAATATAGGGTATAAAGTCAGTGTAAACTGTTTATAACAGAATTCGTTATGTGGAGTGAAGAAAGAGACGACCAAATGCTAGTCACTAATCGCAATACGTTTGAATATTTTTATTATTTATCTATTGTAAAGTTTAGGAACTGGGGCCACATTCCTAAAGACATTGATGCAATTCAAGAGAAATTAATGTCACACTATCCTAGAATAACAAAAGCATGGCGGCTGTTTACGACCTCAGATGTCTTTCTTAGAAATTTCGGCACCTCAGATGTAATATTGCTAAAATATATTTACTGACGTCTAAATATGAACGTATTTCTTCGTGATGGAGAATGGTTGTTGCGCTACAAAGAGTGTAGATAGAAGAGCTCGTGGCTAAGTAATAACAGCCGCACGGGTCGATCCATCAGGTTATGCTACGCTTGCCGGGGTTGGTCCATGGATGGGTGACCGTCTTTACATACCGAGACTTCCCCGTGCCTCGGAAAGCACGTTAAACCGTTGGTCCAGGCTTTCAATCGTGGGTCTTTGACAGTCGTTACTGGTCATCAGAAGCCTGAAAGTCTGACAACAGTCTTACCAAGAGGTATCGTATTATCCAGTTACTGGGTTGTGGAGGTCAGATAGGCAGTCGCTCCATGTAAAACCGTCAGACTGTCAGATTGGAATCCGATCCCAACATATTTGGGAAAAGGCTAGGCAGATTGATTGATTGAGTCTCAAGACCCAATAACAAACCTAAAAGGACCCGGGAGTTACGAGTACCTTTCTGTCAAGATGAGTCGGAATATATTATTATACCTATGGAATTAGTATGAGCTCTGAAATAGCAGGCGGGGCACAAAAGTTACACCATATTTCAGGTTATTTGGCTTGTCCCCCGCCTGCGATACCAAAATTCTATGGATTTTAATGCTTGTTTTTTTCTTTTCAATTATGTGTTTTTGCAAGCGGGTTTTTTTAAATAACTTGTTTTTTTTTTTAATTTAATTTTTTTGTTTTTTTACACACACTTGC
Organism: Cosmia pyralina; assembly: GCA_946251885.1. Taxonomy (NCBI): domain Eukaryota; kingdom Metazoa; phylum Arthropoda; class Insecta; order Lepidoptera; family Noctuidae; genus Cosmia; species Cosmia pyralina. Next base: position 20,910,837 of record OX276342.1, on the reverse strand, counting down.
AAATTAATGGTTAATGCTAAGAGTAAGAGCGGTCTCCTACACAGATAATTTCTACTTTGCACTTAATTGAAATAAACTTCTTTTTTTTTATTAGCGACAAATGTAGTCATACTTACTTAAATAATTTTCTGGACAAGGTCTGATTGTACACATCTCGGTTCCATTTAAACATAAGCAGTAGTTGCATGGATCTAATTTGCGGTAGCTTCCCTCATCGCATTGGCTTCCATCATATTTTAAGTTACGATAATACTCTGTAAACAGGAGATATATTTAAATTAATATTCGGGAGATGAACTTTAGAATAGTGCCACAGCATAACGCAAGAGTCAGAGATTATATCGGCTACCTCATCATAAGTGAGTGAGAGTCAGAGATTATATCGGCTACCTCATCATAGGTTAGTGAAAGTTAGAGATTATATCGGCTACCTCATCATAGGTTAGTGAAAGTTAGAGATTATATCGGCTACCTCATCATAGGTTAGTGAAAGTTAGAGATTATATCGGCTACCTAAACATAAGTGAGTGAGAGTCAGAGATTATATCGGCTACCTCATCATAGGTTAGTGAAAGTTAGAGATTATATCGGCTACCTCATCATAGGTTAGTGAAAGTTAGAGATTATATCGGCTACCTAAACATAAGTGAGTGAGAGTCAGAGATTATATCGGCTACCTCATCATAGGTTAGTGAAAGTTAGAGATTATATCGGCTACCTCATCATAAGTGAGTGAGAGTCAGAGATTCTACAGGCTAACTCATAGTCATGAGTGAGCAAAGTTGCAAGCAAAAAAAAAAAGCGTTTTTTTTTAAGGTTTGCAATTTAATAGTTCATGCAGTATGATCCATCGCTCACTGACATACCATACCAAGACTGTACCAAGTGCTGCACGTAGTTCTCAGATGTTTCTATAAAAAACTTTTAAAGGCTCCTACAAACAGGCGCGACACGCGACGCGAATCGCACGCGACTCAAAGGCACCACGTGTCGCGCGACAAGCGGTGCCTTTGTGCCGAGCTGTGATTCGCGTCGCGTGTCGCGCCTGTTTGAAGGAGCATTAAAGGGATTTTTCGGTTCTTCTTTAAACAGTGACTAACTGTAGGTACAATGGACCGCACGTCTGTGTCGCTTGAACTATGAAAACTATCCCTACTGCTACGACTTAGGGCACTGTCAATGTACCTACTTAAAAAGATCGTGGAGTCTTTATTTATGTAAGTCTGTTTAAATTTAAATCATTAAAAAAAAACTATACGTACGTAAATTTTGCTCTTCATGACAAACTTTTCTTTCGCAGAATTCTCGGCCTGAATGGCAGTAGCATGTGTTACAGGCATCTAATTGGCGCGTGGTACCTTCTCTGCATTTTCTCCAGACTAACTTTTCTGTAAATAATGTAAAATACAGAAGAGTTTGGAATAGAGATTTCCGTCCTTCATGCGAGTCTTATAGCCAATCACAGCGTTTGCCGATCGAGCGATCGGCACATTGACCAATGAGCATGACCACCGAAGAGCGTGGAAGCCACTCATTGAATAATGTGTAGAAGATTCTCTCTGGATCCCTAACCACCATTTACTTGGCTTTACCATCTCACTACCAGAGTACCGACTATGTTTAAACATTATTCTGAAATATTTTCCTTAAGGTTCGCGCACATTTTGCCGGGCCACAGCGGGTCGGGTCGCAGCGCAAACATTTTATGAACCACATTACCCACTGCGCCCACTGCGCCCACATAGTGTGTGATAGTTCATATAAAATACGAGCGATTTTTGCGCTGCGACCCGACCCGCTGCGCGAAATGTGCGCGAACCTTTAACCCCTCAAAGGCCAACTGCACCCCGTGTGTGCATAAGGAAAAACCCTTTACATAATAGGTATATAAGCTTATATATTATATATATAAACACAGAAATCTAAATTTAGATTTCTGTGTATATAAACGTAAAAAAACATCATCCGATGGAAAAAAAAATCATCCTAAGTAGTTGTGAACCTATGGGGATCGCAACTAACCCCCCTCCCCCCTCCCCCTGGGGGTTTTGGGTTTAAAAATTAGTAAATAATTTACGTTTGAGAGTTTAAGGTGGATCCGCAGTGGTAGCCCGCGAAATTAAAATTTTCTTGTGTCTGTTGCAATTTGCAGGTCGGTGTCATTATCTCTCTCAGTTAGATTGGTTCTATTTATCTGATTTCCGAAATGAGATCAAAAGAGAACAAATCTAACTTAGAGATGTGTTGATGATTCTTATGGTTATTATTATGTAAATACATATTTTTAACCGTCTTCAAAAGGAGGAGGTTCTCAATTCGTTGTAACCTATTTTTTTTTTATGTATGTTCCCCGATTACTCGGAGATGGCTGGACCGATTTGGATTTTTTTTGTTTGTTCTAGTTTGTTTTGCAGGTAGTGGTATTAGAATTTGTGTGGGGTAGCTACTACAATTAAAAAGTGAAAAATCAAAACTTTTTTACAAAAAAATACAACCGACTTCCAAAAACAACACTACAAAGTGAAAAATAACTTTAATTTCGGAAGTCGGTGGCAAAAAACGAAAACACATTTAACTAGACACCGACTTCCGAAATTAAAGTTATTTTTCACTTTGTAGTGTTGTTTTTGGAAGTCGGTTGTATTTTTTTGTAAAAAAGTTTTTTATTGTTGGGAATCATATTTTGGCCAAGATACAACCTGACACTGACCTTCAAATTGCAAAAAACGTAAGAAAATTTGAATTTCGCTGACTACCACTGCGGATCCATGTGATGTAAGCTTGTGTATTTACGAGTAGTAAGTACATAGCAGTTAAGGTAAATTTCATACTTATTTTCTTTTTTAAGCCACAATTCTTATCTGAGCAGCGCCAACGATTTTGACAACAAACTCTACAATCTATTTTCAAAGTTTGGCCATTTACAAAGACCTTCGGGCATTTCTAAAAAAAATGATTATTTTACTCACTTTTTTTATAGAACGTGTATCAGAAAGGTGTGGTCTTTAAGGGTGTGGGTGTGGTGCGGTCAGCAACAGAACTCAGTTATAACACTGCTACTTTTTGACATCGTCTAAATTAACACAAAATGATTCGATACACTGCTTTTTTTCGTTTAACTGTTAAGAGTTAATGTTCTTTAAATTTTAAGTACTTCTGTTCCGATTTGAATTAAATATTTCTCTTGATAATTAAGATTAAAAACCTGCAAGTGTTAATCGACTTTTATTGCTGACTGTACAGACTATCAAACTGAACAACTTTCTCAATTGGACCAACCCAATTGACATAGTTGTTCAGTTAGATAGTCTGCTCACCTTTCTGATACACCCTGTATATACTAGATACAATCAGTTTTCTAATGGCCTGACCTTTAAACAGATTGAGGAGCGTTTGCACACCGCATCCGATTCAAAACCGACCCGAATTCGAGAAATGATAACACGGTCTAGATCAAAATTCCGTCCGAATTTAGAACATTTTCAATCCGGATGGAACTCGGATCTTGAATTCGGAATTGGATCAAATGCAATTTACTAACACTCTAAAGCCCCTAAAGGTAATAACAAAGACTAGAAGACTTTTAAAAACGTTTAAAATTAAGGCGAAAGCGTAGCAAGAGACATTCAAATTTTTATAAATAAATACAGTCATATTCGTTACGTCGCCAATCATTATTTTGATCAACATACAATGTACTGAGCTGCAAATTGCCAAAAAATGTAATCAACTGACTCACATGATGTTCTGCTATTCGAATTGCGATGCGAGTAGCGGAACATTATGCGGTTTCGCGGCGGAGGTGTGATACCCGCCTCAGTGATGTTTGAGAAATTCAGGGGTAAAGGACTCAGGGCAAGTTTCTCGAACGAAAACTATCGCAAAATTAATGTGAAAAATTGGCAAGTGCGCGTATACTGCTGCAATTGGCTGTTGATAAATCATTCAACCAAATACAGCAGTTTATGCGTGCTTGACAATTTGTTACATTAAGACGCAGATATAGGCCAATGACCTTGATTGGTTAGCTTGCGTGTTCTGTGCTGAGCTCACGCAACGCGTCGTACGTCCACCCAGTAATAGGACTCGTCCATCAAAACTCAAAAAACTCAAAGCATTTATTTCAAATAAACCAATTACAGGCACTTTTGAATTGTCAATGGGTCGGTCAGTCAGAAAGATGAAGCTAGTTGCCCATTCCAAAGCGTAGTAGATCCCTATGGAGAAGAACGGGCAAGAAACTCCACGGACACTCTTTTAAATCATAATATTTTTACAAAATATTGGTTACATCGTTCAAGTTGAAAATATACATGTGAGAACAATGTAGAAAGACGTGCACGTTAAAAAGCGTCCGTAATAAAAAGATAATAACTAAAACAACTAAATTAAATATTAAAATTAAAAATAAGCCATGGCAGCTAAGAGACGACCAGTCCCAACTGACGGCGCCCGTTCACGAACATGACGCATGGATCAGCACCATTTAGCTCAACCATTTTGAAGGGAACTTAATGATCCAACACACACGCCACCATCAGCGAGACATTTGAGTGAGCATGACATACTCTCAACCGCCAGGGCACACTCAAGTCAGTGAAAGACGTACCCAGTAAAAGGTAGCTTAATAGTAGCTACAAGTCAAGGTCAAGGAGCGCTGTCGTAAATTAGACGCATTATTAATTTATTATACATAAAACAAAAGGTATTACTTATATTAAAACACGTAGGTATACTAAAAGATAAATAATTAAATCGTCTTTAAAATGGTGAAGGTTTCATAAAAAAAAATTATCTTGATAGTTTTTTGCGTGATTCTCAGTTTTCAGTGTTTTATCCGCGTTAGACATCTTAGATATAAAAATAAGATTGTGTGTTAGTGCACATAATCTTATTTTTATATCCAAGATTGAGCGCTATTGCAACAATAGTGTCCATGTCAAGTTTTTTTTTTTACATGTCTACAAATCAATTACACTATGTAATATAAACATAATCTAAAATATTCACTTAGAAAGTTAAAATGCTCTAATTTAACTTAATTTTTTACCAAATCATTAACACTCAGGTGATCGTTTAGACGTAATCTTCAGTTTAAAATCATCATCATCTTCCTGCACTTATCCCATATTACTTGGGGTCGGCGCAACACGTTTTCTTCTTCCATTCTCCCCTGTCAACCGTCACGCTATCATTCACTCCCTTCTCTTTCATATCATTCCTCACACAATCCATCCATCTTTTCTTTGGCCTTCCTCTGACTCTCCATCCACCAACATGTATATTCATCACTCTTTTAGTCACATGCATTTCGTCTCTCCTCATTACATGCCCATACCAAGACAAACGATTTCCTTTCAACTTTTCTGTCACTGGCGCCACTTTCAAACTTCCTCCTTTATCCATTCTCGTCACTCCACACATCCACCTCAACATTCTCATCTCCGCTGTATGCAATTTTTTTTCATCCGTCTTCTCACTGCCCAGCATTCCGATCAATAAACCACGGACTTGTAAATTTTCCCCTTTAACTTGAGGGGCATCCGTGGGTCGCAAGTTGTTCCATAAAAGTCGTATATCGTCGCCTTAATTTTGCAATAATTTTCGTTCGAGAAAGTGGCCCTTAGTTATTGTCTATTGCCTGTATTTTAAAAAACTTACGGTTTTCTTGTTTTGACTTCATTGGGGTTGGTTTCTTCTTCATACATTTATGTTTAGTGCAATACTCTTCACCGTTGTGACAGAGGCATCGATTACAATCTATCTTCCTACGAACCCCTTCATGGCAGGTATATTGACTTCTTAATAATAAATGATCTGTGAACAATATTTTTCAACTAAAGCTTAGCACGCATTGCGATTAAACGCACTCTGTTTTGGAATAGCTGAAAACGTACCAAACCGCGTACAAACACGCACTGCGTCAGGCGTTTACCTACTCAATTTTATTTCAGTATCACCATGGATTTCTGGGGAGCAGCGTGTGTTGTGGCTTTGGTTTAAAAAAAATTAAAACGTACAACGCCGCCACCGTAGGTACAGTCAGCAACAAAAGTAGATTAACACTTGCAGTTTTTTAATCTTAATTATAAAGCGAAATATTTAATTCAAATCGGAATAGAAGTACTTAAAATTTTAAGAATATTAACTCTCAACAGTTAAACGAAAAAAAGTAGTTGATGATGTCATAAAGTAGCAGTGTTAACCGACTTCTGTTGCTGACCGTACATTCACTAACTGATCAGACGTTTGAAAGGATACTTTTGCAAAATGTATGTATAACGACGTGTGAGAGCACCTCTATAAGTTTTTAACTACGGGTACTACAGAATGTCGATCAGTACTTTTGATAAATTATTACATGTTGTCATGAGCCAGTGGTATCTGCAAATCGAAGACACTACATTTCAAAAGTCAATATCACCAGAAACCGAGGTGCGTGTATACACCCTACTGTTGCTATGGGCTACAAAAAGATCGCGCATTTTTGAATCGCTAGCCAAATGTAGCTATAGCAAAAACTTTGTAAAATCCTAATTTTTTTATGTGATAAAATTACAAATGAACGATTTACGGATTTACTTGTGCTGTGATACCTCTTGTCAAATTTCATGAGAAGAAGTACCCTATAAGCTTAGATTTACTTGCGAGTATCAAAATATGTCGCATAAATGGCCATGTTTTTTTATTGCGTTGACTTAGAAGCTTGATTTTTTTGGAGAACCAAGGGACCATAGGCCTACGTATTTGATATTAATTTCAGCTGGATACATCCACGCGTTCCTAAGAAAAAGAGTCTTGACAGACAGACTTACAGACGGACAACGAAGTGATTCTTTAAGGGTTCCATTTTTTCTATTGAGGTACGGAACCCTAATAATAACTAAAATTTACTACAGCAGGTCGTTTAGCAGCAGAGATGGACACAGGTGCTTTTTTTTATTTTAATCTTCATAATTATGAGATACAACTTAAAATACGAGTATTTACTCACCATGGTTGTGTTTACAATTTTTGGTTGAACAGATTTCATGCCCATGTCGGCAGTAACAAAAGTTACAAGAATCTACTTGACGTCTTTTTCCCTCTTTACAAGCTATCAAAGATTCTGAAAAAGTGAAAAAGAAAAAATAATAGAATTTGAACCAAATTACACGTATCTTGTTTTAGCCTTCTAAGATCTTAATAATGTGAGAGTAAAAATAAGAGCAGCTCGTGGCTAAGTAACAACAGTCGCACGGGTCGATCCATCAGGTTAAGCTACGCTTGCCGGGGTTGGTCCGTGGATGGGTGACCATCTTTACACACCGAGACTCCTCCGTGCCTCGGAAAGCACGTTAAGCCGTTGGTCCCGGCTGTCATTCGTGGATCTTTGACAGTCGTTACGGGTCGTCAGAAGCCCGAAAGTCTGACAACCAGTCTTACCAAGGGGTATCGTATTACCCAGTTACCGGGATGTGGAGGTCAGATACGCAGTCGCTCCATGTAAAATACTGGTATTCAGCTGCATCCGGTTAGACTGGAAGCCGACCCCAACATAGTTGGGAAAAGGCTAGGCAGATTGATTGATCTTAATAATGTGAAATTGTGAACTATTCGAACGTCTTGAGGTGTAAGCACTTAAGCACGTAAAAAAAAATCTGTTTAATTTATGTATCGAGACCCAGGCAGTGTGTCAGACAAAATTAAAGGAAAAAGACCAAACAAAACATTGACGCGTCCCGGCGCGGGTATATTTAGCTACAGGATATTTTTACTTCGTGTTGGGGGTGAGTATTCTGCAAAAATCTCACCGTGATAACCTATGTGAAGTGAGCTGTCAATAGTGTCAATCTCTAGCATTAGATGGAATGACAGTTCACTTCACCTAAGTTATCATGGTGGGTTTTACAAAATAGACCCGCTGTTCTCTTTAATTATGTGCGATCACTTCAGTGAGGTTCGAAGCACTAAATATTACTACTGCAGTGCAATTGTATAAAACACTATAATAAACTCACAATGCAGTGTTTTAAAACTGACAAGTGACATTCTGGTGGATTCAGAACGATTTTTTAACAAATAACAAAACAAAACACTTGCTAGAGACGTGTGAATGGGCGTGTTCCATATTCCATTCGGGCTATAAAGCATTCTGTATGTGTTGCCAAAAGTAAAACAACTGCACTACGGTATTTTTTATGCAGATAATAAATTGTACACTTTTTTTACCTATTCACACATTTTGACAGGCCGTCGTTCTTTTCGCAATAATAAAGGGTTATTTTTCAAATTTAATCTATAATCAGTGAATTAATTGTAGGTACTATGCTATGTTGTTACGCAAATGGATAAAATAAGAAATGATTATTTATGAGGAAGTCTGAAAGTGACACCGGTGACTGAAAAGTTTTGAGTATGAATGTGGATGGTTAGAGTAGGGGCAGACCAAAGAAACGATGGCTGTGTGAAAGATGATATGGCTACCGAGATGACGACTAATAAAGAAGTATGGAAGAAACACGGACTAGAAAAAAAAAGAAGGACTCCGCGCCACGCATATCGAAAAGTGAAGCACAGTAAGTATGCCGTTTGTACAAACATGCGCCTCACGCACACATTTACATCTCGTAGTATGCCGACCGGCCAGGCGGCCGCCATTACGTGACATGTAATGTGGTGGCAAAAAACGAAAATACATTTAACTAGACACCGACTTCCGAAATTAAAGTTATTTTTCACTTTGTAGTGTTGTTTTTGGAAGTCGGTTTTATTTTTTTCTAAAAAAGTTTTTTACTTTCTTCCGAGTCTAGTGTCATCTCGCTCCCACGTTTCACGACCGCGTCTACCACGTACGTTAGTATACACTATACTCCATTTACAATAAGATTAGACATTTAAACAAACCTTTTTTACAGTCCGTTCAACCGATTTTGACTTCTATTGCGTTGGTGACATGACAAATGGCAGCTGCAGTAAACAGTTGGTATTGTAACCACTTTTTTGCCTTTAGTGCCATCCTTAAGCCTACGGAATAGAAATCAAAATCGGTTGAATTGACTGTAAAGAAGGTCTGCTAAATGTCCAATCTTATTGTAAAAGGAGTTTATGTAGTAATTATTCGTCTTACTTGCAGGTGGTTTAGGGCATATCATTCCAGTGCACATGTATAGTTGACCAGCGACGCACGTGCAGTGGTTACAGTTCACTTTTGTGTGCCTCCCCATTGTACAATACCTTGCTGTGAAAGAAGATAACATTTAACCTTAAAATGATTCCATTGGTGGGAATAAGGCATCCTCTCTCAGTGTGAGACAGAGTGAGCCGAAGTCCAGTACCAGGGCTCAGTGCATGTTGGCACATGATGGCTATAACGTTCTCTCTTCTGGGACACGGACCTGCTCTCTCTCAAGCATATACTTACATAAAGAATTGAATTTAAGATTGATCCGCTGTGGTATCCCGCGAAATTAAATTTTTCTTGCTTTTGTTGCAATTTGCAGGTCAATATAAGATTATATCTCGATCAAAATATGATTCGTGTAATCAGCTTATAACGTTCCCACTGCTGGGACACAAGCCTCCTCTCGGTGAGAGGGAGTTTTTCTAATCCACCACGCGGGCCCAGTGCGGGTTGGTGATGTCATAATGTCATCGAAATGGTTCTAGGACATGCCGGTTTCCTTCACAGTAAGAAATATGTATTTACATAGTTTTTACCTTTAGATTCTATTGGTAAGATCCAAGACAAAAGAATTGTTCTTCAATGGGTACCGTCCCATATTGGCTTGTATGGAAATGAAGAAGTAGATCGTTTAGCAAAAGAGGCTATCACAGACGTAATATTTGTTGAATGTTTTCCTTTATTTAGTGACCTCTTGTATCGAGTTCGCGACCAGTGTTTAGAATTATGGAAAGAATACTTTGATGAGAGGTCGCTAAGCAAGGGAATTTGGTACAGAACCATTCAACATAGCCTGTCCAGACTTCCTTGGTTTGTGGGTACAGATATGCATAGAAGTGAGATTGTGACTGCTTTCAGACTACGTTCGGGACATATTCCGTTGAAGAGCTTCACCTTTTTAATGAAAAAGACTGATTCGCCCAATTGTTCTGAGTGTGATAAGGTAGAGGATACCACTCATATTCTAGCGGAATGTGTCCGGAACGAGGTTGAGAGGAGTAACTATTTCATAGAAAATGGTTTTAATTCTGTTAATGTTGGCATGTATAATAGTATATTGGCTGCTCCCTTGTCCAGGTCAGCAAAAAAATTATATAAAATTGTACATCTAGGTATTAAGCGTAGATAAACATAGAATGCCCCTATGAGGGTGACATGGTCATACTGATCAAACCCTCTATAAATTAATAAAGATAAAAAAAAAATAGTTTTTACCATAAATATCATCAATATATCTTAGATAGTCAGATTTTGCCGTGGTTTTGGTCTGATTTCGAAGATCAGACCAGACCACGGCAAATCTAACTTAGAGAGAGATGTATGATAATTCTTATGATTATACCTATAATAATTATGCAATTACATGTTTATTATTATCGCGAATCATATTATGATCAAGATACAACCTGACAATGACCTGCAAATTTTAAAAAACGCAAGAAAATTTGAATTTCGCGGGCTATCACAGCGGATCAACCACGCACGGTCACGCTCACGCTCGCGCTTTGAAGGACACTATACGGCCATAGCAGTAATAACAGTAAAACTTCTATTGTGAGCGTTACCGGAAAAAGTCTGCAGTCATCTAGTAGGTACTTTATCAAATTTACTGGTAATAAAAAACTGTTTTACAAAAAAAAAAAAAAAAAAAACAACCGACTTCCAAAAAAATACTAAAAAGTGAAAAATAACTTTAATTTCGGAAGTCGGTGTCTTTGGATCTGTATTTTAGTTTATTGCCACCGACCGACATCCGAAATTAAAGTTATTTTTCACTTTGTAGTATTGTTTTGGTAGTCGGTTGTTTTTTTTTTTTTTTGTAAAAAAGTTTTTTATTTTTCACTTTTTTGTGGGTCAGTCTGTAATTTATCTAAGTTATAAAAGCCAAATGTCAACTGTTACCTGCTATCTTTCACAAAATATTGCTTTTCCCGATAAGGACGTTAATTTGTTGAGGAGTTCCCCCAGTAAGGAATCAGGAGAACTGGAACTGATGGTGAAGATACCATCAGCTGCACTTCAACATATGTATTGTGACAAGCTTAAATTGCTTAGCAATAATCTAATCGCAACCCGTGAAATACGTATTATTGAGTAGTTCTGATGGCCATCTGTGAACTTCCTTATCAGTTCCACTTTACCAAATGGTGTTTTCCGGGAGCAAATGCACAAGTTACTATAAAAAAATACCCAAATCGCTATAGGTGTGCCTATAAAATTTGAAGGTTCTCCTCGATTTCTCTGGGATGCTATCATCAGATCCTGGTTTCCTTATCACGGTACTACCCTTGGGATATCTCCTTTCCAACAAAAAACAAATCAACAAAATCAGTTCATAAACGACGAAGTTATCCGTGAAGACACATAAATAAATATATGTAAGTACGGTAACGAAATATACGGTCGAATTGAAAAACCTCCTTTTTTTGAAGTCGGTTAAAAAAGATTAACGTCTCCATTCAATTGTTGTTATTTACCTCCTTCTTGTAACGGAAGCACTTGTCCTTTACTTGTTTCTGAAATATTAATAGGATTACTTCGTTAAAAATAACAAAATTATATACTAACATAACTAAAACTATTAAAAAACTAAAATATGGCGTCGAAAAATTCCTCCGCAATTACTTCGTTTGTTTACATAATACAGGCAACTTATTAAAAAGTGTTTAAAAAGAAACGAGTCTCACCAAAGTTTTTACCCGTATGTGTAAATACCTTCAGCATTCGTAGTCCTAAAACATTCAAAGCGTTAAACTCTAAATAATATAGATATCTTTTTTATAGGTAAATGAACAGCAAATCCAACATTCCAAGGCAGGGGTACCGCAGCAATCGATCAGCTGTTGAGATGACGTGCCGCCATTTTACGCCACAGATAATATATAAACAGCGGTTGGGCAGTCTATTAAGCACATTACTCAATTTTGGACTTGAATATGCAGATTTTATTATCTTTATTTTTTTTAATTGTTGTTATCATTTTTGTTTAATGAGGCATATTACATTTCGACCGTGATTTTTGAGTTTAATGGCCAATTTTGGGGTCCTTATTCGGAGAAACTGAAAGTCTTTGACAACTTTGAGTTATTGAGTGATGGAAAATAGTTATTGGTATAGTTTATAGCGGCCTCGCTTTTCGTAATTTTTTGTTAACTATATCATCACACTAATAATATTATATAGGCGAAAGTTTGTGTGTGTGTGTGTGTCTGTGTGTTTATTTGTATGTTTGTTACTTCTTCACGTTATAACGGCTGTACCGATTTGGATTAAATTTGGTATGTAGATAGCTTATACACTGGATTAACACATAGGCTACGTTTTATCCCGGTCTACGCGGGTGTAACCGCGGGGCGCAGCTAGTAGGTAAATAAAGCCAAAATTGCTTTTGTTTTGTTAACTGGTGTCTGATGATATAAGAAGTAACTTATGTTACTTTTATTTTAGAAACAGAATTAGGACTCCGTGCAAAAAAAAAAATAAAGCCATGAAATTATGAACTAATTCCGATTCAAATAAGGAAGTATCACGCGGGCGAAGCCGCGGGCAACAGCTAGTTTATACATAAAACAAATAAATCTTGATGTTTTGACAAGTCGTAAAAACCGTGCGAAGCAGGGGCGCCTCGCTAGTAGCGAATTTAAAATTTAATTTAATTTAATTTAATTTAAAATTTTGACACAGGTCCAACCTCCATGACGTCCCGCAGGACTGATCGCGAGCGGATTTAGCCAAACTTACTAATTTTGAGTTTATTTTAAAAAAATCTGTTAAACTCAAAATTCCAACCGTTAAATTCCCTCCGAAATACGATTACCTCATGATACATGCAATTTTCATATAATTTTATGCTGTAATTAGTAAATGAAACGGAAAATGGTTTTGAAATCGACCATGTTTCGGATTTTTTTTTCATCGAGGAAAGTACAACTTATCGTGTTTTGAACCGTTAATTTCCCTCAAGCAAGGATGAATCTATGGCATATATTTTTTTCAGGACCTTAATACACTAATTTGACCATTTAAAATTGATTCTGAAAACAGGAAAATTCGGATAACCCCCCGTTAATAAGAAATTGACTTCCAATCAAGAATTTGCTACGACAGTAATATTGCTACGACTCGTGGGTATGCCTACGCCGTGCCATAATAAGGTAGATAATGTGATCCTTACTAATTTTACAAAGGTATAAGTTCGAATAGCCTTTAATAATAAACCTTTAATATTTTACAATAAATATTTTGTAAGTACATACATACGAGTATACGTATATTATATATCTGTAATGAGTTTGTTTTGCTTTCCAGGTATAAGTTACTTAAGTAAGTATGAAAAACATTTACTTGATTTAGCTTTTGCCAGTGTCATTTCGTCATCGCCTTCTGTAAAAATCGAAAAAAGTCAATTTAAGTATCTACCACGGACTAGAAAAAAAGAAGGACTCCGCGCCACTCGTATCGAAAGTGAAGCACCTTACCGATCTATGTGTGCGTGATTTGACAAAGACGCCGTCATGTTACGTAATGGCGGCTGCCTGGCCGAGCGGCATACTATGATGTAAATGTGTGCGTGAGGCGCATGTTTGTACAAACGGTCCTGGAATACTTACTGTGCTTCACTTTCGATATGCATGGCGCGGAGTCCTTCTTTTTTTTGTAGTCCGTGGTATCTACTTAAGAATTACTATCACTTATTAGTATTTTTTTTTAATCTTACCTCGTGTAGGGTTGTATGAATCTGCAAAACTTCTCAAAACATCGGTAAAATTTTCACGGATTTCTCTTTGAGGCTCAAAGGCCCTTTCGCCGGTAATTCCTGTAATAATAGAAGAATAAAATATACCCAAACCTCAACAACTTCAAAAAGGAAAACCTTCGTTATGAATAACATAGACTCGACGAGGTCTTAACAATAATGTCTTGAGAAGGGAGATTCGGAGAGCCGAAAATGGGACAAGATCTCAAGAAAAAGAACTTCTTTGGTCTGAGACAAAGTGACATAGCCTAGGGCCTAGACAAAGTGACATTCTATCAGCTGTAACGATGCTGGAAAATTCCAAAATGTATTGGACATAAAGTATTGAAAAGCTTATGTCAATCCTGTAGAAAGTTGTTGTAGAAATATGAAACGCTTTGAAAGCGATTGTGATCATTTGTCTATAGGCCCCTCTGTACCTATAAAGTCGCAGTAAGATTCTTGAAGATAAAGCTGTATACCGTAATATTATTATATTAAAGCGGTTCATAACTGTCGGAGTGCCCTAATTTTGTTACTGCGACCAATCTCGACGTAGCGCTCGGCGGCCGTTACTCGCGCATAGTTCTATTGATCGATATAGATCGGAGTACCCTAATATTTAAATAATATTAGGGCACTCCGATCAAATAGGTTGATTGAATGATACGAGCACGAACTGGTATACAACTATATCGTGCTCGTATCATAGTTACTAACTACCTGATACCTGCGTGACCGAGCTCTGCTCTGAGGAAAATAGAGAAAAACCATTTTTTTCCCAGATATGAGACCTAACTAGATCGATTTTTCGCCCCCGTAAACCCCTATATTGCAACTTTCATCGAAATCGTTAGACCCGTTTTCGAGAACGTGATTACAAATATATCAAATCAATCAATCTGTCTAGCCTTTTACCAACTATGTTGGGCTCGGCTTCCAGTCTAACCGGCTGCAGCTGAATATCAGTATTTTATATGGGGCGACTGTCTATCTGACCTCCACAACTCAGTTACGGGGCAATATGGTACCCCCCCCTTGGTAAGACTGGTTGTCAGACTTTCGGCCTTCTAACGACCCCGACGACTGCCAAAGATCCACGAATAACAGCCGGGACCAACGGCTTAACGTGCTTTCCGAGGCACGGAGGAGTCTCGGTATGTAAAGATAGTCACCCATCCAAAGACCAACCCCGGCAAGCGTAGCTTAACCTGATGCATCGCCCCGTACGGCTGTTATTACTTAGCCACGAGCTCAAATATATATAGGTAAATATATATATACAAATATTGCTCATTTAATAGTATAAGAGATATTCCTAGTACGATAGTTATGAACCGCTTTCATATACCTAACTATGTTGCAGTATATAGCTACGAGTATTCCCTAGATATACCTAGGGATATAACATGTCACAGCTTCAACCATCTTACTGCGACAAATATACTTTTTTTTTTACTTTGACATATCTTGGGACGCTGGAGTCCCTGACCTTTGGAAGGCATACGAGGGACCGAAGCCAAGTCGCAGAGGACACTTAGACACACAAAACACACACACTACACACACACACACACACAAACACACCCCCTGACACACTCATGACACACACACTACAAACACACAGTGTCAGTGTCTACTTATACACTATCAATGAAATGAGGCATCAACCGACGGTTATCCCTGTACGCACTATGCAAATGCACCCAAGGACAACCCCCGGTTGGTGTAGGACTATTGCAGGATATGGAATCAAAGATATTGGACTATGGATTTGGGTGGTTAAAGTGGACTGGTTACCGAAAACTATAATGCAAAGCCTATGGCCCCTGTCTGACCAATATTTTTTACACGTCGCAGCCAACTAGCTTAATTTTTTTTTTTTGGCGCCATTCAACTAGCGGTCTGAATGTGTGACCAGTCACGCGCGAGCCGAATCAGGGCAACAACTAAGCCGGGGCACCTCGACAAAATGGGTTAGGTTAGGTTAGAACTGTGACCTCCAGCGCGCGAGCCGAGCAAGCGATGCGAGCGGTTCCGCGACAGCGGTCGGCGAGCGCTACTTCCAAAGGCTCAAACTAGTTGGCTGCGGTATACATACGATACATCGATAAAATGGCAAGGAGTGACTTGCACACTCAATAATGGGTCTCCGGAAATGGTAACCAGCACATAGTGACGTAGCGACAAAAATGTTGTTATATTATTATGAAAAGCGTCTCCCTTAGATCAATTACCTCGCGTAGGAAGCACCGAGATCATTCTGTCAGCAGTATCACTACAATCTGCCTGCCTAGCCTTTTCCCAACTATGTTGGGGTCGGCTTCCAGTCTAACCAGATGCAGCTGAATACCATTATTTTACATGGAGCGACTGCCTATCTGACCCCCACAACCCGGTAACTGGGTAATACGATACCCCTTGGTAAGACTGGTTCGAGGCACGGAGGAGTCTCGGTATGTAAAGATGGTCACCCATCCACGGACCAACCCTGGCAAGCGTAGCTTAACCTGATGGATCGACCCGTGCGGCTGTTATTACTTAGCCACGAGCTCCTCCTTCAGAAAAGAAAAGCTATATCGAAAAGCGATTCGTGTTCAGAAAAGCGATATCGAACTGAAATCACTATCGTATAAACTCCGTCTGTTTACGGTGTGGCGAAAATTCAGGGTGTGGTACAGACCATCAAACTGAACAACTTTCTCCCGGGGACCAACATCGTAATCGCAGAAAATTTTTCAGTCATGCCATACATTTGTTCGAGTAGGTATTGAAGTTTTGTATGGGATGACTGATATTTTTTTCGCGATTACGATGTTGGTCCCCGGGAGAAAGTTGTTCAGTTTGATGATCTGTACCACACCTTTAACATTCGGCATACCGTATACAAACACACTGTATATTCCACAAACCTTTTTTACAGTCTGCTCAACCGATTTTGACTTCTATTGCGTTAGTGGCATGACAAATGGCAGGTGCAGTAAACAGTGGGTATTGTAACCATTTTTTAACAGGCGAAAAAAAAAGGAGGAGGTTCTCAATTCGACACGTATATTTTTTTTTTTTTATGTATGACCACGCATAACTTTTTACAGACATCCGATTTGAAAAATGTTTGTTTTATTCGATCAAAGTTGTTACCATATAAAATTTATTAACTTTGCTTGGGTAGTTTTTGAGTTAGCTTCAATAATACGTATTTTTTTCCACTTTTATATGGATGATGTTCTAGTTTGTTTTGCAGGAGTGGTATTAGAATGAGTGTGGGGTAGGTACCACAACTAAAAAGTGAAAAATAAAAACTTTTTTACAAAAAAAATACAACCGACTTCCAAAAACGACACTACAAAGTGAAAAATAATTTTAATTTCGGAAGTCGGTGTCTTGTTAAATGTATTTTCGTTTTTTGCCACCGACTTCCGAAATTAAAGTTATTTTTCACTTTGTAGTGTCGTTTTTGGAAGTCGGTTGAATTTTTTTGTAAAAAAGTTTTTTTTGCCTTTAATGCCATCCTTAAGCCTATGGAATAGTAGTCAAAAACGGTTGAACGGACTGTAAAAAAGGTTTGTTTAAATGTCTAATCTTATTGCAAATGGAGTAAAGACCGCCACAATTTTTTTGCAAAATATTAACTATAAGTTTACCATCGTCTGACGTGTACCAATTATAGTCATCGTAAAACGCGTCTCCAACTGTGGCCTGAAATATAATAATACTGAGTTAAAAATCATCATTATCATCATAATCAGCCTATAATGTTCCCTTGCTGGGACACAGGCCTCCTCTCGGTGAGATGGAGTGGGCCGTAATCCACCACGCGGGCCCAGTGCGGGTTGGTGGATGTCACAACATGTCTTCGAATATTCGGTTCTTGGACATACCTGTTTCATCACGATGTTTTCCTTCACCGTTTTTAGAGCAGTGGTGATGAAATAATTTACACAAAGTAAAGCCCCTATCTGGGTTCGAACCTATAACCTATAACTCGTAAGTCACGGCCGTTACCACTGGACCACCACTGCTCCCGTTAAAAATAATGCCATGTGTAGATGAAATTATAGGCTGAATGCAAGAAAATTACAAAGTGATAAGCTGCTTTTGGACTTCAAACCAATCCCTTCTCACCCAAATATAACCTTAACAATAAACTAGGATTAGTATTAATTAATTAATTTCCTTCAAACGGGTTACCTTATGTGTAACTACAGTTTTGAGCCGTTTGGGGTCGAAAAGCTCGGGTCATGAGGCCCGAGTGCGTCTCCTTTTTAAAGAAATTTCTTGCCGACTAGTTGACACTTCACGTGACTAGATGTCTGGCTCGTTCTTTGGCCAAAAAATTAGCATTGCCATTCAACGTGGCAATGCTGCCAGTCTTCTGGGCACGTTTCCGGATAACATCGATGCGGGCGAGTATTTCGTTACCTAGTGTCTTTTTGTTTTTGTATTTATTTGCATTCGTAGTTAGTTAGTTAGTCATTAATTTAGTTTTAGTTCCTAGTGTAGATAGTTGTGCTAAATATTGTAAGAATTAGTAATTAATTATCTTACCCAAACTATGAGCCACAGTATTTCCAACATGGTCGGCAAAAACTGAACGGTTCCGATTATGAACCATGAAGATTTTAAACGGAACTAATTAAAAAAAATTAAAAATTAATTGAAACACATCTTGCGAGTTACATCATTTTGTATGGAGAGAGTGACTGAGGTGTTAGAAAACACTTATTTTTATCGCTTTGCTATTTTCGTTTGAAGATCAGCTGTATAGGCTTCAAAATATGCCAATCAATTATTAGCATTCCAAAACTGTCAATCAGCATTAGAAATAATTCTCTAATCTGAGCACTAACTCCGTCTTTAAAAGACTATTATGATTATTTTTGTCCACAACAACAGCGTAGGTAGGTAATATGGGGTCTTCCTATATTGGTTGTTTAGGCCATCTATTTGCTATATTCTCGTATTTTAAAGGGTTATACCTCGAAGCGGAAAGTTATACTTTTTCTTTCTTTCTTGCTTTATCTTATGTTGCCAAGTGGCAAAAGAATCATATTTGAATTATTATTATTATTAAATTAGGAGGAGCTCGTGGCTAAGTAATAACAGCCGCACGGGTCGATCCACCAGGTTAAGCTACGCTTGCCGGGGTTGGTCAGTGGATGGGTGACCATCTTTACATACCGAGACTCCTCCGTGTCTCGGAAAGCACGTTAAGCCGTTGGTCCCGGCTGTCATTCGTGGA
The DNA here is from genome assembly GCA_946251885.1 of Cosmia pyralina. Lineage (NCBI taxonomy): Eukaryota > Metazoa > Arthropoda > Insecta > Lepidoptera > Noctuidae > Cosmia > Cosmia pyralina. The sequence continues at coordinate 20,891,697 of OX276342.1, read as the reverse complement.
TCTTTGACAGTCGTTACGGGTCGTCAGAAGCCCCAAAGTCTGACAACCAGTCTTACCAAGGGGTATCACATTACCCAATTACTGGGTTGTGGAGGTCAGATATGCAGTCGCTCCATGTAAAATACAGGTATTCAGCTGCATCCGGTTAGACTGGAAGCCGACCCCAACATAGTTGGGAAAAGGCTAGGCAGATTGCAGATTGATTATAACGTTCTTCCTGACTTTCAGTCTGGTTTCAGAAAGGGTAGGGGTACTGCAACGGCTCTGGCTGATGTTGTGGGTAGTATCCTTGAGGCACGTGACCGGGGGGAGGGTACAATTCTGGCTCTGCTGGACTTTTCCCGGGCTTTTGATGCAATTAATACTACTCTACTGCTGTCTAAATTAGCCTTCTATGGCTTCGACAGTGCTGCAGTGGAGTGGTTTAAAAGCTATCTTACCAATAGATCTCAATATGTAGAGATGAATATGGAGGATGGGTCAACAGTGTCATCCTCCCTCCTCCAAGTGTCAAGGGGTGTCCCTCAGGGATCGATTCTGGGCCCTCTGTTGTACATTCTGTACAGTGCAGATATCATAAAATCTTTTGTTAACTGTAAATACCATATGTATGCTGACGATATCCAGCTGTTCATATCCTTCAAGGGGGAAGAAACATCTTTGGCAGTGCAGAAAATAAATGAGGATTTGCATAGAGTGGTTGTGTGGTCGGAGGAGAACTCTCTGGTTCTGAACCCGCTCAAATCTAAATTTATGGTACTGGGCTCTAAGAAACAGGTTAGTGCAATACTGTCTGCCAACCCTGAGATAGTCATCATGGGAGAAAAAATTGAGAGAGTGGAGCAGACATGCAATCTGGGGTTAATTATGGATCCGGAGCTGCGCTTTGAGGCCCATGTGACAAATGTTCTCCGAAATTGTTTTTATAGGCTAAAGGTCTTATATGGTATACGGAAATACCTAAGCATATCTGTAAGGAAGCAACTTGTTGACAGTCTCATCCTATCCAAATTGAATTACTGTGACACAGTCTATGGGCCATGCTTGTTTTCCAGAACGGAACGTGTAATTCAACGTATCCAGAATGCCTGTGTTCGTTTTTGTGTTAATATCCCGCGAAGAAGTCATGTTACTCCATTCATTAATGAACTAAAATTATTGAAGATGGCTGCCAGGAGGAAGCTTCATTTAGCCAGCCTGTTATTTGGTATTGTAACAACTAAAAGACCTCACTATCTCTATGTAAAGCTTTCTTGGAAACAAAACCATCTAAAGAATAGTCTTCGCTCCATGGTATGCCCTCTGTCGGTGCCAATGCACAGAACTACAGCATTCAGGGGGTGTTTCAGGTATGCAGCCACACGCTGTTGGAATGATCTCCCACCACCAATGCGACGCCTGAAATCAATACAATCTTTCAAATTCCAACACAAAAAGTTACTCATACATGAACAAATGTCTCTCTAGTACTGCTTCACTGTAAGTACCTACCTACCTCAGGTGTCATGGCCTGCAGGCTTTGGAGTGGGATCTTTAAGAGTGTGGGCTGCTTGGTGGTGCGCTCGTCTGTCCGTGTGGCTGTGCTGGGGTCTGTGTTTCGCTATTTCGCTATTTCAATTTATCCTTTTATGCTTAGGAACGCCACATTTGTTTCTGTAATTTTCAGTTTAATCTAATTATTCAACTGGCACACTACGGTTTGTCAGGTAGCGTCTCTTGTTTGTATCATATCCTAATTTATATTTATCCTATCTAATTTAATTTATTTATTAGTATTATAATTCAATAGTCTCGATGCATGAATCCATATTTTATTTTAACTAACTAATTCTCACTTACCATTTCTTATTTGATCTCATTTGTGTGTCCGAGTCTTTGTCATCATTCACATCTAATACAAATTCATTTTACGTAGGAAATGCCTACTTAATCACCCAATACATCCTCTGTTACATAATTTCATCAAAATCAAAATGTTAATTGCATAATGCTACGCCATGTTTTAAATATTATGTAATATGTCTAATGTTTCCGGCCGCTGACAGCTGCGCGCACAGATAACGCATTCTGCGGCGTGGGAGTCGGTGCTGTCGCGGAGCGGAATGCGGGAATATTGTCATTTTCTGTATATTTTATCTATACCTTTAGAATTAACTTTATATTTTATTTATTTTTTAATTGCATTATTATTTGTTACATGCTGCACCGGTCGACGTCATCGCGTCAACGCCGGCTATCGCTGAAAACCAGCGCTGGGGCTCCGTTTCGCATGGGGTCGCGGCATTATGCTGAGCGGTAGCCGTTTTGCGTAGATGTGACGCATATTTTCCCCTAAACTTGCTTTTTACATTCTTATTTTATTTTGTTGTCCTTTGCGTCATGTTTACCGCAAATAAACGTATTTTCTTTCTTTTCTTTCTATTATTATTAAATTATATATTAAAATTATTAATTACTGTTAAGTAAGCACTCATAAACATACCTCAGTTTTCCTTTCATATTTTCAGCTTCTGCAGCGAAACATTAAAAAAATTAAGTACCATATTTTAAAATAATAATTTTGTGACGAAACGTTACGTTTACATTTTACATTAATAAACTAAAATTAAACAATAAAAAGAATAATGCAGAATATGTATGATTCCGTTACAATCACACAAATATTATAAAGGCGAATGTTTGTGAGTGTGTGTGTATGTCTGTATGTTTGTTACTTCATCACGCTCAAACGGCTGGACCGATTTGGATGAAATTTGTTATGTAGATAGCTTATTTTCTTAATTTTATTTCTTTATTAAGGCAACCAACAGCGATACATGTACATAGTATGTAACAGAGTATGTAAATTATTAATATTGTATAAAAAAAAAATTAAAAAAAAAAAAAATTATTACTGTACCAACTACATAGTTTACATATTAGTTTATGGTTGGTTGGTTGGTTGGTTGGTCGATGGTTTTGGGTTTGTGGTATTGGTTTATGGTATGGCTAATTATAGGTTTTCCTGCATAACTTGGATAAGTTTACAACATGCGAATGGACTATTAATAAATATTTAACTTCAAAAGGTGCAATTTAAGGTAAATTACTTAAAGCGAAGTTTAAATTTAACAAAAAAAAAAAAAAAGTTTGAATATTATGAATACTTATACCCTGTATAATATTATACCCTGGATTAACACAGGCTACTTTTCATCCCAGTCTACTCGGGTGAAACCGCGGGGCGCAGCTAGCAAATTAATAAATGCTATTAATAATTGTGACAAGCCTACACGTTCGATAACATCTAATTTAATTTTACTTTTAATGTACCGTTGTAGATTTGAAAATTATTTCAGTCTACCTTTAGCCATTGAATGAGTTTGACAAGGAATAATCCATATATACTCCATAAATATTACTTAATATTTTCGCAACGGCTGAACGGAATTGGATGAAATTTGGCATGCAGATAGGGTTAGATACTTTTTATCCCTATAGTACATTCCCGTGGGGTAATTTCCCACTGCCACACGGGCGAAGCTGCGCTCAAAAGATAGTTCATATCATCAGAACAATCATCTATAATTAGAATACTAAGCCAAAACAAATTGAAGTTGTAGAAACTTAATACTTCAGACTTGGGATGTCCCTTTGGACTTGAATTTTAAGTACATTCTCCTTGCTTCTATGGTACATTACATCGGAAATCCCATGACAATACATCGGGTACTATCCACACGGGAATGCAAGTTTTAACAAATTCTTTTACTATACTGCTTACAAACAAAAACGGAACCGACAGAGCACAGTGTAGCATGAAGACCATTTTTCCACCATTTTTTGCAACCACCAAGCACCATTATCTATAAAAACGGCAAAAAATCACGTTTGTTGTATGGGAGCTCCCCTTAAATATTTGTTTTATTTTAAATTAAATATTTATTTTTAAAGTGAATATATACCTTACTAAATATTCTGTGAATATTTCAAGCGTGTACCTGTAGCCGTTATCAATATCGAGTAAAAACGAGCAAAAAAACCACGTTTGTTGTATGGGAGCCCCCTTAAATATTTATTTTATTGTTTTTTTTTTGTACTTTTTATTATAGCGGCAACAGAATTACATCATCTGTGAAAATTTCAACTGTTTAACTATCTCGGTTCATGAGATACAGCCTGGTGACAGACGGACAGACAGACGGATGGACAGCGGAATCTTAGTAATAGGGTCCCGTTTTACCCTTTGGGTACGGAACCCTAAAAATTTGATAGAATACTTTATTTAGATGCAAGAATCATTCATTTGAAAATCGTCAAATTGTCTTAGAATTAGAATGTTTTTGTGGTGTGTTGGGGGAGTGAAGAGCATAACATACAAATTCATGCTTTCTTCCCACAGGGTAGGCAGAAACTAAGAACGCCATCTGCTACGATCCTTACATACCTACTTCTCTTGCCTCGTTTACCTTCAAACATCTGGTCATACACACACGCCGGCTGCGAGTACTACGCACCTGCACCCTAATTGCGTAACACACTATAGATCGGAATTTGAATCATTTTGAAACAAATTGCTAATCCATTGCTTTTTATGTTCGAAAAATTTGTCTGCTCGACAACGTAAATAACGCAATGAATGTTGTTGAACTGTCAAAATTAAACCAACTCCGATTGATAATGTGTTACGCAATTAGGGTGCTGGCCTTTCAAAGTATCCCTTCCAGCGTTACAAGACCTTACAATCTTCGCTTAACATCCATCTCTTGCTCTTATAACATTCATACTCGATGTTGATCCTCTCCGCGAGTCAATTTTACCTGTTTCCAGAACAGCCTAACATTGGCCCTGAAGTTATCAGAGAACTTCATGTTATATATTTCTTCCTTTTCATCCTTCTTCATGTTTACCATTTCTTTCACTTTCGTTTTCATTTCGAAATATTTCTTCTTAACTCTTTCCCATAATCATCTTTCCCGTTTGTCTCATTCATTGCCTGATTCTCGTTTGATCTACGTCCATTTATTATACTGTCCCAAAATTCGTCCCTCTTCGAAGGTGAGCTTTCCATATCGGGTGCATAGACGCACAAAATAAAGGTACGTTTTACCTTGGTTCTTAGCCATAGAATCCTGGGACTTACAATAACATAATCTTTCAAACACTTCATCATCTGCTTGGAGAGGACAATCCCCACATCGTGATAAGCCCTCTCTTGAACCACCACTAACATGATGTGTGGCTAGCCAACTCGATATTTGAATTACCCATTTAGATCCCACGAAAAGCAGAGCAAACAAAATATATCAAACAACCCTAAAAAAATAAATAAAGAAAACCCTTTCCCCCCCTAACGACCCCCCCCCCCCTAAAGAGCTCTGCATGTAGAGAGTAAGGCTTGTTAGTGCCTGGGGACGCCAGATCCCAGACATCAGGCATGCTCGTGATTAGACTCCTCTGTAGCAGCTCGCAGCACGGCAAACTTTCCTGTGAGGCGGCGTGCCTCCTTGCCGGATTACCGCCATGGGATCTGGAGGCAAAAGTCCTCGCGCACGTGTGGGAGTGGCGCGAGGAGGTGAAACGCCGGGGCGTAACTTCGCTGCCGCGAGAAATCACGGTACAGCGGACAGAGCTCCGGCGGGATCTCATGGCGACATGGTGAGTGCGATTGTCGCAACCCAGCGCTGGGCACGCCACAATTGCGGCGATAAGTCTATAAGTCGATAAGTCTATAAGTATAAGTCTTTGAGGAGTGGTTGGAGAGGCGCCACGGCGTTCTCACCTTCCGCCTGACGCAGGTCCTCACCGGACACGGTTGTTTCGGGAGGTTCCTGTTTCGGATAAGGCGGGAGGAAACGCCCGGGTGTCACCATTGTGTGGATCGCCCGGAGGACACGGTGGAGCATACAGTGGAGGTCTGCCCGGCTTGGGCGGAGCACCGCCGTGTTCTCACGGAGGCAATCGGCGGCGGCGATCTCTCGCGTTCAAACCTGGTCCAGGCCATGGTGCGGAGCGAGAGTGCATGGGAAGCCGTCACCTCCTTCTGCGAAGCAGTAATGCTCGCGAAGGAGGAAGCGGAACGCGTGAGGGAGAGGCAACAGCCGCGCCCTCGCGCCCCTAGCCGCCGTAGGAGACGCCCTGGGCGGCGGAAATCGATTGCCGATTCCCGGCCACCGTAGGCGCGGGCTTGCGGTCGACGAGTAATGGGCAGCTCGCCGTCAGGTAAGGACCAGGCCCGGGTCAACGGCGCGTTGTGTTCCACGCGCGCCTCAAAGAGATGTCAGCAGTGACGGGGTCAATTGGGCCGATGCCGCCAGGGTCGCGGGTAGTTCGAAAGAGATACCGAAGGAGTGTATGGGTGGGTTGTAGTCAGTAAAAGTCTGACACGCCCTCCCGCGCTCTGCCCAGAGCGGGAGAAGTTATTTGATGATTTCCCAACCACAAAAAAAAAAAAAAAAAAAAAAAAGCACGGCAAACTTAGCTTGGGTGTGTTGTTCTTACCACACAGAGGAAAACAATAGAATCCTCCAGCAGTATAATCGCCTTTTAAGAGATCCACTGGAGATGGGTTGGTTCTATTCTACTCTCCGGCAACCACACGGGGCTTGTACAGACAACAGCACATCAAGCTACCACAATCTGTCAAATTTCTTTCACAGATTTTCACCTTTATCGCTAAAGCATTAGGTTCAAGGTTGATTGGGAAAATTTGACAGTTACGGGTGGATTGACCTGCTGGCGTCTGTACATATCTGGATTTAAAAAGATACAAGGGTCATTTATTCAATTCAATTCAATTCAATTATTTATTCGTCAGATAACATGGTCCAATTATGGTTAGTAACAACATCAGGAGCTTATGAACTATATTAGTAGGTAATTAATTTAAATTTATGTTACAATAAAAATAACAATTAAAATATTTTATTTAACAGTCCCAACCACGATACTTACCCAGAGCGAGTGTATCGGACACTGGTATTTACCAGAAATTATCTTCAAAATGTCGTTGCTGCTGCCGCGTACTCTGCCCAACAGTGACGACACACGTTTGCGTCTTATTGCGTAAAAGTCATCCGTACGCGCTTCGGCAAACATCGCGGACGCACTGCAGAACCGCGGCAACCGCAACAACATCCTGAAGACGTTATTGTATTGTACCCGCAGAGCGCTGTATGCCCTTTGAGTATAATTAATCCACAGGCTGCTCGTGTAGAATGATTGACAATATGCCTTAAATAGCGCTAATTTGACTTCAGCTGAGCAACGAGCAAACCTGCGAGCCAACATACTCGTATTTCCCCGGACCGCCAGCGCTCTGCGTTAACGTTCAATGTCCTCATTGTCCTTTAGATCATCGGTGACAATGTGCCCTAGATATTTAAACGTTTTCACTCTATTGAGAGGAGAACCGTTCAGAAAAATAGGTGGAGGTTCATGAGGGATTTATGCTCTGAAATATGCAGAATAAGAGACGGCGTCGATGTCTCTAATATAATGTTTACGTATCATGCTTATTTTGAGATTATTATTTTTTTTCTAATCTGCTTGAAAATAGGACGATTAAAAAAAAAATAAGATCCGCAAAACTAAACATGATCGCTAAATGGAGATTCGAATTCTTGCATTCGTATGATTACATCTATTAGATTTTTTAATAAAAATGCGTTAACCGAAAAATGAGCTTCTTAAAACACTGTGCAAGGTAGCAGTAATGGATGATTTAGATACTCTGGGGTTCTGCATACGTATTTATAGGTTTTCTTATTTATTTTAATTCTGACTGATGGCACAGCTGGAGGCCAAGATTATAGTCTACTAATTCTGAAGTCACACGCTTCACTTCTTGTTAATTTTTGCCTTTCATTCTCATCTTTCACTAGAAGAAAAACGTCTGACCACAAAATGAATCAAAAGTAAAAAACAAATTCATCAGTGAACCGATGAAACGATGTTGGAATTCGGCACTCAAAAAATCTCGCCAAATAATCGAAAAATTAAAAGCAAGAGGCAGATGAACATTTATTTTTATGTAATTTTCTCAGTGTTTTGTGAACGTGTAATGAAACAAAAATGAACTTCATTGAACACAACCTCGAGTCAAGGTTTTGCGTGTCAGCTATCGGTTAAACGCAGTTTTGTCGGAATGGCCGATCATTGATACCATATACGAGTAATTGTAGATTTTGACAGATTTGATAATGTCTTCAAATTAGAAGGATTGATTGAAATCCATTGAGAGCCAAGATCCAAGGATTGATTGGATTGATCCATTGTTTTTTGTTATTTATAATCTCGTTTAAAATGACAAGTCGTAATCTGCTATTATTTTGACTTTTTTTTTTACCACTGACACGCCATTATGAATTAATATTATAATATTTTACCTTGGTGTGGTGGTTATACCCAATCATTAAAAATAGCAGACATGAAAATGATGATTGATTATGATTGGGATTCAGTCAGAAACTAGACTTAACTATCAATCCAACTTTAAACTAGTTTTATCCACCGTACATAAAACACACGTAACTTTTCCCGGAATAAATTACAAGGCAGGCTTTAAACGGCTACGCATACAGCACTATAGCAGCTGAAAAAACAATTTCGTTCAAAAACTCAACTCCGTAGTTCAGAATCAGGTTTGGTAATTAAACATACGGACGGCGCACACTGCAAGGATCCCTAAAACTTTGGAAAATAACTGTATACTCTGTTTCAAAACATTTTATTAAAATGTAAACAAACGAGTTACGTTAACGTACTGTGGGCGGAAAATTGTAGTGCTATTTACAAATTGAATGATTTGATTGACTGAATTGCTAAATCCAAATTTTAAATCATCATAAAATGTGTAATTGTTACTAGAGAATTTTGGTTATATCATATCCTCACTTTTCGGCGACGATGTTTCAATAACAATCATTATTTATGTTATTTATACATACAATCATTGTTGGAAAAAGTGGCTAGATATAAAATTTAAACCTTCGAAATACAGATGAACGTGCCCTTTAGTGAGTGATTGCGTAAGGATATACCAGACCAGTAGTGCTATTCTGCAAACATCTCACCGTGAACTTAGGTGAAGTGAGTGTGTAGTGAGCTGTCACTCCAACTGATGCTAGGGGTTGACACTATTGACAGCTCACTTTAAGATCACTTCACCTAAGTTTTCACGGTGAGATATTTACAGAATAGCACTACTGCACCATAATTACGTAATACACTATCAACCAGAATCTGAAAAATTTTGTAGCAAATTGCTAATCCATTGCTTCATATGTGCGAAAAATTTGTTTGCTCAACAACGTAACTAACGCAATGAATATTGTTTAACTGTCAAAATGAAACCGATTCCGAATGTATTACCTACGCAATTGCCCCGCAGGTTTGTTTACTTTTCATCAAAAAGTTTTAGAACAGATTTTAGTAACATTCCCACTGCCCTTCTGTACCTGTTTGAGTAGCTGTTAAAAAATGCAATCCTTAACGCAGAGGGAATTTTAAAAACTGCGAAGGTTGTTACAAAAAAATACTCTATTCTTCGTTTCAGCAAAAATGTACTGGTATTGCGAATTCTGTCTTGCTAAAGGCAGGTATAATTCACGAAATTGACGACTAAAAGCAAGTTTTTGATGTCGAGAGGTTTTTAAAATAAAATATACTTCCTATGCTTGCGTTGGACTGTGGGAAGTAGAGGTGTGACCGAATGGACTAGCAATAAGAATAATGTGAAATGTATTCTGTCTATTTTTTTTTCACCTTGGTCTTGTTTCTGATGTGAAAGGTAATAGGAAGGTTTTTCTTCTTTAAATTATGATGTACTAGCTTTTACCCACGATTTCGCCCACGTGGAGGTCGGAAATTATCCAACGGGAACGTACTACCGGGATAGAAAGTATCCTATGTCGTAATCCAGGCCATGTGCCAAATTTATTTCAAATCCGTTCAGTAATTTTAGCGTGAAATCGTAACAAACAAATAAACAAAATCACTTTCGCATTTATGATATTAGTTAGGATTAGGATTTTACGAGTATATTGGGTTTAAATAAAAAATCAAAGATAAAAGACTTCACACTTTTTAAAAGATTTTGCTTTGATATTATAAAGGTTAATTTAATGTTTTCGTCAATCAACAGCACATTTAAATATTCTGTCATTCCCTTTGAAGCCTAACGAAGACACCGTAGGTAAAAGTAATGTAATAACTAATAACTAATAAAAAACAAGGCAGTAACGAACAAACAAAATTTTTCTTTTCAAAATAATAAAAATGTTAAATAATTTTTATTACAGGCCCTGTTTTACCACCTACGATTAAGTTCCATAGCCACTACTCACCGAATAAATTCGAAAATAGAACAGAATTTGTATGAAATTATCTGCCAAGTAAGTTAATAGGAACTTAATCGTAGGTGGTAAACAGGCCCTTTAATTATCGTATTTTTACATACGTAAACTGTATTTATTTCATAATATTGTGAAAATTTACTAGTATTAACGATCGCGTAATTGGCAAATTAAGAAGGCACGAGCTTTGATCTTCTCTGGACTTTATTATAAGTAATACTAGCTTCTGCCCGCGACTTCATCCGCGTGAAATTTCTTGTCCCCTGACCCACCCCGTCGCACCGCATCGCTTGCTCCTCGCGCTATTACTATATTTTCGCTTATCGTTTTTTCTGACTTTTATCTTTTGCTCGGCTACAAAGGGAAAGACCCTTGAGAATTGCGCTATCAAATGCAAAAAGATTTTTTCAAATCCAACTGGTAGTTCCAGAGATTGGCGCGTTCAAACATACAAACAAACAAAAACACAAACTCTTCAGCTTTGTTATTAGTATTTAAAGGGAAATTATAATCAAAGATACTTACTGTTCATCAAAAATAACAAATGCGCATCTAATAAACTTATTATTGCACTACTAGTTAACTAACTGAATATCAAAACTTGTACAAATTATAATCATTGGGCACCCCGAGTTTCGGTTTGGTTAGGTTCCTTTAAACCCTGTCCCTGTAAACAGAAATAGGAGCCCCGCAGCGGGGCTCCGTCGACCTGACGTTAAGTTTAATTTATTTAGACTTGCAAGTTTTGATGTGCAAACAGTATTTTTGATGTACGTATTTTGTTGGGAAAAATTGGTAATTTTTGATGTGCGTTTAAATACTACCCGTCTAGAAATAGATGTTTTTAGAATATTCTGTATTAGCAAAGTGTAGGTAGCTGCTATTGTTCACGATTACTGTTAAATCTCTTTATTTCAAACAAATATTTGTATGTCACTCACTGTGGCAGGACACACGAGATAACCATGTTTTATATTTTATAACACCTACCTTGTCTCCGCTAGGAGTAATAGAAAAAACTACCGTGCTGTGTACCCTATGGTCACAAATAAACGTATTTGATTTGGAAACCAAATCGAATCGATTCCTGTTGCAATCGATTTTATATGGTTCTCTTCAATTAATCCCATGTTATCTATAATTCGTCATGCTGTCTACCAGTAAAGCGAGCATACATTTTTTTAGTACTTATAGCCGACCTTATGTAATAAATTTACCACATAATCAGCCTATAATGTTCCCAATGCTTGGACATAGGCCTCCTTTTGGTGAGAGGGAGTGGGCCGTAATCCACCACGCGATCCCAGTGCAGGTTGGTAGTAGTTGCATGCCTTTTGGTTCTAGGACATGCCGGTTTCCTCACGATGTTTTCCTTCACCGTTTCAAGAGCAGTGGTGATGAAATAATTTACACAAAGTAAAGCGCCTGTCTGGGTTCGAACCTACGACCTACAACTTGCAAGTGGCGGCTGTTACCACTGGGCCACCACTGCTCACATGTCCTGTGCTGTACCACGTTTGACCAGGGCATCAATTCCGGGCTCGAGCTAGATATCACGACCATGGAGATAAATCTCTGTTTCGAATCTCCGCATCAATGTCCGGTTCAAATCTGGCTACTATGAAAAAACCGCATTCTGGTAGACCATGGAAAAGATTTACAACGGAGAAAATAATAAGAAAGAAGAAAGAAAAGAAAGAAAAAGAAAGAAAATACGTTTATTTGCGGTAAACATGACGCAAAGGACAAAAAAATAAATAAAATAAGCAATGTAAAAAGCAAGTTTTGGGGAAGATAATCTCTTCCAAGAGACGTTCCATTTTTATCGATTCACTTTGTTTATAATCGATTACGCCACGTTTTTCTTTTTTAGTAATAATGACGTATGTTTAATTTATCAAATCAAAGCAAACACATTATAAAAGATTATTTTAGTATAATATTGTGTTTCTATAACTGTGTTTTTTTTTATAATTACCTACTGAAATTAGTAATTGCAAAGTAACGTGATCCGAAACGCATTTCGCATGATTTGTGTTTGTGGCCTTTTTCTGACGTATAGCGCTACTTTGTGTTGCTGTTGTTCAAACCAAGTTCAAACAAGTACGACTTTTATAACAGCGCTGTCGCACGTACAGTCCTACCAACTTATCTGTGAACTGAAAGAGGACGGCACCGTCGATGCGTCGACACAATCGAATGACATGCGTCGGCACAATCGAAGACATTTCAACATGACGGCCGTAGTTCCAATTTTCGCCATTTCACAGATAAGTTGGTAGGAGTGTATCTTGCGTGACTGTCTGACTGACTGGCTGTCACTCATTGTCGTGATAATTAGCTTATAAAAAGTGCCGGAGATTTTACAAAAAGTTTCCCCAAACTTTTGCGTTTGTGAACAGGGAACCGCGCTCGGAAAAGCATTCCTTTGAGAGGCGAAAATTCTTTTGGAATTCTGCATCACTCGTCTCAAACTGTTCGACTCGCCATGGAGCTCGAGTTCGAGGTGCAGCAACAGCAGCTTCAGCTTCACCCACAAGCTCTGGGATAAAATTAGCGATGAGTTCATCCATAATAACAGTCGTCGTTTTGTACATTTTACGTTAATTTGTTTGATAGTGTCAATGTTGACTGTTGTTCCAACGGAGATTTCATATCTCCATACCTTACGACCAGCCGTAAAATGTCGGTTTACGATCGAAAAATTTATGAATGGAGGTCGTTAGAATAGTAATTTTTCGTTTTCGACCGAGATAAGCGGTTTCTCGACTGATATTTCGACCATGGAGATAATTTCCATGCCACCGGAATTGATGCCCAATTCTGAGTTAATTGACACTACAATAAGGTTGAAATTATCTAACTGTTATTGTCATTACAATGACATGACGTGCACTAGTGACATTCAGCCTTAGGGTGGGAATTTCGTAGTCGGCTATACAACATCATACAAAGGTCCCATCAAAAACGCTGTTATTTAAGTGATATTCAGTAAGTTGTAAAAAAAGAAAACAGTAGGGACGTGTCGTGGGATACCCAGTTGGAACGAAGTTCCTTTCAGGAGTTATGTATTAATACAGAGCTATCTATTTTAGTATGGTGTAAAGTTTCAAGTGTCAAAAGTTTTTGTTTTTAGGGTGTCGTATCCGAAAGTGCCAAAGGGAACCCTATTACTAAGCCTCCGCTGTCCGTCCGTCCGTCTGTCTGTCCGCGGGCTGTATCTCATGAACCGTAATAGATAGATCTTCTCTTCTTCTTCTTCGCTTCGCTCTTGACAGAGCGGTCGTGGTCACGATGAACTGTGTCCAATCGCAGATGTAGCCGTTGCCCGCTTCACGATCTCTCTCCATCTGGTCCTGTTAGAAGATAGTCTGGCGCATTCATTAACAGGGCTTCCAACTGCGGATTTTATTTGATCGGTCCACTTCATCGGTGGCCGTCCGCGTGGCCTATTACCTTCCACTCTGCCTTGCACCACAAGACGCTCTATGGAATCATTGTTCCGCCTGGAGACATGCCCAAAGAACTTAAGCTTGTATTCGAGACTGTACTAGTGCTGATAAACGCTGTTTGATGCCGAGTTCTTGGAGTATGATAGTCACTTGAAATTTTCACAGATTGTTTAGTTCTATTGCCGCTGTAACAACAAATAAAATAAAGTAAAAGATGGAAGGTCCATACAACGTGAAACGTCTTTTTTTAAACTGAAGTAATTTTTTTTTGTAGTGTTACATATTGTACGGTAGTGCGGAAACATTCGAGTCCGACTCGCACTTGGTCGTAGACATCTATGTATCTCTCACACTTGAAGTTGAAATAACTTTTTCTGGCATAACCAGTTTACTCCTACCCCAAACCGCGTTAAAGAACTTTGTTCCAAAAACATGATTGTGAGTATATGTTTTACCTATAACGGAAAAGTTTATTAATTTTCCTGTAAGTAGGTAGGAGCCTTTATAAGCGGGGAGTGAAGTTACGTTAAGCCAATAAGATTTTTAACCACGAAAAATTTATGGTTAAACTGACTTTAGTTACGATTACTTTATATATAATCAGCTTCTAAAGTTCCCACTGCTGGGACACAGGCATCCTCTCTTCGAGAGGGAGTGGGCTGTAATCTACCACGCGGGCCCAGTGTGGGTTGGTAGATGTCACATATCTTCGAATTTTTGGTTCTGGGACATGCCAATTTCCTCCCGAAGTTATTTCTTCACCGTTTGAGCAGTGGCAATCAAAATATTTACACAACATAACAAAGTAAAGTGCCTGCCTGGGTTCGAACTCACGACCTACATCTCGTAAGTCGGGATCGTTACCTCTGGGCCGTCACTGCTCTTATGTCTGGTGCAATCTGTGAATAAAAGTTGATTATTAATAAATTAATAAACCTCCTGGAGTAACTTTATAAATATGGGTGTATGAGAATATTATTAATTACCAAGCCTACATAAGTTTAACAAAACGTATTGACTATCGAAAAATACGGTCAGATAACGTTATAATTATGATAGCTAACCGTGCAGTTTCTTGCTGGCGTTGTCTTCTCCATAGGGAACGACCAATTGGAACCGTGCACCTAGCTTCTGACGTTTCGTAAGTGTCCATGTAGGTTTAATGTGAAATAAAATATTTTGAATTTGATTTTTTTTTCTACGAGATACTGTAGGTACGCACGGCTACAGATCAAGCTATACGTTTCCAGTATAAGCTGATCTCGTATTGTATAGGATTACCTTACAATGAGAGGTCAGTGTAAAGTGGAAATGTATATCTTGATGTGTAGCCGTGTGTACTAACAAAACTGGTATTTCTCTCATACAAGTATATTCCATTCTTTAATGCTTACTGTTTGCAATATCCACTCGGCTAGAATACCTTACTCGTTTTCTGAGCAAAAATGTCTAAAATGTGAAACAAATAAAAGTGGAGGCAACGAAATTATTATTTCATAACAGTGAGGCATTCATCTTGCTACGAGTATGTGAAGCCTGTTTACTTGACTTTCGTTAGGCGGGCTGCACACTCCTTCGGATATTATTATAATAAAACATATCTCGGGGCTCTCCGGTCCCGGACTTTTGGAAGGCGTACGACGATCCGAAACCAACTCGCAGAGGCCCGTTAGACGCTTTCAATGAAATGAAAATTCTATATAATAGTATTTATGCAATGGCTCCAAAACTTTATAACAAATTACCTGATCAAATTGTATCAAGCAGCAACATGAACGAGTTTAAACGTAAGCTATTTAAATTATTGATTAACAAGGCGTATTATTCTGTCAAAGAATATCTTAATGACAAATTGCAATAGTATTCAAGTATAAAAATTTATATCTGTCTGTATAATTAAAAAGTAGTTCCCATAACATAATGATATTCTTTACTGACATTTTCTATTTTATTTATTGTAAGTATACGAAATTGTGACTAAATACTAGCTATTTGTTTATGTACCGTCTTATTTTATTGACATATTATTATTAATTAATAGTGTTTGGCATGAAATTGTGACATTTGCTAACATATTGATTTTATTTTATTGTATTTCTTTGAATGTGACATTCCATTTTGTATGCCTTCTGGCGGGACATAGCATGGACCAACATTTTTATTTTTATATAACATCTGTATAATTTTACTCTATGTGCACAAAATGATTAAATGAATTTGAATTTGAAATTGAATGAAATAATAAAAAGTAAGTTCAAAAACTAAAACCCGACCACTGAAAAATCACGCTCGCCGCGGTCGGTCTGTAACCATTTAAATTAATATTATTTACTTAAACAATAAAACATATATATATTTGTAATGTGCTCGACAAGACCTTTCTTTTGACACCAAACATGTCAATATTATCTCAATTAAATTTTTTTCGTGGTCAGAAATTTACGTGTAAAGTCCACCATATTAAATTTAGGAAAAATTTATATAGCCTACGTAATCCGGACTATTATTACGAATCTATTGATATCTCATTCATTAAAATCTGTTCAGTAATTTAGGCGCTACGGTGGAACACACGTAAATACATACTTACATACATACATAGACTGCTAAAATCATAACCCTTCCTTTTGGCTTTGCCGTAGTCGGGTAATGAGGCACCAACCAACGATTATCCCTGTACGCACTATGCAAGTGCATCCAAGGACAGCCCCTGGTTGGTGTACGACTATTGCAGGATATGGAAACAAAGATATTGGGCTATGGATTTGGGTGGCTAAAGTAGACTGGTTACGTAGAACTATGAAAGGACTATGGCCCCTGCCTGATCAATGTTTTATTACACGGAAAAAATGGCAGGGGGTGACTTGCACACTCAATAATGCGCCCCCGGAAACTGTCGCTAGCACTTAGTGACGTAGCGACAAGGGGGCAACATGTCCCCAGGTGTTTGAGGTAATAATAATAATAATAATAATAAGCCCCCTAAACAACCACACGTCCTGATTGACCATCGAATCACGTGGGGGGCGGACACACGAACGAAAAATTACTGGCGTGGCTAACGTGGCTCTGGAAACCCATTCAACATGGAGACACGTTCAAAAAGAAAACGTATAGGACCGCTGCCCGGGGGCGATCGCCGGGGCGCACTTGGAGCTGGCGCTGAGTGTCTCAGCATGCGAACCGTCAGCGGTGAGGAGTTGAACAGGCGGGCTCCCACCGACAAAGATGCTACAGCCGAAATCATTGACGATGGTAATAGACTGACAGACAGGACAAACACCCCTGTTGAACCATATAGTCCAAGCACAGTATCTTACACACCTTCTAGACCATCATCACCATCCTTACCATCGTCACCCATAGCATTATCACATCCCATCACTAGTTTAAATTCAATTCCACCCACTCCGACCTTGAATGTTGCGCGGGAGGTTAGTTCCTTTTTACCCGCGTCCACCAAGGCTGGAAAAGCAAGAGTTCGCATGAGATGGAGCAAAGAAGTTAACCTATTTATCATGCGAACTTACTTTTATATCACTAAATTAGAGACCGACATGACCACCTACAGACAACAATTGCATGAACTTTTTACCTTACATTATCCTGAGATAACCGTTTCAGAACAACGAATCTCAGATCAGCAAAGAGCTATAGTTAGAAATAAACTTTTATCCCATGAAATAATAGAACAATTAAAAGAGGAAACACGAATACAATTACAAGAAGCAGAAAATAACACAGGCGCTAATGCTATCCCACTATCACAAAACATAACCGAAATTTCTGAACAGTCATACGCACAAACGCACACCCAAATACAACCTTATACACACTCTCAATCATACAACCAATCACAAGCTTACACGCAAACATCACACACATCCACTCAAACCGAATTTATAACCCTAACTCTAGAAAATGATATTGAGACCTTAACTGTTGCAGATCAATATACAA
Organism: Cosmia pyralina; assembly: GCA_946251885.1. Taxonomy (NCBI): domain Eukaryota; kingdom Metazoa; phylum Arthropoda; class Insecta; order Lepidoptera; family Noctuidae; genus Cosmia; species Cosmia pyralina. The sequence continues at coordinate 20,873,951 of OX276342.1, read as the reverse complement.
CAGATATATATGTTCAAGAAATACATGATAAATTCAGAACTAGACTAGCACAATATTCTGGGATGGACCCAGCCGTTCGACCAAAATTACCTAAACTCCGATATAGCCCTAATCTTTTCCGATTAGTTAACTTATTTAATGAAAACATACTTAATCAATTTATTGCCGATGATATACAACTTATAGATATACACACACTTGTATATTGCACAGCGGTAGTCGTATCTGAAGAACTTAACTTTAAAATCACGCAACACACAGGACACACAAGACCAAAACAGAATATCAAACCAGCATGGCAACAGAGGTTAGAAAAAGACATAGAAAAATTAAGAGCAGATTGTAGTAGGCTTACACAATACATTAACAACATTAGGTCAAATAAAGTAATCAAGAGAGTTGAGGCTATATTTAGGAGCAATGTCACGCACACTAGACACGAAAATAACAACAGAAAACCTGAAGAGTTCTTAGACACCTTAAAACAAAAACTATCACTTAAAGCTCATAGGCTCAGAAGATACAAAAAAGCACAACAACGCAAAAACGATAATGCCATATTTGCCACTAATGAAAAAATGTTTTATAGAAATCTACACAAACCAGACACTGACACAAATGATGAGAATAATACAGACGCACCTGACCAACCAACAAAAGAGCAACTAGAAACATACTGGTCTAGCATTTGGGAAGAACAAAAACAACATAACGATAAAGCAACGTGGATATCAGAAGAAGAAGCAAAATGGGGGGCTATAGATGAAATGGAATTTACTGAGATTACAGAGGCTGATATTACACACTTAACAGGCAGATTACATAACTGGAAATCTCCTGGTATAGACAAAATACACAATTTTTGGTTCAAAAAATTAACTTCACTCCACAAACCAATAGCAAAAAACTTAACAGAAATAATATTAGGACAACAAATTATACCTGATTTCATTGCAACAGGTATAACATACATGCTGCCTAAAACTAAAAATTCACCACAACCTTCCCAATATAGACCAATCACATGCCTACCCACGATATATAAAATATTAACATCAGCAATAACAACGAAAATTAACTCACACATTGAACACCACAATATAATGGCAGAGGAGCAGAAGGGATGCAGGCGGGGCCATATGGGATGCAAAGAGCAGTTAATTATTGATTCTACTATCCATAAACATGCCACCACAAAGAATAGAAATCTTCATTGTACCTATATCGATTATAAAAAAGCTTTCGACAGTGTTCCACATTCCTGGTTGATACAAATACTAGAAATTTATAGGATAAACTCAAAAATAATAGATTTCCTACGAAACATTATGCCATTGTGGAAAACCACACTTCAAATAAATTGTAATCAAAATAATATTACAACGCGACAAATAGCTATCAAAAAAGGTATCTACCAAGGTGATTCCCTGAGCCCCTTGTGGTTCTGTCTCGCACTAAATCCTCTGTCTCATCTGCTGCAGCGCTGTCGGGCCGGTTATTGTCTCAAACACACGACAGAACAAACAACAGTCTCACATCTCATTTACATGGACGATATTAAACTATATGCACAAACCGAAAAAGATATGAAGAAACTAGTAGAAGCTACAGCAGAGTTTAGCCTAGATATAAACATGCATTTTGGTCTGGATAAATGTAAAACACTTCATATCATACGTGGCAATATACGACCCGGCAGCTATGTAATAAATGACACAGACACCATAACAGCAATGGAACCGACAGACTTATATAAATATTTAGGGTACACGCAACTAAAGGGACTAGATCATGTTAGGATTAAAGAAACACTTACTGCAGAGTACAAAAGGAGACTTAACACCATATGTAAAACACAACTTTCAAGTAAAAATCTCATCAAGGCCCTAAATACATTTGCCATCCCCATATTAACATATTCATTCGGAGTTATTAAATGGACAAAAACAGACACAGAACAATTAGAACGAACCACACGCACCACTCTTACAAAACATAACAACTTACACCCTAAATCTGCAGTAGAAAGACTTACTATCAAAAGACAAAACGGAGGGAGAGGCCTAATAGACATCCAGCACCTTTGGCGGAAACAAGTCTGTCGACTAAAAACATTTTTTTACTCAAAATCCAGCACTAGTAACATTCATAAAGCCATAGCTCAAAATGATTTCAACTACACACCACTTAACTTAAATGAACAGCTAGACACTCCACAAATTACTAGCGATGACCCGCAGAAACAAAAAATTGAGGACTGGAAGAAAAAGGTACTTCATGGCCGACATCCTCATGACCTAGAACAATCTCATGTGAACAAAGTAGCTTCAAATAAATTTCTTAAAATAGGCAATTTATTCCCTGAAACTGAAGGATTTATAATTGCAATACAGGACCAGATTATCAACACTAAAAACTATAGAAAATTTATTATCAAAGATCCTTCAGTAACAAATGATAAATGTCGCAAGTGTCACATTCAACCAGAAACAATTCAGCACATAACAGGAGCTTGCACCACTCTCACGCAGACAGACTAATAGTGTGGACACACACAGGCACAATCAGGTGGCAAATGTAATTCATCAAAAAATTGCAGTCAAATACACACTCATTCAAGACACATACACTCCTTACTACAATTACACACCACAAACTATCTTAGAAAATGACACACATAAACTTTACTACGACCGCGCCATTCTCACCGACAGGACAATTCACTACAATAGACCGGATATAACCCTACTGGATAAAATAAACAAAGTTACTTACCTAATAGATATTGCCGTTCCCAACACACATAACATTCAGAAGACAATATCTGAAAAAATTAGTAAATACGCAGAACTCAAAGATGAAGTAACTAGAATATGGCGCCAACAAAATGTTTATGTAGTCCCTATAGTCCTCTCCACAACAGGCGTCATCCCAAATCATCTTCTCCATAGCCTTAAACTACTAAACCTAAAAGAAACCCTCTATATCACCCTACAAAAAGCTGCAATTTTAAATACATGTCGAATTATCAGAAAGTTCATGCAAATAGATGAAAATGAAATAGGTCCTCATCATAACACATCCTCAAATTAACACACCACACGCTGCATTTACTTGGCTTCGGTCCGTAAATGTTGCAAAAACCAGCCATAGAGCTGAGAAGAAAAAACAGTCAACAAAAATAATAATAATAATAATAATTCTTTATTCAACCGAAAGCCATCACAGTACAAGAATCAAGTAAGAGCATAATTATGATCTAAGGCTTAAAACTAGGTCACAAAAATTTAATTCCCTGACTCCTAAACTAGGTGTATGTGCCTGTGTCTTAGGAGTCAGTGATTCTCCGTAACAAACAAGGAAGCCATAGTATAATAAATCGGGACGTTACAACACTAAGCAAATGGCGTAAAATAGAACAGGATATAAACTGTGCAGAAAACACAAAATCGAAAACGTTAAACTGTGTGGTGAGGTGAATAAAATGAATGTATTGTGTGTGTATGTGTGTGTCTGTGGTGTGTGTGTGTGTGTGGTAAGTGTAAGATTTATGGTGTGTGGAGGTGTGGAGAGGTGTTCCACGGCTCTCAGAATAATCCCAGAGCCCGGAAGATGGTCAAGATGGCACAGACATAGAGTTCAGAGCGCGCAAGCCCCACCACGACGTCAACGTAGAGATACGGCCGCTATTATTAGGCAGTAATTTCTTAGAGGATCGTGGCTAAATAATAACAGCCCCATGGGTGATCGAAAGTTCAGCTACGCAGTAACCATCTGTTACATATCGAGACCCCTCTGTGCCTCATCCTTTATCCCCTACCCGAAGGGGATGAAAGTTTGAATGAAAATTAGTCATTTTTGCCGAAGGAAAGCCCATCGGGCGCGCGGCTTATAAAGACGTAAAAATCTACCGTTATCCCATCACAGATCGACTTAGCGACAAGTGTTACACCAGTGCAACATCACCTTTTGGTTGGCTGACTACAGAGCAGCAGGCTTAGCACGAGAACCGTAGAGGAGCGTTTTGTCGACGGAAGAGTACTTAGACAAAAAATGACGTACTTATCCGTGTAGACAGTACGACCGCAGCAAAGTGAAAAGAGTCGATGCACTTTCTTAAATAATTCGACTCAGAATTCTTTGTTTTATCATAGGATATTTTTTTTTGTATTTAATTCTCAATTTTTACAAATATTAAGTCATTAAATACCTACACCTATTTTTCACAAAGTGACGAAGCAGACACGGATATAATATGTCCGTGTCTGCTTCGGGTTCGGGCAATCGGCGTGTTCACCTATAGCTATGTGACTGATATCTTGTAAACAAAGATTTATTATCAGTCAGAGCCGTTACAACGTCGATTTTTTAAACTTGCGTTATTTTAATGCAACAACAATAATAAGTCACGTCTGCGTTACAAATAATGGTTCAATAAGTAAATTATTACATACCTTTAATTGTTATAGCAATAAAAAATGTAACATACAAAAAAACTTTTTTACAAAAAAATACAACCGACTTCCAAAAACAACACTACAAAGTGAAAAATAACTTTAATTTCGGAAGTCGGTGTCGGTGTTAAATGTATTTTCGTTTTTTGCCACCGACTTCCGAAATTAAAGTTATTTTTCACTTTGTAGTGTTGTTTTTGGAAGTCGGTTGTATTTTTTTGTAAAAAAGTTTTTATTTTTCACTTTTTAGTTGTGTACCTACCCCAAACAAATTCAAATACCACTACCTGCAAAACAAACTAGAACATCATCCATATAAAAGTGGGGAAAAAATACGTATTATTGAAGCTAACTCAAAAACTACCAAAGCAAAGTTAATCAATTTTATATGGGACCAACTGTCATGTATACACTGTCGAACAAAACAAAAAAAAATCAAATCGGTCTAGCCATCTTCGAGTAATCGGGGAACATACATAAAATAATAATAAAAAACAAAAAGGTTCCGACGAATTGAGAACCTCCTCCTTTTTGAAGTCGGTTAATAATAGTAAAAGAGAAGTCCCGCGCAGAAGCGGTTATATATATGACGGTGAACTCGAACATACAAAAAAGTAAAGTAAAAATAAAGAGATCAGAGAAAAAAATATATTATAGTAACTAAATGATGTAAAATACAAAAAGATAGCTTTGTTCTTCTATTAATAATTACCACATTTTTGCATTGAAAACGCTCTCTTGTAAAATCATGATTTTGTAGATAACCATATAAAATTTGCGGCCGTTATCGAATATAAACACATTTGATTACAAAAGCAAATGTGAAGAGAAGTGTCTGTCACTACGTCAAGGGTGACGTACAATTTTTCTCCGATTGACAGTTTGGGATAGAAAACTTTCTTCCAAAATAGTCTACCATATAAACTAAGATCGTTAGTTTGTTTTTTTTTCCTTTAAGGCGAGTAATTTTAGGCGATGCTTCATTGCTTTTATCATTTAATAGGCTGAAATTAACTATATGTATACATAAAAAACCGGTCAAGAGCGAGTCGGACTTGCGCACCGAGGGTTCCGTTCCAATTTCTGAAAAAGTGTGCTACTATCGTTTTATTTTTCCTGTAATCTTTATATAAACTTCTATCACATAAAATAATTTCAGATTTTTAATGCAAACTTCGGAGATAAGGGGGGAACAGTATTTTTTTTTTGAATTTTTCATTAAAAGTCGAAAAATATGCGGCCTAAAAAAAGAAAAAAAAATGTTTGAGAATGTGCAAACAGCGCTCTTTCATATGATATCCACATGCCCTAGTAGCCCCACTTCGAATTTTTAAGACCCCTATCAGTCCCTGTTGCAAAAAAATATAAATTACTTATATATTTATTTCTTTCTTATATCCAAAATAGTTGAACAAACATCATCCAAAACTTTTTCAAATTTCAAGTTGATAGCATTTCTTGAGATATCCATCTGTGACAGACGGACAGACAGACTGAGTCGGGTTCCTTAATAAGGGTTCCTTTTAACCAGTTTGGTACGGCACCCTTAAAACGAAACGAACGAAAAGTCACTGTCTACGAAGAAACTCGAGTCTAGGTGTGACCTCGTGCTCGGGAAGAAGAGATTTCGAGAAGGGTAGACAAGCGATTTCTATTCTATAGTTGAGAAAAAATATAAAGTGTCATGCTAAGCCTACAGAGACGACAGTATTCGACCAAGAGGATTTTAGTGAAAGAGCAAAATTATAAAACCGACATACAACGCTACACGGTTGTTTTGGCGCCATTTTGTTTTGTCAATGCAATTTCTGTGACAATTTCATAAATGTTTACCAAAAAATACAACCGACTTCCAAAAACAACACTACAAAGTGAAAAATAACTTTAATTTCGGAAGTCGGTGTCGGTGTTAAATGTATTTTCGTTTTTTGCCACCGACTTCCGAAATTAAAGTTATTTTTCACTTTGTAGTGTTGTTTTTGGAAGTCGGTTGTATTTTTTTGTAAAAAAGTTTTATTTTTCACTTTTTAGTTGTGTACCTACCCCACACAAATTCTAATACCACTATCTGCAAAACAAACTAGAACATCATCCATATAAAAGTGGGGAAAAAATACGTATTATTGAAGCTAACTCAAAAACTACCGAAGCAAAGTTAATCAATTTTATATGGGACCAACTGTGAAGTATATACCCTCTCGAATAAAACAAAAAAAATCCAAATCGGTCCAGCCATCTTCGAGTAATCGGGGAACGTACATTCCGACGAATTGAGAACCTCCTCCTTTTTGAAGTCGATTAAAAACCGTTTCAATGTCATTCAGGTGCCAAGAACTCAAGAAATCCTTGTAGCACTCTACTTACAGTATTGGTCTTTATGAACTACATAAGTACAAACATCATTCTGCGAATTCCTATCCAATCAGACTAGCGTACGGGCCTCATTCATCGTCAGAAAACTGTACTCAACCGTGGTGGCTATCCGAAATAACTGCAGCATATTTTAATTGCCTTCCAGCTACCCATGTACAAAGTTTTCAGCACAAAATGTACAGGGCTTTATGAAAAGAGTGAATAAGTGAAATTCAGCGGCGCGCCTCTCTCAACACTGAAACATTTACACCAAACAGCTTGCTTTACATTTTCAGAATACAAACGCCGCGCCGTCAATGTTGGTTTTGTGTGGATGTTCGGCCGATACATTAAATATTGGGTGTGCTGGAGTTTGACCGTTGATGACATCATCAATATTGTGATCATTCGTTGGATGGGTGATGGCAGCATGTTTTTATCATAAGATAAAAGATTAAAACTCAAACTCAAAGCCTTTACAGGCACTTTAGAATTATCAAGAGGTCGGTCAGTCGGATGAAGCTAGTTGCCCATTCCAAAGCGTAATAAGTACCTATGGAGAAGAACGGGCAAGAAACTCCACGGACACTCATTTAAATCAAATATGGTTACAAAATATTGGTTACATCATTCATTTTTAAATTATACATGTGAGAACGATGCAGAACATTAAAAGCGTCCGTATTAAAAATATATTCAACTATAATAAGCCGTGGTAGCTAAGAGATGACCAGTCTCTACTAACGGCACCCGTTCACGAACCTGAAGCATGGATTAGCACCGTTCAGCTCAACCATTTTGAAGGGAGCTAAATGATCCAATACACGCACCACCATTTTTAAAAGGTTTTATTTAACTTGCAATGTATGTACGAGTACCTATGTATGTTTGTTCGGGTGGAATCTTGCTACTCAATTTTGAAGCAATTATCTTCAATCGATTGAGCTGAAATTTTGCATACACGTTTAGTTTGGATGCCAATACATGATAAGCTATGTGACGTCATTCTAAATCCAATATGGCGGAACATCCAAAATGGCGGAATAGTTATTTTTAATGCATTTCTACAATACGGATATCAAATAAAAAGGGCTTGTTGAGAGTAACTCGAAAAATAATGTGACGTCATTCTAAATCCAATATGGCGGAACATCCAAGATGGCGGAATAGTTATTTTTTATGCACTTCTGCAAAATGGGTATCAAATGAAAGTGCTTGTTGAGAGTAACATGAAAAATAATGTGACGTCATTCTAAATCCAATATGGCGGAACATCCAAGATGGCGGAATAGTTATTTTTTATGCATTTCTGCAATATGGGTATCAAATGAAGGGGTAGCCGAGAATAATTAGAAAAATATTCTGACATCACTCTTAATCCAATATTTTAGTTTTTTAATAGTTTTAGTTATGTTAGTATATAATTTTGTTATTTTGAGGTTATGTTTACAGTTAAATGTAAATGATGAAAATATTAGTTCATTAGTTAATTAAAAAAAAAAAAAAACAATATGGCGGACTTTGAAGTTTTTTATGCTTTCCTATAGCAATCAGCAAACGACCTTGCAACAATGATGCGTTGAATGAGATGAACAGACGAGCCAGCAATAACTAAAAAGTAAAAAAAAAAAATTAAAAGCAAAAAACACAATTTATATGATCATAAAAGCTTGTCGCGAGGTTTGCGTAAGTACCTATAAGTATTTAATTAAACTGAAATTTAAAAAAAATTAACATATCAGATTAAGTTACTCAATTAAATAGGTACTAGTTTATTTACACAAGTAAATCGCGCAACAAGCTTTTATGATCATATAAATTGTGTATAATGAGGTTATAAGTTGATAGTTAAAATTTTACAATTCTTCTTTTTAGAGCATTTAAATAAAAAAGGTGTTTTTTCTTTTAATTTTTTTTTTGTGTTTTCTCTTTGACCATAGTATGTATTATTACTTAAATTGTCTTTGACATATCTCGGGACCCTGGGGTCCCGGACCTTTGGAAGGCGTACGAGGAGCCGAAGCCAACTCGCAGAGGCCCCTTAGGCAATTTTAAATGAAAAGAAGGTATTATTACTATTATTTGGTTTATGTTATGAACATATGACACACGGAAATTTTACATTTTATTACTTGTACTTTCAACGACTATTGTTATTCAAGATATATATAAATGGAGTCAATTTTAAATCGTGCTCACTGGTAACTAACTTTATTTGGATAGTCAATTACAAGCCTAATGTTTAGTAATAAGCGATTTCTTTAGCAATAAAAATCACCCTTGTTCGTATTTTTCTGTTTTTTTCTACATGTCAGTTTATTTATGGCACTGTATCAATAAGTACATAGTAAACAGCGAACGGAACTTCGTTTCAATCAGGTGCTTCACGATACCTCCCGACTGTTTAGGGTTCCATACCTCAAAAGGAATAAAACGGAACCCTTATAGTTTCACTTCGATGTTTGTCTGTCTGTCTGTCTGTGTATCTGTCAGTCTGTTAAGACCCTTTTACTCAGGAACGCGTGAAGGTATCAAGTTGAAATTAATGTCAAATACGTAGGTCTATGGTTCCTTGGAGCTCTAATAAAATCAAGCTTCTAAATCAACGTAATAAAAAAATAAGGCCATTTATTTTATCTTACTACTATTATAAATGCGAAAGTTTGCGATGGATTTAGATGGATTTGTTACTCAATCACGCCAGAACGGCTGAACGGATCTGGATGAGATTTGGCACATAGATAGATAGAGTCTGGAATAGCATATAGTCTACTTTTCATTACGGAAAAATGGACGGTTCCCGTGAGATAATTTCCGACATCCACGCGGGCGAAGCCATTGGCAAAAGCTAGTGCGACATACTTTGATACTCGAAAGTAAATAAAAACCTACAGGGTACTTACCGTTGACCTAGCCTAGAATCATGAAATTCAGCAAGAAGCAATTAAGGATTCACAGCACAAGTAAAGACTCAAAACCCTTTTTCTCAGGAACGCGTGAAGGCATCAAGTTGAAATTAATATCAAATACGTAGGTATATGATCCCTTGGAGTTCTAAAAACATCAAGCTTCTATGTCAACGCAATAAAAAAATGCGGCCATTTATGCGACATATTTAGATATTCGCAAGTAAATCAAAATCTATATGGTATCTATATAATCCCGTTGACCTAGAATAATGAAATTTGGCATGAAACAAGGTCTCACAGCACAATTGAAGGAAAAATTCCGAAAATTGTTTATTTGTAATTTTATCACATAAAAATTTTTTTTTGGGATTACAATGTTATATTTGTTCTTGCGATAAATTATTTTTAACTACGGAACCCTTCATTGTGCGTGGTCCGACACGCACTTGGCTGGTTTTTTTATAGCATCATCCACACTATGTCTATCGTCGCAGAAGCACGTTGTACGGCTGGATGGCCAACAAATATTTGATATCGGCCATACCTCGACATTCTACCATCCGCTACACTTCTTATTCCGTACTTTAGTCATTGTGGCTTATTCAACGTGCAAGCACTTTGTATCCATTTGTTTTGTGCTAAATTGTATTTATGTCTCTTTGTTTAAATAAAAGAATTGGGTGCAATTCTTCGTGGAAAAGAGTACTTAGCAAAATATGTGCACCGCATTCTGTAAATGGTTATGATTCTGGATGTTGCCGGAAAGTTTATTGCTTCATTTTTTTATACCCCATCCCCTAAGATGTCATGTAAATCGATTGAAATGCTTGGGAGTCATTTTAATGATTGTTTTAGTAACAATTATTCATTTTTTTCTTACGATTAAAGATTCTTATGTAGTCAACTTAAAAACAAAAAAAAGTTCGAAATATAAACAAAAATTTTTGATAAAAAAATTATTTAATACGAAAAAGCAAATAATAACATAAGTGAACAAAAAAATACTAATTCTAATCTATTTTTTTTTGACAGTCATTGTTAGTACATAGTTTTTTGCAAGTACGAGTACAAACCTTTGTTTGATAATATGATGTAGGTAAATGTACCTTTATCATATTATCAAACAAAGGTTTTTGATTCAACCCTTCAGATTCAGGAATTTTGGATTCAGCCCTGTATATATACAGGGCTGAATCAAAAATTCTGGCACAGATCGCTTCGTCAGTTGCCGTGACCTAATAAGGAGTAATCAGTAGTCAAATACATCATTGGCTGTAGTAGTGTTTGGTAAGCATTTATCCATAAAAATATGTTTGTGCTGAAGCTCTTAAGCAATGTAAATGTAGAGCATCTGATGTGCAAATTACTTTTAATACATTTAACACGAAGCCGATATTCTGAGAAATTAATTTATACCGGAGTTCATCGGCAGTTTTTTTTTTTTTTTTTTTTTAAAGTAAGGGTACAATTGGTTCCTAATTCTGTAAACTGTTCGACACTTAGGTATGGATTTCCTAAATGTGCAAGAGCTTTTTGTATAAAATCCAAAAATGCAGCGTTGACAGACGACGCGACGAGTTATACACCACCTCTATTTGCAATTACCTTTACCTAAGACAAGATTTTGCTTACAAGCACTTTAGCCCCATCTATTAAAGAAGCTTCAAAATCATCAGCTAACGTGTTATCCCAACAATTTAGTGAATATTTGGCATAGCCTCGGACATGCCCACGCCAAGCCATACAATTTATATAGCCACTCCTAGTGTTATTTAATTTATGGAGAGCTTAAATGTTAAATTTTCTCCTTATTGAAAATTATTAACTGCAGCTTAAAATGTATGAGGAGAATTTTGGCGAGGTTTCTTCGACCTCGTTTGTAGATTGCACTGCTTTAGGATAATTTGGACGTTGTAAAGTACCTACTGGAATATGAATTGGCTCAACTTGTTCTACGTCCCAATTGTCTTTTGCAGTTGTTGTACTAATAATATATATAGGTAAGATTTGTGAGTTTGTATGTTTGGGGGTAATCTTCGGAACTGCTGATCCGATTCCGAAAATTCTTTCACTAATGAGCAGCTGCAGTATTGCCGAGTGCCATAGGATATATTTTATGTTACAACATGAAATTTCACATGGACGAAGTCACGAGCAGGCTAGTCATTCAACTGTTAAATGAACAACTCCTTGCGTTTATAAACATTGCAAAACATCACGCCTGTTTCCCTTAAAGGGTTGGGCAGAGGTGTACGTATAGTACACCCATGCGTATTTCGCCAAGTCCCATGTAAGCCTATTGACATCTTGCTCTGCTCTTATATGATTGTTAATTATTTTAATGACACTCAATTTAACTAGGATATGATTATAATTTTGAACACAACCCACCTACTTACGCGTATGAAGAATATTACTTACATTGTCCCAATAAATTATGACTAAACATATTTTTTTGTCCCTCAGGTAGATTATTAAAAAAATATTGCACACGTATTTTTTTCTTTTTTTACGTAATCAAAAGATTTCGGTAATACATTGAGTTAAAATGTGGGATGACTTCACGCCTTGCTAGGTTTTATACTGTAACTGTGACGTAGCGAGCCAAGCATTTTAGTTAAGTATTTTTTTATTGATATGATATACCAAAAAATACGTGACTAATATTTTTTTAGTGTCCCACTAAATAGGATTTCTTTTTTTTTAACCAGGCATTATCCATATTCTGTTCGAATTTTGCATACGTTCAAATGGGATTTTTTGCCTAATTCTTTGTCAAGATAATACGCAGATACGTCTTTGCCCTCCTTTGCAAAGAACACAATACCTAATAATAATCAACATTAATCCCTCATTACATTCCTCTTTCAAAGATACCTCTAGGCTAAACCCTCCATTTTATTTCCTTGATCTATAGTACTAAACCATCCTACTTGACCGATCTTCATTCCGTAAGAAGATTGCAACATAATCCTCTGAGATGGTTCAGAACGGAATATTAATCCTGGCTTTATTAATGCCTTGCAAGCGAGGCACCGAGGTCTAAGCCAGTAAGATGAAGCCTCTACAATTAAGGCTGATGATACACGGGCTAGTTCCAATATTTAGGATGGGTCTGGATATAGTTTAGGAGAGGATGGAGTTAGTGAACGTCCGGTAATTGGCGATATTATATGGCCATGTGGAATATTCACTTGCTCAGCGATTACAAAAAAAAAAAGCTGATGATGACGTAAGTATTGCAGGTAACTGTTACGTTATGCTATATTTTTACTAAATTACTGGGGTGCATTTAAATTTCAAATTTATTCATTAATAATCAAGTTTTGCAAGAACAGATTGGACGTTGTCCCCCAAACTAGGCATTTACCTGTATCTTAGGGGCGCACCGGTCAGCCAGCCTCGCTAACACATTGCTGACTTGTAATTTGACGTATTCGCTTTAGGAGCTGCAGTCTCATAGATAGCGATCGCTTTATGATCGAATTAACGGGATCCTTAGACCTAGACCATCTAGGGACCTCATTAGGACTTTGCAACCGATTTCGGTCGTAAAGCAGTCGCTATTTAAATCGTGACTGCAGCCCCAGGAAGTGATAGGACTTCTGTGCAACAGTTAATTACCCCATGTAGTAGTAGTGAAGTTAGAAAAAACAGTTTTAATTTCCTGATAGTCTGTCCAAACCCTTAGGTCTAAACTGTACATTTCTGATTCTACGGTGAGAGGCTGCGTCATAACGGTGGTGTGTCAAAGTGCAAAGACGATTGTGCATAATCGCAGGGTATTACGCAAATGATCCGCCTTCACCGGACCTGTAGGAAGACGGTATTTGCATTTATTATGTTGCATTCAAATATTAATGTGGATTTGGATTTTGTTATATTTTTAAAGGAGTCGGGGAAACGCAAGCAAACACTATATTGTACAATAAGTAAGTATGATAATATCTCCTGCGTATTTACATAGCTAGGATCCGTTGAGATTCCTTGATGCTTTAGAGGCATGAGGAACAGGGTGTAAAGTTCACTCATCCTCCATAGAAAAGGGAGGATCCTCTGACCAGACGGGTGTTGTGTCTGGTGGGCAACTGCCCGACGGTTGATGTCGGGACGTTGTATATATGCTAGTTGCGCGGTAAACTCTAATTGCGCGATGCAGGATTGCGTGAAGTCATGTCACGCGTAGTTCGTATGTGGCGATGTAGATGCCGCCACAATGCGACCGAAATTCTCTCGAATGTATAAAAAGGAAACAAGTTTATTTTTGTAACCAACGATTTTAGGTTTGTATCCTGACTCCCAGGAAACCCGACTATGGGTGTTACGCAGCACAAAAAATATTCGGGGCCTCCAAATATCACCTCTACATAGTTATAGATGACCTTCAAAAGAAACTATGATATGCCATACCCACCCCTAAAGTGGGTGTTCACTCATCTCCTAACACCGCGGGCACGGCGACGGATGGCATGGCTAAGATGGAGATAAAATTGTTGTGCTATCGTTTTTGGCTTGAAGAGGGACGCAGCGTATTGGTCTAACTTCGATATGGTAACTGCTACAGTAATTGGCCACGCTTTAGTACAGTCCTACCAACTTATCTGTGAACTGAAAGAGGACGGCACCGTCGATGCGTCGACACAATCGAATGACATTTCAAGATGACGGCCGTAGTTCCAATTTTTGCCATTTCACAGATAACTTGGTAGGAGTGTAATTGGCCACTCATTAAAAAAGAGGTAGAAACAAGATAATGCAAGCAAGCTCATGAATGAAAAGGACCAAAATAATATTTTTCGTCCTTTTCATTCATGAGCTTGCTTCTTCTTCTTGTTTCTACCTCTTTTTTTATGAGTGGCCAGTTACTAAAGCGTGGCCAATTACTGTAGCAGTGTGTAGTAGTATCCTCCATCCAGCACCGTTGATTGAGTTCTCCGAAGAAAATGGTAATTTTTCTGAAAATTGAAAAAAACACGCTTCGTTTTCCTTCATGCAAAACACTCTCGAAAGCCAACTAAAACATATGTCGATAGCTCTAGAAAGTTCGATAAATCAACGAAAATCTACCAGCTGTTTGAGCGCTGTAATTTGGGCACTTAATAACTGGATATAACCAGTTTCAACCGCTTCGTTCCAGTATAAAATGATTTAGTGCGGATAGTCTCGGCTTCTGCCAAATCTACTTACACCCAGTTTCTGAATTGAGAATTTGAGGTTGAGAACGTCCTAATCTGTACTTAAGTATAACTTAAACATTTTTTCGTTTCTGAATTAAGTTTTTTTAAACTCTAATCAAGATTTGAGTAATATAACATCATTTACTCAAATTTGAAAGAAAGCATGCTTAACTCATGCTTAAAGCCGTCAGTTGCGTTTCTGAACTAAGAAAAATGTGTTTGACAATACTCAAAGCATAATCAACGTCAAGTTGAGCAGTTGAAAGTTGACACACCAATTTCGGCTATTCAAACTGTAATCAGTTATATAATAACTAGTGATTTTGGTCATAATGAGTGACGACGATACTTCCTTGTCGTCTGTGGAGATGCCTCAACGCAGACAACTGCGCAGAAGAATAGGACATCGACAGGACATCGCCCTAACTTGTTCATCACGCTAAGCGATGAACAATTTAAGAGTCGGTTCCACTTTACGAACATTGAGGTAATATGTACTAACGTACGTAACGTACGTACGTTAGTACATATTACCTCAATGTTTACGAAGGAGTTGGTTCGGTTTATTTTTAACAAAATAAAGCCTAAACTAACCTGTCTTATTCAACGGCAGGACTGTATTTCTCCCATATTACAGCTGCTAATAGCTCTTAGGTTTTATGCGACTGGTAGCTTTCAAGCTGTTGTGGGGGACACCGTGAATGTGAGCAAGGCGACGGTGTGCAGCGTGGTAGAGAGGGTGACTAGTGCCATAGCATTGTTGAGACGGCAATATGTTCGTATGCCCACTGCGCAGGAGAGACCATCAGTGGCGGCACGATTTTTTGACATAGCTGGATTTCCTAGAGTCATAGGTGCTGTAGACTGCACTCATGTAAAAATAAATTCACCTGGAGGGAGCAGAGCTGAGCTGTATAGGAACTAAAAAGGTTTTTTTCTATAAACGTTCAAGCCATCTGTGATGCCAATTTACAAATAACTAGTGTCATTGCACGTTGGCCAGGCTCCGTACACGACACTACTATTTGGAACGACTCACCACTTGCAGCTCAGTTTGAAGCTGGCAGATTTGGGTCATCCCTTATTCTCGGAGATAGTGGTTACCCATACCTTAGGTATCTCATGACACCCTTCTTGAACCCTGCCTCTCCATCCCAAGAAGCCTATAACAGATCCCAGATAGCATCACGAAACACAATTGAAAGGTGTATTGGTGTTCTTAAAAGAAGATTTCCATGCCTACATGCAGGAATGCAGTTAAAACTTCCAAAAGTGTTGAAGGTGATTGTGGCGTGTGTTGTTCTTCATAAAATTGATCTTCATCTTGTTAACTACATCATGTAATATGATGAACATGTACAAGAAGAAAGTGATTAACCATTACCTCAAGTGTCAAATACACAAAATTTTGCTACCAGAACATCCATAGTACAAAATTATTTCACCCAATAAAAGTTTAAATATTACAATAGTATTACAATAAAAAAAAATGTAGGTTTTAATAATTTAATCAATTACATAAAAATTAAAAAATACAGCTATGCTCTAAAATACAGCCTTGTAGGATCGGAAGTACAGTACTATAGGTATGTGCCCGACCCAGTTCTCGAAAATGGAAATATCACATTGTACTGGGATCGATCCATCATCACTGCCATGACTATTGTTGCCAATAAGCCTGATATAGTGGTGTACTCACCGATCATTGTGCCGATAGTCGTATTGATGTATTTCTGTTACCGCTATAACAACAAATACTAAAAAACAGAATAAAATAAATATTTAAGGGGGCTCCCATACAACAAACGTGTTTTTTTTGCCGTTTTTGTAGAAAATGGTACGGAACTCTCCGTGCGCGAGTCCGACTCGCACTTGACCGGTTTTTGATTCTATATGGAAGCTTCCCAAACGCTCTTCGAACGAACGAGTGTAGTGTCTCAGATCTCTATGAGAGTGGGAGCTACATGGGCATTTGCCATGACTTTTGTCTTATCCATGTTCATTTTAGTCTAATTCCACAAGAAATGTAATACTAGTTATAAAGGTTTAAGTCTTGAACAAATAAATATTATTATTTTTTTTTTTTTATTTTATTTTAAGACCCACTCTTTCGGAAGCTCTGCTGAGGTAATCGAGCATTGTACTGAGCTCCTCCATAGTCTCAGCCTTGGATTACTATATCGTCGGCAAATCGAAGGTCAGTGACGTACTCGCCATTGATGTTGATGCCTAGCCCTGTTTCTTGTGGATATAGTATGCCCCTGTCCTTTTGCATTCTATTACACTTTGGTATCTGAAGCAATAATAAATAAACGTAAAATTATATGTTGGTAAACATTAGGTAGGGGCCGGAAGGTTCTGGAGTGGCGACCGCGTACCGGAACACGTAACATTGGAAGGCCTCCCACAAGTTGGAGCGATGACCTTGTGAAGGCCGCAGGAATCCGCTGGAAACGGGAAGCACGGAGCCGGTCGAAGTGGCGGTGCTTGGGGAAGGCCTATGTCCAGCAGTGGACGTCTTTCAGCTGATATGATGATGATGATGATGATGAAACATTATACCTTATTATCTCGTTATTATGTACTTACTTAGTTATTATTGAAAGAAGATTTTCTTTCTCCTCTAGAGTATAGTTAGGCGATCTCTTTTTCTTATCTCTATCCATTTTAATTGGTATAAAACAGAATTCCAATAAAACTTGTGTTTATTTACTTTCAGTTTGACATTCACGATTCAGTTCATAGAAACACGTCGAATTGCTAAAATATACATATATATTAAATTGCTAAAATATGCATTAGCAACTTTAATAACATAAATTTGTTGAAATTATTTAAAATTCACTTACTTTTTAAGTCTGTTTTAAATTTATAAGAATAAAATGATGTAATATTATGAGTTTTTGAAAAGTACCGGCTTTTGAATGTAAATTGGAACGTTTTAGCTTTGATCAACAATACTTAAGTAAATGATCAGTTGATTATGGTTTGACGAAATTCGATTTTGACTTGTGAAACGCAAAAAACTTAAGCGCATACTTATGTATTTGAGAATAATCAGTTGAGATTTGCTACTTTTCTCAAATCAGAAACCGGGTGTTAGTGAAAGCACTTAGTTGGGACTTTTTCTACTCTGTGGCAAAAAGAGTTATAGCCTGGTCGAATAGATATTGTCTGATGGTTGTGTTTAGGGACTGTCGTTTGTCAGTGATTTGAACATGTCATCATCCTGTCTAATTTTAGTAAAACAGCATAGGGCTAATTTTTAGGGTTCTGTACCTCAAAAGGAAAAACGGAACCCTTATAGGGTCACTTGTATGTCTGTCTGTCTGTTTGTTCATCCGTCCGTCCGTGTGTCTGTCACAGCCAATTTTCTCCGAATCTAACGGACCGATTTAGTTGAGGTACACATATATGAAGTTTTGTGACCCAACCGCGGGTCATTTTTGGGGGGAAGATAAAAGTTATCTAAAGATTGAAAAATCGGTCCTTAATCTGACAGATTTCACACTATTTTAATTGCATCTAGTTTAATAACGATTTTTTATTCTTGAGCATCGTTGTAACACTTGAAAAATGTGGGCCTAGGTTTTTGGGAGATCAAACTACAGTCTACAAAAACAACCACATTTGTTTAGAACCAGGGCTAAGAACATCATAATGACGGCTATCGCGCATGAATTCGCCGCTAGAGGCGCTAGTGTAGCGTGAGGTATCCGAAATGTCAAATGTCACTGTTTTTGGGTGGGCTGCGCGGGTTTATTTAAAATTATAATATTGCTGTGAATATTTTGCAATCTTGAGATTAATTATGGCAAATATGAGTTACGTTACGCTTACGAGTCATTTAATGTCAGTGCTTTAAAAGCGTAGCTAAGAAAAAGAGGTACAAAATTAAGCGGGTTGAAAGCACAGCTAATTCAGAGGTTAGTCTTTTTACTGTTTTCAAATACATTTTTTTCAAAAGTATGCTTATTTACCGAGTTTACAGTTGTTTTTTGCTATAGGTACTCGTACTTCAAGACCTTACTTGACATTGGCGCCAATTGGTGAGCACAAAAACGGTAGCCCTCATTAATATTATGTTATAAATATAAAGAGAAGTCCTGACTAACTGACTGATAGATTTTTTTTTTAGAATAGAATATTTCTTTATTTGCACAGAAAGTAGGTACAAGTTACAGATGTTTAGTTTAAAAAACTTTTTTACAAAAAAATACAACCGACTTCCAAAAACAACACTACAAAGTGAAAAATAACTTTAATTTCGGAAGTCGGTGTCTAGTTAAATGTATTTTCATTTTTTGCCACCGACTTTTTCACTTTTTTATTTTTCACTTTTTAGTTGTGTACCTACCCCACACAAATTCTAATACCACTATCTGCAAAACAAACTAGAACATCATCCATATAAAAGTGGGGAAAAAATACGTATTATTGAAGCTAACTCAAAAACTACCAAAGCAAAGTTAATCAATTTTATATGGGACCAACTGTGATGTATACCCTCTCGAATAAAACAAAAAAAAACTCAAATCGGTCCAGCCATCTTCGAGTAATCGGGGAACATACATAAAAAAAAACATTAAAAAAAAGGTTCCGACGAATTGAGAACCTCCTCCTTTTTGAAGTGGGTTAAAAAGATCTTTATACTAACTACCTTAACTAAGGCATGCAAACAGCTTAAGCTATGATAATAAAGACTCCTTCAAAATATATTATTAACACATTCAATCAAATCAGTACAAGTTTACCATGTCAAGATGAAATTCAGCAAATAATTTGAATACTTATTGTCAAGTTTAATAAAATGGGATTATAACGGCCAATGCAATCTTTTGTATGGAACCTTGGCATATTTTTTTTTTATTTCGCCAGCAATGAAACCCATTGATTGATCATCTCATCATGACTGACTCATCAATGCCCAGCCCAAATCCTTGGACCCCTTTATAATGTAGACAAGGAAAAAGGAAGGAATTCCCGGTAGTACGTTCCAGTGGGATATTTTCCGACATCCACGCGGGCGAAGCCGCTGGAAAAACCTTAGTCATTATGATAAAGTCCATCAGAACTCGCAGCACGTCACGTCAGATGGTCTGACGCCCAAATCGACTAAAACTTTTAGCACCAAAGAAGGAACTTTTTTCAAACTGTGTGGCGAAAAGACTAATCGCCTGACTTAAACGCGAATACAGATTAATGTAGGGGCGTAAATTTCCTTTTATTTAAATTCGAAAGCGTCTGAAAAGAAGTGTTTTTATTAGCATTCGCAAATAGTGGTCCAGAATTAAGTGTTCTTTTATCTAAGCTGCTTACGTAGTGCCTTTTGTTCTTGGGTTATTAAAATGTAAAGATAAGATGTCTTCTAGTTTTTAATGGTTGCTGGTTAAGTTAAGTAGCGCCCCTATTGCGTATTACGCTTTCAATCGCAATCCGAAGAATTTTGAAGCAATTTCCAAATCCATTGCTTCATGTTCGAAAAACTTTTTTACAAAAAAATACAACCGACTTCTAAAAACAACACTACAAAGTGAAAAATAACTTTAATTTCGGAATTCGGTGTCTGGTTAAATTTATTGTCGTTTTTGCCACCGACTTCCGAAACTAGTTATTTTTCACTTTGTAGTGTGGTTTTTGGAAGTCGGTTGTATGTTTTTGTAAAAAAGTTTTTATTTTTCATTTTTTAGTTGTGTTACTTACCTCACACAAATTCTAATACCTGCAAAACAAACTAGAACATCATCCATATAAAAGTGGGGAAAAAATATGTATTATTGAAGCTAACTCAAAAACTACCCAAGCAAAGTTAATCAGTTTTATATGGGACCAACTTTGATGTATACCCTCTCGAATAAAACAAACATTTTTCAAACCGGATGACTGTAAAAAGTTAAGCGTGATCATACATAAAAAAAAAAAAAAAAAACACGTCGAATTGAGAACCTCCTCCTTTTTTTTCGTCGGTTAAAAATCGTTTGCTTGACGACGTAAATAACGCAATAACACCCAGTTTCTGAATTGAGAATTTGAAGTTGAGAACGTCCTAATCTGTACTTAAGTATAACTTAAACATTTTTTCGTTTCTGAATTAAGTTTTTTTAAACTCTAATCAAGATTTGAGTAATATAACATCATTTACTCAAATTTGACAGAAAGCATGCTTAACTCATGCTTAAAGCCGTCAGTTGCGTTTCTGAACTAAGAAAAATGTGTTTGACAATACTTAAAGCCTAATCAACGTAAGGTTGAGCAGTTGAAAGTTGATTCACCAATTTCGGCTATTCAAACTGTAATCAGCTATATAATAACTAGTCATTTTGATTATAATGAGTGAAGACGATACTTCCCTGTCGTTTTTGGAGATGCCTCAACGCAGACAACCGCGCAGAAGAATAGCAGGACATCGGCCTAGCTTGTTCATCACGCTAAGCGATGAACAATTTAAGAGTCGGTTCCGCTTTTCGAAGGAGTCGGTTCGGTTTATTTTTAACAAAATAAAGCCTAAACTAACCTGTCGTATTCAACGGCAGGACTGTATTTCTCCCATATTCAGCTACTAATAGCTCGTAGGTTTTATGCGACTGGTAGCTTTCAAGCTGTTGTGGGGGACACCGTGAATGTGAGCAAGGCGACGGTGTGCCGCGTGGTAGAGAGGGTGACTAGTGCCATAGCATTGTTGAGACGGCAATATGTTCGTATGCCCACTGCGCAGGAGAGACCATCAGTGGCGGCACGATTTTTTGACATAGCTGGATTTCCTAGTCATAGGTGCTGTAGACTGCACTCATGTAAAAATAAATTCACCAGAAGGGAGCAGAGCTGAGCTGTATAGGAACAGAAAAGGTTTTTTTTTTCTATAAACGTTCAAGCCATCTGTGATGCTAATTTACAAATAGCTAGTGTCATTGCACGTTGGCCAGGCTCCGTACACGACACTACTATTTGGAACGACTCACCACTTGCAACGCATTTTGAAGCTAGCAGATTTGGGTCACACCTTATTCTCGGAGATAGTGGTTACCCATGCCTTAGGTATCTCATGAAACCCTTTTTGAATCCTGCCTCTCTATCCCAAGAAGCCTACAACAGAACCCAGATAGCGTCACGAAACATAATTGAAAGATGTTTTGGTGTTCTTAAAAGAAGATTTCCATGCCTACATGCAGGAATGCAGTTAAAACTTCCAAAAGTATTGAAGGTGATTGTGGCGTGTGTTGTTCTTCATAATATGACTCTTCATCTTGATAACTACATCATGGAATATGATGAACATGTACAAGAAGAAAGTGATGAACCATTACCTCAAGTGTCAAATACCCAAAATTTTGCTGCCAGAACATCCATAGTACAAAATTATTTCACCCAATAAAAGTTTTAATATTACAATAGTATTATAATAAAAAAATGTAGGTATTGTAATATTTTTAATTACTCCTAGTTTAATCGGTTACATAAAAATTAAAAAAATACATTTTTGCTCTAAAATACAGCCTGGTAGAATTGGAAGTACAGTACTATAGGTGTGTCCGACCCAGTTCTCGATAATGGAAATATCACATTGTACTGGGATTGATCCATCATCACTGACAGGACTATTGTTGCCAATAAGCCTGATATAGTGGTGTACTCAGCGATCATTGTGCCGATAGTCGTATCAACCAATGGCTTATTACCAAGAGCTTCGACTAACACCTAAGGAGGCTCTCGTTGGGCAGCTGGATTTAAGGGCCTGATTCAGAAAGCGGTACTTCTGGACACGGCGGGCATTTTTATTATTTTTTATATTTTTACATTATATTATATAAAAATGTAATTTATATGTACATATTTAATGAAATAAAGGAAATAATATGTTGATGTAACTAAAGATCTATGATTATTCAAAATTAAAATTATTATTAGGGTTCCGTACCCATAGGGTAAAACGGGACCCTATTACTAAGACTCCGCTCTCCGTCCGTCTGTCACCAGGCTGTATCTCATGAACCGTGATAGTTAGACAGTTGAATTTTTTACAGATGATGTATTTCTGTTGCCGCTATAACAACAAATACTAAAAACAGAATAAAATAAATATTTAAGGGGGCTCCCATACAACAAACGTGTTTTTTTTGCCGTTTTTGTAGAAAATGGTACGGAACTCTCCGTGCGCGAGTCCGACTCGCACTTGACTGGTTTTTGATTCTATAGGAAAGCTTCCCAAACGCTCTTCGAACGAACGAGTGTAGTGTCTAAGATCTTCATGAGAGTGGGAGCTACATGGGCATTTGCCATGACTTTTGTCTTATCCATGTTCATTTTAAGACCCACTCTTTCGGAAGCTCTGCTGAGGTCATCGAGCATTGTACTGAGCTCCTCCATAGTCTCAGCCATGGATTACTACATCGTTGGCAAACCGAAGGTCAGTGACGTACGCGCCATTGATGTTGATGCCTAGCCCTTTCCAGTCCAGAACCTTGAAGACATCCTCCAGTGCAGCGGTGAACAGTTTCGGAGAGATAACGTCTCCCTGACGTTATCAAGAGACAGAGGCTATGGCTTTAGTAATGCACTTCCAGGCTTCCTGTTTCTTGTGGATATGGTATGCCCCTGTCCTTTTGCATTCTATTACACTTTGGTATCTGAAGCAATAATAAATAAACGTAAAATGATATGTTGGTAAACATTAGGTAGGGGCCGGAAGGTTCTGGAGTAGCGACCGCGTACCGGAACACGTAACGTAGGAAGACCTCCCATAAGGTGGATCAATGACCTTGTAAAGGCCGCAGGAATCCGCTGGATGCGGGAAGCATAGAACCAATCGAAGTGGCGGTGCTTGGGGAAGGCCTGTGTCCAGCAGTGGACGTCTTTCGGCTGAAATCATGATGATGATGATGATGAAACATTATACGTTATTATCTCGTTATTATGTACTTACTTTGTTATTATTGAAAGAAGATTTTCTTTCTCCTCTAGAGTATAGCTAGGCGATCTCTTTTTCTTATCTCTATCCATTTTAATTGGTATAAAACAGAATTCCAATAAATCTTGTGTTTATTTACTTTCAGTTTGACATTCACGATTCGGTTCACAGAAACACGTCGAATTGCTAAAATATACATATATTAAATTGCTAAAATATGCATTAGCAACTCTAATAACATAAATTTGTTGATATTATGCCGTTATATAAAATTCACTTACTTTATAAGTCTGTTTTAAATTTATAAGAATAAAATGATGTAATATTATGAGTTTTTGAAAAGTACCGGTTTTTGAATGTAAATTGGAACGTGTTAGCTTTGATCAGGAATACTTAAGTAAATGATCAGTTGATTATGGTTTGACGAAATTCGATTTTAACTTGTGAAACGCAAAAAACTTAAGCGCATACTTATGTATTTGAGAATAATCAGTTGAGATTTGCTACTTTTCTCAAATCAGAAACCGGGTGTTAGTGTTGTTCAATTGTCAAAATTAATGGTATTGTCATTTTAATCTATATAAATAATAAAAAGAGCAGTCCTGACTGACTAACTGACTGACTCATCAACGCCCAGCCCAAACCCAGTGGACCTAAGAAAGCTAAAATTTTGCACAGAGGTTTCCTTTATAATCAACCGGGTAGTACGTTCCCGTGGGATATTTTCCGGCACCCACGCGGGCGAAGCTGCTGGTCGTAACAGAAAATGGCTTAATAGCCAAGAGCCTGGACTAACACCTGAGGAGGCTCTCGTTAGACAGCTGGATTAAGGACGTGATTCAGAGAGCGGTACCTATTTCTGGACACGGCTTGCATTTATAGTAGGTTTTTCTCTTTGGAGCACTGACCTAGCTTAGACCCTGTTCCGATACTGGTGGGTCACTATTTTTATATTTTTAAATGTTTTTATATTCTGTTTATTTTAATATTTAAAATGTATCGTATATGTGTAAAGTAAAACAAAGGAAACACTTAATAATAATTGTCATTCGAATGAGGCTGCTATTAAGTATGACTATGATATTTCCCTAACATAATCTGCCTACAATGTTCCCAATGCTGGGGCACAGGCCTCCTCTCGTTGAGAGGGAGTGGGAGTGGGCCGTAATCCACCACGCGGGCCTAGTGCGGGTTGGTAGATGTCGCATATCTTCGAATTTTTGGTTTTAGAACATGTTTACCTTCATCGTTTTGAGAGCATTGGTGATGAAATAATTTACACAAAGTAAAGCGTCTGTCGGGGTTCGAACTTACGACCTACAACTCGTAAGTCGCGACCGTTACCACTGCTCTCACTGCTTTCCATAGCCACTTTTATTATAAAGATGCTCGGGGAAGCAGTGAGTGATCTAGCAGCTTTATTGCGTAACACAATCCTAATGACAGTCGCTTTCATTTTGATAGTTCAACTAAAGCCACACGGCTTCAGGCCCATTGCTGGCTGGGCACAGGCCTCCCCTTTTTCCTTCCAAACCTCCCTGTCTTGTGCGATCTCTGGCCATGTTGGCCCTGCAGACCTTATCAGATCGTCACACCACCTTCATCGTGGTCTGCCTCGACGGTGATGTCCCCCTTCAGGCGTCAGCATATTGTTAACTTGTCAAAATAAAGAGTATTCAGCATACAGACTGCGCAATTAGCAGGTTTTCAGAATTTTCAATGTCAACTCAGGTTAAAATTAGGTACAGCTCAAAATTCCTTAGCCATTCTGTTGATGACAGCTGAACTGTCCACACCGTACCACATTATTCAGCTACCTTCGTGATTACAATAGAGAAACGAAGCTTAACTTAGCGACACTATTAAAACTTTCGCGACAAAAATTGATTATCTTTGGACTTATTCACTAAACAGATGGAGACAGAAGGTCCAGTCTCAAAAATGCACTATAACAGCTCGCATGGTAGATGAAAATGTAATTTTGAAATGCTATGGATGATGCTATCCACTTGCGCGACCGCGGGAACTTTGTTCCCCAACAGTAGGTTGTCCGTGGGAAAAAAATTCCCAAGACAATCTTTTTTTTACTTTTAACCTTGTTCAACCACTATTAAGTAGGAATATCCAATTACATGCATTTACTGTAATAGATTATCTGTGTTCGAACCTTTTGAGATATGACAACACTCACTGAACTAGTCTATGACATTAAAAAAATATTATTTTCGCTGTCATAAAATCTAAAGTAAACAATAACAAGTTTTTGTCTCAACTTCGGAAGCTTGTAAATAATGAATATTGTACTGTGGTAAGTAGTTTTATTTATGTTTCACGTTGAGAGTTAACACAGCATGCATTTTAAACCATAAAAAATATAGGTCATTGCTTGTTTTTTCTTTGTAGAAAATCTAGAAATCTAGAATCTAGAAATCTGAAACTAACTGTGTTTGCTCTTTACATACCTATTTTTGTGAATTTTATACGATCATACATTCAAACAAAACATACACTACGATAGAGTCCAATTCTCTGGCATCCATAAAAACATTCGAACGTTACAAGATTCCAAGAATCTTCGTCGCATCGGCATTGTTTGTAAACACGTGAGAATTGCCGGCTGACGTCACGGTGCGCGTAAGCATGACTGTATGATGGACTGTTTTTTTTGTGTAGAGCCGCTTTCGTTCTAGTGGCTATAACTCCCGGTAAGTATACATAATCAGCCTGTAATGTTCCCACTGCTGGGACACTAGGCCTCCTTTCTTCTAGAGGGAGTCGGCCGTAATCCACCACGCGGGCCCAGTGCCGGTTGGGAGATGTGACATGTCTTTAAAGTTTTTTTTTTTTTGGTTCTAGGACATGCCGGTTTCCTCAAAATGTTTTCCTTCACCGTTTTGAGAGCAGTGGTGATGATAATATTTACACAAAGGAAAGCGCCTGCCTGGTTGCCCGGTAAGTACTTAAATATATTCCGTTTGCGCGCGGGCAGGCAACGTCGCATTTCTAAAGGTTGTCGTGATTATTTTAATTTTAAATCAAAGGACAATTTCCCCTCAAATTCTTAGATCGTTGGTATTTATAAGTATCTATGCTATTTTTGACAGTTATTTTGGTATGTAGAAAATAGTAGTGAGAGAGGAAATTGTCCTTTGATTTAAATTTATTAAAAGTAACGGTTATAATTATGTTCGTCTGTATATTTTTTATGTATGGACATCGATATTTTCGTCAATCGTGGACCTATTTTGAAAATTATTTTTTCATTTGGTAGAAGCTTGCGCGTTGTTCCCATATAAATTTTATTTACTTTGTTTGGGTGGTTTCTGAGTTAGCTCAAGTAAAGGAAAAAGTCCAAAAATGGTTAATTTGTAGTTTTATATTATTTTGTTTTTTTTTAGATTACAAACTTACATTTGCAGTTGGAGAATTGACCATGACGTACATCGATGTATGGGAGAACATGTTTTTCAATTACAAAGTTAAGTTTGTTTTTGGGATAAATTCATCGTAACTGCGGAACCCTTCAATATGCGTTATCCGACACGCACTTGGCTGCTATTTTATTATCGTGATGTTCCCTGGTTTTCAAATCCGGGGAAGTATCAATGTGACTTTTTCAATCCATAAATGTACTTTCTGAGTATCTTGGACATTACTGACGTCGGTGAAGGGAAACATCGTGAGGAAACCTGGACTTCTAATTAATAATAATATAATAATTATTTTATTATCAGGCAACCAGGCCCATAGATAAAATAAACAAAATTATCTTAGAAAAAATAACAAACTAATACATAATATAAATAAATCTTTTTATAACTATAATTATAAACGTTGCGTCAGCGTCGTGTTTCGTTGCGTGGTGTCGCGCAACCGTCATCGGAAACGTCGAAATATGACACCTTTTTCGGCCAAAAGCCCTCTTTTATGAAGGTCTGTAGATGGTGGGTTGGAACTTGTACCACGAACGACGTAAATTTGATATTCTCGATTCTAACCTTTCGACCCTCAGAGTCCAGTCGGTCTTCACCATCAAATACTGCACGACTTCCTCAATCCTTGTGGAGTGATACAGACGCGAAATGTACAGCTGCGTCGTAGGCACAGCAGGACGCAGCAGCATGTTGGGTCCACTCGGTGCGGTACCACACTGGTTACGAGAACAGGGCTTCTTCTTCTTTTTAACCGACTTCAAAAAGGAGGAGGTTCTCAATTCGTCGGAACCTTTTTTTTTTATGTATGTTCCCCGATTACTCGAAGATGGCTGGACCGATTTCGATTTTTTTTTTGTTTTATTCGAGAGGGTGTACATCACAGTTGGTCCCATATAAAATTGATTAACTTTGCTTTGGTAGTTTTTGAGTTAGCTTCAATAATACGTATTTTTCCCCCACTTTTATATGGATGATGTTCTAGTTTGTTTTGCAGATAGTGGTATTAGAATTTGTGTGGGGTAGGTACACAACTAAAAAGTGAAAAATAAAAACTTTTTTACAAAAAAATACAACCGACTTCCAAAAACAACACTACAAAGTGAAAAATAACTTTAATTTCGGAAGTCGGTGGCAAAAAACGAAAATACATTTAACACCGACACCGACACCGACTTCCGAAATTAAAGTTATTTTTCACTTTGTAGTGTTGTTTTTGGAAGTCGGTTGTATTTTTTTGTAAAAAAGTTTTCTACTTTAGTGAAATCCTCTTCATCAACTTTGGCCGTTCTTGGTAAGGAGCTACGGATCGCAGTCAGGGCAGGTTGAGCACCCTTTTTATCCCCTATTTTGACTTGTCGCTTAAGATGCGACGCATCCGATTTGCCGGTCAATATAAGTCTGAAATTGCCAACCCGTTTTGAGCAAGCGTGGTGACGAGCATTGGCTCGTGCCTTCTTTGTATGAGAAGAAGCCTTTGACCTGCAGTAGGAGTGCTCTGGTGTTATATATTGTAATGTGCGTTACTAAACATTTCGCAATGACCTTTCTTTTGTAAGAATAGCTCCTGCAGTAATAAAAACGGGTGTACTATGCCATATCGAATGCCAAACAATCGAATATTAATTGATTTTTGAGTGTAAGTCTATTGATTGTTCGATTGATTATCCATTCGACTACTTTAACATTCGATTAATAGTGGTCGATAATTTGGCATAGTAACACCCCGGTGTAAATATTAGCCAGATAGTAAGATGCTAGCAGGACTGTGGGCTGTGCCCAGCATGCGTATCATGTTCACTATTTCTACGAAGAATAGACACATCTCTTTCTATACAAAGTGACATTTTGTTTCTCCATTTTTGACATCGCACACTTGTAAAAATCCTTCTACAATCTGTAATTTTGTCTTTCGTTTTTAACGATCTTTGTCTAGGTCCTTTTTTATGTAGACTTTTTTGGAAGAAAGTTTTCTATCCAAACTGTAAAAATCACACTGACAACTGACAATTTGGGAAGACAATTTGATTTTGGAATCGCCATGGCATGGTAAAGACATTAGAAAACTTTCTACTCGACGTGATGGCCGCAAAGTATATAGGTACGGTTATCTACAAAATCATTATTTTACAGAAGAGCGTTTTGAACGCAAAACTGCATGTGATAATAAATAGAAGAACAAAGATATTTTATACATAATTTTCGTATATGCACTCTGCATTACCAAGGAAACGGTTACGGCCAAATATTACTGTAATATTTTTTTGTTTCAAAATAGGTAGGTACTATAGGTAGGTACTGTTGTTCGTCACTTTGTGAAAAATTGGGGCAGTTGTATACGCGACTTCGTATTAGTAAAAATTGAGAAATGAACAGAAAAAAAATCATATGATAATACATCGAATTATGTAAAAAAGTGAATTTCGTAAAAAGTGCAGCTGACTCTTTCTTCTTTGTTGCCGTCTTACTATAACTATTCTTCCGTCAACAAAACCCCTTTATAAGGCGGTCACGCTACGCGTGCTGGGGTGTGGCGAATGAACATTTATGTGTCAATTTATGTAGGTAGTATAGCTGTACGTACAAGGATTTTTTGGCGCGTGGCAAAAATTGGAACTCTCACCTCACACCAACATCTTGTTTTTAGGGTTCTGTACGTCCGAAAGAAACCCTTACAGGATCACTCGTGTGTCTGTCTGTCTATCTGCCGGTATGTCTGTCCGTCTGTCATAGCCGATTTGCTCCGAATCTGTTGGACCGAATCTATTAAGTTGAAGTTTGGTACACATATGATTTTTGTGACCCAAACACAAACGTGTAAACTAAATAAATGTATTTTGACTATGGTTCACTTTTTCAAATAGCAAAATTAAAAAAAAATTGCAAACTGTACCGTTGATATATCAAATGAGGCTTTCCATGAGAATCTATCTATATAAAAAAAATACAACCGACTTCCAAAAACAACACTACAAAGTGAAAAATAACTTTAATTTCGGAAGTCGGTGTCTGGTTAAATGTATTTTTGTTTTTTGCCACCGACTTCCGAAATTAAAGTTATTTTTCACTTTGTAGTGTTGTTTTTGGAAGTCGGTTGTATTTTTTTGTAAAAAAGTTTTTATTTTTCACTTTTTAGTTGAGTACCTACCCCACACAAACTCTAATACCAGTACCTGCAAAACGAACTAGAACATCATCCATATAAAAGTGGGGAAAAAAATACTGAAAACTAACTCAAAAACTACCGAAGCAAAGTTAATCATCAATTTTGTATGGGACCAACTGTGATGTATACCCTCTCGAATAAAACAAAAAAAAATCCAAATCGGTCTAGCCATCTTCGAGTAATCGGGGAACATACATAAAAAAAAAAAAAAAAGGTTCCGACGAATTGAGAAACTCCTCCTTTTTGAAGTCGGTTAATAAAAAGAGAAGTCCTGACTGACTGACTTATCAACGCCCAACCTAAGCCCTTGGACTTAGAAAGGTGAAATTTTGCACAGAAGTTCCCTTAATAAGGTAGACAAGAAACAACAAAGGATTTCCGGTAGTACGTTCCCGTGGAATATTTTGCGACATCCACGCGGGCGAAGCCGCGGGAAAAAACTAGTTTCAAATATATTTATTTTTTAATTTTAAAATAAACAGTTTTAATGTTATTAAATAAATTAGATGGAAATTGACCATTTCCTCACTTATCTCTGAAACTTGCTGAGCCAAAAATTTTGAAAAAAAAAATACAGAGAATAGTTTTATATTAATATAGATTAAAGGAAAACGTATAAGAAGTCTATGGTCTTAAAATAACAAGGTCAATCACTGAATATTGTGCGTGGATTGTACCTATGGAGAACTTGTTTTTCAACTACAATGTTAAGTTTATTCTTGGGATAATATGGTCGTTGGGATAAATTCATCCGAACTACGGAACCCTTCATTGTGTGTGCTCACGCACTTGGCCGGTTTTTCAGTACATTTCACAAAACAATTTCATAAATGTTTACCAATAGCGCCTCGCTGTCAATATCAGCAGGCGCCAAAAGCTACCCTACTCTTGGAGGCTATTTAACGAACTTGATTGTTGAGCAGATTGTAACACTGACATTTGATAAAGAACAATGACAGTAACAATTATGATTTGAATTTTTTTAACAGTTCAAAGTTATTAGTCAATTTGCTTATCAATCAAGTGCCCTGCGGCCGTACACAGTAACAGTAGCAAGCAAGCTTTCATTATAACAGTTAAACATTCATTGCGTTATTGACGTTCTTGAGCAGTCAAAATTTTTCGAACATATGAAACAATGGATTATCTTTATATCCTTCAAAATCATTGAGATAGTGATCGATTGTGTGTTACGCAATGAGAAGTTTTCATTTTAAATATTAAAAAAAAAAAAAAAAACATAGTTTCAAAGAACTCTGTAGATGGCGTTGAACTGACTACGTCACTAGGTGCGTCACGTCACATACGCTCGTTGACTGACACTCGTTTGCTTTAAGGTTTGCATTTATTTACATTTCGGTTTACGATCACAAAATTACATCCAAGTGAAACGATGTGACGTTCCGTGCCTTGCAGTAACTTACCAAGTTCAGCGCCATCTATCCAGCGACTAGGGAAGAGTTTAAAAAGAGAATCCCTCATAAGGATGCAGACTTCACGTTAGAACCACAGAGTACATTTGTATATAGGACATATACATTTGTATTTGTATATTTGTACTTCTTAAACTTCCTGTCATGTGTCTTGTTTGTTCCTGAAGCGAGCTGAAACTCCGTCCCCATAATATGGGACTTATGGTTTCGGACGGGAAACATTCAAACTTTTTGGTAGCAAATGATAAAAATAAGTTTCCTTCAGAGGGTCCCGTGTCATTACGGTGAAGCAAAGTTGTAATGAGAAATTGAGAATTGGGTGGGGTCCGCAAACATTTTCAGAAATTGTTTCCAGGGAGGCTTACAGCACCGCACGGTCTCCTGTGAGGCGGCGTGCCTCCTTGCCGGATTACCGCCATGGGATCTGGAGGCAAAAGTCCTCGCGCACGTGTGGGAGTGGCGCGAGGAGGTGAAACGCCGGGGCGTAACTCCGCTGCCGCGAGAAATCACGGTACAGCGGACAGAGCTCCGGCGGGATCTCATGGCGGCATGGAGAGTGCGATTGTCGCAACCCAGCGCTGGGCACGCCACAATTGCGGCGATAAGTCCCCTCTTTGAGGAGTGGTTGGAGAGGCGCCACGGCGTCCTCACCTTCCGCCTGACGCAGGTCCTCACCGGACACGGTTGTTTCGGGAGGTTCCTGTTTCGGATAAGGCGGGAGGAAACGCCCGGGTGTCACCATTGTGTGGATCGCCCAGAGGACACGGTGGAGCATACAGTGGAGGTCTGCCCGGCTTGGGCGGAGCACCGCCGTGTTCTCACGGAGGCGATCGGCGGCGGCGATCTCTCGCGTCCAAACCTGGTCCAGGCCATGGTGCGGAGCGAGAGTGCATGGGAAGCCGTCACCTCCTTCTGCGAAGCAGTAATGCTCGCGAAGGAGGAAGCGGAACGCGTGAGGGAGAGGCAACAGCCGCGCCCTCGCGCCCCTAGCCGCCGTAGGAGACGCCCTGGGCGGCGGGAATCGATTGCCGATTCCCGGCCACCGTAGGCGCGGGCTTGCGGACGACGAGTAATGGGCAGCTCGCCGTCCGGTAAGGACCAGGCCCGGGTCGACGGCGCGTTGTGTTCCACGCGCGCCTCAAAGAGATGTCAGCAGTGACGGGGTCAATTGGGCCGATGCCGCCGGGGTCGCGGGTAGTTCGAAAGAGATACCGTGGCCCTGGCACGGGCAGCTGAAGGAACATGGGTGGGTTTTAGTCAGTAAAAGTCTGACACGCCCTCCCGCCTCTGCCCAGAGCGGGAGAAGTCATTTGATGATTTCCCATCCACAAAAAAAAAAAAAAAAAAAAAAAAAAAAAGGGAGGCTTACAGCTTTGTTTGAGAAAAAAGTAATACCTCTAGCTGAGGTTTAAGATATTGGATTGCAAGCTATATGTGTAGTAGGTAAGGTATTACTTACTGTATTGAAGGTAAGGTAAGTACAGAATAAGTCGGCGTACAACACAATGAAGTTTACTCGTGCGGTGTTATGCCAGCGCCGAACTTACCCCTACATACCTATATTGCCATCAACAAAATATTGTTTTACAGACTGGGATCTTAAAACTACCCATAAAAAGCTACACATACGGCACAATTCAATAACACATTCCAGAAGCCTTTGCAATTGTAATGGTTTCTAATTTTATTTAATTTTTTTTAGGATTCTGCAAAGACCTGTATTTTTTCGGGCACTCAAACGTCACGTACACTACAAAAATAAAAAAAGCATTTATTCCAATCAGACAGACGATGTTAAATAAAGCATAAACTCCAATAGCTGTTCTTTGTCGAGCACCTAAATTGGACAAGTCCTTAAACTGCGATGAATAGAAGTTCTGTGTAAAAGCGGACTGATCCAACTAACAGTCTGTTTGTGACACCGTACTGTAACACTGCTTTGTTGAAACTGAATGAGTGTAGTGTCGTTTGAATGGACTTATTTTGAGCATGACAATGCTCGGCCAAAATTAATCTGTCTAGCCTTTTCCCAATTATGTTAGGGTCGGCTTCCAGTCTAACCAGATGCAGCTGAATACCAGTATTTTACATGGAGCGACTGCCTATCTGTTCTCCACAACCCCTTAACTGGGTAATACGATACCCCTTGGTATGGCTGGTTGTCAGACTTTCGGACTTCTAACGACCCGTAACGACTGTCTAAGATCCATGAATGACAGCCGGGACCAACGGCTTAACCTGCTTTCCGAGGCACGGAGGAGTCTCGGTATGTAAAGATGGTCACCCATACACGGACCGACCGGCAAGCTTAGCTTAACTTGATGGATCGACCCGTGCGGCTGTTATTACTTAGCCACGAGCTCCTCCAAAGTATATAGAGTAAGTTTATTAGGGCAAATTTGGTAGAAATTATAATCAAACGGAATATATCCCCATTGCCCCAATAAACCTTATGTATTAAGTTAAACTTAAATATGAACAACACAACACACATTCAGACAACTCCACAACAGTAAGGATTGCATGAAAAATAGTATGCCTTAGACTTATCTCCATAAGTTGTTATTACTTGACCAGTTTTCAAAGAAAAACTTCTCAAAGAGTACCTATCCTAAGGGGGTTTTGGCAAGACCAATCAAATGAAAAATTATTTATCCTCCTTGGTTGCCTCTTTAGTACATGCGAAAAACCTTGAGGATCCATCCAGTAAAACAATACATCCGTCCTTGATAACAACTGCCGTATCAGTATTGCATCCATCTCCAATCCACACAATAGCCTTCAGCATTTAGAACTAATTCCAACCATAATTTACCACCAAAGACCTCCAGATACACAACACCAAAACCCTAGAGAATCAACGAGAAATGGTTATTACACAACGGTGTGACAAACTTAACGGTAATTGTTCGAATTAATGACAATCGGTCGCAATCAATTTGCGGTTAAGTTGAACGACAAAGCGAGCACCGAGTCGTATAGTGATTAATTCCACATCGTTTGTAGCTTGCACTGGAAACTCTGTATTGGGAATTCGTAATTTTGTTTGCTGTTGGTTGAAGAGGTTGTGTATGCCTGCAAGTCGTATAAACGTGTATTGGACTTCCAAAATAGTTAAGTCAGCAACAAATCGACAGGTAACTTACATTGTCCGTAGGTATTTTGAAATCACAACTGACATTCTTTGACAGTTGTATGAAATGGCTAACTGTCGCTAAGGGTTCAATTTGCTTAACAACAATGTCCCTAACTGTACCTATCTATTACATGCATTGGCTTCCATTAAGAGAAAAGACCGGCCTAGTGCGTGTTGGACCACGCACAATGTAGGGTTCCGTAGTAGAGATGAATTTATCCCAAGAACAAACTTTCATTGTAGTTGAAAAATATATTCTCCCATATATTCCAACTGAAAATATAAGATTGTACGCACAATATTGAGAGATTTAGCATATTATTATTATTATTTATTTTAAAAACCACAGACTACTTATCAATTTCCTGTAATTTATAAATGTAGAACTATTTTATGTATTTTTTTCAAAATTTTAGACTCAGCAGTTTCGTAGATACGGGAATGGTCAATATTCGTCAATTTTCTTAAATAACTTTAAAACTGTTTATTATCAAATTATTCAAAAAAAAAAAAATTGTCACACGGTACAGTTTGCAAAACTTTTTTTTCCCAAATGTGACTCCCATATTCAAAATTCATTTATTTACGTTACAAATCCATGTTTGGGTCACAGAAATTCATATGTGTACAAAATTTCAACTAAATCGGTTCGTTACATTCGGAGCAAATTCGCTGTGATAGATGGACGGACAGACAGACAGACACACGCACGATTGATCCTATAAGGGTTCCGATTTTTCCTTTTCAGCCTACGGAACCCTAAAAACCGGTCAAGTGCGTGTCGGACCACGCACAATGAAGGGTTACGTAGTTAGGATGAATTTATCCCAAGAACAAACTTAACATTGCAATTGAAAAACATGTCCGCCCATATATTCCAACTGCAAATGTAAGTTTGTACGCACACTTCATAGAAATCCTGTAATCTATTATTAGTTATTATTATTATTATTTATTTTTTTCAAAAATTAGGCTGAGCTGTTTCGGATCAACATAATTCTGTGCACACAACTGTCAAAGAATGACAGTTGTGATTTGAATATACGGACAATTTAGGTTGATTCTTTACCCGACTACGGGAATTCCAAATTTGGGTTATGATTTTAACAGGATGTGTTTGTATGTATGCTCATCTATTCACTCATAACTCCTAAACTGCTCGTCGTATTTTGACAAACGAGGAGTCATTGGTTATAGACTATTATGGCGTCTTACAAAATATGTACTAACACTAAAAACTTCTTAAAAGATATCCAAAATCAGATTCCCAAGTCCTTTAAAAGAAATCCTAAGTACAATTACTCCTTAAGAGCACTAGAAAGCTAAAATAAAAACCTATAATGGAATTAAAGTTCAGGCAACGTTCTACGGAATCCTGTTAATTGCCTTACATTAAGCGGATAGATGCATTTTCCGGAGGCTAGAATGTAAGGTACAAATTGTAGTAGAACGTGCTGATAGCCTAGGTTAGACTGAGATACAGGTTGTAAGTGATTTTAGCAGTTTAGTGTGGTACCTGTTCTGGAAAATGCATGATCCAAAATATTTTCTAGATTTTTCTTTTAGAGCCTTCAAAGTATTTTTGTCAGGAAAGGTAAACAGGTATTAATTTAAAACCTTTTTACTGATAAGTACTGTAAACCTAAGCTTATTTGGAAATTCCATATTTTCGGACTCTGTCGTGTAAGAGTTTGTAAAAATGCCGTAACTGCACCCTAATTGCGTAACACATTATCGATCGGAGTTGGTTTCATTTTGAAACAAATTGCTAATCCATTGCTTCATATGTTCGAAAAATTTGTCTGCTCGACAACTTAAATAACGCATTAAATCTTGTTGAATTATCAAAATGAAACCAATTCCGATTAATAATGTGTTACGCAATTAGGGTGCTAGTCCTATTTTGGTCCTAGGGTGGTAAAAAAGCTCCACTCCCGTAAAGATAATATATCTGATTTTGCGTAAGTAAATACTGATAATTTACCTTATATGTGAATGCAACAAAATAGAGAAGAAAAGTGAATGCAACATTTTTATCTTATAAAACTTTTCTTGATCTAACAAAACCAGAGTTGCCAGATGTCAAAGTCAGCCATTTAGTTTTTCTGTGGTGGGAGCAGGTGGGAGAACCGAATCGCTCCTTATGGTAACAATTTATTTTAAAGAACGGTAAATCTATTAATTTGCATATCCTTTTGTAAATAAAACAAACTGATTTTTCAATTGATCTTTCGAAAATAAAGGTTATTTTTTATCTTGTCAGATTTTTATTACCCTCTTCTATTGGAGCAAAGTAAAAAGGTCAAATTGAAACTATACTATTGAAAAATATATAACACAAACTTGTACAAAGAAATTGAGGAGCAAAGTCATCACCTGCAAAAGAACTACTTTGCTTCAATAGAAATAAAAACAAATGAAAAAATTGGTCGCTGAATACATTTATCGTACGTATGTGTACGTGGTGTACGTATGTGTGTGTATGGTATGTTTTAATGTTAAGTTAAATTTTAATAGTACCTACTTTTAATAGGTAAGTACATCACAGAACTAATTTACGCAAAATTTTAAAGATAGTGGAATAAATAAAACAGTTGGAGCAAATTTTGGTGCAAAGTAGGACCAGGTTATGTTATCAATAAAAGTGATACTAAAAATCTAAGGTCCTTTCAGTTTATTTGGTAAAGCCACGGTTTTGTAGAAGAGCGGTGGTCGCTACATAACGGCCGGAGTGACGGCTGTCATACAAATGATGGTATTGGGGTTTGACTTTGCGGTGTCAAAAACGCTCTCTAGGAAAACGTTTCAGTGACGTCATTCGACGGTAAAATGCGGACGCTGTGTGGCGCCCACCGTCTTAGGAAAACCTAGTTTCATTCTTTATTTTCGGGTACTACTAATATACAGTAGCCGCCAAACAAGTTGTCAAATTTTAGGCATGGAGGGAATAAGTCTGCACAGGTACGGGACCAATCACGCAACAGGATATCGATAAATCGACTACTGCGCATCCCCAATTTTCAGACATTATCTACTTATTCACGATGTTCTAATAGCCACTACTTACCGAATAAATTCAAAAATGTGACAGAATTTGTTTGAAATTATCTGATAAGTAAGTTAATAGGAACTTAATCGCAGGTGGTGAAACAGGCCCTTTTTTTAACCGACTTCAAAAAGGAGGAGGTTCTCAATTCGTCGGAACCTTTTTTTTTTTTTTTTTTTTATGTATGTTCCCCGATTAAGTACTCGAAGATGGCTGAACCGATTTGAATTTTTTTTGTTTTATTCGAGAGGGTCATCACAGTTGGTCCCATATAAAATTGATTAACTTTGCTTTGGTAGTTTTTGAGTTAGCTTCAATAATACGTATTTTTTCCACACTTTATATGGATGATGTTCTAGTTTGTTTTGCAGGTAGTGGTATTAGAATTTGTGTGGGGTAGGTACACAACTAAAAAGTGAAAAATAAAAACTTTTTTACAAAAAAATACAACCGACTTCCAAAAACAACACTACAAAGTGAAAAATAACTTTAATTTCAGAAGTCGGTGGCAAAAAACGAAAATACATTTAACTAGACACCGACTTCCGAAATTAAAGTTATTTTTCACTTTGTAG
Organism: Cosmia pyralina; assembly: GCA_946251885.1. Taxonomy (NCBI): domain Eukaryota; kingdom Metazoa; phylum Arthropoda; class Insecta; order Lepidoptera; family Noctuidae; genus Cosmia; species Cosmia pyralina. Next base: position 20,835,367 of record OX276342.1, on the reverse strand, counting down.
TGTTGTTTTTGGAAGTCGGTTGTATTTTTTTGTAAAAAAGTTTTTTTTTTTTTTTGTTTGTGGATGGGAAATCATCAAATGACTTCTCCAGCTCTGGGCAGAGTGGGAGGGCGTGTCAGACTTTTACTGACTAAAACCCACCCATGTTCCTTCAGTTGCCCGTGCCAGGGCCACGGTATCTCTTTCGAACTACCCGCGACCCCGGCGGCATCGGCCCAATTGACCCCGTCACTGCTGACATCTCTTTGAGGCGCGCGTGGAACACAACGCGCCGTCGACCCGGGCCTGGTCCTAAGCCTGGCTGGGCCTAATGGCCTATTTCACGATATCCGAATAGCCACTACTCACCGAATAAATTCAAAAATGGAACAGAATTTGTATGAAATTATCTGTCAAATTAGTTATTAGGAACTTAATCGTAGGTAGTGAAACAGGCCCTTAGAGTTTCTAAAAATATAGAGGTCTTAGGTACTTTCTCTGTAACAGATTTAGCAAAAACCATAATAGTAGGTTACTAAAGTAACAATCAATGGAAAACATCGTCGCTTTTGTTATTTAACGTAGGCCAACAAACGTCATAGTTACTTCTATTATAATCATAGATGCCAACTAAGCAAACATAGGTAGGTGCACAATTGACGTACTTTGTATAAAAGAATACACACCACATCACCACATCGTTATTCCGATTCAATTGTTATTTTCCTACTGAAAAACATACACGAGTGTTTTTAGATTCTCTGATGGTATCACGTTAAGTTTAGAGCTTCATAAAAGTGAATATTGAAATGATAAAAGCGCCAGAAGATGCTATTTATAATCCAACCATGTATACTCCTATTAAGTATTTTAGTACTAGGCAAATACGTAAGTACTAATTTAGAGCAACCGTTCTATTCATAGAACACATTCAACTTGGCAAGGTGATAGTACGTTGTAAGAAAGAGGTAGATGTACGTGTTAAGAAGAGAAAGCGGCATTGACATGCGCACTACAATCCACGTGGCTAGTGATTGCTTGTTTCGACGTTTTTCTCAGTGGTCCCATGGTGTAATGGTTAGCACTTTGGACTCTGAATCCAACGATCCGAGTTCAAATCTCGGTGGGACCTAACGTTTTACGGCAGTTTCCTATCAATTTCTTATTTACACAATCAATAATTTCATCATATTTTTACATCTTTCGGCAAGCATTGGATTATTTTAGCCAAATGCCAGTACCTACCTACATCCCAAAAGAACGGAATTTTCTAACTGAATAACATTTCGTTATTTTATTGCATTTACATACAATTTCATAACATAACATCTTGCGCGTATTCCCCAAAGGTTAATAGTACAACCACATTTCACCACTTATGTTAAAGTCCCATGTAATGGGGGTGAGGTGAGCCTATTGCTTCAACCGGGTACAACCATCAACCGTCGCAAATATAATTTCATAGGTTCATAATAACTTAAAAAAAAAAGAAAAAAAAAAGAGATTTTTTTTTTAAATTTTGTTGCAGACTTCCTAGGTTTGATAACTTGAATCTTTTTGTTGTATCAACTTATCTATGTATGTATTTATAAAGAGTAACACAAAGATATTTTCTATGAATTATTTATATTTTTATTTATATTCTTTCTACTGGGCAAAGTGCCAAGTTTTTTTTTTTTTGTTTAAAGCATTTGTGAAAGAAATAATTCAAACAAATCAATCGACCAATAAGCATCTTGTAACATAGCTGAAATCCATTATTAGTATTTATTTAACCACTAAAACAATAGAGAAAAATAAAAATCTCACCCGTACGAAGACAATACCAAAATCTAGATGCAAAGAAAACCAATTCCTATACATAATCAGATTATCTACAATAGCAAAGGAAGGTGTGAAAGATATTTAGTATAATGAAGTCCTGTAAGTAGTGTCGCAACGCAATTACCGCGCACTTGGATCGCCAATAGAATTGGAGGAGCGAGAGAACTGATGCGGATAGGGCGAGGTTATACTGATAGCGGTTTTAAGAGCCTATACTACCTCAAATGGCTTAGCATGATCCTCCGTTATGTCGAAAATACTGCAGCATTAATTTTGAAATAAATATATGATAAAGTTGAGGTTGAGGATTAATGTTAAGTAGGTACTATATTTGACGAAAACACGATTCCTTAAAATTTTCTCGATACAAAAAAAATCCAAACCGAACAATAAACCCCTTCTAAAAGTTTCAAATTAGATCATGAAACTTTGCATACTAACTGAACTGTCTATAAAGCAGGTCTTATGTTTTTTTTTTTTTTTTTTCAAGTTACCATTATTTTGACCGTATAAAGCAATTACCTAAACTGTCAGCGCCCATCACCGCACTCAGTCTCGCTCTCACTCAGTCCGCGAGCAGTATCTTGCGAGCGAGATAAAAAGCTGAGGTTATATGATGTAGATAATTAATACACTCACCGGCAGTAAATGTGGCCAAGTCCTAAGCGCGAAAATGTGCACAAACTAAAATTCTTTGAGATTTTTTAATGTGGATAGATGCTCGCTCCTCTGGTTGGTTTAAGTGAATAATTAACTACACAAATGTTTAGTTTAAAATTTTATTGACTTGTGTAAAAAATTGCCAAAGCGGTTTTTAAAGTTCATCAGGAATTTTTATTATTTATTTTACTTTCAAGCTGTTATTCTTAAGTAGGTTCTGCTGATAATAACATACCACATAGCGCTACGTAGGGCACTTGCGCTTGCTTGTTAATCGTCTAAGGACGAACTCAGTGTCAGGAGGCAGTAAAGGCTGCTACAATAAGGCGCGACACGCGATATAATCGCGCGCGACACAAAGACACAGACCATTGCGCGACACTCGGTGCCTTTGTGTCGTACGCGATTTTATCGCGTGTCGCGCCTGTTTTAAGTAATTCTCGTAAATCTTGAAAATTTGCTGCCAAAAGGAATTACGAGATTTTTTTTAAACGCGGCCACCAAAACTTGGAACCAGCGACCGCAAAGACCACTTCATCATATTGACTATGTAAAAATAACGTTGAGATCTGTCAACTGTCAACGGCTCCCAACGGAATAAGGTAAATTTTAGCAAGCAAACCGCTGGAAGAAAGATAAAGGATCATTATTTACGTAACAATATACCAGCAAGACGACCAGAATACATTATTTTATGAAGTAGCCTAATCTTTTGATCGGTGTACTGACTGCCTGGATTGCTTTTTCTAGTAAAAAGCGCTAGCAACACCTTGCCTTTTAACACTTGCATCTTTATCACACAAATCGCTGTCAGTGTGACCGCGTCCGTAGCACAGCTATTTAGTTAGTAAAGAAGAAAGAATAGGTGCCGTTCTCTTTGCATTTTTATTGGACATTTTCTTTCGTTCCGACGCGACGTTGGATTTGAATAATACTCTTTAGCAGAGACAGGAACACAATTCACGCTTCTTTGTAATAATATTTTTGGAATAAATACTTAATATATTTACAGTGTGTTGGCGTTTTGCGTCTGTAAAATAGAAAGGTAGTAAATAAATAAAATTGATTTTGAGAAACGTGTTGAAAATATATTTTAAGTTACTAAAAAAGTTTGTATCACATTGAGAAAAGTGTAATCTATTTTTCTGCCCCTAATGTTAGTGGAAAATAGAACTCCTAGAATCAGTTCGTTAGGTGAAAGAAGCTTCGAGGTAACAACTGCCGGGACCAACATCGTAATAGTGAAAAAAATATCAGTCATCCCATACATTTGGTCGAGCAAGCATTGAAGTTTTGTATGAGACGACAGTTTTTTTTTTATGATTACAATGTTGGTCCCCGGGAGAAAGTTGTTCATTTTGCTGGTCTGTACCACACATCCTTAATTTTCGAACACCTATTCTAAGACGCATTGTAAATTATTAATAATAAATAAATAAAAAAAAAATAATAATAATAAAAAATAAATAATAATAATATTTAATTCTACATAGACTGCCTCGTTGGTCTAGTGAGTTCCTGGGTTCGATCCCCGGGTCGGGCAAAGTGATATTGGGTTATCTATCAGGAATTTCTCAGTAGTACCCCGGAGTTTATATTTGTGCCTGGTTGATGGCAATAGGCTCGCCCCTTGTTACATGGGACAAACATAACTAAACCCTAAGTCATCAATTCAGATAATTTTAGTAAACAAAGAAATGTCACTGTCAAAATGACAGGACAGTGCTGCAAAACAATTTATCATAAAAAAATTATATCTTTTAATTACAGTTAATTAACTATTTAGATGAGCTATGCAAACAAAATACCGTAGCCGAACAGTGTTTGTTCTGTGTCGGAGTCGTAGTATGAGAGTAGTATGAATGTGTGTTGTTGAAGATGTAAGTGACTAAATAAAACATACAAATTTTAGAAATTGCATTTATTAGACCACCCGGGTATACATCAGTCATTTAAAATAATATCAATCTGATTTCAAATCCTTACTTGCTCAGATTAGTATTGGCTATTAAAAAATATTTTTCTTTATGTGTCTGAGTCTGAATAACTATCTGAGAACTCAGGGTTTGGGTTGTTTTATGTTCTTTTACAATTCTTCCCACTGTCACTGCTGATATGCCTAATAATGTAGCTGTTTTGGCAGCACAGTCTCCTAACGACCAGTATTCGTTAGCAGGCCAATGCTTGTATGTCTGCTTGTAGACATTCATCACCATGAGTTTTTCAGTGGCACTCAGAGATTTTCGAGGCCGCTTTTTGACAGGCGACAAACTGTCGGTGGCGGCGGCCTTCGAGGGACCCGGCTGGGGCTCCATTTGTCAATTAACAAACAAAACTTAACAAAAACACAACAAAAACAAGGAAATATAACAACTAACAACAAAATGAAACACTTAACACGATGATAACAAAGCACAATTAACAAACACGCAGCGAATAATATGATCGGAGAAAAGAACACGAACGTATTGAAAAGACGCGAGTTTGCAAATTATGTCAAATGAAATTTGAGAATGTTGGGAACTCCTGTAGTGTTACCAGTATCATAATATTTTTTATACCACAAAATTTTCTTTTTTTAATAACTTTGTTTAAAACCGAAAACTTATAAAAATTAACACGGTATGATAATTGTTTAATTATTATTTCTAAAATAAGTACATAAAAGCCAATATAGCCTTGTTTTCCGCCATTTTATGTGAATTACCATTATGACGATATTTTTTTGATCTGTTATCACCTTTGTTTACATAAATTATCTGAATTGATGACTTAGGGTATAGTGAAATGTGGATGTACTATAGGTACTGTATGTAGTCCTATTCTGCAAATATCTCACCGTGAAATCATGAGTGAAGTGATCTTAAAGTGAGCTGTCAATAGTGTCAATCCCTAGCATCAGGTAGAATGACGGCTCACTTCACGCTCACTTCACCTGAGTTATCACGGTGAGATGTTTACAGAATAGCACTACTGTAGAGGTTTGATGCTTTGATCAAGCCTCGACAATATTATACTGGCTGACATTCAATCATTCAAATATGGAATGTAATCTATCAAGAAAACGACTCTCGTTTTCTTCATAGGAAGACAGATAGAATCTGGTGAGGGCTCCACGTAGAACCAATTTAGTTAAGGAGTGTGATTTATAATTTATCTAAAGCTTAAAATACAGAGGCATCAGCCCCATATAACTAGAGTCCCTCTCGTATTATTAGTAATTCAGTAAATCTCCTACTGTGAGGTTCGAGCCCTCTCAGTACACTCCTGCCCAACCCTTCAGGGAAACAAGGCGTAATGTTATGTTATGTAATGTTATAGATTATAATATAGTTACATGATTACCAGTTTCCGTAGAGCAAAAACATAACCTTGGATTGTTTAACTCGAAATGAAAAAAAAAATGCTTATCACCTTTATAAAAATGTCTTATTATTTAGATTGTCATTAAACTGAATGAGTATGACCCTTCTTCAACAGACTTTAATCATTGCAAAGAGTGACGGAATTCACTTTTCTTTTTTGAGTGGATTTTCTTGGATACCTACCCTAATTTATGGACCCTCTGTGCGTTATTGAAAAAGCTCTCTGTCTTTTGGAAGTCCTTCTGAAAGTAGGGTATCCAAACATTTTACATATTTTGTGACAAAACATCAAGAAAGTGAACCTCATCGGATTCATAACGTTTGGTTTGGTGCTTTGCTGACTTATAAAACGATTTTATCAGCTTGCCAGCCATAAAAACTATTGGTTATTAATTTCTGAATACTTACTACGATACAGTGAAATCCATGCTCCAGACCTGGTCAAGATAAGCAGCCTGCTACCGTCTGCTTATAAAAAGTCGTTATGAATCTACTTACCAAGATTTTTTTTTTTTTACATTAGGCAATATTTCCATACCTACCCTTTATCTGTTGACGATAATGAGAGCATGACCAGCTCGTGATCAGCTCCGAGTAATTTTTTTGCACGAGCTTATAAAAAAAAGTTGCCTTTATTTTTCTCTGAGCCATCGTCGTCGTAAACAAGGTCTTAATTTAATATATTTTGTCATGTGGTTGTTAACCCTACACCCTTATAGCAACTATCAGCTACCAGGTCACGCTGCCTTGCGATATAGGCCTCCTCTATTTCTCTCTATTTACTCCTGCCTGATATTAAATATACTTAAATTCAGCCAGTGTGGAATAATCCGCCTGCCTTTAAAGCAAGAGTGAACAGACATCTTCTGGGCACGCTCGTTCCATCATAATCCTCATCCATCGATTTCCATCAGGGCTCGATGTCAAGAGCAGGCATTCAGCAATAAAATAATAATTTAAAAAATCCTGAATAAAAATAACATCATTGTCACCCTGTATAAAGGTGAAACTGGTTTTAAATTAACACAGCAATCTCGACTGATTGGAATTTCGGAGTGATATTATCAAGATAATGAATATAATACAACACTTTTCAACTTTGCCACTTTAGTATTGTTTCAAGAAGAATTTGAGACTTTTATTAAAATAGGCTTTGGGGTGAAGTAGCGGTACTTACTGGTTATATTACTTAACTATTTATTTTTTTGCTTACATTTTAAATAGGATGTTTTTTTAGCTATCATCTCTAGTCATTGGCTCATAGTATTATATCTGCGTAGATATATTAAGTTGGATGCGCAAAGTAGCTCGCGAAATTCAAATTTTCTTGCGTTTTTTGCAATTTGCAGGTTAGTGTCAGGTTGTATCTTGATCAAAATATAATTCACGACTGCAAAAAATGTAAACACATATAATTATAACCATAAGAATCAGCAATACATCTCTCTAAGTTAGATTAAAATTTGTTCTAAAATGTCTCATGATTTCAGAAATCATGCTATTTTAGAATTATTTTTTTCATAAATTTTAGGCCTAGTTGCATTTTGCAACTAGGCCTAAAATTAATCAATAAAATTCACCAAAAGAAAAACTCGTGTTTGTCACATACCAAATACAATCTCATACCTATTCAGTTAACGCCATCTTTAAAAGAGCTCCACAAACTTTTTAAAACAAAAATCCATTACAGGCTTTCATTATGCTCGGGCAATATTTTTCCAGCAATCATACAGCACGAGGAGCAGAGTACACAGCAAACAACGTCGTCGCGACAGTTTGCTTATTTTTACCGGTAAAAATTTACCGGTATTTTTTACCGGTATTGAAACTACCCAGATCGTGACGAGGAACATGAACGGGAAAATGAAGTATTAAACTTAACTAAGAGGGTGAAGAATAACGATGTTACTTGGGAATTTTATTTTACAAGTTTTTTTTACGTATTTTGAGACTTGCCTCCGATAAAAATCAATCAATCGATTTTTATTTGATTGGCTTCTGTCATCACGTCAACCAGTACTATAACAGGATTGAGGAAGAATTTGATAGTTGATAGTTTAGTAATTGGTTTAGTTTTAGCTATTTGATAGTTTGAAAGACTTGGTCCATCAGTCTTTCAGTATTTGGTGGGAAAAAATTATTAATCTTAAAAGGTAAAATTTTGCAGCGAAGCTTCATAAAAATGTGATGGGTATTTGTATCAAATAATCCTATAAATCTAAATCAATATCACCTAACATATACATGACGAATGTTCTGGAAATAAAACTGAACCGTGCCTTTGTAATCCATACTAATAATAAATCTGAAGAGTTTGTTTGTTTGTTTGAATGCACTAATCTCTGGAACCACCAGTCGGATTTGAGAAAAATCTGTTTGCATTTAATAGTCCAATTCTTGAAAAAGGGTATAGGCTATTTAACATCACGCTAGGACCCGTAGAAAAAATGTCAGAAAGAACGCTAAGCGAAAACAAAGTAACGCGCGGTGGATCGGGGGAACAAGAAATTTTACGCGGATGAAGTCGCGGGCAGAAGCTAGTTAACTAGATAAATAGACTTCCATAAAATTTTTGAAGGTACGAGCTAACTCGTTAATCTACGTTAGTGTTTTCGTTTACTTAGTTACTGGAATTCTCACTTTTGTAAAGTTACATAAGAAATAAATAAGTATGCTTTAGGAGAGGAATAACTGAGTTAGCTGTAGATATTGTTTAAATCTTTTTCTCTGGTTATAGCATACCTAAACGAAAGCTGAGCTAGCACTAGGAAGTGGTGAAGAGCGGGCGTTTTGTGGGGACTGTCCAATGTAATTTCGATGTTCAAAAAGTGCTGATTCTCAGCCTAATTTGAATAATTGACTTTTGATTTTGATTGTGAAAAATTCAATGTTAACCACTGAATTAAAAACTTTACCCCTTTTACCTTTAACTCAGAACTAGGTATTTTAAATCCAAAAATGACTCGAAATGTGTTATTCCTATACAATTTTATTTTCAGCAGCACCAAATTATTAACTCAATATTTATTAATTTAACTTTAAATTATTAAAGGATCCGTCTACGTACCTTAGGCATTTTTAAAACCTTATTTTTACTGTAACCACTATTCATTTTTGATCAACATATTATAAATCCACTACAAGTACAAAACTTATTCCGCAAAAACGCAAAAGACGAAAAGAAAACTCTACCAGACTCATAAGTTCTAACTCCCAAAAAAATTCACAAAATATCTAAATTATCTGTAGCAAAACAAAAGGTCTATTTTCACATCACAATACGTGACCTGCCCGTAACGCAACCTCTTAATAAAACGACCTAACATGTACCTGCGACGGGCGACGACCAAATGCGTAACCAAATGTACACACCCTCTATATATAGAGACTAGTTTGAACGCTCCTTTTCTGCTTCCACTAAAAATACCTTGAGAATTTCTGTTAAAACTTTACAAGTATAATTTTGCAGCTTACCTGTATTTTTTTAACCCTTATTCCGGTATTCTACAGTTGACTTTACAATGTTTAACATTTTTTGCAACGTTTTTTCGCTGTCATGAGACGTGACCGTGGGATTTTGAATGCGTGGGAAATAACTACACGGGGTATTTTTTTTGCTGTGCGTAAATTCAAATGTCGTAAGATATCTAGTGGAAGACGACGACGTAGCGGTAACGAAAAAAAAGTTGGGTTGTGCGTGAGAATGTGCTTACCTTTGTTTTTTTTTTTCATAAATGGGGAAGAAAACTTAATAAAAAGAATTTAATGTTTATAAACTAGAAAGGGGGCAATCTTTCGCCAAAAAACAATTGAAACAAGTTAGACTGACTATTAGAGAGTAGAGAATTTTTTTTTATTTTTTTTTATTTATTTAATCCTTAGTGATACAATTTTATCCCTTATATAACACCTGCCAAACTGCAGAGCAATTTGTCGGCAGTAGGTTTTCGTGGATTTTGCACGAATGTTTGCTTAACTACATATTCAAATTAAAATTAATTCCAAGTTAAAAACTAAGACCATGACTCTGTAGGCAAAGACTCCGTATGTGAATACAGAGTAGTTATCCACACAACCACAGATTCTACAATCATAACTACTACACTATACTCAGCGGCATCAGTCAACAAATGTCATGAGACCATTCCATGTTACCTACTTAGTCTATCAACTTAGGACTCACGACATTAACAGACCGAGGCCGCCAACCGACCACAGCAACTATGGACACATGGACAGGTAATGTTTCCTTAGGACACTCTTTAGGTGATTTTTACTTTTGACACGAATCTCGTGACCTTTAGGAACTGATGGGTTTAACTATTTCAGCTTTAATGTTCCCGTGAGAGTTAGTGCATGGACACGACCGGTAAGTGACGCCAGACCGAAATGATATGGTGTGTGGCTCCTAAACCGGCAGAAGGAATATGATTAAATTAATCATCATCTGCCTAGCCTTTTCTCAACTATGTTGGGGTCGGCTTCCAGTCTAACCGGATGCAGCTGAATACCAGTATTTTACATGAAGCGACTGCCTATCTGACCTCCACAACCCAGTAGGTAACTGGGTAATACGATACCCCATGGTAAGACTGGTTGTCAGACTTTCGGGCTTCTGACGACCCGTAACGACTGTCAAAGATCCACGAATGACAGCCGAGACCAACGGCTTAACGTGCTTTCCGAGGCACGGAGGAGTCTCGGTATGTAAAGATGGTCACCCATCCACTGACCAACCCCGGCAAGCGACCCGTGCGGCTTTTATTACTTAGCCACGAGCTCCTCTACTAAAGAACACGAATGGAATTATTTAGCAAAAAATATTTCAATTATAAAATCCAACCCGTTCACTGCGGAGTCTGTAAAAGGTCAAGGTCACCGTGTAAACGAGGCACTGGGGTGTCCGAACTCGCTCCAGTTCTACCGCACCAATCATTTATCTGTGTTTGGGTTATTTAGCTAGATATGTGCGACTTTTTGCTTGAGAACCCATCTATTGTGTACGTTCGTTGAATGTCTATTCTTCCATTTCAGAAAAGGTCTATATAATATTATCATGTCTGGCTGAGATAAGCTGACCCTTAGTTGAGAGCCTGTTCAATTTAATCCGTTGTGAGACCTAGATTCAATTGACTTGATTAGTTGTAATTATTTTGGTCGAACCGCACAGACATGCATATTTTATAACGGATGACTTTTTTTACCGTCTCGAAAATAATAGGGTATATTCGGTGAACGGAGTAGAAGCCTATGGCATATCTAGTTTTTTTTTATTTATTTTTTTATTTAATAAAATCAAAATTCAAATCATAATGCAGGTTGCATATGATTTGAATTTAGATATTTTTAAAGGATTTATTATTTTTTTTTCAAATGTATGTTTTTATTGTTCCAAAATGAAAAGTTTACATCGAATTTGTAGTATTTATTGATACTTAGATATTTTTTTCTGACGAAGCTATTAAAAAAAAAAAAAAAAAACTAGTTAGGCCATACGCTTCTACTCCGTTCACCTAATACACCCTATTTTTTTCGAGACGGTAAAAAAAGTCATCCGGTATATCACACAACATATTTAATTTTGATTACAACAAACATTGCAATATTAAGTCTGCAGCCAAGATCGCAAAGGTTTTTTCAATAATAATAATTGACCATAATTTAGGCAATCGTATTAGCTTTTGAGATAAGACTGTTCAAAATTATCTCAACAACTAAGAAAATTAAACTATCTCAATTCGATAAAGTTCTTGTCAGAATGACAGTTGTCGTGTACTGTCTTCATTCTGAAACATTTCTTGTGTCATTGAGTTAATATTGAATTTTCTTAGTTGTTGAGATCATTTTGAACCGTCTGTTCGTCCTGATTTTATTGACGCTGACTGTACTTGACAGTTAATAATATCAAATGTTCTTCATTCATTCAATTATAATTAAGTGTTAAGTTTGATAAGTAAAATAATTAAAAGTCCTATAGTTATAGATAATAGAATATAATAATATCTAATAGAATAGAATTATATTCATTTGCTGTGGTTGCAAAGTGGTAACGGCCCCAACTTAGGAGTAAGGTCGTGGGTTCGAACCCAGGCAGGTGTACTTTGTGTAAATAATTTCATCACCAATGCTCTCAAAACGGTGAAGGAAAACATCGTGAGGAAACCATCATGTCCTAGAACCAAAAATTTATTGTGACATCTACCAACCCGCACTGCGCTCGCGTGGTTGTCCACTCTCTCTCGAAGAGAGGAGGCCTGTGTCTTAATTTAGTTCCATCAAAAATCATTGATGAGGTTTTTTTATTGTTTTATCTATTTAATTTTAACTCTGCGGTCGCAGAGGTGGTCTATTCTGACAGCTGTTGAGGTCACCGTCTAGATGAGTGAGTGTAGGTGAGGTCGTGAGAGCGTGATTAATCTGCGTCAGTTTGACAACTGAATGGAAGGTGTCACCTTTTAGGTTAAACTTTTTTGTGTTATGCCAATCACAGGTTGAAATTTTAAATAAAAATTCTATTTATTTTTATTTCAAATATTTTCAAATTAAAGCTAATTTGCTTAGGGAAATTCTAGCTACATTCATTTTCATAATATTAACAACCAAGTACTTGCGGTAATTATTGTTCACTAATACGCTACATTATTATATGGGCTTGTGGCTAAGTAATAACAGCCGCAAGGGTCGATCAATTAGGTTAAGCTACACTTGCCGCGGTTGGTCCATGAATGGGTGGTCATCTTTACATACCAAGACCCTTCCGTGCCTCGGAAAGTACGTTAAGCCGGCTGTCATTCGTGGATCTTTGTCAGTTGTTACGGGTCGTCAGAAGCCCGAGAGTCTGACAACCAGTCTTACCAAGGGGTATCGTATTACCCATTAATTGAGTTGTAGAGGTCAGATAGGCGTAGTCGCTCCATGTAAAATACTTGTATTCGGCTGCATCCAGTTAGAGTGGAAGCCGACCCCAATATAGTTGGGAAAAGGCTAGGCTGACGATGATACGCCATATCTGTAACGTTACAAAGGAAGAAGTTCCATAATAAACAAGTGCATAAGCATAACATAAACCTTCTCAAGCAACGTTTTATCAAATAAAAACAAACTTTATTACAAAAAAAAAAAAACAACCGACTTCCAAAAAAATACTACAAAGTAAAAAATAACTTTAATTTCGGAAGTCGGTGGCAAAAAGTTAAAATACGGATCCAAAGACACCGACTTCCGAAATTAAAGTTATTTTTTACTTTGTAGTATTTTTTTGGAAGTCGGTTGTTTTTTTTTTTTTTTGTAAATAAGTTTTTTATTTTTCGCTTTTTAGTGGGTCAGTCTGTAATTCAACGAAGTTACAATAGTCTAATGTCAACTGCTCATCACCTTTTACAAAATTTTGCTTTTCCCGATACAAGGACGTTAATTGTTGAGGAGTTCTCCCAGTAAGGAACCAGGAGATCTGGAACTGATGGTGAAGTCACCATCAGCTCCATTTCAACATATGTATTGTGACGAGCATAAATTGCTTAGCAATAATCGAATCGCAACCCATGAAATACGTATTATTGAGTAGTCCGATGGCCATCTTTGGTCTTCCTCATCAGTTCTACTTCACTAAATGGTGCTTTCCGGGAGAAAATGCACGAGTTACTATAAAAAATACCCAAATCGCTATAGGTGTGCCTATAAAATTTAAAGGTTTCCCTCAATTTCTCTAGGATGCCATCATTACATACTAGTTTCCTTGTCATGGTACCACCCTTGGGATATCTCCTTTCCAACAAAAAAAGAATCATAAAAATCTGTTCATAAACGACTAAGTTATCCACGAACACACATAAAAAAAAATGTATATACGGTCGAATTGAGTAGGTAACCTCCTTTTTTTGAAGTCGGTTAAAAAACGTGAAGAAAATCCTTTCGCTGTGCTATCGCATCCAAGGTCAAGGTCGTGATAAGCCAGTTCGGGCGTGGGAACCGTGGGAACTTGCCCACAACCCGTGAGAACCAAACGATAGAGGTACAGCTTATCAGGAGCAAACTGAGGTACTTAGAAAGTTTTTTTAGACAGTTGCTTGCGAGAATTTGTTGCAAAGATTGTAAGGCAAATTGCAGAAAAAACCGTAACTTATCAGTATAATTTATTGTACAAGGATATTTCGATATTTCGGCACATTGCTAAAATCGGAACTACGCGCCATGTTGATTTTAATTTGTGAAATGTCATTTGAAATATTTCATGTGACAATTCTCATATTAAGGACGCTGTTACAAACATACTTTTGTGTAAAAAAGTAATGATTTGACTGGGTAGTCAAATCATTACTTTTTTACACCTTGTATGTTTCCTCAATAAATGTACTGAAGTAAAAATTTTCACTTCGGTATATTTATTGAGAAACTATACTTAGGTATCTAAAATTATATTTATAGTTCAGAATCGTACCATGCACATCTATCAACAATTCGGGCAAAAATCATTTTAATAACGCAAAGCATTCTATTTATTAAACATACTTTTGTGTAAAAAGTAATGATTTGACTACTCATTAGTAACAACGTCGTTAATAATTGCTCAAATATTTACCAATAACGTTGCCAATAACTCCCCCCTCAATGTCATTTATGCGCCAACAAATCGTTGCAACATTCTTTAACCGAAATAAAATAGTAGTCAGAGGAAAAAATAAATAAAACAAAATAATATCAATTCATTGTAATTAATTGATGTCAGTTAAAATGCGTTAAGGGTCATTGTACTGGCACAGTTCATTCAAGTCAAGGCCTTGAAGGGCGAGTTACTGGGGCGTGTGAACTTGTTTGCTCGTGAGAACTGGCCGATCATTCAGCACAATTAACTATAAAGGACATTGGGGTGATTAAGATTCTTAGCTCCCTTTTTAATTGCTTGTTCAGAAGTCAGAAAAGAAAGTTTAATGTTAGGCTATTACTTACAGTTACAGACAAGTCTAGGAATTAATTATGGCACAGTAAAGCGTGTAGTTTTCTCTAAAGTAATGCAGAAATTATAAATGAATTACAGGGATACTATAATATACAACGATTAGGGTCTTTTTACCAACTTCAAAAAGTAGGAAGTTCTAAACTCGCCAGTAATTTTGTATTTTTAGAGTTCCGTAGTGAACAAGGAACCCTTATAGTTTCGCTATGTCCGTCCGTCTGTCTGCCCGCACCTTAGCTCAGAGACTCTTAGTACTAGAAACTTTGGCATGGACATACATATTCATCACGCCGAAAAACTAGTAAAATAAAATCATGAAAAAAAATTTTGATTAGGGTACCTTCTGTACCTACATGTAAAGTGGGGATGTTTTTTTTGTCTCGTCTACCCCATGTGTGTGGGGTGCTGTTGTATGGGTCTTTCAAAATCATTGTGGGTTTGTGAAAACAATTTTTCGATTTAGGCATCCGTTTTTGAAATATTAAGCTTTAAAGTGCAAATTTTTGTTAGAGTCAAGTTTCGCCCTGCCAGCTAAACCGTTAGTTTTGGATGGGTAAAAAAATTCACGGTAGTAGTATATAACGAATTTAAAACGAAATCTATCACAGCTAAGTAGGTTTTTCAAGTTTAGGAGTACTAGTCAAATATTCATGAAACAACAAAAAGCCCTCTTCTTAAATCAATCTGCCTAGCCTTTTCCCAACTATGTTGGGGTCGGCTTCCAGTCTAACCGGATGCAGCTGAATACCATTATTTTACATGGAGCGACTGCCTATCTGACCTCCACAACCCAGTAACTGGGTAATACGATACCCCTTGGTAAGACTGGTTGTCAGACTTTCGGGCTTCTGACGACCCGTAACGACTGTCAAAGATCCACGAATGACAGCCGGGACCAACGGCTTAACGTGCTTTCCGAGACACGGAGGAGTCTCGGTATGTAAAGATGGTCACCCATCCACTGACCAACCCCGGCAAGCGTAGCTTAACCTGATGGATCGACCCGTGCGGCTGTTATTACTTAGCCACGAGCTCCTCAAAAAAGCCCTCTTCTTAGTCCGCATTATTGTGCAACTACGGAACCCTATTCCTGCACGTGGCCCGACACGCACTTGGCCGCTTTTTATTTTTTATCTGTGTACTAGGTATGTAGTAGTTTCCAATTTTAATCAACATCACTCACTCACTTACGATTAAAATACAACGAGAATAAAAAAAAAATTGAATAATTAATTATAATCTTGAGATTCACACCGGATAAACAAAAAACGAAATAAAAAACTAATGAAGTACCTGCCTTCCCATCTGTTAAGCCAGTGTGAGTTCAAGGTCGTGATGGGCCAGTTACTGGGGCGTGTGAACTTGCCAAGTACCCGTGAGAACCGAATGCTCATATATTTTAAATTCGAACTTCGAAAAGGGAAATTTTTGATAGTTAATTAATAAGTACTATCTATTTAGGCATAAAACTAAATTGTGTTCTCGTGAATTTGCTCAGGTAAAAAAAGCCTTAAATAAGAAAAAAAAAAAGTTTTTTTTGGGGACATGACAACTCTGAATATTTTATGTTCAAAAATCTGGTATCAGATAACATTTGTATGACATACTGTTAGACAACTGTCAACACAGCCTTGCAACTTGCAAAAAATGTGCAAATAGTGCGTTATCATTCTTGTCAGTAAAAACACCCTGTCTCCTTAATCTTAAAGTCTATATTTCTTCAACACGACGACTGATGTGTGGTTATTAGGATTCCCACAGAGAATTTTTCACGTGAGAATGGAAATTGTGTGGGAACATTTGTGGTATTTGAGGGATCCGACACGTGCCGAAGGGTTATCGGAGCGTATTAGAGGGTTAAACGTTTAATAATAATCAATTATGGGGTGACCGTTTCTGATATCCTCTAATGTCCATGAAATCATCACTAACTGTTATCTATTATTGTTAAGTGTTCTAATAGATACGAAACTCTAATAACCAATTTTATTAGACATGTATAATAATTATAATTTTAACAAATTAATGTTGAGTATTAATTTTTTTACATTTAAAATGTTTAAATATTTGTGTGCGAGTCTATGGCGAAACACGTAAGTTCATACTATATTAATGAGTCCTTAATGTACGCACGGCTACATAAACGATGGGATATGGGACTTTTAATTATTTTACTTATTAAACTTAATACTTAATTGTAATTAAATTAATAAAGAACATTTGATATTATTAATTGTCAAATACCTACCTAGTTTTTATCTCAAAACCTCTGGACATTTATTGTGATTTTTTGAAACAGAAAAGTGCTTTTAATTGTCCCCTTTAGATCATAATAAATGATTGCTCCAAAAAAAAATTAGTTCAATTTCATATTTTTATTTCTTTGTCTTTTGGTTATTTAAATATGTACCTATAGCTTAACTGTCAATAAAGTAATATCTATTAAATACTATTAGTAATCCACCGAAGACCTATTTTACAATTGTTTCTTTAGCATATATATTTTTTATAATTAGGTACTTATTACCTTTCTCATAGCATCATACGTATGTAATTTAATTTCCCACTTCACATTTCAACCATAAATAAAATATTCACACACAAATTCCTGCTTGTGCAAATGTTAACTCAAAAGCCCCCATTACATTTTTTTTGCCCTAAACGACGGTGTTATCATGTCATTGTGAGGTCAACTGACAAGGTCGCAGGATTCCCATGGGAGGCAGTGTTTCCTATGTGAACTGTTTCGTCATGGGAGTGTAATTTTTTGTTAGTTTTTTTGGCCCGAACGAGGGTAAACGTGGTTTAAGTGATTGCGGAAGTGATGATGTTTGGTTTGGTCGAAATTGAGACATGTTTTTTTTTTTGTTTAGGGATAAATAGTTACATATTTTCAGGGATGACACTAAAAACCGATTATAATCGATTGAGGCTACGAGATTTTGGTGAGGACTAATTTTAGTATATCTCTCTCTCACTGAGAAAACTTGATTGTTTTAATAAAAAAAAATTACTTGATTTATCAAGTAATGTTTTTTTCTTATCGTCGTAATAATTAACAGCGATGTTTACGTTCATTAAAAATTGCCAACCATATTTGTATAGGTAGCAGCACGTTAAGCCGTTGGTCCCGGCTGTCATTGGTGGATCTTTGACAGTCGTTACGGGTCGTCAGAAGCGCGAAAGTCTGACAACCAGTCTTACCAAGGGGTATCGTATTACCCAGTAACTGGGTTGTGGAGGTCAGATAGGCAGTCGCTCCATGTAAAATACTGGTATTCAGCTGCATCCGGTTAGACTAGAAGCCGACCCCAACATAGTTGGGAAAAGGCTAAGCAGATGATGATGATTTGTATAGGTATCAGACGTTAAAGATTCTGCTCATCCCACCACAAAAGTGAGTAGATCCAAATTCTATCCTTCCATACACGTAATAGACTTGTTAACCCTCCGCCCGCGACGACTGGGACTGTTAATACAAATTCCCGCGCGCCACTCGCAGTTCACACGCAAAAACACGCACAGTACATTCATAGGAATATTCGATTTGCTAAAAAAAAAAGACAAACATATTTTTTTGCTCGCCGAAATGTACTAAATAAACTGATTTTCTTTTTTGTTACTTATAAAATATTTTCTCATAAAAAATATCTATGAGAAGCCTTATGAAATAGTTACAAATAGAGGTATTTTATTTTTAAAAAATCGGTCAAGTGCGTGTCGGACCACGTGCAATGAAGGATTCAGTAGTTGAAAAAAAATTATCATTGATAATCAACTCTTAAACTGTTAATTTAAGTTTGTTATTCCAAAAAAAAAATAATTGTATGTGATAAAATTACAAATTAACGATTTTCGGGCTTTTTACTTTACTCGTGCTGTGAAACCTTGCTTTTTACAAAATTTTATGATTCTAGGACAACGTATAGGTTTTGATTTACTTGCTAGTATCAAAATATGTGGTATAAATGATCGTATTTTGTTATTGCGTTGACTTAGAAGATTGATTTTTTTAGGACTCCAAGGGACCATAGACCTACGTATTTTATATTAATTTCAACTTGATACTTTTGCGAGTACCTGCGATAAAGGGTCTTGACAGACTGACAGACGGAAAACGAAGTGATCCTATAAGGGTTCCGTTTTTCCTTTTGAGGTACGGAACCCTAAAAAACGACAGATGGACTGTGTGAAAGATGATATGACTGGGAAAAGGTGACTGCCGAAATGACGACTAATAAAAAGACATGTTGCGCCGACTCCAAGTAAATTGGGATAAGGACAGGAGAATGATGACTAGCTGACAGACGTTCTCCTGTCCCATTTGTCATACAAAAAAGCCCTTTCAGTTTTTTTTTAAATTTTCCGAGCAGCTTTTCCAATGTGTCGTTCCCTAAAACCTTATTCGGAATATTTCGAACATTTGAAAAACAAACAAATGTGTCCAGCCTTTCTCTAGTGATACCAACAAACAGCAATTTAATTTTTATTTATAAACAGATTGTGTGGTCTCTTGGTAGAATATAGTCTAAGTACTTATTCATAAACAGTGGTTATCATTATACTTTTTTTTTTTAATGCCTGCACTGTCCCTCTCTTGGACAAAGGCATTCCTCCCTCCTTCCACCGATCGCGATTCCGCGCGCCCTCCTTCCAGTTCTAGCGGAATCTGTCCAGTTCATCCCGCCATCTCCTACGTGGCCCGCCGTGGTCCCGCATCATACTTACGGAATATTAATTAACATGTCCATCTATCTATATATATATAAATTAATTGCTGTTCGTTAGTCTCGCTAAAACTCGAGAACGGCTGAACGGATTTATCTTATCTTAGTCTTGAAATGTTCGTGGAGGTCTAGGGAAGGTTTAAAAGGCGAGAAAAAATCGAATAATTGCCGGGAAAACCCTAAGAACAGCCCTTTTCTATTTCCCATACAAACGTTTTCTAAATAAAATGTAGAGTCAATTTGAACTTTATTGCTATTCAATAAAGTCCATATTAAGAAATTTACAATGAGACATTGATCATGATAGAAGATATGTGTTTATTGATAGCAAATAAAGTATTGTCGTGTTTGGGAATGACAGCACCCAATCGTCATATGCACGATGCATTAAACCACGAGTTGCAAAGGGAACAACAGTACGACATTGAAGCATTGGCCGAAACAGTTCGCACAAATGTTCCACAATTAAATCAACAACAAAGAATTGCGTACGACACTTTGATAGAAGCTGTGAACAGTGGATCTGGTGGAATTTATTTCCTTGATGATTTTCCTCCAGGAGGAGGAACCGGAAAAACGTTCTTACTTTCATTGCTTTTGGCGAGGATCAGATCGCGAAATGATGTTGCTCTAGCGTTGGCTTCATCTGGAATAGCTGCGACTCTGCTAGAAGGCGGGCAAACTGCGCATTCTGCCTTGAAATTACCATTAAACATGCAAATCACCGAAACACCAATTTGCAACATTGCCAAAAATAGCGCTATGGCCAAGATCCTACAGGTATGCAAATTAATTGTTTGGGATGAATGCACAATGACCCATAAGAGGTCACTGGAGGCACTGGACAGAACATTGAAAGATCTTCGTGACAACCAAAATATTTTTGGTGGGGCCATGATTCTGTTGTCAGGTGATTTTCGTCAGACTCTTCCAGTTATTTACAGAACTAAATGCATTTCTAAAATCATCGAATTTGTGGCAGTACGTAAAGACACTCCAATTAACAACTAACATGCGAGTATTTTTGCAACATGATGAAACTGCAAATGTGTTTGCGAAGCAGTTGTTAGACATTGGAAATAATAAAATTGCAATGGACACCTCGACCGGATTCATCACATTACCCACAGATTTCTGTCACATCACAGATTCAAAAGAGGAGCTTATTCAGCGTGTTTTCCCAGATATAGCGCAATAGATCAATAACCATAATTGGCTGGGTGAACGAGCAATATTGGCAGCGAAAAATAAAGATGTCGAGGTTCTCAATGCGACCATTCAGAATTTTCTTCCAGGACAGTTGGTTTCCTACAAATCAGTCGACACCGTTATGAACCAGGATGACGTAGTCAACTATCCCACGGAGTTTTTAAATTCACTGGAATTGCCTGGATTACCACCTCACAATTTGCAGTTAAAAGTAGGATCAGTTGTCATCATGCTGCGTAACATTAATCAACCTCGACTATGCAATGGAACAAGACTGGCTGTGAAAAAGCTGATGAATAACGTCATTGAGGCAACAATCATAAAAGGAACATACAAAGGAGAGGATGTCTTGATCCCGCGAATACCGATGATTCCAACGGATTTACCATTCGATTTTAAACGCTTACAATTTCCAGTACGTCTGGCCTTTGCGATGACAATAAATAAATCGCAAGGACAGTCTCTAGAAGTTTGCGGAATCAACTTGTAGACTCTGTTTTTTTAAGTAAGCAACATGTGTCGAAAATAATAATAAAAAGTAATGCTTCATTACAAAATTGCTTTTTTATTCAATACGTTTTGTTTGTTTTAAAATTAATTTATACAAAAGTTTAGGTCTTTTATTTATCGATTGAGGCAGTACGAAGTCTGCCGGGTCAGCTAGTCTATTCATAAAATAGAAAATTACGTATCCTTTTTTAAATAACCAATAAAAGTGTAACTTATTTAAAATACTTGCGCCAAGAAGTAAGTACCTACCTACCTACAAATAAAATAACGCTAAATTTATTTACAACGTCCAACAAAACAACACTGTGAAAGTTTCGAGTCACGCATGCAGGGTTCAGTACACCGAAGTTATCGCTTTGTAATGGATTTCCGGCTCGAAGCACATGACCCCAGAATGAAAACGTACAATGATACCCCTTGACCACTGACAGGTTAACACAGTGACGTATTTGTAAAAGACTTTTTGTATTTTCCACGAACAAAACTGTTATGAAGAAAAATAATTAATACGGTGAGGGAATGGGTACAAAAACTGTGCTAACATCATAACATGCTGTACTTATTAAATGTTGCTAAATTTAATTTATTGAAGAAAAATTAGGTACTTTTTTCAAGTTTCTTAAACATTGTAGAATTGACTCTCTAAAATAACGGCCTAGCCAGTTAAAAAACATTATGTTTATTTCCAAAGGGGTGTAGGTACCTACCATTTCCAGGTTATTGTCATAGTATCAATCTGTCTAGCCTTTTCCCAACAATGTTGGGGTCGGCTTCCAGTCTAACCGGATGCAACTGAATACCAGATTTTACATGGAGCGACTGCCTATCTGACCTCCACTAACCATTGACTGGGCAATACGATACCCCTTGGTAAGACTGGTTGTCAGACTTTCGGGCGTGTGACGACCCGGAACGACTGTAAAAGATCCACGAATTACAGCCGGGACCAACGGCTTAACGTGTTTTCCGAGGCACGGAGGAGTCTCGGTATGTAAAGATGGTCACCCATCCACGGACCGACCCCGGCAAGCGTAGCTTAACCTGATGGATCGACCCGTGTGGCTGTTATTACTTAGCCACGAGCTCCTCTATCTATCTATTGTCATAGTAATCTTATAATACCATTTATACCATACAATAATTATGTTCTCATAAATTGTTTATGCCCATACTGCCGTCCACTTCCCGTGTGAATTGTAACAATAAATTATAACCTTTTTTTTCATGGGTAATGTGATTTGCCAACTTAAGGAGGGTATGGTGTCCAACGATACAAAAAACTTTAAGGACTGTCTTTGTATATGAGTAAAAAGTTTTTATGTTTTTGTCACGAAAACAAGGATAAACAGAAAAACGTATTATAATAATATTATACATGATATTTTAAGTTAATTTTTAAAACGTTCATCGCTAAGGAGATCATTAATTTTGGGCTAAATATATGAAAGTATTCGGTCAAAACATGTTATTCTCTTCACTTTTCACTATGGGACTAAATCTGTAGGGCCATTCCCTGCGCTGTTATACGGGTTTGAAAAATATATTTTTTTAGTACCTAAGTATTAGTTAAAAGAATCATAGTTAAACAATGAAAGAAAAACAGAATAAATGGAGAAAAAGGTATTCTTTGTGAAAATCGTGTTTTTTGTTTGGCACAGCACTTTCACATTTAGCCCAAAAAATTATAGAAATGAAAAAAAAAAAAAATAATAATAATGATCTCCTTTCTGGTCTATTCTGTAAAATCTAACCGTGAAAACTTGGGTGAAGTAAGCTGTCCCTTCACCTGATCTGGGGACTGGCACTAAGGTTAAGTTACCAAAGTTTTCACGGTCAGATTTTCACAGGAAAGAACAGAAACTTGCTTCCTACGAAATCTCCATCTCACTGCCACTCTATTCATAAGTTGATTCATTTTGATGGGTTATAAAAATCATTCACTCATTCATTCAATCGTTTAATTTATTCATAAAACAATTTACACTGTGTTGAATATATACACATGCAATTTACATACAAATACAAAGAACTATGAATTATTTATCATCATTGCAAGTGAAATTTAAGTATATATATATATAGCTAAACAGTTCTAAATATAATGTCAAACAGTTTTCAATGTGTGACGTTAGTTCCGATACTAAAAAAGCGGCCAAGTGCGAGTCGGACTCGCCCATGAAGGGTTCCGTAGCAGCAAGTAACATAATATAAAAGTTCTTGTAGTTCGTTGTAACTTTGATCGATGTTTTAATAATTGAGTTGATTGAATAAAAGGTAAATTGCGGTTTACGATTTATGACGTATTCAAAAAAACCGGCCAAGTGCATGTCGGACAACGCACAATGAAAGGTTCCGTAGTTGGGATGAATTTATCTTATGAACAAACTTAACATTGTAGTTGAAAAACATGTTCTCCCATACATTCCAACTGTAAATGTAATTTTGTACTCACAATATTGATAGATTTACCATGTTATTTTAAGACCATAGACTTCTTATAGGTTTTCCTGTAATCTACAGGAAAAGATCTATTTTCTGTATTTTTTCAAAATTTTAGGCTCAGTAGTTTCGGCGATAAGGGGAGGGGGAATGGTCAATTTTCGTCTATTTTCTTAAATAACTTTATAACAATTTATTTTAAAATTATAAAAAAAGTATATTTGAGACCCTCATAGTAAGCCTTTTCATTTGACATGCCACATGGTGTAGTTTGCAAAACTTTTTTTTAAATTTTCTTATTTGCCCCCCAAAAGTGACCTCTATATTCAAATTTAATTTATTTACTTTATCCGTCCGTGTTTGGGTCACAGAAATTCATATGTGTACCAAATTTCAACTTAATCGGTCCATTAGATTCGGAGCAAATTGGCTGTGACAGACGGACAGACAGATAGACAGACACACGAGTAATCCTATAAGGGTTCCGTTTTTTCCTTTTGAGGTACGGAACTCTAAAAACTAGATAGATACTCACTAGATCTCGTTTAAACCAATTTTCGGTGGAAGTTTACATGGTAATGTACATCATATATTTTTTTTACTTTTATCATTCTCTTATTTTAGAAGTTACAGGGGGGGGGGGACACATTTTACCACTTTGGAAGTGTCTCTCGCGCAAACTATTCAGTTTAGAAAAAAAAATATATTAGAAACCTCAATATCATTTTTGAAGACCTATCCATAGATACCCCACACATATGGGTTTGATGAAAAAAAAATTTCTAGTTTCAGTTCTGAGTATGGGCAACCCCCAAAATTTATTGTTTTTTTTTCTATTTTTGTGTGAAAATCTTAATGCGGTGAACCGCATTAAGATTTTCACTAACTATACTTTTTTTCAAGAACTATACTGTTGAAACTTGGTAAGTATATGAACATACTTACCAAGTTTCAACAGTATAGTTCTTATAGTTTCGGAAAAAAGTGTAGGTGGCATACGGACGGACAGACAGACAGACAGACAGACAGACATGACGAATCCATAAGGGTTCCGTTTTTTGCCATTTGGCTACGGAACCCATTAGGGTTCCGTAGCCAAATGGCTCTCTCTAATCTCACGTTCTTCTTATGATTCAAATTAGGGTGAAGTCTTGCGTGTCATGCTTGTCCCAACAATGTTCTTACTTTGGTATGTTAATACGCACGTCATGGGGTCATAATTATCGTAATGTGGGGTCTGCCGGGATTATTATCTTGATATTATAATTTAAACTCACCTTGTTGAATTGGTAAGTGTGTCGATTAGGTCGGTGGTTGAGGGGTTGTTGAACTAGTAGAAAAATGCAACTTTATTGGTTCTAAGTAGGTCACATTATTCTGAAGAATTTAAACGTTATTAGACCTTCAACTGTCATGTTTGAGACACAATTAAACTGTTGTTACCGGCCTCTAGGAGGCCGATCGACAGTTGAGGGATACTATTATAAGCGATACAGATAAATATTGGTCGAGTATAAGGAACTGCCTCGTTGGTCTAGTGGTCGCAAGCGCTACAGCTGAGCATGCGGTCCTGGGTTCGATTCCCAGGTCGGGCAAAGTGTTTATTTATTTATTTATTTATTTAACATGTGGAAAACCAACAGCTTAACTTATAAACAATAAATATACTGAAATAAGAAACATGAAGCCAATTACAGGTTTTCACGGCTAGCTATACAGTAATTATAATAAGAGATCTTACACACGACAAGACATCAAGAAAAGATGAACACCAATCGTCAAATCGGCACCGCCAAACATAAGGAATAGATTACAAAAAAATTAAAAAAAATAAGAAACAGAACTATTATTAACATTAAGAATTAATTTTGAAAAATTCCAGGTTCAGCCTATTGCGTACGCTTGAGCCTTTGGTTGAAAACAAGTCAAAAGAGAACTGCTTGCATAGGTCATTAAAGTCTTTACTCACTCGCACTAAATATGAGTTTTGCCTGTAGTTGGAAGAAGACAACGGAATAGCTATAGGAGGATTAAATCTGAGTGTTATTGGAGTATTCCATCTAGCTCTCAGTCTCTCAGTGGCAGCCTAGAGTCTGGATTTGTGGCCGGTTGATGGCAATAGGCGCGCCCCCTATTACATGAGACTTAAAAATAACTGGCGAAATGTAGGTGACCTATAAGTAGGTACACCTCTGCCTAACCCTTCGGGTTATGTTATTATGATTATTTTATATAGAACTAAACAATGATTACGGTACTACCACCTAGAATCAAAACGTACTCGTATATCTAGAACAAGTAGGCAAATAACTCTTTTCCAAGCATATTGCACGTCCATGTACACCTGCAGCCTGTGGGCTAATTACACACAGAAAAGCTACAACACCCTCCGCATTCAATTTAACAACGCTTTCAGAGCGGTTTTGGGTCTGCCTCGCTACTGCAGCGCTTCAGGTATGTTCGCATGGGCGCACACGGACTGTTTTCATGCGACCATGCGGAAGCGCTGTGCGTCTCTTGTGCGCAGAGTGCGAGCCAGCTCCAATTCCGTTCTGGTTATGATAGCAAATAGGTTGGACTGCCCTTATGTGCGACACTGCTGTGACAGGCACGTTACATATAGTGTCGCTCGTAGGAGGCTAGCTATAAGCTAATTTTGATTGATAATGAATTTGATATATCCAATTTGTGTGTTCATGTTATATTTATTCGTTTGTGTTTATTGTTGTGTGATTTGATTTTTGTATATTTTTGTATGATATGGGTTCCTACCTGAAATAAATTAATTTTATTTATTTTATTAAATCATTTTTAAAACTTCTCTTCGCCATCGCCATTCGCCTTAATAAAATAACTTGGATAACATGAAGGCTTATTAAAATAATAACCCCATAACTTACAAAAAATTCTGTCAAACATTATTCCTAGAACTTAACCTGTTTTTGCTACGTACTAAAAATATTTTCCCAGGACCTTAGTAAGTTTTTTGGTCAAAACACCATAACTTTCCGTTCCCATGGTCTGTGGTTCTCTTGCGAACTGCACTTTAGGAAGGATAGCGTGGGACAATTTTAAGGGATCGTTATTTGAGCCACTAAAATAGCGGTTTATAGATAAAACTAAAAGCGGTTTTTTTTGTGACAAAACCTTTTTTTTTTTGGGAAAAGCACGTTTTAATTTTTTTTACGTTTTTAAATAATTAAAAAAAAAAGTTACCTTACCAGAAAACCAGACCAAAACCAGTTTCATAAAAGCGAAAAATACCTACCAACAAACAAATTCAGACATAGAAATAACTATTTACTATTCAAATAAAAAATATTAATCCTTATCACCACTATATTACACGTATGTACTTGTAGTGTAGTTTTAATATCCGCTTAGTCAATTGTCATTGCAAGGACAACAATATCGCGTGCCGAAGCTTTCGTGACAATTATCACAATAGGTCGAGGGCTATGGGAAACCACGGGGTTCCAACCGTTGCCACCAAAATGCTAAGGTACATAATTGCTTAACACACTAACTTTATTTCACAATCGAATGGTTTTGAAAGAAATTCCCAATGCATTGCTTCAAATGTTTGAAAAATTCGTATGCTTGATAACGTAAATAACGCAATGAATGTTATCGAATTGTCAAATTGAAAGGCATTGCTAATTGTTAGTGTGTTATGCAATTACCCCGCCCCGGTTTACACAGTAGGTACTACTGTTTTTTACAGCAACAGTGTGACTTTTGTAATTATTTCGGTGTGTTTTTATTTCACACTTTGGTAGTTGAAACAAGCTTTATGAGGTTATATTTTGAGGAAGTTGTTTATGAGTTTGTTTTTCTTGTTTTCGAAAACAAAGATTTTTATCTGAAACATTCGGTTACCTGTTAATTTGGGGACAAAGTTATAAAAACGTGAAATGGTTTGCTAATGAACTCAAAGTTAATTAAAGCATGTTAAAGAAGTCATAAAAGCAGGTAGTAATTCAATTCCTTCGACTCTGCCTTATTCTCACGGTATTTTTTTTTACTGACTTTTAATAAGTAAAATCCGTTTTAGTTCCCACGAGATTTGGTCGGTTCCCAGAGGAAAGACTTCTGGTGGGAATGGGAACTTCGACAATCGACTGGCACGTGGCGGTCATAGGGTTAAGTGGGTGTGTATTTAATAAATATTATTGAGAGATTACAGTCCGGCCGTTAAGAGAATACGTTCCTGACATCTGTCAGTTGGAGAATTTCTAGTAGTAATAATATTAAAGATCACAACAAAAAAAATCACATATTCGTTAGTATGAACTGTATGACTATAGATGGTTCAGACACGGAGGTTCTTTTTCACTAGTACTAGTACTTGTGAATCCACGTTACCACGTAAATTAAAACTAAAAACAAAAAAAACAAAAATAAAAAACAAAAACAAAAAATTAAATTAAAAACATGTTTTGAAATGTTTTTAAGTTTTAATTCATATAATTGTTTTTGGAGACGCTATTTCAATAATACCGATTAGGTATAGTCAACTTCAGTTCAGTGGTAACACTATACGATAATCACCCTTACTGCTACGGCATAAAGGAGCTGTCAATATCAAATTGTTACCACTGACAGTTGACTGTACCAAAACCTACACTTACTATAGGTAACAAATCGAACAATTTATAATTATTGTAGATGAAGCACAATACTACTACACAGTTGCCAGTAAGTAGGTATATAAAAAAGCACAGTCAAACACTCAGCATTCAAGCTTTTTTATGAGCTCCTAGTTGGCGGCTCGAATTCGTTGGGGGCGTGTGTACGCTATTTAATTACTTAATTTATTTAAATAGTATTTATTTATTAAATTTTTATGTTTTTAGTGAAATAGACGACGATTTATAACGAAAACGAGCGCACATAATTTCATGATCAGACCAACGCTCAAAAGCGTTTAGATATAATGAAAAAACTACTAGATGTATTTATTTAAAGTAAAGTTATTTCAATTATTCAATAAATTATTATCTAACCCTACGTACGGTAACAATTTTGTCATTTTCATATTCTGGGAGCTATTTGTTTACGCCCAAAGATGCGTTAAAATTAGTGTTATAATAATATGGAAGTTTCGACGCTCATAACTGACTTCAAACCAATATTTTTTTACCGATTCTGCTTCCCAGGGCTAGATAATGACGAGAAGAATTTTAATAATTTTTAACCGACTTCAAAAAGGAGGAGGTTATCAATTCGTCGGAACCTTTTTTTTTTTTTTTTTTTTTATTTTTTTTTTTTTTTTTTATGTATGTTCCCCGATTACTCGAAGATGGCTGGACCGATTTGGATTATTTTTTTTTTGTTTGAAAGGGTATACTTCCCAGGTGGTCCCATGATCATCAAGTCAGAATCTGATGATGGGATCCTGGAGAAATAGAGAGAACTCTTCCAATTTTATAGGCACACTTGAAGCGATTTGGATAGTTTTTGGAAGAGTACTTTCTTGGAGTGGTCCCATTTCAATTTGGTGAAGATCTGATGAAGAACTTCTGAGATAGGCAACGGAACTCCTCAATAAATGATAGCAAATGGACTGGGATTGCTGAAATCTCATGTCTGTTTGTTGTTCACACCAGTTCATAACATAACATCACGCCAGTACGCTGTGAAGGGGTAAGCACATGTACCACTAAAAAGTGAAAAATAAAAACTTTTTTACAAAAAAATACAACCGACTTCCAAAAACAACACTATAAAGTGAAAAATAACTTTAATTTCGGAAGTCGGTGGCAAAAACGAAAATACATTTAATCAGACACCGACTTCCGAAATTAAAGTTATTTTTCACTTTATAGTGTTGTTTTTGTTAGTCGGTTGTATTTTTTTGTAAAAAAGTTTTTATTAGTTTTGAACGTACACCATCAAACAGACGAGTAATCACCAAACTATGTTTATATGGAAGAAGGAGCGACTAGCGTGCCCTTAATATTCTCACGGTTAATTTTAACGAACTTTTTTCTCACAAAATCCGTTTTAAGTTCACACGGAACTAAGTCGGTTCTCACTGGAAATATCTTAGGGTGGGAACTTGTGGGGTAGCACCGCACGTGGCTATGTTTGTGGGTTTATTCAGATAATTACGTGTGAATTTCTCGTGGCCTTGTGGCTAAGTAGTAAGCCGCACGGGTCGATGGATCAGGTTAAGCTACGCTTGCCGCGGTCGGTCCGTGGATGGGTGACCATCTTTATATACCGAGACCCTGTCGTGTCTCGGTAAACACCTTAAGCCATTGGTGTGGATTTTTGACAGTAGTTTGACATTAGTTGTCGTTACGGGTTGTCAGAAGCCCGAAAGTCTGACAACCAGTCTTACCAAGGGGTATCGTATTACCCAATAACTGGCTTGTGGAGGTTAGATAGGCAGTCGCTCCATATAAGATACTGATATACTAATACCGGTATTCAGCTGAATCCATTTACATTGGAATCCCACCTCAATATTTGGGAGAAGGCTAGGCAGATAATGATGATGACAACGTATGAATTTCGATGCGAGTAGTATCTACTATTTTACTGCAGTTTATGTAGGTTCTACAATTACTCAAAAGTATTTTGTGAAAGTTTTTTGTGTATTTTGTATGTTTTGTGATATTTTGTTTTTATTGAATTTTCTGAAACAATATTTTTTTATTTTTATTCTTTAAATCGTCGCGTGCCAATTAGCAGACACAATAGAAATTTTATTGTTATCTGCAACATGGTGAGCAAGCGACATTTTAAGAATTAATAAAATTGATGTAGATATCTCTATCATCCTGATATGCTAAATTATCGATACCTACATACATAAAAAGTCTTAGTCAACATGACAATTATTATTTTATTAATATTCACACGACTCATACGATAAGTTTTAATCATTACCTAATTACCTACTCTCATGCATGGCTCATTACCATTTTCACATTCTAAATTATGTACCTACTTAATTTATTTTTGTTAACATTTATCTTTCACACGAGTACTTTTGGGATCTCACAGGATATCAATCAGGGTGCGAATTAGGAATGTGGGGTGGCGCGTGCCGGTACTTGATGCATGCGTAGGGTTAATTATGTGGGAAAAAATAATGCTTAATTGAAAATTTGTCATTTATTAGTATCACCCTCCTCTAATTATCCTTTCATACACACAATAGCCTTTATCGTAGTTTTCACATGCAATCCAGTCATATGGGGAAGATCTGGATAAGACTCACACAGACCAGGAAAGCATGGCATAAAAGTGAGACGGGAGGACCATATTCAGCAGTGATTGGAACAAGGCTGCCAGTCATGATGATGATGATGACCCTCCTCTCTTTATCTTTCCATACACATGTGAGCCTGTACTAGCTGCGCCCCGCGGTTTTACCCGCGTGGACCGGGAGAAAAAGTAGTGGTAGTATATATTAATCCAGGGTATAAGTTATCTACATACCAAATTTCATCCAAATCAGTCCAGTCGTTTGAGCATAAAGAAGTAACAGATAATCACACACACACACTCAAAAACTTTCGCCATTATCATATTAATGTGATCTACGCATTCCAGTCATATCAATTTCCACATTTTCCGTTCATCGGACCTTCAGTCGTCTCATTCTCTTCTTATTAATCACATCTGTAGGTACTTAAAACTTTCCACACGGAATTCCTGCGTATCACGAGATCATGAGTATTATTAATTGGCAGTTTTTCTATACAGTCTCTTTGATTTTGTAGTGCAGTAAAAAAAGAAAAAAAAAATAAACACACCAATGTTAATTTTGTTTTTTCTGTACTAAAATGCTAATTTCTTCGTCTTGGTTCTCACATGAACTAGGGAGTTTTTTTCCGTAAAATTCGTTGAACGTTCACACAAGACCCCTCAGGTTCTCACAGGAAATAAATCGGGGTGGGAATTGGGGCACCACCGTGACGCGTGGCGATACCTGTCGCATTCAGAGGGTTAATTTGGCATAACATTATTTTAACTTGAAGTCACCAGCGTACGCACTAATTACGGTAGAAAGACCATATTATTTGAAGGAGCACAGCTGTACAATGGATTGCCGGACGATATTAAAGAGTGCGATAACATGAATTCATTTAAGAATAAGCTTAAGAAGCATGTACGTACACTATAACTTCCAATAGGTACTCTGGAGGAATTGTATTGTAATGTATCATCACACTTACTACTTTGTATCTCATTATAAGTGAACTGTAAGTTCTTATGAGAAATAAATTTCTTTAAACCGAATAGTGTAGCTATTAAATTGATATTTTACTTATCTTAAAACTTTGTTTATAAAATGTGTCAGATAAAAAGCTATGTATTTATTTTTCTATAGGTACCTATTCTATTCATTCATCCATAAATAGCATGACAAAAGCAATTTTTTTTTATTTAAAAATTTTCGACTGGCAATATTGATCGAATTATCCTTTGTTGTAACTCCCCGCTACTAATTATTGAAATCCATAAATTTTCCCACGTGAACTCACGTACAAACGTTCGTAAAACCACAAAAGTACATAAATTACCAAAAACCTTTAAAACGTATTGATACCCACATTTCGTTTTAATTCCCACACAAATTTCAACGGACCTTTCACCCGCAAAATTCGTTGATGTTTCACACGGGATACTCTGGGTCTCACTGGAAAGTTTTGTGGTGGGAAAAATGTGGTGCGTGCCAAAATGGGTCGCGGTTGAAGGGTTAAGTAGCTGTGAAATTTTTCTATAAGAGTATTAAAACAAAAGGTTTAAGTACTAATCTTGAACTAATTCATTAATTTAGTATTTTCATAAATTAACC
This sequence comes from Cosmia pyralina, assembly GCA_946251885.1. Taxonomy (NCBI): domain Eukaryota; kingdom Metazoa; phylum Arthropoda; class Insecta; order Lepidoptera; family Noctuidae; genus Cosmia; species Cosmia pyralina. The sequence continues at coordinate 20,802,886 of OX276342.1, read as the reverse complement.
GGTGAATTGTTAACACATTTGTTTTTTTTTTTTATTGTTTAGTGTTATTTTAATGAATAAAACATTAAGTGTTACGAGGTCGAGAAAAGAAAAAAAATATCGATTTTTTTTCTTTTCTCGACCTATAATTTTTTAAAATATTTTTATTCTTATTTTGATACATTAACTACCTCCTATGAAAGTTAAACCTCACTGGTTTGGGTATTAATTTATTCTCCCTGTTTATGGTTCCACGACAATTGTAACGAAATAAAAGTCCGTTGATCATTCACACGTGAATATGTCAGTTCTCAGTAGAATGGGGCACTGGTGGGAACTTGGGGCGGCACGTGCCACTATATTGTCATGTCGCGGTAGCAGGGTTAAGTGGCTGTAATAGCTGTCTTAAATTCAGTAACTTGACTGAGACAATCTTTATAAGTAGACACTAGGGCCACTCTTGCACCATAAAACACTGAATACAGTTAGACGTTCTATACCTGTCAATCGTTTGCAGCTGACAGAGACAGAATTATGTTTTAAATACAGAGAGAGAGAGAGAGAGAGAGTTTAGAGTTACGTAAATGCATTAATTAGTGATATTTAATACTATAGGCTCCTGAGTTCTGCCCGCAATTTTGTCCGCGTGAAATTTCTTGCTCCCCCAGCCTACCTCATTGCATCGCATCGCCTGCTCGCGCTATTACTTCGTTTTCGCTTCCTCTAGAATTGGCGTTCAAACATACAAACAAACAAAAAATCTAACTCTTCAGCTTTATTATTAGTATAGATTTTTATTTAATAATGAGGGTGTTAATTCAATTTGGAGTCCAGAAAAAACACTTTATTGGACACACAATAATTATTATGATAAAAATAAATTGCTTACAATACCTAAGTCGATAGTTGTTATCTGAGACAGGGACAAGAATTAATACTAGATTAGTATCTATGTAGGTGGCTATTTGATTATACAGATTAGAATATCTATAGCCATACTCCTGCATCCAAATTGCGTAACACATTACCAATCGGAGTTGGTTTCACTTTGAAACAAAGTGCTAATCCATTGCTTCATAATATGTTCGAAATATTTGTCTGCTCGACAACGTAAATAACGCAATGAATGTTGTTGAACTGTCAAAATGAAACCAACTCCGATTGATAATGTGTTACGCAATTAGGGTGCTGGTTTTGATGTACACTTTCACAATGTTCGTAAATATGTGAGCACCTTGTATGTATCACATAATTAATTTATCTGTCATTACTTCATTTATAAGGTTCCGTACTAAAATAGTAAAAAGGAACCCTATGGAGCGACTCAGTCTGTCTGTATGTCCGTCTATCACAGCTGGATATCTCAAGAACTACTAATGCTATCAATTTGAAATTTGGAACAGTTTTGGATGACGTTTGTCCAACTATTTTGCAAATAAAAATGAAATATTTTTTTTTCCAACTGGGACTGAAATGGATCTTAAAAATTCGAAGTGGGTCTACTAAGGAATGCCAGGGGTTTTATATGAAAGAACACTGTTTGCATAAAATATTCTCAAACATATTTTTTTAAAGGCCGCATAGTTTTGGACTTTTGATGAAAAATGTAAAAAAATCCAAAGTTGGCAAAGAGAAAAATCTGAAATTATTCTATGTCATCATCATCTGCTTAGCCTTTTCCCAACTATGTTGGGGTCGGCTTCCAGTCTAACCGGATGCAGCTGAATACCAGTATTTTACATGGAGCGACTGCCTATCTGACCTCCATAACCCAGTTACTGGGTAATACGATACCCCTTGGTAAGACTGGTTGTCAGACTTTCGGGCTTCTGACGACCCGTAACGACTGTCAAAGATCCACGATTGACAGCCGGGACCAACGGCTTAACGTGCTTTCCGAGGCACGGAGGAGTCTCGGTATGTAAAGAATGGTCACCCATCCACTGACCAACCCCGGCAAGCGTAGCTTAACCTGATGGATCGACCCGTGCGGCTGTTATTACTTAGCCACGAGCTCCTCTGAAATTATTCTATGTGATGGAAGTTTATTTAGAGATTACAGAAAAAATAAAACCATGTCTCTAAATAGCACACTTTTCGAAGGGTTTTGTTCAGAAACGGAACCCGCGGTGCGCGAGTCCGACTCGCTCTTGACTGGTTTTCTAAAATTATTTTTACCTATTTATGGTACTTATAGTAATTTTATTATAAGTGCATCGTCTCCACATACCTAATCATATACAAAATATTGTAAAACATTTTAAAAGAGCAACGGTGGAGTTTCTTGCCCATTCTTCTTACGAAACTACCTTTTGAAAGGGGCGGCTAGAATCAATTCAATTTTTTTTTTTATAAATTTTGACGTTCAAAGTGCCTTTCATGTGCCTATTTGAAATAAATGATTTGACTTTGATGAATAATATTATAATAAAACATTTGTTATTATTATTTTATTATTATTATATTTATTTATTTCAGGCTATGCCCATAGTGTTAGTAACAATGGTCTTAAAAACTAGTGTTAGTAGAACATACAAATTATTGAGTGTGGAGTTTCAACCAATGTCTCAATGTCTCCTAGTATTATATATTTGCATAGCACATGTGTGAGCACTATGTAGCTACTATTAAGCTACCTTTTACTGGGTACGTCTTTCACCGACTTGAATGTGCCCTGGCGGTTGCGAGTATGTCATGCTCACTTAAATGTCTCGCTGGTGGTGGCGTGTGTGTTGGATCATTAAGTTCCCTTCAAAATGGTTGAGCTAATTGGTGCTGATCCATGCGTCATGTTCGGGAACGGGCGCCGTCAGTTGGGACTGGTCGTCTCTTAGCTGCCATGGCTTATTTTCAATTTTAAATTTAGTTGTTTTAGTTTCTATCTTTTTATTACGGACGCTTTTTAACGTGCACGTCTTTCTACATTGTTCTCACATGTACATTTTCAACATGAACGATGTAACCAATATTTTGTAAAAATATTTTGATTGAAAAGAGTGTCCGTGGAGTTTCTTGCCCGTTCTTCTCCATAGGGATCTACTACGCTTTGGAATGGGCAACTAGCTTCATCTTTCTGACTGACCGACCCATTGACAATTCAAACGTGCCTGTAATTGGTTTATTTGAAATAAATGCTTTGAGTTTGAGTTTGTCGCAGCATTGGAGACTCCCATCGATCAGCGAATAAACTCAAGATAGTGTTGGTACTGTCACGAAGAAGAGCAAGCAAAGAAGCGCTTCTTTTGCGTATGATGGCGGCAAAACCATCTATATGCCTTTCCGCAAACATCTTTGACGTGCTACATCGCCATGGCAGCCCCAACAGTATTCTGAGTGCATTAGTATACTGGACACGTAGATCACTATATGTACGCAAACTATAACTAGTCCACAGGCTGCACGTGTAAAATGACGAGCAAAATGATTTAAACACAGTAATCTTGACCGGCACTGTACAACGCGTAAACCTGCGGGCCAGCATGTTGCAGCGTACCAACAGCGATCTACGTTCCCTATCAATGTCCTTGTTATCTTTCAAGTCATCGGTAACCCAATGAGCCAAGTACTTAACGTTGGTCACCCTATTTAAGGGTGCTCCGCAGAGCGATATCGCTGGTATAGTTGGGACCAGTTGGTTATCGCTACACCCCGTCAGGGGGTGCGACTGGCGGTGCCGGGGCGTGGCCCCCTCTCCGCGGTAGCTCTACGTTGACCCGTCACTACAGGCCCCTCCTTAGGTCGGCCTACTGCGGCCTAAAAGATGATGGGACGCGGATATGCGCGTCCCTGTGAATGATTGCTATATCTGTGTCTGTAGGCACGCCACGACGCTGCTAATCAGCGCCGCTTTCTTCACCGTATCCCGGCGGTCAACCCCTACCAGGTGGAACCCCCACCTACATGAGGGAAGCCCAGCAGAAGGCGACCTGCGACAGAGATACGGACTCGACGTTCCTACAGAAGGGGTGAATATAGTTGGGTAACCTTTAGCACCTGCTTTAAAAACCATTATTTCGCTCTTATTGGTGTTATACTTGAGTCCTTGAGTCACCGCGTATGCTTCACAGATTGACACCAGTCGCCGCAAGGCACCGATCGATGGGCTCATCAACACCATATCGTCGGCATAAATAATGTTATTTACGCACACTCCATCTATATGACAACGATATACTGGTGCCGATTCTGTTGTGCACAAACTAAACTTAATTTAGGCTATTGCTAACTTTTTCTCTCTATTATGACAAAAAAGAGACGGAAGTAAATTAGAGCTGTCAAATTAGTTAGAACTAATTTTTCCATAGACATTTAGACGACACGTAAAAACATGTCGACTAAAAAACACTGTGAAGCGCAAGGCGTGAACTAGTTTGACATCTCCAACTTAGTTCATAGCTATAGCAGTCCTTTTCTCGCGCTGCCTGTTAGTAAAAGATAGCGATTCTCTAATTTTAGTTTAGTGCGTTCATAAGAGAATCGGCACCACTATCCTACTCAGCAAAACCAATTATACTCATATCAACGTATTATTATTCCTATAAACTGCAAATCATAATGATTTTTTAAATAATAAGAGAACATATCTAATCAACAAACATTCATAATTATTTTATTACATCACTCTAACTTGCGTTATTACTTATTAGCTTTATTATAGATTTATTTTTGATTAGGTGAGTCAGTGATAAGCGTGTGAGTAATTTTCCGGATAGAGAAGTACTTGTAATAGTGAGCGAAATTAATTATTAAACAATTTTTTCTTAATTAAACTGTTCTTATATTCAAAATAGCTTCTGCCCGTGACTTTGTCCGCATGAAATTTCTTGTTACTCGGCCGACCCTTTTTTTTTTTTTTTTTTTTTTGTGGATGGGAAATCATCAAATGACTTCTCCCGCTCTGGGTAGAGCGGGAGGGCGTGTCAGACTTTTACTGACTAAAACCCACCCATGTTCCTTCAGCTGCCCGTGCCAGGGCCACGGTATCTCTTTCGAACTACCCGCGACCCCGGCGGCCGGCCGACCCACCCCGCGTTCCCGCGCTATTACTTCGTTTTTGCTTAGCGTTCTTTCCTTTTTTATTTTTGCTCGGCTCCTAAGGGTCCTAGCGTGATGTTAAATAGCCTATAACTTTTCTAAAGAATTGGGCTATCATATGCAAAAAGAATTTTTCAAACCCGATTGGTAGTTCTAGAGATTAGCGCGTTCAAACAAACAAACTAATTCATCAGCTATATTAAATATTAATATACACACATCAAAAGTGTCTAGGGATCAAGCATTTTTATGCGGATTTCTTGAGATTGAGATGTGGCTTTGTAATAAATTTATGATTTTATAAATTTATATGGATCCTTTTTGGTGCATTTCATAATTTGAATCAGGAACTGTGAATCAAATTCGAGTAAAAGATGAAAATCAGCTGTCAATATTTTCCCTATAAAAACATACAACGCATTGAAGACATTATTAGTGCTACTGTTTCCCTACTACTGATTAAAACCAACGTTATTATGGAGCGGCGACGTCATTTAAGCAGGGAAGAAATGCTCAGAGCCGTGGGAATGATAGAAGCTGGTTCCCGGCAACGTACTGTGGCTTTAGCTTTGAATACAAGTCAGAGTGTTATCAGTCGACTTTGGACACGTTACCGAAACACTGGTACCGTGGCTGAGCGCCATGGAGGACGGTATCGCTGCACCACACGGAGACAAGACCGATACATTCAAATCTTAACTCGAAGAGCTCCAACTATAACCGCCATGATGTTAGCCGTGAGGCTTCATCACTCTTCAGGGAACTTAATTAGCGACCAAACAGTCAGAAACCGCTTGCATGAAGTGAACCTTCATTCCCGAAGACCGCTACGGGTACCACCTATAGCAATGCACAATCGTAGGATTCGATATCAATGGGCTCTTGAACACAGAAATTGGGCAGAAGAACAATGGCGTTTCGTGTGCTTTTCTGATGAGTCTCGTTTTGGTATGAGACCGGATACAAGACGTATACGACACTGGAGAACCCCTGGACGCCAACAGCGATTAAAATCCTGCCAGGAAGTCCATCCTTATAGTGGTGGAACCATCATGTTATGGGCGGGTATTTGGATCGGCGGAAGAACTGAGTTGATTTGGATCAGAGGCAACCTCAACGCTCAAATTTATGCTGAGACGATTGTATCAGACGTCATCGTTCCTCTACAAGTGCAAATCGGTCCCTTATTTCAGTTAATGCATGATAATGCACGACCGCACACCGCAAGAGTTGTAAGACAGACTCTCGCCGCAGCTAACATCAATGTCCTGCCCTGGCCTGCTCAGTCGCCAGACTTGAACCCGATTGAGCATGCATGGGATATGCTACAGAGAAGAGCTCTGCCGAATATGGAGGGTATCCAGTCGCAAGAAGACCTTTTTTTGTTGTTGCAACGAACATGGGCGGCCATTCCACAGCGTGATTTGGATGAACTCATTTTGAGTATGCCAAACCGATGTTCTTGTGTTGTTAGTGTTCGCGGTAGAAACACGGATTATTAATTGTTTAAGTTACCCAATAAAATTTTAAAGAAAACTGTTATTTCAGTCTTTTTTTCGAACTTTAATGTTAGTGGTTCAAATGTCAAAAATCCCTTTATTAGGAAAATGGCAAATTTCTTTATTAATGCAAAGGTGACTTGGTTTATCGTTACTATGACAAACGAAAACACTTTATTTGATGAATCCTTAAAAAAAATTTTAATTAATATCAATCAGGAGAAAAGTTATTGCAAAAATATATGTTGATCCCTAGACACTTTTGATGTGTGTAGTTAAAGATAGACGACAACTTTCTTTCTTTGACAGCTGTAGGAATGTTCATAACTCAACAAATTGACGTAACTGTACTAACTTTTCATGTTACAGTCAACAATGCAACATTCAGTTAAAAACTATTGATATTACTGTCGTATATATCACGAGCTCCATGAGGAGCTCGTGGCTAAGTCATAACAGCCGTATGGATCGATCCATCAGGTTAAGCTACGCTTGCCGGGATTGGTCCGTAGGTTGGTGATCATCTTTACATACCGAGACTCCTCCGTGCCTCGGAAAGCACGTTAGGCCGTTAGTCCCGGCTGTCATTCGTGGATCTTTGACAGTCGTTACGGGTCGTCAGAAGCCCGAAAGTCTGACAACCAGTCTTTGCAAGGGGTATCGTATTACCCAGTAATTGGGTTGTGGGGCAGATAGGCAGTCGCTCGATATAAAATACTGGTATTCAGTTGCATCCGGCTAGACTGGAAGCCGACCCCAACATAGTTGGGAAAAGGCTAAGCAGATTGAGAATGATCTCTGTCAGATACATTGACAGAAATAGAGATATCAATATGTTTTTATGTTATGTTTGGCCAGTGTAAACGCGCGGTAACAGTTTAATGTAGACAAAAAAAAAATATACATAAAAACCAACACTGTCCTATTTTTGCGAAAGCTTCTTTCCCATAATCTTTTGTATACTACTTTCTCACCCTAGGGGATAAGGACTTGTCTCACCCTATTTAAACATCTCAGAGGACAATAAGGGCTTGTTCGTTAAAATTCGTTGCATTTCACACAGACCGAGTTTAGTTCTCATCATTGGTAACATAGGAGCACGTGCCTATCCATATCCCAAAATAGGGTTGAATGGGTCACAGTAATTTAAACGAAATTCATAGGTACTTCAAATTAAAATCCGTTAACAATTCACACGATACGAATTTAGTTCACACTAGAACGATGATGTCATCGTCACGTTTGGTGGGAAATTGGGGTGACGCGTGCCAATAGGTTTTATTGTTTTAAAGTGCAATTCATAATGAGTTTGTTAATAAAAAGAGTAGGTATTGTTGAGAATGATGATGTGGGAGACAGGTGATGTAGGCGGGGGTGATGGAGTTCCCTTGACGAAGGAGTGAATTAAAACCACGCGAATGAAATATTAGTAATTAGTTGTGATTTTCAGATATTAACACAATATCATCGGCAAAGCGTAAGTTACTTATTTATTCGCCTTTTACGTTGTTGCCTTTATTTTCTCAGTCTAAGGCCGGGGCCACACTGGTACGGCGACTGCGATGCGGCGGCGATTTCGTGAAAACAAACTCATATAAACATATGTCGGTGGCCGCACTGCAGAAACGACAAGCGAAATTTATTTGTGTATATATGGCCGCCGCCGCCGCCGCCGCGTCGCTGTCGCCGTACCAGTGCGGCCCCAGCCTAATTGTCTGAAGATATATTCTAAGAGTGCGCTCTCACCCTGTTTCACGCCTCTTTGGATATCAAATCGCTCTCCTTTGCCTTCCAGCTTAATCGCCGTCTTGCTGTTTTAATTTTATAGATCTCTTTCAGTATCTCTATCATTCTGTATCAGTTTTCGACTCCCTGCGTCTTCAACACCACCCAAAAAGGTTTGTGTTGCATTGAATCAAACGCTTTGCATTTTGGCTGCTTTTGATTATTTTACTCATTTATTGGCACAAGGATAACAAATTAAAAAAATAAATATATTATTTCCAACTGTTGTGCAAAGGTCTTTCCCATGTGTTTTTTTTTTTTTCCCACCCTATTTAAAAGTACCAGGGCAATTCCGCAGGGCTTGTTCGTTAAAATCCGTTGGTATTTCACACGGGACGAGTTTAGTTCCCACTGGGACCAGTATAGGGCACGTGCCTATATATGCCCCGATAATAGGGTCGAAAGGGGCTTCTCATATTAAGATTTTGCTCTTTGTCTGTATGTAAAAAGGGGGCACAATATTGCCCACTCCAAAGTTTTTATTTTAAATATTCAAAAATAAGAACATAAATTATGTTAATTGATACTTTGGAATTTATAATTTATACTGATATATGTACTCATGTTTGTGTATGAAAAATCTAATTAAGTGTTCTTATTTATATTATTTACTAGCTGATCCGTCAGACGTTGTCCTGTCAATATTTCAATTTCTTTCTTTCTTTCTTTTTAACCACCTCTGTATGAAAAACAATCAAAACAAAAAAAAAATCAGATCGGTCTAGCCGTTTTTGAGTTTTAGCGTGACTAACGAACAGCAATTGATTTTTGAATACAAAATGTCCCGTAATTAACACAAACCCTCTTATGGCGTCATTATGAACACCTTTTACTATGGGACCGAACGAGAAATCGCGAAAAACAATCAGCTGTTTCATACAAAGGTTGACCTACTCGACCAATATGTGTGAAACAGCAGATTTTTTTCGCGATTTCTGGTTTGTTCCCAAGTAAAAGTTGTTCATAATGATGAGTACAATGACCCCTTAAGAGGGTTTGCGTTAATTACGGGACATGTTGTATAAGATATGCCAAATTAAATTCCTAATCGCACACTTTTTTCTCACGATGTGATCAAAATTCATACGTTAAATTCCGTTGAAAATTCACACGAGACGATTTTAGTTCACACAGGAACAATATACTTATGTCGCGTCGTCAGTCATCAAGCGCGTCGATGGGAAAATTAGGGTGGCGCGTGCCAATAGATCGCGTTTACAGGGTTAAGTGGCCGCCATACTCGTAAACAAATAAACAGGGGTGATGTGTGTGTTTAATTAGGGCTCACAAATAAACAATCAGATTAAAATGCGTACCAAAATCCTGGTAAATCTTGCTACAAAAAAAATCTAGGTATAAGTAGTTGTTCAGTTTGTTTTATTGTCACGGAAATAAAGAAAATAACCTCTTTTATCGGCTCACAGTTCCCACGAGAACATTTCAGATCTCATCGGAAAGGGATCACAGTGGGCATTTGAAGGAAGCTCGTGAACTTTTTGTCATATTTTTAGAAAAATTCTCACGAGTACGTAGTTAAAAGTTTTCGCATGGTTTTTGCAGTTATGCTTACCCAATCATAAAGTAATTACATTCACATAGACATAAGTAAATATTTCACTAAATGTTTTAATCACGGAACAGGTTCTAAGTTATAATAGTATTCTGTAATATGATAATAATATTTCAGTCTCTTTCCGAAGATTAGTTTTATTTTAATATCACTAAACACCTTATCATTCATCATAACTCAAAAATTTCAAAACTCACAACAATTATTCCCACATACAATCACAAAATAAATCATTTCAGGTATTCTCACGAGTTTCTAACGACCCTTTTATGATAAAAGTCGTTTGCGGTTCACACGGGACTGTATCCGGTGGGAAGAACTTCGGGTGAGAACGTGGGGACTGGGGACTTGGGAAGGCTCGTGCCAATTGCCGGTACGTCGCATTCGCAGGGTTAAATGTTTTAATGAAAGGAACTCTTCAAACTGATTGAATCAGTGATTCATAAGTAAGTGGTAGTTGTTCTAGATAGGCACTCAGTGTTGGGTATTTTTTAGAATACAATGAAATAGAATACTTATAATAATTAAGCTTTATTCTACACCAAGATTGTAATTATAACCCACTCAAATAAAAAAAAAAAATGTAAAATGGCGGTTTAACGCAGATAGTGATAGAGAACCCAGAAATTTTTGAAAAAAAAAAAAAACGATTTAGGGATTTACAGGCAATGCCTGTAACTCAATCGGTTCCATTCAAATCTCTTTTAAGTAGTATATTTGCATTACGAGGTAACAGACAAACAAGTTTTTTAACCGACTTCAAAAAGGTTTTTTTTTTTATATGTAAGTTCCCCGTTTACTCGAAGATGGCTGGACCGATTTGGATTTTTTTTTTGTTTTATTCGAGAGGGTATACATCACAGTTGGTCCCATATAAAATTGATTAACTTTGCTTCGGTAGTTTTTGAGTTAGCTTCAATAATACGTATTTTTTCCTCACTTTTATATGGATGATGTTCTAGTTTGTTTTGCAGGTAGTGGTATTACAATTTGTGTGGGGTAGGTACACAACTAAAAAGTGAAAAATAAAAACTTTTTTACAAAAAAATACAACCGACTTCAAAAAACAACACTACAAACTGAAAAATAACTTTAATTTCGGAAGTCGGTGGCAAAAAACGAAAATACATTTAACTAGACACCGACTTTCGAAATTAAAGTTATTTTTCAGTTTGTAGTGTTGTTATTGGAAGTCGGTTGTATTTTTTTTTTGTAAAATTATTCCATGTACTTACAAACTCCCACAACTTTTATCATAGAAATATAGATTATAAATATTGTTGTTGTTCAGCGCTATACAGGGTGTCCAAGAACCTGGCGTCCAACTGGATTCCCACGATGCCCCAAGTTCTAACAGTACTCAGAAAAATATTTTAAAAAATCCACCCCATGTACTTACAGAATTATACTGATTTCAAAAAAAAAGGGGAAATGAGCACCCTGTGACATACTTTTGAATGCTGTGACTGCTAATGCTGATAATTTCGATATTTCTTGGAGGTTTTGTAATCTAGGGTATTGCTGTGTCTAAATAGAATGTAAAAATAATGTACTTATTGTACCATTTTAAAATAAAATATTATTTTAACTAAAGGTGATATGGAAAACTATTGAATTTCGCAACTTTGACCGACTGTAGTGTAAAAAAATGTACCAAAATAGTATGGCAAGTGACGTCAAATTTTGACGCGTTTATTCCTCTTTTTAAAAAGGTATAATACTTACACATTAATTTGAAAAAAAAATTTTTGATAATATTTTTACTCAACAACCCAATTTTTACGATGTCTAACAGAATTCTTAGAAAGAAAAATTTACGACGAATTGAATCTAACCTCTAAAGAATTACTATTGTATGCTCATAAAAATAACAACAGGCCTCTCAAAAAACAGGTTAGACCGTAAGGGACGGTATGTGCATGCATCTCACCATAGTGATTCGTTATTACAACAGGAGGGAGCAAGACAGAAACTATCTTTGCGATTTGCTGGTTCTTCTTTATGGTACCCCATTATTCAGGTAAGAGTGAGGGAGAAAAAGGTTAGAGGTGCGAGTGAGATAGATAGTGACGCTATCTGGGATCGTGCTATTTAGGATAACAGTACGGTCAGTACGCGTCACTGCCTCCTGCCGTTACTACGCACCTCTCTCTTATTGTTACCATTGATCACGTACTACGATTTAAAGCTTTGTTTATTGGACTCGATTACTCTTTGTGCTCTGGACTTTGAAACGAACTCTTTACGACGACCTTTGCCTGTGTTTGGACAGTTTGTGTTTTGTGTGTGCTACCATGGCGACCTACACTCCGCAAGAATACGCAAATATGCACTACATTTATGGAGAATGTAGAGGTAATGGACGAGCTGCAGCGAGACTTTACAGAGAAAGGTATCCGAGGGCTACGCGATATCCCGACCATCGAGTTTTCATTAATGTGCACAGATCACTATGTGACGGGCGGTTCCCCAATCAAGTAGCTGGTGAAGGACGACCCGTAAATGACTTCATACGCGATGAAGTTTTAGAGGCGGTGTCGGCAAATCCAAGCATCTCTGTGCGAGGAATATAAGCTGATACGGGGATACCGAAGAGCACAGCACACAGTATTCTCCAAAAAGAAGAATATCATCCGTACCACGTACAGCGAGTGCAAAGTCTTTTACCTCGAGACTATCCGAGCCGAGTCGCGTTTTGTGAAACAATCCTGCAAAAACATCGAGAAGACGAAAACTTTATCGACAAAATTTTGTGGTCAGATGAATCAACATTTAAGAAGGATGGCTACATGAACCTACACAACTTGCACGAGTGGCATGTGGAAAATCCGCACTTGATGCGAGAAGATAGATCCCAGTACCGGTTCAAAGTGAACATGTGGACCGGTATTCTCTGTGGGAATATTATTGGTCCATTTGAGATGCCCGAGAATTTGACTGGCGAATCATATTTAAATTTTCTTCAAAATGATTTGCCAAACTTACTAGAAGAGACCCCACCAGATATGTGGTTCCAACACGACGGCTGTCCAGCACATTTTCGCGTATCCGTTAGAGAGTTTTTGGACGAGCAATACCCGAACAGGTGGATTGGGCGATCAGGAACAATCCCGTGGCCAGCCCGCTCACCTGACTTAAATCCGCTGGATTTTTTTTTTGGGGAACTATGAAGGAGCTCGTTTATGCGAAGCCCATTAATGACATCGCTGACCTTCGTGAGAAGATAACACAAGCAGTGCAGGTGATACGACAAAAAAGTTACTCGCGAAACATAAAGCGGTCCTTTTTAAGGAGAGTGAGAGCTTGTATTGCCGCGGGTGGTCAACATTTTGAACATTTATTGTAATAAAATATCTTTAAACTAACATTCTTTGCTTTTATTCTACTGGGAACCCATCTACCTGTGTGTATTTCCTTCTTGCTCACTCTTGGAACCGAAGTAAATAATAGTAGTAACATAACAGTTTCTAAGATAAGAAAGGGTCCGACAGTTACCGTTAGTAGGTAGGCACTTCGTAAAAATTGGGTTGTTGAGTAAAAATATTATCAATTTTTTTTTTTTCAAATTAATGTGTAAGTATTATACCTTTTTAAAAAGAGGAATAAACGCGTCAAAATTTGACGTCACTTGCCATACTATTTTGGTACATTTTTTTTACACTACAGTCGGTCAAAGTTGCGAAATTCAATAGTTTTCCATATCACCTTTAGTTAAAATAATATTTTATTTTAAAATGGTACAATAAGTACTTTATTTTTACATTCTATTTAGACACAGCAATACCCTAGATTACAAAACCTCCAAGAAATATCGAAATTATCAGCATTAGCAGTCACAGCATTCAAAAGTATGTCACAGGGTGCTCATTTCCCCTTTTTTTTTTGAAATCAGTATAATTCTGTAAGTACATGGGGTGGATTTTTTAAAATATTTTTCTGAGTACTGTTAGAACTTGGGGCATCGTGGGAATCCAGTTGGACGCCAGGTTCTTGGACACCCTGAGTTAATTACGGTACATAAACTTCTAATCGATGAGGCTTGATAACTATAAATAAAAAATGATTAACGACCGTCTACAAAAAACACTTTAGATTGGTGTAATCTCTAAATAAAATTACCATTAATTCGTTTCTCATTCTCACGGAATTTATAATGAACTTTTCACACGGGATGGTTTTACACCGACTGGTTTGGAGAATGGGTAACTACTTTTGGTTCATGGGGTGGCGCGTGCCAAAACATCGCATTTTAAGAGTTAAACAAGAAGTGTCTTACGTGAAAATAAAACGATTTTTAACCCTTTGTATTTTTAACCGACTTCAAAAAAAGGAGGACTCAATTCGACCGTATATATATATTTTTTTTTATGTGTGTTCGCGGATAACTTTGTCGTTTATGAACCGATTTTTATGATTCTTTTTTGGTTGGAAAGTAAATATCCCAAGGGTGGTACCATGATAAGGAAATCAGGATCTGATGATGCCATCCTAGAGAAATCGAGGGGAACCTTCAAATTTTATAGGCACACTTATAACGATTTGGGTATTTTTTATAGTAACTCATGCATTTGCTCCCGGAAAGCACCATTTAGTGAAGTGGAACTGATGAGGAAGACCAGAGATGGCCATCGGAACTACTCAATAATATGTATTTCACGGGTTGCGATTCAATTATTGCTAAGCAATTTATGCTCGTCACAATACATATGTTGAAATGGAGCTGATGGTGACTTCACCATCAGTTCCAGTTCTCCTGGTTCCTTACTGGGAGAACTCCTCAACAATTAACGGCCTTGTATCGGGAAAAGCAATATTTTGTAAAAGGTGATGAGCAGTTGACATTAGGCTATTGTAACTTAGATGAATTAAGTACAGACTGACCCACTAAAAAGTGAAAAATAAAAAACTTTTATACAAAAAAAAAAACAACCGACTTCCAAAACAATACTACAAAATGAAAAATAACTTTTCCGAAGTCGGTGGCAAAAAGCTAAAATACAGATCCAAAGACACCGACTTCCGAAATTAAAGTTATTTTTCACTTTGTAGTATTTTTTTGGAAGTCGGTGGTTTTTTTTTTTGTAAAAAAGTTTTATATTATCTTCATTCCTTATTGAATTTCAATTGGTGTGATTTTTCACGTCAGTAATTTTGTCATTATTTGCTTATTATTAGGTATATTCTTTAGATTTAAATAGAGTGGTTTGGTTTATCTATTATAGATTAAACAATAAGATGGAACTTTGTGCAGAAGCATATACATAAAACTTTGCTCGAGGTACGAGTAAGAAGAACAAGCATTAATTTTCTATACAAACAAACATAAAATTACTGTTGACAAAGTAGTGTCAATGAAAGAGATCTTTGCTAAAGCACAAATAGAGATGTAATAAAAACAACAATTTAAGAAATAACTTACATTGTCAACGATAAAGAATGGCTTCAGTTCTCTTGAGAAATCTTCTTTTATAAATAACTAGCTTTTGCCCGCGGCTTCGCCCGCGTGTAAAGCGTGAAAAGGTAACAAATAGACAGAGAGACAAATAATAAATTCAAATAATCTTTTATAGACATAAAACAAGTTTTTATGATTCCAAGGCCCGCTTGCACCAAAAACCATAAATACAGTTAGCGCTGAACATGTTTAAAACATCATTCCATCCCTGACAATTTATAAATAATAACGAAGGGGACAAAGTCTTTTTTCACACTCTTCAGATACAATTTCTACATATTGATGTTGATTTATAATTCAATGGAACATTTTAAATGGAGATTTTCGTGACAATAGGTAACATGAAACGAATCTCGTGACCTTTAGAAACTGATGGGTTTAAATATTTCAGCTTTAATGTTCCCGTGAGAGTTAGTGCATGGACACGACCGGTAAGTGACGCCAGACCGAAATGATATGGTGCGTGGCTCCTAAACCGGCAGAAGGAATATGATTAAATTAATCATCATCTGCCTAGCCTTTTCCCAACTTTGTTGGGGTCGGCTTCCAGTCTAACCGGATGCAGCTGAATACCAGTATTTTACATGAAGCGACTGCCTATCTGACCTCCACAGCCTAGTTACTGGATAATACGATACCCCTTGGTAAGACTAGTTGTCAGACTTTCGGGCTTCTGACGACCCGAAACGACGGCCAAAGATCCACGAATGACAGCCGGGACCAATGGCTTAACGTGCTTTCTGAGGTACGGAGAAGTCTCGGTATGTAAAGATAGTCACCCATCCACGGACCAACCCCGGCAAGCGTAACTTAACCTGAACCTGTTAAGCGTAACCTGATGGATCGACCCGTGCGGCTGTTATTACTTAGCCACAAGCTCCTAAAATATTATTAAATTAATGAGAAATTAAAACACTATGAAATTAAATCTATTTCCCGTGGGGTCCGAGTGCTCTTGGTTTGTTCAACGAAATCTCCAAACGTCTTGTTGACACTTCCCGTGACCCGAGGGCTCCTTTTACCTTGGCCAGAGGCTAAGCATTGCCATACAACGTGGCAATGCCGTCAGTCTCTTACCCAAGAGGCTGATGCATGGATACCGCATCGCTGTCAACTGGTAATGGTATTCGACAGCGATGCGGAGGAATGTTTCGACGCCATAATTATAATAGTATTAGTTCGAAAAATATCCGAGGAGCTCGTGGCTAAGTAATAACAGCCGCACGGGTCGATCCATCAGGTTAAGCTACGCTTGCCGGGGTTGGTCCGTGGATGGGTGACCATCTTTACATAACGTGACTCCTCCGTGCCTCGAAAAGCACGTTAAGCCGTTGGTCCCGGCTGTCATTCTTGGATCTTTGATAGTCGTTACGGGTCGTCAGAAGCCCGAAAGTCTGACAACCAGTCTTACCAAGGGGTATCATATTACCCAGTAACTGGGTTATGTAGGTCAGATAGGCAGTCGCTCCATGTAAAGTACAGGTATTCAGCTGCATCGGGTTAGACTGGAAGCCGACCCCAACATAGTTGGGAAAAGGCTAGGCAGCTTTTCGCTTAACGTTCTTTCTAAAATTTGCTCGGCTCCTAAGGGACGTAGCGTGATGTTAAATAGCCTTTATAATAACTGTGCTCAACAATTGGGCTATCAAATGCAAAAAATATTTTAAAAATCCGTCTGGTAGTTCCAGAGATTACCCCCTACATACAACACAAACTTACAAACAAACAAAGAAATTTTACCTCTTTATAATATTAGTATAGATTGGAGAATCGCTATCCGCTGACTTAGCGGACCGACAGTTAAGCGCATACAACATTAGAGTTTCGGGTGGTTGAGTTCGCTATTCGTTATATAATTGTTAACCTAGGTCAGTACGCATTACGTCACCGCTGCTTAGGTAATGGCTAGACTGTACGCTTGTCAAACATGGAATTAATATTGGTGTGGATTTTTGACTTGAATGGTAGTAGCAATACTACAGGTGTAACTGAAATAACTGAAAATTTAAAAAGGGGTCATTGTATTAATTTTTAGGGTTCCGTACCTCAAAAGGAAAATACGAAACCCTTATAGGATCACTTTGTTGACCGTCTGTCTGTCGGTCTGTCACGACCCTTTTTCTCAGGAACGCGTCGAGGTATCAAGTTGAAATTAATATCAAATACGTAAGTCTGTGGTCCCTTGGAGTTTTAAAAAATCAAGCTTCTAAGTCAACGCAATAAAAAAATAATTTAGCAACATATTTTGATACTCGCAAGTAAACCAAAACCTTTATGGTACTTCCCGTTGACCTAGAATTATGAAATTTGGCAAGAAGCAAGGTCTTACATAGGGTTTGCACTATTCGTTCAATTTTACTATTCGAATAAAATGAATACTTCTAGAGCTAAATATTCGAACATTCGGATATTCGAATATTTTTCGTAACATTTATTGAAAATTATGAAATATCAATTTAACACAAACTTGAGCAGCTATACTGGGGTTTAGTTTGATTGCCGCATAATTATATTCAAATAAAATCAAGTATTAGAATTAGTTTTATTGTTTTTTAATTTAAAAAAAAACACATTAATTATCGTTTTACAGAGTAAATATAGGTGGGTCTCAGCTTAGGGATATGATGATACTGATGATGCTTTGGATAGGTAATCAGAAAAAAAAACTTGAACATTCAACTACTATATCAATCTAGAACACTAGAACTAGAATAGGAACTTTGGTTACATTTTACATAACATTCAGTTAAGAATAGAATAGAATAGAATAGAATACTTTTTATTATGCACACCATTTAAATTATTGGTTACAATTTTACAAAAAGTTAAGTTTTATAATCAAAACAAAATCGTATTTTATTAGACTCAAACATAAACATTAATTAACATTACATATTAACAATCAAAAAATCAATCAATCAATCAAATTAATCATTTTAAACTATGATAATATGAACGCAAAAAGCTTAGGGCGTCCAAAGTATCGGCATTAATTTTTGTTCTTAAGCGGTTACACAAGTAACTCGCCGAAGAAAACACCCTCTCAGCTTCGACACTGGAGGGTGGAATGGAGAGCAGTAAATTATATGCTCGGGTTAAGTGTGTACCACGTTGTCCACCGCCGTCAAAGAGACCCATCTCCACTTGGATTTTAGTACCAAGATCCAAGACCTCTTCTCCGGACTGTCGCAACTGTAAAGATTCGGCTGCGTCATTTTGTAGCTTGCGGCGCAGCTGATCTTTTATAGGCATACAGTTATCATCATTACTTTCTGTCTCCGCTTGTACTCGTGGACTGCTGAGACTGCGGTCTTCAGAATCTGTTGATGACTTGAAGTAGTTGTTCAATTTGATGATTGTGTTTTTAACCACCATATTATGGGGATTTTCAAATGGATATGATAATCTCCCTTCATTGTAAAATTTTGCAGATTTATCCAGGTATTTGAGAGTGCCGCTCAGCTCTGATAGTCGTCGTTCTCCAATTATTTGTTTCATTGATACTAAGAGATCACGGCTCACGTCATTTTGGATTTCACCGAGTTTCTCAATCATAAACTTCAACGCTGTTTCCGTCATTATCAGGATGGCATTTTTTTCACACAGAACTTCAACAGTAGCCTTGATCACATTCATTGTGTTGGAAAGTTCTTCGAGTCGCCTCATTTCTTCTTCTGAAAATGAGATATGGTTGTCATAATCAATCAACGCTTTCTGGACTACAACTTTCAGTGTTAGAAACTAGTTACTCTTTGAATTCAACTTTGTCTCCACTTCCACTCACCATCACTGTTTTATTTTAGTCAGATGGCTTTCAATGCAGGAACTGTAATCAGAACAAATTTAAATTAGATAACTATAATTAAAAATCTGTTTGTAAATTTAAATAGTTTAAAACGTCACAACAATCTAATATTTTAAAAATCGTAACTGTTTACATCACGCACGTCTCGCGTAACCAAATCAGTAGCGTAAGTAGGTATTCAATACGTACGCTACGACAGAGGAATGCAGAAAACCGTTGTAAAGTAATACAATTAGTGTAGTAGTGTAGAAACAGCAAGGTTAGCCTAATCGAACCTAACTAATCTATATCCACTCAACTATTGAATCACCTTATCCAGGCCGCGGCCATTATAATCATATTTGTGTCGAAGACTTCTCCAGTCCACGCGGTTTTAACTACTTTTTAATACGTTATTGTGTTAATAGGGAAAAGAACAAGGATGGCATACTGCCATATGTCAAGTCTCTAAAACACACCAACAACGCTATCAGATCGCGCGAAACCACTCAGAAGTACCGACACAAGCGCGTAGATTCAACAAAATGGCTGACCGCACGCGAAAAGATATACTATTGAACCGAAATTCCTGTTTCTGCACTACTTATAGTAATAGTTTGTGGAATTAATTAGCTTTGTCTAAAATACTTACGTGAATGTCGCCACGCGCAGTTAATAACAATAACACAACACACAACACAACTCTCACTTATTTTGCGTTCGCGCACACTGTCACTGCGGTGAGTGACGACTGGTGAGTGGTGACTGACTGAACGAACGAGTACAAGTGTCTGTAACAGTGTGTAGATTGTGCGATTAATAAATATTTTATCATGAACATGAACAACACTTATAATGATCATTGACTGGTCGCGCGGTTGCTTGTATTTTACATACATAAATACAATACATTCCGCGAATTCAGCAAATTACTTAAATAGTTTTTGTCAATGCAATTAGCAAAATTATAATTTACTAAATAATTTGCAATAAAATCATGTTCCCATTGTAATGATTGAGTGTCGAGTTTATGTTGCAAACAGTTGTTATGATCAAGTCTCGAAAACTTTGAAAGGAGAATCGTTAGCCTCATAAAGTGCTACAATGTAGGTGTTACTATAGCTTTGGTTAAGTGCATTTTGTTATGTGTTATTTTGATTAATTAAAGATATTTGAAAATTAATGAATAACTTATATGATTAAGAAGCTCTACCATTAGTCCTATACACTATGGTCTATTTAATTTTGATATGATGTCAAATTCTGAATCAACTGTCTCGTTTCTGCTTGGCGGCAATGACGCAGTGGAGATAATACTGATCGACTTTTGTGCTACAGGTCGGTTTAAATAAATATAGTTGATTCTAATTGGTTACTCTGAAGATACAGGAGACTTTCCTAAAATGAGATTTAAAAGTAAATTAAAAACGGTAACATTGATAGTATTTTTACCCGACTGCGCCAGAAGGAGGGTTATGTTTTTCGAGAGTATGTATGTATGTATAATTGTTTGGCACGCTCTGCGGCCTGAACGGCTCGATGGATTTTAGCTTGAGAGGTGTCGTTAGATTCGTATTTACTGTGAGAGTGACACAAAAAAACAAAATGGCGGATTATAGGCCCCAAATTATGTCTTAAAAATTTTTTTTTTCTCAAAACCTGTCGATTGGGGTATCAAAATAAAGAGTTTTAAAAGGTGATTACAAAAATATACAACTTATATGGTTAAAAGTAATTCGAAGTGACAAATCGTAATAAACACGTACCAAGAACTAAATCCCCTTTTTTTTTGTGGATGGGAAATCATCAAATGACCTCTCGCTCTGAGCAGAGCGGGAGGGCGTGTCAGACTTTTACTGACTAAAACCCACCCGTGTTCCTTCAGTTGCCCGTGCCAGGGCCACGTTATCTCTTTCGAACTACCCGCGACCCCGGCGGCATCGGCCCAATTGACCCCGTCACTGCTGACATCTCTTTGAGGCGCGCGTGGAACACAACGTGCCGTCGACCCGGGCCTGGTCCTTACCGAACGGCGAGCTGCCCATTACTCGTCGTCCGCAAGCCCGCGCCTACAGTGGCCGGGAATCGACGATAGATTCCCGCCGCCCAGGGCGTCTCCTACAGCGGCTAGGGGCGCGAGGGCGCGGCTGTTGCCTCTCCCTCACGCGTTCCGCTTCCTCCTTCGCAAGCATTACTGCTTCGCAGAAGGAGGTGACGGCCTCCCATGCACTCTCGCTCCGCACCATGGCCTGGACCAGGTTTGGACGCGAGAGATCGCCGCCGCCGATCGCCTCCTTGAGAACACGGCGGTGCTCTGCCCAAGCCGGGCAAACCTCCACTGTATGCTCCACCGTGTCCTCCGGGTGATCCACACAATGGTGACACCCGGGCGTTTCCTCCCGCCTTATCCGAAACAGGAACCTCCCGAAACAACCGTGTCCGGTGAGAACCTGCGTCAGGCGGAAGGTGAGGACGCCGTGGCGCCTCTCCAACCACTCCTCAAAGAGGGGACTTATCGCCGCAATTGTGGCGTGCCCAGCGCTGGGTTGCGACAATCGCACTCTCCATGTCGCCATGAGATCCCGCCGGAGCTCTGTCCGCTGTACCGTGATTTCTCGCGGCGAACTAAATCCCCTGCGAAATCTTTTACTTCACATTAGTAAATTAAAAAGATATAAATAAAAAAAAGTAATTAAAAAAATTTAAAAACCCGACTGCGGTAAAAAATGAAAGCTAAAAACAAGCCCATTTATAAATTAAATAAATGTTGGAAGCAGGCGGGACCCATTTAAAAATATAATAAAAATGGTATGGGGCCCTCCTGCTTCCAACATTTATTTAATTTAAAATGGGCTTGTTTTTAGCTTTTCAGTTTTTTTAACTTAAGTTTTTTACCGCAGTCGGGTTTTTTAATTTTTTTAATTACTTTTTTTTTGTTTTAGTTATTCAACAGCTGCTGGAAGTATTATGACCAAATAGTGATGATTTACATTACTGTTAATGAAAAAGTCATGTGTTTTAGTTTAATGTCAAGAGACTGACATTTGACAGCTGTCACTTGGACAGATGGTGAAAACAGTTTACAACGTGCTTGTAATTTGTAATGATTAAAATAACAAAAAAAGTTGAAATTTTTGTATTAATAATTGATTAAAATGGAAAAACTAACTAACAAGATTTTGACAACTTTATTGATTAGACACTGGATCAATCTACCAACATATGGAAGTCCGAGGCGTAGCAGATTCATTTTAATTTAGTTTTCATAAGATTCGACATTTCAAGAAAGTAACTTTGTAACAAGCAAAGTATCTTCTTGCAAAATAACTGTAATATTATCAGCATTATGTGTATTTTTACTAATACCTAATGGTATTCAGCTGCATCCGGTTAGACTGGAAGCCGACCCCAACATAGTTGGGAAAAGGCTAGGCAGATAGATTGATGTGTATTTTTACTATTACAGAAATTTATTCATAGTTCATAGTTTTATAAATTTATTCAAAGAAATCGCTTCGGGTACAAGTGACTACACTTGTACCCGAAGCGATTTCTTTCACTCTATATTTGGGCCACAATTTGCTCTCTCGCATACATCATACGCGTGGAAGTTGCTAGCAAAATCCCTCATCACACTACTGAAGGAATTGCTACTCTATTTGTTGGTACATAGAGTGAGATTTCTGTTGGTGTTCTTTAAAAATTTTCAAGTATGTTATATGCCTCGAAGTAAGAAATTTCATTTGAGACGATTTTGCGATTTCCTTCACTTGTTTCCCTCAGGACAGGCCGTTGATTTATCAGGGAGAATTCGCGCCTCTTTTATTCGAGAAAAAAATTGTTTTGCGCCCCGCAACATCGTGTGAATATTCCGATGTGTTGTAAAATTAAAACTCGTAACGGTTATGAATTTTAAATTTTCGTGTTCTTCTTCGTCTTATTGTTTTCTTGCCTTGAGATATGTGAGGATGTTAATAATTTACTAATCGGTCTCGTGTTACTTGGGACTTTAATGGTATTTTGGTTTAGAACGGACCTATAATTATCACTTTAAAAAGAACTTTTAAACCATAAATGAATATCTTAAAAATTTATTGATTTAATTTATGATTTATTTGTTTCATAAGAGTCATCATAGTGCCCGATGAAAACGATGAAAACGTAGAAAATTCAAAAAACTATTAACCTCCGCCGAATTCAGTGAAATACCTTAATGTTATGTACTAATAACATTAAACTAAAGTAATGTAAGTCGGGCATCCATAAATGCTGTAAGTCTGGGCATATTTTATAGGTCAACACTGCTCCCCGAACAACTGTACATGTGAACATAATGCCTGAAAAGACGTAACTCAAATAGTCTTTTGTAGGGTGACCATTGAATTAAGAAACTTGGGACCAGTCTCCCATTTCCGTGCCTACAACGGTATAAGTTTTTGGCGAGTGGTCAAAATGACAACTGACGCCGCCATTTTGTTGGAACGAAGTGTTTAAACACGGCTTGCGGTAGGAGTTGGCTAGTAGAAATTATCATGCGCCTTCATACTTTAAAAGCGTAAGCAAAATCAAATTATGTCCTCAAAAACTACAAATTTGGCTTATTTTTTATGATTTGAAAAATTATGAGGGTCAAAGCACGATTGACAAAATTTGGCCCTACACAAAATAATTGCAGTTTCCTCAACATTTGCATAACATTGCGCGCGGGCAGTTTTTTCTTTTTTTCCGTAGACTGCCAAATAAAAGGTCACTCTACTTTTACGATACCTTTTATATGTGCGATGCACCTTCATAACACAAAACATAAGAAACTTCTTCTGTAGTAACAATTTAAATAACACCTTAACTCACTGTTATAAGGTTCCAATTAGCGTGGCAATCAGTTTGTGGAAAGTAAAGTTAAGTTTGTCGATCGGACAACGCATTGGACTCTAGGGTGTAGTACCCGATTATAGTCCAGCCATCTCATAGTTTTTGTTTTATATTAGAGCCGTTGTATTGTATAGAAAATTGGTAAATAATATTATGGATTCTTTGAAGTTGAGTTCGCTGACTTGCTAAAAATGTTTGGTTAAAATGGTCCACGCCAAGCCGTCGCTCCCTATTTTGTCATAATTATTATAAAAAGAAAAGTCCTGACTGACTGACTCATCTATGCCCAGCCCAAACTATTGGACCTAGAAAGCTGAAATTTTACACAGAGGTTCCCCTTATAATGTAGACAAGGAATAAGGAAGGATTTTTGTTCCCGCGTGATAATATACGATAACCACGCGGGCGAAGCCGCGCGGGAAGTGTTAGTATCTAATACAAAAAAGTGGATAATATGCAGCAGCATATCTTTCGTTTTTTAATAAAATAATTTCTATTGCTATTATCACAATTTACTTTGAGCCGATTTCTCCAACGCAAAATTATTTCTTAAAGACATAAAAAAAAGACAAAAAAAAAAAACAAAAAAAAAAAACAAAAAAAAAAACAAAAAAAAAAAACATAAAAGACATTTAATAATGTCTTTACCCGAGAAATAATTTTGAATTTCTGACAGTTTTCCCATACAAAAACTGACAGACGTCAATTTTATTCCACAGATCTAAGATATCGGACGGACTGTGAAGGAGCTCGTGGCTAAGTAATAACAGCCGCACGGGTCGATCGATCAGGTTAAGCTACGCTTGCTAAGGTTAGTCAATGGATGGGTGACCATCTTTACAAACCGCGACTCCTCCGTGCCTCGGAAAGCTCGTTGAGCCGTTGGTCCCGACTGTCATTCGTGGATCTTTGACAGTCGTTACGGGTCGTCAGAATCCTGAAAGTCTGACAGCCAGTCTTAACAAGCGGTATCTTATTACCCAGTTACTGGGTTGCGGAAGTCAGATAGGCAGTCGCTCTATAGAGGCATGAGGTACAGGGTGTGAAGTTAATTCATCCTCCATAGAAAAGGGAGGATCCTCCGACCAGACGGGTGTCGTGTCTGGTGAGCAACTACCCGACGGTTGAAGTTATTTAGTTATTTATAAATGGCATCTCGCAGTTGACCACTAAGGGTCGAGACTGCTCAACCGGGCGTTTCCTGTGGGTTCTTTAAGCGAACTTAAAGCCCCCGGCCAGGCCTAAAACTAAGGTAAATTATTAGTCGACTGAGCGTCGCTAATAATAATATGACAGCCAGACGGGGCAGGCTGGATCATGACGGGGCCGACGGTTGATGTCGGGACGTTGTATATATGCTAGTCGCGCGGTAAACTCTAATTTCGTGATGCAGGATTTGCGTGACGTCATGTCATTGTATTGCGTAGTTCGTATGTGGCGATGTAGATGCCGCCACATCTCCATGTAAAATACTGGTATTCAGCTGCATCCGGTTCGAATGGAAGCCGATCCCAACATAGTTGGGATAAGGCTAGGCAGATTGATTGATATAAGATATCTGACTTTGGAAAAATCAGCCCTTAGATTATTCTTCTTCTTCTTCTTCTCGAGTTGATGGCAAAGGTAGATATTGTTAGATGAGTTGGGCCCAGTATTTTCTAGGTCCTCAGAAATGTAGGTATCTTGGACACTCCAATATAATTATAAATAACTGCATTCGATTCGTCTTCAATCTTCGTAAGTATGATCATGTGTCTGCGCACCGATTGCTTTTAAAATGGTTACCCATACGTCAGCGCAGAGAGCTGAGGGCTCTGTCTATGTTGTATTCCATACTAAATAAACCTACTTCTCCTTCTTATCTGACTTCCCATGTTCAATACTTGTGCTCTGCCCATAGTAGAAATCTTCGTTCAACCAACAATCGTCTTCTACGATGTCCTTCTCACCGCTCTGGTTTTATTCATTCTTCTTTCTTTGTCCAGGCGGTATTTCTTTGGAATGCGCTCCCTCTGAACATCAGGATGGCAACCAGTCAGCTATCGTTCAAAATGAAGGCTCGTGAACATATTCGTATAAAGTTGGCAGAATCACTTCAGCGCTGATTCTTGCTGGATTCTTTTTCTCCTCTACCTATCGTTATTTCTCTTGACAAAGTTTATTCTGTTTATATGTATGTATATATGTATTTATTTATTAGTATTTATTCTTTTTCGAGTTATCTATCCCTTATGCTGCACCTGCCATGTTTTCTCTCTGCATCACCCTAAGGTTGACTGGTAGAAAATGCCTCAGGCATTAAGTCCGCCTTTGTACAGTATTTTTTTTACTTGTGCATAAAGTTTTAATAAATAAATAAATAAATAAATAAATAAATAAATAAATTATATCCCTACGGGCTGCAATAATTTACGTACCGAACTCTAATTAAAATTTATTTAATGCATAAGCTGTAGTTTTACAATTTGTAAGCTGTCACAGGCACGATTGTAGGTATGGATGAAATCTAACAAGTGTAGAATACCAATAATAATACAAACAGCAATATCTTTTGGAATACCAGATACATCATATTTTTGGTGCAGTCGAAGGCAAATTGCGTTAAAATTTCAATACACTACTAGATCTGGTAATTGCCTAGACCATATTTTACTAAAAACTAAAAATACCGCTAGTGTAATTATACTTGACACCTATGTAACTGATCATCTTCCTATCATCTTGTGTCTTAAAAATAACAAAAATACTGTAAAAACTCCAAATACCTTCACTTACCGTTTGAACTATTTAGCCATCAAAAGCGAACTAGACAGCACTGACTTCAGCCCTGTATTAAATGAATCTGATCCGAACCGGGCGGCCGATTTGCTCGTTGATATAATAACACAAATTTCCTCTAAACATTCACAAACTGTAAAAGTATCCAACAAAACCCGAGTTCTCAAACCATGGATGGCAGCGGGTCTTGTCCGTTGTATCCAAAACCGCGATAACCTTCACCAAAAATCGACCTCGTCACCCGATAATGATATATTAAAATCTACCTGTACGCGTTACCGAAACTTTGTGAATAATCTTTTGAAAAAACTGAATCATACCCACGATAGGAACGAATTGATAAAGGCTAAAAATAACATCAGGGCTACTTGGAAAGCTGTCAAAGCCATCACTAACTCCAGTTTTCAGCCCCAGTCACCCGATGATCTTATCCTGGGCTCTACTGACGTAAAGTCGTCTATCAATCAAATAAATAACTTCTTTGTGAGCGTGGGCGAAAACCTAGCCTCAAATATTAAGCCTCCCAGTAATCCCCCCTTAAATAATACAACTCAGCCGACTCCTCCAAATTCCCTCGTTATCATGTCAGTTGACGCATCATAGGTGTATGGCATAATTTGTAGTTTACGAGCGGATTGTGCAACCGGCCACGATAACATCCCAGTAAAAATACTTAAGGAATCTAGCTCTATACTCACTTCACCCATAACACACATAATTATGTAATCGTGCAATTGATACTGGTGTTTTTCCTAGAGTATTTAAGAAAGCCGTTGTCCATCCAATTTATAAGAGTGAGGACAGAAGCAATGTGTCTAATTATAGGCCGATTTCTGTTTTGAGTTCCTTATCTAAAATCCTTGAAAAAATATTAAATAAATCTTTAACTTCATATCTCTCAAAATTTAAAATAATAGCCAATAATCAGTACGGATTTAGACAGGGAATCTCCACTGAAGACGCTGTCCAAGATGTTGTAAACAGTGTTGTTTCTATTTGGATAAAAAGCAAAAATGTTATGGTGTTTTTCTAGATTTATCTAAAGTATTTGACTAAGTTTCTGTCCCCACACTGCTTTTGAAGATGGAAAAAAACGGAATACGTGGCCTTGCGTTGAAAATGTTCACAGATTACTTACCTGGAAGAACTCAGCGTGTGAAAATCAATTCCTTTGTCAGCGAAGATGAATGCATCTGTTTTGGGGTACCACAAGGCAGTATATTATGACCTACCTTGTTCCTGATATACATTAATGATTTGTGCAAAATTTCTATCCCCAACTGTGATGTATTCACCTATGCTGACGACACTGCGCTCATTGTATACGATGTTAACTGGGAGAAGGCCAAAGAAATAACGGAACACTCTCTCCACCTCGTGATGGAGTAGCTTTCGGCAAATCTCTTGACTCTTAATATTGAGAAGACCAAACACTTACGTTTTTCCCTGCCGAATTCTATTCCTTTACCTACCGAGTCGAGTTTAGTAAAAGCCCATTCCTGTGCAGAGCATGATGTCAGCTGCAGTTGTCTTACACTCTCCTTAGTTTCGAGTATCAAATACCTGGGGGTGTACATTTATGAAAAACTAACCTGGCGCACCCACATAGAGGCATTATGTTCACGCACAAGAAAGCTCATCTACATATTTAAGGAGTTAAGACATTCTGCTGACCCTGTAACTTTGTCTTTGGTTTACCAGAGTCTATGTGCATCAATAATCACTTACTGTATTACAGTATGGGCAGGCACTTATGAAAATCTTCTAATTCAAATAGAACGTGCTCAAAGGGTGATTCTAAAAGTAATGCATTTTAAGCGTAGAGATTATCCAACCGGGCTGGTACTCTGAATCCCAAGTCCTCTCTGTGCGACAACTCTTCATTTTACGTGAAGTCTTACGCCGTCACTCCGTCCTACCTCTAGACTCCAGCATCGTTCTAAGACATCGAGGTCGTCCGGTCTGTGACTCCGTCCAATGTCGTTCCGCTTTTGCTAGCCGCCATTACTCAGTCCTAAGCGCTCGTCTTTATAATAGAGTAGGTACATAGGTTAATTGATATTTATTCTTTGACCAAGTTTGCGCTGAAAGCAAAGCTAACTATTTGGTTGCAGAATTTGTCTTACGG
Source organism: Cosmia pyralina (assembly GCA_946251885.1). Taxonomy (NCBI): domain Eukaryota; kingdom Metazoa; phylum Arthropoda; class Insecta; order Lepidoptera; family Noctuidae; genus Cosmia; species Cosmia pyralina. The sequence goes on along the minus strand of OX276342.1, from coordinate 20,774,002 downwards.
CGATACCAAGGATATTCTAGCGGTCGCCTTATGATTACCTGAGAAAGGTATTCGTAGGGTGATCGTTGGAGTGTCTTTTCATGGTAGTACAAGTGGTAGTCAAAATCAGGTTGAACAGCTGGCTCCTGAACTAAGTAAAAAGATACTTGTATCTCAGGAGCCAAAGTTCCTCTTAAACATTGAAAACTACCACTTGTACTACCATGTTTAGTGTATCTGCTAATTAAAACTTATTATTTATTATTATTATTATTATTAAAAAGAAATATCTTACTCTATAAAAAATGTACGTTTTTGACACAAACATCTGCGTATATAAACCCGCTTAGCCTTTTCCCAACTATATTGGGGTCAGCTTGGAGTCTAACCGGAAGCAGCTGAATACCAGTATGAGACACACATACAGTCCAAAAATTAGAGACATAAAAATAAAATAAAAAAACTCACCGAATTCATAACCTCCTCGTTTTTTAGGGTTCCGTACCACAAAAGGAAAAAACGGAACCCTTATAGGATCACTCGTAAGTTTGTCTGTCTGCCCGTCTGTCACAGCCAATTTGTTCCGAATCTAATGGACCGATTAAGTTGTTTGGTATACATATGAATTTCTGTGACCCAAACAAGGACGGATAAAGTAAATAAATGAATTTTGAATATGAGGGTCACTTTTGGGGGCAAATAAGAATATTAAAAAAAAAGTTTTGCCAACTATACCTTGTGACATATCAAATGAAAGGGCTTACTATGAGGGTCTCAAATATTTTTTTTTATAATTTTAAAATAAACTGTTTTAAAGTTATTTAAGAAAATAGACGAAAATTGACAATTTCCCCCTTTATCTTCGTAACTACTGGCCTAAAATTTTGAAATAAATACAGATAATAGATCTCTTACTTGTAGATTACAGGATAACCTATAAGAAGTCTGTGGTCTTAAAATAACATGGTAAATCTCTCAATATTGTGAGTACAAACTTACATTTACAGTTGGAATGTATGGGAGAACATGTTTTACAACTACAATGTTAAGTTTCTTCTTGGGATAAATTCATCCCAACTACGGAACCCTTCATTGTGCGTGGTCCGCAACACACTTAGCCGGTTTTTTTGAAGTCGGTAAAAATTGCCTAACACATATACCATCTACAGCGGATTCAGCAAAAATAATACAGGATAGGCAAGCAACTCCCAGGAGAATTTCCTCAGACATGATTTGGCCCCACCGTTGAGACTGCCCCCGGTCTTTGTTAGGATTACATCTGACACAGGTATGAAATAAAATAACTAAGTTTATCGTCACGGAAAGCGGCTATGGGTATTTTTATTCAGAGGAGGCTGTAAATATTGATAAAATGTACTGAGTTGCTGTCATGAAAAGGAAAAGCAAGCTGTTAATTTTTTGCTTGTTTATAAGTAAATTGCCAATGCAGTCCCAAAGTTTTGGTTGATTCTTGATGCCTGAATTCGTATGCTTGTTCCTTGTCTGATATTGCGTCATCCTTTGTGTCGATTTTATTTGATGACCATTTTCGCAAATTGAAACCGCCAGATTTCAGCAAATTAATAAGGTCAGCCATAAGTTCTTTGGCTTCCTTTAGGCTGTGATGTCCAGCCAAAAGGTTATCCATGTAAAAACACTGTTCAAGTACAGCTGATGCTGCAGGATACCTTGAACGTTCATCTTCTGCTAAACGTTTTAACGTCATCATGGCTAGGAATGGTGCCGCTTTGGTGCCATAGGTGACTGTTGTCAACTCATACTCTCTTAGCACTTGACTAGGTGAGTCACGCCGGACGATTTTCTTTTACTGTAGATCCTTTTCATTACAGAAGATCTGTCTGAACATCTTCTCGATGTCGGCTGTGATTGCATATTCGTACTGTCGCCATCTCAGAATTAGTGTGAACAAATCCTGTTATAGATTCGGACCACTAAACATTAAATCATTATTTAGACTATAGCCTGGCGATGTTTTTGCCGTTGCATAAATACAACGCAACGCTGTTGTTGCTGAGTCCGGGCGTAAAACGCAATGGTGAGGTAAAATGCAGTCCGGCAAATTCTTCCGTGTGCACTTGCGCATGTGACCCAGTTTGATGTACTCGTTAATGAATGATGTGTAATCTTCGGAAATGTTTTTGTTTCTAGAAAATTTTCTTTCCAGTTGAAAAAATTGTGCTACGGCTCTTTGTTTCGATTCTCCCAATTTTGCCTTGATATCTGACTTTAGTGGCATTCTAACCACGTATCTGCCGTCATCTCGTCGTATTGTTTCCGAATTATATTGCTGAAGGCACTGATAGTCTTCAGAGGACATGTTAGTGTCGGGATCGGTGACATCTTCAATGCTCCAAAACCTTTGTATGTCTTCTATAATATTCATGATAACGTTACATTGATAGGACTTGACATTGCCGCTTAAAATACAGTCAATCTGAGTCTGCTGTGCTATTGGTAGAGATGAGTTTTCCTTAATTATGCCTGCCATGATGATTTCCGAATAAACTTCTGCCCCCAGCAATAAGTCGATTGTCGGACAAACGTTGAAATCTGGATCTGCCAGCTGGATGTTTTTAAGATATTCTCACGATGCTTTTGAGAAACTATGATTTGGCAAGTTGTTAATTAATTTCTTCATTACAACAGCTTCTGCTTGGAATGTGTAACTGGAGTGTATTGAGGATGCCACCGGACTCAAAACTCCCTTACAATTGGTTTGATTGGCACTGACTCCAACTATGACGCCTTTGCATGCTCGGCGGGGGAGTTTCAGGATTTGAGCTGCGTTCTCAGTGATGAGGGAGGCTTGAGATCCTTGATCTATGAGAGCCCTCATTGTGTGATATTCCACATTAGCCCCTTGTATACGGATAAGTGCTGTTGCAAGCAGAATTTCAACATTAGTTTCCTTTGAAACATGCGTCACATTACTTCGTGTTTCATCTTCACGTGACGTAGACGGTGACGTACTCATGTTACTGGACACTGTGTTTGTCTGTAGGGAATCGTGTAGCACGGTGTCATGAGTTCCTTGACACATCCTGCACCTTGATTCAGAACGGCATAATTTGTTTTTGTGATCAACCAGGCAATTTTTACACAAGTTCAACCTTTGAACTGTGTTTCTTTTTTCTTCTGACCCAGACATAAAAAACGGTCTGCAGTAGAATAGTCCGTGGCTTTCGTCGTTGCATAGTGGGCAATATTGTGTCCTCATTGTACAACTTTTAGCAGTGTTAAAACGGTTTATTGGAATCGTTGTTCTTGTTGAAATTATTTGATTTTGATTGATTCTTTTTGTTGAATTGATGTTCTGATTCTTTGCTGTTACTCGGAAATGACGACGATGATGGTTTAGATGTATGGTGCATGCGCCGTATTGATTCGAGAGCAGTATACTTGTCCTCTAAAATATAAGAAAATCTGCTAGAACAGGCAAGGCTCTAGGATTTTCTAATGATTGAGTGTATTCACTGAGCGTGTGAGTATCTAGCTTCAACGTAAGTAAATGCACGACCGTTGGCCCCACGGTGGTTACGTCTATACCAAGGTTTCTCAAGGCGTTGATCCATTCATTAATGGTGCTGAACATGTTCTTGATCTGTGTGTTGACTTGGTTTTGCATTGTAGGTATTGACAGCAGTATATTCATGTGCGAGGTAAAAATTAGCCTGTCATTGTTATACCTATGATTCAAGATGTCGCAGCAGATTTGGTAATTCTCAGAACTGATATTGTGGTGTTGAATAATCCTTTCTGGTTCGCCTTTCAGTTTACTTTTTAATAACTGCATCTTCTGGGCACTTGGAATGGATTTGTTGTTATGGACTACTTCTTGGAATAAGTCCCTGAATGATATCCATTTGTGATAGTTCCCCGAGAAGGTAGAAATATCAATTTTCAGTGTAAAACTTTCCCGATATGAAACGGAATACATCTTGCTATTGACCAGCTTTTTGATGTCAACGTACAGTTGTTCGTACTTGCTATATTCCTATTCATACTCCTCATCTTTCGAGTACATCTCACTATCAATTTCCCAGTGCAGGGAATCAATGGTTGACCATTTTGCTTTAATGGTTCTGAGTACATCTTCGAATTCCCATTTTTCGGAGAGGTTCTCTATGTACACGCTTTTGATTGAGGTGACTTATCCCCTTTCTCCAAAACTAGTTGGCGGTTTGTATTGTTGATTGATGTCCTTAGCTTCATTATAGAAGATCATTGCCATATTGTAGAAGTTTTCCGAAAAGTATGTATAACCACAATCTTCAAAGTCACATAATCTAACATGATTCTCATGAAACTCCCGCCAGTATGTATCCAGGGTTTGCAAACGTTTCTTGATGTTGGTCGGAGTTTTGAGATCTGCAGAATCCTTCTTGAAATTCCGCAGTTGCTGCTCCATGCCTTGAATGATCTGATCCTGATTGGCCAAAATGTCCTCCATATTGGCGCTCATGATTGTTGTTGGTTTAGTTTTAGCAGACGGATGTTGCTCTGTCCACAGGTCGTAGCCGCAGGAACTGTACTTTCACGCCGACAGTTTATTCACACTGTTAAGAACGCGAAATAGTCCCGCCTATACGGAAGCTCGAAGGACCAAAAGGATGTAGGATCTTTACACCTTTTAATGATGATAGTTGATTGATACGCAAGAATACGTAATAATGGATTTTATTGATTTAATGATAATGAGTGCACGATTTGGATGATATTTGTATACTAAACTATAGACCGCGCGTAGCAAGTAAAGTGCTGACACAATGATGTCAAATTTGTACGTGCTTACAGTCCTACCAACTTATCTGTGAACTGAAAGAGGACGGCACCATCGATTCAGTGTTGCTAATTAATATAAGATGCCCAAAATTGAGCAAGTTTTCAAGAAGGAAATTTCACATTAGACATAATCGTTTCATAAGAATTACAGTTTTTACAAATTAAAAACAATGATACCTATATAAAAATAATAAAATAACATGACGGCCTTAGTTCCAATTTTCGCCATTTCATAGATAAGTTGGTAGGAGTGTACACTGTACAAATTGGAATTATAGAAAGATAGAAATTTTATTTGCTCGAACATGTGTATACATACATAATTAAAATAATACATGCATGCAAGATCTTAAAATAAGAGTGGGTCACGACATGTCTGCCATTTCCATGGCGTGCAAATATCTTAAGTACAATTATTATTAAATCAATGATTTTTTACTTTACCACTTATTCATTAAAAATCAGTCACAGTTAATCAAATTTCATTATATTCTAAGTATTTCTAATAATTTCTATCATCATTCTTCTGCCCTTATCCCAGTTTATTTGGGGTCAGCGCAACATATCCCTTTCTTCCATATTTGTCATCTCGATAGCCATTTCCTTTCTAGCCATATCATCTTTCACACAGTCCATCCATAATTTTTTAGGGTTCCGTACCTCAAAAGGAAAAACGGAACCCTTATAGGATCATTTCGTTTTCCGTCTGTCCGTCTGTTTGTCTGTCAGTCAGTCTGTCAAGACCCTTTATCTCAGGAACCCGTAAAGGTCACTTTCAGACTGCCTCTTAAATACCTACTAATTTTTAGGGTTCCATACCAAAACGGTAAAAAGGAACCTTTATGGTGCGACTCAGTCTGTCTGACTGTCACAGCTGGATATCTCAACAAGAACTACTAATGCTATCAACTTACAATTTGGAATAGTTTTAGATGACGTTTGCCCAACAATTTTGCAAATAAGCAAGAAATAAAAATACATACCTATACATTTTTTTTGCAACAGGGCCTGAAAAGGGTTTTTAAAAATTCGAAGTGGGGCTACGAGGGCATGTGGGGTATCATACAAAAAAGCGTTGTTTGTACATTCTCATTTTTTTCTTTTTTTAGGCCGTATAGTTTTTGACTTTATATGAAAAGTGTAAAAAAAAATATCGTTCCCCCCTTATCTCCGAAATTTGCACAGAGAAAAATCTGAAATTATTCTATGTGGTAGAAGTTTATGTAAAGATTACAGGAAAAATAAAACGATGCCTCTAAATATCACACTTTTTCAGCAATCAGAATGGAACCCTCGGTGCGTGAGTCCGACTCGCTCTTGACCGGTTTTTTTATTCTATCCATTCGCGTAATACCACACAGTTTAGAAAATATTATATAATAATAGCGTTCAGTAGAAACTACGTAGAAATCTCACCAGCCTTCTGTTAAGGGCCACCATAAATCACACTTTGACTTTGCTAGGTAAAGTTAGCATTTTAAACGAATACTGGCCTTACTTTTTACTACATAATGATTATATTCTTATAAGCGAATGTTTAGCGATTTATGAATCTTGCCCTGAGAACGATTTTAATGAAATCAATCTCAAGACTATATTGTATACCAGTGTAAAGGGTACCACATGCCGATGAAATATAAGGCATATAGTTGGCAAACCCGTCGCTACATATACATTCGAGGCACTCGGAGGCAGTGGTAACAACTTCTCATCAAGGTAATATGGACTATACGAGTACTAAAATCTGGACTAAAGGCGAGGTTATTCTCTATAATAAAAACCACTTTGTCCTTCAGTACACAATACTGAGACCCTCATCCTGATTCTCAACCACTTGTGAGAAACAATTACAACCATCTCTACAACACGCCTCGTAATGGATAAAACAATAGACAGGAAAAGAAAGCCAACACCCCATACGTATAAATCAAAGGATTGTACCCAAGGGTGGCAGGGATGCTCTAAAAATTGCAAATTCCATCCCTTGTATGTATTTTACTTGTATATTTCTTATTTTTCCAGTTGATATTAAGTGGAAAAGGAGTGAAACTGTTTATTTTATCTACTTAAGTATATAATTGTCATCATGCTATATCCAGACGGTAAAGCCTTTAACTCTTGATGACGAGTGAGTCCGGGCAAAGGTCCAAAGGAGTAGGTCAAGATTAGAAATTTATACGAGTTGACACCCGCTTAATCTTAAATAATCAATATTTTATCTTAAATACAAACAATTGATAATGCTACCTAGATACAGATAAAACACTCTATTTATTAATAAAAAACAATCAAACATTTTTAGTTAGTACTATGTTTTGCCTGCGGCTTTGCCCGTCATGACCCTTTTTCTCTGGAACGCACGGAGGTATCAAGTTGAAATTAATATTAAATACGTAGGTATATGGTTTCTTGAAGTTATAAAAAAATCAAGCCTCTAAGTCAACGCAATAAAAAAATATGGCCCTTTATGCGACATACTATTTTGATACTCGCAAGTAAATCAAAACCTATAGGGTACTTCCTGTTGTACACGAATCATGACAAGAACCAAGGTCACACAGCACAAATAAAGGAAAAACTCCGAATATTGTTAATTTGTAATTTTATTACATACACAAATTTTTTTTGGAATTATAATATTGTTTGTTTTTGAGGTAAATTCTTTTCAACTACGGAACCCTTCATTGTGCGTGGTCCGACACGCACTTGGCCGGTTTTTTTTTATACTAGACCATACCTGGGAACCTTCTGTTTACGGAGATATTGAAGGACAAACCAACTTCTTTTGACATCCTTTTACGAAATCATCCTATAAATGTTATAATTAAATTTTTAATACTTCCACGATCCCTGTACCGTTGTATACACGTATAAGCACAATGTTTTGCATGCTTTATACGGAGTACAGAGTGGTGAAATGTAACACAACAACATCATCATCATCTGCCTAGCCTTTTCCCAACTATGTTATGCCGGGTACAGATTGGTGAAACGTAACTTGAAATTTAACACAAGTTGAAACAAATTCGCCTAGATGTTGTGTTAAATTTCATGTTGCGTTACACAAATTAGGGTGGCTAATTTGTGTTACATTTCATGTTACGTTTCACCAATCTGTACCCGGCATTAGGGTCGGCTTCCAGTAACACAACAACGTCCCAGCATCGGCATTACATTGCTCTCTACCGTAAACAGGGAATTTTCGCATCGAAAATGAATTAGTTTCTCAGCAATTATTTTTGCACAACGCTACCTAGTTTGATGTATAGAATGCCAAGGTAAGGAATATATATATATATATATACTGGATGACTTTTTTTACCGTCTTGGAAAAAATTGGCCATAATCGGTGAATGAAGTAGAAGTCTATGGCATAGTACCTAGTTTTTTTTTTATAAAAGCTTAGAGAGAAATTGATCTAAGTATCAATAAATACTACAAATTCGAAGTAAACTTTTCATGCTTGGAACAATAAATACAGAAATTTTGAAAAAAAAAATCGTTAAAATATCAAAATATATATCACATGATTTGAATTTCGAATTTTTTTAATAAAAAAAAAACCAGGTATGCCATAAGCTTCCACTCCATTCACCTAAAGCCAATTATTTTCAAGACGGTAAAAAAGTCATCCAGTATTAGGACTGGTAATTAGTGACCGACATTTAAGCACATGATTGTAAAAGTTGTTTGTTATCATGAGTACAATCATGTGATAAAGTATCGGTCACTAATTACCAGTCTTTCTATATATTAGGTCTTTACCTATGAAATTGCCGTTCTGCAGTACTGGCCATTTCAAATCAAAATAATTTTTGTTTGGCTAAGAATTCTAATTTCAAATTAATTTTATTTTAAAACAAGGATTTTTTTTTCCAAAAGTAGTCATTTGTTTATTGATTAGTGTTACATTTTCATCGCATTTCAATCTTTTTCGTCATCATGGATACGTTAAAAATTCGAGTAATTATGGAATATGAGTACCGTCGTGGCAGCAACGCGGCACAAGCGGCACGCAACATCAACGACGTTTACGGAGCTAACACTACAAACCAACGCACCACTTGTTATTGGTTTGCTCGCTTCCGTTCTGGAAATTTCAACCTGAAAAATGAACCTCGCGGTCGTCCGAAGACTTTGGTCGACAATGATACACAATCTACGGCTCAGTTAGCAGCAGCTTTCGACGTTAGCGTCAAAACAATATTGGTCCATTTGCGTCAAATTGGCAAGGTAAAAAAGCTTGACAAATGGGTGCCCCACGAACTCAATGATCGCCAGCGCGAAGTACGCGTCGAGACCTGCCTTGCACTGCTCAACAGACACACAAATGAAGGAATTTTGAACCGCATTGTTACCTGCGATGAAAAATGGATTCTGTTTGATAACCGCAAGCGCTCAGCAAGTTGGTTGGATCCTGGTTCAGCACCTAAACAATGCCCTAAACGAAAACTTACCCCTAGAAAAGTGATGGTCACTGTTTGGTGGTCTAGCGCCGGTGTGATTCATCACAGCTTCCTACCAAACGGGGTGAGCATTACTTCAGATGTGTACTGTGAAGAACTGAACACAATGATGGAGAAGCTGGCACATCTCCAACCGGCATTGGTCAATCGCTCGTCTCCGCTGCTCCTGCACCACAACGCGCGACCTCATACTGCACAGCAGACGGTCTCCAAGTTGCAAGAACTGGGGTTGGAAGCTCTCCGTCATCCGCCCTACTCACCAGACCTTGCGCCTACAGACTACTACTTTTTCCAGAATTTGGATAACTTCTTGGCGGGAAAAAAATAAAATACCCAAGAGGCAGTACAAAATGCCTTTGAAGAATTTGTTGCCTCCCGTCCAGCTGATTTCTTTAAGAAGGGCATCAATAAACTGCCACTGCGTTGGCAAAGATGCATTGATTGCATGGGTGATTACTTCGATTAATACAAATAAAAAATGCATGAAAAAAATTCGTTTAAATTTTTTCATACAAAACGGCAATTTCATAGGTAAAGACCTATTATATGTTACGGTATGCGTGATTAATTAAAAATTGTAAATAATTTTCTATCATTATTATTAATTACCGAAAGCCGAGGTAAGAGTAAGAAATTAATCACATTTACCGGTGATTATTAATAATGTAACCTTATTAGCTTATTACCTACCGATAAATGTAAAAATTTTCAAAGTTTATTCAATATTTTAGTTCATTACCTTTATGTATTGTGGCATATATTATCAATAAATACCTATTGAACAAAGAAATAGAAGAAAGATTTTAATTTTTAATTTTGATTTTACGGAGTCTATGATTGTACCTACTTACATTTTTACACAAAACCAAAGAATAAACGATTTTGAATGTAAGTTTCTTTTAGTTATGGATTTGTAAGTACTGTGGTATTATAAATAAATACCTACTGGACAAATAACTTCGAGTCTTATTTTATTTTATTACTTTTACTGACGAGAGAGTGAATTATTAGTAAAAACTGATAAAAGTGATGAATTTGATTTTTATATTCATAATCGGTTGGGGAAAAAGTTTCTTCGCATTTTTTAAGAAAATTCAAAACATTTTTTAATATACATTATTTACATTTATCTAAAGTATGTAGGTACCATTTTGTTCGGTAACTTTCTGCCATCTTGTAGGTAGGTACATGACCCCATTGCTATAGAAATTTTGGGACTTCTGATCAAAATACCGCGACAAGTGGTTTTGGCAGTCCTCTCGTGATGTTAACCTGACACTGCCTAAAGAATCTGAAGACACCGAAACAGGTGGAAATCTGAAGGTGCAAGGTTATAGGTTAAGTTTAGGTTATAGGTTAAGGTTACGGCGGATGCATCAACACCTCCCAGCCAAACTCTCTTAATTTTTGCTGAGTGGCTAAAGATGTGTGAGGTCTAGCGTTATCATGATGAAAAACCACACCCCTTCTGTTGATTAATTCCGGCAGCTTTCTCTCAACTTCTTGCTTTAATCTCATCAGTTGTTCGCAGTAGAGTTCAGAATCGATGGTCCTGCCTGGTGGTAACAGCTCATAATCAATAATGCCTTTCCAATCCCACCACACACACAGCATCACCTTGTTGCGAGTGAACCCGGGTTTCGCCACAGTCTGTGAAGCCTGACCGGCCTTTGACCACGACCTTTTTCGCACGTTCTTGTCGTACGTGATCCACTTTTCATCTCCAGTTAGTAGGTTCTTCAAAAATGGTTCGGTTTCATTACGTCGTAATAAAGAATGACAAATGAGTACACGGTTCATTAGGTTTCTTTCAGTGAGCTCGCGAGGTACCCAAATATGGAGCTTTTTTGTGTACCTAGTTTTTTTCAAATGAGCCAAAACTGTTTTGTGGTCAATTCCCAGTCCTTCAGCTACGTTGTAACTACTGATATGCCGATCTTGCTCCACTTTTTCAAAAATGGCATCCATTTTATCCGTGATAGGGCGACCAGAGCGTCGTGCATCTGTGGCATCAAAATTTCCGGATTGAAAACGCTTAAAACAAATTTGTGCTACTCTCACAGACACTGCACTGGGTCCATAAACATCGCAATTTTTTTTCGCGGCTTGCGTTGCATTTTTAACTTTTTTGTAGTAAACTTTTAAAACGTATCGAATTTCTTCATTAGATTCACTCATCTTAACAGTACGAAAAACAAATGAAAATCACACTTTTTCCTAATTTGAATTTGGAATTATGTTCTTTCAAATTTAAACTTTCAATGTTACCAAAACCAGCCAGATACAAATAGTATAACCAAAGATATTTTATTTTAAGTTCATACATACTATAATGCGAAAAGACTTTTTCCCCAACCTAATATTTACCAAATCATGAGGTAGTTATTAATAATGATGGATAATTATTAATAATTTTCAATTAATCACATTATCCGTAATATATATATCTTAAATTTTGTAGTCTTTATGCAGGCGCGGCAAGACGAATACTGAACACATAAAGGAATTATTAAAGGCTGAGTTGCCCATGACGTTGAAACGCAAACTCAATGACATGTATGTTCTTGGGATGTAGTAGGTGGGCACTAGCCAATAGTCCACTGCAGCTGAGTAAGAATCCAAGTATTTCTAGTAATAGATTGGCCAGACACGTAAAAAATCACGTATGAGATTAATAGGACACAATTGCTCCAGCGTCAGAGTATTGCATTTCCGAAGGTTTGCATCTAAATGTTTTTTGGAAGGAGACAATGGCTGAACTCTGAAAAACAATGGGTTTGTTTGGCATGTTCATGGTCACTAAGGAGGACGTTATTATAAAAGAAGACTATACCGCAAGTTACTGAAATTATGTCCTCTGTTCCTAAAGAAATGTTCATTGTCATTCACTCTTACGCCTGCAACAGTAGCAGTCAACAAAATCTTCCTAAAAATGTGAATATGGGTAGTTCTTCGAGGACCCTCAAAACGCGGTCACACGGTCTTAATTCCTAACATAATAAACATTCAGTCTTAGGACCAAATACAGATTACTCTTTATTTATAATATATGTATATAATTTTAACATTAAACATCTAAAATAATTTATTATCTTAAAAAAAAAAAATATATATACCTCTGTCGAAAACGGGAGCAGAATCGGTGTTCTTCGCGCGTCACACTCTATTCGCGCTCACGGCAAGCTTTGATAACTTTTGTAGTCTATTCATAACCATATAATGTAACATCAAATTAATTGTGTTTAGTTAAGCACCATAACTATCAAAGCATATTAATTGTATCTCTTAACTTACAATAGTTATTAGGCATTATGTCTGTCTCTGTCACACGATTTTGCTAGTTTCGCGAGCGCGCAATAAAACGGCACCTATCTTCCAAGAGCGCCAACTTGTCGCTACAAGTTTTGGCTGCGCAGATGCCCAGTACCTAATGCCCATCAGTGGGGAGAAACGTACGTTCATCGCTTCAAAATAAAAATAAATAAAATCACAATATAAATCGTTCTAAATATTTTCGGAACTCACCAGGCAATAATGTTTTTAAAACATGATTATTTCCTACGTGATTACCACCGATACCCATATAGATATCTAATCTTAATACATTCAACCAACATTATTTACCCCGATACAGATAAAAACATTCTCTATAAATTATAATGCGACAGTAATTTACACTTAGTATCACAAGCAATCATGGCACAATACAACTTTGAAGGAGTTTTCGATGATATTAATGTTAGTCAACTGGAGTTCATTAATAAAGTGATTCAAGAACAAGACTTGCAAGTTACTAAAGTGGTTTTCAGTCCAGTTGGTCAAGCTGGTGATAATTTCGTGGCAAACGTAAAGAGGATCAGCATAGAAGGTGATAATGGAACTTTAAAATTGATTGTTAAAGTCGGATCTGGAGTCGAAACCATTCGTAACATGACGAACACTAATGCTATGTTCAACAACGAGCACACAATGTATTCGGAGGTATTGCCTAAGCTAGTGCAGTTGCAGAAAGATGCAGGAGTGCCAGAAGAAGAACAACTAAGATACGCGAAATGTTACGGATCCGTAAGTGAAGCACCTAACGAGCTTATAATTTTAGAAGATCTGGGTGAATTAGATTTCTCTATGTTAAACAAGTTTGACTCTCTGTCCGATGATTGTGTTAAAAGTATCTTAAAGAACTTCGCTATACTCCATTCTCTTTCCTACGCTTTAAAGAAAAAAGAACCAGAAACTTATGATCTCTTCAAAGGTAAATTAATAGATCCATGGTCACTGATGGCTCAGATGCCAGAAATTGAGTTACATTTGGAACATCTTGAAACTCAAATTATATCACTACTTGACGACGAGGATCATAAGAAAATTGTGAAGAATAAAGTAATTGATATTTGTAGCCTGACAACCAAGTTTTCAAAGGATGACAATAGATATTCAATTATTCAACAAGGAGATGCTTGGACGAACAATGTGATGTTTAAATTCGAGGCAAGTATTTTTTTTATTTTTAATCATGACAATGTTTCGTATGTACATCGATAAGAAAGACAATAAATTAAGGGCCTATTTCACGATATCCGAATATCCACTACTCACCGAATAAATTCAAAAATGGAACAGAATTTGTATGAAATTATCTGTCCTGTAAGTTAGTAGGAACTTAATCGTAGGTGGTGAAATAGGCCCTAGTCACATATGAATATCGTCAAATAGTTATAAACGTATTAATTTCGATTAAACTTTAATAATATTTATTTCCAACGTAAACTGCCTACCCCCATGGGAAGAAGGCGTGAGTTTGTATGTATGTATGTTATATTCATTTCATTATTTGTGCTAAATCTTCTACTATACAAATTTACGTAATATTTAAACAGGGTGACTGTGTGGTACGTCAAATTACAATTTGACGTATTCCTTCCAGGACGTGATAGAGTAACCCATTTACAACAATTAAGCACCCCATAACGTGATAGAGTAACCCATTTACAACAATTAAGCACCCCAATTCATGGGATTCGAGAAAACCCAATTTTTATGTAGGGTAACTGCTATAGTCTCGCTTTACTAATTGGCCACTCATAAAAAAAAAGGTAGAAAAACAAGGCAAAGCAAGCAAGCTCATGAATTAAAAAGACCAAAATAATTGTTTGATTAGTTCCCAGTTTTCGTTACTAAATATAAATTTTCTCTGAACTCTCAAATTGAATGGCCTTCATTGCTATTCCGTTGGGTACCTAATACTTTTACGAACCTTTTGATGTTACAAAATTTTCTAAAACATAAAATAGTTAAAAGACACTAGATTATTTTTGAAAATGTTTAATGAACTTCATCCTTTAGTTTATTAAACATTTTCAAAAATAATCTAGTGTAGGTACATGATCTGATACCGTGACCAGCGAGTAGACCGTGAGTCATGTAAAAAACTTAAAAGCCGCTCCGCAACTTGTGACCTGGTGATGACAACCTGGGCGCCTTGCGTGGTTGCAAAAGCCTGTTGATTTCGGCCAGGTATGTACTTGGCCCAACCAATCGGGCTTTTAAACTAGACACGCTCACTTTAATACCCAGAGCGTTTGGGCCAACATTCTGGCCCAAACCAACAGGCTATTAGAGTAGATCAGTCGCTTTACTCCAACTACAAAAACCCGAGTGACTCCGCCAGCGTGTTTGTCTCTAACAGGGAATTGTAGGTGCAGGTATGTTTACTCTAAAACCCATAGCGCTACGCAAGAGATAAAGAGTCCAACCAACCTCTATAAGACGAGTTCAAAGAGGTACAAATGGGAGAAATTGAATTCAGTCTGGATGCCCTTCTAATGAAGAAACAGCCAAAAGAGCTCGCAAGAGGCCTCATAAATGTATTTTTTTTTGTGTATCATCAAATGAATTCTCCCGCTCTGGGCGGAGCGGGAGGGCGTGTCAGACTTTTACTGACTAAACCCACCCGTGTTTCTTCAGTTGCCTGTGCCAGGGCCACGGTATCTCTTTCGAACAACCCGCGACCCTGGCGGCAAGCCTAAGTATTGATTTAGGACAGCATAGGCTAAAAAAGTGAAAACTAAAATAAGTAATTTTACATTTCGTTTGATAGTAGATTTTTCATAAAAGTGCAAAATTAACTTTAAATTCTTAATTTACGTAGACTTGAATTTGATGTCTTACATTAAATTTATAAATCTGCAGAAATGTTTGTTTTGTTTTCTTTCAATAAAACTTCCCACTCCACCACCGTCTACTGCCTCTCAGGGTTTTGTAGTGGCAGTATTATAAAATGCCAACTTTAATTTGCCTGTTGGTTTCGCCTCTTGACTGGCTGAAACACTCTGGGGATTAAAGTGAGGGTGTCTACTTTAAAAGCCCGAGTGGTTGGGCCAAGTACCTGGCCGAAATCAACAGGCTTTTGTAATCACGCGGGTGCCTAACGTGTAATGGATTGCTGGGAAGTTAGAAAGTGGTGGGATGGCATAAACCAGTTAATTATTTTGATTATCACTCAACTTTTAAACATTTCCACCATTTGCAAATTCAAACTTTGCCAGCATTATTGACTGTTTCAACGGCACCTCTAAATGTTTTTTTAACATTTGTACTTGGTTAGACAGCTGACTAAATGAAGATGTCTTCCCCGTAATTTGTACGCTTTGTTGTACTAAAGTTTTGAGATAACTGGTATCAAACTTCATGTACAGTCAACAAAAGAGATATCTAGGTAGGGTACACTAACATATTTGTATGTGAATTGCTTCATGTTCTATTTTAAATATATTACTTTGGTTTTGCAATAATCCTACACACCAACACAAAATTATATATTTTCACGAAATTGAACATGAAGCAATTCACATACAAATATGTTAGTATACCCTGCCTAGATATCTCTATTTTTGACTGTACGTAGATGATATTTGAAAATGGTTAATAAACTTCTTTCTTTAACTTTTAACTGTTTGATGTTTTAGAAATGTTTGGTAAATCGAAAGGTTCGTTATAGTATTAGGTGCCCAATGCCTTCATTGCTATTCCATATTTCTTCTTAGTTACGAAAACTGGGAAATTTCCAAAAATACATAAAAATTGGATTTTCTTGAATCCCATGAATTTTCGCCTAGGCTTTATGGGGTGCTTAATTGTTACAAATGGGTCATACTATCACATCCTGAAAGGAATACGTCAAATTACAAGTCACCCTGTATATGTATTCCTTAAGTTGAAATATTTGGCATGTTAGTTGGCACAATAGTCACTTATGTATGATTTATTTTTGTTCCCAGGGAGATAACTTAGTACAATCCATCATGATTGACTACCAAGTGTCGAAGAACAGCAGTCCTGCGGTGGATATCCTCTACATGATCTTCAACTGCACCGACCATGAGACCAGGTCTAAGAACTACTACAACTGGTTAGACTACTATCACACTGAATTAGACAATTCCTTGTCGAACTTTGGCCTGAAAGCCAACTTTGCGTACCCTAGAGACCAGATGGACGCAGACTTGAAAAGATACGGAAAATTACTTTTTGGTATGTGCCTTTTGATAACTGATGTGTTGATGAGAGACTCCAAAGAAGCTGGCAAAATGATGGATACCTTAAAGGAAGTTGGTTTCGATGAAGTGATGGAAACAATGAAAATAAAAGGCGTGCAGAGTGATGATACTATGTACCGTATTAAAAAGAGAATTGTAGAACTTATTGATAGTTACACAGAATTCGGTTTGTTTTAAAATAATGAAAGTTTAACAATTAAAAAAAAATATATTTGGCTGTATTGTCCCTTTGCAGCGCAACGATATCTGGTCCAAAAAATGAAAACCTATTTATTATTCTTATTTTTTTCCTTTAACTCATTGGTGTCTTTGGTTACTACTACTACGATTGTACTTAAAATAAATAAATAAAAATAGTTTTTATTCACAAAAACAGAAAAGTAGGTAAATAAACTAAGTGAGTAGAATTATACAAAGATTAGGTACTAAAGGTAGGTAGTGCGGTCGAAAGATCAATAAGAATAGATACCCTGCCTCCCAAACTGGGAAAATCTGTATTTGGGAGGCAGTGTCTTCGCATTACATAATTAGATTAAGGTCGAGCGATGTTTGTGATCATACAAGTGGATTTTGAATTAGAGAATTGTCAAATAAGGGTATGTGAGACGAAAAACTTTATTTAGGTACCTACAGTATGTGTATGTTAGTGTGTTTTGGTGGTGTAGTGATGATATATTACGTATGTTATGTCTGTGTATGGGGTATCGAATAATGTTTATTTTATTATTAATTTTTGTGTATAAGTGTGAGGTTAAAACATAATGCTGGCGTCTAGCAGAAGCGGTCTTGTTTCCGTAAGACATAAAGACTTTTTCCTACGGTGTGTTGAGTCAGGTGGGGAGACCTTAGTGTGCTTTTTCAGGACGGATCGAATCACAAACAACTGCCCTATAGTAAGTACTTTAACATATTTGTACAATTTGTTAGACCTCACCTTAAGGAGGATCCGTAGTAGTAGCCCGCAAATTCAAAAAACATAAGAATATTTGAATTTCGCGGGCTACTACTGCGCAATCACCTTAAGGATTGCTCTTTGTGCTCGCTTCAACATAAGAAACCTAGCCATAGCTGCACCTTCCCATACTGTGATGCAGTAGGTGATGACAGACTGGCAGATAGCAATAATTCTAATCGTGTTGAGGTCAGCAAAGTACCAAAGAAGCTTAAATATATAAATCATTCTTCTAATACTGGTGCTTATCATATCTAAGTGCAAGTACCAGTCCGCCATCAATCACAACTCCCAGATACTTGAGATTATTTACCTCACGAAGGACGCACGTCTGGTCATTACAAGTGTGAGCGTTAATAGTATAGTTTGTAGGTGGTTTTGTACTTGGATGTAGCTTGAAAGGGATGTAGTAAGTCGCCAGCTTATAACGGTATCAAGTGATGATTCGGGAGCAGCTCTAACATGTTCGCAAACTTTCCCATAGACTATAATTGCTGTAAATATAAATCAAAATATAAATAATTAAGTAAAAAAAAACAATACCTTAACCTATCTAAAACTATTAAAAACTGAAATATGGCGACGAAAAATTCCTCGGCATCGCTGTTGACTGGTAACATTACCAGTCAACAACGATGTGGAGGAATTTTACATACCCAAGAAACTGGCGGCATTGCCACGTTGTATGGCAATGCTTAGCCTCTGACCAAGATAAAAGCCTGCCCTTGGGTCACGGGAAGTGATTCGTTGAACAAACCAAGAGCACTCGGACCCTACGGCCCCAGGGTTTCGACCCCAAACGACTTGAAAATATAATTACCTATAAGGTTATTATACTTCCGCCGCTTGTGGTTTTCCGCAGCCACAGCAGCAGCGCCAGCACAGCACGCCGAATATATAGAATAGGTATAATCTTCAGCTTAATGAATATTTTAGAGTTCATGAGAGGTAAGCAGCATAGCTCGTTTATGTAAACCTGTAATAAGGTCGGCCCCAGCGCACTTCCCTACGGGACTCCGAACTCCTGGTTTCCCCACTACTAGCACACATTCTACGATTAGTGAGATAACTTTCGAAAAAATCGTGAGTTTCCCTAGGTGTTACCACACCACCACTTACCAGTTTCCATAGTTGCGCATGGTGCCGCAACATCTTTTGAAATGCTCAGTGGCATCCCGAATCCTGGATTTGTAACAACTTTATGATAAAAAACAGCTGGAGGATTCTATTGTTTTCTTCTGTGTCGTACGAACAACACACACCCAAGCTAAGGTTGCCATGCCGAGAGCTAAGGTAGGGTAGCGTGCCTGTTGTCTGGGATCGGGCGCCCCCATACACTAACAAGCCTTACCTCTTCTGACATATACTCCGAAGTGAAAGCGAAAGTGAAAGGAATGGTAAAAATTAGAAGGATGAAAAGAAAGAAAAGATAACAGGAAGTACTCTGATGACTTCAGGGCCAATGTTAAACTGTTCTGGAAACAGGTAAGATTGGCTCGCGGATTGGAACATCGAGTATGAATGTTATAAGAGCAGAAGATGGATGATTACTAAGCGGTGAATGTAAAGTCTTAGAACACTGGAACGGATACCTACTTTTTACTTTTTTACTTGTCAGGATAGTGTGGAAGGGGTGGATAACTAGGCAGAAGCGAGTTTTGAAGTCCCAAGCTCAGATGTAGATGGAAAGAATGAAATAGAAATATATGAGATTGTAAGAGCGCTGATAGGGATGAAAGTTGGCAAAACTGCAGGGTATGACAGACTGTCTGCTGAAATGTGTGTGTTGGAGATATGGTCGTGTGCCGGATAATTGATGCAATACTGTAATCTTACCACTAAACAGGGTGTATCAGAAAGATGTGGTCAAATTTAAAGGTGTGGTCCGGACCATCAAACTGAACAACTTTGTCCGTGGGACCAACATCGTAATCGAGAAAAATTTATTAGCTGTCCCGTACAAAGCCTCAATACCTACTTGACCCAAATGTATGGACGGCTAATATTTTTTTCTCTATTACCTACGGTGTTGGTCCCATGGAAAAAGTTGTTCAGTTTGACCATATCGTTCTAATACACCCTGTATAATGGAAAAGGCTTCTCTGCAGGAGTGTAAAAACTACCACAGCATTAGTCTTTTGAGTGTTGTCTGCAAACTGTACGCGAAGGTTTTAATAAATAGGGTGACAAGAGTGACATCATTCTCCTGCCCTTATCCCAATCTATTTGGGGTCGGCGCAACATGTCCTTTTTTTCCATACTTCTCTATTATTCGTCATCTCGGTAGTCACCCCCTTTCTAGCCATGTCATCTTTCACACAATCCATCCATCGTTTCTTTGGTCTTCCCCTACTCTTATAGCCATCGACATTCATACTCAAAACTTTCCTCACGACATTTTCCTCACTCCTCCGCATCACATGCCCATACCATGACAGCCGATTTCCGCAAAACTTTTCAGTCACCGGCGCCACTTTTAGACTTATGAGGAAAAATATGAGATGTGCAGGCAGGATTAAATGATGTGGGAAAAAATATATTCATTATTAAATTTAAAATTAATAAACTTTGCATCCTAACTATGAGCATGAAAAATTTCGGATTTGTTTTTATCCGACTTAAAAAGAAAGAAGGTTATCAATTCGATACGACGTATGCAATATTATTGGCACACACACACACACACATCATTCATCTTCCCTGTATTATTTGTTGACACAAATGCCGGTTCTACACAATTAACATAGCAAATGCTTCTGCTGTTAGTCGTTAAACAAATCGCATTTTCCTTTCTTCATATTTTAAGCCAATCTAAACAACTTAATTGTCCAGTGAAAAGTAAATATCTAGGTTGATAACTGTGACTGTGTTTATGATATAAACAGCTGGAAATACTGGCCAATAGAGAAAGGTGGGAAATAGATATAACAGATGTGAGATGCAAAGCTAAGAAAACAAAAAAAAGATAAATGAAGGGTTATTTAGAAGGATCACAGGGCCTTGGTCCGGGTCGATATCGAGGCAGAAAACCAACCATTGCTATCTTATATCAAAGAGTTCTAAAAAGGAATTAAAGTAACCAATTTTCCGAAACTGTTATGATATTGAGATCCTGGGTTCGATTCCCAGGTCGGGCAGTGTTATTAAATTTTTTTCATCTAGAATTTCTCAGTAGCAGGAGTTTGGATTTGTGCTCGGTTGATGGCAATAGGCTCGCACCCTGTTATATAACTGGCGAAATGTGGGTTTACTATAGGTACATCTCTGCCTAATCCTTCGTGGATTACAGGCGTGATTTTATGTAGATATTCAATCAACAAAACAAAAACCAAGATTACTTCAAAGGCTTCTTTCCTCTTACTAACTTTACTGCAAACAAGATTAAAAAGCAGAAGAAGAAAGATGTTCTAAAAGTTATGATTAAACAGTTTAGTCATCATTTATTCTTACGGTTTTTGGAAGCTTTGTTTTACAAAGTGGTATCGTGCTACCAAGTTACTGGATTGTAAAGGTCTCAGAAGTAGTCGCTGCATGTAAAGTACTGGTATTTACCCTAACATAATTGGGAAAATCTGGGAAGACGATTTTAAGTTTTGGGAAGATTGAACTTTATAAATGCAAAAAAAGATTTTAAAATACTTGCCTCAAACCTGAACATAATATTGTTGGTCCAACAATCTCCATGTTGAATAACTGCATAACGGCTACCATTTTCGAATTTCGTCATTTTGATGGCAAGATCTATAACGTCACAAACTTTGTTACTCATGATGTTTTTATGCTCCGGTAAATCGAGCAGATTAAGAGAAAGAGTCTCAATTTGCTGGAAAATAGCAACTTTTCCAAGACTTCCTTCAGCCATTGCTCCCATCAGATCCCGCATATTGTTCTTGTAATAATTATATGTTTCGGGTTCTTTGCTCTTCAAAACATAAGAAAGTGAATGGAATATAGCTAAATTCCTCAATACATTGGTCACACACTCATCGGAAAATGATATGAATCTGTCGATCATAGCAAAACCTGATGTCTTGAGGTCTTCTATCAGGATAACTTCATTAGGTGATTCAAGATTCGTTCCGTAACATTTTGGGAACTTCAATAGGTCTTCTTCAGGTATATCGGCTTGCTTCTGTAGTTGCAGTAACTTTGGCAGAATCTCTGTATACATCAGATGCTCATTATGAAATGCTAGATCAACACCTGTGCTCTTCCGAATGAGTTCGAAAGATGGCGCTATTTTAGCAATCATTGAAAAGTTTTCATTTTCTTCTTCTATGACGATTCTTTTCACGTTTGCTCCATAATTGTCAGCTGCTCCTCCAACAGCCTCGATGGTAACTTTGCTGTCTTTGAAACCTTCTTGTTCGATCACATGTTTAATGAATTCTAACTGGACATCAGTTATATTTTCAATTTCTCCTACAAACTTATGTTGTGCCATGACGGTGTTATGAAACAAACTAGAAGCTGTAAAGTAATACTTCGTTATATTATATAGTTTTTTATTTATCTATAAGATAAACAATCTCTCATCAGGTTCTGCTATTGTTTTTTTAATGATTAAAGAATAGATATAGATAGTAATGTAATAATAACGCATCCATGACTGTGATAAGTAAGGTAAAGCTGTACATTAAATTGTTATGTTTTTCCTGTTAGCAACATTATTTGTAATTGAACATTACTTTCTATTTCAGTATTTTTAATCTCTTAAAAATATGATTTTTTAAAGTCGCTGACGTGAACCAGGATGTTTCGTTTCATAATCTTTAATATCTAAATCTATAGATATAAAAAACAAAGTCGGTTTATGTAGTTTTCACCATCTTTAAAAGAATTTATTCCTGAAGGTT
This sequence comes from Cosmia pyralina, assembly GCA_946251885.1. Taxonomy (NCBI): domain Eukaryota; kingdom Metazoa; phylum Arthropoda; class Insecta; order Lepidoptera; family Noctuidae; genus Cosmia; species Cosmia pyralina. Next base: position 20,751,390 of record OX276342.1, on the reverse strand, counting down.
TATGTATAATATTACACATTAATATTTAACTTATACAGGTTGGTATGGCAGGGACAGCCCTCTTAAAATGCCCTAGCAACCTAGACCATATTAACCACCATTTTGAATTTATTTTAGATGCTATGTTATTTAGAAGAAATAATTGATACGATAAAGCGCGCGAGCGGTTCGATCGGTACAGTAAAATTGCCGTTTTTTTTTTTTTTTCATTTAGCGGGTTCGGTTTTCGGTTCAGACAGGCGAGTCTTCATCCAGTAAATTTATTTATCTACAGTATTTAAGGTACTTTCCCTCCATGTGGCAAAGTCGTAGGACGAGCTTTATATAAGTTTATCTTGGACATCACAAACATCAGGTAAGGAAAACATCGTGAAGGACTTATACAATAATTATAAGTCTGTAATCGCCGTCCTGAGCAAACATGGTGATCAATGCTCGTACCTTCTCTGTATGATAAGAGACCTTTGCCCTGCAGTGGGATAGGTTCTTAATCAGATAAGCCTTTTTTATTACTGGAGTCTTTTCATATTTTTTGGTACTATAATTGCTATGAAAATCTCTAAGACGAGACGTTTTCGATTTTGCGATCAGCACACAGCTTGTGTGACTGGGCGGTGCGTTTTCGCCGCATGCCGTTCCGTTCGGCTTTATATGAAATATTTATTTTTAGTAACGAAAATATGAAAATAATCAGTTCATACAAAATTAAAATATCTTGAAGTCGTTTTTATGTTTTGGGTAGACTTCCTGAATTTATTTCGTAAAGTATTTTACTACAATACTTAAATAATCACATATAGGGCGCTTTCAATTTAGACGTTTCGTGTCGGACCGCTGCGGTGCCGAAGCGGCGCGTTTGTCGTACTGCGCACGGACGGTCGTTTGTTTTCATACAAAGCGCGCGGTGCGGCAACAGTGCGGCGTCGATATCGCGAACGCTCAACAACAGGACGGCAACGCCGCAAACTCCACGTGTATGAAAACAAACGATCGTCCGTGCGCAGTACGACAAACGCGCCGCTTCGGCACCGCAGCGGTCCGACACGAAACGTCTAAATTGAAAGCGCCCATAGAATTGATGTGTATTCGTTTTAGTTTGATGTACTTGCATTATTTGCAGGCGTAATAACAGATTTAAAAGTCACTGAAATCATACACATATCTGCGTCTTATGAGTCATTCTGTGCAATAAAAATGCGATCGCCAATCCGCAACTGATCTGCTGTTCGATTGTAGCCCTGATAAACGCTACAAAGATCTCCTCCAAGACATCAGTAATTTTAGTTTGACTTACTACCTAGTATTGCATTGACAGCCATTCGGATTCTCGATCAGACGTAGCTGATCATTTGAATCTTCAATAATATTACGGTACTTACCTTCTTCAATGTTTATGATAATAATGGAATGGAAATGGAAAATAATAATGGAATTATATTCATGGTATGTTTCATTTAGCAGACGTAAAATATCAAGATTCATTAAAACTGTGGTGAAACTGTGAAAGAAGCAATATAAACAAAGACAATTAAAATGTTTGGATAAATTTTTGGTATCTCTCGACTCAAATTTGAGCAAACTTAAGGAAAATTCTAGATTAATACTGCTGGGAGACCTAAACTACTACTACTTCTGGCAAATCCAAACGCTGATAACATAGCGTATCAATGTTTGTTGGCGCAACATGGCTTACTTCCCGCCATTACAAAGCCTACAAGGGGACACAGCTGCTTGGACCATATTTTTGTGAAAAGTAAAGATTCATTGGTGGGTGTGGTTGTTAAATGTGAGGTAACAGATCATGATGTTGCTATGGTCGGCCTCAACACATCAAAGGATAAACCAAATAGGAAAAATAGGATAATCTTGAAGACAGATTTCGAAGCTGTTTCTGCTGATCTACAAAAGGTTGATTGGACCAACGTTACCAATAAGAGTGATGTAAATGAGGCGTTGGAATGTTTTAATAACATAATCAGTTCTGCAGTAAATACTCACACTCATTTCATCAAAAGTAGCCGTTCGAAGTACAACCTAAAGCAACCTAAAGCCATGGATTACTCCCGGTTTGATGAAATGTATGCGTCATAAAGATAGTTTACACCGTCAGGTAAATATAGACCCTAAAAATGAAACTCTTAAACTTTCATATACTAGATATAGAAACTTTTTATAGATATACTAAGAAAAGCGAAGAAAGACTACGAAAGCAAAGCCTTAGAAGATAACAGACGAAACTCGAAAAAACTGTGGACCACAATAAAAGACATATGTGAGATACGACAGAAAAGAAATGACTCTGCTGATCTACTAAAGGCTAAAAGTACCGCACAGGAATCGCTTAACTACTGTAATCAATATTTTACATCAGTGGGCAAAACCCTGTCTGAGCGAATACTTCAGCGACTATCAACTTTTGAACAAGCACTATCAGCTGATATCGACACAAACATCTCACCAGTTGATTCAATGTTCACAACGCCTACAGATATGTATGAGGTTGACGCTATTATAAGAAATTTCAAACACGATAGTGCAACCGGTTTAGATGGAATTAAACCGTCTCTAATTAAAGTGATAAGGACCATTATTTTGGAGCCTTTCATGTACATTTGTAATCTGAGTATGTCGTCGGGGGTTTTCCCAGAACAGTGGAAGTTAGTTAGCTCTAGTTTCTCCGATTCATAAAACCGGCCCTACGAACTCCCCGGATAATTACAGACCTATATCTCTGCTTTGCATATTCTCGAAGGTCCTGGAGAAATTAATAAATAACCGTATTGTTAGTTACCTTGAAAACCACTCCCTTCTCTCAGAAAGGCAATTTGGGATTAAAAAAGGAAAATCTACAACTGATGCGGTCGAACTGCTGACGAACATAACATCTAAACACATAGATGGTGGCGAACGTTGTCTTGGAATATTCTTAGACCTTGCTAAAGCGTTCGACACCATCTCTATTCCTATCCTTCTAAGAAAACTCGAAAGGTTAGGAATAAGAGGAACAGCACTAGACTGGCTTCGTGGTTACCTGAGCAATAGGCGGCGATGTGTCAGAGTTGATAATTTTGTCAGCGATGAACAGGAAATCAGCTTTGGAGTCCCGCAGGGGAGTATAGTTGGCCCAACGCTCTTTACTATATACATGGATGATTTACTCAAAATTACCATCCCAAACACTGATCTCATTTGTTACGCAGACGCCACTGTGATACTATTTCACGGATCCGATTGGGAAGACTTACATAAGAAAGCAGAAGTAGGAATGATCCGGATCGCTAAATGGCTCAACACAAATTTGCTTACGCTAAATGTCAAAAAGACTAAATACATAACATTCAGGAAAACTCGGGCTACCAAGGTACCATTATGGAATTTAAAGATTCATGGAGAAGATTGCCCTAACACATTAACTAACACTGATACTCAATGTTCATGCAATAACATCGACGCAGTAGATGAAATAAGATACTTAGGAGTCATCATAGACCAACACGTCTCATTCAAACCCCAAATCAGGGAACTGGTTAAACGCGTTCGGAAGCAAATCTACTTAATGAAAATGATAAGGGACAGTGCATCTGTGGATGTAAAAAAACTGATCTATATAGCTCTATGTCAATCGCTGATACAATATTGTATTGTAATCTGGGGAGGAGCGTCAAAAACTCATCTAATAACCCTCGTAAGAACACAACGTGCAGTCCTCAAAACTCTGTTTCATAAACGCTACCGTTTTACTACAGAAATCCTGTTTGCAGAAGCATCCCTGCTAAGCGTGAGAAAATTGTATTTACTGAACGTAACAACAAAGACCCACATCAAAACTTCGAAAAGAAGTGATTTAAATAGTTTACAGGCCAAACGTAGATTCAGAGTTCCAACTCTACCAGTAAAATCCGCCTATGCACGAAGACTAGAACATTTTCTTCATGTTCACGTCTATAACGCGGTGATCAAACAGTGCAATATAAGAAATTGCACTCGCAATCAAATAAAAAATAGAGTAACATCCTGGCTACTAAACTTGTCATATGACGAAGCAGAAAAGCTAATTACAGTGGTAAAATAATTATTGCACATGTTCGTTCGTACCTCTCCCGTTCTTACTCACACACACATACCCTCGAACCCACCATCACATAATCGCACACATTAACTCATACTCATTCACAACACATGATCACACATCTTTACACTCACACTCATGCACAACACATGATCACACACTTATTCATAAAAGCGTTTTTTCTAGTTTTATACATTTTATTTTCTATATATTGATTTGTTTGTTATGTTTTCTTTCGCTTTAATTCTTGGATTTTTATTTAGTTTTTTGTAATTTGAAGCAAACCTTTTTTTCAAAATGTTTTATGGTAAACTCTTCATATTGGTGCCCAAGATACGGGCTTGCCTAGTTTGGGGCCAATGTAAAATCTTTGTTAACTATTTTAGCAATAAAGTTTATTATTATTATTTCGTTTATTAATTTTTCTTCTTATCAAATACATTTTTAAATATTTCTTAAAAAATATATAAAAAACATTTAAAAATATAAAAAATAGTAGCCCACCGGTATCAGGAACAGGGTCCAAGCTACCGGCGGTCAGGACTCCAGAGAGAGGAACCTCCTAACTGTACTCCTAAAGTACTGCTTTCTGAATCAAGCCCTTGATCCAGAAACCTAACGAGAGCCTCGTTAGGTGTTGGTTGAGGCTCTTGGCAATTAAACCATTGGCTGATACAACTATCGGCACACTGATTGCTGAGTCCACATCCCACATGTCGACAACCTCGCGAGCCAAGTCAAGATACTTGATTTGTTTATCTTTCTCGGCTGTCACGAGGTTCCCGTCATGTGGGACTGTTATGTCAATAATCATTGCGCGCCGCTCTATTCGATCCACCACCACTATATCAGGCTTATTGGCAACAATAGTCCTGTCAGTGATGACGGATCGATCCCAGTACAATGTGATATTTCCATTTTCGAGAACTGGGTCGGGCACATACCTGTAGTATGGCACTTCCAATTCCACAAGGCTGCATTTAAGAGCAAGTTGCTGATGGATAATCCTGGCTACAAGGTTGTGTCTATGCAAGTATTCTTCGTTAGCTAGACGAGAACACCCAGAGATAATGTGTCGAATTGATTCTCCCGGTCGGTGGCATGCCCGACACATGTCAACCGTTCCGTCTTTCACAATAAATCTCCGGTAATTGTTCGTCATGATAACTTCGTCCATAATTGCACAGACAAAACCTTCTGTTTCCCCAAAGAGGTCACCGGAACGCAGCCAGGCTACGGACGCTAGCAAATCTACTTCAGGTCCATGTAGGGCCCGGAAAAAGCGTCCGTGAAGCTCCTTACTCTGCCATACCTCCCTGCGATCGTTAGTGTCAAGCACTACAGGTTTGCGCCAGTTCTCTTTAGCCAAGGAGTGCGGAGTGAGGCCCTTGTCCACCGCGACCACATCTCGATGCAACCCCACGTCGGCTTCTAGGAAATATTCCCTGAGACTGCATATCTCGCGGTTGTGGAGAGTCTTAGCGTTTAAAAAGCCTCGGCCTCCACACTTTCGCGGGATATACAGTCTCATTACCGATGACCGTGGGTGATGCATTCGATATGCAGTCAACAGCGTACGGACCCTCCGATCAGAAATCCGATCCGATCGAAAAGTCTGACACGCCCTCCCGCTCTGCCCAGAGCGGGACAAGTCATTTGATGATTTCCCATCCACAAAAAAAAAAATCATTATTATTATTATTTTTCATATGTTTACATATCTCGGGACTCTGTGGTTCCGGACCTTTGAAAGGCGTACGAGGGGCCAAAGCCAACTCGCAGAAGCCCGTCAGGCGCTTTCAATGAAATGAGGCACCAACCGACGATTATCCCTATACGCTCTATGCAAGTGCACCCAAGGACAACCCCCGGTTGGTGTAGAACTATTGCAGGATATGGAAACAAAGATATTGGACTATGGGTTAGTGTGGTACTTAAAGCAATTTGTGAGATATTTAATCCTATCTATTATAAATTCTTAATTAGGAGTATTATACAGGATGTCTCAGAAAGGTGTCGTCAAACTTAAGGGTGTGGTTACAGACCATCAAACTGAACAACTTTCTCCATGGAACCAACATCGGTTTCACCCGCGTAGACCGGGATAAAAAATAAGCTATCTACATACCAAATTTCATCTAAATCGGTTCAGCCGTTTGAGCGTGAAGAAGTAACAAACATACAAACACACAAAATTTCGCCTTTATAACATTAGTGTGATACCTGATGACATGACAGCTAAAGACGTCAACAATGGTGTCATTGCCCGATTACTGGTTTTTCTCATCTCTTTTTACCTTCGGAAAGAGACGAGAAGAGGATGAGAAGCTGAAGACGACCATCTTTTATGCGGATCAAATCAATTAGATACCTAAATGTCAAATAAAACTAGGTGGTGAAACTTTATAGATACTCGTATGATGGGTATGGGTGGATGTGAAGTTTTGCTAGCTAATTTAATATACTTAACCTTAACATAATAGATATCAGCGATATATAAAATAGAATAGAATATCTTTATTTTCATAAAATATGGTAGGTACTCATAAAAGGTCTGAAATATAATGTAGTTCCACATATTTTGCTTACTTTTTTCAGCATGCAAAAAAAAATAACGACTCGAGGGGCACGCGGCTAAACAATAACAGTTGCACGAGTCGATTGAAGGTTAAGCTACGCTTGTCGTGGTCGGTTCGTGGATGGGTGACCGTCCTAAACACATCGAGATCGTGCCTCGGATATTTGGTAGTCGTTACGGGTAGTCAAAAACCCAAAAGTTTGACAACCACTCTTGGGTATCGTATTACCCAGTAACTGGGTTGTGAAGATCAGATAGGCAGTCGCTCCATGTAAAGTAGGTACTGGTATTCAGCAGCATCGGTTAAACTGGAAGCCGACCCCAACATAGTTGGGAATAGGCAAGGCAGATTGATTTTTAACCGACTTCAAAAGAAGGAGGTTTTAGTATTCTCCCTTCATTAGAGGATAATAATACAAAGTACTATATTACCAATAGCTGCTTAGGGTTAAAGTGGACTGGTTACCTAGAACTATGAAAGGACTATGGCCCCTGCCTGATCAATGTTTTATTACACGGAAAAATTGGCAGGGGGTGACTTGCACACTCAATTATGGGCCCCCGGAAACTGCGCTAGCACTTAGTGACGTCGCGACAAGGGGCAACATGTCACGAGGTGCTTGAGGAATGGAGAGGTATTCCACGGCTCTCAAAACAATCCCAGAGCCCGGAAGATGGTCAAGATCCCTACAAGCACTTACTGGAATACTTCCTTCCTCCAAGCACGTTTGCTCTTGCGAATCTCCACTCAAGCCGGCTAATAAAGGCAAGAATGAGGTGGGAGCTCTGTTCCCGTCAGTGTTCACTCCATCCGGCCAATAAAGGCAAGCCAGAGGTGAAGAACAAGATTTCTCCCGGGAAATAGGGTCCGTGAGGTCGCTACTGCCCAACAGCTCGCCACATGCTGCCCTGCGGGTTCACGTATCTCTCTTGGTCTGGCTCCTCACCCTAGACCTGTTTCGGCAAAGTAAACTCCACCAGCACAGACCTGGGTCTGTGCCGGTGGAGTTTACGTCGTGGTGGTTTACGACGTCAACTTAGAGATACGGCGGTGGGGTTATTATTATTATTATAATAATAACTGATTGAGATAAGATTACGAAGACAACATGGACATGAAGTTAGTATAAAAAAAACTTTTTTTTTTTCAATTAAGACACTAAAAGTTATAAAAAATTAAAGTATTTTTTCTCCGTTTCTATTATTTATAATAGAACCTCCAACTGCCTCAAACAAAAGATACACAGATACATGCAATTATTACATGATACACATACATAAGGGTACAAAGGTTGTTTTACGTTTACTCCTTAAATTATACAGGAGACCACAGCATGTACTTACAATTAGGTAGAAGCCAAGACTATAAAAAACAGCCCAGTGCATGTAGAACCATGCACAATAAAGGGTTCCGTAGTTGAAAAGAATTTATCCCAAAAATAAACTTAACATTGTAGTTGAAAAACATGTTCTCCCATACATTGATATACGTCACGGTCAGTCCTCCAACTCCACAAGCAAGTTTGTAATCCCAAAAAATATTTTGTGATAAAATTTCGGACTTCCGGACTTTTTCCTTTACTTGTGCTGTGAGACCTTGCTTCTTGCCAAACATGATTTTAGGTCAGCGGGAAGTACCCTAGGTTTTGATTTACTAGCGAGTATCAAAATATATCGCTTAAATGGTCGTATTTTTTATTGCATTGACAAAGAAGCTTGATTTTTTTAGAGCTCCTATTTGACATTAATTTCAACTTAATACCACCACGCGTTGGCGACAGGCTGACAGACAGACCTACAGATTGACAAACGGATAACAAAGTATTCCTATAATGGTTCCGTTTTTTTTCTTTTGAGATACGGATCCCTAAAAAACATATATCATCAACACATCAACATTGACATTCGTTTTTAGGGTTCCGTACCTTAAAAGGAAAAAACGGAACCCTTATAGGATCACTCGTGTGTCTGTCTGTCTGTCCGTCTGTCTGTCTTGCTGTCTGTATGTCTGTCTGTCTATCTGTCCGTCTGTCACAGCCAATTTGCTCAGAATCTAATGGACTTTGGTTGAAATTTGGTACACATATGAATTTCTGTGACCCAAATACAGACGGGTAAAGTAAATAAATGAATTTTGAATATAGAGGTCACTTTTGGGGGGCAAATAAGAAAATTAAAAAAAAAGTTTTGCAAACTACACCATGTGGCATGTCAAATGAAAAGGCTTACTATGAGGGTCTCAAATATATTTTTATATAATTTTAAAATAAATTGTTTTAAAGTTATTTAAGAAAATAGACGAAAATTGATCATTCCCCCCCCTTATCTCCGAAATTACTGAGCCTGTAATTTTGAAAAAAATACAGAAAATAGATCTTTACCTATAAATTACAGAAAAACCTATAAGAAGTCTGTGGTCTTAAAATAACATGGTAAATCTATCAATATTGTGAGTACAAACTTACATTTACAGTTGGAATGTATGGGAGAACATGTTTTTCAACTACAATGTTAAGTTTGTTCTTAAGATAAATTCATTCCAACTACGGAACCCTTCATTGTGCGTGGTCCGACACGCACTTGGCCGGTTTTTTTTATAGGACTGTTCCGGCCAAGCAACCTCAACATCTTTCAGCCTCAAATAATTATATTGCTGTCCACAAATCATACTGTAGACAAAATTTCAAGTAAGTATGCAACTGCATGGATATTTAAACAAGAGTATAGATTACCCAGTCATCCCAATATAAATTTAATTTTATCTGGGGTCCGGTTATGAGTAACAATAAGTTGCGAAAACTTTAAAATGAATAATAGCCTTGAAATCATATACAAACAACAATATTCACAGTTCACAGCAGACCAAAGGCGGTGAAACTCTCAATCAATCCAACGAGTCTTTTTTTGAACAGAGATATGGTATCAACGTGCCAATCACCCATTGATTCAACCATATCCTCCATTTTCCCACTTCCCATCGCTTCCTTTAATTTACCAGCTTCTTCTGGTCTTATTGTGAGTGCACCAGACATGAGAATAGCGCAACCAAAGCCTAGCTTGCCGTATCTTTTCAAATCAGCGTCCAATTGATCTCTTGGGTAAACGTAGTTGGCTTTGAGGCCAAAGTTGGACAAGGATTTGTCAAGTTCGAAGTGGTAGTAGTCTATCCAGTTGTAAAAGCTCTTAATTCTCGTTTCATGGTCGGTGCAGTTGAAGATCAGGTAGAGGAGATCATAGACTGGACTGAAGTTCTTGGATTGTTGATAATCGATTAACATTGACTGTATCAATGTCTCCCCCTGGAAGTAAAAAATTTAAACATTTTACTAAAAGGGATTTCGATAACAAACCTGTTCTGCGCTATACTAAAAGGGAAGTAACGAGTATTGCAATCTTTGTGTAATGGGGAAAAATATTTGTATGTTTTGTATGAAATGGCTGTGTCACACACACAGTCGCGTTACTTTACGGCCCATCAATTGGATGATTGAGAATGATAATGACGCACCAACGGGATACGGGAAACATCCGTTTCAAAGACATCTCCGTCGGACCGGGAGCGCAATTTGACATTATTATGTTTATAGATAATTTCAGGAAAGAATTATTACACAATGATGCAGGCACTTTATAGATAACATTGTCATTTCATAAAGTTAAATTCGTTTACTATCTGCCGCGTGCCCGGATCTAAATCGATAAGATAATATTAAAATAATAACAGAAATGGACTAGTACAATCGACTGCTTTTTTCTGACTTGAAATTTCGAAGAACATCAGAAGTGTTCAAATCAAAAGTTGTTCTACAAATCGAACATATTAAATTGTAAAAATATAACTAGTTATACTAAAAATCAAGTTTCCAATAAACACTGACACGGTGACGTTTAAATAAACTGGCACCTAACTGTGTAATATGTTGTAAATGCAATAAAATATTTATAATATAATACTTGCCTTGGACTTGAACATAATATTGTTGGTCCAACAATCGCCATGTTGAATCACTGCGTATCGGCTACCATTTTCAAATTTTGCCATTTTGACGGCATGAACTATAACATCACTGACTTTGTTTTTCACGATGTTCTTATGCTCCGGGTCATCGAGCATTTGAAGAGAAAGAGTCTCAATTTGATAGAAAAAAGCTAGTTGTTCGGGACTTGCTTGTGTCAAGGCTCCTATAATATCCTGCATATTGTCCTTGAAATTGTCATATGTTTCGGGTTCCTTGCTCTTCAAAACATAAGAAAGTGAATGGTATATAGCTAGATTTCTCAACACACTACTCATGTACTCATCTGAGAGGGATTTAAATCGGTCCAGCATACCAAAACCTGATGCTTTTAGATCTTCTATCAGGATAACTTCATTAGGTGCTTCAAGATTCGTTCCGTAACACTTTGGGAATATCAGTTGATCTTCTTCTGGTACCTCGGCATGCTTCTGTAGCTGCAGCATCTTTGGCAGGATCTCTGTATACATCAGATGCTCATTATTGAACATGAAAACAACGCCCATGGCATTCCGAATGATTTCGAACGATGGCGCTATTTTAGCAATCATTGAAAAATTTCCATTTTCTCCTTCTATGACGATTCTTTTCACGTTTGCTCCATAATTGTCAGCTGCTCCTCCAACAGCCTCGATGGTAACTTTGTTGTCTTTGAAACCTTCTTGTTCGATTACTTTTTTTATGTATTCTAGCTGGCCTTCAGCTATATTTTCTATTTCACCTTTAAACTTGAGTTCTGCCATGATGGTCTTATGAGGTAAACTTTGGACAAACTGCTGTTGGTACTACTTCGTTGTGTTATATAGGTGCGTGGTTATCTGTAAGATAAGTCAGGGCTTTAAATAAACAATCACACACCAGGATGTGCAATTGTTTATATGATTAAAAGTAATATTGTTGTTATGAAATAACGAGACATGACTGAGATCAGTATTATTATAATGTTTTTCCTTAACAACATCTGGTACCAAGGAGACGGCGACGAGGTAGTAAAAAATATAATATCGTGGACATTGATATTAAGATCCCAAGATACACGTTATGGCATTTAAAAGTATCTCCGATTATCATATAATATAACACTAGCTTTTGCCCGCGGCTTCGCCCGCTTGGATGTCGGAAAATACTACGGGAACGTACTACCGGGAAACCCTTCCTTACTCCTACATTATAAAGGGAACCTCTGTGCAAAATTTCAGCTTTCTAGGTTCAAGGGTTTGGGCTGCGCGTTGCTGAGTCAGTCAGTCAGTCAAGACTTCTGTTTTTATTTATATAGATAGATTAAAATAAAAAACAAACGACATAAAACGGAATTTAGAACCATACTTAGTTACAAAAGACAAAATAGAAAATCAACAAATTTCGCTTTTGGTAAACACCAATTTTAAACCGACCCACAAAGCAGTTCAACTTCACAATAACAGCATCGAAAATAGAAATGAGTGCAGTGCATGTCGCGGCCATATTTACGAGTACCCCGACTTCAAAAAAAGGAAGAGGTTATGTATTCAGCGGGTATATATTTTTTTTCGTTTATGTACCCCGGATTCCTCCGTGATTACTAGGCCGATTAACGTTATCCTTTTTTTTATCTAATAGAGAAATCTCGCGCGGTAGTCCCATATAAATCTCATTATTATTGCTTGAGCAGTTTTTGAGTTATCTTCAATACGTATTTAATCCAAATAATATTTGTTTGTTGTTGTGTTTGTTTATAAGTTCCAGTCACTGTTGTTACTTGAATGAAAAATATAACTATAAAAATATACAAAGCTCTTCAATATTCTTTTATGATTATTGATAATACTTAATACATATTTGCACTGGAACGTAACATAACATAACTATCTATGTTCAATCTAACAAAGATACTTACTACTTCGCTGTGACGTGAACCAGGATATTCCGATTCATAATCGCTAATATCTAAATATATCATGAAGTGTAAACAGATTTGTTTGTATGTGTGTTCGCTTAGTACTGCTATTATGTAACTGTTTAGTTAGGCAAAATTAATGTAGCGGAGGGCAAGAAGAAAACAAGATAATGCAACAAAGAATTTTGTAGTTATTTTTTAATTTTTTTACGTTAAAGGATTGTAGGTTTAATCAAGAGATTGGGATAATCGATATTAAAGCATAATATTAAAATTTCCTAACCTGTGGATAATCTCCTACAAATCGCTGATTTCACGAACATTGACTGTATCATTGTTCACGAACACAAACGAAAAAACTGTACAATTCTATTGGTCAATTGTACGTTTGTACATTACAATTTATCCATCACTCACTACTAAACGTGAACGTGTCAACTCCGAAAACTGTGCGCACAGATATACGTGAACAAATGACAGAATGTTGCCAGTTTTCAATATTACATTGAAACATTTTTCTTGTTTGTGTAGGCATTTCAAAGAAACTATGGATGGACTGTGTGAAAGATGTTAAGGCTAGAAAGGGCTAGATGACGACTAGTAGAGAAGTATGCGGAGAAAAGGGACATGTTGCGCCGACCCCAATTAAATTGGGATAAGGGCAGGAGAATGATGATTTATTTATGTAGTATACATTTTACACGTAATACCTGTAAATTTATAAATATACAATAATAAAAGCAACGAAATCAATGAAAGATGAGAAAATAAGGTTGGTAGGTAACTTGGTAGTAATCAGCTTTTGCGACAATAACGCCTAGTAGTATTGGTTGGTTTCAACTTTTGCAGCTACGTGTTGCTTTGGCAATATACAAAGGCGTTTCTATTTTCGCTCAACAATCGGCTTAAAACAGCTTAGGTATTCCACATTAGTGCTGTCCATAGATACATATGTATACAGGGTTATTGTTGAAACACCAGTAACCTCTTAAGGGGTCATTGTACTCATCATTATGAACAACTTTTACTATGGCACCAAACCTAAATTCGCGAAAAAAAATCAGCTGTTCTGTGTGTGTGTGTTCTGTGTGTGTGTGTGCTGTTGTTGACGAGTTTGATGTAGATTAATGTGCTGAACAGCAGATTTTTATTCCGCGATTTCTTGGTCCCATAGTAAAAGTTGTTCATAATGATGAGTACAATGACCCTTTAAGAGGTTGCTAGTATATCTACGGTTTTACCAATAACCCTGTAATATGCATAGTATACACAAAATTTATGGTGCTGCAAATGTGGAAATCGGTTTTCCTGGTATGGGCATGTAATGCGATGGAATGGTGTAAATGTCGTGAATGTAGATGGCTATAAGATTAGGGGAAGAACAAAGTAACGATGGATGGCCTGTGAGAAAGATGATATGGCTAGAAAGGGGGACGTGACTACCGAGATGACGACTAATAGAGAAGTATGGAAGAAAAAGACATGTTTCGTCGACAACAAATAAATTAGAATAAGGGAAAGAGAATGATGAGTGTCAAATACATCATGCATTTGTTCTCCAAGCGGTAACTTCAATATTGTTTACGTCTGTCCTCCTTATAACCAAGAAGTGCTATCATTGACTCCAATGAGTACCTATCCTCATTGGAGTCAATGGTAGTACTTCTTCGTTCGCAATTTAGTTTCCAAACATCTAAACGATTAGGTATGTGGTATAGAAAAAATAACTATAATTACCATTCCAAGTTCAGCATGCACGATACTTTAGTAAAAAAGATTTTGATAGTTCAACAATATTCATTAATTTATCTAGATTATCCAGTATCTACTTAGTCATTCTGAAATAAACTTGACTTACACCGATTTTAAGTTGAGATTTGATAAGTGGAAATTGCATATTGGAAACAAGGATTTGAGATGGTATCGTTTATCTATATATCTGTAAATCTAGTCTGCTCAACAAGGGTCTTCTCCAGACCCCTGCCTCTTGTTTTGCCTTCTCTGGAGCCTAAATTCCCTCTTCTAGTTCCCTTGACAGCCGTCACCTTCCCTCTTCATTCAACATCATCCTCATCTATCTAGCCTTTTTCCAACTATGTTGGGGCGGGTTCCAGACTAATCGGATGCAGACCGACCTGACCTCCACTTCCTCCACAACCCAGTTCCTTGGTAACACGATACCTAGCCTTTTGTCAGACTGGTTGTCGAGACTTTCAGGCTTTTGACTACCTGTAACCATTGTTACGGGCAGTTACAAGCCCAGAAGTCGCCGACTGTTTAAGAACTACAAATGACAGCCGGTACCAACGGCTTAACGTGATTTCTGAAACACGGAGGAGTCTCTGTTATGTAACGGATAGTCACCCATCTACAGACCGACACCAGCAAGTGTTGCTTATCCTTGAAGATCGACCAATGTGGCAGTTTAATTATTATTTAATTAAAATCATTCTATACCAAATTCATCTACCTATTCTTTGGTTGACCGCTTCAATGAATATTATTGATCGTTCAGTAACCAATATCATATTCACCATCGTTGGCTAACTTATTGGCTATCTTACATTGGTGTGGCGCACAATACAATCTAAAGTTCTATATACCGGATGATTTTTTTACCGTCTTGAAAAAAATAGGGTAGGGTGAACGGAGTAGAAGCCTATGGCATACCTATTTTTTTTTTAACAAATTAGACGGTAATTGATCTAAGTATCAATAAATACTACTTTGAAGTAATGTTTTCATAATAGATCAATAAAAACTAAAAAACTGAAATTTTGAAAAAACTTAAATCGTTAATTTTTTTTTTTACAAAAAAAATTAGGTATGGCATAAGCTTCTACTCCGTTCGTTCACCTGTAATTATAGCCTATTTTTTTCAAGGCTGTAAAAAAAAAGGCATGCAGTATACAGGTTTATTTATTTATATATTCATGTCACACTCTCGGGTTTCCATTCAACCAATACGCAACAGTAGCTCACAACGCAGAATAGAAACACATGAACGTTTCATGTATGTACCGCAGTGTTTGTGAACCTTTCAGCAGTGCAAACAAGCCACAGACTTGTTCCAAGATTAGGGCTCAAGATTACCTATAAATTGATTTTCAATGAGATTTATAGTGGGGAATGGTGTGATTTAAAATGGCGTCTTCTTTTATGCATAGTATTGAACTGAGTTAGGAATAACGCTACTCGTCGTTATGTTTTTGATACTATTGTGGACCAAGATGCAGGATTCTTTGCGATGACTGTTTTCGCTATTTAGTCATTGGTGTCTTTAGGTTACCTAACTTAATTAAAATAATGACCTTTTCCCCTTTATTTATAAACGTTGTTTCAAGTTAAGTAATGATTATCGTCTTCTTAACCATACATTTAGTCTTAACTTTAAAGCTCCTGCAGACTGGCGCGACATGACAGCAGGAAGCGACTAATTTCGATGAAAACTTTATGGGAAAATTTTCTACGAGAATCGTTGTAAAAAAAATCTTAAACGTTGCTTAAAGGCGAGAGGAAGCCTTTAAGCAACGTTTAACGTTTTTTTTTTCTATTAAGGAATATATAAATAAGGAGGATTATAACCCCCCTATTTATAATCCCCCTTATTTATAAATAAGGGGGATTATAAATAGGGGGGTTATTGTTTAGTCTCGAGCCAGCCTCTTGAAAATCTGTAGCGTGTGTAGGGTGTCTATCCTCGACTCTTGAAGCGTTTACTACTTACTAAGGCTTCATGTATAAGGCCTCTGCCTCGAATTTTGCGGGCAGTGGGGCGGCAGCGGCGGCGGCGCGGGAGCGGCCGGATTTTATGCGTAAAAACAAATGGACCGGACCTCGAAAACAGCAGCGCGGTAGCGGGGCGGGTTAGTGCGAGATGCGCCGCCACTGCCGCCGTCCCGCTGCCCGCGAAATTCGAGGCAGAGGCCTAAGACGCCGGAGCCACACCGGCGCGGCGTTGGACCGCATGTACAAACATGCGGTACAAATTCGGCATCAATGCGGTGACACGCGGTCCGGCGCGGCTACAGCGTCGTGCTATGAAGCCTTAGAGTTTATCGATAAAACTGATGAGACTCTAGGTATGACCTTTCCATAGATTATAACGTACTCGTACTTTAATAATTGAAAAGTCACACTTGCATCACAAGAAATGACCTGCGATACCTACTTATATTTAGTACAGTGAAAAATAAAAGTAGTTATGAGTTTTAGTTTTAGAATTAAACAGCCCAGGTTTTTGGAAGTTATTCCAGGATCGCGTGATTAACTACACCGTACCTTACCATGACCGTGCTATGAACGTATCAGGCACAGAAAGAAACATGACACGGACTACTAGAACGTACAACGTATCATACCCGTGCATAACGGTTATAGTGACCGAAGCATCCGCGTTTCATCTGCGTGTCATCATAAAATATCGGTACGGTTCCCCCATTCTCTCGGTAGTATCTCGGCAGTAGTGTTCATTTGAGTTTGAGCCGTGAGTGTGAGGCAGACGCGTCAGGATGATGAATGAATATTTTAGATGAGAAAATTATTTCCTATACCATACGATGGCTATTAGAAAATTGTCCATGAGAGAATTGGCAATGATAGCCATTGTTTAAGACGATGAAAAAAAAGAAAACAATAAAACAGACGATCACGACGTTACTGGGTTCAGGCTGCATTAATAATAAAGAAGTCGAGGGAGAATACTGTTTATAACCCGTTTAAAAACGGGTTTAGAACGGTCATCATACGCGATTATAACCCAACGTTGTATGCCATGCACGGAGCGTATCGGCACCGGGAAAATATTCTCGCCGACATGGACGCTCCGTGCATGGCACGCGACAGTTTTGGTTGGTGATGGCGTTCCATCGTCTAGTGGGCATAGACTCATACTTTTCAAAAGAAATAATCTTTTTTTGCCTGAGACGTTCCTAGAACGGTCATGGTACCGTATATATAGTCGGCAAATAAATACATAAAACATTAATAGTACATGGGTGAAATGTGGGTGCATCACTACCTATCCCTTTGTGGAATACATACGTGAATTTATGTTGTTTAATAGAATAAATAAATAAGAAAATAATTTGAAACAGTTTCCCGTGCACAATCGATTTATACAATAACGTCACTACACAGTATCCGTAATCAAAACTCACACGATTGATTATTTCCTACGCAATATTTAGTTTCTAATCGAAATGAACGTGGGTTTCACGTATCTTGCAATTTCAGTAAGTGTAATTTTATAATTTTTAATGGCTGTTTTATCAGTAACTTTGTAGTTTGATGAAGTTACAATACAACAACGTGCAAAGGTTACAACGTTTATTTTCGGAAAAACCGAAATATAGAACGTGTCGTTTTGCATCCTCGTCAAACAGGGTGTGATACAGAACATCAAACCGAACAACTTTCTCCATGAGACCAACATCGTAATCGCGAAAAAATTTTCAACTGTCCCATTGAAAACTTCAATACCTACACCTACTCGACGCAAATGTATGGGAAGGCTGATAATTTTCTCGCGATTACGATGTAGGTGCCATGGAAAAAGTTGTTCGATAGACACCACACCCTTAAATTTGACGAGGATGCAAAACGACACGTTGTATTGGGGATTAAATGTTGTTCGATGTTATTCGAACACCCTTTTGCTGATCTAGCGAATCAATAAGGCCGCGTTGAGCGCGCGCCGACAACAGTGCATATTCGGACAGCAACCGGGTGCATTCGCCTCATTATCATTAGCCATCATTTTAGCGAAGCCTTTTAATCGTTATAAAATAAATTGTTTTTAGCGAGTTAAAATTTACGTTTTAGTAGCCAACCCAATAGTCAATACCAGTTAGATCGCGACCCGAATATTTTGGTCCTTCGAGCCGGATATGCACTGTTGTCGGCGCGCGCTCAACGCGACTAATAGAAATTGATTTATATTCCCACCGAAATTATTATAGATTAACGCACTAATTCCGTCGGTCCCCTACCGGACCAGACACATTTAATGTGTTTTCGTATATATTTTTCCAAAGATAAAAAATGGTACATTTGAACGTTGTCGTACTGTAGTATGGGTAACAGATTAAAATTGTTAGTCAGTAAACGTTCACTGCTCTGGACATGGCCTCCTGCTCCTCATGGTCTGCTATAATGAAGGTCAAAGAGAAAAGCGCAGATGGATCATCTTCCTCGTCATGTCAGTGAATTAACAAATTAATAATTAAATTAGCTTCGACAACAACTTAGCGACATTGACTGCAGTAGCTGTAGCTTCGCATCGCTCAGTGATTAAATTTTGTTCATTATTAGAGATTTCGAAAACGGGTATTTTGTTTTTAGATTTAATTTAGGATAAGGTCACTGTGCTTGCTAAATGCTTCAGAGACTAAAGTGTATGTGTTTGTACTAAAGAGCTTATACCTACCATAAATCAGTTGTGTGCTACTAATATTATAAATGTGAATCACGCCTCAACGGCTCACTGATGTTTGATAAAATTTGGCATATGGATAGACTTGTATATACGTTCCCGAGGGACAATTTCCGCTCTTCAAGCACGCGAAGTCGCTGGAGAAAGCAAGGTAAATAATCTTATAAAGTTTTTTTTTTATAAAATTTATAAAATCGAAGTATATCGGTTTTTTCAGTGGTAACTTTGGGCTTTTAAAGACACTACGTTTTACTTTATGACATTTTAACACCACAATCACCTTGTTCAAGGTTGATGTCGTAAAAACACTACGTTCATTTACAGTTTTGTTTATTCTTAAGTATGTGATGATAGAAATCCTTCGGTATCGGGAGCAGGGTCTAAAGCCCGTTTTCTCATACAATAAATGACTAACGATAAATGATTTTTGATGATTTTAAACTGAAGATCACGTCTAAACGAGTACTTAGGCTTAATGATTTGGAAAAAATATTATGTTACATAAGATCTTAATAACTTAATATGTGAGCATTTTAGATTATGTTTATATTAATAGTGTAATTAATTTGTAAAGTTATATCTAACGTGGATAAAAAATGGAGAATCAGGCAAAAAATATCAAGTATATTTTTTTTTATGAAACTATCACCGTTTTAAAGATAATTTAATTATTTTTCTTTTAGTATACGTGTTCTAATAAAATACCTTTTATACAGAACACGCAAGCTATGTACTCAAGGCCGTTGGCATATATGTGCATCTAAAAGTGATGCCTAAATAATATTACACGTTGGATTTTCAACTCTTTGTTCTGAGCTTATCGTTGAAAATCTAACAGTGCACTTTTGTTAAGGCATTTAAGGTGTAGCCAGTAAAACAGGCTTAGGCTGTAGCCTATGTAGCGGGTGGTCAGAGAGGGAGTTCCTAAGCTAACAATATGCGCCGTGTTCAGGAACTGCATGTATTCTTTTGTTTTTAACTTTTTTATTATTTGTTTCAGTTATTCTCTGTAGTAAGTGCGAAAGTTTTGGACGATGATATGTTACTCTTTTGGAAAAGAAGTAAGTATTCTATTCATTAATTTATTTCTATTCATGCATTCTATTCATTCATTAGCGAGTCGCACAAGACGTACGGAAAACGCCTGGAAGAGCTAATGGTCCATGAAGGAACTATTCAAGGGTGAGCTGGCGATGACACTGAAACGCAGGCTCATGAATATGTCTTTCCGTCTTAACCTATGGTACACAGACTTGGTCTTTGACTCTCAATCTGCCTAGCCTTTTCCCAACTATGTTGGGGTCGGCTTCCAGTCTAACCGGATGCAGCTGAATACCAGTATTTTACATGGAGCGACTGCCTATCTGACATCCACAACCCAGTAATTAGGTAATAAGATACCCATTGGTAAGACTGGTTGTCAGACTTTCGGGCTTCTGACGACCCGTAACGACCGTCAAAGATCCACGATTGA
Source organism: Cosmia pyralina (assembly GCA_946251885.1). Classification (NCBI taxonomy): domain Eukaryota; kingdom Metazoa; phylum Arthropoda; class Insecta; order Lepidoptera; family Noctuidae; genus Cosmia; species Cosmia pyralina. The sequence goes on along the minus strand of OX276342.1, from coordinate 20,730,944 downwards.
CAGCCGGTATCAACGGCTTAACGTGCTTTCCGAGGCACGGAGGACTCTCGGTATGTAAAGATGGTCACCCATCCACGGACCAACCCCGGCAAGCGTAGCTTAACCTGATGGTTCGATCCAAGCGACTGTTATTACTTAGCCACGAGACTTGGTCTTTGACTAACATCCAGAATTCCAAACTCAAGGTCTGCCAACGAGCAATGGAGCGGAGTATATACAGGGTGTAAGTGTAAACAGTGTCAACCTTTTAAGGGGTCATTGTACTCATAATTATTAACTACTTCTACTATGTGACCAAACCTGAAATCGCGAAATAAAATCAGCTGTTCCCTACATTTTGACGAATTATGTGAACATAAATGTACTGAACAGCTGACTTTTTTTCGCGATTTCAGGTTTGGTCTCATAGTAGAAGTTGTTCATAATTATGTGTACAAAGACCCCTTCAAAAGTTGCCACCGTTTACACTTACACCCTTTATACTAGGCGTTAAATTAATGGATCGTGTTCGAAACACAATACTACGCTCCGAAACAAAGATAGCTGACGTGGCTCATAAGGCTGCCCAACTTGAATGGGACTGAGCAGGACATGTCTGCTGCATGGCGGACCAACTATGGGCCCAATTAGCACAGAACTGGTGCCCAGAGGACGCGCGGGATCGCAAAAGATGGAAGAATTGGAGGGAGGCCTTTGCCCAGGAGAGGGACGGAATAGGCTAGTAAAAAAAAACAAAATTGCAAGATTAAACACCCACTGCTGACCCTTTGGCATTGTAAACCGGGAGGGGACGCCCTAGAAGGATATAATTATAGTGACCTTCTTGGTGATGTTCTTCAGAAAGGCTAGCTCCGTAGTACTCGCAACCAGCGTGCGTGTATGGCATGTATGAACGCAAAAGAAGCAAAACTGGCAGATGGCGTTCTGTAGTTTCTGCCTATGCATGGGCATGAGTTTATTTATCTGTGTATGTATTAAACTGCAGTTAGCAGCAGTGTCATCATCTTCCTGCCCTTATCCCATATTACTTGGGGTCGGCGCAACACGTTTTCTTCTCTCACACATGCACACCCACTCAACACGCACGCACACGCATTCACGCGCATACATACACACACACCTACCCCCCACACACACATACATACTCACCCCACACACATATACACACTCACCCCACACTCATACAAAATTGTAAATGAGAACAATTTATATATTTTATTATATCTAAGGGTTTTATGGTTGTTTTTTATTTTATTATTTTTTTTTAATTTTTTTTTTTAATTTAATTAAATTTTTTTTCTATTTTTCTCTTAATTCAACTATTTAAAGAAATGCTTTGTACCAATGAGTTACAAATATTAGCTTGTGACTTTGCTGCGGAGGGACACTGATCTCTAAGATACAAGGATACCCCTAGTTTGGAGATCAGGGTTTCAAGTATTGTGCATAGCATAGCCACCTAGTTATAAATATAACATTGTTTTTTTAGTTAAATATAATTCTCCCCTGTCAACCGTCACGCTATAATTCTCTCCCTTCTCTTTCATATCATTCCTCACATAATCCATCCATCTTTTCTTTGGCCTTCTTCTGCCTCTCCATCCATCAACATGTAATATATATTCATCACTCTTTTAGTCACATGCGTTTCGTCTCAACGATTACAAACGATTTCCTTTCAACTTTTCTGTCACTAGCGCTACTTTCAAACTTCCTCTTATTTTCATTTCTTACTTTATCCATTCTCCTCACTCCATACATCCATCTCAATATTCTCATCTCCGCTGCATGCACATTTCTTTCATCAATCTTCTTCACTGCCCAGCATTCCGATCCATAAAGTACGACAGGCCTTATCACGGACTTGTAAATTTTCCCCTTTAACTTGAGGGGCATCCGTGGGTCGCAAGTTTGCAGCAGTGTGTTGTTATTAATTAACTGCCTGGTTGGTCAAGTTTCTAGCTTAGAGGTTTTGGATCACAAGGTCCAGGGTTCGAAACCACAGACGAGTAAAATATAATTTCGTTTTTTTGTCAAGAATTTCTCAGACTCATGTCCGTGTCTCGACAAAAAATGCTTATATTTTTAGCAATATAATAAAGGTATATCAATTTTATCACATCACACTAATATTATATAGGCGAAAGTTTGTGAGTGTGTGTGTGTGTATGTTTGTTACTTCTTCACGCGTAAACGGCTGGACCGATTTGTATGAAACTTGGTATGTAGATAGCTTATAGCTTGGATTAACACATAGGCTACTTTTCATCCCGGTCTACGCGGGTGAAACCGCAGGGCGCAGCTAGTTGTATTATTAGGCTGGGGAAAAAGTCTTTTCGCATTATAGTATGTATGAATTTAAAATAAAATCTCTTTGGCTATACTATTTGTATCTGGCTGGTTTTGGTATCATTGAAAGTTTAAATTTTAACGAACATAATTCCAAATTCAAATTAGGAAAATGTGTGATTTTCATTTGTTTTTCGTACTGTCAAGATGAGTGAATCTAATGAAGAAATTCGGTACATTTTAAAATTTTACTACAAAAAAGGTAAAAATGCAACGCAAGCCGCGAAAAAAATTTGCGGTGTTTATGGACTCAGTGCAGTGTCTGTGAGAGTAGCACAAATTTGGTTTAGGCGTTTTCGTCCGGAAATTTTGATGTCAAAGATGCAAATCGCTCTGGTCGTCCTATTACGGATAAAATGGATGCCATTTTTGAAAAAGTGGAGCAAGATCGGCATATCAGTAGTTACGACGTAGTTAAAGAACTGAGAATTGACCACAAAACAGTTTTGGCGCATTTGAATAAAACTGGGTACACAAAAAAGCTCGATATTTGGGTACCTCACGAGCTCACTGAAAGAAACCTAATGAACCGTGTACTCATTTGTGATTCTTTATTACGACGTAATGAAACCGAACCATTTTTGAAGAAGCTGATAACTGGTGATGAAAAGTGAAACACGTACGACAAGAACGTGCGAAAAAGGTCGTGGTTAAAGACCAGTCAGGCTTCACAGACTGTGGCGAAAACCGGGTTAACTCGCAACAAGGTGATGCTGAGTGAGTGGTGGGATTGGAAGGGCATTATTCATTATGAGCTGTTACCACCAGGCAGGACCATCGATTCTGAACTCTACTGCGAACAACTGATGAGATTAAGGCAAGAAGTTGAGAGAAAGCGGCCGCAATTAATCAACAGAAGGGGTGTGGTTTTTCATCATGATAACGCTAGACCTCACACATCTTTAGCCACTCAGCAAAAATTAAGAGAGTTTGGCTGGGAGGTGTTAATGCATCCGCCGTATAGTCCTGACCTTGCACCTTCAGATTTCCACATGTTTCGGTCTCTTCAGAATTCTTTAGGCAGTGTCAGGTTAACATCACGAGAGGACTGCCAAAACCACTTGTCGCGGTATTTTGATCAGAAGTCCCAAAATTTCTATAGCAATGGGATCATGTCCCTACCTACAAGATGGCAAAAAGTTACCGAACAAAATGGTACCTACATACTTTAGATAAATGTAAATAATATATATAAAAAAATGTTTTGAATTTCCTTAAAAAATGCGAAGGAACTTTTTCCCCAACCTATTATAATTATCTTACCTTGGAGTCTTGGATTTTCAGCAAACTACCGAACCATGCTAAACTATTCTTTATGAATTACAGTAGTATTTAAATAAAAATGGTCCAAATATCACTGAATAGTTTCCTTGATACTGTGATATTCTCTGCGGCGTCAGTTGTAAGTGCAGTGAACAGGGTAAATTCAGTCTAAAGTATAGAGAAGAGAGAAATATGCACAAAGTGTAGTGCAGCTGTCCGGTAAATACTTATATTAGTCCTTATATTCCTTTAAAATAATTTTCTAAACTTATTATTTCGCCAGCAGCCGTTGACCCTGTAACCAGTTTTAGTTGCTTGAAATTCAAGAGTTTCTAAAATAAATCTTTCTTTTGTTTTATCATTAAGTTATTGATGACCATCGTCTCTGAGAAGTTACACAAGTTAAGATCTTGTAGATGTAGGATTTTTACATGAAGTAGTTTCCCTATAGGATACGAGTGAAACTGCGGGCAACAGCTAGTATTTCATAACCTTAAAAAGAATCAAGCAGGTAAGAATACCGTATCTCCAATTGTTTCCATAATCTATGCATGCAACCAGTAAAGTTGGTGTGCAAGTTTTATGCTTTATCTTAACAGTTGTGTGCTCTGTGCATATACAACGTGCCGCTGCAATCACGACATTAACTTGACACGCGTATATAGTTCCGCGTTTTCGTTTTATAAAGATATTTTAATTTCATTAAACGTAACTATTTATTGATTTTGTTACAATTTTCTAAAATAGCATCTTGGAGCAACCTGTAGCGCAGAGATGAAATTAAAACGAATAAGAAAAAAAATCCCGCCACTCGAGTTTTTTCTGGGGGATTTGCAAATAATTCATACATGAAGTTACTCACAGCTGGGTCAGTACAATAAACAAACGATGAAACAAACAAAAATTTGCCGGTCAACAATCTCTTACCAGCTGTCATGGAACAATACCTTTCTACCGTTTGCATAAAATGATCCTAAATTTGGTTACTATTTTATTAATTTAGTTTGTTTGAAATTATTATTTTTTATTATTTTATGTTATTATAATTTTTCCGATTACTGACCACTAGGCCTACCTGTGTCTTTATTTAATGTCGATATAGCGGCCGCAAGTTAGCCAAGGTTTACTTACGAATTACAATACAAAATTATACGACATTACAGTATTACACGAACACGGAATACGAAATATAGCACGTATTTTATTATAGTTAGGTACGGTTTTGATCCCACCTCAAAGGTAGGATAGGCAGGGTTATGTTTACAAGTTGAATTGGCTAATTGCAGATAGTGTTCAAGCTGTTATAAATCCATCAACAGAACAAGTTACAAGTGCATACAATTTTGCAAATGGTTTGTGTTTATCTTCTCTACTTAATAAAAATTAAATCCATTCATTCAGTCACTGACAGACAACGCACTGCCCAAACCGTCAAAACCTAAAATTTTGCACAAGAATTCCTTACCCATACATGCAGGGTGTAACAGAAAGGGGTGTGGTCAAACATAAGGGTGTAGTACAGACTATCAAACTGATCTACGTATTTGATATTAATTACAGCTTGATACCTCCACGCGTTCCTGATAAAAAGGGTCTTGACAGACTGACAGACAGACAAACAGACGGACAACGGAGTAAACCTATAAGGGTTCCGTTTTTTCCTTTTAAGGTACGGAACGAAAAAAGAATAAGATTGTCTCATTTCTTCACAGCTGAATCGTCGAAATGCGAGCCCTTCACAACTTTCTTTATAAGCTGCAACAAATGCGTATGCAGCGCCGATGGCATATCATTCTGCACGAGAATGGCTTGCTTCGAGGGACCTAGGTCCTTAACGGGTAGGTACATCGTAACATACGCTACAAGGTTCATTTGCGTGGTCGAAATTGGAACGAATGCCACCTCATGTTTTGTTAATTCGGACTTTTACCGGTGAGACTTGCTAAATCTTAGGATTTACCGGTAAATCCCAAGATTTACCGCAGTTCGGGCTTTCACGGTAACATATACATATTGTAGAATAAAAAAAAAGGTTTTCCAGCTGGCATAAGATGGACATTCTAGCCACACACCATTCAAAACACGATTTTCATGGTTTTTGGAAAAGCACGAATAAGTTGCACAGCAAGCCGAGTCTCCCTGTGAGCGTCGGCGGCGTAAGTGAACCTGAGGAGATTTCCAAACTCTTTAAGGAACATTTTTTGTGAAGTCTCCAGTAGAACCTTCTACAGTCGGTGCTGAATGTTGAGCCTGGCAAGGAACTAGGATTAAAGTGCAAGTCGAAAGAGATTGGACAAATAATAAAATCCATGTCGCGTCGCAAATCTCCTGGACATAACGGGCTCAGCATTGAGCACCTCAAATATGCTGGTCCTAACCTAGGTAGCTAGGTTCTAGTCTATTAAACATGCTGTCAAATACCTTAGATATAACAACTGCTAATGAGATAGGCCTATAGTTCTTTCTATCCGAATCATCTCCTGATTCGGACTGTGGTAGTACCTGTAGCGAAAAGTAAGTCTGGTGATCTTGCTGATAGAAAGAACTATAGGCCTATCTCATTAGCAGTTGTTATATCTAAGGTATTTGACAGCATGTTTAATAGACTATTAAATGAGTATATAACACCTCATGATAACGATGTGAATGATGAATGCGCTGTGTTGTCTTTTAAGTATGCTGTCACATACTTCACCGACCGCAGCACTCCTATTTACGCGTGCTTCCTGAATCTTTCCAAAGCATTTGACCTGGTTTCTTATGATATCATAAAGGATAAACTTGAAAAAGCTCTTATTCCACCTGTAATAATCAACATCTTTAAATTTTGGTATAGAAACCAGGTCAACAATGTGCGATGGCGGGGGTTTTGTCTGATCCGTATGAGTTGGAGTGCGGGGTGAGACAGGGGTGGTTGAGCTCACCAACGCTCTTTAACCTATATGTCGACGGGTTGATTGGCAGGCTCAGCAGCATCAAGATCGGTTTTAATATCGATGGAGTCGGCACATATAATATCAGCTACGCAGATGTCATGGTGCTGCTGAGTGCGTCAGTCTGTGGCCTCAGAAAACTTGCGGCCATTTGTGAGAAGTATGCTCACATGGTTTAATTTACAAATTGTAAAAAAGTGAATTCATGGTCTTTGGAGCCAGGGGTAGGTATCTTGTTTATGTAATGGTATGGCATTAGAGAGGGTATACAAGTTTAAATATCTTGGCCACATACTTACCCCTGATCTCAGGGACGATGACGACATTGAGCGGGCGCGGAGGCCTTTGTCGGCTAGAGCGAACATGCTGGCTCGCAGGTTTGCTCTTGTTCAGTAAGCGTTAAAATTACTCTTTTCAGAGCGTACTGCACTACGTTTTACAGGAGCAGCCTGTGGGCTAGGTGTACTCAAAAATCGTTCAGTGCCCTTCGCGTGCAATACAAAATCGCGTTCAGGGTACTGTTGAGGCTGCCCCGCTACTGTAGCGCATCAGGGATGCTCGCGGACGCACGTGTGGATTGTTCCTTTGCTTCAATGCGTAAGCGTTCGCGCGCGCGCGTCCCTGGTGCGTGTGGTGTGGGGCAGCAGCAACAGTATCCTGTCTCTAATTTCGAGTAGGCTGGACTGTCCGTACGTGAATCGCTGTTGAGTCATTTCCCATGGAATGGTGAAGCTGCGGTGAAGCGTCGGACAGTACTGCCGCCGTGTATGTTAAACAGGAATTTATAGATGAAAATTTTCTTAATTACTAACATAGAATAAGTTTTTTACTAACAAATGAGTCATGGTTACTTATACAAATTCAAAAAAAAAACTAACACAGTTATTCAAAAGTTTTAAGTTTACACTTCTGTCGGCAGTCCATGATGACTGCCAATTTTTTTTCCAACAACGCCTTCCTGTCACTGTCATTCAGGCGCCAAAAGATCCTTTCACTCTGCAGTACTTTGTGATTTTCGGTGTATTATTTTAATCATTTGCAAGTCGTTCATTCTTACACAAGGTTTAAATAAAATAACTAAAAAGCTGAAAAAGGGTAACAGGGATGATGAAAAAACATTTTTTTTTTGTCCGTCATGTACATTATTAATAGTATATTATGCAATTAGTGAATAAAGGACGAATTTAAAGTGAGGGCCATAGATGAATCACGAGCTAGTGAAGGATTCTAACGACTGAATCACAACCGTAGGGAGTGATTCATGATGATTGATCACGAGCGTAGCGAGTGATTCAAGTGTTACAATCCTGAGCGACGCGAATGATTCATGGCCCTCGATATAAATCCGTTTTATTCAAGAGTTGCATACTATACTTTATACCATGACAACAAGAAAAAGAGAGATTTAAGCGAAAATAGACATTTAATGAAGAAAAAGGACGGTTAAATTAAATAAAATGCACATTGAAATTGGAATAATTACTAAAATTACGAGTAACAACTATATCCGCCGCCCTCTCTTTCATAAACTCAGGTTTATGAAAGAGACCAACACATCTTCATCACTTGAATGCATTTTTAATCGATTTATTACTAAGTAACACTAAACTTTGTGTTCGTACAACTTACAGTATTCAAAATAGCGCCAATTTATTAATGACAGCAAAGAACACAAAACAGTTTTTATTCTAATGCTAAACTCCTTGTCGAAAATGTCGACCAATCAAATTAAATTTAGAACACACCACTAAAGGCCGAATATATTGGTGAGTTCTGAATTCAAACACCAAAATAGTGATTAAAAGTGCTTTTTTTATTCACTGTTTTCAGTGAATAAAATTAGCTTTTTTGAGGGGGAATGGTATAAAAAATATCGGACACGTATTTTTTCTTTTTTTATGTAGTCAAAAGATTACGACTACATATTTTAACTAGATTTTATACGTAGAAGTGACGTAGCGAGCCCCCACTCCCCAACTTTAATACGTGTTTTAATTTTTTATAATAATATGATAAAGTAAAAAGTAGGTGTCTAATATTTTTTAATATCTGACGGACGGACTAAATAGAATTTATTTTATTCACACAGGCATCATCCCTATTGTATGTACTCATAATTTCATTATGAATAACGTTTAATAGTGGACGAACACAGGAATCGTGAATGACAAAACCGCTGTTTCCCGATATTTTGTCGAGTTATGTGAACTTAAATGTATGGGGCAGCTGATTTTTATTCGCGAAGTAGTTTTTCTTAATGATAGTCCATTGTTATTTCAATTAAACCTTGTGTTTTTTCAGAATCATTTTAAGTACGGAGCAATTATCCATGTTGACGTCGTTCATGGTTCCAGACTTCCAGAGAAAGGAATTTCCATAGAATACTCAAATCAGTGATGATTTGAGTATCGGTTAAGCAGACGTATTATAAAGTACACCAACAATTATATATGTAATAGGAGGCGAGCCTAATGGTAATAATTGGTCCCAGACTCCGTTTACAATAAAAAAAAACTTTCCCGAAAAATTCGTTGCTGTATAGGTAGGACAAGACCTTCATTCACAATAAGATTAGACATTTAAACAAACCTTTTTTACAGTCCGTTCAACCGATTTTGATTGCTATTGTGTTGGTGGCAAGACAAATGGCAGCTGCAGTAAACAGTTGGTATTGTAACCACTTTTTGCCTTTAATGCCATCCTTAAGCCTACGGAATAGAAGTGAAAATCGGTTGAACGGACTGTAAAAAAGGTTTGTTTATATGTCTGATCTTATTGTAAATTGAGTATAGTCAGTTATTAAAAATGCTGTGTGCGGGCAGAGCAGGACCGGTCGTTGTGGCGATCCTTGTAGGATGCCTTTGTCCAGCAGTGGATGATCCACCTCCAACTGTGATGATGATGAGGATGAATCATTGATGTAATGTTAACTTACAGATTGGTTTCAGGCGAATTCGGAAAGATTACACCTGTAGACGACGTTAATCAACATGACCAAGACGATTACGACATCGACAGCCAGCCAGTAGTGGACGTATGAAATAGGGGATTATTAAATAAATGTTTATTTTTCCAATATGAATCTTATTTCAAACCGGCGAAAGTGCCAGGGTAGCCCGCGAAGTTCAATTTTTCTTACGTTTTTTGCAATTAGATCAATACCTATTAGGTATGTTGATTAAAATATGATTCACGATTGTAATAAGTATATATTTACAAAATAATAATCATTAAAATCATTCAACTCTCTAACTTTGAATGACTATTTCATGAAAGCATTTAGCTTAGAGAGTTTTATTGAAGATTCTAATGATTATAATTCTTTAAATACATATTTTTACGGTCGTAAATCATATTTTGATCAAGATACAACTTGACACTGACTTGCAAATTGCAAAAAACGTAAGAAAACTGAATTTCGCGGGCTACCTTTGTGCATCCACTTCACGTGCCTATACACGCCTGTGCCAATTGTTATAGCAACTACGGTCACAAACGTTGCCTACACATTTTACTAGGCGTTATATTTATTCACTGAAAGGATTTTTAATATTTTCCTGGTTTTGGGCTGCCGGTTTTAACTATACAAATACATTTAATACGTTTCGTTTACTTAAAAACATAAAACTTTTATTTAATTATTGTTAATTGTTTCTTTGTTGTTCCCGTGTCATTAGTGAAAAGGGCATGAGTTATTTGTGTATTATAATGTATTACCATAGGTATAACTTAATATATATAATCAGCCATTGTTCCCACTGCTGGGACACAGGCCTCCACTCTTTGTAAGGAGTCAGGCGTATTTATTAGATATGGTTGGTCTAACAAATGGTCACTGCTAAAATTTTTTAAGGTTGATAGTATGAGGAGTTTTAAAAAACCGGGCAAGTGCGAGTCGGACTCGCACACAAAGAGTTCCGTACCATATATGTTTAACAATCGCAAAGATAACTTTCTTTTCATAATGATAACGTAAATTACAAGGTTATTTTTTGTAGTTGCATAAAATCACCCATATTTAAAAAAAATATCATATGAATTGGTGTTTTTAGTAATTTTTTATTAAATATAGTACATGTTACATGATATACACAAGTTTCAAATTCCTTACTTGTTTAATTGTTACGATAGAGCTCGTACAAAAATGGTCTAAAATTGACAACTTTTACAGCTCCCTATTTCTTCATTTTTGAAGATAAAAAAAAATATATATATTTATACTTGTTCTCTACTCGATGAGTTCTAGACAATGACACCCGACATGCTAGGGGTAAATTTTTTTTTTCAAAATGAAAAGTTTATTGTATAGTCAAAAATTAAAGGGGGTGGTCCTTTAATTTTTAACTTTATTTTATTTTTATTATTTTTTGTTATAGCCGTAACAGAAATACACAATCTGTGAAAATTTCAACTATCTACCTATTACGGTTTATGAGACACAACCCTGTGACAGACAGACAGAAGGACGGACGGATGGACGGATGGACATTGAAGGCTTAGTTATAGGGTTCCCTTTAGTTCCCTTCGGGTTCCGTAACTCTATAAAATAAAATCCGCTGTTAAATACATTTTGATTAAGACCTACATGACACCTACATTACGCATTTTTTTTTACAAGAATTGGTGACGCCCCCAGATTCACTCATGTAAAACCTCAGAATAAAAAACCAAGTCATAGCGTTGCAAGCAATACAGTGAAGCATGCGCAAAACTACACCTCGCTCTGTGCATACACGCTCACACGCACACATTTACACCAAACTACACATCATTACGTGCACACATGTTTATGAAACCCAAACCGTCACTGTTCTAAGTGTAAACATGGTAACATTTTAAACTAAAACTATTATTGTAAAAAACTGTATCATATTCCACCAAGTAGTTTACAAGTACTAAGCGAATACACAGATGAACAACTTGGTTATTATACTGTTTCTACAACTTTAGAGAGCAAGAACATCCTGGTTCACGTCATATTGATTCAATCATATCTTCAAGATAAGATAGATATAATATTTTCAAGTGCAAATAGGTAATTCGACCGTCGTCATTGCAGACAGTAAATATTTAGGTGTGGTTTAACCGGGATCTCATGGCGACATGGAAAGTGCGATTATCGCAACCCAGCGCTGGGCACGCCACAATTGCAGCGACAAGTCCCCTCTTTGACGAGTGGTTGGAGAGGCGCCACGGCATCCTCACCTTCCGTCTGACGCAGGTCCTCGGTTGTTTTGTCCTGTTTCCAATAAGGCGGGAGGAAACGCCCGGGTGTCACCATTGTGTGGATCGCCCGGAGGACACGATGGAGCATACAGTGGAGTTCTGTCCGGCTTGGGCGGAGTACCGCCGTGAGAGTGCATGGGAGGCCGTCACCTCCTTCCGTGAAGCAGTAATGCTCGCGAAGGACGAGGCGGAACGCGTGAGAGAGAGAGGCAACCTCACGACCTGGGCGGCGGGAATCAATCGGGGATTCCCGGCCACCGTAGGCGCGGCCTTGCGGATGGCGACCAATGAGCTCTATGTTCTATGTTAAGGATTTGGTTTCCGCACTTAGTCCTTCAAGTGGACCATTGTGCGTGAAGGAGAGAGAAACGAAGAGGAGAGCAATGGGTAGCTCGCCTTCTGGTAAGGACCGGGCCCAGGTCGACGTCGCGTTGTGTTCCACGCGCGCCTCAAAGAGATGTCAGCAGAGATAGTATCAGTAAAAGTCTGATACGCCCATAGCGGGAGAAGTCATTTAATGATTTCCCATCTACACAAAAAAAAGGTGTAGTTTAACGAATTTCAAGATCTATTAAGTATTTTGGGTTGTAAATGTTGCAATGTCATTTTAATGCCCGGTTTCTGAGGTTGTTACACGGAGTTTATCCATCCGATAGTGATTATTGGTACGATTACATGTTTCTGAACACTTTGTAATGGAAGTATTTAGCTTAAAAGTCTAGTGAATTACTAACGAGGGTTTATTTGAGGACCTCAAACACCGAGCATAAGGAAGGAACTCTCTTAACTAAATAATTTTGTCGAATCAATAACTATTGAGAGTTTAAACTCCGTTTCAGAAACCAAATGAGAACGGTTTCTGAGGAAACCGGCATCAGTCAGCAACAATTTAATCCTGTGATTTCGCTATGAAATCCAAACACTCTACTCTTAATGTACAGTCAACAAAAGAGATATCTAGGCAGGGTATACTAACATATTTGTATGTAAATTGCTTCATGTTCAATTTCGTGAAAATATACAATTTTGTGTTGGTGTGTTAATGTAGGAGTATTGCAAAAACAAAGTAATATACACATATATGAAATTGAACATGAAGCAATTCACATACAAATATGTTAGTATACCCTGCCTAGATATCTCTTTTGTGGACTGTACCATGATATTTTTCTTTAATGCTTCACAATTTTTACCTGACTGCGGCGTAGCCCATAACAATGTTTTCGCTATTAGCTGTATTAGAGTTAAATCTGCTACCACTTACATTTTGCTACATTTTTATACTCCTCCAGACCGAATTTCAGCCATGGCGGCCAATCTCATCGGAGACTTATCATCGACGCAGGAAATATTATAGTGCACAAGTGCGCAGACACAGGTGCACTCTCTCTCCACTAACTCTCATAGTCCTATGGGACGGCAATCCGACACGACCGAAGAGAGATCAGTCAGTCAGTTGCACAGAGTACTAAGGCAAGTAAGTAAGTATGCAATTTAAGTATGCCTTTCTCGTTGTAACATAAATTTAATTAACAGTAACTGGATATCATTGACACACCTATCTCTGCCATTAATGTATTATTCTTAAGTAATTATAAATACCTACCTTCTAATCACATAAAAAATGAACAATCGTACATCAAGGCTTATCGTACAGATAAACACGTCCCTATATAATATAACGAAGTAATACAAACAGTTTCTAGTTTACCATATCAGACTAACATGGAGCATCACAAGTTTGAAGGTGAAATTGAAAATATTACTCCAGGTCAGTTAGAATTCATCAAAAATGTAATCGAACAAGAAGGCTACAAAGAGAGCAAAGTTACCTTTGAAGCTGTTGGAGCAACTGGTGACAATTATGCAGCAAACGTAAAAAGAATCGTCATAGAAGGAGACAATGGAAACCTGTCAATTATCGTCAAAATAGCGCCAACGAACGAAATACTTCGAAAGAACTTGAAAGCTCCTCTTATGTTTGGCAATGAGCATCTGATGTATACAGAGGTCCTACCAAAGTTTTTGTCACTACAGAAACAAGCCGAGGTACCGGAAGAGGACCTACTGAAATTCCCAAGATGTTACGGAACAAATGTTGAAGCACCTAATGAAGTTGTCATGATAGAAGACTTGAAGGATTCCGGTTTTGGCATGGTAGACAGATTTGTACCCCTTTCGGATGAGTTTGTGACAAGTGTATTAAGAAATTTAGCTATATACCATTCACTTTCTTATGTGTTGAAGAGCAAGGAACCCGATACATATAATTATTACAAGGATAATTTGGGGGATATGTGGGGAGCCATAGCTGAAGGAACTCCTGAAGAGCTTGCTCATTTAAAAACACTCGAGAATATTTCTATAAATGTGCTCGATGACCCAGAGCATCAGAGTGTAATGAGGAACAAAGTCAGTGAGCTTGCAGCCCGAGCCGCTAAAATGTCGAAATTAGAAAATGGTAGCCGATACGCAGTTATTCAACATGGCGATTGTTGGACCAACAATGTTATGTTCAAGTCTGAGGCAAGTTTTTTAAATCTTATTCATTTACAATATTTATTTTCAGAATAGGTATGTCGATTTTGTCTGAAGCAAGCTTGAAACTAATTTTATCAGCATTGCATTGCTATCCCTACTTACTACTGTTTGATTTAAATAGATCTGGGCCCTACCACAAAACTTTACAAGTGTACAAATCTACAAAATTGTTAAATTTTAGAAGAAAATACGTAACACTGAAAGCGCAAATATGAGTTACAAATAACAATCTACAAATATTTTGTATTTTAATATTACGTATTTTTTAAAAGGCTAACACAAATAAACTGCACTAGGCTGTAACTGCAATGTTTGGTAATATTTAAATTAACAACAGGAAAATATTACACAAATAATTTACAATAATAAATTATGTGTTTTTTGATCACGATGAGTCAGACCGCTTCATAAAGTTTAATCCTTAGTAACAGTCGCGTATCCACGTATAAACCGATTTGATAAGATTGTTGTGCTATTAAACAATACCTGCCTTACTGTAGTTACGGACAATTCCATTATCACAGATTAATATTATGATAATGCAAGCATGATAACAAAAGGAATAGATATACGGTAATAATTAAATAAAAAATAAAATTCGTTTAATGCATACCTTAGTGTCCATAATAATGTTAGTAAAACATTATCTTAACACTATGTTAGTAAATAGGAGCTCAATTAATATAGGTATTGAAAACGAAATAACTAATTGAAATATCAATGAATATTTAAATTAAAATTAAATCGAAATAAAGAAATAAAAATATAAAATAAAAATAATAAGGTAATGATTTTAACCACTATTTAGATTCAAAATACATCATTGTATAGGTATACTGCTATTGCGAGTCATCACTTAATTTTCTCAAATACTGAAATAGTTCTGCGATTGGCTGACAGACAACACATAGCCTTTATCACTAAGGATGCGATCATATTGGTATCCACTAATAGGCATGAGTAGGTACATCTGTAGTCGTTAGGAGTAACATATCAATGTTCCTCAAGAGGATTGAGGTGTCTGTACCTCGATGCGCGAACCTACGCGTTACAAAGGTTTCATAACAAAACTAATTCATTCTTCAATGCACATTTAGGTGTCACGAATGCATTATTACTGTCAGCTCTGTTAACAAAATCTCTTTTAATAACATATGTCCATTTTGTACTTCCAGGAGGAGAGCTTGAAACAGTCAATCTTAATCGATTATCAAGTCTGCAAGAACTCGAGTCCAGCTAACGATATCCTCTACTTGATCTTCAACTGCACCGACCATGACACTAGAGTTAAAAGGTTCTACGACTGGATAGACTACTACCACTCCGAACTTGACAAATCCTTGTCCAACTTTGGCCTGAAAGCCAACTACGTTTACCCAAGAGATCAATTGGATGCTGATTTGAAAAGATACGGCAAGTTAGCCTTTGGTTGTTCTATGCTCATCTCTGGGGTTCTTACACTAAAACCAGAAGATGCTGGTAAAGTAAAAGAAGCCTTCGCAAGCGCACAAGTCGATGCTTTAGCTGGCGTTTTGGGTGGTGTGCCCGATGACACGAAGTCTCTTGTAAAAAAAAGGCTCACTGGTTTGGTTGAAAGTTTTATAACCTTCGGTTTGTTGTGATAATTGTAAGTCTGTAACTTTCAGCCTTTTCAGCTTTAAAAATACCTCAATGGTAAAATTGTTTTATCGAGACCTATGGTAAAGCAATAAAGATATTGAGTATTGAGTATTGAGTATAAATTATCCTGGCTTATCATTTTACGGGTTAGAGTTTAAGAATTAAAAAAAAAAAATTTATGCTTTTTTTCTTGTTTTGTTTACCAAGTAATAATGATTTATGTAATTTGACCCAGAAAATGTAAATTTAATTTTTCACTTAGATATCAAAATTATATAAAACTAGCTTTTGCTCGCGGCTTCGCCCGCATGGATGTCGGAAAATATCCCACGGGAAAAAAATCCTTCCTTATTCCTTGTCTACATTCTAAAGGGAGCCTCTGTGCAAAATTTCAGCTTTATAGGTCGAAGGGTTTGGGCTGGGTGTTGATGAATCTGTCAGTCAGTCAGGACTTTTCTTTTTATATATTGAGATAGCTTCTGCCCGCGACTTCGTCCGCGTGAAATTTCTTGATTTTCCTGTTCCGCCGACCCACCCCGTCGCATCGCATTGCTTGCCCGCTCTATTACGTCGTTTTCGCATAACGTTCTTTCTGATTTTTTTTCTTTTTGCTCGGCACCTAAGAGTCCTAGGGTGATGCTAAATCATAACCTTCCTTAAGAATTGTGCTATCAAATGCAAAAATAATTATTAAAGTCCGACTGGTAGTTCCAGAGATTAGCGCGTTCAAACAAACAAAAAGAAGTGTGTTTGTCAGCTCCGATGCACGACTGTAGTTTACTCCTGTTTTATGTGCCGTTCCGAGTTTCCGACTTTCTATTTTTCGGTCATTTCTGTCGGGCTGGGTTTCTTCAATGAATCAGTGCTATGCAAAAGGCAATTTAAAGGCACTCATCGTCCCCCCCCCCCTCTCACCACCCCCTCTCCCTTTAGCCCCCTCTCACCCCTCCTCTCCTTCTCACCCAGCTCCCACCCCTCTCAGCCTCCCCATTCTCCTCTCCCTCTCACTACATCCCTTTCCCGCTAACCTCCCCCTCTCATACCCCCTTTACCGCTTTCCCCCTCCCCTCTAACCTCACCAACTCCTCCCCTCCCCCTCTCACCCCTCTCCACACTCTCTCCCCCTTAGCACACCCTCACTTACCCCTTTCCGTCCTCACCATCTCTTCCCCTTCCCTCTGGGGGAAAAACTATTAATGACAAACTTTATTACTTGCTTAGGTAAGTACTTGTGCCAAGTTTCAAGTTAATTAACCAAATGAATAAGATTTTTCATGTAAACTATACTTCCTGTTTTCACCCCCACAGGGATAGAATTTTACAAAATCGTTTCGGATATTTCCGTAACTTGTCCGAAAGATTATTTACACCAATTTTCGAGTTAATCAAGCCCCGCAGTAAAACCTGCCCTGTAAAATTGACTACCCCTTTTCACCCCCTTAGGGGTAGATTTTCGAAAAACCCTGATACACATTATTCTCCATTTTGCTCTCAAGTATAAATACTGAGTTTCGAGTTAATCGGACCGCGCGTTAAAATTCCTCCATACAAACTTTAACACCCCCCCAATTCCCCTTTAGGGGGTAGTTTAGATAAACAAAAAATGTCAAAATTCATAATTTACTTAGGGCTGTTTGTTCAATAGTCAGATAATTTTTATCTGAGGAATAAATATGGCGGTTTGACAGCTTTTGTATGGAAAATATCTATAATAATAACTGTCACTTTTATTCTTCAGGTAAAAGTTATTAACTTATTGAACAATCAGCCCTTAGATAAATATTTGTGTAAAGTTTCAAGCTTATTAACTCAAGGAATAAGATTCTTCAAACAAACTTCCACCCCCTATTTCCCCCCTTTCTCCTAAAATCCTTTCTTAACTGACGTCTCCTACTCATAATCTACCTCTGTGTTAAATTTCATCTTCGTAGGTCCAGTAGTTGTTGAGATTTCATGTTTAATCAGTGAGTGAATGAATGAGTGACCTTTCGCTTTTATATATATAGGGTGACTGGTAATTAGTGAACACATGATTATACTCATGATAACAAACAACTTTTACTATAGGACCAAACCTGAAATCACGAAAAAAAAAATTTGCTGCTCCCTACATTTTGACGAGTTACTAACTCGTCGTAATATTTTTTCACGATTACTGGTTTGGCCCCATAGTAAAAGTTGTTTGTTATCATGAACACAATCATGTGTATAAGTATCGGTCACTAATTACCAGTCACCATAGATAATTATAAGTATAAGTATAGATAATCAATATCATTGCTTTTTGAAATAACACTGACACAGTAACCTTACTGTGTGTGTGTGTGTGATATTGATATTGGTACGACGTAATATTAAATTATTAGGGTTATCACATATAGTCGTTAGTACCCTTTGGTATCAATAGATGTCGTTATGTGTATGAACTTTAGCTACACACCGTAATGAAAAGTTCTTCTTGAATACTTTAAATTCATATATCTTTTGATATATTGAAGCGATTGCGATGAAACAAAAACTAAATATAACTCTGAGTTACACACAATATTTGTGTATAAAATTTAAACATGTTGATTTTGTACTTTTTCCTGTACTGAGTCCAACCAGTGTCATTCAGTCGGAGGCTAGGTCGTTTTTATTAAATTTAAAAAGATGCCTCCAACTACATGAGATTGTTTGAAAACAAAATAGGTCATCTTGTTTCCATATTTTTTAAAGTTCACTTTTTACGTAGTCGGGTTTACGATTTTTAAAATTTACTTTTTTTACTGACTAACCTAGGATACCTGTGACCAACCACGCGCGAACCGAACTGGTCGCAGTAACTAAGCTAACCCCGACTAAATGGGTTAAGTTAGGCTAGAACTATAACTTACCAAGTTGGCCGCCGTTATTTGGCTATCTGGTATTTTTAGGACCTCGGAATGGGACTTATTTGATGTTCCCAAAAAGAGGCGCATTCATTATTTTAGACAGTTCAGTAACATTTAAAGGAAAGTCAATATATCAATCTGCCTAGCCTTTTCCCAACTATGTTGGGGTCGGCTTCCAGTCTAACCGGATGCAGCTGAATACCAGTATTTTACATGGAGCGACTGCCTATCTGACCTCCACAACCCGGTAACTGGGTAATACGATACCCCTTGGTAAGACTGGTTGTCAGACTTTCGGGCTTCTGACGACCCGTAACGACTGTCAAAGATCCACGAATGACAGCCGGGACCAACGGCTTAACGTGCTTTCCGTGGCACGGATTTAATGGAATGTAAAATGGGAATTTTTCAAGGGTAGATTTAAACAAATACAGGCCTTTGGAAATTCAGTCGTTTTCCATAGTTCAAAATTGAAGTTCCATATCGTTAAAAGTACATATTACCATACTCATTTATTCAGTACCTAATTGTTTTCAATAACACTGATAAACTCTGCGCTTATCGGCGCCTTGTACATTTTGCTGGGTGGATGTCCTTCAAGAAGGTCAGATCGTGAGAACTCACAATCGGCACGTATCGTATACAATCGCTGAATGCAATTAACAATTAAACGTAAGTGACAGTCTTTTGAGAACGACTTGCTATAGTTACAGCGGTTAAAGTACCTTCCCTTACAGGCTGCCCCATCTCAAAAGCTGCCAAGTGCGGATCGGACACGCACACGTTCCGTACCACACCACGTTTTGTTTTTTATACAGGGGGACTTGTAATTTGACGTATTTCTTCCAGAATGTGATAGTGTGACCATTTGCAACAATTAAGCACCCCATATATAGAGCAGTGGTGGTCCAGTGGTAACGGCCGCGACTTTCGAGTTGTAGGTCGTGTTCGCACCCAGGCAGGCGCTTTGCTTTTTGTAAATAATTTCAACACCACTGCTCTCAAAACGGTGAAGGAAAACATCGTGAGGAAACCAACACGTCCTAGAACCAAAAATTCGAAGACATGTATGACATCTACCAACCCGCACTGGGCTCACGTGGTGGATTACGGCCTACTCCCTCGCACCGAGAGGAGGCCGGTATCCCAGCGGTGGGAACATTATAAGCTGATTATGTAAATAAATAAAATCAGCTGTTAAATACATTTTCATTTGGAGGTATTACATTATATACAGTGTGTAGTATTGTTAGCAAAAATTTTTAAATGTTTAGTGTAAACAATTGTTGGCTAGCCTAAATAAATAAATAAATAAGTGTAAAAACTGTTATCCTTTTAAGGGGTCATTGTACTCATCATTATGAACAATTTTTACTATGGTACCAAACCTGAAATCGAGAGAAAAAAAAAATCAGCTGTGCCGTACATTTATGTTCGCATAACTCGTCAAAATGGAGGCGTCCGGCGTCGTTGCAGTTGCAGTAGTATACAGGTGTGGTTTAACGAATTTCAAAACCTAAGTACTAGGCTTGCTTTAGCCCACGTCTTCGCCCGCGTGGATGTCGGAAAGTATCCAACGGGAAAGTACTACCGGGAAATCCTTCCCTATCCACTGGCGCGTCCCGATTAGGATTGTCCTTGAGAAATATGAGACTTTTTGTCGGCGCGCGGCGGGGCGCCTAGCCACTTATACACAGCTTGTACACAAGAAATTTGTATCAATGGACATTCAACGAATGACTGTTTGTTAAAGTGGATAGACTAGGCTAGAACAATAAATGACTTAGTTTTTTTTTCAATAAAAAATAAAACAGTTTGTTTATATTACCGCCAATAATAAACAATTAAAATAATAGATTTTGGGTTGTAAATGTTGCAATGTAATCTCATTCAGCAACAATTTACACTATGATTTCGCTATCGAATATACATTTTTGACAATGAAACGCAAATCGTCTAATCCGAATTGACCATGACATTTTTCTCCATAGATACTAGGTCGACTACGGCGGAGCCCAAGAGAATGGTAATGTTTTTGTTAACTCACGATATATTTTGCTACATTTTCACACAGTAAACGAAGGCCAAGTTAGTAGGCAATTAAAGCATACTGTTGTCGTTGTAACAGAAATTGTTGCAAGCAAAAAACATAACATTTTAATTTACAGTAAGAGCATATCACTCACGCACCTATCTCAGTCAACAAGGTGTTGATATTAAGTAATTATAAATACCTAGCTTTTAATCATATAAAAATTAAACAATCATACATCAAATCTTATCGTACAGATAAACAGGTCCCTATATAATATAACGAAGTAATACCAACAGCTTCTAGTTTACCATATCAGACTACCATGGAGCATCACAACTTTGAAGGTGAAATTGAAAATATTACTCCAGTTCAGTTAGAATTCATCAAAAATGTAATCGAACAAAAAGGCTACAAAGATAGCAAGGTTACCTTTGAAGCTGTTGGAACAACTGGTGACAATTATGTAGCAAACGTGAAAAGAATCGTCATAGAAGGAGAAAACGGAAACTTGTCAATTATC
This sequence comes from Cosmia pyralina, assembly GCA_946251885.1. Lineage (NCBI taxonomy): Eukaryota > Metazoa > Arthropoda > Insecta > Lepidoptera > Noctuidae > Cosmia > Cosmia pyralina. The sequence goes on along the minus strand of OX276342.1, from coordinate 20,709,584 downwards.
GTCAAAATAGCGCCAACGAACGAAATGGTTCGGAAGCACTTAAACGCTCCTCTTTTGTTCGGGAATGAGCACCTGATGTACACAGAGGTCCTACCAAAGTTTTTGTCACTGCAGAAACAAGCCGAGGTACCGGAAGAAGACCTACTGAAATTCCCAAGATGTTACGGAACAAATAATGAAGCACCTAATGAAGTTATCATGATAGAAGACTTGAAGGATTCCGGTTTTAGCATAGTAGACAGATTTGTACCCCTTTCGGATGAGTGCGTGACAAGTGTATTGAGAAATTTAGCTATATACCATTCACTTTCTTATGTGTTGAAGAGCAAGGAACCCGATACATATAATTATTACAAGGATAATTTGGGGGACTTGTGGGGAATCATAGCTGATGGAAGTCCTGAAGAGCTTGCTCATTTAAAAACACTCGAGAATGTTTCTCTAAATATGGTCGATGACCCAGAGCAACAGAATGTAATGAGGCACAAAGTCAGTGAGCTTGCAACCCGATCCGCTAAAATGTCGAAATTAGAAAATGGTAGCCGATACGCAGTAATTCAACATGGCGATTGTTGGATCAACAATGTTATGTTCAAGTTTGAGGTAAGTATTTTAAATATTTTATTGCATTTATTTACAACATTCACTTTCAGAATAGGTATGTTGATTTTGTCTGAAGCACGACTGAAACTAGTTTTATCAGGATTGCACTACTTCTATCTAAGATGTTTGATTTAAATTGTAGAAAAAATTACGTCACACAGAAATTAAAAATATGTATGAGTTACAAATTAATAATCTACAAATTTATATATTTGAATCCCGGAATATAAATTCCGGGATTCCAGAAAATCCGGGAATGCACAACTAATCGGATACATTGTACAGAAACGACTTCTTAAATATGTGATATTATTTATTTAAGAAATACCGGGACATCGGGATCACTTATATATTCCTATGCTTGTTTAAAGATTGAAATCCATTCTTAACATTACATATCCTGACATTTGCTAGCCAGTTTGGCAACCTACTTTACAACATTAGCTATCATTCGATCTATCAGAATCGCTAGATTTTTACGATCGTTATAAAAGTGCATTCCATATTAGCCAACACCTGAACGTCAGTAAATATATATTAGATTCTATATTATAATCAGAACTCTAAATTTTTCGATCCCGGAATCCCGGATTTTTTGATACAAAAGTGTAATCCATAATAGCCAACACCTCAACTTCAGGTTTATTCGATCTCTGCAGTCAGTCATACGTACTTTTTATGTTACGCTAAATAGTAGACATTTCCACAAAAATTCACTATAATTTACATATTTTTAAGGTATTTTCGTAATAGTTAAGTGCCTTAGAGTTTTGCGGTACACTTGTATCATTAACTACATTTGTAAATTGTGCTTGTAAGGTTCTGTGGTGTTGGGCCCTATTTGATCTAATCAGAAATTCCCTAATGCTAAGTTACAGAGAACGAATTAGCAGAATTTATAAAAAAAGACATTCCTAACAACGTTGATGTAAGCACATCCGATGTTGGCTACCCTACCACAATGGTGGCATTGTGACAAAATAAACTGCACTGTAACCGCAATGATTTATAATATATAAATAATAAACAGGAAAATATTACACGTTATTATAATTTACAATAATAAATTATATGGACTCTTTGTTGAGCTCAATTAGCTACAAGTTGCGAACAATTCCACTATCACGGATTAATAATTATTATGATAATGCACGCATGGTAACAAAAGAAATTGCTATACAGAATTCACAAGTAAAGATTTTAATCACGATTTAGATTCGAAAAATTCGATGCGATTCTTTTTGTGTACTTTTGTTTTATTATAGCACTTTACTTTAATTTAATGTAATCTGAGTACTGTTTTCATGAAATAAAGCTTTTATTATTTTTATTATTATTTATTAGATTGAAAACACATTTTACCGATCATACGTGTCATCTCTTCATTTTCTTAAATATTGCAACAGTTCTGCAATTGGCTGACAGAAAACACATAGCCTGTGTCACTAAAGTTGCGATCATATTAGTATCCATTAATATGAGTAAATCTTCAGTTGTTCAGGAGTTGTTAGTATAAATGTTCCTCAAAGGGTATGAGGTGTCTGCACTACGATGTGCGTACGCGGAACACGGGTTTCATATAAAACTAATTCGTCCCTCCAATACAGATTTAGGTGGCACGTCTATATTCTTTTAATAACATATTTATTTTTTGTACTTCCAGGAGGAGAGCTTAAAACAGTCAATCTTAATCGATTATCAAGTCTGCAAGAACTCGAGTCCAGCTAACGATATCCTCTACTTGATCTTCAACTGCACCGACCACGAAACGAGAATTAAGAGCTTTTACGACTGGATAGACTACTACCACTCCGAGCTTGACAAATCCTTGTCCAACTTTGGCCTCAAAGCCAACTACGTTTACCCAAGAGATCAATTGGACGCTGATTTGAAAAGATACGGCAAGCTAGGCTTTGGTTGCGCTATTCTCATGGCTGTTGCACTCACAGTAAAACCAGAAGAGGCTGGTAAATTAAAAGAATCCTTTGCAAGCTCAGAAATTGATGATTTATTTGGTGCCATGGGTGGTCTGCAAGATGACACTAGGACTCTTATTAAAAAAAGGCTCACTGGATTGGTTGAAAGTGTTATAACCTTAGGTTTGTTGTGATGAGTATCGCTTTCAGCTTTAAAAATACCTCAGTGATAAAATTGTTTTTCGAGGCCTTTTAATTTTTTTTGTATGTGAATAAATACTTTTAATTTTATTATTTGTTTTCTTGTTTTGTTTACCAAGTAATAATGACATCATTTGACCCAGAAAATGTTAATTTTACTTTCCACATAAATAAAACTTTTATTATCTAAATAAATGAAAAATAATATAACAAATCCATGAATCCATTGTCCATAGTCTATGCTGCGTTTTCAGTAAGTCTCTTGACGTTACTCGAAAACCACTGACGGGGAAAAGACACTTTTCTTCACACCCAATCAGGGCTAGAGAGTACATACTACCATAATGTTCCAAAACACTACCTTATGAATTAATCAAGCGTCTACCATTCAATTTCACTTCTTGAAAAATAATTTATAAAAATAAAATTTCTCGAAGAGCTGAAACTAATTTAAGAAGCAGAACGTATCTCAGTGGAATGAGATAAAAAATAGTGGAAAATCTTCCAAGTTATCGGCATCTCCACTTCAGAGGTTTAAACTAAGAATAATTGGCCCGGGCCACGGGCTGCAGACTTCTAATTAGTTAGAACTTGTTGAAAAATTATATACAACTCGATGCTCTATGTGCCTGATGGAGAGAGGAACATGTTGGCGAGATGCTATAGAGATGATAAACACCCCGTGGTTTACATTTTTTAGAGCTACATTTTGTTGAAATATGAGTCAGCCAGCCCAAGTTTAGGAAAGGGAAATGTTTAACTACTTAGTCCTAAAATGAGCCTTTATTTAACTTTCGGGCCTTTTCTCACAGTTTGTTTGCAATATCTAACTTAGGATACCCTTTTTTTTTTTTTAACGCTGGGAAATGCTTTATGCATCCCCGCTCGTGGGAGACGAGACGGGGTATGTGGGACTCCTGTCGGAATGACAGTATACCCACTAAAACTCAGCAGTGTTCCCACATCGCCGTGATGGGAGGGCCATGGCCAAACGTTGGCGGCCCCGTCAAGGCCGCGGAAGGTAGGGAGAGCGGCGCACCGCAATACCGGCACTTCTCTCCCGCCGCGGCCTCCAATCCTCAGCCGCGATGCCTCCCATAAGACACCGCGGCCCGCCTCAGTTGCGGTGTCGCCCATACGGCCACCGCAACCTACCCGCTGGCCGCTATGTTGTCGGCTTATCAGCAAAAGCCCTGACGAGCGGCCCCCGCCTCGGGTTCCTCTTCGCTTCACCGTGGGTGACCAAGCCACGGCTACTGAGCCCCCCCGCCTCGACAATGCGGGAACCCTCCGGGGGGGAACTTCAAACAGTTTATTTTAGGTTAGAACTGTGACCAACCACGCACGAGCCAAATTAGTCACAGTTACCCCGACACACCCCGACTAAATGCGTTAGATTAGGTTAGAACTGTACCACAGGATCCAAGATGGTGGCGCGTAGTGCTTCACGTGCACCTCTCTAAGACGTAACGGGGGAGTTCAACACCTCACTTCCCCTATGGGACGTGGCCCGTATGGCGCGGGCCATCACCAGTCCGGGGCAGCGGAGGTCACATTCGCACCCGCAGCCCCCGACGCAAGTATAAGAGGGAACACCGGGGTGGTTTTAGTCAGTAAGAGTCTGACAGACCCCTCTGCCCACCCATTTCTATAGGTACTAGCTGCGCCCCGCGGTTTCACCCGCGTAGACCGGGATAAAAGTAGCCTATGTGTTAAACCAGGGTACAAACTATCTACATACCAAATTTCATCCACATCGGTCCAGCCGTTTGAGCGTGAAGAAGTAAGAAACATACAAACACACACATTCACAAACTTTCGCCTTTATAATATTAGTCTGAGTGTGATTATTATAATAGTAACACACACGCTACGATCGACACGTGCCTCACCTAAATCTGCGCAGCTGTGGGTATTGTTCCCACAGTGAAGCTAGTTACTAATTTATCCTCATTTCTCTTTTATACTCCATCATCGATTCATTGAGACCATTCCAATGAGCCCAAACACGATACCGTGCTGTAAGTTGGTGAAAAAGTTGGGTATCCTGCAAATTCCAGGTGATGTTCCATTAATTTTTAACAATATTTAATTTTTATTGCAGCGGCCATAGCAGTCCACACTCTGTGAAAATTTAAAGTGTCTACCTATTACTTACGGTTCAAAATAAATAGACCTATGACAGATGGACGGACGGATAGCGGTGGATTAGTAATAGGGTCCCGTTGGCACCCTTTGTGTACGGAACCCTAAAAATCCTTCCTTTATAACGACCGTGGCCCTAGCAAAAGGAGAATAACATAAGAATCTGAGCAGGTAGCGTTCTGTATTTTCTGCCTACCCTAATGGGAAAAAGCACGAGTTCACAATATAAGAACAAAATGAAAAAAAAAACATATTCCAAAGCAGCTGGTATCATCTCACTCTATAGATTTCCCAATTAGTAGGAGCTATTATCGAAGTTCTCTGGTGAATCTACTACGTGTTGTAATTGCCTTTCAGACGTTCTGACTGTACTAGTAGCGACAGCATATACATACTGGTGTAAAATGGAGCTGCTGACGCAATTTACTACTCTCTAGTTTTGTGAAAGCTTTTTAAAGATTACGAAGAAGTAATTTTTAATCGGATGCATTATGAATTAAATGCGTCTGACTTTACGAGAATCAGATCGATATCTAGAGATGTCTGATGAATACCGGGTCACTCAATTACAGTGGTACTAAAGATTATTTTAGAAAACTTACTCCAAGAGTAGGTACTTTGTGTATCTTTGTGTAAATAATTTCATCCCCACTGCTCTCAAAACGGTCAATGAAAACATCGTGAAAATACTGGCATGTCCTAGAACTAAAAATTCAGAGACATGTGACATACTCGTATACCAACCCGCACTGGGCCCGCGTGGTGGATTATACCCCACTCCCTCTCACAGAGAAAAGGCTTGTGTCCCAGCAGTGGGAACATTATAGGCTGATTAAGCTAACTCAAGGGGCTTAAAGGAAACACCCCCTAGTACCTACGTCAGTTAGTCAAAAGTATCTTAGTTTATATTAATATAGGATAGGATAAACCGGCTCATTAAACTTATATGCATATAGAATTTTATTTAACACGAGCTATTTGCGTGTACGAATATTCCAAAACAAGAGAACACTAGACGGGCATCATAATACTAAGATGTGTAATTATCTTCCTGTGCGAGATCCAATAAATACTTTTAGGGTTCCTCACCTCATAAGGAATAAAAGCGGCCAAGTGCGTGTCGGGCCACGCGCAGTAATAGGGTTCCGTAGTTGCACAATAATACGGACTAAGAAGAGGGCTTTTGTTGTTTCATGAATATTTGACTATTACTCGTGAACTTGAAAAGTCTACTTAGCTGTGACAGTTTTCCTATAACATCGTTATATATACTACTACCGTGAATTTTTCCACCCACCCAAAACTAACCGTTCAGTTGGTAGGGGGGGGGACGGGGGGGGGGGACACTTCACTCTAACAAAAATTAGCATTTTAAAGCTTAATATTTCAGAAACGGATCCCTAAATCGAAAAATTGTCACAAACCCGCAATATTTTTAAATGACCCATCCAACAACACCCCACACACACACACACACACTATGGGGTAGACGAGGCAAAAAAAAACATCCTCACTTTACGTGTACAGAATGTACCCTAAAAAATTTTTTTTTTTCATGATTTTATTTTACCACTTTGTCGGCGTGATGAATATATATATCCATGCCAAATTATAGCTTTCTAGTACTAAGAGACTCTGAGCTAAGGTGCGGACGGACAGACGGACGGACATAGCGAAACTATAAGGTTTCCTTGTTGACTACGGAACCCTTATCTTATAGGATAACTTCGTTATCCGTCTGTCGTGTCTGTCAGTCTGTCAATATACTTTTTTTCAGGAATGCGTAGAGATATCAAGTTGAAATTAATATCAAATAAGTAGGTGCTTCTTGGAGCTCTAAAAAAATCAAGCTTCTAAGTCAACGCAATAAAAAAACATGGCTATTTATGCGACATTATAAATGAACACCTTACTGGGTACTTCCCGTTGACCTAGAATCATGATATTTGACATAAAGCAAGGTCTCACAGCACATGTAAGGGAAAAATTCGGAAAATTGTTAATATGTGGTTTTATCACATTTTTTTTGCGATTACCAACTTACCTTAGCAGTTGGAGAATTGACTGTGACGCATAGTTGAAAAACATGTGGGAGAACATGTTTATATATATCATATGTTTTTATATCGATATGAGTATGGGAGAACATGTTTTTCAACTACAATATTAAAGTTAGTTTTTGGGATAATTTCATCCCAACTACGGGACCCTTCACTGTGAGTGGTCTGACACGCACTTGGCCGGTTTTTCTTTCTTTCTTACTTTACTAACCTTTGAAAACAGTTTTATTTTCAGTAATTTAACAAAAGTTACACTTTCACAACTCAACAATACTATTCAAGCTATAAAACAGCAGAGATAGAACGCGTACAACGTATCTAGTTTTATTTCATGCAATAAACGTGTAAATCTCTTCACAGATTTGAAAGAAAGTCATAGTAATGCCACAGGAAATAGTCACAGAAGTTCCATTTTATTTACAGTCACTTGAGCCGTTCTGTCGTAAAGAGCAGGCTAAGGTAAACCACTGGCGATATTAGTTAAAAAACCTTTTTTACAAAAAAATACAACCGACTTCCAAAAACAACACTACAAAGTGAAAAATAACTTTAATTTTGGAAGTCGGTGTCTAGTTAAATTTATTTTCGTTTTTTGCCACCGACTTCCGAAATTAAAGTTATTTTTCACTTTGTAGTGTTGTTTTTGGAAGTCGGTTGTATTTTTTTGTAAAAAAGTTTTTATTTTCCACTTTTTAGTTGTGTACCTACCCCACACAAATTCTAATACCACTATCTGCAAAACAAACTAGAACATCATCCATATAAAAGTGGGGAAAAAATACATATTATTGAAGCTAACTCAAAAACTACTAAAGCAAAGTTAATCAATTTTATATGGGACCAACTGTGATGTGTATACCCTCTCGAATAAAACAAAAAAAAATCCAAATCGGTCCTGCCATCTTCGAGTAATCGGGGAACATACATAAAAAAAAAGGTTCCGATGAATTGAGAACCTCCTCCTTTTTGAAGTCGGTTAATTATTCTCATAATAACAAAAGCAATAGCTCACGATAACAAAAGAAGGAGGACCCAATTTTTTTTTCTTTTCTAAACATTTTAGAAGATCTAAGCAGCCCTAAGAACAGTATTGATTCATTGATGGCTCTGTTGTCTGCATATTCGCTTTAGGGTGCTTCTTCACCACAGATGTGCTATGCAGCTATACTGCGACAATGTAAAAGCTAAGCTACGAAAATATGTAACTATTTCCACTGATGCTAAGCTATGTAGCGGAGTGAGAAGATGTGCTGTGAAAATGCGCCGCCGCGAGGTAGATGTGCGAGGAAGATGCGCAGCTCGAGCTATGCGACGTATCGACAATAAAGAAGCTAACCACTCGCGACCATCCATAGCATGCATCCATAGCATGCATCCATAGCACGCATCCACAGCTCGTATCCTTTCATATAAAAAACTTAGCTTAATTGAATCAGTTTCCACCAGCGCTATGCTATATGGACGAATGAATATCATTGGTGGATATCAAACACATCCATAGCAACATAGCATAGCACATCTCTGGTGGAAAAGCAGCCAAAGACCGTTACCTAGCCGTATAGCCGTGTGTTGTAAGGATTAAAACTTCTGAAACACCACTGTATTGTGTAGTAATATGGATCAATATGGCGTCAAAAAAAGTTTTACGACGCATAACGTTTTTATAGTCATGATAATACTTCCAGTAGCCAAATGCTTTCATGTATATCTGTATATTGCAAATTGAGGTTCGAAGTTGATAAACGATATTTACACGGCAGTTTGTTCAGGCTTTTTATATAACGTTCATGGGGTTGTGTAACAATGTGGCCTCGTGTACCTGGATCTACCACGACTGCGCAGACACAGGCCTCCTCTCTGTGAGAAGGAGTGGGCCATAATCTACCACGAGGGCCCAATGCGAGTGACCGCAGGTAAAACTATCGAAATGCAATAACGCATCGAGCACTATCTGCAATGACCAGCTGATTGCACGAGCCGCATTCCGGTTAGTTGCGGCCAAACTTTGTGTATTTTAGTATGTGAACGGAGCTTCTGCAGCCAAGGTTACAACGAGGTGTTTATTTACAACTAACAAGTGTTTTTGTGACATCAATTGCTGCACTGCCGCTACTAGGTAGGCCGACTCGCATGCTACCTCGCACGAAAACAAAAAAAAATGAAGTCAAGTCACTCGGCTGCAAGCTACTGTCTAACTCGTATGATACGTCCACACAGTGCGAGTTGCTGCACTGCAGCTACTCAGTAGACTGACTCGCACGATAGCTCGCACTGTGTAAACTAGCCATAAGGCTGTGGGCACGAGACCAGCGGCGAGGAGCGGTGGCCGAGCGGGACGGTGGCGGTGGAATAATTTTGTATCGGCATCGCCATCGCTCCGCTCGACCGCCACTCCACGCGGCTGGTTTTGTGTCCGCAGCCACACGCTAGCAGATCGCTAGGTATTATGATGAAAACATTTTAAGGTTTTTCTCCGTCAACGACTTGTACATCACCGCACCACTATGTTTAAAAAAAACATTATATTGTCAGTGATTATTTAAAGACAATAGGTATAATAATTACCTTGAAAAGAAAAGAAAGAAAATACGTTTATTTGCGGCCATCGCTCAGCATAATGCTGTAACCCAATGCGAGACAGAGCCACAATTGCGTAACACATTATCAATCGGAATCGGTTTACTTTTGACAGTTCAACAGTATTCATTGCGTTATTTACATTGTCGAGCAGACACAGACACATTTTTCGAATATACGAAGCAATGGATTAGCAATTTGCTTTAAAATGATTCAGATTCCGATCGATAGTGTGTTACGCAATTAGGGTGCTGGTTTTACCATTCACAAAAAAACACACAACTCAGTTAATCCTATTAAAACACCCGGATTTTTCCAAATTGTATTATTTTACAAACAACACACCAAATATAAATAAAACCGGCCAAGTGCGTGTCGGACCACGCACAGTGAAGGATTCCGTAGTTGGGATGAATTTATCCCAAGAACAAACTTAACTTTGTAGTTGAAAAAATGTTCACCCATACATCGACTTACGTCACGGTCAATTCTCTAATTGCAAAAGTAAGTTTGTCTAGGTCAACGGGAAGTACCATAAATGTTTGGATTTATTTGCGAGTGTAAAAATATGTCCATTTTTTTAGAGCTCCAAGGGACTATAGACCTACGTATTTGATTTGATACCTCCACGCGTTTCTGAGAAAAAGACTCTTGACCGACAGACAGATATACGGACGGACGGGCGGACGGACAACGAAGTGATCCTATCCTATTCATAACTCACTCAACTAAAAATGAAACATTCACTCCAAAACTTTAAAATACAATTTTCGCCTCCGCATCACAGTGCCATTTGAGTGCATGCGCCTGAAATCCGTAAATCCGTGTAGATCCGGTTCAGTGGGCAGTTGTCAAGAATTACTTCCGCACACATGTTCCGGTGGCGCTCCCCAGCCACACCTACATCCGGGTGTTTTAGAAAAACATTTTCATTGAACTTCCTTTATTGATTCTGGTTTGTTCTTGACAAAATACGCTATACTTACGTAGATGACGCAATTTTCAGCCTAACTTTGAATTAGATGTTCCGGGATTCCGGGCATCAGTGATGCGAATACCTAGTGATCTTCGTTATACATAAATGTATTATTTTGTGAACGTCTTTACACGTATTCAAGACAATTTATCTCAAAAACTACCCAAGCAAAGTTAATTTTTTTATGGGACCACCGCGCAAACTTCTTCTATCAAATGAAAAAACATATTTTCCTTGTGTGTTTGTTATAATTTTTTTCCTTATTTATCTTGATGAGTCAAAAAAATAATTCGTATAGATAAATAAACTCGATGTTATGATACACTTCTTTCATATGAATCTATGTAAAACATGATAAGTAAATAATAATACATCGAAAATTAACAGAATTTCAGATAGAAGCAAAATTCTGCAAAATCATGTTTCCTACAAATATCGATAGGTCTCCAAAACTTGACGCTTTAGCACCTTCACGGCAAGTTACGTGATGTAAAGGGCGCGATATAGAGGGCGAATCTATCAAGTTGCGTGATATAGAGGGCGAATCTATCAAGTTGCGTGATATAGAGGGCGAATGTACGAGTATCAAGTTGCTACTGCTGTCCCTTGCAAAACTTCAATACGTAAGTTTGACCAGACTTTTCTGACACAGCCTGTATAACGGTATTCCTAGCAGTTACGCTCACAACACAGACTACATTTGGTATCTTATCACCGGTACACTACGTGGCTGACGTCAGCATGATTGGGACATTCCTAACTTCATAATCATGATATAATCATTAACCGATGTTAAGAACGTTTTCGATATCTCACACACACACAGGTTTTATTTTATTATGTTGACATGCAAATACGAGTGCAGTGGTGCCCCAGTGGAAAAGGACGTGACGTACGAGCCGTAGGGTCGAACCAGTAGGTACTTCACTTTGTGTAAATTATTTCATCACACTGCTATCAAAATTAAGAAAGATAACATCGCGAGGAAACCGACATGACCTAGAACCGAAATTTCGAAGGTGTACGACATCCACCAATCCACATAACTGGGCGCACGTGGTGGATTACGGTCATCTACCTCATACAGAGAGGAAGCCTGTGTCCCAGCAGTGGGGGCGTTATAAGCAGAACAAGCAAGCGCTCCAAATGATTAGTTAACTAACTGGTCATCACCAGCTTTATTGAAAATCTGCGATACCTGAGGCATCACAGGTCGTCAGCACCATGTCATCCTACCCTTACTCTTTACACCAGGGGATCTACTCCCTTAGTCCGTCAATGAAGATACTAGCCCGTCCGAAAGTAGTTGATCCGTCGAAACAAGCATCAAATTCAATTTTTCGGATGGGCAAAAACATAGCGGAAGTTGGGACAGCTGTCAAATCGTACTGTCATCATTCTTAGTTCGGGCTCCGAACTAATCTTGTTTCCAGTGATACGGGTGGTAAACGCCCGTAACTTCGGCCAAAACTACGGACTTCGTGATTAGGGAGAAAACCCCCAGATCACAGCGATTCTTAGCGATAGAATTATATCTTATTAATCTTCCTGCCACTGGCATGAGAGTATTTCAAATCTTGCTATCCCACGACGTTGTCAGTGGCAGCGCATAGGTTACTTTGACTGCATGTTTTGGGAGACAGAGGACAGGATAGGAGGTGGGGCATAGTTTGAGACATAGCTCCACATCCACGCCCTGCTGCCGTTCCATCTCACTTTACCAGGTTGAAGTTACATAATCCCACTTGAGTCCGGAGACGATAACGAGACAGAATTAAGTATTGTGCTAGTATTTCCCTCAACGAACTCAGGAGCTCTTATAATATTTCTCGGAACACAGTATTCCTAAGAGATGTCAAAAGGTCACCCAAAGTTTCGCTCAACCACTGTCGAGGGGCAACAACTAGCAAGATATATTCATAAATCTTCAAGTGCCGAGGTTCAACCACTTACGACAACTTCAAAGACACCGCTCCGAGTTTACAAAGTTCGCTCTAAAGCAATTTCCTGAATAAATTACAAGTTTAAAATGGCCGTTACAAATATTTGCATAAGAATGAGTGAAACACTATTACGAGTATACTATGTAAAATTGTTTTAAATTTCAAAGTGGATTTGAAGGGAGTGGAAGACAAAGATGAAGTTTGTAGCTTTTTTTATCTTTTACTGGAGATGTAAAAGATATCCTCATTATCATCATTCTCCTGCCCTTATCCCAATTTATTTGGGGTCAGCGCAACGTGTCTTTTTCTCCCATACTTCTCTATTAGTCGTCACCTCGGTAGTCACTCACTCTCTTCTAGCCATAACATCTTTCATACAATACACCGTTTCTTTGGTCTTCTCCTACTCGTGTAACCATCTACGTTCATACTCAAAAATTTCCTCACGACATTTTCCTCATTCCTCCGCATCACATGCCCATACCATGACAACCGATTTCCACACAACTTTTCAGTCACCGGTGTCACTTCAGACTTTTTCCTTTCTAGATAGTATGTAAAACACAATGTAAAATATTCATATTTTTGTGTCTTACAGTAAGTAGGTAGTGTAAGGATTGATGCTATGATCAAGCCTCGTTGATATAATGCTGGCTGACATTCAATCATTCAAATATGGAATATCTTCAGCCCCAGTTAAATATAGTCTCTCTTGTATTATTTAATAGTTCAGTTAATCTCCTACGGTGAAGTTCAAGGCTTCACAGTACTGTGAGGGCTCGAACCTCACAGTGGGAGGCTAGCAACTGAAAATGAAAGATTTAAGCCGATGGGCTAAGGGCCGTAGGCCTCTATTTATTGCTCAGTTACGAACTTAAAAAAAAAACACTTCCTAGGGGAAGCCCTAAAGATCTCTCGCGTCCAAACCTGCAGTGCTATTCTGTACAAATCTCACCGTGAAAACTTAGGTGAAGTGAGCGTGGAGTGAGCTGTCAATAGTGTCAATCCAATCTAGCATTAGGTAGAATGACAACTCACTTCACCTAGGTTTTCACGGTGAGATTCGTACAGAATAGCACTGCTGGTCCAGGCCATGGTGCGGAGCGAGAGTACATGGGAAGCCGTCACCTCCTTCTGCGAAGCAGTAATGCTCGCGAAGGAGGAGGCGGAACGCGTGAGGGAGAGGTAACAGCCGCGCCCTCGCGCCCCTAGCCGCCGCAGGAGACGCCCTGGGCGGCGGGAATCTATCGTCGATTCCCGGCCACCGTAGGCGCGGGCTTGCGGACGATGAGTAATGGGTAGCTCGCCGTCCGGTAAGGACCAGGCCCGGGTCGACGGCGCGTTGTGTTCCACGCGCGCCTCAAAGAGATGTCAGCAGTGTCGGGGTCCAATAGGACCGATGCCGCCGGGGTCGCGGGTAGTTCGAAAGAGATACCGTGGCCTTGGCACGGGCAACTGAAGGAACACGGGTGGGTTTTAGTCAGTAAAAGTCTGACACGCCCTCCCGCTCTGCCTAGAGCGGGAGAAGTCATTTGATGATTTCCCATCCACAAAAAAAAAATGGGGAAGCCCTAAAAGAATCTGACTCACCCATGGACCTAATATATAAACTGGACTGAGCTCGCGTACCAAAAACACGAGCAGAGAGAGATATGTCATACAGAGGCTGTTTATCCCTTTCTAATAGGGTGACCAAACATTTTTATAACAATCAGGAAAATTCGTTTTGAAAGAGATTTGGGTCCGGTGGACATTAAGTGATTTCAAATTATTGTTTGTAATACAAAAATATTGTAATTAAGTTACTTATATAGTGAAATAATGAAACCTTATACAACATGTTTCCGCCATCGCGACATGCCTTCAACACGCGGGTAGGGCTAGTGGCCAATAATCATAAAAATTAAAATAAGATAAAATAATTCGTAAATTGAAAAAAAAAATTAAAACAAACTAAATAATTAAATAATAACTATAATTAGGATGCAAAAGACTCATTCATGAAGCTATTATTCTATGCCATCTGGTAAAAAAAAGGTCATTGACCAATACCGTTTTTTGTTCATCGTTTGTCTATTGTTCTGAACCAGCTATTATTAAGTTATTAAGTAGCTTCATGGAAAAAAACTCGAGTGGCCTTTTCTTTCTCTTTCGTTTCAATTTTCATCTCTGCGATACAGGTTGCTCCAAAATGCTATTTTAGAAAATCGTAAATAAATCAATAAATAATAACGTTTAATGAAATCAAAATATCTTTATAGAACGAAAATGCGGAACCGTATACGAGTGTTGAATTAATTTCGCCATTGCAGCAGCACGTTGGATAAAAACTATACATACCTATCGAAATACTTTTTTCGAAAGCTTCCTATTTGAAACTGAACATTATTGTGTTCTATGTCGGTTTTGAACCGTGTACCTGGTATCTACCCATGTTTTTGAGAAAAAAAGTTATGATAGCTAGACTACAATATTGTTGAGACAAGTCTTGTGTCGATTCATCAAGTAGGCAAGGGTGCATGTAGAATCTCGTTCCGGGAACATGGCCCTTTCTTGCTCCTTTTTCGTTTGCTCTATAGAGCTTGTGTTTAGGTATTTAAGGGAAGCAAAGGGAAATAAAACTTAAGTCTGTCAAAAATCAAAATTTATTGAAACTAGGCTGAGAAACAGAATCTGATAATACAAATTATAAAACCAATATCCTTACTACTGGAAAAAATTATGGTACCTACATTAGCATTCAACCCTCATCGAGATTTTGCTATATAATAATCTGCCGGGTTGAAATGAAGGCTACACACCACAGAATTTTTAGTAATTGTTTGTGATTCGGGAATTACATCCTGGTTGGATTTTTGCTTCATTTCTTCTTTCGATGGCTGTAACCAACATAAAAATTATGTTATTTCAATCTCGCGATACATAGGTACAAATTGTATTTTCGGCTAACTTTAATAGTTTTAATGAGAAATACACAAAAGCTTTAGCGTCTTCCGTCTACAAAACGTCTAGAGCATGGTCACACTACTTAGACTCAAAATTGTTATTAAATAAAATCTTTGTTATTCGGATCCTTACCTGTGAAATGAAATGCCATACAACCAGCATAAGATTCACTTTTACATCTCTTGATGCAACACTTTTCTTTTCATCATTATTTTCACTATTTAAATTGAAAAAAAAAACCGCCATGAAACCATTGCTGTCAGATTTCAGTGTTACCAGAGTAATTATATGATAGCTACCAAACAATCATATTATTTTGATTAGTTTTACTTATGGATTTTACTTATATAAAATTATTGACTATGATTATAAACCTAATAAATAAAAAAATCAATAAAAAATAATAAAATAATAATAATAAGTCCTATTTGATTGTAAACCTATAAATAAAATTATTTAAAACTAATCTAAATGCTAAAAAAATTATACGTAACTTATTTTACTTGTTGTTGGTAAAATATTTTCTACCATCTTTAACATTTTTATCTTTTGACAATTGAGCAAAAGGGACAAACAGCCTCCGTTCGAGCTATCTCTCTCGTCTCGTTTTGCCTCTGCTAAGATATCCTATCAAATGTAAACCTAAGGTGCAATCCTTATTGTTCAATTTTGTATGATACGATTTTTGGAGAGCTCAGTCCTGTTTATATTATATTATTAGGTCCATGGACTCACTCCCTTGAAGAAAAACGAGCTCCGTTTTCCTTTAAGAGTAATTCGATGTTTAAATGTTAGAATGTCAGCCAGCATCATGCTAAGGTTTGATTAATGCATGAAACCTGTACCAATGTCCTATAGAGATAGCCTTTCAGATTTCTAACAGATTCTTCTGATCTATCTCGCTTTAATTTTTATTGTGTAACAGATTATGAGCGCAGGAGCCCTGTTGAATGTGATCACAGAGTGAAAAAGTGAAAACATTACTCGCCGCTATTACCTAGATAGACAAAAAAAAATTAAAACTAAAACCTAACTACGACATAATCGCCAACAAAAAAAACGTTTATACAAGACATAATAACAAAATAACATCGGTTTCGGTTTACGTATAACCGGATTCACACGTATTTACTAAATATGTCATGTAATTAGTGCGTTAATCTTATTACAGACTGTGTGACTCCGGTTAAACGAAAACTGAAACCGATTTTATTTTGTTATTATGTCTTGTTTATACCTTTTTAGTTGGCGTTTTTTCGTAGTTGGGTTTTAGTTTTTAATTAACTTTCAGTTTTACGGCAACTATTTTTGAGTTAGGGATCAAATGGATTTGATGCCTATGATTTGTTAAGCACCCTACATAACCTTTTAGAATTTGTTGAAAAGAGTTAGATTGAAACATAGGGTAAAATTGGGATAGTTACCCTTAATTATACGCCCCATAATTCAAATTGTGACTTGTAAACGTAATATCATCGCAGTTAGCTAACGTTCGCACGGACGTAAAAATATCGCGACGGGATTTTATCGCGCACTGGATTTTCAACTCACGCTGTTGAGCCGAGCGTTGAGAATCCAAATTAACAAAAACAGGGTGCATTCTAGCTCATCAAAAAAACACACTGTTGGATTTTCAACTCTCGGCGCTGAGCAGAGCGTTGAAAATCCAGTGCGCAAAATAAAATCACCGCTATTTTTTGACGTCCGTGCGTACGTCGACTTAAGGATGGTAATAAGGGTGCGGCGTATTCTTTACATAAAAGTATAATATTAACTGCAATGAGAGTACGTTTACAAGTCACAATTCGAATAATGGGGCGTCATCCTCCTATGGATACTATCCAACTTTTACCCTAATTGTTTTTATTCTTATTTGGGGTTATTTGTATGAATAATAATATAGATAACCAATATATCTTTCTAAAGTACTGTGAGGCCTCGAACCTCACAGTAGGAGATTTACTAAAATAATAGGTTGGGGAAAAAGTTTCTTCGCATTTTTTAAGAAAATTCAAAACATTTTTTATTATAAGTACATTATTTACATTTATCTAAAATATGTAGGTACCATTTTGTTCGATAACTTTTTACCATCTTGTAGGTAGGGACATGATCCCATTGCTATAGAAATTTTGGGACTTCTGATCAAAATACCGCGACAAGTGGTTTTGGCAGTCCTCTCGTGATGTTAACCTGACACTGCCTAAAGAATTCTGAAGAGACCGAAACAGGTGGCAATCTAAAGGTGCAAGGTCAGGACTATACGGCGGATGCATTAACACCTCCCAGCCAAACTCTCTTAATTTTTGCTGAGTGGCTAAAGATGTGTGAGGTCTAGCGTTATCATGATCAAAAACCACACCCCTTCTGTTGATTAATTCCGGCCGCTTTCTCTCAACTTCTTCCTTTGATCTCATCAGTTGTTCGCAGTAGAGTTCAGAATCGATGGTCCTGCCTGGTGGTAACAGCTCATAATGAATAATGCCCTTCCAATCCTACCACACACACAGCATCACCTTGTTGCGAGTTAACCCGGGTTTCGCCACAGTCTGTGAAGCCTGACCGGCCTTTGACCACGACCTTTTTCGCACGTTCTTGTCGTACGTGATCCACTTTTCATCACCAGTTATCAGCTTCTTCAAAAATGGTTCGGTTTCGTTACGTCGTAATAAAGAATCACAAATGAGTACACGGTTCATTAAGTTTCTTTCAGTGAGGTACCCAAAAATCGAGCTTTTTTGTGTACCCAGTTTTTTTCAAATGCGCCAAAACTGTTTTGTGGTCAATTCCCAGTTCTTCAACTACGTTGTAACTACTGATATGCCGATCTTGCTCCACTTTTTCAAAAATGGCATCCATTTTATCCGTAATAGGGCGACCAGAGCGACGTGCATCTTTGACATCAAAATTTCCGGATTGAAAACGCTTAAACCAAATTTGTGCTACTCTCACAGACACTGCACTGGGTCTATAAACATCGCAAATTTTAAAATGTATCAAATTTCTTCATTAGATTCACTCATCTTGACAGTACGAAAAACAAATGAAAATCACACATTTTCCTAATTTGAATTTGGAATTATGTTCTTTAAAATTTAAACTTTCAATGATACCAAAACCAGCCAGATACAAATAGTATAGCCAAAGAGATTTTATTTTATGTTCAGACATACTATAATGCGAAAATTCTTTTTCCCTAACCTAATATTAAATAATACGAGAGGGACTCTATTTAAATGGGGCTGAAGCCCTCTGTATTTAAAGCTCAGTTCAAATATCAAATAACACTCCTACTAAACTAGTTCTATGCTGAGCTCTGACCAGATTCTATATGTCATCCTATCAAGAAAACGGGGATCGTTTTCTTGACAGAAGATATTCCATATTTGAATGATTGAATGTCAGCCAGTATTATATTAACGAGGCTTGATCAAATACTGATTTGATCAAGCCTCGTTAATATACTGTAAAGCACTGGCTTTACAGTACCTACTACTCCTTAAAACCTTTCGTTAGATACCTACCAAACACATTATATTAATCTCAAACAATTATTTTTCGGTAACACCGCACCGCACCGCATTTGCATCCGCAGTAAACTGCGATCTTGTATTTTATGTGACTTCATACTCGCGGAACTACATGATGCTTCCAACAATATCTCGTTTGTCAATATACGACGAACATAACATACAAACATCCATACATAGCCCATCAAAATCATGAAGATCCTTTGGCTTGCCGCAGTGGGGTAAAAAGTCGTTTTTACAGACTGCCAAATGTTATCCAGTTCGCAAAATATAATTAGAAAAAATATTTCGGATGATATTTTGGCGAACTGGATATGTCGTCAAGCAATATTCCGTAAATTATAGTTTCTTAAATAAAACTAATCTTGAAGCAAGCCATTCTTTCACTGTATGGGTGTAACATAGCTAATAGATTTCTTTTTGAGGAAAACCAGAAGCGCTTTGTACAGTCGCAACGGAAAACGTACCCAAATCAGTTGTCGTGTAGGTACATAAGTACCTCAACCTCATTTTCAGCATGAAATCTGGCTAAGTATAGCCGCAGTGGCTAAAGTCCGGCTGTCGAGAGAATGCGTTTTTGGCACCTGTCAATTGGACAATTTCAATACAACTAGAAATTGTCCAAGGATCAAAGTTGCCCGCCGTGTTCGCGTGGAGGCGATCGGCGGCGGCGATCTCTCGCGTCCAAACCTGGTCCAGGCCATGGTGTGGAGCGAGAGTGCATGGGAGGCCTTCACCTCCTTCTGCGTAGCAGTAATGCTCGTGAAGGAGGAGGCGGAACGCGTGAGGGAGAGGTAACAATCGCGCCCTCGCGCCTATAGCCGCCGTAGGAGACGCCCTGGGCGGCGGGAATCTATCACCGATTCCCGGCCAACGTAGGCGCGGGGGCTTGCGGACGACGAGTAATGGGTAGCTCGCCGTCCGGTAAGGACCAGGCCCTGGTCGATGGGGCGTTGTGTTTCACGCGCGCCTCAAAGACATGTCAGCAGTAACGGATCCAATAGGGCCGATGCCGCCGGGGTCACGGGTTGTTCGAAAGAGATACCGTGGCCCTGGCACAGGCAACTGAAGAAACACGGGTGGGTTTTAGTCAGTAAAAGTCTGACACGTCCTCCCGCTCCGCCCGGAGCGGGAGAAGTCCTTTGATGATTTCCCATCCACAAAAAAAAAAAAGGATCAAAGTCGCAAAACACATATTGGTTAGCATGAAACTGACATGTCAATAAGGCATTCTCTCGACAGCCAGACTGTAGTAGCCTTTGATAGAATATTAAGTGAAACACAGGCAGGCGGCAACGAACAGAACTTTATTTCGTTTTCCTTCATCAATAGTGTTGTGCATTTTCACGGACTAAACTAGTGTAGTACTTTGTTACAGAGATACAATACCTTCAAGAATAATAGTGTTAACTAATTCAAACAGCGGAGTTATAAATAATTCATGAGTTAAATCGGATGCAGTATAAAATAAAAAATATACATGTTAAATAACAAAAGCGCTGGCAGGCAGTTAAAAGTTTGACGGGCAATCGTGTAGAATATTGAAAAAAATCAAATAAAAAATGCATGAATATAAAATTCAAAATGGAGATAGGCTTTTGTTTAGGAATATGTAAACGAGCAACATTTTTTATGATATCACTATAAAAAGAAAGGCATTATTTATTATGTCAGGGATATGTCAGGGTATATTGATGATGCTATAAGAATAGACGAGCAGTACATCATTTACGCAGTCATGCATTCAGCAAACGCGGCTTGTGGAGGTCAGATAGGCAGTCGCTCAATGTAAAGTAATGGTTTTCCATCCGGTTTAAAATCCAGTTAAAAAAAATTCAACACTAAAAGCAGGGCAAAGCCCAGGGCCCAGACAGATGAGGTGCAATCAACAAACTGCCATTTACAGAATTTTGATACTCCAAAAATGGTATTTCTGTTATTATTAGGCCGCTCATTAAATTTAATTAAGAGTTAGACAGCCTACAGGGTTTGCAAGGGACTATTTCCAACCCTGTAGGCTGTCTAACTCACCTCTGTCTCGTCTATATACGAGACAGAGGCGAAGAACCTCTTGGATACCCTCCCTCTGGCAAAGGCGAAGGCGAAGAGGTAAATCAAACTCTTACTTGCTCTTGCTTGCTTGCTTGATCTCTCCTAAAAGAATGGCGGCCAACGTCAATGCTAGTATCCCAAATACGCAGGAGATATTATAGACTATAGTGTATGAGTGAGTGCGCAAACACAGGTGCATACTCTATTTTCTTACTCTCATAGTCCGATGGGACGGCAATCCAACACGATCGAGGAGGATGATGTCAGATTGCCGTCCCGTGCATCGGTCACATCACAAGATGGCCATCAGCAGTCAGTTCAGTTTCAGTCAGTCTGTCAAATGTAAATAAAAACAGAATGTTCGATTTTTTTGAGATAGGTACCGTTTTTTGGCTTGCGAGGGCAGCTCCGACATAAACCTTGCATCACTGCCTTTTTTCCCAAGATTTCTGTGAGAAAATCTATATATAGGGTGAGTGGTAATTAGTGACCGATACTTAAACACATGATTGTACTCATGATAACAAACAACGTTTACTATGGGACCAAACCAAAAAAACAGCTGCTCCCTACATTTTAACGAGTTATGCGAACATGAATGTATGGGGCAGCTGATTTTTTTTTTTCGCGATATCAGGTTTGGTCCCATAGTAAAAGTTGTTTGTTATCATGAGTACAATTATGTGTTTAAGTATCGGTCACTAATTACCACTCACCCTGTATAGGTATATTTTTTTTCCACTCTAAAGTAACTGCCAACTCAATTTTCCTCCCGTTAGCATATACCAAACAGAGACCCCAGCACGAACGCGCGACGGAAACGGTAAATTGGAACGATTTTTTAATCCAAAATACAATTATCCTTTTTTTTTTGTTTTACTTAATATCAAAATCAAAATATTTTATATTTTATTTCACATACATCTAGTCTAGTCATCATATAAGTATGTGCACTGGGCACCACTTGGGCACTTACGAAACGTTAGAAGCTAGGTGCATGGTTCCAATTGGTCGTTTCCTATGGAGAAGATCCATGGTTTTCAAATTATAATGTTAATAGAGAGAATGAAAAAAAAATAAAAAATAATAATACAAATATAATAATATAGAAAATATAATATTATATTAATATTATTATTATTAATATTATTTTATTATATTATTTATATATTCTATTAGAATATTTTTTTTTTTTTTTTTTATTTGTTGTTGTTGTTGTTATGGGAGGAAGTGTACCAGGTACTTAACAAAATAGGAAATTACTAACAAAACAAACACCTATGAGTTTACAAGGCTCAGCAAAGTTATCACCCGTAATTATATATGAATAAAGTCATAAAAATATGTCGATATTATGTGCGAAACATATGAATGAATGAAACAAATGCACCGACCCACCGCGATTTGACCAGACTCAATTACTCGAATGAACCCAAAGATTCACACTAGACCCTGGAGACTCATGTTTCATGAGGATATAGAGACCATTGCATATGAAATGAAATGAAATTGTTTATTCTGTAAATAGGGTATCGCAATCACTTTTACACGTCATATAATAAAAAATATCTAGATGAAGTCGACATTTCCTATCTGACTACCCTGAGAAGAAATGGCGAAACAAACTCATGGGTCAAAGTCTCTTTTAAAGTCCAGATATAATCTTGGTCAGATCATGTGTGTGAGGATCATGGAGGTCTCAAATGGTCTTTTGAGGAAAGAACCATACAAATTTGAGTGGACTGTCCAGTCAGTGCAAGCATTTGTCAACAATCGTGTAGCTCAACTCAATATTTAAGTAGTAGACCAGGGAGTGCGATAATGGTTGGGAAGATGTGCCCTTAGGATATGGAAGGATTATAGCCGTACCGGATATGCATCCTAAAGTAGGCAATCGAATTGCGGAGAGACGGGATATTAACCTATGGATGGGCATCTTTTACCGACATCTCCGCCTGGTTGGTTCAGGTCCAGCTTCACCGGTGAATCTTTTGGAGGGGTTAAACTGCTTTCTCGACTATTTTTCTATGTCACTGCTACACGTTGATGTTTCCAAAGTCTACGTCCAAGCTCTCGCTACTATCTGTTTTAGGTTTCTTTTAAATCTCACTAGCAGCTCCTTGATTTTATTTCGGTCTTCAGCCGTACCCATCTAAAAATTGATTTCCTTGTCGAAGTCATGTCCCGTTTTAGGTTGTCATTCCATCATCTTCTGCCTAGTCTTTTCTCAACTATGTTGGCTTCGGCTTCCAGTCTAACCGAATGTAACCAAATACCAGTATTTTACATGAAGTAACTGCCTATCTGAGCTCCACAACATAGTTGCTGGGTAATACGATGCCCCTTGATAAAACTGATTGTGAGACTTTCCGGCTTCTGACTACCCGTAACGACTGTCAAAGCTACACGAATGACAGCCGGGACCAATGGCTTAACGTGCTTTCCAAGGCACGAAGGGGTCTTGGTATACCAAGATGGTCATCCGTCCACGGACCAACCGCGGCAAACGTAGCTTAACCTGATCGATAGACCCGTGCGGCTGTAAATACTTAGCCACAAGCCCCTCTAAGTTGTCATTCCATGTCTCTTATTGTCATTGTCATTCACCCGCACGTGGGGACTGGGCTTCGAGACGGAGAAAAAAAGCCCCGACAGGGTGCAAATAAATGACTTTGAGTAATTTCCAATTTTAAAATCGTTTGAGTTTAAAAGCTGCTACCAACAAGCGCGACATGCGACTCAAATCGCACGTGGCTCAAAGGCACCACGTGTCGCGTGGCGAGCGGTGCCTCTGTGTCGCGTGCGATTCGCGTCGCATGTCGCGCCTGTTTGAAGGAGCGTTACGTTTACTCCGCACGTTCATGCTAGTTACACACAGGATAGTTATTATTAATCAGTTAGTGGTAGTTGGCTGTTTCAATACAGTTACCAACTATAACATGCAAGTTGCCGGGAATATGACGGAAGGTAAATTCTAACTTAGTTCCGAGTAATTCGTTTACACAGAAATTGATTTTGAAAACGAACGTAACTTTTATGCAGTTTACTTTGCGTATGTGGGAGTTGATTTCATTAATAAAATATAACTAGCTTTTCTGTACTAGTTAGGTAAAATATTAACCATAGATTTTTTTGTAATATTATGTATTATTTTGCTTGGTATGTAGAAAAGGAGGGGAAAGGAACATAGGGCATCAAAAAATTCCAATACTGCTGAGCGTGCCCGCTTACTGGCTGTGGGTGAGTGGGAGTCGGGCCTCTGGCTTCAAGCACTACCGTCACCCAACATAGGTATTATGATGGGTGACACCACTTTCCGGCTCGCTACTTGTCTGCGTCTGGGCGCTCCTTGCGGGGCTCCGCTCGCTGCCAGTGCGGTGAAGCTGTCGACTGCCTCGAACATCATGGCCTATCTTTCAGTAAGAGTGCAGGCCTGATAGCACGGCACGCTAGCATTAATGACATCATCCGTCGTGCTCTTGTCACCGCCGGGGTGCCAGCTGTTTTAGAACCCAACGGCTTGCCACGCGACGATGGAAAGAGACCTGACGGAATGACCATAATGCCTTGGAAGTTAGGTCGGCCTTTGGTATGGGATGCAACATGTGTCGATACCCTTGCGCCATTCCACCTTCCTAGTACAGTGGGCTGTGCTGGTGCGACTGCTGCAGGTGTGGAAAACCTCAAACGGCGAAAATATTTAAATATTTTTGGGAGTTATATTTTCGAGCCGTTTGGGGTTGAAACACTAGGGCCATGGGGTCCGAGTGCACACTTGGTTTTTCAAGAGATCGCTAAACGGTTGGTCGACTCCTCACGTGACCAGAGGGCTGGCCTATTTTTTGGCCAAAGAATCAGCATTGCCATACAACGTGGCAATGCTGCCAGCCTTTAGGGCACTTTTCCTGTTGACAGCGATGCGGACGAATTTTTTGATGCCCTATGATCCTTTCCCCTCCTTTTTTACATACTACGTACATATTATTATTTTAAATCTGTTCGTTTATTTAATATGTACATACAAATATAATAAACCACCTGCATTATGTTTTGCTTGCAATTTATATATTTTTTTTATAATTTTTAGGCATTTTTATTTTGACATTTTTATAAAATTTTACAATTTGACAATTTTATATTAGACATTTTGTTTTTTTATACGATTCTGACATTTTTATAATTTTTTGACAATTTAATTTATTATTTTTAATGAGTTGTTGAACATTTAAATTTAATTAATCACAATTTTATTTTGGGTTTTTATCTATTAGGAATTTAAAAAAGTTTATAATTTCATGTATGAATGTAAAACTACGGGCTAGGTCTAAAATAAATAAAAATAAAAAAATTGCCAACAGATTCGTTCGCATGCATGTCGAAAATTAGCCCACGAGAAGTTCCCGTAGTACGTACTGTACTGGGATAAAAAGTATCCTTTCCTATCCAGGTCATGGTCTACCCGCGTGCCAAATTTCATCCAAATCTGTTCAGCCGTTTTAGCGTGAAAGCGTAACAATCAAACTCACTATCGCATTTATAATATTAGTAAGGATGGCAGCCGCCTTGATTTTGTGTGTTTTTATAGAGGTGTTTTTGAATACCTATGTGCTTAGGAAACAGGCTCGACCTCATCTACTTTTTAAAATATTATTGACGTATAAAACTGTTTGTATGAAACTACATACAGAAATAATCATAATCATAAGCATAATCAGCTTATAATGTTCCCATTGGCCTCCTCTCTGTGAAAGGAAGTGGGCCGTAATCCACCACGTGGGCCCAGTGTCTTCGATTTTTTGGTTCTAAAAAAAGGTATGTTTGTGAAAATGTTTTCCTTAATAGTTTTTAGAGCAGTGGTGATGAAAAATAATTTGACACAAAGTAAAATGTCTTTCTGGGTTCGAACCTACGACGTACAACTCGTAGGTAAGTCACGGCCGTTTCTACTGGGCCACCATTTGCACTGCTCTCTCGGCTCGACCTTATCTTGTTTTTAAAATATTATTGACG
Source organism: Cosmia pyralina (assembly GCA_946251885.1). Lineage (NCBI taxonomy): Eukaryota > Metazoa > Arthropoda > Insecta > Lepidoptera > Noctuidae > Cosmia > Cosmia pyralina. Next base: position 20,683,625 of record OX276342.1, on the reverse strand, counting down.
CGTAAAACTGTATGAAATTACAGAAATAATCATAATTTGAAATAATCATAGATGAAATAAATAGACATTTATGAATATCATGCTTGTTCCTCCCGTCATTGTGATATATTTTTATGTACTAGCTAGACCAATGCCCGGGAACCTTCTGGTTACGGAGATATTGAAGGTAAAACTTCCAACATTCAGACATTTTTTACGAAAACCTTAACCTAATTAATATTATAAATGCGAAAGTGAATTTGTTTGTTTGCTACGCTTTCACGCTAAAACGGTTGAACGTATTTGAAGGAACATGGGTAGACCATGACCTAGAAAAGGACATAAGCTACTTTTCATCCTGGATCGCAGACGAAGTCGCCGGCAACAGCTATTATATAACTTAAATTTAAATACCTACACTAGCTTATTATCTCAACAGTAGGTACACGGGTCGTCCCTGTACTGTTGCATGCATGCACCCATAAGCAGAATGTTTTGCGTGCGTTACATTGCGCATAAACAGCGAATTTTCACACCAAAAGCTAAATCGTTCCCCAGCAATTATTTTTGCACAAAATTACGTAGTTTGATGTAGAGAATACGTAGATGACTTCAGCGGCTTGATGATATGTTGGAATTCATATAAAAATGTAAGTTCCTATCTATAGTTCATCTTATAAGAAAAACATACATGAAAGTCTACTACTCAAAATTAACACACATAATATATTCGTTGAATTTCATCGGCGCGAAGCTCTGGAGCATAAATATCTGTGACGTCATCCCCGGCCATCTTTTGAGCGGGCCCGTTCACACGGAAACTCACTACGTTGCATATTCTACACTCGCTGTTAAGGGGGAGTATTGTGGATACTACTCGTACTAGAAATAGGAAGGCTTGAAGACTAAATAAAAGAAATAAAACGTTTACCGGTGCAGCTCGAGATGGGGATGAGGGTGTGAGCTCAATTCTTTCTCAAAACTTCTTTTGCGTCAATAGACAGACAGAAGTGGAAGTAGAGTATATCAGTTTTTACCTAGCACTGGGACACTTCATATTTTTAAAGGACAAAACAAAAGCCTTGATTGAAACCGGCTAATTAGCACAAGAGAAACAACAGCGTCTTCAGTATAAGTATATTTATAAGTAATTCATGATAGTACTGTAGAGGTACGAGGAACAGGGTGCAAAGTTCACTCATCTTCCATAGAAAAGGAAGGATCCTCCGACCGTATGGGTGTTGTGTCTTTTTTTTTTTTGTGGATGGGAAATCATCCTACGGCGGCTAGGGGCGCGAGGGCGCGGCTGTTGCCTCTCCCTCACGCGTTCCGCTTCCTCCTTCGCGAGCATTACTGCTTCGCAGAAGGAGGTGACGACCTCCCATGCACTCTCGCTCCGCACCATGGCTTGGACCAGGTTTGGACGCGAGAGATCGCCGCCGCCGATCGCCTCCGTGAGAACACGGCGGTGCTCCGCCCAAGCCGGGCAGACCTCCACTGTATGCTCCACCGGAGGACACCGGAGGACACTCCGGGTGATCCACACAATGGTGATACCCGGGCGTTTCCTCCCGCCTTATCTGAAACAGGAACCTCCCGAAACAACCGTGTCCGGTGAGGACTTGCGTCAGGCGGAAGGTGAGGACGCCGTGGCGCCTCTCCAACCACTCCTCAAAGAGGGGACTTATCGCCGCAATTGTGGCGTGCCCAGCGCTGGGTTACGACAATCGCACTCTCCATGTCGCCATGAGATCCCGCCGGAGCTCTGTCCGCTGTACCGTGATTTCTCGCGGCAGCGGAGTTTCGCCCCGGCGTTTCGCCTCCTCGCGCCACTCCCACACGTGCGCGAGGACTTTTGCCTCCAGATCCCATGGTTGTAATCCGGCAAGGAGGCTCGCCGCCTCACAGGAGACCGTGCGGTATCCCCGGACTAGCCGGATGGCCATGACCCTCTGGGACGCGTTCAACCGGCGGGCCGGTCACAGCCTCAGGGAATGCGCCCACACCGGTGCCCCGTAAAGGGCCATGGACCGCACGACCCCCGCGTAAAGCCTCCGGCAGGAGGCGTTTCGGCCCCCCAGATTGGGCAGGAGCCGCTTCAAGGCAGCCCCGGCCCGCTCCAGTCTGGGAGCCAAACGTCGGAAGTGCTCCACGAAGTTCCACCGGCTGTCGAGGACGAGTCCCAGGTACTTCATCGTCGACTCGACTCCGATGTGAACCCCTCCTACCGTTATTTGGGAACCCGACGGTGGCGCGTTCCGAAAGCGGTCTTCGCCGCTCTGTACCCCTCGTACAGCTCCGCCTGAATGGCTTCCGTATCCGGAGGGCGGATACGGAGCCTGCGGTGCCTGGTGTACCGGTGCCGCGCAGCAACGCATGCCTCGCGCAGAGCCGTCAGCTCCGGCGACCACCAGTACACCTGGCGCCAAGCGCGACCGGGCTGAACCCGGGGCATTGCCACGTCACATATTTCGGACATGGCCTCCCGGAAACACTCCGTCTCGTCGTTGACGTCAGCAGGCCTGTCCGGTGGTGACACCCAGGCCTGCACGATCGAGGCTTCCAGAAGGAGCTCCCGGTCCAGCTGCTTCAGCGCCCACCGCGGACCACTCGGGGCCTGTCGGACCGGCGCGCTCGAGGTCTGGGCGGCGACATCAAACCGGATGTACCGGTGGTCGGAATAGGTCTCCACCCCCTCCATGATGCGCCAGTCAACAACATGCGGCAACAGAGCGGGGCTGGCGAACGAAATGTCCACCACTGATTCACCCCGCATCCGCACACACGTGGGGACAGAACCCCGGTTTAGGACGACCAGGCCTGTCTCTAGAGCCCAGTCCTCCACCATCCTGCCCGTGTGTCCGTATACCGGGAACCCCAAGCCACATTCTTGGCGTTGAAGTCCCCGAGGACGAGCACGGGAAGGGAACGGAACCCGACGACGACGATTTTCAACTCCGCAAGGGAGTTGTGGAACTCGGCGAGAGTTCGGTTCGGGGAGAAGTATACCCCTACCACGACAATCTCCCCGAACCGTGATGCAACGCAACCCTGTCCTCTCTTCACAGCTTCGAGGGACAGGGTACGGGCGGTAGCAGACGAAATGAGGGTCACTGTGCCGCTCAGGTCCTCCACTCAGTAATCACTGGGCGGGACAAAGTACGGCTCAGCGACCACGGCGATGTTAATCGACCACTGCGCCATGCTCTGGAGCAACAGATCCTGAGCTGGGGCGCAGTGCTAGATGTTCGCCTGGAGGAGGCGTAATGGAGCCATTACTGACATTCCATTTCACCCCCTCCCTGAGCCCCCTATGTGGGCCCTGCCGCAGTGGGTACGGCGACGACGGCAGTGGAGGCGGCAACGGCGGCGGCTGTGGCGGTCTCCTGCTCTGGGCTTTAGTGGATGGACCACAGCCCTTGCTTCCAGCCCGGTGATCGGCCGGCTTGCCAGCTGCCGCACATAAATAGCAGTGCGGCGTGGCATTGCACGAGCCGGCCTTGTGACCGGGCTGACCGCAACGGAAGCAATGACTGCTGCGGCCCACCTCCGAGGTGCATTTCACTCCGACGTGGTTGCCCACTTGGCAACGGAAGCACCTCAGAGGTCTGGGTTCCAGCAATTTTACCCGCGTGGAATCCCAGCCCACCCGGAACCTTCGACCCTCCCCAGCTATCTTTTGGGCCGCCGACACGGGGCAGCTCACCGTAACGGCTCGCATCCCCGTGGAGTCAGGACGGATGGTGCCTACCCTCACCTGTTCGAAGGCGCATCCCCCAGTCTTGACCACGGCGGCCACCACCTCTCCCTCCGTCACTGAGTCGTCCAGACCCAGGATGCGCATGTCAGCGCACTTGGCGGGTCTGGACACTCGCAAATCAAAGCCTATAAGGCATCCTTTGACCTAGAATCATGTTTGGCAAGAAGCAAGGCCTCGCAGCACAAGTAAAGGGAAAAATCCGAAAATCGGTAATTTGTAGTTTTATCACATAATATTTTTTTTTTGTGATGTCTAACTTACATTTGCAGTTGGAGAATTGACCGTGACGAATATCAATGCTTGAGAAAATATGTTTTCATCCCAACTACCTTCATTCGTACCTTCATTTTGCGTGGTACGACACGTGGCCATTTTTTAATTAACTAAGTATTCTACTGCTGAACTTATAAACTTCCCAAATATTTATGAATCATTCTGAGTCATCACAAGGATAGAAAATTATGGGAATCCCACTGGTATGACGACTATGTTTAATAACCCCTTACATTAGTATTTTGTCACAACAGTTGTATTTTATCAATAAAGTTATTATTATATTTATTTTCTGAATTCTTTATTGCGTACCATAATGTATATTGTTGAGGAAGTTATTATATTAGTCACAATCATGGACCCTGTCCGGCACAGCATAGGTCAAATAGGAGAAAGGAGGACGAAAACTGGGTGCCAAATTGTATTATTAGTTAAGTAGTTAGCGAGTTATACTGTTTTATTAATACAGAATTGAATTTAAGAATTATAATGACTGTTTCTTAAATTATATACATTTATTTAGTTAGTAACATTGTAAAAACCATTGTTTTTAATATTCATTATTGTTTTATTTACTTATTATTATTTTTATTTATTACGTAATTAATATCTATTATCCTATTTATTGGATGCTCCATTTATATAAAATATATATTTTTCGTATTATGGGTAGGTAGGAGGAGCTCGTGGCTAAGTAATAACAGCCGCACGGGTCGATCCATCAGGTTAAGCTACGCTTGCGGGGGTTGGTCCGCCGATGGGTGACCATCTTTACATACTGAGACTCCTCCGTGCCTCGGAAAGCACGTTAAGCCGTTGGTCCCGGCTGTCATTCGTGGATCTTTGACAGTCGTTACGGGTCGTCAGAAGCCCGAAAGTCTGACAATCAGTCTTACCAAGGGGTATCGTATTATCCAGTTAATGGGTTGTGGAGGTCAGATAGGCAGTCGCTCCATGTAAAATAATGGTATTCAGCTGCATCCGGTTAGACTGGAAGCCGACCCCAACATAGTTGGGAAAAGGCTAGGCAGATTGATTGGGTAGGTAGGCGTAATAGTGAGTATTTGTAGATACAAATAGATAGTTATGAAGTTACTTATAATTTATCATTTAAATAGCGAATACTTAAATGATAAATTATAAGTAACTTATATTTAAACTCACAGTAGTGAACCTACTTAGGGTAGCTTAGCCACCCAAAGGAAGCTATTATTTGAATAGTTATGAAGTTACTTATAATTTATCATTTAAATAGCGAATAATTAAATGATAAATTATAAGTAACTTATATTTAAACTCACTACTCCTTAGACACCCAAAGGAAGCTATTATTTGAATAGTTATGAAGTTAGGTACTTATAATTTATCATTTAAGTACTACTTAAATGATAAATTATAAGTAACTTATATTTAAACTCACTACTCCTTAGCCACCCAAAGGAAGCTATTATTTGAACCGTTGTAAGTACACTCACATTAATCATCAGCATCACAGTTAGTTTTTGTATGTTTTTCCGTCACTTTCTAGGCACCATCTTCAAGTAGTGTACGATATGTCTAAGTCGTGTAACTCCAAAATACGGTCCCTAGAACGCGTTATCATTTTTACAACTTTTATGTATGTGCGCTGAGACGATCAAATCTCTAAAGAATGTGCCGTGCGAAGGTTACCTAAAGCGTCAATGGGCAGATTTTTTTATAGAACTTTATCTACACTTGAACTGTCAAACATAATGATCACTTTTAACGGTTCTTTCAATGGAATCATAATTTTATCTGTTCAGTAGTGCAGTTCTATTGTCGAGCGGATTTTCTTTTGATTTTGTGAGACTGAAAATGTCCTTTAAGTTACTGCTACATAATAAAGCTCTAGAAGTTTTTAGAATGTATGCTTTACTTTTCATGAGTGAGTGCAAAGTGGTAGTATATAGTATCGGCATCTTTCTTCAAATACTTACTGTACTTGAAGGATGTAATAGTCCAGTCAACGAGGATATTAATATTGTAGTATGGAGACTTTCGAAAAATTCCCCCGCCTATGAAATTTGGCATGTGATGAAGTTAGGTAACACAGATTACAGATGTACGATAAGCCAACAATGTTTTTTTACGAGAAGTAACGTATTTTTATAAGCGATAAGAGAGATATATCTCTGTGAATATTTCCTCAGACTGAAATACTTTCTGTATACGTTCCGTACGTATAATTAGAATAAGTATGTAAAGGAATCCAATATTTTTTCGATTTCAGAGATTTCACAAATCCCCGTCGGATAAAAAAATAGAAACATGAGTTTTGACCTCCATAAAGACTTCGTGATTGTTGTGAACTGCTACTGATGGCGACATCTCGGGGCAAGACAGTATAGATCAAAATCTACGTCTTAGTATCTCTCGACTGTGATTGGTTTTAACTTTAAATATTGTTCCCACTCCCCTCTCCTTGAATCATGTAAGATGGAGATTACACACATATTTTGCTCGTCAACTAACGCATCGTATTTTATTTAAAAATCCACTACACGACCTATAATACACCGAAGTTTTCACCAAACCTCACCGCTGCTGCTACATTTGGTCCTTCGAGCCGGATAAGTACAAGATCGCCGAGCGACCTTTGGATGGGGAACCCTTGCACGTGGCGGATTGAGAAGAAAACGCAATCGGTGGGGCCAATCCTTACTCCTTTCCATCATCTCCTGAGTTCTATTTGGTGCTACATTGTGTCTGTGCTCTTATTTCAGTGAAATTGCCGCATTGTATTCTCGGAATATCGGAATTCCAGTCAATTACTAGCCTGGTGACGTTGCTAGCATCAGTGCCGCGTGTGATTGAGCTGACGATTATAAACCGTGAGTACTCTTTTCACTGACCACCAAAATGCCTATCGACTCTGCTAAACCCCGTGACAAATCTCCTAATTTTCTAAGTGTAGAAAGTAGTGAGTTAGTTCGCGATTTAGTTAGGAAGCGTGGTATAATTAAAGGCAGGCTTACCAAATTTAATAATTATTTAGACTCTTTAAAAGATTGTGATCTTGATTTTTCTAATCAAAAACGCATTGATTTAAAGTTAAGGATTCAAGGATGTACTACTTTATTTTCTGAATTTAACGACATTCAAACTAAAATAGAAGAAAAAGTTTCTGATAGTGAATTAGGCGAACAATTAAATCAAAGAGAACAATTTGAAGATAGTTACTACAATTTAATATCACTTGCTGAATTTATGCTGAACACTGATGAAGTTGCTGACTGCTCCAGGACATGCCATAGTCATAATAACAATCAAATACATTCCGTGAAATTACCCACTATCTCCATGCCTACATTTGACGGTTCCTATGAGCACTGGTTGGAATTCAGAGACACATTTACCTCACTTGTTCATAATTCTAAAGATATTTCCAATATACAAAAGTTTCACTATCTCAAATCGTCTCTAAAAGACAGGGCAGAACTAGTTATACATTCCATAGAATTTTCTTCTGATAATTATCAGGTTGCATGGGACTTGTTGCTCAACCGATATAATAATTGCGGACTTTTAATTGATCACCATATCAAAGCTTTGTTAAATATGTCTGCGTTAACTAAAGAGTCGCCTTCTTCGATTAGAACATTAATAGACACTATTTTAAAAAATTTACGCGCACTTGCAGTTCTAGGTGAGCCTACAAACTACTGGGATAGCTTAATTATTAATATCATGGTGTCAAAGTTAGATAAAATTACTGAAAGAGAATGGGGGTCTCATAAATGCACATTGTTCCCGAACCCAAACGAAAACAATTCTAAACGTTTATCGGTGGATGTTTTGATTAACTTTTTGCGCAACAAAGCCGACATGCTGGAGGCATTGCAGCGTTCACATAGTAAAGAAGCTCAAAGCACTGACAGCAAAAAACAACACTCAAAACGTTCTAATATTTCACACTGCAATGTTTCCAGCGGGCCGAGTAAATCAAATAAACAACGCGGTAAGTTGACATGCGCGAAATGTGACGCGAATCATCCACTGTATACTTGTAAAGAGTTTATCGATTGCGACTTAGACACAAAGCTTAAACTTGTACGCGAGCACAACTTATGTGAGAATTGTTTACATTCGAGACACTCAATAAATGATTGTAGGTTTGGGCCTTGTAGACATTGCAATCAAAAACATAACTCATTGTTGCACAATGTTAACGCTAATAGTTCTGTTGCTTTGCATTCCACAACGAACACTGAGGTGGCGCATGCTAATACGAGGGACGCGTCTGCGCACCTCCCCGCTGCCGCACCAGCCACCTCGGACTCCGCAGTCCCTATTCAAGTAAACAAGGCACACATGCAAACGCAATCGATTAAGTCTATAGGTGTGCAATCCGTGTTATTGTAAACAGCTATCGTTGAAATAGCAGATGTACACGGTAGGTATCATAAAGCGCGGGCGCTCCTTGATAATGGAAGCCAGCGCTGTTTCGTTTCTAAATCACTGTGTCAACTCTTAAACGTACCATTAATACAGTCCACAAACGAAGTTCGAGGCGTGGGTGATTCGGTAGTACATTGTTCGCAAACTTGTAACATCGTTATCAAATCCTGCGTCGATAATTCATTTACTACGCGCATTAATTGTTATGTGCTGTCTAGGATTACGGCGTCAATGCCTGCCGTATGTAAATTAAGCGCGCAAGTCTGTATTCCAGACAACATACGGTTGGCTGATCCGCATTCTCTAGATTACAAAAATATTGACATTTTGATTGGCGCAGATAGGTTTTGGGATCTGTTAGAAGACGGTAAGATTCGTTTGTCTAGTGGTCCGTTTCTACAGAACACCAAACTAGGCTGGATTATTTCCGGACCAATAGTTAATTATACGCGCAAAAATGCGCCAATTCATTGCAATATTACTCGTATTAATTCTTTAGATACGCAACTACGATTGTTCTGGGAGATTGAGGAACCGTCTAAGGTCAGAGACGCACAGACTGAGGAAGAACATGCATGCGAAGATCACTTTGTTCGCACTACTACTCGCAATAGCGAGGGGAGATTCTGCGTGCACATTCCACTCCATCAGTCACCTGATACCTTGGGCGATTCTTATACACAAGCGGAACGTCGGTTTCTTGCATTAGAAAAACGTCTGCAGCGTTCGCCTGAATATAAAATTCTTTATTCCAACTTTTTGCAGGAGTATGTTAGTTTAGGCCATATGACACAGGTAGATTCCTATGAATCCCCGTGTTATTTCATGCCGCATCATGGCGTGTTCCGCGAGCTCAGCACCACCACCAAGTTGCGCGTGGTGTTTGACGCAAGCGCACCATCCAGCTCTGGTAAGTCACTGAATGATTTGCAACTAGTTGGCCCTCCTATACAGGGTGATCTTATTGCCATTCTTCTCCGCTTTCGCCAGCACAAGTACGTCGTGTGCGCCGATGTGGAGAAGATGTACCGGCAGTGCCTGGTAGATGAGGGTCAGCGCAGCTTGCAAATGATTCTGTGGCGTGACCATCCCTCAAAGCCGTTACGTATATTTAAATTAAACACCGTGACGTACGGAACCGCCTCCGCGCCTTTTCTAAGTGTTAGGTGCCTGAAACAATTAGCCTCTGAATCTCCTGATCCTGATGTCGCACGAGCCATAAAAGAGGATTTTTATGTTGACGATTATATTACGGGCTTAGATGATAAAATAAAATTATTAGATCTATGCGACAAAACTCAGAAGACGCTGCAGTCGGGCTGTTTTCCACTTAGGAAGTGGATATTTAATTTTAAACACGATGATGACCGTCATTCGTCTAGTCAGTTTAAACCTTTAAGTTTAGATGAAAATATTAGTTCTAAAACCTTAGGAATAGGCTGGCATAACGCAAACGATAACTTTTATTTTAATTCTCAAGTTAATATTGAAAATACCAAGCCTATTACAAAGAGGTCTATTTTATCAAACGTTTCGCAAATTTTTGACCCTCTCGGCTTGTTAAGTCCTGTCATAATCGTTGTCAAAGTTCTTTTACAACAATTATGGCTATTAAAAATAGGTTGGGATGATAACGTTCCTGACGAGACGGCGCGCGTGTGGAACCGATTTGTTATTTCATTGCAAGCGCTAAACACTGTACGTATACCTCGCCACGCTATAGGTACACAGCCTATGTATATTGAGTTACACATTTTTAGCGACGCATCTCAGACGGCGTACGGCGCGTGTATTTATGTTCGCACAGTTAAGAATGATTTAACAGTATCGGTTAGATTATTGTTTTCAAAAACAAAGGTGGCGCCTTTAAAACCTATTAGTGTCCCACGTCTCGAACTTTGTGGGGCTTTATTAGGTGCTCGTCTGTATGACAAGGTACGCAACTCATTACGTTGTAAATTTAATAGCATAGTATTTTGGACAGATTCTACTATTGTCTTGGGCTGGCTACACATGAAGCCTAACCAGCTTAAGACATTCGTTCAAAATAGGATCGCGGAAATTCATGACCTTACACTAGACGTCCAGTGGCGTCACGTAAGCAGTGGAGATAATCCCGCCGATCTAGCGTCACGCGGTGCTCGATTGGAAGAACTTTCTTTGTCTACCTTGTGGTGGGAGGGTCCTGAATTTCTTCGTGACCCTACTTTTTCAATAGACGACCACAAAAGTTCAGACTCGTTCAAATATCGCGAGTTACCTGAGGTCAAGTCATGCGTCACTGCCGTTGTAGCTCAGGATTGTTGTGAATTATCTTTGTTTCCCTTCCATCGGTTTTCTCAATTTAAACGCATGAGGCGTGCGGCTGCTTTTATGTTACGTTTTATTAATAACAGCCGATGCAAAAACAATAAGCGTACAGGCGGCCTTAGTGTAGACGAGTTAGACCATGCAGATAAAACGTTAGCTCGGTTTTGTCAAATGGAATCTTTTCCAGTTGAATATAAGGCATTATCTAATAATGAGATTATTAAAAATAAAGGTTGTTTGTCTAAATTAAATTTGTTTTTAGATGATCATAAAATAATGCGCGTAGGTGGTCGCTTAGTTAATTCTAATGAATTCATTTACGGTAAAAAACATCCAATTTTAGTTCATAGTAAACATTATTTTACCACTTTATTATTTCGTCATGAGCACATTCAGCTTCTCCACGCTGCTCCGCAGGCATTACTTTTTAATTTACGTGAATCATGGTGGCCGGTCGGAGGTAGGAGTTTAGCTCGTCAGGTAGTGCATAGTTGTGTTACCTGTACTCGCATTAGAGGAAAGACGCTTAGTCCTTTGATGGGTAACTTACCCAAGGAGCGAGTTACACCTAGCCTTCCATTTGTTCGGTGTGGGGTGGATTACGCTGGACCAGTGCTCATTCTGAACCGCAAAGGTAGGGGTGCTAGGCTTATCAAAGGCTACATTTGCCTATTTGTTTGTTTCGTGACACGTGCTATGCACCTGGAGTTAGTCAGTGACCTCTCTAGTGAAGCGTATTTATGTACTTTAAAAAGATTTATTTCACGCCGTGGTAAGCCTGCAGATATCTACTCTGATAATGGTCGTAATTTTGTAGGTGTAATGAACGATTTTTCAAAATTTCTAAGTAATTGTAGTAATGATATTTTAGAATTCGCATCTAGTCAAAATATCAAATTCCATTTTATTCCCCCTTACTCCCCGCATTTTGGTGGTCTGTGGGAGGCAGGAGTAAAGTCGAGTAAATGCCATCTTCGTCGTGTGATAGGCAACGCGCACCTCACGTTCGAAGAGTACAGCACAGTATTGGCTCAAATAGAAGCCGTACTAAATTCCCGGCCTCTGTCTCCTCTTTCCCCTGATCCTCATGACTTTTCCCCGCTCACTCCCGGTCACTTCCTTATTGGCCGACCACTGACTGCGCCAGCCGGCGATGACCTACGCGATGTTCCTGCTAGTCGTCTCCAGCGATACCAGAGGGTAGAACAACTTCGCCAACACTTCTGGAACCGATGGGCGAAGGAATACATCTCCGAGCTGCAGGTGCGGACAAAATGGACGGCGAATAAGGACGAGCTCAAACCAAACTCCTTAGTTGTCATTAAGGACAATAACCTTCCACCGTTGAAGTGGCATATGGGACGTGTCCTTTGCACTATCCCAGGAAAGGATGGTATATCCCGGGTGGCTGATATACAGACGTCATCGGGTGTGGTGAGGCGCGCACTTACCAAGATTTGTCCTCTACTACAGGATGTGATCGACACTGATGCAGTGACTGAAGACCATTGAAAGCCACTGCTTCCAAGGCCGGGGGCATGTTGTGAACTGCTACTGATGGCGACATCTCGGGGCAAGACAGTATAGATCAAAATCTACGTCATAGTATCTCTCGACTGTGATTGGTTTTAACTTTAAATATTGTTCCCACTCCCCTCTCCTTGAATCATGTAAGATGGAGATTACACACATATTTTGCTCGTCAACTAACGCATCGTATTTTATTTAAAAATCCACTACACGACCTATAATACACCGAAGTTTTCACCAAACCTCACCGCTGCTGCTACAGTGATTATTATATAATATTATGTTATTTGTATTTTAATTTTAAACCGTTGGGAATTTGTGAACTGCCCACAAATTCCCATTGATGGCGATTGTCAATGGGGATTTGCGAAACAACTACCCAAAATGCAACTTACGGTTTACCGCCCTTGTTAAGGCATACAAACAGACATTTTCACCAATTAATTGCTCAAATAAACAAATGTGTCTAACCAATGCTCTTTCAATAAACAACGAATTAAGTAAACAACCATAATAACAAGTTAAAAGCTATCGTAATATAAAATTCAAGGCAGTTAGCGTCACCATAAAAGATCGGGCGACGCCATGAATTTGTTACCAACGCACCGAGCAGGCTGTAGCGTCAAACATTAACGTGGTCACGCACTAGGCGGGGAAGACGCTGCGGTTGTTGAGCGGGTTTTTAATTTATCAGCAATACAGCATCTTCGAAAACGCTGAAAGAAAAACATCGTGAGGAAACCGGCATGCCCTAGATCCAAAAATTCAAAGACATGTGACATCTACCAACCCCCATTGGGCCCACGTGGTTGATTACAGCCCACTCCCTTACCGAGACGAGGCCTGTGTCCCAGCAGTGGGAACATTACAGACTGATTATGGTATGACAGCATCTTTGGGCCGCCATTACTTGTGCTGTTCCTGTATTGTTTCATCCACTTACATGTCTTGATGAAGTCATTTATTTAAAATAGGCACATAAAAGGCACTTTTGAACGTCAAAATTTGCACCTAGAATAAAATTACTGTACCACAATAGGTAAAAAGAATTAAAAATGAAGTAATAACAGATAAATTAATTATATGATAAAATAATAAAATAATAATAATTATTAATTGTCTGATTGTGTGTTATGTGTGTATCCATGGTGCCCACTATAGTAAACCTACCATTTGAGATAATCACGTTTTACGTCCAGAATTACAAAATTGGTAAGAAGCTGTGATGAATCACACCGGCGCTAGACCACCAAACAGTGACCATCACTTTTCTAGGGGTAAGTTTTCATTTAGGGCATTGTTTAGGTGCTGAACCAGGATCCAACCAACTTGCTGAGCACTTGCGTTTATCAAACAGAATCCATTTTTCATCGCAGGTAACAATGCGGTTCAAAATTCCTTCATTTGTGTGTCTGTTGAGCAGTGCAAGGCACGTCTCGACGCGTACTTCGCGCTGGCGATCATTGAGTTCGTGGGGCACCCATTTGTCAAGCTTTTTTACCTTGCCAATTTGACGCAAATGGACCAATATTGTTTTGACGCTAACGTCGAAAGCTGCTGCTAATTCAGCCGTAGATTGTGTATCATCAGCTTCCACAATCGCCTTTAATTCGTCATTGTCGACCAAAGTCTTCGGACGACCGCGAAGTTCATTTTTCAGGTCGAAATTTCCAGAACGGAAGCGAGCAAACCAATAACAAGTGGTGCGTTGGTTTGTAGTGTTAGCTCCGTAAACGTCGTTGATGTTGCGTGCCGCTTGTGCCGCGTTGCTGCCACGACGGTACTCATATTCCATAATTACTCGAATTTTTAACGTATCCATGATGACGAAAAAGATTGAAATGCGATGAAAATGTAACACTAATCAATAAACAAATGACTACTTTTGGAAAAAAAAATCCATGTTTTTAAAATAAAATTAATTTGAAATTAGAATTCTTAGCCAAACAAAAATTATTTTGATTTGAAATGACCAGTACTGCAGAACGGCAATTTCATAGGTAAAGACCTAATATTAGAGGAAGATATGTCTAACATCGCAATCACTAAACCTGGACTCGGCGCACGACTACATGCACCAAAACTCACACATCTATGATCACAGTCGCAAACCTACAGTTAGCGATAGGCAAGGACAGAGATAAGAGCCGGCGCTGTCGTGCAAGCGAAATCACGCTAGCCGCCGAATGTTGGCCGAATATTTACGATTACGAATGACATTGCATGTCTATCTCGCTCTCACAAACATGGCGAAGCAAGCATTAAATATTATTATAATTCTCAACAAATTTACATTTCTGCCTGTACTTACGAGTGAAAAGTAAACCCGTGGAACTTGTTTTTGAACTATTTGTGCACATTTTGAAAACACAGGAAGGCATTGTTGCTGCATATTTAGACGATTACGGTAATATTAATTAACGTGCTACACAAACGCCAGTTTGATTGTGACTAAGGTTAATTGTGTTCGTGAGCACAATTTATGCGGTCCACGTCGAGGAGCGCGAGCCATATCTTCCTAATTTATACAATCGCTTATATCCCGGCGCTTTTACCTCTCCAAGTGCGGATCTCCCGACCCCGCGGCATCCACTGCTCAAGTTCATAATTCAAGTCCACAAGCGCATGACTTCTGGATTACTCTCCAGCACTCTGGACTGGACGCGACTCGACGTAAATGTTTGAGCAACAGGTCCAGCTTGTGAACGAGTTGTTGCTGTAACAACAACCACGGGTCGTGTATTTACTTTATAATTTACTAACGATCCGGCCATGCTTTGCACGGATTTTACGACTTGACAAAACATGATGGTTTGTAATATAAGTTAAACATTAATCTTCTATATAAATAAAAAGAGAAGTCCTGACTGACTGACTTACTCATCAACGCCTAGCCCAAACCATTGGTCCTAGAAAGCTGAAATTTTGCACAAAGGTTACCTTTGTATTGTAAACAAGGAATAAGGAAGGATTTGTGAAAATTCCATCCCTAAGGAGGTCAAATAGGGGATGAAAGTATGTATGAAAAATCTTATTCCTTGAGTTAATAGACTTGAAACTAGGCACGAGTACTTATCTAAGTAAATTATAAAGTAGGTATGTCATTTTCAATTTTCCTAAACTAAGGAGGGGTTGGAGGGTGTCAAAGTTTGTATGGAGGAATTTTAATGCGCCGTCCGATTAACTTGAAACTCAGTATTCATACTTGAGACTAAAAATGAAGAATAACGTGTGCCAGCGTTTTTAGAAAATCTCCCCCTTTTTTTGTGGATGGGAAATCATCAAATGACTTCTCCCGCTCTGGGCGGAGCGGGAGGGCGTGTCAAACTTTTAGTGACTAAAACCCACCCGTGTTCCTTCAGTTGCCTGTGCAAGGACCACGGTATCTCTTTCGAACAACCCGCGACCCCGGCGTTTTTCAAACATCCACCCCTAAGGGGGTGCAAAGGGGCTTATTATAAAAAGTATCCTATGTCATAATCCAGGTCGTGGTCTACCCTGTGTCAAATTTCATCCAAATCTGTTCAGCCGTTTTAGCGTAAAAGCGTAACAAACAAACGAACTCACTTTCACATTTGTAATTTAGTTAGCATTATCATTAGGATTATTAGTTTAGATAGTTTAGACAAATACGAGTACAACCAAACTGAGTAACAGACACGCTTTAGAATTTTATCTGAACCAATTTACATAGAGTCATCCTGTGTGTGTAATATTTATATGACAACTAGCTGCGCCCAGCGGTTTCACCCGCGTAGACCGGTAGCCTATGTGTTAATCCAGTATATAAGCTATCTACATACCAAATTTCATCCAAATCGGTATAGCCCTTTGAGCGTGAAGAAGTAAAAAACATACAAACACACATACATACACTCACAAACCTTCGCCTTTATAATATTAGTGTGATGTGATATCATTAGGATTTTTAGTTTAGACAAATACAACCAAACTGAGCTAACAAACACGCTTCAGAATATCATCTCAAGCAATTATAATAGAGTCATCCTGTGTGTGTAATATTTATATGACAATGGAACTTGGAGTGTCGCAGGATTGTGGAATGCCCTTCAGTGTGGGCCACGAGGGCAGCGTGTATGCCTGGTAGACATGAAGATAGCTATCTAGCTAAATTTCATGATGTAAAGAGAGGTATTTGGCCACACAATTTTTTTTCGTTGTGTTTAAAATTGTAGGCAGTGAATAGCCAACCACAGGCTTCGATCATATCGTAAAATTCGAGGGGTATCGTATTACCCAGTGACTAGGTTGTGGAGGTCAGATAGGCTGTCGGTCTATGTAAAATACTGGTATTCAGCTGCATCCGGTTAGACAGGATCAACCCTAACATAGTTGGGAATAGGTTAGGCAGATGATGATATCGTAAAATTCGAATTATAAACTTCAAAACGAATTTATATTGACTTATACCTTTATAAACACAATTAAATAAAATCAGCGCATGAGCGATGGTGTGCTGGGTTTTAGCATCATTAATACGTTTTGTTGTACTGAATTTCATGGATTTTTTTTTATTTAGGTTCAATTCCAATGTATAAGAGTAGATAAAGTAGTTTATGAAACTGCACATAACTACATACTAAAAAACTTGCCTATGGCTAGGTTTTTAAACACACACTCGTGTTTTACTACCCTTCATTATACAACTGTTTCATAAACTACTATTATTCGTTATTATTATAATAAAAACACTGACTTTCAGTGAAGGTAAATATAAGATCAAAACGAAAACACACAAAACCTTCACATTATTGTTTTGTTTGTCAGGCGATTTTTCTCTTTGTTCAAATCCACCTTAGCCCTGCAATAGATGACGAGTAATGGGCAGCTCGCCGTCCGGTAAGGACCAGGCCCGGGTCGACGGCGCGTTGTGTTCCACGCGCGCCTCAAAGAGATGTCAGCAGTGACGGGGTCCAATAGGGCTGATGCCGCCGGGGTCGCGGGTAGTTCGAAAGAGATACCGTAGCCCTGGCACGGGCAACCGAACGAACACGGGTGGGGTTTAGTCAGTAAAAGTCTGACACGCCCTCCCGCTCTGCCCAGAGCGGGAGAAGTCATTTGATGATATCCCATCCACAAAAAAAGCCCTGCAATAGAATTATAATAGCTTGATATAAAAACAGTTATTTAAAATCTGATCTTAATTCATTTTCATGGCCACACGTCCCTAGCGATGCTCTCGCTTGTCACAATTTCTATTTTCGTATGATTCTGCAGAGTAATAACACGATAGGTCTTAGCTTAGCAATTCGGCATAACTTTGTGATGTAATACGAAACATTTTAGCATATATTATTGATGTTTCTCGATATTTTACGTTCAAGTTTATCAAAATTTAAACTTCAAAACTCTCATTGTTTTTTATTATAAAAATTGGGGCTTGTAGCTAAGTAATACCAGCAACAGCTTGGCGCACCTGTTTCGTGGATGGGTGACCATCTTTACATACCAAGACCCTTTCGTGCTTCGGAAAGCACGTTAAGCCGTTGGTCCCAGTTATCATTCGTGGATCTTTGACAGTCGTTACGGGTCGTCAGAAGCCCGAAAGTCTGACAACCAGTCTTACCAAGCGGTATCGTATTACCAAGTAACTGGGTTGTGGAGGTCAGATAGGCAGTCACCCCATGTAAAGTACTGGTATTCAGCGGCATCTGGATAGACTGGAAGCCGACCCCAACATAGTTGGGAAAAGGCTAGGCAGAAGATGATCATAAAAATTGTACCTACCATGATTGCGTAAGTGCTTAGCCCTTGTGGTTGTGATGCTGAGCTCTTGTATGTTACCAATTACTTTTAAATTACTATTTCAACTTGCGCTACTGCTGAGCATGGCAAAGTGTTATTGGGTGTTTTCCATTTGAAATTTCCCAGTAGCAGCTCGGAGTCTAGATTTGTGCCCTATTGATGGTTATAGGCTCGCCCTCTATTACATGGAACTTATACATAACTGATGAAATGTGGGTGTACTATAGGTACACCTCTGCCCAACCCTTCGGGGAATACGGGTGTGATGTTATATGTGTGTTCATTTTGCCAAAACCCTGAAGTAGAAATAAAAATCCTCCTGTATTGTGTGTTTACAGGCATAACTCTTACAACACTCAAACAAGTATCAGTAGATTATCCATATTGACGCGAAGCGCAAAAGTAAACAACCTTAATAAAAAACTTTTTTACAAAAAAATACAACCGACTTCCAAAAACAACACTACAAAGTGAAAAATAACTTTAATTTCGGAAGTCGGTGTCGGTGTCGGTGTTAAATGTATTTTCGTTTTTTGCCACCGACTTCCGAAATTAAAGTTATTTTTCACTTTGTAGTGTTGTTTTTGGAAGTCGGTTGTATTTTTTTGTAAAAAAGTTTTTATTTTTCACTTTTTAGTTGTGTACCTACCCCACACAAATTCTAATACCACTATCTGCAAAACAAATAGAACATCATCCATATAAAAGTGGCGAAAAAATACGTATTATTGAAGCTAACTCAAAAACTACCAAAGCAAAGTTAATCAATTTTATATGGGACCAACTGTGATCTCGAATAAAACAAAAAAAAATCCAAATCGGTCCAGCCATCTTCGAGTAATCGGGGAACATACATAAAAAAAAAATAATAAAAAAAAAGGTTCCGACGAATTGAGAACCTCCTCCTTTTTGAAGTCGGTTAAAAATGGGACTGCACCACCCAGAAAACCTCAACGAAGAGTCCAAGTTCCTTATTCAAACAAACCAATAAAACTTAATCCAGGTAGTGCTGGATATAGTCATAAAATACCGAATACAAAAGTAAGGCATCGCTCAAACCGGAGGTGGGGGGCATAACGGACCGCCAGCCACCGGATACGGCCGGCCGCGGGATCACTTTCAGCCGGAAACAGCGGCCATTGCCGCGTGGATCTATTTCCTGCAGTTTCAACGACAAACTTCATTCAGTATATTGAATAAGGAATAGTAATGTTGCGGTTTTCATCCGGTTCACCTAAATTCTACTCTATTTACTCTTCCCTAATGTAACATTTTGAATGTAAGTTAGTATTTGAATGATGAAAACTCTATTAAAGTTAGTCTCGTTCTTGAGATTAGAGAAAGCAGTCAGTTCTTTGTGTTTTCATAGCATCAAAGCTCTTATTGATATAAAGAGAAATCTGAGAAATGTATTTTATGTACTCGACAGGGAAAATCGACTGACTGGATAACTTCCAATGCAAAGACTTGACTTTTGTCAAAAAAAAAACAAGTAAAAGCTATACATTTCCAGTAGAAGCTCATCTCGCATTGTACGCTTCCTATAATGAGAATCACCTTCTATTGAAAATGTATACTTTGATATGTCATTTAGAATTGGTACTTTCAAAGAGTATTTAGCTGTAGATACCCAACTAAGCCACTCAAGAATACCAAGTAACATGGTTAAGAATACCAATTTAATTGATTGTAGCTTCCCAGTTACATTGCTAAACCCAACAAAGTACGTTAGCTGTAGTGAAGTGTAGTTGTGCTTATGCCGTAGTAGCCAAGTTAATTCATTACACTTACTGATTAAATTGATTTATAATAGCAGACTAGATTGGTTGTAGCTACTCAGTTACTTTGCCAAATCCAAATAATTTGCTTGTAAGCCGCTCGGTTAATAATACAATTAGGTTTGTTAATTTTACAGAGTATTAGCAATTTTTAATAAATTAACTGGGTTTCTGTTATCAACTTACGTTAACCACGTTCACTTGTTCAATTCCAGTAACAAACTTTGCGGGATCACTCTGAACCAAGTCGCTCGGTTTTAAATAGCAACAACTTGTTAATTTCGTGAAGGAGCAGGAGCTAGACCACCACCTCTTAAAGCAGTATTATTTTAATCTTAAAATTAAATAATTATTTTAATCTTGTCACATGACACCAACAAAATTGTGTAGAGCTAAACGTACATCTGGGGTCCAACCACCACTTCTTAAAGCAGTATTATTTTAATGTTACTTCAGTGTGGGATAGAGATGGAGCTAGACGTCCTGTATAGCTCCATCTCTTTCTCACACTGAAGTAACATTAAAATAATACTGCTTTAAGAAGTGGTGGTTGGACCCCAGATGTACGTTTAGCTCTACACAATTTTGTTGGTGTCATGTGAAATGGAATGAAACCAAAATGAACCTTCACTCGGGTCTCGAGTCAACCGTCTGATATCGGCTTTAGTGCCCGGTTAAAAAAATAAAAATTTTTACAAAAAAAAAAAAAAACTACAAAATGAAAAATAACTTTAATTTCGGAAGTCGGTGTCTTTGGATAGGTATTTTAAGTTTTTGCCACCGACTTCCGAAATTACAGTTATTTTTCATTTTGTAGCGTTTTCTTGGAAGTCTGTTGTTGTTTTTGTAAAAAAGTTTTTTATTTTTCTCTTTTCAGTTGTGATACCTACCCCACACAAATTCGATTACCACTACTTGCTATTTAAACAACTGTGACATGAAGTATAAAAACATCATCAATCTACACAAAGTGGATTAAATACGAATTATCGAAGCTAACTCAAAAACTACCCGGGCAATACAATTTATATCGGACCACTTCTACCAAACAAATAAATAATCATCAAAATCAATTCATAATTGACGAGTAATCGTGTAACAAACATACAAAAAATCATACAATCGAATTGAGAACCTCCTCCTTTTTTAGAAGTCGGTTAAAATGGACAGTTTTGTTAAAAGGTTTAGCAACTGTTCTTTTAAAAAGTTTGCCTTGTTAAAGGCAATTTTGCCTTTACAGGAGACTAAAGCATCACAAAATTCTAAGCTACGAAACTATATACTAATATTATGGAAGACTAGCTTTTGCCAGCGGCTACGTCCGCGCGGATGTCGGAAAATATCCCACGGGAACTGACTACCGGGAAGTCCTTCCTTATTCCTTGTCTATTACATTATAAAAGGAGCCTCTGTGCAAAATTTCAGCTTTCTAGTTTCAAGGGTTTGGGCTGAGCGTTGATGAGTCAGTCAGTCAGGACTTCTCTTTTTATTTATATAGGTAGTTACGTAAAGCTGCAGTTTGCTAAAAGAGAGGTGGCCGCCATATAAAGGCCGAAAAAGAAAAAAGAAAGAAAGAAGAAAAGAAAGAGAAAAGAAAGAAAAGAAGAAAGAGAGAAAGAAGAGAAGGGAGAAAGTAAGTTGGTGTGTTATCTAGGGTGCCCACCCTAGATAACACACCAACTTACTTTCTTAAATAACGTATTACTTTAATGGAGTAGGTACAGTCAACAAAAGAGATATCTAGGCAGGGTATACTAACATATTTGTATGTGAATTGCTTCATGTTCAATTTACATATATTTATTTATTTTAAATAGAACGGCCGAAACCAATTACACTATTTAAATATAATATATAATTTATTTAGCACAGTCATGCATTTTTCTCACTAAAATTCAAGTCTTCTGACAGAATCATCTTCCATTCAGTAACAAAGACAAAGACAAAGACAAAGACAAAGACATTTATTCGTCGGATATGGTAGCAACAAAGTTGGTATATAAAATAATTGTGTTCAGGACACATCCGCCGCTAAAAGCGGCATACGAATATTTACAATAGTATGTGCACATGGGCATAAAGCCTAACTTATAAACTACATACCTATACTCTATATAACAATATAGAAGACTTAAAACTATAGTCATAG
This sequence comes from Cosmia pyralina, assembly GCA_946251885.1. NCBI lineage: Eukaryota > Metazoa > Arthropoda > Insecta > Lepidoptera > Noctuidae > Cosmia > Cosmia pyralina. Next base: position 20,661,661 of record OX276342.1, on the reverse strand, counting down.
AGACACATTAATTATTATTCTCGGGTACCTACAATATAAAATGAACAATAAAAACACAACAATAACTTTAACAAACAACCTAACAACAACCTAATTATAAATCTAAAAATGGGTTAAAAAAAATACTTTAACACGTTAATTTTACTAAAAAATACCTTACTAAATTACCTTTTAAATCTAAATAAATCTAATTTAACCCTTATAATAAAAAAAATCTTTTATAGTATAAAAGTTATTTTGACTAAGCCATGTTTTTAGTTCTTTTTTGTAACAATTAAATGGCAGTTCTCTTATTAATTTTGGAATGTGGTTGTAAATTTTTATGGACATAAGGTAGCTGTTTCTGTAGTGGAGAGTGCTGTTACAAAATTGGTTTTTTAACTTGGTGGGGTCTCTTTTTGTAAATCTATTGTTTTCGGTTACTGTGGAGAAGAAGTGTGAATTTTTCCTAACAAATATGGCTATTTCAAAAATGTAAATAGAAGCTAGCGTTAAAACCTTTAACTTTTTAAAAATTGGTCTACAGCTCTCATATGGAGGCGCTCCAGTTACTGCTCTCAAACATTTTTTTTGCGCTATGAAAGCTCTTTGAATGTGGGACGAGTTACCCCATAGAAGTAAGCCATACCTCAATACCGACGCTACGTAGCCGTGATAGGCATTGAGTGCAGCTTCTTCATTCGCTGTTTTGCGTAACTCTCTTAATGCGTATACAAATCTGTTTATTTTTTTAGAAACATTTTCAATATGTATTCCCCAGTTACAATTTTCATCTAGTGTTAGACCTAAAAATTTAATACTATTTTCTTTGGTAATTATTTCGTTATTGTGGACTAAATTAATTTTTGGGGGATTTTGTTTGTAGTTTGCAAATTGAATGAATTTTGTTTTAGATAAATTTACTTTTAAGTTGTTTTCGTTTAGCCAATTTATTATATTGTTGATGGTTTGATTTACTTCTTGTTGATGTAATGTTTTATTATTTTCCGGTATTATTACTGACACATCATCTGCAAATAGTACGCACTTGTGTTTTGTTACATTTGGTAAGTCGTTAATATATAAAAGGAAAAGAAAAGGCCCAAGGATGCTTCCTTGGGGTACTCCAGACCCATTGTGTCTAAATAAAGATTTGTATGCCATTGCAACAAGTTTATCATTAATACGGGATACTTCAACACATTGTTGTCTATTGCTAAGATAACTTTTCAGCCATTCTAACGCTGGACCTCTGATGCCGTATCGCTCACATTTATCAAGAAGTGTATTGTGGTTAACGAGATCAAAAGCCTTGCTCATGTCTAGGAAGATAACTGAAACAGAGCGTTTCTTATCTATACTATCTGTTATGGACCTGACCAGAGAGAATGCTGCCAGAGTTGTCGACTTACCCTTTTGAAACCCATTTTGTTCTTCATTAATAATTTTATGTTTGTTTATAAATTGAACTAACCGACTATGCATTATTTTCTCGTAAATTTTTGAGAATATTGAAATAAGAGTGATAGGTCTATAATTATTTTTATCTAGCGTACTCTTGCTTTTATAAAGGGGCTTAACTATTGAAACTTTTAATTTATCTGGGAAGATTCCTTCAAATAGAGATAAATTAATAGTGTGGCACAGTATTGGTGATATAAATTCAGCACATAATTTGAGTATGTGCGTAGAGATCTCATCATACCCTACCGACTTTTTATTGTTTAGAGATATTATTAGACGAAACACTTCACTATCAGAACATGGGTTCAAAAATATGCTGGAACTGTTCCTAATGGGTTGAGATAAACAGGTATTTCTTGCAGGTTGAGGTTTTATATTAGCAACATCAATAAAAAAATTATTAAAAGAGTTAGCTATTTGAGTCGGATCGTTTAAAATACAGCCATCGTGATCTATTGCAATTATTTGATTAAATGTTTTATGAGTGTCTGTTCTATTTTTGATTATATCCCATGTAGCTTTGTTTTTATTCTTAGATTTTAGTATGTAGTTAAGGTTTGAACATTTTTTTGAGCGGAGGACACAGGATTTCAGTATTTTATTATATTTTAAATATCTAGACCGTACATCTTTATTTATACTTTTTAAGTAGCACATTTTTTTAAGCTGTCTTTTGTAAGCGCAAGATTTCCTTATACCTTTGGTAATCCATCTTGGTGATGTATTATTGACATAAATTTTAGTTTTTCTTAAGGGAAAACATAACTTATAGAATAGTAAGAAGTTTTCATGAAATATATTAAAGCTATCGTTTGCGTCAGTGTTCTCGAGAACATCGATCCATGACATATTCCCAATAGCTTCTACAAATTTTTTGATGTTATCATCTGAGTAATCCCTGCTCACATTATACCAATATTTTAGGGCAGGTTTCCTCTCTTCAACTGGGAATGTTAATGTTTGGCAAGTGTTGTGATCTGATAGAAAAACTTCGTGAGTATTTCCAGTTGAATTTTCTATGTTACTTATAATCTGATCTAAGCAAGAAAGCTGGCGTGTTGGTTTATTAATATGTAGACTTAAGCCATAGTTAGATATAAGATCTTTAAGTTTAGTTGCATCATTGTTTTCTTTTAAGGTATCAATATTTAAGTCTCCTGTAACGATAATGCGTGTTTTACGCTTGAGTAATGTATGCAATAGTAGGTCTAATTTTTCAAAAAATAGATACGTGTTTGAATTTGGAATTCTATAAATACAAATAACAATACATTTTAAAGAAGGTATCTGGACTCCACAACATTCAAATATTTTTTCAGTACATAAATCCTTAGGTAATTCTATGTTCTTAAAGTCAAACATTCTATTTATCAGAACACATACACCTCCACGCTTTTCTCTTTTTCTTGAAAACGAGCATGCAAGATTATAGTTTAGTAACAGTTTAGTAACAAACACTGACGTGTCCTCCCGCTGTCGTTAACAGCGGCTAATGTCTAATATTACTTTGTTTTTGCAATACTCCTACATTGTAACACATCAACACAAAATTGTATATGGTCACGAAATTGAACATGAAGCAATTCACATACAAATATGTTAGTATACCCTGCCTAGATATCTCTTTTGTTGACTGTACATGGTGGCTACCGCAGTCTTAGGGAACCTTACCTTATATTTGTAAGTTTATAACCAAAATCGGTTGCCAGCCATTACGTAACCAACAACTAACCCCCTACAAACATTAGGTATTAACTCATAAATCAAATGCAGCAATACAGCATTCAAGCTAAATTCGTCCAATCAAAATGCTAATCCTCATTCCGGATATAGCATTGTTACCTATAACGTTGTTATAGTAATTATATAGCAGTGTTATAATTGTGTTTGAGTGAACCGTATTTGGCGGTTCGAAAATCCGATGATTGACTAGGGAAGTTCTGTGTTTTGGGGTGGTAACGATAGTTTTAATTTATGTTGTTATGCCTCTGCGGAAAACCTCAAGCGGCGGAAGTATAATAACCTTATCGGTAATTATATTTTCGAGCCGTTTGGGGTTGAAACCCTTGGGCTGTGGGGTCCGAGTGCACATAGTTTGTTCAACGAAATCTCCAAACGGCTGGTTGACACTTCCCATGACCCAAGGGCTGGCTTTTACCTTGGCCAGCGGCTTAGCATTGCCATACAACGTGGCAATGCCGCCAGTCTCTTGGGTACTTTACCAGTCGACAGCGATGCGGAGGAATTTTTCGACGCCATATTTTAGTTTTTTAATAGTTTTAGTTATGTTACCTTTTAGTAAAATAATGTTATTATCTCAATAAATTAATAACATGTTGTTAAATGATGTTGGACTAAATTCGGTTTATTGAATTTGATAGAGACAGGACGTTGTTTTAATTTTATTAATTTCTTAATCTTTATTGAATAAGTCATGAAGTAAAGTGCTAGGTGAAAAGCAACTGCTGCGACTGACCCACATGATGAATTCAGTGGACCTTGTTAATTTTTCTCTCAGTCTTTTACATGCGCTAAATAAGCTCAAGAGTTTAGCCGTTAATCTTCAAATTGTTTTAGTTTTTTTTTATTAAAACAGATGCAAATTAAAAAAACAATGAGCAACCAAATTAACACACAAACAAAATAAAAACATGTTTCGTTTCATGTGCCTTTAATTTTGTATTGCCTTGTGGCGGCATCTACAACGCCACATGCGAATTACGCATCAAAGGCAGATCAAATCACTCAAATCCTGCATCGCGCAAGCAGAGTTTACCGCGCGACTAGCATATACAAATCCCAAGTGCCGACATCAATCGTTGGGCAGTTTCCCAGCAGACACAACACCCGTCTGGTTGGAGGATCCTCCCTTTTCTATGGAGGATGAGTGAACTTTACAACCTGTTCCTCTATATCGTCCCTACAATGCTACGAAGCAAAAAGTTACGGTGCTACAACTTTCCCACTGTTAACGTGGAGTCAAAGTAAAAGTTTGTTTCCTTGTTCGAACAGTATAATTTCAGCCTTTTTCAAATAACATGAGTAAAGAATATGTAGGTTGACAAAGGTAAAAGTAAAAAAGGTTCACGTGCGACAATAGCGTCGCGCGTCGTTCGAGTTGCCGTGTAGAAAAAAAAAAGGGAGTTAAGATGGCGGCCGGCGCACGAAGACCCAGTGCGCGTTCCCGTTGACGAATTCTTCAATGTTTAGTTGTTGAGCCTGTTTGAGTTCCAGCTACGTTGCAAACATCCTCCCCCCCCTTGGGGACATGTTCCCCAAGGAGCTCTTGGAAATCTAGTAGGGCTAGTCTAGAAACGGGTCTATGAATGACGCCGTTCTCTGTTTTTACGTCGACCACCCTGCATACGCCGTCAGCTCCAGGATATAGCTTCACAACGCGGCCCATGAGCCACTTCATAGGTGGAATCTGATCATCCAGGATGAAGACCAGGTCGCCGACACGAACGTGGTCTTGTGCACGTTGCCATTTGACGCGTTGCTGCAGAGTAGCTAGATAGTCCTTTGTCCATCGAGACCAGAAGTGCTGTCGTAAGCGTTCAATCAGCTGGTATCTGTTGATACTGACTCGTTCGGTGACGGGTGAAGGTAGTGAGGTCAATGGTCGACCCACAAGGAAGTGCCCAGGTGTAATTGCTGACAGATCAGAAGGATCAGCAGACATTGAAGTAATCGGACGTGAGTTCATAATAACCTCAATCTGTGCAAACAGTGTATACAACTCTTCAAAAGTTAAACTGCAGTTACCTGCTATTCGTTTTAAGTGATATTTGGCTGTTTTGACTCCTGCTTCCCAGATACCGCCGAAATGCGGTGCATACGCGGGAGAGAATTTAAACGTTATACCTTCCATGCTCGCGTAGTTGCTAATTGTACGTTCACTTTCTTTGAGCAGTCTGTTCAGTTCATTATTAGCTCCTACAAAATTTGTACCGTTATCACAGTGTATAGTGTGAGGTTTACCTCGACGTGAAATGAATCTACGCAAGCACAAGATAAAGGCATTGGTACTTAAGTCGCTCACGACCTCCAAATGCACAGCTTTAGTACTGAAACAAACAAATATGCATAGATAGCACTTGGAGGTCTTGGCACCGCGACCCTTTCTATTTAAGATTAAAAAAGGTCCTGCAAAATCAGTGCCACAAGTCGCAAATGGTAGAGCAGGAGTTACACGAGATTGCGGTAAATTTCCCATTATGGGGCATAAAGGCTTAGCTCTAAATCTCTGACAGCGAACACACCTTCTAACAGTAGTTGCCGCTAACACTTTCCCTCCTGTAGGCCAGAATTGCTCACGAATAGTATTCAAAAGTTGCTGAGGGCCACAGTGTAGGAGGCGAAGATGTTCCTGCTCAAATAGAAGTTTAGAGAAAGTGTGTTTGGGGTCTAGTAGTATAGGATGCCTTTTCCCATAAGGACAGTGGGTTGCATTATCGATTCGTCCACCGACACGCAACACACCGTGTTTATCCAAAAATGGATTCAAAGAGAGAACACATGACTTAGAATTTAATTTATTTAAAGTTTCAAGTGAGTGAATTTCCTTTGAGAAGCATTCTCTCTGTGAAGCCTTAGCTATGAGTACCAGTGAGTTGTTCAATTCAGAACAGGTGAGTTCACCATTTAATTTAGTATTCGTTCTTTTAATGTTATTTATAAATCTTAGTATGTAAGCAAATACTCTTTGTAGTTTAGATAATTTAGAGTATTTTTGAAATGGTACAATGTCAGTAAGCAGAGTTTGAACATTTAAACTTATTTTTATTTCTGGTAAAGTAGAAGAAGCAGATTTAAATTGGGGCCAATCATATTCAGACTTGGTCAGAAAAGAGGGACCATGCCACCAAAGAGTGTTACTATAAAGAAGACGTGGTTGAATGCCCCTGGATGCCATATCAGCAGGATTATGTTCGGAAGGTACATGACGCCAAGTAGTTACATCAGTTAATTCTCGAATCTGTTCAATCCGATTGCTTACATAAGTTTTAAGAGTTTTAGGTGGAGTATGTAACCACCCTAAAACTATTGTTGAATCAGTCCAAAATACTGTGCGTGAAATCTTAATTTTTAAAGAGTGTAATACTTTATAGTATAGTTTTGCACTAAGTAAAGCGCCTAACAATTCCAGACGGGGAATTGTTTCAGATTTTAAAGGAGAAACTTTAGTTTTAGCACATAATAAGTTACATTTAACTTCGCCTAGACTATTAGTAGATTTTAGATAAATGCATGCACCATAGGCATCTTGTGAGGCATCAGCAAAACAATGAGCCTCTATATAATTAGGAGAACTACAGAAAATATATCTAGGTATCTGAATACGAGTGAAATGTTTCGTTTCATTATAGAATTCTATCCATGAATTTTCAATATCCTTTGGAATTTCATCATCCCAGTCTATTTTAAGCAACCAGAGCTTCTGTAGTAAAATCTTATGAAAAATAGTGCAAGCAGATAAGAGACCCAAAGGATCAAATATTCGACACGAGTTTGACAATATAGAGCGTTTCGTAACTTTAGGAATAGATTTAGTTTCGACTGAATAGTGCAAAGTATCAGAGTTAGGTGTCCATTTTAATCCTAAGACAGAGGATTGTTTACTAAAATCTTGAGATTGGTCAGTCGTAGGTATATCATCAAAAATATCAGGAGAATTTGTTCTGAACTTACGCAAAGGGAAACAGCCTTCAGCAAGTTTGTCAATTACTCCTAAAATATTAGCTTTTAACAAAGATTTTGAGTCCGAACCAGTGTTCAGATCGTCAACATAGAAGTCATGTCTTAAAGTATTGGCAACAGCTTCATCAGTACATTCCGCTGCTAGTTGTACGAGACACCTAGTGCTCAGATACGGAGCTGAAGCTGTTCCATACGTGACAGTATTTAGTTGCAAGATTTTGAGTGGTTGACCTTCGTCTTCCCTCCAGAGGATAAGTTGTAAATGACGCTGTGATTCATTTACCATAACCTGTCTATACATTTTTTCCACATCACCTGTCACCACATAGGTATACTGACGAAACCTAAGCAAGATTGCTATTAAATCGTCCTGAACCACTGGTCCAACAAATTGGATATCATTTAGTGACTTATTTGTAGAAGTTTTACAAGAAGCATCAAAGACTACCCTTAAGCGAGTAGTTTCACTGCTTTCGCGACTTACTGCATGGTGCGGAATATAATATCCAAAGCTAGGACGGCTCACTTCAGTCAAGTGGCCCAATCTTTGATACTCGTTAATAAATTCAGTATAGTCATGTTTGATTTTAGATTTATTCAGTTTCTTTTCTAAATTAAAGAAACGCTTTTTAGCAATAAGATAAGAGTCTCCTAGAGCCTTACTGGAAACTTCACGTAATGGAAGTTTTACACAAAATCTCCCATCGTTCAGACGGACAGTGTTCTCAATAAAATGTTTTTCACAATATTGTTCCTCATTAGAAAACTTAATATTTCTATTTGGCAGAGCAGGAAGATCCTCAACTTCCCAAAATTTAGCTAAAGAGTCCTTAATCTCCTGAGAGAAGTTAGAATGAGTAGTAGCAGTAGGGCTCACACCGGTTGGCCCCGACACAAGCCAACCCAGTTTAGATTTTTGTAGTGTAGGTTTATTCTTTCCTAACTTAATTTGTTTAGAATCCACAATTTCCCAGTAAACATCAGCACCTAGTAGTAGATCAATTTCAGAGGGTAAGTAGTAGGTAGGATCTGCTAGTTGTATAGATTCAGGAAGATTAAATTCAGAAGTGTTAATCCTTGAACTGGGCAACATCCCAGTAATATCAGGCACTAAAAGACATAAAACATCCATATGGAAGAAGTTAATCCGCGATTTAAGTTTTATGTTACACCTTTTAGTAGTAGTAGTTAGCTTATTATTTATACCAGCAATTGATATATTAGTATTAGAACATGATAAATTCAATTTTCTCTGCATTTTTTCAGTGATAAATGAAGACTGGCTTCCATTATCTAGTAGTGCTCTAACAGTGTGTGTTTCAGAAGTTCGGCTATCAATTAGTTCCACTTGAGCAGTGCACAAGAGAATCTGCCCGGGCATTGCCACGGAGAGTGAGACAGGATTAAACATAGTAACAGTAGAAGATACCTCAGAGGCACGCGCCTCTTGAGGAAGAGATGTCGCAGAAGACGTATCAACAGGTGAGTTTGTCTTATCATTATTGGACAGTGATTTATGTAGTAGTAAATTGTGCTTTTTGTTGCAGAATTTGCAAGAGTTATGTTTGCAGTGAGCAGAGAAATGACCAGGACGCAAACAATTATAGCAGAGCTTATGCTTAGAAACTTCATTGCATCGAGCATCCAATGACATATCTTTGAACTTATCACACTTATATAGTAAATGATCTTGTGAACATACAACACAGTTTTTTCCATTTGTGTTAGAAGAAACAAATGATTTAGTTTGTTTATTGTCTTTAGAATAAGACCGCTTTTCAGCTTTACTACCATCATTCTTGCTGTACTGCAAGGTTTCCAAAACGTCAGCACGATTTCGCAAGAAATTATAGAATTCCTCTATTGTTGGAGAAGCGGCAATAGTACTCCTATGTTCCTCCCATGTGCGACCTGTGGCGCCATCTAGTTTTGACACCATAATATACACAAGTAAGGTATCCCAACGAGATTCAGGATCATTTAAAGAAGATAGGGCTCGAATATTTTTAGAATAGTAATCTATCATAGTACGAAGAGATTTGTAATTTTCTTTACTTATTGTGTCAAAATTCAAAATGGCCTTTAAATGATTATTTGTCAGTATCCGGTTGTTATCAAAGCGTTCAGTAAGTAAATTCCAAGCTAATTTATAATTGACAGCAGTGAATTCTATGGATTTGATAATATTAGATGCTCCAGACTCTAATGAAGAACGGAGATAGTGAAACTTATTAATTTCCGGAATAGTATCATTGTTGTTAATTAAAGAATCAAAAGTGTCTCGAAATTCCATCCACTTTAAATAGTTTCCATCAAACGAAGGCAGCTGAATAGTAGGCAACTTAATGTTATAGCTGCGGCAATCCTGTTTAATATTCTGACAGCTAGATATTGAATTACAGTTAGTATTTTCTGGTTTTACATTAATAGGAGAAAGACTTTCAATTAACAACTGAGCTTTAGCAATGTTTGAGCAAAAGTCACTTTCAATCATTTCATTTTCCTCTAACTGATCAGGATCCAAAGTTTCAATTTTAGTTTTTAAATCATCAAACTGTATCAACACCTCTTTGAATCTTGATAGTTTTAGCTCAGTTTCAACAAGTATTTGTTTAGGAATGCTGTCAGATTCTATCAGGTCTACAATACCTGTCAAGTATTTAGAAAATATAGTTATTCTCCCTTTTACCGTACCACGTTGTTGAATAAGAGATCTCAATTCAGCAGACATAGTGAACACTTATAAAAAACTGAACAGACCGTCAATAAATTAGTTATTCTAGTTTAGATACCGCAAGTAAAGTTAAGGAAATAAAAGGCAAACCGTGCAAGTCGCGCAATAGCTACGACAACAGATTTTCACTCAGCACACACGAGCAAGGCAGGTCACACACGAGCAAAGCAGGTCACACAGCGCTATGCAAGCAGCAGCTGTGTCTAGTAGGTAGACTTATAGCAGCGCATTCCAGCGGGATCCAAGTAGCAGAAGTACACGGCGATTCTGGAAAATGCCAGGGTGATCCCGTAAGCGAAGCGCAAGTAGAAAGTTAAGCAGTTAGGTAGGTATAGTTAACGTTTCATAGGTACCTACCTAACAAGAAATTATCATTAGGTATTCTTACTGCATTGAATGCCAGTAAAATAGACAGTAAAGTAGTTAGGAATAGTTTACGTTTAATTTAACATTATTCTGAATCCACAGTAAGCAAGTATAGTAAAAGTAATAGAATAGAATAATTAGGTAGGCATAGTTGTATTGTATTTTATTGCCTACCTACTAAGAAGTTATTATCATATCTGACTCCATAATATTAAGTAATAAGTACTAAGTGGGAAACTGGTGCACAGAACGGCTAGTAGGTTAACATTATTTAGGCACTTGTACCTAAGTACATACTAAAATTGGGCGTACTTCCCTGTAAGCGAACCACTAGCTACTCACTACACCGGCCCTTTTGGTAGGCGAGTCTTTTCAAGGAGCGCGGAGTTCCATTCTTCAGCTCGCCTCGTGTTTCCCAGTTGTTGCAGGCACTGCACTTCACTGCAGGCAGAGGGGCCGTCGTCGCCACGCGGCCGTCAGTTCACGTCGGTGGTCTCCAAATGTTAACGTGGAGTCAAAGTAAAAGTTTGTTTCCTTGTTCGAACAGTATAATTTCAGTCTTTTTCAAATAACATGAGTAAAGAATATGTAGGTTGACAAAGGTAAAAGTAAAAAAGGTTCACGTGCGACAATAGCGTCGCGCGTCGTTCGAGTTGCCGTGTAGAAAAAAAAAGGGAGTTAAGATGGCGGCCGGCGCACGAAGACCCAGTGCGCGTTCCCGTTGACGAATTCTTCAATGTTTAGTTGTTGAGCCTGTTTGAGTTCCAGCTACGTTGCAAACACCCACGTTCCCAGATCGTTCCTTTAACACTACTACCAAAATCGTCCTCTATCACACCCGTTTCAACCCTTTCTTGTAACTTTTCTGTAACTTTATCATCCATAAAAGATATATCAGCTACTTATTGAGTCGCGTAAGTTGGAAAAGCCAATTTACAAAACGGGGCTGTTTAATGATCCTTGTAAGCTTTTCAATTTCCGGTTGAATATGAGCAGGCTTTTGCCCTTGCTATATATCTCACTGAGAAGTTGTTACCTGTGCCGTGTTCATTGCAAAAAAAAGGGAAAAGAAATGTAGGTATTATTGACCAGAGATAAGGCGAAAGTCAAGATATTGTGTTGCAAATAAAATGACAAGCATCCGTAGAGAACAAGAGATAAGAAGCAAAATCAATGTGCTCTGTTAGGGTTCCGTACTAAAATGGTAAAAAAGGAACCCTTATGTTGCAACTCAGTCTGTATGTCTGTCACAGCTGGATATCTCAAGAACTACTAATGCTATCAACTTGAAATTTTGAACAGTTTTAGATGACGTTTGCCCAACTATTTTGCAAATTATTGTGGTTATAGTTATTATAGTTAAATAAGAAGGAAATAAAAATATATATATATTTTTTATACAAAAGGGGGTCTTAAAAATTCTAAGTTGTGCTACTAGGGCATGTGGGGTATCATATGAAAGAACGCTGTTTGCACATTCTCAAACTTTTTTTTTTCTATTTTATAGGCCGCATAGTTTTCGACTTTTGATGAAATAGGTAAAAAAATATACAGTTCAGTTTGCATAGACAAAAATCTGAAAATATTCTATGTGATAGAAGTTAGTGTAAAGATTACGGGAAAAATTAAACAATGTCTCTAAATAGCACACTTTTTCAGAAATCGGAAAGGAACCCTCGGTGCTTTCGTCCGACTCGCTCTTGACCGTTTTTTAATTAAAGGTAGGCATTTTGCTTTTATCACAAGTCATGGGTTTTAGTTATTCATCATCATCCTCCTGCCCTTGTCCCATATTACGTGGGGTCGGCGCAATAGTTTGTTTCTTCCATCCTCCCCTGACAGCCGTCACTCTTTCATTCACTCTTTTTCTTTCATAGAGCAAAAACCAGCAACAGCGATCAAACGGGCTGCAGCTTTCCATTCTTTAGGTCAACTTTAGACATCTACACGTGGAGATGGAGAGTGATTGGCTTTACTTGTATTTCTTCATCCCAGGTCTCATAAGAACAATAAAATGCAATAATTATAATCAAAACTTCATCTTAAACGCTACCGTAATTTATACGCTGAAATCTCTGAGCGATACGACAAATTGGTATTATCCACAAATCCCAGAGAACGTTCCTTGATTAATTCAAAGCTAAAATTATTTCCTTGTTTCCAACAATAATTCGTTTTGACTAATTTATATTGTGTTCTTAATTCCTTAAAGTTTTGTCCAAGAGACGCTTTCGTTGTCCCAATGTTTAATTAATAGGCAAGGTAAAACTTGGCCAGGAATCCTAATGAAAATTTATACAGTTTTAATTAATACGCACTTATAAATATTTATGAATGTTTATTAATATTTATAGGTGTAAAGTTTGAGATTTTGATTAGATTTAGTTTGAGCTGGATTTGGATTACCTAACATCGATATTTATGTTTTGGGACCTATTGGTATTTTGAGAGTTCTCTCCAGCAATTGTGTTTGTTGTTTATTTTTTCAGTGGGTTTTAGTCTAATATTTCCGGGAAATTGGTCAGTCATGACATGACTCATAGGAGTTTCCACGATGAGTCAAAGGTGTGTTTTCTGAAGTTCTGATGAATCGTCACAAAAATCGAAAATGAGAAAATATAAAAAAAAAAACATGGGCTTTTTTTATGAAATGCTCACTGATTTCATAGAGCATTGCAAAAACGAAATTAGGTACCTGAAAAATACAACTTTGTGTAAAAACACAATTATCTGTCGTGCTATTTTCATTAATCACACATTCTATAAGGTGTAACTTAAATAACGCAACCTCTTAAAGGGTCATTGTACTCAAGATTATGAACAACATTTACTATGGGACCAAACATGAAATCGCGAAAAACAAATCAGGTTCCCTACATTTTTATGTTCGCATATATGTAGGTAACAGCTCATTTTTTTTCGCGATTTCAGGTTTGCTCCCATAGTAAAAGTTGTTGATAATGATGAGTACAATGACCCCTTAAGAGGTTGTGCGTTATTTAAGTTGCATCTTGTATACGCCGAACCCTTGAGTTTAAAACTAATATATTGACCTGTCATTCGACTAATCAAAAATGTCTACCTTCAATATCAAATCAGGTAGCCTGAAGGACCCAAAAAACACGTCGCTGAAAAGATTCATTAGCTCACAGTTTTAACGAAATATTATTCTAATTAGCAGAATTTATGAATTCATTTTAATAGACTGGTTTAAAGAGTTTCTTTTTAATGGATTCCCTTTGAAATGGGTCACCTGACATTTGGTTTGTAAGAGGAAAGGAGTGTTCTTTGGTTCAATCGTAAAAAAATAATTAGGAGGTAAATATGTATATAATGCACTTACTATTAACAGTATCAGGTCCTATGGTATTATTATTATTTCGTTTATTCATTTTTTTTTCTTATAAAATACATTTTTAAATATTTCTTAAAAAACATTTAAAATATAAAAAAAATAGTAGCCCACTGGTATCGGGAACAGGGTCCAAGCTACAAGGTGTATTATTATTATTATTTATTTTTAATAAATTATAATAATTCCTTTATTTCCAGGCAACTAAGGCCCATAAATAAAATACACAAATGATTGATACAAAATTATAAACTAATACATATAAAAACATTAGGCACTAGTAACTAAGTAGTACGTTGGGTCGGCGACGTATTGCGCTGAATCGAGGTGTCATGTAGCCAAAATTCGGCCAAAATTCTTCCTTCATGAAGGTCTCCAGGTGATGAGTCGTAACGCGCACCACTAAAGATTTAAAGTTAGTTCTGTGGCGCGACTCCAACTTCCCGACTCTTAAGGTGAACTTGGTCTTTATCATTATATACTGCACTATCTCCTCTGCCTTCGTGGAGTGATGTAGACGTGACACGTACAGCTGCGTCGATGGAATAGCGGGACCCAGCAACATGTTCTCACACCCACACTTCACTCTTCATCATCCGTCGTCTTTCGGCACATTATTTATTTATAGGCTCTTCAACAATGAGTACACTATTACTTTACAATTATATGATGTTATACTGAATTTAAACAAACTTTTATATACAATAAGTTCATCATCGGCATATCTACGTCTGATAGACTTCTCACCTTGTAAGAACACGAGCTATCTTTCCTCTCTGCACAGCATAGCAAATATTTACGTATCATCACAAAAATAAAGCGAAATAAGTAAAAAAAAAACTCGTTTAGTCACCTAATTTGCTCATCCAATTTGCGTCACTCAAAGCTTACACATAGTTTTTTCCGTGGGTCGGAGTCATCTGCGAAAGGTGTGGTGTTGCCAGCTACGTCGTAGAAAAACGTAGATTCACGCCACACAAATATTCCTGAAAATTAAAAAAACTCATAAGTATATACAAAACTTTTAATATTAGATAAACACAATTCACCTAAAACTTAGGTGAATTGTGTTCTGAAAGTTGTCTGTGGAAGTTGTAATTTTAATTAATTTATTTTTTATTTCTTAATAAATGATTGTTTGTTCTTGATTCCTTAAAAACGACGACAAAAATATAAAATGCTGCACCGGTTGACGTCATCACGTTTATGGCTGTCACTGAAAACCAGCGCTCGGGCTCTGTCTCGCATAGGGACGAAGCATTATTTTAATAATAATAATAAACCATTTATTTCAGGCGACACTGGCTTAATCTAAACATACATATTTGAATATAAACAAAATTTGTGTTAATAAAATAGGCTTAAGACTATGTTAGTAGCACTCCTCTTTGCACTAGCTTAACTTTAAGTGCTGCCCTGTGGAACTTGTCCGCGGAAGCGACGGAACACCACGTCCTGTGGCCAAAAGTCTTCCTCCATGACGAGGGGCAGGTAACAGTTCGGTACACGCACCACGAATGCCTTGAAGTTGACGTTGCGGCGCGACTCCAGTAACTGCTATAAGTATTATGCTGAGCGATGGCTGTTTTGCGTGGATGTGACGCATATTTTCCCCCAACCTTCTTTTCGTGTTTGTGTTCTTTCTTTGCGTCATGTTTACCGCAAAAAAAAATGTATTTCCTTTCTTTTTTTCCGACTTCAAAAAGGAGGAGGTTTACAATTCGTCGGAACCTTTTTTTTTTTTATGTATGTTCCCCGATTACTCGAAGATGGCTAGACCGATTTGAATTTTTTTTGTTTTATTCGAGAGGGTATACATCACAGTTGGTCCCATATAAAATTGATTAACTTTGCTTCGATAGTTTTTGAGTTAGCTTCAATAATACGTATTTTTTTCCCACTTTTATATGGATGATGTTCTAGTTTGTTTTGCAGGTATTAGAATTTGTGTGGGGTAGCTACTACAACTAAAAAGTGAAAAATAAAAACTTTTTTACAAAAAAATACAACCGACTTCCAAAAACAACACTACACTTCCCGTGACCCAAGGGCTGGCTTTTACCTTGGCCAGCGGCTTAGCATTGCCATACAACGTGGCAATGCCGCCAGTCTCTTGGGTACTTTACCAGTCGACAGCGATGCGGAGGAATTTTTCGACGCCATATTTTAGTTTTTTAATAGTTTTAGTTATGTTAGTATATAATTTTGTTATTTTTAGGTTATGTTTACAGTTAAATAAATAATCCTAGTATCATTAAAAAAAAAAAAAAAAGTTTATTTTTATATTTATTAATAAATATTATTTGACACTACAAAGTGAAAAATAACTTTAATTTCGGAAGTCGGTGGCAAAAAACGAAAATACATTTAACTAGACACCGACTTCCGAAATTAAAGTTATTTTTCACTTTGTAGTGTTGTTTTTGGAAGTCGGTTGTATTTTTTTGTAAAAAAGTTTTTATAGATAGGTCAAATATTGTGTCCTCACAATATCTAAATTCTCTTCTTACTTTAATATTTGTCCTCGAAAACTACCTACGCATCTTGAAATACCGCTAATGACTCCTAAATTCTACTAAACGTTCCAAAAATGGCAACACTTGAGACAAACGATGAGTCAGCCGTATTCCCAAGTAGCATCCCACGACCATGCGTAGGGTGGCTCACATAAACCTGATGCGTCACTGTAGCGTAAATACCTACGCAAGTTTTCCACTACTTAGTGAAAAGATGTCTTTTGTGGGGTGAAGTATGTTTGAAATGTTCTGTTTTTCCGATGTGTTTTTGTTTTTTTAGATGTACAAGAAGAATAAATGAAAGTTGCCAGTGATGAAGAGAAAATCTTGCGACGACATTATAAAATAGTATTGGCACCGGTTCCCGTTAAGTAAAATGGGTGTTCGAATTATTGTTGCTTCACGTAAATGATGAGTAACTGAGTAAATGGTATTTATTTCTGTAAGTAGATTTTACACGTCAATCATTTTTTTTAACTTTTTATGTAGGTATTTGGAAGCTTAAATATTGCAAAGTTAGCTTTTCTTATAATTAAGTATGTTGTCATTATGGGATTGCAGTCAAGTGTGCTCAAATTAATTAATTAATAGAAAAATAATTTGTGTGGCCTCATTAAAGCTAAGAACTTTTTAATATATCATGTTCTTCTTCTTAGCGTATACCGATGGCAAAAAACTTAGAAATCAGAATTTACAGTCCAAAACCAAAATCAATCAATCTGCCTAGCCTTTTCCCAACTATGTTGGGGTCAGCTTCCGGATGCAGCTGAATATCAGTATTTTACATGGAACGACTGCCTTTTTTGTTATTTTTTTGACGCTGAGAAATGATTTATGCATCCCCGCTCGTGGGGGACGAGACGGGGTATGTGGGACTCCTGTCGGAATGACAGTATACCCACTAAAACTCAGCAGTGTTCCCGCATCGCCATGATGGGAGGGCCATGGGAAACCGGCTCAGCCTTTACTTCCACAACCCTCCCGGCGCATGCCCGCCAGGATGGCGGGCCCCGCATGCCCCCCAGGCTGGGGGGTTACAGGAATGACCGGGAACACCTGGCCATTTCCGTCCGACACTGGTGGGGGCCTGTGCAATACAGGCAAGGATGCCCCCACACTCGTTGCCTGCTGGCCCCCACCTGGGAGGAGTTGTCTGCTCCGACCCCTCCTCCGCATTCGGAGCGGCGCTGCGTGAGGGTTGTCCTCGCGCGCGCGCTCCGCCGCTTGCCCAATTTCGGCCGCAGAGGATAGGGAGAGCGGCCAACGTCATACCGACACTCCTCTTCCCCTGCGGCCCCACCGCGTCCGCCATCAAACGGTGGCGGCCCCGTCAAGGCCGCGGAAGGTAGGGAGAGCCGCGCAAAGCAATACCGGCACTCCTCTCCCGCCGCGACCTCCAATCCTCAGCCGCGATGCCTCCCATAAGACACCGCGGCCCGCCTCAGTTGCGGTGTCGCCCATACGGCCACCGCAACCTACCCGCTGGCCGCTACGTCGTCGGCTTATCGGCAAAAGCCCTGACGAGCGGCCTCCTCCTCGGGTTCCTCTTCGCTTCACCGTGGGTGACCAAGCCACGGCTACTGAGCCCCCCCGCCTCGACAATGCGGGAACCCTCCGGGGGGGATGGAACGACTGCCTTTTTTTTTTTTTTTGTTGACGCTGGGAAAAATGCATTATGCATGCCCACCCGTCGGGGGACGGGTGGGGTATGTGGGACTCCCCGGTAAATCCGGTATACTCACTAAACGACCCAGCGGCGCTCCCGCATCGCCGTGACGGGAGGGTCATGGGAAACTGGCTCAGCCTTTACATCCACAACCCTCCCGGCGCATGCCCGCCTAGCTGGCGGGCCCCGCTTGCCCCCCAGCACGTTGAGGGGCTACGGGAATGGCCGGGAGCACCTGACCATTCCCGTCCGGCACTGGTGGAGGTCCGTGCGATACAGGCAAGGGTGCCCCCGCACCCGTTGCCTGCTGGCCTCCACCTGGGAGGAGTCGGAGATGAGTATCAAACTTACGTCTTCTTTGACCCCTCCTCCGCCTTCGGAGCGGCGCCGCGTGAGGATCATCCTCCCGCGCCCGCTCCGCCGCCTCCTTCTGGGACATGACGTGTTCGCAGAAGGAGGCGACCGCCGCCCAGGACCTCTCATCCACCAGCATGGCGTTAACCACGCCGGGGAGCGAGAGGTCCGGTCCTATCACCGCGACCAGATCGCGGCGCGTCCCGGACCACGACGGGCACGACCCGAGGGTGTGCTGCGCCGTGTCCTCCGCCGCGCCGCAACCGTGGCACGACGGCGTCTCCTCCCGTCCGATTCGGTGCAGGTACGACCCGAAACAGCCGTGTCCGGACAGCACCTGCGTCAGACGGAAGGAGAGGAACCCGTGCGACCGCTCGAGCCAGTCTCGCAGCACTGGCCCGAACCCATCCACGGACCAACAGCAGCAAGCGTAGCTTTACCTGATCGATCGACCCGTGCGGCTGTTATTACTTAGCCCCAAGCCCCTGCCCAAAACCAAAATCCTCACACCAAAATAACTTTCTAATCGCACCAGAAACTATTACCAACCTATCCCAAACTAACAAATTGGGGAACAATTCCACTGAAACGTACGTTAATGATTAAGTTTTCAATATGCACAAACGGACGCAAACCGCGGCCGGCGCTGACCGGACAAATTAGTCGCGCGGAAAAGCGGACCACAAATGCCATTGGGAGGTAGCCCTGTGGTATCAGAGGAGGGAGTTACTGAGAGCGGGATTAAGATTAGGGTCATAGTGTGTAAAAAAAGCATCAAAGTAATTGTTAAATTGCAGATGTTTTCTAAAGAAACAGAAGATCATTTATCACTGTGCATCCTCGATCAAGAATCATATAATATCGTATTCATAGTAGCTCCTTGTGGCGAGTTTTAAGGCGACGATAACCGACATTTAATGATTTTAAACTGAAGATCACGTCTTAACGAGTAGTGTTAATGATTTGGAATAAAAAGTAAATACAAAAACTAATACCTACTGAAAAATCACGCTTTAAAAAGTAAGAAATTAGAAAAATAAAAAATCCGGAGTCACACGTAATCTTTTCGATGTAATTATGTAATAACATGATGTGTTACTCCGGATTTTTAATTTGTCTGTCTTTTTCTAATTCTAATTCCAGATGAGAATATTTTCCAGCGGACAATCAAGACGCTTCTAACGATACCTCATTATTCAAATTATGATAAGTAGTTAAGAAGTTATGAGGGAACAGATGAACCGAAGAAGATGAATCAGATGAAATGAAGATGAACTACATACATACCATCAGTTTTATGGTAACAAAAAATTGAAACTATTGATATGCGCTGCGCAGCGAATGAATAAAATGCATGTATTTGAGTTAGCAACCAGCAGTCGCATAGCATCGTTTGGGCTATCAGCAAAAGGATTCATTCGCCGAGGGTAGATCCGGTGTTTTTCTGTGTGACTACACACAAGTTGAACTCATTTATCAGTCTATCATTTAAATGTACCTACCTTACCCGTACAATATGTTAAATTAGATCAAGATCTTAATAACTTAATATGTAAGTATTTTAGATTATGTTTATATTATAATAGTGTAAAGTAAGTATAACGCGTATAAAAAACTAAGAAATACGCAAAAAATATCAAGCGTATTTTTATGAAACCTTTTTTATGATACTATTTTAAAGATATTTTAATTATTTATCTTTTAGTATACGTATTTTAATATAATAACAACTGTTTGTTTTATGTTTATTAAATTAATAATGCGTCTAATTTGGGACAGCGCTCCTTGATGACCGAGGCCTATTACTGGGTGGACTTACGACGCGTTGCGTGAGTTCAGCATAGAGCTCGCTAGCTAACCACTCAAGGCCGTTGGCCTATATCTGCGTCTTAAGTTTGGTTTTGCTTCCAATGTTTTCTTTCAATATAATATTAGGTACGGCAGCAGTCTATGGATGCGGACCTGTGGCGCAACCTATGTCCCACTTCCCACGCTGCCCTCTGTACCCCAAAAAATACAGCCATAGCAACCTTTGCGCTGCCACCCGACGATGTCGTGGAAGTGGCGAAGTTTTGGGCCAACAAAATTTAACTTTTTTTACACTGTCGTGCCATCGACACGACGAAGAAGAATTTAATTAAGTTAAAGTAGGTACATATTGTTTCACGTAAAATTCCGGGTTTAAACAGGTGTCTGTCTGTTTGTCATCGAATCTTGGAAGTTAATTTTGACCCACTTTCCGGTTTCCGATTGGGCTGAAAACATGCATATGGAAATCGGTTGACCATGCAATAATATTATGACATGGAGCTGATCTGATGATAAATAAAAAAGGAAGGTGAAAATGGGAACTCAGTAATAAAACGATGCAACCCTATCGAGTTTGGGCTCGTTTGATTCTTCTTGACAGGAACAGTGGTCCTAGATGGTGTCCAGACAGAAAAGCTTGCTTTAAATAATAAAAAAATAATAATAATACACTTGTGCCCTGAAAACCCTTGGGCGTAAGGTAATGTTTTTTTTTTCCTGCAAACGGTTAAAAAATGTTTAGAAGATAAAAATATAAAAATAAATAAAAAAAATATTATTAACAAAAAAAAAAAAAAAATTATTAAATATTATTATTATTAATTAGAAAAAAATATTATTAGTTTTAAAAATAATCGAATAATAATGATTCATGAATATAATAATGATAATTGAATAATATACTAATTATCGAATAAAAAAAAACGCTCTGACAGCTGCTGTCACCCGGTCATTCAAAGGGCTAATAAGCAGTTCTTGTAACGACATTATTACAGATCGAATTCTGATGAAATTAGACAGAGAGCTAGCCTAGCTGTGTAACTGGAAACCCTTTCCCCGAGAATTGAAATCGAATTCTAGATCAAAAATGTAAACAAAGAAATGTCATTGTCAAAGTGACAGTTCAGGGGTAGTCAACATTTCCCTATTCATTCTAATTATTTGATTTAAATTTTTAAATTTTGAAAACGTAAAATTTAACAAAGAAAAACTTACAAATAAAACCTCAGAGGGACAAATTCAATCACGACAAAAGTCAGAAATCGGATGATAGTACTATTACCTTCCTCTATTTACCAGGTTGGGACGCTCAACTTGAATCGATTATTAGGATAACGCAATATTATTTACGATATGTTAACGATTCTCTTTTATAAAAGGAAAATCATTGTATAGTACAGAAAATAATGAATGAAAGTCCAAATGTTTAGAGCTTCTGCCATAATGTCAGCATTATAAAAATAATTTGCACGATTTTATTCCAAACAGTTATATTTTTTTTTCTTAGATCGTAGTTTACGTCACTTTAAAGCTGAAAACTGTGTGCAATATTATATTTTACCTGTTCAAGATATGCCTACAATTTTAGCACTATGTTATAGTACTTTTCGGCAAACTGCACAATTGAGGTTATTAGTTCACTTATTTTCAATCCTCGCTGAAACTGTAACCACACCAACACCCGTCACTCGGGCGTAATATAAACGGGACTAGTGTAATTCTGATTAAAATTCAAACACTAACCGCCATACTTGGACCCGTGACGTCACAGACATTAATCATAGTCATTTGCAGGTCGCCAATATTGTAGGTGAAGGTAAATTAGCTGGACAAATGTATTAAAGAACGGAATATGACCTAGACATTTCCCAACTATCTTGGGGTAGGCTTCCGGCCTAACCAGATACAGCTTATACATGGAGCCTACCTGACATCCACATCCCAGTTACCCTTGGTAAGACTGTTGTCAGACTTTTGGGCTTCTGACTACCCGTAACGACTGTTAAAGATCTATGAATGATAGCCGGGATCAACGGCTTATTGTGTTTTCTAAGGCACGAAGGGATCTCTGGGGGGGGTTAATATTTACCACGAGCCACCCAAAAAAATTTTTAGAGGTTGAAGGATTGAGTTCCTGGCCAGTTCTTTTTATTTCTTCAAGTCGGGCCTGAGTTGCCGTGAAAGGATTTCAATTGCCTTTCCAACTGTGTGAGTTATTGATATGCTAGATAATTATGCACAAAGTGCAATTTTCTATGGATATGATCGAAAATTGCTTTTCTGGTAACATATCTAATAAACAGGACAAGGACTAATCCTGGTTTCTAAAGAATTCTTAAACGGAGTTTAAACTCTCAATAGCTATGGATTCGACAAATCTTCATGCTCGGTTTATGAAGTCCTCAGATAAATCCTTGATAGTAATTCACTCGACTTTTAAGCTAAACTATTCCTTAGCGTATAGTTCAGAAATACGATATCGAACCCATAATCACTATCGAATGAATAAATTCCGTTTAAATACCTCAGAAACCGGGCATTAGTGGTGCGTATAAAATAACGCTTTGTAGAATAATCAACTTTGAGAAATAATACCATTGTTAACCCAGTAACCAAACGCTTTTGTGTATAATTCAAATGGAAAAGTAAAGCAACCATCAATCCAGGTCATTTAACTTGGCAGTTCAATACGCTTGAACTTTGAAATCTGAGTTTCCTGAAGGCTTTAAATTGAAATTCTTTGAAACTATTTGCTTTTGAGCAGGACTGAAATGTGCGAGCAAAACAATTTTGAAACATATGGGTAGGTGAGTAGGTAGGTAGTGTAGATACTATATCGAATTACAAGTCACACAATTTTTAAATACTGGTTGTTGGCCTGTTAAATTTGTGATTGCCTCCCAACTGGGAAAACCGAATGTATGGTGATGACGTATCTACGTCATCACCATACATTCAGTTATTTCAATGGATTGCGCGACCCAACTTGATGTATCCAATAAAATTAACAAGCGGATTCGGTGCGAGGCCTTTCGTTACATACATCGGTCATTAGGACAACCTTTTATTACCTACTCACCTAATAGTAAGAATTAATTGTAATCACTATTAAATTAATTTAGTGGAAATTTTAGGATTTTTTGGACTCCTCCGCTGCCCATCACATAATTGGCCTAATTGTCGATCCATACCTATTAACACTGTAATTTGAAAACATTGTAAACAACAATTATTTTTAAAAAAGTGACCGTAGAGTTTCTAGCCGGCTCTTCTTCATAGGAAACGACCAATAGGAACCGTGCACTTAGCTTCTGTTGTTTCTTAAAATGTTTTGAATTTTCTAAATTCAAAATGTTTTATTTTAAAAAGTTTATTTTAAAATATTTTATTTAATTATTTAAAAAAAAAACTGGGTCTTACCAATTTTTAATGTACCTATTGCATTTTAAAGGCTTTTCAATGATTTTATATTTAGTACCTACCTTCCATGACATTTTTGATGGTAAAAAATCAACAGGTCAGAATTGGCGATATTACATTTTCAGCTCACCCCAAACTGGCAACACCATAATTGTGGCAATAATGGCCGTTTCCCCTACATCGCTGAAAGGCTGTAAAACATATTTATGGCAGTAGAAAACAGTATTCATAATGCTAACTTGTTTTGGCACAATGAAAATTCATTTTGTTTTTTCCTGCCAACGGTATTTTGTGATTTGGGTGTATTGTATGGCCTTTTTAAACAAAATGGATGACTGTTGAATGAATTTTATTGGTTTACTATCCAGGTCCTGGTAAAATCTGCTTATGGGGTTACCTACCTCTATGATAGATTGAATAATGTGTTTTATTGTACCTACACCAAACGAAACAAAAAATAAATAAATAGATGACATGTTTATATATATAACATGGGTGAATATGAAAAATCTTCTCATTACAAAAGGACACGGACAGGCAGGCCCGTGAAACGAGGTCCAAAGCTAAATTTTAGAAGCCTCTCTCTCTTCAATGGTTTCTCAAATCCGGGGGGATTTGAGAAACCATTGGTATGTTCAGCGATTATTTATATAATAGTTGAGGAGTTAGACTGTTTTAAATATTTATAGATATTCACACTTGACTTCAGTCTTGTTATTGCATTTTTCTGTGTCGCATTTTTTGTATTTTATTTTTTAATTTTTATTACAAATCCTTGAATAATGGTCTACGATCGATAAAAAATACTATCTGTATATTATTGGTACAGCTTGTGTGAACATTTTGCCGGACATACAACACTATTTATTTTTCACTTCAGTAGCTCAAACATGTAGGTTTTGCTGCCTGAAATCAGAGAGCAAAATGCGATTTTGCTCACTGAGTGAGACCAAGTAACTTTTTTCTTTTTTTTTCAGAAAGCCACGTATGTCTTATTAAGCCTTGGGTAAATCATACAATTCGAAGCATTCACACTCTATCTCTTTCCCGCCATTAGAAAGGGAGAGAGACAAAGACCAGCCCTTTCCGATTTTGAATTCGACCTCAAAGACAGACACGTTCGGAATTTCGTACTAAAGAAATTTTGCAAAAAGATAATTATGTCTTTTAATGTAATTTATTGAATTTTTAACTTATTGTTGTATTTAAACGAAAATAAATATTTACAGCAAATAAAACTGATATTTATTTCTAGTTTCAATAATGTTACGTAATATATTTTGAATAATAAAATAGCATGGGTGCTATTTCCGAACACGCCTTAATTTAAATAAAAGAGCGGGAATAAAAATTCGTGGCTGGCGTAAAGAGTTGAATAAGTTAAAAAATATTAAAATAATCGTAAAATATGAGTGAAACTAGCGACGAGAACAGTATTTTAACACCGGAAGAGTTAAAACAACAAGTTATTAATGCAGAATTAAGATTCCTACCTGAGAAGTCTCGCGAGAAATATCTGAAAGCATACCATGTCTGCAATGAATGGAGACTTACAAAGGGCGCAGGCAGTTTTTCGGAGACGGTGTTGCTATCTTATTTTTTAGTTTTATCATAGACGAGGCCATCATCTACAATGTGGAGTATTTATTCAATGTTGAAAGCTACTTTAAAAACAAAACATAACGTGCATATTGAAACACGCAAAACTCGTATCTTTTCTAAAAAGAATATCAGTTGGGCATAAGGCTAAAAAGTCCAAAATTTTCACGTTCTTAATGAAGCTCCGGACTGCAATTTTCTTGCCGCTAAAGTAAGTGGTACCTATGAATCTATGTTGTTAGTTATTAAAATTTGTGTGTAGACTGTTATGTATAAAGGTACTTTCTGCCTGCTACTAATTTTTGGGGGCGCAATGAATCCTAGTCTGGCTTAGCAATACTGTTAAAATATTTATTACGATGTGTAAAAGATGCTGTAAATGTTAAATTATGCATATTAATTATGTAATATTTTCATCACAGCTATTGTAGAAAAATACCAAAATTTACGTCCAGCCAATATAAAAACCGACCGATTTTTCATACAATACCATAGTAATAAATGCTCAAGACAACCTGTGGGAGTAAATAAAGTGGCAATTTCTCGCAGTATAGCACAGCTGCGAGAAATTGCCACTTTCTTAAAACTGGAAGAGCCTCAGCTATACACGGGTCACTGCTTTCGGAGAACTTCGGCAACGCACTTGGCTGATTCCGGAGCCGATCTCACCACTTTAAAACGTCAGCGCGGGTGGAAGTCCAATACGGTTGCTGAAGGCTATAGACTCAATAGAAAATAAGTCGAAAATCTGTAAGCGTATAGTGGAAACAATAAGTCTGAATTTGACGTCGGATCCTTGGTTTCACCCACGCCCATCCACTTCCAACGACGCACAGTGTACTTATATAGAAAGCCGATCAGAGTCACCAACGTTCACCGTTGTTCCTTCTCAATCCGCCACCGAAACAGAAACCTTAACTCCAGATAATCAAACTCAACTCAATGCAACTATAACGTTGCCAAATAAAACTGTTACTTTTAATTTGCAGAATTGCAGTAATTTTACTTTTAACTTTTAAAATGTTCCATTTTATTGAATTGGTACCTCTACCTACAATGTTAATTATTTTGATTCACAATAAATAGTCATTTCAATTTATTCCTGTTTATTATTTTATCTCCTAAAGTGTTCTCGCTGCTGAAGTGAAAATTTATGTGTGTTACACGAGAGCAAAGTCTTTTTGCAACTCGTGCCTTTGAATCCCTCGCACACTCAGGATTCAACTTTAGAATCATCCGCTACGCTCGTGATTCAATCAGCACTCGCAGCAAAAAACTTGTTACACAAAAAACTATTATTTTTTCTGGACCACTAAGGAAAACCCTCGGCTTCATTTTCATGCTGAAATAATGATGTGCCTACCTGAGCACATTAAACTGCTTGGTAGCAACTGGCAAGACTTAGAGTATTAGAGAAGAACTTATGATGACTGATGACTACCACAATTATTTTACTTCATCTTAGCATATCGATGGCAAATAAGTTTGTTGTGAAAACTCTATTATTAGAGTAAGCATAATCAGCCTATAATGTTCCCACTGCTGGGACACAGGCCTCCTCTCTGTGAGAGGGAGTGGGCCATAATCGACCACGCGGGCCCAATACGGGTTCGTAGATGTCACATATCATCATCATAATTCGAAAGAAATTGACAACAATAGGTTTATAGAGCGTTTTAGTTTTTTTATAAATAAGGGGTTAATTTTCAAGTTTCTTTTTAAATCCAATTTAATTACATATAGTTCCTTGCACTTGTTTCATGTTTATTATTGTATAATTATTATATATATATATATTATATATATATTTGTACATATGTATGTATATATTGTTAATATATATGGTACACCCATAGATATAAGAAAGAAGAGAAAAAGATTTTTTTATATTTCTATGGGTACACCACTGACTACATACAGTATTCTGTCTCCTTCTCCTCTGAATCCATCCAAAGGTTATGTGTAAAAGAACGCTTTTAGCGACAAGACCGCCCATTGTGTCATCCTATGTAAAATTTCAACATTTATATCTGTAATTTATATGGTGTGCATAATAAAGAGTATTCCATCTACCTATCTTTCTAAATTAAACTCTTTGATTGACTTTGGAATTTTTTACTTTCTTTTACTTTTGGGTGTCCATAATTGGACGTGGGAATCAACTTAGCTTCGCTGTGGAATCTTTATTGTTAACAACGATTTGTGCAACATCATCTAATAACAAATATTCCTCCATTATCACATTTTCACTTAGGATCGGCGCAAAATGTTTTCTACCATTCTCCATTCAAAAACTAACAACGAACGGTTTGTACCATAATTATTGGAATCCAGATCTCAGCACAAAACTACTTCAGAATTAATATTGCAACATAAAATTCCAGAATCACGTTCATAGCATAAGTGTTGCCAGGGACACAAAAGCCGAGTTTCTCACCCTGTCGTTGACGTCGGTCGACCGCAGTGACGTATTCGTCCTCGGCCTCTCGGCCTGACTGACATTTACCTTTATTTGCACGCCTATCTCTGTTTTTAGACGTGATACTAACAAAAGGTAATAAGAAAAGTGTTAGGTGTGAAAGCAACTAGTAATACATAAGGTTTATGGCAAGTGTGGGGTGTACACATAATCCTAACTTATAACTGCGAATAAAAAAAGTTGAGAGGTGTCAAGGGACACCCGGATGGAACGAAGTTCCTTTCGATTAATTAGTGAAGGAATTGTAATATTATTTTTTTTTTTAAGTTATAATAATATTTTTTTTTATTATTAACAAATATAATGTAATATAAACTTAATCTTTCTATAAGAGAGAGAGAGAGAGAGAGAGACAGAGAAACATGCGCACGTCGCACAGTTTACAATAGCTTACTATAGCAAAAAGTGTCGTTACAAATTTTCGTGAGAATTTTTTCCGTCTAGCCCCCTTTCACAACGCGCGATAAGGATCTTCGTTCCAAAAAAAACGAAAAAAAGGCGAAGTGAGTTTGTTTGTTTGTTACGCTTTCATGCTAAAACGGCTCAACGGATTTGGATAAGATTTAGCACATGGGTAGACCTTGACCTGGATTAAAACATAGGATATTTTGTATTTCGGTAGTAAGCTATAGTTAGTAATAATAACACCAGCCTATTATCGTCCCACTGCAGAGCAAAGACCTCTTCTCATACAGAGAAGGCACGAGCATTGATCACCACGCTTGCTGAAGACGGATTGGCGATATAATAGCTGGTAATCATTATAAATTAACCTCTAATACCTTATCACGCCTAAACCACTGAATCCTGCATTGTTATGAAAGGAGATCATTCACTGTTCATACATTTTTGGGCTAAATGTGAAAGTAAAAAACAAAAAAAAGAAGTTATTTTCCGAAAAAATACGTTTTCTCTATTTATTTTTCTTTCTTTTAATATTATTCTTATAACTCTTACTGAAAACGGTATTTTTCAAAATCGTATCATAGCAGGCAGGGAATTGCCCTACAGATTTAGTCCCATAGTGAAAAGTGAAGAGAATAACATATTATAACGGAGTATACCTTTTTTTTTGGTTAGCCAGACTCATATATTTAGCCCAAAATGAATAATCTTCTTTGACAGTTAGGTATCAAGGACCTGGAGAAAGACATAGGCTACTTTTCATCCTGAAAATTTGTATGAAAAATATTATGAAATAGACAAGAAACACGCAGATAAAGTCGCGGGAAACAGCTAGTGGCAATTTAATAAATGTATGTAGGAAGAGATGACATGCTTCGACAATCTCAAATAAATTGAGAATAAGTAAGTAGGTATATACAAGCTGTAACATAAATAACGCACAATCACTTAAGGGGTCATTATACTCATCAATATGAACAACTTTTATTATGGGACCAAATAGGGAACAAACCTGAAATCGCGAAAAAAAAATCTGCTGTTCAGTACAAACTAGTCAAAGCAGCTGAGTTTTTTTTCGTGATTTCAGGTTTGGTCCCAAAGTAAAAGTTTTTCATAATGATGAGTACAATGACCCCATAAGAGGTCGTGCGTTATTTATGTTATACCTTGTATACTACTACACACACAGTATATATGCTTACTAGTATACAAAAAGTTGTAAACATATTTTTTGTGTTAGGTACTTGGATGCAAAATAATCAGTAGTAGGTAAGTAAATCAAGGGAATGTTGTGAACGCCTAGAAATTATGTAATAGCAAAACGCAAAAGATGCATCGTCATAATAAAACATAGTAAATAAAATTGCAGGCGCTTCTCTAAAGTTGAAATTATAGTGAGATTTACCAAAATATTGTGGTTTTTACCACAGAAAAGATTCTGTTCTGTGGTTTTTACTTAAGGGCCGTGGCTATGTTATAAAAGCAAAACATAAGCTTGCACTCTCACCCCAAATGTTCTAAGGTAAATGGTCTAAGACCATTAATCGAGCTGGTTAACGCTAACACGATGTTGCCAACCACAACAGCATATATTAGGTTGGAGTGTTGCCAGCATACACTTGTTCCGTGGTTGGTTCCGCACAAAATTAATGTTTCGAGATTCTGATGTACTTACTTACTTGCACAGTTAAAACTGTTTTTGGAAAGTTAATATTACTGACAATCCTTAGTAAATCCATAAAAGTATTTCTGCTATTTGTTTCTCTTCATATCTAAGACAAAAAATATTTGTCTCGGAATGTTTTTCATTCTGTGAACTACTACTAATGCTACTATGTACTATTCAATGTTTCTTCCAACGACTACTAAGAATTCAGTTCACAGGTAATAGAGAGCTTCTCAATCTATTTCCACAATAGAAGTGTCAATTTGCAAGTCACTGCATATTGCAAGATTCTAGGTAAATGGGTACGTAGCGTGCACCTTGCAAATGACAGCCTTGAGTGTATATATGCAATTTCCGTCGTGTGATGCTTTGCAACGAACAGAGTAGGTAGGTACCTGGTTTCTGCTTAGATGTAGTTGAGGTTTCTCGAATACCTACAGCGTTATGCTGGGTATCTGGGGCCTAGTGCAAGTTTTTAGAATATCTAGTCGATCGCGTTAAAATAAACTTCGATTTGTAATGAAGCAACGTCTGGCAACAATAATGGGAACTACAAGTGTACCATACAAATTGACTAAGAAAACGTTAACGTTCACACGATCGAAAACAAATATAAACTCGCACTGGCCCTCTGATCTTCATTACGCTGAAATGTGGGAAAGTGTGGTTGTTTTTTCGTACACTTTTTCATGGCTAATCTCCAAACTGATTTTGATGCTCGATGAAAAGTGGTTTGGTATCTGAAAAAAAGGTACTTTTCATCCCAGGAAATTGCTCTAAAAACACTATACAGTGTAGAAGTTGCGGAGCAAACAGACTACTCGTAGATAGTTAAATTTCAAAATTCTGTCTTTTCATTCGGTCTATGTATGAGCTCATGCGGTAGTGATTGAAAAGACATACCAATCAAACTAAATCACTATCCTCTAAACGACTTGTAATGATTTTAAACTGAAGAACACGTCTAAGCGAGCAGTGTTAATGATTTGAAAAAATATATTATTATGTTATAGGTACTAGAACATTTTTTTTAATAACTTATGTGAATATTTTCGATTGTTTATATTACATAGTGTCATTCATTTGTAAAGTTGTATCTAACGCGGATATAAAACTGAGAATCACGCAAAAACTATCAAGCGTATTTTTATGAAACTGTCACCATTTTAAAAATTATTTATTTATTTATCTTTTAAGACACGTGTTTTAATAAAATACCTTTTGTTTTATGTATAATAAATTAATTTGGCACAGCGCTCCATGATGGGCGAGTCCTATATTACTGACTGGACGTACGACGCTTTGCGAGTGGTCGGCACAGAACACTCAAGCTAATCACTCAAAGCTGCTGGCACTTATCTGCGTCATAATCACATTCTCAATCTGTCAAAAAAACCTCATTACCTCCTGTCTTGACAAGTTTTTGGTATTGATTGTCGCTGAGATGAGATTGGGGTTAAATTAATGTTTTTAAATACTGCAATCGGCCTTCAATTTATCATTCTACCAAGGACGCAAATAACCCTCTCTCTGCAGGGTTTTCAGAGCACAAAATTTAGCTAACTATCAAGCAACAAAGTCCACGCGGATGTCTCATTAATGTGTCGCTGGCAGCTTTAATGAAACACGTTAGGGCATCCCAACGTGTGAATATTAATAAAATGGTGTACGTCAAACTATGTAGTAGTGGTATTATAGGGCTGTCACTGATCAGGAGCTAGACCACCACCTCTTAAAGCAGTATTATTTTAATCTTACATGAGTGGGGGAAAGAGATGCAGCTAGACGTCCTGTATAGCTCCATCTCTTTCTCACACTGAAGTAACATTAAAATAATACTGCTTTAAGAGGTGGTGGTTGGCCCCCAGGAATTTATTTGTATTACATTAATATGTTGCTTGTAAAATAATCTGACAAAAAATCACAATGATTGCATGATAGTATGGTTTTTAATCGTAAGAAATTATTAGAGGTATCTTCGTGATTTTTTTCTATCGTTTCAAATTTGTTGTACTTAAGTACCTAAAATGAAAACATGATATTCTTCAGAATACCTATCATTATATTTATCTGATTTTTTAGGGTTCGGTACCTACCCGAAGGGTCCAAACGGAGTCCTATTGCTGTCACTCACGTGTCCGTCTGTCCGTCGTCTGTCACATAGGTTTTACAGCCAAACGTTGAGCTACAGTTTTAAAAAATTTACAGTATAAGCATCTTGTTGACCCAAAATCATACAAATTGTTAAAAAATATTTTTAAATGGTTTTAAGGGGAGCTCCCGTTAAAAACATTTAAAAACGGACCATACAGCTAAAGATGAACGCGAAAAAAAAAATTACCTACCTCATTGAGTGAGGGTACCGTTGTTTAGAACTCGTTAAAAAAGTAAATAAATACTGTACTTTTTGTTTAATTATTTGTTTTATTCGCGGTCTCCACTCAAGAACACGTCTACGCCAACGGTCATCGGTTCTACGGCTACTATGGCCGGCCCATTGCCACTTCAGCTCGCTTATTCTTTGAGCTAGTTGATAACTTTGGTTCTCTGTCGGATCACCTCGTTCCGGATTCGATCCCTCAGAGAAACTCCAAGCATAGCCCGTTCCATAGCTCGCTAGAGCGACCTTGAATTTATGGACCAGCCGCACCGTGAGTGTCCATGTAGCAGGCAGGACGTACTGTGTGAAGACCTTCGTCTTTAGGCTCTTTGGAATCGAGACGAGAAGATTCAACGAAGCTTCCCAAACGCTGCTCAACCCAGCTAAATTATTCTGTTAACTCAACATTGTTGACGTGAACTTACTCTACGTCATCATCATCATCATCATTTCAGCCGAAGGACGTCCACTGCTGGGCAGAGGCCTCCCCCAAGCACCGCCACTTCGACCGGTTCTATGCTTCTCGCATCCACCTTTTGGGCCTCTTCCTACACTACATCTACTGTTACTACATGCATATTATTATTTAACGGTTTCCTAGGGGTTAAAGGCTCCTTGAAACAGGCGCGACCTGCGATATAATCGCGCGACGAGCGGTGCCTTTAACCCGTGCAGCCCCCAAAGCCAGATATCTTTTTCTTTCCTTTCTTTATTATAAAAAATTAAATTAACATGTCCACTATTTATTTTTTTTATCGGGGTTGAAATCCTCATGGATGTCCTCCGCCCTTAGGTGGGCAGAGGGGTCTGTCAGACTCTTACTGACTAAAACCACCCCGGTGTTCTCTCGTACGCCTGCGTTGGGGGCTGCGGGTGCAAATGTGACTTCCGCTGACCCGGTCTGGTGATGGCCCGCGCCATGCGGGCCACGTAACATACGGGGGAGTAAGGAGTAAGGTGTAGAACTCCCCCGTTACGTCTTAGAGAGGCGCGCGTGGAACATTACGCGCCACCATCTCGGGTCCTGTGGAATGGGGAGCGATGGATGTCCCCGAGTCCGTCGACCCTGGACCCATTTACGGGGGCTGGAAGAGGGCATTATCTGCCCTCCGCCGACGCCCAGTGCGCCTGCTGTGGGACGGGAGAGCACTCATGATCTCCCGTTCGATTTCTGCAGCTACCTTTTGCGAGATGACTGTTTCGCAGAAGGAAACCACCGCATCCCACGGCTCGGCGCTCCCGAACATCGACCGAGCGACGGTCGGTAGCGACAGGTCAGCTTCGACTTCTGATATAAGGGCACGGGGCTCCTCCCATGCGGCACACTCTGCCAGTGTATGCTGCGCCGTATCCTCCCGACAGTGTACGCAGTGGTGACACCGAGCGTCCGACTTCCTGTTTATGCGACACAGGTACTATGGACAAAACTTAAGCATGCTCACTTAAGAAAATATTCCTGTGAGAGCGCAGCTAGTGACAAACGAACATAGTGCGATCGAGTCGTGAGCCGTGCATGCAATTATCGCCTTTGAGGTGATTATGCGGAACTTTGGCCCATAGTACTTTTCGAAGCAGCCATGCACCGAGAGCACCTGGGTCCCTCGAAATGACAAGGAGCCGTGCCTCCTCCCGAGCCAATCGTCGAGCACTGGCCGGATCGCCTGAATTGTATCCAGGCAGGGTGCAAACATGTCAACCCTAGCATAAGGTTGCTTCCGTGATACACCTTCTTAACTTTGCAAATTAATGTGAATGAGTTCCGTTACAGATGAACTAGTCTGTTGCTTGTTTGTTTTGACCGCATGCAGGCAAAACCAGAGGATTAACTAGTGATTTAAGTGTACGTTCAACATTGAGGTGTGAAGAAGATTGTTGTATATTACCCGTTTTAAAGCGTTTTAACTTATTCTATGACACCAGGGTATAAAAAAAAGTGAGAAAACCTGTAATATTAACATTGCTGGGTTGCCAAAAAAGGAAGTTCCTTCTCAAACAAATCCGTCGTACTTATATCTATTATTTTTGGAAGCCAAGAAGTAAAGTTGATAATAAAAACTTTTTTACAAAAAAATACAACCGACTTCCAAAAACAACACTATAAAGTGAAAAATAACTTTAATTTCAGAAGTCGGTGTCTGATTAAATGTATTTTCGTTTTTGCCACCGACTTCCGAAATTAAAGTTATTTTTCACTTTATAGTGTTGTTTTTGGAAGTCGGTTGTATTTTTTTGTAAAAAAGTTTTTATTTTTCACTTTTTAGTGGTACATGTGCTTACCCCTTCACAGCGTACTGGCGTGATGTTATGTTATGAACTGGTGTGAACAACAAACAGACATGAGATTTCAGCAATCCCAGTCCATTTGCTATCATTTATTGAGGAGTTCCGTTGCCTATCTCAGAAGTTCTTCATCAGATCTTCACCAAATTGAAATGGGACCACTCCAAGAAAGTACTCTTCCAAAAACTATCCAAATCGCTTCAAGTGTGCCTATAAAATTGGAAGAGTTCTCTCTATTTCTCCAGGATCCCATCATCAGATCCTGACTTGATGATCATGGGACCACCTAGGAAGTATACCCTTTCAAACAAAAAAAAAATAATCCAAATCGGTCCAGCCATCTTCGAGTAATCGGGGAACATACATAAAAAAAAAAATAAAAAAAAAAAAAAAAAAAAAAAGGTTCCGACGAATTGATAACCTCCTTCTTTTTGAAGTCGGTTAATAATATAGAAAAGTTGGGTAACCGATGGGTTGCAAAACTTATAGTTTTTTAGGGTTTCGTACTTCAAAAGGAAAAAAACGGAACCCTTATAGGATCACTTCGTTGTCCGTCTGTCTGTGAGTCTGTCAAGACTCTTTTTCTCAGAAACGCGTGGAGGTATCAAGTTGAAATTAATATCAAATATGTAATTCTATGGTCCCTTGGAGCTCGAAAAAACTCGAGCTTCTATGTCAACGCAATAAAAAGATATGGCCATCTATGCGACATATTTTGATACTCGCAAGTAAATCAAAACCTACTTACCGACCTAGAATCATGAAATTTCACAATACGCAAGTTCGAAAATCGTAAATTTGTAATTTTATCACATTTTTTTTTTCGGATTGCAAACTTAAATTTGCAGTTGGAGAATTGACGTGACGTATATCAAAGTATGGAAGAACATGTCTTTTAACTACAATGTTAAATTTGTTTTTGGGATAAATTCTTTTCAACTAGGTACGGATCGGTCGGTATCGGATCTAGGTTCCGAGTTTTTTTTTATTGCTTACTGGGCCTATACAGGGTTAGTTTTCAATGACCAGCCAAATTTTCACAGGGCGTTCTACCCGTGAATATGAACAACTTTTACTATGGGACCAACTTTAAAATCACAAAAAAAAAACAGCTGTTTCATACAAAAGTTCAATAGGTACCTACTCGACGAAAATGTATGAAACATCTGATATTTTTTTTCGTGATTTCATAGTTGGTCCCATAGTGAAAGTTGTTCATGATCATGGGTAGAACACCCTGTGAAAATTTGGCTGGTCATTGAAAACAAACCCTGTATGTTAATAATATAATAGTTTCAGAAAACCTGACACAACACACTCCGATCTGATTTATTCTCAGGATTGGTGTTAGATTTGATTAATTAAAATATCAACGGCAAGTAATACTTATTAGTTTTAAAAAAACGATGCCAGTGATAAGGGTAGAAACATTTTCATGTACAGTACGACACAACTTAGATTTAGCATAGATTTGAAAATTTGTATTCATTCATTTCAGTTTTACGAATGTATTTGGTTAGATGACTTTACATGTTATTGCGTTTGCGTAAATATCATTTTCGACTAAAGCAGTAATAAAGATTTGTAATTTTGAAGGCGCACTCAGTTCGGAACGCGATCAGTTTTACGAATTTTGCCGATGCTACATCTAAGTTGTGTCGTACTGTACCTACAGCTATACCTTCTTGTTTTTATTCTGCCCTTACAGAGGCGGTACAAAATTGTTGACCAGACGTAACGTTACAAAGCAGGGTAAGCTAATATAGCCACGTGCGTTCATTCGTGGGTAATTCCGCCCGTGTACAGCGGACCGCAGTTTTCGATCAGCCAGCCGCAACGTTTGTGTTAGCTGCTGCGTTATTTGACTAGCTTTTATACTGGGACGGACTTGAGGCCTGGTTTATATTTGGGAGAAAGACATAGAGAGAAACTGCCGTCTATTCTGTAAAAATCTCATCGTGAATACTTAGTTGAAGTGAGCTGTCATTTCACCTGATGCGGGATTGACACTATTGACAGATCCACAAGGACATATCACTTCATGTTCACTTCACCTAAGTTCCTACGGTGATATTTTTACAGAATAGATCGGCTGGTATTCTTTAATGAAAGGTTAGGTTTTTACAACTTACAATGTGAACATATACATACATATTTTAGAATACTGAAATGTTATAAATTAATGAAATTAATTGCAGTGATTTATAATAATTTAGAACAAAATGTAATGTTTTTGTTTCTTGTTTTTTATGTGTGTGTTAGATAAATGTAATTATTATATGTCTAATATTTAAAAATAAATACTTGAGATTACCTTGATTCCGGAAGTTAGTTCGGTTGTGATTAAAATTATCGAATCATTGTAAAACAACCTTTAGATTATTAGAATAACTGTTTGTTGGATATTGACATCTGTCACATTTACGAAACTTGAGACCAATGTAGAAGTATCTAGTTTGATTAGTTATTGTGTTTACGAAATATACCACTCTTAACTTGTCAAAATCGTACAGATGTTATTACTATAAATAATTAAATAATATTTGGTAGTAACTGTAGTATATCATAGAATTTATATTGCTATTTTAATATAATAGGTTGTTTGAAACAATTGATACTATACTGTCAGTTGATGTTTGATGGGAAGGGATAAATGGAAGGGGTGGTAGGATATAAAAAGGATTGTAATGACATTCTGGAGGCAGTTGCTCAGTGGATGTTCAAGTGGCTAGTGCTAGTGTTGTTGTGATGTGAAATATATCTACCAGGTGTCATGTAAGTTACGTAATTTCATATTATACCTTAAATATTGTTATTATGTTGCTATTATTCTGAGTGATAGAATTAACTGTTTGAGATAACTATAATTTGTGGAAAATATAAGAAATGTGTTGATAGAATACTATAATACTGTTTCCATGGAGTTTCTTGTCCTTCTTCTCCATGAAGACCTAGTTTTGCGAACGGACAATAGCTTTCTCATTAAAGATGAATAATTATTGACAAGCCTAATTGAAATAATAAATATCTAGTCTTGTCTTTCTGTGCTTTTCTTTATGAAATCCTTCCTTTACACACCATATTCATAATACTTTCAGACATGATAAATAACCAATAACCATTCTGACATTTAAGGTTTGCTATTTGCGTAGTAGCTATATATACGCTTATAATTATATTATATCAAATCTAACATCAGAAGTGGGATAGTGCTCAGTCTCACATAACATATTTCTAATGAATTTTATTTTGCTGTTTTCATGATCAACGTTGGAGCAATCGTGTTCTGCTGGAAACCATTGGTAACGGCGGGTCGTTGACTCAACCCTCATCATAACGATGAAAACGTGCTGAGAATTGTATGGTCGAAAAAGAAAAATGCAAGTGTTCACGGAAAGTTACTTTAAAATTGTAAATATTATTGCTCTGTTGATCACAAATTAATTTAAAAAATGGCTTTGGAGGAAACTTTACAAAATTGAAGTTGGTAATGTCACAAAGTAAATGAAAAATAATTTCATATTATGAAAGAAATAGCGAATATCACATAACTTGCTGATAAACAAATATGACAAGGTTGAAGGTTATTAATAATTAGCTTTATTTTATTATTTTTCACTTTCAAAATGCTTACTAATAGTATTGTTAAAATAAACTTATAGTTTTGTCGGAACTGATCTGTGCTTCTTGATAATTTTGATTTGGCTTATTATTATAAACTTTTACTAAAAAGTAAGGTACCAACAGAGTGACCATATTAAATATTTGCAGTTATTTAATAGAAAATGTAATAAGGATGATCAATACAATTTGCAATGATATTGTCAGGTTGACCGAGCGGTATATTGTTTTGATTACTTATTTAATTAATTCAAAAAGAGCTTGTCTTGACTGTTGTCTGGCATTCACTGACTGCGGGTGATTGAGCTTCACCGACGGCGGGTGTTTGGCCGCATACAGTAAGATGTGATTAAGTTTCACACTATGGCCGTATTAGATAATTACAATTAGTTGACTATGACTATGCCGCTGGTAGCCTCCTATTTGGTGTCGAGTCGTCTCAGACAGCGGATGAATATGTCTAACATGTCTATGTAGTTGGCTTATGTTTATTGACCGCTGGGCGATCGTTTACTTGGTGCTTGTCTATCTCACCAGCAGCGGGTGAATGGGACCAGCATGACGAGGTAACCGATAAAATTTGTTTCCGCTGGTCGGTCATTTGCTTGGTGCAAGTCTATCCCACTAGCAGCGGGTGGAGGGGACTTGACACGTCTAGGCAATTGGCAAAAGAAAAGTAAATTACAATTGTAGAAAGATGGTAACTAATGTACTTCGAGAGCGAACTATTGTCAGTTTGGCCGTATTAGATAAATTGGCAAAACAAAACAAAAATGACAATGACAATGACAAAACCAAAGTAAATTACAATTGTAGAAAAACGGTATCTAATGTACTTCGAGAGCGAAGTACTTGTCAGTATGGCCGTGTTAGATAAATGTAATTATTATATGTCTAATATTTAAAAATAAATACTTGAGATTACCTTGATTCCGGAAGTTAGTTCGGTTGTGATTAAAATTATCGAATCATTGTAAAACAACCTTTAGATTATTAGAATAACTGTTTGTTGGATATTGACATCTGTCACATTTACGAAACTTGAGACCAATGTAGAAGTATCTAGTTTGATTAGTTATTGTGTTTACGAAATATACCACTCTTAACTTGTCAAAATCGTACAGATGTTATTACTATAAATAATTAAATAATATTTGGTAGTAACTGTAGTATATCATAGAATTTATATTGCTATTTTAATATAATAGGTTGTTTGAAACAATTGATACTATACTGTCAGTTGATGTTTGATGGGAAGGGATAAATGGAAGGGGTGGTAGGATATAAAAACGATTGTAATGATTTTTTCTTTTCGCTTCTGTAGTGCTATTCTGTAAAAATCTCACCGTGATAACTTAGGTGAAGTGAGCGTGAAGTGAGCCGTGATTCCATTTGATGCTAGGGGTTGACACTATTGACAGTTCACTTTAAGATCACTTCACCTATGTTTTCACGGTGAGATATTTACAGAATAGACCGGCTGTACGTTGAGTGTAACTCGCCATTGTTTTTTTTAGTTTATTCAAATATAAGTGAAATCCAAATTTTACTTTTTCGCTGTGGTTTTATTTCTAACAGTAGCTATATAGCTTGTGATAAGAGATGCCTGAGTCAGTTAGGTCACTGTGGAAAAATTAAATTAATACATAATACTTATCATGGCATGAAACCGTGTTTCGTCACATTCACTGTTCGCGAAGCAGTCGCAATAGTTGCAATGCACAATAAACTTCAACAGCCCAGTTCTAAAGCTTTTGGGTTTTTAGCTACCGTAAACTACAGTGTCTCTGACAATAAGGACATACATAAGTAATAAGGATGATGCCTATGTAAAAAAAAAAGAAATTCTATTTAGTGCGTTAGTTAGTTAAAAATATTAGACCAGTGTTTTTTGCTTTTAAAAAATGACTTAGATAAGTTAACGCATTAAAGTTGGGGAGTGGTGGCTCGCTACGTCACAACTATAACAAATTACGTACAAAATCTAGCAAGGAGTGACGTCATGCCACATTTTAAGTCATTATATTGCGGTAATCTTTTGATTACGTAAAAAAGAAAAATACGTGTCCAATATTTTTTTATAATCTATATGACGAACAAAAAAAAATTTAGTCATCATTCCTATTTTAGTTTACCTTTTGTACATGTACCTTTTTACTTCCTAATACGCGCCTGACGAAAGCCATATAGTTACACATACAGTTCAGCACATTTCTATTAAATATTTATCAGGCCCTGTATTGTAAACCATTTTCATTAGTTCTCACAGCCTTGTGGTTAGTGTTACCCTAATGTACCATGTTTGTATCGTTTAGCTTCTAATATATTATGTATTAACGCTTTTGATTTTAGTGCGTGACGCTAATAAATTAGAAGCTGTGTGGTTTTGGAGTTTTGGAGTGATTGTGGTAAAATGGCGGCTGATTGATTCAGTGTTACTAAGGATGTGTAATCTCTTTATATATGGCACTTCCGCATTGGACTAGTATCTACTTACATTATTCAAAATACAACTGTCATTTGAATGTCTTGCGCAGTAGCCAAAGACCAATTTGAAGTGTTCTTCCTGCAACAGAATGGAAGCTTTTAACTACTGAGCTTATCACAATATGTTAATAAGTTTACATTATATGGAATGAGTAAACGATTGCTTACTTAGGACGAGTTTGTGGTGGGGAAACAAGAGTCACATC
Source organism: Cosmia pyralina (assembly GCA_946251885.1). Taxonomy (NCBI): domain Eukaryota; kingdom Metazoa; phylum Arthropoda; class Insecta; order Lepidoptera; family Noctuidae; genus Cosmia; species Cosmia pyralina. The sequence continues at coordinate 20,621,178 of OX276342.1, read as the reverse complement.
GACCGTTTGGACCCTTGAAAATATGTTAAAAAGTTACAGCATTTCTCGGTACGAAATATTTCAAACTGCTATTCAATCCATAAAAAAATAGCGGGATGATCCATCCCTGAAACAAAACACGACGAATAAAAAAAATCTTTCAAACATTTCCTCAATATCCAAGTTTTATAGCAAACAGCTTGTCGACAAGTGAATGATCATTGCTATTACAAATTGGACAGGCGCTCCGAAGTGCGATGAATTTGCGACAATACAAGTTGAATTGTGTCAAGTTTCCGACAGTATTCTATGTTCAGTGATGTAGAAAAAATAAAAGAAACTAGCTTTTATCCCTGTCTTTTAGAAATGACGTGTTTGAACGGAGTAAATGCTGTTTAGCTGTTTCTTTTGCCAAACAAACGAACAAAAAGTAATATTTTTAAACATCTTCTGAACAATATTTATACATTAGATATTGTTGCATATTACAGTATAGCAGGAAATGTGGTAAAAGCTCTAGAGACTGCAGGTTATTATTAATTTCATGTTAGCTAGAATTTGCCTTTAGTGAATGCATCACTTCTCGGAAAAACTAATTGCTACGATATATTTACTAGGATTATTTCTAATTTTGTTCGGGCATGTCTTTAACCTAACACTTTACAATGTGAAATGCAATAAATATGTAGGTTTACCCCGCAATACTAAAGGCCTCTGCGATTAGACTTTGGCCCCTCGTACCTACGCCTACCAAAAATCCGAGACCCGTGAAATGTCTAAGTCGCAAAAATAAAAATAAATATTGTAAATAATATAGCTGTCTGTTCTTCTCACCTATTATTTTGCCAGTCTTGGCATGCCTCTCGTCAAAAGCTCCACCGGGTCTTGCTAATAAATATTACGCTGATAATATTACGCTGCAGACCAAAAACTCTTCAAACGCAGAAGAGCCTTTACGAGTAAAGATATGCGTAAACCCAGTGCGTTGGGCAGTCAGCCTCGTCGCAATTATACATAGACTAGCATAGCAGTGCCCCGAGGTTTCACTTGCGTAAGTCTCGAACCCTATATAATAATCCAGGTTATAAAGTCTCTTTGTACCAAATTTCATCAAAATCCGTTTAGTAGTTTTTGCGTGAAAGAGTAACAAACATCCGCCCATCCATCCACACAAACATGCTCATTGATAATACTATATCAGCGTCCTGCAGTTCCCCCCCCCCCCCCAACCCCCTAATTCTCGATATCAGGTTAAAAGTATTCTATGTTTTAATCTAGGTTATAAATTATCTGTGTGCCTAATTTCATCATAATCTGTTCAGTAGTTTTTGCGTGAAAGAGTAACAACCATCCATCCATCCCCACAAACTTTCGAGTTTATAATTTTAGTAGGAAGTAGGATATGATGGCTGACTAATCTCAGAACAGACATGAAATTTTGAAGAGATGAGATGCAGAATAAGGTTACAGACAAAAAGTGTGCACCACGATGCTTCCTCCAGCTAGGCAAACCATGCTTTCTCCAAATAGTTTGTATTAGATTTTTATTAGATTCCCATGTTCGATTAATATTTGTACACCTGGTTGTAATGACGGAAACCTAAACATGTGTGTTGAATTAGGCAGTGGTGGCTCAGTGGTAACGACCCCGACTTACGTGTTGTAGGTCGTTGGTTCGAACCCACGCAGGCGCTTTTTTGTGTAAATAATTTCATCATCACTGCTCTCAAAATGGTGAAGAAAAACATCGTGAAGAATGGGAATTCCAGCGTGTCCTAGAACCAAAATTTCGAAGACATGTGCCATCTACCAACCCGCACGGGGCCCGCGTGGTAAGTTACAGCCCACTCCCTCTCGAAGAGAAAAGGCCTGTGTCACAGCAGTGGGAACATTACAGGCTGATTATGCTATTGTTATTCTCCTTGTTCATAACAAATCTCAGTACTTTACCTTACTGCTCTAGGCACACGGTATAAAATAATATAAGCAAATTAATTTAGCATAAATAAATCTTTTAGCTGTAAGGAAAATAGTAGTGGTAGCTACGATAAACGTTAACGGGCATTTGGAGCACAGAAAAGGCGGTAAACAAAGGAATTTTAACTTCCTAGACTAACTGAACAGCTTAGGTTTTTCACTATGTCTAAAGTTGTACTAGGTATGCAGCTATGCAATGCTGGTGGGGCCATGAAAATAGTTTGTGGTTTTAAATCAAGGCCTTTCGCCCAAGAGGCGATTTTAGTATGTGGCTAATGTACTATTTCTTCCTCTTTCGCGTCAGTTCAATCTATATGACGATAATACATCTCATGACGTGAAAAAAAAAACTAGCCATCCAGCATTTTTGGTCATAGACCACTACAGTGTACCCCGGACAAAAAAATCAATCTATACCTTTTCTCAACTATGTTGGGGTCGGCATTCAGTCTTTGGTCTGAGATCGTAGACAACTTGGATACGAGGCTTTTGCTTACTTTGCATAACGTGTGTACTTTGTTATTTTTTAGTTACTAATGTGCGTTTTATTTGTGCAAAATAAACGATTTTTCTTTCTTTCTTTCTAACCGGATGCAGCTGAATACCAGTATTTTACATGGAACGACTGCCTATCTGACCTCCAAAACCCACAGGGTAACACAATACCCCTTGGTTAGACTAGATGTCAGACTTTTGGACTTCTGACTACCCGTAATGACTGTCAAATATCGACGAATGACAGCCGGGACCAACGGCTTAACGTGCTTTCCGAGGCACGGAGGAGTCTCGATATGATTACATATGGAGACCCCTCCGTTTCTCCGTGGATGGGTATTAACCCATCCACTAACCGAACACGACCAGCGTAGCTTAACCTTCGATCGACCCGCGCGCATGTTATTATTCAGCCACGAGCCCCTCAATGTGCTCCAGACATACTAAACTTTTTATTTTATTGGTAGATTTAACTACTGAGATATTCATCTTCCTGCCCTTATCCCATATTACTTGGGGTCGGCGCAACACGTTTTCTTCTTCCATTCTCCCCTGTCAACCGTCACGCTATCATTCACTCCCTTCTCTTTCATATCATTCCTCACACAATCCATCCATCTTTTCTTTGGCCTTCCTCTGCCTCTCCATCCATCAACATGTATATTCATCACTCTTTTAGTCACATGCGTTTCTTAACTACTGAGATATTCCTGATATATTTTTTTTTTATTTATTTAAATAATACATATTTACAATATTAAGCCTTAAACTGAAGTGGTGGGTATATTAATGGGATCAACCTGTACTAGGATAAACCTTATTATTAACACAAACGGGATATTTACCATGTTTACTGTTAGATTCGAGTTCTAGATATTTCGGCACTGTTGCAAGCACCATGATCACGGATAAACCTGTATCTCAGGTATCATAAGTGCAAATTAGCATAGTACATAAACATTTCCTAAGATTGATGATATACAAATAGTGAATAACATTGAATTAAAAAATAATATTTAACTGAAAACGACAAATTTTGTAACCAAGTTGTTATTAAAAATGTTTGCAATGTACCGTTTTTAATGAAGACATAGACAAAATTGCGTTTACTTTATTATACAGAAATGAGCCTAAGAATATAAAAATCTAAACATATAAGAATGCCTCAATCTATAATCATCTATACAGATGTCTTTACGTATTTTATTAGAGACAATAACTATAATAATAACTATACAATGCTTACAACTCCAATGGATTTTCCCATGCGGTGCTGGCCATAAGACCGTTTTCCCGAGAAAAGTATTTCACAATGAGCTCTAATCCGAAATCCATACTAATTACGGTTGACAAAACAAGATACTCATGTCATATTGCTGCAGGCTGCATTCCCGTGCATTTCATGGCTCCATCCTAAATACAATAGTTCGTGATCTGAGTAAGGCCGGTGAGCGGTTTACCAAGGACTTCTTAACCACAAACCGCTATTATTCGCCACTTGCCAATTAAAGCAGTTTTAATGCATTCGATATTTTGCCTGCAGGAGCCTGCTGAATCACCTACAATTGATCAGTATTGAACACTCTTTCTCTAACTCTGGGTGTGGAAAAGGTGGATAAGGTTATTTGCCAAGAGGATAAGGAGGAGCATCTTCAGCAATCGCCTTAGCTTAGCGTCTGCCAGATTCTGATATTAATGGAGTTTGGATTGAAAAAGATTATAATGTCGAAGTCAATTATCAGGTTAATTGCATGGAGTTTAAAATCGATCATTACTTTCACAAAGATGATGTCTTGTGGCCAATTTTCTTGATAAATTATTTTATTCGGCCTATAAAAAGATTCACAAAAAACTCGTTCTCGTAGTTACTTATGTTGACAGGTATATCATCTGCCTTACCTTTTCCCAACTATGTTGGGGTCAGCTTCCAGTCTAACCGGATGCAGCTGAATACCAGTATTTTATATGGAACGACTGCCTATCTGACCTCCACAACCCAATTACTGGGTAATAATGATACCCCTTGGTAAAACTGGTTGTCAGACTTTCGAGCTTCTGACGACCCGTAATGACTATCAAAGATCCACGAATGACAGCCGGGACGAACGGCTTAACGTGCTTTCCGAGCCACACAGGCGTCTCGGTATGTAAAGATGTTCACCCATCCACGGACCAACCCCGGCAAGCGTAGCTTAACTTGATGGATCGACCCGTGCGGCTGTTATTACTTAGCCACGAGCTCCTCAGGTATGTTGATAGGTATACCTACTCGTGAATAACCTCCGACTGCAAAAGATAAAGGTTTATGTTCACAAAGTTGTCCAGTCAGATAGGATTGCTCAAAATACCTTAGCTCAAAAGAGTATGGAATCATAATCATACAGTGACAAACAAAAGAAGTTGCGGCTTAACACGACGTAGTGAAACAGATATGACATATTAATCTCCTTAAGGCGACGATAAACGACTTTTAATTATTTTAAACTCGTTAGTGTTAATGATTTGGTAAAATATATTTATAATTAGAGCATTTTCTTAATAATTTAATAAGTGAATATTTTAGATTATGTTTATACTTAAAACATAGTGTAATTAACTTGTAAAGTTATGTCTAACGCGGATAAAAAACTAAGAATCACGCAAAAACTATCAAGCGTATTTTTATGGAACCTTCACCATTTTATAAAGATAATTTAATTATTATATATTATTAATATTCACTACACTATACTACACTATATACATAATCTAGCGCCTTCTTCTCATGGGGGTAGGCAGAAACTACAGAACGCCACCTGCTACGATCCTTACAAACTCCTTTTGCCTCGTTTACGTTCATACATCTGTACGCCGCCCGGTTGCGAGTCCTACGCCTCTGACCTTTCTGAAGAACATCACCAATATGGTCACTATATGTCGTCCTAGGGCGTCCCCTCCCAGCGTTTTCACTCACATCTGCCTTGTGTCTCTAAACCAAAACCAAAACCAAACCGTCTAAGCATAATCTTTTCAATTTTTGACACTACATCTTCTTTTAAACCACACCATTGCCTTATCACATCATTCCTCAGCCTATCATTCACAGTCACACCACACAAGCTTCGCAAGGAACGCATTTCCACAGCATTTATTCTACTGTCATGCATCTTTTGCCACACCCAACATTCACTTCCATACATAAGCGTAGGACTCGTACCAGCACACCATTGTGAACAGCCAGTCGAGCCTTTTTCGACATCAACTGGGTGGTCATTTATCTTTTAGTATACGTGTTTTAATATATTTTGTTTTATGTATAATGCGTCTAATTTGGGACAGCGCTCCTTGATGGGCGAGTCCTATTACTGGCTGGACATACGACGCGTTGCGTGAGCTCAGCACAAAACACGCAAGCTAACCACTCAAGGCCGTTTTGGCATATATTTGCGTCTTAACAAGTTTTTTGTATGCCAACCGTGTCAATAGAGCATGAGTCACATTCATGAACACGTGTTTAAATAATAATATGCCATCACCCACAAACATCACAGTTAGTGTCTAGTTATACTGTCAACAACCTCTATTATGCAGATGTTTTAATTATAAACTTCGACCTTTCAATTGTGAACTAAGAATTAGGCTAGAGAGCCCATAGGTATTATAATATCTCCATGTAATTAAAAACTTTTATCATCATCCTTTTGTGCGTATCCAATTACTTGGGGTCGGCGAAGCATGTTTTCTTCTTCCATGCATCTTTATCAGCCATCATTTTAGTACCTATTCAACTCCGTACAAGCTATGTCATCTTCCACACAATCTGCACACCGTTTCCTTGGTCTACCTCTATTCTTATAGCAATTGGTTTCTTTTTTAACCGACTTCCAAAACAAGGAGGTTACTCAATTCGACCGTGTATAATACCGGATGACTTTTTTTACCGTCTTGAAAAAAATAGGGTATATTAGGTGAACAGAGTAGAAGCGTATGGCATACCTAGTTTTTTTTTTAATAACTAAAAAAAAAATATCTAAGTATCAATAAATACTACAAATTCAATGTAAACTTTTCATTTTAGAACAATAAAAACATAAATTTAGAAAAAAAATAATAAATCCTTTAAAAATATCGAAATTCAAATCTTAAGCAACCTGCAAATTTTGATTTTTTTTAATTTAAAAAAAAAAAAAAAAAAAACTAGATATGCCACAGGCTTCTACTCCGTTCACCGAATATATCCTATTTTTTTCAAGACGGTAAAAAAAGTCATCCAGTATAATTATATTTTTTTTATGTGTGTTCGTGTGTTCGCGGATAACTTCGTCGTTTATGAACCGATTTTTATGATTCTTTATTTGTTGGAAATATTCCATATAATAATATTCCATTAATGGAGATATTCCAAGAGTAGTACCATGATAAGGAAACCAGGATCTGACGATGGCATCCCAGAGAAATCGAGGGGAATCTTCAAATTTTATAGGCACACTTATAGCGATTTGGGTATTTTTTAAAGTAACTCGTGCATTTTCTCCCGGAAAGCACCATTTAGTGAAGTAGAACTGATGAGGAAGCCAAGAGATGGCCATCGGACTACTCAATAATACGTATTTCACGGGTTGCGATTCGATTATTGGTAAGCAATTTATGCTCGTCACAATACATTATGTTGAAATGGAGCTGATGGTGACTTCACCATCAGTACCAGTTCTCCTGGTTCCTTACTGGGAGAACTCCTCAACAATTAACGTCCTTGTATCGGGAAAAGCAATACTTTGTAAAAGGTGATGAGCAGTTGACATTAGGCTATTGTAACTTAGATGAATTGTAGACTGACCCACTAAAAAGTGAAAAATAAAAAGCTTTTTATTTTTCACTTTGTAGTATTTTTTTTTGGAAGTCGGTTGTTTTTTTTTTTTTTTGTAAAAAAGTTTTTTGCTTATCCTATACTGTCCCATAACTAGGCAAATGCTTCCGCCAAGTCCTCTTTGGCTATCCACCAGGAACTCTTTTCCTGCGCCACCTCAAAGCAGCCCTCACGGTACGCATCCAGGTGTCTCGCCACCTCTTATTGGGCCGGCCTCAGCGGAGACTTTCGCCCATCGGTCATCATGTACTTGGCTTATGTGACCCGCCCAATCCCATTGACGTCAAGGATGAGATATCTAGGTGTCCTCTACATACAACTGGAAATTGCTGTCGATCTATCAATAAATTGAGCATAATTTCTAAGAACGTCTAACAAGTGGTCTAGAGGACCGCTGCCGCTACTTTCATTTAATCAATTCGTCATTAAAATCATCCGCGATCAAATGTATAATTATATATATACAAATATCGTGTCGTTATGCATCCTCCTCAAATTTCAGGGTGTGATAAAGAACATCAAACCGAACAACTTTCTCCATGGGACCAACTACGTTTTCGCGAAAATATTTTCAACTGTCCCCTTAGAAAACTTCAATACCTATTCGACGCAAATGTATGGGACGGCTGATTATTTTTACGATGTTGGTGTCATGGAAAAAGTTGTTCGGTTTGATTGTCTATACCACATCCTTAAATTTGACGAGGATGCAAAACGACACGTTGTATATGCTGATTATATGCCATAACACGCTATAATGTATGGTCGCAAGGGTTAAACATGATACCTACTTGGTAAAAGGGTGATCGCATTCATCAAATTGTCACCCACGTTATTAACAGAAGATGTAGACCATGTTTTGTAAAGGCTTCTAGTGACCTATCACCTTATTATTAAGCAGAAGATGTGCGTATTTCAACTGGAATACTTCATCATATTTATCTAGAATTTGAACTTCTGTGTAAAGAAACAGATTTGTCACATGAAGGTAACGACTATCGAAACCATGTTACTTGGCAACAGAAATAGGTATATTAGGGTAAAAGTGGGATAGTTGCCCTAGGAGGATAGACGAGGGCGCTCTACGGTGGACGCCATCATGCGCGTGCGAGCCCTCACGACGGGGGATGCTGTGGCCCGGGGTGGGGTCGTCTTGGCGGTGTCTCTAGACATCGCCAACGCCTTCAATACCCTGCCCTGGAGTTGCATCAGGGAGGCACTCCGGTATCACCGGGTGCCAACCCACCTCCGTCGAGTGGTCGAGGCCTATTTGACGGACAGGGCCGTCATCTACCCCGGTCATCAGGGAGAGTGGAACCGGCGAGAGATGTCGTGCGGTGTGCCACAGGGATCGGTCCTGGGGCCACATCTGTGGGACATCGGGTACGACTGGGTGCTGCGCGCCGACCTCCCTAGCGGCGTCAGCGTTGTATGTTACGCTGACGACACGCTGGTCCTGGCGCAGTGGAGGTCGCACCAGGCGGCGGCTGAACTAGCGACACGCGGGGTTGCGACAATCGTAGAGAGGATCCGGCAGTTGGGACTCGAGGTGGCCCTGCACAAGTCCGAGGTCATGTGTTTTCATGGTCCTCGGAACGCGCCACCGTCGGGTTCCCAAATAACGGTAGGAGGGGTTCACATCGGGGTTGAGTCGACGATGAAGTACCTGGGACTCGTCCTCGACAGCCGGTGGAACTTCGTGGAGCACTTCCGACGTTTGGCTCCCAGACTGGAGCGGGCCGGGGCTGCCTTGAAGCGGCTCCTGCCCAATCTGGGGGGTCCAAACGCCTCCTGCCGGAGGCTTTACGCGGGGGTCGTGCGGTCCATGGCCCTTTACGGGGCACCGGTGTGGGCGCGTTCCCTGAGGCTGCGACCAGCCCGCCGTTTGAACGCGTCCCAGAGGGTCATGGCCATCCGGCTAGTCCGGGGATACCGCACGGTCTCCTGTGAGGCGGCGTGCCTCCTTGCCGGATTACCGCCATGGGATCTGGAGGCAAAAGTCCTCGCGCACGTGTGGGAGTGGCGCGAGGAGGTGAAACGCCGGGGCGTAACTCCGCTGCCGCGAGAAATCACGGTACAGCGGACAGAGCTCCGGCGGGATCTCATGGCGACATGGAGAGTGCGATTGTCGCAACCCAGCGCTGGGCACGCCACAATTGCGGCGATAAGTCCCCTCTTTGAGGAGTGGTTGGAGAGGCGCCACGGCGTCCTCACCTTCCGCCTGACGCAGGTCCTCACCGGACACGGTTGTTTCGGGAGGTTCCTGTTTCGGATAAGGCGGGAGGAAACGCCCGGGTGTCACCATTGTGTGGATCGCCCGGAGGACACGGTGGAGCATACAGTGGAGGTCTGCCCGGCTTGGGCGGAGCACCGCCGTGTTCTCACGGAGGCGATCGGCGGCGGCGATCTCTCGCGTCCAAACCTGGTCCAGGCCATGGTGCGGAGCGAGAGTGCATGGGAAGCCGTCACCTCCTTCTGCGAAGCAGTAATGCTCGCGAAGGAGGAAGCGGAACGCGTGAGGGAGAGGCAACAGCCGCGCCCTCGCGCTCCTAGCCGCCGTAGGAGACGCCCTGGGCGGCGGGAATCGATTGCCGATTCCCGGCCACCGTAGGCGCGGGCTTGCGGACGACGAGTAATGGGCAGCTCGCCGTCCGGTAAGGACCAGGCCCGGGTCGACGGCGCGTTGTGTTCCACGCGCGCCTCAAAGAGATGTCAGCAGTGACGGGGTCAATTGGGCCGATGCCGCCGGGGTCGCGGGTAGTTCGAAAGAGATACCGTGGCCCTGGCACGGGCAGCTGAAGGAACATGGGTGGGTTTTAGTCAGTAAAAGTCTGACACGCCCTCCCGCCTCTGCCCAGAGCGGGAGAAGTCATTTGATGATTTCCCATCCACAAAAAAAAAAAAAAAAAAAAAAAAAAAAAAAAGGAGGATAGTCGACCCCTAATTCAAATTGTGACTTGTAAACGTACTGCGCGGCGTCTTTTTTGCTTATAAGTATAGTACGTTTACAAGTCACAGTTTGAATTATGGGGTGTATATCCTCCTAGAGCAACTATCCCACTTTTACTAATACTAGTGACCCGCCCCTGCGTCGCACGGTTTTATGACTTGAAAAAACATCGAGATATCTTCATAATATGTAACTTTAATATTAATGTATTAAACATAATACTAACCTTACGGAATGAATTATCTAAGGGCCTTAGCACATCCGCGCCGCGAAACAGCGAAACCGCATGATGTTTCTCTGATGTTCCGCTGATGCGAGTCAGTTGAATTGAACTACCGTGGATTCGTTGCTATGGTTTCGCGGTGGAGGTGTACTAAGGGCCTAAATGATGGTGAAAACCGCATCAAAATCCTTTGCGTAGTATAGAATACTTAATAACGAGGTTTCACTTAAGACTTTTTTAAGACCTTTTATGTACTATATTTAAGACACAGATATTTTATGCAAAATAAAGATATCCTATTCTATTCTATTATTCTATTTTATCCTATTCAGACACTAAACGTGACATTAAGATATTACCTGTTTCTGGTAATACTTCCCCAAATGAACTAAGTACATAATATGTAATAGAGTGCCTAGTGAAATATTATTTCACAGGCACCCTATTATCTATTTCTGAGAAGAAAATAATTATTGCCTCCTACAAGAGTGTATAACATCTTCAGTTACCTATAACTAAAATATGACATAAATCTTACATATTCTTCGATCATATTAGTGTAGGCTTCAAGCCTTCAATTATTGATGGCTTACTCTTTGTTTGACTGGAATGAAAGGTAAAGATTTCCTCGATTTTCTTTGAAAAAGGTGCGTTATCAAAACGTAAGCTTATTACATGAAATAAGACCAAAGAATACAAACAAAGTAATAGTAGGTAATATATTTCCAAACCTCAGTGAAAGAAAGTGTCAAAAGGAGTCGGTGAAATTGAGTACAATAACACTTCGTTTCAGAATGCCTATTCAATAAATTCAATGATTTGTTAGTGGTAAGTATGGCTAATAAGAATAACAGTCGCACGGGTCGATCCATCAGGTTAAGCTACGCTTGCCGTGGTTGGTCCGTGGATGAGTGACCATCTTTACATACCTAGACCTCTCCGTGCTTGCGTCCGGGGTCGCGGGTAGTTCGAAAGAGATACCGAGGCCCTGGCACGGGCAACTGAAGGAACACGGGTGGGTTTTAGTCAGTAAAAGTCTGACACGCCCTCCCGCTCTGCCCAGAGCGGTCATTTGATGATTTCCCATCCACACAAAAAAAAAAAAAGTTGAGAGGTGTCAAGGGATACCCGGATGGAACGAAGTTCCTTTCGATTAATTAGTGAAGGAATTGTAATAATTTTTTTTTTAAGTTATAATAATATTTTTTTTTATTATTAACAAATATAATGTAATATAAACTTAATCTTTCTATTATAAGAGATTATAAAGAGAGAGAGAGAGAGAGAGAGACAGACAGAGAAACATGCGCACGTCGCACAGCTTACAATAGCTTACTATAGTAAAAAGTGTCGTTACAACTTTTCGTGAGAATTTTTTCCGTCTAGCCCCCTTTCACAACGCGCGATAAGGAACTTCGTTCCAAAAAGCTGTCATGCGTGGATCTTTAACAGTCGTTACGGCCGGGTCGTCAGAAGCCCGAAAGTCTGACAAACAACAAATCGGTGTCTAGTTAAATGTATTTTCGTTTTTTGCACCGACTTCTGAAATTAAAGTTATTTTTCACTTTGTAGTGTTGTTTTTGGAAGTCGGTTGTATTTTTTTGTAAAAAAGTTTTTATTTTTCACTTTTTAGCTGTGGTACCTACCCCACACAAATTCTAATACCACTACCTGCAAAACAAACTAGAACATCATCCGTATAAAAGTGGGGAAAAAATACGTATTATTGAAGCTAACTCAAAAACTACCAAAGCAAAGTTAATCAATTTTATACGGGACCAACTGTGATGTATACCCTCTCAAATAGAACAAAAAAAATCCAAATCGGTCTGTCTAGCCATCATACATACATAAAAAAAAAAAAAAAGTTCCGACGAATTGAGAACCTCCTCCTTTTTGAAGTCGGTTAAAAATGGACCTTCTCCATATGTGACTGTAAGTACATTCAGCGTACCAGCTGTGCAAGGAGTGCCGTGTTTATAAAACAGGCACTTATCGGGATGTACGAGTATGTATAATAGGGAACACTACAGTCGTAGAGTGTAGAGAGACTGATGACTAAGGCAACCACTAAAGTCCGCAGCGACACGTTGCTAAGCGGGAAATGGTTCACAAACACAGTGTGTTAGACAGAGTCAGACGTAGTTTTCCGACTGCGCCCAAAGAGGCACAGTTCGAGCTAGTTTGTTTTTCTCTGACTACGTTCTGCGTTCTGTTCAGTGTTCAGTATAGGCCGCGCCGCCGAAGTATGCAGTGGTGCGACGCGCGCTCATAATACTAAAAACTCGTTGCAATAATAAAATATCAACACCAACCTGTGTTTTACGTTCCAAACAATCGATTTGTTCACCGAAACGTTAAAAACACACGTTTAATTTACGTCAGAAGGTTTTGTTTTTTGATTTTTAACGTTTTTGCTGGTTTTTATTTTGGCCGGGAAAACGCCGGGTGTCCGAATTTCTGTGTATGTTAACGTGTACTTCATTCATGAGTGACAGTTGAACTCTGAGAGGAGATCTTGTTGTTTTCGTGTGTTTTATTGTTTATTTTGTTGTTGTTTTGTTATTCTATTTTCTGTTTTACTTGCCTACCGGCGACTGAGGCTGACACGTGTGTTATCGATCTTCGCCTGTCGTCCTAAGGTAAGTTAAATGTTCGAAATAGCGTTCAATCATATTTTTTATAGGTGATAATGTATTTGATGGACTTCTCGGTTTTTATAACATTTAGGTTAAAAGTATTACGCACTGGTACTAAAATTGGCTCTACATGCAATATTTCAGGGTTTATCCTCGTCTCTACTGCTACATTTGTTTTCCTATAACCTATACAGTCAGTTTTGGTGACATATTTGTGTTGTAGAGCGTAGTAGAGCGTAGTTTAGCGTAGTAGAGCGGCTCTACCATTCATTTTTCAATTTGTTGTTGTATACCTACACAACTTAATAACTAGACAGACATAATGTATGTCTTATAATACAATTGATAACATTATCATAACAGCTTGTAAACTGGACATAAGCTTCCTGATAAATCGGCAATACAATGAAACTGAAAATATGCAAAAAGTAGGCAATTGTTTTTGCGCAGAGGTGGACAAACATACATGGCTGTAAGTGAATACAAAACGTACACTTGTTTCGAAATCCTACTATAACTACCTAACACTAATATTATAAAGGCGAAAGTTTGTGAGTGTGTATGTTTCTATGTTTGTTACTTCTTCACGCTCAAACGGCTGGACCAATTTTGATAAAATTTGGTACGGATGTAGCTGACACCCTGGATTAACACATAGGCTACTTTTTATCTCGGTCTACGCGGATGAAACCGCGGGGCGCAGCTAGTAATGTTCTAAATGCTAAAGTTTGTGAGGATGGATGGCTAGATTATTGTTACTTTTTCACTCAAATACTACTGAGCGGATTTTGATGAAATTTGGCACACAGATAGTTTAAAACCTGGATAAACACAAGATACATTTTATCCGGGCTCGAGACTTACGCGGGTGAAACCGTGGAGCGCTGCAAGTATTGCATATGTTGGGCAACATCCAATGCATATATCAACATATGCAAAGTAACACATGTTTAACTGTTACGAGTAGGTATATAATATATGTATTATGAACATGCTATTGAATAAACTATGGCATAATTATTATAAATAACGAGATCAATATGGGGATTACTGGGTTTATGATAAAAAGTAATTATGTGAGTCAAGGACACTTTCAGACGGGAAAATTTTGATTACCAGATTGATAAAGGCTCCTGAAAACCTTAAGAATGGCGGTAAATGTGGGTGAAAGTTTGAAAATTGACGATTGTAGGTATGCATTTTTCGCCCGGAGTCTGTATTTGTGCGCGGTTGATGGTAATGCTCGCCCCCTATTACATGGGACTTAAACATATCTGACTGAAATGTGGGTGTACTATAGGTACACCTCTGCCTAACCCTTCGCGGATTACAGGCGTGATGTTATATTATGCATACTTCCCTTATACTCATATACCTAGTCCATTTACAAGATAAGACATTTAAACAAACCTTTTTACAGTCCGTTCAACCGATTTTGACTTCTATTGCGTTGGTGGCATGACAAATGGCAGCTGCAGTAAACAGTTGGTATTGTAACCACTTTTTTGCCTTTAATGCCATCCTTAAGCCCACGGAATAGAAGTCAAAATCGGTTGAACGGACTGTAAAAAAGGTTTGTTTAAATGTCTAATCTTATTGGAAAATGGAGTATAGATATACTCGTACATAACTACCACGAATTATGGCGATCACTGCCCTTAAAATTATTTTTGAATCGACATTTCTTTACCAGGTATATAATACCAGCTAAGAAAGCTGGGATTAATTTAAACTACCTACGTTGAAGAAAGAAATTGATCATCTAAAGGTGCGTTTATACCAAACTTATAGGACAAGAAAAAGAGCATTCTTTTCTTGATATTTTAGTATGGATAAATACAAAAAAAAGAAATAATGCTCAATGATTAGAAGTAGGGATAGAATGTGCATTCGCTCGTTTGTTCTAAACCGACCTTAATGCTGCGTACACATTGGCCCAACGAACGCCATCGAAGGATATTCGGCATTGGCTACTGCATGTTTGTTGGCCTTTGAAGGTACGTCCAAATGCATTTAGTGGTCGAGCAAGCAAGCAAACAAACAGTCGATTGGTTCTACCTCTTTGATGTTACTGCGCCGCTGCGTTGCCACACGGCAGCGAACGATTGTTGGCGTTTACTAAACCGTCCAGATAGGACCAACGAAAGCCAGCGAAACCCATTCGTTGGCATTCGTCGGACCGGAGTGTACGCAGCTTTAGGTGAATGCGCGTGGTAGCCCGCGAATTTGAATTGCAGGTCAGTGTCAGGTTGTATGTTGATCAAAGTATGATTCGCGACTATAAAAAATATGTATTTACATAATTACTACCATAAGAATCATCAATACATCTCTCTAAGTTAGATTTCTTCCAAAATGTCATGAATTTCCAAACTCAAACTTAGAGATAACAAATCTAACTTAGAGAGATGTATTGATGATTCTTTTTAATTATGTAAATATATATTTGTTATAGTCGCGAATCATATTTTAATCCACATATAACCCGACACTGACCTGTAAATTGCAAAAACGTAAGAAAATTTGAATTTTGCGGCTACTACTGGGGATCCACCTTATCATATTAACTAGGCAAAGCCCTGACTTTGATATCCCAGCTTATCATATTAACTAGGCAAAGCCCTGACTTTGATATCCCAGCTTATCATATTAACTAGGCAAAGCCCTGACTTTGATATCCCAGCTTATCATATTAACTAGGCAAAGCCCTGACTTTGATATCCCAGCTTATCATATTAACTAGGCAAAGCCCTGACTTTGATATCCCAGCTTATCATATTAACTAGGCAAAGCCCTGACTTTGATATCCCAGCTTATCATATTAACTAGGCAAAGCCCTGACTTTGATATCCCAGCTTATCATATTAACTAGGCAAAGCCCTGACTTTGATATCCCAGCTTATCATATTAACTAGGCAAAGCCCTGACTTTGATATCCCAGCTTATCATATTAACTAGGCAAAGCCCTGACTTTGATATCCCAGCTTATCATATTAACTAGGCAAAGCCCTGACTTTGATATCCCAGCTTATCATATTAACTAGGCAAAGCCCTGACTTTGATATCCCAGCTTATCATATTAACTAGGCAAAGCCCTGACTTTGATATCCCAGCTTATCAAACACATTTAGAAGATTAAGCAGATCAGATCAATCTGCCTAGCCTTTTCCCAACTATGTTGGGGTCGGCTTCCAGTCTAACCGGATGCAGCTGAATACCATTATTTTACATGGAGCAACTGCCTATCTGACCTCCACAACCCAGTAACTGGGTAATACGATACCCCTTGGTAAGACTAGTTGTCAGAATTTCGGGCTTCTGACGACCCGTAACGACTGTCAAAGATCCACGAATGACAGCCGGGACCAACGGCTTCGTTAAGCCGTTGGTCCCGGCTGTCATTCGTGGATCTTTTGTGCTTTCCGAGGCACGGAGGAGTCTCGGTATGTAAAGATGGTCTCCCATCCACTGACCAACCCCGGCAAGCGTAGCTTACCCTGATGGATCGAACCGTGCGGCTGTTATTACTTAGCCACGAGCTCCTGATCAGATATAGTAGGTCAATTTCAATCTCTTTGCAATTTAATATAACAAATATGTACTCCAGGATAAATACACCGTTTACATGGATTTTCTTATCAGCCAATGATTACGTCAACGCGTGATATTTTTTCATATGGTTTGCGCGCCATAATAATGGCATTGTATTTCTGTAAGCCTGGATCAACATGAGTTTCTGGTGAATGAAGGCAATGGGGCTTCACTAATGAATGATAAATGTCAATTCACGTTATAATGTCACTCGATTATTCGTTGAAGGTGTAGGCAGAATCTTCACAATAGAGTAACGACTCAAAATATAAGTAAATGTGATGCTTAGTCACCAACCCGTATTTGGCCCGCGTGGTGGATTATGGCCTGCTCCCTCTCACAGAGAGGAGGCCTGTTACCCAGGAGTGGGAAGTGGGAACGTTTGCATAACATAACCTAATTAGCCTATAACGTTCCCACTTCCCACTCCTGGGTAACAGGCCTCCTCTCTGTGAGAGGGAGCAGGCCATAATCCGCCATAAGCTTAAAAGCCTGCAATCTTACAAACTTCTGGTCTGAATTCAAGACGTATTATAGCCTTCACAAAAGCCAAAACTTATGAGACCTATGTCCAGCGTACCCTGAATAGTTAGCCCCAAAACCAACCTTACATTCTGGAGCAAAAGTATAGAGTATGCTATTCTATACAGAGCTACTTGTAATTTGATGTATTCCTTGCAGGACGCCATTGTATTAATAAGCAACAAATTAAGCCACCAAATGTTCTACCGAAATACCTACTGTATTTTTTTTGGAATTTTTGTCTAAGAAAAATATAAATTACGAAAAATAAAATGTTTAATTAGTGATCTTTGCCAAAGTTTTAGGCATTTTTAATTTTTTTTTTATAGATCTGCTACGGCATCGGCTATGATAATAACTTAAATTCCAGTAAAGTCGCGCCGTAAATATTTTTTTAATTATATTTTTCATAAAAAAAACTAAAAATCTAAACTAGGTAACTCAAAATCTAGTATTGAATTTCGGTATACTATTTGGTGGCTTAATTTGTTGCATTTTAACTCTATTATGTCGCCCTGCAAGTAATACGTCGAATATATTACCCGAAGTAACCCTGTATACATTTGTAAGGTTTTTTTTCATACAACAACAAATTCCTAACTGCTTTTCTCTGTCTTAAAATTGAAAATCTCAAGTGATGTGTGGATTAAGAGATTGGATTTCACGACAAAGGGTTATTAAAAAAAAAACAGCATTTCCATACATTTTGACCGTGTACTTGCACTTTTGTATGAAACTGCACATTGTTTTTTTTAATAACTCACTAAAAATTTCAACGCTGGGGAAGGTTTAGAATCATGTGCTGAATTCATTGTAACAGTTTGTGAGTAGATGTCCCATACATCCTGTATGATATTTATTTATATGCATTCCTCATACATACGTGGAAGCGATTTTTCTGAGAACTGATACAATATCGATGTCAGAGCTTGTTGATATTGCTAGTGTAAATGCTCTCATTGAATATTTAATTGGAGCAAGGACGTATTGAACAACGTATGAGGAATAAGATATATGTCACTTGTACGGGATAAACTTTAAAATCAAATTAAGATTGCGTTAAGCTTCTTATTTGGAAATAATTTCAACTAAAGTTTAATTATTTTTGTGATATTTTTTCAACGATCAACATAGGTAATTACTAATTAACCAAATTTTTGAGTTAAGAAGTTAAGTAATTCGTATAATAATAACACATTTACAAACTTTAATGATCTTTTCGTTTTCTCAAACAAAAATAGGGTAAGTCACTTACATAAAACCCGAAACAAGTAAACAAAGTTGTCCAAATAATTTATTTAAAAATTAAATAAAATGTTTGAAACAGGAAAAAATGGAGATAAAAATGTTACTATTTCCGTAACCCGATAAAGAGTAACAAAGTGATAAAAGAGCTACTGTCAAATGCAAACATTATTTTAATATAAAAGCTTGTAAAAAAATTAGGTCAGTCTCGGTAGGTAAGGGCTAACGGCGACTCCTTTGGTAATGCAGATTATTCAAGGGTGGCACTTATTCTTTTTTTATTTATTAAACAAAAAAAAACTTTAAGCAATGATACAAAAACCTTTGACATTGCATACATAACTTGGTTAACTAAAGATCATACGGATAAGGTAAACCGTGACTCCTAAACTAGGTGATCCTGTGACTTAGGAGTCAGAAATAAGAAGTGTTTATATATACTAAAGTGTCGCAGTTTTGTAACACCGCCCCACGGGTTGATCGAAGGTTAAGCCACGATTGCCGAGGTCAAGCCATGGGTGACCATCCATTACATACCGAGACCGCTTCGTGCCTCGGAAAGCGCGTGAAGCTGGCTGTCATTCGTAGATCTTTGACAGTAGTTACGGGTAGTCAGAAGCTAAAAAGTCTGACAACCATGCTTAACAAGGAAAGAAACTGAAACTGATTTGTAGTGATCAGATAGACAGTCGCTCTATAGGATTCAGCTCAGTAGGATTCAGCTGCATCTGGTTAGATTGGAAGCTGACCCCAACATATAATAAGTAGTTGGGAAATGCTAGGCATATTAACGGGGGGTTATTCGAATTTGCCTGTTTTAGAATCAATTTTAAATAGTCAAGTTAATGTATATAGGTCTAATTCTAATAATCTAATTTAGGTCTAACCGTTAATTTCTCTAAAGCAAGGATTTATCTACAAACTTGCTTTAGATAAATTAATGGTTCAAAACATGATAAATTGTAATTTACTTTATAAAAAAAAGTCCGAAACATTCAATTTTGGGACGACTTCAAAACCATTTTTAGTTTAATTTCCTAATTACAGCACAAAATAATATGAACATTTCATGTACAGTCAATAAAAGAGATATCTAGGCAGGGGGTATACTAACATAATTATTAATTTGTATGTATTTTGCCTCATGTTCAATTTCGTGAAAATATACAATTTTGTGTTGGTGTGTTACAATGTGAGTATTGCAAAAACAAAGTAATCTATATAAAATTGAACATGAAGCCATGCACATAAAAATATGTTAGTATACCCGGCCTAAATATCTCTTTTGTTGACTGTACCATGCATGAGGTAATCGTATTTCAGAGAGAATTTAACGGTTAGATTTTTTATTTCAATAGCCATTCTTCACCACTTACCACCATAATCCACCAACCTCATCTCATTCCAACTGATTCTCTTAGAATTCTGCTCACCTCTTCATATCAGCGGTCGTTGCCGCGGTGAATGTATCTGTGACGTAAGATTCGCGCAACTGCACCGTGATCCGATTTCATGCACGTGCACTGAGCATGTGAGAGTGTTATACTCGTACAAGTGAAAACGCTGTGAAAGAAATTGTTTAAAGTAAGAGTTATTAACGATTTTTGTGGATGCAAACTGAATTAAATTGTGGTTTATCAGTGAAAGTAATTTTTTTTATACATTCGTGTCATCCACTACACCGCGATTCCTTCCTAATCCCATCGTGAAAATAATACCTATCCAATCCCTGATTAATAAGCAATGATACCTGGGACCACAAAAGAAAATATTGAGGTTGAAGTTTATCACTCAAGCAACTTTAGCTAATCTGAGTTTATTCATAAGAGGGCAATCAATCTGCCTAGCCCTTTCCGAACTATGTTGGGATGGGTTTCCAGTCTAACCGGATGCTGCTGCATACCAGTATTTTACATGGAGCGACTGCCTTCTGACCTCCACAACCCAGTAACTGGGTAATACGATACGCCTTCGTAAGACTGTTTGACTTTCGGGCATCTGACGACCCGTAACGACTGTCAAAGATCCGTGAATGACAGCCGGGACCAACGGCCTCGGTATGTCAAGATGGTCACCCATCCACGGACCAACCGCGGCAAGCGTAGCTTATCCTGATGGATCGACCCGTGCGGCTGTTATTACTTACCCACGAGCTCCTCATATTCATAAGAGGGTAATAGTTTTCCTATTAAAGTAATCAAGGATGGATCTTAATTTTTTTTGTACTTTAATGCGCAAGCGCGCCGCGTCAATGGTGGCACAGTCATGCCCAGTCCTAACATGGTTGTGAAAATGATAGCTGATAGAGTAGACTGTCCAAGTAGAATTCCCTGCTGTCAGTTACTTACATACGAGTATATCACCGTATCGAGTTGTTTCCAAATTTAGTTATAAGAACTGTTGCTGGACCGCCGGGGTCGCGGGTAGTTCGAAAGAGATACCGTGGCCCTGGTACGGGCAACTGAAGGAACACGGGTGGGTTTTAGTCAGTAAAAGTCTGACACACCCTCCTGCTCTGCCCGGAGCGGGAGAAGTCATTTGACGATTTCCCATCCAAAAAAAAAAAAACAGGACTGTTGCTGGATGGATGAAACGGCGGCAGGTCACGGGAACAATCTGAGACTCCTTAAACTTAAGGGGAAGATATATAAAACAATTATTAGACCTGCTGTCTTGTATGGATCAGATCGTTGGGCCACAAAAGGGATGAATGAAAAGCAGTTGCATGCAGCTGAGACGAAATACTAAGAGGGAAGTGTGGTGTTACACGAATGGATAGAATAAGAAATGAGTACATAAGAGGAAGTCTGAAAGTGGCACCGGTGACTGAAAAGTTGTGCCGAAATCGGTTGTCCATAAGAGTAGGGGAAGACCAAAGAAACGATGGATGGACTGCGTGAAACATGACATGGCTAGAAGGTGACTACCGAGATGACGACTAATAGAGAAGTATGGAAAAAGGGACATGTTGCGCCGACCCCAAATAGATATGGTATAAGAGCAGGAGAATTATGAAAAACTGTTGCAAACCTATATGGTTGGTAACTTATGATGAGTCTTCGCTCGAAATAAAGATTTCGATTTAATTTAATTGGGTATTGGTATTGTACTACGCAAATTAAAATACGGAAATTAAAGTAATTTTTCACTTTGTAGTATTTTTTTGGAAGTCAGTTGTTTTTTTTTTTTGTAAAAAAGTTTTTTATTTTTCACTTTTTAGTGGGTCAGTCTAGTTTATCTAAGTTACAATAGCCTAATGTCAACTGCTCGTTACCTTTAACAAAATATTGCTTTTCCCGATACAAGGACGTTAATTGTTGAGGAGTTCTCCCAGTAAGGAACCAGAAGAACTGGAACTGATGGTGATGTCACCATCAGCTCCTCTTCAACATATGTATTGTGACAAGCATAAATGCTATGGTCTTACTCATCAGTTCCACTTCATCAAATGGTGCTTTCCGGGAGCAAATACCCAAATCACTACAAAAAACCCAAACACACTACACCCACTATAAAAAACACCCAAATCGCTATAGGTAAAATTTGAAGGTTCCCCCTCGACTTTTCTGGGATGCCATCATCAGATCCTGGTTTTCTTATCATGGTACCACCCTCGGGATATCTTTTTTCCAACAAAAAAGAATCATCAAAATCGGTTCATAAACGACGAAGTTATCCGCGAACACACATAAAAAAAAATGTATACGGTCTAATTGAGAAACCTCCTTTTTTTTGAAGTCGGTTAAAAATCATTTAATTATTATATGTGAGCGTCATATTCTACAGTTCCTGTTATAATAAGAACCACCGTATCGACAGTTTGAATGAACAATCGTAAGAGATTACTGGTTTGGCTAAACACTACGTTGGCAGTTTTCTTCAACAAAATACGAAGGGAGTAACTAAATGACCTAAGATGGAAATAAGTTGGGTTTTCGTTCAGGTATGACTTAAGAGGCCCCCGGAGCATGCGTAGTTCATACAAACGACATACCAAAATAATTTGTAAATCTAACATATAAGTAGTGAATATTTATTCCAATTGGATTACTGATTTAAAGACGAGATATGAGAAATTTCAAATTTCTATAAAAAACTTATTTTTCTCATATTTCATGTTCAAATCAGTGTACTTATTTAATATATATTTGGGAACCAATTGGAATAAATATACACTACCTTCAGAATATGTTTCATTTACAAATTATTTTGGTTTTTCGTTTTTATAAACTACACATGCTCCTGGAGCCTGTTAAGTTTGAATTAATTGTTTTGATTTACATACATAATATATATTGTAGGCCTGTCAACAAGTACCAGGTACTTAAAACAAAATAGAAAATGTTCAACAACTCGAAGCATGTGTGAATATACAAGGCATATAACGTTCTCACATTCACGAAATAGAAAATAATCTATGTAAAAGAAAAGAAAATAATAATAAATAAATATCAAAAACATAATTAAATCAAATAACATGATTTTCATTAGAACTGTGACAAATCTAAATGGATAATCATGCCTAGGTATCTTTTAGTTGCTTTTTGCGAAGTTCATTATTGATACGAGCTAAGGGTGGTACAGCATATATGAATAACTGTTGAAAACTACACGAAACTAAATAATTACTAAAGTTTAGTTCTACACAAAAAATACCAATACAAAATCTGCACATACACATTTTGTTCATTTCAATTAATTTTTTGTTCAGCTCAATATATTTCATGTTGTTCAATTAATTGCGATTCTAGTAACATTCTATTTAATAATTACAATTAAAATTTCGGTTTATAGTGTGATGTTACGGAACTGAGATCTGCGCTAAATGTGCGGTCAAAGTTACTGCTGCCTTTCGCTTTCACAATCGTGTGAATTAGTATTTCGTTTAAGTTTTGTTTTGTTTATTAAATGGGAATGTTTCAGTGATAGTTGTTCTGTTAGAAATGTCAGTACAAATTGCTTTACTGGTGTGAGAAAGTCGGTTTTACGTGAGAGAGTAAAACATAAACGTAGTAATTGTTCTTATAGCTATGGTTTTATGAATGAATGAATGAATGAAATGCACCTACTCCAGCGTGGTTTGTTCAGACTCGATTACTCGAATGAACCTAAAGATTCACACTAGCCTCTGTTGCTTCAATTTACATACTCGTATAATGGTGCAACAGAGAACATTGCATATCAAGGAGTAGACTGGGAGGCGTGATAATGGTAGGGAAGAGGTGACCTTAGGTTATGGAATATCTATATAGTTTTAACTTAAGTGGCAGTGGGCAGGGCACATTGCTCGCAGAACTGATGACCGTTAGTTCTGGAGTGGTGACCGCGCACCGGAAGACGTAACGTTGGAAGGCCGCCCACAAGGTAGACCGATGACCTTGTAAAGGCCGCAGGAATCCGCTGGACGCGGGAAGCACAGAACCGGTCGAAGTGGCGGTGTTGGGAGAGGCCTATGTTCAGCAGTAATGATGAAAACTTTATGCACAAGTAAAAAATACTGTACAAAGGTACAAAGGCGGACTTAATGCCTGAGGTATTTTCAACCAGTCAACTATTTAGGGTGATGCGGAGACAAAACATGGGCGATGCAACATAAGGGATACCTCAGAAATAACTATAAAATACAAGAATAAATACGAATACAATAGATACAAATAATGGTATTCAGCTGCATCCGGTTAGACTGGAAGCCGACCCCAACATAGTTGGGAAAAGGCTAGGCAGAATGATTGACATTAGATACATACATACATATAAACAAAATAAACTTTGTCAGGAGAAATAGCGATTGGTAGAGGAGAAAACGCCTCCAGCAAATCAGTGCTGGGATGTTTTGGCCAACTTCTGACGAATATGTTCACGTGCCTGCAGTTTAAAAGATAACTGGCTGGTTGGTGTCCTGATATGCAGAAGGAGCGCATTCCAAAGCGAGAATGCGCTTAAACTACCACACATATAATATACAAATGTCTACCTATTCAAACATATAATATGCAACCTGTTTATGTTCATTTCTAACTCCGGTGCCAAACGCATTTCAAGAGTTCAATTCTTGAATCGAATTGAAGTAAATTTATTGAAATTGAAATATTTAGTTTTAAAATCGGCACCCTAATTGCGTAACACGCTATCGATCGGAATCGGTTTTATTTTGACAGATCAACAACATTAATTGCGTTATTTACGTTGTTGAGCAGACAAATTTTTCGAACATATTATGACGCAATGGATTAGCAATTTACTTCAAAATTATTCAGATTCCGTTTGATAATGCGTTACGCAATTAGGGTGCTGAGCTCATCGGGATTAGAGATCTCAATACATAACATCTTACCTCATAATCAGCCTATAATGTTGTATAATAATGTTCCCACTGCTGGGACACAGGCCTCCTCTCTGTGAGAGGGAGTGCTGTAATCTACCACGCGGGTCCAGTGCGGATGCCACATCTTACCTGTTTTGCCAGAAGGGTTATTCAGAGGTGTAGGTACTGTAGAGGTTTGATGCTTTGATCAAGCCTCGACAATAATAGACTGGCTGACATTCAATCATTTAAATATGGAATGTATTCTAGAAAGAATAGGATGACAGATAGAATCTGGTGAGGGCTCTGCGTAGAACCAATTTAGTTAAGGAGTATGAATTATAATTTATCTGAAGCTTAAAATACAGAGGGCATTAGCCCGATATAACTAGAGTCCCTCTCGTTTTATTAGTAACTAGCTGACCCGACAGACGTTGTCCTATCTTGGCTATGAATATTCTAATGTAAACGCGTGAAGTTAAAATGTTTTTTCTGAAATTTCCCAATTATCTGCGAAATTTTCTTATTTTTTTTTTTTTTCATAAAAACCTTCTCCTGACAATCATAAACACAACAAAAAAAGAATTAGCGAAATTGTTCCATCCGTTCACGCGTGATGCGATGACCAAGGGAAAAAGGATTCATTTATATACAGGGTGTCCAGTAAATAGCACGACATACTGCAGGGGGTGATAGCTTGGGTCAATACCTACCAAAACAACACAATATATGTTCAGCAAAATCTTACGGATTTACAGTTTTACAAAATTTTCCGAAATATCGAAAAATCTCTACCTTGAAACAGATTTTTAAAAATCTCGTAATGAAACATTCCTTTTCTATTATTTTTTTTACATCAAATTATTCGTGAATACTTACTTTACTCATTGATAAGTCTTTTTTCTATCAAAAACAAGAATGTTTTCAAGAAATAGTATTTTTTGTTTAAATTTTCACATAACGATTTTCTTTTCGCATAACTTTAACCTTCAGTGGTGAAAAAAAATCCATAAGATTTTGCTGAACATATATTGTGTTGTTTTGATAGGTATTGACCCAAGCTATCACCTCCTGCAGTATGTCGTGCTATTTACTGGACACCCTGTATACAGGGTTAGTTTTCAATGACCAGCCAAATTTTCACAGGGTGTTCTACCCATAATTATGAACAACTTTCACTATGGGACCAACATTGAAATCACGAAAAAAAAAAATCAGCTGTTTCATACATTTTGGTCGAGTAGGTATTGAACTTGTGTATGAAACAGCTGTTTTTTTTTCGTGATTTTAAAGTTGGTCCTATAGTAAAAGTTGTTCATATTCACGGGTAGAACGCCCTGTGAAAATTTGGCTGGTCATTGAAAACTAACCCTGTATAGAGATATATAGATTCAGTAAATCTCCTACTGTGAGGTTCGAGCCCTAGTCTCACAGTACCTATTAGTACTCACATTTCAACAGTTATGTATAAGTCCCATGTAATGGGGGGCGAGTAGTGACCTACTATAAATTAAATCTCTGCTTCTCACACTGTGTAAACATATTGACATATTGTCAAATATTCATCATGATCTAGTAATCTGCTTCTTATATCATCATTTGCTTAGCCTTTTCCCAACTATGTTAGGTCTAACCGGATGCTGCTGAATACCAGTATTTACATGGAGCGAATGCCTATTTGACCTCCACAACCCAGTCACTGGGTAATACGATATTACCCCTTGGTGAAACTGGTTGTCAGACTTTCGGGCTTCTAATGACCCGTAACGACTGTCAAAGATCCACGAATGACAGCCGGGACCAACGGCTTAACGTGCTTTCCGAGGTACGAAGGGGTTTTGGTACGTAAATATGGTCACCCATCCACGGACCAACCCCGGCAAGCGTAGTTCAACCTGATCGATCGACCCGTGCGGCTGTTATTACTTAGCCATAAGCCACAGCTATCTGCTTCTTACATAACACTAAAATACCTACCAGTGATTTCAGTTTGACTGCGTATGAGCAATAACTACTCGCGACATGGATGTAGGTAAGTTGAGCCATGAAACTCAACTCCATGCTTCCGCCCTTCACTGACCAGATGGTAACCCATTCACAATCGCGGGAAGTCTGCTTGGTTAGCCTGGGAAGGTTACAGCAACCCATACTTAGCTTGTTGGCGGTTTTACCCAATTATGTCAGTGGTTGTCTACAGGGTTATTTTAAATTGGCTAGCTAAACTCTGCAATCGCGATAGGTATTGATATTCAAACACGATAAAATAATAAACAAAATTATTTGTTGTTTTTTTTTTTGGGGATATCAACGACCGCTGTTAGTCTTGAAATATGGGTTGAGAAAAACTGTTTTCTTAATTTTATCGTATTTAGATAACGATATCCATCACGTCTTTGAAGTTTACACAAAATAAAACAGATTTTTTAAAGTAATTTAAAAAATCTTTTAAAATTAGTTTAAAAAAATTATTAAGAAATCACGCCATCTTCCCATGGGGTCGACAGAAACTCCAAAACGTCATCTACTACGATCCTTACATACATACTCCTTTTGCCTCGTTTCATTCATCTGGTCATACACGCACGCGCTTGCGAGTACTACGCACCTGTAGTGCTATTCTGTAAATATCTCACCGTGAAAACATGAGTGAAGTGATCTTAAAGTGAGCTGTCAATAGTGTCAACCCCTAGCATCAGGTGGCATGACGGCTCACTTCACGCTCACTTCACCTGAGTTCGGGGTGAGTTCGGTGAGATGTTTACAGAATAGCACTACTGGCCTTTCTGAAGAGCATCACCAAATTATGTCTTCCAAAGGCGTCCCAGGCGTATTCACTTACATTTGCATTTGTTAGTTGCTTTTCATTCATTCTATCAATATGACCCAACCATCTAAGCATACTCTTTTCAATTTTTGTCACTTCATCTTCTTTTAAACCGCACCGTTACCTTATCACATCATTCCTCAGCCTATCATTCATAGTCACACCACACATGCTTCGTAAGGAAGGAAAAAAGGAGAAAGGGAAGAAGGAAGGAAGGAGAAAGGAGTCATGTTCGTCCATCCAAATATGCGTAATGAGAATTCCAATTCCAATTCCTCTTCCCCACTATTCCTTTGTTGTGGAAGGAACATGCATTAATCAGATATTTAAATCAGGTTTCCTCATGTGATTTCTTTTAACTGAAATTAGAGAAGTGTATACGCTGATTTTTTTGGAATATAAAAAAAATATAGATACAAAACTGAAGAAGTTGCTCATGGAATCTTTTAAAATAATTTTCTTTAGAATCAGTTCAGTATTTCCGAAGATTACCCCCTACATACAAACTCACAAATATTAGCTCTTTGTAACTTATTAAGTTTAAATAGATAATGTCGATTTATTCAATGTCTTCTTATTAATTGCTAAAATACATTATCTTTTACCGTAAAAGGACTCCAAATTCCATACCTACTTAGTTACTACGCTTGACAATATTTCAACCCGGTGACACACTATTACAAAACTTCACATTTTTTCTAAGCAACGTAGAAACTGATAAGATAGACTAATTGTACCGTGAGAAGCTATTGTTGTAACTAATGTCTAGAAGTTTTTAAATACATTCCATTCACTTATTAAGTACGAGTAGTCTTGTCTAGATAAGAGTTAAGTCATCCTACAATTTACGCGGTAGTACCTGTGAATATTATTGTGATGCAGGTCTTGACTTGAAAGAGCCTGGCAGTTGAGAGCCTATGTTATGCTCACTATGACACTTAAGGCGAGTAGTGCTGCCAACTAGCGTCAACATTGAGAAAAAAATCATAAGTCATGTAGTTTAATAAAAAATATTGGACGCATATTTTTTCTTTCTTTTTCGTAATCAAAAGATTACGGCGATACGGTGTGATAAATTAAGTTAAAAACCGACTCTTTGACAATTCAAAAGTGCCTGTAATTGGTTTAAGTAATTGAAATAAATGCTTTGAGTTTGAATCTTTCTAATAATCCAACGAATTGATTAACAACCCTCTCCTAATTGATCAAAATCCAACGAATAGAGATCCTCTTCATTTTTGAAGTCGGTTAAAAATAAGGACATTTTTCTCTGTTGAAAAATGCTTTCACTTACCGCTGCTATTCCTTTTGGAAAAAAATATGGTCGTGATATTATTTATGTGATATTCCAAGGTAAATCTAAGTAAACATCGGCTAATATACGCATACGGTTCGGCACGCCATTCGACCAACTTCGGAGGTAATCGTGTGTTTCCGTCCCGGTTTCACAGCCTTGCGCTAAATGCACTCTTTTGTTTATTTTTTTTTATTGGTTTTTAGTACTACGATTAACAAATTATTCGTGGGTTTATTTGCTGGTATCATTAAAACTATACTTATCATAATAAATAAAATACCAGTTAGCGTGTATGTCTGTTAAAGTTTGAATTGCAAAGAAACGATGGATAGACTGAAGAAAGGGGGTGAAGAAAAAGATATGTTGCGTCGACCCCAAATAAATTGGGATAAGGGCAGGAGAATGTCAGATTCTATTTTTGCGATGCGATGTCAACAGTATGACGACAACATTTATTTTTGTCCATCATGGATATTAATACAAAATATTGGTCACATATTTTTTCTTTTTTACGTAAACAAAAGATTACGGCGATACATTGAGTTAAAATATGGCATGACGTCACGCCTAGCCAGATTTTATACGTAGAAGTGACGTAGCGAGCCCCCACTCCCCAACTTGAATGCGTGTTATCTAAGTATTTTTTATTAATATGATAAAGCAAAACATTTTTTTTTTTAACCAGGCGTCATCATATACTGCCAACATCAGATGTGAAATCTAAAAACATTTTTATTCTATTTCTTTTATAAAAATACATTACTTATTTTGTAAACAATTACATTTTAGGAATTAGTCTTAAAGGCGAGTGATAAATAATACCAAACCAATAAAAACTACTAAACATGTCAGGTAAGTTGATTAAAAATTTCTACATACCGATCGACACATTTACATAGATTGGCTGGCTAAAGATAACCTAAGCTTATCAGTACTGCCTTACTGAGTAGTAGAAAATGCTTTGTTTATGCGTGGTCATTGCGCATGACCCGACCACACCTGTAAACCAACCGTGCGTTACGTGTTCCTATATTTAACAGAGAGTTATGGTTTAAATGGCGAATAATAGAAAAGGATCAAGAAGTGCTTACAATATTGAAATTTTTGTGCAGAATTTTTGTTTACATTTTTTTTTCCGTTTATGATGTATCACAGTTGGTGATACTTTATTCACATTGCAATCTATACTCCATTTACAATAAGATTAGACATTTAAACAAACTTTTTTTACAGTGAGATCAACCGATTTTGACTTCTATTCCGTAGGCGTAAGGATAACATTAAAGGCAAAAAAGTGGTTACAATACCAACTGTTTACTGCAGCTGCCATTTGTCATGCTACCAACGCAATAGAAGTCAAAATCGGTTGAACGGACTGTAAAAAAGGTTTGATTAAATGTCTAATCTCATTGCAAATGGAGTATAGCTTGCCTATTTTATGTAATTAAGAAACTATTAAATTAATAAATCGTTCAATAAAATCTTTCTTATTGAATTAATGTTAAAGGGAAGACATTCACGTGTTCTTTATAAAATACTAGCTTCTGCCCGCGACTTCGACCGCGTAAAATTTCTTGTTTCTCCGACCCACCCCGTCGCATCGCAACACCTGCCTATTACTTCGTTTTTGCTTAGCGTTCTTTCCGACTTCTTTTTCTTTTTGCTCGGCTCCTAAGGGTCATAGCGCGGTGTTAAATAGCCTTAGGCTCAAGAATTAGTAGCACGCGAAATACTTTTTTTTTCTCTTTTTTCCATCAATAGTTTCCTCAGTGCACGCCAAATAATGAATTTTATAGGCAAAATTTTGCTACATTCGGTTATATTATTGCAATTTTCAGGATATCTAATTTTTTGAAATTAAATTATAGCCTGTTACTTCCTGATAATTTAGCTTTCTATTGGTATATTATATTATATAAATTTTTTTTACAAAAAAATACAACCGACTTCCAAAAAGAACACTACAAAGTGGAAAATAACTTTAATTTCGGAAGTCGGTGTCTGGTTAAATGTATTTTCGTTTTTTGCCACCGACTTCCGAAATTAAAGTTATTTTTCACTCTGTAGTGTTCTTTTTGGCAGTCGGTTGTATTTTTTTGTAAAATAGTTTTAATTTTTCACTTTTTCGTTGTGGTACCTACCCCACACAAAATCTAATACCACTACCTGCAAAACAAACTAGATTATCATCTATATAAAAGGGGGGAATAAATACGTATTATTGAAGCTAACTCAAAAACTACCCAAGCAAAGTTAATCAATTTTATATGGGACAAACTTTGATGTATACCCTCTCGAGTAAAACAAAAAAAAAATCCAAATCGGTCCAGCCATCTTCGAGTAATGGGGGAACATACAAAAAAAAAAAATTTAAAAAAGTTTCCGACGAATTGAGAACCTCCTCCTTTTTGAAGTCGGTTAAAAATAAAAGTCATCACTTGC
This sequence comes from Cosmia pyralina, assembly GCA_946251885.1. Taxonomy (NCBI): domain Eukaryota; kingdom Metazoa; phylum Arthropoda; class Insecta; order Lepidoptera; family Noctuidae; genus Cosmia; species Cosmia pyralina. The sequence continues at coordinate 20,589,844 of OX276342.1, read as the reverse complement.
ACTGCAGTTAAATTTAGAAATAATCACGTTATCGTTAGGTATATACCACAACAAATACGAACATAACCAAAGCGTTGATTGTCCACTTAGTGGAACACTCAACCTACGGGTTATAAAAAACTGGCCAAGTGCGTGTCGGACCACGCACAATGAAGGGTTCCGTAGTTGGGATGAATTTATCTTAAGAACAAACTTAACATTGTAGTTGAAAAACATGTTCTCCCATACATTCCAACTGTAAATGTAAGTTTGTACTCACAATATTGATAGATTTACCATGTTATTTTAAGATCACAGACTTCTTATAGGTTTTCCTGTAATCTACAAGTAAAGATCTATTTTCTGTATTTTTTTTTTTCAAAATTTTAGGCTCAGTAGTTTTGGGGATAAGGGGGGGGGATGGTCAATTTTCGACTATTTTCTTAAATAACTTTATATCAATTTATTTTAAAATTATAAAAAAAAAATATGTTTGAGACCCTCATAGTAAGCCCTTTCATTTGACATGCCACATGGTGTAGTTTACAAAACTTTGTTTAAAATTTTCTTATTTGCCCCCAAAAGTGACCTCTATATTCAAAATTCATTTATTTACTTTACCCGTCCGTGTTTGGGTCACAGAAATTCATATGTGTACCAAATTTCAACATAATCGGTCCATTAGATTCGGAGCAAATTGGCTGTGACAGACGGACAGACAGACAGACAGACACACGAGTGATCCTATAAGGGTTCCGTTTTTTCCTTTTGAGATACGGAACCCTAAAAGGAGCCATCACATAGTAGAACATCAAACTGAGCAACTATAAGTAAAAATAATTGCTAGGAGACGACTTGGTAACATCTGAATTGTTGCTCGCCAATTTTGTAACATTTTGACAACCATACAGACTTAGCTGAAATTTATGTCATGTGTAATTTCATCAGCACCCACAGTGTTGAAGTCAGTGCCAAATAGGTACTTAATACGTATGGTTAAAGTCCATCCATCGTCCATCGGTTACTCCATCGGTTTAGGTAATTAAATAAAGGTTAAACACAATAACTGTCAATTCAGTTGTCATGCTACGACACAGTTGTACTCTTCGATTTAGCAACTTTATATTTCGTTGTATAGAGTTGCTAAATTGGAGGTCGGACGGTCGGTTAACCAGGCACGTGGTTTTTTTGTTTACATTTATTTAGTTACCTAAACCGATGTAGTATACTTCCCCAGATCAGCGTTTTGATTAGGAGTCTTGGGTTCTTTCATTGTGAATTTCTTAGTAGCAGCCCGGAGCCTGGATTTGTGCCCGGTTGACGGCAATTAACTCGCCCCCTATTACCACTTTAAACTTAACGGCAAAATGTTGGTATACTATATGTAGGTACACCTCTGCCTAACTCCTCGGGGATTACAGGCGTTATGTTGTGTTTCTATTGTAATAAACATAAGCTTTGTATAAAGTAGAAACACCTTCATGGTGTCTCTTTCAAAGCTGTTATTGCAAGGCATACTACATCATCAAGGCTCCCGCAGACAGGCGCAACGCGACGGCGCGACGCGACTCTGGTTGAACAATTTTAACGAACTTTTCATAGAAATTGTTCCACCAGAGTCACGTCGCGCCTGTCTGCGGGAGTCTTAGTCTTGCTTTGTGAACTGTGTACCTACGACTTGACAGCTGTCAGACACAAGTTAGTTATAGCCGCATAGAGTTAACGCACCAAAGTTTCCTTCAGTGCATAAGTCATGAACTTATGACAGATTGTAATCAGGTTCGTCTGCATGCACCTTTAGCTTACCATTTGATGCAAAGTTTCAGAACTTTTAAGTTAGTTAATTAGTTAAGTATAATAAGTACCTACTTGAAGTCTAATTTTAACCTGTGGAAGTAAGGTACCTTATTTATGGCTAGGGTTAACAATTCTATACGCATGCACTAAGGCACCAAGTGAAATATTCAAGCCTTCATTTTGAACATTATGATTCATATTTTGCTCATTCAATTACTCCTGAACACTGGTTTCCCAGTGAACGCTCTTCAGGGAAATTAAGGTTACCATCACGTTTAGTATTAGCAGTGGTGGCCCAGTGGTAACTGCTGCGACTTACGAGTTGTAGGTCGTAGGTTCGAATCCTGACAGGCACTTCACTTTATGTAAATTATTTCATTATCACTGCACTCAAAACGGTGAAGGAAAACATCGTGAGGAAACCCGCATGTCCTAGAACCAAAAATTCGAAGACATGTGACATCAACCACCCCGCACTGGGCCCACGTGGGATTATGGCTCACTCCTTCTCACAGAGAGGAGGCCTGTGTCCCAGCATTGGGGGCATTATAGGCTGATTATGCATGCTGCTTCGTATTAAGACTGGTGGTGGTGATTATAAGGCTCAATTTAAAACGGAACGGAATCGAAGCGAATTTTTGGAACGTCATTGTGCAAAGTTTATTGAACTTTATGTCAATTGTATTGACATAAAGTTCATTATGCTGTGACCCAATTTCGTGAAAAAAATTCGCTTCCATTCCGTTCCGCGGCTATGTAAATTGAGCCTTAGGAACCAGAAGGACGCTGTTACTGGTCTTCTTTGCATTCCCTTATCCATTATCTTTCACAACATCGTTAGTTCATAAGGAGGATGCGCTAAGGTAGGCCGCGCAATTCGAATTTTCTTACGTTTTTTGCAATTTGGAAGTCAGTGTCACGTTGTATGGTTCGCGACAGTACCTAAAAAATGTTTATTTACAGAATGATATTCATTCAAATCATCAATACAACCCTCAAAATTCAACCAGGTTTGCCCGATCAAAAGGATCAGAAACCTCGTAGAATTTATTCTATCATTTAAATTAAAAAATACTACATTACTAGTAAAGTTATTTGCATATAAATAACTTCTACAAAACACTCCTCTCTTCACGTACAATACAAAATTAATCTATCAAATCAGCCTATCGCAGTCCACTGCTGGACATCTCTCTCCTCAGTCTCTCCCAGGCTGCGCCACAACAACCTGTCCTCCGCCTTCCATATACAGTCTGTTCCAGCCACCTTTTTAAGGTCGTCGGTCCATCTAGCTGGGGGGCGTCCCACACTACGCTTGCCGATACGCGGTCTCTACTCCAGGACTCGTCCGCTTCACCAGCCTTCGGTCCTTCGACTTAAATGACCAACCCACTGCCACTTCAGCTTGCTTACCTACTCTGCTATGTCAATAAAACCGGTTCTTTTCCAGATCTTTTCATTTCTGATCTAATCCTTCAAATAAACTTCAAGCATAGCCCTCTCTATAGCGCGCTGAGCGACCTTTAATTTGTGAACGAACGCGACTGTCAGTGTCCAAGTTTCGGCACCGTATGTCATAACGAGCAGGACGCACAAAATTAATGATAGAAGTGACTTCTTGATAACGCCGTGGATGTGGCGAAGTTATGGGCCAAGAAAATTTGAAAACTGTCTGAACTGAAGAAGAAGAAGAACTGAAGAAGAAGAATGATACTTTTCAATAATTGCATCTTGCAACGCGTCAACTTGATGCATCGTCCGTTTCCTTAGTAGCACCTACCACTATTTGTATCTGTCACTGCCATACTATTACTTATAAAATAGCTTGGTTGTGTATCTTCCGTTGTACTGGATACTGCTTTAAAAGGATTCTCTTTAAAATTGTTTATGGTATCAGTTTGTGATTGTTTTGGTACAGGGCAAAGGATTTCACTAGTGTACACCTTGTTTGCTGTAGATTTCAAACTATTCATGATGAGCCTCTACTATCTATTCTCAATTCTCAATTCTTTATTGCATTCCATAATATAAAACAGTTAGTAAAATTAAAATTCTCTTAAAAATCTCGCTTAAAAATCTAATACCAATAAAATCTATGTATATTAGGTACAAGGTACTTGAAACTTTTTAAATCAACCCTCATCCTGAAGGACACTTTATATTAGAATTTGATAACTGTTCTCATTTCTCGAGCATGGTAGGTATCGAAATATCAGAGAAATAATTAAAAACTGGCCAAGTGCGTGTCTGACCACTCACAATGAAGGGTTCCGTAGTTGGGATGAATTTTATTTCAAGAACAAACTTAATAATGTAGTTGAAAAATATGTTCTCTCATACAATTGCAAATGTATGTTTGTACGCACAATATTGAGAGATTTACCATGTTATTTTAAGACCATAGACTTCTTGTAGGTTCTCCTGTAATCTATAAGTAATGAACTATTTTCTGTATTTTTTGCAAAGTTTTAGGCTCTCTAGTTTCGAAGATAAAGGGATGGTAAATTTTCATCAATTTGCTTAAAAAAAACTTTAAAACTATTTTTTATAAAATTATAAAAAAATATATTTCAGACCCTCAAAGTAAGACCTTTTATTTGATATGTCACACGTCAGTACCGTGTGCAAAACAATTTTCTTATTTGCTTCCAAAAAGTGACCTATATCAAAATTCACTCAATTACGTTTCACGACCCTGTTTGGGTTACAAAAATTCATATTTGTACCAAATTTCAACTTAATCAGTCCATTAAATTCGGAGCAAATTGGCTGTGACAGACAGACAGACACATGAGTGATACTATAAGGGCTCCGTTTTTTCCGGGGTACGGAACCCTAAAAATTGACGATTTGTGCATGAACGAACCTGATAATAATAACAAGGAGAACCACATTGATAACTCTTATCTGTCTACATTCACCCAAAACTATTATACTACTTCCTGAACCACACTCCTCACTCCACGTAGTCCACCCAACAACAAAATGATTGCTACTCTATTATGTAAAAACGATGTCCCCAAACTAGATCATACTAGCAGCTAACAAGCTACCCACAATAACAGAGATCGCAAACCTATGGCACGGAAAAAACCGAAAAATGTGAACAATTTTTATTTTGTGGTTCGGTTTCATACTGTCGATACCGTTGACAATATGAAACAAAACAAAAATAACTTGTCATTTCTTTATATTATGTCAAATTAAATTATAATACAATTTATACAATGTACTTTGACTTGTGTCAGAAATCGTCCTCATATGGATTTTTGTGTGAGTAACTTTTGTTCTAGTTTTTGCCAACTGCTCTCAGAGATATCGGTGGCATTTCTTGGGCCTAAAAAAAACTCTTTGAATTATTTATGCTACTATTTACGAATCGATTTATTTACGCTGCATTCATTAGCAAGTCCAGTTTCTAATGAAGTCTGTCTGTTGACTTCCATTTGAAAGTAAATAACGCGGTTCATTTTATGCGACCGAAATTACGTGCGTCTAGCCCCACACTAAAATGCATACCTACACACACAAAAAGGTTTGCCATTCCTCTACTATTAAATGAATCATGTATCGTAACTGATGTACTAAAATATTGTCATTGCATGTAATTTATGTTCATCAAGACGACTCTTTCATTAAGGTTAATTTGCATTAGAATGTACGTTTTAGGATGTGGACACATTATGGCTGAAGGTGATTTTGTTTGAGATATTTTTAGGGTTCCGTACCTCTCGTATAAGATCACTCGTGTGTCTGTCTGTCTGTCCGTCTGTCTGTCTATCTGTCTGTGTGTCTGTCTGTCTGTCTGTCCGTCTGTCACAGCCAATTTGCTCCGAATCTAATGGACCGATTAAGTTGAAATTTGGTACACATATGAATTTCTGTGACCCAAACACGGACGGGTAAAGTAAATAAATGAATTTTGAATATATAGGTCACTTTTGGGGGCAAATAAGAAAATTAAAAAAAAAGTTTTGCAAACTACACCATGTGGCATGTCAAATGAAAGGGCTTACTATGAGGGTTTCAAATATATATTTTTTATAATTTTAAAATAAATTGTTTTGAAGTTATTTAAGAAAATAGACGAAAATTGACCATTCCCCCCCCCCCCTTATCTCCGAAACTACTGAGCCTAAAATTTTGAAAAAAATACAGAAAATAGATCTTTACCTGTAGATTACAGGAAAACCTATAAGAAGTCTGTGGTCTTAAAATAACATGGTAAATCTATCAATATTGTGAGTACAAACTTACATTTACAGTTGGAATGTATGGGAGAACATGTTTTTCAACTACAATGTTAAGTTTGTTCTTAAGATAAATTCATCCCAACTACGGAACCCTTCATTGTGCGCGGTCCGACACGCACTTGGCCGATTTTTTTTAAAGATATCTGTCTGATTCATTCGTTGTAATGATGTAGATCGTATCGGCTGGACAAAAGTATTTAAAATTGTGTCGTAAATATGTAGGTATTGATATTGTTCTTTTCTATGTGGCGCTGCCGCTGGCACGATAGTAGATCAAATTCCGTTGCCAACTGTCCTTTGTGTTTTCTCAGGATATGTCCTGCTTTTTTGGATGTTCTGGGGTATCCTGGACAGTTTTTAAGTAGCTTCCTGGGTTTTTTAAGCATCCTGGTAGAGTTCTGTATTTTAAATTTCGCGCGATACTAGTCTTCAACCTTACGTTTATCGGTCGGCCGTAGGTTATTAGGTATATGTATTTCTTTTTAACTAAAGATATTTTCATTAAAAACTGTTTTCATTGTGTGTTGCTATTAATTACTGGTCTTATACTGCGTCCTGTTTTTAATCCGAAATATTCTAGTATTTTCACCTTCTAATCCTGGTTTTCAAAATTTGGGGATGGCAACCCTAACATAAGTCTCAAGTTTTTGGAACTCATGAGCCTTAATAACATCAATTAAATGCTGTATCTAGAAATATTGTTTTTAACAGGCTACTAATAACGTAGATTAGGATGCAATGTTTAAAAATTTTAATCGTATTCTGATTGCACTTTTACTTATTTCTCTCTCTCTTTTCGTCTTCTTGTTTAACTCTTATTTCCAACTAAATAAAGCATATTATTCCGTAATTTCAAAGTAAAATTGCCAGTAAAATGTGCACAAGGCTGAATTTGCGGTTTGACGCTGCCTTCGCGGTTTGTGTATGGAATTAGTGCTAGAATTAATATACTGAGTTTTGATACTACACTTTATTCGCAAACAAAGTTATTGAAACAAATTAAACTAATATGTTGTTAGCTTAAATGGCGAATAACAAAATACTAATTAGACTTAACATAATTAAAACGTCATTCTGCCTGTATAGACTAAATACAAATAAAACCTCAAACGGCGCAAATACTCTAATCTTATTGGAACTTATATGTTTGAGCCGTTTGGGGTTGAAACACTAGGGCCATGGGGTCCGAGTGCCCTTTTAGTTTTTCGGGACATCGCCAAGCGGTTGGTCGACTCTACACGTGACCAAAGGGCTGGCCTATTTTTTTGCCAAAGAATTAGCATTGCCATACAACGTGGCAATGCTGCCAGCCTTTTGGGTACTTTTCCTGTTGACAGCGATGCGGACTCATTTTTTGATGCCCTATGATTATTTCCCCTCCTTTTTTATATACTTGTACAAATTTTTTATTTTTATGATTGTTAGATTTTAATACAAATAACATAATCTTCGTCACATATTGCTTTTCGAATTATGGTCGTCAATGAACTTATCTGCATATAGCGTCTACAACTACATTTATACTTATCTATAAATAGTATATATCAAAGTCGCATATCACGTTGTTTTTCTAAGCTGCAAAATGGGTTTTGGTGTGGTTTTCACCATCAAGCTCGTCACAGTCGTAGGTATAATACATATACTAGAATAGTGTAATATAAATATATATTATAGCTACGTCTGTGATGGGCTTAATTTAGAGCATTTCTTTCGGAAAGATAGTAACATTAATATTTACTCGATGTCTGACAGGTCACCATTGAACCCGAGCGAAGCAGAGCTTGTCACTAGTTGAACTATAAAGGCATTTTAAGCTTTACACATTCTTGGAAAAGATTTCCAACAGTTTGCCACTTAACATTATAAACAGTGTAAAAGATATAAGCAAGTATGTAAGCAATAGTATTTTCTTTAATCTTTGTCTGTATGAGAATCACCCGAACTAACATAAAAGATGAATGAGTTTCATCCCTTTGTGTTCCTACCCACGCCAAGGCAGTGATTAGCAAAACTTGTAGAAACTTCGCAAGTTTAGTTTGTCTATCGTTATCAACAATACGTACTTACTCTCTGAAACTTAAATATTTCATAATTGTCTGTGGTTTTATGGATTTTCAGTGTTATGTAGGAATAGTTTTAACGCAAGTAAACTTAGACAGTGGTGCCGATTCTCTTGTCACAAATGCCTCTAAACTGGACTAAAAATCACTAAAATTTAGTTTATTCCTGTCAAACGACGATTTCCCATTCTGAAATTGACTAAAGTGACACAACTTAACCATATTTTAGTTTGACAGGACTAAGATTGTACGGAGTTATTAGTTTAGTGAAAATGGCAATTTTGCTATTCTGAATTTGACTTGTTTTCACCTAAAATTTTAATTGTCAAACTAAATCAGACTATATTTAATCGCGAGTAAAAAGGTGTGGAATAAAATTAGTTGACATGAACTAAAATTCACACCGAGACCTTGACTTCGGATGCAAAAACAGTAGTGTATTTTTTTCTTTTCTTTTGCATATATCTCGAAAACGGTGAGTCCTATCGCAAAAATAATGAAAATTTGGCCCCCCTTTATAAGACCCATAAACCACTATCACTCAACATGTAGGTACCAAAAAAAAGGTACCAAAAAAAAAGGTACCAAAAAAAAAGGTACCAAAAAAAAAGGTACAAAAAAAGGTACCAAAAAAAAAAGGTACCTACATTCCATATAAAACACGTTGAAGCTGCCCCCTCCCTGCGCCCCTCCAGCTCTAAAAGATATTTGACCCGGTAACGACAGCGATGTCCGTGAACAAAATATGACAAGCCTGTCACTTCATAGTGATTTCGTTAGTTCCAATTAAAGCCACCGGGTCAAATATACTACAGGCACTATACCACGCGGAGTCACGATTGTCAAACTCGATTTTAGTTTTGTCAAAATTGTTATTAAATTTAGAGGTTTTTTTTTTGCAGAATAGCTCTAAGATTCTCATAGCAAAAAGTAAGGAATTTTAGTGATAGTTTAGTTAGTTTAGTTCGGTGTACAACAGAATCGGCACCAGTGGTACGTTTTGAAATGCTGTTTCTACATTATTCTTCATGGTTACACACTGCAAAAAATTGGTTATGTATTTTTGCTTCATTACCTCATTAAACTAAGGAAATTATTAGGATACATACATCATCATCAGTACTTACTGCCTACCCCCCATAGGAAGAAGGATAAGTCTACACATTATATTTTTCCTGAGATACAAGTATCTTTTTCCTTAGCTCAGGAGCCAGCTGTTCAAGCTGATTTTGACTACCACTTGTACTACCATGTTTAGTGTATCTGTTAATGTGTATCTCCTTTTACAATAAACTTATTATTTATTATATTTGTCGGATCCGGTCAATAGTACGGACGCGTAACGAATCGCAAGCGCGCCACTGGCGACATCACGTGAGGTGCCCACGCCTACAGCGCGCTTCTACAGAGTCGTGATGTTTTAACCTGATGGCGAGAAGAACAGTCTAGTGTCGGATCGCATCGGAGCAACATCGGGGTTACTACGCCACGGAACTGTATTCGATTCGTTGTGCTTAGTGATTGTGTTAGATTGCGATTTTAAACATCGTGTATCGCACCCAGTGTGTTTTCATTGCACGAAACCCATCTTCTGCCCACGTGTCTGTCTAAATCTAACTGAGTAAATCCTGACGTTCCGACATATTGTATATTATTATTTATTTCTATAAATATTTTTACCTCAAAAGTTAAAAAATTGCCTGGAAAAGGCAGGCTGTTTTGCTAAAAGTTTGCCTGGAAGAGATCGCAGAAAGTGATACCGCCGCCCATTGTATGTTTTGTAGTTTTAAATTTATTTTTTCTGTTAGGTATTTTCTGGTGTACAATAAATTATATATAAATAAAATGTTGTCCCCTCCACCATATAAGTAGGCTAGCTTTTTTTTTTCCAAATCACTTTGATCTATTTTTGCTTACCTAGAGCAAATAACAATTTTGATCGTCCTTTAGTAATAACAGCGTTTGAAATTCGAACGCTGTTGGATTTTAAACTTTCGAAGCTGGGCCGACATTATTAGATTTATTATTAATTTAGGTGCAAAAATGGGCATAAACAACAATCATGAAATAACAATTTCCTCTGACACAAATATGAACGTCGACATTCTAATATCACTCCTCCAGTAAGATTTTCCGTGGACAGTCCTTGCCACCATCCGTTGCCACTTCGTCAGCTGGCGGAACCTCTCACCGCCATACATTTCGCAACGCAATTGTCTCGCCCACCTGCTGGGCACATAATCGTTCGATTTGACCCAAATATCGTACGTATTGTTTATTATTTTGCCCTCAGAAGGTTTAACTTACTGCTGATATTAAATTGTATTAATTGGAACGGTAGTTTGGTAAAATGTTTTAGTAATCGGTGGCTTAGATTGTGATTAAGCTGTTTGGTTGTGACATGGAGAAAGATTGATTAATTACGAAGTACAATGCGTGCCACTAAAGATGAGACTTGACACACCACGTAGTTTGACTTGCGCAGTAGATTATAATTCTCTGATTCTGATTATTCTGGTTTATAGGTCTCTTTAGCGGTATGAGGTCTGAGACGGGAAGGGATCGGGCGTCATCGGGGCGGCGGAAAAAGCGCGGGAGGCGCGGTACTGCGCTCGTCAAGTCTCATCTTTCTTTGCACGCATTATCAAAATTACATTACGAAATAAGTGGTATAAAATGACATTAAAATTATAGGACAACTTTTTCGTTGGTGATAGTCCCATGGTACACGCGGGTGCGTAACTGTCACTTCCTCTTCGCACACTTCTTGTACGAAAAAGACGCCCTATAACTTTATGTCACTAATTAAAAAGTAATGTAATTTTGGCTTTACATATCCATTGACAGCCCCGGCTGTTATTCGTGGCTCTTTGACAGTCGTTACGGGTCGTCAGAAGTCCGAAAGCCTGACAACCAGTCTTACCAAGGGGTATAGTGTTACCCAGCAACTGGGTTGTGGAGGTCGGATAGGCAGTCGTTCCTTGAAAATTAGTTTATATTAGGATTAGGAGCTCGTGACCAAGTAATAACAGCCGCACGGGTCGATCCATCAGGTTAAGCTAAGCTTGCCGGGGTCGGTTCGTGGATGGGTGACCATCTATACATACCCAGAGTCCTCCGTGCCTCGGAAAGCACGTTAAGCCGTTGGTTCCGGCTGTCAATCGAGGATCTTTGACAGTCGTTACGGGTCGTCAGAAGCCCGAAAGTCTGACAATCAGTCTTACCAAGGGGTATCGTATTACCCAGCAATGGGTTGTGGAGGTCAGATAGGCAGTCGCTCCATGTAAAATACTGGTATTCAGCTGCATCCCGTTAGACTGGAAGCCGACCCCAACTTAGTTGGGAAAAGGCTAGGGATGAAGACAGACACAATTTGAAAAAAACTGCAAACTGCAGACATATTTAAAAAAAATGTTTCACGCTTCGGACGGTCCGTAACGACTGTCAAAGATCCACGAATGACAGCCGGGACCAACGGCTTAACGTGCTTTCCGAGGCACGGAGGAGTCTCGGTATGTAAAGATGGTCACCCATCTACGGACCAACCCCGGCAAGTGTAGCTTAACCTGATGGATCGACCCGTCCGGCTGTTATTACTTAGCCACGAACTCCGAGCCAAGATAGATAAAACTATTAAGTATCAATTAAGTTTCCAACAGAAATGCGATAAAAATAAAATTTTCGGAGTTTTTACGAAATCACTTTGTTTCATTATTTCAGTTCATTGAATGAGAAAATAAGCTGTCGTTTCCGATAATTGCTTAAAGCTAGCGTAGTCATAATTTTATTGTGCAACGCAATAAATTGTATAGGATGGGGAAGGCAGATAATCGGGTGTGAAGGAGGCCTTAAGTATCTAGTGTCCCCCTTACGCAAAAATGGGCTGATTGAATAAAATTATTCATCTTTATCTCGTCATATGTAGCAATGTATAATCTTATGAACCCCATAGGTTCATATAAATGTGTCTCGAATGTCAACCGAACCCCATAGGTTCACTCATGGTTCACTACTACTGTAAGCCCGCGGTCGCCATTAGATGATGGTATTTTACGTTTATAAATGTATATGATATATGTTTATATACATATTATATAAATGTTTCTCCTTGGTATCTACTTACGCACCCCAAGTGTGCGTCTGACATTTAAATGCTCTAGGAGGCAGAATTGTTTTTAGTCAGAAATTATAGTAAAAAAAAACCAACAGTGTCGTAAAAATTGTTCTTTAATTATTTTCGTATCATTTCAGTGTTAATTTAAAAATAATTCGTAACGAAAATAGATACAGCGTTCAAACTTAAGGTCTTTATTAAAATTAACGAACGATGCTGAAGTAATATAGTTTTATGCAACGTGTCGTTTTGCATCCTCGTCAAATTTCAGGGTATGATAGGTACAGAACATCAAACCGAACAACTTTCTCCACGGGACCAACATCGCAATCGCGAAAAAATTTTCAACTGTCCCATAGAAATCTTCAATACCTACTCGACGCAAATGTCCCATACATTTGCGACTGATTATTTTTTTCGCGATTACGATGTTTGTGCCATGGAAAAAGTTATTCGGTTTGATTGTCTATACCACATCCTTAAATTTGACGAGGATGCAAAACGACACGTTGTATAATGTAATATGTGTATATTTTTTAAAATTTTGATTTTAATATTTTTAATTTTAATTTTGTTTTTAATTTAGATTTTAATTTTACTTTTAGAAGATCTGTGACTTTATTTTTAAGTAAGTATATTTTACCTAAGGATATTTAATTATCTGAAATAAGTGTAAGTAATAAATCTCAATCTCAAATAAAGCTAAAGTGGGAACACGGCGAACGTTTTTCATACTAATCTTAACTCAAACCTAATACCTACCTACTTAAATTGAAATTTGAGCTTGAGCATGATCTTAAAATACTTTCCCAAGAATAAAGGCTTAATTTTCTCCATCATAAACCCCTAAAATCCATACGGAAACACATCAAAACAACGCAAACATCTGAAACTTCAACCCTGACCGCATGAACCGGTTTGAACTGACTCAAACTGCCGTGAACCGGGGTTAACGACCTGCGAAGTTGTGCATCCTGCGTATTCCAGCTGGAACACTGTGCTGCTCTTATTAGCGGACTTTAATATTTCGTAATACTTTGGTAATACTATGTGTCTATGTTTGATTGTGTGAGAGGGCTGATCTGTGTGCGTGGATTTTTCTCTGTATGGCTAGTAAGTAATGGTCCTGGGGTCGTACTATGACGTGAAAAAAGATCATGGATCCATCATGGTTCCAGTGAGAGAGAGAGAGAGAGAGAGAGAGAGACGGAGCTATATACAACCTATCGCACCATCCTTTTTTCTCAACGGAATCATCATGGATCCGTGATCTTTTTTACGTCATAGTACGGCCCCTGGAGGTCTTTCTAGGCAAGCCTATGCCATCTTCGACCACATCATGTCTTTTACCATCAGGTGCGATAACAGTCAAACGTGAGCCTATCAATAATAAAAAAAAAATTTAGGTACGCACGGCTATTGAGCAAGCTATAAATTTCCAGTATAAGCTGATCTCGCATTGTATAGGATTTCCTTACAATGATAGGTCAGTATACACTGGAAATGTATAGCTTGATGTGTAGCCGTGTGTACTCTTGACTACTTTACCAATTTGATTGGACCTCTAAATTTTAATTATTGGACACCTAGATTTGAGTGTGATGTTGTGTCTTTCACAAAGTTATAAATAACTACATTTTCGGTATTAGTTTAACAAAGCGAAGAGTGGTGAAAGGGATAGCCAGGATGCGCCCCACACACAACACAACTCGTGGAGGCTGTATATTCGTAAACGAATATACAGGGTGTATTAGAAAGGTGTGATCAAATTTAAGAGTGTGGTACAAACCATCAAACTGAACAACTTTCACCATGGGACCAACATCGTAATCGAACAAAGCTTCAATACCTACTCGACCCAAATGTATGGGACGGCTGATAATTTTTTCTCTATTACGATGTTGGTCCCATGGAGAAAGTTGCTCAGTTCAATAGTCTGTACCACATCCTTAAAGGATATGTCCGAAAATGCTTTTTTTATTCAATAATTCTAACATGGATAAGTTAAATAGGTATATTTGGATAGACATCCCAAAAACTAGTGGTTCTAACTAGTATCATACATTTTTAAAGGTCTCCAATTTTGAGAAAAATCGTTTTTTATTTTAGTGAGAATTTTCTCCTAAAACGAACAAATCTTTCTAATAAATCGGTATATTATTAAAACATCGATCAAAGTTACAACGAACTACAAGAACTTTTATATTATGTTACTTGCTGCTACGGAACCCTTCATGGGCGAGTCCGACTCGCACTTGGCCGCTTTTTTTAGGTGTAGTTTGATGCTTGTTAGATTTTTCTCGGAATAAAAAACCAACGTTCGGATACAAAAAGTGGACATCTCCTTTGACCACACCTTCTGATAAGCCCTTGTAGTAGTAGTATTCCTCATATTCCGTTAGTCAAATGAAGTTAATGATAAAGACCTCAGACTGTAACATGTTGTAAATAATTATATCGTTTTCCAAGAATTCTGAGAAACGGATGCACCTATTTCCCTCTGTCATGTTATCATGTAATTGACCTAATTAGTACTACAGTCCGCGAAGCCTAAGCTGAGCTTTGAATTCGGTGAGTGTACATAGATAGTGTAGGTGTGACGTCCGGCCTAGAGCGCGACGCGTCCTTTGTTTGGTTTAAAACCGGTTTATACTGCTTTTTGGCAATCGGCCTGAGGCACGGTGCGTCCATCGCGCGACACAACCCCGCTTCTTTGGTCATCACTCACACAAATTCAACGCTGAGCTTAGGCCTCGCGGACTGTACCTACCTACCACCACCACCACTATTTCTACTGTTCTATTTATCTAAATAAATAGGACAGCCCACTTCTTTGGTATTAAAAGTCTACTCATTTATATTAATTAGAATTTTACGGTTACCTTTTAATTAAATTTACCTTTAAATCCTAATACCAATCCTAAAACTTAAGGCTCTACCCCGAGCAAGACCTTGCTATAGTGCGTTATTCAGAGGCTTATTAATAATAAATAGTATAAATACATTTAAAATCTCCTTGTAAGAAAATACTAAAATTATTGATTCACCTTCTTGTTGACGTGATGTTCTATTAATTTGAGGATTACACTAATGGAATAACTAATAATAACCACTACAACAACAACAACTACTACTATAATTGAAATATCTAAATAATTCACGTTTTATTTTATTTCAAATGATCAATTTTCTTTTTTTAATAAAAAGTTCCAAAAAATGTGTGAATTCTGTAATAACGGGGCGTGCGCAGGAAGTAGGACAGAGTAAGTCAGAGCGGTGGAAAAAAGAAGAACAGAACACTCAAGGTCGTTCACTCGGGGAAGTGCCTTTAACCAATCAATGCTTGACTTATGTTATTAAGAGACACAATTATTATTTATATATTATAATCTTTTGTTATGATATCCACGGGGAGCATTCGAGCATGGTGAAAGTTATGAAGAAGAATGGACATAACATCCGTTACTCTTACTGATAGAGGTTAAATCATGAACTATTTACCTATTAAATCATCAGCAAAATATTAATCACTCCGTAAAACCAAAGAGCCTTGTACAAAACCTACACTCATAATACCTACTTAATACATCGTTCACTAGAAAACTACCCCAAACATTACGCAACAAACACAGTGTGCAAACGCAGAACCCAGTGTGCACAATCAAAACAGGTTGCCTGAACTTTGTCGCGCTTATGAAAGAACTCGCTTGAATAATTTATGTATTCGCATTGTATTCCAGCTGATATGACACGCTGCTGGACTAATTTTGTTATCTGATTGTATTTTGTTAACGCGTGTAGGTACATTGTGTAGCGGACTGTTTGTATGCATTTTGTATGGTGCAGTGACGTCACTGGGTTTGCTAATTTGAATGTAAATAAATGGTTGCACAGCCCTTTTTTGGTTTTTAGTGTTTTCGGTCTATAAAAATATTTGAATACTTGGAAAAAAATCATAATAATAAAAAAAGCTTCGTTTTCAATCCGTCCGTGAAACTAACGCTTTAGCCGCTTTAACTGCTTTCCTAGGAAACCAAGCTTTAGCTATGGGTTCCTAGGAAAGCGGTTCCGTCATATTTTACTGGTCGTCATGAAAATCTGTCATTTTCACCAGTATCTCACAGTAAGGTGTTAATAAACACTCTGTATATTTGGACAGCTGTTATTACCAATTTATTTGTTGAAAATCGGCGAATACAATTTTGTGATTATTAAACCGTTTTTTTAAGCCTGTTAAGTTGGTATGCAGTTTTCAATTTCGGTTTGCAATAAGTTTATTAAATCCTAAACTTTCACCTACTAAATTGTGTCAAAAGTAACTTTTTATTAATTCTTCTGTTTGAGATATCTTGTTTCAAATCGAAGCGCTCAGGGTGGGCCAATTTTTATGCACGCAAGTGTATATAATCACGGAATTTGAAAGAGTATGAGTGTGCTACTCTCAGATTTACCTAATGGTTTATGCAATCCCCTACCTCAGAGACTGATCTTCTAGTTACTTTTATGGGGATACACCTTTTTTTTTTTTTTTTTTGTGGATGGGAAATCATCAAATGACTTCTCCCGCTCCGGGCAGAGCGGGAGGGCGTGTCAGACTTTTACTGACTAAAACCCACCCGTGTTCCTTCAGTTGCCCGTACCAGGGCCACGGTATCTCTTTCGAACTACCCGCGACCCCGGCGGCATGGGGATACACCCTGTAAGTTAGTTTCTGACGATTTACAAATCTGATGAAAAAACAAACCAACAACAACAACAACAACAATATCCTGTTTGCTAAGGTACCTACGTACCTTAGCAAACAGGATATTGTTTCCCATTCTTGGTTTTTATATAGATTTATTACCAAGAAAAGTACGAACGAATTCATGTCTACTTCTCGCTCCTCATTCGATCATTTTAGTAGGTACCTAATCAAAGCATTCTAATTATTATCATTCTGATAACATTAGGTAAGGTAAGTACAATCAGAATTGGAATGATTCTCATTTTAATCACCACACAATACATTGGAAATTTGATTTTCTCTGATCACAAATCCCCTGCCTGGCAGCATTTGAAAAACTTTCTCAGGTCTTCTCGTCACCTATCCCGCAATGTTTCAGGACTACGTGGATACTGACAGTCGGGCTGGTTCACAAATTGAAGCTCGCTCAGCGTGCTATGGAGCGGGCTATGCTCCGAGTTTATGAAGTTATCCGGAAAAGAACCGAAGTTACCGACATAGCTTGCAGAGTAAGCAAGCTGAAGTGGCAGTGGGCTTAGGGTTATCATATCTCAGGATTTGTCCTGAGGTCTCAGGATTTTTAGGCTCTTCTCAGAATTGCGGCCGGATTTGGAAAATCTCAGGAAATCTCAGGATTTTTCAATTTTCAATAAAATAGAGTAGTAGATTTTTCACATCTTTTTTATTACAAAAACAAATAATAAACTTCTTTAGAGACTAATTTAAAAATAAACTTTGGTCATGTGAATTGCATAAATAAAATCAACACTTAAAATCTATGAAACCTATTCTACTCAACAGTTTTATCGTAATTATTTTGCGATGATACCTTTTTATTTTATTTAATAACCTTTAGTCTTTTAACTCTGTTAATTCGCAAAATTCGGGAAAATCTCAGGATTTTTCAATGGAAATCAGTCTTTTTCTCCGGACTTTTAAATTTTCTATCCAGTAACCTTAAGTGGGCTGGCCATGTTTGTCGAAGGACCGATGGCCGGTAGAGCAGACAAGTCCTGGAGTGGAGACCGCGTGTCGGAAAGCGTAGTGTGTGGCGCCCCCCAGCAAGTTGGACCGACGACCTTAAAAAGGTGGCTGGGACAGACTGGATGCGGAAGGCGGAGGATAGAGTGTTGTGGCGCAGCCTGGGTGACGCCTATGTCCTGCAGTGGATTGCAATAGGCTGAAATCCCTAGCCAAGTGTTGTGATATTGTCTCCAAAACCAGCTGATTGCATCAAAACTAGAACATTTACTAGCATACGAATAATATATCCCATATGTACTTACGTGTTTCGTCGGCAAGTCGGCAAACGTTAATAGGTTTATTAACTGTAGTTAACTGACAATAACTAAGAGAAATAAACCCAATTGTTTATTACTTCCCGTGCCTTCAAAATGTGTTAAGAGGCTTATAATAGGTCTTTACCTATGAAATTGCCGTTTTGTATGAAAAAATTTAAACGAATTTTTTTCATGCATTTTTTATTTGTATTAATCGAAGTAATCACCCATGCAATCAATGCATCTTTGCCAACGCAGTGGCAGTTTATTGATGCCCTTCTTAAAGAAATCAGCTGGACGGGAGGCAACAAATTCTTCAAAGGCATTTTGTACTGCCTCTCGGTTATTGAAATTTTTCCCCGCCAAGAAGTTATCCAAATTCTGGAAAAAGTAATAGTCTGTAGGCGCAAGGTCTGGTGAGTAGGGCGGATGACGGAGAGCTTCCAACCCCAGTTCTTGCAACTTGGAGACCGTCTGCTGTGCAGTATGAGTTCGCGCGTTGTCGTGCAGGAGCAGCGGAGACGAGCGATTGACCAATGCTGGTTGGAGATGTGCCAGCTTCTCCATCATTGTGTTCAGTTCTTCACAGTACACATCTGAAGTAATGCTCACCCCGTTTGGTAAGAAGCTGTGATGAATCACACCGGCGCTAGACCACCAAACAGTGACCATCACTTTTCTAGGGGTAAGTTTTCGTTTAGGGCATTGTTTAGGTGCTGAACCAGGATCCAACCAACTTGCTGAGCGCTTGCGGTTATCAAACAGAATCCATTTTTCATCGCAGGTAACAATACGGTTCAAAATTCCTTCATTTGTGTGTCTGTTGAGCAGTGCAAGGTACGTCTCGACGCGTACTTCGCGCTGGCGATCATTGAGTTCGTGGGGCACCCATTTGTCAAGCTTTTTTATCTTGCCAATTTGACGCAAATGGACCAATATTGTTTTGACGCTAACGTCGAAAGCTGCTGCTAATTCAGCCGTAGATTGTGTATCATCAGCTTCCACAATCGCCTTTAATTCGTCATTGTCGACCAAAGTCTTCGGACGACCGCGAGGTTCATTTTTCAGGTCGAAATTTCCAGAACGGAAGCGAGCAAACCAATAACAAGTGGTGCGTTGGTTTGTAGTGTTAGCTCCGTAAACGTCGTTGATGTTGCGTGCCGCTTGTGCCGCGTTGCTGCCACGACGGTACTCATATTCCAAAAATTACTCGAATTTTTAACGTATCCATGATGACGAAAAAGATTGAAATGCGATGAAAATGTAACACTAATCAATAAACAAATGACTACTTTTGGAAAAAAAAATCATGTTTTTAAAATAAAATTAATTTGAAATTAGAATTCTTAGCCAAACAAAAATTATTTTGATTTGAAATGGCCAGTACTGCAGAACGGCAATTTCATAGGTAAAGACCTAATATTAGTTTAAACTAGTCATTTCGGAGGGAAAGTGTCATAAATCATTTATAGGATGTCTCGCTCGCACATTAGGTAAATGTGTCGTTAGAGGAAAATAAGCAGCTCATTGTAATTAAGACAGTTTTCCTATATTTTTATGTAGAAAAAGAAATAAGGCAATAAAAAGGGAAATCCATGAAAAACACGAAGTGAAGATTTTCTGTAAAATTTTCTTATGTGTGCAATACAAATAAATTAAAAAAAAAAAAAAAAAAAACTTTTTTACAAAAAAATTCAACCGACTTCCAAAAACAACACTACAAAGTGAAAAATAACTTTAATTTCGGAAGTCGGTGTCTAGTTAAATGTATTTTCGTTTTTTGCCACCGACTTCCGAAATTAAAGTTATTTTTCACTTTGTAGTGTTGTTTTTGGAAGTCGGTTGTATTTTTTTGTAAAAAAGTTTTTATTTTTCACTTTTTAGTTGTGTACCTACCCCACACAAATTCTAATACCACTATCTGCAAAACAAAGTAGAACATCATCCATATAAAAGTCGGGGTAAAATACGTATTATTGAAGCTAACTCAAAAACTACCGAAGCAAAGTTAATCAATTTTATATGGGACCAACTGTGATGTATACCCTCTCGAATAAAATAAAAAAAATCTAAATCGGTCCAGCCATCTTCGAGTAATCGGGGAACATACATAAAAATAATAATAATAATAAAAAAGGTTCCGACGAATTGAGAACCTCCTCCTTTTTGAAGTCGGTTAAAAAGCATAAAAAAAGTATTTAACGTGTGTGATAACGATCATAGGATACTTTTTATGATTTAGTGTGTATCCAGGGACTTAAAAGCGCAGATCTAAGCTTCTATTAGCCGTCATCTCATTGTAAAGGCGATACCAAAATAAATTGGAGGCTTTTTCGTAACCATTTATTTCACTATTGCAGCATGTATGGATTTAATTTTAGATGACTATTAGATTGATACTTTGACTGAAGGAAAACGTGATTGGGTTAAATTTCCTCAATAGAATTTAATTCCGAAAAGACCTCTAATTTTTTATATTTTTTTCTGTAATTCTAAAATCCCAAGTAATTTGATTGCAAAATTGCATTCAAAATGTGCGCATTAGGTAATTAAAAAAATCCGACTGAAAATAATTTTGATAGATAGTTTAATTTATTTTTAAATAATTTTTGTTTGGTTTGGCGCTTTTATTTTGGTTCCAGTGCATTGTTGCGCTCTCTTTTTTTCGTATGTGGAAGTAATTGACTCTGTCACTTTCTTATTCCCGGCCAGTTCGCTTTTTACATATCACCTTAAGGTGGATCCGCAGAGGTAGCCCGCAAAATTCATATTATCTTGATTTCCGAAATCAGACCAAACCACGGCAAATCTAACTTAGAGAGATGTATTGATGATTTGTATGGTTATAATTATGTAAATACGCATTTATTATTGTCACATGATTCGCGACAATAACAAATGCGTATTTAAGCGTATCATAAACACACCAGGGGGGCAATTCCGGTATTTTTAACAAGTTCGCAATCTCATCTTAGTCTCAATCTTTCAAAAATTATGAAGCATTTACCTACATTTTTGACATTTGATTGTCATTGGCATGAGATTGATTGACTTGAATTTGAACGTTTTTAGGTAAGAGAATTGGCCTTCTGAAACAGTTTATCAAATCCACTCACTCATAAGTTAACTCAAGAAAACAAAGGTTGCTCACATACTCACGATAAGAGTATGTTTATAAACTTACAAACTCTGTGTAAAGTGAGGTAACACCATATACCTACCGTTATTTACTCAAGTGAACACAACTTCTCGTTTGAGTTTGGAAAATTTATAACTTTGCCTTAAGATTTGTGTGGAGATATACGGGTGCGGAGTTGTAGCGGGTCTGGAGTCTGGATTGAATTGACTTTGAAGGAGTAATAAGGATAGCATTCTGCGCTCGTAAAATAAGTACTGGTATCCAGCTGCATCCGGTTAGACTGGAAGCGTACCCCAACATCGTTGGGAAAAGGCTAGGCAGACCAGATGGTGAATAAAGACTCCCGCACGACACGACACGACAAGACAGCATGGCGCGACAGCACGACGCGACTCTAGTAGAACAATTTCCATGATGTTTTCATAGGCATGGTTTTACTAGAGTTTATCTCATTGTCGCGTCGTGCCTGTTTGCGTGACCTTTCCGCGTTCGTTCGTTCGAGCGTTCGTTCGAGTCTGAAACTAGTTTGGCATTCTCGGAAACGGTACTGAACTGAAATCGTAACGTTCTTACTTCCTTACTTATTATAAATGCGAAATAAACTCAGACTGTCTGTTGTTCACACCTCAACAGCTGATCGGATTTCGATGAAAGTTTGCACACAAGTAGACCATGAACTAAGACATAGGATACTTTCCTGTTAGATAATATCTGACCTCTAAGCGGGCGAAAGTAAGAAGTCTTGAAAGCACAAGTGTTGGCCCTGG
This sequence comes from Cosmia pyralina, assembly GCA_946251885.1. Classification (NCBI taxonomy): domain Eukaryota; kingdom Metazoa; phylum Arthropoda; class Insecta; order Lepidoptera; family Noctuidae; genus Cosmia; species Cosmia pyralina. The sequence goes on along the minus strand of OX276342.1, from coordinate 20,567,729 downwards.
TATTATTGCAGAAGTTCAGAACTATATCTATTTCAGCTCTTCAGTGACGAATACCTACCTAAAACAAATTCCGACATTCAAATTATCCGAAAATTAGAGACGGCAATATTTTTTATTTCAGACAATGACAGAAAGATTTGATGACAGAATTAACACATACAGAATCAATGAAAACGCCAGCTAATATTATTATTCATTTTTTTCCTCTTAATTCCATTTGCAATCGACCGTTGGACCTTATGGAGGATGCGCTAAGGTAGCCCGCGAAATTCAAATTTTCTTAAGTTTTTTGCAATTTGCAGGTCAGTGTCTGGTTGTATGTTGGTTAAAATATGAGACGCAGCCATAGCTAATATGGCTTTACAGAATTATAACCTTTAGAATCAGCAATACAACTCCATAAGTTACAATTGACCTCAAATATAGCGATTTCATGAAATCATGAGGTTTGAGGTCAATTCTAACTTATGGAGTTGTATTGAAGCCATATTAGCTACGGCCGCGTCTCATATTTTAATCAACATACAACTTGTTACTGACCTGCAAATTGCAAAAAACGTAAGCAAATTTGAATTTCGCAGGCTATCTTGGCGCATCCCCCTTTTTTTTTTTTTTTTGTGGATGGGAAATCATCATATGACTTCTCCCGCTCCGGGCAGAGCGGGAGGGCGTGTCAGACTTTTACTGACTAAAACCCACCCGTGTTCCTTCAGTTGCCCGTCCCCCCCAGTCAGTAGCCCGTCAGTTGCATCCCCCTTAAGCGAATTAGTTCCATGGTCGAATGGCGTTGTGGTGGTGCAGCCAGTGCTGCGCCTCCCGTTTATGTGTGGTTATAGGTGGTTATAGGTGATATCCCACTTATAGGTGGTTCCTCTTCAGCCTTTTTACCACCGCTGTCGGGTTTAACAGTTCAGTAACTAGTGGGTTTGGATGCAGGGTTAGGCGTGCCTTGTGTTGTTTTTTGTACCGCTCGATTTCTGACTATGCTGATGGCATTTGTAGATAATCGTGGATTTCGTCGTTCCTAGCAAACCAAGGTGCATTTGCTATTGATCTTAGGATACCATTATGAACTCTTTGCAGGCAGAGTATGTTCGTTTTTCTGGCAACGCCCCACAATTACGCTAATAAATTTGATTAATAAAATTTTTTGTAGAAATGCATAGGTAGGGCTAACATTCCCTATGTTTTCATCAAAAGCACACGCACTCCTTACTCCCATATTTTGTTAAAGTTGAAAATGACGTGGTAGGTGATAAGCACATTCAGAGTTGGATTCATATATTTTCACAAACGTAGGTATAATTTAAGTAGCAGAGTTCTAAGCTAATTTTAAAATACACTGACACAATTTTATATATGGGGCTAGTGGCTAAGTAATAATAGCCGCACGGGTCGTTCGATCAGGTCAAGCTACGCTTGCAGCGGTTGGTCCGTAGATGGTTGACCATCTTTACATACCAAGACCCCTCGTGCCTCGGAAAGCATGTTAAGTTGTTGTTTCCGGCTGTCATTCGTGGATCTCTGATAGTCTTTACGGGTCGTCAGGAGCCCGAAAGTCTATGACAACCCGTCTTACCAAGAGGTATCGTCTTACCCAGGAACTGGGTTGTGGAGGTCAGATAGGCAGTCGCACCTTGTAAAATACTGGTATTAGACTGGAAGCCGACCCCAACTTAGTTGAGAAAAGGCTAGGGATGATGACTGACACAATTTTTTAAAGCAAGCAAAAAAATCAAAAAAAAAAGGTCAATGAAATAAGTGATTTCATAATTGATGAGATACTTAATACGAATAATATAAGTTACAACACCAAAACGGGGGTCCAAAAAATACTATCTCCTTCCAGGTATGTGTTTATTGTCTAAACATCACCCAAATTATTCTTAAAAGCTTTGTGAAAACTGTAACCGCAGATATAATACTTACCCGACTACGGCGAAACAAAAAGGAGGGAAAGTTCTTTTCTTTTTTTTAAAAGAGAACACATCTAACATAGAAATTAATTGATGATTATTATGGTTATAATTATATAAATACATATGTTTTATATCGCGAATCCTATGTTGATCAAAATACAACCTGACGACAACTGACCTGCAAATTAAAAAAAAAAAAACGGAAGAAAATTTGAATTTCGCGGGCATTGCGGATCCACCTTAAGTTAGATTAAACAATGATAATAAAATTATATTTAGCAAAATCTGAGGAATTTAGTGCAGTCAGGAGAGTATTGCTTTATAACAGTACTCGTCGTCAGCAACAAAAATCGATTAACACTTGCACTTCTCATATCTTAATTATTTAGCGAAATATTTAATTCAAATCAGAACAGAAGTACTTAAAATTTTAAGAACATTAACTCTTAACAGTTAAGCGAAAGAAAAGCAGTTTATCTAATCATTTTGTGTTAATTTAGACGATGTCAAAAAGTAGCAGTGTTAAACGACTTCTGCTGCTTGACCGTACTCCAAATAATATTAGGTAACTTCGGACTATCAAGAAGTAAACACGCTCCGATGCAAGGCAAATCCACTTGTGAGATAGTAACTCCTAGGGCAGATACCTGCTGCGACTATTTGTGCAATATCTTGGGACACAATAAGTCTAATCACTTTACGTCACTAAAAGGAAGAGTCTAGTTACAAACTTAGACCGATTCCCACCACGTCACACGTGTACAGTGCAAGCCTACTAGAATCTTTGGATCTAACCTACATACACGCTTCCTGCTCGTGACAATTAGATCAAGATGCTCAATTATAGTGCATCGTTACGTGTTCCTTGCGTCAAAGTTACGGCGATGTCGCATCATGGTTGCGTCAATTTGTTGCGTAAAGGGAGATGGGCAGAAGTTTAGTTTTTTTTTTATGGCAGTGTTGGTTTGTTTGTTATTTATGACAAATTTAGAGATTTAAATCTTGAGTTCAAGGGTTTTTCTCGGAGAAGGAATATGTTCACGGTCAGACGGGCAATAGGCTTTCTGTTCCGTAGTACATTGAATCCATACTAAATATTATACATGCGATAGAAACTCGAGAATATCTTATTTCAATCTATCAATAATAAAAAGTAAGTTCAAAAATTAAAACCCGACTACTGAAAAATCACGCTCGCCGCGGTCGGTCTGTAACCAATTAAATTAATATTATTTACCTCCACTTTTTAACAATTTAAACATATTTATTTACTTAAACTATATGACATATATACATATTTGTAATGTGCTCGTCAAGACCTTCTTTTTGATACCAAACATGTCATTATTATCTCAATAAAATTTTTTCGCGGTCAGAAATTTACCTACGTGTTAAGTCCACCATATTAAATTTCGGGAGAATTTCTGTAGCTTATGTCACCCGGACCATTATTACGAATCAATTCATACTTTTTTTTTTTTTTTGTGTATGGGAAATCATCAAATGACTTCTCCCGCTCTGGGCAGAGCGGGAGGGCGTGTCAGACTTTTACTGACTAAAACCCACCCATGCTCCTTCAGCTGACCGTGCCAGGGCCATGGTATCTCTTTCGAACTACCCGCGACCCCTGCGGCATCGGCCCAATTGACCCCGTCACTGCTGACATCTCTTTGAGGCGCGCGTGGAACACAACGCGCCGTTGACCCGGGCCTGGTCCTTACCGGACGGCGAGCTGCCCATTACTTGTCGTCCGTAAGCCCGCGCCTACGGTGGCCGGGAATCGGCAATCGATTCCCGCCGCCCAGGGCGTCTCCTACGGCGGCTAGGGGTGCGAGGGCGCGGCTGTTGCCTCTCCCTCACGCGTTCCGCTTCCTCCTTCGCGAGCATTACTGCTTCGCAGAAGGAGGTGACGGCTTCCCATGCACTCTCGCTCCGCACCATGGCCTGGACCAGGTTCGAACGCGAGAGATCGCCGCCGCCGATCGCCTCCGTGAGAACACGGCGGTGCTCCGCCCAAGCCGGGCAGACCTCCACTGTATCAATTCATACCTTACACATTAAAATCGGTTCAGTAATTTAGGTGCTACGGTGGAACACACGTAAATACATACTTATATATATAAATACTTACATACATAGACTGCTAAAATCATAACCCTTCTTTTTGGCTTTGCTGTAGTCGGGTAAAAAGAAAATTAGACATGCATACAAGATATTTTTTTGTGTTTCTGTAATTAAAACGTATAGAGGCACATACAACATGATTTTGTTTTCGACACAATTTAGGAATATATTGTGTCGAAAATAATTCCTCCTTGTGCCTCTTTAGACATTTTAATTAACAAACACTAAAAAATATCTTGTAATTTTCTTTTTGATAACTTCTTCGAAAGTTTCATTCACATTTATAATAATTAGTATGGATTCAATGTAATAGAGGGCCTTTGTCTGACCGTGCACATATTCCTTCTCCGAGAAAAACCCTGATGGGTGGACGACATTGTTACCATCGCAGGTAGAACCTAGATGAGGCTGGCACTGAAGCGTGATAGGCACATGAAAAGAGAAGCCTATGCCCAACAGTGGGTGAAGTCAGGCTGTGGATGATGATGATGATGAACCATGATATCCTACTCATATTTTAGATGTGAAGGTTTGTGAAGATGTTTCGATGTTTGTTACTCAATCACGCAAAAACAGCTAAACGGATTTGGACGAAATTTGGCACCCAGATAGTTTGTATCCTGGATTAACACATAGGATACTTTTTATCCCGGTAGTAGGTTCCCATGGGATAATTTCCGACAACCACGCGGGTGAAATCGCGGGCAACAACTAGTCTATAATAATATGAATAAAAATAAATCCTGATTGAGTGATTCATCAACGCCCAGCCCAAACCCTTGTACCTAGAAAACTAAAATTTTGCACAGAGATTTCCTTTTTAAAGTACAGTCAGCAACAAAAGTTTATTAACATTTGCAGTTTTTTAATTAAAAAAATAAATAAAAAATGTTTATTGCATCAACTTAAATTACTTATTCTATTACAATGGGGAGAATCCTTTTAAGCAAATAGTAAATAAAAAATTCGCTTCGCTTTCGCTTAGTCTTAATTATTAAGCGAAATATTTAATTCAAATCGGAACAGAAGTACTTAAAATTTTAACAACAGTTAAACGAAAAAAAAGCAGTTTATCGAATCATTTTGTGTTAATTTAGAGTTTTAGACGATGTGAAAAAGTAGCAGTGTAACCCACTTCTGTTGCTGACCGTACATAGCAGGGTTTCATTTAAAATGAACCTTCTAATTTCTACCTGCATGACGAGCTAAGTAATTATGTACTACAATTATCACTACATTATTCACACTAAACGTTGACATAGTAATTAGTGCTAAGTCTTAGACAAACAATATTCTATTGTCTAATAGAGATATTGAAATCTCACGGAGGTTGAACTATGACTTATATTACTCGTACTAAAACTTAATTATCTTGTGGTCGCATGCGCTAATGCTGAGTATGAGGTCCTGATTTGATTCCCGGGTCGGGCAAAGTGATATTGGGTTTTTCCATCTGGAATACGGTATTTTAGTCTATATGAGAAAAATCTAAAAAAAATATTCGGAAAAGCAGTCGGAAAATGTTAGTTTTAGTTCATAAAATAACAATATAAATTTCAAAATTCAATTCAAGGTTTTCTTAATCTGTGTTATAACACCATGAAAGTACACTCCTACCAACTTATCTGTGAAATGGCGAAAATTGGAACTATGGCCGTCATGTTGAAATGTCATTCGATTGTGCCGACGCATGTCATTCGATTGTGTCGACGCATCGACGGTGCCGTCCTCTTTCAGTTCACAAATATGTTGATAGGACTGTATTCGCCATGTTATTACGTCACACTGCTGTATAAATTAAAAAGTGTCAATGTCAACTGTCAACTGATTAGCGTATTTATAGTGTTTGTTTACTAAGCGAACTGACGTCGCCACACCACCACAGAGCAATATGGCGTCCAATGCGTCTAGCGTTTTCGCGCGAAATTTGAAAATATATTTAAATGCATTTTTATGGCACTTATCGATTGAATAATTTATTTTTATTTTTTTAATGGCTTATTAGCACTAAAAAATCTAATAGAGACACTTTTCAAAAATAGTGGTAATACCCTATTGTCAGTACAACGCGAAGTCTGTATTAGTGCCCGGTTAATGGCCATGGGTGGAATGTGGGTGTTCTATACAGATTTAAATCATGGGTGGAATGTGGGTGTTCTCAGATTTAAATTAAATTAGCTATCGAAACTCTGCAGACGTGATGGGTATATCGATATCTAAACATGATAAATAAAAATAATATTGATTTAATATTTTTTTTTTGGGTCTTCGAGCACTGCTAGTGTTGTTGCTTGAAGTATGAGTTAGTACATTTTGATACAAGTGGACAATTTTTGTTATTGCATTCGAGGCGGAATTAACACCCGAGCCGTAGGCGAGGTTGTTTTTGAGCCGAGAACTACAATAACAAATGTCCACGTGTATCAAACGACGTTTTTCAATACACTTTTGAAGAAATAAAATAAAACAACGAAAAATATTTTTGTCATTCATGCATGACAATAATTATTAGGAAACTATGATTTAAATTTTCTTTTTTTTTCCGCGCTTTGCTTTCGCCAGGTTGAAGGAGAAGCAACGGTATAAAGCCGATAAACAGCCTAATATGAAAAATAGAAAATTCAAATATTTTTGAGTTTAGAACACAAATAAATGTTAATTTGTTCATAAAAGTTTTTTTTATTGTAATAATCATAGTTTTTGATGATATTCTATTTATAAGCATTATTTAAATGTTCAAAAAATATTACCGCCGTAAAGACGCATATCTCTTTGCTGAGATTAAAAAAAAAAACATTCACCTCCGAATAGAGACGGCGTGAATAGAGGCATTGAACTAATTTGGACTAAGTACAGGTATACGTTATCTGTGGCAATTTTTATTCCCGCACACGGGTTGGAAAATGAAAAATCGCACGCGTGTGAAATATATTGCATTGTGAACCTAATCGTAGTGCGATATGAACCAATTTTCGAGGAAGTGTATTGAAAAATCTGTTTTCTTTTGTTCTATCGTGTTTCAAAAAATTCTACTTCATCTGACTAAAAATATGTGCTTAGGAAATTTCAAAATGTTCGATATCTCCAGACTTATTAATAGCAGCGATACTCGCCTTAAATAAGCCTTTGGATCAATCAATCAATTCAGTCTGTTTTGGTCCACTGCCTCTTCCAATTTCTTATGTTATTGATGTGACATAAATACATCATATCATTTACGAAAAATAACAGGTTTTCTTTCTTAGACCAACGAAAGAAAAAAGTAAAAGTAATCTTATATATTCTAGGCACATCACTTTCGCTACTATTTTAATCTAGATACAACCAGTTATTTTTTTATTCATTTAAATGTGTTACCGGCTTTTCGAGTTGGTGATACACAAAACCACATTCGAATTTTAAATTATGTCCCTCAAAATAGAGTCGTGACCGCGTAACGACTTTCGCTTTCGCTGAGCAAATGATGTTGTGTAGGGTTGTCGGCTGATGTGCGAATTAATTGAGTAAACTACGATTTTACTCGTAGTGAGCCATCATCTATATAAATAAAAAGAGAAGTCCTGACTGACTGACTAACTCATCACCGCCCAGCCCAAACCCATGAACCTAGAAAGCTGAAATTTTGCACAGAGATTCCCTTTATAATGTAGGCCAGGAATAATTACGGATTTCCCGGTAGTACGTTCCCGTGGGATATTTTCCGACATTCACGCGGGCGAAGCCACGAGCAAAAGCACGTACAGCCATGTTTAGATAATACTGCAAGATACTTACCCGAGTCTTCATTGTTGTTTGTGGACATAGCTTAGGCTTTTGAGTTTTCTCTATCAATCACAAAACTGTATGACATATGGAAAAACAAAATATAATATCTTTCAACTGCTGCAAATCTCATTTCATAACACATATTGCAACAGAAATTTTTCATTATTTCCATCAAACCCACTTCAAGAAAAAACACAATCTGCCAACCCTAACCCACAACTGAGTGAATGAATGAATGACTGAGTGAAAGAAATTTCATTCGTCCGTATGAGTAACATTGTGTAACGCGACTTTGCTCGACCTCGTTACGACTTTGGTCTCAATTTGTCCGCTTGCCTTTACAAAGGTACTTTCTTTGTGTCCAGTATGGAGTCTTAATTAGTGACGTCACTGGGGTTGTTGACCTTCATTGAGATGACCTTGAGTGTTTTATTTAGGGTTATGTAAAAATTGTTTTTCGTGTAGTTTATTTTTGGTCAGCCTACTGTTGAACTTAGGATTTTCCAATTGCCGACCGGATAGGCTAAAAATAGGCAAGGTTACCTGCGACCTTTAATTTTTGGTAGATCTAGATAAGTAGATACTTATAGGCACAGAAAGAGAAAATGGTGACTGCAAAAAATAGGTAGGTAGACAGACTTTCTGACCAATCCGATGAGGAATTTTTCACGTAGTGCTCGAGTACGCTAAAAACGATCGTTTACTTAATTTAATTAATCTATACAACATTCGTAAGAGTATGCTGAGTGAGATCTCTAAAAACTATACCACAGAATATTCAAGCTACAGTAGTTTGTCTGGGCAGTGACCTTGAATTAATTAGCTACAGGCGCTTGGTAGTTATATACGCGTCCGTCCGTGCGTAACTGACGCGCACTCGAACTGTTGCGTACTGCACGCATAACATGATGACGTTTTGTCGACGGAAGAATAGACAAAATGACACATTGCCATGCTTAGACGCGTCGAATGTGTAGAAATATTTCTACAATCTGGCAATTTGTCTATTCTTCCGTCGACAAAACCCGTTTCTATGGTGGTCAATGTGCTGGTCTGGGATTTCGAAGCGCGTCGTTCCGGTCATTTTCTATGAAGAGTTAAATCACCTTTTTTGTTTGTAAAGATTAAGGACATCTTGGTATAAAAGTCTAGAAAACCATTTTCCTCCTAAATGTAACGTTACTGATAATGAGACCCTAATTTTCAAAACTTTTTGCTACAACTTGTCGAACTAATTACTTTCTTTTTGAAGAACATGATCACCCAACTTCCATCAGCTAAATTAAAAATTAAATTAAATATTAATTTATTTCAGGAAATTATTCCCATATTAAAGCACTACAAATAAAATAAATATTCATAAGGATTTATTATACAATTATAGTTATTAAGCTAATCAAGTAGATGAAAAATATATTATCATAAAACAACTACATTTTTGCGATGAGTAAAGTTATCACTAAGAAACCCTACTCCACCCCCCCCCCCTTACGTAATCCCTCAACACCTCGAATATAACACAGCACAATCAAAAAAGCTCCCATCGGTATAGAACTAAAATATTTTTCACTGAAATCCAACAATACGGTATATTTGTCGACCAGCCAGCGAAATAGAAAATTTTTATGTTAGAAAAGTCACTTTGATTGGTGGAATCACTGGATTTTTACCCAATACCAGCTATATGGATATCCCTAGGGATTTACCAGAATCAATATTGGCGTATATTGAATCGAATACCTATATAACTAAATCGGATTATTTGACCCGAATTCGGTTCATTTTTATTATAATATTGTTAGTATGTACAAAAGTATGGGGGAGACCTTTGCCCAGCTGTGAGACAGTATCTAATAGGTTAAGAAAAACACTCGTACAGTCAGTGGTCTTTTATTTTTAATTATTAAAATATAAAAATGTTGAATTAAGAGTTTATTTGAGAACCCGAAGGATGCCACATTGGTTGCATTTTCTCGGATCTTTAATTTAGCAATGAAAGTCTTTTAAAAGTACAATGTTTTTTTAAACACATACACGTAAACAATAATATTCTGTTTCGGCCTTTCTTCTCAGAGTAGTCGATAGGAAACGCCTACCTCGTCTAGTTTAAAAAAAATATTATTATGATTAACGTTTATAAGTGTTTGTACAAACCTACTTACAGAAATACAATTATTTATCATTGAAATAACACGAATTATTGAGTATAGCTGCGAACAGCGCCACCATTGAGAAAAAAAATAATAAGTCAGGAGATAAGGAACATTTTGAAATTTCCTATGCTCGCCGTTTTTGGCATTAACTGTTTATCTTCGAATCTAGGAGAGGTTTAGTGTTGATTTTTTTGATACAAAAAATTCTTCGTCTGACTAAAAATGTGTGCATAGGAAATATAAAATGTTCCATATCTCGACTTATTAATTTTTCAGTGGTGGCGCTGCCGGTGAGCAGCTATACTCGCCTTAAGTACAACGATTACTGAGGTGCAGAATACCTAATGAATAATGAAAAATGCTATCGTAGACATTATGAAAGAGAAACAGTGTGAAACGACTTTCATTGCTGACTTAGGTCCTGTACGTAATGTCTCTTTATAATGTTAAGGTGTATTTATTTTTTACCCGACTACGGCGAAGCAAAAAGGAGGGTTATGATTTTGACCGGTATGTATATTCATCTGCTCCCTTATAACTTCTAAACTACTTACTATAATTTGACAAATGAGGTGTTGTTAGAAGCGTCTTGGCTGGTTATAAGCTATATGAAGTCACATAAAATTGAATATAGCGCCCTATAGAGGACATAAAGTCATGAACTAAAAGAAAATTTGAATATAAGTATGCCGTGTGGGGTATCAAATGAAAGGGCTTAATTAGCACATTTCAAATATATATATACCTTTTACCTTGGCCAGCGGCTTAGCATTGCCATACAACGTGGCAATGCCGCCAGTCTCTTGGGTACTTTACCAGTCGACAGCGATGCGGAGGAATTTTTCGACGCCATATTTTAGTTTTTTAATAGTTTTAGTTATGTTAGTATATAATTTCGTTATTTTTAGGTTATGTTTACAGTTAAATGTAAATGATGTGTATACTATTTAATAAAAACGTATTATTTATTTAAATACCTTATTGGACAATACCTACATTCTATGCGAATAAATGATTTTATTATATATATATATATTGTTAGCTATTGCTCGCGGCTTTGTTTACATGCACCCGATAATTGGGAATCATTTCTAAAATCACGCCTCAGATGTGAGCCAAACATGTTTTATCTCCAAACCTACCCAAAATACATATAATTATAATAATTATTCTTCTTTAAAAATGTACAATGGCTCTGCAAATACTTTACCACGAAATTATAACCCTAAAATAATTTAAATAAAAAGTAAGTTTAAAAACTAAAACTTTTTTTTTTTTTTTTTGATTCGAGAAATTATCTTGGTCAGATCATGATAAAAAAAATCATATACAATACATTCACAAAAAAAAAACCCTTTTCCCAACTACCCTCCGTTCTTTCACCCCACTCGCGTATCTCCGAAAATCAAACGTAACAAAATTAAAGTGGATGGCTCTGAAACGTTGAAATTTAACTCAATAACGTGTTGAAAGCCTGAGGCTCTGTCCAGCACAGCATTGGTATAGCACAATGATAATCGTGTTAACTGCAACGACTGTCAAAAGCAAGGAAACCGAGCAGAGAGAATATTTCCATGCTGCAGTTTATGTGTGTGGGTATGGAGATACGGCTGTTTTGTTACTGGTGTATAAAGACGAGCCGTGATTGGTTCATTTAAAGTATAATTCTATTCCGAGCTAAGCTAGAAGAATCTAAATGATTCAACGAGATTCAATTGTTTTTTTTTTTTCGAGTTTAGGTGATAATTATGCTAAAAGCGAACTGCCGTGTGATTCTGTAAGACCTCATCCTAAACTTCGAATCTGAATCCGCTGTGAGTTTCTTGATTGGCATTCTAAAAACTCGGTTGATAATTCAAATTTACACTAGCGCTACCCTTGCGAGCGTGTCAGCGAGTTGAACTAAATTGACGTAAGATTTTGACAGATAAAGTATGAGATGACGTAAGAAGTGGCATTCAGTAAGGTAATTCCTCCGACACTTCGATGCTCACTTTGCGCTCGAACCCGATTCAAAGTGTCAAATAAAAAGCATCTATTTTACGAGTGAGAGTGAATAGCGATGTGAGATGCGAGTTGTTTGAATTTTACAGAATCGACGTACTGGGCCGGAATAAGAAAGTGGCAGAGTCAATTACTTCCACATGCGAAAAAAAGAGCTCTACAATGCACTGGAACCAAAATAAAAATTGTTTAAAAATTAATTAAACTCATTAATGCCCGGTTTCTGAGGTTTTTAAACGGAGTTTATCCATTCGATAGTGATTATTGGTACAATATCGTGTTTCTGAACACTACGTTATGGAAGAATTCAGCTTAACAGTCGAGTGAATTACTATCAAGGATTTATCTGAGGGCCTCAAAAGAATTCGCTTAAATAGATAATTTTGTCGATTCAATAGCTATTGAGTGTTTAAAATCCGTTTAAGAATTCTGTAGAAACTGGGCATTAATCAATTACCTAATACGCACATTTTGAATGCAATCTTTCAATGAAATTACTTAATATTTTAGAATTACAGAAGAAAATATAAAAAAGGAGAGGTCTTTTCGGAATTAAATTATTTTGAGGAAATTTAACCCTATTCCATTTTCCTTCAGTTATAGTATTAGTGGAATCGTCAATAAATATACATCGAAAATTTAAATCCATCCTGTATATCTTTCGCATACTCCTTTCAAATCTATATATGATGGCTATAGAGTGTTTTTTTTATACTGGCAGGTGTCTGAAATAATGCTTTTATAAGAAAACAAAAATATTGTAGGAATTACAAATTAAACAACCACTAACGCATTATTTTCATGCAAAAATACAATGAAAATAACGTGACAGCTTGCTTGATGGGTCAATCAGTGAAAAAAGCAAAATTTAAAAAAAACCCGACCATCTATTAGACACAGAAATGTCATCGAAATGGTCACAAACAAAACCAAAAACTGACGCTATAAATTCACTGTTGTTCCCAAATTCAATTATACTTATAAATCTCTAAACAGTTTTGCCGTTAATTTCGAGGGAAAAGCCCTTAACTAAATACCGCCATTGTCTCCGAATCAGAATTAGGGACGCAAAACCAAACGCTTTAAACAAACGATGTAAATGAGCCATAAAATTAGAAGTAGCCTTGATAGATACAATAAATATAGGGACAGAAGACCAACAGTAACTTTTTATCTGGGTTTAATAATTTATTCTAGAATATTAAAGGATGTTCTAGTCTAGATATTCTTGTAAATAGTGGCTGCTGAGGAGCTCGTGGCTAAGTAGTAACAGCCGCACGGGTCGATCGATCAGGTTAAGCTACGCTTGCCGGGGTTGGTCCGTGGATGGATGACCATCTTTACATACCAAGACTCCTCCGCACCTCGGAAAGCACGTCCCGGCTGTCTTTCGTAGATCTTTGACATTCGTTACGAGTCGTCAGAAGCCCGAAAGTCTGATAACCAGTCTTACCAAGGGGTATCATATAAGGTACCCAGTTACTGGGTTGTGAAGGTCAGATAGGCGGTCGCTCCATGTAAAATACTGGTATTCAGCTGCATCGGTTAGACTGGAAGCTGACCCCAACATAATTGGGAAAAGGCTAGGCAGATTGATATTGTAACGGGTGGCTGCATATAAGACATCAGCTTTGCCTCTTGTGATGGCAATGCATCTGTGATGCCTTTGGTATCACAGTTATCCATAAGCCACGCTTACCATCACTGCATACATTACTAGCTTCTGTTCGCAACTTCGTCCGAGTGAAATTTCTTGTCCCCCCCCCCCCCCCCACGCGACGGCCGACCCATCGTATCGCATCGCCTGCCTGCTTTATTACTTAATTCGTCTTCGCTCAGCGTTCTTTCTGATGTTTTTCTGTTTGCTCCGCTCCTAAGAATCCTAGCGTGATGTTAAATGCTGAAATAATTTTTAAAATCGGTTAAGTATTTTTTTGAGTTTATATCTCATCCATTTAGACTGGAAGCCGACCCCAACATATTATATGCCGATGATAATGATAATAGAAGCAGCTATACACACATACAGTCAAATTAAATTAGCTAGCGAAACTCCACAAAGTGATGGCATCGATATCTAAACACAACAAAAAAAAATTGATGTTTTTTTTGGGTCAATGACCGCAGGTAGTTTGTTAGGTACTTATGAGTTTATAAATCTGTTTTATCGTGTTGAAATGTCACATCATCACGTGTGTGAAGTTTTGCTAGCTGATTTAATTTTACGACGAAAGTTATGGCGCAAAGGCTGCAATCAAAATTCGAACGATAGCCGCTGCGTTTGTGCCAACAAACCTTCTGTCTCAACATTTCCCTTTAAAAACGCGTGATTCATGCTAAGATTATTAATATTCTAGTCGGTCACTTCGTCAAAACTTCTATAATTACTGGGGTATATTAATCTACGCGAAGACGCCAAGAATTTTATAAAGTGTGCCTAAATAATGCCCGAGGACTTCCGAGTTTTGTAACAATTTATGTAAATGCGTTGTTATAGTGGGGGAATGGGTGTATGTAATGGGTGTTTTAGGGTGCTGTGTTCCGGGTTTTAGGATGTGGATGCTGTACTATGTCTGTGTGGGTAATGCACAGAACAGATAAAGGGGTTAGAAGGGCCTCGCGATCTAAGTGCGTGTGGTTTATTTGTGTGCGTAATGCGCGTACGTATTGGTCTCTTGCTTGTAGTGGAGTTACAGAGTGGGGGACAAGCGGCGACACGCGTACATTACACAAATCAGGAACTATTCCTTTCTCACCTTTTTATCTGTTCTGTAGGGGTAATGTCAGTGGAAGTTTAGGGGACGTTAATGATAGACATAGTCATGTGTTTGCGCTATCCTACTCTCCAGAGAGAATGATCTTGTTACGGTTTTATTCAGGGATGATTATTTAATTTTTAACCGACGAATAAGAAAGAGGAGGTTCTCAAGTCGACACGTATATTATATTTTTTTTTTTTTATGTATGAGCACCCGTAACTTTTTACAGAGTAGTCCGATTTGACAACATTTTGTTTTATTCGTTAACCGAGAGCGTATACTTCAAAATTGGTCACATATAAAATTTATTCATTGCTTGGGTAGTTTTTGAGTTAGCTTCAACAATACCTATTTTTTCCCCACTTTTTATGTGGATGATGTTCTAATTTCTTTTGCAGGTAGTGGTACTAGAATTTGTGTGGGGTAGGTACCACAACTAAAAAATAATAACTTAAAAAAAAATACGACCGACATCCTAAAACAAAACTAAAAGCAAAAAACCACTTTAATTTCAGAAGTCGGTAGCAAAAAACGAAAATAAATTTAACCAGACACCGACTTCCGTAATTAAAGTTATTTTTCACTTTGTAGTGTTGTTTTTGGAAGTCGGTTGTATTTTTTTTTTTGTATAAAAGTTTTTGGATTCATCGATCCCTGAATTTTGAAATCCAGAGTGAAGTAATAGTCAATAATAATTTATTGGTAACATATTACATATCGCCGCAAAAAAAGTAATCAGCATCAATATTTTTCAAAGCAATCGGGGAAATTTTTTAATTATACCCCAAAAAAGTGAAAATATTTTCAATGGGTATTGGATGAATGGGCCTATTGATAGTAGACATACCTTTCCAAACCTACGCAAGTAAATATTATTAATACGCCTGTTTATAGGTTAATCGTATGTTAAGATTTACGATCATCCATTCGATCATTCACTGTCCACGGAGGTCATTGTTTAGCGAATGATGAATCAATTTTACTGAACATTCATGAACTGCTTGAACTTTAACGCGTTGTGCAATGTAACTGTTAGTTAAAGCTTTAATTACACAACAAGCTATAAAAAAGGTGAGAGGTGTCAAGGGACACCCGGATGGAACGAAGTTCCTTTCGATTAATTAGTAAAAGAAAATAAAAAATAATAAAATTAATTAAAAAAAGAATTTAAAAAAACCAAAAAAAAATAAAAAAAAAACAAAAAAAAATAATAATAAAAAAAATAAAAAAAAGTTAAAAAAATTTAAATTAAAAAAATATTATTATATTATTTTTATTATTTTATTGTTATTTTTTTATTATTTCTTTATTTATTTTTTTAATATTATTTTTTCTTTTTTTAATATTTTTTTCTTTTTTTTTATTATTTTTATTTATTTTTTATAATAAAATTTAATTTCTTTTAAGTTTAAGTAAGTATAAGAGAGAGAGAGACAGACAGAGAAACATGCGCACGACGCACAGCTTACAATAGCTTACTATAGCAAAAAGTGTCGTTACAACTTTTCGTGAGAATTTTTTCCGTCTAGCCCCCTTTCACAACGCGCGATAAGGAACTTCGTTCCAATAATTATTATATTTTAACTCCACAAATTATAGTAGGCGCTAACGGGGAAGAAAACATCGTGTGGAACCAGCATGTCCTAGAACAAGTCGAAGACATCTGTCATCCACCAACCCACACTGGACCCGCGTGGTGGATTATTTCCCAACAGTTGGATCGATAAGGCTTGTGGCTAAGTAATAACTGCTGTATGGGTCGACCAGGTTAAGCTACGCTTGCCGCGGTTGGTCCGTGGATGAGTGACCATCGTTACATACCAAGAACTCCATGCCTCGGAAAGCACGTTAAGCCGTTGACCCCAGTTGTCATTCGTGGATCTTTGACAGTCGTTACGGGTCGTCAGAAGCCCGAAAGTCTGACAACCAGTCTTACCAAGGGGTATCATAATACCCAGTAAATGGGATGTGAAAGTCAGATAGGCAGTCGCTCCATGTAAATTAGACTGGAATCCAATTTAGTTGAGAAAAGGCTAGGCAGATGATGAGTCGGATCGATATAGGCTGAGCATGCTGCGCGCTTGTCTGACGCACTCTGGGCACCCCTTTAGTTACGCTACCAACCTGCTGACTGGCTTATTTAACTGTTCGGTGACATGGTAAAAGTTGTAACCTTATTTTTCAGCCAAAAAATTGTGTTAAAAAGTAAGATAAACAAGTTTGAGCTTATCTTTTTAACCGATTTCAAAAAAGGAAGTTCTGTATTCGACCCGTATGTATGTATATGTATGTATGTTTGTATGTCCGCGATTTTCTCAAAAACTGATGAACCAATTTTGATGATTCTTTCACTAAAGTGATCTACATTTTTTCAGGAAGGTTTTAGTATTATGAACGAAGTCATATGCATCCGCTTAGAAATTCTCCGGCATTTCTAAGCGGATTTTGATGATTCTTGTTTTTTTTTTCTTGGGCTTAAATATTTACTTCTAGAAACCGACTTCAAAAACCTAAAACGAATAAAATAACTTTCCTAAAAAACCTAACTGCTTCTGAAGTCGGTGTCTTCAAGTCTTCAATGCACCTTAGCTTGGCAGCGACATCAGAAGCTGTTAAGTTTTTTATGAAAGTTATTTTATTCGTTTTAGATTTTTGAAGTCGGTTTTTACTTTTTTTTTGTTTACCTATGTTATCAGCTCCTATAAACAGGTGCGGCACCCATCTCGTGTTACGAGCGGTGCCTTTGAACCGCGCGCGATTCGCGTCGCATGTCGCGACCGTTTGTACACTGAGCGTATTCCGATCATGCTCCGATATGCATTTGACTAGCTTTCGTAGTATCTCGCTTCGCTCAGCTCCATAAGCAAATCAAGTTTTATCTTCACATTGATGAGAATATAAACCAATGTTCTTAACTTTTTATGAGTACTTAGTCATTATTTTAGGTCGTTGTATCTCAGTGTGGGTGTCAAAATAATGTACTTGCATAAACGTTTTCCATTTACAAATGTCGATAGGCTCGCCCCCATCTCTTTGGGACCTAATTCCGTCATTGAAAAGCTGTGGGTGTTCCTTAAGACAGTTTAACAGAGTAATGGAATTATAACTTTGACGCTACTTTAGGTACGGTCAGCATCAAAACTCGATGACCACTTCAGTTTTATAATCTTAATTATTGAGTACCTACAACGTTCATAAAAAATCTGTATATATATACTTGTAGTATAAATTTAAAAAAAAACGCCACTGATGCCGCGATTAGCGTGACCCTTGGCCCAAGTTATTTAACATAATATTTACAATACAAGGTCAAATTAAATTAGCTAGTGAAACTCCGCAAGCGTGATTGGTATCGATATCTAAACACGGCAATATAAAATAAAAAAGATTTTGATGTTTTTTTTTGGGGTCAGTGACCGCTGGTAGTTTTGTTACTTGAAGTGTGATTTGATAAAATCTATTTTATCGTATTGAGAAGTCGATACCCATCACGTCTGTAAAGGTTACTAAAAAAAAACAGATTTTTAAACTGATATCTTAAGTAACTAAGTACACTACCAGCACGGCGTTTGATGACCCAAAAAAAAAAATCGCCAAATTATTTTATTTTTTGTTTTATTCGGTTCCGATTACGTCTGCGGAGTTTCGCTAGTTAATTTAATTTGACTCTGTATTTTTACCTTTGCCTTTGACTCGAAATGATGAATAAGAATATTTCACCACAACATGAGTCATTTTTAAACATAAATGTAGCAAAATATCGCTTTCTATCCCAGTTTATTGTTGAATTAATAATTGTTTTTTTCCACTGTGAAATCCTATCTTGTTTCATGTCACGATGAAAGGAACGACTAACAACCATAACCGTGTCAGATTAAAAACATATAATATTAAGATGGATAGCATGCAAGCGTCCGATCTTCTTTATTTATCAAAATAATATTTACCAAGCACCAAAACAAACCTTACCTACGTCTTAGCCTTGACCCAAAATCTTATCATATCTGGTTCGGGTATCCTCAAGGAACGGTAAGAGACAAACAGATCTCGGATCCACTTATTGGCTTCTCAGATTACGTCATAATATTTCACGAGATGATTGATATACTAGGCCCGGTGCGCCGGATGCCCTGTTGTGTAAGTCGCGGTTTTACGCCCGTAGGGATGGGGTGGTGTCGATTGAAAGATAAAAAGATTATATTTTGCACGCCTCACAACGTTTCAGCATGTGAGAGTGCTCTACTCTCGATTTGTCGTCTTGTCAACATTTTCCAAAATAAAATCGCTTCTATACTCACAATTATGCATGGAATTCTTATTAAAAGGGAAGTTTCAAAAACAAGAGACTTGACATTATAAGATTAATATATTTTTAGATAGATTTATATATAACAAATTAAAAAATTACGTGTAGTGCTTGTCGTCACGATTCACGTCGTCTCACACTTAATGGATTAATCTAAATCGTCTTCTATAAGTTATCTTTCATCTTTCGGATGTGCCCTATTGGTTTTAATTATCAAACTCATTACCATTCCAAAGGTCAAAAATCGATGAATTTCCTTACATTTTTTTCCGCAAAATTTATCAGTGAGGCGTGAACTTTTGGATTTTCCAATTTTTTTTTGTACTTAGGATTTTTTTCTGGAACTATTTATCTCTATAATTAATTAATCGTTACGTTAGACTTCTACCTGTGGTGGTGTGCTGTTCACTATGTGTAGTAAAGGTGATGTTATATGTAGAAAATGCTTGATTTGTTTCAAAATGTATTTTATGGTGACAAGGTTAACAACATTTGTAGCAGTCGACTGCCTGATCATATTATTCTAAAGTCCTTTACGCAAATGCGACTATCTTCTTTGTATTGCCATTTATTGGTTTGGGTTGAAATGTCTTTGTTTTGTTGTTTATTCAATAAAAATATATCCTTTAAGGGTTAGTCTTGTCTCAAGCGCTTCTTCAAAAGAAATACCAATCCCACATATGTGTCAATAACACAAAGAAACATTTCAATGAATAGGTAATACTTACGGCTTACTTACCTATCTTTTTACGTTACCGATTACCTTTTTATCGATACAAGGGCACATCCCTAATCATTCCTTACAATTCAGCGAAGAGGCCTTCATTATGTAACGTTTTCTTATCTCGGGCTCACCTTAAGAAGATGTCTGCTGGTAAGGGATACGTAAATTATTCCTCCAAAACCGCTGCCTCTAATCTTGGGATGTGGTGCGATTGTCAGCGGGGAGAATGATTTATTGCCTTTTTCGATGTTTAAGGGCTTCATTTTTGGCAAAAAAATAAGGAGAAAATTGGTTTGGTTCACGTTAAGGTAAAAAGAAAAATGTTTAAAGTGTTTTTAAGAACGGTTTAATATTAACATATATTATTATTAGCAATTTGATTTTACAATTTCAAATGCACGTAATACATGTACACTTGAGAAAAAAATCACAGTCAGTTGACTTGTTGGCAAATAAAAGTGGCAAAACATTGCGTAAATCAAATTGTGCAATAAAACTTTATCCTGCGCCTTAAATACTGAGAAGGCAAGCCGCTCGTGAGGAAATCTAGACCTAAATGTTCAAAAGTCGTCAACACGTAGTTTAAAACTTGGTAGGTAATCATCCATGCGCGTTCCCTATCATAAGAAAAGAGTTTATAACCCTGTCCTTGTTATTAAAATAACCTCCTATGCTTGTGGCTAAGTAATAACAGCCGCACGGGTTGATCGGTCAGGTTTAGCTACGCTTGCCGCGGTTAGTCCGTGGATGGGTGGCCATCTTTACATACCAAGGCCCCTCGGTGCCCCGGAAAGCACGATAAGCCGTAATTGGTCCCGGCTGTCATTCGTGGATTTTTGACAGTGGTTAACTGGGTTGTGATGGTCAAAAAGGCAGTCGCTCCATGTAAAATACTGGTATTCAGCTGCATCCAGTTAGACTGGAAGCCGATACCAACACCGTTGGGAAAAGGCTAGACAGATAATGATGATATTTACTTACTACAGAAATCTTCAAACGTAATACATACAGAACCCGCTAACTCTGGAACTCCTCTTGATGTGAAACAATCTCGTGTGTGAGGGATTTCACCTGATTGGTACGATCTCTCAGACGGATTAAGTGCTGAACTTGGTTTAGTCTCAGATTCTTGATAGATTCATGTTCCAGAACTCTGAACTGCAGTGCTGTGTAGTGAAAATCGATAGTTCTAATGGAATTGAGTAAGGTACAAAATTAATAGCAATAGAGGTACCTTCTAGTATAAAATAATTCAACTCATTCATCTGATTATTGCGAATTTCAGAACTACTGGTAGGGAGGGGGGGGGGGGGGTTAAGATTATCGTCTTACAGACTTACTAATAAATATTTACACACGACGTATACCGCAGTTATAACGCTTTTGGCCCTTTTAAAAAGCATTGTAACTCTGGTAAACGTCGTGTGTAAATCTTTATTAGTAAGACTAGCTGCGCCCCGCGGTTTATGAGATACACTAAAACTTGTATTATTTAATCGGTGAGAAAAGTATTCACAAAAAAATTGCTCATCCCACGGGAACACAAAATTTTTTCAGGATGTAAAGTAGCCTATGTGTGCTATGTGTATACAGGGTGTCTGCTACTTCCACAGCAAATTTCTTGCCGTGCGAGTCACAATAAATACTTTTCCTTTCTTTCTTTTATTCTTAATTTTTTCGGGATAAAAAGTAGCCTATGTGTTAATCCAGGGTATAAGCTGTCTACATACCGAATTTCATCCAAATCGGACCAGCCGTTTGAGCGTGAAGAAGTAACAAACATACACACACACACACACACACACACTCACAAACTTTCGCCTTTATAATATTAGTGTGAAGATGCTACTTTCTGAATGTAAATGCTTGATTTGTTGATGACGATACCAAAATCGCTATGTATATGCCTATAATTTTTGAGGAGTTCCCTCAATTCCTCATGGATCCGATCATCAGAACTAGATTTTGATAAAAATGGGACCAATCTGGAAGTATATCCTTTCAAATAAAAAAAGAATTTTTCAAATCGGTTTATAAATGACTGAGTTCTGAGGTAACAAACAAAAAAAAAACATACAAACGAATTGAGAACCTCCTCTTTTTTTGAAGTCGGTTAATAATGAAACTGACAGCTCTTAAACGTGGTTTATAGATCGCGTTCAGTTTCATTGGTGAAATCCGCACTTAGTGTGTAAAATTATTGCTATCATTTCTGCAAAAATCTGTAGGTAATATACTCGTACAGTACCTATAACAGCCTGGGCCCGCGTGGTGGATTACGGCCCACTCCCTCTCACAGAGAGGAGGCCTGTGTCCCAGCAGTGGGACCGTTATAGGCTGATTATGTGTTTATGTGTATAACAGTAACAACATAAAAGCTATTCTCCGCAAACATCTGACTTACTCAGGTGGGATCACATAAAGGGAACACAAATATTTCTTCAGAAGCGTCTTCGCGCCACAAATATATAAACTGCTGCCATAACTCAAACGCATAGAGGAATGTGCATAGCACTAGCTATGAAATATACAGGGCCTATTGCCTTCTTCAGGGTTGCCGTGGGAAAAAATATAGTGATGAAAATGTAATATTTAGATAGAGTAGCACTGATGTGTGTAGTAGTGTGTCTTGAGGTCTTGTTTGTATAAATTGGAATTATGATTATGATGAATTATGACATTGCTGTTTTTAAAGGTTCCCTGAAACGGTAATAATACTCGTACAATATTCTAATGTGTAGGTTCGAATTAATAAATATAAATAGTAAATATGAATAACAGAGGCAATTAGAAAAGTGCCTGCAAAATTGTTACTTACAAAATTATTACTTTGAATGACAAAGTTTTAGAAATAAATTCAAACGTCAATCATGGCCCATCGTGTAAACATAAAGCCATCAAAACGCCTACCTGTACATTTAGGGTAACCCTACTGCGGTAAGGGCACATTACAGTAAGGCAAGACATCAATAAGATGTATATATCTTTGTGCTTCACTGCCTGAGTAATGACTGTTTGTTTCGCTGGCTGTATCAAGTAATGTTTCTTAGTGACTTTTAACTCATTTCCTCCTGTCTTTCATCAATAAATTGTAAAGGTTTTTGTATCATTTGTTATATTATATATATTAACCTTATTGGTGATCGCAGTATTTTTTGCTCATAATCATCATCATCCTTCCTTATCTTCCTTCTGATCCTGCCATATCCCTATTTATTTGGAGTCGCTGCAGCAGTGCAGCATTTCTTCTTCTGTACATCACTGTCAGCCGTTGTCTCAGTACTTACCTCCTTTCTAGCCAAATCATCTGGAAATTCGTTGTTTTACGATTAAAAATCGAAGGAGATCATCCTTATTTCCTTTTTAAAATTCTTTAACATTTGCCAGTACCAGATCAACTAATTTAATCAGTGTTTCACCTTTATCAAATTAAAATTGAAACAATCGTCAAAATGAACCTGCCTACACAAACATTCCCATATTTGCGACTTGGTCTTTCAGTGCGCATGACTGACATTAGTCAACTAAACCCTTTCGAGTAAATTACGTGATTCTTCGGATTTCACCGGAGTGAGATTGTTAGAAATGAAATGTAAACTCCGAACCTTGCCTCCACCCTCATTTGTTATGGGGTGTGTATGTTAAAGGTGGATTATAATGTTGCTTTTTGTTTATAGTGGTTTTTTGAATTCGTTCCTATTAACTTATTATTACTTTTTGACATTCTTTATATATGTATGTTTTATTCTTTATATGTATTTGACATTAACAATATTCTTGTTCCATCCAACGTGACCTAATCAGAAAAGAAGAGATCCGCAGGAGAACCAAAGTAACCGGCAGCTTGAAGAATTGCTAAACTTCAGTGACAGTGGGTAGGGCACATTGCTCGCAGAACAGATGGCCAGTGGGACCGAAAGGTTCTGAAGTGGCGACCGCGTACCGGAAGACGTAGCGTTGGAAGCCCTCCCACAAGGTGGACCGATGACCTAGTGAAGGCCGCAGGAATCCACTGAATGCGGGAAGCACAAAACCGGTTGAAATGGCGGTGTTGGGGGAAGCCTATGTCCAATAGTGGCCGTCTTACGGCTGAATGATGATGACTGTAAAAGAAATGGGTTCATTGAATAGAGTGGTTGGCTCCTCGTGGCTCCTGGTCCAGTTCAAATTCGTAGCTGTTGGGCAGTTGGGCTATACCTGGCTGGCTCCTATTTTTTGCAGTTAACGTAAGGTAAAGGGAACATCTAGCGAATATAAAAAAAAAAATAATTTCCTACACTAAATTATGATTGAGGATGTCCGGTAACAGTTTTCTGTATTACTGAAACATCTAAAGCCTAAAACTGACTGCCATCCCAAAGGAAATTCTCCCACAAATTCTTTTACACCCTTCAAAGGTCAAAAGTTGTTATGCGGAACCCTAATCCTGCCTCATTTATAACGCCGGGTTCCGCGCATTTAACAAACAGACATGGCTGCGTGTCATTTTTCAGACAACCGCCAACTATTTGTTTTGGCTGACCTCTTATTACGAAAAGTCGTTGTGGGGATGCAAATTATGTTGTGTAGTACCTACCTAATAAACTTGTTTGAACTAATGGTGTAGTTGGGTATCTGTTTTTGGGTACCCCATACCCACTACTTTAATCTAGTGTAACTACGTTTGTTTAGTTTTGATGATCTAGGTATTCTACCTGGGATTTGGCCCTGGCGGTTGAGAGTATGTCATGCTCACTCAAATGTCTCGCTGGTGGTGGCGTGTGTGTTGGATCATTAAGTTCCCTACAAAATGGTTGAGCTAATTGGTGCTGATCCATGCGTCATGTTCGTGAACGGGCGCCGTCAGTTGGGACTGGTCGTCTCTTAGCTGCCATGGCTTATTTTTAATTTTAATATTTAATTTAGTTGTTTTAGTTTTTATCTTTTTATTACGGACGCTTTTTAACGTGCACGTCTTTCTACATTGTTCTCACATATATATTTTCAACATGAACGATGTAACCAATATTTTGTAAAAATATTATGATTTAAAAGAGTGTCCGTGGAGTTTCTTGCCCGTTCTTCTCCATAGGGATCTACTATGCTTTGGAATGGGCAACTAGATTCATCTTTCTGACTGACCGACCCATTGACAATTCAAAAGTGCCTGTAATTGGTTTATTTGAAATAAATGCTTTGAGTTTGAGTTTGAGTTTGATTTACAATAACTTTTTATCCCGGTGTACTTGAATTCTTTTTGTATAGGAATACAAAAAGAATTCAAGTGATTTAACATTTCAAGGACTAAAATAACTTCAGATAACCCTGCGCCTTTTGCTTAATGCCTTCTCTATTAGGACACAGGAAAAAGGTCAAATCAAAATCTACCTAGCCTTTTCTCAACTATGTTGGGTTCAGTTTCCCATCTAACCTGATGCAGTTGAATACCAGTATTTTGCATGGAGCGGCTGCCTATCTGACCTTCACAACCCAGTAACTGAGTAATACGATACCCCTTGGTAAGACTGGTTGTCAGACTTTCGGGCTTCTGACGGCCCGTCACGACTGTCAAAGATCCACGAATGACAGCCGGGACCAACGGCTTAACGTACTTTCCGAGGCACGGAGGAGTCTCAGTATGTAAAGATGGTCACCATTCAAGCGTAGCTTAACCTGATGGATCGACCCGTGCGGCTGTTATTACTTGGCCACGAGCTCCTCGACACGGGAAAAAGGTATAAAGATAAGGACCAAAATAAAAGAAATATTTTACAAGAAAAATATGTACTTAGCTGGAATAAAAAAGCTAAAAACGTTTTACAATTATTTTTTATCTTTGTTGCGAATTAGGCCGGCTCTTGGCCTCGATCTCGCCACTCACATCCACTATTCTATCAAAGGGTAGCTATAACGTTTGAATTTAATTGGTAACCGAAACTCGCTCTCCCCGATCGAAAACTCTTGAGTGTTAAGCAAGAGTATCGGATCGTTTACTGCTACTTAACCCCCCCAAACTCCGGCCCTAATCTACTGTTAATATCAGTTAGGATAGATGTAATCTTAACTGTGCTTTATCCTTTGAGTTAAGACCCGGTGGCTGATCAAAGGGTTATTTAATAATAATTAATATTAATAAACCCCTAGTTATTTTGGGGTTAGAGAAGAAAGGGTGTGAAGATACCGAAATTGAGCAGAAAGGTCAGTTAGACTGATAATTGGATGGGTGAGTTTTCTTGTTTATATATTTTATATACATGTGGTAAATAGTTTTCTTTATCAACAAAGCCCGAAGTTTATGTATTTGTGATTTTGTCTGTGATTGTAATTTGAGAGACCTACGGTCAGCTGTCGACACTGATAAGCTGAGTAGCGATGTTATAATAATCGTAACTATTTACTTGTAATTTTAATTAATGCAAATCTTCGTGAGAGCTGTGGTGGCCCAGTGGTAACGGCCCCGACTTACAAATTGTAGGTCGTGAGTTCGAACCCGGGCAGACGCTTTACTTTGTGTAAATATTTTCATCACTACTGCTCTCAAAACGGTGAAGGAAACCGGCATGTCGTTAAACCAAAAATTCGAAGACAACTGACATATGTTAACCCGCACTGGGCCCGCGTGGTAGATTACAGCCCACTCCCTCTCGAAGAGAGGAGGCCTGTGTCCCAGAAGTGGGAACATTATAGGCTGATTAAGTAAATCTTCGAGCCAGTAATTATAGAATGGTTAGGGGGAATCCCATTTCAGCAGTGGAACCTTACACAAAAAGATGAATCAGATTTCAAGCTTCACTTTATTTGTCACAAAAATGGCACCTAAAACAAAGATGGCAACTTGTCAAAGAAGTAACAAAGTTATTATTATTCGTCTCGCATGTAGTACCTACGAGTACTATAGGACGAAAGGACAATACTTGAGTAAGATAACTTCTAAGACCTTTCTTTATCGCTAACAGACCTTGAATTTTCTTCGAGTCTCAAGTATTATATTTTTGGATAAATTTCGTAGGAATCTTTGCCAGTGCCTATAAGCACATGCCTTTTTTTTAGTCTGTATGGCATTTAGTAGTACACAGAGCAGCAAGTCAAGTTACTACAAACTGTCAAATTTTCTCATTCGATTTTGAACTTAACCATCAACATTCTAAGGTTTAAAATCATTTGGAGAAATTTGACAGTTTGGTATAACCTGCTGTTCTGTGTCTGTACATTCTCGTGGAATAATTACCGACCTCTACGCGGGCTAATCCGCGGGAAAAAGCTAGTTTATTTATTTATTTATTTATTTCATTTGGGAAAACAAACAGTAGTATACTAATCATAAACAGTGTTGTCTTAAAATTAGAACTTACTTATTAGTTACCTATATTTACATTTCTTTTTCGTTTGAAAAGATAAAGGAAAGTAGTCCTTACAAACAGTTACATACACAAAAGGTAATCTAACAAGCATGGAACACGTAAGTACTAACTCATTGTGTTGTCCAAATAGGAATATCAATGGAACTGTTCAGCGAATCGCTCATTACGGATCCGCTATAATGATGGCGTGGTACATGATGTGAGCGATTAGCGATTATAATGTGTAGACAAAAAAGTACTTTTTATTTTTTTTATTCTGGGCAAAAGCCTCCCCTTTTTCCTTCCAAACCTCCCTGTCTTGTGCGATCTCTGGCCATGTTGGCCCTGCAAACCTTATCAGATCGTCACACCACCTTCGCCGTGGCCTGCCTCGACGGCGATGTCCTCCCTCAGGCGTCCAGTGAGTGACGATCTTTGTCTATCGCTCCGGGTGCATTCGTGTATCCGGCCTACTGTCACTTCAGCCTGGGTACTTGCAAATTATTTTTTAAATTGGTCCATATAATGTGCTGTCAATGTAGTTGAGGATGTAATCATCAGTGGTAATTGAATTTTATATCATCTATCTGAATTATAATAGCTATATCGATCTATACACCAGCAGCGCCCCGCGGTTTAACCCGCGTAAGTCTGGAACCCTTAGAAATATCAGGATTAAATGTATCCTTTGTGTTAATCTATGTTATATACTATTTGTGTGCCAAATTTCATCAAAATCCGTTCTGTAGTTTTTGCGTGAAAGAGTAATAAACATCCATCATCCATCCATCCATCCATCCATCCTCACACACAAACCTTCGCGTTTATAATATTAGTAGTATTTAATAAAGTAGTAACGAAGTCAAAACTGTACATTGTATATTTTTGAAAAAAGATAATTGTGTTTCTTGAATTTTTGTCCATTCATCTGGATTGTTTATTGGCTGAATGAATTTGGATTTAATTTGGGTCTCAGATAATTTATAACCCAGATTAACACATAGGGTACTTTTAATTCCAGCAGTACGTTCTTATGGGATATTTTCCGACATCCACGCGGGCGAAGCCGCGGGCAAAAGCTAGTAAGACTTATTGTACACGTATACGTTTTTTTTGCTGTGAAAAACTACGGTTTATTCACCGTGTGTAGGCATGGTCATCAGTATTGTATAGATCACTATGGGAGTTTGTTGACCACACGGCGGCATTACGGCACGGCGCCGTCGCCGTATACCACAGAACCGTGTCATAACTCATATCTCATATAATGTATAAGCTCACACTCTCATATATGTAAAGAAGCCGTGACCGCGTGCCAAAATAACCTTGTAGCGCTTTGTAAACGTAATAATTACATAGACATTCAATATCTCAACCAACCATATTAGGGCACATTTCATAGTGCACTCGTGACATCACTTTATCGCGTTATACAACTGGAGCTTCAACAACATTTCCAAGTATCGCTCATTACGCATCCGTCCATATGATGGACACCTCAATTAACTGGCGACCAGCGTGGATGACCAGGAAACCGTCGGTTACGAATTACGATGTTTATAACAGGAATACAATCATAGCTAGAGTAATTTTTGAGTTATGATTGAATGACAGCGTGCTTACTTTTTTACAGTCAGAAAATGATTTATAAACATACACAGGAAACAGCTCGATTTTTCTCTAACTCAGGTAAACTTAAAGTAAATCAGAAACAGTGATATAAAATGAACAATACCAATAAAGTTTCTTCCGCTAAAACCTCATAACTTAGACCACACCCATAATAAGTGCGTCGCTTGTCGCTCCCGCTTATCATAGTTCCGCAGGCCCTTTAGGTGTTTGTCACAAAGTATGTCGGTTAACCTTGTCATGATGACCTCGTCTACAAGATATTGTGAGCCAAAACGTTCGCGATAAGCTTCGCCCAAAATGGGTAGTGTATCAAGGTGTACTTGGACGCTTTTGCTGTAAAGGAGAGTAGTTTTCCCCGTTCGTGTTACGGTAATATACGATCACATTATCGTAATATGTATCATGATTATCTTTTGTGCGAATTTTAATGCAAAAAATTGAGCTTAGTATATCGTGGCTAAAAGAAAGTCGAATAGGCATATACAGTGCTTACAGACACATCTTACGTGCCGAACTGTCAACACGAAATGTGTGTCTATAGATCAAACAAATACCCATATCTTCTGTACGTCGATTCTGTTAAATTCAAACAATAACTCGCATCACATCGCTATTCACTCTCACTCGTAAAATAGATGTCAAAATCGGGTTTGAGTGCGAGTGAGCATCGAAGTGACGGAGGAATTACCTTACTGAATGCCACTTCTTACGTCATCTCATACTTTATCTGTCAAAATCTTCCGGCCAATTTAGTTCAACTCGCTGACACGCTCGCAAGGATAGCGCTAGTGTAAATTCTAATTATAAACCGAGTTTTTAGAATGCCAATCAAGACACTTACAACGGATTCAGATTTGAAGTTTAGAATGAGGTCTTACAGAATCACACGGCTGTTCTAGAATCAAATTCATGACTTAGATTAGAACACAAACTGAAGCTCGGTCACTCCGCAATCTTGCTACAAATTCTTTCCCAACGAACATTTCTTTCACGAAATTACATTTTGAGAATGTAACATACTTACGTATAAATGCCGGAGAATGTACCTATGTACAAAAAACTCTTCGCGGAACAAAAGTCGCTCATGATTACATGAACTCGCTAAGTCCATGCAGCGTACGCTTACAATAAGTACGTTTTAACCTTTAAAAAACCGGCAAAGTCTTTGTTCTAGGATTTAAAAACTAAATTCCCCGAGCTACCAAGAGTTGCATAATAGAAAAGTCGGCCCCTGAAGTTTTGATGAGAACCGTGGTACTTACTAGCATGTAATTAAAAACTGAGTTTTACATAAATTAGAACGGAGTTTTTGAGTTTTTACGTCTTAAGTGAAATAGCTTTTTATGGCAGCCTTTTTTCTGTAGGGGCTAAAAGGGTTACGGAATTTCTAAGTTATGTTTGAGTTAGATTAAATTAAGGTGTTTTTGAAGAGAAAACTTCTTTAAGCGCGTTGAGCTATTTTTGGTAGGGGAAAATCTTACGGGTTCGCATCATCGCGACACTGCGACATGCTATGCATAGTTTCACGTCTAAGTTTTCACTTCTGTCGACAGTCCTCATCACAGCCAATTTTTTAGAGATGTCAGCAGTGATGGGGTCCGATAGGGCCGATGCCGCCGGGGTCACGGGTTGTTCGAAAGAGATACCGTGGCCCTGGCACAGGCAACTGAAGGAACACGGGTGGGTTTTAGTCAGTAAATGTCTGACACGCCCTCCTGCTCCGCCCAGAACGGGAGAAGTTATTTGATGATTTCCCATCCACGAAAAAAAAATAAAAGACAATTTTTCTTAAAGCCCTTTTTAAATTATATTAATAAGTTTTGCACCAATAAATTTATAGCTCGATTAGGTTCCCAATCTAACAGTATTCGTGCAAAATCGTTTTATAAGAACCCTACCAAAACCTTTTCTGAACGATAAATTGAGGAACCATCCAAAAAGATTATCGTCTATTTTCCCCGAGTCAATTTCCTCAAAACAAAACTCATCAGAAAAAAAGTCTCTCACCTTCCCGAAACTACGAAAATTAATGTCAATGACATTTTCAATACAAACTATATCTCTTTATGTATATCCTAATGAATTGGTCCCGAAAAAGGTGTGATGGGAAAAATTACCCGAGCTCCCTTTTCATTCAAGATTTCATCATTAATTCGTGGTGGCAAAGGACTAAGTCCTTGGGAACTCGGTTCTGGTCCTTCGGGTTTCTTTAGCGATAGTAAAGGGATTATTGAAGCTTTTAGTATTAGTTTGTTGTTGGAAGTAATCTGTGGATTATGGGCGATACCCAGATGTACGGTTGATGAGTGAAAGAGGGTTGACATGTATTTTGTTTTCTTTTTTAATGGAATCTTCGTGGCCTTGGGACATTATGGTAATCAACCGTTGAGGAAAACGTTAGGAAAAAGTACAGAAATATAAAATATCTAACGGAAAAAGGGATTTCTATTTAGTTATTATAATATTATCAAAATTACCTAGTCGACCAAGTTCTGCTCGGGTGAAAATAGAGAAAATGAATTTTACCAGATATGAGACCTAGCTAGATCGATTTTTCGCCCCCGTAAACCCTATATTGAAACTTTCATCGAAATCGTTAGAGAAGTTTTCGAGAACGTGATTACAGATAAACAAATTTCAATATTGCTCATTTAAGAGTAAATGTTAATGTTAATTAATGTTATGATAAGTTATGTTAATGTTTCTATTAAATATTAATTAATGTTAATGTATTTAATGTTTCAACAAACATATAATAGACGTCTCCTTTCTTCTGTTGTTGATGAATTTAGGAGTAAATGGATTAACTCAACTTATAAAAGAAAGCCTTGGTTATAAATGGTTCACAGATCATTCACGCAGTAGTAAGTATTAGCAGACAGTGGAATTCTGCCAAGCAGTATTGCCAAATCTAATACGTTGCATTTGTGGGCCGTTAAGTTAAGTGCCTCGACTTAAATTATGATACTTGTTGGTGGCCTCTTCTTCTTTAGCATTTTGGTCCGCGAACCGAAAAAGGATAGGGGCAAGCCTCACAATTTACCTAATTCTGGATGTTGTTTGACAGTGGTCTTCATCCAGTCTAACTGTATGTATCTGAATACCAGCATTTTACATATCCACCCCACAACCCAGCCCCACCAGCCAGCCAGCTGGGTTGTGGAGGCCTATCTGACCTCCACAACCCAGTAACTAGGTAATACGATACCCCTTGATAAGACTGGTTGTCAGATTTCAGGCTTCTGACCACCCGTATCGACTATCAAAGGTCCACAAATGATATCCGGGTCCAACGGCTTAGCATGCTTTCCGAGGCACGGAGGAGACTCGGTATGTAAAGATGGTCTGGTCACCCATTCACGGTCTAACCCCGGCAAGCGTAGCTTAACCTGATGGATCGACCCGTGCCGCTATTATTACTAAGATGTTGTTTAACATGGATCTAAATTAAAGTGGCGAAATAGAGTAATGCACTTGGATTTGACAGGTTTTTGATATCCTTTTTTACAAGCAAAACCTCCAACCATGTAGGTACATTTAGAATAACTACTAGAAACTAAAGTATGGGGAACAAGACAAGTAGGTACCTATCCATCATATCACGCGACCATTGCATGAAAATGAGCCCGAACGAAAACCCAGGATTGTCCGAGTGCACGAAAGTGAGCATGAAAGAACAATGACAGCGCGCGGGTTACTTTTTTATTTTTTTGTAATTTTGTGAGCGGCCCTTTGCGTTCTAGGTTCTTTGTAAAGGTGGTTAGGTACGGTATATTTTTGCCAAAAGCCGTGAGGTTGTATCGGTATTACGAACAAAGTTGTGTGTGGTTGAAAATCAGTTTGCGGAAAAAGAGACCCGCGCGGGGGGCGTTTGTTTACCGAGTAACTCAATCCCCACTTTCATCTTATAAAGATTAGTAGTAAATGGGTCGTTCTTTTTTGTCATCGCCTGTGACATGCTGTAACCTCCGAAAAAAAAAATCGTTTTTCTTCCTAAATATTCAGTTAGGTACACAATTTTTTTTTTCACAAAAATTCTTTTGACAATACAACCATTAAAATAATCTTACACACTTTTTTTTATTGCTACTTATTACAAAATAATTGTGACAAATCAAGAGTGTGACGCAAGTGTTGTCAGAAGAAAAGATGAACGACCCAAATGCTGTTCAGCCTTTCAAAGATATTATTATGATACTGTTTGGCAGACATGATCAATATCCTAAATATAATAGGTTGGGGAAAAAGTTTCTTCGCATTTTTTAAGAAAATTCAAAACATTTTTTAACATACATTGTTTACATTTACCTAAAGTATGTAGGTACCATTTTGTTCGATAACCTTTTGCCATCTTGTAGGTAGGGACATGATCACATTGCTATAGAAATTTTGGGACTTCTGATCAAAATACCGCGACAAGTGGTTTTGGCAGTCCTCTCGTGATGTTAACCTGACACTGCCTAAAGAATTCTGAAGAGACCGAAACAGGTCGAAATCTGAAGGTGCAAGGTTAGGACTATACGGCGGATGCATTAACACCTCCCAGCCAAACTCTCTTAATTTTTGCCGACTGGCTAAAAATGTGTGAGGTCTAGCGTTATCATGATGAAAAACCACACCCCTTCTGTTGATTAATTCCGGCCGCTTTCTCTCAACTTCTTGCTTTAATCTCATCAGTTGTTCGCAGTAGAGTTCAGAATCGATGGTCCTGCCTGGTGGTAACAGCTCATAATGCCCTTCCAATCCCACCACACACAGCATCACCTTGTTCCGAGTTAACCCGGGTTTCGCCGCAGTCTGTGAAGCCTGACCGGCCTTTGACCACAACCTTTTTCGCACGTTCTTATCGTACGTGATCCACTTTTCATCACCAGTTATCAGCTTCTTCAAAAATGGTTCGGTTTCATTACGTCGTAATAAAGAATCACAAATGAGTACACGGTTCATTAGGTTTCTTTCAATGAGCTCGTGAGGTACCCAAATATCGAGCTTTTTGTGTACCCAGTTTTTTTCAAATGCGCCAATACTGTTTTGTGGTCAATTCCCAGTTCTTCTGCTACGTCGTAACTACTGATATGCCGATCTTGCTCCACTTTTTCAAAAATGGCATCCATTTTATCCGTAATGGGGCGACCAGAGCGACGTGCATCTTTGACATCAAAATTTCCGGATTGAAAACGCTTAAACCAAATTTGAGCTACTCTCACAGACACTGCACTGGGTCCATAAACATCGCAAATTTTTTTCGCGGCTTGCGTTGCATTTTTACCTTTTTTGTAGTAAAATTTTAAAATGTATGGAATTTCTTCATTAGATTCACTCATCTTGACAGTACGAAAAACAAATGAAAATCACACATTTTCCTAATTTGAATTTGGAATTATGTTCTTTAAAATTTAAACTTTCAATGATACCAAAACCAGCCAGATACAAATAGTATAGCCAAAGAAATTTTATTTTAAGTTCATACATACTATAATGCGAAAAGACTTTTTCCCCAACCTAATAGATTCAGTATCCTTTCCAAAGGCCACAATTCTTAAAAAAAACTGTTACAAGTTATATTCGGGCCGATTGCCAACACAACAAGCTGCACACAATATTGCGTTGTATTGTATGCTAAGCATATACATATTGTAACTCGAAAGGAATCGACATAATATTCTGTATTAGGTCCGCCATTGTCGCCGATCTTATCTTGAGTTTGCCAAAATTATGTAGCACTAGTTTCTACCTGCGTTTCCGTTCGCGTGGAAGATAACTATACAAATAAAACATATGCTATGGCACTCGGAAATAGTATAGCTTTCTACCTGTGAAAGAATTTTTGTAATCGGATCAGTAGTGCTATTCTGTAAATATCTCACCGTGAAAACATGAGTGAAGTCATCTTAAAGTGAGCTGTCAATAGTGTCAACCCCTAGCATCAGGTGGCATGACGGCTCACTTCACGCTCACTTCACCTGAGTTATCACGGTGAGATCTTTACAGAATAGCACTACAGCGTGAAGAGTCGATAATATTAGTTTAGATAAAGTTTCACATAAGTTTGAGGACAAAGTTAGCAAAACAAAGAGATAAGTCAATTATTCAATGGTTCGAAAAAAAATATGTGATCCGAAAAACGGATCGCCTTGTTTACCAAATTATTGGCTGTTACAATCTGATCAGTTGAACTTTGATCTTGTATGTAATTTTACTTGTGAATGCTTCCAAAGGACAGGTAGGTATGACAACTAGGTACCTATACTTCGATATCGATAATATTGCTGCGTTTAAAGTGGAACTGTCATTGCTGAATCATCAACTTTAGGAAAAGCAATTTACACAAAATGATTGAGTATATTATTCCAAGGGGCTTGTATATAATATTATATTAATTGTGTATAATAGCCGCACGGGTCGATCGCCCAGGTTAAGCGACGCTTGCCGCGGTTGGCCCGTGGATGGGTGACCATCGTTACATACCAAGGCCCCTCCGTGCCTCAGAAAGCACGTTAAGCCGTTGGTGCCAGCTGTCATTCGTGGATCTTTCACGGTCATTACGGGTCGTCAGAAACCCGAAAGTCTGACAACCAATGGGTATCGCATTACCCAGTTCCTGGGTTGTGGAGGTCAGATAGATATTCAGCTGCATCCGGTAAAACGGTAAGGCTACCCCAAAATAGTTGGGAAAAAGCTAGGCAGATGATGATATTCAAGTCCAATATTATAAAGATGGCTTGTATGTAGTACTAGTTTATTACATAACTGCAGCAGAAGACTTAAAATTATGTCTAACATGTTCCTACAATTTACCAACCGTTATTGGTTAGAACTACGACTCGTGCATCTCTAAACATGGCGCATTTTCAATAACGTAGCGAACCCATCTGTTAGTTGCAAGGCTGTTCTATTTTTAGGGTTCCGTACTATAATAGTAAAAGGGAACCCTTATGGTGCGACTCAGTCTGTCTGCCTGTCCGTCTGTCACTGCTGGATATCTCAAGAACTACTAATGCTATCAACTTGAAATTTGGAACAGTTTCAGATGACGTTTGTCCAACTATTTTGCAAATAAGAAAGAAATAAGATTTTTTTTTGCTACAGGGACTGGAAGGGGTTCTTAAAAATTCAAAGGGGGACTACTAGGGCATGTGGGGTATTATATGAAAGAACGCTGTTTGCACATTCTCAAACATTTTTTTAGGCCGCAGTTTTTTTTTTAATTTTAGAGATAAATAAAAAAAAAGTTGAGAGGTGTCAAGGGACACCCGGATGGAACGAAGTTCCTTTCGATTAATTAATGAAGGAATTGTAATAATTTTTTTTTTTTAAGTTATAATAATATTTTTTTTATTATTAACAAATATAATGTAATATAAACTTAATCTTTCTATAAGAGAGAGAGAGAGAGACAGACAGAGAAACATGCGCACGTCGCACAGTTTACAATAGCTTACTATAGCAAAAAGTGTCGTTACAACTTTTCGTGAGAATTTTTTCCGTCTAGCCCCCTTTCACAACGCGCGATAAAGAACTTCGTTCCAAAAATACCGTTCCACCCCCTTATCTCCGAAGTTTGCATAGAGAAAGATTATAATTATTCTATGTGATAGAAGTTGTAAAGATTACAGAAAAAATAAAACGATGTCTCTAAATAGCATACCTTTTCAGAATTCGGAACGGAACCCTCGGTGCGTTCTGACTCGCTTTTGACCCGTTTTTTTAATTTCATATTGTCGTGTTTAGATACCGATACCCATCGCGTCCGCGGAGTTTCGCTGGCTAATTTAATTTGACCCTGTATTGTTAGGTGTTTGCTGGCTAAGCTTCAGTGAATGTAGAGGGGAGGTACAGCTTGTCATTATTAAACGCATGGGTAATTGAAATGCCGTCCAATGCAATGCAATGCAAATAAGCAAATCGTTGTCAAGATTGCGGGAACTTAAGACGCAGATAATATGCCAGCCAACAGAATTGAGTGGTTTGCTTGTGTGTTCTGTGTTGAGCTTACGCAACGCGTCGTACGTCCAGCCAGTAATAGCTAGGACTCGCCCGTCAAGGAGCGCTGTTAATTTATTATACATAAAACAAAAAGTATTATATTAAAACACTATACTAAAAGATAAATAGTGAAATTATTTTTAAAATGGTTTCATAAAGATATGCTTGATAGTTTTGCGTGATTCTCAGTTTTTTTTCCAGCTTTAGACATAACTGTACAAATTAGGTAATTACACTATGTAATATAAACATAGTATTCAATCAATCTGCCTAGCCTTTTCCCAACTATGTTGGGGTCGGCTTCCAGTCTAACCGGATGCAGCTTAATACCAGTATTTTACATGGAGCGACTGCCTATCTGACCTCCACAACCCATTTCTGGGTAATACGATACCCCTTGGTAAGACTGGTTGTCAGACTTTAGGGCTTCTGACGACCCGTAACGACTGTCAAAGATCCTCGATTGACAGCCAGAACCAACGGCTTAACGTGCTTTCCGAGGCACGGAGGACTTTGGGTATGTAAAGATGGTCACCCATCCACGAACCGACCCCGGCAAGCTTAGCTTAACCTGATGGATCGACCCGTGCGGCTGTTATTACTTGGCCACGAGCTCGTAATCCTAATATAAACATAGTATTCACATATTAAAAATCACTCAGTTTAAAATAATTAAAAGTCGCTTATCTTCGCCTTAAGCTAATTCTTAGAAGGTAACTTGTTTCAGTGTTTACTTTGCAAAAGATTTTCTTAGAACAAAGAAAATAAGCATCGAATACAGAAAATCCTTTTACAAGTCTTAAAGAAAATAGCCAGTAGGCCGAGATAGAAATTACTAATCGGACTCAAAGGACCATCTGTACTGACCACAGATTTTTTCTTTATCTTTATGTACTTATAAAAGTACTAGCTTGTGCCCGCGACTTCGTCCGCGTGAAATTTCTTGTTCCCCCGACCCACTTCGTCGCATCGCATCGCCCGCCCGAGCTATTACTTCGTTTAAAAAAAAAAAAAAAACAAAATCATTTATTTGCATAAATAAGGTACAGAAGGTTGGGAATATTTATAAAATTGTCCTCTTATCCTGCCTTTAATTTCGGCGTGCAAATATAAAATCATATTAATATTTTATTTAAATTAATTATGGATCATAAACATGCAGTCATTAAACAGATAATCCCATTAAAATTGTATTATTGAATTAAATAAACATTAATAAAATAGTGTAAAATTAATCAAATTAATAGTCATAAATGTCAATAATAATCATGTCAATAATGGAAGAGATTTGCCACACAATAAAAAAAAATAACAATAATAATATAGAATGACCATGCAATTTACAAAACTTATAATTTATAATCTAAAAACTCATGTACACTATAAAAGCATTTTTCAATTAAAAACCTCGTCAAATTATTTTTAAATCTAGCAAATGGTAGTTTTTATGGAATTTTGAAAAAAATTAGCTTAATGTTCTTTCTGACTTTTTTTCTTTTTCTCTTTTCTTGGCTCCAAATGGTGTTAGCGTGATGTTAAAGTTAGCCAATAGCCTTCCTCAAGAACTGGGCTATCAAAAGCAAAAAGAATTTTTCAAATCCGAGTAGTAGTTCCAGAGATTAGCGCGTTGAAACTTACAAACAAACTCTTCAGCTTTATTATTGGTATAGATTTGATTACCATTAAAAAAGTTATAGTGAGCCAACCTTAAATGATAGACATATATGCTATCGCGGACTGTTTTTTAGAATTTTTTATATAAGAGGAACAATTCCGTCATACATGATTGTTGCGTAACTTTAACCATTTACGCAGCGCACGCAACGGCAGCTCTAAAAAGGCATAAATTCTCTCCCCGTTTTTGCAACATTTTTCATGCTCCGATAAAGAAAGCAATCATAATTAAACCATCCACCGCTCAACAAAATTCGAAATAGCTCACACACTGGTCTTTAATTAACTCCCAAACTAGGCCTAGCAACAAATTCACCTCATATCGTCTTTAAAGGACCTTCTACGAAAATTCAAAGGTCAAACCCCGTCTGAGATTGACAAGCCACGTAATGGACATTTAAACCCACCTGCTGATTGTCAATTTGTCTCCTAAAAACGTCTCTGTGCTACCCTTAGGAGGTATTTTACATTTATATTGAGTTCTTGCCTGCCGTTAGCTTTGTTAGGTAGTTTACTGTGTGGGAGAGTGGTTTAGGCTGTGTAGAGTACGAGACTTTAGATATAGGCAGCGTAATTTGTGGTAGAGAATACATTTTGACCATTTAATTATAGTAGTACTATATTTGGATAAAATAACTTATATGTTTTTAATTCTTTGCCCTTAAGAGGACACATTGAAGCGTGGTTTAGCTCGGTGTCTAGTTTGACGCACGAGTTAGAAGACTCTCACGCGCACCGGAATTTAAACGCGATTTTTGACAAAATGTTATTCTTTAAACAATTTTTAGCTTAGTAAGTTCTTACGATATTTAAATACCTTTGATTTATAGTAAATTTTACTGCACAGCAAGGAACTGTTTACGTATAATCGTATAAAACAGAAAATAGACTTTGGATTTTTTTCTATCGAAAAAATTTCAAGTAATCATGTTTCGGTTTTAATACAGCAGTAGACAATATAGTCAAATAACACATAATTATGGAAAATCTAAATGATTTGGTTTTATAGGAATTTTATAAACACAAAATTTATCCGATGTATCCCCTTAACGTTGAACTGTCATAAAAAAGGTAATTTTGACCCCACGTCCTAATATAAGCCATCATCGCGCGAATTCACAGTCGTCGCGATAATTTGTCACTCATTGATTCGGGAAATCGGCACCCTAATTGCGTAACATACTTTCAATCACAGTCCAAGAGTTTTGCAGGATATTGCTAAACCATTGCTTCTTAAGTTTGAAAAACTCGTCTACTCAACAACTTAAATAACGCAATGGACGTGGGTGAATTGTCAAAATGAAACCTATTGCGATCAATTTTCAGTTTATGTGTGTTACGCAATTATCCCGCTGAAGGCGCCCTGTGTCGACTCGACGAGGCGTTCAGGTTCGCCGAACAAACGAACGCGATGGTCGCGTATACGCGCGATGATCGCTTATACTAGGACACGACCTGAATCTTTCTTCTTCTTCTTCTCTCATGTCGGCACGAGTTTAATATACTATAACAGGGATGATGACTACAATTTTTTTGTCCGTCTTGTATGTCATTAAAAATATTAGACATGTATTTTATTCTTTTTTTACGTATATATTATATTATATTATATACTAATAATTAAGCTAAAAAGTTGGTTTGGTTGTCTGAACGCGCTAATCTTTGAAACCACCATCAGTGGGATTTGAAAAATTCTTTTTGCATTTGATAGCCCAGTTCTTGGGAAAGATTAGATAAAGGCTTTTTTACATCACTAAAATAGCAAAGAAATAAGTCAGAAAGAACGCTAAGCGAAAACGAAGTAACAGCGCGGGCGGGCTATACGATGCGACGCGGTTGGTAGGGGAACAAGAAATTTCACGCCGACGAAGTCGCGGGCAGAAGCTAGTCGTAGTGTAAAATTACAGTACTCTGCGCTCAGCAACATAAAATACATAACTTTATGCACTCTAACATTCGGCCCTCGTAACCAACTTTGATTCACATTTTTGTTAATTTTAGTTTAATAGCTTAAGCTCTCGAGTTCCTCTTTGACAAGCCAAGTGGGCAAAAAGTTTCGCTGCACGTCAAAATAGCGCTGGACTAGCATTAACCCCGTTTAAACTTCATTTAATAGTAAAAACGAGAAATTAGGAGGTACCCAGTGTTCCCTTTTGTATAAATTCGTGCAACCAGCCACGTTCCAGTCTGAATGGAGCAGGTTTTCAAAAGTTTTAGTTCTGCAAATTAATAAACTACGTGTTCTGATGGCAGATGGAACAATATGCTTGTCTGCTCTCGTGTTGGGTTTTGAATTATATAGGGTGACTGGTAATTAGTGACCGATACTGATTGTACTTACGATAACAAACAACTTTTAAATAACCTGAAATCGGGGAAAAAAATCAGTTGTTCCCTACATTTATGTTCGCCTAACTCGTCAAACTGTAGGGAACAGCTGATTTTTTTTCTCGATATCAGGTTTGGTCCCATAGTAAAAGTTGTTTGTTATCATGAGTACAATCATGGTTTTAAGTATCGGTCACTAATTACCAGTCATCCTATATTTTCTTTATCTTTACGGGAAAAATAAAGATTGATGCTTATTTTATTTTCATAATTACAGGGTGTCTTAAAATAGTGGTCCAAAGGCAAATGGAGTTTAGCGGAGGTGGCCACCCATCATTTAAACATTTAAATATTGGGACACTAAATTCCTATTACATTTATGAAGTGAAAACGTCTGTAGGCGCGTTGAGCGATTTTTGGTAGGGGGAAATCTTACGGGTTCGCGACACCTCGACACCGCGACATGCGATGCATAGTTTTACGTGTATGTTTTCACTTCAGTCCGCAATACCAATGACTGCCAATTTTTTTTTTAATTTAGCTTAGAGAGTTTTTCAAAAGTTTAATAAAAAGTTAGAAAAGATAAGTAAAAAAAAAATCAGAAGCGAGAGTCACACTGAATGTAAACAGGCCCATAATCTTGTACCTACACTATCAAGGCATCTTCCAGCCAGATTTGAACTCGCTACGTCAAAAATTTTGTTCACAGGGTCGAAAAATCTAAGTGAAAGTGTAAAATTTTATCAAATATGATTAAACTAGCGAAATCTGAACTGTTGCGGTTATCCCAACTTATTATTAAAAAAAGAAAAATGAAAATGATGAATGAAAATGATAGGTGGCCACCTCCGCTTTACCCCATATGCCTTTGGACCACCTACGTTTGAGACAGCCTGTAAATACTTAATCCGTTTTAAACAGTAGTTAATTCTCATTTTCAGGTATCGACGTCTAAAAATTAAAAAAAAAATATTCCACTCTAATACTTTTTTGTTATAAAGAACTTACAAGGCCGGTATCAAAACCCGAAAAAAACAGGGGCTTCTGCAAATTAATCCCTAAAAGGGCTTGAGTCGTTCGACAACAATTATTTATGTAACCAGCCCCTTCAGTGAGCACGAAACCCTTCATTATTTTTCGTAGAACTCTCCAGAAAGTTAATTTTTCTCTGATAATTGTTCTGGCTTTGATAGCAGTCAGTAAGGTCGCTTTTTCTAAAATGTTTACGGACATAATTGGGACTGAATTTTAAATTACACAAAGGATTTTAGCATCGAAGTTTGTTGTTTGTATAATTTTATGTTTGTTACGTGTTTTGAACGAGGATCCGATGGGCTTCCGTTGAACGATCAATTCTTGTAAAAATGTTCGGTCATTTTTAGGGTTACGTTTTCCATACCTCAAAAGGAAAAACGGAACCCTTATAGGATCACTCGGTGTGTCTGACTGTCTGTCTATCCGTCTATCACAGCAAATTTGCTCCGAATCTAATGAACCGATTAAGTTGAAATTTGGTACACATATGAATTTTGGTGACCCAAACACGGACGTGTAACGTAAATAAATGAATTTTGAATTTGGGGGAAAATAAGAAAAATTTAAAAAAAGTTTTGCAAACTGTACCGTATGATATATCAAATGAAAGGGCTTACTGTGAGGGTCTCAATCATAAATCAAATAATTTGTTTTGAAGTTATATAAGAAAATAGACGAAAATTGACCATTCCCTCCTCTTATCTCCGAAACTACTGAGCCTAAAATTTTGAAAAAAATACAGAAAATAGATCTTTACCTGTAGAATACAGGAAAACCTATAAGAAGTCTGTGGTCTTAAAATAACATGGTAAATCTCTCAATATTGTGAGTACAAACTTACATTTACAGTTAGAATGTATGGGAGAACATGTTTTTCAACTACAATGTTAAGTTTGTTTTTAAGATAAATTCATCCCAATTACCGAACCCTTCATTGTGCGTGGTCCGACACGCACTTGGCCGGCTTTTCGGCTTTTTTTCATAGACTTCCAACTTCCTGATGTAATTAATTTTTGATGATATTTTTAAAGTTCTATAAAATGTTTTTCAACATTACGTGTTAAAAATTACATTCTCAAAAATAGCCAGTAAAAAAGCAGTATAAAACCTTACCTAGGAACTATATCACACATTTACATCATATACTTCAACGAACACCCC
Organism: Cosmia pyralina; assembly: GCA_946251885.1. NCBI lineage: Eukaryota > Metazoa > Arthropoda > Insecta > Lepidoptera > Noctuidae > Cosmia > Cosmia pyralina. The sequence continues at coordinate 20,524,840 of OX276342.1, read as the reverse complement.
AGTAAGTCCATTTAACAGCACCGTTCACAAAATTCGAAAGTTAAACGTAATTCATAATAGACTGAGCCTCGCAAGATTAAAAAGGTGCGCCAAAAAATGACCAAACCGACTCCCCATTGCAAGTTACCAGTGTTCGCCGACTAGCCTTTGAAAACTTTTTCTGAAAACCGTATCTAACAAAGACATGTTGCAGTGTGCATGGCCGCCATTTTGCTCAAAAAAGTGCGGCTTGCTACTTTTGAACGACTACGTTTCAAAAATTGCCTTGACTTTGTGCGATCGGTTTTTCAATTAATTTGTAGTTACGATACTGGAGTTTCCTGAAGAGTAAGGCCCCGATTTTACCGGTTGAGAAGGTAATTTTAAATGAAAATGTATAAGAGAAAAGCTTTGCTATGGTAAGATTTTTTTTACTGCCATGTCTAACGTAGAGAGTAGTGGTGGCTCAGTGGTTACGGCCCCGATTTACTAGTTGTAGGTCGTGGGTCACAGACAGGCGCTTTACTTTGTCTTAATATATTTTTTTTTTTTTTATTTTTTTTTTTTTTGCTCTTAAAACGGTGAAGGAAAACATCGTGAGGAAACCAGCATGTCCTAGAACCAAAAATTCGAAGACATCTGAAGTACTTTAAAGCCCACTACCTCTCAAAGAGAAAGAGACTGATTGATTTTGCTTAGGCATGTCTAACCACTAGGAACGTTAAATGAAATAGCGTAGATACCGAAATTATACTGTTGTCCTCTCACTATAAAAACTTTTTTACAAAAAAATACAACCAACTTCCAAAAACAACACTACAAAGTGAAAAATAACTTTAATTTCGAAAGTCGGTGTCTAGTTAGATGTATTTTCGTTTTTTGCCACCGACTTCCGAAATAAAAGTTATTTTTCACTTTGTAGTGTTGTTTTTTGAAGTCGGTTGTATTTTTTTGTAAAAAAGTTTTTATTTTTCACTTTTTAGTTGTGGTACCCACCCCACACAAATTCTAATACCACTACCTGCAAAACAAACTAGAACATCATCCATATAAAAGTAGGGAAAATACGTATTATTGAAGCTAACTCAAAAACTACCCAAGCAAAGTTAATCAATTTTATATGGGACCAACGTTGAGGTATATCCTCTCGAATAAAACAAAAAAAAATCATATCGGACGACTCTGTAAAAAGTTATGCGTGGTCAGACATAAAAAAAAAACATACGTGTCGAATTGAGAACCTCCTCCTATTCGTCGGTTAAAAAGTAATATGCAGTAAGTTTTAACATTAATTGAGAAGTGAGCAGTAAAATTCTGTGTCATGGCGAAAACAGCGTCCTCATTTTGAAACTAATTCAAACAGCTATTTTATACTTAAACTTTCATCGACTCTCTTTTCCGGTCCAGAAAATCGAGAAACCAGAACTTCTACACCGCTATTTCCATTTTGTACAGAAACCGTTTTACCAATTCGGAATTGTTTCAGACGTGGACGTCGCGTCGCCGGAACTCTTTAGTGGCGTATCTGATGTTTTTATTCTTTTCCAGTCTTCACGGGAAATTCGGTTTCAATTTCTTCCTTTTCGCTAGTCAGGTTGTTTTTTTTATTTTTCGCTAGCGTCTCTTTTGTTGAACTGTGTAATACGTTCCAGCGTATTCTGTTGTCTTGTCGTTTATCGAGGAACTTTTAGTGTTTTCGTCGTTTTGTTACTTACCGTTTTCAGCTTGAGTTTTTTTTTAAATTTTCCAGCTTAAAATTTTTTTGGTATTTTAATTAAATAGTTTAAGAAGAATCTCATGGCTAAGTAATAACAGCCACACGGGTCGATCCATTAGGTTAAGCTACGCTTGCCGGGGTTGGTCCGTGGATGGGTGACCATCTTTACATACCGAGACTCCTCCGTGCCTCGGAAAGCGCGTTAAGCCGTTGGTCCCGGCTGTCATTCGTGGATCTTTGACAATCGTTACGGGTCATCAGAAGCCCGAAAGTCTGACAACCAGTCTTACCAAGGGGTAGCGTGTTACCCAGTAATTATAGGTTGTGGAGATCAGATAGACAGTCGCTCCATATAAAATACTGGTATTCAGCTGCATCCGGTTAGACTGGAAGCCGACCCCAACATAGTTGGGAAAAGGCTAGGCAGATTGATTGATGAAGAATACATAGTGCTTTGTTTAAAGTAACTTCAATACAATACTAATATGTAGTTTTCCTTTGTTTGCAGGTAACCTTCACAACGTCCCTTTGGTATACGCAGAAATTGCGAGAATTTCCAGGTTTTGTATGCTTTAGTATAACAACATGATTTAAAGTTAGTTACCTTCATAGTAACGTATTACAATCTCAAATCACAATTCTGGCTACTCATAGGTGATTTTAGTTTGTGACACGTCACTTTTGAGTAGTTTCGTGGACTACGGGCCTAAGAGTATCTACATATCTATACTAATAATAAAGAAAGAAAAGAAAGAAAGAAAATTGCGTTTAATTGGATTTACCTACAGCAAAAAAAAAAAAAAAAAAGCAAAGAAATAGAGTATCTTTTTTTGAAAAAGATAAACAGTATCTTTTTTTGTTTGTTTGAACGCGCTAATCTCTGGAACTACCAGTCGGATTTGAAAAAAATGTTTTTGCACTTTAATTATAGCCCAACTCATAAGGAAGGCTATTTAACATCACGCTATTACCCTTAGGTGCCAAGCAAATAGAAAAACAGTGAGAAAGAACGCTAAGCGAAAGTGAAGTATTAGCGCGGGCAGGCAATGCGATGCAACCACCCCGACGACGTCACGGGCAGAAGCTAGGATGATTATAATATTAGTACCTAACTAACATAGACAGTAACGAAATCTCCAAACGGCTGGTTGACACTTCCCGTGACCCAAGGGCTGGCTTTTACCTTGGCCAGCGGCTTAGCATTGCCATACAACGTGGCAATGCCGCCAGTCTCTTGGGTACTTTACCAGTCGACAGCGATGCGGAGGAATTTTTCGACGCCATATTTTAGTTTTTTAATAGTTTTAGTTATGTTACCTTTTAGTGACATAGACAGTCGTAGACACATTGGTTATCAGCTTACTGAGATCAATTAAAAATAAGACAGTTCTATCTGTGTTCTGTCTTATTAATTCATCATCATCAATGCATAATTTCCGAAGTTAAGCATGAGAAAAAAAACTGAATGTTTCTCTTTCTGACTCTCAGGATATTTCACAAGAATGAAAGAGACGTAGCTATAGATATGACAGCTAGTTTATTCTGATGTCTCGTTCTATATGTTAGTATATTAGTTGTTTGTATGATCGTTATTTCTCTGAAGTGCGATGCTTCTGACAGTAACAATATATCTAACAGGCCAGAAGGCTAATTCTCGTACCTATAATTTACTTTAAAAAAAAGTAAAAACCAACTTCAAAACCAAAAACGAATAAAATAACTTTCATAAAACACTTAATAGCTTCTGAAGTCAGTGTCAAGCTAAAGTGCATTGAAGAATTTATGACAAGAAGTAAATTAATTTTTCGATTTTTAGTTGAATATACATTTACATAAGTAGGTAAGCCCAAGTCGAACGAAAAAAAGAATCATCAAAATCCGCTTAGAAATGCCGGAGATACAGTGCATTTATGCATATAACTTCGTACATAAGAATAATTATACAATGCATTATATATTAAAAAGCTTTCTGAAAGTATGCAGATCACGTTAGTGAAAGAATCATCAAAATTGGTTCATTAGTTTTTGAGAAAATCGCGGACAAACAAACATACATACATACGGGTCGAATACAGAACCTCCTTTTTTGAAGACGGGTAAAAAACGACAAACAAATGTCAAAAATGTAGGTATAGTTGCCGACACGACTCGTGAGCACAAACTCTGCTCTTAAACCTAACGAATCTTATTTCCTATCACGGCAGGTTGCACACGAGCGGGTAATGAAATCAATAAATATATATTATCAAGCATATTTAGATACATATAGAAAACAGAATACAAGAATACACTGACGAGGGCACTTGAAGTTAAGGTGGAATTTGTGTTCACGACTCGTGCCGGCAATAATAAACGCACTTTGACAGATTGACACTGAGATGAGACTGCGGACGGAGTTAAAAATAAGGGAGTTCCTCTCAGGTCATGGTCAGGCGTACTTATACCAAATATAAACCGCCATTAATCTACGGCAGCCTAAATATTAATCTATTAAGGAAATTGTCAATAAATTCTTCGCGAATCTTCAAGTCAATCGATCTGCGTAGCCTTTTCCCAACTATGTTGGGGTCGGCTTCCAGTCTAACCGGATGCAGCTGAATACCAGTATTTTACATGGAGCGACTGCCTATCTGACCTCCACAACCCAGTAACTGGGTAATACGATACCCCTTGGTAAGACTGATTGTCAGACTTTCGGGCTTCTGACGACCCGTAAAGACTGTCAAAGATCCACGAATGACAGCCGGGACCAACGGCTTAACGTGCTTTCCGAGGCACGGAGGAGTCTCGGTATGTAAAGATGGTCACCCATCCACGGACCAACCCCGGCAAGCGTAGCTTAACCTGATGGATCGACCCGTGCGGCTGTTATTACTTAGCCACGAGCTCCTCGTCCTCCTTCGCGAATCTTTAAGTATAAAGTCTTATCCAAAACTCTTAGAATGTCGATTGCACACCAAATGTGTGGATAACAATAAAGTTTCTATCGTGTCTGCTAATTGGCGCACGACGGGTTAATGGCTTTCATTTATTCTTCGCGCCACAGTCCTCAGACCTTATCTTTTCTGAAGAAAGTTTTAGCACGTTTTAGCCAAAAACTCTTCACTAATTTGATAGATAAATTTAGAATATTATGGAACACCTTTTCTACAGGGTTTTTATCTTATATGTAAATTTTTGTGTCTATGATATATTTTTTTTTCTTTTTCTTTACTTCTTGTGGTATATTTTGGGCTCATCCTCCTATTTTATTTAGTTAGACAAGAGCTTCATGAAACACTTTTTCTTTTGTGTGATATTCTTGCTGTCTTGTTTTCGTTTATTTGGCTACAAAAATCTGTATTTTAGGACATTTACATAAATATGTAGGATATAGAATTTGCAGAAGTATTTCGAGAAAAAAACGCTGTACCTAAGTACCACTGTATTTTATTTATTTTTTGCATCGTTTTCTTAAGTTCTATCTATTCATACACGAAATCTCTTAAGGGGTCATTGTACTCATCATTATAAACAACGTGTGATCAACTTTAACTAGGAGACCAAACCTGAAATATCGAAAAAAATCTACTGTTCCCTACATTTATGTTCGAATAACTCGTCAAAATGTAGGGAACAGCTGTTTTTTTTTTTGCGTTTTCAGGTTTGGTCCCATAGTAAAAGTTATTCATAATGACCTCCTAAGTGATTTCGTGTGTGAATAGATAGACCTGATACAGTTATCTCGTGTTCTCCATGACTAATATAAGGTAAGAATCAGAACAAAAAGTCGAAACGTCGAGTAATTCTCAGTATCGATCGTCGAAAGCCCGAAAACCAATCACTGCCAGTGTGAATGCGTCCTGCAATATTTCGGCTCGTTTGCTACCCCCTCTGCCTGTCACTCTAGGGTTGCCGACTCGTATATGTGACTGAGTGAGAGTAGTCTCCATATGTCATGGATGGTCACCTATCCGTGAACCGACCACAGCAAGCGTAGCTTACCTCACCTTCGAGTGACCCTTGCGGGTATATTGTCATTTAGATACGAAGTCCCTTTGTGGCATGCATCTCATAAAAACGATCCATGTGCCAATGATGACGTCAAGCCAGATAAACAAACCCGTTGTCAAAATAAAATACAAGAAATCTCTCTAACATAGTTAATCTCTTTATCTGTTCCATTAACAGCCCTAAACTCCCTTCCAGCGTGTCGGTCTCCGCGTTCCTTTTTTCTCTCTCGCAGCATCCGCTCATTCCCCGGTCGCAATTGTCTCCTTTCAATTGCCGTTTTCGTAGGCTTTACTATTACCATTTTTATTTAACTGTTCAAAAAACAATATAGTCTAGGAAATTACAGTTTTAAATTGATAGGAAAAGAGCTGGAGGTTTAGATAGCATGTAAGGTAGATATTTTATTTTCATCCTATTTAAAAAAGGGAAATCGTGGGTCTAGGAAAATATTCTACAATAGAATAATGTTCATTGTTATTACAGGTATGTACAAATAAAGCTGTTCAAAATAAAAATGTACAAGAACTGTAAGTACGTAATATAAAGTGAATATAGATAGAAATAGGTGCACTTAGATTTATTTTAGTGGGAGGTCGGAAGATATTTAACTTAAGATATGCCGACGACACTACTCTTGTCACACAAACAAGAGAAGACATGGAACACTTGTTGACCCGTCTAGAGACAACAAGCCTCTCCTTCGGACTAACGGTTAACAGAGAGAAGACCAAGATGATGATCGTGGACCGAGCTGAACTAAACCATCCTGACATCTCTATGGTTGGCAACTGTGAGGTTGTCCAATCGTATGTGTACGTATGTGTCGGTTCCACTATCACAAACACTGGAGTATGTAAAGACGAGATTCGAAGAAGATGTGCTATCACACGATCTGCCGTTGACAAGCTTAAAAGAGTCTGGTGCAACCGTAATATCACCAAAGCCACAAAAGTCCGCCTAATGAGAAGGCTAATCTTCCCGATTTTTCTATACGGCGCAGAAACGTGGACGGTTCGCCTCAAAGACCGACGCAAAATCGACGCACTGGAGATGTGGTGCTGGCGGCGACTGCTGCGGATTCCCTGGACAGCGTTTTGGACTAATGTTTCGATCCTGGAGGAACTAAAAGTCAAGCAGAGATTATCGTCGACTGTGCAAACACGAATTATCCAATATTTCGGCCACGTGGTTCGTAACGAACACTCCATGGAGCGACTCATTGCCCAGGGACAAGTGGAGGGCAAGCGGTCACGCGGTCGGTCACCTACGCGTTGGACAGACCTTATCAAAGCGTCAACACAAACCTCCATAGTTGAGAATTTCCGAGACGCGGAAGACCGGAGTAAGTGGAGGAGCATCGCGAGGGCTGCTTTGGCCAAAGAAAATGCAGAGTCATCAACCACGACCACTCTGTCAAGAGTGAACGACTAAGAAGGAGATTTATTTGCTCGAATAAACTCAAAGATTCACACTGGCCCCTGGAATCTCATGTTTCATGGGATTACAGAGGCCATTGCATATCAAGGAGTAGACCGGGGGACGCGGTAATGATAGGGAAGACGTGATATGGATAAGGATTATAGAGCCTACCGAGTATGCACTCTATAGAAAGCAATGGAATTGTGGAGATATGGGTGATATAATTATTTGGATATGCTCTTTTAACGACATCATCGCCAGGTTCTTGCAAGTCCAGCTTCACCGGTGAATCTTCTGGCGGGGTCAAACTGCATTCTTGACTCCTTTTATGTTATGCTGTGTTATTCCAAAGTCGGATCACTAGAATTATATTTACACTCCTTCTCCTCCCACAATACTCAAAGGTATCGTCACAGTATCAAATAGCAACCTTAGTCCTATCAACCCCGATGCTTCCCAAAATTAACCAGTAACGTCGTGTTAGGATCGCTATTGAAATACTAGTGCTGTGACATTCTGGCTACTCATTGGTGATTTGAATTTGTAACTGGTTTCTTTTGAGTAGCGAGGACGAAGGGCCTTAAAGTCTATCTTAACAATCTCGAGAAACGGCAAAAAAAAAATCACAAATCCAAAAGTGCACGCCTCACAGACAGAAACATGAATTATCTTTTGAACGATTATGAGTTTAATGACGAAAATGAATAGGGCTCATCCGAGGGATGAAAGATAACTCATAGAATGAAATGAAGAAGAAGGAAGAAGGAAATGTTGAACAATCCGGGACAAATGTTTCTAGTAAACAGACATCTGGTTCGAGTCAAACCATATTCAACGAATCCAATCATTCTGGTACAAATGACTCTGGAAAAAATATTAAAAAACCTGAGGAACATAACAAACAACCAGAAACAAAGGTAAAAGATTCAAACAAATTAGTTAAAAAGGCTACTGGTACTGATGGATCGGAACCGACTGTCAGCGAAAACGAAGGAAATGTTAAACAATCCGGGACAAATGTTTCTAGTGAACAGACATCTGGTTCGAGTCAAACCATATTCAACGAATCCAATCATTCTGGTTCTATTCAATCTAAATCAAGCCAAAATAATAACAGGGGCTCGGAAACTGGACGATCAGAGCCCAGTGGACCAAGCAGCTCAAATAATTCTGACAGTGGTAGCTCTAATGAATTTCAATCAAGCCAAGGTAGAGAAAGCGGCTCTAATAAAACAGAATCCAACTCGAATGAGTCCCAATGGAAAGCATTACTCGAAATTTCTTAATTACATTTTACAAGTAATATCTATTTAAAAATATATTTATCTTATAATTTCAAGTCTCTAGTTTTTAAGAATTCCATGTATAATTTTGACAAGGTCACACTCATATCGAGAGTAGAGCACTCTCACACGCTGAAGCATTGTGAGGCGTGCAATACTTGCCGCCGGGGTCGCGGCTAGTTCGAAAGAGATACCGTGGCCCTGGCACAGGCAACTGAAGGAACACGGGTGGGTTTTAGTCAGTAAAAGTCTGACACGCCCTCCCGCTCCGCCCAGAGCAGGAGAAGTCACTTGATGATTTCCCATCCACAAAAAAAAAAGGCGTGCAATACTTAAATGACAAAACACTTAATTAGTGACTAAAAGTAATAAACAAAGCATTTTGAACCTTAAGAGCGTGGTAGTTGTCCAATATTTTGGAAAAAACGTTGGGATCCCAAGGATTTGCTAAGTGTACTATAACCGTAAGTCTGCCTTTAAGTGCCGGTCAGGGGGTTGCTGCACTAATTTATTGGGAACGGGGCGGTACAAGGCGTAAGTGGAAGCGTGAAAAATAAAAACAGAAAAAGAGGCGTAAGAGAAAGCATTATAGGCATAACTACTAAGATAAGAAGAAAGAAAGATGGAGAAATCTCTATTGTCCACTATTCTCCTTCACCCGTAGGAACTACCTTCAGGGGGGTCTGCAGTAGTAGCCGCGAAATTCAAATTTATATACGTTTTTTTTGCAATTTGCAGGTTGTACGAGTATGTTGATAAAAATATGATACGCGGTTATAAAAATATGTATTTGCATAATTTTAACCACAAAATTCATCAATACATCTTTCTACGTTAGATTTTCTGCGGATTGGTCTGATTTCGGAAATTAGACGAATACGCAAGAAATCTAACTTAAAAAGATGTATTGAAAATCAACAAAACCTTATTCACACACCGAATAAAATTAGTTTTTCATAAGTCGAAAGTTGTTATCAAAGTGAACCCGAACTATCGAAGTAACTCCATTTGACGGTAAAGAAAATATATTGGCAGTAGTATAATGAGCAGCAGCATGAATGGTGCTATAAACTCCATAATGGAGACAGTCCCGGAATGTGACATCTTTAATGACACACTCAAGGTGATCATGTCAAACTGTCTCATGTTCTGTGAAAGCTATGTTTGTTAGGTAAATAAGTTTTATGTTGTTATCACTTTATTCGATTTTATTTTATTTTCTCTAGTTATTGTAAAGTATGTTTGATCTCTGACTTGTTATTTGTTTTGGAATTATGTTAATTATGTAAGTATTAAGTTTAGTTTTACCTGTTAATTACTGTCATTGGCGCAAGCTGTTGAAATTAATTAATAGGTTGGGGAAAAAGTTTCTTCGCATTTTTTAAGAAAATTCTAAACATTTTTTAATATATATTATTCACATTTATCTAAAGTATGTAGGTACCATTTTGTTCGATAACTTTTTGCCATCTTGTAGGTAGGGACATGGTCCCATTGCTATAGAAATTTTGGGACTTCTGATCAAAATACCGCGACAAGTGGTTTTGGCAGTCCTCTCGTGATGTTAACCTGACACTGCCTAAAGAATTCTGACGAGACCGAAACAGGTGGAAATCTGAAGGTGTAAGGTCAGGACTATACGGCGGATGCATTAACACCTCCCAGCCAAACTCTCTTAATTTTTGCTGAGTGGCTAAAGATATGTGTGGTCTAGCGTTATCATGATGAAAAACCACACCCCTTCTGTTGATTAATTCCGGCCGCTTTCTTTTAACTTTTTGCTTTAATCTCATCAGTTGTTCGCAGTAGAGTTCAGAATCGATGGTCCTGCCTGGTGAAAACAGCTCATAATGAATAATGCCCTTCCAATCCCACCACACACACAGCATCACCTTGTTGCGAGTTAATCCGGGTTTCGCCACAGTCTGTGAAGACTGACCGGCCTTTGACCACGACCTTTTTCGCACGTTCTTGTCGTACGTGATCCACTTTTCATCAGCAGTTATCAGCTTCTTCAAAAATGGTTCGGTTTCACTACGTCGTAATAAAGAATCACAAATGAGTACACGGTTCATTAGGTTTCTTTCAGTGAGCTCGTGAGGTACCCAAATATCGAGCTTTTTGTGTACCCACTTTTTTTCAAATGCGCCAAAACTGTTTTGTGGTCAATTCCCAGTTCTTCAGCTACGTCGTAACTACTGATATGCCGATCTTGCTCCACTTATTCAAAAATGGCATCCATTTTATCCGTAATAGGGCGACTAGAGCGACGTGCATCTTTGACATCAAAATTTCCGGATTGAAAACGCTTAAATCAAATTTGTGCTACTCTCACAGACACTGCACTGGGTCCATAAACATCGCAATTTTTTTTCGCGGCTTGCGTTGCATTTTTACCTTTTTTGTAGTAAAATTTTAAAATGTATCGAATTTCTTCATTAGATTCACTCATCTTGACAGTACGAAAAACAAATGAAAATCACACATTTTCCTAATTTGAATTTGGAATTATGTTCTTTAAAATTTAAACTTTCAATGATACTAAAACCAGCCAGATACAAATAGTATAGCCAAAGAGATTATATTTTAAGTTCATACATACTATTATGCGAAAAGACTTTTTCCCCAACCTAATATAATTATAAATAAATAAATTATAATTAAATAATGAGCTGGTCTCCTGTAACTTGTACCACACACTATTCCCGACTCTGACCTGTTCCGTAAGTGGGCTTGTGCATTTATTGCCAATAAACCGGACCCACTAAGGACGAGCTATATGTACGGATTGGGCAGCTTTTTCTGGCTAGTCGGAAAGGTTATTAAGAGGATACATCGATAAATTTTGTGTTTTTAAAATTCATATAAAACCAAATGTATATGGTTAAATCATTTGGAATGTCCATGTGTTATTTGATTATATTGTCTACTGTTGTACTAAAACCGAGACATGATTACTTGAATATTTTTCGATAGATAAAAATTCCAAGATAGCATATTTTCTGTTTTATACGATTATACATAAACAGTTCCATAATGTGCAGTAAAATTTGCTTTAAATCGAAGGTGTTTAAATATGTTAAGAACTTAGTAAGCTAAAAATTGATTTAAGTATAGCATTGGTTAGTTCCGGTGCGCGTGAGTCTTCTATCTCGCGCGTCAAACTAGGCGGCCATAACGCCATTTCACTTACACACCGAACCAAGCTTCGATGTAACCTCTTAAATGTATGTTCCTAGATACAAGGGTACTTTGTCGTGAAAAAGGGAATTTCAAAATACAGTGTAATTAATATAAGGTCTATCGAACGGTAAGCCACGGTCAGTTCGTGGATGGGTGACCATCCATTACATCTACAGAAGTCAGCACAGAAGTAGAGAAGTCTTACCAGTATAAAGCATGCAAATTAATTAAAATTTCATGTCAATGACAAAGTCATCAAACTCATCTATAGAAATAAAAAGAGAAGTCCTGACTGACTGACTCATCAACGCCCAGCCCAAACCCTTGGACCTAGAAAGCTGAAATTTTGCACAGAGGTTCCCTTTATAATGTAGACAAGGAATAAGGAAGGAATTCCCGGTAGTAGTAGTAGTCGGTGTCTAGTTAAATGTATTTTCGTTTTTTGCCACCGACTTCCGAAATTAAAGTTATTTTTCACTTTGTAGTTGTTTTTGGAAGTCGGTTGTATTTTTTTTTTGTAAAAAAGTTTTTATTTTTCACTTTTTAGTTGTGGAACCTACCCCACAAATTCTAATACCACTACCTGCAAAACAAACTAGAACATCATCCATATAAAAGTGGGGAAAAAATACGTATTATTGAAGCTAACTCAAAAACTACCAAAGCAAAGTTAATCAATTTTATATGGGACCAACTGTGATGTATACCCTCTCGAATAAAACAAAAACAATCCAAATCGGTCCAGCCATCTTCGAGTAATCGGGGAACATACATAAAAAAAAAATTAAAAAAAAAAAAAGGTTCCGACGAATTGATAACCTCCTCCTTTTTGAAGTCGGTTAAAAAGGGAAGTCCTGACTGACTGACTGTCTCATTAACGACCAGCCCAAACCCTTGGACCTAGAAAGCTGAAAGGGAATTGTCTATACTTGGCCATTTTTAAACACGATGCTATACAAAAAAATAATTTACCAATAATTAAATTCTATTTTAGTAAATATCTGATGCAAATAACTTTATATCAATCAGCACTGCAAAAAAACATTTATTTTTAGTATCTGATTTGATGCTACACATGAACGGCATTGGATTTGGTTTCAGTGTCGCCAAACCAAAACTCCATAAAACAACAAATTCAAATCGATTTGAAATACAGTGCAATCTTTCCACTGTATTTAACATAGTTTTCATTAAATAACATAATTAAAAATGCCAATAAATTATATGAATGATTTAAGACATAGGAAATGATAAACTATCGTTTTGTACATTATTTCGTACTTCTAACGTTTTGACCGATTTCAAATGAATCGATATATAATTGTTTTTTTTTTTATATATGGCAACACGATGCTTAAAAAATGTTGTGTCAATTTGTCAAAATGACAGTTATCACTCGCCATAGATAATACACTAGTAAAGTAATATCATTCGCTTTGGTTTCTTGCATCGTGAGTGGTTTTTTATATCGTGAGTATCGTTTCCGAGGCTAAAGATATAGAGGAAGGTTTCCCGCTCCCTTCAGCCAACTGCAGTTTATTGCGTGAGAAAATACAGAGCAGACACATCAGCAGAAAAAGATATTTTATTTATATAATGTATGCAAATAACACTGAAGGGAGGGCAGCAATAAAACAATATTGCTGCAACTGTATGGTGGGCCGTAGAACAATAGGTTGCTGTGCACATATTATGACCATTATTTGGTTTTTAAGTTGGGCAAGGTATCAGGAACATATTAATCCACCTGCCCAGTTCCTCGACCATGTTCTTTTAACATATGAATCTGGTGAATAAATATATTTTTTTATAAAAAAAAACAAGTTTTATTTCATACATAACCTGTTTCAACTAAATGTTAAAAACATATCTAAATATACATCTTGATACAAAACTAGGTTTATAGCCTCATTTCTACTGATATGAGCTATTAAATCAATCACATAATATTAGCTGAACTGTTTGTTTATGAGTGGCCAAAGTCCTATAGAAAATGGACAATCCCCTTTGCGCAGACAAAGTCATTAAACTCATCTATATAAATAAAAAGAGAAGTCCTGACTGACTGACTGACTGTCTCATCAACGCCCCGCCCAAACCTCTGCGCCCTTTATAATGTAGACAAGGAATAAGGAAGGACTTCCCGGTAGCACGTTCCCGTGGGATAATCCGACATCCACGCGGGCGAAGCCGCGGGCAGAAGCTAGTTAAGTAGGTATATAAATTATGATTGTATAATAATAATTACAAATGATTAGGTATTGGTTCTATCGACTTATCCTCTAAATATGCCATAATAGTGTAATATTTTTTTTTATATACAGCACAACAAATCACAAAAAAAAAAAAAACGATTCAGTACCTACAATTTCAGCGAATACTCGATATAATAATATTTCAAACATATGTTTTCATCTGAGAACATAATAAAACAGGAAAATAAGACAATTTATTACCCGTACAATCAACAATGGCTCTCAAAACGTAACACATATTGTTTTTGTGACACTTATAGTTCATACAATAAGGGCTAAAATAGAACGTGTTATGAAAAATCGATGGTAAATAAAATTTTGGGTGCCCACGAAAACGTTTGATAAGGAAACAGACTGCAAATTGTAAATAAAATAGGTACTTATGTCTGTGTATATTGAATCGATAGTACTATAAAATTAACCATGGAATACAAAGATTGAAAATAGTAAAGTATGAGGGGCTCGTGGCTAAATAATAGCAGCCGTATGGTACTTGGATGGGTGATCATCCATTACATTTATCGCACCTCGGAAAGCATATTGATACCTACATTGATAGATTTTGTTTTTAAAATTCCTATATAACCAAATGTATCTATATGGTTAAATCATTTGCATTTTCCATATGTGTTATTTGACTATATTGTCTATTGCTGTACTAAAAATGAAACAGGTAAAATTTTTTTGATAGAAATAATTTCTAAAGTATCACCGTCTATTTTAAATTTTGTACGATCACACGTACACAGTTTCGTATTTTGCAGTAATTTTTGCTTTAAAGCGAAGGTATTTAAATATTTTAAGAACTTACTAAGCTAAAAATTTGGTTTAAGTATAGCATTTTGTCATAAATCTAAATTTAAACGAAGCACGTTTAGTTCCGGTGCGCGTGTCTTCTATCTCGCGCATCAAACTAGACAGCCATAACGTCATTTCACTTACACACCGAACTTTGACAGTCGTTACGGGAAGTCAGAAGCTCAAGACTGACAACCAGTCTTACGAAGGGGTATCGTGTTACCCAGTTACCGGGTTGTGGAGGTCAGAGAGGCTGTCGCACCATGTAAAATATTGGTATTCAGCTGCATCCGGTTAGACTAGAAGCCGACCCCAACATAGTTGGGAAAAGGCTAGGCAGATTGATTGACAAACATTTTTAACATACTAAATGCTTGTTGCTCTGACTACGAGTACCTATAACAATGTTATTCATATATAAGTAGGTACCTACAATACCTTTGGGAACTTTTTGACATAGGTTAAATATTTATCTACCTTCTTCGATCTGGTTTCGCAAAATGAGATTTTTGTATTGTTTGAAAGAAAAAAGAGATTCACTTTCACACTGGTTTTAAAGATAGCTTTGAAAGCGGAACATAAAAAAAGGTAATTAACAGTAATTATTTAGAAATAATAATATAAAAAATAACGAGTGTTATGTTAGCATGCATCGTTTAGTAGGTCATTAGAAATGCGATATTGGGAAAAATGTAGGATTTATAAAATATCAGCTTTGTTGATGCCGTTGAGGCATGGCTGAGGCATGGCAATCAACAAGAATGACGAGGTTACATTTGTAACCTACATTCGATCCCCGCAAACAACAATACTTTTTTTTATTGTTATTATGCCTTTTTTCTTAAGTTTGGTGACTTTGAAGGGGAAAATTCAGCTAAATATTAATAAATAGTAATAATAGATAAATATTACCATTAACTGCAAAAAGGAGTCAAATCTTCTACTACAGTGGGGTGGAGGCCACATTCCTCCTTTAATCACATGCCCTGAGGACTTATTCTCTTCTTGTCGACTGGTCACCACGCAGTCTTTACAACATTAGCCCACTAGGGGGACTCTTCATGACGCAGATTCATTCTACTGCACTCCACATGTTTCCACAACAGCTTTCGACCATAGCGTATTGCTTCAACTAGGGGTGGGTATAGAACAGTCCCACCCCTGACACTGTCTTACTGAGTAGACACGGACTCCCACACACATGTTGAAAAATATCGTACTGGTGTTACGTGGTAAGAAAACTTTGATAGCGCGATTTAGAATTGCATTGTTTGGGAGACGAACAATAAAGGGACTGGGTTTGATGTAAGGGTCTCGAGTTCGCTTCCCACAGATGGAAATTATTTTTGTGTTTTTTAATGTTGCTGTGTTTGATTTTTTCGTGTTTTTTTTTTTATGTGCGTATTCATGATATATTTTTTACTGTACAATGTGAATCTTTCGCTTCAAAAGTTTCTAGGAAATGGTACCATTGTCCGAATATATAAGTATTTAAAATATATTATAATTAACTTTATTAAGTATATAACAAAATAACACATAACATAACATCACACCCGTATTCCCCGAAGGGTTGGGCAGAGGTGTCCTGTAGTACACCCACATTTCGCCAGTTATGTTTTAGGCCTCTGCCTCGAATTTTGCGGGTAGCGGGGCGGCAGCGGCGGCGGAGCGGGAGCGGCTGGATTTTATGCGTAAAAACAAATGGACCGGACTTCCAAAACAGCGGCGCGGTAGCGGGGCGGGACAATGCGAGACGCGCCGCCGCCGCCGCCGCCCCGCTGCCCGCGAAATTCGAGGCAGAGGCCTAAGTCCCATGTAATAGGGGCGAGCCTATTGCCATCAACCGGCCCCAGATCCAGACTCCGGGCTGCTACTGAGAAATTTCTGATGGAAAAACCTAATAACACTTTGCCCGACCAGGGAATCGAACCCAGGACCTCATGTTCAGCAGTAGCGCTTGCAATCACTAGACCAACGAGGCATCTCCTGATTATTTTTTAAATTCAGCAAAAAATAAGTCAAATCGTCTACTACATCAGCTCGAAGTAGGCACGTACCAATTGGATAGTGACGCGGGCTGAATGCACTGCATATCTACAATACTTTTCAACCACAGCATAATTTGCTTCAACTAGGGGTGGTTTATCAAACAGTAGGTACGAGTACCTCCCGTTTTACTGAGTAGACACGGACTCCCTGATGTTACGTCGCAAGAAAACTTTGATAGCGTGATTTCGGACGGCATTTTCGTCAGGCGAATAAGAAAGGGGGCTCTTCCCCTTATGATTAAAATACCTATTGCGTGACAAATGATACTTTAGGCCCTAAAGTTTATGGTAAAACCCCATAACAATAATTATGAACAATTTTAAGGATAAAATAATTCAAAATGCAGGTTAAATGTTAGACTTTTGTATCGAAAAATTAATTTCTTAATATAGTTTTAATACAATGCTAAGAAAAAGCTGTATAAAAATTCTGAGAAACACAAAAATAACTTGTTCAATCCGAGGATCGAACTCGCCACCCTCCGCGTACAATGCAGGTTGCGCGTAACTAGCAACTACCTACACATCAAAATTATTCTTGTGAATATTTAAGTACCTATTCAAAAATCAGCTGTTCCCTATATTTATGTTTGCATTTACTCGTCAAAATCAAAATGTAGGAAACAGCTGATTTCTTTTTGGCGATTTCAGGTTTGTTCTCATTGCAAAAGTTGTTCATAATGATGAGTACAATGACCTCTTAAGAGGATACCCATGAATTCAATTTCATCCTGTATATTCTTTTCAAATAAATATGTATTAATTTATTTAATTTACCAACGTTCGTATACACTGAGTACATAAATTACAGGAAGCAACAGAAATTGCAACAAAGAAGTACCTATAGGTAAATACAGCATTTTCTTATTATCATTTACTGGGTGAAGAATCTTAAATTAGAGCAGTTAAACAAAGAGAGATACAACGGTCTCCTTAATAATTAACAAATAGCAAAGCGAAAAAAAATAATTAAGAAGATAATAAAAAAAATAAAAAATACTAAAAAGAGTATGTGTAACTCACAAAAAAATATTCCCATTGTGGGAAGCGAACCCGCGCACCAGAGCTACGCGCTACGAATTCTCGTAGCAGTGACTTCCTGCGCAAAACCCATAATAACATACAATGCGCAACATGGCCTTTCGAGTTTTATGTGTTCACAGTACAGTAGATAAATGTGAGATTTATCTTACCCCTGAGAGCAGCAACATAACAACAACCTTATTGTAACGACAATAAAGACCACTATGGTTTAGACAGTGATTCAAAAACAGAGATAAAGAACCGACCATTTCCGTCTATATCTACACTAACACTGACAAAAAAAAAAAAATACAAACATTTTGACACCTCAATTAATCATATTTGACTTATGGCCGATTACTATAATTTACGAACCGTTATTGGTAAAAAATAAGACTATTGTAAGTATCTTTACCAATAATGAAGCAAAGACCTCATAACTTTGCATAGTAGACCCTGCCATATGGAAGTAGCTATCACAGGTAAAATTAGCTTACGAATCTATTTATACTGAAGCACAGTTTGGCAATAAAAAATGCTACCATTGGTAAGCAAAACGATTCGTTTTTTAAAAAGGAACCAAGCATTAAAAATAACGGAAATATGTCGCAATTTTCTTGAAAATAGGGCCCATACCGGAGCCATCGAAAAAACATTTCCAATGTTAATAAGTTCAAAATATTTGAATTTTGTGAACCAGATTGACCTAGTACGCACGGCTACAGATAAATCTATACATTTCCAGTATAAGCTGATCTCACATTGTATTAGATTTTCTTATAAAAAGTTTTTTACAAAAAAATACAACCGACTTCCAAAAATAACACTACAAAGTGAAAAATAACTTTAATTTCGGAAGTCGGTGGCAAAAAACGAAAATACATTTAACTAGACACCGACTTCCGAAATAAAAGTTATTTATCACTTTGTAGTGTTATTTTTGGAAGTCGGTTGTATTTTTTTGTAAAAAAGTTTTTATTTTTCACTTTTTAGAAGTGTACTACCCCACACAAATTCTAATACCACTACCTACAAAACAAACTAGAACATCATCCATATAAAAGTGTGGAAAAAATACGTATTATTGAAGCTAACTCAAAAACCACCAAAGCAAAGTTAATCAATTTTATATGGGACCAACTGTGATGTACCCTCTCGAATAAAACAAAAAAAAATCCAAATCGGTCCAGCCATCTTCGAGTAATCGGGGAACATACATAAAAAAAAAAAATAATAAAAAAAAAGGTTCCGACGAATTGAGAACCTCCTCCTTTTTGAAGTCGGTTAAAAATGAGAGGTCAGTGTAAACTGAAAATAGCTTGATGTGTAGCCACACGGCTGCCTATATTTTTTAGTAAGAAGGAGAACAATTCCATGTCCTATAGGATCTTACAACCCCTCACAAACGCAACAATCGTTCAAAAACAGGATCTGCGAAAAAAAAACCGTCCCTTTCTTACGCGCCTCCTTTAACAATGCAATCCTAAATCGCGCAATCAAAGTTTGCTTGCCACATAACATTGGTACGATATTTCGTGCTACTCGTTTGGGAGTCCGTGTCTATTCAGTAAGACAGTGTCAGGGGTGGGACTGTTCTATACCCACCCCAAGTTGAAGCGATACGCTGTGTTTAAAAGCTATTGTGAATATGGAGTGCAGTAAGCCTGCGTCTCATGATGAAGTCCCCCCTAGTGGGCAATGTGTAGCGCCATTGTGGCCAATGTGTAAAGACTGCGTGGTGACCAGTCGACATGTGTATAAGTCCTCAGTACGTCGGGGCATGTGCAGGAGGAATATGACCCTCCACCCCACTGCAATAGACAATTTGACTCCCTTTTTGTGTTTTTTTTTTAATAGAATTTTGGAAGAGATTTTAATAAAAAAAAAAATAGTTTAGTATGTATTATTAATATAATATACTAGCTTCTGCCCGCGACTTCGTCCGCGTGAAATTTCGGGTCCCCCCGAACACCCCGTCGCATCGCATCGCCTGCTCGCGCTTTACTATTTTTCGCTTAATGTTTTGCCGATTCTTTTTCTTTTTGCTCGGCTCCTAAGGGTCCTAGCGTGATGTTAAATAGCCTATAGCCTTCCTCAAGAATTGGGCTATCAAATGAAAAAAAAATTTTTAAATCCGGCGGGCAGTTCCAGAGAATAGTGCTTTCAAACCACGGACTAATAAAAATCTTTCTTTTATAGTCCGTGTTTCAAACATACAAAACAACTAACTCTTCCGCTTTATTAGCGCTTTTTTTAGTTTAGAAGAGTACAGAGAGAGAGAGGGGGGGAGAGAGAGGGGAGTTTAGTATAGATAGATAATAATATCAGCCTATTATTGTCCCACTGCAGGGTAAAGGCCTCTTCTCAGACAGAGAAGGCATGAGCATTAATCACCTTGCTCGCTCATTCTGGTTTCAAACTTATATTAACTACTAGCTTTTGCCTGCGGCTTCGCTCGCGTTAATTTAGAATTTGACAATCAATTCGGGTTGTAATCTGCTTGTAATAACTAATAATATAAGAAATTCAATCATGATTCGAAAGACACGTGGCGCCATCTATTATCATAAAAACGTTATTGTTGTTTTCCTCAGGTACAGTATTGTTTTTCGGGATGAAAGGTACGTTAGGTCCTTTTTTGTACACCTGTCAACGTATAATGCAAAATTTCAGGATGATCAGTTCAGTGCTTTATGCGTGAAAAGGTACTCACCATGACAGCCTAGATAAAAGAAAGAATCTATGGTGACAACTGCATATAGGTAAAGCATAGAATTAGGTAATAGTATGGTAAAGTGAGCTTGAAGTGAGACGTCAATAGTGTCATCCCTAGCATCAGGTGGAATGCCTGCTCGCTTCAAGCACACTTCACCTAAGTTTACACGATGAGGTATTTACGGAATAAGTAGACCGGCTGGTGTCCTCACGATGTTCTCCGTCACCGATACCAGTAATATCCTAGGTAAACACAGAAAGTAAATAATAGTTGAAAAAGTCACATTGGTACTTGCCCGGATTTGAACCTGCATTTTTTTTTTTAAACAATTAGTATAATATTTATTATAATAAGATATTTAGAATTCGAGTTGGAACCGTGTCTTCAAAACGTAGGCATGCTTTATGATGCAACGTTCACGTATAAAATGCTATAAATTGAAACCCTCTACAACGCGACTTTCATCGATCGATTTATAAGACATACTTATGTATGCTTTATCGCTGCATCATATAGCAGTTTATAACTATATGAGATATAATTAAATATTCTAAGTCAAACTCAGTAATTGTATACAGTTAAGTGATTTTATCGCGCACTGGATTTTCAACTCTCGTTGTTGAGCCGAGCGTTGAGAATCCAACTTAACAATAACAAAGTACATTCTAGCGCGTCGAAAAAACACACTGTTGGATTTTGCACTCTCGGCGCTAAGCAGAGCGTTGAAAATCCAGTGCGCTAAAAAAATCGCCGCGATATTATTACGTCCGTGCGAACGTCGACTTACAAATTGATATTTTGTGGCTATAGTTCCAGATTCTAGCATGATATATTATTTAAAAATAAAACTGCATATTATTAAATCAAATATGCAACCGTTGTCATTGTTAATTTATTTGTAAATAGGTTTATATACTTATATATATATATATATATACTTTCCAAAAACCTCGTTTTACTGGTTATCCATAATGAAAACCCACATAAAACCCCAAGTATTAAAGAAATGGCTTTTTTTTAACCAGAATCGTAGTCAAAATAAAAGTCTTAAAACTAGTCTTACCAAGGGGTATCGGATACCCATTACCCAGTAAGTAACTGGGTTGTGCAGCTCCAATAGGCAGTCGCTCCATGTAAAACACTGGTACTTATACAGCTGCATCCGGTTAGACTGGAAGGCGAACCCAACGTAGTTGGGAATAGGCAGGCAGGTGTTAGTAGGAGAATCAAAATAAATTGATCTCATAACTACAAATTATCTTATACAATATAATTTGTGTGGTGGAGTCTAAACAAAGTATCAGATATTATTTAAATATCAACACAATAATATGCATTGATAACGTTTTATCTAATTAGTGTCTATATCAATTTATTGATATCAAATTCGCAATACAGTTCCAAGTGTTGTCATTTCACTCTTGAATCCTGTCTACCTCCCTTTACTACAATCATAATGATACAGGTTATAAAAGAAATACTCATTGTTATCATTTTGTATTCGTACATAAGTAATAACTTGTAAGTATTGGATTTTCTATTATCAAATATTTTAAAAAGTAGAGTAAAATTACATTTTTTTTTAATGAATATATAAGAATTAATTAGCCTAAAATATGTACGCTTACAGAAATACTAGGCCATATTAATGTGTTAAGTTTCATAATATAAAAATATGTTTTTGTAATACTTATTTAAATAGGTCACATCAGGGATGCGTAGTCATACACTCTGATAAGAGATGGCAGCACTGTCGCTAGTTGTTTGCTCTTTACGTAGTTTGATTGCCATCCTTCTCGCAATCGGAGCGGGCCGTATATGACCATCCTTGTCCCTCAGAAAAATATTTTTAAATCTTCGAAAATTATAACTTTTCAATATGCCAAAAGATTCTATATTCATTCTAGTGTATAAGAAAAATTAATTATGTGGATATTTGTGAGTAGTTTAGTTAGAAATTAAAAAAGTCCTACATCGCGCTATCAAAGTTTTCTCGTCGATTCGCACAACTACACTATTTCGCGTTGTTGATACGGGAGGTCCGTTTCTACACAGTAAGACAGTGGTCAGGGGTAGGGCTGTTCAAATCCTATCCCTGGTGTTGAAGCAATATGCTGTGAATGGAAAAAGCTATTGTGGATAATGTAGTGCAGCCGCGTCTGCATCTCGTGTCTCGACAGTGTGTCGAGTAGTTGGCCCATGGTACATGGTGCACGGTTTAGCCCATTCTGAATGTGGCTCGAATACGGCTTATCGCCGTCCGGTGAAGGCTCCGGCCTAATGTGAAAGGTCCTTGTGACCAGTTGAAGAGTTTCCTGTAAGACGGTACTCATTGTAACACGGAGGAATTGGTCCTCAACCCCACTGATGTAGAAAATTTGACTTCCTTTTATGGAATAAGTATTAATTTCAGTTCAGTAATATGGCTTAACAATGTTGATTATTTTTTTACTTTTCGTAGCAAGTTATCTTTATCATAATCTAGCTTTTGCCCGCGGCTTCGCCGACATGTCTACCGGGAAATACTTCCTTATTCCTTGTCGACATTATAAAGGAAACCTCTGACCAAAAATTCAGCTTTCTAGGTCCAAGGGTTTGGGCTGGACGTTGATGAGTCAGTCAGTCAGGACTTTTCTTTTTATTTATATATGGACGATAGTTTTATAATATAGGATTATATTGTCGACATGTTAACATTATTTTAAGGGTTGAACAGTTCCAAGTTTTAAATAAACGTCATATTTTAACGTCACCCTTGCAGAGGGGTAAGTAGAGGCGTATTAATAAAAATTTAAATACGTCAGAAGTACTAGGAAAGCATAACATAAAGGCAGTAGGTAAACCAACGATGAACTCGTCAGTTAATTTTATTATGACACTGATACTTAACAAGATAATCTTGGAAGTACTAGGATAGCAGACGATAGTGAGACGTCTTATTACATTACATGTTTAACAACTCGTCATGTTACGCATACCAATATGATCTTAGGAAGTATCCAATTTGCGGTGACCGAATGGTTGGCATCTGTCGTTGGCAATAGGCATGACCTTCGATACTGAGGTCTTATTTAAATTGACTTCTTGTTTTTATTAAAGGATGTTATAATAGTAGGTCCAAAGGTTAAACGAGATGGTGAGGACTATTGAATAAGGATTTTGTTCGATTTTAAAAGTGATCTTGTGTTAATCAAATGGTGGGTAAGGTAGATCATCTCATTTCTTTTTACACAACTGCCCAAAAAGGAGTGTAATGTTTTTTTATGCTTATTTTTTATGTCGTCACATAATTTTCTCCAGTAGAAAGTGTATGTAGCGCACATGCGTGATGTTGTGACTTCGATTTCCCGATGTGACAATTTCCTTTATGGATTTTTTTTCTTTTGTTGCATAGTGTTTACTCAACGATTACAGTAAGTAGGTTCTGTGAAGTTAAGTTTTGAATATCTATAATTTGTGTCAATGTAAGAAGTCCGATTTGACATGAGGGTGTCCCTCTTTGACCCGCTATGTTTGTCTCTCTTTGGCATATGAAACGATATGGGCTGTCAAAAGTGACCTATTATTTTGTCGCTCGTTACTAACTTACTCGTTGGTTTGATCTAGAGGTCACAAGCGCTACTTCCGAGTATGAGGTCCTGGGTTCGATTCCCAGGTCGGGCAAAATCTTATTGAGTTTTTCCATCAGAAATTTCTCAGCAGCAGCCCGGAGTCTGGATTTGTGCCCGGTTGATGGCAATAGGCGCGCCTCCTATTACACTGGCGAAATATGGGTGTACACCCCGCCTAGCCTTTCAGGGAAAACCGGCTAGATTAAATAAAAACTAAAAAGATTGAAATAAAAGAAATATGATAAAAACAAAAAACCATAACTGAAAAGAGAAAAACAAGTATTAGTAAGTTTTTCACCTGGTCATCCTCTCCACAAAATGGGAAAATAGACAACAATTTTCCCGTTTTGAGGCATTTTGTGGAGAGGATGGCCAGGTGAGATACTTACTCAGTGGTCTTCTGTGCAAGATGATTCAAACTCAAATAATAATAATATAATTAAATTTCTTACTAACACTAGCGTATTACTAACATTATGGATCATGTTGTCCTAACAAATACATATTGATGTGATAGTAAAAAAAAGTATAGAGCAGATAATAAAAAAAAATATTAAAAAAAAACAAAAAACTCGACTGCAAAAACACATAGCTGAAAAGAGAAAAACGAGCATTATAATCTATAGAATATTGGTACTGCAGGCGGGGACAAATCAATGACCTGAAATATGTGACTGATGATTTATCATCGTAACTGACTGTACTTTGGGGGTCGAGAGGAAACTAAAACTGGCCTGGAAAATAAAATTCACTCTCGACCCCTTTTTTTTTTTTGTGGATGGGAAATCATCAAATGACTTCTCCCGCTCTGGGCAGAGCGGGAGGGCGTGTCAGACTTTTACTGACTAAAACCCACCCATGCTCCTTCAACTGCCCGTGCCAGGGCCACGGTATCTCTTTCGAAATACCCGCGACCCCGGCGGCATCGACCCAATTGACCCCGTCACTGCTGACATCTCTTTGAGGCGCGCGTGGAACACAACGCGCCGTCGACCCGGGCCTGATCCTTACCGGACGGCGAGCTGCCCATTACTCGTCGTCCGCAAGCCCGCGCCTACGGTGGCCGGGAATCGGCAATCGACTCTCGACCCCTAAGGGTCGAGTATAAACTATATTTAGGGGTCCAGTGGACACATTATTTACTGGGGGTCGAGGGGCCGAGAGTGGACTAAACGTATTTTCATTGGAATGCAAATACAGGAAATTAAGCCCTAATAATAATATGATGAATGTATACAGACAGTAAATAAAACATTATAGGTAAGTACTAGTAAGTAATATTATGTTAGGTAAGTACCTAACATAATATTATTACATAATATTCGTATCGGATCTGTTCTTGTAACATGGGATTACTGACCTTGCCTGTAAAAACGCGGTCAATATCAACCGTCACTGACTGGGTGAAAAAAATGTCTCGAAAGCAGACTGGTTGTAACCAGATTCAAGTCAGTCTGGTCTGGTGGGTTTATGTGACGAATGGGGCTTTGTGTGTAGTTTTTTTTTCCTTTTACGTAGGCACGTAGTAAGGTGAACAAATTACTGTGTGTGTCTCAAAAGGATATGATGCTAATTTTACTGAGGACATAAAATAAACATAAACTCACGCCTTCTCCCCATGGGGGTAGGCGGAAACTACAACACGCCAACTGCTACTACCCTTTTTAGGGTTCCGTACCTCAAAATGAAAAAACGGAACCCTTATAGGATCATTCGTGTGTATGTCTGTCCGTTTGAGAAGCTCGTGGCTAAGTAATAACAGCCGCACGGGTTGATCCATCAGGTTAAGCTACGCTTGCCGGAGTCGGTCCGTGGATGGATGACCATCTTTACATACCAAGTCTCATCCGTGCCTCGGAAAGCACGTTAAGCCGGTGGTCCCGGCTGTCATTCGTGGATCTTTGACAGTCGTTACGGATCGTCAGAAGCCCGAAAGTCTGACAACCAGCCTTACCAACGGGTATCGTATTACCCAGTTAATGGGTTGTGGAGGTCAGATAGGCCGTCGCTCCATGTAAAATACTGGTATTCAGCTGCATCTGGTTAGACTGGAAGCCTACCCCAACATAATTGGGAAAAGGCTAGGCAGATTGATTGTCTGTCCGTCTGTCACAGCCAATTTGCTCCGAATCTAATGGACCGATTAAGTTGAAATTTGGTACATATATGAACTTCTGTGACTCAAACACGGACGGGTAAAGTAAAAAAATGAATTTTGAATATGGCAGTCACTTTTGGGGGACCGATAAGAAAATAAAAAAAAAGTTTTGCAAACTATACATATCAAATGACAGGGCTTACTATGAGAGTCTCAAATATTTTTTTTTAATAATTTTAAAATAAATTATATTTTGAAAATAATATAGAAAATAGTTCTTTATCTGTAGATTACAGGAAAACCTATAAGAAGTCTGTGGTCATAAAATAACATAGTAAATCTCTCAATAATGTGAGTACAAACTTACATTTACAGTTGGAATGTATGGGAGAATATGTTTTTCAACTACAGTGTTAAGTTTGTTCTTGAGATAAACGAATCCTAACTACGGAACCCTTCATTGTGCGTGTTCCGACACGCACTTGGTCGGTTTTTTTTTTTTTGGATGGAAAATCATCAATGACTTCTCCCGCTCTGGGCGGAGCGGGAGTGGAGCGGAATGTCAGACTTTTACTGACTATAACCCACCCGTGTTCCTTTAGCTGCCTGTGCCAGGGCCACGGTATCTCTTTCGAACAACCCGCGACCCCAGCGGCATCGGCCCCATCACTGCTATGTTTCTCTTTGAGGCGCGCGTGCACCACAACGCGCCATCAAACTGCTACTATTCTTACATACTTCTTTTGCCTCGTTTAAGTTCATACATCTGGTCATACACGCACGACAGTTGCGATCACTACGCACCTGACCTTTCTGAAGCACATCAGAAATAAGGTCACTATAATATGTCTCCCTAGGGTGTTTCCACTCACATCTGCCTTCCACCCATCTACCTTTTACCTCTTTCCTTTTCTTTTTTTTTCTTTTTCTTTCTTTTCTTTCTTTCTTTTTTTCCTCTTTTTTTCTTTCTTCTTTTTTTCTTTTGCCATCTACCTTTTGTTTTGTCATAAAATAACATCACATCTCTAATTCTCAAGAAATAGACAGATGTGTAGGCGCCATTTTGTTTCATTCCTATGTAATTGTTGGTTTGCCTATTGCTATTTATGGGGACGAAACTGACATTTTCTGACTACGGGCTGCTACTAAGAAATGTATAAAGGCTCCTAAAACAGGCGCGACACGCGATATAATGCGTGTCGCGCCTGTTTGTAGGAGCCTTAATACAAAAACTCTTCACACTACTCTTCTTCTACTTAGGTATTACTTATTTTATTACTACTAGCTCTTGACAGCGCCTTCGCTCGTGTGGATGTCAGAAATTATCCCACGGGAATGTACCACCGGGACAAAAAGTATCCTATGTGTTAATCCAATCCAGGTTATAAACTCTTTGTGTGCCAAATTTCATCCAAATCCCTTTAGCCGTTTTTGCGTGATTGAGTAACAAACATCCAAACAATACAAACTTTCGCATTTTTTTATTTTGTTTTAGAAACTAGCTCTACCCAGCGGCTTTGCCTTCGTGGATGTCGGAAATTATCCCACGAAAAGTATTATCGGCATAAAAAAAGTAGCCTATGCGCTTTTCCAGACTATAATATATCTCATTATATACAAAACTGAGAACGGGTCTTCTCGCAATATTCCTTTTTACGAGGTAAACAGGTACCTACTTGTTTCCCGACGTTTCGACCGCTTTGCAGCGATCGTGGTCACGGGAGGACTGATGACAGCTCAGCGACGTCTTCGTAAAGTGCGGGTATTGGCACCTACCCTCACATGGTCTTCACAATTTTTATTATTGTCACTGTCGGTACTTCTACACACAACACTAATGACGTCTACACACTGGCGGACCTCGACGGACGACCGGCGTACTGGCTATGCCAAATTCCATCCAGATCCGTTCAGCCGTTCTGGCATGCAATCACGCCAGAACGGCTGAACGCAGTAAGAAACATGCATCCAAACTTTCGCATTTATATTATTAGTAGGAAGTATGATAAATAGAACAGTTGTTAAGTTTGTAAAAATATTATGATTTAAAAACTTTTTTACAAAACAATACAACCGACTTCCAAAAACAACACTACAAACTGAAAAATAACTTTAATTTCGGAAGTCGGTGTCTAGTTAAATGTGTTTTCGTTTTTTGCCACCGACTTCCGAAATTAAAGTTATTTTTCAGTTTGTAGTGTTGTTTTTGGAAGTCGGTTGTATTGTTTTGTAAAAAAGTTTTTATTTTTCACTTTTTAGTGGTTCACATGTGCTTACCCCTTCACAGCGTACTGGCGTGATGTTATGTTATGAACTGGTGTGAACAACAAACAGACATGAGATTTCAGCAATCCCAGTCCATTTGCTATCATTTATTGAGGAGTTCCGTTGCCTATCTCAGAAGTTCTTCATCAGATCTTCACCAAATTGAAATGGGACCACTCCAAGAAAGTACTCTTCCAAAGACTATCCAAATCGCTTCAAGTGTGCCTATAAAATTGGAAGAGTTCTCTCTATTTCTCCAGGATCCCATCATCAGATCCTGACTTGATGATCATGGAACCACCTGGGAAGTATACCCTTTCAAACAAAAAAAAAATAATCCAAATCGGTCCAGCCATCTTCGAGTAATCGGGGAACATACATAAAAAAAAAATAAAAAAAAAAAAATATAAAAAAAAAAAGATTCCGACGAATTGATAACCTCCTCCTTTTTGAAGTCGGTTAAAAAGAGTGTCCGTGGAGTTTCTTGCCCGTTCTTCTCCTTAGGGATCTACTACGCTTTGGAATGGGCAACTAGCTTCATCTTTCTGACTGACCGACCCATTGACAATTCAAAAGTGCCTGTAATTGGTTTATTTGAAATAAATGCTTTGAGTTTGTGTTTGAGAAGTACATACTTTCTTTCTTTAGATAGAGATACTCCCAAATATCTCGTACACTCCCAAAAACAGTAATTTTCGGGCATAAATTCTTATTTCAACATAACACTGACCCACTAACCACTTAAAAACTCGTTCCCGATAAATGACAATGTCTACATTGAACTGCCATTAAGATAACTTACAAGTTGTCCTTGAAACCTTTGATAACAACAAAAAAATAAAGACAACACATTTTATTCTTTATTCTTGTCGATTATAGTTTTACAGGAGCTCGTGGCTAAGTAATAAAAGCCACACGGGTAGATCCATCAGGTTAAGCTACGCTTGCCGGGGTTGTTCCGTAGATGGGTGGCCATCTTTAGATATCGAGAGCACCGTGCCTCGATTGGTCCCGGCTGTTATTCGTGGATATTTGACAGGCGTTACGGGTCGTCAGAAGCCCGAAAGTCTGACAACCAGTCTTACCAAGGGGTATCGTATTACCCAGTTACTGGGTTACGGAAGTCAGATAGGCAGTCGCTCCAGATAAAATATTGGAATTCACCTGCATCCGGTTGGACTGGAAGCCGACTCCAATATGGTTGGGAAAAGGCTAGGCAGATTTATTGATTTTGCTTGACACTTCAGGGAATATACCTAAAGGCATGATGACATTCTAGCGTTACAGCAGTTTGCAGACTTTCAGCCTTCTGAACGAAATAACTGTCAAATATATTTAGTGCTATCTATTAAGTATTTTCCTAAACAACACTGGGTAACGGTATAACGAACATTACGGTTTGCCAAACAATTGTCTCGTACCAATTGTTCACATACACTTGGAGATCTGTCCACCCCTATATGTGTTTGCTTGAAGTTGCAACACCATTTTGGGTTACTACATATACGGTACCTACTCGTATAAAGAGCGCTTGGAACAAAGCCCCATAGAGTATTGTTCAACAGCAATGGTATGCACATCCCCTTACTAAGATGCAAGAACTCGGAAAAGTGAGGTTAGGAAAATGTAACAGACTTACAGTACTTAGGTATTGTAATTAGCACCTTTTTACAAATTTTTGCCACAAATCAATGGTAATTTTGACGACACGGTTGGCGCAGTGGTTGAGCGATTGACTGCTGCGCAGCATGTCGCGGGTTCGATTCCCGCACGGAACAAATATTTGTACGACCTGCAAGTATTTGTTCCGAGTCTGGGTGTTTTTCTATCTATAATATGTATGTATTTACAAAAAAAAAAAAAAAATGTATATAAGTAGTTTATCAGCCATCTCGTTACCATAACACAAGCATTAGGTTGCTTAGCTTGGGGCTAGATGGCGTTGTGTGATATGTCCAAACTTATTAAAAAAAAAAAAAAAAAAAATAATACGAAAAAGACGTACATAATACATATTTATTTAGAAAAAATTACAAGTTGAAATAACAATTTCAATTTGCATTTAAAGAAAATAGTAATCCGTATATTTTTCCTCAGGCTTAGTTTTAAGGCTCCCGCAGACTGGCGCTATGCGATTCTGGTTGAACAATTTCCATGAAGTTTTCATAATTTTTTTTCTACTAGAGACGCGTCACATCTGTCTGCGGAAGCCTTTTTATTCTGTTGCGAGTATCGTGTAATCGTCTGATAAGTTTAGTCATCTTGTGACACACGTAAGCTCGATTTATATAGAGTAATGGCTCGCTACAATGGCTATTAAATGAGGGGAGAGAGCGCAACAGGTTTCTTCTTTCAAGTTTACCCGAAATTATTTTAAGTCTAATCCTACTAATATAATAAATGCGAAAGTTTGGATGCATGGATAGATGTTTGTCACTCAATCACGCCAGAAAGGCTGAACAGATCTGGATGAAATTTGGTACAGAGATAGATTATCGGTCTGGAATAGCACATAGGCCACTTTTTATCCTGGATAAGTCCCCGTGGAATAATTTCCGATATCCACGCGGGCAAAGCCACTGGCAAAAGCATACCTACCTAAATAATGTCGAGTAAAATTACATGCATCTATATATATAAAAGGAGAAAACCTGACTGACTGGCTGACTCATCAACGCCCAGAACAAAACCTTGGATTTAGAAAGCTGAAATTTTGCACATAGGTTACCTTTATAATTTAGATAAGGATTAAGGAAGGAATTTCCAGCAGTATGTTCCCGTGGGATTTATGCCGACATCCACGCGGGCGAAGCCGCTGGCAAAAGCTAGTTTTTAATAAATGTCCCATAAAACATGAGGGATTTAAACAAATATCGAAGAGTGGATGAAAACCCAAGGTGTCGATCAGATACATTTTTTGGAATTGCATTCCTAAAGTATTGAAAAGAGGCGGTACCTATTTTGTACAAATATAAGTTTTTGTTTTTACTGCAAATTTCGAGTTGTCCTAGTAAGAGTTACAGCTTACGTATCACTAACGAATCTCTCGCATTGTTCGGCTGCTGTTGACTGCGTAATATTCTAGCATTGTTCACTTTTTTATTAAACACCATTTAAATGTGTCCAGCCAAGTTTTTTTCCAGCTGAAAGAATGGGAGTGATTTATTTGTAAACTAAGCACTACATGGAACTGCCTATCTGCCTCTACAACCCAGTTACGGCAACACAATACCCTTTGTACTGACTGGTAGTCAGATTTTCAGGCTTCTGACTGCCAAAGTTCCAGTTGAATAATGAAATTTAACGGCTGAAAGGATTTCGATGAAATTTAGCACAGATGGAGACCATGACCTGAGTTAGGACATAGTCAACTTTGTATCCCGGTAGTACGTTCCCGTGGGATAATTTCCGGTCTCGACGCGGGCGAAGCCGCGAGAAAAAACTAGTTTGTTATATTTTGGACTCATCTCACTTAACACCTTATCAAACTATCAATAACTGACCCTAAGGTTACTCCGGTTATGACTTTTGAACTTCTGACTACGATAACGACTGTTTATGATAACCAGGGAGGACCAAAGGTTAACGATAACTATCTAAATCAGGGGTGGCCAACCGGTCCATCGACCGGTCGATTAGTCCAGTCGATCGTGGCAAGGCAAAAAATATAAATACGTAGAACAGACTGCGCAACGTACCTAATAACTAACTGAAAGATGCTCAAACGCAATGCTCACACTAATATAAATAAGTAGGTACTAAGAATAATTTCCACTTTTATATTTTCGCTCTTAATAAAATAAAAAATTCTACATAATTGTGTACTGAACTACGCTGCTTCATTTAAGATTTCAAGAAGTATGTAATTGATAGATCACACAGGGTGTCAGTGCGTCAGTGAACAGTAGATCTTGGGGTCTAACCAAGTTGGCAACCCTGGTCTAAATACATTTTAAGGTGGCTGGTCATCCATCTATGTATAACTTTGAATTTAAACCTTGTTTCTTTGTATAAAATAATATGTTCCTAAATACTAGCTATATGAAAGATGATACGGCTAGAAAGAGAGTTTAAAACCCTTAAAACCCTTTAAAGAACCTTAAAATCCTCCCCCTCCCCCCTTCCCCCTCCCCCTCCCCCTCCCCCTCCCCCTCTCCCCTCTCTCTTCTCTCTTCCCTTGTCCCTTTTTAAGGTCCTTTAGACCTTTAAAGAAGAACGGAATAAAAAGAAACGTTGCGCCGACCCCAAATAAATTGGGATAAGGGCAGGAGAATGATTATGTTCCTAAATACTCCTTACGATAGATAAAGGTGCAATAAAAGTCATTAACCCCACTTGTATTAAAAAGTCTCGAAACTTAAAAGCAAACAAAAAAAAAAACATGCCACGTGCACGCGTCAAGGACGCCTTTTACCGCGAACCGTTCGGCTGTGTGTTGCCATGGGCCCCTCACTTAAAACTAAAACAATAGATACAATTATCGTGTTTAAAACGGAAGCCCTAATTCATTATCGCGATCTGTCAGTATGTATGTGCGTCACTCGCAAGTACATAGTTGATCACATTGTAATTATGTTAATAGTTAATTATAATGTAGTGAGTAACGATTCTATGTGTGGGGAGGTATTTATGTAATTGGATGATTGTTCATTTTTGGCAGGCAATTTTCAACTTTATTTCTGGGATAACAACGCATTTGCGACGCCTCTGCAGGTTCCCATAGGTTTATATGGTCAGTTCTAAAAGTATCTGATGAAAATGAAACAAATGGATCAGAAAACATACCTGTGGACCAATTTGTAGTGCCACTTACATAATTTGATTTGATTTGAAATTCGAATTTTAAATCACATAGATGTTTTTCACTTTACAATGGGGAAGAAAACTGCCAAATTAGTTCCGCGTAGATGGCGCTAAATGTTTGTTACTTTCATTCAGTTGCCAATGGAGTTTCTTGCTGAAAACTTTGCCACGAGATGGTGCTAAGTCATTTTTCTTGTCACCGATTGGTTACTTTAGTCTTCAAGGTGACTTTGACAAGTGACAAACACAGCGCTCTCTCGCGATGAAGCTTCCGGTAAACAACCCCATTGATGTTAAGGGGGATGCGCTAAGGTAGCCCGCGAAATTCAAATTTTCTTACGTTTTTTGCAATTTGCTGGTCAGTGTCAGGTTGTATGTTGATTAAAATATGAGACGCGACCGTAGCTAATATGGCTTTACAGAATTATAATCATTAGAATCAGCAATACAACTCCATAAGTTAATAAAATTCTGGTAAAAAAACACTTCCTCTCTCTTTAAACGTCATTATTACATATATAGTTCCTTGCTCTTGTTTCATGTTTATTATTGTATAAGTATATATATATATAAATTTATTAATGTATGTATTTGTTGTATATGTATATGGTACACCACGGACTACCTACAGAATTGTCTCTCCTTGTCCCCATACTCCATCCAAAGGTTGTCTGTAAAAGATCGCTTTTAGCGATAAGACCGCCCATTGTGTCACTCGTATGTAAAATTTCAACATTGTAAAATTGTAACCAGTAATTTAAATGGTGTGCATAATAAAGAGTATTCTATTCTATTCTATTCTATTCTAAGTTAGAATTGACCACAAATCTAGCGATTTCATGAAATCATGAGGTTTGAGGTCAATTCTAACTTATGGAGTTGTACGAGTATTGCTGATTCTATTGATTATAATTCTGTAAAGCCATATTAGCTGACACTGACCTGCAAATTGCAAAAAACGTAAGAAAATTTGAATTTCGCGGGCTACCTTAGCGCATACTCCTTAATTTATAACCTTAATTTTCGTCGATGATTTTTCAATAACAATTTCATAATAGTATTCAAACAATAATTGTTGGAAAAAGTGGTGAAATACAATTTGAAACCTACTAAATACAGATTCAATGAATGTGTTAGTAATTCCCTTTAGTGAGTGGCGTAAGAATTTAAGAGGCTTTGTTTACACGTTCATCAAATATTTTTGGAACAGATTTTTTTTTTTTTTACCGTACACCAAAACGGGAGCTAGACCACCACCTCTTAAAGCAGTATTATTTTAATCTTACATGAGTGTGGGAAAGAGATGGAGCTAGACGTCCTGTATAGCTTCATCTCTTTCTCACACTGAAGTAACATTAAAATAATACTGCTTTAAGAAGTGGTGGTTGGCCCCCAGAAGTTACCATCAGGAAGTCGCCTGTTTATAGCCTGATCAGGCTCAAGGCTGCTATAGCAATCATTACTAAAGTCAACTCCATTAATGGTTACTCAGAGTTGTTCAAAGAGGCTCAGGCCTCTCAATAGGGTCGGACAAATACATAGATACAAATAAATGGGTTTTGTTCTTTAGAAAATTCTCGGCTACATCTAGGAGGTTCCAAAAGTGTGATTGATCTATGAAACCCACACACGCCCATGGCTACAATTTGACATTGACAGCGATTTTATTGCGTACCAATAAGAGTGGTTTCGTAGTTACTGTGTTAGATACCACAGACGTGCAGTTGACCGTACATATTTTGTTTTATTTTTAACCGACTTCAAAAAGGAGGAGGTTCTCAATTCGTCGGAACCTCTTTTTTTTTTATGTATGTTCCCCGATTACTCAAAGATGGCTAGATCGATTTGGATTTTTTTTGTTTTATTCGAGAGGGTATACATCACAGTTGGTCCCATATAAAATTGATTAACTTTGCTTGGGTAGTTTTTGAGTTAGCTTCAATAATACGTTTTTATTCCCCACTTTTATATGGATGATGTTCTAGTTTGTTTTGCAGGTAGTGGTATTAGAATTTGTGTGGGGTAGGTACCACAACTAAAAAGTGAAAAATAAAAACTTTTTTTCAAAAAATACAACAGACTTCCAAAAGCAACACTACAAAGTGAAAAATAACTTTCATTTCGGAAGTCGGTGGCAAAAAACGAAAATACATTTAACTAGACACCGACTTCCGAAATGAAAGTTATTTTTCACTTTGTTGTGTTGTTTTTGGAAGTAGGCTGTATTTTTTTTTTAATTTTGCATTTTATGAGTCTATGATCCTTTGTTGGTCGAAATAAACGCTTTCTATTGTATTCTATTATTGCAGTCATTGCTAAATGCATCAGTCACGTTCAAAACGAATTGAAGTTCCCAGAATTAATGATGTCACATGCCAACGTAATCCTATTTCCTTCGTCAAGTTATTTCCAAAGATCTAAAACAAAACCTCATTATTTCTGGCGAAGTGGCGTCATTTGAATATAAATCAGGATATAAACAATGGACTTTGGGCCGTTCGTAGTTATTCGGACATTCAAAACACGATACGGATGAGATACGAGGCTTTTGCACAATGATTCCTTAAGTACATTACTTTCGATTTTCTAAAACGCGATAAAATGTGAATTTTGATAGCAGTTTTAGTAGTCTGCAACGATTTGTTTTTTACGTGGAAAACAACATGGCACCGTACCTACGAGGGTCATTCAATAAATACTTAGCCTACAAAAAGTAAACGAAAATTTTGGAAAAGTGGCAATTTATTTTTCAACATAGTCTCCTTTTAGTTCGATACACTTAGCCCAGCGATGCTCCAACTTTTTTAACCCGTCCGAAAAATAGTTTTTGTCAAACTCTGCAAAATAGGCCTCCGTGGCGGCGATGACCTCCTTATGCGATCCATATCTATTCCCGGCGAGTGATTTTTTCAGATTAGGAAACAGAAAGAAGTCACAAGGGGCCAAATCTGGAGAATACGGTGGATGGGGCAGCAATTCGTAGCGTAATTCGACCAATTTGGCCATGGCAACGGCAGACGTGTGAACCGGTGCGTTGTCGTGGTGAAACAGCACTTTTTTCTTCGCCAGATGGGGTCGTTTTTTCTTTAATTCGGCGTCGAATCGGCCCAATAAATCGGCATAGTAAAGCCCTGTAATTGTTTTACCCTTCTCTAGGTAATCGATGTAGATCACACCTTGTGAATCCCAGAAAACGGTGGCCATAACTTTTCCGGCCGATTTTACTGTTTTCGCCTTCTTTGGAGCACGTTCCCCAGTCTGGATCCATTGTTTTGATTGCTCCTTGGGCTCTAGTGTGTACCAGTGGATCCAGGTTTCATCGACGGTCACAAAACGACGCAAAAACTCCGCTGGATTCCGCTTAAACAGCGCCAAACACGTCTCCGATGTGGTCTCACGGTTGCGCTTGTTTTCTGGTGTGAGTAAACGCGGCACCCATCGCGCCGACAGCTTTCTCATGCCGAGTTTCTCGTGAAGAATATGATGCACTGTTCCTTCTGAAATGCCTACAGTCTCAGCTAGCTCCCGAACCTTCAATCGGCGATCTGCCAATACGAGATCATGGATTTTTTTAATGTTTTCCTCCGTAGCAGCTGTTTTCGGTGCACCTGGACGTGGTTCATCAAAAACCCACGTACGGCCACGTGCAAACTCGTTGAACCAATTCTTGACGGTGGCCATCGATGGAGAAGAGTCACCGTACACAGCATCCAAGCGCTCTTTGATTTCGATGCGCGTTTTC
Source organism: Cosmia pyralina (assembly GCA_946251885.1). Lineage (NCBI taxonomy): Eukaryota > Metazoa > Arthropoda > Insecta > Lepidoptera > Noctuidae > Cosmia > Cosmia pyralina. Next base: position 20,487,904 of record OX276342.1, on the reverse strand, counting down.
CCTTCCAAAAATAGGAATCGAATCACAGAACGATATTGCTCTTTTTCCATTTTTGTAAAACCGATCGACACGTTCGCTTCCATAAGTTGTCAAATTAAAACAAATGAAGGGATTGGAATGAAAATTTGAAAAAAGAATTAAAAAAGAATGTGCTACACTGTGGTAAAACTCTTTTGAAACTACAGCGCCCTCTGGCGATGAGGCTAGGTACTTATTGAATGCACCTCGTACTCTAAGTCAGGGATAAATAACTGCGGTCTTCTAAAGCATCGTCTGCCTAGCCTTTTCCCAACTATGTTGGGGTCGGCTTCCAGTCTAAACGGATGCAGCTGAATACCAGTATTTTACATTTAGCGACTGCCTATGTAACCTCCACAACACAGTTACTGGGTAATACGATACCCCTTGCTAAGACTGGTTATCAGACTTTCGGGCTTCTGACAAACCGTAACGAGTGTCGAAGATCCAAAGAAAGACAGACGGAACCAACGGCTTAATGTGCTAATAAGTAATAAGTAGTAATATTAATTAGTGAAAGAACGTTGGTATGTAAAGATGGCCACCCATCCACGGACCAACCGCGGCAAGCTGTTATTATTTAGCCACAAGCCCCTCATTCACTTGAAATACGCACACAAGCTCCATAAAACAAAATTATGCAAAATTATAATCAAATGAATGACGCGTTAACGTTTCATTTGGACTCAACATACGCGGAACCCAAACAAAGCCGTCGGTCCTCAGTAACCTTGTGTCCTTACATTGACCTTGAGCGTCCTTCGCCTCCATTTTGTTTCAAATTATGTCAACAGTACGTCACGTTAGCGAAACCAGTGTTGTCTGTAGTAACAGGACAATTTGTTGTAGACGAAGCAATGTGACAGGAAAATGAATTATTGTTTTCCTATGTTATTTAACGGAATCTATCTTTTAATAAAAATGAAATGCTGTTCGTTGGTAAGCGCATCTCTTCAGAACGGCTGGACCGATTTGGCAAATTTTTGTTTCAAAATGTTCGTAATAGGTAAAAATAATTTATTTATATTTATTTATTTATTTATTTATCCTCCAACTGGAACGCCATATAGCAATTACACCAACGGAGCAAAAAATTACTTCATGTGCTGCTTTCTTGCTTTCCTGTGCGCGGTGGACATCGAGCGGACTGCCATGGGTCACCCACGCTTACGCTGTCACGCAGTGTCAAGACTACTCAAGACACTTCTCCATAATTCCATAACTCCATCCACATTGCGCACATTCATTGCAATAGGTATTATTGAGACTCAATGAATTTTTCAAAATAAGTACGTTTAAATTGAAAAGAAACGAAAGATTTTGATGTGTCATCCTGCCTGACAGATGAATAATAAGTGTAAGTAATAGGTATCTACATCAGGTACTTACTTTTTTGCATGAGAATTGAGGACAGGACGTCTGTTGGGCAGCTAGTAATGTAATTTTCGTTTAAGCTTCTTAAAATCCAAGCAGTAATGTTACTATGGCTCAATATTTATATATTAAAATATATATTTTAATTTTTAATATTGCAGGCCTGATAGGTCTCCATTCTTTGTATTTTTCATAGATTTATAAACCCGTTATTCATTTTATGCGACATAAAAAGACGAATCAAGCTAATAAGGCAGGATTACTTTTGACCATTTATTTGATTGAAAATACCTTATGTTTATACGCACGATGCTTTTTAATATTTTCTTCATAAAATATGCGGACTATTTTTATGCGGATCCCTGCTAGAAACGGTATGTCCTTGTGACCTCGCGTCCTCGGCCCGACCTTGTAAGTCCTTTGTTGGACTTGAATCTGTTTTAATTATGTCAAACGTGATACGATGCTGGTCCATCGGATTCCAGAATTTTGGACTGTTGTCTTGAATTAGAAATATGAATCTGTTGGAATGTATTAGACGACCCCGTAACTTTTAACAACAATATTCTATTCACAGGGATGACTAGACTGTATGATCACATGAGTGATAATGATTTTTAACCGACATATAAAAAGGAGGAGGTTCTCAAGTCAACACGTAGCTTTAAATATTTAATTTTAATGTATGACCACGCATAACTTTTTACAGAGTAGTCCCATTTGAAAGATTCTTGTTTTATTCGAGAGGGTAAGTAGCAGTCCTCCAAGTTAGTCCCATTATTAACTTTGCTTGGGTAGTTTTTGAGTTAGCTTCAATAATACGTATTTTATGTCGCACTTTTATGTGGATGATGTTCTAATTTTTTTTGCAGGTGTGGTGTTTTGTATTCGATTTTGTGCGGGGTAGTAGCACAACTAAAAAGTGAAAAATAACTTTAATTTCGAAAGTCGGTGGCAAAAAACGAAAATGTAAAACCAAAGACACCGAATTTCATAATTAAAGTTATTTTTCACTTTGTATTGTTTTGTTTTGGAAGTCAGTTGTATTTTTTGTAAAAAAGTTTTTTGTCTGAAATGGTCACGGGGGGCTGTTGGGATAGGTTGATGATGAACAAAAACCACAGGGATGGCTGTAAGACTAACCAAGATTGCTGGATTGAGAGTTGTATTATGAGACGTTGCTACTTGGATAGTTTCTGTTCTGTGAATATTTGTCATGGATTGAGTTTTAGTAATGGCACTTTTCTTGGCATGCTTCTTTAAGTCTGGATTTTGAATCTAAACAGACTGATTTAAATGTAAACAAATAACATGATCATGATGACAACATTACAATAACGATGTAATTACTTAAACTCCATTTGCAATAAGATTAGACAATTAAACAAACCTTTTTTACAGTCCGTTCAACCGATTTTGACTTCAAATACGAGAGCGTGACGATTTGTTGAATTGACTGTGATTTGGATATTTAGTCGGCTTGTGAAATACCTAGGCTTCGTCCTATAGCTACGGCATGACAAAAAGATATGAAGATATTTTTGCCATACCGTGCTAAACAAATAGATATGAAGATATTTTTGTCATACCGTGCTAAACAAAAAGCTAGGAAGATATTTTTGCCATGCCGTGCTAAACAAAAAGTATATGAAGATCTTTTTGCCATGCCGTGCTAAACAAAAAGATATGAAGATATTTTTGCCATACCGTGCTAAACATAAAAACTTTTTTACAAAAAAATACAACCGACTTCCAAAAACAACACTATAAAGTGAAAAATAACTTTAATTTCGGAAGTCGGTGTCTGATTAAATGTATTTTCGTTTTTGCAACCGACTTCCGAAACTAAAGTTATTTTTCACTTTATAGTGTTGTTTTTGGAAGTCGGTTGTATTTTTTTGTAAAAAAGTTTTTATTTTTCACTTTTTAGTGGTTCACATGTGCTTACCCCTTCACAGCGTACTGGCGTGATGTTATGTTATGAACTGGTGTGAACAACAAACAGACATGAGATTTCAGCAATCCCAGTCCATTTGCTATCATTTATTGAGGAGTTCCGTTGCCTATCTCAGAAGTTCTTCATCAGATCTTCACGAAATTGAAATGGGACCACTCCAAGAAAGTACTCTTCCAAAAACTATCCAAATCGCTTCAAGTGTGCCTATAAAATTGGAAGAGTTCTCTCTATTTCTCCAGGATCCCATCATCAGATCCTGACTTGATGATCATGGGACCACCTGGGAAGTATACCCTTTCAAACAAAAAAAAATAATCCAAATCGGTCCAGCCATCTTCGAGTAATCGGGGAACATACATAAAAAAAAAAAAAAAAAAAAAAAAAAAAAAAAAAAAAAAAAAAAAAGGTTCCGACGAATTGATAACCTCCTCCTTTTTGAAGTCGGTTAAAAAAGGTAAGAATATATTTTTGCCATACCGTGCTAAATAAAAAGATATGAAGATATTTTTGCCATGCCGTGCTAAACAAAAAGATATGAAGACATTTTTGCCATATCGTGCTAAACAAAAAGATATGAAGATCTTTTTGCCATACCGTGCTGAACAAAAAGATAAGAAGATATTTTTGCTATGCCGTGCTAAACAAAAAGATATGAATATATTTTTGCTATGCCGTGCTAAACAAAAAGATATGAATATATTTTTGCCATGCCGTGCTAAACAAAAAGATATGAAGATCTTTTTGCCATACCGTGCTAAACAAAAAGATAAGAAGATATTTTTGCTATGCCGTGCTAAACAAAAAGATAAGAAGATATTTTTGCCATGCCGTGCTAAACAAAAAGATATGAAGATCTTTTTGCCATAGCGTGCTAAACAAAAAGATATGAAGATATTTTTGCCATGCCGTGCTAAACAAAAAGATATGAATATATTTTTGCCATGCCGTGCTAAACAAAAAGATATGAAGATATTTTTGCCACGCCGCCCGTGGGACGAAGCTTAAGTATTTCATAAGTCTACTAAATATCCCATTTATATACATAATTGAATCGTTTGCGATTTCGAGACATTTCAAAAGTAACTCAAATAAGTTGTATTATTTCACGGTATTTTACCAAAGTGTCTGTCTACTGTTGTAGAAGGACTGATAATAGTAACTGATAAGCAGTCTACACATATGACCCGACGTCCTCGAACTGACCTAGCGAGTCCTTAGTCGGGCCCGATTCCGTGGTAGTGACGTAAGGATAATAATCACTTTGATACACATGAGCAGTGGTGGCTTAGTGGCATCGGCCCCGACTTACGAGTTATATAGGTAGCGGGTTCGAACCCAAGCAGGTGCTTTAATTTGTGTAATTTGTTTCATCATTACTGCTCTCAAAACGGTGAAGGAAAATATCGTGAGGAAACCGGCATGTCCTAGAACTAAGAATTCAAAGACATGTGACATCTACCTACCCGCACTGGGCCCGCGTGGTGGATTACGGCCTACTACCTCTCACCGAGAGGAGGCCTGTGTCCCAGCAGTGGGAACATTATAGGCTGATTATGCAGAGAAACAAATGACGATGATGATGATGTATTATTTACTCGTCTTTGGGATCTTGCGGTCAACTCGATATATTGAAGATGCTACTGTGTTTAGGCTTTTTCTAGAAATACTTAAACTTTTTAAACTAGAAATACTTCTTTCCCCATTAAGGGGGATACATCGATAAATTTTGTGTTTTTTCAAATTCCTATAAAACCAAATGTATATGGTTAAATCATTTGCATTTTCCATTATGTGTTATTTGACTATATTGTCTACCGCTGTACAAAAACTGAAACTGAAAACAAAATCCAAAGTAGACCATCTATTTTCTATTTTATACGAATATAAACAGTTCCTTATTGTGCACTAAAATTTGCTTTAAATCGAAGATATTTCAATATCATAAGAACTTACTAAGCTAAAAATTGATTTAAATATAGCATTTTGTCATAACATTTAAACGAAGCGCGTTTAGTTCCGGTAGGCGTGAGAATATTCTATCTCGCGCGTTAAACTAGACAGCCATAACGCCATTTCACTTACACACCGAGCTAAACCACGCTTCGATGTATCGTCTTGAATTCTTCTTCTTTCGCCCTTTTTTCCCTTTTCTCATTATTTGGGGTCGGGTCTCTTCACTTTTCTGCGTCGAGACAATCTGTCTTGAGTTGTCTGTTCAGTGTTCAGGCATGTCCCCATTAACTTAATGTCTTATTATGTCCTAGCTGCATAGTCGATCCATCAGGTTAAGCTACGCTTGCCAGGATCGGTCCGTGGATGGGTGACCATCTTTACATACCGAGACTCCTCCGTGCCTCGGAAAGCACGTTAAGCCGGTGGTCCCGGCTGTCATTCGTGGATCGTTGACAGGCGTTGCGGGTCGTCAGAAGTCCGAAAGTCTGACAACCAAAGGGTACCGTATTACCCAGTTACTGGGTTACGGAGATCAGAGGGGCAATTCCCGTATTTTTATAACAACGTTCGCAATCTCATCTCAGTCTCAATCTGTCAAAATTGTATAGAGTTTGCCTACATTTTTGACATTTGATTGTCGCTGGCTGACATTGCGACTTGGAATTTGAACGTTTTTAATTACGAGAATTGGCCCTCAGATAGGCAGTCGCTCTAGGTAAAATACTGGTATTCAGCTGCATCCGGTTAGACTCGAAGCCGACCCCAACATAGCTGGGAAAAGGCGGCAGATTAATTTGTCCTAGCTGCGTAGAGCTTTTCTTTCTGCCCTAAACGTCACAGAATCACAGTTGTTCTCGAATACGGCACTTAAATGATTGTTTCTTGTCATAAAGATTACCAAAATTATGATCGTATCCCTTGATGTAAGAACCTAGGACAAAGAGAGTTCATGGCAGGTAAAAAAATTTAACAGTGGGGTGACTTCAGGCAACCCCCAATTTCCCCCGTAGTATTGCTCTACAATATGTACATCCAACTCTATGCAGACTTAAACTTACAGTATTTTACCTTTACGTATTTTGCCGTCCCTAATTATCATAAAAACCGTGAGAACATTCCATAACACATTGTAGAAAGCTCATCAACATTAAAACTCCAAATTCTTGACATAATGTGACAGTGGGCATAATTTGTGTCACATTTGTCACAACTCAATTTGTCACATTTGCTAGACGTGACGAACCACTTTCTCGAAAGAGATTTATATGCTAATTTTGATTTCGCTATCATTTTCATGGTAATTTGAATGTTCTATCCTTTAAATAAAGATTGAATACATTATGTATGAGTGAGAAAGGATTTGATTTCTGAGTAAATTTTTAGGATTTGGTTTATGAACATGAATTATTTAATAGATAGAGAGCCACTTGGGTGTAGAGTAGCCACTTTAGTTGTCATGAGCTTATGTAATGTCTACGGGGTACAGTCCATCATCATTCTCCTCTCCTTATCCCAATTTAATTGGGGTCGGCACAACGTCTTTTTCTTCCATACCTACTTCTCTATAGTCGTCATTTGGGTAGTCACTCTCTTTCTAGTCATATCATCTTTCACATCGTTCTTTTGGTCTTTCCCTACTCGTATAGCCATCCACATTGATACTCAAAACTTTCCTGATGACATTTTCCTCATGCCCGTACCATGACAACCGATCTCCTCACAACTTTTCATTCACCGGTGTCACTTTCAGACTTCCTACCTACTCATTTCATATTCTATCCATTCGCGTAACTCCACACATCCCTCTTAGCATTCTCATATCAGCTGCATGCAATTGCCTTTGGTCCATAGGTCTATCCATTGTTTTATAAATCTTGGCCATAAGTTTAAGGGGAATGTGGGAGTCCCAGATTGTTTCCGTGACCCGTCGCCATTTCAAACATCCAGTGTTAATTCTGTGCTTAACAGTCCGATCTACTTCGCTATCACTTGGCACGAGTGAACCGAGATACCGAAAATCGGAGCAGATCGTACGCGGTGCAGTCGAAATAGTCAAATCGCCACAATGTATGTCCGCCGCAACTTAGGCAGTCAGCTCCAATGTCACCTTGTTGATAGGCTTATATTTTAACCATGGTATGCACTAGTCTCACATTATACTAAAGAAGAATATCTAGGATGCTTATTTGATTACATCCACGCTGATAGAAGTAACCTATTGACTAGATTAAAGCAACTGATTCTAGAAACATTTAATAATGTACAGGGTCAAATTGAATTAGCTAGTGAAACTCCGCAGACGTGATAGGTATCACACACATCATCGACATCTAAACATGATAAAACACAAAAGAAATTAATAAGTTGAGAGGTGTCAAGGGACACCCGGATGGAACGAAGTTCGTTTCGATTAATTAGTGAAGGAATTGTAATATTTTTTTTTTTTTTTTTTTTTTTTTGTTATATCTGGCTTGCTTTCTATAAGAGAGACAGAGACAGACAGAGAAACATGCGCACGTCGCACAGTTTACAATAGCAAAAAGTGTCGTTACAACTTTTCGTGAGAATTTTTTCCGTCTAGCCCCCTTTCACAACGCGCGATAAGGAACTTCGTTCCAAAAATCGCACCACCAGCGGTCGTTGACCCCCAATAAAATCATAATTTTATTTATTTTTTTCATTACGTCTGCGGAGTTTCGCTAGCTAATTTAATTTGACCCTGTAGAACTACTTAAGGAGATGTTATCGTCATTATTCTCCTGGCGTTATGCCAATTTATTTCGGGTAAACCAGCAAGTCTTTTACTGCCTCTGTACATCTCCTATTACCCGCCATCTATTTACTGTCTTCCTAGCCATAATTATAGAGTCAGATCTTTCATACAAGTAGAAGATACATCTGAAATAGAACAACCTAAAAATATACTAGACTTTTATGTAACTCCAAATTATTTTTACTAGACGACACAATAACAATAAGACTCCGCGCAGGAAAGACGTGATTAACCTCTACCCCTTAACAAGTTTAAACAATCACCCGACAGCTGCGCATGATTCGATGTTCTTATGACTAGTGTCACATAATGGTACAGGTTTGCTCACACTTTGGTACGCACACATGGACGCGTACGTACTGCGATCTTAACCTATCTAATGCCAGTGTCGCGAGTGCGCTTGCACTCGCTGTACGTGAAGGGTGACTATATGAGCATGCGTTCTATGTTCCATGTTAGACGGTTTGGTTTATTTATTTATTTACTAACTTTTGCCAGCGGCTTCGCCCGCGTGGATGTCGGAAATTATCCCACGGGAACCGTACATTTTTTCGGGATAAAAATAGCCTATGTACTATTCCATACTATAATCTATCTCTGTGTCAAATTTTATCCAGATTCGTTCAGCCGTTCTGGTGTGACTGAGTAACAAACATCCATCCATCCATCCATGCATCCAAACTTTTGCATTTATAATAGTAGTAAGATTTAGGTTAGCCAATAACATTATTTACACAATACATTTAAAATAATTTCGTCAACAGTGCTTACGTACACAGTAACAGTATAACAGTGTTTCCACACTTAGTCCTTCAGGTGGACCATTGTGCGTGGGCCATGGCGGTCGTCGGGTTATTCCAACCATCCCACCTCCCTCCAGAAGTTAATCACGTCTCCTGATCTGTTTAGAACATCTGTGAAAGATCTGAGTGCCCCAAGGGTTTCTGTTCTAATCTGGGTGACGCCTGTGCATTCAAAGATCGCTTGTGCAACGGTTTCTTCAGCCTCCATGCAAGCCCTGCACAGAGGACTGTCCGTTATGCTAATATGTGGAAGATTTGAGTGAGCAATGTTCTGTAATGGTCCCTGACACCAGGTGCAGGCCGTTTCTGTCCAGGCGTTTATTATATTACGCCTGGTTAGCCTACCATCTATGGATGGCATAGCCTTCCTGGACTGCCTGCATCCCGGTATCGAGGACCACTGACTCTCAGCTTGTGTGTGGGTGAACTATTGTAGCTACCTGCGTAGCTGAATGAAGGGGATGGGTACGGTCGGTTCGGGTCCACAGACTGATGTGCTGGATGCTCTCTTAACTAGTTCTTCAGCTGAGTCGTTACCTAGTGATGTGTGCGTGCGTTTTCGCTCATTGTATAGACCCAACCTTCTGTACTATTCCGTCGCACTGATGACTAATTTAATGTAATTTGTTTTCTTTTTGCCGTCAAGTGTTCCGCTTGGAAGTAGCTAGATCTAGTTGATTGGATGAATTAATTCAGTCATCATTTTCTGAGAATAGAGGGAAGGTCATTAACAGTGGGAAGGATTACTAACTGAATTCTTGTTAATTTCACAATGTGTGATGAAGTGGTCGTTTTGTATCATCATCTGGTGACTGAAATGTTGTGCGGAAATTGGTTGTCTTGTGATGCGGAGGAATGAGGTAAATGTCGTAACAAAAGTTTGGATATGAAGGAATGTCGATGGCTATTAAAAATATCGCGGTGGGATTTTATCGCGCACTGGATTTTAAACTCTCGTTGTTGAGCTGAGCATTGAGACAACAACAGAAAGCATTTTAGCGCGTCGAAAAAGCACACTCTCGGCACTAAGCAGAGCGTTAAAAATCCAGTGCGCGAAAAAAAATCGCAACGATATTTTTACGTCCCTGCGAACGTCGACTAAGAGTAGGGGAAGACCAAAGAAATTATAGATGAACTGTGTGAAAGATGATAATTATCGCTAGAAAGGGGGTGACTACCGAGATGACGTCTAATAGAGAAGTATGGGAGAAAGGGACATGTTGCGCTGACCAAATAAATTGGGATAAGGGCAGGAGAATGATCTTGCAATCATATGAGTATCTGTAATTTACGGATATTCAGAATGTAGAAAAAGAAAGCCAAGAGAACTTAAGGTCACTTTATCAGGGTCAATTTTATTCACAATGATTTTATTGATCAATTATTATTATTCATAGAAACTGGGTACCTACTCTGTCAACACCAAAAAGTTGGCCGATTTGTTGCCAACTACAGAGTAAAAGTTGTCATATTTTATATAATCATACGAGTCATCTTATCTTACTTATAATAAATCTGTAGAGAGGTCAATTCTGTACATGATATATATTTTCAAAATAACTATCAGGGGGTAATTAGTGATCGATACTGATGCCAAAAATGCAATCAGTAAAATTTTTGTCTGTCTGTCTGTCTGTCTGTCCCTCTGTCTGTCTGTCTGTATGTTCCTTATAGAAACAAAAACTACTCGACGGATTTTAACGAAACTTGGTACAATTATTCTTCATACTCCTGGGGAGGTTATAGTATACTTTTCATCACGCTACAATCAATAGGAGCAGAGCAGTGAAGGGAAATGTTGGGAAAACGGGAGAAGTTGCTCCATTTTTTAAGCTTCCGTCGCGTGTGCAGCCTTAATGGTTAAAGCTACATAGAAATCATTTATGACGGAAATGTTCTACATAAAATTATCTAAAAAATATCCCAGAACAGCATATGTCTATCTTTTATGGTTGACTCACAATAACACGTGTAACTCCCGATAGCTTAGCAGTTCGGAGCTTTCTGATTATATTTGTTTACTCTTACGTTTATAATACTCTCACTCATCCCTAATTAAAAGAAGTTAATATTATTACCTATTCAATAAAAAAATAATCATAGTAATCGGTGTAGAAACACCAAACTTATACATGAAATACGATAATAAGCCATCGCGCCGTCGCGCGTGAATACTGAATCATGCCATAAGGATTATTTTTGTGTAACGGTTGCCGCGCTCGACGCGGGTCGCGGCGGTAGGGTATAAAAAGGCGGGAGGTCCGAGCGCGATTACCTACAGGGTACAGCGATTACGTACAGGCGCACCTAATTATAATAAAAAGGTGTCATGCCTTCAATTTTATTGTTACCACTTGCAAGTGAGACGGAATAGATTTGTATACTTTCAACGTTTTCGTGGCATATTTAATCAGTTTATTGTTGACATGTACGCAAAAATTGAAACCGAAAGATTAGTTTATATACGATCTAATCAAAGGCAGCTGCGCGCTGAAGAATACGTGCACCTTCGCGACGCCATGCAGCAAGATAATGATACTGTGAATATGGGCCGTTTAGTTATTTTACCCTCTTCTTTTACTGGTGGTCCACGCTACATGCACGAACGTACTCAAGACGCTTTTTGTTACGTAAGAAAATATGGACGTCCCGACTTATTTATTACTGTAACTACCAATCCCAAGTGGGATGAAATCACTCGGGAGCTTCTTGAGGGTCAAGCACCGCATGACCGCCATGATATTATCGCAAGAGTTTTTCATTTAAAATTAAAATCAATGATAGATCTACTTACCAAAGATAACATTTTTGGAGAAGTATTGTGTTATATGTATAGTGTTGAGTGGCAAAAACGCGGCTTACCTCACGCACATATCTTGCTTTGGTTAAAAGATAAGGTTCGACCTAATGATGTAGACAGTTCAATCAGTACTGAAATTCCAGATCCGATTGCAGATCCCCTGTTATATGACATTGTTAAAACTCATATGATACATGGTCCATGTGGTGCATTAAACAGGAATGCTCCTTGCATGCAAGACGGTCGTTGCACTAAAAGATATCCAAAAGCATTAGTAGATGAAACTGTAACAGGACATGATGGATACCCATTATATCGTCGCCGTTCAAGAGACAATGGTGGTTTTACTGTTGAAAAGCGAGTGTCTGGACAACAGGTTACTTTAGATAATAGGTGGGTCGTTCCGTATTCGCCTGTGTTGTCTAGAGCATTTCAAGCTCACATAAATGTAGAAATGTGTAATAGTGTAGAGTCAATAAAATATATTTGTAAGTATATTAATAAGGGCAGTGACCAAGCTACGTTTGCATTGAGAAATGAACATGATGAAGTTACTAGATTTCAGTCAGGCAGATATATCAGCTCTTCAGAAGCTGTGTGGCGGATTTTAAGTTTCAACATTCACGAAAGATATCCACCTGTGACCCATCTGGATGTTCATCTCGAAGGCGGTCAACGTATATATTTCAACGCGGAAAATGTTACAGAACGATTAGAGAACCCTAGACAAACAACTTTATTAGCATTCTTTCGACTTTGCCAAACTGATAATTTTGCAAAATCTCTTTTGTATGAGGAAGTTCCGTCGTATTATACCTACGATAAGCAACGAGGTGTCTTTAACCGTAGACGCCGTGGCAGGCCTGTAGATGGCGAGTCAGGTATTTTCAAAGAACATGTTCTTGGTAGAGTGTATACCGTTCATCCTAACAACGCCGAGTGTTTCTATTTGAGATTATTATTACATACAGTGCGAGGACCAACATCATTTATAGATTTGAGAAAAGTAGACGATGTTGTTTATCCAACTTACCATGCAGCTTGCCAAGCGCGTCGTTTGCTTGAAAATGATCAGCATTGGGATGACGCTTTAGCAGAATCCTGTGTTAGTGATAATCCACGACGGTTACGCCATTTATTTGTAACATTGCTCACATTTTGTAATTTGTCAGATCCTGTCCAATTATGGGAAAAATATAAAGAAAAATTTGCAGAAGACTTTCTTCGGAATATATCTCACAATGATGAAGGCGCAACTAATGATAATTTCCGTGATCTTGCCATAAATACGTGCTTATTAGCTCTTCAGGAAGACTTAACAGCAGTAAGCGGTAAATCACTCTCTGAATATGGTTTGCCAACACCAACCTCAGTCGGAGAGGTTACCAATAGGGAATATTCCGCAGAGATTGGTTACAACTCAATGGAACTGCTGGCAACATTAGAAAACGGTGTCCCAATGATGACTGCAGAACAGCGTTCAGTCTATGATCGCGTGTGCGAGAGTGTTCAAAATAATTTGGGAACAATATGGTTTTTAGATGCACCTGGAGGAACTGGGAAAACCTTTTTGACTAAATTAATATTAGCTTATGTTCGAAATCAGCGTAAAATTGCTCTTGCCGTGGCTTCATCAGGTATAGCTGCAACATTGCTACCAGGAGGTAAAACTGCTCACACTATGTTTAAAATACCAATTGATTTAGATCGCACGGAAAGTCCAACCTGTAGTATTTCAAGAAATAGCGACAAAGCTAAGGTATTACGTGAGTGTAATTTAATCATATGGGATGAATGTACGATGGCCCATCGAAAAGGAGTAGAAGCGGTAGACAGAACTTTAAGGGATTTAAGACAAAATGATCGGCCAATGGGCGGTATCACAGTTTTATTTTGTGGTGATTTCCGACAAACCTTACCAGTAATACCACGGGGAACCCGAGCTGATGAGGTTAGGGCTTGCCTGAAAAGCTCTTATTTGTGGCGTGATATACAATCGGTGCATTTGACTATAAACATGCGAGTGAGAACTGGAGATAACCCGGATGATCGTGAATTTTCTGATTTATTATTAAAGATTGGTGAAGGTACCTATCCACAACTACACCAAGGAAAACTTATTCTGACGCCTGGGTTATGTTGTATAGTGCAATCCCAACAACATCTTATATCGTCGGTTTACGGTGACGTAACAAATATATTAAATAGGCACAATTCTTGGCTATGCGAAAGGTCCATTTTAACTCCTCGCAATGACCAGGCATCTGAGATTAACAATAAAATACTGTCGAATATCCAGGGGGAAAGCAAAGTTTATAGTTCAATAAATAGAATGGTCGATGAACAAGAAACCACTAATTACCCGATAGAATTTTTAAATTCTTTAAATATGCCCGGACTTCCTTCTCATGAAATTTGTTTAAAAATTGGCATTCCAATTATTCTGCTCCGAAATTTAAGACCACCACAACTTTGCAATGGAACTCGGCTAAAAGTAACCCAGTTGCAACAAAATGTAATCGAGGCTCAAATTTTAACAGGCTGCGGTGCAGGAGAGACCGTCTTTATTCCCAGAATTCCCATAATACCAAATAATTTTCCATTCCAATTTAAAAGAACGCAATTCCCAGTAGCGGTGTGTTATGCAATTACAATTAATAAGGCTCAAGGGCAGACTTTTCGTGTTGCTGGAGTAGATCTCAGTGTCAGTTGTTTCTCGCATGGTCAGTTATATGTCGCTCTTTCCCGGGTTAGCAGTTCTAGAAATCTTTATGTTCACGTGCCGGACGGGTCAATTTTCAACATAGTTTACCCGGAAGCTTTGCGCTGAAGTATTTTCGTTATATAGGTACTTAAGTCTCATGTGAAAGTGATCTAAACAATATTACCAATACAATACAAGGAGTTACACGCTGACGGAGTCGCGGGCACAGCTATTGATAATAATATTCTGCGGTTCGTTTTTGCGATATTTTTCAACAGTATTGTGAATTGACATATTATATTTCCCTACTAAAATACGAAAGTTAATCTGTCTGTTACATCAAAATCACTGAACCGTTAGGAAGGACATATGGTACTTTTTTACGAAAAACGACGGAAACGCGGACGAAGTCGCGGGCAAAAGCTAGTTTTAAAATAAAGTTACAAAACATAATATCACGCCTATTGCCTGCCACCAACTGGGCCTAAACCCAGACTCCGGGTTGCTACTGAGAAATTTCTGATGGAAAGACCCCATAACACTTTGCCCGGCGACCTGGGAAATACTAGGAATCTAACCCCCACCTCAACCCTCGACCTCATGCTCAGCTGTAGCGCTTCGGACCGCTAAACCAATGAGGTAGTCAAACAAGTTTCTTCCTATTACTATTTAATTAATAATTTTAACCATTGACACAATGTTGTATGTCTAATATTATAAGCGGAAGTCACACAATGTATTGTCAACATCATAACAAAATATATACAAGTTCAAAGGTAACAATATTAAGACAATGGAACTGCAACTGACTGATAATAAAAACAAATGAAGATCGTGTTATCAAACATGATCGGTGAATTAAAAGAAAAAATGGACGTAACCACAATATTGTTACACCAACGTCTGTCGCCAGGCAACGTTGTTGTGTGCCGGTTTGACGAGTATGTCTGCCAGTGTCCATTATATTATAATCTTTCCAACCATTTATTTCACTTTAGCGTCCATGAAGTATTGCATTTTTTCGTCTATGGTTGCCTGTCAATAAATAAGAAACTTCATAGCGTCCATGAAGAATTGCACTTTTTCGTTTATGGTTCATCATCATCATCATTATTTCAGCCGAAAGACGTCAACTGTTGGACATATGCCTCCCCCAAGCACCGCCACTTCAACCGGTTCTACGCTTCCTGCATCCAGGATTCCTGCGGTCTTCACAAGGTCATCGGTACACCTAATGGGAGACCTTCTAACGTTACGTTTTCCGGTATGCGGTCGCCACTCCAAAACCTATCGGCCCCATCGGCCATCTGTTCTGCAAGCAATGTGCCCTGCCCACTGCCACTTAAATTTGGCAATTTTTCGGGCTATGTCAGTTACCTTGGTGCTCCTTCTCCTGCGGATCTTTTCATTCCTGATTCTATCACTCCATCGATTTTTCATCGAACATTCGATTCAAAACTCCAAGTATAGCCCTCTCCATTGCCCTTTAGGTAACTTTTAGCCTTCAAAAATGGCCCATTGTAAGCGACCAGATTTCAGTGCCGTAGGTCATCATTGGCAACACGCACTAGTCAAAAACTTTCGTCTTGAGCCACTACCGTATGTGAGATGAGAAGATATTGCGAAGCTTCCCGTTCGCTGCCCAGCCGAGTTGGATTCGATGACTGACCTCTTTCTCGAAGTTGAACCTAACTAACTGGGCAGTTTGTCCTAGGTAAACATACTCGTTCACAACTTCGAGTGTTGCTGTTATAATGGAATTTTATATGACCTTTGTCTTGTCCATGTTCATTGTGTTTATGGTTGCCTGTCAATAAATAACGAACTTCATAGGCGTCCTTATGTCTGAAGTAAAATAAATGGTTGGACAGGCTTATGAAACATTGTTGACATGCCTTTTGATAAGCTCTTAGGCAGTCGCTCGATAAAAAATACGGGTAATCAGCTGCATCCAGTTAGACTGGAAGCCAACCTCAACATAGTTAGGAAAAGGCTAGGCAGATGATGATTAGACATCGTAGCTTTGTCTTTAGATAACTGTCCACAGTCATACGTAAAACTATTGCCATCCTTAAACATTAGACGTTCCACAAACTATGGGACACCATGCGTGTCCTGTTGTCTGTACGCTACAGGAGCTAATGGATGCTACTGAAAGTGCCTTAAGCTCAAATTCTATGCTAACTCTATATTGATTGCCATCGACAGACTAGGAAGCACAGAACTTTGAGTAAATAGGAAGACACTGATGTTTATGCTCTGACTCATCATGATCTACCTATCCATTTCCCCAACTATTTTGGAGTTAGCTTCCAGTCTTACCGGATGCGCTGAATAAGAATATATCACATGAACCGACTGCTTATCTGACCTCCACAACCCAGTTACTGTGTAATAAGATACCCCTTAGTAAGACTGATTGTCAGACTTTAGTGCTTCTGACAACCTGTAATGAATGCCAAAGATCCACGAATGACAGCTGAAACGTGCTTTTCGAGGCACGGAGGGGTCTTGGTATGCAAAGATGGTCAATCAACTTTACATACCAAGCTTCATCCACTTAGCCACAAAGTTCATGCCCTGACTAAGGAAATAATAAGATTTAATAAACAATATGAATTCTGTATATAGACCATTATCTTTCATATCAGGAAACCATGTATAATGTAGAAGTTAGGTACATTGCTCCACTGCCTCCATTCTTCTTGAAATTATGCCAGAGACGTGCTGCAACGAAACTGCAATTAATATGCCAGTACTTTGTTTCAGTACTTTATGATTTTCTTTGGCATAAAGTTGAGAATTTTTATACATTTTGGTACTAATGGTAATTGAAACAGCAGTCTTCTTATTTTTACCCAACTGACGCTGTCACTGTGTGTCATTCTCTTTTTAATCTTTACTTCCAAACATCACAAAATCAATCTGCCTAGCCTTTTCCAAACTATGTTGGGGTCGGCTTTCACTCTAACCAAATGCAGCTAAATACCAGTATTTTACGTGTAGTGAATGCCTATCTGACCCCTTGGTAAGACTGGTTGTCAGACTTGGGCTTCAGGCTACCCGTAACGACTGTCAAAGATTTACGAGTGACGGCCTGGATCAACGGATTAGCGTGCTTTCCAAGGCACGGAGAGGTCTCGATATGGTCACCCATCCACGAACCAACTGCGGCAATTGTAGTTTAACCTTCGATCGACCGGTGCTGCGGTTATTATTTAGCTAACATAATACACACACTCATACCCCCTTATTACCAGTATAAACTTCACATTTACCATAAATTTTTCGAGGTATAAGTTTGTCACAACTAACATATAGTAAGAGGGACATAGTTTTCCCTTGGATGCAACTACTTTTTTCAGGTCTGTTTTTATTATTTTATTTACATAATTTAAAATCTAACAATCTTAAAAAAAAAAATATGTACAAGTATATAAAAAAGGAGGGGAAATAATCATAGGGCATCAAAAAATTCTTCGCATCGTTGTCGACAGGAAAAGTGCCCACAAGGCTGGCAGCATTGCCACGTTGTATGGCAATGCTATTGCAACTACTTGCTCCTACATACCCAATTTTTCCAAGAAAAGAAATCGAAAAACATTCCACCTACAAGGTTACACACGTTAGCTAATAACAGCATTTATTTGCATTCAAGAAATAAACGAACTAGATTCTAAAACATTACTTTTTTCCACAATATATGTTGCTTGGCGGCCATTTTACAAACGGTTAATGTACGCAGAACTGGATTTATCACCTTCCGTTGATAGGGTGAAAAGGGTGGTTGTCGGCCGATAAACTCGCGTCGACCTGCGACCTCGTTGTTGTTGATAATGGTCTATCCTAAGTGACTTAGCAATTGTTTTTGTTGATTTCTGGCAATTATGTCTTGAAAACTGAGTACCCACTCGTATGTGTTCAAAGTGTAAAAAATCCCCTCCTTTTGGGCTCCGCCGCAGTCAATTTTTTTTTTTTTTTTTTAATAGCCTATCAATAATTTCTTACACCCGTTACAATTTTAAAATAATGTTTTACTAAAATCAAAGGACAGTGATAGGATAGATATATGCCACAAGCGATATAGGTACTGGGAATAGTTAAAATAATTATCCAATTTTTAAGTGATACAACACAACTATATTTATTATGGAAACTTATTATAATAGAGAATCCTGGGCTACGTGATGAAAAACCTTTCATAATAATATCGGGGAAAAAAAAGTAAAACTGTATTATACACGACTTACAAGCTTACTTTTACATTCACATTTCAAGCAGCAAGGCCAAGAGTGGGCTTATTGGCTATAGTATAGTTAAAATTTCGCTGCAGACTCGGTCATAAATCATTCGAGTGTTTCGCTCTCTTTCCCACTCACGGGCCTTATGGGCAGGCCACGCCCACACGTAGTCCTGTGCATTACTGCAGTCGATGAGTGATATCGATAGTTTTATATATTTATAAATGGGTGATAGAAATAAATACACATTTTTTTTTTATTGGGTCTTTATTTAGGCCAGACGTTCATAGAAATTAAGGAACTATTTTTATACCAACAAAATTCATCATGTTGTTATTTTTTAGGGTTCCAAACCTCACAAGGAAAACACGGAACCCTTACATCATTCGTGTGTCTGTCTGTCCGTCTGTACCAGCCAATTTTCTCTGAACCTAATGGACCGATTAAGTTGAAAGGTACACATATGATTTCCTATGTCCCAAACACGGACGTGTAACGTAATTTTGTATGAATTTTAAATACGGGCTTACATTTGGGGGCAACTAAGAAAATTAAAAAAAAACAGTTTTGCAAACTGTACTGTGGACATATGAAATGAAAGGGTGAGGGTCTCAAATAGATTTATAATTTTTTTTATCCTTATGTATATCCTTATCTACGAAACTAATGAGCCTAATTTTTTTTGATACGGAAAATTTATTCATAGGTACTTATTTAATAGATTACAGGAAAATTCATAAGAATTCTATGGTCTTAAAATAACACGGTAAATCTCTCAGTATTGTGCGTACAAACGTACACTTGCAGTTGGAATGTATGGGAGAACATGTTTTTCAACTACAATGTTAAGGTTATTCTTGGGATAAATTCATCCCGACTACGGAACCCTTCATTGTGTCTGGTCCGATACGCACTTGGCCGGTTTTTTAGAACCCTGAAAGTTGGTAAATTAGGAGGATGAGGATAAGATACACAAGACAAAAGATTATCGGTGCTATTCAGCACCTGTGTTATTATTATTCTGCACCAGATATTGGTGATCACGTCACACGAAAATGTCTCATCCATACTAAATATCATAAATGCGAAAGCAACTCTGTCTTCTGTCACCTTTCCACGAATTAGCGGCTGACTTTTTCAACTACTTACTCGTAAACTGTGACCATCATTCTGCAAATACATGTTCACGCTGTTTTCATCATGTATAAAATAAACAATTAATTAATTTTCAAGATTTATATTAACTACCAATTAAATCTTACAATTTTTTAACGTTTTCTTTAAAAAATAAACTAGACTAAATTTGTTTACTAGTCTATTATACTAGATTGGAATTAATGATAAAAACTTTCATCATAAAGAACAAAAAATATAATTTTAAACCAATTTCAGTCTGAACGAACTCCGACGCCCGGCCCTAGCCATTTTAAGCTTCAAAATAAATCAAATTACAAACTGCCTTTTCAATACCTACCTTTCTTCAATTTAGTTTTGATAAATACCCATTATTAATCCATTAAACTCATTAAACATTTCGTTAACGGCATAAATTTTGTTTAACAAATGCTCGTCATAATTCCTTGTGAACAGACTAATTAATTGACGTTTATTTACTTTAATAGTCCTCTGTGAACTGTTTACCTGATCAACAGAGTAAACAAAGGGATTTGTAATTAAATAGGCTTTCGTTTTAAACGGATTGATGACTGTTTTGAAGTATGTAGGTATACTCCAAAATATAACACAAAAAAAAAACAACCAGTATTGTTTTGACGTAGTATCAAAATGAAGCAATAACATAGTATTTTTTTTTATATTGAATCGATTGTTTCTCTCCAGTAATCACAGGATCTTGTAATACGGATAGACATGAAGGCAATAAAACATTGTTGATTTAGTTTTTACCACGACATGTACTAGTGTCATCACTACAGAAGAAGAATCCCTGATTTAACAATTCTAAGTACAGTGACTCTTTTTAACCGACTTCAAAAAGGAGGAGCTTCTCAATTCGTCGGAACCTTTTTTTTTTTTTTTTATTTTTTTTTTTATGTATGTTCCCCGATTGCTCGAAGATGGCTGGACCGATTTGGATTTTTTTTGCTTTATTCGAAAGGATATACATCACACTTGGTCCCATATAAAATTCTTAACTTTGCTTGGGTAGTTTTTGAGTTAGCTTCAATAATACGTATTTTTTCCCAACTTTTATATGGATGATGTTCTAGTTTGTTTTGCAGATAGTGGTATTAGAATTTGTGTGGGGTAGGTACACAACTAAAAAGTGAAAAATAAAAACTTTTTTACAAAAAAATACAACCGACTTCCAAAAACAACACTACAAAGTGAAAAATAACTTTAATTTCGGAAGTCGGTGGCAAAAAACGAAAATACATTTAACTAGACACCGACTTCCGAAATTAAAGTTATTTTTCACTTTGTAGTGTTGTTTTTGGAAGTCGGTTGTATTTTTTTGTAAAAAAGTATTTTATTCTAGTCTAATTCAATTAAAACCGCATAATACATTTCAACTACCAATTGAAAACCAATCCCAGGTTCGCGTGCGAAACGCGTGTATAACGGACAAATTAGCGAGCCAATCACGTGACTTATAGCACCATGTGATAAATGAAACCGTAACACATACACACACATTCAAAATGGCGACATTACGGTAATAATTGTGTGGCACGCTACCGACAACAGAGGGGCAATTCCCGTATTTTTATAACAACGTTCGCAATCTCATCTCAGTCTCAATCTGTCAAAATTGTATAGAGTTTGCCTACATTTTTGACATTTGAGTGTCGCTGGCTGACATTGCGACTTGAATTTGAACGTTTTTAATTACGAGAATTGGCCCTCTGGTCCCTTCACCCTACATGAAATTTTGATGTGAAAATTGTGTGATATTGATATAACATTGATTTTCAGCTTCAGATATTATTTCTGTATTAGATTCGAATTTTTTCATTTATTGTAGAGTATCTTCCTAGAAAAAAACCAGCCAAGTGCGTGTTGGACCACGCACAATGAAGAATTCTGTAGTTAAAAAAGAATTTATCCCAAAAACAAACTTAATTTTGTAGTCCCAAAAAAAAACATTTTTATATGATAAAATTACAAATGAACTATTTACGGACTTTTTCCTTTACTTGTGTTGTGAGGCCTTGCTTCTTGCTAAATTTCATGATTCTAGGTCAACATTAAGTACCTTAAAGGTTTTTGATTTATTTGCGAGTATCAAAATATATCGCTTAGATAGCCGTATTTTTGGAACGAAGTTCCTTATCGCGCGTTGTGAAAGGGGGCTAGACGGAAAAAATTCTCACGAAAAGTTGTAACGACACTTTTTGCTATAGTAAGCTATTGTAAGCTGTGCGACGTGCGCATGTTTCTCTGTCTCTCTCTCTCTCTTATAGAAAGATTAAGTTTATATTACATTATATTTGTTAATAATAAAAAAATATTATTATAACTTAAAAAAAAAATATTACAATTCCATCACTAATTAATCGAAACGAACTTCGTTCCATCCGGGTGTCCCTTGACACCTCTCAACTTTTTTATTGCGTTGACTTAGAAGCTTGACTTTTTTAGGGCTCCAAGGAACCATAGTCCTACGTATTTGATATTAATTTCAACTTGATACCTTCACGTGTTCCTGAGGAAAAGGGTTTGAGGGTGGGGGGACAAAGAAGTGATCCTACAAGGGTTCCGTTTTTTGCTTCTGAGGTACGGAACCCTAAAAAGTGGATTAGAATGAGAAATGTACGTATATTATTATGTTTTACGTAAATAGTCATCTACCTTCCCCTGGTCATCAGCTAGACCTCATAGTCGTTAGCACCATAATTACGTATTTGAGAAAAGGCTAGGCAGATTGAAAATGTGTGTTTAGTGACCTTTTTTATTTAATTTGTTTATTCTCTTGTTTCAGGTCAGTACTTACAAAACCTAACGTTTCGGCTCCAGATTAGCGGTCGAAAGTAGCCACTAGACAGTAAGTAATTTGATTAGTGTTATTACGTACCACCCACTGATTCGTATTGCTTTATAACTAGAAAGAAGCACAGACAAACAACTATCTATATATATCTCTTCTCAATACATAAAAAGAAAAGTCCTGACTGACTGACTGACCATCAACGCGCAGCCCAAAATCTTGGACCTAGAAAGCTGAAATTTAGCACAGAGGTTCCCTTTATAATATATAAGAGGAGCTTGTGGTTAAGTAATAACAGCCGCTCGGGTCGATCGATCAGGTTAAGCTACTCTTGCCGCGGTTGGTCCGTGGATGGGTAACCATCTTTACCTGCATAGCAAGAACCCTCCGTGCCTCGGAAAGCATGTTAGGCCGTTGGTCCCGGCTGTCATTCGTGGATCTTTGACAGTCGTTACGGGTTGTCAGGAGCCTGAAAGTCTGACAACCAGTCTTACCACCTTACCAGGCACTCGCCCCATGTAAAATACTGGTATTCAGCTGCATCCGGTTAGACTGGAAGCCGACCCCAACGTAGTTGGGGAAAGGCTAGGCAGATGATGATTCCCTTTATAATGTAGACAAGGAATAAGGAAGGATTTTCGTTCCCATGGTATATTATCGAACATCCACTCGGGCGAAGCCGGGGGCAAAAGCTAGTGAAATATAATTAGTGAAAATAAAGAGCCATATAGCCCACTGCTTAATTAATTTGATGGCTACCGCTGTGTAAAAATTGTGTGTAGATCGTAGGTTTAAGTTGGAGAAATAGATTTGTATGTTTTCGCTTTAATTTTTACGTATGATTTTTGGTTATACTGAAAAAGAAAACTAGGCGTTTAACTATGAAACAATACAGACAAGGATTAAAACACAACTTTTAAGTACTTATACAATTTATTTAAACAAAAGCCAATGGTAGTAAGTAGATGTTCTGTACCTACTTATCACGGAAACAAGTAGGTACCTGTTTACCTCGTAAAAAGGAATGTCGCGATAAGACTCGCACCCTAATTGCGTAACACATTATCAATCGGAGTTGGTTTCATTTTGACAGTTCAACAACATTCATTGCGTTATTTACGTTATCGAGCAGACAAATTTTTCGAACATATGAAGCAATGGATTAGCACTTTGTTTCAAAATGAAACCAACTCCGATCGATAATGTGTTACGCAATTAGGGTGTTGTTCTCGATGTTGTTTTATAATGCCTACTTATCCCTTTCCAAAACACACAAAAGCTCAAAATAATCCAACATAATTACATTCTTTATGGCAAAACAGAAAAAAAGAAACTTGTCTAGATGTGTTAACCATACACTCAGTTACTCGCAGTCGCAACATCGGGAGCCGTTGCCAAAATACTAAATGTAACGAAAACAGTTTAAAAAAATATACCGCGAATTCCACTAAAGGCTTGCAATTGCTTTTTG
Organism: Cosmia pyralina; assembly: GCA_946251885.1. Taxonomy (NCBI): domain Eukaryota; kingdom Metazoa; phylum Arthropoda; class Insecta; order Lepidoptera; family Noctuidae; genus Cosmia; species Cosmia pyralina. The sequence goes on along the minus strand of OX276342.1, from coordinate 20,463,864 downwards.
GTCTGACAGTTTTGTTGCTGTGTGTGTTTCAGAAACGTCCAATTTGCTTTTCTTTTATTTTGTAAATAGTTTCTCTAGTTGTATAATGTATTGTTTTACGTACAGGTCAGCCCTGCTACTTACCTTGCTGATTCATATCTATACTAGCTTTAGCCCGCAGCTTTGCCCACATGGAAGTCGGAAAGTATCGCATGGAAACGTAATCCCGACATAAAAAGCATCCTATGTCCTAACTCAGGTCATGGTCTATCCGTGTGCTGTTAATCGAAAAGGTGACAGAAGACAGAGTTGCTTTCACATTTTATTTAGTACGGATGAGTCATTTTCGTATGACGTGATCACCAGATATTCTTGCTGAATAGCACCGATGATCTTTTGTCTTATGTAGCTCATCCTTATACTTCTAATTTACCAACTTTCAGGGTTCTAAAAAACCGGCAAAGTGCGTGTTGGACCACGCACAATGGAGGGTTCCGTAGTCAGGATACATTTATCTCAAGAACAAACTTAACATTGGAGTTGAAAAACATGTTCTCCCATACATTCCAACTGTAAATGTATGTTTGTTCTCACAATATTGAGAGATTTACCATGTTATTTTAAGACCACAGAAGTCTTACAGGTTTTCCTGTAATCTACAAGTAAATAACTATTTTCTGTATTCTTTTTTTTCAAAATTTTAGGCCCAGTAGCTTCGGAGACAAGGGTGGGGAATGGCCAATTTTCGTCCATTGTCTTAAATAACTTTCAATCGATTTATTTTAAAATTATAAAAAAATATATATTTGAGGTCTAAGGACCTCAAATATATTTTTTTTAGCCTTTTTATTTGATATGTCACACGGTATAATTTGCAAAACTTTTTTTTTTAAATTTGTTTATTTGCCCCCCAAAAGTGACTCCCATATTAAAAATTCTTTTATTTACTTTACCCGTTCGTGTTCAGGTCACAGAAATTCATATGTGTACCAAATTTCAACTTAATCGGTCCATTATATTCGGAGCAAATTGGCTGCGACAGATGGACAGACAGACACACGAGTGATCCTATAAGGGTTCCGTTTTTTCCTTTTGAGGTACGGAACCCTAAAAAGTATAGTTGAAATTTCGATAGATATTATCAGTTTTAAAAGTTAATCAGAATCCTTACCAAGTAAATAGGGCTGAAAAACTTTCACCACGTCACCTTCGAAGGTCCAAGGTCCTCTTAAGGTCCTTCTAAAAGAAAAACTCAGTATCTAAGTACAAAAGAGCCTTTTTTAACATCTTCATTACACATTCAAGAGTAAAAGCGAGGTATTTTCGGCCATTTTTAAAGACTTCTCCGTCGGTATCTACGTGAGTCGAATGAAGAAACGAATATCTTTGACCATTTCACAGTTTATATAAGAATAAATTGCTTTGCAAAGATTGTTTGTAGACATTATCATAGCGAATCATTATATAGAAATTCTTCCCGTACGAAAGTGTAGTAATATAGTATTTTTTTTTAATTACTTTTGGAAGACTATTGTAACACAGAGAGGATAAAATCAAAAATGAAGTTATCCGGAAAAGGACCGGAGTAATCGACATAGCTTGCTCAGTAAACAAACTGAAGTGGCAGTGGGCTGGCCATGTTTGTCGAAGGACCGATGACCGGTGGAGCAGTCGAATCCTGGAGTGGAGACCGCGTATCGGTAAGCGTAGTGTGGGATGCCCCCCAGCTGATGGACCGACGACCTTAAGAAGGTGGCTGGAACAGACTGGATGCAGAAGGCGGAGGACAGGGTGTTGTGGTGCAGCCTGGGAGAAGCCTATGTCCAGAGTGGTCTGCGATAGGCTGAGTTGATTGATAGATTGTAACTCAGTCAGTTCAAGAGATCATTTTCTCCACTCTGACGTGAAATGTATACCAAGATGCCGAAGATCAAACAGTCAGCTAACTCATATCTACTTGTTAATAGGCTAGTTGACAGTAATAAAAATATCTTCTGAATTCTATTATGTAGAATGTTTCTGAGCTAAAAAGTATCAAAATTCAACATAAGGCCAATGCAACCTTTTTTAAGGACCCTTGGCATCATTTTTTTTTCTTTCGCCAGTAATGAAACTTAGATAATTATTAGAGGACTAGAAGTACAAAGAAGAAAAAAACGTCTCTAAACTACGGTTTACCACCACCACGGTTTACGGTTTACTACCAGAGATATCACGGTTGCTATTTTGTTTTTTCAGGCGTTACTTTGTAGCAAAGCAATTTGAAAATATTTATTGATTTTCGTTTAGACTATTAACTGTTCTTATCAACTTTAACGACACTATGGTAGGTGTTAACAATACTGTTGCAACAATACATAATGGTTAAGTTAATGCTATTAATAATCAGGTAACTCCTAACTCCAAGTTATTTATGTACTTTTGTACAAGCAATATTCATTTTTAGTAATAAGTATACTAGATTTTGAATGAATGGAATGATGCCAAAAAGTTGCATTGGCTTTTGTAAATTAATTTAGATCAATTAATATTTTTGAGTAAAAATATAGCCATTGGTCATGTAACATTGAACGTCATTGACACGTCTCACTTTTCACTTTTCAGCGATGTCACTTTGACAAAATAACATTGTTTTAGGGTTCCCAGCTCAAGATATTTTCCCCTAAATTTAGGGTATTTTATAGAAAAAGTAAATAGCGTTCGCATGTTTATTTATGGAATAGTCAGAAAAAATATGATTGAAATGTATGATTTTAAGAAATCATCATCAAAACGAAAACGTCACGTTTTGAAAAACGAGCTCGACGAGTCTATTATATTGGTTATTCATTAAAAATAATGATCTCATTGCGACTAGTTGACGATAGCTAGAATCTAAAAGTATGTTACGGTTTTGGATCAGTTTGGTTTTAAAGTAATATGCACTACATTAAAATCATTTCATTAAGAATTGACTAGTTACTAGACAATGGTTCATCCTATGAATAATACCCATTACTAGCTTTTGCCAGCGTCTTCGCCCGCGTGGATGTCAGAAAATATCCCACGGGAACGTACTACCAAGAATTCCTTCCTTATTACTTCTCTACATTATGAAGGGAACTTCTGAGCAAAATTTTAGCTTTCTAGGTCCAAGGGTTGGGGCTGGGCGATGAGTCAGTCAGTCAGGACTTCTCTTTTTATTTATATAGATAACTTATTAAATTAACTTAAAAATGTGTGCCTATTTTTTTGACGTATATCTATACTAGTAATAAAGCTGAAGAGTTTGTTTTTTTGTTTGTTTGTATGTTTGAACGCACTAATCTCTGGAAATACCAGACGGATTTGAAACATTCTTTTTAAATTTGATAGCGCAATTCTTGAGACAGGCTATAGGCTATTTAACACCACGCTAGGACCCTAAGGAACCTAACAAAGAGAAAAAGGCTGAAAGAACGCTCAGCGAAAACGAAATAATGGCGCGGGCAGGCGATGCAATGAGACAGGGTCGGTTGGGGGGACAAGAAATACATAAATAATAGTGAGGTATTTTGTGATTAATTTCTACATTGGCCCGCAGTGGCCCATACAAATATAATATTTAATTAGAGTGTGTGGCAAATGCAAATCTAAAGGAGCTCGTGGCTAAGTCGTAGGTCGATCCATCAAGTTAAACTACGCTTGCCGGGGTTGGTCAGTGAATGGGTGCCTCCATGCGTCGGAAAACACGTTAAGCCGTTGGTCCCGGCTGTCATTTGTGGATCTTTGACACCACCACCACGGGGTATCGCATTACCCAGTAACTGGGTTGCGGAGGTCAGATAGGCAGTCGCTCCATGTAAAATACTGGTATTCAGCTACATCCGGATAGACTGGAAGCCGACCCCAACAAAAGGCTAGGCAGATTGTTGAGTGTGGGGCAAATGTCGACTATCTACGTATAAAGAAATAACAAAAGCATTTCTCCTTACACATGTAATAATATTTAGGTACAATCAGCTGATGTGCATTGTCTTAAAACACGTGTAAACTCAATGGTTACTCATAACCTTGAAGTTACGTAAACCACGCTCTGCTTAACAATCAACACGATAACTTAAATTTTACTTAACCGAGTTATGAATGCATAACTTATGTGTTAACGAAGTTGTTTGATAGTTAACTAATGAGGTAATCTTCTGTGCTTGGACGATAGTTGGTGCATTCACCCGATTAGACGTTCGTACGTTAAATGTATGTTTTGAGCTTCTTTCTTATTATATGGTTTAGAATATGTATAATTATTTTTCTTCAGTGTTTTATCCGACGATAATTTATTTTGTGAAATTCGGTCTGTAACTATTAGATCACAAAAATGTTTTTTCCATACCTCAATAAATGGAAAAAAACAAGCGAGCCTTAAAGTACACTCCTACCAACTTATCTGTGAAATGGCGAAAATTGGAACTACGGCCGTTATGTTGAAATGTCTTCGATTGTGCCGACGCATGTCATTCGATTGTGTCGACACATCGACGGCACCGTCCTCTTTCAGTTCACAAATAAGTTGGTAGGACTGTAATCCATGATGTGTAACATCTGACATCTCACCTTGGTAAAAGTACTTTCTATTTCCATACCTCTCAACCAACATTTCAATCCGTCACTCAACAACTTTTAAAAAAATATTTTCACTTCCTGTTACACAATTCCGTCACTTCCGTCCCTTTTCACGAAATCACTCCCACAGATTGCAGGGAATCGAAAGGAAAGATGTTACACATCAAACAAAATTTTTTTCAGTGCAACTGACGATAATGTTTTCTCTGAAAAAAACTAAACTATGAACTTAACCGGTGCATCCGAATATGAAGTCCAAGATCCAATAAATTTCTATGACGTTGATGCCAGCGTTCTCCATTACTTTTGAAAACTTCATCGTTGTATCACGAAATTTAAAGCAGACACGAGTCTAAAAGCAAAAAAAAACCACTTTACTACAAAAAGTATGACTTTAAATCCCATAGAATAAATATCCACAAATCAATCTGCCTAGCCTTTTCGTAACTATGTTGGGGTCGGCTTCCAGTCTAACCGGATGCAGCTGAATACCAATATTTTACATAGAGCGACTGCCTATCTGACCTCCACAACCCAGTAACTGGGTAATACGATACCCCTTGGTAAGAATGGTTGTCAAACTTTCGGGCTTCTGACGACCCGTAAGGACTGTAAAGATCCACGAATGGCAGCCGGGACCAACGGCTTCCAAGGCACAGAGGAGTCTCGGTATGTAAAGATGGTCACACATCCACGGGCCAACCCCGACAAGCGTAGCTTAACTTAATGGATCGATCCGTGCGGCTGTTATTACTTAGCCACGAGCTCCACCCCTTATAATATCCACAAATTATTGTTTAACATTTCGTCAATACCAATCACTATATTCTCCTTAATCAAACTACCCACACCTGAAACCAGATTAATTCTATCCACAAAATCAGCAAATCTTATCGATGTTATGAACAAACGAACTTGTATTCTGCGTGCGTTTACGCTAAAACAAAGAAAGTGTTGAAGCGAGTTATCGCCGTCACGCAGCGCACGTGCGCAGGAGCACGCGACAAAGTCAGTGACATACGGACGAAAAGATGGGCGAGCAGTGAACTTGTTGAAAGTGAAATTGTGTAGCTGCAATTTTCATTTTGAATCCTGCCAGGGTGACGTAGATATTAAGATGATCTGCTTTGGAATAAATACAGTTTCAAAATCAATCGGCCTAGCCTTTTCCCAACTATGTTAGGGTCAGCTTTCAGTCCAACCGGATGCAGTTGAATACCAGTATTGAACATGGAGCGGAGAGGTCAAATGAAATCCAATCAATTTATTTACAATAAGTGTACAATTTTGGTCTTAACATAATAATCAATTACAGATCCATAACATCAATGCCCGGTTTCTGAGGTATTTAAACGGAGTTTATCCATTCGATAGAGATTAAAGGTTCAATATCTTGTTTCTAAACTATACGCTAAGGAAGAATTTAGCTTAAAAGTCGAGGGAATTACTATCTGAGGACTTCAAAAACCGACCATTTAAGGAACGAATTCGCATTTTGTCGAATCAATAACTATTGGGAGTTTAAACTCCGTAGAAGAATTCCTCAGAAACCGGGCATAAGTCATTAATGACTTATGCCCAGTAATAATGTGACACGCAAATATTTAGGATTACCTATACTTATTCCTCCACCATCACATATTGGTATCGATATGTAATGGATGGCTACCCATCCACAAACTGCCGGTGCAAGCGTAGCTTAACCTTGGATCGACCCGTGCGGCTGTTATCACTTAGCCACGAGTCCCTCTAATACGTACAATTTGTTACGAGTTAATCGCTAAACATAGAGACGTACGTAACTTACTTTGTGTTATGACAGCAGTAAAATTCACTGCAACTTATTTGGGAACAATTCTAAAACACGGTGAACCTTCACCAAAACTTCACATTTGTTTGACCTAGATATTTGATTTCTTAAGGAAAGAAAAAATAATAACGTTTATTTGGCAATTAATAGATCATCATGAAACACGATATAAAAATAAAAAGTGAAATGCTCTTTTTTCACACTAGCATTCAAATAACTTGAAAATTGATTTCTCATAACATGTTAGTAAGCAATTTCTAGCAATTTCCTAAACCCAATAACATTTCACTGTTCGCAACTGTAACACATACTCGTGCCTACCCAAGAGTACTTCAATCTATGTTCTCTGGTCTAGCTAACAATGTGCCTCGGGCAAGCATGGCGTGCCAATTACCCAGTCGTTATGCAATAACATGCGCGTGAGAGTCATCGGCCACATGTAGAACTTGTAGGACCGGTTTCTGCGCGTACTAACATGCATTTGCGACGTTTTAAAATTATCATGCGGTTATGAGGTTATCTTTGGTTCTAGAATCAATGGTTTGTAAATATGAAAAGTGTGATATTTAGGGTGAAAGGTTTTTTAATGGTTCGAAAATAAACAATAAAGAAATATACCTACTTGGGCGAAGAAACAATTAAGTTTTTCTAATCATCACTGACGATTAATCTATATGATATTTGAGACTTAAATGAGAGAGATATTTCGTGCAGATTAATATTTATTTAATTAAATAATATCAGATCTTCTGGTTTCTACGAAAAAAAACATTAAGCATAATAATTTCTCCGTTTTATACGAAGTAGGTACTGTAGAGGTTTGATGCTTTGGTCAAGCCTCGACAATGTTATACTGGCTGACATTCAATCATTCAAATATTGAATGTGTTCTAGAAAGAAAAACGAACCTCGTTTTTCTTTGTAGGATGACAGTTAGATTTTAGCTAGGGCTCCGCTTAGGCAGTGTGATTTATTTTTATCTTGGAATAGAATTATTATTATAAATATATATGACAAAATAAGTAGATAAAATAAGTAGAACGAGGTCGGGATACGAAAGTCTTATCCTTTCGTATCCCGACCTCGTTCTACTTATTTACCCCCCAGTAAAGGACCTGCGAGTACCGAGCAGTACAGTACATATTTATGTAATTTTATTAAACTTCAAACTTTTTATTGACATGAGCTGCATCCTTTATTATAAATGAGAATAATGGCTCAGTACACCAAAACAATAAAACTTCAATATAAACTTTAAATTGGACGAAAAATAAAATTTGAAGTCGCCCCAATGAACCGTGTGTCACATTGACGACACATCAGCCAATCAGACGGCTGTTACGCAACGAGTTGCGTGCGTGCGAGTCACAAAATCGCGACCGGTCGCAATGTAGACCAGTCTGGTTGTTTGTATAGCAAGACCGGTTTGTTTGTGGCGCCCCGGATTAGTGTCTCTGTGTGTTTGACAGAAATAGGTAATTGATAGTGTTTGATTTTGTGAATTAGTGTCGGTTTTGATTAATGTGAATGTTTAACCTATATTAAGGGACTTTTATAGATAAAATTATTGGTTTTTCTTTACAATGTTATTTTATTGTAACCGAAAACTAAGTTCAGGCATATTTTGATACAGTGTCAGCCAAAAGCTCTTTCTCTTGCTAATCTTGTGGCTTCGAGATTGCAAGTAACCACATTGTTACACAAAACAACAGAAAACCAAAATCACCATAAACTAACTGCACTATAAATACTTCAAAAGCGCTAGTAAACAATTAAATGTTAAAATGGCCGCTAAAGAATGTTCGCAACGAATAGCTCCCAACGAACATCCTTTGTTAATTTAATGACTAATAAATTTTAGATAAAATGTCTCCTGTCTCGTAGGATGGGGTTCAGTTGCTACACTTCGTTCCTTATCCTTTATTAAAGATACTCTTAGTTCCTGAAATATTTTGCTAGGTTTTAAGACTGAAAACTAGGCTAAAGCATATAAACTTATAGTAGGAAGATAATATTTACATAAAATATAGACTCAAAAGCACTACGGGAAAGGATTTGAAATTAGTAGGCTCCTTGAATTCATGTCATAATATTTTTTACGTAATATTATTTCGTTATTTTAGATCATAATAATTTTGGTAATAATTTTGTTCTTTCTACAACCGTCATATTTTTTATTATTTTTAAAAGAAATTCACACGCTGTTTAATTTATTATTATTATTTTAACAATACTATCAGTTTACTTGTCAAAATAACTTAATCTTGTCAAACAATAAAATTGACAATAACATAATAACAACACAACTACAAAATTAAACATCAAAACACTTGACATTAAAACGCTGTTTACATTAAAAAAAAAAAAATCATTTATTTCAGGTCATTGACCCATATTAAACACAAAAACACAATTCAAAATAAAAACTGATTAAATATGTAATAATTAATGTCTAATAAATAATGTCAGTCATTTACAAACGCTCCTATTCTTTGTAAAAAAAAAAACGATGTGTCACTTTCGAGTGTCGGCTTTTAACAAGTTCTGTTACACAAATGGAATTAATAGGTACCACGCATTAAAATTTGTCATTGGCTTAATACTGCGACAAAAAATAAATTTAAATCGAATAAATTTTGAGTACTGTGAATGTAAGCCAGGAAAACGGATAATTGTTGCCCGCTAATAACAACTCCTTTTTTATTTATGTTGAAATGGTTAAACTCATAATTGGGCATGTGTTTGAAATAGGCCAGCCTTGCTCTTGCGCATAATTCTTTCAATTAAGGACTGGGGACTGGATATGAGCGTAAACAGGCGTTATTTGCATTTCTCAAAATGCATTCGGTTTCATCCATTTGCGCCATACTCGACGTGAAATGAATTAAAATTCATTGTATACTTACGTAAATTCTCTACTCATTTTTGCGCAGTGCATAATTCGGCAATGTATACTCAACTGGCAATATTACTCTTAATATTGTCTGTGTAGTGTAAAGATGATTATTTAATGCCTGCCTATCAAAATGCTTTGTTGAATGTAGAACCTACTTTTTCTGCGATTGTGTAATGTGTAACATTTGGAAACGGCATCATTTTGTACATTCACGCAACGATTTATGTTATAATACTAATGTTTTATTTTCATACGCTTAAATTGTTTATTTTTCCTACCTTTCACATGCATACCTTCACACGGTTTTGTTAAGCAAAACTATGAACAAACGCTTTATGAGATGAATAATAAAAAGTTTGCTTCACAACAATCACTTTTATTCTAAACAAAACATTACTTTTATTATATAAACTGAATACTCTAGATTTTATTGCGTTCTATACTATTTAAGATGACGACCTCAAAAGCTCTCAGATCATTTAAGACCCTGTCAACCATAAACCTTTTGTCTCTGATTACACTTCAATAAATTCAAGCCTGGCTAACTCGCAAAGTAGGTACTATCGGAGAAACGAACATATAGGTATAAACCGTAAAGACTATTCTTGCTTGCAGCTCTCGGCCACTATAGTTACGCTTTCTAACAAATGTGGTCATCGTGTGCACGGGATTTTGTTTTCAAATTGGTCAGATGTAAGTTTCCTCGATGGTAGGCAACGATGCGTCAGGGAAATAATACACATTGTGCGAACAAATAAACAGGGGAATCTATCTGTCCTCTATGTAGTGGATTCGATCTCTTCGAGAGCTTGCCACCCAGGGGATTGCAGGGGATAAAACGTCGCTACAGAGGACATGTGGTGCAAAGCTACCTTACTTGTCGCCACGAGCTGCACGCTCAAACGACACGCGACAGCGACCAACCAATGAGCGACCAACAGTCGGACACAGGTGACGCGCGCGCGTTTCGCTTGACACAAATCGCGTCGCCAGTCGCATTACTCGAGGCCGTGAACGGAGCCTTATATAGGACATGTGCAAAGCTACCTTAGTGGGACGTTTTATTTTTAATCAAGTGCAACGGTAAGAAAGTTTTCATTTGAAATAGGTACTACGGTTTTAAAGGACTCTCGATGTGATTAAATGCTGTGGTAAGTAATAGGATTTTTTGCGGTAGGAATGTAATTTTGCTTTGGGTGTAGAGAAAAATTGAGTGTGTTTATTTTATTTCTAGTTGCAAGCGGTCACTTGTGTAGGTGACTAGTTTGAATATTAACTCGCTAGTACAACAACTAGTTTTAGCTAAAACTATTGGAATATTGCCCGTTACAATCAATCAATCTGCCTAATCTTTTCCCAACTATGTTGGGGTCGGCTCCCAATCTAACCGGATGCACCTGAATCCCATTATTTTACATGAAGCGACTGCCTATCTGACCTCCACAACCCATTAACTGGGTAATACGATACCTACCCCTTGGTAAGACTGGTTGTCAGACTTTCGGGCTTCTGACGACCCGTAACGACTGTCAAAGATCCACGAATGACAGCCGGGACCAACGGCTTAACGTGCTTTCCGAGGCACGGAGGAGTCTCGGTATGTAAAGATGGTCACCCATCCACGGACCTACCCCGGCAAGCGTAGCTTAACCTGATGGATCGACCCGTGCGGCTGTTATAACGTAGCCACGAGCTCCTGTTACAATCATCATACCTATATTTTGTAAGGCAAAAGTGAAGTGGTGACAAGTTAATAAAGTTCGTAGAAAATCACTTATCTAAAAATGGCATAACTTGTATTTTTTTAATTATTTTATCTCTACCATATCCAACCAACAACAACCAATACCGCGAATTCAACATTCATCAAATTTAACAGGAGACAAAAAAAAACATAATTGCGTGCCACGTGTTGCGCTTGCGATTGGTTTGGCGGCGGCACTGAGGAACTTATTACCTACGCATATTCGCGGGTTTGGCGGCGGAAAATTATGTTAGCGGTTTTGAACGACTCGAATAACAATGTGACCGGATAACTTTCGGCCAATATTTAAATGCAGGATCACGTATTTGAACGTATAGAATGATATAAAACAAAAATCTGATTTTGGATGCCGAGCGACGGTATAATAACCGGTGTAAAATGGCGATTAACTACGCGATCCCCGCCCAAATCCCGCCTGTTTTTTTTTTTTATTGAAACATAATTATCTGGGAACCTTCTAGTTATAGAGATATTGAACGGTAAGTAATATATGATATAATTACAAAACCTCTAATATTTACAAGATATAACAACTGAATCTATAATTTTATTTTATACATAGTGAAATTTTAATCGTTTTAATCCTCTTAAGGGGTCATTGTACTCATCATTATGAACAACTTTTACTATGGGACCAAACCTGAAATCGCAAAAAAAAAATCAGCTGCTCCCTACATATTGAAGAGTTAAATGTAGATAAATGTACTGAACAGCTGATTTTTTTTTTGCGATTTCAGGTTTGGTCAAAAAAAGTTGTTCATAATGATGAGTACAATGACCCCTTAAGAGGATTAAAACGATTCAAATTAAAAAAATAAATAAACGATGATATAATAAACGATTGATTTAATTTTGAAGTAACTAATTTGTATAAGCATAACATACATTGAATATAAAACCGTTTGATATACCACTCAAAAGACATAAAATCTATTTAGTCTAATACGATAAAACGCCTAGTGAAAAACACAAAGCAAAAGCTTTCATCGTCTAATACACGAGACATTCGCCGTCTCATCTAACCCAAATGATTCACCAACAATAGAGGGTATCTGGCACTCGGCGGCCGCTGCCGCGGCACGGTCGCCTTCGCGCGTTAATGGTCACTGTTCTAACCTAACCTAACCCAAATGTCGGATTGCTCTAAATCGGGGTGTTATAATAATGATGGTATCCATATATTTTAAACGATAGACCTAATGAATTTCGATTAAATAAACGCTATATCCAATAAACGAAAAAATAAACAAAAAAAAAACCAAAAAAAAACATAAGTATATAATTTTTAATATACATGTTATATATAAAGAAATTATATCAACAGTTGGTATATCTCACGTTTATTACATCTTGTGAACGTTATTGAAATGAAAATATACCAACTATCTTTATATGATACGAGACGCACCCATTGAAGGTCAAAGTTACAACTTTTTCTGACTAAATGTAATGAAAACAAGTTTAAATGCATAACTTTACTTTGAATATCCCCACGGCCCCTGTACTTACATGCAACATAAAGGTCAAAGCACACATATCAACTCGGAAAAGGATCGTCACCGTATCAACTCAAGCCGTGCAGTATTCTTTGTATGAAACTCTCTACTGCAACGCACACTAATCGGAATTTTAACGTAATCGTCTCGCCTCGGGACAAGCTCACGAACCGCGGCGATACGGTGACGATCCTTTTGCGAGTTGATATGTAAGCTATGACCTTTAAGCTCAATGTTTTCCGTGCGTCACGTTGAGCGATTTTTCACACCAAAACTAAAAGTCATTCCCCGCAATTATTTTTATGCAATGTTACGTAGTTTGATTTACAGAATACGTATTTGACAGTAGGTATGTGATGCGTATTGTTACCACCCTGTACAGTTGCTGATAAAAAAAAAAAAACATAGTCAGCCATGGACTGCCGACAGAACAGAAAACTTGATAGCGCAACACGTCACATTAGCGTGTTGTGTGACGCGAACTCATAAGATTTTCCCCTACCAAAAAATCGCTCAACGCGCATAAAGAAGTTTACACTTGAAAAATTTGAAATAGCAATTTTTTTTTTTCACTAGCCTACTCTGTCCACCTTTCGTGAACCAGCTCGTCGTCTTTCCAGTTTTGACGGAACTTATCCAGCTAAATAGCACAGAAAATCAATGTTAGCTATTTTAAATAAAATACCTCACTTAAGTTCATTACCGCTGGTTATTCATAAACCGTGTTGTATACAATACTTATTAGAAGGTTTCCACTAACAACCTGTTAAAGCTGTAATTGGTGTTGCAACGCTATACTACCTAATGTGCGTGATAAGTTGATAACGGAACTTTACCAGGTAAAGCATTAATATTAACTTCAATATTCTCGTTAAATTTTTGTGTCAGTACGTAATGTTACTTACTACACTGGGAGGAGCTCGTGGCTAAGTAATAACAGCCGCACGGGTCGATCCATCAGGTTAAGCTACGCTTGCCGGGGTTGGTCAGTGGATGGGTGACTGTCTTTACATACCGAGACTCCTCCGTACCTCGGAAAGCACGTTAAGCCGTTGGTCCCGGCTGTCATTCGTGGATCTTTGACAGTCGTTACGGGTCGTCAGAAGCCCGAAAGTCTCACAACCAGTCTTACCAAGGGGTATCGTATTACCCAGTTACTGGGTTGTGGAGGTCAGATAGGCAGTCGCTCCATGTAAAATACTGCTGTTCAGCTGCATCCGGTTAGACTGGAAGATCCCTACATAGTTGGGAAAAGGCTAGGCAGATTGCTTGACGTAATTAAATAACACTTGCGTATTATGTTTAGGAATCATACTAATATTATAAAAGCGAAAGTTTGTGTGTGTGTGTGTGTGTGTTTGTATGTTTGGTTACTTCTTCACACTCAAACGGCTAGACCAATTTGGATGAAATTTGGTATGTAGATAGCTTATACTCTGGATTAACACATAGGCTAAGTTTTGTCCCGTCCTACGCGGGTGAAACCGCGGGACGCAGCTAGTATTAGAATAACATTGAAGGTATTTTTAACCGACTTCAGAAAAGGAGGTTCTGTATTCGACCCGTTTATATGTAAGTATGTTTGTTTGTCCACGATTTTCTCAAAAATTAATGTACCAATTTTGATGATTCTTTCACTAACGTGATCTAATACTTTCAGAATGGTTTTAGTATATAATACATTATGTAATTATTATTATGTACGAAGTTATATGCATAAATGCACTGTACCTCCGGCATTTCTAAGCTGATTTTGATGATACTTCTTTTCGCTCGATTTTGGGCTTACTTACAATGTAGGTAACTGTACCTATATTCAACTAAAAATGGAAAAATAAATTTACTTTAAAAAAAGTAAAAACCGACTTCAAAACCAAAAACGAACAAAATAACTTTCATAAAACACTGAAGTCGGTGTCTTCAATTCTTCAATGTACTTTAGCTTGACACCGACTTCAAAAGCTATTAAGTGTTTTGTGAATGTTATTTTATTCGTTTTTGGTTATGAAATCGGTTTTTACTTTTTGAAAGTAAATTTTTCCCGTGGTTTTCAGATGTTTAGTTGATACTAAAGTACATTTACATACCAAGACTCCCGGCTGTCATTCGCGGATCTTTGAGTCTTTACGGATCTTCAGAAGCCCGAAAGTCTGACGACCAGTCTTATCAAGTGGTATCGTATTATCCACTAACTGGGTTGTGGAGGTCAGATAGGCAGTCGCTCCATGTAAAATACTGGTGTTCAGCTGCATCCAGTTAGACTGGAAGCTGACCCTAACATAATTGGGAAAAGGCTAGGCAGATGATGAAAGTACAATAAATATGACATTTTATTTTTAATTTTTTTAGGTATTGCATTAATTATTATATTCATAACCCGTTATTCATAAAAAACTAAAACGCTCTATAAACCTATTTTAGTTACAGAAGTGTTTTGTCTTCTTCTTTCAAACTCAAATCATTATTTTAAAAAAATTGACAAAACACTTCTATAATTACAATAGGTTTATAGAGCGTTTTAGTTTTTTATGAATAAAAGGTTTAACTAATTCCCTTATTCATAAATACGTGAAAAACCGTGAAACAATTTCACTGACAAACCGAAAGATAGACTGCCACTTTTATTTGTGCTATCTTTTTCAGTCCACGAGGTTGATATACCTACTTGCAACAAAACGTCACACATATTATACACCGAAAACGGCATACAAAAGGCTTTCGCTGCCAAATAGGATTCGCAAATCTTCGCGATACTTCTTGCAACTTCGTGGATCTTCGGGAATCTTCGCAATACGTTAGGTACAGGATAAGTACGGACATTGAATACTCCGGATTCTGCCTCCGATCGGGCAAACCCCTTGAGACCGGCAGGTTGAGATGAAATTGGATTGTCAGGTTGTAGATGACATTGGTACGCGCTATCCAGTTTATAGGTCTGATGGAAGAATTTATTGAGAAGATTGGATTTGGTAGTGCAAGGGGTAAACTTATATGTATTGTTAAAACTGTTTATTACAACTTCAAAGGGACTATCGGATTACGTACGGTTATTATAGCCGATAGTCATTATAACCAAAAACTATGTAAACAGAAATGCTGGGACCTCAAAATTTCGTCTTAATACCCGACACAGTACCTACCTACGACAGGACTCAAAAGGTTATCGTTTATTAAGGTTATCGTTTATCTACGGAAAAACCGAACTTTGCCGAATTAAATGTGACTGGTCCAATAACGGTGACGGAATTAATGCGTCAATCTATTAGGTCTTTACCTATGAAATTGCCGTTTTGTATGAAAAAATTTAAATAATAAAAAAAAAAAAAAAATTATAAAAAAAAAAAAATATTATTAAATTTTTTCATACAAAACGGCAATTTCATAGGTAAAGACTTAGGTTATAATAATATATAAGTAAATCAATTTCGATTGGTCGATAATCACATTTCATACGCTATATTTCGGTTTTTACGAATATAAACGTCGTTTTAATCGATTTCGTTATAAACGGTTTTACACAGTTTTTAAAGTCTGACGTTTGATATTAGATGCGCACATAATGTGTTGAAAAGTAGTTTTATTAGTTCGCGGTAACTGGTTCAGGAAAAACTATTTAATTACTTCCCAACTGTAGTCTAAACTATTAGTAGCAATTTAATTAGCAATTGCATAACACACTATGAATCGGAATTAGTTTCAATTTCACAGTTCATCAACATTATTATTTACAGCGTTATTTACGTTGTCAAGCAGACAAATTTTTCGACCATTTTTTTTTTAATTTGAAACTATTTTATGTGTTAGAAGTTTTTGTAAAGATTACAGGAAAAATAAAACGATGTCTCTAAATAGCACACATTTTCAGAAATCGTCCCTCGGTGCGCGAGTCCGACACGCTCTTGACCCGTTTTTTTTTTTAAGATTTAAATTTCATAAATATTTTCAAAACATTTTAATCTACTATTGAAAAACTGTCAAACACAGTCATAACACAAAATAAATTATACCTACCCACGGAAGATTTCAATAAAGACTAATGATATCTTCATTGTTTCTGTATTACTGAAAGAACTTTTATCTTAATAGTAGATTAGTTCCTTCATAGGCCGACAATTCTCTCATGTTAATTAAGATAAAAACAACAAGAACAATTAGAAGAATCCAGTCTAGTTATATTGTAAATGATGATTAGTCGATCCACGTAGTGATATGTTGCCAAACTTAGTTTTCTATGAGAATATTCCATACTCATCATCTTTGGTTATTAGATTGGGTGGTATCGTCAAGGGAGATTATTTTCTATATTTAAGATCTCCAACAAAAGATGTGCACACGGCTACATATAAAGTACTTATAAATACTTTTCCAGTATAAGCTGATCTCGCATTGTATAGGATTTCCGTATGATGAGAGGTCAGCTTATACTGGAAATGTATAGCTTGATATGTAGCCGTATGTACAGATAAAAGTCGTTGTGCCTAACCCTTTTCAAAACTTGTTCGGCTGCAGGTTGAAATCGTAGTTTGCAACGCCCTTTTTTTGTTTGACCAATTAATGAAAAATTAGCCTTTTTTTAAAGTTAATTGTTTTTGTTTGACCAATGAACGAAGAATGTCGCTTAAGAAGGATGACTCTAAAATGAACAATGTCCCTTTTCTTAAACGTTAATTGCCGTTTTTTCTTAACCCTTTAAACGTCGCATGTACACCTGGGTGTTCGTAAGAGTCCCAAGCACGAAACGTCAACGGAACACCTGGGTGTACATAACGCTCGGTTCCCGTTGCAACGTTTATTTGCATTTGCAACACGATTTGGACTAATCATCATCATCATCATTCGACTAATCGGTTCATACTTGACCGGTTTTAATAACATTTTAAAGGCAACACCACTAAAATGTCAAAAAAAAAGTAAAACAAAATGTATCTGTGGTTATTTAAACAAGACGCCATTTTCTGTCTTTCTTGTTGGAAGACCTACGTTGTTGTTATGCTGCAATAAATGAACACGAGGCGTAAACGGACAATAATCATATACAGAATTACTGAAAAATAAGTGTAGATTTCGAATTGAGTGATAGTTTATCGAAAAGTGACAAATATTTCAGTGAAAAACTAACGAAACTTTTGTAATGCACAAATGACCATGATGGCTGCCGTCATGCTGCCGTATTGAGTCATGTTTTTACGATAAATATTATTGTAAATTGTTTGAAATACACATAAGTAGCTAGCTTATTTATCTACGAACATAATTTGGTTAACATCTACTAACATTATTACGTATTGTCATTGGAAACGTATTTCAAAGAGTAAAATTCGTTGGCCGCCAGTGGCCCGACGGCGCCGCGCGCGCCGGCCGCCATGTTTTTGCGTAGTGTAAACAAAAACTTTTTATTACATTTTATGGCGTAAAACATTATTTTTAACTGGAATAAGTTGTGTTAACATTACCTACATATTATTTTGTTATCGTAATAAAGTGTTTTTTGGTGAATACATACGTGAATTCGATATATAGTGATAAAGTTTAGTGCGTAAGTGAGTGAAAATTATCAAAGTGATAATATATGGGATCACTGCGAGTTAAGGTCAGTTTTATTTGCTTATTGAGTTATGTAAATAGTTAGGTAAACTTATAACGAAGCTAGGAAGGTATAATATGTACCATGATAATTGCTATGAATTGCCGATTTCTCAGTTTTTCTGAAGGCCTACCCAAAAATCAAAAAGTACTTTCAATTAGCCGACGTTTGCCGGACGGACGGGGACGGGCGGTTACACGTTCAAAGGGTTAACTAACCTAACCTAACCTTTTTTTATAATGTGCGCCGAAGCTCTATTTTTGGACGAAAACAATGCTGGTAATGCAGGCGGGACTAGCCACTGGCCCGTGCATATGAAAAGCGCCCTTATGGGGGCGAGGGACAAGAGTCGTTGACTGTACATAATACATGACACATAAATAAAGGGAAATAATAGGTCTCATACTTTGTAGATATGGTAACAGCTGCACCGCCCAATAGGAATAAATATCGCCAAAATTGACTGAAGGACAGTTGGAATGACTGAGTGATCGCCACCCCGGTGACTGTGTTCGTGGTGTTCATGATGTGATTGTGACGCACGAGCCGCCATTGGACGAATGAAAATGAGTAAATTTTTGCACCCAGTTCCAGGCGTTTCATAATAATCATAATCATAATCTTTTTTTCTCAGATAGCTGTCCTAGAATTAGAAACCACACCTCAGTAGTATTTTTATTACTTACTCTTGAATATATCAACGCAATCTTAGTATTTGTGGCTAAGTAATAACAGCCGCTCGGGTCGATCGATCAGGTTAAGCTAGGCTTGCCGCGATTGGTCTGTGGATGGGTGACCATCTTTACATACCAAGAGCTCTCCGTACCTCGGAAAACACGTTAAGCCGTTGGTCCCGGCTGTCATTCGTGGATCTTTAACAGTCATTACGGGTCGTCAGAAGCCCGAAAGTCTGACAACCAGTCTTACCAAGGGGTATCGTATTACCCAGTAACTGGGTTGTGGAGGTCAGATAGGCAGTCGCTCCATGTAAAATACTGGTATTCAGCTGCATCCGGTTAGACTGGAAGCCGACCCCAACATAGTTGGGAAAAGGCTTAACAGATGATGAATATCAGTATTCATCAAATTATTCAAAACGAAACCCTCACCATTCCAATTCCCATGCAAATCAAATAAACCCTCTTACAAATAAATCCCATATAACAAATAACATATAACAAATGAAATCCCTCATCGGATCCGGTTCTATCCAGAATTAACCAGTAGGAACCAGTGTGCACCGCCTTCGCGAGCCGGGTTGAGTGACTCTCAAGGGATACGATGCAATCCGGAATACGTGAATACCAGGTCTATTAGGTAGATAGGTATATGTTAAGGTATGTTAAGATACTCGCACTAGTAGTATTGTATGTATTGGTCCGGTATTTGATTTGAGTGTGTTTTAGTTGGGGATCGAGTATTCCGTACAATGGCGTTGCAACGGATTTCGGTGAGTGGTTCTCTGTGTATAGTGGTTAAGTTTGGCTGTTTGGTTGTTTATAATGTGGAGAGCAGATGTAGGTTTCGTGTGACTAGTAAAGTTACAAGTATGGGCTGCAGACTGCAACCGCAGGAGACACTGCGGTCGCGATGCCTTCTATCCCAAGCGCGGCGGCATGCCGCGGCTGCACAATGCATAGAACCATGCCGCAGTGCTGTGCTCTCCAGTAGGTTCGTGCGAGACAGAACGTCGGTCAAATTATTGCGGTATTTTGGATTGGATGTATCGTGAAGGACTGGATGACCAGCAACAAAGTTAATTAATTTTTCTTGTCATCTTCCGAAAAAGTCGACATTTTTTTACGTGTGAACTCTGCGGTTCGCGACACCACTAGCGCTGCCGTCTGCGGTCGCTGCGCACCGCGGCTACGGGCCGCAGTGTTGCCGCGCTCGGAATCAATTTCATAGAGATTCATAGAAACAATTGGTGTCGCTTGCAGTTTGCGGTTGCAGTTTGCGGTCTGCAGCCCATCTCGGAAAGGTAACGTAATGGTTTGGATAGTGGTGGTATTTGCATCTGGTCTTTGGTCGGGCGAATAGGAATAATGAGAATTTTTTTTTATCCGTCATGTAGGTTATTCGAAAATATTGGACACGTATTTTCTATTTTTTACGTAATCAAAAGATTACGGCAATATATTGGGTTAAAATGTGGCATGACGTCACGCCTAGATAGATTTTATACGTAGAAGTGACGTAGCGAGCCCCCACTCCCCAACTTTAATGCATGTTATATAAAGTCATTTTCTTATTAATATGATAAAAGAAAAAATACGGGTCTAATATTTTTTTATTATCTGACTGAGGGACTAAATAGAATTTCTTTTTTTTTACCGAGGCATCATCTCTATTGTTTGGAATAGCTCACGTAAATTACTAACAACCTTACCTAGTCTAACTAACTTTTTCCTGCGACTTCGTCTGCGTCGCATATAGGATGCGACGCAGACGAAGTCGCGCTGTAGATGCGCTTGCCACGCTTAGCGTTCTTTCTGACTGTTTTCTTTTTGCTTGAATCCTAAGGGTTGTAGCATGATGTTAAACAGCCTACCTTCCTCAAGAATTGGGCTATCAAATACAAAAAGAATTTTTCAAATCCGATTAGTAGTTGCAGAGATTAGCGCTTTCAAACAAACAAAGAAACAAACTCTTCAACTTTATTATTAGTATAGATATAAGATTAGAAGCTGAAACTCTACGCTATCTAAAATATATATAATACATATATTAATCTACACATATAGGTACCTACTATGTGTAGATTGGCGTTTGAGGACAGGATACCGGTAAAATCACGGAGCAAATACAAAGAGGAGATGTTATAATTTAGATTTCCCTATGAAACAACGCGTGACACTTTGCGGGGTGAGGGGGTGTTAGATCCCGCCCACTTCTTTAGTTTTCATCTACCGGTCAATAGTTTAAGCTCTAAACTATTTGCTCGTTCTGTCAATCTGACTTTGTAGTTAGTAATTATCTCACACTAGATGTCACTAAGTGCAGGATGTTGTTTACAAAATGATTTAAAAACTACAAATATAATATTTTGGCCATTAAAGGGTCTTTAGGAATGAATATTAAAATATGTTAGTACTGAGATCTACGTGCCTAAATATTTTTAATTCCCATGGCACCAAGTGTCGCCATCTAATGTCGGGTAGAATTATGTTTGGACTAAGGCCACGCCTACATGATGACGTCAGGACCTAGTTGAGAATCACGGTGCACAGTTACATAGGCCGTGTCCTCTTTGTATTTGCTCCGTGGGTAAAATTACAAAATCATGTGACTTTATTTCATGTTACAAGTACGCCAACGCAATACATTACAAATAATCTTGGTGTTTAAAATACTGTCGATCTGCTTACGAACAATACTGAAATAAATGAAACCAATTGAAACATACGTTAAGTCACTAGTGCTTAGGTAAACGTATTTTCTTTAACCTAGTACTTATCCTAATCTGCGCACTCATCCGTAAATGGACTTAGGTCTCAAAAAACAATGTTTTACGCTATAACAAATCCTTTAACAAACCTTATTTCAAACGTTTTCCAACGATTATTTTTCTAAGATTCGAAATTCGGGATTCGAGGCCCTGAAAATAGAATACGCAATTTCATTGGATTTACAAGAAAAGAGTGTAAAGATTGGGATTTATCAGCGTACAGACATCTAGATTATCCTATTGAATTGCTTTTTTATTGATCGTTCGGAATAATTCTTTAGGCATTCAGCTTTTGAAGTGATTCAGTTTTTTTTTCGTGGATTTGAAGTGTGAGCATAATTGCTTTGGGAATGAGGGGTTGAAAATAAGAAAATGATAAAAGTGAATGGGATGAGAGAAACTACGTAAATACTACGTTGAAAAAAAAAACAAATTCTTACATGCTTCTTCTTCTTCTTTCATGTGGGTTGTCATTGTCTAGAACTCATCGAGTAGAGTACAAATATATTTTTAATTATTTTTATCTTCAAAAATTAAAAAATAGAGGGCCGTAAAAGTTGTCAATTTTAGACCATTTTTCTACGAGCTCTATCGCAACAATTAAACAAGTTAGGAATTTGAAACTTCTGTATATGTACCATATACTGTATTTAATCAATAAATACTAAGAACGCCGATTCATAAGGTATTTTGTTTAAATATGGGCGATTTTCTGCAACTGTAAAAAATAACCTTTTAATTCACAGTATCATTATGAAATTAATATCTTTGCGATTATTAAACGTATATGGTACGCAACCCTTTTTTTTTTTTTTTTTTGTGGATGGGAAATCATCAAATGACCTCTCCCGCTCCGGGCAGAGCGGGAGGGCGTGTCAGACTTTTACTGACTAAAACCCACCCGTGTTCCTTCAGTTGCCCGTGCCAGGGCCACGGTATCTCTTTCGAACTACCCGCGACCCCGGCGGCTTCGGCCCTATTGGACCCCGTCACTGCTGACATCTCTTTGAGGTGCGCGTGGAACACAACGCGCCGTCGACCCGGGCCTGGTCCTTACCGGACGGCGAGCTGCCCATTACTCGTCGTCCGCAAGCCCGCGCCTACGGTGGCCGGGAATCGGCGATAGATTCCCGCCGCCTAGGGCGTCTCCTGCGGCGGCTAGGGGTGCGAGGGCGCGGCTGTTGCCTCTCCCTCTCGCGTTCCGCCTCCTCCTTTGCGAGCATTACTGCTTCGCAGAAGGAGGTGACGGCCTTCCATGCACTCTCGCTCCGCACCATGGCCTGGACCAAGTTTGGACGCGAGAGATCGCCGCCGCCGATCGCCTCCGTGAGAACACGGCGGTGCTCCGCCCAAGCCGGGCAGACCTCCACTGTATGCTCCACCGTGTCCTCCGGGCGATCTACACAATGGTGACACCCGGGCGTTTCCTCCCGCCTTATCCGAAACAGGAACCTCCCGAAACAACCATGTCCGGTGAGGAACTGCGTCAGGCGGAAGGTGAGGACGCCGTGGCGCCTCTCCAACCACTCCTCAAAGAGGGAACTTATCGCCGCAATTGTGGCGTGCCCAATGGTACGCAACCCTTCGTGAGCGAATCCGACTCGCACTTGCCTGGTTTTTGTGTCTATCTGTGTGACCGCGTTGTTCTTCTAAATTCCGCAACGGATTTTGATGTTGGTTTCACCATTATTTAGAGAGTTTATTCCGGAAAGTTCATCTGCGTAAGTATTTACATTTATAATAAACATACATTTATTAAAGAAATATCGATGTTTGGTCAAGTCGTAAAAACCGTGCAAAGCAGAAGAATGGATTGCTATAGTTATATAGAAATCATCCCGCATTGTGCTTATGACGCAGATATATGCCCACGGCCTTGAGTGCATAGTTTGCGTGTTCCGTGCTGAACTCACGCAACGCGTCGTACGTCCACCCAGCTATTGCTGGGCGGACGTACGTTTGGGACAGCGCTTCTTAATGAGCGAGTCGTATTCGACTCGCTCATTAAGAAGCGCTGTCCCAAACTAGACGCATTATTAATTTATTTTACATAAAACAAAGGGTATTATATTAAAAACGTATAACGTACGACGACGACGACGACGACGACGTGTAACGTACGTATTCAAAGAGAAATAATTAAATTATCTTTAAAATGGTGATGAGTTTCATAAAAATACGCTTGATAGTTTTTGCGTGATTTTCAGTTTCTTTTATCAGCGTTAGACTTAATTACACTATACAACATAAACAAAAATAATCTAAAATATTAACATATCAAGTTATTAAACAAAAAAACTTTTTTACAAAAAAATACAACCGACTTCCAAAAACAACACTACAAAGTGAAAAATAACTTTAATTTCGGAAGTCGGTGTCTGATTAAATGTATTTTCGTTTTTGCCACCGACTTCCAAAATTAAAGTTATTTTTCACTTTGTAGTGTTGTTTTTGGAAGTCGGTTGTATTTTTTTGTAAAAAAGTTTTTATTTTTCACTTTTTAGTGGTTCACATGTGCTTACCCCTTCACAGCGTACTGGCGTGATGTTATGTTATGAACTGGTGTGAACAACAAACAGACATGAGATTTCAGCAATCCCAGTCCATTTGCTATCATTTATTGAGGAGTTCCGTTGCCTATCTCAGAAGTTCTTCATCAGATCTTCACCAAATTGAAATGGGACCACTCCAAGAAAGTACTCTTCCAAAAACTATCCAAATCGCTTCAAGTGTGCCTATAAAATTGGAAGAGTTCTCTCTATTTCTCCAGGATCCCATCATCAGATCCTGACTTGATGATCATGGAACCACCTGGGAAGTATACCCTTTCAAACAAAAAAAAATAATCCAAATCGGTCCAGCCATCTTCGAGTAATCGGGGAACATACATAAAAAAAAAAAAAAAAAAAAAAAAAAAAAAAAAAAAGGTTCCGACGAATTGATAACCTCCTCCTTTTTGAAGTTGGTTAAAAATGGTCTTATTAACATGTATTTTTTTTTTCAATTCATTAAAATTACTCGTTTAGACGTGATCTTCAGTTTAAATTTATTAAAAGTGGTTTATCGTCGCCTTAAAGAGCTAACAAACATCATACAGTCATTAAGCCGACGCGCGACGTTCGCACGGACGTAAAAATATCGCGGCGGGATTTTATCGCGCACTGGATTTTCAACTCTCGCTGTTGAGCCGAGCGTTGAGAAACAGGGTGCATTCTAGCGCGACGAAAAAACACACTGTTGGATTTTCAACTCCAGGCGCTAAGCAGAGCGTTAAAAATCGCCACAATATTTTTACGTCCGTGCGAACGTTGACTAAAGACTAACAGAAAGATTTTTTCTGACAACCACAAAGTTTAATAAAAGCCAATAAATAACGCTAAGTGATATAAACATACACAAGTGAAGCTAATAAGAAGGTGTCTAAACATCTCAAAGACATAATTGACCACACAACAGTACAAAGAGGATCTAACGTGTGAGTACACTTAACATTTGACAGTGAAGTGTGAAATAATGTTAACGACCCACAAATTCATGATCGTCAACATAAAAAAGATAGAAAAGGTCCATTTCGTACAAAAGAAGTAAGTAGCCCACGCAGATGGACCTAAACTAATTGAAAATGTCTACAGTTCATATTTATTTATTTAAACTTTTCGCACTAAATATGTACAAAGGCGGACTTAATGCCTTAGGCATTCTCTACCAGTCAACCAAGGGTGGTGAAGAGAAAGATTGAGAGACAGAGATTGTAAGCTCTTTACAAAATAACAACGCGAGTTAATAATGAGAGTCCAAATTGATGATAAATAAAACGAATCGGTAGAGTCAACGTGCATTAAGGTGAAATGGTTTGGAGCATTGGTATGGCCAAATGGAGCATATAGAATTTAAAAAAAATCTTTTTAGAATTATATATTATACTCTGTTACATTAAAACAAACCCATAATCCCCTTATTTCTTTAATGGTGAACGTGTAGACGAAATTGTATTGAAATTGCTTTAATAACAATCGAACACAACAGGTCTTCTCAGAAAAAATACTAAATTTCTGAGTAAATTTTGCGATTTTTTTGCATCTAGCCAAATTGTGTCAATCGTAACCAGGACTTCATAATTTACTAAAGAAAATATTATAATTATGAAAAAGAATAAGACAAGGTAGTTTTTGAAGACAAATTGATTGTGCGTGCAGCCAAAATGCGTCAAATTACCTTCTTTGGGTATCCATTTAGCCTGAAAGCATCATTTTGCTTTTACCCTGGTTGAAATATTGACAGTGAAACGAAATTGGCTACACAAACTTCAAGAATTTTTGTTATTTGTGCCCCATTCTTGAAAGCGATAATATCTCAAAAACGAAATACAAGCTTTCATATCATTTGCGCACACCATTAATCACTCGCAATTGTACCACGTTGACAACCTTTACTATATGATATAATGGGGGGCCTGCACCCTAATTGCGTAACATTATCAATCGGAATTTGAATCATTTTTAATCATATTGCTAATCCATTGCTTCATAAAATCATAATGTTCGAAAAATTTGTCAGCTCGACTACGTAAATAATGCAATGAATGTTGTTGAACTGTCAAAATGAAACCAACTCCGATTGATAATGTGTATTAGGGTGCTGGAGTTCTAAAATACAGGCCTAGGCTTAGTTTACATTCCAGATCTCCCACAAATTACAAAATTTTATCAAAATACCTGTCAACTTAATGTTTTTATAAGTATATATTTTATTTTCCTGAAATATTGTTTCTTATCTCATGCAAAACTAACCTCTGGTCGGTAAATTATAAGTAGATACTCACAAACAATAGCGTAAGTAAGACTTCTGGTTTCTACTTGTGCGTTATAATTTGCCGCGAGTTCCAGTGTCAAGGGCATTTCGAGTTTCACACGTAAATTATAAAAGTTGAGTCCATTATGTGGATCCAGTTGATTACGAATGTAAATTTATATTTTAGGAGCATAATTTGCATAAATTGTTGCTATTATCAATTGTGCATGTAGGAAATTGCGTTCATTTGTTAAGGTTTTCACGCTACTTGATACGTATGAAAATACTTCATCCAATCTCCAAGACACAAAGAAGCAATGTTTTTTTTTTTCTCATGTATGGCTGTTCCTACCCATTTTTTTTTTGTGGATGGGAAATCATCAAATGACTTCTCCCGCTCTGGGCAGACCGGGAGGGCGTGTCAGACTTTTACTGACTAAAACCCACCCATGTTCCTTCAGTTGCCCGTGCCAGGGCCACGGTATCTCTTTCGAACTACCCGCGACCCCGGCGGCATCGGCCCAATTGACCCCGTCACTGCTGACATCTCTTTGAGGCGCGCGTGGAACACAACGCGCCGTCGACCCGGGCCTGGGCCTTACCGGACGGCGAGCTGCCCATTACTCGTCGTCCGCAAGCCCGCGCCTACGGTGGCCGGGAATCGGCGATCGATTCCCGCCGCCCAGGGCGTCTCCTACGGCGGCTAGGGGCGCGAGGGCGCGGCCGCTGCCTCTCCCTCACGCGTTCCGCTTCCTCCTTCGCGAGCGTTACTGCTTCGCAGAAGGAGGTGACGGCCTCCCATGCACTCTCGCTCCGCACCATGGCCTGGACCAGGTTTGGACGCGAGAGATCGCCGCCGCCGATCGCCTCCGTGAGAACACGGTGGTGCTCCGCCCAAGCCGGGCAGACCTCCACTGTATGCTCCACCGTGTCCTCCGGGCGATCCACACAATGGTGACACCCGGGCGTTTCCTGCTGTTCCTACCCTAGACTGATAACCGTTTTTCCTAATTATGTTAATATTATAGTGTTAAGGTCTGCTTCCCCTACATCGTAATCTGTGAAAATATATGTTTGGAACACTGTCACTTTTTAAAATTTTCAACCAATTTTCAATGGTCGTAATTCAATTGTATTCTATTCTTCAAAAAGGTAACTATAGCTCAATACTTGCAAAAGGGTACAAGATGCTTTTAATTTTGGAAAATTCCAAGTCGTTTTACACGAGTATTTGAACCAGAAAAAAATCCTATCCTAACTAATCCTACTTATTGTCCTATTTAATATTATAGACGGAGCTCGTGGCTAAGGAATAACAGCCGCACGGGTCGATCCATCAGGTTAAGCTACGCTTGCCGGGGTTGGTCCGTGGATGGGTGACCATCTTTACATACCGAGACTCCTCCGTGCCTCGGAAAGCACGTTAAGCCGTTGGTCCCGGCTGTCATTCGTGGATCTTTGACAGTCGTTACGGATCGTCAGAAGCCCGAACGTCTGACAACCAGTCTTACCAAGGGATATCGTATTACCCAGTTACTGGGTTGTGGAGGTCAGATAGGCAGTCGCTCCATGTAAAATAATGGTATTCAGCTGCATCCGCTTAGACTGGAAGCCGACCCCAACATAGTTGGGAAAAGGCTAGGCAGATTGAAACGCGAAAGTTTGTGAGGATGGATGGATGTTTGTTACTCTTTCACGCAAAAACTACTTACCGATCTTGATGAAATTTAGCACACATAGTTTATAACCTGAATCAATACATTTATACTTTTTATCCCGATTATATAATCTAATATTATAAATGCGAAAGTAAGTTTGTTTGTTACGCTGTCACGCTAAAACGGCTCAACGGATTTGGATGAAATTTGGCACATAGGTAGGCCATGATCTAGGTTAGAACATAGGATAATTTTTATCCCTGTAAACGCAGACGAAGTCGCGGACAGATGCTAGTAATAAATAAAGTCTAAATCGTGACCAATACTCAACCGCCTGACATTAGCACGTACACATATAAATAGCAACCACGTGTATAATAACTATTTCCTTTTCATGCCGATGTGCTGACGTAACACCCATACAATGCACTTAATGGGATATGACATCACGCAGCGAGTAATTTAAATGGCCGCCATTACACAGTGTGATGACCTCTTGAGAAACAGATGAGTATAATAGATAGATATATTTGCAACTGTTACTTTGTGAATAGGTAAATGAATTAGTAGGTGATTTGTCTGGATTTTTCGACGTTATGTCCACTTTCGAAAAGATAGGTTTACACAACTTTGTTAAGAGGATACATCCAAGCGTGATTTAGCTCGGTGTATAAGTGAAATGGCGTTATGACTGTCTAGATTGACGTGCGGGATAGAAGATTCTCACGCGCACCTAAACTAAACGTGCTTCGTTTAAATGTAGATTTATGACAAATTTTAGCGTAGTAAGTTCTTACCATATTTAAATACCTTCGATTTAAAGCAAATTTTACTGCACAATAAGGAAGTGTTTACGTGTATCGTATAAAACAGAAAATATACGGTGCTACTTTGGAATTTTTTACAATCGAACAAATTTCTAGAAATCATGTTTCGGATTTAGTACAGCAGTACACAATATAGTCAAATAACACATAATATATTCAAATAACACATAATATGGAAAATCCAAATTATTTAACCATAAATATTTGGTTTTATAGGAATTTAAAAAACACAAAATTTATCGATGAGCCTTAAGTTTTTTGGCTTCCCAAAAGTTCCTGCTTTTCTCTGAACAAACGCTTTCGTTTGATACTCCGGTATAGAACGTTCGAGACATTGGAAAAATAGTGATGACTTTTTCACAAAAGCCACCAATTAAGATTTAAAGCTTTTTCGGAAATAATTGGACAATAATAATTATATTAGGATCAAGAGAAAAGGGGCGAAAAAGGGAGATTTCTGGCCTGCAGTGGTACGAAGCAATCTATGGATGATGATATTTTGTGCCAAACCAAATAGTTTTATACCGCGGAGCCACCAACACCAAATCACTACCCTCTACCTAGTAAACTCTTATATTTGCACCAACATCTTAGTTATAGTCATAATGCCTCAAACAGGAAGGCATACAAATTGAAGCTACCTAGTAATCATATTTTAATACTAAGGCTTCGTCCAGGGTGAATGCGCATGACTAGAGCGGTAGCGGTCGCGGTGGCGGGCGCGATCTGGTGACCACGATGCATCGCGAGTTGTAGCGGGCAGTAGAGGCTTGACTTGTCTCCAAAGGGTAAAACAATAGACGATCGCTCGCTAGCTAAAGTCCGTTCAGAGTTGTTTTACCTCTGACAGCAGCAATCCATCATCAACCTTGTTGTAACGAGACATAGCTCACTTTTATTTTGACAGACTTGTCAGTGGCTGCAATCCAACAGCAACCTTATAATAGTGAAAATAAAGATCACTGTCATTTTGACAGTGATGCAAGATCAGAGGTAGGACCCTGGGTTAGGACCTGGGTTAGGACATAGTATACTTTTTATCACGTTAGTATATTCCTGTGGGATGATTTCCGACCTCCACGCGGGCAATAGCTAATTTAGGATTGACTTAGTTTTAGAGTTTCTTTTAGTTAATAAAATAACAACAATATTTTATTCTTTTACAAACAATATACAAGTTGACACTATTTATACTAGGTACTAAATTAAATGACTAACTAACTAACTATACAAATAAATACAAAAACATAAGTAGGTACACTTAGGCGTCGAACTACTCGTCCGCATCGATGTCATCCGGAAACGTGCCCAGAAAACTGGCAGCTTTGCCACGTTGAATGGCAATGCTAATTCTTTGGCCAAAGAACGAGCCAGCTCTCTGGTCACGTGAAGTCTCGACTAGTCGGCGAGAAATTTCCTTGAAAAGTAGACGCGCACTCGGGCCCCATGATCCGAGCGTTTCGAACCCAAACGGCTCAAAACTGTAGGTTACAGTATTTGCGTCGCTTGAGGGTCTCAGAAGCCGCAGCAGCGGCGCCAGTACAGCACGTCGTGCTTGGAACATGATATGGCGCAAGGGTGTCGACACAGGTTGCGTTCCACACCAGAGGCCTACCCATCTTCCAAGGCAACAGCGTCATGCCATCTGGTCTCTTGCCATCGTCACGTACCAAGCCGTTTAGTTCTAATACCGCTGGTACGCCGGGGCGGTGACAAGAGCTCGACGAATAATGTCGTTGATGCTGGCGTGCCGTGCTATGCGACCTGCGCTCCTGTAGCAGGACAGGCCATGGTGCCCGAGACTGTCGACAGCTTCACCGCAGTGACACCGATGCGGAGCAACACAAGGTGCGCCCAAGCGGAGACACGTAGCGAGCCGAAACGATGAGTCATCCATCATAGTACCTATGGTGGATGACGGGAGCGCCTGAAGCCACAAGCCTGACTCACATTCTCCCACAGCCAGCAGACGGGCACGCTCAACAGTATTAAATGACGTGTTTACTAGGGTATTCCATATAATACTGCAGAGCGGCACGTCCCACAGTTTCTGGGAGGAGGGTTGTTGGGCAAATCCGTATTGGGACAAGCCATTTTCCAAGCGTTCAACGCATCGGTCAAAAACGGTACCTCGAAATCGACCAATGAGGAAGATAACATTTTCCTGGTTAATTTATCGGTACTGTGGACCGAGGAGAGGAAGGCCGGTAAACTAATACTTGAAATTTTGCGGAGTTTTAGCCGATTTTAATGAAGACTATATCCTGTCGTCGCTCTATATTGTGTATAATCACATCAGTATGGACTTAAACAGCAGTTTTATAATGTTTGATAGTTCGCGCCCGCCACAGCACTCGCTTAAGCTCCTCACCCTGACCTCGGCCTGGACGTGACTGCGTAACATCCTCCAGCCGGTCACCGGCAGCCGTCTAGCTGTTACGTATTACGACTATTTATAGATTAACCATTGAGCACTGAGTTTGTCTAGATATTATTAGTTACTTAGTTGTTTTTCCGGTTATTGTAGAAGACGAACAGTATTTTTAGAATATAGCCATTGTGTATTGCATTGAGTTTGTATAGGTTTTTGGAACGAAGTTCCTTATCGCGCGTTGTGAAAGGGGGCTAGACGGAAAAAATTCTCACGAAAAGTTGTAACGACAATTTTTGCTATTGTAAGCTGTGCGACGTGCGCATGTTTCTCTGTCTGTCTCTCTCTCTCTCTTACAGAAAGATTAAGTTTATATTACATTATATTTGTTAATAATAAAAAAAATATTATTATAACCAATTCCTTTACTAATTAATCGAAAGGAACTTCGTTCCATCCGGGTGTCCCTTGACACCGCTCAACTTTTTTTAAAGAATTGCTGGAAAATCTTAATAATTTGTTTCGTAATTTTAAGAGAACCATTGCGTTGCTTTTGAGTTCATTTATGATACCTAAATCACCAAAATCCCCAATTTGTAAGTTTACACTGTAGTATCCGCCAGAGAGCCTAGTGGCACAGTGGTAATGGTTTGAACCGAGACAGGCGCTTTACTTTGTGTAAATTATTTCATCAGCACTGCTCTCAAAACGGTGAAGGAAAACATCGTGAGGAAACCGGCATGTCCTAGAACCAAAAAATCGAAGACATGTGACATCTACCATCCCGCACTGGGCCCGCGTGGTGGATTACAGCCCACTCCCACTCACAGAGAGGAGGCCTGTGTCCCAGCAGTGGGAACATTATAGGCTGATTATGTATCCGGCATCGCCGATAACATCATCAGCCTAGTTTCATTCACTGCTGAGTATACTTTCATCACTTTTGTGCCATGCTTCCCTGAGGGCCTAGATAAAGTAACATACGATCAGCGATGTCGCTAGTAGAAAAGCCAAAATGTACGGAATTGACATAAGCTATCGAAATGTCACGTGATCATGTCAATGTCACTTTGAATCTATAGCTATTGTAGAAATAGAATCGCTCCAAAGCGAACGCCAGTTTGTCTAGGCCCTCCGGTACATATATAGTATGATAACGTTCAAAGGTTCCATCATTTATATAAAAAAAAAATATTTTAAAAAAGTAAAAACCGACTTCAAAACCAAAAAATGAATAAAATAATTTTATTAAAATACTTAACAGCTTCTGAAGTCGGTGTCAAGCTAAAGTGCATTGAAGAATTGAAGACACCGACTTCAGGTGTTTTAAGAAAATTATTTTATTCGTTTTTGGTTTTGAAGTCGGTTTTTACTTTTTTAAAGTAAATTTATTTTTTCATTTTTGGTTGAATACGAGTTATATAATTACATAAGTAGCTTTACAGCTACGCCCAAGTCGAACGAAAAGAAGAATCATCAAAATCCGCTTAGAAATGTCGGAGATACAGTGCGATTATGCATATAAATTCGTAAATAAGAATAATTACACTAAGCATTATGTTATATTCTAAAACCTTTCTGAAAGTATGTAGATCACCTTAGTGAAAGAATCATCAAAATTGGTTCATCAGTTTTTGAGAAAATCCCGGACAAACAAACATATATACGGGTCGAATACAGAACCTCCTTTTTGAAGTCGGTTAAAAACCGAAATTCGCCGAATTGAACGTGACTAGTCCATTACGGGAGTGGCGGAAATAGTGAGTAATTTAGATAGGAATATAAATCAATTTCTATTGGTAATTTTATTCGGTATATTTCGGTTTTTCCGAAGATTAACGATGGCTTCAACCTTGTCGTACTGTAGATACTATACTAGTAAGGATAAGGAAGCCAACCCACAAATCAATAAAATTAATAAATACTCTTAATACTTCATATTACATGCCATGAAACACCGTCTACCATCCAATATCACTTGAAATGTATAAAATATTTTACGATCGCATTTATGCGTGGCGTCGTCACCGGGTATATATTTGTTGTCGTAAACATTTCGCTGCAAAGGAAAAGCAGTAGATAGCTGCTGAATTAATTTTATGAAGAAGGTAGGTATAATATAATATAACATAATAGGGTGACTGGTATTTAGTGACCGATACTTCACTTGATTGTGCTCATGGTAACAAACAACTTTTACTATGGGACCAAACCTGAAATCGCGAAAATAAATCAGCTGCTCCCTACATTTTGCCGAGTTATGCGAACATGAATGTATGGGGTAGCTCTTTTTTTTTTGCGATTTCCAGTTTGGTCCCATAGTAAAAGTTGTTTGTTATCATGAGTATAATCATGTGTTTAAGTATCGGTCACTGATTACCAGTCACCCTATTTATTAGGGGCTTGTGGCTAAGTAATAACAGCCGGGCGGGTCGATCGATAAGATTAAGCTACGCTTGCCACGGTTGTTCCGTGGATGGGTGACCATCTTTACATACCAAGACTCCGCCTTGCCTTGGAAAGCACTTTAAAAGCCGTTCGTCCCGGCTGTCATTGGTGGATCTTTGACAGTCGTTACTGGTCGTCAGAAGCCCGAAAGTCTGACAGCTCTAGTCTTACCAAGGAGTATCCTATTACCCAGTAATTAGGTTGTGGAGGTCAGATAGGCAGTTGCTCCATGTAAATACTGGTATTCAGCTGCATACGGTTAGACTGGAAGCCAACCCCAACATAGTTGGAAAAAGGCGAGGCAGTTGATGATGGGTTAAAACGTATCATATGTCCTAATCCAGTACCCTAATTGTGTAACACAATATCGATCGGAATCTGAATCATTTTGAAGCAAATTGCTAATCCATTGCTTCATATGTTTGAAAAATTTGTCTTCTCAACACCTGTCAAAATGAAACCGATTCCGATTGATAGTGTGTTACGCAGTTAGGGTGCAGGTCTACCCGTTTGCCAAATTTCATCCAAATCCGTTCATCCGTTTAACAAACAAACTCACTTTCACATTTATAATATTAGATAGGATATTCGCATAGAATTTTGCACTCTGTGCAAAGATTCATCTTGACTTCTCAAGGTGAACCCTTTAGCATTTAAACTCTTACGACCAAAGCCTTAAATGATTCTGAAAAAATTCCGACGTGTTGTCAAGTTGAGCTACTGAATGACATAACACAGTGGTGTTACGGTTCTAAATAAAATTAGATAGCAATTTTAACGATTTCCCTAACGATAACATACAACCGGGGTTCCATTTCATTTGCACGCTATTTAAAAACAATTTTATGTCACGATTTGACGGTATTTGAGTTTTTTGAACTACTTAATTTTGTTAAAAGGTATCTTTCAGGTATTATTATTGCAAGGTTTGTACCCCACTTTTATGGAATTTCATAAAGTCTACTACAGATTACTATTAGGTCTTTACCTATGAAATTGCCGTTCTGCAGTACTCGCCATTTCAAATCAAAATAATTTTTGTTTGGCTAAGAATTCTAATTTCAAATTAATTTTATTTTAAAAACATGGATTTTTTTTTCCAAAAGTAGTCATTTGTTTATTGATTAGTGTTACATTTTCATCGCATTTCAATCTTTTTCGTCATCATGGATACGTTAAAAATTCGAGTAATTATGGAATATGAGTACCGTCGTGGCAGCAACGCGGTACAAGCGGCACGCAACATCAACGACGTTTACGGAGCTAACACTACAAACCAACGCACCACTTGTTATTGGTTTGCTCGCTTCCGTTCTGGAAATTTCGACCTGAAAAATAAACCTCGCGGTCGTCCGAAGACTTTGGTCGACAATGACGAATTAAAGGCGATTGTGGAAGCTGATGATACACAATCTACGGCTGAATTAGCAGCAGCTTTCGACGTTAGCGTCAAAACAATATTGGTCCATTTGCGTCAAATTGGCAAGGTAAAAAAGCTTGACAAATGGGTGCCCCATGAACTCAATGATCGCCAGCGCGAAGTACGCGTCGAGACGTGCCTTGCACTGCTCAACAGACACACAAATGAAGGAATTTTGAACCGCATTGTTACCTGCGATGAAAAATGGATTCTGTTTGATAACCGCAAGCGCTCAGCAAGTTGGTTGGATCCTGGTTCAGCACTTAAACAATGCCCTAAACGAAAACTTACCCCTAGAAAAGTGATGGTCACTGTTTGGTGGTCTAGCGCCGGTGTGATTCATCACAGCTTCTTACCAAACGGGGTGAGCATTACTTCAGATGTGTACTGTGAAGAACTGAACACAATGATGGAGAAGCTGGCACATCTCCAACCAGCATTGGTCAATCGCTCGTCTCCGCTGCTCCTGCACGACAACGCGCGACCTCACACTGCACAGCAGACGGTCTCCAAGTTGCAAGAACTGGGGTTGGAAGCTCTCCGTCATCCGCCCTACTCACCAGACCTTGCGTCTACAGACTACTACTTTTTCCAGAATTTGGATAACTTCTTGGCGGGAAAAAAATTCAATACCCGAGAGGCAGTACAAAATGCCTTTGAAGAATTTGTTGCCTCCCGTCCAGCTGATTTCTTTAAGAAGGGCATCAATGAACTGCCACTGCGTTGGCAAAGATGCATTGATTGCATGGGTGATTACTTCGATTAATACAATTAAAAAATGCATGAAAAAAATTCGTTTAAATTTTTTCATACAAAACGGCAATTTCATAGGTAAAGACCTATTACTACTACATTTTGTTGCTCGTAACAATTAAACCTCCGTATACAGGGTCAAATTAAATTAGCTAGCGAAACTCCGCAAACGTGATGGATGTCGACATCTTAACGTGAAACAAAAAACAAAAAACTTTTTTACAAAAAAATATAACCGACTTCCAAAAACAACACTACAAAGTGAAAAATAACTTTAATTTCGGAAGTCGGTGTCTGGTTAAATGTATTTTCGTTTTTTGCCACCCACTTCCGAAATTAAAGTTATTTTTTACTTTGTAGTGTTGTTTTTGGAAGTCGGTTGTATTTTTTTGTAAAAAAGTTTTTATTTTTCACTTTTTAGTTGTGGTACCTACCCCACACAAATTCTAATACCACTACCTGCAAAACAAACTAGAATAATTATCATCCTAAAAGTGGGGAAAAAATACGTATTATTGAAGCAACCCAAGCAAAGTTAACCAATTTTATGTGGGACCAACTTTGATGACCCTCTCGAATAAAACAAAAATTTTTCAAATCGGACGACTGTAAAAAGTTATGCGTAATCATACATAACAAAAAAATAAAAAAAAAATATACGTGTCAAATTGAGAACCTCCTCTTTTTTTTTCGTTGGTTAAAAAATAAATAAATTTGATGAGTTTTGTTTTGGAGTCATCAACCGCAGGCTTGACATTATCAGTTTAAAAAAACAATTTTTGTTTTGTAAACTTTACAGACGTGATGATTTGACATCTAAAAACGATAAAACCAAAAGAAAATAGATGTTCTCAACTCCCACTACAAGCAACAATACTAGCAGCGGTCTTTGACCCAAAAAAAAAACATCAAATCTGTTTTATTCTTATTTTGTCGTGAATCCATCACGTCTGCGGAGTTTCGCTAGCTAATTTAATTTGACCCTGTATATCAGCAAGACACAATGGCTTTTTAATTATTTCTGTGATTACGAGTGATTAAAGGTCAATAAACTTTCCTAATATTGTTATCAGACCGAATAGAAAATCTGGATAGGTTTCTTGAGTTTCATGTCACAAAATGAATACATTTGCACGCCACGTTATGGCAGGATATGCTGAAATTAAACAACCTAACACCCCTTTTGTTTTTTTGTGGATGGGAAATCATCAAATGACTTCTCCCGCTCTGGGCAGACCGGGAGGGCGTGTCAGACTTTTACTGACTAAAACCCACCCATGTTCCTTCAGTTGCCCGTGCCAGGGCCACGGTATCTCTTTCGAACTACCCGCGACCCCGGCGGCATCGGCCCAATTGACTCCGTCACTGCTGACGCGCCGTCGACCCGGGCCTAGTCCTTACCGGACGGCGAGCTGCCCATTACTCGTCGTCTGCAAGCCCGCGCCTACAGTGGCCGGGAATCGGCGATCGATTCCCGCCGCCAAGGGCGTCTCCTACGGCGGCTAGGGGCGCTAGGGCGCGGCCGCTGCCTCTCCCTCACGCGTTCCGCTTCCTCCTTCGCGAGCATTACTGCTTCGCAGAAGGAGCTGACGGCCTCCCATGCACTCTCGCTCCGCACCATGGCCTGCACCAGGTTTGGACGCGAGAGATCGCCGCCGCCGATCGCCTCCGTGAGACGCGTTCTCACGGACGCGTTGGCGGTGCTCCGCCCAAGCCGGGCAGACCTCCACTGTATGCTCCACCGTGTCCTCCGGGCGATCCACACAATGGTGACACCCGGGCATTTCCTCCCGCCTTATCCGAAACAGGAACCTCCCGAAACAACCGTGTCCGGTGAGGACCTGCGTCAGGCGGAAGGTGAGGACGCCGTGGCGCCTCTCCAACCACTCCTCAAAGAGGGGACTTATCGCCGCAATTGTGGCGTGCCCAGCGCTGGGTTGCGACAATCGCACTCTCCATGTCGCCATGAGATCCCGCTGGAGCTCTGTCCGTTGTACCGTGATTTCTCACGGCAGCGGAGTTACGCCCCGGCGCTTCGCCTCCTCGTGCCACTCCCACACGTGCGCTAGGACTTTTGCCTCCAGATCCCATGGCGGTAATCCGGCAAGGAGGCTCGCCGCCTCACAGGAGACCGTGCGGTATCCCCGGACTAGTCGGATGGCCATGACCCTCTGGGACGCGTTCAACCGGCGGGCTGGTCGCAGCCTCAGGGAACGCGCCCACACCGGTGCCCCGTAAAGGGCCAACCGCACGACCCCCGCGTAAAGCCTCCGGCAGGAGGCGTTTGGACCCCCTAGATTGGGCAGGAGCCGCTTCAACGCAGCCCCGGCCCGCTCCATTCTGGGTGCCAAATGTCTGAAAACCTAACACCCTTATGTACCATATACTAGCAAATAAATATTTTGATTTGATTTGATTTGAATAAGGTCACTATATGTCTATTAAGTACCTACTTACCCCTACTTATTCATAAAAAAACTAAAACGCTCTCGTTGGTTAAAAGGTAAAACTCACTAAGTGACAATTTTCGTAAAAATCACTATTTTTCATTTTCGTCACGTTTCATAGGAAAACTCATTATCTGTACTGATTACTAAAGTTTTCGAGATACGCATTTAGAAAAATACCTAAGGAAAGTTTTCAAGAAGATTATGAAGAGGAAAAATTAATTTCTCCTAATTATTCAAAAACACTTAGTGAATTTTACCTTTTATGCAACGCTGTATAAACTTATTTTAGTTATATAGAAGTGTTTTGTCTTCTTCTTTCAAAGTCAAATCATAATTCGAAAGAAACCGACTAAACATTTATAAAACTAAAATAGATTTATAGAGCGTTTTAGTTTTTTGTGAATAAGGGGGTAAGATGTTTAATTTTTAGTGTTTATACCAAAGGATATAAGACGAGTGCTAATCCTGCCGACAAACTGTCTCACAGTTAGGCAGGTCTAAAAAAAGTGTACAAGTGTTTGGCCCAACATATTTTTTTTTTGTTTTGCTATTGTTTATATGAATTATTATTTATTCGTATGTATCGCTGTTGGTGTACCAAATAAATAAATTCGAGCTTTAACCTTCTACTACCTCCCCAATCAAAAAGCTAAACAAATACCGCCCAGCCGGCCGCACAATTCCAAAGTGCACATTCTAATTTGCCTAACATTGTGTAACTGTCGTATCAATCGGCCGCGTTAGTACAAAACACGGTAGGAACCGGTTATTATTGCACTGCTGCCTGTACTGTTGGAACTGCTGAATAGGGAAACGGTGCATGTATACCAAGGTTGAAATTTATATAATAGCTTATTTAATATCTCACTGCAAGGCAAAAGCCTCTTCTCATACAGACAAGGCACGAGCCTTAATCACCACGCTTGATCAAGACGGGTTGGCGTTTTCAGAATTTATCACACTTACACTAAATCTCACTAATATAGATATTGCTAAAATAAGCTGATAAAATAAGCACCATAACTACTATTAATATTTGCATGCCAAAATATAGCAAAATGTGTCGTCGCACATCGCACAAGAATATTTACCACCTTTGTATTATCGCATTTATAGCAAATAAATGACTTTGACTGTGACTTAATAATATATTATAAAGGCGAAAGTTTGTGACTGTGTGTGTGTGTTTGTATGTTTGTTACTCCTTAACGCTCAAACGGCTGAACCGATTTGGAAGAAATTTGGTATGTAGATTGCTTATACCCTGGATTAACACATAGGCTATATTTATCCCGATATTCTTATGGGTTCCAGACTTACGCGGGTAAAACCGCGGGACACTGCTAGTTAATTATAAGTCCAGGTTTAAACTGTCTAAAGGAATATCGCGAGAAGACTCGTTCTCAATGTTGTTTTATAATAAGTCCAGGTTTTCTCACTAAAGATGGTCACCCATCCACGCACCAACCCCGGCAAGCGTAGCTTAACCTGGTCGATCGACTCATGTGGCTGTTGTTACTCAGCCACGAGCTCCTCCTGAACTTACCTACTGAACTTACTTATTTAGAGATAATAGATATACTAGCCCACATTGATAAAAATCTTAGTAAAAACTCGAAGGTAATGTAGCAATACTCGTAACTGGGAACTGCGTCCTAACACATTATCGATCGGAATTGGCTTCATTTTGAAAAAAATTGCTAATCCATTGCTTCATATGTTCGAAAAATTTGTCTGCTCGACAACGTAAATGACGCAATTAATGTTGTTGAACCGTCAAAATGAAATCAACTCCGATTGATAATGTGTTACGCAATTATGGTGCTGGGTCTCTTTCAAATAAACGTTGACAAGTCTCTACAATATCTTAGGCAAAAAAACATAAGCAGTATGCAACGAAGCAGCTGGCGTATGATTCATACTTGCAATATTGTTTGAACCTACTTTAGAACGAAACTTGTTGTGATTTTGCTAAATAAACAATACCAAAGTTTGTACTAATAACGGTAGATTCGAATCAAAACATGTTTGTTTGGGAAACATTATGTTGGTCTAAAGCGTTTGTTGATTGTTAGTTGGTCAATTTTCTCAATATTCAGATGGCAATCGATTTGATTATCTTGCGTGTGGTCGGATTAGACACTGAACTTAATGATGCTGGTACCATTAATTGGGTACCTTAGGAAATGAGGTAAACAATTAATGCAGCTATCTCTACTTGGACAGTATTGATAATCAAGAGCGTAAGCAACCTTGAACCTTTGAATACAATCCTGGTTTGGCACAAGCGCAAAATTTTAAGCATTGCGGTGTTTTTTTTTTTTTTCTAAATGATCCGATTAAGTACTATCTTCGAGGCTAGTACACAAGCCACGACAGTAAAATCGGTAGTGAGGGGCGCTACTAGCTCAAAAATAGAACCCCATCAACAATCAATCTGCCTAGCCTTTTCCCAACTATGTTGGGGTCGGCTTCCAGTCTAACCGGATGCAGCTGAATACCAGTATTTCACATGGAGCGACTGCCTATCTGACCTCTACAACCCATAGCTGGGTAATACGATACCCCTTTACAAGACTGGTTGTCAGACGTTCAGGCTCCTGACGACCCGTAACGACTGTCAAAGATCCACGATTGACTGCCAGGACCAACGGCTTAACGTGTTTTCCGAGGCACAGAGGAGTCTCGGTATGTAAAGATGGTCACTCATCCACGGACCTACCCCGGCAAGCTTAGCTTAACCTGATGGATCGACCCGTGCGGCTGTTATTACTTAGCTATAATCTCCTCCAGAAAAATAGAACCCCATCATCCTATTAAATTATCATGGCTTGAGACGCTAGCTTACGAGTACTAGCATAAAAATTAAGCTAGTTCTATAAACACGAAGCCAGAGTTACTAGCTTGCCAGCTTACTAACACCAGCTTCAAAACCTAGCTTCGTATATCCCGGGCACTGAGCATAAGTAGATAAGGATGTTCCCAAAATTCATGATTACCACTTAGTTTCCTACAGCATACCTATAATGTCAACCCCTCAACTATCATACAGTGAACAGCATATTATACAGGGTGTCTGGTAATTAATGGATATGAAATAGCATCTAACAGACCTTATGACCGTTCTAAAAAAAAAAACCCAATTATTAGGTGCATAAGATACATCTTTTTTGAAAAAAAAATATTGTGCAATTTTTAGTCATACTATTTACTGCCTCTCTGTCGGCTAGTTAACGAACAACATTACCTATAACAACAAATCATCATCTGCCTAGTCTTTTCCCAACTACGTTGGGGTCGGCTTCCAGTCTAACCGGATGCAGCTGAATACCAGTATTTTACATCTGTCCTCCACTGGGTAATACGATACCCCTTGGTAAGACTGATTGTCAGACTTTCGGGCTTCTGACGACTCGTAACGACTGTCAAAGATCCAAGAATGACAGCCGGGACCAACGGCTTAACGTGCTTTCCGAGGCACGGAGGGGTCTTGGTATGTAAAGATGGTCACCCATCCACGGACCAACCGCGGTAAGCACAGCTTAACCTGATCGATCAACCCGTGCGGCTGTTATTACTTAACATTATAACAACAAATAACCAATGGAATTCATTTATTTGTAGTCGTGGTGAAGAAGAGTGTAAAATAAGATAAAAAAAAGTTAATATTTTTTTCTAAAAAGTCTTAAGATACTTGAAACATTTGGTTTGTATTTTTTTAGAACGGCCATAAGGTCTATTTTATGCTATTTCAAGGTGATCCATTCATTACCAGGCACATGTCACACACAACACCAAACACAACACACACACAACATCAAACACAACACAACATCAAAGTTGAATGGTCAATGACCGAAGAAGTAGGTAGCTACTACACCTCACTTACCTACTGAACATCTACCATTTTAATCCACACGAAGCTAAAACTGCGACACAACAGCAAATAACAACAAATTCTGCGAAACCATATCCAACACCGCATATAGCAATTCTTAGAAACAATTCCATCAGTATAAACTGATGTAGGTCAAAAACTCCATGTTATCACCTCATGGGAAGCCATGGTAACTGCAAAACATAGGGCGAAGTTAGGCCATGCTTGCGTAATGACTATGACTATAGAATAATTATAGCGGGTTCAAACGGTAAGGGTTATGCAATGGAAGGTGTGGTGTGAGTTGCAGCGGAGACCCTGGTGTCAGAAATATTGCTAGACTTTTCAACTACTCTATTGCCCTGGCTGAAGCTTGAGGAAGTGATGATGTTGACGTCACGCTGAAGTAGTTGCATGAAGTCTGCGCTGACGTTCATGTTCGGGATCACTGGTATGAGGTATGAGGAACAGGGTGTGTCATCCCCCATAGAAATAGGAGGATCCTCCGACCAGACGGATGTTGTGTCTGGTGGGCTACTGCCGACGATTATTGTCTATATGCTAGTTATGCTAGTCGCGCGTTAAACTCTGCTTGCGCGATGCAGTATTTTGCGTGACTGTGATGCATAATGCGCATGTGACGATGTAGATACCACCACAGCCTTATTGTAATAGCCCAGTTAAGCAGCTGACAACCCGGACAACCTCATAGGTTCACCTGCAAGTTGGTACAGACATAATCAAAGTTAATAAATTTTATATGCGACTAACTTCGTGGTTTACCCTATACGTGTTGACTTGAGAACATCCTCCTTTTTTTCGTGAGTTAAAAATTAGAATCAGTAACACCTAATGAAGCCAAATACCCCTTTTACTAATGAATCACAATGTGATCAACAATAAAATTACTATCTAGATCTAGATCAAAATAATGCCCAGCTGTTTCCGCCAACACTGCAACCACAGTGTGTGGGTAAACCAGTCGGTGAGGAAACTGCAGTAAACCACGTGGGTCGTACTCAACTGTTGTCGTTGTCAGCTCACTGCAACTTAACTGAACCATTATAATTTCTAACGTTGTAGATTAGGTAAGGGCATTTCCTGCATCATAAGGAAAGGAACTTGTTACAATTTTTGTTATTCGGGTTGTTCCTACATTTTGATATTTCTGCGTACGTTAAAGGAGATTGAGTATGATTCGCAGAGTTTTTAATATTTTGTCCTAGAATATGGAAATAAATAGAACAGAATATTTTTTTATATTTTTAAATAAGAAAAACCGACCGAGTGCGTGTCAGACCCCCCACAATGAAGGGTCCCAGTTGGGGTGAATTCTTTATCCCAAGAACAAATTTAACATTGTAGTTGAAAAACACTTTCTCCCATACACCGATATACGTCACGGTGAATTCTCTAACTACAAATTTAAGTTTGTAATCGCAAAAACTATATACACTTCTGGACACATCTTTTGGCCCACCTTGTATTTTCAGTTTCGTTTGGTCCTAGCTAAAATTTTTTATTAGGTCGAGCAAAAAGTTTTTATGCAGTTTTGAACCTGGCACATTCACAATTTCATTCAATAGTCTTTTTTTGAATTTCGAACACAGAATTTAAAGAAACAAAAGACAATTTGGAGCCTGTTTGTTGATATCAAACAATCGAATACTAAGAAAACTTGGTTTTATTGGTTTACTTGGATTTAATTCTTGAAAAAGTGATTGATATCTTTGGTTTTGCAACAAACATTACTTATTGTTAACATTAAGGTGAGGTTCTATTAATAATCTATGGATACTTCACCTGAAGTCGCCGCCCAAGCTGTGGCACTTATTCAGGCCGGACACAGCCAAAGAAACGTGAGTGCTCAACTTAATTTAAGTCGATCTGCGGTCCGAAATGTTTATCGGAGGTACCTAGAGACTGGCGGCTTTGTTCGTCGCTAAGGAAGGCCACGATCTCGGGTCACAACTGAAAGGCAGGATTGATTCATCGTGACGACCAGCTTGAGAAATCGTCACCTTACCTCCATTGAGATACAAAACCAACTTCGCGACTTCCACGGAGTATCTGTGAGCGCTCGAACTGTTCGGAGAAGGTTAAAAGAACGCGATATGGTACCACACAAGCCAGCTAATGGCCCCAAACTAACGCGAGCCCACCGAACAGCGCGCCTTCATTTCGCACGCAGTCATTTAAATTGGACACAGCAAGATTAGAGCCGTGTACTCTTTTCTGATGAGTCTAAAATTGTGTTACATGGCAATGATGGAAGGAAGAAGGTCTACCGACGTAAGGGAGAGCGTTTCGCACAATGCTGCTTTGAAGAGAGGGTTGCTTATGGCGGTGGCTCATGGACTGTCTGGGGCGGTATATCCGCGAGCGGCAAAACTCAACTTGAGGTTGTTACAGGACCACGGCTGCCAACATTA
The DNA here is from genome assembly GCA_946251885.1 of Cosmia pyralina. Lineage (NCBI taxonomy): Eukaryota > Metazoa > Arthropoda > Insecta > Lepidoptera > Noctuidae > Cosmia > Cosmia pyralina. The sequence continues at coordinate 20,419,278 of OX276342.1, read as the reverse complement.
AATGCTGAAAGGTACATTCGTGAGTGCTTAGAACCTCACGTGATACCATACGCGGACTATGTGGGCCCAAATTTCCTTTTTATGCATGATAATGCAAGAGCCCATGCGGCCGGCATCGTCAGGGAATATCTTCGGGATGTGAACATCACAGTTATGGACTGGCCAGCCAGAAGCCCAGACATGAACCCCATTGAGCACATGTGGGACGAGCTAAAAAGACGTGTTAGGGCTCGTCAGCCAGTTGCCCAGACGATGCAGGAGTTGAAAACTGCCACAGAAGAGGAATGGGAGATGATCACTCAAAATTTCATAGAGCGGTTGATAAACTCTATGCCTAATCGTATGAGAGCTGTGGTAGATGCCCATGGAGGCAACACGCGTTATTAAATTAAACCTTTATTTGATAAAACATGTTTTTTATTCAAAAATCAATTGCCTTTAACAAGGCGCATATCCGACTTGTTATGCGTAGCTCCATGTCGTATGGTATTCTGAATTCAAATTTAAAACAATACGATCGAAAAAGATGGTAAAATGTATCAGGTTTAAAACTGCATCAACAGTTTTTGTTCAATCTAGCAATCATATTTCGGTAGGGGCCATCGAAACCTAAACTCTAAGGTGGGCCAATAGATGTGTCCAGAAGTGTATTATACATATATCCGAAAATCGTTAATATATAGATAAAACCACAAATTATCAATTTTCGGACTTTTTCCTTTACTTGTGCAGAGAGACCTTGCTTGTTCTAAATTTCATGATTCTAGGTCAACGGAAAGTACCTACCCTATACGTTTTGATTTACTCGTGAGTGTCAAAATATGTCGCATATATGACCGTATTTTTTATTGCATTGACTTAGAAGCTTGAATTTTTTAGAGCTTCATTGCTTATGGTCCCTCCATATACCTACGTATTTGATATTAATTTCAATTTGATACCTCCACGGGTTCCTGAGAAAAAGGGTCTTGTTAGACTGAAAGACAGACAGACAGACAGGCAGGCGGACAACGAAGTGATCCTAATAAGGTTTCCGTTTTCTCCTTTTGAGGCACGGAACCCTTAAAAGCAGTGACAAAATTTATATTGGGTAATGGGTAGGATAGAGAGTATTCTCTTGTCAATAATCTAATATACCATTTTACAAACACACCTACCAAGCATTATGAAAGAAAAAAATTACACATAAAGAAGAATTACTTGGGCGACCGAGCTCTGCCCGGGTGAAAATAAAGAATACGATTTTTCTCACATATATGAGACCTAGCTAGATCGATTTTTCGCCCCCGTATTGCAACTTTGCCGTGATTACAAAAATATATACAAATGTTGCTCATTTAATAGAAGATAATCAAAGCCAAAGCCTACATACACAGACATTACAAAATAAACAATGGCTTCAGAACCTATAATAAAACAAAGAGCAAATAATCCATTTCAATGCGTTACAAATAATAAGCAACACAAAGAGGTCGAACAAAGCAGAAGCCAACTGAAAGCAAAGAATAAAAATGTGAGTCACAAAGCAAGCAAAGCAAGGAAGTCATAAGGGTACAGAGTAAAAATAAAATCTTTGCCTTTATATTGGTAGACGGGAAGCTAAAATTTTGTTGTCCAATATTGGTTTGAAGAACTTACACAATGTAAGTAAGTACACTCGGTGGAAGGTTTTCTGTAATTCCTTTAGCTTTATTTTTGGTCTGAGCTTTCCGATATATGGAAGTACATAGATACTTTACTTTGCGTTTAATTGTGGCGGTTGCTTAATGAGTTTTAATTTTAGACTTTTGTGCTCTAGATCTACCTACAGTCTTTTTTATATCAAAATGTTCATTAACTAATACTCGGATATCTGCTATTTTTTCTCTGATATCAGCATAAACTATAGTATACAGTTACATACCGTGGTGATATAATATTACCCAGCCATCAAGGTGAAAGCGAGGCTGACTACCCAGTGTTCATCGGATTCATCTGATAATAAATTACATTTGAATGTACTCTAAGAAAATATCGTGAGAAAACTGACATATCATAGAACAAAAAATTCGAAAACATCATGAATACGGATGATGTCTGGGTAAAAAAAAAAGAAAATCTATTTAGTCCGTCAGTCAGATAATAAAAGAATATTAAACACGTATTTTTTGCTATATTAATTCAAAATTACATAGATAACACGCATTGAAGTTGAGGAGTGGGGGCTCGCTACGTCACTTCTACGTGTAAACTCAAACTCAAACTCAAATCATTTATTTCAAATAAACCAATTACAGGCACTTTTGAATTGTCAATGGGTCGGTCAGTCAGAAAGATGAAGCCAGTTGCCCATTCCAAAGCGTAGTAGATCCCTATGTAGAAGAACAAAAGTAAAATCTAGTTAGGCGTGACGTCATGCCATATTTTAAATCAATGTACCGCCGTAATCTTTTGATTACGTAAAAAAAGAAAAAATATGTGTCCAATATTTTTTAATGATCTACATGACGGATAAAAGAAAAATTTTTAGTCGTCATCTCTATTATGGTCCACACTCTCTCACAGAGAAGAGACCTATGTCCCAGAAAGGGGGAATATTGTGATAATCAAAAATCACTAATTTAGTATATACAACATATATTCTTCGGCACCATTCTAGTGGCACTGGTGACTGAAAAGTTGTGCGGAAATCGGTTGTCATAGTATGGACATGTGATGCGGAGGAGTGAATAAAATGGCTATAAGAGTAGGGGAAGACCAAAGAAACGATGGATGGATTGTGTGAAAGATGACATGGCTACAAAGGGGGTGACTACCGAGATGACGAATAATAGAGAAGTATGAAAAAAAAGGACATGTTGCGCCGACCCCAAATAGATTGGGATAAGGCCAGGAGAATAATGATGACAACATATATTCTTCCAGTAACCGACTGTACTTAAGTTTAACCGGTCCAATTGAAAGCAACTCGCTTGTGCAATCTTTGCCCGGACGTAAACAAAACTAGAAATTGTAGTTTATGTTGGCATGTTTTTGTTCTGAAAGCTGTACCTCGTACCTAGATTTATATCTGAGCGGGAATCGAGCGGGGAAAGTATTGAGTCTTAATGAAACAAAGTCTTAGATTTCACAGATGTTTGTAGGAATTGAAGCTGATTTAGTACTAGGAGCTTTGAAAATTGTGACATTGTTGATTTTGGTACTATTAGAGGTGCAGTCATCATCATTCATACTATTAGGAGGTATGTATAGTTAAGTGGTAGTAGGTATCATTTGTGACACTCATTTGATTAAATAAATTTCAATCACTCATTTGATTAATTAAATATTAGTCTTCTGTAGTTCTCTTTTGTATTAATTTAATTTACTTTCTCAAAATTAGGTAAATAGTAAATACTGGTATAATTTTTGTATGTGAATGTACATTACGTAAATCTAAGTTGCGGAAGTGGTGTCCTAATACAGGTATTTATTTGCTTATAAGGACACTTCTATCGCTAGCTGTAGTACAAAACTTGTTAACCCTTTAAACGTCGCACGAACACCTGGGTGTTCATAAGGAAAAATCCTTTATATAATAGGTATATAAGCTTATATCATATATATGTAAACGTAAAAAAACATCATGCGATGGAATAAAATCATCATCAGTAGTTGTGAACCTATGGGGTTCGCAACTAAACCCCCCCCCCTCCCCTGGGGTTTTGGGTTCATAAATTAGTACATAATTTACAGTCACAGGGAGAAAAAAAAATAGAAAAATTATTTCTTTCTAATTTGCAAAATATTTGGGCAAACGTCATCTAAAACTGTTCCAAATTTCAAGTTGATAGCATTCTAGTTCTTGAGATATCCAGCTGTTACAGACGGACAGACAAACAGACTGAGTCACACCATAAGGATTCCTTTTACCATTTTGGTATGGAACCCTAATAAACTATTTTCAATATACTTCCTCGAAAACTGGTTCATATCGCACTACGATTATGGTTACAATGCAACATATTTCGCACGCGTGCGATTTTTCATTTTCCAACACGTGTGCGGGAATAAAAATTACCACCTAAATCTCGGAAAAAAAGAGTTAAGCGTCTTTACAACGTTAATATTTTTTGAAAAAAAATATTAACGTTGTAAAGAACGTTGGCTCTATTCTCCGATATGGTGTAATATTTTGGGGCAACAGTACGGAAAAAGAGCGCGCTTTCATTGCTCAAAAACGCTGCATCAGGGCTATATTCAACTTATGTGAAAGTGACTCTTGTAAGCCATTTTTTAAAAACAATAAATTATTAACACTACCATGCATCTATATACTTGAGGCAGCAGTATTTGTTAAAAACAATATCCACATGTTTAATTACTACACGCGTATACGGCGTAAGGATAAACTACGCACACCAGCCAGTAAAACGCACCTAATGCATGAGAGCATCTTTTGTTCAGCTTTTCGCATCTTTAATAATATACCGGGGCCTATCAGAACAATTATGAAAAATGTGAATTTTAAAAGGACTCTCCATGATCTGCTAGTAAACAAGAGTTATTACTCTGTAAAAGAATTTCTGTCCGACAAATCTTTATTAAAATATAGTCCCACCCAGTCGTGATGTGTTCAATGACCATAATGTATTATGCACTATAATCTATTTTTATTTTATATTATGATTTTGTAATTTCTTATTTTGGTTTGTTGTGATTAATTTTATTTTTTTGAATTTTATGTGTATAATTTGACATCCTACCTATTTTAATTTGTTATCCTTTTTATTTTTTTTTAATCTTATACATATATGCAATTAATTTTATTTTCTATATAATAATTTGAATTTGACATCTCCATTGTTTAAATATAATTATTATTATTGTATGCCCTACGGGCGGGACATAGCTGATCAAAATTTTCAAATATTTAAGAACACACCTATGACCTATACATACCTATGATCCACAATAAACTTTTGATTGATTGATTGATTGAATATTTAAATAATGTTTATAAATAGAAGATCATCAAAAATCATGATTATTACAATAAAAGAAACGTTTATGAACAAATTAAAATTTATTTGTGTTCTAAACTCAAAAATATTTAAATTTTCTATTTTTCATATTAGGCTGACTAACGGCGTTATATCTTTGCTTCTCCTTCAACCTGGCGAAAGCAAAGCGCGGAAAAAAAATAAAATTTAAATCACAGATTCCTAATAATTCATGACAAAAATATTTTAAAGTGTATTGCAAAACGTCGTTTGATACACGTGGACATTTGTTATTGCAGTTCTCGGCTCAAAAACAACCTCGCCTACGGCTCGGGTATTAATTCCGCCTCGAATGCAATAAGAAAAATTCTCCACTTGTATCAAAATGTACTATTGTATCTATAGTTTAGTGGTAGTAGGTATTATTTGGGAATTTCTGAAGCACTCTATGTCAAGCTCTTCATAAATTTTACTGACTTCCTCATCAATTTGATTAATGTTTCATGCAATTGATTATTTAATCATCTAGACAAGATACTGTAGGTACAGGCTGTTCTGGAAATATTACTGTTTCCGTATAAATCTATTTTTCCTTCTTAATTTTTAGTCATTATATAATATAATATTTATATATATAATATTTGTAACTAGAAGTATCTAAGTGGAAGCTTGTAATTAGCAAATGTTCCTGCCTACGAATGATTGTTAATTCTGATATTAGTCTGTAAGCTTTCTGTAAAATAAAATAAGATAAAATGGATTACAGACAGTTTTATTTTTTATTTTTATTGAGTCTTTCTTTTTGTTTCAAACTTCTTTTTAATCGACTTCAAAAAGGAGGAGGTTCTCAATTCGTCGGAACGTTTTTTTTTTTTTTTTTTTTTTTATTATTTTATGTATGTTCCCCGATTACTCGAAAATGACTGGACCGATTTGGATGTTTTTTGTTTTATTCGAGGGGTATACATCACAATTGGTCACATATAAAATTGATTAACTTTGCTTCGGTAGTTTTTGAGTTAGCTTCAATAATACGTATTTTTTCCCCACTTTTATATGTATGATGTTCTAGTTTGTTTTGCAGATTAGAATTTGTGTGGGGTAGGTACACAACTAAAAAGTGAAAAATAAAAACTTTTTTACAAAAAAATACAACCGACTTCCAAAAACAACACTACAAAGTGAAAAATAACTTTAATTTCGGAAGTCGGTGGCAAAAAACGAAAATACATTTAACTAAACACCGACTTCCGAAATTAAAGTTATTTTTCACTTTGTAGTGTTGTTTTTGGAAGTCGGTTGTATTTTTTTGTAAAAAAGTTTTTTGAGAATAATAGGAAATCTAATCGCGATATTACGTTATACTATCCTTAACAATAACTTCCAAGGATTATAGCAAAACCGTGCAATTGTAACCAATCAATAATACACGCACAAAATTTAACTCACAAAGTTCTAATAACTTCTCATTATTTCGCCATACATAACAACATAGACCAACTCCCACGTACATAGATACGGAACTGTGATACATAGATATGTACATACGTATTACATACCTACACGCATCGTCCTATTGAGAATAGTGCAATGTTCTCTGGTCACGAGCGGGGTCAAGAATCGCATAGAGTAATGTAATAACAGATGCACCAAGTAGGTTATATTGATTGTGCCGTTCGATTCGATGGCTCTGGGAGGATAATGGTTTGAGGTTATGTGGAGAGGATAAAATTGTATGAGTATTACCTACGTATTTATTTTAATGGCAGGAAAATATTATTTTGTTAGATACAATTATTGTGATCTTTGCGATAGTTATTTTTATTGTTTGGATAAGATGTTAGACTGTTTACTTATGTATGTACTGTCTATGGTAAAATGAGCGGAAATTCTAGTGTCTATTGCAAATAATGTGTTTATGTAAAATGTTTGATAATAAGTTTATTTCTATGACAGCTTTTATATAGAAAAATACGTCAAACTTACATTTATTTTTCAAATAAAGTTGTCTGACTATTGAAAAATCAGCCCTTATAATAATAATTCCTAACATAGAGGTATCACATACTGTACCTTATAACATTCAATGTTTTATAATATCACATTATTCCGCTTTATCGTGGTACCGTATTAATATCAGAACACCGTTGCATGCGGCCCGCTCGTGAATGGCCTTACCCTATCAGCATAATGTTGGGGTAGGACCGATAATGTCTCGTTCATTCCTTCGTTCAATGGGTAACATAGTTCTGGAATGAAGTCATTGCTGGAAGATTGTGTAATCTTTTATTATGCAAGTATGTAGGAATAGAGTTCTTTTCGTACGTATAAGTACAGTGATTAAGGTGACGATAAGCTACTTTTAATGACTAAACTAAAGATCACGTCTAAACAAGTAATGTTAATAATTTGGAAAAAGATATAATATGTTAAACTAGTTTAAAAAAAAAAATATGTCATAAAATTACAAATTAACGATTTTCGAACTTTTTCCTTTAGTTGTGCTATGAGACCTTGTTTCTTGCTAAATTTCATGTTTCTAGGTCAACGAGAAGTACCCTAATAGGTTTTGTTTTACTTGCGAGTATCAAAACAGTTGCGTAAATGATCGTTCATGTTTACTGCGTTGACATAGAAGCTTGATTTTTTTAGAGCTCCAAAGGACCATAAACTTAACTTAACTTTTTACGTTTTGATATTAATTTCAACTTGATACCGTCACGCGTTCCTATGAAAAAGGGTCTTGACAGACAGACAGACAACGCACAACGAAGTAATCCTATAAGGGTTTTGTATTTTCCTTTTGAGTTAAGGAACCTTAAAAAGATAAAATTATTATACTTAACATGACCATTTTCTTTTTAATATTTTTATTACATTACGATTATTATCAATTTCTATGATCACTAAACGATTTTTTAAGACACTTAATTGTTACTTGTACGTATTGTGCGGGCAGAACCACAAACACATACATACGCAAGCACGTACACATATACACACACCCACACATACACCCCCCACCCCCCCACCCCACACACACACACACACACCAACAGACTAATGTCAATAAATATTAATAAACTTTAACTTTTTTTTTTTTTTTTTGTTTTGTTAGTAGCATGTTACTTTGCGAGTTAAGAAAGAGCGGCGCCTCCTGGCACAGGCATCTATATGCTTAAAAGGAGACGCCTCCAACTGTTTTCTATGATGTAACGTGTAATAAAACTAATAAAACTTTTTTTTTTTTTTTTTTTTGAATTGACACACCTACGTCAATTTGCAGTGTAATAGCCATCTCATACAACTGCCTAAAAATAGTAGTTGTTAATTGAACATACGAATAAATGAAGTCGGTATGTACACAGTTTGATATGCAATAAACCCTGACTTTATCTACCTATGCGTAATTTTGGCTATAGGCATAAAACAAATCGACGTCCCCTCTATCATACGATAATATTGGTCTATGGTTACTATTGCACTCACGCTCTACCCGTCCGATGCCCTTGCCCTATCATTGTTGTGTTGAGGCAGGCCCGACGTTTTACTTTTAATGTAGTATACTAACACGCTTCTATCTAAAGAAGGTGTAAGCAGATATCTTGTTTTCATTCAACGAGACTTTGTCTTATAATTTGTTAACTTTTATTCATCCATGGCCACCGCCAGAAGATGTTCACAGCTGGTCAAGTGTTGCCACATCGACCGATCGATCGATCGTTGTTCTTCTTGCACCAAGTGGAATCTACTTCTTTGGGTTAAAAAAAAAAAGTTAAAATAATGTAATCATCATCTGCCTAGCCTTTTCCCAACTATTTTGGGGTTTGATTCCAGTGTAACCGGATGCAGCTGAATACCAGTATTTTACATGGAGCGACTGCCTATCTGACCTCCACAACCCAGTTACTGCGTAATACGATACCCTTTGGTAAGACTGGTTGTCAGATTTTCGGGCTTCAAACGACCCGTAACGACTGTCAAAGAACCACGAATGACAGCCGGGACCAACGGCTTAACGTGCTTTCCGAGGCACGGAGGAGTCTTGGTATGTAAAGGTGGTCACCCATCCACGGACTAACCGCGGCAAGCGTAGCTTAACCTGGTCGATAACCTAGTTTTTCTTTTTGGCTATAAAATAAAATGTTTGTTGGAATCAGATCTACAAAAATTCTTGTACCAGCAGTTATTTGTAAATCTAACACATGCATTTTAGGGTAGAGGAGCGGACCGTGAATTGACCAATCACAGACGATTACTCTGTTTTGTGATTGGTAAATTCACGGTCCGCTCCTCTCCAATCCGCCCAGCTCCGCGTCAGTGAAAACGCACCCTCAGTCAACATCGAAGAGTAGTTTTCTTGGTTGGGATTTGGGCAAACCATTGATTCTTTGGAACCTTTTACAGCTTAATCTTAACAAAAATATCTTCAAGACTCGTTAGGTTAGTTTGATTAGTAGTACACAAAACGGCCTGTGTGGCTTACTAACAGTCGGTAATGTTAAAGACTCGCACAGACAGGCGCGACGCGACTCTAGTAGAAGAATTTCTATGAAAACTTCAAGGAGATTGTTCTACCAGAATTTCGTCGCACTGTTGCGTCGCGCCTGTCTGCGGGAGCCTTAAGGGTTTTAACAAGCTGATAATATTATGTTCTGCAAACCACTATTATTACCAATCTACTTTATAATCAATCGACTTTCAGTTTTATTCACGAAAGTACCGATACTTTTGAATAATTCATTTTGAATTATTGGGCAGTTAATTTACTTGGCTAATGAATAAATTAACATAATAAAAGTCGATTATTAATGATTTCATGAATCATTAAATTAATTTAATCTATTATGAAGACAATAATATTATATCACGATTTTTTTTTAAATAATAAGTTGTTGTTTGCGGTTTCCCTTCGACACAAAGTTTTTTTTTCCGGCCATTTCAAAAAATAAAGTTGTTAGCCAAAATTATTGGTAGTTTCGGACTAGACTTCAAAAAGCCGGTCAAGTTGTTTATTTTCCTGCTACAAAATGTTAGTAGAATCGTACCTGGGATAGTACCGATACACCGAGAGGTACCAGGCACACATAACAAGTAGGAACATAGCTGCCTCATTATAGGCGAGTGGCTCAAGAGCCCTCTAGCAACGCTGCTAATAGGAGCTCGGGATATTCTGCAATGTTTGACCCATAAAATATTGTTTTCTTTTTTTAACGCGAACCATTGCGGTTTTGCGATTTTTACCCCAGTTCGAATAGGATTAGACGAGGATTTATTTTGAATAAAAAATGGTTCATTGAAGCTGGTAGTTGTTGCGTGAATATTTTATTGCGTTTTTTTTTTATATAAAATATTTGGAAGTAGTTTTTTCAGTAAACTTTTATATTTTTACCTGGAATATACAAATTATTTGACTTTATTTAGTGTATACAGTGGATTTTCCATGAAGCTATCAAATGCATTTTTAATTTTACTAAAACATGGACTATGTTTTAATGCACAGTTGTATAAAAATATTTCTTCCACAACTTAAAAAAGTAACAGAATATTAACACCGAAAAGAATTTTACAAAGAATAAGGTTGGCGCGACATCAGTTTGCATATCATTACACTGGCGATAGCTTCGCCTTTCTTTGTGAAACAATACTTTCTTGTTGCAAGAACCTTTTGTATTCGACTTTGTTTCACTTCGTCAGGTTAATATTTTAATAATGTACGAGTAAGGTAGAAACGTTTGTGCAACATGATTTTATCTTTGCCATTAATTAACCTGTAAAAGTTGAATGGTGTACGTTGTCGCAATCATCGTGTTTTTTAGTCTTTTGTGGACAAGAGCACCGCAAAACGCATGTGAAAAAAAGAGTGATGTTTATAAATGTTGATGGATGGAGGGGGAGAGGGCAGACCAAAGACAAGATGATGGATTGTGATTTAAATTAAAAGGGAGTGAATGATAAGGTGTGGCTGACAGGGGAGAATGGAAGGCTTATTTTAATTTAATTTAAATATTTGAATTGTTTTTTTTTTAAGGACGCTGTTAACGTTCTGCATCGTTCTCACATATGAAATTTCAACATGAATGATGTAACCATTATTTTGTAACCATATCTTGATTTAAAAGAGTGTCCGTGGAGTTTCTTGCCCGTTCTTCTCCATAGGTACCTACTATGCTTTGGAATGGGCGCCTAGCTTCATCTTTCTGACTGACCGACCCCTTGACAATTCAAAAGTGCCTGTAATTGGTTTAATTGAAATAAATGCTTTGAGTTTGAGTTTGAGTTTGAGTTTGAGCGACATGGGGTAAGGGCATGAACAAGGATTACAAAAGACGGTTAAACGTTTTTTGGGTTCCGTACCTCAAAAGGAAAAAACGGAACCTTTTCTGTCTGTCTGTCTGCCTGTCTGTCTGTCTGCCTGTCTGTCTGTCTGTCATAGCCAATTTGCTCCGAACCCAATGGACCGATTAAGTTGAAATTTGGTACACATATGAACTTCTGTGATCCAAACACGGACGGGTAAAGTGAATAAATTAACTTTGAATACGGGGTCACTTTTAGGGGGCTAATGAGGAAATAAAAATAAGTTTTGGAAACTATACCATGCGATAATATCAAATGAAAGGGCTCACTATGAAGGTTTCAAATATGTTTCTTTTATAATTTTAAAATAAATTGTTTAAAAGTTAGTTGACCATTCCCTCCCCCTTAACTCCGAAACTACTGAGCCTAAAATTTTGAAAAAATACAGAAAACAGTTCTTTTTCTGTAGTCTTAAAATAACTGGGAATTCTCTCAATATTGTGAGTAGAAACTTACATTTACAGTTAGAATGTTTTTCAACATGATTTTCAACTACAATGTTAAGTTTGTTCTTGCGATAAATTCATCCCAACTACGGAACCCTTCATTGTGCGTGGTTGAACACGCACTTGGCCGATTTTTTTGCTCTAGATGTCTAAAGCGTTAATTACAAACGTGAGCACAAACCCTGAAAAATCAAAATTAAACACCACGTTCTTTAAGAAAATAACGTCACATTTTTCCAAATAACTGCAGAATAAACCTCTTAGTTGTTCTAAGCTTTTTTGTCAGTTTCTTGAACATATAACCCCTTAGGTCATTCCTTTCAAGAATCAACTAATTCTGTACTCTAATCCACATTCCAACTAATTATTACACACTACTTTCCTAACTTTCACATAGACACACCTTCGACGGCATAATAAACCGTTTTTCAACACAATAGAGTTGAAAATTGTTTGGCAGATGATGTAGACGACATCGTGATTCAGATTGACCTGTGACCAAGTCGTGATCTTCCATAGTTGTCTGTGTTCCGCGTTGGCCGAATGTCCGGCATGAAATGTGATTTACTAGACCTTTAGTAAAAGGGGACGTACTGGGTACGCTGCGGGTGCAACACGGTAAAAGGTTAGTACGGTTTTTGTGAGTGTAGAGCAAAATGAGCGGTTCAGGTATGAATATAAATCAATGGGTTATTTTATTACATTTAACATTTATAAGTAAACGCGTAAATATATCTAGTACCTATTTTAAAATTCTTCTTTTTACAAAAATAACCATTTGATTTTGAAAAAAAACTGGCCAAGTGTGTGTCGGACCACGCACAAAATGAAGGGTTCTCTAGTTGAAAAGAATTTATTCAAAAAACAAACTTTACATTGTAATCCCAAAAAAATACTTTTTATGTGTTAAAATAACAAATTAACAATTTTCGGACGTTTTCCTATACTTGTGCTGTTAAGTCCTTCTTTCTTGCCAAATTTCATGATTCTAGGACAACGGGAAGTACTTACCCTATAGGTTTTGTTTACTTCAATCAATCTGTCTAGCCTTTTCCCAACTATGTTGGGGTCGGCTTCCAGTCTAACCGGATGCAGCTGAATACCAGTATTTTACCCAGTATTTTACATGGAGCGACTGCCTATCTGACCTCCACAACCCAGTAACTGAGTAATACGCCCTTGGTAAGACTGGTTGTCAGACTTTCGGGCTTCTGACGACCCGTAACGACTGTCAAAGAGCCACGAATGACAGCCGGGACCAACGGCTTAACGTGCTTTCCGAGGCACGGAGGAGTCTCGGTATGTAAAGAATGGTCACCCATCCACGGACCAACCCCGGCAAGCGTAGCTTAACCTGATGGATCGACACGTGCGGCTGTTATTACTTAGCAACGAGCTCCTCAGGTTTTGATTTACTTGCGAGTATCAAATATATCGCATAACTGGCCGTATTTTTTTATTCCGTCGACTTAGAAGCCTGATTTTTTTTTAGAGCTCCAAGGGGCCATAGACCTACGTATTTGATATTACTTTCATTTTGATACCTCCACGCGTTCCTGAGAAAAATGGTTCTCTATGGGTCCTAGCGTCTCCTAAAGGTCCTAGCGAGATGTTAAATAGCCTTAACCTTCCTCAAGAATTGGGCTTTCATTGCAAAAATAATTTTTCAAATCCGACTAGTAGTTGCCCGACTGATAGTTGCAGAGATTAGCGAGTTCAAACATACAAACAAACAAACTCTTTAGCTTTATTCAAATTTTAAGGTGAATAAACCATAAAGAACATTACTAATTGGTTTCTCAAAAACTGTCAACTATTTAGCTCATTATAATACCCGGTCATGACTCATGAGTATGACACATCAAGTTATAGAAAAGTATTATCATTTTGCTTCTTCCAACCACCTGACAAATATCTTCGGCTTAATAACAACAAACGATGAAATATACTCCTTAAATTCCTTTTTTTTTTCAATAGAAAAAATGCACCTCGAGCCTAATCCGTTCCTGTAATCTTTTAAATTAATTTTACATCTCACTTCAAATAAAATGAAAACGAACTTTATTTATCATTTTCCTGCTTCTAACCGCCTGGCAAATATTTTCGGTCTACTTATAATAATGAACGAACGAACTCCTTATATTCTTGCAATAACGGCTCAGAAAAATTCCCTTTTTTCCAACCAAAAAAATGCACCTCGCGCCTAATCCGTTCCTGTCATCTTTTAAATTAATTTTCCACCTCATTTCAAATCAAACGAAAATGAACTTTAAATTTTCGCAATAGGGTTGTTTATCCCCAAACACGTTCCACAGTAGGTGTGCACGTTTCCTTCAAGTAAATGCTTATTTATTTTTATGTGTTGTCATAAAATGGGACCGCCATCGCCAGCGCGAAGTTGTTTGTATAAAAACACGTTTTACATGCATTTCAGTAAATGCCTAACTAAGTTTCTTCAGCAGGGAAAGCTTGAAAAATACGAAATCATCTATTTTTGTTTCATATTTGCAAATAAATTGTTTTTCCGGAAGAATATTATGTAAGACTTGCGTATAAAGTTTTTTTGGGTCTGTTTAAAAGTCATAGAAACTTTTAGGATAAGAACGCCTTCGTTTATGTAAAAGAGTTTTATTTCTCCGACTGCTTATTTATGACAAGTATTAAAGAAACTTATTGAGTATTTTGATAATGAACCATAATCTTTATCAATCTCTATTTTTTTGTTACAGGTAAATACAAAAACTTTTCCAATATACGAGTATATTATGGATGTGTCAACACGTTTTGCATTGCATCACTGCCAGGTATTACTAGAAATTATTTTTATTGCTACAAACATTTTGTTCTGTTAGGAGATGATTATCTTTTTTTGTTACTAAATCTTGGCCCTCTTTCGTATATCTATGACCACGTAGTTCAAGTAGCCATAAGTCCAAAAGTCAGACATTTGGTCTTACACTAAGACCCAATCCAATCTTCTAGGTAGTTGGCAGAACCCAGGCAGTATAAGAATACCAACTTACAAAACTCACATTATGAAGGAGATGAATGACCAGAATCAATTCTCAACTTAAAAATGTCTGTCCTTTCCAGATAGCTTTGATCCATGTAAAGCAATTTATCTTCCTGATGAAATCCCCAAATTTTATTCACTACAGTGCCAGCAATGTATCTCGAGAAAGCGCTCACTTAGCTACGGAACCTTGTTAGTCCGTATTTTACGAGCTCGCATCAAAAAGTCGGCGTTATGGATAAATTAAAAAGCTTCCCAGAAAATGGCCGACTTCATTAATCATTGGCGTTATTGTGGGAACGATGGTTGTGCGATGTTGAAACGTTATTGTGTTTGTGTCTACGGTTAGTAAGCTATGTCCCCTGCCTGAACAATTTAATGTAATACATGAATAAAATGGCAGGGGGTGACTTGCAACTCAATAATGGGCCCCCGGATATTGTCGCCAGCACATAGTAACGTAGCGACAAGGGGGCAACATAATATCCTGAGGTGCTTGAGGAGTGGAGAGTTATTCTATTGCACGGCTATCAGGACAATTCCATAGCCCGGAAGAAGGTCAAGATCCCTACCAGAGCTTACTGGAAGACTTCCTTCCTCCGAGCACGTTTGCTCTTGCGAATCTCCACTCAGGCCGGCCAGTAAAGACAAGAAAGAGGTGGGAGCTCTGTTCCTCGTTAGTGTTCACTCCAGTCGGCCAATAAAGGCAAGCCAGAGATGAGGAACAAGACTTCTCTCGTAAGATAGGGTCTGTGGGCTCGCTACTGCCCAACAGCTCGCCACATGCTGCCCTGCGGATTTATGTATCTTCCTTGGTCTGGCTCCTCACCCTAGACCTGTTTCGGCAAATTGAACTCTACCGGCACAGACCTAGAGTTCAGGAGCGCACAAGCCCCACCACGACGTCAACGTAGAGATACGTCTGTGGGGGTATTATTATTATTATTACTCAATAACACACCAAATAGCTCGTTTGACAATACATCGGTTGCCTGCATCGCCGCCAGTCTGTATTGTTCGCTAACTGCGCCAGAGTCGCCGCCGTTGCGACACAATTGAATGACAACTCTATTGCAGCAACGTATGCTGACATGAGTGATTAATTACTTAACTTGTTATGCGAGTTCAGCTTACGGAGTTAACAGTCTCGACATACATGGTTAGATATAAGAAGTAAGTGACACCATGAGGTCCTGGGTTTGATTCCCGGGTCCGTAATAGTGGTATTGGGTTCTCCATCTGGAATTTCTCAGTAGCAGCCAGTCTGGATTTGTACCCGGTTGATAGCATTAGGCTCGCCCCCTATTACACGGGACTTAAACACAACACAACATAACTCGCATAACTGGCACTAATTAGGCGAAACCAGGAAAGGGTGTGTTCTGTCACTAGCTACGCTTCCGCAGAAATACTT
The DNA here is from genome assembly GCA_946251885.1 of Cosmia pyralina. Lineage (NCBI taxonomy): Eukaryota > Metazoa > Arthropoda > Insecta > Lepidoptera > Noctuidae > Cosmia > Cosmia pyralina. The sequence goes on along the minus strand of OX276342.1, from coordinate 20,403,084 downwards.
TCTAAACTGAGTATGCTTAAGTTTTGCCGATAGTACATGACTACATATCCTCCTATCAGAATCCTTTAGGAAGAATCGTGACTTTCCTTATTACTATAACTCCATGAACCATCGCTAATGCCTGTCATTCCCCCGTAATAAGCACATGAGGCTAAACTTTTCCCATTATACTGCCACTACTTCGAGATGAAAGGTGGCATTTAAGAGGTAATTAGAATGGTTTATTTTCTTCCTTGTATGAATATATCTTCAATTTTATTTACAATTATCAGCGTAAATGGAAAGGTTATGGCAAAAGTTTAATAACCATATAACCTTCGATTATGATTTATTTTACTAGAAGACATTTATAGGTTTCGAAATGATAGTCGCCAGTCCGTCATCACATCACCATTCATAGCCCATAAGACTTAAAGCTGGATATAGGAATCACTCAAATGATACCTTTCACCTCGGTTCTGTGCTAATAGTTAACGTCGGGGAAATTAAATGCTAAGCAAAAAGACTGCCTAGCCTAGCTTTTTCACTACGTTGGGGCCGACTAACCGGATGCAAATGAATACCAGTATTTTACATGGAGCGACGAGCCTATCTGACCTCCATAATCCAGTTACTGAGTAATACGATACTCCTTTGTAAGACTGGTTGTCAGACTTTCGGGCTTCGTAACGGCTGTCAAAGATCCACGAATGACAGCCGGGACCAACGGCTTAACTTGCTTCCCGAGACACGGATCAAGCGCGGCAAGCGTAGCTTAACCTGATCGATCGAAGCTCTAAGCAATGTGACTGCAGCCAACCTAAATTGTCCATATACTTATTCAAATCACGACACTGTTACTCTTTGACAATTGTATGAAACGTCACAATGCCGTACGATATGTCAAACTGCTTAACAATTAATTCTGCGGACTATACATTAACCACAAGTAGCTATTCGTGGAAGATCTCTTGAGTGTCGCATGATAGGTTCATGTCAATGTGCGCTCGAAATGTCAACCGAAGCTCATACGCTCGCAACCAGAGCACAGATAAAATCTGTTCTGTGCTCGCAACTACTGTCAGCCCGCGGTCGCCATTGCTAAATGTGTAATAATAAATGTTGGGAGTTAGGATTCTCCTCTGACCGGGGGCCCCTTCCGGCTGGGGGCCCGCGTGGCATTTTCCCTACTTGCCACCCTGTAGTTACGCCACTGCAAGCTAGGTTGGTAGAGTCTTCAAGAAACAAACACACAAGAACAGCAACAACAGGTTTACCCATTTCATACAAAAGCAAAAAGCCCCTTGTATATTTTACTCTACTTCCACTATCAACGTTTCCTTATGTAAATATGTTATGTAGCTTATCAGGCCGATAAAAATAGCCATAGTACCGGTATTGATTTTTACCTATATTAGATAAGGTTATTCATAATATTGTATCTAGTAACATCTGATACGGATTGGGATTTCTTTATTGGTTCGAATTTGAATGGAATATTTTCCACAAGAAATTCCACCAATTGAGGGCTAATGAAAATAAAAGAAGCTTATCCTCTTATCCAATATAATAGCTGTCTAAATGATTCCTTATTTAAGAGCGTTGGCTCCGTATGGCATTTCATACAAACATCATAAATCGGTTCATCATCATCGGTTTATTCATTTTATCGAAATTAATAAACCGATTTTAATGAAACTTCGTACGCGTAAGCAGCATACATAGGTCTAAATATTATAGTTAGAACATTTTCGAAATGTCTTATTTAAAAAAAGATAATGGGAAATCTCTGTTTCTATGGAATATTTAAAATCGGTCGAATTTAGCAGCAACACTTTTCGAAAATGTTCCTAAAACTAACTTTTTGTTTTAAATCCTTGTTTCCAAATTGTTGTTATTTCCACTTAAAGAAATATTAACTTTATGGCTGTGTTAATTAAATCGTTTTCAGATTAACTAGTTCTGTCAACTGAACTTCCACACAACACAACTTCAAATTCAGGTTTTACGGTTATTTTTCCAAAAAACACATTGTCATATTTGTTTACATTGATAATGTTGGAACATTCTTACAGACATCACCACGCATGGTTTGGGGTCCACAATGTTACGTTATAAGTAGCTAAGAGGTCACTGCTGTCCATTTAGTGATTTGATCCCATTGTCACTGTTCTCTGTTACAATTCTCACAATTGTTAAAACGGTTGGACCTATGCTGATGGGTTCATAGTCATCAGCCTATAATGTTCCTACTGCTGGGATACAGGCCTCTTCTTGGTGAAAGGGAGTGGACCATTTATCCACCACGCGGGCCCAGTGCGGGTTGGTAGTAGTCACATATGCCATCGAATTTTTGGTTGTAGGACCTGCTGTGCTGTTGTTTTATATTTTCCTGTTTCTTTCAGATTACATCCATTAATAAATGTTGGTGATTTAAACTAAGGTCAAAATTAGGGTTAATTTAAGTACCCTTTTTGTTCAAAAATAATTGTTTGTTTAAATTAATTCCCACTTTGCCTCATAGATGGCGTCACCACCCGCTCCATTAAATTCGCACATTCATTATCATTCAGTCGTCGGACACGCGCCATGGTTCCTTCGATTACCGCCAGATGTCACTACTTCCAGGTCAATCACAAGGCCTTTACCCTTGAACTTTGTTGACCTTAGCGAGTACTCACAAATAAGTGACCATGGACGGATAATGACCTGAGGAGATTAACCTTTTTTGAATAAAAACTTGAATGTTTAGTGAACCTATTGTTGAAATTTTCTTTTCAGGTTGAATGAAAAGTTTATTATGTGCCCTTTAGCGTTAGGTGCTCGTGGGTCATCGTCAGTGAGTATTATAGAGAACTAGCTTTTGCCCGCGGCTTTGCCCGCGTGGAGGTCGGAGATTATCCCACGGGAACGTACTACCGGGATAAAAAGTAATTCCTAATTCAGGTCATGGTCTACCCATGTACCAAATTTCATCCAAATCCGTTTCTGCAGTTTTAGCGTGAAAGCGTAACAAACAAAAAACTCACTTTCGTATTTTATAATATTAAGTTAGGAAGTTAGGATAGGATTAGGTTATTAGTTAAAACTTTTATCAAAATTACTAGAAAACAGTTTTATTGTCTTTGAGGTTGATAAAACTGAAATGACATGCATAGATCGGTAAAATTACAAGTTTGGCTTTTTGGCTTCGATTCTACGATCAGCAACATATCAGATTCTGCTATTTCATAGGGGTCTAGGCTGTGATAACTACTTACTTGTTGGATCGGTTTACCAAACCAAAACTGATTGATTTGTAAAACATGAATTTTTATATCTGTAATAATCCATGTTTTATTTATAAATCACGTGCAAATAGTTAATAGTAATATTAAAGTTTATCAGTCATATCGTAAAGTTCTGATTATGAATTCAAAAATAGTACCATAATGACAGACTTTATGCATGTACTGTGGGCTGCAATTGAGTACCCCAGTTGTATTAAATTTATGCAGCCCACTGTAAACCTGAAATAAAATTAAAAAGTTTTATTATAATACAGATTTCTTAACAACATAATGCTATAAAATAACTTTTTTTCTATTTAAGTACACTTCGGATAGACCGAGGAGTTTTCGATTCGATTTTTATCATTGTTTATGGGGACCGCGCTAGGGCGCATGCGCGGTTGACCGATGATAGCTCCGTCACCATAGTAACGTAATCCACGTTACTATGGTTTCGGAGCCATTGTGGGAGCCATTATTGTATTGTGTGTTGTTACTTTTTGCATTGTTTTTTTATTTAAATAGAAATTGCATGTATGTAGATAAATTAGTGTGTGAAACTGCACATAACTAGGTATTAAAGAATTCGTGTGATACTATTAAAAACCTCGCCTACGTACAGCTCGGTTTTTAAACGCACACTCGTGTTTTAATAACCCTCATTATGCAACAGGTTTTAATTTTGGTCACCTTTCTGTTTATGCTTATGTGATCTTGTATAATACGCGCCACGAAAGATGTTTTGCGTAGATGTGACGCACATTTTCCCCAAAACTTGCTTTTTACTTTGTTTATTTTATTTTGTTGTCCTTTGCGTCATGTTTACCGCAAATAAACGTATTTTCTTTCTTTCTTTTTTTCTTTCTATGAGACGTGACCGCGTCTCCCGCGCTCTTTCCGCTGCCCCGATGATGCCTCGTCCCTTCCCGCGCTCACAACTCATACCGTTAAAAACACCTAAAATCATCTACTGCGCAAGTCAAACCACGTGGTGTGTCAAGTCTCATCTTTAGTGGCACGTATTGTACAATTTCGTTATAAATAAATATAAATTGTAGTCACATTAAAATCCGTTCGCTTTTGCACAACTACAAGGCAAAACTATGTTAATTTTAATTGGTGATTACGACAATATCTCCGTCTCAATTAAGATTTCTAAAAGCCTTTGCTTAGTTTTAAGTTATATAATTAAATATTGCTCAGTGGAATCTCAGTACCTATATTATGGTTACTAAGTAGAGTATTGCTAAAACAAATAAGTACCTAGAATTGTAATCTTATTCAATGTTTGTTTAATTAAGTTTTTAATCCATTTTATACACTTCGTTCTAGTGTTTGTTTCTAAACCTGGTTTATCAAATTAACGTTAAAATGTACTACTATTTTGAAACTTGTTTATGGAATGAAAATTGTATCTTTGACAAGACTTGACACTTTTTGCATATATGGGTCAATCTGCCTAGCCTTTTCCCAACTATGTCGGGGTTGGCTTCCAGTCTAACCGGATGCAGCTGGATACCAGTATTTTACATGGAGCTACTGCCTACCTAAGCTTCACAATCCAGTTACTGGGTAATACGATACCCTTTGGTAAGACTGATTATCAGAATTTTGGGCTTCTGACGACCCGTAACGATTGTCAAAGATCCACGAATGACAGCCGGGACGCGTATATAGAAATGCTACTTCAGTATTTCCCCTAAGGCGGAGACGAATAGAGTTAACATTTCCAGACGTTAAACACACGTAAATGCTTGTAAATGCTAATTCAATACGTCACATATGGTGACGTACTAGCGTAGGGTTTCTAATTTATTAGGCAGTGAAACGTACTAGAAACCCTCATCCCATTCGTCAAGCTCGAGTGACCTACTGGCGTAAGATTTCTAGTAATTTACGCTCAAAATATTCTTAGAAATGCTAATGCGATACGTCTCTCTTGTTTTGTCTCACATCTATTTATTCGTCTATCATGCAGATATTGCTATCACGATCACACAGCGTCGTATAAAATATTTATGTCTTGCTCTGCGCGAGCCGATCATTACTACAGCCTTTGCGACTTGTTAGTGTTTATTGCAGTTCGGAAATGCAAAAACGTAACCTCTGATTGTTGAAAGTATTTTTTTGTATGGTGATTATAATTATTATTAGCCGTTGGTCCCGGCTGTCATTCGTGGATCTTTGACAGTCATTACGGGTCGTCAGAAGCCCGGAAGTCTGACAACCAGTCTTACCAAGGGGTATCGTATTACCCAGTAACTGGGTTGTGGAGGTCAGATAGGCAGTCGCTGCATGTAAAATACTGGTATTCAGCTGCATCCGGTTAGACTGGAAGCCGACCCCAAGATAGTTGGGAAAAGGCTAGGCAGATGATGATGATGATGGTGATTATAATAATCTTATATGAGTCAGAAAGTAATAAATAGGAGGTCGAAAAAGATCAAAGTTCAACCAACCTCCATTGCGCGGCGGAAAGACAGAGGCTTATCAGGAGGAAGAATACAAGCTGGTCGACCTTCCGAAATCGAAATCCGAAGTGCCAAAAAGGACCCCACAATAAATCATTCAATATAAATAAAAATGAACCATGTGCAAAAATAAGAACATTAAATATAAGTATTTACAACACCTGATTGAAATGATAATTATCTACGATATAATTGTTTTTCTTTTGTCATTGTCCAGTATCTTTTAACGTAATTAAAAATTACACTCTTCTAAACCCTCCTCAGTTTCAGCGACACGCTAACAAACAGAATTAGGATAAACCCCACTTTACGCCCATTAAAACCACTCGGAATCCTATGAGAGAAGGTCACCGTCTGATGACAAACAGAACTAGGATAAATCCCACTTTACACACGTTAAAATCACTGAAAACCCTACGCTAGTATGTCACCATCTGTGACGTACTGAATTAGCATTTCCGTGTGTTTAACGCCTGGAAATGCTAACTCTATCGTCTCCACCTGAGGGGACGTACTGAATTAACATTTCTATTTACGCAGCCGGGACCAGCGGTTTTACGTGCTTTCCAAGGCACGGAGGGGTCTTGGTATGTAAAGATGGTCACCCATCCACGGACCAACCGTGGCACATTTGCTTAGACAGATATGTGAGGGCATCTTCTAAATAGTCAGTCAACGCACAACCTAAACCGCTGGGTCTAGAAGCATGAAAATTTGTACATAGTATTATTCTAACGAATGTGAGCATTATGGAAGAATTTTTGAAAACTCATCCCGTAAAGGGGTGTCAAAATTGCCCTAAAGGCCCAATTTTTATGCCTAATTTTGCCCAATTTTCATGATGACAGCGATGCAGACGAATTTTTTGATGCTCAATGATTCTTTTCACTCACCACACGTTATTATTATTTTAAGTCTGTTAGCTACATACAGGGTGTCCCGTAATTAATGGTTATCCATTAACACAGTACAGTACCCCGTAAGAGGTTATCCTCTTACGGGGTCACTGTACTCATCATTATGAACAACTTTTACTATGGGACCAAACCTGAAATCACGAAAAAAAAACCAGCAGTTGCCTACATTTTGACGAGTTATGCGAAAATAAATGTAGGGAACAGTTGATTTTTTTTTTCGCTATTTCATGTTTGGTCCTATAGTAAAAGATGTTCATAATGATGAGTACAATGACTCCTTAAGAGGTTATCTATTAATTACGGGACAGCCTGTATATTATGTAAATATTTGTAAACAGAAATAAAGGAGTATGTTATGAGATCGTCATTTATTTCTGTTTAAAAATAAATGGGAAATAAGAAATGGGAATTAATGGGAAATAAAGGACAAGTTTATGTGCTCGTCCCTTATTTCATGGGACTTACACATAACTGGCGAAATCTGCCTACCTCTTCGCGGAATGCAGCCGTGAAGTTATGTATGTATTGTACTTCTAGGTCACAAGAGAAGAAACCAGCTCTCTGGTACTCGTACGGAGCGTAATGGCCCATTTCCTTCAACGAATCGCGATGTTGCCGCTCTTAATATACCAATATGGCTGTAAAAATAACGTTTATTAGTTTTATATAAAACTTGACCCACTTCTGAACGTCGCACATGAGAAGTGATGGTCTCATATAAGTTCAGAATGGCTTGGAATCGTTTTATCCATCAAGATGTCACTACAATGGTCGGTCATTGAAAGTACCCAAAATTTCTATTGAACGAACTGACCGAATGAACCATCTCTTCCGATCAATGGTGAGTGAACGAATGAACGGTGTTCGGTATCTGTGGAACGCAGCTCGACCGGTTTTTAATTTTGTTTTTTGTTCATGGAATTCAGTGAGGTTTTAACTGACATATTTCTGGTTTATGGATATTGCGCATTGTAGGTACCTTAAGTCTATAGCCAAAATAAATATGGAAAAAATATGATTTAAGTTCATCAATATTTCAGGTTTAAGCGCACGGTATGATGAAAAATATTCTGTTGTTGAGAAAGGTCAATCGCAATAAAAATAATAAATGTATTTCAAAATAATTTGCTTGATTCATTTTAGCTAATAACTTTGATTGAAGTTTATAAGTGGATATTATGTTTGCAGATGTTAAGCCGCCTATTATTTCAATTACTCAGATGGTAATCAAGGCTCTTATTATAATATTCTTTTTAATCCTAAATGTCAAGCGAAACCAATTACGATTACCTTTGAATCTACATGAATTGGTCACTGGTTTTAATATTCTTCTTTGTTTTATGATAATAATTAGGTAATAAGAAACAAACAAAGCTGGCATTTTTGTTTGTATTGTGATTAACAAATAGAAGCATCACTTCTGAAAATCTTATGTAGGTAAGAACTTATTAAAAATGTTTTTATTTTAATAATTTCCATAAATCGAATGTTTCAAGATCTGGGATGAAGCTACGGTTTCCTAGAAGAGTGGTGGTTACCACATAGCGTCCTCCTTTTACCAGCGAATGACGTCACTGAAATTTTAATTATGGAAGCAAGTTGGTGTGTTTTCCTATAGAGCAGTTTTTGACAGCGTAAAGTCAAATCCCGCTGCTATAATTTTCATTACGGACGTCACTGCGGCCGTTATTTGGCGGCCATCGCTCTTTTAGGAAACCGTGGCTTAAAACTCTCTTGAACTAAGCATAATTATATGAGACTCGTTGATGTCGGAGAATATCCCATGGGAACAAAAATCCTTCCGTATTCCTTGTCTACATTATAAAGGGAACCTCTGTGGAAAGTTTCAGCTTACTAGGTCTAATAGCGGGCTGGGCGTTGACAAGCCAGTCAGTCAGTCAGGACTTTTCTTTTTATATATTAAGATATAGGTGTCACCGTCATATATAAATAGAAACTATGGTAGGAAATATGTTTCCCACCATAAATTGTGCCGCCATATCCACGAAAGCAAACAAAAATAAAGATTTGCATAATATGTAGATACTAAACCCAAACCCACATGACTAACGTCAATAAACAAACCAAAATAAACATTAACAAAATAGTTTGAAACCACGAACAGACTCGTTTAGAGGCAAGTTGCCGTTCGAGTGATCAAAGTGATCATTATAGCCGCCCGGCTAACTCGCACCGTCAATAGCTTTGTAGCTATTTGCCCATTCTCCTTTTGTTAATTCAGGTTTTATAGTTTCGGTTAAAATGGGAAATTGTTATGTTCATCTAATTTTGTGATATGATTTTAATATTATTTCTAAAAGTTTTCATTTCATTGCTCAATAATCGAAATAATATTTTTTGTATAATGAGCAAAATGAAAATAAAAAAAAAGAAATGCATATTATTTGAGCAACAAAAATTTGTGTGAATTAAAATTTGCCGAGTTTTCTTTTAGTATTTTAGAACACTGAATTAGCATGCGAAGTTCATTAAAATGAGTAAAGCTGATACTAGCATTATTATTGTTTTTAATACATAGACAGGCAAAAAATAAAATGGGCTGGACTGTCCTCTTGTCATTTAGAATTGGGGTTGTTTGACGGTGAATTGCCGAAATTCAAAAACCCACACTTGATAAACTGAGGATAAAAGACCCGCATTTATTTTAGTCAATCGCTTTACGCCAAGTACATGCTAAAGTCGGGTGACAACATAAAGCTCTTCAAACAGAAAAATTCAATTGTGTACCTGAACAAATTCAATAAAGTAACGTAGTCCACATGTGTGTTTTATACACAAACCAATGCTGCAATATATTTAATTTACCAAACCAATTCTTTTGTATTAACTAAAATTCACAGTCACGTACGTATCTACCTACACTTTGCTGTCATAAATAACCTTAGGCAATAAAAAATACATGCAATAATATGTTCAATCTTATTTGTGAATTCCATTTAAATTTCTTGACAATGCAGTGGGTAAAACAAACAAAAAAAAAAAACAATTTCCTTTCACAACTTACAGAGAAAAACTCCTTTTCATTTTACTATTAACTCAAAGCCAGCACGTCGTTAAAAGGTTTTATTGAATTTTAAATATCAATAAATACAAAAAGGACATATCGGAAAACAAAGCACTCAAACAAATTAACAACCACAATATTTAAATTAATCGAAAAATGAACCGATTTTATTCCAAGCGCACAGAGAAATCATTCCGTAAATTTAAATGAAAAGTGCCTCTGTTTGAAAATAAAAGAGCGGTGAATGAATGAACGAACGGTATTGGATAATATTGAATTATACCTACTTCCCGATAAAATTCAAAGGTTTCGGTTATTAAAAATCTTTATTGACCTTAATAATAAAACTAAGTAATTCGGTTGATGAAAGCAGAAATATTTTTTTTAGCTTTCATTTAGCACTCAATCTTCAACATTCATCTGTTTTATCTGTGCCCAAAAATTGAGTTGTCTGTAGGTCAAGCTACTGCGATAACCTTAGAAAAGATTCAGAGAGATACTCCTTCAGATTGAGATTAAAAGTAACTGCGATATTTCATTGGCACTTTCTATCATTTGAAGAATTTGACAATAAAAGTGCTACTTTTGATTTAAATTCTGGGGACTGAGGCCCATTGAGAAGAAATTTTAATGATCATAGAGACGCTAACTGTAGGTTTACTGAACTATGAATTGTATAAGTACAAGAAATTTTCTTGGCAAATGGACTGGCGATTTCTGTAGATAATAATTATCGTGAAACATAATCGCTAAGTACCTTTAACGACTAAATAAACTGCCTCGTCGGTCCAGTGGCGCAAGCGCTACTGCTGAGAATGAGGTCTTGGGATCGATTCCCGGGTCGGGCAAAGTGTTTTTTCCATCTGGAATTTCTCAGTAGCAGCCCGGAGTCTGGATTTGTGCCCGATTAGGGTTGGGATTTAAACATAACTGGCGACATAGAAAGAAAAAAAAGAAAAAGTATTTATTGTAACTCGCACAGGAAGATCACCAACTAAACTAAAGACAATCATAGAATAATCCTACTAATATTATAAATGTGAAAGTTGTGAAGATGTTTGGATGTTTGTTACTCAATCCCGCAAAAACGGCTGAACGGATTTAGATGAACTTTGGCGCACAGATAGTTTATAACCTGGATTAACACATAGGATACTTTTTATCCCGGTAGTAGGTTCCCGTGGGATAATTTGCGATATCCACACGGGCGAAGCCGCGGGCAACGGCTGGTAAAAAAATAAAAAAAACAGTGCTGTACGAGTCTGTGTGTGTATATAAGGTGCTATAAAAGTATCTGCCACGGCTTCAATGGCAGACAGTATTGTGTATATAGATTACAATAGTGAAGAAATTTCGTACCCCGGACTAGTTAAATCAATTTGAGAAAATAAAGTAATTAAATAAACATTTACTTTTCCGCATAACGTGGTTCACAAACAACGTGCGATGTGACGTTTCGTCAATTAAAACAATTGATACCTCTTTCTAACTGTTCTGTGAATGAACACTGTTATGTACGGTATTAATGTATCACATAGGTAATGAGTACATTTGTGAGGGTATGTCGAATTACTTTTATAATAAAGCAGTCTGCTTTGAATCTCTGTGTTTCATTGACACGAACATAACAAACACTAATTAATACGAGACGGTTTCTTAAATAAATCAATTTGCACATTTTTTTTGTATGAAAACAATTATAACATGAGATCAATAATTTATCTTCACTATTGTAATCTATATACACAATACTGTCTCCCATTGCAGCCGTGGCAGATATTTTTACAGCACCATATATATTATGTGGGTGTACTATAAGTAAACTTCTGCCTATCCTTTCAGGGATGTTATGGTGTTGCTGTTAAATAAATAAATGTCACCAACAGGTAGATAAGAGACAGCCTATTCTTTACCAAGAATGACACAATGACAATGACTGCATAATGTAGGTACAGTTAACAAAAGAGATATCTAGGCAGGGTATACTAACATATTTGTATGTGAATTGCTTCATGTTCAATTTCGTGAAAATATACAATTTTGTGTTGGTGTGTTACAATGTAGGAGTATTGCAAAAATAAAGAAATATTATATAGAAATGAACATGAAGCAATTCACATACAAATATGTTAGTATACCCTGCCTAGATATCTCTTTTGTTGACTATACCTTTCAACACATTTATCTTATTCCCTTTCACATAACTACCTACATATACATATCAAACGACATACACCTAAACATCTTTTGCTTCCTAATCGCAATATTATGCTTTATTTCATGAGACTTGGGTGAAACAATTTTCTTTTTCACGCCTTCGTAGCCAAGAATTGCAACAATGTACAACCAAATGAGAATATTGTGTAACATATCAACGTGTTAGTTTATTTTTATTAGACGTATGTTATAGGAAATCTTGTGAACATAAACATTATGCTTATTTCCAAGTTATCGTACATGGAATGTTAGATAAGTAGGCCGCCTATAAACTATCTGCCTAGTCTTTTCCCAACTATGTTGAGGTAGGCTTCCCGTCTAACCGGATGCAGCTGAATACCAGTATTTTACATGGAGCGACGACTTTGCTGTATTTCGATTATCGACCAACAGAAATTTATTTATATTCCCACCTAAATTATTATACAGGGTTAGTTTTCAATGACCATGATTATGAACAACTTTCACTATGGGACCAACTTTAAAATCACGAAAAAAAAATCAGCTGTTTCATACATTTCGGTCGAGTAGGTATTGAACTTTAGTATGAAACAGCTGTTTTTTTTCCGTGATTTTAAAGTTGGTCCCATAGTAAAAGTTGTTCATATTCACGGGTAGAACGCCATGTGAAAATTTGGCTGGTCATTGAAAACTAACCCTGTTGATTAATATCGCAATAATTCTGTCACTTCCTTATTCTACAAGTCACATTTAATTCGGCAAAGTTCGGTTTTTCCGAAAATAAACGATGGATCCCCGATGGATAAGCCGGAAACTATCGTATAATGACGCCACAAACCATCGGCCACATAAACATTCGAGATTCAAACAAAGATCGAATGAACGAGAGAACGAATAACCGAACTGTCCGTGCTGTATGCGACGGTAATTACGTTAATAAAGCTGCGCCAATGTCGTTGAACTGAGCATTGAGTCGCAAACAATGGGTTTGTTCGAACACTATGAGTATGCTGATTATGGTGTATGTTCACCATAGACATTGTAATGAATGGGGGTTTTTGAGAGGTAATGATTAGCTTGGATACAAGTGATGTTTTTTGGCAGGAATCGTAATACTACTAGTTTTAGAAAAAAACAATTATAACAGAGTACCTACAAGATAAATGAACTGAAAACTAAAATTGGAACATGAAAAAGTAAGTTCAAAAACCCGACTACTGAAAAATCACGCTCACCGCGGTCGGTCTGTAACCAATTAAATTAATATTATTTACTTCCAATTTTACTTATTTTTAACAATTTAAACATATTTATTTACTTAAACAATATGACATATATACATATTTGTAATGTGCTCGTCAAAACCTTTCTTTTGATACCAAACATGTTATTATTATCTCAATTTATATTTTTTCGTGGTCAGAAATTTACGTGTAAAGTCCACCATATTAAATTTAGGGAGTATTGATATAGCATATATCATCGGGACCATTATTACGAATCTATTGATACCTCATTCATTTAAATCGGTTCAGTAATTTAGGCGCTACGGTGGAACACACGTAAATACATACTTATATTGTGTACATACTTACATACATACATAGACTGCTAAAACCATTACCCTTCCTTTTGGCTTTGCCGTAGTCGAGTAAAAAACGAAGTGTAGCGATTTCCAGTCAATGTTCCTTCATTTGTTATTTAGTAAGGTGGCTTTGAATAGATTCTTAAAAAACCTCTTCATAACTTCTTCTCTTCATAGGGCTATTTTTTTAATAGTCAGATAACTCTGTGACAGCTTTTGCATCACGAGCGCGGTGTGAATCTCATTTTACCTAAAATTGTACGTGGTATGAGTTCTATACCAAGAAAATATTTTTTTATTATTACTTAATAGTGATGGAACAACGTTAATAATAAAAAAATATTTTCTTGGTATAGAACTCATACCACGTACAATATTAGGTAAAATGACTCACGGACCCGATTCACACCGCACTCGTGTGAGGGGATAAAATATGTCAAACTGTCATATTTATTCTTCAGATATCTGACTATTAGAAAACCGGCCAAGTGCGAGTCGGACTCGCGAACGAAGGGTTCCGTACCATCTAAAAACGTATTTATAAAAACGGCAAAAAAATCACGTTTGTTGTATGGGAGCCCCCTTAAATATTTATTTTATTCTGTTTTTTAGTATTTGTTGTTATAGCGGCAACAAAAATACATCATCTGTGAAAATGTTCATGAGATACAGCCTGGTGACAGACGGACAGACAGATGGACGGTCAGCGGAGTCTTAGTAATAGGGTCCCGTTTTACCCTTTGGGTACGGAACCCTAAAAATCTGCCCTTAAGGCCACGTTAGCCGCTCATTCTTCCATAGAAACGTAATTTGGTGATTGCATGTCTGTTTGACGGTTTACGTTCAAAACTAAAAATTTTTTTTTTTTTTTTTCATTGTCTAGTCCTGTATGGAAGCAGAATCAGAAAAAAATATCGATTTTGAAGTTCATCGAAACTTAATTCAATACTAATTTTAACGCATCTTTGGGCGTAAATAAATAGCTCCCGGAGTATGAAAATGGCAAAGTAGTTACCGTACAGGGATAGATAATAATTTATTTAAGAATTCAAATAACTTTATTTTAAATAAATACATCCCGGAATTTTTTCCTAGTATATATACGCCCAAAGGACTGTTTATTAAATTTTATGCATTCGTTTTCGTTATAAATCATCGTCTATTTCACTGAATACATAAAAACTAGTAAATAAATAAATACTACATAAATATGTAATACTGAATAAATAAATAAAGTAACGTAATAGCATGCATATTAGACACGCCACCAACTAGTTCGAGCCGCCGACTAGGAGCTTACAAATCTTATGAAACCATTTTCTGAAACAGCCACTAAAATTCATAACATTTTTGGCTTAGATAATTTTCATATTTTTTAAAAATACAGTTTATCCCGATCGTCTCATTGCCGTCGACCCACTGAGATGGAACATTATTAATTCACTATACATAAAGCAAAAGTTATTAAATTAAGACACGTATAATAAAAGATAAATAATTAAATTATCTTTATCATGGTGAGGGTTTAATTTAAATACCCTTGATAGTTTTTGCTTGATTCTCAGTTTTTTTTTCGCATTAGACATAAAATATTCACGTATTAGTTATTAAGAAAGTTCTCTAATTTAACATATATCCAAATCATTAACATTACTCGTGACTAATTTAATATTACTTTTTAAATTCCTGTTCTTTCTATCTCAGTGAGACGATGACGGCAGTGGGACGAACGGGAATACACCAAAAATACATAATTTTCTTACATAATATGGAAGCCAAACAAAAAATAAATGTCTGAAAAGTTTTATTACATTGTATCGTTAACACTTTAACATATAACTTTCAAGTTAACACCTTTTGTTCTTAAATCTTTTAGCTAAAGAAACAGAAACAAAATCCAAGACACCTCAAAATAATACCGGCAACATTCATCCCGGTACTGTTGTTAAATCGGCTAAAGAAAAGCCGACGTCTCCAGGGACATGAAACGTAGAAAAAATCACTCAGAATTATACGAAGTAAAATCCCGTGAAATCTAAGCATTAATCTTCCAGTTTTGGAAGGAAAAGTACACAGTTTATCAGGTCAAATAGACTTTTGTATATGTGGGTAGTGAGAATTTTGTGTGGTAATGTATTGAGACTGGTATTCAGTTGGGAGCTATTTAAGTAAACTACTATGAGAGGCTCGTGGCTAAGTAATAACAGCCGCATGAGTCGATCGATCAGGTTGATCAGGTGGTCTGCTCGTGGACGGGTGACCGCCTTTACATACCGAGACCCCTTTGAGATAGAGAACCGTTGGTCCTGGCTGTTTCTTGGATCTATGATTCCTTACGGGTCGTCAGAAGCCCGAAAGTCAGACAACCAGTCTTACGAAGGGGTATCGTATTACCCAGTTACTGGGTTGTGTAGATCAGATAGGCAATCGCTCCATGTAAAGTACTGGTATTCACCTGCATCCGGTTAGACTGGAAGCTGACCCCAACATAGTTGTGAAAAGGCTAGGCAGATAAGGATGAGGCATATATATGACACCCTAAATTCTTTGCGGTTCAAGTCTTCATAAATTACTTTTACAATCTCCACCGTCTTATAAATATGCTAAAGCTATTTTTTATGAACAGATTTCAATAAACTTTCCTTAGATAGGCAGCAGTCTACATCGTTTCTAAGGTTAGTTTAGGAAAATCTCGTAAACTTCTCAATAGAGTTTAACGGTTCTTGTATTGGTTATTAATGTTTTCTCCTTCATGAAATAAAAATATATTTTCCCTTTGAGCTTTTGTTCGGAATTTGATGTAGGTGAATTACTAGTATTATGAATTTGTGTGTTAAATTGTTTTCTTTGCTTTTGCTATAACTTGAAATGCGCCAGGTTTTGCATATCTAGGTACCGTGTGCTAATGATAACGACATTATCAATAAATCAATTTTAACTAAGGCAAAATGAACAGAATCGTTGAACAAGAACCTTTTTCTTGACATTGGCTAGTAGGCTTGCGAGAAGTGCCTTGTGAAGGTGTTGAATACGAGGCTTTTGGCTACGTATTAGTGTGTGTATTTTGTAAATTACTTTTGTAATATGCGTCTTCTTTGTGCAGAATAAACAATGTTTGTTACTTTCTTTCTTTCTTTGTGAACCGAAAAAATGTATTTTCTTTCTTTCAGTATGCATAAGCCACTTTCAAAGTCTTCAATCAAAGTTATGTATTTTTTATCTGAAATTTTACATTTACTACTTCAACATACGATTTGTAGTACGTACAAATAATTAGCTGCGTAGACACAATAGTTATAAGATGGCAATCGATCGCAATGCCTTTCATCTTGATAATTCAATCACGTTCATTGAGTTATTGACGTCGCTAAGCAGAAGAATTTTTCAAACTTATGAAGCAATGTATGTCAATTTTTTTACGACTGTCCAAAAAGGAGCGTAAGTTTTTTATTTTATTTCATAAGGAAAACAAGCAATTAGTATATTCAATGATATTATATTTGTAAAGAAACTGATCAGATGGCAAACGTTAACTGTAGTCAGGGTAAAATCAATAGGGATGATGTCTGGGTAAAAAAATTAAGGAATTCTATTTAGTTCGTCAGTCAGTTAATAAAAGAATAGTCACTTATGTTTTGCTTTATTAAAAAAATTACTTAGATAAAACGCATTAAAGTTGGGGACTCCCTATGTCACAACTACGTATTAAATCTAGCAAGGCGTGACGTCATTCCACATTTTAACTCAATTATAGCCTTAATCTTTTGGTTACGTAAAAATAGAAAAAATAGACCGTATATATATTTTTTTTTATGTGTGTTCGCGGATAACTTCGTCATTTATGAACCGATTTTGATGATTCTTTTTTTGTTGGAAAGGAGATATCCCTAGGGTGGTATCGTGATAAGGAAACCAGGATCTGATGATGGCATCCCAGAGAAATCGAGGGGAATCTTCAAATTTTATAGGCACACCTATAGCGATTTGGGTATTTTTTATAGTAACTCGTGCATTTGCTCCCGGAAAGCACCATTTGGTGAAGTGGAACTGATGAGGAAGACCACAGATGGCCATCGGAACTACTCAATAATACGTTTTCACGGGTTGGGATTCGATTATTGCTAAGCAATTTATACTCATACAATACATATGTTGAAGTAGAGCTGATGGTGATTTCACAATCAGTTCCAGTTTTCCTGGTGCCTGGGAGAACTCTTCAACAATTATAATGTCCTTGTATCGGGAAAAGCAATATTTTGTAAAAGGTGATGAGCAGTTGACGTTAGGCTATTGTAACTTAGATAAATTACAGACTGACCCACTAAAAAGTGAAAAATAAAAACTTTTTTACAAAAAAAAAAAAAAAAAAACAATCAACTTCCAAAAAAATACTACAAAGTGAAAAATAACTTTAATTTTGGAAGTCGGTGGCAAAAACTAAAATACAGATCCAAAGACACCGACTTCCGAAATTAAAGTTATTTTTCACTTTGTAGTATTTTTTTGGAAGTCGGTTGTTTTTTTTTTTTTTTTTTTGTAAAAAAGTTTCTTATGTGTTACGTAATTACCCCTCTATCTTAACCCCAATGTTTTACATAACTAAGATGGTGTCAAATCAACCACACCACCACCGAATGATGTTAAAATCACAATATTTGCATCAGCTCCTACAAGGTTCAGTGAAGCCAGTCGCACAGGTCTGACGGGATAGGGCGCATTCCTCGACTGCGTTCCTCGGCACTCACGCGCAACGTGTGTGTGTGCGTAAGAGTACGTATTCATAATTGGTGACAGGTGATTTGTAGGGCAATAAGTAGACTTTTTTATTTGTTAGAGAAATAAAAACATGACTGGATATTGGTTGTTTATGGTCTGCGCAGTTTTGTATTGGTTTATTGTGCTTTTTTAACCGACTTCAAAAAGGAGAAGGTTCTCAATTCGTCGGAACCTTTTTTTTTTATGTATGTTCCCCGATTACTCGAAGATGGCTGGACCGATTTGGATTTTTTTTTGTTTTATTCGCATCACAGTTGGTCCCATATAAAATTGATTAACTTTGCTTCGGTAGTTTTTGAGTTAGCTTCAATAATAAGTATTTTTTCCCCACTTTTATATGGATGATGTTCTAGTTTGTTTTGCAGATAGTGGTATTAGATTTTGTGTGGGGTAGGTACACAACTAAAAAGTGAAAAATAAAAACTTTTTTACGAAAAAATACAACCGATTTCCAAAAACAACACTACAAAGTGAAAAATAACTTTAATTTCGGAAGTCGGTGGCAAAAAACGAAAATACATTTAACCAGACACCGACTTCCGAAATTAAAGTTATTTTTCACTTTGTAGTGTTGTTTTTGGAAGTCGGTTGTATTTTTTTTGTAAAAAAGTTTTTATTGTTCTATTATTATATTATGTTGATTTTAAAGTTAAGCACTTATTGTGCGTTCCATAGCGTCTATGGTTTTATTTACTGCAGAATCATTAACACGTTTTGTGACCATTACGTATTATCTTCGAAATTGTTCTTTGTGCTATTGAAATTGCAGCAATTAATGCTATGAGAACCATTAGATACATATTCATCTCCCATGTTAAAATTAATTTCAATATAGTCGTGACTAATTATATTTTATCAGATATCTAAGTACATTTTAGCTTGATATCTTACAGTGATCTTCCGTGTGGAAGATCAATCTAATCAATTAAAATTATACATCTTTAGTGGCTTATCTAAGTCAATTAGCCACCGCTATAATTCTACACAAATTCAAATTTCAAAAACGGAATACCTGAAATCGCAATCAACTCGTGCTCCGAACAAGCGCAAGAGTGGACCGGTTGCTAACAAAAGGGAAAGGGCGTGGATTCCGTAGAAAACGAGAGGGAACAGAATACACGACATTCTTTCGACTCGTTTGATTCTGTTAAAAAAATTCTGTATCAAACAGGTTTTTTATCGGGTACCGAATATTTGATATGATTATGGGTTGATGCTGATTGTTTTTATTTATGATTTGGTTTGTTCTTCGCTGTTTTGGTCAACAATATAGACTCATTTTAATCAATTTGCTGCAAAATGTACAATTGTTTATTATATCTAAACTCAGATTTTTAATTTGCTAGACTAAAATGGCATAGTCTTAAAATGAGTGAAATGTCAAAATGACAAAAAAGGTCGAGCGCAGCTGTCATTTTTGTCTAGCAAATTAAAGATCAGAGTTTACACAGCACTGCTATTACCTATGTCTGGTCAAGTGGTTAAATAAATAAGCTAGTATTTACTTTACACTCAGGTTATAGAAGAACGGCAGATAGACCGTGCGGAACACTGAGAGTGACGCCAAAAAAGCGAATACAAATTAATTAAAAAACGAATCTTTTCAATAAAATTATATCTACTAGAAGTGGCTCTAATAAATTCAATACCTAATGCAATGGTTACTAGATGGACTTATCTAGAACACAATTTTAAATAAGAAACGTTGCAATTAATGGAAATCCAGATATAAAATACATGTAAACGCAAACGTCCACGAATCATTCCGAATGGCAATCCTATTTGGAGCATTCAAATTTAGTTTTTTCATGAACGAATGAACGATAAAACTACTAATAGGAATGGAGACGGGAGTTAAATCAATCATCGGTATCAGTGAACGAAATCTCTTTGCGAATGAGAATTGAAATCGATGAATTATCGAATTTCACTTGCATACTGGTGTGAATGGAAAATCTAAATAACAGTGAATGGTATATGCACTATTGAAGAATTGTTTTTGTGTAAAATGTCAATACAAATAAATAACAGGTTACTTTTATAGGTTGAAGGTCTTTGTGCGAAGTTAATAAGTTAGCATCTCTTTAATTGTTAATCCTTTTGGGGTATAGAGAGGTCATTAAGATCCCGTTTTTAACCGACTTCAAAAAGGAGGAGGTTCTCAATTCGTCGGAACCTTTTTTTTTTAATTCTTTTTTTATGTATGTTCCCCGATTACTCGAAGACGGCTACATTGATTTGGATTTTTTTTGTTTTATTCGAGAGGGTATACATCACAGTTAGTCCCATATAAAATTGATTAACTTTACTTTGATAGTTTTTGAGTTAGCTTCAATAATACGTATTTTTTCCTCACTTTTATATGGATGATGTTCTAGTTTGTTTTGCAGGTAGTGGTATTACAATTTGTGTGGGGTAGGTACACAACTAAAAAGTGAAAAATAAAAACTTTTTTACAAAAAAATACAACCGACTTCCAGAAACAACACTACAAAGTGAAAAATAACTTTAATTTCGGAAGTCGGTGGCAAAAAACGAAAATACATTTAACTAGACACCGACTTCCGAAATTAAAGTTATTTTTCACTTTGTAGTGTTGTTTTTGGAAGTCGGTTGTATTTTTTTGTAAAAAAGTTTTTATTTTTCACTTTTTAGTTGTGTACCTACCCCACACAAATTGTAATACCACTACCTGCAAAACAAACTAGAACATCATCCATATAAAAGTGAGGAAAAAATACGTATTATTGAAGCTAACTCAAAAACTATCAAAGTAAAGTTAATCAATTTTATATGGGACTAACTGTGATGTATACCCTCTCGAATAAAACAAAAAAAATCCAAATCAATGTAGCCGTACATCGAACTGAAGGTGCGATGTTTGTTATAGTTAAAATAAGATGGTGCAACCCACCCTTGTTAAAGTTATTGTTAGACAAAAAATGGGTTGTTCCATTTGACAATTTGTTAGCTGACGTCCTAACTTTAACTGTAACCTTAACCGCCCACGCTTCGCTGGTTAAAATTATTGTTAAATATCTGTCACTTCTGTCAGACGCGTCGAATGTCATGTCTCTGCTTTGAACTTTATCTTTTACATATGACATGACGGTGCAACAGCAGGTAGTCATTCTATGGTTAAAACTATAACCTAGCCCTTGGTGCAACCCACGCGTCTTTCCGTCTCTGCCATCTTCAAACGAGTCACAGAAACTTTAAGATGTTTTAAATTACTTTAGCGTTTAATGTGTTTAGTGATTTGTAGTACAAGTGGGCCTACCACAGAGCATTTGTTAGAACATTTTACAGAAAACTGAACCAAGACAGCCAGTCGTAGGGAACTATATCTCCTTCGAACACCACAACAATCGCCATACTAATTAAATAATAACAGTTCCATTAACCCGTCGCGCGCTAATTAGCAGACACAATTGAAATTCTATTGTTATCTGTACACATGGTGTGCAATCGACATTTTAAGAGTTAAACAATGATTTTGCAGTCACATCAATCAAAAAGTAATTTACATTACAATAATAGACCGACTTGAAATTGTTAAAAATTGCATTCTAGCATTAGTTGCATTAACTGTCTGGCATTCTAATAGTCACCTTAACCCATTAATGTTAAAATTGCATTGTGATTGGCAATTTGACATTATGCTGGCTCTTGGCATCAATCGTAGTAAGTACGCGTAGTAGTGGTATGAGCAGAACAGTCTCAAGTGACCTTAAACGATTCGTTATGCGTTATTAGTGGCAGTTTTAGGATATGTAAATTGAATGGTATGTCTATTTCCAGTTTTTTTGTGGATTGTGAAATCAAATGCCTATCTCAAAAAAGCAAAACTTTTAAAATGCTTACAAAGTTAATCTACAAATAAATCAAAGAACTCATAGGCAATCACATCACATCACACTTCACACTATCACATCACACTAATATTATAAAGGCGAAAGTTTGTGAGTGTGTGTGTGTATGTTTGTTGCTTCTTCATGCTCAAACGGCTGGACCGATATGAATGAAATTTGGTATGTAGATAGCTTATACCCTGTATTAACACATAGGCTACTTTTTATCACGTTCTACGCGGGTGAAACCGCTGGGCGCAGCTAGTAAGCAATAAAAAAAGTTAATTGCCAATGAAATAAAATGTACCGCTGTTTCTTCAATATACACATACATCTACAAATAAATCAAATTAAGAACTCATAGGCAATAAGCAATAAAAATCACTAAGACATATTAGCTAGAAATGGAACAATAATCATACGCGATCAACTCACTTTGGTCACCCTTGAAAATATTGTTCTGGCTGAGCACCATCTTCGATTTGATGCGATATAGAGTCTTTACAGAGTACGCAATATTGACATTGAAACTTTTTTTTTTCGGTGTTTTGATTGTGGTTGCCTGCCTAATAATATTCTATACATCCATAGACGTGGAATTTAATACTGCGCCATCTCTGCGTTTTAAAGGGAACAAATCGGCGCGACTACCAGTAGTCGTGGCGTTCAACCGGAACTTTTTCGACTACCATGGCTATTGGTGGCGGTTCTGGCATTTGACTGGATATCAGTCAATCAACCTAGACCACATGCTGCTGGGCAAAAGCTAGATTGGTCTAAGGAATTAACAGTATAAGAATTGCACACGACGCGACTAGTCGTACAGTCCGGCCGTCGTGCGAATGCGTTCATGACACCTGTCAGTTTCATACTAACGAATAAGTGCTTTGCGAATTTGATCCTTAAGCCGGATGTTGCGCAAACTTAGTTGTTCATTGATAGCTTCAGTGTAAATAATTATCTATTTACACGTGAATTCATCATAAATAAGTTTGCGCAACTAGTTTCGTAATGTGAACTCGGCTTTATAGTTACTAGAAATTGTCCAACTGCTGTCAGGAATGCATATACTCGACGGCCGGACTGTAGTTCGTGATTGAATGGGTCGTGTACTGACTGCTATTGAAATATAGTGACATTCTGGCTATTCATTGGTAATTTGTGTTTGTAACTGGTTATTTTTGACTAGCGGAGTCGTGGACGATGGGCTCAATATTATAAAAGACTATTTTCTTGGGATAATTTCTGCATTATAGGTTAGGGTTAAATTTTAATTGCTTTATAACCGATTTCAAAAAAGGAGGAGGGTCTGCATGTTTCTTTTTAATGTATGTTCTTCGATATTTTCGTCAATTGTGGACCGATTTTGAAAATTATTTTTCATTTGTTAGAGGAAGCTTGCGGGGTGGTGTCGTATAATTTTTATTAATTTTGCTTGGGTAGTTTTTGAGTTAGCTTCGATAATACGTATTTAATTAACTTTGTGTATCTTGATGATATTATAATATTTCCTGTCACTGTTGTTTACATAGCAAGTAGTGGTAAACGAATTGGTGTGAGATAAGTACCATAACTAAAAAGTGAAAAATAAAAAACTTTTTTCCAAAAAAAAAAAAAACAACCGACTTCCAAAAAAAAACTCTACGAAGTGAAAAATTACTTTAATTTTGGAAGTCGGTGGCCAAAAACTAAAATATAGATTTCGATAAAAATGTTTTTACATCATGTTACTTGTACACTTAGGTATACATTAGCTTGATTACATTTCTCGCTCACCTCGGCCATTAAAGTTAAAGGCTCGTCTCACTAACACATTTCCTTGAACAACATTTATGTGTATTCACTCTAACGTCAAATGCGTTCCCGGAATGCTGGGAGCCTGGGATAAAGTGACCCAAGTCATGTTCAACTATTGATGCTCTAAATGTATATTGAATAATCACTCCAGACTCTGAGACTCTTGAATCTCGGACCAACCGCGGTTAAGCTACGCTTGCCGCGGTTGGTCAGTGGATGTGTGACCATGTTTACATACCAAGATTCCTCCATGCCTCGGAAAGCACGTTAAGCCGTTGGTCCCGGCTATCATTCGTGGATCTTTGACAGTCTTTACGGGTCGTCAGAAGCTTGAAAGTGACAACCAGTCTTACCAAGGGGTATTGCCCAGTAATTGAGTTGTGGAGGTCTGATAGGCAAACATACTGGTATTCAGCTGCTTCAGGTAAGACTGGAAGGCGACGTCAAGGCTAGGCAGATGATGATAAGCTCCAACTGGGAAGCTTGTGTCCTTTTGGGAGTTCAGTGGCATCGGTTTCGTGTTTACCGACAACGATATTAGAATCTGTGAGGCAATATCGACTATTGAAAAGATAATTTTGAAGTCCCCAAAGTATTTCTGGTTCAAACCGGTGAAGGGTAATAGTGAATCCGTACCTAAATACGAACTCAATTTGGATAGCGTGACAGTTAAGTGCTTGATATTTCTTTTAAAGATATATTTATGCTGAGGGCTGTTAGAATCTATTGATATTATACCGTCATTGTTAAATGTAACAGGAAATATTAACAAGTTTAAAAAAAGATTTGGCAACATGCAGATACTATAAATGCAACAGTCGCTTTAGCGTTTCTATCTGTTGCTTTTGTCGATCCGGCAAAGTAAGAAATGCGAGAAATCTTAGCAATACTTTCGGGATAGCTCTCGGCACAGTTGCAAAATTATTTTCAGCAATCTAGGGTAACCAGTGACGTCAATCGCACCCAATGCAAATCAACATTGTTCTTTTGTTTCCAACTTTCAAAAATCCACCATTGTCCGCACTTTCGGAATAGACATTTCGGATACAATTACTAGTATTGGTAATGCACATTTACATGAGTCGTACCTATGAATAGGTTTCTCGAAAGGAAGCGTACTTGGCCCCGTTCGTTGTGTATTTCGAAACGGCAGCAATCTGAGCAGCTGAGAACGAGTGAACGGAGCTCAAGGATGCAGCCACAATTGCTTAGTACGTGGTGTTGTAATCACGATAGTATCAACCCTGGTAATTAGTGTAGGTGCTGTTTGATTGGTTGGTTCGATTACTGATAATGGAGATGTAATGTTTAAGTTGGAATTGCATGGATTGTTGGATTTTCTACTAGAAATAATTATCTTAATTGCACCGTTTAGAAGTTCTTATGAATAGAATGTATAGCACATTGCATGGAGTAACCGTAAATTTTAGAAAAGGGAGGCCCGTCAAAAGGAAAAAATGTTCAAAAGGCACAGATTTTAAACTTATCTACCCGCTAAGTCAAAGTCAAAGCATTTATTTCAATTACATCACTTTACAGGCACTTTTGAGTTGTCAAGAAGTCGGTTGGCTCGTTCCAAAGCGCGATCCCCATGGAAATAAACGGGTAACTTTGAGTATAATAACTTATCCAAAGGTGGTGAAACATAACCCTTACGAAGTTTATCCTAACAAGAGTCATGTTTGCACGTGTAAAGCCTGCACAACACTACTCGCAAAAGTTGCTTCGACGAAGTACTGGTCGAAGTTGAAAGCGATTAAAACGGTTGCACGAAGCGAACCGATGTGATCTACTACACTCTCGTATTCGCTTAACTTCGTTCAACTTCGCGAATACTGTAGTGCAGCCTTAAAATTTGTGTCCTTGGATAAGGAGAAAACTAAAAATAAAAGACAATCGGAAAAGTCAGAACAAACGGATAGTTTAAATACAGAATTAATTTCCAACCAATCCAAACAACAAATCCAAGACCAATGACCAAACACCGGAAAATCCAAAAAAGATGGAAAAAAAGATTGAAAATGTAAATTGAATGGCGTCCAGGGTTAGATATGAAGTGTTCAGGTCCATTCAGGTCCTCTATTTACTTCCTTTTGTTACCAGCGATCGAAGCATTGAAAGCTTTCGAGGGGCAAAATTGAATGAACGACTCTTGTGTAGCGTGACGCGGTATCTGACAAAGTTTCGGTGAATTTTTCTTATATAGTCTTTTTTGTTTTTTTTTTTTTTTTGTGATGTTTAAAAACTTTATAAACACTGTGTGTTCTCAGTGTTTTGTGTAAGTGAACGTTGCTGGATGGTTACTTTTTAACTACGGATTTCATTTGTTTTTGAATCCAAGGCACACCATAAAATAATACAAAAACTTTAGTTTCAATCACGCATTACGTTACATTTAGAAAGAAAGAAAGAAAGAAAATACGTTTATTTGCGGTAAACATGACGCAAAGGACAACAAAATAAAATAAACAATGTAAAAAGCAAGTTTTGGGGAAAATATGCGTCACATCTACGCAAAACGGCTACCGCTCAGCATAACTAACTAACTAGCATAACATTTAACTCTGTACTTTGTATTAAAAAAAAAAAAACACGCAAATGTGATATGGCACGGTAGTAGCTAGACTTTTCATAAAAGCAATAATACAGCGTCCAAAAAACAAGTTTACTCTTTACCGCACTATAGGCAGTCGCTCCATGTAAAATACTGTTATTCAGCTGTATCATACATAGTTGGGAAAAGGCTAAGTACCAATCCAAAAAAGAATTAAAAATAATCCCAAACTTCGTACGAAAAAGTCCGATCCGATGTCAGATACACATTTTCACACCACAACAAAAGAGACTTTCCCTTATTGCGCGAAAGAAAGTGAATTTAGTGGGGTGCCTCCTTTTTTAAATGGCCCTTAGATAATATGCCCTTTGTACACGGAATTGCGAATTATTATGGTTTAGTGGGTAAAGGAAATAACGCGTGTATTAATTCCTTTTCACGTTTAGTTTTGTTTTGTTCCGCGTTATGAATTACAGTAGGTAGAGGTAAATGTGAAAATATTTTCTTTTTGTGTAGTTATTACTTATTTGTCTTGGTTTGTAATAAATAAACTGAAACAAAATGAATATGTATTGGTATTTCTTTAATATTTATTTATTTATTTAATTTGGGAAAACAAACAGTAGTATACTAATCATAAACAGTGTTGTCTTAAAATTAGAACTTTACAAATATACTACCCACAACATTTTCCACAGATTACTACATTATATAATAAAAACAAGCTATTAGCAAACGTGAACTGTAGCAGGGCTACCTTCATGAAAGAGAAGTTCTAAAAGATGTAACAAACAAAAAAAATCCATGCGTGATATACAATACAGGTCCCTAGCCTATTAATAATGATTGTGTGCCTATGGAGCCTACAGCCGATCCTTGAGAATCTTAACAATATCAGTTTTAGGAATAATATGTCTATTGCACCAAAATGCGTATTGTTTAATCCTCGAAGGAGTTGGTAGAGATTAAGACCGAGACTGCGATAATGTAGGCATTTGGATACTTTTCAAGCTTACACAAGGAGGATTAAGTATAGTAGGACCCTTAGCTTAGGATCTTGAAATAAGTACTAAAAACATAGAAAATGGGGGTCTTCAGGCTTTAGCACACCTCCGCCGCGAAACCGCGAAACCGCATGATGTTCCGTTGATGTTCCACTACTAGAGTAGCGAGTCATTTGAATTGAACTACTACTGTTTCGCTGCTATGGCTTCGCGGCTGAACTGTGCTAAAGTCCTAAGACCCCAATTTTCTGTGTTTTAAATACTTATTTCAAGATCTTAAACTAAGGCTCCTACTATACTTAATTCTTCTTGTTGAAGCTTGACAAGTATTAAGATGCTAGAACCACTTACTTAATAAAAATTATGAATTTTAGGTAAATCCTCTTGATATTTTGCCCTCAAAACAATATGGGCTAAGTTTGCGGTAAATAACAATTAACATGACTCTTGTCAAATGTTATTTTTAATTGCATGTATGTGACTGGTGACCGATACTTAAACACATGATTGTACTCACGATAACAAACAACTTTTACAATGGGACCAAACCTGAAATCGCGAACAAAAATCAGCTGTTCCGTACATTTTGACGAGTTATGCGAACATAAATGTATAGAAAGCTGATTATTTTTCGCGATATCAGGTTTGGTCCCCTAATAAAAGTTGTTTATTGTCATGAGTACAATCTGAAGTTTAAGTATCGGTCACTAATTACTAGTCACCCCATATATATTTATATATCTTATATATAAAATTCTCGTGTCACAATGTTCGTTCCCGTACTCCTCCGAAACGGCTTGACCGATTCTCATGAAATTTTGTGAGCATATTGAGTAGGTCTGAGAATCGGCTAACATCTATTTTTTATCCCGGTCTACGCGGGTGAAACCGCGGGGCGCAGTTAGTATATATATATATGCATCCTGCCCTCTGTGTTCCAAGAATTGCAGTCAAAGTGACCTCTGCGATTGAAAAATGACCGACGAAACCGTGGAAGTGGCGAAGATTTGGGCCGACAAGATCTAAAATACGGTCGTGCCGGCGACACGAAGAAGACGAAAAATTGCATCTAAATCCATGTGTTTTCCCGCTTAAAATAAACTAATAAAATCTAGATTCACTAAGATAATAAAACCTACATTCAGGTCACCAGAATCAAAGCAGCAATTTCATTCAAAAAGATGAAACCTCATCCCATCTAAAATTAACATGGTGTCACCGCAGCCCGAATGTGAATATCATATGAATGGTACAAAGTAAGGATTGACGAAGTAATATATATGCGGGATGGACCCCAGGTTATCTCGACACGTCAATCAAACCGGGACCCCACATTTTGATTGTGGGGTCCCGGGGTCTGGAGTGAGATCTAATGTGACATGAGCTTTGATGTAGTGAACGTAGATTTTTCCTTTAGAGGTCAATGACTTTTGACGTTGAAAAATCTTGTGCAAAGCTAATAAAACAGTTTTAATGTTTGAATCCTGTTTCCATAGACGTATAAAAAAAGGCGGAAAGATTCTCGCTAACAAAAACCGCCAAGTGCGTGTCGGACCACGCAGAATGAAGGGTTCCGTAGTTGGGATGAATTTATCTTAAGAACAAACTTAACATTGTAGTTGAAAAACAAGTTCTCCCATACATTCCAACTGTAAATGTAAGTTTGTACTCACAATATTGATAGATTTACCATGTTATTTTAAGACCACAGACTTCTTATAGGTTTTCCTGTAATCTACGGGTAAAGATCTATTTTCTGTATTTTTTTCAAAATTTTAGGCTCAGTAGTTTCGGAGATAAGGGGGAAATGGTCAATTTTCGTTTATTTTCTTAAATAACTTTAAAACAATTTATTTTAAAATTATAAAAAAAAATATATTTGAGACCCTCATAGTAACCCCTTTCATTTGACATGCCACATGGTGTAGTTTGCAAAACTTTTTTTTTTAAATTTTCTTATCTTTTTTTTATATTTTTTAGATCTATATTCAAACTTCATTTATTTACTTTACCCGTCCGTGTTTGGGTCACAGAAATTCATATGTGTACCAAATTTCAACTCAATCGGTCCATTAGATTCGGAGCAAATTGGCTGTGACAGACGGACAGACAGACAGACAGACAGACGGAAAGACAGACAGACACACGAGTGATCCTATAAGGGTTCCGTTTTTTCCTTTTGAGGTACGGAACCCTAAAAACTGTGTCTATCGGAGTCAGCCAGCTCGCTGTACCTACAGGCTGACACGCACACATTTCACAAGACATGCTGTATTTATACCTTATACCTATACATATACAAACCTTACCATATTACGAATACGTTACCATTTTACGAATGGTTGACTGGTGTGGGAATGTGTGCGTGCCGGTACTCTAGGTACCTACAGCGAGCAGGCTGACTGCGATAGACACAGTTTTTTGTTAGCGAGAATCTGTCCGCCTTTTTTATACGTCTATGCCTGTTTCAACTTGTTATCATACCAGTGCAGTGAATATTTATTTATTTATTTATGCTTATAGCAATTCGCATTGTGTTTGAAATATTAAATTAATTAATTTATTACACCTAAAAATAATAAATTATCAATTTCAAATAGTAAATTTCACTAAAAATAATCAATAACATATGCTAAATATTATGTCTATGGATTGTAAATAGTTATTATAAAAAATATTGTAAATTTATTAAGTATGTCAAATGATTATAAATGGGTCATTTGTTTGAAAATGTCTCTTGAACAGTGCTTTGCAGTTTTCAGAGGTTTTATCTGGTCTGGCATTTCACATTACCAATTTAACGGCCTTCACCCGGGTAGGTATATCTGATTGATCGTCAATTTAAACTAGCCTGACTATTCTACGAGTACTACTGGCTTCCCGCGAGGCGATTGACCCCCAATCTATCCAAAAACTAGTATTTTGTTATTCTTGTTCTATAATCTACGAATTGGCGTATGATTACTTTTTCTTCCAAATAGATGTTGTAAGTTTTTTAAGATGTCGCTTTGATTTCAATGGTCTTGCGAAGTCTACGCTTTTGTAAATCTTACGCTGTGTCGTTGTAGTTTTACTAGAGCATATTTAGATTTACACCTACTCAATACATGATATTTATATAAAAAGTATATTGATATAAACACTGACTCCAAGTTTCACTAGGCAACACTTTATGGCGCACTGCGACAAAACTGCGTGATGCATAACTGAGAAAAAAAGCGTTGCGCTAAGTTGTAGATACACGCATAAGATACACTCGGTGACCCGGAAACAGTCGTTTGTTATTTGCATGGCGTCATGCTTCTTATAACTTTTATGCTGGGATAGGTCAATCTGCCTAGCCTTTTCCCAACCATGTTGGAGTCAGCTTCCAGTCTAACCGGATGCAGCTGAATACCAGTATTTTATATGGAGCGACCTCCACAACCCAGTGACTGGGTAATACGATATCCCTTGGTAAGACTGGTTGTCAGACTTTTGGGCTTCTGACGACCCGTAACGACTGTCAAAGATCCACGAATGACAGCCGGGACCAACGGCTTAACGTGCTTTCCGAGGCACGGAGGAGTCTCGGTATGTAAAGATGGTTACCCATCTTGGACCAACCCCGGCAAGAGTAGCTTAACCTGATGGATTGACCCGTACGGCTGTTATTACTTAGCCACGAGCTCTTCTATGCTATGATATCCTCTATGCTGGGATAGGTACAGTTAGAAAAATTAATTGTAATCCAAATTGATATCTTATGTCAATTTGACGATTTATAGCCATTCGATATAACTGTCAAAGGATGACAGTTGTGATTTTAATATAGGTACGGACAAATTGCTTAACGATTGATTTCCTTGACTTTACATGATACTTTCAGTCGATTGTTTAATCAATTAATTAATCAGCTTTTACAACTAAAATATAACATTACCGTACTTATGCATTTGCAATCTGTGGATCAACTTTACGCGGCGGGCTTACAACGCCCTGCGTATTCAGTACAACGACGCTCTGAGGGCAGTGTTGAGAAAACCCCGGTACTGCAGTGTTTCTGCAATATTTGCGGATGCTTCCATCGAAGATTTCTTCACGTTCTTTATGAAAAGAACTGCATCGATGTTGAGCAGGGTCCGTGGTAGCACCTCCACCATAGAAATATAAAAAACATCTATGACCTTACTCTGTCCGCAGAAAGTTAGCGTGCAAAATCGATAGTCCTTTTACTATGTACTGGGCAGGACCTGCATAAAAATAGAAAATAGACTTTAGTCACTATTGTGTACCTAACTTGTTTTGTTTACTGACAAATTACTAAAACCTTTTATTTTTATTATTGCGTGTACTATTAACAACCCTACTAACGCCATCTTTGTAAATAAAATATGGACTGTACCTATGTCTGAAACACGAATGGATAGAATAAGAAATGATTACATAAGAGGAAGTCTAAAAGTGGCACCGGTGACTGAAAAGTTGTGCGGAAATCGGCTGTCATGGTATGGGCATGTGATGCGGAGGAGTGAGGAAAATGTCGTGAGGAAAGTTTTGAGTATGAATGTCGATGGCTATAAGAGTAGGGGAAGACCAAAGAAACGATGGATGGATTGTGTGAAAGATGACATGGCTAGAAAGGGGGTGACTACCGAGATGACGAATAATAGAGAAGTATGGAAAAAAAGGACATGTTGCGCCGACCCCAAATAGATTGGGATAAGGGCAGGAGAATGATGATGACCTATGTCTGAAATAAAGATTAATTAATTAATTTACAATAACTGAGGTAATTCCCTATTGGATTGGCACAATATCAAACAGACTGTTTTCTGCTTTAAGAATCGCGAGTTTGGTCCCAGCGTCATATTTGTGCAACGTGCAATAAATGTGCACATGCGATTAGTATCCAAACGCACTTAACACTTTACATACTTTAAAGACATCGTTTAAAACAAAATCTTAAAACCATCACTTAAAAAAAAAAAAAACAATTCAAAAGAACCCAAAACGGAGCGTTTCTCTCCCTTTAAGTAATAAGGACCTTAAGGCACTTTCCGCCGTCATCAGGAAGCAGTTAAGTGAAATTTAAAAAACATGGAGCCTTTTTACCTGACCGTAACATTTGTCATTCTGGATCTCTAAGAGCTCGGGATGATCTGTCACCATGATAAACGACCGAGGCTGATGTGTTCTACCACTAGTACATTTTGGCAGAAGGACCAGTCCAGTACTTAGAGCATAACCAGCCTGTGATGTTCCCACAGCTGGGACACAGGCCTCCTCTCGGTGAGAGGGAGCGGACCGTATTCCACCACGCGGGCCCAGTGTGGGTTGGCAGATGTCACATTTCTTCGAATTTTTGTTTCTAGGACATGCCGGTTTCCTCACGATGTTTTCCTTCGCCGTTTTGAGAGCAGTGGTGGTGGTGGCTATTTCACAAAATCATGACATTTGAGGTCAATACTAACTGAGAGAGTTGTATTGATGATTCCAATTATTATAATTTTGTAAATACATATTTGGGAAGTTCAAGAATCATATTTTGATCAACATAAAACTTGACACTGGCCTACAAATTGCAAAAAAACTTCAGAAAATTTTAATTTCACCCCTTTAAGGCATGAAAAGGCAAAGGCTTTGCAAATTATCGCTTATCATTGGACTGTAAAAGCTGATACGTAGTCTAATCCATGTCATGTGTATAAAAAAAAACTTTAAGCTAAACAGGAATGGCTTTATTGGCAATAGGCATGACTGTTGTGTGCTGTGTGGTCTGTCTTCGACAAAATGAGACTAACCTTCTAATCTTCAGTGGTTGTAAGGAGTTGATCCTTTCTGTTTTTCTATATTGTGGTGCTATTTCGCTAACTCGCTACAAAACAAGCATTAAACGGTTGAAGTTATTAAGTACACTTTTTGGTCAAAGAACTCGCCCATATTTTATTTTTAATGGTTTTTCTATTTCTGTTTCAGGTGCACGTGACGTGATAATAAGGTATGTTTTTTTTTTCAATTTCTGAAGGATGTGAGCAAGAGGAGTTTATCTAAAGCGTGTTTTAAGAGGTAGAAAAGTGATACTTACAAGTTAAGCCTAAAGACTGATTAAAGAAATGAGGGTGAAAGGTGACGACTGTGGAGAAAGATGACCTTTTTACTAGCAGTGGCGTACCAGAAAAAGATGGAGTTTACTTAGCTACTTCACTTTTTTACGTAAACTTATTTTTTGTCAAATAAACAGAGTGTAATTTTAATCACCGTCCACCTTTCAAGGGGTCATTGTACTCATCATTATGAACAACTTTTACTATGGTACCAAACTAGAAATCGGGAAACTTAAATCAGCTGTTTCCTACATTTTGACGAGTTACGCGAACATAAACGTAGGGAACAGCAGATTTTTTTTTCGCGATTTTTTGTTGGTCCCATAGTAAAAGTTTCATAATTATGAGTACAATGACCCCTTATGAGGTTAAAGATGATTAAAATTACACCCTGTATAAATTACGTATTGTTATAAATGTATAAATTTGATATTGTTACGAAAATACGCAAATAATTTACCTACAGCTTCATAGGAAAATTCTAACAACAAATCTAAATGTGAAAAACCGAAACCCCAAGAAAACAAAATTCTTTTATAGTTCCCGACCTATAAAAAAAAAATCTTAAAAAAGAAAATCCCCACAATTTTCAAAGGCGTTAAGATATAAAGCAATTCGTCCTTGCTCGGGCACCCTCACTATCGCGTGTCAATCGAATATTGCCGTTTCTCTAAGTCCCTTTCATCTCGGCACCCTATTCTGAACGGGTCCCTATTCTGAACGGGCCCCTATTCTGTACGGGTCCCCGATTCGCCATCTCGAGCACAATGCCTGATCAATATTAGGATTAAGAGACTTTTAGAGCCAATTTGGCGTTTACGTCACTGATTTTTCTTTTATTGTGACGGATAGCGGGCTATAGAACTAGGTTTTTTGTTGATATAATTATCTTTTATCAGTGTGGTTGTGTCTAGGTTTTGGTGGAAGGATTTGATGTGAATTTAGAAAAGGTTCAATTCGAATGAAAGTAAATTGACGGAGAAACGATAAACAACATTGTGCGTCTTTCTTCATTGCTGTATCAAAATTTATGGTCAAAGCTGTTGGCTTAAAGTCGGTAATATTCAATCAATCTGTCTAGCCTTTTCCCAAGTATGTTGGGGTCGGCTCCAGTTTAACCGGATGCAGCTGATCTCCACAATCCAGTAACTGGGTACTAAGATAACCCTTGGTAAGACTGGTTGTCAGACTTTAGAGCTTCTGACGACCCGTAATGACTGTCAAAAATCCACGAATGACAGCCGGGACCAACGGCTTCACGTGCTTTCCAAGTCATGGAGGAGGCTCGATATGTAAAGATGGTCATCCATCCACGGACCAACCCCGGCAAGCGTAGCTTAACCTGATGAATCGACCTGTGTGGCTGTTATTACTTAGCCACGAGCTCCTCAAGCTAAAGTCGGTAATATTATCATGGTAATATCATAAAATTATGTACAACAAGTAGGTAATTTAATAAGAATCAGTGATGATATAAGTATTTATTATATAATTATTTATTTATGTAATATTAATCAATATTTTGTGCACAGCTATAGCAGAGTTATTCATCACTTTTACAGGCTATCCCGTGACTAAACCATAAATCACCAATATAAAATGATTACCCGTATGAAAAACGAAATAATAACCATCTAATATCAATCTGCCTAGCCTTTTCCCAACTATGTTGGGGTCGGTTTCCAGTCTAACCGGAAGCAGCTGAATACCATTATTTTACATGGAGCGACTGCCTATCTGACCTCCACAACCCCTACGATAATACAATATCCCTTAAGTGCCTTCCTTTTCCTTATGTGGTAATACGATATCCCTTAGTAAGACTGATTGTCAGACTTTCGGGCTTCTGACGACCCGTAACGACTGTCAAAGATCCACGAATGACAGCCGGGACCAACGGCTTAACGTACTTTCCGAGGCACGGAGGAATCTCGGTATGTAAAGATGGTCACCCATCCACGGACCAACCCCGGCAAGCGTAGCTTAACCTGATGGATCGGCCCGTGTGGCTATTATTACTTAGCCACGAGCTCCTCCTAATAACCATCTAATAGAAAATCCGAAATTAAAATCTCAACCCAAAGAACATCGATAAAGATAAAAATAATCTTGAAACCATATCACCGAAAGGATCGTCCTTTTCACCGGAGTCGTGACCACTCGGAATCACTCCCGTTAATGTCATTGCATTCGAACGATGAATTGAAATGACATTTTGTCGGGTGAGTGGCCAGTTATTGGCTCTCGTGATTATCAAGGAATTGGTCTGCGATTTCATGTTTTATTTGCTGTTTGAGTTATTTTCATTTTAGTTCGGTTTGTGTTCTGGGTTTAAGTTTACGTATTCTCAAAGTAATTCACAATTAGTTGAACTGACAATAATTGTTTACCTACGTAAGAAATAATGTCCTCTTATACGTACAGTACCTACAACTATTTTCTTAATTTCCCTCGGCAAACGTCGAATTTCGTCACTCATCGGATTTCTAATCGACTTGGAAGTATATAGTGTTGTTAATATTCTGTTAACTTAATGTAGTTTATTTTATTTCCAAAATGGGAGGAAAGCTGCTAAAGTCACACACACGGCTACACATCAAGCTATACAATTTCCAGTTTACACTGACCTCTTATTGTAAGAAAATCCTATACAATGCGAGATCAGCTTATACTGGAAATGTGTAGCTTGGTCTGTAGTCGTGCGTACAACAGACATGGCCAAGGGACATTATAAAAATAGTTATACTGTAAGAACGTCAGTTACAAAAATCAGGCATCAAAATCGCCATTCAAGTATGTACCTACTTATTTCAGGACACCTTGCTTAATTTTTAACAGATTGTAGGTACTTAAATAAAAGTCATTGAAACATTAATAAAAACATTCGCTAGAAAATTTAAACAGAACATCATGAAATCCTCAAATAGGTAGCGTAACTGCTTTCCAGAAAAACTAGGTACCTACATCATTAACCGACTTCAAAAAGGAGGAGGTTCTCAATTCGTCGGAACCTTTTTTTTTTTATTTTTTTTTTTTATGTATGTTCCCCGATTACTCGAAGATGGCTGGACTGATTTGGATTTTATTTTTGTTTTATTCGAGAGGGTATACATCACAGTTGGTCCCATATAAAATTGATTAACTTTGCTTCGGTAGTTTTTGAGTTAGCAATAATACGTATTTTTTTCCCCACTTTTATATGGATGATGTTCTAGTTTGTTTTGCAGATAGTGGTATTAGAACTTGTGTGGAGTAGGTACACAACTAAAAAGTGAAAAATAAAAACTTTTTTACAAAAAATACAACCGACTTCCAAAAACAACACTACAAAGTGAAAAATAACTTTAATTTCGGAAGTCGGTGGCAAAAAACGAAAACACATTTAACTAGACACCGACTTCCGAAATTAAAGTTATTTTTCACTTTGTAGTGTTGTTTTTGGAAGTCAGTTGTATTTTTTGTAAAAAAGTTTTTTAAGTAGCTTTAAAGAATACTCAATATAACAGCTAGGTACCTAACGTGTTTATCGTATAAACCTCTAAGTATAAAACACAGAACATCATCATCTTCCTGCCCTTATCCCATATTACTTGGGGTCGGCGCAACACGTTTTCTTCTTCCATTCTCCCCTGTCAACCGTCACGCTATCATTCACTCCCTTCTCTTTCATATCATTCCTCACACAATCCATCCATCTCTTCTTTGGCCTTTCTCTGCCTCTCCATCCATCAACATGTATATTCATCACTCTTTTAGTCACATGCGTTTCGTATAAAACATAGAAGTATAAAAGTATAAAACACAAAACAAGTGTACATAATGTCCTTTTTCCTACCTTGTTTATTTCTTTTTAATTTCCCGTATGAGGTGCATACGAGTATTAACCCTAGTTCATTTGACTGGAGCTAATTAGTGCATGCCTTGTGAACGTCATGCTTTTATAACTATTAAAAATACATTACAGAATGTTACATTATGAGTTTAGATTGGTAACTTGGTATTATAACATTTATAACCCTATTTTTATGCTGTGGAAAAGTTACATACGTATGTACCTATAAAGATTTTTAATGCCGTAGAAATAGCTAGTGCCTATTCTAGTAAAGAGTATGAAAAAGGCTTTTACCCTGCCGCGGAATAGTAGTTATAGTTCCGGCACGAGTCGTGAGCACAAACTCTACTTTTAAACATATCGAATCTTATTTCCTATCACGGCAGGTTGCACACAGGCGGGATCAATGAAATCAATATAATAGGTCTTTACCTATGAAATTGCCGTTTTGTATGAAAAAATTTAAACGAATTTTTTTCATGCATTTTTTATTTGTATTAATCGAAGTAATCACCCATGCAATCAATGCATCTTTGCCAACGCAGTGGCAGTTTATTGATGCCCTTCTTAATTAAAGAAATCAGCTGGACGGGAGGCAACAAATTCTTCAAAGGCATTTTGTACTGCCTCTCGGGTATCGAATTTTTTTCCCGCCAAGAAGTTATCCAAATTCTGGAAAAAGTAGTAGTCTGTAGGCGCAAGGTCTGGTGAGTAGGGCGGATGACGGAGAGCTTCCAACCCCAGTTCTTGCAACTTGGAGACCGTTTGCTGTGCAGTATGAGGTCGCGCGTTGTCGTGCAGGAGCAGCGGAGACGAGCGATTGACCAATGCTGGTTGGAGATGTGCCAGCTTCTCCATCATTGTGTTCAGTTCTTCACAGTACAACAACGGCAATTTCATAGGTAAAGACCTAATATTATCAAGCATATTTAGATACAGATAGAAAACAAAATACAAGAGCACGCTGACGAGGGCAGTTAAAGTTAAGATGGAATTTGTGCTCACGACTTGTGCCGGCAATTATATGTACCTACAGATTAGTTGGATTTTACACTAAAGAAGGGTAAAACAGATACTTACAAGAGTCTGTGCTTCCAAAAAAATCATTTGATTTTTCAGTCCATGAAACAAAAAGTCCAATTATTTCAAAAGAATCCTTATGTTTTATGATTATTTACGTCAAAAATCTTAAAATACTTCAAAGAAGCAAGAAGATTTTTGTTTGAAACTTTACTTATCTTTGCAATAAAATAATACCACATTTTCTTAAAACATCGGGACCAAATGCCACGTAGAGATGAACTTCAAAAGATAATTTTTTCGCTTCGTCTAGACAAGGAGTCATCGACATTTTTCTCACTGAGATAAAAAGCAAGCTCCCAAGACACATAACTCGGTTGTCAAATATTCCAACAGGTAGACTTTATAAAATAAATTAACAATGCATTGTTATCTTCGACATCTAAAACGTTTTTCTTCGTCCATTTTCATATTCATCTTGAGAAACAAAATTTTATTTAGAACTTTAGTTTTCGACATTTTCCACTATTCTCTATTTCTTAGTGTTTATTTCATTTTAAGCGTGTATTTTAGATTTACATTTAAATTGTTGATTTATTTTGTCTTGGCAGATTATTAAAACGAAAGTAATTTTCGGTTCTGACCAATTTGTGCATAACTTATTCGTACTCCAAAAATT
Source organism: Cosmia pyralina (assembly GCA_946251885.1). Taxonomy (NCBI): domain Eukaryota; kingdom Metazoa; phylum Arthropoda; class Insecta; order Lepidoptera; family Noctuidae; genus Cosmia; species Cosmia pyralina. Next base: position 20,364,061 of record OX276342.1, on the reverse strand, counting down.
CTGCTTTGAACTAAAGCAAAAGTTAAAATTTTCTAAATAAATGCAACACATCAAAGTATTTTCACCCTTCATGAATGGAAGGTACCTACGAAGATAAATTCAGAATTATAAAAGAACTCGCTGAAAATGTCTGCGGGCGACCTATTTGCCTTATTTCCGCTAAAAAAGACGCGATTTTACAAACGCCACAATGAATGTTTGTCGCGGGGTAAAGCAATTTCTTTTGATCGCAAGGAAGTGTAATTGTTGTGATTTCATTTGTCATGGCATGTAATAGAAATTGTAGACAATTTGTTTCGTCAAATGATGGTATTCATAAGGAAATTGTTCGTTTGCTGCGGCTTTAACCAGCGATTTAACTTGAATGATGGTGATGATGCGTATTAGGTTTTAGGAGGCGGAATTAAATATTACGTCGTCGTCTATATTTCTTGTCGGTAGCGACCTGGAATTTGAGTTTGTCAATGACAATAGGCTCACATTATATTACATGGACCTTACAACATAACTGACGAAAAGCGGTATATTTCTCAGAAGCGGCCCAGAGCCTGGATTTGTTCCCGAAGATGTTAGTAGGCGCTCGCACCCTAGTGCCTATTACCATCAATGGAGTCATGAACTGACAAAATATGGGTGTGCCGCCTATCTACATTTTTTTTTTTTTGGAACGAAGTTCCTTATCGCGCGTTGTGAAAGGGGGCTAGACGGAAAAAATTCTCACGAAAAGTTGTAACGACACTTTTTGCTATAGTAAGCTATTGTAAGCTGTGCGACGTGCGCATGTTTCTCTGTCTGTCTCTCTCTCTCTCTCTCTTATAGAAAGATTAAGTTTATATTACATTATATTTGTTAATAATAAAAAAAAATATTACAATTCCTTCACTAATTAATCGAAAGGAACTTCGTTCCATCCGGGTGTCCCTTGACACCTCTCAACTTTTTTTTTTGTGAATGGTCCTGCTCTTCACCTCTTTCTCGCCTGATGGAAAGTGATGGATAAGAACTATGAAGGAACGAGCATGTCCAGAAGATGCCTGTTCATTCTTGCTTTGAAAACAGACGGGTTATATGTGGAAAGGAACACAGATGCTGGCTGAGAGTTCCACAGAGGTTCCAGAGCAATTCTGGAGATTATTTTCCTAACCATTCGGGATAAACAGGCAAATATATGTAAGGTTACTAATACACTACACTGCCGACAAATTGCTTTGCAGTTTGGCAGATATTATGTGAAAGTAAAACTCTGTATCACTATAGATGAAATAAATAAAAACTTTTTTACAAAAAAATATAACCGACTTCCAAAAACAACACTACAAAGTGAAAAATAACTTTAATTTCGGAAGTCGGTGTCTGATTAAATGTATTTTCGTTTTTGCCACCGACTTCCGAAATTAAAGTTATTTTTCACTTTGTAGTGTTGTTTTTGGAAGTCGGTTGTATTTTTTTGTAAAAAAGTTTTTATTTTTCACTTTTTAGTGGTTCACATGTGCTTACCCCTTCACAGCGTACTGGCGTGATGAGATTTCAGCAATCCCAGTCCATTTGCTATCATTTATTGAGGAGTTCCGTTGCCTATCTCAGAAGTTCTTCATCAGATCTTCACCAAATTGAAATGAGACCACTCCAAGAAAGTACTCTTCCAAAAACTTTCCAAATCGCTTCAAGTGTGCCTATAAAATTGGAAGAGTTCTCTCTATTTCTCCAGGATCCCATCATCAGATCCTGACTTGATGATCATGGGACAACCTGGGAAGTATACCCTTTCAAACAAAAAAAAATAATCCAAATCGGTCCAGCCATCTTCGAGTAATCGAGGAACATACATAAAAAAAAAATAAAGAAAAAAAAAAAAAAAAAGGTTCCGACGAATTGAGAACCTTTCCTTTTTGAAGTCGGTTAATAAAAAAATAACTTCTGCCCTTTCCTTGGGCCACGCTTTTGTTCCCCGAAGGCACACGCCATCGGGGAACAAAAGCGTGATATTAGGTACCTATGTTACATAATTATGTCACCATCAACAGCATTTAAGACGCTTTTCAACAATTACTTACTTACCTATTTCACAGAATGAAACAATTGTTCTAATATATAATGATATACATATAAACTACTTATACTGAACGGCTTTTCCAGTAAATCGCCACAAAAAGTGATTGTGTTAAGTGTCATAATCGGTTGGTTTGCTAGTGGACCGACGACCGCAATATTGTTATCTGTAGGTAGGTACTAAGTGAATGTTTCTGCCCTGATGCCCTGATAAAATACTTCACTTTTATGAGACATGGGAAGCCATAATCCGTACTACAAGGTGGGGCAAAAGTAATCACCCGATTGTTTTGATGTAAGTAATTTTTTTAGGAATGGAACAATGTTGGTTCTACTTGTTACTATGTTATTTAATTTAAACTAGATTTCTTTCCATTACGTCGAGAAAATTATATCGGTTAAGTGGGCGACGTCAGAATTGATGAACATACGCCTCGTTTGGCTTTTATTTATTTATTTATTTAACATGTGGAAAACCAACAGCTTAAAAGCCAATTACAGGTTTTCACGGCTAGCTATACAGTAATTATAATAAGAGATCTTACATACGACAACACATCAAGAAAAGATGAGCACCTATCGTCAAATCGGCACCGCCAAACATAAGGAATAGATTACAAAAAAAGTAAAATAAAATAAGAAACATAACTATTATTAACACTAAGAATTAATTTTGAAAAATTCCAGGTTCAGCCTATTGCGTACGCAACGCGTACGCAATAGGCGGTACGTTGCGGGCCTTTGGTTGAAAACAAGTCAAAAGAGAACTGCTTGCATAGGTCATTAAAGTCTTTACTCGCTCGCACTAAATAAGAGTTTTGCCTGTAGTTGGAAGAAGACAACGGAATAGCTAATAGGAGGATCAGAACTTCCGGCGATAGGTTCTCGCATTCCTGTCGGATATTCTCTTTAAGATATTCAAGAGTCTGAGGCTTGTTTACATAAACCCGGGACTTCAAGTAACCCTACAAAAAGTCTGTAGCGATCAAATCGGGTGATCTGGCCGGCCAGTGCAAATCGCCAAAGCTAGAGATTAGACGACGCGGAAATACTTCATCGAGGTTCTTGAGGAGTATAGTATTCCATGGTCTGTTGACGTGTATTCTGCATCTGTTTACTTCACAAAATATGTCAAAAATATTTTATTTTTATTTTTTTTTTTTTGTCAGAATTGACATTTGCCGTCATTTTTAAAAGTTATAGCGTCTTCCAATAGGGTTATTACTTTTGCCCCACCTAGTTATAACTAGTTATGTTATTGAAATATTGTTTTGCTATAACTTTAATTTTCTCTTGACTCCCTATAATATGTCCCTATGCTCGGAAATGGACATGGTGGTACCATTATTCATGCATCTTTCAGTCACATTGCATACTTAGTCGAATCTGTCTGTAATGCTATTTTATTACGACCAGAAGGCAAGGTTTTTAGATTCTTCGGTAAAAAATTAGTCCGTGATCCAAATCTGTAACAGAAAATACAAACATCGTCACACCTTCAATATTTCAATACGCCCAAATTACCCAATTTTCAACATTCGTGAGGATAACCCTCATTAAACCATTCAAACGTCCAAACCCCATTAATATTTATATCCCTTCAGCAAACAGGTGTTAAAAACATCACAGTACAAAGCACTTAATTAGGCAACCGTCCTGTACAAACTTGTAAACGGAAGATGCAATTTACATTAAATAAACAAATTATCTGTACGTCCGAACTCCGGGCTTCAACAGGTGTGCTTAATTTGGAATCTAAATATACCTTAATGTTGCATGTACAAGCAACGAAAGTATTTGGTATGCTGTACTGCCCAATCTTTACAATTTTAGGCCACCTGTAAGACGAATTTCTTCAGCAAAGCTAGCACGTACAGAAAAGGAACTAATAACCAATAATGTTACGTACACCTATAATTCGTGAATGAAAATGTTGAATGTATAACCTGTTGGTGTTCTTTAATAAATAAATAACTAAGAGTATTCTATCTAAGTACATAGCTTACTCTGTGCTTGTCGTTTTTAGATCTTCGTAAGTCAGTTTCTTCTCGATGTTTTTCTTCACAGTCAGCGTCTTTGATTAATTTAACCTAGAAACTAAAAATAACTGTATATGGGACGTTCAACATAACTGGCAAAATTTGGGTGTACTATAGGTACACCTCTGCCCAACCCTTCGGGGAAACAAGGCGTGCTGGTATATTATGTTAAAAATAACTGCAATTGTGGTTGATAATTCATTAATTATTAGAGGGTGTCTATTTAAACGAAAGACTACTCAGGACGAGCGATGTCAAAAGATTCGACTTCACGCTCGCTCAACAGACATTAAGTAACGTTAGCTGGTTGGATACGAACCTCTTTTGCTGATTGTACTTTTCTCAAAATGGCTGTCGTTAGTAGCAATGCCGACGTTCATAATGGAAACGTTTCGTGTTTTGTTTGGAAGGATGATCTGCAATTGTGTATAGGGTGTTTTTATGGAAAAAACTGGAGTTTTTATTTTATGGAAGGGAAAACATTTGTTATGGATTGTGTTGCAAGTCATCGCTCCACCTTGTGGGAAGCCTTCTAATGCTACGTCCTTATGGGACGCGGTCGCCACTCCAGAAATTTTCGGCCCCATCGGCCATCTGTTCTGCGAGCAATGTGCCCTGCCTACTGCCACTTAAGTTTAGTAAGAGGAGGCCTATGTTCAGCAGTGGACGTCTTTCGGCTGGAATGATGATGATATGTAGCAAGTTCTATAATGCTGTATAGAAGTGTTCGCCCTGTGATGGTGAATTTTTCACAGATTTGGACCTAATTGACACAAGGAGAACTGCGTGAAAACTGCTATGAATTACATATATTATTATGGGATTAAAGGCCTATTTCACGATGTCTGTATAGCCACTATAAATGGAAAAGAATTGGTATGAAATTATCTGCCAAGTAAGTTAATAGAAACTTAATCGTAGGTGGTGAAACGGGCTCTTATTCTAATTACTTAACTTTCAACACTGAAAGGTTGCCTCACAACGCTTCAGCGTGTGAGAGTGCTCTCGACATGTCGCCTTGTCAAAATTTTCCATCATAAAATCGTTATGGTGCGACTCAGTCTGTCTGTCTGTCCGTCTGTCACAGCTAGATATCTCAAGAACTACTAATGCTATCAACTTGACTCGCACTTGATCGGTTTTTATACTCTTAAAATTATACATGGAATTCATATTAGCAGGTCAGTTTTAAAAACTAGAGACTTGAAATTGTAAGATTAATAATTATTTTTTTAGATAGATATAATTATATTGATAAATAATATAAAATGCATTAAAAATGACGTGTAGTGCTTTCCGTTGAGAAGTGTGTCTATTTGTCGTCACGGTTCAGTCGTCACACACAATGGATTAATCTAAATCTTCTTCCAAAAGTTTTTTTTCATCATTCGGATGAGCCCTATTGATTTTCGTTGTCAAACTCATAAAATCATTACCGTTAAAAAGATATTAACAAAAACCGATAAATTTTCTTAGATTTTTGTCGTACGAGTAAAATTTGTCGTCAACATGTTTTTTTTTGTTATGTATTTTTGTGGTGTACAATAAAGTATATATAAATAAATAAATAAATGTTTAAATAAACTTTTGGAATTTCCAAATTTTCTGAACTATTTTGAGGTCCGCTTCAAGTCTAACTGGATGAAGCAATATTGAAAAGGTACCAGTATTTTATACGGAGCGACTGTCTTTCTGACCTCCACAACCCAATTACTGGGCAAACATGATACGCCTCGGTAAGGATGAAAACGATAAAATTTTGCGGTGTACATACGTTTTACATAATCATCATCTTCTTGCCCTTATCCCATATTACTTGGGGTCGGCGCAACACGTTTTCTTCTTCCATTCTCCCCTGTCAACCGTCACGCTATCATTCACTCCCTTCTCTTTCATATCATTCCTCACACAATCCATCCATCTTTTCTTTGGCCTTCCTCTGCCTCTCCATCCATCAACATGTATATTCATCACTCTTTTAGTCACATGCGTTTCGTCTCTCCTCATTACATGCCCATACCAAGACAAACGATTTCCTTTCAACTTTTCTGTCACTGGAGTCACTTTCAAACTTCCTCTTATATACTCATTTCTCACTTTATCCTTTCTCGTCACTCCACACATCCATCTCAACATTCTTTTTACATAATATTTTTATTTAATACATTGTTAGTACATTTTCCACACCACATAAATACATTTAAGGGTCTACGTTAAATATAATATTTCGTAATAAAAAAGACAATTCATTGTGACGCTCGCTCGTTTTAAGTTAAGGCGAGTAAATCGCTAAACGCATTTAGAGCCTTTTATAAAGCTTTATATAATCATCATTGTTGTGAAAAGAAATGTAAAAGATTATATAGAGAGATGGTATGATGAGTGTAAGCTATAAAAATTTATTTAGTACTTACTAGCTTTTGTCCGCGGCTTCGCCCGCGTGGATGTTAGAAATTATTTCACGGAAACGTTCTACCGGGATAAAAAGTATCCTATGTGTTAATCCAAGTTTTTATTTTATTTATTAAGGGATAATAAACAACTACAACATATATAACACATAAGATTAACAAAACTTTGAGTAGTAATGTTGCAGTCCACTGCATTATCCACAGATAAAACATATTTGATGTTCAATGGTGCTACTAGACGAGCATTACCAAAATTAACAAATATTTGTGAAATAAATAAATAAGTTAAGTACTATAAAGCTAGCTATCAACTACAAAACCAAATCAGATCAGAAACAATTACAAACAATTTCATTTCATTTGCTTAAATTATGCAATAAATAAGTAATAATAATAAGATTACAATTCAGATAATTTTTCTATAATATTAGATTTAAACTTATTTTTCGAGCATGCAAATATATCAATATGAATGAAATTTGAATTATAGGATTCCAACATTCTGTGAATAGGGCAAAGTTAAAAATATTTGTGTGTCAAATTTCATCCAAATCCTATTATTAGTAGGATAATTATACGCGTACTAATGATTGAAATATTAGGTTGGGGAAAAAGTCTTTTCGCATTATAGTATGTATGAACTTAAAATAAAATCTCTTTGGCTATACTATTTGTATCTGGCTGGTTTTGGTATCATTGAAAGTTTAAATTTTAAAGAACATAATTCCAAATTCAAATTAGGAAAATGTGTGATTTTCATTTGTTTTTCGTACTGTCAAGATGAGTGAATCTAATGAAGAAATTCGATACATTTTAAAATTTTACTACAAAAAAGGTAAAAATGCAACAAAAGCCGCGAAAAAAATTTGCGATGTTTATGGACACAGTGCAGTGTCTGTGAGAGTAGCACAAATTTGGTTTAAGTGTTTTCAATCCGGAAATTTTGATGTCAAAGATGCACGTCGCTCTGGTCGCCCTATTACTGATAAAATGGATGCCATTTTTGAAAAAGTGGAGCAAGATCGGCATATCAGTAGTTAAGACGTAGCTGAAGAACTGGGAATTGACCACAAAGCAGTTTTGGCGCATTTGAAAAAAACTGGGTACACAAAAAAGATCGATATTTGGGTACCTCTCGAGCTCACTGAAAGAAACGTAATGAACCATGTACTCATTTGTGATTCTTTATTACGACGTAATGAAACCGAACCATTTTTGAAGAAGCTGATAACTGGTGATGAAAAGTGGATCACGTACGACAAGAACGTGCGAAAAAGGTCGTGGTCAAAGGCCGGTCAGGCTTCACAGACTGTGGCGAAACCCGGGTTAACTCGCAACAAGGTGATGCTGTGTGTGTGGTGGGATTGGAAGGGCATTGTTCATTATGAGCTGTTACCACCAGGCAGGACCATTGATTCTGAACTCTACTGCGAACAACTGATGAGATTAAAGCAAGAAGTTGAGAGAAAGCGGCCGGAATTAATCAACAGAAGTGGTGTGGTTTTTCATCATGATAACGCTAGACCTCACACATCTTTAGCCACTCAGCAAAAATTAAGAGAGTTTGGCTGGGAGGTGTTAATGCATTCGCCGTATAGTCCTGATCTTGCACCTTCAGATTTCCACCTGTTTCGGTCTCTTCAGAATTCTTTAGGCAGTGTCAGGTTAACATCACGAGAGGACTGCCAAAACCACTTGTCGCGGTATTTTGATCAGAAGTCCCAAAATTTCTATAGCAATGGGATCATGTCCCTACCTACAAGATGGCAAAAAGATATCGAACAGAATGGTACCTACATACTTTAGATAAATGTAAATAATGTATATTAAAAAATGTTTTGAATTTTCTTAAAAAATGCGAAGAAACTTTTTCCCCAACCTATTATATCGTGAATTCATGCAAGCCTAGTACTTTTGGTAAGACTGGTTGTCAGACTTTCGGGCTTCTGACGACACGTAACGACTGTCAAAGATCCACGAATGACAGCCGCGACCAACGGCTTAACGTGCTTTCCGAGGCACGAAGGAGTCTTGGTATGTAAAGATGGTCACCCATCCACGGACCAACCCCTGCAAACGTAGCTTAACCTGATGGATCTACCTGTGCGGCTGTTATTACTTAGCCACGAGCTCCTTTCCACTCACATCTGCCTTGTAAATATCTTTTGTGAGTCGACTTTCGTTCATCCCCTCAACATGACCAAATCATCTAAGCATGCTCTTTTCAATGTTTGTCACTACATCTTCTGACAAATATTTTACCTGAAAATGCTCTTGGACTATTTATGCCTCTAACATAAATAACTTCTAAGCATACTACCCGTCCTCCTTATAATCCTAGTAAGTACCGAAGTTTCGACCACAATTTCAAGACAGAGTACCTTCACGGAGATTCCAGAAGGTATCACGTACCAACTACAAAGATATTGTCCACACGCTGCCTTAGGTAATAATTTTCCTCACACTCTATGAAATTCCGCTTGCTCGTCAGAAATCCTGGTTTTCAAGCAACAAGGTGCACGTTTCGATAGGATACGTAGACATATGTAGGTAGTGTAAGAGCATCTAGTGTCGGTATAACCCCGGGCCAATCTTGGAAGACATGTCGCTTTAGTGATGGGAAGAAGCTGTTTATCGCGTTTCGATAAAACAGAGCTGCAATTTTTTTTTTAAATGTAATACAGGCTGGAAAAATAACTGAAAATTACCAGTAATTCTAGAGTAGTCAAAACGGCTATGCAATTAGAAGAAATTTCTTTTAAAAGCTGCCGTCTTTCAATGATATTAGTATTTGACCTGGGTTCGAACTGCATTGCAGTAGTACACTACCCACACTATTAAAGAAGAAAGATTAAAATGTTGTTCCACTCTTTAAACGACCCATTAACATTTAATAGTTGACGCAAACACCTTCTACAATTTAACTATTTCTACAAACCATTTACTTGAAGGTAACGAAACAGCTGAAGAAATGCCAACAGAATAAACTAGCTAAAAACTTACGCGTATTTTGTAAAATCACAGAATGCCAATGAATTGACATTGATTTATCTATCTATATAAATAATAGAATAAATAAACTAACAGATTTAAAATAATAATATGTACATGGTATATAAAAAAGGAGAGGAAAGGATCATAGGGCATCAAAAAATCGTCCGCATCGCTGTCAACAGGAAAAATGCCCAAAAGGCTGGCAGCATTGCCACGTTGTATGGCAATGCTGATTCTTTGGCCAAAAAATAGGCCAGCCCTCTGGTCACGTGAGGAGTCGACCAACCGTTTAGCGATGTCTTGAAAAACCAAGTGTCTATATAAATAAAAAGAGAAGTCCTGACAGACTCACTGACTCATGTTGATGAGTCAGTGAGTACCCAGCACAAACCCTTGAACCTAGAAAGCTGAAATTTTGCACAGAGGTTCCCTTTATAAAGTAGACAAGGAATAAGGAAGGATATCCCGGTAGCACGTTCCTGTGGGATATTTTCCGACATTCACGTGGGCGAAGCCACGCGGGAAGTGCTAGTTTATAAATATAGGCATCAAAATCAACAGAAAAATTTTAGGATATCACATTCAGTGTTAACAGCAAATATTAAACCGATAAGAATGACAATTCACCTGGTCCAATTCTCCTGCAAATCTGAGTCAGTCAATCAATTAAGCGGCATTCTACTGTAGGTTATGGGCTTCTAAAAACCTGCACCAGAACATCCCTGTAACATAATAATCCCTGTGTCCTTTCGCATCCAGTCTATTTCACCCAAGTTTTTAAGTTTGCCGTTCCAGCTGACAAAATCTGTAACATAACTTTTTTTTTTTTTTTACATCCTAATAAGTATATTTAAATGTAATATAAACATAACCTAAAAATAACAAAAAAATATCCTAACTAAAGCTATTTACCAACTAAAACATGGCGTCGTAAAATTCATCCGCATCGCTGTCGACTGGTAATGTACCCAAGAGACTGGCGGCATTGCCACGTTGAATGGCAATGCTTAGCCTCTGGCCAAGGTAAAAGCCAGCCCTTGGTTCACGGGAAGTGTCAGCCAGCCGTTTCGAGATATCCTTAAAGATACCATGAGAACTCGGACCCCACGGCCCGAGAGTTTCAACCCCAAACGGCTCGAAAATATAGTTACCAATAAGGTTATTATATTTACGCTGCTTGGGGTTTTCCGCAGCCGCAGCAGCGGAGCCAGCACAGCACGCCGAGCCAGGAAGATGGGATGGCGCAAGAGTATCGACACACATTGCATCCCACACTAAAGGCTTACCCACTTTCCATGGAAATCTAATTAATTAAATAAAAAAATATCGATATTGTTTTTTCACATGTCCCATCCCTACTATTGATACACTGTACGAGACAGCCGTTCAAGCATGCGTGTTTCCTAAAGGCATTAATAACGTCTAAATACATAAGCTAACGAGCTGAACGCAATACATAGATGCTATGTACTACTTGTGTAGGTAATTCCTGAGTAGCTTTATAACGAAGTTAGTCCTAGTCTTGATTTCATATGAGATGAGATCTAACCACAAGTGAAGTAGTTGACAAGGTATGCCATGACGTGAAAGTTATGTCGTGTTACTTAACACGTCATACCTTACTTGCTTGCTTGTAACCACGTTTGATGGAAACTAAACTATAGTTAAAATATCGCTGCAGACTTGGTCATAAATCATAATCGGAGTAGGGATGTGCGCTAGTGGCGCGCGCTCAAGGCCATTATCGATAACAGAATCATTAAGGTTATCACGTAAACATACTGCATTCATTAAGTATGCAGGGTAGGTGTTTATATATTTAATATCTTTTGTAGTAAATTTGGTAATAAAAAAAAAATGTGTATTTATTTCTATCACCCATTTATAAATATATAAAACTATCGATATCATTCATCGACTGCAGTAATGCACAGGACTACGTGTGGGCGTGGCCTGCCCATAGGGCCGTGAGTGGGAAAGAGAGCGAAACACTCGAATGATTTATTACCGAGTCTGCAGCGAGATTTTAACTATACTATAGTGGATTAATCTCTTATCTTGCTAAGAAAACTGTCCGTACAATCCAATAATAATACTCGTAATAATTGTAAAATACTGTAAAATAAAAGTTGAAACAGACAGTCTCTAACCTTATGTTATTGTTTTCAGCTGCTTGCGTAGCTAGCTATTAACATTTAATTTTTCTATGAGTTAGTCCACGTACTTTCTTCTTGGTATTTAACCCATTTTCTCTATAAACAGTAAAAAAAACAAAACAGTAAAACAGTAGTACAGAAAAAAAACAGTAGTACAGAAAATAGTGTTTTTCTTAGAATGCTGCATTGGTTGGCAATTAAATGTGACAGTTCACAGCAGGGTTTTTTAAACACCTTGAAGCGTAAAATTTTCATTTACACCAATCATTATTCATCTGAAACACAAATTACAAAAATGAGCTCCTGAACGATAAAAAGGGTCAATTTCGAAAAGAAGCCCTTTCATTCCATTAAGGACAAAATAATTTGGGATAGGCATCCATCCCCGGCGGATGGGGGAGAAAGGCGTAAATTAACAAAGTTTAATGAAAACATTCTATGGGGATCGACTTCCCTTCAGAGGGTGCAAACAGGTGTAAAAGCAAATAGAAGATGATTAAAGAATGCAGAGTTTTACGTACTTTGCTTTAGTGATGGGAATACTTTTATCGATATTTTTTTTTTCTTCTTTGCTTCCTTATTACATTTAGTAACTTTTTATAATAAATTTTCGTTAACATTTATTTATGTTAGGATAAATTATTCGATAATTCGCATATTACAAAATCAAAGTCCCTAGCCAAAATAAAATTAAAAACTTATTACTTACATGTTTCTTCTGAATTTCCATATCTGTCAATTACGTACCTCGCTTTCTAACATCTTTCTATTTAATTTTATTCTACCAGACAATTTGTACATGTATGAAAACTTTGACAGCTATATACATTTTCGGGTTGTCATGTCACACAACAACACACACACAAGCCGGGTGACAAAATCGAATGTAGGCACTATCGACAAAACAAGACGTCTTTACACCTTAAAGTTGCTTTTTGTTTACACTGATTGACCCTGTTCGTATGGTTCTTTGTTTGTCCTACAATATTGCAGGTTGCAAGCAAAACAATTTCAAAGTTGGACAGGCCTGGCGTTTGTCGATAGTACATTTTTCGTCCGACGCGCGGCGCGGCGTGTCGAACACCTAAAAGTCTAAGTAGTATTTTGTTTACTTATAAACCAAACTAGCCAATCAAATGGGTAGCTAAGATTTCTTTCTCATGTCAATGTACGGAATAGTCAAGTCTACATTTGATCACTAGATCAAGTGTAGCAAGTAAAAAGGAGTTTAGTTTAGCTAAGATAGGTACTAATCTTAGCTAAATTGAACTCCTTTTTATTACATTTTTCCCACTTAACAAATTTTTCTTCAAGAGAAACTCAAGAAAAACTTAAGGAAATTAACTTAGCACATATTTCACTACTAAGCAAAGAGTTTTCGAACTCAAAAGGTGTATCTTATAAAGAGAAATTCTATCTTTTTTAATTTTAAAAGCTTATAAATCTTTTGGTATACTGTTAATATTAGGTCTTTACCTATGAAATTGCCGTTCTGCAGTACTGGCCATTTTAAATCAAAATAATTTTTGTTTGGCTAAGAATTCTAATTTCAAATTAATTTTATTTTAAAAACATGGATTTTTTTTCCAAAAGTAGTCATTTGTGTATTGATTAGTGTTACATTTTCATCGCATTTCAATCTTTTTCGTCATCATGGATACGTTAAAAATTCGAGTAATTATGGAATATGAGTACCGTCGTGGCAGCAACGCGGCACAAGCGGCACGCAACATCAACGACGTTTACGTAGCTAACACTACAAACCAACGCGTGGTGCGTTGTTATTGGTTAACTCGCTTCCGTTCTGGAAATTTCGACTTGAAAAATTAACCTCGCGGTCGTCCGAAGACTTTGGTCGACAATGACGAATTAACCCGTCGCGCGCCAATTAGCAGACACAATTGAAATTCTATTGTTATCTGTACACATGGTGTACAATCGACATTTTAAGAGTTAAAGGCGATTGTGGAAGCTGATGATACACAATCTACGGCTGAATTAGCAGCAGCTTTCGACGTTAGCGTCAAAACAATATTGGTCCATTTGCGTCAAATTGGCAAGGTAAAAAAGCTTGACAAATGGGTGCCCCACGAACTCAATGATCGCCAGCGCGAAGTACGCGTCGAGACGTGCCTTGCACTGCTCAACAGACACACAAATGAAGGAATTTTGAACCGCATTGTTACCTGCGATGAAAAATGGATTCTGTTTGATAACCGCAAGCGCTCAGCAAGTTGATTGGATCCTGGTTCAGCACCTAAACAATGCCCTAAACGAAAACTTACTCCTAGAAAAGTGATGGTCACTGTTTGGTGGTCCAGCGCCGGTGTGATTCATCACAGCTTCTTACCAAACGGGGTGAGCATTACTTCAGATGTGTACTGTGAAGAACTGAACACAATGATGGAGAAGCTGGCACATCTCCAACCAGCATTGGTCAATCGCTCGTCTCCGCTGCTCCTGCACGACAACGCGCGACCTCATACTGCACAGCAGACGGTCTCCAAGTTGCAAGAACTGGGGTTGGAAGCTCTCCGTCATTCGCCCTACTCACCAGACCTTGCGCCTACAGACTACTACTTTTTCCAGAATTTGGATAACTTCTTGGCGGGAAAAAAATTCAATACCCGAGAGGCAGTACAAAATGCCTTTGAAGAATTTGTTGCCTCCCGTCCAGCTGATTTCTTTACGAAGGGCATCAATAAACTGCCACTGCGTTGGCAAAGATGCATTGATTGCATGGGTGATTACTTCGATTAATACAAATAAAAAATGCATGAAAAAAATTCGTTTAAATTTTTTCATACAAAACGGCAATTTCATAGGTAAAGACCTATTAATTAGGGTTCGAAATATTAATCTCAATAATTTTTTTTCTAAAAAATAACTTAGAACACTTCCTTCTGTATGGAGAAAACGTGCAAGTTTAACAAAAATTATGAAATAAATAAAATAAAAATTACCTAAAGTAATAAAAACTTACCGATATTTAAGTAAGGATTTCACTTCTTTAAAATATCCTACTTATGTACAAAAGCAGACAATTTTTATGCCACGACATTAAAAAGCATATTATTTCATTTAAGGCGATACCAAAATAATTTGGGGGATTTTTCGTAACCATTTATTTCACTATTGCAGCATGTATGGATTTAATTTTTAGATATATTTATGTTTATTGACTTTTTGATTAATACTCTGACTGAAGAAAAACACAATTGGGTTTGTCCTCGATAGAATTTAATTCCGAAAAGACCTCTACTGTTTTATATTTTTATCTGTAATTCTAAAATCCCAAGTAATTTCATTGCAAAATTACATTCAAAATGTGCGTATTAGATAAATAAAAACTAGCTGATAATATTTTTGATAGATAGCTTAATTTATTTTTAAACAATTTTGTATTTGATTTGTCGTTTTTATTTTGGTTCCAGCACATTGTTGCGCTCTCTTTGTTTCGCATGTGGAAGTAATTGACTCTGTCACTTCCATAATCCCGCCCAGTTGGCTTTTTATTTTAGTTCCAGCACATTGTTGCGCTCTCTTTGTTTCGCATGTGGAAGTAATTGACTCTGTCACTTCCATAATCCCGCCCAGTTGGCTTTTTATTTTAGTTCCAGCACATTGTTGCGCTCTCTTTGTTTCGCATGTGGAAGTAATTGACTCTGTCACTTCCATAATCCCGCCCAGTTGGCTTTTTATTTTAGTTCCAGCACATTGTTGCGCTCTCTTTGTTTCGCATGTGGAAGTAATTGACTCTGTCACTTCCATAATCCCGCCCAGTTGGCTTTTTATTTTAGTTCCAGCACATTGTTGCGCTCTCTTTGTTTCGCATGTGGAAGTAATTGACTCTGTCACTTCCATAATCCCGCCCAGTTGGCTTTTTATTTTAGTTCCAGCACATTGTTGCGCTCTCTTTGTTTCGCATGTGGAAGTAATTGACTCTGTCACTTCCATAATCCCGCCCAGTTGGCTTTTTACATATCACCGTAAGGGGGATGCGCTAAGGTAGCCCGCGAAATTCAAATTTTCTTACGTTTTTTGCAATTTGCAGGTCAGTGTCAGGTATTATGTTGATTAAAATATGATACGCGACCGTAGCTGGCTGGCTTTACAGAATTATAATCATTAGAATCAGCAATACAACTCCATAAGTTAGAATTAACCTCAAATCTAGCGATTTCATGAAATCATGAGGGTTGAGGTCAATTCTAACTTATGGAGTTATATTGCTGATTCTAATGATTATAATTCTGTAAAGCCATTGTAGTTACGGCCGCGAATTATATTTTAACACTCATACATAGGTACAGAAATAGGCCACATCATAGCTTCTTTGGCTAGTTAGTTTAGTATATTATATTGTAATTTGATTAGGTACTGTGCTCGTCTTACAACTGTTGCTATATGTTCTTCTTAAATCTTAGGCGAGGACGCTGGCACCCTAAACACAAGTTAAATCTTACTTTGGGTGCCAGAGTTCATCGAAAACACTCTTTTCCATTGTTGAAACGTTGCGTAGTTTTAAGATAAGTGTTAGTGTACAACTGAAGTTAATAATTTTATTTTTGTAATTAACATACGACCTGACACTGACCTGCAAATTACAAAAAACATAAGAAAATTTGGATTTCGCGGGCTACAAGCGTTATGGCGAAAATGATGCAACTGATCACTGATCACAACCCATCACATGAAAAATAGTTACCACCGCTTGTGGAAATTAATATCAAGGTATGTACATTGTGATAATTAATATTATTTGAAAGGAAATCTTTCCTTACATACATCCATCATGAAATAATAAATACGTATACCTAATACTTTCCTGAAAAACTCTTTCATAAGTAGCTCTATCACAAGTATTTCGCTTCGATCTAAAAGTATTGCTCATATTCATACGTACTTACTTACATTATGCACTTTCGTATCGATATTAAAGAGCCCCTGAAACGTGCTTGAAAACCTTTACGCATGAGATGTTGCGAGCGATATGTAAAAAAAATATGTAAATTCAATATTTTATAGTCGCAATAACCTAAATCAAAGCAAGAGCAAGCTTTTGCGTTCGGTAAAAACGTTTTTGTAACAAAAATATTAATGTAGAAGGAAATACATAAGTAATACTAGTGAGACGTATCGCGCTAGATTATCTCTGGATGGATGAAATGGCGACAGGTCACAGGAACAACTTGCGACCCACGGATGCCCCTCAAGTTAAAGAGGAAAATCTAGAAGTCCGTGATAAGGCCTGTCGTACTGTATGGATCAGAATGCTGGGCCGTGACGAAGACGGATGAAAAAGATTTCATGCATCGGAGATGAGAATGTTGAGATGGCTTTGTGAAGTGATGAAAATGGATAAAGTAAGAAATGAGTATTTATGGGGAAGTTTGAAAGTGGCGCCAGTGACAGAAAAGTTGTAAGGAATTCGTTTGGCTTGGAATGGGTATGTGATGAGCAAACGCATGTGACTAAAAGAGTAATAAATATAAATGTTGATGGATGGAGAGGGAGAGGAAGTCCAAAGACAAAATGGATGGATTGTGGGAGGAATGATATGAAAGAGAAGGAAGTGAACGATAGCGTGACGGTTGACAGGGGAGAATGGAAAAAGAAAATGTGTTGCGCCGACCGCAAGTAACATGGGATAAAGGCAGGAAGATGATGATGATGGTACATTATGAAACTGACATTTCTATTTACAAAAAACTAAAATACAATAAAGAAAAATGCACCTTTTCAAACATAATTAGGACTGCTTACACCACAAATCACTTTTAAAACATCACCTGTCTCCGTTATCTTCAAACGATTGACAGAAACAGAACGACGTTTTAAATTGGTTTAGCGTTCTAAACGCATCCAGTGATTTATGGTCTTATGTTAAAAAGTTAAACGTAAAACTAGATAATTAGATCGTGAATATCGGAGCTAATCTACCCGTTTCTCTAAACATTTACCTTAGACAAAGCAGTTACCAAGAACCAGTTCCATACAACCTAATTTGCAAGCAATCTTCTATTTTTAACTTTAAAATAAAAACACCTTGCTAATGAAAACACTCTTCTCAAAAGCCAGTTAAGTACTTACATTAAATAAGGCAAGAGCAAAACAATATTAATCTGAAGCTTTCGTGAAAATTTCTATGCAAATAACAAAGAGCTGTATTACACAAAATGGGTTTCTAAATGCAATTGTTGCGAGAGAAAGGGAGGGAAGTTTGTGATGAGCGGAGAGGGGGCGGGAGCGGTTTGTGTTATGTATTAACTCAATTTCATAATTATGATACTCACATAAACTCACCCTTGCCGCGGTTGGTCCGTGGATCGGTAACCATTTTTAAATATGGATACCCCTCCATGCCTCGGAAAGTACGTTAAGCCGTTGGTTCCGGCTGCCATTCGTGCATCTTTGACAGTCGTTACGGATCGTCAGAAGCCCGAAAGTCTGACAACCAGTCTTATCACGGGTATCGTATTACCTAGTAACCGGGTTGTGGAGGTCAGATAGGCAGTCGCTCCATGTAAAATACTGGTATTCAGTTGCATCCGGTTAGACTGGAAGTCGACCCCAGTCGACGACCAGCATAGTTGGGAAAAGGCTAGGCAGATGATAACATACATACCTACATAAACACGCCTTCTTCCCATGGGGGTAGGCAGAAACTACAGAACGCCACCTGCTACGATCCTTAGTACTCCTTTTGCCTCGTTTACGTCCATACATCTGGTCATACACGCACTTCGGTTGCGAGTACTACACACCTGACCTCTCTGAAGAACATCACCAATAACCAATAAGGTCACTATATTATGTCCTTCTAGGGCGTCTTTTCCCTAGGGGGAGTGTGTAGCTCATAATTTTGCATGATTATCTTAAAATTATTTAAAATTGTCTTAACTTTGTTAAGGCGAGTAGTGCCGCCAACTAGCGCCACCATTGAGAATAAAATCATAAGTCTGGGGATATGGAACCTTTTGGAATTTCCTATGCTCACATTTTTAGTCAGATGAGGTAGGACAGGTGAGGTCAAAAAAATTCTAACTCATCTGACTAAAAATGTGAGCATAGGAAATTTCAAAATGTTTCATATCTCCAGACTTATGATTTTTTTCTCGATAGTGGCGCTAGTTGGTGGCACTACTCGTCTTAATGAAGACTTTAAATTTTGTATACTTATTTGAAAAAAGCTTCCTTGGTTCATTCAAATCTCGTAAGGTAAATGAAACTCATAACCCTGTTTGCTGTCGTGTAGTCGGTTAAAAAGTTGCTTTATTCAGTAACTCATTCAAACTCAAACTCAAAGCATTTAATTCAAATAAACCAATTACAGGCACTTTTGAACTGTCTAAGGATCGGTCAGTAGAAAGGTAAAGCTAGTCGCCCATTCCAAAGAACATTCCATTATGGAGAAGAACGGGCAAGAAACTCCACGGATACTCTTTTAAATCAAAATATGGTTACAAAATATTGGTTACATAATTCATGTTGAAATTATACATGTGAGAACGATGCAGAACGTTAAAAGCGTCCGTAATAAAAAAATAAATAAAAAAAAAAACAATTCAAAATTTAAAATAAATTAAAATAAGCCGTGGCAGCTAAGATATGACCAGCCTCCACTGACAGCGCCCGTTCATGAACCTGACGCATCTCGATGTTGCTTACGTGTACTACCTCGGAAAAATCTAATAGATTTTAATAGAACTATTTTAACCTTAAAAATAAATCAATCAATCTGCCTAGCCTTTTCCCAACCATGTTGGGGTCGGCTTCCAGTCTAACCGGATGCAGCTGAATACCATTATTTTACATGGAGCGACAGCCTATCTAACCTCCACAACCCAGTAACTGGGTAATACGATACCCCTTGGTAAGACTGGTTGTCAGACTTTCGGGCTTCTGACGACCCGTAACGACTGTCAAAGATCCACGAATGACAGCCGGGACCAACGGCTTAACGGTTTTCCGAGGCACGGAGGAGTCTCGGTTTGTAAAGATGGTCACCCATCCACTGACCAGCCCCGGCAAGCGTAGCTTAACCTGGTGGATCGACCCGTGCGGCTGTTATTACTTAGCCACGAGCTTAAAAATAAATAGGGAATCAAAATTGTAGTAAATTCCAGTTGACAGGATATGATATGCGGTCCCGATGACATGCTGTTAATAACATTACGTGTGCAATGTGAACGTGTCACTCACGATAATTAAGCGCTTTTAAATTAAGTTAAATGAATGGGAAACAGGCTGACATAAAGTACTGAAGCCATATTTAATCAAAGGCATAGTTTGTTAATTGCTGTATTACTGAGAATGTTATTTTTGCTGCAGAAGGAAATTCGAAATTTTTAGACTTTGGTCACTACGGTACACAAGGAATGAGAACGAGTGGACCTTCCGGGATGAACGCGGCCTTCCAGAACCCGTGACCCGTCCAACAGGAGCATCACCCACTTCACCTTTCGAGCCGTATTTATGATAATATTCGTCTTATCATCTACCTAGCCTTTCCCCTATATGTTGGGGTCAACTTCCAGTCTAGCCGGATACTGCTGAATGGGATCCCTTTTTTTGCATGTTTTTTTTTTCATAATATACTTTGGCATAATTATTTTGGTATTTTTTTTTTGTATAATAATACTGTGGCATAATAATACTTTGCCATATGCGGTTAGTTCTGCAGGTTATTGATTCGGCATAATTTGGAAATGCATAAATTTTTTAGAATATTTATTCGTCTAATAATCATGAGCCATAAATATAAAAAGGCATGCAACACTACTTAACTATCTGAATATCAAAACTTGTACAAATATTAATTATTGGGCACCACGAGGTTAGGTTCCTAAATCCTGCAGACAGAAATTGCCGTTAAATTTAATTTATTTAGACGTGCAAATTTTTATGTGCAAACAGTATTTTTGAGTGCTTACGCATACCATTGTATTATAAAAAATATGTTTTAATATCATTATACGTAAATAAATTTATGCTTTAGAATGTTTAAACATTATTATAATGAAAAATAGAGATGATGCCAGGCTAAAAAAAAAAGAAATGCTATTCAGCCCGTCAGTCAGATAATAAAAAAATATTAAACACGTATTTTTTGCTTTATCATATTAATATAAAATGACTTATATAACACGCATTAAAGTTGGGAAGTGGGGGCTCGCTACGTCACTTGTACGTATATAAATTTTTTTTTACAAAAAAATACAACCGACTTCCAAAAACGACACTACAAAGTGAAAAATAACTTTAATTTCGGAAGTCGGTGTCTAGTTAAATGTATTTTCGTTTTTTGCCACCGACATCCGAAATTAAAGTTATTTTTCACTTTGTAGTATTGTTTTGGAAGTCAGTTGTATTTTTTTGTAAAAAAGTTTTTATTTTTCACTTTTTAGTTGTGTACCTACCCCACACAAATTCCACTATCACCACTACCACTATCTGCAAAACAAACTAGAACATCATCCATATAAAATTGGGGAAAAAAACATATTATTAAAGCTAACTCAAAAACTACCGAAGCAAAGTTAATCAATTTTATATGGGACCAACTGTGATGTATACGCTCTCGAATAAAACAAAAAACATTCAACTCGGTCCAGCCATCTTCGAGTAATCGGGGAACATACATAAAAAAAAATCTAGTTACACGTGACGTCACGCGATGTTTTAACTCAATGTATCACCGTAATCTTTTGATTTTGTAAAAAAAAGAAAAAATACGTGTCCAATATTTTCTAATAATCTACTTGACGGACAAAAGAAAAATTTTTAGTCGTCATATGCTTAAAAAAATGCGTAAGCGTAAATAATGTTAAGCGTAAATATAATCAGGATAAACAATTGTATGCTATGTTATATTACGTCTTATACTTTTATGCAAATGGACAGGGAACCCAGCTGAATACCAGTATTTTTCACGGAGCGATCCCCTATCTGACTTTCATTACCCAGTAACGCCTGAAATCAATAATGTATCTCAATCCCAATCTTGATCCGCAGTCTTTGACGGCTGCTTGTGATTCGCCCTCTCAAAGACTCAGGTTGACACACTCGGCCGTAGAGTGGATCAAGATTGGGATTTATTATAGAAAGCGGCCGTATCTGGGTAAAACGATATCCTTTAGTATGACTGGTTGTCAGACTTTCAGACTTCTGACTGCCCGTAACTAAGTACTGTCAAAGATTACGTATGACAGCCGGGACAGTCGACGTAACATGCCTTTCCAAGACACGGAGGGGTCTCGGTGTAAAATGGTTATTAGTCACCTATATGATTCCTTAAATATCAAATAGCGATAATAGGTACCTATATGATTCCGTAAATATGAGGAAGGGTTGTCCTCATCTATCAAGCGCATCGATCCTTTAGTGTTCTTACACACGAGCGACACGCCTCGCCGGCAGAAGCGGCACGCGTCGACGACGCGTGTTGACGCGCTGACGACCGCCGCCCGCCGAATTGTCGGCAACAGCCCCCGACCTAAAGCGACACTTGCAGTTGCAGCTACTTGTCGGCGGAGGCCGTCGGTGCGGCGACGACCGCCATCGACGCGTGCCGTGTCTCTGCCGTTAACGCGTTTCGCTCGTGTGTAAGAAGCGACAAAGTATGTAAGTGACACACTTTGTCGCTTGATCACTAACATCCCGCTAATCCTATGCCAACAAAACCTCTATTTAACCTCTTTGTGTACTATGTCCGTCGAGTTACAGTTAATATGGACGCTAAACTACGCTTTTATTAACCTTTAAACTGACTTGCTCCACCCTGTGTGTGATAATGTAACTACATATTATACGGATATGTTTTAAGTGTTACAATGAGTGGGACAGTTTATGGAGATTAGGTTTTTAAAGTACCGGTACTTATCAGTTTTACGTTTGATAAAGGTTAATTAGGAAATTCTAAGCAAATTATTGACATGAAGCCTTCACGATGGCTGAT
This sequence comes from Cosmia pyralina, assembly GCA_946251885.1. Lineage (NCBI taxonomy): Eukaryota > Metazoa > Arthropoda > Insecta > Lepidoptera > Noctuidae > Cosmia > Cosmia pyralina. The sequence continues at coordinate 20,341,452 of OX276342.1, read as the reverse complement.
ACTTAACCTTTCGTATGCTGCTTTTGTATGCAATAATTCCTCTGTGTGTATGTCACTGAACTCCTCCTAAACGGCTGGACCGATTTTGATTTTTTTTTGTATGTTTGAGTGGCTGTCTGGTCTGCTAGTATCTAAGTTCTTGCCAGCCGCTTCTTCCGCGTGGATTTCGGAAATTATCCCAAGGGAAGTACTACCAAGTTTCATCCAGATCCGTTCATCCGTTCTGGCGGGATTGATCAGTAACAAACATCCACCCATCCAAACTTTTGCATTTATTATTAGTAGGATAGTCTTATTGACGAGCAAGTTACCTTAAGTCCTTAATTCGGTACTATGGTAAATATAATAAGAATCAAAATTGTCTACAATCTGCCATCTTTTTAACCGACTACGCGATTTTAAAGACAGGGTTGTTTTTCCTTTTTATACTGTTTTTTTCTCGGATGAGCTCGTGGCTAAGTAATAACAGCCGCATGGGTCGGTCCATCAGGTTAAACTACGCTTGCCGGGGTTAGTCAGTGGATGGGTGACCATCTTTACTTAACGAGACTCCTCCGTGCCTCGGAAAGCACGTTAAGCCGTTGGTCCCGGCTGTCAATCGTGGATCTTTGACAGTCGTTACGAGTCGTCAGAAGCCCGAAAGTCTGACAACCAGTCTTACCAAGGAGTATCGTATTTCCCAGTTACTGGGTTGTGGAGGTCAGATAGGCAGTCGCTCCATGTAAAATACTGGTATTCAGCTGCATCCGGTTAGACTGTAAGCCGACCCCAACGTAGTTGGGAAAAGGCTAGGCAGATTGATACTGTTTTTTTCTACCTTCGTAACTCTGCGTATCTCAATAAATATCAATAATTTTTCTTTCTTTTTCTCGCAATGAAGATTCTAGATCTGAATTTAATTTATCAGGGCTCCACAAGCAAACATCGTTTTCATAGACCTTAGCAACTCTATATTTTAATACAAGTCATAATATTTTTCTAGTTCAGTACATTATCATGTAGAAGTAGTTGATAAGGGTCCAGGAGACCCGTGGCTCCAGTCATGTGCGAAAGACACGCTTGTATGAAGAGATGCATGAATGTGGAAGAAGGGATGTTAGGTATGGATGGATGCTTGATATATTAAGTAGGTTCTTTTCTATGTTTGTTAGGACGGACGGCCTCAGTATTGAAAAGACATTACATCTGCATAGTTAAAATGCAATTGTGCATTTGCATGAAAACTGAAAAGTGCTAATGAAGTTGAACAAATTACTTTCTTTTTTGCATCAATTTATTACTGCTACCTATCTTTGGGTCAAAATCCTATTTATTTATTTTTATATAACCATTTACGTACACACAAATAAACAGACAAACAGAAAGGAACAGAAAAATACGTACTACCTAACTAATATTATAAATGCAAAAGTTTGTTTGTTACCTTTTCACGATCATCCTGAAATTTAGTATATACATTATCAGGTGTACAGAAACGGACATAGGGTACCTTTCATCCCGAAAAAAAGTACTGTTCTCGAGGATAACAACAATAACGTTCTTATGATAATAGATGGCGCCACGTGTCTTTCGAATCATGATTGAAATAGATTATTACAAGCAGAGTACAACCCGAATTCATTGACAAATTCTAAATTAACGCGAGCAAAGCCGCGGGCAAAAGCTGGTTAATTATATTATTATGTAGGATAGCTGACCCGACAGACGTTGTCCTGTCCGAACATAAAAAATCCCATAGAAAAAATGGCTTTTAGTTTTCCCATTTTTACGATTTTCCGGGAACCTGTTCCAATTTTCCTTTCCCTAAAAACCATATTCGGACTATTATGATCATTTTAAAACAAAAAATAGCCAAATCAGTCGTGCGAGACTGACCACATCAGGGATTTTAATTTTGATAACATAAAAAATGTATCGCTAATTGCTCGAAATTTGTCGCCAAATATCAGAATTTGTCGGCCACTAGTTCAAAAGTTACAAAGGTTCATAGGAGGCCGATCTGGAGAGCATCTCCCTAGCTTCGCCACATTTATATCTCAAAAACTAGGCCACCCAGCGAAGATCTATTTTCTCGATTTTCTCCCAAATTTAGTCGCTAATTAGTCGCAATTTTTCGCCAAGTCACCGATTTAATCGGGTCTTAGTTTAGAAGATATAATGAGTTCAATATTTAAGCATAGTCCAAGAGCTAGATTGAAAAGTTTACGATAAAATCTTTGACCTAGCTCTTGTACTATGCTTAAAAATTTAACTCATTATATCTTCCAAACTAAGACCTGACGAAATCAGTAATTAGCGAGTAATTTTTTCCATATCCTAAGAGCATGTCTTCCCTACCATTTCCGCGCCCCCCGGTCTACTCTCTGATATACAATGGTCTCTGTTGCACCATGTAACATGAGGCAACAGGGTCTAGTGTGAATCTCTGGGTTCATTCGAGCAATCGAGCCTGGTTAAACCACGCTGGGGTCGGTGCAATTCATTCATTCATTCAGTCAGTCGTTGTCAGTCACACAAATCGGTGTAGCCGTTCTCAAGTAATGCGCTTACCAACAAACAGTTTATGATTTCTTTTTCGTGATTTGAGAGTTGGCCCCATAGTCAAAGTTTTCATATTCATGAGTAGAACACCAAAGTGGAGCTCGTGGCTAAGTAATAACAGCCGTACGGGTCGATCCATCAGGTTAAGCTACGCTTGCCGGGGTTGGTCAGTGGATGGGTGACCATCTTTACATACCGAGACTCCACCGTGCCTCGGAAAGCACGTTAAGCCGTTGGTCCCGGCTGTCATTCGTGGATCTTTGACAGTCGTTACGGGTCGTCAGAAGCCCGAAAGTCTGACAACCAGTCTTACCAAGGGGTATCGTATTACCCAGTTACTGGGTTGTGGAGGTCAGATAGGCAGTCGCTCCATGTAAAATAATGGTATTCAGCTGCATCCGGTTAGACTGGAAGCCGACCCCAACATAGTTGGGAAAAGGCTAGGCAGATTGATTTTGAGTAGAACACCCTGTGAAAATTTGGGTAGTGATAAAACAATTTGCCGTGTAGGTAGATAGATAGACTAATTTGCTCTAGTGAGGCAAAACAGTGCATGTGTGTTTAGTTGTCATTTTTATCAGTTGTTGAATTTAAAATAAAATAATAATAAAATATTTATTCAGTATTAATAATTGGTAAAATATTAACATAAAATCTTAGAAATAATATACAAAGGTATTAATAATGTTAGATGCCTGTACTAGGATAAACCTGTATCACAGGCGGCATGAGCTTATACTTTATGGTAATTGTAGGACAATAAAATTCTTAAACAATATTTAACATTAGAAGTCTTGAAAATTACAAAATTTAAATAATTCATAATTTTATACCTAGTTTACTTAATACTATTTACCTTAACAATAAGTCATAGGTATACAATTTCATAGTTAGTTTGGGATAAATGGTTTTTTGCACTTTATAACCTAGTTAACCACATAATTATTGTATGATTTTGCGTCAGCAAAATTAAATCACAGTCGAGGCTATAAGTATATTAAATTTTTGCATCGGGCGACTAATGTGCTTAGACATCAAAAAAGTCGCGGGTTTGTAGGCCAGTGCAGTGTTTTGTTGAGTCAGTAGCAGAGTCTGACCTTGAGTATGACGCTCTAGGCGCCCTCGTAGTCGATAGAGTTGATGTATTTGTATTCCGCTATTTTCCTAGCAGGGCACTCAGCATCTCCCGTTTTGTGGTTATTGGGCTTTTTAAAGCGTGCGCAAGTTGCACATTTCGGTGTGTCAGCTTTCTTTGCGCACTCTGACATCGAGTGTCCTTCTTCACAGCAGTGACCACAAGTAGATTTCAGCTGTCTACATGTTTTTGCCGCATGACCATATTGTTGGCAATTAGAACATGTTGTATTATTTACCAATGATTTTATTACATTACAAACTTAAATAATCGTAACTGATTCCACCTCTACCCCTACCTAGCCTGTAATGGCAAACCCGTGATGTCAGCCGGTGTTTCCAATAAGTCTGTACTTGTATAAATAATGCATCAGGCGTGTCGACGTGTTAGCCAAGTTATTGGATTAGCTCCCTTATAAACTCTGAGAACAATGTTTATAGTTTCAGGAAAGTAGTTTTTGTGGTAACGTTGTGGGTTTTTAGATTCGCATAGGTAGTAGAGAGTGGTTACGAGGGGCTCGTGGCTTAGTAATAAGTTAAGCTACGCATGCCCCGATCGGTCTGTGGATGGGTGAACATCTTTCTTTACATACCGAGACCCCTACGCCGTTAGTCCCGGCTGTCATTCGTGGATCTCTGACAGTCGTTACGGTTCGTCAGAAGCTCGATAGTCTTATAACCAGTCTTATTAAGAGGTATCGTATTACCCAGTAACTGGGTTGTGGAGGTCCGATAGGCTTCAGCTGCAACCGGTTAGACTGGAAGCCGACCCCAACGTAGAAGGGAAAAGGCTAAAAAAAAAATAATTAAATAGTTTATTGGTAAAACAAATTTAGATATAAACAACATTTTTGATTGGATCCTCCTTTTAGGCAGATAGTGCCTGTATTAGGAGAGTCCGCTCTTCCATAACAAGACGTGTTAATATAGAAACCAAAACGTATAATTTTTATGCTAAAACTACATAAATTAAAATTAATTTAAAATAAATCAAATGTGTGTAAGGGTGGGTATGTGTGTGAGTATATGCGAGTGAAAGTGTAGCCTGTAGGTGTGATTGAGAGTACATGAGTGTGAGGGTGTGTGTGTGGGTGTGTGCTATATATGTTTCTTCTTTTTCATGTAACGAACTCTGCTTAGACGTGACGCGTGCTTGAAATTTCACTCTCAATTCTCGTCTAATTATCGAATTGCCGCCTAAGAAGTCTCACTTCGAAACCTAAGAAAATTTTAGCACCGCGTTCATCAGATTTGCCACTCTTATTTTCTGAAACAGAAATACAAACCGTAATGATATATAGAGCCCGGCTCGGTCTGATTTCTGCAACCTTAGGGAAATCAAGTGTTTCGCATATGACGGTATGTTGTGCATACGATGCTGTTAGGTAGGTACCTATCTTACGAATATAACTTGGTAAAAGTTGAGGATGACCTATTTTTGACTGTAGCAAAGTTATGTTTGTTATATGTAATCATTTATGTTTGCTTTTATTTACTTACAAGCTGACCCGAAAGACTGTCCTGTCCACAATAATTCCCATCGAAAATGCACTTTCAGTTTTCCTGAATTTCCACACTTTCCCGGCAAATTTTTAATTTTTTCTTGCCGTAAAAAACAGAAGGACAATTCTCGTACCTAAAAACGTTCAAATTCAAGTCGCAATCTTATTCCAGCGACAATCAAATGTCGAAAATGTAGGTAAACGCTATACAATTTTTGACAGATTGAGACTCAGATGAGATTGCGAACGTTGATAAAAATGCGTGAATTGCCCTGAGGTCTGATTCAGACTATTATGAGCATTTTAAAACATAAAATAGCCAAGTCGATACAGCCGTTCTCAAGTGATGCACTTACCAACGAACATCATTTAATTTTAATCTATCTAAATGAAAATCAATTGCCGAATGTATTTAAGCGCATCACTTCAGAACGGTTGCAAAAATTTGGCTAATTCTTTTTTTGTTATGAAAAAAAATGTTTGAAAAATTGTACGGAAAAGTGAAAAATTTTGGCAAAAAAATCTCCATATAAAAAAGTGAGCGAGTGAGATAGAAGGGAGATCTTCAAACATATTGACAGATTGACGTTTAATTGTTGAGTTTCTTAAAATGTTTTATGTGTTACATCCGAAAAAACTATTTAATTTGTTGTTTTGATTGTTTAGTGAAAAAAGTAGATAGTAAAAAAGTTGTAGAACATTATACCGACTATTTTTTTAAATACCAGCAAGTTTTAGAACTCAGTGTGTTATCGTTGTGAAATTATTTAATTGTCCTTTTATTTAATTACATGGTCGTACTGTAAAGGGAAGATTTGGTAAAATATTTTTTTTCACCGTGCAAAGCCGGGACGGGCACCTAGTTATTTATAGAAAGACTAGCTGCGCCCCGCGGTAATAAAGGCATAGACTGGGATCCAGGCTGTCAGGTACCTCCATACTAAATTTCATCAAAATTGGTCCAGTCGTTTGAGCGTGAAGAAGTAACAAATATACAAAACACACACACTCACAAACTTTCGTCTTATAATATTAGTGTGATAGACCAATTGACCCGACAGACGTCCTATCCAAACTTACATTACCCAAATAGTAGCATCTCAAGTCATTACCTACACTACTTGCATACAAGCAATTTAATACAAGAAAGTAAAACAGCTCACGTACTGTAAAATAGAATAATTAATGAACAGTCTTCCTGAACACTTGGCACTAGTGTTAGTTCTAAGTTACTGCGCTAGGTGGCGCTGCCCGAGAGCGAATTTATTATCAACGCGTGAGGTAGCCATGTTAGGGTTTGTCCATGTTAAAATATCGATAAAATATAGGTGTTTTCTTCGAAACTAGAAAAAAAAAAGAAAATGCGTTTATTTACGCTATGACATCGCATAAAAAGTTAAAATAATATAATGGAATTTTTAATTTAATTTTTTAATTTTTAATACAGTGCAATCAAATTATGCATGAGTTGTTACGCCTTTCAGTTTTGTGACCCCTACAGGAAAATAATTCACATAAGTAGCTAATTCTAACTTTAATATAATATTATACATATGTATATGCGAAAATTATTTTGTTTGTTTGTTACGCTTTCACGCTAAAACGGCTGAGCGGATTTGGATGAAATTTGGATACTTATTGTCCCGATAGTACGTTCCCGTAGGATAGTATTCGACCTCCACGCGGGCGAAGCCGCGGGCAAAAGCAATTAAGTAAATGGATAGTGATCTTGCTTGAATGTCTCTAATTTCTTCCAGTCTTTATTCTACCATTGTAAGACAAAAAAAAAAGCTGCTGCCTACCCTCTAAACACGTTACCTATCCTTTGCCGGACTCCCAATTATCTAAGCAGCTCAACTTGTGAGATTATGTGCCCAAACCATTGATATATTAGAGGAAGATATGTTACGCGCTAACATCGCAATTACTAAACCTGGACTCGGCGCACGACTACATGCACCGAAACTTGGACATCTGTGAGCACATTCGCAAACCTACAGTTACCGATAGACTAGGACAGAGACAGGAGCCGGCGCTGTCGTGCAAGCGAATGTATACGATTATGAATGACATTGCATGTCTATCTCGCTCTTACAAACATGGCGAAGCATGGCTGTACTTACGAGTGAAAATTAATCCCGTGGAAATTGTTTTTGGTTTTGGAACTATGTATTTGTGCACATTTTGAAAACACAGGAAGGCATTGCTGCCGCTTCTTAAGACAATTAAGGTAATTTTACTCCAGTTCTATTGTAACTATGGTCAATGGTGTGCGTTTAACACAATTTATGTGGTCCACGTCGGGGAGCGCGAACCATATCTTCCTAATTTATATAGTAATGGCCCAAACGCATAATTTAGTATTACACAGAGGCAATAATCTCGGCTATATATTTGCTAAGTACTTACACCACATACCGATCGTTAAGCCAGCAGTATGCGCCAGTAGGTAATGCATCTAGCGTAACTTCAAATCAAACTACCATTCAATGCAAATAGCCTGGAAAACTACTAATATCATAAAGAAAGATCTCAAAGAAAACATACTGATCATCCATTATTAAAATCCTCCCTCACAAAGAATATTTACGTTCTACTTTTAAAAACTTTCAAACCCTGTTTGCTGATTCTAATTGTAAATTCGAAAAGTTTTAAAATTCAAGAATTTTAAAAACGGATTACTTTTCCGTATCGCTTACCTGAGAACTCACGAGCACTTTTATACCGTCGGCGTGCATCGAACGTCATTAAGAATACATTTGGTGCACTCTTGGGGTATACATCGGACGTGTAATGTAATGTTAGAAATATTACTACACTGTGTGTGTGGACATACCGAGTTGTGAAAGCAACGAGTACTCGATCCCGATTGTTGGGTAAGTGAATCGATATTATTTCGATGTCTCGATGCTCTACTTTCGAGGTGCATTATGAAATGTGATAGTTTGAAAGAATTTTAGAACGCTGTTCGTGTAGGATGCTTTCCGTGAACTTGGTACGGGTGAGTACATACTGAAAACTTAACGTGTAACTAAACATATATTTTACTAACTGCTAACATCACATTCATTGGCCCACATAAGATACGTGAATATGATTGATGGAAGTCAAACGCATCCATAGCAACGTTGCATAGCAAATCTCTGGTGGAGAAGCACCCTTATACTTCCAATGTCAAGATAATATTTTTTAACAGAATCTGCTATAATTATCACACTTGAGGATGTGATTGCATTAATTATTAGCGCACGAACACGAAATCAGCGGTGAGGAGCGTCGGTCGAGCGGTGGCTTCGTGCCTGTAGTCTGAGGTCAGAGAGGTGGAAACACCTTGGAGTGTCGGACGATACACCATTGGATCTTAAGGCGGAGATTTCTTGAAAATGGTCAAAAAGGTATTTTTTTTTAAAGTAGTGTACTTATCTCATAAACCGGTAATAATTTTGTCAAATAAAAAAAAAATATTTTCAAGTCCTTTTCGCATACAGTGATGGAACTCAAAACAAATTAAACATTCTTTAATGAAAAAAATCTTCAAACATACTTACCTCTTAATAATCTTTAAAAGCAGTTTATCCCTTCATTACCAATTATAATTATAATTAAAAATATACCATAAAATTTCAAATGCTAAACTGCATCCAGTGATGGTTTAATTATTATTAAATACTTAATTTCTAATTTTATACGATTTTATTTGCACTTTGACGACATAATTCCGGTGCGCGTGAGAGTCTTCTATCTCGTGCGTCAAATTAGACAGCCATAACGCCATTTCACTTACACACCGAGCTAAACCACGCTTAGATGTAGGGCCTTAAACAAAAGCTTTCGAAGTCTACAGATAACCTAATATACACACATCAAAAGTGTCTAGGGATCAAGCATTTTTATGCGGATTTCTTGAGATTGAGATGTGGCTTTGTAATAAATTTATGATTTTATAAATTTATATGGATCCTTTTTGGTGCATTTCATAATTTGAATCAGGAACTGTGAATCAAATTCGAGTAAAAGATGAAAATCAGCTGTCAATATTTTCCCTATAAAAACATACAACGCATTGAAGACATTATTAGTGCTACTGTTTCCCTACTACTGATTAAAACCAACGTTATTATGGAGCGGCGACGTCATTTAAGCAGGGAAGAAATGCTCAGAGCCGTGGGAATGATAGAAGCTGGTTCCCGGCAACGTACTGTGGCTTTAGCTCTGAATACAAGTCAGAGTGTTATCAGTCGACTTTGGACACGTTACCGAAGCACTGGTACCGTGGCTGAGCGCCATGGAGGACGGTATCGCTGCACCACACGGAGACAAGACCGATACATTCAAATCTTAACTCGAAGAGCTCCAACTATAACCGCCATGATGTTAGCCGTGAGGCTTCATCACTCTTCAGGGAACTTAATTAGCGACCAAACAGTCAGAAACCGCTTGCATGAAGTGAACCTTCATTCCCGAAGACCGCTACGGGTACCACCTATAGCAATGCACAATCGTAGGATTCGATATCAATGGGCTCTTGAACACAGAAATTGGGCAGAAGAACAATGGCGTTTCGTGTGCTTTTCTGATGAGTCTCGTTTTGGTATGAGACCGGATACAAGACGTATACGACACTGGAGAACCCCTGGACGCCAACAGCGATTAAAATCCTGCCAGGAAGTCCATCCTTATAGTGGTGGAACCATCATGGTATGGGCGGGTATTTGGATCGGCGGAAGAACTGAGTTGATTTGGATCAGAGGCAACCTCATCGCTCAAATTTATGCTGAGACGATTGTATCAGACGTCATCGTTCCTCTACAAGTGCAAATCGGTCCCTTATTTCAGTTAATGCATGATAATGCACGACCGCACACCGCAAGAGTTGTAAGACAGACTCTCGCCGCAGCTAACATCAATGTCCTGCCCTGGCCTGCTCAGTCGCCAGACTTGAACCCGATTGAGCATGCATGGGATATGCTACAGAGAAGAGCTCTGCCGAATATGGAGGGTATCCAGTCGCAAGAAGACCTTTTTTTGTTGTTGCAACGAACATGGGCGGCCATTCCACAGCGTGATTTGGATGAACTCATTTTGAGTATGCCAAACCGATGTTCTTGTGTTGTTAGTGTTCGCGGTAGAAACACGGATTATTAATTGTTTAAGTTACCCAATAAAATTTTAAAGAAAACTGTTATTTCAGTCTTTTTTTCGAACTTTAATGTTAGTGGTTCAAATGTCAAAAATCCCTTTATTAGGAAAATGGCAAATTTCTTTATTAATGCAAAGGTGACTTGGTTTATCGTTACTGTGACAAACGAAAACACTTTATTTGATGAATCCTTAAAGAAAATTTTAATTAATATCAATCAGGAGAAAAGTTATTGCAAAAATATATGTTGATCCCTAGACACTTTTGATGTGTGTATATAAACGTAAAATACCATCATCCAATGACGACCGCGGGTTTGCAGTAATTGTGAACCTATGGGGTACAGTTGACATTCGAGCACACATTGGCATGAACCTATGCGGTATAAGGCGACACTCAAGAGAGAGAGAGCCAATTAAAAACAACTCTTTGGGTTCCAGGCCGCCCAAATTCAGTTTTCGAGTTTGTCGCACCATACTGAGAAAAAGTGAGGAGGAGATGGACTGAAGCCATAAAGGGCCTGGCTCTATTTCAAACAAAAGAAAATCATGGCGAAACTCAGAACGGCGCGGCCGACGCAGACGCGGCTGTATCCATAAACTTCTCTTCTACTTAATCACTTAACGACTGGGACTATCATGTAGTAACAATACTCTGCACTACACTAATATGCATGTTATCGATATAAAATGCATTGTGAATATTAAAATATATTGTTTTGTAGTCAAACATAACATCGACAAACGCGCCGCAACAGTGATGGGATATTATTGATAAAGAAAATATCGATACATCTATTTGTAGTTTACGATTTGAAAGTACAAGTTGGTACTTAAGGGGTGTTTGTAGTCATAGGGAGGGTTATTAGTGGGAGGAGGGTTTTATGACCTGTTGTAGTGCTAACTTATGTAAAGTAATATTTAAGTAGTGTAAACAGTCCAAGATAAAGGCAGTGGGAATAAATAATCAGCTTTACTTTCGAAGGAGCTCGTGGCTAAGGAATAACAACCGCACGGGTCGATCCGTCAAGTTAAGCTACGCTTACCGGGGTTGTTCCGTGGATGGGTGACCATCTTTAAATATCGAGGCTCCTCCGTGCCTCGGTTAAGCTGTTGGTCCCGGCTGTTATCCGTGGATCTTTGACAGTCGTTACGGGTCGTCAGAAGCCCGAAAGTCTGACAACCAGTCTTACCAAGAGCCCCGTTGTGGAGGTCAGATAAGTAGTCGCTCCATGTAAAATACTGGTATTCAGCTGCATCCGGTTAGACTGAAAACCGATCGCAACATAGTTGGAAAAAGGCTAGGCAGATTGACTTAGAAAATCGACGTTACAAATAATATCCTACAATAATAGGCATATTTACAGCACTTATGCACATGCTCACTCAAAGGCTACCTTATTTTTAGGGTTCCGTACCTCAAAAGGAAAGGGCGGAAACCTTATAGAATCAGTTCGTTGTCTGTTTGTCTGTCAGTCTGTGAACTTACTTACTGAACCTTTTTCTCAGGAACGTGTAAAAGTATCAAGTTGAAACTAATGTCAAATACCTACGTATTTAGGCCTACACCTATGATCTCTTGAAGTCAACGCAATAAAAAAATGCGGCCATTATATGCGACATATTTTGATACTCGCAAGTAAATCAAAACCTATAGCACAGTAAATTTTTACTGTGCCTATAGGGAACTTACCGTTGACCTAGAATCATAAAATTTGGCAAGAAGCAAGGTCTCATAGCACAAATTATTCTTGTGCTGTTTTGTGCTTGTGCTGTACATACATTGTAGTTGAAAAACCTGTTCTCCCCTGAACATGTTTTTTAACCAGGAGGAGGTTCTCAATTCGTCGGAACCTTTTTTTTGTATGTTCCCCGATTACTCGAAGATGGCTAGACCGATTTGATTTTTTTTTTTTTTTTTTGTTTTATTCGAGAGGGTATACATCACAGTTGGTCCCATATAAAATTGATTAACTTTGCTTCGGTAGTTTTTGAGTTAGCTTCAATAATACGTATTTTTTCCCCACTTTTATATGGATGATGTTCTACGAGTACTTTGTTTTGCAGGTAGTGGTATTAGAATTTGTGTGGGGTAGGTACACAACTAAAAAGTGAAAAATAAAAACTTTTTTACAAAAAAACTACAACCGACTTCCAAAAACAACACTACAAAGTGAAAAATAACTTTAATTTCGGAAGTCGGTGGCAAAAAACGAAAATAAATTTAACTAGACACCGACTTCCGAAATTAAAGTTATTTTTCACTTTGTAGTGTTGTTTTTGGAAGTCGGTTGTATTTTTTTGTAAAAAAGTTTTTCAACTACAATGTTAAATTTGTTTTTGGGATAAATTCTTTTCAACTACGGAACCCTTCATTGTGCGTGGTCCAATACGCACTTAGCCGGTTTTTTTTTTAAAGTGATGCTTAAAAGTCACAAGTCTGCAGCAATTATAGTTATGTCCACAGACTACGTTATCTATCATTCACAAAATGACGAGTCTTTGATCTTTCTTATCGCAAATGGTTAGAAGTCTGGCCTTTTTAACCTTACAACCAGATGTTCGTAGTTTATTATTATCAACATTATCACTGAACCGAACATTGCTGAGACCTTTATCTCGTTTATAGAAACGCCTCTTCTGAGACCGAAGTAATAAAAAAACCGAGACTGAAGTAAAAAAAAACTATACTAATAATAAAGCTAAAGAGTATGTCTTTTTGTTTGTTTGTTTGAATGCGCTAATCTCTGGCACCACCCGTCGGATTTGAAAACTTCTTTTTGCATTTCATAGCCCAGTTCTTGAGGAAGGCTATAAGCTGTTTTACATCACGCACCTTTAGGTGCCGCGCAAAAACAAAAAAAAATAGAAAGAACGCTAAGCGACAACGAAGTAATAGCGTGGGCAGGTGATACGATGTGACGGGGTGGGTCGGGGGACCAAGCAATTTTACGCGGGCGAAGTCGTAGGCAGAAGCTAGTAAGTAATATTTCTAAAGTAAAATCTCCATTTGACATTAGACATTTAAACAAACCATTTTTACAGCCCGTTTACCCGATTTTGGCTTCTATTCCGTAGGCTTAAGGATGGCATTAAAGGCAAAAAAGTGGTTACGATACCAACTGTTTACTGTAACTGCCATTCGTCATGGCACCAACGCAATAGAAGTCAAAATCGGTTGAACGTACTGTAAGAAAGGTTTGTTTAAATGTCTATTCTTATTGCAAATGGAGTATAAATTGTCGCGAATTCTGCCGAAAAAACCTCCGACTAATTCATTTTATATATCAAACATAGGGATCATCACAAACTGGTGCATTTATATAGGTATAGGTCAATCACCCACTTAGCTTGATTATTATTTATCGAAAGTAAACATGACATTATTACTAAGATAAGATTGTCTATAAATTGAATAAATTTGTTGTGCGGCCGTTGACTCCGAGATATGAATGATATCGATTTCGCACGTGGTGTGAACATAATCTTAATTGAAAGATGTCTATTCTATTTTATCGATGAGTAATACTCAATATGTAGGTCATCCCTACTCTAAAGTTAAGTGGTGTAACTGGCTAATAGAACATAGTGAGTAGCAGATTGACATAACCTTATAATGAACAAGCCTATCACTATTTTTCTTTATATTAGGCCTCTCTGATTTCGTTGTACAGTTGCATAATTTCACAGTAACAGTGCAGGGACACTCTGGTTTTCTAATAGGGATGTAAGTACCTACATATTGTATCCGGATATCGAATTTAATATTAATCATTATTTAGATTATACAAGAACAGATTATACGGTGACCCTCAAACTAGGCATTTGCCTGTATCTTGGGGGTCGGAATTGCGACATTTTCAGAGTTAAAATTCATCATCATCATCATCTTGCCCTTATCCCATGTTACTTGGGGTCGGCGCAACACGTTTTCTTCTTCCATTCTCCCCTGTCAACCATCACGCTATCATTCACTCCCTTCTCTTTCATATCATTCTTCACATAATCCATCCATCTTTTCTTTGGCCTTCCTCTCACTCTCCATCCATTAACATGCATACTCATCACTTTTTTAGTCACATGTGTTTCTTCCCTTCTCATCACATGCCCATACCAAGGCAAACGATTTCCTTTCAACTTTTTGTCACTGGCGCCACTTTCACTAAATTAAACCAAACCAAAAAAAACTATATGTTACTTTTTTTACAACAAAACAAAAGTTCAAAGAACTCTATCATTCTTCACATACACATTTATTTATATACGCGCCTTTATCTCTATGCGAGTTCACTTTAAATTTATGACAGTGTGATATGTTAGTAATAATAATCTTGAACTTGAAGAATAAATCACTGTTATGTAGGCGAGAATAAATAAATTTAATAAATATTTACATAATATGTGCTTTTCAAGAGTAAGGGAGACCGGGTATGGTTGTATCACGGGTTGGTTGTCACAGCGGTCATAACAGAAAACTTAACGAACGAATACGAACGTTGATCGGCGTCGAAGAATCGTACCTGGGGAGGGAGGTGTTACCTTTATGATACTTCGACACCCAACTTCCCGTGAGACAACCATACCCAGTCTTCCCTAAGTGTCAATTATTTTGACAAATAACAAAAAACTGAGCATTAACAGGTAAGGTAATCTCATTGTTCTATAATGTAAAATCACGGCGAATTAAATGGCTACTGAAAAAGAAAATATTATTTCTTTTTTCTCTTAATTGGTCAGTTGCCAGAATCATTTAGAGACATTTTTATTCAGTAAAAGCTGGGCGGTGATTTACAAAAAAATACCGACTTCATTTATAATGTAAATATCCATGAATTTAAATAACGAAATATTCACTCAAACGTCTATTTAAAAAAAAATCTGCCAATTGCGTGTTGGACCACGCACAATGAAGGGTTCCGTAGTTGAAAAGAATTTATCTCAAAAACAAACTTAACATTGTAGTAGAAAAACATGTTCTCCCATACGTTGATATATACATGGTCAATTCTCCAACTGAAGTTTTTAATCCCAAAAAAATATTTTTACAAGGATTAAAATTCCAAATTAACTATTTTCGGACTTTTTATTTTACTTGTACTGTGAAACCTTGCCTCTTGCCAAATTTCATGATTCTAGGTCAAAGTTAAGTACCCTATAGGGTTTTGATTTACTTGCGAGTATCAATATATGTCGCATAAATGGCCGTATTATTTTATTGCGTTGGCTTAGAAGCTTTATTTTTTAAGAGCTCCAAGGGACTATATACCTACTTAGTTGATATTAATTTCAACTTGATACCTCCACGCATTCCCGAGGGGTCTTCACAGACTGACAGACAGACAGACTGACGGACAACGAAGCGATCCTATAAGGGTTCCATTTTTTCCTTTTGAGCTACAGAACCCTAAAAACAATTTACTGATATAAATTTACATAATTAATGTAAGCATGTATAATAATGTGCAATATTATGTAAAGCGAACTATAAATAAATATTAATTTAAAGTATTTTGTAACATTTTAATATTAATTTATTATGTCATCAGCATTCTTGCATGAACTAGACGTGGTAGTTTGTGATGTTCGCTGAATAATCCAGTTTATTATAGGAAATTAGGTTAATTTTAAGTATTGAAATATCTTTATCTATTTCAGATTTACGATGCCTAAAATTCATTAAAAATCTTAATTGTTGTCTGATGTGATATTACTTATTTCCTCGAGTTTAGGGATTTTTGTAAAGGAAAACGACTACTACCTATAAACACCATTTATCTTGCAAATGTTGATTGAATTAACATTTATTTGACCAGTATTTTTAAACTTTTATTAAATACATTTTATGTTTTGACGACATTTATAATTTTACAGCCGTCACAGCTCATAAATAACTACAGCAATAAAACATATTGAAATATACCTACCTTTAAAGTACATTGCGCTTATTTAAATTACATCATCGATATCGATAAGTGGGAAGGCGCGTCACTAGTTCTGAAATCTCTTATCGAAAACTAAACATGCGTATTACTCGCGATTTCAAACTTACTGCCCTTTTACACCACTGTTGTTACCTATGCAACTTCTCGTTGCTGTCAAACCTGTAAAACACATAGTTAACAAACATTTTATCTGCCGCAGAAAACAAGTTATTTTTTAAAGAAACTACACTTCTAAAGTGAACTGTACACTTCTTGATTGCACGTTCATGCATTGCGGGCTTGGAACAGTATAAGACAGTGTGTTTATTTTATTTATTCAATCATCCCTATAATTTTGAACAGAAAGAGATAAGTAATCGATTTTTAAATTTATTTTCTCATGCAAAATTTAAATTTAAAAAATGATTGCCAGTCTCCTTGGCCTTTCTCACTACACGAAGCAAGCAGTTCAATGAGGCGGCCCCCTAAAACACTACATGTACTACAATGACGTTACTCAAATTCAAAGCATGTATATTGTATAATTACCGCCTTGAAATTCCATTTAATTGAAAACGAGCATACCACAAAATATTTAAAATTATAGGTACTTCACGCAATTATAACTACATCATAAAATTGCATCATCGATAAGCAAGAGTTCGCGTCACTGGCTCTGCAATCGGTTATCGCGACTCAGTATACGTACGACCCGAGCGCGACTTAGCACGAACTGTTTCGCGCGATACGTTTGATTTTCGAATTTCGATTAATCGAACGCTGTTTGCCAGTTGTTTTAAAGTGCCATAGATATTGTTATTTTTTTTTTTGCTGTTGTTGATGTTATACTGTTATATATTTTTTTTTTTTTGTGTTGGATTAGTGATGTGGTTTTGTTGAGTAGAGTTCGAATTTCGAAGCTACAACCTCATTTCTCTGGAATAAAAAGGTAACTTTTTTTACTTACTGCATGTTTACCTTAAGTGTCGGATGTTGTAAGGTGGAGTAGTGTTAGTAAATATTAACAATAATTTTCTACTAATGTTGTTTCGGACACCCAAACAAAAACACGTAAAATATCATAAGAATGTCAGTAAATTAAGTGGTGTAAGTGGTGATACAAATTTCTTCCGGCTTCCGGATTAATAATAACTTTCTATTATAAAATGCTGTAAGTAAAATGAAAAATATTTAAAAATCAACTTACTACCAATATGCGATAGCGTGAGTTTAATATGAGACGGATCGGATCAAAGATCGTGAGCGGATGTCATTGTATTCTTGTATGTTTTATAGTGTAATCCCGTCCTTATTTGCCGCAGTTAAAAACAGGAAACCGGCTTCTGATGTTTAAAGCGACCAAAGTAATTGTTCGATGTGACATAGACAAATGTCAATCGTCCTACAGTGGTGCAATAATGCAATCTAGTGGACACAGATCTTTAACACTAACTTTAACATCTTTAACACACATTTCACGATGTCCGAATAGCCACTACTCACGAATAAATTCAAAAATGGAACAGAATTTGTATGAAATTATCTGCCAAGTAAGTTAATAGGAACTTAATCGTATGTGGTGAAACAGGCCCTTAACATTTTTGTTTCATTTTATTCGAAAATCGAAGTAAAAAAAATTGGCAGTCGTGGGGAATGCTGACAGAAGAAAAAACTTTTATAGATAAAAAAAAAATCCGACTTCTAAGTGAAAAATAACTTATCATAGCATGTCGCGGTGACGAGGTGTCGCGGTGACGCGGTGACGCGAACCAGTTAGATTCCCCCCTACCAAAAATCGCTCAACGCACCTAAAGAAGTTTTCACTTCAAAAATACTGAGTTCTGAAATTAATATAGAAAAAAGGTGTTTTTTTTTTTTAAATGTGTATCGTAGGTTATGAATGAACGAAAAATATTATATTTTTTATTTTGTGCTGTGTGTCCTAGTTTCTATTTATATTAAAGGTAGTAAACAGCAGTATGTAGAAACTAATTTATCAGAAAACAAAACACTAAAGTTATTAAACAAAGCAAATACCTACCAATAAAAATATTAATAAAAATACAGTCAAATAAAAAGCCCAAATAAAAAATACCTAATGCATCACATTATGCAGTTAAAATTATAATAAAATGCTCTGCAGGCAAACTTATTAACTTTTTCAAATTACCATAACGATTACGAGAAATAAAAACAATAATTTAAATGTAGCACGAGCAATAATTTAGTATGAATTTACATTTGAAGTACTGTCGGACATTTTCGCCACCAAAATTACATTGTATGCACAAAGCTTGCAATGTATAGAAAATTGCACAATGTCGTGATTGCCCCCAATTTCCTACCCTCTTTTAAATTTGCCAGTGTAGCGGAAATACAGAATTTCGGTGAAGTGTTTTTGATGATACATAACTTTAAATATCACGGTTGTTTTCGACGAAGCAGTAAGCAGACGTTTCTGCCACTTACTGTAAGGGGTTCCCGAAACGATCAATCGTAATTGATCAATTGCCATCAATTTAGTAATATTGTCAATCGCCTCAATTGCACTTGGCAGACGATCAATTTGCGCATCAATGTGTATCAATCACGTAAAAAATGACAATTGCAACTGATGGTTTTGGAGACTCTTGAGTCCCATATAATAAGATATTGTTGGAATAAATAGGTCACAAATTCAGACTCACTGTTTATACTGAGAATTGCCATAACTCAATATCTAACACTTTGCTCAAACCTTAGGAAATCAAACTATAAGGATCCCACGGTGAGTCGAACTCATCAAACTAAGGATCGCACGGTTAGTCGAACTCATCAAACTCAGGATCCGTCGCTCGCGATCATTTCACCAACGAGGCAGCTTTTGCTATATGATTTTTCCATCAAATCATATTTCCTCAACAGTCCACGGGCTAATCAAATGGTTTTGGTTATATTCAAACAGAAAAGTGTATTTATGTTGTTTTCTTAATGGTTTAGAACAACCAAAGACTATTCAATTGCAATTTTGATTGTATTAAGGGGCCTCGAAACGATCAATTGCAATTGTAAATTTTTACGTGATTGATACACATTGATGCGTAAATTGATCGTCTATCAAATCCAATTGAAGTGATTGACCATATTACTACAATAGAAATTGATGGCAATTAATCAATTGCAATTGATCGTTTCGGGGACCCCATTACTATTTACAAGAAGGCAGTTAGAACCTTATAGTCTGTTTTTTTTTTTAACAAATTAATACCGAAAATTTTGACTGCGTTGCTATTGGTCCACGTAATCAGCATAAAGTCCGTTCCACACAAACCAAACGCTGTAGATGAACGCTGTGCATCTACATTCAGTTGAGTCATCGACTACCTGCGCGTCGCACGTGTTTTAGTGAGTGAACCAGACGATATTGTTTGTGCGTAAGTCATAGCGGACATGTCTCCTGTACAGTAAATTTTAGAAGTATTCAATATGAACGGGCCTTAACAATTTCAAAACAAAACAAAGGCGACCAATGACCCATCTCACTCTGTCAACATCGGAAATGTGCGAGAGACATAAATCAGTACTCGTTTGTTAAAAAAACAGGAGATTTACACACCTAGTACAATTGCGCCTACCCTTTTCTCAGTGTACATCTTGAAAGTTCTATTATGTAAGTAAAACAGCCATCTTTTGCAATGTGTTCTAAGAGTAGCGAAGTTGTGCTGAAGATGAAAATGCATGTTTCTTGAATATTTTTCCTGGAGTTTTCTATCAGGGGGTTTGATGTTGATAAGCTAGTAGCAGTTTATTTTTGCTTCTATCCATAAAACTTATAAGACTTGCAAGCAAAAAAATAAAGAAAGGAAAAAGAAAAGCAACTAATAATACTAGCTTCTGCCCGCGACTTCGCTCGCGTGGAAGTCGTCAGATACCACAAAATAACAGCCACATTTCTCGTCCGCGCTAATTCTTCGTTTTCGCTTAGCGGTCTTTCTGATTTTTTTTCTTTTTGGTCTGCTCCTAACCTTCCTCAAGAATTGGTCTATCAAATGCAAAAAGATTTTTTTCAAATCCGACAGGTACTCTCAGAGATTAGCGCGTTCAAACAAACAAACTCTTCAACTTTATTAATTTAATTTTATAGATTAATATTAGTTTAGATTTATTAAATATAGTAAGTATATATGACATATCCTGGACGCTATGTCTCTGAGTTCGTAAGATAATGTAATTTTTCTCCTCAATAAGTCCATCTTTATTATGACTCCGAACCTAGGAGGTTTAATGTTGATTTTTTTGATACAAAAAATTCTACCTCATCTGACTAAAAATGTGAGCATAGGAAATTTAAAAATGTTCCACATCTCTAGACTTATGATTTTTTTCTCAATGGTGGCGCTAGTAGGCGCACTACTCGCCTTAAGTTAACAATAGTCTTCATTGTTACTAACAATTTATAAGTTACTAACAATAGTGTTTGAAGTGCAAACCTGTATCTCTAAGTTGTCCGAAATAAAATGATTTTATTATTATAGTCACGCGCGTAGACGTTGCGTCAACGCGACGATAAATTCGGTACAATAATATCTAGGCGACGTTTTCCGTAGCGTCTACGAGACATCTCCACGAAGTACCCTTACTGCGTTCCAACACATATAATTCGACCATCTGTGTTTATTGTGTGACGTAGCTCTGTAGTTCTATACTTACATTAAATATGTCTGAAATAAATTGAGTCATATTCAAACATGAAGCGATGCATTGGAGCGCAATACACTAGGTATTAAATTAACAGACCGTGTTAATAACACTATTTGAAACACTGAACTGCTCTGCACAATAGAAGACTGTATTTCAATAATATGATTGTGGTGACTCAGAAAGCTGTCAAAATTGTTATTTAGAATGTCATCTTGTTTGTTGGTCTGTGGGTCAAAATTACGACGAAATTGAAGATGTTCCATTTTCAAAACATAAACTTAATCATTATCTTTTTGCGGATGAATGGACGATTTATTGGCATGTCAGAAATACTGTGAGAGGGATTCATGAATTTACATACTTTTCATTTTTATTGTTCTATGTTTTTAACTGAATTTTATATTTTAATTGGTTTTTAACTATTGTAATTGGTTTTTAACCGTTTACAGTTAAGTAAATAAATACCTAATAATCAGCCAGTTATCATCCCACTTCAGGGCAACAAAGTTTTCTTAAACGACATTGGTCACCGTTCCTATTTTTTGCGAGTCAACGATTTCTGTCTATTTAGTATGCCTCTTGCAGGACCTAACGCAACTAAACGCAATTTTTATAATGCCTAAAGTATATAATCTACAGCAGTAAACAAAATCAGAAACGTATACTTATGATATTCTTCAGAATATATAGCTACTCGCTAGATAGTGTGTTGAAAACATAATTAATACAACTAATTTGATACAATAGAAAAAATCACAAAGATACCTCTAAAAATTTCTTTTAACGATTAAAACTCATACTTATAGCCTACATGTAATCATTCTGATTTTTTGTCAGATTATTCTACAAGCAACATTAACGTACTAGTGTTTTAATGTTTTAGTCCAATCAATAGATTTTTGCAAGTAAATAACTGCTTCATATTTTGCGATAAACCAGCGTTGTGTCATCGCGATTCTCTTTCTTTTATGTAGTTCGACAGTGATCGCGCTTTGGATCCTGTAGACCTTTTAAGTATTTCTCAAGTAGGTGTCATCAGATTTTCAAAGTTATCCGATGTAACCGGTCCTTTGGGATGTCAGTTTTCCCTGATAAGTATTGTGAGAGCTCGAACCTCACAGTAACACTGAAACACACACAAGAGTAGTACTGAAATATTAATAAAACGATAGGGACTAGTTGTATGGGGCTGATGCTCTCTGTATTTTAAGCTCCAGATAAATTATAATTCACACTCCTTAACTAAATTGATTCTACGCGGAGCCCTCACCAGAATCTATCTGTCATTCTAAGACACATCATTTCTAGAATACATTCCATATTTGAATGATTGAATGTCAGCCAGTATAATACTGTCGAGGCTTTATCAAAACATCAAACCTCTACAGTATTTATCGGTAAAAAGTATTCTTAAATTAAATCCGTTATCAGAACGTCAGCACTTGACATTTTTCCAGCATCATTTTAATTCAAGATCCTCGAAATCGAAAATAAATACTCTTTTCCAATCGTAATTCGGCCCCATTTTCCCCATTTCACTTCTGGCGCGATAATCTGATGTTGTTTATTTTTCATTACCACAACATATTAAGCGAAATCTCTCTCGGAATCAAGTAAATAGGTTTAAATGTCGTAGATATCAGAAATTCCGAAATTCAGTAATGAAAACGCATCTTGGGGTATTTGGAGGGTCACTTAATATAAATTAAAAGGTAACAAGCCATCCTAGGGGATGGTGGTACTATAACGACGTCCAGCCCCAGAGGTCGGTAGGGCATGAATTAATTATAAATAGCGATTTAGAGCAGTGTACCCGACCTAAATCTCCTCTAGTTTGGAAATATAGGGCATTGAGTTTGGGACGTACGCGTTTGTTAAATTGACTTTTTTTGGAAGGACCTTTAATTACAATATTAATCGAAATGAAATGTGTTTCGTTAGTGGAAACCAAATTACGACTAAGATCTTTTTCAACCGACTTCAAAAAAAGGAGGAGGTTCTCAATTCGGTTGTATTTTTTTTTATGTTTGTTACCTCAGAACTTCGTCATTTATAAACCGATTTCGAAAGTTCTTTTTTTATTTGAAAGAATATACTTCCAGATTAGTCCCATTTTTATCAAAATCCAGTTTTGATGATGAGATCCATGAGGAATTGAGGGAACTCCTCAAAAATTATGGGCATATTTATATTGTGATTTTGATATTTTCATCAACAAATCAAGTATTTGCATTCAGAAAGTAGCATCTGGTGAAGTGGAACTGATGAAGAAGTCCACAGAAGGCCACGGGAACTTCTCAACGATAATAAGTATTTCACGGGAGGCGATAAGATATCTCGATTAAGATAGTTAAGCGACTATGACGAAGCGTTAAATAAATGGTTCTGATGAAAATGGTACCATCGAACCGATCTGATGAAGAAGCCGGAAGGTAGGCACCGGAACTCAGTAACAAAACAATGAATTCTAGCCGTGTTTTGGCTTATTGGAATTGTCATGAGATGCACTTTGGCTATAAATGATTTTAATGGTAAATGATGCCCTAATTCACACTAAAAACTGAAAAATAATAACTTTAATTTCGGAAGTCGGTGGCAAAATATGAAACTAAAAAAACCAAAGACACCGACTTCCAAATTAAAGTTATTTTTCACTTTGTAGTGTTTTTTTTGGGAGTCGGTTGTTTTTTTTTTTTGTAAAAAGTTTTTATTCAGTTCAAGATGAATTGATAAAACTGCTTGAAAGAGGATTAAAGCAGTACATAGATCAAGCATTTGCTAAACACCACACTGTTATTGAAAATAATTTAATTGCAACAGAGTTGGGGAGCTCCATTACCATTACTGGACATGATAAAACGAAAATAAACTACGTTTCATGATCGCGCATAAATCAACCGCGCAGTCCTGTGTTTTTAAACTTAGTTTATCATCTGTCTTAACTATGCGGTTAAGTAGGTACACAGAAATTTATGTAGGTAAAATGTACTTAACTATATTTTAAATGTATCTAAAAAAGGTAAAGGTAAGTTACTTTCAAATTTAATCGGATTGGCTTAAATCGGATTAAAAGGCAATGATTTTTTTAAGGAAAGAAGTGTATTGGTTATTTTAAAGAAAAATTCGAGGTAGACAGACATCAGTACTTTTAAATACCTACTACATCTATATAAGTTTAATCTATATATATATATATATAAATCAATTGCTGTTCGTTTATCTCGCTAAAACTCGAGAACGGCTAGGCCGATTAGAATATTTTTTTTTATTCTCCTCTTTACTGGTGTGGTATAAAAGAAAAAAAAATAGGAAAAAAAAAGAAATTGAAATTTTGACAGGGCAACGTCTGGCGGGTCAGCTAGTACATAATAATTACTACATATTTATTACTAAAACAGTGCTATTCCAAACATCGTCATAGCTTTTGAGTATAAAAAAAACAGTTTTGTATGGAGATGCGTTCAGCCTTTCCGCGTCGTTCAAAATTTTTTTTTTTTTTGGACAGTGGCTGAATTGAGCTAAATAAGTGTAGTTAATCCCTAATACCAAGCACTACCTACATTTCTCTTAACACAAGCAATTTCTTGCTTAAAAGGTGGTACCAAATGTTTTATGTAAATGCACTTTGATTTTTTTTTATTCTTAAAATTTTTTTTTCAAATATTTTTAAATAATAATCGAAATTCAAATCTTACGCAGGGTGCATTAGGATTTGAAATTCAAAATTTTTAACGATTTTTTTTTTTGCAAGTTAAATTTGACGCACTTCCCGGTGTTCGATTGAGCTGAAATTTGGCATATGTATGTAAAATCGGTGACAATGCATTATTTTGATATCATCGAGCTGATCTGATTATGGAGCTGGAATGATGCCACATGAACTCAGTAATAAAACAACGCAACCCTATTGAGTTTGGGCTCGTTTGATTCGTCTTGACAAGGACTCCAGTCCCAGATGATATTCGGAATAATAAAAGGTGTTAATAACATTTAAAATTGTAAGTCTAAACTCCATAGCTTCAAATAGACACTAAAGCTGATTTAAAAATTCTTAGAACATAACATAACTTCACGCCTGTAATCCCCGAAGGGATAAGCAGAAGTGTACTATAGTACACCCATATTTCGCCAGTTATGTTTAAGGCCCATGTAATAGAGGAGCTCGTGGCTAAGTAATAACAGCCGCACGGGTCGATCCATCAGGTTAAGTTACGCTTGCCGGGGTTGGTCCGTGGATGGGGATGGACCATCTTTACATACCGAGACTCCTCCGTGCCTCGGAAAGCACGTTAAGCCGTTGGTCCCGGCTGTCATTCGTGAATCTTTGACAGTCGTTACGGGTCGTCAGAAGCCCGAAAGTCTGACAACCAGTCTTACCAAGGGGTATCGTATTACCCAGTTAATGGGTTGTGGAGTTCAGATAGGCAGTCGCTCCATGTAAAATACTGATATTCAGCTGCATCCGGTTAGACTGGAAACCGACCCCAATATCGTTGGGAAAAGGCTAGGCAGATTGATTGATTGTAATAGGAGGCGAGCCTATTGCCATCAACCGGGGACAAATCCAGACTCCGGGCTGCTGCTGAGAAATTCCAGATGAAAAACCCAATATCACTGTGCCCGACCTGGGTTACGAACCTTTTTTACAAAAAAATACAACCGACTTCCAAAAACAACACTACAAAGTGAAAAATAACTTTAATTTCGGAAGTCGGTGGCAAAAAACGAAAATACATTTAACTAGACACCGACTTCCGAAATTAAAGTTATTTTTCACTTTGTAGTGTTGTTTTTGGAAGTCGGTTGTATATTTTTGTAAAAAAGTTTTTATTTTTCACTTTTTAGTTGTGTACCTACCCCACACAAATTCTAATACCACTATCTGCAAAACAAACTAGAACATCATCCATATAAAAGTGGGGAAAAAATACGTATCATTGAAGCTAACTCAAAAACTACCGAAGCAAAGTTAATCAATTTTATATGGGACCAACTGTGATGTATACCCTCTCGAATAAAACAAAAAAAATCCAAATCGGTCCAGCCATCTTCGAGTAATCGGGGAACATATATAAAAAAAAAATGGTTCCGACGAATTCAGAACCTCCTCCTTTTTGAAGTCGGTTAAAAATTACTAGAACTGCACATAATAAACCAACACTAAACACCCCCATTAAAAATAAAGCAAAAACCATACAAACGCTAAACGAACCCAAGGGATTGCCTTTAGAAGCTAACACTGAGAAACTAACGAACCGTTTGCTAGAGATTTAATACAACTTACATTCCCTGTGAACCAATAATGGCCGAGTAACTAGAATATGAAGTAATTCCACGAATACCGAGGAATAATTTCAATTTAGAGGTAGATGAAGGTAGATATGCTGGGAGGGAAATTAGCATTTTTGATCTAAGGTTAGATGTGGATGTTTGGATGTAGAATCTTAAGGCGAAATGGGTCCCAAAAAAGATATTTTGACGCGTTTCGGCTGCTCACAAAATTTTTGCTCTCAAAAACTACAAATTTATTTTGTTCTTTTTCATGATTTTCTTAAGTAAATTATGAGGGCCAAAACACGATTGTCACAATTTGGCTTGATAAAAAAAATTCGCAGTTTCGTCAAAATTTGCATTTCTTAAGACAAAAACTGTTTTATTTGATTGCAATTAAAGCAATTTCAATCAAATTTCGTCAACATATTCACCATTAAAAGGACTTTTTTTATCTTTTTTTAAAGTTTACATGGTTTTATTGGTTTGCAAATCAATAAAAGCATGTATGTTATACTTACTAGTTTAGATTTACATGTAAATTTAAACTAGTAAGTTAATCTCAAATACACATCAAAATTTGCATGTGTAAATAAATTAAACATAACGTCAGGTCGACGAAGACTCGCTGCGCGGGGCTCCTATTTCTGACTGGAACCAAACCGAACCTCGGTGCCATGGTGCTCGGTGATCTAGTAGTGCATACGTTTATTAGATTCGCATTTGTTATTTTTGATAAACAATTAATATTTTTGATTTATAATGTAAATAAGTAAGTAATACATTACTTACGAATTACTTATTTATTTTTCTATTACCGAAATGCGGGGCTGAGCCTACAGGCTCACACCGCGCGGGATATTTAATTTTGGACTAAAAATTTCTCTTTTTCTTCTTTTTTAGCCCATCACTATTCCTAACTAAATAAAGCTAGACCTTTAATAATTGAAAGCTTTCAAACAAAGATGAGAAAAATTAACTTTCTTGTAACACAGCACTAAATAAGATTCCTTGAACGGCTTGTGCTGATATTGAAACGGGTGTAAATAGGTAGTTTACAGTAATTTGTTTACTTCAAATAAAATAATGTTAGAATAAGTCATGGTCACTTTTTGCTTACGAATTCTAAATTCCAATTTGTATAACTCTGTCAACTGTTAAACATTTCATTCGGAACAGCGCTTTCAACACGTTCAAAAGATTCCATTTAAATTTCTCAAACTAACAGAGATAGCACTGTAACACGACTGAATAATTTCAATTCAGCGATAAAGTGTACACAGGACCACAGAATAGATAACTACAGAAGGCTAGCTCCATACAACGAGTGAAAACTGATACACGCACACATAGACGCGTACTTACGGCGATCTCCTACTAAACGACCGAATGCATATTCTATCCCCACTCTACCAAATTATTTTTGTGGAAAAAGAGATAGCATGCTGTTCTATCGCTTAATATTGTGCACATGCTCGTATGGTGGCTTGTGTTAACTGGTTGAACAGTGTAACAATTTTATTGTGGACTAGCTGCTGCCCGCGACTTCGTCCGCGTGTAATTTCTTGTTCCCCCGAACCACCCGGTCGCATCGCATCGCCTGCCCGCGCTATTACTTCGTTTTTTCTTAGTGTTCTTTCTAGCGTATTTTTCTTTTTGCTCGGCTCCTAAGGGTTTTAACGTGATATTAAATAGCCTTCCTAAAGAATTGGGCTAGCCAATTCAAAAATAATTTTTCAAATCGACTGGTAGTTCCAGAGATTAGCACGTTTAAACATACAAACAAGCAAAAGAGCAATATCTTCAACTTTATTATTAGTATAGATATATTAGTATAGTACCAATAAATAAATAGAGCATTCCTCCGATCAATTTTGCTTTTGTACTGCTTCTACTCGTATGTTCATTTGTTCTAAACCCACCTTCATACGAATGCCAGTAGCGTTTGCACTTGCTATACGTGAATCATGTCTATGTGTACGTGCGTTTTCACACGTTGTTTGAAACCAACCTTCTGTATCTATCTCTTCTGTGATAAAACGTTCGTTACTGTAATGAACGTTGTGAATTACTTCTGTCCAACCAACTCGAATCTTAACGAGGATCCACAACAATGGATGGAGATTAAATCGAGGTATATTTTCCGAAATTTTCAGATTTTGGTTCCTTTGTTTAAACTCTTTTCGTTTGAGGAAATTCCTTTGAAGCAACACTTCTGTTTGGGGCGGGAAATTGTGTTTTTGGATGTTTTGGGGTTAGAAAAAATAATTCGTCTGTTATTTTTAGACACGTTTTACTTACAAACTTATACTTCCAAGATTAATTGGCACACATATGTTTCTCGTGTGTTTCTGTTTTTTGTTTTTTTGTTTTGTTTCTTGTTTGTGTTTCTTTTTTTGTTTTGTTTTAGGGATCTACTACGCTTTGGAATGAGCAACTAGAATAGAATAGAATAGAATACTCTTTATTATGCACACCATTTAAATTACTGGTTACAATTTTACAATGTTGAAATTTTACATACGAGTGACACAATGGGCGGTCTTATCGCTAAAAGCGATCTTTTACAGACAACCTTTGGATGGAGTATGGGGACAAGGAGAGACAATTCTGTAGGTAGTCCGTGGTGTACCATATACATATACATACATTAATAAATTTATATACCTACCCCACCCCCCCCTAATGTTTTTTATATAACTAGCTTCATCTTTCTGACTGACCGACCCATTGACAATTCAAAAGTGCCTGTAAATGGTTTATTTGAAATAAATGCTTTGAGTTTGAGTTTGTTTTTCTCTTAGTTTTTTTTTGTGTTTCTTGTTTTGTTTTTGTTTTTAAGTTTATTTATTTTGTTATTCTTTGTTTCTTTGTTTTTTTTTGTTTTTTATTATCGTTTGTTTTTCTCTTTATATTTTGACTGCCTCATGGCATAAGGTCGCTAGCGCTACTGCTGAGCATGAGGTCCTGTGTTCGTTTCCCGGGTCATGCAAAGTGTTATTGAGTTTTTTCATATTGAATAAGGATGATGACAAAATTTTCTTTTGTCCGTCATGCAGATTATTAAAAAATATTGGACACGTATTTTTTTCTTTTTTTAAGTTTATTATATATCATATTATTCTCTTTTTTTTTAAGTATGTAATCAAAAGATTACCGCGATACATTGAGTTAAAATATAGCATGATGTTACTTGCTAGATTTTATATGTAGTTAGACGTAGCGAGCCCCCACTGAGGCTCTAAGTCATTTTTTATTAAATTATTATGATAAACCAAAAAATACATGTCTAATGTTTTTTTTTATTATCTGACTGACGGACTAAATATATATATATATTTTTTTTTATACCAGTCATCATCTCTATTTCTCAGTAGCAACCTGGTGTCAGGATTTGTATCCGGTTGATGGCAGTAGGCTCGCCCCTATTACATAGGACTTAAACATAACTGGCGAAATGTGGGTGTAATATATAGGTACATCTCTGCCTAACCCTACAGGGATTACAGGCGTGATGATATGTAATGTCAATATATTTCCTTCATTCAAAATTGAATTGGCAACATCACTTCAGTACCTCCGTATTCTAAAATTAAAGATAATAATCACACTCACAGATTCGTCCCAAAAATATTCATCAGGAACAAAAGATTATTGAAACGAAGGATCCCGTTTTTAGAATTGAAAAAAAGGTTTTTTTTTTTTGAAGATTTTTTATGAATTTTAATTGCCTAATAAAATTCAAGACCCAATCAAATTTCCTCTCCGAGAATGAATGTTTGTTTCAGTTCCCTTTGGATCTTTGGATTGTGACGTTTCGTAGATATTTCCATTGTTTGCCTTTTTATTAAATATACCCTTTCAATTGTCTCGAGAAACAAATAAACAGGAATTGACTTCCGTAGTCTCTAAGGTAACGAATAATTGAGAGTTTGAGTTTGTTGTAAATAATTTAGGCTCGGAGACGTTAATAAATTCATATTGATTCAAGGCTTATAAATAACTAAATGAAGAGTATCATGATCTTATTTAGATTCTAAAGATTTACCACCAGTAGCAATTTAAAGATGGTAAGTATCAAAAATAATTTTGTGCTAAATTCAAAACAAACGATAACTTTCGTATCATAGTCCTTTTGCATATATAGGAGCATATGGCAACGTATGTGATTCCACATACGTTGCATGGGAATAGGCATCGTATTCAGTCAAGCACATTGTGTTGCCAATAACAACAGACAAATATTACCATAATACTCGTACATGGGAAACGCAAAGAACTGACACCTGTTTTTATTGTGCGGATGAAAGAATTGAAGAAACATTTGTTTGTACAGAAAAATATGCTCTGAGGTAACAATATGGTGATAGTGGGTGGAAAGGAGAAAATAATATTGTACAGTGATTATTAGTTTTTTTTTTTTTTTTTGTAATTAAAAAAAACAAAAAAATATTGCTTAGTTACTAGTCCAGCTCTTGACCTCGATCACGGCTGATGGAAAGCCATGGATGAGGTCTATGATGGAACGAGCATATCCAGAAGATGCCAGTTCACTGTATAATTACACTCTTGTAATTAAAGGGTCTTTCAACAAGGACGGGTCGATGTTAAAATTGAATAAAACAAGATGTGTGTGAGATATTATCGAAATTTATTTTTTATTTAAAAGGCCCATTTATGCCATTATGGATGGAATATGACATCGTTCAAATGTCCGCCGCGGCTTCGTATGGTGGCACGAATCCGAGAGGTCCAATTTTTAATGACTCTGCTGCATAGATCTGGCTGAATCCGAGCGATGGCCTGCGTTATGTTGGCTTTCAGGGCAACGGTCGAATGTGGTTTATTGGCATAGACCTGCGACTTCAGAAAACCCCACAAGAAAAAGTCTAGCGGAGTCAAATCACACGATCTTGGTGGCCAATTCACGTCACCTCTGCGAGCGATAACTCTACCCTCAAACCGTTCATGCAGAATGTCGATTGTGTCGTTCGCTGTGTGGCAAGTAGCGCCATCTTGCTGGAACCACATGTCGTTCACGTCCATATTGTTCAATTCAAGCCAAAAGAAATTGTTTATCATTGATCTGTAGCGCTCGCCGTTGACGGTGATGGCCTCGCCAACGTCGTTTTCAAAGAAGTACGGACCAATGACGCCGCCACACCAAAATCCGCACCAAACAGTAACTTTTTGTGGATGCATTGCCACCTGGTGAACCTCATGTGGGTTGTGGTCATCCCATATACGGCAATTTTGCTTATTAACAAAACCATTCATCCAAAAATGTGCCTCGTCGCTAAAGATTATTTTTCGGCCAAAATCGGGGTCCTCTTCCAAGCGTTCCGATGCCCATTCAGCGAACACACGGCGTTGTCTATGGTCATTAACTTTGAGCTCTTGGGTCAGTTGGATCTTGTACGGATGCAGACCCAAGTCCCGACGCAAAATTCTCCAAGTTGAGGTCTGCGAAAGGCCGAGTTCTTGAGCACGGCGAGAAATCGACTGCGTCGGAGTCTCCTGAACACTCTCACGTACAGCGGCGATGTTCTCGGCCGATCTGGCGTTCCTTTGACGTAAAGGTGTTGGTTGGTTGTTTACCGAACCGGTCGTCTCAAATTTAGTCACCAATCGTTGGAGAGTGGACTTTGAAGGGCCACCGCGTCTGCCGTAAAATGGGCGCAATGCGCGCAACGTTTGCACTAACGAACACTCATTTTGATAATAAAGTTTTATCATTTGCACATGCTGCTCAACCGTGTAACTTGCCATGGTGATTTGGCATCAGTGACTGAATAAGAAAAAACAGATTTGACAGTTGCCGCCAAAACAAAATGGCCGCCACAGATTATTAACATCGACCCGCTCTATTTGAAAGACCCTTTAGTATAATTCGTAAGAGTTGAAGGTTTTAATCAAGGTTGCACATGTCTGAGGAAGCTTTAACACAGTCGAAGTTAAGAATAATATTAGTATTTTTTTTATTTATTGAGCAAGGCACACCAACGACATATTTACAAGGGTAACAACAACAGGTAATCACGAGTCTTCAGTACTGTGTAAATACTTCACTTATGGGCATGCACAACGTTCATAATAATTTAAAAGGAGAACAACTATTCAATTAATTTCATTTAAATATTAACAATAAAAATTTGATACTAATGAAATTCCCAAATAAGATTAGATCATAAAATAAAATAATATTAAAAATTATACATTTCGTCACATTGCATGGGAGTAATACAACTGTAAAAAATCACAATAAAATATATGCACATATGGTAAAAAAAACTAAATACGGAATAAAATAAAATGAAGTTAAGTATTAAAATGCCGTAATAAAAGTTAAAAGATAAACAAAGAATAACAAATATCGTATGTCTAATGTATTTATTTTATATTAGGTACACATAAAGAGTATAGTTAAGTTAAAAATTTAATATCCTATCCTAACTAAAACTATTAAAAAACTAAAATATGTCGTCGAAAAATTCCTCCTCATCGCAATCGACTGGTAAAGTACCCAAGTCTAATTAAACTAAATTTAAATAAAATTATTATTATTAAATTCCATAACATTACTAAATCAAAATTCAATTAAATTAAAATCATATAACTATTAAATTAGAATAAGAAGTATAAGTAGGCACAATTTTAATAATTTTAGTTTTAAATATTGGTAGACACAAAGAAAATATTGAAAATATACCTAGTTTAAAAATAGTACCTACTACCTACTTATAATAAAAAACCCCCGGGTCGCTGTGTTCTATAAATAAAATAAATCGGTTTCAAACGATGAAACAGCAAGAATATCAAATAAATACTTCTTCAAAGTCAGTAAATTATAAAGTTGGAGAAATGAGTGTTTGCTTCCAAAGCAATTGGAAACAACTTGTCAATATTTGTGTACTCTTCCGATTTATGTTTCCATTGGTGAGGCTAATTGAGTGTTATTTTTACTATAAAAGCTCCAATGGTTTATGAATAGAAATCATAAAAAGCAGAGTTCAGGGTATATTTTAACTTATACTAAAAATATTCCAAGTTCAAGTGTATGCAATTCCAAGTGTATTTAAGTATATGAGTACACACATCAAAAAAAGTTTGTGATCACTAGCAAACGCTATATATTATATTATATATAAAAATATATTATTATATTATATAATTTTATTTAAAATTTAACTTTGTCAAGAAAAAGTGTTTACGTTATATATTTTTAAAATAGAAATACACAGTGTATTTTATTGTATGTAACGTAAACACTTTTTCATGAAAAAGTTAAATTTTAAAAATATATTTATTTGCTAGTGATCACATACTTTTTTTGGTGTGTGTATGTATATGTTACTTACCGTATGGTAAGTTGCAACATGAG
Source organism: Cosmia pyralina (assembly GCA_946251885.1). Taxonomy (NCBI): domain Eukaryota; kingdom Metazoa; phylum Arthropoda; class Insecta; order Lepidoptera; family Noctuidae; genus Cosmia; species Cosmia pyralina. Next base: position 20,307,883 of record OX276342.1, on the reverse strand, counting down.
AACTTGCTATCTCAGGCTTTTCCAGTCATAGGTCATAGCAATTATTGAACACCTTCCACGTCAAACCCACAGCTATCAGATAACAATCACCTGGTTTTGAGTTTGGCATATGGCTACCTCATATTATTATAGCTACATGAAAGTTACAATTAAAAAAATCCTAATCATCATCCAGCCAGCCAGCTCCAGATCAGATCAAATCCAGTTCGGCTTCCAGTCTAACCGGATGCAGCTTAATATCAGAATTTTACATGGAGCGACTGCCTATCTGACCTCAACAACACAGTTTCTGGGTAATACGATACCTCTTGGTAAGATTGGTTGTCAGACTTTCTTGCTTCAGACGAACCGTAATGACTGTCAAAGATCTACGAATGAAAGCTGGGACCAACGGCTTAACGTGCTTTCCGAGGCACGGTGGGGTCTTGGTATGGTAACATGGTCACCCAACCATGGTTATTACTTAGCCACAGGCCCCTTTGAAAAATCATAATCGTCAAATGCTATAATAAACATAATTATGAAAATGAAACCATAATAATATTTGACAATACCTCGGTAATATCAAATAAAATAATAAATAAATAAATAAATAAAATATTTATTACTGTACCAACTACATAGTTTACATATTAGTTTATGATTGGAGCCTCCTTTTAAGCATAATAACGCCTGTGTTAGGAGACTCTGCTCTTCCACAGCTTTGGCTGTTTGTACAACTTACAAATTACAAAAATAATTTTATTTAATTTTTTTCTTAGATTACATCTTTTTTTCGAGCGCGTGTTTCATGCTTTATTACCATTTACGTACAGTATTATATTTATAACTTCAAGCATGCTCGCTCGCTCGTGAATGAATACATTGATATGGTTGTCAAATATTATTATGTTTCCATTTTCATTATAATATTATCCGAGCTAATATTATATTTATGTGTTCAGAAGTAACCTTTACTCCCAATTAAGTACCAAAGGCTTCCTAGAATGTTAACAAAGTTATTCAGTCACATTGAAGAGCACTTTCTGTTTTGCGTGCACAGTTTTTCCCAAGCGGCTTGCAAATGGAATGTAATTAGTAATATGGATAGCGACGTAAAGTAAGCTGGGATGTCTGAGCTAGAAGATAAGTGGAAATAGTTATTGCCAATTTACGAGCAGAGGGAAAATTAAATTAGTTTATGCTGAAAGGTAATAAATCTTTTCTAATGCAAAAGAATAAGGTTGTTTTTCAAGAGAACTTTTGTATTCAACACTTACGCGAGCAGGACTAACAATCAAATTACCAATATCAAATATCTAATGTTATGTACATGAAATTGGAACAATTTGTACACCACAAAACAATCCAAAATTACTCAGAGCATTACATACATTCTAAAATACGGTCTTCCTATTACGAAATCCATTTAACCGAAATACCGACGTACTTAACACATTGAACAGGCGAATTCGGCGAAGCCTTTGGCTCTTAGCACAAGGACTTGACATCAAAAGGGAATAATTGGAACTGAACTTCGATAAACCTGAGGATGCTTAGCCAGCGTTTGAAGGGATAATTCTTTATGCGTTGAAAGTAATGGATTGCCTCTTATTTCGAGAATAAACAGGAGTATAGGACGTTGAATTTTCGCTGACTTCATGTCTGTATACAAGATTTTTGTCTTTTAAGCCTCCATACAAACATTTATTTATCTTCTAGAGGTTGTGACTTTTCATGGCAGTCTGAGATAAAGATCTGAGGAGATTGGCTTATAAAAAAAGTGCCAGCTAGGGCGTGATATATGATAATATGTATTTATTCATTGATTCAATCGTCTATTTCAAGTTCAATTTCGTAATAATAACAAGAAACTGCTCTAAAATCAAAATTGGATAATTCAGTCCCAAAACAAAATCACTTGTCTACCAACCCTGCTATATCTTCAGCAAGTTCCCCTATTATCATTTCATCAATATCTCTAAATGTATCAATCGAATCGTAATGAAATATCATTCCCATTTCACCACCGTATTGGGATCTAAAATCTAAAACAATCTGCGAACGATCAAAAGGTTTCGTATTAATATTTACAGTGCTTTGTTATTCCTTTGAACGGTAATGTTCGTTTTCAATTAATTCCCGGGTAGTGCTGTCTGTTGCCGGGACTGGGGATCAGGATGTCGGGATGATGTAAGCACTTCCATATTCATGCTTATATTCCCCTTTGTGAGGTTCAGCTACGCTTAATAGCATGTCAATTGTTTATGTTATGCAGGTCATAGTGCAAGTAAGATAATAAGTAGTTTTTTCTTTGAGCGTTCTTCTTTTGTTTTGTTTTGTATTTGCACATTGTTTTAAGGTTTGTTTTGTTTGAAGATTTGTCTCATTAGCAGGGTTCTGATTTTTCTTTCCGTCTGTCTGTGGCTTTTTGAGCTAAAGCCTTCTTTCTTTATGCAGACTAAAAGCATAATATTAATCTAAATTCTTCGTCTTTCAATAGCTGATTTCCAGAAAATCAATTCAATTTTTTTTTAGCATTGACATAATATATTTCAATTAATTTTAGCATTCCTCGAATTGACAAAAAGGATTGTTTTTCGTGCACGAACCCTTAATGTGTTATCAATCAACCATTTTCTTTTTGTAAATGGTAGTTTTGAAATGCTTCAAAACGCAAAGTCACAAGTACCTACGTCTCAGGTCTCTGTTTACATTATTATGACCGGAAACGCAAATGAGAAATAGGTTAACATACTACTACACCGTAGGGATAGTTAATCAACTACACACACATTCAAGTAAAATCTAGAAATCAATTACCTACCATGTTAGTTTGTGGTCTGTAGTCGTAATAACAACTCGTATGCTTTCGCGTAGTTTACTGTTCGGTCTAAGTTAGTCTAAGGATACTTGCGAACTAATTTAATATGGCTAATTATTTTGGCACTTAGTGTAAACTATGATTGATTACTACTTTGGCTTCAATTTTGGTGAAGTTGGGAGTGAAGTTTCAGGAACGTGTCAGATATGGTTTACTTAGGGAAAAAGACATGAGTTGAGAACACAAATACCACCCTGAAAGATCGCAGCATTACATGAACTTTCAATGACATCTGCAACGAAGGGTCACAGGCGATTTTGCCAAAAACACACTCGGCAAAGAAAAAGCTTAAGGAGGATGCGTTAAGGTAGCCCGCGAAATTAAAATTTTCTTACGTTGTTTGCAATTTGCAGGTCAGTGTCAGGTTGTATGTTAATTAAAATATGAGACGCGGCCGTAGCTAATATGGTTTTACAGAATTATAATCATTAAAATCAGCAATACAACTCTATAAGTTAGAATTGACCTCAAACCTCATGATTTCATAAAATCGCTAGATTTGAGGTCAATTCTTACTTATAAAAAAAATTAATAAAAATAAATAAATCATTTATTTGGACCAAACACTTACAAACATTTTAAAACCTGCCAAACTGCAAGACAGTTTGTCGGCAGGATTAGAGCTCCTTATTACAAAACTTGCTGGTTTTAATGATTATAATTCTGTAAAGCCTTAATAGCTACGGCCGCGTCTCATATTTTAATCAACATACAACCTGACACTGACCTGCAAATTGCAAAAAACGTAAGAAAATTTAAATTTCGCGGGGTATCTTAGCGCATCCCCATTAAGTAAAAACCAATTCACTCTAAGGAATTGAACATAAACAAAAAGAAATCACAAAATGATTGTCCCACTAGACTGAGAAAATCATTCAAATCAGGACATTAGATCAAAGACCTATTATTCCGTGGATTCTTGTATATAAAGGTCTGAACGCACTGAGGCAAATCCGTGCGCACGTCTATTCTTGAAAGCTCTGGCCAAACTAAAGCGAATCCAGAATCCAGTGCGGGATGCGGAGCAATTAGCTCGCACCGATTTGTCAATTAACTTGTATGGAGTTGTTCGCACTGGCACGAATAGTGTCTAGTGACTTCCTAATCATTAAATCTCTGGCCACACTGAGGCGAATCTCGATTGGGACGCGGGACGCGATTGGCAATTTTTGAAAGTTATAGTTAAAACTGAAGCGAATCCCCCCGCGCGGGATTCGGGGCATTTCGCTCGCATCGATTTGTAAATTAACTTCTATAGAGTTTTGTGTACTGACTCGAATATTGTGTAGAGAGTGACTTCCTAATCATTAGATCTCTTGCCATACTGAGGCGAATCCCGCTTGGGACGCGGGACGCAATTGCGCATTGCGCATTCTTGAAAGTTATAGCCAACACTGAAGTGAATACCCCCGCGCGGGATTCGCGGGGCAATTCGCACGCACCGATTTGTCAATTAACTTCTATATAGTTGTTTGCACTGACACGAATAGTGTGTAGTTAGTAACTTCCTAATCATTAAATCTCTTGCCACACTGAGGCGAATCCCGCGCGGGATACGGGACGGGCCTGCACGCGTCGTCGGTTATTACAATGATTAGAAAGTCACACGACTATATTCGCACCAGTTTAAAAACCAACAAGTTAGTTGCGAGAGAATTTCGTCCCACATCCCGTGTAAGATTCGCTTCAGTTTGGCCAGATCTTAAAGCCCGGGAAATCAGTACCTACAATCGAGATCTTGAAGACGTCAAGCGACTCTATTACTGAAGCGTTTTGTCAAGCAAAGGGCTCAGATTCATCACAGGATAAGTTAACTGAGAGTGCTATCGTCTCTCCAATAAGTAGGTACCTACTTTAATTTAATGTAATCTGTTTCCTGTTATATTGAATCTTTGAGATGGAGGAAAAGTATTATTGTTATTGGTATTTGTTATTGCTTCTGTAATTGCATTTTGATGATCGGGGTGCGGTTCGGTTCACACGTGTAAGCAATGTTATGGGGATTCTTACAATGAAGGGTTTGTAGTTACTAAAGAAGATTTGGTTGGTAGAACATAATAATGGATGAAATCTAAAATACTTTGTTGGGAAAAATGTTTTAATACTATAACTGCCAAACACAATTTTGAATGCATCCAGTAGCTGTTAAAATTCGATAAAATTAGTTTTTTTTTTTGTAATTATCATAAAATGAAAGGTGTTGTCAAATTTAAGGGTGTAGTACAGACCATCAAACTGAACAACTTTCTCCATGGGACCAACTTAGTAATCGAGAAAAAAATATCAGCTGTCCCGTATAAAAAGCTTCAATAAAAAAAAAAAAAAAAGCTTCAATAGGTACCTACTCGACCCAAATTCATTATATTATTATTATATTATTATTTATTATTATTATTATTTATTTTTTTCTCGATAACGATGTTGGTCTATGGAGAAAGTTGCTCAGATTGATAGTCTGTACCACACCCTTAAATTTGACCACAGCTTTGTGACACACCCTGTATAATTAAAAAAAAACTTAATTTTACGACTCTAATCAACCATCAGTAGCAAAGTGACCATAGGTACAATGGATACATTTAAGAGTTTTGTCCGTAAAAAATTTTACTTCGCTGCAACTTTCTTAAAGTTCAGTTTTTAGACACTTTCCTTATCCATACTTTCAGCCCTTTCACCCAAACCTCTATTAACCTCCTGATCACCTACAATAACACTTCTCCTTATAACCACTGGTGATAAAATCACCACCATTATGAGTATTCGAAAACGATTTCCAGAATCTTCCTCGCAATCGATAAGGCGGCTCACACATAAATAGACGTAAAATAAAACACCAGTTAATAAAAGGCCCACATTTGGGGAACACTGTAATGGCACTCGAAAAGCAATCTTGTAGGTCCGAGTGTTCTTCTCTTACCTATGAATATGGTCTATAAGTTAAGAGGTAGCGGAAATTTGAAAAAGTAGTCCGTTGGTTGAAACAAAAAAAAACTGACAAATGCGTGTCGGGCCACGCAAAATGAAGGGTTCTGTAGTTGGGATGAATTCATCCCAAAAACAATCTTGACATTGTAGGTGAAAAACATGTTCTCCCATACATACATTCCAATTGCAAATGTAAGTTGGTCGAGTATTACTCGTTAACTTGTAACTTACTTAGCTGTGATAGTTTTCCTTTTAACTTCGTTATTTTAACTTAGCCAAAAACAACCATTAAGCTGGCAGGGGGGGGGGGGGGGACATTTGACTCTAATAAAAATTAGAACTTTAAATCTTAATATTACGCAAACGGATCCCTGAATCGAAAGATGAAAGAGGGGATATTTTTTTCCCTACAATTTTTGTTTTCAAGATTTAATTTTAGCACTTTATCGCCATGATTAATTTGTATAACCATGCCAAATTAAAGCTTTCTAGTACTATGAGTATTTATGCTAAGCCGCGGACAAACGGTGAAACTATAAGGGTTCCTTGTTGACTACGAAACCCTAACAAAGCAAAGATAATTCAGTTTAAGAATAGCCATAACAAAAGAAAGTAATAAAATAGAAAGAAGAAAATAGGACTGAAATAAAACAAATGAACAGCAAGAAACTATCTGAGTCTGGGTCGGCGGATTAAGTCTGATTGCGTCTGAAATCGAATAAGTCTAGCCGTTTGAGGTATAGAGGACGTTGTAAGTCATCTCTTTATCTGTTTGCCCTTTCTTAGTGTATATTAAAAAGTGAAAAGTTTAGAGGCTACAAAAAATAAAAGATAATAGAAACAGAACCAATAAAAAAATGTGCCGAAAAGAATTGAATTTTTCAACACTTTTAATAACTACTTCTTCTAAATAAGCCCTCAAGTTAATCACATAATATCTAATAGCACTCCTCTCTCTCTCTCTCTCTCTTACAGTTTGTACCAAAAACTATTTTCCGGGATTGGCCACTCACGCCAATCGTTTTAGGGTTTTAGAGTGCGGACGTCATGTGTTAAGGATTTTTCCACTTAATTGATTAAAAAGGAATCCTTTTTAGGAATATATCTATACAGTTGGGGCGTTCGATTCTCATTATATTTACCCAAGGCTTCCAGTTCACATAGTTTGCTTTGAGGTCTTTCACATCGTGTGGTAGCTGTTAATTTGGCCCGAAGTATCCACTTGATCCCTTTTTTGGTCTTGATTGATTTCTACATAATAGTTTTTAACCGACTTCATGAAAAAGGATCACATTCTCAAGTCGTCAGTAGGTATATATAATATAAAGTGACTGGTAATTAGTGACCGATACTTAAACACATCAATTAAAAAATCAGCTGCCCCATACATTCAAATTCGCAAAACTCGTCAAAATGTAGGGAGCAGCTGAGTTTCTTTTCGCGATTTCAGGTTTGGTCCCATAGCAAAAGTTGTTTGTTATCATGAGCACAATCATGTGTTTAAGTATCGGTCACTAATTACCAGTCACCCTATATATATTTTTTATTGTAAGTATATTCGTCAAATTGTGAACTGATTTAAAAAAAAATGCTTTTTCGTTGGAAGCTTGTGCGGTGGTCCCATATAAATTTTATTAATTTTGCTTGGGTAGATTTGAGTTAGCTTCATAATACGTCGTTTTCCACCTTAGTGTATGTTGATGATCTTATAATAACTACCTGTCACAGTTATTTACATAGCAAGTAGTGGTATACGAATTTGAGTAGGGTATGTACCTACTCGTACCACACCTAAAAAGTAAAAAAAAAAAATAACTTTAATCTCGGAATTCAGTGGCAAAACAACAAAATACAAAACCAAAGACACCGACTTCCGAAATTAATGTTACTTCCACTTCATAGTGTTTTTTTTTTAAGTCGTTTTTTTTTTCAAAAAGGCAGTGAAGGGCTTACGGCAAAAGGTTTGGACGGAATTAATCGTTCTGTAAATACTGCGAATTTTTCCATTACCAAAACAATAGGTTTCATATTTAACCGTAAGGAATTGTCAGTTAACTCCAAAAAAAAATTGGCCGTTCTGCTTAAATCTTTATGATACACTGGTACTACATGAAAATAAATTCACTGTTTTGGATATGACTATAAATACTGCTTGCTTCGGATTGTGTACTTGTTGCAGACTCTACTTATAACGATGTAGGTAACTCATAAAACTGTAGCTGACAAAACTCTACCCTTACTCGAATTGTTTACAATGCAATAATAATAAATCAATCTGCCTAGCCTTTTCCCAACTATGTTGGGGTCGGCTTCCACTCTAACCGGATGCAGCTGAAAAGCATTATTTTACATGGAGCGACTGCCTATCTGACCTCCACAACCCATTCACTGGGTAATACGAAACCCCTTGGTAAGACTGATTGTCAGACTTTCGGGCTTCTGACGACCCGTAACGACTGTCAAAGATCCACGAATGACAGCCGGGACCAACGGCTTAACGTGCTTTCCGAGGCACGGAGGAGTCTCGGTATGTAAAGATGGTCACCCATCCACGGACCAGCCCCGGCAAGCGTAGCTTAACCTGATGGATCGACCCATGCGGCTGTTATTACTTAGCCATGAGCTCCTCAATTGTTTACAATGCAATAATGATAATATCAGCTCATAAAGAGAAGGCACGAGCATTGATCACCAAGAATGCTCAAGACGGGTTAGCTATTACAAAGTGCAATGCAATGTGCACTTTAAACTTTCACTCACTCATTCTCAAAGGCAAGTTCCAGTACAAAAGTATTTTCGACCAAGTCAAACTACCAATCGATATCTCAAAAATTTACTTTAAAAAATGTAAAAACTGACTTCAAAACCTAAAACGAATAAAATAACTTTCAAAAAAAAAACTTAACAGCTTCTGAAGTCGGTGTCACTTTTCAGCTTTTACTTTTTTTAAAGCAAGTTTATTTTTCCATTTTTAGTTAAATATACAATTACCTACACAAGTAATTGCTTACATAAGTAAGCCCAAGACGAATGAAAAGAAGAATCATCATAAATCGGCTTAGAAATGCCGGAGATACAGTACATAAAAAATAAATAAATATAAAAATAAAATATTTATTACTGTACCAACTACATAGTTTATATATTAGTTTATGATTGGAGCCTCCTTTTAGGCATACTAACGCCTGTGTTAGGAGACTCCGCTCTTCCACAGCTTTGGCTGTTTGTACAACTTACAAATTACAAAATACAAAAATAATTTTATTTAATTTCTTTTTTTTTTTTTTTGTCTTAGGTTACATAATACACATCTTTTTTCGAGCACATTTATGCATATAACTTCGTACATAAGAATAATTAAATAATTTACTATACATATACTAAAACCTTCTTGAAAGTATGTAGATCACGTTAGTTAAAGAATCATCAAAATTGGTTCATGAGCTTTGAAAAAATCGCAGACAAACGAACAACCTCCTTTTTTGAAGTCGGTTAAAAATAGAGAGATAAATCTTCTTCCGTACGTGTGGTGTACTCGTACAATGATTCATTCATTATGAAACGTACTATGTCTAGGAGTGAATGAACGTGACTATTAGCGTCTGCTAACAGGTCGACACACCACTGTGTTTGGTCAAGGGATTAGAGACTTTAACGCTATTTCCTTGTATGCTTTACTGTTAGTGTTTCGTGTGAAGTTGCATTAGGCCGTGTTGTAATAGATAGAGGTTCTGTTCTTCTTTTATCCTGTCGGCATGGTCTATAGGAGCATGGTTGATTTAACAAAATAGCGGGAACAAAGCAAAGTTACTTCATCCGTCGTGGTCGGGGCATGCTTGCTGCATATTTTGCAGATTTTTTATGTGAATGCGATACTAAGCATATGTGTCACAGTTAGATGGTTGAAGCCGTGATATAGTTATAGATATGAAAGCGGTTCGCCTTACTGGGAATATAATTAAGATACGAGCACGGTCTAGTAATATAACTATTAGGGCACTCAGACCAAATAGGTTAGGTTAGAACTGCAACTACGCGCGAGCCGCGCGAGCGAAGCGAGTGGTGCCGAGGCAGCGGTCGGCGAGCACTCCGACTGCTACGAATCGCTTTCATATAACTATATTACGGTATATAGCTATATCCCTAGGGATATATTATGTATCGATCACGGCTTCAACTATCTTACTGCGACAAATGCATATTTTTTTTCAGCTTGTTGAACATAGAATCTAGTCATCTTATCTAGATAATTAGTATGTATCACTAGATAGTTCACTGTTGGATAAGAGCCACATAAAGATGGATAAGACAAATAATCATGTGGAAGTTAGCACAACACTCACACCTGAATCACGTGTTTTAGAAGCTGTGGTTCCTAATATTATGATAATGTTTTATCCGTCTTGAAGGGACAAGAGCCCATCCATATATATCACCCATCTCTCCACGATTCCATTGCTTACTTTAGGGTGCATCCTCGGTAGGATCTCTTATTCCTTCCATTATCCTAAAGGCACATCTTCGCTACCATTATCGCGCCCCCTGGTCTACTCCTTGATATGCCATTACATTGAGACTATGTCTCTGTTGCATCATGTAACATGAGGCAACAGGGGCTAATGTGAATCTTTCTAATCGAGTCTGGTCAAACCACGCTGGGTTCGGTACATTTCATTAATTCATGGCACTTAGAAAAAGGGGTAAGGTTAATTAATATAATTTTTTGATAAAACCAGTGCTAAAATTGCTTTCAACACAAATATCTCAACTAAAAACCACCCAATGAAGTTACCCACCGAAAATAACAGACATTTTGATCATTTCACCAACTTTTGCTCCAACTAGTACCTCGATAAATTCTAGACTATCTACAACTGAACGTGGTAGGTATAAATCCTAGAATTTGGGAACTACGGGCGACATCGCAAATGTTAAATGTGTGCTATCGGATCGTCTAATTGCAAACACTGTGGATCCAACGAACGTACGTTCGCCTGTACTCTCTTTCCTGACATGAATTTCAACCCTTTTTGAGTTCAGTTGTAGAATTTAAATTGCGTGACTTAATGAATTTTAGGTTTGTTGCAGTTATTTTATTTATAAATAAATTATATATGAACACTCAAATGACATAGCCAAGATCTTAAGAATTAAAATGTCTAACAAAGTAATATCGTTTCCGGCTATGTATTTTATAACAGAAATTAGAACAGATCTCCTAACTAATAATAAAAATGCGAAAGTGAGTTTGTTTGTTACGCTTTCACGCTAAAGCGACTGAACAGATTTGAAACAAATTTGACAGATAAGTAGCCTGAAACCTGGAAAAGGACATAGGCTACTTTTCATCCTGGATCGCAGACAACAACGGGTAACAACGAGTAAATTATAATCGCAAATAAATGCTTACACCACAGACGTTCCTAAACCATACGTAGTACTTACATAAGCTTAATCCGACCCGTCTAATAGGAAACTTTTTCCAACAGAAAATCTAAGAAACTTAGAACCCGAAAACCATAGGCATCCAAACCTCGTTCATGACAGCGCACCCCCCAAACGTCAGACAATAGAATGCAACGAGCGGTCACAGCGAGATCTAAGATTGAGCCATTAATATGCAAACTGCATACACGTAGAAGCATTGCATACTGACGGGGATATTGATTGTGAACACCGAGCTAAGAGCAGGGAAAATGGAGGACGAAACTAGGTATGGAGGAGGAAATTGGGATTGGAGGAGTAAAATTGACTTGAAAGCATTATGACTAAGTTTGAGATTCTAGGATGACTGCGTAAACGTAGACGCATTGAATACTGACGGGCTATTGATTGTGAACACCGAGCTAGGAGTAGAGAAAACGGAGGACAAAACTAGCTATGGAGTAGGAAACTAGCTATGGAGGAGGAAACTGGCTTTAAAGGACTATAATTGACTTGAAAGCATTGTGACTAAGCTTGAGATTCTAGGATGACTGCGTACACGTAAACGCATTGAATACTGATGGGCTATTGATTGTGAACACCTAGCTAGGAGTAGGGAAAACGGAGGACAAATCTGCTATGGAGTAGGAAACTAGCTATGGAGGAAAAAACTGGCTTTGGAGGAGTAAAATTAACTTGAAAGCATTATGACTAAGTTTGAGATTCTAGGATGACTGCGTACACGTAGACGCAATTGAATACTGACGGGCTATTGATAGTGAACACCGAGCTAGGAGTAGGGAAAACGGAGGACAAAACTAGCTATGGAGTAGGAAACTAGCTATGGAGGAGGAAACTGGCTTTGGAGGAGGAAACTGGCTTTGGAGGAGTAAAATTGACTTGAAAGCATTGTCACTAAGTTTGAGATTCTTAGGTTGATGAGTGACTAGGTTTTTTAGAAGACTGTAAGGTTACGGTTCATTTTGACGTGAGTAAATTCTGGACAACAGTCATTTGAAATGTTGAAAGTTAAAAAAACTGAGGAATAAAAATTGCGGTTTTTCAGCTTTTATATAAAATTATATCCAACCGCCATATTTTATGTAGTCTTATATGACGATTGAACAATCGGTGAAAAAAATAATTTTATTCTAGAATTCCTCTCTGCCATAGTTTTTTCTCAACTTTCATAATTAGTTTTTTAGTCTATTTAAAGACATTCACTAAAATGAATACCAAACAAACAACTTACTTAGCTGAGGTGTTAAGGAAAGGATCAGGGGATCTAACTCCAATAAACATAAGTACATGATAAAAAATCATAGAAAATGTGCTTTAGTAGATCTATGCGTTCGTCGGACGTCACCAGACGCGTGGTCTAGCATTTATTGACGTCATTACTTTAAGCACCTAACATTATTCCCCAAAGGGTAAGACAGAGGTGCACTTATGGTACACCAGATTTCGCCATCAGTCCCATGTAATAGGGGGCGAGCCTATTGCCATCAACTGGGCACGAATCCAGACTCCGAGCTGCTACTGAGAAATTCCAGAGAAAAAACCCAATACAACTTTGTCCAACCCGGGAATCGAACCCAGGACCGACCGACCAATAGACAGCAGCGACCAATAGACCAAGAAGGCACCTACCTACGAGTACATCCAAAAAGGTCAGCAGGCGTCCTTGCAAAATAGTCCCTATTAAAAATGCTTTTTTTTCACAAAATATCTAATCTACACATTTTAAAGTTCAAATAAATCATCCAGCTACATCAATTTTAAAGTCGGAGGCTCGTTTATACAGCGTTTAACGATATCCAACCTCATCTTGGGTGGCACGTATAAAATTCGCCCAGATGTTGGCAGTGCTCCAGCCCAAGTGAAACTTCAATGAACCATCAGTGGAACACCCAGCCAGAAGGATAAAGGAATTGTCGGGCTTGGCTTACCTAAGCTTACAAATTATAATATTTGTTGGAATTGGAAACTTTTGTGATTTTTAATTTCCTTTAAGTACTGGGTATTCATGATTTGTGTTTTAACTTGATAAGGAAACGCAAAAATATAATAAACTAGATTCCTTCCGCGGCTTCGACCGTGTCGTATGTCAATAAAAAGTAACCCATGTCCTTCTGCAGGGTTCAAAGTATCACCTTATCAAATTTCATCAAAATTGGTCAAGCCGTTTAGCCATGAAAGCGTAAGAAACAAACAAATTCACATTCGCATTTATAATATTAGATAGGTAATTATATCGCGTGTCGCGCCTGTTTGTAAGAGCCTTAAGTCGAGCTCCCACTGACCACCACTGCTCCACAATCTGCATAATATTATGTGCTTCCGCCAAATCGAGATTTATTTATTACTAGCTTCCGCCCGCGGCTTCGCCCGCATTGTATGTCGCTAAAAAGTAGCTTATGTCCTTTTCCAGGTCATGGTCTACCCGTACGCCAAATTTCTTCCAAATCCGTTTAGCCGTTTGAGCGTGAAGTGAAGTGAACAAACATACAAACACATTCATACACACGCCTTTACTATATTAGTATGGTTAGTATGATAATATTAGTGTAATATGTTAGGTTTACCTTCCGGAATTAATTTTATAAATAATGGTGATAATCGCATCAAAATATATTGCGTAGTTTAGAAGAACAACGCGCCCGGACTGACAATAGACGGACACGAAAAACGACTTTGAATAATGAAAAGATTTATTTTCTAAACCCAGTAGGTAAATTATGTTTAGATATAGTAAGATTGCAAAAAAATTTTTTTTTTTTCACTTTTCAAAATGTAGGCATACTGCCGCCATATTGATTTTTTTTTAAAAAATATAGTCGGTGTCACTCGAGATGGTGTAAAGATTCTAACGAGACTCCATACATCCAAATCTGTTCAGGCATTTCAAAGTTATGGTGGAATATAGAAACTCACATACAAACATACATCAACCCTGAAAACATTACACTCCTTTGGGCAGTCGTGTAATAAGTTCTTATTATCCTTTTTCTTCGCACAGTGAAAACTATAACGAATTTTTTTTCAGTATCAAAGCAGTAAATCGAGTGATCCATTTATTTGTCCATTTAGAATATTTTATGAAAGCGAGGATGTGTCGATATCAGGGCCATTTCGCACCAGCATTTCTTTTTTATAACTTTCATGAGGTTATAAAATGCAGTTAATATTTATCTACCACTTAAATAGCGAGGAAGTTTTCTCATCAAACTTTATTTTTGTTGGATATGATTTTTATAAGTACAGAAAAAAAAATATAGGTTGTAAACTGTCAGAGAATCACAGGATATTGATTGAACTTTGCTCTTATGTTATTTTTATAACCATATCTAGGTATAGCCATGCTTTTAACCTAAGTTATAGCACTTCAGTGTGTGAGGGGCTCGTGGCTAAGTACTAACAGCCGCACTGGTCGATCGATCTGGTTAAGCTACACTTTCTGCGATCGGTCCGAGGATGGGTGAGAGACTCCTCCGTGCCTCGGAAAGCACGTTAAGGCGGTGGTCCCGACTGTCATTCTTGGATCTTTGATACCACCTAATGTCTTCTAGTGCTTATTTCAAAACGGGGAATTTATTATCTTCCTAACTTTGCCCAAATATGTTTGGGTTGGCTTTCAGTCTAACTAGAATTGGCTGAATATTTCAGTATTTTAGCCACAAAAACTACAGGTTAAAATTAAATTAGCTAGCAAAACTCCGCAGATGTGACGGGTGTCGATATCTTAACATGATACAACGAAAAAAAACTAGGTTCGATTTTTCTCGGGTCAACTACGTACAGGTATTGCAGTGTGAGTTTAGAAAAATCTATTTCTTTTTGTCTAAACTTCACATTTGTGATGGTATTAACATTTAAACACGCTACAGCAAAAAAACTGATTTTCTAAAGTCATACTTCAGGTAACTGCACTAGCTGCGGTCAATGACCCCAAAAATAAATCATCAAAGATTTTTTTTCCCCATCACATCTGCGGAGTATAAAGATACTAATTTAATTTAACCCTTTATAACGATATCCTCATAATATCGTTCAAGTACCAGGATATTGATAGTATTCTGTCGGTTGATGCTGACTTACCAAATACCGTCGAAGATTTTCATAGAAAGAGTGAGCAAAATAAGAGAGAGAGAGAGATGAGAGATGATGATGAGATGTGACGATGAGAGTGTGGTGAGTGAAGAGGCTTCGTTGTTCATAGTTCATTCAATGACTGACCACCTCACCGACCAGACAGTCCGTGACATTTCTACCTTATTATCCAACAAAATATTTGTTTACCCATTAACTTTTGCATTACCCTATAAAATCACTTTCAAGCTATTTACATACGTGCACCAGCTCGCGATGCGTCGCATGAGTAAGTACCGGCTGCCCTTGTCTGGCCGTTGTCATCTCGGAGTCATTCGCATCGCCTGGAATGCAATGTCGTGACACCACAGACGACCCCCACAAGCTAAAACCAATCTTAGCTACCGACGATAAGAGTTGAATTTTGTGGGGGAGATGCAGCGCCGCTTGGGATGTTTTCGAGTCGAGGTGAAATAGGGGCAGTGAAGAAAAATGAACAGTATTCTAAAAGCAAATAGGTCGATTATGAAAAATTGTAACGACCGACAAAGGGCATTATCCAGGCCTCAAAGAACAGGAGTAGGATATCCCAAACTAATATCAACTCTATTTTCAACGTGTTAAATTATAGTTTTGTGAAATCCGATTGCTAAGTTACGCCGTGTGTTATGCAGTGCGGACTTCAATGGCGATTGTCGTTTGTTTCTAAACGAGCGTACAAGCGTTAGGTTATTCTTTTGATATGTGGTTTATTTCAAGGGCATAAGGTTGAATATTGATTGTATGTTTTTAAGGTCACACAAGCTGTCGGGTGCGTCGACATTACAATTTTAGCCCGGATGGTTTCATGCAGTTTTTATTGTGGTAGGGTCATAGGCCTCGCTTTTCCTTTTATTGCGTGCATGAAGGATTTCTGCGTAGGCAATCGTGTGTAGACGGGCTTTAATTAGGTAAAATGGTATTTATTTCTACTGTTATTGCTATTGGTACGTTTATAAGGCAATTGAAATGTCAAGAAGTCGCTTAAAAAGGAACTAATTTCGTAGATTTATTACCTACTAAATACACTGTTCTTAAGTTTACATAATACTTGTACATACCTACGTTTTTATTGTAAATTTGAATCAGTACTTTGGAGGTTAAGGACCTCTGAGATGATCCCTAGTACTTAGAAAGATTACACTATTTTTATTCGTTCTTTGTAATAACGAATGTAGTTTTACTAAAACTTTTCTCTAGATTTGTTGTTATCTCACTGTGAAAAGTTTTAGTTTTATTGTTATGAAGAAATAGAAAGGATATTCTAAGATTTTTACGTGTTATTTATGAACTACAACAACAAATAATTATATCAACTTAATTGTTGATATTGGTGCCGATTCTGTTGTGCACAAACTAAACTTAATTTTGTAACTTACAAGAAAGAGATGGACGTAAATTAGAACCCTCAAATTTTTCCATACTTTAGACGATTCGTAAAAACATGTCGACTAAAAACACGGTGAAGCGCAAGGCGTAAACTAGTTTGATAACTCTAACGAAGTTCATAGCTATAGCCGTCCTTTTCTCAGGCTGCTTGTTAATAAAAGATAGCGATTTTCTAATTTTAGTTTAGCTATTGAACAAGCTATAAAATACTCATATGTCTATGCTATAAAATAATTAGGTAATTTAAAAAATATTAATTCGATATTCCATTTTAAAAAAAACACTGTAATTACACTGGACATTACCTACAATAGCATCTCCAACTGTCAATCAATATTAATTTGACATGACCAATCTCTATCAATTGCCATCACGTATTCAACCCGTCGGTCGTCGGCGCGTGCGTCTTGCGTTTATTTCGGTCGTTTAATCGTCCCATTTGTTATTTCTTTTGACCATGAACTTGGTAATATGCTCGTAAAGCGTATTGTTAGAAATGGCCGCTTTGTTTTTTTAATATCTTTACTTTGTTCAGTTGCTTTTGTAAATATTTGACGCTACTGTTTGCATAGATAGCTGGCAGTTTTCTCTAAACTTAGGTACTGTTAATTTGTATATTCATAGTATATATGTTTACGAACGAAATATCCAAATTTACTGAGCCGTAAAGGAGAATAGAGTAACATAATTTTGACATCTGCTCAAACTTTTACATTTAAAAATGCTTTAATCAAAAATACTCTGGATCACGAACAAAAACTCATCACTCAACTTGCCACGACTGATAAGTACCGTACTATCATTGTGTACTAAAATAAAAAGGTTTTAAACCAATTTATATATATTTTTTTTTTATACCATCAACTTCAGTTTGAATAAAGTATAGTATACCTACTATACTTTATTACTACTATAGTAGTAGTATTTTAGTAAGTATTTTAAGGTTGATATACCTTTAACTCAACCTTAATACTAGAAATACTTTTAAAATAAATACGAAAAAAATCCAAAATAAAACTTAAAATCTAAGTAATTAGGTCGAAAATATATTGATGTTGATCAATCTGCCTAGCCTTTTCACAACTATGTTGGGGTCAGCTTCCAGTCTAACCGGATGCAGGTGAATACCAGTACTTTATATGGAGCGATTGCCTATCTGATCTCCACAACCCAGTTACTGGGTAATACGATACCCCTTGGTTAGACTGGTTGTCAGATTTTCGGGCTTCTGACGACCCGATTGTCAAAGATCCACGAACGACAGCCGGGACCAACGGCTTAACGTGCTTTCCGAGACACGGAGGAGTCTAAGTATGTAAAGACGGTCACCCATTCACGGACCAACCCCGGCAAGCGTAGCTTAACCTGATTGATCGACCCGTACGGCTGATATTACTTACCTACCTACCTACCTATCCGACCTCCACATAGGTCAGATAGGCAGTCGCTCCATGTAAAATAATGGTATTCAGCTGCATCCGGTTAGACTGGAAGCCGACCCCAACATAGTTGGGAAAAGGGTAGACAGATTGATTTATAGCTAAAGATGCTGGAACAGATTTCTTTACAAATAAGCATTTTTTCTGTTCTTTTCTTCCTGTGTGTTTATACATGTTCTAGATTAATAGTTTAATAAATAAATAAGGCAATTTATCGAAAACCACCCTTATAATATACATACACATTATTTTTAAAAAACCTCGACCCACTTATAACCCGTAGGGATGTCCCACGAAGATAACTAAGTAACACGAGTGCCTAGGGATGTACTGACCCGTAACGCAACCCCGACGCCGACGCTCAAGGCAAGGGATGACGTCACATGCCATTAACATCACTAATTATTATGACGCGGCACTGTACTTAACATGTAGGTTATGGTAATTGGATTTTTATTAGGTTATTCGTTCGTTGAACGCTTTTGTGTTTGTTTAGGATTAAAATTATGTTGTCTAAGGCTGGCCGCATACGTATGGTTTCTTTCCTGATCAGGAATTCAGATTCGCAGACCCGAGTGCACGCATTTCATACAAAATTGTCTATATGGTGCAAACGATCTCATATTTTCCGAACGGAATTCAGTGCATTCGGGTCTCCAAATCTGAATTCTACCATAAAATACTTAATCATGAAGCCCGTTTTTTTTTGTGAATGGGAAATTATCAATTACTTCTCCCGCTCTGGGTGAAGCGGGAGGGCGTGTCAAACTTTTACTGACTAAAACCCAGCCGTGTTCCTTCAGTTGCCTGTGCCAGGGCCACGGTATCTCTTTCGAACAACCCACGACCCTGGCAGGAGCCATGAGCCCCTGCCAGTCTATTCTGCTAAAATCTCACCGTGAAATCTACGTCACCTTAATAATTTCTCCATCTCTTAAAACCATCTCTCAAATTTTAGGGTTACGCAGGTGACATTGAGACTCCCTAACCGCTATCTAAAATAATTTGCATAACCGCGTCACCGCTGCGGGTTCCGTCGCAATGTCAGCGGGGCACGACATTGTCAACCGAAGGTCTTGCTGATCGATTTTTAATACTTTTCCTGTATGTTCATGTAGTGTTTGTAAGTTTGTTTGATTATCACCCGACTACGGCAAAGCCAAAGGAGGCTTATGATTTTAAAAAAACTATGTGTGTATATTTATCTGGAGCTCGTGGCTAATTAATAACAGTCGTACGGGTCAATCCATCAGGTTAAGCTACGCTTGCCGGGGTTGGTCCGTGGATGGGTGACCATCTTTACATACCGAGACTCCTCCGTGCCTCGGAAAGCACGTTAAGCCGTTGACCCGGCTGTCAATCGTGGATCTTTGACAGTCGTTACGGGTCGTCAGAAGCCCGAAAGTCTGACAACCATTCTTACCAAGGGGTATCGTATTACCCAGTTACTGGGTTGTGGAGGTCAGATAGGCAGTCGCTACATGTAAAATACTGGTATTCAGCTGCATCCGGTTAGACTGGAAGCTGACCCCAATATAGTTGGGAAAAGGCTAGGCAGATTGATTGATGTGTGTATATTCATCTTGTATTCATTTGATCTTTTTTCGATGCCGATTTTCGTATTATCGAAGTCACACGTCACTACTAAACATAGTACAGGTTACTCGTTCATGTGACCCCGATTATACGTAACTCGAAAAAAAGTTGTTTTAAAATCTTCGTGCTGCTATTCTGCAGTCTCTATGAAATATAGCGTGTTAATTAACGTATTTTTTTAGTAAATCAGGTTGTTTATTTTGTAGTTTATGCTGCTTTTCAGTGTCCGTCATATATACGAGTATAAAGAGTAAAACAACCGCACCTCTTTCTACCCCTGAAGACCCTTCAGTGGCTACGACAAGCACGAAAATCACGCATCAAGCGCACTTAAAAATAAATTAATCATGGACAGAACCACGCTCACGACTAGTTCATTATTTTTACGTAACACGTTCGTAACGAATCGATTTTTCAATTAGTTTGGCGACTGCCTCACTGACGTAATCAAGTGGCTTAGGTAATTTTCCTGTATTTAAACAGCTGTTTTAATTGTTTTTTGAGGCTTGTCTAGGTGGCAAATGTAGGACGCCTAAAGGCGTTTTCGAGGGTAACAAATGAGGAAATAAATAAAAATTGGTTCAAAGATACTTTCTAATTTACACCTAACCCACGACCCGATCCCACCATCGCCCTTTTACTGCCGGACTACCAGACGTACTGCAGGGTACCTGACACAGGCAACTGAAGGAACACAGGTGTGTTTTAGTTAGTAAAAGTCTGACACCCCCTCCCGCTCCGCCCAGCAGAGCGGAGCGGGAGAAGTCATTTGATGATTTCCCATCCACAAAAAAAAAAAAAAAAGGGCACCATGGCATAGACGCATAAAAAAAGGCAGACAGATTCTCGATAACAAAAAACTGTGTCTGGCACGCACACATTCACACATCAGTCAACCGTTCGTAATATGGTAACGTATTCGCACTATGGTAAGGTATATAATATATAAGGTAAAAATACAGCATGTCTAGTGAAATGTGTGCGTACCGGCCTGTAGGTACAGCGAGCTGGCTGACTCCGATAGACACAGTTTTTTGTTAGCGAGAATCTGTCCGCCTTTTTTATACGTCTATGTATGTCATGGTTGATAACCCGACCAGTCGTACTCAGCGCTTCTCTTCCGCATTTATTATGCGCACAGCCAAAGTGTGGAACTCTTTGCCAGCGTCTGTGTTCTCTTACACGTGTAACCGGTCAGTCTTCAAAACAAGAGTGAACATGCATCTTCTGGGTTTGATCGCTCATTCGTAGACTTCATTCATTGCTTTCCACCAGATGAGATTGAGGTCAAGAAAAAACCCAATTCGAAATAAAAAAAAAAATTAATAACTAGCCTATAGCAGTTATTATTTTACTATTGTTCATAGGTATTCCTTATATCTTGACTAACTACTATTGTTGCTAACTCTATTTCAGCCAGTTCTTATTGTAATCTTAGTAGGTCTTCGGCATTCATGAGTATTTCGTCGTCATTTTAGTGACGCATATTTCCGTCTAGGTTATTATTTTTAGAATAAATACCCACTTGTTTTTGTTTTTAGGCTTCTGATAAACAACAATTTTATGTATGTGCGTCACATTAACTTAAATAAACAGTTTTTCTTTCTTTCTTTTCTTTCATTCTCTACGCATGCCTCAGTGTCGTCGCCTCTTTTGGCATCCACTGCTTATGTTAAAGAAATATCGCTACAATTACACAAAGTTGAGACACAAGAGCTCGGGAAGCGAGATACTTTCCGATCTCGTGGGAAGTATCCCACGGAAACGTACTACCAGGATAAAAGTATCCTTTGTTAACCTAACCTAACCCAGGACGTGGTCTACCTATGTGCCTTTCATCGAAATTGGTGCGTGAAAAGGTAACAGTGAGTGAGTGAGAGGAAGATAACAGAGTTCCTTTTGCATTCATATTATTAGTATGTATAGTATAGATAGGATTAGTAAAGATTTGGATAACGAAGTTTGTGAGATGATTTTTCCGTAATTTGATAAGAAGTTACAAAAAGGTTCACGCAAAAAACCCCGAAAACTGAACAACAACATTTTTTAGCACTGAAACTAACTAATCTTTTACGTTTTTTTTTGTTACAGGTAACTTGATTTCTCTAGAGACGATGAAAATATGAGGTAACATGTAATAAAATATAATACTATCTTTTTATGTTTTCTTATATAAAAATCTTTTTTATCTTTGCACACATAAAAACCGGAACCAATCGTTTTAGCAAACCGTTTAAATTCACATAAAAATGTTTAGAAAAAAATATTGAAAATCATGCAAAGGTCAAACTCGTGGATTTATTGGTGATATATATAATAGGTGTGTATTACAAAAACAGTGACTGTTACGCCATATCCTTGAAATATGAGGAATAGGCCTCCGTAATGTCATGCCTGTATCCCCGAATGGGTGGCTCAGAGGGATAGGTATATCGTACAAACATATTATTGAAACGAAGTTGACTGGTAAAAATTGTCACGTAATGAAAAAGCGTTATGCTCCCTCCATGTGACTTTCTCTCTCTCTTATCTGTCTATTATATACGAGTGTGTGTGTGCGTGCGAGTATCGCGTATGAAACTTTATTCCTGGCGGGGGTCCCATGACCGCACACGTTTTTTTTTTTTTTTTTTATTTCGCCAGTTTTGCTAAGTTCCATGTCTTCGATATACAAGATGTAACCGAATATACGGAAGACCTGAAAGAAGCTTGTTCAGAATCGGCTTCTGAATCGATTTCCGTCATTATTTATAAAATGAAAATTTTTCTTTTAAATCTTTTATTACAAATTAGAACCACCGCGTCACATCAATTTAAAAAAAATCTTTCATTTTTAGGATCTTTTAGTCTCATCTCAGAGAAATAAAGCCTACTTAAACGTACGACCGTTAGTTACCGTTTCACGTTTAGTGAGGGCCACTCAATCTGCCTAGCCTTTTCCCAATTATGTTGGGGTTGGCTTCCAGCCTAACCAGTTGCAGCTGAACACCAGTATTTTACATGGAGCGACTGTCTATCTGACCTCCACAACCCAGTAACTGGGTAATACGATACCCCTTGGTACGGCTGGTGTCAGACTTTCGGGCTTCTGACGATCCGTAACGACTGTCAAAGATCCACGAATGACAATCGGGACCAACGGCTTAACGTGCTTTCCGAGGCACGGAGGAGTCTCGGTATGTAAAGATGGTCACCCATCCACGGACCGACCCCGGCAAGCGTAGCTTAACCCGATGGATCGACCCATGCCGCTGTTATTACTTAGCCACGAGCTCCACGAAAAAGAAACAACCAACTTCCAAAAAAGACACTACAAAGTGAAAATAAACTTTAATTTCGGAAGTCGGTGTCTATGGATCTGTATTATAGTTTTTGCCACCGACTTCCGAAATTAAAGTTATTTTTCGCTTTTTTGGACGTCGGTTGTTTTTTTTTTTTTGTAAGAAAGTTTTTATTTTTCACTTTTTAGTGGGTCAATACAATAGCCTAATGTCAACTGCTCATCATCTTATACAAAATATTGCTTTTTAAAATAATTGTGTAGCTACTCCTTTACCTATGTCCCATATGGAACTCAAACCCACAACCGTAACGTAACCAACCACGTGACACACTCTTCAAACAAAGTATACCCAAGTTTTAAACAAACAAAAACCCTTTTATCCAAATTGAAAGCCGAAAGTCGCCGACTTTAAAACTTCGATGTAGTTCAAGTGAGATGAATAAAATTTTCAAGTTTCGAAGTCGGTTCTCTCTGGTGCGGTACGAGTATGGAGTTGAATAAACATAGGAAAGTAATAAAGCGCCAGAACTGTGGTTTGGAAGTATGTTGGTACTGTAGTTCGTTCATTCGATTGAATGAATGATTTGAATGAAGAAAAATATAGAATTGACACAATATTTTTGTGAATTAACATTTCTTACCATGTTTATACGAGCTGCGTGCAGAGAAAAGTCTATCTGCTGATTTTATCCTTTATCTAATATACATAATCAGCCTATAACGTTCCCACTGCTTGGACACAGGCCTCCTCTCTGTGAGAGGCAAATCCACCACGCGGGCCCAGTGCGGGTTGGCAGATGACACAAGTCTTCGAATTTTTGATTCTAGGACATGCCGGTTTCCTCACGATGTTTTCCTTCACCGTTTTGAGAGCAGTGGTGATGAAATAATTTACACAAAGTAAAGCGCCTGCCTGGGTTCGAACCTACGACCTACAACTCGTAAGTCGCGACCGTTACCACTGGGCCACCACTGCTCCTATCTAATATGATTGTTTTTAAATATTAATTAAAGTGTTTCATAAATATCTAAGTCTTTAAGAAAGGCTTCGCTACACAATTACGCGCTGTTGTATAGATATAAACGAGACATAAGCACAGTTGGTAAGATACAGGAACCTAAAAACTCATTTCCCAAAACCAATCACGCCGTAACATTTAACTGTGACTTTAATTACCGATGAGTCAATCAATTAACTCAGCCTACCGCAGTCCACTGCTGGACATAGGCCTCTCCCAGGCTGCGCCACAACACCCTGTCCTCCGCCTTCCTCATCCAGTCTGTCCCAGCCACCGTCTCCAGGTCGTCGGCCCATCTTGCCGGAGGCCGTAGGCGTCCCACACTATTTGCCGATACGTGGTGTCCACTCCAGGACTCTGCTCCACCGGTCAACGGTCCCTCGACAAAGTTGGCCAGCCCATTGCCACCGACAAGTAATCCATCATAATTAACAACTAACAGCAACCAAAATATTTTTTATTAAATATTAATGAACATGTAATAATACTTACTTAATTGCTATCCAATTTATTACCAATCATCAGATAATTAAGTATGAATATGAAATATTCTAACCAATGATTCAATTTATATGAATGGACTACTGACTAATTAAATTATTAGATTCGAGCCGAGTTTTAACTAAAATTATATCATGATTAATCTATTTCTACCGGATGGAAACTGGATTTGAAAATGAATATTTATAAAAAGTAAGCTGTAGGTATCTACAGCAGTCAGCAGCAGTCTATGGGTCAATTGTACCAAGAGATCGCTGGATGTCCTGCGCGTCCAATATAGCAATGCTTTCAGGATGTTGTTGAGGCTGCCTCGTTACTGTAGCGCGTCGGAAATGTTTGCGTATAATTGCATAGATGCAATTATACGCAAAAGAACTGCGTCGCTACTGAGGAGAGTGAGGAGCAGTCGGAACAGCATCCTTAAAACTGTAACCGAGATCCTTGGCTCTCCGATTGTACAGCAGTTTGTGCGGAAGTTGATTCTTACGCAATAAGTTATCTCTTTGTATGTTACTAACACTATATAGATATTGAAATATAGATATTCTATTCTATTCTATAACATGACGTAGAAGGCATACGTATTGCCATTTAATTTTCAGAACTCGGTCAGAAGAACAAATTAATGAAACATCTACTTATTATATAACTACTATCGAGCCGCCCCTGCATCACGGATTTTACGAGGTAATAAAAACATCGTGATTTCTTTATTAAATGTAAGTTTAACATTAATGTAATAAACACGTAAACCTTCCGGAATACATTCTCTAAATGATGACATCCGCATCAAAATCCGTTACGTAGTTTAGAAGAACTACGCAGTCACATAGAGAGACATCATAAAGAAAGAAGAAAAGTTCAATATATTTACAATAAAACTTTAAAAATTACTAATAAACAAATGCTATAATAGCATTTGTTTATTAGTAATTTTTAAAGTTATTTATGTTATTTATGTTTATCATTTAAATATTCATCTAAGGAATAATCCTTAGATGAATATTTAAATGATAAACATAAATAATAAAAGAAATGTAGTACATGTTAAGGAAATTACTATAATAAAAAATAATATAAGAATAATAATTGATAACAAAATGAGGAGCTCGTGGCTAATTAATAAAGGCCGTACGGGTCGATCCATCAGGTTAAGCTACGCTTGCCGGGGTTGGTCGTAGATGGGTGACCATCTTTACATACCGAGACTCCTCCGTGCCTCGGAAAGCACGTTAAGCCGTTGGTCCCGGCTGTCATTCGTGGATCTTTGACAGTCGTTACGGGTCGTCAGAAGCCCGAAAGTCTGACAACCAGTCTTACCAAGGGGTATCGTATTACCCAGTAATTGGGTTGTGGAGGTCAGATAGGCAGTCGCTCCATATAAAATACTGGTATTCGGCTGCATCCGGTTAGACTGGAAGCCGACCCCAACATAGTTGGGAAAAGGCTAGGCAGATTGAATTGATAACAAAAGTAAATGATAATCACGCAATTTATAGGTATATTTAAAATATATTAATGATATGGTAATTATTAATAAATAATATAATAATAAAAATAATATATAATATATACGACTATCGGATCAAGTGCGGGTCATCCAGCGTAATCATATGTTGGATGACACTGTACTTGATCGCCTGCGAATTGAAATGCAGAGTAGCCATGTCATTGCCCCCCCGCCGTCGCAGACTAATATAGTACCACCACAGTCCGACATAAACCAAGTTGACGAGGGAAGTGATGACAGGGCTACAAACGTAAGTACCCAGTGCAATGAAGAATTGAGGAGTGCTTTGGAAGGTGCGATTCTGGAATACCGATTCATGTCTCCCGAACTTAGACCACGCTTACCTCGTTTGCCCATGCATAACAAAAATAGGGCGCTTGTGGCGGCTCTGGATTCGCAGTTGTCAAACTATTTTGATGACTGCGAAGACCTCACCGATACTCATTCGATTCTCTACTGCGCGGCTGTAGCGGCATGTCGTGTAGCTCACGTCAAATTTGCTAATGACTCTAGAGCTACACGACCGAAACCAGCCGTACCAGCTTGGCAGTGCAGAATTGAACGCCGTATTGGTGGGGCCAGAGCGCTCATCGGCAAACTAACCTGCTTCAGGGAGGGCAATACTCGCCCTAGAGTGATGCACTTTGTGAGGCGGGCGTTCTCAGGGACTGATGTCAGCCCTCAGGACTATATGTCCCGTGTCACAGAGCGCATCGACTTCCTGAAGCAGAAAATCTATGCATGGGCAAACCGTATTCGTAGGTATAAGCGGCGAGTGGACCGATACACTCAGAATCACACCTTCCAGAGCGATGAAAGGTGGGTTTATAGGGGTTGGGAGCGATCGGACCAAGGTGTGACTGACACGCGCCTGCCGGATGATGATGCCATGTGTTCTTTCTGGCGCAGTATCTGGTCGGTGCCTCTCAGTCACACCGAAGGTGATTGGGCTCGGGAAGTCGAGCGAGCCTGCGATCCAATACCAGAAATGGGGGCTATTACCATCTGTCCCCAAGATGTAGCTCGTGCAGTCCGTCCGTTGCCTAACTGGAAGTCTCCAGGGCAGGACGGACTGCACAACTTCTGGATCAAATGGTTTCTTGGATCGCACGCTCGCTTGGCAGCTCAGTACCAGTCTGCCTTAGAATCTGGTTCGCTACCCCAGTTCCTAACGACAGGAGTTACCCACCTGCTCCATAAATCGGGTAGCACCGCGGAACCCAAAAATTATAGACCGATCACGTGTTTACCGACGGTCTATAAAGTTCTTACATCTATTTTGAGAGCTAAAATTAACAAACATATAGACACCAACTCCGTCATGTCTGCCTCTCAAAATGGATGTAGGAATGGATCCCGCGGTACTAAGGAGCTACTCCTCATTGATATGGCCATAAGCCAACAGGTTCGTCGTTCCCGAAAGGATCTATCGACATGTTGGATAGATTATAAGAAGGCCTATGACTCGGTGCCACATACATGGCTCATGAGGGTGCTGGAGTTGTATAAAGTAGATGCAACTCTGCGCACCTTCCTGATGTCGTGTATGGGGCAATGGAGGACAGTCCTTCGCTATCCAGGATGTCGAAATATCCAGAGGAATAGCGAACCGATAAGGATCGAGCGAGGCATATTTCAGGGCGATAGTTTGAGTCCGCTTTGGTTTTGCTTAGCCTTGAATCCTCTAAGCACACTGCTGGAGGATTCAGGTCTAGGCTATCGGTTGAGGAGAGGTGGTCAGGTTATATCCCACCTCCTCTACATGGATGACCTAAAACTCTTTGCCCCCAACAATTTGCAACTGATGGAGCTACTGAAAGTAATTGAAACTTTCAGTAGCGCCATCAGGATGGAATTTGGTGTAGACAAATGTGCGGTCATGCATGTAAAGCGAGGGGAGATTGTGGAATCCGTGGGAACGCAACTCCCGGATTCCATAAACCTTAGAACCCTCTCCGCATCCGAAACCTATAAGTATTTGGGTATGTCGGAAGCGTTGGGCATCAACGTTGCTGACATGAAGCAATCGTTGAAGGAGCGCTTCCTTGGCCGCCTGAAGAAAGTATTTAATAGTCTTTTATCAGGCGGAAACAAGGTGCGTGCCTTCAACGGTTGGGTCATGCCGGTTTTGATGTACTCTTTCGGCGTACTCAAATGGACTCAGACTGAACTCGACGCCCTGGATCGGAGGGTCCGTACGCTGTTGACTGCATATCGAATGCATCACCCACGGTCATCGGTAATGAGACTGTATATCCCGCGAAAGTGTGGAGGCCGAGGCTTTTTAAACGCTAAGACTCTCCACAATCGCGAGATATGCAGTCTCAGGGAATATTTCCTAGAAGCCGACGTGGGGATGCATCGAGATGTGGTCGCGGTGGACAAGGGCCTCACTCCGCTCTCCTTGGCTAAAGAGAACTGGCGCAAACCTGTAGTGCTTGACACTAACGATCGCAGGGAGGTATGGCAGAGTAAGGAGCTTCACGGGCGCTTTTTCCGGGCCCTACATGGACCTGATGTAGATTTGCTAGCGTCCGTAGCCTGGCTGCGTTCCGGTGACCTCTTTGGAGAAACCGAAGGTTTTGTCTGTGCAATTATGGACGAAGTTATCATGACGAACAATTACCGGAGATTTATTGTGAAAGACGGAACGGTTGACATCTGTCGGGCATGCCACCGACCGGGAGAATCAATTCGACACATTATCTCTGGGTGTTCTCGTCTAGCTAACGAAGAGTACTTGCATAGACACAACCTTGTAGCCAGGATTATTCATCAGCAACTTGCTCTTAAATACAGCCTTGTGGAATTGGAAGTGCCGTACTACAGGTATGTGCCCGACCCAGTTCTCGAAAAAGGAAATATCACATTGTACTGGGATCGATCCATCATCACTGACAGGACTATTGCAGCCAATAAGCCTGATATAGTGGTGGTGGATCGAATAGAGCGGCGCGCAATGATTATTGACATAACAGTCCCACATGACGGGAACCTCGTGAAAGCCGAGAAAGATAAACAAATCAAGTATCTTGACTTGGCTCGCGAGGTTGTCGACATGTGGGATGTGGACTCAGCAATCATTGTGCCGATAGTTGTATCAGCCAATGGTTTAATTGCCAAGAGCCTCAACCAACACCTAAGGAGGCTCTCGTTAGGTGGCTGGATCAAGGGCTTGATTCAGAAAGCAGTACTTCTGGACACGGCCCGCATTGTTAGGAGGTTCCTCTCTCTGGAGTCCTGACCGCCGGTAGCTTGGACCCTGTTCCTGATACCGGTGGGCTACTATTTTTTATATTTTTAAATGTTTTTTATATATTTTTTAAGAAATATTTAAAAATGTATTTGATAAGAAGAAAAATTAATAAACAAAATAATATAACAAAAATAATAATAAAATAAAATAGCAATAATAATAAATTAAATAATATAGCAATAAATTAATTCATGAACTCTTTAAACAGGGCTTCCTCTCTCCTACCCTTTTGCTGTGCCTTACAG
Organism: Cosmia pyralina; assembly: GCA_946251885.1. NCBI lineage: Eukaryota > Metazoa > Arthropoda > Insecta > Lepidoptera > Noctuidae > Cosmia > Cosmia pyralina. Next base: position 20,278,305 of record OX276342.1, on the reverse strand, counting down.
GGTCCATAATGATCTCAATTATATAATTACCACCTAAGTACACATTATGGAAAAGCAATAAAGATATTGAGTATTTGAGTATTGAGGCACGAAAAGCGACTTTAATGTATAACACGGATAGATCATTGATATACAAATAACAAGGTCTATCCAAACTATCCTTCTAATTGTATTGTTTATCTTGGTCAAGAGATTTGCAGAGAGGTCCACTCTTACAGCTTCTGACGTTTATGGGCTGATCAATAGAACCAATTAGGTCTTGATTCGAATATATTGGTTATAGTCTATGTAGAATAACTGACACCCTAATTACGTAACACACAATCAATCGGAATCTGAATCATTTTGAAAAAAATTGCTAATCCATTGCTTCATATGTTCGAAAAATTCGTCTGCTCGACAACGTAAATAACGAATGTTGTTGATCGTCATAATGAAACCGATTCCGATTGATAGTGTTACGCAAAGGGTGCTGTTTATACTTAACTCAAATCTATTTATACTACTAACCTTTTCAAACTTATTTATTTCCCAATCAAAGTGCCACACGCCATCACCGAAATACCAACATCACATTGTTATCTACTACCACCCAATTCTATTATATCGCCGACATAACGATCAACGGACAACAGCTCATCACCTCCCCTTTCCATCCCCCTTTCAAGTAATAACCAACAAGCTCACAAGGGCCGCTTATCACCAAATTACAACAGATACCTCGGCTCGTATAAAGAAAATAATTTACGCCGCAAATCCTTTGTATGTGGTCGAAAATGGAGGAGGAAGCGGTTGAAAAAATACACGTGGGCATTTTCCTGAAGGCAGCTTAGATGAACTGTAGTTGAATCGCCGTTTTGTAATTTCTGTTCAAAAAATCGCACCTCGGATCAGCCCCAAGACTTGGGATTGCCTATAGAGGAGGGGTCTAAATAATGTCAAGGGAATTGCCTGTTTATGTTCTGGATAGAGAAGTCTTGGCTTGGCAAAGCCTCCGCCTCCAAGATTTCTCCAGATATTTCAGTCTAGAACTATTATAAACATTGCTTGTTGGTTTTACCCAGCTCGTAGAGGAATAGTTTATTGATTAAGTTAAATTAAATTCCTATACATTTCAGAGTTATTAATTTGTTAATTTTATGTGGTAAGTCTTTATTATTGTGACCCTTTGGACTTTGCATCGTAATCACGTTTCTTGCTTAGGAAAATACTATTTAAAATACTTAGGGCCTATTTCACGATGTCCGAATAGCCACTACTTACCGAATAAATTCAAAAATGGAACAGAATTGGTATGAAATTATCTGCCAAGTAAGTTAATAGGAACTTAATCGTAGGTGGTGAAACAGGCCTTTATACGTATTTTCAAACATCTTATCGTGATAAGTTTTTTCGTATGACATTTTCGTTACATCTTGTAACTTGGACTAGCCCCCAGCTCCTCTAGTATATTCATAGACCTAATCTAGCCCCATCACGTCACTGACGCATTAACACAACGGCCCTCAAGGGCTACACAACTGAAGGTATAACAAAAATGGCTGACCATTTGCTTTATTATGAAATGTGATTGTGTAGAATAACGTGGTCACTGTTCAAAAGAACTTGACAGTTTGGGGTGGCGCTGCTTGTCAAGGAAAACGTCAATTCTATGTCATTATTTAGTACATTTTGAATTTAGTTCCCTATTATGCCGTAACCATTGATTTGGCGAACTGTATTTCTTGATGTGTGGTTGAAATTATATAACATCACGACTGATTTCTCCGCACGGTTAGGCAGAAATGTACCGTTATGTTTAAGTCCCATGTAATAGGGGGCGAGCTTATTGCCATCAGCCGGGCAGAAGTTCTGATGGAATATCATATTAACACTTGACCAGACCTGGAAATCAAATTATTATCTGAACAGTGACTGATGATTTGAAGAAATTAGGAGTGCTGCTGAAATCTAATTTAATATATGAACATTAAAAAATTGATAAACTTGGACTTCCTACGTGCTATCATAATCCCCTCGATTAGCGAATAGATTGGTAGTTAGCTCTATAAAATAAATGTTTCTCGAATCGCTTAAAGGACACATTATCTACTCTGAAAGGGTTCGTCACCGTATCAACTCGAGCCGTGCAGTATTCTTTGTATGAAACTCTCTACTGCAACGCACACTAATCGGAATCGTAACGTAATCGCCTCGCCTCGGGACACGGTGGAGGCGAAAGGCGATACGGTGACGATCCCTTTCCTACCTTTATGGAAAGGCAATTTTAAAGAGTGCATTCAATAGGTGCATATCTACCTATTGCTTTTTTATCCTATATGATTAAAACAGTCGGTAGGTGTCGTGGGACGCCCGCTTTGAACGAAGTTCCTTTCGCTATACAGAGCCATCTACAATGTTATCAAGCTTCAAGACGCAATAGAATAAAAGCAACAAACATTCCTTTTAGATTTTATTACTACGAGTTTGGGGAAGTATAAGATGTCATTATATAAAAAAAAAATTAAAAAACAATAATAAAATGTAAAAAAAATGAAAATAGGTAAAAAATAATGTAAACAGGTTTAAGTCATGAACAAATAAATATTTTTTTATTATTTTACTTCGACTTACGGAGTCTGTGAAATTCGAGTTTCAGATTTATTTGAGTTACAAAATTTAAATAATTCGAGATACCAAATATTTGGCAATTTTTGCGTCTTACTGAAGATTACAACTTAATGAGGTTTACCTTATCGAGATTTCACTGAAATATGAACGCTTTTAAAGTATGAACGCGCTTTTTCGTTAAGTGACGATTTCTACTAGTCAACTCCTACCGCAAGCCGCGTTAAAGAACTTCGTTCCAAAATGTTGCCCTGTTTTATGTCGATACGACAACGAGCGACTGGTTGGTCGCAAGGACGACTCCTGAGCCCAATTTCTGGGTTTCCCATTCAGGATAATAATATTCTCCGTAGCAGCCCTTTTTTTTCTTTTTTTTTTCGTGGATGGGAAATCATCAAATGACTTCTCCCGCTCCGGGCAGAGCGAGAGGGCATGTCAGACTTTTACTGACTAAAACCCATCCGTGTTCCTTCAGTTGCTCGTGCCAGGGCCACGGTATCTCTTTCGAACTACCCGCGACCCCGGCGGCTTCGGCCCTATTGGACCCCGTCACTGCTGACATCTCTTTGAGGCGCGCGTGGAACACAACGCGCCGTCGACCCGGGCCTGGTCTTTACCGGACGGCGAGCTGCCCATTACTCGTCGTCCGCAAGCCCCTCCGTAGCAGCCCGAAGTCTGGGTTTGTGTTCGATGAATGGCAATAGATTTACTTCCTATTACATGGAAGAGGCAAAGTGTGGGTGTAGGCACCTAGAAACTGTTCATCTCTGTCTAAACCCTCGAGGAATATAAGCTTGATGTTCAGTTTATAGATAGTACAATAAATTAAAGCAAGAAGAGGTCAGAAAGTGACACCGGTGACTGAAAAGTTGTGTGGAAATCGGTTGTCTTGGTATGGGCATGTGATGAAAATGTCGTCAGGAAACTTTTGAGTATGAATATGGATGGCTATACGAGTAGGGAAAGACCAAAAAAACGATGGATAGACTGCGTGAAAGATCGTAATGGCTAGAAAGGAAATGACTATCGAGATGACGACTAATAGAGAAATGGAATATGGAAGAAAAGATATGTTTCGCCGACCCCAAATAAAGTGGGATAAGGGCAGGAGAATGATGGTGAAAAAATAAAAAACTTTTTTACAAAAAAATACAACCAACTTCCAAAAACAACACTACAAAGTGAAAATAACTTTAATTTCGGAAGTCGGTGTCTAGTTAAATGTATTTTCGTTTTTTGCCACCGACTTCCGAAATTAAAGTTATTTTTCACTTTGTAGTGTTGTTTTTGGAAGTCGGTTGTATTTTTTTTTTTAAAAGTTTTTATTTTTCACTTTTTAGTTGTGGTACCTTTTTTTTTTTTTTTTTGTGGATGGGAAATCATCAAATGACTTCTCCCGCTCTGGGCAGAGCGGGAGGGCGTGTCAGACTTTTACTGACTAAAACCCACCCATGTTCCTTCAGCTGCCCGTGCCAGGGCCACGGTATCTCTTTCGAACTACCCGCGACCCCGGCGGCATCGGCCCAATTGACCCCGTCACTGCTGACATCTCTTTGAGGCGCGCGTGGAACACAACGCGCCGTCGACCCGGGCCTGGTCCTTACCGAACGGCGAGCTGCCCATTACTCGTCGTCCGCAAGCCCGCGCCTACAAATTCAAATACCACTACCTGCAAAACAAACTAGAACATCATCCATATAAAAGTGGGGAAAAAATACGTATTATTGAAGCTAACTCAAAAACTACCGAAGCAAAGTTAATCAAATTTATATGGGACCAACTGTGATGTATACCCTCTCGAATAAAACAAAAAAAGTCCAAATCCGTTTAGCCATCTTCGAGTAATCGGGGAACATACATCCGACGAATTGAGAACCTACTTCTTTTTGAAGTCGGTTTAAAAGCAAGTGCAATACACAGCACACATTAATGATGAAGGTGATTTTCCTCGTACATAAGCAAGTGTCAACAATCAGGTCAGTGTAACACAAGCCCACACATTTAATTGTTATTGCCTATTGTTGTAAATTAATGAAAACCATGCATATTCAGATTTTAAGGCTGTTGCTTCATTTGTTTATTTGTGACGTCATGTCAAGGTAATGAGATCCAATTTATTGCAATGATAAGCAACTTCCCCTTTTTATTGGTTATTGCAGCAGTCATTGGGATGAGGTTGATGAAACCATGATGAAAATGTGGTTTCCGGAGAGAACAAGGAAAAAAAACTTTTTTACAAAAAAAACTGACTTTCAAAAAACTACAAAGTGAAAAATAACTTTCATTTCGGAAGTCGGTGTCTTTGGATCTATATTTTAGTTTTTTGCCATCGATTTCCGAAATTAAAATAATTTTTCACTTAAGTAGTAGTGTTTTATTGGAAGACGGTTTTTTTTTTTTTTTTTTGTAAAAGAGTTTTTTATTTTTCACTTTTTGTTGGGTCAAATTGTAATTTATCTAGTTACTATAGTCTAATGTCAACTGCTCATCACCTTTTACAAAATACACATTTTGCTTTTCCCGATTCTGCGACGATAATTGTTGAGGAGCTCTCCTAGTAAAAACCAGGAGAACTGGAGCTGATTGTAAAGTCGCCATCAGCTCCACTTTACCATATTATGTATTGCAATGAGCATAAATTACTTATCAACCATAATAAAGTAATCGAATCGCAACCCGAGTAGTTCCGATGTCCTTTCCGAGAGCAAATGCACGAGTTACTATAAAAAATACCCAAATCGCTATAGGCGTGCCTATAAAATTTGAGGGTTCCCCTCAATTTCCATGGGATCCCCTCATCAGATTCTGACTTGGTGACAATGGGAGAGAGTATACTCTTTCAATCAAAAAAAGAATTTTCAAAATCGGAGAAATCGTGTAACAGACACATACAAAAAAAAAACAGTCAAATTGAGAACCTTCTCCTTTTGAAAGTCTTGGAAGTCAGTTAAAAATAAAAATTAAGAAAATAAACATCCATCGAATTAAACATGTCTTGTGACTATTTTACCCCAAAAAAGCAAGCCTATTTCTCGGTCAAATGGTTATCATTAAAATTATGACCAGTCGGGCAAAACTTTTGACCAATAGTGCACGGGCAAAACGATTATTCAGCCAAACGAGGAACTCCATGCAATCTCGTGACGCAATTGCAATATCACCAATCTTTCTACCATCAACTGTTGAACCACAAACGGAACTGTCTGCCAAACGTAGTGATTTATAACTTTCTCGTTGGCCCATTCAATGCATCGGTCATTGGGACGCCTATGTTTAGAACATGAACGTTAATTCGTTCATGGTTCCGAAGTAGAATGAAGACGATGATGCTCTGTTGAGTTCTTATTTATCAGTCCCCACATCTAAAAGATGCAAAAAAACATAAACAAAATTAAACTCATAAAATTTAACTGATTCATCTTCAAATGACTGCGCCAGAATTGTATCCACGATGTCAACAAGTTCACTACACCACAGACTAATGTGCCCCGTCGTAGTAAAGAAACCAAACTAGTTGACAATCTATTACGATAGATTACTTGGCATAGAGTCAAACCCGCCGCCGTTCATTGACAAACGTAACTGACGCAAGTGACCCGTTCAGCAGTTTATTGTAAACATTGGAAAGCATCCCACGATTTGTAAATAGTTTTTAACTTGGAGTATACTAGCTTTTGCCAGCGGCTTCGCCCGCGTGGATGTCAGAAAATATCGCACGGGAACATACTACCGGGAATTCCTTCCTTATTCCTTGTCTACATTATAAAGGGAACCTCTGAGCAAAATTTCAGCTTTCTAGGGCTGGGCGTTGATGAGTAATTACTAATTTTATACTCTAAGGTTTTAAAATAATATGCGAATTCTTTTGCCCTTGTAGTTAATTTTTTTTTAGTAGTACCTATCTACCTCATCTTCTCTTTTGAGTATAAATGCTATGCTATAAGAATAGATGATATCCAAAGAAACGTTGAATGGGACGGTGTGACAGATGATATGGCTAGAAGGGGGTGAATATACTGCGATGGCGACAGATAAAGATGTATGGAAGAAGAAAACATGCTGCGCCGACCCCAAATATATTGAAATTAGTGCAAAAGTATCATCGTTAGCTGCCAATGCTGCCATCATTCATGATCTGTCTGTCGTTAACCAAACTATGGCAGGGTCAAAATCAGGTCAAAACTAAACAAGTAGAAGTGGGACTGACTACCAAAAGTACGCCGAACGTATGTACTATCGACCTTATTGCTAAGGCAATAAGGTGGAAAAGTGGTTCACCGCAAATTTTCGCGATGGTACATTTAAGTATCGCCACTGAAGGAAGGTATTTTATTTCACCCCTTAGAAATCCTATTGAACAGATCGTATATTATTCAATAGTCTATCTTGAAACATTATAAATTAAAGTCGCTTTTCGAATCAGTCTGTATGACCGCGTTGTTCTTCCAAACTACGCAACGGATTTTAATGAGGTTTTCACCATCATTTACACAAGTTATCCCGGAATTTTTATGAGTTATAATAATTTTAACTTTCGTTATAATAAAAAAATCACGTACTTACTTTTGTCGAATCCTAAAAACCGTGCGACGCAGAGCTCTCTATTCCTAGATTCCATGAGTTGATAAATAAAGTAGGTAATCTACTTGACAATCCGTAACAGTAGATTGCTTGGCTCTGTTTCAAATCCACGCTCAATGAGATAAGCAATTGGCATGTGGATATAGTGGGTGCCACCTCAACGAAATATTTCTGCACTGAACATTACGGGAGAAAAAATGTTTAATTCTTACGTATTCTGGACTTTTCTATGATGATTCCAAAGAATGACGTCAAACTGATAATGAATTTTAAACAAATGAGTTGTTTGATGAAGTGTTTTGAGGAACATACAATTTTATCAATGCTGTTCTATTTATTTAGAACATTCCGAGCTGCTTGTCATAATCATATTTAAGTATTCAACAACATAAGTAGGTGTATAATTTGATCTTTTTTAGTATATTTTTTTTTTCTTTGAGAAAAGTTGATCAAGCTCTTCATTTAAATAAATTAAAATCATTATTTTTTTTTTTAGGTTTGATCGATTTTTATTACAAATCTCCTCTATAGTAGTCTTCATAAAAATTACCAAATAAATCAAGTACGAATATCGGTACGAAAATATTAAATAAAGAAATAAATAGCTTTTTTTTTAGTTTGTAAAATCCACAGGTCAAGTCTTAAATAATAATAGTCAGAACAAATCATTGATTTTGTACCAAATACTCGTACTCATTTTATAAACCTGCCAAACTGCGTGACAGTTTAATAATTTTTAATTTACATCCCCGTCAACAAATTCACGTCCCCACAGACGTCAGTACCTAGCAATCAAACACAATGAATGAACAATTGATGCCGTGTACTAGGTCAGTGCTTATACTACAAATAAATAAAATAAACCTAATCTGTTCGACAGTCAGCTAGACAAATTCCTTGGCACATGTTCAAACTCATTCATCCAGATACTGATTGACATTAGGACCTACCTCAACAAAGTAGGTATTTAGGTGATAGAAAAACAAGAGAAACTAGGTAATGTTTATGTTCTCTTATTACCCCACCTTATAACACAAGCTACTGGAGCGTATGAAAGGAATGAATAAAGATTTAGGAGGAATTTCAGGAAAATGTTTTATGTGTGCGAAATATATTTGGTCTGAGGTGAGACAACTGCGATCCGTCAGGTTAAGCTACGCTTGCCGCGGTTGGTCCGCTTGTGGGTCTATATCTTTACATACCGAGACTCCTCCATGCCTCGGAAAGCAAGTTAAGCCGTTGGGCCTGGGTGTCATTCGTGGAACTTTAACAGTCGTTACCGAATCTAGTTGACAAACCGCGTAAGCCGACGTTCGCATGGACGTAAAAATATCGCGGCGGGATTTTATTGCGCACTGGATTTTCAACTCTCGTTGTTGAGCCGAGCGTTGAGAATCCAATTTAACAACAACAGAGTGCATTCTAGCGCGTCGAAAAAACACACTATTGGATTTTCAACTCCCGGCGCTAAGCAGAGCGTTGAAAATCCAGTGCGCGAAATAAAATCGCCACGACATTTTTACGTCCGTGCTAACGTCGACTAATGCAGATTACTTGGCGCAAGTTCAAACCCGGTTCATTGAGAATTTGAGACAAGTAATTGAGTCGTCCAATGAAGTGTTATGTTTGTAAACAAACTATTCGGGTGTGATAATAACACTGTGATAGCTGGGGAGAGGGGATTTTGTTTACTTAATACACTTAGGACATATTAAACAACCATACCTAGGGGTGTCGTGTTATCCAGTAACGAAGCCAACGTTCGCACGGACGTAAAAATATCGCGGCGGGACTTTATCGCGCAATGGATTTTCAACTCTCGGTGTTCAGCCGAGCTTCGAGAATCCAACAGAACGCATCCCAGCGCGTCGAAAAAACACTGTTGGATTTTCAACTCTCAGCGCTAAGCAGGGCGTTGAAAATCCAGTGCGCGAAAATAAATCGCCGCGTAATTTTTACGTCCGTCCGAACGTCGGCTAAGTTGTGTATGTCAGCAGTTGCTGCATGTAAAATATTCATCTGTATCTGGTTAGACTGGAAGCCAACCCCAACATACTCGTAATTGGGAAAAGGCAGGCCGATGAAAACACACACTTAGGATATTAACGTTTCTCGAATATAATTTTTAATAGCTCTGAAGCAGTGAAGCTTAATGATTTTGCGGAGCGAATCTTATGTACTTGTAATAATATTATGTATTCTGTGGTACAAGTATTGCCAATATCATTCATACCGTCATTGCATTTATGTTCAAAAGGTCGTAACGTCCCGTTCTACAATAAAAATTTTTGATGCATAGGGGAATGTGGAAAATGCGCAGGATAATGTCGTGAGGAAAGTTTTTAGTATGAATATGGATGGCTATGCGAGTAGGGGAAGAACAAGGAAACGATGGATGGACTATGTGAAAGATGTTATGGTTAGAAAGGGGGTGACTACTGAGAGGACGACTAATAGATAAGTAGGTACCTATGGAAGACGTGTTACGCCGCCCACAAATAAGTTGGGATAAGGGAAATTATGATAATGACGTACTCAGAAGAGCAAGAAGAATACGTTCGTCCAGAGGCCGTACTATGACGTGAAAAAAGATCATGGGTTCATCATGGTTCCAGTGAGAGAGAGACAGAGCTATATCAAACTATAGCACCATCCTCTTTTGTCAACGTAATCTGATAGATCCATGATCTTTTTTCACGTTATAGTTCGGCGCCTGTAGTACAGAAGCCAGTCGTTTAACCACTGTGCCAAATATGGTCTTACAGGAAAACAAGTTTTGTTATTTCAATTTGTTTACCATACTCCAAATATGTGCGACGTAGGTACATATCAAGGAGAAGTCTTTGTCCTATCGACCTAACTGCGCATGCGTAGTCAACGGAAAGAACATTAATATTCACTACGTCCTATAAATGTCTGTGTTATTATAATTAATTTTAATTTTATCATCACGTCCGGTCAGCTGACGAGTGTTTACAATAAAGGTGTACAGTCCTACCAACTTATCTGTGAACTAAAACAGGACGGCACCGTCGATTCAGCGTTGCTAATTAATATAAGGTGCCCAAAATTGAGTAAGTTTTCAAGAAGGAAATTTCACATTAGACATAATCGTTTAATAAGACTTACAGTTTTTACAAATTAAAAACAGTGATACTCGTACCTATATATATAAAAATAATAAAATAACATGACGGCCGTTGTTGCAATTTTCGCCATTACACAGATAAGTTGGTAGGAGTGTGATAGAATTCTAGACGTAGCGGGCAGACATTTTGTCGTAATGTGTCTGTCCAGTCTGCGGTTTTCTATTATTGTGATCTGTGACTTAAGGCGAGTATAGCTGCTAACAGCTGAGCATTGAGAAAAAAAATAATAAGTCAGGAGATATGGAACATTTTCATCTTTATTTTGACGCACGAAGTTATAGCAGTTAACGCCAGAAACGGCCCCGTTTTTGGCATTTATTGTTGATTTTCTTAATACAAAAAATTCTACCTTATGTCACTAAAAATGTGAGCATAGGAAATTTTAAAATGTTTCTTATCTCCTGGCTTATTAATTTTTCAATGGTGGCGCTACCCAAGCGCTGCCCCTTGGCAGCTCTATATAAAAAAAAATGTTGTGTAAAAATAAATGTTTTACGAGGAGCTCTAATCCTGTCGACAAACTGTCTTGCAGTTTGGCAGGTTTGTATAATTTGTAAAGTGTTTGATCAAAATAATGATTTTTTTTATTATTTTTTTTTAAATTCGTTTTTTTAATTCAACGTCGTAGGTGGTTTGAGAATGTTGTCATTCACCAACCTTGACTGTACAACCTTACATAGACAAAGAATTTGTATTAACTAGAATAATAAAAATCACAGTCAAGAAAACAGTGCTAAAATGTTATACTGCGTATATGGGCAATGTTTTAATTAGAGTGTGGGTCAAACCGTGGTGTAACATTATGGCTTGAAAGCATCTACTGCTAAGTACTTAATGGCCTTTTAATAAGCAGAGTGCAAAAAGAGAAATAAATCAGAAATCAATTCAATTGAATAATCAAATTTTTTAGTTAAATTGATGTAGTGGCAAACAGGCGGAGTCCTGATAGAAAATGGCTACCGCTCTGCATGCACCTGCAATGTCAAAGGGTTTTATAAAGCTTAGGACGTTTTATTAGGGTTTAAAAACCATTATGTACAAACCGCAACACAACAATCTGCTGCGTTGTGATAGTATGGAGGTAATGAGGAACAGGGTGTAAAGTTCACTTATCCTCCATAGAAAAGGAGGGATCCTCCGACCAGACGGGTGTCATGTCTGGTGGGCAACTGCCCGACGATTGATGTCGAGACGTTGTATATATGCTAGTCACGCGGTAAACTCTGATTGCGCGATACAGGATTTGCGTGACGTCATGTCATTGTGATGCGTAGTTCACATGTGGCGATGTAGATGCCGCCACAATATCATTTCGTCGGACGAGCTTTTTCTAACTTTACTGTTAATATTTCTAGTACTTGAGGAAGTAAATCAATTGGATAACCTTACAAACTGCCTACAATAACAACGCAAATTAATAACTTCCACGGTTATTTATTTAACCACGAGTAAACAAACATCCCTAGATAGTAATTACACAAAAGATTATAATTTATTTACGCCTAAAGAAGCCGTATATTACGCTTCGGTGTCACGCGCGCCCGTTCGACCTTGAGACGCTCCGAACAACGAACTTGGCGATTAATATACCCTTACATAGACTGAATTTAGTGCTAAAAATGTTTTATTTTAAGAAAAAAGCTACTAAATTGTATCTAACTGTCGTACAGGTCAGTTTTTAGGTGAAGTTCCAGACAATTTATCTAACATTTTAAAAAAACATTCTTGAATGTGAGAAACATTCATCATTTTTTATTTAGCAATTCACTGAGGGAGTTTAAGGAAATAATTTATAAATTTGATTAATAATTGTTTAAGTCGCACCCAACTGGTTTAGCCGTTTAGTTAACCGCCTAGTCTTTTAACTAAACGGCGGCCGTTCAACAAGCAGCCTGAATGATAATCAATTATAGGTTTGGTTGAAACTGTGACCAACCACGCGCGAGCCTAATTGGTCGCAGTATCTAAGCCAGGGCACCCCGACCAAATAGGTTAGGTAATGTTAGAACTGTGATGAGCGGTGCCGCGGTAGCGGCCGCCCAGTTGGCTGCGAGCTAATTAAACCTGGGTTATATATAAAAAATAATATTAATATACACATATTCGAAACACAGCATCATTATTATCATAAATACCTACTAGAAACAAAGATTCACTTGTATTGTGCCCACCACTAGGCTCCAAAAAACTAGTAATTAATGTTAAGTGCCAAAGTAGGTATACGTTTTTACAACAAACTCCCAAGCCAATGTTAAAGAACTAAGACTCATCTGGGAATTTATTGAGAGATACAATGCTCTTATTTGTATATAGATAAGAAAGCAAATGAGCACCTTGCTTCAGCTAAAAGTTATTATTATTCCTTTATCCTTTCCCCTTTCTCCATCTCCTATATTATTGTATACCCAAAAGATAAACAAAGCATAATTCCAAATAAATATTAAAACAACGTTACGCTCGCCACATGACTAGAACAATACATTATGTATGTCCTTTAAATATTCCTTTCTCCAAAATCCCCGGACAAAAAGTCACGAGATCTCATCGAACTGTAAACAACTTACTTTATCTCACCTTTGTACTGCTTAAGGGGGAATGGGGGATGGGAGCCTCCCCAACACATCAAAGATTGAAGACTCTAAGGTGCTGGGGTAAGGAAAAGTCACGTTGCAAGATGAGCGAGGAATGAGCTAGGTTATAGTGGATAGAGCAAAACAAAGGGTGCAAAACAATTCTAAAAAAACTTTTGTACAATAAAATACAACCGACTTCTAAAAACAACACTGCAAAGTGAAAAATAACTTTAATTTCGGAAGTCGGTGTCTGATTTAATGTATTTTCGTTTTTGCCACCGACTTCCGAAAATAAGTTATTTTTCACTTTGTAATGTTGTTTTTGGAAGTCGGTTGTATTTTTTTGTAAAAAACTTTTTATTTTTCACTTTTTAGTTGTGGTACCTACCCCACACAAGTTCTAATACCACTACCTGCAAAACAAACTAGAACATCATCCATATAAAAGTGGATAAAAAATACGTATTATTGAAGCTAACTCAAAAACTACTCAATCAAAGTTAATCAATTTTATATGCCACCAACTGTGATGTATATCCTCTCGAATAAAACAAAAAAAAAATCCAAATCGGTCCAGCCATCTTCGAGTAATCGGGGAACATACATAAAAAAAGGTTCCGACGAATTGAGAACCTCCTCATTTTTAAAGTCGGTTAAAATAAAAAAAAAAGATAAATAATACCTGATTGGGTTTTCAATTTATTAAAGGCAGGGTTAAAATATTTACCTAGTAATTACGGCTAATTAGTTATTACAATTAGGTTATAGGTAACCTTTCAGATACCATTACAGGAAAGGCAGTAAGTTTTGTTCAAAATAAGACAGTTAACCCTAACATACCCATTTCCCATCTTAACACAATACCCTGAGTAACCACAAAGAAGAAACTTATAAAGCTTCTGAGTACAGAATCCATAAAAGGAATCTTATTTTATCGCTATCGTTAAAACTATCATTGTTTCCATCAGTTCCAATTATATCCAAATCGGGCTCAAGATGATGATAGACCCAATATAAAGACCAATTGTAAAACAGTAGTTGTTCCTTTGACCAAAGAGAGGCTGAAGATCTTTTGCACTTTGGTGCTTAAGTGCATCGAGTATTTAGCTCGTAAAGTTTTGACGAGATAGGCAGATAGGCTTATAGAAACGACCAATTGGAACCGTGCACCTAGCTTCTAACGTTTCATAAGTGCCCATGCAGGTTTATGTGAAATTATTAATATTTATTATGTGAAATTAAGTTAATTATTAATAAATTATTATTATGTGAAAATCTTTTGATTTTGTTGGGGCCAAACTGTTTTCGGCAAAGGCACCAACTTCATTAGACAAGGTACTCCTAATTATGTAAAAGGTACTCTTATACCTTCGTTGGCAAAATAAGTAAACTAGATGGGCCTATTATTTTTAGCATGCCTAGCGAATGTACGTATATCTTCGTTAATTTTATCAACTTCTTCTTACAAGACGCCTCCTATATAAAAAAAAAAAAAAGTTTATTGCAAACTATTAAATGTCCATAATTATGTTAGTAATACATTATCTTAACACTATGTTAGTAAAGAGGAGCTCAATTTTATTTATTTATTTATTTTTTATTTTATTTATTCAGTAGTACACTTACATCTTATACATCTTTATGTTGGCGCAAACATAAACTCATTAGAGTTTTACCGTGCACCAAAATCATCGACCATACAATTTAGATAACTAAAACCAACTTATAATCATAGTTAAAATGAAACAACAACTAAAATAAAAATGAGGGTATTAAGTGAAACATTTATCTAATACTAACAAACGAGCGAACATCGGTGACCGATCTGACCGTCTTTAAACAAAAAGTGGTGGAGGAATGTGATTTCGATTGATACAGGTTGTTCCTAAAAGTATGTTTTTAGTAATAGTTAATTTTCCTATATTTTGATTTGCTAAGATATTGTTAAGTATTATGCTTCTTTTTTTTACTATCCAACTAAATTAATGGAGGTATTAACATTGAAAATGAAATAAATAATTGATTAACTTGAAATATATCATTGAATATAAATTAAAATTTAATTGATAGAAATTGAAACTAAACCAAAACTAAAATAAAATTGAGATTGAAATAAATTATAGCAATACATTATAGCCTTCCCACTGCTGCCGATACTGGCCTGTCTGCAATCATCCTTAGGATTCCGTTGCCAGCCCCTCGAATTCGGCAAATTGTGTCTGACTTTTTGCTCATTATAGCGTAAAAGTCATCCACCCTCGCGTCGCCCTATAACAAAAGCAAATATTTGGATTACGAAGAATAATCACTAAACACGTACAAAAGAAAATATTTTACGACCTCTAGTGCTATTATATGACCTAACTTTACCAGACAGTTTACTATGATATCTTGACGACGGTCAGCCGCTAAATGGGAGCCATATTTCTCCGCCTGAATAAGTCCCGAACACTAGCTTATCCCATCTCGCAGTGCGACCTAACCTTTCCAAGAACATTTACATGAAAATAGAAGCGTCGTTTGACCCTTTTTCGTTCTACCTATTTGTTTTATTTATCTCCTTCTGTCTTGTCAATTTACTTGCGAATGTTTCAGGCCGACTCTAGTTTGCACAGTGAATATTTATAAGGTAGAACGGAAAGAAATTCCGACCTCCGAAAATGGTCTAATTTTTCTCGGATTAAGCGTATTCTCGTAACGCTTGAATGAGAACTATTTGGTTGGTGATTAGCGTATTTTTGTATGGACGGTCTGAATACCGGGTTTTTACGGCTATTTTATTTTATTCGTGCAGTTGTAGCAGGCGGTTAATTCGTTAAACTGGAGTTAATTGGCTAAGAGTTGGGATTACGGTCGATTTTAATATTTCAACTTACAATGCCGGTTGTAGCTGAATCAATCTGCCTAGCCTTTTCCCAACTGTGTTGGGGTCGGCTTCTAGTCTAACCGGATGCAGCTGAATACCAGTATTTTAGATGGAGCGACTGCCTATCTGACCTCCACAACCCAGTAACTGGGTAATACGATACCCCTTGGTAAGACTGGTTGTCAGGCTTTCGGGCTTCTAACAACCCGTAACAACTGTCAAAGATCCACGAATGACAGCCGGGACCAACGGCTTAACGTGCTTTCCGAGGCACGGAGGAGTCTCGGAAAGCGTAGCTTAACCTGATGGATCGACCCGTGCGGCTGTCATTATTTAGCCACGAGCTCCTCCCTTCGAGCCATAGAGAAAACATATTTAGCTGAATATGTTTTCAAAATAAGTTTTAAAATTGAGTTCATTCAATTGACTTCAAAAAAATTGCTTCTAAAAAGTTCGTTTATCAAATTAGTTTAAATATCATTGACGCAAACGCAAAACACACAATTTCAGCATCTAAAAGTCATCAATCAATTAATATTTGTCTTTTTGTCACCCGCTGGACGTGAGCCAAAACTATCGCTTCAATAAACATCAAAAACTTTCATTCAACGCTAACCATGTATTATTGTTACTTAGAGCTCTTCTACCACTAAAAAGATGCAACTTATCATGGCTGCAGTACGATGGAAATAAGTAGGTAAATCCATTGGAAGTCATATTTGAATAGGAGACCTGCACCCTAATTGCGTGACACACTATCAATCGGAATCATTTTCAAGCAATTTGCTAATCCATTGCTTTACATGTTCGAAAATATTGTCTGTTCGACAACGTAAATAATGCAATGAATGTTGTTGAACTGTCAAAATTAAACCGATTCCGATTGATAGTGTGTTACAAAAATAGGGTGCTGATCGGTAGCCCATAGGAATCCGTACAAAATATGTTCGCTTTTAGTGACGAGAAATGTTTAAGGCGTAAGCTCCAGGTAGCCTCCGAAATTCAAATTTTCTTACGTTTGTTGTATGTTGAAAGTATGATTCGCGACCGTAATGCAAGATTATGTATTTCCAAAATTATAATCATTAGAATCAGTAATATAAAACTCCTTAAGTTTGTATAATCCTAAAAGTCATGATTTCATGAAATAATCATTTTATTAGCATTATAAGAGTTGTATTGAAGATTTGATTGATTATAATTCTATAAATACAGATTTTTTACGGTCGCGAATCATATTCAGATCAACATACAACCTGATAATGACTTGCAAATTGCAAAAAACGTAAGAAAATTTGAATTTCGCGGGCTACCTGGAGTTTCAGCCTTGAAAGGAATATGAAAGGATATGTGCGTGTATGACCAGATGTATGAACGTAAACGAGGCAAAAGGAGTATGTAAGGATCGTAGCAGGCGTTTTGTAGTTTCTGCCTACCCCCATGGGAAGAAGGCGCGAGTTTATGTATGTATATAAGGACAAATATTGATAATGATAAAGATCTTGCAGTTACCATGGATACATAATTGGTGCATGTATATAAACTCTAATGAAATATACTCTTCACCCTAATCTGACCTAACCTAACAAGGACCTCCTATACCACAGCTACGAAATAAATAAACCACGATCTTCTTGTCTCGTGTTAGTACATAAAAAGATTAGCCAGCTCACTAAGACAGTCATCATTTCAGCCGAAATACGTCCACTGCTGGACATAGGCATCCCCCAAACATCACCTAACACAAGGCACGCCAGAAATACTTAAGTGTGTGCGACTCTTTGCACCGTACCTCCGACCATTGCTCGAGCCAGTCCACGCCGGCAACTGAGCCTGCAAAATAATATTAATTTGATCCAGCCTGTCTCTTGCTGTCCTCCCCCAGCGACGCCCGCCGAGCAAAGCCGAAGCCGTACGACTACTCGCTAAGGTCACCCCTTTGGAGCCCTTAGCGAGTAGTCGCTTAGTTAGAGTACCCTGGCTAGAGGCCTTAATTTATTGAGGCACCCACATGCAAGCCCGGCTAAGGAGCTGATAACTTTCTAGGTTAACCCGAGATGCCAATTAAAAAAAAAAATTGCCCGTACATTCTAATCGTCTTCCACTCGTCAGCAAGCAAATCAAATCCTGGGCACTTTATATCCAAAACCAGTAATTGAACCATCACACTAAAATTAAAATCAGTAACAGTCCCCCAAAAACGCCCGCCCTTCCACTTCCTAGTGCTTTAGCTAGAATGAAGTAGTGCAAAACTCCCCAGCAGCACAGCTAGAAAAAGCTACAGACATACGCTACGCCACCAATTGTATAACTAACATCATAACATATTCATAACCAGCACTAAATATCATAAGTAGATTATGTCCGGCTATTTTGACATAAACAGTCGAAGGTATATACTAGCGTATCTGCCTATGACGTAATTCATAATTACACTGATTTGATTGACAACTAATATTGATTAACGTAATTAGATTTATTGACGGGTGATATTATTAGGGATATCAATAAATATCGAAGTGCCTATAGATTAACTGACTGGGGTATGGACAATAAATGGGGCGCAGAGCAATAAATGGGGTTGACTAAAATGCTCGAGGCGTTATCGTTGTACACAGCGATCAATATCATCAACTGGGTTGAGGAAGTCAGATAGGCAGTCGCTCCATGTAAAATACTGATATTCAGCTGCATCCGGTTAGACTGGTAGCCGACCCAATATAGTTTGGAAAGGGTTACCTCAACTATATTGGGGTCGGCTACCAGTCTAACTGGATTCAGCTGCCTATCTGACTACACAACCCAGTTACTGGGTAACACGATATACTCCTTGGCAAGACTGGTTATTAAACTGTCCGACTTCTGACTACCCGTAACGGCTGTCAAAGTTCGCATCATCATTACAGTTGCTTATACATTGCATTCAACCTGCAAATTATGTGTGCCGTATGCTAATTATAAAGATGTATCTAAAAACGAACAAAATAAAACAATGCAAGCGCGTTGACCCGCTCCAGATCGCTCTGAAAAAACCGTAGAAATGGACACAATATAATGTAAACATTAATATGTTTCAGGTTACTTATGAACTCATAATACCTACAATTTGCTAGCTATGTACTATCGGCAAACTTTCCGGTGAACTACTTTTCAACCTTATTGCGTTAGTAATAAGGTCGAAAAGTGGTTCACCGTAGTTTGCCGATGGTACCTTTTTCTATAGTTACAAATATGTTTTGTTACAAATGTATAGAATATCCTGAATCCGTATTTCATAACAAGAATGGGTTATTAGGTATACATATTATTGAAATTCGATACGAGACCAAATTATATAATTTTCTACAAACATATAATATGTCACATAAAATATGTTGACTTTGTATAGAATATAAGCTTCAAGCTTCTGATAATTTAGGTGGCTGACTGAAGGCCTTATTTATAAAGCATCCATAGGATAGCCCGGTTAAGCAGCCAACAAACTCCTGGGTTTACCTGAGCGATGCCATATAGAAAAAAAATAATGTATGTGATCAGTGCTCTGATATTTTTACTAGTTTTCTAGAAAACACTAATAGAAAACAAATGACTGTTTAAAATGTTAAGGTGCATTCAAAAAGCCTCCACTATTGGCGGTTTGAAAGTACCTATAGCACTGCTAGCAAGCCAACTTTGCTGGCTAATCTTCCACTACAAAGGCTAGTCGCAAGACTCGACACGAAACAAGAAGTCAAAGTTGGCATATACTTAGATGAATACTCGAAGTAACTTAGTATCGTTTAGCCTCGTCTAACCCACACGCCAACTTATATGAAAAACCCAATTCTAATGTTGTCTTTTTTACTTTCGTTGGCATATTAGTCCATTTGTGTCAGTCATGACAAATACAGCTCCATGCATTCCAAGTCTTAGACACACACAAGACCGTAAATCAAGAACTTTGTGTACACATTAAAGCATCATAATATAACCCATTTTTATTTCCAGATCAGTATTCAGTATTGTACGAGTACATAAAACAGTTGAAGTTCTAGCCATCTGTACGCTAAGTTGGCGTATGATTAATGTTTGTTGGCAACTTCCATGTAAAATATGTACCATACAAAACACGTGCGATGCTTCGGTACGGCTTGAACGAGTCTGTAGTGTGGACCAAGTGTGGGCGTTTTTGGACGTCTGTACAATTTGGTTTCGAAGCATTAGCGGAGATTGTTAGCTGGGACGTCTGTCTAATAATTCTAATTAACTGTGTTCGACTTTTTGACATAGATTTATTTAAAACAAAAACCAAAATTCTCGCTGAAGATACGGCAGTTTTTTTAAATATATTCTTCCATTATTATCTACCTAATTCCAAACCTGACAGAAGAAGTTTTGTAGCAATCTCGTTCAATAAACAAGGCAATATTTTGAAGGTCACGTCTTAGTATATACACGTGTATGCCCATCAACAAAGTACAGTTAGGATTTAATTATTCGATACAATTACGTGTGCTAGATTGGTGGAAGACTGAAAAGTTTTGCGTATGAATGTGGCTATAAGACTTGGGGAAGACCAAAGAAACGATGGATGGATTGTGTGAAATATGAATACCTGGAAAGGAAGTGAATACTAATACAGAAGTATGGAAGAAGAAGGCATAAAAAGCGTACATTATGCTACTCACAAAGTTGATCAAAGCTAAGTGAATACTAGAGTTGCACGAAGTGAACCGGTTCGGTTCCGGTTCGCTTTGTGCAACCTCGGCTCTCCTCGGGCGACATCCGATCG
Organism: Cosmia pyralina; assembly: GCA_946251885.1. NCBI lineage: Eukaryota > Metazoa > Arthropoda > Insecta > Lepidoptera > Noctuidae > Cosmia > Cosmia pyralina. The sequence continues at coordinate 20,257,758 of OX276342.1, read as the reverse complement.
TTGTCGGTTTTTGCGTCCGAGTCAAAGGACTCGAAGCGTCTTGTAGTTCTTTGCACGAGTGTATAGTCACGTACTTCGGACTTCGGTCAATTTCGACCAGTAATTCGTCGAAGCAACTTCGCGAGTAGTGTAGTGTAGGTTTTAGGATAAGGGCAAGAGAATGATGAGATTGGTAGTAGTACTACTCGCTCTTAGTGGCACCTTATACCAATGTTTTATAAAACATGGAACAACATTTGCTACGTCTTTACATCTAAACAACGCGACTTGTTTATTATGAAGTCATATCGTGATAGCGTCAAAACTTTACTTAATATTTACTTACTATTAAAGTTCTCATTATAATAATATTTGAAAACAATTTATTTATTTATTTTATTTATGTATACTTTATTGTACGCCACAAAAATACATAACAAAAAAAAAAAGACATAATCAAACACTACAAAATATACAATGGGCAATCTTCTCTGAGTGAAAATACTTGTAAATTTTTAAGGATTTTTGAAAAATCCAATAACACTTTGCCCGACCTGGGAAACGCACCCAGGACCTCATGTTCAGCAGTTGCGACCACTAGATCAACGAGGCTGGCCGCAATAATACGCATTCAATAAGGAAAACTTGTACTTCAATGGACAAAATAGCCTTTGAATTGATAATGATAGGGTAGCTTTGCTGATCACGATCAGTCTCTATTAATCGAATGAAGCCAAAGATTCACACTAGCCCCTGTTGCCTCATGTTTCATGTAGCTACAGAGACCATTGCATATTAAGGAGTAGACCGGGGGGGCGCGGTAATGGTAGGAAAGACGTGCCCGTAAGATATGGAAGTATTTTTTGGCCCTACCAGATATGCTCCTAAAGTAGGCAATGGAATTGTGGAGAGACGGATGATATTTCCATCTTCCGACACTTAAAACGAGCTAAAGGACTGCTAATCTATTTATTTAACGTCTTTCCACTTAACAAAATCGTTTAACCAGTCTACATTTAATATCTAGCACCATGTTTTACAACTGCGCAGGCGCCATTCTTAATGTCCCGTGAAATGAACTCAACGTTTGAAGAGAAATGTGTTGCCAATCAAAGTGTAGGGCATTATGAGACTGTTATAGCTGGACTTTTAATGTGTGCATGATGAACATTGGTATGTTACAGTATTTTATCTCATCGAGCGGGTCGCGCTTTACTCGTGGTAACCAAGTGTACAAACACGCTGTGAATGTGTGTGTAAGCGTAGGAGCTCTCGGTACTGTCCGAGATAATGGCAAATTCGGAAGTGTGTGTGTGTGTGTGTTTATGTGCTGACGCTACTCGTCTTAACGCACACATTCACAGCGTGTTTGTACACTTGGTTACGACGAGTAAATAAATAAATAAATAAAATCATTTTATTTCGGACTACTAAAGATCCATAAATTGTTAGTAACAGGATTAGAACTTACAACACTATTGTTAGTAACTTAAGCTAAAGACAAATTAAGGACAAGAGACAGTTAATGACAAGACTGGACACAAGGAGAAATGGACACTATGGTATCAGCCTTCTCACAAACTGTCTTATTATAGCAGAGGAAGTGTCTGCCGCCACAGCCTTCAGGATACTATTGCGACTGCCTTTTATTCTGCTCAGGAGTGAGGCCGTTTGTTTGCGGATGATAGCATGAAATCCATCGGTATGGGTTACCGCGAACATTTCCGAGGCACTACAATAACGAGGCAGTCGCAACAGCATCCTAAAAACATTATTGTATTGGACACTTAGGATCCAGCGATCTTTTCGAATAGTTGACCCAAAGATTACCGGTGTAAAAACTCTAACAATAAACTTCAAAAAGCGTAATTTTTACTTGATCAGTACACCGAGCAAATCATCGGCCCAACATATTACCCCTGACCGCCAGCGCCCTACGCTCCCTCTCAATATCACCATGGTCAATGAGGTCTTCGGTAAGAAAATGCCCAAGATATTTAAACTTAGTTACTCTAAGTAAAGTGCGAGTAGATTTCTTTAATGTGACGTATAAAAGTGATTCCGATATTCTTACAGAATAAACAATTTCATTTTCAATGGCAATTAGTGCTCTGTCTAATACCAATATTTATTTTAAACACCATAATTTTTAACACAGTATACTTAGTACGTAGTAGCATAGACACACAGTCAATTAAACTGCACAACACGTCATGCAGTTCATCGAACCTGACAAGCGACATACAACAACCGACATCGAGCGCGCATCGCTCTATTATTATAATCATTTCGTGATCCGCCGTCAATAATGCGCATAATCACGATATAATTGGCCGTTCGGGGCGCGCGTGTGTCACGAATCATATTTCTTTATTTAAAAATTTATTATTTGTCTGTTATTGTTAACGTGCATTATTTTTAGTGAATCATACATAACATCACGCCTGAATTCCACAAACGGTTAGGCAGAAGTGTACTTATAGTACACCCACATTTCGCCAGTTATGTTTGCCAGCAACCGAGCAAAAATAAAGAAAGAAAAAAAATCCCTAACGGAAAAACCCAATAACACTGGCCGACCTGGGAATCGAACCCAGAACCTCATACTCAGTAGTAGCACTTGCGACCAACCAACGATGCTGTCAATTATTAGAATTATAACTACTATTTTACTACTACACACTAACTCTATTTTTGATGTTTATATATTTCTAATAGTTTACTTCTAGTACAATGTCGATTTTCCATGCGTAGTCAGCCTAAATGTTCCCACTGCTTCGAGAGGGAGTGGGCTACTATAATTTACCACGCGGGCCCAGTGCGGGTTGGTAGATGTCACATGTCTTCGAATTTTTGGTTCTAGGACATGCTGGTTTTTCATGATGTTTTCCTTCACCGTTTTGAGAGCAGTGGTGATGAAATAATTTACATAAAATAAAGCGCCTGTCGGACTTACAACTCGTAAGTCTCCTTTTGATCCTGATTTTCCATGCTGGAACACAAATTATGCAGGTTTATTTACGTATTTTTCAGCAACATTCATAATATTTGCAATATTGTGTATATTCCTACGCCCTCCAATGTCCATATACTTACGAGTCGGTTTAAAGGATTTTCCTAAAACAAAATTATTCATCATAAGCCTCTTCAAAACATTCCTCTTTACAATATTAGTATAAAGTATGATATCTATTTCAACAGAATGTTAGACAAACATCTAAAGAATGGTTTATTGAGTTTCACACTTCACATCTCAAGTGGCAAGCCACTGTATTAAGAGGGCTGTCACAATTTGTCACCTCTGTTAAATGGAAAGGAGCTTTTTTGAAAAATGTCTGACTAATAAATAATATTAATTTAATAGGTTTAGGGCTGATTGTTCAATAGCTTGATAACTTTTACCTGAAGAACAAATGTGATAGTTTGACATATTTTGTATACAAAAGCTGTCAAACCGCCATATTTATTCCTCTGATAAAAATTATCTGACTATTGAACAATCAGCCCTTAATTATATTAATAGGTTTATTAATTGAATTAGCAGACTAATAAAAAAAAAAAATTAATAGGTAATTAATAAAAACACATTTCTTTTGCGTGATCTAATAAACTCAGCTCAATAAGTATTATGATGTGTTTTTGAGGTAAGTTAAATAAATGCCACAGTAAAAATGTCTTTTTATTTACCTACCTACCAACCTACTTACCTATTAAATTAATATTATTTATTAGTTCGCCAAATGATTACATTTTTCAAAAAAGCATCTTGTCATTTTACATTCTTAAATGCGACAGCCCTCCTAATAAAAAGCCAGTGCAGTGTTGTGCAGTGGTTAGTAGCAGACATTAATGTTAGTTTTTAGAGTTCAGAAGAAGTTAGCTTACATTAATTGAGGAATAGCTTTAGAGGAATATTATTTTTAACATTATACAATATCTAGCGGACAGGCGTTGTCCTGCCCGAACGTTGCATGCTATTTTCGTCAAAAAAATCCTAGACCTCGATTGCAGCGCCACCTACCCGGTCTAATTGTGAGTGTAAACCATCCAGAGACCCACTCAAACACAAAAAAAAAACATCAAAATCAGTCCAGTCGTTTAGGAGTTCAGTGACAGAAGAATTATTCAATTATATAAAAAGATAGGCCCCTGGACTTACCTATACTCAAAAACAAATGACAGTCCACCAAGAACGACTGAGAAACAAGTAACAAACATCCTAAAACCGTATGTTTAGTCAATCAAATGTGTACTATACATAACAATTGGGAGTGGAAAAACAAGCGACGACGCACGGTGGGCTGAAAATCGGCTTTCATAGACTTAGGCATTTTATTTTGCAAGTGCGAGTTTTTTTGCCGGATATCACTTCTATTAGTTATAACAATATACAAAAATGACACCAGAATTGATTCTGCACAAAAACGAAGGAATTATAATTTTTTTACGAAAATTTTGTATGGAGCTAGTATGAAAAATCGAAATATCTCTAAAACGGCAGCGATAACCGTAATATCCTTATAGGGGGTTATAGTACTAATTATTTATGATTTTTTGACATACGTTACATAATGGTTGTAGATGCCTTTTTTTTTTTAAAAATCGTCAAAATATTTTTATTTATTTTTACATATTTAAACGTTCCTTTTAGTGTTTAAGTTGAAGAATTCAGAGCTTTAACAACTCTTATCATAAAATAGCATCACCCCTATAGACCTGAAGGACTAGACAGAGGTGTGTAGTGTCTTGTTGATCTTGTAAGATTTCCAACAATACCAAATAGTTGAATATCAGTGTCAAAGTGCCCATGCTGTCGCTTCTTTTTGAAAGATAGGGGAATGAAATTGTTAATTGATCATACCCTAAAAGTATGATATCAACATAACCGGACACATAATAATAATAATATCCTTATAGGGGATTATAGTACTAACATTATTTATTTTAAGGTTCTGGAGAGACTGAGCGTGCTCTTGGTATCTCATCAACAGTTGGTTCTTGATTTATTAAAGTTTGCACGCAACTCGGCCAATCAATATTTGCTTGCAACCACTCTCCGTACGTATTTCTAAACTTATCAAAGAATCGTTTAGATTTCTGCCACCTGTTTAAAGCAGCTCGCGTGAATCTCCGGCAAAATTCTTTGAGAGTTACTTGATCTTCGGCAGAAAGGCAATCGCCTATGCGGGACACAATTGCACTAAACAATACTTCATGATTAAATGAAGGACACTCACTTTTTAGAAGAACAAACAAATCTAAGTTGGTGATTAAATTTTCCATTCTAAGATTTTGTAGTCGCAAAGCAAATAGTTTTAGTGTTAGCAGTTACACGGTTGTGAACAATCTAAATTATGGAACAAAATTATAGCCCTTTTATTGTATAAAGTCAATAATTAGTTAACTACCCTCATTAAAGTTATAAAAGATATGATAATAAAAATTCATAATCGTCAAAAACATTTCGTAGAACTCATAGTAGACCTAATCAACATTAGCAAATCACATTAGCTCACTAATTATAAAAAGGTGAATGCAGTTCTTAGTTGGTATTGTTGCGAGATATTTCAAATCATTTAATCACTTAATAGGCTCATTAGAATCAGAAGACTACAACCATCATTCTAATTACTTAATTACTTGTCATCAGACTCATTAGATGACTACACAATATGTTATTTTGTATTTTGAACGTATGCAAGGTTTTAAAATTCCTTTTGTGTCGATATTATTATGTGTCCGGTTATGTTGTAATCATACTTTTAGGGTATGATCAATTAACAATTTCATTCCCCTATCTTTCTAAAAGAAGCGACAGCACGGGCACTTTGACACTGATATTCAACTATTTGGTATTGTTGGAAATCTTACAAGATCAACAAGACACTACACACCTCTGTCTAGTCCTTCAGGTCTATAGGGGTGATGCTATTTTATGATAAGAGTTGTTAAAGCTCTGAATTCTTCAACTTAAACACTAAAAGGAACGTTTAAATATGTAAAAATAAATAAAAATATTTTGACGATTTTTTTTAAAAAAAAAGGCATCTACAACCATTATGTAACGTATGTCAAAAAATCATAAATAATTAGTACTAAAACCTCCTATAAGGATATTACGGTTATCGCTGCCGTTTCAGAGATATTTCGATTTTTCATACTAGCTCCATACAAAATTTTCGTAAAAAAATTATAATTCCTTCGTTTTTGTGCAGAATCAATTCTGGTGTCATTTTTGTATATTGTTATAACAAATAGAAGTGATATCCAGCACAAAAACTGGCACTTGCAAAATAAAATGCCTAAGTCTATGAAAGCCGTTTTTCAGCCCACCGTGCGACGGCGCGTGCGCACATAAATAGAATCAGTCAGAAATAAGTACTTCACTATTATAGTAGGTACTTGATCATAATTATATGATCAAGTACCAGTAGTAGTAGTGACTTTGGAGACCTTGAATTATTGTTGGTAAAAATAGATTAAATGGCTTTATATTGTCATTACTGGGGTTTAGGAAAAAATGTAGGCCTCTGTTTTTTGTGTGGGTTTAGTAAATTATAATGGCCACTGTTGAAGACGGAATAAACTGGTTGAAGTGGCCACGGATGGGCCTTATTAGCCGTTGACCATTGAGGTAGACGTGTTCATGAAAGGAGGCCGCGAATAGACACACGTAAGCTAGGATGCCCTCAGGCTAGGTGGAGCGACGATCTCCGCAGGGTGGCTGGTAGCAGCTGGATGAGAGTTGCCGAGAATCGAGTTTAATAGCTTATAATTTGAGAGGCCTATGTGCAGTGGTGGACTGCTATAGACTGATGATGATGATGGGCTAAATACATAGCACATTGAATGGTACAAAGTAAAAACGGAACGTATCTTATTACTAGCAGCGCCCCGCGGTTTCACCCACGTAGACCGGGATAAAAAGTAACCTATGTGTTAATCCAGGGTGTCAGCTACCTCCATACCAAATTTAATTAAAATTGGTCCAGCCGTTTGAACGTGAAGAAGTAACAATCATACATACACACACACTCGCAAATTTTCGCCTTTATTGTTATTAAGTGTGATAGTGTGTGTAAAGGCAGACTGGTTGAGTATTGCGATAAGAAAATGAGATTCAACACCCCATATAGATACTCATTCTCCATAATCCGTTAATATGAGTGGATCAGCTTGGACAAATCAGAAAGTATTAGGTTGAGAATTATGGAATGTTTTATTCTACAATAAAATTATTAATAATTAATAATAAAACGTTAGCTTAGTCAAATAGAATTCTTTAATCTATAAGGTGTTAAAAAATTAACTCTAAAAACTTTAAGCGAGTGCTTTAGACCATCGAATTGAATAACTTTTATTATGGGACCAACTTTGAAATCGCGAAAAAAAATCAGGTGTTCCGTACATTTTGACGAGATAAGCGAATATAAATGTAAGCAACAGCTGATTTTTTTTTTTGCGATTTTAAATTTGGTCTCATAGTAAAAGTCTAAAGCACTCCTTAAAGTTTTTAGAGTAAATTTTTTAACACCTTACGTAAATATATCTATAAAGGAGGAGCTCGTGGCTAAGTAATAACAGCCTCATGGGTCAATCCATCAGGTTAAGCTACACTTGCCGGGGTCGGTCCGTGGATGGGTGACCATATTTACATACCGAGAATCCTCCGTGCCTCGGAAAGCACGTTAAGCCGTTGGTCCCGGCTGTGATTCGTGGATCTTTGATAGTCGTTACGGGTCGTCAGAAGCCCGAAAGTCTGACAACCAGTCTTACCAAGGGGTATCGTATTACCCAGTTAATGGGTTGTGGAGGTCAGATAGGCAGTCGCTCCATGTAAAATAATGATATTCAGCTGCATCCGGTTAGACTGGAAGCCGACCCCAACATAATTGGGAAAAGGCTAAACAGACGTAAATTTATCTACACTAAAAATAAAGCTGAAGAGTTTGTTTGTTTGTTTGAACGCTCTAATCTCTGGAACTACCAGTCGTATTTGAAAAATTGTTTTTGCATTTAACAGCCCAATTTTTGAGGAAGGCTATAGATAGGCTAAATAATATCACGTTATGCCCCTTAGGGGCCGAAGAAAGAAAGAATGTTAAGCGAAAACGAAGTAAAAGCGCGAACAGGCGATGCGATGCGGTGGGGTTTTATAAAAATAGCTGTTATTTTGGTATATTGTGTATCTTACGACTTATACGTGAACGAAGTTACGGACAGAAGCTAGTCTGATAATAAAATCTATTGGTTAAGATCCGATTACTGGATTCTCAGAAGCACAGGCTCCTCGTTTCCGGAGCACGGATTATTAATAGTTGGAATACTCTTGAGATTCCTGTACTAGGTTCATTTGCTGAGAAATTCTCTTATTACTAAATGCGTAATCTTCCTATAATTTAATTAATAATAACCTGCTATTAATAAGCCTTCTGATACTATTTGTGGTTGTTAAGGTAAAGTGTACGTTAAGCTAGCTTCTGCCCGCGAGGAAGCCAACTACAAAATAAAACATATGGGTTTTTATAAAACAACTAGCTGCGCCCAGTGGTTTCACTCGCGTAAACCGGAATAATAGCCTATGTGTTAATCCAGGGTATAAGCTATCAACATATCAAATTTCATCCAAATCGGTCCAGCCGTATGAGCGTGAAGAAGTAACAAACATACAAACACACACTCACAAACTTTCGACTTTATAATATTAGTGTGATATCAAATCATTGTGTATCTTATTAAATAAGTAAGACTTTTTTTTTTCAGAAAAAATACAGTTACGGTTCACAAAAACAAGTTACCAAATAAAAATATAATATTCCAGAAAAAGGTGTATCGTTGGTGCCTGTACTAATGAAAAAATCATTGTATCACAAACACCAGCACAAAATATGTATCAGAAACCTTCAATAGCTGAATTATTTCACTGATAGAAACTTACACGGGTTTCTATCAGTAAAATATTCTTTGTAATCGGATCAGTATTTCCAGAAAACAATTACTTATCTCTTACAAACAAAAAAATTATACCTAAATATTGGTCTAGACAAAAATGAAAATGAATCCCCACACAATAAGAATAGCTACGTATACTTATTATGTAATTTACAAAGCATAAAACACATAAGTATTCTGGGATGTAATTGTCAGGACAAGGTGTGTATGAAAGCATTTTTTTGGAAAATCCACCGTAAATATTGGAAAATGAAATTCACCCGGGCGATGTCGAGCACGACCAGCTAATATGTAATAAAATTAAGTACATCAATTTATATTGCTCACAACTTAATTACCGTAAGCTACTATGAGTACTTCTACCTTTTTTTTCTTTTACTATTTTTTTGCGTGAAGAAATGCTCACGCATATTGCACTACCACGACGAGATAGTGCAGTTATGTGGACTCCAACCCACTAAAACTCCACGGTGTCCTCCTCTGCCGCTTATGGGCGCACGGGCATGCGTTAGCACTCAACCGCGAACCCGCCACGGCCATCCGTTACCGCTCCTCTGAGGAGTACCCCCCATCACTGGCGCACCAGATACATTGCATGCCATGACCACCCCAGGGACCCCGTATCTGGGCACTCTTGGTCCCCCTGCGACGATTTAGGTTAGTGGCCCCGTAGCCTACCACTTTTCGGTCGCAGAGAATAGGGAGAGCGGCCAATGCCATATCGACACTCGTCTTCCCCTGCGGCCTTACCGCGTCCGCCATTAGATGGTGGTGACCCCGTCAAGGCCGCAGAAGGTAGGGAGACCGGCGCACAGCAGTACCGGGCACTGAGCCGCGATGCCTCCCATACGACATTGCGGCCCACCCCAGTTGCGATGTTGCCTAAGCGGCACCGGCCGCGTCGTCGGCTTATCGGCAAAAGCCATGACGAGCGGCGGCCCCTCCTCGGGTTCCTCTTCGCTTCATCGTAGCGTGACCAAGCCACGGCTACTGAGCCCCTCCGCCTCGACAATGCAGAAACCCATAGGGAGGGACTACCTATCTCCCTACTTAAAACTACAGACTAACGATGTTGACTAAGGCATTAAGTCCGCCTTTGTACATTTTTAGTGCGAAAAGATTAAATAAATACAGAATAATAATGTTACAGTAGCACATCTTCATAGATAACGGCCGAAACGACGCGCTTCGAAATCTCAGTATATACCGTACGCAACAGTTCGAGTTAGCCCGGACGGACGCGTAGTTATCTACCGAGCGTCCGTAGGTAATTGATTCAAGGTCTGTGCCCAGATAAACTACTGCAGCTTTATTATTCTGTGTTAAAACTTAATACATTTGACATTACGACTGACGACCGCATTATTTTGTTAACTGAAAAACTATACATATAAATTAATTAAACTTTACCTACAGACAATAAACAAATAACATTACAATGACAGTAACAATTTACATAACATTAATTTGTTTTACACAAAGCCAGTTCATTGAACGTCACAAAATGGATGACAATACAAATTACGCATATTACATTTTCAACTCTATTTTTTTGAAGTTGTAGTTGATATTCGCATGGCTGTGTGCAGTAATTTGTCTCTTGTCTCTCTAATTTGCCTAACAAAGATGTATGATAGGTACTAAAACATTATGCGAGATTTTTAAATGAAAATTAACAGTAAGTCTGTTTTGTTTAAGAGTGTCGTTATGTATTGGCATAATTATATTATTATGAGAATAAAACACATGATTATGATGATTATGTTTATGATTATTAAATGAGTCATTTTGGTATTATTATTTTATAACAAAATTAAAAATACCATGTTACAAGGGGTATAAGGGGTGAGGGAGATATAGCAATCAAATGTTCCTGTAATTTCACTGAAGTCGCATACAGTACCTACAATTTAAAAAAAAACCGACATCAAAAAAAAAAACACTACAAAGTAACAATTAATGTTAATTTCGGATGTCGGAGTCTTCGGTTTTGTATTTTCCTTTTATTGCCACCAAATAAGTTGTTTTTTACTTTGTAGTTTTTTTTTTTGAAGTCATTTGTTTTTTTTTTTTTTTTTTTGTGAAAAAGGTTTTTTGTTCTCCCCGGAGGGTTAGGCAGAGGTGCACTTACCTTAGTACCTTCACCCACATATCGCCATTTATGTTTTTAAGTCCAATGTTATAGGAGGCGAGCCTATTGCCATCAACCGGGTATAAATCTAGACTCAGGCCCTGGCACAGGCAACTGAAGGAACACGGGTGGGTTTTAGTCAGTAAAAGTCTGACACGCCCTCCTGCTCCGCCCAGAGCAGGAGAAGTCATTTGATGATTTCCCATCCACAAAAAAGGCTGCTACTGAGGAATTCCTTATAGAAAAACCCAATAACACTTTTCTCGAGCTGGGAATCGAACCCAGGACCTCATGCTCAGCAGTAGCGCTTGCGACCACTAGACCAATGAGGCAGTCTTGCCGTATCAACTATGAATAATACCTACATAATTTTAGTAGAGTCATTTTATTATTTACGTCAGTGTAGACAACTACACATTCGCTTACAGCCTACTGAATAAGGAACTCTACAGGGTCAAATTAAATTAGCTAGCAAAACTCAGCAGACGTAATGGATATCGATCGATATCGAAACATGATAAAGGAAAATTTAAATTAATTTCATGATTTTATTATGTGGTTAATATCAATTTAAAAAAAAATGTTTTTTTTTTTGTCTTCAGAGACACGATGGGTAAGTATCGATATCTAAACACAATAAAAAAAAAACAGATTTCTCAACTCATTCAAATAACAACACTACCAGCGAACGATCGCTGACCCCAAAAAAAAATCATCAAATGTTTTTCACTTTTATTTTGTCGTGTTATATATCGATTACGTCTGCCAAGTTTCCCTAGCTAATTTATTATATATATTATTTATTTACTATACCAATTTGTACATAACCACATTTCCATTTACTTACTAATAATATTAATTTATTTGTCCCCAGGTAAGGCAATAGATAACACAGAGGTGCTAATGAATTCAAATATATACAGGTAAACCTTAGTATTAACATAAAGTGTAGTTTGTTTTGGGTAGTTTGAATTAGTTGAAATTAAAACAAATCTTTATTAATTAGTTGTTAATGGCGATCGTAAGCGATGGGAAGGCAATTTGTCGTTTGGATGCTGTTCACACTTTGGTACTTTTGAGTGAAGTTTTTAATAACCAAAATTATTTGGGATAGAGTTCCTCTAGAGAATTGTACAATAGAGCCATTTTCTGTAGCTAACATCCTTGCAGTTTGCGCAGGATAAATACATTTTCATCATTTACGCATTATACATATCAACTTTATCTAACCTAAAGAAGTGATGGCCCAGTGGTAACGGCCTCGACTTACGATTTGTAGGTCGTGGGTTCGAACGCAAGCAAACGCTTTACTTTATGTAAGGAAATAATTTCATCAGCACTGCTCTCAAAACGGTGAAGGAAAACATCGTGAAGAAACCGTCGTGTCCTAGAACCAAAAATACAAAGACATGTGACATCTACCAACCCGCACTGGGCTCGCATGGTAGATTATAGCCCGATCCCTCTCGAAGAGAGGAGGCCTGTGTCCCAGCAATGGGAACATTATAGGATGCAAACCTACGTCATAACCAAAAGTACCTTTCTCGTATGTACCACTTTGGTACGTACTGTGAAGGCCTCGCTGTAGAGAATATTTAGAAAACATGTCTGTTTTAAATGCTGCTGGATAAAACTTAAGGAATGCATATAGAGTTTAGCTTACAGGTGAAAAATTATGTAATAATGTTTAAAAAAAGGAGCTACTTCTGCCAACAAATTGCTGTGCAGTTGGGCGGAGGATTTGTTGTAAGAAATTATTTCTCGACCCTGATTGCCAAGTGCGTGTCGGACCACGCACAATGCAGGGTTCCGTAGTTGGGATGAACTTATCCACAGAACAAATTTAACATTGACATTTTTGATTTATTGTTTTTGATTTCATTGATTTGATTATACATCGATATAACTCATGATCAATTCTCCAACTGCAAATGTAAGATTGCAACAATTTTCGGATTTTTTCCTTTACTTGTGTAGTACCTTGCTTCTTGCCAAATTTCATGATTTTAGGTCAGCGGTGAGTACCTTATAGGTTTTGATTTACTTGCGATAATCAAGATATGTAAAGTATCAAAATTGCGTTGACTTAGAATCTCGAATTTTTTAGAGCTTCAAGGGATCATAGACCTACGTATTTGATATTAATTTCAACTTGAAACCTCCACGCGTTCCTGAGAAACAGGGTCTTGACAGACTGACAGACGAACAACGAAGTGATCCTATAAGGGTTCCGTTTTTGCTTTTGAGTTACGGAACCCTAAAAACGACAAAAAAAATCCTGAGAATTTTTCCGGTGGGATATAATTCAAAATAAGGAGCTGAATGCACCATGTTAGTTTGTGGAGGACTGTCACGGTTTTCTTTTATAAATATAGATGAGAAAAAATACACTTTATAAAAAAACTTCATTTTACATAGTACAACTTTCTCCTCGACATACTCTACTTACCGTGACCTCTATAAGTATGAATTACACAATATCCACACATGCTCGCACTACCCAAGGTCAGGGACATTCTATCCCAAGGGTCACTGGTAATACAGCCGGCTTTCACACAAGGTCACACCAGTTACATCAGCATAATATAGTAGACCGTATTACTTAGATAGGTAGTGATAATGTTTAAAGTTTCGAGTAATTTAGTTTGTCAGAAAATTATTACCTTTAAGGCTCGACAGGCGCGACGCGACTCTAGTAGAAAACTTAATGGAAATTGTTCTACCAGAATCGCGTCACACCGTCGCGTCGCGTCTGTCTGCAGGTACCTTTACCTGTGCATGCTTTCGTGGATTTGGCTGATGAGTTTAAGCTGCGCTTGCCGCGGTCAGAATATGGATAGTTGGCCATTTTTGCATATCGAGCACTTAAAAGTATTAATAGAGACACTGCATCAATTTTTCGTAAATAGTCCCGATTTAAAGCATGTTAGACATCATCATCAACTACCTAGCGTTTTCCCAACTATGTTGGGATCGGCTTCCAGTCTAACCAGGTGCAGCTGAATACCAGTACTCATGAAGTGACTGCCTATCTGTCCTCCACAACCACGGTTGCACCACACTACACAATACTTAGGCAAGTTTGAAAACTTACCAATGAAATTATTTCACAAAATTATGAACCCTTCTCAATTACGCAACATTAAAAAGGAGTTACCAAAGACAATAACGAAAGGTTACGGAGCGGAACCGAATTTAACCGAAAACCTTGGATTTCCCCTCACACGTAACGTCCAAACTCTTGAGGTTAATACACTGGAAATCTTCGAAGCATTTCCGAAACGATTAACGAAAATCACAACTTTACCAACGCACTCTTAATCATCTTTACATCCTGGCAATAAAGATCAATGTTGCGTAGATTAGCTGTAGATGTAAAGTTGTAAGAATAATGAGAATTCTCTTGATCCTTGAACCGAAATTGCTCAAGATTTTCGGTCGGTGTCAATGGTCGCAGAAGTATAGCAGTCTTGGAGGTCAAATATTTTAATTCAAGGCTGGTATAATTTTTAATAACTCGTGAAGACTAGAGACGGATTCGGTACCGGATACAAAAGTCATACGAATTTGATTTAGTTTCTACGATTCGACAAACGAATATTACGTTTGATTTATCCCGCGTTCATCCCACGTTCTCGCCTTACTTTCTGAGAAATTCCTTATTCGTCCCTTGCCAAAAATGGCCATATAAAAGACATAACAACATTACCATTTTACTGGCATGTTACTAAGTTGTGGCTAAGTAATAACAGCCGCACGGGTCGATCTATCAGGTTAAGCTACGCTTGCCGGGGTTGGTCTGTTGATGGGTGACCATCTTTACATACCGAGACTCCTCCGTGCCTCGGAAAGCACGTTAAGCCGTTGGTCCCGGCTGTCATTCGTGGATCTTTGACAGTCGTTACGGGTCGTCAGAAGCCCGAAAGTCTGACAACCAGTCTTACCAAGGGGTATCGTATTACCCAGTTACCGGGTTGTGGAGGTCAGATAGGCAGTCGCTCCATGTAAAGTACTGGTAATCAGCTGCATCCGGTTAGACTGGAAGCCGACTCCAACATAGTTGGGAAAAGGCTAGGCAGATTGGGTTTGTTACAAAGTTTTCTTTGTCCTCATGCATCCTCGCAACAGCGATAAAATAAATCATTAAAAATTAGAGAAACGCAAAATTCCAAAGTTCTCCCTTAATAAACTGCTCCATTTATCATCCACACCGGTCGAATTTGTCCATAAACCGGCCATTTTTATTTCAGAAGCAACCCATTACTCTGATAAACATTAAATTAACAGTACAAAAAATGTTCCTGCATAACTTTTTGTCTCAATAAAGGAACGATAATAACAATTCGCTAACGACTTATAAATTTTGCACGAATGAGAGGAAACAATACAAAAATGGAATACGGAACCCCATTAGAGGACAATACCGGTCGCCATTTTGAAAACATGAGCTGTGTCAATAACTCTTTGGTCGTTGTTTTTTTTTTTTTGCACAATGTATTTTTTCATAATGCCTTGTTTTTGCGCGCTGGCAATTATTTACGAGTTTATGTCGGTGCTTAGATTTTATACAGTGATAACCTATTCGGTAATATTCTAAAAATATGTTTATTAATTTTTGCTTCACATTTTTGGTGATGATAATTTTTCATCTGCGAAATAACTTAAATAAGAGATATATTCAGAATTACAGACGCTTTCGGATTACTTATCACGTGCACAGCCAACCAAAATTCTCTAGTCTTTATAATGCCATACTTACAGAGATTCCCATAATATAATTTCATTTCATTTCATTTCGTTTATTCAATAACAATGTTACATTGTGTCTGAATATGTTATAAAAAATAAATAGTTAAATAAAGAAAAAAACATAATCGATTATTAAAAATAGAAAAATAAATAAATACCATCACTATCTGAAATTAAAATTAATAAAAATCACAATAATAATAAAAACAATATCAACATAATAAGACATAAAACTATTAACTAATATAATGCTAAAGTATTATTAATGTTAACTAATTTTGTAGAACAACAATAACCTTCATGCATTACCATCTCATCATCACCCTACAACAGTCCACAGCCGGACATCTAAGTCTCTCCAATTCATGACACTGAGCTCAATCATCAGACACTGTCATCCATCCATTAGGTACTGTAGTGGTTTGATAGTTTAATCAAACCTCGATAATATTATACTGGCCGACATTCAATTATTTAAATATGGAATGTATCCTAGAATTGATAGGGTGACATATAGAATCTGGTGAGGGCTCCGCGTAGAACTAATTTAGTAGGAATGTGAAATATAGTTTATATGAAGCTTAAAATATAAAGGGCTTCAGCCCCTTTTAAATAGACTCCCTCTAGTTTCATTATTTATTTAGTAAATCTCTTATTGTGAGGTTCGAGCCCACACAGTACCTTTCAAAGCAATCAATTGCACACAAATACCACTACCACACATATTGTTACCACTATCGTGAAGAAACCAAGTATGTGTAGATTGTAGCCACATTAACAAATCCTTCGCTCTCTATTACCAAAGGAGTTTCATCATAGATCGAAGTTACTGCAGTTAGCTTATCGTATCGCACGATTTACTCATAACATCGTGGTTAGATATACGTGACTTTATTTGTAAAGTAGTTGTGTATGGGTAATTGTGTTACATCATATGTTTAAGAGAGGATGGTAAGGTATTTTTAGGTCGATCCATCAGGTTAAGCTACGCTTGCCGGGGTTGGTCCGTGGATGGGTGACCATCTTTACATACCGAGACTCCTCCGTGCCTCGGAAAGCACGTTAAGCCGTTGGTCCCGGCTGTCATTCGTGGATCTTTGACAGTCGTTACGGGTCGTCAGAAGCCCGAAAGTCTTACCATATACACACGTCCACCATGTGTGTATGTATGTTGTGTTTACATGTTGTGTGTGTGTGTCTTAGTATTACCCATGTAAAATACTGGTATTCAGCTGCATCCGGTGAGACTGGAAGCTGACCCCAATATAGTTAGGGAAAGGCTAGGTAGATTGGTAAGGTATTTTTGGCCAGTTGTAAAGCTGCTTGTGAATGAGTTTTTCCAGGGAAGTTCTCATCATCTGCCTAGTCTTTTCCGAACTGTGTTGGGGTTGGCTTCCATTCTAACTGGTGGCTGCTGAGTACTGGGTAATCATACTTAGTTGTAATGATGCGTGGATAGGTTTTTATATGGTGTTATTAATAAGACGACTAGACTATTTTTATTCAGCCATGACGGATGGTGTAGACAATACAACAGGAACAGGAAAAGCAGGAAGACCACAACAAAATGTGTTTAGATTCTAATAAATACGTGACAATAATCATAACGCTTGGCTTGCCAATTGGTGATGCAATAACCAAACTTTCAACTTTCTTTCTTTTTTCTTTCTTTCTTTCTTTCTTCCAAACTTTTTCTTTCTTTCTTTATTTTTTTTTCTTTACTTTTCCGTGTTTACATTATGACTACTATTCCATGAGCGAGAATCTTACCATGCCGTAACACAGTCCTTGACTAGCACGGGAGGTAAAGAACTTTTCTCTGTATACCGTCATTGGGCATTTATATATTTTATCAAGTATGTGAACCATTGCTTTACTTGTTGATAGCATTATTATAATTTAACTGTTCTTCTACTCCCCTTGCTACTTGTTATATATATATAAGTTTTTTTTTATAAGCGCCACAGGGACCCACGGGAGGATTGAGGTAACCTCTTCTCACCACAGAATCCATATTAAACAGCTAGGTTACTCTATTCCATTCAGAACTGAGAAAGCATAAATTCATTCATGCAGTATATTGAAATTATAAACAACTTTGTTATTCAATAATACTCGGAAATTATGTTTCCTGTTACACAAGTTCCACATTTAGAACAAACGTTATCAATTTCAATGGAAATTTATTCACTAACGGCTTTCTAAGCAAGAAGTGGACCACGACCATCCTTTATGAGGATTCAATTAATGGCCGAATGGTCACCACCAACACAGTTCACAATAACATCATAATTGGATATCAGTCGTGAGCTATCTGCTATAGGACGTAGACCTCTCCCAAAAACTGCCATATCAAATGTTTTATGAGCCTCCTACTTTTAATAGCCCCCACGACCTTGACTAGGTCATCCGTCTATCTAAAAGGCCCACCCACTCTTCGTTTTGCGGTACACAACAAAAGAATTCCCCGAATACTCAATAATTGGGCCAAACTCCATTTTTTATTGACAACACCCGAAAACTTTTTATCTGTGGTCGAACTTTATATCGGCCAGTGTCAACCCACAACGTGACATCATTGACGATTTGAAAAAAGAACGCGTTGACCGCGATGGCTAGTGGAATACAGCAACAGTTATAAGGAAAACTGAACCTTATTTTTTGGAAACCAGAGTTCCTTCTAGAGAGGTGTTGGATGTAGGCGATACTTTCACTAAGTAGTGCCAATGTCAGTGGTTATTTTCTTCGCATTATGCAACCAGTTGCTTACGCAACCGTGGCGGATTTGCACGTGCCTAGAACGCTATTTAAAGCGATCACTATTGGATTCTAGTTTTTTTATGTTTATTATTAGTTAGTTATATTCAAGTGGTGCACGAGTAGAGTTTAATTGTTTTTTAGAGGCAGCTGAAGCACGTGTACTGTACTTGTATAATGGAAAATGACTGTAAGTCGAGATAAAACGGATCATTGGTTTATAAATAATGACTAAAAGGAATGTTTGGAAAAACTTCTTATAAGTCTGAGCCTGTAGCTAGACAGGGATTCATAGAAATTCGTCTGCTCATTTTCTTAGCCAGCTATAGTTAGTTGGTTAGGTCATCCCGCTATAATTTGTTGCGCTGGTTAAACTTTGGACCTACTTTTAGAGGATCTTTCTAACAAAAAGAATAGTTTGTTCAACGAAATCTCCAAACGGTTGGTTGACACTTCCCGTGACCCAAGGGCTGGCTTTTACCTTGGCCAGCGGCTTAGCATTGCCATACAACGTGGCAATGCCGCCAGTCTCTTGGGTACTTTACCAGTCGACAGCGATGCGGAGGAATTTTTCGACGCCATATTTTAGTTTTTTAATAGTTTTAGTTATGTTAGTATATAATTTTGTTATTTTTAGGTTATTTTTACAGTTAAATGTAAACAAAAAGATAATACATATTTATCATTGTAGCGTTCTCCTTTTGATTACAAACTGAAATAAAATGATTATTATACAAATGGCACATTAATATCACATCAGAATCAATATCGCAGTAATCTGCACGATTTAACTATCAACACTTAAAGACCGGTATAACTAGGACCGCGGAAGAAATAGGACATAAATTCAAATGATTTAGATAGAAAATTTTCATGAACCTTCACAATCAGCGTCACTTTGCATAATCAGCCTATAATGTTCACACTGCTGGGACATTGACATACGCCTCCTCTCTGTAAGAGGGAATGGGACATAATCCACCACGCAGGCCCAGTGTTGGTTGGAAGATGTCAAATGTCTTCTAATTTTTTGGTTCTAGGTTTCTTCACGATGTTTTTCTTCGCCGTTTTGAGAGAATGTGTTGATGAAATTGAATACACAAAATAAAGTGCCTGCCTATTTTCGAACTCACGTCCACATCCTAAGTCGGGGCCGATACCACTGGGCCACCATTGCTCTTCAGACTTTCCAGTTTGAAAGGTTAAGGTTTAATTCATAGCACATAAACAAAACAAAAAAAAATTGAAAACAAAACAAAAGAAAGAAAAAAAACAACACAAAATAGAAAGCAAAAGAAAGACAAAACAATAAAAAACTAAAATAAAACAAAAAATTTAGATAGATTAGATGGTTTAGATTTTTTATTTAGACATAAAACAATTTTATGTAATGTGCGTCACTTTCATGTGAATAAACAGTTTTTCTTTTTTTCTTTTCTTTCTTATAAATAAGGATTACTACTATTAAAGTACTGTATAACATAAAACATATGTATTAAAGTGGGATATAAAAATAAACGCACAACTGGGCCAAAAGGTCGTGTAAACAAATACCGATCACGATTCTCTTGCGCAAAGGATTTTATTTTTGTGGGAATGTAATTGATGCAATAACCTTAGAACTTTATTGTGTGATACTGAAGCTAGAGTATTCGATGTACACGATTCAGACTACACTACTTTTTACCCGACTACGTCGAAGCAAAAAGGAGGGTTATGATTTTGACCGGTATGTAAGTGTGTACGTATGTATGTATGTATGTTCATCTGTTCCCTCATAACTTCTAAATTACTTATCATAATTTGACAAATGAGGTATTGTTTGATGCGTCTTGGTCGTCCCCTGGTTGTAGGCTATGACACGTCACATTAAATTAAATATGGCGCTTTCTAGAGGACATAAAGTCATGAACTAAATAAAATTGTTTTTAATGATGCCATGTTGGGTATCAAATAGAGGAGCTCGTGGCTAAGTAATAACAGCCGCACGGATCGATCCATCAAGTTATGCTACGCTTGCCGGGGTTGTCCGTGGATGGGTGAACATCTTTACATATCGAGACTGCTCCGTGCCTCGGAAAGCACGTTAAGCCGTTGGTCCCGGCTGTCATTCGTGGATCTTTGACAGTCGTTACGGGTCGTCAGAAGCCCGAAAGTCTGACAACCAGTCTTACCAAGAGGTATCGTATTACCCAGTTAATGGGTTGTGGAGGTCAGACAGGCAGTCGGTCCATGTAAAATACTGGTATTCAGCTGCATCCGGTTAGACTGGAAGCCGACCCCAACATAGTTGGGAAAAGGCTAGGCAGATTGATTTTGGGTATCAAATGAAACGGCACATTTCAAAAATATGTATATTGTTAACTGTTGCTCGCGGCTTTGTTTGCATGCACCCTATAACTAAAAACAATTTTATTTCAATCCAAAAACTGTTAAATTCTATGGCCAAAGTGCCCATAGTTTGATTGCTTTTCTTAATTTCCTTTCTGTTTTTTTCTCAATTCGAACGCTTTTTCCTTAGCCTGTGTCTATGAAACGCACTTTAGGTTTTTACACTCAAAAATCATCCTGTACATGACTCACTTAATAATTTTCTTCTTTTAAAAAGCACGTAGTGTGATTAGGATTTTACTCATAGTTTTTCTCAAAAAAACTCCACAGTAAAAGTTTTTAAGCAGTGTGCAAATTATCACAGGGTGTTCTACCCATAAATATGAACAACTTTCACTATGAGACTATAAAATCACGAAAAAAAAATCAGCTGTTTCATACAAAAGTTTAATACAAAATGTATGAAACAGCAGATTTTTTTTTTGTGATTTCATAGTTGGTCCTATTATGAAAGTTGTTCGTATTCATGGGTCAGAACACCCTGTGAAAATTTGCACATTGCTTAAAAACTTTTCCTGCATAACTCTTTCGTGCAAGCACGCCTATTATAAACTAACGGCTGATTTCTGAAACTAAGTATTTAACCTCAAAAGAGCCGGAACAAAGAACTGCCGCCGTGATAAGGCTTATTAAAACTCTTAGTCAAAAATTCGTCAGCAAATAAATTAAGCGGAAAGGAATATTTCAGTGAGATAAGCTAATAGAAAAAATAACTTAACAGCACGCGATAGTTTGAATATGTTTTGAAATGGTACATTGTTTTTGTTACTCCTGGCTTTTTAGATCGCTTTGGTGATTGCTACAGTCAGTTCATTGATGGATGATCAATTTTTGCCTATGCACGTCAAACTCAAACTCAAATCATTTATTTCAAATAAACCAATTACAGGCACTTTTGAATAGTCAAGGGGTCGGTCAGTCAGAAAGATGAAGCTAGTTGCCCATTCCAAAGCGTAGTGGGTCCCAATGGAGAAAAACGGGCAAGAAACTCCACGGACACTTTTTTAATTCAAAATATTGACTGCATCGTTCATGTTGAAAATATACATGTGACAACAATGTAAAAAGACGTGCACGATAAAAAGCGTCCGTAATTAAAAGACAAAAACTAAAAACAACTAAATTAAAAATAAGCCTTGGCAGCTAAGAGACGACCAGTCCCAACTGATGGCGCCCGTTCACGAACATGGCACGTCTCATCATAACGCACTTAACGATCTGCTCCGACTTTCGGTACCTCGGGTCGTTTGTCCAAGGAGATGGCGAAGTAGACGTATGTAACTCACCGGTTTAACTCTGAATGAATAAAATGGCGACAGGTCACAGGAAGAACTTGTGACCCACGGATGTCCCTCAAGTTAAAGGGGAAACAAGTCCGTCGAACTCAACGGGAAGTACTTTTGATTTACTTGCGAGTATCAGAATATATCGCATAAATGTCCGTGTTTTCTTATTGCGTTGACATAGAAGCTTGATTTTATTAGCGCTCCAAAGGATTATAGACCTACGTATTTGATATTAATTTCATCTTGATACCTCCACGCATTTCTGAAAAAAAGGTCCTTGTCAGACTGACAGACAGACGGATGGACAACGAAGTGATCGTATAAGGGTTCCGTTTTTTCCTTTTGAGATACGGAACCCTAAAAACTTTACCGTTGATAAGTAAAGACTAGGCAGTTCCCTACGAAAACTTTCAAGGACTCAAATTACCATCATATCCTTACATAATTGTAACATAACCACATTAAAGACTTCACACACTCGCGTGCGTAGGATTACATAAGACTATCGCACCAACTTCGCAGCTAACAACCTTCTAATTAATTATCTATTGCGTCACACAGTTCAGAATCACCCCCATGGGCTATAGGGCAGGGAATGGGGGTTGAAGTTGTAAAGTCTTATTTACAACGTTACCTACGTGTGGAGGCCCACTGTTCAAAATTTTACGGCCTACTGCCTGATTGGGAGTAGGGTAATGGAAGTGGCTTGAGTGTAGTTGAGTTGTGGTTGTGAACAGACTCAGTTACTATTGAAAACGAATTTTATTCATAGGGTGAACTGTGTTGTAACTTAAATTACAATTTCGACGCTATTCAGTTTTCCTTTAGATTTTCTTCGCACTAAACGCGTATGTCGCTTAGTGCCTCCTTTTGTATCTGATCTACACTTCATTAGTTGTAACTTGTAACTAACAGGGATCTTGTGCGAGCTTGATAGAAGAGAACCTAGTATTTATTGAAAAAAAAATGACAGCCGACAGAAGTGAAAACTTAAACGTAAAACTGTGCATAGCATGTCGCGGTGTCGAGGTGTCGCGGTGACGCGGTGACGCGAACCCGTAAGATTTCCCCCTACCAAAAATCACTCAACGCACCGCACAGGTTGAAGAAGAAGCAAAGGTAGCCGATAAACAGCCTAATATGAAAACTAGAAAATTCAAATATTTTTGAGTTTAGAACACAAATAAATGTTAATTTGTTCATAAACGTTTTTTTATTGTAATAATCATGGTTTTAGATGATATTCTATTTATAAACATTATTGAAATATTCAAAAAATATTAACGCCGTAAAGACGCATATCTCTTTGCCGAGATTAAAAAAAAACATTCACCTCCGAATAGAGAGGACCGTCTCGCGCTAGTTTCATTTTGGCAATTTGGCACCGGCAAGTGCCAAAATGAAACTGGTGCGAGACGGTGTGAATAGAGGCATTGAACCAATTTGGACCAAGTATCTGTGGCAATTTTCCCGCACACGTGTTGGAAAATGAATAATCGCACGCGTGTGAAATACATTGCATTGTGAACCTAATCGTAGTGCGATATGAACCAGTTTTCGAGGAAGTGTATTGAAAACACTATTATCAGGCCCTATAATTAATATGACTTGATGACTATTAATTTAAAGGTCAAGCGGATTTTAAAGCACTATTTCTCAGAGAATCATCTGGCAGTCAGGTATTAAAAAAAAATTAAAAAACTTTTATTTGTCACTAAACAAAAATACTAACGACACTGCCCTAAGTAGTAGTGTCCTTGGTATTTTTGTATACCTACTAAGTACTAGCTTTTGCTGGATTAAAGATATGTCCTTTTCTGTACGCCTGACAACGTGTATGCAAAATTTCATGATGATCGGTTGAGTAGTTAAGAAGTGAAAGCATAACAAACAAATAAACAAACAAACTCACTTTCGCATTAATATTAGTTGGAATATGGCAAATAGCAAGTTTACAGCAATAAAATATAACAAATAAAACTTTCCTCTCACTCTTATATTGTTGCACCATCCAGTTTAATTCCTCCAGGCCTCTCACTTGCTTCCCGGTTTTATTTATTTCCCTCTCCGGGCTGTATTTGCACCGAATATTTGCGCAAGCACCTATTTGTGTTGGCGTAATGTTCTGGTTTTCTTGTTTGCCGAATAAGGCGCGGATAAGTCGTGCAAACGACATATTTCACTCCTGGATAACTAGTGGAAGCCGGTTTTATTATTTATAATAATAAATAAAGAAGGATCGGAGTGGGTACGCGCGTGCGGTGCGTGCGAAATAGGGAAGTATCTGCAGTGTGAGGTTATGTTTGAGGAGTTCTGAGGTTTTGATTTTTGGCAGGAAAGAAGGGACAAATAGTTCGATTTTCTGGTTTTTATCATAGTGTGTGGTCACAGCCATCATCATTCTCATGCCCTAATAATACTACTAATTTATTGGGGATCGGCGCAACATCTCTTGCCGGTACTACGACTACTACCTATGACTTATAAATAATTAGACTAGTTGTTTTTCTAGCTACGAGTAAAACAATACTTCCTGCTCTCTGCTACATCTAGGGCAAATTTTTATCTAAAACGCTTTAGTAGGTTAGCAGTGAGAGCGTATAAAACATACACACACACTTTTATTTTTGTTTAGTTAAGTTTCATTGTACTAACATTTTTCAATCTATTATGTTTTTTTTTTCAATATTTTTATATTTTATTAAATTGTTGTGCCCGACGGGGTCCTCTGTGAACCTTATAATATTATTAAGACCTTGTAAACACATGTGATAGGCAATAAAGATTTGAATTTGAATTTAATAAACATTTTCATCCCATTTATAAAGTCTAAAAATGTCTGAATGTATAAAATGATTTTATATTTATCGATTTTTTATTATATTTACTAGCTGACCCGACGGTTTGCCTGTCTAAAGGAGGATGGGCACCAATGTATGGAATCTGGTACCGGCACCAATCGGAATGTATGATACACCGTTGGAAAGGTATTTTTGTGTAGATTAAGAATAACCATGGCGCTTGTCCCTATTCACTGTCCGATCGGAGTAATCCTACTTGAAAGTTATTTATTTTTGTTACGTCAGTTTTTTCCATTTGGCATGGTATTTTTATAATTATTATTAATATTATTCATTATCTAGGTAAATAAAACAAGATTGAAGTAAGTTTTATCATTTATTGTATATAAGTAATTATATAAATGTGTCTATATATCGACAATAATTTTAATAGATAATGTATAGTATGATGTATAATATATACTATATAGTATTATTCATTATCTATAACGATGCTATTTAAAAACAATGCTGGCTCATTAAGCCCTCGTGTCTAGCATATCCTAAATACCAGACAATGGATACTATATGCGCACAGGAACCTACCATGCGTCGTCCCGTCAAACATGTACAATAATGATGTAATATTATGTTTTCATTTCTATTTAGCAATATGTAACAAAAGTATTTTTTGCTCTCACATGTCGGGACTGTATACGTGCACGCAAAAGTCACACATCTTCGTCAATTCCGTATTCAGTAATGTCTTCCAAAGCAGATTTTCTATATGTTTCGATGAGATACAAGCCGTTGTTTAGGTGTTCGCTGCAGTAAGATTTTGCGAGTTTTAATTGGTATGTCCCCAACGACAGCAATATCACGTCCTGTTCACTCAATCATGGAAAATCGGACACATCATTGACTTCCAATCTCTGGAAATCGGCTCTTCTGTTATTTAATAGTTTTTCTTCTACATAATTATACAACACGTTTGGGGTTCGCATTTTTTCAGATGTTCTTTGTAGAAAAGCTTCTGCGTATTGGCTATCTGCGATTGGCGTGTGGAAGTGATTTGTTATTGCTGCTGCAATTTTAACATCCACAAACATATTTGCATTGTATTTTTAAAATATCTTTATTAATTTTTAATTGTATTATTAATATAGTGTGCGCACTTGATATCTGCCTCGGTATAGACCTCTTCGGCACATTACACAGGTACGAAAACGTTCCATTGCAATCAAAATAATCCAATCGATAAGCACTCAAGTCCAGTAGAAAGCCGCAGTCAAATAACGGGTAACAGAGTCCAAGTTAATGCCAGGGTCTAAAGTCGACGTGAACAATGAGGAACGAGACAATGTAGTAACTTACACAACAATTATCAGCGAACGACTACCAAGGGAACATGCGCAAGCGCCGCAGCATGCCCGCCCTCGCCCCCACCCCCTTGCTGACCACGCTAACCACCGCACTGCGTAAACCCCCGTCCGCACGGGCGTAATAAAATCGCGGCGGGATTTTATAGCGTACGGGATTTTTAACGCTCTGCTTAGCGCCGAGAGTGCAAAATCCAACAGTGTGTTTTTTCGACGCGCTAGAATGTAATCTGTTATAGTTAAGTTGGATTCTCAACGCGCGCTCGACTCAACACGAGAGTTGAAAATCCAATGCGCTATAAAATCCCGCCGCGATTTTATTACGCCCGTGCGAACGGGGATTATGAGAGCAAGAAAGATAACAATACCAGTTCCCACTTTCTACTCATCTACTTACGTATACTCAGGGTTAATAGTAACAAAAATATTGCTCCAATATTGTTCATCAATATCAATTAATGTATTTGTATGTTTATTGTTTAATAAATAGATCACCCCTAACTGAAAAAATACCAAACCGATTTTGTTGTGATTTTCATCCGATAACTGAATTTTATTTAGCTCAAAATCTGTGCAAATATCATCAAAATCTGTCTAGCTAAACCGGCGATATAATTTTTAAAATTCTATTTTGAACTAAATATCCAGTACGTTCTGAAGACTGTATTTCAAAACGGACAATTTAAACGGGATTGGTGCCATAGTAGTTTTTTGTGGTCTTGAAAAGGGCTATCCAACGATGGTAAATTTATTTTGATTGGACATGGGTACCAAAACGCCCATCATCCTTTCAATATGGTCTTGAGTTCATACTAAAATTTCAAATAAAAAAGCACTTTCAGTTTTTCCCGAATTTTCCAATTATCCGAGCAAAATTTCCAATTTTCCTTTCCATAAAAACCTTATTCGGACTATTACGAACATTATACAATAAGAAATAGCCAAATCAGTACAGCTGTTCTCAAATGATGCGCTTACCAACGAACATCATTTCATTTTTATTTATATACTAGTTGGCCCCGGCTTCGCACGAGTGCACTAATGAAGAAAATTAGACCAAATCTTTCCTTTACAGTACGACCATCTAAATATATAAAAGAAGAAACTGACTGACTGACTGACATATCAACGCACAGCCCAAACCGCTGCGCTGGGTCTAGAGATTCCAAATTTGGCTCGTAGGTTCCTTATGAGGTCTAGGCTTCGATCAATAATTTGATCGAAGGGTCGAGGGGTGCACTAAGAAAGGATTTTTCAAAATTCACCCTCTAAAGGACAGAAACGGGGGTCCAAAGTTTGTATGAAAAATCTTATTCCTTGAGTTAATAGACTTGAAACTTGGCATGAATATTAACCTAAGCAAATAAAATGACAATAAAATAATTACACAACAATAACACACGTAATATCTATAAACTACTATTGCTGGTATTTTTTAAAATAGCAGGTTTAATATACCGTTCTACAACTTTTTTACTACTTTTTTCACAAAACAACCAAAACAATAATTTTTTTTCGGATTTAACAGATAAAACATTGTGAAACTGAACAACTAAACGTCAATCTGTCAATATTTTGAAGATCTTCCTACTGACTTTTGTCTCACTCACTTTTTATATGGAGATTTTCTTTCATACAATCCTTGTCCTGACAATTACAAACAACAAAAAAATAGTTAGCCAAATAGGTGCAACCGTTCTGAAGTGATGCGCTTACATATATTCGGCAACAGATTTTTTCTTCTCTTGGGTACTTTACCAGTCGACAACGATGCGGAGGAATTTTTCGATGCCGTATTTTAGTTTTAGTTATGTTAGGATATAATTTTGTTATTTTTAGGTTATGTTTATATTACATTAAAAAAAAATACAAATATATTTATATACATGTTTATAAGGATAGATTTTGTAAATTGATTCTAAAAAAACTTTCAACAGGCAATGAAATAAATTCCCTAATAGAAACAGATAAACATCATTAACTATAAAAATAACTATTTATAACCTTCTGTTCCGGCTTAACAACAGTTAACAATATTACAATAAAATGTGTTAATGTAATATAACACGCTATTTTAACTGACCGTAGTGTAGTTAATGTGTTTTCTAAATAACTTTTATCGGCCCCTTTGAGGTGTGGGTGTTCAAACTAATTGAAGTTACAAAGGAATTTTGTAAATTTATGTTAATTCTCTGGAGTAAAAAAAATATGCTCGTTGTGATCATACAATGAAGGCAAAATGTGTGTTACTTATTAAAGCTCCCGTAGATGGCTTCTTTGATATACAGACTGAAATTTTAATGGTTGTCTTCCTCTTACTGTGTCACTGTACACATAATTATGAACAACTTTTACTATGAGTCCAAACCAGAAATCGCGAAAAAAAAATCAGCTGTTCAGTACATCGAACTTGCCAAAATGTAGGGAGCAGCAGATTTTTTTTCGCGATTTCAGGTGTGGTCCCATAGTAAAAGTTGTTCATAATGATGAGTACAATGACCCTTTAGGAGGAAAACAACCATTAAAGTTTCACCCTGTACAAGGTGTATCTATTAATACACGAAATCTCTTAAAGGGTCATTCTACTCATCATTATGAACAATATTTACTATGGGACCGAACCTGAAATCCCTACATTTTGACGAGTTAGGCGAAACACACTCAGCTAATTTTTTTCGCGATTTCAGGTTTGGTCCCATAGTAAAAGTTGTTCATAATGATGAGTGCAATGATGAAATTTTAGCCGCAAGCGCGACTTCTGATGGACGCAGTACCCCTCCTAGGTTCAATCCCCAGGTTTTTTATATAAGGAATCTTCCAGTTGCAGCTCGCAGCCTCGACTGGTGCTCAGATGCCAATAGGCTCGTGGCATATTAAATGGGACTTTTAAAATAATAGCCGAATATCGGTCGCAGCGTCCTATTTCAGCCGAGGTTAGTCATCGACACAGGCAGTGGCGGATTTGCAGTCTTGGCCGCCCTAGCCCTAGGCCCTAGCCTAGGGCATGTAGTAAGTACCAACCGCCCCTTTCTCAGCACCAATCATAAAGACTATATAATGAATTTACTTTATTGCCAACTTTTATCGAAATCGATTCAGAAATTTTGTTAACTTTAATATCTGCTACGAGTAGTTAGTTACCGATTTATTTTTCGCGATTTCAGGTTTGGTCCCATAATAAAAGTTGTTCATAATGACGAGTACAGTAACCCCTTAAGAGGATAATAATAACCAGGTATATCTACGTACGAAAGTAATTTAAGAAGATTATTGTTATATGATGCGGTGCAGTGCGGCCCGCCATAATGTGCTAGCCTTTAGAATATTTAGGTACTTTCAGCCAAATTGGCCGCCCCTAATATCTGGCCGCCCTACGCCCGGGCCTACAGGGCCTAAGGGCAAATCCGCTACTGGACGCAGGAGATACTATAGCGAACATGATCCATGCGTCATGTTCGTGAACGGGCGCCGTCAGTTGGGACTGGTCGTCTCTTAGCTGCCATGGCTTATTTTTAATTGTTAATTTAGTTGTTTTAGTTTTTATCTTTTTATTACGGACGCATTTTAACGTGCACGTCTTTCTACATGTTCTCACATGTATATTTTCAACATGAACGATGTAACCAATATTTGGAAAAAATATTTTGATCTATAAGAGTGTCCGTGGAGTTTCTTGCCCGTTCTTCTCCATAGGGATCTACTACGCTTTGGAATGGGCAACTACCTTCATCTTTCTGACTGACCGACCCATTGACCATTCAAAAGTGCCTGTAATTGGTTTATTTGAAATAAATGCTTTGAGTTTGAGTTTGAACAGGTGTGTACACAGACACACAGGTGCCCTCTCTCTTCCCTCACTCTCATAGTCCGATTGGAGTAAGAATATCTGGCGTAAGAATAACAATTTATCCACACATGACAAAAACCTAATTACCAAACAGCACGGGAATCATACAGCAGGGCGCATTAACGATTGTCACTAAGACGTCATTAAGTCGCTAAGACTAGTCGCGTCATTAAAACGACTTCCCGTCAGTTATTGCTGACGCCGTCGTAAACTGGTACAGACTGTCGCAGATCGTAAACTTACTGTCGTAAAGTGTGCACTTGCGTTTTCGTGGGTGGTTGCATTTTGTTCGGATTTGGGATGTTTGTATTAGAGTTTTTGTTGCTAAGGAAATGACATTCTAGCAGGGTGACGTAACACTGGCTGTAAATGTCATCAGTTTTATACAAAACAAAATTTAATATAAAAAAAAAATTAATGAATAAATGAAATTTTAATATATATAATATTTATAATATGATCCCGACACCGGCGGACCTCTATTTTTTATATTTTTAAATGTTTTTTTTTATATCCTTTTTTTAAGAAATATTTAAAAATGTAAATATATAAAAATTAAAATAAATAAACGACACAACAATAATATATGGTGTATCTATTTATACACGAAATCTCTTAAGGGGTCATTGACTAATAATTCAGAAAAAAAAATCAGTCGTTTTAATTATGAATTTAGTCAAATCAGTCATTCTGACATTACAAACAGACACTTCAATTTTATTTATTTGTGTAGATTGATAACGGCACGCTTATTTTTCTCGAAGGATAGGCAGAGTTGCTTAGCATACCCACATTTTGGCAGTAATAAGTCGCATGTAGTAGAGAAGAGCCTACCGCCATAAATTTAGATTCAGGGCTACTACAGAAAATTTGCTAATGGAATCCCAAAAATACTGACCAAGGATTATGCTTGAATATGCTAAATCAGCCTATAATGTTCCCACTGCTGGGACACAGGCTTACTCTCTTCGAGGAGTGGGCTGTAATCTACTACCCAGGCTCAGTGCGGGTTGGTGTCACAAGTCTTCGAATTTTTGGTTCTAGGAGATGCCGGTTTCCACACAATGTTTTCCTTCACCGTTTTGAAAGAAGAAGTGATGATGAAATTATTTACACAAAGTAAAGTGCCTGCCTGGGTTCGAACCCACGACCTACAATTCGTAAGTCGGGGCCATCATAAAATAAAATAAACCAGAGTACACTTTACCGAAACATTCTAAAAGCTTAATCAAGTCTCTAATCAGTAAATCTGCTGTCAAAATGTCATGTTAACATTTGTGATTGATTAGCAAAGTGAAACATGGTCGCGTTGACATAATATTTTGAAGCTGATTGAATCACGCCTCCAATAATAAGTTAATCACTTTATAAGTTAAAACTTTATTTGTAAGACTTCACACTACACTGTCGGTAAGTTCAGGATTCGTTTACAATTTGACGGTTTGACACGGATAGATTATAAATAGAATAAAATTTTCGATACAATGAAATGACAGAAACTATCAACAAAGCAAAAATAAATTAAATCTATCAACGCGAAATTATAGACTGGTAAAACGAAGATGGCAATTTTGCGAACAGAATTTTCTTTTTGAACATGTCACGAGTAAATTATTTGATAAACATAACATTTCTCATGCATTAAGTCAAAATAAATCTGCCTAGCATTTTCCCAACTATGTTGGGGTCGGCTTCCAGTTTAACCGGAGGCAGCCGAATACCAGTATTTTATATGGATCGACTGCCTATCTGACCTCCACAACCCAGATACTCCCAGTATCTGGGTTGTGGAGTTCAGATGGGCACGATACCCCTTTGTAAGAATGGTTGTCAGACTTTCGGGCTTCTGTCGACTCGTAACGACTGTCAAAGATCCAAGATTAACAGCCGGGACCAACGGCTTAATGTGCTTTCCGAGACACGGAGGGGTCTCGATGTGTAGAGAAAGATGGTCTGAAGCATTAGGTATAAGATATTAAATTAAAAAACTATTTAGAGAATGACTGATAAGTATAATCATTAATCATATTCAACAGCATTTAACGAACTTATCCTTAATGCACATATTTATCCACTTATTTTGCATTGTCATCTAGGCATTCACTAACAGAATATGCCTTCTGAGATATAAAGTTGTTTTAAATATTTCTTTAAAGATTTTCTAGACGACATTATTAAAAATTTTGTATCACTTTATTTTTCAATATTTGATTGTAAAAACATAACCTAAAAATAACAAAAATATATCCTAACATAAAACTAAAACTATTCACAAACTAAAACAAGGCGTCGAAAAATTCATCCGCATCGCTGTCGACTGGTAAAGTACCCAAGAGACTGGCGGCATTGCCACGTTGTATGGCAATGCTTAACCTCTGGTCAAGGTAAAAACCAGCCCTTGGATCAAGGGAAGTGTCAACCAGACGTTTCGATATTTCTTTATAGAGATATATATATATATATATATATAAGAAGGAATATATATATATAGGTAAGTAATTACCTACCTATATATATATATATATATATATATATATAGGTAGGTAATTACTTCTATTTTCGACAGAGCGACATGAGTAACTAATCCGATACAATCCCTTTCTCGGGAAAGTTCGGCAAGTTCCGTGGGAAATAAACAGCTGATGTGCAGAAGTATTTATTACTAGTCACACTAATATGCGAATATGAAATAAGGATAATGTCGTGCTACGATTTATTTGAAGACTACCTATTAATAGCAATATTTTAATAGTAGCGTTATTTTGGTCCTTAATAATGTTGTATGTGGTTTTAAATGAGATCGTAAAAGCAAAGTAATTTTATAACAACGCATGACTTTGAAATATACAAGGTTTAATTGCAATAACTGAAAACCTCATGGGGTCATTGTGTTCATCATTATGAACAACTTTTACTATGGGACCAGTACTAAAATCACGAAAAAAAAAACTGATATTCACTACATTTATGTTCTCGTCAAAATGTAGGGAACTGGTGATATTTTTGAGTACAATAACCCCTTAAGAGATTTTAAGTTATTGAAATTACACCTTGTATGTATCCCTTACCCCCGACTCATGTTAGCTGAAAGAACCGTAGGGTTTTAGTCGGTTCTCCCCAGACAGAGGGAATCCTAGAAGGATTTCTCCACAAAAAAAAAGAAAAGGGGGAGTTTGGCCTTAACTAAAGGATTTCTAAGGTACGGTAGATCAACTGTCGGTCGGCCAGCCAACAGCCAAAATGAGTCGATGACTTATAGAGAACAGCGGGTAAGCACTAGATGAGACTGACCAGGGAAGCATGACACCGAGGAGCAGTCTATGATGATATGAAGCAAGATGCACCTCATAAAGCAAGCTATGCTTTAACTCCTTTAAAACACCTTTCAAACATGAATGAAAATAACAACAAAAGACTGAAGTATCATCACATCAGATAATGTTGTCATATTTACGATGTTCATAAACACAGACACGTATGCCTCTGTGAGGCAGTTCTGCTGTAGGTAAGCTGTGTACTAAAACTTTATGTATCGGGCTGTAAAGAATCTATTGAATTGTACGAGTAATGGAGTATGTTACAATGTGTTAAAGTGATAGTGTGTGACAGCTAATGGTATTGATTTATAAGGCGCCTGGGTGGGCAAAGCCGTAAAGGGAATACCAGACACATCGTAGGAAAGAAAGAAAGAAAGAAAACTTGTTTATTGTAGGTGCGTTGTCACTTCAGAGACAATTAAAGCTGGAATGGTCAATATTTACGGATAGAAACAGTGTGTTCTGTGTGGTTTTCAACAAAGAACAGACCATCTCTGGTCTAGTTTTGGTGCAGCACAAAAAATTCTGCTGCTGTATCGTTGTCTTCTGAAAGGTAGGCCCGTGATTTTTTTTTTCCAAGTGGGATTTCGGAGTAGCAGCCCGCAGTCTGGATGTGTGCCCGGTTGATGGCAATAGACTCGCCCCCCATTACATGGTACTCAAACGTAACTGGCGAAATGTGGGTGTACTATAGGTACACCTCTGCCTAACCCTTCACGGATTACAGGCGTGATGTTATGTTTTTTTTTAATTGCAGACATCTACGGACTAGTAATTAACAGTCTTGTTGCCAGTTTTCCAATCTATATCACACAAAAAAAACCGGCCAAGTGCGTGTCGGACCACGCACAATGAAGGGTTCCGTAGTTGGGATGAATTTATCTTAAGAAAAACATGTTCTCCCATACATTCCAACTGTAAATGTAAGTTTGTACTCACAATATTGATAGATTTACCATGTTATTTTAAGACCACAGACTTCTTATAGGTTTACCTGTAATCTACAGGTAAAGATCTATTTTCTGTATTTATTTCAAAATTTTAGGCTCAGTAGTTTCGGAGATAAGGGGGGAATGGTCAATTTTCGTCTATTTTCTTAAATAACTTTAAAACAATTTATTTTAAAATTATAAAAAAAAAATATTTGAGACCCTCATAGTACCCCCCTTTCATTTGACATGCCACATGGTGTAGTTTGCAAAACTTTTTTTTTTAATTTTCTTATTTGCCTTCAAAAGTGACCTCTATATTCAAAATTCATTTATTTACTTTACCCGTCCGTGTTTGGGTCACAGAAATTCATATGTGTACCAAATTTCAACTTAATCGGTCCATTAGATTCGGAGCAAATTGGTTGTGACAGACGGACAGACAGACAGACAGACACACGAGTGATCCTATAAGGGTTCCGTTTTTTTTCCTTTTGAGGTACGGAACCCTAAAAATGCTGTCACCCCCAAAAACTGACTTAGGTAACCGCTTTTACCATTTTCTAATTCCGTAACCGGATAAATTTTACTACCAGCCATCCACAATCAGGACATCTAACATACGTTCCTCAAAATAGGTATGAGAAACCAATACATTTTTCCTCCTCACTCCCCACTAAGAGGGAAGGGAGGGGGAGACTTTACGAGTGTCATAAAAGTGGATAATATACTTAGTCTGAGGGCAGAGTCGTGATCGAAATACGCCAGTATCGACTATTTATTTTGTACGAGCGCAAATGAAAAGGTCGGAATTAAGTTTGGCTTGTTGGAATTAGAATTGGGACTGCAATTAATCCGATGCGTTTCGGACCTTTCCATCCATCCTCCTTTTTTCTCCTGCCGTAACTCAATTTATTTACATAGACCCAAGTCCCTGTTATTCAGGGGGCTTGTAGCTAAGTAACAACAGCCACGCGGGTCGATCGATCAGGTTAAGCTACGCTTGCCATTATTGGTTCGTGGATGGGTGAGCATCTTTACATACCAAGACGCCGCCGAGCCTCGAAAAGCTCTTTAAGCCGTTGGTCTCGGCTGTTATTCGTGGATCTTTGACAGTCGTTACGGGTCGTCAGAAGCCCAAAAGTCTGACAACCAGTCTTACCAAAGAGTATCGTATTACCCAGTAACTGGGTTGTGGAGGTCAGATAGGGAGTCTCTCCATGTAAAATACTGGTAGTCAGCTGCATCCGGTTTGACTGGAAGCCGACCCCAACATAGTTGGGAAAAGGCTAGGGAGATGATGACTTAGACTAAGCGAATATTAAGACTTGTCTTCTGTTGGCATGGGCTGTTCTCGTATAGCATAACCATAATGTTCCCACTGCTGGGACACAGGGTCCCAGTGGACGTAATCTACCACACGGGCCCAGTAAAAGTTGGTGGATGTCGTATGTCCTTGAATTTTTGGTTCTAGGACATCGTTTTGAGAGCTATGGTGATGAAATATTTTACACAAAGTAAAACGCCTGCCAGGGTTTGAACCTATGACCTAACAACTCGTAAGTCGCAGCCGTTACCACCGCAGTCGCACCACCACTGCTCTTCTCGTACACTCATGCTGATTCGACAGAAATTGGATGTGGTGAATTTACACTGTAGGTAAACATTTACAACCCTGTGACGTCATTCGAATGCTAAAATATACCTGTAGCATTGTATTTACCTACTTACTCCGGTTTCTGAGGCAAGATGTTACACTTCAAAAACTTAATCCGGAATATAGAAACCGTAAATGAATCTTAGTTATTGTCTTGTTGTATATAAGGAATCATTGTGTTCTACAGCGTGACCTGCCGTGTGATTCTGTAAGACCTCATTCTAAGCTTCGATTCTGAATCCGCTGTGAGTTTCTTGATTGGCATTCTAAAAACTCAGTTAATAATTCGAATTTACACTAGCGCTACCCTTGCGAGCGTGTCAGCGAGTTGAACTAAATTGACCGTAAGATTTTGACAGATAAAGTATGAGATGACGTAAGAAGTGTCATTCAATAAGGTGATAAGTACACGCGTTCATTGTATTGTAATTATTAGACCAGACTTAGACTAAGCGAGGAGCTCGTGGCCAAGTAATAACAGCCGCACGGGTCGATCCATCAGGTTAAGCTACGCTTTCCGGGGTTGGTTCGTGAATGGGTGACCATTTTTACATGACTTCTTCGAGCCTCGGAAAGCATGTTCAGCCGTTGGTCGCGGCTGTCATTTATGGATCTTTGACAGTCGTTGGGGTCGTCAGAAGCCTGAAAGTCTGACAACCAATATTACCAAGGGGTATTGTATTACCCAGTAACTGGGTTGTGGAGATACGACCCCAACATAGTTGGGAAAAGGCTAGGTAGATTGATTGATCATAAAACATACACCTGAAAATTATTTTTTTCCTTCTGGATCAGTCGGGTAAAATTACGAGTTCAGTTTATCCTAGTTCTTTATTTATTCTTTAGCAGGTTCAAAAGGTAGACTGACTCTACATCACCTCGTAACACCAAACACACAATACGCTCACTCGCCACTATTTCAAACTATTGAAACGTTCAACCCGTCGACCGTCAAAGTCACAAAGGGCCCGCCCACACAATCGAGGGGGTCAAAAAGATCCGAAGCACCCCCAAGTAAGATTGCCCAATTCATCCCATGAATGGCAAAATCAGGACTGCCGTATCCTTTATTCATTTACGGAGGTGACGGAATTAAATTACCTTTATACACGTAGGTCCCAGTCGCCGTTTTCGGCGCATTATTATTAAATAAATAGATAGAGTAGGTATTGCTGTGACACGATAGAAATTAACACAATAATATTAAATGGCTTATCATTGTCCCACTGCAGGGCAAAGGCCTCTTCTCATACAGAGAAGGCGCGAGCATTGATCGCCACACTTGCTCAAGACGGGGTGGCGATTTCAGACTTATACTATGTATAATCTATCTATATAAATAAAAAGAGAAGTCCTGACTGAATGACTTACTCATCAACGCCCAACCCAAACCCTTGAACCTAGAAAGCTTTGTAATGTAGACAAGGATTAAGGAAGGATTTCCCGGTAGGACGATTCCGTGGGATATTTTCCGACATCCAGGCGGCAAAGCCGCGGGGAAAAGCTAGTTTTATAATAAAGTTAATTATAAGTCCAGGTTTCCTCACGATGTTTTCCTTCACCGATGTCAGTAATGTCCAAGATAAACTCAGAAAGTACATATAAATTGAAAAAGTCACATTGGTACTGGCCCGGATTTGAACCCAAAGCCTCGTGGATGAGAGGTAACCAGTGGGCAATTTCTTAAAAAAAAATGTTAGTCTGTCTGCAACAAGGCTTTATCTCAGCAATGGTAAGAAATAGTTAAATACAATCTGCACGTATTGTTTAGTGGTATTCTGCACTATTATATAAATTGAAGTACCTACATAATCAACGCTTGAAAATCGAGATATAAATGCCATTTTTGTCAATTTGCTGCTCCTCTTACTTCAAGGTAAAAGTCTCATGGTTTCCCTTTGTGTTGCCTCTTCTGACAAATCCTTCACGAACGTATCCAAGTATTCCCACCAGCGTTTCCTAGTATTAATAAAATTGTAACTTCTCTCTAATGTTACCATCGTAACTCGTGTTCCGTCTCAAATATATTAGATTACTCCTGAGTTACGCCATAATTAGTTTACGCTAACGTTTTTATTGTACGCGTAATTTTCCTTTGTTCCCCTAATTGTCCTTTTCGTAAATATTTTATCTTTTATTGGATGAGATTTTTTATGAAATATTTATGAGTGTTATGAATTTTCTTTGGTTTTAAATGGATTATTGTAATGTATGATGATTGTGGATGTTTTTATTGAATTGGAAATTTATTGGATTGTACTGTGCAATAATTTATGAGAAATACTTACTCTAATTTTAGATGACATTACGCAAAAAGTTATAAAAACTGTTGGTCATTCACAAACTGATAATTTAGTAGTAAGTATTAGGTAAAAAATAAGTGGATGACCTTGTAAAGGGCGCAGGAATCCGCTGGATGCGGGAAGCACAGAACCAGTCCAAGTGCCGGTGCTGGGATGTCCAGTCTTTCGGCTGAAATGATGATAATGATTCTGGAAAAATAAATGTATAATTAGATTAGTATATAATAAAAAATAAAAAGGGAAAAAGCTCTTAAGGCATCAAAAAATTCGTCCACATCGCTGTCATTGGGAAAAGTGTCCAAAAGGCTGGCAGCATTGCCACGTTGGATGGCAATGCTAATTCTTTGGGCTAAAAATAGGCCAGCCCTCTGGTCCCGTGTAGAGTCGACCAACCGCTTGGCGATGTCACGAAAAACTCGATGAGCACTCGGACCCCGAGACCTTTTTATTTTTTATTATATACTTGTACATACTCGTAATATATATATTTTAGTGTTAGCTTGTACATTGTAATTAAGGTAAATAATTATGTTATATAAAAATAAACAAGTTCATTGGATTAGTTCTAAACTTATAAAAGTGGCTAGAACTTTTAATAATAGACCTACTGTTTAGTATATGACCTTGCGACTATCTTACAAGCAACACACTTTATTTTTAGAGCCCATTTACCTAAATACCGGCTTTAATTCCAAAACTATTACTGCCAGCTCTCAAATAGGCCTTGAATAGCCACATATTTCAAATCCAATCTCCTGTACAGTCATCTAATAATTTAGCCAAAAAACGATACAAAGCATATACCTAAAAAATGTTCCTTCTAAAAACTAGTTTTTTTCTAATACTCGTATAATATTCCCAAGATAACCCCGTATGATGATTCAATATTCCAATTTAAACCCTAAAACGTTCCGTTAAGCAAAACCAGCTGAATAACAAAGTTAAAAAGTTGATTTACCCGCCGTGGAGGCACTCTGATTTGATTATTGATATAGATTGATATTGAAAGTGGAAGGGTGCTGGTGGAAGAAGTGGAACGTGGTATAAGAGGTAGCGGTAGCGATTTTTGAAGGATAAAATATAATCAATTTGATAATTGGCAGTAGACAAAGTTGCTGCGATCAATTCCTGCACGGGTAATAATTTTATACAAATTGACCATGGAATTAATAAATTGCTGAATGGCCAATTTATTTGAAAATGAGTTTATGTGTCTTATCATTGTATTTGTTGTCCGCGACTTACGATTTTAATCGTTGCGATTTTGAAACTGCGAAATAAAATCGCAAACGAAAAATAATTTTTCAAGCGAATTCTCAAGCGATTTTTTACCGCAGTGGGCGGACTCTACTATAATGGTATTGTTCTCAGATTTAAAATTATTATCCGCAACGATTAAAATTCGTAGTCCGTGCTTAGCCTTAGGTCGTAGGTTCGAACCTTTGGTTCGAACCCTGACAGGCGCTTTACTATGTGTAAATTATTTCATCAACACTGCTCTCAAAACGGTGAAGGAAAACATCGTGAGGAAATCGTGTCCTAGAACCAAAAATTCGAAGACATGTGACATCTACGAACCCGCACTGGGCCCGCGTGGTAGATTACGGCCCGCTCCCTCAATATAAGCTGAGAATGATTATAACGATTGTATTTTTTTGGGGATGTGCTTAACAGCAAATGAGGTATCATTTCTATTTCCAAATAAATATTTTTTTCTTAAGGCTGACAACTAGCGCCACCTTTGAGAAAAAATCACAAGTCTGGAGATATGGAACATCCTACGCTCACATTTTTAGTCAGACGTTGTACAATTTTTTGTATTAAAAAAATCAACACTAAAACTTCCTAGGTTCGAAGCATTTAACGCCAAAATTGGCCGTTTTTGGCGTTAAGTTGACAGCCTAAACAACTGCTAAACACAGTTTTGTGGTAAAGCGGTGTAAATCCTGTTATCGACATTTTCTATTCTATAATGCTAAAAGCAAAAAAGAAACGAAGGGCTTGTTTATTAAAACTCCAAGAAAACCCTCAAGAATAGGAAAACTAATGATGCTAGAGAAATTATTAAAAAAAAACTATTTCATAAGGAAAAAAAAGCTTTGTTCTACGAACTCCTTTTGTAAATAGCTCTTCTATTTACAAAAGGAGTTCGTAGAACAAAGCTTTTAAGTTAACTGCCGGCGGGTCTATTCTGTAAGAATCTCACCGTGATAGCTTAGAGATGAAGCAAGCTGGAAGTGAGCTGTCATTCCACCTGATACCTACTAGGGATTGACACAGCCAGCCCACTTCGCCTAAGTCTTCACGGTGAGGTTTCAACAGAATAGGCCAACGGTTCAAACAAAGCATTGCAAGTGTTAGGTTTTAAATAATTTTAATAAATCGTTAAATCATCTTAGTCGATTATTGGAATATTTTATTTGTTACACTGGCAACACTGATAAGAACGAATGATTGTTTGCAATGACGGGAAAGGACTCGGCCTCTTGGGCTCGGGACAGCATTGAATGCGGACGTGTTCTAGAAGTGTTATCTGCAGAAGAAGAAATATACACTTCTGGACACATCTATTGGCCCACCTTAGAGTTTAGGTTTCGATGGCCCCTACCGAAATATGATTGCTAGATTGAACAAAAACTGTTGATGCAGTTTTAAACCTGATACATTTTACCATCTTTTTCGATCGTATTGTTTTAAATTTGAATTCAGAATACCATACGACATGGAGCTACGCCTAACAAGTCGGATATGCGCCTTGTTAAAGGCAATTGATTTTTGAATAAAAAACATGTTTTATCAAATAAAGGTTTAATTTAATAACGCGTGT
Organism: Cosmia pyralina; assembly: GCA_946251885.1. Taxonomy (NCBI): domain Eukaryota; kingdom Metazoa; phylum Arthropoda; class Insecta; order Lepidoptera; family Noctuidae; genus Cosmia; species Cosmia pyralina. The sequence continues at coordinate 20,216,474 of OX276342.1, read as the reverse complement.
TGCCTCCATGGGCATCTACCACAGCTCTCATACGATTAGGCATAGAGTTTATCAACCGCTCTATGAAATTTTGAGGGATCATCTCCCATTCCTCTTCTATGGCAGTTTTCAACTCCTGCATCGTCTGGGCAACTGGCTGACGAGCCCTAACACGTCTTTTTAACTCGTCCCACATGTGCTCAATGGGGTTCATGTCTGGGCTTCTGGCTGGCCAGTCCATAACTGTGATGTTCACATCCCGAAGATATTCCCTGACGATGCCGGCCGCATGGGCTCTTGCATTATCATGCATAAAAAGGAAATTTGGGTCCACATAGTCCGCGTATGGTATCACGTGAAGTTCTAAGCACTCACGAATGTACCTTTCAGCATTTAATGTTGGCAGCCGTGGTCCTGTAACAACCTCAAGTTGAGTTTTGCCGCTCGCGGATATACCGCCCCAGACAGTCCATGAGCCACCGCCATAAGCAACCCTCTCTTCAAAGCAGCATTGTGCGAAACGCTCTTCCTTACGTCGGTAGACCTTCTTCCTTCCATCATTGCCATGTAACACAATTTTAGACTCATCAGAAAAGAGTACACGGCTCCAATCTTGCTGTGTCCAATTTAAATGACTGCGTGCGAAATGAAGGCGCGCTGTTCGGTGGGCTCGCGTTAGTTTGGGGCCATTAGCTGGCTTGTGTGGTACCATATCGCGTTCTTTTAACCTTCTCCGAACAGTTCGAGCGCTCACAGATACTCCGTGGAAGTCGCGAAGTTGGTTTTGTATCTCAATGGAGGTAAGGTGACGATTTCTCAAGCTGGTCGTCACGATGAATCGATCCTGCCTTTCAGTTGTGACCCGAGATCGTGGCCTTCCTTGGCGACGAACAAAGCCGCCAGTCTCTAGGTACCTCCGATAAACATTTCGGACCGCAGATCGACTTAAATTAAGTTGAGCACACACGTTTCTTTGGCTGTGTCCGGCCTGAATTATTGCCACAGCTTGGGCGGCGACTTCAGGTGAAGTATCCATAGATTATTGATAGAACCTCACCTTAATGTTAAGAATAAGTAATGTTTGTTGCAAAACCAAAGATATCAATCACTTTTTCAAGAATTAAATCCAAGTAAACCAATAAAACCAAGTTTTCTTAGTATTCGATTGTTTGATATCAACAAACAGGCTCCAAATTTTCTTTTGTTTCTTTAAATTCTGTGTTCGAAATTCAAAAAAAGACTATTGAATGAAATTGTGAATGTGCCAGGTTCAAAACTGCATAAAAACTTTTTGCTCGACCTAATATAAAATTTTAGCTAGGACCAAACGAAACTGAAAATACAAGGTGGGCCAAAAGATGTGTCCAGAAGTGTATATCTACCTTCCAGTACTTGACGTAAGTTTTATTTCACAATAAATAAAATTGTGTTTAGTTTCAAGAATTTTCCTGAACGGGGATGGAGATAAAATATATTCAATAGTAAATTATGACAATAATATAATGCTCAGATTCCAAATAGTCAGTAACCTTAACGAAAAAAATTCTGTACAAATATGTATTTTTGATATATACATACATAAAACTCACGCCTTCTTCCCATGGGGATATCCAGAAACTACAGAACGCCACCTGCTACGATCCTTACATACTTCTTTACGTTCATACACTGGTCATACACGCACGCCGGTTGCGAGTACTACGCTCCTGACCTATTTGAAGAACATCACCAATAAGGTCACCTCACTATTAAATTAAATTAAATTAATCTAAACATGCTCTTTTAAATTTTTAACCGACGAAAAAATAGGAGGAGGTTGTCTAGTCGACACGTATATATATATATATTTATGTATGACCACGCAACTTTTTACAGAATAGTCCAATTTCAACTTTTTTTTTTTTTTGTTTTATTCTATACCTTAAAATTGGTCCCATATAAAATGTATTAACATTGCTTTGGTAGTTTTTGATTTAGCTTCAATAATACGTATTTTTTCTCCACTTTTTATGTGGATGATGATATAATTTCTTTTGCAGGTAGTGGTATTAGAATTACTGTGGAGTAGGTACCACAACTAAAAAGTGAAAAATAAAAACTTTTTTACAAAAAAATACAACTTACTTCCAAAAACAACACTACAAAGTGAAAAATAACTTTAATTTCGGAAGTCGGTGGCAAAAAAAAAATACATTCAACCAGACACCGAGTTTCGAAATTAAACTTATTTGTCACTTTGTACTGTTGTTTTTGGAAGTCGGTTGTATTTTTTTGTAAAAAAGGTTTTTGTCACTACAGAAAATATAGTGACGTAGTGACAAAAACAACCACACACACCGTTGCCTTACCAAATCATTCCTCAGCCTTAATTTTTCATAGTGTATAAAAAATCTACTCCGAACTTGGGCTCAACCCTAAAAAGCACAGCTTTATTAAACGCGATAGGGCACGTCATAACCTGTCGTACAAGCTGTCTGCGATGGGTATTTTCGTTGAAAGCGCGTCGATATTGTCTTGTTACTTACCTATGTTCGGCTTTTTTTTTACTCGTGTCGACAATAAACTGATTGTGATGCTTCGAAAACTAGTCACTTTTGTCATGATTAATGATAGCTGAATTGTTGAAGTTTTCGTTCTAAATGCTAGTTTGTTCAAAGCGAATGTTTACTGAAGTGGATTAATATTGGTGAAATTGCTAGACATTTTGCAGAAGATAAATTGCTTTACACACGTTTTGGGTTTACAGTGTTGCACTTTACGACTAGACAGCGTTCCGTTTCGTATATAAAGCGGGTTTAAAGTTTATTAAAATGCATTATACAAGTCGTCGTTAAACATAGTTTCGTCTTTGGCTTTAAGGTTTAGAATTTCCTTTATATAACCATGCTTACCCGGTTTTAGGGTCCTAAAACCGGGTAAGCATGGTTATATAAAGGAAATTCTAAACCTTAAAGCTCCCCAAGTAATACTAGTGACTAAATATCATCTTCCTGCCCTTATCCCATATTACTTGGGGTCGGCGCAACACGTTTTCTTCTTCCATTCTCCCCTGTCAACCGTCACGCTATCATTCACTCCCTTCTCTTTCATATCATTCATCACACACAATCCATCCTTCTTTTCTTTGGCCTTCCTCTTCCTCTCCATCCTCTCATTCATCACTCTTTTCGTCACATGCGTTTCGTCTCTCCTCTATTAGTTTGACTAAATAAACGTATGTAATTACTTATTAATACAGTTGGAAAATCATAAGTCACAGGTGCCGCGGACTCCTAATCGTACCAGATTCAATACCAAAATCACATTAGCAGTACGAACCACACAGAAAACAACGAAAAAGTAATTTACGAAGCAAAAATATGACAAGAATAAAAATAAGAGTAATCAGATCATCATTAATTCTTATTTTTGCGGGCGAATAACGTATTTTATATGAGAATGGACAATAAATGGGAAATTAGCGTGGCTTGTTAAAATATATGGGGCGAGTATGCTGACAGCGGCATCTATCTGGTTAATGAGTGGTCGGAATGACCCCCGTCGCGTTTGGGGGGTTGGGTGGCTGACGGGAAAAATGTGCTTGGTTTTTTTGGTGTTGCGTTGAATCGTAAATGTTTTTTCTACGAATTTGTGGTCGGGGTATAAAATTAGGAAGAAAGATTTTTTGTGGATTGTGTTTGTTTCTTGTTTATTAGGGCTGTTTTATAAGGTGACTTAGGGGTTGTGGATAACAGGATATGCATTATAGGCAAATAACTATACATTGAAATAACTAGTTTGCTTGCTAAATGTGATGATAATGGCAATATTTCTCTAGCTATGTCTAGTCTATGGGAGTATAATGAGGTAACAAGAAAATGCAATGCGATGCGATGTCTTAACTATGTCATTCATCATCATTCTCCTGCCCTTATCCCAATCTATTTGGGGTCGGCGCAACATGTCCTTTTTTCCATACTTCTCTATCATGCGTCATCTCGGTAGTCACCCCCCTTTCTAGCAAGGTCATCTTTCACACAGTCCATCCATCGTTTCTTTGGTCTTCCCCTACTCTTATAGCCATCGACATTCATACTCAAAACTTTCTTCACGACATTTTCCTCACTTCTTGAATCGCTTCTGAATACCAGGAAACGTAAATAAATATATAACTTATTGGCATAACTGTGAAATTAAGCAATATCTCAAAGGTAAACTTAACCTTGCTGAAATTGATCCTTAGTCTCATGGATCAAATAGACCGCAGTAGGAAGTGCAAGGTTATTAATAGAGTAGACCAAAAGACCAATAGAAATTCACTTCTAAGTGAGTTTCTATTGGTCTTTTGTTAAGTATTCTATTGTTGATGTTGGATGGGTATTATAGTATTAAATATGCAACTTTAGTGAACAAATCAGTTATCAAACCGTTTTTGTTTTAATTTTGTTTTTTTTTTTTGTATTGTGATCAATTTGTTGTCTTGATTCAACTGTGATACCTTACTTTATTCTGATGATGACAACACAATAATAATTATTATGATGTCATATAGCTGATCTGATAAGAGCAAGAAGAAAAATAGAGAGCAGTGGTGGTGGGTGGTGGTGGTGGTAGGGGATACCTCATGTAAATCATTTCTTCACCACTGCTCTCAAAACGGTGAAGGAAAACATCGTAAGAAAACCGGCATGTCCTAGAACTAAAAATTCGAAGACATTGATATCTACCAATCCGCACTGGGTCCTCTTGGTGGATTATAGTTAAAGCCCTCTCCCTCTCGAAGAGAGGAGGCCTGTGTCCCAGCAGTAGGAACATTTTAAGCTGATTATGCAGAAAAATATGCTTTACTTCGCAAAAGTTAATATCGCGCCTGTATTCTACAATGGGGTAATCAGAAAGGTGTAGTTTACACATATATCATCACATAATGATTAAGTTTCAAGTAATGGTGGTCGATGCTATTGCCTATTCAAGGGAAAAAATAGTTAATCAATCTGCCTAGCCTTTTCCCAACTATGTTGGGGTCGGCTTCCAGTCTAACCGGTTGCAGCTGAATACCAGTATTTAACATGGAGCGATTGCCTATCTGACCTCCACAACCCATTAACTGGGTAACACGATACCCCTTGGTAAGACTGGTTGTCAGACTTTTGGGCTTCTGACGACCCGTAACGACTGTCAAAGTTCCTCGAATGACAGCCGGGACCAACAGCTTAACGTGCTTTCCGAGGCACGGAGGAGTCTCGTTATGTAAAGATGGTCACCCATCCACGGAAAAACCCCGGCAAGCGTAGCTTAACCTGATAGATCGTTCCGTGCGGCTGTTATTACTTAGCCACGAGCTCCTCTACGGGAAAAAATAGTATTAATGGTTATTTGATAGTACTTGAGAGATCATAGTCATCGCTCATAGTAGTTCACTGCTATGAAGATAATAATTATGTAGATATTATAGTTAGTAAACCATGTCAACAATGCAAGGCCTTTGACAGATATTCACGGAATGCTTTGAGGCATGCATAAGCATAAATACTTATGAATATGTACTATATGAAGTCGTTTAGGCATTGGTTATTTAAACGTTAGTAATAGTCTTGAATAAAATTTGAATTCTCCTCATTTTAACCTACTTTAAAAAAACCTCTCAAGTGCGTGTCGGACCACGCACAATGAAGGGTTCCGTAGTTGGGATGAATTTATCCCAAAACCAAACTTAACATTGTATTTGAAAAACATGTAAGTATGTAATCACAAAAAATATCTTAAATTATACGAGTATGTGATAAAACTACAACTTAATGACTTTGCTTCTTGCCAAATTTCATGATTCTAGGTCAACGGGAAGTACCCTACATTTTGATTTATTTGCGAGTATCAAAATTTCGCTTAGATGGCCGTAATTTTTTATTACGTTGACTTAGAACTTGATTTCTTTAGAGCTCCAAGGGACCGTAGACCTACGTATTTGATATTAATTTCAGCTTGATACCTCTACGTGTTCTTGATAATAAAAGGGTCTTGGCACACTGACAGACAGACAGACGGACAACTGATTCTATAAGGGTTTCGTTTTTTCCTTTTGAGGTACGGAACCCTAAAAACAAACAAAATCAAAGCCAGCGGCTTCCGAAACTAAACATATTTTGCACTGTGTACTTTTTTTTTCAAATGTTATTTGCAAATATGTAATTTATTAACTCCGTACTTGTGTGGCTTTTTTTCACTATCGGTTGCTTTTTTTTTTAATATAATTATATTTGAGACGTAAAATTGAAATTTTCCTCCACTCATCAAAATATGTTTTTAAGCATCGCTTTTCTTCTAGTTTATAATTAATTACACCTTAACATCTAATTTTGTTCTTCAAGTATTCTTTATACAATCTCTGTATTTTCTCACAAGATTATTCGGACTAACAAAGGCTGAAGAGCAATTTGCCAAAAGAATAAACTCCCAATTTGGCTGAACAAATCGACTCAGGCTTTCAAGTTTGATAGCGAGCCATAATGTTAGGCGGCCATTTTAGGAATGATAGATGTACTGATTTACGTGTTATGTTGCTGAACTGACTGCTTCGTTGGTCTGGTCTAGTGGTCGCAAGTGCTACTGCTGAGCATGAGGTGGGTTCGATTCCCGGGTCGGGAAAAATGTTATTAGGTTTTTCTCAGCAGCCCGGAGTCTAGATATGTGCCTGGTTGATGGCAGCAGGTTCGCCCCCTATTACATAGGACATAAACATAACTGATTAAATGTGGGTGTACTATAGGTACACCTCTGCCCAACCCTTCGGGGATTACGGCCGTGCTGTTATGTTATGTTAATGTTGCTGAAAATGGAGATGAATTTTCCAAGTTACGGCTGGAGGTTACGGCTGGAATCACCATTTTTGCACCCGCCTTGGAAACCCCCATAGACATGGAGAATGGACGTTCCGTATTCAATTGTACAGTGCATACGGATTGAAAACCACGAGAGAGACAAAGCTAATTTGCGGCCAGTAGTTGTCTCTTGAGAGCCCTGACGGATGAGAGTATGTCGTGCTCACTCTAATGTCTCGCTGATGGTGGCGCGTGTTGGATCATTTAGCTAATCCATGCGTCAGGTTTGTGAACGGGCGCTGTCAGTGGAGGCTGGTCATATCTTAGCTGCCACGGGTTATTTTTTTTATATATTTTTATTACGGACGCTTTTAACGTTCTGCACGGTCTCACATCTATAATTTCAACATGAATGATGTAACCAATATTTTGTAACCATATTTTGATTTAAAAGGGTGTCCGTGGAGTTCCTTGCCCATTCTTCTCCATAGGTACCTGCCCGCATGGTGGATTACGGCCCGCTCCCTCTCACCGAGAGTCCCCTGCAGGAGAGGCCTGTGTCCCAGCAGTGGCAACATTATAGGCTGATAATGCTACTTGTCTCTTTAGTAGTAGGTTCTACAGATATTGGCCGCAAATTAGATATGTGTCTTTCTAGACAGTGGTCATTTTTGTGAGGCTAACGCTCATCCATTCTCTATGTCTATGGTGTCCCCTAATATTAGGTAACACACTTACAATGGGAATGCCTGTTATTATCCACCGCCGGTTATTGCTACCTCATTGCGTTATTTACGTAGACGAACCGACGCATTTTTCAAACTTAAGAAGCATTTGATCATGTACAAAATAAAGAGAATTATGATTGTGAGAACGCAATTGGCGTTCTGGGGTAAAAGTCTTTTTACCCCAGAACGCCAATTGCACCAGCAGCCAGTCAGTATTGCGCCAGTCTTGGCGCAATATTATTGGCAATGCGACATATTTGTCAAAAATCGGCCAAGTGCGTGTCGGACCACGCACAATGAAGGGTTCCGTAGTTGGGATGAATTTATCCCAAGCAAAAACTTAACTTTGAAATTGAAAAAATGTTCTCCCATACATCGATATACGTCACAATCAATTCTCCTACTGAAAATGTAAGTTTGTAATCGCAATTTTTTTGTGATAAACCCACAAATAAACGATTTTCGACGGTTTCCTTTACTTGTGCTGTGAGACCTTGCTTCCTGCCAAATTTCATGATTCTAGGTCAACGGTAGGTTTTGATGTGGCGAGTATCAAAATGTGTCGCATAATTGGCCTTATATTTTTATTGTGTTGACTTAGAAGCTTGATTTTCTTAGAGCTCCAAGGGACCGTAGACGTACGTATTTGATATTAATTTCGACTTGATACCTCCACGCGTTTCTGAGAAAAAGGGCCTTGACAGACTGATAGACAGACATATAGACAACGAATTGATCCTACAAGGGTTCCGTTTTTTCCTTCTGAGATACTATGAAAAACTTATAAAACCGTCGAATTGTTGCCTGTCACCTTTTGGCTATATAATTAGGCCCCTGGAAAACCTGTGAAAACCTTCAACAAATTGCATCCTCTTAACACGCTGACTTTTATCACATACATAAATTGTTTTACAGCTCTATATATTCTTGATTGTTTTCTATAAACAATCCCTTTGCTTCAATTGACATCGCCCATTTTTCGTTCCAAATCTTCCCTCTTTTTTCAGTGAGACTGTTTCATCAGCCGCCCAATTTGAAACAAACGACTCGTGTGTCATGAGATAGATTGTATCGCCATAATGATCTCTTTTCACGCGAGATAGATAACGCTGATTGTACATGAAGCTGTTCACACACTGGGTGATATATGGGATGTCTGTTTAAAGAGGGTTCAAGACAGGATTTTTATTTTCAAAAAAAATATTGATAGTTGTATATACTCGTATGTATAATGTTTTTCAAATCATTTATTTATTCATTGATGGATTGGATGGACATTTTTTTTTTTTTTTTTTTTTTTTTTTTTTTTTTTTTTTTTTTTTTTAGTTTATTGATGTAGTACAAATTGGTTATTCCTCCTGCCAAACTGCAGCACAGTTTTTCGACTGGTTGCATTAATTGATTATGAGCCTTAGAACACCTCCGCTGCAAAACCGCATGATGTTCCGGCGCTGTGACTCGGGTAGTAAGTCAGTTGAATTGAACTGCTGCGGTTTTGCTGCTATCCTTTCGCGGTGGAGGCGTATTAAGGCTCAATGACCTATCCAAGACCAAAGGAGCATTTTTGCGTACTTGAATACAATTGAACAAGACGTACTAGGTACTATATAGTCTGAATTTTTTTAACAAACGAGTACCGAAAATTTTGACTGCGTTGCTATTGGTCCACGTAATCAACATAAAGTCCTTTCCACACAAACCAAACGCTGTAGATGAACATTCAGTTGAGTCATCGACTACTTGCGCGTCGCACGTGTTTTAGTGAGTGAACCAGACGATATTGTTTGTGCGTGAGTCATGGCGGACATGTCTCCTGTACATAAATTTTAGAAGTATTGAATATGAACTGGCCTTAACAATTTCAAAACAAAACAAAAGCGTTGGCCCCACCCCGACCAATGACCCATCTCACTCTGTCAATATCGTAAATGTGCGAGAACATAACTCAGTAATCGTTTGTTAGAAAAAAAAACAGACTAAAGCTTACTTATACAAACCCACAAAACCCACAAGATGCAGAGATTCAGATATTGATTTTGCAGTGAGTGAATGCTTCATCAATATCTTACCCTATCTTCAACTATGCTGACATACATCCAATTTTGTCACCCATCCGCGAAGTAACCGCGACAAACGAAGCTAAACTTAGCAAGATCCCATTCCGAAACTGAGAGAGTTTTACAGTAAGGTCATTTCATAATACGTTCCACAATTCATAATACGATTTCCAATAGGTAGATACAATTTTACATTGTAACCACAATATTTTCCATCATTCCATAAAATCTTATTCCCCAACAATCACACACGATAACCAGCTCTCATGAAGTCGTTTGCGATAAAATCCGCTAAAGCTATCCTTACATCGAGCAATAACAGTTAACTGAAAAAAATCGCTTCATTCGTCCGCTTTAAACTCACAAGCGAATGAAAATTCAGTACATTAGCGCTGAGGGTGTGGGATGTAGGGTGACCATGGAACGAGCAATAAAAAAAACTTTATTTATTATTTTCTTTTGAAATTTCAGTAGGTTTACTTCACTGAGGTTTCGCTATTACTGTTTCAGTATTTTTAGAAAACTAATAGGTACATACGTTGATATAAAAGGTAATAAGAAGATTAGTACATAACCTGTTTGGCAAACGGTTATCACAGGAATGTTGTGAGCTTTAATTTAATTTTTTAATTTTTTTTTATTTATTTGCATAATATGTTCCTATGTTTTTCTTCTCTTTTTTACTGGCACCTTGTTTTTATATTCATTTCATTGTAATTTTGCGTGTTGTGCTATGTCTTTTGTGTGCACCAAATTTTATGTCTCTATCTATCTTTGTTAAAAGATTGCTTTTACGGAACATTGTATTAGTTCTAAGAATGACAGTACTCAAGGTGTGTTTGTGACACTATATACAAAAGTGCCCTTTAATAAAACAACCTATCATTATACTAATTCAGTATGTACACCTACGCATTGTATGCCCACTCTGCAAAAAAACATTTACTCATAAAACTTATTTTTATAGTATTCTCATTCGCAATCCAGACTAAACACGATTATTTCATGTTTTTATAGTTCTGTTTACTTAAACTTAATAAATTCTATTCAATTACTACAACGACTGTTGTTTGTAAAATCTACATATTCAAATTCTACAAATGCAAATGCATAGAAACATTTTCGAATAAAAAGTTATTCTATTGCTTTTCTACTATAATTTTCTGTCAATTTTTGTCTTGTCTAACATTTTCTTAACGTCATAAGAAAATTTAAAATGCCACATAAATTCATTTCATTTAAAATTATTGATTATGTACCTGTTAAAACTCGATTTCCAAAACCGACAGTTGGTACTTACCTAAAAGAATACCGAATTCTCCTTTCCCCTAGAAAACGAACCCATGACTAGTCTTGCTTCACATATACCACTCACTCACCAAGCTGCAATTACAAAATTATAAATACACTAGCTTTTGCCCGCGGCTTCGCCCGCGTGGATGTCGGAAAATATCCCACGGGAACGTACTACCGGGAATCCTTCCTTATTCCTTGTCTACATTATAAAGGGAACCTCTGTGCAAAATTTCAGCTTTCTAGGTTCAAGAGTTTGGGCAGTAGAATGTATCGGGACTATTTATAAAAATTACATCTTATCTGTATAATATCTACATTATAAGCAAAAAAAAAATATTTCACTTTCTTTATATAATACAATAAAGTACAAGTATATAAATAAATAAATAAAGAATCCCACAATATCCCACCCATAACCGCAGCTTGTTCACCCTACCGAGCCTATCTCGCAGAATTGGGCGCCTCAAATGTGACGTCATGATTAAAATCAGGCTCTTCACCGTCGTTTGTGGGTGTGCAAGGATAATGCCCGTTTGGACTTATAGACTCGCTAAACGAATTGGGAAGCAGAGCAGTGGTGGCCTAGTGGTATCGGCCCCGACGTACGTGTTTTAGGTCGCTTACGTTTTGTAGGTCGTGAGTTTGAACCCAGGCTTGCACTATACTTTGTGTATTTCATTTCATCACCATGCTCTCAAAACGGCGAAGGAAAACATCGTGAGGAAATGGGCATGTCCTAGAACCAAAATTCGAAAACATGTGACATCCACCAACCCGCACTGCGTCCGCGTGGTGGATTACAGCCCACTCCCTCTCAAAGAGAGGAGGCCTGTGTCTCAGCAGTGGGAAAATTATAGGCTGATTATGCTGTGCTGTTTTTGGTCGCAAAAGCGGACTTTACATAGGTTATTAAGAACTAGCATCAAAAATCAACATCAAAAATCATTCATTAAAAATATGCTGGGAATACGAGTATGCACTTCTTGAACTTTAAAATGACCTAAAAGAAAACGTCCGCCCTCCATTGGTTAGGGTTCCAAATTGAGACTCTCACGGTAGAAGATATTGTCCAGACAGTAGCATGAGTAATAATTATAGTCTTGTTGGAATTTTCATTTTCCAGCATTATGTTTAGGTACTATTACTAAAGGAAGGAAGAAATTTCTCCGTAATCGCCCGGAGTTTGGAAGTTGGCTGTATTGATACCCCTGCGCCTGGTCTCTCTCCAGTCGTGTCAGATTGCCATCCCATCTTGGACTATGAGAGTGAGGGAAGAGCCACCCTGTACCTGCGCACACACTTGTGCTTTATAACATCTCCCACGTCGATGGCTAGTCTCCGCTAAGATGTCATGGCCAAAATTCAATCTGGAGGAGTGATAGTAATTTTTTTTCCAAATTTCAGTATACCTTACATCAATGAGATCTCCAACCCTGAACTAGGATAGCCTGTATGACAGGGTAAAAGGATTATATTAATGAATATTGTTAACCATTTCCTTATATTTTGTTGCAGGTAAATATCATCTTCAACTGTGATAAGCTAAATGCAGTGTGATCGGAAAAGTATTATGTAAGAACCATTGAATTTTAACAAAGATTATACAGCTTTGGGATGTGTTAATCTTTATCTTTTATTTATGTTTTAAACTGCATGTTTAACACCTTATTCAGGCATTATAGATCTACTAGTACACCAAAGGTTGAAGCAGAGATAATTTGACAAGAGCATTGTGTCTTAAACAAACATGGGATGAAATATAATTACTGAATTACTGACGTAAATCGGTAAGAATATATTTTTTTTTTTATAACATGTGATAAAAAACTAGAAATTCAATTCAACAATGCGACAAGAGATATCTTATGTCAATTGAAATCAAATCAAACCAATATGACAATCGGGCCGGTCACTCTGGATATCTGGATGTCTATAAACATCAGTAATATGTCCAATGCACGTCATACTGACTGCATTGGACATCAAATTCTGTGGCAAGCCGCAATGGATTTGGTTCAATTCGGATATGTGGGAGAAATTGGGTCATACAGAGAATTTACAATTTTTGTGATGTGAAAATGTGTCAGGTACCGAAACAGACCCACTATTACCTGTTAGTGGTTGAAAGAAAAAGTTCTTCTACTCTTCTCGGATCGGAATGTCCGGTAATAGCTCATGTTATTGTAAAAAACTTTTTTACAAAAAAATACAACCGATTTCCAAAAACAACACTACAAAGTGAAAAATAACTTTAATTTCGAAAGTCGGTGTCTAGTTAAATGTATTTTCGTTTTTTGCCACCGACTTCCGAAATTAAAGTTATTTTTCACTTTGTAGTGTTGTTTTTGGAAGTCGGTTGTATTTTTTTGTAAAAAAGTTTTTATTTTTCACTTTTTAGTTGTGTACCTACCCCACACAAATTGTAATACCACTACCTGCAAAACAATCTAGAACATCATCCATATATAAAAACTTTTTTACAAAAAAATACAACCGACTTCCAAAAACAACACTACAAAGTGAAAAATAACTTTAATTTCGGAAGTCGGTGTCTGATTATATGTATTTTCGTTTTTGCCACCGACTTCCGAAATTAAAGTTATTTTTCACTTTGTAGTGTTGTTTTTGGAAGTCGGTTGTATTTTTTTGTAAAAAAGTTTTTATTTTTCACTTTTTAGTGGTTCACATGTGCTTACCCCTTCACAGCGTACTGGCGTGATGTTATGTTATGAACTGGTGTGAACAACAAACAGACATGAGATTTCAGCAATCCCAGTCCATTTGCTATCATTTATTGAGGAGTTCCGTTGCCTATCTCAGAAGTTCTTCATCAGGTCTTCACCAAATTGAAATGGGACCACTCTACCAAAGATAAGTTAATCAATTTTATATGGGACCAACTGTGATGTATACCCTCTCGAATAAAACAAAAAAATCCAAATCGGTCCAGCCATCTTCGAGTAATCGGGGAACATACATAAAAAAAAGGTTCCGACGAATTGAGAACTTCCTCCTTTTTGAAGTCGGTTATAAAGAAGGAGTAGACAATTAGTTGCGGGTTGATAGCGAGACTAACCGTCCAAGGAGCAGTGGATGTTCGGGATAGTATCACTCTGCAGGTAGATTTTAATGCACCTCAAAATATGATTTTGCAGCATATGCATAATCAACTTATAACGTTCCCACTGCTGGGACACAGACCTCCGCTCTGCGAGACAGAGTGGGCCGTAATCCACCATTCGGGCTCAGTGCGGTTTGGTTTGTGGCAAATGATTATTTAATTATTCCTAACTAAACATTGGACATACACTTTTATTCAACGTATTTCGAGAATCAAAGCCACAATCTTACAGATATTGCTGAATTTGAATTTATGTAGTAATTCAACCATGCAAGCTTGTGAATTAAGCTAGTGCAAAATGTAATCTCAGACAGTTTAATTTCTAATAATAATAACCGATACTTTAAAATACAACAGTGGGCAAACATTTTCTAGCTTCTACAAAATATTTATCCGAATTGTCCTTTAAAATATGAACTTAACAATATTTTTAAAACCCATCCCAAAGAAAAGAAAGAAACAATAATACAAAAAATATTTTATTTGGTACATGCACGGGAAATACAGTAAAAAAGGAGCACATAAAAGTAACAAAAAAGTGGCCAAGTACGAGTCGGACTCGTCCATGAAGGGTTCCGTAGCAGCAAGTTACATAATATAAATGTTCTTGTAGTTCGTTGTAACTTTGATCGATGTTTTAATAATAAACCGATTTATGACGTATTAAAAAAACAGTACTTACTAGATCTCGTTCAAACCAATTTTCGGTGGAAGTTTACATGGTAATGTACATCATATATTTTTTTTAGTTTTATTATTCTCTAATTTTAGAAGTTACGGGAGGAGACACACATTTTACCACTTTGGAAGTGTCTCTCGCGCAAACTATTCAGTTTAGAAAAAATTATATTAGAAACCTCAATATCATTTTTGAAGCCTTATCTTTAAATACCCCACACGTATGGGTATAATGAAAAAAAAAATTTGAGTTTCATTTCTAAGTATGGGAACCCCCAAAATATATTGTTTTTTTTCTATTTTTGTGTGAAAATCTTAATGCGGTTCACAGAATACATCAACTTACCAAGTTTTAACAGTATAGGTCTTATAGTTTCGGAAAAAAGTAGCTGTGACATACGGACGGACAGACAGACAGACATGACGAATCCATAAGCGTTCCGTTTTTTGCCATTTGGCTACGGAACCCTGAAAAACATACATTGATATTTATTTATTTCAGTTTATTTATTTCCAACTTACATCTATCATTACAGAGTAATCAATTGCGATAGTGTACTGTACATATCTAAAAGTCTTATCCTAACTTATTATTAACTTATTACTAAACTATAAACTAATTAATTTATAATTAATTTTCTTATAATTATTTTATATAAGCTATCCTTCATGACCCAGGTACATACGAACGGAAACTATAACTCATTTCCATGTCCAATCTGCTTTCCCTATTAGAACTTAACAATGTTCAAAAAATCTTCCCTTACATTGCTACAAACGACCCTTCACATCCAATTCTTCCAGGTTATCGGACGGTAACTATAACTAGTTTCCATGTCCTTCCTGCTTAGTTACAGTTTCCGGTACCATTAAAAGTTTCTACGTAAGACAGACAGACAAGTCTTTGTCTTCTCTGCTTGTTTGTGAAGGAAATCGATTGACTGGGACGGTGTTATTTATATTGTAAAGTAAAAACCTATTGGAGGTTTATGTAGTTATGACGAAACGAAATATATTTTTCAGCTCACTTGTAACGTTTTCTTCCAATCATCATAGGTTTATTTACAGTCAAATCTTACAAGAACTAACATAACTAGAACCACTTTCTTCAGGGCTATCAAATATTTTTATCCTGGAAGGAAATTAAACTCGCAATGCGTAGCACACAAGATTGTGTGTGGAGTGGGTCAATTGTTTTAGAATATTTTTAACCGACTTCAAAAAGGAGGAGGTTCTCAGTTCGTCGGAACCTTATTTTTTTTTTATGTATGTTCCCCGATTACTCGAAGATGGCTAGACCGATTTGGATTTTTTTTTGTTTTATTCGAGAGGGTATACATCACAGTTGGTCCCATATAAAATTGATTAACTTTGCTTCGGTAGTTTTTGAGTTAGCTTCAATAATACGTATTTTTTCCCCACTTTTATATGGATGATGTTCTAGTTTGTTTTGCAGGTAGTGGTATTAGAATTTGTGTGGGGTAGGTATACAACTAAAAAGTGAAAACTAAAAACTTTTTTACAAAAAAATACAACCGACTTCCAAAAACAACACTACAAAGTGAAAAATAACTTTAATTTCGGAAGTCGGTGGCAAAAAACGAAAATACATTTAACTAGACACCGACTTCCGAAATTAAAGTTATTTTTCACTTTGTAGTGTTGTTTTTGGAAGTCGGTTGTATTTTTTTGTAAAAAAGTGTTTTAGAATACCGGATGACTTTTTTACCGTCTTGAAATAAATGAGTATATGTAATAACTGAGGTAATAGGTGAACGGAGTAGAAGCCTATGGCATACCTAGTTTTTTTTTTTCAATAGCTTAAACAAAAATTGATCTAAGTATCAATAAATACTATAAATTGGAAGTAAACTTTTCATACTAGAATAATAAGAGCAGAAATTTTGAAAAAAAAAATCGTTAAAAAAATATCGAAATTCGATTTATTCAATTAAATTTTTAGAAAAAAAAACTAGGTATGCCATAAGCTTTTACTCCCTTCACCTATTAGAGCATATTTTTTTCAAGACAGTAAAAATGTCATCCAGTATAATCCCATAATCATGTTGGTAAATAAATCAAGGACATAGTATTTCAGTATAATGTCTATTATTCTTTTAATTGTTGTCATTTAAAATCTCTAATCTGTATGGATCTTACAAGTAAATGCCTAAATGATCCAAAATGTCAATAAAATTATTGAAAATTTAAACGTCTCTTTAACATTAAGCAACGTTTATAAATAAGAGGGTAACCGAATTATTATTTCCAAAAATAATTACAATTCCAATAATAATTGCACCATTGCCACTGAAGCCCCGAAGCGTAGTTAATTTAATCAAACACTCGTAAAACAGTCTCCATTACCGATCCTATCGTAACTACGATTTATTATCTGTTTCAATATTTAACTATCACACTTTGTTTTAACTAACAGTATTTTACTTAGGTTGATTTTACTAGACTAATACTTGATAGTAAAGGATAAAAATTTACACAGGGAATGCTTTCCCTCTCCATTTTTACAGTTTTTTAGGTTGAAACATTATACAGGGTTAGTTTTTCAATGACCAGCCAAATTTTCACAGGGCGTTCTACCAGTGAATATGTACAATTTTTACTATGGGACCAACTTTAAAATCACGAAACAAAAACAGCTGTTTCATACAAAAGTTCAATACCTACTCGACCAAAATGTATGAAACAACTGATTTTTTTTTCGTGATTTCAACGTTGGTCCCATAGTGAAAGTTGTTCATAATCATGGGTAGAACACCCTGTGAAAATTTGGCTGGTTATTGAAAACTAACCCTGTATATCTAAGTGCTCATACACACGATCGTCACGCATCCACGGCAAAGGCATACTCAAATACACAAGTGGAACGTTATCGATGGCAGTCGCCGACGCGTCGACAGCTGCAGTTGCCTCTACCGTTGGCGCATGCTGCTCGTGTGTATGCGCACAAAGCCCCTTATTCATAAAAAAACTAAAACGCTCCATAATTCAATTTCATTAGAATTATGATTTGAGTTTGAAAGAAGAAGGCACTTCTATAACTAAAAAACTTTTTTACAAAAAAATACAACCAACTTCCAAAAATAACACTATAAAGTGAAAAATAACTTTAATTTCGGAAGTCGGTGTCTAGTTAAATGTATTTTCGTTTTTTGCCACCGACTTCCGAAATTAAAGTTATTTTTCATTTTGTAGTGTTGTTTTTGGAAGTCGGTTGTATTTTTTTGTAAAAAAGTTTTTATTTTTCACTTTTTAGTTGTGGTACCAACCCCAAACAAATTCTAATACCACTGTCTGCAAAACAAACTAGAACATCATCCATATAAAAGTGGAGAAAAAATACGTATTAATGAAGCTAACTCAAAAACTACCCAAGCAAAGTTAATCAATTTTATATGGGACCAACTGTGATGTATAGCCTCTCGAATAAAACAAAAAAAATCCAAATCTGTTTAGCCATCTTCGAGTAATCGGGGAACATACATAAAAAAAGAAAAAAAAAAAAAAAAGGTTCCGACGAATTGAGAACCTCCTCCTTTTTGAAGTCGGTTAAAAATAGGTTTATAGAGCGTTTTAGTTTTTTTTTATGAATAAGGGGGTAAGGCTTTTCAGATAACTTACCTACATTCAACCAATCAATTCAGTCTATATCAGTCCACTGTTGAACGTAGGCCGTTGACGTTGACGTCTGTTGACGTCTACCAAGTTGCACCACAACACCCGGCTCACCCCCGCCTTACGCATCCAGTCTGTCCCAACGGCCAGATCAGATCAGCAGGTATATTCTGTAATAAAGTCACCGTGAAAAATTAGGCAAAGTGAGCTGTCAATAATATCTAGCATCAGGTCCGATGACGGCTCACTTCACCTAAGTGCTCATATACACGAGCGGCAAGTTGCAGTCGACGCGTCGATGACTGCCGCCGACGAGTCGACGGCTGCGGTTTCCTCTGCCGTTGGCAACGTGCCGCTCGTGTATATGAGCACTAAGCTTCACGGTGAAATTATTACAGAAAAGGTAGTCTGATTATTGGTTCATATAGCCAGGGGGTTCACACGACGCTTGCCATTCGTGGATTCCACTCAATGACTCTCTCTAAATGGTTTACATTGGTTACTACTGAACTGAAATTCTCCTCAAACCTAATATGTGTTTCAGATAACTGCATAAATTAATTCATCGTCCATTTATTTACGATCGCATCAATGTATTAAATCGCAGCATTAAAATGGTCCAGAATTATCTTATTATTAATGCAAATTGGTAACCGGGGCCTAATGAGATTAATAGTTTTAGCAGCCATTTTAATTGATAGTTTATACTGAATTTGATTTATCGAGAGTATGCAGGGGGATTATTATTGTTATTGTGTGGAACGATGTGTGTAATTCTCGGGCACGTTTTGGTTCAAATTTACGGTTTTGTGGTAGTAATTAATCTATGTTTTTGGCGAACAATAGTCCTACTTATCATCCCTTGTGGGGAGTTATGTCATAGTATAATAATGTTACAGTAGTTTATCTTCATAGGAAATGGCCGAAACGACGCGCTTCGAAATCTCAGTATTGTGTATACCAGTAGGCAACAGTTCGAGTTAGCACTGACGGATGCGTATTTATATACAAGAGCGGCCGTAGGTAATTAATTCAAGGTCACTGATCAGATACTGTAGCTTTATTATTCTGTGGTTATGTCGAAGGGAGAGGCTGCAGTAACCAAGCATAGTGAACTTTGTACCTTCTTCAATCGTTTTTGTATGCTAACATCCTGCTAATCAGTAAGTAGGTGTTTTTGGCCATACCTACTATACCTAACGTCAAATAAATCTGAATTAAAGGTCATTGACCCGCATACATTTATTCAAATACGTAATTCCATAAACAGAAATAATGACATAATCTTGTCCCGAAACGACCTTTATCGTGATCCTTGACTTTTTCTAGTAATAAAAACGATTCAAACGCAAAGAAATTAATGAAAGAGCAATGAACTTTATTTCAGATTTATGTGGCGGCCACCATAGCTTTCTTTTTTTTTTGTATAATAGTAATCCGAATATTAGAAAATAGGGCATTATCTCCAGTCCCCAGAAGACAATTAAGGCCCTATACAAAGGCCCTACCGCAATTCAAATCCCAAAGTAACAAAGTCCGTTATCAATTTAACCATAACTACCCTGAAACAACAGTCGCCACTAAAGCCTTATCAATTATTTCTGTTTCCACTATCTCTATTTGCATTTACGTAATTTCAGCTCTGATCCAAACTAAATTGATATTGTAAAGCGGCCGAATTTCGGAGTCCCTCAACAAACGAGTTTCGGAACACAGTGCGTACATTTCAATTTGGCTGTGCTATACTATTAATCCTTCAGGGTAAAAGGGTCGCTTTGCGAGTTCCACAGATAAATTATTAATTAATAATATGTATGTAAATTATTTATTGTTAACTACAACGGTATTATGTGTAATTAATATTTGGAGATTATGCGCTGATATGCACGATGGAATATTGTCATGGACTCATGAGTACCTTATCGTATTTCATAATTCATTCAAAGATAGTGTAATATACAAGGTGTAACTTAAATAACGCACAACCTCTTAAGGGGTGAGTCATTGTACTCATAATTATGAACAACTTTTACTACGGACCAATCCTGAAATCGCGAAAAAAAATCAGCTGTTCCCTACATTTTGACGAGTCATGTTAACATAAATGTAGGGAACAGCTGATTTTTTTTCGCGATTTTAGGTTTTGTCCCATAGTAAAAGTTGTTCATAATGTTGAGTACAATGACCCCTTAAGAGGTTGTCAGTTATTTAAATTACAACTTGTATAGTAGTTTAAGAGATAAAATCACGATGAGTGCCTAAATATATAGGTAGAAACGTGGTTTTAGAGAGCTTTATGTCCCGTTTCAATAATGCATGAGCTTCAACCCCTAGTTTCCGCAAGCCTGGTGAGTTTGAGTACCTAAAACTCATTAGCTGTTGTGATTGTGATCGGAAATCCGAACTAACAATTATCCAATCAAATCAGTTGACATGAGATGAAGCACCAGATAATAGGGATGATGCTTGAGTAAAAAAAAAAGAAATTCTATTTAGTCCATCAGTCAGTTAATAAAAAAATTAACTACTCAGATAAAACGCATTAAAGTTGGAGAATGGGGGCTTGCTACGTCACAATTCAGTACAAAATCTAGCAAGGCGTGAAGACATGCCTCATTTTAACTCAATGTATGGCCGTATTATCTTTTGATTACGTAAAAAAAGACAATAATCCTGTCAAATATTTTTTAATAATATACCTGACGGAAAAAAAAATATTTCAAATAAAACAATTACAGGAACTTTTGAATTGTCAAGGGGTCGGTCAGTCAGAAAAATGAAGCTTGTTGCCCATCCCCAAGCGTAGTAGGTGCCTATGGAGAAGAACGGGCCAGATTAATCTACCTAGCCTTTTCCCAACTATGTTGGGGTCGGCTTCCTGTCTGACCGGATGCAGCTAAATACCAGTATTTGACATGGAGCGGCTGCCTATCTGAACTCCACAACCCATTAACTGGGTATTACGATACCCCTTGGTAAGACTGGTTGTCAGACTTTCGGGCTTCTGACGACCCGTAACGACAGTCAAAGATCCACGAATGACAGCCGGGACCAACGGCTTAACGTGCTTTCCGAGGCACGGAGGAGTCTCGGTATATAAAGATGGTCACCCATCCACGGATCGACCCCGGCAAGCGTAGCTTAACCTGATGGATCGACCCGTGCAGCTGTTTTTACTTAGCTCCTACTAAGAACGGGCCAGATATTGTTACAAAATATTGGTTACATCATTCATGTTGAAACTACACAAGTGAGAACAATGTAGAGAAACGAAGTCTCCGTAATAAAAATATAAAAACTAAAGACAACTAAATTAAAATAAACCGTGGCAGCTAAGAGATGATCAGTATTAATTCTGTAATACATTGTTTTCATAATAATATGTTATATTGGTTTACGCGGCGCACGCCCGTAACGCTCCCAGTCGGCATGATTTTTTCCGACATC
The DNA here is from genome assembly GCA_946251885.1 of Cosmia pyralina. Classification (NCBI taxonomy): domain Eukaryota; kingdom Metazoa; phylum Arthropoda; class Insecta; order Lepidoptera; family Noctuidae; genus Cosmia; species Cosmia pyralina. The sequence goes on along the minus strand of OX276342.1, from coordinate 20,194,738 downwards.
TTCAACAATCATCGTCATATTTCAGCCAATTTACACAAAACCTTCAATGAGTTATACATCTGAACCTTCCTCATAAATCACTCCGTCCATCGGTGAAAACCGTACGAAAATCCGTTCGGTAGTTTCTGAGTTTATCGCGCCCAGACAGACAGAGGGACGCGGCGGGGGGATTTTGTTTTATAATAGGTATGTAGTGATGTGAAGTACTATTTGATCTAGTCAATTACAAATTAATACAGAATCAATTAACACTTGGAGATGACCAATTAGGTAATCTATTGTTAATGCACCGATGACATTGACGGTAATCCGTTAAGTACTGGATATTATAATATTCAATTGTTTATGCATAAGTATTATTTATTATGTGTGGAGATTCTGATTGATTAGATTATTTCATTTATGAGTTACTAGCAACCCGCCCCTGCTTTGCACGGTGTAAAAAATATCGGTAATTAGTACTGTTAGTAATGACTGGTAATTAGTGACCGATACCTAAACACATGGAGCTCGTGGCTAAGTAATAACAGCCGCACGGGTCGATCCATCAGGTTAAGCTAAGCTTGCCGAGACTCCTCCGTGCCTCGGAAAGCACGTTAAGCCGTTGGTCCCAGCTGTCATTCGTGGATCTTTGACAGTCGTTACGGGTCGTCAGAAGCCCGAAAGTCTGACAATCAGTCTTACCAAGGGGTATCGTATTACCCAGTTAATGGGTTGTGGAGGTCAGATAGGCAGTCGCTCCATGTAAAATAATGGTATTCAGCTGCATCCGGTTAGACTGGAAGCCGACCCCAACATAGTTGGGAAAAGGCTAGGCAGATTGATTAACCTAAACACATGATTGTGCTCATGATAACAAACAACTTTTACTATGGGACAAAACTTGAAATCGCAAAAAAAAAAAAAGTCAGCTGCTCCCTACATTTTGACGAGTTATGCGAACATGAATGTATGCGAAGCTGATTTTTTTCGCGATTTCAGGTTTGGTCCCATAGTAAAAGTTGTTTGTTATCATGAGTGTAATCATGTGTTTAAGTATCGGTCACTAATTACCAGTCACCCTATATAATATAATTTTTTTTTATGCCCTGGTAGGTAGGTACTTATTTTTTTAATCTGATTTTAACTCAAGTCCGGAAAGAAGGAGTTGCTTTTGGAGTAGCCTCCTCTGGAACAGCCGCCACGTTACAAAATGATGCCGAACGGCACATTCGGTACTTGAACACCCATTAAACTTAGGTCACGAGGAAATGCCAGTTTGCGAATGTTGCAACAATGTAATCTGTTGGTTTGGAATTATTGTACCTACGATGTCCTACAAAAATGTAATCGTAGCACTAAATAGAACTATCAAAGATATCAAGAGCAACCAAAGTGCCGCTAAAACGGCTGAACGAATTGGGATGAAATTTAGCACATGGTCCATCCAATCCAGGTCATGATCTACATCTTGACCTGGATTAGGACATAGGATACTTTTTATCCCGATTGTACGTTCCCGTGGGATAATATCCGACCTCCACGCGGGCAAAGCCGCGGGCAAAAGCTGGTAATATTATAAACGTGAAAGTTTGTATGTTTAGATGTTTGTTACTCAATCACGCAAAAACGGCTGAACGGATCGTTATGAAATTAGACAGATTGGTAGCCTGGGACCTGGAAAAGAACATAGGCTACTTATCCTGGATCGCAGACGAAGTTGCGAGCAAAGCTAGTAACATAAAAAATACACTATATATTTTGGTGACCTGACAATAACAATTCGTAATGTAATATAATAAAATATGTGCTTAACATGATGTAATAATACATTGTCCCGAATAAATAAAAGATTATTGTCATATATTTCATTTAATAAACCCTTAACAATAAACCAATTACATTTTCATTATCAATAACGTACGACTTTGAACTTTATATGCCTGTAATAAAACTCATAAAATTATGGCGTAATATTTTTATATGCGTGCCGTGTTGTCGCACAATATATTTGCTGTTGTGAAAATTAAATGCCGAGCAATTTTGGATGTTATGCGCATAGTAGTAAAGTCTGTTTTACTCGTAAATATTATGGAATATAAATATCTCGGGAAATAGAGAAAACAGATGACATAACTTCAATTTCAATTTGTCGTGAAAAAAATGAAATTAAATACTGAGAATTTAAAACCTATTTCTCTCTGGAAATGTTCGTAGTTTGTTTCACTTTGATGTTTTTTTTTAGTTTCATTATTGTTTTATTTGTATGTACATAATACATAACAGATTTAAAATAATAACAACAACAACAAATATGTACAATTGTTCTGAGAGCCGTGGAATACCTCTCCACTCCTCAAGCACCTCAGGACATGTTGCCCCTTGTCGCTACGTCACTATGTGCTAGCGACAGTATCCGGGGGCCCATTATTGAGTGTGCAAGTCACCCCCTGCCAATTTATCTGTGTATATTATATAACATTGGTCAGGCAGGGGACATAGTTCTTCCATAGTTCAAGGTACCCAATCCATGTAGCCACCCAAGCCCATAGTCCCAATGTGTTTTGTTTCCATGTTCTGCAATAGTTCTGCACCAACCGGGGGTTGTCCTTGAGTGCAATTGCATAGTGCATAAAGGGATAATCGTCGGCTGGTGCCTTCTTTTCGTTTAAAATTGTCTAAGGGGCCTCTGCGAGTTGGCTTCGGCTCCTCGTACGCCTTCCAAAGGTCCGGGACCCCAGGGTCCCGAGATATGTCAAAGACATGTACATGGTATATAATAGAGTAGGGTAAAGGATCATAGAGCATCAAAAAATTCGTCCGCACTTTGATGTTTATTTTATTACCTACATACTTGCTTTGTGAGCTTTCAAACAAAAATTAAATAATAATATGAGTGATCCTCGTAAAATGAAAGATAAATGATAAATGTGAAAGTTTGTGAAGATGTTTAGATGTTTGTTATTCAATCACGCAAAAACATTTTTAATGAACTTTGGCACACATATAGTTTATATCCTGGATTAACACATAGGATACTTTTTATTCCGGTAGTAGGTTCCCGTGGGATAATTTCCGATATACACGCGGGCGAAGCTGCGGGCAACGGCTAGTCTCTTATACAATAAATTAAAATTAAAAACTGACACCTTTTTTTTCACTCACGCCTTTTTTACACGACTGCCCAAAGGAGTGTAATGTTTGCCTGAACAGTTTTGGATGTATGGGGTATTGTTAGAATCCTTACATCATCCCGAGTGACACTGGCTATAATTTTTTTGAAAAAATTCAATATGGCGGCAGTATGGCTCCCTTTTGAAAAGTGAAAAAAAAATTTTTTTCCACTTTTTATTTTGAAACACCAAAACTATTTCAGTCATTTAATTAAACTAGCTTTTGAACGCGGCTTCGCCCGCGTGGAGGTCGGACACTATTCCACCAGAACGCACTACCGGGATAAACGGTATCCTATGTCCTAGGTCATGATCTACCTGTGTGCCAACCAAACATCGAAATTAGTCAAGCCGTTAAGGAGTGAAAAGGCAACAGGCAGACAGACAGAGTTACTTTCACTTTATATAATTTTAGTAATAGTAATTAAATAAGGAGCTCGTGGCTAAGGAATAACAGCCGCACAGGACGATCCATCAGGTTAAGCTACGCTTGCCGGGGTTGGTCCGTGGATGGGTAACCATCTTTACATAACGAGATTCCTTCGTGCCCCGGAAAGCACACTAAGCCGTTGGTCCCCGCTGTCATTCGTGGATCTTTGACAGTCGTTACGGGTCGTCAGAGCCCGAAAGTCTGACAAGCAGTCTTACCAATGGGTATCGGTATACCCAGTTACGGGGTTGTGGAGGTCAGATAGGCAGTCGCTCTATATAAAATACTGGTAAGACGGCCCAAACGTAGTTGGGAAAAGGCTAGGCAGATAATAGTACTTAAGTAATTAAATAAAACAAAACAGGATCAAATAAAACAGCAGAGTGCCGAAATTGTGGCACTACCAAGCTACCCCAGTATAACGGGTAGGTAACTGACATAACCGGAGTTAGGTAACCAGGCTAGATTACCGGCAATGACCGCTTACCGCTTACATAACCTTTGATAAAGTACGAAGATACATACAGTTCTTTAGGACGGAGGATTCCACGGTAGTAAATTATTTTTTTAAGGCTAATTTTACCAACGCCATGTCTTTATAATATCTTTATCCGAGAAATAATTTTGATATTTTCATGCAAAAACTGTCAGGCGATTTTATTCTACTCAAAGAATGGAATCTGCCGTGAGTAAAATCAGCCTTTTTTATATTTTTACTAGCTGACCCGACAGATGTTGTCCTGTCTTGGCTATGAATATTCTAATGTAAACGCGTGAAGTTAAAATGTTTTTTCTGAAATTTTCCAATTTTCTGCGAAATTTTCTTATTTTTTTTTTTCATAAAATCCTTTTCCTGACAATCATAAACACAACAAAAAAAGAATTAGCGAAATTGTTCCATTCGTTCACGCGTGATGCGATGACCAAGGGAAATAGGGATTCATTTTTATGTTTAAAGATGGTTCTGTACCTCAAAAGGAAAAAACGTAAAAGGTTCTATCACACTCACTCGTGTGTCCGTCTGTCACAGCCAATTTGCTCCGAATCTAATGGACTGATTAAGTTGAAAGGTACACATATGAATTTCTGTGACCAAACACGGACGTGTAACGTAAATAAATGAATTTAGAATATGGGGGTCACTTTTGGGGGCTAATAAGAAAATTAAAAAAAAGTTTTGCAAACTGTACCGTGTGCCATATCAAATGAAAGGGCTACTGTGAGAGTCTCAAATACATTTTTTTATATTTTTAAAATATATTGTTTTAAAGTTATTTTTTCTTAAATAATTTTAAAACAATTTATTTTTTATACACTTCCGAAACTATTGAACCTAAAATTTTGAAAAAAATACAGAAATTGTTCTATAACTATAGATTACAGGAAAACCAATATTAAAGTATAAGGTCTTAAAATAAAAATAAAAAAAAGGTCTTAAAATTACATAGTAAATCTCTCAATATTGTGCGTACTTGTAGTTGGAAATTGGTCGCATTTGTAGTTGGAAAAAGTTTATTCAAAAAATCACACTAAAGGCGAAAGTTTGTGAGTGTGTTTGTGTGTTTGTTGCTTCTTTACGCTCAAACGGCTGAACCAATTTGGATGAAATTTTGTATATAGATAGCTTATACCTTGGATTAACACATAGGCTACTTTTTATACCAGTCTACCGCGGGGCGCAGCTAGTAAATTATAAAACTGGTATTTCAGTAAATAACACGTTAACTGCGGTCAATGACCGCACGAAAATATCATCAAATTCATTTCTTTTTCGTTTTATCATGTTTAAATATCGACGCCCATCACGTCTGCGGGGTTTCTCTAACTAATTTAATTTGACCCTGTATAAAAAGAAAAATAAATTAATTCATTTGGTGGTTTTTTTTTTTTCGGATACCTTCATATGCCTATCAGATCCAATTTTTAACCGACGATGAAAAAGGAGGAGGTTCTCAATTCGACACGTATATATATATTTTTTTTTGTATGGAAAAAAACGAAAAACCGTTTATTAGTGGTGCCATCTTAGTACAAAAAGTTTAACTTCTGCCAAACTGCACAGCAGTTTGTTGGCAGATGTAGCTCCCATACATAATTTTATATTTTATCTTTTTTTTTTTTTTATTAAAGACCACGCCTAACTTTTTAAGCCGTCCGATTTGGGACAAAAAAAGTTGAGAGGTGTCAAGGGACACCCGGAATGGAACGAAGTTCCTTTCGATTAATTAGCGAAGAAATTGTAATAAAATTTTATTTTTTTTAAGTTATAATAAAATAGAAGAATTAAATTAATTATTAATTAATTTAAGATTCCAGAGAGAGAGAGACAGACATATAAACATGCGCACGTCGCTCAGCTTACAATAGCTTACTATAGCAAAAAGTGTCGTTACAACTTTTCGTGAGAATTTTTCCGTCTAGCCCCCTTTCACAACGCGCGATAAGGAACTTCGTTCCAATTGTTGTATTGAAAATTGGCCCCATATAAAATTTATTCACATTGCTTGGGTAGTTTTTGAGTTAGCTTCAACAATACTTATTTTTTGCCCACTTTTCATGTGGATGATGTTCTAATTTCTTTTGCAGGTTTTGGTATTACAATTTGCGTGGGGTAGGTACCACAACTAAAAGTTAAAAATAAAAACTTTTTGCAAAAAAATATAACTGACTTCCAAACTTCTTCTTATCTATCAAAGTTGTAAGCCCAATAAATTGGTTGGCGTACCATAAAACCCATACGTACAGCCCTAGGTACGATAAGCTTTTACATAAGCTGGTTACGCAATATACGCCCACCCTTGTCCGTTACCACGGAATTGCTGTGTATATGCAAATGAGTCGGACACGCCTTTTCTGCTTAGATGAAGGATTATATCGGAAGGGATATACCTATACATTTACGGACTACCCGATGGCCAAGTCTAGAACACACATAACATCATCAAGCTTGTCTTCCAAGAAAAGGTAAGCAGAGGCCTATCTGGAAATAAGCGTTGGCTTCTATTAACACTATTGGTGACATCTAACGTCAACATCACAGCTATACTCTTTCCAACCATTTACTTTTGATATAAGCACGCATATGACGTTCCTTATTTATTGACAGGCAACCATAGACGAAAAAATGCAATACTTCATGGACGCTATAAAGTTCCTTATTTATTGACAGGCAACCGATTACTACTTCTTCTCCTCCCCGCCCCTTCCTCCTTCTCCTCTTTTTTCTCCTTGTTCCTCCTTCTTCTTCTTCTTCTTATTCTTCTTATGATTACTTACGATCATTGGACCAATATTATAATAACCACTGTTTGCTATTGGATTGGTGATTAGCAGATAGAAGGATGCTACTTATGGTCTTAACAGAGTGTTTTTCGCATTTCTCGACAAAAGGATGGTCTTTTCATAGATCTACCAGATTTCTGCAAAAAACAGTTTGTTTAATTAAATTAACATACTGTGCTCCGTTGTTGTCCGATACAACTGATTGCTGTGTGTTTATGGAAATCACATGGTCCCGCCTTTTCTTGCTCTATATATTTATGTATCTGAGTAGAATCATGTTAAAGGCAAAAGTGATAATGTAACTGAGTTTGTGAGAAATAAGTTATTAAATAGTTATAAAAAAGCACATTTTGAACTTATATTTTATTTGAAAAGTCACAGAAGTCACATAGAAAATGAGGCATAGTTTTGATGGTTAGCAAAATACACACATCAAAAGTGTCTAGGGATCAAGCATTTTTATGCGGATTTCTTGAGATTGAGATGTGGCTTTGTAATAAATTTATGATTTTATAAATTTATATGGATCCTTTTTGGTGCATTTCATAATTTGAATCAGGAACTGTGAATCAAATTCGAGTAAAAGATGAAAATCAGCTGTCAATATTTTCCCTATAAAAACATACAACGCATTGAAGACATTATTAGTGCTACTGTTTCCCTACTACTGATTAAAACCAACGTTATTATGGAGCGGCGACGTCATTTAAGCAGGGAAGAAATGCTCAGAGCCGTGGGAATGATAGAAGCTGGTTCCCGGCAACGTACTGTGGCTTTAGCTCTGAATACAAGTCAGAGTGTTATCAGTCGACTTTGGACACGTTACCGAAGCACTGGTACCGTGGCTGAGCGCCATGGAGGACGGTATCGCTGCACCACACGGAGACAAGACCGATACATTCAAATCTTAACTCGAAGAGCTCCAACTATAACCGCCATGATGTTAGCCGTGAGGCTTCATCACTCTTCAGGGAACTTAATTAGCGACCAAACAGTCAGAAACCGCTTGCATGAAGTGAACCTTCATTCCCGAAGACCGCTACGGGTACCACCTATAGCAATGCACAATCGTAGGATTCGATATCAATGGGCTCTTGAACACAGAAATTGGGCAGAAGAACAATGGCGTTTCGTGTGCTTTTCTGATGAGTCTCGTTTTGGTATGAGACCGGATACAAGACGTATACGACACTGGAGAACCCCTGGACGCCAACAGCGATTAAAATCCTGCCAGGAAGTCCATCCTTATAGTGGTGGAACCATCATGGTATGGGCGGGTATTTGGATCGGCGGAAGAACTGAGTTGATTTGGATCAGAGGCAACCTCAACGCTCAAATTTATGCTGAGACGATTGTATCAGACGTCATCGTTCCTCTACAAGTGCAAATCGGTCCCTTATTTCAGTTAATGCATGATAATGCACGACCGCACACCGCAAGAGTTGTAAGACAGACTCTCGCCGCAGCTAACATCAATGTCCTGCCCTGGCCTGCTCAGTCGCCAGACTTGAACCCGATTGAGCATGCATGGGATATGCTACAGAGAAGAGCTCTGCCGAATATGGAGGGTATCCAGTCGCAAGAAGACCTTTTTTTGTTGTTGCAACGAACATGGGCGGCCATTCCACAGCGTGATTTGGATGAACTCATTTTGAGTATGCCAAACCGATGTTCTTGTGTTGTTAGTGTTCGCGGTAGAAACACGGATTATTAATTGTTTAAGTTACCCAATAAAATTTTAAAGAAAACTGTTATTTCAGTCTTTTTTTCGAACTTTAATGTTAGTGGTTCAAATGTCAAAAATCCCTTTATTAGGAAAATGGCAAATTTCTTTATTAATGCAAAGGTGACTTGGTTTATCGTTACTGTGACAAACGAAAACACTTTATTTGATGAATCCTTAAAGAAAATTTTAATTAATATCAATCAGGAGAAAAGTTATTGCAAAAATATATGTTGATCCCTAGACACTTTTGATGTGTGTATATTTAGCCGAAGCAAAAAAATGCATACTGGTGATCCCCTTAAAAGTTTATTCTCATACACTTTTTACTCAGTGTTTTTGCCCAGCCTATTTTTAAACAATCCATACACCTCATCAAATTCCACGAAAAACACCACAACAATAGAATACACCCACACTATTTTCCTAGAATATGCCACGCCAACAAAAGTACGAAAAACAGGCCCACCTAAAACAATTAGTGTCCATAGACCGCTTCATTGCCAAAGTGAAGCTAAATTTTAATTAAGACGCTCCCTGGTACTGCTGACCTGACAAAAGTAGCCTATCGAACTTGGCTGGCTAATTAAGACCTTACTTAGTCAACTTTGATGCACATCTGAGACAGTTTGCACTTGTGTCCCCGTGTGTAACAAATTGGTGTTAGTTCCAGGTCAAGTGGAGGCAGGGGAACACAAGTTTCGTTGCATGTTCTTCGTGTGGTTGGATATTTAGAAGCTGTTATTAGTGGGTAGTGTTGTAGTTGGTGTTGCGTGTTGGTTGTGAAATTAATAGAACTTTAATTTTTTTTCAGCTCGATGCATAATGCTGTCGTAATTATTTATTGTAGTTGTAGTTAGTGTAATTTATAAGACGTTGAGCAAAAGATGCCATACAGCGATTGTCAGCTCTTTAGTTTAGCACGGTTTATACATAGGAGAAAGTAGGTACTTACTTACCCTCTACCCAGGGCCGGAAAAAGTGTCTTCTGAAAAATAAGCATAGTAGTATACCTATGTGTCCTTTTTCTGATCTTATTTCGGAATCAGCTCACGCTGGAACATGAAAGTAGAAGAAAAAAAAAATTTTTACCTTAGCATCACGTACTTAAGAAACTTATAAATTGATATTCAAGATACAAACTTATCTGACAAGAAACATTAGTACCCATAATTCGCTACACAAACCAATCAAAGCGAAATAAACAGATCACGATTACTTACACTAAAATCCAATTACACACTCATACACCCACACACCTCAATACTTACACACACCCAAACATTCCAATATCTGTTATTAGTACACACAAGCTCAAAAACATGTGTTGTGTGTGTATACACACAAACTTACGCTTCTCAGTATTGGTTAACAGCATATCCGTGTAACTAAAGGCTTATGTGTGATCAGTGATCCCTGTAATCCCTTTCAGGGCTGCCACACACTGAAAGCCGATTTGTAAACTCGATTCCACCAAATTATCATTATTTACTCAAATTGGTTGTGCGGAAAATCCTGTAAAGTGGACATTTTATGAGCGTTGTTTTGTTTTTGTGATCTTGAAAACATACTGAACTCTATTCTTTACATTGAGATAGAGAATATCGTATTGAAAATATTCACAATAGAGGTTCACAGTTCATAGCACTGAAGTTATTGTTAACTTCAATAGGTATATAGACTGTGTGAATAATAATATGGCTAGAAAGAGTTCAGAGATGATGGCTATTAGAAATGTATGGAAGAAGAAGACTTGCTGCGCCAATCCCAAATAATTTGGTATAAAGGCAGTACGATGGCAATTGAAGTTATGGTTAAAAATCAAACTAGTGTATAAAACTCAGGTTTGCTAAAGGCCGAGAAACTTGCAACGTTTGTTTGTAATGTATCATTCGAGGCGAGCTTGGTTACAAAACGGCGATACACTAAACGTGGCGAACGCTCGCTTCGAGCACTTGACTCAAGCGTGCTGCATTTTTATTCAAAATGGCTGTCTTAGAGGTTGTGTCTGCTTCATTAACTATATTCAGTTATTGTTATTGGAAGAAGAAGAAAAAACAAACCGATATTGGATGTCCAATTTGTTCCAAAGAAGATAGATCACGCTCGCAATGCTCGCATCGAGGGGCTCGGCTCGCTGCACTGACTAGTGTAACGCGTTACAAAAACTCGATACAGCACAAACAAGCGTTGCAAGTCGGTCTCCGGAAGCCATATTCGCAAGTAGGTAATTCGTAATTCAAGCCACATTATTATTCAGTGTTTTACAAAACTATAAAAGCCATTTAACATTTAATTTTAATATTCAACATGAATTTGAACAACATGTAAATCATACAAAAGGTTTTTACTTACAATTCATTCGGGAATAATATTCGAATAGCGATAATGGAAGCATTCATTTAGTGGTGTTTCAGTGTTAACAGAACAAAAAAATATTAATTTTGAATATTAATTTACGTGTATGCATAGAAAAATATTGTTGTAAAAAATATAGTAGCATTTTGTTTTAAATGGGGATTAATTGTAGTGCTTTTTGTAACCTTTTATAGCGGCCTGTTAGCAATTTAAGGCGAGTAGTGCAGCCAACTAGCGCCACCAATTTCTCAACTTTTCATTGATTTTTTTCGAATGGTGGCGCTAGTTGGCTGCACTACTCGCCTTAAGCTTGGGCCAGAAGTCAGAGATCTTGCTATAAGTAATCACAGAGGTCGGCCACAGAATAATAAAGCTACAGTAGTTTATCTAGGCAGTGATGTGGAATTAATTACCTCGGTAGATAAATACGTGTCCGTCTGTGCGCAACTGCTGCACGTTCGAACGCACACCTACTGGAACTGACTGAGATTTCGAAGCGCGTTGTTTCGGCCGTTTGCTATGAAGATAAACTACTGTATCATTACTATACTGTGGTTTAGTAGACGGATTGGTGTTCCTACTAATTAACGATGGATTGAAGAAAGCATTTATTAAAAACACATATTTAATTTCGTTAGTTTTCTTTACAAGTCCCGTATAAAATCAGGGCCAGGGATATGTAGTAACCAAACTAAATAAAGTCATCGTGTCGTTTTGCATCCTCGTCAAATTTAAGGGTGTGGTATAGACCATCAAACTGAACAACTTTTTCCATAGCACCAACATCGAACCAACACCAACATGGCACCAGCCGTCTCATACGTTTGCGTCGATTAAGTATTGAAGTTTTCAATGGGACAGTTGAAAATTTTTTCACGATTACGATGTTGGTTCCATGGAGAAAGTTGTTCAGTTTGATGTTCTGTATCACACCCTAAAATTTGACGAGGATGCAAAACGACACGTTGTATAGGTACTGACTGTCTCGTTGGTATAGTGGTCGCAAGCGCTACTGCTGAGAATTAGGTCCTGGGTTCGATTCCCAGGTCGGGCAAAGCGCTACTGGGTTTTTCTATCAGAAATTTCTCAGTAGTGGAGTCTGGGTTTGTGCCCTGTTTATGGCAATAGGCTCGCTCATGGGACAGAGAATTATGAAGTGACGATACGCGGTTCGAGTAGGTATTTTCAAAAATTCTATCTGTTTCATACCGCTTGCTCTGTTTCCCTCCGGCCGTGATAGAGAGAGTTGCAAGTCTTGGAGGCAATTACCTACATTTCCTTTTTGAACAATTTTGGTTTCATTAGATCTAGTACACCTTAATCTAGGTCTGTACGTTTTTCTTTTTTAGTAATTCAGTTCAATTTACCAAAAAAAAATAAAAAAAAAAACGCTCGGGGAAGTTTTTAAGTCAAAAATATAGATATTTAAATACTAACAACTTATATCGTGCGCAACATTTATTATTATTATTTATTTATTTATTAAAACTTTATGCACAAGTAAAAAAAATACCGTACAAAGGCGGACTTAATGCCTGAGGCATTAAGCAACAACAACAGGCAACATTAGGCAACATTTCTTTATAATAAAAACTTGTAGACCTAGTTTTTCATTATATCTATCTACAACATTTCCAAAAATTAGACTATGTTTACGGCGGGAGAAGCGTTATCGCTTTTTAACCGACGAAAAAAAAGGAGGAGGTTCTCAATTCGACACGTATATTTTTTTTTATGTTGACCACGCATAACTTTTTACAGTCGTTCGATTTGAAAAAAAAATTGATTACATCAAACTTGGTCCCATATAAAATTGATTAACTTTGCTTGGGTAATTTTTGAGTTAGCTTCAATAATAACGTATTTTTACCCCACTTTTATATGGATGATATTCTAGTTTGTTTTGCAGGTAGCGGTATTAGAATTCGTGTGAGGTAGGTACCACAACTAAAACGTGAAAAATAAAAACTTTTTTACAAAAAAATACAACCGACTTCCAAAAACAACACAACAAAGTGAAAAAAACTTTAATTTCGGAAGTCGGTGGCAAAAAACGGTAAAATACATTTAACCAGACACCGGCTTCCGAAATTAAAGTTATTTTTCACTTTGTAGTGTCGTTTTTGGAAGTCGGTTGTATTTTTTTGTAAAAAAGTTTTTGTATGAAAATTTACAGCTTCACAATCGTCTTAAAAATAACTGGTGAAATGTGGGCGTACTATAGGTACACTCTGGTTACCCTTTAGGGAATACAGGCGTGATGTTATGTGTGTATGTAATTAATTGTAAACTAACTTAATATTCAAATTAACTACCAACTATTCAAATCAAAACTGTCATTCTTTGACAGGTTTACGGTGAAGGAAACATCGTGAAGAAACCGGCATATACTATATAACCAAAAATTCGAAGACTTGTGACATCTACCAAACCGCACTGGGCCCGCGTGGTGGATTACGGCCTACTCCCTCTCACTGAGAGGAGGCCTGTGTTCCACGGCAAATCGACGTAGGATGTCAATTATTTTCCCTGACTGTAGGAAGCGAGCCTATTGCCTAACTGGGTACAACCCCAGACTCCGAGTTCCTTGTTAATGTTCACACTACGAGAATCAACATACATTTCCTAACTCACACAGTTAATTTGACAGTATAACACCAGCCTTATTTCCCTCTGTTTTCACTAGAACACTAAGTAGAAGGCTGGCTACACACGATCCTGCATTCGCGTTGAGCTTCAAGCTCTAATTACGTAAGCAAATAGGACTGGGAACTATGTCGCAGGAAAACTTTCATTATTAATGTACAATGGTCCGACTACCGGGTTTGCTTGGCTGTTGCTGGCAGTCTCGGGAATAAGTTGTTTCGGAAAATTACGAGATGACTGTTGATAAAGCTAAGGATTGTATGAGGTTGTTGTGTGTAAAATAATGCAGTATAAATAGTAAGAAACAGATTTTTATTTAAAAATCAGGTTTCTTGTTTATATAGAAAAAAAAATACATTTATTAGAAACATTTGGATGTTATATTATTTATTACTATTGCTGTTTTCTATCATATTTTATTTCATAATAGCAGGCTGCACAATACATATAATATACTCGTAATTATACAGAAAATATGCGTGATTTTTGGTGGAACGAATCCCTCAGGATGTCATGGCAGTCATTTAGAACAACAAAAATAGGTACTTTTTCCCTTTTTAACCGACGAAAAAAAAAGGAGGAGGTTCTCAATTCGACACGTATATTTTTTTTTTATGTATTACCACGCATAACTTTTTACAGTCGTCCTATTTGAAAAAAAATGGTTTTGTTCGAGAAAGCATACCTCAAAGTTGGTCCCATATAAAATTGATTAACTTTGCTTGGGTAGTTTTTGAGTTAGCTTCAATAATACGTATTTTTTCCCCACTGTTATATGGATGATGTTCTAGTTTGTTTTGCAGGTAGTGGTATTAGAATGAGTGTGGGGTAGGTACCGCAACTAAAAAGTGAAAAATAATTTTAATTTCGGAAGTCGGTGGCAAAAAACGAAAATACATTTAATCAGACACCGAATTCCGAAATTAAAGTTATTTTTCACTTTGTAGTGTCGTTTTTGGTAGTCGGTTGTATTTTTTTGTGAAAAAGTTTTGTTCTGTATATTTATACCAACAAAAATATAAATGTTTCCCTTTATTTTTTATTGTTAAAATAAAATAGACTAATCGTGGTTAAAAGTTAGTACATTACAACTTAACAAACATGAAACAAGATATCCAACACTGCAATCAAAAACATATTCCACCTACATTAACAAATACCATTAAAGCAGAGTAAAACTTGCAATACTAACCCGACTTCACTTCACTTGCGAACTCAGACATATAATAAAACGACTAAGTGTTGGACTGCCGTAAATAAAATTCACTTTTCACACTCACTTGTCACTTTTAATGAACTTACTTGTAACACGGTTAGCCACCGACTGACTCCCAGAGCTAACGCGCTACGCCGGCAACCAACAAGTGGGGCCCGGATGTAGCGTGCCACCTCGTTGGTAAAACAATATTATTAATTTACATTTTAAATACAATCTGAAACAATTCTACAATTATTTTTAATATCATTATTCGCCATTAAACAACATACAGGAAATATTTGAAGCATAACTGTAAATGTTAAATCAATGTTAAGTGGAAACGGATATTAAACACTACAACTAACGCCATCTATTAGTATCAGATGACAGTCATATCCAACGTAAATATGACCGTCATCATACCAACACAACAATAATCTATCTAATCATTAACTAGATTCTAACATTCGGCCATCCGCATAATTTACGCGCCCTCGCGTAATATGTGTAGATAGTTTTATGTACAAAACAACAATTACAACCATACAGGTAATATTCAAACACTTAAATCAACCATAACAATTACAACTGTAATATTTAGATGTGGTACAGGTCGCTACTACCTTCAAACCACGAACATAGTTTTAGTTTAGGTACTAGTGGTACAAGTCGCTACTACCTTGAAACCACTAGGGTGGTACAAGTCTCTACCACCTTGAAACCACCTTCATGTTTAGTTTACTAGTGGTACAAGTCGCTACTACCTTGAAACCACTAGGGCGGTTCAAGTCGCTACTACATTGAAACCGCCACGATAAATGTATTCAAAGGTCGAGGTTGCCAACGTACCTCTACCCCAAACGATCTATTTTAAATAATTCACCGGAACAATCTCACAACCTTGCCACTAACATTAGGGCTTCATTTAATTAAGTAATCAAATCATCATCTTCATTGGCCGAAGAGGAACTCGAAACAGATCTGTTATAGTGGGCCCAAGCTTTCATTTTATCTACGGCAATGATAGCGGAATTTAACTCTACCTTCCGTCATTTCGGTTAAGTTAGTACCAAAAAGAACTTGGGCTGGTGTCTTACCTATGCCTTTGTTAAATGTATTATTAAGGCCCAACTGAACCTCGAGCACTTTAACATCTCATTTTCTTTCGTCCAAACCCACACACTGCGGTCAGCGCCTCTAGTAGGGTACGATTGTACCGTTCGACTTGACCGTTGGCGCGTGGGGTTGCTACCGCGTTTAAAACGTGCTTTACGCCTAGCTTTTTTTTAAAAACCGGTACATTTACTACTTGTGAAACAAGAGCCACGGTCAGATATAATTCTTTTTGGTAGTCCAAATATAATTAAATAATCTTGCATTTTCTCGACAACTATTGAAGACTTAGTACTGCAAACCGGTTTTTACTGGTTTGACGTCTGTTGAAGCAGACGGTACGGGTAGAGTGCATTTTTCTACGGTATGACCAAACTTGAGGCAACGTGTGCACTTTACCAGGGGCTTAGTGCATTGTGACTTATAGTGTCCTTCTTGTGAACAATTAAAACATTTAACTACACGACTTTTATTATTGTCCTCGTCTGAGTTGTCCGTTTTATTATTAAAAGTCTTCGTGTTCTTTTTATCACTCGGATGAAAGTTAGTCTTAACCGCTTTTAAATATGGTAAAATCTGATCCGGAGTGTCAAAACGGGCGGCTTCAGCTCCTAGTCTGACACTACGGTCGTCAATCCCGTGAACAATGCAATCCACTGCGCGTTTGCCTTCGATACTACAACGGTTTAGTAACACAACTTTCTCATAAAAATATTCTTCTAGAGAATCGTTAAATTTAGCGCGTTTGGATAACATCGTTTGAAGTAAGCAACCATAATTCTCATTACTAGGAAACGCTAACTTCAGTTTCTCTTGCCATTTCTCCCAACTAAATAAAACAGTTGGCAAACCCTCATACCATATTTGAGCTATTCCTTTTAGTTTTTGGAGAGCAAAATGAGCAGTCTGTTTGTCCGACCAATTGTATATTAAAGCACATTCGTTAACTTTATGAATCCATACATCAATCGTCTGTTGTTTGCGTTCCGGGTCAAATTCAGGAATGGTGTTATGATTAGATAGTTTTTCTAAATCGTTATTTTTACTGTTTGTGGCTTGCAATGCCTGGATAAGCTGGGAGACTGAAACCGCGTTATTCGGAGCAGAAACAGAACAAGAATAAGTTGGCGTTGGCTCACCACGCTCTCCAGGATTCCAGTACGGTGATCGGCGGCTGCGTCTGATGCGACTGCGGTTGCGTCGGGTCCGATTGCGTCGGCTGCGACTGCGTCGGCTACGACGACTGCGGCGGCTGCGACTGCGTCGGCTGCGACGATTGTGAGGGCTGCGACTGCGTCGGCTGCGACTGCGATGGCTGCGACTGCGTTGGCTGCGACTGCGTCTGCTGCGACTGCGTCGGCTGCGACTGCGACGGCTGCGACTGCGTTGGCTGCGACTGCGTCTGCTGCGAATGCGTCGGCTGTGACTGCGCTGGCTGCGACCGCGTTTGTACGCACGCCCACTTGGCAGCAATGGAGAACCAGGCCCGTTGCTGCAGCTTTTTTCATGATTGCGTAGTGTCTTATCATTGAGCGTTTGCCACTTCATTGTTTCAGGATGTCGTTCTTGTTCAGCGGAAGGCGTCCGCAAGCAGCGATTATCGCACGGGTTCATCTTTTATAGTTCTAATTCAGAACGACCAAACTGACTTGTGTAGGCCTGGATATAATCGGCTGGTATGACCAACCAACTTTATCCCACTTCTGAAATGTTGGACTGCCGTAAATAAAATTCACTTTTCACACTCACTTGTCACTTTTAATGAACTTACTTGTAACACGGTTAGCCACCGACTGACTCCCAGAGCTAACGCGCTACGCCGGCAACCAACAAGTGGGGCCCGGATGTAGCGTGCCACCTCGTTGGTAAAACAATATTATTAATTTACATTTTAAATACAATCTGAAACAATTCTACAATTATTTTTAATATCATTATTCGCCATTAAACAACATACAGGAAATATTTGAAGCATAACTGTAAATGTTAAATCAATGTTAAGTGGAAACGGATATTAAACACTACAACTAACGCCATCTATTAGTATCAGATGACAGTCATATCCAACGTAAATATGACCGTCATCATACCAACACAACAATAATCTATCTAATCATTAACTAGATTCTAACATAAGTAAGAGGTGTAACCTTTAGTTTTAGTGCTAATTTTAGTGTTACGCCTTAGCGAATTTTGAGTTTTAGTTCCAAATGTTATTGCTGTCAGTGATTAAAACTGAAGTACATACTTAGTTGAGAGATTTGTGCATGAATGGGATATTTTTGGACATATTATGGCAGAGTAAGTTTAAGATATGGACATTAGAGGTGACTGTTGGTTAAACGAACATCTATATAGAATATACAAGGACTATTCTTGCTTGCAGCGCTCGGCTGCTATAGTAATGCTTGCAAACAGATGTGGTCATCGTGTCCAAAGAATTTTGTTTTCAAATAGGTCACATGTAAGTTTCCTCGATAGTACATTACAATAGAGTCCTCAAGGGTGTTTAAATGTTTATCTGGCGCCCCCTGGGTAGTCAAACTCCTTCCAGGTTTGCTTATACAGAGTCCAATTAAATTAGCTAGCGAAACTCTGCAGACGTGATGGGTACTTATCAATATCTAAACACGATAAAATAAAAAAAAAGATTTGTAGGGTTGCTGGTCATGAAAATAAAGCCCCGTTGAACTTGATGATAATTTATTGGCAACTTTAACTTTAAATTATGTTACACGTTACAATAATTGATTTACCATACATGTGGCAACCCTAAGTGAAGGAATGAAAGGGACTGCGTGGCTATCGCCCTTCAGACTTCCCTAGCTGTCTAGTTCCTGAAGACTGCAGAGCTATCGAACAGGAAACAGGCTTACTTAGGAAACAGAGTAGGCTGCGGGGCTACCGAACTCTGAACCTCTAGCTAGTGAATGACGATTTGTTCGAAGACAGCTCTGCTTATAAAGGCGGACAGTTGACATGTGTGTACACACACACGTAGCCGTCTATAGTTGTTATCTTCGAGTCTATGGGCGCTCATCGTAGTGCTTTGTATAAATTACACTAGATGGCGCTGTATGTTTGTTACAGATTTGATTTTCTTTTTGGGTCAACGGTTAATAAAATCGGTTTTCATTTGTTCTATCGTGTTTAAATATCGCTTATTATCGATACCCATTACGTGTATGGAGTTTTGCTAGCTAATTTAATTTGACCCTGTGTATAGGTACCTACTTTTACCATGGCACGACTTATTTTTGCATAATTCGAGCGTTAATTCAATATACGTATGAGCATGCATATATTATAATACCAGCCAATAACAGTCCCACTGGAGGGCAAAGACGTCTTCTCACACAGAGAAGGCACGAGCATTGATCACCACGCTTGCTCAAGACGGCACAAATCAGTATTTTCCATAAATTATCGTAGGTAATCAAGCATTGTTTAACGATACATAACATCTAACATCATCTTTCCAACTTATAGTTCAGTCGCGCACTAGATAAATAACATTCCCTATCTGCCCATTTACTTCCTCATATTAACTTCCATATTATAAACAAAAAACTAAACTGTGAAACACATCCAACAACAAAACGGTAACAACTGTACTTAACAACTACCTGAGACATCGCAAACGATGTTATCGGTTCCCTCTCGCTCTGCGCACTAATTGTTCAAGTTCCACATAATTAGGAAGTTCCTCAATGCACCGGGCTTGAACATTGCCTGTGACATAGACATTTGTTGTAAAGTTTACGTAGCGCTAGCGACACATGTGAGGTCGAAGTTTATTAAATGCCACAGGCCGAGTTCCGTTTGTTTCAATGGCTTATTATTTTGCGTAGGTACCTATTTTATATTGATTAATCCGTCGCGGGACGCCTGGCAGTTGTGAAACATCGAAACTATTTTGTATATAAAATATATATGAAAGGATGGTTTATTAAAATAAGTAAATATGGTATTATCAAAAATGAAATATTCACTTTTTTTAAAGAAAAAAAAATCTTTATTATTTTACACCAAAAAAAAAATTCGGTTCTGCGACAAAGTCGTAGAGTTATGAGCGCATGGCGACGCTGTTGGCGTGGTGACCCGTCACCACGCCAACAGCCGGTCTCACCCGCCGTATTAGATGTTTCTCATCAAAAACTTTCAATTTTAAATCTCCAGGCTTGCTCAAAGACCCCCCGGTGGGTTCCCGCATTGTCGAGCTGTGGCTTAGTCACCCACGGTGAAGCGAAAAGGAACCCGAAGAGGGGCCGCTCGTCAGGGCTTTTGTCGGGAAGCCGACGACATAGCGCCCAATAAGTAGGTTGCGGTGCCGCTTGGGCGACATCGCAACTGAGGCGGGCCGCGATGTCGTATGGGAGACATCGCGGCTGAGGGTTGGAGGCCGCGGCGGGAGAGGAGTGCCGGTATTGCGCCGCTCTCCCTACCTTCCGCGGCCTTGACGGGGTTGCCACCGTCTGATGGTGCACGTGGTGGGGCCACAGGAGAGGAGGAGTGTCGGTTTGACGTTGGCCGCTCTCCCTATCCTCTGCGGCCGAAAATTGCCAGGCGGTGGGGCCAATGACCTGACTCGTTGCAGAAGGACCAAGGTGCCCAGACACGGGGTCGCCTGGTGCCCATGTGCTGGTTTGGTCCCTGGGGTGATCACAGCGTGCAATGTGTTCTGGTGCGCCGGTGATGGGGAGTACTCCCCAGAGGAGGATCCGGTGACGAACAGCCGCGGCGGGTTCACGGATGAGTGCTAACGTGTGCCCGTGTTCCTGCCGTAAGCGGCAGAGGAGGACACCGTGGAGTAATAGTGGGTTAGAGTCCCACATAACTGCATTATCTTCGTGTGGTAGTTCAGTTTGCATGAGCATTTCTCAACGATAAAAAAAGCCCTGCTCAAAGAAGCAATATCTCCCCTCTTAGGTGACGAGCCCTAAACAGAACGCCTTCGAACTAGTACCGCACAAGAGCTCATTTCGACGCCGGCGGTACCGAAATTGCTACAGACAACAATATCCTGTAATTTAATAAGTTCGGAAGACGTCGACGTAGCTGCAATAAGCTACCGTCAATGAGTGCTGCGCCTGGCCCTAACGACCAAATAAAGGTAGGTCTTAGTGGTCGAGGGAAGCGGGATAGAGCTTTATACAAAAATGGATAGGACTCGCCCCTGCTGCATGGTGTTTATAGTGTAGTTTTTAATATGCACGTATGTCTATGATAAAAATATTTATTCTTTCTTATTAGGGTTCCGTACCTCGAAACGAAAAAACGAAACCCTTATAGGATCACTTTGTTGTCCGTCTGTCTGTCTGTCAGTCTGTCATGACCCTTTTTCTCAAGAACACGTGGAGGTGTCAAGTTGAAATTAATATCAAATACGTAAGTCTATGATCTCTTGGAGTCCTAAAAAACTCAAGCTTCTAAGTCAACGTAATAAAAACATACGGCCATTTATGCGACATACTTTGATACTCGCAAGTAAATCAAAACCTATAGGGTACTTCCCGTTGTCCTAGAATCATGAAATTTGGCAATAAGCAAGCTCTCACAGCACAGATAAAGGAAAAAGTCCGAAAATTGTTAATTTGTAATTCTATCATATAAAAAAAAAAAAAAAACTCTATCAGTCTGTCATGACCCTTTTTCTAAGGGACGCGTGGAGATATCAAGTTGAAATTAATATCAAATACGTAAGTCTAAAGTCCGTAGAGTTATAGCTTCTAAGTCAACGCAATAAAAAAATACGGTCATTTTGCGACACATTTTGACACATTGCGACACACTGCCAAAAGCGCAAATACATAAACTTATTAATCATTGTTTTATTCACATTCACCTGTATTTAAAACTAGTTCCAGATATTTAATAAATGCTGGAAAACTGTCAGGCATCAAACGTTTCACAATATCCTCTTACCTACTTAGTTCATAAGCTTTTGCAACTTAAAATACTTAAGTGCTGAAGGTGCATTTTCATCTTGGAAATTGAGCAGAGCAGAAGTGTTAAAATACTTAGTTTACTTAATATACTACTAGAAGTACACAAAACGTAATCTATTAAAATAAAAATCTATCTTACATAGTATAAAACAAAGTCCCTTTTCGTCGGTCTGTGTAGCCACTTAATTTTCCTAAACTAGACAATGGATTTAGATGCAGTTTCATTTATTACTAGTACTTCCCGCGCGTCATCGCCCGCGTGGATGTCGGAAAATGACCCGCAGGAACAAAAATCCTTCCTTATCCCTTGTCTACATTATAAAGGGAACCTCTGTGCCAAATTTCAGATTTCTAGGTTCAAGGGTTTGGGCTGGGCGTTGATGAGTCAGACAGTCAGAATTTCTCTTTTTATTTATATAGACTATTTATTGAGAATGGCCGGTGTGCCTGAGGATGGACGGCGCTGCCGAGGCCGGCCCAGGAAGAGGTGGCGAGGCGATCAAGACGCGTACCGCAAGGGTTGGATCGAGGTGGCCCTGGAAAAGGATACTTGGAAGGATTTGGGGGAGGCCTTTGTTCAGCAGTGGGTTAAAGTATTTTTTTTTTATTTTAGCCTGTACACTATGTACAGGCTAAAATAAAAAAAAAATACTTTAACCACACAAATATACAGAGGCGGACTTAATGCCAAAGGCATTTTCTACCAATCAACCACTGCCACTGCTCTTCTATGAAACGTAACTCCTGAAAAGTTGCCGATTTTGAATCTCATCTCATCGGGCACAGGGCTTGCTCCGCTATAAATCCGCCCCGCTGTCACTCGCGCCACACCCTCAACGCTTCAATATTCCGACAAGATGCAAGCAGCCGTAAAAGAGAAATTCCTTTATGCGCCTGTAAAGTGCTTCGCTAATATTTAACGGAAAGGTTTTTTGGTAACCAATCTTTTTACAATTTTCAGGTTTAACATCTAAAGTGCAGGCTTTTAGCGCAATAACTTCATTTTTTCTTGCGTGGTGTTAAGTTTATGTTACCTACATGTTTTAGGGAATCTACTGAGAGAAAGTGCTAAAATTGGCAAAAAGTAGATTGAGTTTCTCAGCAGGAGATGAAGTTAGACGTAATTGCATTGCAAAAGATGGGTAGGTAAAATGCCAGGGTAATATGTGCCATCGTGGGCCATTGATAAATCCTAAATAATTGTATGTTTGTTACGCTTTCATGCTTATACGACAAAACGGATTTGGATGGAATTTGGCACATGGATAGACCATGACCTGGATTAAAACATAGGCTACTTTTCATCCTGGATCGCAGACAAAGTCGTGGGCAACCGCTAGTAAATAATTTACTTTCCAAAAATATGGTATGCGCAGCATTTACAACGTAGGAATTACAGGTGTACAGAGATTGGTTGAATGACCCCCATGCTAGGTGGAACCTGGGTTACAGAGGTCCATCCATCTGTCCGTTATACAAGATTAGAGGTAGTAAGTAAGTAGTAGGTACTTATTTTTAGGGTAATAATATTATGTGCTTAATTCTAGTGTGAAAAGGGTCTGGTGAGGGCGTTTGTATGTATAGAGTAGTCATTGTATTGGTCATACGAGTATATATACTGCGATTTTAATAGGTCTTCTGTTTTACTGTAGTCAAGAGTTAAAATTTATTCTTGATTTTAGATTTACAATGAAATATGTTAAGATAACACATGTTGTAGTGTTGTTGTTTTGTTTGTTGTTGTTGTTGTGTTGTTGTGTGTATGTGCTGAAAAATTTAGAGGTCACAGGCTTACTATGAGCTCTTATAGCAGGGCAGAAGTTGAACGTTTCCAGTGAGAGAGAGAGAGACGGTGCTATAGGTCATATATAGCTGCGTCTCTCTCTCTCTCACTGTAAGTAAGCCCCAGCATAGTAAGCCTCCTGATGACTCGCTTTGAACTTTGCTACCCGTGTAGGTAGGTACTTATGCTAAGAGTTCGTTAAGACCATCATCAAAATTTAATTCAAAGCCAAAACAAATCAAATCAAAAATTCATTACATTCCCTTTTAAAGTCTTTCAGCTGATGTTAAACACGTCATGTTTACTGAACTCAAAACTTCGTGTCTATTACCATATTAATAACAAATCCCCACCACATTCGGAAGTACGTGGTTTTATCTCGTCTAAGTTCCAAACATAATTTAATTTAACGACGTTTTCCAAACTTTTAGTATACATTGCTGCGGCTTCGAGACTTGAGTACGCGCAAACCGTATTTACCTATCAGTGTATACATAGGTCGAATTAATTTCCGTGTCGCGGTTTGTATCGCACCACATCGACGGAACCATTACGATGTAGACAACATCAAACAAGATGTCGGCTAAATTTGGCCGGAGTTGCCCGAAGTTTACCGAAGTTGGCCGAAGTTTGAACAACTTGCGGCCGATTGCATAAAACTTTGATCGAGCGTTAGGTTTAGCCAGGATTATTGTAATTCAACGGATTAATTAACGTGCAAACGTTATTCTGAAGTGGGTGCTAGGTGCTAGGGATTACCCCGGGTCGAGTTTCATAAGGCCTCTGCCTCGAATTTCGCGGGCAGCGGGGCGGCGGCGCGTCTCGCATTGTCCCGCCCCGCTACCGTGCCGCTGTTTTGGAGGTCCGGTCCATTTGTTTTTACGCATAAAATCCTGCCGCTCCCGCTCCGCCGCCGCTGCCGCCCCGCGTCCGCAAAATTCGAGGCAGAGGCCTAAAGGTCGCGGGCTAATGGAAGGTTTGGATAAGAATAGTCATCTAGCAATGCTATAACCAATTTGGCGTTGCTAATCCCTCTTGTTCATCATCTATACAAGGTGAAACTTAAAGAACGCACAATCTCATAGGGGGTCATTGTACTCATCATTAAGGCTTCCGCTCGTCGCGCGACACCTGGTGACTTTGTATCGCGTGTGATTCGCGTCGCGTGTCGCGCCTATTTGTAGGAGCATTTATAAACAACTTTTACTATGGGAACAAATCTGAAATCGAAAAATAAATAATCAGCAGATTTTTTTTTCGCGATTTCAGGTTGGTCCCATAGTAAAAGTTGTTCATAATGATGAGTACAATAACCCCTTAAGAGGTTGTGAGTTATTTAAGTTACACTTTGTTTATGAGCATGTTTGTTCGTAAGCGCATAACTTCAGAACTGCTGAAGTGTTGCGCCGATTTAGATTTTTTTTTAATGTTCGTAATAGTTGTACTGTTATCTATTCTGTGCTAATAGTCCGAATCATGTTTTTACGGAAAGAGAAATTTGAAAAGTTGCAAAATTCAGCAAAACCGAGAGTGCATTTTCTATGGGAATTTTGTATGATTTATTGAAATTAAAACAGGACACTGTGATAATATAATTATTGCTAGCTCATGCCGTACTAAAGATATTAGCCAGATTTGCCCTTTTTCCTCTCACGAGAGGAAATTGCTATGGTCGCTACGATTGCCAGAGATCGGTGACAGCCATTTGGGCCGTAAGCAGACAGGAAAATATTGCAAATCTTGACACTTTCCCTAACGTTCATATTTTCCCATTCGCTCCTTTTCAACAACATATCATATCGGCCATAATATATTAACAGCATAATATACTTTACCAGGAAACCAAAAATTTCTGGGTCAATTTAAATTTGTTAGCGAAACTCCGCAGACGTGATGGGTACGTACGAACTATAGATATCTAAACATCTGTATAAATAAAATTCAAAGTACTGACTGACTGATGTATTAACGCACAGCCTAAACCGCTGGTCCTAGAGACATGAAATTTGGAGGGTGTGTTCTTTGTGAAGAGTAGGTATCGACTGAGAATGAGTTTTTCGAAATTCCACCCCTAACGAGGTAAAAAAGGGGATGAAATTTTGACCCAGCCCGACAGTAATGGCCGAAAAATAGAAAGTCTGAACGGCACAAAAAGCAGGAGTAAACTCCAGTCGTGTGTCGGAGCTGACACACACACTTTTTTTTGTTTGTTTGATTGTTTGTTTGAACGCGCTAATCTCTGTAACTACCTGTCGGACTTAATTTTTTTTTTTGCAATTATTTGATAGCCCTATCAGTTTACATAAAACTTCACAGATGTGATTGGGTATCGATATCTCAACACGATAAAACAGATTTTATCAACTAACAACACTACCACTACCAGTAGTAACTGACCCAAAAAGAATTCATCAAAACTTTTTACCCGACTACGGCAAAGCCAAAAGGAAGGGTTATGATTTTAGCAGTCTATGTATCATCATCATACTCCTGCCCTCATCCCAATCTATTTGGGGTCGGCGCAACATGTCCTTTTTTTCCATACTTCTCTATTATTCGTCATCTCGATAGTCACCCCCTTTCTAGCCATGTCGTCTTTCACACAATCCATCCATCGTTTCTTTGGTCTTCCCCTACTTTTATAGCCATCGACATTCATACTCAAAACTTTGCTCACGACATTTTCCTCACTCCTCCGCATCACATAGCAGTCTATGTATTATGTAAGTATGTATATAACTATGTATTTACGTGTGTTCCATCGTAGCACCTAAATTACTGAACCGATTTTAATGAATGAGGTATCAATAGATTAGTAATAATTGTCCGGGTGACATAGGCTATATAAATTCTCCCTTTTAATATGGTGGACTTTACACGTAAATATCTGACCTTGAAAAAAAATAAATTGAGATAATCATGACATGTTTGGTATCAAAAGAAAGGTCTTGACAAGCAAATTACAAATATGTAAATATGTCATATTGTTTAAGTAAATAAATATGTTTAAATTGTTAAAAATAAGTTAAAGTAAATAATATTAATTTAATAACTTACAGACCGACCGCGGCGAGCGTGATTTTTCAGTAGTCGGGTTTTAGTTTTTCAACTTACTTTTTATTTATATTTTATCATGTTTGGATGTCGATCTCAACACGTCTGGAGAGTTTCGCTAGCTAATTTAATTTGACCCTGTATACAACCTCATAAATATACCCCATAAAGTTCACAAATCTTTCATAACTATCCCAAAACGCATAAATAACAGTTTTCAGACAAAATATGCATGGTATGGACATGGAAAAAAGGGATAAGTCGGTACTTACCAAACATCTGGCAGCAGGATCGATCGGAATTCAATAAAATTAAACATTCAGGAAACGTGCCTTGGGAGAACTTGAGGAGTTGGTGGTCGTAGTGATGAGAGGAAAGCGATTTGTTTGAGATAGTGTTTCGTTGTAAGGCTAAGTGATGTCTTGATAAAATATTTTTAAGACCATCACCAAAAATCAAAAACTTTGACTTTGATAATTAAATGGGCTACGTCATGCGTTTGGAGCTGGATTCCTTCGGTCGTTGAAACAGATAATGAAGTATTATTTTTGTCACTGCCCGAAGGACGAATTAATAGTCTTTGCCATACATTCAAGTGTCATTATGGGATTTAAAGGACTTTGAGAAGAATTTATTTGAAAATAAACAACTTGTTCAAATTGCTACTTTTATTCTTAGTTTTATGATTATCAATTAATTACAGGCCTTTGATACTACGATACTCTTTATATAATATTTCATCCACTTTTATTGTGCGCTAGCTTTTGCCTGCGGCTTCGCCCGCGTCGAGGTACTACTGGGATAAAGATTATCCTTTGTTCTAATCCGGGTCATGGTCTACCCATGTGCCAAATTTCATCTAAATCCGTACATCCGTTTTAGCGTGAAAGCGTAACAAACAATCTTACTTTCGCATTTATGATTATTAGTTAGGATATTAATTATTTCTTCAACAATCGGGAATTATTCCTGTATTATCAAGTATATATTTAGAAGCAGACAATTCATAATATTATTTTGCTAAATCGCCTCATCTCATGCCTTACCGCGCACAATTTCAGTGGCCCAGCGGCCGGGCCCCCACTTAAGGTTAATATGTTTATTTACCGAGGCCCGCTATGTGTGATGCCCTTCTGAATGTACCCTGAAGGGTGATTTGTGTGTTCAAGGAAGATACTTCTTTTATTGTCGGAGTTAGACGGTTGTGGTGGGTATATATATTCTTGTACTTGTGTACTTTGAGGAGCTGAGGGTTACAAGTAGTTGGGTTTTATTATTGTTTGCGGCTTCGATTTGTTAATGATATTCTTGCCTTACGATTTGTTTGTAAAACTTGTTTAACAAAATCTGCCTAGCCTTTTCCCAACTATGTTGGGGTCGGCTTCCAGTGTAACCGGATGCAGCTGAATACCAGTATTTTACATGGAGCGACTGACTATCTGACCTCCACAACCCAGTTACTGAGTAACACGATACCCCTTGGTAAGACTGGCTGTCAGTATTTCAGGCTTCTCTATACCCTAATTGCGTAACACTCTATCAATCGGAAGCGGTTTCATTTTGACAGTTCAACAATATTCATTGCGTTATTTACGTTGTCGAGTAGACAAATTTTTCGAACATATGAAGTAACTAACTCTTCCCGCGCGGCTTCACTCGCGTGGATGTCGGAAAATATCCCACGGGAACGTGCTACCGGGAAATTCTTCCTTATTCCTTGTCTATATTATAAAGGGAACTTCTGAGCAAAATTTCAGCTTTCTGGGTTCAAGGGTTCAGGCTGGGGGTTGATGAGTCAGTCAGTCAGGACTTCTCTTTTTATTTTTTATTGAAGATGGATTAGCAATTTGCTTCAAAATGATTCAGATTCACCTAAATGAAATTACTGTAGTTGCAATATATTTAAGAACGAAAAGTATGGTGAACCTCTGTAATACAAAATTTTCCCCGAAAATTATGAAGACCGTAGCAAAATTATCCTTATTCCAAGCGAAATCAAGCACACATTCAAACAGACGAACTACAAACTATATTAAATAACATGCAGCGCAAAATTTACATATCTTACTAGTCCCGAAACACGAAGCAGCGAGTAAATCTAGTCAAATATAATTTGTACTACTCACAAGCGATGCGAGAATCCATTTCCGCAATGAAATGGGGGCCTGATTGCTCTACCGTTTACCACTGAACAATTTACTTTTATTTATTGAATCGTGGTTAATTTTACTTTGAGAGTGTTGTCTTTGTTGGTCGGTCATGTGAAAGTTCAGATGACCTGGTTTCAGGGTTTATTTTCAATGGCAATGACATTATTTTGTGACTGGTGATTTAAATACAGCACTGACCTGCAAAGCAAGTGTGTGATGAGAATGGCTTCACCAAAGTTCAGAAGAAGAAGAAGAAGCCTACTTGTCGCAATCAATGCGGAACTGGACTGATAGGACCAAATATGCTGCTACGTCCAGCGATACCTACGACGTTGCTGTATGTGTCCCGACTGCATCACTCCACGAAGGTTGAGGAGATCGTGGAGTACATGAAGGTGAAGACCAACTGGACCTTGAGGGTCGAGAAGTTGGAGCCCCGTCACAACCCCAACTTCAAGTCGTTTGTGGTGCGGGTTCCGACACACCATCTCGACACGTTCCTAAAGGAAGAGTTTTGGCCGACGTTTTCGCGGCAGGCTATGCGACACCACGCAGCGTAACACGACGCCGTCACCTCGTGTGTCTTAGTTTATTTTATAAGTTGTATTTTATATGTATTAGTATATCATTTTTGTTTTGTTGTAATATTTTTTGTTTGTATTTGTGTATTGTATTTTGTATGGGCCACAGCTGCCTGAAATAAAGGAAATTAAATTAAATAAAATAGATGCTTGATTGGCGGTCATAATTGTGTGGCCTACACATCTCTGGTCTAGGTGTTTGTATAAGTTATATTTTTAAGCAAACTTAATGATGCTTTGCAGCACAGAAATAACTTTATTTTCCAAGTTACAAATAGAATAGGGATGTTGACTAGTTAAACAATATTTTTTTTTGTCCGTTAGGTTGATTATTATAAAATATTGGAGAAGTATTTTTTCTTTTTTTACGTAATCAGAAGATTACGGCGATACATTGAGTTAAAATGTGGCATGACGTCACGCCTTGCTAGATTTTATACTGAATTGTGTTGTAGAGTGCCCCCACTCCCCAACTTTAATGCGTTTTATCTAAGTAATTTTATAAATGTGATGTGTGTGTGTGTGTGTGTGTGTGTGTGTAAGTTTGATTGTTTGACCTTTTCACGCCTAAACCACTGAACCGATCATCCTGAAATTTTGCATATACGTTGTCAGGTGTACAGAAACGGACATCGAGTACCTTTCATACCGAAAATAAGTACTGTTCCCTAGGAAAACAACAATAACGTTCTTATGATAATAGATGGCGCCACGTGTCTTTCGAATTATGATCGAATTATATTATTACAAGCAGAGTAAAACACGATTTGATTTTCAAATTCTAAATTTACACGAGCAAAAGCTAGTAAATGATAAAGCAAAAAATACGTGTCTGTAATATTTTTTATTAAGTGACTGATGGAATTTTCTTTTTTTTTTTACCCAGGCATCATCTCTATTGTCACCCATCCTTTGACAGCCACGGCAAGACCAGCTTAACCTTACTAGCTTAAAAGTAAAAGCTTAACTGTTATACAAGGTCAAATTACATTAGCTAGCGAAACTGCGCAGACGTGATGGTATCGTCATCTAAACATGATAAAATAAAAATTTGCTGATTATTTTTTTGGGGTCAAAGATCGTAAGTAGTTTCACTAATTAATTTACTTTGACCCTATATATTTAACCAATAACAGACGCATGGGTCGATCCATCAGGTTAAGCTACGCTTGCCGGGGTTGGTCCGTGGATGGGTAACCATCTTTACATACCCAGACTCCTCCGTGCCTCGGAAAGCACGTTAAGCCGTTGGTCCCGGCTGTCATTCGTGGATCTTTGACAGTCGTTACGGGTCGTCAGAAGCCCGAAAGTCTGACAGTCTTACCAAGGGGTATCGTATTACCCAGTTAATGGGTTGTGGAGGTCAGATAGGCAGTAGCTCCATGTAAAATACTGGTATTCAGCTGCATCCGGTTAGACTGGAAGCCGACCCCAACATAGTTGGGAAAAGGGTAGGCAGATTGATTGATATTTAACTAATGACCTTCGATGTATGCAAGACTGGCTTTTTACGCTAGTAAATAAAGTATCAATTCCCACCAAATATTAACCGAATTCCTTTTTATTTACTTTCAGGTAATTGCCGTTTTTATTCAGCAAATTTTCTGTTCGTAAGTAAAACGTTTTTATATGAAGGGTGATTCATTAAAATTTCGTGCGTCATTGGTTAGCAAAATAACCTGGTTTCTCTTGGTTCGAGAATATTTTTATGCTGAATGTTCCTTTCAATGGTTTTGCATTCATTA
This sequence comes from Cosmia pyralina, assembly GCA_946251885.1. NCBI lineage: Eukaryota > Metazoa > Arthropoda > Insecta > Lepidoptera > Noctuidae > Cosmia > Cosmia pyralina. Next base: position 20,163,575 of record OX276342.1, on the reverse strand, counting down.
TTTTCCAATAGGCATCCAATATCTTGATAGCTTCAGAAATGCAGGTTAAGAGACGATATTAATTGCTCCGAATACCGTTTCGCTGGAGTTTTCATCGGATCTTAGAGAAAAGATGGAATAAAATAAGAAATACCTTTGGTTTTAATGCTGCTGAATGAATTGAATCCGCAATTTAAATATTGATGCTTAATACTGCAAAATTTATTAAAGAAGGAAGCATTAAAAGAGCCCCCAATGAACGGTAAAGACTTCCGATTTGACGCTAGAACTTAAGAGTTGTGTTGATGATTTTAATGATTAAAATTCTATAAATACATATTATGTTACGGTCGCGTATCATATAAATTTGGATCAACATACAACCTGTTCTGATCTGCAAATTTCAAACAAAGTAAGAAAGAGAGAAGAGAAAAAGTTGAACATCGCGGGCTACCCTGGTGCTTTCGCTTTAAGGAACATGAAGAAGATTTGCCCATTAGTTCAGCTTTTTTTTTCTTAGTAGGTACAGTCGATTAACACTTGCAGTTTTTTAATCTTAATTATTAAGCGAAATATTTAATTCAAATCGGAACAGAAGTACTTAAAATTTCAAGAACGTTAACTCTTAACAGTTAAACGAAAAAAAAAGTAGTTTATCGAATCATTTTCTGTTAATTTAAATGATGTCAAAAAAGTAGCAGTGTTGCTGCTGACCGAAGGACGAAAAAGGACGCCTTTACAGCTTAAAGTTGCTTTTTGTATACACTGATTCTATGAAAAACCCTTCCCCTATGGTCCTTTGTTTTACTTTGTTATAGGTACATTTACAGCTTGCAAGCAAAATTGTTTCAAAATTGTAATGGCCTGCGTTTGTCGATGGTTCATAAAACATGGTTGTTTAACTTTACATATCCGTTTCTAGTATTCTCTATTGCCTAACATGACCATCAAATACCTCTTCAAAACTACCCACATTATAATTAACTTTACATCTAAAGGCGATATAAACTATTTTATACTTATATGTTACGCCACCTTTCACAGCCACTCTGCGGTAACCATATGGCCCTGCAACTTGGAACCCACGCACAACTTAACATTGCCTTACAACTTTATGTCTTATGGCTATTAACTTAAGCCATAAATGAGATGGGCAGTGATTTTCGTAACCGTAAACTTGGCTTCTATGATTGAACTTTAGGGATAAAGAAATAAGGTAAATTTTTGTTTGATAAAGTGCTGTATGTCTTCTAGAGTGCATCATGAAGTTATATTTTCAATGTAATTATTTTGTTTTGTGGTTTCCGGCAAATTTAAATAACTTCACCCCATTAAGCAAGGATTCACCTTGCTTAATGGGGTGAAGTTATTTAAACTTTTGTCGACAGAATCAAATATCAAACAGAACTTAAACTTAGTAAGAAAGTACATCACAAGTATGAAGCTGAAAAGTCACATAGGTATCATCGCGGACATTTGCGGCGAACCACTTTTGAACCTTAGTGCCATAGTAATAAGGTCGAAAGTGGTTCACCGCAAATGTCCGCGATGGTACTTTATCGACTCGAACCTCACAGGGGGATAGCTAGATATAGACACTATAAATTAAAGAGGTAGAAGAAGGTTAAGAGGGCCGTGGGCCTTATATTGTAAAATAACTCAGATTCATCTTAAAATATATCACATTCCTATTGCCCTATTGCCCTATTGTCCTAGCAAGAATCTGTCTCCACCCTTGAACAAAAGCTAGCTTTCTTCAAAAGTAATTCGATGTTTGAATGATAGAATGTCAGCCTGTAACAGACTTTGACCAATGCAACAAACCTCTACAAGAGCTACTGCACGCTAGTTCTAGGACCGCCCGAGCAGTTTCGGACTCAAACGTAGTCGACAGTACGATTCTTCCTCAGATTGCAAATCTAATTTGGACAGCTTAAAACATTACTGCAAATAAAACCCGTGAGATGGTTTGGTACGAGTAAATCAATTAGTTGTCTTTGAGAGCCTTGTTCTTTAAAACAGTTTAACTTTTCCCCTAAGAAGCCCAAAATTCCACGTCATCAACATAATCTATTCATGAGTCTTCAAGTCTCCATTCACAGCATAAATTGTTCTCTTCAAAATGCATCTACTTCCTCCATTTACCAACAACTTAAAAGTATCAATGAAGTGGATTGCCAGCGCACATAAAACGGAAAATACATTTCCGTCAAGAATACGTAAATTACGTAAATGTACGTTTACACATTTGTACCTTAGTTATTTATTTCTTTAGCATAATCAGTCTATAATGTTCCCACTGCTGGAACACAGGCCTCCTCTCTGTGAGAGGGAGTGGGCTGTAAGCCACCACGCGGGCCCAGTGCGGGTTGGTAGATGTCACATGTCTTCGAATTTTCAGTTCTAGGACATGCCGGTTTCCTCACGATGTTTTCCTTCACCGTTTTTACAGCTTTTTTTTGCTTCTTGAGGCATCCTATAAATCTTTTAACAGTCTCTGGCGCAGAAAAAATACTTAATACGTTTTTAAACTGACCTGCCTTGAATAACTCTGATTGAATTATGAATGAAATGATAAATGACCTGATTAATTAAATGAAATGAGGAAATTAACCATTGTGATACAAGAGATAGAACTTTGTTTAAAAACACAACCTCCAATAGGTACATTTTAATTAAATTAAAGTTTCTTCTCAGAAACGAGTAAGTACTACATTTTTGTTTCATAGAATAAACAACGTCTTCTTAGTAAATGAAATCAAAGCATAAACGAAAATATCAATTTCTTAGAAGTTTTGATTAGTTTTAAGCGTTCCTCAGAAGTTTAAATATGGTTCGTTCTTTAGTCTTGTTAGCGATTTGATTCGTTTACATTGATTGATACGATACGAGAACAAGATTATTTTAAAAAAGTTGTTAATAATATAGATCTACGAATATATAGTATTTGGTTAAATTGCCGTAAATTAAAACAGCTCGCCATTTATTGATAGAACTAGCTGTGCCCTCGGCTTCGCTCACGTGATTTTGTATTCTTTCGACTTTATAAATAAAGTGAATAGTACTAAAATGAAAAGGTGTTGCCAGATTACAATTTTCTATACAATACCACAGATTAATACAGATGGGACTCTCCGCAAAATCATTTAAATAAAAAGCGACATTTGCTAAGACACAATAACGTGCAATTCAGGTCGCACAACGCTTCATTACCTATAGTTATATTCACCTATAAATTGTCTCTCTTTCTATCGCTTAACTCTTATACCTTCTGACTCGTTAGGGTAGTCTTCTTTTACGACGCGGCGCGTGAGTGAGTATCGAACTAACCTGCGAGCCGGCCGGTGCGCGGCAGCCCACACTGAATTGAGCCAGTGAGATGAGCCCGCCACGTACATGTAGCTTCATACATAAACTGCGGAGTATCGCATCTGTATTAATCTGTGACAATAGGTACCTAAGTACCCGGTGAGGTATTTTACTTAATTTTCAATTTTCTGGACAAATTAGCCTTCAGACCAGTTATTAACCATACGACAATAGTAATAGTAAATCACACACACACACACACACACACACACACACACACACACACACACACACACACACACACACACACACACACACACACACACATAATCAGCCTATAACGTTCCCACTGCTGGGACACAGGCCTCCTCTCAGCGAGAGGGAAATACTACATATTATAGAACTTTTGTTGGAACGTGATGTAGGTTCTATAGTGAGAAATTAAATGTCCATTCAGATTTACACTATGAATTTAATAATGTATTTACTACAATTAAACACGGTACAATTACTTATGATGATTAGTATGAAATGATATCTAAGATGATCGACGCGAGTAGCAGTTAGTACACGACTATGTAATATGTGTTGTCGTGACAACGCGTGACTTCGAACTTAAGGTGACGGTGAACGTCATAGGTACTTATAAGCTCGCAAGTGGCGTGCATGTGTGGGTAAACATACCACTACATGTCCTCCCCCCTTTGATAAAGATAATTTAATAAAAGGGTGAACGTCATAGATAGGTACTTATAAGCTCGCAAGTGGCGTGCATGTATGGGTAAACATAGCACTACACTATACAGACTACTGCGATGGTCTAATGGTCGCAAGCGCTACAGCTAAGCATGAGGTCCATTTTTTTTGTGGACGGGAAATCATCAATGACTTCTCCCGCTCTGGGCGGAGGGCTTGTCAGACATTTACTGACTAAAACCCACTCGTGTTCCTTCAGTTGCCCGTGCCAGGGCCACGGTATCTCTTTCGAACAACCCGTGACCCCGGCGGCATCGGCCCTATCGGACCTCATCACTGCTGTCCTGGGTTCGATTCTCGGGTCAGGCAAAGTGTTATTGGGTTTTTCCTTTAGGAATTTTGCAGTAGCAGTCCGGAGTCTGGATTTGTATCCGGAGGCAACTCCTATTACATGGGACTTATATAACTGGCGAAATGTGGGTGTACACTTCTGCCTAACCCTCCGCGGAATACAGGCTTGATATTATGTCATGTTACGTTAAGTAGAAAAGAAAAGAACGAAGTATAAGAAATGAGTACATAAGAGGAAGTCTGAAAGTGGCACCGGTGACTGACAAGTGCAGAAATCGGTTGTCACGGTATGGGCATGTTATGCGGAGGGATAAGGAAAATATCGTGAGGACAGTTTGAGTAATGTCTATGGCTACAAGAGTAAGGGAAGACCAAAGAAACGCCGGGATTGTGTAAAAGATGATATGGCTAGAAAGGGGGTGACTACCGAGTTGACGACTATTAGAGGTGTGGAAAAACCGGCCAAGTGCGAGTCGGACTCGTGCACGAAGGGTTTCCGTACCATCACACTTCAAACTAATATTATAAAGGCGAAAGTGTGTGTGTGTGTGTGTGTGTGTGTGTTTGTATGTTTGTACTTCTTCACGCTCAAACGGCTGGACCGATTTGGATGAAATTTGGTATGTAGATAGCTTATACCCTGGATTAACACATATGCTACTTCTTTATCCCGGTCTACGCGGGTGAAACCGCGGGGCGCAGCTAGTTATCTATAAAAACGGCAAAAAAATTACGTTTGTTGTATCGGAGCCCCCTTAAATATTTATTTTATTCTGTTTTTTAGTATTTGTTATTATAGCGGCAACAGAAATACATCATCTGTGAAAATTTCAACTGTCTAACTATCACAGTTCATGAGATACAGCCTGGTGATTGACGGACAGCGGAGTCTTAGTAACAGGGTCCCGTTTTACCCTTTGGGTAACGAACCCAAAAAAGAACAAGTTCCGCCGACCCCAAATAAATTGGGATGAGGTGATGGATGAGAATGATGATAGCCTGACTTAATCAGACCAGTTAGTAACCAAACTATAATACTCATAGTATATACTATAGTAGGTACTACTAGTTTCACACGGGTAAGTCTATAGTAACTCGATCCATCACACCATATGGCATAGGAATTTCGCATCGCTGACTCGATGTGGTGCATTATGTAATTAACTATAGGTATATACTTGAATAAGTTCACGGTGACTGGTTAGTGGTGGTTGATAGGCAGAGTTGCACCTCAGACTGACATATCTATAGGGTTCCTGGAAAATATGGTAAGTACTTTCTTCCTTTAACGGGGATGCGCTAAAGTAGCCCGCGAAATTCAAATTTTCTTACGTTTTTTGCAATTTGCAGGTCAGGATTCGCGGTCGTAACTAACATTGCTTTACAGAATTATAATCATTAGAATCAGCATTACAACTCCACAAGTTAGAATTGATCTCAAATCTAACGATTTCATGAAATCATGAGGTTTGAGGTCAATTCTAACTTATGGAGTTCTATTGCTGATTCTAATGATTATAATTCTGTAAAGCCATGTTAATTACGCCCGCGAATCTTAATTTATTTATTTATTTATTTATTTAATGGATCGCCAACAGAGGCTACACAATTACATACATAATTTATTGCAGATACGGACAACACAAATGTGCGCTTCCAATTATAGGCGACCACATCATTCACTTAATAACTAGGTAGGTACAAGAAGTTTGATAAGAACAAGAATCATTAAAATTAATCAAAATACAATAAACGAAAGTCATTGAAAGCGAATCAAAATGAAAACCAAAAGGGTATAAAATAATACAAAATAATTTTAAACAAATTCAAATAAAAATTAATCAACATACAACCGGCCACTGACCTCCAAATTGCAAAAAACTTAAGAAAATTTTAATTTCGCGGGCTACCTTAGCGCATCCTCCTTAAGGGGTTGTTCAAGGCGGTTCTGAGTTAGATATCATATTATTATTATTTTAAGTTCTGGAGGAGCAAATACATCTTTTGTGCTTAGAAGACAATAACTAGTTGTCTTTCAGCCTATTATGGTAGTTAAAAATGTGCAAGAATTGGTTATAAGGAAGCCCATAATCAGTGGCATAACGGATTTATACACCTACGCTTTCATGGAATCAGATTAATAATCCTGAAGACACAATTCTGATCCTCATCGTTGATCCTGTGGTTTAAAAGGGCTGTTGCATTTTGTCACTACACGAAATTTGCTCACACGGGACTAAATTTTCAAGAATGTTAAATGAAAAGATGCTTTTTTGAAAAATATAATCAATAAAACAAACAACAAAAAAAAATTTCAACATTCATACCTGTAATTTAAATGGTGTGAATAATAAAGAGATTCTATTCTATTCAATTACCGAACTAGTAAATAATATTATTTTAATAGGTAATTATTGAAAACACATTTTTATTGTGGCATTTATTTAACTTATCTCAAAAACGGATAATACTTTTTGAGCCGAGTTTATTAGATAACACAATAGAAATGAGTTTTTAAAATTAGGTACCTAATAAAGTAATATTATTTACTACTTCGCTAATTAATTACATTTTAAACAATCTTAAAAATTTGGTCCCGTGTGAGCGAGAGAGGTGTTAAATGCGACAGCCCTCTTAATCTAGAGCGCCACATGCGAATTACGCATCAAATTGACGTCACGCAAAATCCTGCATCGCGCAAGCGAAGTTCACTGCGCGATTAGCTTATAGGATTATCAAGTTTGTGATGAAATGGTCAAAGTGGTCAATGGTACCTTTTAGCAACTGAATTGTACTTATGTATTTAATGTAATGATGCAAGAGTGATGAAAAATTATCATGGTATCTTCTATTTCTTTCTATTCATACCACGGGTTTACAGGTACCCCCACATAGCCAAAACGGAAAGCCATTTGTTTACTTCTTCCACACTCATGCATCCTTTCATTTGCCATGCACCTAATCTATTTCTTGAACACATAACCAATAAGGCTACTACACATATACAGGTAAACATACTATAAAGTGGCCATTAAGGGGAAGTACTCACCCGAGTTAAGTGCTAGTCTCACCGCTAACTGCTGAGAGTTGGAGAGCACTACACCAGGCTTCCGGTCTGTCAGTATACCTCTTAAGCTAAATGTTTCTTTTTTATAAGTAAGCTTTACGACTTTTAGTTTTATAGATGGACTTGTTACTTTGTAGTTTTTATGTACTTGTGCAGTTCTTTTGTTAAAGACCTTTGTCTTTTAAAAAAGATAGTTTATTCTTCTGAACAAATCTGAATGCTCATCGTTCCTCCGTCTTTTTTTTTAGGGTTCCGTGCCTAAAAAGGAAAAAACGGAACCCTTATAGTTTCACTTTGTTGTCTATCTATCAGTCAGTCTGTTAAGACACTTTATCTCAGGAACGCGTGGAGGTATCAAGTTGAAATTATATAAAATACGTCTATGGTCCCTTGGAGCTCTAAACAAATCAAGCATCTAAGTCAATGCAATAAAAAAATACGGCCATTTGTGCGACATATTTTGATACTCGCAAGTAAATCAAAACCTACTTACCGTTGACCGAGAATCATGAAATTCGCTAAGAAGCAAGGTCTCAATGCATAAGTAAAGGAAAAAGTCCGACAATTGTTAATTTGTAATTTTATCAAACAAAAATTTTTTTTTTTTTTGGGATTACTAACTTTTTGTTGTTGGAGAATTGACCGTGACATAAAGACGGACTTTTTTTACCTGACTAAAAGCTATGTGATGTCATATTAAATTGAATATGGCGCCCTCTAGACGACATAAAGTACCTACTGAACTAAAAATAATTTTTTTTCATTTATGTCGTGTTTGGTATCAAATGAAAGGGCTTAATTAGCACATTTCAAATATATACATATATATTGTTAGGTATTTCTCGCGGCTTTGCTTGCATGCACCCGAAAATTGGGAATCATTTCTAAAATCACGCCTCAGATCTGAGCCAAACATATTTTCTCTGCAAACCTACCCAAAATATATACATAATTTTATTCTCCTTTAAAAATGTAAAGTGGGTCTGCAAGAAATTATAACCTCAAAATAATTTAAATAAAAAGTAAGTTTAAAAAAACAATGTTCTAATACCTACTGTGTATAATTAATGTTACTCATTGGCCGTTTTCCTCGTTGTTTGTGATGTGCCTGCACCTTATCAGTCTGTAAACGGATACTGAAATAATATAATAGGTCTTTACCTATGAAATTGCCATTTTGTATGAAAAAATTTAAACGAATTTTTTTCATGCATTTTTTATTTGTATTAATCGAAGTAATCACCCATGCAATCAATGCATCTTTGCCAACGCAGTGGCAGTTTATTGATGCCCTTCTTAAAGAAATCAGCTGGACGGGAGGCAACAAATTCTTCTAAGGCATTTTGTACAGCCTCTCGGGTATTGAATTTTTTTCTCGCCAAGAAGTTATCCAAATTCTGGAAAAAGTAGTAGTCTGTAGGCGCAAGGTCTGGTGAGTAGGGCGGATAACGGAGAGCTTCCAACCCCAGTTCTTGCAACTTGGAGACCGTCTGCTGTGCAGTATGAGGTCGCGCGTTGTCGTGCAGAAGCAGCGGAGACGAGCGATTGACCAATGCTGGTTGGAGATGTGCCAGCTTCTCCATCATTGTGTTCAGTTCTTCACAGTACACATCTGAAGTAATGCTCACCCCGTTTGGTAAGAAGCTGTGATGAATCACACCGGCGCTAGACCACCAAACAGTGACCATCACTTTTCTAGGGGTAAGTTTTCGTTTAGGGCATTGTTTAGGTGCTGAACCAGGATCCAACCAACTTGCTGAGCGCTTGCGGTTATCAAACAGAATCCATTTTTCATCGCAGGTAACAATGCGGTTCAAAATTCCTTCTTTTGTGTGTCTGTTGAGCAGTGCAAGGCACGTCTCGACGTGTACTTCGCGCTGGCGATCATTGAGTTCGTGGGGCACCCATTTGTCAAGCTTTTTTACCTTGCCAATTTGACGCAAATGTACCAATATTGTTTTGACGCTAACGTCGAAAGCTGCTGCTAATTCAGCCGTAGATTGTGTATCATCAGCTTCCACAATCGCCTTTAATTCGTCATTGTCGACCAAAGTCTTCGGACGACCGCGAGGTTCATTTTTCAGGTCGAAATTTCCAGAACGGAAGCGAGCAAACCAATAACAAGTGGTGCGTTGGTTTATAGTGTTAGCTCCGTAAACGTCGTTGATGTTGCGTGCCGGTTGTGCCGCGTTGCTGCCACGACGGTACTCATATTCCATAATTACTCGAATTTTTGACGTATCCATGATGACGAAAAAGATTGAAATGCGATGAAAATGTAACACTAGTCAATAAACAAATGACTACTTTTGGAAAAAAAAACCATGTTTTTAAAATAAAATTAATTTGAAATTAGAATTCTTAGCCAAACAAAAAATATTTTGATTTGAAATGGCCAGTACTGCAGAACGGCAATTTCATAGGTAAAGACCTAATATAACTGACAATGCGACATCTAAATCTGCCTAGCATTTTACCAACTATGTTGGGTTCGGCTGAATACCTACCAGTATTTTACATGGAGCGACTACCTATTTGACCTTCACAACCCACTTACTGGGTAACACGATACCTTTGGTAAGTTGTCAAATGACATCCAGGACCAACGACTTAACGTGCTTTCCGAGGCACGGAGGGGTCTCGGTATGTAAAGAGGGTCACCTATCCACGGACCGATCGCGGCAAGTGTAGTTTAACCTGATCGGTCGACCCGTGCGGCTATTATTGCTTAGCCACGAGTCCCTCGTATGCGACATATTAGTCAAAAAATTACATAAATTGTCACATTCGAAAATGTATGAAAGAAACTTGTAAAATTGTCGGATTGTCGCCTGTCGGTTTTATAACCTACTAGTTGCGCCCCGCGGTGTCACCCGTGACACCGCGGGGCGCATGTGTTAATCCAGGGTAGAAGCTATCTGCATACCAAATTTCATCCAAATCGGTTCAGCCGTTTGAGCGTGAAGAAGTAACAAACATACAAACACACACACACATTCTCAAACTTTCGCCTTTATAATATTAGTATAATAAGTGTGATGACCACTAGGTAATCAGCCTCACCATCATCTTTCTGACTGGCCAATATTTAGTCATTGCGTGCCAACCTGGTGTGCCGTAAACCGTTCATTATTATTAATTATTATTATTATTCATCATAAACAATGTTCACAAAATTACAATTAGATTTCACTTATGGAAGTTCATCCAATTTTAAATTTTGCTTCACATTGATCTGAAAAATAACTACCCACCCAACCCAACATGATCTTGCATGCAGCTGAAACCCTGGCATAATGTGGGGGGAACAAGCAGTATCAGGCTCTAAATCAGTGACGATTGGACTAGCCACAGACTACAAAAGGTTTTTCTTTTTTACACTAAATATAACCGCGATGCCATAGATTAGAATAGGAAATACGAAAGCCATAACGAAATCCGCCACAATTGTTCCAAATAATGACTTGCAAATACTAGAAGTTTTTCTAGAGTTTTTTCAACTACCTACATCTGAATGACCTCGACGGCCGTTGACCTATGACGTCATTCGCATGTTTCCGCAACAACATTTTGAATATAGTTCCCAATTTTGCCACGAGTCTAGATATACTGGATGACAAATTGTAATAGTTCTAATAATATGTGTTTAATTACACGTGCTGTTGTACATTCTTAGTTATATGGACTGGTCAGTTCCAATGTCCAAAAGCGGATCGTGGTAGTTAATAATTGTAGGTATCTGGATACCATGATCCAAATTACATTTTTTTCCAGTGGACTAGGTAAGGTACGCTAGAATACTATTTACTTACTATAAAGCATCATTCGGTGGAGGAGCTTGTGTCTAAGTAATAACAGCCACACGGGTAGGTCCATCAGGTTAAGCTACGCTTGCCGCTTGTTTATGATGGATGGTTGATCATCTTTACATACCGAGACTCCTGCGTGCCTCGGAAAACGCGTTAGTCCTGTTGGATTCGTGGATCTTTGACAGTCGTCACGGGTCGTCAGAAGCCCAAAAGTCTGACAACCAGTCTTACCAAGAGGTATCGTATTACCCAGTTAGTGGGTTGTGGAGATCAGATTGACAGTCGCTCCATGTAAAATATGGGTAATAAGCTGCATCCGGTTAGACTGGAAGCCATCCCCAACATAGTTTGGAAAAGGCTAGGCAGGTTGAAAACATAATTATATGAAAAGTATGGAGCACAAAGTTAATATAAACAAATCTGCTAAAGTTGCAGTGTGGAAGCAATTATCACAGCAAGATGACGAAAATTCCGGTGAGGTTGGTAGACCCCCATCCAGCTCTTCCTCAGCTGTACGTCGATTCTGTAAAATTCAAACAGCAACTCGCATCTCACATCGCTATTCACTCTCACTCGTAAAATATAATAGATGCTTTTTATTTGACACTTTGAATCGAGTTCGAGTGCGAAGTGAGCGTCGAAGTGACGGGGGAATCACGTTACTGAATGCCACTTCTTACGTCATCTCATACTTTATCTGACAAAAACTTACGGTCAATTTAGTTCAACTCGCTGACACGCTCGCAAGGGTAGCGCGAGTGTAAATTCGAATTATCAACCGAGTTTTTAGAATGCCAATTAAGAAACTCACAGCGGATTTAGATTCAAAGTTTAGAATGCGGTCTTACAGAATCACTCGGCAGTACTTCGCAATCAACCTTTCTGACAATTTTTACCTCTGAATTGTACTTCCTGACAACATCGTAAAACAAAAATTTGAAGACATAATGTGACATCTAAAAGCCCGCGTGGTGGATTACGGCCCACTCCTTCTCACCGAGAGGAGGCCTGTGTCCCAGCAGTGGGAGCAGTGGGTAGTAGTGAGTGGTGGTTAGGCTGATTACGATGATGAGGATGATTTCCTGACACGTTTTTTCGTCATCACTTTGATTGGGTACCTTGGCCTATAGTCCTTCACTAGATAGTCAACATCGTCATCTGCCTAGCCATTTCCCAACTATATTGGGGTCGGCTTCCAGTCTACTAGTATTTTATATGGAGCTGACGTTCACAACCCAGTGACTGGGTAACACGATACTCCTTTGTAAGACTGGTTGTCAGCCTTTGAGGTTCTGACAATCCGTAACGACTGTCAAAGATCTATCAATGACTGCCGGGACCAACTGATTAACGTACTTTCCAAAGCACGGAGGAGTCTCGGTACGTAAAGATGGTCAACCATCGATGGACCAACCCCGGCAAGCGTAGCTTAACCTGATGGATCGACCCGTGCGGCTGTTATTACTTAGCCCAAGCTCCTCTCTGAGATAGTCAAAAGTAACAAAAGCTGTAAATAGGTATTACGATACTGATGGATGATTCATAAAAAAGTATGATGGCTATTATCACACCATTTATATTATCATCTGACTCACGTAGTGTGACCTCTAATTTAGTGTATTCTAAAACAATATTAATTGTACAAATATTTGCAGAGCGTTGACCTGTCGAATTTTAATAGAAGATTTTGGCGAGGTCACGAGAAAATTTATATGATAGGAATTTTGTAATTAGGTATGACGATGGAGTCATGTTTTAGGGTAAGCTGCAACTATAAATTCGACTATGTTACCATAGTATGTTACTATATCATTATGTTACCATAGTATGTTACCATAGTATGTCACCATATCACTATGTTACCATATTACAATGTTACGAAAGTATGTTACCATATGACTATGTTACCATAGTATGTTACCATATGACTATGTTACCATAGTATGTTACCATATCACTATGTTACCATATTACAATGTTACGAAAGTATGTTACCATATGACTATGTTACCATAGTATGTTACCATATGACTATGTTACCATAGTATGTTACCATATCACTATTTTACTATAGTATGTTACCATATCACTATGTTACCATAGTATGTTACCATATGGCTATGTTACCATAGTATGTTACCATATCACAATGTTACCATATCACTATCTTACCGTAGATGTTACCATATCACTATGTTACCATAGTATGTTACCATATGACTATGTTACCATAGTATGTTACCATATGGCTATGTTACCATAGTATGTTACCATATCACAATGTTACCATATCACTATCTTACCGTAGATGTTACCATATCACTATGTTACCGTAGATGTCACCATATCACTATGTTACCATATTACAATGTTACCATATCACTATCTTACCGTAGATGTTACCATATCACTATGTTACCATAGTATGTTACCATATGACTATGTTACCATAGTATGTTACCATATGGCTATGTTACCATAGTATGTTACCATATCACTATGTTACCATATTACAATGTTACGAAAGTATGTTACCATATGACTATGTTACCATAGTATGTTACCATATGACTATGTTACCATAGTATGTTACCATATCACTATTTTACTATAGTATGTTACCATATCACTATGTTACCATAGTATGTTACCATATGGCTATGTTACCATAGTATGTTACCATATCACAATGTTACCATATCACTATCTTACCGTAGATGTTACCATATCACTATGTTACCATAGTATGTTACCATATGACTATGTTACCATAGTATGTTACCATATGGCTATGTTACCATAGTATGTTACCATATCACAATGTTACCATATCACTATCTTACCGTAGATGTTACCATATCACTATGTTACCGTAGATGTCACCATATCACTATGTTACCATATTACAATGTTACCATATCACTATCTTACCGTAGATGTTACCATATCACTATGTTACCATAGTATGTTACCATATGACTATGTTACCATAGTATGTTACCATATGGCTATGTTACCATAGTATGTTACCATATCACAATGTTACCATATCACTATCTTACCGTAGATGTCACCATATCACTATGTTACCATATTACAATGTTACGAAAGTATGTTACCATATGACTATGTTACCATAGTATGTTACCATATGACTATGTTACCATAGTATGTTACCATATCACTATTTTACTATAGTATGTTACCATATCACTATGTTACCATAGTATGTTACCATATGGCTATGTTACCATAGTATGTTACCATATCACAATGTTACCATATCACTATCTTACCGTAGATGTTACCATATCACTATGTTACCATAGTATGTTACCATATGGCTATGTTACCATAGTATGTTACCATATCACAATGTTACCATATCACTATCTTACCGTAGATGTTACCATATCACTATGTTACCATAGTATGTTACCATATGACTATGTTACCATAGTATGTTACCATATGGCTATGTTACCATAGTATGTTACCATATCACAATGTTACCATATCACTATCTTACCGTAGATGTTACCATATCACTATCTTACCGTAGATGTTACCATATCACTATCTTACCGTAGATGTTACCATATCACTATGTTACCATAGTATGTTACCATATGGCTATGTTACCATAGTATGTTACCATATCACAATGTTACCATATCACTATCTTACCGTAGATGTTACCATATCACTATGTTACCATAGTATGTTACCATATGACTATGTTACCATAGTATGTTACCATATGGCTATGTTACCATAGTATGTTACCATATCACAATGTTACCATATCACTATCTTACCGTAGATGTTACCATATCACTATGTTACCATAGTATGTTACCATATGACTATGTTACCATAGTATGTTACCATATGGCTATGTTACCATAGTATGTTACCATATCACAATGTTACCATATCACTATCTTACCGTAGATGTTACCATATCACTATGTTACCATATCACAATGTTACCATATCACTATCTTACCGTAGATGTTACCATATCACTATGTTACCATAGTATGTTACCATATCACTATGTTACCATAGTATGTTACCATATGGCTATGTTACCATAGTATGTTACCATATCACAATGTTACCATATCACTATCTTACCGTAGATGTTACCATATCACTATGTTACCATAGTATGTTACCATATGGCTATGTTACCATAGTATGTTACCATATCACAATGTTACCATATCACTATCTTACCGTAGATGTTACCATATCACTATGTTACCATAGTATGTTACCATATGACTATGTTACCATAGTATGTTACCATATCACTATCTTACCGTAGTATGTTACCATATACTATGTTACCATATCATGTTACCATATGACTATGTTACCATAGAAGCGAAGCCACGAAAGGCGGTGATTACCCACCGCCTTTCTTTCCCAGTGGCTTCGCTTCTCATGCACGAGTTTTTTTCGAATCCGGGTACTTGCCCGGATTTGTTTTGAAACTTGGACAGGACATTATAGTTGATACAAGTCTGAAATCGCTAACCCGTCTTGAGCAAGCGTGGTGATCAATGCTCATGTCTTCTCTGCATGAGAAGAGGCTTTTGCCCTGCCTATAACCACCGCCTATGGTCTCCTATAACAACAAGGGAATTGTTGATGCTTAGATTCGGAAAGACTCGTAATCATCATCATCTCAGATGACATACTTCCAATGCTGGACATTGGCCTCCTCAAAGTATTGCCGCAAAGACCGGACCTGTGCTGAAAAAGCTCGACTACCTATTGTGCCTATAACCATACCAGTAACATTTCAACTGAAATGCTGCCTCATGAAAATACTTATGTGTTATGTTTTCTGGACCTTCTTCTGAGCGGTCGATGGCAATTAATCAATATACAAGGTGTAACTTAATAAATAACGCACAACCTCTTACTATGGGACCAAAGCTGAAATCGCAAAAAAAAAATCAGCTGTTCCCTACATTTATGTTGGCGTAACTCGTCAAAATGTAGGGAATAGATGATTTTTTTTTTCGCGATTTCAGGGTTTGTAGAGTCAGCCCAGAATTTGGCTACGAGCTTGGCACTTTCAGTAGCGTTCATCAGCTCCTGTAGCGTGCAGACAACAGGACACGCTGGACATGAAATAGTGCCCCATTGTTAGTAAGACCATATTATTCAAAATAAGTTTACTTTTACGTTTCAATAAAAGACTTTATTGTACACAAATTCTCTAACCTGACCTCAGATTGGGTAATTTGCGTGACAGCAATTAAGCCACGACCTCTTCAAAAATGTCTTCTAAAATTACATTAGATTATCCAATTATATTATTTGCAGTGCGATGACCTCTTGAATTTAATAGAACACCTTGATGAGGTCACCGGCGTGTTATGCGATAGTAATCTATATGTATTGTTAGGCTTTTTTGGAGGTCGTGATGGTTTCTATACGTGTTTTAGGGTTCCGTACCCGAACGGGTACCAAACGGATAAAGATATAGATACTTATATGCTTGTTCCCTTCGATAAATAATAGTACTAAACAAGTTTTCTTTCTCTCTTTCTTTCTTTCTTTACTATTATTGATGCGTGCTACTACTGATCGAAGCTTGTTTCTTATCCAAACGGTTTGTGAAGAGCGTTTTGGGGGACTATCTTTGCCTTATGTAATTTTGACGTTCAAAAAGCTTTGATTTTCAGTGAAATATTAAGAGGGCTGTCGCACCTCTCTCGCTCACACGGGACCTTATTATTAAGACTGTTAAAAGAAAAGATATATTTTTTTTAAATGTACTCAATTACCGAACTAGTAAATAATATTCATTTAATAGGTAATCAAATCAAAATCAATCAATCTGCCTAGCCTTTTCCCAACTATGTTGGGGTCGGCTTCCAGTCTAACTGGATGCAGCTGAATACCATTATTTTACATGGAGCGACTGCCTATCTGACCTCCACAACCCGTTAACTGGGTAATACGATACCCCTTGGTAAGACTGATTGTCAGACTTTCGGGCTTCTGACGACCCGTAACGACTCTAAGATCCACGAATGACAGCCGGGACCAACGGCTTAACGTGCTTTCCGAGGCACGGAGGAGTCTCGGTATGTAAAGATGGTCACCCATCCACGGACCAACCCCGGCAAGCGTAGCTTAACCTGATGGATCGACCCGTGCGGCTGTTATTACTTAGCCACGAGCTCCTCGATTAATTTAATAGGTAATATTAAAATATTTAATAGTATTATTTAGTAAACTCAGCTCAAAAAGTATTATCTGTTTTTGAGATGAGTTAAATAAATGCCACAATAAAAATGTATTTTTAATAATTACTTATTAAATTAATATTATTCATTAGTTCGCTAATTGATTACATTTTTCAAAAAAGTATCTTTTCATTTAACAATCTTAAAAATAAGGTCCCGTGTGAGGGAGAAAGGTGACAAAATGCGATAACCCTCTTAATGATTTTTTATTTTGAAACAAGAAGGAACTTTGGACCTATAGACAAGAAGGAACTTTGGACCTATAGACAAGAAGGAACTTTGGACCTATAGAAAAGAAGGAACTTTGGACCTATAGACAAGAAGGAACTTTGGACCTATAGACAAGAAGGAACTTTGGACCTATAGACAAGAAGGAACTTTGGACCTATCGACAAGAAGGAACTTTGGACCTATAGACAAGAAGGAACTTTGGACCTATAGACAAGAAGGAACTTTGGGGAAATTACTCATACTGGCAATTGTACAGGAATTATTTTATCTAAGTTAGTTGTGTAAACAACACACTTCACACACAACACAACACCAACACTAACACTTCTAAGCAAGTACGAGTAGATATCTAATTGTTCACTTAGCATTAGCTTAGCCCTGTCTTGTCTGGACCGAAGCCAATCTTAAAGCAGAGTTATGCTCACGATCACCATTGTCTGTGTAGAAATTAATGATGTCAGAACTAGTCTTGCACTTGTTCCACTTATGGGCAAAGGGATCTTCTTACACAGGAAAGGAATCAGAACCACATTTGCTTGTTGCGAGCTAGTGATTCCAGAACATTACATTAAATTAAATTCTGTAAATGTAATTTTAGAGGTCTGAGGAAGAGGGTGTAAAGTTCACGCATCCTCTATTGAAAAGGGAGGATCCACCAATAAGACGGGTGTCGTGTCTGGTGGGCAACTGCCCAACGCTTGATGTCAGGACGTTGTATAAATGCTAGTCGCGCGGTAAACTCTGATTTCGCAATGCAGGATTTTGCGTGACGTCAGTGTGATGTAGATGCCGCCACATAATCATAATAACAAGAACAGAATGAAGAAAAAAAAAGTGTGGGTGTCAGATCCGACACACGACTGGACTTTACTACTGTTTTTTGTGCCGATCCGACTTACTAATGTTTTTGTCGGGCAGGGTTTCAATGAATGCTAAACAAAAAGCAACTTTAAGGTGTAAAGGCGTTTATTTTGTTTTACGTTGCGCAGAAAAACGTGACAACGCTTTGAGTTAACGCTTGCATTTCACTCATCATAAAATTTCCATACAGGGAGCCTTAAATTAAAATCGATTCTTAAGGAGTAAACTCCAGTAAAGAACGAATGAAAGAATGTTTATTTGCTTCAAACTTTTGCATATAAAAAGACTAGCTTTTGCCCGCGGTTTCGCCCGCGTGGAGGTCTGAAATTATCCTACGGGAACGTACCTACCACCGGTATAAAAAGTATTCTATGTCCTAACCCAGGTCATGTTCTATCCGTGTGTCTTTCATCCAAATCCGTTCAGCCGTTAAGGCGTCAAAAGGACAGACAGACAGTTATAATAATAGAATGGATAACTGAATACTAGAAAAATAATAAAAAAATGTTTTCTTGGTATAGAACTCATACGTGGTATGAGTTGTACGTGTACAATATTAGGTAAAATGACTCCACGGACCCGATTCACACCGCGCTCGTGTGAGCGGAAGAAATGATTTATGTGGCCGGCATACATCGCCACATGTGAACTACGCATCACAACTGACGTTACGCAAAATCCTGCATCGCGGAATCAGAGTTTACCGCACGACTAGCATATATACAACGTCCCGACATCAAACGACGGGCAGTTGCCCACCAGACACAACACCCGTCTGGTCGGAGGATCCTCCTATTTCTATGGAGGATGAGTGAACATTACACCCTGTTTCTCATGCCTCTATAATTTATTAGAAAGAAAACACCCAAAACAATTTTTTCCTGAAATTTCCCCGAAAGCTTCCATTCATCTTAAAGCATTACATCACTAATTACTTTTCCCGCAGCTGTCTAGTATAATGAATCTTTATGTCGCATGTCGTCGGTATAAATGTTATTTGTTTCATCTCGCACTCTGTCACCCTCTAACAATGGGGAAAACTATAATAACCTTCACGGAATGGGGGTGTGGTTACAGTCTCAGCGATTCTGGTATTATATTGAACTTACAAAATATAAAAGAAAACATATTCACTCATTGATATACTTAAATACTGAAGAACTAGTGTTACAAACTATAGCTAGAATATTGGTCTATATGATTTTATAGTGACTTAATTTAGATATTTATTTTAACATAAAACGGCCAAGGCCAATTATATTAGTTATGACATATGTCACATTATTTAAGTACAATAACAAAAGTATACAACTACTCGACAGACATACGCTCTTCTCACAATACGCCAGACATGCTGACAAGATCTTCCATTCATCCGCGAACTCATCACTGTCAGGCTTAGCGTCCAAGAGAGCGTTGAGCGCAGTGAGTGTGCGAGGGACAGGAGACTGAGCTCGCGCGACGGTTCGACTCCGAGGTACGGCGAACAATCTGAGCCTCCTGTTATTACGGCTAATAGTTTATCGGAGCAAAAAGATGTGATAGTTCGTCGTGCAGTTCCGGGGCATCTGTTTTTCCGTGAAGGATCTTACACATATTAATAATTTGGTAATGTTTTCTTCTGATCTCGAGAGGATTGTACCCTAAATAGTCTAAAAGAAACTTCGAAGGGTACATAAAGGGATGTTTGAATACACAAACCAATAGGAGAAGTGGTAAAACCCCTTGTCAAAGTGACCGCTCAATAATCAACATTTTATTTTCTTGATTTTTCTTGTCTAGTTAAATAATCTACTGAAAATAATCAAAAAATGTGTGTGTGACATCCAGATGGACGGGCAGACTGACATGCATGACGAAATTATAATAGTACCGTTTTTGCCATTAGCTACGGAACCCTAAAAACCATTTTCCCAGTCCCACTATCTCACTTTTCACTTTCATTGCACGCGCTCTTTCGCGCTCCCAGTCCAATGACAGACTAAATATAACACCAGCTATTCCCTTATCGCCGTCATTCACACCGTAGTAAATAAAAGTAAGAAAAATAACCGGGGACTTACCTCTGGGGTCTTATCTTCGTCAGGACTGTCACGCAGCGCAGTTCTGATGATTTGTGGTGTTACAAAACTGAGCGAAGAAATTGAAATAATTTTTTATTATTTTGTTAGTGAAAATTTGGTTGAAGTTGCATGTTTGGAATTTGGTTTGGGGATTAGAGTTATGTTATTAATAGGGACAATTGTTGCGCTTTTTTTTTTCTTTGTCAGTCGTTAGGAGTCGCTGAAGCCCGAAACTCTGAAAACTCTACCTAACTGTTAGGAAAGGATGAATCAATCTTCAGAACTAAATAGTATTCTAACAGACTGTTCATAATTACAGTCGCCAATGGGAAGGAACAGGCATAGCTAATTATAGATGACGCCATTATCGCTGGTAACCTTCAGCTGTATATCTGTTGAAGGTTTTCAAGGATATTAAAAGTAAACGAGCTTTCACCCTAAAAAAAATATGGTGTTTGATTGGGAAACAACACCAGCGACGATGCGACTCCTAGCGGTATAAGTTGGCAGTTTCTCTCACCATTACATGCAAACGCAATGCTAAGTTTTTGCTTGAAGACGTCCGTCATTTCAATAGTTAATATTAGGTCTTAACCTATGAAATTGCCATTCTGCAGTACTGGCCATTTCAAATCAAAATAATTTTTGTTTGGCTAAGAATTCTAATTTCAAATTAATTTTATTTTAAAAACATGGATTTTTTTTACCAAAAGTAGTCATTTGTTTATTGATTAGTGTTACATTTTCATCGCATTTCAATCTTTTTCGTCATCATGGATACGTTAAAAATTCGAGTAATTATGGAATATGAGTACCATCGTGGCAGCAACGCGGCACAAGCGGCACGCAACATCAACGACGTTTACGGAGCTAGCACTACAAACCAACGCACCACTTGTTATTGGTTTGCTCGCTTCCGTTCTGGAAATTTCGACCTGAAAAATGAACCTCGCGGTCGTCCGAAGACTTCGGTCGACAATGACGAATTAAAGGCGATTGTGGAAGCTGATGATACACAATCTACGGCTGAATTAGCAGCAGCTTTCGACGTTAGCGTCAAAACAATATTGGTCCATTTGCGTCAAACTGGCAAGGTAAAAAAGCTTGACAAATGGGTGCCCCACGAACTCAATGATCGCCAGCGCGAAGTACGCGTCGAGACGTGCCTTGCACTGCTCAACAGACACACAAATTAAGGAATTTTGAACCGCATTGTTACCTGCGATGAAAAATGGATTCTGTTTGATAACCGCAAGCGCTCAGCAAGTTGGTTGGATCCTGGTTCAGCACCTAAACAATGCCCTAAACGAAAACTTACCCCTAGAAAAGTGATGGTCACTGTTTGGTGGTCTAGCGCCGGTGTGATTCATCACAGCTTCTTACCAAACGGGGTGAGCATTACTTCAGATGTGTACTGTGAAGAACTGAACACAATGATGGAGAAGCTGGCACATCTCCAACCAGCATTGGTCAATCGCTCGTCTCCGCTGCTCTTGCACGACAACGCGCGACCTCATACTGCACAGCAGACGGTCTCCAAGTTGCAAGAACTGGGGTTGGAAGCTCTCCGTCATCCGCCCTACTCACCAGACCTTGCGCCTACAGACTACTACTTTTTCCAGAATTTGGATAACTTCTTGGCGGGAAAAAAATTCAATACCCGAGAGGCAGTACAAAATGCCTTTGAAGAATTTGTTGCCTCCCGTCCAGCTGATTTCTTTAAGAAGGGCATCAATAAACTGCCACTGCGTTGGCAAAGATGCATTGATTGCATGGGTGATTACTTCGATTAATACAAATAAAAAATGCATGAAAAAAATTCGTTTAAATTTTTTCATACAAAACGGCAATTTCATAGGTAAAGACCTATTATTAGAGGTATAAGAAACTTTTTTTAAAAGGTCTTTAACGGTTAGTCTTTTCCATTAGTCTAGTATGTCAGGTTTTAAGTCGTGGACAGATATATAGATACAGAATACACTTTATTATGTACACCGTATAAATCATAACTAATATTATAAATGCGAAAGTGAGTATGTTTGTTTGTTATGCTTTCACGCTAAAACGGCAGAACGGACTTGGATGAAATTTGGCGCATGAGTAGACCATGACCTGGAGAAGGACATAGGCTACTTTTCATCCTGGATCGCAGAAGAAGTCGCGGGCAACAGCTAGTTACAGATACAAACGTAGAAATTTTACACAGGATGATACAAAGGGCGGTCTTATCTCTACAAGTAATATTTTAATGGCAACATTTGGAGTCATGCTTTATATTAAACAATTGGTCTGTGAGGGCACCGGCCTATTAGCCAACCAATAACAAATAATAATAAGCTCCAAAAAAAAAACACCCTCCTATATAATCTCTCATAATAAATATACCTCCATTCCCCTCAATAAGACAGCACGTATCCACCGCTGATCCGAGCTCAACCCTCCGCTGCCCGTATTATACATTCAGCCTGCATCGGGCTCTGAATACCCCCACATGCAATGTCAAGGCGACACTGTTGGTAATATGGCGGATGTCAGTTTTGAGATAGTTACCGCTTTGTTAAAGATATTATGTTTAATGTATGGTGTAGGGTCAGATTATATTAGCTAGCTAAACTTCGTAGATGTGATGCGTATCCATATCTAATGACGATAAAAACAAAACAAAAAAAAATATGAATAATAATAATAATTTATTACATTTTCCATAAAAGCATCTTGTCATTTAACATTCTTAAAAATTTGGTCCCGTGTGAGCGAGAGAGGTGACATAATATGACAGGGCTCTAAAATCACGATAAGTTAGGCTCAACGATACTTCACCAGTTCCTGTAAAATCAACAAAAAATACTCTACAAATCTCAAACCCTACTCACCCCTTCTCAACAGCTTGAATATACATATTCACACCTCATAAACAATCAATA
Source organism: Cosmia pyralina (assembly GCA_946251885.1). Classification (NCBI taxonomy): domain Eukaryota; kingdom Metazoa; phylum Arthropoda; class Insecta; order Lepidoptera; family Noctuidae; genus Cosmia; species Cosmia pyralina. Next base: position 20,140,013 of record OX276342.1, on the reverse strand, counting down.
TTATTCCATCGCACCTTTAAACGCTCTAATAAATTTTAATAGACACCCCTATCTTAATCGAAAGTACTTATTCGATAAATGCGAAACGGTATCAAGTACCGTAAACGTTATTAAATATCGTAAAACGATTTTCGTAACGTTAACGTCTTCGGTACGTTTTTTTCTTAAAGGTTCTTAAGATGAGGTTCTGACAGTAAGTGGGTGTTAATTTTTTTTTTTTTTTTTTTGTAATGACTGATCTTAGTACCTAAAGAAAAGTAAGGGTTGTCAATTTAACATTTGCATGTTGATTGACTTAGTTATGAAAGGAGTAAGCAGAATATTTTCAGTTTGATTATATTTTTGTAAAAAAAAACTTGCTTCTTGAAGTAAAACTTCTTAGGCGACGGCGGCGATTCGATAATTAGATGAGAAATATTGAGAGCGAAATTTCAAGGACGCGTCATGTTAAGGCACATTTTGTTACATGATAGATAAGAAAGGATATAACTCTCTCTCTCTGTCTCTCTCACTAAATCTCTCTCATTCTTTATTATTTATGAAGTTTCACTTCCATCACTTGTACGGTGCTACATGAGCAATTTTTTATTCGTATTTTCTACGTTAAAACAACTTGGCGTAGATCTAACTTACCTACGTATATTATAATGACAAAAAAGCAAAAAATTATATAAAACACAATGACTTTGAACGTCAACTGAAATGTCAACGAACTTTTATTCACAACTCAATTAAAATGAAACAATAATTACCTAACTAGAATAACACTATCCCATCAGAATATGTTTGTATAATTAAGACACAGTTGGAATATTAATTAACATTCCTAAAATAAATAAAAAAAGTAGATTTGTGAAGACGCTAGATAACCGACATTTGTCTAAACAATTTCTAAACATATTTAGCAGTAATCTCAATCATATTATAAAACAAAGCTTTTCATGTCACTCAATACGGTATTTTAGTTTACTCATGTGAGAAAAAGTCTAAAAATATATTATTTAGATAGCTTAGGCAAAAATCAGTCGGAAAATGTTAGTTTCAGTTCATATAATAACAATATAAATTTTAAAATTTAATTCAAATTTTTCAGTTTTTTTAATCTGTTTTCTAACACCATGAAAGTAGCCGCCATGTTATTACGCCATACGGATGTGTAAATTAAAAAGTGTCAATGTCAACTGTCAACTGATCAGCGTGTAAAAAGTGTTTGTTTTTTGGTTTGCACAGCCAACTGACGTCATAAACACAGAGCAATATGGCGTCCACTGCGTCCAGCGTTTTCGGGCGAAATTTGAAAATGTAAAATTTAAATGCTTTTTTATGGCACTTATCGATTGAGTAAAAATTTTGTGTATTTAGTGGCTTATTAGCAGTACAAACTCTTATTGAGACACTTTTCAAAAATGGGTGTAATACATTCTTCTTAAGTCGAGTAGGTATAGCTGCTAACAGCGCCACCATTGAGAAAAAAAAATATGTCATGAGATATACATATAGGTTCGAAGTACTACTAGTACTTCGAATCTAGGAGGTTTAGTGTCAATTTTTTTTATACAAAAAATTCTACCTCATCTGACTAAAAATGTGTGCATAGGAATTTTTTAATGATGGCGCTGCAGGTATGCTCGCCTTAACTACACATTGGATTTTGATGCGGGTTTCACCAACATATTGAGAATTTATTCCGAAAGCGTATCTGTTTAATAATAATTATTAAACTTAAATATAACAAAGAAATCACTATGTTTTATCAAGTTGTCATAACAGTATGAAGCAGGGGCGAATCACTAATAAAAAAATAAACTGGTTTGAAAAACTATTTAACTCATGTATTTCCATTTTTTCTTATTTATAATCTTAAGACATCGTTTACGTACTACGTCTGCTGTATTTTAATGTAACGGTAATAAGTGCGCATCGTTATCATTCGGGTCACGTTCGCGCGCGATCGTAATACGGACGCTGACGAACACGAAAATTGTCTGTTACAATAACATTTTACTGTATTACAACATGTTACAGAAGCATGTTGCTGTTATTGCTTTCCTTCGAAGACAGAGAGATACAGTTTTGTCGATCCAATACTGGTGTCCGATACCTACTACTCAAAACTGCTAGAAAAATGCCAGACTATAATTACCACGACTTGAAACAATCCAATAAAAAAATCAAAAAAACCAAAAATCAAAAAGAACTCAACGCATAATTTGTGGTTTGATGCAGATTCTCTTTTCTATTTTCATAGTAGTGGTGGTGGGTAGTAGTATTGTAATAAAATATAGAATATTTACCATTGTATAGTGGGTGTAAATAGAGTATAAGGTACAATGGGGTTGGCGTATCTGTGTGGGTAAAAACCCCTTATTAAAAAAGAATTTAAAAAAAAAACAATGGATTTCCAAAAATTGACAGCTGCTCATCTTTATGTCCTCTCTCTCAGACTTAGTCTCTGTAATTTTATGGTGTACATAACAAAGAGTATTCTATTCTACAGAGTGTTTATCAGAAAAGTGTGGTTAAATGTAAGTACAGACCATCAAACTCAACAACTTTCTCAATGGGACCAACATCGTAATCGCGAAAAAATTATCAACTGCCCCATACTAATCTTCAATACCTACTTGACCCAAATTATAGGACAGCTGATTATTTTTCCGCGATTACGATGTTGGTCCCATGGAGAAAGTTGTTCAGTACGGTGGTCAGCACCACACCCTTACATTGACCACATTATTCTGATACACCCTGTATAAAAGACACGCAAACAACAAAAAATAACAAATAAGTACTCACACATACAATTACTTTTTCCTGGAATTGAGCCCGAAAACAAGCTTCCAAAAACAGAGATTGAATTACTGGGAAAAATATAAAATTTTCCCAGTAATTCAATCTCTCTTTTTCCTAGAATACAACCTGTAAACAAGTCTAAAACAAAGTCCCACTACCTAGAATTCCTAGAAAATCTACACTAAGTAACAGGTTCCAGTATCCAAACTATGCCAAGCTCCACAATTTAATACTACCCTCGTTTAAGCAACAGGTTCGGACATAGCCGTTTTTGGAACGCTCTCTTAAGCTCACCTTATTTAGACATAGGTAGTATCACTGAATAGTAGGTTCAGAAGGTCGGCTCCATACATCATCATCTGCTTAGCCTTTTCCCAACTATGTTAAGGTTGGCTTCTAGTCTAACCGGATGCAGCTGAATATGCTGCCTATCTAACCTCCAAACCCAGTTACGGGGTAAACGATACCCCTTGGTAAGACTGGTTGTCAGACTTTCGGTCTTCTGACGACCCAAAACGACTGTGAAAGATCCACGAATGACAGCCGGGACCAACGTCTTAACGTACTTTCCGAGGCACGGCGGGGCCTTGGTATGTTTAATTCGTCACTCATCCACGGACCAACCGCGGCAAGTGTAGCTTAACCTGATCGATCGACCCGTGTGGCTATTATTACTTAGCCACAAGCCCCTCAAAACGTACCTACCTAAATGATAAAGCCAATTACAAACTGAGTACTTTGATTTGATTGTTTGAATACCTTTTAATTCGAAATTCTAATTTTAAATTACCTTAAAGAGGATTTTCATTTGACAATTGAGGTTACAGGAAACAGGCGTGCGCGCTGGTTGTATTGAGCTGGCGTTCTGTACTATTCTGTTGGTTGTGGTATGTTAACTCGCCTAAATTAGAGCGGAGTTTCTAGGTCTTAGCTTTATAACCCCAGTTATAGGTTTTTATGGCACCTTGGCGACCCTTTCGTAAGTCTATAGGCACCTAGTGTCAAATGGGATGTGCTTTATTTTATGTTTTCATAAAGGCATAATAAAGCTTCGTTCCTAGTTCTTAAAGAAGTTCCTATCCATGAGGTGTCTGTAAAATAAACTAAGTACATTATTCTTTCTTTCTCTTTCTTCCTTTTAAAATTACAGGCACATAAGATATTTGACCTATACTCCATTTACAGTAAGATTAGACATTTAAACAAACCTTTTTTACAGTCCGTTCAACCGATTTTGACTTCTATTGCGTAGGCTGAAGGATGGCATTAAAGGCAAAAAAGTGGTTACAGTACCAACTGTTTACTGCAGCTGCCATTTGTCATGCCACCAACGCAATAGAAGTCAAAATCGGTTGAACGGACTGTAAAAATGGTTTCTATTATCATGGTGGTGGTGGTGGTGGTTATTATTATGGTGGTTTATTTCGTTTGGTATCTTATTGTAAATGGAGTATAAGTCCCAATGCTACTTTCCACATTCACAGAAACCTCATCAACCTTCTTCCCTTCCTATCTCAATATATTTGGGGTCGACGCAACATGTCTTCTTCCATACATCTCTGTTAGTCGTCAGCTCCGTACCCCTTTCAAGCCTCATAGTCATTCTTCCATTATTTCTTTGGTCTTCCTCTTACTTTTTCAAAGGAAACAATGTATTCTGAACTTCAAAGTGGCTAACAAATTTAATTTATTTCGCTTTTCCTTATTGCACCTATGAAAGTACCCCAAAAATAGACAAAACAAAAACTTTTGTCTAGTTTTCTCCCCCAAACTTGTAACAGAAGCCGGGGGTAAAAACTAGCAAGTAATATGAGCCTGTCCTTATTACCCGACCACCTAATATGACCAACTTGATTATGAAGTTAAGCTACAATGCCCTACGTGGGCAGGGTTGGGGCCCAATTTAATAACGAAGAACATTACGGTAACCTCGTCAACGCGTAAGTTTGAGTTAACGTTCGGGTTTTCTTAGAAGGTTACGCGTGGAAATGCGTTTTGTCAGTGACGGTGTTTGTAACGAAAATTACATTCATCGTTTTCATAATAACATCAGCTAAAATACGTTTTCTGATTGACATAGGACTCAAATTGTTCAGTTTAGCTTATACAAGCTGTAACATAAATAACGCACAACCTCTTAGTCATTATACTTTTTTTTTTTCATTATGAACAACTTTTACTATGGGACCAAACCTGAAATCGCGAAAAAAAATCTGCTGTTTAGTACATTTATCAACATCAAACTCGACATTATGTAGGGGGCAGCTGATTTTTTTTCGCGATTTCAGGTTGGTCCTATAGTAAAAGTTGTTCATAATGATGAGTACAATGACCCCTTAAGAGGTTGTGCGTTATTTATGTTACACCTTGTATATCGACTCGATCGATATGAGGATATCTGTTTTCTATAGAACGTGAGCAAACATTTATTATCTTTGATTGTAAGCCGTTAAACGAGGGCTAATTACACACCTAATTTCGTACCATATCATCATCAACATAATTTCATCATTTGTATTCTTCTTAGCGATAATTTGGCAAACTAGCTTTTGCCCGCGGCTTCGCCCGCATGAATGTCGGAAAATATCCCACGGGAACGTACTCGTACTACCGGAAAATCCTTCCTTATTTCTTGCCTTTATTAATAAGGGAATCTAAGCTCTGTACAAAATTTCAGCTTTCTAGGTTCAAGGGTTTGGGCTGGGCGTTGATGAGTCAGTCAGTCAGGATTTGTATCGATGGCAAATAACTTTGATATGAAATTTCAAATCGTATGTTTAGCCCCAAATTCGGCCACGCTAACATTTATGATTCATTGTTATTATTATTTTTTTCAGTTAGGTAGGTTTTCGTGAGGTAGTTACCTATTCACCTATTTATTTATTTTTAGCTTGTGTTTGTCCCACTGCAGAGTAAAGGCTTCCCTTTCTCCTTTCCACTCCTCTCTGTCTTGAGCTATGTGGACCAATCCTGTCTGTAGGTGTCAAGCTCGTCTCACCATCTTCTCCTAGGTCTGACTCGATGTCGACGGACGTTTTCTGGGACCTAATTTTGAAAAAATGTAAGAATCTGTGTCAAGCATTGATGTATAAATTAGGAAGATATGGTTCGCCTCCTCGACGTGGACCGCATAAATTGGCCTTAGTCACGTGTAGCACGTTAAGTGAAATTACCGTAATCTTCTAAATAAACAGCAACAATGCCTTCCTGTGTTTTCAAAATGTGCACAAATAGTTCAAAAACCAAAAACAAGTTCCACGGGATTACTTTTCACTCGTAAGTACAGACAGAAATATTTAATGTTTACTTCGCCATGTTTGTGACAGCAAGATAGACATGCAATGTCATTCATAATCGTAAACATTCGGCGGCTAACGCGATTTCGCTTGCACGACAGCGCCAGCTCCTATCTCTGCCCTTGTCCGCGCCGAGTCCAGGTATAGCGATAGCGATGTTAGCGCGTAACATATCTTCCTCTAATATATCAATGGTATCAAGGCTAATCTTCGTTAGACTTTACCGGAATACCTTAATGATCAAACATATTCAAGAAACCAGCCAAAATCTGGTAAATGTCTCACGAATGCCTTTAATAGCCGATAGAAGTCGCTTCATTAGTTTTTATTGTAACTACCCGCACCCATATAATTATGAACGTGTGTGGCTTGTGAATGAGGAGGTATATGAGTCGTTAGAGGTCTTTAGTTGGACCTAGATTATTTGCGTAGCTTTGTAAGGATATCTTTTTCGTTTCTTCTTTGTGTTGAGGTTTTCTTGGTCTTTTATATGCTGAAATTTTTGTTAAAGGAACTAAACTCCTTGGATTCTAGTCCTGTATGTTTCGTTTTCACTTTTTTTTTTTTTTTTTTTTTTTTGGTACTGACCTTTTCGCAATTGGCTCCGGGAGCCTCTGTTGCTTAACCGGGCGTCGGCGGGGCCAGATGGGCCTCTCGCCTTGCAAAATAATTTTTAAGTAGCACAGCTAAGGGCGTCCCATAGTGGGACTCGAACCTAGGTTTAGGGCGCTACTGACTACTGAGCAAGTGGGGACTTGAAAGTGTCGGTCTTATTATTATTATTAGGGACATTATTTTTGAAACTACTCGCTCCGCGCGGGCGGGCGGGCGCTGTCAAGGGTCGGGGAGGTCATTGAACTCTACTATTACGCGTTGGTACTCGCCGTCGAGTACGGTACCTAAAGGTAGGGTGTCGGTCATGTGTTGTGTTTTGGTGAGCTAATCTGAGACTCTCTTGAAGGAGAGTGATGTCATCGTCCTTATCTAATAGGACGTGTTTAGGACGACGTGTGCGTGATATTTGGGATGGTGTGTATCTGGCAGCTGCTGCCACTAGTGGGTTAGTGTGAGTGGTAGCAGAATCGAAATAGCATTTGCTAATATTTTTTATAAAATGCTTGATGGTCGGCAATTTTAAATCGATATGTAATTGATCGTTACGAACGTACCAGGGGCAGCCCGTGGCACGTCGCATGAATCGATTTTGGAGGACTTGGAGTTTCTTAATGAGTGACGGTCTGGCGTGCGCGAACGCGACACAAGCATAAGTCATAATAGGGCGTATACACGTAGTGTAAATTCGTACCTTTGACTTAAGGTCGAGTTTACTTCGTGCATTGAGAAGTGAGTGAAGGCGACCGAGCGCGAATGAAGCACGGTTACGTACTATCTTTACGTGCTCGGCGAAACTTAAACGATTGTCGAGGGTAACCCCTAGGTATTTTACCTTTTTATCCCATGGGATAGGTTGACCGGACATAGAGATGGGTCGGGTGCGGGTTTGCACATTTGCTTTTTTACCACGCTTGGTAAAAAGTATGGCGGCACTTTTGGTCGGGTTTAATTCTATCCGCCATTTACGGAACCATTGCTCGAGAGCGTCGGCTGCCGATTGGAGTTGGTCAGAGATTCTACTGGCATTTATGTGCGAGTAGTAAATAGCTGTGTCGTCGGCGAATAGGGCCAACTGACACTTACTATGTCGGGGTATGTCACTCGTGTAGAGTGAAAAAAGGGGGGGGGATAGCACGGATCCTTGAGGGACGCCGGCTCGGATCAAGTGGGGGGAGGACAGGGCTTCTCCTACGCGGTAGCGAAAGGTGCGATTCGACAAGTAGTCCCGTATGATGAGTACGAGACGGTCAGGCACTTTAAGTAGGTACAGCTTATAAATTAAGCCGTTGTGCCAGACTTTGTCGAATGCTTTCGCTACATCAAAGAAGAGCGCGCCTGTCAATCGTCCCGTTTGATATCCAGTACTTATGTACTCGACAATTCGGTGGACTTGGCGGACACAGCAGTGCTTGGTTCGAAATCCAAACTGTTCGTCGGGGATGAGTTTATTGGACTCGGCATAGTCCATTAATCTTTTAAAGATAATACGTTCATAAATCTTCCCCATTGTGCTGAGGAGACTTATGGGCCGGTAACTGGACGGGTCAGCTTTGGGCTTGCCGGGCTTATGAAAGCCGATGACTGTGGCCTCTTTCCACGCTTGTGGAAAGAGGTTATTGTTTAATGCAACATTAAAAATAGCTGTCATTAGTACAATTAACGGGGCAGGGAAGAGTTTCACCACTTTATTAGTGATGCCGTCGGCACCAGGAGCTTTCCTGGATTTGAGGTTTCTCACTAGTGAGAGTACCTCGTCGGGGGTCACTGGGGGGAGGGGTTTGTCGGGGTCCTCATGGGGGGGGAGGGTGGATCTACGTTCAACCTCTGCGTCCACTATGTCGCAGTGTTCTAGGTCTACAGGTAGTAGGCTTGGCGAGCATTGAGCTTCTAGGCTGTCGGCTAGGCATTCAGCCTTGTCAGCGTCATCAAAGGCTACGCTTTGATTAGGACGTGTGAGCGGAGGCATGTCGGTCACCGTATCGGACTTTAGTGCTTTGGTAAGTTGCCAAAAAGCATGATGGGAGGGCTCTATGGTGCCCATGAGCTTGTCCCATCGCTCCGCCCGCATCTCGCTTATGCGTGACTTTACAGCACGCTGTAGTTCACGCATGCGAGCGCGGTTGGTGGCGTCGGGGAAGGCGTCATAGGCACGGATGGCTGCATTCTTCTTAGTCAGCAGTGCACGTACATCGGCTGGCAGTTTCCAGCGCTGGCCATCCAACGCTGGTTCCCGCCGTGAGCTTTCGCTCACAGCCGCTTGTACGTGACTGGTGAGTGAGTCGATTGCACCTAGTGCGTCTGAAACTGATTCTAGATTTTCTGGGACTTTATCTAAGTGTGCCGACGTGACGTCTTTTAGGCGATGTTCTACCTTGCGCCAGTCGGTAACTAGTTTAGTGGGGGGGGGACAACCAGGATCTGTGGGACCTGTGCGTTGGGCTAAAGCTAGGATCACTGGTCTATGATCGGAGTCAAGTTCTTGTAGGGTTTCTATTGAACGTAACCTTAGGGTTATATTCTTTAGCAACGCTACATCGAGAATGTCGGGGCAGTGATTTACGTTATTGGGATAGTGAGTAGGCGTCATCGGGGCGATGACGTCGAAGCTGTATTTGGCAGACAAGCGAGCAAGCTCATTGCCTCTCGGGGTGGAAAGTCGAGAGTTCCATATGGGGCTTTTAGCATTGAGATCGCCCGCCATAATGACGGTGCTATCTAAGCTCATTAGGGTGTTAATGTCCGGCTCGATACTAATCGAGCTGGCAGTGATATTACTTGCAGGTGGTATGTAGGCCGATATTATGGTGATGGATGGGTGACCGGTCATACCTAGTCGACATATAGAGGCCTCAATATGCGAAAGGGGAGGGGTATCTATGGGCATGCAATGCAGGGAATTCCTGTAATATATGAGGGTGCCACCCCCTTGCCTACCGGCCCTATCGTTGCGTACAACCCGATAGTTAGCAACTTTAGGTACCCGTAGTGACGGTTTTAAAAATGTTTCTTGAATTAGGAATAGGTCAAGTTGATGATCGCGAAGGAAAGTCGCGATCTCATCTCGTTGACCTGCTATGCTGTTAGCATTAAAGTAACCTATTTTTAGGGAACTAGGCTTGACTCTGCTACTCGTGTTTGGGGGGAGCATTACGGTTTAAAATTGATGAAAAACGAGGACAAGTCGGCGTATTCCGACATTAATGCCATAGTGGCCTGGAGGTTGCCTTCTACTGCGCGTAGTTTGGCATGGAGTTCATTGCTACGGGCAATGATAGCCGGGTCAAAGAACCTCGCAAGTACCTCAAACGTACTGGGGTTATACGGGGCCGGTGTGGTCGCGGGGCCGTGCGCTGGTGCGCGAGGGGCTATAGTTTGCGCGGGGGTGGGGGGTTGGAATGTTGACTTACGGGCCAACATGCCTGGGGGGGCCGCAATGGGGCGCGCCATCAGCTGTGGAATAGCTGGTTGAGGTGGTATTTGAGTGGGCCTCAGAGCCGGGAAGGCCTGTTGACTATTCAACAGGTTCCATGGGGATGGTCTCTGTGGGCGAAGATCGATGTGATTTTGCGGTTGGGAGAGGCCGGGCAGCTTGTTGTTATGCTGCGGTTTGGCCCGAGGGGCTTTAGGGCACCCGCGATAGCTCGCAGGGTGGCCAACCTCTCCACATAGTACGCAACTAGGTGGTTCAGTGCAATCGGCTATGACCCGTGGGCGGGTGCAGGCAGCCGTAGCGTGGTCGCCAAGGCATTTCACGCATCTAGGGCGTGCGAAACAATGACGCTGAGCATGGCCATACAACTGACAGTTGTGGCATTGGCCGGGGAGTTTATTAGCGTGAGGACGCTCTATCTTTATGCCGGAAAGGCAGCAAACCGACTTAATGTCGCAAATGGCCTTGCCGGCCGGAGTATTCTCCGTGACAACAATGACCATATCGTATGGGGCTCCGTTGCGACCGCGATGCATGCGGTGCACTTCCACGATCGGGAAGCCCTGTGACTTGAGATCTTCAGAGATCTCGTCAGTCGTGATTTCGTTCGGAATGCGCTTGATAACGCATCTGAACAGTCTGTCTTCTGGGAGGGCGTAGGTGTGGAATTCCACCTTACGCTCCTTGAGCATCCGGGTAAGCGACCGGAAGTCAGCTGAAGTAGGTACTTGTACCTTGATTCCCACTGCCGTAGGGCGGGCGTGGGTGTAGTTAATTCGCTCTTGGGCGCAAGCTTTGGACACTGTGGTCCAGAGCTCCTTCGAGTGTATGTAAAGGGGGGGAGGGGTCGGGGCCTTGGGCGCCGCGGGGGCCGCGGGCTGAGCGCCCGGCTTTGGGGATGAGGGGCGGCTGCCCTGGGGGGTGCCCTTGTTTGGCTAGAACATCATCCATATAAAAGTGTGGAAAAAATACGTATTATTGAAGCTAACTCAAAAACTACCGAAGCAAAGTTAATCAATTTTATATGGGACCAACTGTGATGTCTACCCTCTCGAATAAAACAAAAAAAAATCAAATCGGTCCAGCCATCTTCGAGTAATCGGGGAACATACATAAAAAAAAATAAAAAAAAAGGTTCCGACGAATTGAGAACCTCCTCCTTTTTGAAGTCGGTTAAAAATAGTTACCTAGTTAAAGGCTAATCTATTTATACACGCTGCTTTTTATTGGCTTCAAAAAATCTGCTGTTCCCTACATTTTCAAAATGTAGGAATTAGCTATTTTTTTTTTCACGATTTCATGTTTGGTCTCATAGTAAAAGTTGTTCATAATGATGAGTACAACACTATCGTGGCAGCACCCTAACCAATTGAAAAAGCAACGTGTAATTATAAAATAGTAACGAAGTCAGAACTGGAACGTGCCGAAAATATAGCTTTTAGATTTTAAGTCCGTTTGTCTGTCTGTCTGGATGTATGTTCCGGATTTGTGCAAAAATGGCTGAACGGATTTGGATGAAATTTGGCACACAGATCAGTAATACGTTCCCGTGGGATGTTTTCTGATATCCACCCGGGCGAAGCCGTGGGCAGAGGCCCTTACCTAGTTAAAGGTTAATATTATTATAGTCACAGACTTACCCAAAACTGTCATCATCAAACAAACAGAGAACTCTACTCAAAGTAAACTGGTCAGATGGACAATGATGAATGCATACATGTTCGGACTGGTTTGAGAGCACGGAGCTTGAGACCGACTTGGGATGCTAGCTTGTCGCAACAAGGTCACTTTGTGCCGCATGTAGGCTAGGGTGCACATGCCATGGATTACTTTAGGACAGAATTCACGTAATTTTAAAAACGTTTGCATTCTAATCTAGCTACTGTAACACAGGTTTGTTACCTAGCGCAGGACTCAGGAGTCAGGGCTTCACTTTGTTTGTACATATTTTTTATGCCAATAAAGAATTTATTATTTGTTTATTTGATCTCAGTCTCAATCTGTTCAAAATACTAAATTACGTAAATTTTTGACAAGTATTTGATATTGATTGTCGCTGATATGAGATTTGTGTATGAATATTGAATTAGCACTTTTTTGAAATACGAGAATTAGCCATCAGGTCTGTCACATAAAACATTCACTGAATATTAGCACTCTAAACGGGTTAATGTTTGCCGCTTTTATAAATTACTTGCTGTTACCCGCGGCTTCGCCCGCGTGGATGTCGGTAATTATCCTACGGGAACATACTACCGGGATAAAAAGTATCTTATGTCCTAATCCAGGTCACGGTCTACCCATGTGCCAAATTTTATCTTAATTCGTTCGTTTTAGCGTGAAAGCGTAACAAACAAAAAAAACTTTTTTACAAAAAAATACAACCCACTTCCAAAAATAACACTACCAAGTGAAAAATAACTTTAATTTCGGAAGTTGGTGTCTGGTTAAAAGTATTTTCGTTTTTTGCCACCGACTTCCGAAATTAAAGTTATTTTTCACTTTGTAGTGTTATTTTTGGAAGTCGGTTGCATTTTTTTGTAAAATAGTTTTTATTTTTACTTTTTAGTTGTGGTACCTACCCCACACAAATTCTAATACCACTTATACCTGCAAAAGAAACTAGAACATCATCCATATTAAAGGGAAAAAATACGTATTATTGAAGCTAACTCAAAAACTACCCACGCAAAGTTAATCAATTTTATATGAAACCAACTTTGGGGTGTACCCTCTCGAATAAAATAAAAAAAATTCAAATCGGACGACTCTGTAAAAAGTTATGTTGTGTTGTAGTTGTGTTGTGTGTGTGTTGTGTGTGTTAGTTATGGTGTGTTATGTTGTGTTAGTTGTAATTAACAATTTTCGTTTACTTGTGCTGTAAGACCTTGCTTCTTGCCAAATTTCATAATTCTAGGTCAACGAGAAGTACCCCATAGGTTTTGATTTACTTGAGAGTATCAAAATAATTATTTCGCATAATTGGCCGTATTTTTTATTGCGTTGACTCAAAAGCTTGTTTTTTGTAGGACTCCAAGGGACCATAGACCTATGTATTTGATATTTATTTTACCTTGATACCTCCACATTGTCCAGCTGACAAGTGTCAGAAACGCATTCTCTCGGCCAGACTGTAGTATCCAATTCCTACAAAATAGATAAAAAATAAACCCACATTGTATCGAAATTCAACATCGGCATTGCACCCAAACACAAAACCTTCAATAAAAAATTTGTCCTACTTTTCCTTCCAACATTGCTCCCCTACTTTCAAGATACCCTTGGGATGTACACGCCACAGTCGCATAACGTTTAAGTTTTCATTGTAGCACAACTGACGCCCATTTTGTCCTTGCATGTTGACAAATTCTTAACAAATGTGTCTTCGGAATTGTTCGGGTAGAGTTCGGGAAATTTTAAGCTTGAAATGTTACTTGAAATGTTTTTTTAAGGTATGCAGGTTCAATTGAATTTTTGCTGTGTTCGTGTTCTTATAGATAGCGTTCTTAAAGTTAATAAAAAGCGAGCCTTTTGTCCTTATAAGTACCAAAAGGGTAACACAGGGATTATTTTAAGATGACGCATGACAATAGACTTCTTTTGTAAAGCCATTATTTCTACAAAAAAGTTGAGATTACACCTATACTTAGACTTTTTCAAGCAAAATCATGTGTGTGTGTGTAAATTAAAGAATCACACACGTGACATGCAATTTGAAACCTAAAGAAACTATTACCACTCAATTATTTGACGTGCGGCAAAAGGTAACACAAAACACATTTTGTAATAAGTATTACAAATTAAATACCGGGAACCTGAAAACTATCACATATTTAAATACGATATCACACTAATATTATAAAGGCAAAAGTTTGTGTGTGTGTGTGTGTGTGTGTGTGTGTGTATGTTTGTTACTTCTTCACGCTCAAACGGCTGGACCGATTTGGATGAAATTCGGTATGTAGACAGCTTATAACCTGGATTAATACATAGGCTACTTTTTATCCCGGAAAAATGTAGTGCTCCCGTGGGATGAACGCCTCGACCGATTTTCACGAAATTTGGTGTGGAAGTAGCTGACACTCTGGATAAACACATAGGCTACTTTATACCCCGAAAAAATAGAGAAAGAAAGAAAAAGTATTTATTGTGACTAGCACAGGAAGATCACCAACTAAACAAAAAACACAATAATAAAAGTTTGAAAACAAAAAAACAAAAATTAATAATCACACTATCACATCACACTAAGTATCACACTAATATTATAAAGGCGAAAGTTTGTGAGTGTGTGTGTGTGTGTAGGTTTGTTACTTCTTCACGCTCAAACGGCTAGACCGATTTGGATGAAATTCGGTATGTACACAGCTTATAACCTGGATTAACACATAGGCTACTTTTTGTCCCGGAAAAATGTAGTGCTCCCGTGGGATGAGCAAGAAATTCAAATATATTTGCTACTCTTTCAAACTCTAACGCCTTGACCGATTTTGATGAAATTTGGTGTGGAAGTAGCTGACACTCTGGATAAACACATAGGCTACTTTTTATCCCGAAAAAATAGAGAAAGAAAGAAAAAGTATTTATTGTGACTAGCACAGGAAGATCACCAACTAAACAAAAAACACAATAATAAAAGTTTGAAAACAAAAAAACAAAAATAAATAATCACACTATCACACTTTACACTAATATTATAAAGGCGAAAGTTTGTGAGTGTGTGTGTGTGTATGTTTGTTACTTCTTCACGCTCAAACGGCTGGACCGATTTTGGAAGTAGCAGACATCCTGTATACACATAGCACACATAGGCTACTTTACATCCGGAAAAAATGTAGTAATCCCGTGGGATGAGCAATTTTTTTGTGAATACTTTTCTCACCGATTAAATAATACACGTTTTAGTGTATCTCATAAACCGCGGGTAACACCGCGGGGCGCAGCTAGTCTTCTTATAAAAATCAATTGCTGTCCTTTAGTCTCGCTAAAACTCATAAACGGCTTGACCGATTTGTTTTTTTTTTTTTGTTTTATTCTCTTCTTTACCGGGGTGGTTTTCAAGAAAAAAAAAATCGAAAAAAAAAAAGAAATTGTAATTTTGACAGGACAAGAGGTAGATGTTTCTAGCGTGTGCGTCGTGAGGACTCGAAAACGTCCTAATTGGGACGTTTTTTCTTTAATCCGCGCGTTAAAACTAAACGTTGTGTAGTCACGTGTCACGACCAGATTCTTAACGTATTCGACTTTCAGATTTAAATGATCTGAATTTTTTTTCCCTGAAAAAGTTGAAGTTTATACCTTTTGTATAATATCACTGCCCTTAACGAAGCCTCAGTTGAGTAGACTCAGTTGTTTTTCCGTTATTATGATATTTTTTTTTTGTACTGGACCATACCTGGGAAATATTGAAGGCTCCACCTTTTTTCAAATTTATTTTTCACGAAACCCAATTTTAAATGATAAAACTTTACTTTAAATATTCCGACAACTCCTGCTCCGACGCATGCCTATACGTATGCGTGCGTTACATTCCGCGCTGTCTTACAGAGATTTTTTCACATCAAAAATAAAAGTCGTTTCACAGCAGTAATGTTTGCTCAATGTTACTTAGTTTGATGTAAGTACAGAATGTTTAGATAATGAGAAGTCTTTTAACACGAAACAAATACAGTTGTCTGCAACAACACCACTACTATATTCTATGAAGAAAGTAACCTCGGAAAGCCTGAGCGATACAGCGCTTTCAAGCTGACGTTTGACAAAGCACCGCCAACTTTTGATGCGCACTACAAATCACGTGAACACCTTCGCCTTAATTGATAGCGTCAATTAAATTAACGGGAGTACTTACACGGAATTTACTTGAACATTTGGGAGGCGAAGTCTTCATTACTGGTATATTGTAAATCATTAGTTATAGAGAGCTGTAAGTGAGATGTTTAAGTTAGAGTGTTCGGATTAAGGCGCCGATAAGAGACTTTTAATTATTTTAAATTAAAGCTCAAGTCTAAACGAGTTGTGTTATTGATTTGGAAAAAAATATATGACGGCGTCAGGGATGGCTGAGCAATAGAACCGTCATCATTTGGGTTCAGTGGTATCGGGTTCATTGCGTAGAATAATAAAATCCAAGGCACTTTTAACCTTACTTTATTTACCGTGATCACAAAACTCAATTTATAAGGGTAAACCGACAGTTTCGTTATGGACGAGTGTCTTGGTTGGTGTCCCGAGTCAAAGTGAGCTCAGTCCAGTCCCCACTCTCTAACACGACTCTGTCCACGTGCCGCCATTACAATGATAACTGACGTCACGGCATTTGCCACTACCTCAGTACTACAGTATTCAAATCAACAACTTATTATTTAATGATATCGTATTCCACGACATATACCTATATTAAATAAGAGCATTTCTTTAATAACTTAAAATATGAATATTTTAGATTACGTTTATATTACATAGTGTAATTAATTTGTAAAATTATGCTTAACGCGGATAAAAACTGAGAATCACGCAAAAACTATCAAGAGTATTTTTATGAAACCTTCACCATTTTAAAGATAATTTAATTATTTATCTTTTAGTAATGTTTCTTAATATAATAATACCTTTTGTTTTATGTGTAATAAATTAATAATGCGTCTAATTTGGGACAGCGCTCCTTGATGGACGAGTCCTATTACTGGGTGGATGTACGACGCGTTGCGTGAGCTCGGCACAGAACACGCAAGCTAACCACTCAATGCCGCTGGCACTTATCTACATCTTAAGAGATTTTGTTTTGATATTATTTTTAAGAAATGCTACATTATTATTGCTTTAGTTTACTAGAAGAGCGGTGGCCGCCATACAACGGCCGTCATGAAAAAAATGGCAGCGGGTTTTGACTTCACGGTGTCAAAAAACGCTCTCTAGGAAAACACACCAGCTTACTTTCTTCAATACCGTTTCAGTGACGTCATTCATCGGTAGATAAGACGCTATGTAGCGGACACCGCTCTTCTAGGAAACCATGGCTTTAGATAACGTTGAGATACACTGGTTCGTGGATGGGCCGCACAAACATCAAGCACTTCTCTCTGCTTTTGAGAGAATATTAATCCATCAGACTTTTCAGTCGTTAAGGGTAATTAGAAGCCTGAAAGTCTAATAACCTAGCCTTATCTGATATTAGTTACTGTGACTAAATTACTGATATATTCAGCCGAATGTTGTGAATTTTAACATAGACTTAGCATAGGTGAGGAAAAGCCTGCTAATAAATTATGTAAATAATTTTGAACTATCTAAATATTTAACAAGAAGCGAGTCCGCTGGGCCATTCACCTCACCAATTTTCATACTAAAACCAGCTGTTTTTTCAAAAATTACCATAAATATAATACGCAACAAGATTATCAACACTTACGTATGTATATGTGAAATAAAATTACCATAAGCAAGCATGGCACGACCGTTAACCCTAAAATGCGGCGTTTACTTTAAAACAAGAGTGTTACAATAAAGTGGGCCGTTAATTATAGTCAGTTTACAGGTTAAGCTCACCTTAATTTGTAATGGAACAAGCTTTTACGGGAGGGGCTGTATCTTTCCATGTTTTTGGCTTTTAAAAGCAGGGTAGGAACATGTTGAAATGAGGGTTTAAAGCGACAGAATCCGAGTGTTTCCAAAAAGTCATCATCCGTCTAGCTTTACACAAGTAATTAGTTGGGGTTGGTTTTCAGTGTAACCATGTAATATTGTATTCAGAGCAACTGCCATTTGACCTCAATAACACAATTTGGAAGTTTTTCCTAGTAACTTCCTAATTGTGTTATTGAGGTACGGATATTTTAAGGGTAGAGACTAACTTGTGAGGCCTCTGCCTCGAATTTTGCGGGCAGCGGGGCGGCAGCGGCGGCGGCGCGTCTCTCATTGTCCCGCCCCGGTTCCGCGCCGCTGTTTTCGAGGTCCGGTCCATTTGTTTTTACGCATAAAATCCGGCCGCTCCCGCGCCGCCGCCGCTGCCGCCCCGCTGCCCGCAAAATTCGAGGCAGAGGCCTAACGTTTGTTTGTAATGTATTATTCGAGGCTAGCTTGGTTACAAAACTACGATACACTAAACGTGGCGAACGCTCGCTTCGAGCACTTGACTCAAGCGTGCTCCATTTTCATTCAGAATGGCGATAAACGTACGCTCGCAATGCTCGCCTCGAGCGGCTCGGCTCGCCACACTGACTACTGTAACGCGTTACAAAACCTCGATACATTACAAACAAACGTTACAAGTCAGTTTCCACCCTAAGATTAGACAGATCGTCAAATGTTTATTTTCAATTAAAGAAAAAAAAATCTTAACCACAGAAAAGAGAAGTAAAGATGGTCAATCTGCCTAGCCTTTTCCCAACTATGTTGGGGTCGGCTTCCAGTGTAAGCGGATGCAGCTGAATACCAGTATTTTACATGGAGCGACTGCCTATCTGACCTCCACAACCCAGTTACTGGGTAATACGATACCTCTTTGTAAGACTGGTTGTCAGACTTTCGGGCTACTGACGACCCGTAACGACTGTCAAAGATCCACGAATGACAGCCGGGACCAACGGATTAACGTGCTTTCCGAGGCATGGAGGAATCTCGGTATGTTAAGATGGCCACCCATTCACGGACCAACCCCGGCAAGCGTAGCTTAACCTGATGGATCGACCCGTGCGGCTGTTATTACTTAGCCACGAGCTCCTCTCCCAGTAAAGTAAAGATGATCTAGACTTTAAATTGGTTCTTTATTGCTTCAACTAAACTCATGCAAACACACTGAAAACCACTGCACAGCTCTGTACAAAGATTCCACTCCTACTCCTACCTCAAACACAAGCAATTTATGGATACGGGTTTTTCCCCATAAAAATAACAATTTGCACCACATACCCTAAGACAACCCATCACAACAGGTGAAATAATATAACACCATAAAGATAGTTCAGCCCACCAAGTAAATACGATCACATAAAACCAAATGGGGCCCGAAACGTCTCACATTAGGGCCCGACAGGGGTCAATAGGGACTATTTAGGGCCCCAAACATGGTAATGTCTTGGTAATGGCTTCATTATCATGTAGGCACTTGAGAATTGAGCTCGCAAAAAGTTTTTATGGAAATATGTTCATTGTAACTATGTCCATGTAGGGTCATTTTTGGGAAAAGAATTCTCGTCGGTAGATGCGCAGTAAAAAATTGCCAGACAGAAGTGAAAAATTAAAAGTTAAACTTTGCAGAGCATGTCGCGGTGTCATACTGTCAAGGTGTCGTGGTGACACGGTGATACGAACCCGTAAAATTTCTCCCTATCAATAATTGCTCAATGCGCCTAAACCAGTTTTCACTTAAAAAAAACTTTTTTACAAAAAAAAAAACAACCGATTTCCAAAAAAATACTACAAAGTGAAAAATAACTTTAATTTCGGAAATCGGTGTCTTTGGATCTGTATTTTAGCTTTTTGCCACCGACTTCCGAAATTAAAGTTATTTTTCACTTTGTAGTATTTTTTGGAAGTCGGTAGTTTTTTTTTTTTTTGTAAAAAAGTTTTTATTTTTCCCTTTTTAGTGAGTCAGTCTGTAATTCATCTAGTTACAATAGCCAACAACAACTCAACAACTTTTACAAAATATTGCTTTTTCGGGAAAAGCAATATTTTGTACAAGGACGTTAATTGTTGAGGAGTTCTCCCATTAAGGAGCCAAGAGAACTGGAACTGATGGTGAAGTCACCATCAGCTCCATTTCAACATATGTATTGTGACGAGCATAATTGCTTAGCAATAATCGAATCGCAACTCGTGAAATACGTATTATTGAGTAGTCCGAAGGCCATCTCTGGTCTTCCTAATCAGTTCTACTTCACTAAATGGTACTTTCCGGGAGAAAATGCACGAGTTACTATAAAAAATACTCAAATCGCTATAGGTGTGCCTATAAAATTTGAAGGTTCCCCTCGATTTCTCTGGGATGCCATCATCAGATTCTGGTTTCCTTATCATGGTACCACCCTTGGGATATCTCCTTTCCAACAAAAAAAGAACCATAAAAATCGGTTCATAAAAGATGAAGTTATCCGCGAACACACATAAAAAAAAAATATATGAATTGAGTAACCTCCTTTTTTTGAACTCGGTTAAAAATCAAAATCTATCACTCTCAGTAATACCTACTTTTTGAAGTCTGTGTACAAGTTAAAGTCAGGTATGTTCGCATGGGCGTTTAAAGATGCTGTAAAATATGGGTTCCTACCTGAAATAAATAAATTTTATTTTTTTATTTTATTTATAAAGTTAGTTAGTACTTAGTTACCAATTTAAAAAAAAAAAATAATATGCAATGTTTCAATTCTTTTCACGAAAATTTTTTCCATTCCTAGACAAAATGGTCCGTAAGAAAAACCATCCGCTGGTAACAATAAATATTTGAGCATTTACAATTTGGAGTTAAAAAGAGTTTATGTTGCTCAAAAATTCGAAAGTTTAAATTTCGAAAACTTAAGGGTTACAACAATAACGTAAACATTTCAGGACTAAAACGCAGACATAATCACGAATGGCTGATCACGCAGTGTAGTCGAGTCAAAACTCTGTCAACTACAAAAACTCTCTAAAAACCTCGTCAAAACAACAACCAGGTTTCTCTAAAGCCTAGATACACTTAGATATTGATTCGGAGCCGGAGCCTAAGTGATGCTTAAGTAAGCACAGTTAGGGGTCTCCGGCATCATTAGAACAACGATCGCTATTCCAATTTATTTGGTTCGATAAACCCTGCTATAATCTAGACACCGAGCGACGTAAGTGTTTTAGGCTGGTTGCACAATAGTGGTTAGTCTAGTAAGACTAGAGGTCGACTAAACGAGCCGTCTAGTCCCGATGTTACTAGGGTGCGATCGTCGCATGTTTTTGTTAATTTGGTTTGAAGAATGACAGATCTTTTTTTGAAAATACAGGGCATATAAAAAGGGATGTATTTGTTTTTTCTCTATACTATATTTTCTTCTGGGCGCCGCGCCGCTACAACCAAAAATACATCTTTAGGCAATAAAAGGTTTTTTCTGTGTTGTTGTGTGTGTTTTTGTGTCAAACTATAAAACATGTCCCTGAATTGAATGCACAACCCCTTAAGGGTTCATTGTTACTCATCATTATGAACAACTTTTACTATTGGATCAATACTGAAATCGTGAAAAAAAAAATCAGTTGCTCGCTACATTTTGACGAGTTATGATGTAGATAAATGTACGGAACGGATGATTATTTTTTCGTGATTTCAGGTTAGGTCCCATATTAAAAGTTGTTCATACTGATAAGTACAATGACCCCTAAAGCGGTCGTGCATTAAATTCTGGGACATGTTGTATGTATTTCTGTGTAGAAAATAGGAGGCTAATAACATCATGCTGCATTCAGGCGATATTTTCAGATTTCAATCTATACGGAATTATATGACAGTAGGTTATTAAAGTTCACAGAGTAAGAAGATTTATTTTTATAGGTATTATGTTAGTTGTGTAAGAACAGTGTTGAGGCTCGTGACTAAGTAATAACAGCCGCACGGGTCTATCGACCAGGTTAAGCTACGCTTACCGCGGTCGGTCCGTGGATGGGTGACTTTACATACCGAGACCCCTCCGTGCCTCAGAAAGCACTAAGCCGATGATCCCGGCTGTCATTCTTGAATCTTTGACAGTCGTTACGGGTCGTCAGAAGCCCGAAAGTCTAGTAACCGTGTTGTGGAGCTCAGATAGGCAGTCGCTCCATGTAAAATACTGGTATTCAGCTGCATCCGGTTAAAATGGAAGTCAATCTCAGCATAGTTGGGAAAAGGCTGGGCAGATTGATTGATGTAACAAGATATTTATTTAAGTAAAACAACATCCCTGATCGCAGATTCCCACAACTAATCGCGTACACATAGCCAACCTTATTTTTAAACGACGGAACTATAAGCCAGAGAGGCTAATATTGAATAGAAACTTGGTACATTATTGTCACCCAAACTTGAACTGTCTTCATAACAAGTAAGCCTCAACTACGCTATATAAACTTGACTAAGTTATATGTCTCAAGTTGAGGTGGTATCGCGTCAGGCAAGCGGCCATTTTGATGTAAATGACAGAAATAAGATGGCGGAAGAAAATGCAAAGTTTTTGGTGGAATGCAGTTTTATATGAGTTTGAGCAATAAGTTATAATAATTATTGTGTAATTTCCTTGTTATAATCGTCATGATAACATGAAGTAAGTTATTACAAATTATTTTTATTACAAATTATTAATATCTCTGCTTTAAAATTGAGAGACATACAGTATTATGCATTCGTGGCGAAGTAATAACATCCGCACGGGTCGATCAACCAGGTTAAGCTACGCTTGCCGGGGTTGGTCCGTGGATGGGAGACCATCTTTACATATCGAGACTCCTCCGTGCTTCAGAAAGCACGTTAAGCCTTTGGTCCCAGCTGTCATTCGTGGATCTTCGACAGTCGTTACGGGTCGTCAGAAGTCCGAAAGTCGGACAACCAGTCTTACCAAAGGGTATCGTATTACCAGTTACTGGGTTGTGGAGGTCAGATAGGTAGTCGCTCCATGTAAAATACTGGTATTCGGCTGCATGCGGTTAGACTGGATGCCGACCCCAATATAGCTGGGAAAAGGCTAGGGAGATGATGACAGTGTTATGCATCAACATTTTAGGGAAAATTTTGGTTCTAGGAGAACCAAAAATTCGAAGACATGTGACATCTACCAACCCGCACAGGGCCCGCGTGTTGAATTACGGCCCACTCCCTCTCACAGAAAGGAGGCCTGTGTCCGAGCAGTGGGAACATTATAGGCTGATTATGTGTTTACTGTTTTGCATCATACATTCAGTTCAGCTTTTTATAAGATCAAAGAGCTACGCTTTCCATAATTTCCATTGCCTTTAAAAAGCTTCAGACGTTATTTACATTGATTGCAGTAAAAAAAAAAAAGTTTTTTCTTTTATATTTTTACCCATTACTTTTCAATGCCCTGAAATACACTACATGTGTATAAGGCACCTCTATAAATGCACTACCCCATGCCTCTACCTACCCTTCAAAATCCTACCCATAAAGATACGTACCCTATCGGAAGTTCCCCAAAACTTAGCAGTAGGTACCTACTTACATGTCGTTAGTATGATCGTATCTAATGAGTTAAGTTGTACAACACTACAGATTATCTATAGTTTGTATGTATGTAGCATAAGTTCGTTTGACTTGCGGTCTGACTGTATGTAACCTACTGCATAGTATTAGAGATGTATTTATTTATTTATATATTCTTTACTAGTGACCCGCCCCGGCATCGCGCGGTTTTTACGACTTGACAAAACATCGATACTTCTTTATTAAATGTATTATTATTGTTGTATGTGTTGCTCGTGGTTAAGTAATAACAGCCGCACGGGTCGATCCATCAGGTTAAGCTACGCTTGCCGGGGTTGTCCGTGGATGGGTGACCATCTTTATATATCGAGACTCCTCTGTGCCTCGGAAAGTACGTTAAGCCTTTGGTCCTGGCTGTAATTCGTGGATCTTAGACAGTCGTTACGGGTCGTCAGAAGCCCGAAAGTCTGACAATCAGTCTTACCAAGAGGTATCGTATTACCCAGTTAATGGGTTGTGGAGGTCAGATAGGCAGTCGCTCCATGTAAAATACTGGTATTCAGCTGCAACCGGTTAGACTGGAAGCCGACCCCAACATAGTTGGGAAAACGCTAGGCAGATTGATTGCCTTACGGAATAAATTCTCTAAATGATAGTGAAAACCGCATCATAATCCGTTGTGTAGTTTAGAAGAACAACGCGGCCACACAGACAGATACGAAAAGCGACTTTATTTTATAATAAGTATAGATAGATTGTACATCAGAAAATACATAGCAAAATAATATATCAAACACTACAAAACATACAAAGGGCGGCCTTATCGCTTTCTGCGATCTCTTCCAGGCAACCCTGGGATGGACAGTGATTGCGTGGACATAAAAATGGGGTTGTTTTTGGTGCAAAATAATAAGTATATAGATAGAATATACATAAATACTAAATATATAAGATATAAGACTACAGATTACTACAGCAACGTGAACAAGAGATGTACTGTGTGTGTGTGCTACGTGATTGTTAGAAATAATAGTATCTAGCTTACAAATATCAAACAGGAGTCGTCATCGAGATGGTATAGAAATTTGCTTGATTTTGACAATGATTAATGTCTCTCGCTATGCTGTGTTTTGACGATCAATGAGAGCTTCTTACAGATTGGCTCGATTTTATCGATCGCTATCGCTACTATCGTCTATAAATTATCAATAAATATCAAAATTAAAATCGATTCGCTGTGCTGATCAACAAAAATGCAATGTCGATCGACTGTTGCTTACAACTCCAAAAAACGGAAATAACTTTTTCAGTTTTATTAATTTTCTAATTATATTCAGCCCTTAAAAGTATCAAAGGTGTTCTTAGTTAATTTATTTACCACCCAAATATACTTTTTGTGACGTCATAAGTTCATAACACACTATTAACAGACTCTTTTGCGTCAGAGGTTAAAAATAAAATGAAAGTAAAACTGCGACACATTAAAAGAAATAACTAAAATGATAGATGATCTATTTTCATATAACAGACTTTCTCAGAATATAGAGGTGACCTAAGAATTCGTATGACGTAACAATGTAATGTGCTATCTAATAAAAATATTAATGTCAACTTTGACTTTGAAATATATAGAAAGAATTATGTAAGTGCCGTGCCGATCACAGAGGGGAATGTGACTTTTACACAGAATTCTCCTAAGTGTTTTTTAATGTAAGCTAAGACTGTAGTAATCTTATAGACTTCTTAAATTAAAATATATTTATTCATTTTGGATCTCTAACAAAAGACCTACGTACCTACTCAATACATGATACATAAATAATTAATTTAATGGACAACATCTGAAGTAAGTGTACTTTTTCACTTATATAAGAGATCACAGCATGCATAATAAAGTTAAAAACGAAAATAATGTGACAACGTGCATCATCACTAAACATCATGTTTGTGGTCGAATGCTGTCGCATTTTAGAACGGAAAATAACCGTGCATCTAGGTTTCACTATGTCAACTTTCACTTTGAAAGATAAAGAAAGTATTATGTTAGTGCCGATTACAGAGGGTAAAAGTCACATTCCCGAAGAATAAATGACTACATCAGAGGAAGTCTGAAAGTGGCACCGGTAACTGAAAAGTTGTGTGGAAATTGGTTATAACGAAATGGACATATAATTCGGAGGAATGAGGAAAATGTAGTGAGGAAAGTTTTGAGCATCAATGTATAATAGTAGGAGAAGACCAAAGAAACGATGGATGGACTGTGTGAAACATGATGACGCTGGAAGGTGGTGATTACTGCGATGACGAATTATAGAGAAGTATGGAAGAAAAAGACATGTTGCACCGAATCCAAATAAATTGGGATGAGGGCAGGAGGAGAATGAAAATCTATGTTAAGTTTTAGTCTGATAATTTATTTAAAACTAGCTTTAGCCAGCGGCTTCGCCCGCGTGGACGTCGGAAAATATTTCCACGGGAACGTACTACCAGGAATTCCTACCTTATTCCTTGTCTACATTATAAAGGGAACCTCTGCGCAAATTTTGAGCGTTCTAGGTCCAACGGTTTGGGCTGGGCGCTGATGAGTCAGTCAGTCAGTCAGTCAGATAGGACTTTTCTTTTTATTTATATAGATAGATAGATAAAAATATGTACATTGTGTAAACTACTTTTATATCTATACACATTAAATAAAAGAACAATCAATCAACTCAGCCAATCGCAGTCCACTGCTGGACATAGGCCTCTCCAAAGTTGCGCCACAACACCCTGTCCTCCGCCTTCCGCATCCAGTCTGTCCCAGCCACTTTCTTCAGGTCATCGGTCCATCTAGCTAGGGGGCGTCCCACACTACGCTTACCGATACGCGGTCTCCACTCTAGGACTCGTCTGCTCCACCGGCCATCGGTCCTTCGACAAACATGGCCAGCCTACTGCCACTTCAGTTTGCTTACTTTTAAAGCTATGTCAATTACTCCGGTTCTTTTCCGGATAACTTCATTCCTGATTTTATCCTTCAAAGAAACTCCGAGCATAGCCCGCTCCATAGCGCGCTGAGCGACCTTGAATTTGTGGACCAGCCCGACCGTTGAAAAGAACAATAAAAAAACTTATTTTAACATTGTAATCATCAGACAAAGGTCCACGCTACGTTCGCATCATTCATCCCTATTGGTCCTCCTTTCAAATCATTAAAAAAGGAGGAATAAACCCGTCCTAAACAGCTGAACCCTCAAATCCTATCATTACATCTGTCGACTAAAGACTATCAATATGCGTTCACCAATCACTCAAGCACGAAACGATTTTAAGTGTCACCCTAAAAAATATCGAGATGGCACAAAGGAAAATAAAAAGAAAATGGCGCTAAGCAACAGTAACGAGACTGAATGGAAAATAATGGTAGGGAAGCGAGAAATAATTAGTTTTTCTTTAGAAAACATACGGTGAAGTGGCGGTTGTTTTTATTGAGTACTGTTCCGTAGTTAAGTGTTTACTTTAGTTGTTTTTTATGTGTTCTGTTTATGGGTTTCAGTTGACTAGTTAAAGTGCTATTAGTATGTGTGTGTGTGTGTTGTACACACACACACCCAAACACACACCACTCAAGAGCATGCATGCACTAAATTCCCTTCGTTTTGCAATATTTAAATTTTATTGCATAAATTGTTAATGTTCCAAAATCAGGTGAAGACACTGACTCCTGAAACACAGGTACCACCCTAGTTCTGGAGTTGGGCTTCAAATGAAAATGTTACACCTTTTTATGTAATTTATTTTTTTTATTGACATTAGTAATCCAGGACGTATTTATCAATAACCACGCGGTTTTTACGACTTGACAAAACCAAAAAAAAACAGGAAAAAAAATGATAGTGAAAACCGTATCAAAATTCATTGCGTAGTTTAGAAGAACAACGCGGCCACACAAACAGATACGAAAAGGACTTTATTTTATAACTAGCTTTTGCCCGCGGCTTCGCCCGCGTGGATGTGGGAAAATATCCCACGGGAACGTGCTACCGAGAAATTCTTCCTTATTCCTTGTCTACATTATAATGGGAACCTCTGATGTATAAAATTTCAGCTTTCTAGGTTGAAGGGTTTAAGCTGGGCATTGATGAGTCAGTCAGTCAGTCAGGACTTCTCTTTTGATTTATATAGATAGATAGATAAGTATATATTATATATACATAGGTGTAAGGGAGTTTTATAAATTTAACGCAGATTCTGAACAACCTATTCAACTTTAGTTAGTTAATTTAGAAGAGTTTACACGTTACTTCACGCTCTTTATTTTTATAAAAATTTTAAGGATTTTTGGTTCAAATAGTCAAATTACTCGTAAATTTGGATGTTAGAAATTGTCTTCCAGAATGTTAGGCTTTCAGCTAAACGGATTCTAATAAACCGGAAAACCTACAAAATCAAAAATTATTTATTTAAATAGAGTGACTGGTAATTAGAGACCGATACCTAAACATATGATTGTGCTCCTGATAACAAACAACTTTTACTATGGGACCAAACCTGAAATCGCAAAAAAAAAAAATAGCTCCCCATACATTCATGTTCGCATAACTCGTCAAAATGTAGGAAGCACCTGATTTTTTTTTCGCGATTTCAGGGTTGGTCCCATAGTAAAAGTTGTTTGTTATCATGAGTACAATCATGTGTTTAAGTATCGGTCACTAATTACCAGTCACCCTATATCTATACGTGTTAAAAAAAAATCGGCTCTTCTTGACGAGAAATGCAGATTTTTTTTCGCGATTTCAAAGTTTATCCCGTACCTAGTAAGTCACTCAGTTCGATGGTCTAAAGCACTCCTTAAAGTTTTTAGAGTTAATTTTTGACACCTTGTATAATTAATTCCACATCAGAAAATACAAACCAGAAAAAAATAATTAACACCACAAAACATACAATGGGCGGCGGTATCGCTTTCTGCGATGTCTTTCAGGCAACCTTGGAAAGGTACTTTCCTATCAGAAGAAATTCAATCTGCCTAGCATTTTCCAAACTATGTTGGTGTCAGCTTCCAGTCTAACCAGATTCAGCTGAATACCAGCATGTTACATGGAGCGACTGCCTATCTGACCTCTACAACCCAGTTACCGGATAACACGGACAACATCAAACTCAAACTCAAACTCAAAGCATTTATTTCAAATAAACCAATTACAGGCACTTTTGAATTGTCAATGGGTCCCATTCCAAAGCGTAGTAGATCCCTATGGAGAAGAACGGGCAAGAAACTCCACGGACACTCTTTTAAATCATAATATTTTTACAAAATATTGGTTACATCGTTCAAGTTGAAAATATACATGTGAGAACAATGTAGAAAGACGTGCACGTTAAAAAGCGTCCGTAATAAAAAGATAAAAACTAAAACAACTAAATTAAATATTAAAATTAAAAATAAGCCATGGCAGCTAAGAGACGACCAGTCCCAACTGACGGCGCCCGTTCACGAACATGACGCATGGATCAGCACCAATTAGTTCAACCATTTTGAAGGGAACTTAATGATCCAATACACACGCCACCACCAGCGAGACATTTGAGTGAACATGACATACTCTCAACCGCCAGGGCACACTCAAGTCAGTGAAAGACGTACCCAGTAAAAGGTAGCTTAATAGTAGCTACATAGTGCTCACACGTGCTATGCAATTATATAATACTAAGATCCTCCTTGGTAAGACTGGGTGTCAGACTTTTGGAGTCGCCTACGCTGATCCTGATGTCCAACCAGAAGAAATTGATCAACAAATATAATTACACCCAACGAACTCTAAAACGCGAGGCATTGTAGACGATTCTCAGGCCTATCTGGATAACGTTCTTACGTCAATAAAAAATAAAATTGTACTGTGAGAAGAAACAATTCCCGTCCTTGAATAAATATTATCTTTGCCGATGACGGTATTAAAAATATGTGTTAAAGGTGAGCGTCCACTAGTCCGCACCAGCCGCAACACACGCACGGAACGCAACGGATTTTAGTTTGCTCTGTATTAATTCATATAGCACTGCATCCACTATCGGTATAGCCCGCATTTACATTTCTTCATACAAACAAACCAACATTTGTTGAAAGCCGTGCGTGCGTTGCGGCTACCGCAGACCAGTGGACGCTCACCTTAAGTCTGTGGACGCTCGAGGGAAAGATTCAAATAAGGAAAGTAATGTTTAAATTTTAAATTGGGATTTGGAGTTGTTTGGCATAAGTTATAAGAACATATTTTGTATTTATGATCCTGTCAAACACTGATAGACCTCTCACTGTCTTCAATTATTTGGATTTAGAATCACATCATCACTATCACCTGCTTTTTTGCCACGCTTCCCTGGTCTGCACTTGGGTAACATTCTGCAAATAATGGCAATAATGCAGTATCAAAAACTGCTTTTTTTTTCATAAATCAAGTTGGCCAAATACTAGGTCAGGCCAAAAATAAATATATTTGCCAATGCCAAAGTCTTCTCAATAAACGTTAAGTAGTAAATCCCTTATTAAAGCACCATTGTTTTTTTCACCGTTACCTCTCAAAAGACCAATCCAGAACCCCCTCTGTGCAACGCCTGTTAGGGCACATCTCTGGGGAGACTACAAAGGGATCTCCCCAAAACCTGACTATGCAAATGAGCAAGGTAGCACGTGACCACTGTGGTCCGTCTTCCCTGAGGTCACTCAGTAGACGGACAGTGACCGTGACCGTGACCGTGACCCCAAATTCCCGCCTGCCTTAAAGGGTTTATTCAAGTACCTACTACAGAAACCGTTAAAATACTAGTCCACTACACGTTACTACAATTTTTTACCACACAGCCCTAGGCAACACACAAACGCAAAATCGACAAAAAAAATGAGCTCGGTCTGACGTCACACCTCGCAAAAAGTACTCAAACAGCAATTATTACAGCAGTGATAGGTTCCGTATGCGATCGGAACAGACTCAAGGTCAAAACAATGAGGTCGCCGAAGTAAGAGTGTAACGAGGTCACAGAAAACAAGCTAAGGTCGCGAGTACAAGGTGCTTATGAAAACACGTTTCTGTTTTGTTTTTTTTTTTTAAGTTTGGAATGTTGACGTTTAGTGTATCTGTGTGGTTTTGTCACTTTGTCAGCTGTTTTGTCTTGTGTATTATTAATCACTAGCTGACCATGGACCCGACAGAGTTGTCTTGTCCAGATTTCAATAGATCATGCAAAAGTCCCATTGGAAAAAAGTCGTTCAGTTTTTACCGAATTTGAAAATTCTCCGGGATACTTTCCCAAATTTTCTTTCCATAAAACCCTAATTCAGACTATTACGAACATTTTTAAACAAAAAATAGCCAAATCGGTCCAGCCGTTCTTATGTGACGCGCTTAACAACGAACAGAATTTATTTTTTGTTTATATACATAGATTTGTATTGCTAAGCCGATCCTTTGTCTATTAATGTCATCTTTGCAGCTACATACATTCGCACATCGAGAATTCCTTATAAGTGTCAATACTGATACCGGTAACATTTTAGATAATCCATTTTACAGTACTTTATTCTCTAGTCCCTAGACATAGTTGTAACATAAAAATAATCTCTATATCCGCAATTAATCATCTGTACGGTTTTAAAAATCATTTCCGATTTATGGGAATAAGTATTACATGGGAAAAAATGTATTAGGTACACTAAAAAATCCAACCGTAGAATTCCTCGTACTATTACCTCATGGTACATGCAATTTCCATATAATTTTGTGCTTTATCTAGGAAGTGAAACGAAAAATAGTTTTGAAATTTACCCCATTTCAGATTTGTTTTTCATCAAGCAAATTACAATTTATCGTGTTTTAAACCATAGATTTTCCTAAAGCAAAAATGTATCTATGACATATATTTTTTTCAGGACCTAAATACCCTAATTTGTCTATTTAAAATTGATTCTAAAAACAGGAAAATTCAAATAGTGTGCCCTTAAACATAAATTTGCAAAGTGTGGGTGTATGATATGTGAAATTAGACCAGAATCCAGTACCTAATCACCCTAACTCGTAAGAGCGGTAAATTGGTACCTAATGTCCAACAAGTAATATTTGTAAAATAATTTTTGGCCTTTCATCGGCCATTTTACCTTATAAATGGAACACTCTAGTGCCTGTGCATATATCGAGATCGTAGTTAATAATCTAATATCGATGTCACTCGAAGCTCCCCAGGCAGGTCAGCATCCTATTAATTTAACCCATGCTGGCCTCTAGATACATTTTATTGAATAACTCGATTCTAGTTGAATTAGTTTGTTTAAAGTGAGCTGGTGGTATAGCTTAAGTGGTTTACATAGGTGAGCATTTTAGGGAATTCATATTAGTTTTCTTTTGCATTCAATACTCCACTAATAAATATGGACTGTGTGAAAGTTATGGCTAAAACTGGAGATGCCGACTAATAGAGATGTATGGATAAAAAAGACATGCTGTGCCGACTCCAATTAAATTGGGATTAAGGCACAAAAAGGCAAGAGAATGGTGATGATGACTCTACTAAACATGGACCTCTCATTGACCGTAAAAAAGGGGAAAATTACCATAATAATTGTCATGCTTAAAAGATGTGTGATTGCAATGAAAACCTATCCTTTTGACGTAATCATTAAGGCACCCTTTCAGATTCCATGCTATACACTTAGAGGAGTGATCAGTATCCTATTTTTTTGATGTGAATGACCAAGACTAAAAACACACCATGTTAATCAGAAATTTGCAGGCTGAGATGACGACTAACCTTTTCAGAAAAAACACTTTTTATAAA
Organism: Cosmia pyralina; assembly: GCA_946251885.1. Taxonomy (NCBI): domain Eukaryota; kingdom Metazoa; phylum Arthropoda; class Insecta; order Lepidoptera; family Noctuidae; genus Cosmia; species Cosmia pyralina. Next base: position 20,107,918 of record OX276342.1, on the reverse strand, counting down.
ACGCCTATCACTTAGTACCGTATTCAGCGCTCTTGTTCACAAATAAATTGCCCACCTCTCGAAGCGAAACTCAATTTTCACAGTTCGTTAGTAATACAAATGGCGACACAATAAAAGGTACGTAATTGTAATTAAAATAGCCGAACTCCCATTAATGTGGCCAAATGTCACACCGACGCGTTTAGAGGTTATAAATAAAATGGTTGATATTAACTTGTTATATTGTGGTTATTTATTGTCTATATTGTGTGGTGGGTCAAATGTTTCATGGAATAAAGCTTTGGTTTCCTTAGAACCCGGTGAACGGTCACACCATAGATACTATGGGTCCTCGTGGCTTAGTAATACCAGCCGCACGGGACGATCCAAGAGGTTAAGCTACGCTTGCCGGGGTTGGTCCGTGGACGGGTGACCATCTTTACATACCGAGAATCCTCCGTGCCTCGGAAAGCACGTTAAGCCGTTGGTCCCGCCTGTCATTCGTGGATCTTTGACAGTCGTTACGGGTCGTCAGAAGCCCGAAAGTCTGACAACCAGTCTTACCAAGGTATCGTATTACCCAGTTACTGGGTTGTGGAGGTCAGATAGGCAGTCGCTCCATGTAAATTACTGGAATTCAGCTGCATCCGGTTAGACTGGAAGCCGACCCCAACATAGTTAGGAAAAGGCTAGGCAGATTGATTGGGTCACACAATAATGACTGTCCAAATACTGAGCGTTTTAGGAGGTAGGGCCAGGGTATCCCGCGAAATTCAAATTTCCTTACGTTTTTTTGCAATTTGCAAGTCAGTATTAGGTTGTATGTTGATTAAAGTATGATTCGCGACCGTAACAATTGAGTATTTACAGAATTATAATTATTAGATTCAGTGGTACAACTCCTTCAGTTAGTGTATCCTCAAATGTCAGGATTTCGTGGAATAGTTATTCAATAGGATTACCTGGTCTTAGTCCTTAACCACAGCCAAACTCCGGTTTAGCTCCTCAATCGCATCGGAAATGTTATCAACACTTGTCTGGCTGTAAAGCTGCAAATCGTCGGCATAAAGATGATACACAGTGCGAAGGACGGTAGTTATGAGATTAATAAAAATGGAAAACAAAAGAGGAGACAATATACCGCCTTGAGGGACGCCAGCTACAAGATCACTCCAACTCGACGAAGAGTCCCCAGCATGAACAGACTGCTGACGCCCTCGGAGATAAGAGGAAAACCATTGTAATACCTCCGGACAGACCATAAAATAGGAAAGAATGGATAAAAAAGAGTTGTATTGATGATTTTAATGATTATAATTCTTTAAATAAATACTTGTTATGGTCTCGAATCGTATTTTGATCAACATACAACTTAATACTGACTTGCAAATTGCAAAAAACGTAAGAAAATTTGATACTAAAAATTAAAAATATAAAAAATTTAAAAATATTGAAAATTACAGATTTTCATGACGTCCGTCATAATACGACGGCACCAATCTTCTAGAAAACCGTAGCTTAAGGACTTATTCTGCTAAGTTTGGTTAGACTTTACACACATAACATCACGCCTGTAATCCCCGAAGAGTTAGGCAGACGTGTCTATAGAACCCCCATACTTCGCAAGTTATGTTCAAGTCCTAAATAATAGGGGGCGAGCCTCTCCGAGCTGTTACTGCGAAATTAATAATGGACTTTGCTCTGATAAAATAAAATGACTAGTTATTCGTAAGGTAGAAATTGAACGGCTTGTCAAATTCAGTGCTTTAAAATAACAGAACTTGGTGTAAAGGCGGAGACTCAGTTGTAACTATTGTTTGTAAAGCCGGGTCCAGACGTGTGTAACGCGTAATGTAATGTATCGTGAAATGTAACGCGAATTCTGTGTGTGGACGGCAGTACGAGCATTACATGTAACGCTTGCGTCATAGCGATTGCTTCATGTGACGCAAAATTACACGTAATCTTACATTACGCGTTACACACACACGTCTGGACCCGGCTTTACAAACAAACGTTACAACTCAGTCTCCGCCTTTACTCCAAGTTCTGTTATTTTAAAGCACTGAATTTGACATGCCATTATTCAACATTACATTATCCATACGTACAGTGGATATTAGGTCGCGGGTTAACCCCACACAACCTACAACCTAAATGAATGAAATTGTTACTATTCGGTGTAACACACCCATTTAACAAAGGGGAAAGCTATATGTAATTATAAAAGGACCGTTTGAGACAACTCTTGTATGTTCTCTTTGTATCTTTAATTATAGGTACATTCGACTCTCTTAATTTCTCTCTTAGCTACAAAATGGCTACAAAAGGACTAAATGTCCAATTCAAAAGTGCAAATTATCCTTAATCATTAAGTTCTTTTAGTGAAACTAACATAAGAATGTTTTGTGCAAAACCCAGTCATCAAAAAAATCCATAAAATTGTAAAGATACATTTTTAAACAACACAACGCTGTCACTTCGTATAAAACAGTTTATTAATATTTTTTATGGTTTTATAAATATGTATGTTAAAATAGTCTATAAGGTATATATTTTTAGGGTTCCGTAGCCAAATGGCAAAAAGCGGAACCCTTATGGCTTCGTCATGTCTGTCTGTCTGTCTGTCCGTCCGTACCTATGTCACAGCCACTTTTTTCCGAAACTATAAGAACTATACTGTTGAAACTTGGTAAGTAGATGTATTCTGTGAACCGCATTAAGATTTTCACACAAAAATAGAAAAAAAAACAATAAATTTTGGGAGTTCCCCATACTTAGAACTGAAACTCGAATTTTTTTTTTTTTTCATTAAACCCATACGTGTGGGGTATCTATGGATAGGTCTTCAAAAATGATATTGAGGTTTCTCATATAATTTTTTTCTAAACTGAATAATTTGCGCGAGAGACACTTCCAAAGTGGTAAAATATGTGTCCCCCCTGTGACTTCTAAAATAAGAGAATGATAAAACTAAAAAAAAAATATGATGTGCATTACCATGTAAACTTCCACCGAAAATTGGTTTGAACGAGCTCTAGTAAGTAGTTTTTTTTTTTAATACGTCATAAATCGTAAACCGCAATTTACCTTTCATTCAATCAACTCAATTATTAAAAGATCGATCAAAGATACAACGAACTACAAGAACTTTTATATTGTGTTACTGGCTGCTACGGAACCCTTCATGGGTGAGTCCGACTCGCACTTGACCGCTTTTTCATCTTAATTTACTTCCTTGGCCTTCTTTTTCTCTTATATTCAACTTCTTCTTTCTTCTGTTAGATATTTGACATCTATACTTACTAGAGAACCGTTTTTGATGCATTTTGGCAGCAACAGTATTTTGGATATTAACATAACTCAACTGGATCTAGATCAAAAGCAATTCAAGATACTCAATACTTATGCCGCTCGTTCGCATGTCTTAAGTTACTGTTGTTAGCAAACAGCATACTAGTATAAATTAAATCGATGTTTAACATCACGAAAAGCGAAGAAAATCGTTAAAAATATTTAATAATTCTGTTTATTCTTATAAAGTTTAATATCCTTTCCGCACTTAGCAGCGTTCTTATTGCCATATTAAAACGTTCTTATAGCTCTAAGCAAACTTTAAGTACGCTTTTATTCCTGTCTTTTATTATTTACGATACCCTATAGGTACCTACATATATCTAAGTATGTTTTGCCAGACGTGATGATTTTCCTAAAATTGGGTGCCTTTGCCATGTACTAGCCCTCAATCTTTTTGGCCGGGTTGAACTTAGGCGCGAGCCGATGCGCAGAATGCAAAATTAAAGTATCAGTTGGGAAAATACCACGCGCAAGATCGGCAAGATGGCGGTCGCGCTTACTTCAGCCCGGCCAAAAAAGATTGGGGACTACTTTACGTAATAAAAATCTTAAATACATTTATATTACATTCATTCATTCACTAACAGACAACGCACAGCCTAAACCGCTGGATCTAGAAACGTGAAATTTTGTACAAAAGTTTCTAAGGTGAGGACTGAAGAAGGTTTTTTGAAAGGGTTAAATTGGTGATGGCAGTTTCTATGGTAATTTGTAATGTTTGTCGATGGGAAGCTATCGGGCGCATGGATTTTTGATACTAATATTGTATAGAGGTAAAAATTTGTATGTTTATATGTAGGAGGTAATCTCTGGAACTACCAGACGGATTTGAAAAATTATTTTTGTATTTGATAGCCCAATTGTTGACAGCCCTTAGGAGCTGAGCAAAAAGAAAAAAGCTGTAAACGAAGTAATAGGCGGGTGATGTGATGGGACGCGGTGGATCGGGGAACAGAAATTTCACGCGGACGAAGTCGCGGGCAGAAGCTAGTTCATAATAAAATGTCCTTGTTAAGTTCTAAGGAAATCCCAAGTAGTGCCCAGTTAAAATCAAATACCTGGTTCATTTGGTATGTATAAAAATAATTTACTAACGCCTATCATTTCATTTACTTCAGCTTCTGACCGCGGCTTCCATCCGTGTGGAAGTACTATAGGTACCAAAAAACATAGCACTCGACAAAAGTATAGCTTTTTATCAGTCAAAGATTTTTTGTAATCAGATCAGTACTTTCTGACATTACCTCTTACAAACAAATAAACAATTTTACCTCATTATAATATTGATTGAGAACTTTTGTTGCCATTTTAGATAAGATATGTCTTTTTTACTTTTTTGACATTCAAAAGTGCCTTTTATGTGCCTATTTGAAATAAATGATTTGACTTTGAAACTAATTTTTTTTTTCTTTCCAGGTACAGTCCTCATCAAAATTGTTATCGAAAAGAAAAACTACTTTAAAAAAGCACCTCTACGAATGTAAGTAGTCAAATCACAGCACTCACCATTTGTTAGCGAGTCATGAAAACTGAGTTAATTTGCTAATTACGTGGCGTGGTTAATAAAGTCAGCTGGACGAACTCATAAAAAATACTGCTGGATAGTAAAACCTGTCGATGATAGTAGTCTGCTGGAAGGGATGATGTAATTTAGATATCTACCGTATCTTTTCTGCCTGACTTGAAGCTAAGTTTGAGAGGTGTAGAAATTGCGTAGTGATATTGGTAGGTATATCCAGCAGTGAGTATAAAAGGGAAGGTAGTTTTGCATGCTATTAGGCAGTAGTTTCTGGGTTCATTTGTACTTATTTTTCAGACTAGGTATTGGCACAAATATTAAGTACAAAATAAGTATATTTTACTAAGCTCACCTGAGCTTATCCAGAAAAAAATATACCTAAGACGTTTTCGTCTCAGGTACATTTTTTTCTGGATAAGCTATCGAATCGTGTTTACTTGTATGTAAACTACACGCACTCTACCTAGATGTTCAAAAATAAAATAAAAAACAATAAAAAGCTGTGAAAATCGATTATTAAGTCTTCACAGCTTGCAACCTTTGTGGGAGATTGGAGTCAAAACTAGGCCTAGGCTTAGTTTAGACTCCAGATCTCCAACTATTAATATACAAAATTTAATACAACATTTAAAAAAATTGTCGTCGATTAACCCTTGCTGTTTTTTATTCTTAATTATTAAGCGAAATATTTAATTCAAATCGGAACAGAAGTACTTAAACTTTTAAGAACGTTAACTCTTAACAGTTAAACGAAAAAAAAACAGTTTATCGAAACATTTTGTGTTAACTGTTGTTAAATGATGTCAAAAAGTAGCAGTGTTAACCGACTTCTGTTGCTGACTGTACCTATAACTAGTATTATAAGATTATAATTTGTGAAGATAAATAAACATAATTTATTTAACCGCCGAATTTTTTATTTTAAAAAACATGCTGCACCAACCACAGAAGTTTTGGTGAGAGCGCATGCGAGTTCTTATAATTTCTACGCATAACGTATCTAGTAAACCCCTAGATCTCCGCAATTTATAACCCCAGGTATCCGCAGATAGTTAGCTGAGTGATCGTAATAGCTAATATTCGCATGCGCACTGATAATACCACTTATGAAATTATGACGATGTAGCACTAGGGAAATTACATACGCGACACTTTTAATTTGTCAAACTGTTTGCTAGAACGAGCATTAGCTTTTAAAAGGTGATACCTATGCTATTACATATTTTGAAGAATATTTTGAATTATTTGTTTTAGAATTAGCTAGCTTTTTCCCGTGTCTTCGCCCTCCTGGATTTCGGTAAATATCCCACGAGAACGTACTACCGGAATTTAAAGTACCTTATTTGTAAATCCACTATCTGTGTGCTAAATTTAATCCAAATCCGTTCAGCCGTTTTTGCACCAATTGCCATCCAGACAAACATATAAACGGACCAAAATTCTAAAAACTATATTTTCAGCATCAGACTCGTTCCCGCACCTCATAGCAATTACTTTTTTTCAAAAATATTCAATGTAAAGTTTTGATTTAAAAATGTAAGGAACAGCAATTTTTTTTTAATAATAAAAAAAATTTGCTATTCCATACATTTTGACCGCGTAGGTATTGTACTTTTGTAGGCAGATTTTTTTTAAAATAACAGACGAAAAATTTAAACGCAGGGGGGGTTGTGCGTCTATATCCCTGCCACCCTGTATGTATAATGTCACCGTATAATTGTGAACTTTGATAGTTTCTAATGTAACTCATGAAATTGTAAATTGTCAATAAATTCTGAATGTACTATACTGCTTACATTAGAACTTATTAATTTTCGATAGTTTATAATGTATCTATGTCAAACCGTCAAATTGTGAACGTACCCTGCACTTAGCAACAGGGTTTACTATATTTTATTTATTTGCGTGATGGTACTGTTTTATTTCTGGCCATCTTCCCATAAAATTTGCTGTATTACAGTCGTCTAACAATGTGAATTCTTTCACTTGTCCATTCCAACTTTTTATTTATTTATTTATTGAGCAAGGCACACCGACGACATATTTACAAGGTTAATAACAATAGGTAATTCAGTCTTCATTACTGTGTTAATACATCACTTATAGGCATGAACAACATTCATAATAATTTAAAAGGTGAACAACTATTCAATTATTTTTTTAAATATTTTTAGTATTATTTAAAATTCTTTAAATATTGTAAATTGTTCTTGATCAACTATAACTGGTATTTCAGCGTTTTGTAGAAGACCATTTTCAATATCCGACATGGTAGTAATTTGGATACTTAAAGCTGTACAAATATAAAAAAATATTAAAACGAAAAGTACAGTTAAATATCACTGAAACTTTTGTTTTGTTTAACCGTATTTCACTATTATAATAGTAATACTTTTAGTTATTATCAACAAGAAAAAAAGCTATTGAAAACCACAAAGATTTATCTGATCCTTTTTGTTTATATTCGGCGACTAACGAAACGAATGACAGATGACAGTCAAAGATATCGGCGCGGGGCAAACGTTGTTCAAGTTCAACCAATCAGCCATAAGGCAATAATTGCCTTGCAATAATTCCCTTGGTGTAAACAGAAGTCGCATGTAATTATTGAATGGCAAAACTTGCATTCAATTATTGTATGCTATTTTATAAACATTTGCATGCAATTTTTCAATGGCAATAATTGAAAGTGCTATAAGGGATGCGATTATTGGTCTTGAAAGTTCCAGAAACTTGCACCGTGTACCGGCTTTAGGGTGATAAAGAAATTACGAGGTCCATTATGCACAGTACTTGCACTTAATAGATTCGAAGGCACATTCTTATGCGACGCGGTGTAAACTGACCTTTGACCAGAACCTCGCGACAACTAACATTGAAATTAAACTAAGTATAAAAATCGCATGATGATATTTGCAATCAGCATTCTTATCAACATTCAATGACCTCGCAATCATTAGTTAGGAAATCCCGAAACTTTGTTTGAGTAAAAATATAAACAACCAATATTATTAATATAGTTAATTAATGTATTTATTTCTTAAGTGATTATTATTTGATACTAGCTTTTGCCCGCAGTTTTGCCCGCGTGGAGGTCGGAAATTATCCCACGGGAACGTACTACGGGGATAAAAATATCCTATGTCCTAAGGTCATATTTCATTCAAATCTGTTCAGTCGTTTTAGCGTGAAATAGTAATATGTTTGTTACGCTTTTAACTCACTTTCGCATTTATAATATTAGTAAGGGTTATTTCAAAGACAAAGAGGCAGTTGGGAATGTCAACATACGGGGAAGTCAGGCATAAATTCGACGTATCATTTTCTCATCATTTGCATTGGTATAGGTGTTTTCTCATACAAGTAATGATGATGAGTGATGATTAACTTACAAAGTAAAGAAAATCAAGTAAATTAATTGTTTAGCAAATTGACTTCCACATAAAATTCTTAAAACGCAGTTATATGCCAACGGCCTTGAGTCCTGAGCTCACGCAACGCGTCGTACGTCCACCCAGTAATAGGACTCGCCCATCAAGGAGCGCAGTCCCAAATTAGATTAATTATTAATTTATTATATTATACATTGAGCAAAAGCTGTTCTATTAAAACACGTATACTAAAAGATAAATAATTATGTTATCTTTAAAACGGTGAAGGTTTCTACGCTTTATAGTTTTTGCGTGATTCTCAATTTCTAATTTTTTTTTTAATTTATTATATATTAATTACACTATGTAATATAGATTTAGATTGTTTTAGATTATGTAATATAAACATAATCTAAAATATTCACATATTAAATTATTAAGAAACTGCTATAATTAAAAACATATTTTTCCAAATCTTTAACACTACTCATTTAGACGTCATATTCAGTTTAAAATCATTAAAAGTCGTTTATCGTCGCCGTAAATAGTTCTATGAAAAGTCTATAACGCGACTACTTGGTGTAACGTGTCAATTTGATAAACAATATATTTCCTGACTGTACATGCGTCTTAGAAAACATCAATGAAAATTCCAGATTTTGAATTTCCAACCTCGTTCCGAAAAGCAACAAAATCAGCTTCCAAAAACTTTTAATAAAATATATCCCGCGACCATCCCAACCAACTAGACACACCTCAACAACAAACAAGCATTGTTTACAAAAAACTACCCTCCATTTTTCACTGAAATGCACTCGGGAAGGGAGAGAAGAAAAAAGAAAAACAATGGCTACACAGGGTTGCCAACATTCAGTTATGATTGATTATGATTGAGTGTGCCAACCGGTGCGCCGTTCATTCTACTGGAGGTTTTTCAATGGAAGCCTCATTTACTTAGGTGAAGGCTGCTTATTTTTAGAATATTTGCTCTAAAAGACGTTTTTGTTAGTTGAATAGGGAGGATGCCTGGGGAAAAAAAAAGAAATTCTATTTAGCCATCAGTCAGATAATAAAAAAATATTAGACACGTATTTTTTGTTTTATCATATTAATAAAAAAAAACGGCCAAGTGCGTGTCGGACCACGCACAATGAAGGGTTCCGTAGTTGAAAAGAATTTATCCCAAAAAAATTTTTTTTCATGTGATAAAATAAAAATTGAAAAATTTTGGAGTTTTTCCTTTACTTCAGCTGTGAGGCCTTGCTTCTTGCCAAATTTCAAGACTCCGTCACTCTAATTGCGTAACACACTATCATTCGGAATCGGTTTCATTTTGACAGATCAGCAACATTCATTGCGTTATTTACGTAGTCGAGTTGACAAATTTTTCGTACATATGAAGCAATGGATTAACAATTTGCTTCAATGATTCAGATTCCAATTGATAGTGTGTTACGCAATTATGGTGCACGCTGCTACTGAGAATTTCCAGATGGAAAAAGCAAACCTTCAACCTTTGAGCATCATTCTCAGATTCAAGATATACAATCATATAGCAGGAGCATATGGATTTATCGTCTACGTACCGGTAACCTTAAAATTACAGTGTTACTCGCTAGATACTCGTAAGATAATTTGTCGATGGCAACACTATAATGATAGCTACAATTTTAATTCATGTCCGTGCGAAGGGTACACAAACCGGTCAAGCGTGAGTCGGACTTTCGCACTTTGGATTCTTAATTCCTTTAAAACAAAATACTATAGTAAAATATTCTGTGAAGCTGTGTGACAGACAGACACAAGTCGTAGGCTCGTTAAGTTGGCACTTTTTGGGTACGGATCCCTAAAATGGAGGGTGGCACGTTTAATACCAACTGCGAATATAACCCGTAGTAATAAACGCGTACATACACAGTTCAACCACACATACTTACCTCCGTCCTCTACCCTTTTACAGCAAATGTAAAAAAATGTGTTTGTACGAAGCCTCCATTAGGCTAACATCTTTTTACTTCATTAGAAGCGAGCTAACATTATAGGTTGAACTAAAACAGACTACACACTGTTAACATTATGTTTTATAGAGTAGTAATGGTACGATTTTTTTTTTACTGAATGGAAGAAGGACGGTAAAATAATTTTTCCATTTCTATAAAAAATATTATGTTAACCTCAAACGGCGAAAATATTCAAATATTTTTGGGAGTTATATTTTCGAGCCGTTTGGGGTTGAAACACTGGCCATGGCGTCCGAGTGCACACTTGGTTTTCAAGACATCGCTAAACGGTTGGTCGACTCCTCACGTGACCAGAGAGCTGGCCTATTTTTTGGCCAAAGAATCAGCATTGCCATACAACGTGGCAATGCTGCCAGCCTTTTGGGGACTTTTCCTGTTGACAGCGATGCGGACGAATTTTTTGATGCCTTATGATCCTATACCCTCCTTTTTTATATACCATGTGCATATTATTATTTTAAATCTGTTAGTTTATTTAATATGTACATACAAATAAATGATAAATAAAAATAAATAAATTATGTTTAGCAACAGGATAACACTAAAATCTTACATAAGTTATATGAAGAGTAAGTAGGTAGGAACGTAAAATATTGGAGCACTGAATTTAATATTTGTGTTTATTGCAAGTTGGAAAAAAACAGTAAAATATTGCAAGTGATCTTATAGAAATCCACTTTTCAAGCAACTGCCTATTTGTTATTACAATTGCAAATTGCAAATTAAAATTGAAATCGGTTATGGCAATAATTGATACCCATTTCAATTCCAAAATAACAAAACTAACTTACAAAAATATTTTACAAGGTTATACGAATGCATCTACGGTTTTTTTCATTCAGTCGTTTGCTTATGTGGGCTGCGAATACGAGGCAATAAAACCTAACAGACCAATCAACCGTACTAAATGAAGTCTGAAAACAAACCGGTATTCGAATAAAAACCCGGGATTCACATCCCTAAGCCCTCACTAACAAGTATCTTCATTACATCATTTCGCATTCATGAAACACTCCCCCATTTTTTACTCACATTTCACCTTTAATACGCGATCCAATTCACCGCCCTTTTAAAGCTGAAAAAATAAAAACTGCCCGAGTATAGCCAAAAAAGTCTGTAATGGAAGAGGATTAAAAGCTTGCACAATTCAAACTAACTGCCAACGGGAATTTTAAGAGGCGGAAGTGGCACAACACTAGTTCCTAGGGTGGGGCTACATCGGTAGATGTGAAGATATTTTAAGTATTTTAATCGATTGCACTAAAAATTATTTATTCATAATTATAAGTAAAGTGATTGCTAAAAAAGATGGACCGGTGACCGTGGAAAAGATTTTTTTAAGAGGATACGGAGCAATCAATCAATCAATGCATTTTCCAGAATTTTTATTATTTGGATTTTACTCTCAACGAACTAAAAGATTATCTTCAATAACCCAAAGAAGACTTTGGCTGGACATAATCTACTTCCAAAAAATATTGCTCAGAACTTTAAAGTCAAAAACAGCTACAAACCCGAATCTTACGTAATAAATTGATTATAATAAAATTATATTAATTATCAAAATTATTACTTTAATTTTCAGTGTTTATCAGTGGAAACTTGTAAGTGGCCTACAGTTTAATATTGTTTAATGACATTGTCTACGTTAGCTGTAAGTGTCCCGAATAAAATAAATAAATAAAATATCCTAAACCTTGATCTTATCCTTGATCTTATAATTAGAAAGAAGTACTTAGATAGGTTATAGACGCTCCGCAAGTGGCACATCAAAATCTGGCTAGTTAATTAATCACATCTATGACGTCTTGTCTCTTTTTCGCTACCGATAATTACGACATGCCATCCTTCTTCCACGTGTCATTTAATAGTTCGCCATTGTGCCATTATTCAACATCGAATATTGTTTAGGTACCCTATCTACGTCTTTTTACTTATAATAAATATCATTGTCCTAAACATTAAAATGTACTCAAGCCATATTTCCGTAATTCTTCTTTTCTATTCCTACCCACATGTCCAGTAGACAAGTTAATTATAAAATTAAATCACGAAAAAGGTTTTCATACTGTTTTAAAGCACCGCCGTAACGTCCAGAGCGTTTTCCATTTTTGAATTTGAAATGCAAATTAGATTTGAAAAGCGAAGCGAAGAAAATCGCTTGCACTGGAATTTATGTACATGATTTTTAAAATGCCGGGATTTTGATTTTTGGATAAAATATTGTTATTTTAAAGTTGACGAGGATGTAACGTAATTTTAAGTTGGATTTTTTTTTTAAATTCGTAACATTGTTGTTGCCTATTGTAAATACCTTTCAGTTCACGTCGGTTATCTAAATTACTTGGAAGTAACTCAATCTGCCTAGCCTTTTCCCAACTAAGTTGGGGTCAGCTTCCAGTCTAACCAGATGTAGCTGAATACCATTATTTTACATGGAGCGACTGCCTATCTGACCTCCACAACCCATTAACTGGGTAATACGATATCCCTTGGTAAGACTGATTGTCAGACTTTCGGGCTTCTGACGACCCGTAACGGCTGTCAAAGATCCATGAATGACAGCCGGGACCAACGGCTTAACGTGCTTTCCGAGGCACGGAGGAGTCTCGGTATGTAAAGATGGTCACCCATCCACGGACCATCCCCGGCAAGCGTAGCTTAACCCGATGGATCCACCCGTGCGGTTGTTATTACTTAGCCACGAGCTCCTCTTAATTGGAAGTAACTAAGGAAAGTATGTTTTTTTATCTGTTCAAAATTAATAACGTACATACGTACACGTTTTTTTGGCCTTGACTATAATGATATTTTTCTGTAACATACAATACAAATTCCCAATTATTATCCTTCCACAAAACAGTTAAACATTTTAGCACTGGTGTAAAACCGCGGCTACGTAATGAAGACGTATTAGCTCGTTAGCCGGACTTAGCTAACATGCCAGTAAAAACCTCGCGGTTAGAAATGAATGAGAGAGGTATAAACTAGGTAAAAATCCTGTGAAAGTTGAAGTATAGAACTATGTAAAAGCTGTGGGGGGGGGGGGGTGAAAGTGAAGTAGTTCAATTTAACTGACCGAATATCACAGCGGTATCTTCCAAACAACAGTTGCTTTTCCAGGTATTCTCTTCTATCTATCTCCTTTTTATACTTAGCAAGTACCCACGTTTTGCCTCCGGCTTTCTTTTAAACTTTTTTATAATGAAGAACAACTTTCCCCCCTTTAATTTTTTTTTCTTTATTTTTAGTGTTCCGTACCACAAAAGGAACAAAAGGAACCCATATAGGATCACTTCGTTGTCCGTCAGTCTATCAAGACCCTTTTTCTTAGGAACGCGTAGAGGTATCAAGTTGAAATTAATATCAAACACGTAAATCTATGGTCCTTTAGAGCTCTAAAAATATCAAGCTTCTAAGTCAACGCAATAAAAAGATACGGCCATTTATGTGACATATTTTGATACTCGCAAGTAAATCAAAACTTAATAGGGTACAAGACTTACCGTTGGTCTAGAATTTTGAAATTTGGCAAGAAGCAAGGTCTCACAGAACAAGAAAAGGAAAAGTCCGAAAATTGTTAATTTGTAATTTTATCACAAAAAAAATCTTTTTTTGGGATTACAAACATAAATTTGCAGTTGGAGAATTGACCGTGATGTATATCAATGTATGGGAGAACATGTTTTTTAACTGCAATGTTAAGTTTGTTTTTGGGATAAAATATTTTCAAAGTCTACGGAATAACGGAACCCTTCATTGTGCGTGGTCCGACACGCACTTGGCCGTTTTTTTTATTCGTGTAGCAAACTGGTAATACATACGTCTGAAAAAATTCGGTGTACACCTTGATAATTTTTCAGTTTTACTGAAACAAATCTCAACAGTCATCTCATGAATAAACCTTAATTAACTCCATGGCTTTACCTAGAATTCTGCCCACCCCTTCCGCTCCAAAGGTCGTGCAAATTACATGAGTAGTCTTGTGTACATTAAATTTGAATAGAAGCACTCAAACTACGTAACTCGGTTAAGCTCCCCAAGCTTTTAACAATATAAACACTCGATGTAACCAGATTTCAGGAAACTGCAGTAATAAATCAAACGATTTAAAAAATACAACTGTGGAACGTTTTAAGACGCATTTTCACTTGGCTTGGAATAAGCAAATCCACTTGAAGCCAGCATGCACCTAATAATCCAGTGCTTACCGACGCGAGCCGGTTGCAACCGCTTTAAAGCGGATTTTTCCGCTTATTTGAACGCAAACATGACCTTATTTTTTACACATTTCGACGCTACAATTTATCTAGATAGCAATATCGGCTAGATACATAACAGACAATTTTCAACCTTAATGCTTTTGCCATTAGCGTGAAATCTCTGTGAAAGCTGGTATCGATTCCCGAGACGTGTAAAATGACGTCACATTACTCCGTGTTATCGTACAACGTCCTGTATTTCGTAATACGATACTAAATGTCATTTTTCATACGACCAGAAAGTGAGGACCCTTTACGAAACTAAGCGTTGTTCCCAAGTTGCTAGTGGAGCGAGGTCTATGTTGAATGGTGGTTAAAATGGACAGAAATGGACGTTTTGACCGATTGCGACCCGGTTTTCGGCTTGAACCGGGTCTTATTTGTCATTTGATTGCAGTGAACAGCCTTCTACATCGTTTAGCTGGCCAATAGAACAGATTGAAAAGGTTCCTGATATATTTCCAACTTTATAAGCTAAGATGGAGTATAATTATTTACTGTCAAAGAGACTGGATGGTAAAGTATTTTCTGCGAAATTGGAGATAGAAATCTCGTCTGTGAATGGATAGGAAAAGAGTGTAGAAAAACGAAGGTAAATAGATATTGCGATGCAAAGTAAGATTGATACTGGAGGTTTTTAAATAAACTCGTTAGAGTAAGTAAGCTTTCCAAATTACAAGCCGAGTTTAATATATTTGTGATTCGAAAAAATCAAGGTTGTTTATTAAGTAATATAAAAGAAAGGTATTATTTTTGGTTACCCCGAAGAATTAATTTATTATAATTAATAGCACCATTAAATCACCGTGTAAAAGAACTTTTCAGCATAAAAAAGTATATTTTTGAACATTAGCCTTCCCATGGGAAGGCTCACACACATACACACAAACAAACACAAATAACAAACAAAATAAAAACGTATTCTGTGATGTGGGTTCTTATGTTGTGTACGATGCGATGAACGATCTCATACGTAATTGCCATGATCACCATACTTGATAGACCCATTGATGATTACAATATACCTTAGTTTTATTACACTCCACCCCATTGTCACACACTAAGCTCCACTGAAGTCAATTTTTAGACCTCATTAACTTCGCATAAACTTAAAAACTAAACTTAAACTTCGCTTAAAACCAGTGACCTAATTAAAATTACTTAGTCTAAATCCAGTCGAAATAAAAAGCGCATGAAATTTAACTTAGTTTAAACTTAAATGCAAGTCGGGCGGACGTGTGGAAATCCCTGGATTATAGAGGGAGTAGGGTTAAGCTAAGTGACTGCAATAATCCTAGTGAAGCTAATAAAATGGTACGATGTGTCGATGCTGAAGTTGGGAAGTTTGTACTTAAAGTTATCTTGAATATAATATGGAGAGAGACTTTTTGTTGTGCTGTAAACACAGGCTACATAATACTCCTTACAGTAGGTCAGCGCAAGGAGAAAGGAAATGAGCTTATGTAGCTGTATCAAGCACATTGACATTTGTCAAGTCCTGTCAAATGTAACTCTGAGAATGAATGAATGAATGAAATGCACCGATACCAGCGTGGTTTGACCAGACTCGATTATTCGAATGAACCAAAGATTCCTCTGTTGCCTCATGTTACATGGTGCAACAAAGACCATTGCCTAACAAGGAGTAGATCGGGGGGCGCGATGATGGTAGAGAAGATTTGACTTTCCCTTAGGATATGGAAGGATTATAGAGCCATACCGGATAGGCATCCTATAAAGCAATGGAATTTTGGAGAGACAGGCGATATTTGATAAAAATATTACCACCAATGGTACATTGTAACTAGGGTGTGGAGGTCAGATAAGCAAACATTCCATGTACATGCATGTGTGTGCATTCAGTAAGACTGGTAGCAAGTCCAAGCAGAGTTGAAAAAAGACTAGGCAAAATAATGATGGTACAGTAATTGAAGCTCGTGACACCCATAAAAAGTTAAGTTCTAACATCATAACATGACGCCTGTAATCCCCGAATCCCGTACCTGTGAGCCTGTTGCCATCAACCGAGCACAAATCTAGACTCTGAGCTGAGAAAATCTAGATGGAAACCCCAATAACACTTTGCCCGACCTGGGAACCGAACTCAGGACCTCATGCTCAGCAGTAGCGCTTGCGTGAGTTCTCTGACAAGAAAACTCTTTTTTTTATGATAACTTTTAACTATGATAGGGATGTGTAAAACTTGTCCTTTTTCATATAGGGCGTCGTGTAATTAATGTTGTAGATAGCCCATTAACAGCTAAGTGGATACAAAATGACATTTCCCAATTTGCAAGTCAGAGACTCGCATTTATTTTGATATGGCTCATTTATTTTGTATACAGAGTGGAGAAATTTGCTGTTCCATACATTTTGACCGCGTCGGTATTGCACTGTTGTATGAAACGGCAGATTTTTTTTTTATTAAACCGATGAAAAATTTCAACGTCGGTGGTCCAGAATCATGTACTGAATACGAGGTTTCAATTTATGTGATAACCAAATCACCACTCTGTATTTCGGAAACAAAACAATCTCATCAATCGAATTTTCAAAAAAAAAAAGAGGAGATTATCAATTCGTCGCGTAAATATATATATTTTTTTTATGTATGTACACCGATTTCTCCATTAATTTTGGACCGATTTTGAAAATTCTTTTTTTATTTGATAGGGTATGCTCTCGAGGTAGTCCCATTGTCACCAAGTCAGAATCTGATGAGGGTATTTCATGGAAATCGAGGGAAACCCTCAAATTTTATTGGCACATCTATAGAAATTTGGGTATTTTTATAGTAACTTGTGAATTTGCTCTCGAAAAGCACCATTTGGTGAAGTGGAACTGATGATGAAGACCACATATGGCCATCGGAACTACCCAATAATAAGTATTTCATTCACGGGTTGCGATTCGATTACCAATTTATGCTCGTCCGTCACAATGCATATGGTGAAGTGGAGCTGATGGGGAACCATCAGATCCAGTTCTCCTGGTTCTTACTAGGAGAACTCCTCAACAATTAACGTCGCTGCATCGGGAAAAGCAATATTTTGTAAAAGATAATGAGCGGTTGACTGCAAAGTGAAAAATAACTTTAATTTCGGAAGTTGGTAGCAAAAAACGGTTGCATATCAGAAAATCAAAACTTTCCTGAGCAAATTTCAAAAGAACAACGTACAAATCAACAAAGTTTAAAATAACGATGGTCATTTGATCAAAAGTTCAGCTGACCAAAGTCTGGAATATCAATGTTTAAATTATTTATTACACTATTGACCAAATCGTTTAAAGGTCAAAATGGATTACTGGATAAATTAAACCCTAACCCTGGACGGTCGACGTCAGGGGCAGCCCGAGGTTCGGTTGGTTAGGTTCCTTTAAACCCTGCAGACAGAAATAGGAGCCCCGCACAGCGGGGCTCCGTCGACCTGCTGACGGAAACCCTAACCCTAGACGGTCGACATCACGGGGAGTTAGGTTCGAAATGTATTGATATTTTAAAATGACATCTAGCAACTTGTGATCAGTCGTTCATTTGATGTCACATACATTGGGATTTTAAAATTTTTCTAAATAAAACATTTGGTCATTTAAATTTTGTTATTTCGTTTATTGTTCTTTTGAAATTTGCTCGAGAAATTTTTGATTTTCTAATGTGCAACCCAAAAAACTAAAATATAGATCTAAAGACACCGACTTCTGAAATTAAAGTTATTTTTTACTTTGCAGTTTTTTTTTTGGAAGTCGATTGTTTTTGTTTTTGTAAAAAAGTTTTTATTTTATTTATACATATAAAGCAATGTTCTCTTACGTAATGGAGAGCTATGCTACATCCCAGCCAACATCAGCTACACAGTGTTACAATGTCAAACATATTTATACTTACGGAAGCTCCTTTGAATATTGAACAGTTATTCTTGCGTTTTAGTATCAATAGATATTTTAGGGCCCATATTCACTGAGATTGTCTCGAGACAAATCCGTCGTTACGATAAAATTACCGTATGAAGAGATTGCCTCGCAACTTACTTAGACGACTATTTTCATTTGCCCCTGGAAAATGGTGTTTAGGTCCATTGCCATGATGTTTTTGAGTTGTTGGACTAAGTGCTATGAGAATAGGGATGATGACTAATTTGTTTTTTTCCGTCATGGAGATTATTAAAAAATACTGGACACGTATTCTTTCTTTTTTTACATAATCAAAAGATTACGGCGATACATTGAGTTAAAATGTGGCATGATGACACTCCTTGCTAGATTTTATACGTAGTTTGTTATAGTTGTCATTTTTCATTAATATGATAAAGCCAAAAATACGTGTCTAATTTTTTTTTCTGACTGACGGACTAAATAGAATTTCTTTTTTTTTACCCAGGCATCATCCCTATTGTGTCCTATTTTCCTCAATATTGTTAGCTAATGGTGAACCCTGCGCATTGAGATTGAACATCGGATTTTGAATTAAAAAACATACATACATACCTCCTTTTTTGAAGTCAGTTAAAATATATCTGTGAACACGATTAATCAACAAGACTTGATACATCATTAAATAACGAATAAGGTGTAAAAGCGGTTGTCGGTCAGGATTCAAATCAAATCAAATAAAATTCATTTATTGTTTGTCACAGGTGGAAAGTCAGTTCATACAATTACTTCATAAAGGATCGCTATAACATACCTATATGGTGTAAAATATTCTAGCGTACCTAATCGAAAATTTATTAAAACAAATTTCATTAAAAAAAAAAAAACAATCTATCCCAACTGTTGGGGTCGGCTTCCAGTCTAACCGGATACAGCTGAATACCAGTATTTTACATAGAGCGACTGCCTATCTGACCTCCATAACCCATTAACTGGGTTATACGATACCCCTTGGTAAGACTGGTTGTCAGACTTTCGGGCTTCTGACGACCCGTAACGACTGTCAAAGATCCACGAATGACAGCCAGGACCAACGGCTTAACGAGCTTACCGAGATACGGAGGAGTCTCGGTATGTAAAGATGGGCACAAATCTACTCACCGACCCCGGCAAGCGTAGCTTAACCTGATGGATCGACCCATGCGGCTGTTATAACTTAGCCACGAGCTCCTCCTCTAAAAAAAAATATAATAATATTAGTATATTATTATAAAATTATTATAAGATGCTCCCTCTTCGTTAAGTATTGTGTGTACAATACTTATCGAAGAGAGAGCAGACACGTGAGACCACTTGCAGAACTTGTGGGTTTAAGAACATAAGTTTTTCTCAACTAGGGTTAAACCCAGAGCCAGTAGGTACAGAAGTATTCCGGGACAAACAAAATCAAAAGTACAAACGACATTATATTCCAAGAAACCAAAGTTATGCTCCCTAAAAAGTTAACCATTATTATCCGTCAAAAGATTTCTTTATTTCACCTTTTTCTCTTACGTATCGAAAAGGCAAAGTTTCTTGCAAAAAAGAACTTGAAAGTTAATTCCTTTCCCTTTGTGAGACAAAAGAAATATAGGAATTCTGAATGTAAGTTGAATGTCGGCGAGTTGTTTGTTTGGAGGGTAGTTTAAGCTGAAATACTCGTTTTGATTTAGTTGCTTAAAATAGTTGGATTGTGAATATTTTTTGTAAGATTCAGTAAATAATTTTTGTAATTTATTTCATCACCAGGGCTCTCAAAACGGTGAAGGAAAATATCGTCAGGCAACCGGCATGTCCTAGAACCAAAAATTCGAAGACATATGACATCTACCAACCCTCACTGGGCCCACGTGGTGGATTATGGACCATAACATCTCACAGAGAGGAGGCCTGTGTCCCAGCTGTGGGAATGTTATAGTCTGATTATGATTATGCAGTAAATTTTTTAACTTTATTTTTGTGGTTTTACAATATACAAATTAAGACTATTTACACTAGGTACTAAAGTAAAATGACTGACTAACTAACTATACAAAAACAAAAGTACACTTAGGCGTCGAAGTACTCGTCCGCATCGATGTCATCCGGAAACGTGTCCAGAAGACTGGCAGCTTTGCCACGTTGAATGGCAATACAGTAAATCATAAAATGAATTTGTAATGTTCTTCTTTTTTTCGAGTCGAGGGTGTTTTTAAATTATTTGTGCCAAATAGGTGGCCGCGTTAACAGCAGCATCAGTGGCATTCGTTATATCCTCAAAAGTGCAGATCTGTGGACACTTGGAACATTCCAGAAGATGTATTGTTAGTCTGAGGTTGAGGTGGATTCTCACCAGTCGAGTCCCACTAGTGACATCAATCCATATTGTTACTAATCTGAGTCCTTATTCTTTAAAAACAAAAACTGTGAGTTCAGGCCGTAAACCTGGCGAATCGCCGCGCAGAGCGGGTTTTCCTGCCAAGCAAATATCAACATTGTGTGTCTTAACATAAAGTCAAAAATAAATAACCTCAGACGCGCTCCTCTATCCGCTTTCGTGCACTCTGGGACTTAATTATTTTTTATCTATTTTCAACTTTTATTTGTACAAGTGCAAGGTCGATATTTGTTTGGCAGTGAAACCACGCTGCGCTGTCCTTCGCCAGATCTACGCCGGCCCTTAATAGTAATTTCTGCTTCTATAATTTGTTTAAAGCCCTAGTTAAAGTTGATCTTTTTTCTAATCCCTGTTAAAATAACTTCAGAAAATGACTATTTCTACTTTAAGTAAATACCGAATTCGTTTAATCTATATTTATTTATTTTTAAGTTAACCCAGGAATCATCATCTGCCTAGCCTTTTCCCAACTGTTTTGGGGTCGGATTCCAGTCTAACCGGATGCAGCTGAATACCAGTATTTTACATGGAGCGACTGCCTATCTGACCTCCACAACCCAGTTACTGGGTAATACGATAACCCTAGGTAAGACTGGTTGTCAGACTTTCGAGCTTCTGACGACCCGTAACGACTGTCAAAGATCTACGAATGACAGCCGGGACCAACGGCTTAACGTGCTTTCCGAGGCACGGAGAGTCTCGGTATGTAAAGATGGTCACCTATCCACGGACCAACCCCGGCAAGTGTAGCTTAACCTGATGGATCGACCCGTGCGGCTGTTATTACTTAGCCACGAACAGGAATATTGACTTAAAAAACATAACGTGATCCATAATAATTACCTAGTATTATGATATTAGTGCCAAATAATTATAGTAGTCGTACCTATAGGTAGGTATATTAATACTATTATAATTATTGTAACTTGTTGAAACAGTTAATAAATTAAAATAATTATCTCCATCGAAAATTAAACAATTACAAATAGAAATACGATAATTGACGTATGACAGAGTTAATTAGACATGTCCCAAACTATAGTAACTATACAACGGATAAATTATAATAACATGCAATGCCTAAATGAATACCTACGTTAATAATATTTCATCATTAACATTTTGTATTTAATAAGGATAATCGGTCGTGATCCCTCGAGTGATGTTACAGAATTGATTTTAATCATGTATTTTGAGATTAATGTTCGAAATTGATATTCAGTGTGGCGTAAAATTTTGACAATACCATTGTTATTTGAAATTCATTCGTTTATTTTTAGATTAATGAATTTCTCATTAAAAAACTAAGCTACTTAAAGTCGCGGTCCCACGGCCCGTAAACTGACAGGCGGCCGCCAGGCGGTGCTATGCGAGTCGAGGCTTTTCGCGGCCCGTGCCGACCATTTCGACGACAGGCCACCCCAAGCCTCATCGGATGCGACGGTTCCCACGGCCTGTCGGCCTGGCGCATTCTGCCTTGTGAGAAAGCGGGCTGTGGGACCGCAGCATAACATAAGTAGCTCAGTATATTAATGCGAAATTTTGTCTGACTCTTAAAATGTCAATTGCACACCATGTGTGCAGATAACAATAAAATTTCTATTGGTTCTGCTAATTAGCGCCCGACGAGTTAATATCATAATGATATTTTTGTACGTAGCGACGCAACGCAACGTCAAAGTATAACACAAAAAGTAGATCGTCAGTAGTCCATGAAACCAATAAATACATACCAAACTCTCAATGCATTAAGCATTTAACAAATTGTGTCACATTTCATGAAATCTCAGGCAACATTCCTTTAATTTATAAGTAGCTTCTGCTCGCGACTTCATCCGCGTATATTTCTTGTTTTAACATAAAATATATTCTATCACACTCGGCAATTCTGTAGGTTCCCATTAGTGAAAGAATTTTTGGAATCGGATGACTAGTTCTGGATATTACTCCCTATATACACCACAAATTTTTAATTAGTACAAATACTTAAAGGACTTATTAGAGAAGGTCTTTTTATTATAATATATATGTAAAGTCTCAATAAATAATATTCATAAACAGCAAAGTTATTAGCGTTTGTTTATATGCCAAAATGTCACTCAGTTTATGGAAATATTGTACAGGCTACATAGTAGTATTCATTAATCATGGAAAAGCACTGTGCGTAGTATTTTCTAGTAGCAATTGTTATGAATAATTGATTTAATAATTATCAATTTAACAATCATGACAAATTTTCGTGGATCTTGGGATTTTTTTTTTTACTTTTGACTACACAAATATGATCAGTAACGGGTACGGATAGAGCCCCATTTTTTTTTGTACTAATTAAAAAATATAATAGTAGTGTATAAACTCACAAATTTTGCCACTTTAGAATATTATTACTAGCTTCTGCCCGCGACTTTTTCCGCGTGAAATTATATCCTATGACACTCGGTAATACTGTAGCTTCCTATTAGTGAAAGAATTTTCGGAATCGGATCAGTAGTTCCGAAGATTACCCCCTATATACAAACTCACAAATTTTACCTCTGTATAAGTAATAGTATAGATTAGCTCTTAGTGCCAGCACAAAGATATAAAACACAACATAAACACTAGACTTCCGCTAAGAACGCACATATCTAGTGCAGTATAAAGCACAAATATTACTCGCTCATATTGCTATGGTGGGTCATAATAAGAATATTGTGCTTGCAGCACCTGTTATGTAATAACGAAGATGTGGGCTACTGGAAGGGGTTGAGCGTGGTTTGATTTTACATAAATAAAAATTATGCCTATTTTCGACGAATTTTGCCAACAACATTACGCCAATTACATTCAATCTGCCTAGCCTTTTCCCAACTATGTTGGGGTCGGCTTCCAGTCTAACCGGATGCAGCTGAATACCAGTATTTTACATGGAGTGACGGCCTATCTGACCTCCACAACCCAGTAACTGGGTAATACGATACCCCTTGGTATGACTGGTGGTCAGACTTTCGGGCTTCTGACGACCCGTAACGACTGTCAAAGATCCACGAATGACAGCCGGGACCAACGGCTTAACGTGCTTTCCGAGGCACGGAGGAGTCTCGGTATGTAAAGATGGTCACCCATCCACTCACCAACCCCGGCAAGCGTAGCTTAACCTGATGGATCGACCCGTGCGGCTGTTATTACTTAGCCACGAGCTCCTTACGCGAATTACGCCAATTACATTATAAGTCACATATTATAGGGGCAACTTACCCCTCTAATTACTTCTTAATAACTCATTATCAGCCTATAATGTTCCCACTGCTGGACACAGGCCTCATCTCTATGAGAGGGAGGGGGCTGTAATCCATCACGCGGGCCCAGTGCGGGTTGGTAGATATTATCACATGTCTTCGAATTTTTGGTTCTAGGACATGCCGGTTTCCTGACAATGTTTTCTTTGACCGTTTTGGAACTTACTTCTTACAGCACCCTAATTGCGGAACACACTTTGAATCGCAATCCGAAGGAAATTCCTATGCCAGCTTCATAGCTGCTTCATAGCTGTGAAAATTGGTCTGCTTAACAACGCAAATAACACATTGAACGTGTCTAAACTGTCTATACTCCATTTACAATAACATTAGACACTTAAACAAACCTATTTTACAGTCCGTTCCACCGATTTTGACTTCTATTGCGTTGGTGGCATGACAAATGGCAGCTGCAGTAAGCAGTTAGTATTGTAACCACTTTTTTGCCTTTAATGCCATCCTTAAGCCTACGGAGTAGAAGTCAAAATCGGTTAAACGGACTGTAAAAAAGGTTTGTTTAAGTGTCTAATCTTATTGCAAATGGAGTATAGGTAAATGAAAGACATTGCCATCGATTGCCCTTGTATGTTGGTTACGCAATTACCCCTCGGGTTCTGTTTGCTACTAAGAATAAAAATATAAACAGTAAAAATCCAACACTCACGAGACATAATACTTAATAGCTATTTGAATCCCGGCTCCTCAAAAACCAATATTAATCTATTGCCAACTAGGGCTTCCAATCCCGCAGCCTAAATTCAATCTCAATATTTGCGGGACTACAAATTTTCAATCCCGCGGGATCCCGGTATTTGCGGGATCCCGCATATTGAAAATATTCATATTTATATAAGGCAAATAAAACAATGAATTAATCAACCAACTCCACATTTATTTACGTACTACTATTAATATTATGAGATCAATCAAATTACACAGTTTATTCTTCACAAAAAACAGTAACAAATACTGAAAAACAATAAATCTAGCTTCTTCAAAAAATACACCAACAAAATTAAAAACATCAACCAAAAAAAAACACATTTTCAACTGAAAATTGATTAATTATTTAGTTTGTCAGCTTTTGAGAGAGGCGAAAGGTCGCATGCACGCTTTTTTTCAGTCCCGCAAATCCCGCGGATCCCGCGCCCATAATCCCGCATCACGCGAGACTGGAAAATGACGAGGGATCCCGCAATACCGAGATCTCGGTATTTCGAGATTGGAAGCCCTATTGCCAACATACGTATATTGTTATTTTAACCAACCAATCACAAGAGCTAACATGAGGTTAGACAGCAGCGGTTTACTGATCTGAGCTTCAATCAGAAATTGGATATTGCTGTTTTAGATTACTTAAAGCGTACAAACATCGCGAGGCGTGCACCGCGAATGGTTCAACACGCATGCCTCGGGCTGTGTGGACGTGTATACTCACTATGAGCGTTCGCCGCATACGCTCGTTGAACGCGCTGCCTCAGTGCGAGCCGCGCGTTCCGTTTGAACGGGTGTTATTTTTATAACTGTCGAACCCCGTGCGTGCTAGTTTGCGAGCTCAGCTTGAGCATGTGCCGATCAAGGGACTTGCTATGAATGTTGCACGTATGCTTCAAGTTGAAGTAGAACTAAAGAACTAGTGTGTTCTTCCAAGCTAAATGTCAACCTACCCTCCCTCTGTTGTCAGTTCGCGCAAGTAAAGTCACTTAGCAGGAGTAAGTGTAATAAATTATCTTGCTAGACATTTAACGTCTCTAAAGGGATATTAAAAGACGCGGCATCCAGTCCAGTAGCTTTTAAATGAATGGGTATATCATGCTTTATTGTTTCTGGGATCTAGGTCACTTTTAAGTTGTTATTGAGCTAAGGAATTATTTCAGACTAGCTTACGCCCGCGGCTTCGCCCACGTGGTATGTCGGCAAAATGTAGCCTTTGTGTAAATCCAGGGTGTCAACTACCTCCATACCAAATAATATCAAAATTGGTCCAGCCCTTTGAGCGTGAAGAAGTAACAAACATACAAACACACACACTCACAAACTTTCGCCTTTATTATATCAGCGCAGTCTATGCATTATAGACTGTGATATTAGTGTAATATATAACTGGGTACTAAATCATTTTCTGCTTGCCTAATATGAGTCAAACTTTGTCTATGATGCACTATCCCCTGTTGCAGGTGTCTAAAGGGTGCAAAAACTAATTTGCATCATTTAGCTCGCTGGCGTGTTTACCAAACAACAACAACAAACAAAAAGTAAATATAAATAAAAACAGAAGTCCTGACTGACTGATTGACTGACTCATCAACGCCCAGCTCAAATCCTTGGACCTAGAAAGCTGAAATTTGAGGTTCCCTTTATAATGTAGACAAGGAATAAGGAAGGAATTCTCGGTAGTACGTTCCCGCGGGATATTTTTCGACATCCACGCGGGTGAAGCCGCTAGCAAAAGTTAGTGTTAAGTTGTACAAGTTTATTTTTTTCAATTTGAATAAGCTGGATTCGGCTCGAGCGTATGGAAATATTATATGTACACTCGATAAGGACATGTGTCAAATAAAAATCAAAAGCAATAATGGATGACCATAAAACTTTTCAAAATTATTATTTAAAGTTACGGGTATCGCCGATCTTTGCTTTCCTATTAGCCATTTGCTGTTCATATTCAAGAGCCAAAATCAAAATATTTTATTTCACATGGGTTTCACACGGGTACTAAGGGCCTTATCACACCTCCCACGCGAAACTATAGTAGCGAAACCGCAGTTGTGCTACTCGAATAGCGGAACATAATACGGTTTCGCGGCGGAGGTGTGCTATGGCCAGGACCAACGTGTCGTCAGCGTAACATACAACGCTGACGCCGCTAGGGAGGTCGGCGCGCAGCACCCAGTCGTACACGATGTCTCACAGATGTGGCCCCAGGACTGATCCCTGTTGGACACCGCACGACATCTCTCGCCGGCTCCACTTTCCCTGATGACTGGGGTAGATGACGGCCTTGTCCGTCAAATAGGATTCGACCACTCGACAGAGGTAGGTTGGCATCCGGTGATACCGGAGTGCCTACCTGATGCAACTCCAGGGCAGGGTATTGAAGGCGATGGCGATGTCAAAAGTCTGACACGCTCTTCCGCTCTGCCCAGAGCGGGAGAAGTAATTTTCTGACTTCCCATCCACAAAATAAAAAATAAAAAAGGTGTGCTTGGCCCTTATGAAACGTCAAAAGCTAGATGCACGGTGCCAATTAGTCATTTCCTATGGAGAAGAGCCGGCAAGAAACTACACGGTTACTCTTTTAAAAATAATATAATATTATTCTCATTACGCTCTTTTATTGCACCATTTCCAGTAAACCTACTTCTTTGTTATTAGCATGCAGCTGGAAATATTACCAGGCGTGATATACAGCATGCACTTAATTGATTCTCCGCGAATCCATTTGTTCCTCACTTTATGAGCAGTCAGCTAAAAAGTGGCTTTCGAGAAACGGTTTTTCATTTAGTTGATTGAATCTAGCTTTACTGCTTTATACATGGCTATTTAGTAGAATCGTTTGAATGTAAAAATTGTGTGTTGTTTAGAAGTTAATGAACTAAATTTTTAATTGTAAGCTGCATGTTTCGAGTTTAAAATCCGCTTTCAGCAGACAGCCTGACTTGCAGAATGTATTTAAAGCAAAACGACTACATTGCATAGTGACTAAAATGCAGACACCCTAGCTTGGAGAATGTCGGTAAGGCAACGTCGCACGAATGAGGCGGCCTTCCTTCCTAAAACATTACATTCTCTTGTGCCTAAACAGACCCTAACATTCGCCGGCTGCTGCCGCGGCACCACTCGCTTCGCTCCCTCGGCTCCTGCATTGTATTTCACAGTTCTAACCTAACCTACGTTTCAGCCTACACTTGAGTTTAACCAATTTCAGACATTGCTTCTTACTATTTTAACACAGTAGGAAATTTCCATTATAGACTTTTTGCTTCTTAGACATTTTACAACTTAGACATTGATTATAGACGATTTGCTTTTAAGACGTTCGGCAGGTGAGGCATTCTGAGCAGTAATTTTCAGCCGTAGCAATGCGACTTTTTATGAACAATCTTCAATCTTGTTCTCTCGTGGAATTTCACGAGAATATTAGCCATACCGTTGTAAAAGATTAGATAAGCCAGTTAGTAGCAGATTTATATCAAGGATGCGCCAGACGCTCGTACTATTCACATAACACATAATCAGAATATAAAGTTCCCATTCCTGGGAAACAAGCCTCTTCTATGTGAGTGGGAGTGGCATACACCACGCGGATGGCAGATTTTACATGTCTTCGAATTTTTGGTTCTAGGCCATGCCTATCATTCCGGTCATGAGAGCAGTGGTGATGAAATAAATTACTTAATTAATTTAATTTTTATAACTGCCCCGTCATCTGTCAGTTAGGATGACACATCAAAATTTTTCGTTTCTTTTCAATGTAAATGTATTTATTTTGAAAAATTCATTGAGTCTCAATAATATCGCAATGAATGTGTGCAATATGGATGGAGTTATGGAAATAAGGAGAAGTGTCTTGACGCTGCGTGACAGCGTAAGCGTGGGTGACCCATGGCCGGTTCGATGTCCACCGCGCACAGGATGGATGGAAAGCAGCACATGAAGTAATTTTTTGCTCTGTTGGTGTATTTGCTATAAGGCGTTCCAGTTGGAGGATAAATAAATAAATAATAAATTACACAAAGTAAAGCGCCTGCCTGGGTTCAAACTCACAACCTATAACTTGTAAGTCGGGGCCGTTACGACTTTGCTACCACTGCTCACTCCATTCCTGGAGGCAAAAGTATTACACGATTTTTGTGTAATAATTTTGGATAAAGCATGGTCGCAAGCGGTGCTAGAAAAAATTAAGTTTACCCTATCTTACTAGACTGATCGTTCAGCAATCGATTCATACAAATTGGCAGTCTTTTGTATTTACATAGGACGAGGAAAACTGTTCTACCGTAATACAGTTTATACGAACAGAACGAACAGAATGAATCAGTTCCGTTCTTACAATCATAATAAATACCGAAACATACTAAACAAAAAAATACCTAACTTTACTGCTTACTTATTTGTAAGTAAATTGAATTGTGCAAAGTTGTTTGATATATTTTTAAACGAAACGAAAGATCTTTTTTTTTTGTGATTTCAATCCTGTATATCTTATAAAGGCGAAATAAGGTAGGTGTAATATTCTAAAGGCGAAAGTTTGTGAATACGTCTGTGTGTATATATGTTACTTGTTCACGCTAAAACGGCTTGACCGATTGGGATGTAAATTGGCATAAAGATAGCTTATACCCTGGATCAATATATAGGCTACTTTTTATCTCGGTCTAGCGGGTGACACCGCGGGGCGCAGCTATTAATATGTAAAAAGAAAAGTCCTGACTGACTGACTGACTGACTCATCAACGCCCAGCCCAAACCACTGGACCTAGAAAGCAGAAATTTTGTACAGAGGTTCTCTTTATAATGTAGATAAGGAATAAGGAAGCATTTTTGTACCCGTGGGATATTTTCCGACATCCACGCGGGCTAAGCCGCATGGGAAGTGCTAGTAGAATATATTGACGTAACCTTAATCTATAATATTTAGCTATATTACCTATTTATTTCTAAGCCACATAAACCGAATACGCTGTAAAGATTCTTCTCCGCTTACCATGTTCGCCTAATGAAGTCTGTGTACTGTAATAAACGTATTTCGTTTAAAACAGCTTGTTGGGAGTGTTATTAATTTAAATTCATGTGAGTTAGTAAATAGTTGGTTTAGCCGAACTGAAAAACAAAAAGTACCACTTTAGCACTTTACATTACAAAAAGGCAAAAATAATAATGCTTATTAATTATGCTTAGGTCAAGTACTCGCAACCGGCGTGCGTGTATGACCAGATGTATGTACGTAAACGAAGCAAAAGGAGTATGTAAGGATCGTAGCAGGTGGTGTTCTGTAGTTTCTGCCTACCCCAATGGGATGAAGGCGTGAGTTTATGTATGTTTGTATGTAATAATGCTTATTAAGGGCAATTTTTTTTTAATCACCTTAAATTAATAGAAGAAAGTGCCTTAGTCCCCAATTAACGACAATTATGCTAAGCTCTTCAGAAAACAGCGAAATAACCACTCAAAATCATGTTAATATTTTACGTCTCAACGTATAAAATTCGTCTGCACACACAACTAGAAAATCTGCTTACTCTTTATCTCATACTTGAAGAAAAAATCCTTCATACACCTAAACGTAATATCAAATACAGCCATAATTCTTATAGGCACCGAGTTTTCCTAAACGACGCCTACGCGGCTACGGCGTAGCGTGCCGTAGCACCGCTACGAAGCGCGTAGACACCGCTTCAGTTATCTTTTATGATGAGAATGATTTATTTGTGTCGTTTCAGTATGTGACGGCTACACGTGCGCATTTCTGAAAGGTTTTTAAGCACGTGTATGATATACATAGATAAGTTTAATCTACATAGCTATGTAAATATATACTTTGATATCTACTATTTTTAAAATAATGGTCAGTAGATTTTATTCATACTTAAGAGTAGGTTTTTAAATTTCTACAACTATTTCTAGCTGTAAATGTTTATTACTTCAACAGACATCAAAATATGCAAATAGGAGAAATTATTTTGTTTAAAATTTGTTCAACACTAATTAAATAGTTGGTAATAAAGTTTATAAATAGATTTAGCATTTGTAATTCTAAAATGATCTCAAAAAATACTGTTAGACTTTTATGAAAATTAACGCAATACTTGTTTCATGTAGTTAGATAATTAATGGCAAATAATATTTAAAAAGACTTTAAAGTCTTTAATAACGTTACGTTACGTTATATCTTTAACGTCGTTCGTTATTAATAACGAAACCCTTTATACATTACAAACAACCGTATTACCAAAAACAGAGCTACTCAATACTCATTTATTGTAATCCATCTCCAATACAGCAGATCGAATGTTAAACTACCCACGCAGCCATTACCTCTAAAATCCCTCTTTACTACTTATTTCGTTAGTACCTACTCTAATAATATTGAATGTTATGAACATATTCACCAATAAAATAAATTGACTTGCCGAAGTTTTGACCTTGACCTTGGGAATGCCCAAGGTCGCAGGTCTTCAATATGTTCTCAGACACACATTTGCACGAATAATTCCAATATCTAGACGTTAAGCGGTTTCTTAAAGAGTATCGGTAAATTGAATTCGGTATTTCGATGTGTTTTCATTAACAGTGATCTATTTTACATAAATAGGTTGTAGAACGCTATAATAGATGAATTTATTTGTAGTTATCTCTTTTAGGAAAATTATAATGAAAGAATTAAAAAAAAATATAATTTGACGTCTGTAAATAATCGTTCGATGCAGATTATTCTTTCGTCACAGTTTTTCAGACACTAGATTAAAAAAAATACATCGTGTACGTTTAATTAATATCTAATTTATTTTTATAAACTGCTACACGGATATCTTAGCTTCTCAGACGTGACTAAATTGGTTTTAATGAAAACTGTTGTAATATTAAACACGCGAAAACAAATATAGCCAGACAAACAACCTATAAAGTACAGACTAATTTGATTATAATCCCTTGAAATCCGTTTGATTGGTATAACATTTCAGCCCCACTTATAAATATGACCTTGAGATTAAATGTTAACCAGTACTTAGTCAGAAACCATCTTCAGAAACCGCTTATTGATTCTGATTGATTGTTACATAGGTATGGCGCAGCAAAGTGTTGTAGTGTTGTTTTTAGAAGTCGGTTGTATTTTTTTGTAAAAGTTTTTATTTTTCACTTTTTAGTTGTGTACCTACCCCACACATATCTAATACCACTATCTGCAAAACAAACTACAACATCATCCATATAAAAAGGTTCCGACGAATTGAGAACCTCCTCCTTTTTGAATTCGGTTAAAAAACGGCAACAAAATCATGTCTGTTGTATGGGAGCCCCCTTAAATATTTATTTTATTCTGTTTTTTTAACCGACTTCAAAAAGGAGGAGGTTCTCAATTCGTCGAAACCTTTTTTAACCGACTTCTAAAAAAGGAGGAGGTTCTCAATTCGGATGTTTCTATTTTTTTTTTTATGTTTGTTCGCGCATAACTCCGTCGCATGCCAACCGATTTGAAAAATTATTTTTTTGTTGGAAAGGGTATACTTCCCAAATGGTCCCATTTTTGTCAAAATCCAGTTCTGATGATGGGATCCTGGAGAAATCGAAGGAACTCTTCAAATATTATAGGCACACCTATAGTGATTTGGGTATTTTTTATAGTAGCTCGTGTATTTGCTCTCGGAAAGCACCACTTGGTGAAGTGGAACTGATGACCGGAATTACTCAATGATAAATATTTCACGGGTTGCGATTCGATTACTTTAATATGGTTGCTAAGCAATTTCCGCTCGTCACACAATGCGTGTGGTGAGTGGTTGTTGAGGAGTTCTCCTGGTTCTTACCAGCAGAACTCCTCAACAATTAACGTCCCAGCATCGGGAAAAGCAATATTTTGTAACATGTGATGAGGAATTGACATTGGACTATTGTAACTTATACAAATTATAAACAGACCCACTAAAAAGTGAAAAATAAAAACTTTTTTACAAAAAAATACAACCGACTTCCAAAAACAACACTACAAAGTGAAAAATAACTTTAATTTCGGAAGTCGGTGGCAAAAACAAAAATACATTTAATCAGACACCGACTTCCGAAATTAAAGTTATTTTTCACTTTGTAGTGTTGTTTTTGGAAGTCGGTTGTATTTTTTTGTAAAAAAGTTTTTTTTATTTTTTTTTAATTTTTTATGTATGTTCCCCGATTACTCGAAGATGGCTAGACCGATTTGGATTTTTTTTGTTTTATTCGAGAGGGTATACATCACAGTTGATCCCACATAAAATTGATTAACTTTGCTTTAGTAGTTTTTGAGTTAGCTTCAATAATACGTATTTTTTCTCCACTTTTATATGGATGATGTTCTAGTTTGTTTTGCAGATAGTGGTATTAGAATTTGTGTGGGGTAAGTACACAAATAAAAAGTGAAAAATAAAAACTTTTTTACAAAAAAATACAACCGACTTCCAGAAATAACACTACAAAGTGAAAAATAACTTTAATTTCGGAAGTCGGTGGCAAAAAACGAAAATACATTTAACACCGACACCGACTTCCGAAGTTAAAGTTATTTTTCACTTTGTAGTGTTGTTTTTGGAAGTCGGTTGTATTTTTTTGTAAAAAAGTTTTTTAGTCTTTGTTGTTATAGCGGCAACAGAAATACATTATCTGTAAAAATTTCAACTGTCTAACTATCACGGTTCATGAGATACAGCCTGGTGACAGGCGGACAGACGGACGGACAGCGGAGTCTTAGTAATAGGGTCCCGTTTTACCTTTTGGGTACGGAACCCTAAAAACTACGTTTCCGTTCGCTCAATTTGCGTGTCACGTAATTTCACATTTTTTCTTTGTTTTTATTTACATCTCTTTTTACCCTTTAATCAGTGTGTACGTCTGTATTTTGTATTCAAACAAAAAAAGTGAGTGTACGCATTGTAACGAAATGTTATTCTACGCGTCGGCTTTGCACGAAACATTTATTTTCGCCCGTTTTCAATGCAAAATCGCGAGTTCGGTAATGGTTTAATATTTGTTTTTGAACAATAAAATTTGTTACAGGTATTTTTGGTACATGGTTTTGTAATATCAGGGAAAACCTTTATTATTGACTGGGCTTGCTAAAAATGCAAAGTTACTTTATGAATGTTAAATCGAGCAAGAGAGGTACTATGGACAAAACTTAAGCATGCTCACTTAAGAAAATATTCCTGTGAGAGCGCAGCTAGTGACAAACGTACAATGTGCTATCGTGTCGTGAGCCGTGCATGCGATTATCGCCTTTGAGGTGATCATGCGGAACTTTGGCCCATAGTACTTAATTCATTTTGATTTTTGCACTTTTGACGTAAATAGCATTCCGCTTGGCAAATGCCTCTTCTCATATAGAGAAGGCACGAGCATTGATCACCACGCTTGCTGAAGACGGGTTGGCGATTTCAGACTTATATTTATCATAATTCCAGGTTTCTTCACAATGTTTTCCATCACCAATGTCTACTGACATTCATCAAGACAAATTCAGAAAGTACATACCTACAATTGGATACTTTTAGTTTGTGTCAATATTGTTCAGATTCAAATTTTTTTTTAGCCAAGCTAGTGGCAATTGGAAAAATATTATGAAGCAATATGAACTGAAACATAACTTCCCTTTTCTCTCATAAAACTTTCTCAGGCAGTATCTGCATGTTTCTCATATGATATGACCTTGATAGTGTCTGGACTTTAAAAGAGATTGAGTGTGTTTAT
Organism: Cosmia pyralina; assembly: GCA_946251885.1. Taxonomy (NCBI): domain Eukaryota; kingdom Metazoa; phylum Arthropoda; class Insecta; order Lepidoptera; family Noctuidae; genus Cosmia; species Cosmia pyralina. The sequence goes on along the minus strand of OX276342.1, from coordinate 20,073,408 downwards.
TTTTTCGGACACGCTTTTCACATTATTTATCTATCATGCTACGTATAAACTCAGGTACAAATACTTAGTTCATCATCATTAATTGATTGAATTGATTAATTGGGATAAGGGCAGGCCCTTATCCCAATTTATTTGGAGTTGGTGCAACACGTTCCTGTCTTCCACTTCTCTATTAGTCGACGTCTCGGTAGTCACTCCCTTTCTAGCCATATCATCTTTCACACAGTCCATCCATCGTTTCTTTGGTCTTGCCCTACTCTTATAGCCATCAACATTCATAATCAAAACTTTCCTCACGATATTTAATATGTATTACATACATACTTATACATACACTACATACATACTTATAGGTAGATATATCAACTCCACAATAGAGCCTTACAAAATCCTAATGCTTCTTCCACATTCATGCATTTCTAAACTCAAACGTGTCAAATACTACGAAATATTCCCAACTCTTAAAATGTCGATGGCACACATAGGTGTGCAGATAACAATAAAATTTATTTATTTATATATACTTTATTGTACACCACAAAAATACATAACAAAAAAAGACATAATCAAACACTACAAAATATACAATGGGCGGCCTTATCGCTTTCTGCAATCTCTTCCAGGCAACCTTAGAATGGCCAGTGATTTGCCTGGATATGAAATGGGGCTGTCTTTGGTGCAAATAATAAGTGCCTACTTACAATATTATACATTAAATTATTATTATTACATTATTACAATATTAAATTTCTATTGTGTCTGCTAATTAGCACGCGACGGGTTAAGTTCAAGACATAAATTCTATTTCTGTAAAACGTAATTCTCACAAAGTCACAAATATTTGAACTAAGTTCACGGTTGCGAGCATAAACTGGGAAATTCACAAAAAAAAATTTCACTTAAGTTAAAAATTAAGCGGTGAGGAAACTTAATGAGTTCTCGGCAACCAAATGAGGTCGGTGCCTCACACCCCGACAACCTCCGACCCTCTACAGGGCTGCTAGTTGTCGTGTATATCCGGTACAGCGATATTTTTAATTTTGATTAAAAGTTACGTACTACGCCATTGGAAATAATTAGGTACATAAAGTTGTTCATTTTAAAAGATCAAAAGCATGTCTTCCGTAAATAAATAAAAATAAACGATAATTCTCATGACCCGCATGGTGAATACTATGAATAATACTTACTTAAGATTATTTTATATTTATACTAGCTGCGCCCCGCGGTTTCACCCGCGTAGACCGGGATAAAAAGTAGCGGTATGAAAAATAGACGTTAGCCGATTCTCAGACCTACTCAATATGCTCACAAAATTTCATGTGAATCGGTCAAGCCGTTTCGGAGGAGTACGGGAACGAACATTGTGACACGAGAATTTTATATATAAGATATATTATAAATTAAAGTCGCTTTTAGTGTCTGTCTGTGTGACCGCGTTGTTCTTCTAAACTGCGCAACGCAACGGATTTTGATGTGTTTTTCATTCACAATATTTTTTAGAGAATGCTTTCCGGAAGGTTTATGTGTATAATACATTAAAACTTATAAAGAAATCACGGTGTTTTGTCAAGTCATAAAAACTGTGCGAACCACAGGCGGATCGCTAGTGTACGTATAATTTCCTAATTGATAAACAAGCAATAATGGTTCAACGACACCGTTTATCAAGCACAGAACCGGTCGAAGTGGCGGTGCTCGTTCAGAAGGAAGGAGTTATGCTTTTGACACGGTTTTTTCATGAATATATTTTTCTGATTTCTAGAAAATTTTTGGGATTTCTTTCATTCCATTAGACCTATGTTTACGTAGGAGATTTGTGAACATAATGGTCTCCGAATAAAGTGCTTAAAAACGAAATACTTAAAAAAACAACCGCTTTCAAAGTACTTTTAGGAAATGCGACGTCAAAATGTGAAAAAAAAATTTTTTTGATAGTGCGTGTCGGACCACGCACAATGAAGGGTTCCGTAGTCTGGATGAATTTATCATAAGAACAAACTTAACGTTGTAGTTGAAAACCATGTTCTCCCATACATTCCAATTGTTAATCGTCGTCGTTGTTTCGTCGTCGGGAAACAAGTAAGTACCTGTTTACCTCGTAAAAAGGAATATCGCAAGAAGACCGTTCTTGGTTTTATTTATAATGTGTAAATGTAAGTTTGTACTCACAATATTGAGAGATTTACCATGTTATTTTAAGACCACAGACTTTTTATAGGTTTTCCAGTAATCTACTGGTAAAGAACTATTTCCTCTATTTTTTTCAAAATTTTAGGCTTAGTAGTTTCGGAGATAAGGTGGGGGAATGGTAAATTTTCGTCTATTTTATTAAATAACTTTAAAAAAATGTATTTTAAAATTATAAAAAAAAATATATTTGAGACCCTCATAGTAGACCCTTTCATTTGATATATCACACGGTATAATTTGAAAAACTTTTTTTTTAATTTTCTTATTTGCCCCCAAAAGTGACCCCCATATTAAAAATTCGTTTATTTACTTTACCCGTCCATGTTTGGGTCACAGAAATTCAAATGAATATCAAATTTCAATTTAATCGGTCCATTAGATTCGGAGCGAATTGGCTATGACAGACGGACAGACAGACACACGAGTGATCCTATAAGGGTTCCGTTTTTTAACCCTAAAAACGTCATTCGCATTACTTATTTCCTTCTTTATCGAAGTCGGGTAAAATAAGGTTAAGTAAAATAATTTTTGTTTCGGAAGTCGGAAAAATAACAAAAACTAAATCCACTATAAACGTCTGTCAGCCCTGGCAAGTGCTCTCTGAAAAAAACTAGATCTTCTCTGAAGGAAACAATTTGGAAGTCATTTTGAATTAGATTTCGCTTTGAAATATTAAATACACCTCCTGACGTTATATTAAGGATGATGAACGTCTCTTCGGGATTTTAATGAAGTTCACAGCACTATTGTGGCGGAATCTACATCGCCACACACGAACTACGCGTCACACTGACGTCACGCAATCCTGCATCGCGCAATTAGAATTTACCGCGTGACTAGCATATATACAACGTCCCGACATCAACCGTTGGGCAGTTGCCCACCAGTCACAACATCCGTCTGGTCGGAGGATCCTCCCTTTCAATGGAGGACGAGTGAACTTTACACCCTGTTCCTCATGCACTATATTTCTAATTGCGCGATGCAGGATTGCGTGACGTCAGTGTGACGCGTAGTTCGTATGTGGCGATGTAGATTCTGCCACACTATCTTTGTCCTCTCAGCATTAGATTAAATTTAAAGGAGGTTGTAATACACACCGTACGTCATGATTTTCAATATCGGAAAACGTGTTATGGAACTCAAATGGAGTTGGGAAGGACAACAGGCAAGGCGCAGTGATGACAGACAGGTGGAGTAAACCTGTGACAGAGTGACGTCCAAGGACTGGAAGACGAGACGTCGGTCGTCCGGCGGCGAGATGAGCAGACGAATTGTTGCCATCACGGGCAAAACCTGGATGAGGCTGGCACAGGAGCGTGGGGGTTGGCACAAGAAAAGAGATGATAGGCATCTCTTTTCTCTTTTCTTTTTTTTTCTTTTTTTTGGCTTTTCTTTCTCTTTCTTTCTGGTCCTCTAGAAGTCTAGATTGTAAAAACTATATCATAACGTAAACATAACTAATCATAACTTTTACTGTAACCTTAACCGCTCACGCTTCGCTGGTCAATTTTATTGTTAAACATCTATCTTGTCACTGAGGAGCTGATGGCTAAGTAATAACAGCCGCACGGGTCGATCAATCAGGTTAATATACGCCTGCCGGGGTTGTCCGTGGATGGGTGACCATCTTTACATAACGAGACTCCTCCGTGCCTCGGAAAGCACGTTAAGACGTTGGTCCCGGCTGTAATAAGCGGATCTTTGACAGTCGTTACGAGTCGAAAGTCTGACAACCAGTCTTAGTCAACCCAGTACTGGGTAATACAATACCCCTTGGTATTGTATTACCCAGTACTGGGTTGTGGAGGTCAGATAGGTAGCCGCTCCATGTAACAGAAAAAAAAACAGTTGAAAGTAAAATACTGGTATTCAGCTGCATCTGGTTAGATTACCATTATTAGTAGATTGATTGATCTGTCACTTCTATCAGACGCGTCGAATATCATGTCCCTGCTCCGAACTCATTTGACATAGCGGTGCAACAACATGATGGCGTTACTGTTAAAATTAAATTTGACGGAAACTATAACGTAGCCCTTGGTGCAACCCACCCTAGTATTGTATAATTGCATAGCACATCTGTGAGCTCTATGTAGCTACTATAAAGCTACCGTATACTGGGTACGTCTTTCATTGACTTGAATGTGCCCTGGCGGCTGAGAGTATGTCATGCTTACTCAAATGTTTCGCTGGTGGTGGCGTGTGTGTTGGTTTATTAAGTTCCGTTCACAATGGTGCTGACCCATGCGTCATGTTCTTGAACGGGCACCGTCATTAGGGACTGGCCATCTCTTAGCTGCCACGGCATATTTTAATTTAGTTTAGTCTTTAGTTTTTATCTTTTTATTATGGACGCTTTTAAAGTGCACGTCTTTCTACATTGTTCTCGCATGTAGGCATATTTTCAACATGAATGATGTAACCAATATTTTGTAACACTACTTTGATTTAAAAGAGTGTTCGTGCAGTTTCTAGCCCGCTCTTCTCCATAAGAACCTGCTACGCTTTGGCTGACGGATCCCTGTATTGGGTATAACATATCCTTTATGACCAATCAGCTCGTGTCCATAAAGGCTCGACTGGCTGTTCACAATGGTGTGCTGGTACCAACGCTTATGTATGGAAGTGAATGTTGAGTGTGGCTAAAGCAGTATGAAAGAAGAATAAATGCTGTGGAAATGCATTCCTTGCGAAGCATGTGCGCCATGAGGAATGATGTGATAAGGCAACGGTGCGGTTTAAAAGAAGATGTAGACAAAAACTGAAAAGAGTATGCTTACATGGTTTGGTCATGTTAGGTTGATGAATGAATGGTGATTGATAAAAGGTATTTACATGGCAGATGTGAATGGAAACGCCGGGATTACTCCTTAGGAAAACATATAGTGACCTTATTGGTGATGTTCTTTAGAAAGGTCAGGTGCGTAGTACTCGCAACCGGCGTGCGTGTATGACGCATGGACGGAGATGTAGGACGTAAACGAGGCAAAAGGAGTACGTAAAAATCGTAGCAGTTTCTGCCTGCCTCCGTGGGAATAAGGCGTCAATGTATTATATGTTATGTAATCCACCATGATGAATTTAACAGAGTAAGGGTGCAGGTAAAATAAAAATATTCTACAAGTAGTTTATTCTTAAAATATTTTAATTAAGGTTGAATATGGTAAAATAACAAATTATAAACAGCAAATAACTAATTAATATATTCATTTGTTTCAGGTACGTCAAGACAACTTTCTAAAACTCTACAAGAAACGGTAGGTAATTTTCTTTTAAGTTTATGATTTCAAACTTCTACGAGAACAAGACGCCATCAACAAGGACTTTGTAAGCCAAACAGATCACCATAATAAATAAACTGAACACCGTCCATCACAGCTAAGTAGTGTAGATTTGATCAAACTTAGAGCCGCCTGCCAGACTTCTTAGTCGTTAGACCCCATCATTTACACATTAGCACATTTCTTTCAAAAGAACTCGACAATTCACGACACTCTCGGAATCTAAACGACTTCAAAATTACCAAAATCGTTTAACCCAAAATAACTTTTAAAACTTCTGTCATTTTCTGCAGTAGTATGGATTTTTCTTTTCCGAAGTGCACTTATTTAAAACAGTAGTGCATGATTATCATTCAAGATGGCGTCTTGCAGATAAGCTTTATTCTGCAGCCAAGAGCTGCATAAAGTGATGGTCCATACAATTATGTATATGATGCTACAACAATACAACGTCAGCGGTTCGGAGTTGAAAAATATTTAGATGTTGGCGCTGACCTTAAGAACAAAAGCAGTAATGGTAGCAAATGCTTATAGTAAAAAGAAGTAATTTAGATTCTGAGAGCTAAAAGTTGGAAGCTTTCATCGGGATTAAGATATTGGATATCCTTGAATTCCTAAACAACTTTTGCTAATTCGTTTAACTTGAACCACGTCCCTGAAAAACAGTTCTGAATTTCAATGTCAATAGTAATATGAATCTTCTCGGAATCATACATTCATTGGAATTAAGGTGAATATGAATACCTATTCTATATATTATGTTATTTTGTAATTTAAACTTCAGCTACTGATAGATTTTTCTGGAAGAAAACTAAAAAAAAAAGCTCAATGTCAAATCAAAGCACAATGAAAGAAGGTTCCATGAAAGAGTTTAAATTTCAACGAATCATCAAATTCTTAAGAATTGTGTAATATTGAATCAAACAAATTCATCTATTCCTTCACTTCCACCTAGAAAGTCGTAAACTTTCATAAACATGAAACTTGCCGCATGAAATCATTATTTACATTTTCGTGTATCTGAGTTGAAACAAAGTTTTCACGTCGAGTGTTTTTATAAGCGAGAAATTTTACTAAAGTGGAAATGTTTTCGTGTATGGATTAAGATTTCGTGTCTGTCAGACGTGACTTTTGTTTTATTTTGTTTTGTAAGACAACATTTAAAACACGTTGTTACGAGTATGTAACTCATGCTGGACATAAAGACGCCTTGCTGTTTTTTTCTAATCAGAAAGAAAACTAAATTTAAAACGACCAATTCTTGAAACATTTCAAATAAATATTACTGCCGCTTAATATTATTGCTGCTGTATTTATGGAGGATGAGTGAACTTTACACCCTGTTCCTCATGCCTCTATACTCTGTATAAAAAATAAATGAGTCGTATCAAAATAAAAGACTCACCGATCTGATGAGTCTGTGACTTGCAAATTGGGACGTGTCATTATGTATCCACTTAGCTGTTAATGGGCTATCTACAACAATAATTACACGACGCCCTATATGAAAAAGGACAAGTTTTACACATCCCTACTATAGTTATAAGTTATCACAATTTTTTTTCTTGTCAGAGACCTTAACTTGACTGCCTCTTTGTTCTGGTGGTCGCAAGCGCTACAGCTGAGCCTGAGGTCCTGGGTTCGATTCCCGGGTCGGAAAAGTGTTATTGGGTTTTTCCACTTCGAATTTCTCCCGGATTAATGCCCGGTTGATGGCAATAGGCTCGCCCTCTGTTACATGAGACTTAAAAGCATAAATGGCAAAATGTGGGTGTTTAGATGCATCTCTGCCTAAACCTTCGGTTAATACAGGCGTTATGTTATTTCAAATAAACATAGTCAGAAAATACGTACCTTCCTCTGAGCATCTTTACCATGCATGTAAAACCTTTAAAAAAATCCATTATAAAAACGGAAACCTCTTCAAACAAGGCTAACCCTCTCATCTCCTGGCATTGTAAATGAATCTCGCTGAAGGCACGCTAGCTAATCTTCCCAAGATCCTATCCCAGGCCACAAAGCTGAACTCAATCTAGACGCAGTCTGCCGCATTTCCTAGGTCAAACCAAATTTCACCCGGTACACATAGCGGGTCTCATCAAATATAGTGAAATAGGTAAAGGAACCTTTGTGGCAAATGGTTTGCGTGCAGACGGTGGGTTGGGACGCAGTTGCAGCGGGGGGTTAGGCTAGAAGGAATTTATGTAAAGATAAAGAGGTTGTTAAGACTAGAATAAATGTGTGTGCTAAGGAAGTGGGATTGGTTTCTTGGGATGTAAATTGAAGCAAAATTGGACGATGACTACAGACAGTACTTCTGTTCCTAAGGAATTAGACTAGAAATTCTAGTTTATTCTGAATATTTTGATTATGTTTCTGATAATTTTGGTTTGAATTACTTCTGCGGGTGAAATCATGATTCGTGAATAAAGTAAAGCGTTCATTTCTCTATAAGTACTTAGCTTTTAAAAACTAATCATAAATACTACTGAATTGGTGTTCGCAACTTCACGTCCAAGTGCATATTTTGTTGGATATAATTTCTTATTTCTATTTATTTTAAATGACATAGGAGTCGATGACAGTAAAGGCGACAGTTAAAGGCTCTTGGAATTTCACTTTTATCTCTTTATGACATGACTGGACGCAATGCGCTACTATATATTTATGCTTCCAATGGGATGTTACATATTTTTGTAATATAAGCAGAACTCATTGCTTCGAGTATATAGAAGAAAACGTCTATCTGTCAGAAATGTATACTGTCAATGTATTTACAGATATTTATGCTGCCAGTGGGGTGTCACATTTTTTTTTAATATGAGCTTCACTGATTGCTAATTGTTTCATGCTGCCAAAGTAATGTCAGATATGTTTTGATCACAACGAAGTATCAAATTCTTCGGATTTAACAAAGTAGGCAGACAATAGCGCAAGTCATATCCGATATTATTAAGTTCTAAGAGGTGCCACATCTTTTTGAAGCCGATGCAGCATCTGTTTGGTTTTGTCAGATGTTTTGATGTTCCTTCGATGTCACATATTTGTGCTGCTACTTGTATATGCCCTCCACAAATGATTGTATTAGATATTTTTGAATGAATCATGAAATTACAGTATGCTCGTGACCATAGATTTATTATATTTCTGTGCTCGTGACTGTACATTGCTTTACTTTATGCTTCCCGCTGCAACTGCGACCACACCTCAAACCCTGCAATCTCTGCTCGGTTAGGCTCACGCTCCACTGCAGCAAGATTTAACTTTTCAAAACACCGAGGTTCAGTTCGCTTTGTAATTCTGCAAGCTATAACTAACGTTACAACAGAGAACCGACTAATTTTCTGAATTTTGAGTTCGCTTGCTGTGTTGTGATAGTATACAGCAGGGTAAATTAAATTAGCTAGCGAAACTCCGCAGACGTGATGGGTAAAAATAAATTAATTTAATGATTTTTTAGGGTCAACACCGCAGTTTACTTGAAATATCAGTTTAAAAATCAGTTACTTGTGTAAACTTCACAGACGTGCGATATTTAAACACGATAAAATAAAAAAAAAACAGATTTCTCAACTCATACCAAGTACTTCAAGTAACAACACTATCAGAGGTCGTAGACCCAAAAAAACGAGACTTTTTTATTTTTTAATTTGACCGTGTATATCTTGCAGTGGTTATAGTTTCGTTTCACTTATTTCGACTAGCTAAAATAATAATAAAAAATAAATTAAATCATTACTAGTAATAGTTTTCAGTTGTTTTTTCGCAAAAATGTATGTAGCAAGCATATTATCAGACTCGTGGTAGCTCTTACACCAATCTATTTTTTTCTAAGCTTTCAATCAAATTCTAGACTTTAAACACGCAGACTAATGTAGAATCAATCAATCTTGTTCCAAAGTTAATAAAAACCAATTTCAGTTATTATGACATTACCACAAAAACTCATATTCAATCATCAAGGCATACCCATTGTCGGGCAAAATTTCAGAAATTAACTTTTTCCTTTTGATAAGACATAAAAGAAATAGCGATTCTCTTATTACGTATATAGCTCGGATAGAAACGAAATTGCTTTGTACAACTTTCCAAATGGACATCCTCCTCTGTTCTCTCCAAAGAGGTTGTACGTCTAAGTTAGAATCTGTTAAGTAATTGAACTTGTCTTTGTATCGATAAGCACGCGATTAGCCGCCTTAAGCCCCTTGAAATTAGGTCTTTGTTCCGTCGTCTGTACATTTCCTTAGATAGATATTGATGATTAGGAGATTTATCTTTAATGAGCATATATGGCCGGCACGTTGATGAATGTGGCTTGAATAAAAAGGTTCAATAATTTAGTGAATGTCATTACGTTTTGTTCGAAGATATTACTAACGTATAATTTTATTTTCAATACTGGCTTCACTGGAAATCCTGACCACATTTCAACCTTTTCATCAGGACTCCTTGAATAGATATCGCTGGTTGAATAGACTGGCTATGTCTGCCGTAAGCACAGCGAACGGAATCTCTGCGCTGGCAGCGTTTAGAGACGGGCTGTATTAATAAAATTCGTGGCGCTGAAAATGCGTGGGCGCACAACTTCTGTCACGGACTGCCTTCAAAGCTGTCATTTCTGTCATAGTGCGAGTAAACCACCTTCTTCTTAGCGTATCGATGGCAAATAAGGTTACACAAATATAATGTTTAGCCCAAAATTCTGCCTCTCGAACTCCGTTCACTGAAGCAGTCATAGATCCTCAAGTGCACTGATGACAGCGCAAGATTGAGCCATTGTCTGCGGAGAGACGCCGCATATATACTTGTAATCCGGGTCGTTCGTAAACTGATTCTGTTTGCTACGGCCGATTTGGTTCCGTAGTCTATTTAGGGATTTCCAAGTCGGCCACGGTAACGCTTGCCCAGGTGGAAGGCTCTCACGTGGCTCAACAAAACTGTCAGGGGGTTTAAGCAGCCCCCACCAGTAGCAGCTCGCCGTCCGGTAAGTACCAGGACCAGGTCGACGGCGCGTTGTGTTCCACGCGCGCCTCAAAGAGATGTCAGCAGTGACGGGTTCAATTGGGCCGATGCCGCCGGGGTCGCGGGTAGTTCGAAAGAGATACCGTGGCCCTGGCACGGGCAGCTGAAGGAAAAAAGAAAAAAAAAAGCCCCCACCAGTAATCACGTCTTGCTGTAGAGGCGTCGCCTTTAGCTGAACCCACGCGGCCGGGAAAACTTTACGGCTTTTAAGCCTTTGCGGCACTGATCCGTAGTTGTGCATTGGTTGGTCTGTGACACGCTTAGTTTACATGGAAAGTTTTGACAATGTCACCTTTAGTAGCGGCTGCCAAGGGGTCTCCATCTTCGTGGCCGTAAAAGGCTCATATGTTTTCGAAGAGACGAATTTCCGGACAGAGACCAGTAATCTATTCAGCAAACTATCTGTACTTGATACTTAAACTAAAACTCTGAATTTCCACGAAATCTAAAATTTATGTTATTAATCAAAATTCGATTGTAAAACAAAACCACTTCCATGAATATGCTGAACTAAACAGTTCAACATTGATTAAACAGTCTCTTGTTTTTAATATTGTCTCAAAATCAATTACTATATACAGTTTCATTATTACAAAAAGCATAATAAAGTCTCGAGAGCCATCACCAAGGCTCCAACGTTGTCTCCATAAAAAATTATTCTCATTTTATTAAAGCTTATCTCTTTTGTGACTTCATAAATAAATTACTCAGTCTCTCGGTCGGATTCCCTCACTCGTTTTCCAGTTGCGAACAGAGATTTTCCTTGCTCACTTAGTCGCTTAGAAATTGACAAAGGAATGAGAGCACAGTGCTTTAAATAGTTCTCTGTGTCGCATTTAAAAACGGTTGTATAGGTAACTTTGAAAATTATTACAGTTTGAATGGCGTTTGCGAAGGGGTGCTATCTCTTTTTTTATTGCAGTAGGATTTTCACGTATTTCTGCTTATGCTTTCAAACGGATAATTAATGAGATATTTTTTGGGTGTGAGACATTCTTTGTTTTCCGAAAGGTTCTTTATACGGTTTGCAGCCATTTCCCACTCCTTTGTGTTTCGCACGTACGTTCCTTATTGCCGTGTCTTTCCTTGCAAATGTTTATGATATTTATTTTTGCTTATTGTAAGTACCCAGATGTTGCAGCAGACGAGTTATGGACTACATAAAAATTATCGTAGATAAACGGGTTAAATAACTACGGGTAAATTAAATAATTTGTCGAATAACTACCGCCAGTTAAGGAGATACATATAATTTTGTATTTTTTGAATTCCTATAAAACCAAATGTATACGGTGAAATCATTTGGATTTTCCATAATTATGTGTTATTTGTCAATGTTGTCTACTGCTGTACTATAACCGAAACGTGATGACTTGAAATTTTTTCAATAGAAAAAAAATCCAAAGTAGCAACGTCTATTTTCTGTTTTATACGATTATACGTATACAGATTCTTATTATGCAGTAAAATTTACCTAAATCGATGATATTTAAATATATTAAGAACTTTACTAAGTTAAAAATTGATTTAAACATAACATTTTGTCATAAATCTAAATTTAAACGAAGCGCGTTTAAATTCCGGTGCGCGTGAGAGTCTATCTCGCGCGTCAAACTAGACAGCCAAAACGCCATTTCACTTACACACCGAGCTTCGATATATCCTCTTAACTCCGAACCAGTAACGTATTTAAAAGGCAGGTAGACGTACAGTCAACAAAAGAGATATCTAGGCAGGGTATACAAACATATTTGTATGTGAATTGCTTCATGTTCAATTTTATATATTACTTTGTTTTTGCAATACTCCTACATTGTAACACATCAACACAATATTTTCACGAAATTGTACATGAAACCATTCACTTACAAATATGTTAGTATACCCTGCCTAGATATCTCTTTTGTTGACTGTACATTGAAGTACATTGCAAGTACTTCTTAATCATCTGTTTTGACATAATTGTGTCTTGATCTAGGTATAAAACTTCGCGCTTGCCAGCTGTTGTTGATATCTACGAGATGAATATAATTAATGATGATATCAGCTGACTGCTACTGAATAGTTTTGCTACATAAGAAGATACATCGAAGCGTGGTTTAGCTCGGTGTGTAAGTGAAATGGCAACTTTTTTGTTAATGCATAAAATAATTAGCATCACGACTGCCATACGGGTCCAAAATATGAATAGGCTATCATCTCGTCTCGCGAATATAACGATTTGAATAGAAACGAACAGATTAATAGAACAGAATAAGTGACTACTTATAATTATCGACTTTAAAAAAATGAGGTGATATCAGTCCGTCGGAATCTTTTTTTTTATGTAAGTTACCCGATTACTCGAAAACGGCTAAGCCGAATTAGAAAATTCTTTTTTGTTTGAAAGGGTATAACTTCTTAAGTGGTCCCATATAAATTTTAGTAAACTATTCTTGGGTAGTTGTTCAGTTAGCTTCAATAATACGTATTTTTCCCACTTAGGTTATAACTTCCTCTCACTGTTATTTATATAGCAGGTTCGAATTTGTATGGGGTAAGTACCACAACTTTAAAAGTGGAAAATATAAACGTTTAAAGAAAAACAACCAACTTGCAGAAAAACACTACAAAGTGAAAAATAACTTTATTTTCGGAAGTCGGTGGCAAAAACTAAAATTAATACAAAACCAAAGACAACGACTTCGAAAATTAAAGTTATTTTTCACTTTGTAGTGTTTTTCTACAAGTCGGTTGTTTTTTTTAAAGTTTTTTTATCACAACGTTTTTGAAGTTAATTTTTGAAGTCTGACAGTTTTTGTATTGTAAAACCGGGCAAGTGCATGTCGGACCACGCACAATGAAGGGTTCCGTAGTTGGGATGAATTTATCTTAAGAACAAACTTAGCATTGTAGTTGAAAAACATGTTCTCCCATACATTCCAACTGTAAATGTAATTTTGTACTCACAATATTGATAGATTTACCATGTTATTTTAAGACCACAGACTTCTTATAGGTTTTCCTGTAATATACAGGTAAAGATCTATTTTCTGTATTTTTTTTTTTAATTTTAGGCTCAGTAGTTTCGGAGATAAGGGGGGGAATGGTCATTTTTCGTCTATTTTCTTAAATAACTTTAAAACAATTTATTTTAAAATTATAAAAAAAAAACTATTTGAGACCTTCTTGTAAGCTTTTATTTGACATGTCACACGGTGTAATTTGCAAAACTTTTTTTTAATTTTCTTATTTGCTCCCCAAAAGTGACCCTTCATATTCAAATTTCATTTATTTACTTTACCCGTCCGTGTTTGGGTCACAGAAATTCATATGTGTACCAAATTTCAACTTAATCGGTCCATTATATTCGGAGCAAATTGGCTGTGACAGACGGACAGACAGACAGACACACGAGAAATCCTATAAGGGTTCCGTTTTTTCCTTTTTAGGTACGGATCCCTAAAAATGGTCACAAATACTAGGTATAAACGTTTGGTCGAATTTGCTCTTAGCGAGAGAACATTGCCATAATAACTATGTTATAATCACCATAGTACATGATAGCTATCGCATTGAAGGATGCCAATCATAGACAAAAACCCATGGTAGGATGACGGGTTGTTGATTCTCTACGGCTAATTCAAAATGCCATTAAATATTCTATGGGATAACAAGTGACGGTCGAGTCAAGTCACTGGCGCGAGTGGCATCCTTCAAACGCTAATGAACATTGAACTTGAACTGAGAACGTTCCAGTTAAGTCGGGGGCGTTGGAGTAGTGTGGATAAGACTTGTGACTTGTGTGTTTATATGATTAGTAATATTTAAACGTGAACATTTAGTAGGTACCTATATGCTTTTTAGTTGATCAATCACACACACAGTATCTAAAACTTGCACAAAGGTAGAATGTATTTTACATGCACATACGAGTAGTCTATACAGTATATTTATATTACAAAGCGACATACGCATATACGCTATGGACGTGCGCTTTACATGTGGTTAGGAAGTGTACAAATACAAGTACGTGAAGACGAGTAGCGTCCATGCACACACACAGACACTTCCGACTTCGCCATTGTCTCAGATGGTGCCGAGAACTCCTGCACTTACACACACATTCACAGCGTGTTTGTACACTTGGTAAACTCAAGTAAAGCGCGTGTCGCTTAGTGAGATAGAAATACTTAAACTGATGTTCACACGGACGTAAAAATATCGCGGCGAGATTTTATCGGGCACTGGATTTTCAACTCTCGGTGTTAAGCCGAGCTTTGAGAATCCAACCTAACAACAATAGAGTACATCCCAGCGCGTCGAAAAAACACATTGTTGGATTTTCAACTCTCGGCGCTAAGCAGAGCGTTGAAAATCCAGTGGGCGAAAAAAAATTGCCGCGATCTTTTTACATCCGTGCGAACGTCGACTAAGTGCCATTTACAATAATATGAAACTTCTTACTAAAAACTTAGTTGTTATCCTTTACCTAATTGTGCATTTGTGCATAAACTCCGGTACCTAAAAACCAAACTTATTATCCCAATATAAAATGAAACTCAAAAGAAGTGAGGTCAAAATTATTCAAACATAATTATCAACACCAATTCGCAGTCTACTTTCGTATAACTCTCTCAAAATTTCAAATCTCATAATTGCCTCGCTTTTTAACGTCAGTACCACAGAACAGATAAAAAAGGTTAGAAAGGAAATAGTTCCTAATTTTTATTAGAACGCGTGTCGCCGCTTGTCTCCTCTCTGTAACTCCACGCAAGAGACCAATACGTACGCGCATTACGCACACAAATAAACCTCTTTTATCTGTTCTATGGTCAGGACCTACTTCTTCTTGACCTTGTAAAGGCCGCAGGAATCCGTTGGATGTGGGGGTTGAAGTGGCGGTGCTTGGAGGTCTATGTCCAGCAGTGGACGTCTTTTGGCAGAAATGATGATGATTATGACCTACTTCTGTACCTTCTCTTGCTCTTAAGTTTTAAATAACTGTAACTTAACCGGGTTGACTGCTTCGTTGATCTAGTGGTCGCAATCGCTACTGCTGAGCATGAGGTCTTGGGTTCGATTTCCGGGTCGGGCAAAGTGATATTGGGTTTTTCCATCTGGAATTTCTCAGTAGCAGCTCGGTGTGCCCGGTTGATAGCAATAGGCTTGACTTAAACATAACTGGGTGAAATGTACCCCACTACCCGATTGCTCTTCGTTAGTTCAACGAAATCTCCAAGCAGCTGGTTGACACTTCCCGTGACCAAAGGGCTGGCTTTTACCTTGGCCAGAGGCTTAATATTGCCATACAACGTCGCAATGCCACCAGTCTCTTGAGTACTTTAACAGTCGACAGCGATGCATATTTTAGTTTTTTAATAGTTTTAGCTAGGTTAGGATATTATATTTTTAGCTTAATTATACTCTTTATGTGTCCCTACTATAGGTACACCTCGGCCTAATCCTTTTGGGATTACAGATGTAATGTTATGTTACTTTATAACTTTTTCCATCCGCATCCACTCTATTCCCATCAAATGTCGCCGTCCATTACGTGAACCAACCCGAGCGCGTCACCCTACCAGTAACTTCACACGCACTCGCTCGGAACCACTGGCACTGGCTACACTGGCGAGCCCTTACTTTATAGAAATTCATCGTTATTACGAAAGTTCTTTTGTTGTAGCAGGATGTTTGAGGCAGGTCGTGGGCATGTTTCTGGATGTATGATTAATATGTGTTGGGCTTCTGTGGTAGATGTTAGAGGGATACCAATGAGATTTTTGGTAGGGGGAAATCTTACGGGTTCGCATCACCGCGTAACCGCGACTCCTCGAAACCGCGACATGCTATGCATAGTTTTACGTTTAAATTTTCACTTCTGTCGGCTGTCCTCATGACTGCAAGTTTTTAGCGAACGAAACTAGGCGTCGTCCTAAAATAAAGCGATGGTCGCGCGAATACGCGATCGCGATCACTTTTTGTTCGGTAAACCGCAACGCGTGGACGCGGCGACAGAGGGCGCCTTCCGGTTTTCCGAACAAAAAGTGATC
Source organism: Cosmia pyralina (assembly GCA_946251885.1). Classification (NCBI taxonomy): domain Eukaryota; kingdom Metazoa; phylum Arthropoda; class Insecta; order Lepidoptera; family Noctuidae; genus Cosmia; species Cosmia pyralina. The sequence continues at coordinate 20,056,874 of OX276342.1, read as the reverse complement.
GCGATCGCGTATTCGCGCGACCATCGCTTTATATTAGGACAACGCCTTAAGGGCCTAGTTTCGTGAGTATCAGACTACGTCAAGGTCACCGTGACTTTTGTATTTCTTTATTATATAGTTTTAAAATTCACGATTATGAAGCCACAGAGAGACTCTTAGAAGTCATCTCATAAAATGCAGCTCGACATGTCCTACATTTTACTATTTTAGGAGACCAGTTGTAAATATCACACACCCACACACCCTACATGCATCCACACACACCCTCTCTCACACACATACACACACACACCCACACCAATACACCCTACTAATGCTGTTTAATTAATTATTTGTTATTCCTTATTCCTTGTCTTAAATTGTGTTTATCTCAACATATTCATGAATAATTTGTATTACTGTGACTTGTCTGTGTAGTTTGGAGGCCTGGAGATCTGTAACACAGGTATTCCTAGTACAGGCTCCAGTCTCCACAACATCAATGTATTTATGTATACACAAATTATGTAAAAAAAAAAATCACTTCCATTTACTTAAAGAGTATAATTAAATTAAAAATATATAATATCCTAACCTAACTAAAACTATTAAAAAACTAAAATATGGCATCGAAAAATTCCTCCGCATCGCTCATCATCTGCATAGCCTTTTCCCAACTATGTTGGGGTCGGCTTCCAGTCTAACCGAATGTAGCTGAATACCAGTATTTTCCTCCGCATCGCTGTCGACTGGTAATGTACCCAAGAGACCGGCGGCATTACCACGTTGTATGGCAATGCTTAGCCTTTGGCCGGGGAAAAAGCTAGCCGTTAGATCACGGGAACTGTCAACCATGTTTTAAAATACATCCTGGATAACTGTAACCGTAAGCTTTGTCAAAAAACTAATTATAAGTACTTAGTTCTTAAACTAAATAAGCGTAAGGCTTCAGAATCAGCTTCCTTGAATGAACATTAGGTTAGGGGAACAGAGTTTCTGGCGCGACCCTTTAGATGTGACTAAAATTGACAATCAATGCAATATATCCTTTCCTTTTTCGCTTTTACACTATCCCTCATATGCAAAACATAAATCCAGTATCCATCACACATGCCTCAGTGTCTAAGCCATCGCTTTTCTTTATTAAATTGACCATTACAACAGTAATCACAAGCTACTCTTGGCTAACATCGAAACAAACCAACAATAACATGGCCGACCATAATGCATGTCTTTTCAAATGTCTCCTGCATACAATACACACTATACGCCCATATTTCTTGTTCACATGCACTCGCATGGAACGCACCTTTAAAAATCAACGGAACGCATCATTATGTTACACTTAATTATCTGTGGAACTTGATATAGACAAAAACGATTTTCCTTTTTACGTCTAATGGCGCAGGCTTCCGAGTGCTAGCAAAAAGGTCGATTATTTAAAGTTTTTATTTATTTACTGTTTTTCTAGTGAGGAAAAAGTAGTTTGTAGTGTCTGAAAGATTCGATCTCTTTTCCTTTGAGATTAATAACGTTGATTGTAAGTTTCGGCTTGTCATCTGATGTTTTCTAAATTGATTATTAAATTGTTGTTTCTTTTAAATCAATCAAAGGTTCATCACAGTTTTCTTACATTTTTTAAAGCTCGTAAGAAAAGCTGGACATAGATTAAAAATTGCCTTTCTTAATTAGTAGGAGTAGTATCTTCGACTTATAATCAGTATTTAGCCAGCAATATTAGTCAATTTGTACACGCGGAATTTTACTATCTTAAACGATTTACCACTTCTCATTAGAAACATCTGGCATCTTTCGATCCAAAAATAAACTTTTACAACGATCTAAAACCGTCCGGCATTTTGTCCGTCATGGCACGGTCTCCTAGATATTTACAAAGAGGTTTTTATAATAAATCACGTTATGAAAGTTGCGATAGGTCAGGCATGGCCACATTAGGAGCTCGATATTCAGATTTTTACGTCTCGATTTTAAATATACCAGTGTAGGTCGCCACTAACGTTTGGTTCACGTGTACCGTACGGTTAATGTATGTTTTGATTAATAAACGATTTTGTTAAAGGAAAATGTTTGTACAAAAATGTGCCAAACAAGCATGCTTCTTCGGTTTTTTGCTACATTTTAATTAAATCCGACAAAAAATAACCTCAAAATATTTTCCTTTAATCTCGATATTTTTTGGTTATATTTTTCAAACATGCTTCTGAATTTACACGATATATTTTTTATGCAAAAATGTGCCATCAAATTACGTGTGTGTTGCAATCCAAACATGTACGGAACCCGTTGAGTCGGACGCGATCATAGCTCGATGCACTCGCATCGTCGCTCGCCGGGCCGGAACGCGCCGTCCGGCCCAGCTGGCGGCCATTGTTGTTTTTCTTTTTTTGTTTTAATTTAAATGTCGAACGTGTATTCGATGGTCGAAAATTTTAAAATAGATGATGTCATTGTGACAGAAAGAATAGTGGAATTAGTGAATTATCAAAAATGCGAATCCTATTTGGGATGGTCGAGTTCTTTTTTTGTTAATAAAAACTGTTTTTCCATACAGTTTTGACAGTTTATCAATGAATTTCTACTAGAAATAAAAATAAAATAGCAACTGCATTTTTATAGCAAGAATAAGCTTTTAATTTTCTTCTTGTTTTTCTTTGTCTAGTGGAGCTAAAGAGATAATTGCATTAGATAAGAAAGAACTTTAAGTACTTAATAAGGCATTAAAATCTTCCGTTACGTTTTAGTGTTTTCACAATGTGTATTTTAAGTTTCACTATTCGCATGTGAAAATAGACAGAAGCTTTTGATTTTCCGCGGAACATTTGCCAAAGGGTAAGTCATCCTCATACCTTAACCCGATTTTGTCAATGCAAAGACGCGTAAGTACTATTTTATACACGTTATTTAATTCTATAGTTGTCCCCTATTGGTCTCATGTTGGCCCATTCTCTACCTTTTTGGTTAAAACTTCTACTGGTACAAGCCGTTCCACCCGATGGAATTAGCCATCGGTAAAAATGACGATCTTCCATACAAAGTTTCATCCCCTAGTTAACCCCTTTAGGGGAGGGATTTTCAAAAATCCTTCCTCTTGGGGCTTTCTTTCGTTATAAAAAGAACTCTTGCTAAAATGTCATGGTTCTAGACTCAGCTTTGCGGTTTAGGTTGTGCGTTGTCTGACAGTGAATGAACCAATGAAGGAATGAATTTAAGATTTTTATTAGAGCGTTCACCCCGCGCGGGCTGGTAACGTCGCATTTCAGAGTTTTTGTGATTATTTTATTGAATTTAAATTAAAGTACTTACATTTTTTTTTCAGTCAAATAACTAGATCGTTGTAATTTATAATTATTTTTAACATTTACTCCATAGGAAATAAAAATATTTAATCGTAATACTGCAAATAGAAAACAATTGACAATAATGTAATTTTTTATGAATAAATACGATAATAACTGTCATAAAATAGCATACATACTTATAAATCTAGTTACTTGATTGAAAAAATAGTACTTTGACTTAAATTTTATAAAATAATCCCAAAAATCTCTAAAAATGCGACTTTGCCAGCCCGCGCGGGATGAACGCTCTTAAGTAGATGACTTTAATTGTTTTCTAGAAAAGATGCTAAAAAGGTAACGTCACATGGGTCATTTGGTACTAATAGGACAATAAGGTTTTTTTTATCGTCGATCGGGTCGCGTTTGACCACTAAAATTTGGTCAATCTAAGAAATCCGATTTGACATGAGGGTGTCCCTCTTTGTCCCGCTATGTTTGTCTCTCTTTGGCATATGAAACGATATGGGCTGTCAAAAGGGACCTATTATTTTGTGACGAGTTTACTATGATGCAGGCTTTAAACCTAAACCCATTCGCTAATGACTTGAAAACTTCCAGGTTACCTGACAGGAAACAGGCATTCCCATACTTTAACAAAGCAAGCAGCTGAAACTCCTTTCCCACCTCATCCTGGCTACCGTTACCAATAATTATCTTTGTTTAAGCACATACTTCCTGCCATGGGGGTTGTATTATTGTATTTTATGCGGGCCCTATAATGACGGTATTGTTTAGTTTCCGAACTAAGGGCAAAGGGTACGGGGTTGCATGTTACAATTTAACAACACTTGGTACTGGGCAAAATATTTGCGCAAAATATTGGTTCTGTTAGGGAAAGTTCGAGAATCCTGTTTATTATGTACTGCTGGATATGGGGCGCCTAATTCGGGCTGCATTTAACAGTTGGAACTTTTGTTGAAATGCAGTCTGTCCGTATTTGGCTCAAAACTCAAACCATTTACAGAGCCTCCCAATTTTGTAACACTAAGTTGCTCGATCCATAGCGTACATTCCTAAGGAGAAGAACTGTCCCGGAAAGTCATAATAAAACGTTGTGTCGTTTTACATGCTCTTCAAAACGCTCAATACTCCTACAAATTCGCTCGATAGGCCAGGCACATGATAGGCATATCGCTAGTACTACGCTTTTATTCGAAGTTTCATTTCTTTTTTCATGCATTAACCTACAGCTCTATCTAACCCCTCAACCAGTACAAGCATGACGACAAGTTATTCAAGAAATAATTTACTACAAAAAAACCTCTCATACACTTTACGATACAAGACGACCCGCCATGTTTACCCAGACAAGTGCTTGTCGTGTTAATTATTTTTATGCGGGTACATCAAGTATTTATTGAGCCCGAGTGGGGGACTTGATAGCCTTTAATAGGATAGTGATGGACTAATATCGATAATACCAATTTCTATTACCCAACTTTAAATTAAGCTGCACGTTGTTTTAATTAAACTGTGTTCTGTGTAGGATCGGTCCATTTGGGGACGAATTGATATTTTCAATCAGATTATTTGGTTTATTAGGTGGTTCAGACCGGTTTTGTGATAATATTAATGTCGGACGTTTATCGATTAAATTGTGGCTCATTGTTATATTGTTTTAGCTTTATCGAGTACATTTTGCGGATTAATTATACGCATAGTAGAATATTGTCATGTCATAACGATGTGGAAGTGTCATTATTTTTACGGTGAGAGTCTGTGCATAATTTGTCACTTTTAGGTGAAAGATGCGGGAAGTAGTCGTTTCACAGCTTCACTGATCAATGTTACTTCTTTTTCATTTATCGTTTAGTAGTTTAATACAATTTTCTTAAATCTCAAAATCTGTCATGAACTCGTGATGAGTATGGCTCTTGCACTAATTACGCTAAGAAACATTTCAAAGAACATATTCCTACATCAATCGTCAGCCAGTAATAAATCTCCAAAATGTAATGAAACCAAAAGTTTCTCACAGTACTAAAACTTAATTTTACATCTTCAACCAACGAAAGCTAATACCATTATTACTGAACGTCTATTTCTTAATTAAACGCCCTACACGTAAGCTTTAACTAAAACTTCCACAGCTCAGAATCTTAATGAAGAAAATGTCAACGGCACGTTGTTCGAACTTTCGATTTAAAAAAAAACCAGTGAATAGCCTATAATCGATATAAATAAACTATAGCTTTAATAACTCTTTCCATATTGGTGATCAATTTTCCTGACATAATAAACTCTTCGACTTTTTAGCTATATTTTTCATCGTCATGCCATAGGTTCCCTTTTAGCAAATGTTTTTATCCGATTACGACAAAGCCATAGAAGGGTTATGATTTTAACAGGCTGTGTATGTATGTTCATCTGTTCCCTCATAACTAATAAATAATAATAAATAATAATAATAAATATGTTTGGACATATCACACAACGCCATCTAGCCCCAAGCTAAGCAACCTAATGCTTGTGTTATGGTAACGAGATGGCTGATAAACTACTTATATACATTTTTTTTTTTGTAAATACATACATATTATAGATAGAAAAACACCCAGACTCGGAACAAATACTTGTAGGTCGTACAAATATTTGTTCCGTGCGGGAATCGAACCCGCGACATGCTGCGCAGCAGTCAATCGCTCAACCACTGCGCCAACCGTGTCGTCAACTCCTAAACTACTAGTCGTATTTTGACAAACGAGATATATTTGGAAGCGTCATGCTGTACCGCGGGTCAGGCTATATGACGTCACATAAAATCCGAGTTGGAGCTTATAGCGGATGTAGTGACTCCGAACAATTTTTTTTATGAAACTTTTTAAACTTTGGCGATTTGCACACATTATAAAAAAAACCAAGAAGGGGTCTTCTCGCGATATTCCTTATTACGAGGTAAACAGGTACCTACTTGTTTCCGACGTTCGGTATATCGCGAGAAGACCCGTTCTTGGTTTTGTTTATATTTTTTTTTATTAACATTTCGTGTTCGGTGTCTAATGAAAGTTCGTAAGGAGTACATTCTGAAAATATAGGTTAGGTATATAAAATTATATATTCATAAACCCCAAATTATACTATTGAATTTTCTCAAGTAACCCTGTATATGGCCCCAGTAACAGACGGTAATGTCAATGACCCTAAATACCAATACCTGCAGAAGAAATGATTCGCTAAAAAGGCAAACCTGTCAAATAATAAAAATAAGTGATCAAACTCAACTCAACCACAGTATAAATATGGACAGTAGGGAAACTACGAACGAACAAACGTATGAAACGGAAAACACACAGACGCGCGCATCGACGAGACCTCTAAGCCTCACTAAATATACTGAGAGCACCGCGACTATCACTTGGGGCCTCGTCGGTGCGCGCGTTTGTGTGAGTGTGCCGTTTTGACCGTTTGTACGTAGTTTCCTTTCTGTCCATACATTAACTGTGACTCAACGCCGCGTTGCGCTGTTCACGGCCCACGTCTTCACTTTATTTCGATCGTCTTCGGTATTTTGGATATAAACCTGGAACGAGAGCCTAATGACCCAGGTTCGGTACAGTTGAATACCTTTTTATATTACTGCCTATAACATAAAACCCACCTGATGGATTCTTTTACGGTTTTTCCAAAAGCTGGTATGATTTGATAGGACAGATGTTTTGTCATTTGCGAATGGTTGTAAATACGTTCGAACGTTGGTGGGTTTCTTATTTAAAGAATCCTTGAGTGTTTTGAAATTGAACTAAAAATCATTGCCTACATTCTAAAAAAGGCTTTAGTCAATTCTTACGGTTTATTATTAGCACCACATTATGTACCTTTAAACATGTAGTCTGAGATAAATTAAACTAAGGTGGGATACAGGGTTACTTGTAATTCGACTTATTCCTTGTCATAGTAGGGTTAAAAAGCAACAAATTAAGTCACTAGAGGTTCTACCGAAATTCAATAGTTTTTGAGTTATTTGATTTTTAGTTTTTTAGTTTTTTTTATTAAAAATACAATTCAAAAACGATTTACGCGTGGCTTTACTGGTATTTAAGATACTATCACAGCAGGTCTTCGTTAAAAATTAAAAGTTGAAAAATGCCTAAAACTTTGGCTAATTAAACATTTTATTTTTCGTAATTTATATTTTTCTTAGACAAAAATTACAAAAAAACATACTGAATTTTGGTAGAACATTTATTGGCTTAATTTTTTGCATTTTAACTCTACTATGACGTTTTACAAGGAATACGTCGAATTACAAATAAACCTGTAAGTATAAGGTTTTTTAAATACTTAATGACATAAAAATCACCGAGGCATTTCAATGAAATAAAATCCATTAACACTCAACAATGAATCCATTTAAACACAATACAATTCGTAAATTCTTACATAATCCCATTCCCGGGATTAATTATCTCCAATTCATTTGCTCCCTTTAATGTATTCCTCTTTACACGGAAAGGTAATTCAGATTAAAGGCCAACAAAATGAGGCTCTTATTGAAATTTACTTCGGCTTTATCTCTGTATACTATTTTACAAAGTAGGTACACTGAAAATGAAAACCGGTACAACTATCGATAATTATTATCGACATTTCCCCCTTCACTATTCCTAGGGGTAAGGCAAATGAAATTAAAAATATTTATTTAGATTAAAAAAAACTATCGACAATTTTAACGTGTCTCATCACTATAACTATCACTTATGAAATAAATTAGGTTCGGGATATTTGACAGATGTGCTTGTTTACAAACTCAATTGTTATTGACATGTGCACCCTCTATTTATAATTGAGTGGACAGACTTTTAAGTTAGGGTTAGAAAGAATAAAAGCCCTCTTAGGCACATCTGTACATAGGCGAAACGCCGGGGCGTAACTCCGCTGCCGCGAGAAATCACGGTACAGCGGACAGAGCTCCGGCGGGATCTCATGGCGACATGGAGAGTGCGATTGTCGCAACCCAGCGCTGGGCACGCCACAATTGCGGCGATAAGTCCCGTCTTTGAGGAGTGGTTGGAGAGGTGCCACGGCGTCCTCATCTTCCGCCTGACGCAGGTCCTCACCGGACACGGTTGTTTCGGGAGGTTCCTGTTTCGGATAAGGCGGGAGGAAACGCCCAGGTGTCACCATTGTGTGGATCGCCCGGAGGACACGGTGGAGCATACAGTGGAGGTCTGCCCGGCTTGGGCGGAGCACCGCCGTGTTCTCACGGAGGCGATCGGCGGCGGCGATCTCTCGCGTCCAAACCTGGTCCAGGCCATGGTGCGGAGCGAGAGTGCATGGGAAGCCGTCACCTCCTTCTGCGAAGCAGTAATGCTCACGAAGGAGGAAGCAGAACGCGTGAGGGAGAGGCAACAGCCGCGCCCTCGCGCCCCTAGCCGCCGTAGGAGACGCCCTGGGCGGCGGGAATCGATTGCCGATTCCCGGCCACCGTAGGCGCGGGCTTGCGGACGACGAGTAATGGGCAGCTCGCCGTCCGGTAAGGACCAGGCCCGGGTCGACGGCGCGTTGTGTTCCACGCGCGCCTCCAAAGAGATGTCAGCAGTGATGGGGTCCAATAGGGCCGATGCCGCCGGGGTCGCAGGTAGTTCGAAAGAGATACCGTAGCCCTGGCACAGGCAACTGAAGGAACACGGGTGGGTTTTAGTCAGTAAAAGTCTGACACGCCCTCCCGCTCTGCCCAGAGCGGGAGAAGTCATTAGATGATTTCCCATCCACAAGAAAAAAAAAAAAAAAAAAAAAAAAAAAAAAAAGGCACATCTGTACATAGTTTATCTGTTTTAGAGTGTTAATGCCCGGTTTTTGAAGAATTCTTAAACGCAGTCTCTCAACTCAATATAGCTATTGATTTGACAAAAACTTTTTTACAAAAAAATACAACCGACTTCCAAAAGCAACACTACAAAGTGAAAAATAACTTTAATTTCGGAAGTCGGTGTCTAGTTAAATGTATTTTCGTTTTTTGCCACCGACTTCCGAAATTAAAGTTATTTTTCACTTTGTAGTGTTGTTTTTGGAAGTCGGTTGTATTTTTTTGTAAAAATGTTTTTATTTTTCACTTTTTAGTTGTGTACCTACCCCACACAAATTCTAATACCACTACCTGCAAAACAAACTAGAACATCATCCATATAAAAGTGTGGAAAATATACGTATTATTGAATCTAACTCAAAAACTACCAAAGCAAAGTTAATCAATTTTATATGGGACCAACTGTGATGTATACCCTCTCGAATAAAAAAAAAATCAAATCTGTCCAGCCATCTTCGAGTAATCGGGGAACATACATAAAAAAAAAATTAAAAAAAAATAGGTTCCGATGAATTGAGAACCTCCTCCTTTTTGAAGTTGGTTAAAAATTATATACACACATTTCAACGACTCATCATTCTCTTGCCCTTATCCCAATTTATTTAGAGTCGGAGCAACATGTCTTCTTCTTCCATACTTCTCTAATTAGTCGTCATCTAAGTAGTCACCCCCTTTCTAGCCATATAATTTTTTACACAATCCATGTATCGTTTCTTTGGTCTTCCTCTAATCTTAAAGTCGTCCACATTCATACCCAAAAATTTCCTCGACATTTTGACGACTGTCACTCGCTATAATTTTTTTTATTTTTTTATTATTATTAAATTTTACAAAAAAAATCTTAGGAACTATGCCCGCAAAAGCGTTTTCACGGTTTGTCTGTGGGAACGGAACAAACAGTATTACAAAAGGTATGTTATTAATGCGGACATTTAATTTTCACATAATTACTTAATAAAGTATCTAACAATATATCTTTTATGAATAAATCTTACAAACCCCTGAAAAAGAACAACTTAAGCAATTTGGCAAAACCTTTATTTTCCTGACTTCTAATATCAGCATGATTGTCAGCATGATTCTGCAACCGCTAACAACCATAGCCAAATCACCGGATATCTATGATTTACGCAACACAAAGTAAAACCTTTAAAATGTATGCAAAGTATCGTTCATAGCGCGGTTTTGAGATGTCAAACACGACACATTAAACAGGGGCAAAATACTAGAGCGGTTGCATGGTTTGAGACTGAATGACGTGGCAGACAAACCTGGCTGGTTTCAACGCAACGGGCTTTTGTAATATGACGAGCAATGCTGTAACCGACACGACGATATTGGTAAACGTGGCTCAATCAGGTCATGCTTAATTATTTTGAACTTTGAGAGGGTAGATTGATACAGTCTGTCGATTAAACTTGTGTTTACATGTCTATCTGGGCATAGACGGGCGCGGAAATTGCGTAACATACTCACAATCCCAATTACATTAATTTTGACACTAGGGATGATGACTAATTGTTTTTTTCCGTTAGGTAGTATATAAAAAAATATTGGACACGTATTTTTTTTTACGTAGGTAATCAAAAGTTTACGGCGATACATTGAGTGGCATGACGTCACGCCTTGTTAGAATTTATACTGAATTGTGACGTAGCGAGCTCCCCCACACCCCAATGTAATTCCAGAAGAGTTAGGCAGAGGTGTACACTCACATTTCGCCAGTCAAAGTCAAGTCGAATCATTTATTTCAAGTAGGTTATTATGTCACGTCACAAGAAAATAGAATTGATTCTAGTTGCCCCTTCCATAAGGTAATTTAGGCAGAAAGGTAGGTAGGCAAGAAACGCCATAGTTCATCATCATCTGCCTAGCCTTTTCCAACTATGATAGGGTGGGCTTACAGTCTTTTACATGGAGCGACTGCCTATCTGACCTATACGATACCCCTTGATAAGACTGATTGTCAGACTTTTGGGCTTCTGACGACCCGTAATGACTGTCAAAGATCCACGAATGACAGCCGGGACCAGCTTAACGTGCTTTCCGAGGTATGGAGGGGTCTTGGTATGTAAAGTTGGTGGCGGCTGTTAAATACTTGGCCACAAGCTCCTCCAAAGCCAAAGTACCTATGTCGCATAAATGGCCGTATTTTTTTACTGCGTTGACTTAGAAGCTTCATTATTTTAGAGCTCCAAGGGACCATAGACTATAGGGACCATAGGGGACCATAGTATTTGTTATTAATTTTAACTTGATACCTCCACGCAGTCCTGAGAAAAAGGGTCTTGACAGACTGACAAGCAGATAGACAGCCAGACAGACATACAGACAGACAGGCAGACAGACCGACAGACAGACAGACAGACGGACCACGAAGTGATCCTATAACGGGTTCCGTTTTTTTCCTTTTGAGGTAAGGAAGGTTAAAATCGGTCCAGCAGTTTCGGAGCTTATTATTAGAGCTTAGTGATGAATATACATGTTGATGGATGGAGAGGCAGAGGAAGGCCAAAGAAAAGATGGATGGATTGTGTGAGGAATGATATGAAAGAGAAGGGAGTGAATGATAGCGTGACGGTTGACAGGGGAGAATGGAAGAAGAAAACGTGTTGCGCCGACCCCAAGTAACATGGGATAAGGGCAGGAAGATGATGATGATGAGTTTCGGAGCTAATTCGGTACAAACAAACAAACAAAAAAATCTTTCCTCTTTATAATATTAGTATTTATAAGTATAGATTATTTACCTGGCATAAAATTACTATACCTACTACAAAAGGTATTAAAAGTTTAACTATTTAACGCTATCTTCATCCACTCTCATCCAGCTGCTACCAGTTATAACTTCTTCACTAAAACTTACTAACAATAGTCAGTTTAATCTTATATTCGCATCTCAAGTGGGACAATATTCAAAATAGTTTTAATTGCCGTCCAAACCTTTGTTTGTCTAAAGTTGTCTAATATGGTACAAATGCTGTATTTGTTACTTCATAGTGGTTTCAAGTTAGCCATGTTTAGTTGTTGGACTGTTAAACGAGTTTAAGTAGACATTTTATTGTGTAACTCACCCTTTTTGCCATAACTAGTTTAATAAGCTAATTAAGAAATGATGACGCGGTTTGTTGTTATTTGCCAGTACAATTTATTGGCCTGTTTGTGGGCAACCACATAACTTCACACAAGCTTAGGGCTTCAACTTAGCCTTGTGCTTACTTCTAGGCAGCTATAATAATAATAATAACATCACTGATGCCCGATGTCTGAAGAATTCTTAAACGGAGTTTTAACTCCTAATAGCTATTCCTTATGCTCGGTTTTTGAGATCCTCAAATCCTCGATAGCAATTCACTCGACTTTTAAGCTAAATTCTTCCTTAACGAATTGTTCAGAAACACGATATCGAAACACTATCGAATGGATAAACTCCGTTTAAAACCTCAGAAACCGGGCATGACAGGACTATTGTTGCCAATAAGCCTGATATTATGGTGATAGATCGACGAGAGCGCCGTGCAATGATTGTTGATATCGCTGTCACTCATGACGTCCCTCGTCAAAGATGAGAAAGATAAAAAAAAACAAGTATCTTGACTTAGCACACGAGGTTGTCGACATGTGGGACGTGGACTCTGCAATCATTGTACCGATAATCGTTACGGTTAATGGCCTAATAGCAGAGAGCCTCGACCAACACCTCAGGAGACTCTCATTGCGCGGCTAGGTCAAGGGTTTGATCCAGAAAGCAGTTCTCCTGGACACGGCACGTATAGTAAGTAATAGGTTCCTCTCTCTAGAGCTCTGACCACCAGCGGCTTGGACCCCGTTCCTGATGCCGATGGGCTACTATTTTTTTTAAATGTTTTTATAAAAATATAATATAAATAATATGAAAATGGAATAAAGGAAATAATAATAATATAATTTCTTTCGAGCGACACAGATTCATAGTTTATGATCAAAAACTAGTGTTATTAAATAAAACTGAAAACTATGTAGTAGTACTTCACTTTGCACTAGCTTGACTGTGTGCTGTCCAGTGGAACTTGTCCGCGGAAGCGACGGAACACCACGTCCTACGGCCAAAAGTCTTCTTCCATGACGAGGGGCAGATAACAGTGGCCATAGCGACAGCGGCGGAGGCGGGGCATGTCGATGTTTTTACAGTACCTACGGCCGGTGAATCATAGCATGCTTGGTATTAATCCACCACGCGGGCCCAGTGTGGGTTGGTAGATGTCACTGTTTTCGATTTTTTGGTTCTAGGACATGGTTTCCTCACGATGTTTTACTTCACCGTTTTGAGAGCAGTGGTGATGGTATAATTTACACGATCGACGTCGTCGTCAGGGTTCGAACCTGCGACCTACAATTCGTAAGTTGCTGCCGTTGCCACTAAGCCACCACTGCTTTCATGAATCATGGCTGGTCTGAACATAGGCACTACGAACTTTTGCGCATGTTCTCTCACTCGTACTCACCTCGTGTCACTATTTGATTCCTAAAAAAATGTTATTGCGCAGCCTTGTGCGCAGTTTGGATCGGCCATGATTCATCGGCCTTATTGTAGGTAGGTAGGTACTCCATATTTACCAAAAAAAACGAGTACCAGACCCTAACTACAACAACTGACTACCAATCTGCCTAGCCTTTTCCCAACCATGTTGTGGTCGGCTTCCAGTCTAACCGGATGCAGCTGAATACCAGTATTTTATATGGAGCGACCGCCTATCTGACCTCCACAACCCAGTGACTGGGTAATACGATACCCCTTGGTAAGACTGGTTGTCAGACTTTCGGGCTTCTGACGACCCGTAACGACTGTCAAAGATCCACGACTGACAGCCGGGACCAACGGCTTAACGTGCTTTCCGAGGCACGGAGGAGTCTCGGTATGTAAAGATGGTCACCCATCCCGGACCAACCCCGGCAAGCGTAGCTTAACCTGATGGATCGACCCGTACGGCTGTTATTACTTAGCCACGAGCTCCTGACTACCACTAGCATAAATTAAAAAAAAAGTTTTATGAATGCTTCAGTTTATAAAACAGAGTATTAGTGTTTGGAGCCTCCTTTTAAGCAAACAATCCCTGTGTTATGACTTATGAGACTTCGCTCTTCCATAGTAACAGCATTTACAATTAAAAATATCAAATAAAAGTAAATATCAGTGACGGTATGATTAAATTATGAATACCTAAGCAAGAGTTTATGTGTGAGTGTATAAATAAGTTAAGTATGCCCATTAATTTTATAATAATAACCTCTCTATCAAACCTTTACCCCAGGACCCCAGCCCTGTCTAAAAGAAATAACCAAAGAGAAAAAAATAATAATAAAAGAATCGACACAGTACGCATCGTGACCATAGTCTGACACCTTGAACTAATGGTCGCATACCTGTCTCAAATTAACATAATTGGGATCGGTCACCATGGTTTAACTTTAATAATAACTCACAGGAAACATTCTATAGGCAAGATTGTATCACACACAAGTAGTTTAAATATTTACGACTAGGTTTTGGAAGAAATCGGAAACAGCGCCCTAATTGCGTAACACATTATCAATCGGAGTTGTTTTCATTTTGACAGATCAGCAACATTCATTGCGTTATTTACGTTGTCGAGCGGACAAATTTTTCGAACACATGAAGCAATGGATTAGCAATTTGTTTCAAAATGAATCAGATTCAGATCTATACTGTGTTACGCAATTAGGGCACAGGTGTCTAACTCTAAACTAACTACATAACTGAAAAGGAATCTTCTTGGTTATCAAGTTACTTAATAAAAAAATAAAATTTGAGGACTGAAACCCATTTGAAATCACAGATGCAACCATAGTTCGCTCCAAAGTCGCAATTATAACTATTACAATCAATCTGCCTAGCCTTTTCGAAATTATGTTGGGATCGGCTTCCAGTCTAACCAGATGCAGCTGAATACCAGTATTTTACATTATTATATATTATTATAAAAAAATATATGCCAGAATCTGCAAATGACTTTTTCTTTACTTATTGTTATTTGATACTAGCTATTGCTCGCGACTTCGTCTGCGATCTAGGATGAAAAGTAGCCCATGTCCTTCTCCAGGTCATGGTCTACACATGTGCTAAATTTCATCCAAATCCGTTCAGATTAGGTCCCAGAACATGGTGTTTCATATAAACGTATATCTGATTCACTCAAATAAGGATTGCATAATAATAAACACACGACGTGGTGCTCATCATTGAGTATTAAATCATTGCTTCATCTACCGTTCAAAATTCGAACACATTTTTCAAAAGACACCACAAGCCACAAAACCCGATCGGTCCTAGTATGAGTCCACACATTCCTTGAATACATTAACACAACCAAATAATTTAAAGTAACAGGCCGATGCATCTGTGGCTCATCCGAGACTAAACACGACATAATTTGTTTCTTAGAAGATTAATTTCTAGGAGCTAACGGGAAGGCAACATTACATTACATTCATAGACAAGAATTTCTGCAGCATAGAGAAAAAAAAACATTATTTTAAGATAAAAAAATATTAATAAAACGTGAAATAGGCTCATTATTTTAAGATAAATATTTTTTTTTAAGTTAAGGTTGTTTTGTAGTTTTGTAATTTTATATTAGATCATAATATTAAGGTTGTGTGTATTAAGGTTTTTATTAGATTATATTAAGGTTGATAGGTTACCTTGTAATTTATATAGATTAATATACCTATTTTATAGTTTTCTAGTGTGTGCACTTTAATTTTTATTAGTAGGTACATGTTACCTGTTGTTATGTTACCTACTAAAATAAATAAGTACCTACGTAGGTACCTATTTTAGTAACTAATTTGCATGCCCTAAACAGGCAAAATATGGACTGTGCTTACACCACCAATTTTTACATCTGGTAAAACCTGTATTATCTGCAAATAAATTATTCTTATTCTTATTCTTTTGATTAACATAATTTGGGAACGATCTCTTAGCAAGCGATGAGTATGAAAGCCTTTTGTGATTACAATTGTGTCACAATGATGCTCGGATTTGGATATGTTGTCTACTCTACCTAATACCTATATATTTGTGGTTTGGAGGTACAACAAACTTCTTTCTTTTTTTTTTTACTTCTAGCGATCAATATCCCTGCAGTACTTAACTAGCACTTGCGTATTTCAAAATGAAACCGATTGGGATTGATATTGTGTACTATCAATCGGAATCGGGTTCATTTTGACAGTTCAACAACATTCACTGCGTGATTTATGCTGTCGAGCATACAAATTTTTCGAACATAAGAAGCAATGAATTAGCGATTTGCTTCAAAATTATTCAGATTCCGATTGATAGTATGTTACGCTATTAGGGTGCTGGTATTAAGACAGTCAGTACTAACAATTTCACTAGTTCTGTGTATATTTATTTATAAAGACAACACTATCTTATCTGTGCAATTTTATAGGCACCTAATTAAGTTTACCACACGGCTACGAGCGAGAGTGAGGCGTTGGTCAGCCATGCAACGCGTCCGATTCGAACCAAGTTTACTAATGCATTTTACCGCCGAAAGGGTGCAAAAGGGGTGGTGAAACCATGTGTGTAATATACATACATGACGAGTCAATCAATAGCGTAGCCAGAGGGGATGCCACTTCGGAGCATAAAGGGCGATATGTGTACAAAATACCAGCCCGGAATTTATTTCTGGATGGAGTAAATTGGTATCTTCCACTTCACTACGTGGTAGTGCGGTCTTTGTGAAGTATCTCGTCCGAAGAAGAACCAAACTGACTATTGGTACCTTCAAGAAGCGTTGCTTAGTTATCAATCAATCTACCAAGCCTTTTCCCAACCATGTTGAGGTCGGCTTCCAGTCTAACCGGATGCAGCTGAATACCAGTATTTTATGTGGAGCGACTGCCTATCTGACCGCCACAACCCAGTGGCTGGGTAATACGATACCCCTTGGTAAGACTGGTTGTCAGACTATCGGACTTCTGACGACCCGTAACGACTGTCAAAGATCCACGAATGACAGCCGGGACCAACGGCTTAACGTGCTTTCCGAGGCACGGAGGAGTCTCGGTATGTAAAGATGGTCACTCATCCACGGACCAACCCCGGCAAGCGTAGCTTAACCTGATGGATCGACCCGTATAGCTGTTATTGCTTTGATATACAGGGTCAAATTAAGCGAAACTCCGAAGAAGTGAAGGGTATCGATATCTCATCGTTTATGGACGTGCCTGTTATTTCGTTATCGTGGACGGAAATTTAAAAGCGTCTTCATATATTTCCATACATTTTACTGACTGTGTTACCATGATGCCGTGACATGGACGTGGACATCCATGATAACATAATCACGTTAGAGATCATAAAAGCGAACTTTCACTGATAGACACCGCACAGCTTAAACCTTTGGGTCTAGAAGCATGAAATTCTGCGCAAGAGTTCCCTATACAAGGTCTAACTTTAATATCGCACAAACTCTTATTAAGGGGTCATTGATCATCACTTTTACTAAGGGACCAAACCTGAAATCGCAAAAATAAATCAGCTCTTCTTTTCTCTTACTTATGTTCGCATAATTCGTCAAAATGTAGGTTTCACGATTTCAGGTTTGGTTAATTACAAAACCGGTCAAGAGCGAGTCGGCCTCACGCAACGCGGGTTCCGTTCCGATTTCTGAAAAGTGTGCTATTTAGAGACATCCAGTCACCGCCACAGTAAGAGGCACAAATTGTTTGCTCGGCCAGCATGTCGTACGGTCGCTAGAGCAGAGTCGCCGGTGTGTCGGACTCTGGAAGCCCTCAATGCCCTCCTGGCAGTCAATCCTGATTGTGATCTGTTTGCCGATGAATGGAGAGAGATAAAGCGAGTGTGTCTAAAGTTTTGCGAGAGAAAGTATGAGAGAATTTCCACTGTTATTTATTAAGTATGTAGTAGATATTACAATATTAGTATTGTGTTTCTAGGTTAATTATTGTAATTGGTGTATAACCGTTTTAATTAACTATAAATAAATTAATTAATAAATAAATCCTTTTATTTTTTTGTAATCTTTACATAAACTTCTATCACATAGAATAATTTCAGATTTTTCTCTATGCAAACTTCCGAGATATGGGGGGGGGTTTGTTTTTACATTTTTCATCGATCGAAAAAAGAAGAAGAAAAATAGAATGTTTGAGAATGTGCAAACAGCGCTCTTTCACATGGTACTTCACATGCCCTGTAGCCCCACTTCGAATTTTTAAGACCCCCTTTCAGTCCCTCTTGCAAAAAAGTATATTATTTTTATTTCTTTCTTAATAGCAAAATACTTGGGTAAACGTCATCTAAAACTGTTCCAAATTTCAAGTTTATAGCATTAGTGGTTCTTGAGATATCCAGCTGTGACAGACGGACAGACTGAGTCGCACCTTAGGTATATGTTTCTTTTTACCGTTTTGGTAGGGAACCCTAAAATTGAATTAAAAAATTCATCCCCTAAAGGGGTTAAAAAGGGAATAATTGTTTTTACGGAAATTCTTTATTTTTGTATACCTACTTATATGACGCCATAATTAAAATTTTAACATCACGAACTCTTGCATATTATTATCACCTCTGCCCACGTAGTGTGGTGCTGTGTCTGATAAATTAATAATGTTTGTTCAGCCGCTGCCGCTGTTCAAAGCCTTTATGTCTAGGTGTGATGCAGTATACTTGCCCACACTATCCACGTGATACAGACGCTGCAGCGATCCAGCGCGCTGGATTAAAACACTACTTACCTATATTTTGAAAGAAGAGAGAGAGAAGAACTTAATTTTCGTATTCGTTTCGTAACCGCACGGGTCGATCGAGGTTAAGCTAGGTACGCTTGCCGCGGTTGGCACGTGGATGGGTGACCATCTTTACATACCAAGACCTTTCCGTGCCTCGGAAAACACGTTAAGCCGTTGGACCGGGCCGGCTGTCAATCGTGGATCTTTGACAATCGTTACGGGTCGTCAGAAGCCCGTAAGACTGACAACCAGTCTTACCAAGGGGTATCGTATTATCCAGTAACTGGGTTGTGGAGGTCAGATAGGTAGTCGTTTCATTTAAAATACTGGTATTCAGCTCCATCCGGTTAGATTGGAAGCTGACCCCAACATAGTTGGGAAAAAGCTACGCAGGTGCTGATGTGCTGTTCTTCTCCATTGAGATCTACGTTTTGGAATGGGCATCTAGCTTCAAGTTTCTAACTAGCTGACCGACTCTTTGACAATTCAAAAGTGCCTGTTGTGCTGGCGTTGTGTTGTGTGCCTGTTGGTTTAATTGAAATAAATGTTTTGAGTTTGAGTTAAAAAAAATGTCTGATTTTCTTAAATATGTTTCAAACTGACCAATAAATCGAATTGAAATTTACACAAATTCAAGCGAAGCATATTATCTTCTTGCCAAATTAAACTTACTTTTGGGTAATATTTACACGCACATCAAAAATTACCAATTTTTCCCAACAGAACACGTACATCAAAAATACTGTTTGCACATCAAAATTTGGATGTCTAAATAAATTTAACTTAACGTAGGTCGACGGAGCCCCGCCGCGCGGGGTTCCTATTTCTGTCTGTTGCAGCGCTTAAAGGAAACTTACCAAACCACAACTCAGGGTGCCCAATAATTATAATTTGTACAAGTTTTGATATTCAATTAGTTAAATAGTAGTGCAATAATAAGTTTATTAGATGCGCATTTGTTATTTTTGATGAACAGTTAGTATTTTTGATATATAATTAATATTTTTGTTGTGACTGGATAAAAATTGCTGTAAAAATAATGATTATTATAAGTTTTGATATTCAATTAGTTAATTAGTAGTGCAATCATTGATTTGGTGTACATTATTAGATGAAAAGTATTTGATGTAAGAATATTTTTCTGGTGTGCGATAATAATTTATATAATAATTTTCCCTTACTTTTTAAGAACAAAAATATTACGTCCTTTTGCTAGACAGGATGTATTAGAAAGTTGTAGTCAAATTTAAGGGATGATACAGTACAGACCATCAAACTGAACAACTTTCTCCATGGGACTAACATTGTAAAAACGAAAAAAAATTACCAACTGTCCCGTAAAAAGCTACCTACTCGACCTAAATGTATGGGATGGCTGATAATTTTTTCTCGATTACGATGTTGGTCCCATGGAGAGAGTGGCTCAGTTTTATGGTTTGAACCACACCCTTAAATCACACAGTTCAAAATGCCATTATTTAATTTCCCAATGTTAATTGAACATTATTGAAATCAGGATGGAACGTGATACAATTAAATTCATTCAATTAATGTAAGTAATTCAAAATAACAGTACCTACAACGAATGCTTGGTTTCCAGTTAATTAGGTTCATAATTAAAGCATAAGCGATGTTTTATCGCTTGTTCACATTCGGTTGTCGTGGTTGATCAAATTATTTTCTTTCAATTGATATAAATTCATGTTTTTGTTAATTAATTAGTAATGCTTAACTGAGTATCTAAATGATTCAATCTGAACACTGACTAATGTAGTACCTATACCGTTTCTCATACGTATAATGCGTTCAAAAATTATTAATTTTGGAAAAAGTAGAAGGTATATTGCCGAAAATTCTATATAAACGTATTAGCTACTGCATGTAGGTAGTTGATTTGGGGTTAAATTGCTTTCAGCATCTTTTTATTACTCCTAATCGTTCTAGATTAGATTACCATTGCTAGAGGGATCCGTCCTCCTATTTGGCGAAAAAAGTGATGACGAAACTGCATCAAAGGTCACAAAAAATTTTGTTCGTTCACTTGCGACAGGAGAATTAATGGAGATACGTAGACACCGCCTGTAAATAGTCAATCAAAATTAGCCCTTAAACAAATAAACACAAGTTTCTTTTTAAACACGTAGGTAGCAATCACATACATTATAACTAAATCTTTTCGACCTTATCGACCAGGTTATTCAAGTCTAAACAAGGACGATACATTACCATCACTCGAGTGAACTGCATCTGAATTTGACAGTAACGTCGACCACTTACGTGGCTTCAATTTGTCTGGAATATTCTAGAAAATGAAAACACAGTTTACTTGATAAGGTCTACACGTCACTGCCATGAGGGAGAAAAACAAGACTTCTATTTATTTTACGAGTGTGTTTTTTTAAAATAATATTTATATTAAATGACACATCCTCTGCTAAGAAAAGTTGTTGACTGTTGTTTGCTTCTTCTGCCAAGAAAAGTGGCTGATTGTAATAATGTATTCAAAAACTTGTTTACAAAAAAAAAAAAACAACCGACTTCCGAAAAAAACACTACAAAGTAAAAAATAACTTTAATTTCGGAAGTTGGTGTATTTGGTTTTGTATTTTCGTTTTTTGCTGATTTCCGATAGTAGAAGCATTTTTCCTGATACAAAAAATGTCATATTATGTATCTAGCCTGTCTGAAACCTAGTAAACATGTGAGATAGGCGTTTCGACTTTCTCGGTATTATCGGCATTATTTGGGTCACAGTGATAACAATTTTTATAAATTTTCTCTCCACTGTGGGTAGGTGTGTGTGTGCGAGTCTATAAAATAGATAGCATTGTCACGCGGACTTCAGTTGTAAACTCACCATGCAGAAATGACTAGGTTTCAGACAGGCTAGATACATAATATGACATTTTTTGTATCAGGAAAAATGCTTCTATTATGTAGTCTGAGCCTGTCTGAAACCTAGTAAACATGTGAGATGTGTTTATTATCGCATGGTGGGGAGAAAATCAACTGTGACCCTGTTAGTACAGATAAAGAATGTATCAAGAAAATAAAGTTAATGTAGTTAATGAATCAGAGATTTATTAATCAATAATTATATAAATCACAATCAAGTAGGTTGAAATAATTACCTCCGGTAATTAAAACCGGTTCAAAAGAAGGTGCCACTGAGCTGGTATCCCTTATAGGTTGAGCGAGCGGACGCCTGTAGAATTGTAGAAGAGTGTTCAGGGACGCCCAGTTACCTCGGGCGAGGATTTCTTCGACAGGACACTCTTCTAACCAATTTAGTGAAGCGACTGCTGAACGCGTGGATCCAGGTGCTTCATGAATGCCAGCTGCACGCAACACCGTGCGCACCCAGCCGCCGATGACGGTGCGGCTCGCTGCACGTGGAGCACCACGTGTTGTGATAAATAGACTAGGTGCGTTGTCAGCTTGCGCCCGCCGTGAAGCAGACAACTCCAGCAATCTTCTTAGCCAGTGAACCACATCAATGTTTAAATGAGGACCAACTGACAGCTGCTAGCCCGACTGTCTGTGAGTCAGCGAGTCGGTTTTGGACCCAAACACTGGCCAGAATGTAATATGGTCGTCTTGGTCGACCATGTGATTCGCGGTGATCGAGAGCAGCGTCAGGTCATGAATGCGTCTTCCAGACGCTAAGAGTAACAGCGTGGCGCACCTTCTGGAAATATCAAACAGACTATCCACCTGCGGACTATTACTAATAAGCCAATCTACAACTAGCTGGGGATTCCAAATGGGTGGCTTATTGGTAATAGTTTTTGCACAGGTTTCATTAGCGATACCCTTGAGTGCTTGTCGTACTAATGGATGTGAGCATAAGCTCTTGGTATCTTGTGGCCTACAGAAGTTAGCTACCACTGATTCGTGCACGAGAATAGTCCTGTAGCTAAGGCCCAGTGTTTTATGCAAATAAATTATATACCTCGCGATGCCGTCTGGACCAGGATTTTTGACATCGGTTTTTACTGATCGACACCAAGTAACCCATTTCAGCCATGATTGCTTATATGTCCTCAAGGTGGATGGCCTCCAGCTGGACCCAATCAACGATCTTTGTGACGATGACCAGTCACGTAATAAGTCGTCCCACCCCGTATCAGCCATACCTCCAATGCAAGACGGTCCACTTGAGGAGGTGGACGGCCCGTGGTTGTATCTATCATCACCCTGTGTAGGTTGCGAATAGTGAAGGGCGGGCACAGAGCTCTCGTCTTGAGGTCCGCTCGCCAAAACACGTTCAACCACCGGGGACATACAACCATGTACTTCCCCCTCGCATGATTGAGTGCAAACAGTACCTGGTGCATGAGGCATGGTGGTGGAAATACCCATGCCAGTTTGTACGACCAACTCCTGCTGAACGCGTCGTGATACACTGCCATCAGATCCCTCAGATCCCTCGATACGTACCGGGGAACTACGTGGGCAGTTTGCGATGCAAATAGATCCATTACTGGAGTTCCCCATTTGCGAAATATGACTTCGCAGGCTTCGGGAAGTAAATGCCACTCGGGAAGCTCTTTGAATCTTGACAGACTATCTGCCACAGAGTTCAGCGGGCCTGGTATGTAACTTGTTACCAGATGGATTTTGTAAGTTATTAGGTAACTGTAAATAGTCTTGGCGATACTTAACAAAGGTTCAGAGCGAGTTCCGCCCTGGTTTCGAAGATAAGCAAGAGCCGTCCGATTGTCGCTCTGCACCAGAACTGTCTTGCCCGCGAACAGTTGAGCTTTGTTCTGTAGGACAAACAAAACAGCTAGGAGTTCCTTCCTGTTGGCCCGAAGAGAGGCTTCTTGACTTAACCACGAGCCCTGCAAGAGAGCTCCGTCTACATAAGCTCCCCAACCGAGGTCCGACGCATCCGTCACTATAAAGTGAGACGGTGGTTGGGGCCAAATTTTGCTCACCTCTCGAAAGTGGTCCCTCCACCAGACAAGGTCTGCTCGAGCTTCAGGAGTTGGTGCTACCGAGGTTTCCTGGCGGACTGCTCTCTGCACGAGTGCCAGGACACCGCGGAAGTTTATTCTGCCATATGGAACTATGAAGCTGGCGAAATTTAACCAACCTACTACCTTTTGGAGTTCCAACGGGGACCAGACTGTCCTGACAAGCAACCCCTCTATACAGCGATCCAGACTTTGAAGCTATTTCTCTGGCAAAGCCTTGAGATTTATCCTCGTGCTCCACTCGATACCTAAAAATTCGAGATTTTGAACTGGCCTCGATGACGATTTCTCGTTGTTTATTTTCCAGCCCAGTTCGTGGAGCAGGGCCTTGGCAAGGCGTGCATGTCTCTGGAGCTTGCGCCGCGACTGATTTACCAACAAGAAGTCGTCGAGATAGACGAGAACCCTTACCCCTCGTAGCCGCAGCTGCTGGGCTACCCAATTTGAGAGTGTTGCGAAGGTTCTCGGTGCACTTGCTAGGCCAAACGGCAGACAGGTCATCTGCCACACGGCTTGGGCCTTGAAAGGCGCCTGAATGTCTGGTGCTACAAACCTTAGAAAACGGCGATGTGACTCGGAGATCGGCACGTGAAAGTAGGCCTGGCTCAAGTCGATTTTCATCATCCAGTCGTTGGGTTGAAGAAAACCTGGTACCTTGAACATGTTGACTAGACGGAACTTTGCTGAGCTCAGGTACCTGTTGAGTGCTTTCAGATTGAGCACCGGGCGGTTCGAGCCGTCTTGCTTCGGTACCAAGAATAAGTGAGATTCGAAACCGGCATTGTCTGGAGCGGGCTCGATCACACCCTGCGCTGCCATCTTTTGAATCTCGTGTCGCATCGCCAGTGAGTCGTCGACTGGAAATTGGCTGTGCGTGGCAAATCTCCTCAGCGGAGGCTTTAAATTGAAAGGGATTCGGTATCCCTGTATTACCTTTAAAATGTGAGGGGGAGCGTGCTTGGTCCTCCACGCAGCTAGGAAACTACGAAGCTGACCCCCTCTGAAGGAGTCATTGTTGTCGGCGGGAGCGGCCATCGTCCTGGCGGCGCTGCTGCTGGTGGTTGCGCTGCCCATCCGATCGCTTCCCAGCTGGGGGTGACTTAGATCTAGTGGCCGGTGCAGGGGCATGCGGCCTCTTGTATGTGGTAGTGGAGCTTGAGCCACGAAAATTCTGCGCCATTGAAAGCTGAGTCCGATGTGGCGAAGCCTGCCTACCCTCAGCGGGTAAGTTCGGCCGGCGGAATATCTTCGAACCCCCTCCAAACCGGTTGAGCGTCTCGGTGAATGCTGCTCTGTTGAACAGACAGTCGCGGCTCGGCGGGACACGTTTAAGGGCGGCTTTGTTGTACTTGTCCCGAACGCCGCTGAGCACCGCATCACGACGCTGTTCTATATACTGGTCCTTGTGCCACACACAACCTGCAACAGATCTTTAGAAACTTCTGAGAACAAACTGCCGCTTGCAAAAGCTTCTGAAAACGTGGCGTGCAAAGAAGCTGGAGCATCCTGCATTGCAAGAATATTTCTAATAGCTTTTTGCACAGCTTCACGTTGAGCCAAGAGCATATTCGTAATAGCGGCAAAAGATTGGTCAAGAGATCTCAAAAAATAAGGTTTATGTTCGAACGGAGCTAATTCTTCATTTAAATCTAAATGTGTAAAAGCGGGGGTAGCCAGATATTTTTTCTGAGTCTCACCATAACGTATATTTGTCCATTCAGGATCATCGAAATGTTGTAATTTTGTGACTGCGTCAAGACGCGTCTTATCAGCCTTTTTGATAGATTCAGCCAACGTGGTTTCCAAATCTTCTAGCTCAGGCGCCAATGGTGGGGCCGGAGGCATAAGATCGGACAGGGCGTCCGATTCATTATTCTGCCGACCCTGTTGCGTGGGATTAATAAATCCAAGCGCCGCTGAAGCGGATAAACCAGATTGCTGTACATGCGAAAGTAACAATTTAATTGAAGCTAACTCACGGTTAAACTGTTCAAACCTCTTGTCAAGGACATCCGGGGGGTTTTCATCCTTGCTGCGCGAAGCGGAACGCGGTTCGTTTGGCGGTATGTCGGGTGAATGCAACGTCTGCGACGGGCCTGGCAACGGTGGTGTCCGCAGTAGCGATGGCAAGTCAAGCATGACCTGCGCCGACGTACTTGAGGCCCCAACACTCACGTTCGCCTGCCCCGCGTCGCGCCGCGGCGTTTTGGGCGGCTGCAAAGACTCGTCCGAATCGGAAATATCTTCATCCAAGAAGCAGAGCCGCCGAGAATCGTGACTACGTTTAGCCATTTTTGCCGATGTGAACGCGACGAAGTCGAAAAACCAACTGAAGTCCGCGTGACAATGCTATCTATTTTATAGACTCGCACACACACACACCTACCCACAGTGGAGAGAAAATTTATAAAAATTGTTATCACTGTGACCCAAATAATGCCGATAATACCGAGAAAGTCGAAACGCCTATCTCACATGTTTACTAGGTTTCAGACAGGCTCAGACTACATAATAGTTATTTTTCACTTTGTAGTGGTTTTTTTGGAAGTCGGTTGTTTTTTTTTTTTTTTTTTTTTGTAAAAATGTTTTTATTATCCACTTGTTAGTTGTGGTACACTAGCCCACACCAATTCGAATACTACTATTACCCGCTATGTAAATTACAGTGACAGGAAATCATTATAACATCATCCACTTAAATACTAAGGGCCTGTTTCACCAAACTTCGAGTACTTGGCAGATAATTTCATACAAATTCTGTTCCATTTTTGAATTTATTCGGCGACTATTGGATATTCGGACATCGTGAAATAGGCTCTAAATGGGGAAAAACATAACTATTACACTAGTTTACAAATTAAAATGAAAGTCATGTCCTTTCAATGAATTCCATATCGATGTAATGATAGTAATAACTAAACGCAAACATATATTTGTTTTATTTCTATCACGTCTATAAATCAAATTTTTATAACATCTTATTTTCAAACTACCCATAAGTTGGTATCGATTTTATTTTAAAATTTTGATGCTGTGCAGTGTTCAGTTAAATCAATACTTGTTTTTAAAATGTCAAAAAGGTTGTGTAAAGTGCATTCTGATCGTTTTTGCTATGTCTGTGGTGAATTTATAATATCTAAAAAAGGATATCCCATAACGGAATCACTTAAAGATGCATATTTTGGTTATTTAAAAATTTCGGTCTGTCACCAGGACAAAACATGGGCTCCTCACGTTTTTTTGTGAAAGATGCAGAAAAACTCTAAGCTTTTGGGCTGCAGGTGAAAAAAGATTTTTTAATTTTAATATTCCAATGTTATGGAGGGAACCATCTAACCACGAAAATGACTGTTACTTTTGTCTCACTAAGACATTTGGTTTTAATAAAAAGAACAAAGAAAGAAAAAAGCTAAGGCAATTCACTTTTAATTTTTGGTTTGATATTTTTGTAAGCATTATTTTTTGTAAAAAAATATCAAAAATAATAAATATCTTGGAAACATGACGTGTTAGATTTTTTTTATAATTTTTCTGAACCTCAGTGCACCTCGATTGTTAAGAAAAAAAAACGTTTCATTCAAAGGACAAAAACTTTGTAAACTAGTGTTATTGAAGCTAACTCAATAACTACCCAAGCAAAGTTAATAATTGTTAACTGTTGTAAGTTGTTTTAATTTTAATCTTATTTTAACTTTATTTCCAATTTTATTACCAAATGTGTTTTGATTTTAATTTTAATCTTTTGATTTTTACTATTAATTTTGTTTAATTCTATTTTTGCAATTTTATGATGAGTTTTGATTTTTATTTTAATATTTTAAATGTTACTACAACTTTGTTAGCTTAGTTATAAATAACTCCTGTAGTGCTATTCTGTAAAAATCTCACCGTGATAACTCAGGTGAAGTGAGCGTGAAGTGAGCCGTCATTCCACCTGATGCTAGGGGTTGACACTATTGACAGTTCACTTTAAGATCACTTCACTTATGTTTTCACGGTGAGATATTTACAGAATAGCACTATGCATGCTGTGGTCTCCTGTAAGTGAAGGAGTACACCTACGAGATACTTTTGTCGATAATTCTTATTTCTTGTGTTTGTGTACACCCTTTGTTGGAGATCCTAAATAAATAAATAAGAATCATCAATACATTTATCCAAGTTAGATTTGCCGTGTTTCGATCTGATTTCCGAAATCAGATCGAAACGTGGCAAATCTAACATCTTGACATTTTAGAACAAATGTAACTTAGAGAGATGTAATTGATGATTCATATGGTTATAATTATGTAAACATATATTTATTATAGTCGCGAATCATATTTTGATCAAGATACAACCTGACACTGACCTGCAAATTGCAAAAAACGCAAGAAAAATTGAATTTCGCGGGCTACCACTGCGCTGCGATTAGTTGGCTAAATACTAAATAGTCACGCCTCTGCTTACTGCCTACTCCTACACAGAATACAGGCAATATTGTTGAATCGGCATTTATCTTTATAATAAAAATTACAGCATTATCACTCACATTCACCCGACCTTGGTATCGCACCCGTAATCACAAAGTCCATAGCCGTGTCACTAATCCAACGGCGGCTTTTACTCGTACCTCTTTGAACATAAAAACCAATGTGTTTTTATGTTCTTAATAAAAACATAGGTATTATTATAGTAACGTCATTATTAAATCTTGAATCAATAGAATGTACGAATATGTACTTACTTGTAAAAAAAAAAAAAATGAATAATTACAATAATTTATTTTATAGCAAAAAATAACTATACATAAAACCTACTTACTCATGTAAAAATGTTTGGCCTCATAGCAACTTTAAATATTTTAATTTGAAGAAACAAAATCTATATCTATACTTAGCATAAAATAAAGTCGCTTTTCGCGTGTCTGTGTGGTTGCGTTGTTCTTCTGAACTACGCAACGGATTTTTACTATCATTCAGAGAATTTATTCCAGAAGGTTTCTGGGCATAATACATTCATATTTAAATTATACATAATATAGAAACCTTCATGTTTTGTCAAGTCGTAAAAACCGTGCGAAACAGGGCCAGCACCCTAATTGCGTAACACATTATCAATCGGAGTTGGTTTCATTTTAACAGTTCATCAACATTCATTGCGTTATTTACGTTGCCGAGCAGACAAATTTTTCGAACATACGAAGCAATGTATTAGCAATTTGTTTCAAAATGAAAGCAACTCCGATCGATAATGTGTTACGTAATTAGGGTGCTGGTCACTATATAAAACAAAGTCGGGTTAGTTACACCATTTATACTTTACCTACTACTACTTACTACTACTACTTTGTGTTACTACTTTTTACTTTACTTTATTTTTTACTTTTTTTTTTACTTTATTTTTACTTTTTTTTTTTTACTTTTTGTATTTTGTATTTTTTCTATTTTGTATTTATAACTCAAAAACGGCGGGACCGATTTTTACAATCTTTAATTTGTTGGATTTGTCTCCGCCCCAAATAGCAGAATAACTGTTAAAACATCGGAAAAATTCAGGAAAAAAAATTATGAAGAAAATTAATTTTCCCATATGATATTTGGACAGGACGTCTGCTCAACGCGGGTCAGCTAGTTTAAAATAAAAATTAAATGCTGTGCACTTGAGAACGGCTAGACTGATTTGGATATTTTTTTGTATTAAAACGTTCGTTATAGTCCGAATTAGGTTTTTACGGAAAGAAAAATTAGAAAAATTTCCCGGATTTTATGTAATTTGGAAAAAATATGAAACTGCTTTTTTTCTATGGGATTTTGTATGAGTTATTGAATGGACAGGAGAACGTGTGTCGGGTCAGTTAGTTTTAAACAAAGAACAAAAATATCTCTCAGAGTATTTACGACCGTAGGCAGTAAATCTTTTGTTGAGACATCTGTACTTTGCACTTGATCTATGCGTCTGGAAAGGTAGATCTTTGTTACTGAGTAAATAGAAATAAAGTCTTCTTTTGTTGGCAAAGGCTTTTTGTGGCATGTAATTGAATAGACCTTAAACAGAAATAAAATAACCCTTGGAGTATAACTCAAATAAATTAACCTTATGTTACAGTGAGTCACTTTAATACAAAGTTACAATGACCTGTTCTCGAAGCATTGGACTTTATAAAATCAAACCATAGGTAACAAACATTTGTAATCACACACGTGTAAACCAAGGACATTTTTTATCTGAACCCTTCACTTTAACAATTTGTATAATGAATTTCCCGCCAATTCCTCAAACTGTCAAAATCACGCAACACTTTTTTTTTCACCACGCACATGTATTTCAACAAACTGCCAGCGGCAGCGGCCACTATCAAAACGTTATTATTTGTTTTTAATCGAAAGCCATACACAAATATCGATACGGATACGCCGACCACGGAACACCCCTCACCATCCGCCATTGCCTAGCAACACTAGCCTCGCCTATAGGTACATGTTGCCAGACGGCTAGACGTCGAGACAGGGGGGGTGCAGCGCTTAATGAAATCACCAATGTACCTAACTACAGTGACAATGAGTTTCGGCCGCCATTTTTGAGCCGCGTAGAGGAAGTTTTGCGTTAGTAGATTTTTGTTCTCAATTTTGTGAGTTCCGTTGCAGAATTGTACTTTTGCGCACTGGTAAACCGAGTTATTGTATGAAGGCATTTCTGTCTTGCGTTTGTGGACTATGAGAAGGCTTCTGTCTGACTCTATCGAGAGCTGGTCGGTTTTGGAGTCTCTGCTGGGATGCCAAGTCGACTGGCGATACGACCAAGTGCTGAGATGTCTTTATGAAAACGCGATATTGACCGTCCAAACTCAGGAGGGACTCAGGAACTCAGGTCGAACTGAACATATCCCCCTGCGTCGAGGGGTGAGACAAGGGGGCGTAATTTCTCCGAAATTTTTCTCTAAAGCATTGGTCTCCGGATGAACTTGGATAAAACCCGGGTTATGATCAAAGAACACGTCTCTCCGGGACCGATTTTTGTCAATGGCGGTGCTCTCGAGGTTGTTAACTGAAGGATTCAGCTGGGTTGGACAGCGTTTGGAAAGCTTCGTCGAGTCTTCTCGTCGCGTATTCCACAGAGCCTAAAAACGAAGGTCTTCAATCAATCAAGGTTAATTAGTGCGTCCTGCCTGTTATGAATTACGGAGCCGAAACGTGGACACTCACGGTACGTCTGGTCCATAAATTCAAGGTTGGTCAGCGAGCTATGGACATGCTATGCTTGGAGTCTCTCTGAGGGATCAAATCCGATCGAGGTAATCCGGCAGAGAAGCAAAGTTATCGACATAGCTCACAGAATAAGCAAGCTGAAGTGGCAATGAGCTGGACATATTAGCCGTCGGACCGATGAGCGTTGGGGTACACGTGTTCTTGAATAAAAGCTGGATGAGAATTGCTGAGAATCGAGCTGAATGGCGTGCAACTGAAGAGGCCTATGTCCAGCAGTGCTATCGAGGCTGATGAGGAAGGTATTTTATTTTGAGTAAATATTAAAGATTCATTTATGGATGATCGAAGGCAAAAGCAGTCAAAATGTGGCCATTTTTGCTGGCAATATTTTAACAATCTACGGCCACAAAAAAGTCAATTGTAAATACTTGTTTTATCTTTTAAATCTACTTTATTCATGTACCTGCAGAGCAATCAGGGTGCAATTGCCATATATTGTCATTACCGAACGAACCAATGGACTCCTGATTGCAACAAATCAGCTGTTGTGGAATAATGACACATCGTTTTCGAAAAAGAAAAGGTAATTACTGTTTCCATTAAAATGTATTTTTCTTTTTTTCGATAAAAATTCTCTTTTTAAAATCAACCTTGGTCAATTGACAATGAAAAGCATTGATGAAAATAATGAATCTCTTGGTGCAAATAAATTATTTTCTTTCTATTTTCTCACTGTAGGTACTTTAGTTTTATTTATGGCAAGGATAAGCAAGGCTAACTGGCACCCATAGTTTCCATATTATTTTGACTAAAAACTACTACTAGGTTACTACTACTACTACTACTACTACTACTACTACTATTACTACTACTACTGCTACTACTGCTACTACTATTACTATTACTACTAGGGACTAGGTTTAGTAAAATTAAGAACGAACCACGAACAAATTATTAGAAAACTACCATAGCCCGAAATAATTCAAAGATACGTCTTTTTATGGTATGGGTTTAATAATTGCCTGAAATAAATGATATTTAATTTAATTTAATTTAATTAGGAACGATAACGACACTCATTGACACTAAAATTCTGTGAATCTTGCGCAGTAATACTTGCGTTTTCCTTAATATATTAGGCAAATATCCTTAAATATTTTTTATATGGCTTTATGTTTGGATTCAACTGATGAACACATTATTTTTCATTAATTAACCTACTTGTATTCAATTTATTTGTTTGTCTTTGATTAATTAAATTATAGGTACCTACCTATAACTAGATGTTGCCCGCTACTTCGTCTGCGATTCATGATGACAGGTAGCCTATGTCTTTTTCTAGGTCATGGTCAAATATGCCAAATTTCATCCAAATCCGTTCAGTCGATCTATCGTGAAAGCGTAAGCGTAACAAACAAAACCAGTTTCGCATTTATAATAATAAGTGTCATTTAATTTTTTTGCAATGATACTTTATACTTAATATAAATTTATTAATTACTTATGGTAGTAGGTTTAGAACTGCAATAGGCTCGTCCCCTATTACATGGGACTTTTAAGTCTAGCTGGCAAAATGTGGGTGTACTATAGGTACACCTCTGCCTATCCTTCGGGGGATTACAGGCGTGATGTTATGTTATGTTTAAAGATATTTTTACTTAAAAAATAATATTTGAATACCTACTTAAAAATAATACTTATTATTTATTCTTTAAAATTCTTATTTATTCTGCATTAGCAAAGAGTAGATAAGTACCTACAATTATTTTGTTCTCTACATAGTTAATTAATATTGTTACATATTTATTTACTTACTTCATTTAATTTGTAGAATAATATTTGTATGACGAGCACGTTAGTGACAGGACACAGAAATACCCACATTATAAATATTGTAACCCATACCTTGTACCTGGTACATGTATGTACATTCTGCAACAAAAGCCGATTAACACTTGCAGTTTTTTAATCTTAATTATTAAGCGAAATATTTCATTCAAATCGGAACAGCAGTACTTAAAATTTTAAGAACATTAACTCTTAACAGTTAAACGAAAAAAAGCAGTTTATCGAATCATTTTGTTTTAATTTAGACAATGTCAAAAAGTAGCAGTGTTAACCGACTTCTGTTGCATATAGGTATATGATTTGATTGATTTTTCCACTAGGAACATTTATATGCAGAGTGTATCAGAAATGTGTGTTCATATTGAAGGGTGTGTGGTCACAGATTAATCTGTTGTGTGGTACAGACCATCAAAATTAACAACTTTCTCCGTGGGATCAACATCGTAATCGCAAAAAAAATATCAGTTGTCCCATACATTTAGATCAAATAGGTACCTATTGAAGTTTTGTATGGGACAGTAGATTATTTTAAATATGACCACACATTTCTGATACACACAGTAGAACTTTTCCAGATATACAGGATGGCAAGGACATCGAAGCGAAACCTGTTACCATGGATTCAGTACATGATTCTCGAATCTCCTCCCGAGTTGAATTTTTCGTCGGTTATTAAAAAAAATCTGCTGTTTCCTACAAAAGTGCGTACCTACGGCCGTATGTGGTCAAAATATATGGAACAGCAAATTTTGGTTTACATAACCGGCGAAAAATTTCAATGCAGGAGGGTCCAGAATCATGTACTGAATCCATGTTAAGGACTCAGCCGGTCAAGCCACCCAAAACTGTCGAATTTTTCCAATCCACCTTGAGGCTACTGCTTAGGCGATAAAGATGAAAATCTATTAAAGAAAGACAGATTGTAGTAGCTAGCTAGATGCACGTCGATGTCACTGCCACCTTTTTATTTTTTTTTAATTTTTTTTTTTGTGGATGGGAAATCATCAAATGACTTCTCCCGCTCTGGGCGGAGCGGGAGGGCGTGTCAGACTTTTACTGACTAAAACCCACCCGTGTTCCTTCAGTTGCCCGTGCCAGGGCCACGGTATCTCTTTCGAACTACCTGCGACCCCGGCGGCATCGGCCCAATTGGACCCCGTCACTGCTGACATCTCTTTAAGGCGCGCGTGGAATACAACGCGCAGTCGACCCGGGCCTGGTCCTTACCGGACGGCGAGCTGCCCATTACTCGTCGTCCGCAAGCCCGCACCTACGGTGGCCGGGAATCGGCGATAGATTCCCGCCGCCCAGGGCGTCTCCTGCGGCGGCTAAGGGCGCGAGGGCGCGGCTGTTGCCTCTTCCTCACGCGTTCCGCCTCCTCCTTCGCAAGCGTTACTGCTTCGCAGAAGGAGGTGACGGCCTCCCATGCACTCTCGCTCCGCACCCTGGCCTGGACCAGGTTTGGACGCGAGAGATCGCCGACGCCGATCGCCTCCGTCAGAACACGGCGGTGCTCCGCCCGGCTTGGGCGGAGCATACAGTGGAGGTCTACCCGGCTTGGGTAGACCTCCACTGTATGCTCCACCGTGTCCTCCGGGCGACCAACACAATGGTGACACCCGGGCGGTCCCTGCCACCCTGTGTAGTGAATTTGAAATGATAAGTTTTGTGATGTCATCCTATCAGCCAACAGGCAGGCCAATTTTTCCATGCAGGAAGAAGAAGGAACAGCGAACACAAGAAACGAACATTGATCACGCTTGCCAAGTTCGTATAGATAATATACCAACAACAACATACAATACACAACACAACAATATACAATTTTGTAGTTGTTGTTGTTTTGTTGTTGTTTTTTGTTTGTGTTTGTTTTTTTTATTTTATATATACAATTTTGTAGTTTGTGTCTTTTTTTTTGTTATGTGTTTTTGTGGTGTACAATAAAGTATATATAAATAAATAAATAAATAATACCATTAATTTAAGGAAAGAGGGTTTCCTTCGCTCTGACCCAGTCAGTAGTATTTTAACTTTTAACCCGTAATATAGCAACTTAGTTAATTAAAGGAATTGGTTCCATACCTACTTCTTAACAAATTCAGATACAATAAAATTGACTTTTAAAACTTAGTTAACTTCAGATTTTGCTAAAAAGAATCAGAAAAGCTGTCTCGTGAAAGTCCGTAATCAATCATTAAAAATCTGATTAAAAATATACATTCCTAAAGTTTTACTTGCTAATTAATTTAACAAAGAAATTTAATTAAGAATTTGGCAGATTTCATTACTTTTCATGAGCGATTGATAGTCACCATTTTTCTTTTAATATTTAGATTTCCGCAGACTGCCGTAATTCGCACTTAAAAAGCCGACCAGGTAGGTATGAATCAGACTGGAGCACCGGGTTCCGTGCCAATTATAGTGGTCCTTCTTTTTAATTAGGTAGGTAGTATATTTGCCGTGATAGTTATAGATATTCTGTGGAAATTTCAAGTGGCTATGATATGGCTATACTATATGACAGCTGATGATAAAGATGTGAACGACAGAGGGACAGAAATGCTTAGTAATAGGGTCCCCCTCCTACCTACGGAACTCTAAAAATGGTTTCCATGTCGCCCCTTTTTATGCATTGACCATCGATCTCTCAATCCATCGTTTAAACTCAAAGTATCCATCATCATCAATCATAAAAGAAACTTCCTTGTCTTACTTGCTAATACTTTTCATAGATGGCGCTTTAAATTCTGAATTAGCGCCAAAGAGGTGATTATAACTTATTAAGTATAGCCAATTTTAAAAAGTGAATTTTAACTGTTTCAATCTAAACATGATAATTCCATTAGGGTTGGTAATTTTATTTGGAACTGTACCTGCTTAATTAGAAGGTGTTGTACATAATTATGGCTGAAGGAATAATAAGGTCTCGGGCGTTTTGTGTACTTAACTAGTTGCTGCCCGCGGATTCGCTTCGCCCACGTGGATGTCAATTCCCTATTTGAATCGGATTTTGATCACAATTTCATGGGTTTTTTTTTGTGTGGAACCCTAATTATTTTCTAAAAATAAAAGTAACCTAAGTTACTTCATATAACATCAGCTATCTGCCAATGAAAGTCCCGTCAAAATTGGTCCAGCCGTTTCGGGGATTAGCCGGAACAAACAGACAGACAAAAAATTTAAAATTGTTTTTTTGTTTTAAGTACCGTACAGGTAGATACTTTCATTATGTATTTAGTAAAAAGCTGTTATATAAACATTACAAACAGACACTTCAATTTTATTTATTTGTATGGAGTATGGGTAGCATAAGTTATCTTTACAAGTTTTAAGTACGGTTTTTGTGAACCTACATTAAATTAGGGTTTCTCCCTATGTTCATGTAGTGTAGTTGACTTTCCAAATCTAGCTAAAGGAACACCTCGTTCTTCTAGTTTTAATGGCAAGATACCTTTCAAAAGGCTTTCAGAAACCGACTAGATTTGTAGAAAAGTCTGACTACCTAACAAAATTGTTATTTTATGCAGAGAAAGTATTTTTTTTATCAGAACCTAATGCGACTAGATCAGATTCCATGACTGAAAATGTAATGCACTACTTTGGTAAAACACTAAAGCTCATCTTTAATCTGTAAAAACCATCTTACAGATTAAAGTTGTGCTTTAGTTTTTTTACCAAAGTAGTGCGTAATTATTATATAAATTAAAGTCGGTTTTCGTATTTCTTTGTGTGACCGCGTTGTTCGTCTAAATTACGCAACGGATTTTGATGGAAGGTTTATTTATGTGTAGGATTGATTTTAAAATTACATTTAATATAGAAAACCCGATGTTTCGTCAAGTCGTAACAGCTGTACGAAGCAGGGGCGCTAGTAAAATAATGAAAAAATATGCTGTAAAAATGCAAAATTAACTTCAGCGCACACAGCGTTATATTACAAAACACACACATCAATAGTAACTCATTCCATCTCGGTAATATTTTCTTCTTTCCGCGCGGAAAGTAAAATTTCTCAATGAATACACTCGCCGGCTTTTTAGAAGATCTCTATTTCTGTATGTTTATTTGAGTTGCTCGGCGAACTAATCAAAGTTTACCAACGAGCTGAGTAGTACGGACGATGCCTATCTGATTGATTGAGAATCTAATATTTTTTCAAATTATCTTGCTGAATATTCTGTTTGCTATCTTCTATCATTGGTTTTTCTTTTAAGTCTACATTATTTACCTTAGTAAAAAAATCAAATTCAAATCTTTATTGCCTATCACATGTGTTTACAAGGTCTTAATAATGTTAATAAGGTTCACATGGACCCTGTCGGGCACAACAATTAAATAAAATATAAAATATGAGTAGCAGCTTGACTCAAAATAAATAAGATCACACAAAAATTAAATTCAAAAAGCCATATCACAAATAGAAATTGAATAAAAAAATAAAAAATTAGTAATCATTCAAAATTATACTACTTAATTCAAAATAAATAATAATGTCACAAATCAAAAAATAAAATAAAAGATTAAAATTAAAAAGAAACACAAAATTCAATTTATTAAAAGTAAATAATGACACAGACTAATATAATATAAAGAAATCAAATTTACGATAATACAAAACTCAATTAATTAAAAATACATAAATAATGTCATAATAATAAAATAAGAAGTGGAAGTTATCCCATTTTGATGTCATCATTAAAAAATTAATTCAGTGAATAATAGCACACATACACATACATCATATTTTATACTGTGATAATAGTAACAGTATTATTGGAGTAGTATTTATTCGACGTCATCACGTCAACGCCGGCAGTCGCTGAAAACCAGCGCTCTGGGGCTCTCTCTAGCATAGGGTCGCAGCATTATGCTGAGCGATGGCTGTTTTGCGTGGATGTGACGCATATTTTCCCCCAACTTGTTCTTTTTTTTTTGTGTTAGTGTTATTTCTTTGCGTCATGTTAACCGCAAATAAACTTACTTTCTTTCTTTTTCTTTTACAGTCAGTAATCTTAAATGTTTCGCCAGATAAAAAAAAAACATCTACACTACCGAGAAACGTCAGACAGGGGTCAATGGGGTAATAACTAGCCAATGAACTCGAAAATCCCTCAAAAAATTGTGTCAACCTTCCACCAAACACCCTGTATACGACTAATGCCCTGTTTCTGAAGAATTCTTAAACGAAGTATTATTTGTAGCTTCTTTAGATTCGACAAAATTATCTATTTGAGGTGAGTAGTGCAGCTGCCAAGCGCCACCATTGAGAAAAAAAATCATAAGTCTGGAGAACAACGGTCGTTTTTGACATTAACTGCTGAGGCTTCGAACCTAGGAGGTTTAGTGTTGATTTTTTATACAAAAAATTCTACCTCATCTGACTAAAATGTGTGCATAGGAATTTGTGGAACATTTTGAAACCTATGCTGGTTTCAAAATGTTCCATATCTCCAGACTTACGATTTTTTTCTCAATGGTGGCGCTAGTTGGCAGCACTACTCGCCTTAAGCGAATTTCTTCCTTATGCTCGGTTTTTGAAGTACTAAACCCGATAGTAATTCACTCGACTTTTAAGCTAAATTCTTCCTTAAGGTCATTACGCAGTGGTAAAATTCCATTTTTCTTAAGTTTTTTGCAATTTGATCAGTGTCAGGTTGTTTGTATCTTGATCAAAATATGATTCGCGATAGTAAAAAATATGTATTTACATAATTATAATCATATGAATCATCAATACATCTTTCTAAGTTAGATTTGCCTCGGTTTGGTCTGATTTCTGAAATGTACCTCTGCGCATTCACCTTAAGAGGATATATCGAAGCGTGGTTTAGCTCGGTGTGTATTTGACGCGAGAGAGATATTGTAGAAGACTCACGCGCACCGGAACTAAACGCGATTCTTTTAAATGTAGATTTATGACAAAAGGCTATACTTGAACATTTTTTTAGCTTAGTAAGTTCTTAACATATTTAAATACCTTCGATCTAAAGCAAATTTTACTGCACAATAAGGAACTGTTTACGTATAATCGCATAAAACAGGAAATAGATTTGCTATTTTGGAATTTTTTTCTATCGAAACAATTTCAAGTAGGTAATCTTGTTTCGTCTTTAGTACAGCAGTAGACAATACGTATATTAAAATAACACATATAGAAAATCCAAATGATTTAACCATACGCATACATTTGGTTGTATAGGAATTATAAAAACACGAAATTTGTCGATGTATCCTCTTAACATCTTTCAGCCAAGGGATTTGCCACCTAAATACGTATTAGTTTGACCCCTCCCCACCAAAGTAAGTGGTGTTATAAATTATATTAAGTAAAAATCACCGATCATCGATAAAGTATTCTTGTAAGTAATCGATAAATCGATTCTATTGTTTCGTAATCGATTAAAAACGCTGAGTAATGATTCTGTGAGCGATACCGAATAGAGTAGATTTATGATTGTTAATAAATTATCTTACATTTTCTAATTCAATATTGTATTGGAGGTTTGAGGGGCTCGTGGCTAAATAATGACAGACGCATGGGTCGATCGAAAGTTAAGCTAGTCTTGCCGAGGTCGGTCTTTGGATGGGTGACCATCCAGGGGTGGCGAACCAATGGCACGCGTGCCATCAATGGCACGCGACAAAATATTTTGGGCACGCCACCGCACCGATCGAAACGCTTTGCATTTTAGTTCAAAGTAACAAAGTTCACTTAAGAAGTATTGAGAAATATGGCATGATTAGTAAAGGGGACAAAGCGGTGTATATTTTATGTTCTGGAACAGTAATAAGTAGAACATCGTCTGTAAAACGGCACTTTGAAACAAATCACAAATGCGTTTGTCAAAAAAGCGAACCAGAGCAAAAGGAATTAATTGCAAGTGCAATGAAAGACAGAAATAAAATGGCGACGTCAATCTATCTATATCTATATAAAAAACATACGTGTCGAATTAAGAACCTCCTCCTTTTTATTCGTCGGTTAATAAAAAGAGAAATCCTGACTGACTGACTGACTGACTCATCAATGCCCAGCCCAAACCCTTGAACCTAGAAAGCCGAAATTTTGCACAGAGGTTCCCTTTATAATGCAGACCAGGAATAAGGAAGGATTTCCCGGTAGCACGTTCCCGTGGGATATTTTCCAACATCCACGCAGGCGAAGCCGCGGGCAAACGATAGTGTTTAAATATGTTGGCAAAAACTGTCATAACTATGAGCCCGGCAAGTTACTCGGCATAGTCAATCTGCCTAGCCTTTTCCCAACTATGTTGGGGTCGGCTTCCAGTCTAACCGGATGCAGCTGAATACCAGTATTTTACATGGAGCGACTATACCTATCTGACCTCCACAACCCAGTAACGCTCCATGTAAAATACTGGTACAGGTATTCAGCTGCATCCGGTTAGTCTGGAAGCAGACCCCAACATAGTTGGTAAATGTCTAGGCAGATGATGACATGTATCTAATTTAATATTGGAAAAGTAGAATGTTTCTAATTTGGCCTTAAGGCTCCAGCAAACAGGCGCGACATGCGACGCGAATCCCTCGAAGAGCTATCCCTCGTAATGTAAGGAATTTTAAGGCGAGTATTGATGCCAACTAGCGCCACCATTGAAAAAATATCATAAATCTGGAGATAAGGAACATTTTGACATATGCTCACATTTTTAGTCAGATGAGGTAGGTCAGGTGAGGTCAAAAAATTCTACGCCACCTTGGCGGCACTACTCGCCTTTATAATAATGCGGTGCCTTTGTGTCGCGCGCGATTCGCATTGCGTGATTTGCGTGTCGCGCCTGTTTGAAGGAGCCTTTATTGGACGAAAATAAACTCGTCCCTAGCGAGCAATCTTTGCTTACTTACGGCGAGTAGTGCTGCCAATTAGCGCCACCATTGAGAATAATATCATAAGTCTGGAGATATGGACCATTTTGAAATTTTCTATGCTCACATTGTTAGTCAGATGAGGACGATTTTTTGACCTCGGCTGACCAATATATTTCCAGTTTACAGTGACCTCTCATTGTGAGGAAATCCTATACAATGCAAGATCAGCTTATACTGGAAATTTATAGCTTGATCTGTAGCCGTGCGTACCTACATTTGATAAGGATAATAATTTATTTTAAACCTAATTCTAAAAGGACCGAAATTAAACAACACAATTATGTAGGTAAGTATGTAAGTATTTTAATTAAAAGCGCCTATTTAATTTATCGTATACAATTCGTATCCGTCGCTGAAGGCGGAGATTTCTTGAAAACGGTCAAGAAGGTGGTTAAAGCAGTGTATCTCATAAACCGTAAATATTTTTGACAAATAAAAAATATGATATTTTCAAGTCGTTTTCGCGTATGCCCCGGCCACACTACAAAGTCAGTCAGTGAAGTAAAATTCGGTCAAATTATCGCCGCGTATGTGGTGGCTACACCTACGGTTATTGCCCTTCAACGCGATAATCAATGGCGATATATGTATAATGTGGCCCCGCCAATACAGTGATGGAACTCAAAACATAATTAAACATACTTTAATGCACCAAAAAATCTTCAAACATACCTCTTAATAATCTTTAAAAGCAGTTTATCCCTTCATGAACAATTATAATTATAATTTAAAACAGCATAAAATTACAAATGCCAAACTGCATCCAGTGATGGATTATTTATTATTAAATACTTAATTTCTAATTTTATACGATTTTATTTGGAATTTTACAAGTGACATAAGTAATTCCGGTGCAAGTGAGAGTCTTCTATCTCGCGCGTCAAACTCACCATTTCACTAACACACCGAGCTAAACCACGCTTGGATGTAGGGCCTGAACGAAAAAGGATAAAACTCAGACATTTGATTTGAGGAATAAAAGGGTCTAATTCTAAGCCACCTAAAACGTATTGCCAGGTGTATTCGGACAATTTACCAATAACAATTAGATAATAGAACAATAAAAAAGACTAAAAAACACGTCGAGTTATTGTGACGTGAATAATTTTATATTGACGCCTGTGGCAATGACCGCGGCTGATGTTCGGTTCACGGCCGTTTAAAAAAAGACGTTTATGTTTTAAAAACGCTTTTATCCTTGTACGCTTGTAATTGGCCGAGCTGGATCTTCGGTGCGTTCGTATTCGTATGATGAATGCACCATTTTTGTACACTGAACACCCCACACTCGAAAATAAATAAACGGCCGAAGCGACACGGGGCGCTGAGGGCGGCACCCCCACAGCAGCGGCACACACGCACACACGCGCGACTCAGGGCGACCGAGAGGGCGCTACCGTCGCTCAGTCTCGCGCCGGCCCCCGCTGAGGTCGGACGTTTGTCGCTCTCTGTGATGCGATCGGAAAAATAAACTAGTTTTGTTCCGGTACGACATACCGCCTCCTGTGCGCTGTTAAATTTTACGTGTTTGTGGACATTTGTGAACGTGATTTTTATCTAACGTGAACGGTTAGTATCCCCTTTTGAAGTTGGGATTTTTTGTAGCCGCCCGTCTTGTCTACACATGTTCATTGTTTACATCTGTAGTTATAGGCATGTGTTTAGTTTTTTTCTACTATCCCTCGTAATGTAAGGATTTTATTAATAAACGGGAAGTTCAACGCGTTGGATGAATCATAAAGCGGAGTACCCACATTGAATAAGTCGTTTCTATTTCCAGATAAACTGTTGGGATTGATTGGGAGCCGTTGACTTGTGTTGAAACAAAGGTTTACATTGTCGGAAGGTGAACGATCTTCATTCGACTCGCTACAGGTATGTTTGAACAAGAAATTCATTCATTGGTACACACTCATACGCCTACGGTCATACTTTTTCGAATTTTGAATCTATTTGAAAACACATGTTTTTACGAACGGTCGTAATTTTGAATTTTTACAAGCGTCACATAAAACGTAAGTTTTAAAACGTTTTGTATCGTCCGATCCCAGTCCATAGATTAAACCAGCGTCCGCATGACTAATTACAATTTGAAATGCCTACAACGTATCTGTCGCACGGAAACGAAGCGTAATCCGTTTTTGTGTCATTGACCTCATTGTCTATGCTTTAATAGAAGCTACTTTTTGCTCAAATTGCGTATACCTTACGTAATGTGTTAGCCATGTATTCGCATGTAATAATTAAAC
Source organism: Cosmia pyralina (assembly GCA_946251885.1). NCBI lineage: Eukaryota > Metazoa > Arthropoda > Insecta > Lepidoptera > Noctuidae > Cosmia > Cosmia pyralina. The sequence goes on along the minus strand of OX276342.1, from coordinate 20,013,806 downwards.
TATTGTGTTGCCTATCAAAGCAAGGCATCGGGGCTGTGCACACCTTATATAATGTATAACCTTTTGTATGACATTTTGATGTCGAAGCCTTTCAAATCGTCTGAATAAATCGGTTACTTGTTGCTCTTATTCGTTGGCAAAGCTAGTGCTGTTGTAGTACCTAGCATATTTTCGCCGGTCTGTTTTCAAACAAAACTATTTTAGGTACGCTGTAGTTCATAGATCAGAAAATAATCCTACAGACGCACCACAGTGGGTTATTTGTTGATAAATTAGGGTGAACGGCCCAGTAGACGACCGTTCAAGGTTATATCTCGAGTCTGATAATCCAATTTTTTTTTATCTACGTAAATGATTTATTGTTATGTTTTGTTAATGAATTTGTCGGTTGTGTTCATTACTTTAGGACTTACATTTTTATTGCATTATTTATTTTTTTAGGTAGGTAGATACTTTCATTACTTACCTACTCGTACTAAAAAAACTAAAGAGTCGGTTACTTCCTTCCCCATATACTGTACCTACCATAGTTTTATATTCTCTTTGCCCACGTTATCACCCACGCAAGGCGGCATGGTGTCTTTTTTTTTAATAACATGCCTAGTATAGTTTTATTATTTACTTAATGTAATTCTATAGTCATGAGATGTACTAGGTATCAAGTTTTTAAAACAAGTTAGTCATTACCTACCTTTATTACATTATGATGACTTGATTTTGTCGGGTTCACTGCTTTCGTAATAATAGTAGGTAGGTGGAGAACTAGGAAACAAAGTAGGTCTAAATGTACCTATACATATAGATTAGTATTAACAACACAACAGCTTGCCCTCTCTTTGACTTGAAAATGATAAGGTCAGATTGAATTCAGGTAGATACTTACTTACTTAACAATAGCATTTTGGAAAACAAGGGAATGAGAATGAGATTTCTCCTAACCATTATTCAAATCGAATCATAACTTATGTAGGTAGCTATTAATCTTCAAACTTAATAATATTCCCCCATAAGTAAGTACCTGCCTAGATTAAATACCGGCGAAATGCGAGTTGGAGTCACACGCGAAGGGTTCCGTACTACCGTACAATTATTTAACAGTACACTACATATAAAAAATACCTACCTACCTACTTGGTTTAAAAAAAAAACGTTTCTTTTATTCCTCTTTAATTGTGTTACATTTTTCTTTTATTATTTGTAATATAGCAGCAATAGAAATACACAATCTGTGAAGATTTCAACTGTCTACCTATTGCGGTTCATGAGATACAGCCCGCTGACAGATGGACGGACGGACGAAACCCTATTAAAGCGAACTTTGTAATAGGGTTCCGTTTGGCACCCGTCGGGTACGAACCCTAAAAATCCAATCAATCCCTTCATTAGATATAAAATTTTCAGTTCATAGGTTTTTGAACCTATCAGTTTTGAAATCTCGTCGTTAACTACCTACAAATATACTCGTATTCTCTCACAAAATTCATTTAAAAAAAATCTTACTTGTGATATCACAGTCATTACCTGCACCGAGTCATGAACCTACACCGCCAACAAGCCGTTGAATAACCCGAATTCCTTGACACAAAGGAAGCAGCTGATCAATGCATTCTACTTTCATTATCATTTAATTTCCTACAAAAATACAAAAAAATATGCTAAGTTGATTCTACCTTCATAATGTATATTTATGAAGTTTTGAAAATAAAGTTCGAAAGGTATACCTAAATAAATCATCAATCTACCTAGCCTTTTCCCAATTAACATGGGGTCGGCTTCCAGTCTAACCGGATGCAGCTGAAAACCAGTATTTTAGTGGTACCTTTAAAATACCAAAATCTGAACTAACATTATATATTCGAAAGTAAGTTTGTTTATTACCTTTTCACGCCTAAACCACTGAACCGATCATCCTGAAACTTCGCATATACGTTGTCAGGTGTACAGAGACGGACATAGGGTACCTTTCATCTCGAAAAAAAAGTACTGTTCCTGAGGAAAACAACAATAACGTTCTTATGATAATAGATGGCGCCACGTGTCTTTCGAATCATGATCGAATTATATTATTACAAGCAGAGTACAACCCGAATTGATTGTCAGATTCTAAATTAACGCGAGCGATGCCGCGGGCAAAAGCTAGTAATGCTATAAAATTTATTTCGTTGATCAGGAGTCCAGTAAATAATGGATCAATGAAACGTAACGGGTAGGTAGCTCACCTGATTTCCAACAGCTAATTTGAATAGTTAAAAAGCTCGGAGGAGGAGCTCGTGGCTAAGTAATAACAGCCGCACGGGTCGATCCATCAGGTTAAGCTACGCTTGCCGGGGTTGGTCCGTGGATGGGTGACCATCTTTACATACCGAGACTCCTCCGTGCCTCGGAAAGCACGTTAAGCCGTTGGTCCAGGCTGTCATTCGTGGATCTTTGACAGTCGTTACGGGTCGTCAGAAGCTCGAAAGTCTGACAATCAGTCTTACCAAGGGGTATCGTATTACCCAGTTAATGGGTTGTGGAGGTCAGATAGGCAGTCGCTCCATGTAAAATAATGGTATTCAGCTGCATCCGATTAGACTGGAAGTCGACCCCAACATAGTTGGGAAAAGGCTAGGCAGATTGAATTTGAATAGTTAAAAAAAACCGAGCCTACGGAATATATTTTTTATTCAAGATATTTTTTTCGAATTTTACTATTTGGGCTAGCCTGGAACTAAAGTGGTCTATTATACCAATAAATGTTTATCTTCAATATAACATACAGTGACTTCAAACGCGTTTCGTTTGTTATCTCAAAATATTTATATTGTATCAGACCAAAGAAATATAGCTAATGTAAATAACTTTTACAAAAATGGTACGTTTTTCCTTCTGGTTTGTCTCTGCCACCATTCCATCTAAATTTTGCTTCATCTACCTTCTATCTTCTTTTCTAGACATCCCCTGCCCACTTCCACTTTAGGGCAGGTCACCCTTTGAACACCGATCTTTAAATATTTTCGACTAGTCAATCTGCCTAGCCTTTTCCCAACATGTTGGGGTCGGCTTCCATGAGCGACTGTCTATCTGACCTCCACAACCAAGTTACTGGGTATATGATACCCCTTGCTAAGACTTGTTGTCAGACTTTTGAGCTATTGACAACCCGTAACGACTGTCAAAGATCTACGAATGACAGCCGTAACCAACGGCTTAACGTGCTTTCCGAGGCACGAAGGGGTCTCGCTAGGTAATGGATGGTCTCCCATCCACAAACCGACCGCGGCAAGCATAGCTTAACCTTTGATCGACCCGTGCGGTTGTTATCATTTAGCCACGAGCCTCTTATAAGGTAGGTTACACACAGCAGCAGGTCAAGTTACTACAAACAATCAAATGTTCTCATTCGATTTTGAACTTAAATATTAACATTTTAACGTTTAAAATCATCTGGAGAAATTTGACAGTTTGGTATATTTTGATGTGCTGTTGTCTGTACCTACGTTCGGCGCCGCCACGGCATTCTGTTAGCTCCGTTATCTACTGACTAGTATTTTTACCACGGGCATGAGCTAATCTCATTGCCACATGCGAGAAAAAAATGGTGTGGTCATTATTTATTACTTCAGTAACTCACAGAGAAAAAAGCGAGCGAGCCTTACAGTAGTCGCATATAAATGATGTGTAACATCTGACATCTCAACTTGGTAAAAGTACTTTTTAGTTCCATACCAAAATTCAACAAACATTTTCCAATCCGCCACTCAAAACTTTTAGAAAAATATTTTCACTTCCTGTTACACACTTCCGTCCCTTTATACGAAACACTCCTCAGATTGCAGGCAAGCGAGAGGAAGCAAATGTCTGTTCTATATTCTCAACCGATAACAAGGAGCCCTTGAAATAACATTACAAGTGTCAACTTCTCAGAACACCACACAAAAGACATGTACACAACATAATAAGACATACATTATAATGAAATAGTAAAGAAGAATGTTTGTCTAGATGTATGTTCCGGATTGGCACAAAAACGGATTTGAATGAAAGGACTATCAGTAGTTCAACAACACTCAATGCGATATTTATCTTGAGCAGACAAATTTTTCGAACATATGAAGCTGTCATTCGTGGATCTTTGACAGTCGTTACGGGCCGTCAGAAGCCCGAAAGTCTGACAACCAGTCTTGCCAAGGGGTATCGTATTACCCAGTTACCGGGTAGTGGAGGTCAGATAGGCAGTCGCTCCATCTAAAATACTGGTATACAGCTGCATCCGGTTAGACTGGAAGCCGACCCCATCATAGAAAATCATTCAGTGAGTGTGTTACGCAATTAGGATGCTGGATTAACACATAGGGTACTTTTAATCCCGATAGTACGTTCCCTTGGAATAATTTTCGACCTCGGGTGAAGCCGCGGTCAAAAGCTAGTAGACTATAAAAAGATTCAGAACGCAGATACACACATCAAAAGTGTCTAGGGATCAACATATATTTTTGCAATAACTTTTCTCCTGATTGATATTAATTAAAATTTTCTTTAAGGATTCATCAAATAAAGTGTTTTCGTTTGTCACAGTAACGATAAACCAAGTCACCTTTGCATTAATAAAGAAATTTGCCATTTTCCTAATAAAGGGATTTTTGACATTTGAACCACTAACATTAAAGTTCGAAAAAAAGACTGAAATAACAGTTTTCTTTAAAATTTTATTGGGTAACTTAAACAATTAATAATCCGTGTTTCTACCGCGAACACTAACAACACAAGAACATCGGTTTGGCATACTCAAAATGAGTTCATCCAAATCACGCTGTGGAATGGCCGCCCATGTTCGTTGCAACAACAAAAAAAGGTCTTCTTGCGACTGGATACCCTCCATATTCGGCAGAGCTCTTCTCTGTAGCATATCCCATGCATGCTCAATCGGGTTCAAGTCTGGCGACTGAGCAGGCCAGGCAACATTGATGTTAGCTGCGGCGAGAGTCTGTCTTACAACTCTTGCGGTGTGCGGTCGTGCATTATCATGCATTAACTGAAATAAGGGACCGATTTGCACTTGTAGAGGAACGATGACGTCTGATACAATCGTCTCAGCATAAATTTGAGCGTTGAGGTTGCCTCTGATCCAAATCAACTCAGTTCTTCCGCCGATCAATACCCGCCCATACCATGATGGTTCCACCACTATAAGGATGGACTTCCTGGCAGGATTTTAATCGCTGTTGGCGTCCAGGGGTTCTCCAGTGTCGTATACGTCTTGGATACAAGACGTATACGACACTGTTAAGTTCCCTGAAGAGTGATGAAGCCTCACGGCTAACATCATGGCGGTTATAGTTGGAGCTCTTCGAGTTAAGATTTGAATGTATCGGTCTTGTCTCCGTGTGGTGCAGCGATACCGTCCTCCATGGCGCTCAGCCACGGTACCAGTGCTTCGGTAACGTGTCCAAAGTCGACTGATAACACTCTGACTTGTATTCAGAGCTAAAGCCACAGTACGTTGCCGGGAACCAGCTTCTATCATTCCCACGGCTCTGAGCATTTCTTCCCTGCTTAAATGACGTCGCCGCTCCATAATAACGTTGGTTTTAATCAGTAGTAGGGAAACAGTAGCACTAATAATGTCTTCAATGCGTTGTATGTTTTTATAGGGAAAATATTGACAGCTGATTTTCATCTTTTACTCGAATTTGATTCACAGTTCCTGATTCAAATTATGAAATGCACCAAAAAGGATCCATATAAATTTATAAAATCATAAATTTATTACAAAGCCACATCTCAATCTCAAGAAATCCGCATAAAAATGCTTGATCCCTAGACACTTTTGATGTGTGTACGTTACTTGTTATTCATAGTTCCACTTAATGAAATGCAAATGTGTTCCCTGTTGATTGATTGCCTTTTAGTCCATGAGAGGGGGAGCTTCTTATATCTAAAGTTCAAAGAGTTTCCGAACAGTTCATAACTCAAATATCTTTCACCCTATTTGTCACTACCGTTATTAATACCCGCACTTAGTAATTGGGACCCTTTGGTTTTAGTGGGTTCATGTGAAATTGGTTAGTAAATTATGGGTAAGTTATTTGTATCATTTGATTCCCTGAGCACATTAAAGGCTCCAGCAGACAGCGCGACGCGACTCCGGTAGTACAATTTTAATGAAGTTTTCATAGAAATTGTAACACCAGAGTTGCGTCGCGCCTGTCTCAGAGAGCCGTAAATGAAAAGAGAATTTGTCTCTTCAAATTTCATCTTCAAGACTAGTCAATCATTCAAAATTGTAACGACTTATTAATAAAATCGTAGTTTGAAGATACTCATAGGTCGTTTGGTTTTAAGACTCTTTCAAATAGGGCCTTGTTTAAAAACATTACAATCTGACAATTTTGGTAAATAAGTGACAAATCAGTAAAGTTATATGACAAGTGCTGTTTAATAAACCCTACAATTATGTAAGAATTATACAAGTAAAAACATTAGAAATATTACCATTACAAATGCTGTTTAATAAACTTTTACATGTGTAGAGAACGCCTGTAGATTTCGATGACAATATTGTATCTACAAATTTGTAATAATAAGTTACAAATTACATAATATTCACTTGTGCATACTCGATCACTGCTTAGGTTGTATTCTATAGGGTATCGACATGAATGGAACGTAGACTGAGTAGTTACATATAAGTGAACTTGATTTCGTTTTATTAGTGTTTGTAGTAGTTTGAAAACTGTACTTAATTATTTGTTTCTTTGTTCTTTGTTTTTTTTTAATAATTTTATTTTTGTAGTCTTTTAGCACTCCCCTTGGTTTGTATACCAATAATATATATTGCACTAAGTTACCTATATGTGTGGACTTGTAATTAGCTAAATAGTTACCTAAATTGTAATTATTTTTATTATTTGTCTGTAAGTCCTCCTAAAAGAAATAAATAAATAAATAAAATGTAAGTTTTAGTTGAACATTCATAAATCGAGGGTAGATTTCAAAAATCTTAGAATTTTAAAATATTTGGTTTTAGCGTTTGGTTCATAATGAAAGTCATGGAGCACAATAATAAAATCAAGATTCTGTCTCTATATGAGAATAAAGATGTTTTGTTCGGTCGGTTTACCGGACACATTTATAATGCAGTTATTTATCGTTCCTTTATTTACACCATGTGCATCTGCTATAACATGGTATTGTGAGCCACACCCCATCCAGTGCAATGCATACTAAATTTGTTGAGTGGGTGTAAGGGCTGCATTTCTCTTAGAATCGTATCTAAGATCATGTCCTATTTTTGTTATCAAATATTCGACGGTAGTTTTGCTGACCCGAAATTTTTCGTTGAACGTATCCTTTTACGAAAAACTCGCCGTTGCCGTTCACTCATATATTCATAATCACTGCTGTCACTACTTCCACGCTAGTTGTTAGAATATTTTTTTAATGTATAACAATTATATTTCTTCACTTATTAAATTGAGGTACAAAATTGTTAAGTTCTGACACAAGCCGAGTCCACCTGTTACAATTGTTCTACAATTTACAAAATATGTAAATTTGTAATTACAATTATGCGTTCAATAAAACAGTTTTCCTTACAAATATGTAAATTGTCACCTGTAAAGAGAAAATGTTTATTAAACAGAAATATGTAAAATTGTAGGTAGGTACAATTTTATAATTTTGTCAGTTTTCCACCATGGTAAATTTGTAAGTTGTATTCTTTATTAAACAGAAACTTGTAGATTTGTAAATTGTAAAATACAATTACAATTTACAATTTGTAACGTTTATTAAACAGGGCCCTGGTCGCTTGTCGCTACACGCGATATAATCGCGCGCGACACAAAGGCACTGCGTGTCTCGCGACGAGCGGTTCCTTTGTGTCGTGTGCGATTATATCGCGTGTCGCGCCTGTTTGTAGGAAGGAGCCTAGTGACTGACTGACATAGGCAACGCAGTGCCACTGTTGAATTTAGAAGAAACGTTCTTTGGTAGAACTTTTTTTTTTCATTATAGTCGTCAGTCGTGTCATTGAAATTAAAAGACGAGAGGAAAAGTTCTTAGTAATTATAACCTAGGTAGTAATAGTGTGGTAATAGTATCAAGAGATACGTTCAATCCTCATTGTCTATGCGACGCTGACAGGCGGTCTTGACCATAGACAGTAATTAAATTATATATAGTACAATGATATTATAACTTCTTGTTTTTGAAAGAGCGGAGTCTCCTAATACAGGCATCTTTTGCTTAAAAGGAGGCTCCAATCTCAAATTTGCTGTACGTTTAAGGTTATCAAATAAACTATTTTTATTTTTTATTTATTTTTTTATTTATAAAGGAAAGATACGCTACGTTCATATTGAGCGGCGTTCGGATATTGTTGCGTTGTTATTACAAATGTACTTACATATTATAGGTGTATAGTAGTTTTCAACTACGACTGCGATAGATAATACGGAACGTATGATACAGAAAGAGATAGCTTGGCATTTTAGGTATATATTGTCACGCCACGTACACGCTTTGTTTCGCTCGCTGATATTAGTCGACTAAATCAAATTACAACAATTGTCTGAATTTGTCTGCAACAATTTGCGTGCGTTAGTGCAATATCTACCTCTATAAATATATAATATAATTGATCTAGTAAGTACTATTTAGCTATTAAAGTGTCATGCGTAAGTCATATTTTATATTACTTATAATAGTAAATAATATTATTGTAATAGGAAGACCAGAAGGTAATAAAATGATATCGTTCGTTTTTGCGTCCTGTAATGGCTAAGTAAGTACGATAATCAAGTACTTACCTACGTTCGTGATATCTTGTTGATTGGCAATTTTTTGCCACATTAGGACATGAAAGAGAAGAATTAGGCTGATAAGTGATAATCCAGGTCTTAAAAGATAGGAATTAGTGGGTTAAATCTTTAAAAATTACTTTCTAAACCAATAATGAATTTGAAGAAATAGAATATAAAGTTCTAAAAAGAAATGAAAAAAATATACCTTATTGGAATTAAAAAAAAAATAAGTACAGTAAAGAACCCCATCTTTATTTACTTACTGTACTTCTTAATTCATTTTTAAATATCACCCATTTAATTATTTAATAATCAAATGTACAATTGACGAAACTACATAATATTCATTAAAAAATGAACTTGGGAAGGTTATAATTTTAATTGAATTATAATAAACAGTTAATAATTTAAAAAATATTTGGCATCTTGGTTGGTACATTTAACAATTAACTTAAGCTAATGTTTATTAGAAAAAAAAAACAAATAACACATTTACACGCTTGCAATTTTTCGATAAAAAAGTTAGGCGAAACAGCTGTTTTTACTTTCATTCAATAACGAGCCGTTATGAAAGTTTATTAATAACATAACATAATAATTTACACTATAAAATACTCGTAAGTACCTACTTGTGTAAGATCAAATACTTCCAACAACACCGGGTAGATTAAAGAGCCGGAAGAGCAGTCTTCATTGTTCTCAGGTCATCCAAGACCAATCGCCAAAGGTAAGAATACAGTTGTGGGAAGAATATCACCCGCCACCACCCAACTTCGTCTAGCCTCAGGAGCACCTGCCACCCGGACGTGACCTGCAGTGGTCTATATGGAAAGCAATCAATCGATTGCAGACCCAAGTAGGCTATTGCAGGCACAATCTAGCTAAATAGGGTATTATTGACCCCAACCGACTCTCAGTGTGAATGCGGTGCTCCTGACCAAACCCATGTCCTATATGTTGGAGTGTCCAAAGTGCCCATCTTGCACTTAAATACGCCATTGATGCCGCGATTGGCGTGGCCACCGAGCCACCGACGGATCCCAACTCATCTTATTTCTTACTGCACCCTAATTGCGTAACACATTAACGATCGGAGTTGGTTTCATTTTGAAACAAATTGCTAATCCTTTGCTTCTTAAGTTCGAAAAATTTGTCTGCTCGACAACGTAAATAACGCAATGAATGTTGTTGAACTGTCAAAATGAAACCAACTCCGATTGATAATGTGTTACGTAATTAGGGTTAGTAGTAGTATAGTATTTTAAATGCGAAAGTTTGGATGGATGTTTGTAGTTTGTACTTACTTCACCATATCTTGTGCCTGGTGTATTATTATTTTAATATCACACCTTCCCATGGGGGTAGGCAGAAACTACAGAACGCCAGCTGCTAAGCTTCTTCGATACATGCATTACCAACATGCTATATATTAAGTACTACTACTTTTTCATATACCTACTGCTTTTAATTCTGAGATGTTTTTAATTCTTGATATTAGTAGAAACTATCAAGACGGAAACGAAGAAGATACAAGTTTTAGATGTCTAAAGCCGCGTCCCCACTAGGGCCGCTCGGCCTCGTAGAGCCTGGTGCAGTGGGGTCACTGCTTAATAAATCAAACTTGACTTTTGGTCTGACTTTTTTCGAAACTCCTCAAATCCTGAGGGTCTAAACGGGGGGCTGAGAAGTTTGTACGCCATCCAGGTCACGGGAGCTAGTCAAAAATGCAAAATGAATAGTTTCCTCTAAGAACCAAATTCCTAGATAAATACAATGAGCGTATTATTTAGCTACTAAAGTTCTGCAATGTGCATATTGATTGACTTATTTTAAACAGATCAATGTCAATGCTGCTAGAATAATCTCAAGAATAAACATTTTCCAAAATAACCGGTTTCCTTAATTAAAACTACAGAATAATAATAAAACCTTCAACTGTTTACGTCTACAACGATGACACATACGGTTTTTCCCGACTTTGCTCCTAGTGTAACTGACCTATCCCAACATTCCGACCCAGTCAAATCGACTCCCCGACTCTTGACCGGACATATTATTTCTGTCTGTCTAGCAATATAATTTTCCCTTTCGAATTGCTGATTGTGGCCGTTAAACCGCAAACTCGGTACTTTAACAAAAGGGCTGGAACATACAATTACAAGCAATCATACAATTAGCTAGTACCTACGTTAGGGCGACGTTATTATTACTGTTGTCATGGCGACTGTTTTTTTTTTAAATTTTACTGCACAGTGCGGACCAATTTCGTTAAATGACAGTTGTATAAATTCATATTAAGTTTAATTTGAACTATAAATGTTGAATTGAACATAATAATGTGAACTAAAACGAAAAATAATCATATTATTTTTGCCGTCGCTCGGTATTAAATTATGTAACAAAATACTAATGCACGTTAGATTGTATTAGAACAAATTACTCTTTATGTAAGTATGTAGGTGAATAGATAAACGAATATGACAAAGCAAAAATAAACAACCAGACGGCAAAATAACGAACCATTACTTTCGTATCCTGCATCAGACGTCTGAAAACGACGTACGTAATATGTTATGTGAACATTATTCCACCTCCTTACTGATATAAAGCAATAATCCACAAAATTGGTTACTTGAAAAACCACTCGGTTCTCAACAATTTATTTCCTGAGCTCCCGAAAAAATCCGATAAAAACAGTGCGATCGCTCCAGTTCAACCGGCGGGCAATTACGAACTAATCGCTTTTAACAGACATGGGAATCGACGTCATCAGTCACCAACGCAGCTCTTTTTCTAACACACCTTCCCCTTTTGATTTGTTAATGCCGACCAAGCTAGGAAGACCTCCAACCTTCCGCCTTGTTACCTATCCTCCTGCCACTTATAGATGTCACACGGGAGGAAGGGCATGTCTCATTACGCTAGCCAGACACGAATTCTCAGAGGTTTATAGCATAGTCATTGGCCGTGTTTTAACATCCCCTTTTTTCTTTGTTCAAGAAGCGTAACACCACGCAAGTTTGTTCTCAGGCCTGTGCCTCGTTCGTGCTGATTTAGTACTAACCCGTTGAGTCATATGTAGCGAGTAAAATTAGTCATCGTCTCTTTGTTGATTCCGTTGCTCTCTTGTTGTAATGCCTATGTTTACTACAAAGTGTTTTGTGGTTTATGAACAAACTGCTCAACTTAGAATTTAACTCAGAATGTTTGCTTGAAGCCGATCAATATTTTGGTATAGCAGAATTGATAATAATGTTTCTACGAACACATGACTTGCGATAACAAAGGCATTAAAATATGATCGGCGAGTTCGTTTCTAAAATTAATTTGTTTCCTTAAATAAATTTACTTGAAAACGTGAATTAAATATTATGTTGTTCTTGAACTGTATTTTATCCAGAAACGATGCCAATTTTTTAGCCCGCCAAGTGCGTAAACACTCCGTATGTACTATTTAAATTAAACGAGATATACTCCTGAACTGACGTGATGATCATTTTATATACAAATTCCAGCCACGTACGCATTTCTTTCTAGAATCTTCCGAACAAAGATACAATCTTTTAAAGAGCGTTGACTCCGTTTGTGACCTCACGAAACAATTGTTTTGGCCCTAGCGTGACGGATTTTGGTCGAGTCATATTGTCACGTCGTCATCATATAAATCACACGCTTTTATTCAAGCAACTGAACACTTAGAGGTTTACTCAACTTTATCTTTAAGACAGTCTTAAATGGGGCTTGGCGTAGAGAAATATTTCTCAACTATCCAAACCACCTTCGCTGGTAACCTTGTTGATATAGCACAGACCGCTTTACGTTTCCTTGTAAATTAGTTCCGCAAACATTTTGCTGCCTTTCTTGGTATCTATCTATAAGGTATATTGTTAGTCGCAGACGATTTGCAACCGCTCCACACTTTGTAGTTAATTCCGTTGTTAATGGACTATTCGAACAAACAGTTAATGTTGCTTGTGTGTGGTCGATGTTTAGTTAAGTCATTAATAATAATGTTTGGAACATGGATCTACTTTGTGATTAATTAGAATTTTCAGTCGTAACGAAGGTTAGGTCACACAAAAAATGCTTTCCATTGAAATAAATACTACTACTTACCGAAACCAGCAAACAGCCGTACTGAAACTTAGTTCTTTTGTTGAAAAGCTTTTTACGTAAGTAATGAATACAATTTTAGACTGAAATTGCGCACTTAATGGGATTCTTTTGACCCATAAGTAATGAACTAAGTTGTGATAAAAAGAGAAATGAAAATACCTACTTAAATAACAACCTACCTTCTCTCGCAGTTTTAAAAATAAAGGCTCCTTCAAACAGGCGCGACACGCGATATAATCGCGCCTGTTTGTAGGAGCCTTAACTCGTAAAGATTCGCTTCAGTAACATGCCTATTCAAAGAACATTACACTTGGTGAAGATTTTTTTTGTTTAACTAATTACTTACTTCCATTGTTTTAAACACAAAAACGATTTTTTTTTGTTCGCTATTATCGTAGATCTGATAGATTTACATCAAGTACCGGTCATTTCCTGCCTCAAGTCAAAATTCCATTCCGCCTGACAAACCAACCGAATTATTCACAATAATGATACCTTACAGAGTTACTTTAAACCACATGGCAACGACCATTACTATTTTAAGCTATTTTACATGGTATGAGCAACGTTTTTTACTTTTTAAGCTTAGAGGAACAAACGAACGCTCTTTATCTCGATGCCTATGTTTACATAAGTGCGAGCGAGAGCCAACACGTTCGCCTAGTGAAAACGCAGCGTAAGGTGAGGTACCGACTCACACGCGGAGTTGATGACCGCGAGCGAAGGCCGTGCAATCGGTCAGACAACCAAATGTCACGGTCGTACGCAGCGGGCGACAGGAAAAACTGCGTCACAGACGAAAAAACGTGACTCACAAACACGTAGTACCAGCCGAATTAGCATGTGCTGCCATCTTGTTAGCGCGCCTCTAAAGACACTTTGTTCAGTTCAATCTCTTCAATTAGGAGTTTTCGCAACTGACGGATTTAGAATACGCACTGTAACGATAACCTTGCGAAGAGAATGGCAATGACATTGGCTCGCAGTCAACGCGGAAAACGGAAGACAGCGTCGCCCAGTGGCACAAATCACACTCGCTCAGGGCATAAAATTTGAAATACATACCTACATATTTTCAGCATCGAGTTTCAGTTGCGCTGTAATTTAAAATTCTCGCTTTATTCCTAGGCCGTATTGTGATATTTCGACTCGTAAACTGATATAATAACTTGGGATCGACGTTGCTTTACGACTGTCAAATCGTATTTCTAATAATAAAATGTCTCAATTTAGAGAGGCCAATGTTTTATCGTGGGTATAGAGGTGGTATTAAATGTTTTTTTATGCTTTTTTCGTGTATCGTAGTACGATGGGGTATGTCGATTGTGTTAAACTCTCGGAATATTTTTTTTTTACATTGTTCACATGTTCTACGTGGAAACGTGAGCGTATAATAATAATAATTTACGTTATCTAACCGGGAGGTGCGTTGGACGTGGACGTGAAGACAACGCGCGACGCAACCATCGTTTTTATGCGCATAATAAATATTTTTTTCATTTTGTCCACGACGCAGGTCGTGTGGACGTACTGTGTGGCAGGATAATTTTAATAAACAATTTTAATGTATTCAATAATGTCTCCTTGGTGAAGTTAACGAATCAGTTGTATAGTTTATGATTGTTTTAAGTAGTAGTACCAGTATTAATTGTAAATTGTATTCATGCAGTTATTACTATGATATTATATTACGAACAATATAACAAAACAACGTATCAGTACGTCCGTTGATAAGCACAGAACTACTGACTGCTCACCAACATTAAAATGTATTCCCGATCTTATTTTATGTAAATCGGCTTAAAACTAAGTTTTTAAGTACCTAAAACATAATAATATGTTTTACATGTATGGTCCGGATTTGTGAGGTGTCGGGCGAAGTAACGTTCGTTGGTTAGCTTCAGCCCGCGGCTTCGCCCGCGTGGTATGTCGATAAAAAGTAGTAGTCCTTCCCCAGGGTTCAAAGTATCCCCCTCAAATTTCGTGAAAATCGCTTCATCAGTTTAGCCGTGACAAACAAACTCACATTCGCATAATTATTTAAGATTCATTGTCTCTACATATAAACGACGTATTATAATAGGGAAATCCTTTTAGGTACATTTATGTTACATTGCCGGGTTGCCTTTTATGTAAAAAAATCCTAATAGCTGTATAAATTAGTGGAATAAAAAGAGTACTGTCTGTGACTAATCTTATTTATTATTCGCATCTTGTGTTGACATAATGGGGGCGTTTTTGTTTTTTTTTTTTTTGTTGTAATAATTATGGTAGCATAAATAAATAAATAAGCATTCGGAAAAATACCTCTTTACTTTTACTTTTGCAATTCTTGTAGGCGTGTGGTATCTTTTTGCTCTGAACATAACTTATTATTCATTTATGCTAATCTTATGAACACGTGACCGATTTAATTACTTATTTACTTGGTAATATTGGCGAGACAAATCAATTCGGAAATTTCCTCAAAAACACAGTTACGAACAATTCAAAGATAATTTATCAGTTCTTACCTATTTCCGAATTGTTTTTTTTTTCAGGTGATAATTAAAATAATGCTTTAGAATATCTATTGAACAAAGTCCGATACAGAGTTGCATGACAATAATTACAAGGAACTATTACGAATCTGCGCAGAGCAGGTACGTGACCCTAATCGCGTGTTGCATACAATGACACAATCGTGACCTTTCGTAAGTTTTCCGTAAAGTAAAAGAAATATCTAGGTATTTCTAATGTTTTCCTCTTGTATATCGTCCGGTTGAGTTCCTGTCGTTTTTGTGACCAATGTAAAAATAAATAAAAATTAAAGTTATTTAAATGCAGCATATAATATTTCTTGTTATTGAATTGAACATGACTGTTTTGTAAAAAAAAAACCGATGAGACTGTCAAAAACTTGCATTTCCCAGTTTGATGCCATTGCTTGCTACTAAAACTACTTATAAATATTTTATAAGCGTTTATTTTTTCGTAAATATTTATCATTCACGCCAGTTTGAATTTCGCGTTTTTATCACTTGCGATTGTATATCAATTAACAAAATATTGGCACATTGATTCATACTTCGCAACGATTATTTTTTTATTTTTATATCTACTTTTGTAAGTGTAAACAAAGCTTACTTACGTTTGAAACTGTTAATGTTCGGTTCCTATAAACAAAAACGAATCGTTTTGCTAACCAAAATGGTAGCATTTTTATTGCCAAACTGTGCTATAAATAGATTCGTAGGTAAGCAAATTTTACATGTGATAGCTACTTCTATATGGGGGGTCTACTATGCAAAGGTATGAGGTCTTTGCTTTGTTATTGGTAAAGATACAAGTCTTAATTTTAACCAATAACGGTCCGTAAATTATAGGAATCGGCCATTAGCCGGTCAAACATTTTGAAACCGGGTGCACTGTTTATTATTGCTTATGATTCGTGTTACATGCATTTGTGCATGCTACAGGCGAATGCTGTCAAGTATCTATTATTAAAGCATTGTCTTTATCAGATTACCGGCTTATCATAAAGAGTATTTCAATAGATTACACAATTAGAACAAAATATTTATCTATCCGATGTCTATCCGTCGTGTCGTGTCGTGATTCATAAAAAAAACGATAGTCAGGCGGAAAACTGACTAACGAAAAATAAATAAAGGGTATTCCAAGAAAGTCGTCGTCAAAGATTAGGCCGCGGTTCTTTGAAACTATGTTGTCTTAGTTTCAAAGATTATGAAAGATTTTTATAAAAGGTTATTAAGTATATTTTCGTCTGTAAGCTTTGTTTCTACGAAGGATTTAGTTGACACGTGTCGTTGCTATAGAGCAAGTTGTAGATTGATTTTATGAGGGCTACGACTGCATTTCTAAGCCTAGGCAAGAAGAATTAGCAAGATTAAACAAGAATGAGCAACGTGGTGTAAACTTGCGTTGCGAAATAATACTTATCTTTTCAAGGACTAAAAGCGTAGGCACTGATCTGTGATATACCTTTTAACATGAAGGCCATGCTCATGATTACACATAAAAGCAAAAAAATATAGGTACTCATGATGAGTCACAGCTTTTTTTGTAGACATTGAATATTTTGTCAAAGTACTTACACCTACTTTTATTAAATTATTATACAATTTATGCTAATACACGAAAAGGGAAAATTCTATCTAATCTGATAAAGGCGTGTGTAGGTCGTGGAAAAAAAATACAATTTCTGCGGATAAATTGAATGAGAGTCATGATTGCTCGCTCGGGACTACCCGGCACTGATCTAAGATCGAAGAATTTCGCTACTTGCTTACAAATATGTATTGCGTGGTTTTCGCAAGAAATGAGAACATGAATAACTCGTTACCAAATCGAGAAAAAAAAATCTAAACGAAAAACCCACGTTCCATGTTGGCTCGAAAACACGTGACCTTGCTAAGTACTTACAGTTAGTATTACATAAGTAGATCTAATGACATGAGAAATAACAATCATGCTCTCAAGACTTATTGCCACTTAAAGTTTTCCGATATTTATTTTAATTCGAGTAGTTCTTGTTAGAGGAAAAGATGCTTTTCTTTTATTTGTTTTCTATAAAAAAAACTAAAGTCAACATAAGGGTTCAAAAACTAGTCAAAACCAACTTCGCCCGATTGTGCAACAACCCGCAACACAGTGTTGACACTGGAGAAAATAAGTAACACCAAATTTTGACACTAGCAACATTAATGCACAATTTCACGGTCGGTCATCATCATCATGTGTCAATAATTCACACTTGAAGTAAACAGGCAGTCTGAAAACGGTCAATAAACTTGTACGTCTTATACTATAACAAAGAGGCGCGGTTGGGGGCTACGTAGGTCATTCACACCGTATGTTTAGCACGGATATTGTTTATGGAAACCCATCATATACGTTACGCAGTGGTAGTTTTGCTAAAATTGTTATTGACTGGTGTTTTTCTTGCGTCAACCATCTACGCAACAGTCGAAACAACTGTTGGACTTCGAGAGTTCGTTCCTTATTCAAATTACCTTGGTTTTTTTTTTGTATCGTAACTTATTCTGTATAATTTTCTTTTTAATTAAGGATTTTAGTGACTGTTTGTTGTAAGGAGTTTTTAATGTTACTGCTTGTGCTAGGTGCGTAAATCTTGTTGTATTTCAAGGGCAATCTTTACAATGTGTTTATGTAATACTTCTTGCACGGTTGTTACATTTTTTTATAAACAGTGGCGCAGTACTCAAAATTCTGGTCTGTAAATAGACAAAAGTTGTACAAATACTTACCAAGACTGAACATTATTTGTAAATACTAAAACAGAAAAACTTGCTCTATTAGATATTCATAGACTACGGCTGGTGGTGCTACATCCTAATCTACAAGGGTGCGAGCGAGAGAGAGGTATTTCCCATCTCTTTCTCTACCTGTTCCTTTTTTATGCGGTCTACCTCTACCTGCGTAGCATAGCATCCCTGTGGCAGGGTTGAGTCATTGTTGGTCGTCCGTACAGTCAGGAACGCAAGTCTTACGAATTTATTAAACCGTTCAACAGGTTGGCTGCTTATTTTTGGGATCGATGTTTTGTCGGTGTTTAATTTCAAAGGGTTTTGGCTTTATTTCTTCGGAGTTTGAACAGAATAGGGGCTGTGAATTGGTGAAATTCGTGCTAAGTCATGTTTTGTTGCGATTACTACTGTTGTATCGCGATCAGTGTTGTATGTAGGTACTAAAGGAAAACTAAAACCAGCCAAAAACACACTCGCAGTTGGTAACAGTCTTGAGATTATGATTTAAATATAGCCAAAACCTTTCACAAGACAAATTTTCACGTCGTAATCGTAACCTTGATCGAAGGTCACATTTCTGCGACAATCGTGATCGGGTGTCACTAATTTGACACTTGGAGTGACCTCACTTCGCTTAATGTTCTTAATTCAAAAATTTTCCTCAATTCAAAGTTGAATTTATTTATGATCACGATCGTTTGACGTCAAATCAGGGCTATTCAACCTTTCTTAGATTGTGACGGTATTAGGTTTCGTGTTTCAGTAATTTTTTGCTTTAATTGAAGTGAAAGTGATAGCGTAGCGATGATTAGGGTTCTTTTTGAAGTAGACTTCCATTAGCTTCTTACAATGTTTGGGGACGATTTTAGAAAATCCTTTAGACACAAGCGGTACCTACTCTTCAGTCGTCTTACGACGTTTAGGTACTTTACTAACCATTTTTTTTGTGGCTGAGAAATAACAGCCGCACCGGTCGATCGATCAGGTTAAGTTACGCTTGCCGCGGTTGGTCCGTGGATGGGTGACCATCTTTACATACCAAGACCCCTTCGTGCCTCAGAAAGCACGTTAAGCCGTTGATCCCGAGTATCATTCGTGTATTTTTGACAGTTCTTACGGGTCGTCAGAAGTCCGAAAGTCTGACAACCAGACTCCCCAAGGGGTATCGTGTTACCCAGTAACTGCGTTGTGGAAGTCACATTAGTAGTTGCTCCATTTAAAATACTGGTAAAGCTGGAAGCCGACTCTAACATAGTTGGGAAAAGGCTAGGCATATGACTAACCATTTTTTTACATTTTGGCATTGAAATTAAAAACTGATGCCATTTGTCATTTAAGAAAAGAGGGGTCGTAGCCTAGTAGACCTTACAAACCTAGGTCACTTACTGCGACCTTCACAAATAACACTCATTGTGACTGAACTTTTCATATGTTACTGTTATTGATTTAGTTTCGTCTCTAACCTGCTTGATAAGTTCATACATTTCGCGAATATTCTACGGCACATTTTGCCAAATCTACTTAACCAGCACTTAGAATGCGACTAAATCCTCCTTTCACTTTACCTCACGACAGTACATTAATAAGGTAATGTTAAATGTGGGTATTTTGACCTCTCACGGCGTCTGAGCGGATAAATTATGCGGCATCGATACGCAGAACCTTTGCTAAAAACAAAACAAAAACTATAAAAAAGAATCCAGGTACTTGGGTTGATTGACCGAAAAAAAATTCTTGATACCTAAACTTAACATAACATAACATCATGCCTGTAACCCCCGAGCGGAGCTCGTGGCTAAGTAATAACAGCCGCACGGGTCGATGCATCAAGTTAAGCTACGCTTGCCGGGGTCGGTCCGTGGATGGGTGGCCATCTTAACATACCGAGACTCCTCCGTGCCTCTGAAAGCACGTTAAGCCGTTGATCCCGGCTGTCATTCGTGGATCTTTGACAGTCGTTACGGGTCGTCAGAAGCCCGAAAGTCTGACAACCAGTCTTACCAAAGGATATTGTATTACCCAGTAACTGGGTTGTGGAGGTCAGATAGGCAGTCGCTCTATATAAAATAATGGTATTCAGTTGCATCCGGTTAGACTGGAAGTCGACCCTAACATAGTCGGAATAAAGGCTAGGCATATTGATTCCATGTAGGTAATAAGGGGCGAATCTACTGCCATCAACCGGCCACAAATCCAGGCTGATAGGTACTGAGAAATTCCAGATGGAAAAAGAAAAACCCAAAACACTATGCCGGACCTGGGAATCGAACCCAGGACCTCATGCCCAGCAGTAGCGCTTGCGACCACTACACCAAACTTACCCCTGATAAACCGATTACTTTGTAAAAACTGTTCGCATATTAATCATTCCGGTATTTTTCCGTGATTGTATTGTTTTGCTTACTGTTTATTTTCCGTGAGACTAAATGGTTAACGATTTGCGGCAACCTGTTACTACAAAATGGTTGATTAACGATAACCTGTGGCTACTTTCTAAGTATGCAGTAGATTGGGATCTTCGCATTTCGTGAACTTTGTTACTGTTGCTGACTGCTAAAGACTGCTCGACTTATGCTTACATAGGCGATTTAGTTTGCGTCCGCGAGATTCGCATTGTAGGGTACTGTGAGGGCTCGAACCTCACAGTAGGAGATTTACTATATTAATAATGAAACGAGAGGGACTCTAGTTGAATGGGACTGATGCCCGCTATATTTTAAGCTTCAGATCAATTATAATTCACACTCCTTAACTAAATTAGTTCTACGCGGAGCCCTACCAGAATCTATCTGTCATCCTACAAAGAAAAACGAGGTTCGTTTTTACACACACATACAATATTTGAATGATTGAATGTCAGCCAGTACAACATTGTCATCAAACCTCTACAGCACACACTGTCGATTTATATTGGCAGGTCCGAACATAGGCACTAAGAAGTTTCGCGCATGTTCTCTCATTCGCACTCGCCTCATGCATGTCACCTCCTAATAAAATCTTACTGCGCAGCCTTCTGCGCGAAGTTCGGACCTGCCAAAATAAATCGGCCGTATTGTAACACCAAGCATTTGGTATCATTAGTGCACAGGTAGACGCTACTACCCATCCCACTATTATAATATTATAATAAATTCCATGCCTTTAATAATACAGTTTGACGAGACACCTTTGAGCATTGGATGCCTTTTCTTTCGGTTGCAGTACTATAATTTTCTTTAATCCAAATATAAAATTTTAAGTCAACCACTCGTAGTCCACGGTTAGATAAAGGTACTCTAAATAGCACTGTTTGCTAAGGATTACCATAAATAAAGTTAGAAAACGTTAAACGGAAATGCTTTAGAATCTATAGAACCATTCGATGAAAATCGCCCAAAATTAATTAAAGCGAAACTTCCCAGTGAAGCCAAATTAACTAAACGTATCAACGAGAAGCACTCGTGATAACAATGAATCTCTGTGCACCGAACTGACATTTCATCCACAACAAAAACAGTTCAGCCTTAATGAAATTAAATTGAAAATTACCTCGTATTTCGCAATATTATTTTAACGTAATATAATATCCGGGGCAATCCGGTGTTCCAGCCAATTTATTCGCTTAGCAGGTGTCCGGGTATCGTGGTACCGTCAGAAGGGGCACTAAATCAAACAGCGTGCACTTAACGGCTCTCTTGAAAAGTATTTTAAAGTTTATCTTACACAGTGTGATATAGTTTTGCAGTAATTTTGAAACTTGGGGCATAAAAGTTCAAATTTGTGGTGGGGCTTGTAAGGCTTTCAGAATGTGATTTAAAAAGTTCGAGAATGTAAGTTTTAGGCATGTTGTTGAATCATAAGTTTAGGTTAGGGAAAAGCTTATCTGAAAAAGCCTTTTAACGAATGCTTACTAAAACAATTACATCCGTTATAACTGCTACACTGAATTAATGTGCTACCTTTTGCTATGATTGACTCCAGGAAAATAAAAATAATTTACTAATTAAATGAATACTAAAAAATTAATACTCACTAACTTTTCCTCAATGCTATATAAACAATATAAATAAACCGGCCAAGTGCGTGTAGAATCACGCACAAATCGGTTCCGTTGTTGGTAATAGTTGGGATGATTTATCCCAAAACAAAATTTTTACATTGTAGTTGAAAAACATGTTCTCAATGTGATAAAACTACAAATTAACGATTTTCGGACTTTTTCCTTTACTTGTGCTGTGAGACCTCGCTTTTTGTCAAATTTCAAGATTCCAGGTCGACGACGGGACGTACCCTTTCTGTTTTGAGTTATTTACGAGTGTCAAAATATGTCGCATAAACGGCCGTATTTTCTTTTTGCGTTGACTTTAGAAGTTTGATTGTTTAGAGCTCTAAAGAACAATTTACCTACGTATTTGATAATTGCAACTTACTACCTCCACGCGTTCCTGAGAAAAAGGGTGTTGACAGACTGACAATGAAGTTCCGTTCAGTGTTGCCGTTAGGACCATCTAGTTTGTGGCTACATCAAAGAAAAAAGTTGCTAGTTTTGTAACTAAATTACTTTCGAAATTCGGCTAAAAGTGGCTAAAGTATTTTTGGCTTACTTTATGATATTAATATAGTTACAAGTTAGTGGTTACAAGTTTATAGCTAAAACATTAAAATTACAGTATTTTTTAGTAGAAAATTAAAAATCAATTTTAAAGTTTACAATGTCATCTGTTTCAGTTGGTTTGATCGTTTTTGTGACTTTTGTTAAAACTTCAGATGGCAAAACAGTAATAAAAAGTTATGTAGTAATAATCTAAAAAGTGGCCAGAAGTAGCTAGATCTAATTTTGGTGGCTAAAACAGATTATTTTTTGGCTAAAACCGTCGAAAATCCGCTAGATCTAGCCACAAAGTGGCTAAAACGGCAACACTGGTTCCGTTCCGGTTCCATTTTTTCCTTTTTAGGAACCCTAAAAACAACAAAATTACAATAATTCCGATCAAAGGGAACTAAACCGTCGCAAGCAAACGGAAAAGGTAATAAAATGTGTGGGCGAGTAAACTTCGGCCGTTCAATTTATTTTAACTAACTAAAATAGCTGCAGTTTCCGCTGCTGAGCTTCGCCTGGGGTTAAGGGCATGGTGTTTACAACTATGATACGTATTACTTACTACTAAATTAACTGTTAGTTATTACGACTGTTATTGCTGATTTACAAAGGGTCAGTAGCTGACTCCAAATGAAGTTAGAGCTGGCGCCAAGAACTAACTCTCACTGTTTACATGCTGTCAGTACAGAAGCCACCAAACAAGTTGGCAAAAAGTGGGGATGCGCAGTACCGAATCCTGTTACGTGATTGGTCGACGCGACCAATCGGCCAATCACGCAACAGGATTCCATACTGCACATCCCCACTTTCTTGCCAACTTGCGTGGCGAAGACTGTAGCACGTCAGTAGTCGTACTACTGACTTCAAATCAATTTACATGAAGACAGTAAAAGGCTAATGACTGACTTGGATTGAGTTAGGAGTCGGCTACTGACCTTGTGTTCAGCCTTTATTGGTTGCTGTTAAGACTCCTGCAGGCAGGCGCGACACCACACGCGCGATTTTGGTAGAACAATTTCTTATGAAGTTTTCATAGACATTGTTTCTAGTAGAGTTGCGTCGCGCTTGTCTGCGGGAGCCTTTAGTCTGCATCATCCCACTGCTGGGAAAAAACCCTCTCCCCATGACGTTACGCAACCGAAAAAGGACCATCATTTAAAATATAAGTTAAAAAAAAAAACATTACTCAAACTCATTTTGTGCTTCGCCGCAGTCGGATAAGAATACAAAGTACGGAAAATTTTAATGTATTATAAAGAGTATATCAGCTAGTTTTATATTATTACATCTCAGCCTTCACAAACTAACTTAATTTTATATGTACTCGCGTCTTTTACCTTCCAGAGAATGGAAAGATCCAATTACTAATATGAACGTTCTGATATGTTACTACATAAGAATATTTTATCAAATGAAAGAACCTAGAAAGATATTGTAAATTCTTTTTCCAATGATTTAAATCAAGATGTTACATTTTGTAATAGAGAAAGAATGTTTTGAAGAAAATGCACTTTCAGGTAAGTCATGCGCTTGTCAAAAACAAAATGGACAAGTTTTTGAAGTACGTAATCCCATTATCTTTGAGCTCGTAGAACTATTTAGAAGAATAAGATTAAATATTTGATTTCCAGAAAGAAAACATTACTTGATATAAATAATTTTGTTCACATTGGCCCCAAACCAGAGCAAGTCCGCTCAATAGGGTGCCAAAATTGGACGTAGCTTACCTACCCCTTACCTTATTCCTACTAAAAAAATCTCGTTTTAACCTTTAACAACAGAGCCGCGGCAAGTAAAACCTCGCCAAGGAACACGTCTAAATATGGATTATGATTGGTTGCCGACACCGACCGTCGCGGGACATCGATCTTGAAAATACATTAGCAGTTTACCTACGTTGTCTCAAGCGCGCTCCGATACCTACCTACCTGCGTTTGGAGCGAAAAAAGGATGCACTGTATTTCATCGAACGGGCTTTAGAGCTTAGGTTGAAATTAATTGGATTTTTGTAATGTAGTTCCTTTTAACCTTTTGAACGCCACGGTCGTGTATAGCCGACAAATGAAAACGTGCCCAAAACGCCACCGTCGTGTATAGACGACAAGAAAACGACATTTTTAAAGTACAAAATAAATATACTAAATTAAGTTTTCTGTGTTTTTTTTTTCCTATTATTTAAAACTACATTAATGAAATATTGTAAAATGGCACAAACATATATTTATTGGTTACATTTCACTAGAAAAAACAATCATTAAAAATTGTTAATCGAAATCCGTAAAAAAGTGTTCTTCCTCACGCCACAGTCGGCAAGACACGACAGCTAGTGATGGGTAAGTAAGGTAACTTAAATTTTAAATATATGAAATATTTTATTAAAAGTAGCTTACTATTACTTTGACAATTATTTTTTAATGACAATTAATCGTATCTGAACATTCCTAATGCATAATTTTTATAGAATTGTGTAAAACATCCTAATTGATATCTATCGATTGATAATTTACTGTCCACTCTCGCGCATCCCTACGCAAAAGTGCTTAAACAGTGACCTGTACGCCACAGTCGGGAATAGACGTCAAGCGGTGACGTCATTAGCGCTACAGGAGACTGCTAGTGATTTCCTACACTTATTATTATGATCGGTGGTAATAGTTAATAATAATAAATTGTTATAAATACTATACGATTATTATTTATTATGTCCCACAATGTCACATCCCTACTCGCATGCGAGGAAGTTGTCAAAAGTCTTGCCAGCCACGCCACAGTCGGCTCTTCCCGACAGCGGATGACGTCATGAACGAGCTTAGTGCTGTACCTTATTATTATTTGATTTATTCGTTTGTAGTTCTAATGTCTGCTTTTAGGTTGTTTAGAACTTTGTAACCGGTGTTTAATGATAGTATGATACTAAATAGGGTAAAATAAATAAAAGAATAATGCAACGAGTAATATTTTATTTAAAAATATGGAACGAAAAGCAATGATTAAAAATGTCGTTTTCTTGTCGTCTATACACGACGGTGGCGTTTTGGGCACGTTTTCATTTGTCGGCTATACACGACCGTGGCGTTCAAAAGGTTAATAGGTTTTCGATAACTTGTCGACAAGATGTTGGAATCCCTATTTTTTTTGTAGGTATTTTCGCTGAATTTGTGGCTTGGCGTGGAAGGGGCGCCGATGCGTTTACGCTCTGGCGTTCAAAAGGTTAATTAAAGGGGTGTTTTTAGTGTTGAGAAATCTAGTAAGTTTTTTTTTGGTGGGTGGGTCTAGATCGGTTTAAGAGATTACTTAGGTGTTACGTTACTTCTACGAGGTGAATAAAAGTGAGTTTCGTCGCTTCGTTTACACCAAACAGTTATTTATAAAGGCAATTTATTATGTTACGGGTTCTAGTAAATCTTGGAAAAATTAAACAGTAGGCAATGGTTTAAAGGAAAAAGCTAAAGCAGTGTAGCTAAGGAGAATTTCTTTCTTTCTTCTACAAAAACTTTTTACAAAAAAAAAAACAACCGACTCCCAAAAAAAAACACTGCAAAGCGAAAAATAACTTTAATTTTGGAAGTCGTCGTCTTTAGTTTTTTAGTTTCGTTTTTTGCCACCGACTTCCGAAATTAAAGTAATTTTTCGCTTTGTAGTGTTTTTTTTTTTTTTTAGAAAAAGTTTTTATTTTTCACTTTTTAGTGGTGCCTTACCCACACAAATTCGAATACCACTGCAAAATAAATTAGAGCATCACAGACATCATAGACTATGTGGGAAAAATACGGAAGTATTAAATTATTGAAGCTAATTCAAAAGCCACTCATCATGAAGTACTTATATTTATATGCGACCTTCTCAGGAGTATACCATTGCAAATAAAAACTTTGCAAAAAGGCAAATATACGTTGCGCTAAGCCGTGTCAGAAGTTTGGAAGGCGTAGTTTTATGTTGACAGAGATAACGAGACTACGAAATCTGACTTCTGACAATCAAGGCCACATATAACATACAACTCAAGTAGCGCAATTTGAAGCGGCATAATTACCATTAAAATCATATATAGCCAGAGGCCAGAGTGCACCTCATGACAATTCCAATAAACCCAAACACGGCTAGAATGGGTACATTGTTGTATTACTGAGTTCCGGTGCCTACCCTCCGGCTTCTTCATCAGATCGGTTCGATGGTAACATTTTCATCAGAACCATTTATTTAAAGCTTCGTCATAGTCGCTTAACTATCTTAATCGAGATATCTTATCGCCACCCGTGCAATACTTATTATCGTTGAGAAGTTCCCGTGGCCTTCTGTGGTCTTCTTCATCAGTTCCACTTCACCAGATGATATTTTCTGAATGCAAATGCTTGATTTGTTGATGAAAATACCAAAATCGCTATATATGTATGTATGCCTATAATGTTTGAGGATTTCCCTCAATTCCTCATGGATCCCATCATCAGAACGGAATTTGATAAAAATGGGTCAATTCTGGAAGTACGAGTATATACTTTCAAATAAAAAAAGAATTTTCCAAACTGTTTATAAATGACGGAGTTCTGAGGTAACAAACATAAAAAAAAACAACCGAATTGAGAACCTCCTTCTTTTTTTGAAGTCGGTTAATAAAAGAGCTAATAAGAAATAGTTCCTTGTGTCAGTATCCAAAGTTAACGAACAATAACATTATATATTAAATAAAAATGAAATATTTTTTTTTGCCAAGAATAAAATGTTTTTATTTTTATTACAAGTTACTTAATTATCTTAATTACAATGTACAAGCTAACACTAAAATATATATATTATATATATATATATATATATATATATATATCTTGTCACCGCCGGGGTGCCAGCTATTTTAGAACCCAATGGCTTGGCGCGCGACGATGGGAAGAGACCAGACGGAATGACCATAATGCCTTGGAAGTTGGGTAGGCCTTTGGTGTGGGACGCAACCTGTGTCGACACCCTCGCGCCATCCCATCTTCCTAGTACGGCGGGCTGTGCCGGGGCAGCTGCTGCAGGAGCAGAACACCTCAAACGGCGGAAATATAACAACCTTTTTGGGAACTATATGTTTGAGCCGTTTGGGGTTGAAACACTAGGGCCTTGGGGTCCGAGTGCTCATCGAGTTTTTCGGGACATCGCCAAGCGGTTGGTCGACTCTACACGGGACCAGAGGGCTGGCCTATTTTTAGCCCAAAGAATTAGCATTGCCATCCAACGTGGCAATGCTGCCAGCCTTTTGGGCACTTTTCCCATTGACAGCGATGTGGACGAATTTTTTGATGCCCTATGAGCTCTTCCCCTTTTTATTTTTTTATTATATACTTGTACATAATATATATATTTTAGTGTTAGCTTGTACATTGTAATTAAGATAATTAAGTAACTTGTAATAAAAATAAAATGAAAATAATATCTTCATTATTTAAATCAGTTTAATGAGCATTGAAAAGCTAGAAAGGAATTTATTATTCTCAGAAATAGTGAAGAGAACTGCATTAATCTTTTTCTTTGTTTTGTATTATTTTATTTTATAGGTATTTATTTACGAAAGCGAGCAAGCTTACTGAGAATAGAAATGAAGAAGTTGTGTCTTCTGTAAGACTTGATAATTATCTATATCTTCAGGTAAACTTGTTATAATATTTATTCCGTCTTCCTTCTTCGGATTTGTAATAAATATTTATACATATTTGGATCGGACGACTTGGCAAAAATCGACTAGTTTAAGTCAAGCTAAGATCGAAAAAATTTATTGCTAGTGTCGACCAAAGGTGTGCTAGTACCTAGGTTTGTAATTAGTCTCCATTAGCCTGTTGATTATTAAATACCTAACAGGCTAATGGAGTAACATCTAAACACCGATTTTAAGTGATAAAAATTCTTCATACCTAAGACCCAGTCTTAGTGCAAATGAGCGGCAAATATTTCACCACAATTTTGTCTACATAAAATACATTTTATATAAAAGCCGGCAGGTTTTAGACTGTAATAATATATACCTAAACCCCGTTATCGTTGCTCGTGGCTTTAAATTATCACGGGCCCGAGTATTTCAGGAGTAAACTCCACTAAATTCATATAATGTATGTTAACTGAAAATTAAGGCTGTATTATTAAACCTGATTTTAAACAACGCGAATAATTTAGTGAGTCACCATAAACGTTTTAAAGTCTGCCTTTGTCTTTCGTACGTGTTTTCAAACACTACTTTCAGTGAATTATTAATTAAAACTTTATACAAGCGGGTTATTAACAATTTCTTACAAAAAATAAACTGCACGTGTCAACTTCTGTCAAAATATACAATCTGCGTCAAACAATGGTAGGGGCTGCACAGTTGGTGTTACGGTCCGAGAAAAGGAAAATCAACTTTAAATGTATGAGGATAAAAGTGAGAGGAAGTGAATGGTTCAGTTGGTTTTATTGCATGAGTCGTTCGCCAGTTGAGGTTACTATTTGCTTTTATTGCAATTAGTGATGTGAAATGTAGCGTCGATAAATGCTTAATGAATCTTTTGAATTTTCAGTTTGAACAAAGAGTCGAAGCGGTTTTAAATGACTCTTTAATTTTAGGCCTTATCTGAAAAGGTACCTGGTTATAATAGTTACTAGTTATGCTATACTGTCTGGATAACTTAATAAAAAAACATACGTTCCAACACACACGTACAAAAATATCAAAATTTGGCTAAGCCGAACTATTCTCAACTTCTTATTTTTAACTAAAATCGGAATTTCGTATCTTTAAAACCCTCAATATTACTAAAAGACCTTTATTACACCGAATTGGACTAAAAAATACTTAACACATCGAAGTAAGCAATAAAAGTATTCACGTTATAATGCCCGTCAGAAACATGCCGTGTCAGGTTTCGAAAAAAAAAAGAAAAAAAAAGTCTGGAGCCAGACTGAGCCGTCTGCGACGGAATATTTAAATAACGTCTGGTTCAAACAATGGCTGATGACAACCAGCCTTCTTCTTTGTTATGGTAAAATTAGGGATGGGATCGTTCTGCTATTTAGTATCGATGATTTTGACTTGTTCAGCTTTTGGTACTTTGGTGCTATATTTAGTTTAGTTAAAAGGGTTCGTTCTTGGTTGAGTAGACAGTGTTGGATTACTGAAGGTGAAGACATGCGTCGTGAAAAAGGATTTTACATGAAATTCCTGATTTCTGTGCTTTACTACAATCTCTTAACTTCCCTGTCTAACAAATGCTACAGAAGGAAAGATCACTTTTTCATTGAATAAGTAAGAATAGAGAGCTTCAGGAACCTAAAACATATGTGAAAACAATAATGGTGTCTTAGGTACAAATGAATATATTCACGGTGAAGCACTTTTCAACCTTATTCCCTTAGTAATAAGGTTGTAAAAGTGGTTCACCGCAAATGTCCGCGATGGTACTTACCTACAGCGGAAATAATCAAATTATAGCAACCCTTTGTCGCGAATGAGAAAATTATCACATAAACACATAGATAGTAAGAAGATCATTAAACATTTTCTCTCAACATTTCTCTGAAGTTGACTCCATACCTCAACA
This sequence comes from Cosmia pyralina, assembly GCA_946251885.1. Taxonomy (NCBI): domain Eukaryota; kingdom Metazoa; phylum Arthropoda; class Insecta; order Lepidoptera; family Noctuidae; genus Cosmia; species Cosmia pyralina. The sequence continues at coordinate 19,983,508 of OX276342.1, read as the reverse complement.
AAACCTTAATAATAATTATTTATTAACGAACGACGAGTTTCCAAAGACTTCTCCGCTCCTAAATTATTACTTATGTAAGTATCTCAATTTCCTTCAGTTAATACGAATCTAAAGGAATTCCTGTGAAAGTAATTAATCATTTCGCTAATAATTAATATTCCTAAAGGTACACATAATGGCGTATAAGTAACTTAAAGGGCTTTGTATATAGAAGTTAAGTGCAGAAAGCACACGTTACATCTCCCCAAGGAAATCATTAAAAAAGTCCACGTTGAGAACATTTTGAAAATGACACTAGTGACGGATAATGTCGTCAGGAAAGTTGTTGAGTATAATTTGGATAGCTATACGAGTAGGGAAAGACCAAAGAAACGATGGATGGACTGTGTGAAAAATTATATGGCTAGAAAAGGAGTGACTACCGGTATGACGACTAATAGAGAAGTATGGAAGAAAGACATGTTGCTCCGACCCCAAATAAATTGGGATAAGGGCACTCAAAGGGCTTGCAATCCCAAAAACTTGCAATGGTTTACTGTCTCCCATAATTGATAAAAATAAGTACATAAATTACTAAAATATCACTGTGAGTAGGCACCCTAATAATAAGGTATCTGTACCCTAATTGCGCAACACACCCAATCATAAGCTTTTGAAGGATCTTTCTAATCCATTGCTTCTTAAGTTTGAAAAAGTTGTCTGCTCAACAACGTAAATAGCGCAATGAATGTAGTTGAACTGTCAAAATGAAAGCCGTTGCCACTGCAACTACTACTACTGTTGCTAATGACTGTAACAACTCGAGACTATTCTGTATTCTCCCATTTGATACAGAATTCTCCTGACCTTATACCGCGTTGATACGATCAGGCCTTCTGCCGATCTGTTTTGTAATGTAACTTAAGCTTCTTAGTCGTAATTAATTTGTGAGCTATTGTTTTATTAGAATTCCGCGTATGTATGTTATCGAAGTTTGTCTTTACAGTTACTTAATATTGTGAACGATTTTCAATAATCAATACTAGGTAAAAATTCCACTGCTCTACGGAACTTATCATTTCTATTTCTAGACATAAACCTCGCCTGGAACTTAAGAACATTATCCTCATTTGAAGAAGAAGCTAGGTTAATGTCCTCCAATCCTCGCCAGTCGATTCTCTTCTTTCTAGTAATTCTACTTCTCGTAGACCTGTGCCGTTTTGAAATACAAAACACGCAGAACGTTTTTTTCCTAAACATTCCCACCTACAACACACTTTTACCCTACTAAAGTACCTAACCTAACTATCCCTATATAAATCTTTATAAAAATAGGGCAAAGGTCTCTGGTGTGCTAATCCTGTACCATCGTGTTATATCTTTGTAAGCCACGGTACGACCGGTTGGTCGAATTTCTTGTACTAAAACATAAACATAGTGTGCTTAGAGTATGAGCACAGGATTAGGGGTTGGTGTGGCTTTGAAATCAGCGGGATATAGTACGGAAGAGAGCGGGTGACTGGTTTTGGTTGCATTGAATCTGGAATGGGGTTTAGAGTTCAATGTGTAGTTGTCCCGATGAATGCTGCAACTTTTCGGGGGCCAACCTGCATAAAGTCCGTCTTATTCAGATGTTCTAACAAAGGGTCTTTGCTTTTCTGCATAGTTTCGTTATGTGCAGTCGGTCATATAAGCGCCAAGCTGCTGACCATGACCATGGTACTTAACTACAATCGCATCATCATCATCTCTTTTTCTATATTATAAATTAAAGTAGCTTTTCGTGTCTGTCTGTCTGTGTAACCGCGTTGATCTTCTAAACTTCGCAACGGATTTTGATGCGGTTTTCACCATAATTTAAAGATTATATCCCGGAAGGTTTATTTGTATAAAACATTAATATTAAACCTGCATATATTAAAGAAATCTCCATGTATTGTCAAGTCGTAAAAACCGTGCGAAGCAGGAGCTGGTCGCTAGTCTTCTATATTTTGTCAGATACCCAGATCTTTTAGATTCAGTAACCGTAGTGTTGCAATTTTTGTTACGGATATGTTGTTACATTTAATTGCCAAATAATTGTAGAATCTTTTCCCCGCTTCAGCGTATGTAACATTTTATACCGCTGCTTTTCCAGCCTCACGCAAGGCGGTAGGTACACGAAAGGACTGTGTGTTTAGGCCCTTCACTGACTTGTTAATCTTTGTGATCACGGTTTTTGTTCTAGAGTGACGAAATGCGGGCCGCCCGTGTGCGGTCTGCTTTATATGTTTGCTCTGTTTTTGTCTGCATAAGATGGAGCCATCTGTAATGAGATTAAAATATAAGAAATCAGTAGTAGTTATAACCTTTTAGTTTGGCTTTGAAGTCGCTTGGTGAAGACATGCTTATTAATTTTCTGAAGGTCTGATTTAGTGTCTGATCCGAAAGATTATCTTTTAGTCTGATGATTTTTAGTCTGATATTATATTTTATTCTATTCTGATCCGTGAATCTGCTAATAAATTTGATGTTTGTTTGTTGTTTGTTTGTGTATGTTTTGATGTTAATTTGGTGTTACCTCAGTGATTGGTTTTGACCAAAAAAGCTGCCAGTGAGGACTGACGAGAATCATGTGATTGACACTTATGAAACTCTAATCTATGTATATCTTCTACATAAAGAAATAAAAAAAAAACCGGCCAAGTGTGTGTTGGACCACGCATAATGAAGGGTTCCGTAGTTCAAAAGAATTTATCCCAAAACCAAACTTAATATTGTAATCTCAAAAAAAAAATTTTTATGTGATAAAATTACAAATTAATTATTTTTGAACTTTTTCCTTTACTTGTGCTGTGAGACCTTGCTTCTTGCCAAATTTCATGATTCTAGGTCGACGGGAAGAACCCTATAGGTTTTGATTTACTTGCGAGTTTCAACATATTATGTCGCTTTAATAAGTTTGATTTTTTGGAACTCCAAGTTACCATTACATAGAGCTACTACGTATTTGATATTAATTTCAACTTGATACCTCTACGCGTTCCTGAGAAAAAGGGTCTTGACAGACTGACAGACAGTCAGACAGACGGACAACAAAGTGATCCAATAAGTGTTCCATTTTCTCCTTTTGAAGTACGGAACCCTAAAAATCAATTGTCGAATGTACCTATGTACGCGCATCACTTCAGAACGGTTGCACCTATTTGGCTAATTCTTGTTTTGTTGTGTTTGTAAATGTCAGGACAAGGTTTGTAAAAAAATGGAAAATTCGAGAAAACTGAAAGTGCTTTTGCTATGGGAATTTTGTATGAATTATTGAAATTTTGACCGGACAACGTTTGTCGGGTCAGCTAGTTACTATTGGAGTCTTTCATAAATTGGTGTTAATCGAATTGAGACTTCGAGAAACATCTTTCAACTTACGTAAGAAGATTATAAATACATGTTGTTTTAATAATTCGTTTATTCTTGTTACAGGTAATTTCCGGCTTTTCATCTATAAAAATAAATCGTATCAGCAGCACCAAGGACTATAAGAGGTAAATGATGTACCTATTTGTGACCATGCCATGGTTTCCGCGTTCTCAAGGATTTTAACCACGTCGTTGTCATCGACGTATTGGATTATTGGATAACATCCAGCCATTTTTTTAACTCGAGACAAACAATCGAAAGTTAACTTTGGACTAAAAGATGAACAAAACTAATTAATACATCTGACAATGCGAAATATTTATCAAAAAATTTCAAAGTTGACACATTTTCACAACAAAATGTTTTATAATTATAAAGCACTAAAAACTATGAAAAAATATTGGAAAATTGTCGAATTGTCACTGACTGTCGGTTTTATTAAATATTAAATAGACGTCTAGTTATCAGAGACGTTCCATTATCATGAATTTTGGACTCTTTATTTTAAAGAAGAAGCAGCATCCAAATTATTTATTTTTGTATAGCCCCAACGTCTTACAATTTTTCTTCATTAGTTCTAAATTACTCTTCTACTTAATCTACATATTAATCATTCATTTACTATCTCTTTCACTCCTTGACTATTTCGTACATTCATCTCTATCGCTCATTTATGCTTCACATCTGTCATTCATCATCACGTCATTTCACTATCCTGTCATAACGTTCCGTTTCTACATGTATAATTATAGAAACAATTAAAAAGCCATTGTGTCTCGCGTAGATCTGCGTTCGAAGGGTTAAAGGGCAGCATGTATCAGAAATTTAAGGGTGGTATAGGCTATCAAGCTGAATAACTTTCTCCATGGAACCAACATATTATTGAACAAAATTATCAATTGTTCAAAGGGGTGTAGATTCTGACATACCTACATCATGTATCAGAAAGGTGTGGTCATATTTAAAAATGTGGTACATGCCATCAAGCTGAAAGACTTTGTCCAAGGAACCAACCTCGTATTCGACAAAATTATCAATTTTCCCATACAAAACACATCCTGTATCATCTTCCTGCCCTTATCCCACATTACTTGGGGTCGGCGCAACACGTTTTCTTCTTCCATTCTCCCCTGTCCACCGTCACGCTATCATTCACTCCCTTCTCTTTCATATCATTCCTCACACAATTCATCCATCTTTTCTTTGGCCTTCCTCTGCCTCTCCATCCATCAATATGTATATTCTTCACTCTTTTAGTCACATGCGTTTCGTCTCTTCTCATGCTGATATATGCTGTATATGTAGTTTCTTAAAGAAACGTGTGAAACTAAATCAGTAAAGACAAAGAAGTACTGCGACTGAAACCACATGTATTCCTAGTACGGTCAGCAACAAAAGTCGATTAACACTTGCACTTTTTAATCTTAATTATTAAGCAAAATATTTCATTCAAATCGGAACAGAAATATTTAAAATTTTAAGAACATTAACCCTTAACAGTTAAACGAAAAAAAAGGGGTGTATCGAATAATTTTGTGTTAATTTAGATGATGTCAAAAAGTAGCAGTTAACCGACTTCTGTTGCTGACCGTACCTACCGATACAGCAATGTTCATTATTGCAACTTGCGCAAACTAGATGACAATCAGCTGACCTACTCCACATTTTCCTAATTGCAACATCATCATGCGAATGATCATTATTTTACCTTCAATTATTACTGCAAGTTATCGCCATCCACTCTTGGAAAAGTTATCTGCTATATTTTTGTTTTTCTAACCGTATTTTCAATAAGATGAGCTCACATCGCTCATCACATGATATTGTAAAGTAACATGTTATGAGAGTATTGCTATTTATCAGAAACAACGTGAGATCCTGACTTTTGTCATGCTTTTTAGGGTTTCGTACCTTAAAAGGAAAAACGGAACACTTATAGGATCACTCGTGTGTTTTTCTGTCTGTCTATCTGTCCGTTTGTCACAGCCAATTTGCTCCGAATCTAATAGACCGATTAAGTTGGAATTTGGTACACACATGAATTTCTGTGACCCAAACATGGACATGTAACTAAATGAATTTTGAACATGGGAGTAATTTTTGGGGAGCAAATAAGAAAATAAAATATTTGCAAACTGTACGGTGTGGCATATCAAATGAAAGGACTTACTGTCAGGGTCCTACCTATCAAATAAATATTTTTTTTTATAATTTTAACATAAATTGTTTTAAAGTTATTTGAGAAAACAGACGAAAATTGATCATTAATTTATCTCCGAAACAACTGAGCCTAAAATTTTGAAAAAAAATACATCAAATAGTTCTATACCTATAGATTACAGAAAAACCTATAAGAAGTCTATGGTCTTAAAATAACATGGTAAATCTCTCAATATTGTGCGTACAAACTTAAATTTGCAGTTTTGAGAACAGGTTTTTCAACTACAATGTTAAATTTGTCCTTGGGATAAATTCATCCTAATTATATTTTTATTTTTATTTTACCCTTCATTGCGTGGTCCGACTCGCACTTGGCCAGTTTTTCTAGATAAATTCTCGAAAGTTATGGTCTGGTACACCAACTCAGCACCCTACAGTGAGATAAAAGACTTTCCTAAACTCATCGGAATTCCATAGTTTTCCATGTTTCATTCCCCGACTCGTCTCTAGTATCTTCATCAGCCAGTTGAGTAAAAAGTGTAAGTGGTTGAACAGCTCTGCTTACACTTCCCAGAATACCGTCATTATGTGTCCTATCAACACCAGTAAAAACCAGCCTACCAACAGTATCTATAAAACCAATAGCTGACACCAGTCTACTTTCAAGCGGTCATATCGGATGACGTCACCCGCCACCATTGTGCTACGTTTCCTCCATGTCACGTGTATGGTTGCGTAAACTTATTATAGAAACATTGGTTACGTTTGTAAACGAGGTGGCAGGTGCGTGGACCAATGCGCCAGGTTATAGTGGACTAGATTTGAGCTTATAGGATGCGTTAGCTTGGGAGCATGTTGAGTTGATTGACATAAATGCGTTTGGTGAGATGGCTAAGATGGGACTCGCCATGACACTGCAATTATGCTAAAAGTGTTGTTATAATGTGTCCATCAAAACAATCTGATAGTCAGTCAGTCTTTGGACTTAGTAAACCTCATGTGGTTGCTTGAAGCATCCTAATTCGTCATAGTTATAGAAATACAAATCATCGTTATTCTAAAATAGGAGTTTCTACCAATCCTTTTGCTTGACATTATCTAGCCATTACAAAACCCAAGAGAATTGTAGATTGACTACCTACGTGACCAGTAATATATACCTACGGTTCCATACAAGCATATTGTTTCTAGAAGTTTTGAAACCCATTGTCCCAGCCATTATGTCGCTATTCTTCAAACATCAAGACAGGACTCTCAATTGGAGAGCAAACAATATTTACATAAAATTACAGGAAAGGAAATACATGTGCAAGCATTGCCTTGACAATCTTCATACAGGATATTAGATCTACGTAAGATCTGGTTTGCTATCTGGGAAATCAAAGGTGATTGTTGTAGATCAAAATGTGTTTTTATTAGCTGCGTCCAACTTGGGATATGATGTCCTACGTAACTGGTTTTGGAAATCAATTGACTTCGTTAAATCTGTGTTTGATTACACTGTGTAAGGCTAGGCTTACAGAATTGGTCGAAGTGGCGGTGCCTGGGGGAGGCCTATGTGTCCAGCAGTGGACGTCTTTTGGCTGAAATGATGATGATGATGATATGTTGCAACATCTCTATACTGGATAAGTAGCTCCAGAATCTTTTCCGCTTCTTTAGGTCTACAGATAATGTTGACCAATATAAGCTAATGAGGTAGAAATGATTTTGGAGCTCTTCATCATGGAAAACTCAAACTCACAGCATTTATTTCAATTAAAACATTTACAGGCACTTTTGAATTGTCAAGGAGTCAATCAGTCATTTCAGAAAGATAAGCTAGTTGCCCTTTCCAAAGCGTAGCAGGTTCCTATGGAGAAGAACGAGCACGAAACACCATGAATACTCTTTTAAATTATATTGAAACTAATATTTTATGTTATTGTTTTCGGGCATTATATTTGTTAGAGATACTTTGAATTTTTTACGAACATTGTATATAATATGTCGCAGTAAGATATTTGTAACCGTGATATTGTTATATCCCTAGGGATATAGCTATCTACCGTAATATAGTTATATACAGCGGTTCATAACTATCTTACTAGGAATATAAGTATAATACGAGCAGGATCTAGTAATATAAGTATTAGGGACTTCGACCAAATAGGTTAGAAATGTGACCAACTACGCGAGCCGAGCGTGTAGTGAGCGGATCCGCAGTAGCGGCCGGCGAACGCTACGTCTAAATTGATCGCAGTAACAAAGTTAGGGCACTCTGACAGTTTTCATGTATGTATATGTATGTTATATTACGGTAGATAGATACATCTATAGGGATATCGCTAATCACGGCTACAACCATCTTACTGAATATTCGAAAAAAATTCAAAGTACTATCTCTTTAAATACAACCTATGTCATACTTCAAATAAGATTCTTAACATATAGATATTGAATGAAATAGATTATTTCTAGGGTCAGAGATGGAATTATCGTAACAAGTCAGTGGTTGGTTTTACTAACAGTTATCATAGATTAATAAATATTGTTCAAAGATACGCGTAACATTTGTTATATTTCTCATGCTTATACCTACCAGTTTCTCCATAACGATTATAATGCATTTATCAATGGAAACTCGATAGCCCTGACTCATTTAGCTTGAACATGTTTAATATAGTTCCGGTTGGTATTATAGTCATGTGTTTACTCTTTATACGTCTTGTCGGAAATAATTGTGACTTATGAACTACTCAGATGTACCTAAGTAGGTTTTAACCGTATGTGAAGTAGTGGATAATGGTTCTAAGATGTGGTTATTTGCTATTAAAAATATTCTTATTGTTATCGTCATGGGTCTCCCCATTTACATGTAGTATGCTACCGAGCTTCCTAAATTCCCTAGGAATGATTTTTGTTTGAATTACTGTGATCATGTTAGATTTTTCTATTGCTTATAGGTTGGCTTCGTTGCTAATTTTTTGATGTTATCCCTTTCTAACCACGTCAAGAGAAGGGGTGGTATTCTTTGCCAGAAACCACAAAATCTTCTTTTCTTCTGTGCCTATGAGTGATGATGTTAAGGGAGAAAAACAATGGCACTCTTCTCTACGTACCTACCTACTTATAGGTTAATAATATTAGGGACGTTAACAACATTAAGTCGACGTTCGCACGGACGTAAAAATATTGCGGCGATTTTTTTTCGCGCACTGGATTTTCAACGCTCTGCTTAGCGCCGAGAGTTCAAAATCCAACAGTGTGTTTTTTCGACGCGCTAGAATGTACTCTGTTATTGTTAAGTTGGATTCTCAACGATCGGCTCAACAACGAGAGTTGAAAATCCAGTGCGCGATAAAATCCCGCCACGATATTTTTACGTCCGTGCGAACGTCGGCTAAGTTACATAGTAAATGCTTCGAAGTGATTTTTCTTGTACCGGATACAAAAGCGGACAACATAATGTTATTGAAGGGGTAATATTTTTCTGTTCTATAAAATGAACGGAATGTAAGCTATGTACCTACTGGTAATTAGGCGATTAGAATGTCGAATGTCGGATTCTAATAAATTGCCGTCTGTTGTTAGTGCGGCTAAGGCAAAAAAGGAGGGTTATTGGTTAAAATAACACATCTTTATACGCGCATTTTGCAGCGTAGCTTCATAGCTTAGTTATGGCTTAGTTAAAACATTAATAAGGAACCCTTTCAGTGGAAGTGTTCTCAGTTTAAATTGGCAAAATCTGATTTCAAGACTTACCTGTTATGCTTTTCCAACTCACGATTTTGTTAATAAAACGCGCAATTTAATTGTATCAGGCATTGAGTGTTTCATATTATAACTAGTAGTAATACCGTATTAATTAACACTTAATGCTGATTTCACCAATGATACTGAACGCGATTAGCACTTCTAAAGTGCGTTCAAGAGCTGTCAGTGTTCAACAACAATTTTGACATTGACAGCTCTTGAAGGCGGTGTAGACGTCCTGTTCGCGTTCAGTTTCATTCGTGAAATACGTCCATATACTCTTTCCAAACATTTAGTTCCTTATTTATTGACTGGCAACCATAGACGAAAAGATGCAATACTTCATGGACGCTAAAGTAAAATAAACGGTTGGAAATATCTTAATCTGCTAATTAATACAAACAGCTGCGCGTAGTTTATGTAGTAGGCTATTAAATAATCTAGCTAACTTATTGACGAATATTGATTCTAAGAACTTTGTAATGTACAGTGGGCTGCATCAATTGGGTACCCCAGTTGTATTAGCATTTTAATACAACTGGGGTACCCAATTGATGCAGCCCACTGTACACAACAACACATAATAATTGGTTTTGTAATTTTGTTAGTTTAAAATCTTGAATCATTATTTATTATCCTTGATACAGATACTTCTTTACACATGTGCAGATACAAAGCGAATATTATGATTTTCTTGTTTTATTTTGCGATATTTATTTGTCTGTCTGTCATTATTATTTAACAAATTACACTCGCGTGCATAAAAACTATAACTTACTAAATGTACACTGACTTAGCCAACGTTCGCACGGACGTAAATATATCGCGGCGGGATTTTATCGCGCACTGGATTTTCAACTCTCGTTGTTGAGCCGAGCGTTGAGAATCCAACTTATCAATAATAGAGAACATTTTAGCGTGTCGAAAAAACACACTGTTGTATTTTGAACTCTCAGCGCTAATTGTGTAAATAATAATAATAAATGCAGAGCGTTGAAAATCCAGTGCGCGAAAAAAAATCGCCGCGATATTTTTACGTCCGTGCGAACGTCGACTTATTACGAATTTCTTTGAATATGAAATTATTACAGTGATAAGGCCACTGTCTGTAATATCAAGACACGTGAATCCGTGTGTCACCAGACGAATCGGATTTCATATAGGAGTATCGCGCAATTCTCACCTTTAATTAAAAGGTATTAGGCTCATAAAAGCGTGAAACAAACAGATTATATGCAAGGTTATGACATAAAAACGCGTGCGCTGCAATAAATATTAAAATTTCATATTAGTAGGCATTGCATTATTAATTTACGTTAGTAATATAGTAATTGTTATTAAAACAGCGTTGGATAACGCAATAATGTTTGTTGTGAGGTTAGCTTTTGCATCGATCAGCTGTCTTTGTTCACCCTGTGTATGTAAGTAACAGTTACATAAGTTCTTGAATCATTGGGTAAAATGAGGATCCAATGTATTGTATTTCTGTCCAAGGTACCAAACAATTCCCGGCCACCGTAGGCGCGGGCTTGCGGACGACGAGTAATGGGCAGCTCGCCGTCCGGTAAGGACCAGGCCCGGGTCGACGGCGCATTGTGTTCCACGCGCGCCTCAAAGAGATGTCAGCAGTGACGGGGTCAATTGGGCCGATGCCGCCGGGGTTGCGGGTAGTTCGAAAGAGATACCGTGGCCCTGGCACGGGCAACTGAAGGAACACGGGTGGGCTTTAGTCAGTAAAAGTCTGACACGCCCTCCCGCTCTGCCCAGAGCGGGAGACGTCATTTGGTGATTTCCCATCCACAAAAAAAAAAAAGGTACCAAACAATCTACTCAATTCTCTGCAGTCTACTTCTGGGCTTCTGTGTAAAGGATACTCAGTTCAAAACACTCACGTTTTGGTTGAGCTGTTCTCAAAGCCAACAAATACACACAACTTGAGATATCAACAAAATAACAAATGAAAGCAATAGAAAAGGGCAAGACTTGTACCTATGTTTATATTACTGAAACAGGAGCATTCACCTAGAAATATTACGCTTATGATTCATATGAAGGATTCATATCATTCCTGCCCACTCCACATTGAATATAGCGCGAAGACGTGTATTCTTCTAACTAATACCCCATAGAATGCGACCGCCCACGTGCGTTCAACCGTATTTTTTATATCCCGAACGCATCCTTTCTTCACTCGCCATATTGAAATTCCTTCCACTCTCTTCCCCAAATAAATGTAAACCTTATCACAATTTAACAAAGACCAAATTCCAAAGTAATAATCAAATTGAGAACTATAAAATGAACTTTACGAGACTCGAAATAAAGGCCTTTTGGTACTTTCGTTTATCAAAAAACCTATTGAATAGAACCTGATTTGGGGTCTGGGATGATGTGACGTGATAGCTTTTATTTTTTTTAAACCTGTCACAGGTATACCGCGGGTTATCAATCACGTAAGAGGCAGAAATTGTGTTGATTGTCTTCGTGTCGTATAAAATATAAGATTTTAACATAATTTCTCAAACGATCGATCTTCCCAATTTTAGGAATGACATCGCATTTTGAATTGAGGATTGAGAGCGAGGATCAAACTATTCACACAATGCGAGGTATTGGAATTAAGGTCTGACATTTTGACAATGCGATGATAATTACTTTAAGCTTTCGTGTAATAAAATAGACGAAAGAAAATGTATTATGCCAGTTCAAGAAGAATCTGGAGAGAAGCGAAAAAACAACTTATTTTCTTGAAACGGGCTCCTTATAAATCGCAATAAGTATTTTTTCGCGTTCCAAAATCATACTGTCAATAACAGAGTAATTTGATTTTTGCAAAACGGCCATTGTGAATAAATGGAAAACCATTTTCTCCGAAGTATAAAAATGTATTTACTTAAATTCAGAGTTCCAACTTCCAATCGTTGTATATTAAATGCTTATTATTTTCAAATTGGGCCGTTCTGCTATTTATTATTAAAACCCTCTGGGATTTAGGATTTGCGGGTTCCTGTGGTGCGGCTCAAAAATTCATAAAATGATTTTAAATACCCTCTTAAATAATTCAGTGGTTTCTTTGAAGATTAGCTTGATAAATTCGAGAAAAGAGGATCTCAAGTAAAATCCATCCCATCTTCCTGGCTCGGCTTGCGGTGCTAGCTCCGCTGCTGCGGCTGCGGAAAACCTCAAGCGGCGAAAATATAATAACCTTATTGGTAACTATATTTTCGAGCCGTTTGGGGTTGAAACCCTCGGGCCGTGGGGTCCGAGTGCCCATAGTCTCTTTAAAGATATATCGAAACGTCTGGTTGACACTTCCCGTGACCCAAGGGCTGGCCTTTACCTTGGCCAGAGGCATTAATGGCATAAGCATTGCCATACAACGTGGCAATGCCGCCAGTCTCTTGGTTACTTTGCCAGTCGACAGCGATGCGGATGAATTTTTCGACGCCTTGTTTTAGTTAGTGAATGGTTTTAGTTTTATGTTAGTAAAATTAACTAAGAATGTTGGTGTAAACAAGAAAATGAGTGGGTTGTTTTTTGGTATTTTAGGTAATTATCTGCATAACGTGCACATGTATCTACAACCAAACAAAATTGAATGTACAACCTATTCATGAATATAGTGCTTAGGAGGAAAACAAGTATCAAACTTAACATTGATGGATGTAAGCCCGAAAATGTACGTCCGGAAAACGCCGAAAAAGGGATTTTGATGAGATTTTTGTTATTATTTTAGTAATCAGCTGTTGTAATATTTCATCATAATAAGAATTTTTCGCTGCTGTAGCATCTATTTCTTTCGCAGTGCCTCCTTGGAGGTACGACGATAAAAGTCGAGGCCACACGAAATAAGTTAGGCCTACAAATTATAAGCCAAGATATAATAAAATTATAATTCTTTTCCTGATTATATGGGCTTTGGGAGTCATTTTGCCAGCAGCAATTTGTTCGTACGGTTTATGTGCAAACATGTTGCCTAGCTTTTAATTTATAATTGCATCATAAAAGAAGTCTCATATTCAAGAATTCTAAAGTAGAATTGGGTTTAAAAGCGCCTCGTCATCATTTGCCTAGCCTTTTTCCCATCTGTGTCGGGGTCGGCTTCCAGTCTAACCGGATGCAGCTGAATACCGGTATTTTATATGGAGCGACTGTCTATCTGGCCTCCACAACCCAGTTACTACATGGGTAATACGGTACCTCTTGGTAAGACTGGTTACCAGACTTTCGGGCTTCTGACGACCCGTAACGACTGTCAAAGATCCACGAATGGCAGCCAGAACCAATGGCTTAACGTGCTTTCCGAGGCACAAAGGGGTCTTGGTATCACCATCTTTACGATGGTCACCCATCCACCGACCAACCGCGGCAAGCGTAGCTTAACCTGATCGATCGACCTGCGGTTATTATTACTTAGCCACAAGCCCCTCTGGTGTGCCTGCAGATACTAAAAAGACATTGGTTGAAATGGTTCTTGGGCAAACGTCGCTGTGGCAGTCGGTAAGTGGTAGTAGCAACACTCCTTCCAAAAAGACGTGACAACTTCTTATCCTTTCTTATTATAAGAAATGTGTGCCCTGATTCATCTCAGCCATTTATGAGTACGTCTCTTGTTTCTTAAGACTTTTCTCTTTGTTATCTTCAATGACTCGTTTCAAAATATTTTCCTCATTTGTCACACCGAATAATTTGAAGCTTGTTCTGTGGAACCAAATAATTTTTTTGCATATTTGACCAAAAGTGATTACGCTCCAAAAATGTCCATTTATCCCCGTTTAGTACATGACCAAGCCCCGTGTTTCCGTCCTAACTACACATAAATTTCCAGAAAACCATTGTACCAAATAACCATTTCCGTCCATTGAATCATCCTGTTGTGTGTATGTAAATGCATGATTTTGATGGTTTTTTTCGATTTCATTGAGAGGTCTCACACGCCTTGCATATTAAACAAACTTCCCGACATTTGTGATGGTTTCGGCCGACAATTTCGGCGGTTTAATTTCCAATGCGCGCCAACTTTTGGTTTATTCAAAAGACTTCGCAGCCCATCCAGCAGTGCAGTGCTATACACGGCTATATTTCAGTTTTTGGTGAAGGCAACGTCCAGACACCGTAACGAACGCAGATGACTCATTTGTATATGTAAATTATGTTAAAATTCAAAACCCTAGGCTTAACTTTGAGTTTTTGAAATTCAAATTTGTAGCTCTCGGGCCCTTAAACGACGTCGGATAGGGAATGCTTAATTGTTTTTTTGGGAGGGGTTTTAGTTAAAAAGGCTCTTTACATACACATTTTGTGGATTATGTTAGTGAAAATTACTAAAAATATATTGTACAAATTCATCCTGAAAAAATTACTTTTGCAATAAATGAATCTTTTAAAACAATAAGGACAAAAGGCATAAGGGAAACAGGCTCCATATTCTTATAGCATTTTTTTGGGATAACAAACCATGCCTGAGTGAATCATTAACCTTACTCACATGCTGGCATTGGATTTTAAAGTCACGGCCGGTGTACAAAAGTTATTAAAAACGCGATATTGTTATGCCATCGGCTACACAATTGACATGGAGTCAGTTTGCTGCACCAAACGAATAACAAACAAAGACTTCATACTTCCGCAGACTTCCGCTGATCGAGCATCTCAAAGAAAGATGAAAACAAGTTTCAAAATTACTTTCCGTGTCTTAAAATTCATAATTTTGCATGTGACATCAAAGGAAGAAAAATCTTGCAACCGTTTTGAAATCACTTGAAAGAAAATGTCAAAATGTCATCCAGCAAATAAATATAGAATTTACTTCATATTTCTCTTGTTTCGAGAATTCTTCGAATGCGTCCTAAGCTTCCGCTTCAAAGAAAATATCTTATAGTCTTACCATGTGACGTCAGAGGACTGAAATGAAGCCACTGCTATTGGAAGTGGCATAAAATGTTTATGATTTGTGTCAAATTCTAAATCCATTGACTGGAAACTCGCATTGTTTGGATGCCAATTAGCACTACTGCTTCCGCCTGCGGCTTAGCCCGCGTGGTATGTTGATAAAAAGTAGCCTATGATCTTTTCCAGGTCATGGTCTACCCATGTGCCAAATTTTATCCAAATCAGTTCAGCTGTCTTAGCGTGAAAGAGTTGAAACAAACAAATTCACATTCGCATGAATGATCTCATCATCAACAATCATGCTTCTCAACCTGCATACAGGAAGAACTTGAAAAGTGTCAGACTCAGAACCAAAATGAAAAGTCATTTATTCAAACTATGTTGAGTATCAGCACTTTTCGAACATCTAAATTACATAAGACAGTCCCTCAAAACGCCCTTCACAACTTCCTAGCTGGGAAGAAGAAGTGGCGCAACAAACTCCAGCAGCACGGCTGCCTGTTCAGTTAGAAAAACTTGATTCTATACATTACCTAGTACATTATGTTGATCAGGTAAACCTAGTCCAGATATGATTGGTTCAAACCGGGCTTTTCTGCAAATGATATAAAATTTCCCTGTAAACTATCAGAAAATACCTGAACGAATATATTGTACACACCACACCAGATGGTATTTAAATTCCACATGAAAATGAAATTGAAGATAATTGTACATAATCGGTGGACTGTTGATCTGATCCAGTCCAAGGTTCGAGTGGCGATCGTGAACCTTTTATAATTAAAATTACTAGTTTCATTGCAGTAAATGACGAGGACGATAAGCGAGAGAAAATACATCCTTCTAGGTAATAAACTTAATTTTTTAAGACGTACCCCGGATTTTGAAAGCCGGAGTTGATCAGCTGTCAAATCTTATTTTACTAAGCTATTTTAACTGTTATTGGGCAATAGTAACTAAACTTATCGTGAACGTTAACATGAGATTCGGTAATCGATTGAACTGAACTGGCTTTCAGAAAACAGGAGATAACGAGACTACGAGTATTATTCAAGGTATGAATCTAGACGGATTAAGGAGGTACAATTTTAAATCCCTTGATCTAACTTTCATACAAAAGATCACACAAAGCACAAGAGGAAGATACATGTAAAGAATATACAATTGCCTTTATTTAAACATACTCCAAATTACACAGGTGATTTGAAACCCAACTAAACATTCCTCCAACACATACATCCGTCATAAAGGACACACTTCCAAACTTTATTTACCTAATCCTCAAATTACAAACCAAATGTCTTATACCTGTAAAGCTGTGTTAAACTACCCTCAAAAATACCTCGTTTCCTTCATTATAAATCTTGGCACGACACCTTTAGGTTAATTTCCTTGGGCCATAAATTCGCTGGTGACGGTCTTACAGTGAAGGGTGGCACTTACGTAGTAGCAGATGGTAGGTTAACTGTGTTTTGCCAAGTGGGGTTAAGGATGTAAAGGACCTTGCTGGTTTAGAAGGAACAGCTGATAAAGAATGGCTTTAAGAGTTTCAATTGGTCAAACAATACAATCAATCAATAGTCGCATCTAGACAATTAGTGAATGTGGTTCACCACATAAGGAAATGTCAATGTTGACTTACTTAATTTATCAAGTTCAATGCCGTCTATTTATTTGTGTCGATGAAATGTCACAGAAATGAGTCTAGAAGAAGTTGAAAAAGAAGAAAAGTTGAATTGTTCTTGTTGCTTGTTGAACATCTAAATACTTTAGCAGTGGCATTTGTATTGGTTCTGGAAGTTGACGAAAGTCTGATATACCAAAGTCATCATCAATTGCATGTTTGACTCCCAGGAGTGTGCTACCACTCCAGTGTCCAAAAAAGGCTCGAATGGCTGTTCACAATGGTGTGCAATGAAGTGAATGTTGTTGGGTGTGGCAAAAGAAGCATGAAAGTAGAATAAATGCTGTGGAAATGCATCCCTTGCGACTACGAATGATAGACTAAGGAATGATGTGATAAGGCAATGGTGTAGTTTAAAAGAAGATGTAGTGACAAAAATTTAAAAGAGTATGCTTAGATGGATTGGTCAGGTTGAGAGGATGAATGAAGGCGACTAACAAAAGGTATTTACAAGGCAAGAGTGGAAACGCCGGGAAGGGACGCTCTAGGAATACGTAATAATATAGTGACCTTATTGGTGATGTTCTTCAGAAAGGTCAGTTGCCTAGTACTGGCAACCGGCGCGGCGTGCGTGTATGACCAGATGTATGAACGTAAACGTTGCAAAAGGAGTATGTAAGGATCGCAGCAGGTGGTATTCTGTAGTTTCTGGCTACCCCCATGGCAGGAAGGCGTGAGTTTATGTATGTATGTATTAAAATATATCGTCGAAATATAAGAGTAGGTACACTCAGTATCGGGATAAGTAGGTTTAGTGAGAACAGTCGTACTACATATAGCAAAATAACTGGTCCGTATTTTCCTGCTCAGTAGATTGAATATACTCGTATGTTACAGTTTGTGATATGGGATTATTTGTATGTATTTACAGGCTAGCGACCCGCAGTCTTTGATGGGTAAAATTTTATTATGGCGTGGAATCATGTTTGAAAGATGGTGTTGATGACGTGTCTTTAGGCTCAATTTACATTGCCGTGGAACGGAATGGTAGCGACTTTTTTTGTACAAAGCATAATGAATTTTATGTCAATAGTGTAACGTACAAACTAGATACGAGCCAAATAACAGGTCGCGCGTTTTTTGGAGCATTCTCGGTAATTCCTTCAGTTACAAGCTCGTACCTAGTTTGTAAGTTACACAATTGACATAAAGTTCATTTTGCTATGATCTATTGTACAATGTCTTTAAAAAAACTCGCTTCCATTCTGTTCCGTGGCAATGTAATTTGAGCCTTATTATTACGATTCATTAATAGTTATAAGTACTGACTTTCATAGACAATTTTTCTCCGAGATGATTTCTCGGATCGGCTCGGCAACCTCCGGAAAGGAAAATACCGGGAAATTACCACAAATTTCCTGTTTTTTTTCTGTTGTTTTTCTTTTTATTAAAAATATTTTGACAGCCAAATAATCTAATTTTGGGACTTTCAACCCAAACAACGGATGTCATGCTGAATTGCAACAACGCGTTGATTTTTGTCGCGAATATATTATGCCAACTTAATTCAAGCCCAATTTAGCAAAGTTTTTGTAGAAAGTATTTAGAAACATTTTGCAATAAGAAGCAGCCTTATTTTTAAAAAGAAAAATAGAACAAGGAAATAAAAATAAACAAAATTGAAACTTATGTCTGAGTACTTTTCACTTTGCAAAACTTAAATGTAAGTAAATCAAGGACAATAACGGACTGAAAAGGTCTGCAAAAATAATTTAAATAATATTTCTGTACATATTTTTTAAGTATCACAAACTCGCCGTAAAAAGTACGCTTGATGAAACGCTTAATTAACTTTACTCTATTTTAAATGAGGCTTCAAAAGAAAAATGGCGACCGGCTGTCACGGCCAGCCTTCCTATTTTCTATGTGAGAACCCATCTTACTTTTTCCGTTACAATTAATTCTATGTTCCTTTTCGTGCTAATAATGGACCTTTTTTACATTCTTTTAAGTCCCAAGTAATCTTGTTCCCATAAATCGAGTCGAGAGTGACATCACGAGTACAGGCTGCGCGTGAGTCCAGGTACTTGCGTTATTCTCGTCGATGGTCAGTGACCACAAGGGACCTTTGCTTGGGGTGACTATTCCGCCAATATCCTTAGACCCCTCATTCCAACTTAAATTAACGGCCGCGAAGCTCGGCTTACACAAGTCATGGATATCACTTAGCCAGTCTACAACGACCTCCCTTGGCCCTTAGTACTCTTAATGATTTGTGACATTTACGCGAAAATTTACATTAAAACGAAACATGTTATTCAGAATTATGTCAAGTATATCTGTTTTTTATGCATCGTTCATTCTATATTTCCCGACGTTTACTTTCTGCTTTTATTTTAAAACGTAAAATAAAGGAAGTTGGCTGGTTCGCCGAGGTCAAGTTACAGTGGTCTTGTGTGCGCATGAATGTTACTGGTTTCTTTTTTCAACCATATGTTTTCTGGTCGTTTTGTTGGCCTTGAAAGAATGTCTGGTTAGTGCACCACGGGTTGATGTCTCTTTATTAATAGCTGTAAGTTTTTCTCGACTTGCAATAATGGCTACTTTGTGCTCATACACTACTATTTTGCATCGGTGTAACATATTAAATTCTAAATTATCTGAAACAAGTTTCAAGGCAATAAAGAATTATAGACAAGAATACTTATTGGGTTTTTGTATATAATGAATATGAATGTAATTCTTGTTAAGACTCGTTAATTGTTAAACAAACCGGAGTTAAAATAATTTAGCCGTCCAATTCAGATGAGATTGCTCCCCAGTTTTGCGTTTAATCCTGTTTAAAGTTCCAAGTTTGGTTACTCAAGTAGGACAGAATTTATCTTGTCCGACTCAGGTTTTCAATTCAACTACTTACGAATTCATTTCACTGCTTCACGATAAATGTATGTGAAAAATATCTTTGTCGACAGCGATTGCCTTTACGGAATAAAATTCACTCGTGGTCGCTCCAAAATTATCAATAAACACACAAAACCTTACATCGCTCCAAAACTCATAGTCGTAACACTCGTAACCACAGAAATTCCTAAAGAAATCGAAATGCTCTTAAATCATAGCTCAATAAACCAGATAACATATCCAAGAACGTTAAGAAGACAAAATTAGATCTTGTTGCTTTCACAATAAGGTTGGAGAAGTTGGAAAGTATCTGTAGAGATAAGTTTGTCGGGATGTGGGACCAGAAAAGTGGTCAAAAGTCGTCGGACTGGTCTCGGTCGGCCCCGACCTGTTCTGTCCCGTTCGTTTTGTCTTATTTTTGTTTTGCACGAAGCACTGACCACCACAACAAAGGTCCGTGGGCTGGACTTGTTTTTTTTTTTTTTCACCTAAAGAGCAATGCCTTCGGAGATGTTCTGTGTTGCCACTGTTAGCGTTTTAACATTTTGAGATGCGTTCAGTTGTTGAACATGTCACGTTTTCTGGAATTCCGCCACGGAATGTTTACTTAAACAGATGGGAGCTTCGCATATTGGGTTTTAATCTAAGTTAACGATTTCTTTGGGTTTTATTCGTTTTGCGTCATTAGTTGTACGGTTTTGGGGTTTTTACTACTCCATCAGTAATAAATAGTCTGACTATGAAAGGCTGTATATTATTGTAAATGCTAACAATACAGCTTAACTAAGCGGGTTAGCAACAATATAGATTAAATCAAAAATGTTCGACCAACTCGAAAAACTTTCCTCTTGGGACCAAAAAATATTTACAAATGTCTGGCGCTCGAAGTCACCTTCTACAGTCCGAGACTCCGAGTCTAAAAACAATACATCTATGCTAGCAAGTGATTTGGGTCTGCCCTCTATATCCTAAGGGACAGACGACATTTTGACCGCTGTCAATGTCACGAACAGACCAAGGATTCGGATCCCTTGTAGGAAATTTAAATACTGGTAGTCAAATTAAAGGGTTAAGGAAGAATCGAGTCTGTGTTTCGTCGGAATCGATTTTTACTGGCGAGTTTAAAAATCGCTTTCTGACTTCGTGATTTTCTAGCCGGAGGTTATCATCTTTCTTACTTCAACTCCTTTCAACTAAGCTGTCTAAACCGTGCGTTATTAAAAATTTAATTACCACAGACATTCATTGATCTTACTGTAAAAGGAATACACATGTTATAATCACTGTACCACATGCGAAAGGCCGAGTTCTAACGATGTAAACATACCATCCCCTAAACAAAAAAAAAAAGCACTTCAAAACACCAATAGTAACACAAACGGGCCGCGTAGTTATTTATTTATCTATTTATAGGCCGGGCCAAGTGTTCGCTTCATTACTTGTGAACATATTGCCGTGTTTACTCTGTGTATTTCTGGAGCTGGCCGTGTGTTCCGCCACGTGTGGCCATGTAGTGGCGTTGCTGGCTGTTTATCGAAATGTCTCGGTCCTTTGATTTTTGTGAAAAGTTGAGCTTCGTTAGTTCGATTTTCAATTGCGTTCTTTTTTTTTTTTTCGAATGCGGATGCTTGAACTACGAACTGCAGTATTTGAATTTGATTTGTTTATTTTTGTTCTAGATTTTTTTCAGCCGGTCAGTACCTACCGTATACAGTATGGATTTATTTCAAACTAAAATATAATATCATACTAATTTATTTCCAATTTTTTATCTTTCAACTATGTATATATATCATAGTTTTTCGTGCAAATTAAAGTCGTTAATATTATTTTCTTAAATTCAATTCCGTCTGAATTGTGTGCGTCTGCGCTTATAAACCTGCATATGTTAGGTTGTCATTGTACAGTTTATATTTTCTCAGTCAATCAATCTGCTTAGCCTTTTCCCAACTATGTTGGGGTCGGCTTCCAGTCTAACCGAATGCAGCTCAATACCAGTATTCATATATTTTCTCACTAAATATATCAAATAAATATCCTTCTGTCAATGTAATACCGTCCACATTTTATTTCTTAAATATAATAAAAACTACAGCTTTTTTAAAGCCTATTCGAAAGAACTACGACGCGAAGTCAATTTATTTTCCTTCCAGACGTCGATAAAGATAAATTGATCGTATTCCTTTTAAGGGCCCACCGATTCCTAGTTAAAAAAATATCAACTAGAAATACCTGAATAATACTGATGAATTGCTTCTTGCTGTGTTTAGATTTTATAAATAAGGAGCCTCTTTGTGATTTTTTATTTCTACTAATATCCGGGGCTATTACACTATCATCATGATCAAAGAATTATGAGTCATAGATGTAGATATAATGACTCATTTTTGAGCTTCGGCAAAATATATTTTTCTTACATTTCTTGTCCTTACTAGACTAGCAATATACAGGGTGCATCAAAAAAGTGTGGTCAAATTGAAGGGTGTGGTACAGTACAGACCATGAAAGTAAACATCTTTGGTTCCCTACGGGAGCAACATCTTAATCGAAAAAAAAACCGTCCAAGTGCGTGCCGGACCACGCACAATGAAGGGTTCCGTAGTTGAAAAGAATTTATCCCAAAAAAAAAAATTCTAAGTGTAATTACAAATTAACAATTTTCGGACTTTTTCCTTTACTTGTGCTGTGAAACCTTGCTTCTTGCCAAATTTTATTATTTTATTATTGTAGGTCAACGGGAAGTACCCTATAGGTTTTTATTTACTTGCGAGTATCAAAATATGTCGCATACATGGTCGTATTTATTTATTGCGTTGACTTAGAAGTTTGATTTTTTTTAGAAATCTAAGGGACCTTCATATACGTATTCGATATTAATTTCAATTTGATACCTCCACGCGTTCCTGAGAAAAAGAGTCTTGACAGGCTGACAGATAGACAGACAGACAGATGGACAACGAAGTGATCCTATAAGGATTCCGTTTTTTCCTTTTGAGGTACGGAACCCTAAAAATTAACAGTTGTTCCATACAAAGCTTCTCGACCCAAGTGTATGGGACTTCTGATATTTTTTTCTCAATTACGATGTTGGTCCCATGGAGTTAGTTGTTCAGTTGATAGTCTGTACCCACACCCTTAATTTTGACCACATATTTCCGACACACCCTGTATTTCTCAAACTTTCCTAGAACATGTTTGAAGTTAGGTCTAGAATTGATCTCCTGGGACGTTTTAGAATGAGGACCCAACTTCTAGGGTCGAAGAAACCTCGTTCTAATATGGTGATTGTTATCGCTTTCACAATTGTCAATTTAGGAGGAGTAGTGTCAAGGGAGATTCCTTTTGTACGAGTAGTTGGTTACACAGAACAGGGCAGACAGAACCACTGTTGTATTTAATCTACCATGATTTTAGTCTGTGCCTTAATCCCTCATGAATTTAAAAAAAATATGATTTGGTTATTGAAAATCAAACACAAAGTGATCAGCCTAGCCTAACTAAGTCGAACCGGATGCATCTGAATGCTAGTATTTTACATGGAGCGACTGCCTATCTGACCTCCACAACCTAATTACTGGGTAATACGTTACCCCTTGGAAAGACTGTCACACTTTCCGGCTTCTGGCGACCCGTAACGACTGTCAAAGATCCACGAATGACAGCCGGGACCAACGGCTTAACGTGCTCTCCGAGGCACGCAGGAGTCTTGGTATGTAAAGATGGTCACTCGCCAATGCCGCTTGCCGCGGATAGTGACCCTGATCTTTCGACCCCTGCGGCTGTTTTAGCCACAAGCCACACTTGGTAAGAGGATACATTGAAGGGTGGTTTAGCTCGGTGTGTAAGTGAAATAGCGTTATGGCTGTCTAGTTTGACGCGCGAGATAGAAGACTCTCATGCGCACCGGAACCAAATGTGCTTCATTTAAATGTAGATTTGTGACAAAATGCTATAAGTACTTAAATAAATTTTTAGCTTAGTAACTTTTTAAATATTTAAATACGGTGCTACTTGGATTTTTTTGTATCGAAAAATTTCAAGTAGGTAATCATTTTTTGGTTTTTATACAGCAGTAGACAATATAAGTAGTCAAATAACACGTGTGCAAAATTCAAATAATTTAACCTTATACATTTGGTTTTACAGGAATTTTAAAAAACACAAAATTTATCTATGTATCCCCTTAATTGTTTGTTACAACCTTAAAAAAATATAACATTTTGAAAAAGCTTGAACTATTACAAACGTGTCAGGATTTGCAGGTGATTTGATTTCTGTCAATCCCCAGTCAAAACGGTGTAAACTAGAAATCTAAATAAAAGGTTGAACGATTCAATATTTCATTATAACGCCTGTGTTAGTCTTCAGTTTTATTGTATGAATTTATCGTTCAAAATGCAAAATGTATGTTGTCAAACCATTTGCTCTAACGATTGTATTTTTACTTGTCCAGTCAACATTTTATTTAATACCATCACGCGTGGACCACCATAGAAACGGGATTTGTCGACGGAAGAATAGACAAAATGACAGAATGTAGAAATATTTCTACGCATTCTACGCGTGTTAGCATGGCAGTGTGTCATTTTGTCTATTCTTCCGTCGACAAAACGTCGTCATGCTACGCGTGCAGTAAAGCTTCTTGAGGAACTCTTGGGAACTTAATACGCACGGCTACAGATCAAGCTATACAATTCCAGTATAAGCTGATCTCGCATTGTATAGGATTTCCTTACAATGAGAGGTCAGTGTAATCTGGAAATAATAGCTTGAAGTGTAGCCGTGTGTACCAAGAAAGCTTAAATTAAAGTCTCCAAGATTTTGTCCAAGGACCAGCGTTGATAAACTTACTTCTAGAAATTCGGCTAAGTTCAGGTCATCTCCATTGTGATCCATCTCCAGTGTCAATAAGCGAAACTACAGACTTCTTCAGAGCTGGGTTATTATCAAAATACATAACATCACGCCTGTTCTACTCGAAGGAGTAGGCAGAGGTGTACAGTCAGCAACAAAAGTCGATTAACACTTGCAGTTTTTTAATCTTAATTATAAAGCGAACTATTTAATTCAAATCGGAACAGAAGTACTTAAAATTTTTAGGATAAAAAAAATAAAAATGTTTATTGCATCAGCTAACAAACATAGAATATTAACTCTTAACAATTAAACGAAAACAAAGCAGTTTATCGAATCATTTTGTATTAATTTAGATGATGTCTAAAAGTAGCAGTGTTAACCGACTTCTGTTGCTGACCGTACCTATACATCCACATTTCGCCAGTTATGTTTAAGTCCTAAGTAATGGGGCCGAGCCTATTGTCATCATCATCATTATTTCAGCCGAAAGTCGTCCACTGCTGGACAAATGCATCAACCAGGCACAAATCTAGACTCACGCACTTGGCCAGTTTTTTAATTGTAAAGCCTGTTCACACACCTTCCGCCTGACGCAGATCCTCACCGGACACGGTTGTTTCGAGAGGTTCCTGTTTCGGATAAGGCGGGAGGAAACGCCCGGGTGTAACCATTGTGTGGATCGCCCGGAGGACACGGTGGAGCATACAGTGGAGGTCTGCCCGGCTTGGGCGGAGCACCGCCGTGTTCTCACGGAGGCGATCGGCGGCGGCGATCTCTCGCGTCCAAACCTGGTCCAGGCCAGGGTGCGGAGCGAGAGTGCATGGGAGGCCGTCACCTCCTTTTGCGAAGCAGTAATGCTCGCGAAGGAGGAGGCGGGACGCGTGAGGGAGAGGCAACAACCGCGCCCTCGCGCCCCTAGCCGCCGCAGGAGACGCCCTGGGCGGCGGGAATCGATCGCCGATTCCCTGCCACCGTAGGCGCGGGCTTGCGGACGACGAGTAATGGGCAGCTCGCCGTCCGGTAAGGACCAGGCCCGGGTAGACGGCGCGTTGTGTTCCACGTGCGCCTCAAAGAGATGTCAGCAGTGACGGGGTCCAATAGGACCGATGCCGCCGGGGTCGCGGGTAGTTCGAAAGAGATACCGTGGCCCTGGCACGGGCAACTGAAGGAACACGAGTGGGTTTTAGTCAGTAAAAGTCTGACACCCTGTGTTTTTATGACTTCTCCCGCTCTGGGCAGAGCGGGAGAAGTCATAAAAAAAAGGCTGCTACTGAGGTATTCCTGATGGGAAAGCTCAATATCCTGGGAATAGGACCCAGGAGCGCTTGCGATCACATCAACGAGGCAGTATAAGCAGAACAATATAGATAAAACAAAACACAAAACGTAATATCTCTCTTTATCCAACTAAGAATACCTAATTTCACTAAAACAGTCTAACATAAATCCTAAGTTATGCAAAGTAAAACAAAAATGCCTGTTCCATCAAATATTCCAAACTTAGCCCGTCCTTTAAGAGGGTTTCGTTTTAAAAATTCGACATAGTAGTCTTTGCAAAGATGGCGGATAATATAAGAATACTAGGATTACATAAATCTAAGCTTATTCCACGTCGCATGGGCACATTATTATCCGCTGACTTGAGTATATGGATTCTGAAAAGTTATTCTGTTAAGACTTGATCTTTTTCAAGATTGAGTTAGGTACTGGGTTTTAGATTTTAAACACGTCATCATTGAGATAAAATACTACGTACGCTAGTAATAATAGTTCTATGCACGTCATGATGTTTTTGGAAAAGTGTGGATTTGGAACATGATAAGTTTATGATGTTTTTACTTGGAGTTTTAAGAATCTATTCCACGTACTTAATTTTTCATAAAATAAATGGTTTTGGCGTAGGTGCAAAAAATGCCGCCCAAATTGAAAGCGATGTAGGTAAGGTTTTTCTGCTTTTGATCTAGCAAAGCTAATAGCGAATTTGCCACAGACTAAGTAATTTAAGTAATGTGGTTGTCTTTCGGCTTATTTATAAATAAATAGGCCGAAAGACGACCACATTAGTTAGTTATCCTTATTTATTATTCTTCTTCCTTATATTTGTAAAAAACTTGCAGGAAGCGTGATCAATGTTAATATTTTATTTTTACGTGTGTAAATTAATTTTAAATTATTCCACCTTAACTACCGAAGACATTCGTGACCCGTCATAATAAATGTCATTTGATAGATGCGTGACCTAATTTGTATTTTTTTTTTTGTTTGCAGGTAATGTCAAGCACAGCGGTGAATTACAGTGAGCGAATATAGCGCCCAATATATTATCTTGGTATGCGGCAAAATACGGAACTAAATTTAAATATTCTGAACTTGATAAATCGTTGATATTTTCCTTTCCTACGAGCAGAGCGCCACTACGAACCACAAAGATACACTGGGTACTGTAAATTCTTATTTATTAGATAGCTAGCTAGTGTTTTGGTTTCACTACCTGAGATTTAAGGCACTTCTTACAAATGGAAAGAGCAGAGCAATGGCGGCCCAGTGGTAACGGCTGCGACTTACGGGTTGTAGGCACTTTACTTTGTGTAAATTACTTCATCATCTCTGCTCTCAAAACTGTGAAGGACGAAGAATTCGAAGACATGAACATGATGACAAGACCGAGAGCCGGACTGGGCTCGCGTGATAATTTATGGCCCACTCCCTCTCACAGAAAGAGGAGGCCTGTCATGATAAGCTGATTATGCTTAGAAATAAGTAATTGTTAAAGTGTTAGCTGTATCATTTGTTATAGCTTTTGTTAGTTTAATAACCTTTCCAGAGGAATTATGTTCTGGAATTAAGTCTGTCAAAAACAATTCAAAACTGACGAAGTTTACAAAAGTTTAAGAATTTACGTAATGAAGTTTTGCTTTTTTTTCGTTAGCGACTGCGTTCGCAGTCTCGAAATATTTTTTTGGACTGGTGGTTACAGAAAACTCTTTTGTCTTATGCGTCACTTCCGCAAACATCAGTTCCGGAATATCTTGTAGAATTTACGGATTCGTAGAACAACATTTGCAGTTCGTAGAGATATTACAAACAAAGTTCCGACCACAATAATCTCTACTTAGTTCCAACAAACGGAAACGCAGCAAACTGTCATCCCATAATCTTCTGAACCACAAACAAAGCAGTTAGTTATTTAAATCGGCTTCTAAACCTAATTGACGTCTGCTAATCCCCAAAGCGCATCGCCAAACATACTATAACTGATTCAAGCCCTCGCAAATTGTATCGCTGATGACACAAAGCTAGGATAATGAGATTTCACAGTGACCTACTCGTAATCCTTGGCCCTAGCAATAATTATGAAGCGACGTAACAGAGGCGGTACAAATATTTGCCCTAGCCAAGATTACCGCGGAAGCAGATGGTATAAGTCAAATTTTGATGAAAAAATTCCAACACCGCTGTTTACTTTAGCCCCGAGACAGTAATGAACGCCACCCTGTTCCCCAAAATCATAAAAACGTTAGATGAGTTATTTTTACGCGTTTTCTGTTAGTTTTTGTTCTGACGTGCACGTTTAGGGTTCCGTACCTCAAAAGGAAAAACCAGAACACTTCCTAGTCCAGTCCAGTCCTAGAATCATGAAAGGCATAAAGCAAGGTCTCACACCACAAGTAAAGAAAAAGTCCGAAAATAGTTAATAATATAATTTTGTCATACTTATAATATAAAAAAAAAAAAATTGGGATTACAAGTTTGTTTTTGGGATAAATTCTTTTCAACTACGGAACCCCTCATTGTGCGTGGTCCGACACGCACTTAGCCGGTTTTTTTGTAATGTATTGCGTTAGGTTTATTTATTTTTCCTTTTTTGGTAAATATTTGTGCTATGATATCTTTTTCAGGACATGACGTTTCAATTTCGTCTTTACCTTCAGCGTCTTTGTTTATCGTTTAATCTTTTCGTGGGACTGCAAGATGGTTTATACATCGCCTAAGGTGGTTGGCATTTAGAATATCGTGATGGCAGACCGTAAATTTCTCCATATTATTCAAGATTTACATCTGGTCCGTTTTCGGCGGTTTTTATTATAACAAAAAATAAAACAAAAATGCTTTATGAGGTCTGGTGCAAAATTAGCATTGGGATCGACATCTCAGAATTATTTATCTCGGACATTCCTACCTGCTAAGGATTTTTTTTTCGATGGTGTGTTCGGTTGTTTCCTAAGACCATTTGGGAAACTCGACACCGAAATTCATTGAAGTTTCGCTACCCAAAAAAGTTAGCCGAAAGCTTACGGTTACGACAAAAACTGAAGTTTTATCTGCTTTCGGCGGGTGACTTAAATTTCATTTAAGGGCATTGTGTAGTGGGAATGAGAACAGGGATGGAGTGTGGCAATCTGGTGCTGGTATTTTAGTATGCGGAGGTGTTTCAGCTATTTTAGTAAGGGTAAAATAGAAATAGATTTTGAAACAACTAACATTCTACGGTGTAAGGTTCAGTAATTTTGTTAATGTTGCTTTTCCTAAACATTTTTTAAACGTGTATAGTTTCTAAGTCATTTAGGATTTTACTATTTATTTTCATGTGAACACGATGTCTACTCCAGATCTCACTTTTGATATTCCCGGAATAGCATTTCTTAACACCTAAATCACAATAAAAATATACGACTATATTCACACATGACATTTCAGATCGGGTACTAAAACTTTCACACCTAATAAAGTCGTAAATAAGACAGTTCGTCATACGAAACACATATGTGGGCTGAACTAAATTAGATATAAATAAATAGCTCATACAACTTCCTCGGTATACCTCATCGTTGTTATTTAAGAGGATAGATTGAAGGAAATTTTACTGCACAATATGGAACTGTTTACGTGTAATCGTATATAACAGAAAAATTTTATTCTACCAAAAAAATTTCAAGTAGGTAAATCATGTTTCGGTTTTAATACAACAGTAGATAATGTAGTCAAATAACACATAATGGAAAATCCAAATGATTTAACCATATACAGGGTGTGGCGTAATAAGTGGTCCAACGTTAAGGGGTCGATACACCGTATGTTCAGCTATCACAAATATCACAATTTGAACCAATTCTTTTCCTAGGTCTCGGAAAACAATTTTTTTTTTAAATTGACAACTTGCTTTATAGTAATTATTTTTACATTTGCATATGATAGCACATGCATTTCACAGTTATAAACAAAAAGCAAAATTAAAAAATAATTTCATTTATAGAAAATACAGCCAAATTAGTAAAGCAAGGTGTAAATTTTTCAACTAATAATATAAAATATTTTATTCTGAGACTGGAGAAAAATGGTTCAAATTGTGGTATGTGATAGCTAATTATACGGTGTATCGACCCCTTCTCGTTGGACCACTATTTACGCCACACCCTGTACCTATACACTTGGTTTTATAGGAATTTTAAAAACAAAATTATCGTTAAATCGCCTTAACCCACAATATAACTGACGCTACAAGGTCCTACGTATACGTGCTCTTTAATGTTCTTGTCACTCTTGGGTCGCGGTAACACTACTATACTCGTCACAAAATAATAGGTCCCTTTTGACAGCCCATATCGTTTCATATGCCAAAGAGAGACAAACATAGCGGGACAAAGAGGGACACCCTCATGTCAAAACGGGCCTCTTATTTTTTGACAACTATAATAATTATGATTCGAGATATATTTTTGTTACACTTACAATTTTGCTTTTAGGTTGAGCGTAGATTTCTTCTTTTTTTTTTTTACTTTATTGGGACATAAAACAGTTACACATTGGTAAACGTGTAACCCACACCAATGTCCGCGAAATAATAGTTAATATACACATAGTTTAATGCGTGCGTTGATTTTTAGATCTTATAGGCAAGCAAATGTCTTTGTATTATTGGTAAAACTCATAACGGATTTACATAATAAATTGGTAAATAGAAAATATTTATTAAAAGGGAATTTAAACAAAAGAAAACCAAGAGCTTTAGAATCCTCTGCTTATTTTACAAGGTACCCCGATTTAGGACACCTGGCCACAAAAAAAAAAAAATGACATAGTTAAGTAACCATAAAAACGAGTACACATTACTAGAGAAGTAAAAATATTATGGAACAGACGGCGTCATTGGCGAGTTAGCACCTCAGTCCGCTCCTGTGGCTTGTGTATAAAACACGCTCGATTGTGTCGTAAAATACATTTTAGATCCCACCACCAACTTTAGGGGATTACGGATGAATTATTAATGTGGGCATTCACATAAAACCTGGGCCTTTTTTATATTATTCGCCGTTATTTTGTTTCTTACAGTTGCCTAACGTTTTCCTGGTCGATCTTATTTATGGGAGGTTGGTACCACGTGTTGCATATTTGACGGGCTTTGCGCTAAGCTCTTGAAATGGTTCGTGTAAAATATGTACTGGCAGAAAGAAAGTTGGATGGAATTTACTTATTTATTTTATCTTATTCTTTACAAACAAAACAGGTGCCTTTATGCTTAAGGAACAGGATACCTTATCGAACAACTAAACTTGCCTTTCTTTCTGCTACGGTCCAAACAAATTTAACACATTTTTAAAACAAATATTTATATTAGCCTACACGTCTCACTGCTGAGCAAAGGCTCCCCCAAATCCTTCCAAGCATCCTTTATCCTTTTTTTTACATCCAACTTCCTACTAATATTAAAAATGTGAAAGTTTGTGAAGATGTTTGGATGTTTGTTACTCAATCACGCAAAAACGGCTGAACGGATTTAGATGAAATGTGGTACACAGCCTGGATTAACACATAGGATATTTTTTATCCCGGTAGTAGGTTCCCGTGGGATTTCTGACATCCACGCGGGCGAAGCCGCGTAGTTTAACACATAAGTATTAAAACAACAAGGGTGTAAAACAGTTTTTCATGTAAATTACAGTAATTTAACTATAATTATAGGCGAACATTTTCTAAAAATAAAAGAAGGTAATTATCTAAGTATCCCATTTTGATTGCTGGGTGCAAGAAAATCTATTTTTAATTACCACACCACTAGTGTTAGTTCAGCTAGACCGTATTTTGGGAAACCGTTAATTTAATATTTCAGGTAAAGTACTCTGAACACGCATAATTTCATTTTTTCATAGCTGTCATGAATTTTACGGTAGATCAAAGTAACATTTAATTACAATAATCATCTACCTTTAATAATGTTTGTATCGCCATTAAGAGAATAAATAAAGGCTGTAATTATGTTGTGTACTTTAACTTTCTTAAAAGGGGAATACGAAGGAATTAATATGCTGGAGATATTACTATCAAATTTGGTCGCAAAATATTGCACGTTTCACTTTTACTTAATACGAAATTATTTCAGTGAAACTTGTTAATTGCAAATCTTGTTTATCTGCAATTAATGCACGTCTCGCTTGCAAGTAATTCAAGGAATTTAACATTTTAATTAACGTAGTGTCAAGTAAATAATTCATATTAATTCAAAATGTTTTTCCACTTAATCCCCACATTTCCTCGACGTGCCAGGGAAACCCTCAGACCCTTCCCGAAAAAAATTAACAGGCCGAAATCCTCGTGACATGACCCTTTATTTTCATAATGAACACTCATTCGAGATGTGCCCATCTTTATCACAGTGCCATCTGTTGATTTTCTTTGTAAAACTCCATCCTTTGTTCCGGATTAGATTCATTTAACTACGAGACTTATAACTTCAGGGATAAGGATTATTGTCGTACTTGAGTAGTTTGAATAATGAAGGCATTGTTCAGTATAGAGGGCGCCCGTATCGTCTCACATGTGCACTACTCGTTAGGGCTTCATAAGCACTTTTGTGCCCGTATGTCCCTGCGAAGATAACTATGCTTGTTTAACTATTAAGGTTCACTTGACTTTGTGCTTTATGCGGTTGTAATAAGAATCTTTGGTGAAGATTCCTGTTATGTTAGATTAGGCATAGCTGGTGGATTGAATGGATTATGTAAATACGGCTTATAAAGTTTTAATTGGGACATATATTGTATTAATTGACGTTTATGATATATTAAATGTTTGTTTGGATGTATTTTATGGCCTTTAACTACAAACTTTGGTACTCCGTTATGACTACTATGAGACAGAAGTCTAATTTTCGATGGGAACATTAAAGGACCTTAGTTTGTAAAACAAAAAAAGTATCATGATACCTACTACAGCTTCTCATTATTATCTAACCGGTAAACACTTTTTAAGTACGTTCATCAGTCTGTTCGTCGTTATATTTTTGACACTGACAGTGCCTAGGTACATCAATATAATTATGACGTGCTTCAAAATCACAAATACCTACCCACCTAATTACCAAAATAAAATTGCCTAAGGCGTTCATTAATAAAATAAACCGTATAAGATTTATAACGATCGTGAATTTCTACGAAAATCGTTCAATGAATGTTCAATTAAAATCCATTTTATTTTAGAGCTAACGTTATAAAAGGCGTAATGGCGTCTGTATTTTGTTAAATTAGATTGAAACCCGAATGGAGAGATTCGGGGTTTTATTAGTGATGTGCCGAACCGTTTTCGCAGAAAATAAAATACTTGAGTACTTCCGATTTTTTGCATGCTGTAAAATGCTTTCATCACTCTTGGTTCACTCATGCTTTCATTACAGAACCGTCTTATTGCATACTAAATATTTTTAAAACGTCCTTGACATTTTTAAACAGCGCAGCTATGAGCAGTTGGGTGCCCAGACACGGGGTCGTCTGGCGCCCATGTGCTAGTTTGGTCACTGGGGTGATCACGGCGTGCAATGTGTTCTGGCGCGCCGGTGATGGGGAGTACTCCCCAGAGGGTCCGGTGACGGAAAGCCGCGGCGGGTTCACGGATTATTGCTAACGCGTGCCCCTGTTCCCGCCGTAAGCGGCAGAGACGAGGACACCGTAGAGTTTTAGTGGCTTAATTTCCCACATATATTGCATTATCTCCCCGTGATAGTGCAGTATGCATGAGCATTTCTCCACGATAAAAAAAAAGCTATGAGCAGTTGTGACGGTTTAGTTATTGACATGGCTTATTTAATATTTTACCTCATATTTGACTAACCGCATTGACGATCAGAAGCTTGCGGCAAAAGCCATATTCTGCCAATAACAACGAAACGAACAACACTATATTCATTAACGTAGGTGTAACTATATTCTGATTTTTAATTTGCTAGAATAAAATGACATAACGTAACAGGACTAAAATGCCAAAAAGACAAAAAAAAAAACGATCGATTACAGCTGTCATTTTGGTCTTGCAAATAAAAACTCAGAGTTTATATCACAGCAGTTATTTACCTA
This sequence comes from Cosmia pyralina, assembly GCA_946251885.1. Taxonomy (NCBI): domain Eukaryota; kingdom Metazoa; phylum Arthropoda; class Insecta; order Lepidoptera; family Noctuidae; genus Cosmia; species Cosmia pyralina. Next base: position 19,949,620 of record OX276342.1, on the reverse strand, counting down.
CCCATAATTTGGATGCTCAATAACCACATAAATATTACATTAAGTACATAGATTTTTACAAACAAAGCTACAATATCCTAATATCTCTTTTCCCCCGAATAGCCACAACAATAATTAATACGTTCCCGTAATTATTAATCAGTTCAACGACCATTTAATAAAAAGAAAAACACCACAGACTAAGTACCTGCAGTATTGTCTCTCCTTCTCCCTTTAAATCCATCCAAAGATCGCTTTTAGCGATAGGACCGCCCATTGTGTCACCCTATGTAAAATTTCTACATTTATCTATAACGCGTATGGTGTACTTATTATAGAGGATTGTATTCTATTCTAATTTAAAGCTCTCTGAAAATCAATCATTATACTTACTCATTTTAAAGATAAGCAAATATAACTCATCTCTAGAACATAAACTACGAACGATATAGTATTTACCTATGTATACTTTGAATACCGCACAAAGTAACAATAATGTCCTCACCTGAACTGTTTTCTCCATTTCCTTTGTAGATAAGATGCTAATAAAAAGTACACATCTAAGGCTAGCAACAGACGGTCGGAAAAGGCAGTCGAATGCATGCAAAACTACATTTATTTGACGTAGAAAATGTCTTTACTTACTCGATAGTTTCGACAAATAATAGACGACTCTTTTCTTTACCTGAATGTTTTGAAAGACATAGCCGCATCAGCATGTCTGTGTGACAATAACCAGCTCTTCAAACGCGATTTACCTAGTCAAGCAATTCTTGATTTACTGCATAATGACATGTTAAGTTTTCTATGTTGATACTGTGTCGTCTGCTTCAAGCGATCCGTCTATAGCCAGCCTTAACAGCTGTCAGTAATCGTCAAATGAGGCCCGCATGCTGTTATCAACGGTTACGCCATCTGTTCGATGTGTGTGGCCGACCATAGAGTGAATGACTTCACTATTTAACCAAACCAACATCAGGAAATATTTTTCTGGCATTTTTGCTGAACTGGGCTTGTTTGGCGCAGCCCGTGAGGCACACATTCCTGCATCGCACTTTACACTTTTTATTTGATTTTTATTTCCTTTATTTCATAATAATAATATACACTTCTGGACACATCTATTGGCCCACCTTAGAGTTTAGGTTTCGATGGCCCCTACCGAAATATGATTGCTAGATTGAACAAAAACTGTTGATGCAGTTTTAAACCTGATACATTTTAGCATCTTTTTCGATCCTATTGTTTTAAATTTGAATTCAGAATACCATACGACATGGAGCTACGCCTAACAAGTCGGATATGCGCCTTGTTAAAGGCAATTGATTTTTGAATAAAAAACATGTTTTATCAAATAAAGGTTTAATTTAATAACGCGTGTTGCCTCCATGGGCATCTACCACAGCTCTCATACGATTAGGCATAGAGTTTATCAACCGCTCTATGAAATTTTGAGGGATCATCTCCCATTCTTCTTCTATGGCAGTTTTCAACCCCTGCATCGTCTGGGCAACTGGCTGACGAGCCCTAACACGTCTTTTTAGCTCGTCCCACATGTGCTCAATGGGGTTCATGTCTGGGCTTCTGGCTGGCCAGTCCATAACTGTGATGTTCACATCCCGAAGATATTCCCTGACGATGCCGGCCGCATGGGCTCTTGCATTATCATGCATAAAAAGGAAATTTGGGCCCACATAGTCCGCGTATGGTATCACGTGAGGTTCTAAGCACTCACGAATGTACCTTTCAGCATTTAATGTTGGCAGCCGTGGTCCTGTAACAACCTCAAGTTGAGTTTTGCCGCTCGCGGATATACCGCCCCAGACAGTCCATGAGCCACCCGCCATAAGCAACCCTCTCTTCAAAGCAGCATTGTGCGAAACGCTCTCCCTTACGTCGGTAGACCTTCTTCCTTCCAACATTGCCATGTAACACAATTTTAGACTCATCAGAAAAGAGTACACGGCTCCAATCTTGCTGTGTCCAATTTAAATGACTGCGTGCGAAATGAAGGCGCGCTGTTCGGTGGGCTCGCGTTAGTTTGGGGCCATTAGCTGGCTTGTGTGGTACCATATCGCGTTCTTTTAACCTTCTCCGAACAGTTCGAGCGCTCACAGATACTCCGTGGAAGTCGCGAAGTTGGTTTTGTATCTCAATGGAGGTAAGGTGACGATTTCTCAAGCTGGTCGTCACGATGAATCGATCCTGCCTTTCAGTTGTTACCCGAGATCGTGGCCTTCCTTGGCGACGAACAAAGCCGCCAGTCTCTAGGTACCTTCGATAAACATTTCGGACCGCAGATCGACTTAAATTAAGTTGAGCACTCACGTTTCTTTGTCTGTGTCCGGCCTGAATAAGTGCCACAGCTTGGGCGGCGACTTCAGGTGAAGTATCCATAGATTATTGATAGAACCTCACCTTAATGTTAAGAATAAGTAATGTTTGTTGCAAAACCAAAGATATCAATCACTTTTTCAAGAATTAAATCCAAGTAAACCAATAAAACCAAGTTTTCTTAGTATTCGATTGTTTGATATCAACAAACAGGCTCCAAATTATCTTTTGTTTCTTTAAATTCTGTGTTCGAAATTCAAAAAAAGACTATTGAATGAAATTGTGAATGTGCTAGGTTCAAAACTGCATAAAAACTTTTTGCTCGACCTAATATAAAATTTTAGCTAGGACCAAACGAAACTGAAAATACAAGGTGGGCCAAAAGATGTGTCCAGAAGTGTATATGTCGTCACGAACGGAAGTTTAGCGATAATAAGTCACTCAGTTGATTTCTTAGTACACGTCAAATTATGTAGTTTAGCTCTGATTGGTTGTTGGTTTAGTACGTACGGTGAACGCCGTGTGGCGCCAGTATCGTTCGGTCGCCGCACGTGGACGGTGTCGTTGGGAGGTGTGCGAAGCAGACTGGATCGAGAGCTCGAAGGGGGCGCCCGCTGCCATCGAACCTATCAAGTTCACAGTACCTATACCTAGTCATTACTTCAGTATACTCTTCAGTAATAGTGTTGCCACAGCATCATATTGGTTTGCCTGAGTAACCCACGCAATGGAACCCTTACCACAGGGTCAGAGAGACGACCAACCTATCTCTGCGCCCACGTTCCCGCCGACATATACTATAAATTATATTTTAAAATGGCAAAATATAGAAAAAATATAAATTATTTTTATTATTATTTTATTGTGTTTGACATATCTCGGTACTCTGGGGTCCCGGACCTTTGGAAGGCGTACGAGGGGCCGATGATTATTATTTTGTGTACCTTTTAGTCTGTGCTAAATAAATGTATTTTCTTTCTTTTTCTTTATTTAGTACGTACTTGGTGTACTGGAAGTGTTATCTAGGCTGTGGGAATAAGTATTGTTGGTTTTGGGTTTAGAAGCACCAAATATTCAGTATTAATATATAAATAAAACATATGTATTATTCGTGCAGATTCGTTGATGAACGCAATCTAAGGACTCTGCACGAAATCTAACTTAGAGAGATGTATTAATGATTTTCATGGTTAAAATTATATAAATACATATGTTTTCATTGCCGCGTATCATTTTTGATCAAGATACAACCTGACACGGACCTGTGAATTGCATAAAACCAAAAAAAAAAAATGAATTTCGCGGTCTACCAGCGCATCACCCTTAAGTAGACACTACTTAGAAAGTTAGGATGACTCATAAACTTTGCTGGCTAGTAAATGGCCTAAACATTCACTTGGTGAACTGGAAATAAAGGGCATTCCTACTACTATGGTACGGTGCCAAGCTTTGTCTTGCTAAACCATTTTACGTAATTGTAATATTAGTATGACTAGTATGAAATGTTACGAACCATTCCAATCCAAATTCAGTCATCGAAACTACTAGTGACTCACCGCCTTCGACCACTGTTTTGACCCATTTCTCACACTTGATGCGTACCATTTGCAGTCCAACTTATAAATAAAACACATCGGCACCTCATAATATATTACCATTTCCCTTCATAGAAGTACAAACGTTATAATAGTTGACTGGTTTTGCATTGCCGACTTCCATAGCTTTAGTAATTTTTTTTCGTTATAGCGCTTTACATACAGATAAGATCTAAAATCACATTTTTACATACAGTTTTATCCACCAGACAAACAGGAAAAGCGCTTAAAAAAATTTATTGAACATTCACTACAGTGTAAACAGTAAAAAACGAACCAATCCAATAGTTTCGGACCTCATATAGGCATTCGATAGACATCGAATGGCGTTTTTCACACATTCTGCGTGGAGGGAATTCCAATCGTTCTGTCGCTGCATGTTCAGATTCCTGTAAATCTGGTTATACTGAAAGCGTCGAACGCTCTAGAACCACAAAGTTCGTTTTCACGGCGTTGCCTGAAAATTCTGGTTAATCCTTTCGATACGATGCAATGTGTTAGGAGGCTTTGTGCAGCATTTAATTGAAAAGGAATCGAGAGTGTTTGAATGAAGCCGTTTTGATTGAGTCTCTGTGGTTCTGAATACTATTGAATTACGGATTCTGCTAAATTCTTCATTAAGTTCATTGCAATCTTAACTGGCAAGCGTTACGGATTAGCGGTATTGGCATAAATAAGTACGTAAAGATGACGATGATGAGCCGAGTGAACCTTATTAAGAGTTGTTAGTTATAGCCAGGTGTCAACTCATTAAAACAATCCTTTCCAAAATCACACATCACCAATAGCCTAAAGATTATAATTATGGCATTCCTCAAGGAGCTATCCTGTGGCCCGTGTTCACTGAGCGATATTTTACGCATAAGAAGTCGTACTGCTCTCATACATATTATAACATATCCACATTCTCAACCCATCTTGCAGAAAACGAAGCGTAAACATAAAACCGGCGGCTACTCGCAAAAATATACTCTGCTCCCCGTCCTAGTTCATATGTAAATATAATACATTTATTATGTATTTCTATGTTGAATACGTGTTGCCGTATGTAACGTATGTTTGACTTGTTTATTTAGGCTCGGGTTGTTATAACTGTATTCTTTATAAGGGATCAATATCTTGATGGGCACTTTGTATGTTGGTTTTACATAATGTTTCGCGAAGTAAATATTAAATATTGTATGAGTTTCAATGTTTATTTGGAAACTGGGAAGTGGGGGACAGAATAATACGAGTTAGCACGTGGTGTGTTGCTATCACAGCTTATGTGGCAGACTATGACCGTAAAGGCTTATAAGGTCTTCTGTAAGCTTTTTATAAGCTTATGGGTATTAATGAAGTATTTGGACGAAATTGTAATACATCAGCGACTTCATGCAATCGGAAACCATCACAAAAGAGCTAACTTGTTGTACTTAGCAATAATCGCACAAGACCCTTTGACTTTGATACTCAAATCCTTGCAAAGAGAAGTACTAACAATAGAACCGGATAAACTGGGATCTCATAGGAAAAATCTTACATAAAAACACCCACACATGCTCTCGTCTATCTATTCACCCGTCAAGGACCCAACGTTTATCATTACGGCGTGCGATTGTGCGTACAGACCTCGGCAGACTTCAAAGCCAAAGTTCTCTGAAACTAACAAGCCTGGCCAATTATATTTATAGATGGATGCCCACAAATGCCTCCATAATATTCTACCCTCAACTTTGGCTAATGACAACAACTTCAGAATATCTTTTAATAGAGCCTCGATTTTCGTTGGCTTTCCAGCTCTGTACTAATAAGGATCGAATGTACTTAAAGAATTTTGTTGTGAATAAGGAAAATTATTGAGAACGAAATATGAGTTCCAAGAATAAATATAATTAGATTGTTTTAGTTTTAAATACTGTCGACGAATCAGAAAAATTGTTTATAATTCAGAAGCTAGTAGTGGCTACAACTAAGTAGAACTCTTGAAACACTTTTAGAATTAGATACACTTCTGGACACATCTATTGGCCCACCTTAGAGTTTAGGTTTCGTTGGCCCCTACCGAAATATGATTGCTAGATTGAACAAAAACTGTTGATGCAGTTTTAAACCTGATACATTTTACCATCTTTTTCGATCGTATTGTTTTAAATTTGAATTCAGAATACCATACGACATGGAGCTACGCCTAACAAGTCGGATATGCGCCTTGTTAAAGGCAATTGATTTTTGAATAAAAAACATGTTTTATCAAATAAAGGTTTAATTTAATAACGCGTGTTGCCTCCATGGGCATCTACCACAGCTCTCATACGATTAGGCATAGAGTTTATCAACCGCTCTATGAAATTTTGAGGGATCATCTCCCATTCCTCTTCTATGGCAGTTTTCAACTCCTGCATCGTCTGGGCAACTGGCTGACGAGCCCTAACACGTCTTTTTAGCTCGTCCCACATGTGCTCAATGGGGTTCATGTCTGGGCTTCTGGCTGGCCAGTCCATAACTGTGATGTTCACATCCCGAAGATATTCCCTGACGATGCCGGCCGCATGGGCTCTTGCATTATCATGCATAAAAAGGAAATTTGGGCCCACATAGTCAGCGTATGGTATCACGTGAGGTTCTAAGCACTCACGAATGTACCTTTCAGCATTTAATGTTGGCAGCCGTGGTCCTGTAACAACCTCAAGTTGAGTTTTGCCGCTCGCGGATATACCGCCCCAGACAGTCCATGAGCCACCGCCATAAGCAACCCTCTCTTCAAAGCAGCATTGTGCGAAACGCTCTCCCTTACGTCGGTAGACCTTCTTCCTTCCATCATTGCCATGTAACACAATTTTAGACTCATCAGAAAAGAGTACACGGCTCCAATCTTGCTGTGTCCAATTTAAATGACTGCGTGCGAAATGAAGGCGCGCTGTTCGGTGGGCTCGCGTTAGTTTGGGGCCATTAGCTGGCTTGTGTGGTACCATATCGCGTTCTTTTAACCTTCTCCGAACAGTTCGAGCGCTCACAGATACTCCGTGGAAGTCGCGAAGTTGGTTTTGTATCTCAATGGAGGTAAGGTGACGATTTCTCAAGCTGGTCGTCACGATTAATCGATCCTGCCTTTCAGTTGTGACCCGAGATCGTGGCCTTCCTTGGCGACGAACAAAGCCGCCAGTCTCTAGGCACCTCCGATAAACATTTCGGACCGCAGATCGACTTAAATTAAGTTGAGCACTCACGTTTCTTTGGCTGTGTCCGGCCTGAATAAGTGCCACAGCTTGGGCGGCGACTTCAGGTGAAGTATCCATAGATTATTGATAGAACCTCACCTTAATGTTAAGAATAAGTAATGTTTGTTGCAAAACCAAAGATATCAATCACTTTTTCAAGAATTAAATCCAAGTAAACCAATAAAACCAAGTTTTCTTAGTATTCGATTGTTTGATATCAACAAACAGGCTCCAAATTGTCTTTTGTTTCTTTAAATTCTGTGTTCGAAATTCAAAAAAAGACTATTGAATAAAATTGTGAATGTGCCAGGTTCAAAACTGCATAAAAACTTTTTGCTCGACCTAATATAAAATTTTAGCTAGGACCAAACGAAACTGAAAATACAAGGTGGGCCAAAAGATGTGTCCAGAAGTGTACAATCTTGAGTCACACTTGTTTGCATCATACCAAAACAGAAATTACAGATCTCACCGCAGTTAATGTTAGTGTCGAAAGAAGCCCACTTAATGTTAGGCCTACCACTCATCGAGAGAGGCACGGTATTAAAGACGAGCGACGCTAATTCGCCTTGACGTGAATTTGTTCTGAATGTTCGTCTAGCATTCAACATACAACTAAAAACAAACCAGGATGCTAAGATGACAAATCGGCGCCAAACTTTATTGTCGAATACGAAATGGAACCGTCTCGCCTTAATTATAAATTCATCTTTCATTCTAATGAACAAAACATTAATTTATGCTTCACCATCATATATGCAGCTAAATATCAGTACTTTACATGGAGCGACTGCCTATCTAATACTGTAATACTAAAGTATTACCCAGTAACTGGGTTGTGGAGGTTTGATATACATAAATTCACCGATATACATTAATTTATGCTTCCAGTTTCTAAAACGAAATCCGCTCGTTCTAGCACAGATGCTATCATTAGCTAAGAAGAGTCTACACAAACGAATACGTATTTATCCAACTCTCCCATCATTGCGTGCGAACCATTGCGTATGTTGCATCACAATTCAAACGAGTAACTTCAACTAGCTAGTCTATGCATAGCTTTATGTCCGTGATCGTGCGAAATTATGTAAAACCAAATGATGTAAACTAAGGGCCTGTTCGCATGAAATGAAAGTGCCACGGTCGAGTAAATCAAGTTGTCTGATATAAGGAGTGCATTTGAATAAATAAATATCTGGTTTTAATGTGAATGTATATTCTATTTTCTGCGATTGTTGTGTCTATTCGTTATCGGCTGTCTGGATAGTTATTAATTGTTTTAGTCAACGTCTAAAAATAGATGTTTGATTTAGTTGTTGTTTGAATCCTGACAGACTAGGCCAACCGTTTTTTATGTGGATTTCCGTAAAAGGCTGTTATCAGGATTGACAGCATCCTGCTCGTATGCTATATATTATAAATATTACTAATTATAATTTATATATATCGTAACGCAAGGGTTGGATCTAGGTGGCCCTGGAAAAGGATGCTTGGAAGGATTTGGGGGAGGCCTTTGCTCACCAGTGGGACAGTGTATACGATAAAAAAATATTAGTATATATATATTTGCTGCGATCACTATTACGCTTTTTCAATGTTATGCGTGGTGAGCGTGAGAATATTTTCATTACCACTGCTCAATGTAGCAGCCTGTAAGAAAGCCACTTATTTATACATGATACGATATGATAGAGCAGTGGTGGCCAAGTGGTAACAGCACCGACTTACGAGTTGTGGGTCATGGGTTCGAACCCAGGCAGGCGCTTTACTTTGTGTAAATAATTAAATCATCATTGCTCTCAAAACGGTGAAGGAAAACATCGTGAGGAACCCATCATGCCCTAGAACCAAAAATTGGAAGACATGTGACATCTAGCAACCCAGCACTGGGCCCGCGTGCTAAATTACGGCCCACTCCCTCTCAGAGAGGACGTCTGTGTCGCAGCAGTGGGAACATTATAGGCTGCTAATGTTATACACGATATAATACATATCTATGTACGAGTATATATCTGTCTATATCTCTGTATCTATCTATAAAAATTAATGGCTAAATGTGCTGCTAAGCGCAAAACTCGGGAACAGCTGGACCAATTCGACAATATTTTGTTTTTCAAATATTCTTTGAAGTCCGAGGACGGTTCTTATGAAGAGAAAAATTGCAAAAGTTGCCGAGAAGATTGGAAAATTCGGTAAAACTGAAAGTGCGTTTTCTATGGGAATTTTGTATGATTTAGGTATTGAAATTTGGACAGGGCAACGTCTGTCGGGTTAGCTAAACTTCCCATTACGTACTTACACTTTCTTATTTACCAATATCTCGGTAAAATAAATAGAGACCCTCATAGACCCAAATAACTTTTGTTCAGATCTCAAGGCTGTCGTGAATTACACTATGTTTGTATTGGGGTTTCTCCAGTCGGCCACTTTGCATCGATGAATAAATAAATATTTTCTCCATTGATATCCTTTTGTTGATATGCCAAAGAAATGGCGCGTTAAAAGGAATCTATGAAATAAAGATGATTTAGATTGGGTGTGTCACAGGAGTTAAGCTTTGATTCCCATCTTATTAAAGCGGTCGCATAACAAACATCACATTTTCCTATAGATTACATCGTCGTTCTCTAAGGGGGGGATATTACACTATCATATCTAGGATCATAGATCTATGAATCAAAGATACATGGCAATGTAGAAATAGACATGGTAATATGAATCATTTTTGTGAGCTTCAGTATATTTCCTATATTAAGATGAAATGTTTGCATGTATCTTTGACCTATGAGTAAAGATACATGCAAAAATATCATCCAAGATCCTATATATGATAGTGTAATATCCCCCTATGTCGGTTACAATCAAAGGGTCTACTGTGATACCTAATATATTAATACTTGTAAATATACGTGATGATAATTCACCATAGTTATCTGTTGTAAGTCCAAATATCCCTTGAAGCCTGTGGTATAATCGCACATCAAATATAGAATAGGAGGAGAATGAATTGAGATCTTTACGTGATGAATTGATGCTTTTGAGAATCAAAAAAAACTATTAGTAGTCTTGAAATTCTGCGTGGGTCGATAGTTAACTAATCCAGACTACAGTGATTAATCGTCTAAAATACTTTCAAAACACACCTACAACTGATTTAATGTCATCTCCTACGATCGTTATTCGATGTCAAATTTCGTGTTCGTGTTAACTGTTGTTATAATTTCTGACTTATTGCTCTAAAGATATGATGGACCTTTTCAAACTTTTCTAAAATCTTCTTTACAACAAATTCTGTCTAACGTTTTGTTTTCCCCATAACGATATCGTTGATTCAAAAGTCGTCCCACTTCATCATAATTCCCTTTTCGACCAAAAACTTATTTGGAACTTCAACGAGAGATTTAATGGATGTCGGAAAGTTGGCAGCTTTTATCATTAATTTGGCTTTTATAATACGATTACATGATACGACCAGATCCGTTTGTGTACCTACTTTCTGTTTTACTTTTCATTATATATTAGGTATCTTTTCATTGTTCCAAATTGATCCGATTTTCGAACTCTTATTGGAATTAATTTAGAAGTTTAGTTGAGGATTACGTTGTTTTGTTTAATGAAGTTTTCAAATTTGGAATGTTTTCGGAGCGTGTTTGGCAGTCTAGATAAGTACTTGTGTACCACGCAGCCGATCTGTGGTCTTGGGATTATCTTACGCGTCTTGCTACGCGGGTTGGGAGCAAAGTGTGATGATTATTGTGTAACCATTGTATCCAATAGATACAAATAAGTGAGCTGGAAGGAAGAAACTTCACTCTTTAGAAATGGACGTCAAAAAATTCTATATTCATAGGACATGGGATTTTACATGGGGGTATTGCAATAATGCTCTCGTTTATCAGACATATTAACGATAACAGTTTGTTGGAACATTTTCCCGACGACACCCGCGAATGGAGAGGTTGGAATATTCTAGATCTAGAACATACAGGAACAGTTTGTTGGTACATTTTCCCGACGACATCCGTGAATGGAGAGGTTGGAATATTCTAGAACATACAGGATGTAAACAAAAAACTTTTTTACAAAAAAATACAACCGACTTCCAAAAACAACACTACAAAGTGAAAAATAACTTTAATTTCGGAAGTCGGTGTCTAGTTAAATGTATTTCCGTTTTTTTTTTTTCAAATAGGTCTAGCCATCTTCGAGTAATCGGGGAACATACATAAAAAAAAAAAAGGTTCCGACGAATTGAGAACCTCCTCCTTTTTGAAGTCGGTTAAAATTCAGTTCACATACTGACTCAAAAAACACGTAACATTTTATGTAATGAAACAATAACTTAATTAGGACACACGGCAGCAGTTTTCAAAATTAATTAGCCCACCTTTTGTCGCGGGTTAATTTAAAATTTATTTCGATTCGTGCGCCATTTTCTGGGTACGGGTAATTACGTCGGCGTTTCGCGTTTTAACTTGATTCGCTTACGTTCTCGTTTTTATTTAATTTTGGTTTCGCGTTTTTTATTGCGTTTCATTTGGTTGGTACACCTTGAACCTTGAACTTATCAGAACCTTTTTGGTAGGTACTTATATGGGTCAGAAATGAGTGGAACCTACAAAAACCGTATTATTATCTTTTCCTTTATTTTTCTTCAAATGTTCTTCTGTTGTTGTTACACGTACATACATTATTATTATTTACTTCTGATGATTTTAATAACGTTAAGTGTTCCTATTTTATAATTGTCATTTTAACTCCATATTTTTTTTTATTTTACAAAAAAGTATAATCCAAGGTACAACAATCAATAGTTAACTCACAATTAAATGAATTAACAGTAAGATCAACATCAGCTTCATTAACAACGACAAGTTTAACCGAGTTACAATTTATATGGTTGACGTTACGTGTTATGAACTGTCCCTTCCATTGTGTACTCTATTTATCTGTGGCCTTACCGACTGGCCGCTGTAGATAAAGACCAGTCTCTTCTATGAAGCTATTTACTTTTAGTACTATAACTAGGGTAAGACAATTTTTGAAGGGAATGTCAGCTGATCGTCTCAGTAATTTTTAGTTGATTAAATGTGTGAGCAGTAATCTAATTTGGATATGGAAAAGTAAAGAAAAGTTTTTTCCCTGCATATTACTCGTTTAGTTAACTGGTTATTAACTTTTGGTAGCGTAATTTGATGTACACACGGCTACATATCAAGCTATACATTTCCAGTATAAGATGACCTCTCATTGTACGGAAATCCTATACAATGCGGGATCAGCTTATACTGGAAATCTATAGCTTGATTTATAGCCGTGTGTCACCAACCAACCATGGTCTCATGCATTATTGGCAAAAAAAGTGTACATAGCCTGTGTCAGTTAATTACTTTATCTGAAAGCTCTTTTATTTAGTGCTTTTGATGTAGAATATTGTATTTAAAAGTTGCTGAACTATGCTATGTTGTAAACAAGAGTACTTATTTAAAAAAAAAAAACACAATTGACTTTTACTTGAAATATACGCCACCCACAAAACGACATACTTACCTGATCTTACATAAAAATCTTAAGAACTCCAACCTACAGAAATGAGGTATTTCGTTAATATCTTTCTGCCCATATTCCAATTCTGGTTTCCTTAATTAGGGTCCAAGCATTTAGCATACGTGCCCGGTAATGAAAAGGGGCCTTGCTGGCAAGTAAATAAAGTCGGACCCTTGTCAGCGCCTACGACGAGTGTCCTAAAGTCAGGGACACACCAAATAATACCTATTACTAATGAACTGTATACTAAAATTGTTTGCAGAATAGTGCTTGTTTGTGTTCAGTTAGTAAATTTGGTGTGTCTTTGCAATAGGAACACTGGAGTTTTGGATTTAGTTGGTCATTGTCTAACATTTGTTACATGCAAATTGTAAAAATGGAAGTTTTTTTTATCATTAAGGCTTATTTCAGAATGTTACACGTTCCGTATTTGTTTTTTGTGGATGGGTAATCATCTTCTTTTCCCGCTCTGGGCGGAGCGGGAGGGCGTTTCAGACTTTTACTGACTAAAACCTACCCATGTTCCTTCAGTTGCCTGTGCCAGGGCCACGGTATCTCTTTCGAACAACCCGCGACCCCGGCGGCATCGGCCCTATGGACCCCGTCACTGCTGACATCTCTACGTTCCGGATACCTGAGGGCCATTAATTCAACATCCATAGTTCCATACTATAGACGGCGAAAATTATATCACTATTATTATAAATATATAAATATTTAAAAAAAATAACGGGAACGTACTACCGGTATAAAAAGTATCCTATGTCCTAATCCAGCTCATGGTCTACGCATGTGCACCAAATTTCATTAAAGGCGTAACAAATAAACAGACAAATTCACTTTCGCATTTATAATATTAGTTAGGATTATATTCAACTTACATAATATTATAATAAAAAAATCTCGATGTTTTGTCAAATCGTAAACCTTTTGTTGTTTCATAAAGTTGGCAGATGATGCATCCGTTGTTGACGTAAATTATAAAGGCCAGTTAAGTGAAAGGATTACTGCGTTACTTGAAGGCAAACATGTCGGAATTAACTGCGTGTTGACAACCGTGATCAACTGTTTATTGTTACTACTTGAAGATATTACTTTGTAAGAACTTAACAGTAGTACAATGTGATCAGGATTAGCATTCCATGTAAAATATTGCTTGCAATTTTGGAAATGAAACTTAGGCGACGATTCAATGGAGAGTGGAACCGGCGAGAGATGTCGTGCGGTGTCCCACAGGGATCGGTCCTGGGGCCACATCTGTGGGACATCGGGTACGACTGGGTGCTGCGCGCCGACCTCCCTAGCGGCGTCAGCGTTGTATGTTACGCTGACGACACGCTGGTCCTGGCGCAGGGGAGGTCGCACCAGGCGGCGGCTGAACTAGCGACACGCGGGGTTGCGACAATCGTAGAGAGGATCCGGCAGTTGGGACTCGAGGTGGCCCTGCACAAGTCCGAGGTCTTGTGTTTTCATGGTCCTCGGAACGCGCCACCGTCGGGTTCCCAAATAACGGTAGGAGGGGTTCACATCGGGGTTGAGTCGACGATGAAGTACCTGGGACTCGTCCTCGACAGCCGGTGGAACTTCGTGGAGCACTTCCGACGTTTGGCTCCCAGACTGGAGCGGGCCGGGGCTGCCTTGAAGCGGCTCCTGCCCAATCTGGGGGGTCCAAACGCCTCCTGCCGGAGGCTTTACGCGGGGGTCGTGCGGTCCATGGCCCTTTACGGGGCACCGGTGTGGGCGCGTTCCCTGAGGCTGCGACCAGCCCGCCGGTTGAACGCGTCCCAGAGGGTCATGGCCATCCGGCTAGTCCGGGGATACCGCACGGTCTCCTGTGAGGCGGCGTGCCTCCTTGCCGGATTACCGCCATGGGATCTGGAGGCAAAAGTCCTCGCGCACGTGTGGGAGTGGCGCGAGGAGGTGAAACGCCGGGGCGAAACTCCGCTGCCGCGAGAAATCACGGTACAGCGGACAGAGCTCCGGCGGGATCTCATGGCGGCATGGAGAGTGCGATTGTCGCAACCCAGCGCTGGGCACGCCACAATTGCGGCGATAAGTCCCCTCTTTGAGGAGTGGTTGGAGAGGCGCCACGGCGTCCTCACCTTCCGCCTGACGCAGGTCCTCACCGGACACGGTTGTTTCGGGAGGTTCCTGTTTCGGATAAGGCGGGAGGAAACGCCCGGGTGTCACCATTGTGTGGATCGCCCGGAGGATACGGTGGAGCATACAGTGGAGGTCTGCCCGGCTTGGGCGGAGCACCGCCGTGTTCTCACGGAGGCGATCTCTCGCGTCCAAACCTGGTCCAGGCCATGGTGCGGAGCGAGAGTGCATGGGAAGCCGTCACCTCCTTCTGCGAAGCAGTAATGCTCGCGAAGGAGGAAGCGGAACGCGTGAGGGAGAGGCAACAGCCGCGCCCTCGCGCCCCTAGCCGCCGTAGGAGACGCCCTGGGCGGCGGGAATCGATTGCCGATTCCCGGCCACCGTAGGCGCGGGCTTGCGGACGACGAGTAATGGGCAGCTCGCCGTCCGGTAAGGACCAGGCCCGGGTCGACGGCGCGTTGTGTTCCACGCGCGCCTCAAAGAGATGTCAGCAGTGACGGGGTCAATTGGGCCGATGCCGCCGGGGTCGCGGGTAGTTCGAAAGAGATACCGTGGCCCTGGCACGGGCAGCTGAAGGAACATGGGTGGGTTTTAGTCAGTAAAAGTCTGACACGCCCTCCCGCCTCTGCCCAGAGCGGGAGAAGTCATTTGATGATTTCCCATCCACAAAAAAAAAAAAAAAAGGCGACGATTCAATAATTGATAGTGAAATTTCAAGAACGCGTCAGCTTTACGCACATTTCGCTACATGAGAGAGAAGAAAGATATAATTATCTCTGTCTCTCACATTAAATCTCTCTTATTCTTTATTTTTTAAGAAGTTTCACTTTTATCACGTGGGCTGTACCACACTAAATACTTAAATGGACAGTAAGGAAACTACATACAAACGGTCAAAACGTGTTAATTTCGGAAGTCGGTGGCAAAAAACGAAAATACATTTAACTAGACACCGACTTCCGAAATTAAAGTTATTTTTCACTTTGTAGTGTTGTACGTCGATTCTGTAAAATTCAAACAACAACTCGCATCTCACATCGCTATTCACTCTCACTCGTAAAATTGATGCTTTTTATTTTACACTTTGAATCGGGTTCGAGTGCGAAGTGAGCGTCGAAGTGACGGATGCCACTTCTTACATCATCTCATACTTTATCTGTCAAAATCTTACGTTCAATTTAGTTCAACTCGCTGACACGCTCGCAAGGGTAGCGCTAGTGTAAATTCGAATTATCAACTGTAACTATCAACTGTGTAAATTAGAATTCCAATCAAGAAACTCACAGCGTATTCAGATTCGAAGTTTAAAATGAGGTCTTACAGAATCACAAAGTTGTTTTTGGAAGTCGGTTGTATTTTTTTGTAAAAAAGTTTTATTTAACATTCGATCTTCCCAGTCGTACAGACAAATCTGACATGCAGTTTATAGCCTTACCCGGAACAAGTGTCTGTACCTGAGTCGTTAATTAAGTATCTTTGTTTTGTGGGAGAATCTAATATGCACACCATCTTGGCGAGACACGCGACGCGACACTTAACGCACCGCTCGTCGCGCGACTCGCGGTGTCTTTGTGTCGCGTGCCATTCGCGTGTCGCGCCTGTTTGTAGGAAGGAGCTTTGAAAGCAGATTTTTTAACCAACTATCCACAGCCCATCTGAGTCAATATGACTATCTTAGAAAAAGGTTAAAAAACACGGAGGAAAATAAGAAAGGCCAGTCTAAAAATTGGATGCACGGGCTAGGCAGCCAGTGTGTACAAGCCTTTAAAATGTCTAGTAGGTACTTGAGTTGATAGAGTGTGAAATTACAAAGCTTGAGTTAGGATCTCAATGACGACGTTGTGATCAGCCTATGTTGACATCGATTTGGATATACAGGGTGTTTGGAAGCTAGGTGCGCAGCTGAGGGTGTTAGTTGACACCATTAAGAGCATTTTGAGCCATATTATGAATATAGACGAAGTAGGTCTTTTTATTTTTAAACTGCATTTTTTTTTTTATTTAATTCAATTTCTGACAGTTAATTACCAACATGCCCCAGTTAAAGTTGTGTCGTGTTTTTTATTTTTTTTGGTTTGAATGACCTAAGTAATAATAAACCCAAGTTAAAAGCTGTTATTAAAAAAAAGTGAGTTAAAAATAAAAAAAATAAAAACTTCGTCTAAGACAGCATAATCAGCCTATAATGTTCCCACTTGCACTGTTGGGACACTGGCCTCCTCTTAAGACATGTATGGCTCAAAATGGTGTCACTGTCAACTAGCACCCTAAAAAGCTTTGCACCCAGCCTGACCCAGCTTCCAAACATCCTGAATATTTATGTTTTTGGTAAAACACATGTAGGTATCGGACATAATTTAGGTTTATTTGAATTAAGTTCAAGCACAGAATAAATAGTAAGGAGTACTAACGGTTCAAGGTTTCATTATGGGTATAGTACTTAAACTTATTTCAATGAAGTCTTTACTTCTTTACTTTCTTAAAAGTATCATTCAAATTAATAATTTTATGAATGTGAAAGTCAGAATCTTTGTGGCTTTGATACTTAAATCCATCACTACGAACGCCGACGTAGGCTTGTATTTGTAAAAAAAAAAACCATAAAGTTCGAAATACTTATTTATTTTAAGTTTATTTGGATGACAATGGTGCTGATTCTCTTGTACACCGAACTAAACTAACTAAACTAAACTATCACTAAAATTCCTTACTTTTTTTTGCTATGAGAATCTTAGAGATATTCTGCAAAAAAAAACCTCTAAATTAAAAAACAATTTTGACACAACTATAATCGAGTTTGACAATCGTGACTCCGCGTGGTATAGTGCCCGAAGTATAATATGACCCGGTGGCTTTAATTGGAACTAACGAAATCACTATGACAAATGACAAGGCTTGTCATATTTTGTTCAACGAGCAGGGAGGGGGTAGCTCAACGTGTTTTTATGATTTTTTTTTTGGTACCTATATGTTGAGGTTTAGGGGTTTAAGCGTTTCATAAAGGGTGGCCAAATTTTCATTATTTTTGCGATAGGACACACTGTTTTCGAGATATAAGCAAAAGAAAAAAAAAATACAGTAGGTACTGTTTTTGCACTTAAAGTCAAGGTGTTGCTGTGAATTCTAGTTCATGATAACTAATTTTATTCTACACCTTTTTAATCGCGATTAAAAATAGACTGATTTAGTTTCACAATTAAAATTTTAGGTGAAAACAGTGAAATTCAGAATAGCAAAATTGCCATTTTCGCTAAATTAATAACTCGGTACAATATTAGTGCTGTCAAACTAAAATATAGTTAAGTTGTGTCACTTTAGTCAATTTCAGAATGGGAAATCGTCGTTTGACAGGAATAAACTAAATTTTTGTGATTTTTAGTCTAGTTTAGAGGCATTTGTGACGAGAATCGGCACCAATATCTACATCTACTACTACAGCATTCGAATGAATTCTTAGGGTTTTATTAAAAATCCTTGTAACTTATTCTTATTATTAACTTCATTTTAAAAAAAAAAGAAAAAATCGTAAAAATCTTCCATTACCTAGACGCTCCTTTGTGAAGAGTATTTGAATACTTACCTAGTTTAATGTTTAGTCTATAGCCGATTGCCTCACATGAGTAATCTTACGTAAGATTACGCTATAGGTCCATTCACAATAGATTAGAAATCGCATAGATAATGTCATTCTTAAATTCGCCTGTGCTAGCCTTTTATTGAACACCTTTGGAGAGGTAACGCCATCTAGTGACTATATTGGTGTAGACAAAGTTCCGGGGTAAGCGGCTAGATGGCGCTGTACTTAATTTCGAACCCTTCTAACTGAAACTTACTGCGTCCAAAAACAGGTTCGATGACAGCAACAACACACAACACAAAATAGTTGTGTTGAAATTTTTTATACTTTCTGCTAGTTTAAAAAAAAAAAAGTGTACCATAGTTCAGTTTACTTTTTAAGTTTTTTTCTTTAACGTCAGTAATGTACGAGTCGTATCGAAAATATTTCAAAAATCTGTTAACCTAATTTCATTCATCTGCCAAGGTTTAATAAAAATTCTTAGCATTATACAACGTAATGACAAAATCGTTTTGTCCGTCAATTTAAAGAAAGCGTGTCGGCAAGTTCGTAATAACCTTGGACTAGTGACAATGAACTTCAAAATCTGTAATACGAATCCAATTTCGAGATATCAAATAAATATTTCATTGAAATTGGAATTTGGCAATTTTATCACGAAATTGTAGTATTGGCTTAGTGTTTTAGCATTTTTAGTGAGAATATATGACGACTGACATGCATGACATTTGAATGACAGGCATTTGCCCTGCACACGGTCACATACATCATAGACTGCTATTATTAGTCACATGTTTGCTCAGACAAATAAACAGATAGTAATCGTTATTAATGTTACTATTATCTGTTTGACTTTTTTTGTAATTAGTCAAAAAAAAATGCTTTAATGATTAGATAATTAACCAACGACTCGCATATATTTCCTACCAATTTGAGTTAGAGCCTTTGGGCACAATTTGGTAGTTAATACTTTTACTATTTTTTATCTTTTTCTAATGACCACAGTCCTTTTTGTTTTCCTTGGGGAAATCCTCATGGTTACCCTCCGTCTGAGAAGAACGTAGGGTTATGGCGGAACACTACCGACTAAAACCACATTGTTGCTTATAGTGCCATGAGTCGGGGGCCCGGGAGATACTTGTACATTCGACGCACCCCCGACTGGGACCACAGTCCGGAACCACTATTTCCAATACCTAGTACCTACTATTCAAACAAAAGACCCTCAGGGGCCGTATTTTAAACAATTAATGCCATAATTTTTCCAGAGAGAGACGGAGCTATACATGACCTACAGCACCATCCCTTTTTCGCAACGGAATCATGATGGCGTTAATACTTCATAATACGGACCCAGATAAGATAGAGAGAAAGAAAGCGACCAATCCATAAAAACTCAACCCCAAAATCCTAGAAATCGTCTGGAGGTCTTCGAATCACGTTTGTTGCTACCTGAGCTCGGTTATTATATATTTTTTGTCTATCCAAGGCCGAGACGGCTATAGAAGCAACGGTTGAAACGTGCCCCACTACCACAGACGCAGGATAACGCATAACGAACTTATTCGGCTTTTATAATGATCATGCGCCGTTTTTGGTACCTACTCTTTGTCGAATAGACGGTTGAGGAAAGGTTATTTATACGGATGTGTGGTTATGTCATAGGAGTTTCAAATGTTTTTTTTTTATGCTTAATGATTCGAAGGTTTGCTGTAAACGTATGTGGAGGTGGACAATTGAGTCTTCATCGTCATACTGTAAATCATAGGAAATAAGGTCTACATTATTGGCTCTAGTGATACAAGAACTCCTATGTTTGTGTCTTGAAGTGAAAAACTACAATATTATACAGGACTAGCTTTTGCCCGCGGCTTCGCACACGTGGATGTCAGAAAATATCCCATGGGACCGCATTTGAACTTACATAAGGCCCGTCCGAAATAACTGTGCAAACTCAAATCGCTACGATATATCGTTGCCGTGCATAAACTTGAATTTTCATAATTAGGTATGCTGGGTTTCCCATACAAACTTTCATGCCATATATCACCCCCTGTAGGATTATTTTTGAGACAAAAAGTAGCTTATATCCTTCCCCAGGATGCCATCTATCGCCTTGCCAAATTTTATCGAAATCCGTTCAGTAGTTTAGGCGTGAAAAGGTAACAGTCAGATAGACAGACGGTTACTTTCGAATTTATAATATTATATGGATAGTATGGACGCTGGGAAAACGAACATTATGTGTGGGTTATTGTAAAACATCATAGGATCTGTGGTAGACTAAAGAGATTCGAAGTTGATGTTATAATGAGCAATACTTGACGATTCACTACGTGACATAGACTCTGAATTATTTTGAACAGCCTAAAAATCTTAAAATAACTTAATATTGTAACATTTTAGTTCTCTTTCAGCTGTTATTTTCCAAACGATTACGAATTGTCTCAAACAATTCAGAATGTCCTTTTGACAAAATGTAAGACGATAATATTAATATTAATTCCTGAATTGTTTCAGAACTGAAGTTACGAGAGAGTCGGCGCGCTGGCCGCCAAACATGAATTAGATATCGCTCCAACGATATCGAAACGTAAGTGTATTTTGTAGTTTTTATTGATGGTATTGATTGCTTCAAAGCATAGATGATCGTCTGGTCGATCAAAAACGTAATCTGGCTGCCAGACCATGCTGCCTGGATCATCTGAGCGGTAGTGATCATCGATCGACTGCAGACTAAATACACCTTTACCTATACTTTCGAAATGATAGAATCGTCATTTTCAGATCGCCTTTGTCTATTTAACTATTATTTCATGGCAGTTGCTTCTCTTTCGCCTGAGATGAGTCACTTTTCATCGTTATCAATCCTAGCACACATTGGTGTCGGTCTTTGTCTGGATCTCATAAGGATGAAGCTCGAAACACCTCAGAAATAGCAATAGTACGATTTATAAATATAGAAAAAAAAAACGGCCAAGTGCGAGTCGGGCTCGCGCACGAAGGGTTCCGTACCATTATCTATAAAAACAGCAAAAAAACACGTTTGTTGTATGGGAGCCCCCCTTAAATATTTGTTTTATTCTGTTTTTTAGTATTTGTTGTTGGAAATACATCATCTGTGAAGATTTCAACTGTCTAACTATCACGGTTCATGAGATACAGCCTGGTGGCAGACGGACAGCGGAGTCTTAGTAATAGGGTCCCGTTTTACCCTTTGGGTACGGAACCCTAAAAAAGAATACCTACAAACTTAATTTTCAACAAATAAATACTCCGAGTGACATACGACATTATTCCACCAGACTTGGGTACCAAACCTTCACAACATTCTGTTTTAACTTACACTTGACACACACAAATTCACACAATAAGTACCTACTTACCCCCTTATTAACTTACATAGAAGTACTCGTACAGGCGTGTCTCTGTTGTATTTAATTCGTTAACATCTGAACTACAAATAATGCTCCTTTCGTATTCTTGCTTTCAAACATTTTCTCTTCATACGGCTCAAGTTAGAAGCGAAAAGAAGTTTCCTAATTATATATTTTAGTAGCTTTTGCCCACAGCTTCGCCCGCGTGGAGGTCGGAATTGATTCCACGGGAACACAACAAAGTCTTTCAGCCGTTTTAGCGTGAAAGCGTAGGTATTTATAATATTGGTTAGGATGGAACTAGTATCCATGCTTCTTATCATGCAATAGGGACTATCGAGGAAACTTACATCCGACCGATCCGACCGGTCCGATCTTATTCCTGCTTGCAGCGCTCGGCTGCTATAGTAACGCTTACCTACCTACGGAAAACATGTGGTCATCGTGTGCACAGGATTTTGTTTCCTAATTGGTCAGATGTAAGTTTCCTCGATAGTATATTATAGCAAAATTCTATTCTGTTCTGTGACAGAACTGAGATATTCATCGAACACGATCAAGAGGAGATGGTTATCTTGAAAGTAAACCAGTGTCAGCCTTTTTTTGACCCGGTAAAATGAGTCATGAGTACCTAAATTCAGACGACACCATCGCTGCTAACAGTTTGGTTATTGTAGTACCTACCTGTGCTGATATTACTGCTCAGAATACAAACAAATTTAACAACTAGGTTGTGAATGTCGGACCATTGTAGTAAATGTACGAAGCTCACGTCTCTGCTAGATGTCCGCGTCTGACGTCAGCCTAACGCAAACGTAGTTGTTAGCGTTAGCTCACATAACTAACAAGAGCCTCAGAGACTTCTCAGAGCTGTAAGTACAATTACATAACAATGAAAGTTGTACTAAATACGCTGATCTCGTATATCTTGATGCTCGCGAAGACGAGACAAAACAGGGGTTTACTACGTACTTAATTAGATTTCATACACAGAACAAGAATTTTCCATTCGGGACTCGCGTTGTTTAGGATAATTCAAACAGAAATAATAATTATTCAAACAAAATCCACCGGTCTGATGTTTGCTTAGGCCCTGATTGTACTAACTAATGAATGAGCCAGCAGTTCTTGGAATTTCTACTCTAATGCTACACTTTCAGAACACATTTTGTGTTTTGCTCGCTAATTGAGACAGTTGTAACTTTATAATTTTCGAATTCAGTCGAAAAATAAATAGTAACTTGTGAGAGTTATGCTTTCAATCGAATCTCGTTGGTGCTCTGTTGTTTACTTTTAATTATAAATAATGGTAACGTAAAGCCTGATATTATTATTATTTTGAGATGAAAAAGCAGAAGACCTTTCGTAGGCCTATTTTCTTAATGAAAATGAGCGAAATTCTGATTATTTAATCTGGCAATCTACTTTAGTTGTGATTGAAATAAGTTCTTGAATTTACGCGTTTGTCTTCATAGAGCTGGTCATTTGCTTTTACAAGACTCCGTTCAATTATTTACTCTTCATAATATTTTACTTAGCGTCGTTAAAGAAAAGCTCGTGTTCTGTCAATTCTTAGAAACTGAGTAGGTGTAGATGTGTTGTAAAAATACATAAAAACGTCACCCCCGTTAATAACGAAGTTCCTTCTCACGTATGATTTAAAACAAAAACAAAATTTTCGCAGCCGCCATCTTGGATGTATGTTTTGCCCTCACTATCAACTTTGGCACCCTCGAAAATATGAAAACGATACCCATGACAAAAAATTTAAAAATTTTCGCGTCTTGATTTTCATTTTGACCAAATTTAGTTCGAATTGAATTCGAAAGAAGAACGTCACATGGAGGGGGCATAACGTGTTATCTGTATATTTATTCATATGAACGGTTTTAAAGTATGAACGAGCTTTTTCATTACGTGACGATTTCTACCTGTCAAATCCTACCGCAAGCCGCGTTAAAGAATTTCGTTCCAAAAATACTAGCTAGCCAGCAACGAGGACTGACTGACTGCACACATTTATGTATAAATCAGCACTCGCCGAGGCTATTTTTTTGTATCCAAAAGCTCATAACTATGTAACAAAACTTAAAATTCTCCATAACAAACTTAACCCTCACAATCCACCTTCAAACTCAATCTATAACCCACCCAAGGGCTCATGATAACGCTAAAACATTACCGTGCAATAAACAAGCGAACTTATTAAAAATTAATCCCGTGAGCTGTCTACGAACGACGTATTAAACTGGAAAACTGGCTAACTTACGTTAAGATTTATACCAAATTCAGTTTGCTAAGATATGAATATTTGATTTACGATAAGAGCCTGTGCTCACGACGCGGTTTATGCTCGCGAGCGGAATCTGTTACGGGGGTGTTATTTCAATTTTCTGGAGATGATACAGGTATAGACGGTTTAAATAGCGCGCAAAGTCTTGTGTAACATAGATTAAATAAAAAAACCGGCCAACTGCGTGTCGGACCACGCACAATGAAGGGTTCCGTAGTTGGAATGAATTTATCTTAAGAACAAACTTAACATTGTAGTTGAAAAACATGTTCTCCCATACATTCCAACTGTAAATGTAGGTTTGTACTTACAATATTGATAGATTTACCATGTTATTTTAAGACCACAGACTGTTTATAGGTTTTCCTGTAATCTACAGATAAAGATCTATTTTCGGTATTTTTTTCCAAATTTAAGGCTCAGTAGTTTTGGAGATAAGGGGGGGGGGGTATTTTCTTAAATAACTTTAAAACAATTTATTTTAAAATTATAAAAAAAAATATATTTGAGACCCTCATAGTAAGCCCTTTCATTTGACATGCCATATGGTGTAGTGACCTCTATCTTCAAAATTCATTTATTTACTTTACCCGTCCGTGTTTGGGTCACAGAAATTCATATGTGTACCAAATTTCAACTTAATCGGTTCATTAGATTCGGAGCAAATTGGCTGTGACAGACGGACAGACCACAGGAGTGATGCTATAAGGCTTCCGTTTTTTCCTTTTGAGGTACGGAACCCTAAAAATGCACAATTTCTTCATTAAACATCAGACCTGGGACACACTACAATAGACAAGCATTTGTCCTGCCAATGAATAAAAGGTCGAGATGAAATTTTGAAGGAATTGGAATGCTTGAAGTATTACGATATCCTTAAAAGATTACCTTTAAGTGTCTACCTGGTACGTAAAACTAGCTTAAGACTCCCGACGAAATTCCTGACAATATTGAAAGCGCACGCGAGCGAACTTAAATCGCCTCGTCTGATCCTCACCCTAACGATTTGAACTTGATCTAAAATCCTAAAATAATGTCTGGAATGTAACAGCGAAATCTTAATCTAAAGACTGCGAACAACCCTCACTAACCTTTTAAATCTCTTGTAGGTATTGCTAGACAAGTCTTTCAATTATAAAGGTATTACATTATTATTACATAAGGTAGACATGTCGCAGATAACTAACTTAATTAGCTGCCTTTGGAAGTAGTGCCCCGCTCGCTCGGCTCGCGCGTGTCACGGTACCAACTTAACCTATAATTGAATATCATTCAGGCCGCTAGTTGAACGGAGCCGTTTAGTTAAAAGGCTAGACTGTTAATCAAGCTAATTGGCTGCGACAGACATAACATTATTACAATTCTATTTCCAAAAGAGATTGGTGGAGGTACTGGCTACTACACCATTGCTTTCTGCTGAATTTGTGACTGGTGAAATGTAGGTGTAATCTATGGGAGCGAGCCTATTGCCACAAAACCAAAATCTGGGATACTTCTGAAAAAAAAAACCCCAATAAAAAACATCTAATATCTAAGTTGTGCGATTTGGGACTGGCAATGAGGCAGTCTGAAGTCTAAAAGAAGTTGTTACATAAAAGTAATAAAAGGCGATTCTGAAACTGATCTTGAATTCTACTCGGAGTACCTAAGCACATGTTGACTGTGAGTGGCTTCGCACTGTTCTGACGTCACTACGTCACAACAGTGTAATTTATTGTTACTTGAGAATGACCCTCGTAAATAAATAAGAGAAAGAGGTTGTAGTCTTATTTATTCAATGAAATACAAATAAGAAGCAAAAATTTACGGTGGCATTGGAAGACGTCCATCGGTTTTGAAACACAGTCATTTGACTAAGAAAGTGATGTATGAATTAAATGATAGATTGATAGGGGCGAGGAAGACCAAAGAAAAAAATATGGATAGATTGTGTGAGGGGGTGATATGAAGGAAAAGGGAGTGAATGATAAAGCGACGGCTGTTAAGGAAGAAAGATAGGGAAAAACATATTTATCATCGGACCCCATGTCTTCTGCCTGCCCTTGTGTCATGTGGTCAAAGCAGACAATCAATCTGCCTAGCCTTTTCCCAACTATGTTGGTCAGCTTCCAGTCTAACCGGATGCAGCTGAATACCATTATTTTACATGGAGCAACTGCCTATCCGACCTCAACAACCCAGAACCTAACTGGGTAATACGATACCCCTTGGTAAGGCTGGTTGTCAGACTTTCGGGCTTCTGACGACCCGTAACGACTGTCAAAGATCCACGAATGACAGTCGGGACCAACGGCTTAACGTGCTTTCCGAGGCTCGGAGGAGTCTCTATATGTCACAAATCCACTGACCAACCCCGGCAAGCGTAGCTTAACCTGATGGATCGACCCGTGCGACTGTTATTACTTAGCCACGAGCCTGCAAAGCCTGGTCAAAGCAGACAGAAGATATATATATATATATATATATATATATATATATATATATATATATATATATTATATATATATATATATATATATATATTATAAGTTTATGGGTAAATCGGCCTAAGAAACCACAAACCTCAGTCACAAGTGAAAGCTAAGACAAACACAAGATCTAAATCTTAGTGCCAGCCCAGTTTACGAAGCATAAAACAGCCGAACACTTTTAATTGACAGTTTCCAAAGATGACGTCATCAAGTTACGCAAGGAGTATGAATCGTAGGCGTAGACTTGCTCCTGCTTATGCGCAATAGTGAACTGGCGGATTGTCAACTGGAGATCTAGCTTTTGTAACAGTACAATTGGGTGGATTAATTCTCATTTGCTGCATGGTTACTGTTTTGGCAAACTCGATACGTGTTGTATTGCCATAATAAATGGTAACTTGACACTCCTTTGTTAAGAACTACGTCAAAATGGGTCCCAAAGAAGATATTGTGAGGCATTTCGGCTACACGCAAAATCAATTATTGTCCTCAAAAGAATGTAAAGATTGAAAATTTTCATTAGTAAATTATCAGGGCCAAAACACGGCTGACACAATTTGGCTCAATATAAAAAAAAAAAACCGGCCAAGTGCGTGTGGGTCCACGCACAATGCAGTTTTCATCTACTCAGTTTACACCGACTACTAGACGATTGCTGTTGGGTTTTCATCGCTCGGCTTAGCGCCGATAGTTTAAAATCCATCAGCGCGCTTTTATTTAGGCATTCGTTTAGGTGTCGTCTAGTGTTAATGAAAACGAGTAGATAAGTGGTACCTAATTCTTCCTATGTAGACACCTGTTCCTCAATACAATTTATTCTTTTAAGTAACTACGGTAGCTAGGTACGAATTTCCGTACTTTGTAAGGTCAATCAATAGTCCTAGGTGTCTAGAACGTTTTATCCATTCATTCATACTAGGACTTAACCACTAGGCTATACATATTTCTTCTGTCTGTTCTCATCATTCCACTCCCGCCGTCGCATAATCGCATTGTGATTGTCTATCTACGTCATCAAATACTTCAAACTGTCTAGTTTGGGCTTTGGGGTTCACTTTTTTTTTTTTTTTTTTTGTCAGCCTGCACTGTCCCACTCCTGCGGTCTCCATCCACTCCTTCCACCGTTCGCGAGCCCGCGCTTCCTCCTTCCAGTTTTGACGGAATCTGTCCAGTTCATCCCGCCATCTCCTACGTGGCTTGCCGGCCTCGCCTCTCTGTCTGTAATATTTTGTAACCTAGCTATAGGTAATATTTTAAGCTACTCATGTCGCTTCAACTGGTTGCTAACCTGTAAACCTGCTTACTGTAAACTATTTTATATTTTCTATTTCTATTTCAAATATAGCCAGTCATCGCTAATCTCCTTTCGCCGTTCTTTCATAATTATCACTCGCTGTTCAGCGTTCAAAAAGGTTACAATGACAATATACCATGATTTATTAGAACAACCAGAACACTTTATTTCAAACTCCTGTAGTGATTGATAGTCAGAGTATGTATAAGCTGTAGAGCGTAGCTTCGATATAACTATAACATGACTAGTGACATAAGATTTAGATACCTATATACATTCATGGTTAAGCTACTGCAAGTAGCAAAGGCTAATAGATGATTGTGGATAAAAAATTAAAAAAGAAATATATATCCATTCATTAGGTACCTTCTATGTCAAAAACACAAACGCGCCAACTTAGCGTAACTATTTCGCTTATAAACTATAGCGGTTTCTCCAAGACACCTGGCTTGATGAAATCGCTTTGTGTTTTTGAAGGTCTTACCAGCGCTCCATCTCTATACATACGCTCAGTACTAGCTCAAACGCCTTTCACCAGTCGTCCAGCCCCTCGATCACATCACAACCGTAGATCACTCGCCCATACTCATAACTGGAGCTAACTTCAGACTAATCATATACTTAGTCGTATTTACCCAATCTGTTTTGTTCTAAAACTACGTACAGTATATTTTTCCTTACACCTTCTATGACTTATTTGGTAAACAAACGGTTCTGTGTAAATATATACCTACGCTGGGAATTAATGACATCAAAAACTGCTTCGAATTAAATATGATTTATGTATAAATCAGTCGCTTCTTATAAAACACTGGTATTCAGCTGCATCCGGTTAGACTAGAAGCCGACCAGATCGACTGTGTATAAGTCAGTGTTCGCCATATTTGTTTGTTTACCTAATTATCATTGTCCTGTCCTTATGCCATTTCATTTGGGCTCGGTGCAATGTCTTTTTCTTTGGATACCTTCTTCTCTATTAGTCGTCGTCTCGGTAGTCACCCTCTTTCTAGATAAATCATATTTTACACATATTTGTTTACCAAATGTGACATAGCCCGCGAAATTAAAATTTTCAATGTCAGGTTGTATGTTCACAAAATATGATTCATGAAATCATGAGAATGAGGTAAATTCTAACTTATGGAGTTGTATTGCTGATTCTAATGATTATAATTCTGTAGAGCCGTATTAGTTACGGGCGCGAATCATATTTTTATCAACATACAACCTGACACTGACCTGCAAATTACAAAAAACGTATGAAAATTTGAATTTCGCGAGCTACTTTTGCGCATCCCGCTTAAAACTGATTCAATTGTTTGACTTTATCTTGTATATACGCTATTGTACCTACTGTTACGCCATTTTGATATTACAAAGGTTATGTAAGTATGGAAGTTCAAGTTGAGATTTCTTTGCGGCTGTTTAAAGTAACAGCCGGTCACTATGCCAGCTTGTGCTTTTTTATAACCAATAAAACGCACGTTACAAACCCAAGGTTTTTGCATTATGTAATAAAATAATTGTTTCTATTCTTGCGTTGTTTATGTTGCAACATCATATCTAAAGTTGTTAATTGTTGTTTATTGTTAAACTAGGACGTGGTTTGTCAAGGTCAAATAGCCCGTGAATGCATCGAGTTGTACCGACAGAATTACATCCACCTTTCTTTAACTAAGATAATAGAGTCGCTTAAGGCGAGTAGTCTTGCCAACTAGCCCGCCACCATTGAGAAATAAATAATAAGTCTGGAAATATGGAAATTTCGAAATTTCTTTGCTCACATTTTATAAAAACGGCTGTTTTTGGTGTTAACTGCTAAGGCATCGAACCTAGCAGGTTTAGTGTTGATGGTTTTGATACAAAAAAAACTACCTCACCTGACAAAAAATGTGAGCATGGGAAATTTAAAAATGTTCCATATCTCCAGACTTATTATTTTTTTCTCAATGGTGGCACTACTTGGCAGCACAACTCGAATTAAAAGTGAGCATCATACAAGATTCTAAAACAGTACCCGTTCCTACTGTAATCCTGTTCACATAATTGCACTTATGTCTGTTCTTTACAGTTATCTAATTTTATTAAGTATATTTATGTTTTCTCGGCATGAACTAAGTAAGTACATATACAGGGTGTATCAGAAAGGTATGGTCATAGTTAAGGGGGTTGTACATACAAGCCATCAAACTGAACAACTTTCGCCATGGGACCAACATCGTATAAATTATCAGCCGTCCCATACATTTGGGTCGAGTAGGTATTGAAGCTTTGTACGGGACAGCTGATAATTTTTTCTCGATTACGATGTTGGTTCCATGAAGAAAGTTGTTCAGTTTGTTGGTCTGTACCACACCTTTCCCTGTATACATTATGATAGTAGAGTAGCTGAATGGCCACGGATTAAAGTATTGCTTCTCGTAGTGTCCTGAATATATTCTGAAAAGTAAACAACTAAAAACAATCTCCAAGCCAAACAGAAATCAGAGGCTCCCAATTTAAAAGCGAACCTAAAAACAACACCTTTCATACCGACTTCGCATGTCAAAAATGCAATATTTACCCCGATTCGTGGTTCCGAGAGTTATTCAAAAATAGTTGAAAGCCAAACTATCGTTCTACCCTCCTAGCCAAGCTTCAGAGCACCGATTTTGTGGCGTGATGCGTTGAATCTGACATTTTTTCATTTCCATACACTTCGTTTCGGGGCTCTTTCAAAAGTTTTTGTTTATTGAAACTCTGTTGGTTTTCAATCTATGCTTAGAATTTTTTCGATAGTTTATTTGAAACTTTCCTTCTCAATCAATCTGCCTAGCCTTTTTCCAACCAAGTTGGGGTCGGCTTCCAGTCTAACCGGATGCAGCTCAATACCAGTATTTTACATGGAGCGACTGCCTATCTGACCTCCACAACCCAGTTACTGGGTAATACGATACTCCATGGTAAGACTGGTTGTCAGACGTTCGGGCTTCTGACGACCCGTAACGACTGTCAAAGATCCACGAATGACAGCCGGGACCAACGGCTTAACGTGCTTTCTGAGGCACGGAGGAGTCTCGGTATGTAAAGATGGTCACCCATCCACGGACCAACCCCGGCAAGTGTAGCTTAACCTGATGGATCGACCCGTGCGGCTGTTATTACTTAGCCACGAGCTCCTCCTAATGGATCACCTTGTGCTAATTAAACGAGATAATCGTAGATTCTACAGTTCTCTCTTTAATACTAATGCCGAAGGACAGTAAGTACCGTATAAGTACCAAGTCGGTATTCAAAACTGCAGGATTTAATGCTGCAGACTTAGATACGCCTCAATCTGTTCTTGGATACCCAAGCCGACAACTTGGCAAGCACCCGGTTCCTCCAAACTTCATCCACACACACTCATCAATTAATGCATGGACTCAATTTCGCCCCGTCACATGACATTATATTACATTCCCGTCATTCGTAATGCCGTGTGACGTCCTAAGATAAGAACGATAGCTGATAAACCGGATCAACCGGATGTCATCCTGAGGCAAATAACTAAAAATATCAACCAATTCTTAGAAAGAAAGTGTTGAGGATTCTCGGTTCTCTGAAGGACAATTGTAACATAAAATCTATTCGCAATCTCATATCGGCGACAAATCGATAATCAATGTCAAAAATTTAAATTTTCAATGTCAGATTTTATCAACTCACACTTATAGTAACCGTAGTAGTCGTCGACCCCAAATAAAAACTTTTTTACAAAAAATTACAACCGACTTCCAAAAACAACACTACAAAGTGAAAAATAACTTTAATTTCGGAAGTCGGTGTAAATGTATTTTCGTTTTTTGCCACCGACTTCCGAAATTAAAGTTATTTTTCACTTTGTAGTGTTGTTTTTGGAAGTCGGTTGTAATTTTTTGTAAAAAAGTTTTTATTTTTCACTTTTGTTGTGGTACCAACCCCACACAAATTCTAATATCACTACCTGCAAAACAAACTAGAACATCATCCATATAAAAGTGGGGTAAAAATACGTATTATATTGAAGCTAACTCAAAAACTACCCAAGCAAAGTTAATCGATTTTATATGGGACCAACTTTGATGTACTTCTTATACCCTCTCGAATAAAACAATTTTTTTATTTATTTTTTCGTCGGTTAAAAAAATCATCAAATTTATTTTTTATTAACTATGTCGTGTTTAGATATCGGTACCCATCACGTCTGTGAAGTTTCGCTAGCTAATTTAATTTGAACATGTATTATGTCTGTTATTTACGTGACCAGTCGAATCAAATAAATATTTTGCGAGCTACAGATAAATTTGACAGCTAACATGGAGTAATTTTCGCCGTAGGCGCGAAAGCGGTTGCCTTTACGGAAACAACAGTCTCCGTTATATGAATTTAATAAAGTTGGTTTCTTTTACACAATAAAAGTTGGAAGTGGGAATCGTATTAACTTAAATAGTTGTGGATCCTGCAACTGCTGTTAATATATTTCCTTCCATTTTTGCCGTAATAAAAACGATTTGTCTTTACAGCTATTTGGATATTTTAGGATTCAGAATTTTTGGGAATTATGTGAAAAAATGCATTTGAGAATATCCGATATTAAGTTACGAAAAATATGCAACCATCAACTCTCTGATCAGAAGAGTCTCAACTTTGCCCACGAACTAACGAAACAGCAGCAAGCTCAATTTAGGCAATAAAGCTCAAAATTGTCTGAGCGCGGCTGAGGTATAATTTCGACATCGAAGTATCTTCATAAATCTGTAGTGTACACAATAATTAGCGTAATTACTTTAAGCGCTGTCATAGACACACGCACATCAAGTAATTAATAAAATGTATAGACAGACTTGTGACCTTTAACGTAAAACTTTATTATTCACCAGATTTCAATCAAACTATGAACATAGTCTGCATGAAACAGACTAAAATTTCATTTATTACTTCGCGTAAAACTCAAAAGGTCGTCATTTACTCTTGTCGGAGAATCGTCTAGACTTTAAACAAATAAGACTATAAAACTTATTCGTTAATGAATCGATTTCAAGATACATTTTATTCGAGAGATAAATTCTGTTCTGCAGACAATAGTGTTCAAGTTTCAGATATCGTTCCCTCTTCTAAAGCACTCGAAAGAACGTTGGAAGTTGGAACCCGAGTCCTCTTTTGTCTTCACGTAATGTGAGCATCTTTGAGCAATTCTAGAAATTCTTATTGCGTTGTCTGACTCAAAGTGGGCTGGTATTACCTGTGCGTCTCCATCTTCTGTTTGTCTATGACATAGACTCGTATGTCATAGCACTCAGAGAGAAAAACTCTACTGGTACTTTAATAGGAACGATGTTCAGAATTAGTGACGTTATAATCTAGATAGTAAATTGTCGACTGACTGATAGACCGATGCACCAATCAAACAAAATGAGAATATCCTAAGCTTGCCGTAGTTGTACGAGTACTATCTACGATAAAAAGTTTATTTGGAGTCAAACCCGGAAAATATTTACACATTTCTATGGCAAGCCCAAAATCAGAACGTCACTTTTTTTGATCAACCCAGAATTCCACGAACACGGATAACCGGATCACTAATCTTGTCCAAAAGTTTTCATTCCAAGAGAATATCAAAGCCACACGATACACACGGGTCAATTCCGTGAATCGGAATTAAATTTAATGGTTTAAAATCCGTACCGTTTTAATGTTTAATTCTCTTTTCGGATTCGGGTGCGGTTGCAACGGACGTCAGACGCGTCATAGAAAACCGCGGCAATGCATGCTTCGGTTGCTGGCTATGACGTTCGGTTTGAAATGCAATTTCGAAATAAAATGCTTATTGCGCTCGACTTTTCTCTTATAAAATGCTTTTCAAAGAAGATACATTGTTGTTTCTTAGGTAAATATATTATTTTGACGTGCTTTTTGAAGTCTGAAATTTCAAGTTTACTAAAAGAAAGCAAACAAAAACATTGTATACTGGTGCCGATTCTCTTGTAAAATTAATAAATAGTAAACTAAAATTAAAGAATCGCTATCTTTTACTAACAGGCAGCGCGAGAAAAGGACTGCTAGAGCTATGAACTAAGTTAGATATGTCAAACTAGTTTACGCCTTACGCTTCACCGTGTTTTTAGTCGACGTGTTTTTACGTGTCGTCTAAATTTGTATGGAAATATTAGTTCAGCTCATTGATGTATTAAAAGGCGGCCGCCTTTAATACATCAATGGTTCAGCTCTAATTTACGTCCGTCACTTTCTTATTTTATTAGAGTGAAAAAGTTAGCAATAGCCTAAATTTAGTTTAGTTTGTTCACAACAGAATCGGCACCATTGTCTACTACCATGACATAATTTACTTTATATTAACATTTTCCTAAACGCTACACACACAATACATGAATCCAATGTCACCTTCCGCAAAAATGTTCCTCTTTTAGAATTAAAATATTGTTTAGTTGGTTGGATGGAGATGAGATTTTGTGTACCTACAGTTGGGTTGTCTTAATTTAGATTTACGTAACTCAATTTTCTTTTGTGATATTAAAAAATAAGCCGCTGAATAAGCGAATAAATTATGAAAGCTCGCTCTCACTAATATGAATGTAAAGAGTTGATTCCCAAAAAATTATTACAGAAATTCACTGTTGCGTGTGGTAATCTTAAAAATATATTCAAGAAGGCAGCTAGTTTAGTAAATAAAAAAGTCTCTAGGCAGATACTTGAAAAACCACTCGACTAAAACAGTTTTTTTTTGCTTTTCTATAGGTAGTTTTTAATAATAAAAACAACCACTTCAAACTTACTCTCAAGTACTGTTAAAGACGTAACCTTTGTCGTTTTGCGCGGGAGTGCTTATTGATACAAAACAGATGTTTTGAAGTCGCTTTTTCTCAAGTGTTGGTGTTGTGTGGTATAGTTTCGGTGATGTCAAAGTAAATAACATGTACTCCTATTTTAAAGTCTTCAGAAACTGGCTTTAATGATTATGGCTGGCTGGCTGGTTTTAGTAGTATCATTTCATTTTTTTTGTTTCTTATTTTTGCCTTTACGTGCCCATTAGGAACTTTAATTGCTCATTCACATTAAACAAAAACTGTTAACACTATGACCGCTCAACCAAACATTCATATTCATAGCCCAAAAGCTACTTTCAGTTCATCTAATTACGTTGACAACACTATTCTCACCGGCAATCTGAATAATTAAACGCAATTCCGGCGTGACGTAACACAACGCTGTCAAACTCCTAACACAATAGTTCAGGATTTGTCACACGTACCTACGATGTAAATTAACAGCCCAGAGTTTAAACTGCTAATGTAATTAATTATCATCCATAATTAAGACTCGTATGTGTGTGCGCATATTTGCATAAAACCTCCCGTTCGGCGTTCCCTGTCTTGTTGACTGAGTTTTGACGAATTTGCGTCTTTGCGTCAATTTTCGTGACGATGTGGGAATTAAGGGTTTATTGACTGTTTCGCTTGGAGCGTAAAGGGAATTTTGATTGCGAAGTCTTGATTGATAATACAGTTTTGTTACTTAGTAGCTGCCCACCCCGGTTTCGCAAGAGTGTAGTAATGAAGAAAATGACACCAAAGCTTCCGTTTACAGTACCACTATGTAATGAAATAAAATAACAATTAAATTGCTAGTATTTTTTAAAAATAACATTACTTAAAACTAGATTTCAAGCCATTTGATTGGTTGAAACTAGATTTAAACAAAGATCAGTGCTTGAGTTTCCTTCTGTAATACGGACCCTAATTCCCAGATTTAAATATATGTTTTCGCTAGTGTTTTGTTTTGTACAATCCCATTGGCCAAGGGTACTTCGAAATCCCCTGCCCTAACTGTTTCATCGAGTTACGACGTTCCTCCGGGGACCACTTAATATTGTTGTGGTGATCTTTGAGGCCGGCCCCGCCTTAGCAGGTATGGTACCTTACCTAATATAGTACCTACAGTCAGAATCGTAAGAAAATTTCACTTTGGAATTTGGAAAAATATCATGGGTGATCTTACCGAGACTCCGCTGTGCCTCGGAAAGCACAGTCAGCAGAAGCCCGAAAGTCTGACAACCAGTCTTACCAAGGGGTATCGTGTTACCCAGTAACTGGGTTGTGGACGTCGGATAGGCAGCCGCTCCATGCAAAATACACAACAAATATAAAGACAGATGATGATCATGGGTGATCTTTATTCAAGATCTAAAGTTGTGAATGTTGTGATGCTCTTCTCGTTATTCTCATCATCTGCTTTGTAGCCTTTTCCCAACCATGTAGGGGTCAGCTTCCAGTCTAACTGAATGCAGCTGGAGGTCTTCTGTTACAGGTATTTCTCCATACTTAAAAGAAGGCCTCTAAAATGTTTTTGTAAATCCAGTTGATTACGAAATAAATAAATTGAAATTGAACTGGATGCAGCTGATATTTTACATAGAGTGACTGTCTATCTGACCTCCACAACCACTCCATTCGGTAACATGAAACCTCTTGGTAATACTGGTTGTTTCGGGCTTCTGACGACCCGTAACGACTGTTAAAGATCTACAAATGACAGCCGGGATTAACGGCTTAACGTGCTTTCCGAGGCACGGAACGTCTTGGTATGTAAACATGGTTATGGTCACCCATCCACGGACCATCGCGCCTGATCGATCGACGCACTGGTCGTTGCTACTTCTTAGCCACTGGTCTCTCTTTCTCATTATTACACTGTTTGTATGAATTTATAAGCTTTCATTTAAACACTACCTTAATTCGTTATGTAGGTTAAATAAAGCCACATTAACTAAACATCTAATTAACTACCATTAATTTTTAAATTACCCGATTTTAACAACGATTTGTAGGTCAAAGGCTGAAACAATTTTTGTAAACTCGTTTCGTTTTAATTAAAGTTAACAAGCTCTAGGGAAATATATTTCGTATTCGTTCATACATTTTTTTGCTAATGATAGCTATAAATAAGGTAAACATTAGGTTATTGTGACCTTCAAACGGTGTCCTTTGAACTAAGTAATAGAAATACATTGAAGTATCGAAATAATATGGAATTTAAACTATAAAATGTAATAAAGATGGAAGATTTTTTTTACTCATCATCTTTCTGCCCTTGTCCCAAGTTACTTGGGATCGGCGCAACACGGTTTCTTTTCACATTCTCCCCTGTCAACCTTCATGTTATCATTCATACCATCCCTCACACACTCAATCCATTCATCTTTTCATTGACCTTCTCCCTCTCCATCAATCAATATGTATGTTCATCATTCTTTTTGTCACATGCGTTTCGTCCCTCCTCATCACATACTAAGCCAAACGATTTCCTTTCAACTTTTCTGTCACTGGCGCCACTTTCAATCTTTCTCTTATATACTCGTTTCTTACTTTATCCATTCTCGTCACTCCACACATCCATCTCAACATTCTCATCTCAGCTGCTTGCAATCTTTTTTCATTGGTGTTCTTCACGGCCCGGCACTCCGATCCATACAGTACGACAGGCCTTATCACGGACTTGTAAATTTTCCCTTTTGCAAGCTTTGCTCGCAAGTTGTACCTGTCGCCGTTTCATCCATCTTAAGTTGATTTTTCAAGATTTTTTTATTAAAGACACTAGACACCAATTTCTGTTATTATGGAACAAATATAATTTTAATTCTTTAGACATTAAAAGGTGGCTAATATACTCCGTTGAGTAGAAAGCTACGCCAAAACGTGACGATTTTAAGAACACGAATAATCTCCAATTTCAAACAATCTCATCAAAATCAGAACCAATTATTCCACCTGCAACACCTCAAAGGTTCAATACAACACACCTACATAACAAATCGTAGCAATCTTTACGTAACACAGGGAAACGGATCCCTTAGCGTCTAAGAGATTTCATCCAATTACCACTGAGCGAACTCGGAATGACAAGCGAGCAACAGACTTGTTACTGTAACATAATGTAGCTCTGGCGAGGTTGTTGCTGTAACAAATAAAGGTTTTTATAGTTTAGCTGTGCGGTAGTCTGAGTAATGATATTTGTTTTCCAAACTATGTTGGGGTCGGCTTCCAGTCTAACCGGATGCAGCTGAATACCAGTATTTTACATGGAGCGACTGCCTATCTGTCCTCGACAACCCAGTTACTGTGTAATACGATTCCCCTTGGTAAGACTGGTTGTCAGACTTTTGGGCTTCTGACAACCCGTAACGACTGTCAAAGATCCACGAATGACAACCGGGACCAACGGCTTAACGTGCTTTCCGAGGCACTGAGGAGTCTTGGTATGTAAAGATGGTCACCCATCCGCGGACCAACCGCGGAAAGCGTAGCTTAACCTGATTGATCGACCCGTGCGGCTGTGATTACTTAGCCACAAGCCCACACTGATGATTAGGTATGAAGTTAAAAATAGAAAGCAGTACTTATGGACTTCTTTGTGGAAAAGCTCATCCATGGTCATGGAGGTGTTTCAAAGGTAGCTGGTGATTTTTAAATTGGAGACACGTTTTGGGACATTTTATTTCATTTTAATTGGTTAGCCCCTTGATATCAATAGGCAGAGCTGTCAAAATAAATACTAACGTGATTCCGAGTATTTTACGCATTTGACTGCGGGAAATCTTAGCAGATAAAGAGTTTAAAATACGACTAAATCCTAGAAAATACAGCTTGATTATGGAAATACATTAAAAATAATAAAACCACTAAGATAACAGTGGTCACATTACACTAATCTGTCCAATGAATAGAATACTTTATTATCTCAAAACCAGGAAGTTTATAATTATAAAGCTTTTAAACCCAATACTTTTATCTGATGGGGTGATGGGTCTGTTGGACCCCTTGCAACAGAGAAACAAAGGTCCCAAGTCCCAACGGAAGGTTTATTGTACAGAAAAGCCTTTGTTTCGGAGGGTTACCGGTGGCCCCACGTTTATGTTTGAATTTCGGCCCGAATTCGTATTGAACTAAAATAACATGGCTTCTGTTGTGTTATGTTATGATTAAGGGTTTTTCAGGAGAGAAGGTTCTCGGTTGTGTACCGAGTATAGATACTCGGTACACAACCGAGAACCTTATTACCGGGTCTATGGTGGCTGGAGCCCGAAAGGCTTATTGTCCTAGTAGGTAGGTAGGTACTGGGCTTGGTAAAAGGACTCATTTTTAGGGTTCCGTACCTCAAAAGAAAAAAACGGAACCCTTATAGGATCACTCGTGTGTCTGTCTGTCTGTCTGTCCGTCTGTCACAGCCGATTTGCTCCGAATCTAATGGACCGATTAAGTTGAAATTGACACATGAATTTCTGCGACCCAAACACGGACGGGTAAAGTAAATAAATGTATTTTGAATATGGAGGTCTTTTTTGGGGGGCAAATAAGAAAATTAAAAAATAAAGTTTTGGAAACTACACCATGTGGTATGTCAAATGAAAGGGCTTACTATGAGGGTCTCAAATATTTTTTTTTATAATTTTAAAATAAATTGTTTTAAAGTTATTTAAGAAAATAGACGAAAATTTACCATTCCCCCCTTATCTCCGAAACTACTGAGCCTAAAATTTTGAAAAAAATACAGAAAATAGATCTTTACCTGTAAATTACAGGAAAACCTATAAGAAGTCTGTGGTCTTAAAATAACATGGTAAATCTATCAATATTGTGAGTACAAACTTACATTTACAGTTGGAATGTATGAGAGAACATGTTTTTCAACTACAATGTTAAGTTTGTTTTTAAGATAAATTCATCCCAATTTCGGAACCCTTCATTGTGCGTGGTCCGACACGCACTTGGCCGGTTTTTTTTTTTGTAAAAGACTGCAGATTATGTCTAGCACATATAGCAATATCCCTTTACAAATGCGACTATTAAAGTAGTTAGTTTAAACAAGATCGCGTGGTGAATAAAGAGGTAGAGGTCCCTTATACCTATTTATGATTGGGCGAAAAGGCCCAAGTTTAGAAGCAAAGGTCCCGCAGACAGGCGCGACGCGACGGTGCGACGCGATTCTGGTACAGTCAGCAACAAAAGTCGTTTAGCATTTGAGTTTTCTAAATCTTAATTATTGAGAAAAATACTTCATTAAAATCGGAACAGATATAAATTTTAAAGAAATTAACTCTTATCTAATAAACGAAATGCTAAAAATAAAAAGCAGGTTATCGTATGATTTTGTGTTAATTTAGTTAGATGATGACCGTACTAGTAGTACGTCGCGCTATCGCGACACGCCTTCTGCGGGAGCCTTTAATGTCTGCCTACAGGTTGATTTTTTGTTTGTTTTTGTGTTTTCTATGACTCATTTGTTAATTTCTTTGTTACAGGTAAGTACCTACTTGTAGTCTAGTAGTAGGTATGAGGTTTATCTACTTTACTTCTTGAACTTAATGACACAACTTCTTTTCCTTACATTTATAAATCTTCATGATTGTCTAGACTACAAAAGCCTTACAATAAACCACCAGCCCCTTAGACCCCCCCCCCCGACACGATCAATGATAATTGATCAATTTCTATTGTAGTAATATTGTCAATCGCTTAAATTTCATTTGGCTGACGATTAATTTGCGCATCAATGTGTATCAATCACGTAAAAATTGACAATAATTGCAATTTATCGTTTCGAGGATCTTTTATGTATGTAATAAGTAAATTATAACACTAGGTAAAGCACTCGGTTATCCCGTTATAAATAATTTAATTTTAATTCTTCTTTGTACCGCACATTGAAATGGTTAACTTATTATTTTCTCCATTGTGCTCTCTTCACAACGTTCGCGGTTGCGGATAAAATTAAAGGAAGATTATCAGATTGGATTCATTTCATTTTTAAGTGTTGGATAATTCATTTGTTACCTTATTTTAAATTAAAATTTTATTCTTTTCTTACGGACGTGGTATTTAATTTTATCTCACGTTATTTTTAACCGACTTCAAAAAGGAGGAGGTTCTCAATTCGTCGGAAGTTTTTTTGTTTTATTCGAGAGGGTATACATCACAGTTGGTCCCATATAAAATTGATTAACTTTGCTTCGGTAGTTTTTGATTTAGCTTCAATAATACGTATTTTTTCCTCACTTTTATATG
The DNA here is from genome assembly GCA_946251885.1 of Cosmia pyralina. Classification (NCBI taxonomy): domain Eukaryota; kingdom Metazoa; phylum Arthropoda; class Insecta; order Lepidoptera; family Noctuidae; genus Cosmia; species Cosmia pyralina. The sequence goes on along the minus strand of OX276342.1, from coordinate 19,908,774 downwards.
GATGATGTTCTAGTTTGTTTTGCAGGTAGTGAGTGGTATTAGAATTTGTGTGGGGTAGGTACACAACTAAAAAGTGAAAAATAAAAACTTTTTTACAAAAAAAAAAAAAAGTACAACCGACTTCCAAAAACAACACTACAAAGTGAAAAATAACTTTAATTTCGGAAGTCGGTGGCAAAAAACGAAAATACATTTAACTAGACACCGACTTTCGAAATTAAAGTTATTTTTCACTTTGTAGTGTTGTTTTTGGTAGTCGGTTGTATTTTTTTGTAAAAAAGTTTTTTTTTTTCTTTAAGTACCTACTTACTTACTAAAAAAAAAATAGTGCGTATTTTGATCATGAGCTTAGGATTATCACACTGACTTAACCTAGCCGTTTTACTGACTACCCCCGTTAGTCTAGTGGGCGCAAGCGCTACTGCTGAGCATGAGGTCTTGAGTTCGATTCCCGGGTTGGGTAAAGTGTTATTGGATTTTTCTATCTGGAATTTCTCAGTAGAAGCCCGGAGTCTGGTTTTGTGCCCGGTTGATGGCAATAGCCCCCCCTATTACATAAGACTTAAACATAACTGGCGAAATGTGGGTGTAGTATAGGATCGCTGCCTAAGATGATTATTATCCTGATCTTTTTATGAGGCAAACGAAGTGAAAGAAAATTTTTTGTTACACAAGCAAGGTCTTGACGGCCCAGTGGTTAAGGCTTCGCCTTTCATGCACGAGATTATGGGTTCAAATCCGGGCAAGTACCAATGTTACTTTTTCAATTCATATGTTCTTTCTGAGTTTATCTTGGATATTACTGACATCGGTGAAGGAAAACATCGTGGGGAAACCTGTGTATGAGAAGAGGCGTTTGCCCTGCAGTGGGACAATAATAGCATAGTCTATGGAATATAATATTTATTTGCCAGAAACATGGTATGTTCACAAAGGTGTTCTTAACATTTCATAGTGCTGCATGTCTCACCGTTATAACGGTATACAAAAACAATTGACAATTATAACTAATCAATTACAATAATTACATTAAATTTTCAATTTACATGTTGCTAACACCCTCAATAAACATATTATTCTCAGAACCATAAATTCTTATCCACGTTTTCAAAGCATCTCACGTACTTTTCTTACAACTAAAACTTATTTTTATGGCCTAAAAGTTTCCTTACAAATGTTTTCCGACTCGCAGATGATTCTTGTTCCAAAGTATACATTATTCTTATAATTTAGAAAAGTGCTTTTTTGCTTGCTAATTAATAGGTACTTAATCTTTTAATTTCTAGTAAGATAGTTACGAACCGCTTTCATGTAACTATATCCCGGTAGACAGCTATCAATCAATCTGCCTAGCCTTTTCCCAACTATGTTGGGGTCGGCTTCCAGTCTAACCGGATGCAGCTGAATACCATTACTTTACATGGAGCGACTGCCTATCTGACCTCCACAACCCATTAACTGGATAATACGATACCCTTTGGTAAGACTGATTGTCAGACTTTCGGGCTTCTGACGGTCCGTAACGACTGTCAAAGATCCACGAATGACAGCCGGGACCAACGGCTTAACGTGCTTTCTGAGGCACGGAGGAGTCTCGGTATGTAAAGATGGTCACCCATCCACGGACCGACCCCGGCTATCGTAGCTTAACCTGATGGATCGACCAGTGCGGCTGTTATTACTTAGCCACGAGCTCCTCCCCTGTAGATAGCGATATTCCTAGGTATATAATTACATCACGGCTACAACTATCTCACTGCGACGACGTTTAAATGAATTCTTGTGGATGAATACATCTCTTGAGGCTGACTGTACAAATTGTACGGTATACACGTGAATTTTTGTACGAGTACTTATGTCTATTTTATGCGACATTAAATCAAGTAGTAGAGACAGGCAACAATGTTACCGGTTGGTAAGGGCGGTTTTGCGGTCACCAACCCCGTAGGCACGCGTATCCTAAGGACATTACCTCCCTTTTTGAAGGGCTTTTGTTATTAACATAATTATAGAAAATTATCATGGACAATATGGATAGAAAGATAACAATTTTCCCTGTTTCTTTTGATTCTACAACGTGTCGTTTTACATCAAACCGAACAACTTTCTCCGTGGGACTAACATCATATTCGGGAAAAAAAAATTACTGTCCCATACAAAACTTCAAGACCTTCCCGACGCAAATGTATGGGGCGGCTGATTATTTTTTCGCGATTACGATGTTGGTGCCATGGAAAAATTTGTTCGGTTTGATGGTGTATACCACACCCTTAAATTTGACGAGGATGCAAAACGACACGTTGTATTTAATTGTGTTGGTAATTTATATAAGTATTAATAGCTAGACATAAGTCGATCCAATTGCAAAATATGAGCTCGATCTTTGGTCACTCTCATTCCTCAGCAACTACTCCAGCAAATCTGAAAAAAAAAGGAATCAATGTAGTCCCTAAGCATCGTCTCATAAGGATCTAAATCTAACGTGTTTCTTTGTTTACTATACAGTTTCTCACTAAATTCCCATTTCCCATAGATTTGTCAAGATTGATTTAAAAATGCAGATGAATGAAAAATGATGATGATGATGATGAATGATGAATGTCTATGTGAACGGGCGCTGTCAGTGGAGGCTGGTCATATCTAAGCTGCCACGGCTTATTTTAATTGAATTTAAATTGTTTTTTTTTTATGTTTTTATTACGGACGATTTTAACGTTCTGCATCGTTCTCGCATGTATAATTTCAACATGAATGATGTAACCAATATTTTGATTTATTAGAGTGTCCGTGGAGTTTCTTGTCTGTTCTTCACCATAGGTAGGTACCTACGCTTTGGAATGGGCTACTAGCTTCATCTTTCTGACTGACCGACCCCTTGACATTTCAAAAGTGCCTGTAATGGGTTTATTTGAAATAAATGCTTTGAGTTTGAGTTAAATTCCATAAGCCGATGTATTTAATTTTGCGTTTCTTTCATGCAGGATATACAGGAGTGGCTTATTCAAGCTTAAATTCTCAAAATTCCATTTGTCTCTTCCATAAAAAATCGGCACAAATAAACCGTTTGGCACCCCCTGCTCTTCATAAAGCCATCAGCCCCATTTTGTTCAAATGCCGATGCCATGACAAAAGACTAATTATCTCAGCTTAAATAATTGGCCGTCAGTTGATAATAAACAATTTAAAATTCGCCGACGCATTGAAAATTTCTGGGATACAGACAATGTACTGCAGTAGAACAAGTAGGTACTAAAGTTTTAAAAGTTAACAATAGTATGGGATTATTTAAATAATTTCATGTGGTGTTGCTGCTCGCCAGGTGCTGTGGGCAATGTTGAAGTAATTTTCAGTTACTAAACTGTTATGATTTTTTGTTTAAAAAGAATTTAAAAGAGAATTTCGTAAAGCCATGCTCGTATATCGGTTCGATATTAGTTTCCGAGCTGTCCAAATTGCAATACGTTCCCGTTGCCGCAGTTCATCAGTTAAACAAAAAAAAATGAATACGACCTAACAAAAGCAACACGCCACTCCGACTGCATGTCAGAATTTTCCACGAAGCTTTCATAGTGAAATCTCGTTATACGCACAGGTCCAGACTTGCATCGAAATAACCATTAATTCAAGGACAGAGCCAATTTAACTTGCTATACCGTCCCTGTGGTGCGGCACAAAGCCTGCCGCGGACAGCGCCCCCAGCGGGGGGGAAGGGTGGTTCAGGGGGCGAAGGGGCGGAAGTGACGAAACTCCCGGCGCGTCGCCATGGTAACCGCCGTGTTTACCCCGCCATATCGATCGTTGCGTTTCCCTGTTTACATACCGGTGTTGCAACGGGGATTCGGATTCGATTTCTGGTTGAATAAAACTTGATAGAACTCTCTGGAGTCTGTAGAATGTTTAAGGATTCTGTGTGGAAAAGAGCTTGTTTTTATTATGTTAGAACTTTAAATAGGTACTAGATGAGTAAGTTTTGGATCTCTTTGTCTCTTCTGTCTGTTGTTATGCTGACTTGAGTTGAGCGTGATTCATATAAACTGTAGGTAATTCAGAATAGCTAAAGGTACTGTCATTGGACCTCAACGATTCGTGTGTTTTTTTATAAGTACCCTTAAATTAGTAGGTATTCATTCAATATTCAATTAAAATAAAACGGCCAGAGAAATTAAAATAGCGTACGATTATAGAGGGTCTTGCTGATATTATGATGAACAAAGATAATTATTCATCCTATTATAGAAATTCTTTATGAAACTGCACTGTAATATTTTAGCAATCGTTTTAATATAGATTAAGAAGATTGCTAAAGTCGTAATTATTCCTGTGCTACCAATTTATATTCAATGCGGGCTCGCGTGAACATCGTTTTTAATTTAAGTAATTGTTTTGTCAATCAAGTGAAATTTATGCGATTTCTTTGTTGCCTTTTCGGTTTTCCTTTGTTAGGGTATCACGCAATACAAACAGGTATGTAGGTATAAAGGTGGGTAGGGACAGTCAACCACACGTCCATGTTAACAATTTGACTTTGACAGCGTCTTTATTTTAGAGTAGTTTGGCGGGTTTCAGTACTTTAAGTGTTACTGCTACGTGTAGTTGGTTGTACATATAATTATACCTACAGGGTTTCTTGTGGTTGCGTTCCAGACTTTTGGGTAACAAAAGAAAGTCAGAAAATTATGTTTGTGTATTGTAATTTTAAAATTAAACGTTTTTGGGGGTATGATTTTGGTTAGGTCAAAAACATGGTCAATTTGACTGTGGAAGAACATGTGTTTTTTAATGTTATTTAATTTTATTAAGTTTTTCATGTTAAAATGTTAAACCTTTCAATTATTAGCATGAAAACTCTTACCTGATCAGCAATCGACCATACAAACGTCAGTCTGCTAGAAGGTACGAGATAATTATTTTCTTTAAAAAATACAGAGTTGTCAATACAGGGGCATCATACGGTCTGCTCGGGGCCATTTTCCCGCTAGATGGCACTGAAGTCAACATTTTTAGTTTTTTTTTTTGTTTTCTGTGTAATTGGAACATTATTAAGTCGTAGGAGTAGATTAGACACAATGACATGAAATATAATCTGCCATAGAATACAGGTCGTTTACACACACATACGTAAGCGTACATTTTACACAGATGGGCCACTAGGTGGCGTGTATTTAAAAAATGCGCCTCATGAATATTTAAAACGATTATGTTAGATGAAATTAAATGCGTTCCTAGCGAAGCATGTGTAATCTAAATACCGTGCGTAGTACTCGGAAACAGAGATTAAATCAAAATCTGTCCAACAATGAACACTATATAATAATTACAACAATTAATCATAAACTTATTATACACGTACAATCGAATCGTTATCGATATAACAATATTATAAAATCGCACACAAACATCGATTGTCTGCCCGTCCATACTCGCATTTAAATTCAATTGTAAACCACCTCGAATAATTGTTAAGGAATAAATTACGTTTTGACGTCCACATAACTCGATTCGTATTTACTTATTCGATTGCTTTTAATGCTCGATGTATTTAACCGAATCATGTAAAAACATGTAGCGAAATTTTCATATCAGTATAGACACTTTGTTTGTGATCAACAGTTTGTGGTGGTTTTAGTCACTCGTATCTGAGTCATCTTTATTGCTTCTTTGGGTAATTGGCACCAACCACAAACTTCACCAGTGGTAGTGTGGTGGCCCAATGGTAAATGCCGCGACTTTCAAGTTTGTAAGTCGTAGGTTCGAACCCAGACAGGCGCTTTACTTTGTGTGAATTATTTCATCACCTCTACTCTCAAAACGGTGAAGGAAAAACATAGTGAGGAAACCGGCACGTCCTAGAACCAAAATTTCGAAGACATGTGTGACATCCACCAAACCGCACTGGGCCCGCGTGTTGGATTACAGCCCACTCCCTCTCAGAGAGAGAAAGCCTGTGTCCCAGCAGTGGGAACATTACTTATAGGCTGATTATGCTACTGTGCAACCTACACCGTAGATATATTTGGCTCATCTCCTCCAACGATTGCCACTTCCTTGTTTGCAACTATCCAAATTCTGAAAAGCTAAAGAAATGTTACTTACAAGAAATAAATTTCATCATCATCATTTCAGCCGAAAGACGTCCACCGCTAGACATAGGCCACCCCCAAGCACCGCCAGCTTCTCGCATCCAGCGGAATCCTGCGGCCTTCACCAGCACCCTAATTGCGTAACACACTATTGATCGGAATCTACCATTTTGAAGCAAATTGTTATCCAGTTATGAAGCAATTCATATGTTCGAAAAATTTGTCTTCTCAACACCGTAAATAACGCAATGTATGTTGTTGAACTGTCAAAATGAAACCGATTCGGATTGATAGTGTGTTACGCAATTAAAGTGCAGGTCATCGGTCCATCTTGTGCGAGCCCTTTCAATTCTACGTCTACGCGTCTTCCGGTACGCAATAAAAGAAATGAACTTACTCAAAAATGAATAAGCTTGGTTAAGTAAATTCTCTACACATTCTCATTCGCAGTCCACTGCTGGAGATAAACCTCTCGCGAATAAACAGCTATACATCACGACTGTATTCTCCAAAGGGTAGGCAGACCCACATTCCGTTAGCTATGTTTAAGTCTTATGTTATAGGTGCCAGGTATATAGGTTCAAATTAAACTAGCTAGCGAAACTGCAGACGTGCGTGATGGGTATCGATATTTAAACAGGATTTTGATGTTTTTTGGGGGGTCAACGACCGCTGGCAGTATTGTTACTTGAAGTATGAGTTGAGAAAATCTGTTTTCTTTTGTTTTATCGTGTTTAAATATCGATACAAATCATGTCTGAGAAGTTTAAAAAAAAAAAACTGATATTTCAAGTGACTCCACTATTTGCAGTCGATGACCCCACAGAAAAAAACATCTTAATTTATTTACTTTTTGCTTTATCATGTTTAGATATTGATACCCATCACATCGAGTTTGGCTAGTTAATTTAATTTGACCCTATAGCCATCAACCCAGCTATCACTCCCTTTAAAAGAATTCAACACGTCAGCTATCTTAGTCAGTGCTAATTCAATTAAGCAATCGTTAACAAACAAAATAAAACTAAGACAATCTAGATTCTAGAATTCTAGATCAAGTAGTCAACCTCGACACCTGCAAGCGACACCGCCTGATGCAATGTATCGTGTTACTGATACAGATATGAGTGCGGTGTGTAACTCTAGGAGAAACGGAAGGACTGCTGTGTGTCAGACGTCAATGGTTGTTGGATGAAAGTGTTATCTGAAAGATTGTAAAGATACGGGAATATTTACTAAGAATGAGATGCGAAATGTATCAAAACGAACGAAAATCGGGCGCAGAATCTTGATAGTAGGACGGGAGAAACATAATGGTCAAATTTAAGGGTCTGGTACAGACCATCAAACTGCACAACTGTCCATGGGACCAACATCGTAATCGAGAAAAAATTGTCAGCTGTCCCGTACAACTCGACAAATGTATGGGACACCTGATTATTTTTTCTTTATTACAAAGTTGGTCCAATGGAGAAAGTTGTACCCCACCCATAAATTTGACCACATCTTTTGGATACAGCCTGTATACAAACGAAATTATTGAAACCTGTTCATCTTAACACATCATTAACCCAACCTCTAACATTATTCAGATAAGTAGTTAACATAACACAACTGCAAAAACCTTCGGGATTCTACATGTTCAAAACTTCATCAAGACAGAACTGATATCTCCAACTTCCATTACCAGTTAATCACCATACCATAAACCATCTAACTCCATTAATACAAAAGCTAAGAGGTTCCTATTACCGGCATTAAGAGCCTCGCATCAGTCAGGGTGTCTTAAAGATTGATCTACAATGCACCCGGTACAGTTGACCACGCAATGAGGTCACTCTACGGAGAAGCAATAGAATGAATCCGAATGCACATTGGCATTCTATTTTATTGTTGTAAATAACTCTTGAATTATACTTGAAGATGTGTTATTCCACGTCAAATAATGTTCTTCGAAATACATGACTATTCTATTCTGAAAAGCAGTAGATTAGATTTATGACCGGATGCTTGGAAGGATTTGGGGGATGCCTTTGCTTAACAGTGTGACAGTGTAGGCAAAAATAAAAATAAAAAAGGCAATATTTAACATACCTAGTAGTTCACCAATTTTGGGAAAAATCTATAATTAAAAATGGAATGTTTTTTTTTCAAAATTTTTCAAAATTTCAAAAATTCACACCCAGTTATAGATAATAGGTAATGAAAAGATTAACTAAACCCCAGTAACTCATTGCCCGATTCTAACAACTAGGTATTGTTAATCTCTACTTAACCGTAGATTAGTGCAAGGATCACTGTAAGTAGTTTAACCATAGCGGATTTTAACCTTACGATCTACTAACCGTTTTGGGCTATTGCAGTTTTAAGCATTTATCAGGCTGTCTTTGGCTTTCCAAGGGGAACTTAAATCTTAGTATATTGCCATGCCAAATCATGGCAAGAAATATTTTGTCTACTAGTTATTTTATGCACATCCTTAATATTTCTGACAAATTAAATAACATTACCTACATTACTTTTAAACTGTAGTAACATAATCATCAAAATTCCCGTCTATTTGCTTTTGAGATCCTGCCAGATTCCAAAAAAACTGAATTCGCTACACAATTTTTCACCAACGAAATATTCGGTAGACATAAATTTCCGCTGCTAACTGTACCAGCCGCTTCGTCTCAGACTCGATTTCCTTCTAACATTGGAAAATCTGAATTTCTCGCCCAAAGATACCTAGGTAGGTTAGATCGAAAACTAGAAATGCTCAATTTCTAGAGGAGTCTGGAACGTTTCCAGACTTAGACAAACTACCTCTTTGTGCATACTATATTATCAATGTATAATGTAATATTCGATACCTTTTAGTTTTGGGTGTTGGAATTGAGTGCCATGTGTTAGTGTTTTAATTTATTTTGGTGCGAATACTATCACTACACCCCCATCCATCATACTACTTTTGTGGTATTAGGGAACTAACCATCTTGTTATGTCATCGCTAAAACTGTTTCAATGCGATCTTTCAATTGAAATGTCAGGCAGCGCGTATTCAGGTTTTTATATGGAAAATTCTCAGTAACTATTATTTTGTGAGAGAGAAGTGGTGGCCCAGTGAAACGGCCGCGACGTACGTGTTGTATTTAGGTCGTAGGTTCGAAACCAGACAGGCACTTTACTTTGTATTTTATTCATCACTACTGCTCTCAAAACGGTGAAGGAAAACATCGTGAGGAAACCGGCATGTCCTAGAACTGAAAATTCTAAGACATATGACATCTACCAACACGCACTGGGCCCGCATGGTGGATTACGGCCCACTCCTTCTCACCGAGAGGAGGCTTGTGTCCCAACAGCGGGAACTATAGGCTGATGCCTATAGTTCCCGCTGTTGGGACACAAGCAGTAGATATCATCATAATCATATGATGATATCTACTAACTACGTAGGTACCTAGAAGTACATAATCACTAACATTGGTTCACTCTCTATAATATGTGTTCAGAATAGGACACCACTGCGTAGCCTCTTAGGAGATTATCACGGCCTTAATAATAGGTTGGGGAAAAAGTTTCTTCGCATTTTTTAAGAAAATTCAAAACATTTTTTAATATACATTATTTACATTTATCTAAAGTATGTAGATACCATTTTGTTCGATAACTTTTTGCCATCTTGTAGGTAGGGACATGATCCCATTGCTATAGAAATTTTGGGACTTCTGATCAAAATACCGCGACAAGTGGTTTTGGCAGTCCTCTCGTGACGTTAACCTGACACTGCCTAAAGAATTCTGAAGAGACCGAAACATGTGGAAATCTGAAGGTGCAAGGTCAGGACTATACGGCGGATACATTAACACCTTCCAGCCAAACTCTCTTAATTTTTGCTGAGTGGTTAAAGATGTGTGAAGTCTAGCGTTATCATGACGAAAAACCACACCCCTTCTGTTGATTAATTCCGGGCACTTTCTCTCAACTTCTTGCTTTAATCTCATCAGTTGTTCGCAGTAGAGTTCAGAATCGATGGTCCTGCCCGGTGGTAACAGCTCATAATGAATAATGCCCTTCCAATCCCACCACACACACAGCATCACCTTGTTGCGAGTTAACCCGGGTTTCGCCACAGTCTATGAAGCCTGACCGGTCTTTGACCACGACCTTTTTCACACGTTCTTGTCGTAAGTGATCCACTTTTCATCACAGCTTCTTCAAAAATGGCTCGGTTTCATTAGGTCGTAATAAAGAATCACAAATGAATACACGGTTCATTACGTTTCTTTCAGTGAGCTCGTGAGGTACCCAAATATCGAGCTTTTTTGTGTACCCAGTTTTTTACAAATGCGCCAAAACTGTTTTGTGGTCAATTCCCAGTTCTTCAGCTACGTCGTAACTACTGATATGCCGATCTTGCTCCACTTTTTCAAAAATGGCATCCATTTTATCCGTAATAGGGCGACCAGAGCGACGTGCATCTTTGACATCAAAATTTCCGGATTGAAAACGCTTAAACCAAATTTGTGCTACTCTCACAGACACTGCACTGGGTCCATAAACATCGCAATTTTTTTTCGCGGCTTGCGTTGCATTTTTACCTTTTTTGTAGTAAAATTTTAAAATGTATCGAATTTCTTCAATAGATTAACTCATTTTGACAGTACGAAAAACAAATGAAAATCACACATTTTCCTAATTTGAATTTGGAATTATGTTCTTTAAAATTTAAACTTTCAATGATATCAAAACCAGCCATATACAAATAGTATAGCCAAAGAGATTTTATTTTAAGTTCATACATACTATAATGCGAAAAGACTTTTTCCCCAACCTAATATTATACTAAAATAACTGATATTTAAAACTAACAAGATCAACCCATAGAGTATCATGTCCCTAAACCTAATCTTTGACCCCTAAAGGGTTGAGCAGATATTTATCTAGGTAGGAAGATAGTTAATTCGGCAGTGATCCTATTAACTGTCATAAGATAGAATCGCCCCCAGACTCCCTTATAGTATGGAGCCATTTAGACCTTACAAATCTTCCCCTACACTAGATTTAATCTAATTGTGAGACGTAAAGTGCAAAATTTCGTTAGCCAATCGAAGTCGACTCTCTGTCACAGTCTGTTAGACTGCGTTATTTTGTAATTCGTAGGTTGACTTTGAGTTGTACTTTAAATAATTATAGAACATAAATAAATTATGAACTCACGCATCCCGCATTCCCCTTGAACTTAAGGGGAAGATATATAAAATAATGGTTAGACCTACTGTCTTCTGTGGATCAGAATGTTGGGCCACAAAAGGGATGAATGAAAAACAATTGCATGCAGCTGAGATGAGAATGCTAAGAGGGATGTGTGGTGTTACACGAATGGATAGAATAAGAAATGACTACATAAGAGGAAGTTTGAAAGTGGCACCGGTGACTGAAAAGTTGTGCGGAAATAGGTTGGCATGTGATGCGGAGTAATGAGGAAAATGTCGTGAGGAAAGTTTTGAGTCTGAATGTCGATGGCTATAAGAGTAGGGGAAGACCAAACAAACGATGGCTGGACTGTGTGAAAGATGACCTTGCTAGAAAGGGGGTGACTACCGAGATGACGACTAATAGAGAAGTATGGAAAAAAGCGACATGTTGCGCCGACCCCAAATAGATTGGGGTAAGTAAGGGCAGGAGAATGTTGATGAAATGATGAAATAAATTATGAACTAAAAACAACGTGAACACGCAATCGTAGTTTCCTAATAATAAACGGCAATTTTATACCCGATGAATCAGCAAATTCAAGCAAAAAATCACCAATAAATCTTTTACCTACAGATTAAAATAAATATGTACCTACCTATCAATCATAATTATAATAACTAATGCACTACAGATTTATGAAACCAGAAACTGCATGCAAATGTCAAACCTTATCCTTTTGGAGGCAAAAAACTTTAGCTGGCTCCTCGAACTTGACACCGACTCGACCCTCTCAGGGTTGATACACGATAGGAATTCAACTGGTTTGTAAAAGCTTCACACTCTTCGCTACAAACAAAATATATTGTTCAACAACCTTAAAAACGCAACCCTTTTTTGCCGAACTAATAAAATTTTAATCGGTTTTGGTTTTGACCTTCTTTTATCGCGTGATCGGTCCATATCTTTTATTAATAACACATTTAAAATCTAGACGTTTAATTTTATTTTAGCCTTCCCCCAATTACGTTCGTTTTTTGCCAACCCTGAGACTGGCGAGCGCTTATTCATTGGATCAACATTTTGCATATAATTTATATAGCATGTATGAATCATATGACTTAAAAAAAAGACTGTTGGAGTCATCTGGCCAGGTCATTTACCCGGTCGTTGACCTTGCAGTGGGGGTTCGATATCACCCCCGGAGGTAGGAGCGGCCTGGAAGTTTCTTTCTAGAATTTAGTACCTATGTCGGACTTAGATACTTAATCTTTCTTGGGAAGTTATAGTGGCTTGCACTCGACTGGTGTGCGGTGCCAAGGAGTGTCAGATGATGTCGGACTTAGTTATGGTTTTGCCTACAATACTGCTGTGATCTGGTATAGACTAATGTATGTACACATACATTTCACCGGGGTGTTAGGTCGCAAAACGCAATTGAAACATGATAGTTCGCCAACCGTCATTTATCGAGCTGCAATCAAAGTTTCAAAACACAAACAAGATAACATGACATTAGTTTCAAATAGTTTCTTACATTACCACTTGCGACAGCATACCTACATATTTCACCTTACGGAATTAAGATGCCAATTCCCGATTGGTCGGTTGAGTAATCAGTGTCTGGCTACACAAGTACACACATGGCGGCTTTTTGCATCGACTGTCGCGTACGACCGCAGCTGCATCGCAGCACAAGGTCAATTGACAAAATGGCTGCCCTATTGTATTAGTATCAATGGCAACGCCCTACAATGGCAATATGATCCGTCGCGTTTTTTATCGATTCAATAGCGCAACTGTATCGGTGGTTTGTCGCGATTATATCGATGCTACTGCTCCTACTGATATCTGATTATGATATACCCGAATCACTTAAGCGTGGCAATAGCGGTCATTGACCCACCTACATTTTGTAGCAAAACTGAATTAAAGTCTGTTAACGTCCTGAATCAATATCTATCGTGATCTTCAAAATGTTCCAATAACGAAACACCATACATTGTTTTATGTTTGGGTTCCTACGGAGAGATATTAGGGAAAGGTCAATGACCGCTATTGTCACACTAAAGCGATTTGGGTATAGTACAAAGCACCCTTTGTTGCAACAGTCACAGTCATGTCAAATAATAAACATCGTCTTGTAGTACGTGCACTCTCATCTCCTAGTTATGTTAAAGTTTAATGGAGGCCTAAATATTGCCATTTTTCAGGCACAGAACCAGACTAGGTAAGTATTTGACGTAACATGTGCCTAATACGTATTAGTACATGTCACGTCAAATCTTGCACAATAAATTACGTTTTGTGTAACTTGAGTTACTATACTATCAACAGCTACCACCTACTCAATAAAATGTTTCGTCTGGCGAAATAGGTACTGCCACAATACCTATTTCTGTTGCCAAGCAATTTCGTAGCGTTCCGGTGTGAAGGGTGCCGATAATATTAAGGGCACACGACTACTCAAGGCATTTCAACTTTGCCTTCAAGGTTGACACGTCATTTGTGGACCCCTTGATGTTGCAGGTACCTACAAAAATGCGACAGTAGCTACTTTTATCAGGTGCAAGATGCCTATCCCATACTATTACCACAGTCTATACATCATACAGTCGTCCGACGAAGCCCGAGCTGCATACGAAGTTCGGCGAACTACGTAAGCAGCTCGGTCTCGTCGGACGACTGTATGATGTAGACTGTGCTATTACTATTTATACGTCGCAGTAAGATGATTGTAGCCGTGATATAGTTATATCCTAGGGATATAGCTTTATGAAAACTGTCGGAATGCCCTAATTTTGCTACTGCAGCCAATATCGACGTAGCGCTCGCCGACCGTTACCGTGGCACCGCTCGCTCGGCTCGCGCGTAGTTGGTCATAGTTCTAACCTAACGTAACGTATTTGGTCGGAGTGCCGTAATACTTATGTTGCTAGTAAGATAGTTATGAACCGCTTTCATATAACTATATTTTATCACGACTACAACCATCTTACTGCGACATAATTATATCTATCTATCTATAATATTCTAATAAGAATGCTGAAGAGTATGCTTTTTAGTTTTTTTGTATGTTTGAAAGCGCTAATCTCTGGACTACCAGTCGGATTTGAAAAATTCTTTTTGCATTTGATAGCCCAATTCTTGAGAAAGGCAATAGGCTATTTATCATCACGCTACGACCCTTAGGAGCCGAGAAAAATGAAAAAAAAAGTCGGAAAGAACGCTAACCGAAAACGAACTATTAGCGCGGGCAGGCGATGCGAACTGACGTGGAATTACACGCGGACAAAGTCGTGGGCAGAAGCTAGTGTAGTATAAAGAGAAGTTGCACGGCAGTGTCTGCAAAATTGAGTATGATATTATTGCAAATTGTGTGTTACTTGCAAAATCACTAATCGCCTACTTGATTGACCTTTCCAATCTACAATACATAAATACGCGTCTGTCATCGGAGGTCAGTCACCGGTCTGTTGACCCTTCCATACCTATACTTACTAGCATCCGGCCTGCCTCAACATACTATGAATGCGTTAATTTTATATGCCACGAACGATACTTGCATATGTAGCCAACATTGTTGGCAATTTGTTCATCGTTAACCGAATACAACTTTAAACACACATCAATAAAGTTGATTTTCAAATGACAGTATAAAACCTCATAAGTCCGTTTAAGTATCTAATTAAAAGTTCTGCATTGTTACTTGTAATTTTTTTAAAGGATGTATGTAAGAGATTCCTTTGCCTATCTGGGAATGAAATAAGAAGTACAATCTGTCAGCTGTCATCTGGTTAGTCGTAAAAGATGGAGGGACGTCTCGTTAAATGTACTTATTTCTGTAGAGGAGATAATAAGTAAAGTGAAGATGTATGACTTAAAACAGAAGTTAAATAAATAAACAAGTTTTATACTTTGTATGTGTCCACTTTTTACCTTTAAGTAGTAATTTAGTTAACGTAACCCTATCAAGCCTTTAGAAACTCTCTGGGGATGTAATGTAATAAATTGGTCAAATGTTTTGTTAGTTAGATTTTCACAAGAAACAAACAAAAACACAAGAAAGTTTTCCTTGTACTGGATGAATTTTTTTACCGTCTTGAAAAAAATAGGAATGGGGTTTTATGGAGGTCTTGGGATAGGACAGGTGAATGGAGAAGCCTATGACATACCTATTGTTTTTTTTTTTTTTTCTTAAAAAAATTAAATTCAAATCATAATTATGCAGGTTGCATGTGATTTGAATTTCGATATTTTTAAAAGATTTATTATTTTCTTTTCAAAATTTCTGTTTTTATTGTTCTAATATGAAAAGTTTACGTCGAATTTGTACCTAGTATTTATTAATACTTAGATATTTTTTCTGTCAAAGCTATTTAAAAAAAAAACTAGGTAGGTTTGCCACAGGCTTCTACTCCGTTCACCTAACATACTCTATTATTTTCAAGGCGGTAAAAAAAGTCACCTGTAACTGTAAACTCCTGTAACTGTAAACTGTGATGAAAAAAAATTGCATGCAGCGGAGATGAGAATGTTGAGATGGATGTGTGGAGTGACGAGAATGGATAAAGTGAGAAATGAGTATATAAGAGGAAGTTTGAAAGTGGCGCCAGTGACAGAAAAGTTGAAAGGAAATCGTTTGTCTTGGTATGGGCATGTAATGAGGAGAGACGAAACGCATGTGACTAAAAGAGTGATGAATATACATGTTGATGGATGGAGAGGCAGAGGAAGGCCAAAGAAAAGATGGATGGATTGTGGGAGGCACGATATGAAAGAGAAGGGAATTCACGATAGCGTGACGGTTGACAGGGGAGAATGGAAGAAGAAAACGTGTTGCGCCGACCCCAAGTAATATAGGATAAGGGCAGGAAGATGATGAACTGTAAACTACTGCTATCAGTCTATTATAACATCCAAACTGTCATGAAACCCCAAGGAAAAGGTTTTTCTAACACACTTGAGTCACAATACAAAAATACTGACCTAGTAATCTAAGCATTCATACCCCTGTCAGTATGAAATCACAAGGTTTTTTCTTCAAATCCATTCTTCAACACAATGAGTCAAGCTTCCGGAAAATGGGGTGACTCAAAACGTCATAATGACGCGACAGCATAAAAACTTCTTCACAAGCATAATTACGAGTGTCATAGTCTAAGGAAACGAAAGAAAACAACTTTTATATAAGCCTGCTGTGAGTTCTTCACTTTTCTTTTAAATATACAGCAAGAAAAGCATGGCCTTCATACATCTTGTTAATATCTTGAGTTGTGACTTGGTGAGTTTTCTGTTTGTTATTCAATCAAGCTCAAAAAACTGCTGAATGGATTTAGATGAATATGGCGCGCAGGTAAGCTATAACTAAAACCTGGATTAAGATAAAATCACATATTTGGAGAAAAACGTGCTATCTCGAAAAATGCAATTTTACAGGAAGCGACATGTAAACGTTAAAAAAATTATTACAAGTAAATTAATGTGTTTTTACTTTTTACGTTAAATCAGTTAACTAATAAACTTTAAAAAAATGCACTAAAATATTCTACAATTGCATATTAAGTTATAGAATAATAATAAAAAATGCAACTGAACAAATAACACACACACAAGCTATTTAAATGCTACCTGACATAAAACACAAATACGTTCAAATATAGCAAGATATTTGTACTAAACGAAGTGGTACACTTGATAAGTTATGCTAAAAGATAAGATATTATTTCAGCATCCTTAGCTTTAATGGAAAAGGATTCCCAGTTAAAGCCGTTAGTTAGAACAATAACAATAACATTAGCAACAACGTAATAAAAACCGATAAAATTAAATTCTACTGCTCTCGCTGTAATTATTTGTAATTTTACTTGCCTTGCCTACCTAATTTTACATGCCAGCCGTTGCCAAAATGATTAAACAAAAAAGTTTGTTAGTCTATAAAAAATCAATTTATGTGCCGAGTGAAAAAAATAATCAATATCTTCGTGTAATTCGTAGGGGTGGCCCTACGAATTACACGCAGACAGGGATAGAAACGCGTGCCTTGCACACATGCTTTCCGTGTGTGTACACGTAGGGACGGCAGCTGCAAAACTTGAATCCAACTGCCTGCGAATGTCAAAGTTTTATTATTAACTAGTACGGCGCCTCGACGTCGCTTGTCGTGAATTAATGATTCGTTTATCAAGCTTTTGTTACGAATTTGTTTGTTAACTGGATGAGTGCTGTGTGTGAAATTAGTATTGTTACCTTTTTAAGACTTGAAAGGGAAGAAGGGGCATTTAGATGTATACATGTTTAATTTATGAGGCAGACGAGGAGACATAACAGCATCCTATTATAAAATTAAAGTTAAGAGTAAAAAGATGCAAAGCAGTTACTAAAAATAGCAAACTAATCAATCGATCTGAACTAGATCATAAAAACCTGCCAGATCACTATTTCATCATAATATTATGCAAAATGTCTAATTCTTCTAGAAAAAAATCTTTCCTACCAATTACGTCACAAATTGGTCTCACGAATGATTAACGCACAAGCATAACCTTACACAGCTTTAGGTAACGTTTAAAACATCGTGTCGTTATTACAAACCACATGTCCTTTAAAACTCGAATACCTATCAATTATTGCCAAAACAGTGTGAAAACGTTAAAAAAAACGATAAATCTTTAATTGCCACGTGAAAAATGGAAACAGATATCCATATAAATTGTTTACGCGGAAACGAGTTATCTTTTTTTTTTTTTTTTCTTATAATATAATTTTAATATCTGCCATGTAATAAAGACGAGTACAATGAACGGAGCCAGATCGCCTTGAGAAGTTGTAGAAAATCATTTGCAAACCAAAAAAAAAGTATGGAATTCTTTGTAGCTATATTAAATTGTTCGAATGATATCAGTTATTGAAGATGCTTGTCTTTATTTGATTTATTAAGTAATAGGTATGCGAAATTATTTGTAACCAACGTAAAAATATATTTTTATTGAGTACTTGCTTACTTAAATATGTTTTTTTTTTACTAATTTCCCTTTACTTACTTATAGAAATAAAAATGATGTCATAAAAGTCTTTATTACTTACTAACATTAACAACCGGAAAATAAATGCACTGGCAACTTTGAGAACTGCCTCTGTCGACCGATAATATTTAGGGTTCTTTTTTGTTGTAATGATCTCGTCCGTAACGTATGGGTGGGTGCCTTTGCCTGCAGCACAACTTTTTTTTCGAAAACTTGACCCCCACATTCAGTTATGATTCGGCAGTCGACGCGAGCGGTTGTGTCACCGCTAACGGTTGAATTCTAGTCATTGTGTCCAAAAGTATTTTAGTTTAGTGTTTCTGAACGTGAGTTTGCGTTCTTAGTTTTAAATTTTAGCTGTTAACGGTTGTGTGTTTCTAAATTAATTATTTAAATAATAGTTTTTTCTCAATAAGACTGACTTTGATGAACGGATTTGGATTACTTTGGTGAGTTTTAAAACTTTTTTTCAACTTTTGGTGGTTCGTGAGACTTCGTGGAATTGTACATCGGACATCTGTGTTTTTTATAAAGTTCTTTGTCTTGTTTTTAGTCTTTTTTTTTTACTCTGAAGTTTTTTTTTTGGCGCTACCATAATAATTTATGTTAAAGGTTGCAATTTATAAGTTAAAATACGAACGAAACTACATTATTTATAACAGAAACCATCAATAAAACATAACGAGTACATTGCATAACAACACCTGCTTTCCGAACACATGTTGTATTTACTGGCAACTTTAAACACGCCTT
This sequence comes from Cosmia pyralina, assembly GCA_946251885.1. Lineage (NCBI taxonomy): Eukaryota > Metazoa > Arthropoda > Insecta > Lepidoptera > Noctuidae > Cosmia > Cosmia pyralina. The sequence continues at coordinate 19,889,735 of OX276342.1, read as the reverse complement.
AACACGTTACGCATAAAATTAATATATAAAAAATATATAACCGGCACCAAGGCCGATGACGTCATCAAAGTTTCAATTGGTGGTCTCCAATAAACGTCACGGAACAAACGGCGCGACGTTTTTATAACCCGCATAAATTGAAAAGATATATTGCCCAATCAACTGGTTTATCTTTCGTGACCAACTTGATTTAATCGTATTATATTGTGTTGGTGTTCTAAATCAAGTGCTGTTTTTTTAAAGTTCAAATAGATAAGTAAAGTAACTAGTTTCACGTAGAAATGGTGTCAAATGTAAGGGCTTTATTGAAGCAGGAAGCAATTACAATATCTGTTTATTGAATTTAATGCTGCTGTTCATTGCCTAGAATTATGGTTGAACGAACAAGATTTAATATGTTTACTGTACTGACGATAACGATTGTTTACTATTTATTAACCCTTGTTAAGTTTTTGTGGGAATGTTTCTACAAAAACTTAACAAGAGGATAATTTAATTTATAAAAAAAATAAATAGCTTCTCCAAAGTACCGGTTTAATCCACAAAATAATCTAGTTTTACCACAACTAACTGCCCGAAACCAAAAGGTAGATCTAAATAAGTACATATTTTTTTGGAAATCTGTTTATTTGGTCTGACAAAGTCCCTGCCACTAAAGTTCAAAATGCAACCCTGAAAATACAAGTCCCACCAAACATGTTTCGCTGTTAACTGCGCATTAAAAGCACCCCAAAATATCTCAAAATAAAATCATCTAGCAGTCCGTGTTTCTGCCCAAATGAATTACAGACATCTTAGGTCCGTATTACAGAACGTCACTCAATATTCAAGCATTACTAAAACTAGATTCAAGCCATTTGATTGGTTGAAACTAGTTCTAAACTAGATTTAAACAAAGATCAGTGCTTGAGATTCCTTCTGCAATACGGACCTAAGTCTCTTAACCGACTTGTTTCGCAAATATCGATGACACTGAATATTTGCTAGATCCATAAAGTCATTCGGTCTTATTATAAAAGATTTAAACACATATCATGTTCAACGTGTGTCTTACGTCAAACTCCATACATAAAAAACATAAGACGCGCGTTAATTATGTGTTAAATCTTTTTTAGTAAGACAGATACTGCCACAAATGTTCAAAATCTAGCTCATTCAGAAATCCAAGTCCATGGAAACATAACTGAGCGGTAAAAGCACCCCAAAATATCAGTTCAAAACACAAAATCATCGAGCAGTTTCTGAGTTTTTTCCCAAGTAACGTTCAGAAATCCAAGCCTCTCAATCGACTTATTTCGCGGATATCCATCCGACTATTACAACGAAATGTGCCCTGACCCTGATATTTGCCAAATCCATATTTATTGGTACTTAATACAGACTAACAAAGTGTCTGCCACAAATATCCAAAATCCAGTAGAAACCTGTAAGTACGTACGAGTAGATACATCAAAATACAAGCCCATTCAGAAATCCAAGCCCCTCAAAACATGTTTCGCTGTTAACTGCGCGTTAAAAGCACCTCAAAATCATCCATTTTCCGTCCAAATAACGTTCCAGAAATCTAAAAGTCTCTCAGCCGACTTGTTTCGCGGATATCCGACTCTCATAACGAACTGTGCACTGATATTTGCTAGATCCATTAATCAAATCGGGCCGAACGGCTCACAGAAAACTGAATGGCAAATCCAGAGCGATTCGGCTGCGACATTGTGCTGTTCAAATAGCGGATAGGAAATGTTTGGGGAAACTGTTGCGAGAGATCTCATATATTCGACGATGCCCGTGATTTGCTTAGGTCCAAGTTAGTGATAAGCTGGCTTTTGTCGAAGGAGGAACACGAAACTGACAGTCTTATACACAAGAAGGAAAATTACAAGGTTTATATCTGTTATGAAAACAACCGATGCAAAATAGTGTTAATTTTCAATTTATTTTTATAGTGACGTTATTAAGAAGATCGCGGGTAAAACCTGGTCGATACTGGCATAGACCTCCTGGTCTGTGCGAGTAAAGACCAGGGAAATTAAGGCACAAAAGGAAGCAGGCCTATTACTCAGCAGTGGGTGGAACAAGGCTGCCAATGATGATGATGTTAACAATAGTGAAGCATGACATTTAACACAATTCTTTGTAGCTTGCATCGCTCACTTAATCGAATTGTTTACAAGACCTAACAACCATAATACTTTACCCGCTCCTCTACGCCAACATGTCCCCACCATTACCGTGGACTCGGAAGTAGTTCTAATAAGTATTTGAACTATCACGTGAAAGTAAGACCGGGGATGCTGTAGCGCGGAGCGACCACGAGCGAATTGTCAACTGGGTTCGTTGTTTATCTCGGAAAGTCGTAATTGAATTAGAAGACTGGATTTTACGTTGCAGTGATAGATTCTTGTAGAAAGAATGGAAAGTTTGAGGTGTTGAGTTTAAGCTTCAGCCGTACCTGAGCAACCAAAGAGCATGCGAAGCGGGGGGGTCAGTCGCGTGGCGGACGCTGCCCGTATTATCTTGGCGCCGTGCACACCTGCGCGACCGCGATGCGGGAAGACCGCGTTTGCAAAGCGGGACGCAGTCGGACGCACGCGCCTTGTGGTCAGACGTGTGTAGAGCTTGTCTGAACAATGCGAGAATTTTATTAATAGTGACTATAATTTGTACCATTTATGATGTTAATAGCGTTTTACAATGTCAACCCACAAATATCACATGATTTTCGTGATTAAAATACCAGGCTGCAAAAAAAAAGTATGTGCAATGTGTCAGCTCCGAAACACGAATGACGAAAACAAACGGCCGGGCCTACGGTCCTTTCGTCAGGCGACTTTCTATTGTTGGACAAAAATTTAGGTGTTAAACTAAGCTATAGACGTGCGGCTTCACTGACTATTCACTAGAAATGAGGTTCGCGCTGAAGTCGCGCAGGTGTGCACGTAGAAGTTTCGCGTTGTAGGCGCTCCCGTTCGCGTCCCGCATCCCGCTTGATGCTCAGGTCTGGCCGTAGCATTTTTCTTGAGCAAAACAATGTATTACATTGTAACAATATTTAAATTCAGCGACTCGAAAGCTTTACTTCTAGCTCTAACCCAATGAAAGTGGTTTCAATTATACTAAAAATCGTATCCAACCGACAGTTTAAAGAAATAGTTTACGAAGATCATTAAGGTTCAATGTAACCTAGAGCATTTGTTCGCAGTGTCTGATCATTAAACGTCAATGACGAAGATGCAAGAAATTAACACGTTGACTTTTTAATATTGTGGGCATATTTTACGTGAACATATAAAAGTATTTAGGTATTTTTTAGAAATATCGTCTACTAATTATCAAAACTAATAAAAGTGTTAACAGACCCCTTCAAACTACTCCAAAGTTGTGCAACGCCTCTCGGTCTTCAATCATCTCACCTAAACAAGGCATACTTCAGTCAGTACCATATTTCCACTCTAGTCAATCAATCTGCCTAGCCTTTTCCCAACTATGTTGAGGTTTGCTTCCAGTCTAACCGGATGCAGCTGAGTACCAGTATTTTACATGGAGCTACTGCCTATCTGACCTCCACAACCCAGTAACTGAGTATTACGATACCCCTTGATGGTAAGACTAGTCGTCAGACTTTCGGGCTTCTGACGACCCGTAACGACTGTCAAAAATCCACGAATGACAGCCGCAACCTACACGGAGTAATCTCGGTATATAAAGATGTCACCCATCCACGGACCAACCCCGGCAAGCGTAGCTTAACCTGATGGATCGACTCGTGCGGCTGTTATTACTTAGTCACAAACATCTTCATGTTTTCAGTCAAGTATGAGCCAAGATGAGATTTAGTTGCTTAGTGATATTTGGCTCAGCCAAATATCACTAAGCAACTAAATCTCATCATATTCCCTGAAGCAACTAATTCCCGAAACGTCCAAAGGTCAAATAAAAGATTGAAACATAAATAGATGTAAGAGTTACTGTTGTCCATTCCGTCCCGAACATCGTAAATTTAGTGAATCCCTAGGCGACTGATTTTCAAAAACTTACTAGGATTCCGCTCAAAGCTAGTTTGTGCTGTTAGCATTGAGGTTGGTGTACTATGTTAGTACATATTACTTCAATGGCTGTTGGTCTAAAAGTTTGGCTGGAGTACACTGCTACCTACACAAAAATTAGGAGTTGACATTTTGACACAAATGAAAGCTCAATGTCAAAAAGAAGTTAGTTACAGAATTAGGAACTTTTTGGTCCCTGTTTTTGCGGAAAAGGTTCATACTGCAATAATTGTCTTATAAAGGATCTTTTAACAAGCAAACTTCTACTCGCTACAAACTTTAAAATCAAGAAGTTGGGACTTTGTATCAAGCGAAATGAAATCGCCTAAGACAATTTATCTTTAAAAACGTACGTAAAACCAGCCACAAACTATATTCCAATAACCACATTTTTATACAAAAACCTTTCGTTCACAAAATCAACATGTCACAAAGGAGACTTTATTTTCTTTTAAAACTTTCCTCTTTGATGCGCGATCTATCAAAAGAATTGCTGTTTACATTCTGAAACTTATTTCACCCTGCGGCGTTGCTTCCCGCCTGTAACTGCCCACTTATTTAACCTCCTTTCATGCGTACCTCTTTATGCTGCATAAAAGTTAGGTGGTCAAGTAAGGCTTTTTAACTCTTCAAGTAAGGCGAAATTCACTTTCGTAAAAGGCGTAGTGAATGGCTGTAGTTTCTAAGCTACTGAACTGGAACTATTAGTATATGTAAATTATTAATTAAATAATTAATAATGGAATTATTGTAATATTCATTAAATCCATGCACACAATAAAATAGTTCTCGCTTATGTAGCTAATAGAACGCCTAACAATATTCTTGTTGCAATGGTTTGCGTAATTAAAACTTAATATTCTAAGTGACAAGTACGGACTAGAAAAAAAAGATGACTCCGCGCCACGCGTATCGAAAGTGAAGCACCTTACCGATCTATCTGTGCGTGACTTGACAAAGACGTAATGGCGTCATGTCACGTAATGGCGGCCGCCTGGCCGGTCGGTATACTATGATGTAAATGTGTGCGTGAGGCGCATGTTTGTACAAACGGTCCCGGCATACTTACTGTGCTTCACTTTCGATATGCGTGGCGCGGAGTCCTTCTTTTTTTTTCTAGTCCGTGGTGACAAGGTGTATTTTTATGTTTTCATGAGTGTTGACTTTATGTTCCAATAAAATACTTTTCGTGAGAAATATTACCTACTTACAGAGAAATACAATGACATGTGCGTTACTACAACACTTTCTTCACCGCTTAGATAAAGCGATACAACAGACATAAAAAAAGTTATGCAGTATTATGCTAACAGTAATTCCCACGATGACAAACCAAACATTATATTCCAAGAAGCTTTTACTGTTACCATTTTACATTTACATCTGTAAAACACGTTTTACCCTTTGATTTCTATGGCGTTCTAATTTCCTAACAGCAAATAGAACATTGTTTTTGTAACTACCTGTACCTTTGAGGCAAAATCTATTGTCCCTTATACCGTCAGGTAATATCATTAAATGGTGCCCTAAAATATAAGTAAAATTATGTTTTTTTTTGGTGAAGTAATCCTCTCTAGACCCATTTATTTTTTATTTTCATTAATGTAATATACCTACATGTTGCCCTTTTATCGCTCCGATTGAGCCCACTTCTATTAAATTGGCAAGTCTGTAATCCCATTATATGTAAATAAGGTTAAGCTGAAACTCTGAAAAACAATATTTTTCAGGAAAATTCATAACCTAAATCAATCTGCCTAGCCTTTTCCCAACTATGTTGGGGTCGGCTTCCATTCTAACCGGATGCAGCTGAATACCAGTATTTTACATGAAGCGACTGCCTATCTGATATCCACAACCCAGTAACTGGGTAATACGATACCCCTTTGTAAGACTGGTTGTCAGACTTTCGGGCTTCTGACGACCCGTAACGACTGTCAAAGATCCACGAATGACAGCCGGGACCAACGGCTTAACGTGCTTTCCGAGGTACGGAGGAGTCTCGGGATGTAAAGATGGTCACCCATCCACGGACCAACCCCTGCAAGCGTAGCTTAACCTGATGGATCGAGCCATGCGGCTATTATTACTTAGCCACCAGCTTCTCATTTTTTTATTACGTAACAGGAAAAACTTGTTTTTTTTCATGAAGCTTTTATTTTACTGAAATAATCATTGAAAAGATTTTTAATCGATAATAGCAGTTCATCGGTTTAAAATCTTTTCAGTGATTATGTCAGTAAAAATAAAAGCTTCGTAATAGTTCTAGCTATTCGTCTTTATTACGAAAAAAACAAGTTTGTTGTTTTTTTTTATTGTTTTTATTTCAATAGCATTCGTCACATTCAATATTTCGGTTCGGACACGTCTGGAGGCATAGGGTGACTCTATAGGGCGCCTTGTTGTGCAGGGTAGAGTAGAGGGCACTAGACTACGCGGACGCTCACCCATGAGATGGACTGAAATCCGCAGTGGCGACCCCTTATATGAGTGCACTAAAAACACAAAAAATCGGAGATGGCGAGAAATCGTGAGGCGAACCACATCATCCCCTGGACAAGAAATTGCATGAAGACCACGACCGCTCTGGCAAGAGTACTACGAAGAAGAAGAGCATTCGCTTAGTTAAATTTGACCTATGTCAACTAAAAAACAAACCTGAAAGCTATCACTACAGCAAAGACGTATGCGTGTGCACCCACACCATCTCATGCATATCAGACAAACTCACTCTCAACAGTTGCAAGACAGAAAGATCGAAATCTTTCGTTAATTCGGGGGGGGGGGAGGGGGGCGAGAGGCTGCACTGCCTTATAAATCATGGAGGAGAGGAAAAAGGAGAATATCCCCCATTACTCATAGTGGCTATGCCTTGGAGACGCCTTTCTGGATTAATCAAATTAATTACGTTCATTTCGCTCGTAAGAGCTTGTCTACGATCGTCTTAATGGTTACGATGAGGCGGAAGCGATTTGTTTAAGAGCAGCCTGTGGATTTTTTTTATCAAAGAAGCGAAAATATTGAAGAAGAAAATGGAAAATTCTTGCAATAAATATCAATAACATCACAACTAATAATACGGGTACTTACAGATAAACTGAATATTGATAGAGAGAATGAAAATTCCTGAGGTAATTCTTCGTTGGCTACTTCGAAGCTGTCTGATCTTGAACTTATTGTTCCTCAAGATCTCAAGATTTTCTTTATAAATACGTAAGTAATATTACATTTTCTTTGAAATTTCGTTTGTAAATACGCGATGAAGTAACAGTAGGAACACCAAATTTCAAATCAATGGGATCTGTGAAAGTTAGTAAGACACTTCATAAATTATAGCTAAGAATCCATCTCGAACATGTCAGCTTTAAAACAAAAAAATAAAAAAAAACGCATCAAAATCGGTCCCTTCGTTTAGGAGCTTATACGATGCCACAGACAAACACACAGACAGACACGTCAAACTTATAACACCGCTCTTTTTGTGTCGGGGTTTAAAAATATGTCAAACCACCATATTTATAGTTCCCCGGCCCGGACAAATCGGCCCATAGAGTTCCCAGAATATCGTTATAAATATGGCTTTTAAATTAAGCGCCTGCAAAGAAAATCATGCTAAACGCCTACCTAGTGGATGGCATTTTGTTAATTATAGGGGCTTTTAGCACATCGCTTTTAAATATATCCCCTGATGAAATTCTTCCTATTCTGTGTGAGAATTCCTTTTAGTCATAAATTAATAGAAATATTTTGAGCAGGATTCGTTAATACGGTTTTATTTCTGTATGCGCGTGGTTGCCGCTGAACAAAAGAAAGTCTGTTTTTTCAGTGCTTTGACAAAAATATCAAAATATGACTAAACGATTATGATTATGCGATGTATGCTTAACTTTCATTGTCATCATGTATGTCACTCGCGGTTAACGTTGATCAATAAATCAGGAGGGTATGTGTGTAATAATGAGCTCGTGGCTAAGTAATTGCAGCCGCACGGGTCGATCCATCAGGTTAAGCTACGCTCGCTGGGATTGGTCCGTGGATGGGTGGCCTCCTCCGTGCCTCGGAAAGTACGTTAAGTTTTTGGTCCCGGTTGTCATTCGTAGATCTTTGACAGACGTTACATGTCATCAGAAGCCCGAAAGTCTGACAACCAGTCTTACCAAGGGGTATCGTATTACCCAGTAACTGGGTTGTGGAGATCAGATAGGTAGTCGCTACATGTAAAATACAGGTATTTTACATGTAGCTCACAGGAATATTTTCTTAAGTGAGCGTGCTTAAGTTTTGTCCATAGTACGTAACAAAACCCTCGGTAGTTATGATAATTACCTGCCTGTGAATTACAGGTTCATAAACCTTTGATTAGTGTATCTCTAAAGCTACAGTCACACGAGCTTGACAATTGAGCGATAATCAAGACACACGACACTTCTTTATCGCTATAATATTGTCGCAGAATACAGGCTAATAATAATTTTCAGTTTGGTTGTATAGGTTACGCTTGTGCTTATTTCCCATTGTGCCTTCTAAATCATATGGTATTTGTGTGAGGATTGTTGGAGAATATACCCTATACCTATAAACCGTGAGTTGGATTTTAATTACAAACCACAGAAAAGCACGTTACACAATCTATTAGTTTCACACGTAACCTATATTTTTATTTTTTACTAGTTCTTGGTGCCCGTCGTCGCCCGGGTGTATGTCATGTCTCTATGTCCAGTGGTTTAGGCTGTGTGTTGTCTGTTTCATACAAAAATACCATCCAAACCTCCGAAATTCCGGTGAATATACCAAAACAAAATCTATGTAAATAAAAAGAGAAGTCCTGACTGACTCATCATCACCCAGCCCAAACCCTTGGACCTAGACAGCTGAAATGTTGCACAGAGGTTCCCTTTACAACGTAGACAAGGAATAAGGAAGGATTTCCCGGTAGTACGTTCCCGTGGGATATTTTCCAACATCCACGCGGCCGAAGCCGCGCGCACAAGCTAGTCATTGTTTTTTTCGAAAATAAACCATGTAACCTTTGACCGTTGTCGTACTGTTCAGCTCATTTTCCTCCAAAAAGTAAGTACCTTGAACTAAACTTACACTGAACTATACTAAGTTTAGTTAAGCATAAGTTTAGCTCGCCCACTTGCAGCAGCAAACTGCGAACCATATTATAGTCAACTAAAGTAAGACCCTCGATACGAACGGATGGATTTTAATACGATTTCTGCGTATTTGCGTCGGCAACGGGCCGTAACGTAATTAGTAGTGAACTAAGTTAAATATATGAAGCATGTGACGTATGTAGGCAGCGCAGGAGCTAACCAAATTATAGAGTAATATGCAAAGGAGTTCCGCTTGTAATTTTCTATTTAAAGTTCTCTTTGGTAGTTATTTATGGAAGGAGTTATGAATGTGATGTTCTTGGAAATTTAGCTAGCATTTTAAGATCTCATTTTTTCGAGATCATTGTCTGTCTTACTTAACTTCTTTTAAGTCTTAAAAAAATATTTGTTAAGTAACTAAGTTTCTGTCAACCGTCATAACCATACTCAACAAAATTCGTTAGTCACAGTAGCAGGGACAACAGCTTTCAAATATTATCATAAAATTTATAATTTAAAGTGACCACAGAGGTCAAATACTGAGACTAAGTTCAGTTTTTACAATAGTGACTATTGTAAAACACTAAACTTAGGCTAAGAATTTAAATAAAAATATAATAAATGTCATATTTAAAATCAAAATAAAAGCGTGCATTCTTAATTTAAATAAGAGAACTGCATCATAGTGCAGACTTGACCGTTAATTTAAGATTCTCACGAGATCTCAAACAAAAATATACATGCGCATCACATACAAATTACTTTTACGACAATAGAGTAAAAAGCTCCCATATCCATGACTAGGGAAGGGAGAACCGTCGACTTTACTAGGGAATTTACTATTCGCCTTTGTGTGACCCCTAAGATTCCCTTTTCATTACTTTCTCACGATCAGGTGTCCATTAAAACTATTTCTTGGGACTAGACCTGTCTCAATATGGCGCCCTAACGGTTTTCTTTGTTAATATTTCATGACCTTTTTGTGTGGATTTACCTTCAATTGTTTGTAGTGGTGTGTATTTTTGGGGTGACGTCAGTTAATAGTTTTAATGTATGAGAGTTTGCGGGATAGCCATTGTCGCATCATAGTTTAGCAGTTTCTAGGATCGGTTTAAATGGCTTTTGTTTGACATAAAGAGCGAAGTCGTTGAACTCATTACAATAATGTGCACCGACACGTTTTATTTTTATGAAACACCTCTTTTAAGTAACTCGCTTAAATAATTTACATTTTATTTTATAATTTTAAACACACATTACAAAGTTGTAAAAAACGGTTACGTAATTTGTTTCAGTAGGTGTGAATATGGTTTCGATTACATAACCTCTTGCCGACTAAAATATGAATATTACATCTAAAATAAAACTTTAATAAATTGAAACCGAATGAAGCCTTGTAATTAATTCGTTCGTTTTAAACACGGAACGCTTATAATAGAACTCACCATTGACATAATACAATCACGTAAAATAAAAGCGTCCAAATTTTAATACCGAAAAGTACCGTCTCACTACGTCGAATGTTAATCGTGTTATAAAGTAATGCGTGAACCGACCGCGGCGGGCCGTCATCTAGCACCCCATAAGGCGCAGCTTGGCAATAAATAATACAGAATTTAACAATATCACGCTTACGTGTTCCGGAGTTGTAAAATTAAGTTGACGAACAACCCACGTCGGAACGAAGGGGTAAGCAAAATGGAATGTTTACTGAGCCTTGATATTAGCTCGGGAGTTGTAAATGGAAAATGTGGTTTAGTTTTTATTTCAGCTTAAAATGTTCATTTACACTGAAGCGTAATATTAGTTTTTCTTTGCTTGTCCAGTTACGTTGTAATTAGGTACACAATTTTCTATTTCTTTTTCAACATAACGCTAGACAGTTTGCCCTTTGCGACATTATTAAAAAAGCAGTTGTTTTGAATAGTGTGTGTGTGGAACCTTCGAATAATAATAAAATACATGAAAAAGTCATGGCACTCGTATTCTAAGAAGTTTATAGTTATATTCTTTTACATAAGTAAGCCTGAACTGTGATGTCGGTTTCCCATCTGCGCAATATTATCATGGCTCTCGTAAACATAATAAAGTAAGTACATACTTGAGTAAGGAAAAATGATCCCGAAAATCCCACTCCCGTTCTAACACGAAAGTAATTCTAATCTAAATGTAGATGGATATTCGTAAATTCGTGCTCGGTATCGTCAGTGCAAGGCCGCGCTGTTTTGTTCTGATTTTAATTGGGTACCGGTAGAACTCCCCTTAATATTTTTGAATGAAATGTTATAATCGAGTTTTTTTTATAGCCATTGAGGTTTTTGCCTATCATTCAATTTGTATCGAAATATGAGGTTGAAATATAGATTTAATTACGTACTCAGGGTTATTTAATTTGCAAGAAGGAAAACGTATGAATTTATGAAATATTTGCGATACAAAATTGTGTTTTTCAGACGTAGCAAAAAAGGTTAAAAACCTGACTATCAGTCATCTGGTATTTCCTTGCCTTGCCTAAGCAGAACATGATGATTATAATATGACACATTAAAATAATACATAAATTAACACTCAGTATCATATTCAAACAAAACCACACACCCAAAACAGGCCATTCAAATTAGATCTAAAACTCGATCATAATACTATTTCCTGCGGCCGGACGTGGCCCAACTTAGACCATTAGCAGTCTAAAACGTTTTTAATTTACTCGAAACCCTTGTTGGATTAATGGACTGTTACCGTGGCAAGACGTGATAATAGCGTTTTAAAAAAAAATCGTAACAGTTTTTCTTTTTCCTTATTTAAAAGGTCGAATTTTGTCGCCTTTGTTTATGTCCAGCCAGTCATGTTATTTTTTTTTTTTTTTGTTTGGTGAGCTACTGTTTTGAGTGACTCACGAATTTCGTTGTTGTGAAAAACTTCCAAATATGAATTTCCATTGTTTTTACTAAGTCAACGATAGGTATACCTACTTGCATTAAATAGATACTTTAAAATGTGCTCGTATTCTATTATTGAAAAATTACTTAGTTTCTAATAAAAGAATCACGATTTCATCCCGACTGTACAGTCAAAAACAAGTACCTAGTATTAAAATCCAACTGTAATATTAATAGAAAAGAAAACAAGTTCATCTCACAAAAAATATTATTTATTTATTATATCCCACCGTACAATTATCTTTATAGGTTTTTTAAACACATAATGCGATAATGTAGAATTGTAGACAACTATTATTTTCAAACTACCCCTACATAGTAAATAACACACTGCTACATAAGTAGTTTAAGAAGATAATTTAACATGCTTCAGTCTGAAAACAAAAATTCAACACTAACCGTTGCCCGCGGCTTCGGCCGCGTTTATGTCGGAAATTATCCCACGGGAACCTACTACCGGGATAAAAAGTATCCTATGTGTTAATCCAGGATATAAATTATCTGCGTTCCAAATTTCATCCAAATCCGTTCTGCCGTTTTTGCGTGATTGAGTAACAAACATCCAAACATCTTCACAAACTTTCACATAATTTATAATATTAGTAGGATTCAATATTTACGGTCTAACTTAGCCAGCCCTTGAACTTCAAGGACAAGGTTTAAAGCCCTAGAACGGTTATAAAACCTTTTCCATTAATATAATACTGCGATTATAATTTGTTGCTAAAATTGATTCAAAATTTCGATAGAATTTATGTACCTAATAGCGTTAACGTTAAACGCTTTAATATCGAGCGAAATAACTCATCAGGGATGGGCATGATTTTGGATTTTCTAACTTCGTTCAAGACAAATTAGCCAAAAACGCCTTAAAATATGAAAAAGAACATCGATCCTATTACGTCACCCATACATACACATATTGTAAAAAATTTCATTTTTTTTTTAATTCGTACGCACCCCGACTCACGATTAACGTCAAAACAAGCGTACTTAGTTGTTCCGTCACGTAGCAGATGCCAGATAAAACATGGCGCCGTGTATTTAAATCATGCCCCGTAAATGGACGACGCGACTTCCCTTTCCCACCACTATAAGTTGAACTCCGACAATAGCGCTAGTTGTCACTAAACCTAATTCATGTATGCTGCACTTTAGTTCCTTCTTCAACCACCAGAGTTCAAGTTACATTAGTTTTTATGAGCAGCGTTAACGGAGTTCATTAATTACTTTTTTAAAGTTTCACAGGAAAGAGGGTGGTTATGTGGTTTGTACATCGAGTATTTAGTGTTTTTTTAGAGTTTATAACTGGTCGGTTTTCTAAGTTTATGCTATCTGGTATATTTGTGGGAATTTACTGTTGGTAATATTCATTATATAAATTATATAAGCGCGTTGCTGCATAGACTTAGAATATTTTCAGTAAATAGCCAAACGAAATATGAATTTACCTGCACCCTAATTGCGTAACACATTATCGATCGGAGTTGGTTTCATTTTGAAACAAATTGCTAATCCATTGCTTCATAATAATATGTTCGAAAAATTGTCTGCTCGACAACGTAAATAACGTAATGAATGTTGTTGAACTGTCAAAATGAAACAAATTCCGATTGATACTCGTAATGTGTTACGCAATTAGGGTGCTGGTTTAAAAACTTGGTAAAATAGGCACCAAGTTTATTGCAGGGTTTTAACAAAAAAACCTTTAAACTGTTTAACTATGCCGTGTTGCTGCATTGCGTTTATTTTCCTTCGGTTAATCAAACTGGAATTATTTATGTGTTCTCTTCATGTAAATGTAATTTGTGACATGTTTAACATATTACTGTTGTGTGACATGACATTATATTTGCTGGGCTGTTGCTAATTACGACATTCACAACGTTTTATTATGCAAATATTATGATTGTAATCCTATTGAAATGTTATTATTGTAATGTTAAGTTCTACTATAATTCATTGTTTCGCATGGTTTAGTTTTCTATTTTCAAGTTCAAACACATTGTAAAATAGAATATAAAACATGACCAATATTATCGCCAAGAAAAAAAAAACAATTTTATATTCAAAACTCGATTTACACTAAGGGATTTCGTGAACCGATTATTAAAGTTCACCAACATATCTTATCGATAGGTATATATTATTATGCCTGAATTAACGCGAATTATTCAACCGAACTTAGTTCGAAATTGGTAAAAGGATATTTTAAAGTTACGCTCGATATAAGTTTTTCAATCGACATTAGATTTGGTAATAACTGGAGCGGTAGGCCGAGTTTTGAACTTGAGATATGATGTGTAGGGATGTCAATTCTCAGTATTTCGTTTTGTACCCAATTGAGAGCATTTCTTTTTAATTTAATAAACAAGTACGTGGATAATGTCCAATTTATTGCTTAATTTTTCAGGTTCAATATTTTTTGTTTCAATATTAAAGAATTGATGTATTTTATTTCTAATATTTCTAAATATTCATAAATATAATAAAATAGCAGAAGATTTCAGAAAAAAACCTGAACGGCTTCCTTGTAAAATAGTAATAATCCCTTGATATTCTTACGTAATAAAATCAAGAAACCCTTCAAACCTCAGCCCTAGCCATACATTATCAAGTTGGTCCGTTTTCTACACCATTTGGTGCCGCTTAGCATCGATTTTAATTTGTACTCGTTCGCATGTCGAGATATCGGGACGGCTTTATTCGGAATCACGTAGTGTAATACGCGCCCCAGTGACGCGGTCGCACGGTCCGCTTATCGCGCGCGAAAAGCATTTTTATTATGTTTTGATTTGAAAATATTAAGCTTTAGGTACCTATATAGCGTTCATATGAATCACTAGATTCGGTTATATTCAATAACCGATTCTGTGAGAAAAACGATAAGTTTTAAACAGTGTCTCTCAGAAACTCGTAGAGAAACGAAACTAAATGAAAATAAACATGGTAGGTATGTCTTTTGAGCCAGAGACTATTAAAAATGAATTCATCTTCTACACTTCGCAATTGCCACACACGAAGTCAAAACTTCAAAAGTTGTTTATTACAGCTAAAAGTAACATTCCTCTAATTGCGACCCCAATTGCAACAAGATTTAAGTACATTCCACAAATAAGTTCTATTTATAAGCCAGAGTACACACTGTAGCAAATAGGCCAAAGATATAAATAGGCGGTATAGCAACAAGTGGTGTACACAGGCCCCCCGCGACACTGTTATTGGGTATGGCCCGCCTTATTTGGCTAAAAGCGCGGCCAGTGACATTTTAGATGATAAAGACTGGTCGGATTGAAGGCCATAATGAAGTTAAATTGTCTGTCGGTGACTGTAGTTTTAGATAGTGTGTGATCATTTGTACTATTTGACAACTTAATAGGGAAAAAGGAACAGTTAATAATCGTGAGTAAGTATATCAGAATATTAGATTTTCAGTGTGAGGGACACCGAAAGAAAACGTCAAATAAGCAGTCGTAAATATAAAAGCCGGCCAATGTGTTAAAATTACAAATTAACAATTTTTGAACTTTTTCCTTTACTTTGCTATGAGAGCTTGCTTCTTGCTAAGCATGATTCTAGGTCAAGGGAAAGTACCCTATAGGTTTTGATTTACTAGCGAGTAACTTTTATTGCGTTGACTTAGAAGCTTGATTTTTTTAGAACTTTTAAGGGACGATAGATTTAGGTATTTGATATTAATTTCAACTTGATACCTCCACGCGTTCTTGACAAAAAAGGGTCTTGACAGACTGACAGACAGACGGACAACGAAGTGATCCTATAAGGGTTTCGTTTTTTCCTTTTGAGGTACGGAACCCTAAAAATGAAGTCTAATTGAACATAAACTAACACTAATGTTAGATATTTAGACTAAAAATTTATCTAGGACGAGGAACTGGTTCATTTCTGACACGTACTCGTACTCATATAGTTTGCATCCCTTTGAGCGGATAAAATTTCACGGCATTTCAAATTTTTTTTCTAGCTATTGGATTTTATGAGCGTACGTATGCATGAAGCTTGATAGCAAAGGATCGCATTGGTGTGTTATTCTTCCTTTTAGTTTTATTAAATTCGAAACAAATTGCGACCGTACGAGTCGGTTTGCGAACTTTGTATTGTTATTTTGGTTCGTTCTACTTACCTTTGATGGCATTATTTACTTACGATTTCATTTTATTTATAAGATTTTCCTCTTTCGGTAAAAATACTACGCGAATACGTAGAGGTACAACAGTTGTCATTGAACTCCAGCAACTTAAGTTTTTTTCGCAATAATTGTATTTTTCTAGCAGCAAATAAATACTTCCCTTTCTATAATTTTCTTATGGCGCTAGTGCCAGGGTAGCCCGCGAAATTCAAATTTTCTTACGTTTTTTGCAATATGCAGGTCAGTATTAGCACCCTAATTGCATAACACACTATCAATCGGAATCTGAATCATTTTGAATCAAATTGCTAATCCATTGCTTCATTTACTTGTTGAACAGTCAAAATGAAACCGATTCCGATTGATAGTGTGTTACGCAATTGCCCCGCAGGTTGTATATTGATCTGAATATGATTCGCGACCGCAACAAATCTGTATTTATAGACTTACTAGCTGCGCCCCACGGTTTCACCCGTGTAGACCGGGATAAAAAGTAGCCTATGTGTTAATCCAGGGTATAAGCTATCTACATACATACACACACACTCACAAACTTTCTCCTTTATAATATTAGTGTGAGGTGTGATAATCATTAAAATCATCAATACAACTCTCTAATTATATATTTACCCTATTGAATGACTATTTCATGAAATTTTGACATTTGTGGAGTTGTATTTACTGATTGTAATGATTATAATTCTGTAAATACATATTTGTTACGGCCGCGAGTCATGCTTTAAGACCCAGACACTGAGCAGCAAATTGCAAGAATCGTACAAAAAAAAAATTTCGCGGGCTATCTTAGCGCTTCCCCCTTTACAAAGTATAAATCAGATGCGAAATTTTCTCGACAAATTAAGTACCGACACCGTTCCTATCTTATATTCCGTCGAACAAAGCGCCAGACCTCTTTAATTTGGTCCTACAGACCTCTGGTCCTATGGTAGGTACAGAACTCGTACCTCTATACTCGTATTTTCCAAGGAGACGGTACAATTTGTCGTTGCAGTCCATTCCGTTTCCTGTCGGATCGTCTTTGTAGAACTTCATAAAATATTTCACTGGTCTAACGATGTCGGCTTCTCATCTCTGCTTGCAAATGAGATGTTTTAGTATTATAAAGTTTGTAAGTGTACAGGGTGTCAAAAAGTCGTGGATCAAACGAAATAGGGAGATGAAGGAGGTCATTTCCAACAAAAAGTCTTTCTACAGCATGGCCATAAATCGATTGCCCTAAAAATTAATTGCTCTTGAAATTTGGTACCCAGAGCCGCAATGGAACTTTTATAGTGCTGATACATTATTTAGTAATAATGCAGCACAGTTTGATTTATTGTTTTATATCACTTTTTTTTAATTAGTCGGATTGCGGCTGGGTACCAAATTTCAAGAGCAATTATTTTTTAGGGCAATTGAATTATGGCCATGCTGTAGAAATATTTTTTGTTCTCCCCATTTCGTTCGATCCACGACTTTTTGACCACCCTGTATAGAACTTGAATTTGATGTGGATTTTCACTATTTTCTTTAGAGAAATTTTGGAAAATCATCAATTTATTTATAAACATGTTTGCAAAGTAATAAATAATTTGATGATTATATTTTTTATTCTTTTAAATTTGACCTCAAAAAACCATAGTCTTTTAAAAGTAGGTAGCCATTATCTCTGAAAAAAAAAAAAGGTCCTTAACATTATGTCATAGATACAGTAGTACAACATTCGTACACAAATGCCACTTCAAAGGACCAAATTTGGTAGTTACTATCCGCCTCATTATAGTCGGCTTACCAAAAATTTGTTCCGGAACCAAAATCGAACTTTTGCTAGTCACACTATTTATCTGGGTGTCGTATTGAGTTTCATCCCTTACCTCCCCCTCCCGAACAAAGGGTCGTAATTCTGCTTACGAAAAACCCCTAAACCGTCAATATCGTTTTTCGTTGTACAATTTGGGTTTATTTGGCGTCGCGTTTCGTTTGTTTGCAAGCTTTCAAGTTGCTTGCTCAAATATTGGTTTGGGAGGTCAAGGTTGACTGTTTAATATGGCTATAAGGTCGCCTACAATGTGGATATAGAATTAGTGCTTTCGTCATAAACATTAACTAGGTAGGTTAGGTAATGATGAAGAATTTGTTGCTGGCTGGTAAGGCTCTATGTTTAGGCTTAAGGATAAGTTATCAAGGTAACAATTCAAATAGTGTTGAAATGGATACGAACGTTACCCTTGGTGTAACTTAATTCCTTGTTTTTTTTTAGTAATATGTCGCAGTAAGATGGCCGTGATAGTTATATCCCTAGGGATATAGCTATCTACCGTAATATAGTTATTATGAAAGCGGTTCATAACTATCTTCTAGGAATATAACTATATATTACGAGCATGATCTAGTAATATAAGTATTAGGGCAATCCGACCAACTAGGTTAGGTTAGAACTGTAACAAACTACGCGCGAGCCGACCGAGCGAAGGGAGCGGTGCCGCAGCAGCGGCCGCGAGTTAGTCGTCTACGTCGCAATTGGTTGCAGCAGCATATTAGGGCACTCCGACAGTTTTCATATAACGTACTGTCTTGAAAAAGGTGAACGGAGTAGAAGGCTATGGCATACCTAGTTATTTTTTTTTAATTTTTTTTAATAGCTTAGAAAAAAATGATCTAAGTATCAATAAATACTACAAATTCGATGTAGACTTTCATTTTAGATCAACAAAAACAGAAATTTTGAAAAAAAAATAATAAATCGTTTAAAAATATCGAAATTCAAATCATATGCAACGTGCATATGATTTGAATTTTGTTTTTTTTTTAATTTATTTTTTTGAAAAAAAAAGTTAGGTATGTCATATTCTTCTACTCCGTTCACCTATTATAGCCTATTTTTTTCAAGACGGTAAAAAAAGTCATCCAGTATATAGCTATATCCCTAGGGATATAACTATATCCCGGCTACAACCATCTTACTGCGACATAATTATGTACATGTTACGTCAAGACTATCTCAATACATCAACTAACTCCGTGTCTATCTTCACTGCGATGATAGCCTATAGATCCCGAGTAGCTCTTGTATCCCCGAGAACTAACTTGCTCAGTTCATTCACACATCTCGGGTAGGTGCACATACAATCAAATAGTACATACAACATTTCATACATGATCGGAATAGGAAATCCTCCTGAGCTTTGTCGCTTACGAATCGATCCTATTCCGATACTATTATTCTACGGGTTTCGGGCACAAAGAGCCCCTTTATGCCCAAGGCAATAGAATTTCCACTCTTCACTAAGTTTCACCTTTCTTTTAAGCGCAAAAGAAAAACTGTTTGGAGTGAGGCCAGAGATTTGCGCAGCTTTTATGCCAATTTCAAAAACTCCAGTGAAGTAAAAAACTATTATCGAAGTTGCAGTTTCAATTCTAGATTAGTTTTTCCGAAGGTTTTCTTAATTTTCCATTGTTAGTATGGATTAAGTTTTTGTGCGGCAGTATTTGTTTAAGCTTAAATTAACTTGCCTTGTTAGTTAGTTCATGCAAAAGTTCAAATATTTAATTACAAATTTATTTTCATATATTTCGACATGTAAGGTAAAATTATCTTTCCCAATTATTGATGTCGTCACCATTGTGCCCTAAAGTACCTACTTTCTTAAACTTCAATGGAAAGCTTATATCCACAGGTCGACTTCGTAATAGGAATTCTTCAGAAAGTAATTAATTTTTCCGCAAATAATTCTCGTTCGAAGGAATGTTTTATTAATTTCCTATTAAAATTTGTCTTATGCCCCGTGTTATTGATTCTAGGTTTAAGTTTCAAACTTTACGTAAGCTGTTTGAAAACTGCACACTGATGCTTCAAGCGAAGTTTTAATGTAATTTTAATTAAGGAACAATATTTAATGTCTTCTCTCGTCGCATTCAATATTTTTTTAATTATATTTGTGTATTCAATGTTTAAATCTGTTCTTAACTTTTAAATTTTAACAAATGATTTTTTTCTTTTGCAGGTAAGTAGCTGAGTAAACGGAACAAAGGATAGAAAGTTAATCTGCCAAAACGAAACCGTATGTAATTTTATTCCCGAACAATTTGGTATCTTGACATCATCTTGTGCGTTAATATAAGAGATATTCGAAAAAGATGAGATATTACGTCACATAATCCCGACGGCTTATTCAATTAAAAAAGATACGAATCGACGGATTTTTGGGATCCCATAACACGAAAGTGTGAGACCCATAATAATGAGGTTGAGTTTAGGTGTATCCACCCTATGGGTTGTAAAATACTGCGTTCTTTAAAAGTAAAATAAAATAAAAACCCTGCAAAGAGGTTTTGGGAGACCAAGCGTAAAAAAAGAAATAAAATTCTAATTTTAAAAATAGGCCGTAAACCTGTTTAATTTCGCCGTATTCCAAACTCAAATAATTAAAAGAATAACGTTTCAAGGGCCATTCTTCATTTAAAAAAAAAAATTGTAGCTCACTCAACTGCTTGAACTTTTAATTATCCATCAATTAAATTTTAAATTAAATAGATTGTTTAATGTTTATAAACTTGGCGGAATTCTTTCAATATTGCCTCGAACAGCTTAAGGGTAAAGTTAGGAACCTCATTTTCGAAGTTGTAAATACCGAGGACCGTATTGATTTGTGTCGGCATACTTTTAAAATTCAATTTGGGGTTCATCAATAATGTTTGTCTGCCAACTATTTGTTGTGTAAAGAACTAAGAAGTTGCTTTTATTTGAGTTACAGAAGTTTGAGCAAACAATGCCGATTTCTTGTTAACGTATAATATAGATCTTATAGTCTACTTAGTCACTTGTAAGTTGTCAAATTTTTTTTGAAACTGTTTGATAAATAGCTACTTACATAAAGCAGACAGTTGAGCAAATACTTTGTATACTATTGGCCTTATTTAAGCGCAAAATAATTAAGTAATATCTTATCTAGCTAATCAAAAACGTATTAAAACTCCTCTCAAGCTCCAAAGCATACAAAAAAAGAAAACTAGAATTCAGCAACAAAATTCACAGCTATCCCTCATGACGCGATTATTCAAATAAAATAAATATTTCACGTCGCTGTTCTCAATAGGGAACGGAATTAATCCGTATTTATAGGGATATCTGAAAAATTCTATATGTTAAAGACAAGTAAAGCGTAAAAGGTGCCTTGCAAGTCCTCTGGCACGGACTCAGTGATGACAGGTGGCGGAAAACGGTGTCCCTTAGTAACCGCTGGTACAAGTCAAAAGTGTTTTTGCATTCATATTTTTTATTGCACCATTGATATAATTTTTGCTCGTGAGCAAATTGAGCTCGTGGCTAAGTAATAACAGCCGCATAGGTCGATCCATCAGGTTAAGCTACGCTTACCGGGGTTGGTCAATGGATGGGTGATCATCTGTACATACCGAGATTCCTCCGCGCCTCGGAAAGCACGCTAAGCCGTTGGTCCCGGCAGTCATTCGTGGATCTTTGACAGTCGTTACGGGTCGTCAGAAGCCCGAAAGTCTGACAACCAGTCTTACCAAAGGGTATCGTATTACCCAGGAACTAGGTTGTGGAGGTCAGATAGGCTCCATGTAAAATGCTGGTATTCAGTTGCATCTGGTTAGACTGGGAGCCGACCCCAACATAGTTGGGAAAAGGCTAGCTAGATTGATTTTTGATACAATTTTTATTCCGATTGTACCTACTTGGCGCATTTTTTGCGTTAAATGAAAGAAAACTAGAATCATCAAGACTGTAGCGAAGTCCTTTGTAAGCCTTTTAAAAGCTATTTTCAAAGAAGTTTGCTCAGTCAGTAGCAAAATGTTGGCAAAGTCGAATGAATACGAATGAATGAATGAAAGAATACAGTGTATCAGCTGTTCTGTCAGTTGGAAGTTGTAGTCAAGAGAAACTAGTTATTTCTATTATTGTAGGCACTGCGCATTATAACTTGTGACCTCTGAATAAAACAACTTGTTTCTCGAAGCAGTTGAGACTCAAAGTAACGACATTTCTCTGTAAGATGTTGAGAATCCGTAACACCGGTAGCATACTATGTTGGGGTGTTGGGGTCGGTTTCCATTCTAACCGAATGCAGCTGAATACGAGTATTTTACATGCAGCGACTGTTTATCTGACCTCCACAAAACAGTTATTAGATAGTACCCCCCCACCCCACCCCTTGGTGGCCTTGGTAAGACTGGTTGTCAGACTTCCGTGCTTCTGACGACCCAAAACGACTGTCAAATCACGGATGACAGCCGGGACGAACGGCTTAGCGTGCTTTCGGAGGCACGGAGGGGTCTCGGTATGTAAAGATGGGCACCCACCCACGAACCAACCGCGGCAAGCGTAGCTTAACTTGATCGAGTACTATCCCGCAGCTGAGCAAAGTTCCTTTCCCGCCAGTTTTCGCGCCAACCTCATGACGCGCTGTCCGGTTACAGACAACCAACAAACATTGCCCATTCATAACATAACATCACGTTTGTATTCCCCGAAGTGTTAAGCAGCAGTGTACCATCGCGGACATTTGCGGTGAACCACATTTCGACCTTATTACCTTATGGTAATAAGGTTCAAAGGTGGTTCACTTAGAGTGGTACCACTTAGGGTGTTTATACTGTAAACACCCTCATTTCGCCAATAAAATTGTGCTTAAGTCTCATGTAATAAGGGGCAAGCCTATTGCCCATTTTTTTTTTGTAGAAAATTCATATGCTACTAATGAAAAACAATTGCCACACTTGAGTCTTGCGTGCAAAGAATCGCTGTAATCTTTTACCTTACACAGCCTAGCAATTTAAGTAGGCAGAAAATTAATGTCCCTTTCGATATCGCTCGAGCGGAATCTATTTCATCCTCTATTCTCGCTTTGAACGTATTTTATTTACGGCTACGGAGCTTATATTAAATCCCATTGAGGGTAAATAGAAAAAGGTAACTGTGTGACGATGATCTGTCGCCAGTTTTGGATCAAACTTTTTGATTGGTCGTGATCTGATGAGTCGTTCTGCTATTGGAATAAAAACATTTTCTTTGGATTAAGTAAAGCAGTGGTCATGAGTTCGGTGGTGGGTTCGAACCCAAGCAAGCACTTTACTTTGTGTAATTAATTTCATCTCCACTGCTCTCAAAAACAGCCGCACGGGTCGATCCATCAGGTTAAGCTACGCTTGCGGGGGTCGGTCCGTGGACGGGTGATCTTCCATCTTTACATACCGAGACTCCTCCGTGCCTCGGAAAGCACGTTAAGCCGTGGGTCCCAGTTATCTTCGTAGATCTTTGACATACGTTACGGGTCGTCAGACGCCCGAATGTCTTGACAACCAGTCTTACCAAGGGGTATCTTATTACCCAGTTAATGGGTTGTGGAGGTCAGATAGGTAGTCGCTCCATGTAAAATACTGGTATTCAGCTGCATCCGGTTAGACTGGAAGCCGACCCCAAAATTGTTGGGAAAAGGCTAGGCAGATTGATTGCTCTCAAAACGGTGAAGGAAAACATCGACAGGAAACCGGCAAGTCCTAGAACCGAAAATTCAAAACCTTGTGACCTCCACCAACGTGGTGAACCAAAGTGGTGAATTACAGCCCGCTCCCTCTCACAGAGAGGAGGCTGTGACTCAACAGTCAGAGCCGTATAGGCTGGTTATGCTAAACTGTTATCAAACGTGATCTGGCCACCCATAACATCCAAACTAGTGATAAAACATCGTGTAAAAGTTCTTTCCATCCACGGCTAAAGAAATAGATGCCAGATTTTTTAACACCGAGAAATAAGATTTAGAAGACTTAATTACATATAACTAATCATATAATATAAACTAATAATAAAGCTGAAGAGTTTTTTTGTTTGTTAGTATGTTTGAACGCACTAATCCCTGGAACTACCAGTCGTATTTGAAAAAAATCTGTTTACATTCGATAGCTCGATTCTTGAGGAAGGTTATAGGCTATTTAACATCAAGCTCCCTTAGGAGCCGAGCAAAAAGAAAAAAAGTCGGAAAGTACGCTTAGCAAAAACGAAGTAATAGCGCGGGCAGGTGATGCGATGCGACGGAGTAGGTCGGGGAACAAGAAATTTCACGCGGACAAAGTTGCGGGCAGAAGCTAATTATTTACATTGTTGCGTGTGTGATTACCACTGTGCACTGTCTTAAAGTAAGGGCGCTTTCAATTTAGACGTTTCGTGTCGGACCGCTGCGGTGCCGCAACGGTGCGTTTGTCGTATTGCGCACGGACGGTCGTTTGTTTTCATCCAAAGCGGTGCGGCAACAGTGCGGCGTCGAATCCTCGAACGCTCGACAACAGGACGGCAACGACGCAAACTCCACTTGTATGAAAACAAACGACCGTCCGTGCGCAATACGACAAACGCACCGCTTCGGCACCGCAGCGGTGCGACACGAAACGTCTAAATTGAAAGCACCCTAAGGCTACTGTTATTTATTCTGTAGTAAGGGCTTTCGACCCCCTCTATCTGCCTAACGAAAATTACTTTGACTAGTAAATTGTTATTACATACAATTGAACAGATGACTTGCTGAGCATTTCTATTGGGTTAGTACAAGAACGTCTACTATTAACGGGATGTTCTTTATTAGAGATTAATCTGCCTTGCTTTTTCCCAACTCTGTTGGGGTCGGCTTTCAGTCTAATCGGATGTTGTTGGATAGAGTATTTTACATGGAGCGACTGCCTAAGTATCTGACCTCCACAACCCAGTTATTGGGTAACACGATACCCCTTGGTAAGACTGGTTGTCAGACTTTTGGGCATCTGACTACCCGTAATGGCAGTCAGATCACCAACGGCTCAAAGTGCTTTCCGAGGCACGCAGAGGTCTCGATATGTAACGGATAGTCACCCATCCACAAACCGACCGCGGCAAGCGTAGCTTAACCTTCGTTCTACCCGTGCGGCTGTTATTTCATATTTAGCCACGAGCCCCATGTTCTTTATTAGAAATCATTTGATTTAAGTAAATATTTTTAAAAGAAAAATATCTACTTATTTTATCTTTAAAACGTAATCTTTTTTATTTATTAACTTCTTAACAAACAGTCTTAACTTGAAAGTTAGTCACTTAAATGTCAATGTTATAAAAACTTTTTTACAAAAAAATACAACCGACTTCCAAAAACAGCACTACAAAGTGAAAAATAACTTTAATTTCGGAAGTCTGTGTCTGGTTAAATGTATTTTCGTTTTTTGCCACCTACTTCCGAAATTAAAGTTATTTTTCACTTTGTAGTGCTGTTTTTGGAAGTCGGTTGTATTTTTTTGTAAAAAAAGTTTTTATTTTTCACTTTTTAGTTCCACACAAATTCTAATACCACTACCTGCAAAACAAACTAGAACATCATCCATATAAAAGTGGGGAAAATACGTATTATTGAAGCTAACTCAAAAACTACCCAAGCAAAGTTAATCAATTTTATATGGGAGCAACTTTGATGTCTCTTGAATAAAACAAAAATTTTTCAAATCGGACGACTGTAAAAAGTTATGCGTGGTCATACATAAAAAAAAATATATATATGTGTCGAATTGAGAA
This sequence comes from Cosmia pyralina, assembly GCA_946251885.1. NCBI lineage: Eukaryota > Metazoa > Arthropoda > Insecta > Lepidoptera > Noctuidae > Cosmia > Cosmia pyralina. The sequence goes on along the minus strand of OX276342.1, from coordinate 19,863,951 downwards.
CCTCCTCCTTTTTTTTGTCGGTTAAAAATATACACCTAAGCTTTTTTATTCCAATGTGGACTAGCTTTTGCGCGCGGCTTCGCTCGCGTGGATGTCGAAAAATATCCCACGGGAACATACTACCGGGATTAAAAATATATTAATCCAGGTCATAAACTAGATAGTTAGTTTTTCTAGATGCCAGATTTCTTACAAATCCGTCCAGCTGTTTTTGCGCCAATCCGGAACATATTATAACCAGACAAACAGACAAACGGACAAAAATAAATAATATTAATTTAATTTAATCATTTATTACAAGTAACATGACTCATAGTGTTAGTAACAATATCTTACATACTATGTTAGTGAAACACGTAAAACATTTTTCAAAAATATTGAATGTATAGTTTGGACTAGTTAATAATAATAATAAGGTTTATTCACAAGATAAAAATACAGAAACACATTTAAAATGTACATTACAGTTCATATAATTTCAAAATCTGTATAAAAAGTATATAAACCCTGTCTCCTAGACTAGGATAGCTTGTATTCTAAAAGACAGAAACTGTTTTATTATGTTTAATGTATAAATGCTAGTCTATTTGTCAAGATTAGCCTCAGAATCAGCGACATTGACCTCTGGGTAAAAACCTTACGTTAGCAACACCCAAATATATCCGGGTAAAATCAAGCAATTTTCACTAACCCTCCGAATTCTGTACTCTGTAATTTAAACTCCAAACCAATTACGGTACCAATCATACAAGATTCATATCGCCAAAACTTTCTATACCCAACAGTTGCCTACACAATGGGACGAAATAAACTACCCTCCCTGATCCCTGGACCGGCACGTGACCGCCCGTTGATTAAATACAATGATTACACATACATAAGGGATGCTGACGTCCTACATCGATGCTCGCTGAAAGTTCAGTTTGTAAAGGTGTGCCAATTTGTTTGGCCCGATCTGTTTTCACGTTTGCTACATTTGCAAAGGATTCCATAAAATAAAACAATCTGCAATAAAACAATTCTGAAACATTTTTCTTTTAAAATTATGAGAAGTCTTCGCGAATGAAAATGTTCTCGGTTCGTCAGAAAAATACGGGTGAATTAATTAAATTAAATCTTACTACGTATCCAAGGGATCAAAAACAAGGAAAGCATCAATGCTTTTCATGTCTAAAATGTAAACAAACAGCTCGGCACAGAAAAGTACTTCAAAATAATATAATAATAAAAAAGAATTATAGCTACCGAACTGTACAAAATAGAGCTTAAGTAAACACCCCCTTTCAAAATCATCCCCTAAACAGGCCACGTGTCATGCAAAGCTGGGGTGCGAGTGAGGGGTGCCTAGCGAAACCAATTTGCTTTTGTATTCTATAAGCTTAATATGTCCGTCCCTTTCACACTCATTATAAAACTCCCAGGTGTGAAAGAGATGCACATTTAATCCGCCATTGTAAGAGGGTTCGAAAGTAATAAAGATGTCCTGCGCTTGTGTAGTGAAAAATGTTATTAGATGCTTTAAATATAGTGGCATTAAGCACTTTTTGCCTTGTCATTTAACTGGAAAATATTACCATAATACCAGAAAAGTGCTGTTTTAATTACGGATTTTTTGGATGATTCATAGAGGTTTGTAACGCATAAGCTTGGTATACTTATACCAACACTAGTCTTTGATGTACAAAACATAGGGGCTATTAATTGTACAATGAGTACATGGCTGTTATTTAGGCCATCCTCTTAGAAGAAACAGAGGAAAAAACCCGCCTTTCATATAAATACTTCCTCTAAAATGAGCTTCAAAAAAATTTAACGTCGTTCGTTCGTCGGCGTTTTAATTTATCGTCAGCACGTGTTAATGACACCCTGTATACGGCTTGATAGGTGACTAAGCAGAAAATTGTCGACTCGCCGTAGCAAATTGCATCCCGCCTGTATTAGCAAACTGTCGTTACAACTTGTTCACTCATTCATTTGTTCACTGTTTCAATTAAAACATTCCACACAAACACTTTCAAATTCGGAACGCTAATTGGTCGTCAAAATGCGCGCCAAAAGTGACAGTTCGGAATCCAAAATGGCCGTTGAAGCGTTATTTAAACGGTTTAATTTGTGCCATTTAATCTCACCCCTCGGTTTTAAATTGAATAATTGGTGGAATAGAATGCAATGTCATTTTCTTCCGTAGAAAGAGCATGTAAAAGAAAATTGTGGAAGTATAATCCTTTGTCACAGCTACCTATTTAATGAGCCATATTTATGTTAAAGTACAGTGCAGTGGTGTCTGTAATAAATAAATTGCTTATTATAAAGAACGAGGGTTTAAAACATAAAAATGTAATATAATAGGCGTGTTGTTGTGGGGTTCTTTTGTATGCAAATTGGGCGTTCTGAAGACGTTTTTCATTACTTTCTGCTAACGTGTTCAGTAATTATGCCGCACTCACTGGGGAAAATGTAAGGGGCGCTTTGTAAGACAGCTTCAGTTGAAGCATTGCCTTAATTTATTAATTTTTCATGAAATGCAACACTCATATTGCGCTTTGAAATAAGTTCGCGTGAATTTCGTGAAAATTACTTTGTTTTATGACTCTAGGGGAAGGTTGTTTATTTGTGAAAGCTTCGTCATAAAATTTTGAATTCTTGCACACAAAGAACTGCAAGGACATAAAGAAGTCAATATTTTGATTCAGTATTCATACAAATTACTGTAGATTTATTATATTTATTTTTTTGCAGACACAGACAAAAATACTTAAAAGAGGACCAAGATAACGACCAACGCACAAGCAAAACAATCTTAATTTTAGTTCACTTCTTCCATAATCTAATCATTGTATTTAGATTGTATTGGGCTAGGCAAGTAATTAAAACGTAATGGCTGAATATTATTCAGGCCACTAGTTGAACGGCGTCATTTATATTTATGTTTATCTGGCTCCTGAAATACAGGTACTCTAACCTAGCTCTGGTGCCAGGGTCTCAAATTTCTCTGTAACCTATTTATGGCAATAAAGAATTTATTTATTTAGTGAAAAGGCTAGGCGGTTGACTAAACGGCTAATTAAACCAGTTGGCTGCGTCATATATACTTATGTCCATGCAATAAAAGCTAAAAAGACATCACTTGTCTCATTTCATCGCCATTTTGATTGATTAAATTTCATAACAGAAAAAAACATCATAAAACAAGATTAAAACAGTTGAAAGTCGCAGGCAAAGCCGCGGGCATGTCTCTACTCATGAATAATTTAGTGGCACAAAAACTTACGCCGGGGCTTATGCAGTCTACGAAGTTTAAATGAATTCATCCAAGTCGATCCATTTTGCTTATGATCTATAGCGTCAAGTTTCGTAATATGCTTAACTAAGCTAATACGTACTATTATTATAATGTTTTTGTTTTTTTATGAGAACTTAAGTAGGCAAACAACAATTTAGGTAGCAGAATACGTAGCAAGCACATGATACATTGTATCTTTATTAATACAAATCACGAATTCGGTATTATAATCAAATATGCATTTAAAACAGTCCCAATACCCTAAAACAGAAGTACCTACGACAAACACGACACTAACATACTAATTTAACACCCTATTGATATTCCTAAAAAAAAAAAAGTTAAAACAAGGCTTGAGCCCAAACAAACAGTACATCAAGTCACTTAAAACACTATAAAGCGAGGTCGTCACACCACAATACGTGTCGTGGTGTATAAACAAGGCTGTGTGCAGACAGACGCGCCCTAATGATCACGTTACAATCGATACATGAACAGACACTACGTAAATTGTTACAGTGGACAACGCCCTAATGTGTGATGGAAAAGTTTTTGTGGTGTTTGCATTTCGTACAGAGTTTTTTTAGGCTGTCGTTAGTTTTCAAACTGGCTGATATAATTCATTTCTATTACTTATGCTAAAAAAATCTTCGTAACAACAACCCCCAAACTAAATAAAAAACCAAGACATAGCGCTGTCAGCAGTGACGTTTAATTTATAGTTTGGTGTAAATGTGTGCGTGTGAGCGTGTATGCATAGAGCGAGGTGTAGTTTTGCACATGCTTGACTGTATTGTTCGCAGCCTTCTTTCTTTATATCTATGTTGGCAGCACTATCTTGATTTTTTATTTGGTTTGAGCATTGTTGCTGTCATTTTCTTAGTAAACAATATCGGATCATATCATATTTTCGGATAGATTTTGAAAACAGCAGTGCTATTCTGTACAAATCTCACCGTGAAAACTTAGGTGAAGTGAGTTGTCATTCTACCTAATGCTAGATTGGATTGACACTATTGACAGCTCACTCCACGCTCACTTCACCTAAGTTTTCACGGTGAGATTTGTACAGAATAGCACTGCAGTACCTACCAACTGTCACGTGTTCGAAATGGGTGCCAAGTAGAAAACTCACAAAAATAGAACTTACGCATAAAGAAACGAGATTCTAATCTTGTGTACGATTCTGAATCAAAAGGTCAAAGTTATCATGAATTCATTCATAACGGATACACAATTCCTCTCATTCGAAGCCACAGGTAGCGCCACAATAAAAAAACATTACGAAATATTTTACCGTCATATCCCAATACATAACAATTCCTCTTCGTAAACGAACGTCTTGGCTTCCGAAAAATACTACACACGCTCCCATACTCCACAGACTAACAACTTCCAGTCCCTTAAGGCAAAAAAATGGCAACTCTCCGTCATACTGAGGATTTTTTCCGAATGGACCCATATACACAAGTTAATAACTTACAATATATTATGATACAGGAGAACAAGTCCACGCACTCACAACAAAATTATATTTTCTTTTATACGTCCATAAAACTTGCTTTATTCCCACCGCCCTATGTGTAGACGGGCAATTTTTCAACAAGTATTTGTGGGTAAGAGAGTTGCAGACGTTAATTTTAGACAAAGACAGAGTTATATGTGAACACGAAAGATAAAATGAACACATTAAGTTAATTTATGTGTTGGTTATGTATTTCTGTAGTTATAGATGTTGGTAGTAAAGCGGGGTCGGTACAATAAAATATAACGAGGGGGTATCGTTATTAATGATTCGGAGAAAGTGTAGTGTTCAAAGTAATTATGTTGTTTTCCCATGCTTTTTGTAGATTATGTAGGAGCATGCTGCTTGATAGATTTTTGTATCATTTAATAACAGTTAGAAAGTCTCGAAGAGCTCGTGGCTGTTATAACAGCCGCACGGGTCAATCTATCAGGCTTACCGTGGTTGGTCCGTGGATGGGTGACCATCTATACATACCGAGACTCCTCCGTGCCTCGAAAAGCATGTTAAGTCGTTGGTCCCGGCTGTCATTCGTGGATCTTTGACAGTCGTTACAGGTCAGAAGCCCGAAAGTCTAACAACCAGTCTAACCAAGGGTATCGTATTATTACTCAGTAACTGGGTTGTGGAGGTCAGATAGGCAGTCGCTCCATGTAAAATACTAGTACACAGCAGCACCATGCTGCTGCATGGTTAGACTGGAAGCCGACCCCAACATAGTTGGGAAAAGGCTAGGCAGACTGATAATGACAGTTACAAAGTTCAGTACCTATAAGCATCGGATATTTAAATTAAACTTATTTTTAAAGAGGACTGAGCTTAGCTTTTGATACAAGGTTTAACTTAAATAACGCACAACCTCTTCATAAAGGGGTCATTGTACTCATCACTATAAACAATTTTTACTATGGACCAAACCTGAAATTGCGAAAAAAATCAGCTGTTCCCTACATTTATGATTCATTTTTTTTTGTTATGCGAACATAAATGTAGGGAACAGCTGAATTTATTTTCGCACAAAAAAAAATCATAAGCTGACGGTTTGTGGGCTGAAATATTTTGTTTCTGGAATAAAGAAAAATGCGTGTTGGTATGCATTACCGTCTTAAAATCATAATAATGTGTATTCAATCTTATACACATGACTGACATCAATCTTACTAGCCTTTTCCCAACTATGTTGGGGTCGGCTTCCAGTCTAACCGGATGCAGCTGAATACCAGTATTTTACATGAAGCGACTGCCTATCTGACCTTCAATCAATCTGCCTAGCCTTTTCCCAACTATGTTGTTGTGGGCTTCCAGTCTAACTGGATGCAGCTGAATACTAGTATTTTACATGGAGCGACTGCCTATCTGACCTCCACAACCCACTAACTGGGTAATGCGACACCCCTTGGTAAGAATGATTGTCAGACTTTCGGGCTTCTGACGACCCGTAACGACTGTCAAAGATCCAGGAATGACAGCTGGCACCAACGGCTTAACGTGCTTTCCGAGGCACGGAGGAGTCTCGGTATGTAAAGATGGTCACCCATCCACGGACCGACCCCGGCAAGCGTAGCTTAACCTAATGGATCGACCCGTGCGGCTGTTATTACTTATCCAAGAGCTCCTCATCACCTCTTCAACTTATGTCTGACATATAACACACTTATTGGGTGTGAATGAATAATCCAACTTTGCCCTCATTTTTAATACAAACAGGTTCATATAAAACATTCGTGTCGTGGAAGCAGCATTGTGCTCACACTCAAATAAAAGGCAATTGTGAAAAAAAAAATTAAATAAAATGCACACAATTTTATTATGTTTCATTTATAACAGAGTACATATTTCTCAGAATGTTCTCAATGAGAAATCTAGAAGGTAAGTCAGGTTTCCAATAAAAGGTCATGTAAATAACTGTTGAGATACCTAACTGATTTCAGAAACACATTTGGCATTTTCATGTATTTATTTGAGTACTAGCTGGGCCCCGCGGTTTCATCCGCGTAGACCGGGATAAAAAGTAGCCTTATGTGTTAATCCAGGATATAAGCTAGCTACATACTAAATTTCATCCAAATCGGCCAAGCCGTTTGAGCGTAAAGATGTAATAAACATACAAACACACACACTCACAAACTTTCGCCTTTATAATATTAGTATGATTAGATCTAAACTATACATGGTGTACGTGTGTACCAGAAAGGTGTGGTCAAATATCATACTGAACAACTTTATCCATGGGACCAACATCGTAATCACGAAAAAATTATCTAACGGTCCCATACAAAACTTCAATATTACTCGATCCAAATGTATGGGTCGGCTGATTATTTCTTCGCGATTACGATGTTTGTCCCATGGAGAAAGTTGTCCAGTTTGATTGTCTGTACCATACCAGAAAGGTGTGGTCAAATTTAAGGGTGTGGTACTCCATGGGACCAACATCGTAATCGAGAAAATTATCAGCTGTCCCATACAAAACATTAATACCTACTCGACCCAAATGTATGTCCCATGGAGATAGTTGTTCAGTTTGATGGTCTGTACCACACCCATTAATTTGACCACACCTTTCTGATACAGCCTACAGGCTACAGATATTTAAACAAATAGATAATTTAGTATAACCTTAAAATATTGAAACAGCGCAATTATTAACAATACAATCAGTAATTATCATGAACACGACTAAAAACAAACTACTTTCGCTCATAATAACATTGAGTGTTAGGTCATGTCACCCTCGGTCGAACATGTTACAGAGTAAAATAATCGTAACAATGGCGACATAGCAACTGCATCGAAACAAAATAATACAATCGCCTAATAATAAGCTTAAAAAGCGGCTGTAATAATAATGCATAATTACGTGAAAGCGTGCCGTATTATAATACAGTACTTTATAGCTTACGGGGGAAAATGTCGACAGCTGCGTGTGAATCGTACATCTGCCAGCCCTAAGCAGGCACACAGTGACAGCGCACACTCTGGCACCCTCTCACCGACGCGCTTCGTCACGCACACTCGCGTAGAAGTGGTTCGATTGTACGCACACACGCGCACGCACCTTGCCGCGCGTCCACAGGGGTGTTACTTCATTGTGCGACACTGCTTTCAGGGCCCACCCGATAACATTTTGTTTTTACTTGTTGAATGTTTGATGGATGATGGCGATGATTGATTGAGCCTTTTTTTCGAGTTGCTTTCAATTGTAATAGATTTCATGAATGTGGGCTCGCCTTGCTTTTGTATGAGATTTCTGTTAGTGAATATTTAAAATGAATCAAATCATTAATTTTATTTAAAGTAGTGGCCGGTTTTCTTTGTTCTTTGGCCTGAACATATAAATCATACGTAATAAAAAGTATACATTTCTTCAGTATCGGGTTCTATCAGGAGAGTATTATCGGTAAAATGTGTTCCATTTCCAAATCCCATTTGGGAGCAATGTAGACAATACAAATCCATACTCTGATTCCCGAGGACAATTTACATAACTCGTCAGCGGCAAGACAACCGCTGTTGCAATTTAATCAGTTAATGTATTTGCTCTCGGGGCTTTCGGTTTTATGGACTGCAATAGCAATGTTTAAAACGTTGGCTGATTGGCCAAATGTTGGTTTTGTAGTAGAGTAAATTGAACAGATGGCAAACATTTGTACAACATTGCTGATGATAACTGAAATCTGTTTGATATGTTTGACGAAGATAAAAAAAAAGTTGGATGTAATTGTTAAAGAGAGTATATGGAAATGCCTAACAACATTTCTGAAATCAAACTCGGTAGCCTATTCGAGCATTAATAACAGCAAAATCAAAACAAGCTACAATGAAGGAACAAAGAAGAAAGTCGAAATTGAAATTCGAATTAATTTCTGACTCCGGAGTCCACTCAAACAAATTTCTGAAGTTGCCAAAAAATTACTTCTGTATAAAAAAAGTTGTATGTAAGTATCAAATGTCACTCAGCTAGGAGAAGGCAATTCAGTGAGTGCCATTGTCCGGATCCTTTATACAATTTTATTGGCTTTCTGTGCTATAAAACTTTGGACCAAAGGAATTCTTCCTAACAACCCCGAATACGGGTTTGCTCGAATTTCTTGATACGATATCGTACGGTGTAATTCTTTGTTATTTTTTTATTGTGCTGTCTTTTTGTTGTGGTTTCCTTTTATCTTAAAACTTATTAGATGGATCATCGGATGGAGGATCTTGTTTGATTGGATTTTCTTTGTCTAATTTAAGTTTAACCAAGCCAAATAGGAGTTTCCGGGAAGGAAGGGTTGAAAATCAATTAAACCTTCGACCTGTAACTAAAGGGATAGAGGTATAATAATGGTTATTACGTCACTTCCAAAATTCGATTGGCTTTGTCGGTAAGTAACCAAGAATGTCGGCAGGCATCATTTGATGCATACTTCAAAACAAAAGACAGCGAATTGACACATCTTTATGACAAACTTCTTCGTACTCTCACTCAAAATACTCGTATTTTTTTCACTTATTTTCTATCAATCTATGGAAACTTCATGACTTCAAAAATAGTATAGGTACACTTAACACGACGGAAGACAGACAAAATGTAATAAATACCAAACACAAACAAATAGAAAGAATCGAGATAGATGTCAGACATGTTGGTACCTTTTCAGGCCATATATAAATTCTCAACAGTAGTGGTTATCTAAAATATTTGCGGCATGCACACATTGCACACGTCTCATCTGTAACCGTCCTAATGGTCTGAGGTCCTATTCTGTCGAAGACTGTCAAAGGAACTGTACTATTGAACGGTTCAGACGGTTCGAGATCGTGTTTTGTTTCTAAAGCTGGGACTGTACAGTGGCAGGAATCACTTCTTTTGTTATCGCAAGCGCAACTACCATTTTGTTGTCATTCTGTTGATATAATTTTAAAATTGCTATGATAACTATTGTTACAGCGTTGTCCTTTTCTCAGGTTGAAGAAAACTTGGCTTTATCATCAATGTGACTTCGTCTAAGGTCGTTCTTAATTTTTTTACGATATCTGCACCTTATAATGGGGGAAGATGGCAATACGATTTAAAAAACAATAACTTCAACATAATCTGAATTTATTCTAATTAAGCTCAAAATTTGAAGGTCACCCATAAAAAATCCTGAGACCTACTTGAATAAATTAGGAGCAATGAAAAGTTTTTTTAGAACTACAACATCTCATTGATAATAAAAGATAAAGCAAGCTTTCGGCCGCACGCAATGGCACGTTGAATACTTTAAAGATAATTTTAAAATATTACACTTTTTAGCCAGGTTATTTTTTGTGGGTAGACCTAAAAATATCTTATTTTGTAGTGCAAATATCGCAGCCAAAAAGGTCTTATAAGTGAAACCATATTTTAAAAGTTCTGGTGAATTATTATTATAATTACAATATTGTATTTCCCTATTGTATTCTCTAGTCTACCAAATAATAAATACAATATTCATCCCAGAGACTGCTACGAATGTTGGCTATATTGCAACAAGATTATATCTCCGTCCACTAATAATGTACCATGTCACATTTTCCGGCATTTTCACTGCGAAAGGTTACCCACCGAAGCGTATTAAAACCAAGCTATGTATAATTCATAAATGCGAAACGAACGAAATTTTCTAAGTTTCTACAAAGTTCAGAATAGGGATGTGGTATATACAAGGGTAACCGATAATGTACCGTTCCTGAACAAGTGGGGCGTTTTGTACCCCATCTGGCAGCCGTCACGTTCGCCCTACGTGCCGTTTTACAATTTAATTGACATTTGTTTTTGGTACCTACAGTACCTGTGTTCTGTAATCGGTGTAAATATACAACAACCTATGTCAAGTTAAGCTGGACAGCTAAACGTGACATACTTTTCCCGGTAGAACTTAATTACGTACATAACTGTATTATATTAGCCTTGTTACCCTACAAACTTTGATAAAATGAAATTGAAAATTTAAGATCCTCTATTCCAACTTCTATACATCTAATCTATACAAATATATAAAATTGAATTGTCTGTTTGTAATGTCAAAACAGCTTTTTTCATTTACTCAAGAAAAAAATGTTTTTAAAATATTTGTCTGTCGTCTGTTTGTTCCGGCTAATCTCCGAAATGCTTGGACCGATTCTGACGGGATTCACTGGCAGGTAGCTGATGTTATAAGGAGTAACTTAGGCTACTTTTATTTTGGAAAAAGATTTAAGGTTCCGCGCAAAAAAAAATAAAACCCATGAAATTGTGAACAAAGTCAGATTTGAAAAATTATTTTTGCATTTGGTAGCCCAATTCTCGAAGATGGTTATAGCTATTTAACGCTAAGACCCTTAGGAGCCGAGCAGAAAGAAAACAGTCTGAAAGAACGCTAAACGAAAACGAAGTAATAGCGCGGGCAATAATGCAACGCGGCGGGTCGGGGGACGAGGGAGTTTTATTAAAATGTGGCTCTTATTTTAGTATCTTACGACTTCCATGCGAACGAAGTCGCGGGGTACATCTAGTTTAATAATAAAAGCCAAAAACGAATACGAAATAACCATCTAAAAGTTTCAGAGAATTCAAAGTAAAAATACTGTGGGGTAACAGTGTACACTTAAAACGAAACGCTATAACCCCACAGTTTAACTCGAGCAACTGGTACTACGCGCGACTGTACCTCGGACACGTACAGAGCTCGTTTAGCTTTAGTTTCAAAATAAAACTTACAGCAGTTTGATAGTTAGGAAAAAATAAAACTGCTGTAATGCAGTTGTATGCGGGAGTTTTATTTGGGGCCGTATGCTTAGATTTTATGACTCCTTATTATACGAATTTCATAATAACATTCAGTTGTATTAGCATTTTTTAAGACCACTGTATCGATAATCTATACCGGATGACTTTTTTACCGTCTTGAAAAAAATAGGGTATATTAGGTGAACGGAGTAGAAGCGTATGGCATACCTAGTTTTTTTTTTTAGCAATAAAAACCTAAATTTTGAAGAAAAATAATAAATACTTTAAAAATATCGAAATTCAAATCATATGCAACCTGCATTCTGATTTGAATTTTGATTTTTTTTAATTAAAAAAAAAAAAAAAAACTAGATGTGCCATAGGCTTCTACTCCGTTCACCGAATATACCCAATTTTTTTCGAGACTGTAAAAAAAGTCATCCAGTATACTCGTATATAAAAATGAATACCTATTTCCCTTGGTCATCGCATCACGCGTGAACGGATGGAACAATTTCGCTAATTCTTTTTTTGTTGTGTTTATGATTGTCAGGAGAAGGTTCTTTGGAAAAAAAAATAAGAAAATTTCGCAGAAAATTGGAAAATTTCAGAAAAAACATTTTAACTTCACGCGTTTACATTAGAATATTCATAGTCAAGACAGGACAACGTCTGTCGGGTCAGCTAGTGTTCAATATTTTAAAAAATACTTTGCTATAAACAGCACCAATTCTTTTAAAAAGATTTAATCGGACCTGGAACTGCAATTCTGAGCTGTACATTGCCCACTGAACCTTAAAGATAGCAAACTGATCCGTGCAGCAGTTTCTTGGAAAATTTCCAAACTGATATCGCTGTTTCCTTAACAAAAAGGCGAAACCTACTAATGTGTCTTCCACTTAAATTCCCTTTACCCGTAAAAGTACGATGATAAATGCGTCATCAGTTTCCGTATACGATATATCACCTCCCACGAAAATGTTGCATTCTACACTATATTATATACTTACGTATAGTTACGTACGACAGTTCTAATCACGTGGTATCCATAAATATTACCATCGACTTGGGACGATAAATCAGTAATAATATCGATATAGAGGCGTATTTAGGTTATAATACGACCCGTGGGGTGCTATAATGCCCCATCTGTTCTCATAGTACATGTCACGGTTGCACACATTTGGAGGCGGAGGAACACAAAAATATCAGCGATTTTGCAAGTCAGTAACGGTTATGTTTTTTGATTTTGGTGATTTTATTACATAATGGGTAATAGTTTTTGAATAGACGAGGATTTTAAACTTCAAATCCATCTTAATCAAGCGTTTTTATTCGGTTACAATGAAAACAACGGTACACTTCCATATGCAAGATCATTATTACTCAAACCGAACTCAATGCCTCTTGCTGAGTAGCAGATCCAGAAATATTTCATAACTCGACCAGGCACAGACATAATACTCCTAAGTGCTGGAGCACGAGCAACATAGCTACACCGAGGACGACGGATGGGACGCCTCATCTTCCGACGATATACAAATCGTTACTTGAGACCACGTGGGCGAGTTTCTTCCATCTTCGGTACACAGTTACACACGCCCGTATCGCCTCCCAAAATGCCTGATCGGCACTAAGAAACAATAAACGATTCTTTAATGCATCATCCATACTATCATCTAATTAATTGGACATTTAAAAGTTAAAATCATATCACTATCACACTTCACAGGATAAGTATACTTACGACCTTCTAATAATCGCTTCAACATACTTGGAACACAAACCTGGCGATACGGGCGTGTGTACCGAAGATGGAAGAAGACTCGCCCCCGTGGTCTCCAGAAACGATTTGTAACTCGACTACAAAATGCAGTGAATTTATCCCTACTTGATCTATCATGCAGTCTCTTACTTTTGTTCGAAATGTTAACATCTATCATATCTTCTCTTAATCATTTTCCGTACATAAATCTAGACACCCCAGCTCTATTCGAGACAAAGATATATATATTATAATACATTTAGGTACTCGAGATTCCTTTACATTTTGACTAAGATTTATTTCCAAGCAACTTACCTTTGAATTTATATTGTCATCTTATTCTGAACGATACGAAACGAGCTTACCTACACAAACTCACAAGAGGCAGTACCGTTTGTATTTTTAAACATGAATGAATCTCATTTTAGTAATTCGACGTGATTTTCGCATAATACAAGCGCTATTGAGGGTTGTTGAAACATGTCGTTCTGAGTGAAAATGTTACGTACAAACGTTTCACTGATCCGATTTCGAAAATTCTTTCACTAATGGGAAGCTACAGTATTTCCGAGTGTCATATCATTTGATATAGTGTGCGCGCAAGTACTAGTCACCGCCTGAGGTATGTGAGTGGTGACACGGGGGAGGGCGCGATTGACAAGATTGACAGACTGAGTTAGCTTAAGGTGGATCTGCAGTAGTAGCCCGCGAAATTCAAATTTTTTTGAGTTCAAAGTTTCAAAGTTTTTTGCAAATTGCAAAAAACGAAAGAAAATTTGAATTTCGCGGGCTACCATTGCGGATCCACCTTAACGATTGTCTACATTCCCCTCTCACTGTTGAAATACCTTAGGCAGTGACTCAACACTTGCGTACACGCTATAGGATATATTTTGTGTTAAAACATGAAATTTCCCCCGGTCGAAGTCGCGGGCAGAAATTTTTCTTTTTAAATAAAAATAAATATTTTTTTATTTCAGAAAAATAAATATTTACGGTTCACAAAAACAATTTTCCAAGTAAAAATAGAATATTCCAGAAAGAAGTGTATCGTTGGTGTATGTACCAATGAAAAAAATCATTGTATCACAAACGCCAGAATTGAATGTGTGATATATTTCAGATAAATAAGGATCCATATAAAAGTAAAATTAAACTCAAAATTAAAACAAAATCGAAAACAAAATTAAAAATCAAAATTAAAAACAAAAATATAAAATTATTAAAATTAAAATCAAATTTGTAAAACGAAAGCAAGCAAGCAAAAAAAAAACCAACCAAGCAAGTTAAAAGATGGATATGAGAATCAAAGCGCTGTACAAACAAATGTTCAAAAATCTGGTTTCGGTCTAATATCAAAGTTGCAAATGTGAAAAAAAAAACCGTAATACGTAACGTACAGATTTGACTTTCTGGTTGCTTGAGATCACTGGGAATTAACGATTTTAGAAGCCTCAAGCTATCATAGACTATCAAGTTCGATGAGGTACTTACAACCACAAATGTTAGGTAGCTAACCTATAATGTCAAAATTATCACCTACTAACCGACTAAAACCCTAAGATTGAATCCTTTACCTATTAATTCACGATGACCTGCAAAGTCTGCAAGAAAATTTCAATAGAGAACTGTTGTATAGTAATAATTATAGAAGTACTGAAGTAATGGTTAGCGTGTTGGTAACCGCATTGCAGCTATCTGGTTTACCGGGCTTACCCCATTGGGACACACGGGGTAATAGCGTACAGCGTGGTACTGTACCTTAATTGAGTGATATTAAATTGCTCCCAGATATAGTGGACCGTTTTGTACCGGTAAATCGGGATGAAAGGATACTTTTAAAGTAGATTATGTTATAGCTTTTATTGGTCATCTTGTCATGTTTGTTGTTTATTTTACCCACGTGGTTTCGGGATTACCGGTTCATGGCGGTCCTCTTCATGGGCTGATCACCATAAGGGTATGTCGTCAATTTGTATTTTGGTGCCAGATATGTCAAATCCGCATAACAGAAACCGAAGTTTTAATTGTAAGATTTTTTAGCAATTTATCTTAATACGACATACTTTTACTATTTGTACGTGCTTTAAAACTCTGAATGTGCACAACATTTTATAAATTTCTTGATTGCATTGCCACCGTTTTGCATTTCGCCCCAAACTATGCACTAACTCATTTCTCGCGAAAACTATAAAATACGGTCCGCTATGAAGTCTCAACACGACATTTTAAAATACACATTTCCCAAAACCAAGAAATCCTTTTAGCCAACCTTTGCAACATGAATTTTCATAAGACCGAGTGAAATACCCCGTGTATTCCAGCTACGTAATACTGTGTTACTTTACTAGGGATCTTTAGGTCGGAAGTACGGGAGCTTTAGCACTGTGGGACACTGTGGCGCCTGTGTAATTTTCTACAAAGTAGCAATACACGCGATGTATGGGCAAACTTAAATTTTCTGATGTTTCCACCTTTCCGTGTTCGTAATAAAGTTTGATTTAGCAAAATACAGGTGTAATATCAACTATGCTTTCATGTCACTGGTGGCATGTTCATGAAACATTCAGTTATCTTTTATATAATTTAAACACAATTTTTACGTTCTTCTCTGTGTATGTTTGATATGGAAATTGCTGAGGGACTTACAACGTTAGTAGTGTAATTACAACGTTATTTTATAATTACATGCTTTTTCCACAATTTCTTTATTTTAATAAACCTTAGTCTTTTGCACAATTGCGTACTCTACGTATTGTTGCTAAGTCATACGAGTTCTTATAATACTACAAAGTTGTCACAAATTGGTATTACTGTCATGTCTTACATAACAAGTTTTGCCTAAACATTAGGCATTTATTTCTACCGGCATGACATCATAATCGGCGACCGGTAACTAAATAAAAACGCGTCTCCGGAAACAGGGCAACGCGGCAAAGCTATAAATCTACCAAACCGGACCTATTAGACGATTTTATAATTTTACATGACACGACACGACACGAGAACGATACGACACCCACAAAAAGACCCAATTAAGCTGACTTGTACCTACTTTGTATTCGCTTAAACATAAAATCATCTTCTAATTTCTTATAATTCTTCGGTACTAACCGGTCGTTTCGATCAAAATTATGAAAGGGCCGAATATTTAAACGAAACAACATGTAAATAAATTCATTAGTCCGAACAATTTGTTGTTTATTAATAAACTTCTTAACTTCCGACTCAAACTGTCAGAAACTTTTCACTTAAAATCCTTGTCCGAAATTCGGGTAATGTGGACAGACCCTTGGGGTATGTAAACAAGCTGTAGAGCGCTAATTTAAGCATTAAATAAGCACTAAGCAGATACCATACTACAACCATGTGTCGCTTAAATATGTACTTTATTCCTCTAATTCATTCTTAGTCCTTAATTTTTAATTTTTGACATCATTTTGATAAGACTTGATTAAACAGTGATCATTATATCATAATAAATGTATTGTTACTCGTGGTTCCTTTACGCGCTCTAAAACATGTCGTCGTACTTTAATAATAGGACAATATTGTTTCTTATTACCCCGTTGTGACTTATATGCCTTTAATTGCCCGCAGTTAGACAAAAATATCACATTTTAAAATAATATTTTTTTTAAAAGATACTGTGTCTGTGACTCAGTTAAGTGCTATTCTAGTGGCTTAAGTGGTTCTTGCGTTCTTTTAGATTATTTTGATAAAAATAATTAAACAGACTGCATTAGCTTTGTTTAAACTGCTAGCAAGGAAAAGGTTATTGTCTACAACTATGTATTTTAAGTTAAGTCCCGTTCAGTGAGTACTTACCGGAGTACCAGAAAATAGAAGTTTGAGTAAGTAATTCTTAGGAAAATGTCAAAGTATATGTATAGACATGTTTATAACGAAACCAATAATTAATGTTTGAGTATCATTATAGTATATTTATTATCGTAAAATGTTAAATAATGTACCAATATCAACCTACCAACATGTTAATTTCTTTTGGCTTACAAAGATCCTGGGAAAGTATTATTAAATAAACATGCTTTTTGTAGCATGTATTTGCTATGAAAATTCCTCAAATTAGGAGTAAGTAAGACTTCATCAGTCTCTAATAGATATTTTTTTGTTTTAATTTTAGAAATGTAAGGAAATCTTTGTATATAAAAAATGCATTTTTTTTTTGCTAACAATGTTGAATCTCGATGGAGGCGTGTAATTAAAAAAACTTTTTTATTTCTAAAATTGCAATGAGCCAGTTTTTTTTAAATTTTTAAAAATTCAAACTCCGCCTTGGAATCGCGTGTGCCACAAGAAGTTGCAATACTTTTGTTTCGACTTCATCACGCTAGACGGCGAAAATTGTTTGCTTCGTGCCTGATAGCATAATTTTGTTTTGATGGCAACTTTTTTATTATCGAACATGGCATTAGTTGGGTAAATTACTTCATTATGCTGCTACTGCTTGTCGCATGACGTTTGTTAAAAGTTTAAATTACCCCGTTTCTCAAAGTTGTTCACCTCTTCAGTTTGTTCAAAACTTGCCTCTATTATAAAATCTGTCACAATGACGTCAAAGCCGTTACAACACGTTCGATTTTTAAAAAAATCATTTCATGCGTTCATTGCCTCATTAATGGAGAGTGAAAAATTAAAAGCCGCGAAAGAGAGGATATGAGGTTGGAAAGAGAGGGGGGTAGTCTCTCTAACAGCCAATATCCGGTCGATCAGCTGTGCAACGGAAACAGCTGGCAACTTGAGTGAGCTAAAGCGTCATTCATTCTCAACGATTTTTTTTCGAGTGACTAACGATTTTCCGTCTGTAACGTATTCGAGCCAGTTTTTTTTCTGTACGTGTGTGCGAAAAAAATGGCCGTCAGCTGATAGTGTTGTCGTTACACAGATGTTTTTCGATTTGTTTCTGCGACACCCTGTTATTGGCCTATTTTCACCTGTTATTTGATGGATCGTCTGACCGAGCGTTGGGTCGTATGACTTTGGTGAATAACGTTATTTTATATATTTTGTGCTGTAGTATTTTACGACTTATTTTGTTTTTCATAGATGTTATATTAGTTCAATTTCTGGTAATTAATACAATGACTTATTTTCTGTGTTTTTCCTCTAATATCAGTGAGTAACTTTTATGATCCAGAAACTTCTTCGCCAAACATCTGTCGCTTAGCGTAATTTCAAAACCTGTGTTACCTTTAACCCCTTATAAATAGCTATTTCGCTTAGAATGACGCAGCAACGTGACACCCAAACGAATGCTCCTATTAATTATTGAAACTAACACTCATCCAATTTGAGTCTTATGCAGTAACTGATAGAGGTCAATTTTTATCGCTCTAACTGTAATTAAAAGTTTGCAAACTACATTCCCGCGTTCTGTAGAGAGTAGGAGACTTCCTGCTTCCACCGACTGATTAATATGTTAATCTTTGACGTCATACTGTCTTAATGCAGTCTCTTAGTTTCGGTACATTCAGAGCGAATACTGTATATAAATTGCTAGCTTTGTGTTGTTGATTATGTGGTTTCTCTGAAGGCAGAGTAAGACCCGCTGACGGCTTCACGGAATAGTTAAGTAATGAAATTAGAAAACAATTATCTATTCACTACCAAGTTTCAGGTAGACAGCTGTTTTGTACAGCTCTTAATTCTACTCGAGTTCGATGATAATTCAAAACGTAGGAATCGATTTGTCCCAATCGAAACTGCTATCAACGTCTATTCCGGACATCTGTTGTTTGAAACAAAAGTAATCATACGAACGGGGGTCGTTATACAGTGCTTCTAAACCGGCGCTTGGCAAATGACGCGTTCTACGTTTAGAAATGTTCGCGATTTGAATAACGTTCGGACATGACAGTTGGGAATTGCGATGGGAAAATCGTTGTTCCCAATCGATTTATGCAAAAAAGGCATGAGTATTTTTTATATACCTACTTAATTTGATTTTATTCCGGCGTTTTCATTTCGATTTGCAATTTACACAAAGCTTAGAATTACAAT
Organism: Cosmia pyralina; assembly: GCA_946251885.1. Lineage (NCBI taxonomy): Eukaryota > Metazoa > Arthropoda > Insecta > Lepidoptera > Noctuidae > Cosmia > Cosmia pyralina. Next base: position 19,844,642 of record OX276342.1, on the reverse strand, counting down.
TTATAAAAGCGGCCAAGTGCGTGTCGGGCCACGCGCAGTAATAGGGTTCCGTAGTTGCACAATAATGCGGACGAAGAACAGGGCTTTTTGTTGTTTCAGGAATATTTGACTGTTACTCGGTTAACTTGAAAAGCCTACTTAGCTGTGATAGTTTTCCTTTTAGCTTCGTTAAAATATACCTATACTACTACCTATTACCGTGAATTTTTTCACCCATTCAAAACTAACCGTTCAGCTGGCAGGGTGGGGGGGGGCGACACTTTTTTTTTTTTTTTTTTTTTTTTTTTTTGTGGATGGGAAATCATCAAATGACTTCTCCCGCTCCGGGCAGAGCGGGAGGGTGTGTCAGACTTTTACTGACTAAAACCCACCCGTGTTCCTTCAGTTGCCCGTGCCAGGGCCACGGTCTCTTTCGAACTACCCGCGACCCCGGCGGCTTCGGCCCTATTGGACCCCGTCACTGCTGACATCTCTTTGAGGCGCGCGTGGAACACAACGCGCCGTCGACCCGGGCCTGGTCCTTACCGGACGGCGAGCTGCCCATTACTCGTCGTCCGCAAGCCCGCGCCTACGGTGGCCGGGAATCGGCGATAGATTCCCGCCGCCCAGGGCGTCTCCTGCGGCGGCTAGGGGCGCGAGGGCGCGGCTGTTGCCTCTCCCTCTCGCGTCCCGCCTCCTCCTTTACGAGCATTACTGCTTCGCAGAAGGAGGTGACGGCCTCCCATGCACTCTCGCTCCGCACCATGGCCTGGACCAAGTTTGGACGCGAGAGATCGCCGCCGCCGATCGCCTCCGTGAGAACACGGCGGTGCTCCGCCCAAGCCGGGCAGACCTCCACTGTATGCTCCACCGTGTCTTCCGGGCGATCTACACAATGGTGACACCCGGGCGGGGGGGCGACACTTGACTCTAACAAAAATTAGCACTATAAAGAAACAGATCCCTAAATCGAAAAATTGTTTCCACAAACCCGCAATATTTTTGAAAGACCTATCCAACAACACCCCACATAATGGGGTAGACGAGAGAAAAAAAAATCCTCTCTTTACGTGTACAGAAGGTACCCTAAAAAATTTTGTTTTTCATGATTTTATTTTACGCTTTGTCGGCGTGATGAATATGTATATCCATGCCAAATTATAGCTCTCTAGTACTAAGAGTCTCTGAGCTAAGGTGCAGACGGAACTAGCGAAACTATAAGGGTTCCTTGTTGACTAAGGAACCCTAAAAATGAAGTAATAAATCTTAGTCAAACACTAATCGAATAACCATCAAAATGCAACATCAAATCGATTATAACCGACTGTTGACTATTTAGCGCAGAATTAGGAGCATGAAGCAATCAAGATAGGTGCTGTCGTTATATTTGATTGAGCCGTACCACATTTCTGTGTGCTAATTACCGTCCGTGCCGTAATTACGACTATTGTGGATCGTTAATTACGAAACTTCAGCTATTACGAGAGCAAGACGTCTATATGGAACATCGATAGTAGAGTACTCGATTAGGAATAATCGGAATATTATCTGTTTGATGTCCTTAGTTCTGTTTATTTACAATTAGTGTTCGTTTTACGAGTTAACTTTGGATTAATCGTTTAACTCAAGGTTTCACTTTGAGCTTATGATCGATATATTTACTTATTTATAAATTACATTATTCAATGCTTTTGTAAAATGTTCTGCAAATAATAAAAAAAAATTATAAACACATCAATACGTCCACTCCAACATTTCAGTTCAAACAAAAGGTGTTAAAGAAATTGCAACGCAAACATACGGTAAACAAGCACGACAAAACTGATACTGAATCTTATTACAAAGTGTGAAAGTCGTTTTTAAAATGCATCCTTCCTTCTATGACATAAAGTTCGGTTGGAGTCTCATCGAATTCCCGCGCGCACTGACACGTCCGTAAACTAGTAACTCACATTAACGAGTAAAGTCAAACTTGTCCGGTGTTGGGAAATAGGTGTTATCCTGGGAAAAATATATCTCGTTGTTTTTCGCATCACTAGTGTGTGATTATCAAAGTTTTCCCATAATGGGACCGAGTGATGTAGGTACTATGTACTTACTATGTGTAGTATTTCGTAACGTTGTTTATAATTGGAGATGATATTATTGGTTAATAAATAATGTTGTGCTTACGAGCCCTCACGGAGTAATGAAAGTTACGTTTCGTGCCAAATCTGGTCTTGAGCCAAGTTTGGTATTAATATGGTTAATAAAATTGCAGTATGGTGTGATAGATAGTGTCGCCTCTTTCCACGGTCACCGAACGTCCAAGGTTTAATTCCCAAAACGGGCAATAATATTGGGATTTTCTATAACCGATTCGAACTCTGCCATCCAATTTAGAAATACAGACGTTATGTAATACGGCAAGATGCAATCTAATTCAAATGTACCAGGAGCGCATATGTTACTAGTAGGTTACCTACTCACCCGAGATGATAAGCTGCTTACAGAAACAGAACTACGGTTTCCTTTTGCAGAGATGCTGTCTTGAAAATAAAAGAACATCACAGGTAGCATAAACGTGGCATATCTATTTCTTCAAAGGTCATGTTTTCCTGGTAGTTTCGACATTAAATAAATACATACTACTTACATAGGTATTGTGTATTTGATGCTCATGTATGTAGTGTTGTTTGCAATCTTCGCCTTTATGATATTGGCAGCTTATTTCTCATAGTCGTGCTGAACTCGAACTTACTATTTTTGAAAGTTTGAACGCATATTTTCAGAGGTCACCGATTCAAATCGACAATTGCTTGCTGCGTCATTTATTGAAACAAAAATTAAAAGCAAAGCTGACAAGGAAACAACATCCTGTATTTTTTTTCATAGCAAAACTAAATTACTTTAAGGGTGGGAATATACTCATGCCTGTAACTGGTACAAAACTATGCATTAGCTGGCATGCCATTATGACATTTACCAATCGGAAGTTGTTATGGCACGAGGCATACAAGCTACTTGCATACTTTTGTGCAAGTTACAGGCGTGTGTATTCTCGCCCTAAATTAAGATTAAATTGCATATTCTAAAGAAGACCCTAATCAGACTATTTAGCTTAATTACGAGGTTTTCATTCGGAGCGCAGTCGGAATATTAATTTAGCACTAAAATCCCGGCGAATACAGATTTCCGCAAAATATACCTATAGTGTAGTTTAGATGAATAAATATTTTTTGAAGTATTACGTTCAACTCTACGACTTTTACTATATAGGTATAGTTACTATAGTCCGTGCAAAAAATATTGCGACATTTTATAAACAAACAAGAGGCAACAAGTGCTAATAGGGATGTGACTTCCTGTGACACAACAGTGATTGAACGTTCCAGATTTAATTTTTAAAACAATCGACCTGCTCCCTGAAAATAATGTATGAAAAAGAACAATTGTTTACTAAATTGGATATTTTATTGCACCAGTATGTGCACTACTATTACTTTTATAAAATGTCGTAATAATAAGCTGCATTCAAAATTTGCTAGGTGTAATGTCACGCGTGCAGACAATGGTAGGTACCATTGTCTGCACGCGTGACATTCGAAATTAAATTTCAACTGCACCTAAGTAAATGGTTTTAAATTAATCCTTCTCGTTTCAACTAGTTTAATGCATTTATATTAGTTTTTATGTGAGGAAGCAAACATTATTTTATTTGTGTTTGTTATTATGGTAATAGGTATGTTTTTCTCAGCAGACTGTATTCTATTATGTATATTGTGATCCTATTTAGAAAAACAGTCTTAGAGCTCATGGGAATGTAGGCTCAAAGAATCTTAATTATCTAATGAGTCTCAAAATCTTCTAAAAATTTAAAATCTTTGTAACAACTTGCGGTTGGTTTCGAGTTGTATAAAAGCTCACAACACAATATCTTAAGGGACCAGTTAAATATTAATATTCTTTCTGATAATAAAACGTTATAAAGCTCTCTTGAAATCGTATTAATTTTTGTTCTTTTTTTTTCAGGTAAGTATCGAGTTTGGGATTAATCTAAGAAACAGCAGAGGAGGTAAAATGTTTACTGTAAACATGTCTTCTTGCAGTAAATATGTAAGTATAGCCTGCTAATCATAACACAAAAAAAAATGTATAAATAAAACTAAATAAGTATATATTATTATTCTAAAATTCCCAACAAAAAATTTTTTGAGCAGAAATTTATGTTTCGATATGAACGTCACGGCCCTACTGAAAAAGTGAGGTTGTCATTTTACTCGTTACCTACTTGTAGTATGAATTGTAGTCTCACTTATATTTATTTGCCTCTCAAAATGACAGTAATTATTAGGGATGCATTGATACACCTTTTTGCCGATACGATACCGATACCGATGACGGTACGCTTATTGAATTTAAATGAAAGTAAAATAAATTAAACACAAGTTGGGTTAATTTTTTAATTAAATTAATATCTAACTTTACAGACAGAATGAGGTTATTAGTTATTAAAATTAACATTAATAAGATTTTTGTTTTTATTATTTTATTAGTATTCTCAAGTTTTGCGGAGATAGGCGATATCGCAAGCTTGAAGATGTGACAGAACTCATTTGGAAACTAAAGTATTTCTGCACCATTTTTTTAAAGTTTGGGTATAAGACGTCATTGTTCGTGCCTCGTTTGCAACGAAATAAGGCGACACAGCACGCGCGTTTTCATTACTTTCTTGAAGCGCGAAATTTGGAAAGTATCGTTATACCTATCGGCAATAAAAACATCGCCGATATCTGCGGCATCGGTATCGGTACCTATCGGATGAATTCGGATGCACCCCTAGTAATTATCAAAACTAACTCAAATCTAAACGTTAAATGTTACAATTAACCAATTAGTGAATGTTTGTCCTCTGTAAATAACGATTGAAGATGTTTATGCTAACCAAATGCTTCTAGTTTCTCCTTTATTAATATTAATCTTTGTCGCTATTCTCTTGTTTATTTAGTGTTTCTTCGAGCTATCAATTTCGTATTCTAAATTGAGTCGCATGTCGCATATAATAATATGTATACAAATAACTATTTATTTATGCAAACAACACACTGTTATTTTCTCACGGGATTTAGTGAGCTTGATGTCTTTGCTGAAATGTTTGCGGTTCTTAATTAAAACTATCAATTCATTATGAATGGTTTGTGATGATTTTAGTTAAATAAATAACGGGTTTTAGTTCAATATTAGCAAAGGTTGTCTCATAATATTGAGATCAAATAATGTTTCGGCTTAATTAATCTAATAACGAATAAGTACACAATTTCACTTAGGTATATTATTGCAAATCAGATAATTTAGATCGTAACCATCACTCGAATTAACGTCGATGTTTATTAGCAAGTGCGAAAGAGACAGCTATGCGTCATTACAATGTACTTCAAATTCAATTTGGGAGGAGCGTTTAGATTCATTACCTATAATTTCGTATTTTAGATCTCCGCTGAATTTTAATGGCGGCAATTTACGATGGCGTGTGACGCTATCACGATGACGTAATGTCTTAGTCGCGAAAATTGTGTTTAAGTCATAATTAATATTATATGAGCGTGAATTCGGCGTCATCGCTGTGGGACGTTTGACGGGTAAAACAGATGTAGATCTGAGGGCCAATTCTCGTAATTAAAAACGTTCAAATTCCAAGTCGCAATGTCAGCCAGCGACAATCAAATGTCAAAAATGTAGGCAAACTCTATACAATTTTGACAGATTGAGACTGAGATGAGATTGCGAACGTTGTTATAAAAATACGGGAATTGCCCCTCTGATATCGATGAAATTCGGAAACGCTTTGACGTATTTCGTAGTCGATGTATCCGATATTGTTTCCAGTTGCCATAGAGATAGGAACGTAATCAATTGGTATCCTACTGGTGTATGATAATTTTATTTTATTTTATTTATTTGGAAGAACAAACAATTACACATTATAGGTATATTACAAATAAATAGAAAATAAGGAGTTATACAAATGTGCAACCAACAACGTTCTCCACAGATACACAAAAAGACAAAGACAATATTGATAATATATATAATTGTTATCATTCATAATTTCTCAGCTGAAAAAAAAATACCGGCACCCACAGAAAGAACGGTAACACCGAGAATTTGTAAAAAAAATATGCCATCCAACATAAAAAGCCGTCAATAAACTCCGAATAACTCATGCTGGAATTATTCAAATTCGCGAAATCTAATCGAAAATTTATTCGTAATAGCGAACATAGGGCCTAAAGTGGGAATGTGTGGATTCGCACCGAGTGGTTAGATTAGCGGGATTTGCATTACGTGTCCCGCGTTATACGTACGAATGTGACGTACTATGTGCGTATGTGATGGATTACAAAATAACATGACAGTTGCGTAGGTCGCGGGCGATTATGTACGGAATGAGCCGACAAATAGCGGAAAAATATCAATATAATTATGATAATTTCTACCAAACGCAGCGGCATTTTAAATATATTGGCAAGTGGCAACATAATGATTAAACGCCATTTTATCGGCCGCCGTCTTTCACTGTGGATATGTAAAATGCCGCTGCGTTTGATAAAAATTATCATCAATCGGAATTACCCCACTATAGTAATTACCCCAATAAACTCTACATACATACATCATAATATATACCTACTCGTTATAAACTCACGCCATTTCCCCATAGGGGGTGCCAGAAACTACAGAACGCCACCTGCTCAAATCCTATACTCCTTTTGCGTCATTTACTTTCATACTCTGGTCATTCACGCACGCTGGTTGCGAGTAGGTTGATATTAATATTATATGAAATTGTAAAAATGTAGAGGGTAAATATTGCGTAAGTACAATTATTTATAACTAGCACTTCCCGCGCGGCTTCGCCCGCGTGGATGTCGCATAATATCCCACGGGAACATACTACCGGGAATTCCTTCCTTATTCCTTGTCTACATTATAAAGGGAACCTCTGTGCAAAATTTCAGCTTTCTAGGTCCAAGGGTTTGGGCTGGGCGTTGATGAGTCAGACAATCAGTCAGTCAGTCAGGACTTCTCTTTTTATTTATATACTTAGATAAAATATGAAACGCTTTTCTATAGTGTACGAAAAATCGTTTAGAAGTACCTACGAGCATTCGTGTTTTCAACGCTATTGGAAATCGAATGAGCAATAAAACCTATTTAGGAATTCAACATAGCTTAGGTGGCGCCAACTACTCTTCGGCTTTTTGGTTGTTGACATTGTTGTTATCAAAAAGTTATCAACACAAAACTAACAACAAATACTAGAAAATAATTAATTGAATTTTATTGTCCCCAAAGATTGATAAAGATATCCAATGTTATGTGTTGCACAGATTCACATGCAATTAAGACATAGTTTTTAAATAACATAACATTACGCCTGTAATCCCCGTAGGGTTAGGCAGAGATGTACCTACCTATAGTACACCCACATTTCGCCCGTTATGTTTAACGGGGAAGCGCCAGGACAGCCCGCGAAATTCAAATTTTCTTACGTTTTTTGCAATTTGTAAGTCAGTCTTAGGTTGTATGTTGATTAAAGTATGATTCGCTACCGTAACAAATATGTATTTACAGAATTATAATCATTAGAATCAGTAATACAACTCCAATCCTCAAATGTCAAGATTTCATGAAATAGTCATTCAACAGGATTACCTGGTCTTAAAGAGTTGTATTGATGACTTTAATGATTATAATTCTGGAAATACATACTTGTTACGGTCGCGAAATAAATTTTGATCAACATAAAACCTAATACTGACTTGCAAATTGCAAAAAACGTAAGCTATTTTGAATTTCGCGGGCTACCTTGGCGCTTTGTCGTAATCTTTCCAACCCTTTATTTTACTTTTGACACAAGCACGCCTATGAAGTTCCTTATTTATTGACAGGCAATGAACCACAGACGAAATAATGCAATGGACGCTGTTTTTTCTTTAAAATAAAATATCAATGTGTTAAATCGATTTAAACTTCTTCATAAAATAAAGTCGATTGTTATAAGAAATCGAATCGGTAACGCATTACGACATCACTAATTGATTAGTACTCGAGCTGTCAAAAATAAAATAAATGGTTGGAAAGATTGTCTGAAAACTGTCATGTTGTCAGTACCTACCACGGGTACCTACTATCAATTCAAACAAAACACGTAATGTGGTACACATTGCGGACATTTGCGGTGAACCACTTTTGAACCTTATGACCATAGAAATAAGGTCGAAAAGTGGTTTACCGCAAATGTCCGCGATGGTACATACTACATACATTCTGACATTCTAGTGGTTTCACGGCGCGGCGCGGCGTGACCTTTGATTGACGAGGGCTTTACCCATACTATCACTAATTTATGTTTGCGCTATGATCATTGTTACCGGCAACGCTGACAATTCTGTTGAATTATAAATGTCGCTATTACGATTAAGCGCGAATCTCTGGGATTAAATGTAACAGGAATTATGTGAGAGCGTGTTTATTTTCTTGTCCTCCTTAATAAGGCTGTTTTTTTACCGTCGTAAAATTTTGCCAGGTTGTATCGTGCTGGCAGTCACTATGGTTCCTACAACTTAATCTGAATCAATCAACTCTGCCTATCGCAGTCCACTGCCGGACATAGGCCTCTCCCAGGGTGCGCCACAATACCCTATCCTCCGCCTTCCGCATCCAGTCTGTCCCAGCTACCCTCCTATGATCGTCGGACCATTTAGCTCGGGGGTGTCCCCCACACTTTGTTTGCCTACTAATCTGACTAGTTATTAGTGCGGATTTTACCTATAAAACTGAACTTATGATCAGTACTTCTAAACCGCGTTCAAGAGCTGTTAGTATCAATATTCCACTATAGAATTTTGACACTGACAGCTCTTGAACTCAGTTTAGATGTGCTGAACGCGTTCAGTTTCTTTAGTGGAACATTCATCTACGCGTCCTGACTTTTATGCATTTTAAGATTTTATCCACTGTTTCTTGCGATCTTTGCATGATCACAAGCTGCAACATCTCGGTTTGACGGCCGTTAACCTCACAGATATCACACAGTAAAAAAAAATATATTGCTTTAAAACACAATGTTAATCACTCGATCTGTAGTTTCAAGAGATACTTTCCTCGAAGTTTTTATAGAGCGGTATCCCACCACAAGTTCTAAACATCCACACGTTTCGTCACTTTTACGAACCAACTTGATTGCTCCCGTAAATAATAAAGATCGGTGTCACTTTTATCTGCGACGTGCTTTCGAAGCTCATACATTATTTATTTATAAAGGACAAGGGATTTGCATTTCTCTAGGGTATATTGAACAACTTTTATGTGTTGTCATTCAATATTAAAGATTAGGGAGCGTCTGGAGAATATTTTTAGACTTTTCTTTGAAATTAAGACTGTTTAAGCATGAAAGTTTTCATCAAATATTATGTTTTCGTATTTTCGAAGATATGTAAATAACCTCGCTGGCAGATGTGAAAGTTGAACTCTTATTATTGCTTAATTTTTGCACAAGCTTGAAGCTAGCGCGCTGCGGTCGTCACTTGCTTCTCGCGCTCTAATGCAATCTTACTTCAACATGTTGACTCATTCCCTTGAAGTGTTTCACATGACTAGACTCTTACACAAATGTACAGATACCGAAGCCAGACAAAGGATTTGTTTAAAAAATTCTCCTCTGAAACCCAAAAATTTACAAATAACACAATGCAAACTTTTCTAATGTAAAAAATCCACGTTTTTTATTAACATTAAAAAACTTCACCCGCTACATTAACGTAAAACGTGACGTCATAAAAGTAGGGATGTCGTCTTCCATGAAATATATATATGCTCACTGTCCCTACACGGTCCTCATGAATTTTAACTTTTACAAGCATCAGGGTGTTTTGAATAATGCCGTGTGGCAGCCCTGGGAAACCGTCGGAACTATTTTTAACGCTCGTTTGATCATATCGAGTGTATGATAATAGCTTTTCATTTGAAATTCATGTTGAAAACTGATAATAGTGGTGCATTTTTTAATAATTAATACACAATTGTGTCAACTTTTTAATGAAACTTCACGTTGTATCTGGAAAGTTCTACTTAGCCATAAAATACGTTAGCGCAATGCAATTTGCGGCATACCTACCTACCTTTTTATTCCTGCAATTTCAAAGAAGCTTATAAATTAAAAAATTAAACCACGTTTACCACAACAAAAGGTAGCAATAAAGAAAGATGGCCGCCCGAAGAGCTCGGTGCGGTCCATTAATAAAATAAACTCATATAAGTCGCGACGGGTAAAGAAACGCGTATCTTTTTTCATGTGGACCGTTCCTACTTCTGGGCACGGGATAAATGTGGTCTATTCTGGGTATACCATAGTAAATTTGTCTACGCAGAGATGTGTAATGATAATTTTGGGTCTAAAGGAAGCAGTGAAAGGTTAATTATGTTTTCGGTTTGATATACTTATCCTGGGCACGTGTAAAGGTTTTCCTTAGTTTATGTCAGACTAGATCCATGTATGTTTTAACGGCGTACGCGTCTATGTGACCTACTGCATGGTCAAATAGAAAAGACAAGGATAAAGGGTGATGCGGTAAGGTAGCCCGCGAAATTCCGATTTTCGAAATCAGACCAATCCGGGGGAAATCTAACTTAGAGAGATGTATTGATGATTTTTATGGTTAAAATTATGTAAATACATATTTCTTACTGTCGCGAATTATTAATTATATCTTGATCAAGATACAACCTTACACTGACCTGAAATTACCTGATTTATATAAATACTCATCAACGCCCAGCCCAAACCCTTGAACCTAGAAAGCTGAAATTTTGCACAGAGGTTCCCTTTATAATGCAGACAAGGAATAAGGAAGGATTTGCCGGTAGTACGTTCCCGTGGGATTCACGCGGGCGAAGCCGCGAGCAATATCTATTATAAACGATATTTAAAATAAAACGATGCATACTATATGAAATCCTTTTTAGTTTTTATGCTCGTTTCTCTTTGTTTATTTAAATGATGTCAATTTAAAGTGGAAAATTAGTTATATGAAAAACTAATTTTGGAATTAAAATGAATAACTTAACCTGCCCCAGCGCATGGACAACATAATTATCTTCTGACCAACATTATTATTATAATACCTACTCGATGTCTGAATCTGATAACAAAAACTTTACTCCTGATAAGACCTAACGAAATTATTTTCAACAATCTGGCCGAAGTAATCTTAGTAAGTAATAAAAGTTTAATTAGTTATGATAATTCTGTTCTGTGCGTGTTTTGCATATTAATTTTAGATTTATGTGTAGTATGGGTCGAACTTAGATGGGTAGGTAAGTCGTACGTCCCCTCTTGTTAGAAAGTCACTATAAGGCTTTTGATATAGCACGAACCTACCTATCAGGAACTTGCATGACTTAACTACAGTCAGGCCGTGACACCTGTCAGTTGGACAATTTCTAGTAGTAATAAGGATCAAATTCGCAAAACACGTATTCTTTAGTATGAAACTGACAGGTGTCAAGAGAACGCATTCTTTCGACGGCAGGACTGTAAATCTCTTAGTGAGTGCCCCTAAGCCCACACCTGACACAAGTATGACATACAATTATGTTTGCGATTATTACAATATAATATGTATTATGGACAAAACTTAAGCATGCTCACTTAAGAAAATATTCCTGTGAGAGCGCAGCTAGTGACAAACGAACATTGTGCGATCGAGTCGTGAGCCGTGCTTGCGATTATCGCCTTTGAGGTGATCATGCGGAACTTTGGCCTATAGTATGTGCAAACTTCAGAACAAATATATTACAAAAGCTGCCTGCCTCTGTGAGTAGGTAACGAAGACTTGAGTAGCTTCGAAGTTTATAATTGGGCCAAATCAAGTTTTTTTTTTCATGGAAACAGTTCCTTTCTGGGTTAGTTTTTAGGGTTCCGTACACGAAGTGTGCCAAACGGAATATACTAAGCCTCAGCTGTCAGTCCGTCTGTCTGTCAACGGGCTGTATCTCATGAACCGTAATAGGTAGACAGTTGAAATTTTCACAGATTGTGTATTTTTGTTGCCATAACAACAAAATAAGAATAAAAATAAAATAAAGTTAAAAATTAAAAGGGATCCTCAGTTCCCAGTCAAATACAAGAGAAACGTGTTTTTTTTAAACTGAAATATTTAAAAATAAAACTGATAAATATTGTAAAGTAGTACGGAACCCTTCGCGTGCGAGGCCGACTCGCACTTTTTCGGTTTTTAAGCTAAAATACTTATATTTATCTAATACCACGGTTATAACCGCTAAGACTTTCACACTGCAAAAACCTAATCTCCTGAGAGATCTCGCCTGTGAACTAAAAGTTGTTATGCTGAAATATTGGTTCATACTTTATAAGAGTACTTTGGCCCAACAATGCTAATAAATAGAAGCCGCTTAATATAATCCTACGACCTTTCACCATTGCCTGCGTATTTCTTAACAATGGCCCCAAATTAGTACATGTTACCCTAAAATAATAAGTCTGCTTCACCTTGCGTCTACCGTCCAATATCGTACAACTATTAGACCCGCCCTAACATTTCAATTGTCATCGTACACCACACACGAATACCTACTCTAATGGCTAGGCATTTGAGTATATTTTTGTGTTGGACAAATTGTGATTTACGATAGTTCGAGAAGCCTTTTGGGGTTCAGTAATCTGCTTCGACCCAATCGCAATTAATGGCGGGCCGGGTGGTGCGATGGGCTCGCAAACATGGGTTGAAACTAGAAGTGTCTCTCCCACAAACAATTAATAGAACAGTGCCTAACTTACTAACAGATATCAGCTATACACAGGTACCTACAAACAAGTAGGTCTTATTTTCCTCCCGATACGACAAAAAGAGCACTTAGTCGACGTTAACACGGACGTAAAAATATCGCAGCAATTTTTTTTCGCGCACTGGATTTTCAACGCTCTGCTTAGCGCCGAGAATTGAAAATCCAACAGTGTGTTTTTTGGACGAGCTAGAATGCACTCTGATGTTGTAAGGTTGAATTCTCAATGCTCGGCTCAACAACGAGAGTTGAAAAATACAGTGCGCGATAAAATCCCGTCGCGTTATTTTTACGTCCGTGCGAACGTCGGCTTACTATCGGCATTGACGTCAGGTTTAAGAGATCGGAACAGGTAGAGTATATTTACATAACATAGAGTGGATAATACCTCCCCTAAAATCTCTTTTTTGTTCTATATTTTTTAAGAGTATATAACTACTTTACTCTGGTTCTTTGTGTAGTGTTAACAAGAAAGTTTTGGTACGATACGTAAATGTATATTGATTTAATCGATATTTTGCTTTTTATTTTTAAAAGTTATCCTTTTTATCCCAATAATCAAGTAAATACACACAATAACCAGCCAACTTTTCAAGAATTTATTTTCCAATATGTAAAACAAAGCACTTTAATTTAACTGTTTTAGTACGAAACTCTAAAATCGTAATAAAATTCTTCGAAATAATAATTTGTTACCATAAATCCCAGGACTCATCGTCATGTTTATGATTTCAGGATTTTAGAGGAGTTTTTAATATACTCTACCAATTTCGATCTCTGCTTATTATAAAGTTCTTATTATGATGCCACACACTGAAATAGAAACATTATTAATATTGAAATGATTATTTTCGGAAAGCAAACTAGTATATGTTATTTGACTTCTGTACAGAAACACACTACAGGGAGCCAAGAGCCCTTACTGCAACAACAATTCCATCTAAAATGAAGAAAAGCACACAAAGGAAGTTCCTTCCAACGCAACACTCACATTTACCTGCCGCACAATGTAGCCTTATCCAGCCAGCCAGCTTTTCTATATCTATGTCAAAGAAGCCACAGAGCTCTGTGCGCACAACGGTACACAATTTTCAACTATTGTGCCAAAGCATATAGTATTCTGATACAAATCTTAACTTCAAATTGAGTTCTCTCCTTACAAATTCGATATTTATGAAGGTGTGAATTTATTTCATTTGATTAGGGGGAAAAGGGAATGGGAGGGCAGAAACTGGATATAACAGCAGTACTGTTACATTTGTATGGGGAAAGGCAACCCGAAGTAAAGATTTTCAACAACGCGGTTTGTGAACATTTTTTTTTTAAGTATCACTCCGAGTTTACAACTGGCAACCTAAATAACAGTTCCAAAATCATCACAATCCACGTATAGTTACACCGATAATAATTACTCAACAATTCGTACATTTCCACATGCAGGTCGTCATTAGTCCGGTCAAATTATGCCTTACCTGATACCATTATCCTCTGTACGTCAATTACTACATAGAGGTACTTGTAACTCCCAAACCGGGCAGGATATCGATGCAGCTGTAATTACGGCTGATGCGCACCGCAATATGCTTGCATGGCAACACGTGACAATTTGCTGAATAAGCAACGGTGTAGCCAACTGCAAAGGCTTGGAATACTACCGTAAATTAGATGAGAGTTTCATTAAGACAAATTAATGAGGACGTTTTGCTGGATTGCGTTTTGGTGCTATAATCAAGGAATCCTTCATTCATTGCACATAATATAGGGTGTATCAGAAAGCTGTGGCCAAATTTAAGGGTGTGGTACAGACCATCGAACTGAACAACTTTCTCCACGGGACCAACACCGTGTTCGAGAAAAAAATATCAGCTGTCCCATACAAAGCTGCAACTATTCGTCCCAAATGTATTAAATTACCCTTAAATTTGATCACACCTTTCTGATATCCCCTGAATATTGAAATGAAATGTTATTAAAATACATTTAGTGACAATAAATTATTTGTTCAGTAAAGATTTTTAACGCACGTAGTTTTATAGAAAAAAAGATTATTTGGACTGTCCGTCCCACTGCAGAGCAAAAGCCTCCCTTCTCACGTAGAAAATAAGTAAAAAAGTATAAGTTTAACATGATTGTACGAAGTCATTGCAATGGAAATGTTCGCGTCTTAGATATTGTGAGCGTATAAATCGGATTGGCACAGGTGGAGTTAACCCCACCTGAAAAGTATTCTCCTAAGCATTATTGCTTAGGAGAATACTTTTCAGGTGGATGGGCTATAGCATGCACCTGTTATAATCCCTTAAACAATGTCTGCGATCTCTTTAGAAATACACGAGAAAAGAAGGGGTGGTTCAATGTTGACTGGGCGCCATGTTTCTTTAATATTTTTGTCGACTTGGGTCATTAAAAAAAAATGTTTTTGCGGTCTGGCTTAGAATTTCACAAATAGATTCGAAAACAGTAATCCTGATTTCAAAATAATGTATTGTAAGTGGCTCCACATTACGTGGCTAAAAGTCTAGGTCTCGAAGCCTTTGCATATTCTAGTGTTCCAAACAATAGAAATTAATAATTAAAGGCCCTAGAGATTACAGTTTATTAGTACAAGGTCTCAATTTAGTGGATTGAGGGTAAAGTAAAATGCTTTTACGTAATTCCCTTTTATTGGTCAATATGGCTGAAGAAATTGGTACTGTTATGCTTTTAGACAGGATTATTGGGGCCGTATAAATGTCGAGTAGCCAAATTGAAACTTATTTTATAGAGCAATGTTGATATCGGGTATGTAATTTCCTTATCTCACAATTGGAAGAATGGACTATAGCATGTTCTATTATAATTTCAAATTCATAGGCTTAATAGCTTTCAGAAGAAAAAGCACATTTTAACCAAGTACTGCAGCGCAATCACACAACTCGAAACACCCAAATGCCTCTAAACTTCCAAACTCAATTCCATCCAATCACATTACGTACCAAACATACCTAATTTGTCGCCGAAACCGGTACAAATTCGTCGCTATGTCTTCATTGGTCCCCGTTCGGCCATTTTGTATGCAGCATCGGCAATGCAATCGAGCCGCCCGCGCGCCCGTCACTCGGGACTAAACTGCTCCCGTAATGTATTGCGGCCGTTTCCATCTATCACGCAAATACCTCTATACCTACTAGATCGTCCAGATATTGATGTGACAAACATCGTGTGCATGGCAGTTTGGACACGCTTTTAAAACGGTTACAGTTGAATATATTTATAATAAGAGCCTTGTTTTGGGGTTTGGGTATTTTGTTATTTCTGAGATGATCAGATTTGTCAGGCTAACAACAATTTAGATTAAGTCAAATTAATACCTAAAACTAACATTACATATTCTTGGTTGAAACCAAACCTGGATAAATTATTTCTTGGCTCAAACTATAAGGACTTCAATATTTAAGAATAATATCAATCCGACTCTAATTTTTTGTAAAAACTGACTGTGGAGGTCTATTTTGGATCCTCAAAGAGATATTATCTGTTTTTTCTATCTGTTCTTCATCCAACGAGTAATTTCATTATTTTTTTCTTACACGATGGTTTGTCCTAGAATGATCGTCGAAAATGGTACCCCTATAGTGTGAGCCAAACTTGCTACGACGTATCAGGAATTAGACAGGCCGGCTTCCTGTGATGTATTGTAAAGGGAACGGTCTACGTGGACGGAATCTCTTGTAACTACTCGTATATACGTAGGTTTATGCGCTAAGTTTTGTGCTAACAGTACCCACATCTCCACTGAACATCAGTTCCTAAGAGTTCATTGTTAGATCGAGGCTTTTGGATGATGTTGTAAAAAAAAATAAGTTTATTTCCACAAACTTGTAACTTAAATTATCCGTATATTCAAATTACAGATGTTATTCATTGGCGGTTGTATAATTGTAAATAGCTATGACACGGCTTATTGACTAATGCCCGGTTTCTGAGGTTTTTAAACGGACTTTGTCCATTCGATAGACATTATTGGTCATATATCATGTTTCTGAACACTTCGTTAAGGAAGAATTTAGCTTAACTGTCACTGACAGTACTATCGTGGGTTAATCTGAGGATTTCAGAAACCGAGCAATTAGGATATCAATTTACTTAACACTTAATATTAATGACTGCATTTTTAAATTCAAATAGATCTTATATTAGTATCGCAACGTAGTGGTAACGTAACCTTTTACTGTAAGACGCAAAACTTTGAAGGTTATGTAACTAAAGCGCCAAGAAAAATAGCTTTCTGTAAGATTAACTGCATTATTTTCGACAAACAGCTACTTTTCTGGGAGGTTCCTGCATTATTTATTTAAGCCAATAGCACACCTCCGCCGCTAAACCATAGCAGCGAAACCGCAGTAGTTTATTTCAACTGACTCGTATGATCGCGTAACGCATTTGTGCTTCATATTGATTTTAAAATGTAGATATGTAGTTTAATATCACTTCTTAATGTGGCAGCCGCATTTTTATCGCCTCATCAACGTGCATTTTTAATTAAAAATCATACACTTCTGGACACATCTATTGGCCCACCTTAGAGTTTAGGTTTCGATGGCCCCTACCGAAATATGATTGCTAGATTGAACAAAAACTGTTGATGCAGTTTTAAACCTGACACATTTTACCATCTTTTTCGATCGTATTGTTTTAAATTTGAATTCAGAATACCATACGACATGGAGCTACGCCTAACAAGTCGGATATGCGCCTTGTTAAAGGCAATTGATTTTTGAATAAAAAACATGTTTTATCAAATAAAGGTTTAATTTAATAACGCGTGTTGCCTCCATGGGCATCTACCACAGCTCTCATACGATTAGGCATAGAGTTTATCAACCGCTCTATGAAATTTTGAGGGATCATCTCCCATTCCTCTTCTATGGCAGTTTTCAACTCCTGCTTCGTCTGGGCAACTGGCTGACGAGCCCTAACACGTCTTTTTAGCTCGTCCCACATGTGCTCAATGGGGTTCATGTCTGGGCTTCTGGCTGGCCAGTCCATAACTGTGATGTTCACATCCCGAAGATATTCCCTGACGATGCCGGCCGCATGGGCTCTTGCATTATCATGCATAAAAAGGAAATTTGGGCCCACATAGTCCGCGTATGGTATCACGTGAGGTTCTAAGCACTCACGAATGTACCTTTCAGCATTTAATGTTGGCAGCCGTGGTCCTGGAACAACCTCAAGTTGAGTTTTGCCGCTCGCGGATATACCGCCCCAGACAGTCCATGAGCCACCGCCATAAGCAACCCTCTCTTCAAAGCAGCATTGTGCGAAACGCTCTCCCTTACGTCGGTAGACCTTCTTCCTTCCATCATTGCCATGTAACACAATTTTAGACTCATCAGAAAAGAGTACACGGCTCCAATCTTGCTGTGTCCAATTTAAATGATTGCGTGCGAAATGAAGACGCGCTGTTCGGTGGGCTCGCGTTAGTTTGGGGCCATTAGCTGGCTTGTGTGGTACCATATCGCGTTCTTTTAACCTTCTCCGAACAGTTCCAGCGCTCACAGATACTCCGTGGAAGTCGCGAAGTTGGTTTTGTATCTCAATGGAGGTAAGGTGACGATTTCTCAAGCTGGTCGTCACGATGAATCGATCCTGCCTTTCAGTTGTGACCCGAGATCGTGGCCTTCCTTGGCGACGAACAAAGCCGCCAGTCTCTAGGTACCTCCGATAAACATTTCGGACCGCAGATCGACTTAAATTAAGTTGAGCACTCACGTTTCTTTGGCTGTGTCCGGCCTGAATAAGTGCCACAGCTTGGGCGGCGACTTCAGGTGAAGTATCCATAGATTATTGATAGAACCTCACCTTAATGTTAAGAATAAGTAATGTTTGTTGCAAAACCAAAGATATCAATCACTTTTTCAAGAATTAAATCCAAGTAAACCAATAAAACCAGGTTTTCTTAGTATTCGATTGATTGATATCAACAAACAGGCTCCAAATTGTCTTTTGTTTCTTTAAATTCTGTGTTCGAAATTCAAAAAAAGACTATTGAATGAAATTGTGAATGTGCCAGGTTCAAAACTGCATAAAAACTTTTTGCTCGACCTAATATAAAATTTTAGCTAGGACCAAACGAAACTGAAAATACAAGGTGGGCCAAAAGATGTGTCCAGAAGTGTATTATTAACGGGGGTCATATTTTATGAAGCTTCGTACCGCAAGCTCCGGCTTAGCGTCATTACAATTCCAAATTTGCAACTGAATTGCAACTCTGAAAATAGACATTAGAGCCGTTAAACCAACTCGCTGCCAGGGCCATTCACCCCAAATATCTCCCCTAAGGTAAAAAGAGGGAGTCGAAATACTCCACCCTCTAATTCGAGAACGGCTCCCCTTACAGGTCACCCTACGCGTTGCCATGGTAACCCCCGCCCTTAGGAAGTGCATCTGATGTAAACATTTCTGGCTCCCTGCATTTTCGACACCGTTATTGATGTTTTCGCTACTTCACTCGGCTTCTTCCGGTGTATCGCTCGGCGGCTCGTAAATTTCCCGAAAATATTGGGTAAAGCTTCTCTATTTATCAAGTTTATAGCAGCGGCATCCCCTGTATCTAAGGTCACGGCTCCGACGGAAAATGCATTTACGTAATACCCACTATTCATGTAGGAATTTTCTAGCTCCTTAAAGCCATTAAAGGATGCCTGTATGAAAGATATTTGAGAAATATTTGATAGCTTTCAAATATTTAATAACAAAAATGGTTATTTTTACGATCCTACCCTTTTAGAGTTGTTTATTGTACTAGTTTATTAATAGCCCATGTTTCTTGTTTCAGGGATGCCGGTTTCCTGAAGATGGCCTCACGCACCCCGTCCCTTGAGTCGCTGCCCGGTGCCAACTCAATAGGTTCGCTGGAGCGTGGCTCCTTATCGCCCCTGACTCTCAGTGGATCCTCGCCCCCAGCGAGTGACTCCGCCGTATGTGACCTTCGCGAGTTCGACGGACTCGACACCACCTGCGCAATCTGCCGAGAAATATTCGTCGACCCCAAAGTACTCAACTGCTTCCATACCTTCTGCCGGGGTTGCCTGGAGAGGGAACAAACGCACCCCGACAAAGTCACTTGTGTCACTTGTCGCGTAGACAGCCAGCTACCGACAGCAGGCGTACCTGGGCTACTCACGAACCTTGTGATAGCCGCCGCCGTTGAGCAGGACGCCGATTTCCTGCCAACTGCCCGCCAGACCAACTCGCCTTCAGCCCGCTGCACCGGCTGCAAATCTAAGGAATCGGACGCGGTCGCACGTTGCGTCGATTGTGCTAATTTCCTCTGCCCAAACTGCGTAATGGCGCACCAATTCATGCATTGTTTTGAGGGCCACCGTGTGCTGGCGTTCACTGACCTGAAAGATGACAAGGGTATGCTCGGATCTACCCTCTCTACAAGCGGTGACAAAACTGCTTTCTGCCCGAGACATAAAAATGATATTCTTAAATACTTCTGCCGCACTTGCTCCGTGCCGGTATGCAAGGAATGCACGATAATCGAACACCCGGCTGCTCTGCACGACTGCGAGCACTTATCTGATGCTGGGCCTAAACAATTGGAGCTGATGCAATGTGCTGTAACTGAAGCCAAGACTCGAGCCACTGAAATAAGGCACGTTATTAAGACTGTTGAACATGCCGCTGGCAAATTACAAGTCCAGTACCACAAAGCTCAAAATGAAATAAACGATACGTTCCAATTCTACCGCTCCATGCTCGAGGAGCGTAAGCAAGAACTACTCAAGGAACTCGAAAGCGTATTTTCCACGAAACAAATTGCTCTCACAGTAGTCGGGCAGAAAGCTCAAGAGACTGTTGATAAGATATACCAGACGTGCGACTTTGTAGAGCGATTGACTAAATGCGCCAACATTGCAGAGATACTTATGTTCAGGAAACTGTTAGACACGAAATTGCAAACCTTATTGAGTTCTAATCCGGAACATACCGTACAGACAGCTTGTGAGCTTGAATTTGTTTCGAACTACCAAGCCATACAAGTTGGCGTAAGAAACACTTTTGGTTACGTGCGTTCTAGCTCAGAGGCGAATGTTGGCCCCACTAAACAGCCACCTATTGCTCGCCCTACCAATGGTAATCTATTGAACGGTGGGTCATCGTCCAGCAGTAGCAGCGTTAATGGAAGTTCAGGCAGCCTTAACGGTGGAATTCACCTACCAACCGGTTTGAACGGTGTGCTTGATCGCCCCTACACAAATGGTCTCCTAGGCCCCACAAGCCAATCCACCTCGCCTTTTGAGTCGAACATTATCTCAAAACGATTCAATAGTGCCAACAGCCTGGGTCCATTCTCTTCTGCTATTGGAGATATCAACTTAAATGGCATCAACCCCTATGAGAAGTGGTCTAACGGTGGTTGCGACTCGCTATTCCCGCCGACGACGACCGACCCCTACTCGCTAACAAATGCCGCTCACAACGATCCCATTTTAGACTTGACGAACAAGCTAATCTCCACTGCCATTTTCCCGCCGAAATCTCAAATCAAACGGCAAAAGATGATCTATCACTGCAAATTCGGTGAGTTCGGCGTAATGGAAGGTCAGTTCACCGAGCCCAGCGGAGTAGCTGTAAATGCTCAAAACGATATAATCGTTGCGGATACTAACAACCATCGCATCCAGATATTCGATAAGGAAGGACGCTTCAAATTCCAGTTTGGTGAATGTGGCAAACGGGACGGCCAACTACTGTACCCGAATAGAGTAGCCGTAGTCCGCACTTCTGGCGACATTATTGTGACGGAGAGATCACCAACACACCAGATTCAGATTTATAATCAATACGGTCAATTCGTGCGCAAATTCGGCGCCAACATCCTCCAGCATCCTCGCGGTGTCACTGTCGACAACAAAGGCCGAATTGTAGTTGTCGAATGCAAAGTAATGCGCGTCATAATCTTCGACCAGATCGGTAATGTGCTGCAGAAATTCGGCTGCTCTAAACACCTAGAATTCCCTAACGGAGTCGTAGTAAACGACAAGCAAGAGATCTTCATCAGCGACAACCGCGCGCATTGCGTCAAAGTGTTCAACTACGAAGGTATTTACTTACGTCAGATCGGTGGTGAAGGTGTCACCAACTACCCGATTGGTGTCGGCATCAACGCAGCTGGTGAGATCTTGATCGCCGATAACCACAACAACTTCAATCTGACAATATTCACGCAAGACGGACAACTGGTGTCCGCACTAGAAAGCAAAGTGAAACATGCTCAATGCTTCGACGTGGCGCTGATGGACGACGGCTCCGTGGTCCTCGCGAGCAAGGACTATCGGCTGTACATATACCGCTATGTACAAGTGCCGCCAATAGGCATGTGAGTAGCACGCTCTGATCACAGGAGATCCGAATGACCGATGAACTATAGGCCAAAAATCGACACCCTGAGACGTAAATACTATTATTAATCCACGTAAGGACTCGTCGTTCTGGCGAAGCGTGTCAATTTTTGTAGTCAAGTGACGATTTGTGAACGGAACTTGCTAAAACTGTGCAAGTGGTGCAACCCTGTGGCTGTCTCGATGTGATCATACTGGCTTAAGATGGGTATTCTCTACATTATTCGGCATAAGATCTCTTTATGAATTATTTCTAAACGAAACTGTAATGAGATTAGTTATAGTATTGACATTGTTATTCGAGTACCTATTGATTGATGGTTAGAGATTAAATTCCGTTGGAACGATCCGAAATTTCGCGCGACGGTGTTCTCGAATCCTTATCATTTTTTAATCTATTGAATAATATTTTTTCATATCCCACATCGTTAAATTAGGGATGAATATTAAGGGCATTTGTATTATTTAGCCCATTTGTTGGACCAATATTTTAACTATTATTACTTAACAAATTGTTAGGCGTTAAGCGTGTGATTTTATCGTAAATAAGAGAGCATCGAGCGGTATTGTTGTTAGTTTTAAGATTATTTCTACGGCACAATAGCACTTCCTGTTTTTAATTAGCACTTATTCTGTGTCGATGGAAACTATGGATTATAAAAAAAATCTAAATAAGGAGTTGTTACATTATTAATTAGGTAAGTGTTAAATTGATTGAGCTGAAATGGACAATCTTTGGTTACTACCCCACTAAACGTAGTTACTAAATTTTAGGGAAATAATGATGTTAGGGGTTTTATCAATGACAAAGTTGACTGCGGCGTTTGGACATTAGTAAAGCAATGACTATTAACCTCTACTGAATATTATACTGTTTCTTTTATACGTAATAGTAACATCACAAAGTGGCGATCAAGAATGTTTTATAGACCTCAATTAGTTCCAAATTTTATGCATTCTAAATAGTGATGCCCTCAGTTGAGAATTTATAAAGCATTTTTCGATACTAAAAGATTGTAAGTTTTTCTCTCGTTTCTATATCGGAGGGCAGTACTTCAGCAGTAATGTTATCGATACCGCCTAGTCGCTGAGAGCCCACGGACCCAAGTCTTCTGATGTTGTTTTAGTAACATTTGGTTGATATTGTTCGTTTTTATGCATTGATTGTATGTTATAAGCATTGGACACGGTAGTAACTATGTATTAGAGCACTTAGGAAATGGTCGTTTCGCTAGCATCTTTTTAATTTTTTGAGATTTTTAGCAGATTTAAAACGACGCGTAATCGCGTCTACTTACTGGGAGTATTATAAACAGCTCGGTATACAAAATAATTATACAATTTGTTATTCTGGTAAGAATTTTTTTATATGGAAGCAACTTTATTTTTGTAGTGTTTAGTATTACGGTGCATGTGTAACGTATACTTTTCTTTTGTATTTTATGGATATTGCGCTATTATTATTATTTTTTTACTACATTACCGTGTGTTTGAGTGTGTTAGCAGAATTATTTTAGTTTGATTTTTTTTTCATTAGAACTTTTTTTGGTTTTCTTAGTAAATAATGGTTTTTTTAGTATTTTTTCTCGCTGAATCTATGACAATAGAGAGATCTGATCCGGCTCAGGCTCGGTATCTTGAAGATCTGTTAGTTTTAGGTTACGCGTTTCCATTTTGGTGATATATCTTAAATAAATTAAAAATGTTTGAAGATGCGTCGGCAGGCGTCGCGTGCGCACCGTGGCGACCTGTATATCGTGTGCCATAAGATCATGTTGTGATTTAATAAGTGATATTTAGTATTGTTTGTAAATATGTACCATACTTTCATATAAATCTAATCATAAGGGTATCTGATCGAATTACTTATGATTGTTTCATCTTTATACTTGTAGTGCAAGTTATCGTAATTGTTATACCTACAGGAAATTTTACAAGTCTTTATTTAATATTTAATTAAAATAATAATTATATTTATTTACCACCGATTACCTACCTTATTATAGTAAGTTCTGGCAATATATAAACAATATAAATTAATGATGACTGCTCAATAAATAATAAAATATCTACCTGATTGCCAAATGTAAAAAAATACAAATGGCTGAAAGTTAAACGGCAACAACGTTAGTGTATGATCAATATGATCATTAATCTCGAACTTGGGAATTCGAATTTAGGATTACCATACTTGCACTAAAAGTTCAACGTTTTGAGAACAACTGATTTCTTCTCGCATTGTTTTCTGTATTTTGCCTACCACTGCGCACACGCATTCGTCGCCTTGACGCATCTTCGATCAAATAGTTAATCAACACTGGATTAGTTGAAACACGTCACGCGTCTTAGTGTCCAAATTTCAGTGATTATTCACCAATGACTTTATTATATAGACTGCCCTGTTCCTATATCCTAAGACGGCGTGATTGATGAACTTCATTTAATCCACTGACAACTGAACATTGATAGTAAGTCGACAATTGACCATAAATCTGCCTTACCTCAGTTGGCTTAGACGAATTTATCGACATCCATTTTATTCACCAATGTTTTTTTTTTATTAATAATTCATCCTAATGAACTGAGGTCACGCAAGAAATTGGGTAAACCGTTATTTTAGACTATAATGTCCGGATTTCTTTGTGAACATTACGCCACTTTTACTGACCTCAGTGTCATATTTTTGTTGTAATTTTCAATAAAGAAATCCAGTTTTTGGTAACAACATACGCTTCTACTTAATCGAGATCATTTCATCGTATTATATTTATATTAAGTATAGTATAGTGTATCGAAATTTAATAAAGTAAGATTTGCAAATTATGACAACTTCACGTTTACGCCTAGTAAAACTGTGTAACCCTGATTTAATTTTTTTAGTTTTTTTTTGTCGATCGATAGTTGCTCTTTATTTTTTAACCAGAAAATGGTAATTTATGTTTCAGTTATAATTATTATTACAAACTTAATTCCCAAACATTTTTTTTTTTGTGTTTTTGCATAATAATGTTAGTGAAAAAAGAAATGATTTTTCTGTACGAGAAACATTTTCATTCTTAAAAATTGCATTTCTAAAGCTCGAGGACTGAATTGAAACATGTCTTTAAATATATTTTGTCAATGTTTGTTGTTATAATTATTATATTTTTTTAATTATTTGTATAAACAATTGTTCTTTAAATTAATGTACATCGTTTTGTTTTGAATTATTTTTGTTGTAATTGCTTTTTATAATAATACCAGTTCATTGCAGTTTTGTCGTGTGTTTTATTTTTATTTTCTTTTTTTACCAAAGTAGCGCTTCTGTAGTTTCACCTGCGGAGTTGTAACTATTTTAATAAAATTATTTTAGTTACAACTTGCTATGCATGTTTGTGCTAATGAATCTGCTTATGATGTAAAACAGTGCCACACAAATTTAAAATAGGTTAACTTGATTCTGGTTGTAAATATTTTGATATTTATCATGATAGAAATAAACGCTTTAAATTCCACAAAGTACTTACTAAATCCTAATCACAATTTTAAACAATAAATTTTACCCTCACCTAAGATATTTGTTTTGTAACGCAGCTGTTTTTCATGGACATCCGAATTACCAGTACGTACTAGATTAGTCATAAAAATTAAGTATACCTGTAGATTATACCTTAAATCTTAGGTCTTTATCACAATAATTTCTAAAAGGCACAGTCTTAAGGAAAAAATGGAAAACAAACTTATTCACTTCACTGGAACCACACCTTTAGCAAGAAATTACGTATTCAATCGTAGCTACATGCATTTACAACGACAGTTATGTACTCGGTAATTACTAGTTACTAGTTTTTGGTGTTGGCTTCTAAAAATCTATTTTACATAACGAGCACTTTTATTCAATACACAATTACACATCGATTCTTTAGCACAAATGTCCCGGTGTAGGTCCTGTGTGTTACCCCCGTGTGTGTGCATTTTGACTAGACTTAATACAGTTGGTGTAGGGGAACAAGCGGCATGAATATCGTAAGTATTTGCTTTAGTCTTAAGTGCAAGATATGAGAAAGGGTTACTCTAATTAGCTTTTTAAAATGGCGGTTTTATATAAAAAATACTTTCAATTTGCCTGCAATTTTTAAGAGCAATGGTGCTTACTAATGAAAATTCAGTATTCACCAGGATTAGTTTAGTATGTGTGTATGCAGTTTGTATCCACAATTTAACAGGCAAAAGTTTCTTATGACAGTATGTCAACTAGCACTCTATATTGAGAAATTAGAGTAACCCAGAGCAAATTGTAAGTAGTACACGTTTTAGTATTTTTTACACACATTTTGAATTGGGATCAACAATTTTAGTTTTAAAATCATAATTATTGATGTGGCAATTTTAGATAGGTATATACTCCACCTTAAAGGTAATTTCTAAAAATATCATCTCGGTAAAGTTAAAATTAAAGCAGGTAAGTAGTTTACGAACTAAACATTTAAATACAAGATACCAACCACTCAACATCTCTGCAAAAATATTGATCCTGATCCAATTTCTCGTATCAGTCGGTCGCACAAAAATTGTATATAATTAAAAACAATAGAAAATAATAAATCAATTACAATATAATTCAATAATCTCCCCTCTACCGAGCTTAAAGCTTAACGCAACGACACAGCCATCCAGCAACACAAAAAAAAACATTTTTTTTAAAGAAATAACAAAAAGTGTTCAATTTTTGTCGAAACGACTGGTTCACAAAAGCGCAATTATTTATTATCATGAACAACATTTGCTTACCATCAGAAGACAACCTTCACAAAACACAAACGACGCTTCTCAGTGAATTAGGCGGTACATTTCCCAGCACTAAATATCTAAATAAAAAATACATATTCTTATGAATGTAGGCTATAAATCTTCGTGTGTAAGAACTATTTGTATTCTAATGTAAGAACCTAATATCCCAACTAAGCTTTACTTTTCTACGAAAACGTAGCTATTAATATCCGTTTTAGGACTCCTTGGATACAGTTCCCGACAGCTGCACTGCTTCACAAGAGCGCTACCAAACAACCAATATTTCAAAGTCAATTAATCTAGGGAACATTTTACTACTAACTTAGCACCTACTAGTAACGTAAGCGCAAGCTAGGCTTACAAGATCGTTTATAATTTTATACTCAGCAGTTTTTCTTAAGATTAAAATTAAGATCGAAGTAAATGATTTCATTCCCCCTTTATTTACATTTACATCAACGTTTTTGAAGAATCTCATTCGATTCGCCATTAGATATTGAGGATAAGAATTTCGATTGCTGCTGCTCCCTTCAACTCTTAAATCATTAATTCAAGCATGTCATTGTTAGAATCGAGGTGAAGAAGACTTGATCATTGATGAAATTTCAAGCTTTCAGCCACTCATCGTTCCCTTATTTGATTTAATTGCCGTTCTAACACCATTATCGCCAGGAAGTGTGTCGAGCAAAAATGTAAATAGTTTTAGAATAATGATGTTGGTAGTATTACTAACTAGACGTTAAGGGAAGTCGGGATCTTGAACAAGATGGTGACGTCACGACGTGGGTTATTAGAGAGAGGGTACGTAGTGTGAGAGAGTATTTTTATAAAACGAAATTAAGAATTAAAATATTTGTAGTGTGTTATTTAGGTATGACGTTTGTTGAGAAAGTCGGACGATTCGAGGCAGGTAGCACATTGTTGACAGAAATAATGGAACGATATCCGAATTTGACAGGATATAATAAGGGTTTTACAGTAACCATATCGATAGTGTATTCTACTCTTAATGATTGTTTGAAATCGAATAATTTTTTGTCAGTTAAGATTCACCTGTTAATGTATTCATCAAGGTAGATATAATGTATCGATGTTAGCTTATCATTAATGTATGTGGTTAACGATTTGGTCACTAATTATATTTACTTGGTAGTGCGTCGTTGAATTTGATATTCGTTGAGCCATGAGAAGTTGTAAATACAATAGCTGCTTCTGCGTTCGTTTCGAGTAGGCTGACACGACGTACCACGCAATCAATTGCTCAGGAATTGTATTCGTTTTCATATACATTCGTAAAGTTTTTTTCTATCATCGTTTCTATAAGTATGAAGCGATGTTGTGTCATTGTTGAGAATACGCTAAATGGAGGAGTATAATTTTAGTGAATTGCACAGAACGTTGGTGTTTCACTTAATTTTTGATGTATTTTTTCTTGAAAGAGAATTGTATTCAATGATTTTACTGTATTCACGACTGATGTTGAGTTTGATTATGAATGTAAAATTCGTTGATGTGTTTTGACGGAACGGAGCCTCAAGTTGCTGCGTGATGTTATGAGCCGCTGTTAGTAGAACGGATTCTATAGGAATGCTTCCGTCAGAACACTTTGTCTCAAAAATTGTGATTGTAAGTTAAGGTGATTAACAAAGCACATATAAGCACAAACCATCCATCCTCGAAGAAGTACTACGCTGAATGTTTTTAAAATTAACTCACGTTTGAATTTATGATACATTTTATTGTAAAAATTAAATACAAAATATTTTAGTATCGCTTAAGTTAGTTGAGACGTTTGCATATAATAGTGTTTATTTTCACAGTGGTGACGATTTTTTTAGCGACGAAGTTATGGACTTCTTGAAATGTTTTTACATGATATTGATTCTACTTTAAAATATTGACACATAGGTTAATGTGATTGTGTATTATCGTATACGTTTCTTTGCTCTTTGTGTACTATAGCGATTGGTGTTGCTACTTTGATTAAAGAGCGTTCTGTACTGACAACGCTACTTCATCTCTAGCTTTAACATCTTCCTGTCTTCAGACAAAGATGAAGCCGGTACAGTAACTATTTAATTTTCTTCATCACGTGTAGGTAATTTTGTAATCTAAGGTGTGTGATTTTTAGTTATAAATATTTTTACAAAGTGGAAAGATTCCAAATGATAGGAAAAGTTGGTAGCAAATGACATATCAAGTAATGTTTTTAAATATATGAGTGGTTGCGCGGCGGGAGTCGGGACGGTTAGTGATGGGAAGACGCGTGAGGCGATGTTTATAATATATTGGCACTGTTTCTAAATTGACAATACTGACGGATTATGTATTCGAATGTTGATCAAATGATATAATTTAATAGAGAAATGTTAACGAAACGCGACATATCGTCCACATAGTGGTGACGTAGGACAAATTGATAGACCAATGCAGGAATGATTTCGGATTGTCGCTGGCATAGAAAGTTTAGGTTGGAACGACGTAAAGTAAAATTTGGAATCTTTCTAAACGATGCTAGTCGCCAAAGAAATTGCTTTTAGATAATTAAATGTTATCATAATATGTGTATGCACGTAAGTTTATAAACCTATATTAATTATATGAAGCTTAAATTGTCCACACACAAATCGATTTTACACACTAAATGCCATCCTGCCAGTTGTAAGGAGAACACAATGCTTATGATGAACTAAATTTAAATTATATCCTATATAGCGTACGAGTAGTTGTGTATTTTTAGATATTGCATTGTCTATGTTAGTTTAGTGGGTAAGGCACATCGTGAGCTTTGAATCAGTGTAAGTCTGTCACCGATATTTTTTACGATACGAGACGTAGTAATGTTGATGTAATGTTTCAAGCCGTGCTTTCCTCGGTTAGTATACCACTTGTAGATTTGTAAGGACTAGTGACGCTTGTCACTCACTCCGTGCTACAGCTTGAGCTGCACTGCACACAGCACCGTTTCATTTGAACTTGGACACGCTACAGCTTCTAACACGGAACCGTTGAGCACTTCCACGTGCACGGGTGTAAATAAGGCCGTTATTAGATATAAACGTCATCATTAAAAACATAAATATAATTCAGTAATCTAACTTTATAATCTACTGAAACACCATAATGCGCCGTGGCCTTAAATTTGAAGGAATGTGTTAACCTTTGATAAAATAAAAAAAAAATCATTTGGGAAATTTTGTACAGACTATGATCCTCTGTGTTTCACATGTTCAGTCATTTATCATAAACTGTTTTTAATATAAGTGCTAAGATATCTTAATGACGTGTATGGCAATCCTATAGGTTAGATATTAAACAGTAGACACTACGTAGGAACGCTTTACTTCGTCCTAATGTAAAACGATTGTTGATTTCAATACTTTCATTCTTGCATATCCACATTTTAATGAAGATTTGTAATTGTTACCTACGCATTAGTTACTTTGAGACTGTTCAAAATGTACTATCGAGAATTTTTCACTAAGGGAAAGGGATGTTCTAGCAGATATTTTTGATACTTTGAGGATGATCGAAGGGAAACGTTGGTAGTGTAGGGTTTGGGGGGGAAGGGCGCGGCTGGCGAGGGCCCGTCCTGTGGGGAGCCTCTCACGGCCACGCTGCGAGGATCTTATTAACTCCCGCATCTTCGTGAGCGCGAATATTAAATGTTACTGTAAACGAAAAAAAAAACAATGTTGTTCTTATATGAAAACGCGATGGTTTTCGCTGATGACTTGTTGTTTTTCATATATTCAATAATATTTCCTTTATTTTTTGTACTCTTTAGTATTAAGAATTAATATTAAAATAAACTATTCAATGTTGATTACTCTAAAATACCAATAACTTATTGAATAAGGAATGTGTGAAATAGTTTCCCCGAGAGCCTTACTAGTTGAGACACCTTTTCCTTAGACGTATACCTTCAAACTGTACTCTTAACTATTGGTTAAATGATGTGAATGGCACTTGTTAACATCTCTTAAATGTTACTCGTCTGCTACTATCCATACTTTTTACATCCCCTATTCTAACTTCCACTAAGCTACAGTGTAAGAAAATCACCGCAAAATTCAGATGTTAGATCAGGCCTAGGAACTTAATGTAAGAGTTCATCATTCTTAGTTAGATGGTATGACTCAATTTTAAGACTGATGACAGAAAAAGAAAAAAAAAAACGAAAAAAAAAATTATTAAAAATCCTGGATACTTAACTGTTTCTTATTTTAGGTAGATCTTCTGAGTTCGCTTCTATACGATGTTAGTTGGCGGAACTGTAGGGTAGTGTAATGAACTTTGATAGCCAAATTTTATAAAGGAATGGTGTAACATGTTTCGCCAACTAAAGCCAGTGATGCCACATTATCGATCGATATTCATCTTCTGTCGATACTTTTCTATGTCTTCTATCTTTAAAGACGATGATAAAAATCGATAAATGATCGGGTTCGATAAAAACTATGGTAATGTTAACTTCAATAATGTTGACGTTACATTTGAAATTGATGGAAAAAACTTAATGAAAAAAAAAAATTGAAAATACTATTTGTTGCCAAAGTGTTGTTAGGAATAAACATGTAGTTATAAAAATCGGTTGTCACATGCATAATTAAGTTGTTCTTGGGTGGTTTGAAATTAAGGAGAGAAGTTGAAAAATATTTCCAATGATATATTTTTTCATAATGAACTTGAATGCTAATCGATACTTAAGGTTTATATCTGTGTAGGAATTTAAACTTAACGTGTGGTAATAAAATGTATCTTTACCATGATTTGTACTGTGTTTTGTAGAAAAACATCAATTATATTCAATTGACTGTATACTCTAACTACCAATTTCTTATTGATTATTTGAGATAATGATGATATTGTAATTAAAAATGTTGATGATTAAGATCGCGTATTCACTCGATACACAGTGAAATCATGGCAAATGATTTAGTTGTTTAGTGTTCATGTTACATTAGATTGTATTCGACAGTTCTGATCTCTAAATCGGTACACCTGTTTCCGCCTTTTTAGCACATCCATTTTTATCGATATCAACCCACTTTTTTTTTCACCGCACTAATGATTATTGCACATCACATTTCATTTTTAGGGGCAGTGTCTGTATGGACGGTTGATTTCTTATTAGTGCTAAACCTTCAAAACGCAATACTTAGAATAAATTCTTGTATAATAAAACAGTGATGCACCAGCAAATAATATGTTTACCAGGACTTTTCTGTACTACCTGACAAATCTTGCAATAAACTGCCTTCATAAACATTAGTTCATATGTCGCAATAATGAAAATTTAAAGGAAAAGTTCTTAATGACTGATTCATAGCGCTATTTAGAATCAACCGTTACGTAATAGGCATTTTCCTTAATTGAATACAGAATTGCAGAGATGGATTTAGGGTTGAAAAATGTGCACGATTTTGGTCGATGCCCTATTTATTTTTTTACTCACTAATAAATAAATAAAAAATGGCCATCACTGTCTAAAAAACACATAATAAGGTTTGTGTTTAGGTTCTACCTATTCCATTGTTCCAGCACTTTATTCATACCTATGATGAAACAACAAACCGAAATAAAAAAGAGTTGTTTTGTAACCCTAACAAACATGAACAAAAAGCATATTCTGTAATATTATTGAGATACCTAATTGAGGTTATTTAGGTGACAAAAAAATGCATTCTGAAACTTATACATACAGAACGCAGAGAAATTCCGAAGGGCATTTCGTGTATAATTTTTCACCATCAATGCATCTCTTCACTTCGGTAACATATTGTTTTGACATTGAACCTATCAAAGGCTAAATGATCACGACTCCGGATACCAACTTACCTAATCAAAGTTTAATCACAAGTTGATCTGCTGACTCTCAACAAACAATAGATAAACAATAGAGCCGGCCAACTTTGTTTTGAAGGATTAAACAAGATTACATGCAAAAGTTAATTAAACGCCGGTTAAAATTTCAAAATGGTTGGTTACCTACAGATATGAAATATCTTACGGGTTGGTCACTTAAAGTTATTACAGATTCTCTTGTTAGTCAATCAACACTTTTTTTATAGAGACTGATTATTTATTTAACAGATTCTTATAATGATGGTCAAATAGTCGATGATTGGGTTGACCGCTTGTCAATTTTATATAGCAGTGTGAACAAGCGGAGATCAATTATTATTTGATACCTGATTATTTAAGAGTACTCGTATGCGATAAATGTATCACTAACAATGTATTCGATACAAAAATAATGTTAAATTTGGCTCAAAAGGAAGGCTACTTCGGGTAAGCTAAAAATGTAATGTTTTCCATCCAGTTTTTTGAACATATCACCTCTGATCGGTTCTGTCAAAACTAAATCTCGTCTCATTGAAATTATTTGATTTTGTTTGTTGAAAATATGTAATTTATTAATAATTTATTGTAATTTATTATCGTGTGTCGCCGACGCTAGTCATCTAACTTTCGATTAGGTTAGACTCTAAGTTTTCTCGCTTATACGCGTGTTAAGTTATAAGGAACTTTTTGTAACTTCCCTTTTAATAATAGTGTTCTTTAATTTTATCCCCTCGGGAGTTCCATTTACTGTTTCTTTCTCTAGTCACGGCACTCGACAGTTTACAGTGTGTCTGTAGGGATAATTCTGAACATGAAAGTAGAATAGGTTTGTTGAACGTTCTTCAATACATACACAATAGACTACACAAGTAAATCTTCCAATTCGACTGGCAAATGTAATTTCAAGAAGAATGATGAGATTTGGTAATGCGAGCGGGTTTTACAAACATTGCTCCACATTTAAACTTGGTTTTTCATGTTCACTATTACAAACCCTGTGTTTTTCCCCTAGCTTGTAACTTTCCTTCGCTGTGACTGTCTTATTCGACCCTTTCAATATTTATAATAATATATGGAAAATTAGATTCCCTGTTAGCTAATCGTTGTCGAAATAATACTGACTGTGTACCTCTTGTTTTATTTAAAAATAATAAAAAGTATATTGTAAAGTATATTTTGCAGTTGGAATTAATGTTAGTCATTTGTCTTTGAGATAAAAGGAGTTTCTGGTTTTGTTTTTCTTACGCGCCATTTTGTTACGTCGTTTGTCGCACAAAGTCGTTTTTCGCGTGCTGAAAGTCTGCGATCATAAAAAATTGCTTATCTTTAAATATAAAAATGTACACATTCTTTTTATTAAAATAGCCTACGTGAGGTTTAAGCTTAATCACCAAAACAGACATAACTTTTGAATATTTAATAAAACTCGCTCATATCGTAGACGCCATCTTGGAAAACTATACTGCCACAACAATAAACGTCAAATGACGTTACAAAAATGGTGCATCGTAAAAAGTTAAGACATTCATCTTCCATGTTTAAGTTATTGTGTGAATTTGTGCGTTTTTGTGTTTTCTTTTTATCAGCCAAGCATTTTTTATACAGGCTTTTATTGGAATTGATACTTTTTAATACTGAACATTCCATTGTCGGTTTTTTTGAAAAAGAAGTTTGTTAATTTGTTTATTTATCTGTGGATTAACTATGTGTGGGTTGAGCATTTAAATCCCGTACGATTTTCGGTACATATCGATACCATTTCGATGTATCGATATATCGATATGAATACTCATACATACCTACTTGTTATTCAAGTCTTAATTAAGGTAGATCTTAAGAATTGATAAAATAATATCTGATGATAAATTTACTTGTATGTTGTATTAAAATGATGAACACGAAATAAAGAAACTGGTTTGAAAATAGGAGTGTTTTATTTGCAACGTCAATATAATATATTGTATACACTGTATTTGTTAGGAAAACTAATAAAAAACGAATACTTTACATAAACACAGGAACAAAAATAAGTTAATACTCGCATCTATTTAAAGCCTATATCCTCTTTAGTATAATCTATCTATATAAATAAACTAGCTGACTCGGCATACGTTGCCCTGTCCAAATTTCATGTATGAGAAAATGAATTTTCTTCATTTTTTTTGTGAATTTTTCCTGTTTTAATAGTTATTCTGCTATTCGTGGCGGAAGACAAATCCAACATATGAAACATCGTAAAAATTGGTCCAGCCGTTCTTGAGTTATAAGTGGTGTAAATAACCCGACTTTGTTTTATATATACAGAGTGTTAGGGTAAACGAGAGGCATACTTAAACGAAGACTCATGAAAATGAACAACTTTTAACATGGAACTAACCCTGAAATATGATAAAGAAAATCAGCTGTTCTATACAAAATGCAAAACCTACGCGATCAAAATGTACGAGACAGCTGATTTTTTTTTTCATATTTCAGGGTTAGCTCCATTGTAAAAGTTGTTCATTTTCATGAGTAAAAGTAAAAGTAAAGTATGTCCCTCGTTTAACCTAACACCCTGTATAGATATGTAATGCTGTTCGTTGGTAAGTGCATCACTTGAGAACTTGAGAAAGACCGATTTGGCTATTATATAAATTTTATAGCCAAATCAGAATATAAAAAAATTCCCGGAAAATTAAATTCGGAAAAAACTGAACGTCTTTTTTTCTATGACATTTTTGTAAATTTGGACAGGATAACGTCGGTCGGGTCAGCTAGTGTGGAATGTTTATCAATTATTTTCTATTCGCGCAGGGAAATGAAACTTGCGTACCTTACACCAATATAACGAGCTGTTTGTTATACTGTAACTGCACGTACTTAAGTTGTCAAGGCACAGTTTTGGCGGATATTCACTCAGTAAGTATATAACAAATGTTACTCCAAAAACTAAGCGAGATGTCGGTGGTAAGTTCGAGGTGTATTCCCGTTCGTCCCCTCGACCTCGTCCCCCTCGGGGGACGAACGGGAATTCACAAAAATAATATTTAATTTGTTCCCGATCGTCCCATTACTAATTCAAGAGGGGACGAATGGGAATATGTTCTTCGATTAGTGCCATTCGTCCCACTAAAAAGATTTGTGCATAATATATTTATTCGTTGTTTCGTAGTTTACTTTTAAATTAGTTACTTCGTTAGATTTTATCATTATTTTACAAAATTCTTCTCGTATTTTTTTATGAATTATAAAAACGTATCCTAAGTTTATCATTGTTTCATTCAAAATGTTTACCTACACTAAATGTAACAGCTCTGGCGGGATGCGCCGGCGATGCCGGTACTTAACAAAAGAGTGCCGATAACATTGTGTTATTTGCGTAAACCCTATTGGTTTACCTGACATTCTCTCCCTTTCTTATCCTTAAATTAGACCGGTTGGGATAGTGTTGACAAAACAATGAAAGTGCACGGGTGTTAATGTAATAATATATTCGACACGAATTCTGCTGAAAACTACTGATGTAAGTACCTACATTTTTGTTATAAATATTATTAGATTGCTTATAGTCAACACTATATTGTCTCGTGTCTATTTGTGTGTAAAATTAATGTGTAACACGTTCTGATTTCTTATACAAAATGTAACACAAAAATGTGACACCTTACCTTAATAAGCAAATGTGACTTTATAAAAATTAGGACTTTGTAAGAATTAGTTGACTCTGTGATTTTTATTCCTTAATAAATGACTGATTTTATTTCAAATTTGTTTTTTTACCAATTAAAACCACCAGTCTTATATTATTTGGTGGGAGCAATAGAACTAAAAAAAGAATTAATAAATTATTCCCGTTCGTCCCCCCAAAAAAATTAGGGGGACCATCGGGAAAATAAATAACATATTCCCGTTCGTCCCCCGAGGGGGACGAAGTCGAGGGGACGAACGGGAATACACCAAGTTCGAGACTGAACCGTCCTACTTTTGACATGACACTCATTGCACAAGCAATGAGTTAAGGAATACTACAAATATGCACATTCTATTATATATACCAAAAAATAAACAGCACAGCTGATATACCAAGTTCCAGCTCAAACCTAAAACGAAACGAGTCCTTTCCAAAGAACCACTTCATTAATATCGTCACACTCGCAACATAACATCATAAACCTTGAATAGGTAACCTTCATGAAGCCGTCGCGTTACTGACAAGACCAGACCACCCGGGCTGATGACGTCACTGTCGCGTGCCACTCCGTTATCATATTCCCAGGATTCTGTAATAGGAGAGAAATGAGAAATTATTGTGTTATAGTATTTTTATCTCACGAAGCGCCACGCCCATTACTTGAGTTAACCAAATGTAGAAACACGCTGTGAATGTGTGCATAGAGACGAGTAGCGTGAGCACATAACACGCACACACACACACACTTGCGACTTCGCCGTTGTCTCGAACGGTACCGAGAGCTTCTGCGCTCACGCACACATTCACAGAGTGTTTGTATACTTGGTAACCACGAGTAAAACGCGTGTCCCCTCATGAGATAAACATACTGTATGCAATATGGGCTGCAAGAGAGTATTGCAAAAACTCAGCATGGCAATCGAATTGGTGAGCGCATCGGTAGGAGCTACTATATTCGTCTGTTAGAATTGGAATTCCCAGATTGGAAGGTATACAGTGACAAACCGTAAAACGTTTGGGTTTGTCAAGATTCCTTAGAGCCTAAGGAAATCGAAGATTCTAGAATGTTTAAAGCAGTTATTTTTAGTAAGGATGTAACTATCTCTTTGGTGGAGTAGTCAAGCTCGACTGCTGAGCTAGTTGGGACCTGGGTTCGATTCCAAGGCCGTGTGTAGTATTAGTGTTTTAGTCAGAATGCTATACAGGTAAAGTTTTTAGCAGTGCGTAAATTTTCACAGGGTGTTCTACCCATGAATATGAACAACTTTCACAATAGGACCAACATTGAAATCACGAAAAAAAATCTGCTATTTCATACAAAAGTTCGATAACTACTCGACCAAAATGTATGAAACAGCTGATTGCTTTTTAGGGTTCCGTACTAGAAGGGTACCAAACGGAACCCTATTACCAAGCCTCCGCTGTCCGTCCGTCCGTCTGTCTATCACAGGGCTGTATCTCATACAGCCCTGTGACATGTGTTACAGGTAGACAGTTGAAATTTTCACAGATTGTGTATTCCTATTACAGCTATAACAACAAATAATAAAAATTAATTTAAGGGGGTCTCCATACAATAAACATTTCATTTTGAAAAAAAAATTCTTACCCTAGCATCTAGAACTCATCGAGTAAAAATTTTTTTTTATTTTTTTTTTATCTCAAAAATTAAGAAATAGGAGCCTTAAAAGTTGTAAATTTTAGTTCATTTTTGTACGAGCTCTATCGCAACAATTAAACAAGTTAGGAATTTGAAACTTCTGTATATCGTGTACCATATACTGTATTTAATCAACAAATACTAAGAACGCCGATTTATAAGGTATTTTGTTAAACAATGGGCGGTTTTCTGCAACTGAATTAAATAACCTTGTAATTCACAGTATCATTATGAAATACAAAGTTATCTTTGCGATTGTTAAACATATATGGTACGGAACCCTTCGTGTGCTAGTCCGACTCACACTTGGCTGGTTTTTTTTTGTGATTTCAGAGTTTTTCCCATTGTGAAAGTTGTTCATATTCATGGGTAGACCACCCTGTGAAAATTTGCACACTGCTTGAAAACTTTTCTTGTATAATGTGAAGAATCTGCTATCCTAATGAATTAAATGGAAAAATAGACTCGAAACAAAGTATAATTTAGGAAATAAAATAAAAAATACAGTATTTATTATTAAAAAAAAAAACTAACCTACCTAAACACACTGCAATTCCAATTTAAAGTAGTGGCTCCATCATTTATTGTTGATTCTGCAAATATCCAGGTTGAAGGAAACAGAGAGTATAGGTACTATCAACGATTTTTGTCCGTCACACCCCCCCGCTTTTCGTATGCGCTTCGACGCACGTTATATAAAAAAGGTTAGAATCTTTTTTTTGCCAAGTAAAGAAAAAACAGCAATTAACGTTTAAGAAAAGGGACATTGTTTATTTCAGGGTCATCCTTCTTAGGCGACATTCTTCGTTCATTGGTCAAACAAAAATAATTAACTTTAAAAAAAAAGACTCGTCCTTCATTCATTGGTCAAACTAAAAAAGGGCGTTGCAAACTATTATTTCAATGTTCAACCGAAAAAGTTTTGAAAAGGGTGAGGCACAACCTCTTTCGATGGTACGTTGAGGTCACCCGGTTATACAGCTTGTACCATCTAAATAAAACTGGATCAGTTTCAGTAGCCTGGAATGTGGCTGTGATCCCCTTTATGTAGTCTCCATCACGTTTTTTTCAGAGTTGAAGTCTTTCTTTTCAAAAAAATGCCACTTGTCAGTTATCGAAACGGTCAGAAATATCAGTATTCATTCAAGTACTAAGTTCATGAACCTCTTCGATGAATTCTGAGAGCGAGTCAATTATTTTTATAAATCTAATTTAGGATACAGTTATTCAGTAAACAATTATAATTATTTATAAAATACAATATTTGAGCTAACATATTGATAAAAATAATTTAAATTATATAAATCAAAAATAACCTTCATAGAGTAAGCCAGTATGAAACTCTATGACAGAAAATTTTGAAGAAAAAGTAATGATAGCTTGACAGCCTGACATAAGTGTCATAACATTATAAATTAAGGAAATTAAAGAAAACGAATCGTTTTAGACCGATTCGCAAAATACTAATGCAAAATCAATAACATATAATAATGTATGTAAAGTGTAAGTATATGATGTAGAATGTCTGTAGTACGTAGATACTATACCTAATATTGTACGTTTGGCTAATAGGCGGATGCGATGGCCCCAATTAACTGCAAACCTCGTTTCATCTCGACATGGGAAAAGGCCTTTGCCCTTCAGTAGGCCAATCATATTATAAAAGTTATATGCTGGCGTTCGAGATAAAGTAAGCAAGTC
Source organism: Cosmia pyralina (assembly GCA_946251885.1). Classification (NCBI taxonomy): domain Eukaryota; kingdom Metazoa; phylum Arthropoda; class Insecta; order Lepidoptera; family Noctuidae; genus Cosmia; species Cosmia pyralina. The sequence goes on along the minus strand of OX276342.1, from coordinate 19,804,774 downwards.
ATGCGCCGATTACTTTGGCCCGGTCCAAGTCCAAACCACGCAAACAGAAAAACCACGTCAAAACAACTATTTACCGTTTACGTTAAACTTTTGAGACACTTTCGACGTCATCTCTTAACCAACCATTTATTAAAAACATCAAAAAATATTGTTTCATTTCACCTCACAAAGTCCAGGAGCGCTGAAATCACATAGTTACGCGTCACATAACTATGTGACGCGTCACATTGCCTGGGCGCACGTGTTGTAGACTCGTCACGTCCGCCCTGCGTCAATCTGGATATCTCGCGGGTCGTAAAATATGTTGCCGAATTGCATAGTGACATTGTATGGGTCCCGTACGTAGGGAAAAAGGTTTATGTCTTCAGAAACATTACCCTCCCGTGGCGTGCTTTTGTATGGATTTTTATAGTCTTTCTTTGTGTTTTGTATCTTAAAACCCCAGGAACAATCATCCATACAGTAAATCAATCGTCCGTATATAAAATCGGTAACACATAGTAGCTACGATACAGAAAGACATCAGAAAAAAAGTATACCTTAACAGTGGCAGACTAAGCCTGTCCGGGGCCGCAAAAGTGAATGGAGCCCCCCCCATCCAAAAATGAACGTCGAAATAATAGGTCTTTACCTATGAAATTGCCGTTTTGTATGAAAAAATTTAGACGAACTTTTTTCATGCATTTTTTATTTGTATTAATCGAAGTAATCACCCATGCAATCAATGCATCTTTGCCAACGCAGTGGCAGTTTATTGATGCCCTTCTTAAAGAAATCAGCTGGACGGGAGGCAACAAATTCTTCAAAGGCATTTTGTACTGCCTCTCGGGTATTAAATTTTTTTCCCGCCAAGAAGTTATCCAAATTCTGGAAAAAGTAGTAGTCTGTAGGCGCAAGGTCTGGTGAGTAGGGCAGATGACGGAGAGCTTCCAACCCCAGTTCTTGCAACTTGGAGACCGTCTGCTGTGCAGTATGAGGTCGCGCGTTGTCGTGCAGGAGCAGCGGAGACGAGCGATTGACCAATGCTGGTTGGAGATGTGCCAGCTTCTCCATCATTTTGTTCAGTTCTTCACAGTACACATCTGAAGTAATGCTCACCCCGTTTGGTAAGAAGCTGTGATGAATCACACCGGCGCTAGACCACCAAACAGTGACCATCACTTTTCTAGGGGTAAGTTTTCGTTTAGGGCATTGTTTAGGTGCTGAACCAGGATCCAACCAACTTGCTGAGCGCTTGCGGTTATCAAACAGAATCCATTTTTCATCGCAAGTAACAATGCGGTTCAAAATTCCTTCATTTGTGTGTCTGTTGAGCAGTGCAAGGCACGTCTCGACGCGTACTTCGCGCTGGCGATCATTGAGTTCGTGGGGCACCATAGAAATATAAAAAACAGGAGAAGTGGCATGCGGGCGTGTCTGTGTCCACGCGTTATGCGCACGCTGCGCCTTTACTCGCCAAATGGCCGTCTCCGCGAACTAGTACGCTTTCGACCGTGGTCACGATAAATTATAAAAATGCCGTGTTGTTCAGTGGTTTCCTGCAAAAACCGAAGTGATATTAAAAACTTCGTATCTCACGGAATCACTTACCATATGTAAGTAAAAGTATTTTACTGTATTTATCTTTAAAATCATAAAAAACAACAAATCGTAAAATATTTCTTGCTTTTACTACGTTATTTTTGTTTTCAAATATCGCAGCGGCTGTACTATTTTTGCAGCAAATACATTGCTCCTTAACCACTACCTTAAGTATGTCGCTAAGCGACTGGACAAGCAATGTAAAAAATCTTTTTTACAAAAAAAAATACAACCGACTTCCAAAAACAACTACAAAGTGAAAAATAACTTTAATTTTGGAAGTCGGTGTCTAGTTAAATGTATTTTCGTTTTTTGCCACCGACTTCCGAAATTAAAGTTATTTTTCACTTTGTAGTTGTTTTTGGAAGTCGGTTGTATTTTTTTTTGTAAAAAAGATTTTATTTTTCACTTTTTAGTTGTGGAACCTACCCCACACAAATTCTAATACCACTACCTGCAAAACAAAGTACTCGTAGAACATCATCCATATAAAAGTTGGGAAAAAATACGTATTATTGAAGCTAACTCAAAAACTACCAAAGCAAAGTTAATAAATTTTATATGGGACCAACTGTGATGTATACCCTCTCGAATAAAACAAAAACAATCCAAATCGGTCCAGCCATCTTCGAGTAATCGGGGAACATACATATAACACACATACAAGGTTCCGACGAATTGATAACCTCCTCCTTTTTGAAGTCGGTTAAAAATAACAAAACGATACTTTATTTACGCGGAGCGTCGCATAGTACAGCCGCTGTGTCTTGCGGCGAGATAGTGATGAGGTTAAGATCCACTAAAGTAGGCTATCGATAATAATGTCGATTGCCCAACGAATATTATATTGCTATTATAGTTTATTTTTCAATTTGTCAACCGTTTTAGCCCGGTTGGAACACTTGAAAAGATGACGTTTAAGTACGGTTGGAAAACCTTTGAGAATGTAAAATAATCTTTTTTACTGTTTTTGATTATTTTACAGCGTACCTAGTTGAGAAATGCATAACCAACGGTCGTAAAGTAAGTTTATTAATGTTTAGGTGGAGTGTTTTTGGGTTTAAATTATCGCATCTTCGTGCTATTTCCTTACTTTTTTTTGGTTTTGGTATTTTACTTCCGATAAAGTCTTTAACTATGCACCACAAGATTCGAATGCGTTGTAGTAATCGGTATGGTTCAGATAAAATATTAGTGATTTTTGCTTAAAATAAGTCAACATATTCATGCTATTTATTTGTTATGCATGAGTATGGCATGTGTTTGTTTTCATATATTTCACTATTTCTTAACTAAGGGTTTTTTTTAATAACAAAAGCCTATTCGCCTGTTGCCTGCTACCTGCTTACACATCGTGAGGTTAAGAAGTATAGACCGCGCGGAACTAGTTGACCGCGCCTTAGGTATGTGAGCGGTGGGATGGAGGAGCGGGGGCGCATTACTCAGTACGTGCGTTGCGAACCGCCGCCTCACCCCTGTCTCAGCGGCCAACTAGTTCCTAGACTATAGATTAAGATACTTATTATGTAAATGATAAATAAGTTCTTATAGTACCTTTTTAGCTTCCCAAAAGATACAAATACAAAAAAAAGAATGGATTGATGCCACAGGAAGGCCACCTAACTGGTTCCCAACAAAATATAGCACCATATGCTCAATTCACTTTAAGGCAGAAATGTTCCAACCTCTAAAGAAAACTCGCAGGCTTTTTGAATGGGCAATCCCAAAATTAAGAGTACGTCAAGTACTGAACAAATACCTCCACTTTACAGGTCAGTGAGTAAACACATCATAACAGGGTTCAACAATTCCTATGGTTTCACAGCCTAAACCAACTTAACCGGATTGTTTTAATTTATTGATTCGTGTTTTTTTAATATACATTTTTTTTTAATTTAAAATATATAATACTTTCTGGACATATCATTTTTTATTTTATTTTCAGGACCCCAAATTTTTCTTGTACAGTAATAAATGGAAGTATCGATAACTTTCCGATTTAGTCAATCACTAGCGTATATGTAAAATAAATTGCTTTTTGCACAACACAAAAATAGCGCCAGATGTTTTTGTGTGAGTAAGTTGTACGGTGCATGGTAAATGCACGCTGTGTGTGACGAGTTAAGGTTTATAGTTGATTGTGTAGTATGTTCTGATTTATGAATTGCAAGTGTGTGCGCGACTTTGTATCTATTGCTTTTGTTGAACTACATGTGTAGTAGTGGCGCGGTGGTGGGGCCAACCTAGCGACATCGGGTTCTGATACATTTTCAACTACCGGGCATATCTCCTTCTTTCATATATCTATGTGGGGCACCCATTTGTCAAGCTTTTTTACCTTGCCAATTTGACGCAAATGGACCAATATTGTTTTGACGCTAACGTCGAAAGCTGCTGCTAATTCAGCCGTAGATTGTGTATCATCAGCTTCCACAATTGCCTTTAATTCGTCATTGTCGACCAAAGTCTTCGGACGACCGCGAGGTTCATTTTTCAGGTCGAAATTTCCAGAACGGAAGCGAGCAAACCAATAACAAGTGGTGCGTTGGTTTGTAGTGTTAGCTCCGTAAACGTCGTTGATGTTGCGTGCCGCTTGTGCCGCGTTGCTGCCACGACGGTACTCATATTCCATAATTACTCGAATTTTTAACGTATCCATGATGACGAAAAAGATTGAAATGCGATGAAAATGTAACACTAATCAATAAACAAATGACTACTTTTGGAAAAAAAAAATCCATGTTTTTAAAATAAAATTAATTTGAAATTAGAATTCTTAGCCAAACAAAAATTATTTTGATTTGAAATGGCCAGTACTGCAGAACGGCAATTTCATAGGTAAAGACCTAATATTTAGCATGCTTGGAAAGGCTTTGTTTTCTTTTGACTACAGAAATATAGGGGATATTATCGACATCTGAAAAGCTAAGTCAACAGACGAACAGTGGAGTCTTTCATCCCTCCCCCCCTCCTTAGTCCACTGGCTTAGTAGGTAAAATTAATAAAAACAGGAACCGAGACAGTTTACGTAAAATCAAAGCATAAAATCGGTCTATAATATATCTCTGGGACACAGGCCTCTTCTCTGTGTGAAGGAGTGTGCTAGTGAGGCGACCTGTGGGTGTCAAATACGAGCCGAGCCTACAACGTCCTGCGCGTACAATACAACAACGCTTTCAGGATGCTGTAACGGCATCCTGAAAATGATTATTGGCTGAGCGGACTGCCCTATCCAAAGTCAATGGATAAAGGTAGTTATATGATCATAATTAAATGAAATGTAATGTAAGTAGGTACTAATAACACATAGCATTTAAGCACAATCTGTTACTAACCACTAACAACTTATGGACTCCAGGTCTGAAATAAAAAAAAAATAATAATAATAATAAATAAATAAAAATAAATAATAAATAAATAAAAAAACTTTTTTACAAAAAAAATACAACCGACTTCCAAAAACAACTACAAAGTGAAAAATAACTTTAATTTTGGAAGTCGGTGTCTAGTTAAATGTATTTTCGTTTTTTGCCACCGACTTCCGAAATTAAAGTTATTTTTCACTTTGTAGTTGTTTTTGGAAGTCGGTTGTATTTTTTTTGTAAAAAAGTTTTTATTTTTCACTTTTTAGTTGTGGAACCTACCCCGCACAAATTCTAATACCACTACCTGCAAAACAAAGTACTCGTAGAACATCATCCATATAAAAGTGGGGAAAAAATACGTATTATTGAAGCTAACTCAAAAACTACCAAAGCAAAGTTAATAAATTTTATATGGGACCAACTGTGATGTATACCCTCTCGAATAAAACAAAAACAATCCAAATCGGTCCAGCCATCTTTGAGTAATCGGGGAACATACATAAAAAAAAAATAAAAAAAAAAAAAAAGGTTCCGACGAATTGATAACCTCCTCCTTTTTGAAGTCGGTTAAAAATAAAAAAAAGGTCTGAAATAAAGGTATTTTATTTTATTAAGTATTTCTATTTTATTTAATCCACCACGCGGGCCCGCGTATTAATGGATGTCATATGTTTTGAATTTTTGTTTCTAGAGCATGCCATTTTCTTCAAGATGTTTTGCTTCAACGTTGTGAGAGAAACAAAAAAAAATCATCATCATCATCATCATGAATTAAATGACACAAAGTAAGTGTCTGCCTGGGTTCAAACCTTCGACCACTTCAGTCATGGGCGTTACCACTGGGCCACCACTGCTTTTCAAATAAAATAGTTTAGTTCCAACGATGAAATGTAAATGTAGGTATTATTACTAGGTATCGTCCGTCAGTGCATCGTCGTCACAAAGGCTAGGAGTCGAATCTGCGACTAAAGTTGAACATTCCGCAATAAAAACATAACTAATATAATAACACATAATATCTCGTTTAATGATTATTTAAGTAGCTTCGCCATTGCTCTCACAAGGGTGAATGAAAACATCGTGAGAAACCGGCATGTCCTTTAACCAAAAAATCGAAGATATGTGACATCTCTACCAACCCGTATTGGACCCGTGTGGTAGGTTACGGCCCACTCCCTCTCACGATAGGAGGCTTGTGTCCCTGCAGTGGGAACATTATAGGCTGATTAGTGGTACAGCTGATAGTAAGTATAACAATAATATTATTTTTTATACATTACGACATTTATGAAGTACACGCAAAAATAAGAATGGCAGAGTGATCTGTACGGTGTGGGTGTCTGTAAATGTGTGTGATGATGTGTGTATATTTATGTATGTATGACTAAACTGCCACTACTGAGAGCTGGGTGTCCAGCGATTCATACCTTAGCGGCCACGGCTTATTTTAATTTAATTTAAATATTTGAATTGTTTTTTTTTAAGGACGCTTTTAACGTTCTACATCTTTCTCACATGTAAAATTTCAACATGAATGATGTAACCATTATTTTGTAACCATATCTTGATTTAAAAGAGTGTCCGTGGAGTTTCTTGCCCGTTCTTCTCCATAGGTACCTACTATGCTTTGGAATGGGCGCCTAGCTTCATCTTTTTGACTGACCGACCCCTTGACAATTCAAAAGTGCCTGTAATTGGTTTAATTGAAATAAATGCTTTGAGTTTGAGTTTAAGTTTTTAGTTATTGATGGAACATTTGGATAATCACCTTTTTAAGTCTGTATTTTAATTTTATGCTAAAAAAATTGGTGCAAGTTAAGTATAGCCAAGAAGACGTTAACCTATTCACTTTCCGTTTTCCTTATTTCCTTAAGAAACCCTAACCAGAGAATGGGCAACTCACTATCCAGTGTTCACTAAGACAGTCATATATCATGCCAAATGCCACAAGCTGACAGATTTATTGTATATTTTCGCGTTTCTTAAATTAGACGGATGTAGTCATTTACAATGCGAATAGTGAAAACATTGTCATTATTAAAAAGTTATGATGAAGTCCTATGTAATAGGGGTTGAACCTACGACAACGTTCAATTCAAAGGGTCCATCGTTTATGTTCGGAAAAACCGAAATATAGTGAATAAAATGTAACTATCGACCAACAGAAATTGATTTGTATTCCTACCTAAATTATTATAGATTGCCGCACTAATTCCGTCGGTCCCTTCTGGTAGTTCTGGTCTGGTCCAATGACCAGTAGTGCTATTCTGTAAACATCTCACCGTGATAACTTAGGTGAAGTGAGCGTGAAGTGAGCCGTCATTCCACCTGATGCTAGGGGTTGACACTATTGACAGCTCACTTTAAGATCACTTCACTCATGTTTTCACGGTGAGATATTTACAGAATAAGCACTACAGTCACATTTAATTCGGCAAAGTTTGGTTTTCCCGAAAATTAACTATGGATATTACTAATTCGTGTTCGGAACATTGCTAAATACAAATGTACTGCATTATGTCTGGTTGATCTAGTGCACGCAAAGCGCTACTGCAGAGCATGTTCGATTCCCGAGTCAGGCAAGTGTTATTGAGTTTTTTTCCATCTGGAATTTTTCATTAGCAGCCTAGAGTCCGGATTTGTGCCCGGTTGATGGCAATAGGCTCGCCCTCTATTACATGGGACTTGAACATAACGTGCGGAATGCAGGTGTACTATATAGGTGCAACTCTACCCAATCCTTCGGGGACGTGATGACATATTACCTACGAGTACGTATTTAGCAATTTGAGAATCCATAGATTAAATAAAAACTAAATAGAAAGAAAGAAAGAAAAAGAAAGAAAAATATTTTATTTGGGACACGCACAGGAAATACAGTTAAAAAGAGCATATAAAAGTAACAAAATAAACATTAAAAAGCAAAAAAAACAAAAAAAAGAAATCAGAATAAAAAAAAAGAGACCTGTGCGAGGCCAAAAAGGCTCCCATCTCAGCATAAAGCTGCGATATTTAAAAAATAAATACCGCAACGCTGGTATTCTGATAGGGCCTGTGTGATGCCACGGACATACCCACGGATATCAATTAAAAATAGCAAGGGGAATAAAATCAAATAAAATAAAATACAAATACTAGAATACTTGAAAAGAAAAAAAACAAAAACCGTCAATAAGGTGTAAAGATCGACTCACGCTTGACGCCCGACGGTCCAACCTCACTTGTCTATGCTATAGACTATTGTCTATATTTATGACAAGCGATGAGACCATGCATGAGACGCGGGCGCAGGCGACTGGCTGTCAATGTGCATTAATGTAAAAAAGGAAGTAAAGTCACACAAATAAAAACAAAGAGTGAATAATAAATACGACAAGAAAATGGTGCAAATAAATAATATACACTTCTGGACACATCTATTGGCCCACCTTAGAGTTTAGGTTTCGATGGCCCCTACCGAATTAAGATTGCTAGATTGAACAAAAACTGTTGATGCAGTTTTAAACCTGATACATTTTACCATCTTTTTCGATCGTATTGTTTTAAATTTGAATTCAGAATACCATACGACATGGAGCTACGCCTAACAAGTCGGATATGCGCCTTGTTAAAGGCAATTGATTTTTGAATAAAAAACATGTTTTATCAAATAAAGGTTTAATTTAATAACGCGTGTTGCCTCCATGGGCATCTACCACAGCTCTCATACGATTAGGCATAGAGTTTATCAATCGCTCTATGAAATTTTGAGGGATCGTCTCCCATTCCTCTTCTAAGGCAGTTTTCAACTCCTGCATCGTCTGGGCAACTGGCTGACGAGCCCTAACACGTCTTTTTAGCTCGTCCCACATGTGCTCAATGGGGTTCATGTCTGGGCTTCTGGCTGGCCAGTCCATAACTGTGATGTTCACATCCCGAAGATATTCCCTGACGATGCCGGCCGCATGGGTTCTTGCATTATCATGCATAAAAAGGAAATTTGGGCCCACATAGTCCGCGTATGGTATCACGTGAGGTTCTAAGCACTCACGAATGTACCTTTCAGCATTTAATGTTGGCAGCCGTAGTCCTGTAACAACCTCAAGTTGAGTTTTGCCGCTCGCGGATATACCGCCCCAGACAGTCCATGAGCCACCGCCATAAGCAACCCTCTCTTCAAAGCAGCATTGTGCGAAACGCTCTCCCTTACGTCGGTAGACCTTCTTCCTTCCATCATTGCCATGTAACACAATTTTAGACTCATCAGAAAAGAGTACACGGCTCCAATCTTGCTGTGTCCAATTTAAGTGACTGCGTGCGAAATGAAGGCGCGCTGTTCGGTGGGCTCGCGTTAGTTTGGGGCCATTAGCTGGCTTGTGTGGTACCATATCGCGTTCTTTTAACCTTCTCCGAACAGTTCGAGCGCTCACAGATACTCCGTGGAAGTCGCGAAGTTGGTTTTGTATCTCAATGGAGGTAAGGTGACGATTTCTCTAGCTGGTCGTCACGATGAATCGATCCTGCCTTTCAGTTGTGACCCGAGATCGTGGCCTTCCTTGGCGACGAACAAAGCGGCCAGTCTCTAGGTACCTCCGATAAACATTTCGGACCGCAGATCGACTTAAATTAAGTTGAGCACTCACGTTTCTTTGGCTGTGTCTGGCCTGAATAAGTGCCACAGCTTGGGCGGCGACTTCAGGTGAAGTATCCATAGATTATTGATAGAACCTCACCTTAATGTTAAGAATAAGTAATGTTTGTTGCAAAACCAAAGATATCAATAACTTTTTTAAGAATTAAATCCAAGTAAACCAATAAAACCAAGTTTTCTTAGTATTCGATTGTTTGATATCAACAAACAGGCTCCAAATTGTCTTTTGTTTCTTTAAATTCTGTGTTCGAAATTCAAAAAAAGACTATTGAATGAAATTGTGAATGTGCCAGGTTCAAAACTGCATAAAAACTTTTTGCTCGACCTAATATAAAATTTTAGCTAGGACCAAACGAAACTGAAAATACAAGGTGGGCCAAAAGATGTGTCCAGAAGTGTAAAGTATTGTTGAGTGTATAACTGAATGTGTTGTGTTGTGTAAGTCGGAAGAAAAAAAAAATAATCAATCACCGAGTGAAAAAACAAAGCGTTCAAAGTTAAACATGCTGCTAGGAACACAAGACTCCGCTAAGGTCACCAATACCAACTACGTGCAGACCCAGGGTGAGTTTAGACTATCAGAGACTGGTTTCCTTTTGTATTCGTAACAAGTGTTGCTTATATTTAATACTAAAAGTACCAACTGTTTTTATAGCACGAAACGGCGGTGGCAAATCGTTCCAGCAGCGAGAGGCAGCGAATTTAAAGCTTCCACGGAAAGCAGCAAATACTGTTCTTTGGTAAGAGTCTCATTTGAGAACGGCTGGACCGATTTAGCTGTTTTTTATTTAAAAATGTTCATCATAGTCCGAAAAAGATTTTTTCTAAAGAAAAATACAAAAAAAAAAACCCGGAAAATTGTAAAATTTGGGAAAAACTAGCGAACATAAATGTACTGAACATCTGATTTTTTTTTCGCGATTTCAGGTTTGGTCCCATAGTAAAAGTTGTTCATAATAATGAATACAATGACTCCTTAAGAGATTTTGCGCATTTAACGTTACACGTTATGTAAGTATATATTTTTTTTTATTTAAGAGTTAAATGTCAAAGTAAGGGGAAAAAACATGAGACGCACAAAACGTCGTTGCTAAAGTTAAATATTAAAAAATATGCTATGATTACCTCTTATCTTAATTTAACCGAGATCTATCGTTTGAGAATATTTGTATTAATGACAACAAGCTAACGTTTCATGGTCACATGGTATCGGTAGCAAAAGATTCATTTAGGCGATTAGGTTTCATACTGCATATAAATATGGGATAAGGGCAGGAAGATGATGATGGTTTCATACTGCACAATGCTAAAGATTTCATCAACATAAGCGCTATTAAATCTATTTTTAATGTGCTTGTCCGCAGCAAAATGGAGTCCAGTGCATACGTCTGGAACACGCACGAAACGAAGTACACTTTACTCTTAACCTCTCCCATAGGTTCACACCTACTTAGGATGATTTTTTATCCATCGGATAATGTTTTTTTACGTTTATATTATAACCTATAAGCTTATATACCTATTTTGTAAAGGGTTTTTCCTTATGCACACACGGGGTGCAGTTGGCCTTTGAGGGGTTAAAAAGTTCAAAAAGCATATCTTAGGTATTTGTACAAATGTTTGAATGGATATTATCCGTTTATGTATCCTTCGATCTTTCTTTTAGGCTGTTTAGGGTACAATTCTCTCGAGGTCACAAGAAAAAATGACCAAATTATTAATATGAGTAAGATTCTTCACGGAAAAACAGATGCTCCTGAACTGCACGACGAACTATCCCATCTTTTTGCTCCAATAAACTACAGCCATAACAGGAGATATAGATTGTTCGCCGTACCTAGGAGTTGAACCGTCGCTCGAGCCCAGTCTCCTGTCCCTCGCACACTCACTGCGCTCAACGCTCTCTTGGACGCTAAGCCTGACTGTTATGTGTTCGCGGATGAATGGAAGAAGATCTTGTCAGCATGTCTGGAGTATTGTGAGAAGAGCGTATGTCTGTCGAGTAGTTGTATACTTTTGTTATTGTACTTAAATAATGTGTGTGTCTTAACTAATGTAACTGACCTTGGCCGTTTTATGTTAAAATAAATAAATAAATGCGAAGTCTAAATGCGAACCCAGATTACACGGAGTCCTGCCATTCTTCTTTAGGATTACCAATAAACGGCAATAGGTTCATCCTCTAAAACGTAGAATTGAAAAACACTAGTGTACATAATATTCATTACTGCATACCCCTTGGGTTTACTAAAGTCGTGACGTATATAAAAATTGCAATCGAAATTACAAACTCCCCGAACAGCGTAAACCGCTACGTGTCTACGGCGTAGCTTCTCGTAGCCGCGTAGTACGCCGCCGTCCAAAATTCATGACTATCCGTTTGAAGTGTTAACTTTGCTACGTGAAAAGGAATATGTTTTCAGTTTGAAATGTTTCGGCTACTTGCTATTTAAATAGCTTAGAGTTTTAGGTGCTTCCTTTAAAATGTGCATACTAGTGCATAAGTGACTAGCGACCCACTCCGGCTTCGCACTAACTATCTATAGCCAGATGACTTGTGGTGGATGATTGAAATACTACCTTGAATTCATGCAAGCCTAGTACTTTTTGTTAGGTTACTGCTCAGAAAAAAATGTAACAAAAAAATACCGAAAAGCCAAAAGTGAAGTGACGTTTTGACGTTTCTACTGGTAGGATCGTTGTCTGATTTGTTTTACGGAAATAAAATAAAATAACGAAGATACAGTGTCTGAAGGGCTTTTAATTGAGTTTTGAGAAACAATATACAACATATACAGTGTAGTGAGGTTTTGTGAGTGCTCCTAAAGTGCATAATTGTATAATTTAAAATAAATTAGTAAAATCTGCAAACCACCCTACATTTTTGATAATAAGTTTACGACGATAATCTGTCAAAAAAAGACCTGTAATAGGAATGCCTGCGATGAAGTGCGGTGGATGCGGCAAATTTTTGTCAACAAATGACACAGCTAAGTGCTCGAAATGCAGCGTCGCTTATCACAGAGTGTGCGTCGGCCTCCCTACAAAAGGCCCCTTAGTCTCTGCCTGGCAATGCCCTGAGTGTAAGAAAAATGTTCGTAGGGACAATAAGGCCGAAACGCCGGTACGAGGTTGTATGGCACAAGTACAGGGTGAGGAGATGGTGTTCATGCCAATGCCAACGCCACCAGCTGTGGTGACGCTGGCTACCACGACGCCTCCTACGATGCAAATGTCAAATGACGCATCGCCGACGCCTCGGACAACTGTTACACCGTTGATGTCCCAGGCAATCACGGCACCATCGTCACCTGTGGTGGTGGAGATTCCTGACTTCCCGCCGGACGTAGGCTCTGCTTTAAAATTAGTAGTGGAGGAGTTACGCACTTTGCGGCTTGAAGTCTTTGAGCTTCGGAAAGACGTGGCAGAGTTGAAGGCGTCTAGCGACTCGTGTCACATCCGTATGGATGGAATTGAGTCCAGACTGGAGGCGCTTGAAATGCGTCACGATGCTGGTTGCGCTTCCACAGGAAATTTAAGTGCGGTAGAGAGTGTGGTCCAACAACTCAAGAAGGACCTCAATGACAGGGACCAGGAGCTGATGGCAAACGATCTGGTCATATCAAACGTACCTGAGTCGCAAGCGGAAAATCCCGCACACCTGTTCCAGATAATTGCCACAAAGTTAGGAGTGGCTTTGGAGGACCGAGACATCGTGAGCGCAGAGCGAGTTGGCGGCAGACATATAAAAGCGACAAGCCCCACAGCTTCAGCAGAGCCCCGCCCACGTGCTATTATGGTGCGACTCGCTCGTCGTGACCAGCGTGATGCCGTTTTGAACGGTGCCCGCGTGCGGCGTGAAGCTACAACCGAGAACCTCGGGGTCTCGGGGAAATCTGTGCGCTTCTTTATAAATGAGAGGCTGACTAAACTGAACCAGCATTTATTTCGTCAAACAAGGGCCGCTGCGGGGATTAATGGTTGGCGATTCGTATGGACGAAGCGTGGTCGCATTTTGGTACGACAAAAGCCTGGAGAGGCCACTCACAGGATTGCTTCTGAGGAAGATATACTTCAATTCATTGGACCATATACAGACGCTAACAAATAAGCCTTTGTTTGATGCTGCACATTTTTCCTCTATAGTTGATATTTTTCTTAATTATAATAGGTTATTATTGTCATACATGGTGTCTGTGTGTCGTATCTGCTGTGATCTGGGTAGGTGGGAATATCAAAGTGAGTACTGCGTTAATACACTGAACATATATATTATTATATACATATTTATACATATTATTATTTACGTACTAACAAAATTATTTACTAACAATAGATATAGATTATTTTCAATTCATAATGATTGGAATACACTGAATTATTTACTACCACAATTAACAATTATGTACAAAAATAACTTAAATAAAGGAAATAAAATAAATTACAATGATTCATATATGAATGAAATACTATCATTACTATATAAATACAACTATACAGCAATTACTCCTTATTTAACATGATTAAGTCTAAATTATTAAAGTTTGGTTTATTCAATGCGGGTTCTCTGGCAACTAATCAGGATGAGTTTCTGATTGCCATGTCACAACATTCAGTGGATATCATGGCAATCAATGAAACGTGGCTGCGACCTGGGGAGGAGGGACGTGCGCCTAAGGTTCCGGGATACAGATTGAAGCACGTGCCGCGCCCCGTGACTGTGCGCGGGGGACGAGGCGGAGGAGTAGCGTTTTATATCAAAACGGGAGTAAGGGCGCGCGTACGGCCGCACTCAGAGCAGTCTGATGTTGAGCAAATGTGGTTAAACTTAACTATAAATGGTAGAAAGTTGTTGATTGGCACTGCATACAGACCACCATGGTTTGATTTGTCTAAATTTCTAGATGGTATAACTGACAGTATTAGCGCATTGGCACCTTATGATCATTTGGTATTACTGGGGGATTTCAATGTTAATCTACTGGATACTAATACAAAAACTAAAGATATGATGGTATTCCTAAATTATACCAACCTAAATCAGGTAGTACAGTCACCAACTCACTTTGTAGGAGATAGCAGTACTCTCATTGACGTGATCTGCACCGATGTAGGGGTTCGTAATGTACTAGTGAGTCATAACAGTGAACTTGGTCATCACTCATTTATTGTATGTGATACAGTCATCAGGAAGGCAAAGTGCAAGCCTAGGCTAGTTGTATATCGGCCTTTAAGGGATATATTGATGGATTATTTTGTAGTGGATCTAAAATTGATGCCATGGTCTGAAGTAAGCTCACTGCCGGATGTCAATAGCATGATTGAACATTTTAATTACTGTATCACACAGTTGTTTGACTTACATGCCCCCTTAAAGAGTAAGATCTTTAAGGACCGTCCCACGCCATGGATAACTGATAATATCAAATTAATGATTAAGCTAAGAGACGAGGCAAAAAGTAATTATCGTAAAGACAAGCTTGATACTACAAAAAAATATTATTTGGATTTAAAAAATCAAGCTATTTCAGCACTAACACAGGAGAAGAAGGTATACTTTGACGGTCATATTAATAGTCAGATAAAAAACCCCAAAAAGCTTTGGAAAAATCTCAAGTCAGATGTATTTGTGGAACATAATGACGGTATGCTTCCCGGTCAATTTAATGATCCAGACGAAATTAACAAGGCGTTTCTGAATGTACCGGGACAGTGCATACTTCCCACAGCGCTAGTTTCTTTTTTTGAAACAAATAGATTCAGTAATACTCAATTTGAGCTACGAAATGTTAATGAGGAAGAAATTAAAAAAATTATTAGCAGTTTGGGGTCTAATGCTAAAGGGATTGATGGAGTGAGTCTGGACATGATAATGCTCACGTTACCAACCACCCTTCAGGCCATCACTACTATAATAAATAAGTCAATAGAAACCCACACTTTCCCTGACTTATGGAAGTGCGCTATTGTGCGTCCTTTACCCAAAATCGGTAATCCAAGTACATATAAAGATCTACGTCCTGTTAGTATTTTGCCTTGCTTATCGAAAATATTAGAGAGAGTAGTTTATAACCAAATGTTAGTATATTTGGAAGCAAATAATATGCTCCCCGACCTTCAGTCTGGTTTTAGGAAGGGTCGTGGGACGGCCACAGCCCTTTCTGACGTAGTGGGGAATATCCTAGAGGCAAGGGACAGGGGGGAGGGAACAATCCTTGTACTCCTTGATTTTTCACGGGCCTTCGATGCAATAAACACCACTCTGTTGCTTTCAAAGTTGGCCTATTATGGTTTTACAATGGAAACAATAGAGTGGTTCGCTAGTTACTTGCAAGATAGGTCACAGCTCGTTGAAATCCAGAAGGAGGATGGATCAAAGGTGTCATCCCCCCTTCGACAGGTGCTACGTGGTGTGCCTCAAGGCTCAATTTTAGGGCCCCTGCTGTACATCCTTTACAGCGCTGACATTATCAAGTCATTTCAGCATTGCAGGTATCATATGTACGCGGATGATATCCAATTATATATAAGTTTTAAATCGGCTGATACAGAAGAGGCAGTGGGAAAAATCAATGGGGATCTTGAAAGAGTGATGCAATGGTCAGATAATAACTCACTAGTATTAAATCCATTAAAATCCAAATTTATGGTTTTAGGTACTAGAAAAATGATCAGCGCTATACTGTCAGCTAAGCCGGAAGTTGTCATCAGGGGGGAAAAAATAGATATGGTAGAGATAGCATGCAACCTTGGGTTAACCATGGATCCACAATTACGATTTGAGAAGCACATCAGTAACACCATGAGGAATTGTTTTTATAGATTAAAATTACTATATTCCATTAGAGACTACCTGAGTGTTGACCTACGTAAACAATTAGTGGACAGCCTAATTTTATCAAGGCTTAACTATTGCGATACCGTATATGGCCCATGCCTATTAGCAAGAACGGAGAAGCTGATACAACGGATACAAAATGCATGTACTCGGTTCTGTGTTAAGATACCTCGTAGAAGTCATGTTACTCCTTACATAAATGAGAATAATATTTTGAAAATGGTCGCTAGGAGAAAGTTACATATGGCAAGTTTACTGTTTGGGGTAGTCACTACACAAAAACCACACTATTTGTTTGAGAAATTAAGTTGGAGACAGAGTAAATACGAACCACGTTTCTCTACCAAACCTCTGAGTACATCAACACATAGGACCGCAGCATTCAGGGGGAGCTTTAGATACGCCGCCACGCACTGTTGGAATAACATTCCTCCTCCAGTAAGAGTACTGAAATCAAAAAAGCATTTTCTGAGTATATTAAAGAAATATTTCATGCAAATACAGCAATCCACATGAATAATATAATTAGTGCCTCACAACTCAGCTCTTTTTGTACTTACCTAAAGGGTTATGGCCTACAGGCAAGGGATGGGGCTTTCCAGCAGTGCGAGTGGTCTCTGTCTGATTACTTCCAGTTTTTGGACAGGTCTGCGTCAGTATCTCAGGAGGAAACGTGATTCTGAGTTGTTGCTGTTGCATCTAGCTAGTTCGTAAACGTACATCCATGATCCTTTCGCCTCACTAAAATAGTATTTCCACATTAGCATTACTTACTATATTATATCAAGCTATACCTGAACCGCTTTGAACTGAGAAACATACTTGTCGGTTAGAAGAAAAAAAAAAACACACAACATTTAATTAACAGAAAAAGTTGCGGTTGAAAACGCCATGCTTTGATTCACATTTGATTGATGGCTGTTTGCAAATGGCTGTTCATTTTTGTTTCTATAAGTTACGCATAGCTGAAGACATATAGGTATGTATGTTATTTATTTATTTTATTCTGTATGTTTATCTTTATTTATTGGTAAATTATGTTCAGCTAAACTCACACGTATCTCTGTGAATAAAGTTACTTACCCGAGATATTATGTTACACAGGGGGACGTCATTACGTCATTCGATAGGTAGTTGCTGAAAATCAGCGCCGCTGATGATAGGCTCGTCCGACGTCACGGCATTTTGCTGAGCAACGACCTTTCTTGCACAGATACGACGCACGGATTAATGACGTGTTTTAGTTATTTTTGTTATAAAAGTATTATTTTTACACTATGCAATTCGGATCTGTTATTGTTTGTTTGCTGCTGTTATTGTTTGTTGCATGACATTTCCTAGTGTCACAACACAGAGTAGAGGCAATATAGAGTTCATAGTTATTTTACTGTTTTAAATTGTTGTCTTTGGTCTGAGATCGTAGACAACTTGGATACGAGGCTTTTGCTTACTTTGCATAACGTGTGTACTTTGTTATTTTTAGTTTTTAATGTGCGTTTTATTTGTGCAAAATAAACGATTTTTCTTTCTTTCTTTTCTTTCTTTCCAAAACAAAAATCACTTGATCCGATCGCTACCAAACTTCACAGGATCACCCGCTGCGCTTACCTGAATATTTACTGAAAATCGCTCCAGCCGTTTTGGACAAACACACATCGATTATTATAAAGGCTGATCCAATTCGAGGTTCCTATATTGGCAAGGCAACACTGTAATTTTGACAGCTGTTAGTAATGGCGCGTGTTTCAAACGTTAGTTTGTAACAATACATTTACAAAATGAATCGCTTTACCGCCATCCGCCAAGCACAACTTGCCACACAGCGCGTGTAACGTTAGATGTTTTGCGTGAAACGTTCAGAGTCGCATTAATTCACGTTACGATGACGTCAACTGGCCGCCAAGATCGTGCGATTTAACGCCCTTGCATGTTTTTTTTGCCTGCTACGTTGCAGCACTTAATTAAAAACTAACATCCGCCAAGTTATCGCCGAGATAACCCACAAAATTTGCGAAAAAGTAATCGAAAATTACCTCGAAAAAATCAGCTACTGCAGAAGGTCCAGAGGCGGCCATTTGCCTGACATAATTTTCCATCATTTATTAATAACACTAAATATTCGATTAAAGAAAAAATAATTAAGATATTGTAACATTTTGTGTATTAAAATAAAATAAAAGTTAGGAAGCTCGAATTGGATCACCCTTTAGATATAGATAGCTATATTACTGGTATTCAGCAGCGTCTGGTTAGACTAGAAGCTGACTCCAACATAGTTGGGAAAAGGCTAGGCAGATTGGTGATGATGATGATGACTTGTGTATTGTATAGTGATTGCTACTGAATCCACCGTGGAAAATTTAATTATGCAATTTTATTTTCCCATGCATTTTTGTATTTGCTTTGATACGAAAGAATCACTTTTATCAGGACAAGGTGCTCTATTCTTTGTTTTAGTCATGCCTAATTTTTATCTACTCAATAATTGGAGACGTAGTGATTTTTTCACAATGTCCGGAAAGTCCTTATTCGCCAAATAACTTAAAAACAGTTAGGAACATCACACTAATATTACAAAAGTGAAAGTTTGTACATACATAAACTCACGCCATGGGAATAGGCAGAAACTACAGAACGCCACCTGCTACGATCCTTACAAACTCCTTTTGCCTCGATTACGTTCATACATCTGTACGCCGGTTGCGAGTACTACGCACCTGACCTTTCTGAAGAACATCACCAATAAGGTCACTATATGTCTTCCTAAATACCTTTTGTTGGTCGCGTTTCATTTATCGTCTCAAAACGACCTAAACCAATCAATCAATCAATCTGCCTAGCCTTTTCCCAACTAAGTTGGGGGCGGCTTCCAGTCTAACCGGATGCAGCCGAATACCAGTATTTTATATGGAGCGACTGCCTATCTGACCTCCACAACCCAATTACTGGGTAATACGATACCCCTTGGTAAGACTGGTTGTCAGACTTTCGGGCTTCTGACGATCCGTAACGACTGCCAAACGACCCAAACCATGTAAGCATATAACTTTTAAATTGTCACTACATCTTTAGAACTTTTCTTTTAAACCACATCGTTGCATTGCCCTATCACATCGTTCCTCAGCCTATCATTCATAGTCACACCACACATGCTAGGCGTAGGCACACCACTGTGAACATTCCCGCATTAAATCTCCTTTCCACATCTTCATCAATCTTTCCATGCCTTGTAAACAGACTTCCCAAACATACTTACTCACTCCACACTCACTTACTTGCTCCACACTCTTATCATTTACTAGCTTTTGCCAGCGGCTTCACCCGCGTGGATGTCGGAAATTATCCCACGGGAACCGTACATTTTTCCGAGATAAAGATTAGCCTGTGTGCTATTTC
Source organism: Cosmia pyralina (assembly GCA_946251885.1). Taxonomy (NCBI): domain Eukaryota; kingdom Metazoa; phylum Arthropoda; class Insecta; order Lepidoptera; family Noctuidae; genus Cosmia; species Cosmia pyralina. The sequence continues at coordinate 19,784,964 of OX276342.1, read as the reverse complement.
AGGCTATAATCTATCTGTGCCAAATTTCATCCAGATCCGTTCAGCCGTTCTGTCGTGATTGAGTAACAAATATCCATCCATCCATCCATCCAAACTGTCGCATTTATTATATTAGTAGAATTTTCACATCACACACCGATACATCCTCATTTTTTCTTTTTTTTTTTGTGGATGGGAAATCATCAAATGACTTCTCCCGCTCTAGGCAGAGCGGGAGGGCGTGTCAGACTTTTACTGACTAAAACCCACCCGCGTTCCTTCAGTTACCCGTGCCAGGGCCACGGTATCTCTTTAGAACTACCCGCGACCACGGCGGCATCGGCCCAATTGACCCCGACACTGCTGACATCTCTTAGAGGCGCGTGTTAGATATTTAAGTATGTATATATAAATATGTAACTAGATGTATTTAAATATTTAATCTTCGTTAAATATTAGGTATTAAAGGGGAAAGATTAACAATAGAATTAAATTCACATAGCATTATATTTATTCTGTAAAATATTATAACACAACGTTACTTTACAATATACCAACCATAATTAATAAACAAGTCATTATGACCCTTATTTTAGATACACCAATCATCATAATAATAATATTACATTACATTACATAATTCATAAATTCATAAATGTAATATACAATATACATCATCAATCAACAATAATCAGAATAATATCATACCTTAGATGTTAACGCCTTAGAAGTCGAAGAGCAACTGAACTGCTCCACTGTGGCTCCGCTCTTTTATACCCGTTAACAAACAAGTATGATTCACACGTGACAGTTGAGTCAAATCAGTGTTCGAATTATAGAAAAATAAGTTTGTTATGAAAAACATTTAGTAAATCCATGAATTAATTTTAAAAATTATACAAAATGCTAAACAGATAATAATTACATTTATAGGTATATCAATCAAGTATTACCTTTAAAATATTAGACACATAATAAATATATTTATATATCACGGCCATACTGACAAGTACTTCGCTCTCGAAGTACATTAGTTACCATCTTTCTACAATTGTAATTTACTTTCCTTTTGCCAATTGCCTAGACGTGTCAAGTCCCCTCCACCCGCTGCTAGTGGGATAGACTTGCACCAAGCAAATGACCGACCAGCGGAAACAAATTTTATCGGTTACCTCGTCATGCTAGTCCCATTCACCCGCTGCTGGTGAGATAGACAAGCACCAAGTAAACGATCGCCCAGCGGATTTTACACATTATTAGGTAAAGTATTTATTATAATATATCTCTACAATTAACAGTACAATAATATACAATATGTATTCAGGTAAAGTATTTGTTCTAGTATCTATACAATCAACAGTACAATAATATATACGTAATTAGGTAAAGTATCTTAAGGAATTAATGTGCCATATCATTTTCGACACTTACATTTTCATCAATTAATTCACCTGGCCAGAATCTTAATTTTTCTTTGGCTACTGAAATATTTCGTAAATTACCTACACCTTGTAGAGCAAAACGATCATTAGGGAGGATAGCAGATATTTCATATGGCCCTTTAAATTTAGGTGCCAATTTATCATTACGCCTATGATTCTGTGAGACATACACTACATCTCCTACGCTAAAATTTACGTTGTTACGACGAGTGGCGTCGAACCGTTTTTTGAATTTTTCTGCTATTTGTAATAGGCGTAGTCTAGCTATTTCTCGGTCAGCCTCTAAGTTATTTGGATTTTGTCTATCATTTTCGTCAAGTACGTCGTCTAAACGAGCTTGGACAGACGGAATATTTGCGTCTACGCCAATAAGTAATCGCAAAGGGGTAAAGCCTGTGGATTTTTGTACAGTTGTGTTAATTGATTGTTGTACTTTCCAGAGAACGTTCGGCCAATCTGACTGTTCATTGCACATAGTATTAAGCATATCAGTTACAGTGGATACGTAACGTTCTACTTGGCCATTACTTCTGGGAGTACCCGTGGAAATCAAGTGGTGTTCTATATTCAGTTCATCAAATAATGACCTAATCGGACCACTACTAAAATTAGTTCCTCTATCAGAAATTACAATAGAAGGAGTTCCAAATAAGGTGATGACCTCTCGTAAAACTGGTACTAATTCTTGAGCATTAAGGGTTTTGAGTGGTTTAAGCAAACAGAACTTGGTAAACCCGTCTAATATTAATAAAATATGTTTATAACCTTCATTTGACTGAGTAAAGGGCCAGTAGAATAATTACTACGGACTACATATTGGTTTGAATCATACTCTCCCGTCTGTACTCTATGAATAATTGACTGTATTTCAGGGTCTCTTTGTTGTGCTAGTTCTAACCAAGATTGCGGGTCATTTATTAAATTTACTGTGCTATCAACAATCATAGGGACTTTAACAGGATTGCGACTGAGGAAATCGACATGGCTTATATATTGCCCTTTCTTGTAGGCAATTTCAAATTGGAAATCCTGCATATATGTCCACCAGCGAGCTACTCGTGGTGATAAATCTTTTTTATTCATTGTTGATTTAATAGAGTTACAATCTGTGATAATTTTAAAGTTAATTTCTAGTAAATAGATTCTAAAGTGTTTCAGGGCGTTGTAAATAGCTAGAGTTTCTAAATCATAAGATCCATATTTTGACTCTGCAGGTGTAGTTCTTTTACTAAAATAAGCGATGACTTTTGAATCACTATTGTATTTCTGGGTTAAAATAGCACCATATCCTATAGCACTAGCATCACTATATAACTCTGTTTTTAAAGCAGGATCAAAGATTGATAACAATGGTCTAGATACTAAGTAATTTAGTACATAATTCCTCGCAATGTCCTGTTCAGAACCCCAATCCCATTTTTGGTTTTTCTGTGTTAACTTACTAATACAAGCAGTACGTGTTGCGAAATTTGGGATAAATTTCCTAAAATAAGAGGCCAGACCCATAAATTGTCGTACTTGTTTAATGTTACGAGGAACTGGTGAATTTATTAGAGCAGAAACTTTAGATGTACTTGGCCTGACACCTTCTTGAGATATTTGTCTACCCAAATACTCGATACAGTTAACAAAGAATTGACACTTTTTAGGGTTAATTTTAAAACCAGAAGTTGTGAGAGCTGATACTGTTAGTTCTAGGTATTTTAACCCTTCCTCAATAGTTAAAAATGGAATAAGAATGTCATCCATATAGATAAGTAGGAAATCTAAATGTGAAACTGCTTTGGAAATTGACCGTTGAAATACGGATGGCCCGTTACAAATGCCAAATGGCATTTTTATAAATTCATAATGTCCGTCAGGGGTTGAGAAAGCTGTATATTTAGAAGAGTCGTCAGACACTGGAATTTGATAAAACCCGTTTTTCATATCTATTGATATATAAAACTTGGCCTTCCCTAATTTGTCAATTTGATCCTCAATAAGAGGGAGAGGGTATGCGTCTCTTACAATGATTTTATTTAAGGACCTGTAATCGACGCAAAGTCGATCACTGCCATCTTTTTTTTTTACTAAAATCACGGGACTTGCAAACGGTGATTCGCTTTCACGAATTATATCGCTATCTATTAAATCCTGGATAATCAGTTTTACTTTATCTCTTTCACAAGGTGCCAAACGATAGGGACGATAATTTACTACTTTGTCACTTTTTAACCTTATCCTTAATTTCTCCTGTTGTGACTGACCCAGTTTTATTTAATATAGCAATATGTCTCTCAAAAATATCTATAATTTGATTTTGCAATTTTTCTTCCAAGTGAATTAATTTCGATTTTAACTCAGCCATTTGAATATCACAATAATCTAGCTGGACCAAGGTATTTACGTGTAAGTCTACATTGGTAGGAGTTTTCCTCCGAATTCTACTTCCTTCACAATCTGTAATTATCTCAATATCAGGGTATTCAACAGCATTTCTACCAATTAAAATATTATAATTAATTGTTTGATCATTAACAACAAATAAATCAAGTTCAATATATATGTCATCGAATCTTACAGGGACAATTATTTTACCAGAAACTTCCAATTTAACATTGCCTATTCCTGTTAGGTATTTGAAACAAGGTAGTATGTTACATCTAAGTTGTTTAGCAATGGATTGTCTAATTAGGCTACAATTAGCACCTGTGTCTATAAGGGATTCAATTGGAATATCGTGAATAGATACAACTGTAAGCTTTAATTCGCTTTGTCTAAAAAATTAACCTCTTTTTTAATAGTGTTGGTTTTCTCTAAATCAGAACGTGCTTTATGCCAGCACACTGAGTCACTGTGACCGACCTTTTTACAGAAGGTACAAGTAACCCTATCAGGAACCTTATTTTCTTGAGTACTGGTCCCTGCTTCTGATGGCGGATTTCGGTTTCTATTGCAGTGGATTTTTACATGACCTGTTTTACCACACAAGTAACATTTTCTTTCTTCGGACGTATTATTTCGAATCTCTAACTTGGGGCGTTTGGCTTTACTTTGCCCTGTTATATTGTCAGAATCATTTTGTTCTATTGGTCGTTTTTTGGGTTTTATGTAACTGGAGAACAGGGATATTAATTGAGAAGTAGTTTTAACATTACTGTTGAAAGCAGCCATTCTAACGTTCATATCGGTTACACTACCGCAGATCAATTCGATTAATTGGTCTTCCGTAAATGATATTTTCGTATTACGTAGCAATCTAATTTTTTCTCTAGCGTATTCGCAATAGGAATCTGCAGAATCAGAATTGTATAACACGGCCTTGGATAGTTTTTCAGACAGGTTCCGTTGTTCCGGATACAAGTCTGTGAGGTCTGCACGGAAATTTTCCCATGTTCGGCCTTCAGATGGTACCCAAGACTCAAACCATAACAAAGCGGAACCTTTTAAAGCCTTACCAGCTCTTGCGACTGTTTTGATACTGCTCCATCCAAATTCTTTTGATAATTCCTCGATGCTTTTACACCAGCCTTCCGCACCGTTGTCACTAGTCGCTGGGTCAAACACCGGGAGTGCCACGTCGTCATCAGCATGGCGACGATCAGAAACAGCATCGCTGATCGACTTGAGAAGACTTTCCATGGCAGCAGAATCCATTCTGAAACTTATAAATAAATGTTTGAATAGGGGTGAAGTCAATCCCACTTCTGATGTTAGATATTTAAGTATGTATATATAAATATGTAACTAGATGTATTTAAATATTTAATCTTCGTTAAATATTAGGTATTAAAGGGGAAAGATTAACAATAGAATTAAATTCACATAGCATTATATTTATTCTGTAAAATATTATAACACAACGTTACTTTACAATATACCAACCATAATTAATAAACAAGTCATTATGACCCTTATTTTAGATACACCAATCATCATAATAATAATATTACATTACATTACATAATTCATAAATTCATAAATGTAATATACAATATACATCATCAATCAACAATAATCAGAATAATATCATACCTTAGATGTTAACGCCTTAGAAGTCGAAGAGCAACTGAACTGCTCCACTGTGGCTCCGCTCTTTTATACCCGTTAACAAACAAGTATGATTCACACGTGACAGTTGAGTCAAATCAGTGTTCGAATTATAGAAAAATAAGTTTGTTATGAAAAACATTTAGTAAATCCATGAATTAATTTTAAAAATTATACAAAATGCTAAACAGATAATAATTACATTTATAGGTATATCAATCAAGTATTACCTTTAAAATATTAGACACATAATAAATATATTTATATATCACGCGCGTGGAACACAACGCGCCGTCGACCCGGGCCTGGTCCTTACCGGACGGCGAGCTGCCCATTACTCGTCGTCCGCAAGCCCGCGCCTACGGTGGCCGGGAATCGGCGATAGATTCCCGCCGCCCAGGGCGACTTCTGCGGCGGCTAGGGGCGCGAGGGCGCGGCTGTTGCCTCTCCCTCATGCGTTCCGCTTCCTCCTTCGCGAGCATTACTGCTTCGCACTTCGCAGAAGGAGGCGACGGCCTCCCATGCACTCTCGCTCCGCACCATGGCCTGGACCAGGTTTGGACGCGAGAGATCGCCGCCGCCGATCGCCTCCGTGAGAACACGGCGATGCTCCGCCCAAGCCGGGCAGACCTCCACTGTGTGCTCCAACGTGTCCTCCGGGCGATCCACACAATGGTGACACCCGGGCGTTTTCTCCCGCCTTATCCGAAACAGGAACCTCCCGAAACAACCGTGTCCGGTGAGGCCCTACGTCAGGCGGAAGGTGAGGACGCCGTGGCGCCTCTCCAACCACTCCTCAAAGAGGGGACTTATCGCCGCAATTGTAGCGTGCCCAGCGCTGGGTTGCGACAATCGCACTCTCCATGTCGCCATGAGATCCCGCCGGAGCTCTGTCCGCTGTACCGTGATTTCTCGCGGCAGCGGAGTTACGCCCCGGTGTTTTGCCTCCTCGCGCCACTCCCACACGTGCGCGAGGACTTTTGCCTCCAGATCCCATGGCGGTAATCCGGCAAGGAGGCTCGCCGCCTCACAGGAGACCGTGCGGTATCCCCAGACTAGCCGGATGGCCATGACCCTCTGGGACGCGTTCAACCGGCGGGCCGGTCGCAGCCTCAGTGAACGCGTCCACACCGGTGCTCCGTAAAGGGCCATGGACCGCACGAACCCCGCGTAAAGCCTCCGGCAGGAGGCGTTTGGACCCCCCAGATTGGGCAGGAGCCGCTTCAAGGCAGCCCCGGCCCGCTCCAGTCTGGCAGCCGAACGTCGGAAATAATATAATATATCTTTATTTCAGACATACATCCATACATTTTTAACAAATGAAACGTTAGTAAGGTTGTTAGTAGAACACATAAAAATACAAATAACAAGGTGTTAGTAATTTGTTAGTACAGAATCAAAATCAGTAGGTAGTACGAGTATTTTACTATAATCTATTTCCTATTTCTGAGCAAGTGAACACTCGCCCAGTAAACAGTAAACGGACCATTTATTTTGCACGCTAACGTTCTGAGGACAGTGTTGGTGCTACCACGGACCCTGCTCATCATCGATGCGGTTCTTTTCCTGATAATGGAGAAGAAATCATCGACGGAAGCTGCCGCAAACATTTCTGAGGCATTGCAGTACCTGGGTTTCCTCAACACTGCCCTCAGAGCGTCATTGTACTGAACACGCAGGGCATTGAAAGCCCGCCGCGTATAGTTGATCCACAGACTGCACGTGTAGAATGACTGACAGAAGGCTCTGAAAAGTATCAGTTGTACATTTGTAGTACATCGTGCGAATCTGCGGGCCAACATGTTGCAGCGGACTGCCAACGCCCTCCTTTCCCTCTCTAAGTCTGCATCATCCTGTAGGCGATCCGATAGCATGTGACCCAAGTATTTTGCTTCCGTCACCCTTACTAGTGACTGCCCCCCGATCCTAATTGGTGGCACATTTGATGGTGCTTTGTTCCCCGCCTTAAATACCATGAGGACACTCTTACTCGCATTATACTTGAGTCCATGCGACGTGGCATACACTTCACAAATGCCCAGAAGTCTTCTAAGAGCACTCACTGACGGGCTCAGCAGAACCATGTCAATGCTCCACGAAGTTCCACTGGCTGTCGAGGACGAGTCCCAGGTACTTCATCGTCAACTCGACTCCGATGTGAACCCCTTCTAGCGTTATTTGGGAACCCGACGGTGTCGCGCTCCGAGGACCATGACCTCGGACTTGTGCAGGGCCACCTCGAGTCCCAACTGCCGGATCCTACGATTGTCGCAACCCCACGTGTCGCTAGTTCGGCCGCCGCCTGGTGCGACCTCCCTTGCGCCAGGACCAGCGTGTCGTCAGCGTAACATACAACGCTGACGCCGCTAGGGAGGTCGGCGCGCAGCACCCAGTCGTACCCGATGCCCCACACATGTGGCCCCAGGACCGATCCCTGTGGGACACCGCACGACATCTCTCGCCAGTTCCACTCTCCCTGATGACCGGGGTAGATGACGGTCCTGTCCGTCAAATAGGCCTCGACCACTCGACAGAGGTAGGTTGGCATCCGGTGATACCGGAGTGCCTCCCTGATGCAACTCCAGGGCAGGGTATTGAAGGCATTGGGGATGTCTAGAGACACCGCCAAGACGACCCCACCCCGGGCCACAGCTTCCCCCGTCGTGAGGGCTTGCACGCGCATTATGGCGTCCACCATAGAGCGCCCCCTGCGGACCGATAAATCCTCTTCTCTTTCAAACACCGTGACCTTCACCTTATTTTCATTTACATTCATCCCTGTAATCTTATATGCTTCATCCATCACATTACCATGTCTTGTAACTGTTCTACTGACTATGCAAGTTGGACTTGATCATCTGCATGTAGAAGGCATTTGACAGGTACTCGTAATTCATGAATACTGAATCCGCACTCATCCTCTTTCAAACCTGTCAGACAACTATCCATGTGCAAGTAGAACAGCCACGGTGACGCTACACAACCCTGTCTAACACCCCTCGAGGTGTAGAACCAGTTCGTGTATGCTCCATTCATCCTAACACAAGCAATCTTTGTGTAAAGATTTCAATGCCCGTACCAAACGCTAGTCCATACCGTACATGAATAGTGTCGACCACAGTTCTCGCCTCCACACAACACATCTGCCTTCTCTAAGTCAACGATAGCACAGTAGACTTTCTTGTATTTTGCCAGATATTTTTTGGCTATGCAACTTAGGGAGAAGATCTGATCCATACAGCCCATTCCCTCTCTAAATCCTGCCGGCACATTCCACATTTTCTCATGTGTCATTCTTTTAGTCTGAATAGTATTTTCATAAAATTATCTGCCATATAAATTAACCGGAACTTATTCAAAAGTTATAAAACAGACCATCGTCAGGCAAACAGGCTACTGTTTTGATAAATTTAATCAAAAATCCCTACAATCCTAAATTATTCATACTTGCATAACCCAACATTTTTTCGGTACAGTCAGGTAAAAAATCTGTGAAAACCTCTTGGGAGATCCTAATTCTTATTTGAGAGGTGGCGTGCGTTTGTCAGGTGTAGGATTTAACGTGTCCCCCTGTATAACAAGACAATTTAGAATGGGACCCATGGAGGAGGAATGGTCAAGAATTTTTAAAATTTTAACGTAACACCACGCTTAAATTTCCCGTAGCAGCAGGCAGAGTTTTCTAGAAAAAAAACATTTCGCTTTTGTTCTATACAACTATGTGATGGTAATGCATGGAAAAACAATTTTATATAAAAAAACCAGCCAAGTGCCTATCGGACCACGCACAATAGTTGAGAACAATTTATACCTCAAAAACGAAAGTTAGGAAATAATTTTGATAATTTTATTAATTAATTAAATAGATGTTATTATTTACGAAAATATTATTTTAATTCTGAATAAAGCGTTACAAAAACAAACTTTACATTGTAGTTGAAAAACATGTTCTCCCATACATTCATACGTAAATATGAATAAATTTTTTGTAATCGCAAAAAACAATTTTTTTATGTGAAAAAATTACAAATGAACGATTTTTGGACTTTTTCCTTTACTTGTGCTGTGAGACCTTGCTTCTTGCCAAATTTTATGATTCTAGGTCAACGTGAAGTAAGTACCCTATGTTTTTGGTTTACTTGCGAGGGTCAAACTATGTCGCATAATGGCCGTATTTTTTTATTGCGTTGACTTAGAACCTTGAATTTTTTAGAGCGCCAAGGAACCATATACCTACTTATTTGATATTAATTTCAATTTCTCCACGTGTTCAAGAGAACAAGGGTCTTAACAGACTGACAGACAGACAACGAAGTGATCCTATAAGGGTTCCGTTTTTTCCTTTTGAGGTACGGAACCCTAAAATAAATAAAACAATTGAAGTACAGAAATAACATATAATTTTTACACAATTTTAACACGACAGTAGTTGGGGTAATCGTGCGTTACATATAATGGTTATCTACTTTAGTGGACTTAACACTTGAATATTTGAAGAGAAGTGCAACAAATATGAATACCTTCATCACAATTATTGAAAAGTCTGCAAAGTCTTGGAACTGGGGAGTGAGACTGTTAACGCCATTACTTTCTTTATTTTATATTTCATGCCTAATTACTGGCAACTCTAATTAATTAGTATCTGTGTAACATAAAGTTCCTTCCGCTTTCCTTCTCCCTTCCACAACCCTTATAATGCCTAAGTGAGAGCGAGAAGGAAGATCCGCAATGGCGCGCATTCGCTGCCGCCAAGAAGATCCGCCAGTTCTCAATCAACATCGACGCCTGTTGGGTAAAATTAATCCCAAGTCGAAAAAGGACTCATATTTTCACCGCGAAGAACGAAGATTGCTATTGAACAGTGCAAGTGCGTGTATGTGTGTTGTGGAAAGTGCAGATTCTCGTCCGTACGTGATATCCTGGACGCGCCAGCCACGTGGCTAAGGAAACCCTTCTCGTCGTGTCGCCATAGCTCACCAGGCAGGTACCATCATCATTTTCCCACACCACCAAAACACCTACTTGTGTCACCGAACCGCCCCTCATACAGTCCACTAAGAAAATTTCGATTTTCACCCCAAGGCTTTAGGCCGCCGCAACATTTTTTGGTCCTTCGAGACGGATATCCGACATTTTTTGGTCCTACGATCACGGATATCCAACAGTTTTTGGTCCTACGATCACAGATATCCAACAGTTTTGGTCCCATGATCACGGATACCTATTTTTCTTTATTCTCTTGATAACGGATATCAATATTATATCCGTATATCATCATCCCGCAACTATATTTCATTTCAATCTTCGTTCCTTATACTCTTATACTAAACCGCTTTAATTTATTCATTTATTACAATACCTACTTGTCATTGCGTACATTCACAGGTATTTCGCATCCCGCTCAACTTAATATTTTAATATACGTAGGTAGAAGCAAAATCTACCGCTCGCTCGTTTCGCTATCGTTCGGTACTAATTCGTAGGTACCACCTACCAATCCCGCACCGCGCGCAACTCGTTGAAGTTTGCGATTTATTTTAGCTATTATAAAAACCTACAAAAATATCGAAAATGCCTAAGAAAGTGATCATTGATTCGGATGATCAGATAGAATCCGCGATTCAAATAGCACTGTCATGTCGTAATATGATTTTTGCCCGCATGCAAATCATTTACGATTTAATGGAAAAAATGAAGTCCGGTATGGAACCGATAGAGAAGTTCTTGTGTGCGTGTGTCAATGTTGATGCGTTGCGCACCGAGTTCCTCGAGGCATTTAATAAATATAACTCGCTTCTTCTAAGACAAGACCCGGAAAATAATATTGATGATCAGTCGTGGATTAGTTTTGAGGAATTATATTGCTGCGTTAAATATAATTATTCGAATTACTCAAAATCATCAGCCACATCGGCTCCTACTTCTAGTGGTAGTGGTGTCAATAAGCAAACAGTTCGCTTGCCTCCCATTGAAATTATGTCATTCGATGGCGATATTCGTAACTGGCCCCTGTTCTATGCTAATTTTAAAAGCACGGTACACGAAAATAATACATTGACTGATTCGGAGAAATTATATTATTTGATGGGGAAATTGAAAGATAAGGCTCAAACCGCGTTCTCAGGAGTTTGCCCTAATGGCGATAACTACCAATTAATTTTTAATTCACTCATAAACAAGTACGAAGACAAACGTATGTTAGCTTCTAGTTACCTTAATCGGATGTTTGAACATAAATCTTTTAATACCGCATCTATTCAAAATTTCGAATCCTTTTCGGATAATTTTGTTTCCGCCGCAAACGCATTAAAAAACCTTAAAATAAATGATTTATCAGATTTGATTTTTTTCCATGTCGCTATAAAAAAAATTGATTCTGAAACCGCTCGACTTTTTGAAATGAACTCAAAAGACGAAATTCCTAAATTCGACAATTTAGTACAGTTCATTAAAAATCAATCTCGCATTTTACAAAATACTAAAGCTTTAAACAGCTTGAGTTTCACTCAGTCTAACAACAATCCTGTAAATAAAAAAACGTCCAAAACTCCGCAACCGCAATCTTACACTGTAATTGATAAATCCGCTAAATGTTTGTGTGATAGCTTTGTTCATGAACATTTATTTAAATGTCCTGCCTTTTCTAAAATGACACCAAGTGATCGTTTCAAATCGGTGAAGCAAAACGATGCATGTACTAACTGTTTAAGTATTAAACATAAGGCCAGAGTCTGTCAGTCTGAATCTAGATGTAAATCTTGTAAAAATAAACATCATACGCTTTTACACTTTAATCGCGAATCGCACGCGACTGTATTATCGAACGGTGTTGATGATACCGCACGTACACAATCGGGTTCAAACTCCACGGCTTCGAGCGAGCAAGATGCTCACGCCGCCGCCGCCGTGCCGCTCGCCGCCACCGCTCAGAGCGCCCCGCAATGTAATGCATCCATTGCTGCGTCGATCTTTTACGACTCGAACTCCCGCGTATCAAAGCCGCAATGTAATACGAATACTACTATTTTGTTGTCAACCGCTACTGTAATAGTTCGAGATTCATTTGGTAAGGAGCATTTTATTCGCTGTCTATTAGACAGTGGCTCACAAATTAATTTTATTACCGCAGAATGTTGCAAACGATTAGGTTTGACTAGACATTCATCTGATACGCCTTCCGTTAAGGGTATCGGTGGTACGGAAAAATCCGTTAAGGGTTCCGTACAATTCGCTTTCTTTTCCCGTTTTAATCCGAACGTTACTTTTAACGTTAATTCGCTAGTTGTCGATGCAATCACCGATAATTTACCTACCGCTCCCGTAGATACTTCCGCCTTGCCTTACTTAAAAGGTTTACCGCTCGCCGACGAATCGTTTGGCAAACCCGGTCGCATCGATGTGTTGATCGGGGCTTCGCTTTTCCCGCATCTTATGCTGCCCCGCGTAGTTAGCAGCAACTCCTCCGCGCCGCCCGCCATGCAGACGGTACTCGGTTACGTCATCATGGGCACTGTGCCCGCGCTGCCTGTACGTCGTAATAAGCCTCCACAGTCTTGTTACTCACATATTTCGCAACCATCCGACAAAGACTCGTTAGAATCGGCGTTGAAAAAATTCTGGCAGGTCGATGAAGCGCCCGTCTCTCTTTCGACGAGCAAATCGCTCGACGAACTTGAGTGCGAGTACTTTTATAATTCGACCACGGAACGCGATGGGGACACAGGTAGATACTCTGTAGCCCTACCGTTTCGCAGCGATGTGTTCTCATTGGGGAACTCACTCGATATCGCGAAAAAACGTTTTTTCTGCCTAGAAAAGAAATTAGAATCCGCACCCGAGTTACGTACTGCGTATGATGACGTCATTCGCGAAAATATTGATAAAGGATATTTATCTCCTGCTCCGCTCGATAGTTCAGACAGTAGTTGTCCTGACTATGTAATTCCGCATCACGCAGTTGTACGTTTAGATAAGACAACAACAAAACTACGCTCCGTGTTAGACGCTAGTGCTAAAACGAGTACTGGATTATCTCTCAACGATATTTTACACAGTGGCCCAAATTTACAGGGTGACTTGTTTACTATAATTCTGAATTTTCGATTGTTCGCATTCGCGCTCTCGGCTGATTGCCGACAAATGTTCTTACAGATTGAAGTAAGAGAAAGCGATCGTCGCTTTCAACGCATCTTATATCGTTTTAGTCCAAACGATCCTCTGGTTCTATATCAGTTTAACCGTGTCTGTTTTGGTCTCAAGTCAAGTCCCTACCATGCGATCCGCACAGTACAACAGTTGGTTCAAGACGATGGTCATCACTTCCCGCGCGCCAGCGCTATCATCGCGGATTCGCTGTATATGGATGACGTAGTCTACAGCGTAAGCTCCGAATCACGTGCAGTCCAGGTTTCGCACGAACTGATTAAACTCTTTAGAGGAGGTCAGTTCGAGTTGGTCAAGTGGACCAGTAACTCTCAAACTGTACTAAACAGTATTCCCGCGTCGCATAGGTTGACCGAACAACTAGAATTCGACAAGTCGGTAGAACAAAAGGTTCTCGGCTTACGCTGGTGTAGGTCAAATGATTGTTTTGAATTTCTTATTTCCGCACCGCCAGACACGTGTACTAAACGTGCTATTCTGTCGGCCGTAGCTAGACTGTGGGACATCATAGGGCTTGTCGCGCCTGTAGTTCTCTATGCTAAACTACTTATCAAAGAATTGTGGTTACTGAAGCTCGATTGGGATGACACTCCCCCGCGTCACATCATAAATATTTGGCAAACTTTTCGCTCTGCCCTGCCGCTTTTAAATGATTTTAAAATCCCGCGCCATTTAGGTATTTTTGAAAATTGTATTCTTCGCCTCATTGGATTTTCCGACGCCAGCGAAAGCGCCTACGGCGCTGTCATCTATGCGCATGTCACTCGCAACGATGACGTAGTCGTTCAGCTGGTTTGTGCCAAGTCGAAGGTATCGCCGGTTAAACCATTGACTATTGCTCGACTGGAGCTCTGTGGTGCCGAACTCCTCGCTAAACTTCTTCGCCGTGTTCATGACACTTATAATCCGCGTTATAATGTTACCGCTATTTATGCATTCACCGATTCAAAGGTGACTCTTATGGATAAATTAGTCCAGTCGTACTGGAAAAGATGGCGAAGCGAGTATCTTCATAGTTTACAATCACGCTTAAAATGGAATAAACCTGATGGAGACATGATTAAGGAAGGCACTGTAGTAGTGATAGTTAATGATAATGCGCCTCCTCTATCCTGGCCTCTAGGTGTTATTGAGAAGTTGCATACGTCTATAGACGGTAGCACGCGAGTCGTTTCAGTACGCACTTCTAATGGGATTCTTGTGCGACCTGTGGTCCGCTTATGCCCCATTCCTACTCAGTAATATCTTATTCAGTCCATTCCCTCTTTAGTTAGATTTAAGTGTAATTTCACTGTATATATTATTATATTATTCTCTTTAAAGGTGACCCTTTAAGGCCGCGAGGAATGTTAACGCCATTACTTTCTTTATTTTATATTTCATGCCTAATTACTGGCAACTCTAATTAATTAGTATCTGTGTAACATAAAGTTCCTTCCGCTTTCCTTCTCCCTTCCACAACCCTTATAATGCCTAAGTGAGAGCGAGAAGGAAGATCCGCAATGGCGCGCATTCGCTGCCGCCAAGAAGATCCGCCAGTTCTCAATCAACATCGACGCCTGTTGGGTAAAATTAATCCCAAGTCGAAAAAGGACTCATATTTTCACCGCGAAGAACGAAGATTGCTATTGAACAGTGCAAGTGCGTGTATGTGTGTTGTGGAAAGTGCAGATTCTCGTCCGTACGTGATATCCTGGACGCGCCAGCCACGTGGCTAAGGAAACCCTTCTCGTCGTGTCGCCATAGCTCACCAGGCAGGTACCATCATCATTTTCCCACACCACCAAAACACCTACTTGTGTCACCGAACCGCCCCTCATACAGTCCACTAAGAAAATTTCGATTTTCACCCCAAGGCTTTAGGCCGCCGCAACAGAGACCTTGAAACAGTTTTGCGGAACGAGGGACGTAACATTTTGACATGGTGACGCGAATATTTATAGGGTAGGTTAATACCTACCATAAATATCCTATGGCCATCCAAACTCCGGGCTGTTCGGCCTAAACAGTCGTCTACTTATTGCCTACTCAGAGTTTTCCTTACCTGGGATCGAACCTAGGACCAAAGACGCAGTCTAGTTGAATCTATCTATAAATAATATAAAATAAAGTCGCTTTTCATGTCGGTACATGTGACTACTTAGTTCTTCTAAACATACACAATGGATTTTGATGTACGAACGAATAACAATGGTATTCCATATTATGAAGAGGAAATGAAGGACTGGCGTTCTGTTTGGAGCTGTATACTTACATTTAGGTCAATTCGTTCTGATCATTTGTATCCCACGCCCGAGGCGACGACGGTCTTCGTTCACCTTATGTATTTATATAATATATAAAAATACCCGAGATACCTCTGAATAAAGGGGAATGTTTAGGAAATAGTTCGTATACTGAACTGAACAAAAAAACTACTTAGAAATGAGGTAGGTACTGATTTTTTGATGGGTAAAAAGAGATTGCCACACGAGGGCCAATTATCATACTTATTTAAAATTAATAAAATTAATTCATAAAATTAATAAAATTTTAATTAAACATTAAAATTAAACTTATTTAAAATTAATTAAACTTTAAAATTAAACTTATTTAAAATTAATAAAATTCATAAAATTCAAAATGTTTTCGTACGTTTGTATTTAGAACAATTTCGTGCATCATTTCTATTATTTTGAACAAAACATCTCTCCGACTGAGTCTGCAAAGTTCAAATTCAAATTCAAAATTATTGATTTATGCCCTGTGGAGTATAAGTTATGCCCTGTGGAGCGGCAGTGGCGAGAAGAGCCTTCAGGTTCATCAGCTTGAAGATTTACAATAAAGTAAATAAGAGCATCGACATTTATCGCTTAAATACCTCGTAATGTCTTGAGAGTGAAGTTGACCGACTGGTTGAAATCTCTAGCATATGATGCAACTGACAAAAATGTGGAAACTTAAAACTTAACTAGTCCAAGCACTCACACACACCCTCACTCACACACACATACTCTCACTCCCACACTACCTCACTCATTAACATGCTCACTCACACACACATACCCTCACTCAAACACTCCCTCACTCATGAACACACTCGCACACACTACCACTCTACACTGCATCTCACCTACCAACATGCACAGTTTGCATGTCTTTTATTTTTTTATTTTTGCACTTTACGATATTTATTTTAAGTACCAACGTTGCCTAAACTGTACACGTACCATAGTTAAGTCTGGAATAATGTGTTTCTTATGTATAGACGGGCGTTGATAGCTGCGACACAGTTTTTAACTTTTGTAGCTATCATCGTTTCCATTGTAATTCTGTCAATTTGTTAGTTTAAAAAAAAAAACTTTTACTTTACTTTTAAATTCGAGAATTGGCCCTCTGGAAAACGACATTTAACAGACACGATGATAATAAATAGAAAGTATGCGGACCCAAGCCGCTAAATAGACCTAGTCTTTAATTTTTTTTTTTATTCTTTTATAATAAGGGGTTTTTATCCACACGGATACGTCAACCCCATATTTATTTATTTATTTATTCATACAAAAAAAAAAATACTTAGACACCAACCGACCGACCCGACCGATCGGGATCGCTTACAGACTAATATCATAGTTAACAATCATTCATAGGCAGGACAATTTGCTAATGATAAGCTTCCACATATAATATATACACTTCTGGACACATCTTTTGGCCCACCTTGTATTTTCAGTTTCGTTTGGTCCTAGCTAAAATTTTATATTAGGTCGAGCAAAAAGTTTTTATGCAGTTTTGTACCTGGCACATTCACAATTTCATTCAATAGTCTTTTTTTGAATTTCGAACACAGAATTTAAAGAAACAAAAGACAATTTGGAGCCTGTTTGTTGATATCAAACAATCGAATACTAAGAAAACTTGGTTTTATTGGTTTACTTGGATTTAATTCTTGAAAAAGTGATTGATATCTTTGGTTTTGCAACAAACATTACTTATTCTTAACATTAAGGTGAGGTTCTATCAATAATCTATGGATACTTCACCTGAAGTCGCCGCCCAAGCTGTGGCACTTATTCAGGCCGGACACAGCCAAAGAAACGTGAGTGCTCAACTTAATTTAAGTCGATCTGCGGTCCGAAATGTTTATCGGAGGTACCTAGAGACTGGCGGCTTTATTCGTCGCCAAGGAAGGCCACGATCTCGGGTCACAACTGAAAGGCAGGATCGATTCATCGTGACGACCAGCTTGAGAAATCGTCACCTTACCTCCATTGAGATACAAAACCAACTTCGCGACTTCCACGGAGTATCTGTGAGCGCTCGAACTGTTCGGAGAAGGTTAAAAGAACGCGATATGGTCACCACATATCGCGCCACATATGGTCGCCACACAAGCCAGCTAATGGCCCCAAACTAACGCGAGCCCACCGAACAGCGCGCCTTCATTTCGCACGCAGTCATTTAAATTGGACACAGCAAGATTGGAGCCGTGTACTCTTTTCTGATGAGTCTAAAATTGTGTTACATGGCAATGATGGAAGGAAGAAGGTCTACCGACGTAAGGGAGAGCGTTTCGCACAATGCTGCTTTGAAGAGAGGGTTGCTTATGGCGGTGGCTCATGGACTGTCTGGGGCGGTATATCCGCGAGCGGCAAAACTCAACTTGAGGTTGTTACAGGACCACGGCTGCCAACATTAAATGCTGAAAGGTACATTCGTGAGTGCTTAGAACCTCACGTGATACCATACGCGGACTATGTGGGCCCAAATTTCCTTTTTATGCATGATAATGCAAGAGCCCATGCGGCCGGCATCGTCAGGGAATATCTTCGGGATGTGAACATCACAGTTATGGACTGGCCAGCCAGAAGCCCAGACATGAACCCCATTGAGCACATGTGGGACGAGATAAAAAGACGCGTTAGGGCTCGTCAGCCAGTTGCCCAGACGATGCAGGAGTTGAAAACTGCCATAGAAGAGGAATGGGAGATGATCCCTCAAAATTTCATAGAGCGGTTGATAAACTCTATGCCTAATCGTATGAGAGCTGTGGTAGATGCCCATGGAGGCAACACGCGTTATTAAATTAAACCTTTATTTGATAAAACATGTTTTTTATTCAAAAATCAATTGCCTTTAACAAGGCGCATATCCGACTTGTTAGGCGTAGCTCCATGTCGTATGGTATTCTGAATTCAAATTTAAAACAATACGATCGAAAAAGATGGTAAAATGTATGAGGTTTAAAACTGCATCAACAGTTTTTGTTCAATCTAGCAATCATATTTCGGTAGGGGCCATCGAAACCTAAACTCTAAGGTGGGCCAATAGATGTGTCCAGAAGTGTATATATTACTTATAGTTACACGAATAGAAGCTATTTCTAGGGCACTTTCAAGTAAGTAGTACAAAGATCCTTTGTTTGCCTCGCAAAGGGTCTAGAATCTAGATTTTAAAGCCCTTAATGATCTACTCTTAGTTTTAAAGTCTAACAAATCTAATTATCAACTTAAATGGATGTCTGTATTTCGTAATTAAACTTTTAGTTTGAAAGGGAATATTTTTAGGGTTCCGTAGCCAACTAGCAAAAAACGGAACCCTTATGGATTCGTTATGTCTTTCTATCTGTCCATCCGTATGTCACAGCCACTTTTTTCCAAAACTATAAGAACTATATTATTGAAACTTGGTAAGTAGATATATTCTGTGAACCGCATTAAGATTTTCACACAAAAATAGAAAAAAAATACAATAAATTTTGGGGGTTCCCCATACTTCAGCAAACCCATACGTGTGTGTATCTATGGATAGGTCTTCAAAAATGATATTGAGGTTTCTAATATCATTTTTTTCTAAACTAAATATTTTGCGCGAGAGACACTTCCAAAGTGGTAAAATGTGTGTGTGTGTGTGTGTGTGTCCTGTAACTTCTAAAATAAGAGAATGATAAAACTAAAAAAAAATATATGATGTACATTACCATGTAGACTTCCACCGAAAATTGGTTTTAACGAGATCTAGTGAGTAGTTTTTTTTTAATATGTCATAAATTGGTCTATTATTATAACATCGATCAAAGTTACAACGAACTACAAGAACATTTATATTATGTTACTTGCTGCTACGGAACCCTTCATGGGCGAGTCCGACTTGCACTTGGCCGCTTTTTTTAATTTATAAAATTTTTGTGTACTTTTAAAATAGTTGTCTAACGAACATTCATAAAGAAAAACTAATGAAGTGAGTGACCACCACGAAAACCCACAATTTAAACGTAATCTTGCGTTAGCCGACTGCGGTGGTGCTCAAAAGGTTTTTGAAGTTAAGTTGCAAGAAGCGATCAACGAATTAGGTTTTTTATACGTCTGCATCGAAGTTCACATGGACCTGCTAGCCGCCCACAACTTCATACCCACCATCATTGCCACCTAGTGTACCCTCATGGGTTTTCCGGGTAGCTGTCAAAAGTGTCAAAGCACCTATATTTTCTTTAGTCGTAACTGAATGATGAACGAATTAATGAAACAAATGATGAACATTTTTTCATTTCATCATTGTGTTTACCCGATTACGGCAAAGCCAAAAGGAAGGGTTATGATTTTAGCAGTCTATGTATGTATGTATGTATGGTATGTATGTATGGTATGTATGTAAGTATGTATGTATATAAGTATGTATTTACGTGTGTTCCACCGTAGCGCCTAAATTACTGAACCGATTTTAATGAATGAAGTATCAATAGATTCGTACTCCGAACACCGGACCGAGTCCGGGTCCGGGTGACATAGGCTATATAAATTCTCCCTAAAATTAATATGGTGGATTTTATACGTAAATTTCTGACCACGAAAAAAATTTAATTGAGATAATAATGACATGTTTGGTGTCAAAAGAAAGGTCTTGACGAGCACATTACAAATATCTTTATATGTCATATTGTTTGAGTAAATAAATATGTTTAAATTGTTAAAAATAATTAAAAGTGGAGGTAAATAATATTAATTTAATTGGTTACAGACCGACCGCGGCGAGCGTGATTTTTCAGTAGTCGGATTTTAGTTTTTGAATTTATTTTTTATTTATACTATTCAGTATCGAAATGGAAGACCTTGTCAAAGTGGCGCCAACTGGTGGCGGGAATTTTCATGAAAACCCCAATATAGAAATGATGGTGGGATGCGGCTCACCCGGACTTCCGTTCAGCGCTTCAGGTAATGTGTTCGTTTGAATACCGTTCTAATCGGTCAAAAATTTCCGCATAGTCGGCTAGAATAGAGCTTTTGTTTAATAAGGGAAGCGGTTCCGTCACGTGACCTCAACGAGAAAGAGATTATTTGAACCGAACGTGACGACCCGAACTCGGTGGCTCAAGTATGTTATGAATTTACTAGGTTTTGAAAAACAGTTATTATGAAGTTGGTTAAAAATACAACTACTTTACAAAATCAATCGCCACTACATATGTATACCGCACCCATGGATATTTCCACGTAGGGTAATCCCACTATGACAAGTAATGAATCGTCATCTATCAATGTTCTGCACGCGATTATAATCGCTAACCGTAC
Organism: Cosmia pyralina; assembly: GCA_946251885.1. Lineage (NCBI taxonomy): Eukaryota > Metazoa > Arthropoda > Insecta > Lepidoptera > Noctuidae > Cosmia > Cosmia pyralina. The sequence continues at coordinate 19,763,801 of OX276342.1, read as the reverse complement.
TGAATAAGGGCGATAACCACGTGCAAAGTACGACTGATGTTGTGCGGGAGGGTTCTATGGCATAATAATGGTTGCTATGGGGTGCTGTTTTGTTAGATTTAAAATTAATGAACATGAATGTTTTGTTTAATCATCTATCATCGAAAACCGACCCATGGTTTGACCGCGGCATGCGTTGCTTAACGTCACAGTAAATAATACATCATCATTGTGCAGAGGCAAACAATAACATTATATAATTTAATACATAATCAATATTTTATTAGTGTGACTTATTATTATTATAATATAGTCAGATAATAAATAAATGAGTAAAAAATAATAAAATTAGAAAATAATAATTATAATTATTATTATATTATTATTATTTTTTTTTTTTATTAATTATTAATTTATTAGTGTGTAATAAATAATTAATAATAAGAAAAAATAATAAAAGCGCTCTTCCTCTCTCTTACATAATCTTGCTGCGCCCGACAGGGTAAAAATTGTTTCTAAAATTACTGACCAACTGTACCACATTATGGATTGCAATAAAGATTATTTGATTTGATTTGATTTGAGGATTTAATAATTAATTTAGATTAGGACAGGATTTAGCGGTTACTTAAATTCAAATTCAAAATATTTTATGTCACATAAGTAAACCTACATACCTACCTACCTACCTACTTATGAAAAGCTAGATGCATGTTTCCAATGGGCATTGTTCATATTTTTTTATATGTTGTAATTGAAAAACCATTTCGAGGAATAGCGTTACTGATCATTACGGACTAATTAATCTTGAAAAATATTTCTATTTTATTGTTTTTTTTTTTTATAAAATACGATTGACCTTGTTTGCCCTTCAAATTACGTCAGCTAAGGCCGTACAGTTTTGTATCATTGCCTCAAAAAATAAAAAGTAAATGGCAAGTATTGTCTACAATCTGTCAAGTGTCAAATTATAATATAAACATAACCTCATAAGTATAAAGTTTTTACAATTATTATAAATATAAATAAATAAAATAAATATGTTTGGACATATCACACAACGCCATCTAGCCCCAAGCTAAGCAACCTAATGCTTGTGTTATGGTAACGAGATGGCTGATAAACTACTTATATACATTTTTTTTTTTTTGTAAATACATACATATTATAGATAGAAAAACACCCAGACTCGGAACAAATACTTGTAGGTCGTACAAATATTTGTTCCGTGCGGGAATCGAACCCGCGACATGCTGCGCAGCAGTCAATCGCTCAACCACTGCGCCAACCGTGTCGTCAAATTATTCCTGCGACTTGCCTCATAATCTCATATACTCGTAAATCTCATTACATTATGTCAACACTCGACAACATTTACTATATTGGAAGAGTTATGGAATACAGGAAGCGCTTTGTTCCAACTTGCAGCAATAATAGTAATAATAGTCCAAACAAAATTTTTGTTCGTATTAGAGAAGATTTGCGAGAAAAGTGGTGTCATGATGTAGGCGTGGAATATTGCAAGGTTTATACAATGTATTGTTGCGAAGATCACTTTGATGTAGGTAAGTATTTCAGAAACTTGCGCGAGTCGGCTTTAACAAAAGTATCGCTCATTGTGGTTCAGGGAAATGAACAATAATGTCGTCGCCTCGATTATTAACGTAGTCTTGCATCTTAAAAACCACTTTGCGTTTAAAAGCTACCGTTTCGGTCAAAATTTCGAAAAATAAGTTGTAAATAGGTTAGGATAGGATTCGATTACGTATGACATCTATTGGCACTTTGACAGATTTGAGATGGATGACGTTGTGTTGACAGATTTAAATTTTTAATTATGTACTAGTGGGGCAACGGCACAATCTTTTGTGCCACTGATGACGTCACCTACCTTGAAAATTTAAAATATTTTAAAATTCAATAAAAAAATAACTATTGAGCCAATCATCAAAATATTCAAACTAGTTTCTCAAAATGCTCTAAATTTTCAAAAAATTAAATAAAATGTAATGGTTAAAAATTTTAGACAATCCCCATTGGTCGTTTCTTATGGAGAAGAGCCGGCAAGAAACTCCAGGGTTTCACTTTTAAAAATAATTTGCTTTTACAATGTTTTCAAATTACGCTGTTAATAGGTATAGGAGGACAGTGTCAACAAGTACTGCGCTACATATTTATTATAAAAAATGTATTACGTAATTAAAATAATATTGATTAAACCTCAAAGTTTTGTTACTAAGCACCGTAGAACGTGCCAGAAAAATAAAACAATGGTAGACAATCGCATTGTTTTTAACGCGTATTCAGAAGACAATAGTGCCGATCATCTAGGTTAGACATTTACCAGATCTCAACACCTCGTTGGAAGGTCCAGTTAAGTTATCTGGCAGATAATTTTATTTATCTTGTAGATAATGTCTTCTCGAACACATTAAAAGAGACCCTTAGCCACCTTTTACATTACCCAAGGGAAAAAACAGAGTGGACTTTCTATTCTAACAAATATTTCAACATTAATTTAATAATGTTACAGAGAACCGCGATAAGCCCCTTTTACACACACTACGATAAAATAGCGTGGGGGTTAACCGATCGATAGTTTTGCCCGCGGGAACCCCACTCTAATCAATATTATGGTACAATTCACATGATCTGCACACCTTTAGGGGACTTTATGGGGTGTATCAAGGTTAAAATTGATGTAAAGTCAGTGAAAGCAACGCACTACTTTATGAACTACGAGTTTTTCCCCTATTTACCTTTGTGTCGCTGAGATATAAATTGGTTTGTCCATTTCACAATAATACTACGCTGGTATTCCATCACCTTCCAGACTATCCACTTCTTATCAGTCAATCAGCTCAGCCTATCGCACTCCACTGCTGAACATCGGCCTCTCCCAGGCTGCCCGCCATCACCGCCATCACCGTCGCCTCCGCCTTCTGCATCCAGTCTGTCCCAGCCACCTTTTTAAGGTCGCCGGTCCACTACGCTTGCAGATACGCGGTCTCCACTCCAGGACTCGTCTGTTCCACCAGCCAAATTATGTCGGTAACTCCGGGTTTTTTTCCCGATAACTTCATTTCCAAGCACAGCCCGCTCCATGGCGCGCTGAGCAACCTACATACTTCCTACTTCATGTTTCACCAGTCATGTTGTGGGTAAGTACCTGTAGATTATGTTCCCATTAATCGAGCAGAAATCCAGACTTCAGATAATTTCATAATGGAAAATACCAATAACCAACGGTTTGCCCACACCGGGGATCTAATTCTGGACCCCACGATCAATAGTCGCGTTTACTTCCCGTAAATAAAATATTTTTAATATTACATACTTACTATAGTAACAAATTCCATACCTTTCATTAAAACAGAAATCTTTATTCTAGATTATAAAAGAAATGTCTTTACATAATCTATACAACGTGTCGTTTTGCATCCTCGTCTTTATTAAGGGTGTGGTATAGACCATCGAATCGAACAACTTTCTCAATGGCACCAACATCGTAATCGCGAAAAAATTATCAGCCGTCCCATACATTTGCGCCGAGTAGGATAGAAGTTTTCTATGGGACAGTTGAAAATTTTTTCGCGAATACGACGTTGGTCCCATGGAGAAAGTTATTCGGTTTGATATTCTGTACCACACCCTGAAATTTGACGAGGATGCAAAACGAAACGTTGTATATAAATCAAAAGAGAAGTCCTGACTGACTGACTGACCCATCAACGCCCAGCCCAAACGCTTGAACCTAGAAAGCTAAAATTTTTCACAGAGATTCCCGTTATAATGTAGATAAGGAGTAAGGAAGGATTTCTTGGTAGTACGTTCACGTGGGATATTTTCCGACATCCACGCGTGCGAAGCCGCGGGCAAAAGCTAGTATCCAATAAGTTCAAAAGAAAAGTTGCCAGGATTATAATGAAAGCCTTATTAAAGAGACATCTGCAGTAGAATTAATTAATACTCTGTTATGTTAAGAATACTGAGCAAAAAAACTTTTTATTTAATTATGCTTTTTATTAATTTTTTATGCTGCAGATGTGTTTACAAAGCTTATTATTGCTTACTTATTAGATTTTTATATTGAGACACGTTAATAAGCAGCGGATGTAAAAAAATAATTAAAAATTAACATTTTGGTATTTCATATTAGGTACTTTTAAGTAAGTAAGTTATTTAGAAATAATAAAAATCTTGGCAGTGAAAGCTGTGCCTGACGATGACGTAGGAATCGAATACAAAAAACATAATGTTGCAATTTGTTTAAAATGTTCACCTAATATTAGTAAACTTCGCATTCAAAGGTTACATTAAGCTTCACAGGGTTTCAGGTTAACCTAAATATGGGTTAAATTCTATTATTAATTCAGTCATTTTGTTGTACAGTCAGCATCGTAAGTCAATACACATACAGAGTGTAAAAAGACATCACAAAGCCATCAACTACGCATACTGTACATCTGACTAAGTAACTTTGCGCAAAAATTATTGCTGGGAAACGACTTTTATTTTAAATCAGATATAAAAAAGCTATTTTTTTGCGCTTATTGTAACGCGAACCCAGGAAAATGGAGTTAAGCTCCGTCTTATGAAATTTGGCACATGGGTAGATCATGACCTGGATTAAGACAGAATAATCTTTATCCCGGTAATACGTTCCCGTGGGACAATTTCCGACCTCTACGTGGGCGAAGCCGCGTGTAAAAGTTAGTACAATAAAATTGTACAAGCTAATACTAAAATAATTATATTATGTACCAAAAAAAAGTTGGGAGGTGTCGTGGGACACTCGGTTAGAACGAAGTTCCTGTGGCTGTATCAATCTACCTAGCCTTTTCCCAACTATGTTGGGGTCGGCTTCAAGTCTAACTGGATGCAGCTGAATACCATCTAGTATGGTCTCAAATAACGCTGCTTCGTTACTTACCTACGTCACAATTTCTTGCAGTTTACTCCTACCACCAACCGCGTTAAAGAACTTCGTTCTAGAAAAAGGAAGCTTATTGGGCATCAAAAAATTCGTCCGCATCGCTGTCAGTCGGAAAAGTGCCCAAGAGGCTAACAGCAGTTCCTACTTGGCCGAAAACATGGCACATTGACCGATGATTTTCCGACACTCTTACTTAAGTGACATCCTCTTTCTAAAGCTCAATAAAGAAAGAAAAATAGGTTTATTTGACACAGAAACACATGCATACAAAGAGATAAGAGTAATCAGGAAAATAAAACAAAATAGATCTACATATTAGTAGTTCTGCGAACAGTAGGTAGACCTCGCGAGCACAAACTATTCTTTTTATCCGACGGCTAAAAAATTCTTTAAAGTCGTAAAACCTGTACACCAAGTTTCGTCCAGATCGGTTGTAAAATACGACCTCTAGAGGAGTAGCAACAAACTGACAGACGAAAGCAAATTGTGCCAGACTTGAAGCAGAGACGCTTCGCTCGCTAGTCAATAAAGTAATCAATCAATCTGCCTAGCCTTTTCCCAACTATGTTGGGGTCGGCTTCTAGTCTAACCGGATGCAGCTGAATATCAGTATTTTACATGGAGCGACTGCCTATCTGACCTCCACAATCCATTAACTGGATAATAAGAACCCCTTGGTAAGACTGGTTGTCAGACTTTCGGGCTTCTGACGACCCGTAACGACTGTCAAAGAACCACGAATGACAGCCGGGACCAACGGCTTAACGTACTTTCCGAGGCACGGAGGAGTCTCGGTATGTAAAGATGGTCACCCATCCACGGACCGACCCCGGCAAGCGTAGCTTAACCTGATGGATCGACCCGTGCGACTGTAATTCAAGTCAATAAAGTAATCATCATCTTCCTGCCCATATCCTATATTACTTGGGGTCGGCGCAACACGTTTTCTTCTTCCATTCTCCCCTGTCAACCGTCACGCTATCATTCACTCCCTTCTCTTTCATATCATTCCTCCCACAATACATCCATCTTTTCTTTGGCCTTCTTCTGCCTCTCCATCCATCAACATGTATATTCATCACTCTTTTAGTCACATGCGTTTCGTCAAAGTCAATCAATAAAGTAATCACGAGCACAAAACAGAAATAGTCGGTAGCTGCATTTCATGACTGTGATAAGAAGGCTTCCACACAGCATGATGCAGTGCAATGTGTCATATCATATCAACACCCGGGTACAGCACTTTGATGCGAACTGTTTGTACATATCGCGTTAGAATATTTTCTGGCGTTATTTGCAAACGTTTTATTAGATTAATTATTTAGTAAAGCTGAATTTAATGTCTGGAATTATAATAATGAAACGTGGCTTTTCTATAATTATCGTTTTACTTGAATATAGTCAATGACGTATTATAAGTACATCATTGAATATAGTGAAATTAAAAGGTATACCTAGTATTTAAATTTGTGACAGCACATTGCTTGATAATTGAGTAGTTTTAACATTGTTATTTTTCTATAAAAAAAAGAATGACGTAACAAAACGTGTTATACCTATTTGAATCTTAAATCAATGCCCCTTTCTTTCCCGAATTAGCTTCAGGATTATTTTAAAACAAAACTTCACGCAAAAGAATCCCTTACTTTGCATGCAAAACAACTTTTCTCAGAATCTTTTTATATTAGTCGATGTGATGTACACTTCTGGACACATCTACTGGCCCACCTTAGAGTTTAGGTTTCGATGGCCCCTACCGAAATATGATTGCTAGATTGAACAAAAACTGTTGATGCAGTTTTAAACCTGATACATTTTACCATCTTTTTCGATCGTATTGTTTTAAATTTGAATTCAGAATACCATACGACATGGAGCTACGCCTAACAAGTCGGATATGCGCCTTGTTAAAGGCAATTGATTTTTGAATAAAAAACATGTTTTATCAAATAAAGGTTTAATTTAATAACGCGTGTTGCCTCCATGGGCATCTACCACAGCTCTCATACGATTAGGCATAGAGTTTATCAACCGCTCTATGAAATTTTGAGGGATCATCTCCCATTCCTCTTCTATGGCAGTTTTCAACTCCTGCATCGTCTGGGCAACTGGCTGACGAGCCCTAACACGTCTTTTTAGCTCGTCCCACATGTGCTCAATGGGGTTCATGTCTGGGCTTCTGGCTGGGCAGTCCATAACTGTGATGTTCACATCCCGAAGATATTCCCTGACGATGCCGGCCGCATGGGCTCATGCATTATCATGCATAAAAAGGAAATTTGGGCCCACATAGTCCGCGTATGATATCACGTGAGGTTCTAAGCACTCACGAATGTACCTTTCAGCATTTAATGTTGGCAGCCGTGGTCCTGTAACAACCTCAAGTTGAGTTTTGCCGCTCGCGGATATACCGCCCCAGACAGTCCATGAGCCACCGCCATAAGCAACCCTCTCTTCAAAGCAGCATTGTGCGAAACGCTCTCCCTTACGTCGGTAGACCTTCTTCCTTCCATTATTGCCATGTAACACAATTTTAGACTCATCAGAAAAGAGTACACGGCTCCAATCTTGCTGTGTCCAATTTAAATGACTGCGTGCGAAATGAAGGCGCGCTGTTCGGTGGGCTCGCGTTAGTTTGGGGCCATTAGCTGGCTTGTGTGGTACCATATCGCGTTCTTTTAACCTTCTCCGAACAGTTCGAGCGCTCACAGATACTCCGTGGAAGTCGCAAAGTTGGTTTTGTATCTCAATGGAGGTAAGGTGACGATTTCTCAAGCTGGTCGTCACGATGAATCGATCCTGCCTTTCAGTTGTGACCCGAGATCGTGGCCTTCCTTGGCGACGAACAAAGCCGCCAGTCTCTAGGTACCTCCGATAAACATTTCGGACCGCAGATCGACTTAAATTAAGTTGAGCACTCACGTTTCTTTGGCTGTGTCCGGCCTGAATAAGTGCCACAGCTTGGGCGGCGACTTCAGGTGAAGTATCCATAGATTATTGATAGAACCTCACCTTAATGTTAAGAATAAGTAATGTTTGTTGCAAAACCAAAGATATCAATCACTTTTTCAAGAATTAAATCCAAGTAAACCAATAAAACCAAGTTTTCTTAGTATTCGATTGTTTGATATCAACAAACAGGCTCCAAATTGTCTTTTGTTTCTTTAAATTCTGTGTTCGAAATTCAAAAAAAGACTATTGAATGAAATTGTGAATGTGCCAGGTTCAAAACTGCATAAAAACTTTTTGCTCGACCTAATATAAAATTTTAGCTAGGACCAAACGAAACTGAAAATACAAGGTGGGCCAAAAGATGTGTCCAGAAGTGTATAAAAATATACACAATCGGTGTGGCAAAATGTTGCGTAACATTTTTATGTTGAGGTCGGAGATTATCCCACGGGAGCGTACTACCGGGATACAAAGTATCCTATGTCCTAATCCAGGTTATGGTTTAACCATGTGCCAAATTTCATCCAAATTTGTTCAGCCGTTTTAGCGTGAAAGCGTAGCAAACAAACAAACTTGCTTTCGCATTTATAATACTAGCTGCACCCCGCAGTTTTACCGCGTAGCCCGAGATAAAAAGTAGACTATGTGTAAATCCAGGGTGTCAGCTACATCCATACCAAATTTTATCAAAATTGGTCCAGCCATTTGAGCGTGAAGAAGTAACAAACATGCAAACACACACACAAACTTTCGCCTTTATAATATTAGTGTGATTAAGTTAGGATGATTAGAATAACTCGAGTCGCAAGCAGACTTATTGTACAGCTATGTGAAAACGATGCGCATGCGCATCCATGGTGAGCAGGGCTCGGGTTAGCTCTAGCGAACTCCCGAAGCTAGCTCCCGAAGGCATTTGCGCAGAGGCTCGATTGTCAGTACCTGAACCATTGCTGTATGGTTCACGTACTGAGCAATCGAAAATGAGTCTTATTTACTGTATGTTGTTAATTTTTTGCCTACTAAGATCCCTTTGTTGGATGAAATAAAAGTTTATTATTGTTATTGTATTATATAATAAGAATAATGTTAGGTAACTTGAAACCACTGATGGCAAGTGACAGGCTTCTCTCTATAACAGTCTACTACACAATTTGATTGTGGATTTATGTTACCTGTGCAAGGTTTTATTGTGTAATTGCTGTATTTTTAACCGACTTCAAAATAGGAGGTTCTGTCCGCGATTTTCTCAAAAACTTATGAACCAATTTTGCTGATTCTTTCACTATCGTGATCTTCATACCTTCAGGAACGTTTTAGTGTATAATACATTATGTAATTATTCTTATGTACGAAGTTGTATGCATAAATGTACTGTATCTCCGGTATTTCTAAGCCTATTTTTTGATGATTCTTCATTTCGTTCAATGGAGGAATTTTATATTTAACTAAAAATGGAAAAATGAATTTACTTTTAAAAAAGTAAAAACCGACTTCAAAACCGAACAAAATAATTTTCATAAAAAACTTAACAGGTTCTGAAGTCGATGTTTTCAATTCTTCAATGCACCTTAGCGTGGCGCCGACTTCAGAAGCTGTTACTTGAGTTTTTTATGAAAATTATTTTATTCGTTTTTGATTTTTGAAGTCGTTTTATACTTTTTTTTTTAATACAAAACATTATAATACTTAATATCACTCTTGTAAGAAGTAAGTGTACAGGTTTGCTTTTTAATGTACCCACATTTCACCACTTATGTTGTAAGCCCCATCCAGTGCAGTGTGTATAGTAACGGAAGAAGAGAATTAGTATGAATTTGACTAGACAAATTTAGAACAGAGGAATGGGCATAAATGGGCAAAAAAGTACGGTTTTAGTGCTGTGAGTTCATAAATTGCTTTATATTTTACATAAATTATGGCTTCATTAGGTTTTCCCAAAAAATTCTTAGTGGCGCGAAGTACCTTTTTTTTTTTTTTTTTTTTTGTGGCATTTCAGACTTTTACTGACTAAAACCCACCCATGTTCCTTCAGTTGCCCGTGCCAGGGCCACGGTATCTCTTTCGAACTACCCGCGACCCCGGCGGCATCGGCCCTATTGGACCCCGTCACTGCTGACATGTCTTTGAGGCGCGCGTGGAACACAACGCGCCGTGGACCCGGGCCTGGTCCTTACCGGACGGCGAGCTGCCCATTACTCGCCGTCCGCAAGCCCACGCCTACGGTGGCCGGGAATTGGCGATCGATTCCCGCCGCCCAGGGCGTCTCCTACGGCGGCTAGGGGCGCGAGGGCGCGGCTGTTGCCTCTCCCTCACGCGTTCCGCTTCCTCCTTCGCGAGCATTACTGCTTCGCAGAAGGAGGTGACGGCCTCCCATGCACTCTCGCTCCGCACCATGGCCTGGACCAGGTTTGAACGCGAGAGATCGCCGCCGCCGATCGCCTCCGTGAGAACACGGCGGTGCTCCGCCCAAGCCGGGCAGACCTCCACTGTATGCTCCACCGTGTCCTCCGGGCGATCCACACAATGGTGACACCCGGGCGTTTCCTCCCGCCTTATCCGAAACAGGAACCTCCCGAAACAACCGTGTCCGGTGAGGACCTGCGTCAGGCGGAAAGTGAGGACGCCGTGGCGCCTCTCCAACCACTCCTCAAAGAGGGGAGTTATCGCCGCAATTGTGGCGTGCCCAGCGCTGGGTTGTGACAATCGTACTCTCCATGTCGCCATGAGATCCCGCCGGAGCTCTGTCCGCTATACCGTGATTTCTCGCGGCAGCGGAGTTACGCCCCGGCGTTTCGCCTCCTCGCGCCACTCCCACACGTGCGCGAGGACTTTTGCCTCCAGATCCCATGGCGGTAATCCGGCAAGGAGGCTCGCCGCCTCACAGGAGACCGTGCGGTATCCCCGGACTAGCCGGATGGCCATGACCCTCTGGGACGCGTTCAACCGGCGGGCTGGTCGCAGCCTCAAGGAACGCGCCCACACCGGTGGTGCCCCGTAAAGGGCCATGGACCGCACGACCCCCGCGTAAAGCCTCCGGCAGGAGGCGTTTGGACCCCCAGTTTGGGCAGGAGCCGCTTCAAGGCAGCCCCGGCCCGCTCCAGTCTGGGAGCCAAACGTCGGAAGTGCTCCACGAAGTTCCACCGGCTGTCGAGGACAAATCCCAGGTACTTCATCGTTGACTCGACCCCGATGTGAACCCCTCCTGCCGTTATTTGGGAACCCGACGGTGGCGCGTTCCGAGGACCATGAAAACACATGACCTGGGACTTGTGCAGGGCCACCTCGAGTCCCAACTGCCGGATCCTCTCTACGATTGTCGCAACCCTGCGTGTCGCTAGTTCGGCCGCCGCCTGGTGCGACCTCCCCTGCGCTAGGACCAGCGCGTCGTCAGCATAACATACAACGCTGACGCCGCTAGGGAGGTCGGCGCGCAGCACCCAGTCGTACCCGATGTCCCACAGATGTGGCCCCAGGACCGATCCCTGTGGGACACCGCACAACATCTCTCGCCGGTTCCACTGTCCCTGATGACCGGGGTAGACGACGGCCCTGTCCGTCAAATAGGCCTCGACCACTCGACGGAGGTAGGTTGGCACCCGGTGATACCGGAGTGCCTCCCTGATGCAACTCCAGGGCAGGGTATTGAAGGCGTTGGCGATGTCTAGAGACACCGCCAAGACGACCCCACCCTGGGCCACAGCATCCCCCGTCGTGAGGGCTCGCACGCGCAAGATGGCGTCCACCGTAGAGCGTCCCCTGCGGAAACCAAACTGGCTCTCCGCTAAATCCGGCCCCTCCTGGGCGCGAAGTACCTAATGATGTTATTGTCTTTCTTAATATACATAGAAAAAAAACTAAGTTTAAAAACAAATTAGAAAAAGACAGACAAATATTAAAAATCCGGAGTCACACGTCATGATCGGGCATAAATCGAACAGATTACGTGTGACTCCGGATTTTTAATGTCTGCCTTTTTCAAATTTTAGATGAAAATATTTTCTTGTTTCGTACTTTTTAGAGCGTGATTTTTCAGTAGTCGGGTTTTAGTTTTTAATCTTACTTTTTATTTAAATTAATTTGAGGTTATAATTTCGTGATAAATTATTCGCAGAGCCACTTTACATTTTTTTAGAAGTATCATTATTATGTGTTTTGGGTAGGTTTGGAGAGAAAATATGTTTGGCTCACATCTGAGGCGTGATTTTAGAAATTATTCCCAATTATCGGGTGCATGCAAGCAAAGCCGCGAGCAATAGCTAACAATGTATATATTTTTGAAATGTGCTATTTAAGCCCTTTGATTCCCAACACAAAATCATTAACTAAAAAGAACATTTTTTTTAGTTCATTACTTTATGTCCTCTAGAGGGCGCCATATTCTATTTAATTTGACGTCGCATAACCTATAACCAGCGGACGATCAAGACGCTTCTAACGATACCTCATTTGTCAAATTATGATAAATAGTTTAGAAGTTATGAGGGAACAGATGAACATACATACTTACATACATACATACTTACATACATATCGGTCAAAATCATAACCCTCCTTTTTGCTTCGCCGTAGTCGGGTAAAAAGAAAAGTCCTGACTGACTGACTCATCAACGCCAAGCCCAAACCATGGAACCTAGAAAGCTGAAATTTTGCACAGAGTTTCCCTTTATAATGTAGACAAGGAATAAGGAAGGATTTCCCGGTAGATCGTTCCCGTGGGATATTTCCCGACTTTCACGCGGGCGAAGTCGCGAGCAAAAGTAAGTTATATCTAGTAATACAAGGTGGCGCAAACTGTAACCCTGAATTCAGCACATGTTTCTAGACCCCGCAGCGTAGTCATTTTAGTCGGTTATAAAAAAACCCGCTGTTTTATAGGAAAGTGCGATACCTACGCGGTCAAAATGTCTGGAACAGCAAATTTTTTTTTAAATAACCGTCGAAATATTTCATCGTTTTGGTTCAGAATCATGTACTAAACCCATGGTAACAGGTTGTGCGTCCATGGCCCTGCCACCCTGTATTTTAATTTATTATGATCAGAATATTACTTCATTACCCGACCACGGCGAACCAAAAAGGAAGGTTATGATTTTGATCGGTATGTATGTATGTATGTACACCAGTCAACAAAAGAGATATAGGCAGGCCGAGTATACTAACATATTTGTATGTCAATTGCTTCATGTTCAATTTCGTGACAATATACAAATTTGTGTTGGTGTGTTACAATGTAGGAGTATTGCAAAAACAAAGTAATATAAAAATTGAACATGAAGCAATTCACATACAAATATGTTACTCTACGCTACCCAGATATCTCTTTTGTTGACTGTACATACCGATAGTTACATGATAGTACATACCGATGTGCATCTGTTCCCTCATAACTTCTAAACTTCTTATCATAATTTGACAAATGAGGTATCGTTGAAAGCGTCTTGACAGTCCGCTAGTTATAGGCTATGTGACGTCACATTACTTTAAATATGGCGCCCTCTAGAGAAAGTAATGAACTAAAAAAACAATATTTTTAATGATGCCGTGTTGGGTATCAAAGGAAATATATATTTTTAGCTGTTGCTCGCGGGTTTGCTTGCATGCACCCGATAGTTGGGAATAATTTCTAAAATCACGCCTCAGATGTGAGCCAAACATATTTTCTCTCCAAACCTACCCAAAATACATATAATAATTGTTCTTCTTTAAAATGTAGAGTGGCTCTGCAAATACTTTATCACGGAGTTACAACCCATTTAAATAAAAAGTAAGTTTAAAAACTAAAACCCCACTACTGAAAAATCATGCTCTAAAAGTATGAAACAAGAAATAATCTCATCTGAAATTAGAAAAAGACCGACAAATTAAAATCCGGAGTCACACGTCATGTAGGGCATAAATCGAACAGATTACGTGTGACTCCGGATTTTTAATTTGTCGGTCTTTTTCTAATTACAGATGAGATTATTTTCTTGTTTCATACTTTGAAGAGCGTGATTTTTCAGTAGTCGGGTTTTAGTTTTTAAACTTACTTTTTATTTCGTAGCTAGGGTACTCCATCGAAATATACGTAAGTGTTACTAAGATTAAAAAATTGATTAAGCCTTCTACAATTTCTGAAACTAATTTCTAAGCGCACTACGATAGTAGAACTTAAGGTTCTCCAGGGAAATCAGAGCAACCGCGTGAGTCCGGATAATAAGGTCTTATAGAGGATGTAGCACAACACTTTTAGCATATATCTGTAACTATGAAACTAGATAAATTAAAGTAATTTGAACTTTCACGATGTTTAAATATTTTTGGAATATGAAAATACGTCCTGCTGATTGATCGCCAATTTGTCTCCAATTAGCCTTTTTTTTTCTAATTTACAGTTTTTAGTATCTTATCAACAGAACTTGAGCGTCGCGGTTTTATATGTTTTATAAATCTCTCTGTTACCTCCTACCGAGATTTTTACCTTCTTAATTAATTATTTTAAAATATTATTCATATTATTAATATTATTATTTCGTTTATTAATTTTTGTTCTTAAAATACATTTTTAAATATTTCTTAAAAAATATATAAAAAAACATTTAAAAATATAAAAAGTAAGTATAGTATAGTTTTATATATATTTATTTATTTATTATTATTTGTTACTATTTTTTTATTTTCTATGTTTATTTCCTATGATAATAATGATAAATTAAATAAACTGATGTGTAGTTATTGATGAGAGTAGGTACTCTCATAAATAACTACGTATCAGTTTGGTGACGACCAAGGTTGGTGACGACTATCTGTTTCTTATCTTAGATGTTCCTAGGTGCACTTTTGCTTGGCTTGTGTGTATTGTTTTGCATGCTTCTTCATGAGACGACTCATCATCATCTGCCTAGCCTGTTACTCAACTATGTTAGGGTCGGCTTCCAGTCTAACCGGATGCAGCTCAATACCAGTATTTTACGTGGAGCGACTGCCTATCTAACCTCCACAACCCAATTACTGGGTAATACGATACCCCCTGGTAAAACGGGTTGTCAGGCTTCTGACAAATATCTACGAATGACACCCGGAACCAACGGCTTAACATGCCTTCCGAGGTAGGGAGGTATGTAAAGATGGTCATCCATCCATGGAACAATCGTGGCAAGCGTAGCTTAACCTGATCGAGCGACCCGTGCGGCTGTTATTACTTAGCTACAAAGCCCCTTCATTTGACAACTATTCATTTAAATTTAAATCTAATGTAACTGAACTGTATTAGGTTTTTATGAAAAATAAAGATTCATCAAACCTACATTGTATATGCTTGCCATTACATATAAGAGTATCGCAGATTTCTGGTAACACTAAAGAACTAAAGTAAATTGTTATTGGGTTTTTCGATCTGGAATTTCTGTGGCAGCCCGGAGTCTGGGATTTGTGCCCGGTTGATGGCAATAGGCTCGCCCCCTGTGACATGGGACTTGAACATAACTGACTGAAATGTGGGTGTACTATAGGTACACCTCTGCCCAACCCTACGGGGATTACAGGCGTGATGTTATGTTATGTTTACTAAAGAACTAAAAAATATACTTTATAAGTATATTTTTTAGTTCTTATAAAGCAAAAACCTAATCATACGATCAAAGAAAAATCATAAAATCAACGTAGCTTTGAATGCAAAAAAGACTAATTAAAATGGGCTCTCAGAGGGTTATTAAAAGTTGCACTTCTCGTTGCAACTGGATGGCAATGCAATTAATTAGCCATTGAGGGGATATTGGCGAGTAGAATAGATAAATATCTTCAGAGGAGAACTTTGGGATGCTGCGATGAAGTTTCCGATGAGTTGTTCAGCATGTAAGTTCGATGAAACACTACTTAATGGGCGATTAATTTGATGTACAAATATTATACCAACAAAAGATATACACAATACATGACACATAAATAAAGGGCAACCTCAGTATTAAGTAAGCGTAGTAATTCCTTCCTTCCTTCACGTACTGCTACATTGTCAGTTTTAATTTAATTATTAATGGTGCATTAATAAAGGGCACGCTAGTCGCTCATTGGTCCATACAAATGTAGTATGGTGATTACTCGTCTGTTTGACGGTATAAAACTAAAATAAAATTCAATTGGTCTCGTCATTATCTAGCCCTGTATGGAAGCAGAATCGGAAAAAAAATATTGGTTTGGAAGTTATTAGAGCGCCAAAACTTCCATATTTCAACACTGATGTTAACGCATCTTTGCGCGTAAATAAATAGCTCCCGGAGTGTGAAAATGGAATTTTTTACCGTACAGGGATGGATAATTTATTCAAGAATTCAAATAACTTTATTTTGAATAAATACATCCATTAGTTTTTCACAATATCTAAGTATACGCCCAAAGGTTGTTGTAAGGCTGTTCATAAAAATTTACGCGCTCGTTTTTGTTATAAATCATCGTCTATTTTATTTAAAAATAAATATGTGCTAAAAAAAAAATACTACATAAATAAATACTAATTAAATAAAGTAACTAAGTAGCATGCATATTAGCCACGCCACCAACGCGTTCGAGCCGCCGACTAGTGGCTCCTTAAGATGAAGTTTTCATCAATTTCTTTTTCATCAATAAATGTAGATCTTAAATGAATGTAACCCTACTTACATGAGTACCTACTTACATGAAGCTTAGCCCTAATTACTACTTACATGTAGCTTTTATTGTTTGTACTCATTATTCAAATTCTAATGCTCTATCATGATGGACAAAGCGAGTAGTTACGAATCCTGAGTCCTTTAAGCATTTTCTCTTGTTACCAGTTTGAAACCATGAGATGCCTGCTACGTTCAGTTATCTGATTAATTGTTTTAATATTGATAAGACGATGTGTTACCGAAAGAACTAAGCATTAAGAATAGAACATGACTCAGAAATGATATTTTAATATAACACTTCATGGCCCGCTGGAGGCTGGCAGGACCACTCTCCTCAAAATTTTCTACTCTTTAATCCCGTCCCCCACACGAAAACTCAATATTTCGAACCCTTCAATGTCAATGTTCATTATACAATTATATAACTATCTATTTACACATAAGAGGGCTCACAGAGGTGGTTCGTATCCCATGGGGAGGCATTTATTGATTTTTGGCACTGCACCATGAATGCGACGGGCAGACAGACGGGTCGTATGTATGGGATAGATAGGTAGTTTTGATTATAACCTTTTTAAGGTCAGGTAGGTACTTGGATTTTACATTGAATTTATATATGTATTTATGTATGTTGTCATGCTGATCCAGAGTTTTGATATTTATAAGATGGTATGAATGAACTGTTGTGAATTTTTCAATGTCATCTGACAGGGCTGAAGGAAAACATTAGGAATGCTGGATTAAAATCGATTTTAATCGATTTTTTAAATTATTATATTTTTCGTTTTTAATTGGATTTTATTTGGTGTAGGAAAAACGCCAATTGATAATCAGTGATCCAATCAGTAGCGGATTTGCAGTCTTGGCCGCCCTAGGCACCAGGCCATGTAGTAAGTACCAGCCGCCCCCCCTTTCTCAGCACCCATCATATAGACTACATAATGAATTTACTTTATTGCTAGAATATTTAGGTACTTTCAGTTATTTCTTGTTAACATCGGTGAATTTTTTGTCAGATTGGCCGCCCCTAATATCTGGCCGCCCTAGGCCCGGGCCTGCTGGACCTTATGGCAAATCCGCCTCTGGAGCCAGTGGAACTATTAGCAATTCAATCACGCAAGTTTATTTATTTCCTTTTAGTGGTATTAGTATTAATAATAATTTTACTACTCCTAATATCATTAACGTGAAGTTTGAAAGCTTTCGTCAATTTATGTTGATGTTCTTTGTTCTCCTTTCTGGCAAAGGAGAACAAAGAAATGTTCAAAACTTAGGTTCAAAAAGTAAAGACATTTATTTGATCATGAGATGAAACAAAATATCTATATAGAAGTTTATCTTAATGAGTCGAAAGATTTCGTAATATCTTTGAAATTTCACACAGTGAAGAGAACATTGCTCGGGGCTATAAGACATGGAAGATAAAGAGTTTTCAAATCATTTAATTAACTAATTACCTACGTGTATGTTGTAACAATAATATAACGAGGGTGTAATGAGGTATCGCGTTACTAAACTGATATGTTTTCTCGAAAGAGCCCTGAATGAGTGACGTCATGAATGTTTTCTTCAGAAGGGGTAAGCAGACTGTTACTTGGTACAAAATATGCATAAAAAACATCACACAATCATAATGCTATATATTAAGTTTTAGAATTTACGTTTATTTTCACAATATATTTATACATATATTAATAATAATTTGTAATTCTTGTGACAATATACAATTATATATTTTTCTGGATTTTTTTGTATTTTTTTGTGACGCTTGTCACTTAATACTAATTTATAGACTGAAAATGACCTCTATAAGTATGCTTGCCGAGTGCGTGTGAGGCGCCCGCGCAGCATGTGTCTGGCTGCGGCCCACCACCGTTCCCGCGTAATATAACACGTCTAACACATTTATCTACTGAAATAAGCACTTTCATGGAATAGTACAAAAAAATGCAATAACGCAATAAAAATAGCGTTTTATGCAAACATGCAAATGCATAAAATCCGATGTCTAGTTATAACATACATTTCGGTGACACGCACAGTTTTCATTCACAAAATAACTATTATAGCTGCTAAAAAACTACTTAGCTGTAATTTAACATAATTTTAGGCTTGGAATTTTAAAATTGTTTAGCCTAAAATTTTTAGCAAAAGCAAAATTTTTTATTATCACAATTTTTAGCTATAAAATGTTTTAGCCTAAAGCCAAAAAGCCAAAATGGTCCAAAAAGGAAGGAGAAGAAGAAAGAGAAAGGGAGGTCAAGGGGAAGGGGGGGGGGGGGGGTAGGGTGCCGGGTTTTGATGCCTAGGTCGGCCAAAGTGTTTTTCTTCAAGAATTTCTCAGCAGAAGCCCGGAGTCAGGATTAGTGTTCGTTTATGTCAATAAATGCAGAGATTACACCGGTACCTGCCCCTTTGGGGAAGATGTTGGAAAATTACGAATTAAAATACTACTAAATCCCCCAAAAGTAAATTATTATCACATTAAGAAGCACTAGCTAGTTAACCGTTATCATAATAGCCAGACGATATTTTCTAGAAAGTTCCTCGTAGATTACAGCAATATTTACGAGGGTAGGACGCAATTAGGGGGAAATAGTGGCCATCTTAATTTTCAGACTAATTTACTTCAGCGTTGAATCTCAACTCTCGATTAACTTTAATTTTACCCTGAAATTATTTTCTTCTTCGTTGGTGTTTGGCAATATAATAATTGGCTACGGTTTCGTACTATTTTAGAAAATTATCAGAGAAACTATATACGAATTTTTGCCATTATGTTGCGGTTTGAGGGTGGTGCACGTACGGTCAGCCATAAAGCGCTGTCAATGTCAAATTATTACCATGGACGTGCGGTTGAGTGTATGAAAGATTTTTGGCTAGGTAGGTAGGTACTTAGTCTGTGAATAACTCTAGGGTATGAAACACTGCACAGGTATCATTTAGAGCCTAGATCAATAAAAATAAAAAACCGGCAAATTGCATGTCGGACCACGCACAATGAAGGGTTGCGTAGTGGGATGAATCTATCCCAAAAACAAACTTAACATTGTAGTTGAAAAACATGTTCTCCCATACATTCCAACTACAATTGTAGGTTTGTACGCACAATATTGACAGATTTACCATGTTATTTTAAGACCATAGATACTTTTTATAATTTGTCCTGTAATCTATCTTGTTTAGGTAGTTCTAAACTTTTTCTGTATTTTTTTTACAAAATTTTAGGCTTGGTAGTTTTGGAGATAAGGGGGGAAATTATCAATTTTCGTGTATTTTCTTACATAACTTCTAGTAACTATTTATTGTAAAATTATTTAAAAAATCTGTTTGAGACCCTCACACTAAGTTGTTTCATTTGATACGTCACACGGTACTGTTTGTAATTTTTTTGTTTTAATTTTCTTATTTGCCTCCTAAAAGTACCCCCATATTCAACATTCATTTATTTTCGCTACACGTCCTTGTTAGGGACACAGAAATTCAAATGTGTACCAAATTTCAACTAAATCGGTCTATTTGATTCGGAGCAAATTGGCTGAGACAGACAGACAGACACGGGTGATCCTATAAGAGTTCTGTTTTTCCTTTTGAGGTACGGAACCCTAAAAACATTTCCCTCTTAGCCAAGTTTGGGTAAAAAGTTCTTACACATAAACAGTACATTTCCTGACCAGTCGAAACCGCCAAAGATCTATCCTTCCTACTATATTATTTTGGGTGAAAAGGAGCTAAAATTAACATAATACATGGAAGTCCATCTCTCTAATTGCAATGCCAGCTCATGAATATGGAGGGTGAAGACATTTGCATTAAAATATTTCGTGTGCCTTCACTCCACCACTTGGGAATAAAGAACTTGAAGTTCTTTGTCAATATGCTTTTGTGATTAAAAATGTCGTTGAAAAGTCAGGTTTGCTGACAACAGGAATTACTGTTTAAAGAATCGCATATAATGATGCCACGACATAGCATCATCTTGTGTATATCCTGAAGTGGTGTTGACAAAGGTGGATATAAACCATTCTAATAAAAACTTTTTTACTAAAAAAAACCACCGACTTCCAATAAACACTACAAAGTGAAAAATAACTTTAATTTTGGAAGTCGGTGTCTGTGGATCTGTATTTTAGTTTTTTAGTCTTACCAAGGGATATCGTATTACCCAGTTAATGGGTTGTGGAAGTCAGATAGGCAGTCGCTCCAGGTAAAATAATGGTATTCAGCTGCATCCGGTTAGACTGGAAGCCGACCCCAACATAGTTGGGAAAAGGCTAGGCAGATTGATTGGTTGTTTTTTTTTGTAAAAAGTTTTTATTTTTCACTTTTTAATGTGTCAGTTTGTAATTAATCTAAGTTACAATAGCCTAATATCAATTGCTCATCACCTTATAGATAATATTGCTTTTCCCGATGCAGGGACGTTAATTGTTGAGGAGTTCTCCTAGTAAGAACCAAGAGAACTGGAGCTGATGGTGAAGTCACCATCATCACATGCATTGTGACGAGCGTAAATTACTTAGCGACTATATTAAAGTAATCGAATCGCAACCCGTGAAATACTTAGGTATATGTGGTGTTCATCATCAGTTCTTTTTCACTTTTTAGTGGTTCACATGTGCTTACCCCTTCACAGCGTACCGGTGTGATGTTATGTTATGAACTGGTGTAAACAATAGACAGACATGAGATTTCAGCAATCCCAGTCCATTTGCTATCATTAATTGAGGAGTTCCGTTGCCTATCTCCGAAGTTCTTCATCAGATCTTCACCAAATTGAAATGGGACCACTTCGAGAAAGTACTCTTTCAAAAACTACCCAAATCACTTCAAGTGTGCCCTTTAAAATTTGTAGAGTTCTCTCTATTTCTCCAGGATCCCATCATCAGATCCTGACTTGATGATCATGGGACCACTTGAGAAGTATACCCTTTCAAACAAAAAAAAAATCATATCGGTCCTGCCATTTTCGAGTAATCGTGGAACATACATAAAAAAAAATAAAAATAAAAAAGGTTCCGATTAATTGAGAACGTACTCCTTTTTGAAGTCGGTTGAAAATGAACGCAAACAAAGCGTATAGACGCAATACACATAATTGGACTTTCTCATTGGTTGCTCAGTCAGAGTACGTTCAACAACTAAATTAAATAAATACATTACAGACAGATACATAAAAATATACACAATTACACTGATTTTTTTAATGCGAACGGTACCTATCTGACTTGCCCAAACGCCCAACAGCCGGATTTGTCGGCCAACTAGCGTATAAATGACACGAACGCGCGACAGAACGAACGTGTCGTTCCATAAAAAGCGCGCGCTCCCCGTCGTACAATGCTAGTACCTGGACTGATCACACGATTAGTTGACCTCTAAGTGCAGCGATGAGTCCATATTGACAGTAAAGTCGCCGCACGCACAAAGTAAAGTGTTGTAATAAGTATTTCCCCTCACACATTAAAATAATCACGTTTTGTGGAGGGGCGTTTATTTTTAGAATGGTTTATCTCTACCTACACTCATTTCACCAGTTATGTTTATGGCAAGTCTATTCCTATTACACGCGTACAAATCTAGGATCCGGGCTGCTAGATTATTCCTGATGATAAAACCTAATTTCACTTTGCCCGACCTGGGAATCGAACCCAAAACCCCTCTCTCTGCTCAGCAGTCTCACTTGCGAGCATTATAACAAAGAAGCAGTCCTTGTACAGTAACTGACAGTTATTATGGCACGTCAAGTTTTTAGGACAAGTTTTGGCTCTGTATCTGTACTTTGTATAATATCACCGTAAGATTGTGAGAACCGTTAGTTATAATCTATCGGTATTATTTCCGTTTAATTATAAATTGTTGAAATATTGTGAACTGCGTTAAATGGGTTAGGTTAGGTTAAAACTGTGACCCCCCCCCCCGAAGGGTTCCCGCATTGTCGAGGCGGGGGGGCTCAGTAGCCGTGGCTTGGTCACCCACGGTGAAGCGAAGAGGAACCTGAGCGGGGGCCGCTCGTCAGGGCTTTTGCCGATAAGCCGACGACGTAGCGGCCAGCGGGTAGGTTGCGGTGGCCGTATGGGCGACACCGCAACTGAGGCGGGCCGCGGTGTCTTATGGGAGGCATCGCGGCTGAGGATTGGAGGCCGCGGCGGGTGAGGAGTGCCGGTATTGCGGTGCGCCGCTCTCCCTACCTTCCGCGGCCTTGACGGGGCCGCCACCGTTTGATGGCGGACGCGGTGGGGCCGCAGGGGAAGAGGAGTGTCGGTATGACGTCGGCCGCTCTCCCTATCCTCTGCGGCCGAAATGGCGGCGGAGCGCGCGCGGGAGGACGACCCTCACGCGGCGCCGCTCCGAAGGCGGAGGAGGGGTCGAAGCAGACGACTCCTCCCAGGTGGGGGCCTGCAGGCAACGGGTGTGGGGGCATCCTTGCCTGTATTGCACAGGCCCCCACCAGTGTCGGACGGGAATGGCCAGGTGTTCCCGGTCATTCCCGTAGCCTCCCATCCGGGGGGGCACGCGGGGCCCGCCAGCTAGGCGGGCATGCGCCGGGAGGGTTGTGGACGTAAAGGCTGAGCCGGTTTCCCATGGCCCTCCCACCACGGCGATGTGGGAACACTGCTGAGTTTTAGTGGGTATACTGTCATTCCGACAGGAGTCCCACATACCCCGTCTCGTCCCCCACGAGCGGGGATGCATAAAGCATTTCTCAGCGTCAAAAAAAAAAAAAAAAAAAAAAAAAGGTTAAAACTGTGACCAACCGCGTGCGAGCCGAGCGAGCTCTATTTCCAAGGCAGGCAGGCTATTTAGTATTAGCGAAAGGTGCGTTCCATACGCAAAATACGCGCATTGTCGTGGAGTTGCGGATACCAGCCCGTATTACCTAAGGTGCGTTACGTCGCAAGCAAGTTGATAACCAGTTTACAATTTGTCGGTTTCCTATGGATTGATTATAACACAGATAATAATGCGTTAAATTGTAAATGAATGTAAATTATACGCATAGATAACTAACGGTTCTCACAATCTTACGGTGACATACTTAAAAGGTGTCCCGTAATTAATCGATAACTTCTTAAGTGCTCATTGTACTCATCATTATGAACAACTTTTATTATATGATCAAACCTGAAATCGCGAAAAAAAAATCAGACGTTCCCTACATTTTGACGAGTTATGCAAACAAATTTAGGGAATAGCTGATTTATTTTCGCGATTTCAGGTTTGGTCCCACAGGTAAAAATGTTGTTCTGATGACGTTGTGCGTTATTTAAATTACACCTTGTTTAAGCTTCGTCTCAATGACTCATACGTCGTATATCTGCAGTGTCTCTCTAAAACCACAGTCTAAAGCTCAACGTGTCATTAACACCCAGGTATGTAGAGCCGTAGAGGTTCATGTACTGTATCGGACATCTATGGACCCGTGTAGATCTTATCCGTCATCTGCGAAGCAAGATATTAAGTCGACCGTCCACTGCTACATACGATGTGCACGGAGAGGTCTGCCACGTAAGGCCCTTTGTACACACTCGTTTTTCTTGCCTGAAAAACTACGGTTTATTCGCCGTGTGCAGGCACGGTCGTCAGTGTTGTATGGGTCATTATGGAAGCTTGTTAAGACCCTTAGGCCTAACGTGGCAAACCTCTCCGAGCACGCCCATCAAAATTACTCCCATGATCGCGTATCATTTTGCGTCCAAACTAGATTTGACAAGCCAAAATGACACAAGGCCTTGAGCTACGGTTTCATAGAAGAGCGGTGGCCGCCGCACAACGGCTGTCATGAAAAAAATGCCAGCGGGGTTAGACTTTACGGTGTCAAAAAGCGCTCTCTAGGAAAACACACCAACTTACTTTTATAATTAACTTTTCAGTGACGTCATTCTTTGTGGACGCTATATGACGGCCAACGGTCTTCTAGGAAACCGTAGCTTTAGGTACGCGGTTCCTTTGTTTGCCATCCACGCATTCGTGCGTAGCGTGGCCGTAAACACACATAGCTACATACGATGATACACGCCCACGATTGACATTTGAGCTACGTGGCTCCAAGTAGCGATACGGCCACACACTGATAGCTGACCTGAGCCACAGTATAAATATGGACAGTATCGAAACTACGAACAAACGAATGAAACAGCACACACAGACGACGAGACCCCTAAGCCACAATAAATATATTGAGAGCACCGCGACTACCGCTTGGGGCCTCGTCGGTGCGCGCGTGTGTGAGTGTGCCGTTTCGACCGTTTGTACGAAGTTTTCTTACTGTCCATATATTTATTGTGACTGCAGCACGCCACACCCTTAAAGCGCTTGCGATGATTTGGGAGAGAGAAGGGCGTGAACGGGTAGCGGGGAGGAAAAATGGCTATCGTAGTTTCGAAACGTGACTACGCTTCGCTCGGGGACGGCGCATCCGCGGTAACCCACGCGTGTACCTCTGACGTCATTTGTAACCACGCAGCCATGCGTAGCGTGCGCGTGGCCTGCTACTTATGTGTTGATAAGTATGGCAGCTCGTATTAAACAAAGCAAAGGAAACGTGTGAAACATAGCCGTGCGCAGCTATCTGTGGCGAGCTTTAGTGCAGTGGTCGATCCCGCCTACATTTTCATACAAAGCGAAGCTAAGTACACGTGCGTAGCTTAGTCAAGGGCCGCCGTGTAGCGGCATCCTTAGATAAACCATCGTAGGTTCCCCGAGGCGGAATTATGAACATCAATTGTTATCAAGACAATGCCCTTGTATCACATTATGCGGTTCGATGCAGTATGCGACATTAAATACATGTGGAGTAGGTATGTTAGATTTATGTAAGTCTATTAAGATACGACATCTACGTTAGTTCTATGTATTACTGACTAGCACTTCGCCCGCGTCGATTTCGTATTTCTCCTAAAATTTTGGTGAACTCCCTCCAACCCCCTTAAAAGGTAGTTTTTTTTTAAATTTAATGATTAAGTTCGATCTTATCATTTATTTAGATTCAGGCCAATTTTCAAGTTTATTAATCATAGGTATAAGATTTTTCCTATAAATTGTATCCCCACTTTTCAGACCCGTAGGAGTGATTTTTTTTAAATCATTTAGGGCTGTTAGGGGTAGGTTTTCATAAAACCCTAGATCACTTTATTCTTTCTTTGTTGTCAAAAGTATAAATACCGAGTTTCAAGTTAATCGGTCCGCGCGTTAAGATTCTGCCATACAAACCTTGACACCCCCTAATCCCCCTTTAGGGGGTAGTTTAAAAACATTAATTTTTATTTTTTATTATTTACTTAGATTAGTATTTTTGCCAAGTTTCAAGTTTATTATCTCAAGGAATAAGACCAACTAACTAACTAACACCTATAACTAACCTAACTACTAACTTCCTTAAAGTTGAATTTCCAAAAATCCCATCTTAGTGCTCGCCTACATTAAAAATATTATTATACTGGATGACTTTTTTTACCGTCTCGAAAAAAATAGGGTATATTCGGTGAATGGAGTAGAAGCCTATGGTATATCTAGTTTTTTTTTAAATTAAAGAACATCAAAATTCAAATCATAATGCAGGTTGCATATGAATTGAATTTCGATATTTTAAAAGGATTTATTATTTTTCTTTAAAATTTAGGTTTTATTGTTCTAAAATGAAAAGTTTACAACGAATTTGTAGTATTTATTGATACTTAGATATTTTTTTCTAAGCTATTAAAAAAAAAAACTATGTATGCCATACGCTTCTACTCCGTTAACCTAATATATTATTAATTATTTTCGTTTGTTTGTCGTTTTTTTCGTTATTTATTGATATTACCAGCTGACCACTGGGCGTATCGTATCGTGTTGTATCGGATCGTATCGCATAGTAGTTGCATTTCACGCCGCTAGAGGCACCCCGACCACATAGGTTACGTTAGGATAGAACAGTTACGCGAACAGAGCGGTGCCGCGGCAGCGGCCGGCGAGCGCTACATCCAACATGGTCGCAGTTACTTGGCTATTTAGTATTTTTCAACCGACGAAAAAAGGAGGAGGTTCTCAAGTCGACACGTATATTTTTTTTTTTACGTATGTCCATGCATAACTTTTTACAGAGTTGTCCGATTTGAAAGATTCTTGTTTTATTCGAGAGGGCATACCTCGAAGTTGGTCCCGTGTAAAATTTATTAACTTTGTGGTGGTTGTTTTTGATTTAGCTTCAATAATAAGTATTTTTTTCCCATTTTTTATTTTTATTTTTATTTTTATTTTATTAAGTAGGAACAACAAACAGCTACAAAATGGAATATTACAATAGTAAAACATAAATAACTTAAGTAATAATGTAGCCCACAGCGCTGTTCACAGTTTACTATTAATAAATAAAACCTTAATCACTAGGAGGTGAACTGTTCATTTGTGACAGTTATACTAATATTGTAAAATAAATAGAAACAAAAATGAAACATAAAAAAAAAGAAGAAAAAACAGCAACAAAAAATAATAAGTCTTAGAGTTCAAGTGCCTCATACAAAAGGCTACGAAACCTTTTAAAAGAACATGCAAATATATCTATATGTTCGAATGCTTCATTGTAGGTTGCTGCCATTCGCCGAACTGGTGAACGTAGACCAGTGTTAGATCGGCAGGCACCTACTGCAAAGCGTTTGCCCGCACGCACCCGCCGTCTATGGACAGTTCTTGGGACAGCATAGCACAATACATTATTTAAATCTACACAGTCGAAATTACCATTAACAATATTATACAATGTCATTACCTCTAATTGTTTACGTCTAGAGCTGAGCGTCAAAAGCTTGTATTTACTGAGCAATTGGTTATACTGCAGATAAGTTTTGTGACACCTGTAGTGCATTGCACGAAGAAATTTACGTTGGACTTTTTCTAACATGTCAATGTATTTACCATAATACGGGTTCCAGATGGATACGGCATATTCGAGCTGGGAACGGACTAGTGTTTTATACAGGCAGAGGTACGAAGAGACCCGTTTAAAGTCATGACTGGATCTCATTATAAATCCATACATCTTATAAGCTTTATTTATGATTTGTTCGATATGCAAAATTAAATTATATGGATGATGTTCTAATTCCTTTTACAGGTATTCGAATTTTTGTGGGATAGTACCACAACTAAAAAGTGCAGACAGATAGACGGACAATGAAGTGATCCTATAAGTGTTCCGTTTTTTTCCTTTTTAGATACGGAACCCTAAAAACACCTTAAAGGCTCTCCCCCACAGGCACGTTATTATCGGTCTATAATATCGGATGCGTTTATGCGATATCCGTTTTCAGTACATTTTGTATTAAGACGGCCACGAACTTACATACTGCTGTGATAATAACGGCGCAATAAAAGTAGGACGCTTCCGTTCCACCATCCTGCAATATTCCGATATGAGTTCATAATATATATCATTTTGTATTAGGACGCATACGATCTTGTTATTAACGTTAGTACTAGTAGTACCTCAACAATTTGGTATACACGCACACGTTAGAAATATCGGCCAATAAAAACGCAGCTGTGTGACAAGCAGTCGGGACGCATTATCGCAATAACGCATCCGATATTATCCACCGATAATAACGCGCCTATGGGGCGAGCCCTTATCGTTCTACAGGAAAACGTTTCGCAATAAGTAGGTACTGTTAAAGAAGTTTCTCGTCACTTTCAAACATTAGTAATTCTTTTAAGTTTCCGTAACGACTGCTAAAGTACAAGGTTTCATAAAGAAACTTCAAGTTTTCCGTCAAAAATATAACTAACGAAATACGTCATACGGTATTCGGCAATTTTATAATTCGTGCGAACATTAGACGCTTATGTAAGCTGGCTGCTTATAAAACCTGTCCAATTCTTGTTGTTTTTTTGTTTTTAGGGTTCCATACATCAATAGGAAAAAACGGAACCCTTATAGGATCACTTCGTTGTCCGTCTGTCTGTCGGGAAGTCTGTCTGTCTGTCTATTAGTCTGTCAAGACCCTTTTTCGCAGGAACGCTTTGAGATATCAAACTGAAACCGGTCAAGCTTTTTGAAACTTGACACCTCCGCAAAGTCAAGTACAAAATCCGCGCGGTATGTTATTTTCGAAACACAATTTTTTTTTCGACATTGTTTTATTATTTTTTTAAGTTTCCAAACGGTATTTATAGTTTTAAATCATTTATTTGATTCCATCAGGCACCAGCGTGAAACTGCTCATACAGGATATTAGCGCTTATTAGAAGAAATAATAGAGGTTTATGCCGCGTGAATCAGGTGGTGAACGGTTTTACTAGAGCGGGGCTTGACGATAGTGGATGGTGTCGAGTGGTAAATAGTGGTAAACCCGTTTACCACCCGTGCATTACCAGTCAAATACAGTCTATGGTCCTCCTTAAAGCTCTAAAAATATCAAGCTTCCCAGTCAACGCAATAAAAAAATACGGCCATTTATGCGACACATTTTGATACTCGCAAGTAAATCAAAACTTGAAAATGTCCGAAAATCGTTAATTTGTAATTTTATCTCATAAAAATATTATTTTGGGATTACAAACTTAAATTTGCAGTCCGAGAATTGACCGTGACGTATATTTAACTACAACGTTAACTTTGTTTTTGGGATAAATTATTTTCAACTACAGAAACCTTCATTGTGCGTGGTCCGACATGCACTTGGCAGTTTTTTCAGTTCACTGCTGAACAATACGTCTTTTCAGTCACACGCCATTTAACTCGATCAGTTACTGTTATTCGACAGGTTACAGACCGTTATTGAAAAATAACGGACGGAAATACCCAAAAATACTTTGCCCGACTTAAGAATCGAACCCAGGACCCCATGCTTAGGAGTCGCGTTTGCAACCCCTACACCAACGAGACAGACTAAACGAAACAAGTGCGTGTCGTACACGCAAAATGAAGGGTTCCGTAGTCGGGATAAATTTATCCCAAAACCAAACTTCACTTACATACAACGTAGTTGAAAAACATGTTCTCCCATACTATAATATACATCTCGGTCCAATTGCAAATGTAAGTTTGCAATCGCATTTTTTTTTTATTTGATAAAACAACAAATTAACGATTTTTAGGGTTCCATACCTCAAAAGGAAAAAATGGAACCCTTATAGGATCACTCGTGTGTCTGTCTGTCCGTCTGTCACAGCCAATTTGCTCCGAATCTAATGGACCGATTAAGTTGAAATTTGGTTCACATATGAATTTCTATGACCCAAACACGGACGGGTAAAGTAAATAAATTAATTTTGAATATGGGGGTAACTTTTGGGGGGCAAATAAGAAAATTAAAAAAAAAAGTTTTGCAAACTACACCATGTGGCATGTTAAATGAAAGGGCTCTATGAGGGTCTCAAATATATTTTTTTTTATAATTTTAAAATAAATTGTTTTAAAGTTATTTAAGAAAAGAGACGAAAATTGACCATTCCCCCTTATCTCCGAAATTACAGAGCCTAAAATTTTGAAAAAAAAAATACAGAAAATAGATCTTTACCTGTAAATGACAGGAAAACCTATAAGAAGTCTGTGGTCTTAAAATAACATGGTAAATCTATCAATATTGTGAGTGCAAACTTACATTTACAGTTGGAATGTATGGGAGAGCTAGTTTTTCAACTACAATGTTAAGTTTGTTCTTGGGATAAATTCATCCCAACTACGGAACCCTTCATTGTGCGTGGTCCGACACGCACTTGGCCGGTTTTTTTTTTATTGCGTTGACTGAAAAGTTTGATTTTTTTAGAGCTGCAAGGGGCCGTAGACTTACGCATTTGATATTAATTTCAACTTGATACCTCCACGCGTTCCTGAGAAAAAGGGTCTTGACAGACGGACAGACTGACGGACATACAGACGGACAACGAAGTGATAAGGGTTTCGTTTTTTCATTTTGATGTACGGAACCCTAAAAAGAAAAGTAATTTTACAAAACCCTCCTCAAAAACACTCTGCTCTAGAAATTCGAATTCCCGAATAATTCGGGAACAATTATTGTTCAAAGGGATAGTTGTAGAACAAGCGTAACATGACAATACCTTAAACTAAATTATTGTTCAATCTAATTGTCATTAGCCAATAATATGCTTATTTGCTATGCTAACGAGATCTCACACAATTTACAAAATTATACCTTAATGAAACAAAACAAGGATATAATTTGTGAAAATTCGATCAAATTAACAGCAAATAAAACTTTGTATAGATCTATCGAATCACTGGATCGTTATGCAAACTTATTTTTGCTGTACAGCTACCAAATTCATCCACAAAACTGAACTTTATTTTCAGGATGATAGAATCTATTGTGTTCGTTATCGCCTGTATATTTCTTGGTAATGTATTATGCGTCGATCGGCATTACACTGGCCACTCGTCCAACCAATTACAGCGTCAAGTGGTATGAATATTCACTCGATATCGTGAATACAGATTCGATTATAGAATAATTCAATAGAACGGTGGAGGTGGTGCGGTGCGAAACGTAGGAACGGACGGTTTTTATTGAGGATGCTGGAAAGAAAAATAATGGTATGAATGAATGAATGAATGAAATGCACCGACCCCAGTGTGCTGTAACTTGACTCGATTACTCGAATGAACCCAAAGATTCACACTAGCCCCTGTTGCCTCATGCTACAGCAACCAGCAACAGAGACCATTGTATATCAAGGAGTAGACCGGGGAGCGCGATAATGGTAGGGAAGGCGTGACCCTAGGATATCGATAAGCATTAGAGCCTATCCAGTGTGCACCGTTTATAAGCAATGGAATTGTTGAGAGACAGGTGATATCAATGGATGGGCATCTTTTTACGAGGTCGCCGCCAGGTTGGCAGAAAAATATATTAAAAATATCGATATATCTATTACTTTTTTCATAATAATAATAAGTTATACTTAGCCAGATCGATGTTTCGCCCCTGTAAACCCGTTTATTGTAACTGTCATCGAAACCGTTAGAGCCGTTTTATCAGAAACAAATATTACTCATATATCAGTGTAGGATAGGATAAATAATAATAATAAATAATTTGTTTTTCTAAAAGTAGTAGTACATAAAAAACTTTTTTACAAAAAAAAAAACAACCGACTTCCAAAAAAATACTAAAAAGTGAAAAATAACTAATTTCGAAAGTCGGTGTCTTTGGATCTGTATTTTAGTTTTTGCCACCGACTTCTGAAATTAGTTATTTTTCACTTTGTAGTATTTTTTTGGAAGTCGGTTGTTTTTTTGTATAAAAAAAGTTGATTATTTTTCACTTTTTAGTGGGTCAGTCTGTAATGAATGTATCTAAGTTACAATAGCCTAATGTCAAATCACCTTTTTACAAAATATTGCTTTTATCGATACAATGACGTTAATTGTTGAGGAGTTCTTCCAGTAAGGAACCAGGAGAACTGGAACTGATGGTGAAGTCACCATCAGCTCCTCTTCAACATATGTATCGTGACGAACATAAATTGCTTAGCAATAATCAAATCGCAACCCATGAAATACGTATAATTGAGTAGTTCCGATGGCCATCTGTGGTCTTCCTCATCAGTTCAACTTCACCAAATGGTGCTTTCCGTGAGCAAATGCACGATTTACTATAAAAAATACCGAAATCGTTATAGGTGTTCCTATAAAAATTTAAGGTTCCCCTCGATTTCTCTGAGATGCCATCATCAGATCCTGGTTTCCTTATAATGGTACCACCCTTGAGATATCTCCTTTCCAACAAAAAAAAAGAATCATCAAAATCTGTTCATAAACGTCGAAGTTTTCCGCGAACACACATAAAAAAATATATATACGGTCGAATTGAGAAACCTTTTTTGAAGTCGCAGCATACAATGTAGAACTTACTGGTTCACAGAGATTTGATCATTGACCCCCACACTAGGTGGAACCTGTGAGCTGTGTTACAAAGGTCCATCCATCCGTCCTATAAACAAGATTAAAGGCAAGTGAGAAGATTGATATTTGTGGGAACAATTATGTGCTTAATTCTATTGTCAAAAGGTGTGGTGAGTGGGTGTGTGAGTATGTGTTTGAGGTTGTGTGTTTGAGGGTGTGTGTGTGTGCGAGAGGTGTGTGTGTATAGAGTGGTCTTAGTATTGGTAATGTATATTGCGATTTTAATAGGTCTTTTTTTTCACTGTAGTTAAGAGTTGAACCTCTTTAGCGTCGCCATAAACCGCATAGGTGGCTTGAATGTCGCGGTCGCCATTGGATGGTATTTTACGTTTATATATAACGGAGCACCGGGATCATTAGGATTTTTAGAAATGGTGGCGTCAGCGGAGCTGACGTCACCATTTCCAGCGCTAGGCTCACACATTGCAAAATGAACACACCCAATTACAACCCAATCACGTTTTATTCTTAATACTAGTAAAAACAATTAGAAAGATCTAAATTAATAATAACTGTACTCACAAGATATTTTTTTGCAAAAACACCACTTGTCCTCACAAACTTCTACTTGGCAATGTGGCTTCGCAGCGGTCCGCCTTTTCAATCTTACAAAATGGCGTCGTCGTTGCGAAGTCATTACACTTACTTATTTTTTTTATAAATTGCAGGTAACATTGATTGAAGTAACTAACTAGAATTTGTTAATACGTTTTACAATTTTTAGCACTCGATTTTAACATTGAATTAATTTTCTATTGCTTAAAACATTTAAATATTTAATAAACACGCGCCAAGTTTTCTGCTTGACCGACTGTATTTCAATCAACTGTGTGTAACACAAAAATTAACCAAAAATCATTTTTAAACTAACGCATATCGCTTATTAATCAAGAAATAAATTTAACAATCAATAACTTGTTTTTAAACCTAAGTTTGAACAAGCCTTCAGTTATAGTTTTCTGTTACAGTAACCGCAAATCATAACACGGCCTTTTACATTGCAAAGTAGCAAACTGACTACAACAATCAAATCTAAACTATTTTAAAACTATCCTGTCATATTTAACTGTTAAATTTGAACTTAAAGTAAATATTAGAAGTTTACGTAAGCCTTGCGTCGACATATATATTATATATTTTATATCTTTGGACTTCGAAAGCTTTTTCTAAAGATCCAATGGTGTATCGTCCGACGCTGCAGAAAAAGGAATACTTAATACTTTTTCACATAAATACACCACGCGTTATGTATCTTTACTTAAATTACGTATTACCTTTTGATTTATTTGTCTATACATAAGTAGCTACCTATATCTTGTCTATTGAATGTTGATTACTAGACCTGTTGTAAGAAGTCAGAAGAAGGACCAGTAGCACTTGTATAAACTTTAAACGTACGTCATCCACGTTACGTTTTTGTCGCTAGCCATTACCATATAATAGGTCTTTACCCGTGGTCTTTACCTATGAAATTGCCGTTTTGTATGAAAAAATTTAAACGAATTTTTTTCATGCATTTTTTATTTGTATTAATCGAAGTAATCACCCATGCAATCAATGCATCTTTGCCAACGCAGTGGCAGTTTATTGATGCCCTTCTTAAAGAAATCAGCTGGACGGGAGGCAACAAATTCTTCAAAGGCATTTTGTACTGCCTCTCGGGTATTGATTTTTTTTCCCGCCAAGAAGTTATCCAAATTCTGGAAAAAGTAGTAGTCTGTAGGCGCAAGGTCTGGTGAGTAGGGCGGATGACGGAGAGCTTCCAACCCCAGTTCTTGCAACTTGGAGACCGTCTGCTGTGCAGTATGAGGTCGATCTCCTCGCTGAAACGGACGCATTTTTGCCTTGCTCCTGTCAAATCGCTGCTTGTCATATTGTCCCGCAGCTGTCATTTTCTCTTGCACGTGTTGCTCAAGAAAGTCAAAGTCTATGCATTCGTTGTTAATATTTACCAACCTTAGTAGTTCTGGGGGTACACTGTGTTGGCGGCGGGTCAGTAGTGTAAGCGGTGCGACCCCTGTTACTCTATGTGGAGTGCAGTTAAATGCGAGCTGTAAAGCTTCTAGCGCCGTCTGCCATTCTTCAGTGTCGTAATTTTTAATCATGGTTAATGCGTTTTTCAAAGTACCCATAATTCGTTCGACCTGTCCGTTTGCTCGGCTTACTCCTGGCGCAATGGAATGTATGTCGATTCCGAAACGGTCCGAGTAGACTTTAAACTCACCAAGGAACTCTCGACCTCCATCCACCACGACTTGCACTGGGGTTCCGAACAGATTCACGACACGTTTCAAAGCTGCGAGACTGCTGCTTGGGCTCTTGTTATTTGAGTAACTAAGCAAAATGTATTTAGTGTATGCGTCAATCATAACAATTACATACTCATCTTGTCCTTCAGCGCTTCTCGTACCCAGCTTGCCAGTAATATCCATGTGGACTACCTGGAACGCTGCAGTGGGCTTCTGAATTGGATGAAGCTGGGCTTGGATAGCGCCCGACGGCCCTTTCGAGGTCTTACATATAACACAATTGTCCACAAACCTCCTGACGGTTGTATTCATTTTGTCGAACCAGTAAGTTTCCCTCAGCTTCTGTAAGGTTTTCTCCCATCCGGGGTGTTGTAGAGCGACATGGAAAGAGTTTATCAGGCTCCACTGGAATGACCTAGGACCTACCTAATTGGTTTATGTATACCTAGTATAGAATCCGTGAGAGTCTTCTTAAGCACGCCTTCTTCCAATATGTAGCCTTCGGCTGGACTGTCACCACTCATAGTGTCTATAAGCGGGCGAAGCACGTCGTCGCGACGCTGCTCGATCTGCAGCCACTCAGTGTCTCTGGTCATGAAGTTGACGGATGTTTCAGTGGATGGATTCCTACTGAAAAAATCCGCGTGCTGTAACCGCTCACCTTTTCTATACTCGACCTCGAACTCGTAATTCTGCAGAAACGCCCACCACCTATGGATTCGAGGAAGGAGATCCTTTTTGTTCTTGGAAGCTTTCAAGGCGTTACAGTCTGTTATTACCTTGAATTTTCGGCCGTATATGTAATGCCGAAAATGCTTGACTGCCCTTACTACCGCCAGGGTCTCGAGCTCGTACGAGTGGTAGCGGCTCTCGGCGTCGGTGGTGCGCTGGCTCATGTACGCGACTGGATGCTGACGACCGCCGACGGTCTGCACGAGCACCGCCCCGTAGCCGATGCTGCTGGCGTCCGTGTAGAGCTCGATTGGCGCGTCTTCCTGAAATAGCGTAAGGGTAGGCGCAGTAGACAGGTGTTGTATGATATGGTTTCGAGCCTCATCATGCCTTTCGTTCCATTCCCACTTAGCATCGTTCTTGGTCAGTTCATAAAGAGGAACCATCACACGTGAGAAATTGGGAATGAAGCGTCTGAAGTATCCAGCCAATCCGTTAAACTGCCTAACTTGTTTGACAGTTTTCGGGATCGGTGCCTTCGTTAAAGCCTCCACCTTTCTTGGGCTAGGACTGACTTGTCCGTCTGCAATGATATTGCCCAAATACTCAATGGAGCGTTTAAAGAAGGCAGTTTTATCAACATTTATCGAAAAACCGGCCTTTTGGAGGGCAATTAAAATGCGTTCGATATGTGCTAGGCCCTCAGCGAATACCCTACATTTTGATAAAACGTCATCAACATAAACTTGGCAAACCTGGTCTACCGAGCTCAAGAGGTGAGCTAGGGCCCTATTTATACAACGCTGGTAGACTGACACCGCGTTACTGAGTCCGAACGGCATGGTCAAATATTCATATAGACCATCCGGCGTAACAAAGGCTGTTTTCTCAATCGAGCGCTCTGAAATAGGTATTTGATGGAATCCAGCTGCCATGTCTAATGTCGAGAAATAATAACCCCCCGCCAGTTGATCTATTTGATCTGATATGATCGGCAACGGATAGTGGTCTCTCAGAGTGTTCCTGTTTAGTTCGCGGTAGTCCACGCACATGCGGTCCTTTCCATTTTTCTTTTTGACCAATATTATTGGGCTGGAAAAAGGTGATTTACTTTCGCGGATAATTTTATGCTCGAGTAATTCATTCACTATTTCCCGTACTTTTTCGCGTTCAACTGGGCTCAATCGGTAAGGCCTGCGTTCGACACATTTGTTATCATCTTTTAAACGTATTTCGAGCTCACCAGTATTGACGCGTGAGTGAGGGTAACCGTGAATAAATAAGTGTTCGAACTTGTTCAACAAAATTTTCAATTCGTTGATTTGATCGTCATTAGTCAAGTCACAATCTAGGTTATCAAACTTTTCACTTTGAGATCGCATATGGTAAACAACCTGTTGATGAACCAAAGTTGCACCCTGAGAGTTCACTAACACGCTTAAGTTATTTTTCTCCACAAGATTCATACCTAACAGAATGTCTGAGCACACTTCATAGTCTGGCACCACGTGAAATTCAAGTTCTATCCGTAAACTATCGATGATACAAATCGTCGTCAATGTCGAAAGAGATATCACCGTAAATTGGCCTAACCCCTTCAAGTAGCTTACTCGATCAACTCTTTTCCCGGATAGTTTAGCAGCCACAGACTCGCGTATTACAGAACATTCGGCTCCACTGTCAAAAATCGCGAGTATGTTTAAATTCCCAACTACCACTGGCATCGAATTCAATTTAGATGTACCTACACAGTTGACGTTGGAAACCACTGCGCGTTCTCGCTTATAACACGTTTCATAAGTGTGGCCTGTCCTTGAACAGAACGTGCACGTAGGTTTACTTGTATTTTGAGGTGCAGTTTTATTATCATGTTGACGCAGTTGAGAATTATCATTTTTGTCACGGTAACGACAATCACGTGCATCATGACCGGGTTTTTTGCAGATTTGACAAAACAACGAGGGTTTATCAAAACGTGATCGCTTAGCGGTACCCGGATGCGCACCTGATGTACCCGGCTGAGGGCGCTTAATGCTTCGTATAGAAGATGCAACCGAAATAAGTTCGGGTACTGATGTGGCCCTGGCATTCAATAGTTCGATTCTCAACCGCTCATCTCCAATGCAACCGATAACTGCCTCAACTGCGTCCTCATTCGATAACTTATCCTTGGTAATACGTCGCCATAATACCCAAGCTTGTGACAAGAACTGCGCGATGTCTTTCGAACTATCATAATTATGTTCCCTGAAGCGCACAATGTCCCGGGAGTATCTATTCTCCGGTTCAAAAGTCGTTATCAGAACATCACGCAATTCATGCCACGTGGTGGTAGACACAAGCCAATTGTCGACCCATAACCTTGCGCGACCTTTGAGCAAGCTACCAGCTTTCATTCTCACTTCATAATCGCTCAGGCCATAAGTTTCCATGGCTGTGGTCACATGTTGACACCACTCTCTAACCCCGATATTGGTGTCCGGATCGTATGACGGCAAAAACACATCATTTATTTTGACTTTGGGCGTATCTGGTTGTGTCGTGATACGATCGGACATGTGCTTCATCATTTGCAACATCTGAGTGAAAAACTCCGTCGGTACCCCATTAACAGAAGAGATTAAGTTTTCATTATTCAAGCCAGATGGACGGGCAGAAGTGGGGGTCAATCCCACTTCTGATAACGGAGCACCGGGATCATTAGGATTTTTAGAAATGGTGGCGTCAGCGGAGCTAGGCTCACACATTGCAAAATGAACACACCCAATTACAACCCAATCACGTTTTATTCTTAATACTAGTAAAAACAATTAAAAAGATCTAAATTAATAATAACTGTACTCACAAGATATTTTTTTGCAAAAACACCACTTGTCCTCACAAACTTCTGCTTGGCAATGTGGCTTCGCAGCGGTCCGCCTTTTCAATCTTACAAAATGGCGTCGTCGTTGCGAAGTCATTACACTTACTTATTTTTTTTATAAATTGCAGGTAACATTGATTGAAGTAACTAACTAGAATTTGTTAATACGTTTTACAATTTTTAGCACTCGATTTTAACATTGAATTAATTTTCTATTGCTTAAAACATTTAAATATTTAATAAACACGCGCCAAGTTTTCTGCTTGACCGACTGTATTTCAATCAACTGTGTGTAACACAAAAATTAACCAAAAATCATTTTTAAACTAACGCATATCGCTTATTAATCAAGAAATAAATTTAACAATCAATAACTTGTTTTTAAACCTAAGTTTGAATAAGCCTTCAGTTATGGTTTTCTGTTACAGTAACCGCAAATCATAACACGGCCTTTTACATTGCAAAGTAGCAAACTGACTACAACAATCAAATCTAAACTATTTTAAAACTATCCTGTCATATTTAACTGTTAAATTTGAACTTAAAGTAAATATTAGAAGTTTACGTAAGCCTTGCGTCGACATATATATTATATATTTTATATCTTTGGACTTCGAAAGCTTTTTCTAAAGATCCAATGGTGTATCGTCCGACGCTGCAGAAAAAGGAATACTTAATACTTTTTCACATAAATACACCACGCGTTATGTATCTTTACTTAAATTACGTATTACCTTTTGATTTATTTGTCTATACATAAGCCTACCTACCTACCTATATCTTGTCTATTGAATGTTGATTACTAGACCTGTTGTAAGAAGTCAGAAGAAGGACCAGTAGCACTTGTTTAAACTTTAAACGTACGTCATCCACGTTACGTTTTTGTCGCTAGCCATTACCATATAATAGGTCTTTACCCGTGGTCTTTACCTATGAAATTGCCGTTTTGTATGAAAAAATTTAAACGAATTTTTTTCATGCATTTTTTATTTGTATTAATCGAAGTAATCACCCATGCAATCAATGCATCTTTGCCAACGCAGTGGCAGTTTATTGATGCCCTTCTTAAAGAAATCAGCTGGACGGGAGGCAACAAATTCTTCAAAGGCATTTTGTACTGCCTCTCGGGTATTGATTTTTTTTCCCGCCAAGAAGTTATCCAAATTCTGGAAAAAGTAGTAGTCTGTAGGCGCAAGGTCTGGTGAGTAGGGCGGATGACGGAGAGCTTCCAACCCCAGTTCTTGCAACTTGGAGACCGTCTGCTGTGCAGTATGAGGTCGCGCGTTGTCGTGCAGGAGCAGCGGAGACGAGCGATTGACCAATGCTGGTTGGAGATGTGCCAGCTTCTCCATCATTATGTTCAGTTCTTCACAGTACACATCTGAAGTAATGCCACCCCGTTTGGTAAGAAGCTGTGATGAATCACACCGGCGCTAGACCACCAAACAGTGACCATCACTTTTCTAGGGGTAAGTTTTCGTTTAGGGCATTGTTTAGGTGCTGAACCAGGATCCAACCAACTTGCTGAGCGCTTGCGGTTATCAAACAGAATCCATTTTTAACCGACTTCTAAAAAAGGAGGAGGTTCTCAATTCGGATGTTTCTATTTTTTTTTTTTATGTTTGTTCGCGCATAACTCCGTGGCTTGCCAACCGATTTGAAAAATTATTTTTTTGTTGGAAAGGGTATACTTCCCAAATGGTCCCATTTTTGTCAAAATCCAGTTCTGATGATGGGATCCTGGAGAAATCGAAGGAACTCTTCAAATATTATATATATATATATAGGCACACCTATAGCGATTTGGGTATTTTTTATAGTGACTCGTGCATTTGCTCTCGGAAAGCACCACTTGATGAAGTGGAACTGATGATGAAGACCATAGATGGCTACCGGAACTACTCAATGATAAATATTTCACGGGTTGCGATTCGATTACTTTAATATGGTTGCTAAGCAATTTCCGCTCGTCACACAATGCGTGTGGTGAGTGGTTGTTGAAGAGTTCTCCTGGTTCTTACCAGCAGAACTCCTCAACAATTAACGTCCCAGCATCGAGAAAAGCAATATTTTGTAACATGTGATGAGCAATTGATATTAGACTATTGTAACTTATACAAATTATAAACAGACCCACTAAAAAGTGAAAAATAAAAACGTTTTTTACAAAAAAATACAACCGACTTCCAAAAACAACACTACAAAGTGAAAAATAACTTTAATTTCGGAAGTCGGTGGCAAAAACGGAAATACATTTAATCAGACACCGACTTCCGAAATTAAAGTTATTTTTCACTTTGTAGTGTTGTTTTTGGAAGTCGGTTGTATTTTTTTGTAAAAAAGTTTTTTTCATCGCAGGTAACAATGCGGTTCAAAATTCTTTCATTTGTGTGTCTGTTAAGCAGTGCAAGACACGTCTCGACGCGTACTTCGCGCTGGCGATCATTGAGTTCGTGGGGCACCCATTTGTCAAGCTTTTTTACCTTGCCAATTTGACGCAAATGGACCAATATTGTTTTGACGCTAACGTCGAAAGCTGCTGCTAATTCAGCCGTAGATTGTGTATCATCAGCTTGCACAATCGCCTTTAATTCGTCATTGTCGACCAAAGTCTTCGGACGACCGCGAGGTTCATTTTTCAGGTCGAAATTTCCAGAACGGAAGCGAGCAAACCAATAACAAGTGGTGCGTTGGTTTGTAGTGTTAGCTCCGTAAACGTCGTTGATGTTGCGTGTCGCTTGTGCCGCGTTGCTGCCACGACGGTACTCATATTCCATAATTACTAGAATTTTTAACGTATCCATGATGACGAAAAAGATTGAAATGCGATGAAAATGTAACACTAATCAATAAACAAATGACTACTTTTGGAAAAAAAATCCATGTTTTTAAAATAAAATTAATTTGAAATTAGAATTCTTCGCTAAACAAAAATTATTTTGATTTGAAATGGCCAGTACTGCAGAACGGCAATTTCATAGGTAAAGACCTAATATTTGTCTAGATATACGAGTACCTACCTACGTAGGTATTTGCCTAGTTACAAAATTAAATATTCTCGAATTTTTCGAAGTGAAAACTTTTTTAGGTGCGTTGAGCGATTTTTGGTAGGGGGAAATTTTACGGATTCGACACCGCGACACAGCGCATGCTATGCATAATTTTAAAAATTATAAATGCTTATTTATTGTTGTTCAGAATTAAATCTTATTACAACATATGAACGTTGTTAATATTTTACATGTCAAAATCAATAAAGATATTTTTGTATATGGTCGTGCGTTTTTGAGAACAATAGACAAAGATGAACAAAAAAAAAACCGGCCAAGTGCGTGTCGGGCCACGCACAATGAAGGGTTCCATAGTTGAAAAGAATTTATTCCAAAAACTAACTTAACATTGTATCCCAAAAAATTTTTTTTATAGGTATGTAATAAAATTACAAATTAACAATTTTCGGACTTTTTCTTCTACTTGTGATATGAGACCTTGCTTCTTGCCAAATTTCATTATTCTTTGTCAACGGGAAGTACCCTATAGGTTTTGATTTACTTGCGAGTATCAAAATATGTCGCATATATGGCCATATTTTTTATTGCGTTGACTTAGAAGCTTGATTTTTTTAGAACTTCAAGAAATTATAGACTTACGTATTTGATATTAATTTCAACTTGATACTCGTACCTCCATGCGTTGCTGAGAAAAAGGTCTTGACAGACTGCAGACTTGAAAATTTGTTTTTATGTTATAGAATTACAAATTAACAATTTTCTTTACTTTGACTTTTTCCTTTACTTGTGCTGTAAGAACTTACTTCTTGCTAGATTTCATGATTCTAGGACAACGGGAAGTACCCTATAGGTTTTGATTTACTTGCGAGTATCAAAATATGTCGCCCAGGCCGTATTTTTTTATTGCGTTGAGGTAGAAACTTGATTTTCTTAAAACTCCAAGGAACCATAGACCTACGTATTTGATATTAATTTCAACTTGATTCCTCCACACGTTCCTGAGAAAAAGGGTCTTGACAGATTGACAGACAGACAGACGGACAACGAAGTGATCCTATAAGGGTTCCGTTTTTTCCTTTTAAGGTACGTAACCCTAAAAAGGGATTGGTCAACGGCCTTTCACCAGCTGGTATAGAACAATAGATTCATGAATGAGTCTTGATAGAATAATCCTAATTTTAGTTATTCATATTATAATTAAATACAAAATTAAAAAAAAAACTAACATAGTTATTCAAAAGTTTTAAGTTTTCACTACTGTCAGCAGTCCCCATGACTGCCATATTTTTTAAATGTATTTACTGTAATGTGTATTCATATGAAGATAAACGCCCTGGGAAAACATGGACTGCAACGTTCTGTTTCGAATAACACAGCATCATAAGAGCTACGAGTATTATTGTAAGTTTAGTGAATATCTCTTTCATCGAGCGGTATTATTTATAACTTTCAAGGCATCAGAAAGAATATAAATCTCGGAAAAACAGTGCTATAAAAAAATCTCAAGGTCTTGGTGTACAACTTCAAAATACATTTCTAAGAACAAACGAATACCTCAATTCTTTATTACTCCCCAACACACAATCAAACGAACCCACGTCAAAATCATTTGCACCACCAACATTTCAGCGCCATTTATATTTAATAATATCAACCCCAACTACTGGGGGTGAGCACGAAAATCAATACGTCTGTCTGGGAGGGCTCGTCCCTCCTAAATCCCTATAGCAGGACTGTAGAACGTGCATCCTCGTCAAAATATCTGCATTTGAATCGGCCGAATTGCATGGGGTTCGCGTATGTACCTATTTACTACATAGTTGCTAGGTGAGCCGTCTGTGTGTGTACAATGAGCGATCGATTAACTATGAGGGATTGTACACGAATTCGCTTTGATACGCAGTGAAATTGCATTGTAATAATATTATGTGATCGCATGATTGGTATTTACCAGGCAATCGAGTATCGAGAACCTACTACGTGCGATTACCGCGATAAAGTAACACAAAACAAATTAATATATTTCACATGGTGCAATAAAGTTTGAGTGCATAATTTATGGCTATTTGGATATTTCACTAATTTCACCCCTGAAGGTTTTTCCTTCTTGTATTCTACTGCTATTCTCGTCGAGGAAACCAAGAAATCAGCATTTCAGCATTAGGTAGACGTATAATAAAGTCATAATGAGGTATGTCATCTGTCTAAAGTAAGTATTACATAGGTACCTATTACTCGTATTTCATGTTTTTATGAAGAATTTCTAAACTATATCCGTTAGATGTACAGTGGGCTGCATCAATTGGGTACCCCAGTTGTATTAAAATTTTAATACAACTGGGGTACCCAATTGCTGCAACCCACTGTACATTTTTTAAGCCATTAGGGTAGAAATTCTTCAGAAATTACCGCTACCCGACAGACCTCGTGCTGTCCAAACAATAGTTCAATAAAAATCCCATAGAAAAAGGCTTTAAATATTTCCCATTTTTCCCTAAAAACATTATTCGAACTATTACGCACATTTTAAAATAAAAAGTAGCCAAATCAGTACTGCCGTTCTCAATTGATGCACTTACCAACAAACAGCATTTAATGTTTATTTTGATACTAGCTGACCCGATAGACATTGTTCTGTCCAAATTTCAATAATTGATAGAAAATGCACTTTCAGTTTTTCAGAATTTTCCAATTTTCCCAGCATCTTTTCCATATTTTTCTTTTCATAAAACCTTCCTCAGACTTCAACGAATGTTTAAAAAAAAATTGCAGAATTGGTCCAGCCGTTCTCGAGTTTTGCGCTTAGCAACACATTTAGCCATTAATTTTTATTTATATAGAGTAGCTGACCCGTCAGACGTTGTCCTGTAAAAATATCAACTTCTTTATTTTTCCTATTTTTTCTTTTAAACGACCCTTGTATTTGAGCAAACAAAACAACAAAAAAGTTATTCAAATCGGTCACAGCTTGACCGATTTGAATAATTTTTTGGACAGCAATTGATTTTGATATATAACAAGATATAGATATACATATATAGAAGACTAGGTAATTCATTCATTCTACTGCCCTCATCTATTTGGGGTCGGCGCAACATGTCCCTTTTTTCCATAGTTACTTCTCTATCGTCATCTCGGTAGTCACCCCCTTCATAACCATATCATCTTTCACACAATCCAGCCATCGTTTCTTTGGTCTTCACCTACTCTTATAGCCATCGACATTCATACTCGAAACTTTCCTCACGATATTTTCCTCATTCCTCTGCATCACATGTCCATACCATGACAACCGATTTCCAAAAAAATAGAAGACTAGGTAATTACCACACAGAATTTCTACCAACAAATCAACTCAACATCAACTCATCCTATTTCAACCCACAATCTACCAGAGTAACGTTATACCAAAGTATAATTTAATTTACGTCAGCAACGTGTCAACACTTACCCACTTTTAATCGGCGCATGTCACCCGGGTCGAGTTAAGTGCAAATTATTCGGGGTGAAATCCTTGATTCAGATTTACGAAGTGCGACACGGTATTCTGTATGTTCCCATCTTTAATTTAAAAAGCCTAGAAATATTAAAA
The DNA here is from genome assembly GCA_946251885.1 of Cosmia pyralina. Classification (NCBI taxonomy): domain Eukaryota; kingdom Metazoa; phylum Arthropoda; class Insecta; order Lepidoptera; family Noctuidae; genus Cosmia; species Cosmia pyralina. The sequence continues at coordinate 19,719,019 of OX276342.1, read as the reverse complement.
AAAAAACATCTTTCTATGATATAGAGTGAATGGTTTTTAAGTTTTAACCAAAAATTGCGCATGGCTAAGTAATATTGCAAAAATGAAGGCCTCAAGAAAAGTGCTAATCCTACTAATATTATAGATGTGAAAGTTTGTATGTTTGGATCTTTGGATGTTTGTTACTCAATCACGCAAAAAACGGATGAACGGATTTGGATGAAATTTGGTATACAGACAGTTTATAACCTGGATTAAGACATAGGATACTTTACATCCCGGTAGACGGTTAACCGACTTCAAAAAAAGGAGGTTTCTCCATTCGACCGTATATATATGCCGGAGCGTCAAAAGGGGCCTCGTAGCGGTCTTGGCTTTCGCTATCCATTCTGGGCGTTGCAACGATCGGAATTTGAAAATAAAAGCACACTTGTACTGTCCAATGTCTTATTACTTGATTTCCTCACAATTTTATGCAAAATCACAAACAATTAACAAGATGAAACTAGATTGCGAGCCAATAGGTTAGCACGTGTGCACTTCGTTCGGCAGCCGTCAATCGAATGACCGCCGCCATTACTCGTAGTGACACTTACTACTCTATTCGGGGTTACCCGCTCATAATTTTTATGTTATCGATAAACTAATCGACTAAAACAAAATCAACATTGAAAAATCGAGTTATGATTAACAATAAATCGTAAAGTAATAATTGCCTACTTTATAATTAAAACTAATCCATAATAGGCGCGCCGTCACGGCCGTCCTGCATTATCACACGTCCTCGTGTGTGTGTGTCTCATCTGTAAGCCAAAGACATAGTCCATTACAGTATACTCCGTTCGGTCTCCCTGACCCCACAATGTAGTTGTTATACAACAACTTACAATGATTACAAATTTTAAGTGCACATACTACGAAATGTTTCGTAAAAGACACACATAGCATAGGGTCCTACAAAATATGTCACAAACGTCAGTCAACACCACACAGGCTAGTCATTGCCACACAGGCTAGTCATTGCCACACAGGCTAGTCATTGCCACACAGGCTAGTCATTGCCACACAGGCTAGTCGTTGCCACACAGGCTAGTCATTGCCACACAGGCTAGTTATTGCCACACAGGCCAGTCTTTGCCACACAGGCTAATCGTTGCCACATAGGACAGGCTTGTCTTTGCCACACAGGCTAGTCGTTGTCACAAAGATCAAAAAGTACAATTGAAAGGAAACATAATTACTTACCATGGCCGTCATCGGCACATTCTGTCTCAATTTGGTTGGTTGGAACTTCTAATCCGCCACTCAACTCTAATGGAACATAACATTCGGGCATAGCACGCACACGATCGTGCGCGTATTTATACGTCCTATTAGAGTTAAGGGCCCGCAGTAAATATCTGTCACCATCCAACAGCTCAACTACTTTATAAGGGCCTTTAAATTTTGGGTCAAGCTTGGTTTGATTACGCTCGTGATTTTCAAGGAGCACATAATCACCTACTTGAAATTTTTTTAACATAGCTTTACTTTTATCAAACCTAACTTTCTCCGAAGAAGCGTTAGCTTCTATTGCTCGTGTCGCTTGCTCTCTAATATGATTCAAATTAACTTCTATGTTATCTGTTTCTAATGACATTAAGTTTAGGGGCCTAGCAACCCTTCCTATTAACAATTCCAAAGGACTTGCCTTTGTAACCCTACACATAGTACAGTTGAGGGCTAGCTGAATGTCAGGCAGTGCATCTTGCCATGACTTACTATTATCTACCTCAACAGCAGTTAGCAAATTCTTTAATGTGGACATGACCCGCTCTACCTGTCCATTTGCGCGGCTTGATCCGGTAGCTACAAGATGTAGGTTAATGTTGTGGGCATTGCAAAAATCCCTAAACTCTTTCCCAGCAAAGCATCGACCCTGATCAGCTATAACGCGTGTGGGGGCACCAAACAAAGATACATTGTATTTTAATGCCCTAATGGCACTATTTGCGTCTATGTTGCGTGTATGATGTAATATTACGTACTTAGTAAAAGCGTCTATTGATACAAAAACATACTCTTTTGCGTCTTTTTTTACCGCTAAGTTTACCTGTTGCATCCATGTGAATAGTATGCCATGGGATTGGAGTTTTAGGGATTGGGTGTAGTTCAGCTTGAACTTTCCCTGAGTTAGACTTTGACATTCTGCAAGTTATGCAATTTTCTACAAATTTCCGTACGTATTTGTTCATATTTGGGAACCAATAGTGGCAGTAGGCCTTTTCTAGTGTTTTGTCCCACCCTAAGTGCATGATACTTTCGTGCACATGGTTAATTATAGCCCACTGAAATTCCCTAGGCACTATTGGCAACCAATAGCTCTTATTATTTCTGTCAATTTTCCGATAAAGAAGACCGCGCCTAATTTCGTAAGTTTTAGCGATACCACTATTAAGATCATTTGCCTGAAGTTTGGTCATAATAGAATTAATTTCATTATCTTTTTCTTGCTCAGCCTTTAACCAATGGTCTGAAATCGTGTTCAAATGAATACGTTTTGGTTCAGTTCTAATGACCGAACCCACTGTGGTTGGCAACGGGTTACGGGAAAAGAAGTCTACGTGGCTCATGTGTTTCCCCAGTCTATACTCGATATCAAAGTCAAAAGCTTGCAGGAAACACCACCACCTGTGAACCCGAGGTGTAAGGTCTACTTTTGACTTCGACGCCTTGACAGCATTGCAATCAGTTACGACAGTAAACCTTCTACCCTGCAAATAGTGACGAAAATGCTTGACAGCGTTCACCACACTTGAAGCAGGTTGGAGTAATCGTCTTCTTCTGCGCGCTAGTTTCCTTGGACTGTTGAGTGGAGGTAGTATCTGAAATCTCAGGACGTGTATTAGTATTGTGGTCACGACTACTATTGCCTCGACATTCACTAGATACGTGACCAGGCTTGCCACAATTATAGCATCGCCGCGTAATATCCATTCTTGGCTTCTTCGCTTCCACAGTCGGAGTAGTCTTCTCACTATTCGGTGGTCCTCTTTTTCTAAAGCTAAAAGCCATGAGCTCTTGTTGTAGTTTATTACGAGTTCCAATCTCAGTAGTAAATGTGATTCTTTGCAATCGTGGCTCAATTTTTGAAGCATGTGCTAGAGTAAGCGCGATCGCAATCTGTTCCACCGACAAAGACTTCCACCGCGCTAATATAGTGCTCATAAATCGCCCAGCATACGCAGATAAACACTCGCCTTCCTTTGGACTACTATTGAGTAATCGCCATAAATTCGCAGCTGGAGTTTCAACAGTATCATATCGAGCTAAAAACAGGTCTTTCAATTGCGGCCACGTAATTCCAGAATAACTAGATTGGGCAAGCCATGATGATGCCGATCCCTTGAGAGCCTTGCTCATTGTAATTATCAGATCACTGCCGGAAATAGGTTTTTCTTGTAAACATATGTCCACCGTTTCACACCAAGCGCGAGCATCGTGCTCTGGAGTATCAGGATTAAACTCAGGTAACGTTATTATCATGCTGGATGCACGTGGTTCTCGTATAGTACGAATCAATTCCATCATACTTTGTTGCTGCATTTCAAAAAGACGTTTCCAACGTTCACACTCATTATCTTGTGAAATATTTACGCACTGACCTGTATTCTGTTCCTGATTCGTCGCAGGTGATCCCACTTCTGATGCCGGAGCGTCAAAAGGGGCCTCGTAGCGGTCTTGGCTTTCGCTATCCATTCTGGGCGTTGCAACGATCGGAATTTGAAAATAAAAGCACACTTGTACTGTCCAATGTCTTATTACTTGATTTCCTCACAATTTTATGCAAAATCACAAACAATTAACAAGATGAAACTAGATTGCGAGCCAATAGGTTAGCACGTGTGCACTTCGTTCGGCAGCCGTCAATCGAATGACCGCCGCCATTACTCGTAGTGACACTTACTACTCTATTCGGGGTTACCCGCTCATAATTTTTATGTTATCGATAAACTAATCGACTAAAACAAAATCAACATTGAAAAATCGAGTTATGATTAACAATAAATCGTAAAGTAATAATTGCCTACTTTATAATTAAAACTAATCCATAATAGGCGCGCCGTCATATATATTTTCTTTTTCTATGTGTGTTCGCGGATAACTTCGTCGTTTATGAACCGATTTTGATGATTCTTTTTTTGTTGGAAGTAAAAGAAAATGGTACCATGATAAGGAAACCAGGATCTTATGATAGCATCCCAGAGAAATCGAGGGGAACCTTCAAATTTTATAGGCACACCTATAGCGATTTGGGTATTTTTTATAGTATCTCGTACATTAGCTCCCGGAAAGCATCATTTGGTGAAGTGGAACTGATGAGGTAGACCACAGATGGCTATCGGAACTATTCAATGATACGTATTTCACGGATTGCGATTTGATGATTGCTAAGCAATTTATGCTCGTCACAATACATATGTTGAAGAGGAGCTGATGGTGACTTCACCATCAGGTCCAGTTCTCCTGGTTCCTTACTAGGAGAACTCCGCAACAATTAACGTCCTTGTATCGGAAAAAGCAATATTTTGTAAAAGGTGATGAGCAGTGGACATTATGCTATTGTAACTTAGATAAATTACAGACCCACTAAAAAGTGAAAAATAACCTTAATTTGGAAAAACTAAAATACAGATCGAAAGACACCGACTTCTAAAATTAAAGTAATTTTTCACTTTATAGTATTTTTTTGGAATACGGTTGTTTTTTTAGTAATAAAGTTTTTTTTATATTTATTTATTATCCAAGGTTACAAATTATTTAATCAATGAATATTTACATAATTTAAAATCTAACAATCATAAAAACAAAAAAATATGTACAAGTATATAAAAAAGGAGGGGAAATAATCATAGGGCATCAAAAAATTCGTCCGCATCGCTGTCGACAGGAAAAGTGCCCAAAAGGCTGGCAGCATTGCCACGTTGTATGGCAATGCAAATTCTTTGGCCAAAAAATAGGCCAGCCCTTTGGTCATGTGTAGAGTCGACCAACCGCTTGGCGATGTCCCGAAAAACTAAAAGGGCACTCGGACCCCATGGCCCTAGTGTTTCAACCCCAAACGGCTCAAACATATAAGTTCCAATAAGATTAGAGTATTTACGCCGTTTGAGGTTTTCCGCACCCGCAGCAGCCGCCCCAGCACAGCCCACCGTGCTAGGAAGATGTGATGGCGCAAGGGTGTCAATACACGTTGCATCCCACACCAAAGGCCTACCTACCTTCCAAGGCATTATGGTCATTCTGTCTGGTCTCTTCCCATCGTCGCGTGCCAAGCCAATGGGTTCTAAAACAGCTGGCACCCCGGCGGAGACAAGAGCACGACGGATGATGTCATTAATGCTGGCGTGCCGTGCTATCCGGCCTGCGCTCTTACTGCAGGATAGGCCATGATGTCCGAGGCAGTCGACATCTACGCCGCATCGGCAGCGATGCGGAGCCACGCAAGGAGCGCCCAGACGTAGACAGGTAGCGAGCCGGAAGGTGGTGTCACCCAGCATAGTTCCTATGTTGGGTGACACCACCCACCTACACCTCCCACTCACCTACAGCCAGCAGGCGGGCACGCTCAGCAGTATTGGTGGACGTATTAATAAGACTATTCCGTACCAACCTGCAGAGCGGCTCATCCCACTGCCTCTGGGAAGATGGGTTCACGCGCCGAACTGTATCCGGGCAAGCCACATTCCAGGCGTTCACTGCGTCGGTCAAGCACGGCACTTCAGAGTGAACCAGAGAATTATTATTATTATTATTTATTTGAATGTTATTCTTTTCTTTTTTATTGCTTCTTCTTGGATCTTTCAAAAGGTTTGGTTTGTGTTTCCGATCTATGTTATATTTTTCGTAATTTTCCCACTAAAATCCCTTCATCACACTGAGCTTTAGTTTTATGTCATTCCACCAACTGTCCATTTTCACTAATACGTACAATCCATTTTCATCGCTTTCAACAGATATGAATCTCTCAGTATACCTAAAAACTAACAAGTATCAACAGAACTTTAGCATGACCTAATTCAGAATAGTGACCATACATCAGTCATTTTAATCAGTCAGATATAATTTCATCAATAACGAAAATCCTACCAAGTGCGAGTCAGAACACGCACAATGGAGGGTTCCGTAGTTGAAAATAATTTATCACAGAAACAAATTTAACAAAGGATCCAAAAAAAATTTTTTTTATGTCATAAAACTAACACGATCATCCTGCATTAAAAGGTTCTACTACTATCAAAGCCCGAACTTATACAATAAAATTAATAAACACTGTCCAATCTATGGTTTGACGTACCATAAATGCAAAAAAGCAGTTTACTCATTTCTACAAAATAAAACTTACGATGAGACAAATATTTCTAACAGCATAAATAAAAATATGTTTCAAAATTACACCATTATTCTCACAGAAACAAACCCACATACACACGCACAGACGCGCTAACGCACACCCACACACACCCCCACACGTTCACATACACACACACCCTTACATCTTCATACATACAAGCACTACATGCATACTAACATGCCCACACAATCGCACTCACTTACCTTTTAGCAAAATAATGTTTTTATCTTTTTATTAATATGTAATTTTTCCTTAGTTACACTACTCACATGCACACGCACAGATGCGCTAACGCACCCCTACACTTCCTCACACATACATACAACAACACGACTAATGTTGATAAATAAAAATTATTTATTCATAAATTTTAACTTTTGTTTTGTTTTTTTAGTAGCTTGTTACTAATTGCGAGTTAAGAAAGAGCGGCGCCTCCTAGCACGGGCATCTATATTCTTAAAAGGAGACACCTCCAACTGTATAACTAATGTACAACGTGTAATAACGAAATAAAACATTTTGATTTTTTGATTTTGACCAATCTAACTTTTCCGACTCCACTGACTTTTATGACAATTATACTTTCGCGATTAGAAATCGCAAAAGTTTATAAACAAATTGAGAACGGGTCTTCTCGCGATATTCCTTTTTTACGACAGTGGTTATGGTGGTTATGTTTTTTTTTTATGACAATGGTTATGGTTATGGGTTTTTAACGTCGTAAAAAAAACCACAACCATAACCATTGTGTTAAAAACCATAACCACCATAACCATAATCATTGTCGTAAAAAAACAATAACCATAACCATTGTCTTTAAAAAAACCATAACCACCATAATCATACCAATTGTCGTAAAAAAAACCATAACCATAACCATTGTCGTAAAAAAAAACCATAACCAACATAACTATAACCATTGTCGTAAAAAAAACCATAACCATAACAATTGTCTTAAAAAAAACCATAACCAACATAACTATAACCATTGTCGTAAAAAAAACCATAACCATAACAATTGTCTTAAAAAAATAAACCATTGTCGTTAAAAAACACAACCACCATAAGCATAACCACTGTCGTAAAAAAAAACCATAACCACCATAACCATAACCACCATAACCATGACCATTGTCGTGAAAAAACGACAATCACCGTAACCATAACCACTGTCGTAAAAAAAACATAACCATAACCACTATCGTAAAAAATCCATAACCATAACCATTGTCTTAAAAAAAAAACATAACCATTGTCGAAAAAAAAAACACAACCACCATAATCATAACCATTGTAGTAAAAAAACCATAACCACCATAACCATAACCATTGTCGTAAAAAAAAACACAATCACAATAACCATAACCATTGTCGTAAAAAAACCATAACCACCATAACCATAACCATTGTAGTAAGAAAACCATAACCACGATAACCATAACTGTTGTCGTTAAAAAAACCATAACCATAACCACTGTCTTAAAAAAACCATAACCATAGCCATTGTCTTAAAAAAAACCATAACCATAACAATTGTCGTAAAAAAACCATAACTATAACCATTGTCGTAAAAAAAAACCATAACCATTGTCTTAAAAAAAACATAACCACTGTCGTTAAATAAACACAACCACCATAACCATAACCATTGTCGTAAAAAAACCATAACCATAACCATTGTCTTAGAAAAAACAAAACCATTATCGTAAAAAAAACACAACCACAGTCAGTCAGTCAGTCAGACAGTACGTACGTAATATATTTAAATAAAGCTAAAAACTATATTGGTACAGACATTGAGTACAATTACATTGTGTAAGAAAAACTACATAGAATCTTTAGCAGAAAAGTATTGTATAAAAAATTCAAAACTGTAAAAAACACCAATGGAACTTAATTTAAAACTATCAAAATGTAAGGTAAACGAGGATGTTAAATATAGGAATTTGATAGGTGCGCTCTTGTATATCAGTCAGGCCTGACATATCTTACAGTGTTAACTATTTAAGTCGATTTCAAAATTTGCTATGATGAGACATTTTAAACATGCCTTGAGAGTCCTAAAGTATTTGTATTTAACAAAAGATCTAAAATTAACTTACAGACAAAGTCTTAAAACAGATAATATTGTTGTTAAAACTGATAATACAGATAGACAGACAGACGGACAACGATGTGATCCTATAAGGATTCCGTTTTTTCCTTTTGAGGTACGGAACCCTAAAAAACGAATATGGGTTAACCGCCATCTGTCATGTTTTACAAGAACTATGTGTGAACATGATGTTTTGGTTCCCTGTTCAATGTTGTTAATTTGGACTGTAACTCTGTAGTTTTAAGGCTCAAAATAGTTCGTATTTTAAGCAAATTATTATCAAAAATTGTTCATTGTTGAATACTATGCAGCTGGTACGTAATATTAAGTATTCTATGAATGACAGATGCGCATTTTCCTTTGTAAGGATATGAAAACAAATACGCATATTCATTAATCTACAAAGCGAAGGGGGTAGTTCGGGAGAATATAACTGTTATCTTCGCTATAACCGGGACCTGAATTATAACAGCATTCTTATAAAAAACTTGTTTACGAAATTACGAAGTATAATCTTATTTTTTCTGTGGGGGAAATCCTCATGGATACCCTCCGTCTAGGAACAGAGGATTATCTCGGACAGGTGTCCAGTGTGGGGTTTTAGTCGGTACCTACCGACTAAAACCCCACTGTTCCTTCTAGTACCATGAGTCGCGAAGGCCCGGGAGATACTTGTACATTCGGTCTATTTTAGTAATTAAATTTTAAGATATTTCAAAAAACCAAAAATCTCTACTTAGCGGAAATTGTGTGAACTATAAAAGCAACAGTACCACCCAATGTGTGGAATTCAAACGAGATTGGTACCTAATCGACATTTTGACGGTACCTGTAGGTAGGTACCGGTAAAATAGGTACCAGGTAGGCCTGGTACCTATTTTCACTTCTAGTCGTATTTTCTTTCAAGAATTCAGAATTTTCACAACAGGTTCTAACTCCTACTGGTTTATATTTCCCTACAATCTTATCTCCAAAGACTTTTTTGTACTAGATTTATTTGTTCGTAGTAAAACTATTTACAGAATACCGTCGTTTTCGATTACACTCATATCGAGTGCGGAGTAAATGTATTTAGGAATACCTATGTCCGCAGAATTTGAAGCCGTTGCCACGAAAATATTTAACTTAATGGAATGAGGCGTGTTAATACATCTAAGATATATTAAATTAGTTAGCGAAAACAGATGTTTGGGGTATATCTCTCATAAAGAATTAAAACCGAAATAATTATTATTACCTGAAATAATTTATAACTGTTGTTTGTGTAGATATGAGGGATAAGCGGCGAACAATAAATTGAAGAAGTCTTTGTCCAGTATTGGAATATTACAGGGTGATGATGATGCAGATGAAAAATTACCTGAAAAAGCCTCGTTATTCGAAATAAAAGACAAACTTGAAAAGTCTCACCTTTGAGTTTTTCATCCCGAAAATACTAACAAACCGTAAGCCCTAGTCTACATAGATTCTATCTAACAAACTCGAACGAATAAATTTGTCTCGATAAGCTTCAATAAATCAGCAAGCGACTTCTGAACAAAATTAACTATATAGAAGTCTTATGAACGAGGAACGTATCTACCTATTTTAGGTTTAAAATTTGCATTTAAATAGCCTCGCGGGTAGTGACAGTGATATAGATGTGCCAAGTATGATAAATTAGTGAACACGTCTTTATTTTTTAAATAGGTTTCTTGTTCTTTTGATGCGAAGAACGTACATTTAGGATGTTAGGACTTTTTTGTACTATACCGTGGTACCTAAGGATTGGTTTCCTAGGCAAGCGGCCGTGACGGCCGTCATGAAACTCCTGTATTTCACATTTAGTCAACCTTGCCCCCCAAAGATTTAAATCGGATTTGCCCTAAGTGTACTTACACAAGTCACAAGAAAAAGTGTCCATGCTGAGAAGATGCGCTCACACATTATTAAACAACGTTTTAATGATAACCAAGTGAAGTCACTGCGTCATTGGCTCGTTGCGTGTCAGAGGTGTCAAAACGAAACAGAAATGCAACTATATTTTGACGTGGTAGGGTGAATGTAACAAATTAAGAGGATACATCGAAGCGTGGTTTAGCTCGGTGTGTAAGTGAAATGGCGTTATGGCTGTCTAGTTTGACGCGCGAGATGAAGACTCTCACGCGCACCGGAACTAAACGCGCTTCATTTAAAATTTAATTATGACAAAATGCGATACTTCAATAAATTTTTAGCTTAGTAAGTTCTTATCATATTTAAATACCTTCTATATGTAGCAAATTTTACTGCACAATAAGGAATTATTTACGTATAATCATATAAAACAAAAAATTGTGAAAAAAAATTTAGTAATCATGTTTCGGTTTTAGTACAGCAGTAGACAATATAGTCAAATAACACTATGGAAAATCCAAATGATTTAACCATAATATACATTTGGTTTTACAGGAATTTTAAAAACACAAAATTTATCGACGTATCCTCTTAAATCTTTGCCACTGTTATTATTTTCGTGACAGTTGTCACTACGGCCGACAAGTGCGGCCACTCTTCTAGGAAACCGTAGCTTAACCTAGGATATAGCTGTACTGCTGCTGTTGCTGTAGCCGTATCTTTGGCGCGTGACAAAAATCGAACTACCGCTGCCATCTCGTTTTTTCAAGACATTTTACAAATCAGTTTCGCAAATGCATACCAACAGCGCCCCCATATCAACGTAATCCGAACGCCAAAGATTTTTGTAGCACTCTACGCAGTAATAAAGCTCTTATAATGTACATTACCTACATTTACTTGTTTTATTTCCTTTTAGCAAATGCCAAAAGGCATCCGGCTTGAAGGACCAATGTTTTGGCAATGAAGACAGGATGAAGGAGGATGAAGTCTGACACGCCCTCCCGCTCTGCCCAGAGCGGGAGAAGTCATTTGATGATTTCCCATCCACAAAAAAAAGGTGTCTGGCAGCTTCTTCCGTAAGGATCTTCCTGATTTTACATTATAGTTGATTCTTCCTTTTACAATATTTAAATTTTAAGTGTTTTTAATATAGCAGGATTATGCATACGTAAACTACTTAAAATTTAAATATTGTAAAAAGAAGAATAAACTTCATTTTAAAATCAAAAAGAGCGTTATTGAAGAAGCCTCTGCAAGCTCATCTAAAACACCCAATCACACACGAAAACACCCCCTTAATGGTTATTCATAAAAAACTAAAACGCTCTATAAACCTACTTTAGTTATAGAAGTGTTTTGGATTCTTCTTTGAAAGAAATTGACAAAACACTTCTATAACTAAAATAGGTTTCAAACAATCTACCTAGCCTTTTCCCAACTAAGTTGGAGTCGGCTTCCAGTCTAACCGGATGCAGCTGAATACCAGTATTTTATATGGAGCGATTGCCTGTCTGACCTCCACAACCCAGTAACTGGGTAATACGATACCCCTCGGTAGGACTGGTTGTCAGACTTTCGACTCGTAACGACTGTCAAAGATCAACTTATTACAGCCGGGACCAACGTCTTAACGTGCTTTCAGAGGCACGGAGGAGTCTCGGTATATAAAGATGGTCACCCATCCACGGACCAACCCCGGCAAGCGTAGCTTAACCTGACGATCGACCCGTGCAGCTGTTATTACCTAGCCACGAGCTCCTCTAAAAAAAACTAACTAAAATAGGTTTGTAGACCGTTTTAGTTTTTTTTATGAATAAGAGATAACGACCTTACTATCTTCTTGTTTGTAACACACATTTACCAAAAGGCATCGCAACAAATAAAATTTAAAACAAGACTACCTTATTCCGTTCTGATAACTCAGTTATAAAACCGCAAGAAAATAATTAATTAGAGGGAGACAGGCGCTAAGACGTAGTCCCAACAAATAACGAAACTTTCCTTATTAATGTGAAAGCACTTTATACAGGACAGTAGTTAAGTACACCGGTAATTACATTTACTTGTACAATCGAAACAAATCAACTCTGAACTGATTGTGTCTGAACCAGCGACCCGTTTTGGTAGTAGGAACGTCCGTAAATATGAAACATTGAGCTTCATGGTAGCCATACACGTTACAACTACGAGGAAACAGAAAAATATATAATTTAATTAATTCATGATAAGTTTGTATATTGTACCTCTCACCCAAAAGATAGACCCACACTAATCCAATCCCTTTACTTACGCACGCTTACACAGTCGCACACTCATACTCACGCACCTACACACACACACACACCCCCACACACACACATACCCCCACACACACATACACATACACGTACACACATCACACATGCACAGTCACCCATGCACCCCCATACACACAAGTACACTCAAGCAAATGCGCTCGCGCACTAATTGCCTTTATTAGATGTAACTTGTAAAAATAAAATTATAGTAATACAATTAGAGGGGATCGCCACTGTTACTCCTTAATACAGGCTATTTCATAGCCTAGCAAGGAGAGCAGCACGTCACCCACTTGATTGTTAGAGATACACTAACCACTTTGTAAAAGATGTTACATGTACTACAATCTGTTTATATATAAATATACCTACTTGCGCAAGTTTGGATTTGGAAGTCTGCGTGACACCGAATGGCTCGGATACCTACTTGTGCAAATTCATCCCACACAATCAATCTGCCTAGCCTTTTCCCAACTAAGTTGGGGTCGTAATAATTAATAATTCATCCTACACACGTTAATGATTAATTGTGCAAGTCCAGTTTTGCGCAAGTATGTCCGTCCTCAGTCTTCAAATACTGCGGGATAGGTGACAAGAAGACTTGACGAAGTTTTTCAAATGTTGCCCAACCCAACTGGATCCTCCTGTCAGCTTCTTTCTCAAAGTTGGGTTTCTACCGAGTTGGATGACTTGCCCTAAGTAGACGTACTTTTTCCAGTGCCAGTGCGTCCTGCCCGTTATGACATACGGTGCCGAAACGTGGACACTGACAGTAGGGCTGGTTCACAAATTCAAGGTAGCTCAGCGCACTATGGAGCTGGCCGCTCCGAGTTTCTTTGAAGAATAAGGTCAGAAATGAAGTTATTATCCGGAAAAGAACCGGAGTTATCGACATAGCCTGCTGAGTCAGCAAGTTGAAGTGGCAGTGGCCTGGCCTGTTTATCGAAGGACCGATGGCCGGTGTAGCAGACGAGACCTGGAGTGGAGACCGCGTATCGGCAAGCGTAGTGTGGGACGCCCCCCAGCTAGACCGACGACCTTAGAAAGGTGGCCGGGTGAAACTGGATGAGGAAGGCGGAAGACATGGTATTGTGGTGCAGCCTGGAAGAGGCCTATGTCCAGCAGTGGACTGCGATAAGCTTTATTGATATTGGTTGATGTCCGTCCGACTGCCTCGTTGGTCTAGTGGTCGAATGCGCTACTGCTGACCGTGAGGACCTGGGTTCGATTCCCAGGTCGGGCAAAGTCGTCCTAACTTCTGACCATCAATACGCGAAGTAAAAGAAAAAATAATTACAAGTAAGTGATTAAGTATTATGTTCCTCACTATATCATATGAATCGATGCTTCGACGGTATTTTTAGTGACATAAATCTCCATCAACAGCTAACTCCTGTAAAAAAAGTACATACAATAGATTAATAAACAGTCAAGTGACAAAAGGATATAAAGTACGTGAGCGGAATCCTCCAGCGAATTAACAATAGTGACGTTATCGCAGAGGCTCGTCGTCACATCATTATCGCTGAAGGAAAATTTACTCTGCACGAAGGAGATAAGAGTGAGCGATGACCAAATGAATTGGAGGTAGGTACGTAGTGCGGGGAAAAGATGACGGTAGCTGAATGTGTCGTTGAGAAACAGGATTTATAGAACTGTGGGCCTGGACAAAGTGCATTCGCTTCGGAGCGATTCTATTTCTACAATCGCTACAGCTTCAAAGTGACATTCACATGATCACGTGTGATTTTGATAGTGTATGTCAAGCTTTTCTACTAGCGAGCGTCATCGCTAATCGAATGTTACTTTGTCTAGGCCCTCAGTTCTAAATTCAAATCGGCTCGATGAGGAACCGAAATTGATAAATCGTCAGGAGACGTTTGACTCATGTGTCTGCCTCGTTGTTCTTGTGTTCGCAAGAGTAAACAGCTTAGCGTGGAGGATTTAGGTTCGATTCCTGGATTGGATAAGTTTATAGAGTGCTTTTGCCTGCGGCTTCGCTCGCGTATAGGAAGGAAATTATCCCACGGGGACGTAAGTACTTATACCTCTTTTTACTTACCTACCTTAAAGTACCCTAGATCTATATCTGCGTCCCAAACTTCAAATCCGTTCAGCTGTTAAGGCATGAAATGGTGACAGACAGACAGACAGAGTTGCTTTTGCTTTTATAATGGATGTCCATTAGGAAATTTTTAGTAGGTAGTACCCCAGAGCTTACAGTTGTGCCTGGTCATTTGGCAAACATTAAATTCAATAGTGCTAAGTATTTTTTGTCGTCAAAGTCAAATAATTTATTTCTCAAAATTTACAAGAAAATAAAATTGGTTCTAGTTGCCCCTTCCAAAAGGCAGTTTCGTATGGAAAAGAATGCTCAAGAAAATCCATAGTTACTCTTTTATTTATTTTTTTACAATATTTTGTATAAGTACATCAACAAATTAATCCCGCGCTCCGCTCAATACTAAAACCTTAGCCTAAGCGATCACGCGTACCAATTAACGAATTTGTCAAACCGAGAGGCGTGTACCAGTCAAACTGTTCATTGGAACCATTTCTACAAACAATTAATCGTTGGGCATTCCTATAATTATACCTTTTACCTCTAAAGGAAAGGGCGGCGAGGTAAAATGTTGTTCCAAATCGTTGCTAGGGAATTGTTATTACTTTTTGGGACAAAGCTTTTTCGACTATTTGCGAGTCATTGAGAGGGGCTCGTGGCTAAAAGAAAACAGCCGCACGGGTCGATCAAAGGTTAAGCTAGCTTGCCGCAGTCGGTCCGTGGATGGATGACCATCTCTACATACCCAGACTCCTCCGTACCTCAGAAAGCACGTTAAGCCGTTGGTGCCGGCTGTCATTCGTGGATCTTTGACAGTCGTTATGGGTCGTCAGAAGCCCGAAAGTCTGACAACCAGTCTTAATAAGAGGTCTTATCGTACTACCCAGTCACTGGGTTGTCAGTAACATTTTCGAAATGTCTAATTTAAAAAAAGATAATTGGAAATCTGCGTTTCTATGGAATATTTAAAAACGATTGAATTAAGCTGCAACACTTTGTTCGACGACACTACTTTCCGCCTCGCTGCTTCACTGCGACTAGGAGCTCCTTCTTGTTCTCCTCATCGCTGTCACTGTGGTGAAGTTGTCAACAGCCTGGACACCACGGCCTGTCTTGCAGCCGAAGTGCGGGTCGTTTTGCACGGCACGCGAACACCAATGACATCATTGGACGAGCCCTTGTCACCGTCGGCGTTCCAGCTGTATTAGAACCCAATCGCTTGGCACGCGACGATGGCAAGAGACCGGACGGCATGTCTTTATTTCCATGGAAAGTGGGTAGGCCTAAAGGCCTCGTTGCGTCCCACACTTTAGTGTGGGACGATACTCGTGCGTCGATACTCTTGCGCCATCCCATCTTCCTGGCTCGCCGTGCTGTGCTGGCACGGCTGCTGCGGCTGCGGAAAACCTCAAGTGGCGAAAGTATAATAACCTTATCGTTAATTATATTTTCCAGCCGTTTGGGGTTGAAACCCTTGGGCCGTGGAGTCCGAGTGCTCATGGTTTATTCAACGCAATCTCCAAGCGGCTGGTTGACACTTCCCATGACCCAAGGGCTGGCTTTTACCTTGGCCAGAGGCTTAGCATTGTCATACAACGTGGCAATGCCGCCAATCTCTTGGGTACTTTACCAGTCAACAACGATGCGGAGGAATTTTTCGATGCCATATTTTAGTTTTTTTATAGTTTTAGTTATGTTAGGATATAATTTTGTTATTTTTAGATTATGTTTATATTACACCTAACTTTTTAGACTTATGTATCCTGCTTATGCATATGAAGTTTCATTAAAATCGGTTCATTCATTTCGAAAAACAAGGACTTGAAAGTCTGTATGCTGTACAGCGTAAACGCTCTTATGTCTAAGTATCCAACTAATATTACAGTAAACTACGCCCCGGATTCGCACGGGTAGCACTATCTATAGCCAGATGACTTGTGGTTGATGATTGAAATACTACCTTGAATTCATGCAAGCCTAGTACTTTCAGTTTCAGGCAATTACTCAAAAAAAAAAAAGGAAAACAAAATTACCAAAAAGCCAAAAAAAAAATCTGTTGTTCCCATCGCTACCAAACTCCACAGGATCATCAGCTGGGCTAATCTGAAGATGGCATGAAAATTTCATCAGAATCTCTCCGTCCGTTTTGGAGTCCAAAGGGAACATAAATAATAAAATTCTTTATTGGCATAAAAAATATGTACAAAGTGAAGCCCTGACACCTGTGTTATAGGAGCCATTGTCTTCACCTAATCAGTAGGTTCTGGATTTTATGCAATATGCATCGTTTGAACTTACTTTACGATAAACAATTTTTTTTTTTTTTTTTTTTCTGATTACTCAATTTATTGTTACTTTAATTCAATTATTATTGTAAAAGACTAACAAAAATTATAATTAAAAAAGCAAAATAGTAATTAGGTACAATCATTTACATACATATAGATAGACTCATGTGATAGTTTGTAAAAATGTTTGGACACTTGATGCTCAAAATTTCTATGAAATCTAAAACTTTGTTTAGGGTTCCGTACCTCAAAAGGAAAAATACGGAACCCATAAAGGATCACTCGTGTGTCTGTCTGTCCGTCTGTCTGTCATAGCTAATTTGCTCCGAATCAAACGGATCGATTTAGTTGTTTGGTACACATATGAATTTCTGTGACCCAAACACGGACTTCTAACGTAAATAAATGAATTTTTAATATGGTGTCACTTTTGGGGGCAAATAAGAAATTAAAAAACAAAAGTTTTGCTAACTGTACCGTGTACTGTGCCTTTTCATTTGATGTAGTATCAAATGAAAAGGCTAACTGTGTAGGTCTCAAATAAATTTTTATAATTTTAAAATAAATAGTTTTAATGTTATTTAAGAAAATAGTCGAAAATCCCTTATCTCCGAAACTACCGACCCTAAAATTAAGAAAAAAAAAATACAAAATAAAAAAAATAATAAAAAAATACTTATAAGTATAAAAAGGTAACAGAAAAATTAATAAGAAGTCTCTAGTTTTAAAATAACATGGGAAACCTCTATATTGTGCGTACAAACTTACATTTGCAGTTGGAATGTATGTGAGAACATGTATTTCAATTACAATGTTAATTAAGTTTGTTCTTGGAATAAATCCTAACTACGGAACCCTTTATTGTGCATTTTCTGACACGCACTTGGCCGGTTTTTTTATAAGTTCCTTCTATATTAGATACTAGTACCCCCATCATTCAAAAGTGACAATAAAAGTACATAAATAAATAACAATGGCTGTAGGTACTACATAAAACCCTAAAAAAAGTACATTAAAAAGGAATCGTTTTTCAGTAACAATTACGGGAATCGTTACAAAACCCTTCAAAGGAATATTGTTCTGGGTTTCAATTCAATTTTAATAACTCATTTCCCTGTTAAATTAAGATTATAATAGAGGTAACATTATTAGGACATGTTACGAAGTGCTTGGTGGGCCTTTATCATTTATCGTTTGAAAAAGCCGAGGGCTCGTTTCAAAATGTCGCGATGACTCGGTTTGGGCGCCCGCTATTTTAATCCCAGCGATTAATGCCCGGCTACTGAAGAATTCTTAAACGGAGTTCAAACTCTCAATAGCTATTGATTCGAAAAAAAAACCGGCCAAGTGCGTGTCGGAACACACACAATGAAGGGTTCCGTAGTTGAAAAGAATTTATCCCAAAAACAAACTTAACAATGGATCCCAAATTTTTTTTTATGTCATAAAACTAAAAATTAACAATTTTCGGACTTTTTCCTTTATTTGTGTTAGGAGACCTTGCTTCTTGCCAAATTTCATTATTCTAGGTCAACGGGAAGTATCCTATAGGTTTTCATTTACTGTGACAGTTACGAGTATCAAAATGTGTCGCAAAATGGCCGTATTGTTTTATTGCGTTGACTTAGAAGCTTGATTTTTTCAGAACTCTTAGGGACCATAGACTTATGTATTCGATATTAATTTCAAATTGATATCTCCACGCGTCCTTGAGAAAAAGGATCTTGACAGAGTTGATTTTTTTTTATGCGATACTTAGAATTACAAATTAACACTTTTCAGACTTTTTCCTTTATTTGTGCTGTGAGACCTTGCTTCTTGCTAAATTTCATTATTCTAGGTCAACGGAAAGTACTCTGTAGGTTTTGATTTACTTGCGATAGTTGCGAGTATCAAAATGTGTCGCAAAATGGCCGTATTTTTTTATTGCGTTGACTTAGAAGCTTGATTTTTTTAGAACTTTAAGAGACCATAGACTTACGTATTCGATATTAATTTCAACATGATATCTCCACGCGTCCCTGAAAAAAAGGGTCATGACAGACTGACAGAGGTGAATTTTTTTTTTATTTGATAGAATTACAAATTAATAATTTTCGGACGTTTTCCTTTAGTTGTGCTGTGACCTGTGAGAGCTTGCTTCTTGGCAAATTTCATGCTTCTAGGATAACGGGAAGTACCTACCCTATATGTTATGATTTACTTGCGTGTATCAAAATATGTCGCATAAACGGCCGTATGTTTTTATTGCGTTGACATAGAAGCATGAGTTTTTTAGGACTCCAAGAGACCATAGACTTACGTATTTGATATTAATGTCAACTTGATACCTTCACGCGTTCCTGAGAAAAACGGTCTTGACTGACTGACAGACAGACAGGCCGACAGACAGACTGGCCGACAGACAGACTGACAAATAGAGAGACAGACGGACAACGAAGTGATCCTATAAGGGTTCCGTTTTTTCCTTTTGAGGTACGGAACCCTAATTATCTATTTAGGTGAATTCCTTCCTTGATTTTGAGGTGCTCAGATAAGCCCTCGATAGTAATTCACTCGACTTTTAAGCTAAATTCTTCCATATCGAAGTGTTCAGAAACACGATATCGAACCAATAATCACTATCGAATGGATAAACTCCGTTTAAAAACCTCAGGAACCGGGCATTAGTTCGTGAAAACTTAGGTGAAGTGAGCTGTCATTCCACCTGATGTTAGGGATTGACACTATTTACAGCTCCCTTCGCCTAGGTTTTCAAGGTTAGATTTTTACAGAATATGGTTAAAAACAACCCTTTTTCTAGTACCTAAGTAATTTATGTTGATTAGGTATGTGTGTTCCTTATTCTTATTAAAACTAATTTTTGAACTTAATCGTCTGAACAACTTATAAAAACTTAATCACAAATATCATTAATACTTTTAAGTTCGATTTCTGAGGTGAAGGAAAACATCGTAAGTGAACCACACAAAACTTGATAAACAAAGTGGCGGTCCTCGTATGATGAAATAATGCAATAATTCTAAAATATATCCATATCCTTTCTATTTTACAGTTATAACAATTTCAAAAAGAAAACCACATTGGTTTCATTTAATTAAGAGTGGGTACTTAAGTGAAGCGGCGCGGCGGATAGTACATCCGTAGCATATCCTCGAGAGATTGCTACGATGTGCACGTAACCGGTGCTACGCGTTCGTAGAACTGCTACGAAAACCATTAAACAACAAAATACACATAACATCACGCTATGCTCCAAAGGGAATACGTAGAAACTATGTGATACTATTCTTATTACTAAAGACAATGTAAAACTTGAAAGTTAGGTACATGATAATAAAGCTGTTATGGAAACTGGTATCGTGATGGAATTAAGTTATTTAAGTTCTCATATTGCTTTGTTAAAAAAGTTTTTGTTGCAAAATAGTAAAAGTTGTTCATAAAATCTACAAGCACATAATATTATTTTTCATATTTTAAGGACTTTTTAATTAACAACGTAACCCTAAAAACTTCGGCGTTCGCCGTTACCTGTATGATTTTTGTATAACAGTTTTTTACATGCAGGCCATTCCGTTACGTTGGCGTGCCGAAAATTAAAAAAAAGGTTGGTATATTTTCGAACTGACGATTAAAATTTTCCAACGAGGGGATTTCCGAATGTAGTACTGGTAAAATAAAATATTCAATCACGTGTAATAATAAATTCAGTATCTTTTATAGAACGTTACTGTACTGACAGTTTTACCGAGAAAATTACTCTTTTTTACGCAAAGGATAAGTGTTTTTTATGCTAAACTAGCTTTAGCCCGTAGCTTCGCCCGCGTGGATATCGAAAAAAATCCTCTTTCGGGAAATCTTTCTTTATTCCTTGTCTACATTATAAGGTGCAACGCAGACGACACACTTTTTAACCGACTTCAAAAAAAGGAGGTTACTCAATTCGACCGTATATAATAAGTCTTTACCTATGAAATTGCCGTTTTGTATGAAAAAATTTTAACGAATTTTTTTCATGCATTTTTTATTTGTATTAATCGAAGTAATCACCCATGCAATCAATGCATCTTTGCCAACGCAGTGGCAGTTTATTGATGCCCTTCTTAAAGAAATCAGCTGGACGGGAGGCAACAAATTCTTCAGAGGCATTTTGTACTGCCTCTCGGGTATTGAATTTTTTTCCCGCCAAGAAGTTATCCAAATTCTGGAAAAAGTAGTAGTCTGTAGGCGCAAGGTCTGGTGAGTAGGGCGGATGACGGAGAGCTTCCAACCTCAGTTCTTGCAACTTGGAGACCGTCTGCTGTGCAGTATGAGGTCGCGCGTTGTCGTGCAGGAGCAGCGGAGACGAGCGATTGACCAATGCTGGTTGGAGATGTGCCAGCTTCTCCATCATTGTGTTCAGTTCTTCACAGTACACATCTGAAGTAATGCTCACCCCGTTTGGTAAGAAGCTGTGATGAATCACACCGGCGCTAGACCACCAAACAGTGACCATCACTTTTCTAGGGGTAAGTTTTCGTTTAGGGCATTGTTTAGGTGCTGAACCAGGATCCAACCAACTTGCTGAGCGCTTGCGGTTATCAAACAGAATCCAGTTTTCATCGCAGGTAACAATGCGGTTCAAAATTCCTTCATTTGTGTGTCTGTTGAGCAGTGCAAGGCACGTCTCGACGCGTACTTCGCGCTGGCGATCATTGAGTTCGTGGGGCACCCATTTGTCAAGCTTTTTTACCTTGCCAATTTGACGCAAATGGACCAATATTGTTTTGACGCTAACGTCGAAAGCTGCTGCTAATTCAGCCGTAGATTGTGTATCATCAGCTTCCACAATCGCCTTTAATTCGTCATTGTCGACCAAAGTCTTCGGACGATCGCGAGGTTCATTTTTCAGGTCGAAATTTCCAGAACGGAAGCGAGCAAACCAATAACAAGTGGTGCGTTGGTTTGTAGTGTTAGCTCCGTACCTAAACGTCGTTGATGTTGCGTGCCGCTTGTGCCGCGTTGCTGCCACGACGGTACTCATATTCCATAATTACTCGAATTTTTAACGTATCCATGATGACGAAAAAGATGGAAATGCGATGAAAATGTAACACTAATCAATAAACAAATGACTACTTTTGGAAAAAAAAATCCATGTTTTTAAAATAAAATTAATTTGAAATTAGAATTCTTAGCCAAACAAAAATTATTTTGATTTGAAATGGCCAGTACTGCAGAACGGCAATTTCATAGGTAAAGACCTAATATATATATATATATATTTTTTATGTGTGTTCGCGGATAACTTCGTCGTTTACGAACCGATTTTTATGATTATTTTTTGTTGGAAAGGAGATATCCCAAGGGTGGTACCATGATAAGGAAACCAGGATCTGATGATGGCATTCCAGAGAAATCGAGGGGAACCTTCAAATTTTATAGGCACACCTATAGCGATTTGGATATTTTTTATAGTAACTCGTACATTTGCTCCCGGAAAGCACCATTTAGTGAAATGGAACTGATGAGGAAGACTAGAGATGGCCATCGGAACTACTCAATAATACGTATTTCACGGGTTGTGATTCGATTATTGCTAAGCAATTTATGCTCGTCACAATACATATGTTGAAATGGAGCCGATGGTGACTTCGCCATCAGTTCCAGTTCTCCTGGTTCCTTACTGGGAGAATTCCTCAACAATTAACGTCCTTGTATCGGGAAAAGCAATATTTTGTAAAAGGTGATGAGCAGTTGACATTAGACTATTGTAACTTAGATGAATTACAGACTCACCCACTAAAAAGTGAAAAATAAAAAACTTTTTTACAAAAAAAAACAACCGACTTCCAAAAAAATACTACAAAGTGAAAAATAACTTTAATTTCGGAAGTCGGTGGCAAAAAGCAGATACAGATCCAAAGACACCGACTTCCGAAATTAAAGTTATTTTTCACTTTGTAGTATTTTTTTGAAAGTCGGTTGTTTTTTTTTTTGTAAAAAAGTTTTTTATTTTTCTCTTTTTAGTGGGTGAGTCTGTAATTCATCTAAGTTACAATAGTCTAATGTCAACTGCTCATCACCTTTTACAAAATATTGCTAATATTATTTTGTAAAAGTATTACCTAGTAATTTTTTGGAGACTTCCAAAAAATTACTAGGTAATACTTTACTTACTTAAACTTTTTACAAAAAAAAAACAACCGACTGGTTGTTTTTTTTTGTAAAAAAGTTTTTTGTCAATCGAGTCTGTGGCGCACAAAATGTCTGCATGGAACACAAAAAGTCCGTCGCGGATTGTACGCAGACTCAACACACACGACGCACTTCTTCGATCATTCTGTCGGCCGAATTGTAGGGAAGTAGACGCTATGCCCCCCACTTAAGATGCAGCGCAGACGACAAACTTTATGTGCGATACCTACTAAAAGTGTGCGCCGTCTGCGCGTGTTGAAGTAAACGATCTATTTTTTTCGCGTACTTTTGTGCGGCGCGGCGCGGTGCGAGCTGCCAGAATGACACAGATTTTTGTGCGCCGGACTTTTTGCGCGTCGTGTGCGTTACTGCATATAATTGCTTAGGTTCTATTTTCAAAGACTAAAAAGTGCGTCACGGATAGTCTGCCGTCTGCGCTGCACCTAACGGGAACCTCTGTGCAAAATTTCAGCATTCTAGGTTCAAGGGTTTGGGCTGGGCGTTGATGAGTCAGTCAGTCACTCAGGACTTCTCTTTTTATTTATATACATAGATAGATGAAAATACCTAGGCTGTAAGTAGAGCTTGTCCACTCTGAAATGACGCGCCCCACTACTGCATTTACCGTAGGTAGTGTAAACTAATGTACGTATTCAAAGTGGGGGGGCTCTAACATAAAACTGATTGTAACTAGTAATCGCTCCCCTGGTCTCGCAAAACCAGGAAAGCATCAAAAGGGAGGAGGGCTGTACCTACTCAGCAGTGGGTGGAACAAGACTGCCAGTGATGATGATGCGATCTTCTTCTTTATATCAGAAGGGTTCTGCTAACCCATACCTAAAGGCTCAGCGTACGACCCGGAAAGACTAAGAAACTAACGTAGGAAGGACCTAGACTTTGACCTGAAACCGTGTAATACAGACGTCTTCAGGAGACAACCTTGCTACATGGGTCCATATTTTTATAATAAAATAAGTAAAAATATACAGTTTCATAACTTACCGATAAAAAAAACTAAAACTTACCTTAGACAACTTCCTTCTCTAAAATAAAATGAAGCCACTCAGGCCCATTCACACACGCAAACACACCCCACCACTCACCACAATCACACATACACACACACTAACGCATGTTAGTAATTAATAATTTCATAATAATGTACTATGTAGGTACTTACAGTATAATACTTGATTTTGCACCGCACCACACTTGTAATGGCGGCTAGAAAACGGTTGTGACGGAAGTAACTGGTGCCTTCAGTGCACAGAAATCTTCCTAGTTTAAGCCCAGTTGCACAAGTACTGTATCTTGCCAGTAACTCAGGTTCAATTTAAGGCACAATAAATGTAAATAGGTTTAAGACAATTTTTTTTTTAAAATTCTTCTTTTCGTGTCTTCTTCGATGTTTTCGTATTGATCGAGCCTAGTAGATGGCCACATTGATCGCGGCATCAGTGGCATTCTTTAGGCCATCCGAGGTGCACGTGAACGGGCACTTAGGACACTCCAGCAAGTGGAGCATGGTCTGATCAGAAGCACCGCACTCGCACTGGGTGTTGGATGGGTCAGTAATGCTCCACTTCGACAAATTGTGTCTGCAGCGGCCTACTTGGGACGCAATCGGTTGAGAGCTTTCCATAAAGGCCACTGCAGATTACGCCCGGGAGGTAAATGTTCCTGAGGTTTAACGAAGTCGGGAGGTGGTAGGTGCTTCTTTTTCGTGAGAAGTGTGAATGATGATAATGGTGAAGTAACATAAACATAATATGACGCCTGTATTCCTCGAAGTGGAAGGCAGATGTGTAAAGTAGGTAGTGGTACACTTACATTTTGCCAGATATGTCTAAGTCCCATGTAAAAGGAGGCAAGCCTATTGCATACAACGACAACTACTTGATACTTCAAAATCTTCATCATCACTCTCCTGCCCTTATCCCAATTTATTTGTAGTCGGCGCAACATGTCTTTTTCTTCCATACTTCATACTTCTCTATTAGTCGTCATCTCGGTAGCCACCCATTTTCTATCCATGTCATCTTTTACACAGTTCATCTAACTTTTCTTTGATCTGCCCCTACTCTTATAGCCATCCACATTCATACTCAAAACTTTCGTCATGACGTTTTCCTCATTCCCCCGCATTACATGTCTCTACCATGACAACCGATTTCCACACAACTGTTCAGTCACCTTATTCCTTATCTATCCATTCGCGTAACACCACAGATCCCTCTTAGCCTTCTCATCTCAGCTGCATGCAATTGCCTTTCATACATCCCTTTTGTGGCCCAACATTCAGATCCATACAAGACAGCAGGTCTAACCATTGTTTAATAAATCTTCCCCTTACTTTTAAGGGGCATGCGGGAGTCGCAGATTTTTCTGCCGCTATTTCACCCATCCAATGTTAACAGCCTAACAGTCAGATCTACTTCACCAACGCATTGCACGAGTGTACCGAGATACCGAAAGTCGGAGCAGACCGCGAGAAACGCGCCATCAAGCGCTATGGCCCCACTTCAACATTTTCATCTTAATTTTTATTTTTAGTAAGTACCTATATGCACGGATTGGAGCAGCGATGGCCCAGTGGTAACTGCCGTGACTTACGAGTTGTAGGTCGTAGGTTCGAACCCTGACAGGCGCTTTACTTTGTGTAAGTTATTTCATCACCATTGCTCTCAAAATGGTGAAGGAAAACATCGTGAGGAAACCGGCATGTCCTAGATCTCCATGTCATTTTGGCGCTGCCGTGAGGCACACACTATTGTTGTTAAAACATTATTTTCACTTTTTTGTTTTTTTTTTTTTTGTTTTTTGTGTCACACGAACTGTGTCCAAATAAACGTTGTTCTTTCTTTCTTTCTAGAACCAAAAATCCCCCACTGGGCCCGCTTGGGGGATTATGGCCCACTCCCGCTCACCGAGAGGAGGCCTGTGTCCCAGCAGTGGGAACATTATAGGCTGATTATGCTAAGTAAGCATGACATTTTCAAAACCAGAAACATCGCAAGCACGTACGTTGGTATCGCTGAGACTAAGCTGAAATGTTTCTTGTTTCTGTGATTACACTAAGGGCGAGAATACACATGCCTGTAACTTGCACAAACGTATGCAAGTAGCTAACGTGTGCCATAACAACTTCTGATTGGTGAATGTCACAATGACATGCCAGCTACTTGCATAGTTTTGTACCGCTCTTCCATCCATACCCTTCAAACCGGAGCAAAACAAGCTGCTTAACGGCAGACGTAGGTACGGTGGTACTGTGGAAGTACTTCGCCGGTCGAACTTCTTCACAAATAACTCAATTACTAACGAGAATGAAAGTTAAATTAACAAGTACTGTGCTAAAATAATTAAATCCTCTTTTCCACAACAGAAGCATGCTTGTGGTAACTTTAATTTAATTTTAAAGTAAGTATTAGTTAAGTAGAATTGTGTAGTTCACAAAGTATAGTAAATAAGTAATCCTTTACGCTTGTTCTTGAACCGAACAAGCGTAAAGGATTACTTATAATTACGTCCGTCCGGTTAGGTTCCTGAACGTTTTCTGCAATGTTTTATAACTACAGTTTACAGAGAAGCTAATGTTTAAATCAATTAAGTACCTATTTTTTTTAAGTTTTCTTGCACAAAATTACAGAATAGAATCCCAAGGCGTTGTTTTTGCGCTCTAGCTTGGTGTGGGTGACACATGCCAGTATGGCATGACTAGGTCAGTGACAATATGCACAATTCAATTTTATCGATAACGATTCTTACAGCAAAAATTTCGTTCTCCTAATAATTTTAAAAATGTCTTATTATTAGGAAATTATTAGGATATATCATATTATTAGGAAATTTATTTTTAAATATGTATTTAATACAAAACATTAAAAAATCACATTCAAAACACTAACGATATTTACTTAAAAAAAAAAAAAAAATTTCATGGTGTAATTTATTCGGCTAATTTAAATACTAATATAATAAACTTCTTTTCCTATAAAAAATATCGACTATCGTTAAATACCCATAATAGCAATACATCTCATCACTAAACATGTCATGTGTGTGTGTGTGGTAGCGGAACATCATGCGGTTTCGCGGTTTTGCGGTATCGCGGCGGAGGTGTGCTACGGCCCTTACAATCATAATAGAATTTTACTGAAAGAAGTCTGAAAATTTCGAGGATTTTCGAGTAAGTACCACGCAACTAGCACTGGTCTTTCGAAGCTGCAAACTTAGTTTTACACTATTTGTATCTAATCCTAACAACATCCCGAAAAATCAGTACAGGGCAATTGTTTGCGTCGTAACGCGATTTTTGTGTCTATGGTGAGTGGCGTATTATACCGGAGAAACGAGGAAAATGTTGTGAGTTTCCGCAGTGAGTTTTGAGTATGGATGTATGGATGGACTTTGTGAAAGATGATATAGCCAGAAAAAGGATGACTATTGAGATTACTACTGGATGATGACTAATTTAGGAAGAAGACATGCTGCGCCAAACCCAAATAAATTGGGATAAGGGCAGGAGAATGATGATGTTTATGGAAGATTCGTGTACATTGGTCGGGAAACGAATGTAGAGGAGCTAAGTAATAACAGCCGCACGGATCGATCCATCAGGTTAAGCTACGCTTGCCGGGGTTGGTCAGTGGATGGGTGACCATTCTTTACATACCGAGACTCCTCCGTGCCTTGGAAAGCACGTTAAGCCGTTGGTCCCGGCTGTCAGTCGTGGATCTTTGACAGTCGTTACGGGTCGTCAGAAGCCCGAAAGTCTGACAACCAGTCTTACCAAGGGTTATCGTCTTCTCAGTAACTGGGTTGTGGAGGTCAGATAGTCAGTCGCTCCTTGTAAAATTCAGCTACATCCGGTTAGACTGCCGATCCTAACATAGTTGGGAAAAGGCTAGGCAGATTGATTTTTGGTAGGGGAACAAATGCTTTTGAAACTTGATGATCACCCACCACTTTTCTACAGTGCATGAAGGATCTTTTGGCGCTTGACAAGCCATGCTCCGTTTGTATGTTGTTGGTAGACATTTGTCAAATTGTATTTGTAAAAAGACGATGGCGGCGTACGTTTTAGCCTGAGATAATAGACATCGTTATAGCATAGCACAATATACTTAGGTTAAAGCAGCGGACTGCCGACAGAAGTTCACACTCCATCAGTTTTTGGCAACATCTTTTTTTTTTTTTTGTTTATCTAAGGTATGTTTTATGGCGCCAAAAGTAAAAACAAAAAATATCGGCCAAGTGCGTGTCGGACCACGCACAGTGAAGGTTTCCGTAGTTGGGATGAATATTTACGCATGCACACTGCTCAGTATTGATTTTATCCACCCTAAAAACTATGAAAAACAAACAAATAAAGCTTTAATTCAATTAGGTTATTATGTAGTTAACATCAATTATTTTTCTCGTAGTTACACTACACGATTGTTCAGCGGTGCACATAATACATTTTCTTTAAAAATTTCATCGATATAGTGCAAATAGCATCCGAGGAAAACGGCTGTGTGACATCCGGACATGACGAAATTAAATTGGTTCCGCTTTTGGCGTTTTTTGGCTACTGCACCAAAAAACGATTTATGATCCAACCTTCTTGCACGTTGGACTTTTTAATTAGTATAAAGCTTATTAAAATAGCTCACTGCACTAGATACCTAGAGACCTCATTACACAACCTCGTTGCAAGTAACAATGTTGGCTTACCCTTCTACTCTACAATATAGAACACAAATATATTATAGTAGCAATCTCCATTCATTATGCAAACTCTTTGATATAACTCTTTAGTAAATATTCTGCACAAGATACATACCATCACGACTCTATTCCCAGAACGGTTAGGCAGAGATAGTACACAGGGTTGTAAACCAACCCATATTGTTATTCACTCTAAAATACTGTTGAACGAAAATAAAGTACATATTATGTATATGAAAAGTTTCATTTACTTCAGCTTACAAATAGTATTAAACACTACTCTATCCCACACATTTTGTTAATCAGAAAATAAGTAAGGTCGGGGGGCCCTGGGATCTTGCTCTATTAGAAACTTTCTATGCATAAGTATATACGAAGAGAATATCTATTTCCAGAATCCAAAAAAATACTAAGAAGTGCTAAGAAGAAAGTGAAGTTAAAATATTCGGCCAAGAACGAGAGCGAGTTAGCTGAAGCGGTTGCCATGACAACGTTAATGGAGCCGAGAGAATAAACGTATAAATAAAAAGGTTAAGGTTGGTTTAGACCCGTTTAGTGTTTGTTGTCCGCATTTTTGGAAGTAGGTGAATGCGAACGAACTGAATTACCTTTCTTTGTGGCACTAAAAACATATTAGGTTGGGGAAAAGTCTTTTCACATTATAGTATGTATGAACTTAAAATAAAATCTCTTTGGCTATTCGAACGATTCGGTGATTTAATATCATTTTGCGCGTTGCAAGTTGCAATTTTAATTCAGGTATTTTTTTGTAGTCAACTAACTGACCAGACAGTCGTTGTCCTGTCCATATTTCAATAATTCACACAAAAATTCCATAGGAAAAAGGAAGGACAATATTTCCCGAATTTAAAAATTTTCCGAGAAACTTTCCCGATTTTTCTTTCCATCGAAACCTAATTCGAACTGTTATAAACATTTTAAAATTAAAAATAGCCAAATCGGTCTAGTCGTACTCAAGTGGTGCCCTTACAACGTACAGCATTTAATTATTTTTTATATAGATTTATAGACTAGTTGCAATTTATCAATCTTGGATCAATCTTTATCGAGTTAGGAACCTTGAGTTGGGAAACGCATTTCATGCATCATACCGCGACTTCATTATTCACAGCCCATACTTACACAGTCCAGTCATTTGGTAGTTTTACCTGGAACTTTTCCAGTAGAAAATTGGTGATTTTATTGAGTTCGACGTGCTCTCTTCGAATTTTTACTAAAACATTAATTTACAAAATTAAACTAGTGAAAATTTCCTTCAATTTATGTTATTTTTTTTTTTTTTTGTAAAATCAATAGTTTTGGCGTACGAGCGCCGCAAACATCAGCAGCATCATATTATTCATCTACAACAACAAGCTCGTATTTACGAAAAATATTTTACTATGCGTTGCAGGTTTATGGGAATGCGTCGCCCTCTCTCCCTTCTACGAAACATCTGCGGCAGAACACAATAGAAGTATTAGGGGTTTAAATATGAAATTGCCGTTTTGAACTGAAAAATTCAAACAATTTTTTTTCTTTTATCATAAATCACATCCACACTGTGCGGCAAATTATACAGAAGTCCGAAGAGTATAATCTACCCCCTAATGTCTTACGAGTACGTCTGTGGATTATGAGAAAGGTTGTGACTCTATCGAGACCGGCACCCTAATTGCGTAACACATTATCAATCGGAGTTGGTTTAATTTTGACAGTTCAACAACATTCATTGCGTTATTTACGTTGTCGAGTAAACAAATTTTTCGAACATATGATGCTTCATATGTTCGAAAAATTATCAATCAACTAACAATATCAATTTGTTTCAAAATGAAACCAACTCCGATCGATAATGTGTTGCGCAATTAGGGTGCCGGCCGGTCTGTTTTGGAATTTCTGCAGCGATGAAGTTGACTGGCGATAAATCCAAGTGCTGATATGTATTTATGAAAACGCGATAATGACCGTTCAAACCAGGGCCAGCGAACTGAACACATCCCACTGTAATTTCCCCAAAACTGTTCTCTAACGCATTGGTGGATGTGTTTAAGACGCTGAACTAGGAAGGACGCGGCATTAACATCAATGACGAGCACATCTCACACTTGAGATTTGCAGATAACAACTTCATACTGGCTGAATCGAAGATCGGAGAGACTACACTTGAAGTTGTGGACGAGAATGTTTACCTAGGACAAACTGTCCAGTTAGGTAGAACCAACTTCGAGAAAGAGGTCAATCGTCAATTCGACTCAGCTGGGCAGCGTTCGGGAAGCTTCGCAATATCTTCTCGTCACACATACCGCAGTGTCTCAAGGACGAAAGTCTTTGAACAGTGCGTGTTGCCAGTGATGACCTAAGGCAATGAAACGTGGTCGATCCTAATGGGCCTTATTAGAAGGCTAAAAGTCACCCAAAAGGCAATGGAGAGGACTATGCTTGGCTACGTGCCTACATGATCGAATCAGAAATGAAGAGATCCGCAGGAGAACCAAGGTAACCGATATAGCCCGAAAAATTGCCAAACTTAAGTAGCAGTTGACATTGCTCGCAGAACAGATGGCCGATGGGGCCTAAAGGTTCTTGAGTGGCGACCAGGTATCGGAAGATATAACGTTGGAACGCCTCTCACAAGGTGGACCGTTGACCTTGTAAAGGCCGCAGGCATGCACTGGATGTGGGAAGCACAGAACCGGTCGAAGTTGCGGTGCTTAGGAGAGGCCTATGTCCAGCAATGGACGTCTTTTGGCTGAAATGATGATGATGATGACTGGCTGAATTGCTGCATGACTTGCAGCAGATTCAGGACGGCCTAGTTGAGTCTTCTATACGCATTGCTTTCCGGATGAACTCGGACAAAACCCAGGTAGTGTTCAACGAACACGTCATCCCGGTGCCGATTGCTGTCAATGGCGATGCGAGCAAACTCGGCAATGTGGTAAGACCAACTTTGAGAGAAACGAGACGAAACGTGGGCACTCACGGTATGGCTGGTCCATAAATTCAAGGTCGATCAGCGAGCCATGGAACGAGCTATGCTTAGGGTATCTCTGAGGGATCGAATCTGGAACAAGGTGATCCGGCAGAGGACCAGTGTTGTCGACATAGTTCACAGAATAAGCAAGCTGAAGTGGCAATGGGCCGGCCATATTAGCCGTAGAACCGGTGACTGTTAGGGTTGACCGTGTTCTTGAGTGGAGACCGCGAATCGGCAAACGTAAGATGGAGCGGTGGTGGGTGGTTGAGCGGTGATCATCACAGGGTGGCTAGTAGCAGCTGGATGAGAGTTGCCGAGAACTGATTTGAATGGCGCGCAATTGGAGAGGCCTATGTCCAGCAGTGGACTGCCGTAGGCTGATGATGATGATGCACGATCAATCAAGTCACGTATGTACGTCATCATTCTGGTAAACGATCGCGTAATCACGTATTCGCGCGACAATCGCTTTCAGTTAGGACGCGGCCAAATGAATAAAAAATATTTTCTTGTCTATAGTAGTTACGCTTTAAGAATCTGTCAGTTATTAAACTGCTTGATATGCCTGTGCTCATATTATGCTCTTTTCGGGGCCCCTTACTTCGACAATGTCCAATCGATGCGAAGATCCGGCGCTCGTACTACAGCCAGCATCAAAAGTCGATTAACAGTTGAGTTTTCCAAATCTTAATTATTGAGAAAAATACTTCATTAAAATCGGAATAGATGTAAATTTTAAAGCAAATTACCTCTTATCTAATAAATGTAACGCTAAAAAGGAGGTTATCATATAATTTTGTGTTAATTTAGATGTTGTCAAAAAGTAGCAGTGTGTGTGTGTCTGTGTGTGTGTGTGTGTGTGTGTGTGTGTAGTGTGTGTTCTGTTGCTAACCGTACTTAATCACCAGTACAGCTATAACGTGTTTTTTATTCTACATACTCCATGGCGGATCTAGAGAGGATAGTTCTCCTTGCCATCCCCTATCCGTTTCAATTATTGTTCCCCCAAAAACGACGTTCTTTCAACTTTTTCTGAATCAGTGATATGAATTTTCCCTTGAAAACTTCTCTGAATAAAATATGTTTTAAGTGGGGTTCCCGAAAAAGTTTGACTTGTTTTTCTAACAAAATATAGCTCTTCTAATTTAATGTTTTCCGTGTATGAATAGGTATATTTCCATCTTTTTATTTAAATCTCGTTGCTTTCTTTATGATGAGACTTGTGTTTGGTACTCGTATCTATAATAGAAATGAATAAGTAAATAGGTACCTACTCAATGTCATGGAGTTGTGGTCATCGCTATTTGTACATAAGTAGCTATTAGAAGACAGCTGAATGACAGAATACCCATTCTTTGACATGGTCCCTCATAGCCTATAAGCCTATAATGATTACCCTCATAATGAAACAATAAACAAACCAAAAAATGTAAGCTACTCAACTTTAGTTTACCATACCTAAATAGGAGACTTTTTCATCTCTTAAAATAAAATACATACATGCTCTTAGGTGCCTGAAAAGGCTATTGATTTCATAGCAAAATTTCCCATAGGGGTAAAGAGTGGCTATGCTATCAGATTTCAAAGACACATGAAGCGCTTGGGGCCTACCGAGAATTAAGTTTAACGCCATCTAGTAGCAATCGATGGAACTGACAGCATAGTTGAAGGAATGGAGAAGGCTCTTTTACATATACATTATAATAGTGTTTTGTTTAGACTTTTGAAAACAAAAGTCTACACCATTTTGATCAATGGATGAGTGGAATTATGAATAGTTAATGCGTTACCTACTTGACTTCCGAAAGTTCATTTTTTTATAATTGTTCCAAAAGAAAAACACTTAAACTGCATTTTTAGCTTTTAGCAAAAAGCTAAAATGTCATGAATCGGATCTGATTTTTTTTTGCAAAAACGTACTTATCAACCTTTATTAATTCTAGATTGAGCGATAAAGATGTTAATAAAGTTAAAAATATTCTGCTAATAGTTGCAGCTCAGCCTAGCTCAAAATATTTTTCAACCACTAGATCTAACCTGACCCGACTACCCAATTTAACCGCTAGAGGCCATAGTCTTCTGTCCTTGAACATTAGTTACTAGCTACATAACGCTAAGTCCACTTAAAACTTCCCAAAGCCAACATTATTTATCTTAAGTTGTAACAAATCCAAAAAGTCTCTAACACACCTAATTGATACTTTTTACAACATGACCTCCAAAGAGCTGCTCACTCATTATCTTTTACCAGACGTTTTCTAAACCAATTAGTCTTGGAACGAAACACTTATTACAGGGGGAGCCACTTTAGCATTTTCAGTAGGTACGCGGGGTGCGGGGTGGGGGCACAATTTATGTGTCTGAGGAATTTGCCCACTCTCTAACGTTTTGCCCGAAGGATCGGTAATGCAATAAAATGCAGACAGACGAACGTAGGACGTAAATTGTTGCGTTACTTTCCCGTCTTAATTTAATCGGGTTTTTTTTTTTGGTTGTTTTTTGGTATTATACCAATAATTTAAACAATTGCACAGTCATAACTTTTCTCCTTCAATATTTGCATGAGAGTTAGAAAGAGAGGAAACCTATCTTCCCTTGCGGCCCTACAATAAAACCAGTCAATGCGTGTCGGACGGTCCGGGAAACGGTTTTGGCATGGTTCAACTTGGACCACGCCAAAACCGTTTTCTCCGGAAGGCTACGGGATCCCCGTGGTTCGTTCGAAACGAGATCCTCCTCCTAGACCTTAAAATCCCCACTATCCATCAATTCTTAAAACGCAATTCCAAGCGTTTCTTCGATACCGCCGCAAAACATCGCAACCCTCCGGTTGTCGTGTCCGCTATTTATACGGTTATACCCCCTCTAAAATCAGTAAAGTCCAATGACCCCATAACCCTCCTCCAGGAGAAAAGTAGGGCCACCAGTACAGTTTACAAACACAAAACTACATTCCAACCTCGCCGCCGAGGTCCCTCGCGCGCGACGACGATATGATCCAGCCTGTCCCTCTTTGGTGTCCTCCTCCCAGGGATGGCCTAAGCCGAGGTTTGTACAAGGGGTGCCCTTAGCATGCATAGTTTTATGCCCGGTTGGAGGCTTTAAGTTCGCTTAAAGTACCTACAGGATTGCTCGGTTAAGTAGTCTCGGCCTCTCAAGGTCAACTCGAGAAGCCCTATACAAAAAAGTCGGACTACGCACAATTAAGGGTTCAGTAGTTGGGATGGGATGAATTTATCCCAAGATAAACTTAACATTGTAGTTGAAAAACATGTTCTCAAACATTCCGACTGCAATTGTAACTTTGTCGACTTTTATCTCGTTAACTTGTAAAGCCTGCTTAAGCTGTGATAACTTTATTTTTTTAAATGGCATCTCGCAGGTAAACTTAGGAAGCTGTCGGCTGCTGAGGTGCCTCAATAAATTAAGGCCTCCAGCCAGGGCTGTGGCAGTTTTCCTTTTAACTTCGTTTTATAGTAGGTATATACTACTGCCGTGAATTTTTTCACATATCGCAGGGGGGGGGGGGGGGACACTTTAAACAAAAATGAGCACTTTAAAGCTTAATATTACTCAAACGAATCCCTGAATCGAAAAATGAATTTTCCCAGACCTGCAATATTTTTGACCATCCTATCCAACGATACCCCGCACCACAGGATAGACGAGAAAAAAAATATCATCCCCAATTTACGTGTAAGCGGTGCAAAAGAGGTAAGTTCCCCATATTTTTTTTTCTAGGTTTTTTTACCACTTTGTCGGCGTGATTAATATATATACCCATGCCAGATCACAGCTTTCAGTACTAAGTCTTTGAACTAAGCCGCGGACAGACAGACAGACATGGCGATACTAT
Organism: Cosmia pyralina; assembly: GCA_946251885.1. Classification (NCBI taxonomy): domain Eukaryota; kingdom Metazoa; phylum Arthropoda; class Insecta; order Lepidoptera; family Noctuidae; genus Cosmia; species Cosmia pyralina. The sequence goes on along the minus strand of OX276342.1, from coordinate 19,683,301 downwards.
AAGGGTTCCTTGTTGACTTCGGAACCTTAAAAACACATGACAGCACTCCCGTATTCCCCGAAAGGTGTACCTTTAGTACACCCACGTTCTGCCAGTTATTTATTTATTTATTTAAACTTTACGCACTTAAAATGTACAAAGGCGGACTTAATGCCCTAGGCATTCTCTACCAGTCAACCAAGGGTGGTGAAGAGATTAGATGGCAGGTGCTCAGTATGAGAGGAATACATAAAAAAAGAACACTAAAAATATATCTTAATTAATTATAAATAGACTCCAGTTATCTAATACGAGGCGAGCCATATAACAAAAATTAAATGTTAAATGAACTTACAAAAAACTAAGTACTGTAATGACAATAAATCACTATGGCGCTAGAAAATTTGGTCATTATCCTTTCAAGTGGTTTATCTGTCATTCCCCTAGCATGTCCTCCGTGGAAATGGAAGGTAGAAAGATTACTCTGATAAGTTGTGATAAATGAGTGTAACACCCTACCGAATTAATTCCTTATCTTTTGGAGAGGCTTTTCGCTTTCCCTCGTTGATTTTGTTCGAGTTGTCTTGCGTTTAAATTTTGGAGGTGGAAATTTATGGGACTTGTTGTGTTCAATAGGTACTGCATATGAGGTTGTTTGCTCTTTATCTATCCGCTAACATCCGGTTTTGAGACCCTCTCAATGAATCTTATGATTAAGTAGATGACTGTAGCTCAATAGTATGATAGGAATCGCCATGGCGGGCCCGCGGTCCAGGGGCCGCAGGGGTGAAAAAGATCGTAGATCCATCATGGTTCCAGTGTGAGAGAGAGACGGAGCTATATACGACAACCATCCTTTTTTCTAAACGGAATCATAATGGATATGCATCCATTATCTTTTTTCACGTACCCTCCCCCCCTTGGTGATGATTAAACAAATCTATTTTAAATCCCACAGTTGAGTGCTTCCTGTTTATCTTTACAAACTTTTTAATATTGCGTTTGCACCGTCCACTCCTAAACAAATCTAGGTCGTCGTTGCAGTGCACGCGACCACGATGGTTAGTCTATGGTGGTGGTGGATAAAGCTGTAGCTAAAGCAATATTTGAATAATAAACTAAGTATCTATGTTTCAATTTGTGCCCGCGATTTCAATCACAACCCAGGGGCAGTAAACCATGTTCTATCTTTGAAGCTTTGAACATCAAAATAGAAACAGCCAAGCTCACAAACAACCAAACTTTCACATTTATAGGTAATTAACCGTGACCCGCGACTTCGTCTGCGATCCAGGATGAAAAGTAGCCTATATCCGTCTCCGGGTCTTGGTCTACCCATGTGTCAAAATTTTACCAAATCCGTTCAGCCATTTTAGCGTGAAATTTATAGTAAGTATTAAGCCGGGTCTCCTGCGCGTGTCTTTTCGAAACTTTACACAAAAAACCATACACATTTTCATTTGTTTTCTTAGACAAGCTGTCTTCTGCGTATTCAAATATATGTAAGCCACGCCTCTTTGTTTCGATGTTTTTGTGTAAACTTTCGAAAAGACACGCGCAGGAGATCCGGCTTTATGTAAGTACAAGCCGTGTGCCCGATAGGCTATCCCACAGAACTATCTGTTCTGTACGATATCCCATCGGCAAAAATGACAAACTTCAACAAAAACTTTAATTCCCTATTTAACACCTAAGGGATGAATTTTCAAAAAATCCTCTGTTTGTACATACTCACCTTCGTTACAAAAGGATCTCTTGTGCAAAATTTCATGCTTCTAATCTAGACCCAGCGGTTAGGCTGTGCTTTGTCTATCAGTGAGTGAATTTAAGATTTTCACTAAATATATAGTAGGATTTACGTTTTGCCAAACGTAAACATCTACATTCTCCAGCGAACAGGGAAGTCTGCCGCCACAAAGGCTGCCACAGGTGTCGATCGATGCGACGCGCCGGTCCGGCCGTCGAACCAACACGGCAACTCAACACGCGGCTGTGCGACGACACGGCGTGCCAGCCCTGTGAACTGATACAATATTATGATTGAAAGAATAACTTCATTTCACCTGCGATGTGAAGCAAGAAGCGAAGATAAGTAGATTGGTTGGAATTTGGGGTTGTGGCATAGGTATAGGAATGTCACCAAAAAGCTGGACTTTAGTTAGTCAGTTGTCACCATCATGAGTAAGTACCTAAAAAAGCTCTACCTGGGTGTACCGAGGGATTACACATTGAGGGCAGCTACCCTGTCCCGGCCTTTTTACCTGGACTGACTCTTGAATCCCTTTGGTAAATTCTATGATAGCCAAAGAGATTTTAAAAAAAACTAAATGAGTCGTTCTACGGGACATTCTTGATTTGCCCCACCTCAGGCCAAAAGTACGCCCATGATAGTCAATAAAAAACTGATCAAAATTGCATCTTATTAATTATGGGTGGTAGTGTGACAGTTAAGTAAATAGTATCTACGTCACATGCACAACCTGGGTGACTTTTGATTTTGATTTTTGAACCACTTTGCTGACTGGGTAATCTTTTAAGCACTGCCAATGATTGAGCACTGCCAATGATTGAGCACTGCATGATGTTTTCTCATGTAGCTCGTGCCAACATGTTAGAAAGGTTCGTCAATTTGCCTTTCATCATCATCTTTCTCCTAACCTTTGATCATTTTTGGAGAAAGAAAGTCAATGCAATCACGCCATCAGTCGTCATCACGTCAACCAGAAAACCAGCGTTGGGGCTCTGTCTAGTATACGGTCGCAGCATTCTGCTGAGCGATGACCGTTTTGCGTGGATGTGACGCATTTTTTATCCATAGGTTCGTGTTTGTGTTCTTTCAGGATTTTAGTAACTAGATAACTCTATAAGATTTTAAATTTAACTTTTCGCGTTATTTACTGACGCGTAGTAAATAACGCGAAAAGATAAATTTAAAATCTACCCCTACCCTACGTGAAAGTAATAGAATATTAATTATTAAAAAAAACTTTCATTCTGTATAGGTTCTTACTAACTCGGTAATTTGTGACGTTATGGAAAACCCGTTTGCTGTGGTATCAATCAATATTCTACATGGGAGTAATGAAGCTACAGTGTGGTTTATCTGGGCAATGACCTTGGATTAATTACTTACGGCCGCTCGGTAGATAAATACGTGTCCGTCCGTGCGTAACTGCCGCGCGCTCGAACTGTTGCCTACTGGAACTGACTGAGATTTCGAAGTACGTCGTTTCGGCCGTTTTCTATGAAGATAAACTACTTGTGTTATACTTAGTTTTTTTTTTCAGAGGAGCTCGTGGCTAAGTAATAACAGCCGCACGGGTCGATCCATCAGGTTAAGCTACGCTTACCGGGGTTGGTCCGTGGATGGGGGACCATCTTTACATAGCGAGACTCCTCCGTGCCTCGGAAAGCAAGTTAAGCCGTTGGTCCCGGCTGTCATTCGTGGATCTTTGACAGTCGTTACGGGTCGTCAGAAGCCCGAAAGTCTGACAATCAGTCTTACCAAGGGGTATCGTATTACCCAGTTAATGGGTTGTGGAGGTCAGATAGGCAATCGCTCCATGTAAAATAATGGTATTCAGCTGCATCCGGTTAGACTGGAAGCCGACCTCAACATAGTTGGGAAAAGGCTAGGCAGATTGATTGACTTAGTTTTTTTTTGGAAATACCCATGTGTCACTATTAGGTCGATAACCGTGGGAATTATGGCAGGTAGTTACCTACTTTTAGTTAATAGCAGCGAAATTAAAAATTTCTTACGTTTTTTTGCAATTTATGAGTCAGGTATTATGTTGTATGTTGATCAAAATATGATTCGCGACCGTAACATGTATGTATTCACAATTCATGGAATTATAATCATTAAAGTCATCAATACAACTCTTAAGACCAACTTATCCTATTAAATGCCTATTTCATGAAATCTTCACATTTGAGGAGTATACTAACATATGGAGTTGTTGCATGTATCGGTATCTCGGTATCGAGATAAACCGAGGTTCAGTCGTGCAAAGCGATGGCGAAGTAGATCGGACGGTTAAGCATAGGATTAACACTGGATGGATGAAATGGCGGCAGGTCACGGAGACAATCTGCGACTCCCGCATTCCCCTTAAACTTAAGGGGAAGATATATAACAATGGTTAGACCTGCTGTCTTGTATGGATCAGAATGTTGGGCCACAAAAGGGATAAATGAAAAGCAGTTGCATGCAGCTGAGATGAGAATGCTAAGAGGGATGTGTGGTGTTACACGAATGGATAGAATAAGAAATGAGTACATAAGAGGAAGTCTAAAAGTGGCACCGGTGACTGAAAAGTTGTGCGGAAATCGGCTGTCATGGTATGGGCATGTGATGCGGAGGAGTGAGGAAAATGTCGTGAGGAAAGAGGGAGTATGAATGTCGATGGCTATAAGAGTAGGGGAAGACCAAAGAAACGATGGATGGATTGTGTGAAAGATGACATGGCTAGAAAGGGGGTGACTACCGAGATGACGAATAATAGAGAAGTATGGAAAAAAAGGACATGTTGCGCCGACCCCAAATAGATTGGGATAAGGGCAGGAGAATTATGACTAACATATGGAGTTGTATTACTGATTCTAATGATTATAATTCTATAAATATAAATTTGTTACGGTGGCGAATCATACTTTAATCAACATACAGCACCCAGACAGTGAGCTGCAAATTGCAAAAATCGTAAAAAAAAAGAATTTCTCGGGCTACCTTAGTGCTGCCGCCTCTCTTCCAATGAAGGGCTCATAACAAGGTAGACATATCTCGATTCAAACTTAATGGTGGCTCAGAAGTCAGCTGCGAGTGCTGACCGTGCAGATACAGTCAACACGACAACAATTTAAGCTCACTTACGTTTTTTTTATCTATGACTAGCTTTTCCCCGCGGCTTCGCCCGCGTGGTTGTCGGGAAATATCCCACGAGAACGTCCTACCGGGAAATCCTTCCTTATTCCTTGTCTACATTATAAAGGGAACCTCTGTGCATTTCAGCTTTCTAGGTTCAAGCGTTTGGGCTGGGCGTTGATGAGTCAGTCAGACTACTCTTTTTATTTATAAAAATTGAAGATTTTTTAACATTTATGATTTTTTAACATTTAAGATTTTTCCATTAAGTTTGAATCGTACTATTCCTGCACTCGCAGCTAACTTCGGAGCCGCCATTAAGTTTGAATTGAACTGTATTTGCCGCAGAAGCTGATGGGCGCGCCAAGTGGCGTGACGATTGGCATGATCATAGATATTTTTTATATATTTCTATGGTTGTGATGTATCCAAAATATGATCGGGAGTGTCGATTCAGTCCACATTTTGGCGCGATGACAATCCACGGATTTTCCGTGTGCACAGTAATCCATAGCCTCACGCCGCGCCGCGCCGTTTTGCGTCGCGCCATTTGTCCGTGAGTGCGATTACCGTAGGCCACGGTAGTGGCATCAAGATACGTGGCATACGATTATGCTCCTTATTTACAAAGACATGAATCAATTTCCTATGCAAGTGTTTTAGTATTTTGACGGCGCTCATCCATTTGATTTAATCCAAATGGACTGACCGACCAAACCCCCGACCGACCGAATGAATGACTGACCTTGAGTGCCATAGATAATTAAGAAAGAACTGCATGTCGAGTTCCGGTTTAAAAGGTACACAATTATATGGGTTCCGGACCGGAATCCATATAATTATGTACATGAGACATCGGCAAACACACATAGGTTACAGGTGTTTAGGTAACAGTAACCATTTCCCATCTAGTCGCGTTAGCTTGTTTGCCAAACATACCGAAATATTGTGTAGGTCCCCACATACCTACGTGAACTACACGATGCAAGTGGATAGCATTTGACCAGTAAGTTCCCAGAACAAAATCAGGGAGACCAATAAAATGAATCTGTTTTTGGTTCAGCCAAGAAGAAAACGTCGAGTTTAGCTAGATCACAATTTGCACTGAATGTTAAATAGCTGTAAAAACAAAAATCTGGAAACCAAAATACGTACGATTTTTATTTCGCCAAACAGAACTCTAGTTACTATTACTAAGCCTCCGCTGTACTTACATCCGTCCGTCCGTCCATCTGTCTGTCAGCGGGCTGTATCTCATGAACCGTAATAGGTAGACAGTTGAAATTTTCACTGTTTGTGTATTTCTTTTCTATTGCCGTTATAACAACGAATAATAAAAATTAAATAAAGTTAATAATATAAAAGAAACGTGTTTTTTTTCAGCGTTTTGTTTCGATTGTAATACCACGTGGGGTTTTTATTCACCACGCTTGAAAAATTAATAGATGGACGAAGTGGTTATCAGGCTGTTTTTATACCAACATAAAACCTGGGCTAGTTTCTTATCAATTATCATTAAAACCCCATTTATAATCCAAAAACAATCATCATCAGGCATAGAAATATCCCGTCGAACCCTCCAAAATAACACAAAATATATGACCAATATGATTCAATAAATCTCCCCCTAGCAGCCTAATCTGAAAAGCTAACAATCTTATATAAGTGCATCCCGGTCACGCATCGATCGGGACGCACACAAGCACACAGACGCAAAGCTGCGTCGCGACTGAGCCAAATAATACAAACAAAATGCACCCCCCTCCCCTTTAGTCTAGTCACTAGACAACAAAGGGTGCGCATGCAAACCTAGCTTACCAAATATTTAAACTATAACCACCCTTATTTCCACCACGTAAGCATTACAGGAACTGCAAAATTAGCCATGGTGTGGTGCAGGAAGCGATGTGTTAAGAGAAGTTAGACTTAATAGCGTTTACAGATTTTACGGTAGAAATGTTGGTAGTACTCAGGTACTTTGTACTTAACTTTCTAAAAAAAATTCTATGTGAAAGCTGAGGCGAAAAAATAATTCTTCCGTTTATCATATGTAGGTAGGTAGGTACTAGGTACCTTAAAAGTTTGCTTTAATTAGGGATGCACTGCACCCTGAAGCAGCGAGCAATGATTACTTGTATTTAAATTGAAATACATGCAATGTCTACCATTCTAATTAATTTAATTTTTAATACTACTCGATCTTCTTTAATTTCATAATTATGTATTGGTTCCCTTTTTACCCGACTGCCCCAGAAGGAGGGTTATGTTTTTCGAGAGTATTATGTAACATCTAAACAGCTTGATAGATTTTATGAAGTGTCGTTAGATTCGTCAATAGGGTAAGTAAAAAAACCGGCCAAGTGCGTGTCGGAACACGCACAATGAAGGGTTCCGTAGTTGGGATGAATTTATCTTAAGAACAAACTTAAAATTGTAGTTGAAAAACATGTTCTCCCATACATTCCAACTGTAAATGTAAGTTTGTACTCACAATATTGATAGATTTACCATGTTATTTTAAGACGACGACGAAGACGGGCGTAATAAAATCGCGGCGGGATTTTAACGCGCACTGGATTTTCAACTCTCGTTGTTGAGCCGAGCGTTGAGAATTCAACTTAACAATAACAGCGTACATTCTAGCGCGTCGAAAAAACACTGTTGGATTTTCCACTCTCAGCGCTAAGCAGAGCGTTGAAAATCCAGTGCTGGAAAAAAAAATCGCCGCGATATTTTTACGTCCGTACGAACGTCGACTTATGTTCGCATATGTCGTCAAAATGTACGCGACAGCTGATTTTTTTTCGCGATTTCAGATTTGGTCCCATACTAAGAGTTATTCAGTTCGATGGTCTAAAGCACTCCTTAAAGTTTTTAGAGCTAATTTTTTAACACCTTACTTACCTTTAAGTAGTATAAAACTAAAAAGCTTGAAATAAAGCAAATTTTTGAAAAAAAAACAAAAAAGCGGCCAAGTGCTGGGAGTCGCCCATGAAGGGTTCCGTAGCAGCAAGTAACATAATATAAAAGTTCTTGTAGTTCGCTGTAACTTTGATCGATGTTTTATTACTATATCGATTTATGACGTATTAAAAAAAAAACTACTTACTAGATCTCTTTCAAACCAATTTTCGGTGGAAGTTTACATGGTAATGTACATCATATATTTTTTTTAGTTTTTCATTCTCTTATTTTAGAAGTTACAGGGGGGGGGACACATTTTACCACTTTGGAAGTGTCTCTCGCGCAAACTATTCAGTTTAGAAAAAAATATATTAGAAACCTCCCTCAATATCATTTTTGAAGACCTATCCATAGATACCCCACACGTATGGGTTTGGTGAAAAAAAATTTTCGAGTTTCGTATTAAGTATGGGGAACTCCCAAAATTTATTGTTTTTTTTCTATTTTTGTGTGAAAATCTTAATGCGGTTCACAGAATACATCTATTTACCAAGTTTCAACGATATAGTTCTTATAGTTTCGGAAAAAAGTGGCTGTGACATACGGACGAACAGACAGACATGACGAATCCATAAGGGTTTCCTTTTTTTGCCATTTGGCTACGGAACCCTAAAAACCCGACTGCAAAAACATAGTACTTAACAGAAAAGAGATAACAAGCACATATTTATAATCTAAGTAGGTACCTATAGAATTTTGATATTGCAGGGCAAAAAAAAAACAGCTGTTCCCTACATTTAATCCGCATCCAGTATAGCAATATCTTCAGGATGATGTTGGGGCTGCCACGTTTCTGTAGTGCATCGGGGATGTCCGCGCTGTTTCGCACTGATGGCTTTCATGCCAACAATCGCAAGAAGACGGTATGCCTGATCTGCAGGAATGCGTGGCAGCCGCAACAAAATCTTGACTCTGGAGGTCCTTTGTTAAGCTGGCCATTTAATTTTCACTTTTGCTATTTTTGTTTATATATTTTATTTGTTTTTATTTTTAATGAATTTTAAAAATGACTGCGATATACCTATTATTTTTTAATTAATTTTACAATTTGATGTTATGTACAGGACCAGTCAGGACCTATTTCAGTATTTTTGTTGTTGTTTGTTTGTTTATAAGAAAGTTTGTGTTTTTGTATTTAAGTTAGATTATTACCTTTGGTTGCTAACATAGTTTTTTAAGTATACCTACTAATTATTCATGTTAGTAGGTATATTTAAAAAACTAAATCCATCTATCTATACATATAATAAAATTGTAGAAAAGTGGTGTCTGTACTTTATTTATTTATTCATAACAATTTTTACATTGTGTCGAATATTAGAAACAATTTTATAACTTAAAAAAGTACAAAAACAAAAAAAAAAAAAAGAATAAAATAAAATACATGCCACTTAATTACAATGAGGAAGAGTAATAATAATAATAAATAAATGTCATTTAAGTAACTAGAATAATAATGCTACAAATAATTAAATATAGGCAATGTCAGATATCCAATGTCAATTACTTACATAAATGTCGTGAATGTAAATGAACAATAAAAGATTTTTAGACTAATAGTAACAGAAATAATAATCATAGTAAATTTCTAGTATAATATGTATGTTTACAATTTAAATGTCATTAATAGAATAATAGCAGCCTTCCAGTAGATAACGCTTCAATTTACACACATCAAAAGTGTCTAGGGATCAACATATATTTTTGCAATAACTTTTCTCCTGATTGATATTAATTAAAATTTTCTTTAAGGATTCATCAAATAAAGTGTTTTCGTTTGTCACAGTAACGATAAACCAAGTCACCTTTGCATTTCATTCATTCATTCTTCATTCATTTTGCCATTTTCCTAATAAAGGGATTTTTGACATTTGAACCACTAACATTAAAGTTCGAAAAAAAGACTGAAATAACAGTTTTCTTTAAAATTTTATTGGGTAACTTAAACAATTAATAATCCGTGTTTCTATCGCGAACACTAACAACACAAGAACATCGGTTTGGCATACTCAAAATGAGTTCATCCAAATCACGCTGTGGAATGGCCGCCCATGTTCGTTGCAACAACAAAAAAAGGTCTTCTTGCGACTGGATACCCTCCATATTCGGCAGAGCTCTTCTCTGTAGCATATCCCATGCATGCTCAATCGGGTTCAAGTCTGGCGACTGAGCAGGCCAGGGCAGGACATTGATGTTAGCTGCGGCGAGAGTCTGTCTTACAACTCTTGCGGTGTGCGGTCGTGCATTATCATGCATTAACTGAAATAAGGGACCGATTTGCACTTGTAGAGGAACGATGACGTCTGATACAATCGTCTCAGCATAAATTTGAGCGTTGAGGTTGCCTCTGATCCAAATCAACTCAGTTCTTCCGCCGATCCAAATACCCGCCCATACCATGATGGTTCCACCACTATAAGGATGGACTTCCTGGCAGGATTTTAATCGCTGTTGGCGTCCAGGGGTTCTCCAGTGTCGTATACGTCTTGTATCCGGTCTCATACCAAAACGAGACTCATCAGAAAAGCACACGAAACGCCATTGTTCTTCTGCCCAATTTCTGTGTTCAAGAGCCCATTGATATCGAATCCTACGATTGTGCATTGCTATAGGTGGTACCCGTAGCGGTCTTCGGGAATGAAGGTTCACTTCATGCAAGCGGTTTCTGACTGTTTGGTCGCTAATTAAGTTCCCTGAAGAGTGATGAAGCCTCACGGCTAACATCATGGCGGTTATAGTTGGAGCTCTTCGAGTTAAGATTTGAATGTATCGGTCTTGTCTCCGTGTGGTGCAGCGATACCGTCCTCCATGGCGCTCAGCCACGGTACCAGTGCTTCGGTAACGTGTCCAAAGTCGACTGATAACACTCTGACTTGTATTCAGAGCTAAAGCCACAGTACGTCGCCGGGAACCAGCTTCTATCATTCCCACGGCACTGAGCATTTCTTCCCTGCTTAAATGACGTCGCCGCTCCATAATAACGTTGGTTTTAATCAGTAGTAGGGAAACAGTAGCACTAATAATGTCTTCAATGCGTTGTATGTTTTTATAGGGAAAATATTGACAGCTGATTTTCATCTTTTACTCGAATTTGATTCACAGTTCCTGATTCAAATTATGAAATGCACCAAAAAGGATCCATATAAATTTATAAAATCATAAATTTATTACAAAGCCACATCTCAATCTCAAGAAATCCGCATAAAAATGCTTGATCCCTAGACACTTTTGATGTGTGTAGTTTTGAAGTCCCTTTTGTAAAGTGATAATTTTATATCAACGGGAAGTTTATTGAAGATTTTCACTGACATGTGGCAGGTACCGTGTTCGACTATATTAAGTTTAGGAATATTAGTGTTTTTAAAATCTTTTCTTCTCGTACTCTCTCTAAGCTTTCTTTCCTCTTCAGTCTCATATTGATGTACATATTTAGAAAAATGTGTTAGGAGCACCATTACGTATAGGGAAGGTACAGTGCGAATATTCAAATTTACAAAGTGTCTCTTACAAGATTCCTGCTGACGAATGCAAACCATGGTGCGAATGGCCCTTTTTTGTAATACAAATGCTCTCTGTATATTATAATCGTAGCTGCCTCCCCAGCATAAGATGCTGTATCGTAACCTTGACTCGATTAACGCGTAATAGACTTTTTTTAACTGTATAATGTCAATATAATTTCGTAGCTATTAATCTACAAGGTAACGCACAAGCGTTACCTTGTAGATTAATATAATGCTTGTTTTCTCTATCCAGTTAGGTATTACCTATATGCTATTTTGCAGTCGGATTTTTTGTTTTTTTAAATAATTTGCTATAGTAAATTGTTTTTACTGTAAAATTTCTCCAAATGATTTTAAACCTTAAAATGTTGATTGTTAAGTTCAAAATCGAATAAGAAAATTTTACAGTTAGTAGTAACTTGACCTGCTGCTGTGTGTACATTAATCAAATCCTTTTGATGTTCATACTAACTTTCGATGTTAGTTGACTGTGAAGTTAGGAACCAACATACGCCGAATCTAAAGTTAAAGGTTAACTAGCACAGAGCACAGGTAATATTGACCGTCCAATTTCCTTTGGTAGGAGAACCTAGCGTTTGAGAACACGAGTACTCAGTCCACAGCAATATATCATGTACCTACTTAGATTGCCATTTACCATTACGTTAGAATGGCTAAAACCAGCTAAAATGTTTGAGTCCGCCTTGAAGACTTGAAGACCAACGACGTAACGACTGTCAAAGATCCACGAATGACAGCCGGGACCACGGCTTAAAATGTTTTCCGAGGCACGGAGGAGTCTCGGTATGTAAATATGGTTACCCATCCGCGGACCAACCCCGGCAAGCGCAGTTTAACCTGATGGATCGATCCGTGCGGCTGTTATTACTTAGCCACGTGCTAAGTAATATAAATTCAACTGCCGCACACAGGGCCGATACCTACCTACTTAATAAATATTAAAAATATCAGTCATTTACTTCGTCAACAAAATTGAAATATTCTAAATATCTCATAGGTACTTACTTAAGGCGATGATAACCGACTTTTAATAATTTTAAACTTAAGATCACGTCTAAACGAGTAACGTTAATGATTTGGAAAATTAGAACAAAATATATTTAAAATCGAGCATTTTCATAAAAACTTCATAATTATGTGAATATTTTAAATTACGTTTATACTACTTAATGTAATTAATTTGTAAAGTTATGTCTAACGCGAATAAAAAACTGAGAATCACGCAAGAAATAACAAGCGTATTTTTATGAAACCTTCACCATCTTAAAGATAATTTAATATATTTTGTTTAGTATACGTGTTTTAATATTACCTTTTGTTTTAAGTATAATAAATTAATAATGCGTCTAATTTGGCACAGCGCTCCTTGATGGGCGATTCCTAATACGACGCGTTGCGTGAGCTCAACACAACACGCAAGCTAACTACTCAAGGCCATTGGCATATATCTGCGTCTTAATCAACACAAACAGAACGCTGACAGTCAATAAATCTTAACTGTCAGGCGTTCCAAAACATAGGTAGGTATCTAGGTATAGCTGTAAAGGTACAATAATCTTTTGCTAAGCCAAAATCAGAACTATCGCCCATCTTGTATTATTTTAGGGTTGTGTGTCTACTCGAAGTGTGCCAAACTCCATATAGTATATAGTGCTGCCAACTAGCGCCACCATTGAGAAAAAAATCTTAAGTCTGGAGATATGGAACATTTTGAAATTTCCTATACTCACATTTTTAATCAGTTACGGTAGAATTTTTAGTAGGTATCAAACAAATCAACACTAGACCTCCTAGGTTTATAATTCTTAGAACGGAAAATAGTGGCCAATAAGCTCCGTTTTCAACCGTCTTAACCATCATTCTCCTGCCCTTATCCCAATCTATTTGGGGTCGGCGCAACATGTCCTTTTTTTCCATACTTCTCTATTATTCGTCATCTCGGTAGTCACCGCCTTTCTAGCCATGTCATCTTTCACACAATCCATCCATCGTTTCTTTGGTCTTCCCCTACTCTTATAGCCATCGACATTCATACTCAAAACTTTCCTCACGACATTTTCCTCACTCCTCCGCATCACATGCCCATACCATGACAGCCGATTTCCACACATCTTTTCAGTCACCGGTGCCACTTTTAGACTTCCTCTTATGTACTCATTTCTTATTCTATCCATTCGTGTAACACCGCACATCCCTCTTAGCATTCTCATCTCAGCTGCATGCAACTGCTTTTCATTTATCCCTTTTGTGGCCCAACATTCTGATCCATACAAGACAGCAGGTCTAACCATTGTTTTATATATCTTCCCCTTAAGTTTAAGGGGAATGCGGGAGTCGCAGATTGTCCCCGTGACCTGCCGCCATTTCATCCATCCAGTGTTAATCCTATGCTTAACCGTCCGATCTACTTCGCCATCGCTTTGCACGAGTGAACCGACTTAACCGACTTCCAAAAAAAATACTACAAAGTGAAAATAACTTTAATCTCGGAAGTTGGTGTCTTTGGATCTGTATTTTAGTTTTTTGCCACAGACTTCCGAAATTAAAGTTATTTTTCACTTTGCAGTATTTTTTTTGGAAGTCGGTTTTTTTTTCGTAAAAAAGTTTCTTATTTTTCACTTTTTAGTGGGTCAGTTTGTAATTTATTTAAATTACAATAGCCTAATGGCAACAGCTCATCACCTTTTACAAAATATTGTTTTTCCCGATACAGGGACGTTAACTGTTGAGGAGTTCTCCTAATAAGGAACCAAGAGAACTGGAATTGATGGTGAAGTCACCATCAGCTCCACTTCACCATATGCATTTCGAATCGCAACCCGTGAAATACGTATTACTGAGTAGTTCCGATGGCCATCACACAATGGTGCTTCCCGGGAGCAAATGCAGGAGTTTCTATAAAAAAATACCCAAATTGCTATAGGTGTGCGTAGAAAATTTGAGGGTTACCCTCGATTTCCATAGGATCCCCTTATCAGATTCTCACTTGGTGACAATGGGACCACCTCGAGAGCACACCCTTTCAAACAAAAAATAATTTTCAAAATCGGTCCACAATTGACGGAGAAATCGGTGTACATACCTACATTAAATAAATTAAAAAAATATTTACGCGACGAATTGATAACCTCCTCTTTTTATTTTAACCGACTTTTCAAAAAACCAAAGCTAAAATAAAAAGAGGAGGTTATCAATGACTTTTCAAACCCAGGACCCCCAGGGGCTCCTGCTTTTTGGTTTTTTGAAAAGACCGTTAACAATTCGTCGCGTATATTTTTTTTTATTTATTTTATGTATGTACACCGATTTCTCCGTCAATTGTGGACCAATTTTAAAAATATTTTTTTTATTTGATAGGGTATGCTCCCGAGGTAGTCTCATTGTCACCAAGTCAAAATCTGATGAGGGGATCCCATGTAAATCGAAGGAAGCCCTCAAATTTTATAGGAACACCTATAGAGATTTAGGTATTTTTTGTAGTAACTTGTGCATTTGCTCTCGAAAAGCACCATTTGGTGAAGTGGAACTGATGATGAAGAGCACATATGGCCATCGAAACTACTCAATAAAAGTATTTCATTCACAGGTTGCGATTCGATTACCAATTTATCCTCGTCCGTCACAATGCATATGGTGGAATGGAGTTCTCCTGGTTCTTACGTCCCTGCATCGGGAAATGCAATATTTTGTAAATAAGATGAACTGACCAACTAAAAAGTGAAAAATAAAAATTTTTTTACAAACAAAAAAACAACTTAAACAAGTTAAATGAGGCGCCCCTGACGCGGGCGCTTCGCACCCTTAACCTTGTAGCAGAGGAGGTAGACGTTTTTGCGTGTACACTGAGTGAATTCACAAGGATAACATTATATGTAATAAGTTTTAGATAATAAGTTTTTAAGTTTGCTTCACTATTGCATTGGGTTACACCTGTAAAAATAGTTGTAAGTGAGGATATAAATAAATAAATAAATAAACTGTCTTCCAAAAAAAACTGCAAAGTGAAAAATAACTTTAATTTCGGAAGTCGGTGGCAAAAAACTAAAATACTGAGCCAAAGACACAGACTTCCGAAATTAAAGTTATTTTTCACTTTGCAGTTTTTTTGAAGTCGGTTGTTTTTTTTTTTTTTTTAAAAAAAGGTTTTTGTAAGAATTACACTTAACAATGTAAAACTACTATTTGTAATAATAATAACTTATAGTCTTGTGGAGCACAACTTAACGTGCATATTTTCTGCATTTTCATTCTAAAATAAGAAATAACCTAAGAAACGATGAGGGCGCCACTGCGCGCTCGGTAGCCTCATAAAACATGAAATTAAAAGTGCACGCCAATGCAGAACAATGCACTAATTATACAAGATAAATAGAAAGGAACTTCGTTCGTTATAAACTGGTCGACCGGAAGAATGAAATATTAACTTTTTCTTGAATTGTAAAATCTTTCATTACAAATGGCGGACGGAGCAGGACCGAATCTCGTTTTTGAGATGCAAGTTTTTGATGTTCTCTAGCCTGTGGGCATTTGTAAAAGGACGGTCACCCATCCACCGGTGACCGTGACCGTGATATTATATTCCTTGCTTATTTTTTAATTATTAAAGCGACAATAGCCCAACGGTAAGGAGCAATGTTGTCAGCAAAAGGTCTGAAGTTCGATCATAAGCATGAAATATTTTATAACTCAATAGAAGGGAGATGGGACTGGGGACATTTCGCAATTTGCGCAACTACTTACACACATCGTAGTCTTGTTTGTCTTAGGGTGGTCGCATCCCGGAGGACACGGTGGAGCATACAGTGGAGGTCTGCCCGGCTTGGGCGGAGCACCGCCGTGTTCTCACGGAGGCGATCGGCGGCGGCGATCTCTCGCGTCCAAACCTGGTCCAGGCCATGGTGCGGAGCGAGAGTGCATGGGAAGCCGTCACCTCCTTCTGCGAAGCAGTAATGCTCGCGAAGGAGGAAGCGGAACGCGTGAGGGAGAGGCAACAGCCGCGCCCTCGCGCCCCTAGCCGCCGTAGGAGACGCCCTGGGCGGCGGGAATCGATTGCCGATTTCCGGCCACCGTAGGCGCGGGCTTGCGGACGATGAGTAATGGGCAGCTCGCCGTCCGGTAAGGACCAGGCCCGGGTCGACGGCGCGTTGTGTTCCACGCGCGCCTCAAAGAGATGTCAGCAGTGACGGGGTCAATTGGGCCGATGCCGCCGGGGTCGCGGGTAGTTCGAAAGAGATACCGTGGCCCTGGCACGGGCAGCTGAAGGAACATGGGTGGGTTTTAGTCAGTAAAAGTCTGACACGCCCTCCCGCCTCTGCCCAGAGCGGGAGAAGTCATTTGATGATTTCCCATCCACAAAAAAAAAAAAAAAAGGGTGGTCACATATCTGACGGAAGTTGCGTCGTGTATCGTCGGTCGCGTAATGTCTGGACGGACAAGTAGATACATTCAACCAGGGACAATTCTCGCCAAGACGTGACGCGGAATTGACCCTTACAAACTCAACCGATGAATGCGTTAGTCAGATCCTCCCTATAGTTCCTACCGACCACCCTTACCTACAACCCGTGCGAGTAAACTTTGCACCTGACGTTGTGATATCACCCATACAGTACTGCTCAGTACAGAGTACGGGCCGCATTGCGCTGTGGTAGGCCGCGAAATTCTTTTTTTTTTGGGTTTTTTGCAATTCGCAGGTCCGTGTCAGGTTGTATCTTTATCAAAATATGATACTCGGCAATAAAACATATGTATTTATATAATTTTAACCATGAAAATCATCAATACATCTCTCTAAGTTAGATTTCGTGTAGAGTCGTTAGATTTCGTTCGTTCGACGAATCTAACTTAGAGAGATGTATTGATGGTTTTTATGATTAAAATACACACCCCACGCCTGTTTTCTCCGAAGGGTTAGGCAGGGGTGTGCTTAAAGTACAGAAAGATCATGGCAGTTTAGTTCCGAATGATATTTGAGACGTCATAGTTTTAAAAAGCTATCTATCTAACATTATATGTGGACGGATTAGGTTTCTTTTTTCATGTTCGTTCTAAGCACCTAAAGTTAAATCCCAAATACGTCCCCTCAATCCCTCGAGTTTCTCTCCGGTGTATCTTTTCTCGCGTTTGTAATTAAAAATCTTGAAAGTCAATTAAACTTTGGCAACACTCGGGGCCCCTCGGTTTGCCTTCTGATTGAAATCGTAATGAATCGTGGCAAATCAACCTTCAATATTACAACGATTGTCTAGCTAGGGGTTAAGTGCTTTTCAATTGGTTTAACTAACTAACTACCCCCTTATTCATAAAAAAATAAAACACTCTACAAACCAAGTTTAGTTATAATAGTGTTTATCCGACGATACTACAATAGGTATACCTACCTACTAGATTCAATAGTCGACCATCACACTAATATTTTAGAGGCGAAAGTTTGTGAGTGCGTGTGTGGGGATGTGTTTGTATGTTTGTTACTTCTTCACAGTCAAACGGCTGGACCGATTTGGATGAAATTTGGTATGAAGGTAGCTTATACCCTGGATTAACACATAGTCTACTTTTTATCCCTGTATACGCGAGTGAAACCGCGGGGTGCAGCTAGTTAGACAATACAATTATATAACAAGACAAGTAGGTATTTTATTAACATGAGTATAAGTTTATTGAAGATCAATTGCTATTTTCGTTTGAAATTAATTATTATATCCACCAAATTCTTGTTGTGGTTTGCTTAGGACATGTCGAGCTCTGGGCCGTCCGTGCTAAGTCCCATCAGGGATAGGCAAAAGATTGATGCTTGCATTTTTATAAATAATCTAGGGTCCAGTCCGCTAATGTTTTCCAGAGCATGCTTTAACATGCTCATTACTCACTCGAAGGCCGATTTGCTGCGACCCGTATGTGGATGCGGCTTTACCTTCTTACTTGAAAAGTTAATCAAAACTAATAAAAGATTATGAGTTTCTGAAAAATGATACTATTTTTATTGTATCCAAATAAATTTCCCGGTCAGTGGGTCGTCATAGGGGAATTACTTTTTGAATTTAAAAATCAACAATGACGAAATTAGTACGTACCTACTGCAGTAAATTATATAAATAAACTAGAATTAACAATCTTCGCCGGATCCGTTAAACCTGATTCTACCCTCAGGTTTCCAGTTGGCAGAGTACGATATAAGTCTTCGGTCACGGTTACCGGCGGAGGTGTCAGTCTGACGATTTGCGGTGAAGGATATTTTGTCACCTTATGAGGAATCCCAACACTAACAGGCGTGGTTCTGAAAACTACGCCACAAGACCGCGCAAGATTTCCACCCCAAGCAAAATGGTTCATTTTTCGTAGCTTTGAGGAATAACAAGATCAAAAAATTAAAATGTTTAAGAAGGTATCTGAGGAATTAATTTATCGTGAATTCAACATTCAAGTCGTTGACAATATTACTGACATTTAGAAAAAAGAAAAACGAATAGTTCTTAATCTTTGATACGTAAGGAGGATGCGCTGTGGTTGCCCGCGAAATTCAAATTCTCTTGCGTTTTATGCAATTTGCAGTCGTCGAACGAACGAAATCTAACGACTCTGCACGAAATCTAACTTGGAGAGATGTGTTGATGATTTTTATGATTAAAATTATGTAAATACATATGTTTTATTCCCGCGTATCATATTTTGATCAAGATACAACCTGACACGGACCCGCGAATTGCAAAAAACCCAAAAAAAAAATTGAATTTCGCGGGCTACCACCGCGCATCCTCCTTAACCACACATTATAAATATGTGTGGTTATCTCAGATTTATTATCCCTATCCCTATACTAGCAATATTTGTATATATGTACCTATATTTAGATATTTGTAATCACGTTCTCGAAAACGGTTCCAACGATTTCGATGAAACTTGCAATATAGGGGTTTACGGGAGCGAAAAAATGATCTAGCTTGGTCTCATAATCTGGGATAATTCGTTTTCTTCGTATTTTAACGCAAAAACATTCGGTTCGTAATGTCGCCGCCTCCGAAACATACTTTTTATTTACTCGTGAGGTTGAAAAAAGTTCGGCTAGTGTTTATTTTTTTTTTCAATTTAAGAATAAAATAAAACCTATTCCATACTTTTTTTACGACTTTTAATTTTCATTTGTCTAAAAAAGCTACAAAATTGTGATGTTGTGTGGTGGCCATAGAGTATAGTTATAGATTGTGGTGGCGCCACCCCCGAATAGAGAGTTTTACATAAAATAAAACTTACCTGTTATTTTTTCATCAATATCCTGAATCCATCTTGAGTCAAGCACTATATTCTATTGGGTAAACTATGATTAGGTCTTTATATAATATTCTATTGGGTAAACTATGATATTAGGTCTTTACCTATGAAATTGCCGTTCTGCAGTACTGGCCATTTCAAATCAAAATACACTTCTGGACACATCTATTGGCCCACCTTAGAGTTTAGGTTTCGTTGGCCCCTACCGAAATATGATTGCTAGATTGAACAAAAACTGTTGATGCAGTTTTAAACCTGATACATTTTACCATCTTTTTCGATCGTATTGTTTTAAATTTGAATTCAGAATACCATACGACATGGAGCTACGCCTAACAAGTCGGATATGCGCCTTGTTAAAGGCAATTGATTTTTGAATAAAAAACATGTTTTATCAAATAAAGGTTTAATTTAATAACGCGTGTTGCCTCCATGGGCATCTACCACAGCTCTCATACGATTAGGCATAGAGTTTATCAACCGCTCTATGAAATTTTGAGGGATCATCTCCCATTCCTCTTCTATGGCAGTTTTCAACTCCTGCATCGTCTGGGCAACTGGCTGACGAGCCCTAACACGTCTTTTTAGCTCGTCCCACATGTGCTCAATGGGGTTCATGTCTGGGCTTCTGGCTGGCCAGTCCATAACTGTGATGTTCACATCCCGAAGATATTCCCTGACGATGCCGGCCGCATGGGCTCTTGCATTATCATGCATAAAAAGGAAATTTGGGCCCACATAGTCCGCGTATGGTATCACGTGAGGTTCTAAGCACTCACGAATGTACCTTTCAGCATTTAATGTTGGCAGCCGTGGTCCTGTAACAACCTCAAGTTGAGTTTTGCCGCTCGCGGATATACCGCCCCAGACAGTCCATGAGCCACCGCCATAAGCAACCCTCTCTTCAAAGCAGCATTGTGCGAAACGCTCTCCCTTACGTCGGTAGACCTTCTTCCTTCCATCATTGCCATGTAACACAATTTTAGACTCACCAGAAAAGAGTACACGGCTCCAATCTTGCTGTGTCCAATTTAAATGACTGCGTGCGAAATGAAGGCGCGCTGTTCGGTGGGCTCGCGTTAGTTTGGGGCCATTAGCTGGCTTGTGTGGTACCATATCGCGTTCTTTTAACCTTCTCCGAACAGTTCCAGCGCTCACAGATACTCCGTGGAAGTCGCGAAGTTGGTTTTGTATCTCAATGGAGGTAAGGTGACGATTTCTCAAGCTGGTCGTCACGATGAATCGATCCTGCCTTTCAGTTGTGACCCGAGATCGTGGCCTTCCTTGGCGACGAACAAAGCCGCCAGTCTCTAGGTACCTCCGATAAACATTTCGGACCGCAGATCGACTTAAATTAAGTTGAGCACTCACGATTCTTTGGCTGTGTCCGGCCTGAATAAGTGCCACAGCTTGGGCGGCGACTTCAGGTGAAGTATCCATAGATTATTGATAGAACCTCACCTTAATGTTAAGAATAAGTAATGTTTGTTGCAAAACCAAAGATATCAATCACTTTTTCAAGAATTAAATCCAAGTAAACCAATAAAACCAAGTTTTCTTAGTATTCGATTGTTTGATATCAACAAACAGACTCCAAATTGTCTTTTGTTTCTTTAAATTCTGTGTTCGAAATTCAAAAAAAGACTATTGAATGAAATTGTGAATGTGCCAGGTTCAAAACTGCATAAAAACTTTTTGCTCGACCTAATATAAAATTTTAGCTAGGACCAAACGAAACTGAAAATACAAGGTGGGCCAAAAGATGTGTCCAGAAGTGTATTTTTTTTTGGCTAAGAATTCTAATTTCAAATTTTTTTTTTTTTTTTTTTTTTGATTAGTACAAATAAAAAATGCATGAAAAAAATTCGTTTAAATTTTTTCATACAAAACGGCAATTTCATAGGTAAAGACCTAAGAGGTCTTTACGGCAATTTCATAGGTGAAGACCTAATATTTATATTTTAAAGAAACTTTTTTTCTTTAAAACTTTTACTACCTATTTATAAATTACAAAATTGTAAAAGCAATAATATTAACTTGTATTGAACTATGCCTCGCCAGCGCTATAATTTATTTCAAATTGGAATGAAAAAAAAAAACAAGTTAATGCATGAAATGAAGTGTCACACATTCCATCCCTTTTCAACGTACGCAATTTTCTGTATCTGACTCAGTCATGCACAATCAATGACATTCTGAGAGAAATGGCCGTTCCTTTAGACAACTTTTGTAACGGCCGCGTTGATTTATATTTATAATTATATATATTTCGATAGTTGTGTTAAATAAAAGAGAATATATAAATAAAGTAGTGAGTGAAAATGTCATTTTCTTTCGGCGCTCCATCGAGTGCTCCTGCAACAACTGGACTTACAGGAGGTTTCAACTTCGGCGCCAACAAGTAAGTGCAGAAGTATTTTTTTTTGTTAAATACAATCTCAGTACTTAAAACTTCCATGGTGTATTAGTAACTCCTTTTGTTTTAAAACAAAATCTTTCGACTCGTCTATGAACGTCAAAATTAAAAAAGAATGTGTTGTCACTTATTATAACCTCTTCACTTGTAAATCCTACAACAATTTTCGTTTCGGCAATTAATATAATAATTATTATAATATTGTGTACTGTACTGTAACATTCGAATTTGTAATTAGACCTGCAACTCCTGGGTTTGGCTTGACGGCGCCGTCGCAGCCGTCTGGTCTCTTTGGGAGCACCCCGGCGGCCGAAACGCCAGCTTTTGGTGCTGCTACGTCCGGTTTTGGAACGACATCTGCAGCTCCGGCGTTTGGGGCCACCACAACTTCTGCTTTTGGGTCTGCAGCGCCGGCGTTTGGTACTGGAACACCTGCGTTTGGGCCAACATCTTCAGCACCTGCTTTTGGCACTACGACAACGGGCTTTGGTGTCTCAGCACCCCCTAGTTTTGGTAAGTACTGCAAACACTTATAGGGCTTTATTTATAAACATTGCTTAAAGTTATTTAGTGATTAATATCTGCTTAATATAAATTTTTTGTCATTTAAATGTCTCATAACTTGTAGGAATTATCTAATAGGTATGTAGTAACATAAAAATAACATAATAATAAGTGCTTCAAATGATGTGATGTGAGTCTTTGTAGTTTATGTATTATTATAGTAATCTACTCTGAAAATGTAATAGAAGTTAACTCGTATTGTGCACAATGTTTACTTTACAATACAATATTGTAAGTAGAAAGAAGTAGGTTCATTTTGCAATTGGCATGTCAAAACTTGGCTAATCAGCCAAGCCATTCTTCTTGTCTATTTCGCTTCTGATAATTACGACGTGCCGTCCTACTTCCACATGTCATGTGTAGTTAAATATCAAAAGCTTGTAAGTCACACCCCTACTTGAACTTGAACTAGGAATGGGGTCAAATATGAAATTTGAAACTCTAGGCTTAAGTGACTTATCTTGATTTGGAAAACACAACCAAATCAAGATAAGTCACTAATAACATGACTAAAATAATGGTTAAAATAGTAAGTATTTATCAAAGTCAAGCAAGTCCACGACAACCAATCAGATAAAATTAAATTAATATAAGCATTCTAAATTTACAGCTATATCAATTGTCATTATTTACTAATTTGCTAAGTATAAAGATAACTAGGATAGGTATCCTAGTTATACCACCAGTAGTGGTTAGTTAACCATTTATATGTACTGTAATGTTACACATTACATAATAATAATGTTAAACATTACAGTACATATAAATGGTTCAATGTGTAATTGCTATTGATTTGCCTTCAAGAATCAATATATAATAGTACACTCACTTTTTCCTTTTACCCACAACACTGTAAATATTGTGTCTACTAACTTATTTATTTACGAGTACCCACCTCCATAAGTAATTCTTATATTTAGTTTTAAGATTACCTTGTATTTCTCATTTAAGTGAATTGTATTCTTTTTGAGAAATAAATGTCTTAAATCATAAATAAAATAATACTTTTCATCATCACAGGAGCCGGAACAACTGCACCTGCATTTGGTGCAAGCGCTGCCCCCACATTTGGAACCACTACTCCAGCATTTAGTACAGCAGGGTTACAGGGAGCAAGTGGCATTAACTTTGGGGCCCCCGGTTCCAATGCTCCTACTGCTAGTGCAGGTAAACAAAATTATCTTTAATGCACAGACCTCTGACACTTTTAATATTTTCCAGATTTTTTTTTCTATGAATTGTTCAGTTCATTGTCCAGTGGGCCTCTTGTCGGTAATTTTAGTAAAAATAACTAAATTCTACCAAACAGAGACTTATTTCCACTTTTTCATTATGTGCACCAACTTTTGATTAAAATAAATATCCATTTGCTTTGAACTATATAAAAAAAAAGAATTTGCGATTGTACATTCACTTTCATAGAACTACATGTATTTGAAAATACAATTTAAAACATACAGTTTTTTTTTATCATCATTATGTTACTTTCCAGGGTTAAACTTTGGTGCCCCAGCCACATCCGCTAGCACGGGGCTTGGTGGGCTAGGAAGCTTTGGTTTTGGTACTGCTGCCTCAACGCAGAGCACTGGATTTGGTGTATTTGGATCTACAAGTACATCTACCACTACTACTAGCATTTTAGGTAAGTCATGCCAATGTGTCTTCTTGAAACTAGCTGTTATAGTCATGTCTATAGGGTATTAATTAAGTAAAATAAGTAATAAAAATTGGAAGCATGGCCTGGCCACATCTGACATGGTATCGCCACTAATGTCTAAGTCCCATGTAATAGGGGGCGATGAAAACTATGATGGTAAACTAGCAATATAATCATGAAGCTTATAGGGCACAGTTGTACAAAAAAAAAAATGGTTTGTCATATTGTTAATTCATAATCCATCCAAGTCCATGACAAAGCAGGCGTGCTGAGTAGGTTATCACCACAGAGCACGGAATAGCCGAGCCGGTAGCGTATCATCATTTCAGCTGGAAGACGTCCTTCCTTATTCCTTGTGTACATTATTAATGGAACCTCTGTGCAAAATTTTAGCTTTCTAGGTCCAAGGGCGGGCAAGGGCTGGGCGTTGATGAGCCAGTCAGTCAGTCAGGACTTTATATATCGAGATTTAAAGACTTTTTATTATCAAGATTAGATTAACTTTGCTGGAAAGAAAAAAATCCCAATGTTACCCTTTCTCGTAATGTTTAATCAATGTCAATGTATACTTACTACAAAGCAGACGTTTTTTTTTCTTATCACTACATATTATAAAACATAGTCCCCCGCCACTTCTGTATGTATGTATGTTCGCGATTATCTCAAAAACTACTGAACGGATTTTCATACGGTTTTCACTTCACCAATGGACGGAATGATTCATGAGGAAGATTTAGGTGTATAATTTATGTTTTATGTTGTTTGTTTCTTGGTTTTTTGTTAATTGGCTAAAACATGACGATGAAGTAAACGTACTATCGTAAAGCGCACGCCAGTAACGCTCCTACGTTACTATCACCGACTTCCACGCTGGCGAAGCCGCGGGCAAAAGATAGTTTTTTATATAAATGAAAAGGTAGTAAGATTGTTTAGCACAATTCGCAGAGATTGTCTTGATAAAAATTTTAAAATAATTACAATGTTTACTTAAATACCTACCAAATGCGCGAGGCATCCACTCTCTCGAGCCTGCTTCAGCTCAGTACGCGGTTCGAGCGCCTTACTAAAATTCGTGGCGCCAAAAGTGTCAACGCACTTTCGCCGCACACAACTTCTGTCATGGATCGTCTTCAAAGCCGTCGGTTTCTATTCTATACTCTATTAGTGTCGTAGCAGCCGCCCCCGAGACGTCTCCGTGCTCTGTGGTTACCAATATCTCTAACAACAGGTCTCAGTCACGCAGACCTAATCAGATTACCCCTCCTAAACCATTCTTTTTCCTTTCCAGTACCATGAATCCAAACCCAAGTTCTCCAATCCCTGGTCTGTTCATACCGGTAACGCAAACGTTTCAAATGTTGCCACCAACCAGTATGTTTAAGCCTAACTTCGAACTAAGTCCTATACCCTGTGAACCGGATAGTGCGTATAAGGTGTTAAGCGCTAAAAGGGACCGCTATCATACCATCACCCCTAGCTGTGGTGAGAGATGTTACGGATACTTAAGTATTGTGATTATAATGTGCGAGCGCGACGGCACTTAATTTGTGCACGAGCGATAGGGACAAGTAATGAGGGGTCATTGTACGAAATTCTTTCTGCTTCGCGACCCGACTTTACTTACCATGTTCGGGTCGGAATGATTAGGCGGCAAAATTGAATATATGTTCGTTAAAGTCCTCGAATTGTGCCGAGCCGACCCGAGCATGATTCAACGAAGGTAATCTTGAACGCAGTTCGCCGGTCGGCACAAGTTGAATATGAGTAGTAATTACTCTGGGTCGGCTTTGTTGTTCAACAAATACTGCCGAATCGAATGTACCGACCCGGACATGTTTGTAGCACCCCTTGTTGATGATTATTATGCCAAGTTCATTTTATAAACCTTGATATGACTAATACTAAATTAGCATAATATGCTGTTTTTACATAATAATATTAGGTAGTATGATTATTAATTTATTGAAGAGATGCTTTGAACAATAAGACTGCTCATTGAAGATTATTATTAAGGCGAATGCGCAATGGTAGCCCACAAAATTCAAATTTTCTTACATTTTTTTGGAATTTGCAGGTTGGTAGCCCACAAAATTCAAATTTTCTTACATTTTTTTGGAATTTGCAGGTTAGTGTCAGGTTGTATGTTGATCAAAATATGATTCGCGACAATAACATAAATAATATGTGTAACATAATTATAACCATAAGAATCATCAATACATATCTCTAAGTTAGATTTGTTTCAAAATGTCATGATTTCCGGAATCATGACATTATGTTAAAGTCGCGAATCTTATTTTGATCAACATACAACCTGCGCCCTAATTGGGTAATTGGGTAACACACTATCAATCGAAATCTGAATCATTTTTAAGCAAATTGTTTGTGGCGGAATCTACATCGCCACATACGAGCTACGGGTCACACTGACGTCACGCAATCCTGCATCGCGCAATTAGAGTTTATCGCGCGATTAGCATATATACAACGTCCCGACATCAACCGTCGGGCAGTTGCCCACCAGACACAACACCCGTCTTGTCGGAGAATCCTCCCTTTTCAATAGAGGACGAGTGAGTTTTACACCCTGTTCCTCGTGCCTCTATATGTTAATCCATTGCTTCTTATGCCGTAAATAACGCAGTGAATGTTGTTGAACTGTGAAAATGAAACCGATTCCGATTGATAGCGTATTACGTAATTGCCCCGCTGACACTGACCTGCAAATTGCAAAAAACGAAAGAAAATTTTAATATATTTTTCGCGGGCTACGATTGCGCTTTCGGCATTCACCTTAATTAAGGTCTTATTGTTAGTTTGTGTAAAATAGTATATTCAAAAAAATATTGTACAGTATGCAGTAGTGTTCTAGATATCCTTGATAATAAACAATAATTATTGCGACGGTACTTAATACTTAAAATCCTTGCTAATATTAGAATTGCGAAAGTAAGTTTGTTTGTTTGTTACCTTTTTACGCCTAAACCACTGAACCAATCATCCTGAAATTTTGCATATACGTTGTCAGGGGTACAGAAACGGACGTAGGGTACCTGTCATCCCGAAAAAAAGTACTGTTCCCGAGGAAAACAACAATAACGTTCTTATGATAATAGATGGCGCCACGTGTCTTTCGAATCATGATTGAATTATATTATTACAAGCACAAAACAACCCGAATTGATTGTCAAATTCTAAATTAACGCGAGCAGAGCCGCGGGCTAAAGCTACTGACTAATAAAGTTCAATTGCTGGTTATTAACTATTTAATTTGTTTTTTCAGGTGCAAAATTGGGTACAACTAGTGTGACTGGTACGCTACCTTCAATTTCAGGTAAATAAAACATTTTCACCATACTTTTAGTAGTGATTTATCTCTAATCCATTGGTATCTATCTATACTAATATAATAAAGCAAAAGAGTTCGTTGGTTTGTTTGAACGTTTTAATCTCTGAAACAACCAGTCGGATTTGAAAAAATGTTTTCGTCGAGGGTATAGGCAAGTTACATCATAAAATTAGAACTAAAAAAAAAAAACTTCTACTAAATTAATCTTCGTGCCCAATCAGTCGCCATTGAGCATCACTAAATTATTCATTTTACTCTGGATTCTTTAAATAAAGCAATAAATTGTTATGGGTGGCTTACAGCTAGCAATACAAAAAGTGAGATAATTCACGACAAGCCATTTCCAAGCCTCCACAGTTAGCAATTGAGTATTGTTGTACTTTTGCAATTGATTAACTATTCATTAAGCATAACATTAAGGGTGGGTTGCACCAAGGGCTAGGTTATAGTTTCCGTCAAAGTTAAAATGACCATAGAATGACTACCTGCTGTTGCACTGTCATGTCAAATGTAAAAGATAAAGTTCGGAGCAGGGACATGACATTCGACGCGTCTGACAGAAGTGACAGATATTTAACAATAACTTTAACCAGCGAAGCGTGGGTGGTTAAGGTTACAGTTTAAGTTATGACGTCAGCTAACAAATTGTCAAATGGAACAACCCATTTTGTCTGACAATAACTTTAACAAGGGTGGGTTGCAATGGTTGCATCATCTTATTTTTAACCGAATTCAAAAAGGAGGAGGTTCTCAATTCGTTACTCGAAGATGGCTAGACCGATTTAGATTTTTTTGTTTTATTCGAGAGGGTATACATCACAGTTGGTCCCATATAAAATTGATTAACTTTGCTTCGGTAGTTTTTGAGTTAGCTTCAATAATACGTATTTTTTCCCGACTTTTATATGGATGATGTTCTAGTTTGTTTTGCAGATAGTGGTATAAGAATTTGTGTGTGGTAGGTACACAACTAAAAAGTGAAAAATAAAAACTTTTTTACAAAAAAATACAACCGACTTCCAAAAACAGCACTACAAAGTGAAAAATAACTAATTTCGGAAGTCGGTGGCAAAAAACGAAAATACATTTAACTAGACACCGACTTCCGAAATTAAAGTTATTTTTCACTTTGTAGTGCTGTTTTTGGAAGTCGGTTGTATTTTTTTGTAAAAAAGTTTTTTAACTATAACAAACAGTGAACTGAAGGTGTGATGTTTATGTAAGATGGTGCCATTCCACTAAATTAACTATTACATTAGGTACTTGCATAGGCAGAAATGCACGCGCAACCACTATCAGGATGCATTAGAAACAATCAGTTTTTGTACAAAACAGTAGTAATTATTGGGCGCTAAGCTGCTTGCAAACATATTGATTGAGGGGTGTTTGTTCTTAACAATTTGGTTCATTGCATTGACTGAGCGCATCTGTAGGAATTACTGCAGTAAATTGTGCGAGCGTAAGGAGCACGGAGGATATATGTCGAGGTGGAACATTCAGAGGCAGCTTAGAAAGAAGTTTAGGACTTTCAATCCTCAATTGTGCTATTTTCACTAGGAACAGTATGTCAGATATATTTCTCCATATACTAAACCGTATACGTATGTACGGTCACAAACAGAAGTCTGTTAACACTGCTACTTTTTGACATCTAAATTAACACAAAATGATTCGTTATACTGCTTTTTTTTCGTTACTGTTAAGTCTGTTCCGATTTGAATGAAATATTTCGCTTTAATAATTAAGATTAAAAAACTGCAAATGTTAATTGACTTTTGTTGCTGACTGTACGTATGTTACTAAACCGTTCCTTTTTGTTTAGCTACTCCCAGCTTCGGTTTGGGTGGCGTTGCCCCGAACACTAGTGGCATCGGCGTCGCGAATACCACATCTGACGCTAAAAGTAAGTACAACGCTACAAGGTTATTAATGTACAGTCCGCTGTGCAGAGCCTGCATAGAGGACGACGAGACAGCAGCTCATGTGCTGCTAAACAGCTCGGTGGTCGCCACATACAGCCACCCGTACCTAAAATACGCGCTTTGACGTGGAGTTGCGGACACCAGCCTTTATTACTTACTAGCTGACCCGACAGACGTTGTCCTATCTTGGCTATGAATATTCTAATGTAAACGCGTGAAGTTAAAATGTCTTTTTTCTGAAATTTTCCAATTTTCTGCGAAATTTTCTTAATTTTTTTTTCATAAGAACCTTCTCCTGACAATCATAAATACAACAAAAAAAGAATTAGCGAAATTGTTCCATCCGTTCACGCGTGATGCGATGACCAAGGGAAATAGGGATCCATTTATATATATATATATCAATCAATCATCTTCCTGCCCTTATCCCATATTAGGGCGCGTACACATAGAACATCCGTTTTACAGGTCCGTTTAAACGTATATGTTATTAGCGTATGTAGTTGTATGAGCGAGTTCGTACAGAATACAGTATTCCGGATCCAGTAAAAAATACTGATCCGACAAAATAAGCAGCAATCCGTTTTACAGGTCCGTTTAAACGTATATGTATTAGCGTATGTAGTTGTATGAGCCAGTTCACACAGTATTCCGGATCCAGTAATACTATACTAATCCGTTTTATCGGATTGAAACCGCACGAGGCTTTGCACGGGGGTGCGCGGGGTGCGATGTGCTACACACAGCCGCCATTTGCCGGTTTCATTCCTAGAGTAGTGCACGTGTCCAGTGCTATCATAATCATGGCAAGCAAGGCGTTTAAAAAATATGTTGAGCAAGAAGTTTTGATAAATTGTGTTGAAAGTAGACCAGTTCTTTGGGACAAAACACTGGAGATTTATAAAGATAAAATTGCAAAAACCGCAGCTTGGCGCGAAATATGCGGTATTCTAAAGGAGGATTTTGAAGCTATGGAACAAAAAGAAAGACAAGAATTTGGTAAGTATTTATTTTATATTGTAATGGAGACATTGTTTTTTATTTTAAATAGCTTCATTCTGCCAAGAAACTGACCCAGATTCGGACACGAAATAGTTTTCGAATTCCGTTCGAACTGAATTTGCAGTTCGATCACCTCGTAGCGTTTCATCATCAGGTAGGCTATTGAAATGAAATGCTTCAGATTCGGATGTGTTGCCATCCTTTAAGCCCTCTTTTTCCCTTACAAAGTTGTGTAGAACGGTACATGCCTTAACTATCCATATAGCTGTTGTTTTGTTGACGTCTAGAGGCCGGTGGAATACTCTCCACTTATTAGCAAGAATACCAAATGCACATTCAACGTATCGTCTAGCTCTGGTCAAACGATAGTTATATATTCGCTTATTTACGTCTAAATGCGTCCCGCTAAATGGCCTCATTAAATTTTCGTGTAAACCGAAACCTTCATCGCCGATTATGACGTAGGGAACTCTCGTTTCTGAGCCTGTTATTAATGGGCAAGGTTCTGGTATTTGTAAACTGCCATCTAGCATCATTTTCCAAAATGTCGACTCCTTGAATATTGATGAATCGCATTCTTTTCCATACGACCCAATACTAACATATAGAAAACGATAGTCAGAGTCTACGATCGCTAATAATATGATGGAAAAAAAGTCTTTGTAATTTAGGTACATTGAGCCACTTTTTGCTGGTTTTCGAAGTCTGATGTGTTTACCGTCCACTGCTCCTAAACAGTGGGGAAAATTTGCTTTTGTGTCGAATCCATTTGATATATGCTCCCATTCACTCACTGTTGTAGGAAGTCGCATAAACTCGTCATTCAAGTTGTTCCATATGCATCGTGTAACTTCCTTAATAATGTTGCTTATAGTTGACACACCGACACGAAAGACGTAATAAAGTTCTTGAAATGTACACCCAGACGCTGCATACCTAAAAAAAATAAATTAATCAATTACTATATTATTACACATATATTGACTTCCCATACAAAGTAACGTTAGTGACTGTAAGGGTTTAGTTTTAGTTAATTTTGTCTATTACTGATTATGTATATGTCTATGTTTCGTAGAGGTACTTCTCTATGGTCAGACTATTAAAGATGGCTTGATGAATAAGTCTTGTTTTATTATAAAACTATAAAATATTATAGTGAACAAATTTTGTATGGAAAGTCGAAATTTTTATGAGAGTTTTTAGCAAAGTCGTAAATCAAAACTCATACTTATATATATAGTACATAAATAAAATAAAATTAAACTGAACTGAACTAAATTATAAAATTACCTAATTAAAATAAATTGATTTAAACATTAGTAATACTTTTTTGCTTCCCATTATTTACTGACCGATTAGTTCTTGCACTGTCAATTTGACTTATCCACTGACCAATATGGTAATTAATTACTGACAAGTCTATTCTACCTTCTTATTCGCCTTTCACTTACTAAGCTATTGACAACCATCTTATATTATTATTTACTTGCTTCAGGAAAATATGTTATAAAAAAATGGAATTCGACTAGAGATGCCTGGATACGAACATTGAATGAGAAAAAGAAATTGAAGAAATCTGGAGCTGCTGCCTCAAATACCAAGCCTTACAAATATCACAATCAAATGTTATTTTTGAAAAAAGTTGTCACCCCAGGTGATACACACGAGAACGTCCCTGCTAATGACAACATCACGGAAACAGTAGAAAGTAATAAAGACAACGAAGATGAACCTGATCAGATTACGGAACAAAGTGGTAGTGACAGACAAAAGGAAAGACAAAATTTAGCCCCGCCGCAACGCAAGGCAATCAAAAGAAATGTGAATGAAGTAGACGCCAAAATGATTGAATACATGAATGATCAGTTAAAAAAAACTAAAAATGAGTTTGAAGATCCCAATTTATCGTTCTTCAAAGGTATTTTGCCGCAACTGGCTTCACTTAATGGCGATCAAATTTTAGAATTTCAGTCTGGAGTGATAAACCTTTTACAAAATATTAAAAGTAGAAGATATGGTCAGTCAAACTACGAGTGGCCTCCATATTCACAAAGTTCTAGCACTCCTCACTACCACACCCAAGGTTATTTTAGTAGGCCACATCATCTTGACTCTATACCATCAGTAGAAGGTTCGCCATCAGTAGAATCTACATTCAGCCAGGAGTCAGACTTGCCAGATCTGTCTATGTTTTGAAATAAATCTTCATTTTTGTAAACCTTTTTGTCATTTTAAATTTTAATTGATAATAACAAAAATTAAAGTTCTTACCTTAAAAATATCGCTAGTTTTACTTCAGGGCACAAGCTTTTCCTCCAGTTTGTGTCTTTCTTTTTTAAATCCTTTTCTAATCGTTTAAGAAGGTCATCAAAAGTAGACGTCGTCATTCGGAAATAAGTAAAAAATTTAGATTCGTCTTCTTTCAGCTGACGCACAACAGCACCACGACAAAATCTTTGCCTTAATAGTGGATGTATCCAATAACGCCGGGGCTTCCTCCGCCGCAGACGACGATAGTACCAATACAACACGACAACGTCCATTCTCGTAGAAAGTAGGCGATACACTGAAGAACGAAAGTCCAGTAGCGTCGGATCTGTTAAAATCGGTCCTGTAAATGCTGTGTGAATATTACCTCCAGTAGCGTCGGATCTGTTAAAATCGGTCCTGTAAATGCTGTGTGAATATTACCTCCAGTAGCGACGGATCAGTTAAAAAGGATCCTGTAAAACGGATGTTCTATGTGTACGCGCCCTCACTTGGGGTCGGCGCAACACGTTTTCTTCTTCCATTCTCCCCTGTCAACCGTCACGCTATCATTCACTCCCTTCTCTTTCATATCATTCCTCACACAATCCATCCATCTTTTCTTTGGCCTTCCTCTGCCTCTCCATCCATCAACACGTATATTCATCACTCTTTTAGTCACATGCGTTTTGTCTCTCCTCATTACATGCCCATACCAAGACAAACGATTTAAAAACGTATGGCGCCACTTTGTATATGATACATCTATACTCCATCGGTCTAGGTAATGAAATAAAGGTAAACAAAAAAAAGTACGTGTCTGGTTAACCGACTAAACGTAATACCTGTCACTTCAGTCGTCATGCTACGACACTGTTGTACTCTTCAATTTCGCAAAGTTATACAACGTTTTATAAAGTTGCTAAATTGAAGAGTACATCTGTGTCGTAGCATGACGACTGAAGTGACTATTATATTTAGTTGGTTAACCAGACAAGTGTTTTTTAGGGTTCCGTACTTCAAAAGGAAAAAATGGAACCCTTATAGGGTCACTCGTGTGTCTGTCCGTCTGTCTGTCCGTCTGTCACAGCCAATTTGCTCTGAATCTAATGGACCGATTAAGTTTTGCAAACTACACCATGACAAATGAAAGGGCTTACTATAAGGGATTCAAATATATTTTATTTATAATTTTAAAATGAATTGTTTTAAAGTTATTTAAGAAAATAGACTAAAATTGACCACCCCCCCCCCCTTATCTCCGAAACTACTGAGCCTAAAATTTTGAAAAAAATCAGGAAAACCTATAAGAAGTCTGGTCTTAAAATAACATGGTAAATCTATCAATATTGTGAGTACAAACCCACATTTACATTTGGAATGTATGGGAGAACATGTTTTTCAACTACAATGTTAAGTTTGTTCTTAACATAAATTCATCCCAACTACGGAACTCTTCATTGTGCGTGGTCCGACATGCACTTGGCCGGTTTTTTTTTGTTTACCTTTGTAAGTATAATACAGAAATATCGATGTTTTATCAAGTCGTAAAAACCGTGCGAAGCAGGGTGCGTCGCTAGTTAATTATAAATTACTTACCACATTAAGTAATTCATTGTTTATATTCAAATATGTATGTTTAGGTTAAGGTATTTATCTATGGGCCGTGTCGCCTGAAATAAATGGTTTATTTATTATTTATTATTGCAGGTGAGCCACCCAAACAGAATAAGTTGCCGAATGAGATATCAACTACAGTGGAGTCCTTCAAAGAATTCGTTAAGAAACAGAAGTCACTCAGCTCTGAAGTAATGAGGGTGTCCGTCAAACCTCTACACAAGGTAATTACACTTATTATTTCTTGATATTATACGCAATGTTTGTCTGTGTTAGTGACTTTATTACTAGAGATGTGGTTAATGCAATCATTTTTCTTTTAGGAATGGTTACATAGCAAGCAAGTTATTCTATAAAATCGAGCATAAAGCAAGCAAGCCGTGCAAGTTTATTGCCTGTGGCACACCATAAAATTGAAGCAACAATTGACTGGCACCGTCTAAACAACACGTACAACACGGTTTCCGTTATTACGGCCACAGTTCATAGTTATTCGTTGTTGTACTTTCACACGTTCCTACACGGTTACCTGTGCCCGTGTATACGCCATGTTGAATCCGTTTGTGTGTCTTCTCTTTTCTTCAATAACACGGATAGATCACTTTAAACGCGGCGTCGTTGCGGATCTGTGTCTGTATAGATTTGGCCGGCCGCATCACAGTTATAGCACGCTGACTTGTGAAGGCTTCCATATTGCGTACATCATTGAACCGTCGCAGTACCGTTTATTCGGAAACCGTGTGTAAAAAGAGCTTGACACTATTTCCATGCTCATGTCTATGAGTTTTTTATTCGACGAAAATCAACGTTGGACTGTTATTATTGCTGAAATTACCCTATTTTTAGTTTTATCATTTGTACAAATTTTTCCTTGTATACGGTACTCTGACGATCGTTTCGTTTGTTTTAGGTGTCACGCGAGGCCGAGTCCACCTTGCGCGAGGTGCTGTCGCTGAGCGGCGAGCTGAGCCGCGCGCGCGCACACTCGCGCCGCCTGCGCGCGGCCGCCGCCGCCGCGCTGGCCGCCGCCGAGACTGCTACCAGAGACTATACTTCTCCAGGTAACTGTGCTCTTCTTCCCGCCGCTTTCTCACGACTGAAGGGCGTTTACCTACAATAGGGATGATGACAAACATTTTTTTTGCCCATAATGTAGATTATTGGACACGAATTTTTCTTTTTTTACGGAATGAAAAGATTACGGCGATACATTGAGTAAAATGTGCCATGACGTCACGCCTTGCTAGATTTTATACGTAGTCGGGACGTATCGAGCCCCCACTTTCCAACTAATGCGTTTTATATAAGTAATTTTTTATTAATATGACTAAGCAAAAAATACGTGTCTAATATTGTTTTATCTGACTGACGGACTAAATAGAATCTTTTTTTTTAACCCAGGCATCCTCCCTATTTGCAATAGGCTATACTCCATTTACTATAGCATTAGACAGAAGGTAAAAAAGGCTATTTTAGGGGCACACTTTGTAATAAAAGTACAACAAACATTATTACAGTAAAGATTGACGTGGAGTTAAATATAATCAATTTAAATAACAGCTCTCACACTTAATTGTACTTGTCTATCCTATCTACCTTCTGAAATTACAAGGCTTTCATTTACTATTATTTATTTTTTACATAAAATGTTGTCGTGTCAATATTTAAAATCTAAAAGAAGCAGGGGCGGTCAGTACCGGGAACGTTTTTCATGTTACTATAACTCTACCAAATCTAAAATGTTACATATTCCCTTCATAAGTTGTGGCAGCACGTGTTATTTTATTTTGTCGGTTTATGATGTCATCCATCCGTCAAATTGCGTAAATAATCTGCAGTTGTCAGTTGTCATTCACTTGTGGATACTTTTGAATGCTACGCCTTTTCTCGTTGTTATTGCTGAATTTTCGTGGTTTAGTTGTTATTTGTTACTGTTTTTCTGTTGTTATTGTTTTGTTATCGTTATTTGTGTTAGTTTTGTTTTGTTTGTACAAAACGGTACGTTTTTTAAACTATGGACAGGGACGATCCCGGTGCAGGCCTGAGTGGCTTGGAAGCGCAACATGTACGCTCTGAAACTGCTGGTAGCGCTGATCAGCGTCATCAGCGAAAAAAACGTGGCCCCAACGTTAATCACAAGGTTAAAATATTGTCTCCCAAGAAAAATAGAATAAAGCAAACACTAGCACATACGAGGGGGGATCAAAAAGTAGTGAGAATGAGATAGATTATAATGACTATTGATAACTTAATAATTTATTTTTCTACATAGTCTCCGAGTCTCTCTACACACCGAGTCCAGCGCTTTTCCAAGACTTCAATCCCTTTCAAAAAAAAAGTTTTGTCTTGGTCCTGCAAAAAGCTCTCCACGGCATCCATCACCTCGTTATCGTCTTCGTACCTGTTTCCCCTTAAGTATTCTTTCAATTTGGGGAACAGATAAAAATCGACAGGCACCATATCTGGTGAATAAGGGGGGTGGTCAACCAATTCGAAGCCAGCTTGCTGAATGGCAGCCATCGCAACTGCTCACCTGTGAGCGGGTGCGTTGTCGTGATGAAACAGCACGCCCCTTCGAAGTTTCCCTCTCCTTTTCTCTTTGATGGCATTCCTCAACTTAGGAATTAAAGCTGCATAATATTGGCGTGTAATAGTGGTTCCACGCTCCAGGTAATCAATCAACAATATCCCTTCTGACGTGGCCCTGGCACGGGCAACTGAAGGATCATGGGTGGGTTTTAGTCAGTAAAAGCGACACGCCCTCCCGCTCTGCCCAGAGCGGGAGATGTCATTTGATGATTTCCCATCCACAAAAAAAAAAAAAAAAAAAGCTATGCCTGCCAGTATTTATTTTTGTTCTTACCAAGGAGCATGTCGTTCTCACTACTTTTTGATCCCCCCTAGTACATTATTTATAAAAATTGAACTTCACGTGAAAATAAAAGGTTTCGTACTCCTGCTTCTGCGAGCTTCTTTTTTCTAATGTTAAAATAAATGGAGTATAGTTGACAGTAAGAAAAATACCTTATGAATTTTGTTTTGCAGAATAATTGAGTTAAAAATATCAGAAATTAGCTTAATTTTGTATTAATTAGTATTTTTGAGAAATAATTGCGTAAAAATAAAGCCATTGGTCAAACGCCAAACGCATAAACGCTAATCAGAGTGCGACACGTAAAATCTTCCAGACGACATGATGATTGAAAAATCATCCTGTATCCCAATTTATTTGGGTCGGCGTAACATCTTTTTCCATACTTCTCTATTAGTCTTCATCTCGTTTCTTTGGTCTTACTCTACTGTGGCCATCGACATTCATATTCAAAACTTTCTCACGACAATTTTCCTAAATTGTAAAATAATCTTGAATTCTAGATGCGTCAGACATAATTATGTAGTTTCTTTTGCATTACCAATAGACGTTCAGTCAGCGTCAATAATATCGGGACGAACAGACTGTTCAAAATGATCTAAACAACTATGAAAATGAAATAATAACACAATGACACAAGGAATATTTTAGAATGAAGACACGACAACTGTCATTCTGACAAGAACTTTATCCAATTGAGATAAAGTTTAATTTTCTCAGTTGTTGCAATCATTTTGAATAGTCTGTTCGTTCCGATGTTGTATAATTCAAAAAGTGTGAAGTGAAAAAAAAAGCATATTACACATGTCACACAATCAAAACGCTCGACGCTTGGTGAATTAATCATTAGATATAAGTGACAAGCTTACTAATAGCTATCTATCATCCGGGTCACCACGTATTGTTTGATGCGAAAGCGCCTGAGTAGCCCGCGAAATTCAATTTTATTAGGTTTTTTGAAATTTGCAGGTCGGTATGTTGATCTGAATATGATTCGCGACCGAAACTCTCACGCGATAAATGCCCCAACGTCACCCGGAACGAATGAGTGACAGCGCGCGCGTTCCGGCTCTTACTTTTTTATTCTGTAATATGTACGTACTTGTTACGGTCGCGAATCATACTTTAATCAACATACACGCAGACACTGAGCTGCAAATTGCAAAAATCGTAAGAAAATTTGTACTTCACGGGCTACCTTAGCGCTTACCTTAAAAAAAAAATATGTTTGGGTTTACTCTAAAGCCCGTCACACACCTAGCTATAATATATATTAGTATACATTATAGCTAGCCATTTGACGATATATTTTCTATACTAATTTTCGAGTGACCGCACATGGAGCTATATATATTATATACTAGGTGTGTGACGGGCTTTACAAGCAGGTCAAGCCACCTGAAATTGTAAAATTTTCCCAATCAACGTTGAACCTAATGCTTTAGCGATAAAGATGAAAATCTATTATAGAAATTTGACAGATTGTAGGAACCACTTTTCAACCTTAGTAACAAGTCCATTTAAAAAATAAAATAAAATAAAAAAAATAAAAAATTAAATAAATTAATTTTAAAAATGTAAAAAATAAAAATATTGATTACTGGTACAGAATGTATTTAAAGTTGGCTTATCAACACCAAGTTCACTCTATTGATATATGTAAAAAAAGCTAGACAGATTTTTTTATTAACAATCATTGTTATTATCCATAATAAAAAAAAAGAAAGTTCAAATTAAATTGCCCGCCGAACAGAACACAATGTTCTTTCTTCTCCAAAACTTATTCGTATCCATCGGTGTTTTTTCCTGCTTCATCTCTAATTTAAATCATGTATATGAGATCCTCAAATACTACTCTATCATAATCTCCTGACGTTTGTCTATAGGCTCGGAGCTCGAAGGCACAGCGCCACCGTCATACGTGAAGGATCTGATCGCAGAGTTAGAACAACAGCTGATCACGTTCCGTAGACAAATGGACGTCGCCGACAAGCAGATGCAGTCCTCTCCTAAACTTCTTACTGAACAAGGTATGTTTTATTAAATATGTAGCAAAAACCCTGTCCGATCCGAAAGGGGCACATAGTTACCGCAATAACATTATCAAAAAGTAATAAAAAGTCTATTTTATTGTGTCCGCCCATTGTGTCCCTATGTAAAATTTCAACATTTATATCTGTAATTTTTATGATGTGCATGATAAAGAGATTCATCTATTGTAAATAAAAAAGTTATTTCTTTTTAAAATTCACGTTTTCTGTTCCAAAATTACCCCAATTTCATTAAAAATTTGCAAATTTTTTACGGAGGTCATAAGTTAACGAGTTGTAGACACGCGCTACACGACACACCTTCATGGATCGGACATTCTATTGTGTCAATCTGGGTCATAGTGTACCAGTGCACCAAATGTCATGATGATTTAATCGCAGACACCCATACTCGCAATCATTCTTACGTCCACATTATAATTAGTACTTAGGACTGATTTTACCAATGTCGGATAACTTTTATCCGTAGAATAAAATTTGACTTCAGACAGTTTTTCCATACAAAAAATGACAATAATTCTAAATAATTCCTCGGGTCATATCTGGAGTTGGTAAAATCAGTCCTAATCAGATTAGTAGGATGTAATTTTTGGGTCACAGAATACAGAATCGAACTCGCGACTCGTACTGTAAAGTATAAAGTATTTTTTTTTCTTTATTTAGAATTAACGATGGGCATCAGAAGAATGCACGAATCCTTGGTGGCGTTAGCTGGTCGGTTGCAAGCCGTGCACACACAAGTAGAAGCACAGAAGGACCAGTATCTCAATCTACGGAAGTACATACTCAAGGACCCGACCAACGTCTTCGATGCGCCGTCACGTAAGTATTTATATAAAACAAAGCTTGTGTTCCCCGAAGGGTCAGGCAGAGGTGTACTATCGAGGAAACTTACATTTGACCAATTTGAAGCCGTGAAACATATTGAATTAACGCTCGAATAAAGAAAAAAGTCGTGCCGACTTATTTCTATTACTTATTTGTACTCACTTCCAGATTTGCTATACATGTATATAGGTATCTGTACCTATATATAGCAAATCTGGAAGGAGGTTGCGGGGCTGACTACCCAGGGGGCGCTGAATAAATACTAAAGCACTAGGAAGTGGTGAAGGGCGGGCGTTTTGTGGGGATCTTGTGTAATTTTGACGTTCGAAAAGTGCTGATTCTCAGACTAATTTGAATAAATGACTTGATTTCATTTTGATTTGATTTGAAAGTATTTAATCACCCTCGAGGACCATACGCAAAATACCCGCATTGCAGTGGAGTTGCGGATACCAGCCCGTATTACCTAACACCCTCGAGGACTTACCTACATCTGACCAATTTTAAAACAAAATCCCGTGCATAGGATGACCTCATCTGTTAGCAAGCGTTACTATAGCGGCCGAGCGCTGCAAGCATGAATAGTCCTTACGATGTATAGATGTTCGTTTCTCCGACAGTACCTATAGTACACCCACATTTCGCCAGTTATGTTTAAGTCCCATGTAATAGGGGGCGAGCCATCAACTGAGCACAAATCCAGCCTCCGGGCTGCTACTGAGAAATTCCTTATGGTAAAACCCAATATATGCAGCGGGTATTAGAAACGCGTGATTAAATTAATTAAATTAATCATCCAATGGAGTTAATTATCGAGAAAAAATTATCAACCGTCTTGTACAAAGCTTCAGTACCTACTCAACCTAAATGTATGGGACGGCTGATAATTTTTTCTCGATTACGATATTGGTCCCATGGAGAAAGTTGTTCAGTTTGATGGTCAGTACCACACTCTCATCCGCACTAGTAGCAACGAAATTGAAATTTTATTAAGTTTTTTTCAATTTGCAGGTCAGTGTCAGATTGTATGTTGATAAAAACATGATACGCGGCTATAACATGTATTTACATAATTACCACAAAAATCATCAATACATCTTTCTAAGTTAGATTTCCTGTGGATTGGTCTGATTTCGAAAATTAGACGAACATGCAGGAAATCTAACTTGAAAAGTGTATTGATGATTTTTGTGGTTAAAATTATGTAAATACATAATTGTTATATTCGCGTATCATATTTTATCAACATACAACCTGACACTGACCTGCAAATTGCAAAAAACGTAAGAAAATTTGAATTTCGCGGGCTACTACTGCGCAATCACCTTAAATTTGACTAAGTACACCTTTCTGATACAGCCTGTTTAATTGGGTATTTATAGTTCAATAGCCTGTATAGCCTGTAAGACAAGTAATAATCACACTGTATCGGACTAATATTATAAAGGCGAAAGTTTGTTTGTTGCTTCTTCACGCTCAAACGGCTGGACTGATTTGGATGAATTTTGGTATGTAGATAGCTTATACCGTGGATTGACACATATGCTACTTTTTATCCCGGTCTACGCGGGTGAAACCGCGGGGCGCAGCTAGTAATTTATAATTTTGTATATTGGTCTGGACAGGTCGCGTACACTTCTATAAATGAAAAACGGTACATTTCGACCTGCCTTAGCGGGGTAGCCTAAATAAACACATACATGGTACATTAAATAAGACAACTGTAATTTTAAACCTGACTGGGGAAACTGGGTAAATGAAAGTGATAAATAATCATAGGTCCCTTGAGATCCCACTTATCTAGGTAACACTGTAACACTGTATTTGCTACAACAAAAACCTGACATAAATCGATAAGTAATAAAATATTGTTTCCAGCCAGCACTAGTCTGGACCAGATACTTCGGGATGCGGAGACCAATCGGAAGAAGATGAAGTCGGGACCTTTGGCCGACATCAACCAAGGAAGTGCTGTACTTTCCGATCCGAGAGCTGCCTTAGGTAAATATTAAATTTTTGTTTTTTTTTTTCACAGGTCTCAACATTGGTTTTGGGACATTAATAATATAGACAGGTTACCTAGCAAACTTATATAAAATAGTAATTTGTCTCAGTTATGCCAAAACGAATCTCAATAATTTAATGATTTTTTTTTTTTTTCTTTTTTTTTTTTATTGACCATAAATTTAGGTTACAGTACACCGGTAATACATATTTACTTAATACTTACATAGTATAGGGCAAACTCACTTATGTTCAACTACACTAAGTTAGAACTTATATATAACAAGTAGCAAGGGTAGTAGAAGAACAGTTAAATTATAATAATAATAACAACAAGTAAAGCAATGGTTCACATACTTCATAAAATATAAAAATGCCCAATGACGGTATACAGAGAAAAGTTCTTTACCTCCCGTGCTAGTCAAGGACTGTGTTACGGCAAGGTAAGATTCTCGCTCATGGAATAGTAGTCATAATGTAAACATTATAAGACACTTTTTACCAAATACATTTGTTTTGCTGCATATCATAGATGACATTAACGAGTTACAAGCTTAGCGTAAACAAGTAGTATATGTAAAGAAATCAGACAGTGCAACTCCAACTCAATTAATTATTTACTTATTTAGAAATTTACAGTCTAATATAATCATACAAGGTAAATGTAAAATTAGCACTTACAATTTGCCATTTACAAGCTTCCACTAACTAAAAGCTAACTACCATAAATTAAAAAAAAAGTAAAGTAAAAAAAAATGTTCTTAGGCATAACTGGGACTCACTAGCTGAATTTTGTCTCCAAAAAGAGTGCATATTTCCTTGAAAGATATTATGCCATGACAAAGCATACTTTTATAGCTGATTTCTTCACATTTTGCTAATGTTACTTAAACTATACTTACAGGCAATCTACAACAGTTGGCGGGACCAACGCCTTTCACTTACGTCGGCAGCGCAATGTCGCCCTTCCCTTCGGTAGACGCTAGTGGTAAGTCAACCTCATTACACCAACCTTAACCTGCCGGAACGCAGATCTACGCAAAACGCAATGACTTTTTAATTGTTTAAATAAGGAATATGCATGTAATTCAAATCTCTTTCATTATTTAAATATACATTGTATAGGAGTCAAGAAACAAAATGCATTTAACTCGAAACGTGTCGTCTTCGAAAATGCTGGAAGTGACATCAGAAGTATAAAAGGTGTTCTTAAAATCTTTTCTTTGCATACTGTTTTTTTTTTTAACTATGTTATGATATTATAGTACTAAGTGATACTAAAAGGAAAAACACGTATTATATTATTTTCAACAAGATCTTATTATTTAAATTTGGATGGTGATTAAAAATTATTCCTATATTGCATAAAAAAAATACTTACCTTTCAATGCAAGACGACGGATTCATTGGTTTGGTGATCGCAAGCATAACTGCTGAACTTGTGTTCAATTTCTGAAGTAGGTAGGTGAAGAAAGAAAGGAAGAAAGAAAAATGCGTTTGTTTATTGGAATTTCAGCAAAAAAATAAGCACATTAAAACTATTTAAAAAAAACTGGACAGTGCGTGACGGACCACGGAATACGCACAATGAAGGGTTCCGGTAGTTGGGATGAATATTTATTCCCAGAACAAGCTTAACATTGTAGTTGAAAAACATTCTCTCATACATTCCAACTGCAAATGTAAGTTTGTACGCACAATATTGAGAGATTTACCATGTTATTTTAAGGCCATAGACTTCTTTTGGGTTTTCCTGTAATCTAATAAGTATATTTATTTATTTATTTATTTATTTATTAGGAAACTCAACAGCTTAAAACTAATTACATGAGTTATGAATGTTCACCACACTATCAATGAACAGCTCAAAGCAGTTGCGTCAAAGTTACAGCATCCTACAGTCTGTATACACTGTTCAATGATAGCGAGATGATGACAATTATCACTTAGCCAATAATAGAGTTTCACGGCATTGATAAAGCTAGGTAACTAGAAAGTAGCGAGAGAAAACAATTGAAAAAACTTAAACAAGTATTACGTAGTAAACAATTGAAAAAACTTAAACAAGTATTACGTAGTATTAGTTAGTATAGAATTATTTTCTGTATTTCTCAATGTTTATAATGCTAAAAAGGCCTTGGCTCAGCATAGTTTCAGATGACGCAAAAGGTCCACCTGATGCTGATTTTCAGCCGTAGCCCACTAGTGCTAGAATAATAAACATAGGAAAGTGCATGTGTCCTTTTTATAGGAGCTCGTGGCTAAGTAATAACAGCCGCACGGGTCGATCCATCAGGTTAAGCTACCTTGCCG
Organism: Cosmia pyralina; assembly: GCA_946251885.1. NCBI lineage: Eukaryota > Metazoa > Arthropoda > Insecta > Lepidoptera > Noctuidae > Cosmia > Cosmia pyralina. The sequence continues at coordinate 19,638,857 of OX276342.1, read as the reverse complement.
GGGTCGGTCCGTGGATGGGTGACCATCTTTACATACCGAGACTCCTCCGTGCCTCTGAAAGCACGTTAAGCAATTGGTCCTGGCTGTCATTCGTGGATCTTTGACAGTCGTTACGGGTCGTCAGAAGCCCGAAAGTCTAACAACCAGTCTTACCAAGGGGTATCGTATTACCCAGTTAATGGGTTGTGGAGGTCAGATAGGCAGTCGCTCCATGTAAAATACTGGTATTCAGCTGCATCCGGTTACACTGGAAGCTGACCCCAATATAGTTGGGAAAAGGCTAGGCAGATTGATGTCCTTTTTAATAAATTAATAGAATAAATTACTAGTGTGACACCGGTGACTGATATGTTCTGTGGAAATCGTTCGTCATGGTATGGGCATGTGATGTGGAGGAATGAAGAAAATGTCAGGAAAGTTTTATAAAGAAGTATGGAAGAAAAAGGCATGTTGCGCAGACCCCAAATAAATTGGGATAAGGCAGGCGAACGACGAATGAATTGAAGGGAATGAGTGCCGTGACAATATAAAATAAAAAAACAAGCGACCCTTACAGTAGTCGCATATAATGTGTACCATCTGACGTCTCCTTGGTAAAAGTACTTTCTAGTTCCATACCAAATAAGCAACATTTAAAGGTGCAACAGGCAAATGACATATTTCAGTTTTGTCTTTGGGGCGGCAAAGCATTATATCTCTTGGTGTTGCAGATGTCAATAGACGGTGGCAGCCACTGATCACCGGCTGGGTCGTGGCTTCCTTGCCATCCAATAACTTATATCTGTAATTCGTATGGTGTACTTATAAAGAGTATTCTGTTCTCACAATTGTCCATAAATATCCGAATAACTTACAACACACTTGGCACTTTTTATTTGATTTTTATTTGTGGAATGTGTTTTGCCTTTTAGTTTTAATTTGGCAAAATATACTCTATGCCCATTGTAATTAGTTGATATTGTATTAGCGAAATAATACGAATATTTGTACATAATTATTATACGCCAAGTGAAGTATCAGTACAAAATTCACGATTTATAAAGAAAAACAAATTTCAGGTCCAACATGGCAGCCGCAGTCGCAGCCGGCCCTGAACACATCTGTAAACACTAGCTTCGGTGTCGCACAAGCCGACACTTCCACCGCGTTCCAGCTGCAGAAGCCGCCCGGAAAGCGCGGGAAACAATGATATTGGCGCTAATACACGCAAGTGTTGTGACGTGCGAAATGACGCTCAGTGGACCATAGTAGCTAACTTTTACTCAGAATAATCGTTTTTAGAAGGAAGTAACTATTTAGTCCAACTTTTTTGAAATACTAATCAACACCAACGTTCTTTAACTGTCTAGTGGTTAAAGCCGTGTTCCGAAGAGGAAATATTCTCGATTGATTGTGAAACTTACTATAATAAATAATAAAAATAATAAAATCGTTTATTTATAAAAGGGGCACAATTTTAGTACCTTCTTAACAATTAAGAGTACCCACATTAGAGCATGAGTGTACCCACATTAATACGATAAATTGCCTGAGACTCGCATGGATTCTCGGCTTGTGACGGTCGAGAAATTCTCGTTTCTACGAGGCTTTAATTACTTGACAGTTTAACTGGAATTTTCATGTTGATTAGCGTTTCAGAACCTGGGTATAACGACGAAACATCTACCGGCTAGGTCATAATGAAATGATTTTCGTCGAATATTTCTGCAAGTGATAGAGAAAAGGACTATGTGGGGAGTGTAAAGAATTGTTTTTATTAAATGTTTTCAAGCTATAAAAAGTTATAAACAAATCGTAATTGTACAGTTAGCGGTTAATAATATTGATCACAGTCATGATTTCTCAGGTTGAGATGAATAGCCGTGACTTAGCAGATGTTATGGCTAAGCAGTATCCTTGTCTCTGTTGCGCAACTTTAAAACTACAATAGAAAGACAGAGAAGAACACATATCTCAGCCAAAGCACATACTAAATGATGTTTATTTGCCTCACTGTTTATACACGCCGCCAGTTTTTAACCGACTTCAAAAAGGAGGAGGTTCTCAATTCGTCGGAACCTTTTTTTTTTTTTTTTTTGTATGTTCCCCGATTACTCGAAGATGGCTAGACCGATTTGGATTTTTTTTTGTTTTATTCAAGAGGGTACATCACAGTTGGTCCCATATAAAATTGATTAACTTTGCTTCGGTAGTTTTTGAGTTAGCTTCAATAATACGTATTTCTCCCCACTTTTATATGGATGATGTTCTAGTTTGTTTTGGAGGTAGTGGTATTAGAATTTGTGTGGGGTAAGTACACAACTAAAAAGTGAAAAATAAAAACTTTTAAAAAATTTTTTAAAAAATACAACCGACTTCCAAAAACAACACTACAAAGTGAAAAATAACTTTAATTTCGGAAGTCGGTGGCAAAAAACGAAAATACATTTACACCGACACCGACTTCCGAAATTAAAGTTATTTTTCACTTTGTAGTGTTGTTTTTGGAAGTCGGTTGTATTTTTTTGTAAAAAAGTTTTTATATCGTCTTAAAAGAGCGGCCAACCTGTCATACTTTTCATACAAACGCTCGTAGAACTTGTCTACTCTGAAATGACTCGCCCCACTACTTAAATTTGTATACGTACACTACGGTAAATGCTGTAGTGCGGCGCTTCATTTCAGGGTAGACAAGCTCTACGTGATTATGGCGTTGTAACATATCTTTCTTTGAAAAATTTGATATCTTGTAAAAATTTGGAGAAACAGATTCAGTATAAGCCTCTAAAAATCTTCTATTTTGCAAATTTTATCTGAACTTTAGCCGTTCATAATGTACTTACTCATAAATTGTAAAGGAAAGAAAACATCATATAAATCTTGCGTGTGTAAATTTATTGTACAAACTTGTAAGCACAAAAACACATTTCCTCGAACAAATGAAATTTCCGCACACTGTTCGTTCAATGATATCGCGTTGTCACTTGCTTGTTAAATAGTTCTTACTTGCGCTGGATGAAACAACAAGCTTTTCGACCATGCTCGCGGTGATGATAGATGAACCGGAAGGGCCCTCTAAAGGCGAGCACACATTAAAACCGCACCGGGGCGCAGCGCATTGAATTTCAATAAAAAAAAGCACAGTGCGGCCCGCCTGTATAGGATTATTTAAAACTAGCTTTTGCCAGCGGCTTCGCCCGCGTGTTTGTCGGAAATTATCCCAACAGGAACCATCTACCGGGATGAAAAGTCTCCTATGTCGTAATCCAGGTTACAAACTATATGTATACCAATTTCATCCAAACCCGTTCAGCTGTTTTTGCGTGATTGAGTAACAAACATACAAACTTTCACATTTATAATATTAGTAGGATTGGCTAGCTAAACTCCGCAGACGCGATGGGTATCGATATCTAAACACGATCAAACAAAAAATAAATTAAATTGATGTTTTTTTTTATGGGAACATCACCTGCAGTTATTGTAGTCGCTTGAAATATCAGTCTGTTTAAAAATCTAGTTTTTTTTTGTGCCCGCAGAGGCCTGTGTCCCAGCAGCTAATTATGATGTCATATTTGTTGTTCGGATAAAGGTGAGCATCCATTGGTCTGCGCCGTCCGCAACGCACGCACGCGCGCACGGCACGCAACGGATTTCGGTTTGCTTTGTATGAATTCATATAGCACTACGTCCACTACCTACCGGTTCCGCCTGCATTTTCATTTCTTCGTACAAACAAACCAAAATTCGTTGCGTGCCGTGCGTGCGTTGCGGTCGGCGCGGACCAGTGGACGCTCAGCTTAGAAGTTATCAGAGTGATGAAAAATCAGCCTTAAGTGTATTTCTATTGTTATATTGGTCGCCATTGCTCTATGTACTTTTGAAATATTTCCTCCAACAAATTGTGCCTCGAAAAACTAATTTCTCAATAGTCGGATAACTTTTGTCTGAGAAATAAATATAATATGGCTGTTTGACAGCTTTTGTGTAGAAAATAATATAAGTCAAGCTATCATATTTGTTGTTCGGATAAAAGTTATCGGACTGTTGAAAAATCAGCCTTAAATGTATTTCTATAGTTATGTCTCCATTGCTCTTAAAACGTTTGTAAAAGTATTTTATATTTAAATTTATAAACATTTTTATAATTGAATGCACAAGTAAATGAAACAGTGACTGTTTATTGTTTATTGTCATAAGTTTTTATTAAAAAACGTAGGTAATCAATCAGATGGAATATTTCGTAAACTTGTTGTTCGTAAAGTTGATTAATGGAAAGTATAATGTAAATTGTTCAGGTTATTTTGAAATATAATAAAACATCATTAGTAATTTTCTTAATCGCTCTGTTATTTAGTTATACATAATATTGTAATATTTAGTAAGTAGCTACCTACGAAAATATATTTTTCCAATAATTCTGTTTTTAAGTTGACATCTCTTGTAAATGCGATTTTCCCTGCTTTGTCAACCTTGATGTAGATAATGTAATTCACGAGCGCACGTCATGCAACTCTTATACCATTGTAATAAAGTATAAATTGGAATGCTTGATGCGCGTTCGTAAAATGCAACGTCTGTATCTATAGCATGTGTGCATTTGGATTTTTTATTTCGTGACAAAATCTGATTGTACATTTAGTCAAATATAGTCAAAACTCATAGCGCAAAGTAAAAAAAATGCCACTCTCAAGGGTCTTCAATTATTACCTAAAGTGTGGATCACTCAATTCGGACATTTTGCAAAAACGGCCATGAGCTAAATATCAATAAAAACTTCCTCTTCTGACTAACTTTATATCTCAAAAATTTGTGAACAAATAGTCACAATGTTTTATAAAACCATCTAGGCATTTAAAGCTAATTCCAGGTATCTATTACAGTATCATTGGATCACTCGGTACAGACACCATTTTGTCTGAGTGGTCGTTGTAATAAGGTTTAGGTTGACTTTTTCTATACATCTATTTTTTATCCTAAAATGTATGTTCCGAATATATTTGTACAATAAGTATCAATGTTCCTGGATTTGCTGAACTGAGTGATCCTTATGAAGACTTATAGGTAACTACCTACTTCGTATTGATTATCACAAACTACGATTAATTTTTGATTAGATTTAGATTTTTAATTTTATCGTTAGGAAGAAGCGCAGTAGAGTGACCATATAATGTGAAATCATCGGAAATAAAAATGATACAGTAGGTACGTATAAGCTCGCTCTTTTATTTAGAAAGGAAATACAAATACAATGTTATTTACAAACTGCTTAAATAAGTGTATGTAAATTAAGTGTCATAGCAAACTATTCGTGACCGATGTCGTCAGGATGTTGAGGACGATACCTCCGAGTAACCTATACAATCTACTTTTTATTAAAATTATTTCAGACACAAGACATCGTGTAAATATACCTGTTTTGTTCCATTCAAATTCATGAAAATAACACTTGAAAGTTTATAACTTATAGATAAGACAAGTGCCCTCATAGCTAAAAGAAATTGCTTTTTCTAGACTGTTAATGCCAAATACAGATATTGTTTGTAGATTCAATGGCAGAAATACAACGTTTCTAGTTATTTCAGGTGCCAAGCAAGATTCATTTAAACAGGTTTTAGTGGTAACTGCGCTTGAACAGCTGTTAATTAAAATTGACTCGAAAATGTACCTTACGTTACAGGCACAATCGACTGTTATTCCGTGGCCAGTCTGCTTTTTGTTAAAATATTGAAGCACTATACGAGATCTCAGTGTACAAAATTGTGATTCGAGTCATTATCTCTTAAACATAAGGTATTCCTGAATGTTTTTATCTGTGAAAGTGTCTATAATATCATCAGTATGTTTGTTTTGCTTGCATCATACATTTTTATTCTCGCATATTAAGGGACTTTTTTTAGACTCGGCTAATTCATCACACCATGTCATAAAATCAATGTTGTCAAAACAGTTAAAAGTCGCCGAATTTCTCAATTTCCTCCTCAGAAATCAACATTTGAAAGTTATCCGGATCACCTCGGTTGAATCGTCTAAAGGTAAATTGTCAGGTAATCGCTCTTTGGCTGCAGCATATTTTACAAATTTTTCGTCCTTATCATCGCCATATTATCCGAGACAAATTTCTATAATATCTTCAATTTTTTTTTGCAATATTATAGTCCTCACATTTTTTAAACAATTTTATGCAACGTATGTAAAAATACTGTACACGTTTGTCTATGTTTTTAAAACAAGATAAATTGTGTAGTGTCTTAATAAAGGGACTCGTATCAAGTCTTATGAACGTTTCCGGCAATTTTGTTTAAACTGAAAACAAATGATTTATGTAGTTTTTTGTAGTAGTGTGTAACGTGAATGCTTGAATGTAGCCTAAACTAAAGCTGCAGATTCATCCGTTATTATCTCGTGTGGGACGTCAACTACGTCATTACGCCACTTTTTTAATTTAATTTAATCTTTATTAATCAGACTACTATGTGGTCCACAGTGTTAGTAACAAAATAGCTTAGCCTATGTTAGTACTTAATAACTAAAACAGATCGGGTGCGATTTGCAAGCGCCCACACTAGCGGGCTATCTGCCCGGGCGACTATCGATTGCAGGATAGTGTTGGGACTGTCATGTAGCCTGCGAAGTAGCGAGGCAGATTTTTTACGCCATAGTGCATCAAAGCCGTCAGTACGTGCTTCTGCAAACATTGCCGAGGCACTGCAGAATCGCGGCAGTCGCAACAATACCCTGAATGTGTTATTGTATTGGATACGCAGAGCATTGTAAGCCTTTTGGGTATACGTGAACCACAGAGCTCCCGAGTACAGTGCTGTGCAGTACGCCTTAAAAAGGGTTATTTTAATTGCGTCTGTACATCGAGAAAATCTGCGGGCCAGCATATTCGCTCTAACTGACAATGCTCTGCGCTCCCTCTCTAAATCCCTATCATCTCTCAGGTCATCAGTAACCAGATGGCCCAGGTATTTAAATTTATATACCCTTTTTATCGGTAAACCTCTCATTAGGAGAGGAGGTACAGTAGTGGGACACCTGGTGCCAGACCTGAAGACCATGCACTCTGTCTTGCTGCTATTATAAATTAGCCCATGAGTCGCAGCGTACGACTCGCACACATTGAGTAACTTTCGGAGAGCACCGATCGAGGGAGCCAGCAGCACCATATCGTCTGCGTAGCTAATGTTGTTTAAACAAACTCCATCCACGTAGCAGCCGACACGCGTGCTGCTGAGTCTCTCAATCAGTGCATTAACAAACAGACCAAAGAGCAAAGGCGAGGACAGGCCCCCCTGCCTCACACCGCACTCCGGCCGGCATGGCTCCGATAGCTCTCCTGCCCACCGCACCTGAGTCACCTGGTTCAGGTACCAGTGCTTGAGAAGTAATACGAACTCCGGAGGCAGCGCCGTTTCCTCTAGCTTTTGCCAAAGAAGATCGTACGGGACAAGGTCAAAGGCCCTGGACAAGTCAAGGAAAACCGCATAAACCGGTGTATTTCTATCTGTGTAATACTTGACAGCGTGCTTCAAACTCACAATAGCAGTCTCTGTTGACAGCCCAGGCCGGAATCCAAACTGGGCATCACTGAGCCGCACATGCTTATTTAGATGTGAATTAAGCACGCTGTCAAAGACCTTCGCTATGACAGTGGCGAGTGAAATAGGCCTGTAGTTTGACTTGTCCGATACGTCTCCCGTCTTGCTTTTGACCACCGGCACCACCAGAGCTCGCATTAGATCAGGAGGAAGATGTGAGTGACACAGACACAGATTAAATAAAAGTGCCAAAACCCGAGGCAAGTGGACACCAGCATGCTGTAGGTGCTCAATGCTGAGTCCGTCATGCCCAGGGGATCTGCCTCTTGTCATCTTCCTCAAAATATGCTCGATCTCCTTTGCAAGAATAACAGTAGTCACATCCGCACGCTCAGGACCAGCACTGAACACCCCGCACGGCGGCCCCAATGTCGACTTAACACCGAATTGTTTTTGGAACACCTCAGCTATCTCCCTTGGGCTGGAAATCCCGTCGACGGTCACAGGAACGCCAGGCTTAGGATTCAATTTATTAGTGGCTTTCCAAAAACCTTTAAAATTTCAAATTAGCATGGTGTTTGGCTAATAAATCCATTTTAATTTGTTCCTGGTTTTTTTGGCACCACTTAAGCTTTCCTTTAAATATCTTCCGTGCTAACATCATGGCGTCAAAAATGGGACCAGTGGATGGTTGACCGTACCAACACCATATATTGAACTCCAACCTGGCAATCCTATGAGCCTCGCTCACATGCCTGTTCCAACCAGCCAGGGGTTTTCGTTTACCACGACTGCATTCATACGTGGCAGTAGCACATGAACTTAAAATTTGCACAACATCACTGTATAGCTTATTAATTATCTCTCTGTGACAATGAACACTACAATATTTGCCACAACAATTTTGTAAGTCTACAGATAAATCAACATGTTTTAATTGTGCATTACACATATTTTTATAGGTGATACATTGGTCTGCACTCCTCTCTCCCCATTGTATTTTATTACAAGCAGTGTTTTTCCCAATCGTTTTCTGCCTAACAACATCGAGATTACAAGTTACAACTAGCGGTAAATGGTCAGACCAATAAACGTCGTATTTTACGAACACATCTGTTATACATTGTACAGCCGAGTCAGACACAACACAGTGGTCGAGCCACCGCCTGCTCCCGTGAGCTTCACTAACAAACGTGAACGTCTCGGACGACAGTTGCAATCTGCTAGTATCTATACAAGACCAATCCTGCTCCATCGAGAAATCTATTAGTTCACGGTAAAAACGCTCACCAGGATGCGCGTTGAAGTCCCCAACAATAAAAACAGACTCGATATCACTATCACTTATTATGGCACTGATACAACTTAGACAATCTGTGAACTCAGCTAAATTTTCTGCACTGTCAGTTGGCATATAAACACACACAACTAGCAAAGGCCTATCATTCGTCGTAAGACGTATTGCAGTAATACGCGGATTAGCACACGCAATCACAGAGACACACGGGTGGCGCGCCTTACGCCACAGTAGCGCAACTCCACCGAAGGGTCGACCTCTGATGATGCCAGCAGCCGTGTCCATAGCAGATGTACCCGTGCTTCCGAAATCCTCGTGAACGCTGGATAGATACGGTAGCTCATCAGGTTGTAACCACGTCTCTTGTAGCGCGATTATGTCAGCAAAACTGCAAAGTTGCTTTATACCCTCAGCAGACCGCTTTATGTTCTTACAGTTGTAAGTTATGATATTAACCTTATGCATTATTTGTTAAGAGGGTTTTCTGGCTTCTTCAACACCAACAGATTGAGGGTTTTTATAAGGTCTGAAACGTCTACATGTAATATCGGCCGGCCATAACTCTCCACTCAAAAACATGTCTAGTTTAGTTTTCGGAACCATTATTTTAAATGCATTATATTCTTTTTCTGTCTTCATTCTGATTTTCTGTACCATGACTCTTTCTTTTATTACTGAAAGTACGTACTGGGCGATATCATTTTCTGATGCATCTTTGTGAACGTTAGAAAGAAACAGAGGTATCGTTACACTTGCAGACTTAAAATTATTCCCAGGCATACAGGGAGCCTTGCCTCTCACTAATTGAGACTCCGAACGTCTATTTTTGAGCCTTTTCTCCTGCACTAAAATCCATTCATTTTTTGGATGTTGTGATTTCCATTCACCATCGCGCGTTATTTCCGCTAATGATTTCACTTTGTTTACATCCGTAGTGACACTTAAATTACTATCACTTAAATTACCAATTTAAAATTGATTATGTACTATGAGCATCAGTTTTCATTTGTAAAATAGGAACGGATTTTACATTTTTCATTCGCCCAAAAACCCACACCACCACCACCCACCATCACCACCAGAATAAAAAAAAACACCAGAATATAAAAATAGTGATTTCGTCATTAGAGTACCATCAGAAAGTAGATTTTTTTCAAACAATGACACTGTGGTGTCTAATGTGATAGTTACCCTCTCAAATTTATTACAATACATTTTAAAGTACTCATGTTGCTTATTACTCCAACAATAAACGTGAAAAATTGGAATGGATCTAAATTTCGCGAATAAGATCCTTATAGGCTGATTGTTTTGTAAGCATGAATAAAGAAATTAACGGATTAACATCAGACAACTCCCCAAGTTTTGCGTCACATTTAACCTGCCGCAAAGCATTAGTTGAAGGCAATACTGGTGGTCTAATATACTTGCGATTCTTTCTAGCAGGCTTTTAATTCTGACATTAGCTCACTACGCACGAGAACGGCGTTTTTTTTTTTTTTTTTTTTTTTTGTGGTTGGGAAATCATCAAATGACTTCTCCCGCTCTCGGCAGAGCGGGAGGGCGTGTCAGACTTTTACTGACTAAAACCCACCCATGTTCCTTCAGTTGCCCGTGCCAGGGCCACGGTATCTCTTTCGAACTACCCGCGACCCCGGCGGCATAGGCCCAATTGACCCCGTCACTGCTGACATCTCTTTGAGGCGCGCGTGGAACACAACGCGCCGTCGACCCGGGCCTGGTCCTTACCGAACGGCGAGCTGCCCATTACTCGTCGTCCGCAAGCCCGCGCCTACGGTGGCCGGGAATCGGCGATCGATTCCCGCCGCCCAGGGCGTCTCCTACGGCGGCTAGGGGCGCGAGGGCGCGGCTGTTGCCTCTCCCTCACGCGTTCCGCTTCCTCCTTCGCGAGCATTACTGCTTCGCAGAAGGAGGTGACGGCCTCCCATGCACTCTCGCTCCGCACCATGGCCTGGACCAGGTTTGGACGCGAGGCTTGTATTTTAATTGTTTAGCTAGTTGTCTTCGTTATAAGGAGTTAATTTAGTCTTCTTTCTTGGGTTATGTTTGAAAGAATTTGTTAAATTATGAATATTGCAGAGAAACGTAGGTATGTATTTTGTTGGGTTTGTTCAAAGTTTTAGTTTCTATCTCTGTTCTACATTGAGAACATTTTCCTTGTACGGCTTCATCACTAATTTTGTTTCTTCAGATTCCAAGTACAAGGGACCTGGGACTCGTCCTCGACAGCCGATGGAACTTCGTGGAGCACTTCCGACGTTTGGCTCCCAGACTGGAGCGGGCCGGGGCTGCCTTGAAGCGGCTCCTGCCCAATCTGGGGGGTCCAAACGCCTCCTGCCGGAGGCTTTACGCGGGGGTCGTGCGGTCCATGGCCCTTTACGGGGCACCGGTGTGGGCGCGTTCCCTGAGGCTGCGACCAGCCCGCCGGTTGAACGCGTCCCAGAGGGTCATGGCCATCCGGCTAGTCCGGGGATACCGCACGGTCTCCTGTGAGGCGGCGTGCCTCCTTGCCGGATTACCGCCATGGGATCTGGAGGCAAAAGTCCTCGCGCACGTGTGGGAGTGGCGCGAGGAGGTGAAACGCCGGGGCGTAACTCCGCTGCCGCGAGAAATCACGGTACAGCGGACAGAGCTCCGGCGGGATCTCATGGCGGCATGGAGAGTGCGATTGTCGCAACCCAGCGCTGGGCACGCCACAATTGCGGCGATAAGTCCCCTCTTTGAGGAGTGGTTGGAGAGGCGCCACGGCGTCCTCACCTTCCGCCTGACGCAGGTCCTCACCGGACACGGTTGTTTCGGGAGGTTCCTGTTTCGGATAAGGCGGGAGGAAACGCCCGGGTGTCACCATTGTGTGGATCGCCCGGAGGACACGGTGGAGCATACAGTGGAGGTCTGCCCGGCTTGGGCGGAGCACCGCCGTGTTCTCACGGAGGCGATCGGCGGCGGCGATCTCTCGCGTCCAAACCTGGTCCAGGCCATGGTGCGGAGCGAGAGTGCATGGGAAGCCGTCACCTCCTTCTGCGAAGCAGTAATGCTCGCGAAGGAGGAAGCGGAACGCGTGAGGGAGAGGCAACAGCCGCGCCCTCGCGCCCCTAGCCGCCGTAGGAGACGCCCTGGGCGGCGGGAATCGATTGCCGATTCCCGGCCACCGTAGGCGCGGGCTTGCGGACGACGAGTAATGGGCAGCTCGCCGTCCGGTAAGGACCAGGCCCGGGTCGACGGCGCGTTGTGTTCCACGCGCGCCTCAAAGAGATGTCAGCAGTGACGGGGTCAATTGGGCCGATGCCGCCGGGGTCGCGGGTAGTTCGAAAGAGATACCGTGGCCCTGGCACGGGCAGCTGAAGGAACATGGGTGGGTTTTAGTCAGTAAAAGTCTGACACGCCCTCCCGCCTCTGCCCAGAGCGGGAGAAGTCATTTGATGATTTCCCATCCACAAAAAAAAAAAAAAAAAAAAAAGGGTAACCTTGAATGAAGCCATATCTTTTCTTTGATCATATGAGACCATTTGAATTTGGGCAAAGTTGTATATCTCTGACAGTGACCCGACTCTGATTTTTTTCTTCTTTGATATAAAGGTGTATTTTTATTTAAATCATGCATGTCGACGACAAACGAAAATGTACTACCACATTTTTCGTCCAAAACAGTCTGTGGACTATGAGATCTACTTGATACCAAAGATGTAGGATTAGAAATTTCAGACAAAATTTCAGATGTTTGTTGTAGGTCTTCTATGATTCTTAAATTATTGGTGTTGAAATTTCTTTTAAAAGACCAATATAAAGCTCTTGGTTACATTTTAGGATCTAACTCTTGAGACATTTTGAAAAAAAATAGGGTCGTTATATTTTATATCTTGCTTTCTCAATATTTCACCATATTTTTGGAAAAGATACATTTGTTTATTGAAATCCACAATTGGTTTCCGTCCTCTCTTCATAGTTCTTAGCGTCTGTAATGGAAATCAGCGCCAATAGTTAAAATCTTCGCATTTTATCAAAAAACCGCACATATAAATATAATATCGACGCTCCCAAGCAATAACCCGGTAATCGAAAAATCAAAATTTTACAGGAGAAAAGATTTACTGATTTTATCAAATATCTTTTCAACAAGTGGGACTATTGAAGTCATTGATGTATTAAATGAAAGGTATTTTTTTGCTTAATATAACTCGACGCTCCCAAGCAATAACCCGGCAATCGAAAAATCAAAATTTTACAGCAGAAAAGATTTACTGATTTTATCAAATATCTTTTCAACAAGTGGGACTATTGAAGTCACTGATGTATTAAATGAAATGTATTTTTTTGCTTAATATAACTGTACCATTATTATAAAATCCCGTTTAGTCAAAACCTAGTAATTTATGAAAACAAATAATACCTAAAATTGTTTACATCAAATATTACAGTAATAGTAATTACGGGATTATTGCCGGAAATTTGTCAAATAAAATATTTCATAACATTATGTTATGGACTTCTACGGCGTTATTTTATATTGTAGGGCTGATATGTAACGCGTTGTTACGGAGTTATTGTGGTGATTTCAAATAATTTTGAAAACGGTATTGATTGCATTATTATTTCGATGAAAATTACAAAACCAGTATTATCGTTACCAGTCAATACCGATTTTTTTTTTCGTTATATTTAAATGTAATATTAGAAGGTAATAAACGAAAGAAATACAATAATTTCGATTATTAGTAATATTTATTAAACAACATAATGAAATTTAACACTTTAATTTTATGCTAACATTTATTAATAAAAAGAATTCTATAAATCAAATCCTGCAATCAACTTTGAGCTACATAAACTCATCAAAGTAGCTCTTCTTCAGAGATATTTTCGTTTTCCACTTCAGAACAGGATAAGGATTGGTAAAAATAATGGTAACTCTGTGGAATGGCTCCACTTCTACATAAACTCAAAAGGTCTGTGTGTAAAGCTTTGCTTATCGGTATACGTTGGTGGTATGCACGTTGCAACTGCACATTATCCATATATACAGCTGCGTCTTGAGTACTCGTACGCTTTCGTCCTCTTCGTCTAGCTGAGGTAGAGAGAGTGATGTTTATATCAAGCTCTGAATAAGTGTCTTCAAAATTATATTTGAAAAGCAACTTATTTTCTTGTGAATCGACCACGGTTACGTCCATGACGTTAGCCCAGCGGATTACATTTCCGTCTTTATCACACCGCCAATACTTGTCTTCTACGAGTGGTTTTAAATCGTAAATTTCGGACTGCTCCAATTCTTTCATACGATATTTTTCGCCAGTTATCTTTGAATTTAAAATAATGCTATAAATTTGGTCAGGGGTATATAAAACTTTATTTTTTAAGTTTTTCTCTATGCATGCATGCATGGAATCTCCTTCATTTTGACTATGTCCAGTTTCAAAAAAACGATGGGTTATGGTAATACCAAAAAGTTTAGCAGCATATACATAAAGGGCGAAAATATATCGATTTTTGTTCTGTCCATAACATCCATCCGAATATAGTGAAAACTTTGTTTTGCCTTTCTCACGTTCAGTTTTAAAAAAAGATAACAAAGCGCTTCCTATTTCGGAACTACCTCTTTTAGCGATTTGGTAGTGCCATAACAATATCCTATTTTTCGTACTGCATCAAAACCGGTAAAATTGTAGCATGGATATTTTCTTTTGTAATGAAATACGCCTACTTCAGATTGAGGCACACTCAATACATTTTGCAAATCAAATATTGCTACTGTCATATTACTTCTGTCAGCTGTCTCTTTTTCTTCTTTTTTTATTGATCTTACTTGAACAAAAGACAAAGACTACATTTACAGAGAAAATAACTTTTCTCTGTAAATGGAGTCTTTGTTTTTCCTCAAGGGTGGCTTTCCTCGTGTCGTCTGATTGTTCATAAATGGAGCTTGAAAGGCACTGGTCTTTTTTGGGTTTGAAAAATGAGTAGTTATATTGGGAGTTAAAAACTGTTTCGTATTGTCGTTTTGTTGCCATTACAATATCAGTGTAATTTTGTTCTGTAAACCAGGCAGTATAAAAGCGATACATTTTTGTAATATTCAAGTTTTCTGAAAGATATTCTCGGTTTGAAGTCGCTCTCGTATAGTGCGACTGTACTTTAGGAAATAATTTAATGTGCGTTTTAGTAGTGGTTTCTGTCATAGTATTAATTTTGTTAGGCCTATTATCATGTTTTCCCCGTTTATCTTGAAGTCCTTCGTCTGCTTTCATAACTTTTTCCATTGCTGTATGAACCACATATTCTCCGATTTGTAACGTATTCAAAAAAAAAAATTTACATACAGGAATTTTTACATCGTTTGAATTAGAGAAAAAATAGTTCAAAGTTTGTGTGCGGTTGTTTTTACGGTCTAACGTCATTCGTTTAATAGTTTGTGCTTGGACATATCTACTGATATACAACCACTGATGTTCACGATCAGCCAGACTATAAAATTTGTCAAATATTGCTTGTCTTTCTGCCGGACTGAATTTTTGGCTACAACCCTTTTTACACGCACATGGGGAGCCTATAGTTTTTTAGGATTTTTTTTTTGGAATTGCACCCTTCGTAAGCTTTGCCAGAATTTTTGAGGATTTTATTTTTCTTACTATGCCACTCAGTTCTATTCTGCTTGCGTTTCCTAGTCAGTTTTTTTTCGCTTTCTACTGCCTCCATATGTAAGCAATCACTTGAAGTTCTACCGCTCATTGTTGTGGCATTGTTACTTTCTAACTGCTCTTCTGGTCTTAAAGTTTCAATGTTTTCTTCTTCGCTACTAATTTCCCGCATTATGCTTGGACTATCCTCATTGTCGATTACAACTTCCTTAGCATGTGAGCAGTCATTTAAAGTTCTACCGGTCAATGTTGTGTCATTGTTACTTTCTGACTGCTCTTCTGGTCTTAAAGTTTCATTGTTTTCTTCTTCGCTACTAATTTCCCGCATTATGCTTGGACTATCCTCATTGTCGGTTACATTTTCCTTGGCAAGCGAGCAATCATTTAAAGTTGTACCGGTCAATGTTTCATTGTGATTAATTTCTGAAGTTTCATCTGGTTTTAACGTGTCATCTACATCTTCTTGGCTACTTATTGTTCTTGTTATGTTTGGTCTTGATTGCTTTTCCTTTTTAATATTCGGTTGAGATAAATCTAAGGTTGCTATATATATTTCTGATGAAGAAGCCACGAAATCAGCGTTGGTTAAATACAAAGATAGATTAGAAATTGTTGATGGAGTACTAATCATTTCTGGAAATGCTATAATTTTATTAATACATGCAGAGTCTCCGCTTAGACTTGAAACGCTACTTAAAGGACTTTTCAACATGTTTGGGCTTGGACTCGGAGCATATTCCGAGACGTCTGGCGAAAAATCTTCATCGGATTCCTGATCAGCGTCAACGTATTTTTTTTTCATTCTGTCTGTAATCAATAAAATTACCTGCGTTATTATTTAGTTGTAAATTCATCAGGAATTATGAAATAAATTGAACATTGTGTTACGCATTGATGAAAATAAAAATTGTGATGATTCAAATTATCTACGATTAGATTCTAATACATACCTCGTAACTCATATCGTGACAGAACTTGATTAGGAAAAGTTTCTTTTACACTACGTTCGGTATCAACTGCAATAAAATCGCAATCTGTATCTGAAATGATAAAGATTAAAATTTTCATAAAAAAAAACTAAATCCGCCCCTAAAAATATCAGCTTGAACATAGTATAATTCCTGCATTTATTTATTTATTTATTTTATTTTCGGAAAGCTTACAGTCTAATATCTTTAGAGGTAAATAATGTACAATATCGCTTAAAATTGCCATTTATAAGCTTTCACGGATTAAAAACTCAAATCAATCTGCCTAGCCTTTTCCCAACTATGTTGGGGTCGGCTTCCAGTCTAACCGGATGCAGCTGAATACCATTATTTTACATGGAGCGACTGCCTATCTGACCTCCACAACCCAGTAACTGGGTAATACGATACCCCTTGGTAAGACTGGTTGTCAGACTTTCGGGCTTCTGACGACCCGTAACGACTGTCAAAGATCCACGAATGACAGCCGGGACCAACGGCTTAACGTGCTTTCCGAGGCACGGAGGAGTCTCGGTATGTAAAGATGGTCACCCATCCACTGACCAACCCCGGCAAGCGTAGCTTAACCTGATGGATCGACCCGTGCGGCTGTTAATGCTTAGCCACGAGCTCCTCACAGATTAAAAACTATGTACCTAAAATAAAAAAATGAAATTGAACATACAAAAATTAAAAATAAAGTCTCCTTAAATATAACTTTCTTCTTTTAAATAAAACATAAAAAAATCTTTATTAGTACTAGTAGTAATGCTACTCATTGCGGTCTTTATCAAAATATTCTTTATTTATAGTTCGTCTTAATGTGCTAGGGCTGGTTCTAAATAGATCAACATCTAAAAGAGAGGGAAGGTTATTGAAGCTTTCTGCGCTACGTAAGAAGAAGGCATTCCGTCGGTAGTTGGTGGATACGAATGGAATGTGAAGAAGTGGCCGCTGCCTGAAGCCTACGTGATGGGTTCGGAGTGATATTTTGGAAAGAAGTTGGGAACAATCGATGGAACTATTGGCAATGTCTAACAGAAATGTAATGTCATTAGCATGGCGTCTGTTTTCCAGTGGTAGAAAATGGTATCTTTTGCAACGATGAGTGTAATCCGTTGAGCATTGTTTTGTCTTATAATCCAAGTATCTTAAAAACTTTTTCTGAATGCTTTCTATTCTTGACTTATACACGTCATATTTTGGGTTCCACACTTGAGATGCGTATTCAAGGTGGCTGCGTACGTATGAACAGTATAATACTTTAACCCTTAAATGGACGATTTTTGTTTCACGTTTTAAAAAAATATATTTGTGTAATAGACATGTATTACTGTCTAGGAAAAATGAGTAAAAAAATCTAGACATGAATTACTATACTTTTTTTTGCAATAATGTGAGTGTTGTTTATAAACTACATTGCGCATTCATTGAGATTTTGCAAGTATGGGTAAAATAAGAGTGGATTTGTTTTTGAAATGTATTTATTTATTCTTCATTATGATATTTATAAAAACAATTGCTTTTTTTCGTATCACATAAAGATACACGACATTTTTGGCACATTTTGAATGTAAAGCCTGAACATTTTGGGAATTTGCACCTCTGCTGCTTATCCAGCCAAACTGCCCAATGACATGTCTGATCCAATCTGACGTCTTTCAAAGGAATCGCTTGAGCTGGTCCTCGGAACTTCTTCATTACAAGTTCTCTTTGTATTGTGCTCCCACTAGGTCGACCACGTTTAGCGCCATTTGCAGGTAGACCCAATTTGCAGAGGGTTTCAGCAAGTTCTAGTGTGAATGTACCCAAATTGAGAAGTTGATCATTTCCTTTTATATTATTTACCTTATTGAACATAACCCATGAATTTATAACTGCGAGGTCCAGGAAATGATAAAATAAGCGCATGGTCCACTTGCGGCTCTTCATTGTAATGTGATAACGACCTATGAATGAATCTAATAAGTCCACGCCTCCTATGTGGGCATTGTACTCCTTGATGACTTTGGGGCATGGAATAGCAACTCTCTCTTTCTTCGATTTATCAAAGCGTGTGACTGTGGTTGCTGGTTCTGCTCCTACGTAAGTGGAAAGAAGGTTAACGGGCTTGTTATCTTTCCACACAACAGCACTTACGTCAATATCATCCACAGTCGCCACGTTTTCCTCATAGAATCCTCTGGGTACGTTCTTTTTCATTATAGTGTTTTTTTCAGGCAATTTGCAGTTTCTCAATCGGTTTACTCTTACTGTTCCCAGTGAGAAAATTCCTTCCTTAGCTAAATAGGTGACGAGAGGCACAGAAGTATAGAAGTTGTCGAAGTATATAATGTGATTCACATTGCGTAGTACCATTCTAGCTAACCTGACGACTGTATTGCCAGACTCTCTCAAATCTGACTCACCAGGTAAGATGTTATTTTTGGAGCCCCCTCCACTGTAAACCTCAAATCTATGAGCATATCCTTGTAGACTGCAGATGAGATATAATTTGAACCCCCACTTGTGGGGTTTATTGGGCATTTGTATTGTTTTATGTAATGGCTCATTTTGGTTGCACACATCTGCTCGTCTATGGAAAGCCTTTGGTCTAAGGGAACCTTCCCAAACTGGCAGTTGAGCGTTTCCTCAAGAGGTCTTATTTTGAATAGCCTGTTATAGTCTGGATGATCTTTGGGCAAGCATAGCGTATCGTCGGCAAAATGGAGAGTAGATCTTATTTTTTCAAATTTTTTTAACGGCATAGTATTTTTTATGTGATCATAACCAAATTTTTCACTCCAGTAAGCCCTGGTGTTTGGAAATTTTATAACCGAGATGTAAATCAGAATGCCTAGGAATTTATTTCAGATATTTTCATTTATAATTTCAGGATTGGAGATTTGTTTCTGGGCTGCGTATAAGTTACTTTGTTCTACAATTTGCTTTTTTAGATCTGATGTAAAATAAAATGAAAAAAAATCATACGGCGTGTTACAAGACATCAATGCTTCCGTTATCTGAGTTTCTCCCCTAAAAATAAGGCTGTCTTCAGCAGTAACAAGATTCCGTTTTCGCCAAACCAGAGGTCGTTTAGAAATCCCTTGTGATCTACTCTGGGGTGCTGCTTCTTCGGCTTCCAAAATAGGAGGGTCTGGCATATTTTCATCGTTGTCGATTACGAGAGGAGGATCAGCATCCACTTCATCAGACTGGGCATTCTCACCTTCATCACTATTTTCAAGGTCTCGAAGAACATCTCGAGCTGTTTGATAATAGTGACCTTCATCCTCTACTTCGGAGTCTGACCCGTCTAAGCCATCTTCTGAATCTTCAAGAGTTTCTAAATACTTTGTAATTTCGCTTTCTAGTAATCGCGGCATGCTGAAAAGCAAAATAAAAATCCTTCACCAAACATGCATTTATTTAGCAGGCAATGCGCATTGTAGTTTTCCTACAACATACCAGATTTCGCCTAATTCGACAGTAGCATCAAGTGATTTTCAATGTTTTACAACATGAACATGTAATTGAAGATATAATCAAGCAAATAAAAATATGTTATATACTTACATTATATTTTATCAAAGTCCGAACACAGCTACAAAACTTAGTTTCGCGCCACTAGAAAAGTTTTCTTCAAAGTGACATTTGACATTAACTTATTTTCAATGCATAAAAATATTGGATAGTGGTGCCGATTCTGTTGTACACCGAACTAAACTAACTAAACTATCACTAAAATTCCTTACTTTTTGCTATGAGAATCTTAGAGCTATTCTGCAAAAAAAACCTCTAAATTTAATAACAATTTTGACACAATTAAAATCGAGTTTGACAATCGTGATTCCGCGTGGTATAGTGCCTGTAGTATATTTGACCCGGTGGCTTTAATTGGAACTAACGAAATCACTATGAAGTGACAGGCTTGTCATATTTTGTTCACCGACATCGCTGTCGTTACCGGGTGAAATATCTTTTAGAGCTGGAGGGGCGCAGGGAGGGGCAGCTTCAACGTGTTTTATATGGAAGGTACCTTTTTTTTGGTACCTTTTTTTTGGTACCTTTTTTTTGGTACCTTTTTTTTGGTACCTTTTTTTTTGGTACCTTTTTTTGGTACCTTTTTTTTGGTATCCACATGTTGAGTGATAGGGGTTAATGGGTTTTTAAAGGGGGGCCAAATTTTCATTATTTTTGCGATAGGACTCACCGTTTTCGAGATATATGCAAAAGAAAAGAAAAAAATACACTACTGTTTTTGCATCCGAAGTCAAGGTCTCGGTGTGAATTTTAGTTCATGTCAACTAATTTTATTCCACACCTTTTTAATCGCGATTAAATATAGTCTGATTTAGTTTGACAATTAAAATATTAGGTGAAAACAGTCAAATTCAGAATAGCAAAATTGCCATTTTCACTAAACTAATAACTCCGTACAATCTTAGTCCTGTCAAACTAAAATATAGTTAAGTTGTGTCACTTTAGTCAATTTCAGAATTGGAAATCGTCGTTTGACAGGAATAAACTAAATTTTAGTGATTTTTAGTCTAGTTTAGAGGCATTTGTGACAAGAGAATCGGCACCAGTGCCAACATTAAAAAAAGTACAAAATTCGTTCAGAAATAAGAACTAGTTGTCAAAATTAACAAAAAATTAAAAGAAGGTCAATTTTATCTGTGATGTTTAGTATGTTGTTTAAAAACAACATTGTCCATTTAAGGGTTAAGTGGTTTTAGAGAGTTGAAGCAAACAGATGGTCTTATTATGAAACCTAGGGACTTGGACGCTTTCTTTACGATTTCATCAATATGCATTTCGAATGTGAGTTCACTGTCCTGGATAACGCCCAAGTCCCTTATACTGTTCACCTTAGTGATTGTTTGGTTATCCAATGCATAACCTGAACCAATTGTCTTCTTTTGGCGTGTATAAGTCATATGAAAGCATTTGGATACATTTAGTTGAAGTTTGTTTAGTCTACAGTAATCTACAAACCTATTGAGATCTTCCTGGAGTAGTGAAGTGTCAGATGAACAACGTACTGTTTTAAGTATTTTCATGTCATCGGCGTATAATAGAATGTACGAGTTAATAAAACATTTCTTAATATCAGCTATAAATAAATTAAATAAAAGAGGTCCTAATATGGATCCCTGAGGAACTCCAGATGGTAATAGGTCTTTACGTATGAAATTGCCGTTTTGTATGAAAAAATTTAAACGAATTTTTTTCATGCATTTTTTATTTGTATTAATCGAAGTAATCACCCATGCAATCTATGCATCTTTGCCAACGCAGTGGCAGTTTATTGATGCCCTTCTTCAAGAAATCAGCTGGACGGGAGGCAACAAATTCTTCAAAGGCATTTTGTACTGCCTCTCGGGTATTGAATTTATCAAAATTCTGGAAAAAGTAGTAGTCTGTAGGCGCAAGGTCTGGTGAGTAGGGCGGATGACGGAGAGCTTCCAACCCCAGTTCTTGCAACTTGGAGACCGTCTGCTGTGCAGTATGAGGTCGCGCGTTGTCGTGCAGGAGCAGCGGAGACGAGCGATTGACCAATGCTGGTTGGAGATGTGCCAGCTTCTCCATCATTGTGTTCAGTTCTTCACAGTACACATCTGAAGTAATGCTCACCCCGTTTGGTAAGAAGCTGTGATGAATCACACCGGCGCTAGACCACCAAACAGTGACCATCACTTTTCTAGGGGTAAGTTTTCGTTTAGGGCATTGTTTAGGTGCTGAACCAGGATCCAACCAACTTGCTGAGCGCTTGCGGTTATCAAACAGAATCCATTTTTCATCGCAGGTAACAATGCGGTTAAAAATTCCTTCATTTGTGTGTCTGTTGAGCAGTGCAAGGCACGTCTCGACGCGTACTTCGCGCTGGCGATCATTGAGTTCGTGGGGCACCCATTTGTCAAGCTTTTTTACCTTGCCAATTTGACGCAAATGGACCAATATTGTTTTGACGCTAACGTCGAAAGCTGCTGCTAATTCAGCCGTAGATTGTGTATCATCAGCTTCCACAATCGCCTTTAATTCGTCATTGTCGACCAGTCTTCGGACGACCGCGAGGTTCATTTTTCAGGTCGAAATTTCCAGAACGGAAGCGAGCAAACCAATAACAAGTGGTGCGTTGGTTTGTAGTGTTAGCTCCGTAAACGTCGTTGATGTTGCGTGCCGCTTGTGCCGCGTTGCTGCCACGACGGTACTCATATTCCATAATTACTCGAATTTTTAACGTATCCATGATGACGAAAAAGATTGAAATGCGATGAAAATGTAACACTAATCAATAAACAAATGACTACTTTTGGAAAAAAAAATCCATGTTTTTAAAATAAAATTAATTTGAAATTAGAATTCTTAGCCAAACAAAAATTATTTTGATTTAAAATGGCCAGTACTGCAGAACGGCAATTTCATAGGTAAAGACCTAATATAAGCTTCCAACTGGAAGTGAAATCCTGTAGTACTACTGCTTGTGATCTGTTTTTAATGTAGGATGAAAACCATCGATATAGGTCGCCGTGAATTCCAGCTAAGAGAAGTTTGCGTAAAAGTACCCTGTGGTCAATGCGGTCAAAACATTTACTGTAATCTGTATAAATTACATCAACTTGTGCTATGCTGCTCATCACCAAAGTCACATTTTAGGGCTGAATAAACTGCACAGTAAACAACACGCTCAAGCACTTTGGAGAACAGGCATAGCTTCGAAATAGGGCGGTAGTTATCTACGAGGGACTTATCACCTTTTTTAAAAACTGGCGTAACGAATGCAGATTTCCACATTTTAGGAACAGTGCCTTCTGCTAAAGACCGCTTGAATATAATACAGATAGGTTTGGTTAGACTTTTCGCACAGTTGACTATAAATATAGGTGGTATTAAGTCTGGGCCACCTGATTTAGAGAGATCGAGCATTTGAAGTAGCTTTAGTACTTTTTCGTGGCATACCTCTATGGAGCTGATGCTTACTGTGCTGGTGGATGGTGTTGTGGCTTGATTCTGGTCGTTTATGTCTGGCTCTTGAAATGTTGACTGAAAGTATGTAGCGATCAGGTTACTGATTTCTTCTCCAGTGTCTGCGGTTGTGTCTTGATATTTCAGTATATTAGGAAAGTTACTGTTACTTCTCTTGCTTTTAATATAGGACCAGAAAAATTTTGGGTTTTTGATAATTGATGACTCGACTTTATCCATATACGTACGGTAACAAGATTTCTCTATTTCTGCAGCTCTATGACGCAGTGAAGAAAAGGTTTGATAATCTGATATATTTCCATAAGTTTTAAATTTCCGGTGATATTTATATTTTTCTTTCAGGATCTTAATTAGAGCAGATGTATACCAGAGTGGGTGTGATGAATTTTTAATGGACTTTTTTGGAATATACTGATCTCGAATTTCATAAAGTTTTTTTATAAAAAAGACTAACAGCATTGTCTAGTGGCTCAACACTCAGCAACTCGTCCCAGTCAACGTCATCAAGAGCGGACATTATAGCACCGTAATCTCCTTTATAGAACTGATATTTAGTGTTAGTTTTTTCTGATAGTGAGTGTATTTGAACAAAGTCAGCCTGAATAGTAAAAGGTTTGTGATGCATGTCAATAGGTTCTGCTAATGGGTCAAGACATTCGTGTATGTCCAGGGGCCCATTAGAAAATGCGAGGTCTAAAAGTCTGTCATTCGCGTTCCGTACATTATTAAACTGGGATAAGTTACATAATATTTATAGTATCGGAGAAGTAAATAAGATAGCGGTTTTTATAATTTCGTGGTAGTAATTCAGCGCTGTCATTTGTATGACACCATTCTACGTCATTACCAAAGTTAAAGTCACCCAGAACAATAAATTTATCTAACGGATTGGTCAAAATTAAGTTATTTAAATTATTTGTAAAATTCTGAAGCTGAGCGGTATAAGAGTTACCCGTATGTTCATTACAAAGGTAAAGGGTACAGATATGTATGTAATAAGATGTAACTTGAGGTCTAGATCTCTTTAAGGTTATAGTTACCCAGATATCTTCAGCAGAACTACGCCAGTTACATCTCTCCGCGACGATCAAATCATTCCGTACGGCAATCAACACACCGCCTCCTCGAGTTTGCAAGGTGTGACTGTAGTGCGGTCACGCCTCCAGACCACATACCGCGAATCAAATAATTCGCTGTTGAAAATACCATCCACTAACCAAGTTTCTGTAATACTATAACATCGTAGGATTTAAGAGATACATTTCTGAATAGGTTTGTTTTTGTACGGAGACCACGTACGTTTTGGTAATAAATATTAAGCGGAGCCATTGATGAGTCCTTCACTAATAATTATGTTGATAAAATAACAATAAATTGATAATAACGTTTTATCGAATCCAACAAACACAGCAATGCCCAACGGATAACCTTCCAAAACCTTGCAAGAATTATAAATAAAAATAGCCATAGGTAGCAACAATAGGTCACAGGTGTTAGTAATATGCATAGAACATTCATCTTTAAATAGGTAGCAATAAGACAATAAACCGCGAAACCAACAAAAAATAGCGTGAATGTTGACCAGTACCAGCTAGTAACAAGCAGCAGTAATGCACAATAGAAATTAAATATTAAAAAAAACAATCAGATCGCATTTAGCAAAACAAAAACAAATTATGAAACAAAAATAAGATTCTAAAAAGAAGCCAGTTGTGATATTGACCCGAAAAGGTAGGTAGGAAGTTTAAGTTTTATCCCACCTTTATTTCCAGAAACAGAACCAGCACCTGTAACCGATCCATTGCCCGCAGAGGCCTCCTGCTTATTCAACAGCTCCTGGGCAACAGCAATCGCAGAATAGTACCGGATCTCGTAGGTTTCGCGCTCCTTGTACTGGTCCTCTGGAATATCAGATACATTCTCTATGTCACTTTGTATACTGTCATATTCAGGATACAACTCCTCTATTTTTGTTAACCTTATTATTAATTCACTGATTTGTAAGGTACTTGAAGTATCACAACTTGTTACAATATCTAAATATCATTGAAATTGAGTTAATTTAGCCTTACAGGTTCCACGTTTTTTATGTAATGATTTGTAATCCATGATAACGAACCACTTAATGAAATTAAAGTTTAAGACAAGCTACGAAATCTTTAGGTAAAGGGTGCAAGGTTATACTTAAATTTTATCTGTAAAGGAAGCAGAGAGGGTGCGCACGAAACAAGACAAACACCAAGCAAGCGAGTGCAACGCGCCCGCGAAAGCCCCACGGCACGCAAACCTGCCACGCGGCTGGCGCAACTGCCGTAGTAGCTCAGCCGTGGAAGGCAGCAGCGACCACGTTGTCGCAGTATAGGTATTGAGCTGTGAACACGAAATAATAACTATGAGTATATGAACACAATAAATAACCATGCATAGGGGCGTTTCAAGATACTAAAGGCCTGACAAAGGGATTTTTATAGAAATGAATCGAACATTAATAATGAGTAAAGGGACAGCGTGGGTTAGCCCAACGTTAAACAGGGAATTTAGGTTTAATGAAATGAGGATGGACTTTGCACTCTGTTTGCACTAAAGGTTGGCACTATGATCTATGAATTCCATCCATGATCTATTTTCCTTCCAAATTGATGATATTTCGCATGACGCAATCCAAGTGTCGTGCTTGCGTAGTCCACTAATGGCCGCCTCGTGCGCAGTTTCTTTGTTCTTTCTTTCTTGTCGCGTTGCGTCGCGTCGCCCGTAAACTCGTAATCCGGCTCGAAGGACCAAAATGTAGAACTTGTTGAATGCTGGCAGCGAAGGGGTGGACTCGTTGATGTCTAAAAATTCGACACGCTATATCGACTGGTGTCGTACGTCGCTTCTCGAAGATGAATGTTGACTGGTGAACGGTGAACGGTGGGGCGCGCCGCTCACTCCGCGCAGGTACCCCGCGCGCGTCTCCGCTACCGCTGCGTCGCCTCCCGCGCCGTGCCGTATGCGTGTGTGTAGTGCACGAACACATAAAAGGCGTCAACATGTTGCCCCCCTCGGCAAGGGACTGTAGCTTGTAGACACATCAGGCCGATCTTCAACTGGTAGCGGGCAAAGTCGATTGAAGGCGCGCCGAAGAGTACCCGATGTAGTCTTCACGTCTGCTACCCTGGTCACACCGTCGGAGCCTGGATACTTATGTACCTATTCGTTAGATTTAAGAATCATTTTATATGAATGGAAGGTACAGGGTGTCTCACGGCAGAGTTAGGATTTTGAAATGAAATAAAAGTCAATTTGCATATTTTTGTGAAAACATTTTTATTGAAAATTATTGAACTGTAATGCGGATTTTATTTTTTAAAGATAACATCTTCCAGATGTCTTCCATTTCGTAGCACGCACTCACGGAATCTATTCATCGCATTTTGCATAACGCGCCTAAGCATAGCCGGCTCGATGTCGCGTATTTCTCGTTGGATATTTTGTTTTAGCTCAGCGATATTCCTCGGAGTATTGACGTAAACTTTGCTCTTAAGGTACCCCCATAGGAAAAAGTCCATGGGGGTCAAATCTGGTGATCGCGGAGGCCACGCGATATCACCAAAGCGAGATATCAATTTTTGACAATTCACGAAGTTGGTCCATAGTGGCTCTTGCAGTGTGGCAAGTGGCTCCATCCTGCTGAAACCACGTTCTTGAGCTGTAGACTGGATGCTCTTGAAGTTGGGGTATAAAATAATTGGATATCATTTGCCGATACACCTCACCAGAAACAGTTACCGTAGCACCTGTCGCATTTTCAAAAAAATACGGCCCGATTATTCCATTGACCGAAAGAGCACACCACACTGTCACTTTTGGGCTATGCAGCGGTCTTTGATGTTTTTGTCTGGGATTGACAACTGACCAAAAGCGACAATTTTGTTTGTTAACATATCCATTTAAATGGAAATGTGCTTCGTCACTCCAAAACACAGTATTCAAAGTGCGAAATCTCTCAATGATTGTCTGGCAAAAACTTTTACGTAAATTGTAGTCATTTTCATTTATTTCCTGCACT
Organism: Cosmia pyralina; assembly: GCA_946251885.1. Lineage (NCBI taxonomy): Eukaryota > Metazoa > Arthropoda > Insecta > Lepidoptera > Noctuidae > Cosmia > Cosmia pyralina. The sequence goes on along the minus strand of OX276342.1, from coordinate 19,611,399 downwards.
ATCTGTATTTTATAGGGATGGAATTTCAAATCACGTTTTAAAACCCGCTCTACAGTTGATTTGGTAACGTTTAAAGCCGCCGCTCTTTTGCGTATTGACATGCGTGGATTGCGACGAACGCTAGCTGCCACTTCGTTTATTGTTTCTTCCGTACTTGAAGTTCTGCTTGGGCCCGGACGCGGTTGATTTATAGCGGAACCGGTAGCTCGAAACTTCATAATCCATTTACGAATCAAATTTTCGCTTGGTCCATCGCGTAAACGTCTGATATTGTAGTGAGAACAAAACTGTCTCCGAGCCACAACGTACGATTCTCCACCTTTCAAAAACGCCTCGATAGCGAACGCGCGGTGCTCACCCGACCACTGCGACATCGTGACTAATGAATCCGCACGAAGGACGAAGCTACTGCGCTCCTCCCCCCGCGCTTACCTGCAACGGTTTTTTAAATATTCAAATTTAAAATCCTAACTCTGCCGTGAGACACCCTGTAGATATTGATGTATCGTGTAAAACTACAGTATAATAATTGAAAACCTCTGCTTTTTGAAGAAAAAACATTCAAAAATCCATTACACTTGACTTAGATAGCACGACCCGAAATAAAGACGAATTCACGAATGAAATTTACAACCATGTCATAGTTACAATACAACTTATTATTCTTTAGTAGTAGTGAGTAATTACTAATTAGGGATTATAAAAAATCAATAAACCTTTTGATAATGCTTGGACGTCAGACTTTGCACTGGTAGATATTTTTTCACTTTGCTTCGGGGGTATTTCTGAACATTCTACCTCTTGATCGGCGCCTATCAAATAGTAAACAAAAATGTTACAAAATACACAATTATAAACAACTTCAATAAGCGGTGCTAAGTTATAGCAGGTACTTACCTGTAATTATTGAGTCATTTGTGTCCTCAACCATTAGTGGTAGGTAGGTACTAAGTAAGTAATAGTAGGTACTTACTTGTAATAATTGTGTCATTTGTGTCCTCCACCATGTGAAGCATTCGTTTCACACGTTCATTTATTAATGGTCTATTTCTTTTAAAAATCATTATTGGTCTATTTCTTCTAAAACTCATTATCACTAATTGCACTCAATAACTTCACAACTAAACTATCCGTTTTTCACTAAAACTTAAATAATATCGAGCGTGACGCAAATATCTGCGTGCAAATCCAGAGATCTGAATGCAACTGTTTACGTAAACAAACTTTATGCACTGGGCCGACCATGGAGAAAAGAATAAAGCGGAGATGCCGCAAGGCCTAATCTCTTTAGAAACAAGCGTCGCCTGAGTGCGGGTGAGAGGGGGACGAGGTACGGCGATGGCTACGCCCCACGATGGAAATCCCGCCCATTTTTTGTAACGCTATCTACCGGTGAAAGGAATTATTACAGTGAAACTGAACTAGCTATTTTTATTTTAGTTCGTCTACTGGCCACCATGGCGTAACACATCACGAAACATTGTTTTAGAACATTCTACGGGTATTAATATGGCGGGACCATATTATTTATTACCCAACTGCGGGTGAGGCCCAAAAGGTGGGTAATGTGTTCCCTGTTTGAAATTTAAAAAAAAATATAGTGTCATGTGGAGTATCGGGTATACAACATTCGTTTTTGTTTACCCTAAACCTGAAAAGGGGTCATTGTACTCATCATTTTGAACAATTTTTTCTATGGGACCAAGCTTGAAATCGCGAAAAAAAATCAGCTGTTCAGTACATTTTGACGAGTTTGATGTAGATAACTGTACTGAACAGCTGATTTTTTTCGCGATTTCAAGCTTGGTCCCATAGAAAAAAATGTTCAAAATGATGAGTACAATGACCCCTTTTCGGTTTAGGGTAAACAAAAACTAAAGTTCGTTTAGGTAGGTAGGTAGTCAAATCAAAAAATTGTTAACAATCAATCTTTATTGGACAATGCTTATTGTTGGCCACTAAACAACACAGTTTTATTTAACAGCTTTAAGACGCGAAGAACAAGACAGGATTCCAATGTGCTCAAGGGGAATGCAATTTCCTTTAAAGGAATCCTTTAACTCCGTGTTAATAAGAGTTTTTTTGTACCCCGCCTGAAACTGTCGCGCCGTAGGGTTGTTGTTTGTCCTTCCATGTGCCAATATTGCCAAAGAATAACTCAAGGTGATCCTGGCTAAACTTATACAAGGGCAAATAAATAAGTTCCTTTTTTTCTTGTACAAAACTTTTGTACAATCTTATTGCGCTGTCTATAAAAACGATGCCAATGAAACCAGTTTTTCTTCTTGACTGAATAATTTTTTGAGAACATGTTGCTAAATGCAAGATGTAATTTTTAGAAAATATTAAAAATGATAACGTTTTGGAAAAATTGCCTTCATTTTTATTTTTTTTGCTTTTTTGGTTCCGTATTGTTTTAAATTTTTCTAATTTAGTATGGCAAACAAGTCGTTGATTAATTTTAAAAATAAAATTGTTCCAAAAGCTTCTTTGAAATAATTATGCCTTTCTCGGCAAGATTCTAAGGCTTTGGCAACACTTGTACTAAAAAGTTGACTTGCCAATTTAACTTTCATCTTTTCCCAGTGAAAGTTGATATGTCTATCCGTTAGTTTGTTTCCAATATTTAGAGTTTCTTTTTTCTGTAAAAAAAAAACAAATAAATTACATGAAGATAATACATTCGAAAAATAAAATAGGGTCTTGCTGGCATGAGGCCCACATTTTTATTTGTCAGTTAGGACCAACTACTTACCGTTAGATGGCGCACTTTTCTTATTTTAAATTCTTCTTGTTTCATGTATCAAGGTATGTAATTTACCTATAAAATAACTTATAACAAGCTAAATAAACTTAAGCAAGTTATTTGAGCCGAAAATTGATCATCGTATTATGCTTAATTGTGATAAAAACACGGAGTTGTCAAGAGTGGTTATATTGCATCTCTTCGACGACAGATGTCTCTAGCTACTAGCAAACGAGAAAATGTGTTTTAAAATGAAAATATACATTTTAGGGACTTACACGTGAAATGTTATGCCATCAATATGTTTCAGTTTTGATCCTGAACAATTTTTGCATCCAACAACAGCGCACTTCATTATAAAAACAATATAACAAATAAAAAACCATTAAAATACATCGGACCCGAACGCGATGACGATTCACTCGAAACTAAGATTTGTGTCCCCGCCCACCTGTGACGTCTTGACCTTATTGATGGCGCACGACCTAATTGCCTTGCGGCATCTCCGCTTCTTTCTCTACTCCGTGGGGCCGACGATCAAGGACACTTATTGGGGGCGTGGCATATATCTATTACTGTCCATTAGCTATCAAAAGAAAGAGACAATTGCGCTTTGCAAACTATTGCGCGGCTAGACAAATACAGTAATATCCAGAACAGAGCTAGGTGTGAAAATAGGTTGGGTTAGGTTGGGTTGTAGGTGGAAATTTGAAATAAATTGACCGTATTGAAATATTACGTACATTAATGAGCAAACACTAATCTTAAATAACATTGTTAGTGCGTATTACGGAATACGTATTTTAAAATTAATTCAACAATAACCTCATAAACACATATTTACCAAAAACTTCATGAAAATTATTTACGCCTATAACCCGGTATTCGCAACTTACCAAAATAATATATAAATAGTTTTTTCTGTACAGCACCCTAATTGCGTAACACATTATCAATCGGAGTTGGTTTGATTTTGAAACAAATTGCTAATCCATTGCTTCATATGTTCGAAAAAATTGTCTGCTCGACAAGGTAAATAACGCAATGAATGTTGTTGAACTGTCAAAATGAAACCAACTCCGATTTATAATGTGTTTCGCAATTAGGGTGCTGATCTATAACAGGTTTGTTGCCGGAATATTATTGTGCCTTATTTCCCAACAATAAACACGTGTGTCATGATTTCTTTGTAAATATGATTAGGAAAAATCTGAAAAAAATTGCTAAGGTGTATTCCAGTCTACAGATGCCGAATTTGACATAACAGCATAAAACCCATAATAGCACATTACCGAGTTCTTGGTTGGGGGGATCGATATATAATAGATTAATGGATTACAGTATTAAAAACTATAATTTCTGTATTATTTAGGTAACAGATGATTGAACTAAAATTTATAATATAGTTTGAGAGCAGTGGTGGTCCAGTGGTAACGGCCGCGACTTACGAGTTGGTCGTAGGTTCGAACCCCGACAGTACTTTGTGTAAATTAACTCATCACCACTGCTCTCAAAACGGTGAAGGGAGCATCGTGAGGAAACCGGCATGTCCTAGAACCAAAAATTCGAAGTCATGTGACATCTACCAACCCGCACTGGGCCCGCGTGGTGGATGGTGGATTTCGGCCCAATCACTCCCACAGAGAGGAGGCCTGTGTCCCAGCAGTGGCAACGTTATAGGCTGATTATGTATGTATATAATATAGTTTTAGGAGTATAAATAAATACGTTCGGTACTTACATTTTTCTTGCATTAAACAGAAAAACCACTTGTTAACCTAATAATACTTATTCGAGTTATTGTGTCGGTGGCACTCAAATAATTGATTATTGACATGCCGTGACAGTTGTCATTATACTACGACAACTGATTAAATCCCAACCTTTTCTACGCAATCTGTACCTATTTAATTCGAGTAAACCTGCACTGACCTACCACACTGATGCTGTCACTATCACGTAAGCTCACGTATGTGCACTAAATCTCGTATAAAACTAAATGAAACGTGCGACTCAGCAAATAACAATAACATATGTCGGGTAGAAGAAAAAATATTAAAAGTTAAAATTATATGAACCCTCAACACTCAATTTCTTTAAAAAAATAAAAATCGAATAAATCGTAAATTAAGCTGTATAGAAAAATGATTTTTATGTGAAACTTTAGTCATAAAGTTGTACAAAAATTAATCGTAATTTGTGTTAATCAATCGAAGTAGGTTGATGACCTATGAGTATTCATAAGGATCACTCAGTTCAGCAAATCTAGGAACATTGAATTTCTCATAACTTTTAACAAAAGGTATTTAATATAAGATATTATGATATTATATTATATATATATGATATGATATGATATTATATATCATATCATCATATCTGTTATGATATTTATTGTACAAATATATTCGGAACATACATTTTAGGATAAAAAAATAGATGTATAGAAAAAGTCAACCTAAACTTATTACAACGACCACTCAGACAAAATGGTGTCTGTACCGAGTGATCCAATGATACTGTAATAGATACCTGGAATTAGCTTTAAATGCCTAGATGGTTTTATAAAACATTGTGACTATTAGTTCATAAATTTTTGAGATGTAAATTTAGTCGGTAGAGGAAGTTTTTGTTGAGATTTAGCTCATGACCGTTTTTGCAAAATGTCTGAATTGACCTTGAGAGTGACAATTTTTTTACTTTGGGCTATGACTTTTGACTATTTTTGACTAAATGTACAATCAGATTTTAACAGGAAATAAAAAAAGATCACTCAATCCAAATGCACATATCTGTAGCATAACTCTGATTTAATACTACTTTATTAAACTTACACTGCTTACTACTTCTTATGTGTTGTATTGGGTTTTCCATCAGGAATTTTTCAGTAACAGTCGGAAATCTGGATTTGTGCTCAGTTGTGGCAAATACTTGGCGGAATGTGGATGTACTAGACCTCTGCTTTACCCTTCGGAAAATATGGTTGTGGAGTTATTCTTACTGCTATGAAAGAGGATTCTATATTATACCTGTTTTTTTTTTATATCTTATGAGATATAACTAATAATAATAATAATTACCCTCAACATGTTTTCTTTTAATTTACCCTTTTCAATTTTATTTTTAGGTTAATAAATACGTCTATGTCAAATTATCTAATTGTCAATGTCAAGTTACAATCACAAGTTGAAAAGTCCACAGATTATCTTTAAGTATGACAAGAAGGGTTTGAAGATTGACGTAATGTTCTTTTAATCTCGTCATAATTTAGTATTTTTACCGTAATATTTTATTCGTGTAAACTTGTTTTGTTTTTTCTGTTTATCATGATATTTTTATTACTATTTTATTCCGCATGATAGTCTCACTGTTTTGTTATTATGTTTCTGCTGTGTGTTCTATCCACTGAGCACTACTTGTTTTTATCTTGTAACTAGTTTACGAAATGATTAGAATTAGATGATGTTGTGAGCTGGCGGGTGGTGCAGATATGCAAACGTCGTACCAGTAGGTCGTGTAGTATTTTTAGCGTTGTATATAATTATTTATTTATACATATTTATTTTATTTACTTATATTTATGACATCTGATAACGATTCTTTTTATTCTGCCAACGAATCTAGTGCCTCTTCCAGCAATGAAAGTTTTACTTCTTTTACAGACACCTTGAGTGTTCTTTTACGCCGAAATTTCAGCCTAAATTCTGGCCGGCTATTTAACGTGTGCCACATCAATGCTCAGAGCATTCCCAGTCACTACAACGAACTGTACGACACGTTTTTCGACAACAACGTTCACGCCGTCCTGATTTCCGAGACTTGGCTCAAACCTGACCTACTTTCAACTACTTACCCACTTCCTGGTTTCGTTCTTCTTCGCAATGACCGGATCGGGAAGAGAGGGGGTGGTGTAGCCATCTACCTTCGCGATAATTTCCCTTTTAAAATTCTAGCTTCTTCTTCTTCCAATGAATCCGCAGAGTTTCTTTTCCTCGAGGTTTGTGTCAAAGGAGCCAAAACCGTCCTTGGCGTTGTCTACTGTCCCCCTTCCATTGATTACTTCACTGAATTCGAATCAGTACTTGAATCTTTGGGTTCGGAGTATACACATCACATTGTTATGGGAGATTTTAATACCAACCTCCTTGCCCTTAACTCCCATCGGTCCCATAAACTTCTGCATCTAATCGAGTCAGCCAGTCTGCATGTTTTGCCTCTCCAACCTACTCATCATAATATGGTCAGTGATGATACTTGGCTTGACCTGATCCTCACCTCTAATCCTTCCCTAGTTTCCTCACATGGTCAACACGATGCTCCTGGCTTTTCCCATCATGATCTTATTTTCTTATCTTATGTCCTTAAACCCCCTAAACCTAAACCAACGTTCCAGTACAGGCGTGCCTTTGCGCGTATGAATAGCGAGAGGCTTCAACAAGATGCGTCCAATATTGACTGGTCACCCTTGGAAGCAGCTGCTTCAGTTGACGAAAAAGTCAGATTGTTCAACGATGCTGTGGTCAAGCTATACGACACCCATGCCCCTTACAAGAAAATCAAGTTGAAGCGTCCACCTGCGCCTTGGATGAACAGGGGAGTTCGGATGGCAATGCGACGGAGGGACCGCGCATTTCGGAAATTCAGAAAGGATCGCTCGGAAGACAATTGGGCCTTCTTTAAGGCTGCTAGGAATCGGTGTAATCAGATGATACGCAACGCTAAACGCCGCCACATCCTGAATAATATCACTTCTTCTTCTCCTGCTGATATTTGGAAGTTCCTTGGAACATTGGGCATCGGTAAATCGCGACATTTGGACCTTCCTAGCACAATTGGTTTGGACGATCTAAATCGGCATTTCTCTACTGTTCCCACTCTAGATAGTCTAACCAAATATCAAACCCTTAACTACCTTGCGGGTCTGTCGCGTCCAAACATTAACCCCTTTGTCTTCACCCCAGTCGACCCGGGAGAGATCAAAAAGATTATCCTATCCATTAAATCCAAAGCAGTGGGCTGTGATGATATCAGCCGTCATATGATTGTAGCGGCTCTTGATCATCTTCTCCCTGCAATATCCCACATCATAAACTTCTCCCTTTACACTGGTGTTTTCCCTTCCCTGTGGCGTAAAGCCCTTGTTCGGCCACTGCCTAAGATACCCAATCCCTCTCTTCCTAGTCACTTTCGTCCAATTTCCATCCTTCCCTTTCTGTCTAAAGTGCTCGAGGCCAGTGTTCATAAACAATTCTCCCACTTTATTCACCGCAACTCCCTTATCAGTGCATTTCAATCCGGTTTCAGGCCCGGGCACAGTACCGTTTCAGCTCTCCTTAAAGTGACTGACGACATTAGGCGGGGAATGGAAGACACTAAAGCTACAGTTTTGGTGTTAGTAGACTTCTCCAATGCTTTTAATACCGTCAGTCACGAAATCCTTTTATCCATCCTTTCCTATCTTATGGTCTCTCCGGAGGTATTGGAATGGTTTGCCTCTTATCTTCAGGGGCGTCAGCAGTCTGTTCGTGCTGGAGACTCTTCGTCGAGTTGGCATGATCTTGCAGCTGGCGTCCCTCAAGGCGGTATATTATCTCCTCTTTTGTTTTCCATTTTTATTAATCTCATTACCACCGAGCTTCGGGCTGCGTATCATCTTTATGCTGACGATTTGCAGCTTTACTGCCAGGCAAGTGTTGACAACATATCCGATGCGATTGACGAGCTGAACCGGGATTTAAGTGTGGTTAAAAGCTGGTCTGATCGATTTGGAGTGGCGGTTAATCCTATCAAGTGTCAGGCTATCATTGTAGGGAGCCCCCACAGTATGAGAAAGCTGAATGACTTAACTGTGCCACCTGTAATGTTTGACAACGCAGTCATCCCGTTTAGCTCCAATGTTAAGGATCTGGGTCTGCATGTCGACACTTGTCTTGACTGGCGAAAGCAGGTCACGACTGTAAGTAAGAAAGTCACCGGAACGTTGAGGTCGCTCTATCGGTTGAAAAACCTTCTTCCATCACACATAAAGGCCATGCTTGTACAGTCCCTAATCTTTCCCATAATAGACTATGGTGATGTGTGTTATTATGACCTGAATGCAGATCTCCTCAATAAACTTGATCGCCTTCTAAATAACTGCATTCGATTCGTCTTCAATCTTCGTAAGTATGATCATGTGTCTGCGCACCGATTGCTTTTAAAATGGTTACCCATACGTCAGCGCAGAGAGCTGAGGGCTCTGTCTATGTTGTATTCCATACTAAATAAGCCTACTTCTCCTTCTTATCTGACTTCCCATGTTCAATACTTGTGCTCTGCCCATAGTAGAAATCTTCGTTCAACCAACAATCATCTTCTACGATGTCCTTCTCACCGCTCTGGTTTTATTCATTCTTCTTTCTTTGTCCAGGCGGTATTTCTTTGGAATGCGCTCCCTCTGAACATCAGGATGGCAACCAGTCAGCTATCGTTCAAAATGAAGGCTCGTGAACATATTCGTATAAAGTTGGCAGAATCACTTCAGCGCTGATTCTTGCTGGATTCTTTTTCTCCTCTACCTATCGTTATTTCTCTTGACAAAGTTTATTCTGTTTATATGTATGTATATATGTATTTATTTATTAGTATTTATTCTTTTTCGAGTTATCTATCCCTTATGCTGCACCTGCCATGTTTTCTCTCTGCATCACCCTAAGGTTGACTGGTAGAAAATGCCTCAGGCATTAAGTCCGCCTTTGTACAGTATTTTTTTACTTGTGCATAAAGTTTTAATAAATAAATAAATAAATAAATATAAAAAAAAAACACGTATAATATAGAATCCTCTCCTCTCTCCTCTAAAATAATGCCATAGAGTTATGACTCTATGGCATTAATGAGACCATTATTTTGAACAACTTTTACTATGGGACCAAACCTGAAATCGCGAAAAAAGTCTGCTGCTCCCTAGATTTATGTTCGCTTAACTCGTCAAAATGTAGGGAGCAACTGATTTTTTTTTCGCAATTTCAGGTTCGGTCCCATAGTAAAAATTGTGCAAAATGATGTCTCATTAATATTCTAGTTATTGGATATTAAAAAAAAACACGTATAAATACTAGCTTTTGCCCGCGGCTTCGCGCACGTAGCCGTCGGAAATTATCCCACGGAAACGTACTACCGGGATAAAAGTGTCCAAATCCAGGTCGTGGTCTACCCATGTGCCAAATTTCATTCAAATCCGTCAGCCGTTTTAGTGTGAAAGCGTAACAAACAAACAAACTCACTTTCGCATTTATAATATTAGTTATGATTGCTGGTATTTCTGTTAACTCTTCCTGGCTGGATCTATCTGGATAGTTGGGGTTGGTTAGTACGTTAAAAAATAAATAGAACACGTCTACTTAATATACAGGGTGTAAGTGTAAACAGTGGCTACCTTTTAAGGGGTCATTGTACTCATCATTATGAACAACTTTTACGATGGGACCAAACCTGAAATCGCGAAAAAAAAATCTGCTGTTCCCTACATTTTGACGAATTATGCGAACATAAACATCAAGCATTTGCCGTTTTTAAATTTGTCGAACTGAACAACGAACAGAGCCAAACACCGTTACGAATATTTTCACGATCATTCTAGTATTATGCTCGTTAAAAATGTTTCTTCACGAAGATGTCAGACTTGACTTGAAAATTGCTCGGCTCAGCAAATTAACATTCGCTAGAATGCTCATTACGAGGGGGGATCAAAAAATAGTGAGAACGACATACTCCTTGGTAAGAAAAAAAATAAATACTGGCAGGCATAGGCATCTGAATACATAATAGGTCTTTACCTATGAAATTGCCGTTTTGTATGAAAAAATTTAAACGAATTTTTTTCATGCATTTTTTATTTGTATTAATCGAAGTAATCACCCATGCAATCAATGCATCTTTGCCAACGCAGTGGCAGTTTATTGATGCCCTTCTTAAAGAAATCAGCTGGACGGGAGGCAACAAATTCTTCAAAGGCATTTTGTACTGCCTCTCGGGTATTGAATTTTTTTCCCGCCAAGAAGTTATCCAAATTCTGGAAAAAGTAGTAGTCTGTAGGCGCAAGGTCTGGTGAGTAGGGCGGATGACGGAGAGCTTCCAACCCCAGTTCTTGCAACTTGGAGACCGTCTGCTGTGCAGTATGAGGTCGCGCGTTGTCGTGCAGGAGCAGCGGAGACGAGCGATTGACCAATGCTAGTTGGAGATGTGCCAGCTTCTCCATCATTGTGTTCAGTTCTTCACAGTACACATCTGAAGTAATACTCACCCCGTTTGGTAAGAAGCTGTGATGAATCACACCGGCGCTAGACCACCAAACAGTGACCATCACTTTTCTAGGGGTAAGTTTTCGTTTAGGGCATTGTTTAGGTGCTGAACCAGGATCCAACCAACTTGCTGAGCGCTTGCGGTTATCAAACAGAATCCATTTTTCATCGCAAGTAACAATGCGGTTCAAAATTCCTTCATTTGTGTGTCTGTTGAGCAGTGCAAGGCACGTCTCGACGCGTACTTCGCGCTGGCGATCATTGAGTTCGTGGGGCACCCATTTGTCAAGCTTTTTTACCTTGCCAATTTGACGCAAATGGACCAATATTGTTTTGACGCTAACGTCGAAAGCTGCTGCTAACTCAGCCGTAGATTGTGTATCATCAGCTTCCACAATCGCCTTTAATTCGTCATTGTCGACCAAAGTCTTCGGACGACCGCGAGGTTCATTTTTCAGGTCGAAATTTCCAGAACGGAAGCGAGCAAACCAATAACAAGTGGTGCGTTGGTTTGTAGTGAAAGTAGGTGTTGTTCTTGTATTGTTTGTCGCATGACGTTGAAAAGTTGTTGAAATAGGGGAAGGTCGGGCAAAGTGGCCACCCTAAGCTTTGAATGACTACAAATTAGATATAATATTAACATGTTTTAAGTTACTTTATCTGTTTATTCTCATAAACTAATGTAGTTTTGACATCAGATTGTTATTTTCACTTATAAACAGATATTGAACAATATTTTTAACTTTAAGTCAAAATGGGAATTTGACCACTTTACCTACCCAGGTTGGGTAATGTGACCTACATAAATCCACGAAGCGGGTAAAGTGGCATAGTCTCAATAAAATATATATTTTGTTACATTAATTCAAGTTTTATTTAAATTGAACACATGAAATAATTAAATATGATAAAGGAACTCAAAGTTTCTTAATTATTCATTATTTTTTATTAGTAATTAATCATCCACACAAATTAATCTTAAGCACAAAATTCGCAACGAAAGTCATTATCTTCGTCATCACAGCCCGAGCAGGCTTCATGGGCCCATCGTTTACAAATAGAACACTTTATCCAGCCATCATCAGGTTTTGACTTAGACCAAACTTCCCCGCAGTATAAACAATCAGGGTCTTCTTCCATATCATCATCAGTTTTGGTGCATTTCTTAATTTTAGTTTTAGATTTTTTGGCACTTTTCTTTGGAACAGAAGTAAGTTTAGAAACTCTCTTTGGTGCCTTCTTTTGTTCTTGTTGGGTTTTTTCTTCTTGTAATTCTTGTTTATATGGACTGCTAGTTAAAATTGCTGTACGACCCCTCTTTCTGTTTATTTTTTTTTTGTTTTAGGTAATGCCTTGGGAATCGGAAACAAGTCTAGGCGTTACTGCGAATGATGTGCTTGATTGTGGATCTAACATTGGCGACGATATTGTGCTTGGTTGTGGATCTAACATTGGCGACATTATTGTGCTTGGTTGTGAATCTAACATTGGCGACGTTATTGTGCTTGGTTGTGGATCAACCATTGGCGACGTTATTGTGCTTGGTTGTGGATCAACCATTGGCGACATTAACGTGCCTGCTTGCGAATCCAACAATGGTGGTGTCATTGCTAGTATTTCCAGGGCATCCTGTAGAACTAATGGAGACTTCTCTTTCAGGTGTCTCATTCTCTTTGTTGGCCTCATTTTGTTGTGTTTCTGGTTCAGCAAGTGCCACATCTGTGGTATCTGCAGCCAAAAAGTCGTGGTCTTTGAAGACGTGGCGGTCTATTGGCTCTATTCCACATTTTCGAAAACCATTGACTGCAATAGACTGTTGGGCTGCCTCACTATAGGCTTCGCCAAAGAGTTTGCTGAATTGGAATACAGTTATTGCTCTTCCTGAGTTATTGCGAAGATACTTCTCAACTGCACGGATGTAATACTTGTTCACAGGCCCCATGAAAGACACATCCAGTGGTTGAAGCCTGTGACTGCAGTGTGGCGGCAAACATAAGACGGTGGTGTGATTTTGTCTTGCCAATTAAATGTCCAACTGCATCCACCCTGACGAATGGCAAGCAAATCCTGTGCCTGGTGGTGCCCCATCTTGAAGTTCCACCTTCATTCTTTTTCGGGGGAAAATAAAAAACGGGGGAATAAAGTTTCCACCAGCCGCCATACAAATTACAACAGTGCTAAATACACCCCGCTCTGCTGAGGTGATAGCGCCCACCTGCTTCTTTCCCTTTTGCGCTAATATTTTAGAGCTTTTGCTCTGTACTGTCGTAAAACCAGACTCATCCACATTAAAAATACGATGAGGTGGGTAGTTTGTTTTAGACCTCACCTCTTCCAGTAGGTCAAAAAATTTCGTGACACTTACTTTATTAAAGCCCTGTGCTCGAGCAAGAGAGGTTGCTTCTGGGCTTCTTAATGTCAGTTCCAGATGACGTTTTCTAAAAGCAGAAATCCATGCTTTTCGAGCCATTTGAGTATCTTTATTAAACTTGTGTTCTATATTATTGCGTTCAGCCAACTGATAGGCCAGTCTCCGTACATCCTGTAAAGTTAATCCGTAAAATCGCTTTTCCATTTCTAAAATGTGATGCACCAATTCTTCTTCTTGCTCCATACTAAAAGTTGGGCGGCAAGACCCCAATATTTTTTTTATTTTCAATAGCTTCTTTGTTTATTCCTTTTACACGTCTTTTGAGCGTCGATCGATTTCGCACAGCTCTTATAGCTTTTTCCATCGCATCCGGGTCCCATATCTGTTGCTGCGACGTCCGTTTGTATGTTCTATGTTATAGGATTTGGTTTCCGCACTTAGTCCTTCATGTGGACCATTGTGCGTGGGCCATGGCGGCCGTCGGGGGTTTATTCCAACCAGCCCACCTCCCTCCAGAATTTAATCAAATCTCCGGGTTTGTTAAGAACATCTGTGAAAGATCGGGATATTCCGAGAGTTTCTGTTCTAATATGGGTGACGCCTGTGCATTCAAAAAGCACATGCGCAACGGTTTCCTCAGCCTCTATGCAGGCCCTGCACAGAGGACTGTCCGTTATTCCTATTGTGTGGAAGTGTTTGTTTAATGAGCAGTGTCCAGTGATGGTCCCCGTCACCAGGCGCAGCCCGTTCCTGTCCAGACGTAATAATCGCCTGGTAAGCGTACCATCCAGGGACGGGATGGCCTCCCTGGACTGCCTGCAACCTGATGTCGAGGACCACCAACTCTCCGCTTGTGTATGGGTGAACTCCTGTAGCCACCTGCGTAACTGGTTGAAGGGAATGGGTACGATCGGCTCAGATCCACAGACAGACATGCTGGATTGCTGCTGGATGACATGCTGGAGTTCATCCGCTGCGTCATTTCCAAGTGATCCGCTATGTCCTTTTATCCATTGCAGTGTCACTGTGTTGCGGTTAGTTACCGCTACTCGTTCGAGTGCATCGTGACATTCTAGTATTAATCTCGAGGTAAAGTACTTTTTCTGTAGGGATTGGAGCACTGAGGCACTGTCTGAGAGTATTCGTATATACACACATCAAAAGTGTCTAGGGATCAACATATATTTTTGCAATAACTTTTCTCCTGATTGATATTAATTAAAATTTTCTTTAAGGATTCATCAAATAAAGTGTTTTCGTTTGTCACAGTAACGATAAACCAAGTCACCTTTGCATTAATAAAGAAATTTGCCATTTTCCTAATAAAGGGATTTTTGACATTTGAACCACTAACATTAAAGTTCGAAAAAAAGACTGAAATAACAGTTTTCTTTAAAATTTTATTGGGTAACTTAAACAATTAATAATCCGTGTTTCTACCGCGAACACTAACAACACAAGAACATCGGTTTGGCATACTCAAAATGAGTTCATCCAAATCACGCTGTGGAATGGCCGCCCATGTTCGTTGCAACAACAAAAAAAGGTCTTCTTGCGACTGGATACCCTCCATATTCGGCAGAGCTCTTCTCTGTAGCATATCCCATGCATGCTCAATCGGGTTCAAGTCTGGCGACTGAGCAGGCCAGGGCAGGACATTGATGTTAGCTGCGGCGAGAGTCTGTCTTACAACTCTTGCGGTGTGCGGTCGTGCATTATCATGCATTAACTGAAATAAGGGACCGATTTGCACTTGTAGAGGAACGATGACGTCTGATACAATCGTCTCAGCATAAATTTGAGCGTTGAGGTTGCCTCTGATCCAAATCAACTCAGTTCTTCCGCCGATCCAAATACCCGCCCATACCATGATGGTTCCACCACTATAAGGATGGACTTCCTGGCAGGATTTTAATCGCTGTTGGCGTCCAGGGGTTCTCCAGTGTCGTATACGTCTTGTATCCGGTCTCATACCAAAACAAGACTCATCAGAAAAGCACACGAAACGCCATTGTTCTTCTGCCCAATTTCTGTGTTCAAGAGCCCATTGATATCGAATCCTACGATTGTGCATTGCTATAGGTGGTACCCGTAGCGGTCTTCGGGAATGAAGGTTCACTTCATGCAAGCGGTTTCTGACTGTTTGGTCGCTAATTAAGTTCCCTGAAGAGTGATGAAGCCTCACGGCTAACATCATGGCGGTTATAGTTGGAGCTCTTCGAGTTAAGATTTGAATGTATCGGTCTTGTCTCCGTGTGGTGCAGCGATACCGTCCTCCATGGCGCTCAGCCACGGTACCAGTGCTTCGGTAACGTGTCCAAAGTCGACTGATAACACTCTGACTTGTATTCAGAGCTAAAGCCACAGTACGTTGCCGGGAACCAGCTTCTATCATTCCCACGGCTCTGAGCATTTCTTCCCTGCTTAAATGACGTCGCCGCTCCATAATAACGTTGGTTTTAATCAGTAGTAGGGAAACAGTAGCACTAATAATGTCTTCAATGCGTTGTATGTTTTTATAGGGAAAATATTGACAGCTGATTTTCATCTTTTACTCGAATTTGATTCACAGTTCCTGATTCAAATTATGAAATGCACCAAAAAGGATCCATATAAATTTATAAAATCATAAATTTATTACAAAGCCACATCTCAATCTCAAGAAATCCGCATAAAAATGCTTGATCCCTAGACACTTTTGATGTGTGTAGGTATCCGTAACTCTCCTGGCTTCTATGGCATAACACGCTTGTATGATGCCCACACACTCCGCCTGGTAGACAGTGTTGAATACTCCAAGCGGACTGGATATAAATAAATAAATAAATAAATATGTTTGGACATATCACACAACGCCATCTAGCCCCAAGCTAAGCAACCTAATGCTTGTGTTATGGTAACGAGATGGCTGATAAACTACTTATATACATTTTTTTTTTGTAAATACATACATATTATAGATAGAAAAACACCCAGACTCGGAACAAATACTTGTAGGTCGTACAAATATTTGGGGAATCGAACCCGCGACATGCTGCGCAGCAGTCAATCGCTCAACCACTGCGCCAACCGTGTCGTCAAAATATGTTAATGATAGCTCGCTTCTAGAAGAATACGGGTCCGTCTGTGATGGATGATGTGTGAGGGGTGGTCCCGCTGGCAGGAAGGCTGGATGTGTGGGGCGCTGTCTGGGCAGTCAGGCCCGCCATCCTAGCCCTCTGCAGGCTCTCCACCCTCATTTCCAGATTGGCGACGCGCTGCCTGTCCGCCTGCGCCTGGTCTCGCATGGTGGTTATTATGGCTAGCGTTTCCCGCTGTGTTTGCTGGATGTCTGTTAACATGGTGTAGAGCCAGCCGCCTTCTTCACCCGTGGTCTGGGGGGCGCTTCTGGTGGGATGTCTTCTTCCTCCCTCATCTGTATCCTCGTCTGTGTCTTCTAGAATGGAAGGGGTGCGTTGCGTTTTGGTCTTCTTTTTGGGTTTGCTAGTTGTGGCCCCCTCTTCCGACTTTCTCCTCCCCGCACGTGTGACTATGCCTGGAAGGCCCAGGGGTGCAGAGGTGACACCTGTCTGCAAGACTTCTCCCTTGGAACCTGTTCCTAATGCTACAATAGCATCCGACAGCATGTCTTCGTCATAAGGGTCAGACATGACTGCGTGGTCTGCGAGTCAGGTGGGTCGATGTGGGTTAATGTTAAGGTCGTATGAGAAGACTCCGACCCCGGTTCCGGAGTCGGTCTTTGATCCATCAGTGTATACTCTCAACTCTTGCGGGCCTGAGTAATCACACCGTTCTTCCGTGAGTATTATGTTATAATGCTTCTGAAAGCAGTGTTGTTTCGGGGCTTTATCGCATGGTGATACCATCATTGGCTGTCGCCTGATCGCATCCTCTTTTATGCGTATGTGCTTAACTCTAGAGTCCTTGCTCAGTGTTCCCGCTAAACTGAGTCTAAAGGCGGCTAGGGCCGCCTCTTCACGCACGATGAGGTGTAGTGGCGGCAGTCCAAGCATTGCCTGTAGAGCAGCAGTGGGTGTAGTTCTCATGCAGCCAGTTATTGCTACACAAGCGAACCGTTGCAGTTTCTCAAGATCCTTTCGGGCTGTACTCAGGTCTGTCCTGGGCCACCAGACCAGTGATCCGTATGTGATAATTGGTCGGATTACTGTGGTGTATAGCCAGTAGGTGACCTTGGGGCTAATCCCCCAATTCCTGCCGAGCAGTCGCTTGCACTGCCACAGGGATATACTGGCTTTTGTGATGATGTAGTCGGTATGTTTCGCCCAATTCAGCTGTTTGTCCAAAAAGATGCCCAGGTATTTGGTTTCAGTTGATAGGCTTAGGGTAGTTCCAAAGAAACGTGGTAGTTGTAATGTAGTCAGCTTCCTCTTTTTTGTAAAGAGAATCAGCTCGGTTTTTGTAGGGTTCACCGATAGTTGGTGTTTGTTGCACCAGTCTTCTACTATTTTCAAAGCTTGGCGCATGAGATTACATAGGGTATTTTCATGGGTGCCATTTATTACTATGGTTATGTCGTCAGCATAGCCCACAGTAAAGTATCCTTTGTCATTGAGGGTTTTGATGAGGCTGTCTACTACCAGGTTCCATAGTAGCGGAGAGAGGACGCCACCTTGCGGGCAGCCCTTTGCCACGATGGCCCTTGCAGTATCGTTCACCGTCACTTGCACAGCTCTCATTTTGAGCATGTTGGTGATCCAGCCTCTCAGTGTTGAATCTATGCCATGTCTGTCGAGTGCCATGTTGATGCTGTTGAACATGGTTTTGTCAAAGGCGCCTTCTATATCAATGAAGGCGGCCAGTGATGAGCACTTGTAGTCCACCGCGCATTCAATTTTGGAAACTACACTGTGTAGTGCTGATTCCGTTGATCTGCCAGTGGAGTATGCATGCTGTTGTTTATGTAGAGGTTTTACCCGAAGAGGTCCGTCACGGATGTGTCTATCACAGAGTCTCTCAAGGGTTTTCAGTAGAAATGATGTGAGGCTTATAGGCCTGTAAGCCTTGGGTTGTGTATAATCTGGTTTTCCAGGTTTGGGTATGAAAATGACTTTCACTTCCCGCCACGCAAGAGGTATGTATCTGAGTGCTAAGCAGGCTTGATAAATCTCCACCAGCCATGGTGTCAAAAGATCCGCCCCCCACTGCAGCAGGGCTGGAAATATGTCATCCAGCCCTGCGGACTTATATGGCTGAAAGGAGTCTATAGCCCACTTTATCCGGTCTTTTGTTACTATGTTGTGTGCTCTCGACCAGTCCTGCTCCGTTGGGGTCCATCCTGGTTCAGCCTCCCACGTCCTGTCCTCTAAGAGTCTACAGTCTGGAAAGTGAGTCTCAAGAAGGACCTTACTGGTTTCTTGGTCGGTCAGTGTGTATGAGTTGTCTGGTTTTTTCAGTGCGCCAAGAGTTCGGTCCTGATCGGTTGATAGGATCTTCCTTACTCTTGCAGCTTCATTGTTTGTCTCGATGGATTCACAGAATTTCCGCCAAGCGGCTCTCCTGGCAGTTCTGATCTGCTTTTTATATGTGTATTGGGTCTCTTTGTATATCTCCCAGTCATCCTG
Source organism: Cosmia pyralina (assembly GCA_946251885.1). Taxonomy (NCBI): domain Eukaryota; kingdom Metazoa; phylum Arthropoda; class Insecta; order Lepidoptera; family Noctuidae; genus Cosmia; species Cosmia pyralina. Next base: position 19,592,418 of record OX276342.1, on the reverse strand, counting down.
GAGTCTAGTGTTTTTAGCTCTGTTAAATTGCTTACGCAATGTATCTCTGAGTTTACCTAGTTCAGCATTCCACCAGGGGTTCCTCTCACTCTTAGTTTGTGGCGCCCTTAGTTTGCAGCATGCATGGTATGCTTCAATTAGGTATTCTGATAATTTAGTCACGGTGTATTCCAATTGTGCCTGATCTCTTATGGTTATCATTGAAAGGTGCCTATCTAGTAGTGAAGCTAGAAGACGTTACCCTTAAATGCATGATTTTTTGTTTTGTAAAATAAATAATATTTTTGTGTAGATGTTTGACGATATGTAATGGGAAAAATAATGAAAAAAAAACCCAAGTAAAAAATAAAGATTTTATTAGGAAAAAACTATATGTTGCCTTTTGGATACATTATGCGTTGAAGGACTACCTAATCTAAGAGTGGAATGCAGCAAAACGATTTCTTTCTTTGGTATGGCAAAGAGCAACAAGACATTTTGTGCACTCGGTGCGCGAAAATCCTTTACAACCAGGCAGTCTGCATCTATTTTTCTTTTCGCATCTTCTTTCGTTGTGGTCGACACCATCCGTTTTTACATCTTTTACTGGCACAGGGTTGAGTGGTTTACGACGAGGTCTCTTCGCTTCCAATTCTCTTTCAATATTGCTGCTAGAGGGTCTTCCTCTCTTTTCAACACTTTTTTTATAGTTACATAAAGCCTCTGCCAACTCTGCTCTAAAGTCACCTAAAGTCATTTTTTTGGTCTGATTTCCATTATTAGCTTTTTTATACAAAACCCACGAGTTGATGACCGCCATATCGATCAAATGATAGAAGATACGAATGTACCACTTTATGCTCTTTATTCTTATCCTGTACCTTCCCAAAAAGCTATCCATAAGGTCGACGCCCCCCATGTGGGCGTTATAGTCCTTGATAATTTTTGGGCAGGGTATAGTTATTACTTTTTTCTGTTTCTTGTCGTACCTATCGACTGTCTCGGCCGGTTCTGCTCCAACGTATGTAGATGCCAATGTTACCATTTTGTTGTCCTTCCAGGTAGTTACAGATATGTCTACACCTTCATAATCAGCCACTTGCTCCTCATAAGAACCTCGAGGTACAGAATCTTTCATGAATGTCTGCTGTGTTGGCAGCTTACAATTCTTGCCGAGACGATTCCTTTGGATGGTACCCAGAGCATAAATGCCCTGACTATCAAGGTAGTGCAGCAAAGGAATTGAGGTATAAAAGTTGTCGAAATAAATTATATGGTTTACACGACGAGGGACTGAACGACACAATCTTATGACGGTATTTCCTACCACTCCTAGATCTGGTTCACCTGGGGCTTGGGCAATATCTTCCTTACCAGAGTATATTTCAAAAGTATATGCATACCCAGATAGAGAGCACAACACAAATAACTTGAAGCCCCATTTGTGTGGCTTGTTTGGGAGATATTGTTTCAAAAAATGAGCCACTTTGGTAGCACACATTTGTACGTCGAGGGATAGCCTTTGCTCAAATGGAGCAGCAGTTATAAACGATGAGTTTAGATGGTCCACCAATGGTCTTATTTTCGGAGACGATCATGTTGTTTTTTTTTTTTTTTATTTTTTTTTTTTTATTTACAGGTTTGTGCTCTGAGTTGTCGTTGAAATGAATTACAGATCGTATTTTTTCAAATCTGTTTACTGTCATGGTTTTCATGATTTGAGCAAAGCCGTATTTTGACCAGTACGACCGGACACTAGGGTAGTGAAACACCGACATGAATATGATTATACCTAAAAATTGTCGTATTTCTGTAGCAGTTACGGGCGCACTGGTAACACTCTCTTGGATGATATATAAATTGGTCTGTTCGACAATTTTTGTAATAACTGCGTCATTTATGAATTTAGAAAAAAATTGGAAGGGAGTTTCCATGCCCGCGACGTCGGAGGGTAGCTCTGAGCTTCCTAAGAAGGCTATGCGATCTTCATTCCATACCAAATTACGCTTTTTCCATATTAGATCTCTGCTACGTGATCTCCAAGCTGCAACTCCAAGAATACCCGGAACTGATGGAGTTGGCAAATACCCCGAAGCAGGTTCCACGGACGAGGTCTCACGAGATAGGGGCTCCTCTTCGGATATAAGTGGAGGGTCTTCGTCGACTTCTTCATTTTCGGGAGAATCATTATCCAAATCATTCAAAATATCTTGTATACTTGGATAATAATCTATATCATTTTCGTTACCTATGTCTTCTTCATCTTCTGAGATATTTCCATTTTCTAAAGCCAAGAGCATATCTTCGATATTTTCATCGCGCAGCCTGCGTGGCATGCTAAAAAGCGAAAGCAAAAAATAACGTCAAGCTGGCCCACAACCATATAAATTCGTAAACGCAAACGCATAATGTAGACATTTGGCAACATATTAAAAACTACCTTGACATAAAATTACAAAGAAATCAGCGGAAAAAATATATGAAATATCAAAAACTTACCTCATTTTTTACTCGATTACTATTTTTCAAACTTTGAAGAATAGATTCTTTGATGTGAAATCGTAAATCAAATCACTCGTACTCGCCAATACACAAACTTTTACACTTACTTGTTTGTAATGACGTATGACAGAAAAATTACCGGCAAATTTCGTTAAAGTTTTTATTTTTCTGATAGTCTATAATCTATGTCCGCATATGACGTTGCGTTCAGAAACGTACAGCTGTCAAATTATTTTTTTGCTGGCAAAAAATAAATTGTTGCCATTTGTCAACTGTATGCATTTAAGGGACCCGGGGACGTTGGTGCGCCGCGGGATTCGCCTCGGTTTGGATTTCCTTGTATTCGTTGCTAGTGTGAAGCGGATTCTTCTATGATCAGAGCAAGAAGGCTCATCCGACACGTGCCAGTTTGTGATAAGATTAGTCGCGTTTTCAGTAGCAAGTGTTAAGTCTATAATTGTTTGACCCCGGACTGTTACCCAAGTGGGTTCTGAGCCACGGTTAACAATGTTAAGGTTAGTAGTGAATAAATAAGTGGATAGTACCTCTCCTCTAGGGTTCGGTGCCTCGCTACCCCAGAGCGGGTGGTGGGCGTTCGAGTCGGTGCAGATGATCAGGTCCAGTTTGGCGCGCTCACAGTGTTGCACCAGGTCCGCCATTTCCTTCGGTGGGCAGTCAGCATTCTCGCCTGGCATGTACACCGAGGCTAGCACAACATCTGGAACGCTACCTTCAGTATGGAGCCTGATGGCTGTCAGATCTCTGGAACAGAATTGAGTGAGCGGTGTGATGGGAATTTCTTTGGGTACGTAGGCGCAGGTTCTTGGTTTGTCCGCGCCGTGTGTGTTAAGAATTAGCTTACCTCCGATATTACCGAGGCCGCATATTCTGTTGTTCCTGATCCACGGCTCCTGGATCAGTGCGATTGTTCGGGGTTTTTCCTCCAGTGCCCTGCGTAGGCTAGCCATTGCAGTCTGGCTATGTTGGAGGTTGGTCTGGATAATGCTTACGGGCGATGACGGAGGCAGAGTGGGGCTAGTCGGAGATGGATCCATCGAATGGCCTATCCCCCACGTCCACTCCGTGCTGATCCTCAAGGCCCCCATCCGGCGACGAGACCAACAGGTTCTCGTTCCACGCAGGTGATGAGGGCGGTAAGGTGTCAACGTCATCATCGGCCATTGCCGCTCGGGCCATGTCCTCCTCGAGTTTGGCAATGTCCATGTCCAACGTCTGTGTCGGTGTCGGTTGGGTCGTCTTACCATCCGTGCTGTCAGTCTGAGTCACAGGGGGTTGGGTCGTGGGCCAGAAGCGAACATATATCGACCCAAGCAGGTAAGATATACGTCGCTCCCGTCCCCGGACCTTCTCAGCTTCCTCCGGTGGCATACCTATGGTCAAGTACGTCCCATAGTTATCACCACCGACGGTAGTTGCCCTGTACAGTGACCACCTGGCGATGTTAAACCAAATATTCTGACGAATCAGAATATTGTGGAGCCTGGCCACGTCACCCCTGTATCGGGGGACGAAAAGCGAGGCTCGGACACGGGTGGGCACGTCGGACTGTTTCAGTACCGTTAAAGTCTGGTCAGTGTCTGGTAGTCTTATTCCGGGTACATGTTGGGTCAACCAAGTCAGGGCATTGTCGTCCTCGCACCACATCTGCACAGTGCCTTCCGCTACCCGTGGGTATCCGCGGAAGGCCGGGAGCTGTGACGTCGAGTTCGTGTCTACGCTAAGTAAGAGGTCTTCCAGGCTTGTCTTTATAAAGTCGGCCTCTCCTTTAGTCAGGTCTCTGGAAGGGGCAGAGAAGCAGATCGCTACAGCCAGCCGCGCAGGAATATCCTTCGTGGCTCGCGCATAGGTTCTCTGCTCCCCCTGAGCGGAGTGGACCCTCACCCGTTTGGCGTCCCCCTGAAGCGTACTTGGTGACGCCGTATCGTCAGGGCGCTCCCTCTTCGCCGGGGCCCTGTACCGCTTGGTCCAGGCTGCGGTTCGGAGGTGCCTGGCAAGGTGTCGTTTGCCAGCGACTCCCGGCGTGAGGCTCCAGCTCGCTTACCCCGGTTCCTCCTAGGTCGAGGCCCGTCGTGAACTCTATCTGTGTCGTGGGGTCGTCTGGCGTCCCCGGCAGACTCTGTTGCAAGTGGAGGTTTTTCGCGCTGGGTTGCCCCTTCGCGTACTTGCCCCCGCTCGCATGGCTCCGCGTCCGGCCGCTTTTCGCGCTGGGTTTCCTCTTCGCGTACTTGCGGCTGGTCGCGTACCATCTCTTCGGCGTCCGATCGCACTTCGCGCTGGCTAATGCCTTCGCGGGTTTTGCGCTCTCGGTCGCCTACTTTCCTCTCCCGGGCCAAGATTTTTCCGCGCTTTCTGCTGCGTACTCTATCAACGTCAACCGGGAGAGTGGTAGAGCTGCCAGGTCCGACATCCTTCCCCGTCTCGCTCCGTCTGTCTTGGTCATCATCAGGGTAGGTGATGCTCTTCCGCACAATACGCTGTTGCCAGATATTCATGGGAGGCATGCACTGGGTAGTGGGTGTTGGCGCGTGGGACGCAGCCGGGAATGAATTAATAGGCGCGTTCGTCGCAGCCGGTGTTGGGTCTATGGGCGCGTGTGTCGCAGCCTGTGTAATGGGCGCTGAATCAGCAGCCTGCCGCGAAGAGCGCGGCACCAAAGAGCAGTTAGGTGCCCCCCCCCAGATTACGATGGGGGCTGACCGCCGGAGCGGTGTGGGATTCCGCGGCTTGGCCGGGACCCACCTGGGTACTTAGCTTGCCTTGCTGCTTCATTTTTGGTGGGGGGTGGGCTTTTTTTGGGGATCGAGGTTGCCCCTCCTCTAGGACCGATGGGATATAGGGATAGGAGGGAAGGCTTTGGCTGGACAGAGGATGCGGGTTTGGGGGTCACCCTAGGCCTGGGATTTGGCCTAGGGATTTTGGAGTCGACGGGATGTGTGGATAAGGAGGGATAGGTGGCTAGGACATAGGAACATAGGAAAGGGGGGGGGTTCCAGAAACTCGAAACCCAGCTTAAATGTTACTTAGAGTCATAGCCCGGGGAAGCGCAGTGGCGACTATGTCTGGAATGTCATAATTATATGGTCATTGTTTTTTCAGGATTTGCCCTCATCCACCCGTCGCATGCCGTATTCACGGCTTTTTTGGAAGGTCTGCAAACGGAGCGGTCCAATGGCTGCAACTTATGGCTGCAGCCGTAGAGGAAAAGAAATCATGACGTTGCCGTTGTCACGGCAATAATCAATGCATTTGATTGACACGTGTGAAGCATGATTGTCCAGTAGCAATAAGACTTTGTGATCTAAATAACAATTTGTGTGTGTTTGAAAATGTTGTTGAAATACAAGAAAATCTTCTTGCATCCACCCAGGTTTATTTGCGGCACCGACACTACCAACAGGACCTTCTCTCAAAAAATGGTCTTGATAACGAACTCGTGGAAACGTGAACATTGGTGGAAGTACATTGCACATTGGCGTTAGCTGCTACAGTGACTATTACCAGAGTTTCACGCTCGGCAGATGTCAGTGCATTTCTGCACCTTGTGTTCAAAATTGTCACGATCAAGAACCATCGCCAAATTATCAAAAAAATCATCACGTTATTTTTATAAAAACGTCGCTCGTGCCAAGCTTGTCGCTTGAGCACACCTGACAGACAATTCTGGATGGCGGTTCAAAAATCCACGGAACCACTTTACTCCAGCAATCTCATTTTCGTCCCATGTAGCAGGCCTTCGGAGTTCATAGCGTACAGTCAAATCATATGCCAGTTTTCTCATATCCTTAGCGGTTAGCCCAATGTAAATATCAGCTGTCTTGATTGCATACGTAACCATCTCGTTTTCCTGAATAGGTGTATAATTTTTTTTTGCCAAATTGAAACCATTGTTAGGTATATATCATCGACAGGAGTATTTTCACGAGCGCTTTCTCTATGATTTATATCGTTAATGAGACGTGATCTAAATCGAACATTTCTGCAGCCTTCCTCAACGATTTACCAGATAACAATTCCTCATATGCTTGCTGATATGCAAAAATTTGCATAACGAAAACACGTTACAGACAGAAGTTCCAAGAATGTATGTTCTTGGAAATTCTGTCTGTAACGTGTTTTCGTTTTCTGGGCATCTCTAGAAAAGATGAATGAAAAAAAGTAGATTAAACTTAATGTCGCTGACTAAATTTTAGGGTCAAATTTTAGCGACTGTGAGTAAAAATTGGTTTAAATGGTTATTTTTTTCATCGTATACGTTTTATTTAAAAAAAAATTCGTTGCGATTTTATCTCCTATTCGTTATTTTCACTCTAGTTTTTTCTCTACTCTCTTTAAACGTTTCAAATGTCCACAGACAAGTTGTTTCAAACGTACCCATCTCACATCTTCTATTTCAATACTCAATATTTTGTTTTATATTGACTTTATCATTAATCAACAGTAACAACAACACTCTTATACAGATAAACACTCCTTCAAATAAGAAAAACTGTCAAAGAACAATATTTAAATAGGTAAATAACAAAAATTAAAAATCTTGAATACTTACTTTTTGGCGCGAAATTCGTCGAGGCGTCCTGTGCACGACTGCGTCGCTCGCTCGCTCGAGCCGTACTAAACACAAAACCAGTGTTGCCAGGTATTTTTTTTACAATACTTGGCTTGGTTTCAATGTACCCTAGATTCTGTATAATTTTGAAAAATACCCTAAATATAATTTCTGTTGAGGACAGAGGACTAAATTGAATAATAAAACCACGACTCGTTATTACCCGATTTACTGTCGGTATTCCATATACACTTCTGGACACATCTTTTGGCCCACCTTGTATTTTCAGTTTCGTTTGGTCCTAGCTAAAATTTTATATTAGGTCGAGCAAAAAGTTTTTATGCAGTTTTGAACCTGGCACATTCACAATTTCATTCAATAGTCTTTTTTTGAATTTCGAACACAGAATTTAAAGAAACAAAAGACAATTTGGAGCCTGTTTGTTGATATCAAACAATCGAATACTAAGAAAACTTGGTTTTATTGGTTTACTTGGATTTAATTCTTGAAAAAGTGATTGATATCTTTGGTTTTGCAACAAACATTACTTATTCTTAACATTAAGGTGAGGTTCTATCAATAATCTATGGATACTTCACCTGAAGTCGCCGCCCAAGCTGTGGCACTTATTCAGGCCGGACACAGCCAAAGAAACGTGAGTGCTCAACTTAATTTAAGTCGATCTGCGGTCCGACATGTTTATCGGAGGTACCTAGAGACTGGCGGCTTTGTTCGTCGCCAAGGAAGGCCACGATCTCGGGTCACAACTGAAAGGCAGGATCGATTCATCGTGACGACCAGCTTGAGAAATCGTCACCTTACCTCCATTGAGATACAAAACCAACTTCGCGACTTCCACGGAGTATCTGTGAGCGCTCGAACTGTTCGGAGAAGGTTAAAAGAACGCGATATGGTACCACACAAGCCAGCTAATGGCCCCAAACTAACGCGAGCCCACCGAACAGCGCGCCTTCATTTCGCACGCAGTCATTTAAATTGGACACAGCAAGATTGGAGCCGTGTACTCCTTTCTGATGAGTCTAAAATTGTGTTACATGGCAATGATGGAAGGAAGAAGGTCTACCGACGTAAGGGAGAGCGTTTCGCACAATGCTGCTTTGAAGAGAGGGTTGCTTATGGCGGTGGCTCATGGACTGTCTGGGGCGGTATATCCGCGAGCGGCAAAACTCAACTTGAGGTTGTTACAGGACCACGGCTGCCAACATTAAATGCTGAAAGGTACATTCGTGAGTGCTTAGAACCTCACGTGATACCATACGCGGACTATGTGGGCCCAAATTTCCTTTTTATGCGTGATAATGCAAGAGCCCATGCGGCCGGCATCGTTAGAGAATATCTTCGGGATGTGAACATCACAGTTATGGACTGGCCAGCCAGAAGCCCAGACATGAACCCCATTGAGCACATGTGGGGCGAGCTAAAAAGACGTGTTAGGGCTCGTCAGCCAGTTGCCCAGACGATGCAGGAGTTGAAAACTGCCATAGAAGAGGAATGGGAGATGATCCCTCAAAATTTCATAGAGCGGTTGATAAACTCTATGCCTAATCGTATGAGAGCTGTGGTAGATGCCCATGGAGGCAACAAGCGTTATTAAATTAAACCTTTATTTGATAAAACATGTTTTTTATTCAAAAATCAATTGCCTTTAACAAGGCGCATATCCGACTTGTTAGGCGTAGCTCCATGTCGTATGGTATTCTGAATTCAAATTTAAAACAATACGATCGAAAAAGATGGTAAAATGTTTAAAAGGTTTAAAACTGCATCAACAGTTTTTGTTCAATCTAGCAATCATATTTCGGTAGGGGCCATCGAAACCTAAACTCTAAGGTGGGCCAATAGATGTGTCCAGAAGTGTATTAACAAACTATACAGGGTGTAACAGAAACCCTATTGCTATCCTTATGCACTAAAGATAATGGTAAACTTTGTATAGTGATTCTAATCACTATGCATAGTTTCAACTCAAAATAAAATACTCTAAACCTGGGTATCCATTTGCGCAGCCTCGTGGCGAGCTGCCTCATCCTGAGCGTGCCGCGGGCTGCGGAAAGTATATGCGTCTCCACTTGAGCACACATAATATCGTATCGAGCGGCAAGCCTCAACCCGAGCCACGATTTTCTCAATTCCTCATTAACCACCATGGTTGACGCACGTAAAGTCGCTGCAGCATTAGTCACTACAAAAGGAAGCAACATAAGAAACGGAAACATCGATGGTGGATTAAGGAAATATATCGTCTGTCGGCGCATCACATAGGCGCGTGATTGACTGCGGGGACAGCGCGGGGTGTCGGGGTACCGAACCCGGTACGCGAGGGCCGCTGCGCGCCCCTCACTCCACTCGGCTCACAGACGCGCGCCACTACGGGCATTTTATTGTTCCATTCTAAAACGTTGTTGATCTTTATAATTAATGGTATTATACCAATATTTAAGTACAGTCCACTTGTTTTATTGAGCTTATGCATCGTCAGTGAAATGTTCATGCAAAACAATTGTTGTCAGATATGACCTTTGAAGGCGTAGAAGAAACTATTAAAAAGTTTACCAGAATGAACTCTGAAACCTTTGAAGATCTATGTATCAAGCTTGAACCAATAATTGGAAAAAAAGATACATCGTTTCGCAAAGCAATCACAACAAAAGAACGACTAGCCATTACCCTGAGGTTTTTAGCAAGTGGTGATTCGTTTGTTAGTTTGCAATACCTTTTTAGTGTCAAAGCAATCTATTTCAAAAATTGTTCGCGAAACATGTGATGCCTTGGTAAAACTGCTCAAAGAATATGTTCAGGTATGTTAAAAATGCTTTATTAATCAAAATTTTAGTAAAGTACAAAGTTACAATAATGACAGAGTAGTAAATTGTTCAGTATTTCCAGTAGAATCTTGTGAGTTCACAGAGGTTTGCCCATATTGTTGGGAATTTTGTACGTTCGCAAAAGTTTGGCCGTATTGTTGCGTGTAGTATCCTTGTTGTCGTGTACCTGGTAACATTCCGGTATCAGCTTGAAATAAGATATCCATTATAGCTCTTTTAACGTGTGCTAAAGTAATTGGATCATATTTTCTAAGTTCTGCAGTAATATGTTTACCAAACGTATCATAACTATCATCTGTATAATTTTACACTTCTATAGCTTTATCTATTATCTTCACAAGCATCAGTCATTTTTCTTTTATTTGATCTTGAAGTTTCGGGCTGCGTCTGTTGTTGATCATCGCGGGGCAAAGATGATCGCTCGGAAGAAGAAGTTTCACGCATCGATTCATTTTCTTCGAATAATTCTTCATTCTGTTAATTAAAATAAATAAAATCATCAAATAATGTTTTAGCAGTACGATAGCCTAATAGTAAAATATATGACATAATTTTCAGATACCATCATCAGAAGAAGAATGGTTAAAAGTAGCACAAGATTTTGAAAACCAGTGGCATTTTCCTCATTGTGTGGGGGCCCTCGATGGCAATCACCAATTAATAGTCACGGTGAATACATAAATTATTCTGTTCTTCCTCTTTGTTCATGAACAACGCGACGCCTCGCAGTCTGATGCCCGGGACTCCAACTCCTCCGCATGCCAAAAATTGCGTGATGGACATGGTGTTTGGGGCTGGTTGTGAGCCGGCTGTCATTGCTGCTGTTGTCGACGCTGTTGGTGACGCTGTTGGTGTCGCTGTTGGTACTGCTGGTGTTGTGATTGTGTGTGTGGCTTGTGTTATGGTTGGAGGTGTGAGTGTTGTAGGTTGTGTGGTTGTTGTCATAGTTGTTGTGGTTGTTGTGGATGTACTTGTTCGTGTGGTTGGCCGACTTCGCAAGGTGACGTCTGTTTTGTTAGCACCTGCTGCGGTTTTGGCAACTTTGCTCGCAAAGGCCAAAAATGGGTTCCTGGTAGCCGGTCTCCCCATGATGGCCTGGAGTGTGGACTGGCTGAGCTGGATTTCAAACTTTACTTCCAGCTCCATTCTTTCCTGACTGAATCTTGGGCATTCAAAGAGCAAGTGCCAGACCGTCTCATCGCAGCTGGGGTCGCAGACACACGAGGGACTATCTTTAAGGTGGAAACGGTGGAGATACGCTGAGAATCCTCCGTGCCCTGTAAGGACTTGTACATGGACCGGTGTGAGCACTACGTCTCTAAGTATCCTTTTCGCCGCTAGGACGTCTGGGAAGAACACTTTTGTGACCGATCCTGTACTCGAGGACTCGTACCGCGCTTGCCACTTCTTTATAGTCCCCTCCCGTATCTTCCTCCTTGCGAACGATACGGGGACCTTGCTGTAGTCTGCACTTCGTACTGTCTGGGCTGCCTCCTTGGCCAGCTCGTCTGCTCTCTCATTCCCGGCGGTTCCCACGTGGGCCTTGAGCCAAAAGAACCTCACTTCCCTGCCCTCTCGTATCTCTCGGACGCTCTTCTTTATTTGGAGTGCCAGATGGTGAGTGACAGACGGTCTCCGCAGCAGGTCGAGTGACGATCTTGAGTCACTCAAGATGCTTACGGAGGCTGCACTGGATTCTCTTGCCATCCTGACAGCTCTGAAGAGAGCGTACATTTCCGATTGGAAGACTGAGTTGTGGGGTTCAAGGCCGAAGGTGCTGAACGATGACTCCTTCCCGTTTTCGCACCAAGTTAGGGCAGCTCCTACTTTCCCCTCTATCTTGCTGCCGTCGGTGTAGATTTGGGGACCGATTACTTGATGGGTTTCCAGGGTTTCGGGAGTCAAGTCCTCTAGGCGGGCGTACTCTGTTGTTATGAGTTGCGCTGGGTGGGGATTTTCGGAGTGGTGCACGTTGCACTCCAGCTTTCGGCCCAGCGGTATGAACTCTTGGGAATGCCCCTTTCTGATCTTAAAAAGGGTTGCTGCCTCGATTACCCGGAGATCTAATGGGAGTTGACCTGACAGAATCAGTGCCGATGTTAGAGACACCGTGCGGTATGCTTTGCAGATCTTCTGCGCAAAGCCTCTCTGCAGCGAGTCGAACTGATTCCTTGTCATCAGTTTCTCCGCTGCAGGGGCCCACGCACTCGCTGCATACATCACGATAGGCTCTATCACCGATACATATATTGTCCTGATTATCTCTGTGTTCAGACCCCAAGTCACCCTCGCCGCGCATGCCAACTGCTTGTAAATGTCTGTGGCCTTTTTACAGGTCGCAGACACGTGCGCGTTGAAGGTGAGTTTGGAGTCTATTATGAGACCCAGCAGCATGATCTCTTCGACCAGGTTCAGCCGCGTGCCCGACATGTGGAGTACCGGAAGGTCGTACTTCAGCTTCTTCGTTAACACCATCGCGTTGGTCTTGTGCGCGGCGAAACTTAGCTTGTTTTGGACGCCCCATTCCGATACTATGTCTAGCGTCTTGTTGGCTGACTGCTGCAGGGGACCTGATGTAAAGTCCGAGAAAACCAGGACAACGTCGTCTGCGAAGGCCTGACAATGTACTCCCATACTAGCCATTTTGTGTAGGAGCGAGTCTAAGATAAGGTTCCAAAACGTCGGACTGGCTATTGAGCCCTGGACGCAACCTTTCGTGGTTCCCTTTTCACTAGTCGCTCTGGTGTAGTTGACCCTGATGTTTCGGTCTTCCAGGTATGAGGTGACTAGAGCATAGATGTTCGCTGGAAAATTCTTGGCTACCATTTGTCTCTTAAGTGATGGCCACCACGCATTGTCGAAGGCCCCCTCTATGTCCAATGATATCAAAAGCACGATCTTCTTGGCTTTGATTTCGGCTCGTATATGGCCCATTAGGTCATAGAGGGCGTCCTCGGTTCCGCGCTGTGGCATAAAGCCGTATTGTTTTGTGGGGAGTGTTGGAAGTGCCACTGGAGACGGCCTACTAGAAGTTTCTCGACGATCTTTCCCAGGACCGAGAGAAGTCGGAGGCCGGTACGACTTTGGGCTGGTGTAGTCGTCTTTAACTGGCTTGCGGAGAATGCACACGTGGGCGACCTTCCACTGCTTCGGGAAGTGTGACAGCGACAAGCACCTATTGGCTATCGCTAGGAACACCCCGATCGCAGTTCATTGCCGCAGTGCAGATGTCCGCCGTTTATCCGTCGGGACCGGGGGCTTTTTTCGGATTTCGGTCTTGGAGAACCATTTCCAGCTCCGCGGTCGTGAAGGGTGGATCATCGGCAGACAGTCCTTGTGGGCTTTTCTCCTCCGCTAGCCTCCTCAGACTCATGTGGTATGGCTGTTCGGCATCCGTTGAGTCGTCAGGGTAGAAGGTTTTTGCCAGAAGATCCGCAGATTGCTCTGGACTAAGCATCTCTCCTGCTGTGTTTCTCAGGAGCGCGTCGTCTTGTCTTCTGGCTGTCTTCCTTAGTGCCCTGTAGATGCCGTCCCACATGCTTTCTCGGTCCTGCTTCGAGCAGAACTTCTTCCAGTTGGCTGTGGCTGCTTCCGTTGCTGCTGATGTGTATGTGTTCTTGGCCTGCACGTATTCCTGGATGGTGAAGTGTCTCCAACTTGCGGCTGCATTACGGATCCTTCTCTTCTTGGTCAGTGCGTCTTTTTTGAGACGGTCTAGAGAAGGGCTCCACCATGGGGGCTTTGCGTCGTGTTTAGGCGACCCCAGTTTTGGGATCGCAGTCTCGCATGAGCGGTGGATGTTTAGTGTGTACTCAGTGATTATGGTCTCCAGATCCTCTGGGTTCGTGACGTCCGAGACTCTGACAGGTGTTATGTCTGACTCCGCCAGACTGGTCTTGAAATGGGTGCTGAAGTCGGACCACTTTGCCTTCTTGGTGTTATAGATGCGCGTCGAAACTGGCCTTAAGGGTTTCAAGGCCTTTTCCATGCGCATCGAGAAGGCAATTGCATTGTGGTCTGAAGTTGTAAGACTTCTTTCTACACGCCACTCCTCGACCTTTCCTAGCAGCGACATGCTGCATGCCGTCACATCGACGATACTGGTGCACCGCCTGTCTCCTCTGTAGGTCTCGAACGTCGGTGTTTGGCCCGTGTTTAGGATGTGGAGATCCCGCTCATCGAGGAAAGAACTGTACGCTGCCCCGCGATGGTTCTCAGAAACACTTCCCCACCATGGAGGAGACGTTCCCAGGCCAGGCCCAGGCGTTCACGTCTCCTCCCACCAGGATGTTCTGTGTGCGTAATTTTTGAAGTGTAGTTTGAGTTGTGGAAAGATAGGGTTCGATATCTTGGTCTCCCTCAAAATAGACCGACAGTGTCCCGAATCTGAGCTGGCCAACCTTCAGCAAAACGGCAGCGATGTTCTCGGTCACAAGCTGGGGGTCGTGGACGACCTCCGGTGGTTCCCGAAAACAACGATTGCCGCTTTTACTGGTTTTTGGCGGCTGAGGCTGCACTGGATGACTCTCGTCCCAGGATTTTGCTTCATCACACCTGTTCTTCCTACATAGGGCTCTTGAACAAGTGCTACCGAAACTCCCTTTGCCTGAGCCGCCATGTGGAGCTCTTCTGTGGCCAGCTTGGAGCGCTGAAGATTTACTTGGATGAAATGTAATCTTGCTGTCGGTCTTGTTGCGTTTTGAGGGGGGAATGGTTGGCTTGTTTGTTCCTGGTCGCCTTTAGCAGTAGGAGACACGAGATCTCGCTATGCCGTCCCATTTTTGGCGTTCCTGGCAGTCTTCGCTGAAAGCTGTGTGCCATGTTGCTGCCCGTCCTGTGTGCCGCCTTGCAGTTAATGCATGTGGGCATCCTACCTTCTGCTCGAGCGAGACAGTCCCTCCCGTTATGTGCTCCGCTGCAGAAACTACAGACTTCTTTGCCGGCCTTGCATATAGCCTTGTTATGGCCATATCCAAGGCACTTTATGCACTGTACTAGTGGGGACTGATCCTCGATCGAGCATCGCTTGATGCCCACATGGACTCTCTGCGCTGTCGTGAAATACTTCCAAAGGTCTGGGGAGAGCTCCAGAACAGGGTGGCACTCATGGGGGTTTCTTGCCCGTTTCCTGAATCGCACCTTTATGGTCTGTCCATCTACAGCGACATTCTGCAGAAGGTGTTTGTTCTGCGCCTTTAGGAGGTCGACGATCTCCCCGTCGCTGTAGCTGGACAGCACCCCTTTGATGCAGACGGGTGGGTTCTGTGGTTTCGGCTCCTGGACCTTTAACCCTGAGTTCGACTGGACTTGCTCTTTGATCTTATGCAAGTCCACCTTAATCGCGCATCTCAGGACTACTTTCTGGTTCCGCGCTTTCCAGACGGTGTCGACTCGGGCTCCGGTGGTTTTGAGGTCCAGGGCTGTCCTGATCCTCTCGATTACGTTGTCCCCAGTGTGCTGGGGGTTCGTCGACGAGACGATCAGGGTGTGGTTGGGTTGTGTAGGGGCTTTGGGAGGCTTCGGCTTGCTGGCGACCTGGGCAAAGGTTTCGGGGCCCAGCTGTTGTGGAGCCGGTTTGTCGGCTTTGCCTAACCCTTAAATGCATAACAACGTATTTTCAATCGGAAAAAATATATGGGTTATAAAAAGTGGTCTAGATGACCGGAAAAATAAAAATAAAAAACAATTTTTTTTTAATACCTTTTATTTTCAAAAAACCTCTAAGTATCGTTTTCGATACAGTATGCATTAGTACACTATATTATACTACAGTATAATATAGTGCATATAGACAAACATATTAGATATTGACAGAGCTGTGGAATACTGTGTAGCAGTCTTTTGACTTTTTTGAACACAAATTAACGTTACATTTAGCACATTTTATAATGCTGAGTAAATGGCAAGAGGGCATCATACATCTACCTCGGGTTTCTATCCTTATCTGGCTGTGATCCATTTGATCCAATCTGACTTCAAGTGGAGGCAAAGTTTGGCACGGTTTACCCCTTCGGATTTTAGGTGGTGGCCCTTGTGATGTGCTGGATGGGCTGCTAGTGCTCGGGCGCCCTCTGGTAGCAGCTGGAGCATACTTGCACAGCGTATCGGCCAGTTCCGACCTACAATCAGCTAGATTCAGTATAGTTTTCTGTGACACACCATTTTTAGTAGAAACTTTTTTGTATAGGATCCAGGCATTGATAACGGATAAATCCAGCAGATGATAAAATATGCGCATGTACCATTTTCTGCTCTTCATTCGGATTTTATATCTTCCTAGAAAGGAGTCCATCAAATCAACGCCCCCCATGTGAGCATTATATTCTTTTATCAATTTGGGGCATCTAATGGAAATCCGCCGTTTCTCTTTTTTATCGAACCTATCAATATTCTCTACAGGCTCGGCTCCTACATATGTTGACGCTAATATAACTTGCTTGTTATCCTTCCAGCTTACGGTGGTTATATCTACGCCTTCGAAATTTGTGACATATTCATTGTATGAACCTCGGGTTACTGTATTTTTCATAACATCCTGTTTTGATGGAAGCTTGCATGACTTACCCAAGCGGTTTCGTTGTATAGTTCCCAAGGAGTGAATTCCCTCTTTAGCTAATACGCACATCAAAGGCAAGGACGTATAAAAATTGTCAAAATAGACAATGTGGTTTTGTTGCCTTGGAACTACTCTGAGAAGATTCAGTACTGTTTGCCCAACCACTCCGACATAGGGTTCATTTGGCAATCTATCATCAGCCTCTTTTCCAGCATAAATTTGAAATTTGTATGCATAGCCCATCAAATTACAGAGGACAAACAATTTGAACCCCCATTTGTGGGGTTTGTTGGGAAGGTAATGTTTGAGGAAATGGCCTATTTTGGTTGAGCACATTTGCTCATCTATGGATAATCTTTGTTCTATTGTAATGCTTGAAAATTTTGCGTTGAGATATTCTATTATTGGTCTAAGTTTGTGAAGTTTGTCATGGTGAGGATGATTCACAGGTGAGTGATTTTCGTTGTTGTTGAAATGCAGAATCTTTCTAATTTTCTCAAATTTGTTTACCGGCATTGCGTCTTTGATAGGGCTGAAACCAAACTTTGTGGACCAGTAGGATCGTGTGCTGGGATAGTGGTATACAGACATAAATATGAGGATACCTAAATATTTACGCAGGTCTGATATTGTTAGAGAATCCGGTCTATCTGGTTTTGTCTGAACAGCATATCGAGTAGTTTCTGTCACAATTTTTTCCAAAATATCATTTGAAAAAAAGTAGGTAAAAAATTGATATGGACTTTGCAATTCCATCACCGCTGGAGAAAGTTCCTCGTTTCCTCCGAATTTGACTGCATCCTCATTATAAACAAGTAATTGCTTTTTTGATATATATGAAGCCAACGCGCGCGCCGCGCGGCTGTCGATTGTCAGTAATAAACTAGTGTTCAAGCAAGTCGATCGTTTCTTTTCTCTCCCGCTCAACATACATATCACTGGCGACGAGGTGTACGAACGAGTACCCACTCATATATATATAAAAATGAACGCGTTTTTAGGTAATTTGTCTTCATTTGACCACAAGACCAGCGAATGGCAAATATATAAGGGCAAATTAACGCAGTTTATGAAAATCAATGGTTTTAAAGACGATGTGAAGAGTGGAATTTTACTATGCCATCTAACGGAGGAGACGTATCGTTTACTACTCAACCTAGCTTTTCCAAAGGAGTTGGAAACGCTGAGCTATGTGGACCTAGTGGGATTACTCGACAGCCACTTCAAGCCAAGAAAGTGCACTTTTGTGGACAAGGCGAAATTTTTTGGTGCCTGCAAAGCAACAGGCGAAACCGTTGGAGAATGGGCGGCGCGATTGAGAGGTTTGGCAACTTATTGCGACTTCGGCACCGCTCTAGAAACGAACTTGAGAGATCGTTTTGTCCTCGGCCTGAGTGCAGGTCCAGAACGGGACAAGCTGTTCGAGCAGGAACCGTCGACGCTCACTTTGGCGCGGGCTATTGAATTGGCGGAGCAGACAGCGTGTGCCAAGGAGGCAAAGGCCTTGTTAAGCAACAGTTCGGAGGCCATTTCGATCAAGGAGGAACCAGTATACCGCGTGAAGTTCCAGAGTCAAGCTAGCCGTGGACGTGGCGCAGGTGGTGCTGATGCAGCAACTCGCCGCGATACGGATCGTTGCGAGGTTTGCGGCATGAAAAATCATAGTGGTGAAAAGTGTCGTTACAAGGCCTATACGTGTCAAAAGTGCGGTGTAAAAGGCCATTTAAAAAAAGTGTGCGGTAACTCGAAAACAACGCGGGTATATCATGTTAACTCAAACGAAGGAAGCAGCGATAACCAGCCACAGGACAAGGCTTGTGAAGAGTGCCGGAATTTTAACCTAAGGTACGCGGCTGATAAGCCTATTGAAATTGAATTAGTTTTAGGTGATCAATTTATTAAAATGGAACTAGATACAGGATCGGGTAGCACTGTTATTTCTGATAAAGATTATTTCAAAAACTTCTCGCAATATCCGCTACAAAATTGCAATGTAAAAATGTGCTTGTACAATGGACATAAAATCTCTCCACTAGGATTTTTCACTACTAAAGCAAAATTTAATAAATTACTCAGAAATATTAAAGTTTTCGTAGTTAAGAACGGAGGTCCTCCATTGTTAGGTAGGGATTTCATGTCCGCTTTTAATTTAAAAATAACAACTAACATTAACTCATTAGTAAGTAGTGATAATGATGTACTAGAATTGATTGACAAATATCCGGAACTATGGCGAGATGAGTTAGGTTCATTTAATAAATTTAAAGTTACCCTACAACTAAAAGAAAACTCAGTTCCGAAGTTTTATAAGCCACGAACTGTACCTTTTGCCCTGCGAGATAAGGTCGAACAAGAATTGGAGCGGTTAGTAGGTTTAGGTATTTTGGTGTCGATAAATCACGCGCAATACGCCACCCCGATAGTGCCCGTGTTAAAGGAAAACGGACAAGTCAGAATCGCGGGAGATTTTTCGGTAACACTGAATAAAGACCTTGTAATTGAGAAATACCCTTTACCCAGGATCGAAGAGGTTTTTGCTAAGATTGGAGGGGGCGAGCTGTACAGTAAAATCGATCTTAAAAATGCATATAATCAATTTATATTCGAAGAGTCATCACAGGAACTAACGGCAATTAATACCCATAAAGGTCTATACAAATATACACGTTTAGTTTACGGCCTAGCTAACGCACCCGCTATTTTTCAAAAGTCCATGGAGACACTATTAGCGGGAATAGACGGAGTCAGTGTCTGGCTCGATGACATTTGTATAACGGGGCCAGATAGGAACATGCACATGAAAAGGCTAACGGAAGTTTTAAGTAGATTAAGCGATGCCGGTCTACGTCTTCAAAAAGACAAGTGCCAATTTTTTAAACAAAGTGTACTTTACTTAGGCTACGTGATTAGTAAAGCAGGACTAATGACTAGTCCTGACAAGGTCAAGGCAATATTAAGCGCCCCCGAGCCAACCAACGTCACCGAAGTAAAACGATTTTTAGGCGTTGTTAATTATTATAGGAATTTTATTCCTAATGCTTCGTCAGTACTCAGTCCTCTCCACGAACTACTACGAAGCGATGTGCCCTGGGAGTGGGGAGATAGGCAGCGGCAAGCTATGGTGGCAGTGTGCCGTGAACTAGCCTCAGAGCGCGTACTGGCGCACTTCGAACCGACGGCGCAGCTCGTGCTCACAGTGGACGCGAGTCCCAGCGGGCTCGGCGCTGTGCTCTCGCAACGCGGGCACGACGACGCTCAGGAGCGACCGCTCGCGTATGCATCTCGCTCGCTTACCGCTAGCGAGCGAAACTATAGTCAGATACAGAAGGAGGCGACTGCTATCATATTTGGTGTGAAAAGGTTCCATCAGTATCTGTACGGTCGCAATGAGCCATTTATTTTAAAAACCGATCATAGGCCTTTAGTTTCCATTTTTAATAATAAGACGGGTATACCGGTAACGACAGCTCTAAGACTGCAGAGATATGCTATTACTTTATCGGCTTACAATTATGTAGTACATTATGTATCCGGTGATAACAACTTGGTAGCAGATTACTTTTCCCGCGCGCCATTAAAATGCACAAACAAGGCAGAACATACCGATAACTATGTAGATGTAGATACCTATTACGCGCTCAAGTTTTTGGATGAAGCGTCGCCCGCTCCTAAGACACGCGACATAAGACAAGCAACAGAGAGCGATACGGTAATCCAAACTGTCATTAGGTACATGCAAAAAGGATGGCCTCGAAAAATAATTTGTAAGTCTGTTTTGCCATACTTCCAGTGCAAGTCCGATTTGCAGTACGAGAAAGGTTGCCTTTTTAGGGGTCATAGAATAGTTATTCCGTCTATATTAAGAGATAAAATGCTACGTGAATTGCACGATACTCATTTAGGTATAATTAAAACTAAAAGTAATGCACGAAGTAGGATGTGGTGGCCCGGCATCGACGCCGACATCGAGCGTTGGATAGGGTCCTGTGTCACGTGCGCGAGCGTGCGAGCCGCGCCGCCGCGCGACCCCCCCGCGCCCTGGCCCGCCGCCGCCGCTGCCTGGCAGCGCGTGCACATCGACTATATGACGGTAGGGCAGAGGGTATATCTCGTGGTTGTAGATTCTTTCAGTAAATGGCTCGAATGTGTACACATGCATAATGGCACTACAACTAAGGCTCTGATAACTAAACTCAAGGGAATTTTTTCAACTTTTGGCATACCAAATTTGTTGGTATCAGATAATGACGTCAAGATAAATTCGGACGAGTTCAAGACGTTTTGCTCTGCTAATGGTATCAAATACATGACGACACCCATTTATCATCCGCCCAGTAATGGTCAAGCCGAAAATTCGGTAAGAATTTGTAAAAAGATGCTAAAATGTATTTTAAAAGATAATTTACCGTTATATCAAATCAATGAAATGTTGTTAGGCTATTTGTTTAATTATAGAAACACCGTGCACTGTACCACTGGGGAAACGCCAGCCAAGTTAATGTTTGGTCGAAATCTACGATCTCGTCTCGATTTAGGGTAATAAAATGTACAAAATATATATAACTGATTTAAGTCAACACTGTATAAGGCATGTAGATCAGTTACTGAAGTATACAGGTTGTAAACAGGTGCCACATCAGCAACAGTCGCCCGGCATTTCCAGTTCCACTACTTTTAGTCAAAATACAGCATCACCAACAGTAACTAGCGAGCAATTGGTTATGAGTTCACCAGTGGCGACTGAAACTAATGTCGCACCTGAAGCACCAAATGCGGATTGTGCCGCAGATGATGGTGATGGGGACGAATGGGGTGACTGTGAGGTGATTGAGGGTGAGGGAGGGGACGCTGATAATTTAGCATCGCCGCCGCCACCGGCAGAGCAGCCCGATGTAGTTGTGGAGGGCAGTCAGTCTCGCAGTATGGGGAAGTGCAATGTTGACGCACCGCGCGCACCATCACCCACACTCTCGCGCCAAAAGCGAAATAAGAAGGTGGTAGATTATAAAAAATACTTTTAACCGTTTTGTTTTGCCATTTGTAATATAATTAGTTTTTTATAAAAGTTTTATATATTGTCACCAGGTTTCAAATCTAAGTGTGAAGGAGTGATATATATGAAGCCAACGCGCGCGCCGCGCGGCTGTCGATTGTCAGTAATAAACTAGTGTTCAAGCAAGTTGATCGTTTCTTTTCTCTCCCGCTCAACATACATATCATTTTTCCATACTAAATTCTTTGTATTCATGCTAAAAGCCGGAAGTTCTGAACTAGTACCTGGTAATGGTGATTGTTCATCATTGTTTATCAAAGAAGGGTCCTCTTCATCGACCCCAGTTGGAACTTCATCTATGACCTCGTCTTCTTGCTGATCTTCAAGCTCTCTCATCAACTCTTCCCGAGACGTATAGTACGGTATATCGTCTTCGTCTGATTCTAACCCGTCATCTGATATCTCGCCATTTTCTATACGCTGAAGCAGATTTTCTATCAACCTATCTGAAAACAACACACCACATGCAAAACCAAATCTTCAACAAGCTCAAAACATAATAAACGCAACCCAAAATGAAACTACAATCACTTTTCTAAGATTCCCAAAAAAGAACGTTAGTGCATGATGTATCGAAATCGATACATGGATAAAAACGAACTTTTGAGAAACAAATATAACATAAAAGTGCAAAATACAAACATCTGCGTGTAGATTTCAGACTTACCTTCCATTCTGGTATTTTTTCAAGAAAAAATATTCGTAATTTCCCGGTATGGCACCAGATACAAATTTGAAATTTTCACAACAACTACTTGCTTGCGACCATAGACATTGTGTGTAAAAAAAAAGGCAAATTGTCAGAACTGTCACATGTCTTTTCTTTTTTTTTTTTAGTAATAATAGGTAACGATAAGATTGGCAATTCTACCTGACACGTCAGTTTAAAAATAAAATCGGAATATGGCTCTGAAGTCTTAGTATCTTTTTCGATACTTTATGCATTTAAGGGCTAATTCTGCCACTCCCTTCTGGATACTCTGAAGGGTCTTTTTGACCTCCCCGACTGCTAGTTCCGCCTCCAGATTAAGCGCCAGGGGCGCCTGGACTGGAGGCTCTTTGTCTCGCAGTACGCGGAGGTCCGCCGAAACAATCTCCAGTCTTTCCTCGATGGGTTCGAGGTGGTGTGTAAAGTTGATAGGTGGTTGTGCTGGTGGGGGGGACGCCACAGGCCTGTTGGCGATGGCCTGTATTTGTTGGTGCAGGTTGATCATTTGTTCCTGGAATGTGGCAATAGTGAGTAGGCCCTCGGTCTCCCGGCTACTTGGATCCATTCCGGAGGTACTCGGTCGATCAAGGTCGTCCTTGAGCCGGTTTAGAGCCTTGTGGAGCACGTCCAACTGGTTGGAAATGTTGGTCCCTGTTTTTTCGAGGCGTGAGAGGCCGGCCCCCATAGTTTCCCCACCGGGAACTACCGGGGTTTTAATGGCTTCCTGCCTCGTCCTCTCGTGCTCCACAAGGTTCCTTGAATTCGCGGCTGCGATCTCGCCCTTCATCTCCTTGATTCCCGTGAGGGCTTCAAGGGTCTCGTGACCTAGCCACTCCCGAATCCCTTTCGCCTCCCTTTTCGTGTCCGAGACGTCAGTCCGCGTGAGGGAGAACTCCACTTTAAACGCCATCAGCTCCCGAGTGTGAGCTCTCTCGGCACGCACAAGCTCTTGTGCGTGCCGAGAGCGCTCCTTCTCGAGGTTGTACTTGTGGCGCGCTCTCGAGTCCGCCAGTGACAGGGCCACTTCGTACAGGCCCTACAGACACTCATGGGCTGTGGCCTTACACTCTCTCTTCATATTGCCAGCTGATTCCAGGGCGTCTTTGCCTTTCTGTAGTAGTTCATTTGCCTCCCTGGTGGCCAGGTCCATCTCCACCCCTGTGCCTCTTCTCGGCGTTCTGTACAGAAGGCTCGGCCGTCCACTCCGAGGATGGTCGGCTTGGCTCACTGTAGAAGCCACCGAGCATTCTTCGTCCGAGATGATCTGGCGGGGGGGGGGGGGGGGAGATACCGCATTGCTCCCAGTCAATTACTGCCAGTGTCCCAGCGTTTTCCGACCCTGGAGTCCGTGTGACTATCGCCGATGGCACTGGCGGCGTCATACTCATCACGTCGGGCTCTGACACTGCCTTCGTCACCTGTGGCCTTGGCAGAGTTTTTGAGGACCTTCTCCCTGAGTGATCTAGGGGGTTTTGCGGCCTCCGTGGTGGTGGTTTTGTGGGTGGTGCTGGATTGGCTAAATGTGATGTTACTATAGACTATGCCTGTTATTTACGCTAATTAGGATGAACTCACGGATGCTCCGCTGGTGGTCTGCGTCCGCTGTCCGATGAGGAGTCCGATACAGACTGGGCACGATGTTCTATCGCAGTTTAGTTGTTAACTAGTTTACACTTTTAGGTGAGTATTGTAATAACAACGCAACGTTATCTGAACGCTGTTCACTATGAACGTAGCATAATTATCTTTCCTGTATAATATCATTGGATTAAACGGTAATACTCACCAAAAGAGCCAAATACATTGTTGGTACTGCCGAACTTACTAGCCGGCGACGGTTTTTCATAGCCATAAAACAATCTTCAGTAAAATGCCGTGAACATATTACACTATGTGTTGATGGGAACCAGTTATCTCGCTTGGTTACAATAATCCATTTATTTTTTAAATCAGGTTCTTGTGGGTACCTAAAATCAACGATCGTTTCACAATTAACTTAATGTCTCTATTGTAATTAGTGATCAAAAAGATCTTCAAATTAGTTAGTTAGTTAGTTATAAATGGCATCTCGCAGTTGACCACTGAGGGTCGAGACTGCTTAACCGAGCGTTTCCTGTGGGTGCTTTAAGCGAACTTAAAGCCTCCGGCCAGGCTTAAAAACTAAGGTAAAATATTAGACGACTGAGCGTCGCTAATAATGGAGCAGCCAGACGGGGCAGGCTGGATCATGATGGGGGATCTTCAAATTTCGTATAAATAGTAGGTACTTATAGGTTTTTGCTTTATCGATAACTTTGGTCATAGGATTTTCATCACTATTATTCGTTAGGTATGTTTACCAAATAATAGAGGAAAAGAGATAGCTAAAAAATAACTTTAAGAAGAAAGGGACGCAAACATGAAAGACATCAACGGGAGTCCTTGCACCTTTCGTCCACCTACAAGTTTGACCAGTTTATGATGAACTCCGATAAATAATATCAGAATATAAATCGAATTACTATTAACTTACCGATGAAATGTTATGCCATCTTTTCGAAAACTCGAAGTCTGGCTGTTGTTACCACACCAACGTATTGTGCAGGGGGCCATTATAATATTTATTTTCACCATTTTTTATTGACTAACGCGGAAGTGTTTACAGCTCACAGAAGTGGTCGAAACTGAATCGAAATTATTGAGTGGCGACCTATATATATCTATATAATATCAGATCTATAAGTCTGATGTGTTGACAGACATCGGTCGCCTATTATTAGGCGTCTATGGGCTATATGGTCGTTGACTGCTAGGTATCATAGGTTGCGAATTCACGATTCCATACAATTTTCTCGATACAAGTAAATCTCAATGTTACCTCTAAACCGTACAATAAATGGTGGGTGGGTAATGGTTCAATTAGGTCAAATATGTGCCCATCCATTTAAATATGATTTTAAGTCCATTTGATTCTCTTCAGATGAATGTGTCTCAATCCTTTTCCTATAATAATCTGTACCTCTACGTTTTCGCTTAGACATAGGTTCTGCGGATTTTCTTTCAATGCACAACCATATGAATCTAAAACTAACCATTTTAGTTTTAATTCCCATATTGGAGATCTTATTAAGCCTACATTAAATCAATTAATACTTATATCTGGATTATCATCCGCTATCACAACCTCAACTTAAGACCCTGTAGCACCCTTAACATGACATTTTGATATGTCATATAGTCCTCGGAATAGAATATGATTTCGACTTTTCCGGAGGATTGCAATCGTTGCGGCACCAATCGAAACATCCATCAACCCATCTAGGGCTGCTTTAATTTCAGATTCGCTGAATCCCGGGGTAGAGGTTGTGATTGTCCTCGACTTTTTGCCTCCAGGCTGACGACTTTCGAAATACACCCCAGCCCTGAAAGCTTTGATGATTTCAATATAATGAGATGGTTCATCAACCGGAGACGATGGAGAGGGTGTTGGTTTGTGGAAGTCTTGCGTGCCTGTTGTTCGTGCCTCAGACATGATACTAAATTGAGGTTTGGAACTGACAACAGTCATAATTCCCGTCTTATCCGTACATACCTTGAGGCTGGTCCCTCCTATGCGGTTAACCCATGATAACAAATCACGGATTTCATAGAATGTTCGATTACGCAGATGCAAGTTCTGTATATGTGTCAGATCTACGGTATGGCATAGATCATCTTCATATACAGAACTTACAGCGTCATCCAAACCTGCTGCAAGTCTTTCCATTTCTCCCGTAATCTGAGACTCAGCCAGTGCGCCCTCCCTGGTCCCGTCCTCTGGATCTTCGTCAATTTGAATGTCCGGATCGGTGTCATTTCCGGCAAGTCCCTCATCCTTTCCAGTGTCTTCATAATCTTTGATAGGGCCGCTCGTGTACCACTCCATGTTAGCCTTAAGGGCAGCGATTGCACTCCCTGCAATACCCATCTCCCCTCCTGTATTTTGGGAGGTAAGTGCCGCAGAGTCGTCCTCGTCCCTACTAATATCTTCAAACTCCTTAATCATTCTGGGTCCAGCTCCTCTCGCATCCAGTATGCGTGCAGATTCAATCAGATTTCTCTTCATTTTAGCACTGTTGTCAATAATGTTCTCTGTATTCTTTTGCTCCTTTTTAAACTCAGATAGTTTTAAATATGTTCCACTTTTGTCGATTTAGTAGTGTGTTCCATCTATTATGCCACGATTCAAGGACTTTCTGTGATAAAGAAACATATGATACTACCACAGACCACACTGTGACTGTGGGTACTGACCACAGAGTAGGTGGAAATTGCGGTGGAAGTCGTTTCATTGCCATTTTAGAGCTAACTGATTTTGTAATTGTCATTGATCCGTTGATATAATATTTTTCAAACCATGTTAACACATCAATTCGAGGAGCTCGTGGCTAAGTAATAACAGCCGCACGGGTCGATCCATCAGGTTAAGCTACGCTTGCCGGGGTCGGTCCGTGGATGGATGACCATATTTACATACTGAGACTCCTCCGTGCCTCGGAAAGCACGTTAAGCCGTTGGTCCCGGCTGTCATTCGTGGATCTTTGACAGTCGTTACGGGTCGTCAGTAGCTCGAAAGTCTGACAATCAGTCTTACCAAGGGGTATCGTATTACGTTAATGGGTTGTGGAGGTCAGATAGGCAGTCGCTCCATGTAAAATACTGGTATTCAGCTGCATCCGGTTAGACTGGAAGCCGACCCCAACATAGTTGGGAAAAGGCTAGGCAGATTGATTTTTTTTTTTGTTAACACATCAATTACTTCGTCCGGTATAATTTCGTCTTTTATTATAGCAAAGGCTTTATAGGTTACATGTGAAAGTAATAGGTTCTCTGAGGTTTGTAATTAAAATTCACTCACGGTTATAGGCATACATATTGTCCAACAATCCTCACACACTATATGAGAAGATGATGCCACACACAGAAGGCACAAATGGGGAATAAGCACAAGCACAAGCGTAAGCACAACAGTCAGTGATTATGGAAGATACACAGAGTTCAGATGAGAAGATGAAAAGATGAATAGAACAGAGTACAACGAATCACAAGCAAGTTTAAGCAGTTCGCGACAGTACAGATATGCGAGCGAAAGGCATGCGCTCTGCGCCGAAGATAAGTCTCGACTGGTTTGACAATGGTGCCGATTCTGTTGTGCACAAACTAAACTTAATTTAGGCTATTGCTAACTTTTTCTCTCTATTATGACAAGAAAGGGACAAAAGTAAATTAGAGCTGTCAAATTAGTTAGAACTAATTTTTTCATAGACATTTAGACGACACGTAAAAACATGTCGACTAAAAAACACGGTGAAGGCGTGAACTAGTTTGACATCTCCAACTTAGTTCATAGCTATAGCCGTCCTTTTCTCGCGCTGCCTGTTAGTAAAAGATAGCGATTCTCTAATTTTAGTTTAGTGCGTTCACAAGAGAATCGGCACCATTGTGCGGTGACCGCTGCGCCTACGTGCACAAGCGACGTACGTTAGTACTATTATTTATTCTGTGGCGACGTGTACAATACCGGTAGGTTAGTGATGTTCAGCGAGTCGATAGTTTATCGCACAACGTAGCGATTATCGACATCAACCAACTGGTGGTATGTATGTAATGTACATATCATAGAATAAAGACATCTTTATTCTGTGATGTAATAAATGTATAAATATCAATGTACATATAACATTAAATAGATTATTTTATGTGAGTAATTGTTAATCAGTGTTGTAATATGTAAGTTTTAGTTTTAAGTATAGTAAATTATGATTAATTAAATAAATAGGTAAATAGTAGCCTACAGCTTCAATAATTTTAGTTGGCTCTAGAAATGCCAGTGCACCGATATGCCGCATCTTATGAGCGAAATCTGTTTCATTATTGTATTTCGTAGCTAGACCAGCTCGCCGAATACCTTATTCAGTATATTCAGTAAATAACTTATTCTAAACAATCAACGTAAAGTAAATAACTTATTCTAAAACTTGAA
This sequence comes from Cosmia pyralina, assembly GCA_946251885.1. Classification (NCBI taxonomy): domain Eukaryota; kingdom Metazoa; phylum Arthropoda; class Insecta; order Lepidoptera; family Noctuidae; genus Cosmia; species Cosmia pyralina. Next base: position 19,564,205 of record OX276342.1, on the reverse strand, counting down.
AGAAAAAAGAAAGAAAATACGTTTATTTGCGGTAAACATGACGCAAAGGACAACAAAATAAAATAAACAATGTAAAAAGCAAGTTTTGGGGAAAATATGCGTCACATCTACGCAAAACGGCTACCGCTCAGCATAATGCCGCGACCCCATGCGAAACGGAGCCCCAGCGCTGGTTTTCAGCGATAGCCGGCGTTGACGCGATGACGTCGACCGGTGCAGCATGTGATAAATAATATGCAATTAAAAAATAAATAAAATATAAAGTTAATTCTATAGGTATAGATAAAATATACAGAAAATGACAATATTCCCACATTCCGCTCCGCGACAGCACCGACTCCCAAGCCGCAGAATGCGTTATCTGTGCGCGCAGCTGTCAGCGGCCGGAAACATTAGACATATTACATAATATTTTAAAATTTTAAACATGGCGTAGCAATTATGCAATTAACATTTTGATTTTGATGAAATTATGTAACAGAGGATGTATTGGGTGATTAAGTAGGCATTTCCTACGTAAAATGAATTTGTGTTAGATGTGAATGATGACAAAGACTCAGACACACAAATGAGATCAAATAAGAAATGGTAAGTGAGAATTAGTTGGTTAAAATAAAATATGGATTCATGCATCGAGACTATTGAATTATATTACTAAAAAATAAATTAAATTAGATTGGATAAATATAAATTAGGATATGATACAAACAAGGGACGCTACCTGACAAACCGTAGTGTGCCAGTTGAATAATTAGATTAAACTGAAAATTACAGAAACAAATGTAGCGTTCCTATGCATAAAAAGGATGAATTGAAATAGCGAAACACAGACCCCAGCACAGCCACACGGACAGACGAGCGCACCACCAAGCAGCCCACACTCTTAAAGATCCCACTCCAAAGCCTGCAGGCCATGACACTTGAGGTAGGTACTTACAGTGAAGCAGTACTAGAGAGACATTTGTTCATGTATGAGTAACTTTTTGTGTTGGAATTTGAAAGATTGTATTGATTTCAGGCGTCGCATTGGTGGTGGGAGATCATTCCAACAGCGTGTGGCTGTATACTTGAAACACCCCCTGAATGCTGTAGTTCTGTGCATTGGCACCGACAGAGGGCATACCATGGAGCGAAGACTATTCTTTAGATGGTTTTGTTTCCAAGTAAGCTTTACATAGAGATAGTGAGGTCTTTTAGTTGTTACAATACCAAATAACAGGCTGGCTAAATGAAGCTTCCTCCTGGCAGCCATCTTCAATAATTTTAGTTCATTAATGAATGGAGTAACATGACTTCTTCGCGGGACATTAACAAAAAAACGAACACAGGCATTCTGGATACGTTGGATTACACGTTCTGTTCTGGAAAGCAAGCAAGGCCCATAGACTGTGTCACAGTAATTTAATTTGGATAGGATGAGACTGTCAACAAGTTGCTTCCTTACAGATATGCTTAAGTATTTCCGTATACCATATAAGACCTTTAGCCTATAAAAACAATTTCGGAGAACATTTGTCACATGGGCCTCAAAGCGCAGCTCTGGATCCATAATTAACCCCAGATTGCATGTCTGCTCCACTCTCTCAATTTTTTCTCCCATGATGATTATCTCAGGGTTGGCAGACAGTATTGCACTAACCTGTTTTTTAGAGCCCAGTACCATAAATTTAGATTTGAGTGGGTTCAGAACCAGAGAGTTCTCCTCCGACCACACAACCACTCTATGCAAATCCTCATTTATTTTCTGCACTGCCAAAGATGTTTCTTCCCCCTTGAAGGATATGTACAGCTGAATATCGTCAGCATACATATGGTATTTGCAGTTAACAAAAGATTTTATGATATCTGCACTGTACATAATGTACAACAGAGGGCCGAGAATCGATCCCTGAGGGACACCTCTTGACACTTGGAGGAGGGAGGATGACACTGTTGACCCATCCTCCATATTCATCTCTACATATTGAGATCTATTGGTAAAAAAAGCGCCAGTCAACCTGCCACGTCGCTGGATGTCCTAGTGAGATGCCCTCATTGTCCCCAAGCACGCTTTTTTAAGGGTGAACGAGGCTTGAAGGTACATTTTGGTAAGAAACACAAATCCCACAATGTGCCTTCATCATGCCCTACCATACCCACTTCCCTAACACCTGTTTCCCCCTCTCAACCCTTTTGGAAAACGCTTGCAAAATTGAAAACTTCAACTCCAGTCTTAAAGAGAGTTCCTCGTGGCGCGAGACCATCCGTAGCTTTAAGTTTAGCGCGTTGTATCCGCCTCGCCGCCAGAGAGAACTCTCAGAGTGCTTGGGAGCAATTACTAACCTTCCCGTTTAGGATTCTACATGTGCAAAAGAATTTGGCAAATAAAAAAACTTTAACATCACAAATCAAGGATAATTGCAACATTTCGGCTCAAAGTTTCGACCCTAAATTAACAGCACACCTTCCCCAAAGAGGTTTATTGCACTATGTGGAGTCTAAACTAGGCGAGGGTGATATCAGAGGTGCAGCTAGGATCATCTTTAGTAGCGATGTGGTTGCGCCGTACTCTCCAGAGACACTTACAGCTCTGGAGAGCAAACACCCTACCCCGGCAGATGATCTCTCCTTTCCTGACCCACCCGATCTGGAATCCAACTCACTTGTAATTACAGCACAACAAGTGTATGCGGCCGTGTGCTCCTTTCGAAGTGGCTCCGCCGGCGGCCTCGACGGCCTGACACCTCAACACCTGAAGGACTTAATGTGTTCAGGCGCCGGTGAGGCTGGTGAGTCCCTTTTGGAGGAGCTAACGGCCCTCATTAATCTCATGCTCTCCGGCAATGTGAACGAAGCCGTCATTGATATCTTGTATGGGGCAAATCTATGTGCCCTGCGCAAGAAGGATGGCGGCATTCGTCCCATTGCCGTAGGGCTCACTTATCGTCGTATCGCAGCCAAAATTTGCTGTGCTTTCTACAGCGAAACACTGGCCAGCAAATTCCAGCCCCTACAGCTGGGCTTCGGGTCTAAAGGGGGCTGTGAGGCTGCGGTACATGCATTATCCACTTACATCAATAGCGGTAAAGGTGAGGTCATCCTTAAGGTTGACATTAAGAACGCTTTCAATTCCGTAAACAGGGACACCTTGTTGACAGAAGTTCAAAAAGAAATACCCAAAATTTACAGTTTTCTTTATCAATGTTATAGGCACCCCTCTAAATTACTTTATAAAGACAACCTTTTGAAATCAGCCGTTGGATGTCAACAGGGTGACCCTCTTGGGCCAGTCATTTTTAGTTTGGCAATAAATCCAATTATTCGTCAATTAAATTCTAAATTCAACGTTTGGTATTTGGATGACGGAACCCTAGGAGGTGATGTAGACACAGTCTTAAAAGATTTAGTTTTTTTAAAAGAAAAATTCAGTTCCATTGGCCTAGACCTTAACCTCTCAAAATGTGAAATTTATCTTCCCCAAACCACTGACAGACAGACTACCATATCAAAATTTAATACAATAGCACCAAATATCAAAATTATGGAAAGAAACTCTCTTCACCTCCTGGGATCCCCAATTTTTGACGAATCCTTTCCAACGTTTATTGAGGAGAAAATACAAAATTTTCATGATGTCTCGGAACGACTTTACAAAATTAATATTCATTCGGCCTTCACACTCATTCGATACTGTTGCTTTGGACCAAAATTCACATATAGCCTTCGCTCCTCCCATCTTTGGAAGCATCCACAACTTTTAGAAAAAGTAGACCAAATTATTAGAAACACACTAAATTCTATCCTAAATGTGGCCCTGGACGACCGAGCGTGGCAGCAAGCTACTCTTCCCATCCGCCTGGGTGGTCTCGGCGTCCGCAAAATTTCAAGTATTAGTTTACCGGCGTTCCTCTCCTCGGTCCACAGTACCGATAAATTAACCAGGAAAATTTTATCTTCCTCACTGGTCGATTTTGAGGTACCGTTTTTGACCGATGCGTTGAACGCTTGGAAAATGGCTTGTCCCAATACGGATTTGCCTGACAACCCGTCCTCCCAGAAACTGTGGGACGTGCCGCTCTGCAGTATTATACGGAATACCCTATTAAACACGTCTTTTAATACTGTTGAGCGTGCCCGTCTGCTGGCTGTGGGATAATGGGAGTCAGGCTTGTGGCTTCAGGCGCTCCCGTCATCCACCATAGGTACTATGATGGATGACTCATCGTTTCGGCTCGCTACGTGTCTCCGCTTGGGCGCACCTTGTGTTGCTCCGCATCGGTGTCACTGCGGTGACGCTGTCGACAGTCTCGGGCACCATGGCTTGTCCTGCTACAGGAGCGCAGGTCGCATAGCACGGCACGCCAGCATCAACGACATTATTCGTCGAGCTTTTGTTACCGCCGGCGTACCAGCGGTATTAGAACCAAACGGCTTGGTACGTGACGATGGGAAGAGACCAGATGGCATGACGTTGTTGCCTTGGAAGATGGGTAGGCCTCTGGTGTGGGACGCAACTTGTGTCGACACCCTTGCGCCATCTCATGTTCCAAGCACGACGTGTTGTGCTGGCGCCGCTGCTGCGGCTGCTGAGACCCTCAAGCGGCGCAAATACTGTAACCTTATAGGTAACTACAGTTTTGAGCCGTTTGGGGTCGAAACGCTCGGGTCATGGGGCCCGAGTGCGCGTCTACTTTTTAAGGAAATTTCTCGCCGACTGGTCGAGGCTTCAAGTGACCAGAGGGCTGGCTCGTTCTTTGGCCAAAGAATTAGCATTGCCATTCAACGTGGCAATGCTGCCAGTCTTCTGGGCACGTTTCCGGATGACATCGATGCGGACGAGTACTTCGACGCCTAAGTGTCCTTTTGTTTTTATTTATTTGTATAGTTAGTTAGTTAGTCATTTACGTTAAAAAATATTTCTATTGGTAAGATAGCTTTTAAACCACTCCACTGCAGCACTGTCGAAGCCATAGAAGGCTAATTTAGACAGCAGTAGAGTAGTATTAATTGAATCGAAAGCCCGGGAAAAGTCCAGCAGAGCCAGAATTGTACCCTCCCCCCGGTCACGTGCCTCAAGGACACTACCCACAACATCAGCCAGAGCCGTTGCAGTACCCCTACCCTTTCTGAAACCAGACTGAAAGTCAAGAAGAACGTTATTAGCTTCAAGATATTCAATAACCTGCAAGTAAACCACACGTTCCAGGATCTTCGACAAACAGGGTAAAATACTGATAGGCCTCAAGTCTTTCATGTTAGCCGGGTTATTGTTTTTAGGAATAGGGCGTACAATAGCACATCGCCAGAGTTCGGGGAACGTACGCGTGGCTATGGACCGGTTAATGATGTCTGTAATGGCTTGCAAAGTGGATGGCAACGTGAGAGACAATATATCGAGACCTATACCGTCAACACCCTGTGCGTTTGACCCTAGACTCTTGATCATCTTCAGGATTGACTCAGGATTGGTTGTTTTGAGTGGGAATGAGGCTGGGCCAAACCTATGAGACTCAAAGTAGGATAGCTGAGAGATTTTGTGACAACAATCACCTGGGACGTCCAGAAATGCCGCATTAATGTCATCAGGGTTGTTGAAGTGGCTTGGCAGCAATCTATGTTTATGGTCCGGAAGCACATCAGATTTTAAATTGCGCCACAGTAGTTTCGGGTCCTTAATGTGGCTATTTATGCTTTTGGCGAAATATGCCGTCTTCTCGTTAACTAGTGCCTCGACTGCTAGGCGCTTCAGATCCAGATAATATTCCTTATGACACCTCGAGGAAAAGCTCCAAGTTTAACCATGGTGGACGGTATGCGGTGCCAATGAGTAACTTTTTATTGTTAACATTAAGGGTTAACCAGAGCTGTTCAACATTGGGATGATCAGGATGAACTCTTACGCGCGCAGTAACCCCATTTTTAATATAGAATGCAACCCCTCCCCCGCGCCCACCACGTACAGACGTAGGTCGCGGTATGTGCTTAAGCTTGTACCCAGGTACACTAGGCGCTCGGTCCTCCTCACCCACACGCAACCATGTTTCGTTGATAGCCATGATGTCCACAGCATGGTTACCCATAGCCATCAAAAATTCATCGTGATTAGTTCCCAGAGAGCCCGCATTCAATAGACCAAACTTAATACATTTACTCGGAGTCATTTGAAATTGTCATCTGTAAAATATATGTATTGTGTATCTGCATGCTTATGTTGAATATGTGTAAGAATATATATGTGGAGGTAGGAACTGTGTTCAACAATGTAGTGCAATAAGCGTAAATAATGAAGAGATAATATAATGTAATTGTAACTAGCATAGATAAGAATAATTGTAAAATAGGTGATTGTATATAATTTTTGGATAATATTAGGGTATGTTGAAAAGAGTGTCTTTAGTGTATAGATTAATAGAACAAATATGTAAAGTATTAATATTAAATCCATCTCACTACACACACCTGCCGAGTTGTGATCGCTGTGGTCAAGAACCTGATAGAAACAGTTGCGACGCATATCCACCCAAGTAGAAAAAAATAACAAGAACTTAACATAAATTAAAATAAAGAAAAACAAAAATAAGGTGATGACAAATCTAAAGTAATCAGGCCGTTTCATTGACAGATCCAAATATCCGAGATATGTCCTCATCGGAAAGGATTCTTTGTGTGGGGTCACCTGGCCTCCTCCTGGCAAGAATGCGGCCGCGCTTGGTCCACACAAATCTCCAGTCGAAGCGACTAGCAGCGTCCCGTGCTTTCCTAAACAATTGTCGGTTAACTTTTGTAAGGCGCTCATTAAGGAAGAAACGCTGGACTGGGCCGGACATGTCAAGGTCCGCTGTCGTCGCACCACGCCGCACACGCGCGCTCGCCAGCAGTTCATCGCGCAGATCACGACGCGCCAGGCGCACGACAATGGTGCGCGGACGAGTTTCTGTCGCCCCCGCAGAGCTCGTCACGTTGAGCTGCCTCGCGCCGACCCGTTCTGCGCTGACAATGTCGCGTTCTTCAAGGATGACCCCCAACTTTAGGCTTATGTTGTATGTTGTACTTGTATGTTGGAGGCTTGACTACCCTACACTGTCTAACCCGGCGGTTCTGAGACGGCAATGCGCGCGCAGCGTCCGCGAGTGAGGGCGGGCTGGGCTTAGGTGAACTCATCTCCTTTTCTGGAGTTACAAAATCCTTCCCTTCAGCCATGTTTCGCGCCGGTGACACCGACGTTGGTGGTTCTGTCCCTTCCGACCGCTGCGACCGGACCGTACCCGATGGTGATACAGGAATGTTATGCTTAGGAAGAATATTATCTTTGTCCACCGTCGGACAAACTAACGAGCTCCTTGACTTTCGCCTTAACTGGTCGATATGCCTATGTACTACGTTACCACTGTCATCCGTCACTTTATAGTCCGTATTACCTAACAAGCCAGTCACTTTCCCAGGTTGCCATTTTTCCCCTTTTAGATACTGCCTGTACCAGACTTCCTCCACTACATTCATACTCCTATCAGATCCTCCTTTGGTACGAGTATCTACATGGATGCCCCCGGCTGCCCCCGCCGTACCCTCGCTGTGTGGTGCTTCTACAGCCGCCGCGTCCCGTTCCGCTGCTTCCAAAGAGGTTGCCAGTTTCACTGCCTCTGCATACGATATTGTGTCCTCCGCAAATAACCTCTGTCGGATAATGTCGCTGCGTAACCCACAAACGAATTGGTCTCGTAGATTATCGTTAAGATTAGTTCCAAACTTGAAAAACCTAGATAGCTTCTTGAGTTCCGCTGTATAGGTGGCGATATTTTCTTCTTGCCCCTGTCTCCTCTGTCTAAAACGGTATCGCTCCACTAATGACGACGGTTCCGGTTGAAGGTGCTGACGTAATAAGTTGACCGCGTGTTCATACGATAATGTCGACGGCTTGCTCGGACTGGCCAAATTAACTAGAAGTTCATTAATTAACTATCCGAATTGGTAATTTCAAGTCACCTGCCACGTCATTTGCCGTAAAATACATTTCTAAACGGTCGATGTATGATGACCACACCCCCGTTTTCATATCGAAAGCGCTCACTTTTCCGATAGACATTTTGACGTTACGATCACAGTTCCCGGACACAGTTTTTGCACCGATAACACCAATTATCGTCCACCAGTATTTTCCTTGTTTTTCGTATTAATCCTCGTCGCCACCGTTATGTATGTACTAGTAATGAGTACTGTTAAATAAAACTCAGACACGTCCGTTCCATAGCACCGTATAATCGAGACTGTTGATATACAATTACCCACAATACACTACAGTTATCATTATGGTTTTGTAGAGATAAATATCTATGTCTTTCTAATTTCTTTGTATATAACCATCCATAAGAAATAGCAGGGCATATAGAGGTTAGTGACCCTTTAGAGGATTATATAGGAGCGTGTTAAATTATAGGCACGACGTAGAATAGCGAATAGTGTATTGAAGAAAAGATTTAAGTAATACAGAATAGGCAGAAGTCACAGTAGGAAAAGACACGACTTTAGACTATAGTCCGGTCAATTTAGACATTCGAAGTTACATAAAGTCCCAACAAGCTGAATTTCTGTGAAATTGTTCAAAACGTAATTATAAACAATGTCTAGAAGTTCCCCATCATTCCCCTGTAAGGAAAAAATTTTATTCAAGGTCAAAGGTCAAAAAAATGAGTTTTTCGCGATTTTCAGCAAAACGGTAAGTTTTATCATAAAAGTACCTCAGACAAAATTGTAGATCATAAAATTATCTATAAAAAATGTATCAATACTTTTTTTCTTACGAGCCACCGTTTCTGAGATATAACGATTCAAAAAGTTATAAATGTTGTTATCGTCATAATATGCACACGTTTCCACGCCACCTATGAGGTAGTGTACTTAGCGCGTTTTTTTAACGTGGTTTCCCCAGTAGGCCTACTCCACGGGTCAGTTGTGATCCTGTTTAATGTAAAACTATTGCATAATAACGGAAATTTTCAAAGATTGGGAAAGATAAAAGCGATGTAAATTAAAAAAAAGTGTTGAAGTTTATTCGTCTTATTCGTAAGTTTCAAATTCTTGTTCTTCTTCTTGTTCATCTTCTCCTGCTTCTTCTTCATATTCATTTTGGATGCAAGTAAATTGCGTCAATAGCGATGTATCTCATGATACTTCGTCGGAGTCAAACGAATCCTCCATTGTTTGTGATTCAATATTAGAGCACGACCGACCTTGACAATTTGTGCATGCCAAAGAACAAGACAGTCCGACTTTTTTGCAACCACATTTAGCACTGCATCCCGTTTTGCAGTTGCAAAAAATAGTGTTCAGCAGTTTTTCCGGCGCAGGTGGAAGTAAAGTTTGAACTGGCTCTAATACACACATCAAAAGTGTCTAGGGATCAACATATATTTTTGCAATAACTTTTCTCCTGATTGATATTAATTAAAATTTTCTTTAAGGATTCATCAAATAAAGTGTTTTCGTTTGTCACAGTAACGATAAACCAAGTCACCTTTGCATTAATAAAGAAATTTGCCATTTTCCTAATAAAGGGATTTTTGACATTTGAACCACTAACATTAAAGTTCGAAAAAAAGACTGAAATAACAGTTTTCTTTAAAATTTTATTGGGTAACTTAAACAATTAATAATCCGTGTTTCTACCGCGAACACTAACAACACAAGAACATCGGTTTGGCATACTCAAAATGAGTTCATCCAAATCACGCTGTGGAATGGCCGCCCATGTTCGTTGCAACAACAAAAAAAGGTCTTCTTGCGACTGGATACCCTCCATATTCGGCAGAGCTCTTCTCTGTAGCATATCCCATGCATGCTCAATCGGGTTCAAGTCTGGCGACTGAGCAGGCCAGGGCAGGACATTGATGTTAGCTGCGGCGAGAGTCTGTCTTACAACTCTTGCGGTGTGCGGTCGTGCATTATCATGCATTAACTGAAATAAGGGACCGATTTGCACTTGTAGAGGAACGATGACGTCTGATACAATCGTCTCAGCATAAATTTGAGCGTTGAGGTTGCCTCTGATCCAAATCAACTCAGTTCTTCCGCCGATCCAAATACCCGCCCATACCATGATGGTTCCACCACTATAAGGATGGACTTCCTGGCAGGATTTTAATCGCTGTTGGCGTCCAGGGGTTCTCCAGTGTCGTATACGTCTTGTATCCGGTCTCATACCAAAACGAGACTCATCAGAAAAGCACACGAAACGCCATTGTTCTTCTGCCCAATTTCTGTGTTCAAGAGCCCATTGATATCGAATCCTACGATTGTGCATTGCTATAGGTGGTACCCGTAGCGGTCTTCGGGAATGAAGGTTCACTTCATGCAAGCGGTTTCTGACTGTTTGGTCGCTAATTAAGTTCCCTGAAGAGTGATGAAGCCTCACGGCTAACATCATGGCGGTTATAGTTGGAGCTCTTCGAGTTAAGATTTGAATGTATCGGTCTTGTCTCCGTGTGGTGCAGCGATACCGTCCTCCATGGCGCTCAGCCACGGTACCAGTGCTTCGGTAACGTGTCCAAAGTCGACTGATAACACTCTGACTTGTATTCAGAGCTAAAGCCACAGTACGTTGCCGGGAACCAGCTTCTATCATTCCCACGGCTCTGAGCATTTCTTCCCTGCTTAAATGACGTCGCCGCTCCATAATAACGTTGGTTTTAATCAGTAGTAGGGAAACAGTAGCACTAATAATGTCTTCAATGCGTTGTATGTTTTTATAGGGAAAATATTGACAGCTGATTTTCATCTTTTACTCGAATTTGATTCACAGTTCCTGATTCAAATTATGAAATGCACCAAAAAGGATCCATATAAATTTATAAAATCATAAATTTATTACAAAGCCACATCTCAATCTCAAGAAATCCGCATAAAAATGCTTGATCCCTAGACACTTTTGATGTGTGTATATTGTTGACCAACTTCCAACCCCAGTCTGTAGGGTCTAGCTGATAACCAAGCCACACTTGAACTTGGTAATATACTCGAAAAAGATGTTGGTGAGCAGCAACTGAGGTTGGAGGAAGACAAGCTAATTGAACTTGTTTTTTATTTTTAGTATTTTTAACGAAACATGCATATCGATGCTTATCTAAACAGGTAAAACTTATAGGTAGTTAAAACTTATGTGTATTTTATATTGTAAGTATAAGTTACAATGACCGATAGAAAAATATTTAAACATTTAATATATAATATATATATATATATTTTTGAATAGTAATTTTTATTATATTTTCATAGTTGGATTGAATTTATCCCAAAAACAAACTTAACATTGTAGTTAAGATTAAATAACTTATGATGTGAAAAAAAAAATTATAACAGCACGTCAAATAACCCGCCCCTAACTGTTCCTGGCGCAAAGGTGCCCATAACACTTGCAGCGTTGCCACGTTGTATGGCAATGGCTAACCTTTGCACCAAGAACGAGCCGGAGCGGGAGTCACCCGTTTTCTCACAAAGCTTATGCCCTATCTCACCAATGAGCTTCTTGGCCTCAGTGCCCCAACAACCCATGGTCTCAACTGCAATGGGCACAAAATGATAACGGGTCGCCAATGGAGCGTACTTCAGCCTCTTCCTTTCAGCGGCGTCTTCCGCTGCTGCCGACGGCGAGAGGACCGTGCGGCCAAGGTGGCTGGCGGCAACAGTGCTGACGCAAGTTGCGTCCCAAATTAGGCACTTGCCGTTCCTCCAAGGCACCAGGGTCAACCCATCCGGCCTCTTGCCGTCAGTCCTGCACAATCCCGGAGGCTCCAGCATGCAGGGAACATCTGCCGACACGAATGCCCTCCTTATAATATCATTGAGGGCATGGTGACGCGGGAACCTCCCCGAGCAACGACGACAACTCAAAGCGTGATGGCCATCGGCCGCCACCATGGAACCGCAGGTGCATCTATGGGGTTCACACACCTTGCAGCCCAGGCGGAGGGCCACCGCCACACGCAAAGAGCAACGTGCCCAGGTGAGGCGATGGAAGCGCGTGCAACCATGCCCCCGATTCCGGTTGCGATACAGCCCTGAGTCTGGCTAGATCAGCCCCCGAGGACTCCACCAACATCTGTTTCTGGATCAGCGTAGACGAGACGTCATCCCAAGCGCGCTGCGCATGTGTTGCGTCAAGGCTTGCTGCACCCATGTTGAGGGCAGACCAAGCTGACCCGGCATCCAACATAAAAGGTATGCTTGCCCCGTCACCATTGGAATCTAGAATTACAGTGACGAGGTCAGCCACCCCATGTGTCGACGCCAGGAAAGCCGGCAGGCCCACATCATGCACGCATCACACCCCAAGTCCCCCGTGCCGGATAGGAAGAGCCGCCTGCCTCCACTGCGCATCATTAAAAGATACATTTAGGATCGACTCAACCGTTGATTTTACAGCACAGTCAAATGAACGTACCTCCTCAGGACAAAGCCAGGTAGGAGCGGTCCGTAAGAGATACGTAATTTTGGGAACGGCAAAACACATGCGCAATAACAAAATCGCAACGTGCGCAGAAAGATCCTTGAGACGTTCCCGAGCATTGAGGAGAAGTTGTTTACGGGAGGAAATGGCTTCTGGCACTCCGTCAAGAAAAATGGGATCCCAAAAGGGAGAAAGAGAGAGGAGAAAGTTCCTTGAGGCCAGGTAAAAGAGAATGAAAGAGTGAGAAGTGTGTACGAGCACCAACGCCACAGGGAAAAAATTCGCACTTGGAGGGATTCACCTCCAGACCCAACTCCTGAAGTTGGGGAACAAGAACCTCTAGGTCCTTGCAAACTTCTTCGAGTGATCCACCAATAATGCCATCATCAAGGTACCATAGATTCAGAGATGATTTCAATCTTGAGATGACATTGTGAATTGCTAAATTGAAAACAAGTGGCCCCAATGGATCCCCCTGTTGCGCTCCCACTTGAGACAAAATGAGACTATCATTAAAGAATAGGTTGGAAGGAGAATAATATACCTGATAAAGAAAGGGGTATAGAGAAGGAATTTTATCCTTTACCTCACTCAAAAGAACGTCTCTTTCTAGGGTGTTAAAAGCATTGCGTATATCAAGTTTCAGCGCAACGCAGCCCGAGTTCTCAGGGTCCATGACGAACGCACGTGTCGCATGGATAGCGGCCTCGCAACCCCGACGCGTCCCAAACCCTAGTTGATGCGGCTGAAGTATTCGGACATAGCTACTCATACAGACCGGCACGTCAGCTTCGCTGTCAACCGTCTGAACACGCTGCCGATGGCTATTGGTCTCAGTCCTCCGTCTTTTTTCTTGAGCGCGCATAGAGAAGCACCATACAAATAAAGACAAACTACCAGATTGAGCTGACCGCTCAATAAAAAGTTTGCGAGCTTTGTCAAACACTCCAGCAAACGCCGCCCATTTTCACCCGCAGAGCCAGATGTTAACTCTTTCAAATGCCCCGGACGAATTCCATCCATGCCTGCCGCAGAGCACCCTTGGGAATGACGAGTCCGGCGCCGATGGAAAATTAAGCGGACGCGATGGGCTTGGGTGCTTAACCATAAGGGCGTCTAGCGTGCCAGGGTCGTGTTGCGCGAATGAGTCGTCTGAAACCAGCAACCGAACGGCCCTCCGGAGGTCTCCCTCGAACACCTTAGACTCGATGGCTTTTCGAATCCCGCGCGACTTAGAAAATCCTGACACACAACCCGATTCATCCCCAAACCGGTCAGCACCAAACGACTCGACGTTTGCCTTCACCTTTGCAGTCATGTTTCCAGGTGCAGCCCTCGAAGGAACTCTCAGCCCACCAAAAGCAAAAGAGAGAAGCGCGCCCCAGTCCTCCACACCGTTACAGCTAATGCACTTATCAATAATGTTGCACAGCTTGCCCGCCACCTGGTTCCGCGCACCCTTAGGAATATGCCTAAGTACTGGCGTACTCATCTTCATGGTCGAGAGTCTCTCCAGAGGGCAAGGGCGCGAAGCCAGTGGCACCTGGCTCACAGGCTGCGAATCAGTGACAGTAGATGACGTCTGAGGAGTGGCGACCGGCTGATGCACATTCTTGTGCATACGGCCTATATGGATCTTGAGCCCATGCGAGCTAAATGTACGTGAAGACCCAGGGCAGTGAGGACAAGACAGCATTGTGGACAGGGCACTCATTTGTGCGTCTAAAAAATACAAAACTCGGATTAACAACAAATACAATAAATAAAATCTGGATACTAGCAATATTATACAAAAAAGAAAGTAATAAATAATTTCTTCTTTACATAAAAATATTTCTAACATGATATTGCATCATATTAGAAATAAAGCTAGAAGAAGCGTTTTCGTGACCGCAGACTGCAGAAATTGTTTCCTTAGGACAGGTGTTGTGCCATCTATTGTAACAGGTTGGCCGGAATGCAATTACGACTGTCGCGCGCTGCGCTATCCACAGGCTATCGATGATCGACCAACGTATTCACACTTTTGGGTATTGTCACAAACACGTTCTATCGTCACTGTACCAGAGTTGTTGTTAGTAGTGATTTCGTTGTTTGTTATTGCACTTTCGTATTGCTTCGTTCACTGATAAATTCTTGGGGTAAGTATATCTCACAATTGGCTTAATAAGGGTTGTCACAAACATTTAACCAGATAATTTACAATACGTACTACACTTGACGTAACTTGTTTATACTAAATTGCCACTGTTTATATAATTAATAAAATAAAATACTCGTAGCTACTCTTTTCGTGACATTGACATCTGACTTTTTTTTTCTATATAGTGGTGACCCCGACGTGATCCACAGCGCAGCCTTCGTGCCACTCCTCCTGTCCTCCAGCGACGACCCTTTTACTACGCAACTACGCATTTTTATGACAAGCAAGTACTTCCCCACGCGGACAGCTGCCGACTAAGTCACGTTGGCCCTAAACTTACATTTTAGGGCCAGCGCGCTTGTGCCATTTCGTCGCGCGGTTAGCCCAGTTCTTCTATACATATAAATCAATGATAAGAAAATTTCAAATTTAACGGGCGAAACTTGAAATAGTTTGTCACATGTCTACGGTCATCACTGTCATAAGAATAAAAATATTGAATCTTTAATAAAATTATTATAATCATTTGTGGCGAACCTAATTAATATCTATGGTTCCCACTATTAGTTCTCTGACAACCCTAGTTGGTCTAGAGGGTTTGTCTATGTTTTCACTACAGAAAACAAGCGACTAGGATTTTGAATCTGAATGTAAAATATTATAATGATCTTCGTGTGATTATTCAATTAGATTCCTATCCTGTGTTTGTGTATATAGGTAATGTTACTGTCGTCGTTTGGATATTGTGCTGTGGTACAAATACAAAAATAATACAACAGGACCGAGTTTCAGGTATTTTATATACAGGGTGTCCGGTAATGAATGGATAACCTTGAAATGTCTTATAGTATAACTTATGGCCGTTCAGAAAAAAAATTGAAACAAAATATATCATAAGTAGTACCTAAGTTATGATTTTTTTAAAAGAAAGGTCTAATTTTTTTTACCTTGTTTTACTTTTATGAACACTACGATCAGAAATGAATGGATTCCATCGGTTTGTTGTTATTTTATTATTATACACGAACTATGCTAATAGATAAACAGTCAATAGTATGACTAGCTATTGCACTTTTTTATTAAAAAATTAGCAGATTAATTAATTTTAGAAAAACTTTGCAAAATTTATTTTTTAAACTATGTTTAAACATCTTGGGTATAAAAAAAATTTATGAATACATGAGTGGCCAATAATTTTAAAATAATGTCACTTTCAAGTAGATTTTATAATGGTACAATTCATAAATGTATCTACAATAAATAGTGAATTATTGCGATTAATGTAGAAAAGGAGAAAATTTTACTAAATATCAAAATTTGTAATATGGGAACATTTTTTAAATTTAATTGTACCTGAACTTTGGGGATTAATAAAAAACAACATTTAACATAAACAACACTTTATTATCATTCGTTTATAATAAATGTTCAAACTGCCGGCCTCCCACTCTTATGCAGGCCCTACATCTACGGATAAATGATCTACGGAGCAGTCTTGTGTACCGTCGTTCACTAATTTTTGATGCGGCTGCTCTGACTCGTCTTCTTAATTCTTCTAAAGACCTTATAGGCTTACAGTATCCTCTTTAAGGCAGCCCCAATAAAAAAAATTCAATGGATTTAGGTCCGGTGAACGTGGAGGCCACAAAATTGGCCCCAGCCGCCCGATCCATCTATCTGGGTACGTGTTATTTAAAAATGCACGAACAGATACAGCATAATGCGCAGGACAGCCGTCATTTTGCAACCAATATGACTCCCTCAGCTCCTCGGGCACTTCTTCTAATAAATTGGGGAGATCATTTTGAAGAAACTCCAAATAACTTTGCCCTGTTAAATTCCCCGGTAATTCAAATGGCCCGATTATTATTCCACTTAATATTCCAGTCCAATAATTGATTTTAAATTGGTATTGGGATCTATCTTCACGCATAAGATGGGGATTTTCTAATTCCCAACCGTGTACATTATGAAGATTCATGTATCCATCTCTTTTGAATGTTGACTCGTCGCTCCACAGAATTTTATTAAAAAATTGCGGGTCTTCTTCGATTTTTGCCAGCATTTGTCGGCAAAAACGCAATCTAGCTGCATAATCTCTTGGTTGGAGAGTTTGCACGCGTGTAACGTGGTAAGGGTGGAATTTATTTTTTTTCAAAATATCGTGCACGTTCGATTTTCCGATACCTGTGCGTCGAGCTATTGTTCGTGTAGAGGTAGAAGGATCGTTTTCGATTTCCTCAAGCACGGCTTCTTCTACATCAAGACGAGCGATTCTTCCACTGCTTGTACCACCGACACCACTACCAGGCAATCTTCCTTCGGAGTAACAACCGTGGACACGAATAAATACGCGGTAGTTTGGGTGGCGCGCATTAGGGTATCTCTCCCTATAGAGCGCTGCAGCTGCATTTGCGTTACCTCTGCATTCTCCATAAATGTAATGCATATTTGCATATTCTTGTGCCGTATACTGACGTGGCATTTTGATACACAAAAACACAAAAGTCCAGTTTAGTCCAAAAACAAACCAAATCGTCGCAAATATCACCAAACAAAACAAGTCCAAATCAGTAAGCAAAACGAATAGTCCAATAAAATAGTCACGTGGTCGTTTTAACACTGATTCAAAGTAAATCACGATAATTGCAAACGGAAACTAAATAAACACATGCGAAGTCGAGCAAGTCGAGAAACGCACTAAAAGTATGAGTGCTTACCAGGGGCCCAAGTCTGTAAAGTAACCAACTTGTCAATTGTGTGTCGGTTGTGTGTCAGTAGTGTCTCAATAGAATAGTTTTTGACATTTGGTATTCCACAAATTATCTATGGTCATTGACTTGCCACTGTAGTGCCATTGAAACGCCATAGTAAGACTATTGTAATATTGGTAGTCTGGTCCACTATAATGTGTCAATGGCATCGTGATGGCCAAAGATAAGGTAGTCTGTAATTATTTTAAGTGTATTTGACAGTTCTGTCTATCGTGTTTGAATAGTGTTATGCCCATCAAACCGCCATTGTGAAGCCATTGAACAACGACACCTCTTTCCCAATAGTGGTTCATTAAGTAGTAATACGTGTTTAATATACTTACGTGATTTAATATTATACTTTTTGTTTTATGTACTTATATTATATTGTTTACTGTGTGTGTGTGTTTCTTTATGTACTTACTTCAATTTGTTTATTTTTTGTCAATTTAAAATAAAGTACCCGTGTGTGTGTCACGTCAAGTGCTGCAAGTGGACGTAGTTTTTCCGTTTCGGCACAATGAGGCCTTGTGTACCTTCTTTGCGGTGGCGTCTTTTAGCATTGGCTAATAGTGCCGACCGCCGACGTTTGCTTTTGCGCCAGCGCCGCAAATCTCACGCACTAATGAGGCTGCAAGTGAATGCCTTTCGTGATCTTCCCGAGGCGGAGTTCGTCAAAACGTTTCGGCTTGGTAAGGAGCAAGCAAGGGAGTTAATTGGCGAGCTTATTCCCTTTCTCCAGAGACGGCGACGGCAGAATGGAATCTCTGCTGAATTAAAGGTTTGTATGTGAAGGTACCTAACTTGACACTCCGACCCAACATTTAAAACTGATGTGAATAATTATGTAAATGTTAAAATTATATCAGCACAGTTATGAATTGCCGAAGTTGTTCCTTAAAATTCATATAAAAAAAATTTAAACATTTCAGATACTTATTGCGCTGAGCTTTTACGCCACAGGATCATACCAAACACTGGTTGGCCAAAGCGCATTGCATAATGTTTCACAGACAACTGTGTCAAGAGCTGTGAAACAAGTCACCGATGCATTGAACCAAATCAATAATAAATATATAGTTTGGTTTGGCCGATGCATTTGACAGTTGTTGGTTTTTTTTTTTCAGAAAGGCAAAGACTTGTGACAGTCAGACAAATGTCGTGATAAAAATCTTATTTTTTAACAAAAAATGCACGTTTTTAGTGAAATATGATGTTTTTGATAATAAAACGTTTGTATGTTAATAAAAAAACCCATAATATAAAGATTTGATTGATAAAAATAGGATTTCAAAAAGTGGTAGGTTTGGTGTACCTCTATGATCGCATGGTAGATTTCTGTGAGCAACACTGAAAACTATTGTACTGCCACTCTATCGACACACCACCGACACACTACTGAGACACCACTGAAACGCCCCTGAAGTTTTTACAGAATACCAAATTTGCAACAGTGGCGAAACAATGTTTGTAGTGTGTCGATAGAGTGTCAATGGCGTGTTGCTTCGTGGCAAGTTACAGAATTGGGCCCCTGATGTTTTACATTTATTTCCTCTCTCTCGCACCTAGCCGATTCAAACCCTCTTTGTCTAACATAACACAAAAGAATGACAGCACGGCGTGCGCGCAGGTAGCAAATATGAAGGTCACACGACCCATTTCACGCTTTTAAAGTAACTATTTTAATCATTATGAGTATTTGTAAATTTCTGACAATTTGGTTTCAATACGCAATTTTTATTCACTACAAATTCCTTAAATGTATTTTTGATTAATCTTCAGTGGTCAGAAGCAATTTAATTTAAAAAAAGTTCCTACATTACTTTGACATTTGGTAAAATTTTCTCCTTTTCTACATTAATGGCAATAATTCACTATTTATTGTAGATACATTTATGAATTGTACCATTATAAAATCTACTTGAAAGTGACATTATTTTAAAATTATTGGCCACTCATGTATTCATACATTTTTTTTATACCCAAGATGTTTAAACATAGTTTAAAAAATAAATTTTGCAAAGTTTTTCTAAAATTAATTAATCTGCTAATTTTTTAATAAAAAAGTGCAATAGCTAGTCATACTATTGACTGTTTATCTATTAGCATAGTTCGTGTATAATAATAAAATAACAACAAACCGATGGAATCCATTCATTTCTGATCGTAGTGTTCATAAAAGTAAAACAAGGTAAAAAAAATTAGACCTTTCTTTTAAAAAAATCATAACTTAGGTACTACTTATGATATATTTTGTTTCAATTTTTTTTCTGAACGGCCATAAGTTATACTATAAGACATTTCAAGGTTATCCATTCATTACCGGACACCCTGTATATTATATAAAATATAACAACTCTCATGCTCATCATCTCGTACTCATGCATATTATGACGATAACAACTTTTATAACTTTTTGAATCGTTATATCTCAGAAACGGTGGCTCGTAAGAAAAAAAGTATTGATACATTTTTTATAGATAATTTTATGATCTACAATTTTTGTCTGAGGTACTTTTATGATAAAACTTACCGTTTTGCTGAAAATCGCGAAAAACTCATTTTTTTGACCTTTGACCTTGAATAATTTTTTTTCCTTACAGGGGAATGATGGGGAACTTCTAGACATTGTTTATAATTATATTTTGAACAATTTCACTGAAATTCAGCTTGTTGGGACTTTATGTAACTTCACTCTCATTTTTTGGTCTAAATTGACCGGACTACTAGAAGAGTTACAGGAGAATGAGTTTGAAAGATTAACAATATAAGCAATATAAAATACGCGAGCTAAATGATAGTGCGAATTGTGAGCCAAAGCGACGTGGGTTCACGCTGAAGGCCTCTGGCTGACTGTCCGGCGGTCATCGCCGTCTGCGTCTTGAGCGGGCTGCGGAGGCGGTGCGGTGCGCGGCGTCAAGGGCGAGGTAGGCACCGCAGCAGGCAGCGCTCGCGGTGTGGCGCGCGCGCCGTGCGCGCACCTTCACGCCAGCGAAAGAAAGCAAAGCAGGTAGGCAGCACTGCGAACAAATTGGTGTCATATTAATGTGGGTCTGTTAACGCCACAGGACCCCCTTACGAATATAAGGGCCGCTTTAATTGTACCGTTCAGGAAACTTTACTTTGCGTCCTGAACGAGTAGTACGCAATGGACGTGCGTCTTTTTTGTTTCGTGGCTATTTGTCTCTAAAGGCGCGTTTCCATTATGCAAGTGTTTGCATACATGTATGACGTCAGACTTATGTGCAAGTGATTTGAATTGGAAACACGATTTTGTTCAACTTGCAGCTTGCATACAAGATTTTAGTGGTATACAATTTAGTTCTAGTTGTACAGTGTTTATCATGGGTAGAAGACGTGCTGTACTTGTCGCTGCATGCAGAGTTGTATACGCAATAATTATACACGTATTAAATAACAAAAAAAAGCATCGACGTCGACCAGTTCAGTGGGTTAGAAAATGGATTCACAGAAGCTTACGGTACGTCGAATAATCTGTTAACAGAATTGGCTACAGAAGATCCTAAACGTTACCATACTCATCTCAGAATGAACGAAGAACTATTTTTAAATTTATTGGATAAGATTTCGTCCAGAATATCTAAGCAAAACACTATTTTTAGACCCGCTCTGCCTGCAAAATTGAAATTGCAAGTGACGCTTAAATATCTGGCATCGGGTACTAGTCTTGGAACATTGGAAGAACTGTATCGTGTGCCTAAATGTAGTATTTCTAAATTCCTGCCCCATGTCTGCGACGCAATTTATGAGTCACTTCAAGAATATATAAAGGTAAGTAAAACAATGTATAAGATCAATGTTCAACATATTTTTATTATAATTAATCTTAACATTAAAGAGGACTGATCGGCGGCTATTTTCAATCTGTGAAACAACTTTAAACTCACGAATCACGAAATCACGAAAGTTAGTGGGTCGAAAACTCAAATCCTAATCATCGTCATCAGATTCCAATGAACCCATAGCGCGAACAGCACGACCTAATAAATCTTCTTTGCTACTGTCCGATGGTCCTGGTTCATCACGCTTACTCTCGGTGTCAATGTAATCCACTAAATCAAGATTTATATCATCAGGTATAGAAATTACAAGTGCTTCTTGTTGTGCCTTTTCTTTTAAGGATTTTATTCGCTGCTCTTTTAAAACTTTCATAATAAGTTCTTGAGTTTCTAGAGCGTACTCTAACGGCAGTTTTTGAAGTTGAAGACTAACGTTTTGACCAAAAACATCAAATTCATTTTCCGATTCTACGCTCTTATTTATTTTTCTCAATTCTTGAAGTGCGGTATCTATGGGATCATATCTTGCATTTCGAATCGATTGTCGAAAATTGGATGAGGATTGACTCTGTGTTTGAGATGAGCTTCGACAACCACTGGCTCTGGCTGGCGTATTTTCTCTGCTATCTGTTGAAGTATTTTCTGATTCAACCTAAAACATAATTCATTCAATAAATTTAAAAATAAATAAAATAAAACATTTCTTTAATGTTTTTTATTGCTTTCAGTTTCCGAATACTAGTGAAGAGTGGAATGAAATTTGTTAAGGATTCGAAGAACGTTGCAATTTTCCACGATGCATTGGAGCAATTGATGGAAAGCATGTCATCTTGAGATGCCCAAATGGGAGTGGTTCTTTATATTATGACTATAAAGGACATTTTAGCATAGTCTTGTTTGCATTATGCGATAGTTACTTAAACTTTCGATACATTAATGGTGGACATTATGGGAAAACATCAGACGGAACAATATTCTCTCATTCAACTCTTCAGTCAATATTAGAAAATGATAGCTCAAATATACCGCCTAATTCAGTGGTATTAGGAGATGAAGCATTTCCACTTAAAAAATATTTAATGAAGCCATATCCTCGAACTCAAGGATTAACTAAAGAAAAGAAAATACTTAACTACCGACTGTCGAGAGCAAGACGAGTGGTTGAAAATGCGTTTGGTTTATTGGTATCGAAGTGGAGAATTTTTGAGCGACCTATTGCTGTTGAGGTGAATACAGTTGATAAAATAACAAAAACATGCTGTGCACTGCATAATTGGTTGAGACATACTTCTAGTACATATATTACACCTAATTTTGTTAATCGAGAAAATTCAATAACAGGACATAGTGAAGGCATGTTCAATGACGTGAATATGAGAGCATTTCAGCAATTACGCCCGGCACAACCGTCAAGCAGTCCCAAAACAGCGGTCGAAATAAGAGATGACTTTGCTAACTACTTTGCTACAGATGGTGCTGTAACATGGCAAGAAAGAATGATTTTTAAAAAAAATAAAAGAATTGATACTTACAGTGGTGCTTTCTTCATTCCTTCTTAATTCGGTTGACGTCAGCAAAAAATTCATTGTGTTAAACCAGCTTAATTTTGGTGTGTATATGTTACTTGTTCCACTACCGGTTGTTTTGGATTTTCGATTTTTGCTACTTCAGCAAAAAATGTGGTACGCAGTGATCGTATTTTATTTTTCACTTCTTTTACGGTCATAACAATACCATTAAGGTTCATCACTTCGATTAGTTTTCTATATGCTGATTCGCGTGCGTCTCGATTTTTGTAAAGATTGTTTTTTGGTTCCCAAAGACAATCATGTCTATGATATTCCTCAATAAACATTATTGTTTTCTCCGTATTCCATTTAGCAGTCATTTTTACAAAGTAATAAAGTCATAAACAAAGTAATCCTCTATGCACGACCGCATGCGCTTGCAACTTGCGTGCAAATGTGCCGACTTGATTATTGTGCGTACAAGTTTAAACCTAATTGCATACAAGTTGCAACTTGTTTGCAAGTTGTTGTTTCCACTATACAATTTGCATGCAACTTGCAACTAGTATGCAAATCACTTGCATAATGGAAACGCGCCTTACGTCATCAGGCCATGCATGTGCTGGTTTTAATCTGTCAATTGACACCTTGACAGTTTTATTATTTAGCATGATGTCGAATGTTTTTGGACTTCTTGAGACGACCTTATGTGGGCCACTGTAAGGTGGCTCTAACGATCCACGAAGCAGATCTTGGCGCAAGAACACATGCGTTGTGGTATGCAAGTCCTTCTTCTCAAAAACTCGGTGTTTTGAATGGTCTGATGCTGAACACGGGCGTAGGTCTGACATTATTTGTCGTAAAGTACTGACAAAATCTGGGTAATCTACCTTGTCTTTTGTTGCGGTGAAAAACTCACCGGGGACTCGTAGCTGCTCTCCAAACACCAATTCTGTGGGTGAGCATTGTATGTCCTCTTTGTATGCCATCCGTAATCCTAGAAGTACTATGGGAAGAGAACTAAACCAATCCTTCGTACCGTGTGTCATCAAAGCTGCTTTGAGCGTGCGATGTAAACGCTCAATCATGCCGTTGCAAACTGGATGGTACGCTGTAGTCCTTGCCAACTTGATCCCATACGTCTTTGCTAAATTTTGGAATAAGTGTGACTGAAATTGTCTACCTTGGTCCGTTATTACCTTCTTTGGGCAACCAAACCGAGCAATCCACTCCAACACAAATGCCTTCGTCACAGTCTCTGCTGTCATGTCGGGAAGTGGTATCACCTCAGGCCATCTGGTATACCTGTCAATAATAGTATATTTAAAATTGGAAGATATTGGTAGTGGTCCAATAATGTCCATGTTAATCTCTGCGAAACGAACATCTGGTACGTCAAATTTACCAAGAGGAGATGTGGTATGCCTTTGACTTTTGACACGGAATGCACTCTCTTACCCAAGCGCGAACATCTTTCCTAAGGGAAGGCCAAACAAAACGTTCACTGACCATTTTTATGGATGCCTTCGCACCAGGGTGGCTTAGGCTATGCAACGTTCTCAAAAACACGGCGCGTTTGTGGGTAGCTGTCACAAAAGGTCTGTGTTTTTCCAAAGAAACATCACAATAAATATGTACATCTGAATTTGGTGCTTGCGCTAACTCCAGTGTCAACGAATGGTTACACTTCAGTAGCTGTTGTAGCTCTGGATCATCACGCTGCGCAAAGGCAGGCTCCATGAAGTCCACTGGCGCAGTGACTGCTTCAATCCGTGACAAAGCATCGGCCACCTGGTTGTCCTGTCCAGAAACGTGCTGGATGTCAGTTGTGAACTGAGAAATAAAATACAGGCGAGGGGTGAATGGCTATTTGGTTGAAGCGACATCTTGGGCGATATTGAGTTATAATAGGAGTTATATTTCATAGGTCTTTACCTATGAAATTGCCGTTTTGTATGAAAAAATTTAAACGAATTTTTTTCATGCATTTTTTATTTGTATTAATCGAAGTAATCACCCATGCAATCAATGCATCTTTGCCAACGCAGTGGCAGTTTATTGATGCCCTTCTTAAAGAAATCAGCTGGACGGGAGGCAACAAATTCTTCAAAGGCATTTTGTACTGCCTCTCGGGTATTGAATTTTTTTCCCGCCAAGAAGTTATCCAAATTCTGGAAAAAGTAGTAGTCTATAGGCGCAAGGTCTGGTGAGTAGGGCGGATGACGGAGAGCTTCCAACCCCAGTTCTTGCAACTTGGAGACCGTCTGCTGTGCAGTATGAGGTCGCGCGTTGTCGTGCAGGAGCAGCGGAGACGAGCGATTGACCAATGCTGGTTGGAGACGTGCCAGCTTCTCCATCATTGTGTTCAGTTCTTCACAGTACACATCTGAAGTAATGCTCACCCCGTTTGGTAAGAAGCTGTGATGAATCACACCGGCGTTAGACCACCAAACAGTGACCATCACTTTTCTAGGGGTAAGTTTTCGTTTAGGGGATTGTTTAGGTGCTGAACCAGGATCCAACCAACTTGCTGAGCGCTTGCGGTTATCAAACAGAATCCATTTTTCATCGCAGGTAACACTGCGGTTCAAAATTCCTTCATTTGTGTGTCTGTTGAGCAGTGCAAGGCACATCTCGACGCGTACTTCGCGCTGGCGATCATTGAGTTCGTGGGGCACCCATTTGTCAAGCTTTTTTACCTTGCCAATTTGACGCAAATGGACCAATATTGTTTTGACGCTAACGTCGAAAGCTGCTGCTAATTCAGCCGTAGATTGTGTATCATCAGCTTCCACAATCGCCTTTAATTCGTCATTGTCGACCAAAGTCTTCGGACGACCGCGAGGTTCATTTTTCAGGTCGAAATTTCCAGAACGGAAGCGAGCAAACCAATAACAAGTGGTGCGTTGGTTTGTAGTGTTAGGTCCGTAAACGTCGTTGATGTTGCGTGCCGCTTGTGCCGCGTTGCTGCCACGACGGTACTCATATTCCATAATTACTCGAATTTTTAACGTATCCATGATGACGAAAAAGATTGAAATGCGATGAAAATGTAACATTAATCAATAAACAAATGACTACTTTTGGAAAAAAAAATCCATGTTTTTAAAATAAAATTAATTTGAAATTAGAATTCTTAGCCAAACAAAAATTATTTTGATTTGAAATGGCCAGTACTGCAGAACGGCAATTTCATAGGTAAAGACCTAATATATACTGAGCGATTAAAGGAAAAGACGTAGTTCTGATAGGACCGTATATTCACGACTGAACTTATTTGACGGAGCGCAGCCGTCGCTATACACATGCATACATCATACCTTTAGCATACGTCACGCGCTCATATTTCCTGTCATACGATGTGTACCTACAGTATTCCCTCCTTTACAAGGAAAAACTATATACATATGTATTCCCCACTAATGCACTAGACACTATTTTCACAATATACTATATCTAAAACGTAACACTGGATAGTCGTAGCGTAGTTGGGTAGTGGTGTCCTGTGTTAAAGGTTAAGATGTGTTTCCAGCGGTCAAGTACCTAATCTATGCCACCGGTAACACAATTATTGATTTGCTTTTTATTTCATTTCACATGATCAACAGAAGGGTTTTTAATGGATGGTGAATTAATATTTGAAGCCAAAAAGGGTGACGGAGACTACCATTCTGAAATGGATGCACACAATTTTGAAGTGGTTCAAGTTAATATTGTCAAAAATTGAGATTGGTGCTGTTATTGTTATGGTTAATGCGCCATATCATTCGAGGAAAGTGGAGAAGCTGCCAACTACAGCCACACGAAAGGCAGATTCAGGAGTGGCTAAAAAACAAAAAAAAATCCTTTTGAGGAAAAATATCTTAGGGCCACTTTATTAGAAAAAGTAAAACATTTGTACCAAAAGTTTGCTGTAGATGAGATGGCTAAAGAAAAAGATATATTAGTATTGTGCCTCCCACCTTACCACTGCGAGCTCAACCCAATAGAATTGGTATGGGCTCAAATGAAGGGGTATGTAGCCCAAAACAATAAAAGTTTTAAATTCAAATTCAAATTTTTATTGCTCAACACATTACATAATCATACATTTCTAGATGTCAAGTGAATGCGCAGTCCACTGTGTTGCACCAATACAGGCATGCAAAATTATCATTAAACACTGTCCTAAATTCCAATTAATACCAAAAATTCATAAAAATCATCAATAATACTCTCTCTCTATAATGTCATAAATTCAAATCAATAAGTTATGCAATGTCATAAATTCAAATTAATAAGTACGTAATGTCAGAGTATAATAATGTCATTATAAATAAGTAATGTCTAATACAGTCAACACGTAATTAACAATACAAACAAAATAATTTTAATAAAAATCGGACTCAATCAAGTATTCACCATAATTTTCTGTATTATTACACTTCTGGACACATCTATTGGCCCACCTTAGAGTTTAGGTTTCGATGGCCCCTACCGAAATATGATTGCTAGATTGAACAAAAACTGTTGATGCAGTTTTAAACCTGATACATTTTACCATCTTTTTCGATCGTATTGTTTTAAATTTGAATTCAGAATACCATACGACATGGAGCTACGCCTAACAAGTCGGATATGCGCCTTGTTAAAGGCAATTGATTTTTGAATAAAAAACATGTTTTATCAAATAAAGGTTTAATTTAATAACACGTGTTGCCTCCATGGGCATCTACCACAGCTCTCATACGATTAGGCATAGAGTTTATCAACCGCTCTATGAAATTTTGAGGGATCATCTCCCATTCCTCTTCTATGGCAGTTTTCAACTCCTGCACCGTCTGGGCAACTGGCTGACGAGCCCTAACACGTCTTTTTAGCTCGTCCCACATGTGCTCAATGGGGTTCATGTCTGGGCTTCTGGCTGGCCAGTCCATAACTGTGATGTTCACATCCCGAAGATATTCCCTGACGATGCCGGCCGCATGGGCTCTTGCATTATCATGCATAAAAAGGAAATTTGGGCCCACATAGTCCGCGTATGGTATCACGTGAGGTTCTAAGCACTCACGAATGTACCTTTCAGCATTTAATGTTGGCAGCCGTGGTCCTGTAACAACCTCAAGTTGAGTTTTGCCGCTCGCGGATATACCGCCCCAGACAGTCCATGAGCCACCGCCATAAGCAACCCTCTCTTCAAAGCAGCATTGTGCGAAACGCTCTCCCTTACGTCGGTAGACCTTCTTCTTTCCATCATTGCCATGTAACACAATTTTAGACTCATCAGAAAAGAGTACACGGCTCCAATCTTGCTGTGTCCAATTTAAATGACTGCGTGCGAAATGAAGGCGCGCTGTTCGGTGGGCTCGCGTTAGTTTGGGGCCATTAGCTGGCTTGTGTGGTACCATATCGCGTTCTTTTAACCTTCTCCGAACAGTTCGAGCGCTCACAGATACTCCGTGGAAGTCGCGAAGTTGGTTTTGTATCTCAATGGAGGTAAGGTGACGATTTCTCAAGCTGGTCGTCACGATGAATCGATCCTGCCTTTCAGTTGTGACCCGAGATCGTGGCCTTCCTTGGCGACGAACAAAGCCGCCAGTCTTTAGGTACCTCCGATAAACATTTCGGGACTTAAATTAAGTTGAGCACTCACGTTTCTTTGGCTGTGTCCGGCCTGAATAAGTGCCACAGCTTGGGCGGCGACTTCAGGTGAAGTATACATAGATTATTGATAGAACCTCACCTTAATGTTAAGAATAAGTAATGTTTGTTGCAAAACCAAAGATATCAATCACTTTTTCAAGAATTAAATCCAAGTAAACCAATAAAACCAAGTTTTCTTAGTATTCGATTGTTTGATATCAACAAACAGGCTCCAAATTGTCTTTTGTTTCTTTAAATTCTGTGTTCGAAATTCAAAAAAAGACTATTGAATGAAATTGTGAATGTGCCAGGTTCAAAACTGCATAAAAACTTTTTGCTCGACCTAATATAAAATTTTAGCTAGGACCAAACGAAACTGAAAATACAAGGTGGGCCAAAAGATGTGTCCAGAAGTGTATTATACACACACATTTCTATCGGACAGGTATTCATTAATTGTGTAGTATGTCTTACTTATCAGTAGATTAGTTAGTTGCTACATTGCTACAGTTAGTACATTGATATCTTTTATATTTAACAAAGTATTAGGTAATTTACTATAGATATGTGGTGCCATGCCCAGGAAATTTTTACGAAATACTGCTTTTTTGTGTTGCCTACCGCTTATTTTATTTCTATGGCGCGAACTGTGTAGTTTTTCAAATAGGTGGAAGTTTGTTTTGACAAATACTGCCACCTCACATATGTATAGGCAGGGTACTGTTAATATACGGAAATTCACAAAGAACGGTTTGCAGCTTTCCGTGCTTTGAATACCGCAAATCGCCCTAACACACCTTTTTTGCGCTCTGAATACCGTCTCCATGTTGGTGGAGTTTCCCCAATATATGATCCCGTATCTTAATGCAGACGTAACATATGCATGATACGCCGTAACCAAAACTTTTAAATTTACTTCTTTTGCGAGATTACGTAGAGCATAGGAATGTTGACTCAGGCGTTTACATACACTGTCAGTATGAGTTTTCCATGACATATCTCTATCCAGATCAAGGCCTAAAAATTTTGTATTTGTCGTTTCTAAAATTGTGTTGTCTCCATATTTTATGTCAGGTTTTTTATGATTTGTCCTTTGCTCAAAGGTCATTATTTTAAATTAGATGAAGTGAAGCGGTTGCTCCCTTCAGCACTCATAAGCATAACTGCAGAGCAATGACAATCTTGCATTGCTCATACAATTAAAGAAGAGAAAAGGTTTTGCCAACTTGATGGTATAATGGATAATGTTGTAGAAAGATTTATTATTAATGTTGGTGAAACTTCATCCTCATCATCAGAGGATGATGAATAATTATGATTGAAACATCTATCATCTCCATTATATCATTACGGTGGCAAAACCTTTTCTCTTCTTTAATAGCAATAAATCTCATC
This sequence comes from Cosmia pyralina, assembly GCA_946251885.1. Taxonomy (NCBI): domain Eukaryota; kingdom Metazoa; phylum Arthropoda; class Insecta; order Lepidoptera; family Noctuidae; genus Cosmia; species Cosmia pyralina. Next base: position 19,534,566 of record OX276342.1, on the reverse strand, counting down.
TCACACTTCTGTCTCTGGAAAATGTTTTTATAGTTGGTATTTAGCTTGCGAAAGTGTATTTTTGCTAATCCTCTGGCATTCTAAATTATTATAGGTACCTAGTTAAAATTATGACTTTTGTTACCACCAATGTCAATTAATTATTATCATTTGTGATGACTGATGGTAGCAGTGACTAAATTGTTAAGTGGTGTTTTGTGTCGTATTTATTTGGTTTGTTGAAAATATATTAAGTATGGACATGCCATTATGATAAAGTTGTTTTTAATAAACTGCGTGTTACTAAAAATTGTTTAATTTTATGTACCTATCCAAGCATCGTGACGAGTAGATAGATAGAATATGCTTTCTTGTATGCCATACATTGTTACTTACAAAAAAGCACATACATTATTAATAGAAAAAATTTGAACTTAACTTGAAAATAAAAGGTTTCGTACTCCTGCTTCTGCGAGCTTCTTTTTTCTAATGTTATAATAAATGGAGTATAATTAGTTGACCACGGATGGTAACTGTTATGTCGGTACTTCGATAATTAATGTATGTGGGTTCCCAAGTAGCAAACAAATGTCCTAAAAAGGTATTGTAGATATCTTGAAAGCAAATAGATGAATTCCAGCAGTTGTCTTGGTTAAAACCAATATGTCCCTCAAGATGTCTCCTAGATACACCCCAAGGGTCAGTTAAGTAAAAGTGGGCACAGTATTTTAGAACATGTTAAGAAAGAGTTAATACTAATGTTTAGATAAACTTTAACCCTATTTAAGAATTTGTGGTTTTGCAGAACTCTAAACACTGATTTCAAGATATCTTGTAAGTTGATTTCAGATCAAGAAATAGACTTAAAGATATCTGCAATACCTAATTAAAACTATCAATATTGAATTGCAGATATTCGATCTTATCTTAGTTAAGTAAAATTAAAAACTTATTTTGCTTTAAAGTGCTTTAAGTAACTTTATTTTAGAAAATATGGTGAACTTTAAAATTATTACAAAAACTGTTTTAAGATTTATGAAAATGGCGATTATACAACAAATTTTTATGTCTAGAAAAGGCTTTCATATGTCGTTGAATGCATTGGAAATTTAAAACGCATGATTATTTCTCGTGTAAAATCTGTAGATAGTGCTATAAAACACACGGGCTTTTAAAATACTAGAAAACAAACAATAAAATTTGGTATAATAATATTGCAAATGAAAAATTTTGTGCCATATAGTGCATAGTACTACATTTTCTATATATGTGCAAGTTATTAATGTAGTTAGAATTACTATAACATAAATATAAGTTCAATCTACTCTAGTTTTTATGAAGTGTCGTCGGAAAATGATTTATTATTTTTTCACTTAAAGTACAAAATGGCGTTAAATCTTATTTTTCCTAAGGAAGTAAGATTTTAGACAATATTGACTTTCTAAGGCTAGTTCAGATAAAGTAAAGACAAGTTACATTTCAAGTAGTGCTAGTTTAGAGATATTATACTTAACCTACACTAAAAACCGTATTGGTGAAGTACTATTTAATTTTTTTTTGGTATTAAGTGATTCTATAGTTTGATTTAGTTAAGACCAGATTACGTCTTAATATTTTCTTAACTTGTCATTTCATCATCAATTTTTTTTTTTTTCTTTGTGAGTCTAAAAAGATACTTCAATTGAGTCTACTAGTATCAAAAACAACAATGTCCACTTTTGTGAAATGTCCACAATTCATTATTTTTAGTTTTATAATGTCCAAACTACTAATTAATATATGTTTTTTTGTTTTATAATAATAAAAAGATCAAGGAACATGCAGGTAGTTATTAAAACAAACCTTCTAGGCCGAAAACAATCTAAAACAATAAAAACAATCGGACTTTGCTGATTTTGATAAGTAATGTGAGACTTTGCGCTTTTTGGTGCAAACGTAAATGGACATTGTTGATTTTGTAAGATACTCACCTATCACAGACATTCTCAAAATGATTTTGATACTTTTAGTTCATAGTTGGGATATGGTACTCATGGTACAAAGGTTAATAAAAAACTTTATACTTTTAACATAATATATTAAAGCTAGGCATTATGGATGGTAACACTGACATCAGTAAAAAATTAGGTTAAATCTTAGTATTTATTAAATCAAAAGGGAAGGTAATTCCTGTTGCTCTTCACAAAGTAGTTCTTCGTTACTATCCTCAACATTTTCGGATGGTATGGATATCTCCTGTGACATGGGTACTACTCGAGTAAAGTACTCCAGAGTCTCTAAGTTGCGCCATTCGGTGCCGTAATGTGTACACAATAACTTATTAACGTCTCTCAACTTTAATTGTTTTACTATAACACCTGGGGCAACGACAGTTGGAGCAAGCATTGCAGTGGTTTTATTTTTTTTGCAGATATTTTTATATTCCCCTGTGTCGATTCTGTAATGTAGCTCTCCTCTTAAGCCGACCATTTGATTACATCTAGTCGCCCTTTTTAAATAAAATCTCTTACATTTTGAAAATTGTACATGCCACTTACCAACATCTAACAGAGTATTTTTGGTGGCAGTTTTCCAGTCAAGCACTGTACATTCAGATGCAATATTTACAATGGTCGAATGTTGACTCATCACATCCGTATACATTTTTGGATCTGTTATGGCTTCTATATTTCGTAAATCTTTTTCGATGCGAGCAAACACCCTATCAGGAGGAAGAAAGGAGTGCCCTACTACAGGGAACACTACTTCAATCTGCTTAATTTGAACTGGTGCATCTTGTATAAGCCATTTTGCAAGCATTGCCATCATCGTGGTATTTTTATTTTGACCAGAACAGCCATCGGCCATGAGTCGAAGTGAATTGCATTCGGGAGGGAAGTTAGTATTCATTAGACGATGATGAACTGCCGATGCTATCAGATTGGAGTCTTTTGCGAATTCATTTTCTGTCCAGCAATAACTAAAAACATTTTCTTTTGTTAGTGATGATTTTGAAGTACCCTCAACCACCGTAAAATTGTGTAAATAGAGTTGTCGTGAGTAATAAGTTATTTGGTCTGGTATCTTTGGAAGAGGCATGTTCTTCTGGCAATCGAAGGATATTATTTTTAACGACGGATTTCCGTCTTTCAACATGTCAAAAAAGGCCTTTGCACGACGTTTGTGGACCGTTTTACTGGTCATTAAATCCTGTTTTTCGCGGTCAGTCTGCGCCGTTTTCAACTTCTCCGTCAGTTGAAGGCATGTCGAACAGACGTCAACCCTAGGACTGCCAAAGCCCAAATTAAAGCAGGTGTTAAAAATATTTCGGAAATATAAAGGTTTAACTTTCAGGTGCTGTACTGCCTGTTCATTATACATCTTGGCCATTTTATTTACGCTCAATTCTGATGGCAAATACAGGCGCTTTGTATTGCCTCGGCAATAATGCGGTTCCGAGCATTTAAATGTCCTGATGAAAGTGATGACACTTTGCTTCTTATCTGTAAACTTGTGCGACTTGTGATCACCTCCACGATTTTCTTTTGGGTACTTTCCATGTAAATAGAAGTTTTTTACTGAACTTTCTATGCGGTTTCTTTTTATATGTAATATTCCCAAAAAGGCTTTTTGGCAAACTTGTTTCATTTTGCGTTCTGATTTACAATAGATATTGTATTTTAACTGAAATTTTCTATCATTATATTTCTTAGAAGATGTGGCCCTAGGGCGTTTGCGTTTTATTTCCACGGCCTTTACATGTTTTAATAAGAATGTGTCTTGTTTTACCTTTTCCTTGATTGAAAAAAACATTTCATGGAAGCATTGTAAATCACTCATAGTAATGTCTGTGCATTGCAACTTTTTATTTTTATGTTTACATGTAGGTTTGTCCGGCAAATCTTTTGCAGCATACCTAAAACATAAAAAAAAAAAAATTAACTTCGAATAATCACATAAAATATGCACGAAAAATAGGATACTAATACCATACTAATTAATGAATCTGTTTGATTCTAGAAGTAATAGACCAACTTTATTTTTATTTAAAGTACTTACAAAATATTGAACAGTATCAAAAAGTGTTAGGTGTACTATACTTACAGCTTCTGCTTAGCTTTATTTCGTTTCCAGTTTGCAGCATTACTTCCACGTTTTCGTGCCATACAAATGTCAACAACGTCAGGATACCTTTCCATTGTTATTATTATGCCTTTTGAACACTAAATAATTGATAATATACCACTTGAAATGATAAAAAACCGAGAGCACTTTTACATTCAATCTGTAACAACGGCCATACTGCGATAAACAAAATGAGGCCCTCTGATTGGCTATTACGGACTATGCTGAAGTTGAAACATACATTGTTTGACATTGTTGATTTTGTAACATACATTGATTTTGTGATGTGATTTTAAACGGTTTTTTGCTGTTTTTGTTGCATACAGAGTAGTGCATCAACTGCTCTTTTACCGGTACAATTCGAAACCATAGACAACTCAATTTTGGCAAAGTATGGACATTGTTGTTTTTGAAACTAGTGGACTCAATTATTCAATTGAGTTTTAAGTGAGCTTTCAAATAATCTGAGTATAGTAAAAAAATATTTTTAGTTTTAACTGTAGGCATACTTAATACAAACTAGTTTTGAGGATACTTAACCTGGTTTTTGGTATTGCTATCATGCTTAAGTAGCGGTAGTTTAAAACGATTTAGTATTAAAGAAAGAAAATACTTAACGAAATCCTTTATGATTTAGTAAAATCCAACTTTAGATAAAGTACAGATATGTGAGATTTAATCACTATTCTTGTTTGCTACTTGGGTTGACTCTAGTTTTTAATAAAACAGTCGTTACCAGATCTCTGCCTTTTATTGACGTGTACACAACATTGGCGCTGTCGGTCTAGAAAGTTCGGTACTAACGTACAATTCTGTTTGCCATAATGCCGATTGGGAAGATAGAACCTTTTAATATCGAAGGCTAAAATTGAGACAGTTACATTCGTCGCGTAAAAGAATTTATATTGTTAAATAGTATCGATGATAATCTAAAAGTAGCTAAGCTTTTAACATTAGTGGGTTCCGAGTGCTATAATCTAATTTGTATTTGTGTTCACCCGTGGAACCGGAGACAAAGGAGCTCGAAGAATTAGTTACACTGGTCAAAAATCATTTGGAGCCGGAGAGATCTGAAATAGCGGAGCGACACCAACCAACCAACCAACTGTATACTGTACAAAGTGTAATAACGAAATAAAACATTTTTTATTTTTTATTTTTGACACATTTTTCGCCAGCGGACGCAACAGCAGGGAGAAAGTATTCGTGTTTGCCTACATGGTCTAATGCTACGTTCACACGCGCGCGTTCAACTCGACATTCAACGTGCACATTCACATTCCCGAGCGTGTAAACGGTACGCCCGAGCCCGTAAACGCGCCTGTGAACGTGAATGCCGCGAACCGGGCGAGTGTCGGTTTTTTTGCAAAGTTCAAAGGATGAATGTGCGGGCGCCCGGTGACCGTTTTCACGCGCGCGGGCAGTCAGTCTCTCTCGCACTTTCGTGACGAGTGGATCTTCAACGTTGCTAAAAAAGTCGCTACGATCGGAGATTACAACATGGTGGAATGGTCAAACGAGACAATTTTGACGTTCCTGGAATGTTACCAGGAAGAAGAAATATTATGGAACCCCGAACATAAATTCCATAAGGACAGGAAAAAAATTCACGATGCTTGGACGAAAATTGGTAGAATACTAAATGTATCAATTAAGGATTTGATAACAAAAAAGGAGACCCTAATGGGAACATTTAGGCGCCATCTGAAGAAAAAACAAGATTCTATGCGATCTGGTGCAGGTACTTATGTTTACTTTACGTACAGTACTTACTTACTTACGTAGTACTTTAGGTCCCAGGTTTGATTCCCGTATGTGGTACAACATTTTAGTGATTAATCATATTTTTCAGGGAGTGAAGAGATATATGAACCCATTTGGTTTGCATACCAGATAATGGAGTCCTTTCTGCTGCCTGTTTATACCAGTAGGGCTACACTCAACACAGAAGAGGTAAATAAATAATATTCGTATGTTTCAATCAAATATTTAAATAAAGGTACTATTTATTAGTATTAGTAACTTAGTAGGTAGGTACATATTAGTTTAGTTTTGATACAAATAATTAGTTTTTTTCCTGGCGGCACGGTACGAGGTCATGGGTTCGAGTCCCGCCTGTGTCATTCTATATTTCGGTTTTTTCTTTAAAAATATTACAAAGAGCTTACAAGTGCTATGCTATACTTACATGCCTAAAAACAAAGAAGTTATACATTAATATAATTTTAACATAATATGTAGGTAGGTACATTGTTAGTGGATACTTCTAGCCCTATAAAAATATGAAGAAAATTCGTCCCTGATTTCTCTAGCGTTCAGAGGTGATCTTCGTGCTATCATTGGCAAATCTCTTAAAGCGTTATATCCATCTGCGTTTGTTCGCCACGATCCAGGCCTTATCAGATTGCCGTTACCATCGTATTCATGAAACGTTCCTGGAGGAGTATATCTTGCTGCAGAATTTTTACTGTTTCTGAGAAAGTTGTGTAGCAGTACACATGTCATTGTCAATTGTGATACAATATCTGGATCCAGATTAATTGGTCGTCGGAATATTCTAAATACTGCACTTAAGATTCCGAATGTGTTTTCCACCACAACTCGGGATCTGGACAGACATTTATTAAATATCCTTATTTGTGATTCCGAATCATGATTGCCAGGGTATGGTTTCATTACATGTGTACTGAGTGCAAAAGCACCATCGCCTATGAAAACATATAGCACATCAATATTTGATCCGGGAAGAGGACATGGTGTAGGTAGATCTAATTCGTTTCTACAGATTTTTTTCCATAACAATGAATTGTTGAATACACCACCATCACTTATTCTTCCTTGGCTTCCTATGTCGGCAAATATAAATTTATAATTGCTATCCACTAGTGCCATTAGAACAATGCTAAACGTCTTCTTATAGTTATAAAACTCGGTTCCACTGTGATAAGAGTTTTCCATTACGATATGCTTGCCGTCTATTGATCCGATACAGTGTGGAAATTTTCTTCTAAATCCTTTTTCGATATCTAACCAACCGTCCGCTGTTGTCGGCATCTGAAATAATAATAGCATAGATTAGCATTAAATTAATTAAAATACCTTTTTTACAGACACCATCAACGTCATCAGAATCACATGATTCACAAATACCAAAGAAACCTTTTGGAGATGTAACAACACCGAAAATACATGAAGCTATCGACAACGAAAGAACTGATAGCGAAGTGATGAAAATTTTTTACAATCGCCAAGGACTCCAACCTCACAGATGCAGCCTACTCAAGAAAAAATAACCGTCGTCGCTCAGTACCTAATACAAAAACACTTGGCTACGACCTGCAACTTTGGTAGTTCTCTGGAAGAAAACCTTCGCGATCAGTTCGTGTCGGGTTTATACAGCGAAGACATGCGGTCAAGATTGTTTGCCGAAAAGAGTATAAACTACAAAAGGGCTGTGGAGTTGGCCACGGCGCTCGAGACAGCTGAGCGGCATGCGAGCACGGCATGCGCGTCGGGCGGCGCGAGCGCTGGCGGGGCTGGCGCAGCGGCGGCGCCGGTGGCCGGCGAAGGCGGCCTGCATCGGTTCGGCAGCGGCGGAGCGCGTGCGCGGAGCGGTGCGGCACCCGCGTCTGCTACGTCACAGCGTCGTCTTTGTGCGCGTTGCGGTAAGACCGGTCACGTAGCCGGCAAGTGTCGTTTTAAAAATTATACATGTGATGCGTGCGGCCAGAAGGGCCATTTAAAAGTAATGTGCCAAGGTAAAAGTGAAGTTAAGAGTGCAAAGGAGATCTATGAAATTAATACCTTTTTCTGAACAGGAATTTAAACTTAATCTATTTTTATCAGAAACTGAAGCATCAAAAACTGGCCTGATTGCACTTGTGAGACTTGAATCTAATTACAGGTATATGTGGCAAATAGTGACCTGTATTATGATTATCAGTGCCTGGTACTTGTTCTATGATACCCAATGAAAGCCAATCTTGAAAAATAATATTATACTCGTCAAATTTATCACAAATAACTAATTTTCTTGTAGTTGAATCTAGTCTACTTTTTGCTATTTCATAATTGGGTAAAAGAGACTCATAACCTACTTTAAAAGGAAGTTCAACTTCATACCTGCCATCTGAGTTGATTTTTATGGTGTCTTCAAAACTTGCCATTGTTTCAGCAGCTGCTTCCTCTTTAGATTTCACTGTGATTGGATCTCGGATCCCTAATGTCTCCAATGACCAGTAAACCTGCTAAATCATTATGAATGCAAGTTAAGGTGGTAATGGTGCTGGTTGTGTGACCAACTCTGCCTTGTACGGTCCATGCCAACAAAGTTCCAAGAGCCACCAGCCCATTTCCTAGTTGGACGACTGCACCTGTCAATATTAAACCTGAAAAGTCTGCACCAATCAACAAATCTATTTCAGAAGTTTGCCCTTTATCAGTCAATGTGATATTTTTACTTTTTAACAATTCAAATATTTTATTATCATTACTATTCACTGATGGTACGTTATTGCAAATACAATTTTGGCTTAAAGCGATCATATCTATCTGAAAAGTCTGATCTACACTTTTGACTGTAATATTATAAGTACACACATCAAAAGTGTCTAGGGATCAACATATATTTTTGCAATAACTTTTCTCCTGATTGATATTAATTAAAATTTTCTTTAAGGATTCATCAAATAAAGTGTTTTCGTTTGTCACAGTAACGATAAACCAAGTCACCTTTGCATTAATAAAGAAATTTGCCATTTTCCTAATAAAGGGATTTTTGACATTTGAACCACTAACATTAAAGTTCGAAAAAAAGACTGAAATAACAGTTTTCTTTAAAATTTTATTGGGTAACTTAAACAATTAATAATCCGTGTTTCTACCGCGAACACTAACAACACAAGAACATCGGTTTGGCATACTCAAAATGAGTTCATCCAAATCACGCTGTGGAATGGCCGCCCATGTTCGTTGCAACAACAAAAAAAGGTCTTCTTGCGACTGGATACCCTCCATATTCGGCAGAGCTCTTCTCTGTAGCATATCCCATGCATGCTCAATCGGGTTCAAGTCTGGCGACTGAGCAGGCCAGGGCAGGACATTGATGTTAGCTGCGGCGAGAGTCTGTCTTACAACTCTTGCGGTGTGCGGTCGTGCATTATCATGCATTAACTGAAATAAGGGACCGATTTGCACTTGTAGAGGAACGATGACGTCTGATACAATCGTCTCAGCATAAATTTGAGCGTTGAGGTTGCCTCTGATCCAAATCAACTCAGTTCTTCCGCCGATCCAAATACCCGCCCATACCATGATGGTTCCACCACTATAAGGATGGACTTCCTGGCAGGATTTTAATCGCTGTTGGCGTCCAGGGGTTCTCCAGTGTCGTATACGTCTTGTATCCGGTCTCATACCAAAACGAGACTCATCAGAAAAGCACACGAAACGCCATTGTTCTTCTGCCCAATTTCTGTGTTCAAGAGCCCATTGATATCGAATCCTACGATTGTGCATTGCTATAGGTGGTACCCGTAGCGGTCTTCGGGAATGAAGGTTCACTTCATGCAAGCGGTTTCTGACTGTTTGGTCGCTAATTAAGTTCCCTGAAGAGTGATGAAGCCTCACGGCTAACATCATGGCGGTTATAGTTGGAGCTCTTCGAGTTAAGATTTGAATGTATCGGTCTTGTCTCCGTGTGGTGCAGCGATACCGTCCTCCATGGCGCTCAGCCACGGTACCAGTGCTTCGGTAACGTGTCCAAAGTCGACTGATAACACTCTGACTTGTATTCAGAGCTAAAGCCACAGTACGTTGCCGGGAACCAGCTTCTATCATTCCCACGGCTCTGAGCATTTCTTCCCTGCTTAAATGACGTCGCCGCTCCATAATAACGTTGGTTTTAATCAGTAGTAGGGAAACAGTAGCACTAATAATGTCTTCAATGCGTTGTATGTTTTTATAGGGAAAATATTGACAGCTGATTTTCATCTTTTACTCGAATTTGATTCACAGTTCCTGATTCAAATTATGAAATGCACCAAAAAGGATCCATATAAATTTATAAAATCATAAATTTATTACAAAGCCACATCTCAATCTCAAGAAATCCGCATAAAAATGCTTGATCCCTAGACACTTTTGATGTGTGTATTACGAGTATGTTCTTTTGTTTTTGTTAGTCCACCGAAGAGTGAATGTGACAAAATTTCTTTTCTTATTGATGGAATATGAAGTTTATCAATGACTTTTTGTTTGATGTAAGTGCGTTGTGATCCACTATCAATCATAGCACGAACTGGCATCTTTTTATCCTTATACTGTATTTCTACCATAAGTGTTTGAAGTAATGTGGTGCCTTGTGTTGCTAAAGATGTTACAGTAGAAGATTGTTGACTGGCAGGTTTATCTTCGCTTGACTTGAACTTCTGATCTGGATAGAGTATTGTGGCATGTCGATTTCCACAGATTAAACATTTAATGAACGCTTTACAAGTTTTAATGCTGTCCTTGTTTAAAACAATGAATACATGCTTTTTTGTTCTTTAAATGATCTCTTCTTTCTTCTAAAGACAACTTGTATATTTTATAGCATTCAAGACTTGTGTGGTTGCTTTTATCACACCATATGCATGTTTTTGTTTGTGTATTTTGACACATCGTTGCCTTTTATTGTGGAGGCTAAGCAACTAGCTGTTGGCTCTTCTTTTACTTTTGTGCGAAGTTTTCGCCATCTGAATCCGCTGGTTGCTCTCCACTTCCCGCTCTAACCTTAAGAGGTTGTTTAATTCGTCTTCCATTTTGTTGCTATGGGTGGTTGACCTTTCCCAGACTCGTAGAATTTCATCTGGGAGTGCAGATTCTACCATAGGTAGGGTAAATACGCCATACATCCCCCCCCCCCCCCCAATCTTCGGCCGTTTGCACATTTTCAGCTTGCATTTATTGAAAAGGAAATTAAGTGGCAATTTTGCCACTCGAATTGCAACCTTAGTTCATACTCTATACGTACAACCCGTTACTATCCGTTTACGTCACTCGCTCTTCACAACACACTGAGCGTCAGTACTTAGCGATCGGGCCGTTGAAGCGTCAAGTTTGTTGTTAAAGTAGCTTACTTGCTGTGAATACCCACGCTTCGGGGATTCACATTACAACGGTAAGACGATTCTTTTTTTTTTTGTTTTAAGCTTTGTTGCCACTAAAATGTTATTTTTACAATATTTTGAGATAGCTTTTTCAACGTTTTACGTATTGGTTTAATTGAAAAATAGGGGGCCGCCATTAGAATACCAGTTTCGACTTAACACCGGATTCTCGGCCGGGGCCGACTTAAAGTAAATTCAGTCTGTTTTATAACTTCCAATTCTACCAATTCCATTGGCTTATTATGAAAATTTGCAAAGCTTTTATGTAAATAAATATATTTTACGTTTAATCGCCAAATGCCGGCCGGGGTGATATTAGTTGAGTCTCGAGAAATAAGGTACACGAAACGGGGGCCGACTTTAGAAATATTAAAGATCGCAATGTCGGCCAGCCTCGAATTCGAGCGCCACTATACAGGCTGATTACTTTTGGTTAAATATGGTTCGGAATAGGTACAGACGCCAGCAGGTCAAGCCGACCGAAACTGTCAAATTTTCTCAATCAACCTTGAGCTTAATACTTTAGTAATGAAGATGAAAATCTACTCAAGAAATTTGACAGATTGTAGTAACTTGATGTGCTAGCGTCTGTACAAATATAAATTGCTCTTTGGAACTTGCTACCTATCTATTAAATATTTATTAGCTTAAAAAATATAAAGGGTTGGTCGTGAATTTTTAATTGATTTATTAACCTGCGTGGGATAAAAAGCTGCCTTTAGATTCTTAACTCGTTTTCACTTAATACTTTTGATTTAAGGTACTAGAATGACAGAGCAGGGACATCCAGGGCCTTCACGGAAGGAACGAAAATTATGCGGTTACGATCGCACTAAAATAAAAGAAGCTCTTGAGGCAATAAGTAATGGAATGCGCATTCGTGCAGCCTCTAAACTATTTGGCGTCCCACGAACGACGTTGCAAGACAGATTGGCTGGTCGCATAGATATAGATGTTTAAAACTGGACGTCCTTCGGTTTTTAACCCATCCGAAGAAGAAACTTTGGTTCAATGGCTGATACAACTTGCCAAGTGCGGTTTCCCGAGAAAGAAAACCGATTTAATAAACAGTGTTAAGAAAATAATGAAAGCTGAAAACAGACAAAATCCTTTCAAGAATGATACTCCGGGCCAAAAATGGTACGAATTGTTTATGAAAAGGCACCCAGAACTCAGTCAACGAACACCGGAGAGCATAAATACTGCAAGAGCGATAGTAACAGAAGAATACATACGAAAATGGTTTTCAGACTTCTTCGATTTCCTGACAAAGACAAATAATTTGGACATTCTGGAAGACCCAAACCGCATTCTCACTGGTGATGAGACTAGTTTTCAAATTTGTCCAAAAACAGGCAAGGTTAGGACCAAAAGGCTGGAAAAACATCTACGAAGTGAAACGAGGTAGTGAAAAGGAAACTATCACTGTTATGATAGTCATCTCAGCTGCTGGCGAACTTGTAGCACCGATGGTAGTTTTTCCATATGTTAAAAAACCACCTAAAGAAGTTGCACTTAGTGTGCCGCCGACGATTATCTTGGGAATATCGGAAAGTGGCTGGATGAGAGGAGATCTTTTTTACGAATATATTGCTAACGGTGTCAACGTATGGCTCAAAAAAAAAAGAAGTTAAAAAACCCGTCGTTTTATTTGTTGACGGTCATAAATCCCATCTTACTTACAATTTATGTGAATTTTGTGACGCAAATCAAATAATTCTGTACGCTTTACCACCCAATACTACACACATCCTCCAGCCCGCCGATGTAAGTGTGTTTCGGCCTTTTAAATCTGAATGGCGAAAAACTATTAAAACCTGGCAGGATGAGCAGGGAAAACCCTTGACCAAAGTAATGTTTTGTCCATTGTTGCAGAAGGTCTTAGACAAAGATATGTCACAAACAACTAAAAATGGGTTTAATAGGTGCGGTCTTTACCCCTTTAATCCCAACGCAGTGGATTATTCCAAATGTGTGAAAAACGTTTTGGAAAATATGGAAATAAATGAAACACCAACGATTCCATCGAGTCAAGACATTGAAACCACTGTAGCAGTTTTAACGTATTTCTGTAACGAACTGATAGAAAAGGGAATAGTTATGGACTTCGAAAAATTAAAAGATGCTTTATATGAGTTAAGTAATACAGCAACTGAAAAGCAAGCTGTCCAATCGTGTCAGCTTAACAATTATCAAAACAAGGTAACATCATCACAACGTAGTGAAGAGGTGTTAGTGATTGATTTCCCAGAACTAGAAACCAATGCCTTCGCCATTCCTCAGGACACCGATGAGAATATAGACCGCCAGGTTACCGAAATACCACTTATTGCTATACCAGCAGCACCTGAAAATCAAATCACAAAAAATTCTGCCCCAATTCTAATAACTAACAATCTTAACGAAGAGAAGATTTTGCCTTCTTCAAATTATTTCAAAAATACATCCGAGAGATCTGATTCTCCTGGTTTACACTTCGAGGAAGTGATTGTTGGTGCTTTAGTACATGATGATATTATAGATAATACAAAGTCAATTGAGTCTGAATCACAAAAGAAATATTTACCGATATCAAAGTCTTTGGCTCTCAAGAAGGTAGACGTGGATTTCGACGCCATTGACGTCGAATCCGAAACAATTGAGAAAATGGATTGCGATTCACAGTCGTTGCTTTCATTGCCGGGAAGTTTCGTTGAAGAAGTGGAGGTCCCGAATAATATTACTTTTGATACTACAATATTAGCCTTGCCGCGAGTTGGTAACTCCCCACTATCATCAAGAAATAATTCAAAAAATACTAGTCCTCTTAACAGAACATCAACTGCGCCAAAAATCAGCTCTAGCTCAAAGTATACCGTATCTCCGTATTTTAGAAAACATTTATTTTCACCTCGAAGCTCGAAGCTTTGGAAGATCTCGCATAGTTGGCGGAGAAATCATGCCGCTTGCTATATCTTCTCCAAAATGGAGAGAGTATTATGAAAATAAAGAAAATATTAAAAGAGAAAAATTTTAAAAAGTCCAAGATCGGAAAAAGAGTATGGCAGCTAAAAAGGAAGCCAGAGCGACAACAAAGTTGGTCATTCAAAAGAAAAGACAAGCTACACAGAAGAAAACCAGAAAGACTAAGGAAATGAAAAAAACACATTAATTGCGCTGGGTGTGAGGAGGTACTCGTTAGCTATGTTGAAGATGACAACTTAAAAAACGTTGGGTGTGATCGGTGCCCAAAATGGTTTCATCTTCAATGTACGACTAAAAAAGGGTTACCATATTCAGAAGTTGCGGCTGAAGACTTTATTTGTCACCATTGCATTTTAATCGGTTTAGATTTAGATTCTCCTGAAGATGCCTAGAACTTCCTTCCTTCGTCATAATAATTTTACGTTTTTTAAAATGAGAAACGAATAACACGATAAAACTTTTTTTAAATGTTATGTTACCAAAAAAATAAACAATATAATTGTTTACTAGGATATTGTATGCAGACTTAGGTTTATTACAGTAGTATAATCTTTGTTCATTGTTGTATAACGCGAGTTCCTAATTAACCCCAAAAATTTTAAGACTGCTAAGTAGGTACATACTAGAATTACTATTTTTTTAGATGACCGAGTTAATTAAGACATTTTTATTTTATGTTCGATTTTAATATCAATACCTACTTATGAACAAACACATTTATTTTTGACTGGCATAATAGTTTTTAACCCTTTTTTATTGTTGACCGACTTGTTTGATAAATATTTAATTTTATCTTATATACACCGTGTTCCTTACGTTATCCATAAACTTTGCCAAACCCTTCTATAGCTTTTACAAACCAAATCTAACAAAGGAAGTACTACTTTGAATGGCTTTGTTACAAAGTTATTTGTAATTTAATTTAATGAAATTTAATTGAGCTATGCAGTAAGAAAGGGTCATAATTTTTTTTTTTATTTTTTTTGCCGCTTAGTGCAATTAAAATGATAAATCTATCAAATGCATGGAAGGAAGTAAATTAACGCATTCAAAAAAGGAACGAGATGAAAACAAAAGAAACTTAGTTTTGACATGTAAGACAGTCAAATACGGCGTATCTCAGGGCAGCGTGCTCGGACCATCCATCTTCATGCTGAACATTAATGACCTTCCCGACCAGATAAACCATCCTATGGTGCTATTTGCTGACGACAGCACAGTAGTAGTTAAATGTGACGATCCTATGACTTATGAAAATGCAATAAATAAGACATGAGTACAATTATATCATGGTTTGACAAAAATAATCTTATTATAAATTTATAAAAAACTAAAGTCATGCATTTCTACCAGAGAATTCCAAGTAAGATACTTGACATTAATTATTTGGGGATTCAAATAGAGTCAACTACTGTCACAAAGTTTCTTGGCATTCTCAATCTGCCTAGCCTTTTCCCAACTATGTTGGGGTCGGCTTCCAGTCTAACCGGATGCGGCTGAATACCATTATTTTACATGGAGCGACTGCCTATCTGACCTCCACAACCCAGTAACTGGGTAATACGATACCCCTTGGTAAGACTGGTTGTCAGACTTTCGGGCTTCTGACGACCCGTAACGACTGTCAAAGATCCACGAATGACAGCCGGGACCAACGGCTTAACGTGCTTTCCGAGGCACGGAGGAGTCTCGGTATGTAAAGATGGTCACCCATCCACTGACCAACCCCGGCAAGCGTAGCTTAACCTGATGGATCGACCCGTGCGGCTGTTATTACTTAGCCACGAGCTCCTCCTAAGTTTCTTGGCATTCTAATAGATAATAAGTTGACCTGGAGATCTCAGACTGACGAAATTTGTAAAAAAACTAATAAATTTGCATATGTTCTTTACAAACTGTCAAGGACTGTCAGCCTAGAATCGGTACTAATGGCCTATCACGGTTATGTTGCTTCAACACTTAGGTATGGAATAATGTATTGGGGAAACTCAGCAGATCAGAGCTATGCGCGGTCTAACTAGCGCCGACAGCTGTCAATCATTTTTTAAAAGATTAAAAATCCTTACCCTACCATCATTATATATCTATGAAACTAATGTATTTGTAAAAACACACATCTCACAGTACAAAATAGCTTACATAAGTTACTATAGAAAATTACGTGACAAACATAAACTAGAGCTCGAAATATCACATGGTAGAACAGCCTTAATGAACAAAAGTACGTTATGGCCACAAAAATATACAAGCTGCCTGAGACACTAAAATCACTAAATCTGGACAAATTCAAAACAGTATTAGTAAAAATTTTAATCAATAAATGTTACTACTCGTTAAAGGACTATTTGGATGACAATTATGTAATTCCTCCTTCAGATTACCTGTTCTGACATTCTTGTGTTTATAATTTAAGTTTTCCTAATACACATAATTATAAGATTTTGCTGTTGACATATTGTAAATATTTAATTGATTTAGACTTTGACATTGCTGCATTTATTTGAAATTATGATAAGATTTAATTAATTTGATTGGCAATTCATAATAATAATTATATTTGTACGCCTAACGGCAAAACAGAGAGAACCTATACGTAAATGTTGTAACATCTCACACACTGTGTAACTTTACCTATGTTTACAAATAAATTCTGATGATGATGATGATGACAAGTTTCAGCCCGCCAAATCATAGGAATGAAAATACGACGTTGCACATTCGGATAAAGAGGCATGCATATTGGGTTACGTCAAGGTTTTAGTTTGTATGGAAATTACCAAAAAAATAAGAATTCATTAGTGTCCGTAATGAAAAATGCTTATTTCCATGGTCTAAACATCTGATCGAAATTTATGTATATCGTCAGGAACACGGTGTATATTGTTACGAAGACGTGAAAAGTTTAACAAACAATCACTTTTGATATAAGTAGGTATTATTTTAATCCCTTTGACTTATTTAAAATTCTATTATGTTTTATACTCGCAATTTTTATCACATAGTTATTACTTTTTATTTAATTTTATTGTGATGTTTAACTTTGTTATAATTATAGTACCTAGTTAACATAGTTAAAGTGCAATTCAAAAACTTAATTTACAAATTAAACAAATGCAAAATAATATAAGTATACTTAATGTGATATTATACTCCTGCCAAAATAAATCATATTAATAATATTTGTATTGTCCTAATTTAAAACAACCTATACCCGGCCGACATTTGGAAAAAACGCGACCGACCATTTGCCGTGAACTGCCGACTTTAGGGTTTTTTCGTTCGCGACGCATTTAAACTTTAATACTTTTTTTTTTAGTAGAAAAGTCAACTTTTTGTCTATATACATAAAACAGATTTATCAACCTGTCTAAAACCGCATCACAAGCTATACTTTCATTGCAAACCGATGGAGCCAGAGCAATCCAAAGTTAGAATATCCGTAAGGTGGCCGACGTTTAGCGTGTTTACCCTAGTATGAATGCTGCATGTACCTTTGCAACACCCAATGTTTCTAAAGCTCTTAGTTGTGCACTAAGTTTATCATACAAATATGTTAAATCTAACTGGTTTTCTCTTTCTTCTAAAATAAAAGACAAAAGTTCTCTGACATAAAATTGAACTAATAATTCTTCACGCGCATAGCGCAATTTCAAATGTTTCATGCACTCGCTATAATTTTCAGCTGAGACTTGGTAACTGTCTACCAGGGATCTAGCTTCTGTTCCCGGGACAATGGCCTGTAATAGGTATTGAAATTTGTGTTCGGGTTTGAGCTTACCGTCCTCGTGAATACATTTAAAATGTGCCCAGAAGGATAGCCAATTCTTTAAGTCGCCATCGAACTTTACAATTTCGAGTTTCGGCAGACTTATCTTAGACGTTTCACAATTATTATTATTCTGTAGTTTCTTTTCGCCATCCAATTTCATGAGGGTGGCTTCCCACTTCCCAGCGTGTATCGAGTAGAAGCCATCTTGATTTGTATTTATCGGCCTCTTCATACTCCTTTTCTAGTGCTGATTCTAGAAACTCAGGGTCACCCAAACGTACGAAGCTTGCTTACAATAATTTTCTTTGAACCCGACGCCACGGTGGCATAGCTTAGAACAAAAGTAAGAGAATCATAACCGACCAATTTAGGTGGGCTTCTGCTTTTGGAGATACATTACTCAATTAAATAGATTTTTAATTTATTCGAAGAGTAATATCAAAAGTTCAACTTGCTTATTGACAGACGGCGCTGTTCTTAAAATGTTCATGGGTTTAGTCTAAACATATGTTCCATTTTACTCAGATTTTCTTAAAATAACAACAATTTTTTTTTACAAATAATAAAATTTGAGGGGTTGAGACACATTTTAAATTAATTGTGTTAACATACAACGTTTGTTTTTATGGCTTAAATCAT
Source organism: Cosmia pyralina (assembly GCA_946251885.1). NCBI lineage: Eukaryota > Metazoa > Arthropoda > Insecta > Lepidoptera > Noctuidae > Cosmia > Cosmia pyralina. The sequence continues at coordinate 19,515,963 of OX276342.1, read as the reverse complement.
CCAATAATGCAACGCTAATTTTGAAACGTGTTTTCAATAAGTGGAAAAAAAGGAGCGCAACTCGCATAAATGTCAAATTAATACACACATCAACACGGTCTAGGGATATTTCATACTCAATTAAATAACTCGAAAAGTACTGGCCGCATTGGAATCTTTTATACACCGATTTGTTTGTAATTTATCTCAGACTAATTCCAAATTCAAATTTTTGAAAATTCTTTTGTTTCGAAGGCATAAAAATGTCTTGATGTGTAGGAGAGGGAATTTTCATTTGTGCGAAATTTAGAAAACAATACGAATTACGTTTAGTTACAGTTTTTATTCATTTTTAAACGAAAGTTAAAGTTTAAATTGAGGTATTGTAGCCATGCAACCCCGACATTTGACGAGGGCGGAGATGTTACGAGCTATGGGAATGCTGGAAGCTGGGTCTGTTCAGCGTAATGTTGGTGAGGCCATAGGGACCCACCAAAATGTAATTTCAAGATTGTGGACACGCTATCGTGCCACAGGTGAAATAGCGGAGAGGCACCGGGGGCCAAGTCGCATCACTGCCCCCAAACAAGACCGATTTTTGCAAATTACTGCGCGAGCTCAACCAAATGCAACGGCGACTCAATTGATCCACACACCAAGTGCTTGTGAGTGACCAAACTGTAAGAAGGCGACTGCATGAAAGCAATCTACGCTCTCGTAGACCACTCCGGGTCCCACCTTTACGGAGAGGCAATCGTGGACGACGATTAGAATGGGTTCGGAACCACGTGGACTAGGGCCGTGAGCAATGGTCCAATGTGCTGTTCACGGATGAATCCAGGTTCGGCTTCCATCCAGATTCACGAAGGACGCGTGTTTGGCGAGTTCTTGGACGATGGAGCCGTCTCCAGAACCCTCAGGAAGTTCACCCATACCAAGGAGGAACAATTATGGTTTGGGCAGGAATTCGTCTTGGAGGGCGGACGGATCTCGTTTGGGTGCGGGGTTATTGCACCTGTTGGACATATCGTTCTGCCGTCATATTTGACGGCAGAATGATACGTCCAACAGGTGCTGGGGCCCGTAATCTTGCCCCACAGAACACAAATGGGGCAAGATTTCCTGCTCATGCACGACAATGCCCGGGCCACACACGGCGAGAACGGTAGCTGCTTGGTTACATACACACAATTTTAGGGCCTTAGACTGGCCTGCTCAATCGCCAGATCTAAATCCCATTGAGCATGCGTGGGATATGCTGCAAAGAAGAGCTCTGTAGGAAGTTCCTGAAAATCTGGATACAGAAGATCAACTTTTTGCGCACCTCAGAAGGACATGGGACAATATTCCGCAGCAAGACATTGACAACTTTGTTCTGAGCATGCCGAATCGTTGCCGATGTGTTATAAACATCATGGGCGCTTTCTCAGACTACTAACTTCAAGTTTATAAATACAAATTAAATGATTTTTCTATTTTTTTCAGTTTTTACTCACAAATTAAAAGTTAATTCATATACGATTTCCGTCTATGCTTCATTTTTTTTCCAAAAAATCCTGAAATTTTAATCTAAGTACCTTAACCATTATTAAAAAATGGTAGAATATTAAATAACATATCTAATAAATATACACCACTAATTTTTAATTAGTACAAATACTTAAAGGGCTTATTAGAGAAGGTCTTGTTATTATATATGTAAAGTCTCAATAAATAATATTCATAAACAGCAAAGTTATTAGCGTTTGTTTATATCCCAAAATGTCACTCAGCTTATGGAAATATTGTACAGGCTACATAGTAGTATTCATTAATCATGAAAGAGCACTGCGCGCAGTATTTTCTAGTAGCAATTGTTATGAATGATTGCTTCAATTATGAAATTTATGAATTTACCAATTATGACAAATTTTCGTGGACAATTTTGGGATTTCATTTTTTTGAATTTTGACTACACAAATATGATCAGTAACAGGTACGGATAGAGCCCCATTTTTTTTTGTACTAATTAAAAAATAGTAGTGTATACATGTCATATAAATAATTAACACATTGATAGTAATTCGCTTTTTTAAAAATATCCCTAGACCGTGTTGATGTGTGTATTTAAAAAAAAATTCCGTTGACCGTTTTTCTCTTTCCGAGTGAATGGATGCGCTTCGTTATATTTGTGGATTTTTCTTGACGACTTGCCTTGTATGGACATTGACGAATCTGCTTTTAAACGTTGACCTGGAAAAGTATTGGATACCGACGACATCGCTATATCTGATCGACCCTTGCACGAAAATCTGGACTGTTTACTTGTTTGCTAAACGCACTGTTATTGTGTTTTATAAAAACATGAACGCGAGCATGTGTTGTGTGCTAAACTGCAAAAACACTCGTAAGTACAAATAGTTATGCTATTTGTACGAGCATCGCCACATGTTATGTAGTTTTTACCTGAACATTCGCTGTAATAACTAGTCTATCGCACCCACCACTAGTACCTACTTATTATATAATTTAATCGCCTATAATTAGCGTGGGGTGTATTGGTAGGTACTCTTATCGTCTTAAAATTACTCAGACTGGATAGAAGAGTGAACTAAACAGTTCAGCAGTTCAGTCAATGAACTGCTTTATTTTCCAAAACACTCTACTTAACATTAGTAATGTGAATGTTACTATTAACAAACAATCGACCCATAGCGATGCGCCGTAGGGCGAGCCGCGCGAGTCAAGAACACTTATCTCACCGGAATCCTCCGCTGCTGATAACAGTACCCGAACAAAGTCCACAACAGGAAAATAGAATTATTTATAACTAATTAAGATAACATATTGCAAGTACAAATATTGAATGTAACTTCTTATGTAAATATAATGAATCTTCCTGTTAGACACTGATTGTAAGAGTATAAAAGGCCTGCGTGCCATGGAATAGTGTTCATTACCTACCTGACATTAGCCATATAACAACTTGTATACTTATAAATCATTAAAACTGCATTTATACACTCCTGACTGATCAGTTTCATTAACTGGCGCCCAACGTGGGGCGGCTGATCGTGACCTTGACCATATCAAAGTATACGCAGCAGCCTATCGAACCCTTCGATCAAGACTTCCCCTGACAAGCGGATCCTCAAGGCATCTACTGTACGAGCAACGGAGAATCACGCAGCAGTTTGGTCAGCCTATCGAAACCCTTCGATCAAGACTGCCCCTGACAAGCGGATCTTCAAGACATCTACTACGAGCAACAGAGAATCACGCAGCAGTTTGGAAGCTCATTGGAATAAAGCGGACGTACGACGAAGCTTCAAGCCGACTCGACCCCAAATATATCCCATGAAGCTAGGAGTAGTAACCCTCTTCACCATCATACAAATGTAAGTACACTTTGATTTTTACAAGTGAGAAAACTGGCATTAACACCTTCAGGCAAACCTTTAATCAAACAACAAAAAATGAACCCTCTTGTATTACCTACCTCAACCCAAGTAGAAACCCGACACATTCCTATCCCTATATTCTGTGGAATAGGTAGTGAACGAGATTTGAACGGATTTATTAGGGCATGTGAGAGATTTTTTTAAACTAATACTGGAGATGAAACAACTAAGGTTAATTTAGTTTTATCTAGATTATCAGGAGAAGCAGCAAATACCGTATACCGCGGAAAGCATGATTTTTCTTGGAAAGAAATAAAAACTTTATTATTACAACGATATGGTAGATGGCAAGTTAAAATTGAAGACATAATTGCGGAAATCCAAAATATTCAAACCTCTACTGATCGACTTGTACCACTAATACACGAACTAGACGAGATAGTTAACGAAGGAGACGCTCAAATTAAAGGAGCATCGGTTATTTTAGAACCTTTGGCTAGACAAACAATTTTAAAATTCTTACCACCTTTATATGAGGATCTATGTAAAATGGATAAATACCTTGACGTTTGTGATAAAGCTAGAAGACTAGATAGAGAAGGATATCGAATTACAAGAAAACAAAAGGTCGTTCAAGAATCTCATAAACTTTCAACTTCAAATTGGACTTCACAACGTAACCAAATAAACCAACAACAACCTAAACAATCGTTTAATCAACAACAACCTAAACAACCGTTTAATGAACAACAATCTAAATACCCGTGGAATCAACAACCATTTAAACAATGGAGACCACCTCAAAGACACGCATATCCACCTTCACCGTTCTCATTTAGACAAAGACTACAAAATGACTTTAAGCCCCAACAGACAAAACCAATTTATCCCCAACATTTTCCACCTCAAAGAAATGAAGATGTCACCATGCGAACTGTAACTGACAGACCACCATTAAAACGTCCACGTGAAAATATGTTTAACATATTAGGTTGGGGAAAAAGTCTTTTCGCATTATACTAAGTATGAACTTAAAATAAAATCTCTTTGGCTATACTATTTGTATCTGGCTGGTTTGGGTATCATTGAAAGTTTAAATTTTAAAGAACATAATTCCAAATTCAAATTAGGAAAATGTGTGATTTTCATTTGTTTTTCGTACTGTCAAGATGAGTGAATCTAATGAAGAAATTCAATACATTTTAAAATTTTACTACAAAAAAGGTAAAAATGCAACGCAAGCCGGGAAAAAAATTTGCGATGTTTATGGACCCAGGGCAGTGTCTGTGAGTGTAGCACAAATTTGGTTTAAGCGTTTTCAATCCGGAAATTTTGATGTCAAAGATGCACGTCGCTCTGGTCGTCCTATTACGGATAAAATGGATGCCATTTTTGAAAATGTGGAGCAAGATCGGCATATCAGTACTTACGACGTAGCTGAAGAACTGGGAATTGACCACAAAACAGTTTTGGCGCATTTGAAAAAAACTGGGTACACAAAAAAGCTCGATATTTGGGTACCTCACGAGCTCACTGAAAGAAAATTAATGAACTGTGTACTCATTTGTGATTCTTTATTACGACGTAATGAAACCGAACCATTTTTGAAGAAGCTGATAACTGGTGATGAAAAGTGGATCACGTACGACAAGAACGTGCGAAGAAGGTCGTGGTCAAAGGCCGGTCAGGCTTCACAGACTGTGGCAAAACCCGGGTTAACTCGCAACAAGGTGATGCTGTGTGTATGGTGGGATTGGAAGGGCATTATTCATTATGAGCTGTTACCACCAGGCAGGACCATCGATTCTGAACTCTACTGCGAACTACTGATGAGTTTAAAGCTAGAAGTTGAGAGTATGCGGCCGGAATTAATCAACAGAAGGGATGTGGTTTTTCATCATGATAACGCTAGACCTCACACATCTTTAGCCACTCAGCAAAAATTAAGAGAGTTTGGCTGGGAGGTGTTAATGCATCCGCCGTATAGTCCTGACCTTGCACCTTCAGATTTCCACCTGTTTCGGTCTCTTCAGAATTCTTTAGGCAGTGTCAGGTTAACATCACGAGAGGACTGCCAAAACCACTTGTCGCGGTATTTTGATCAGAAGTCCTAAAATTTCTATAGCAATGGGATCATGTCCCTACCTACAAGATGGCAAAAAGTTATCGAACAAAATGGTACCTACTTACTTTTGATAAATGTAAACAATATATAATAAAAAATGTTTTGAATTTTCTTAAAAATTGCGAAGAAACTTTTTCCCCAACCTATTAGAATCAACCGAAGAAGATGAATATGATAATTTTATGCAATTTTGTGAAAATATCTATCAACAGACATATTTTTCAGAAGAACCTTCAGTTTCTGAAGATCCAAATGAGGATTTTCCTCCGGATCAAGTAACCAAATTACCCACATAAACTTTCATCAAATAGGAAACCAACTTCCCTACATATTAATACCGGAATATGACGAAAAAATGCTAATAGACACAGGTAGTGCACGTTCTTTTATCAACCCGCGTATAGCACAAGATTATTTAGACCAGGGTTATGCAAAATATGTACCTGAACCCTTTACTGTACAGACTACACATCAAATAACACGACATACAGGAAAAATAATCCTTCCCCCATTGCAACATATTTTTGGCCCAAATAATGTAGAACTAGAATTCTACTTACTTCCTTATTCAAATAATTATGATTATCTATTAGGATGGGACGCTATGACTCAGCTTCAATTATCTATATCACCCGGAACAAATACACTAACAACAAAGAAAAATTCCATTCCTTTGTTCTATTTGGAAGATAACCAAACTTTAGAACAAATCTTATCAAAGTATGACGAAACCTTTGCGGAAACAGCAGCCGATACTTCCTTTGACAATATTAAACATAGAGTTATATTATTAAAAAATGAACCAGTTTATCAACGATCGTATCGACTACCTGAAATACAAAGACAAGAAGTAACACGACAAATAAAAGAAAAGCTAGCCTCAGAATTATTATTTGGATTAGAAAGCTTAAAAGATATGTGTATTCAACTAACAGAAGCACAACATGAAGTCTTTGCACAACATGACATACTGCATCCTTCTATTGTAGATCAACTTCACTTATTAGAAAGTATTAAGAAGATTCCAAATTCAATTAATATCCTAAAAGATCCTTTAAAGTTAGAATCTATCCTAATACCCCATGTAGCCATTAGTGATAATATTATGATATTCCAACTGCCTATACCCATTATATCTAAGAATGAGTATCAGTTAGTATATTTACTAGCACCTATTGAAAAGAAAACGGAACATTGTTATCTACCAAATATTATAACAAGCCAATATCTCACTCGTAACGATCAAGTGTATAAAGCTCTTAGCTGTTCCCAACAAATTTGTAAAGCAGAACCAGTATGTGAATGTTTAAAACAAACTGTGTTAAAACAAAGTAATCAATGTAATACTCTGCTCATCTACTGCCCTCTCAGATATTCTCTTAAAATATCCAGTACAATCCACTACCAATATTGGGATCTAGAAGAAAGTGTCATCGACCAATGTACATCAAGTGAGAAGATAATCAAAGGATCCTATTTAGAAGATAATACAGAGTGTATCCATCAAGAAAAAGCGACGGAACTTGAAATATTAGGTTGGGGAAAAAGTCTTTTCGCATTGTAGTATGTATGAACTTAAAATAAAATCTCTTTGGCTATACTAAACTACTCAAAACTAAATAGGGCCCACCGTGTTTTTTTGCTTCAACTTAAAATTGAACCGAAATATTCAGTTTTTATGAATGTACAAGTTTAAAGTGAGCATTCAGGAATAGTGTAAACAGAAACAATAGAAACATTGGTTTATTTTGTTTAATCAAAACCCAAAATAACACTGTTTAGGTAAATTTACACAAAATAAAAGAAAAACATAATCTTGTAAAACACAACTATTCTGGAAAAAAATATGGGGCTTGTTGTTTTTTAATAACGAGTGGGTCCTCCTCTGCTCCGTATGCACTCTCTGAGCCTATCTGAGACACTTTCAATCAAGTGGATCACGTTTACTTCCGGTATTTGTTCCCAACAGACTTTCAGGGCGTTAATGAGTTCCTGCTGGCTATTCACATCACTGTAATTTTCTTTCAGGCGTCTTTTGAGCTGATCCCATAAATGTTCAATGGGGTTGAGGTCGGGACTCATGGCTGGCCATGGTAAGATGGTGATATTGGCTTCAGAGAGTGCTCTTTGTGTAACGCGCGCTGTGTGTGCGCGAGCATTGTCATGCATAAAGACAAAGTTATTGCCCACTCTTTAAAAAATGGGATGACATGAGGCCGGATTACTTGCTCGATGTAACTGGCGGCGGTTACAGTACCTTCATTTAAAATTACCAGCTCTGTTTTGCCATATAAGCTAATTCCACCCCATACCATAACACTGGGACCCCCAAATCGGTCTGTTCCATGGATGCACGGTTCAGAAAAACGTTCCCCTTCTCTTCTCCACACGCGTATCCGCCTGTCGTCACTATAAAACTTCACTTTACACTCGTCCGTAAAAAGCACGTTCCTCCAGTTATCCATGGTCCATTCCAAATGCTCGCGGGCGTATCTTAAGCGTGCCGCACGATGAGCCCTCGTCAGTTTCAGTCGAATAGCACGTACTCTGGAGCGTTGTCCATCTTCGTGAAGCCGATTCCGAATGGTTTGATCGCTGACTCTAGTTCCTGTGGATTGCCGTAGTCGAGTTTGTAAGGTCCGAGCGGTTACAGTACGCTCCCGACGTGCAGTTAACCTCAGGTATCGGTCTTCCTGGGCAGTTGTAGCCCTAACTCTTCCTGTGCCCGGTCTCCTAGCTACACTTCCGGTCTCCTGATACCGTTCCCAAACGTTTCGGATGGCTCGTCGTGATACACCGAGGTGCATAGCCACAGATCTCTGAGACTGTCCCTCCTGAAGCAAAGCTACTGCTCTTGCAGCGGTTTCCATGTCCATATGTCGCCGAGAACCAGGCATGTTGATCACAATGAATACAGGAATGAAACAAAATCATTAAAAACGTGAGTGTTCCACAACAGCGTTTAGTGTAGACTGGAAACACAAGTGACTGAGAATTTGTGCAATCGATGTTTTTTCGAGTACTTCAGTTTTTTAGCTACCCTCTTGAAAACAATATGAAAGCTGTCGGAATAAACATTGATAAACGCTCCTAAACATGTCAGCTTGACGGTTAAATGCATAACTTTGTCAACAACTACTTAAATAATTATATTTAGAACAAAATAGGGACTAATTTGAGGTGGGCCCTATTTTGTTTTGAGTAGTTTATTTGTATCTGGCTGGTTTTGGTATCATTGAAAGTTTAAATAAAGAACATAATTCCAAATTCAAATTAGGAAAATGTGTGATTTTCATTTGTTTTTCGTACTGTCAAGATGAGTGAATCTAATGAAGAAATTCGATACATTTTAAAATTTTACTACAAAAAAGGTAAAAATGCAACGCAAGCCACGAAAAAAATTTGCGATGTTTATCGACCCAGTGCAGTGTCTGTGAGAGTAGCACAAATTTGGTTTAAGCGTTTTCAATCCGGAAATTTTGATGTCAAAGATGCACGTCGCTCTGGTCGCCCTATTACGGATAAAATGGATGCCATTTTTGAAAAAGTGGAGCAAGATCGGCATATCAGTAGTTACGACGTAGCTGAAGAACTGGGAATTGACCACAAAACAGTTTTGGCGCATTTGAAAAAAACTGAGTACACAAAAAAGCTCGATATTTGGGTACCTCACGAGGTCACTGAAAAAAACCTAAGGAACCTTGTACTCATTTGTGATTCTTTATTACGACGTAATGAAACCGAACCATTTTTGAAGAAGCTGATAACTGGTGATGAAAAGTGGATCACGTACGACAAAAACGTGCGAAAAAGGTCGTGATCAATGGCCGGTCAGGCTTCACAGACTGTGGCGAAACCCGGGTTAACTCGCAACAAGGTGATGCTGTATGTGTGGTGGGATTGGAAGGGCACTATTCATTATGAGCTGTTACCACCAGGCAGGACCATCGATTCTGAACTCTACTGCGAACAACTGATGAGATTAAAGCAAGAAGTTGAGAGAAAGCGGCCGGAATTAATCAACAGAAGGGGTGTGGTTTTTCATCATGCAAACGCTAGATCTCACACATCTTTAGCCACTCAGCAAAAATTAAGAGAGTTTGGCTGGGAGGTGTTAATGCATCCGCCGTATAGTCCTGACCTTGCACATTCAGATTTCCACCTGTTTCGGTCTCTTCAGTATTCTTTAGGCAGTGTCAGGTTAACATCACGAGAGGACTGCCAAAACCACTTGTCGCGGTATTTTGATCAGAAGTCCCAAAATTTCTATAGCAATGGGATCATGTCCCTAGCTACAAGATGGCAAAAAGTTATCGAACAAAATGGTACCTACATACTTTAGATAAATGTAAATAATGTATATTAAAAAATGTTTTGAATTTTCCTAAAAAATGCGAAGAAACTTTTTCCCCAACCTATTATATAAAACAAAGACTGACAATATAATTAACGAGTATCCTGTTAATATTCCAACAACAGATGAAGATATTGAACAGCAACTAAAAATGCTTAAAAATATTAGCTCACTGATAACAAAGTGACTAACGTTTCAATTGGAATATATACCACTCTAGGCATCCTAAGTCTCTTACTCATCGCTTATCACGCTTTTCGAAGACTCACACGAAAACGCTCAACGCTGGGAGAGGAGAGTCAAGAACACTTATCTCACCGGAATCCTCCGCTGCTGATAACAGTACCCGAACAAAGTCCACAACAGGAAAATAGAATTATTTATAACTAATTAAGATAACATATTGCAAGTACAAATATTGAATGTAACTTCTTATGTAAATATAATATAATGAATCTTCCTGTTAGACACTGATTGTAAGAGTATAAAAGGCCTGCGTGCCATGGAATAGTGTTCATTACCTACCTGACATTAGCCATATAACAACTTGTATACTTATAAATCATTAAACTGCATTTATACACTCCTGACTGATCAGTTTCATTAACTCGCGCGGGGCACGGGGCGCTGAGCTGCCCCGGCACTATTCGCCGCGAAGGCATAATTTAAATCGGAGTCGCGCGCCGGCCGAGCACGGTCGTAAACTATCCCAGTAGAGCCCTAAGCCTAGGTTCGAGTCCCACTATGGGACGACCTTAGCAATAAAACAAACAACAACACAACAACTACAACAGCAACAAACAACAACAATTTGTTACTTAAAATTTTATTAACACGGCGAGAGGCCTTTCTGGCCCCGTCAATCCCGGTTAAGCAATCAAGGCTTTCCGGTCCCAATTGCAACAGGTCCGCACCAAAAAAAAAAACAGCACGGTCCTTTTCGCTGGGCGCTGTCGTCGAGTGAAGACCGAAGACCCAGAAGACTGCCTGCCGATCCGCGAAATGCGTGTGTCGTCAGCATCATGTGTCCACGTGTCGCATCTGCGTGGTCCCGATCCCGAAGCATGAAGTGAAGATACGGAGGGTGCTGGTGCTTCTGCTTGCTCTTACAAACCACTTCTTTCGGAGCGAACCAGCGAGCGATCTGTTTCAAGATGAATACTTTACTGTTTCTTGCAGACTGTCAGAAACGTGATAAGGTAACCGGTTCGGTGGTAATGTGGTAACTGGTTCGGTGGTAATGTGGTAACTGGTTCGGTGGTAATGTGGTAACTGGTTCGGTGGTAATGTGGTAACTGGTTCGGTGGTAATGTGGTAACTGGTTCGGTGGTAATGTGGTAACTGGTTCGGTGGTAATGTGGTAACTGGTTCGGTGGTAATATGGTAACTGGTTCGGTGGTAATGTGGTAACTGGTTCGGTGGTAATGTGGTAACTGGTTCGGTGGTAATGTGGTAACTGGTTCGGTGGTAATATGGTAACTGGTTCGGTGGTAATGTGGTAACTGGTTCGGTGGTAATATGGTAACTGGTTCGGTGGCAATGTGGTAACTGGTTCGGTGGCAATGTGGTAACTGGTTCGGTGGTAATATGGTAACTGGTTCGGTGGTAATGTGGTAACTGGTTCGGTGGTAATATGGTAATTGGTTCGGTGGTAATATGGTAACTGGTTCGGTGGTAATGTGGTAACTGGTTCGGTGGTAATATGGTAACTGGTTCGGTGGCAATGTGGTAACTGGTTCGGTGGCAATGTGGTAACTGGTTCGGTGGCAATGTGGTAACTGGTTCGGTGGCAATGTGGTAACTGGTTCGGTGGTAATGTGGTAACTGGTTCGGTGGCAATGTGGTAACTGGTTCGGTGGCAATGTGGTAACCGGTTCGGTGGTAATGTGGTAACTCGTTCGGTGATATGTGCTAGCTGGTTTTCTGGTGACTGTGTCACTACAAATGTTTTTACTAATAAACTGTCAATCATTAACGGACACAAAACAGTGATTTTATTTCCTGTACGGTCAGCAACAGAAGTCGGTTCACACTGCTACTTTTTGACATCATCTAAATTAACACAAAAAGATTCGATAAACTGTTTTTTTTTCGTTTTACTGTTAAGAGTTGATGTTCTTAAAATTTTAAGCACTGAAGTGCTTAAAATTAAATATTTCGCCTAATAATAAAGATTAAACACTGCAAGTGTTATTCAACTTTTGTTGCTGACTGTACCTACACATCCCATTCCCGTGTGATTCGTGCATCTACAGGGTGGCCGGAACATTGACGTCCAAAAATAAAATTTAGGTCCCTCGTATCGTGGGGTATCCGAATCACCCCCATGTATGTTCCGCGACTTTTCATAGTTTTCGAGTTACGAATTTTTTTCTGATTTTTTGAGAATGATCGACCTGACCAATCTAAAAAAAAATTTAAAAAAAAGTACATGGCTTTGTCGAGATTTTTTTTTTTGCAACTGAATCTTCGTGAGTAGTACTTTTATGCATAAAATAATCAGCTTCGTAACTGTGATGAAAGTTATGAAAAAGTTGGTCTAAAATGAAAAAATTACGTTCGGTAAATTATGGCTTAGCATTTTAACTTTAAATAAAAAATTAAAACAGTTGACTTCATGGTTCCTAAGTAGGCTTCAAGAATGCGCCAGACTCTCAGTTTCATAATCATAAAAAAATTAGTACTTAATGGGGCTACTTTGGCTTAAATCGGCCTTCAAAAACTGCGAGGTAGAAAATTCTTAAATTTAGTCATCTGACGAATACTTTGCTAACCAAAAATGACTGCAAGAAAAGCTAAGATTCAAAAATTTCGCGCGATCTTTTCCCGTGCACCATGGGTTGTAAACGAAGGCGCTACTCTTTTACCTGCAATAACAATGGGCTGAGAGGATAAGAGACCGAATTATTGCTATCTCTCTCACTCTCGGTGGCGAGGAATGCCCCTCTCGCCACCGAGAGTGAGAGAGATAGTAAGGCGCGCAACCGAAGCCAACGCAAAACAAGTACCTCAGTCGTGCTCACATTGTGTTTATTGCTATACGCGTGTCGCCATTTTGTCTTTACCACACTCGCTTGCCCACGGTGCCTACTTGTTTGACTACTTTGCTCGTTTATTGGACTCTGTTTTGCAATCTGATTTAAACTTTGTTTACTTGGAAGTGTAAAAGATGAGTTACACGTTAAGTGAATATGCAGAAATGCATTATTTTTATGGAGTTGCACAAGGAAATGGCCATGAAGCAGCGCGACTGTATCGCGAACAACTTCAACGTCGTGGTGGGGCGCAACCTGAGCGATATCCCGACCACCGTGTTTTTATTAACACGCACAATACTTTAATGGCAGGCCGCATTCCTGGTCGACGCGGCAGTCATGAAGGAATCCCTAGAGCTAACCCGGATTGCAGAGACATGGTGCTGGAAGAAGTTCAGCAAAATCCGTCTACGAGTACGAGAAGCATGGCTCGTGCTCTGAACATCCCAAGGACTTCTATCCAAGCCATTCTTCAAGATGAAGGATACCACGCGTTCCACATCCGAAGAGTCCAAGCTTTGCTGCCTACAGATCACCAATTACGCGTTGATTTTTGCCAAATCATGTTACGAAAAGAGCAAGAGGATCCTGGATTTTTCAATAAAGTTTTATGGTCAGATGAGTCACGATTTGAGCGATCCGGAATATTCAATATTCATAATTACCACACGTGGGCGATTGAAAATCCACACGAAGTGAGAGCTTCAACGTTTCAACATCGTTTCAGCGTTAACTTGTGGTCTGGTATCCTCAATGGCGAACTAATTGGTCCGTTTGAACTGCCGTCCAGACTTGATGGAGAAACCTACAAAAACTTTTTGGAAAATGAACTGCCATCGTTGCTGCAAGATGTGAGTCTCGAACTTAGACAAACCATGGTGTTCCAAAATGACGGCGCCCCGTGTCACTACGCAACGCAGGTCCGAAATTACTTAAATGAAACATACCCCAACAGATGGATCGGACGCAGCGGACCAATTAGGTGGCCTCCACGCTCACCTGATCTCAACCCCATCGATTTCTTCATTTGGGGCTATTACAAGGAAATAGCATACGCCCGAGACTGTTCAAGTGAACAAGAGCTGAGGCAGTCGATTGCAGAAGCTGAACGTTTTGTGAGAGAGAACAGAGAAGCTTTTAGACAATTGCCAGACAATTTCTTACGTAGGTGTAGAATGTGTATTGCTGCTGGTGGTGGCCACTTTGAAAACCTTTTGTAAATGTTAAAAATAAATTACTTTTTTTTTCACATTATCATCTGTGTTTTATTCAAAACCACTTCTTACTAAAAACATTTCTTACCTAACCTCTGAAACTAATTTGTTGGTAAGTTTTCAGTATTCTTTTCATTAATTAACCTTAGGAACGAGAAAATAAAAACATTCATCAGATGGCTAATTTTAAGAATTTTCTACCTCGCAGTTTTTGAAGGCCGATTTAAGCCAAAGTAGCCCCATTAAGTACTAATTTTTTTATGATTATGAAAGCTGAGAGTCTGGCGCATTCTTGAAGCCTACTTAGGAACCATGAAGTTTCCTGTTTAAATTTTTTATTTAAAGTTGAAATGCTAAGCCATAATTTACCGAACGTAATTTTTTCACTTTAGACCAACTTTTTCATAACTTTCATCACAGTTACGAAGCTGATTATTTTATGCATAAAAGTACTACTCACGAAGATTCAGTTGCAAAAAAAAAAAAATCGCGACAAAGCCATGTACTTTTTTTTTAAATTTTTTTTAGATTGGTCAGGTCGATCATTCTCAAAAAATCAGAAAAAAATTCGTAACTCGAAAACTATGAAAAGTCGCGGAACATACATAGGGGTGATTCGGATACCCCACGATACGAGGGACCTAAATTTTATTTTTGGACGTCAATGTTCCGGCCAGCCTGTATATACTACATCTCAGTATACGGAGTTAATGCCCGTACACCCGTACATTTTACAAACATAACAACCATGGAAATAGAAACACATGAGAACAACTAAAAGGTCTTAAGAGGAAAATTGAGCTTTAATGGTTAAAGAACAACAGGACATCCAAATGGTTAAATCCGTGGAGGTGGAACAACATCACTACGTCCTATACGGCTGTACGATAACGTGTGGAACAATATTCAGCTTATGGGTATACTTTAAAATAAAAGCACGCTGCCATATATGAACTATAGCTATGGGTATTCTTTAATAACTGCACACTGATACACTACATTACCAATTACAAAGGGTGTCTCACAATGTTTTTCGTTTTTGAATTGACCAATACGCGCCAACCTCAGGTAGCAGGGGGAGGGGACTGGTCTCAAACGCTTGGCCGGCTTGTTAAGGGCCTTACTCTCGTTTAGTACCGTAAAACCGTCACTTTATAAAGCCTACTTCTCATTAACGGCTTGGTTAGAAGATTTGAAAAAAAAATATATTTGCTATTGATTCATATAAAACATTTCAATAATAGGATTTTTTCATTATGGCAAATACTTTTGCCTCAAAAAAATATTTACCAAAGCGCTAATTTTTGGCTAACATCCCTACTCCTTCTAAACGGCTGTAGTGTTTGTAAATAGTTTTAGACTGAAAAATTGATGGTTAGAAATACTACAAATGTATAATAGCATAATGTAAATCAATCAACATTTGCAAAACAAAATGTTCCCATTTTGTGATCGAGGTTCAGAGGTGCTCTGCGCGGGCGCGGGCGGCAGTCCTGCATTAGCATTGGGACGGGAGGGCTGTGTCGCTCGTTGTTCCGCTCCGGCTTCGACAGACTACGCGATTTTGTGTGTGTTAGTGCAAATATTTACGGACATATTATATCAGTGTGCGTTTATAGACAAGCTCGTTGCAGAGAGCCCAATTCGTTCGATTGTGCGCGTGGACGCTGGTGTGACATTTCTAAATACTCTTTTTGTTTTGTATATTGTGTAAATAAAAGTTAATTGGTAGATAAATAAAAATGCCAAGGCAAAGCAAGTCAAGAAAATGTCTAGTTCAAAAGGCTCTGAAAATGCGTCTGATGTAAGTAGTACCTTACCTAAATGTTACTTGTATTTAACTTTATGATTACCATTAGCTTTTGTAATCATCTGGTATGCGATTGTTCATTCATTCTAATTTAAGTCAAATAATTACGATTTTTTTCCTTGGAGAATGGTGTCTGATGGAGATTCGAGTACCTACTCAAAATTATTGAAAAGTAGACCATACCCTCACATTACCATTGAAAAAATTGAATGTCGTAATCACATTCTTCGAAATCTTTGTAACAAGTTCGCCGCACTCCAAACAGACACAAAATATTTGTTGAAATATAGAAAAGTTATTACACAGAATAAATAATAAATAAATAATAATAATAAATATGTTTGGACATATCACACAACGCCATCTAGCCCCAAGCTAAGCAACCTAATGCTTGTGTTATGGTAACGAGATGGCTGATAAACTACTTATATACATTTTTTTTTTTGTAAATACATACATATTATAGATAGAAAAACACCCAGACTCGGAACAAATACTTGTAGGTCGTACAAATATTTGTTCCGTGCGGGAATCGAACCCGCGAAGAAAATAATGATTCTGCGAAGTACTGTCAGAAAAATTATAAAGGCTCATAAAGCTGATTCTGAATCAATGCGACGGTCCCACGTTGAACTACTTTACAATGATATTCTTTTGTCATATTTGCGCACTTTTAATGAACACAGCAAGTGCAAACCGTTTTTATGTGATGTCGGTGCAGACTCACCTCAGAAAGAAACCACAGAATTCTACACGAGTACTCTGTGGTCTAGAATTTGTGGTCTGATCTCAAATTTGGCATCACAAGCCCCCAGCTTGATTCACGACGTCGACAGTAATACTGTTGAAAGTTACAACAGTATAATAGCAAAACTAGTCGGGGGAAAAAGAATAAATTTCAGCAAACGGGGGTCGTACCAAACGAGATGCAATGCTGCAGTGGTGTCATTCAACACGCACAAAGTTATATCATCGCTTTATAAATCTATGGCAGGTCGCAGCCCTCGAGGAAGTCTAGTCAAATTGGAAAAAAGTAGAATGAAAAAGAAAATAATGATGAGAAATATGAAAAGAAAAAAAAACAGACAGCTATTTTCTAAAGGGGGAGACTCACATTACGGAGATTCATGCGAAAAACCAGATATGCCTCCTCAAATATTTGAAAAACAAAAACTTACATTTCTTCAGAATTTAGAAAAAACGAAAGAAGAAAAAGATATCATCCAACGAGAAACCATACTAAAAAGCTCGTGCAGTGAATGGCTCGAACTAAGGCGTAATATATTAACGGCGTCAAATTTTGGCAAAGTAATAGAGAGGCGTAACGATATAAGTTGCCAAAATCTTGTAAGGGACATTCTTTACAAAGAATCAATAGCGCACGTAAAAGCCATAAAACATGGTAAAGAAAATGAAAATAAGGCACTACGACAAGGCGTAAAAATCAGCCCCTGTGGTCTTTTCATTGATGAAAAATGTAACTACCTAGGAGCTACACCTGATGGTATTATTGATGATGACACCATCGTGGAAGTAAAGTGTCCACTATCAGTTTTCGAAAAGGATTTTAGCGAAGTAGTGAAAAATAAGAAACTTCCTATTTATAAATTATATAACAATGAAATAATCTTAAATAAGACATACATTTGGTACTATCAAATACAGGGACAATTGCATATTGCAAATAAAAGAAAATGTTTATTTGCGATTTGGTGTGGAGAAAATAAAAAAATCAATATCGAATGGGTAATGAGAGATGACGATATTTGGAAGCAGAAAATGGAACAAAAACTGATAACATTTTATATGGAATGTTTGCTTCCTGAATTGGTAGATCCAAGGTTTCCAAGGAAAATGCAAATAAGAGACCCGATATTTATACAAGAAGCGATAAAAGCAAAAGAAGAAAAAAATATACTAATAAAAAGAAAACACACAGACACAGAGACAGAAAACGAAGCACAAAAGGATGAAGATCAAAATAAAAAGCAAAAGACGGTTACTGAAAGTCAAAATGTACAAGTTTTAGCAGAACTAAATTATAAAAAAGAATTAAAATTTACCGATTTTTAGAACTACCTGTGTTTTATTTGAAACCTCATTACGACGGAGTACAGTCAACCGCACGTCTGTGGTAACAGTTTGAACTTGTGTTGTGAGCGTCTATATTTCGTAAGCTGGAGGCCGGTTTTCTTAATTCAAATGTTACCTCTTACGTACGATTAATTGTAAAAACCGTCGCAAGTGCGTTACAGTGAAGGGTTCCGTAGTTGAGATGAATATTTACGCATGCACAGTATAGTTTTGATCAACTGCAAAATTGTTTCATAAAAATAACCATGAAAAACAAAGTTATTTCTGTGGTTGTAACCGAAAATATCGCAACTGAAATAGCAAAGTCACGAAGAAACACGATAGCTTTTATTTTTATGGGATCCTACAATACCCCACACGCTAGCGTGCTTCAATTTTTTTTCTTCTCGGTAAGGTAGGCACATGTATGGGGCACTCCCCATACATGTACTTACCTAACCAAGAGAAGAAAAAAATGCAATTTCGAATTTATTATGAAAAAAATTGTAAGGTGTGGCACTCCACATCTTCTTAATATTTTTTGTAATTTCACTACAACATTGTTTAGAGTTGCACAAATACACCTTCTTTCCAATTTTCATCGATATACGGGGTCAAATTTAATCAGTTAGCGTAACTCCGAAAGCATGATGGGTATCAATAATCTAAACTAAACATGACAAAAAAGAATACCCATCACGTCTGCGGAGTTTCGCTAGCTAATTTATTCTACCCTTTAGTGCAAATAGTCTCCGAGTAAAATGGCAGTGTGACATCCGGACAGACGGACAAGACGAAATGATGGTTGCGTTTTTGACATTTGGCTACGGAACCCTAAAAATGTTATTTAGGTAATCATTTCCATACAGAAATAAACAATTCAACTTACCGATTTATAAAAACTCAAATTGGTGAAAAAGGATCACTGTTTTTGTAAAATCTCATTTTTAGGTAAGTAGGTACCTACATACCCACCTATGCAAATAAAATGTTATTCTATTCTTAAAAAATGCTCGAAATAATTTTTAAAGTTTTGGAGGATGAGAATGTAAGTCTGTAAAAAGACACATTTGATGTGTGTATTTTACTGTGTGTACATAAATAATAAAATAAATAAATAAAATAGAACATCCTAATTCATAATGGCTAAGCTCTGTAATATATATATTTCAATAACATTCATACTTTTAAATTGCTAATACATTATGTCGAGAGTAGGTAGTAAAATAAATGAAATAAAACTTTTTTTTGTTAAACGAACTTAATATCATACATGTTTTTTAGGTAATCTACTTTGTTTCACTATACTTAAATGAATGATAAAAATAATGTCCAGTAAAAACTTAAAATATGTATCTAAACAAATATCAGGCATCGTAGGCAAAAGTGCCGCCGGCAAAAAACCTACGTGCGCATCTCTGCACCAGTGCATATTCTTTGATCGTCGTTTTAGTGTAGTGCGCCGCCGCACGCGCTTTGGTGGTGGTGGTTTAGCTCCGCCCAGATGCGCAAGGTCAACGAGGCATCTATACACCTTAAGTATAGTAGCCATGAATTGTTTCACGGGACCGCAGCGCGCGTTTTGCGTGCGAGCGTTTTATAAAAACAACGATTCCTACACTATTGTTCGTCGTCTACAGGACACATTTTAATTTAACAAGCTTAAAACATGTGCCAAGTGCCAATTTAATTAAGCATTGGGTGAGCAAGTTTGAAGAGACTGGGAATACAATGCCGGAAAAATCGTCTGGGCGCAAAAGGACATCAAGAACGAGCATGAATGTCGACCGTGTTCGCCAGTCTGTTATGGACGACCCACGACAGTCGTTGAGATTGCGCGCAGCTTCTCTTAATTTGAACAAATCTACGGTTCATCGCATTATTTCGAAAGATTTACATTTTCACCCCTATAAAATTGTTATTGTTCAAGAAATGAAGTCTGATGATCCTGATAAACGAGTCGAATTCTGCAGGACAATGAAAAACCGTTTTAGGAATTTCAATAACATCTGGTTCTCCGACGAATCGAATTTTCACATCAACGGTAACGTGAATAAACAGAATTGCAGATACTGGGCTTCCGAGAATCTGCTAGAACTGCATCAGAAGCACTTGCACTCGCCAAAGGTTGTTGTTTGGGCTACCATATCAAGTCAAGGAATTATCGGTCCTTATTTTTTTGAGGATGACCGAGGTCGAACTCAGACCGTTAATTCTGATCGATATTGCCATATGATCCGGACTTTTTTGGCTACAGAAATGCAAAACCAGTATGGCTACAACCGCAACACCTTTTTTCAGCAAGATGGAGCCACTTTTCATGTTACAAATGACTCATTAGCTGCTCTTCATGATTTATTCCCTGGAAGAGTGATAAGTCGCCGAGGAGACATCAACTGGCCACCGAGGAGCCCTGATTTAAAGCCTGCTGATTTTTTCCTATGGGGCTACCTAAAAAGTAAAGTTTACAATCCATTGCCACCCAACCTGAATGTTTTGAGGCAAAGAATCACTGAAAAAATCAACTCTATTCCAAGAGCGATGCTCCAGCGAGTGATTAAAAATTTTAGCTCCAGGTTAAATGAGTGTGAACAAGTGAATGGTGTGCATTTGCAAACGGTTGTTTTTCATAAATAAACTTCAAGATCTGTTCTTTAATTTAACAATAAATAAAACTAGTTATAAATAATTGATACTGTTGTTTTTTATTTAACATCTAAAAACGAAAAACATTCTGAGACACCCTTATATTATATTATAAAATTATAGAAATTATTACAAAAATTATAGAGGAAATAATATAACCTTTGGTCTTTCAGGCCCAGATACTACTTTGCATAGGGTAGAACTTGGTAATACGCCCTAAGTGACAAAACGCCCTACCACTCAAGCACTCACACTAACAAAGCAACGCTGCTCGAAACTAGACGCGCGGGGAGCCACTAGTAGCCGGACAATATGGCCGACGTGTGCACGTAGTTTGCGATGTCCGTTTAAAAAATATTGCTAAATCTGGTTTTATTGGCGTGAAACAATTTGTGGTGAGTTTCCAAGAAATTCATGTATGTTGATACTTTTATATTTTGTGTTAAAATGACCCACACTATCGTAAAATAGATAAAATTACCTTTCTCTTTTTATTTTTTCGAACGTTATAACCTTGAATCTTGTGTTTTGATCTCAGTGGGGCATATTGAAAATCGAATTCGACAATAAGCCCCTAAGCTAGTTGTTTAAAACGCCCCAATATTTGGACTGTCTTAAGTACCTTGTTGCGTGTTATTATTACAGATAATGTCTCGGAAGTATGAAAGAAGGACACTACGAGCATCATGGAGTGCGGACGACTTAGACAAAGCCATGCGTAGGTAGTGTCCTAAGCAAAGTAATGGGTGTTAATGAGGCATCCAGAAACTTTGGCATACCGTCTCGAACTCTAAGAAGACACATTTTATCAGGAAAATCAAAGGGCCCTCTAGGACGCAAACCAGTATTTTCTGTAGAATATGAAAAAAAACTGGTTGCCCATATAAAGAAATTGGAAAAAGTTGGATTTGCCCCTGACAGAAAAGATGTAAAAGAAATGGCATTTCAACTAGCTAAGAAACTTAATATTAAAAACCCATTTTCAGCAAGTTCAGAATCAGCTGGAAATGTATGGTTTTCGGGGTTCATGGCTCGCAACTCAGAATTAAGCCAAAGAAAATCAGAAGGCTTGTCACTTGCTCGAGCTTATGGAGTTAATAGAAAAGATGTACAGGATTTTTTTGATTTACTAGCCAAAATCTATGAAGAAAATGATTTTGCAAATCACCCCGAAGATATTTTCAACATGGACGAGTCCGGCATACAGGTGAACAACAAGCCAGGAAGAGTAATTGCCACAAAGGGAGCCAAAGATGTCTACACGCTCACTAGCTCTGAAAAGGGTGAAAACGTAACGGTCATTGCTTGTTGTAATGCTCAAGGTAACTTCCTTCCCCCTGTTTTAATCTATAAGGGTACTTACAGCAAACCACAATTTTCCGAAGGTCTTCCTCCAGGATCACAGGTATTCATGAACAAAAAGTCATCTTATATAAATACAGATCTCTTTATGCAATGGTTTGAACAAGTGTTTCTGCGTCACAAGAGTCCTCGAAAAACATTGTTAATATTAGATGGTCTCAGCTCGCACAGTAACAATATTCGCCTACTGGAAGTGGCTAAAGAAAATGATGTTATTCTTTTGTGTCTACCAAGTCACACTACGCATGCTCTGCAGCCTCTTGATAGAGCCTTTTTTAGACCATTGAAGGTGTACTTTGCCCAGGAAGCGAAGACATGGATGGTCAGGAACAAAGAGAAGAAGTTGACACGCTATGACGTATCTAAGTTAATCGGACGAGCTTGGGGCAAAGCTGCCACTGTTTCCAACGGTGTGTCAGCTTTAAAATCATGTGGAATTTATCCTTTTGATCCGAGTGCCATTCCTGATCACTATTTTTCACTATCTGATTCGTTGCGAGACCAAAATTTAGTTGTTGAAGATGAGGATGAGACGTCAAGAGAGTCTCTGTCATTACTTCATGAATATGACGATAGTGAACTAATTGCCTTTGATACAATCCATTCATCACCGCAGCAGGTCGTAAATGATTTAGAGCCCAGGACATTATCACCACCTGTCGTTGTGACTGAGTTCCAACCTGAGCCAGGTCCTTCAGGACTACATCTAACTAATCCAAATTACGAAGATAGTTTGATGGAAGTCGTAACTGAACATGCATTGCCTGTGCAAGATGCACTTGTGGCAGAAGAGTTTGATCAAATTAATCTCATATTGCCAAAAACACCACAAAAGTATCCGGTACAATGTCCTATCGAGAGTGAGGCGGGTCTGACTATTGCGAAATCTAATCTTATTGATTTGATTGAACAAACCCCTGAAAAGCAAATAGGATCTATTGAGTCTGAAGCAACACCATCCAAAGTTTTGAATGAAATCCATCCAGTGCCTAAACTTCCAGTAGTATTGTCTAAGAGAAAACAAACAGCTGTTATTTTAACTTCTGATGAAAATATAGAGAAACGGAAAGTAATTGCTGATAAAAAGAAACCAGCAGCTGGAAAATTAAAGCAGGGTAAGAACACAAAAAGAATTAAAGCAGTGAAAGAAAAAGATGGTGTAAAAAAGAAACAAAATGGGGGTATAAAGAAGCAAAAGAAAGGTCCTGTTAGAAATAAGAATAAGAAAAAAGTAAGCTGGTCATCGACTTCTGAGAGTAATGATGAAAACGAGGTTAGGGTAGATACTTCTGAAGAAGAAATCTCAGACGAACACGACGACGTTAACAGATGCGTTGAATGCACGGAAAACTATTATGACACACAATCCACTGAAGATTGGATTCAATGCCCGTCTTGTTTAACATGGTTGCATGAGTTTTGCACTATGTATAACCCAATGTGTAATCGTTGTGGACGGAAAGCTAAAAAAGAAGCTGTTAACAAAAATAGAGTGTAAGTTTTTATTGTTTAATTTTAAGATGATTGCCAAATGAAAACTTTTAAGACTGATTCAATCTAATGTTGCCGAATGTTATGTTATCGTGTTGGTTACCGATGGTTGTTTATTATTTTGTTTTTCTTTATAATAATCTATTTAGTTGTTATAGCTAGAAATTAAGTTTTATTCAAATGTTTATTTAAATAGTCTGATTTGATAAAGAGACTGACTAAGTGCCTCATATTATTTTAAGTTAGATTTAAGAGTTAGTTTTTGCCAAAACGATTGTTAATATAGTTAAAAATATGAAAAAATATATGATTAATACACTGGGGCATTTTATAATAAGAGTGAGTCGTATTAGCCAACGACCACATTACAAAACGCCCCACCTTAGATTTAAAAAAAATATTAATATTATTTTATCTTTAGTTCCTATTAAGGTTATCACTTGTGCCATTATTGTCAAAAGACTAAATATTGTTCCAAAATAAAAAGTTGGATTATATCTTGTAAGATTTATTTTTTATTACAATTTCAAAAAAAGTAGGGCGTATTACCAAGTCTTACCCTAAGTTCCCTGATCCAGAAAAGGAGTTGGATAGATTCAATAGGTGGATATATGCAATTGGTGGAAATGTATTAGTGATAGACCCCAAGTCTGTCTTTAAGAATGGAAGAGTCTGCCACTCACATTTTCATCCAAAATTCAACACTGCAAGCAAAAGACTTAGCAAAAATGCAGTTCCATCATTGTTTATAGCAGGTATGATAATCATTTTATGCAATATGAAACTGTTTCTATATCACCCGCTAATGGTTTAAAACTTAAATTGCTCATATAATATTAAACTCTTCTTGCAGGCCCTAAGTCGTTCATGTATGCCTATAGTGCATATCAGCTGACCCCTCACATGCTCACATTCACAAACTGAAACTATAAGACTTACCAAATAAGCTACTTGTATAAAATTTTTGATGGACATGTTGTTTAGTCACAGAATAAGTAATAGAGTGGTGATTATGGCACTATTCACCAAGTCTTTGAAGAGTTTGGTTGAATACGCTAAGGTAAACGCACCGGTAATGGACAAGGAACTAGTAATGGACAAAAAAAAAACAAATCTTTTAAAATAAGGACATGAATTAATTTTTATACATTGGCAACACTTTGACATAAACCAAAGTCATCAAGCTGTCAAAATTGAACGTTCTATTCCATTCGGTCTTTTGGATACAAAATGGCGTGAAGTAAAGAGTGCTCGGGTGATAGAAAATTTGTTTATGCTGTTTTTGTTAATGGAATTGTTAGTGAGGTAAGATGAAAGTTTACTTGTCACTTTTTATTGCTTTATTTTAACCAAAATGTGTTTTGTTTGTTGGGTTAGCCATGAAATTAAGAGGACAACGCGCAGCGTTGTAATTTGAGAGAGGTTTTGCCGATGTTTATAACTGGTGCACTAAAATTGAACATTTCCTATAATGGACAAATGTCGAAACTTATTTTTATTATTATGTACTTAGATTTTCAACTTATTTCATTAACGTTTTTATTCTTTATTATATGCTAGTTGAAAATGAAAAAAATGTTGATCTGTACTAGTAATGGACGTATGTGTCCATTACTGGGTATTTCATAGAAATCCAGTTATGGACATTGCTTTAACACGAAAGTGATTTTGTTCTTTTTATTTTAGAAATGGCGCCTAAAAAAAATTACACGCCCCAACAAATGGGCATGGCTATCGAAGCCGTGCAAAAAGGCTTAAAAATATCAGAAGCAGCAAAAAAATTTAATGTACCAAGAATAACCTTACATAATAAAATTACCGGCAAAAGTCCCATTGAATGCTCAATGGGACCCAGCACCGTTTTGAGTAAACTGGAGGAAGATATTTTAGAGGTGTGGATTAAAGACATGGCAGATAAACATATCCCTATAACAAAAGAAGAGTTACTAGATAGTGTCCAACGTATAATAGTCGACAAAAACCAAGAAACCCCAGCACTGGCAACAGACCTGGTAAGAAATGGTATTCTTCATTTATGAAACGACATCCTGGAATTGCAGAACGTACAGCTCAAAATTTATGCACAGCGAGAGATAATGTTACTCAAGAGGACATCGAGAAGTGGTTTTCGGAAGTTGAAAGCGATTTGAAAGATAGAGGTTTAATTGATATAGCTAAAAATCCTGAAAGAATTTTTAATACAGATGAGAGTGCGTTTTTTTTTAAATCCAAAACCAGGACGAGTCCTCGCTAAAAAAGGAGATAAAAATGTGTATGCATCTTCAGGCGACGATAAAGAAAATTTGACAGTTCTGGTTACTGGAAATGCTGCAGGCGAACTGGCACCTACTCTGGTAGTTTATAACTATGCAAGAATACCGTCGTCAATTTCAGAAAATTTCCCCAATGACTGGGCCATTGGTCGCTCAGAAAGTGGATGGATGTGCGCAGGGACTTTCTATGAATATATGGCGAACGTTTTCAATCCTTGGCTTACTAACAAAAATATTGAAAAGCCAATTTTGTTTTTTTTGGATGGACACAGGTCTCATTTAACTTTGCACCTCTCTAATTATTGTTCCGATAATGGCATCGAAGTAATTGCACTCAACCCAAATTCAACACACATACTGCAACCGATGGATTTGGCCGTCTTCAGGCCTTTGAAGTCGTCATGGCGAGAAGCAGTCAAGACTTGGAAACAGCAAAATTTAGGACAAGTCCTCAAAAAACAAAATTTCGCTCCAGTCTTGAAGGTGGCTATAGAAAAAATTTCTGCTGATACACTGAAAAATGGGTTTCGCGCAGGGGGGCTGTACCCATTCGGCCCGGAATACGTAGATATGAGTAAAATTAAGTCTCAAAATCGGCAAAATGTTGACTCTTCAAACGAAAGAGAATTTTTGAAAAAATTAGAGAACAAAATTGAAATAACTTTGTCTAAAAACAAGGTGAAGCTTTTCCAAGATCTTTATTACAAAAGTCGCCTTGATCTTGAAAATCTTTTGCCTACTGAAGATTTATCGCTTTATTTGATTTGGGCTAATTGTAAACAAACTGATGTAGTAAATGAAGAGTCAACATCCACTTCCTCGGCTGAAAAGTCAAATCCTGTTTCAGACACTAATAATCCAAATGCCAACATTTTTCCAAACGAAACCCGAACAGTTCCTGTCTTGTCTCATAACTCGAGTAATTCCGAACCAAACACCTCTTTACAAACCATTTGCTTGCCCATAGAAGAGTCAACATCCACTACCTCGGTTGAAAAGTCAAATCCTGTATCAGAAACTAATAATCCTAATGTAAAAGAGTCTACAAAAGAAATTGGAACAGTTTCTGTCTTGTCTTACAACACGAATAATTCTGAGCCAAGCACTTCTTCACAAACCAATTCATTGTCTATACAAACAGGTCTCAATACTTCAAACAAGGACAAAACACCTATTAAGTTTGTTAATCTTGGCACTTCAACCTATGTGATTCCATCTCCTTTCAAACGCAACATATTTTGGCCAGAAACGGATGAAACAACAAAAAATAAGAAACGCAAATTAAGAGAGAAAATTCCATTTACGATCACAAGCCCTGCATGGAAAGCCTACAGTACAAAAAAGGAAGAAGAAAAAAGGAAAAAAATTGAAGAGAAAGAATTGCGAGCTAAAATAAGACAAGAAAAAAAGCTGGAGAAACTTAACACGAAGAAAAAAGCGTCAAAAAACAAACTATATCTGAGTCTTCTGAAAGTGAACCTGAAATAACTTACGCTGAAAGTGATGAAAGTGTCTTGTCTGAAGGATCGGAGTCGGACGACGGACCATTGAGTACGTTAGTTTCTTCCCAACGGAAACTATCAAAGGGAAGTTTCGTGATTGTTTTATATGAAGAACAACATTTTCCTGGAGAAATTGTAAATACAAAAAAAAACGAGTTTGAAGTAAGCACGATGACGTTTTCAACGGGAAATACCTTCAAATGGCCAGAGAAACCTGACAAAATGTGGTACCAAAGAAAAGATATTGTGGAGTGCATTCAACCTCCAATATTGATTAACAAAAGAGGTTTTTACAGTGTAAAAGAAATGGAAAAATACTCTGTCTTTACTTTTTAAAATGTTGCCTAAATTCAAACAAAAAAAAAATTTAAATATATTATTATTTCGTTTATTAATTTTTCATCTTATCAAATACATTTTTAAATATTTCTTAAAAAATATATAAAAAACATTTAAAAATATAAAAAATAGTAGCCCACCGGTATCAGGAACAGGGTCCAAGCTACCGGCGGTCAGGGCTCCAGAGAGAGGAACCTCCTAACAATGCGGGCCGTGTCCAGAAGTACTGCTTTCTGAATCAGGCCCTTGATCCAGCCACCTAACGAGAGCCTCCTTAGGTGTTGGTTGAGGCTCTTGGCAATTAAACCATTGGCTGATACAACTATCGGCACAATGATTGCTGAGTCCACATCCCACATGTCGACAACCTCGCGAGCCAAGTCAAGATACTTGATTTGTTTATCTTTCTCGGCTTTCACGAGGTTCCCGTCATGTGGGACTGTTACGTCAATAATCATTGCGCGCCGCTCTATTCGATCCACCACCACTATATCAGGCTTATTGGCAACAATAGTCCTGTCAGTGATGATGGATCGATCCCAGTACAATGTGATATTTCCATTTTCGAGAACTGGGTCGGGCACATACCTGTAGTACGGCACTTCCGATTCCGCAAGGTTGTATTTCAGTGCAAGTTGCTGATGGATAATCCTGGCTACAAGGTTGTGTCTATGCAAGTACTCTTCGTTAGCAAGACGAGAACACCCGGAGATAATGTGTCGGATTGATTCTCCCGGACGGTGGCATGCCCGACAGATGTCAACCGTACCGTCCTTCACAATATATTTCCGGTAGTTGTTCGTCATCATAACTTCGTCCATAATTGCACAGACAAAACCTTCGGTTTCCCCAAAGAGGTCACCGGAACGCAGCCAGGCTACGGACGCTAACAAATCTACATCGGGTTCATATAGGGCCCGGAAAAAGCGTCCGTGAAGCTCTTTACTCTGCCATACCTCCCTGCGATCGTTAATGTTAAGCACTACAGGTTTGCGCCAGTTCTCTTTAGCCAAGGAGAGCGGAGTGAGGCCCTTGTCCACCGCGACCACATCGCGATGCATCCCCACGTCGGCTTCTAGGAAATATTCCCTGAGACTGCATATCTCGCGGTTGTGGAGAGTCTTAGCGTTTAAAAAGCCTCGGCCTCCACACTTGCGCGGGATATACAGTCTCATTACCGATGACCGTGGGTGATGCATTCGATATGCAGTCAACAGCGTACGGACCCTCCGATCCAGGGCGTCGAGTTCCGTCTGAGTCCATTTGAGTACGCCGAAAGAGTACATCAAAACCGGCATGACCCAACCGTTGAAGGCGCGCACCTTGTTTCCGCCTGATAGAAGACTATTAAATACTTTCTTCAGGCGGCCAAAGAAGCGCTCCTTCAACGATTGCTTCATGTCAGTAACATTGATGCCCAACGCTTCCGACATACCCAAATACTTATAGGTTTCGGATGCGGAGAGGGCTCTAAGGTTTATGGAATCCGAGAGTTGGGTTCCCACGGATTCCACAATATATTATTATTATTATTTCCTTTATTCCATTTATATACATATATTTCACATTTTTAAATATTTTTTTATAAAAACATGAAATAAAAAAAAAAACATTTAAAAATATAAAACATAGTAGCCCACCGGTATCGGGAACAGGGTCCAAGCTACCGGCGGTCAGGGCTCCAGAGAGAGGAACCTCCTAACAATGCGCGCCGTGTCCAGAAGTACCGCTCTCTGAATCAGGCCCTTAATCCAGCTGCCCAACGAGAGCCTCCTTAGATGTTGGTCGAGGCTCTTGGCGATTAAGCCATTGGCTGATACGACTATCGGCACAATGATCGCTGTTGGCAACTCCAACAAACTATATTTTCTATCTATAATTTTTATCTGTGCCTAATGTCAAAATTACTGTCTTTCGCTCAGTCGGCAAATAAACTCCGCTCCATTCACGCATCGCCAAAAGCCTGCTTTTTATTTCTGCTTCCACACCATCGAATACCTGTATGAACCAGCCCTGCTGCAATACCCCAACATCGTTTGGTCCTTCGGAGGAAGAGGAATTGGTGCAGAAGCACGAACGAAGAAAACTACGTCGTGTACTTTCTACGATCTACGACGTACGGGCTCAGGCCACGTCGCCTGCTACAACGTGCATGAGTGCAAAATCCTACTTCGGATTCAATCATCAGTCGCCGACTGCAAGGAGGTATTTATAGGATACCGATATTTCGTCATAAATCCTCGCTTTCAAGCCTCCCGGGGCCGAGGGTCGCATGACGCGAGAACAAAGGCTACTTTTTGTTCATCATACAGAGGAAGCCATTTTGTTGTATAGCGGGCCTATTTTGCAGCGCGCGCTGACTCAATAACATGATGCTATAGCTGCGAGCCAATCAGCATTTTTCGTCGTGCAACGTCAAACAACATTGTACAACCCTATTGGACGAATCTTCACGGAAGCAATTCAAACTTCAAACTTCGTTCGTTCGTTACATTCAATTCTTCATTTATTACAGAAGAAAAGTTTTCTACGAGACTACAAGCAACAAGACGCCATCTTGTGAATTTGCGTTTCTTTGTTCTACTTGTAACTAAGTTTAAGTTTTAAAAAACAATCATTAGGTAATATAATAGTTTTAGTATATAGGCAGTTTACGGTGTGTACAATAGTACTAAAACAAGTATAGGTCCAGTGTAGTGTTAACGTGTAAAATATGGATGAGGCCACGTTAAAAGTAATGAAGGCCTCCCGTGGCTATAACAAGGCCTCAATTACGCGATTATACCAATTCGTTTCTAATATCGCAGATGTGCAGCTCAGTAGTGTTGCAATATTACAAGCTAAACGGGCTAGAATAATTGAAGTATTCTCCGAATACGAATCCTACAATAAAAAGATTCTGGCAATTGACGAAAACGACACTGAGAATGTCGAGGAGTGTGAAGCAAAGTATTTCCATATTTTAACAGTGCTCAATGAGACGATCCTTAGTAAATCCTCGCCGAACATGGATAATTTATCAGAATTTAAGGCAAAGTTACCTACAATCCAGGTGCAAACCTTTTCAGGAAAATATTGTGAGTACACGCCATTTATCAACATGTTTCGTGCCATCATACATAAAGACAGGTCCATTGATAATGTCCAAAAATTATATTATTTAAGGTCGTTTCTCCAAAAGGAACCATTTGATATTATAAAAAATCTACCACTTTCTCCGGATAGTTATGAAGAAGCTCTTAGGCTCTTAGAGGAAAGATATAATCATAGGTTTAAAATTATCATTGAACATAATAATGCACTGCTTGATTTGAATGCTCTGTCAAAATCCACACCCAGTAATATTCGAGAGTTTGTTTCTAGTATTAAACAATGTTTAGCTGCTCTCAAAAATCTAAATGTTAATGTTGAGGGATGGGATCCTATAATTTTGTCTATCTTATACCGTAAACTAGATATCTACACATCACGAGCATACCAACTCGAGAGAAGCAACGAGTCAGATCCAACGGTTGTGGAATTTCTATTGTTCCTGGAAAAAAGGGCCTTGGCATTGGAGAATGCAGAACCTAGCACGACAACCAAGGCTCACAAGGTAGTGACACACGTGGCTACAGCTTCTGCAACCACCTCTTGCGCTCACTGTAAGTCTGAACAACATAAATTATTTTCTTGTAATGATTTTAAATCATTGCCTAGTAGTGCTAGAATAGAATTTGTTAAAATTAATAAGTTGTGTGACATATGTCTTAACAAACACAGTGGTAAATGTAAGTTTCATTTTCGCTGTAAGATTTGTAAAAAGGAGCACAATACATTGCTCCACAAGGAAACAGCTCAAGAACAACCTGTTTCTTTGATTTCAAATATTAGCTCTCCCAAGGTGCTATTACCTACTGTAAAGGTGAAGTTATATTCCAAGAGTGGTAGGGAAGTGCACTTAAAGGCAATATTAGATTCTGCGTCACAGATATCTTTGGTCACCAGCAAGGTGATAGATGTGTTAGGTATTACTCCTATTCCAGATAATACAGACATATTGGGTGTCAGCAACTCAATTAATATTGCTAATTACTCTGTGCCCCTTGAAGTATTTTCTTTAGTTACACCGTACAAGGTCAATATAAACTGTCATGTTTTAGAAAAAATCACATGCAAAATTCCACAGTTTGAAGTTGATTTATCATGCATAAACATACCTACAGGAGTAAAGTTGGCCGATGTAGACTTTAACATTCCATCAGAAATAAATATGCTGATAGGCGCTGACATATTTTTCCAGGTGTTGCTAACGGAGCCAGTACAAGTATTACAGCAAGCTGCTTCGCAATTCACTGAACAAACCGTTCAGCAACAACACCTGCAACCCCGCTTTATCAGTACAAGGTTTGGGCATGTCATAGCTGGCGCTTTACCAAACCATGCAGTCTCTGATAAAAATAAGGTATCGCTTTTATGTATTCATGATAAATGTGAATTAGAATTTAACAAAACTTTACAACAGTTTTGGTCAACTGAATCCGTTCCACAGTATTTTAGTGAAAAAGGATCAGAACATGATTTATGTGAAGGTATTTTCAAAGAAACCACTGTACTTAAAGATAAAAAGTTTCAAGTTAATTTACCATTAAAGATTTCCTTAGCTGAGGTTAAAGATACCCTAGGAAGTTCTTTTGATTTTGCATTATACAGGTTTCTAAGTTTAGAAAGAAAATTGCATAAAAACCCTAAATTGCTTTCTGAATATGATAAATTCATAAATGAATATATTCAGCTAGGGCATGGGCATTATGTTGAATTTAATTCACTAGATTTGCAAAATAATCCCTTATACTTTATGCCGCATCATGCTGTCCATAATGAGAATAGTAAAAGTACTAAAACTAGAGTGGTGTTTGACGCATCCATGCAAACTGACAGAAAGATGTCACTTAATGACATTTTGCTTAATGGTGCTCCGGTGCAAAAAGAACTTTTTGACATTATGCTTTTATTTCGCTTGGGTGACTATACATTTACTACGGATATACGCCGAATGTTTCGTTGCGTTAATGTTAACCCAGAACATGCTGTATTGCAAAACATATTGTGGAGAAATAATGTTAATGACAAAATAAAATGCATTCAATTAGACACTGTTACTTATGGTTAAAAGAGCTCAGGTTTTTTAGCTACACGTTGTTTGCATGAACTTGCTGAAACTCATAAACAGGAATATCCACTCGCTTCATATATTTTAAATAACTGCACTTATGTTGATGATGCTTGCTATTCCCATTCCGATTTAAACATTATTAAAGAGGCAAAACGGCAATTGTGTGAATTATTAAGTAAGGGTAGTTTTTTAACCCATAAGTGGGCATCTAATTGTCAGCAAATTTTAGATGACATATCCCCTGAAAAACAACATTTTGATGATTTTGATCTTCAAAAAGATAACTGTTTCATGAAAACTTTAGGATTAACACTTAGTGTAACTAAGGATTGCTTTGTATTTTCATGTCCAGAGCCTTTTAATATTGAAAATCCTACAAAAAGACAAATATTAAGTTACATTTCCAAATTCTTTGACCCATTAGGATTTATGTCTCCAGTAATAGTAAGAGCCAAGGCGTTTATGCAAACATTATGGTTAGAAAAATTAGACTGGGATGATGTCCCTCCAGAGGGGATAAGATTGGAATGGCTTTCATTTACTAAATGCTTGATGGACATGCAACCTTTATACATTGATAGAAATATAAGAATTGACAAAAATGCCAATGCAGTGCACTTAATAGGATTTGCTGATGCTTCTGGCTCTACAGGTTATGGTTGCTGTGTTTATCTTCGAGTGGCGAAGGATTCAGGTAAGGTTTCATCTTCCTTACTCTGCTCTAAATCCCGAATTAACC
This sequence comes from Cosmia pyralina, assembly GCA_946251885.1. Taxonomy (NCBI): domain Eukaryota; kingdom Metazoa; phylum Arthropoda; class Insecta; order Lepidoptera; family Noctuidae; genus Cosmia; species Cosmia pyralina. Next base: position 19,482,486 of record OX276342.1, on the reverse strand, counting down.
CTCAAAGCAACAATGCGCTCACCATACCGCGATTAGAGTTAAATGCGATGCTTTTGCTTACTAAACTAGTCAATAGAGTTTATGATACATTAAGCCTTAAAATAAATATAAGTGGTGTTTATCTATATTCAGATTCTCAAATTGCACTTGCATGGCTAGCTACAGAGCCAATTAAACTTCAAGCATATGTTGCTAATAGGGTTAAGTTAATTCAGGAGCAGACATCTAGGTGGCGCTGGCTGTATGTGGCGAGCAATGAGAATCCTGCTGACTATGTTAGCAGGGGAGCCGTTCCTGATGATCTAAGAAACTCTAAGTTATGGTGGCAAGGTCCAGAGTTTATGCTGGACGGTAAGTATGATTTTAATAATGAACTTACCTTACCACTCCTTGAAAATTTGCCTGAAATGAAGAAAGGTGCTGCAGTCTCCGATTCCCAGGTTGCCTTGATCACACAAGGTAAATCTAATATCTATCTGTTTATTGATAAATATTCTGATTTAAATAAAATGATCTGTGTCATGGCATACATATTAAGATTTTGTTATAACCTAGATAAGAGGGGTACTCCACTATCTCCTCTCGAGTTGGAAACTGCATTGCATAAAATTATACAGCGCGAACAGAGCATACATTTCAGTCAGGAGTTAAATCATTTAAATTCAAAAGATGAAAATATTAAAGGCCCTTTAAAAACCTTACATCCCTTTATTGATAAAGAGAATATGTTAAGAGTAGGTGGTAGAATTGATAACTCTGAGGTCTCATTTTCACAGAAACACCCTATTATTTTACCTAAACAATCTCGTATTACTGATTTGATTATTTATCAGGAACACATAAGATTATTACATGCTGGGCCAAAGTTATTGTTAGCTAGCCTTAATGAAAAATATTGTATTGTAAATGGTTACAGACATGTAAAAAAGATTATCCATAAATGCTTACTTTGTTATAGATTCAAAGCCAAATGTTCTAAGCAACTAATGGGTTCATTGCCATCCCAAAGAGTGACAGCTTGTCGTCCTTTCCAAAAGATTGGTATAGATTTTGCGGGACCAATACAAGTAAAAAACTCGCGTGTTAGACGTGCTATACAAACAAAAGGTTATATATGTGTATTTGTTTGTTTCGTCACGAAGGCAATACACCTCGAGATAGCTTCTGATTTAAGTACTGATTGTTTCCTTGCCTGTTTTAAACGCTTTATAGCGCGACGTGGATTGCCTACTGACGTTTTCTGTGATAACGCAGGTTGTTTCAAGGGGGCAAGGAACAAATTAGTTGAACTATATAACTTGCAAACCTCACAAGAGCATCAGGCACTGGTACAAGGCTATGCAGCCAAGGAAGGCATAACTTTTCATTTTGTACCTAGCTATTCGCCCGTGTTTGCTGGCCTTGCTGAGGCGGCAGTTAAAAGTATGAAATTTCACTTGAAACGCATCATACAAAATTATGTTTTAACATATGAACAGTTAAATACCGTCTTATGTCAAATAGAAGCTGTGTTAAATTCTCGGCCATTGTTACCTGTTACAGCTTATAGTGTAGATGATTTTTCTTATTTAACTCCAGGACATTTCTTGATAGGTACTTCTTTAATCTCTTATCCTGAAAATAATACTTACGATGTGCCTGTAAATAGATTAAAGTTTTGGGAAGTTTGTAATAAGGTAAAAACTCATTTTTGGAATATATGGTACAAGTACTACCTTAATGTACTGCACTCAAGGCCCAAATGGCGTGACAGTGTAAATAATGTAAAGGTAGGAAGTTTAGTTATTCTGAGGGAGCCTAACTCTCCTCCATTATCATGGCCTATGGCTAGAATTGTGAAAGTTTACCCAGGCCAGGACGGAAAAATCCGTGTGATTGATGTTATGACACCTAACAAAAAGATTTATAAGCGTTCGTTGTCTGGTATTTGTTTACTGCCTCTAGAAGAGTAAACATGTTTTTTTGTACTACTTACATGTTATTATGTTAGTTAAGTATGTAACTTGCAATTAAATAAGTTGCGATTATTCCTAAAGGTTGTAAACTTTAAATTAGTTACAAATAAGTTTGTATGCTTTAATATGTCCTACAATTTGGTTAACCTAGTAGTACAGTGTGAGAGCTAAATGTTAGTCAATTATGTTTTGTTTACCTACAATGTAGTACATACTCAATGTAGCATTGTAATTTATGCATACTTATTGATCCCTTTTGTTTATTGAAAAAACAATTTGTGCTACGTTCTTAAATAAGTTTCATTTTTTGTTCAACTTCATTAATTTAAAGACTGGGGTTGTTATGTAATAGTTTTTTTGAAAAGTCAGTAATTGAAAACTGTTATTCTTGTGTGTAGTTCTTGGTATATTTTTATTAATGAATGTAGTCCTGTAAGTGCTAAACTTTCCCCCCCCCCCCCCCAGCATGTTGGCAACTCCAACAAACTATATTTTCTATCTATAATTTTTATCTGTGCCTAATGTCAAAATTACTGTCTTTCGCTCAGTCGGCAAATAAACTCCGCTCCATTCACGCATCGCCAAAAGCCTGCTTTTTATTTCTGCTTCCACACCATCGAATACCTGTATGAACCAGCCCTGCTGCAATACCCCAACAATCGCTGAGTCCACATCCCACATGTCGACAACCTCGCGAGCCAAGTCAAGATACTTGATTTGTTTATCTTTCTCGGCTTTCACGAGGTTCCCGTCATGCGGGACTGTTATGTCAATAATCATTGTGCGCCGCTCTGTTCGATCCACCACCACTATATCAGGCTTATTGGCAACAATAGTCCTGTCAATGATGATGGATCGATCCCAGTACAATGTGATATTTCCATTTTCGAGAACTGGGTCGGGCACATACCTATAGTACGGCACTTCCGATTCCGCAAGGTTGTATTTCAGTGCAAGTTGCTGATGGATAATCCTGGCTACAAGGTTGTGTCTATGCAAGTACTCTTCGTTAGCAAGACGAGAACACCCGGAGATAATGTGTCGGATTGATTCTCCCGGACGGTGGCATGCCCGACAGATGTCAACCGTGCCGTCTTTCACAATATATTTCCGGTAGTTGTTCGTCATCATAACTTCGTCCATAATTGCACAGACAAAACCTTCGGTTTCCCCAAAGAGGTCACCGGAACGCAGCCAGGCTACGGACGCTAACAAATCTACGTCGGGTCCATGTAGGGCCCGGAAAAAGCGTCCGTGAAGCTCCTTACTCTGCCATACCTCCCTGCGATCGTTAGTGTCAAGCACTACAGGTTTGCGCCAGTTCTCTTTAGCCAAGGAGAGCGGAGTAAGGCCCTTGTCCACCGCGACCACATCTCGATGCATCCCCACATCGGCTTCTAGGAAATATTCCCTGAGACTGCATATCTCGCGGTTGTGGAGAGTCTTAGCGTTTAAAAAGCCTCGGCCTCCACACTTTCGCGGGATATACAGTCTCATTACCGATGACCGTGGGTGATGCATTCGATATGCAGTCAACAGCGTACGGACCCTCCGATCCAGGGCGTCGAGTTCCGTCTGAGTCCATTTGAGTACGCCGAAAGAGTACATCAAAACCGGCATGACCCAACCGTTGAAGGCGCGCACCTTATTACCGCCTGATAGAAGACTATTAAATACTTTTTTCAGGCGGCCAAAGAAGCGCTCCTTCAACGATTGCTTCATGTCAGTAACATTGATGCCCAAGGCTTCCGACATACCCAAATACTTATAGGTTTCGGATGCGGAGAGGGCTCTAAGGTTTATGGAATCCGAGAGTTGGGTTCCCACGGATTCCACAATCTCCCCTCGCTTTACATGCATGACCGCACATTTGTCCACACCAAATTCCATCCTGATGGCGCTACTGAAAGTTTCTGTTACTTTCAGTAGCTCCATCAGTTGCAAATTGTTGCGGGCAAAGAGTTTTAGGTCATCCATGTAGAGGAGGTGGGATATAACCTGACCACCTCTCCTCAGCCGATAGCCTAGACCTGAATCTTCCAGCAGTGTGCTTAGAGGATTCAAGGCTAAGCAGAACCAAAGCGGACTCAAACTATCGCCCTGAAATATGCCTCGCTCTATCCTTATTGGCTCGCTGTTCCTCTGGATATTTCGACATCCTGGATAGCGAAAGACCGTCCTCCATTGCCCCATACACGACATCAGGAAGGTGCGCAGAGTTGCATCTACTTTATACAACTCCAACACCCTCATGAGCCATGTATGTGGCACCGAGTCATAGGCCTTCTTATAGTCTATCCAACATGTCGACAGATCCTTTCGGGAACGACGAACCTGTTGGCTAATGGCCATATCAATGAGGAGTAGCTCCTTAGTACCACGGGACCCATTCCTACATCCATTTTGAGAGGCAGACATGATGGAGTTGGTGTCTATATGTTCGTTAATTTTAGCTCTCAAAATGGATGTAAGAACTTTATAGACCGTCGGTAGACAAGTGATCGGTCTATAATTTTTGGGCTCCGCAGTACTACCTGATTTATGGAGCAGGTGGGTTATTCCTGTCGTTAGGAACTGGGGCAGCGACCCTGACTGTAAGGCTGACTGGAACTGGGATGCCAAGCGGGCGTGCGACCTTTGTAACCACTTTATCCAAAAGTTGTGCAGTCCGTCCGGTCCTGGAGACTTCCAGTTAGGTAACGGACGGACTGCACGAGCTACATCTTGGGAGCTGATGGTAATTGCCCCCATTTGTGGTATTTGATCGCACGTTCGCTCGATCTTCCCAGTCCAATCACCTTCGGTGTGATTGACAGGCACCGACCAGATGCTTCGCCAGAACGAGCACATAGCATCATCATCCGGCAGGGGCGTGTCAGCCACACCTTGGTCCGGTCGCTCCCAAGCCCTATAGACCCACCTTTCATCACTCTGGAAGGTGCGATTCTGAGTGTATCGGTCTACTCGCCGCTTATACCTACGGATACGGTTTGCCCATGCATACACTTTCTGCTTCAGGAAGTCGATGCGCTCTGTGACACGGGACATATAGTCCTGAGGGCTGACATCAGTCCCTGAGAATGCCCGCCTCACAAAGCGCATCACTCTGGGGCGAGTATTGCCCTCCCTGAAGCAGATTAGTTTGCCGATGAGCACTCTGGCCCCACCAATACGGCGCTCAATTCTGCTTTGCCAAGCTGGTAGGGCTGGTTTCGGTCGTGTAGCCCTAGAGTCATTAACAAATTTGACGTGAGCTACACGACATGCCGCTACAGCCGCGCAGTACAGAATCGAATGAGTATCGGTGAGGTCTTCGCAGTCATCAAAATAGTTTGACAACTGCGAATCCAGAGCCGCCACCAGCGCCCTATTTTTGTTATGCATGGGCAAACGAGGTAAGCGTGGTCTAAGTTCGGGTGAAATGAACCGATATTCCCGAATGGCACCCTCCAAAGCACTCCTCAATTCCTCATTGCACTGGGTACTTACGTTTGTAGCCCTGTCGTCACTCCCCTCGTCAGCTTGACTTGTGTTGCACTGTGGTGGTACAAAAACAGTTTGCGTCAGGGGAGCGATAACATGGCTACTCTGCATTTCACTTCGCAGGCGATCAAGTACAGTGTCATCCAACATATGATTACGCTGGATGACCCGCACCTGATCCGATAATCGTTGAGCCGAAACGTTGGCAGCTGGCTCAAGCACCTGAAAAAGAGAGAGCATCCGAACACGGTACGCGGTCAGATTGTGTCCTCCCTCTGTAGCCCCATAGTATGAGCGCATGACGTTCTCATTAATGGATCGTGTCCATCTCATGCGCTGCACACTTCCGCCGGGAGCTGGGACCCTATCAGAGGCCAGTGGGCCTCGAGGTCCTAAGCCTTCCGGCGGCCGGCGTCTTCCCCGTCGACGAGCAGGTGGTGGCGACGTGGGCGGGGAAAAATATTCATCGCTCGAGCTCGACGCAACTGCCACGGCCGGTGTCTCAGCGCTCTCGATGGGGCTGGGTACTGGCGGCGGCGGGGCGGAGCTGAGCGACGAGTCCGGAGGTAATAGGCGTGCGCGGCGAGCTGCTGATCTTGTCAACATTTATTTTCATATCTCTTTAATGTTTGATTGTAGGCATGTAGTAGTCAAACTTGACAGCCGTCATTCTTGTTTTTTTGATAATTTTGTAATTTTTTCTCATTTTGCTGTTGTAGGTATATTATCTTCTTAATTTGTTCCTAAAGGTATTGTTGTTTATTGTTGATAGTTTCTGAGATTAAATGTGACTGAGAAAATAAATAAATACGGAAAATATGGGATATGAAAAATCGGACGTTTGTTGACTTGTCAGTGTTGCCAACTTATTATTATTATTATTATTTTATTTTTTAATTTTTTTTTTTTTTTTTTTTTTTTTGTGATTTTTAAAAGAGTTTTAGTGATGATTAAGAAAGACAAGTGATTTTGTATTGTTGATTCTAATATATATTTAATATTAGCTAAAATAATTTACGGATATAATATAAATCCTCCTAGATATTTCATAGATTAAGAAAAAATAAGATAATATTCGTAAATAACTTAGTAATACATGAAAGGCTGTTAAAGGTAATACATGAAAGGCTGTTAAAGGTAATTTTCGTAAATTACTTATTCATAAATAAAAGGCTGATTATGAATACAATTTAAATAATTTTAAGTTCTTTAATGCTGATCTCATCAAGTAACATAATTTGAATCTTGTTAAACAACTAAGTATAATTACATTAAAAGTTGATTAATAATAAAAAATCGTATTGTTTTATTTTATTTCATTTTAATTTCATTTGTAGTTTTTTTTTTTCATTTGTAGCTGTATGAATTCATACAGCTACAGATTCATCATCGAGCCGTCGATCACTAGGTGTCCATGACTAGGTCATGACCATCACTGGGTGTCCATAACTAGATTTTTGCTGTCCATGACAGGTGAAAAAAAAAAAAGTTTTTAATTGTTAATTAAATTAAAACCAATTGCAGTACCTTATCCAAAACACAACAGAAATATTGAATAAACACAAGACTTTCAATTTTATGTATGTTTAGTGTTCAAACTTTCACACTATTTGTGAAATTTCACAAATACTAAAAATTTCTTCTTAAAGTGTCCATAACTGGGGTATTTACCTTAATCTCATGCGATGCAACGGGGTGGGTCCGTGGGAACAAGAAAGAACATTGGGAAAAAGCGTCCCCACCCTTGTAGCACTTTTTCTCATATATCAAATGAAACAGCATAAAAAATACAACATTTTATTGTATTGCAATAAATGTGTGAATAATAAGGGAAAAAAGTTATTCATCCATAAAGTTATAAACACAATAAATTATTTTTATTAAGAAATAATTTTTGAGTACATAATACATAAATGATAAGTAAATGATAAAATAATTACGACCGAGAATCGCGCCAGTCTACACTAAACCACAGAATAAATAATAGTACAATGCGTGTCACTAAAGATGAGGCTGACACACCACGTGGTTTGACTTGCACAGTAGACGACGACGGGCGCGCGCGTTGCTACCTGGCTAACTATTGTTGTGCACTTGTCTCGCTCACGCGCGCTCGAGTAGTCAATATATCTATCTCTTTTTCTTAGTACGAGTATGACTACTTAATTGTTCATATTTAAACAATGCAGGCCCGTTAGGATAATAGTGTTCTGTGATGCAGGCAGTTGTTGTTGCACTTCCTTGTGACTCGCATCTTATAACTTCTTTCTTGTTGTGATATCGATTTTCTGACCACTTATTGGCTGTGTTACTGGATTTTTTGTGCTCTTTACGATTGGTTTTGTTGACTATGGAACAGATACGAGAACAGTGTGTTACATGTTCACGATCAGTGGCACGAGACAGGAATCGTCATGTTTTAACTCGTGAATATATGGACAACCGTCCAGGATTTACAGAATTCGTAATGGAGCGCATAAACATTGAACAGGTTAGTAAATAGTGATCTAAGTGTTAGTAAAGTAGTAATGTGGTAAGTTACCTAGGTACTTACTTACATAATTCCGTGATCAATAAATATAGAAACATAGGGACGAATTGAGAACCTCTTTTTATGTATATATTTTATTGTTTGAAGTCGGTTGAAAAAAGTTTTATAAGAATACTTTGTTCATCAACATTTTTTTTTACATTTTCAGGCTGCCCATGCCCTCAATGAAGTACAGCTGATGTGCTTCCGCTGTTGGGTTGCGGCCAATCGGCGAGAAGCCCGAACTCGAGACGCAGACCAACAAAGACAAAATGCGGAACACAATGTACAAGAAGGTGGAGAACAATCTCAGCCGGTACCAATTCCCACTTATAAACGGCTAGCTAATACGTCCCGCCACTGTGTATTTAATGGCTGCTTGAATATGGATCTACATAGGTTACTCTTGTTTTTAAAACGATTCTCATTGATTGAGCACAACTTGTATGTACCCTCAAGTGCACGAGTATGCACAGCTCACGTGCATATAAACGAATGGCATGAATTGTACGAGTTTGCTGAGGAGTCATTCAGTCCCGAACAAATAAAAGATATGTTAGATTTAATGAAAGTTGCATTTAACAGCAAGGGTCAATTAGATTTTGATGAAATCAATTCGATTACACATGAGGAACTATATTTTCGCACAGGGCTAACCAATGAACAGTTTGCTTCTGTCATTAATGAGACGCCGTCACTTACTGTGCGATCAAAACGGCCGCAAACAGTTTTAGGTGCGTATCTAATGAAAATAAGGTCTGCTGAGCCTGATGACAGGATCGCATGCCATTTAAATATGAGCCGTCGTACACTGGAGAAATATTTAAAAATAGCACGCGAGTGCCTGACAACAGACTTCGTACCCCGGCATTTAGGATTAGCCCACATCAGTCGCGACGAAATAATAAGGCGCAATCTCACCGTACCATCTGCATTATTTGGTAATGAGACTGAACCAAAAGCTATATTACTTTGTGATGGAACATACATTTATATTCAAAAAAGCAAGAATTTCCTTTTTCAAAAAAAGACATATAGTCTGCACAAATATAAAAACTTACTGAAACCGTTTCTTAGTGTATGTTCAGATGGTCATATTGTGGACATAACTGGTCCTCACGCCGCTACCACGTCTGATGCGACAATAATGAATCAGATTATGAATGAACGGCATGCGCCAATGCATTATTTGCTGCATGCAGGAGACGTATTCATAATAGATCGGGGCTTCAGGGATGCTATTCCCAACTTAGAAGAACACGGATATGAAGCCCATATGCCGCCATCCAAAGATCGACGTGCGACTCAATTATCTAACGACCAGGCAAATGAATCTAGGAAAATAACAATTGTACGATGGGTCATTGAAGTCATCAACGGTTGGTTCAAGAGAGACTTTAAAATATTCAGAAATCAAGTTTTTAATAAAAGCCTTCCGAACCTATTTATTGACTTTCGTATAGCTGGAGCTCTTCTGAACTCGTTTAGAGACGCTTTAACAGACAGCGTCCATGCGGCTACTTTCGTGGAGATTATTAATGAAAGAATGCATGTTCCTAACAGATTAGGAAGCTATGTAATAGAACAAAATACTAACCGACACCAAGCGTCATTCGTGACATTAACAGATGATTCCATCGATATGCCTTTTCCTGTACTTACAGAGGAAGATATCGTGTTGTTTAGTCTAGGAACATACCACATCAAACTCGCACGCTCCTACGTGAGCGAGCATATAAGAAATGGTGTATACAGAATTGAAGTATGTGTAAATGAAAGTCCAAGAATGACTGACTATGGAATCAGTATCGACGGATGCATGTTGCTGAGAGGGCGCATTTTATCGCGGCATATATCAAACAAAATATATTATACTTATATTTTGTTCAGCCCTAACATAGAGGGTAGAGCAGCTATAAAAGAATATTACTGTTCATGTTTGACGGGCATGAGAACAATTGGAGCTTGTGCTCACACCGTGAGTATCATTTGGTATTTTGGGATCGGCCGACATTTGGAGAACTTCGTGGGCCCTGCTAGTGCTTGGGATGATGTCATCATAGAAAGTACGAATACTTTTTGAATGTATGGCTCCTATTTGTATACATAATGCTAAACAATAAAAGTTTTGAATATGAATCGATTTCTGTTTCTAATAAATGTCCTTTCAATATTTCATTCACCCATTCATAATTTAATTATCAGTAAGGTTCTTTACCTTATCATTCATTTCTTCAACCTTCATGTTTATTCATAACCAATATGATTATTTTGTATTTAAAATAGTATTAGGTAATATAAATAATAAATATAATTTTTAGAAGCATTCATTCTTAAAACCATACTGATTATTACTACACTGAACCCACAGCTAGACAAAAAAAAGGACTCCGCGCGACACATATCGAAAGTGAAGCACCGTACCGATCTATGTGTGCGTGATTACACAAAGACGCCGTCGTGTCACGTAATGGCGGCCGATCGGCATACTATGATGTAAAGGTGTGCGTGAGGTATGTTTGTATAAACAGTTCCGGCATACTTACTGTGCTTCACTTTCGATATGCGTGGCGCGGAGTCCTCCTTTTTTTCTAGTCCGTGACTGAACCATACATATACAGATTCATATGTAATATCTTATGATTACTTTGGTTTTTTTTAAATCTAAGAACATGATAATAATCATAAAATAGAAATTCATAAAGAGCTGACTAATATAAAAATAATTAAGAAAAAAATATTGTTTGCCACATTCATACATTCATTCTGACATATTTTCTTTCAGTAATTTGTTATTCAGAATAACATCTATTTTTTCACACATGGTCCATAGTGCTACACTGCTGGGGACGGGGTCCATACAAATTTTCCCATTGTTCTTTCACTAGGACGAAGCCGCGGGCAGAAGATATTTTAATAATTTTACTCAATTCTATTTCAGGTATCCACTCATCTTTGCCTTTACAAGATATAACTAATATAAAAAGGAAAACTATCTTTTCGGGTCAGGGATGTGTAAAAGTGTTGCAGCCAGCTGTTCTATCTCCAAAACAGCCTACTCCATCAATATTTGAGCAACCTGCCCCATTAACATCTAAAGGTACAGAATTATTTTATTGTTACTACAGATGATTATTTTTCGTTATGTATGTCTAAGTTCCATACTAACAGTTGTTAACAGTAACTATTTTATATTACTATACTCTTCTTCTTTCTGTCCTTGTCCCATGTTACATGGTTGGCGTAAAATGTTTTTCTCTTCCACTCTTCCCTGTTAACCGTCACACTATCATTCACTTTATTACCAACACTACTACTTAGTTTTCCTATACTAAACAGTTATATATACTTATACTAGAATTAAATCATAATTTTGTACTTGCAGGTAAACAAAATATCAAGAGAAATATCTTCAGAACTTTTGATTCCGACACTATTATTCTGAAGAATAAGATTAAAAAATTGCAAGGACAAAAGGATTCTGCAATTACAAGATTAAAGAAAGCTTTAAAACTGTCAGAAAATGCTACATTCAAGAAAGCACTCAGCAAATTTTCGTCAGCAGCAAATATATTCACAATGCTACAATTCCGAGAGGCAGGGAAACATAAATTAGGTTGCAGATTCACGAAGAATGAAAAAATTATGTCCTTAGCCCTGTATAAGCAGGGACCTAGAGCCTACAGATGGCTAAGAAAATTTTTTGTACTACCTTCCTCACTAACACTTACCAGGATGATATCACGGGCTTCATTGCACCCAGGAATCAACGAAAACTTATTTAACCAGTTAGAAAAAAAAGTGAAAAAAATGAAAGCAGCAGAAAAGTTATGCATACTTATTACTTTTTGACGAAGTTGCACTTACCCCACACTTCGACTATAATAAAAGAACCGATTAAGTGAGTGGTTTCGTTAATAATGGTACTACAACATATGAAAAAATTGCAGACCATGCCCTGGTGTTTATGGTGAGAGGTGTTCAAAAGAATTATAAGCAACCAATTTCGTACACATTTTGTGCAAGCACCACCCCAGCTTTAGAGTTGGCTTCACAAATTAAGCTTGTAATAAGAAGATTGCATGCAATTGGGCTAAAAGTTATAGCAACTGTATGTGACCAGGGTGCTACAAATGTAAGTGCAATTAATTGGCTTATCAGAGACACAATGGAAGGATACCTTAGACAAGAAAAAGTGCATAAAAATAAAATATTTGAGGTAGACGGAGAAGAACTAATTCCTCTTTATGATCCTCCTCACCTTATTAAAGGGATAAGAAACAATTTAATTAATCAAAATTTAAAATTGAAAATAGATGGCCAAGAAAAGACTGCTAAATGGGATCATGTTATAGAACTATATAATGAAAATCCTGCTTATAAGGGGATAAGGCTGATGCCTAAATTGACCGACAGACATGTTGTCCCAAACAAAATTTCCAAGATGAAAGTCAAATGCGCCACACAGGTTTTCAGTCGCTCTGTTGCAGCAAATATGGGTTATCTCGCAAGTAATAAACTTTCAAAGGACATTGGGAAGAAACGTCCCCACCCTCCAACAGGATTGAAACAGATGTCATTCGAAGCGTCTGGTAGATTAGGTATTTTCTTACTATGACGACAATCCTCCTACATGTGGGGTATTCCTGGAATATTATTTTTTATGTTCAATTTTAGCATTATTTTAATTAAACATTTTCTTACGCAAATGAAGCAAAAGGAGTATGCAAGGATCGTAGCAGGTGGCGTTCTGTTAGTTTCTGCCTACCCCCATGGGAAAAAGGCGTGATATTTTTAATTAAGAGGAATAGAACATAGCAATCTAACTATTGTTCTCGTTTATGATAGACAAGCTTGTTTTTACCAAGGACCATATAATACTGTTCATCATTGAGTTCTATGTGACCTTCAAAATCCATGATCGGTTTATCACTGTTTGGTTAGGTTAGGTTAGGACCCGAGGCGGCGGCGCGTAGTGTTCCGCGCGCGCCCCTATTGGACGTTGCGGGGGAGTCCTACACCTCACTCCCCTCGCAGGCCTGAGGAGGCCCCCAAAGGCGGGCTGGCACTAGCCGGGGATCGTGGAAGGCGCCCAAGTTCCCATGATCCCTGGTCCAGGTGTGGGAAGGGAATACCGGGGTGGTTTTTAGTCAGTAAGAGTCTGACAGATCCCTCCGCTCACCCCAGGGCGGAGGACATCCATGAGGATTTTCCACCTTGGCAACAAAAAAGAAAAGGTTAGGTTAGTTTGCTTAACCTAACTAGCTGTCTGCTTTTAATTTGGCTCGGGAGGAGGCACGGCTCCCTGTCGTTTCGAGCGACTCAGGTGCTCTCGGGGCATGGCTGCTTCGGAATGTACCTGTGTCGCATAAACAGGGAGCCGGACGCTCGGTGTCACCACTGCATCCACTGTCGGGAGGATACGGCGCGGCATACACTGGTATAGTGTGCCGCATGGGAGGAGCCGCGCCGTGCCCTGATATCAGAAGTCGGAGCCGACCTGTCGCTGCCGGCCGTCGCTCATTCGATGGTCGGCAGCGCCGAGTCGTGGGACGCGGTGGTATCCTTCTGCGAAACAGTCATCTCGCAGAAGGAAGCTGCAGAAAGGGAAAGGGAGATCACGAATGCTGTCCCTTCCCGCAGCAGGCGCACTGGGCGTCGGCGGAGGGCAGATAATACCCTCTTCCAGCCCCCCTAAACGGGTCCAGGGGCGACGGACTCGGGGACATCCATCGCCCCCCATTCTACATGACCCGAGATGGTGGCGCGTAGTGTTCCACGCGCGCCTCTCTAAGACGTAACGGGGGAGTTTAACACCTCACTCCCCCCTATGGGACGTGGCCCGCATAGTGCGGGCTATCATCAGTCCGGGGCAGCGGAAGTCACACCCGCACCCGCAGCCCCCGTCGCAGGTGTACGAGGGAACACCGGGGTGGTTTTAGTTAGTAAGAGTCTGACAGACCCCTTCGCCCGCCCCAGAGCGGAGGACATCCATGAGGATTTCCACCGCGACAAATAAAAAAAAAAAAAGGTCAGGTTGTGTAACATAACTAGCTGATTTCTTTTAATATTTTGTACAAATACCCAACCACAAGAATACGCAAATGCTGTTCGTCATTGAGGAGTCCCATGTGACCTTTCATTAAAATCCAAGATATGTAAATCACTGTTAGGTCAGGTTAGCCTAACTTAGCTGAGGACACGGCGTGGCATACAGTGGCAGAGTGTGCCGCATGGGAGGGGCCGCGCCGTGCCCTCGTGGCAGAGGTCGGAGCCGACCTGTCGCTGCCGGCCGTCGCTCGTTCGATGGTCGGGAGCGCCGAGTCGTGGGATGCGGTGATCTCCTTCTATGAAACCGTCATTTCGCGGAAGGAGGCTGCGGAAAGGGAGAGGGAGATAGAGACGACTCTCCCGACCCGCAGAAGGCGGCCCGGGCGTCGGCGGAGGGCGGACAACGCCCTCTTCCAGCCCCCGTAAACAGGTCCGGAGGGACGGTGGACTCGGGGACGTCCGCCGGTCCCCATCCAGCTGGACCCGAGGCGGCGGCGCGTAGTGTTCCGCGCGCGCCCCTATTGGACGTTGCGGGGGGAGTCCTGCACCTCACTCCCCTCGCAGGCCTGAGTTCCCATGATCCCCGGTCCAGGTGTGGGAAGGGAACACCGGGGTGGTTTTTAGTCAGTAAGAGTCTGACAGACCCCTCCGCTCACCCCAGAGCGGGGGACATCCATGAGGATTTTCCACCCCGGCAACAAAAAAAAAAAAAAGAAAAAAAAAATGCCTAACTTAGCTAGCTGATTTCTTTTAATATATTGTACAATTATCCAATCACAAGAATACGCAAATGCTGTTCATCATTGAGGAGTTCCATGTGACCTTCGAAATCCATGATCGGTTTATCACTGTTTGGTTAGGTTAGGTTGCCTAACCTAACTAGCTATAAGCTTTTAATCTTTTCTACAGTTACCCAATCACAAGAATACGCAAATGATGTTCATCATTGAGGAGTCCCATGTGACCTTCCCTGTTTTTTATATTTCTATGAACCTTCCATTAAAATCCAAGATATGTTGATCACTGTTAGGTTTGGTTAGGTGAGCCTAACATAACAAGCTGATTTTTTTAATATTTTAAACAATTACCTAATCACAAGAATACGTAAATGCTGTTCATCATTGAGGAGTCCCATGTGACCTTTCATTAAAATCCAAGCTAAGTTAATCACTGTTCGGTTAGCCTAACTTATCTAGCTGATTTCTTTCAATATTTTATACAATTACCCAATCACAAGAATACGCAAATGATATTCATCATTGAGGACTCCCATGTGACCTTCCATTAAAATCCAAGATATGTTGATCACTGTTAGGTTTGGTTAGGTTAGGTTAGGTGAGCCTGCTACGCGGACGACACTCTCCTCACCGCCCGGGGAAGGAGTTTCCGGGAGGCGGCCAACTTGGCCTCGGCGGGCGGATCCTTGGTGGCAGGGAGGATCCGCCGCCTGGGTTTGACGGCGGCGCTGCACAAGACCGAGGCCGTGTTTTTCCACGGACCTCGGCAGCGCCCCCCATCTGACGCCCACATCTTCGTGGAGGGCGTCAGAATCGAGGTAAAGGCCCAGATGAAATATCTGGGCCTCGTACTCGACAGCAGGTGGCGCTTCGGCCCGCATTTTAGCGGGCTGTCGTCGCGCCTGCTGAAGACTGCAGGGGCGCTCTCGTGGCTGCTGCCCAACTCGGGCGGGCCCAGCGCGCGATGCCAGCAGCTCTACGCCGGCATCTTGAGGAGCATGGCCCTCTACGGTGCCCCCATCTGGGAAGACTCCCTCCGAAGGAGGGAGAACGCCGCCGCATTGCGGGCGCCTCAGAGGGCCATAGCCCAGCGGGTCGCGCGGGCCTACCGGACGGTGGGTTTTGCGGCGGCCTGTGCTCTGGCCGGCACCCCCCCTTGGGAACTCGAGGCGTGGGTGCTCGCCAGAGTATACGAGTGGACGGCGGGGCGGAGGGCGAGAGGAGAACGCCCGGCCCCGGAAGAGCGCGAGGCCCTCCGACGGGAGTCGCGAGACGCCATCGTCGTCCACTGGACGGGAGAACTCGCCACTGTAGTCTTTGGCCGCCGGACCCTCGATGCGCTCGGGCCAGTGCTGCGAGACTGGCTCGAGCGGTCGCACGGGTTCCTCTCCTTCCGTCTGACGCAGGTGCTGTCCGGACACGGCTGTTTCGGGTCGTACCTGCACCGAATCGGACGGGAGGAGACGCCGTCGTGCCACGGTTGCGGCGCGGCGGAGGACACGGCGCAGCACACCCTCGGGTCGTGCCCGTCGTGGTCCGAGACGCGCCGCGATCTGGTCGCGGTGATAGGACCAGACCTCTCGCTCCCCGGCGTGGTTAACGCCATGCTGGTGGATGAGAGGTCCTGGGCGGCGGTCGCCTCCTTCTGCGAACACGTCATGTCCCAGAAGGAGGCGGCGGAGCGGGCGCGGGAGGATGATCCTCACGCGGCGCCGCTCCGAAGGCGGAGGAGGGGTCGAAGAAGACGTGAGTTTGATACTCATCTCCGACTCCTCCCAGGTGGAGGCCAGCAGGCAACGGGTGCGGGGGCACCCTTGCCTGTATCGCACGGACCTCCACCAGTGCCGGACGGGAATGGTCAGGTGCTCCCGGCCATTCCCGTAGCCCCTCAACCTGCTGGGGGGCAAGCGGGGCCCGCCAGCTAGGCGGGCATGCGCCGGGAGGGTTGTGGATGTAAAGGCTGAGCCAGTTTCCCCATGACCCTCCCGTCACGGCGATGCGGGAGCGCCGCTGGGTCGTTTAGTGGGTATACCGGATTTACCGGGGAGTCCCACATACCCCACCCGTCCCCCGATGGGTGGGCATGCGTAATGCATTTTTCCCAGCGTCAACAAAAAAAAAAAAAAAAGCCTAACTTAATTAACTGATTTTTTTAATATTTTGAACAATTACCTAATCACAAGAATACGTAAATGCTGTTCATCATTGAGGAGTTCCATGTGACCTTGAAAATCCATGATCGGTTTATCACTATTTGGCTAGGTTAGGTTACGATGCCCAACCTAACCTAACCTTTTTTTTTTTTTTTTTTTTTTTGACGCTGAGAAATGTATTACGCTCGTTGGGGACGAGACGGGGTATGTGGGACTCCTGTCGGAAAGACAGTATACCCACTAAAACTCAGCGGTGTTCCCACATCGCCGTGATGGGAGGGCCATGGGAAACCGGCTCAGCCTTTACATCCACAACCATTCCCAGCGTATGGCCGCCTAGCTGGCGGGCCCCGCATGCCCCCCAGGGTGGGGGGCTACGGGAATGGCCGGGAACACCTGGCCATTCCCGTCCGACACTGGTGGAGGCCTGTACAATACAGGCAAGGGTGCCCCCACACCCGTTGCCTGCTGGCCTCCACCTGGGAGGAGTTGGAAATGACTATCAAATTGACGTCTTCTTCGACCCCTCCTCCGCCTTCGGAGCGGCGCCGCATGAGGATCGTCCTCCCGCGCGCGCTCCGCCGCCTCCTTCTGGGACATGACGTGCTCGCAGAAGGAGGCGACTGCCGCCCAGGACCTCTCATCCCCCAGCATGGCGTTAACCACGCCGGGAAGGGAGAGGTCCGGTCCGATCACTGCGATGAGACTGCGGCGTGACTCGAGTCACGACGGGCACACCTCGAGGGTGTGCTGTGCCGTGTCCTCCACCGCGCCAAAGTCGTGGCACGACGGCGTCTCCTCTCGTCCGATTCGGTGCAGGTACGATCCAAAACAACCGTGTCCGGACAGTACCTGCACCAGACGGAATGAGAGGAACCCATGCGACCGCTCGAGCCAGTCTCGCAGGACTGGCCCAATCGCGTCGAGGGTTTGGCGGCCGAAGGCTGCGGTGGCGAGGTCCCCCCATCCAATGGACGACAATGGCGTCCCTTGCCTCCCGCCGGACGGCTTCCCGCTCTTCCGGGGCTGGGCGTTCTCCTCTCGCCCTCCGCCCCGCCGTCCATTCATATACTCTGGCGAGCTCCCACGCCTTGAGTTCCCAAGGAGGGCTTCTCTCCTCCACCTGGGAGGAGTTGGAAATGACTATCAAATTGACGTCTTCTTCGACCCCTCCTCCGCCTTCGAAGCGGCGCCGCGTTAGGATCATCCTCCCGCGCCCGCTCCGCCGCCTCCTTCTGGGACATTACTTCCTCTCAGAAGGAGGCGACCGCTGCCTAACCTAACATAACCTAACCGAAATGTTTTTGTTATTACAAAAAAATCCCATCGATTTTGCAATTGAACATGACAGTAAGTCTTTTTCTGAATTCCTATAAACATATTGACATGTGTCCTATGACTGTTGGAGGGTGGGGACGGGGTCCATACAAAATCCCCCATGGTCCTTTATATTTCTTATTTGTTCATTTAACTAGCAATACTACATGACTCCTTGACAAATTTTAAAATAAAATATTGTAATTTAGATTCACTAAGGGCCTATTTCACGTTGTCCTAGTAGACACTACTCGCCGAATAAATTAATAAATGGAATAGAATTTGTATGAAATTATCTGCCAAGTAAGTTATCAGGAACACAGATTCAGTGCCGAGCCCGCCCATCGGCGGGCAATATTTCTTAACTCACACGCCGAGACCGCCGATGGGCGGTTTGATTTTAAACTGCAATAACTTTACGAAATAACGACAGAAAGTTATGAGATGATGTGTAATGATTTGTTTCATTAAGATCTATTGGCAACTCAAATGGCCTGCGGATATTTGAGTTTTTGAAAAAAGCCAATTCTAATCTGTCATGCCGCGCCCGCCTATGGGCGGGCAAGATTTGATTTCATAGGTTACAAACCTTTTATAAGTTTTAGTACGACTAACAACTAATAATAAGTTTTTACATGCTTACTACTTTTTTAGCATGAATTTCGTGTACAAAAATAATGTGTTATCCTTTATTAATTATATAGGTGTAAAATCGTTTAATTAAATATATTCTCAAATGATGCAGGTAACAGAATATGCACGACATATTTTTATTATTGCACCGAAAATAGAAAACGGTTTTGGTTTAATGTAATTAAGTAATTAATCATAAAATAAGTAGTGTCCTCTAAAAGGCCCTTTTTTAATTAGAACAAATGGTTTGGTTGATGTTGTGTTTAACAAATGTTTTTTTAATATGTAAGCTAACACGGGACTTAACGCGAACTGGCACATTACCTTGGAGGTTTTTTTTTGTTTAATAGATATTGGTCACGTGTGTTGTTTGGTATAAACAAGACAAATAATTGTCTTGTTTGGTTTTTATTTTATCTTTTTAATAATTTTTATTGAGCAACACGATAAATGTGGTTTTGGTGGCTGTTTGTTACTTGTAACTCATCGCGTCAGTTCATGCCTGCAGCAACATAATATGTAATTAACATTTTGTTAATACAAAATATATCAAACCGTGCAACCATGCAGTATCTTTTTGTGTATTTAATTTTGCTAATTGATATACGAATGTTAACGGATTTTCCGTTAACATTCGTATATGAATTAGCAAGACACGTTGAATGTTTTCGATTGTAAAGCTCTGGTTTCCTAGGATAGCGGTGCCGTCATAGAGCGGACGTAATATAAATCAAATGCAAATGGCGGCAGCGCTTTTTAACGTTACGGTGTCAGTTAACGCTCTCTAGGAAACCGCGCCATTTTGTTTACATAGACAACGTTCTAGTGACGTCATTCACCGCTGTATTTGAACTTTACGTGTGACGGGCACTAATAGGGTGCGCCGGCGTCACTCGTTATTAAGTCTTTTAAGAATCACTTCTGCTATGCTTTTCTTAGTAATCAGACGTATGTTCCGTTCCTACTCTTTGCTCTTCCGACGATATTCGCTTGCGTACCTGGACTCTGATCTAATTTTGAATTTATGGTGACTGTGGCCTGTATACCTGGATTTTGTGATCTGCCTTAAGTGACGTTATTGAACTGTGTACCTGGACTCCCGTCATTACATTTTTGACGACTTCGGCCTGTAAAACTGGACTCCGAGGCTGTGGCTTAAATTAGGTAAGTTTTTGGTTTTAATCTTTACAGTGGAGGTATGATTTGTTTGATGACGTTTCTTATTGAAATTTTACTTACGTATTTTTGAATACCTCGGCTAAATATGTATATATAATGACGCTGAATATAGTTATTTATGCCACTGCTAAGAAATGAGGATGTTTATTACATGAATGCTAGTTTGCGCCATGATGAGGCGAAGCCAAATGGCACAACAGTGTACGAGTGTTACAAAGACTGACTACGTGCAGTGACATGCATACTTTCAGAAAATTATATAATCTAAAAGAATAAACTTTTAGGATTTAAACATTTTTTTTTCAATGCTTGCTGTTACCGACGCACTGTTCTATCGACGTATGGGTTCGTTCTTTGTTAAAGTGCCATCTAGTATAACATTCATGAAGCTTTTAGAGAAGTTTCATTCATAAAAACTCCTTTGTAGTGACGAGGTCGACTGGACTGCCATAGTCGCCCGAACGTTTACCGCTAAAATTTTTGGGCCTCTTTAGTCGCTCTAACGTGTCAGTGGTTAGGGGCCCTGACTGCTAAGCCGGAGGTCGTGGGTTCGATTCCCAACCAGGAAAAATGTTTGTGTGATGAGCATGATCATTTGTTCTATGTCTGGGTGTATATGACGTAACGAAATAACCAAGGTACCTACGCGTTTAATACCCGATATTTACTAATTATTTAATAATAATGCAACGCGAAAGTCTAAAAGTTTATATAATTATATATATGATATACACCCAGACATAGAACAAATTTGAATGTATTTAGAAATATATATGTATGTTGTCAGTTGTCTAGTATTCATAACACAAGCAAGCACACAGCTTTGCTTACTTTGAGACTAGATGGCGTTGTGTGAAAGTTGTGGAATATTTATTTATTTAATTAGAAATGGCGTGCTTGATCTCTAAATTACTGCTTTTTTTTAATTAAAATAGTTAAGTCTCGTTTCTTGTTTAATCCCGAAAGATGCCATGCGTAATCTTTCGTGTAGAGGATTCCTATTCCTATAAGGGTTTCATACTATAGCTTATACATAGACATCGCTATCGGGCGGGTAGAATTGGTGGCAACGCTACGACCAATTTTTGTAAGAATGAGACTGTTATTTACCCCCATTTCACACACCTTTTTCAGGAAAACAATGGATCCTCAGCCATCTACTTCACAGTCAGCTGCTATTCGCGATGAAATTCACGATACCTTGGCTACCTGGGAGACTGCCTACTTCGCTAACGAAGAAGTTGTGCATAACGAGGGCGTATTATACGACGACGACGAACTCTACGGAATATTGGCGGATAATGTCGATGATACGCTGGAGAATGGTAGTCAAGGCATCGGAACAGAGGCACATGATTTGTCCTTGTGTGAAGACCCTTCAAGCGATAACGAAACTGAGGACGTAACAACCACCCACGAATGGCATTATGGAAATGCGCCTAACGCCAATAATTTGGAATTTACAGCGAATACTGGATTAAAAGTCGACATGCGGGAGAAAGAGCCGATAGATTTTTTTTTTATGGTTTTGTGTCCTTCGATTTTAAATTTAATCTTAACATGCACCAACAGATATGGAGAGGAATTAAAAAATACGGCTTCTGCTATGCACAGTAGAATGAAAGAATGGCGGTCAATAGATATGGAAACGTTAGAAACTTTTATTGGGTTGGTCATTCATATGGGAACAATTCGATATAATAGAGTATCAGACTACTGGAAAACGCATTATTTATTCAAAAATGATATTTACAGAAAATACATGTCACGAAACAGGTTTTTAAACATAATGAGAGCTTTGAACGTCCAAAACGTGGCAGGTAATGCAAGCTTATTTAAAATTCAATCTTTAATTGACGAAATTAATAAAAACATGAAAAATATTTATCATCCCACTAGACAGATTACAATTGATGAGTCACTAATGTTATGGCGAGGTAGGCTAAGTTTCCGCCAATATATGAAGTCGAAAGCCAGTGGATATGGACTGAAATTTTATAATTTAGCCGATAATACAGGCACAATTTTGAAAACACATTTATATGCTGGATCAAAAGATCCCTTAGTTTCTGGGCGCGGACATACAAATAAAGTTGTCCATTTACTAATGGGTGACCTTAAAAATATGGGCCACTCGCTATATGTTGATAATTTTTACTGCAGCATTCCTCTCACAAGAGATTTACTAAACAGCGGCACATATTGCACAGGGACACTAAAAACGAATAGAGAGGGTAATCCCAAAGAGTTGTTAAAAACTAAAATTAAAAAAGGCGAATGCATTATACTGCATGATAACAACAATATAACTTTAACAAAATGGATGGACAAACGGGAGGTGCTGTTTCTTTCAAGCGAGCACAATAGTGTCTTAGAAGAAGTAAGAAATCGTACAAGAAACGGCACCTCTTTAAAACCACGAGCTATAATTAAATATACTAAATACATGCGGAATGTTGATAAACATGACCAAATGCTGTCATATTATACAGGTGAACATAAATCAATACGGTGGTATAAAAAGGTAATAATTCACTTGATTGAAGTGTGTTTAGTTAATTCTTACCAATTATTCAAATCAGAAAAAAAACTGAATATTAGTTTTTACGACTTTCGAGTAAACATTCTGGAAAAATTGTTGCCACGTGTACATCACCATGAGGAAATACCTTTGGCGATTTGTCCAATACATTTCCCTAAACAAATTGCTAAAGTACCAAATAGTCAGCGGGCAAAAAGGAAACAGTGCCGACAATGTGCGAAGCAAAAGAAACGTGTAGACACGATATTTTACTGCCCTAATTGCCCTGATCAACCAGGACTCTGTTTAAATTGTTTTAAGCCATACCACCGGTACTGATTTATGTTCAAAGACAGCCCTTATCGTATATTGTGAACAAGTGATCTTAGAAAATAGAAAATATCTCTATAAGTACGATTTTAGGGCTGTAGGTACCTAATACAAATTGTGTATAAATGATTAAGATGTTGATTTGCAAATAAAAGTTACTGAAATATTTAAATTTGTTTTATTTTACTCTATCATTCATTCATATTAAAAAAGAGGGCAAAAAGTTTGGTGACATGACTAATTTCAGTTTTCTTTATAATTATTTACAAGTATTTCGACGTCATTAAGAAATTCAATCAGACGATTATCTGGCACATTCTCCACTAGGCGCCTAATGGAAAAAGCTACCAAATTTTTTTTGCAATTGCATGGAGGCAATCCAAAATCTTCTTTAGTCTGGGTACTTGCATCTTCTGTTTGTTTGCTACTAATCTTCTTCATCTTCGCTTTTATTAGTCGTTTAATTTCTTCCATATTATTGTCAGTATTAAATTCAGTTTTACTACCTGAAAAAAAAAGAAATAAATATTTCATTATTACCTAAAATTAAACCCTTTTAAGATGAAAAAAAATATTCTAAATGTTTATACCATTTTTGTATTAATGTAGTAGATATATACAAATGTTGACGACACCTGACTTTTTATTGCCCATAAATTTACAGTTTTAAGTATATTTTGGATTTCTTTACATATAAATTAGCTAAATTACACAGGTTTACATAATTTCGTTTCATCTTAAACAATTAATTGAAAGTTATGACTTACCTCCAGGCTCCATTACTATTTCAGCTAATAACCAAGACAATTGTGACAAATTTGCTACAAATATTGCAGAAAACTACACAATACACGTTTTACGCACGGTACATTAGCATTTACTGAGCATATCAGACGATTCATGTCGGAATCTGTAGCTTCACGCCGAAAACGCCGATGGGCGGGCAAGAATCCATAATCTAGATGCCGGGCCCGCCTATGGGCGGGCTGCATACTACAGTATGGCGGCATCTGGGTTATATCGTTACTTTTCAGAACGGCAGTGAATGGGTTAATCCTAGGTGGTAAAACAGGCCCTTAATGTAATAATCATAGAGAGGAGCGTCTGTTCAAAAGGAGCTATCTACGTATTGGATGGTTCATACGTTTTTTTTATGAATTTCACTTGCTATCCAGGATCTTATTATACACTGTGCTTATTTTTTGACAAAAGTGGCTATTTCCTCTTCAAACTTCTATCTTATTTTACGGTTCTGGTCAAAAGGTGCTAATTGTAATAAATTGTAACTGTTTGGTGAACTCCAATCAAAATTCTTATCAAAAAGGGCTATATTTCATAGTAATTTCGCTAAATTTTTATAGTTTTGTTCAAAAAGAACTATTTACTTGCTACTAAATAAAGGAAGTGTCAGTTCTTGTTTCTTAAAATATGAAGGACGAGAATCCAGGCCAAAAAAAAAAGATATTTGCAGTGAGCTTCTGAACAAAAAGCCATAATATTTTTCAACAAAAATGTCACTGTCAAATAATTATTGTCAAAGTTCGTAGAGAGAGTATCTGTCTACGTCAAAGTTACACATTTCTACGATTCTACGCGCCTCTCGTCTCGATATTGTGTGGATATAATAATCCTGCTTTATTTGTATATGTACCTATCAGCAAATTCAAGAAAAATCTTGGATCTTTCCTAATAAAATATGGATGTGCAGGCGCTAAATAGTGGAGTCCGAAAGAAAATTCGAAAAAATCGTTCAACTTATCGTAATTACTTTTTACGATAAGTTGAACGTGTAAGAAGTAAAGTTATAGTTTTATAGCAATCTCAATTTTGTTTATGGATGTATTTTTCTTAATTTATTTATTTTATTTTTCAGGAAATATACAGACAAAGATCCGTTGTGTGTAAATTTTAAACCTTCATGCCGCCATGGTAAAAACATGAAGACGTTTAAGTGTAGTTCGATTTCCATGGATGATGTAATCAAGAACAGGAAGCGTTTCTATGACAAAACTAAGAAAGTCGACCAAGACATATTTTTAGTGAGATTTTTGGGGCCCACGGAACCTAAAAAACGAGGAAATTCTGCGCCCAGGTCTACTACCAGGAACCGTACAACTAGTGGTATCTACTACATTCTGAAATTCAAAGACAAAAAGATGCAAAGGGTTTGTAGGTCCTTTTTCATGAAAGTGTTCAGTATTTCTAGAAAGAGACTACAAAACTTAAATAAGGTTTTGATGCAAGGTGAAATTCCCAAAGAAAAACGTGGTGGTGATAGGAAGTCAATGAAAACAAAGGCTAGAAAGGACAGTCTCCGAAACTTTTTGAGTAATTTACCAGCTAGTGAAAGCCACTACAACCGCCAGAAAAGCAAACGGATTTATTTATCTTCAGAGTTGAATGCCAAAAAACTAAGACAATATTATAATGATTCAGTCACAGATGCTGATCTCAAAGTTTCACGAACAATGTTTTATGAAATATTTCACAAAGAATTCAATATAAGTTTTAAAACTCCTTCGTCTGATGTGTGTGGTACATGCATCCTCTGGAAAAATAAAATACAAATTGAGAAGGATCCCCAAAAAAAACAACAAATAATGTTGGAAAAAAGGATTCACACTTTGAGGGCAAATGCATTTTATGCTATGATTCGTGAGGACGTGCCTGACAGCATAAGTTTCTGCTTTGACATGGAAAAAGTTCAACCGTTACCGAAAACCCCCATACAAGATGCCTATTATTCGAGGCAGCTTAGTTTATATAACTTATGTGTTGTGGCACTGGATTCAAAAAGTCCTACATTTTTTACATGGTTGGAAACACAATCTGGAAGAGGATCAGTTGAAGTAGGATCTGCAATATATACATACTTAAATGAGTTGGAGATTCCTGCAAATATAAAAACCCTACGTTTATTCTGCGATGGTTGTGGGGGTCAAAACAAAAATAGTCACATTGTTCATATATTAATGCAGTGGCTCCTCAACAAATCACCCCCCAACTTGAAAGAAATAAAACTGACATTCCCTGTTAGGGGCCACAGCTTTCTCCCAGCAGACCGTGTTTTTGGCAGATTGGAAAAGGATATAAAGCGAGAGACAGTAATGACACTTCCTGAGGCATATTATGAAATTTATAGAAAACATGGGACAATGAAAGTGCTGGGAGAAGACTGGGTTCTCTATGACATAAAAAACCTGGAACAAAATTATAAAAAAGTTGCAGACATACAATCAGTGAAACGGATTATTATTAAAAAATCTCAACGCTTTGGTTGCAACATTTATACTCACGAGACATTTCGATTTGAAACAAATCAAGAGCCGATTAATCTTCTAAAGAGAGGCAAGCGGCACTGTCGAACTGTTGGGGCTTTCTCGTCGTTAACGGATACCCCGGTAGTTGTTGTAGGTAGTTAGTCAGTTCACACCAAACCACTGTTATGTCCAATAGTTTATTTATGGAAACAGTTTAGAGTTAAGTTATGTTTAGTTATCTGAGCCGCACTTGATGTTATGTTATTAGGTAATGATCAACCCGCACACTATCGCGTGACGGAGTTTTAGTTACGACTGAAGTTATGTTAATAAGTATAAATTAGGTACGCTTAAACGACTAAACGTAATTTTGCTGTATGAGCATTCTTGGCTCGTACATGCTCCCGAGGGAACGATATACGTACTCAGATCACCAAACTTGCGTTACAAGTTAAATAGCTAAGTATAAAAATGTTATAAAACTACTAAAAGCAATCAAAACAATAAGTAAGAAATAATTCTTAAATAATTAATCATAGTTTGAATCTTGTTCCAATTGCTGAATGTCCACTTCGTATTTTAGCGTAGGCAGGAATTTCCTCTAGTTCTATATCTTCTGTCCTCTGTCGAGTCTTTTTCGTGTTGGTGTTGCTATTGCTCTTCTGACGCGATTGAAGATATCTTCTTATTTGCCAAACTATTATAGCGGCGATGATTCCTCCCACCAACAAAGTGCTTATAGCGTAGTTGCCGATGTCAGTAGTATATTATTGGGCATTCTGAGCCACACCAGTAGCGTTCGCTACTGGACAGTGCCTCAGAATGCCCAATAATACACAATCGACTTGACTGAAGTGGAATAGAATGCTCAATAGGTAGTTTTTGCATTTAATCAATTATTATTCACACATTTGCACAACATTTGCGCTCCGGTGGAACAGCATGTCTGATAATATAAGTTAGAATGTGTTCTATACCTTGACTAATGAAACTCAATACGTTATGATTAATGAGCAACTCGTCGCGCGATACGGAGGTGGTTTAGAATACCTAATTATACACAATCGTTTTATCAAGTTACAATCGTAAATATGGAGTCAACTACATATCGTATTAAATTATGTAGTAATTTGTTAAATTGACTGTTTATTATATATTCTATTTTTGCCGCCGTGTAGTATTTTTTATATTTTAGTAAATCCAGTTTAAATGATAATGTCATGAACGCTTTCTCTCATTCCACGTTCAACTCTAATACATATTGATCATGAAATTTGTAAAACAACAGCAATCGTTGCACGTTAACACAATCTGCGATGATTTGCCTAAGTCTCGTGCTCGTCATAGTGAATTATTACCTAATGTAATACGATGCATCATTTGCGGGCCATCCAATTGTGGCAAAACAAATTTACTCATTGGTCTTCTCATACACGAAAACGGCTTAAAGTTTCAAAACGTTTATGTTTATTCAAAAACTTTATACCAACCGAAGTATGTTTTTTTGGAAAGAGTTCTACAACAGGTTCCAAGTATTTCACTTCAGAAATATCAGGGAAATGAGGACGTATTGAGTGTTCAGGATGCAAAACCTAATTCTGTGTTTATATTCGATGACGTTGCTTGTGAAAATCAAAGTAACATGCGAGATTACTTTGCCATGGGTCGACACAAATACATCGATTGTTTTTATCTAAACCAAACTTATAGTAAAATTCCTAAACAGTTGGTAAGAGATAATGCAAATTTAATAATACTTTTTAAACAAGATGAAATTAATTTGAAACATGTTTACGAAGAGCATGTCAACACAGACATCACGTGGCTTGAATTTCGTGAAATGTGTTCAAAAATTTGGAGTGAGCCTTTTAATTACGTAGTGATTAATAAAGAATGTTCTAAAAACAAAGGATGTTACAGAAATAAATTTGACACTTTTGTAGTGTTTGATTGAGAACATAGGTATATTTAAAATATAGGTATATTTAAGACCGCACATCATTGCGATGTTATTATTCTTTGCGCGACCCTTATTCGATAACGAACCGTCATATCATTATGGATAAATCATTAAAAAGACAAATCGTCGAAGCTGCAGAAGCTGTAAAGAAAAAAGTACGCAATATGAAGGATATTGAGATAGACAATAAGCAAGCACTGGAATCAGTTTTTAAGCCTGTGACGGAATCGCTCAACTTACTATCCAACAATCAAACTGCGTCTTTGCGTAGCATAGAAAATGAGGAAACTGATGTTCCGTTTTTGAATCAGACTTTGCAGAAAAAAGAGTCGGCGCAAGATGATTACGACGAAAGTGACGAGTCTAATATTTCTAGTGACTCTTCATTCCAATCGTTGGTTGATAACAATCAAGAACGCGATACATCGTCTTGGTCATTATCTTCAGAAGCGCTAACTGAGGTACCATATGGCGTTCGGAGAGAGCGCGGGAAATTAATGTTAGGTTCTGCTGCCATAACGATCGGTGACGAATACATCACTGTAGGAGGACGCAAATACCACAAAACGCCTGGTTTGAAGAATTTGTTGCTTAACAAGGACATTGATTTAAGTTTGATTACAAACAATGACATGCAGCATTATAAATCAATGTTACTTGATACAAATGCACATCGTCGAGACTTTGACCCAAGTAAACCAATTAAAAGTAATAAAGGTCAAAAATATTTGCAAGTTATTAAACCTCTTTTCAAACTGCAAAATCAGAGCTGTAGCCAGTCAACAGGAAAAGGTTTACCTTTAACTAAATTATGGCGAAAGAACACAGATTTCGTATATTGGGACGACCCCAATGAACTAGTAGAAAGGTTAAAATTATTAATTGCATCTCGCGATGCTGGTAACACCGGACTTGACAATGAAATAATATCTATAATTGAAGAGTTACGTGAAAGTAAAATTATTAATAAATAAATAATATGTTATCAAGTCTCCTTGTTTCATTTTACTTCAGACCTTTCAGTATATTACACCTTAAACATGAATGTGGACAAATTTGGGCATTATATTCATAAGAGATTGCGTTTATCGGAATTACTGGAGTTCAATGACAATGCATTACTAAAATCAGAAAGCGGTGACTTTGATTTGAAAACAGTGAGGCTTAGAGGGATCAGATCTCCACAAGAACCAGACGATGCAGTAAATAAGGAATATATAGATCAAATAACAGCGCAAATAAAACAGGATTTATTTAAAATGATAGGTGTATTACGTGCCCAAATCATAATAGAAACTCAAAATACTTTAAAAGCGAAGTTGTCTGAAGCTTTCACTCATTTAGATGACAAGTTTTACACTAAAGCGGATATAGATAAAGTACTATCGTCTAAAAAATCTTTATAATGTCAAAACTACAAATTGTGAATGAAATACATAAAGCGGCACGAAAAAATTTTCTCAGGCGTTCTGTAATTTTAAAGGGAGTCGATGACTTATGGCAAGCTGACCTCATGGATATGCAAGCTTTGAGAAATTACAACAGTGGTTATAATTATATTTTATTGGTGATTGATTGTTTTTCGAAGTTTGCTTGGGCAGAACCGCTAAAATCGAAAAATAAACTTGATGTTACTCATGCTTTTCAACGTATACTTAAACTAAGCAATCGCGTACCAGGTAATTTGCAAACTGACGCCGGCAAGGAGTTTTATAACACAACTTTTCAAGCGTTCATGAAGAAGCATAATATTAATCACTACTCATCCTTCTCAACAAAGAAGGCATCAATTGTAGAGAGATTGATAAAAACTATCAAAAATAAGTTATATAAATGTTTCAGTCTAAATGGAAATTACAAGTGGTTTGGTTTGGTATTGGAAAGTACTATGAAAACATATAACAACACAAAACATCGCACTATTAAATATAAACCGATAGAAGTTAATAAACGCAATGAGTTAATAATAAAAGACAATATTAGAAATTCACATAAACGATTACCCGTTCGATGCAGACCTAAGTTCAAAGTTGGTGACAATGTTCGTATTAGTAAATATAAACATATTTTTAAAAAGGGCTATACTCCTAATTGGACAACAGAATTATTTATCATAAAAAAAGTTAACGATACATTACCAGTAACGTATCACCTAGAAGATCAGCGAAAACAAGCAATATTAGGAACATTTTATGAACAGGAGCTTCAAAAGTCTCACCACCCCGGTGTTTATTTGATTGAAAAAATTTTAAAAAGAAAAGGGAATAAAATGTTTGTAAAATGGTTGGGTTTAAGCAATGAAGAAAACAGCTGGATCGACAAAGCGTCAATAGTAAATTGATATATTAATTAACATAAATATTATATTTTATTATTTTTATTTCATTTAACATTAAGCAATGCAAGGTGGTGGACTAGTTAACAGTGTTATTAATAATTTACCATTTGAACTTCACTTACCTGGTTACAACTATTGCGGACCGGGCACAAAACTTCAGAAACGATTACTTCGAGGTGACAGAGGTGTAAATAAGTTGGACGAAGCTTGTATGCATCACGATATTGCATATCAGAATCACACAGATTTGTCCAACCGTCATAAAGCAGATTTGCAGCTGCTAAACATGGCCAAACAAAGGCTTGCATCAAAAGACGCAGGCAAGGGAGAGAAACTTAGCTCGTGGTTAGTGAGCAAAGTGATGAAAGCTAAACTAAAATCTGGTGCCGGAATTAAAACATTTAACCGTTTTGTATCAAAAATAAGATCAAAAATTAAGAAACTGAAATCTAAGGATAGTAAGACTCTCATTAATGCCGCTTACTCTGCTGCAAGAAAATTATTTCCCTGCATTGCAAATGTACGAATACCCCGAGTTATACCCATACCAAAGACTGGAGGAATTTTGCCTTTAATCCCAATATTCGCTGGTTTATCGGCATTAGGTACTTTAGCCGGTGGAGCAGCGGGTATTGCCAAAACTGTCAACGATTATAAAGCAGCTCAAAAAAACTTGCAAGAAAACGAACGACATAATAAAACTATGGAGGCTTTAGCATTAGGCAAAGGCTTGTACATCAAACCTCATAAAAATGGTAAAGGTTTATTTATAAAATTATCAAAAAACTGAATAAGCTACCTAATCGACCTTTAACTAATTTAGATATTCAAAAATATGGTCGCGACTTACCTCACTTTCGTGGTGTATACATGAAGGATCAGTTACCAAGAATACCAAAGAGGGTCGAATGTGCTATCGTTAATTTAGACGACTCAAAAAATGAAGGTACGCATTGGGTAGCTTATGTCAAAGTAAATAATTATTGTGAATATTTTGATAGTTATGGGGATTTGAAACCGCCATTAGAATTAATGCAGTATTTTAAAAATTGTAATGTTACCTATAACTATACAAGATATCAGAAATTCGATGCTGTAAATTGTGGACACTTATGTTTAGAGTATCTGTGGAACTTTTGGAAAAATAAAATTATATAAATTTTATGACTTTGTTTTATTTTAATCATTATCAAGATGTCTCTCACTTTGTCGATAACTGGCAACTCTTCAGATTTATCAACCTACTATCCTAACACACTACAATTAGACGGTCAGTATGAGTGTGCATTATTGCATTTCTCAACGTTTAATTCTATACCAAACATCGATAAAAGGAACAACAAGTTATTTTATGGCACCGATGAAGTTATCGAAATACCAGTAGGCACCTACGAATTACAAGATATTAGCGATTATTTAAAATCCGAAATAAAAAATGCCTCGATTAAACTACAGTGCAATAATAACACATTAAAAACTACTATATACTGTACGAAAAATATAAATTTCAATAAAGAAGACACATTTAGAAGTTTATTAGGCTTTAATAAACAGGTCTTAAAAGCAAATAAATGGCATGTCTCCGAGTTTCCAGTGAACATTTTGCCTACAACCGTGATCAGGATTGAATGTGATATTGTGAGTGGTTCATACATTAACGGAGAGCCCAGTCATATTATACATGAATTTGCACTAAACGTACCACCAGGATATAGAATTATAGAAATTCCTAAAAACGCAATATACTTTCCGATTAATCAAAACAACATAAGCTGCATACATATACGGTTGTTGGATATAAATAATCATTTAATAAATTTACGCGGTGAAGAAGTGCAACTTTATTTGCATCTTCGAAGAAAAAATGATAGATTTCAATAAATATGCACTTCATCAAATAAAAAATACCAGTTCCATACAAGCTTCCAAGCATACAAGAGCTAACACGAAAAAGAAAATAAAATTG
This sequence comes from Cosmia pyralina, assembly GCA_946251885.1. NCBI lineage: Eukaryota > Metazoa > Arthropoda > Insecta > Lepidoptera > Noctuidae > Cosmia > Cosmia pyralina. The sequence continues at coordinate 19,450,073 of OX276342.1, read as the reverse complement.
ACTAGAGAAAATAAGGCATTCCTTAAAGCGATTGGATTACTAAAATGAATATCTTAGATGTTTTATCCGCACCAACCTACGACAACAGTATTGAAGGAATCGAGTACCATTCTTACAAGCCGTATGTCACAAGTTTCAACAGGAATGACGAGATACGCATACCCATCAATCAACAGGATTTGTATATACTACCGTCAGCAAGCACCTTGTATTTGGAAGGAACTGTTGTAGTTAGTAAAAAGGATTCAAAAGATATTGCTAGTAGCGTTCACTTTACTAATAATGCTCTACTTTACCTGTTTCAAGATATAAGGTATGAGCTCAACGGAGTGGAAATTGATAAAATAAAAAATGCAGGCATAACCACTACGATGAAGTCATTAATTTCAATGAATGAGAGTGAATCAAAAATGTCTAACGCCTGGGGCTGGAATATTGAGGGTATAAAAAATATTAACAGAGGCAGATTTTCTGCATCTATACCTCTTTGTAACATCCTTGGTTTTGCAGAAGATTTTAAAAAAGTCGTAATAAACAGTAGACATGAGTTGATATTGTTACGGAGCAACACTAATCTGAACGCTGTGAAACTTAACACCGGTGAAGTTATCGAAGACGTTCTTATCAATAAAATAATATGGCGCGTACCGCACGTCAAAGTATCAGATAGAGAAAAAATAAACTTGCTGAAGCTGTTAGAAAAAGATCGACCCCTCCAAATGATATTCAGAAACTGGGATTTGTATGAATATCCTACGTTACCTAAAACTACAAAACATACGTGGTCTATTAAAACTTCATCTCAAGTAGAAAAACCACGATTTGTCATTATCGGTCTTCAGACAAATAGAAAAAATAATGCAAGTTCTGACATGTCTCAGTTCGACCACTGTTATATTCGCGATGTAAGGGTCTATCTTAATTCGACCTATTTTCCTTATGAAAACTTGAATGTAAACTTTGCAAATAACAAAATTGCTTTATTATATGAGCAGTACTCTAGATTTCAACAGTCATATTATGGTCGTCGCGCGGAACCGTTATTAAGTGAAAAACAATTTAAAGACTTAGCGCCGCTATTCGTGGTGGACTGCTCTAGACAAGCTGATAATCTGAAGGGCGGTCCAGTTGTAGATGTAAGGGTAGAAATTGAAAGCGATTCGGACATACCAGATCAAACATCTGCATACTGTCTCATTTTAAACGACTGCATAATTGAGTACAAGCCACTCAGCAACACTGTGAAGAAAATAACATGAATCGGGATACTGTCATAATAGATGCTCAAGGATTTAAGGACCTGTACAATAATTTTATTGTAAAAGAATTAGCTTTAGCTACGCATGATTATACACAAACGTTTTTGGTGAAACCTCCATACTTGTTTAGATATTTAACAAGCGATGAAAAGAGACAAGTCGAATGGATAGAACGAAACAGGGGCATTATTTGGAGTGAAGGATATATTGATTATAGAGAATTTCATCGTATGATCGTTCCGTATCTACAAAATAAAAATATTATAGTAAAAGGTTTAGAGAAGGTGAAATGGATAAAAGATCTTTGCGCTAATTGTAATGTGTCGGAACTTGATGAAAAACTGTGTCCAAATTTCTCTGTTTTGCATCAGAAATACAGTAATGGAAGTGTTAACTTAAACTGTGATAAACATTTAAAACAGTGTGCTCTTAAAAATGTATTGTGTATAAAAAAGTATTTAGAATGGTAAAATGTGTACCTACTTATTAAGTTTTTTTGGATTTTATAAATAAAACAATAGATTAAAAAATATGTATTTTATTTCTTATAAATACCTACCCGACACTTGATAACATTATCATAATATTAAATTATCAAATCAAATATAAACAATAGAAAAATTAAATCTATCAAAAGTTTAGTAATCATCATCTATCAAAGATTTTGAAATTTTCTTAACTAAAGATTCCGTATCGTCCATGATACTATCAATAGCGTCTTTAACTATATATTGTGCACTTATAATTATATTTTCACCATCACTATCACTTGATTCAGAATTATTATTGCAGAGATCTACCACTGAGATTTTTATCAACCTAATACCTCGCCGCTGCAATCGACTCATAACAAATGATTTTGTAGGCATTTGTTTCTTCGGTTTTTCCTTACGTTGTTTAGATTTTTTATCTTTTATAACTGGTACAGGGTGGTCAGGTTCATCAGGCATCATCTCAGAATATACTTCATAAGGATCCTGGGCATATTGACTAAACACAATTTCCGAATCCGAAATCTGTAACAAAATATAGAAACGTTATAGGTAGTAAAATAATATACTTTATTATAATTGCTTAATGATCGCAAGTACGACATGGCGGTAAATATAAGGTTTGATTCTATAAAAAATGATTAGGTAAATGTAAAATGAGAACGCAATATAATTGTAGCAATATCGTTATCTATAAACAATCAATTTTTTAAAAGTATTTGATTTGGTTTTACTAATGATGCAAATAAATAAAAAAAATCTGGAAAAAAAGAAAAAAATATGTTGATTACTTACTAAGGACATATTATTTTGATGCACTCTGCAATATTGTACAAGTAGTCGCTCTAAACAATATTTCGTAAATGATGAAAAATAGTGTGATATTGCTAAATAGAAAATTGCTTACTTAGCATTTATGTCTCCAAGCCGAAGGTTAGTTGTTTGAAAATCACTCTTTAGGCAATAGTCTTATAGCTCAATATAATTAAAGGCTTTAGTATGAATTGTAAACTGCTAGCTTGCATAATATTTCATACACTTCATATAGTGCAATGATCTGTGACCTTGTACGCAAAACGTGTACATACCTGTATAAACAATATCTACCATATCGGAGTATTATAATATTACTAGCTGTTCCTCGCGGTTTCACCCCCATATCGAAGGAACTCCTTCCCGAACTCGGGTAAAAACTAACCTATTGTCCTTGCTCGGGTTTCAGTCTATGTTCAAACTAAATTTTCATCTCAGTCGTTTTAGCCGTTTTCCCGTGAACGTGTAATAGACAAACCAACAAGCATAATTACTTTCATATTTACAATATTAATACTAGTAAGGATTATGTTTTCAGCCATTGTTATGTGTTGTAAAGACTATTTTTAAGTATTATGAATAAAATGCTAACCGAACAACGGTAAGACTATATTTGTTAAGTTCAATAAAACAAAGTTGATACTTAAAAAAATCTGTTTATTTATACTAATCATACTAATACATAAAAATTGAACATACTATTTACTTACAATCTAATTCGCATACATTTTAGTTTTATATAAAACTTAAACACTAACTGAATACAAATTATATTTACAGTAATTGCAAAATTGCTTTCACAATGACCATTAAAATACATTTCACGTTTTACTTAGTATATTAATATTTTATTTACTAATATTACCTTAAATTTAAACAAATTAAACAACTATTTGTACTTACATCATAGAAATATTTGTGCTGTGAGAAAATCGAACCTGCAACACTTAGCACAGAAGCCGATCGCTCAGTTATTGCGCTCAACTGTACTGTGTTCTATACTGAAGTATATTATATTCAACTTATTTATCAAATTTCGTTATTATTCTTTAAAATAAATGAGTGACCCCAGGCTCGCGTCGATATTTTATCGAATGATATCGATCGTTTATCGTCATTATTAGATAAGACAATTTTGTTGACACTCCGTGTAAATACTTCGTGCTTTATTGATTTAAACATTATATTCTTTCTACGAATAACTCCATTATTGAATAATATGTTTTCATAATCTGTGATGTTTAACTTCTTCACTACACATGATTTTACACCTTTGGCTTTTTTAATTATATTGTCAGGAGTTTTTATAGAATATAATTTCGATCTCAAGCCCACAAAATCGGAGATATATCTCCCTCCTAATTCATCTTTAAACAAACCGGGTACTTTTTTGTTAATTATTGGTATTCTAAAATCATTTTGGTTGTCATAGTTACTGGTGTCAAAGTATTGCAAAAAATGAAATTTTAAATCATAATAAAAATCATCAGTGTATATTTTATATACAAAAGAATCGGTATCTGTATAACATAGCTGCACTCGATTTTTATAAAAAGGCTTGATAATATTATAATGAAAGTCATACATGTGTGACTTAGAAAGTTCTAAAACGCTAAAGCCAATATAAATAGGTTTATCTAAAATTATTTCGTCTGGTTTCATTTGGATAGCAACTAAATTTTCAGATAAAATAGTTGCACTATGGAAATAAGGGCTAGCTACAAGTCTCTCGACGGATATTGATTTCTTGGTTCGATTAAACGTATCGGACCATTGATTAACTAAATGAACAGTTACTCTAGTTTCAGTGTTTTCTAATGTTTTACCGAAAACACTGTTGTTCAACAACTTGAAAAAGTCTTGTTCGAAAGAACTTTTTGCCTGTTGTCTTAATTGAGTGTTTAATTCTATATACTCTTTTAAATACGAACTCTGTCTAAAAGTAATAACTCTGTGAATTTTACGTAGTTCCAACCCTTGCTCTAAACACTTTTTTAAATGAACGTAATGTATTACATATTTATACTTATTATACAAATTTGCAATTAATTTTTTTGCTTTACCTCCTGGGGGAATACATTTTTCGGGACAAAATGGTAAATCATTATGATGGTCATGTAAATGTTCGGGATACAGAAGATCAACTTCTAATATGTATCCCCAGTCGGCATCATCCTCAACATTTTCGATATGTAAATTAGCTATTTCATTTTCAGTAAGAAATCTGAAACTAGAGTAAGGTAAATACTGACACATGCTAAAGCCATAAAGATTATTACAATCCAAATATACTATGAAACAGTTAGGTTCTGATGAATTATATTCTTGCATATACTTATGATTAGCTTTTGCGTACCGTCGGGAACACATGCACAATCCACCCCGTATACCACTTTGAATCATTCTGACGATAGCCAAGTCTGACACGAGTTCTAACGTGACCCCAGTTTTTAGCAACATTGCATCAAATGATAAACTAGGGGCAGTTATGTAAAATGCTGGATCCAGTTTATAATATTTTTTACATGTTTTTCGAAAACTTTGGAATATATCTGACAACAAAAGCACGTCCGTTTTTAAGTATAGATCTGTATATTCCCCTAAATCATGTATATTGAATTCGCTCCAAACTGTCTGAGCGTGATTATAATCTTGTTCACTAATGTCTTCGTTGGTTAAGGAATTATGAAAATGAAACTTAGACGGTAACGATTTCTGTTCATAACATTTCCAATCTGTCATATAATCATAAGGGTATATCCCTTTTCGTGTCAACAAATTGAACTGTTTTTTGGCAGGAAAATGAGTTCGAAGATTAACATAATCTTCTACCTGTAGTGTTTTAGCAAGTTTATCTAAACTAGTGCCTAAAAAGTTGAAGGAGTCTAGAAACCTTAATTGTATATAATCATCACCAATATGTATAAACTTTGTGAATGCGATATATTTTTCCTTGGTCTTGGGTATTATTTTAATTTGTCCCGGAATTTCACCTAACTTTTTTATAAATAAGTGACAATCGTATCCCGATAAATTATGAAAAAATACGGGAACAAATTTTGGTACTCTATATTGTAGATTACAATGCCGATGTGCTGCACCTCGGTATCGACCTGTTATATGACAGTGGTCCCTAACCTTATCATTCCACAGTAAATGATCACATATGTGACACTTAACAGCTTGACGAAAATCAAGAGCATCTTTGTCGGTGAATTTCATGGGTTCGTTTTTGGATATAATTCTATAAATGTCTCTAGCATCTTCAATTAAAAAATGTACAAATTTTGAAACACAATCTACACCGCGATAATTTCTATACCTATCGACAGTAGCGTTTAATGATGACACTACATTATACCCGAACGCAGCCGGCACGTGTCGTTGTAAATATGTCGTGTTAGCGGTATCAAATTCATCGTTGGATATTGGTTCGAGTAATGTTTCGAAATCGGCATATATGACAAATGGAATGTTTAGTTTTCGATTATAATTTGTAAATTTTAAAAATGATCCTTTTTCTGGTAAGACCGTGACAACTCCTCCGCACGCATGTGTTTCACATTCACTGGACGTTGGAAAAAACAATAAGCATGTTTCGCAAAAATGTAGTTTACCGTGATGCTTAGTCATCTGATTTCTAACTAGACGAGGTAAATCTTTGATAAGACAATAGTGAGAATTAGTATTATTTTGTAATAACAGTAAATGTACGCTCTTAGATTTATTGTTGTTTGAAGTATACAAAGGTCCTATGATTGTCCTATCATCTTTCAATCCATACACAAATATATTTAGAGACGGATTATTTTTCTCAAAAACAGCTATGTCTGAAAATGTGATTGGAAATGTTAAATTATCGACATTTAAAACATCCTTGAAGTGAGGATAAGATGAAATCCTATTAGGATGGTGGGTTGCGGGGTACAAGACAGCTACAACAGCCCATAAGAAGCAATACTCGTCATTGTTTTGAATATTCAAACAAGCTTTTTTATTTCTGATAAATTCAGGTAATATTATATGTTTAGATCCGCCGAGAGGTTGATATTTACTTATGTTTATTTCTAAATGTGAATTGCACAGATACGTCCAACCACTATCTCTCTCTTGAAATTCCTCGATTTTCTTTAACAGTGACACCACTGATGATTTATATATTGAATCAAAATCGTAATTAAAGTGAACAATATAATTTTTTGTACTAAATGATTTCAGTTCTTGTTGATCATTTTTAAACAAAAGAAAAAAGGAAAAAAGTTCAAAATTAATTTTCACAGATGTATGTTTCTGTAATGATAGATCTATTAGATTTTTAATTTGTTTACGATTATCATTGAGAAACATTTCAGGGAAATAATTTTTTTGATCGTTAGTTGCAATGATCTTATAACTTGCAATGCGATGTTTAAACGAAGAATTAATAATAGCAATATTATCACAAAATGGAATGGCGCTATTGTTTTTATGAACATTACTACGTAAATGACCAGACCATCGACGATTATCTACAAATACTTTGCAAACCGAACAGTGAGGCATTATTAATAGACTTTATCAGAAAATAGACTGAATTAAAAGTTAGCAGTGCGGTGAGCGCAATGACTGAGCGATCGGCTTCTGTGCTAAGTGTTGCAGGTTCGATTTTCTCACAGCACTAATATTTTTTATGATTTACATTTAGTTTTTCCGGATTTAGGTGTAATGTGTAGGTAAGATTATGGTATATCACGATATTATAGAAATTGTAGTGTAGGAAAAAGATTACATTAAATACTTACAACTAATCTTGATCTTATTAATACATAGATAATATCCGCTTCAATAAGTCATGGGAGTAACTTCAATAAGAAGATTGTAGAATTATCCAGTAGTTCAAATACAATTATTTTTCACAGGATTGAATATACCAAATATTTCTGAAAAAATAAAATAAAATAAATGAAAAAAAGATTATCGGTGACAAAACAACAAAGTTAATATTAGATTTAAAAATTACCTGCAGAGTATCTAATCGAAACAAACAATAATATTAATTATTATACATTTCCAATATAGTAGTATATAATATATTTTGCTTGAACAGGCACCTCTGCTGACCCTCAATTCGTAATTAGTAATCGCCTGAAATTAAAAATCACACTTATTATAATAATTCAGGTAATTTCATCAATTATAAAACATCTAACATAAAGTGCATTATTTCTAAATAAAATAATATTTTAACATAGTTACCTTACAATAATTCTGATAGCAATTTTGCAATTACTATAAATATAATTGTTATTCAGTTAGCGGTCAAGTCTTATTTAAAACGAAATAGTTACTAAATAGTTTTAACAAATTGATGGTACATTTTACGTGCAAGTAATAGCAATACCTAATGTGTGCATTGTCAAAAACAAAAGTATCATGTTAATATTCATTGCATCCGGTCGCAGTTTACGCAAATGTATTTTGCAAGAATGCAATTTCGTACAGGGTTGTGATCTAAATGTAAAAATCATGTAGATATTATTTTTTAACGCTACATAGAAATTTTGTAAACGGTAAATTGATAGAGGTATATATATATATATATACGGTATATTGAGGTAGTTAATAAGAAGCATAAAATACGAAATAAATAATTCCAAGGTTTACTTACCTTCAAAATAATTATAGTTTGTTCTTGATTTAATTACTTTATGTGCTAGTGGTCTATAAATTTATTTACTAAATTGTTTAAGTAGGTTTCATTCTTAATATTTTTTCGATAAACAGTTACACTATATAAAAGACCCTTTCAATCATAGATAATAATTGCATACATCCTCACAAACTTTCGCATTTATAATATTTTAAGTAGGAAGGAAAGATGTATGACAATTATATTGACAGCCCTGAGTGCTTTCTTAGTGCTGCGTTAGCAAATAACGATGAACATAATTGTTAGTTTTCATTTTTACATGTACTTATAATCCGTACAAATAAGAAAGGTCTAATTTTTTTGTTGTTTTTATTGAATATACACTAACATTCAATTTAACATATTTACATGACTAATCTGCCTTATAAGCTAGCGTTTTCGGAGTTCAATTCATCGAATTCGAGACTGATCCCTCAATACTACAGTGCGAGCAGTCTGCAGGTTAAGTGTTTAAAACAATTATCATATTGTTTTAATTATACTTCAAGTGGCCACCATTTAAAATGTAAGTCTTTATAATTTTTATTATTTACTTTGTTTAATTTAATTCAACAAATACTACACAGATCACATGTAGCCAAATATCTACTTGTAATATTTATTAACTTACTGATAATTAGAATCGATTAAATAAGTACGAGTTTGAGTACACATATTAGGTATTAGTTAATTGCAAATAATTAACGTAAATATTTTTTCTTTCAGCATAATTGTTTCAAGTGATATTAATTTAAATTAATCTGATTATTTTTTAATATTTTACAGGTCGGACTCAGAGTGTGATCAACGCAGCAACTCTACAGATGTTGAACGCAGTGCCGAATTCTTGGGAAAGCGTTCTACTCCTGCAAGCAAGCGTAAATCTACTTCCGTTAAGAAATCGCTTGCTAGTATAAGGTAATCATACTTAATTTATATCAATCAATTATATTATATTTTTATCAACTTTTGTACTTATGTCTGATATTTATACAGCGTCGGTTAGTAGTTGGTTAATTTATTCCATATCATTTCCGTATCAGTGTTCGGATATATAAATCACAGTAACACTATATTTTTTTACTTAGTAAATAATAAGTTGTTATGTACTAAATAATATTATTGAATCGATACTGTCACTTACGAGTAACAACAATTTATTAACATGACAATCACTTTTTCTCTTCTTTTTCATAGTTATTAGTCTACTGACTACTATGGTACCTACTGAGGCTGTATTAATTATGTTATTTTTGTAATGATTTTGAAACATTCTTATAGGGGTTATTTATGTTTGTTTCAGAAAAAAGGCGAAGTCTGTGGACGTGTTTAATCTAATTCGTGGCAATGGCGAACCCAAAAATACTTCTTCGTCCGTACTGTCCTCGTACTTCGTTAATAGAGTTGCGAACGGCAACGAACGTCGAGTGATCAACACAGGGGGAGACTACCTTATCGATTTGAAAGTATATCAAACCAACGATGCGCGCAATACTGATTCTCTAGAACTTTGGAAGAAAGCGCTGGTTCGGATAAAATTCCAAACGGAAGACGATACACCGCAATGGCGCAAGCTTCAATCTCTCGTTCACTCCATAGATGCACTGTGTGAGGACCAGCCTACATTTATTTCAAATCAAAACTGTAGTTAACTTTATAACTAACATTAAATATATATTTTTAATAATATATGCTGTTTTCTTTCTCAGCTGAAGCTGTGTTAGTCACAACGACGAACAGTTGGCATGAAGCTAGCTGCAGTCGTTTTGCATTTCAAATGTTAGTCACAGCGACGAACAGTTGGCATGAAGCTAGCTGCAGTCGTTTTGCATTTCAAATGTTAGTCACAGCGACGAACAGTTGGCATGAAGCTAGCTGCAGTCGTTTTGCATTTCAAATGTTAGTCACAGCGACGAACAGTTGGCATGAAGCTAGCTGCAGTCGTTTTGCATTTCAAATGTTAGTCACAGCGACGAACAGTTGGCATGAAGCTAGCTGCAGTCGTTTTGCATTTCAAATGTTAGTCACAGCGACGAACAGTTGGCATGAAGCTAGCTGCAGTCGTTTTGCATTTCAAATGTTAGTCACAGCGACGAACAGTTGGCATGAAGCTAGCTGCAGTCGTTTTGCATTTCAAATGTTAGTCACAACGACGAACAGTTGGCATGAAGCTAGCTGCAGTCGTTTTGCATTTCAAATGTTAGTCACAGCGACGAACAGTTAGCATGAAGCTAGCTGCAGTCGTTTTGCATTTCAAATGTTAGTCACAGCGACGAACAGTTGGCATGAAGCTAGCTGCAGTCGTTTTGCATTTCAAATGTTAGTCACAACGATGAACAGTTGGCATGAAGCTAGCTGCAGTCGTTTTGCATTTCAAATGTTAGTCACAGCGACGAACAGTTAGCATGAAGCTAGCTGCAGTCGTTTTGCATTTCAAATGTTAGTCACAGCGACGAACAGTTAGCATGAAGCCAACTGCAGTCGTTTTGCATTTCAAATACATTGAATGATGTACCATGGTAAACTGAACAGGTATGTTGATTCTTCATTATTGAGCATCCTGAATCACTGTGTCAGTCAAGTCGATTGTGTATTATTGGGCATTCTGAGGCACTGTCCAGTAGCGAACGCTACTGGTGTGGCTCAGAATGCCCAATAATATACTACTGATGTCGTGGACACTTAGGTCGTTCGGTAGGCTCTCTCGTCCTTTTAGTGCGGTTATCTGGTCATCTAATAATTTGTGTTCTTTAGATAAGTTTAGTTTTGGTAGCACAATCTTTGTGTTTTTGAACGTATTCCACATATCATTTGGTGAGTCAATAGTGGGTACCTCCAAGGTAATTCCAATATTAGTACTGCTACTAAAAACGTTATGTGAGTAAATTGTAGCATCTTGTTGCTGAAGTATGCAGTCCTGACCTAGGGCAAGGAGCCCCGCCTTTGTTATAATTGTTGTTGTAATTCGATTTTCGCATACAATGCGAGTCGTACATTCATTTATGCAATTATACAGCCATATGTTTGGTCTCTGTAATTTTATCCATCGGTCAGAGCATTGTTCTGGTATCCAATCACATGTAATGTTATTTGCATTTTGACTTAGTATTTTAGCTTCGCAAGATGCCGTGGCTCCATGCAAGTTGCTGATAGTTGTAGAGGCGTGGCAGATGTGATTGTCCGCTGTTATTGTTGTACATTGCTGAAGATCAACCTCTTCCATCTGTATGTAGGTATTCTTTACGAAGTTGACTCCAATATATTGTGTTGTTGTATCTATCACCTGACATTGGTTAGCAGTTTGCAGTCTAGGTATAGCTATATTGCGATACAATGTATACTCGTCATCACTTAGTAACGGGATATGTAATTCGAAGAGTAGATACTTTTCGGTGAGCCGGGCTTTCACATAAATAATTTTGTAAATATTTTTTATGTTAGCTCCATTGCTGTTTTTGATAGGTAACGTTAATCTTTTCGGTATGATACCGGCAATGTAATCAAGTTGTTCCGATAGCTGCTCCGGTGTGAATAATTTCATATCAAGATGGCCTCTGTAGATATCTGTCAATGCACTTAGGAGCATTTCTTGGTTTCTTCTCAGTACTGAAATAAGTAAGCCAGCAGTTAACGCCCCAGAGTTGACGTCATTCATTGTTTTCATTATTTGAAATCTGTTTTCTATCACTGCTGTATTATATTTCGTTTCGTTCATAAATTGCTGAATTGCTTCCAGTTGCGTCTTTACAAAGTCTTCATTTTTCTTGATGACGTTGTTTTCTGCCTCGATAATCAGCGTCTGATTTCTTATCAGCTGTAATTGATATTGTTCGTTCGTTTTGATTTTTTCTATGTCCTGAGCGTATTTTTCGGCGAAATCGTTGTCAAGGACACCAAACAGGGCTCGTGCGAGATTTCCTACGCCGTTGACGTAGCCACGTCGCCTTCGTTGTTGATGTTGAGACCGTAGCAATATGTTATACTCGTTCAGCTGGTTCATTTCGAACTTGAGTTGTTTTGTCGTAGAGTGACAAGGCTCGTTTGGCATCGTGTCGCATAGTTGACCTATATGATTCACGAATTCCTCTACCTTTGCTGTACTTTGCCAGAATGTTGTCAGGTTATAGTATACTAGAAGTTTCCATTCATCGTGAATAAGTTGAATATTTCCGACGGGGTCAAAGTAAACTGGTTGGTTTTCAGCTAATTGAGTTATTTTGAAATGCTGCAGGGGTGCTGCTTGTCCACATGTTAGCGTTGTAAATGCTACTAGTAACACCATAAGCAAGCTGTTTACCCTTTTCTGGGTTTTATTAGTCTCTTTCTTTTGCTTGCCGTGCTCAGTTGCTGGACTCACTTCTTGTGACTCAGCGCCTCCGCATACCTCGTTTATAGGTAGTGGGGCTAGTTTAGTTATGGGTCTTTTTAGTACCCCATTTTGTGTCTTGAGCGTGACTACTCGTACTAAGTCATCGCTCCCTGGGTGCAGTTCCACTACTCGTCCCATAGCCCATTTGCTTGGGGGTAGATTACTTTCCCTGACGAGAACTAGTTGTCCCTTCTGTATGTTTTCTTTAGTTTGTTGCCATTTGTTTCGGTTTTGTAATGAATGAAGGTATTCGTTCGACCAGCGATCCCAATAGTGTCGACGCATGAGCTCAATGAGTTTCCAGTTGTTTCTGATGTCTATCGCTTTCATTTCTTCAGGTTCATTGAGTGGTAGTGTTAGTGTTGGACTCCCCGAGAGAAAGTGACCCGGGGTGAGGTATTCCAGATCTTCCACATCTTCTGTTAATGGACATAGCGGTCTGCTGTTCATGCACGCTTCGATTTGTGTAAGAAGCGTTGCAAATTGTTCGTAGGTAAGCTTCTGTTGTCCAATTACCCGTTTCAGGTGTGCTTTCATGGAACGAACTGCAGCTTCCCACAAGCCTCCTGCTGATGGCCAGGATGGAGCGTTGAAGTGCCACTCGATTTGAAGGTCGTTGATCTCTTTAAAGAACTCTGAAGATAGCATTGTTTTAAATAGTTGGAACTCTTCTTTCAAAACTCTTGCGGCTCCGACGAAGTTGGTTCCATTATCGGAATATATATGTTTTGGGGTGCCTCTTCTGGCGCACATTCTTTTAAGTGCTGCAATGAAGGTTTGCGTTGATAGGTCCGAAACAAGTTCGATATGTACTGCTTTTGTGCACATACATATGAATATGGCTATATAGCCTTTGCAGGTTTTTATTCCGCGGCCCTTGTTTATCTTTACGTCCACATGGCCTGTAAAGTCGATACCGGTGTGGGAAAACGGCCTCGATGGAGTGATCCTTTCTTTAGGAAGGTTGCCCATCAACTGTTCAGTTTGGGTTGTTGCGTATCGACGACATCGAATGCATTGTCGCAGTATTTTCTTGACAGTTCGATTGCCGCTGATAATCCAGTAATTGTTTCTTGTGTCAGCTAGCGTTAATCTTGCTCCACCGTGTAAGGTTTGTTGATGTGCCTTTTCAATAATTAGTTGCGTTAGTCTTCCCTCTCCTGGTACGAGGACGGGGTGTTTCATTTCCACTGGCAAGTTTGAGTGGTTTAGACGTCCTCCAACTCGTAAAACTCCGTAAGAGTCCAAAAATGGATTAAGTTTCAAAATGGTGCTTCTGTTAAGAAGTTTTCCACCTTTCTTGAGTGAATTTATCTCATTTTCAAAATAATCCCGTTGCACTGATTTGATAATTATAAACAGTGCGTTGTTTATTTCATTCAAGTTCAGTTCATGGCACTCAGTTGACCTTCTTTTGTTTCGTAACGCATCAGCGAAACGTATCACCAAGGCGAGTATTCTTGTAATACGATCTATGTTGCTATGTCGCTCAAGTAATGAATCGATTAATTCATTTTTAATCGACGTGGGTTCCGTACTATTAGTCGTGTAACAGTTTGTTAAGAAGCCCTCGTTTGTGGTGTAAGTTTCTTTTGAGATAAGGGCTTGTTTTTCTACCTCCTTAAGCCATTTAGGGCCTTCCCACCACAGAGTAAAGTTGACCAGTTTTGTCGGTGGGAGTCCTCTTGTTGCACAATCGGCAGGGTTTTCGTTAGTCTTCACGTAACCCCAGTTTATCGCAGGCACGATGTTTAATATTTGTGTGGTTCTATTGGTTACATACTTTTCGTATTTAGTTTGACTTCCTTGAAGCCATGCTAGAACGACTTTAGAATCAGTCCAGCAGGTAATCCTGAGCTCGTAATCTTCCAAAATCTTAGTTATCCTTTGTAGGAGTTTCGCTAACAAAACTGCGGCGCATAATTCCAACCTCGGTATTGTAGTTTTCTTTTTGATTGGTGCCACCTTTGTTTTTGCCGCGAGTAGTGTAGTTTCATACGCGCCGGTGGGTGACGTAGTTCGGCTGTAGATAACGCATGCGTAGGCTTTCTCGCTCGCGTCACAGAAGGCTTGCAATTCGATCGCCCTGTTGTTTTCATTTTTTATCCATCTCGGTAGACTTATGTATTTTATGTTTGGCAATTCTGATTTAATTTCCAACCATTCGTTTTGTATGGAGTCTGGTACATTTTCGTCCCAACCGATGTTTTGATACGTATCACTCCATATTTTTTGGAAAAGCAGTTTTGCTTGTAGGGTAATTGGAGCCAACCAGCCGAGTGGATCGTAGATCTTGCTTATTTCTGACAACAGCCTGCGTTTAGTGTAAGGTGCATTTTTGTTGTTGCTAGGCGCTTCGCTAATAAAATGGAATGTGTCGTTTGCGTCATTCCAAGTGAGCCCAAGGGTTTTGCTGAACTCTTGTTGCTTGAAGTTAAATTCGTTATTGTTACTTTTCTCTTTCTTCTGTAGTTCTTTGAGAATAGTTGGTTCGTTCGTGGACCATTTCCGTAAAACAAATCCACCTTTCTTCAGTAGTTCGCTTAGCTCCCTTTGCAGTAGTTTTGTTGATTCTATGGTATGGTGGCCCGTGATGGCATCATCCATATAAAATTCATTAAGTAGCGCCTTTTGGGCCAGAGGGAAAGCGTTGCCTTCACCTTTGGCCAGCTGTTGGAGAGTGCGCATCGCTATGTATGGTGCGACTTTGGTCCCGTATGTTAGGGTACACAGCTGCATATCTCGCAGTGGTTCTCTCTTGGAGTTTCTCCAAATTATTCTTTGAAGACATTGTTGATCTTGATGAATTAGGATTTGACGGTACATTTTTTCAATGTCCGCCGTTAGAACATATCTATAGCTCCGCCATTTTATGATCAATGCTAGAATGTCCTTTTGAAGGTTGGGCCCTTTTTCCATCAAATCGTTTAGGCTGTGCCCTGAGTCTGTCTTCATTGATGCGTTAAAAACAGCTCGTAGTTTCGTTGTTGTTGAGCACTCCCTTACCACGCCGTGGTGTGGTAGGTAGGCTTGTACTCTACTATCGGATTCTGTCACTGGTTTCATGTGACCTAATTCGATGTATTCTTGGATGAATTCTTTATAAAGTTTAGCGAAATGTTCTTGTCTTGCCATTTTCTTTTCTAACTGAAGAAATTGTGCTGTTGCTTGTGGTTTCGAGTTACCAAGGTTTTGTTCATAGTTAGCGTTCATCGGCAATTTCACCACATAACGCCCGTTGCGTAATCGCTCTGTTGTTTCTGTGTAATACTTTTTTGTAAGTGTTTTTTTTTTTTGTAATACTTTGTGGTTGGCTTTGATTGTTGCCCTTTCAGATTATCATCATGGAGAAGTGAGTGATGTTTGAAGTTACACGTGCGGCATGTTTTCGTTGAATTACATTTATTTCCGCCGTGACTGAACAAACAATTTTTGCACAAATTTAGGTTGCTTGTTGTTTGGTTTCGCGTTGCGACATCCATGTTCAAAAATGTAGAACACTGCCTCAGCGTGTGTTCGTTTTTGCAGAGTGGACATTTCCTTAGCGTTGCATGGAAGGTTTTTGTCCACTTTTCTGTTGCTTTAAAGTTCGTTGACTTGCTGTTGTTATAACTTTTATGTTGATTATTCGTCGAATTATTTTGTTTCCCGCCATTCCTCTTGGTACGGGATGTTTCCTGCGTTATGAATTGCAGTTCTAGGAACGTCATAAACTCCTCTAAGTCTGGGAGCTCTCTTGCATGTTTCATCGTCTTGATGTAGTCACCGTAAGTGACGTCATCCAGTTTTGAGGATAGTAAGTACACGATAAGTGGACCCCATTCTGGAATATTGATGTCAATGTTTTCTAGCCCATTTAAGCACTCTTTCGTTGTGTCGTACAGCTTCTTCATGTTATTTGAGTTCGGTTTTTCGATGGATGATTGATTGAGAAGTGTGTCTATGTATGAGGTGAAAAGTAATCTCTTGTTGTCGTAGCGGTGTTGAATAATATCTAGACATGATTCATAATTCTCAGCACTCACAGGAAGGTGCTTAATTAACTTTTCCGCTTCACCTTTCAATTTAGATTTCAGGAACTTCATTTTCTGCGTTTTGTTCAGCGTTGGGTTGTTATGAATCATTTCAAAGAATAAATCCCTAAAACAGATCCAATTGTTGAAAGTTCCGTTGAATTCCGGTAATTCCATACGCGGTGTTGTTTTTTCGTAGTGGGATGTTTCAAAGATTTTCCTATTTAGCTCTTCCTTTAGGTTGTCGTAGACTTGCTCCCAATGGTCGAATTTTGCTTCATAGTCTTTGTCGTTCCCTTGCAGTAAGTAGCTTAGTTCCCAGTGAATCTTGTCGATGGATTCCCATTTAGATCGTAGTATGTTGACTTGATCTTGGAGTTGCCACTTCTCTTTCATGTTATCCAGGTTAGTTTTGGAGACCGCCCGCTTGAAGGCGTTGAAGTTACACATTTGATTACGTAACAGCGTTGATAGGTGCTTGTCCGTTTCATCTCCGATTTGTTGGTGTACTCCAGTTGTATCAAATTGCGGTGTTCCGGGAGTTTCTAGTATTTTCGGTTTTGGCATACCCGAAACCCCAGGTTCGTTCATCAACATGTTTCGTAGTTGATTCATAGATTGCATTGTTTCGTCAAACATGCTTCTTGTTATAATGAAAATGTCTTTCTTAAAGTAGTCATGTTCTCTTTGTATAGACTCATACTTCTTCAAGATTTCATGATTCGATCGAAATTCATCCCATAGGGATTGTAAAGCTTCGATTCGCTTGTTTAGGTAGTCTGTGGTTTTTCTACTCACAGCATCCTTTTTGTAATTAGTTTGAAGAGTTTTGATTCTCTCGTAGCTGCTTTGCTGCTTAGTTATAAGTTCCACAAATTCAGGATAGTCTTCTGTCGACATTGTATATGCCTTGTGGCTGTTAGTGGCTGGCGTGTAGGTACTCACGAAGTTTTCGGAACTGAAGTAATCGCAGTGGACGTTATCCCCGCTGATTATTTCTTGTTTGTAGCGGTAGACGTGATCTCCGCTGTAGTAAACGCCGCGGACGTTGTCCTCGGTGATTGTTTCTTGATTGTAATTTGTAGCAGTAGACGTGATCTCTGCTGGTTCGTTAGTTGAAGGCACTCAACGTAGCTCACCCTCCTTTACGTCATGTACAACGTCTCAATGCTACTGGTTAGACCCGCTTGTGGGAAGCCAACAACACCGATTTGCTAACGTAACTGGGATATACCACGCTAAGCACTCTGCTGATGAGGAGACACGACGACTCACAGGATGATTTGCCGTGTCATCCGGCTCGAAGGACCAAAAGATGTTGGGGCTTTCTCGTCGTTAACGGATACCCCGGTAGTTGTTGTAGGTAGTTAGTCAGTTCACACCAAACCACTGTTATGTCCAATAGTTTATTTATGGAAACAGTTTAGAGTTAAGTTATGTTTAGTTATCTGAGCCGCACTTGATGTTATGTTATTAGGTAATGATCAACCCGCACACTATCGCGTGACGGAGTTTTAGTTACGACTGAAGTTATGTTAATAAGTATAAATTAGGTACGCTTAAACGACTAAACGTAATTTTGCTGTATGAGCATTCTTGGCTCGTACACGAACTGTTGATCAATTCCCCATGAGACCTCAAGGTATTAACAGCAAAAAAAAGAAAGACATAACTAATTTACTTGTGAAGCAATTCGGAGATGGTTGGGCTGAGTTACCGGAGTTGTTATTCTTTAGGAACATTATTCTTGATGATCAAACAACGATAACCAGTGATAACAATGAAGATCACCAACATGATGAATCTTGTGACTGTTTAGAACATGACATTGGTGAAATTAGAGTATAAAATTTATTTTCATCTTTCTATTTTTCTTTCATTTTTTTGTCCTAGACCAACTTGTACTCTAAGCGTTATTGATCAAAAGGTGCTATTTATTCTTGGTTCAGATCAGAAGGTGCTATTTGTTATCATTTCAGAACAAAAGGTGCTATTTTCAGAATAACTGATCAAAAGGTGTTATTTACATTATTTATAATTAAATATTGTGGTCTTTATTAAAGATACAAAAAATATATTTTAGTCATAAGGTTAGTAGACTTCTCATGAATCATCTCAATTTAAAAAATACACTTGCCTCATACATTTTACAGAAAAGAACAGTTTTTTTATATTACCTTAAGTTTGTTTAGCATGTAGATAGCCCTTTTTGAACAGACGCTCCTCTAAATAAACTAATTTATGAATGTACTTAAATAAAAAATAATGTAATTACAATTTAACAAATTTATTGTTTAAGTTGATGATGATGAATTTATTTTTCTTTTCCAGGTATGGGAATTCTGCCACAGGAATACCAAGAAACAGCAGATTTGCTTTTATTTTTCGACGATTTGTTCGACTCCGTTAACGGGAGCTACGAAAATTCGAAAGAAAGGGCCGGGAAACCTCTGCTTGGACCAGTAACTCCTAATTCACCTCACAAAACAGTGTGGGCTGAAGCAAAGAAAATTATAAGTTCTATGAAATATTGCGGTAATGGCAAATCTGGTGTTGTACCATCAATTACCAATTGGTTGCAGACAATTGAAAATATTGAATATCTTGTCAATGTTTTATCTAAAAAGTATAACCTGACGTCTCTATGGATGAGACATTTCAACCAGGACCCCCTAGAAAAATTTTTTGGCTGCATTCGAAGCCATGGATATCGTAATACGTCGCCTTCGTGTGTTGGCTTCGAAGCAGCCTATGCTTACTTACCAATTAATAATTTTAGTAAGACGCATTCGCCGGGGTCCAACTGTGAAGTTGATAAGTGCTTAAATTTTAAAACCCTCAAACATCTCTTTTTTAAGAAACCTGAGACGTCAAGTTATATCATGGAAGTTGATTTTGATGATATGGAACAGTGACAATATCTTTGTAGATCTTGAAACAAAGAGACAAGACCCAAAGATAAAAGCACAATTGGAGTATGTGACAGGATATGTATTGCGTAAATTAAAAGTAAAAAAATGCAAAAATTGCAAGAATTCATTTTATAATGAAAACAAAGAAAATAGTTACCTTAATATTAGGGAATATTTTAGAAATAAAACTAGCCTTACGTATCCTTCCATCTCCCTTATGAAATGCTTCTCTAATATACAAGATGTTGTCACTAGATTATTAAAAAAAAGATTGTAAAAAGAAAAACATCCGAAAATATATGAAAACAATATTTTCAGTTATATTAGATTATAGTTTTATTAAACGCAAGGACCACAAAGTGCAATTAATTTCAAAAATTGAAGATTTGTGTATTGATTTATTCATTTACAATTGGTGTAAAGACACAAATAAATTATTAAGTGGATCACGGAAATATTACGACGAAAAAGACAGAATCCAGGAGTTGGCCTTCAGATATTGTAAAAAAAGATTTAAATACAAGTATTTGACATTGTATCTAATGTTTTATTTTTAGTACCTAACTAGGTACCACATGTTTAATACAAGGAAAGAAAATAGGATAATATATCTAAATACCCATATTGCTACACGGATTGTTGTATTTACTTGTTGGTAGAGGGCGCTATGAAATGTTCGAGTGACGTCTCTATCCTCCTATATACAAATGTACTCTGTGCCCGACGCTCTATATAAACCAAAAAACGAGTTGCCATTATCACAACCACTAAACACTTTATCTGTGGTCCAACTATTATTCTCTAACAAATATAACTACAATAAACGAGAATAATTAATATTAAAAAAAAAACTCATTTTTACTATTTTTATTATAATTAAGAAAATAAATACTCATAATAGACGTTTCTCAGCGACGAGATCACAATATTACAAATGCTAAATATGATACATTTTTGTAATCATTAAGATGGCGGGGTCTATTCGCTCGCTTCGCTCGCTCACACGACCCCGCCATCCCCTTCTAACCTAACCTGTCCGAGTCGGGGTGCCCTAAAGTCCCAATTGCATCCAATTTCTCTTGATATAAACAACCGTTACACACCCGATGTCGATGGCAAATTATGTTATGGCATATCATAATTATGGCATGTAATAATTAGGGCATGTGATAATTAGGGCTTACAATGATTATGACAAATGATGTAATGGTAAGTGACTTTATGGGAAACAATGATTCTGGCACGTGACTAATATGGCAAATGAGAGTAGGGCAAATGAGTATTACGTCGTATGATATTATGGCTGTTGACTATTATGGCAAATGATATTAGGGCAAATAAAATTCGGGTAAACGGCGGTATACCGTCTTGTGACTCTCAAACAGCCCATGGACGATGGACTGAGAACGAAGCTCGGCTTCACATTAATTCTTTGGAATTATTTGCTGCTTTCTTTGGGTTTAAATGTTTTGCCAGACATTTAAGAGATTGTGAAGTCTTATTAAGAATTGATAATATGACTGCAGTATCATACATTAACAGATTAGGAGGGGTTCAATATCCCCACTTACATAAAATTGCTAAAAATATTTGGCAGTGGTGTGAATCTAGAAATTTGTGGATTTTTGCTACTTACATAAATACCAAAGACAATGTGATAGCAGATTTTGAATCTAGAAGAGAACTAAGCAATACAGAATGGGAACTAAATGATACAAATTATCAAATGATCATTTCTTTATTTGGCGAACCTTTAGTTGATTTGTTTGCATCTCGTACCAATACAAAGTGCCATAATTATGTATCATGGCACCCGGACCCAGGGGCTGTAGCAGTGGATGCCTTTACTTTAGATTCGTCTCAATATCATCTATTCTATGCTTTCCCTCCATTCTCTATGGTTCTAAAAACCATTGAAAAGATAATAACAGACAGAGCAACAGGTATTGTAGTAGTTCCTCAGTGGATCACCCAACCATGGTTCCCAGTATTCAATAGATTGCTAATAAAGGAACCTGTTATATTTCAACCTTCTAAAGATCTCCTCACTTTGCATAATTCCAGATTGTCACACCCTCTTCACCAGAAATTGACATTGATGGCAGGAATATTATCAGGAAAACATTTATAGACCTTGGAATTAGTGAAAATGCAGTGGATATTATGATGAACTCATTATCTAAAAATACATTAAATCAATACTCACCTGCAATTGTAGCATGGACAAAATACTGTAAGTCAGAAAATATAAATATTACCAAGCCCACCATTACTGAGGTTATTCAATATCTCACTTGGAGATTTCAGGAGGGAGTTTCCTATGGAAGTTTAAACTCCCTTAGATCTGCTCTAGCTTTAATTATAGGACCACATTTAGGTACAGATGATAAAATCAAAAGACTCTTCAGAGGCTTCTTTAAATTAAGACCTCCAAAACCTAAAGGATAATGCCAGAGTTTGTATGGAATCCGGTCCCACCTTCCAATAGCTATGTGTGTTACATCGTTGGATAGGTAATTTTGAGCTGAATAAAAGTTACTATGGCGCCAAGTTCCAAATCTTAGTCCGTTCAGAGTTATTCTTTATTAAACATGGTTGTTTTATCAGTAGCCAAGCAATTATATTTTTACGTAATAATTGCATTTGTGCTTTATACACGTAGTGTAGATATTAACCTACGGTTATCAATTGCGTCACTGAGTCGCAAACCTTATGACAAAAAGTTAAACAGATGTCCACATTGACAAAATGCTATTCTTTTACAAATAAAACACAATAGCGTATTTTAAACCTTTATATTTATTTAATCATCGTTGTCTACAATGACGTTATTTAAAAATAAGGCTGGGCCTACAAATCCCTCATGTCTGGCGTACCCTAGGTACCAAATGATTGACACGATATGCGCACAGGTCCCAACAGTACGTCGTCCCGTTATGCAGGTACAATATCTTTGTATAATATCGTTGTTGCGAACTAATAAGTAACAGTAGTACTTTCTAGCTCTCACGTGTCGCGACTGTATACGGCCACGTAAGAGCCAAGCATCTTCATCAATGCCAAAATCAGGTAAATCCTCCAGTGCAGCTTCTCGGTATATTTCTATTGTATACATTCCATTTTGTAGATGTTCGCTGCAATAAGATTTCACTAACTTCAGTTGATAGGTTCCCAAAGCTAACAAAATGATTTGTTCTTCACTGAATCTCGGAAAATCAATATCACTTGCTTCTATTCTTGTAAAATCCGCTCTTCTGCTATTTAAACGTTTCCGTTCCACATATTCATATAAAATATTAGGGGTATGTAACTTCAGCCTTATTTCGGTGACGATAGCTTCGGCATATTGACTATCTTCGATGGGTATATGAAAGTGGTTTGTGATAGCAGCAGCTATCCTAAACTCAGAAAACATATGCGGCAACGCATTGTTAAAATATTTTTGGCGAAACAGTTTAAAATCCCGTTTGAACCTACCGTTAACCACTTCCACTACCCAGCGGCAAATAGTGACCAACCGAGATTCGTTGGCTTGGTCAGTAGTAAGTTGGGATTCGCGTCTATCCTTTGAAGGCGGGACATGGTATTCATAACCACAGGCTTCTATATCATCCAAGCTGTCCCTAAATCCGCGATCCAAAATAAATACGTCATTAGTTTCAAGGAGACAGTGAATTGGATGTTCACCATTATTCATAATATCGCTCATTATGTTTGCGTCTGTTTTTGTAGCAGCATAGGGCCCTGTGACGTCAATGATATAGCCATCCGTTGTGACTATAACAAACGGCTTTAAAAGATTTTGAAACTTGTGTAAGCTATAAGACTGTCGTTGAAACAGGAAGTTCGAACTTTTATTTATATAAACATATGTCCCGTCGCATATTAAGATAGCTTTCGTATTTTCATCGTTTCCAAATAAAGCTTTTGGTATCATCAGATTTCGACGTAAAATATCATCTTTATTTATATGGTCGAGCCCTAGGTGATGATCAACGTACTCATTGGTGAGACACTCACGAGCTATGGCCATCAATCGCTCAAGGTTTTGTCTCGACATATTGAATAAAGTCGCGAGCCTCTCATTTGGGTCACCGGTTCGCAGCTTCGTTAGAAAGATACCTAAAGCGGTTCTAGGATTTTTACATCTCTGGCTCAATGATGGAGTTTGTTCCAACATCTCTTGGAATTGCTCAAAACTACGGCCGGTCCAAAAGTGCATTTCTTCGCTAGTAACAGCACCTATCGTGTTAAAATCTAACCTCGAACCTGTTTGTACAGCTTTTCTCATAATGTCACTAATGTCACTGAATTGTGCTGCATTGAAGTCATGGGTGACATTGCAATGTTGAGGTAATTCGTCCCAACTGTTACTCTCTAGGTGTTCTTGACAAACTCTAGCGCTATTGGGGATGTACAGCTTGTGTTCACAGAAAGTGTGTATTTTTATGACTTCTGGTATTCTATGACGAGTGACATTACGACAGTTGAGGAAAATACAATGCCTAGCAGTGTTTGGTGCTCGTGAATACTCGGGAACGTGAATTGCTGTTGAGATTTGTGCTTGTGGCTCGTCGTTTGCTTCTTGAGGAGGAGGCAATGGAGGAGACGGTCTGACTGCACTTTCAACTCTTTGCCAACATCGATGGCACACACTCCGCGTGTTGTCAAATACAACCTGTAAAAAAGTATACTTAATAAACACATTATTTCTTTTTATAGATACATCATAGTCTAAATATAAAGTACAGTAGTTAAGCTTAGTACTACGTGCGCTCAAACAACGCACACATAGACATCCTCCCACCCACCGACACGGAATACACCGCAACTTAAACTAGGAAACCGGATTCTTAAATGAGTGTGTGTTCATGTGTGTGTGTGTGTGCGTTGCTCGAGCGCGCGTAGTACTATGCTTAACTTCTGTAGTCTCTCTATTTTGTGTCTAGCGCAATATCTCTTGAAGTACTTACCTCCAACAATGCATTTTCCTGAATGTATGTTGCAAACTC
This sequence comes from Cosmia pyralina, assembly GCA_946251885.1. Lineage (NCBI taxonomy): Eukaryota > Metazoa > Arthropoda > Insecta > Lepidoptera > Noctuidae > Cosmia > Cosmia pyralina. Next base: position 19,425,536 of record OX276342.1, on the reverse strand, counting down.
TGGTCGCATTCTTGTAAGTTCATTAGTCAAAAGATGTTGCTGGTATCTTCCGCGATAGAATCCTCTACGACACATGACACAGTTCCGTGAAACATCCATAGTAACAAACAATAGTCCAATCGAAAAGCACTTCAATAATCCTTAATACAAGCCGAATGTCAATTATAAACAGATACCAAAAAAGTCCAAGAGATAGCCGGGGTCAAATAAAAAGAAACTGTAAACGAACGGAATGAAAAGACGTAGTCACACACGTATTACAAACGAACGACTACCTGCGCTTGCGCGCACTCTCGCCGCCTATCCGTGCCGCTAACCAGTTTCATTGTTCTAAGCAGACTTAACGAGTGCGAGTGAGACAGAGCGATAAAAAGGTTTGCGTTATCGTCTACACTACGTGTATAAAGCACAAATGCAATTATTACGTAAAATAGCATTATTTGACTACTGAATAAACTATCATGTTTATTAAAGAATAACTCTGAACGGACTAAGATTTGGAACTTGGTGCCAGAGTAACTTATATTCAGCTCAAAAATACCTATCCAACGATGTAACACACATAGCTATTGGAAGGTGGGACCGGAATTTGCATCCTCCTTTAATAATACTTGGGATGTATCTTGCTTACTCAATTACATTGAAAATAATTACATTCATCAAACTAATTTACAAATTGTAACCAAAAAAGCTGTGACTTTATTAATGTTGGCCACAGGCCAAAGGGCACAAACGATCTCATTAATTAATGTTAATAATATAGTAATCAAACAAGACTGCATAGTGATTAAGATTGATAAGATAATTAAAACTTTGGGGCCAAATAGATGCCAACCTTTTTTATCTGTTCCTTTCTTTAATACTAGACTAGGAGTATGCCCAGCTACAGCTGTGGATGATTATTTAGAATTATCAAAAGGTCTGCGAGACTGTACTAATTTGTTTATATCAACTAAAAAATCCCTATAAAGCTGTGAGCTCCAGTACAATCAGCCGTTGAGTCAAAAAAGCCATGGAAGAGAGTGGAATTGACATTAGCACCTTCTCACCACACAGTACCCGCCATGCAACAACATCAGCAGCTTACAGTAGGGGGGTTAATATTGACGATATTAGAAGAGCGGCTGGTTGGACTGGAGAGTCAACAATTTTTGCTATTTATAATAGAACTATCAACAATAGAAGCTTCTCCGAAGCAATTTTTTCGTACTAACGAAAATTCAATCTGAATCTTTTGTATCAGTAAAAAATTGTCTATTTTTTTTGTGTCTTAAGAAATTAAAAAAAAAATAACTCATGTTATTTTATATATTTTCTTAAATTAATAATTATTGATTTTTCAACTGGTCTTTGAACATCTACACTTGTTTTCTATCATCATTGAGGACGAGGCAATAACGAGTATATTTGAATAGTCAAACGAACTTACCTGTAAGTGAAGTTCGACGGTAATTATACGAAGTTATTGCCTCGTCCGAAGATGATGAGTCCCACCCGACCCAAACATTCCATGCTACATAGTTATATGAACATGGACCCTATGTTGTAAAACCAATAAATCACTATGAACTTAATGAAGATTGTTACAGATGACAGCACACATCCGCATAAGGATGTGTTTTTTCTGCTTTTATTTAATTCTTCTAAATTATGTGACGCCACAGACTATAAAGTCCGAAACTACACTTGTTTTCTATCATCATCTTCGGACGAGGCAATAACTTCGTATAATTACCGTCGAACTTCACTTACAGGTAAGTTCGTTTGACTATTCAATAAATGCATAATACATTTTAAAATTATTATTGTAACACAATAATAACAGCACTTCTTTATAATTCTGATCTCCCGTAATACACTACGCTAACATTAGTTAGACGTGTGTAATATGTGAAATCTTAATGAGTAATTACGTGTATACGCGACTAACTTGCGCTAAATTTTAAAATATAAATAATTAAGGAAAAATAAATATGTAAAATTATAATGAATAAATTAACTATGAAGGGTTCCAAATTTCAAATTAGTGTTTTAATTAATAAAAAAGTTATCACGTTTTTCCACTGTAAAGTACACTTTTGTAAGTTAGCGTAGTATAAATTGCTGGTGTCGAGGGCCTCGCAAAGACCTGCCGCCCGGAGCCTCGCAAAGGGTAAGGCCGCCGCTGTGTACATGTGTATATTTTCTATATTTTGGCTTATATAGGTTTTTATACACTGCCTACAATTCTTAGTCTTAGTTATCTTTCGACAAATATAACCAGCTGTGTAAGACGAACACTGGACCCTCATTTTTTCATCAATGACTTGACCCATTAAATCACCTTCTGGACTGTTCTGTGAACAGGATGTTACAATATTGGCATAATTAGTTTGGAGAGACATTTTCCTAATCATCTATCATTTCATTTTCTTTATTTCCGTTACGTTTCTTATTAAACATATGACTAATGTCCATTATTGTCTCCCCATCATCCTGTTCACAGTTTGAAAAACGAGAATGAGGGCTTAACACATTTATCAGCATTAAAGATTTAAAACTATATTTAAATATGGTTGCATTTGGATTAACATTTCTGTAATTTAGAGCCCTCAACCGCCCAAAGAAATTTTCTAATGGGTCTTGGTTAATGTATCTAGGATAACAGAAGTCCACATGATATTTTTCAAACAACGTTTGGATATCCTAATAAAACTTTCCGGGCTTGTAATCCAACCTTCCAGGCACGGAACTCTAATGTAACGTGGTTGTCCACTTTTTACCTTTGCTATTGCAGTCTATAAATTTTATAATTTTCAATTGTTTTATTGCAGAGCTCCAAAAGTTTGCATGAGCCAAATTGCACTTTACGGCTTTTCTCAGCTTTCCCCTTTGACCACCTCGAGGATATCCATTTACACTGTCGAACGGTGTCGACGAATTCGACGAAAGGTGTCGACGAATTCGACGAACTCTGCTGTTGTTTCCATAGTGGACAGAAGATCTTGACCTGAAAATAGAATACATTTATTATAGTATATCATTAATAAATAAATAGGCACAGAGCATTGTACATGTATATAATTAATGAACATTTTCACCATGTTGGACCTGAACTTATAGTAAAAGTATGTAGTGATGAAAGACTTGCTTTCAACAAAGAACCCCGCACAAAATGTTAGTAAAATTCCCTGAAATTTTGAGACAATATAGCCTGTAACATGCTGATTGTAAGCGAATATGGGCGCAATAAATAATAATGGCCAGTTTTAGAGATACAGTCATTTTTATGTTAAAGTCAGGTTCCACTTCACTTAACACTTCCGAAATTCAGCGAATGGACCGATAGCTCTATATTGTGCCATAACTCGGTCGAATTTCGGCTTACCGCTTGCATTAAAACCCAGCTTGTCACGTGACCTGAAGTGACGTCAGACAAGTTCGTATTGTATAGAAATGTATTCGCTCTTTAAGCTGGCCGCGCCTGCGGGTTATTTCTTAGCAAAATGTTTTCAAAAATGTATTATTAGGTAGGCGCTAAGCGTTTTGTAATGTTTTAATTTTATGGTGTATTTCATACCTACAGTGTGATTATAATATTTACACTGACTGAGCCCATTTTTCAAAAGGGAAGCCGGTAGGAATCGTGTTATACGGTGTTTTCGTCATTGCACTTCATACAGGCCGAGACTCGCAGTAGAGATCGAAGAAGATATTTTCGATTTCTTTGAACGGAGCCCTAGATTGAGTACGCGAGATGCAGCGCGGCGCTTCGGCGTAAGCCAATCTGCCGTGTGGAAACTTCTCCATACTGCTGGGTTGCACCCGTACCATTTGCAAAAGGCACAGGCCTTCAACGACGCAGACGCCGTTCCCCGTCGAGCCTTCTGCGAGTGGCTGATCGCACACCCCGATGCTAACATTTTGTGGACTGACGAGGCCTTGTTTACTCGAGTGGGGCTTTATAATCAGCATAATGAACATTGGTGGTCATTTCGAAACCCACACATGATACGAGAAACATATCACCAAGTTCGGTTTAGCGCAAATGTGTGGGCTGGAATTGTCGACAACACAATACTGGGGCCATATTTCATTGAAGGACGGCTGACCGGGGGCTCGTACCTAGATATGTTATGCACAGTAATTGCTGATTTCATGGACGACGTGCCGGTAACCTCCCATCGAGATTTTTATTATCAGCAAGACGGTGCTCCGCCTCATTACTCCGCCGCCGTTCGTGATTATTTAAACATAGAACACGGTGATCGTTGGATCGGTCGCGGGGGGCCCGTCGCCTGGCCACCCCGGTCACCAGATCTTACTCCATGTGACTTTTTTTTGTGGGGCGAAATAAAACGACGAGTGTATGTGGAGGAAGCCCAAAGCCTAGACCAATTAGGGCAAATTGTGCGTGCATACGTTTTTCTTTCTTTCTTTCTTTCATTTGACCAAGTGAAAAGTGACACTATAGTGCTAAACAAAATTAAAAATAATGTGCAAAAACGTGCAAGACTCTGTTTAGAGAGAAACGGTATGCATTTTGAACATTTATTAAAGTACTGTTAATGTTATTGTTCTAAGATGATTTTGATTAAATTTTTAATTATTTGTACATAAGTTGATTAAAATTTTTTAAATACGCCTAATAGCAGAACGTTTTGGCACGGTTTTAATAAGGTCTTATTTATCTAAATTATTTTTACTGTATTTGTAATTGATTATTCAAGGATTACATTCTAATCATAGTGAACATAGCACAAACCTTTTGCTTATTGACGGTCCTAAGCCCGTGAAAGTATGAAGGGAAAATTTGCAACTTTGTTTATTATTGTGTTATCAATGACTTGCGGCGGCGCGCGGGGCGGGCCGGCCCGCGTAACTTCACTTAGAACGTACGCACGGCGCGGCAGTATCCAGAAACATATACTTTTTATTGATAACTTTGTGATGTGATATCTCAATATTTAATAATTAAATTAAATTAAATTTAAATTTAATATAAAATTAAATAATGTAATTTTATAGGATGTAGATTAAGGATTTAGCATTTAAGGATGTTGCATGTCGGCCACTCTATCGCATTGGATCGCAGATCTGTAATGGTAGGTGTTGGTTAGATTTAAGTAAATAAATAAATAAATAAATAAATTTTTTTATTGAGTGATACTAAAAGGAAAAACATGTATTCAATGATTTTCGCCAAAGATTAATATTAGGTCTTTACCTATGAAATTGCCGTTCTGCAGTACTGGCCATTTCAAATCAAAATAATTTTTGTTTGGCTAAGAATTCTAATTTCAAATTAATTTTATTTTAAAAACATGGATTTTTTTTCCAAAAGTAGTCATTTGTTTATTGATTAGTGTTACATTTTCATCGCATTTCAATCTTTTTCGTCATCATGGATAGGATAGACCGGGTACATATAGTAACATGGGGCAATAGTACCATCTTCGATATTTCTACAACTGAGCTAAATTTTGCATGTGTGAGTGCGCCAGCACACGCGCTACTTGAGTCCCGAGGCGGCAGTGTTGCCGTTTTAGCGACTTTGTCGCTAGATCTAGCGGATTTTGGATGTGTTTAGCGACTTTTTATTTCGATCTAGCGACTAAAATAAATTTAGCGACTTATAGCGACTTTTTGTTTGTAAAGCTGACTACCAACCCCCAGTAGGTAGTGTAGTGAAATTAGAAGAAGCGATTTTTTCGATATTGAAAACACAGACATATTTTAGTTCAAATTTAAATGTAGTTACTAGCAACACTACGAATATTGCTATTGGTTTTTCGGGAAATCCCCTAACAGAATGTCGTTTGATCTTGAAGTTCAATCGGTTTGGTGCCTCTCACTCTATCAAACGATGCATCATATATCACTGTTTCTTTCTTTTTCATTTCATTCATTCATCACCGCCGTTCAGAGAAAGGACGGAATAACCAGTTTCTATGTTACGTTTTCGCAGAACAAACCTGTTTCGTCAAGGTGTGAATAGTGTCTTTGTTCAATATAGTCGTAATTTTTAACAAAATCTAATAATTGTGGAAATGGAAGTTCCTTTAAAAAAGAAGTCTTATGCTCAAAGGTATAGAACAGAATGGGAACATTATGACTGATCCCACTAAAGCCTTTTGCTCGTTTTGTCACAGTGAAATATTCGCAAAATTAAATGATTTAAAGAAACACGCCGATACAAAAAAACACAAACAAAAATGTGAAGCGATATCAAAAAATCAGCAAATATGTTTTACTCCAGCTCCTAAAGTGAACAAGTGTACCCAAAAAGCCGAAGGTAAGCTTGCCTTATATATAACGGAACACAGTGCAATTTCTCAAATAGACCATCTGTTAGAATTGTGCAAAGATGTGTTCGCAGATTCAAAATGTGCTGACATAAAAATTCATAGGACGAAGTGCACTCAGATTATCAACCAGGTTCTAGCACCACATTTCAGAGAAAACCTTGTCAAAGATATTGGCAGCCAAAAATATAGCCTTATTTTGGATGAATCTACAGACGTTAGTGTTACCAAATTCATGGGCGTAATTGTGAGATATTTCAGTGTGACACAAAATTCTGTTGTATCTGCTTTTCTGTCGCTGGAGCCTGTAGAGCGAGCTGATGCCAACGGCCTTGCCTCATCATTAGTAAATTGTGTACAATCACACAATTTATCGCTCCAAAATTTGGTTGGAATTCCTCAAGGAGATCAGATTTTTTTCGTATATAAAAGTATAAACATTATTCATCAAAACATAAATGGACTTGCTAGGAAAATGGATTTATTATCTATATCTCTGTCATCACTCCAAGACGCCCAAAATCCAGTAGATGTCGTATGTCTCACAGAGCATAATATGCTGAATACTGATACGGATTTAATCAATATTCCTAATTTTATTCAAGGGTCCTTCTTCTCAAGAAATAATCGCCGAGGGGGCTCATGTATCTTAGTACGCAATAATCATGCGTTTAAACCAATTACTACACTAAAACAATATTGCGTCGAAGGCGTTCTGGAGTGTTCAGGCATCGAACTTTTAAATCATAATATTTTAATATTTTGTATATACCGACCACCAAGGTCAAAAACAGATGACTTAAACACATTTTTCGACACTTTAAACCGACTACTTGGTAAGTACTGCTACAGTAAAAAGAAAATAATACTTTGTGGCGACTTTAACATAAATATATTAAACAAAAATAAAATTACTACTATGTTTATGGAAACACTAGCTTGTCACAACCTACAGTTAGGATTATTTGAACCAACAAGGTCTATAAGTGGAGCATGCATTGATAATTTCATGTATAACATTCGTGGATGTAAATGTAAAACTATGGAGTTTGCCTTATCTGATCACATGGCACAATTGCTAACCTGTCCCGTAAAACTTAGCTGCTCTCTAAAACATTGGTATGTAAAAAGACGAGATTATAGTAAAGATAATATTAAGAAATTTAATGATTGCATAAATTCGACTTCGTTTAATGACGTATTTGAAAATAATGACCCAAAGGAAGCTTTTGACATTTTTTATGATTTATTTACTTTATTTTATAATTTATGTTTTCCATACATTCGAATTAAAAGATATTCTCAAATACGACCCCGGTGGATGACAACAGGAATAAAAAAATGCTGCATGCGTAAACAGCAGCTGTTATGGAAGTATCGTAAGAATCGAAATATCAAAAACAAAACCAATTTTAAAAACTTTGCGAGTAGATTACAGCGTGTTGTTAAACTGACAAAAAAGTCTCAGAATAATTACTTTATCCATACAGCTCAAAACAAATGTAGGGCTACTTGGAACGTTATTAGTAAAACAATGTGTAATGTGCCAAAATGCGAAATCAATAAAATTAATATAGACGATAAACATTGTACTGATGATCCGCAGACCATTGCAGACTGTTTTAATAATTTTTATATAGACCAAATAAACGGCAATACAAGTTGTACTAATAAAACAGAGACCTTACCTAATCACTCGAAAACATTATTTATGTCTCCAACTACACCCCAAGAAATACACAAAATAATTTTAAACTTAAAAAATACCAACAGTACTGGATATGACAGTGTATCGACTACAATTTTAAAACAAGTGCCAATTAAAATATCCTACATTTTAAGTCATGTCATTAATCTGTCGATCCTAAATGGATACTTTCCTGATAAACTTAAATTAACAATCATTAAACCTCTTTTCAAGAAAGATGATCCCTACAATATGAATTGTTATAGGCCCATAGCACTCGTACCAGTGCTCTCTAAGGTCTATGTTATTTATGACAGGATAAATAACTACTTTGAAAATTTCAATTTGTTTGCTAAAGAGCAGATAGGCTTTAGGAAACATAAAACCATTAATATGGCCGTCTATGATTTTCTGACCACAGTTATGACTAGCCTAGACAATAAAATTCCGGCGTGCGCGTTGTATATGGATCTAAGTAAAGCCTTTGATTACGTGGATCACCAAATTCTGTTAAACAAATTATACAGGTATGGAGTTCGGGGCACTTCATTACAGCTGATAGCTTCTTATCTTACCAACAGAAAACAGTCCACATTAGTTACTCGAGTATGCACCAAAACAAGAACAGAAATTAACTACACTTCAGAATACAGAGAAATCAAACAAGGCGTCCCACAAGGAAGTGTTGTGGGCCCTCTGCTATTCATCATTTATATAAATGATCTTCCCAAAGTAACTAACCACCCCACTATACTTTTTGCAGATGATAGTACTGTCGTTTTTACAAGTAAGGACAAGTTATCTCTAGAACAAGATATAAACAGCACTCTAAGTGATATTATAAAATGGCTAACTAATAACAATTTAAAAATGAACTTTGACAAAACTAAAATTATGATATTTCGCAATCGTAAAGCCCAATTTACTGACATTAATATAGATTACACAGGGAACAAAATAAATGAGACAGCAACTACAAAATTCTTAGGCATGTCAATTGATTATAATTTGAACTGGAAGACGCATATTGATACTTTAATTCAAAAATTAAATAAGCAATCATACGCCCTACACATGCTGGCAAAAACGGTAGACACTTCTGCTGTACTTGCAGCATACCATGGCTACGTGGGATCCTTGATAAAGTATGGTATTGTATTCTGGGGTCATTCCACCAATAAGGACATTGCATTCAAGGCGCAAAAGCGGTGTATTAGGGGTATGTTTAATATCAACCAGAATGATAGCTGCAGACCATATTTTATCAAATATAATATATTAACATTTATGAGATTGCTTGCTTCGCAAGAACTAACAAACATCTTTTTGATAAGTACAGAAGTAAGCGGCATAGTGATAAGATTTGTTGTAGGTCTAACAAGACGGCCTTATATGCCAGAAGCATTTTCAGTATGGCGCCGCGTATATACAATCACTTACCAAAGTCTATACTAGAAACTCTATCCATCGATGAATTTAAAAAGAGATTAAAAAGATTCTTGCTATTTAAATGTTATTACAGTATTCATGATTATTTAACAGAGGATGTAAGGACATATTGTTCTCAGAAATATTATTGTTGATGTGACATGTGATTAATCCACTAATTAGTTATCATTATTATTACTTTAACATTTATTTACAAATATATCTTGACATTTTCATTTAATACATGACATTTTGATCTTTAAATTATTCTAGTGACATTAAAATTTGCTAATGTTTAATTATTATTTGCCATGATGAAATTATCAAAATTGTTATTGCCTAATTATAAATTATTATTGCAAGTAATTGTAAGTATAACAATGTGATACCTACAGTTTAAACCTTGACATTTGCATGCCTCAAGGCGTAATATGATTGAACTATGCTCTATTTTTAACAACTTTATGTAATTACCCATATTAGCAAATAAATGAATTTGAATTTGAATTTGAAATTTGAATTTGGGATTGGGACGGATAACGCTGCAGTAATGACAGGGTGTCACAACAGCGTATACGAAATACTCAAGAGGCAGCACAATCTACCCAATTTAATCCTAATAAGATGCATCTGTCATTCCCTACAATTAGCCGTCAGTCACGCGTCACAGCACTCTATTCCACAACATATTGAATTTATGATAAGAGAAACCTATAAGTGGTTTTCAATCTCATCAAAGCGCCAGCATGAGTACAAGGAGCTATACAGCCTCATTAACTGCAGCGACGAACCTCTTAAAATTCTCAAAGTTTGTGATACTCGCTGGCTGTCTATAGAGCCCACTGTTGCCAGAATTTTGACTCAGTGGGAAGAGCTTAAGTTACATTTTTCACTTACTAAAGATAAATGCCACACTGCAGATTTATTAAGTGGAATGTACAGAGACGAAGCTAATCGTTTACATTTCATATACCTGAAAAGTGTTCTAAATTATGTGCAAATGGGAATCAAGATCTTCGAAGGAGAGAACACAGATCCTGTTAAATTATTATTCTCATTGATGAATTTATTGCGATCAGTCTGTAACAGGATATTGATACCGAACTCCGCAACAACTGAAAAAGATTATTTGACCATTCAAATTGATAACCACCTAAGCCCAGTACCTCATCTCGGATACATGTTTGAGTCCCACGTTGCTAAAACCAATTTACCATCCCAAACAGTTGCAACAGTTAGAAAAAGTTGTATTGATTTTACCGTGCGCTTGGCAAAAGAAATTCAATACCGCTTACCCAGCAATTACATGGCCTTACAAAAAATGACACAATTATCTGTAGAAAATACTTTAAAACTGTTAAAAGATAACTCAATCGCTGAACTCGCTGTGGAATTAGGTTATGAGGAGGACAAAATTGAAAACATTTTAAAACAATGGCACAGTATTAACTTTTTGAAATGGGACACCATGACTACTGATACTGTACAATTTTGGGCTCATGTATTAAAATACAAGGACGCTGCAGGTTTTAATACGTACAAAGACATAGCAGTCTTAGCCATCACTGTTCTGTCGTTGCCCCATTCCAACGCAGAAGTGGAACGAATGTTCAGTCAAATGAATATTATAAAAAACAAACTGAGGAACAGGCTGGCTTCAACCACTTTAAACTCCATACTGCTTATAAGGAACCAGTTAAAGATTTTAAAACACAATTGCCATACCTATGTCTTGCCAGATGATGTCCTGACCAAAATCACAAAAACTGTTAAAAAACCAAGTACTTCTACAGTGGAACCATCAACTTCTGCTGCTTCAGCGCCATTAGAAGTTGTCGAAGTCGAACATGACGCAATGGATAACGAAATTTTTGCTTGTTTAAACCTATAGAGATTTGATTATTATGAATAAATACTTGATTATATAGATTTGCTTTTATTTGCACCATATTTTGTTACCATGGAATATTTTGAAATATTTAGCGACTTCTAGCGGATTTTTTATTCGTTTTTTTTTCAAAATCTGGGGACTATTGCATCGAGGTCTAGGGACTTTTTTTTTCCTAAACGCCTCAGTCGCCGGCGCGCGTGCTGTGTAACGGACGTGTTAGTGGAGAATTTTTGATTTTCGGCAAGCCGCAGTAAGTTTTTACGTAAAATATTTGCCTGTAACTCGTATTATTAGAGCCTTTTCGACAAATAATTGTTGTTGTTAGTTTAAACGGATATTAAACTTTTGATTTATGATAAATATGGAAGCTATAAGTTTAGAATTATGTGACTATTAGATGGTTTTCCTAAATTTGTTACTTTGGTGCAATTGTACCAACATCGCCGGGGTCATTGGTACCGGTACAATTGACCCCACGGTAGAAATAACCTCGTGGTTATAATAACAGAATCTATATCTATACTTATAATAAATCTGTAGAGAGGTCAATTCTGTACATGATATATATTTTCAAAATAACTATCAGGGGGTAATTAGTGATCGATACTGATGCCAAAAATGCAATCAGTAAAATTTTTGTCTGTCTGTCTGTCTGTCTGTCCCTCTGTCTGTCTGTCTGTATGTTCCTTATAGAAACAAAAACTACTCGACGGATTTTAACGAAACTTGGTACAATTATTCTTCATACTCCTGGGGAGGTTATAGTATACTTTTCATCACGCTACAATCAATAGGAGCAGAGCAGTGAAGGGAAATGTTGGGAAAACGGGAGAAGTTGCTCCATTTTTTAAGCTTCCGTCGCGTGTGCAGCCTTAATGGTTAAAGCTACATAGAAATCATTTATGACGGAAATGTTCTACATAAAATTATCTAAAAAATATCCCAGAACAGCATATGTCTATCTTTTATGGTTGACTCACAATAACACGTGTAACTCCCGATAGCTTAGCAGTTCGGAGCTTTCTGATTATATTTGTTTACTCTTACGTTTATAATACTCTCACTCATCCCTAATTAAAAGAAGTTAATATTATTACCTATTCAATAAAAAAATAATCATAGTAATCGGTGTAGAAACACCAAACTTATACATGAAATACGATAATAAGCCATCGCGCCGTCGCGCGTGAATACTGAATCATGCCATAAGGATTATTTTTGTGTAACGGTTGCCGCGCTCGACGCGGGTCGCGGCGGTAGGGTATAAAAAGGCGGGAGGTCCGAGCGCGAGCTTCAACCACCCCGGAATACATTCCGACCTCGCCGCCGAGGTCGCAATCGTAACCGCCCCCCCCCCTATCCCCTACTCGGTGAAGCTGTGCCAGCTGGGGGCACAGCTGAGCCTGTAGCACTTGTCCCCCCCGTCATGATCCAGCCTGCCCCGTCTGGCTGTCATATTGATATTAGCGACGCTCAGTCGACTAATAATTTTCTCTAGTTTTAAGCCTGGCCGGGGGCTTTAAGTTCGCTTAAAGAACCCACAGGAAACGCCCGGTTGAGCAGTCTCGACCCTTAGTGGTCAACTGCGAGATGCCATATATAAATAACTAAATAACTAACTAGCGCGAGCTTCATTCAATATTTGGCTGTTGATGCGTTCAGAGCGTTCGACCTTATTGACAGACAATAATTGATATTAACAAACCGTGCTTATTAGCGCGACTTTTAGTCTTTAAATAGTTTATTTGAATTTCTTTTGTTGTTATTTATTAACTATAGTAGTTATAGGTATTTATTTTTAAGTGAAGTAGGTATAAGTAGATAGCATTGCACAGGCGTTTCAGTTTTATTTTCATTTCTTTTTTTGTTGTAAGTTGTACATATTTCTGGGTATAATTCTATTAGAATATTTTAGTTTAAATAGGCACTTAGATTTTAAGTGCAAGTTAGCTATAGTTAGGACCTCTAACGTAGGTTATTTTGTTAGGTAACTGACAGCCTTTCCGTTACCGTCGATTAAAAATAAAATACACAATGCCACCTAAAAAACGATTATCTTTATGTCGAACTTCGAGTAAAGCTAAGAGAATGAGAATTACGCGTTCTCAAGAATCGGCAGAGGAAAGAGCACATCGGTTAAACTCTATGAGAGTTAGTGCCTCAACTTCTCGAGCCAATGAAAGCTCTCCAGAGAGAGAGATGCGATTAGCAGCTGACAGATCGAGACGAGCTACATCACGGGCGTCTCAAAGCTCTTCTCAACGAGAGCTAAGGCGTACCATTGACCGAGAACAACATGCGTTATCCCGAGAAGCTGAAACTGCTTCACAACGAGAATTACGGCTTGCAGCTGACCGCGAACGGCATACATTATCTCGCGAGTCCGAAACCTTCACTGAGAGGGAATTACGTCTCACAGCTGACCGCGAACGGTATACTTTATCTCGCGAGTCTGAAACTTACACTGAGAGAGAATTACGTCTCACAGCTGACCGCGAACGGCATACATTATCTCGCGAGTCTGAAACTTACACTGAGAGGGAATTACGTCTCACAGCTGACCGCGAACGGCATACATTATCTCGCGAGTCTGAAACTTACACTGAGAGGGAATTACGTCTCACAGCTGACCGCGAACGGCATACATTATCTCGCGAGTCTGAAACTTACACTGAGAGGGAATTACGGCTTACAACTGACCGCGAACGGCATACATTATCTCGCGAGTCCGAAACCTTCACTGAGAGGGAATTACGGCTTACAGCTGATCGCGACCGTCATATTTTATCTCGAGAATCTGAAACTTTTACTAAATATCAAGACCGTTTGACAAATGATAGGGTGCACCATAATATTATTCGATCTCTTGAAGACGAACATGAGCATGAACAACGACTAGAGTCGGGACGCGATTATTACAATTCTTTGAGACAAGAACGATTAATAACTTTGTCTAATGAAAGATTAAGAATTGAAAATATTCGGTCTCTTGAAACAGACAATCAGCGAGAGGCCCGTCTTACTGCAGACAGATTTCGACATAGTCTTAATGACTTAGATGTACACATAGAAGATCAATCTACAAATTCGGTGGCGTGGTCCGACAAATTTAAAAGTGGGTTTGCTTATAACCTCTCAATTGATTACAGATCATCTTCTGTAATAGGCGATATGAACGTAGTATGTTCTTTTTGTAATGCTTCAAAGTGGAGTAAGGAGTCTGTTGGTTTCTGTTGTTCTGGAGGTAAAATAAATTTGCCTTTGTTCGAAGACCCACCGGAACCTTTGAAATCACTACTTTTAGGGGAACATGTGCAATCTAAACAGTTCTTAGACAATATTCGAACTTATAATAGTGCATTTCAAATGACATCCTTCGGTGCTCAACAAATCTCAGAAGGTCCTTTCATGCCTACTTTTAAGATACAAGGTCAGCTTTACCATTTGATAGGGTCCCTTTTGCCTGAAGACCAACCTAAATTTCTTCAAATATATTTTGTATCCGACTACAACGAACAGTCGAATATAAGAAATCAATATTTCCCGAATTTAAATACTGAACTCATTTCACAACTTCAGAACATGTTGCATCAGGTTAATTCGTATGTATGCAGTTTTAAATCGGCATTAGAAGCTCTTCCTCAAGATGGTGATAACAATTATAAAATTGTTATAAATGCCGATAGGCGTCCAACTCAGGAACACCCTGGGCGTTATAACGTTCCATCCACGAATGAAGTTGCTGTAGTATTGGTCGACCAGGAATGTGATAGGCGTGATATCGTTATCCGTTCCAGAGACAATCGTTTGCAACGTATTTTCGAAACCCACAGGGCTTACGACAGTTTGCAATATCCGTTGATATACTGTCGAGGCGAAGACGGTTATAATTTCGCTGTATACCAAACTGATCCGCGTACAGGCGCACCTAATTATAATAAAAAGGTGTCATGCCTTCAATTTTATTGTTACCACTTGCAAGTGAGACGGAATAGATTTGTATACTTTCAACGTTTTCGTGGCATATTTAATCAGTTTATTGTTGACATGTACGCAAAAATTGAAACCGAAAGATTAGTTTATATACGATCTAATCAAAGGCAGCTGCGCGCTGAAGAATACGTGCACCTTCGCGACGCCATGCAGCAAGATAATGATACTGTGAATATGGGCCGTTTAGTTATTTTACCCTCTTCTTTTACTGGTGGTCCACGCTACATGCACGAACGTACTCAAGACGCTTTTTGTTACGTAAGAAAATATGGACGTCCCGACTTATTTATTACTGTAACTACCAATCCCAAGTGGGATGAAATCACTCGGGAGCTTCTTGAGGGTCAAGCACCGCATGACCGCCATGATATTATCGCAAGAGTTTTTCATTTAAAATTAAAATCAATGATAGATCTACTTACCAAAGATAACATTTTTGGAGAAGTATTGTGTTATATGTATAGTGTTGAGTGGCAAAAACGCGGCTTACCTCACGCACATATCTTGCTTTGGTTAAAAGATAAGGTTCGACCTAATGATGTAGACAGTTCAATCAGTGCTGAAATTCCAGATCCGATTGCAGATCCCCTGTTATATGACATTGTTAAAACTCATATGATACATGGTCCATGTGGTGCATTAAACAGGAATGCTCCTTGCATGCAAGACGGTCGTTGCACTAAAAGATATCCAAAAGCATTAGTAGATGAAACTGTAACAGGACATGATGGATACCCATTATATCGTCGCCGTTCAAGAGACAATGGTGGTTTTACTGTTGAAAAGCGAGTGTCTGGACAACAGGTTACTTTAGATAATAGGTGGGTCGTTCCGTATTCGCCTGTGTTGTCTAGAGCATTTCAAGCTCACATAAATGTAGAAATGTGTAATAGTGTAGAGTCAATAAAATATATTTGTAAGTATATTAATAAGGGCAGTGACCAAGCTACGTTTGCGTTGAGAAATGAACATGATGAAGTTACTAGATTTCAGTCAGGCAGATATATCAGCTCTTCAGAAGCTGTGTGGCGGATTTTAAGTTTCAACATTCACGAAAGATATCCACCTGTGACCCATCTGGATGTTCATCTCGAAGGCGGTCAACGTATATATTTCAACGCGGAAAATGTTACAGAACGATTAGAGAACCCTAGACAAACAACTTTATTAGCATTCTTTCGACTTTGCCAAACTGATAATTTTGCAAAATCTCTTTTGTATGAGGAAGTTCCGTCGTATTATACCTACGATAAGCAACGAGGTGTCTTTAACCGTAGACGCCGTGGCAGGCCTGTAGATGGCGAGTCAGGTATTTTCAAAGAACATGTTCTTGGTAGAGTGTATACCGTTCATCCTAACAACGCCGAGTGTTTCTATTTGAGATTATTATTACATACAGTGCGAGGACCAACATCATTTATAGATTTGAGAAAAGTAGACGATGTTGTTTATCCAACTTACCATGCAGCTTGCCAAGCGCGTCGTTTGCTTGAAAATGATCAGCATTGGGATGACGCTTTAGCAGAATCCTGTGTTAGTGATAATCCACGACGGTTACGCCATTTATTTGTAACATTGCTCACATTTTGTAATTTGTCAGATCCTGTCCAATTATGGGAAAAATATAAAGAAAAATTTGCAGAAGACTTTCTTCGGAATATATCTCACAATGATGAAGGCGCAACTAATGATAATTTCCGTGATCTTGCCATAAATACGTGCTTATTAGCTCTTCAGGAAGACTTAACAGCAGTAAGCGGTAAATCACTCTCTGAATATGGTTTGCCAACACCAACCTCAGTCGGAGAGGTTACCAATAGGGAATATTCCGCAGAGATTGGTTACAACTCAATGGAACTGCTGGCAACATTAGAAAACGGTGTCCCAATGATGACTGCAGAACAGCGTTCAGTCTATGATCGCGTGTGCGAGAGTGTTCAAAATAATTTGGGAACAATATGGTTTTTAGATGCACCTGGAGGAACTGGGAAAACCTTTTTGACTAAATTAATATTAGCTTATGTTCGAAATCAGCGTAAAATTGCTCTTGCCGTGGCTTCATCAGGTATAGCTGCAACATTGCTACCAGGAGGTAAAACTGCTCACACTATGTTTAAAATACCAATTGATTTAGATCGCACGGAAAGTCCAACCTGTAGTATTTCAAGAAATAGCGACAAAGCTAAGGTATTACGTGAGTGTAATTTAATCATATGGGATGAATGTACGATGGCCCATCGAAAAGGAGTAGAAGCGGTAGACAGAACTTTAAGGGATTTAAGACAAAATGATCGGCCAATGGGCGGTATCACAGTTTTATTTTGTGGTGATTTCCGACAAACCTTACCAGTAATACCACGGGGAACCCGAGCTGATGAGGTTAGGGCTTGCCTGAAAAGCTCTTATTTGTGGCGTGATATACAATCGGTGCATTTGACTATAAACATGCGAGTGAGAACTGGAGATAACCCGGATGATCGTGAATTTTCTGATTTATTATTAAAGATTGGTGAAGGTACCTATCCACAACTACACCAAGGAAAACTTATTCTGACGCCTGGGTTATGTTGTATAGTGCAATCCCAACAACATCTTATATCGTCGGTTTACGGTGACGTAACAAATATATTAAATAGGTACAATTCTTGGCTATGCGAAAGGTCCATTTTAACTCCTCGCAATGACCAGGCATCTGAGATTAACAATAAAATACTGTCGAATATCCAGGGGGAAAGCAAAGTTTATAGTTCAATAAATAGAATGGTCGATGAACAAGAAACCACTAATTACCCGATAGAATTTTTAAATTCTTTAAATATGCCCGGACTTCCTTCTCATGAAATTTGTTTAAAAATTGGCATTCCAATTATTCTGCTCCGAAATTTAAGACCACCACAACTTTACAATGGAACTCGGCTAAAAGTAACCCAGTTGCAACAAAATGTAATCGAGGCTCAAATTTTAACAGGCTGCGGTGCAGGAGAGACCGTCTTTATTCCCAGAATTCCCATAATACCAAATAATTTTCCATTCCAATTTAAAAGAACGCAATTCCCAGTAGCGGTGTGTTATGCAATTACAATTAATAAGGCTCAAGGGCAGACTTTTCGTGTTGCTGGAGTAGATCTCAGTGTCAGTTGTTTCTCGCATGGTCAGTTATATGTCGCTCTTTCCCGGGTTAGCAGTTCTAGAAATCTTTATGTTCACGTGCCGGACGGGTCAATTTTCAACATAGTTTACCCGGAAGCTTTGCGCTGAAGTATTTTCGTTATATAGGTACTTAAGCCTCATGTGAAAGTGATCTAAACAATATTACCAATACAATACAAGGAGTTACACGCTGACGGAGTCGCGGGCACAGCTATTGATAATAATATTCTGCGGTTCGTTTTTGCGATATTTTTCAACAGTATTGTGAATTGACATATTATATTTCCCTACTAAAATACGAAAGTTAATCTGTCTGTTACATCAAAATCACTGAACCGTTAGGAAGGACATATGGTACTTTTTTACGAAAAACGACGGAAACGCGGACGAAGTCGCGGGCAAAAGCTAGTAATAAAATAAATACTTAAAATATACAATTACTTATTAGACATGTTTTTGTTTTAAATGCCACGAAATAGAATAAAAAAACGGACCGTGGGTCAAGAGATACTTTGTTGTATGAACAGGCATATGATGCGATATTAAAAGGGCGTAGCATACGCGCCGCTGCGAATATGTTCAACGTTTGTCATGTGTCTCTCATAAGATATAAACGTAAAAGAGAAGCAAATCCCGACCAATTTATTTCTATGGGGTAAATACGCGGTAAATACTTTCGTTGCTGGATTATAATCCAGCAACGAAAGTATTTAACCTCAATGGTCAATCTGTAATAGAGTTGTGGATCAACTCTTGGAGGTTTATAGACAGTCCAAAACGCCCCACCCTTCATCACTTCCTAGTGTTTGGGCTGGGGAGAAGAAGTGATGCAACAAACTCCCCAGCAACACGTCTCTGTCTTATATAATTATGTTTTAGTATTATTAATGTTGCAACGCCAACGTCTCCCCTCTCGCAGGCGGGAGCTGGTATCTGCAACTCTTTCCTGAAGATGAGGAAAGGGATCGTCACGCTTGCGCTTAAATCCTTTATTTATAACTACGTTAATTTGTCTGATTACAATGTACCCAATTCAGAGAGACCGGGAACCGTTTTACAACGTCAATTTGTCTCAAGTACGTGTTCTGTTAGACCTAACGCATAGAACCTCTGAGGACACTAATACGATTCTAATAGAACACGTTTCCTAAGCACTAAATAAATGTCTTACTCAATCCTAAGACAGAGTACTACGAAGTCCTACAGCCATTGAGGAAGACAAATGTTGAGTAATTCTAAACGCGTGCTAATATGATTGACACCCTTACGGCGACCTAGCCCTTTCTATTAAATAACACAATGCACAAGCGCTTCGTAGACTCAGTCTCTAGCAGAACCCATTAGGATAGAACCTGGTATACGCCGAAGTGGTACATCGTCACTTCACATTTCCTTAATCTTCCCCATTTAGAGGATGCAGTCCGGGCGTGAACCGTCCTGCTTCCAATACATGTCTCTAAAATACTGACGTCCTACGGGACGGGTTTCTCGAGACAGGCTCCCTAGCGTTGTTAAAACGGCTACCAATTCAGTTTGAGGTACTTGGTGATGTCTAACCCCTCTCCCTGGAAATGTGCATTACCAGGCGTCACGCAACATGCTCTGTAGCGAGGCCTTTTTGGAAGTAGGTTTGGTTGCGCTGTAATTGTAACCAATTACAGATCGGCTTTATAGCCTAGTTTGTTTTAAATGAACTGAGTATTTTCGGTTCTGCCTTCCATGATTTGATTTGATTAATGGCGCGTCAGTTAGAGATCAGTAATCGTCATCAGTTGTCATAAGTCTAGTGTCGGAGAAAGGCCTTCCCCGATTCCCTATAACCAACTGCAAGTGACAATAATCTACTGAGGTATAGATTAGGAGGTGGACACATAATACGAGAGAACAAAGCATTAATTATAAATTACGATATTAAGTAATAGTAATTACGCCATGCTGCAATAAACGCTGCTGCTGCTGCTGGAATAAATTATCATTAATCGCTCGTCAGCGATATCACTTATATCAAGCCTCAATACAATGAGGTATAGATTAGGAGGTGGACACATAATACGAGAGAACAAAGCATTAATTATAAATTACGATATTAAGTAAGAGTAATTACGCCATGCTGCAATAAACGCTGCTGCTGCTGCTGGAATAAATGATCATTAATCGCTCGTCAGCGATATCACCTAACCGTTACCAATCAAGTCTCAACACAAATCAATCTGCAAGGATTATAATAATAGGATAGTCCGTAACTATTATGTACACACTATTAATAAAGATTAAGTTAGGTTAAGTAAAGATGACACTTACCGAATAACTCCTTGAAGGGAATTAGATGGCAACTCACTTACTAACTAGCCTGTACTCCTGCATCGACTAGTGGCTCCAACATACACACACACATATACTACATTAAATACTAAATTAATCTAATCTGGGATTAAACCTAACTATATTTAACTTATTAACTAATACTCGCTGTCTTGCGACAGCCCACTGTGACATGGCCTCTTGGTATTCACTATGACTCCTAACTTAACTAGCCTAGATCGGACGTCCGTCTCTAGAAGCGGTCTAAAACCAACTGCCTTAACGTTTTTCACAATAATCATTCTAAAATCGCCACGACGCATTCATTAAAGGCTCGAGAAGGGCCCCCAGCCTCTCGGCGCCCGACCATAAATCGTCCTCATTGTTTCAAGGGTGCACATTTGGCCGTCTCAACCAAACTCATCTCAACCAGATGTGACGTTGTATTGTTAGTTGCATCGTTTTTAGAATTAAACATAGAATACTTTTACAAATTCTTTGGAAATTAGATAAATTATTGCATCCGACCCGTCAACCGCCATACTCAGGACTTTTGCTCTTAATTTATGTCTCACAAGTGATTCGACAGATGCGCTGGCTTTAAAACAATATCATAATATTTTGTTGTTAAGTTGGGGTAACCGACAGACTGTCACAGCATCAATAAACTGCCACTGCGTTGGCAAAGATGCATTGATTGCATGGGTGATTACTTCGATTAATACAAATAAAAAATGCATGAAAAAAATTCGTTTCAATTTTTTCATACAAAACGGCAATTTCATAGGTAAAGACCTATTATATGCTAACGCTGCCGCCACTGCTTTTGTAGATAAACTATCAGATGTGTACTGTGAAGAACTGAACACAATGATGGAGAAGCTGGCACATCTCCAACCAGCATTGGTCAAACGCTCGTCTCCGCTGCTCCTGCACGACAACGCGCGACCTCATACTGCACAGCAGACGGTCTGGTATCAAACATTATAAAAGCGAATACTAAAGTCTACCAAACAACCTGTAAAAAAAGAATCCTTAAACCTTGGATTACAAGTGGGCTTTTGCGCTGTATTTGACATAGGGACCGACTCCATAAACAACACAAAAAGAGCCCTACTAACTACACCTTAGAAACAACGTTTAAACGTTATCGGAATTATTGTGATTCTCTGTTAAGAAAATTGAAAACAACTTATGAAAAGTCCTTACTCCAAAACCCCAAAACTCCCAAAGATTCGTGGAAAGCAATAAAGTCCATAATTAACTATACTGATGATAAATCAACTGCAGATGGCTTATAAATTAAATTAAATAAAACTTTAATCAGACTAGGTCCATAAATATTAGGTTGGGGAAAAAGTATTTTCGCATTAAAGTATGTATGAACTTAAAAAAAAATCTCTTTGGCTATACTATTTTTATCTGGCTGGTTTTGGTATCATTGAAAGTTTAAATTTTAAAGAACATAATTCCAAATTCAAATTAGGAAAATGTGTGATTTTCATTTGTTTTTCGTATGTCAAGGTGAGTGAATCTAATGAAGAAATTCATACATTTTAAAATTTTACTACAAAAAAGGTAAAAATGCAACGCACGCCGCGAAAAAAATTTGCGATGTTTATGGACCCAGTGCAGTGTCTGTGAGAGTAGCACAAATTTGGTTTAAGCGTTTTCAATCCGAAAATTTTGATGTCAAAGATGCACGTCGCTCTGGTCGACCTATTACGGATAAAATGGATGCCATTTTTGAAAAAGTGGAGCAAGATCGGCATATCAGTAGTTACGACGTAGCTGAAGACAGTGGGAATTGACTACAAAACAGTTTTGGCGCATTTGAAAAAAACTGGGTACACAAAAAAGCTTGATATTTGGGTACCTCACGAGCTCATTGAAAGAAACCTAATGAACCGGGTACTCATTTGTGATTATTTATTACAACGTAATGAAACCGAACCATTTTTGATGAAGCTGATAACTGGTGATGAAAAGTGGATCACGTACGAAAAGAACGTGCGAAAAAGGTCATAGTCAAAGGCCGGTCAGGCTTCACAGACTGTGGCGAAACCCGGGTTAACTCGCAACAAGGTGATGCTGTGTGTGTGGTGGGATTGGAAGGGCATTACTCATTATGAGCTGTTACCACCAGGCAGGACCATCGATTCTGAACTCTACTGATGAGATTAAAGCAAGAAGTTGTGAGAAAGTGGCCGGAATTTATCAACAGAAGGGGTGTGGTTTTTCATCATGATAACGCTAGACCTCACACATCTTTAGCCACTCAGCAAAAATTATGAGAGTTTGGCTGGGAGGTGTTAATGCATCGATCGTATAGTCTTGACCTTGCACCTTCAGATTTCTACCTGTTTCGGTCTCTTCAGAATTCTTTAGGCAGTGTCTGGTTAACATCACGAGTGGGCTGCCAAAACCACTTGTCGCGGTATTTTGATCAGAAGTCCCAAAATTTCTATAGCAATGGGATCATGTCCCTACCTACAATTGAAAACTGACACCAAGTACCCTCTGCGTTATAGAAAAAATATTACAGACCAAAAAATAAAGGCTATCAGATTTTCAATAAAAAAGGCAATTGTAAAGCAAACATCTGATTTAGAATTCGAGAAACGAGCACACGTTGAACTTCTTTATAACGATATATTACAGGCTCATAGACATGTCTTTGGTGACCATAGTTCTTGCAAACAATATTTCTGAAATAAACCTAATACGGAAGACACTAGCGAAAATGAATTTAGGACAAGCTCTCTTTGGAGCAAAATTTGCCAAATTATGTCAAACGTTGCATCTCACGCACCCAGTCTCATACATAATGTGGAAAGTAATAAAGCTGAAAGTTACAATAGTATTTTAGAGGCATGAGGAACAGGGTGTAAAGTTCACTCATCCTCCATTGAAAAGGGAGGATCCTCCGACCAGACGGGTGTCGTGTCTGGTGGGCAACTGCCCGACGGTTGATGTCGGGACGTTGTATATATGCTAGTTGCGCGGTAAACTCTGATTGCGCGATGCAGGATTGCGTGACGTCAGAGTGACGCGTAGTAACGTAGTTCGTATGTGGCGATGTAGATGCCGCCACAGTATAATCGCTAAACTAGTTGGCGGAAAACGCATAAATTTTAGCCTGAAAGGTGGCTATAAAAACCGATGCAAAGGTGCCGCAATATCCTATAACACCCGTGCATTATTATCAACGACTTATAAACATGCCACCGGAAAAAGTCCTAAAGGAAAAATGAAGCTGCTTGAGCAAAGAAGATTACTGAAAAAAAAAAAATACTTTAAAACAAAAGTCGTGAGAAAAAGGAATAGATTATTATTTAGCAAAGGGGAAGATATTAACTATGGTGAAAATTGTGCTAGAGAGGATATAGTTCCAGAAATAAAAGAGAAAGAAAAAATTACTTTCATCAATAATTTAAACAAAAGCAAAGAAAGAGAAAAAATTGAAAAAGAGACTATTTTACAGAGTTTATGTAGTGAATGGCTGGAATTGAGAAGGAAACTGTTAACAGCCTCTAACTTCGGCCGCATTATAAAGAGGCGTTCAAATATCAGTTGTAGTAACCTAGTAAAAGATTTACTTTATAAGGAAAGCATTAGTCACGTTAAATCTATAAAACATGGAACTGAAAATGAAAAAATTGCTCTTGAGCAAATTTCAAAAGACACTGGATTAGATATACAACCATGCGGTTTATTTATTGACGACGAATTGCCGTATCTAGGCGCTACTCTTGACGGTATATGTGTTGAGGAGAACATGGTGGTAGAAATTAAATTCCCCGTTGCAGCACACCAGCTGAGTTTTACCAAAGCAGTTACTAAAAAAAAATACCCTTTTATAAAACTGATAAAACTGGTACGATTATTATTAATTTCAATCATAATTGGTATTACCAAATTCAGGGTCAGCTTCACATAACCAAAAGAACAAGATGCCTTTTTGGAATATGGCTGGGTGAAAATATTCCTATGAAAATCGATATTACAGAAAAAGATGACAAGTTCTGGAAAGACGTAATGGAAAATAAATTAATTAGGTTTTATTTTGATTGCATATTACCGGAACTTATTGATCCAAGATACCCGAGAAAAATGAAAATTAGAGATCCTATTTATATAGAAAAAACGGTGGAAGAAAGCGCTAATAAAAATAAATTACCCAAAAAAAGGAAACAAAATGATGAGGAAACCAACAAAAAAATGAATTACAAGAAGACGATGTACATAGGCTGCACTAAAAGTATTGGGAATGGAATATATCCATTGTTCCTGTCATATTAAAATCTTTTTAATTAATAAT
This sequence comes from Cosmia pyralina, assembly GCA_946251885.1. Lineage (NCBI taxonomy): Eukaryota > Metazoa > Arthropoda > Insecta > Lepidoptera > Noctuidae > Cosmia > Cosmia pyralina. Next base: position 19,400,481 of record OX276342.1, on the reverse strand, counting down.
AATAATAATAAGTATAGCGTATATATATATATATATAGCGTCCGTATCCTGGCTACGTTTCGGTGACCTTTTCGGGGAAACTGAAGGTTTCGTCTGTGCAATTATGGACGAAGTTATCTTGACGAATAACTATCGGAAACATATTATGAAGGACGGGACGGTTGACGTGTGTCGGGCATGCCACCGTCCGGGTGAGTCCATCAGACATATTATCTCCGGTTGTTCTCGTCTGGCTAACGGCGAGTACTTGCACAGGCATAACCAAGTAGCTAGGATTATCCACCAGCAACTTGCTTTGAAATATAAACTAGTCGATTCTGTGGTACCATACTACAAGTATGTGCCCGACCCAGTTCTCGAAAATGACCATGTCACTTTGTACTGGGATCGGTCTATCATTACTGACAGGACTATTGTCGCCAATAAGCCTGATATAGTAGTGATAGATCGGTTAGTGCGCCACGCAATGATAGTCGATGTTACCATTCCACATGACGAGAACCTCGTGAAAGCTGAGAAAGAGAAACAAATAAAATATCTCGACTTAGCTCACGAGGTTGTTGATATGTGGAATGTGAGCTCGGCTGTCATTGTGCCGATTGTCGTAACGGCCAATGGCCTGATGGCCGAAAGCCTCGAACAACATCTCTCGAGGCTATCATTAGGCGGTTGGATCAAGGGCCTGATTCAGAAGGCAGTACTCCTTGATACGGCTCGCATTGTGAGAAGGTTCCTGTCTCTGCAGCCCTAACTACCGGTAGCTTGGACCCTGCTCCCGACACCGGCGGACCTCTATTTTTTTATATTTTTAAATGTTTTTTTTTTATATCCTTTTTTTAAGAAATATTTAAAAATGTAAATAGATAAGAAATAAAATGAATAAACGACATAATAATAAAATGTATTTATTTTCTCCCACAAATATTAAAATTGACACAGTATAAAATTACAAAATTTGAATATGGAAGACAGGAGCCCATACTAAGTATAACCTGTGCTACGGGTCTCCTGGTCTCCTTATCTCGAACACAGAATTGAGAGTCAAACTAAGGACATAAATTGACAGCAGCAGGGAGCTCTTACAGATATTAAACTATAAAATAAAGTAAACTTTAAAAACAATACAAATAAAGAAAAAAATAAAATAAGAAGTGGTGTAGTATGTGATTTAGTTCGTGAGTGTATATGTGGGTTTAGTGGGTGTGATGTACGAGTTGTGCTTGTGATGTTTTGGGTGTGTGTGGGTGTGTGTGTGTTTGTGTGTGTGTAGTGCATCTGTATTATACTTCTCTGTAACTGTATAACAATTTCTCAGTATCGTCGTAAGTAAGAGTTAGGAGCTAAGTTGAGACCTTACGCCTGCATTCAATTTTTGTAAGTGGATAAATAGTAAACAGCTTATTCGCAATATTATACAGACGAGGCCCTTGGAAAAAGAAGAAATGTCGGCTGAAACGCGTTCTAGCCGGTCTAGTTTGGCAGACTTGGTGAGCACGCCTTCTTTTTAGAACTGGGTTAAAACGACTGTAGTTCTGGGAGGCATGTTGCCTAAGTATAGTAGCGAGGACGTATAATTGTCTAACCGTTAGAACTTCAACTTTTAGATATAGGTCTGCCGTAGGAAAAAGGCGCGGTTTGAATAGGCTGACTTTTAGGATGAGTCTTTGAGCTCTTTCTAGTCCAAGGAGGTGCGTTTTGGCTGCTCCACCCCATGAAGAGATGCAGTAGGTGAGGACAGACTGACACAGCGCCAGGTAGACAGTTCGCATGACTTTAGAATCCGCTACATGCCGAAGATTTTTAAAAACATAAGTAAGTTTACGGATCCTCTTGGAGACATTACTAATATGTTCATTGAAGTTTAAGTTGTCATCTATTGTTACACCCAGGTATTTAATGGATTTAGATTTATTAATTTGTGGACAATTACAAGATAAGGCTATTTGTTGAGGACAAGAATGTGCAATTATACTGTGTGATGGGATGGAAGTGTTCCGTAATGAAAAAGTTAGATAAATGGTTTTAGTAGTATTTAGAGTTAGAAGGTTTGAGGCAAGCCAGTGGCAGACCGTGTTGAAACCTTCTTAGGCGTATTTAAAAACTTCATCCCAGGTGTCTCCATAGAAGGTAAGGGTTGTGTCATCAGCGTATGAGGTAATTTTGCAGTTTTGGAGATTAAGCTTGCAGAGGTTATTTATATAGCACAGGAAAAGCGATGGGCCCAGAATACTGCCTTGAGGGACTCCGAAGATTACCGAGCTCTCCCCGCTTACAGTATCGCCTATCCTCACCCTCTGCGTGCGATTTTTAAGGTAGTCTTTAGAAAGGAGCAGTTCCGAACCTCTTATACCCATGCTCTCAAGCTTTGCCAAAAGCTTATCAGAAGAGACCGTGTCAAAGACCTTTGCTAGGTCTATGAAAATTGTAAGGCATTTCTTTCCCTCATCCAATTTCGTTGCGATGAATTCGGTAAAGTTGTGTACCGCCTCGTCTGTCGATTTTCCCTGTCTAAAGCCATACTGGGCATCCGCAAGTAACTTTTTATTTTCCAAAAAATTTACGAGCCTCCTATTAATAATCTTTTCAAAGATTTTAGACAGAGAAGGTAAAAGTGAAATTGGACGATAATTATTGACATAGTCTCTTCTACCGTTCTTGTATATGGGAATTACTATAGATTGCTTGAGAGCATTGGGAAACACACCCTGCCTAAAACAGTTATTAAATATCTCCGTGAGTGGGGGCGCTATGTATTCCTTAATTAGTTTCAGAACTCTATTCGAGATACCATCCCAGCCCGTGCTGCAGTCCGATTTCAGGTTCTCAATTATACAGGCAACCTCCTCACAATCAGTGTCTAAGAAAACAAAGGACGAGCAATGAGCACTATGAGAATTAGTGTCGGAAAACGGTTGAGTCGTTGGTATGGCATTCGCTAATTGGGCGCCTATATTTGCAAAGAAGCTATTAATTGCGTTACTAGATTGTATAGGCGTTTGTTCTAACGTAAGTAGTTCGTGGTATGTTTGTTTTGTTTTATTTATGTTCGTTATTTTTTTAATACTACTACAGAGCTTCTTACTATTATTTTTGGCCAGCTCAAGTTCATGTTTTTCATATTGTCTTCTACATTGCTTTATTATACGATTGCAAAAATTTCTGTACCTCTTATAAGTAGTTGCCAGTACTTGATTATTAGGTTCTTTTTTTAGTTTAAAATGCATCCTATCCCGATTTCTGATACATCTGAGTAAACCTACTGTGATCCAAGGTTTTAATGTTACTTTGTTACGTGGAATTCTGATTTTGATTGAATTTGTGAGTATTAACTGTTGGATATGTTGTATGAACAAAGTAACAGAGACGTTTGGATCACGATCTTTAAGTATTTGGCAAAAATCAATATTTTTACATTCCGCAATGACACTATTGAGTTAACTTTTTCGAAGAATTTTTTCCTGTTCAACATGCTGTTGTTATTTTTATTTTCCAGACAGAAAAGAACTGCTTCGTGGTCAGTTATGGCCGAGTTCAGTATGAGCGATAATGTGGGTAACTTCGTTTTAATAATGACGTGATCAATACAGCTTTTAGATCTAGTTGGAATGTCATAGGTAGGGATTAAACCGTGGAATGTCAATAGTTCGAGATAACAGGACACGTTTTGATTTGAGTCAAGTATATTTATGTTAATGTCGCCAATGATAAGGATATTTTTAAAGGATGATAACTCAGATATTAGTTTGTCCAGCGAGTTTAGGAAATTCTCAATATTTTTGAAACAGTGCGGTCTGTATAACGCAATTATAACCGTACCCTTATGGCCTATTTTAATTACCATACAATTAGCGTCGCTGAACGCGGGTTCATCTACCTGAAAATCCAGGTGTTTACTAGTATAGATAACTAGTCCGTCATTTTGGTTATAGTGTTTAGTGGTGCTAAAAGAATCAAGAAAGAAGAAGAATTGAAAACTCCTTGGTTTTAAAAATCGAATACCATTTATCTATTTAAAAAAAGATTCTCGGTCTTGTCACAAGGTTTTGTCAAACTTGTTTAGTCGTTGAGAAAATGGAATTGACACGAGAAAATTCAAGAGCGATGATTTATTATGACTTTCGAAGTGGGTTAACACAAAAACAGTGTGTTGACCGGATGATTTCTGCATTTGGTGATGAAGCCCCATCCAAAACCACAATTTATCGCTGGTTTGCTGAATTTCAACGTGGACGTGTCAAGCTCAGTGATGATCCCCGTCAAGGTCGTCCAAAAACTGCAGTCACCCAAGAAAACGTTGATGCTGTGCGTAAGCTGATTGAGGAAGATCGACATGTGAATTACCGCGAAATTCAGGCAACTTTAGACATTGGCACGAGTCAAATACAAATAATCTTGCATGAACAATTAGGTGTAAAAAAGTTGTTTTCCCGATGGATACCGCATTCGCTCTGTGAAGAGCAAAAAGCGGCTCGCGTTACTTGGTGCGTCAGAACTCTCGAAAGATTCCACGCAGGATCCTCAAATGCTGTATACACTATCGGATCAGGTGACGAATCCTGGATATACGCGTACGAACCCGAAACAAAAAACCAATCACGAGTTTGGGTGTTCGAAAATGAGCTAAAGCCAACAAAAATTGTTCGTTCACGGAGTGTTGCAAAAAAAATGGTGGCCACGTTTGTCTCCAAAACCGGCCATGTTCAGTTTCAATTCCTTTATTGGAGATTTTGTTTAGCCTACATTATATCTATTAATACTTACGTTTTGATTACCATTCGTTATCACAGCCTCAATTTAAGACATTTTAGCACCCTTAATGTGACATTTAGATACGTCATATAATCCCCGGAATAAAATATGATTTTTAGTTTTCTTGAGGATTGCAAGTGTTACGGCGCCAATCGAGACATCCATTAATCCGTCAAGGGCTGCTTTAATCTCTGATTCGCTAAAACCTGGGGTGGAGGTTGTGATCGTCCTTGATCTCTTACCCCCCGGCTGACGACTTTCAAAATAAACACCGGCCCGGAAAGCTTTAATGATCTCAATGTAGTGAGAGGGTTCGTCGACCGGAGAAGATGGTGAATGCGTTGGCTTTGGGAAATCTTGCGTGCCCGTTGTTTGTGCCTCGGACATTACACTGAATTGTGGTTTGGAACTAACAACGGTCATAATCCCCGCCATGTCTGTACATACTTTAAGGCTGGTTCCTCCGATGCGATTGACCCATGACAACAAATCCCTGATTTCGTAAAAGGTCCGATTCCGCAGATGTAAGTTCTGTATATGTGTCAGATCTACGGTATGACAGAGATCATCTTCATACACAGAACTTACAGCGTCATCTAGCCCCGCTGCGAGCTTCTCCATTTCTCCCGTAATTTGGGATTCGGCCAGAGTACCCTCTTTGGTTCCGTCTTCTGGATCTTCGTCGACCTGAATGTCGGGATCGGTGTCATCTCCAACGGGTTCCTCATCCCTTCCAGTATCTTCATACTCTTTGATAGGGCCACTCGTGTACCACTCCATGTTGGCCTTGAGAGCAGCGATGGCATTCCCTGCGATACCCATCTCCCCTCCTATATTTTGGGAGATAGGTACCTCAGAGTCGTCCTCGTCTCGACTAAGATTTTCGAATTCCTTTATCATTCTGGGCCCAGCTCCTCTCGCATCTAGTTTACGTGCAGATTCTATCAGGTTCTTATTCATTTTAGCACTGTTGTTTTTTTCATGACAAATTAAGCATAAATCTAATTATTATGACAAACTTACAATAGAATTCTGTGACTTGTTGCCGGTTTAGGAATGTGAAGATTTTAAAGATTAGAATGCATGGGATCCTTAGCTAAAAATGCACCGATCGTTTCCTCCCTTGTCGGACCTAATTTCTGAATACATGCCTTATAAAATTTGTGGATTTTGATAGGAAGAACTCCCCCTATACTTCTAAGATAGGTCAACCACTCATATGCAGATTTCGATTTGTAGATCTCACTAGCTGGATCCAACTTATGATTGGGATCCCCTTCTTCTTCGCTGTCTTCATTAATTGCAAGTTCATATTTGGGATCTGTTGAATACACCTTTGTAAGATTATGTCCACGAGAGTGTACATATGCAACAATTGTCGCATTGTACAGCAATGTTCCGACATTGCCTTCAATTGTATAGATGGCATTTTTTGACCTTTCAGCGAGGAGTAATGCTCCGATAGCTTGTGAAAAGAAGAAAAAACTAGGGTTCACTACTGTTGAATATGCAGTCTTAGTGACCAAACCCATATCGACTTGATAAGGAAAATAAGAATGGGTGACATCCAGTTCTTCATCAGGTTTCATCATTCTATCCAAATCGTCACCGATACTCTCTTCAAATACCCATTCAATAACATCTGTGACGTTGGTTGTCCCAAGTTGTTTCATGAGGAAGGAGTAAGAAAGTAGAGCAGCACAATCTTTGTATCGTGACCCAATCGTTCCCATTCTAAGTACACTGGCTTCATGGCTGGGATATTTAATGAAAAACATATCAAGACCTGCAACCAACTTATTAAATGTCCGATCTCCCTGCCATGTGGCATACATGGTGAATGCCTCGTTGATCATCAAGTCATCATCTCTGACACCAGTTGCGGTAAGTTGGTTGTTCAGTCTTGTGACCATCAATGCCCTATACTCTGAGTTGGTTATCCTGATCATTCGATAAATGGCGAGTACGTACATTGCAATCCTAACATACATTTTGTCTGTGACTGGATCAGCAACTCCGTCTAGAGAATGGAGCTCCTCTGTGACTTCAAATAGAGTCCATGGGGTGATTTCATCCCCTTTCTTGCCAATATGAACATTGTATGATTGCCAGTCCTCATCCAACTTCTCTTTGAGCGTTTTGCCATATAAGTATAAAAATGTTCTGGCATGCTCTATACGAACCTCATTCATTTTCCCTTCATTATGCACATAACCTGCCGCTGTAATCAGATTAGGAGTTGTAAGCTGGATGTTTAGTGTAGGTTTCTCATTCCCATTAGATGCAAAATATGTTGATGGATATTGAAACTCAACAGATCCCGAAGGAGCTCTCACTACAATTTTATTCCCGGATTTTAAACGATACATGATTCACAAAATTCTGAAGTTTAACATATAACTGTTATGTAAACTGTTATGTAATGTTGCGACTATTCCTCTTGAGGGACAAAGAACGGTTAATGCAGAATGGTATGCTAGCATTTGTTTGCCACAGGTCGTTTCTGAACTCCGTAAAGAGTACTGCAACCGCCGCATCATCCTCCATCACGACAATGCGAGTTCTCACACCGCGCACAGAACAAAATAGTTTTTAGAGCAAGAGAACATAGAATTATTAGACCATCCACCGTACAGCCCCGACCTAAGCCCTAATGATTTCTATACTTTCCCTAAAATAAAGAATAAATTGCGTGGTCAGAGATTTTCATCACCTGAAGAAGCTGTGGACGCCTACAAAACGGCCATTTTGGAGACCCCAACTTCCGAATGGAATGGTTGCTTCAATGATTGGTTCCATCATATGGAAAAATGTGTCAAATTTCGCGGAGAATACTTCGAAAAGCAATAAATACATTTTTAAATAGTAATGTTGTGTCACTTCCTTGATTCCCGAAATTTTCAGTGCCGCCCTCGTGCAAGAGAAAGAAAATGTCAAAGAGAAAGAAATAGAACTAAGCAAAGAAAAAGAGGTTGTAGAGAAAAATTAACAAAACAAGAAAGAAGAAAAAGAAAACAAAGAACAAGATCTTGTCTGGCTAACGAAATTTCCAAAAGTAAATATATAAGGTGCTCTAAAAATATCTGCCACCGCTTCAATGGGTAGTGAAAAAAATTTGTACCCCGGAATAGTTAAATCAATTTGAGAAAATAAAGTAATTAAATAACATGTCATTACTTTATTCTGCATAACGTCGTTCACAAACTACGCGTGACGTGTTGCTTAATCAATGAAAACAATGGCTATCTCTTTCTAACTCTTCTTTGAATGAACACAGAAATAAGCTGACAGTTCGTACCTAACTATCTAATCTACTACAATTATGTAATAACGCAATAATACGTAGGACAACAAAACTGTTTTAAAAGTGCACTTACTTACCAGATAGCACATTCCTTCAAAAAAACTGACATAAATAAGATGGTAGGTAAACTCCCCATCACACTTAAAACAGGTTTTGGACTGTCAAGTTAGTGTAAGAATCGTATTTTTTTTTTGCTATTATTATTTTTTAAACCAATTAGGTACTTCAATATTAAATAACGATAAATTACAGTAACTTGGCGTGTTTAAAAGTTAATCACCTTATTTATACCAATTGCACCGTATTTACAGTTATTTTCAAAACACTACCTACCTACTTATCTACAAAACTGTTGCACATGTCCGCCTTCGCGTTGCACACAAATGTAAGTACGTTTAAATGTACGTTTGCGTACATGTCTTTGCACTTTATTTAATGTGTCCGTTTCACTTTTCACTTGCCGAAAACCACGTTTGATGCGATGGATACCGCATTCGCTCTGTGAAGAGCAAAAAGCGGCTCGCGTTACTTGGTGCGTCAGAACTCTCGAAAGATTCCACGCAGGATCCTCAAATGCTGTATACACTATCGGATCAGGTGACGAATCCTGGATATACGCGTACGAACCCGAAACAAAAAACCAATCACGAGTTTGGGTGTTCGAAAATGAGCTAAAGCCAACAAAAATTGTTCGTTCACGGAGTGTTGCAAAAAAAATGGTGGCCACGTTTGTCTCCAAAACCGGCCATGTTCAGTTTCAATTCCTTTATTGGAGATTTTGTTTAGCCTACATTATATCTATTAATACTTACGTTTTGATTACCATTCGTTATCACAGCCTCAATTTAAGACATTTTAGCACCCTTAATGTGACATTTAGATACGTCATATAATCCCCGGAATAAAATATGATTTTTAGTTTTCTTGAGGATTGCAAGTGTTACGGCGCCAATCGAGACATCCATTAATCCGTCAAGGGCTGCTTTAATCTCTGATTCGCTAAAACCTGGGGTGGAGGTTGTGATCGTCCTTGATCTCTTACCCCCCGGCTGACGACTTTCAAAATAAACACCGGCCCGGAAAGCTTTAATGATCTCAATGTAGTGAGAGGGTTCGTCGACCGGAGAAGATGGTGAATGCGTTGGCTTTGGGAAATCTTGCGTGCCCGTTGTTTGTGCCTCGGACATTACACTGAATTGTGGTTTGGAACTAACAACGGTCATAATCCCCGCCCTGTCTGTACATACTTTAAGGCTGGTTCCTCCGATGCGATTGACCCATGACAACAAATCCCTGATTTCGTAAAAGGTCCGATTCCGCAGATGTAAGTTCTGTATATGTGTCAGATCTACGGTATGACAGAGATCATCTTCATACACAGAACTTACAGCGTCATCTAGCCCCGCTGCGAGCTTCTTCATTTCTCCCGTAATTTGGGATTCGGCCAGAGTACCCTCTTTGGTTCCGTCTTCTGGATCTTCGTCAACCTGAATGTCGGGATCGGTGTCATCTCCAACGGGTTCCTCATCCCTTCCAGTATCTTCATACTCTTTGATAGGGCCACTCGTGTACCACTCCATGTTGGCCTTGAGAGCAGCGATGGCATTCCCTGCGATACCCATCTCCCCTCCTATATTTTGGGAGATAGGTACCTCAGAGTCGTCCTCGTCTCGACTAAGATTTTCGAATTCCTTTATCATTCTGGGCCCAGCTCCTCTCGCATCTAGTTTACGTGCAGATTCTATCAGGTTCTTATTCATTTTAGCACTGTTGTTTTTTTCATGACAAATTAAGCATAAATCTAATTATTATGACAAACTTACAATAGAATTCTGTGACTTGTAGCCGGTTTAGGAATGTGAAGATTTTAAAGATTAGAATGCATGGGATCCTTAGCTAAAAATGCACCGATCGTTTCCTCCCTTGTCGGACCTAATTTCTGAATACATGCCTTATAAAATTTGTGGATTTTGATAGGAAGAACTCCCCCTATACTTCTAAGATAGGTCAACCACTCATATGCAGATTTCGATTTGTAGATCTCACTAGCTGGATCCAACTTATGATTGGGATCCCCTTCTTCTTCGCTGTCTTCATTAATTGCAAGTTCATATTTGGGATCTGTTGAATACACCTTTGTAAGATTATGTCCACGAGAGTGTACATATGCAACAATTGTCGCATTGTACAGCAATGTTCCGACATTGCCTTCAATTGTATAGATGGCATTTTTTGACCTTTCAGCGAGGAGTAATGCTCCGATAGCTTGTGAAAAGAAGAAAAAACTAGGGTTCACTACTGTTGAATATGCAGTCTTAGTGACCAAACCCATATCGACTTGATAAGGAAAATAAGAATGGGTGACATCCAGTTCTTCATCAGGTTTCATCATTCTATCCAAATCGTCACCGATACTCTCTTCAAATACCCATTCAATAACATCTGTGACGTTGGTTGTCCCAAGTTGTTTCATGAGGAAGGAGTAAGAAAGTAGAGCAGCACAATCTTTGTATCGTGACCCAATCGTTCCCATTCTAAGTACACTGGCTTCATGGCTGGGATATTTAATGAAAAACATATCAAGACCTGCAACCAACTTATTAAATGTCCGATCTCCCTGCCATGTGGCATACATGGTGAATGCCTCGTTGATCATCAAGTCATCATCTCTGACACCAGTTGCGGTAAGTTGGTTGTTCAGTCTTGTGACCATCAATGCCCTATACTCTGAGTTGGTTATCCTGATCATTCGATAAATGGCGAGTACGTACATTGCAATCCTAACATACATTTTGTCTGTGACTGGATCAGCAACTCCGTCTAGAGAATGGAGCTCCTCTGTGACTTCAAATAGAGTCCATGGGGTGATTTCATCCCCTTTCTTGCCAATATGAACATTGTATGATTGCCAGTCCTCATCCAACTTCTCTTTGAGCGTTTTGCCATATAAGTATAAAAATGTTCTGGCATGCTCTATACGAACCTCATTCATTTTCCCTTCATTATGCACATAACCTGCCGCTGTAATCAGATTAGGAGTTGTAAGCTGGATGTTTAGTGTAGGTTTCTCATTCCCATTAGATGCAAAATATGTTGATGGATATTGAAACTCAACAGATCCCGAAGGAGCTCTCACTACAATTTTATTCCCGGATTTTAAACGATACATGATTCACAAAATTCTGAAGTTTAACATATAACTGTTATGTAAACTGTTATGTAATGTTGCGACTATTCCTCTTGAGGGACAAAGAACGGTTAATGCAGAATGGTATGCTAGCATTTGTTTGCCACAGGTCGTTTCTGAACTCCGTAAAGAGTACTGCAACCGCCGCATCATCCTCCATCACGACAATGCGAGTTCTCACACCGCGCACAGAACAAAATAGTTTTTAGAGCAAGAGAACATAGAATTATTAGACCATCCGCCGTACAGCCCCGACCTAAGCCCTAATGATTTCTATACTTTCCCTAAAATAAAGAATAAATTGCGTGGTCAGAGATTTTCATCACCTGAAGAAGCTGTGGACGCCTACAAAACGGCCATTTTGGAGACCCCAACTTCCGAATGGAATGGTTGCTTCAATGATTGGTTCCATCATATGGAAAAATGTGTCAAATTTCGCGGAGAATACTTCGAAAAGCAATAAATACATTTTTAAATAGTAATGTTGTGTCACTTCCTTGATTCCCGAAATTTTCAGTGCCGCCCTCGTGCAAGAGAAAGAAAATGTCAAAGAGAAAGAAATAGAACTAAGCAAAGAAAAAGAGGTTGTAGAGAAAAATTAACAAAACAAGAAAGAAGAAAAAGAAAACAAAGAACAAGATCTTGTCTGGCTAACGAAATTTCCAAAAGTAAATATATAAGGTGCTCTAAAAATATCTGCCACCGCTTCAATGGGTAGTGAAAAAAATTTGTACCCCGGAATAGTTAAATCAATTTGAGAAAATAAAGTAATTAAATAACATGTCATTACTTTATTCTGCATAACGTCGTTCACAAACTACGCGTGACGTGTTGCTTAATCAATGAAAACAATGGCTATCTCTTTCTAACTCTTCTTTGAATGAACACAGAAATAAGCTGACAGTTCGTACCTAACTATCTAATCTACTACAATTATGTAATAACGCAATAATACGTAGGACAACAAAACTGTTTTAAAAGTGCACTTACTTACCAGATAGCACATTCCTTCAAAAAAACTGACATAAATAAGATGGTAGGTAAACTCCCCATCACACTTAAAACAGGTTTTGGACTGTCAAGTTAGTGTAAGAATCGTATTTTTTTTTTTGCTATTATTATTTTTTAAACCAATTAGGTACTTCAATATTAAATAACGATAAATTACAGTAACTTGGCGTGTTTAAAAGTTAATCACCTTATTTATACCAATTGCACCGTATTTACAGTTATTTTCAAAACACTACCTACCTACTTATCTACAAAACTGTTGCACATGTCCGCCTTCGCGTTGCACACAAATGTAAGTACGTTTAAATGTACGTTTGCGTACATGTCTTTGCACTTTATTTAATGTGTCCGTTTCACTTTTCACTTGCCGAAAACCACGTTTGATGCGCCTTTTTAGTTCTTCCACACTTCTTATGTCATGTCCAGTTTGGCCGTAACAAGGTCCTTTACACGACCCCATAAAAAAAAGTCTAATGGGGTTAAATCTGGCGAACGAGGAGGCCACGGCACTGGCCTTCCTCGGCCTATCCACCTCTCACCACCGTACCACACACACGTGTTCTCAGTAAGCGAAGATACGTATCCACGTTCAGTCTGTCCAAGAACACTGGTCCTAGCACTCAGTTGCCGAGTATCCCGAACCACACAATAACATTAAACCGAGTCTGAAAGTGGTCAGGCCGCACAACACGAGGATTTATCTCAGTCCAATAATGCGCATTGTGTATGTTGATCATACTATCCGTGTGAACGTGGACTCATCAGTCCACAGAATGTTGCGGCGTTCTGCTCGAATCCAATTACAGAACGCGAGGCGAGCCGCGTAGTCATTTGGATGCAATTCTTGCACTCTTGTAAAGTGGTAAGGATGTAGCCCTTCCCGATTTAAAAGTCGCCACACGTAGTTGTCGCTTATGTCGAAGACTCTAGCAGCGCAAGAGGATGACGCCGGAAGAAGTCCAACACTTCCTCTTCGAATTCAGCAGAATATCGAGGCCTGCCTGCGTCAACCGGAAGCGTGTCAAAGCGGCCGAAATCTGTACACGGCATTCAAAATGGTATGATGACTCACTCGCACACCAAACCTCTGCTGGTATAAGTTTACTGCTTGCGCAGTTATGTTGTTGCACTCGCGGTAGCACAATACCATTTCATGATGTTGTTGACTGGAATATCGTCGTCTGGGAGGCATTTTTATAGAATGCGCACGCGGTACACACTTCCGTGACCACTGATAATAACGAACTGGGTTTTGTTTCGGGCAATTTTGGGCGACCGAGAGCGCGTGCGACGAACGGAGTAGTGCGGGGGTAGTTGGGGCGAGTGGCCTGCGCTTTGACGCGACGGGGAGCATGCATTGTTTGCACAGAGTACCTACTTTATTGTTCGATAAGAATGGCAACAGTGCATGAACAGCTTCACTGACTTTTTCGAAATCAAATGGCGGTGTGGCAACAGCTAACTGCTATGGGACGGTTTCATACGTAATAAATCAATTCAATCTTATACGCACATTTTTTGTATGAAAAAATTTATGACATAATATCAATAATTTATCTTCACTATTGTAATCTATATACACAATACTGTCTCCCATTGCAGCCGTGGCAGATAATAGGTCTTTACCTATGAAATTGCCGTTTTGTATGAAAAAATTTAAACGAATTTTTTTCATGCATTTTTTATTTGTATTAATCGAAGTAATCACCCATGCAATCAATGCATCTTTGCCAACGCAGTGGCAGTTTATTGATGCCCTTCTTAAAGAAATCAGCTGGACGGGAGGCAACAAATTTTTCAAAGGCATTTTGTACTGCCTCTCGGGTATTGAATTTTTTTCCCGCCAAGAAGTTATCCAAATTCTGGAAAAAGTAGTAGTCTGTAGGCGCAAGGTCTGGTGAGTAGGGCGGATGACGGAGAGCTTCCAACCCCAGTTCTTGCAACTTGGAGACCGTCTGCTGTGCAGTATGAGGTCGCGCGTTGTCGTGCAGGAGCAGCGGAGACGAGCGATTGACCAATGCTGGTTGGAGATGTGCCAGCTTCTCCATCATTGTGTTCAGTTCTTCACAGTACACATCTGAAGTAATGCTCACCCCGTTTGGTAAGAAGCTGTGATGAATCACACCGGCGCTAGACCACCAAACACTGACCATCACTTTTCTAGGGGTAAGTTTTTGTTTAGGGCATTGTTTAGGTGCTGAACCAGGATCCAACCAACTTGCTGAGCGCTTGCGGTTATCAAACAGAATTCATTTTTCATCTCAGGTCACAATGCGGTTCAAAATTCCTTCATTTGTGTGTCTGTTGAGCAGTGCAAGGCACGTCTCGACGCGTACTTTGCGCTGGCGATCATTGAGTTCGTGGGGCATCCATTTGTCAAGCTTTTTTACCTTGCCAATTTGACGCAAATGGACCAATATTGTTTTGACGCTAACGTCGAAAGCTGCTGCTAATTCAGCCGTAGATTGTGTATCATCAGCTTCCACAATCACCTTTAATTCGTCATTGTCGACCAAAGTCTTCGGACGACCGCGAGGTTCATTTTTCAGGTCGAAATTTCCAGAACGGAAGCGAGCAAACCAATAACAAGTGGTGCGTTGGTTTGTAGTGTTAGCTCCGTAAACGTCGTTGATGTTGCGTGCCGCTTGTGCCGCGTTGCTGCCACGACGGTACTCATATTCCATAATTACTCGAATTTTTAACGTATCCATGATGACGAAAAAGATTGAAATGCGATGAAAATGTAACACTAATCAATAAACAAATGACTACTTTTGGAAAAAAAAATCCATGTTTTTAAAATAAAATTAATTTGAAATTAGAATTCTTAGCCAAACAAAAATTATTTTGATTTGAAATAGCCAGTACTGCAGAACGGCAATTTCATAGGAAAAGACCTAATATTTTTAGAGCACCTTATATTAGGTCTTTACCTATGAAATTGCCGTTCTGCAGTACTGGCCATTACATAGACGTATGCTTCCTTCTTTGTGGCTTACATCACGAACTTACTTGAAAATGATCTTAAAGAAGTGATAATTTACACAGATGGTTGCACAGCTCAGAACCGTAACAATGTGGTTTCAAATGCTCTCTTGCGGCTCGCCGTCAAATATAATGTAACGATCACCCAGAAGTTTTTAGAAAAGGGTCACACACAAATGGAGGTAGACTCGGTGCATTCCGTAATTGAACGAAAATTGAAAAATCGCGAGATTCACCTGCCAAGCCAGTACGCGACGATATCAAAAGAAGCCAGAATTAAACCTTTCCCCTATGACGTGGTTTTGCCTGATTACACCTTCTTCAAGGATTACAGCCGGAAAGACTATCTCGTTTATGACTCTATAAGACCCGGACGAGTCGCTGGTGACAAATGTGTAACTGATATAAGGGTGCTAAGGTACAACCCGAATAGTACTATTGATTATAAATTAATGTACTCAGATGAATACATGCGTTTACCCCGGCGTGCAATAGAATCCCTCTTATCCGAACCTCCACAGCTACATGATGGCCCACAAAAAATTACTAAAACAAAATTTAATCAAGAGCTGAAAACTGTCATACCGCCTGATTGCCACGAGTTTTATAATAGTTTAATTTTTGACGATTAAAATGTTAGGTGTTTTGATAATTCAGAGATTTTTATGTCCCTGATGGATGATATGATTAAGGATAGTTATTGTTTGTTTTGATTTAAAGTAATTTTTGTTTTGCTACAGATTTTTGTTTTTTTGTGATTATGATGCGGGTAACAGTTATAGGAGTGTTGTACCTACTTAATATGTTTTATTTTTGTTGAGAGTATAAAAATTATTCCTTTCCCATATTTTTGCGATTGAAAAGTGCCATTAGTTTGTGTTTCAGATGAATAAATAATTGTTTTGTACTTTTTATGATTGTTTCAATTACGCGTATCTACTCATTTTATTATATCATGAGCCTCATATTGGCACAACGAAACCGCGTAAGTGCCGTAACGCCCGCATAAATGAGGGGTATAGTTTCAAAACCCGCAAAGTCCATTTTTTACACGTGGCAATATTTTTATATCTCTAGCAACTCCATCTTTTTCCGCACATTTTAGATTTATTTTTTTTTTAGTCATATATGACATTTTTGTTTTTTGGTATTATTTTTTTTTAGTCATATATGACTAAAAAAAAAATAATACCAAAAAACAAACAAAAATAAGTAAATAATAATAATTATATCAAAACTACATAACTACTTAAGTAAACTACTTAAGTGCATACAAATAAAATAATAATAATAACTAAATACGCTCAACTAATAAAAGCACCTATTCGCTGTTGTTGGAAGAGATTTTAACACAACTTTTATAAACTAAGTAGGTACAAAAAGAATTATAGGAAGTAAAACAATAAGTTATCACAAGCCATAGAAAAAAACAAAATATAAAAAAAATATTTAAGTTAACTAACGAGAATGTCAGCCACAACTTTCGGATAACAAACACATTGTACAACGAAACGTAAACGTCAACATACTAACACATAAATGACATTGACACACGTCAGTCACGTCACTACATCAGCAATAAAAATAATAACATCTACCGGCAAGTTAATTATTGTGAGAAAAAAAAAAAAAAAAACGCAAAGTAAATGTTATGGGTAGATTAACAAAAAGGAACATCAATTTTACATTCTACCGACGACCGACACTACATGAATGTATGGCCAACGTAAAAACAAGCACTGGGATATTTAAATCGGCAAACTCAGCGACGAGCCTTCCTCATAAGCTTCCCTTTGGGGGTTGCTGATACAGACGATGTAGATGCTGACGAGGTAGAAGCTGCAGGCACAGGGAGATTGGGTGCGGCAGCACCGGCGGGATCGGGGAATAGCGCAATTAAGGCTTGTATTCATGCCAGTGACCTTGTGCATTTGGGCGGAGCTAACTACCTCTCTCCACGCCACTCCGCCACCCGCATGCAACGAACGATGCGCCGCGACCGCGCCGCCACCGCGCGTCTTCGCGCCTAGTTCCGTCACAGAGTAACGAAACAACAGAAGGTCAAATCATCGTGAAAGTTAAATTCAATTTTTATGTGTACCGGATATAAAGTGTTCCAATTTTGTTTTTATTTACTAACTATTAATATGCATGTACTGTTCGAGCTACAGTTACGAATAAGTTTGCCAAATGCTTCGAGGCCGCGGGTAGAAACTATACCTTTACTATAAATCAGCCTGGCTTGAAACATGAGGTACACAACTTGTGAATTAAATTATCTATTTAGATAAATAAAAATGTATGGCCAAATCTGTTGCTAAGCGCAAGACTCGAGAACGGCTGGACCAATTTTGGCTTATATTTTTATCAAATTGATAAAGTCTGAGAAAGGTTTCTAGGTAAAGTAGATAGCTAGGTAGGGAGTATATAAGTAATTAGCACTACTGTATGTCATATTTGTTATATTTTTTATAAACGAATACATAGAAACTAAAATTCACTGAAATTTAACTTCCTTTCACAGAGTATTTTTATTCTTTTGGCTGGTTGAACTTCTTCATCCTCACTTATTTCTCCGTGTTCATAGATATTTACTTTTGGAAATTTCGTTAGCCAGACAAAATCTTGTTCTTTGTTTTCTTTTTCTTATTTCTCGTTATGTTCATTTTTCTCTACAACCTCTTTTTCTTTCCTTAGTTCTATTTCCTTCTCTTTGACATTTTCTTTCTCTTGTACATCGTCTTCTTGTAATTCATTTTTTTGTTGGTTTAAATCATTTTGTTTCCTTTTTTTGGGTAATTTATTTTTATTAGCGCTTTCTTCCACCGTTTTTTCTATATAAATAGGATCTCTAATTTTCATTTTTCTCGGGTATCTTGGATCAACAAGTTCCGGTAATATGCAATCAAAATAAAATCTAATTAATTTATTTTCCATTACGTCTTTCCAGAACTTGTCATCTTTTTCTATAATATCGATTTTCATAGGAATATTTTCACCCAGCCATATTCCAAAAAGGCATCTTGTTCTTTTGGTTATGTGAAGCTGACCCTGAATTTGGTAATACCAATTATGATTGGTATTAATAATAATCGTACCAGTTTTATCAGTTTTATAAAAGGGTATTTTTTTTTTAGTAACTGCTTCGGTAAAACTCAGCTGGTGAGCTGCAACGGGGCATTTAATTTCTACCACCATGTTCTCCTCAACACATATACCGTCAGGAGTAGCGCCTAGATACGGCAATTCGTCGTCAATAAATAAACCGCATGGTTTCATATCTAATCCAGTGTCTTAACAAGCAGTGAGCTGTCCGTGGACAGATACATTATTAGAATTAGAAACAATCATCAGGTCCAAAAGAGAAGGGGTGCAGTTAGGGAAATGATGAGTAGCAGAAAGAGGCAGAATACTAAGGTTAAAAGAAGATAAGAGAGATTGAAGTTTGTGAGTCCGACTATCATTTTTGAGAAGACAAGTATTAAAATCGCCCATCAAGACTACGTGGTCATAAGAGGGACAGAAATCATTTAAAAGCGAATCAAACGAGTCAAAGTAATCAATAGTGAGGTTAGGACTGTACATCACCCCCAGAAGCATTTTAACGTGATGCAAGGAAATTTCGAGAAATAGATGCTCCGCAGACCCCGAGTAAGAAGATGGTGAAGTGCTGATAGTCTTGAAGGGAATATCAGTACGCAAGTAAATGGCCACACCACCACCACCCTTCCCAGTTCTATCATTACGGATAAGAACAAAGCCAGGAAGGGCATAATTAACAGATAAAAGAGAGGGCTTGAGGAAGGACTCTGAGATCAGCAAAGCGTCTATATGAGCACAATTAATGGAAGCCAGAAGGTCAGAGTAATGGCTAGGGACACTCTGGGCATTGATGTGGGCTATGTTAAGATTGTTGGGGAGGTGGGAAAGCAAAGTGGAAATTTGATCACCAAGAGTAAGTGGAGAGGAAGAACCACTTGCCGCACTAAGGAAACTGCTAGAAGAGGAAGAACAAGAGAAAAAATCATCATCAACGTCTACATCGATCATAGTTACTTATTTTATTTTTTTTTGTCCTTTGCGTCATGTTTACCGCAAATAAACGTATTTTCTTTCTTCTTTCTTTCTTTATACATAATAAAATGCGAAAAGACTTTTTCCCCAACCTAATATGTATTTAAGTATTTATTATATGTTTTATTTAATGAGTTAATTGTTTTGGATTTTATGTATTTCATTTTCTCTTCTACTCTTACACACGTTGTCTACATCTCTTTTTATCCTCTGTCCTATCGCAGGTATGCTGGAAGAGATTTCTTTTGAAATAAGCATCACCTTTGTACGTATTTTTCTGTTCCTTTCTGTTTGTCTGTTTATTTGTGTGTACATAAATGGTTAAATAAAAAATAAATATTTTTTTTTTTTTAGGATTGACTTCAATTTTCAGTTTTGTTGTTGTTTTTGTTGTGTTTTGTTTTTCAATGTTAAGTTTGTTTTTAGTTTGTTTTTGTTCTTTGTAATATATTCATGATATTTTCATCCTGGGATTCTTTATTTATATTTTTAATTTATTAACCCTTTAACCGCGCGTGTCGCATATATGCGACAAATATTTCCGTGTCCCTACCGCGCGTGTCGTATTTCTGCGACAGAGAACATGCATGATTTTTTCGTTCTATTTTCGTCCTATTAATTGCGTGGTACAACTAAAACTATTATTAAATAGAGCTATTATTTACAACAATTACTTAAAATTATGTGTCATAACTCTAAGCATTCAAAAAACTTAAACAAAAATAAGTAATTGGCAGCTTGAAATTTTCTTCGGCGTCTATCGCGCGTGTCAGAACCCTGACTCAACAAAACTCCAACCCTTAGATGCGGATGTGACTAACGCCACCCCGCACGCCGCACCGCTGCTATATAAGCTCCCGCGCCCTTAGCTCCGGGAGAGTCTTTGTACCGTCGAGCTAGTGTTAAGACCTTGAAATTGTAATCTTTACTATAAGTTAATTGTGTAATTAAAATTCTTTTTAAAAACACAATCTCGATCTTCAATTATTTGACTGGCGCCCAACTGAAAAAGGCATTGAAAGGGGCTACATCCTGACTTCACTGACTCCTGCATCGTGTGAAGCCGCATAGACCTCCGCTGCCTACGAACTCATACTGTGAAAGATGAAGATCTGGCTGCTCATCATCATCGCGTGAGTAGTACTGTCGTTTCCCTTTCCTCACTTGAAATATCCTTTTGTGTGACTGATAGGACGACAAATTACGACTTTTATTTCCGACTGTGTTGACGAGACAAACCTTGCACTCTAATTTACCGACCGAGAAACGAAAAGTCATCAGTAGCAATCGACAATGGCTAACCCTACGCCTAGACCCTACAACTCTCCAGACATTATTATGTCTTTTAATGGCGAAAGAAGTAGTAATATAACGACCTTCACACGGTCCGTAGACTTATATCTTGCCACCCATACTCACTTACCTGAAGACCATAAGCTCAGTGTAGTGTATGGAAAAATAACTGGAAAAGCTCAGAACTTTTTATTACAACAGGTAACAGTCCCCGGTAGCTGGACTGTACTAAAGAACTTATTGACTGACGAATTTGCTACGCGAAAAACCTTAAATAATATTTTAACAGAAATAGGCGCGCTAGTAAAAAACCCAAACGAAGATTTCGCGACCTACATCGATCGCTTGAGAAATCTACAATACGAAGCACAAAGCCTAAGTGCATCCGGAGAAGTAAAAGGATTAATCGAGACCGCAATAAAAAATAATTTGGTCAACTACTTGCCCTATGCATTTCAAATCAGTAGCCTACAAAAGGATTGGAACACTGTCCGCCAAGAAGTGCTACTAGCCGAACTAGAAGGTAGACTCACTAAGAAAAACATAACTCCAACTAATCTGACTAAACCAACTCCCAAGTTTGAAAATAATACTACCCAACGTCAGCATGTGTACCCTTTGCAGCCCAAAGCATTCTTTCAATCACAACCAAGACATACATACCCTCCGTCACCATTTAGTGCACGCATGAGAATCAATCAAAACACTCAACAATTCCAACCGAGATACAACCCACAAACTAATAACACGCCATTCAGGCAACCATTTAATAACGCTCTACGCACAAGCCCCAACGTATATAACGTACCGGCCCCTGGACCATTTAGACAACCAGACGTTAGCATGAGGACCGCTCCTCAACCCGCGATTCCTATCAAACGCCCTCGAGAAGAAATGAATCACATTTATGAAAAAGAAATTGATCCCCTTGAAGAGTACCAATATTATAACGAGAACGAAACTGACTATTACACTGACAATCTTTCGGAAGAACCCAAAGAATCCAAAGAGGATTTGGATTTTTCCCAGGAAACAGACCAGCTCATATCTCCATAATGAATATTAACAGCGCGTTACCTTCTATTAAAATACCTAACTTACAAGCCCAAGCATTGGTCGACACCGGTAGTAGAAAATCTTTTATAAACTCTGAACTCTGCGACCATTTATTACAACACAATATAGCTCAGTACATGGACGAACCTTTCGTTATAACAACGGCTAATAACACAACTACTCATAATGGAAAAATACTCCTGCCATTAAACTACATAATCGCTACTCAAGACACAATGCATGTACCTCTGTACGTACTAGACTTCTCAGATAAATACGAACTCCTACTAGGGTGGGACTTTCTTCACTCCCATGCTACTTGTATAGACTTAAACAATCAAACTTTAAAAACTTCTGAAACTACCATCCGAATGTACCACGCCGAAGTAAAAGACGATTTAGCGTCCCTACTCGAGCCATATAACAACTTATTTACCGAAGACGTATCTAAAACATGCTACCCGTTTGTCAAACATCAAATTCCACTGATAGACAAGGAGCCTGTTTACCAGCGACCCTATCGACTCCCCGAAACTCAACGACGAGAGGTTACTCAACAGATAAGTCAAATGCTCCAAAACGGAATAATACGCCCCTCAGATTCCCCGTGGTCTAGCCCCGTGCATTTAGTCGAAAAAAAAACTAAAGAAGGCGAACCTAAGAAATGGCGAATGGTAATAGATTACCGAAAACTAAACGAAAAAACGCGATCAGATAAATACCCCCTACCTAATATAGAAGACATCTTCTCAAAATTAAACGGATCTAAATATTTTAGTACTCTTGACTTAACCGCCGGCTATTATCAAATTTTAGTTCAACCCGACGCTATAGATAAAACCGCATTCTCTACCCCTGACGGCCACTACGAATAACTACGTATGCCATTTGGCCTTAAAAACGCACCTGCTACATTTCAACGCGTAATGAACTGCGTATTGCAACAAAACATACAAAATAACGAGTGCCTAGTGTATCTTGATGACGTAATAGTCTACGCAAGAACGCCAGAGGAACACCACAAAAAACTGCAAAACGTTTTAAACACCCTAAAGCGCGTTCACTTAAAAGTAAATAGAAGCAAATGCGACTTCTTTCAACGACAAGTGTCATTTCTAGGACACGTACTATCGGCAGAAGGCCTCAAACCAGATCAAAAGAAAATAAAAGTAATTCAAAATTACCCCATCCCAAAGACGGTTAAAGAAATTAAATCATTTCTAGGACTTGTCTCCTACTATCGTAAATTCATTCCCCGCTTATCGCACGTAGTCAAACCAATGACTAACGCTACAAAAAAAACTGCAAAAATAGATACCAACGACCCTGCTTATCGAGAAGCATTCCTAAAAGCAAAACAGTTAATCAGCAACCCACCGATACTAGCTTATCCGGACTTTAAAGAGTTATTTATCGTCACGACCGACGCAAGTGACATAGCATTAGGCGCAGTAATATCACAAAAAGGCAAACCTATAGCTTACGCCTCACGAACACTATCCGAATGTGAAAAGAAATACAACACCACAGAAAAGGAGCTACTCGCGATAATATACGCCACAACTCAATTCCGACCGTACATATATGGCCGGCAGTTTCAACTGGAAACAGACCACCAACCCTTAGTATGGCTTTCAAAATTAAAAGAACCTAACGCACGCCTCAACCGATGGAAACTGCGACTCCAAGAATACGACTATACGATCTCATATAAAAAGGGATGTACGAATCATGTAGCGGACGCCCTATCGCGCATCGAAGTTATGCACAGCAACTGCGCCACAGTCCATAGTAACGCCGATGATTCATCGAACGGTTTTGAGATAAAACATGCACACCCGCCCCGCCGCATGTGCCGAATATTTGTCAAAACGGGAAACATAAATAACCAAACGACCACTCGAAAACCAAATGGTACCCCTGATACCACCCTTACGTTGACGCCACATGGCTACCAAAACGAGTTTAAAGAATTTGTTTTAAAATATTGCGAACCGCGCCGATACGCAATAATATGCTCCGACCAACAGTTAGGAGAAGAACTTAGCGAAGTATACCGAAGCAATTTTAATACACAGCTAATAAAATTGATATGGTTTAAAGACATAAAAATCGAATTGATAAACGAGGAACAAATAATGCAAATAATAAAAGAATATCATTTAAAATTCAACCGTCACCTAGGACAACCAGCTATAACTAAGGAAATAACAGAAAAATACTACGTAGAAAATTTAAAAAACTGTATCGGCAAATACCTGAGCAGTTGCGTTATCTGCAACCGAAATAAATACGACAGAAATCCTTTTAAACCTTTTTTAGAAAAAACTGATACGCCCAAACAACCCATGATAAATTGGCAGATAGACATTTTTACCTGGAATACCAAACGTTATCTCACCGGAATAGATACTTACAGCAAATGGGCATTCGCCGAACCACTTGAACAGCTTTCTCAGCTACATAACGAATTAGCTTTAAAGAAAATATTCGCAATAGTAGGACCCCCTAAGAAAATCTCTATGGACTCCGACACGACCTTTTGTAACGAACCACACAGAATATTCCTATCTAGTCTAGAGATAGAACCACATTACACAAGCTCACATCATCATACGTCACAAGCAGATATCGAGCGATTACATTCCACACTCACGGAAAGACTGCGATGCGCTCAAAGTAACGACATGCCTTTAGTCATCCTTGGCTATAACCAAACTATTCATTCAACTACTAACAAAAGGCCTAATGACTTACACTTCCTCCGAGAAATAAATTTACCCTTTAACCATAGCGAATCCCAGGGCTACTTTAAAAACACTCAGAAGCAAATAGAAATCCGAAAAGAAAAGAATTTGAAAGTTAAGAACACCCAGCTTGAAAAAGCGCGACGGGATACCCTTACACTTAGGAGCCTAGTTTACGTAGAACAAAGCGATAAAAGGAACAAAAGCGCCCCGCGATTCAAAGGTCCCTTTGAAGTAACTAAACTACTGTCTCGAAATAGATACGAAGTAAAGTGTACCCGAGTCACAAAAACGTACCACATATCTGAACTCCACATAAGAAAGAAATATAATATTCCAGGTATGCCTACGGAACATCTGCAATTACCAGAATCCCAGGAAGCTCGATCCTCATCACGGACGGCGAGCGTAAGATCAACCACGGACACTGGACGATTATCTTCCCCATAGATGTAGAACCCCTGCGTATAATGGCGTATAATGTATAGTAAAGAGACTCGACTAATAACCGAACTATCGGATAAAACGAACAAACTCGTACTCAACCAATTAGAACATATTAATCAAAAAACCCGAACTTGTATTCAACATCTAATTTCAACAAGAATCAAAAGAGGACTAATAGATGGATTAGGCTCCATCATTAAAGCTCTCACCGGCAACTTAGATCAAAACGACATGACTAATATAGACAATAAATTTAGCATCTCTGCCTCTGTAATGAAAAAGTTAAACGAACGCTTATTAAAAATAGAAGCCTCTCAGGCACACAAAGCAGCGCATACCGATCAAGCACTAAACGAAACTCATTTAATCCAGATCGAAAATGCAATGGTAAATACCTACGAAACTTGTGACGATATATTAACTACTGTTACCTTCGCCCGACACTCCATACTACACCCAATACTCATAAGTCGTGAGATATTGAAAGACGCTTTAACGACATTACCAAACAACTTGCATTATGACAAAAACTTAGTCAACTTAGTGACACTAGCACAAACCGACGTACATATTGAAGACGCACTCATACAGTTAATTATTCAAATTCCCCTTTATAAAGAAAACACTTATTCCTTAGTGACCTTTTTACCTGTCCTGCAAAAGAAAGACAGCACCTGTACCTACCCATCCCATCCTAAACGACAGTACTTATACAAAGAAAAAGAAATATACGAAGCCCAGCGATGCAACCGCATCTCCTGCGACGCAGCTCCGGCAGCTCAATGTATAATACAAAGCTTTCAAGATCAGAAACTCCAATGTGAAACGTACCAAGTACGGTGCCCAGTAACTTACGTTGAAGAGATCAATCAAACAATGCTGTATCGGTACTTCAATCAAGACACGATTTACCAAGGCGAAGCGATCAAGGAAGGTTCATATTTGCAACAACAAGGCGAAAGCACTCTGAATGTCTACCATCCAGAAACCTGGCTATCAACGGACACCACAATGAATAATCAAGAAGTGGACTTCGATCCAGATCCGGACCAGATTAACGAAGACATCAATGAAATCGAACAAAAACATACCCGGACGATATCCGATCACCTCATCACGATGGGATACCTATTGCCCACCATCCTGCTTGTAATAGGATACTTTTTATTTAAGAAATTCAGAAGAAATCTTCAACGATGTTCTTCAGAAAAAGGAGAGAGGTGTCAGAACCCTGACTCAACAAAACTCCAACCCTTAGATGCGGATGTGACTAACGCCACCCCGCACGCCGCACCGCTGCTATATAAGCTCCCGCGCCCTTAGCTCCGGGGGGGGGGGTGGTAGGCCTGGCCGGGGGCTTTAAGTTCGCTTAAAGAACCCACAGGAAACGCCCGGTTGAGCAGTCTCGACCCTTAGTGGTCAACTGCGAGATGCCATATATAAATAACTAATAATAACTAAGCTCCGGGAGAGTCTTCGTACCGTCGAGCTAGTGTTAAGACCTTGAAATTGTAATCTTTACTATAAGTTAATTGTGTAATTAAAATTCTTTTTAAAAACACAATCTCGATCTTCAATTATTTGACTCGCGCGTCGCATAAATATGACCATAGGGATGGGATACAATGCAATGCGCATTTTAAAAACGAAATAACAAACAGTTAAATAATCAGGTATAATGCATCATTCAGCATAAAATAAACGGTGTCATACCAAATAAAGTTAAATTTAACATATTGCCTTGTGTTATTAATTCTTTTCCTTATTATTCATAAGAAAAATATCCCTCACGATCTTTGTATAATGCCAACATTTTACGGTAGTTCCCATCCCTTGACTCCTATGCTTGCAACATATTTCTCTAGTTAGTCTAGCGCGGCTGTCACATTAATACGACCACTGCCTACGTCACAAGCGGATCAAACGAATGGAAAGTTCAATTAATGTTGTTCGTTGGTATTTGTGCATTGTCGATAAAATAGGTATAAATAAGACTTTCGTTGGGTTTAGGTAACTCCTTGATGAATCGAAATAGTATTTTAAATATTGTGATGTAATTCTGTTATTACCTATATTACCTACTTAACTACCTACATATCCTATTAATTGTTCAAATTTGGAACCGTGTTGTATGTTGTCCTTACCATTATTAAGGTACTGTGACAGTACCTACCAAGCCGGACAGGCACTCGCACTCGCGTTTGTCTCTTTTTCTCTCTCTCTCTCTCTCTTTCATAAATCATTATTCGAGTTTGGGTGTAGCTGTTTTGTGTCCGTGACTTGTGTGTTTGTGAAGTCCCAAGCTACACAGGAATTATTCCTAGTGCATGAGTTATCTTTAAAAAAAAGATAACTTTAATAAGCGTTCTGCACACGATGCCGTCACCGCGCCGCGTCGCCGCGCCGACGCCCGCCGCACAGTTACACTGTAGAATACGAGTCGCGCGAAGCCCGCCACCGCGCCGCCACCGCGCGCGTTCCCGTCCCTGTCTGTTTGATTCATTCCATTAGGTACCGGCTGCGTGCGATCTCGCGGCGTGCACGTTCGTACGCGGTCGGTAATGGAATCAATGGAATGAATCAAACGAGACAGGGACGGGAACGCGCGCGGTGGCGGCGCGGTGGCGGGCTTCGCGCGACTCGTATTCTACAGTGTAACTGTGCGGCGGGCGTCGGCGCGGCGACGGCGCGGTGACGGCATCGTGTGCAGGAACGCTAACTAGGTTCCTTTTTGTTAAAGTTATATACCTACCTAATGAATATAAAAAATAATATACTTACGTAATAAATTTTAATTTGTCATTTCAGGATCATGACGACAATGAAGGCATTAATTGGACGTTAGACATAACTGTACCTGATAAAGAAAACTTTGACGCATTTATTTCGGGGGTATCACCTTCAGTACCTTTGAGCAGCGACTCCTCGGAACTGGATATTTTTGAACATTTTTGTGGCAATGATTTAGTAGAAAAAATATGTTATTTTACTAACAAATATCACCAATTCTATGTCAGGCATACGGATCTAAGGGTGTACGCTCGTTTAAAAAGGTGGCAAGATGTGACTGTTCATGACATTTATATCTTTTTAGCCCTTACGATGCTCTTTACAAGGAATAAAAGGCTCACTATTGAAGAACATTGGTCTGTAGACCCCCTTTTAAATAGTCCCATATTTCATAGTATTATGTGTAGAGATAGATATTGCGCAATACTGGCAATGCTTTCATTTTCTGAAGTACACGATGTAAGTAATTTATCAAGATTATATAAAATTGAAATGATGATTGACCACGCACGACAAAAATTTCGACACACATTGGTCCCCGGAGGCAAACTATGCATTGATGAAAGCATTGTGCCTTTCAAAGGTCGTCTGGTAATCAAACAATATTTGCCAAAAAAGCGAAACAGATTTGGAATAAAACTTTTTGTTTTGTGTGATGTCGAATCAGGGTTTATAATTGATTTCATTGTTTACTGTGGTTCACAAACACAAATAGAGCATGTACCAAATTTAGGTATTACAGGATCAGTAGTCACTGAACTGGTACAAGGTTATTATCATAGTAATCGAGAGCTATATGTCGACAATTGGTGTTCTAGTCCGCGACTTTTTCTTTATTTAAAACAAAGAGGCATTTATGCATGCGGTACGGTCAAAAGTAATAGGAAACATATGCCAAAATTCAAAAAACTTAAGCGTGGAGAAATAGAAGCATTTTCATCTCCTCCTCTTTTAGCGTTAAAATGGCAAGACAAAAAAGCTGTTACCATGCTGTCTACCATACATGATGACAAAATTGTTCCGTCAGACAATTTGGATCATTTTTCTGGTCTGCCTAAATTAAAGCCGCAATGTGTAATAGATTACAATAAAAATATGGGTTCGGTGGACATCACCGACATGATGATGAGTAGCATAGGTTGTATAAGGAAAACTAGGAAGTGGTATAAAAAATTAGGCTTCCACATCATCGATTTGTTTATGCTTAATGCTTTTTATTTGTTCAGAGTCTTAAAAAATAACAAAAAACATAGTTTTGCAGATTTTCAATTAAATGTGATACGGCAACTTTTAGAAAAAAATAAAAGATTAATTGCAAATACTAGCCCAGCGTTCACTTCTGGTACTCAGTCCAATCCTCCTCGCAGTCTACATATCGATGCTTTGGCACATTTTCCTGTACGAATTCCCAGTGGCAAAAGTCAGCGTTGTAAAGTATGCGCGACTAAGAATAAAAGATCACACACACGGTATATGTGTAAAACGTGTAATGTTTATCTTTGCGTTGACACATGTGCTGCGGAATACCATAGATAGAAGCTATCGACTAAATATCGATAGTTTAAGTAAGTAGGTAGATCATCCTGTCACTAATTTCTTTTCTTGCGTTGCTCTATTTAGTCTGTGTTCAACTTCACTTTGTCCATGTCAAACACACCGAGCCCACGTCTTTTTTTACGGTTCAGTGCAAGTGTTATGCGAATTGAACCCTAGTTATATTATACACCTTGAACGTCACAGTTTTGTTGAGCATTAAATTTAAATTTGATAGAAAACGAAATGACATCGAAAAGTAAGTAAATTGTGCCAAATTGATACTTGTAGCCTTTGATTATACACATCCTGTAGCCATTTTTATAGGTACTTATTTATATTTAATTGCTTTTAAGGAAAGTATGACGAGTCTCAGGAATGTAGTCAATCAATTTTGGATCCAACTAGCGATAGTCAAGACGAAATGAATCTTGAAGATGTAGAAGATGTATGTTTGCCTTCGTCGGTAGCACAATCCCAGTTATGTTACTATGTACCACATGACGGTGACTTACGAAGTACAGATAGTACGCCTGATTTATTTGTATCAAGAGGAACACAAACTCTAACAAAAATATCAAGTGTAGGCACACAATACGAAGCGATCAGCACTGACCTAATTTCAAAAACGGCAAAAATATTAGCCGAAAAACATTTCGGTACTAATGTGACTCGCACGAATAAGTTTATAGAAACGTACACACATTTTGTGACATCTATAATACGTCTGATAAAAGCAGACAACGAATAATTTTATGAATCATGTACCTACTACTTGTTACCTACTGTTTGACTGATTAATTGTCCTTTTTTTTGTTTTTAGCTTATGACTGCGTAATTCTAATTATAGTTGTTGCAATTCACGAGCGCACTCAAGCCTTTGCGTGTAGGTTTCGTGGAGTAATTCCACTTTGCCCCACCAAGCCCGCCACCCTGGTGTGGCAAAGTGGACTGCCTAAAATTTTGCAGTGGAATATGCCCCACTATTCTGATTTGATGGGGCGGATAACACTAGCATAAACACTTTGTGGATTCTGCCCCACTAGGGTTGGCACCTCAGGATTTGTGTATGAAGGTTAACATGTATTTTTACATTTGTTTGTAAAAAAAATAAATGTAACCACTGACGTTAGGATTTGACAAGTCTGAGACAAGCAAACGTAAATCTAAATACATCAAAATGGTTATTTAAACAGTGTATTAAGGTTCTACTTTTGTAAAAAACTGTCACATATTAAATCTTCCTGGATTTAATTAAATACATTATATAGTTTTGCTGTATTTATTCAATTTAGTCTGACATAGCTGTGAAATTTGCTATTTGTATTCCATTTACGTTCCGATCCATCCGTTGCAAACATTAAATGATTTAAAAATATATTTAGATGTTTGCCCAGAAATTGATACATTATCACTGTTGATAACTATTAAATAACAAAAAACGAAGAATAATGTACGAGAACACTATTACTAAAGGGATAATTTAAATAATAATTATTAAAAGAAATCGTAAATACTATATTACTAGTATCGAAACGTAACGTAACCACAGATTGTGAAAGAATGCGTTCAGAAACGCTTTATGAGAGTTATAGTTTTATGTTAATTTATTAAGTCTAGTTATTAAGTCTTGTGATATGTACTTGTATTATTGTCATATTATTATTTTTTATCTTTAAATAAATCAAATACTTATTAAATAATAAAAAAATGCGTTGAAATGCATTCGAAAGTAATAAAAATATCGGAAGGATTCAAGTTTAAAAAAAAATCTATATCAATTTATCCCGGCTTCGAAAAAGTAAATAAATACTTGTAATTATAAGCTCATATTAGCTACGAGTCGTATGGTTACATCACTAATTACGCCGCGAACACAAATGTCAAAATAGGTCTATTATTTTGAGGTCCTTTACGTACAAACATCATGGCTTCATTTGTTTGTTAGTATTTTTTTATTTAATCTGAGATTAAAACATGCTGTTGGAGTAAAAATGACTAAACCGGTTATGGTTCACCACTGCCTCGCCCACCGCGACTTATCGGTTGTCCTTGTCTGACATTTTTTGTTTCATTCTGTTTGTTTACAAAATAGACGGACATTTGCATTTGTGGAGTGGTGGTGAGTGGTATTGAGTTTATTGTAAGTATTTTCGTATTTATTTTTCATGGATGCTGATGATTTGTGTAGATTTTTTTTAATAAGATATTTTTTGTGTTTTTCAGCTTTACAAAAATGGCAGAAGACTCTGTAGCAGGAAGTTCTAGTGGGCAAACTGGCCTTGAATTTATAAATGATGGAAAATGTATTATTAGAGCTGGGCATCAATACTATTTCAAAAGAAAGTACAAAAATGCATCTGAAATTTGGGAATGCAAAAACAGAAGGAGACAAAAGTGCAATGGGTCGATTGTAGTGAAAGTAAGTCCCTACTTATTAGTAATTCTTTTTACTGACTCACTTTTAGTAATACGGGTCTAATACAATTTAAAATAATAATAATACATATACATATAATATTACTTGAAGTTGTGCTATGTTATAAATATTTTCTAATACCTACATTTTTTTGTTTTCAGGGAAATATACTTTTAAACGAAAAACCTCACCAATGTCAACCTGATTTTGACCGAAACAAAGTGACAAAATTAATGCAGAAAATAAAGACAGAAATCACTTCAGCAGACGTACCAAGCATTCCAGCAACATACGACAAAAATGTAGCTTCCTTACATTTAGAAAGTAGCAACAGCAATATTGTGAGTAAAATTCCTCCATTTTGTAAAGTAAAGTCTGCATTGTATAAATACAGAAACAACTTTTTACTTGCCAAGTATATTGACGAAGATATTTCTATTTTAATATTTTGTTCAGAGCATGCTAAGAATTTGATGAAAACCTGCAAACATTTTTTTGGCGATGGCACTTTTAAAAGTTGCCCACAACCGTTCATACAATTGTATTCGTTGCATGCTGATTTGGGTAGCTCCCAACAAACAACAATTATTGTGCCATTAGTATATGCTCTTATGAGTACTAAATCAACCAAAGCTTACACCGCTCTCTTTTCTGTAATAAAATCACAGATTCCGGATTGGCAACCACATAGTTTTCAGTCGGATTTTGAGGCAGCGGCTATGACTGGTTTTAAAAATGTCTTTAAATCAGCATCAATCAAAGGGTGCTTTTTTCATTTTTGTAAAGCAATTTGGAAAAAGGGGAAAGGGTTAGGGTTGACAAAATCTAAATATTTGCGAAAACAAGTAGCGCTTAGCGCAGTCTTACCCTTATTACCAGAAGAAAAGATTTTTGAAGGTTGGTTTTACATAGCCGCACAAAGCCCAGATGACGAAAAAAGTAAAGAATTTAGAAAATATATGCTGCGCAATTGGCTGAAAGATAACTTTTTAAAAGTGTGGTGCGTATTTGGGGCAAAACACCGCACAACTAATGCCCTCGAAAGTTGGCATAATAAACTTAACAAAAAAATTCTTAAAAAAAGCCCCAGTTTATTAAGACTTCTTAATGTCTTATACGAAGACATAACGCTTTCAATAGTTAAATCTATGCAGAACCAACCTTCCAAGCTACGCCTTGATAAATATATACAAAACGATCAGAATATACAAGATGCCCAAATGGAGCTCATAAATGGCGACATTACGGTTGGACATTTTTTGGAAAAACTAAGATAGTTTTTCCAAGAAATCTATTTTAGTTTTTCCAAAAAATGTGAACTAAACAAATACAAAATCTATGATTTTAGATGATTTTAATTCTTATAAATAGTCAGTACTCAAACTAATATAGTGGCTGTTTGTTATGATAATTATTTTGTCAACAGTCAGTATTTACCTACTTTCGTTAGGATGTTTCTTATTTGTATTAATAAGACTTTTTGCTATGTAAAATTTTATCATTCTATAATTTTAGTTTTTGTTTTTTAGCCGGAAGTAATTTCGTGGCTGTTTTTTTTGCATATAAATTGTTTTTATTCATAAGGTAATACATAAGACTGTTTTATACCATGTCGATCAATGTGTGATTCTATAATCTGTGACTCTATAATCTGTGATTCTATTTTTTGCAACAAGTAATTTAGTGGCTGTTTGTATGTATATAGTTTAAATTTATTTTTTTTATTTATAACGTAATCAGTAAGAAAATACCTATATCTACACAAACCATACAAAATGATGACGAATCTGTGATTTTGAATAGTTATGTAGTAAATATGTTTCGTTTTAAGAACATATCATAAGAACAAATCATTGTTTAATTTGTGATTATCAAGATTTATCTTAGTTAGTAAAATTTTATTTGTAAAAGGTAATTAATCTGTGATTTATAAACCGATTCCTTCCAGAAATAAATAGTACATTAAAATTATTTATTTATTTTTTACTTTTATTTAAACCACTTCGCTACGTATTAAATCTAAGCTTCCAGCACTAATAACGTTTTACTTACAGATATAGGTATACATTTATTTTTTTTACAAACAAATGTAAAAATACATGTTAACCTTCATACACAAATCCTGAGGTGCCAACCCTAGTGGGGCAGAATCCACAAAGTGTTTATGCTAGTGTTATCCGCCCCATCAAATCAGAATAGTGGGGCATATTCCACTGCAAAATTTTAGGCAGTCCACTTTGCCACACCAGGGTGGCGGGCTTGGTGGGGCAAAGTGGAATTACTCGTTTCGTGTACGTACACGTCACGTAGGTACACATTGCACTTGTGTGTGTGCCCGACGAAGCGAACAGTTGCGCGCGGACGTCATTCATAGGTAGTTACAAATAGGTAACAGTTCAACACACATCTAAATGAAAAGTGCGCTCGTGAATTGTAACAACTATAACCTACTTATTATAAATGCGTAAATCATTGCATTTGATCTAATAGGTAATCAAAACTTATAGGGTATTTTATAGTATACTGAGGAATATGTGTAAATGAATGTGATGTAAAGTATTATACTCCATTTGTTTAGGTAATTAAATAAAGGTAAACAAAAAAACCACGTGCCGTGGTTATCCAACTAAACGTAATACCAGTCTATTCAGTTGTCATGCTACGTCACAGTTGTACTCTTCAATTTAGCAACGTTATAATTCGTTAATAATGTTGCTAAATTGAAGAGTACAACTGTGACATAGCATGACAAGTGAAGTGAGTGATATTACGTTTAGTCGGCTAACTAAGTCACGTGGTTTTTTTGTTTACCTTTATTTAATTACCTAAACAAATGGAGTATAGTAACTGGTAAGCAAAAACAAAAAAAACAATTGTGATTCAAAGATTTATTATACTTAGTTTGATTTGAAAAGGAAAAAGTCGAATAATAAGAGATTATTTTGATGTAAGTAATTAAAATTTAGATAGTAAGATTAAACAATTGTGATACAAAGATTTAGCCATTGCTGTTGTAGGTAGATTTATAAGAAAAGAAAAAAAGTACCTAGTCGATTAATAAGAGATTATTGTGATGTAAACAATTCGAATTTAGTAAGGTTAAACAATTAGTAACTGTTAAAAACATTTACTTATTAGCTTAAAGATGAACGATTGTGATACGAAGAAAGTGATTAGGGTGGTTAATTTAAAGGTCCTACAAACAGGCGCGACACGCGACACAAAACCATGAGCGGTTTCTTTGTGTCGCGCCTGTTTGTAGAAGCCATAAGGCTGATTTAAAATAAAAACATAAAAAATTCTTTGACTTTTTTTTATCGATACAACGATTGCCCCTCCTTATTTATTGTAGGTATTATTTTGTCGATTTGTAGCCTCGCGCTAGGGGCACAATTGATATTTAGCCAAGCGGTTAAAGGGTTAATAATGCCCTGTATCCTACTACTACCACTTGAATTAGGTAGGTAAGTACAGTTTCAATTCGGCAGCATTGCATTTGTCGGAGGGACCACGGGTAAAACAATACCTGTAGTACCTTCCAGGGACTACCATTATAATTCGGCAGTATTATATTTCTCGCAGGAACCACGGGGAAAACAAAATCCCCGTGGTCCCTGCAGGGACCATGGGGAATAGACGGATTGTTATATAAGATTAATTTTATGTCATGCCAAAAGGCGTTCGAATAGTGAATATGAAAAAATAAAAAAGAAGCTCAAAGTGAAAACTGGCACGGAAGCGTCGGAGGTCTTCCTAGCGTTCCATTGTTTCTAGATGTTCACAGGAGGAAACTCAAGGTACTTTCAAAAGGTTCACGTTTCAACGAATCGAGTTGTTACTTACCTTGAACAAACGAGACTCACGTCACATCGACTCCAGCTGTGACTTGTCTTGGAACTTGTGTTGGTTTTCTCTCATAGAGTTTATTACTACCTTAGTCTATGAAGGTTACTTTTGATTTATATAATTTAAATTATTTTTATCAATATGTTAGCCCAAATATTGTATTTTATAGATAATTTTAATTGTTTACTGAATAACTGTGTCCTAAATTAGATTTTAGGTTCTTGAATGAGTACTGATATTTATGGCCGATTCGATTACTGACAAGTGGCATTTTTTGAAAGAAAGACTTCAAAACTGGAAAATCTCTAAAAAAAAATGTGGAATTTTTGTTACGAGACGAGGCTTTATAAGCAATGACCACCACATTCCGAGGCTTTTTTCGATCCTGAATTCCGTGAGGGAAACATCTCCGTGACAAGAAGTCAAAACTATTATACCCTACTGCTTGACTCGGCATCTCCGTGCTGAGGCAACCGACCCGTGCGTGCTACTTTGGATTTATCAGGCTTCAGCGCTGACGAGGCCTGATATCTGGTCTGCCCTGGTGGTCGTACTTCACCTTTCCAACCGACTGCAGCGAAGCCCAAAAGGAGGCTTTATTATTATAAAAAATCTGAGAGCGTGTGTTAGGTAGAGAAGTGTTTTTTTTTACTATAATTTGTCTTTTTTTATCTTTCTTTAAATTATATTTTGTTTACGTGTCTACTCCCCTTTTATTTCAATAGATTCGTTACAGTTTGGCGTCCAACGTAAAATCAAAGCTCTCTTTTTCAAAATTCTAAAACCAACTATCACTAGATTATATTCTTTTGGACTCTTATTTGGCTTAGTCTCTATTTTATAACATGTATTAGGTTTTTTCTTCTTCAACCTTAACAAACTTATACTACACCCCCACACACATTCCATTACCCACTGGTAGTTGGCATCCATTCTTCGCTTGTGAGTGTTCTTAAAACCATTCGTGGTCATTTACAAGTTGGGGTCTGGTTTACTCTACGACGCTATAGGAGAATATCCTATAGTCGTTAATACCTACACATAACTCTACTTATACCTAACTATTCTGTACCCCACACACTTGCACACCACTACGTTTACCCACTGGTAATCGTACCCAGTCTTTGCTTGTGAGTGTTCTTAAAACCATTCGTGGCCATTTACAAGTTGGGGGCTGGGACTGTTCAGGACAACTACAGGAGAATATCCTGTAGTCGTTTATACAAACTTAAACATCTACTTAACACCTGTTACTAATACTGCACTACCCTGCACACTTAAACACATGTTTTTTATTTATTTTTTATTTATATGCAGAAAAATGCAGGAAAGAGAAAATTGAAGAGAAACCTAAGAGCGTCAGTGACGAAACGTCGAAAAAATAAAAATCCTGCAAACAAAATTAATTACTCTACTACAAAACAAGGCGAAAATAATCAACAAGAACAAAACTCGTTACAGACGGAGAACAAACAAGAAGTTCGAGATAGAGTCATAGAGAATATTATAAGTAATAACAGTTCACCAGAAAACGATCAGAACGATGTAGGCTCATTGTGCTAATTTTGGTAGTTTTTTAGATGAAAAAATCAAGAAGACTGGCAATCTCTTGCAGCCTTCGTTCCATCATATTATGATATTGCGGCTGACTATTATTATGATTAAAGGCTAATATGATTCTAGCTAGACTATGTTATGATCAAGTAGGATTCAGTTTTCGTTGTTTTGTTAAATCTTTATTAATGGTATCGAATGTTATTTTATGTTCAGTTTTCAATTACTTTATTAATAAGTTATCTACTCCACGTAAAGTAGGTTTTATTAGTTGCCTGAAAGTGTATGTAAAAAATATGATACAAGAGGATTTAATTTTTTTTGTGTTACCTATTATGTTTATGTAAGCTCAAATTATGTTATTGCGAGTGACTATAATTATGATTAAAGGCTATTGTGATTCTAAACTCTTATGATTTATGTAGATTTCAGTTTTCTTTGTTTTGGTATAATTATCTTTATTAACAGTACTTTTGTTTTATGTTCAGGTTTCAAATACTTTGTTACTAAGTGATTTACTGTGATGCAGGTTTTATTAGTTGCATGAAAGTGTAGGTAAAAGATATGATACAATAGGCCCTATTGTATCATATCTTTAGGGTAGGCGAACCAATGGCACGCGTGCCATTGATGGCACGCGACACAATATTTTGGGCACGTCGCCGATCTCAAAACGTGTAAAAAAAGTGTTAAGTAGGTATTTTATGACGATCGAACGCGAGTGATCCTACGCTACGGAGTGTTCGGTGCGCGGGGTGGGGGCGGCGCGGCGGCAGTCAGGAAGCGCTCCGCAGCGCTCGTTTGTTTTGTTTTTATAAGTCGTGGATTTCAATTGCGAATGACGCATTGTTTGCTTACGCATAAAGTAATAGTGAGTTTTGTTGACATAATTGTATTTTAAAGTTTATTCGAGTGATTTTTATGATTTTAAACTGATATTAGGTCTTTACCTATGAAATTGCCGTTCTGCAGTACTGGCCATTTCAAATCAAAATAATTTTTGTTTGGCTAAGAATTCTAATTTCAAATTAATTTTATTTTAAAAACATGGATTTTTTTTTTCCAAAAGTAGTCATTTGTTTATTGATTAGTGTTACATTTTCATCGCATTTCAATCTTTTTCGTCATCATAGATACGTTAAAAATTCGAGTAATTATGGAATATGAGTACCGTCGTGGCAGCAACGCGGCACAAGCGGCACGCAACATCAACAACGTTTACGGAGCTAACACTACAAACCAACGCACCACTTGTTATTGGTTTGCTCCATGGAGAAAAGAATAAAGCGGAGATGCCGCAAGGCCTAATCTCTTTAGAAACAAGCGTCGCCTGAGTGCGGGTGAGAGGGGGACGAGGTACGGCGATGGCTACGCCCCACGATGGAAATCCCGCCCATTTTTTGTAACGCTATCTACCGGTGAAAGGAATTATTACAGTGAAACTGAACTAGCTATTTTTATTTTAGTTCGTCTACTGGCCACCATGGCGTAACACATCACGAAACATTGTTTTAGAACATTCTACGGGTATTAATATGGCGGGACCATATTATTTATTACCCAACTGCGGGTGAGGCCCAAAAGGTGGGTAATGTGTTCCCTGTTTGAAATTTAAAAAAAAATATAGTGTCATGTGGAGTATCGGGTATACAACATTCGTTTTTGTTTACCCTAAACCTGAAAAGGGGTCATTGTACTCATCATTTTGAACAATTTTTTCTATGGGACCAAGCTTGAAATCGCGAAAAAAAATCAGCTGTTCAGTACATTTTGACGAGTTTGATGTAGATAACTGTACTGAACAGCTGATTTTTTTCGCGATTTCAAGCTTGGTCCCATAGAAAAAAATGTTCAAAATGATGAGTACAATGACCCCTTTTCGGTTTAGGGTAAACAAAAACTAAAGTTTGTTTAGGTAGGTAGGTAGTCAAATCAAAAAATTGTTAACAATCAATCTTTATTGGACAATGCTTATTGTTGGCCACTAAACAACACAGTTTTATTTAACAGCTTTAAGACGCGAAGAACAAGACAGGATTCCAATGTGCTCAAGGGGAATGCAATTTCCTTTAAAGGAATCCTTTAACTCCGTGTTAATAAGAGTTTTTTTGTACCCCGCCTGAAACTGTCGCGCCGTAGGGTTGTTGTTTGTCCTTCCATGTGCCAATATTGCCAAAGAATAACTCAAGGTGATCCTGGCTAAACTTATACAAGGGCAAATAAATAAGTTCCTTTTTTTCTTGTACAAAACTTTTGTACAATCTTATTGCGCTGTCTATAAAAACGATGCCAATGAAACCAGTTTTTCTTCTTGACTGAATAATTTTTTGAGAACATGTTGCTAAATGCAAGATGTAATTTTTAGAAAATATTAAAAATGATAACGTTTTGGAAAAATTGCCTTCATTTTTATTTTTTTTGCTTTTTTGGTTCCGTATTGTTTTAAATTTTTCTAATTTAGTATGGCAAACAAGTCGTTGATTAATTTTAAAAATAAAATTGTTCCAAAAGCTTCTTTGAAATAATTATGCCTTTCTCGGCAAGATTCTAAGGCTTTGGCAACACTTGTACTAAAAAGTTGACTTGCCAATTTAACTTTCATCTTTTCCCAGTGAAAGTTGATATGTCTATCCGTTAGTTTGTTTCCAATATTTAGAGTTTCTTTTTTCTGTAAAAAAAAAACAAATAAATTACATGAAGATAATACATTCGAAAAATAAAATAGGGTCTTGCTGGCATGAGGCCCACATTTTTATTTGTCAGTTAGGACCAACTACTTACCGTTAGATGGCGCACTTTTCTTATTTTAAATTCTTCTTGTTTCATGTATCAAGGTATGTAATTTACCTATAAAATAACTTATAACAAGCTAAATAAACTTAAGCAAGTTATTTGAGCCGAAAATTGATCATCGTATTATGCTTAATTGTGATAAAAACACGGAGTTGTCAAGAGTGGTTATATTGCATCTCTTCGACGACAGATGTCTCTAGCTACTAGCAAACGAGAAAATGTGTTTTAAAATGAAAATATACATTTTAGGGACTTACACGTGAAATGTTATGCCATCAATATGTTTCAGTTTTGATCCTGAACAATTTTTGCATCCAACAACAGCGCACTTCATTATAAAAACAATATAACAAATAAAAAACCATTAAAATACATCGGACCCGAACGCGATGACGATTCACTCGAAACTAAGATTTGTGTCCCCGCCCACCTGTGACGTCTTGACCTTATTGATGGCGCACGACCTAATTGCCTTGCGGCATCTCCGCTTCTTTCTCTACTCCGTGGTTTGCTCGCTTCCGTCCTGGAAATTTCGACCTGAAAAGTGAACCTCGCGGTCGTCCGAAGACTTTGGTCGACAATGACGAATTAAAGGCGATTGTGGAAGCTGATGATACACAATCTACGGCTGAATTAGCAGCAGCTTTCGACGTTAGCGTCAAAACAATATTGGTCCATTTGCGTCAAATTGGCAAGGTAAAAAAGCTTGACAAATGGATGCCCCACGAACTCAATGATCGCCAGCGCAAAGTACGCGTCGAGACGTGCCTTGCACTGCTCAACAGACACACAAATGAAGGAATTTTGAACCGCATTGTGACCTGAGATGAAAAATGAATTCTGTTTGATAACCGCAAGCGCTCAGCAAGTTGGTTGGATCCTGGTTCAGCACCTAAACAATGCCCTAAACAAAAACTTACCCCCTAGAAAAGTGATGGTCAGTGTTTGGTGGTCTAGCGCCGGTGTGATTCATCACAGCTTCTTACCAAACGGGGTGAGCATTACTTCAGATGTGTACTGTGAAGAACTGAACACAATGATGGAGAAGCTGGCACATCTCCAACCAGCATTGGTCAATCGCTCGTCTCCGCTGCTCCTGCACGACAACGCGCGACCTCATACTGCACAGCAGACGGTCTCCAAGTTGCAAGAACTGGGGTTGGAAGCTCTCCGTCATCCGCCCTACTCACCAGACCTTGCGCCTACAGACTACTACTTTTTCCAGAATTTGGATAACTAAATTCTCATATGCATTCCGCGAGATCAAAAAAAGTACAGACCTTAAGACTGCACTGGTCACGTATTATGCGTACGCTTATGCATGGCTTAAATATGGTGTCATCTTATGGGGTAATATAGTACTGACGCGCCTATAGGAAATATTGTGTGTATAATGCCTTTATTCTATGTCATAGATAATTGTAATTTATTGTCTGTGGTTACTCGGTTGAAAACTTCCTCTTCTCTTTTTTTGCTCGCAATGTTCCATGGCGGACTGACTTACAATTCTTTCTTTGTTATTTTATTAAGTAATTATGTGATTAATAATTCCTATCTAACCCATAACGATGGTGCTGTAGTCCTGTCTATTCTGTGTAATAAACAACTACAACGTCTAATCATTTGTTTGTTATTGCTGCTGCCCAAACACCTGTCGCCTACCACTATTCCACGTACGTATTGATCAAAGATCAAATCAACCTCTACCAACAACAGGTTATGGGCCCAGTGCACGAAAACACTGATTGTATTCGATTTTGCGAAGGCTAAAGTTTGGGCGCAAATATAAGGACTGCACAGCACATTCGTGATGGCGGCACAAGCCGGCAATGGCAACCATGCGGTTCACCATAACCTCACTATGGAAAAGTTGGATGGATCGTCAAATTATCACACTTGGAAGTTTTCTATGAAAAATTTACTTTTATTGGAAGGACTGTGGGATTTGATCGAGGGCGAACCCAATCCGGATCCAAATGGTGACAGAGAGCGTAAAACCCTAGCGCGCATTTGTCTCTCCATCAAAACGTCGCTATATCAATATGTTTGGAACGCAACTACTGCCAAAGAAGCTTGGAACAAGCTTTCCGATGTTTTTCAAGACAAGGGACTTTTTCGACGTGTCTTGTTGCTGCGTAAATTACATAAAATTCACTACAATGACTATAATTGTATGACTTCGTACATTGAAGCTATTATTACTACAGTGCAACAACTCTCTGACATAGGCAAAACTGTGGACGATGAAGAGGTAGCTGAAATTCTCTTGAGCGGTCTACCGGCTGAGTATGACTCTGTGGTATCCAATCTGTCTACTGCAACGGTCACCACCAAAATATCCAGTGAGTTGGTTCGTGCTAGACTACTACAGGAGTTCTCCCGGAGAAGCAGCTTGGATGACAATGGAACAGCATTTACCATGAAGACAAAGAAGAGCATCGTTGTTTGTGATTATTGCAAGAAGAGTGGTCACACTAAAACAAAATGTTTTAAATTGAAGCGTACGAAGAAGCAGCAACAATCAAATGAGAAGATTTATTCAGCGTCTGCCTTACTGTCATCACAATCTAGTGATTTCTACATTGATAGTGGTGCTACTAACCACATGGTAAATGATAGGGCATTGTTGCAAGATTTTCAAGACACTAAGAAGGCAGTTATCACTGTTGCTAACAACCAAACAATAAATAGTGAAGGGATGGGTTCTCTTACATTGCATGAGGTAAGACTTTTAAATGCTATGTATGTCCCTGAGTTATCTGTTAATCTCATCTCCGTTTCCAAGTTAGTCCAGTCTGGTCATTGCATTGTTTTTAATAAAGATGGATGTCATGTTTACAATAATGTTGATCAAAATCCTGGCAACTTAGTCGCATCTGCTGCATGTTTTAATGGGTTGTATAGATTTGATTGTAAGTACTTTGCATGTAAATGTAAGTCTATGGACAGTGAACTAACTCTGTCAGGGTCATCGCCAACACAGGCGCACTCTCCACTCCTTGATGACAGAGAGGATTTGTTGAGTGCTACAGTTGCAGCAGACTTAGCAGTGGAGCTCTGGCATAGACGTCTAGGGCATCTGAGCCTTCAAGGTATGAAAAATTTACAAAAGGTTGCATGCGGTATGAATGTTCTGTTTCAGCATGGAAATGAAGATTTGAAGAACTGTGTCCCATGTATTAAGGGCAAGATGTCGGCCGCATCTTGTCCTAAGGAGGCGACGCGTGCTTCTAAAACACTGCAACTGATTCATACTGACGTCTGCGGGCCCATGCAAAAGCCTAGCTGGGGAGGGGCGAGATATCTAGTGACATTTACTGATGACTACACTAGAAAGACCTTCGGCTACGTCATGAAGGAAAAATCTGAGGTATTTACCCATTTTATTAATTTTAAAACATGTGTAGAGAAGCAGACTGGTTTGCCAATTAAAATTTTAAGATCTGACAATGGCGGTGAATACTGCAATCATAAGTTTTCCAAATACTTACAGGAACATGGTATTGTTCATCAAGTTACGGTGCCATACTGCCCTCAGCAAAATGGGGTTTCAGAGCGGCTTAACCGCACATTGATGAACAAAGTTAGGTGTATGCTGATGGAGTCTGGTCTCAGTGAGCATTACTGGGGTGAAGCTGTGATGACAGCTATACATTTGAAAAATAGATCACCTACAGTAGCTTTAGCTGGTCGTGTACCGGAGGAACTTTGGACTGGTTCTCCTGTGGATCTCAGCCATCTCCGTGTCTTTGGCTGTCTCACATACTACCTAATTCCATCACAGAAGAGACAGAAGCTTGATCCTAAAGCTAAAATGTCCGTTTTTGTGGGATATAGTGATACTTGTAAGGGATATAGACTTATAGAGCCTTCAAATCCACAAAAAGTTATTTTGTCACGCAGTGTGGCGTTTTTGGAAAACAAATTTTATAAGGATTTGGGACAAAATGTCAGAGATCAACATGACTTTATTATTTTAGATAACATTTTAAATAATTCTGACATTCCACCTAATATTGATAATACTAATAAAGAAATTAATAATTCTAATGATAAAATCAATAATTTGAATAATAATGACATATTAAGCAATTCTAATAATATTGATTCAAACAATACTATAATAAATAATGATGACATGACATTAACTCATACTAATCAAAATTCTATCTGTGATATTTCAGAGTCTGAAGGAGACTACTGCACAGGGAGTGAATGGGAGGCAGATGGCTCTGGCACCTCCG
This sequence comes from Cosmia pyralina, assembly GCA_946251885.1. Taxonomy (NCBI): domain Eukaryota; kingdom Metazoa; phylum Arthropoda; class Insecta; order Lepidoptera; family Noctuidae; genus Cosmia; species Cosmia pyralina. The sequence continues at coordinate 19,356,449 of OX276342.1, read as the reverse complement.
CTGAAGAGTCTGCTGAAGGATGTTCAATCAATGAGCATCTGACTTCTGGCGTGACATCAGCTGCAGGGGAAGCTTCGGAGCACAATACTGTCACTACAGGTCGTAATGTACGCTCTACGCGTAACGTTCCTCCAAAAAGGTATGGGGATTATGAATGTTTTATGTCATTGCATGAGGGTTTATTAGATGAGCCACAATCTTACAAAGAGGCTTTAGATTCTCCACAGTCTGAAGACTGGCAAGCTGCCATGCAGCATGAGTATGACTCATTAGTCGCTAATAACGTTTGGGAGCTGGTTGATAAACCAGTCAACAAAAATATAGTTAAAAGTAAATGGGTGTATAAAGTTAAGCATGACACTGATGGTAACTTTAACTGTTTTAAAGCGCGACTTGTTGCCAGGGGTTTCACACAAAAACAAGGAATCGATTATAATGACACTTTCTCACCAGTGGTACGCCATTCCACAATGAGAATCTTATTTAGTCTTAGCAATCAATTAAATCTAGATATTGATCATATTGATGTAACTACAGCTTTCTTAAATGGTGATCTCAATGAGGTAATTTACATGGAGCCACCTATGGGATTTTCAAATAAAGTTCAAGGTAAAGTTTGTTTATTAAGAAAAGCCATTTATGGACTTAAACAATCTAGCAAAATGTGGAATGAAAAGGTTCATGACCTTCTTGTTTCACATGACTTCAAGCAATGTAAATGTGAACCATGTGTTTATACTAAGAAAGTGGGCAATGATTTTGTTATGATAGCATTGTATGTGGATGATTTTTATGTATTTTATAGTCAAAATAGCAATGTTAAAATTCATTTACAGAAGATACTAGAACAACAATTTAATGTTAAAAACTTAGGCCCTCTGAAAAATTGTTTAGGTATAAGAGTCACTAGAGATAAGTCAAAGGGCACTTTATATTTAGATCAGTCTGAATATATTAAGAGTTTACTTGTAAAATTCGGAATGGAAAATTGTAAACCTGTAGCCACACCTTTACCATCAAATTGTAAATTACTTAAATCTGAAAATGCAAGTGCACATTTAGATAATAGTGTATATAAATATAGACAACTTTTAGGGTGTCTGATGTATTTATGTGTATGCACTAGGCCAGATATTGCATATGCTTGCAGTTATTTAAGCCAGTTCAGCACTTGTTTTGAGAAAAGTCATTGGCTCTATTAGCTGTTATTCTCTATTTAGCTGGTACAATTAATTACTGTTTGTTTTTTACAAGGAGCGTTAATTGGAAATTAAGCGCATATACTGATGCCGATTGGGCGAATGATGTCAACAATCGTAGGTCTTATACTGGTTATGTAATCAAGCTAGGTAACTGTACAATCAACTGGGAATCACGCAAGCAGCGATGTGTCACATTATCCAGTACGGAAGCGGAATATCTGGCTATAGGTGATGTTTGTAAAGATATTTGTTTTATTAAGAATTTAATTTTGGAATTGACATCTACCAATTTGAATAACTGTATTGTTTATAATGATAACCAAAGTGCTCAAAAATTGTTGGAATCTAGAGAGTTATGTCATAAGCGTACCAAACACATAGACATCCGATATCATTTTGTTAAGGACCTAGTTAAAAATGGTTTGATAAATGTTATGTATAAACCTACAGACAGAATGATAGCGGATGTATTGACTAAGCCCCTGTGTAAGCAGAAACATTGTGACTTTGTTAGGAGTATGATGGTTAGGGATAAACTGTGATGTTTTATATATAATAACTGTCTTAATGTAGAATAAGCACTAATGTTTTAAGTTTCTGTGACCATGTATTGCTCTATGTTAATTATAACTATTGACTGAGATATCATAAAGTCAAGGGGAAGTATAGGAAATATTGTGTGTATAATGCCTTTATTCTATGTCATAGATAATTGTAATTTATTGTCTGTGGTTACTCGGTTGAAAACTTCCTCTTCTCTTTTTTTGCTCGCAATGTTCCATGGCGGACTGACTTACAATTCTTTCTTTGTTATTTTATTAAGTAATTATGTGATTAATAATTCCTATCTAACCCATAACGATGGTGCTGTAGTCCTGTCTATTCTGTGTAATAAACAACTACAACGTCTAATCATTTGTTTGTTATTGCTGCTGCCCAAACACCTGTCGCCTACCACTATTCCACGTACGTATTGATCAAAGATCAAATCAACCTCTACCAACAACAGCGCCCACATTACTTACCATACAAAAAAAGCTTATGAGAACTCTGGTTAACATAGATGAAACTGACAGTTGTAGGCCTCACTTTAGGGAACTGAAGATTTTGACCTTGCCTTGCCTTTACGTATTTGAAATTTGTAAATTTGTACGCAAATATCCCGAATTATACACCAAAAGAGAAGACATACAGAATAGATTCACTCTAAGACATACAAACAGACTAAACATTCCAACATCTCGACTGAAAATGCATTCATCAAGTACATATGTAATGTCAATAAAAATTTATAATAAACTACCGGAATATCTTAAGAATATAAATAAATATAATATGTTCAATAATAAATTAAAGCTATTTCTAATAAACAAAAGCTACTATAATATAAATGAATACATGAATGATAAACTGTGACTGGACTTGCAATAATTTTTTTTAAATGTTGTATTTATTATAAAATCTAAATCTATTTAATATAAATAGGAATTATTGTCCTGAATGCTATTATTTAATTTTAATGTTTAATTTTAATTTAATTATTTATCCTTTTTGTAATGTTGCTGTGCCCTTACAGGGTCCATAATTATAACTTAGCTTTAAGCCTATTTGTAACACCTGTATTTACATTATGGTATGCAAATAAATGAAATTGAAATTGAACTAAAACTGAAAATTATTAGTGCATTTGATACAGTTAAAAGTAACAGTGAAGTGCTCGATAGACTGCGCTCAAACGAAATTAAACGTGCAAGACTGTGTCTAGACAGAAACGGACTCCACTTCGAGCAATTATTGCAGTATGTTTAATTGACTTTTTTATTTTCGTTTTATTTTGATTTTTATTCATTATTAATTATTGTACATAAGGTGATTACAATTTTTTAACAATTTTTTAGATTAGCTCGGGTGACGCCGAGACGAGTGGTCGTTCTTTGAGTGCAAGCTCCCTCAAAGTTTTTTATTGTTTAGCATGTGGTCGTGTCGTGCAGTGTATATTTCGTGTGTGGTGTGTGATTGAGTGTCAGTGATTATTTCTATGATAGGTACCTAGTGAGTTTGTAATGGTCTCCTGAAAGTACGAGAGACAAATTGCCTGCCGAAGGATCCAGTTTCCCGAGCGCCAAGCTGGGTGAGATCTTTTCATGTCTTTCAGGGATACGCTTCTCTCTGCAAAGTCATTAGGTTATTTTCTGCCTACCCAATATATGTGCAATAATGTAACTTTGAACAATACGTGTGTGACAGTTATAATAAAGTTAATCACGACAATCGCAAAGCTAGCAAGCAATCTTAGACATTTTCAGGTACTCGTAACCCAAACCAAGGCAAAAAACTTAAACTACTAGTGTATAGTGTTCCTGTGTCCCAAAATCGGAGTGTTCAAGAGTGCTTTTTTTTTGTGAGTGGTGATGTGCGTTGTTTCTGTGAAAGCGCATTCAATTCTTAAGCTCTGAGACGACCCGGGAATTAAACTCAAGTACCTACGGACACGCATGGTGCGCTGGCGCCGCCCTGTCGCCATACCCGACAGGATTTTTGTTGGGGTCCAGTTTAATTAATTATTTGTGCTAATTTGTGTGCATTAATTTGTACTTTAAAACTGTAATATCTGCAATCGCGTCAACCTGAACTGAACAGCGGCGAGCTATAGGTCGAACTTTGAATAAAAACAAAAATTACATAATTTGAAGTTGGAGCTGGACAACAACGAGGAACGGTCCGACCGCGTTCTGGACATTCTGCTGCTGACAACTCATCAGAACGAAGAAGAAAAGAGTCGAGAAGGCAGATTACCTGTAATACAGCATAGCAGCGACATAAAAAGAGTCGAAAATGCAGTTTAACCGCCAAAAGATTCACCGGGGAAGCTGGACTAGAAGCAACATACTCGTAGCAGCAACGTCGTAAAAAAGCCCATCCATATTATATCACCCGTCTCTCCACTATTCCAATGCTTATTTTACGGTGCAACTGGATAGGCTTTATATCCCCTCCATATCCTAAGGGCATGTCTTCCCTACCATTACCGCGCCCCCCGGTCTACTCCTTGATATGCAATGGTCTCTGTTGCACCATGTAACATGAGGCAACAGGGGCTAGTATGAATCTTTGGGTTCATTCGAGTGATCGAGTCTGGTTAAACCACGCTGGGATCGGTGCAATTCATTCATTCATTCATTCATAAGGTGATTACAATTTTTTAAATACGCCTGAATACAGCGAAAAATAATTTCGTATATTGACGGTCCTAAGCCCGTAAAAGTATGAAGGAAAAATTGCACCTTATGACAATCACGTACGTAAGATAATGAATTGTTCGCCCTACGGCTAAAGTATACGATCGGCCGCTGGGCGCTCGGTCACTGACCCCTGTAGGTACCATTGCGGAGTGACGAGAGTTGACAATAAAGTTCGCTATTTTGTCGGATAACTTTGAGAAGTATTAATTGCTTTTTCGTTAATCACTAACCAATAAAAATAAAATAAGCAAATAATATTATGTTTATTTTAGATGAGATTCTGTTAAAATAGCTAAGGGTTTCATAATAACCTTGTATACGTCAGTATAAGCATCAACTAGTGACACTGACTGATTACAGTACCACATGTTACTTTTATTCAGATAAAGTCTGATTAAAGGTACTTATGTGAACCACTATAAAGTAGAAGTCGTTAATTTGATACACTAGTGAGTCTCTAAGCAGCTGCGAGGCATCTAGTGAATGTTTAAATAGCCGCTATGCAAACAGTATCAATTGCAGTATAAAGGCTGATTAGCGGTAGGCATATTCAGCAATAAGCTGTAATGTGGGCCATAAATCATCCATTATACAGCTATTAACGTCATAATAGTTCACACGTGCCCCTTTAACAAGTCAGTGTAATAGGAGTTCACAATTACCTTCTTATACAGCATTTGGCGTAATTTCATCCACTAAACAGCCTTTACTACGGTTAAGGCATTAGAAAAGGTTAATAGCTGAATAGAGTCATTGAAAATATACCTTTATAGCACTCTTAGCGTATTAATGATAGTTTTGTCGGTCTTAATCAGCCTTAATGCAGCTCTTAATCAGCCTAAGCTGTTTAAATATCACTAAAAGCTATTATGCAGCTGTAGGATCACCAGTGTACTCTTAAGAGTCTTAATACGCATAGAGTTTCAAATAGGTCTAAAAGTGAGTAGTTATACAACTATCTGTGTTACTTGGGAATGGCGGGAAAACGCCATCTTGGTTGTCGTGCCCATCCTGCAAACTTAGTCGTGCATAAGTCGTCGAAAAACGAGTGCTAATCTCTAGCATACCATCATCTCAAGGATACCGAGTGGTGATTGTAAAAGTATATTTGATTTTGTGTGTTTGGGAAATACACTAAGTAAGTACATTAACATGTGTCTATTATTTCCAAAAACCTTATTTTTAAAAGCCATGAACCTGAATAATAGTTAATTCTTCATATTTAAACTATTACTAGATTATCTGTAAAAGTACAGTCTACACTTGTTTAGTTCGTTGGTGAATATTGCACAAGTATGTATGTATTAGGTTGGGGAAAAAGTCTTTTCGCATTATAGTATGTTTGAACATAAAATAAAATCTCTTTGGCTATACTATTTGTATCTGGCTGGTTTTGGTATTATTGAAAGTTTAAATTTTAAAGAACATAATTCCAAATTCAAATTAGGAAAATGTGTGATTTTCATTTGTTTTTCGTACTGTCAAGATGAGTGAATCTAATGAAGAAATTAGATACATTTTAAAATTTTACTACAAAAAGGGTAAAAATGACACCGTAAGTCGCGAAAAAATTTGCTATGTTTATGGACCCAGTGCAGTGTCTGTGAGAGTAGCACAAATTTGGTTTAAGCGTTTTCAATCCGGATATTTTGATGTCAAAGATGCATGTCGCTCTGGTCGCCCTATTACGGATAAAATGGATGCCATTTTTGAAAAAGTGGAGCAAGATCGGATATCAGTAGTTACGACGTAGCTGAAGAACTGGGAATTGACCACAAAACAGTTTTAGCGCATTTGAAAAAAAACTGGGTACACAAAAAAGCTCGATATTTGGGTACCTGACGAGCTCACTGAAAGAAACCTAATGAACCGTGTACTCATTTGTGATTCTTTATTACGACGTAATGAAACCAAACCATTTTTGAAGAAGCTGATAACTGGTGATGAAAAGTGGATCACATAAGACAAGAACGTGCGAAAAAGGTAGTGGTCAAAGGCTGGTCAGGCTTCACAGACTGTGGCGACACCCGGGTTAACTCGCAACAAATTGATGCTGTGTGTGTGGTGGGACTGGAAGGGCATTATTCATTATGAGCTGTTACCACCAGGCAGGACCATCGATTCTGAACTCTACTGCGAATAACTGATGAGATTAAAGCAAGAAGTTGAGAGAAAGTGGCCGGAATTAATCAAAAGAAGGGCTATAGTTCTTCATCATGATAACGCTAGACCTCACACATCTTTAGCCACTCAGCAAAAATTAAGAGTTTGGCTGGGAGGTGTTAATGCATCCGCCATATAGTCCTGACCTTGCACCTTCAGATTTCCACCTGTTTCGGTCTCTTCAGAATTCTTTAGGCAATGTCAGGTTAACATCACGAGAGGACTGCCAAAACCACTTGTCGCGATATTTTGATCAGAAGTCCCAAAATTTCTAAAGCAATGGGAGCATGTCCCTACCTACAAGATGGCAAAAAGTTATCGAACAAAATGGTACCTACATACTTTAGATAAATGTAAATAATGTATATTAAAAAATGTTTTGAATTTTCTTAAAAAATGCGAAGAAACTTTTTCCCCAACCTATTATGTTGCATTTATTGTGAAATTGACTTCCATGCATGTTTTTGTAATATTTTTGAATAAATTGTGAATAGTGTAGTAGTACGTATAAAAAAAATCCGATGGCGGCAGGTGGTGGACAACAAGGGAATGATCAGACAAAAGAGCGTATTTTAAATGTGATTCGCCAAAATCCTCGCCTGGGCACACGAAGTGCGGCCAAATTATTGCGGCGCCGGGGCGAACCGACAGTCTCTCACTGGACAGTTCACAAAGTCTTGCGCCGGAATAGAATGAAGCCCTACAAAATACACAAAGTGCAAGCTTTGTTAGCCACTGATCACGTTCGTCGTCGTGCATACTGTCGTTGGCTCCTAGACCAACAACAACGTGCGCCTGGCTTCATTGAGCACATTATCTGGACGGACGAGTCGATATTCACGAGAAACGGGATGTGGAACAGGAGGAATGCTCATGTGTGGTCAGACTTGATCCCGTCCGCCACTCAAGAAACCGGCCATCAGACCCGATGGTCCGTCAACGTTTGGGCTGATGTTTTTAATGGACGAATTTTAGGACCAGTGTTTCTACCGCAGCGCCTCAATGGATCAGCATATCTTTATTTAATTAATGAACATTTAGACGATATGCTAGATGATCTATGGCTGGCTGAATTGCGTCGAGCATGGTTCCAGCACGATGGCGCTCCACCGCATGTTGCGCGCCCCGTCCGCGAGCTGAGCACTGAGCTTTTTGATGACCGCTGGATCGGAAGGCTGGGGCCACACGCCTGGCCGCCTCGTTCACCCGACCTAACACCTTTGGACTTCTTTCTGTGGGGGTATGTGAAAGAAAGAGTGTTTGATCGGGAATGTGATAGTGCTCATGAAATGCGGGACAGAATAGAGAGCGTTTTTGATACGCTTCGTGCAGAATGTGTTGAGGACCCTACACTAATGCCTCGTGTTCACGGGTCGATGCAGCGACGGGCCCGGCTTTGTATTGAAATGGATAGAGCGCAGTTCGAGCCCAACCTCATAAGGTCGCAAAGGATTTAGACAGGTAAGTAAAATGCCTCTGTCAGCTTTAATGTTCAACAGTGGGCTATTCCGTATAAATCCCTTGCGCTCCATACGGCCAAGTGCCGAACGGGGCGGGGCGCTCGGCGCCCGCGACGCGCCGTGGCGCGATTTTGCCTTGCGTATCAGTGACCTCATGTTTTGTACGATTTCCATTGCGTGTTTACGAAATATGAAGACTTGAAAATAACCAATTTAAAGCGAAATCCATTTGCATTTAGGTTGTATATAATGTACGTTCTAGTTTCGGAAGCGTTCCCCTTACACCCTGTATGTGCCACTATCGCCATTCTCAGAAAAGATTTACCAGTTTTATCTGTAGAAGAGTGGAATATGTTCAAAGAACTGTGCAAGGTTTTAAAGCCTTTTGAAGAAGCCACCAAAGCCATGAGTGGTGAAAATTATATGACCGCCAGTACCATCATCGTCATGACACGCTGTCTTAAGGATTCTTGCGACCAACTGCTCCTGGAGGGCTTTATAGATATAACCAATAATGTAATTGTTGAACTTCGGACAGGTTTAGACAGAAGATTAGAAGGTGTCGAGAGAAGCGGCACATTTTCTTTATGTACAATTTTAGATCCAAGGTACAAAATGAATGTATTCTCGGATACAAATGAAGCTGTAAAAGCAAAGAAAACCGTGGAAGAGTTAGTCGCGGTTATTATTAGAAAACGACGTGCAGAAAATGAAGCGCAGTAATCCACTTCAGCTTCGACTGCCATACCAGAGCGGGACAAATTTTCACTCTGGTCTATTTTAAATAGTATTGTGGGTACGCAGCAAGAAGTAGGCACACCTCTGTCCCGTGCGATAAAAGAAGTGGATTCATACATCAAAGATGATGTTCAACGAAAACGGCAAATTTAACTGCCCTCTGGAATGGTGGCGACTAAACCGCCACATTTACCCCAATATTGCCATACTGCTGCGACGTTACGGTAACATAATGGCAACTCCAGTCCCATGCGAGCGGATATTTAGTAAGACAGGTCTTACTATTACTAACCGCCGCACACAACTTAAAACAAAAAAAGTAGCCCAATTAACGTACCTAAACGTCAATCTTGAAACAAAAAGATTTGACAAAATATAAAAATTAATTAGTAAAAGTTATACCGTGACTTTGTACAAAGTGTAAATAGATGAAAAACTATCTAAGACTATCCTAGTGTTAAAATATTGTAAGTGTAAATAGAGAAAAAAACTAAATAGTGTTAAAATATTGAAATAATGTAAATAGAGAAAAAAAACTAAAAAGCGCAAAAAAATAATAATCTAAGTACTTGTAAATATTTTAAATCATTGTATATACACGTATACCACTCAAATGAACTTTTATATACGCCTGCATAACTTTCATTTTAAAATGCAATCATTCGATGCAGTCAGTCCTAAGCCGGAATAAAGTACGAAGGGAAGTTTATTTGTGTTTGTTCGTATTACGTTATAACATTAATGATGTAACTGCTTGTGGTAGCAAAAACTAATTCGTTCAAAAAACCTATAGCTTGTGACATGTAACGATTACGTAGGTAACCATTTATATGTTCGTTTCGCAAATACTTCGGTAACACCACGTTGAATCACTGAATACAATTTGACAAATAACTAGTTACTAAAATCACTAGTTTTCAAAACAGGTTACGCCTTTAAAGTAACTAGTTACGTTATGTTTCGCGAAAATCACGTAACGACCCATACCTAATGACCTCATCACATCACTCTCTCTCTGAAGGAATAGTTATAACACTGTAAGTAGTATACATTATAATAAAGCATGTTGATTGAATAAGTATTTGGGCTGCTGTTGAAAAACCTACACAAAATCCCAGCAACTTGGCCCAACCAAAACTTGGGAATAAATGTGAGACCACCACCACTATGTAGTGCTTTTTAAATACATAATATCGTACCCTTATTGCAAAAACCGATTATCTGCACCAAAATTTGACTGAAATAATTTTGAGATATAAGTACTTGAAAGTTTGAAGACACAAAAATATAATTATAATAATGTAAATTTAAAACGCTTGTAGTTTTTAAAAACAAGAAACTATTCAAGCAGTATTTAGTAGGTTAATAATTGAAGAAAACTTACTAGATTTTCAACAAAAATAAGAAAATAACCAGTATGAGCTATTTTAGTTGGTTTTTCCTGAACGTACAAAAACTACCAAATTTTCAAAATTACCCTTTTGAGAGCTCTACTGGCAATATTTATTTAATCACTTATTTGTATTAGTCATAATCATCAAGACAAAATTCGCTTTAGTACAACTATAGCCAGTCCAGGTATAAAATCGATATCTTTAGTTGCTTTTGGCTGAATATAAAGATGATTTTATTTTACTTATTAGGTACTACCTAATTTAATAAAAACAAAATGAAACACAATCTTTATTTTAATTAAAAATAAACAGAGAAGATTAAACATTGTCTTCTGAAAAACATGACATGTCATCAGTGTCAGAGAGACTTGCAGCTAGCTTCAGTAGCCAGCGAATGGAACCACCCATGATACTCTTCCGGTATTACACCTTTATTACCAAGGTTAATAAGATCCATCTTCTTAGCTATAGATATAGGGAGAGGTTCGCTGTACAGTTGGAGTAAGGGTGGAAAGATAACACTGGAACTGGTTGGCTGCACAGTTATTTCATCAACAACTTCTTATTGCTTACGCTTCTTTCTGGTTGCATAACCATGGGTTAGATAAGATGTAATTGTCTTAATTTTGCCCGAGTCGGTTTTCATGGATGAGTAACATCCAATATCATAAACTTAATAGACATGTCATAGTTGTAGTAAATCCTATTGTCTCCTTTTCATATACTTAATTCGTTTAATCTTGAGCCAGTTCACACTTTTCGCCGTCTGTGTTTTTATTTCTATTTATGATAACTGTCTCTCCCAATGCCTATAGGTCTTTGAATTCATTGTATTTGAGCTCTTTAACATGATAAGAGTTTTCTGTCACTTTCTTACCATCTTTTTTATAGAGTCTTTTAGATCTAGCCCGTTTAAAAACGTTCATCCAGTCAGACATACAGTAGATGTCACATTTTTTTTTTTTTTGATGTATCTATGGCGCTGTACATGGAGTCAGCTTCCATGTAGCTGTGTCCGGATTCGAGGAACTTGTGTTCTATTACATCCAGGTGTGTATCTTGCATCATAATCCACAATAGTATGGCGGAAATATACTGATTACGGTTTTGGCCGCCACACGTGTCTGAAAACAAGCTGACTTCTTTAATCTCCTTTGGCAAGCATGTGGCAAGCAAGCAAATACTGATGTAAAATCGTTCCGATTTCAGCACTACCTTTTTTACCATGCACCTCATTCCATGCAAAACGGTATGCTTCACTGGGAAGTGCGTTTTCGTATATTGTCAAATTGTATACAATCAACTTCCTCGTATAATAAAGAAGACCAACATCAGTACTTGGAATTTGTAGAATCGCTTGCAAATCAAATGAAACAGTCAAAGAATCTAGTTCTTGTTCCGCCCTTTGTTTGTCCTTTTGTTTTTCCCGATTACATCTTTCCTTCCTTTCTATATGTTCATCATATTCTTTCTGTAATTTGTTTTTATCACTATCGCCACGCTTGAATTTGGTGCATATAAGACATTGGTCTTTTTTTTTTTGGCTCTACGCCTTTTCGCTAGATTCTTTTTCCATGTAGCTGGATCTCGTTGACTCCATCGAGCGCGTAGTTGTATAATTTTCCAAGTAAGTTTAAATATATCTGCCGTTATTGCTTGGGCTACATACTTGGATTCATTATCATTTACAACAGGGAGTTGTTTTGGTTTGCCAAACAATGATGCTATAGCTTTACGTCGCATGTTTTTAATTTTTTCTTCTTTAGTTAAATATGTGTCCAGATTTAACAACTCATCCAATTGTATTAGTTCTGAATCCTCAGATTCAGGTATAGTAGGACGATCTAGATCAGCAGGTAAATACAAAGGGTCTTGATCAGAAAAGTCGCCATCAAAGAGTGATTCATTTTCGCTTTCTTCAATTATTCGTTCTGATTCGACATCGTGATTTTTCGTGCTTTGTTTTGAAGAAATGTCAACTATAATTGAAAGTAAAATTAAGGTAAGTGAGATGTGATAAGAAAGTTAAATTTCAAATTAAACGGTCCATTAGATTCGGTGCAAATTGGCTGTGACAGACGGACAGACAGACAGACAGACGAGTGAGCCTATAAGGATACCGTTTTTTCCTTTTGAGGTACAAACCCTAAAAATTACCTGAAAGCCAATTTGAATAACTTCTGACGTAACTAACTGAATAAGCTGACATTCTGTCAGTTTGTTATGAACTTCTCTTGAAGGCTAAAAGACGTCAGTATGTCTGGCCATTAGCCACTCGAAAATAAAAATAGCGACATCAATACCTCAAGCCATTTAGAATAAAACTTATTGTTCGTCTTATCTGCTTCTGGGGTTTTAATTGTAAATATAATTAAGTGGTAAGTTATAGGTAAGGTAAGCAGAACCAAAGAAGATTGACTTACTAGATTCTAACTCTCCAGGATTATCGCCAACAGGACCTAGCTGATTCCTTTTAGTACCAGCTCTACCTTTCTTCCTTTTCTTCTTTCAATTACAACACTCGCCGGCCGGCGGCGCACGATTACTTCGACAACAAGAACCGCGTATTGGCGCGTATGATGAGTGCGCGTTGTATGCTGCGTGCGAAAGAGAAGGCTATACATGGATAGGCGCTTTTAGCTGAAGCTAATTTAAAAACTGTCTCGCGTGACTCGTAAGCTTAGTGATTGAAAAAAAAAGTAAACGCAGATAATTGATATTAGCTGAAGAAATTCGGAAAGCGTCGAGCCCAGTTATTCAGCAAAAGTAAACTATATTTATGTAAGATCTTTTACCTGCAATAATCTTAAACAAATACGGTGTTAATTTTTCTGCAAAAAACAACTAATGCTGTTTAGTTTGTTTTACTTGTATATACATCAGTAATTTCTAAAAAAATAATAAAAGCTAGAACCAGCTACCGCAGCTTAATATGTTTTAACAGAATAATGTTGGCACATTATAAATCAAGCAATTGCATTTGAAATGTGTTATAATACGAAACATGGTTTTCGTGGTATACATTTATAAATCTAAAGGAATTAAATGAGTTTAGTTGTTTTTTTAAGAAGATCATTCAAGCATCCTTGCAGGTAGTTGCTTTTTACTATAGGTATCTGCGTAAAAAAGCGTCGTAGCAGATAATGGGTTTTACCTGTAGCTTCATCGTGACTGGGAGAGTCGATTTTTATATTTAACTTAATTTTGGAAAAAAAATGCAGATAATCGGTTTTTGCAATAAGGGTACGATATTATTTAAAAAAAATAGTAATAGCAAAGTAATTTACGTATTTGTATTAATATCTCAGGGCTTAGATAATAGTCTCAGGGGGATCATAATAGTTTCATATTAGTTATTGTGACACATTAGCTGAACATGATAAAACAGTGAAAATATCGATACTCACAGTAGGTATATTAAATCCTCTTAGTCACAGAACTAATGTTCAAGCAATCGCTCATACAAATAAGTAATAATTAATTACTTAAATAGCCGCACAAAGTTTTCTATCTAAAAAAATTCAAGAGACGTGTTTGTTTTCATCGTCGCGTCGTTGCTATAACTAAGCAAAAGAATCTTCATTCAGCCTTAAAATGAAATAAATAAATACGTAATAAACTGTTCTAATTACTTATGTTTTTTTTTTTATAAAGTTTAACTCTATTCTTTAAAATAGGTACTTAAAGATAGACCTTTAATTTATATTTTAAACACACAAAACTCTCAGTCGAGATAGATCGATTATGATTTCTAGAATTTGTTTCAAGCCCTTATTCGTATACGAAACAGCGACGGAAGACTACAGCCTAGGGTTCGTCGACGACCACAACCGCGCTAGTGAATACAGTTTGAATCAGCGCTACTCGCTCGGTCGATCTCAAGGATGCCTCGACGACGAGCGCGTCGCAGCTTACAGCCATGAAATTGTCTTTTAGAGAATAGCACTGCTGGACTCTAGGATGACACAAGAAAAAGAAAAACCAAATTTATTATTTTTCAAGGGTGTACTACCCGCCGTCGATTCTTTCACAATGGATGAAACTTTAGAGTTTCAAGCAGGAGTTTTAGCTCTTATACAAAAAATCAAAGGCCGAAATAGAGTTGATTTCCAAAGATATGATTATCAAACTGAATGACAAGATCAATATCGTGGATACCACACACAACCTCTTCAGCAGCCGGCAGTGTTCGTACATTCACCATCACCAAACCTCTCAGTCATCGTATCATTCTTAACCATCTCCTGCAGCGACAAGTGCATTACAACCTCTTCAGCAGCCGGCAGCGTTCGTACATGCGCCATCACCAACCTCTATGTCATCGTATCATTCTCAACTATCTCCTGCAGCGACAAGTGCATTACAATCTCTTCAGCAGCCGGCAGCGTTCGTACATGCACCATCACCAACCTCTATGTCATCGTATCATTCTCAACTATCTCCTGCAGCGACAAGTGCAGTACAATCTCTTCAGCAGCCGGCAGCGTTCGTACATGCACCATCACCAACCTCTATGTCATCGTATCATTCTCAACTATCTCCTGCAGCGACAAGTGCATTACAATCTCTTCAGCAGCCGGCAGCGTTCGTACATGCACCATCACCAACCTCTATGTCATCGTATCATTCTCAACCATCTTCTGCAGCATCGAGTGTATTAGATTATGATTTTGAAGGAATTTAGTCACTATGACTTAATCAAGACGACAAAACCAAAAGCTCTCATGTGACTGTTTCCAATAAAAATATTTAAATAATTGCTTATCTGTACTTTATTAAACTCCTAAAAATATATTCCAATCCAACTAGCCACCGTGGAAGAGCATTTCCTATACAAATATTTGAAGAGAAAAAAAAGGACATACCTTAAACATACGGACAGGCTTTGTTGTGGACAAATGCACTCTCTAAATCTTGTCTTGTAATTTTATGTCCATTGAAATTCTTCCCAAGAGATCGTCGAAAGAGGAAAAAGACATTCGAAAGTAGTTAAAGAACTTCGCCTCATCATTCCTTAATTCACCCATCAATGTTTCAAATATCCCTGTTGAAAATCGGTCTCGAAGTATAGGATGAACCCAATGTTGTCTTCGTTTTCTGCTTCTTTTTCGTCTCATTCGTCTCAAATACCACCACAATATAAGAACATCATCGTCGCCGTCCATCGCGTACGAAATACAAATGTAAACTGGCGGCGAGTCGAACCATCGACCTTCCGGCAAAACAGAGTGATCGGATAAAATGTGAACACCCACGTCCGGCGTCCGGTTTCAGGGCAAAAAGACGGATCGGATAAGTGGGAAAGGGCTCTTATAGTTTCGCCATGTCCGTCCGTCTATCCGTCTATTCGTCCGCAGCGTAGCTCGGAGACTCTTAGTACTAGAAAGCTATAATTTGACATGGATACATATTCATCACGCTAACAGTGGTAAAATAAAATCATTAAAATTAATTTTTTAGGGACCTTCTGTACACGTAATGTGGGGGTGTTTTTTTCTCTCGTCTACCCCATGATGTGGGGTGTTAGGTATAAAATGCTAATTTTTGTTAGTCAAGTACTCCCGGTTAGTTAAACGGTTAGTTTTGGACATAGAACTATTATTACTAGCGTATAGAACCGACGCTGCAAACCAGTTTTTTGCGCCATGCTTTGTTGCCGACCGGCAACAACTCATTTAGTCACTCGCCTACGCTCGTCGCGAACGCTTGCAGAAATTGTGCCTAAAGAAAAATGCCGTCTTGCGTCTTAAAAACGTGTAAAAATCAATCGACTGCGAAGAAAAAAGAAAGTGGAGTAACTTATCATCGGTAAGTAAGCAAAGAATCCACTAAAACCTTTTTATTTATTATTTTCTAACATTTTCATTCATTATTTTCTATTGCACCTGACATTTTGTATTCAAGTCATAGATTATGGAAACTGAACCGTACAGATACACGTAGGTACTAACTATAGAGTGAACAATATGACTTGGGTATCTTCAACTAGTATTTATTTTTATAATTTGTGCCGCCTATCTGTCATGGTTTTGTATACATCTTTTAAGAAGTCAAATATGTGGAACAGCTTTTTTTTGTTTTTGTTTTCGCTATGTCAGGGTTGGTCCCATAGTAAAAGTTGTTCATAAATATGAGTACAATGATCCCTTAAAATATTTGGTATTAATTTTGTAACACCTTTAGAATAGCCTGATAATAAAAATAAAAAGCCATTTGAAAAGTTCACATAACATGTGTTAATGCACCGCCTATACTTATGTTGTTTTTATTGAATACTAGGCGTTCCCGGCTATATTGACTACTAATATAGTATAATGGTGAATGTTTTCTTTTAGGTTTCTTCGTCCTGGTCATGAAAAAAGAGAAGCATGGATAAGATTTGTCCAGAAAAATCGGAACGAAGATTCATCGTTGCCGAGCGACCATACACTCATATGTTCAGATCATTTCAAAAATGAAGATAAATACTTTACAAAAACAGGTCGACTTTATCTCAAGAAATGCGCAGTACCATACGCCGGTAGCGATTCAAAATCAGGTACTTTAGAATTGGTGGAGCCAATATCTGAACCAGTGAGTGATTCTGAGTCCATCTTCGATAGTCCTCGCAAAATAGTGTTAAAAAGAAAATTACAAAAAGAAATGAAAGCTAAAAAAGTACTTGCAGAAAAATTTAAGAAGATACAGCGTCAAAATAGGTACTTGAAGAAAAAATGTAGATCTTACAAATTGATGGTCAAGGATATGAAAAGTAAGTTTGGATTTGATGTACAAACGGAAAACGACCTAATGAATAGAGCTGAACTTATAGAGCTTCATAAATCATTAATGAAAAAATCGAAACAAAACAGACGTTCTTTGTTGTATACCGCACCACTACGAAAGTTTTCACTAACTTTGCATTATTATTCTCCAGCAGCATACAAATATATTAGAGAAACTTTTAATAAAGTTTTAAAAATATTTTTATGTTATCCACCATTCACGATAATTCGATGGAACCATCACAAAGAACAAACAGAAATACGGCTTACCTGTAATAAAACCAAGAGCAGT
The DNA here is from genome assembly GCA_946251885.1 of Cosmia pyralina. NCBI lineage: Eukaryota > Metazoa > Arthropoda > Insecta > Lepidoptera > Noctuidae > Cosmia > Cosmia pyralina. The sequence continues at coordinate 19,339,194 of OX276342.1, read as the reverse complement.
TTTGGATTATTCTAAAAATATGGGTAGTGTCGATACCGCGGATATGTTATTGTCGTCAATACAATGCATACGCAAAACCATTAAATGGTATAAAAAGTTATTTTTCCATATATTGGATATACATATCGTCGCCCAGCAGTGAAAACCTCGGATGTCTCATTTCCTCAAAATAAAAAAAATTGTTATTTGGATTTATAAACTCGGTAAGCACAGATTACTCTAGCAAACTTTTGAATCGGCTACTCCTAGCGCCATCTATGACGTGCTATGAGAACCTTGTATCAAAATAGGCTCCGCCATTTACGTCTGAGAAACTCGCCAGTACAGTTGACGTTATTCCGGATTAAAAATTGAAGAAAGTGTATACAAAGTGCCCAATTTGTGTTGTAAAGTGTCAAAATACATCGAAAAGTAAGTACTCTTTATGATTTAATAAGTTTTATGAAGAATTGACTACTATTTCTAACGATTTTGTCTTAAAATGAATTGCTAACCTCGTACTCGTTGTATTATACCTATGAAAACCTTGTAAACTTGGTGACGGGTTTTTCACTGCTATCATATCATTATAGATAATCTTGTATGACCCTTTACGAGGTTTTCACTTTGAATGCAACCATGTATAACCACGTATGAGCCTAAACAAGTTATTCACACTTGTAGGTATAATCTTGTATGACTCTTTACGAGGTTTTCACTTTGAATGCAACCAGTGGCGTAACTATAGGGTGGCAGGGCTGGCAAAATGCCACGGGCCCCCGACCCAAGAGGGCCCCGGCCCAAGAGGCCGCCAGCTCAGCAATATTTTTTTAACATTGCACCTGAGTATTTTATTTTACTTGAAAAGTATATTTTTTATTTTATTTTTTAGTTTTGCTTAACATCTAAAAGTGATCAAAAAGATCTTGATCAATTTTAGAACGCATCCATTGGTTTCTACTTTTTTTGTCGCGGTACGTTGGCAGTGCGGGTCGGGGAATTCCCTCATTTTGTTAACCAAAAAGGACTTTTTTCGTGGCGCTGCCGCTGGGGCGAGCTAGCAACACTATGTTAGGGGAATCCCGGATTTGCTATTTTTTATGAGGGCTCTACTGACTGCGCATTCTTTGTGTGATTGTTTTGACAATTGATAATTTGTATCTTTGTTTTTTCGTAATTGTTGTTTATTTGAACCTGCAAATAGTGGTCAAGTAAATAGAGTTTCATAAGGAAGGAAATCGTAAGTACACAACCCGGCTACATAGCCGTAATTTATAGTTTTGTTGGTGCGTCCAGGTGCCCTAGATGAAGACCTAGCCCTGGACGTACTATAGTTGATAATGAAAGTTAGATATTAAAATGAGTTCCAGAAAATATTTAAGTGGGAGCGAAAAACGAAAGAGAAAGAAAGAGACTGAAGAAAAAAATAAAAAGCTTCCTTTTAGTCAGTACTTGAAGAATGATGACTTTAAAAATGAAAACTCGAGTGAACAGTGCTCCAAAAGTGAAGATTTGGACCGTATTAAAAGTATACCAGAATTACCAGATGCAGAACCCAGTGTCTATCCAGATCCAGAACAACCACAACAAGGTACTAGCAAAAATCAAAGAGAAATATATTTTAGCGTGAACAATATTGTATCTTCGCCATATGTGACTGATAAGGGTAATTTTAAAGAGCTAACTGATCAAGTGAAAAGGTTCGTGATTGAAAACGGACATTCTAAACCTAAGGGCCCTTTCTTAAAAGATAGTGACAATAGATCTTTTCTAGAAAAACATTACTATATTGTTTCCAAGTCTGGTGTGAATCTTGAACGTACATGGCTATCCTATTCTTTAATACTTCAGAAGGCGTATTGTGAACCGTGTTGGTTATTCGCAAATCGGGCATCTAAAAAAATACAAAATGTTTGGATTGAGGGCTATGACGACTGGAAACATATCGTAGATGCCATAGAAAGACACGAGACATCCAAAATTCATCTGGATTCTTGTCTTACGTATCGACAGTGGCGGCTACATGGAACACTCGATGAAGAGCAAGAGTCCATGATTAAAAAAGAAAAATCTTTTTGGCGCCAAGTACTTTCTAGACTCCTTGATGTTACTCTGACACTCTCAACATGTAATTTAGCCTTTCGTGGCCACAGAGAAAACGTAGATAGCAGTGATCCAAACTCCCAAGGAAACTTTTTGAGTATTGTTGAGTTACTAGGAAAATACTACCCGATTTTACAAGAATTGTTAAGTAAACCAAAGGGCCCGATAAAATACTTAAGTCCAAAAATACAAAATGAGCTAATTTCTGTCCTGGTTCTAAAAGTAGAAAATGCACTCATAAATGAAATAAATGCCGCACCATTCTACTCTATCATATTCGATACAACTCAAGATATTTCAAAAATTGATCAAATGTGTGAACTTTACCGTTATTGTATGATAGAAAAAGATGGCAATGGGAACCCAAAGGCACTTGTCATTAAAGAGACATTTTTAGGATTTCATGAAGTTAAGGATCAAATTGCCTTAGCAATGTCCAAGCAAATTATTAAATCCATAAATGACAAAAATATTCCTCTAAATAAGTGTCGAGGACAAGGGTATGATGGTGCTAACACAATGAAAGGGACTTATGGTGGAGTTCAAAAACTCATGAAAGATGTCGAGCCAAATGCGGTATATGTTCACTGTGCTGCTCATAACTTAAATCTAGTACTCAATGATGCAGTGAGAGAGGTTATTGATATGCAAACTTTTTTCGATACAGTTCAACAAATTTATAATTTTTTTGGGCATAGTATCAAGAGATGGAATATTTTATCAAGTTTTATATCTAATAAAGAAAGTGAGTCTTCAACTTCAATAACATTAAAAACATTAAACCCTACTAGATGGGCAGGACGTTATGGTGCTGTTTTTGCTTTAAAAGTTCGGTTTGTTGAAGTCCAAAAAGCACTAACGAAAACAATTCTGTTAAGTTGCAAATCAGATGAAAGAAATGAAGCTGTTTCACTCAAGAAGAAGATCGAAAACTACAATTTTATTATGTTATTGGTTTTCCATTGCAAAATTCTACAAACTACCGATGCAGCCTCTAAAGCACGTCAGTCTAAAGCCACCGATCTTTCAAATGCCTTAAAACGTTTGAAAATTTGTCTAGAAGAATTGGAAAGGTATCGACATGAATTTGTAAATTTAAAAATGGAAGCAAATAGTGTAGCTGAAAAATGGTCCATCACCCCTGAATTTTCTAAAACTCGTCAGAGGAAGGTAAAACGCCATTTTGACGAACTTTGCGAAGATGAGCGTCTCCGAGATCCGGAAGTTTTGATCAGGGTGAACATATTTAATCGAGTATTGGACATCATTATTAATCAACTGAAATCGCGTTTCCTTCCGATGAATGAAATAGTTTCAAAGGAGACTGGCGGGTTTGTAAGGAGGGGTCGGCCTGTAACGTACACGAAAGCTGTTAACGTCTTGTCACAGTTTATTCTTTAAGGAACCCAAAAAATATTGTCATTTTTCCCAAGAACTTGGGGGAATTTAGTTATAATGTTTTAACTTTTGACAAAGAGATGAGGTTAGGTATAGGTAATTTGTTTTTATTACTATGATTCGACAGGATAGGCGGTACTAGAGAATTGATTTTTAAGCAAAATGAATTGCAGTAGTCGAGAAAATGAATAAGTCATTTATAAAAATACGAAACTGACATACAGTCCTGCTTGTTTACGTATAATAACCTCGTAACCCAACATGCAATTCATAGATTAGAACATCATAGTATTTAGGTAAACTCAATAAACTGTTGGAATAATTCTACAATGGGAATCCAAAACCTCACTGATTGTCCTTGGCGTTGTAATGGTTCAATGAGTATCTTTGAAGCATTACAACCATAAGGAAATCATCAATATTAAAGGGGTACTTAGGAATAGGAATGTAAATAAAAATGACATTCTTTTTATCATGTGTTTTATTTATTCATCGTCATCATAACAAAAAAGAATATGGTCTAAGAATTGTGCTGGAGGAGCAATTTGTTCATACCTGGCCCAACTAAGGTACCAAATAATGGACATTATGTGGGCACAACAACCTACTGTTCGCCTTCCTGCTATGCAGTTGCAGCAATACTGAGAAATAGCTTCCCTTCCTGATAAACTATTATTTATTAATATAAAAACAAAATACATTTTTCGACCCACATGCCTACTTTGGATTTTTCCTCTTAGTAACCAGGTATTTTCTTCGAGGATTGGTGGCATATTGTTGCGGGCCTCACGACACACTGCAATAGTATAACGACCGTTAGCCCTTACGTGCTCGCCATAATAAGAGCGCGCCTGTTTTATTTGATAACTGCCCAGACATATTAGTGATAATTCAGATAAAGTAAGACGTGGGAAATCTTGCAGGTTGGTAATATTGGCATCAATATTTTGGAATAGTGCTTGCCTCCTATTTAAATTATATTGCGCTACCAGGTCAGCTAAAGAATTATTTAAATACATTTTTTCTCGTATTACTGCAAATATGTCCACTGCATCCTCTCTGTCTGTAATTAAGGGATGAAACCTGTTAATTAATGCGCTGGCACACAAAAAATCTGTCATTAAATGTTGAGAAGCCACATTAAAATACTCCTGTCTAAAGATTTTAAAATCTCTTTTGTATCTACCGTTCACCACCTCAACGACCCATCTTGTAAGAGTTACAGCTCTAGTTTTATTTGCTTCCAAAGTTGAAAGTTGGGTTTCGTTTGGCTGCAGAGAAGACGGACTATGTGGGCAATAATTAAATTCTTCTAATAAAGGAATGGCATCTCTAAAGCCCCTATCCAGAATAAACACATCGCCAAGACGGAAAAACCTCCTTATTGGACTATCAGCATTTCTTAATTGATTCATTAATATTTTTGCATCAGATTCAGTAGCTGGATAGGGGCCTAAGACATCAATGATATATCCGTCAGTTGTTACAATTAATAAAGGCTTTACAAGATTGGTATACTTATGCAGTGAATATGTTTTTTTTTGGTATAAGTAATTTGAACTTTTCTGAATGTACACATAGGTACCATCTAGAATTATAATAGCTTTTCTGTCATTGGGTTCGCTATCTGGATTTCCAAACAGTGCATTTGGAATCAAAAGATTTCTATCAGTGACATTTCTTCTCGTTAAATGTTCGATGCCTACATGATTAGGTACAAAATATTGTTTCAGTATATTTCTGACTTTTGCCATTAAGTCTTCTAATGTTCTTCGAGGTATATTAAATAAAGTTGATAGTCTTTCATCAGAATCACCTGTTCTTAATTTAATTAAATAAGCAGCTAAACCAATTTTACCCCTTTTAATTCCAGACAGCTGAGAAACTTCTGTCATAACTGCCATAAATTGTTCTTGAGAAAAACCTGTCCAATATCGCACTAAATTATCAGACATTTCCTCAATATTACTAAAATCAAGAGTAGCATTATCCGATTTTAAAATTGACATCATATCTTCTATTTGTTCAGCAGTGAATGACTGTATACCTGTTGTTATAACTGACTCCCAGTCACCTATTAAATGTTGTCTACAAATGCGACAGTTAGGTGGTACATAATAGTTGTATTGAAACAGTAAATGTTTCCTCACAGACAAAGGTACAACAAATCTGTGTTGGTCTTCACAACTAATAAAAATACACCGGTTTTCAGTAACTGCTGCACGAACATAATTAGGCAAGGTAATACCTTGTTGTGGAGGAGTATCTACTGAATTATTGTGTCTTTGGGTTACTTCTGTTGAAGGTGACGGCAACACAGCTGGTTCATTTTCATCAGACCCTTGCATGGTTACTGGTGCTTGTGATGTTGACGGCGCAGAATACTGATGCTGGCTAGCCCTCATCCAACAAGGATGACATATACGGCTATCAGGTTGTATCTATAAGTACAAAAAATGTTTTTGTTAAAATACATAGCGTAATTATTATATTATTATCACTTTGTATATATATTATATTACTCACTTGATTCGGTATGATCCATTCTGATATGACATTATAAATGTGCATTTCTCTATCAGAAGTCCGTGATAGTCCATGCGAGCGAGCCCTTGTAAGTGATCGTCCACAATTAACACATACATGTTGATGGGCAATGACAGGTTGTTGCACATTTCCTGTTCTATACAAGGCATTGTTGATTAATAACCAACAATCATGGCAAATGATGTCTTGAGTATTGATCTAAGGGGAAAAAAACATTTATTAATTATTATTGGTAAGCATTTCTTTTCTTTAATAGTAGCAAATGATTTTTTTTTGTATTGTGGGTAGCAAATGTTGGGTCAGTTTCAAAACCCTATGGGCGGCCCGTACATAATCAATCTCGTTCGTGATCCACGTTCAAAATCAATGATCGCGATTCAGATTGATATGCATCAATCCGTCAATCTAATTCGTACATTTTCAATCTGGATCACGATCATTGATTTCGATCGCGGACCGTGATCGAGATTGACGTGTGTACGGGCCGCCATACAGAATCTGATAATAGTGATAGGTATACACAGGCTACTTTCTAACAACTTACCAATCGACTAGGATGCCACTGTCTTATTAAAGTCAGTATTTCTTCGTTTTCATGATCCGACAGTAAATGTCTCCTCAATCGTACTGCTGATAAAGTACAATTTGCACAACGTAAACGATCCATTACAAAAAGTCCAAATCGCTCAAAACAACAAAGTCCAGTGGGAATATCCAAGCCAACGTTCATACAAGATGCAGAATCCGGGTGGGTGAAAGCCAAAGTCAATAGAAAATAAATCGATCGCACATAGATATCTCAACACTGAAAGGCAGGATTGGAATAATAACGGCAATGAATTGAATGAACAGTGACATTGTTGTTTTTTTTTATAATTTATTTCTTGACCATAGATACAAAACCTTTCAGGACTCGGACGATGAAGTAAACCATCAGTGTTGCCATATGTTATAAATCGTTAATAATCGTAATGGATTAATCGATTGTTATACTACGTTAGTAAACCTATTAAAACCAATAATTAATAATAAAATATAAACCAATATAGCAGTAAATAAAGAATCTACGCGTATGCGATAACATTTGAAGTATAATTATATAAAAAATGGGCAATTCGTATAAATCAGTTCGTGAGTTGTATCGATTAAATATAATTAGAAAAAAATGTTTTTCTACAGTTCACGAAGTTCTTAAAGGGTGTTAGGGTGTTAACTAGGAAAAATAGACTTCTTTTATGTAAAAGTCTCAATGCTGTAGGGCTTCAGGCCGAAATCCGCCGGTCTCCTTTCAATGTTTTGCAGCCTTCAACTTTACAAGTTTTAAATGACACTGATCTATTAAAAAAAGCTCTAGAATTTGTTGATATATATAAAAAAGACATATCTGAATCATTTGCCAGGGAAATTCTCAGTTTTCGGTCCACTTTCAGAGACGAAATAGAAAAGTCTTCGTGCATTAGAGACCTCGCAGATTTATTAATAATACAGAATCATTTTATGTCCTGCAGCTTTCCTGAAGTATGCATTGCATTAATGTTATTTATTACAATTCCTGTGACTACAGCTAGTGCTGAACGATCATTCTCAAAACTAAAATTAATAAAAACCAATTTAAGAAACTATGGGACAAGACAGGTTACGTAACTTGGCTATTCTGTCTATTGAAAATTCTAAGGCCCGATCTTTAAACTTTGATGATGTTATAGACACTTTTGCGGAACAGAAAGCTCGAAGAAAAGATTTTTCTTAATAAATATCCTATTGAAATTAAATTGTTATTTTTATTTCATTGTAAATGTATGCAGGTTTCCTCACGATGTTGTTCCTTCACCGAAAAGCTAGCAAATGGAAGATGAATATGAAGTCTCCAATCCGAATTGAGAGGCGGCCTATGCCCAGCAGTGGGTGGGACGGACGTATATGTATAGGCTGGTGAATGTGAATGAATGTAAATGTATAAACCCATGCTCTTGAAAATAAAAAAAAATATTAACTGTTTGATAACTACTTTAAGTTGTTTATTAAAATTAAACTAAGTACAACGTGACGGGCCTTACTGATAGGGCCCCATCAAAAGAATTTGCCAAGGGCCCCAGATGGTATAGTTACGCCACTGAATGCAACCATGTATAACCACGTATAAGCCTTAACAAGTTATTCACGCTTATAGATATAATCTTGTATGACCCTTTACGAGGCTTTAATTTCGAATGCATCCATGTATAACTACGTATAAGCCTTAACAAGTTATTCACACTTATATATTTAGAATCTTTTATAAACCTTTACGAGGTTTTCATTTTATATGCAACCATGTATATGCCTTAACACTTATTCACACTTCCGGATTTTTTTACACAAACCTCGTATAGGTATATACGTAATTTCCTAAGATAAAATCACACAAATTAAATTTTCGTATGGGCAAATGCGTGTTTATTAGCGATTTTTTATTAAAAATGAAAACTCACTTATACACATCCGAGTTCTGATTTCTTATTATTTCATTACAGAATGCAAGAGTCTGAAATAGAAAGTGAAAAAAATGATCAGAATTCCTACTTTGTTGGAGACGAGGTTACAATTCAATTCAATTCCTTTATTTCAATCATCATTGGATCATAAGAAAATTAAAAATACATTAGATAGATAAACAAACAAAATAAAAATAAGACATCACACAACACACAAATAATTTTATTGTTATTGTCACTACATTAAGCATACAGCAATGGTTAATGTAATGACAGTCGAACCTCTCAGCCATCATCCTCAAGCTGGTGTTGGAGCTGGCGTGGACCCTACGCACCAAGGATGTGCACCGTTTCCGCATCGTCGCATAGAAGCAGTCAATGCGCGACTCAGCGAACATCCCGACGCACTGCAGTACCGAGGCAGCCCCAACAACATCCTGTAGGCATTGTTGAATTGAACTCGTAGGGCGCTGTACTGTTTTTGAGTATAGTTAGTCCACAGGGCGCTCGAATAAAAACAAGTGCAATAAGCTCTGAAAAGAGTGATTTTTACTTCCTTCGAGCATCGTGCAAACCTGCGGGCTATCATGTTCGCTCTAACAGACAACGCCCTACGTTCCCGCTCTATGTCTGAATCGTCTTTCAGGTCAGAGGTCACCAAATGCCCAAGGTATTTGAAGGTGTCAACCCTATTTAGCGGTACATTATTTAACTTAATGCTAGGGATACTATCCGGACATTTACCCCTGGCCCGGAAAACCATACACTCACTTTTCTTGGTGTTATAGAGCAGGCCATGACTGAGAGCATATTACATATGATGTCACATATTTGAGGGACTCGGGCAAGGAACCTTCTATCAATACATTAATTCAGCAAGATTTAATGCAGTTCCAACATCCAGAGCCCATCTTAGGTTCCGCATTAATTTCTTCAAGTCGTACTGATTCGCCAATTTCTGACGAAATATTACCATTTTCACAAGATCCCATGCTAAATGCCGCAAATTACAAGTTGACTAACGATACCTGTTCTAATTATGATCTTGGAAAATATTCTCCAGAAATTGTACAGAATCCAAGACGACGTCGTCGTCGCATAAAGAAACCCAAATTTAATCAGATGGCTCCAGAAAATGAGCCACTGCAGCAGCTGCAGCTACAACCGCAACTAAATAAAGTTGTTTGTCACTCTTCGAATGTGACTGCACCAAAGGACTTAGTTTTAGACAATAAAGGGTCAGTCATAACTTTACCTGAAATAATACCCGCAAAAAAAAACAGTGCACTATTCAAATAAAACCTACGAATACATTCCAAAAATCTAGTTCACCTGATGTAGAAATAAAAGATCATACGAAATCTTCGCAGTCACAAGCTTTGATTGAAAAACAGCATGATACCGACTATCACATCACAGACACTAATAACAGTACACCACAACCAGAAAAAAATAATCAAAGATCATCCACTCCCATACCAATTTCAATAATTACTGTAAATGCCCCTCGTAGCAGTAGTTTTGACGTGGTTGTTGATGAACTTCCCTTAGAATTGAGCATGAAGAATATATCACTCAGGATAAAATCAACCATAACCATCAACACTTACCTACATGTGAAGGAAAAATGCCAATACCGCCAGTTTCTTCAACTTTCCACACGCCGTCATCGCTTGTTTCACTATCGCTTGCAGCAATTTCAAAGGAGTCCTTATCTTTGCTAGTGCACTCTTTAAAGGACTTATCACCAACGGTTGGTAAACAAAGCTGTCTTATACCTTCTACCAGTAGAGCTAATTCGGAGTCTCCACGTCCTTCCTTCCACTTTGATGATCCGTGGGATGGTGATTTTTCTCCTGACGATGGGGATACTGACTATCAACCAAGTGAACAATTAAATACATCACATACTTCAAATGAATCGTTGAACCTGGAACCAGTTGATGAGACAAGAGTGAAGCGAAAACGCGCCAAGCGAGGCAAAGCAAATAAAGAAAACTGGACTTATAATCAAAATAAAATTAAAAGAATGAAAGGAGAGAGTTATATTGCGAGGAGAAAATCAGAAGACGGCAAAATTTGTTCGATCTTGAAAAAAACGAGCGTAATGTTCAGCCTCGTTGTGATCATAATGATCGTTGCAAATATTTTGATTGATACAAATTAACAGAAGAAGGTCGAAATATGTTATTTAAGAAGTACTGGAAGCTATCCTGGGAAACAAAAAAAATTTGGGTACAACAAACTGTTCAAAAACAAGGTGTTTCCAAGCGGAAGGTTAGCGGAAACAGTTTTCGCAGAGGGAATACTTTTAAGTACTCATTTAATGTGTTGGGAGAAAAATACAAAGTTTGCAAACAAATGTACTTAAATACTTTGAATATTGGCGAATGGTCTGTACACAACTGGGCCAAAAATGAAGACAGAGATGAAGTGGCGTCAGAGTCTGAAAAAATCCGAAGAAATAACAGCGTAAAAGCGTTCGAAGACATTGGAACGAATCATGCAAAAGAGTTTTTAAATAATTTACCAAAATTAGAATCACACTACTGCAGGAAGACGACAAGCAAACTATATTTAGAACAGATATGGCAAAGCAAAGAACAACTATACAGAGAATACGTCAAGCAACTTTCAGACAAAGGCATTAATAAATATAAAGTTTCACAGAAGATTTTCTTTCAAGAATTCGATACTATGAATCCGTCACTCTTTTCACCAAAAAAAGACCAATGTGACGTGTGCTGTGCCTTCAAAGTCGGGAACATTGCAAGAAAAAGCAAGACAAGAAAAAACCGCAGACAAAAGTAGTCCTGATCCTGAGACAATGGTATTTACTTTTGAGTTACAAGCAGTGCTTCTATCACCCTCATTAAAAGCATCTGCGCTTTATTATAAAACAAAACTCAGCGAATCTACTATTCTAAGACTAATATATAATAATAATAATTTAAATTTTTTTTATAATAATATATAATTTAGTGTATTTTTTAACCGGCCCTGCTCATGTCGGATTGCCATCCCTTAGGACTATTAGCCTAAAAAAAATTTGCAAGTATCAATATGTTAAAAGTTACAAACCAACAAACATACGATAGGTACGTCATCGACTAACTTGCTTTGGAACATGGACACCGAGTGATAGGTACGGTTGCCGCCTAACCAGGCTACGTTCACACGACGCTATTTTGCAAGTGTATAGAATACGATATTTTATCGTATACAGTGATTTCACCCGATGAAATATTTAGAAACATTATTATCGAAAACAATTTGAGGTCAGTAAAATATGAACTTAGATAACTACATTATAACAAATGGAAAATAGACGAATTTCGTCCGTCGGATAGGTGCCAAACCGTAATTAAATAGTTATTGGCAATCCTTATCGATAATTATATTCGCATCCCTACAAAATAGTTTGTTTTCGATAAAAGTTTATGGTTGTCAGTGCCCCGGGCGCCACGGACTAGTATAGAAGACATTCTGTGACGTCATAAACGTAAGACTGTCAAGGTCACTTTGTAATAGTGCAGCCAGCAGCAATATTTATTTATTTTATTGAGAGATGACATGCAATCAAACGCACTCAAATTATGAATTAAAAAAAAACCACGCGCTTAATCCGCGGTGATTAAATCCAAACTTACTTTCCATTTCGAAAAACACGACGAAACACACAATACAATGCTACAATTAAGCTTTAGGCATTTAGGCTGGCCGCATATGTACGGAATCCGTATTCGATTTCCAAATTCCTTTTCCATCAAAAGACACGGCAGTAGACAAACATAGAAAAAAGACCATAGACCACATCCCTAATCAGAATTGAATTTAACGTGTTCTGAGCGCCAAGGACTTGAAATGAAGTCAAAGGATGACGACATGAAACAATTAGTGATGTGCCTCATTTCTTATGGCTCTAATTGAGTTATGTATTTGTTTCATTGATATTTGTTATTTATATTGTTTTTCTTATCAAGGATACTGGGGAATAAAACAAATATGGCAATATTTAATCAGTTTTTATTTTTATCCGTAAAATTATAAATAAAACATAACTTAACGTGTATAATTCTCATTCATCGATATGACGCTACCCTCATCACTACTGTTTACTATACATTTCGTTATACATTTATAGCTTGGCGTGTGGCGAGGCATCGCGTTCTGTGTACGCTGGCGGTGAAAAGGTTAAAACCATTATTATAAGTCACTGTCAAATAGTAAGTAACAGAGATACTTAATTATCCTATTGTTATACCAAAGTATACAATATGAATTTATTTGATTTGTACTCTTACATAAGGGGGAGTTTTTCAGTGATAATTATATAATGGTTTTTTGTTTATGTATTTTCAACTGTGCTTATATTCATATTTGACTAAAAATAACTATTATTGCCTGTGATTACTGTACAATTATTATGAATGTAATAATTATGTGGATATGTAATACAAAATGTAAAAAAAGTATGATTAAAGCATTATTTAATACAAAAACCTTTTTTTCACTTAATGCCCAATAACTTTTGACCTGCACGCAATTGTAATAAAAAATTGGATTACTAATCATAAAAAAACCTAAATGAACATGTTTGTACTAGTCGCAACTTGTTACAAGGGTTGGGACGCAACTCATATAAGAACGCCCATTGTCCTTTATTATACAAATGTTCTAATCCATCGGCAAATAAGTCCAGTTCGTGGTGCTGAGCAAGTATGTCCCCGATAGTGCGGAGTACGCGGTTGGTGGGCGCGTGTCGCCCGCGCTCAGTGCGCGCGGCGGGCAGCTCCAGCAGCCGCGGGCGGCGGCGCACAGTGGGACGAAAATCGAGTTTCATAGACATAGACCACTTACAATTTTTTTTAACGTTTCCTTGCTGGAAACCAATGCAGACCAGTTAAAGAAGCCCCAACATTATCATATATTTGTACGTCAGGTGATTCTGACGCGAAAATATTTTTTTTAAATAAAAAATGTATGGAGGAAAACAGAAAAATCCATTTTAATCGAGACTCGTGAGAGTGCCCGTTATATCCTGTGGTACGATTTTTGTCCATATTTTTTACTATTTTTTGACATATAGCACGCCCCTCACACTCGATGGACTTTAGGCGAAAAAAAATGAAACGTATTTTTTATTATTATTTCATCATATTCCTAGTATTTACGGTATGTAACGACCTATAAGTGGTATTTAACACTCGGCCTATTGTCTAAAACATGCTACTTACTGCCTCCTTAATCAGTTTACCTGCTAATCCGCCATTTTTAATGGTCTTCATAATTAATCCCTTACTAATGACCATAAGCGATTATTCTAGACAATGGGCTCGACAGATATTGTCCTTACTTGGTTTATCATTGTTGCTAATTTATTTAGTATTTTATACGTACTTATCAATAGGTTCCTATGAATCCTATTAACTTTGTGGCGATTTTACTATGAAATACCTTTGAACACAGTTGCATTCACATATTTATGGTTCATCAGGGCTTACGTGTTGTAATGTTCTTCAATTGTTTCATCTATTCTACTAATTAGTGCTCATTAATACAGGGTAATATTAGGTTAGTATAAATACAGAGAGCATATTTACTTTAGTTAGTTGCTAACTATTTTCTGTGAAACATTGTGCCTGTCATAGCTGTGAAAATGGATAAATCAGTTTTAAAAACTAACTTGGACCTGTGTTCAAAGGTATTTCATAGTAAAATCGCCACAAAGTTAATAGGATTCATAGGAACCTATTGATAAGTACGTATAAAATACTATTTAAATTAGCAACAATGATAAACCAAGTAAGGACAATATCTGTCGAGCCCATTGTCTAGATTCATCACTTATGGTCATTAGTAAGGGATTAATTATGAAGACCATTAAAAATGGCGGATTAGCAGGTAAACTCATTAAGGAGGCAGTAAGTAACATGTTTTAGACAATAGGCCGAGTGTTAAATACCACTTATAGGTCGTTACATACCGTAAATACTAGGAATATGATGAAATAATAATAAAAAATACGTTTCATTTTTTTTCGCCTAAAGTCCATCGAGTGTGAGGGGCGTGCTATATGTCAAAAAATAGTAAAAAATATGGACAAAAATCGTACCACAGGATATAACGGGCTCTCTCACGAGTCTCGATTAAAATGGATTTTTCTGTTCTCCTCCATACATTTTTTATTTAAAAAAAATATTTTCGCGTCAGAATCACCTGACGTACAAATATATGATAATGTTGGGGCTTCTTTAACTGGTTTGCATTGGTTTCCAGCAAGGAAACGTCAAAAAAAATTGTAAGTGGTCTATGTCTATGAAACTCGATTTTCGTTCCACTGTGCGGCGCGGCGCTACCTGACCCTCCGAGTCCATTGGTATGTTCCGGGGGACCAAAATACGGACTCGCTCTAGTATTTGGGGACTATCGACTTTGTGACGAATTATCGACAAATATTGCGCAACTTGAGACATACTCGTAGCCCTTCTAAATTTTAACGTTTCCATGTCCACCATTCCCAAGACAAATAAAGAAGGATATAGGTAGGGTTAATATCCGTATACCAAGACAAGTTGGCCACATTGTCTATTTCGACAATTTTTATACTTCTGTGCCTTTGGTGTTCTATTTGGCAACTCAAGGAATCCTTTCAGTGGGGACAGTTCAACAAAATACATAGAATACCTAATTCAAAATTACCTGATAAAAAACAATTTATGAATAAATCTACTCCAAGAGGTGCATATGAAGAAAGAGTGACAACATTTCAAGGTGTGGATATGAGTGTAGTAGCATGGAAAGACAACAAAGTTGTCACATTACCGTCATCTTATGTAGGTGCTTTGCCTTTGACAAGAAAAAAAAAGAGAAGATATAAATTCCATGCCCGAAGATCATAAGTGAATACAATGCCCACATGGGAGGCGTAGACCTTATGAACAGTTTTCTGGGAAGGTACAAAATAAGGATCAAGTCAAGAAAATGGTATATTCGTATTTTTTATCATCTTTTAGACCTGGCAGTGATAAATGCATGGATAATATATAAAAAAAATGCTAAAAATGTACCTAAGAAAGATATTCTCAATTTAGGTACTTTTAGAAATGAACTGGCCTTCGTCCTTTGTAACATGGGAGCAGCAAAAGAAAAAAGAGGTCGTCCAAGTTCTAGTCTTCTAGAAAATGAAATCCAGGCCAAAAAATAAGAAGTGCTGTAGCAGTTGCCCCACCAAAAGAAGTTCGCAGGGAAGTTTATTATCTCACTGCACATTTTGTTCTCAGTAGGTTAGTCTGATTACATAATGACGTAAAGGACATCAACCACTTTGTATGGCGTTTGGGCTTGAATATGAACATAAAAATATTGCACTATTATTGATTTTATTGAGTGGCTTACAGTAGAAAGAAAACAAGTAGATAAGAAGTTTTGTATCAAATTGGTTAAATAATACAAAAAAAAAAATAAACTTCAATACTTTAAAATAAATTGTTTATTTGCAAAACTATTCATTTTCATATGTTAATAAAACATGTTCTAAAAACTAGGCAGGTGGATTTACATTTTCATACCTTGCCCAGCTTAAATACCATATCACAGACATGATATGAGCGCAGCAACCTACAGTCCTTCGGCCGACTATGCAGTTGCAGCAATACTGTTTAACGAAATATACTTTACGGCTTATGTGCCTGCTTTTTATTTTTGCTCGCAATAATGTGCAATTCTCAACCGAAGGAAATCCTTGTAAAAGGTCACTGGCTCTATCAATGCACACTTCAATAGTGTAGGAACCATCATTTCTTATGTGCTCCCCATAATAAGACTTCGCCTGTTTAATCTGATATGTTCCGCATGCTAATAATACAAGTTCATTATATGTTAATCTAGGAAATTCAACATTATCAATACTAGCATTTAAGTTGGAGAACAGTGTCCATCTTCGATTCAAATTATTTTCAATTACATAATCAGCTAATAAATTGTTTGTGTGCAGTTTTTCACTTACTACATTTAGAATTTGTCTTGCGTCTGGTCTATCTGAAACCCTTTGGTGAAACATATTTATCAATGCAGCAGCTATTTCGAAGTCTGTCATAGCATGAGTGGATGCAGTATTGAAAAATTCACTCCTAAATATTTTATAACACATTTTAAAAATCCCATTTACTGCCTCAACAATCCACCTGCACATTGTCACCGTTCTTGACTTATTTGCTGCTGCTGTTGACAACTGAGTTTCACCCTGTTGCAGGGATATTGGAAAATGAACAGTATAGTTACACCGTTGTAGTAAAGTGACACTAATTCTAAAACCCCTATCCAGCAAAAAAACATCCCCAGGTTGAAAGTACCTTCGTAAAGTATTTGTGTCATTATTAGATTCATTAATCATGATAGCTGCATCCGATGTTGTTGCTGGATAGGGACCGAGTCCATCAGAACATACCATCATAAAAGGTTTCATGAGGTTCCATACTTGTGCAATGAATAAGTATCCTTCTGGTATAAATAATTAGAACTTTTCTGAACATATAAATAGGTGCCATTAAGAATAATTATTGGGTTCCTATCGACTCCCCCGAACAGCTCATTGGGTATCATTAGATTTCTTGCAGCAATTTGAGCTCGTGTTATATGATTTATCCCTAAGTTTCGTGGAACAAAATCACCAATAAGTATTCGACAAACCTTTTTTAATAATCTTACTAAAGTGGTAGGGGGTATATTTAATAAAGTCGATATCCGCGCGTTGCTGTCGCCAGTTCTTATTTTCATAAGATATGCAGCAAGAGCTAATGTGCCATTTTGCATATTATTTATTTGTTGCACATCGATTTTCAATTCAAAAAACTGGTGCTTGGTTAAACCAGTCCAATAATGCACTGAGTCATCAGACATTTGCTGTATATTCGTAGTCTAATATTACTCTTTCTTTTACAAATGAAGCAAAGTCTTCTATGTGACTAGCAGTAAAATATCGAATGGATTGCATTTCATTTCTCAAAATGTCAAAATTGTCATTTCTTAAATGGAATTCACAAATCCTACATTGCTGTGGTACATAGTAATTGTATTCACTAAAAATATATACTCTAAGCCACAAAGGAATCCTTAGTCTTTCTTCAGCATTGCAATCAGGTAAGAAACAATGTAATTGTGTATCTGGAGCTCTTCTCATATGGGGTAGAAATATGGAACCTACTACTGCCAGGACTCCACTGTCACTACCTTGCTGAATTTCTGCATTATCACCTTGCTGTTCATCATCAATAGCATCTATCCCAACATTATGTGTACTGTGTCTGTCAGCTCTTTGCCAACAAGGATGACAGATTCTATCAGATGCTGTCTGCTGAAACAAAAAAGAACTTTACTATATGAAGAATAAATAAACTTGTCATCATCATCATCAACAGCCTATAATCATTAATCTCTCCCATAAATAAACCTCTCATTTATACCCTCTCTACCTCTCATATGTATAATCTCCAGTCGGGCTAGGAACCGCTGTTATTGATCATTACATAGGTGAATGCTACTGGCCATTCCCTGACTTTTATAGGTGTCCTTAAGTCGGCTTACACAACACTTACAAGGAGAAGCTGGGATGGTATACTTTGGTGGGAACCACATAGAAAATAAATAACCTTAGATCTCTGCAATTATGATAATGCACTATATGGAAAGACCACATAAAGCTTAGGTATTTCAGAACCTATATCACATTAAAAAAAAAACTTGCCTCATGTGGATTAATCCATTGTAAAATAATACTTCGGATATGTCTCTCTCTTTCTGTGTCATTGCTTATCCCATGGGATCGAATCCTTAACAGTGAACATCTGCAGTTCACACATAACTGTCTGTGACGGCCTGGATCTGAGCTCGTTGAGGCATCAGATGATGAACCTTGCACACTGATTGATGCATTCAATGCTATAATCCAACAAGGATGACATAAAAAGCTATTCTCTCCAGTCTGTAAAAAAAATATCATATAAATAAAATGAACCATCAAATAAAACATATTAATCAATTAAAGAAGCAAATTGTAATCTAAATAGTATGTAGAATTGTCAATTCTAATGGCTAACACCACATCTAAAACATCTTGCTGTCGCAGACAGACAATATAACATTATACCACATGTCTTATGATTAAGATGAATCTAACAACACCTCATTTATTTATGTTTTATTTCACCAAGCCAGTTTAGCTACAGAGTGTGCTAAAGAAACAGACATATACCTACATACATTTTTTATATTCAGGTTGACTTCGAGAGATCTCTGCTAGAGATAAGCTCACCTTCGTAAAGCAATCGTCCTTATAAAAATGTATTTTTTATTTATGTGCATTAAAGAGTTTTAAATGATAATCGTCCAGAACCTAGCCAGCTCAAATATTCAATTAATCAGCTCAGAAGTTGGAACTTACCACTTGCGGTGCGATCCATTGCAGTATAACTCGCTGCACTTCCACAAGATTAACAATGTGTCTTCTCCTGTGAGTGATATCAGTACCACAATTTATACAATGTATAGATTCACTAGGCAAAATCGGAAAGTCCATGTTCACGCGCAAGTCTTCATGTAAAGCGGGTTCATTATGCGGAGAAATGCCAGGGTTAACGTTTGAAGCGGGTACTGGTCCGAGAGTGAGCCGGGGTCGTCGTTTACAAAATCATCAGAATCCATTTTGAACAGCACAAGTCGTCAAAAATAGCAAAAGTCGAAATAATATTCACAATACGATACGAAAAGAGCGCAAACGCAAAGCGAATGACATTGACAATTTGACAATCGGCTCTGGGTCAGTGTTGCCAGTTCTCTGCTCTGCACTGTCAGTAGAACACTCGATTTGAAATCGATTCCATCGTGATGTGCTGTTTTGTTTTGCGTAATTCTTTTGGTTATGGACCATGCCGCATTATAAATAAAATCTTCAAGAAAAGCACGTGTTAATAATACCCGCTACCACGACGGACAAAACCCAAACGAACGAAGACGAATTACCAATTACTAACAATTCTTACTGTTTCCCCGATAAAGGCTAAACGACTTCCAACGTTTGTTCTAAGTGGGCACGCTATAATCATGGCGGTAAGTCTCCTCTTTGAACAGTGTTAGTCAGTAAAAGTCTGACACGCCCTCCCGCTCCACCCTAGAGCGGGAGAAATAAATGGATGATTTTACCACGTCAAAAATAAAATGTTGTTTTACGTAAACTATATCTTTTTATTTAAGTAACGTTAAGCTGATGATGCACCCTCCGACGGCCAGAGCAAAGCTCGGTCTTCCAGGAAAACATTTTAATGTTTCAAAGCGCTCGAATCGAAACATCAAAAATATCGATTTTTTTTCTGTTTTTATTTTTTAGGCAACCCTAACTCAACGCACCCCGCACGCCGCGCCGCAACTGTCATCATACAAATCAATTAAAAATCTTTTTTATTCGTTTTTAATATAATTTATATTTGCACTCCCGAATAGGGACCAATGTTCAGTAAATATTATTACTAAATTATTTATGAATTCCTTCTTTCCCAATACGATTGTTCACGGTTAGCCCATATTGGTTGATGTTCTTTCCACCAACCCATTTTTTCTAAATAAATAAAGTATTTTTATAAATATATTTTTTTAAATATTTTTTCCTTATTATAGAGCTAATCTTACGTCCAAATAAATTTAATTTGGTTAAAAAGTTAAAATCATGCATTTAAGGGCTAAGATATGATTTGCTAATGTGTGATATAATTTTATTGTTCCTATTTTAGAGATTTATGACATTCCATTGTTTGTAAGTTGGTAACATTGTTGATTTTACGTATCTTTTCTTAGCCTTTTTGCTAATAATATTTTTTGATGAAAGCTTGTGATATTATCCTTATTATAATCCTTTTGTTACTTCTATTCCTGTTATTCCTGATGTTATGTTTATATTAGGTAGTAAACTGATGTTCTTCCTAGTATATTATTAGGTACATTTTGTTAAAGATTTGTGATATTGTAAGACTGATTCGTAATAATAATTATTAGGCATATGTAACTGTTGATTTTTAAATTCATTTCTAAGATGTATTTTTTTCATGTAAAAAAAAAAAACAATACCAAATTAAAATACTGATTTCCATTTATTTTTATTACATTAAAATCCTTGCGTATTTTGGATACTGTAGTGGTAGTATGGATAGGTATTATATTAGATAAGAATACTTATTAGAATTGATAACCAACGTATACACTGCTACATCCCTAATTCAATGCGAGACTTTCATAAAATTGACTGGCAAGCAACGCCATTGTCACAATACCAAGACAAGTCATGTTGAATAGTGTTGTAACCATATTGTAATAAATATATTTTTTTAGTTTTCTAATATCTGCTTTTTCATTGATAGTCTGTGTTAAATGCTGTGTAAAGATTATTATATTGGAATATAGTGGCAGGTTAAATAAAATTTCAGTGTCGTGAGTACGGTTTATTAGAAAATTAAAGACGAAAATAAAAACTCAGTTGTATATCGATATAAGTTTTGGAATCCCTATTTTTTATGAAGGTCATTTGACAGAAAAAGTGGCCTGGCGTCAGGGGTACGGCGGTACGTTTATACTCTGGCGTTCAAAAGGTTAAAAACGCAGCACTCTTGAGCGAGGCGCGCTACCCGCCGTGCTGAGCCGCGCTGTGCCGAACTGTGCTATGTTTTTTATGGAGCTCTGCCATGCTGCGCTGTGTCGAGCTGTGCTAGGTTTTTCAAACATGGAGCACGCTGCGTGCCCCTCCATCGCCCTCAGACGTGTCTCTCACTCTCATACTCCCATCTCGCTCGCACTAGTGTATACGCGCACAAACAAACAAGAACGAACGAGTTTCATTCGCTCATTCAAACAGGTCAGGTAACACGTGTTGTGTCGAAATTTGTTCATCGAGGGCAGTGGTCAGATTAAAAAATGGAGATTTTTATAGAAGAAGTTCGGAAACACGAATGTTTGTGGAATCCAACATCCTCATATTATAAAGATTCAGAAAAAAGAGAAGCCTCCTGGCGCGCCATTATACAAACAACAAAGATGGAAAACAGTAAGTACTTACTTAATAAGTGTGTGTGCGTGTGTATTTATGTGTGCTTATCGTTGGTGTATTGGTAGAATTTTGTATGTATATACTCACAGTTGAGGAGCTGGGGAACAAAAGCGGACTTGTCCACTGTACTCGAATTTTTTATTTTTATTTTTTTGCACTCTTTAAGCTCATATCTATCGAACCCCGGAGTATTGTGTATCAAAAACGGTCCGATCTTAGAGAAAAAAATTGTTAAAAATGATGATTTCGTTCAAAAGCGGACTTGTCCTGTTAGAAATTTATTAAAATTCTAAGGGATTTTTTCTCCAATCAAAACCGGACAAAAACGTAAGGAGAATTGCCGTTAGTACGAAAAATGTCAAACAAAACCGGACAAGTCTAAAAAAAATCATTGTTTTTTTGTTATGATATCCCTAAATCAGTTGTGGCAACACTGCTAAATTAAAAAAAAGATAATCAGCTGTGTGACGGTCATTGCTTTCGTAATTTTGAGAAGAATTTTCCTAGAAAACCGACAAAATTATGGACGGAATCGAAGAAATAGTGGCCAATATAAATGACGGCTCACGTAAACGAAAAAAAACAGGACGGCAAGCGCAAAACAACAGGGAATCGAAGTGAGTGTAAAATTATACCTACCGGTGCGTGTTTGTTATTATTCTAACCTATGATGAATTTAAAATTGCTATTATTTTGTTTTAGGTACGCAGATAAAGACCCCCTTGCTTTGAATTTCGTGTCTGCGTGTGAACATAACAAGGGAAAATTTAAGTGCCAGACTTTGACATTAAACGAAATTGTTTACAACCGCAAACTACTATATGAAAAAATTGGCAAAAAATTACAGGATATTTACTTGTCACGGCTCATATCACCATGCCCCATAGAAAGAGAAAGATCGAGAGAGGAATCTCGCAAACCGCAGAGGAATAAGTACTTTGTGACATACTTTCTCTTCCGTGATTCAAAAAGGTTAGTAAAAGTATGCAAATCTTTTTTTTTGGCTGCTCTTGGGCTCAGTAAGCACAGGGTAAACTTAATTGCGAGCAAATTATATGAAGGCAAAACGCCACTTGACGGCAGAGGAGGAGACAGGAAAAGTTTCAAAAGTATTGATAAAAAGGAATCTGTAAGAAAATTTCTCGGTGGTTTGCCAGCAAAGGAGTCACATTACAATCGAAATAAATCAAAAAGAGTGTACCTGTCATACGAGCTAAACGTAAAAAAGTTGTGGGAGTTGTACAATAATTCAGCGACTGATGATTTGAAAGTCTCACAAACGATGTTCCGAAATGTTTTTGAGAACGATTTTAATATTGGGTTTGCGTCACCATCTTCCGACATATGTAGTACCTGCGAACTGCTGAAAAATAGGCAGAAGACTGAAAATAATCCTGAAGAACTTCAATCATTGAAACTTCAACTCCGAGTTCATAAAGCTAGAGCCAAAGCGTTCTTTTCCCTTACCAAAGAAAAACCTGAAAATTCTATGACAATATGTTTTGATCTCCAACAAATTCAATCCCTTCCTAAAACGCCAATCCAGGAATGTTTTTATTTACGACAAGTTGGACTTTATTCTTTCTGCATTACTGATATGCCTACAAAGGAGCCACATTTCTTCATATGGACAGAAAACCAAGCTAAAAAAGGCGCCACCGAAATTGCGTCTGCCCTTTTAACATACCTGATGTTTACTGATTTTTCTGAAGTGGAAGTTTTACGCCTTTTTTCGGACGGGTGTGGAGGTCAAAATAAAAATGCACATGTCGTCCACACTTTGATTTTCTGGTTGAAAAACTACGCCCCTCAAAATGTCGCCAAAATCGTACTAACCTTTCCTGTACGCGGTCACAGCTTCTTGCCGGCGGATCGAGTGTTCGGGAGGGTCGAAAAGGATTTGCGGAAGATGCCTTTCATTTTGGATCCAAAAAAATATCATGAGGTTTACGCAAAGCATGGCAAAGTTCATATTTTAGCTGAAAACTGGAACCTTTACAACGTCAAAAACCTTGAAGACTATTACAAGAAAGTGGAAAGTATTCGTGATGCAAAGAGAATAATAATAGAAAGAAAGTCAACCATCATCCAAACAGAAACTCCTAGTCAATCTCAACAATCAACACGAAGAAGTCAGGGCCGTAGTCGTGGCAGAGCACGTGGCCGAGGCACTGCAAACATACGAAGAGATCCTACTGCACGTTTAAATCACGTAAACTTTGGTGTGAAAGTCTTAAACACCTATTATGGAGATGAATCATCAGAAAATGCTGTATCATTGTTAAAAATGACAAAAAACCATCCGAGTTTACTACAAAGATTTTCAATGGTTAATGAACTAAAACCAAACAAGAAAAAAGATGTTGAAACACTCTTAAAGAAACAATTCGGAGATAATTGGATGGATAATCAAGAGCTTGATTGGTTTAAAAACAATATATTCCATACCTCACCAGTGGCAATTGCTGAAACAAGTCAAATAAATGACGAAGACGACGACCACAGTGACGATTGTGACTGTTGCGAACCAGATGTGGGAGAGTTCATATAATTTTTAAATAAAAAAATACAATAATAGAATCTAGTTTTCTTTCATAACCGGACATGTCCATAACTCTTTCAATCATAACCGGAGTTGTCCACCTTTTGTAATCAAAACCGGACTTGTCCATTACAAAAAAATAAAAAAAAAATTGAAAACGCATAGTTTTATGACCAACAAGCAGGCTATTAGTTATGTTGTATTAAATACTAATTATACTGAAATGCACAAAATTACAGCCCATATGCATATTTCAGTTTTTTTGCTCTAGTGTAAAATTTGATTAATTGGACAAGTCCGCTTTTGTTCCCCAGCTCCTCAGTTATAATCCCGGACATGTTAGCTACTAACCAGAGACTCAGCTCAAGGTCGTGATCATGAACGAGGTAAACAGAAGCATTTGAGTGATATAGGTGTACCAATGATTGATAAACCTCGGAGTGGTTACATTGTAATTAATCTACTAGTGTTGCAATAAAAACATTAATTAAATAAACTTATTTTTGTATAAAAGACTTCCATATCGTCGTTGTAGAATGTACCTCGTATGTCAAAAAATCATTTTTTTTTTTTTGTAAAAATCTTATGAAAACCACGTATTTTATAATACGGCGAAACTGTGAACCCAATAAATGACTACAGTGCCATCTATTGAGTAAAATGAAAACCTCTTATCTATGACTCGGCGGCCATCTTGTTGTCACAAGCGAGAAAACCACGTAAAAAGTGCATGGTGTGGGCGTTGCTGTGTATTATTAAGATTTTTGTGAAAAATTGTGGATAAAGCGATCTGAAGTTTTATTTAAATTTTTATGTTTTTAAGTACGTTTTGGTTGTATTTTTATAACTGGGGAGTTGTTGTTTAGCAATAAATATGCGTTCGTTTATTTGGCGGGAATATTGCAAGGAAAACCCCGTATGTCACCAGTAATGCAAACCAACTAGTGACATACTAGGTTTTCACGTAAGATTTTAACGGATTTAAATCGTCAAACTATTCACTCCCAATAGTGAAAATAAAGTGGTATCTTAGGGAATCTTGATTTATGGTCAATAACGGTTGCAAATATTAGGTTAGTATTGACTTGACAGCAATAAATTAAAAGTCACACGTGAAAACCACGTATAGTTGTAAATTCAAACAACATACGAGGTTTTCATGTCATGACGGTTACCGATTTAACGGTTTTTCTTTAAAATTAAATTGGTGTTATTACTTTTTTTTTAGGAAAAATGTTCAGTAGAGGCAGAAAATTAGTGGCTGCATGTCTTAAGAACCATCCGCCACCAGAAGACTTAATCACCTTTGCTGACTTAGACGAATCTCCGTCTTTGTTACAGTCAGATCCAATTATTGATAGACTGGCAGAATGGTCTGCAATGATGTCTTCAGAACAGACACTGGAAATTCTTCCATCTACAGAAAATTCCACTTTTGAAAATGATGAAACAAACACAGTATCCAAAATTTCACCATCGGGACCGTATATTTCTACTATGGGAAACAATGAAAACACTGAGAATCTCAATTTGCAAGTTTTAGAGACTGATACAGATACAGATATCAGCAGCGACGACTCTGTGCAAGATCCGAATTTTCAGCCAAATGACAGCCCTGAAAGGAGAATGGGCATTTTGGTACTCGCTCCAATAGCAATCATTGTGGTGTCATTGGATAGGTCTTTTAATCAGGAAAAATATTTACTATGGCGACATGTCCCAAATCCTTGTCTGAAAACCACGGCAAGCCCCCAAAAGTTCCAGTTTTAGTTAACATCATAATTGCAAGTACGATAATATTACATACCTATCATGGTTGAAATACGAAAAAAACAATGTAAAACAACATTATTTAAAACGAGAAATGTATTGTGTTACTCATAGACTCATAAAAAAAGGAGGACTCCGCGCCACGCATATCGAAAGTGAAGCACAGTAAGTATGCCAGGACCGTTTGTACAAACACGCCTCGCGCACACATTTACATCATGCCAACCGGACGCCATTACGTGACACAAGCGACGGCGTCTTTGCAGGTACTCATATCACGCACACATAGATCGGTACGGTGCTTCACTTTCGATATGCGTGGCGCGGAGTCCTTCTTTTTTTATACGTCTATTGTGTTACTATTCATGCATTATATCGTGATATGATATGATAATGGTGAAGACTTTTGAAAATATGTTTTTTTACATAAAAAAGTAGTATTATCTTTAACATTTCTGTTTTTTGATACAACGGTGACTATAGACCTCGGGGATAGGGAACCAGCCGCGGGGTGGGGTAGGTGGTGCGCTGTGCCAGTGGACAGCCTTTTGTGCCGCGACATTCACTAGTCGTTGTATCGTTCTGTGCGTGAAACGACGTTCCGCAGCTGTTTATTCTACCTAGTACTTATACCGTTTTCTTCACTGACCCCGGCGCCCCTTTTGGACATTGTTACCCGCTACAAATGTTTATCTTGGCTAGGGTTGTGGACTATTGTAGTGCTTATCGATCTAGAACATCGTTATGGAAGAAAATCGCAACTGTGTGATGTGTCGGCGAGGCCTACATCATGCTAGATACCAACAGCATGTTTTAACTGATGATCTTACAAGAATGCACCCCGAGTTTGTGGCTTATATACGAGAACATGCCGTTTTGGAGGTTAGTACATACTTCATTAAACTATTTCGAACTTCACCAGCTTCAGTTTTTCTTTTTAGAAGCGGTTTGTTTATATTATTATTGTCTGTTATATTTTTATACCTGAGCCATTACAAACGTGCGAATTGAGCCCTAAATCATTTTAATCGGACCTCTTGCTCGCACTTACAGGTCTTATTGAACTACTCTAGTGTTGTGTGTAAAAGTGCGTTTCCGACCGAGCTGCAAACTACCAGCTGCACGTGTTTATTTTCTATGTAGCGCGGCTGTATGGTCCGTAGCTAAGGGTGTTCGCTTCATACAAAAAAAAAAACACGTGCAGTACTAGCTACCTGCTTCCGAGCGGCATCCCTTTATATCAGTAATGACTTGTGCAACTTTCTCACAATCCTTTAATCCTTTTATGACTCAGTTCGCACGTTTATAGTTCTTCTTATTAAAACACTTCTCTGACCACCTATTGTGTGTTTGCTATTGTTATCTATTCACTAAGCCGTCACATCGGCTATACATAAGATATATTTTTACTTGCATTACTTAAAATATGAAAACAATACAAGTATGCCATGACTTTAGACCTAAATACCTACATACCGCATTGTTTTAAATGTTTTCATAAAAATACAACATAACATCAGCAAGATCGTATTCTACCATTTTCAGGTAGAGTTCGACAACACACGACGTGTGTGTCACCGATGTTGGCAGAGAATTGACAACGTTGTAGGAAGACCACCTGTCATACCAGAAGTAGAACAGAATGTACGAGAGCTTCAGGTTCCAGACTACACTCGAGCTCCAAACACTCCAGGGCATTGTATCTTTAACACTTGCCAAAACGCAACCCGCCATCGAATACCAGAGACGATCAAGATTCACATTTTCTGTGAATATAAGTTATATATTCCTGACGGTGCTAGAGTATGTGGACAACACCTTGAGAGCAATGCTTGGGAAGAGCTGCCTCAATTCTGCAATGTCACACATAACTTCAATGCGCAACAGTTTAGGGACGTTTGTGACATGTTGAGAATGGCTTTAAATCGTAGACCTAGGCTAGATTTCAACACAAGAGGTGCTTTAAGCAACGAGGATATGTACTTTTGGACAGGACGCAAATGCGAACAGTTTGATTCCATATTAGAACAAACACCCTCACTAAGTGGGAGGTGCAAGGAGCCTCGAACTGCGTTAGGCATATATCTGACGAAACTACGTACCGGAGACTCAGATGAAAGACTAGCGACGTTATTTAATATGTCACGAAGAAAGCTGGAACGTTTACTAACTATTGTGCGCGAATGCCTCATGAATGAATATGTAATATTACACTTGGGAGTGGACCATATGAATAGAAACGACGTTTTAGAAAAGAACCTCACTATACCAAGAGGGTTATTTGGCAATGAAGAAAACAATAAAGCTATCGTTATATGCGATGGGACTTATATATAATAGGTTGGGGAAAAAGTTTCTTCGCATTTTTTAAGAAAATTCAAAACATTTTTTAATATACATTTTTTACATTTATCTAAAGTATGTAGGTACCATTTTGTTCGATAACTTTTTGCCATCTTGTAGGTAGGGACATGATCCCATTGCTATAGAAATTTTGGGACTTCTGATCAAAATACCGCGACAAGTGGTTTTGGCAGTCCTCTCGTGATGTTAACCTGACACTGCCTAAACAATTCTAAAGAGATCGAAACAGGTGGAAATCTGAAGGTGCAAGGTCAGGACTATACGGCGGATGCATTAACACCTCCCAGCCAAACTCTCTTAATTTTTGCTGAGTGGCTAAAGATGTGTGAGGTCTAGGCGTTATCAAGATGAAGAACCACACCCCTTCTGTTGATTAATTCCGGCCGCTTTCTCTCAACTTCTTGCTTTAATCTCATCAGTTGTTCACAGTAGAGTTCAGAATCGATGGTCCTGCCTGGTGGTAACAGCTCATAATGAATAATGCCCTTTCAATCCCACCACACACACAGCATCACCTTGTTGCGAGTTAACCCGGGTTTCGCCACAGTCTGTAAAGCCTGACCGGCCTTTGACCACGACCTTTTTCGCACGTTCTTGTCGTACGTGATCCACTTTTCATCACCAGTTATCAGCTTCTTCAAAAATGGCTCGGTTTCATTACGTCGTAATAAAGAATCACAAATGAGTACACGGTTCATTAGGTTTCTTTCAGTGAGCTCGTGAGGTACCCAAATATCGAGCTTTTTTGTGTACCCAGTTTTTTTCAAATGCGCCAAAACTGTTTTGTGGTCAATTCCCAGTTCTTCACCTACGTCGTAACTACTGATATGCCGATCTTGCTCCACTTTTTCAAAAATGGCATCCATTTTATCCGTAATAGGGCGACCAGAGCGACGTGCATCTTTGACATCAAAATTTCCGGATTGAAAACGCTTAAACCTTTGTGCTACTCTCACAGACACTGCATTGGGTCCATAAACATCGTAATTTTTTTTCGCGGCTTGCGTTGCATTATTACGTTTTTTGTAGTAAAATTTTAAAATGTATCGAATTTCTTCATTAGATTCACTCATCTTGACAGTACGAAAAACAAGTGAAAATCACACATTTTCCTAATTTGAATTTGGAATTATGTTCTTTAAAATTTAAACTTTCAATGATACCAAAACCAGCCAGATACAAATAGTATAGCCAAAGAGATTTTATTTTAAGTTCATACATACTTTAATGCGAAAAGACTTTCTCCCCAACCTAATATTATATATCAATAAAAGATCGAACTTTTTGTTCCAGCGTCTATCTTATAGCCTGCATAAGTTCCAGAACTTGCTGAAGCCGTTTTTAATTGTGTGTTCCAATGGCTATATAATCGATGTTTTGGGACCATACGCTGCCACTAAGACTGATGCGAACATCATGAGTGATATAATGAATGATGGAGAAAACCCATTGCATTGCTTTCTTCAACCGAACGATGTCTTCATATTAGATCGCGGCTTCCGGGACAGTTTAGATGCTATCGAAGCATGGGGATATGAATCCTACGTTCCACCATCTAAAGACAGATGGGAGACACAGCTAACTACTGAGCAAGGTAATGAAGCTCGATCAGTTACACTATGCCGGTGGGTAGTGGAAGTGGTGAACGGGAGGTTCAAACGAGATTTCAGGCTTTTGCGGCAAAAATATTTTAACCCTTTGAACGCCAACGACGCTTACAAGCGACAAACGTAATCGGCCGCTAGGACGCCAACGACGAGTTTAAGCGACAAATAGATGTGCTACTTT
This sequence comes from Cosmia pyralina, assembly GCA_946251885.1. NCBI lineage: Eukaryota > Metazoa > Arthropoda > Insecta > Lepidoptera > Noctuidae > Cosmia > Cosmia pyralina. Next base: position 19,309,139 of record OX276342.1, on the reverse strand, counting down.
TTAATCTAATATTATAGAAAATAGGTAAAAGAATTATGTTTTTTAAATTTTGTAGTCTTCTCCGTAAGTCACTTAAATAAAATTGTACTAAAGTAAAGCTTGATCTTTTAGTATTCATTCAAAATTTGAACTTGTTTTAGGCGAAGAAAAGACCTCAAAATATACGTTCACCAGACGCCATTGTCGCTTTGAAGCGACACTAGTGATGGGGCAATTTAACTTTCTTCAATTTCCAAGAAGATTGTGCTAATTAAACTAAAACATTGATTAAAACTACAAAAAATGCGTTTTTCATGGAATTAGTGTTACTTTATTATTAATAAAATTAATATATATATCGTACAAGATATAACAATCAAATTAATTATGTTTAAACCTTCTTACATTTAAATCATCTATATATCTATGGTCATCAAGTAGTCACGTCACTAATTTGGAACTATCCATCATTTGTGCCCTCGCCATCGTCGCTTTTAGGCGTCAATAGTGACGTGGTGAATTTATTTTTCGGAAAACTATCTAATAATGAGTGAATATTATTCAAGAGATGAACTGCTACGCATATTAGACAGTGATAATGACGAATTCGAATACGAACATGACTCGGATTTCAATTTAGAGGTAAGTAGGTACTGTTCATACTACCCTAAAATGAACCCCTTTTTATGTAAATGACCCTTGGATGCACAGAATGATCCACCACCCGTATCATTGTCTAACTAAGCAATCATAATTATTTTGCGCATTTTTGTCAGTAGTGTATCCATGCCGGAGCCTAAACGTAAGTACTTAATTAGTGTTGTGCATCGTTCATAATGTACAATCGATCGATTTAGGTATATTGATGTATTTATTGTATTTTGGTTATAGGATGAAAGCCAACCATCGCAGCGTTACGGGGCCGAACAAGTTTCGACAGGACCGCAAGATCCCGTGGCAGAATCGGCATCATCTCACACATCGCAAGGGGATGGTAGTCAGCATTTTATATGGTCTAACACATCTTCAAGACCAGTTATTCAAACTTTTGATGACTTCGGTTCTGGAATTTCTTCTGCCACATTAATGACGCTTAATGAAGACTCCTCTGAGTTAGATATATTTTTACATTTTTTTGACGAAGGCCTTATTAATCAAATAGTAATTAATACTAATCGATACCACCAACATTTTTTGCGAACACGCACTTTAAAGGTATATTCTAGATTGCACAAATGGTACGACGTTACTGTTCCGGAAATGTACGTATTCTTTGCCGTCACAATGTTATTTACGCGAAATAAACATTTATCTATGGAGGAGCACTGGTCAACAGACCCTTTATTGAATGCTCCGATTTTTTCAAAATTAATGTCACGTAATAGATATTTCATGATATTAGGCATGTTACATTTTGGCCCACACGATACCCAATTTTCAGATACTCCGAAAGTGTCAAAAATACGATCTCTCGTTGAGTATGTTCGCAAAAAATTCAAAAATTCATTCATTCCGCATAGCAACCTATGTATAGACGAAAGTGTGGTGCCTTTTAAGGGAAGATTGATCATAAGACAATTTTTGCCAAAAAAACGTAATCGCTTTGGGGTTAAAATGTTTGTTCTATGTGACGTAAAATCCAAAGTCATACTAGACTTTATTGTTTATGCTGGCAAGGAAACGCCTATTATAGATCAACAAAATTTAGGTGTAAGTGGCGCAGTTGTGGTTACTCTACTACAAGACTACTTGGACACCAATCGAAAATTATATGTCGACAATTGGTACAGTAGCCCTCAGTTGTTCCGATACTTATATCAGCGGGGAATAGTCGCATGTGGGACAGTACGCAAAAATAGGTCAGGCATGCCTAAATTTGAAAAAATTAAAAAAGGCGAAATTTGTGCCAAATATTGTCCACCCTTGATGGCATTGCAATGGTATGATAAAAAGCTTATAACAATGCTTTCAACGATGCACGATCATACATTCATACCGTGTTTAAGGGAAGATAGAGAATCAGGTTTACCAGTTTTAAAACCAGAATGTATTGTAGATTACAATATAAATATGGGAACGGTAGATATAGCCGACATGATGCTGTCATCTTTGCATTGTATGAGAAAAAGTATTAAGTGGAATAAAAAGTTTAGTTTTCATGTAGTTGATATGCTCATACTAAACTCATTTTATTTTGTAAAAATATTAAAAAATAACGCGGATCTTCGTTTTAGTACTTTTCAGTTAAATCTTATAAGACAAATCATTGAGAAATTCAAACCACATATATCCTCAAAACCTACAGTTCGGCAAGCAAATGTAAATAATCCATTGCGATTGCTATCTAATAATTCTGCAGATCATATGCCAACACAAAATGATCGAAAACAGCGATGCAAATATAGCGCGCATAATAATCGCAGAAGGGAAACAATGTACACAGATAATGTCTGTAAAGTTAATTTGTGTGTTTTATGCTTCAAAAAATATCACCAAGATCAAAGTTTCAAATAATATAACTTACTTCTTATACTATAAGTAGGTACATACCTTAAGTTTTTACTTTATAATTTCAATTAATAATAATAAATAACAATTGTACACATGATAGAGTTATAATTTCATTTGCGCTTTTTTTCTGATATCTCTAAATTGTTTTAATTTTAGTTTTCTTACTTTACTTTGTAGGCCAATCAGTCCTATTGCTTGTGTAGTTCATGGTAGGTTACTTGGCTTACTTGTTTGTGTAATACAAATTCAAAATTGTTATGGAAAATAAACAGGATTATCCAATTTTTTTAATTATTTGTTTGTTATCATTCCTATGCCTAACTCACTGCTTCGGGATAAAAGTCGGAAAAATAAAATCGATCGATTTTGTTTCAGGACGAAACAAATCGATCGATTGTAATTTCTAATATTCTACAACACTAGAATATTTTTATGTATCTATGGTTTATAGAGGATCGGATCACTCCGTGATACGTGTTAATATTTCGTTTTGTTGAATTAATAGAATTTAAATAGTGCCAAATGTCTTCGTCTGACGATTTTCAAACATTTTGTACTCAGAGGTTCGATGAGAATATGAAAAGTCCAAGTTTCGAAGAGGAGGACATTATAGAAGATTCTCAACCATTGTCACCAAGTTTACTATCCAACTTGCCGAAAAAAAGAAAGAAAACTGCTGAAAAGGCAATTCAGTGTGAAGAATGTTTCGTCAATTACAGAAGAACATCCGAATTCGAAATAGAAGTGAATGTCGCTGCACTCCAACCTCCGAGATTTATCTGTGAAAGGCCTTCGGATATTAGAAACGAATATTTTGCTAGTTTGGTTGCATTTGAATTAGAAAAAATAAGGCCTGAAGAAAGATCACATGTCTATTTGCAGATCATAAATACGATCAGGAGTTGCCGTGGCGAAAATGAATTTCCGTAACTTTCCGTATAACCTATTATAACAGATCCGTAATACAACAGTTTGCTATAAACGTGTTTATTTTATTTTATATACATATTATTATTATGAGTTTACCACATCCCTGAAATATCCGTATTTTCTTTGAAGCCATACGCCATTGACGCTTTCAAGCGACAAGTATTGACGTCAATCTCATTTTAGGGATGCGCTTTGTTCAATAAAAACTTTTTTCTGTGAAGTTTTAATTGTGTAAATAGTTTGTTAGTTTGATTATATCATGTATGTAAGTTAATTAATGCTACTATTGTAACATTTATTTGATAAATTTAACACTTTTAAATGGAAAATCGATTGTAGTAGCAGTGATAAAGGTTTATCGATAGTTGTGAATACCCCATCACTAGCATTTGTAGGTATTTTAATAGACAATAATTGGCTTGGCGTAGAGAGTATACTTCCTATGAGCTGCGCTTGGCGTTCAAAGGGTTAATAAAACACTACCAAAAATGTTCATTGATTTTAAAATCGCCGCAGCTATGTTTAATAACTTCCACATACCCATCGATGACAACATTCACGCAGAGGCCTTCCTAAACATAATCAGGGAGAAAATTGATTCCCCGAATCTACTTTATGATTATGTTGAAAGAAAACATTTGAATCACCGAAGAGCGGAATTTCAAAGAATAGAAAGTCACGAAATACAGAACTTCCCACTACTGACGGAAGAACAGATTATTTTACTTTCATTGGGCACCTATCAACTGAAGCTAGCCCGATCCTACTGCAGCGAGCATTTATCAAATGGACTATACATTCTACAAGTATATAGAGAAAGCGCACTCCAAGATTTAAATGAATATGGTATAAACGAAGATGCTTGGCTTTTACGCGGACGCATACAGTCGCGTCACGTACGGTCAAGAACTTATTATTGTTATGTATTAGTAAAAAACAATGTTAATGAAAACGAAACCAATATCCATAACATTTTATGCAATTATTACTGCACGTGTTTGACCGGACGACGAACAATCGGCACTTGTGCTCATATAGTTTCAATCGTGTGGTATCTAGGATATGCCAGACATGTAGGCTTCACTGCTCCTGCAGCGTTCCTCAACGATGTCATTATTGTTGATAATAATGTTTAAAAAAATAAATAACGTTTCTTACTTTTTCTATTTTTTTTTTATTCCTGAGTGTTTATTCATTTTAGTATCTATTAATCAACAAACACAGGATTATATAGAAGAAAATTATATAATATCACCATTATCTTAACAAAATGAAACAAAAACAAAAAAAAAAAAAATACTTAACACAAAATAACTCCGTTCCGACAGCAAATGGAGACAAGCGACTCGGTTATCATTAATCCTTGTAAAAAGACCTTTCCAATGATATACAGGGTGTTTGGCAGAACGTTGAACATACGAAAATGGTGGATAGGTGGGATCATCTGCTACTTACTCAGCCCTAATTTATTTGGCCCTGGCCCTCTGGATATTTTAAATTTTATTTTTTTTGTTTTTTTCTAGTTTCACCACTTTCTTAACTTTAAAGTGTAATTTTTATTAAAAATGGGTAAAACAGGCAAATCTTTGTTTTTTTTTTTAATCTTTAATATTGGCAGATTCTTATAAAATTATTGTTTTATTCAGATGTTAGCTAGAAAAAAAGTTATGAGTCCTCAAACTTACAGAAAGGTGTAAAAAATTACTTAAATCTTAATTTCAACTTGCATTTAAAAAAAAACAAAAAATGATTGAGGAGTTCCAATTCTAGCAAAACATCCCTAGTGTGTGACCTTTCTAATGGTATGTAATTTGCTTTTATAAAAAAAAAACTTTAAGAGTTATTTCATAATTTTATCAAGTAGGAAATTTTTGACGAAACTCTACCTTTACGGAAAGTGAAATGTATTGCGAAATTTAACACTGCAATGTTCCTAAAATTATGTAAGTTCTTGAATTAAGTACAAAGAAAATAGATGTACCAGTTAGGAGCGTTAATAAAACAATTAAATAATTTATTTATTTAATAAATTACAGATGTTCGAATTGACGCCCTTCATTTAAAATACAGGCGCGGCATCTATGTCTGATTTCTACAGTTGTTGTGCGCAGCAGCATCTCCCGTCGCATAACTTCGAAAGCAGCATTAATTCGATTTATCAAATCTTCTCGACTTTCTACTTCTGTAGTGTAAACTAGTTCCTTTGCTCTTCCCCACACGTAAAAATCGAGCGGAGTGAGGTCGGGCGATCGCGGAGGCCAGGGAATTGGTCCTCCCCTGCCAATCCACGAATTTGGGAAACAATTATCCAAATGTTCACGTACAATCAGACTCCAGTGAGCTGGACAGCCATCGTGTTGAAAGACCATAGGCCTGTTTATGTCTACTTGGAACACTTCTTCCACTTATGGTGGTAAATCATTTAAATTTTACGAACCTTGCAGTGTTAAATTTCGCAAAACATTTCACTTTCCGTAAAGGTAGAGTTTCGTCAAAAATTTCCTACTTGATAAAATTATGAAATAACTCTTAAAGTTTTTTTTTTTTATAAAAGCAAATTACATACCATTAGAAAGGTCACACACTAGGGATGTTTTGCTAGAATTGGAACTCCTCAATCATTTTTTGTTTTTTTTTAAATGAAAGTTGAAATTAAGATTTAAGTAATTTTTTACACCCTTTCTGTAAGTTTGAGGACTCATAACTTTTTTTCTAGCTAACATCTGAATAAAACAATAATTTTATAAGAATCTGCCAACATTAAAGATTAAAAAAAAAAAAAAAGTATTGCCTGTTCTACCCATTTTTAATAAAAATTACACTTTAAAGTTAAGAAAGTGGTGAAACTAGAAAAAAGCAAAAAAAATAAAATTTAAAATATCCAGAGGGCCAGGGCCAAATAAATTAGGGCTGAGTAAGTAGCAGATGACCCCACCTATCCACCATTTTCGTATGTTCAACGTTCTGCCAAACACCCTGTATATATTATGGCTATTGGACCGAGTACCAGGCTTCATATATTTTTGCCCATGATCCTTTTGAGGGAAATCTCCAATTATCATTGAAAAAGAGCTAAACGAGGAAGAAGTGATAAATCTCAATGGATGTATGAGCAACAAAAAAACAAACGATTGAAGGGTGAGGGTTATCTGGGAAGAAGAAAAAACGAAGAGGGAAAAATTGTCTACGATGTACAAAAGGCGCCAAAAGAAATGAAACCTCGGTGTGAACATAACAACAATGCCAAATATTTTGAATGCTGTAAACTCTCGGATGATTCAAGATTACAGATTTTCGAGGATTTTTGGCTACTAAATAGGGAAGCAAAACATTGCTTCGTGTCATCACTTGTACTGAAAAGCGGTACTGTGCAAAAAAAGACGGCTAGCTCTAACTCCCGCAGAAGTTATTCATATAAGTATCATTTTAAAGATAAGGGGGCAATATTTAGAGTCTGTAAAAATATGTTTTTAAACACGATAAATATCGGTGAATGGTCTGTTCATAACTGGGTTGAAAACACTGTTCTAAGGAATACAGTGCCCGTCTCAAACAGAAACAGCAACAGAGAACAAGCAAATAATTTGAAAAAAGAATTACTGAGACAGTTCTTCCATTCTCTGCCGAAGCTAGAGTCACACTATTGCAGAAAGAGTACAACAAAACTATACTTAGAACCCTATTGGCAATCTAAATCGGCACTTTTTGATGAATATTTGACCAAAACAAATCTCAGTTCAGTGCCTCAAGGTATACATTTTGGGAAGTATTTGAGAGCTTGAATTTGTCCTTATTTCGTCCAAAAAAAGACCAGTGTGCCACTTGCTGTGGTCATAAGGCTGGAAATGTCAGTGATACAGATTATCAACTACATTTAATTCAAAAAACTGAAGCACAAAGCCAGAAAGAGAAAGATAAAGCAAAAAATGATGATTCTGTTGCTGTATTTACAATGGATCTGCAAGCTAACTAACTAACTAACTAACTAACTAACTAACTAACTGTAACTTTAATTTCGGAAGTCGGTGTCTGATTAAATGTATTTTTGTTTTTGCCACCGACTTCCGAAATTAAAGTTATTTTTCACTTTGTAGTGTTGTTTTTGGAAGTCGGTTGTATTTTTTTGTGAAAAAGTTTTTATTTTTCACTTTTTAGTGGGTCTGTTTATAATTTGTATAAGTTTCAATAGTTAAATGTCAATTGCTCATCACATGTTACAAAATATTGCTTTTCCCGATGCTGGGACGTTAATTGTTGAGGAGTTCTGCTGGTAAGAACCAGGAGAACTCCTCAACAACCACTCACCACACGCATTGTGTGACGAGCGGAAATTGCTTAGCAACCATATTAAAGTAATCGAATCGCAACCCGTGAAATATTTATCATTGAGTAGTTCCGGTAGCCATCTGTGGTCTTCATCATCAGTTCCACTTCACCAAGTGGTGATTTCCGAGAGCAAATGCACGAGCTACTATAAAAAATACCCAAATCGCTATAGGTGTGCCTATAATATTTGAAGAGTTCCTTCGATTTCTCCAGGATCCCATCATCAGAACTGGATTTTGACAAAAATGGGACCATTTGGGAAGTATACCCTTTCCAACAAAAAAATATTTTTTCAAATCGGTTGGCAAACGACGGAGTTATGCACGAACAAACATAAAAAAAAAAAAAAAAAAATACAAACATCCGAATTGAGAACCTCCTCCTTTTTTAGAAGTCGGTTAAAAAAAGGAGAAATTCACGCGCTGTAGAACAAACCTCTGATGGCTCTGAAGTATAAAGATAAAAGAGACATTTATATGCTCTCTACATGTCACACTGCTGAGTTTGGACCTACAAATAAATACAATAGACAAACCGGGCTGCCTGTAATGAAACCGGAAATAATTATAGATTACAATAAAAAAAGGGGATAGTTGATAATACAGACATGTTGTTACATTCAGTTCAATGTATAAGAAAATCTAAAATATGGCATAAAAAGCTCGGTCTGCATCTAATTGATCTATGTATGCTCAATGCTTATGCCTTCTTTAAAATATTTCATACAAATGCAAGCTTGGCCGATTTTCAATTAGGAGTTATTAGGCAGTTAATAGAAAAATATAAAGCGCCCGAGTTGGAATACTCTATACCGACCACTTCTCGATCCACAAGTGCACCGTAGTGCAAGATTTTGTGCTGCTAAACGTATTTAGCAGCACAAAATCTTGCTGACCATATGCCAGAATATACAAAAGGCAAAAAATCAAGACCTTGTTTTGTATGCCAACATACAAAATTACATGAAAGACGTCGGAGAGAGTCTCGCTTTATGTGTGAAATTTGCCAAGTAACACTATGCATCGTTCCATGCTTTAAAATATACCATAAACAAAAAGAGTTTTAATTTAATCATAAATTTTATCGATAAATTTAAAAAAAATACGTCCCGACTTGAATTTCGGTAGTAATTTGGCTTGATTTTTTTACGTCATTCGTATTTGGCTTGTGAAGTGGACGGACGTACATCATGTCAGCATCTGAAAATTCTTCTCCGCTATCACCATCTATTCTCAAACCAAACATATATGAAAAGAGAAAAAAATACACCGATGGATCGACGCAGACAGAGTCATATTACACGTGTTATGTGAAATCGAAAGAAATTGATTGTACGGCCCTATTTAATTTACCTGAATTAAGATTTTTTAATCAAAGACCGCAAGATCCTCGAAACGAGTATTTTGGTGCACTGATAGCATTTGAAATGGAGTCTGTTCAACCCGAAATTCGTTCTCAAGTGTATATGAACATCATAAGTTTAATACGTAATGCTCGTGCAGAAGAAATAACAGAAAATCAAGGGGCTTTTAGCCCGTGTCCATCTCCTTTTTTTTTTTTTTTTTTTTTTTTTTTTTTTGTGGATGGGAAATCATCAAATGACTTCTCCCGCTCTGGGCAGAGGCGGGAGGGCGTGTCAGACTTTTACTGACTAAAACCCACCCATGTTCCTTCAGCTGCCCGTGCTAGGGCCACGGTATCTCTTTCGAACTACCCGCGACCCCGGCGGCATCGGCCCAATTGACCCCGTCACTGCTGACATCTCTTTGAGGCGCGCGTGGAACACAACGCGCCGTCGACCCGGGCCTGGTCCTTACCGGACGGCGAGCTGCCCATTACTCGTCGTCCGCAAGCCCGCGCCTACGGTGGCCGGGAATCGGCAATCGATTCCCGCCGCCCAGGGCGTCTCCTACGGCGGCTAGGGGCGCGAGGGCGCGGCTGTTGCCTCTCCCTCACGCGTTCCGCTTCCTCCTTCACGAGCATTACTGCTTCGCAGAAGGAGGTGACGGCTTTCCATGCACTCTTGCTCCGCACCATGGCCTGGACCAGGTTTAGACGCGAGAGATCGCCGCCGCCGATCGCATTCGGGAACACCCTCCATCCATCTCCTGAATATTAATTTTTTATGAAGAATTATGAAGAAATTATGATTGTTAAATCAAAGACTAATTACCTAACCTATGTTTGAAGACTGATTTATGTGATACGTACTACTTAAATAAAGAAATAAACCTTTGATTAAAAATGAGTAAGTTTTATTTATTTCATTAGTTTGTTTATCGATAACTATATTTTACAACATTATGCAAAATTGTACCTAAAGTTTGCTGGCGCTAGATGCACTCCACGCGAATTATGACATGGCGGTTAAAGGATTAAATAACCAGTAATAATAATGTCTGCCTTATGAAATAATCTATTTTTTACTATGTCACTCACTTTTGCTACAATTATTTATTTCTTTTTATACAAAAAATGTCCTTTTCTATCCTCAATATCAGTCCCTAGCCATGTCACATTTCCAAAATAATGTTTTCGTTCGACTGATTTTAGTAAACCTTGATGATGTTTGAACTTTATTTAACTTAATTACACAAAAAAAATACATTACCTTGTTCATTGAATATATTAAGTAAAAAAAATTAAATAGTTTTCATATATATTTTGTAAGAAAAGTAGCGTCATCGATAATTATAGTCAGTCCCTAGCCACTCAGTAAATTTATAAATACGCGGCAATCGAAATAAGCGACCATTATAAAATTAACGCGTTCAAAAGTGACAGCGTGAAGTTAACCATAAGCGGGGGCCGGCTCGCGTCGGCCATCTTGATTTTAGTGCGATCGGCGTCGATGCTGAGGAAACACGTGCTGTGCCAGTCAATCTCTCAGGCCCTAGGTGAGTTATTTTATGTAAAGTTAATTAGTTATTATTCTCTCTTGTTTATGTTTACATGTGATTTGTTTGTTCTGATGTTGTTGTAAACGACAAGTCACGGTATTTCTTTATAAAAGTAAATTACCAGTGTTTTTTTGACCATCAGGCCCTGGCTGTTAATGTGACTAGGGACTGACAGTCATACTCTTTCACATAGATTCTTCATTCAGAAACCTTTGTTTGTTGTAGAATATGGCGCCGCGAAGAAGAATACCGTTGTCTAAAGAAGAAAAAGCAAAAAAAAAAGTCAGAACAGGCAAAAAACGTTTAGAAAAAATAAAAAATGATCCGGTTTTGCTAGCAGAGTACAAGGAGAAAGAAAGATTAAAATACCTCAGAAAAATGGAAAAAGAGCAGAGAAAATGTGTAAAGGATATGACTCCTCGTGAGCATAGAAAAGTGAAAAAAAACTGGATAACTTACTCAGCAGCTTACAAACAAAATAAAAAAAATGGTGAACACGCTAATCAATACATACACGAAAATACGCCACCCTCATCTGATGGAGAAAATGATCTACAGGTCCCAGTTCCGTGTATTGCTGATCAAAGACAAGCTGAAGCTAAAAGGAGAAGTATTTTGCAAAGGTAGATAAGAAATAAACAACTACAGAAAAAGAACAATCTTATTACTAAATTAACGAAGAAACTTGCTAACGAAAGACAGAAGAACAGAAGACTAAAACACAGAATTAAAAAATCGAAAAAGGCACTTACGCCCAGAAGCAGAATTGAAGAAATGGCAAATGATCCTAATAAGAAGGCAGAATTAGTGAAAAAAGCACTGTTTGGTGAGATTATTCAGGAGCAAATCTTAGAAGAAAAAAAGAAAACAAGTACATATCAGGAAAAAAATAATTTGAAAGCGGTTTTATCTGGTTCTCTATCAAAGGCTGTAACATATAAGAAGATGGGATTTAATCGTACAAAGTCAACAAAGAAAGATAACAAGAACAGAGTGATGGTAATTATTCACAAGTTTTATGAAGATGATAGCAATAGCCGATGCAGCAAAGCAGCAAAGAAGCAGCAGGAAAGAAGGAATGTATAACTCGCAATAATATTAAAAAACAAAAACGTTACATGCTGGATTCCTTGAAAAACCTACACCAAAAATTTCTGTCCACTAATTCAATGATAATAGGGTATTCTTTGTTTTGCCAGTTACGTCCATTTTGGGTCGTTGAGCCTAAACTTACCGATCGTGACACTTGTGCTTGTATCACCCACGAGAACATTAACCTGAAACTGGTTGCATTGAAAAGCATAAACATTTTAAATTTTGCATCCCACCAAAGTGCTCTTCAAACGCTTTGCTGTGATCGCTACTCTGAAAAATGTTTATCAAGGACTTGTGGAGGTTGCTCTGAAAAAAATTTACCCTATAACGAATTCGACAACAGTGATGAAATTCTAGTCAAGCAATGGAGAAACAGTAAAGAACTAATCCAAGATATAAAAACTAAAAAGGAGCGATTTGTAACAAAATATAAAAAAGAAACACAAAAGATTAAGCCTTATGATTTAATTGGACAGCTAGAAGAGAGTGATCTACCAAAATTATTTCAACATGAAACGAACATTGTGCACCAGTATAATACAATTAAATCTCTCAAAGACTCACTGACTGAAAAAGACGCCATAATCCACATGGATTTCTCGGAAAACTACACCACTAAACACAACCAGGAAATCCAATCGTATCATTTTGGCGGATCTCGTACGCAAATTTCGCTACATACTGTGGTAGTCTATACGAAAGACAAGACAACTTCGCATTGCACTGTCTCCTTAAATTTAGCTGGAGCTATTTGGGCACATTTAGAACCAGTACTCATAACTTTACCGTCGACTGTAGAAAACCTGCATTTTTTGAGTGATGGGCCCGTAACCCAATATAGGAACAAAACAATGTTTTATATCTTGGGATGTAGGATTCAAGAGTTCTATCCGCTCGTTGTTAAGTATACATGGAATTTTCACGAAGCAGGCCATGGGAAAGGAGCTCCAGATGGAGTTGGAGCGACATGTAAACGTAGTGCAGATCAACTTATAGCTCATAAAGGCGACATAACAAATTTAAATGACTTTGTTGGCGTACTTCGTGAAAAATGTCCAGGTATACAGATTTCTGTTATTGAAGATGCCGATATTGAGAGAGTAAATAAAATTATCAAGGAGAATGAGGATAAGCAGAAAGCTTTTAAAGGTACGCTCTTGGTACATCAAGTTAGGGGTAATGTTTTCATACCGAATAAACTTGAAATGAATTCACTGGGTTGTTTCTGTGATGACGCCTGTAACCATTATAAATTAGGGATTATACAATACCAGACCAATGCAAATCAACTTCAAGTATCTGCGGTATTCTCAGATTCCGAAGATTATACTAGCAAGCACAAGTCGAGACTGGCAAAAAATAACTAAAACAAACTATGTCAGAGGAGATTATGTGTTAGTCAAGCTTATTGTGAGAAAAAAAGAATACCGGTACGCTGCGATTTGCAATAATTATGACTATGACGATGGAGAGTTGACAGTTGCATTTCTTCAAGTTTGTAACGAAGATGGGACAGAGTTCAAGCTCAATAACAATGATGTCGCTGACGTGCCTTACGAAGATGTGATAGAGAAACTGCCAGTTCCTAAATTAGTAATAAAGAAAAACTTTCAGTTTTATAAATTTAACAAGCCAGTCAATGTGTATGAGAAGTAAGACAAGTAGCTACGTGTTCTAGATTTTGATTATTGTTCTATTTAATTATAGGAAAAATTAGACTGCAATGTTGTGTTTTTAACCTCTGGCGCGTCGCCGTACAATTATTACAATTAGTACAATTATTTAGAAGAAGAAAATATTTTTGTTCCTTGTTATAATATAGTTATGTTTTGTAAGATATCATACCACAAGGTATGTTTAGTAACGTGATCTCAAGTTATTTTTAAGTAATGGTACAGTTATTATTGTTGGTAAGAGAGATTTGTCTTTAATTTGATTGCATTTTGGAATAAATATGTGTATGAATAAGCTAAGAGTGAGATTTACCAAATAAATACTAATTATATAAGACAAACATATGGTTTTATTGTATAATAAATGTATGGCATCAGTCCCTAGAACAGAAATTTCAGATAAACACAAATATCTCTTTAAATATCTAGTAAAGTGACTGGCCCCTTTAGATACTTAAAGTATATTATTATATGCACTGTATTTACTAAAAAGTTTTTCATTTAGTATCAAAAAACACGTATGGCAAGATTTGGACGAATTCTACCCAACTTTTGTGGAACTACCCATATGTCAATTCGTCATTAAATGTACCGGCGTGTTGGCAGTCCAATGAAGAACGAGGGGTGCTGTCGCATATTGGCAAAGGGCCACGTTTAATTATTGTACATGCTGGTGGACAAGCCGGATTTATCGATGGAGCTCTTTTAATTTTTAAATCCAAAAGCAAAACCGGAGATTATCATAGCGATATGAATTTTGTAAACTTCAGCAAATGGACTAGAGAAAAGCTATTGCCAAATTTACCGCCAAGGTCAGTTATTGTTATGGATAATGCCGCATACCACTCGGTACAAGAGGACAAAAAGCCTACAATGACATCCACAAAAGCCATCATGCAGACCTGGCTGCAAAGACAATGTTGAATTTGATACGTCTTTAAGAAAATGTGATTTATTGAATTTAATTAAACAACACGCGACAGAAAATATTTACAAAATAGATGAAATTTTAAAGGCGGCAGGTCATGAAGTTTTACGACTGCCTCCATATCACCCAGACTTGAACCCAATCGAATTGGTTTGGGGGGATATCAAACGACAGCTCGCAAAAATTGAAACTGATTCTAATTTAGACAAAAAGAAAAATACACTGGAACAGTTATTTGCCGAATTCTCTGTAGAAAAATGGGTTAACTGCGATAAACATGTACAAACTATTGAAAATGAATATTGTCTGCACGATCGTATCGTTGATGAAGAGATGGACCGATTTATTATTAATTTGCAAGATTCTGACTCCTCAAGCTACACAGACAGTGATGATGATTCAAGCGATATGGATATTAGTGATGAATAGTCCTATACAACTCATCTGTGGTTAAATATTTCTTAAACGGAGTTAATTATTGTTTTTATGATTTTGTACCTAAGAAGCTATTAATAAAATATTTGTAAAACTTAAAAATAAATACTTAAAAAAATGTCTATCTCGAGATAAATCTTTGGATTATTGACTCCGTGTGTAGCGTTACCCGCCCCCGCTCCCTTCTTACCGCGCAGGTGATACGCGTGTTAAACGGTCGGCCTTTAGAGATGTATATTTTCCAATCCAACTACTATACTAGCGCCATCTATGTCATCCAAGACATATTATTAAGGCGATGAAACCCTGTACAAACGATTTTGGTTTGGAATTCTCCATGCACTTCTGTCTTCGTTAGTACAACGGTAGAATCCGTCCCCATATATTTATTATTTACAATACATGGAATAGATGTAAGAATGAAGAACTGGGAAAGTGATTTCGAAGATTTATGGTTGTCTATAGAGTTAACTGTTAACAATGTTACTAGGAAAATTGCTCTTTGTGTTATACACTTCTGGACACATCTTTTGGCCCACCTTGTATTTTCAGTTTCGTTTGGTCCTAGCTAAAATTTTATATTAGGTCGAGCAAAAAGTTTTTATGCAGTTTTGAACCTGGCACATTCACAATTTCATTCAATAGTCTTTTTTTGAATTTCGAACACAGAGTTTAAAGAAACAAAAGACAATTTGGAGCCTGTTTGTTGATATCAAACAATCGAATACTAAGAAAACTTGGTTTTATTGGTTTACTTGGATTTAATTCTTGAAAAAGTGATTGATATCTTTGGTTTTGCAACAAACATTACTTATTCTTAATATTAAGGTGAGGTTCTATCAATAATCTATGGATACTTCACCTGAAGTCGCCGCCCAAGCTGTGGCACTTATTCAGGCCGGACACAGCCAAAGAAACGTGAGTGCTCAACTTAATTTAAGTCGATCTGCGGTCCGAAATGTTTATCGGAGGTACCTAGAGACTAGCGGCTTTGTTCGTCGCCAAGGAAGGCCACGATCTCGGGTCACAACTGAAAGGCAGGATCGATTCATCGTGACGACCAGCTTGAGAAATCGTCACCTTACCTCCATTGAGATACAAAACCAACGTCGCGACTTCCACGGAGTATCTCTGAGCGCTTGAACTGTTCGCAGAAGGTTAAAAGAACGCGATATGGTACCACACAAGCCAGCTAATGGCCCCAAACTAACGCGAGCCCACCGAACAGCGCGCCTTCATTTCGCACGCAGTCATTTAAATTGGACACAGCAAGATTGGAGCCGTGTACTCTTTTCTGATGAGTCTAAAATTGTGTTACATGGCAATGATGGAAGGAAGAAGGTCTACTGACGTAAGGGAGAGCGTTTTGCACAATGCTGCTTTGAAGAGAGGGTTGCTTATGGCGGTGGCTCATGGACTGTCTGGGGCGGTATATCCGCGAGCGGCAAAACTCAACTTGAGGTTGTTACAGGACCACGGCTGCCAACATTAAATGCTGAAAGGTACATTCGTGAGTGCTTAGAACCTCACGTGATACCATACGCGGACTATGTGGGCCCAAATTTCCTTTTTATGCATGATAATGCAAGAGCCCATGCGGCCGGCATCGTCAGGGAATATCTTCGGGATGTGAACATCACAGTTATGGACTGGCCAGCCAGAAGCCCAGACATGAACCCCATTGAGCACATGTGGGACGAGCTAAAAAGACGTGTTAGGGCTCGTCAGCCAGTTGCCCAGACGATGCAGGAGTTGAAAACTGCCATAGAAGAGGAATGGGAGATGATCCCTCAAAATTTCATAGAGCGGTTGATAAACTCTATGCCTAATCGTATGAGAGCTGTGGTAAATGCCCATGGAGGCAACACGCGTTATTAAATTAAACCTTTATTTGACAAAACATGTTTTTTATTCAAAAATCAATTGCCTTTAACAATGCGCATATCCGACTTGATAGGCGTAGCTCCATGTCGTATGGTATTCTGAATTCAAATTTAAAACAATACGATCGAAAAAGATGGTAAAATGTATCAGGTTTAAAACTGCATCAACAGTTTTTGTTCAATCTAGCAATCATATTTCGGTAGGGGCCATCGAAACCTAAACTCTAAGGTGGGCCAATAGATGTGTCCAGAAGTGTATATATGCCACCGCCTCTCAAACTTGATTCTCTACAATGCTTCTTAAATAATGTTAACAACGTGCTAAATAATGTCGACGATGTTGTGATTCTTGGGGATTTTAACTTGGGTTTTATCGATTGGAACAGGAGTGGTGACGGTTTGCATCTATTGCCATCTAATTATGAAAATTCACTGGGGTACTCACTTGTAGACTTTCTGTCGATCAATGAACTTCACCAATTTAATTCTATTCTAAATGCTGACGGCAGAATTCTAGACCTAATATTGAGTAACATATCTGATGTAACAGTTACTAAGCCCAATGACCTGCTTAGTAAATTAGACTCCCATCACCCGAACATCCTTATCTCTATTCCGCTTTCAAATGTAAAACAATTACAAACAAAATTTCGTTCAGGTTACAACTTTTTTAAAGCCGACTATGTACAAATCAAAACCTATCTTAAAAATATAAATTGGTATGACGCCTTTCATGAATGTGGTGATGTTAACGAACGGGTTGATACCTTCTACAGCATACTAAAGAATGCTACTGACAATTTTGTACCCAAATATGCAAGAAAAAAATCAAGGTATCCCTCTTGGTATTCCGACTCACTTGTTAGAGCTCTATCTGAAAAAGAGAAATTTAGGCAAAAATACCGCAGATATAATAATCCCCGAGACAGACTCACCTTTGAATTACTTCGTAGTCGCTGCCATACTTTAATAAATAACTGTTATAATACATATAAATGTAAAATTGAAAATGATATTCCTAAAAACCCTAAAGCTTTCTGGCGATTCATAAAAGATAAACGTCGTGGGGAATCTTGCATACCTGCTGACATGTTTTTGAATGATAAGATGGCTAGCAATGGTCCAGAAATTGCTAATCTTTTCGCAGATCAATTTGTCTCTGCTTTTAGCCAAAATCCAAACGCTAGTTGCAATGCTTCCAATAGATTTTCAGGTATTGACTCTGTCATAAGTACTATTAAGTTTACGGAAAAACAAATTTTTAACAAGCTCAAACTCATAGATGCTTCCAAAGGTGCTGGACCTGATTCTATACCACCCTTGTTTATAAAACGCTGCTGCCATGAACTTGCCTTACCGCTGCGGATTATTTTTAATTCTTCTCTTGCTGAAGGTATCTTCCCTGATGTATGGAAAAGCGCAAGAATTGTCCCGGTTTTTAAAAAAGGTGATCCTGCTAATGTTAAAAATTACCGCCCTATTTCAATATTACCATGTTTTTCAAAGATCTTTGAGTCTCTAGTCAGTCCAATCATTACTCGCCACATTGATAGAATTGTTGCACCAAGTCAGCATGGCTTCAAAGCTGGTCGAAGCGTAGAAACAAACCTTGTTGAATTTGTGTCTGATGTAACCCTAGCTCTTGACAAAAGACTAGAAGTAGATGCCGTGTACATGGACTTTAGTAGTGCGTTTGACAGGGTTGACCATTCTCTGTCGCTGGCCAAATTACAATATAATGGTATACATGGCTCACTTTTAAACTGGTTCTCATCTTATTTATTCCATAGATCACAAATTCTTGTTGTTAATGGTTACGAATCTTACCCATACTATGCTGACTCAGGAGTTCCTCAGGGTTCTCACCTTGCACCTGTTCTATTTTTACTTTTCGTTAACGATATTACTGTCCAAATCCATCACTGTAAATACTTAATGTTTGCCGACGATCTTAAAATTTATAAAACTATAACTTCAAATGAAGATATTATCCTAATTCAGGAGGATTTGGACAGAATTGAGCATTGGTGCAACCTTAACCACATGAAACTTAATGTACAAAAATGTAGCCATATACGATTCACGAGGAAAAAACAGTTCTACTCTATCTCATATAATATAAAAGGAGCATTATTGGAGACTGTGAATGAGGTTCGTGATCTTGGCATCATCATGGACAGTAAAGTCAACTTTAGAAGCCATATTGATAACATTGTTACGAAATCGGCACGACTTCTAGGATTCCTCAAGAGAAGCACTAAAGGGTTTAAGCTAGCAAGAACAAAAATTGTGCTATATAACGCCTTAGTTCGGAGCCACCTAGAATTTGCGAGCGTGGTGTGGAGCCCGCACTATGCAGTACACTCACAAAGAGTAGAAAGCATCCAAAGGGCCTTCACAAAGCACCTAGCATATGCCTTTGGTGATATATCTCCCCGGTGCCCATACGAACAACGTGCTCAATGTTACAAAATGATTACTCTGCGCGACCGTCGACTGGTACAAGATCTCATGTTCTTTTTCAAATTAGTTAACAATAAATTGGACTGCCATGGGTTAACTGAACAAATTGGACTAAAAGTCCCCTATAATTTACCCAGATATCCTATCACCCATTTATTCCACACTAAAGCATCCAGAACAAATATTGGAGTAAACTCACCTCTCAATCGGCTCAGCCGAGAGATGAATTCTTATATAAAATCCGCTCCTGATGTTGACGTATATCATGACTCCGTAAACATCTTTAAAACCAGAATTTTGGAGTCCCTAAGTTCGCAACACACGCCATCTAAAGGTTAATTGTGGTAGTATGTAGGTATTTCTTGCAACCTCTGTAACTTTTTTCTTTTGGCATTTTAAATTTCTGTTTATATAGTTTGTTACCATTTAAAGAATGATGGCGATTTTGGCACCAGTTGTGTATAGCGACTTAATATATCTTGAAAAAATTATCTATTAATGTTCTATTAAAGAAGATAATTCAATATTTTTTAGGACTAGCAGTATGTCTGTAAAATAAAAATAAACATTTTATATTTTTATGTTTTATTAAACTGATATTGATTCCGAACGCACCCAAAATCTCGCTCCGTACGTTCCGTTGCAAGTTATTGTTCCCTTCAGTATGTGTTTAAAAGATTTTTAATAGTATATATATTTATAATAATGTTTTGTTTATAACAGAGTTTATATTTTATAACATTGCATTTAATATTAAATACAGACACTGTGTAACAGACGAAAAAAAAATTCATTAAACACGATGACATTTTTTTCGTCTAATGAAACGCGTAGTTCCTTAACTGACATTGCGACTTGTCAACTGATGTGTCATGTCATTGTCACTGAACTCATTAGTCCAATACTTTCCCTCGCTTCGTTGTGATAAGTATTGCGCGCTTTTCTACGGTTTTGGCTCCTCCTGAAGTCCTAATTAGTGATAACTTGACGCTCTGCTTTCCTACGGATACCGATTTCTTTTCTACACGTGACCACGGAATTACAATCTGGACCTTTGATAATCGACAATTGGCTGTGTTATTTGGACTTGACTATCACCTGCGTGATTTGTTTTGTTTAAAATGGAATCATTGTGCATTAACTGTGGTATAAGTTTAAATCGCATGAAACGTCATCTGGCTTTACAACTTGATACAAGAGTCATATCTCTCCTTTCCGAATGGATATCTCCTAGAATCGTAAGTAAAAAAACGTCTTTTATTTGTTGTTCAGCTCTTTCAGTATTGACTTCTTAATGCACCCTAAGCGGGCTTTCAGTTTAACCGGTTGTGGCTGAATCTAATGTATAATATTTTATTAGGAACAACAGACTGTCATTACACCTCCATAGTCCAGTTGCTAGGCAGTAGGCACACTAGTCACACTAGTTGGCAGGTACCTATTTATGCTTCTGATTTATAACAACAACTGAAAATATCTGTTTGTTTTAGATTTTGGAAACTGATTATGTTTGCGAAGAGTGTCGCAATCTTGCCCTAAGGACAGTTAATGTGAATTTATCTGGAGATACAGGAGCATCTTCATCTCTGCAAACTGTGGGTCATACCAGAGTTTGTATTTTGTGTGGGAGATCTGTATTGAATCGACAGAGCAATGCAATAATAAGAGCTCATCCAACGGCTACTCAACAGGCAATTGCAAGTATTGTATCTGGTCAGATACAGCCACGTGAGGTAATTACTAATATTTTCATCGTTTTAGTTAGCCATTCTAAGTTGTAAAATGGTCTTGTACAAACTGTATCATACCTCAACTACTGATTCCCATGCCATTCTCACGTTAGTCTCAATTTACACTAGTACCTAAACCTAGATGGGCTACTAATACATTTTTGCCAGAGATGCATAAGCTTTGAGGGCTGCTTAAGAGCGTTTATCCCATGCGGGCTGGCAACAGAGCATTTCTACAGGTTATTCGTGATTATTTTCATGAATTAAAATCAAATTACAATTTTTTTTCCCGCCATGTATAGATCATTGGTAAGTATGTGTGCTACTTTTTTACAGTTATTTACTCATAAAAATTAACGATTTAGACAATGATGATATTTTTTCACAGTAAATACCAAAATCACTGTAAAAATTACATACATACTTATAAATACCAATGATCTAGTGCATGGGCAAAAAAAAATTGTAATTTGATTTAATTTCATCAAAACAATCATGAAAAACCTGTAAAAATGTGACGTTGCCCGCCTGAGTGGGATAAACGATCTTAAGCTAGTTGTAAGTTATGTAAAAATAACAAATGATTTATTTTCAGTTGTCTCCAAGCTGCCGGTTATGCCAGTCTTGTTGGTTGAGAATGAATCGATCAGCATCTCGGCAACAACAGATACAACATATTGTGGGAGAAACCAATCAAGAAATTGAATCTACCGAAACAATTTCTCACACGGTAGAAGACAATTCTGTGGGTGCAAGTGATTCCCAATCTTCTCAAAATGAGCCAGTAGAGCAATCAGCTCCAATTGTGGATGTAGAACAGTCTGCTCCTGTTGGCAATGTGGAGCCTTCTGCTCCAACTGTGCCTGAAGAAAGACATAAAATAAATAAATAAATGTGTTTGGACATATCACACAACGCCATCTAGCCCCAAGCTAAGCAACCTAATGCTTGTGTTATGGTAACGAGATGGCTGATAAACTACTTATATACATTTTTTTTTTTTTGTAAATACATACATATTATAGATAGAAAAACACCCAGACTCGGAACAAATACTTGTAGGTCGTACAAATATTTGTTCCGTGCGGGAATCGAACCCGCGACATGCTGCGCAGCAGTCAATCGCTCAACCACTGCTCCAACCGTGTCGTCAAATAATAGTATGTTATTATATAATTATAAGCGAGCAGCAAATACATCTAGGCACTGTGTCTTCCCTGGGTGTACTAGCGGTACCCTACACAGGATATCTGATTCTTTGCGCTCTCAAATACTATGTGATCATAAGTTTTATCTTCCATGTTATGCTCGTGTATGTGATATTCACTTAAGATCCAATCTCTGGGGAAATCTATATGATTCAGAAAATAGTTGTTCAAGTTTTGATCCTGAACATGTAGAACATGTGTTCTCTTTTGTCAACAGACATGATATATATCCTGATTTTAATGATGTCCTAACAATGGAAGATCAATTATTTCATTACTGGTTAGGGTTATCAAAAGAGAACTTCCAAACTATATTAAATGAAGTTCCCCGTATTACAAATACTGTGCATGGTATAGTTGGGCTCTCTGGGTTATTAATTAAATTGAGGTCAGGTGATTCAGACGAGAGAATAGCAAGTCTTATGAAAATACCACGTCGCACATTAGAAGGATTAATGAATAAAGTAAGAGAAATATTAATTATAGATTTTGTTCCCCTTAATTTAGGAATAAATCAATTAAATAGAGAACAATTGTTATCAAGAAACAGAATAATACCAAATGGTGTATTTAATAACACAAATAATTCAAAGGCAATTGTAATTTGTGATGGTACTTACATTTATATAAATAAAAGTTCTAATTATATGTTTCAGAAAGACACGTACTCACTACATAAGTACAGAAATCTGTTAAAACCATTTTTAATTGGACGTAGTTATGCATAAACGTTCCAATCCACAGGTCACCCAACACTGAGATAATGTGACCAGCCTACTTTTTTTGACTCTTTACATCATTACAGCAAAAATATTTCAGACTCGAAGTCTCATTTCCGGATTTATTTTTTTGACGATATGTTCCAACCCACACTTTTACCACTAAAGGGTTTTCACTAAAAATAAAACGTTTCAGACAAACTGAAACGTTTTCAATTAATACCATTAAAAAAAAAATATTTCTTAAAAAGACTCAAAAATCTTGAAACGTATTAAAGTAAACCCAAGTAATCCATTTTTCTTGAGCAAAATGTTCCAATACGTTTGGAACGTTTCTACACATTAACAAAAGTGCGTTAACGCGTAGTGTAAACGATCCAAGATGTGAGGGTACCTTTCGGTTCAGTCAAATATAAACAAATTTAAGGGTTAATAAGGTTTCAAGCAATTTGAAAATAATATTGTAACATAAATGGAGATTTTCTTTAGTTTGATACATTCGTTACAAATCCTTTGTTTGCATGTAAGCCGTGGTAGGCAATATTACTTATTACTGAAATTAATAAAATTTGTATGATTGAAATACATATTAATCACACAAAGTAATACTTAAGAGTTTGTTAATGCTTACATAAAGAAACGTAGGTAGGTACCTACTCAATAATAAGTAAAAGAGTCAGCACGCTTCTGTCACTAGTGCGAGCGAGACAGACTATTTTTATTCCCTTTGTGTCATTGAATCCTGCGCTCCCGAATCAGTACGAAAACCAACATCAAGGAAGTAGGTGTTCTCGTGTTTTGTTTTCGGCTATCGTTATTTTGGTGATCTCTGAGTTAGTAGTTCGTTTAGTAGTTTGTAGTGTAGTGCGTGTTAAACTTTACAATGGAATCCGAGCAAAACGTAAGTTTACAGTGATTCATTAAAATACCTATTTCTAGTAATTGTTATTATTGAAAGATGTTTGCCAGCTTGTTATATGTATAAAAATAAGTAAAACTATACACATAATCGTTTTATTAATTTGTTACAGACTCTATTATTGGAACAGTTATTGACTAAACGACGTAAATTAATGGAACTTCGAACAAAAATAACCTCTCAAGTGCAAAATGAAGCAGAAACCACAGGTCTGCTGGAAATTTATTATAATTACCTATATTTTAGACATGTTTGAGGACGTATTAACTTGTTTTTTATCGTTTGACAAATTGAATAGGTTCAACATTAACTGTGATACGTGCCCGAGCGGTCGACGAACATGGCTCCATGGAGGGTCAAAACACTTGTCGTGTCGAAGATCGGTTTGAATTGCATGTTGCAATATATAAATCGTACCTTCTGCATGTGCATAGTTGATTGCGAATGGGATGGGTGCTTCATAATATAGTGCATCCAAGCTTTATTTTAATTTTGGTGGAATTAATAAAATTATAAATAGTGGACAATTTTATTCATTTAAGTTTATACATACCTATTCCTAAAATATTTTTGTCAAAATTTTAGTAAATTTTTATCTAGGGCTCTGCTGAAAATGCATAAAACTGTTCAAAATTTATACGGAATAGGAGATACTTACAAATTAAGTCACAACTGGTGTGTATATAATTATAAATTTTTATACCTATGCTTTTTTATAATTTCAGTTGACTCCAATCCCATTACTCCATATTCAAACGCGCAGCCTTCAATTTCTCCACCACCATTTTCCCCGCTTACTCCACTAATTCATATGAATAAAAAAAGTAAAGAAAACAAATTACAAGGTAAGTTAATTCACTTATTGTTGTTGTAGCTAAGCTTATCAGCAAATAGCGTAAGTACTTACCTGATACACGGATCCTACTGCAAGGTGCAACTGTCCCTTCGGGTCACAATAGATTAGTATGATTATAAAAGATACATCTAATATATAACTAATGTGATTATTTATGTTGTTTTAGATCAATCTAATCCTGGCACTTCACCGTTACAAATACAAGATGTATTTTCAAGTCCACTACGCTCACCATCTCTTTTATCTCAAATGATAAACAACGAAACGCCATTTTCATCTCCCCTTCCTCCAATGTCAGTGGAAACTCAAGAGATCTTTAATATATTAACTGAGAATGAGGCAATTAACGATATTATAGAAGATAGTTACTTTTCACAACCTGAAAACGCTCCTGATTATTGTGATAGCGACGACAGTGCTAGGGATCTAAATTTTATCTTACATGATAGGGTAACACGCATAGACGAGACGACTTCGTGTTCATCTTCTGATAATAATGAAGAAGTTTTGGGGTCTAATATAGAAACCGGTAGACCAAAAAAAGGACGTAAGCGAATCAATCCTCAACTCAGATCGGAGAGAAAATATAATAGATACAATAATTTGGAATATACAACATATAAAAATAAAAAAATTAAACCCAAAGTTTTTATTGATTATCAATGTACGTGTTTAAAGAATTGTGCCAGTTTGATTCCCGCAGAGAAAAGAAAAGAAGAATTCGAAAAATTTGTTCAGCTAGGTTCCTACAATGCGCAATTATTATTCATAGGATCATGTGTCAAGGAAGAACGTAAAAAACGAAGTTACACCACAATTAATATCCCTGCTGAAAAAAAAAGCCGAGACAATTCAATCGCGTCTATTTAATAAATGACATAAAGGTATGTCGCGATATTTTTTTAAAAACGTACCAAATCACGACTCAAAGAGTCACTGTATCACTTAATAAGCTTAGGACTGGTGGTCCAATAATGGATGGTAGAGGAAAGAAAACTGGAGGCCAGAACAAGTTACCTGCAGGCCTACCATCAACTTTTAGTTAGCCATTCAATTCCGATGCAATCCAGTTTAGGTACCTAAACTGAGTCGCCAAGATTCGTACCATGAAGTGCCTGTAACTGACTGGCGTTTGAATCGCTGAAGGAGGAATGAACGTAAGAAATTTGTCTGTGGTCCGCGGTGTGAAAAAGAGATGACGCTATACAGTCGTTGCATAAGTCTGTCTCTTTTACTCAAACCACATGCGTTGCGTTTAGAAACCTAGTTGATATAATTTTAGCGACTTTTTGTGTGTAAAAATTACAACGAATACATTTTCAAATTGCGTTTTTAGCGTCATATTATATACCATTAAACCCTTTTTATTACTCTTTAAATAATAGTAATTTATGTAATTCTATAAATAACAAATTAAAGGTTTGCTTAGTGTTGTCGTAAAAATAAATTGAATAAACGCACCTCCATTTGTCTGATTTGACAGAAGGCGGTTCCGCGGTTGTTTCGATTTGTTTTGAAAGATATATTAGTTAAAACTATTCTTATTAATAATTAAGTGTTTATAACATTTCAATTTGGTAAAATAATCGGTAAAACGGATAATGGCGTAAGTATTCTTGTGGAGTTTGTGTAATAATTTTATATTTTCATAAAGTAAACTTAAAAACTTCTTTAACTCAAACGCGTACCCAACTTAAGTACCAAAGTATTTTAAGTGCTTTTTTTTACAGTGATGTATCGCGTCGAAGAGTGACTTACGGTCAACTTGAACAGCTTTGGGAATTTTTGAACCAAAATAAAGCCTTAGCAACGGGCTATAATAAAACATCCCAAGCTAGGGAATTTTCAAAAAATATGTGGGAGAATATAGCCCAGAATTTAAATTCCCATGGTGATGGTGCAATTAAAGATTGGAAAGGATGGTGCAAAGTACGTAAAAAGAATATATTAACTAATAACAATTTATTTATGTTAAAAAAATATTTCTGTGTAACTTAGCAAGCTAATGTATATTTTTTAGTATTGGAATGATTACAAATCCAAAATAAAGAAATTGGCTGCAGAAACTAGAGCTTCTCACCAGCAGACTGGAGGAGGTCCGTCACGAATAAAAAAGATGACGGACATTGAAAAAAAATTTCTACAGATTTTAGGAGATGACTACGGTACCGGCCTGCCTGGTATGAGGGTAGAGCCATTTGAACAAGTGAGTATTATATTTTTATACTTGCTCATTGGTTCATCTAAACTAATGTTCTAAAGAGGAAATATTGTATATAATATTTGCATGTCATTATAAGGATGTAATTAGAGAAAGAAAATTAAATATGATTTGCAGGATATACAAGTAACAGAAAGCGATTTGGACTTGGACACGCCATTAAATATTGGTACAGGTAGTGTGCCCACAGTTCTGGAAGGCGAGGGGGGTTCTGAGAGTATACTAACTCTCTGTCCAGTCCAAGGGATGAGTCCAGTTATCATGGAACCAGGGCCATCAAGCAGAGTGACACCCCCACCTGCGACGCCACCCACTCTCGAGCACACTACCACTGGAGCACTAGACCTGCAGAGCACTCCTCGGCGCTCACCACGCCGCCGACGACACACGCGACGAGAGCCACCAATCACACAGGACGCGGCGCGCCGGGCTCTTATTCGCATATCGGAGAGGAGAGCCAACATAGAGGAGCAAAATAGTGAAACCCTAAAAAAGTTATTACAAGAAATGAAGGAAATAAAAGAAATATTGCGGTTGAGGTAAGTTTCTATTTTTATTACACACAGATTGATAAAGTCATTAAAAAAGTCCTCTTACACTTAATTCATTTGCTTGGAAAAATTATGTATAATTTATTTTTATTTCAGACATGGTCCATAAATTTGTTAGTAACAATACAAATCTAATATCACACATCATGTGTCTTCGAATGTAATTATTCTATAATACTAAATTGTCAAATTATCATTCTAGGTCAGTCGGGCATCCCACAGACGGTGAATGAGGTTGTTTCTGATGGTCACACCACGTTGAAGAGCTTGGTTGTTGCTGTTGACCCTTTCATTAAGGGTATCAGTCATGTTCACCTGCATCTGGGCTTCTTGAAGTATGTGTTCGTTACTTAATTCTGGCACAGGAATGTTAGCTCTATTACAAATGTTATGCAGAATCACACAAGCATTTATAATAGAGGCGGCAACTTTTGGTCTGTAATGTAACACTCTGTGTACCAGAAGGCAACGGAAACGTGCTTTAAGAAGACCAATTGTTCTCTCAATTACATTCCTAGTCTGGACATGCATATTTGTGTAATGGCTCTCTGGTGTATCAGGGTTTGCATTGATTATGGGTGTCATCATGTAACTTCTCAATGGATATCCTGAGTCACCTGCAAATAGGAAAATTCAATTCATGTTACAATATATTTTGTTACTTTAGGAATTTGTAAGCCAAATAATTATTTATTATGAGACTAAAAAGATGCCAAAGGTTTTATAAGTATTTTGATACCAAGGAAAACTAGAATAATTTATTTAAAAAGTATTACATTCATTACATTAACTACCTACTTACTTTTTTTGTTGTGTATTATTCTTTAGTGACTAAATTTATTTTATCAATACTTGGAGAATTAAGATTAAGTTGATTAAGTTTATAATTTGTTTAATTTATTAAAAAAATATACTTATAACCTTACCTAGTAACCATGTAGATTCATTTGTATTTTCTAAATGTGTTTTTAATGGGTGCACATTCCAAATGAATGAATCGTGTGTTGCCCCACCATAGCTGGCATCTACACTAGAGTGATTTGCATGTCTGCATCACAAATCTGTAATTTGTAACATGGTTAATTACATCATGATCACACATTATTTACTACCAATACTTGCATGTTATTCTGAACATTTTTACTACTTTGAAAGTGTTCAATATACTTAACATACAAGTATTGTATATTAATGCAGTAACTGAACAAAAATTACCAATTGAACGTTTAATGAATGATAGTGTTTTCTACAAAAATATCTTTCTTCATTTTCAACTGGTCTAACTATTGCTATTTGTGTGCAGTCTATGCATCCCAGTACACCGGGGATGTTGAATTTTTGATAGAACCTAAAACAAAGTTCCTGTGAGTATATAAATTACCTACTATTAAGCAAGTGGTAACACAACAGACTTACCTGGCTATTTATGGAAAGGATTATAGAAAACAAAATAAATTAACCTTGCCCTTATTTTGTTTCTTTCTTCAAAATTTTTGGGGAAAGTAATGTATTTCCTTCTCATCCCAGGAGAATCAATGCATGCTGTTACTTGAGCTATTACAGAGGAAACTGTTTGCTGAGCTATAGAGTGAGCACTGATGTCTCCGATGGGTCTCTGATATGACCCTGTCGCATAGAAAGACAGTGTAGTTAGAACCTAAAAAAAATGATACTCATTAGTGTTTTAAATTCAGTCATCTAAAGAGTACATTGTAAATATGGGTAGTGTGAGTGCATGTATTCAGAAAACTTATTTTAATGTGCCATAGAATGTTTTCGTTTTGTGAATAATTTATTTTAATGTGCCATAGAATGTTTTCGTTTTGTGAATAATTTAACTTCTACCTTTGTTTCTACTGATAAATCAGTTGATTTTGATGGAATTTTCAACAATGGCCTCAGCTCATCACACAGTTCTAATACCAATTGTTTAGACAACCGATATCGCTGTATAAATTCTGCATCTTCCAAATAAAAGGGGTCCGATTGTTCCCGTATTACACGTCTTTTTTGTCGCCGTTTTGTGTTTATTTCATTGTCTTTTTCCATGAATTCAAAAAGGACTAATTCGTCAGACATCTACAATAAAAAATAGCTTTTATATCACTTTTTTTACATTAACACATAGAAACACTAAATATTCAACTGAAATACCTTGAATTACGTATATTTTCACAATTTTTTTAAAGTTATTATCAATACGATTCACTTCACGCCAAGAAAATAGTAACTTTTTTTGGATCGCTTACTTTGACATAAAAGCTATACAATTTAGGTTGAAATGTCACCTCATGGTACGAAAAATGAACGAACGAAAACAGTTTGCGACTCAATTGCAGACTTGATTTGGCGTCAACCTAAACTGGATAGCTATAATGACGTCGTGGTATAAAATAGCGAAGCAGTTTATTTTAGGTCGTCAATTGAATCGCAATAATAGTTCATAGTAGGCCTGCTGATGAGGAATATAATTTCATCGTGGACTTAATTGCAAAACTACCTAAGTATGAATCCCATTACAGAAGGGAAAAGAACAACGACGCTTTATTTTTACAACCGGGGATGACATTACCCAAAATTTATGATCAATATCAGCAGGAGTACAAACAAAAGTACGGTGAAGAGCGCAAGTGCGTTTCCTTCGAGTCTTTGAAAAGGATATTTTACTCAAAATTTAACCTGAAGTGCAAAAAACTAAAGAAAGACACCTGCAATAAATGTGACTTACTAACTATAAAAATTAAAAATGCCAAAACCCCGGAGGAAAAAGAACAAGCTAAAGCAGAGAAGACACAGCATTTAGAAAAGGCTGAAAACTTGAGAAACCAGATGAACTCCGATTTTGAGCAGGCACGGAATTTACCCAATGTTGAATGCTTGACATTTGATTTAGAAAAGACACTACCATTACCTCGCATACCAACGAATGTTGCCTTTTATAAAAGGCAATTGTGGCTCTACAACAGTGGAGTTCACAGTGCATCAGATGATATTGGGCATTGTTATGTATGGGTAGAAGGGGAAGCAGGAAGAGGTGCGCAGGAGGTAGGTTCGTGCCTTATTAAATATATACAAACAAAATTAAGTCCCACTGTTGAGCATCTTATTCTGTGGAGCGATTGCTGCGGCGGGCAAAACCGGAATATTAAAATAGTGCTTATGTTGAAAGCAATATTAAGCTCCCACGAAAGCTTAAGAACCATTCAATTTCGGTTTCTTGAGTCTGGACATACGTTTTTACCAAACGATACAGATTTTTCAAAAATTGAAACGGCTCTTAAACATCACCAACGTCTGTATACAGCAGAAGAATATATACATGTTATTAAAAACAGTAAAAAAAAGAAACCGTTTCAAGTTTACAAAATGAAGAATACTGACTTTTATAGTACAGATAAATTGGAAAAAAACATAGTTAATAGAAAAAAATTCATTGATAAAAAACTAAAGTTCTAAACTAAAGTTATTGATTAAAACTAAAGTTAATTGGTTATTTACGAAAGAAATCAAAATAGAAAAAGATAAAAAGTTTTCTGTTTTTATGAGGACCTCCTTTGAAGAAGAACATAAGGAGATGACAATTGAAAAAAAAACCAAAGGACAAATACGGGATATAAATAAATCGGATTTATGCCTGTTGTGGCCTGATGGCAAACCAATTGCTCCTGCAAAATTAGCCGATTTGCAGTCAATGTACCAATACATTCCAGAGGATTGTCTCCAATTTTATAAAACTTTTAAGAGTTCGGAGGACGTCATTGATGATATTGATGGGTTCGGTGGAGAGCCAGACTTTGAAACACAAGATGATAATGACGAATGATGATGTACTTAACATTGATTATTAACTTTTAATTACCGTTTTTAATAAAATAAAACCTGTGTCATATTATTTTCTTTCATTTTCATTTATTTTTTTTACTTTTTACCATGAAAAAGTTAAAAATCCACATTAAAATGTTAATTGGAATGTTTTCGCAAAATAGTTTGGAATGAGTGTTCGTACAAAACAGGTTTTTGTCGAAACGTTCCAATTGCATTTTTTATAATTACTTACCGTTTAAATGTAAATATCCAAAAAAAATATACATGATTAGTTAATAATTATATTTTTCTTCAATATAACCAACAGTATTAGTCTATATTAATCAAGGAAAAAAAGTGTACCACTAAAACACTAAATTGCGTTTATCTCAAATTGAAGTCACTGTGGACTGGAACGTTTATGCATAACTACGTCCAATTGTATCTTGCAACGGATATATTGTTCATTGTTTTGGCCCATATAAAGCTACCACATCAGATGCTCAGATAATGATTTCACTTTTTAGAGACGCTTCATCTCCACTTCGTCAATATTTTCAGGAAAATGATATTAGGTATTATTCTAGACAGAGGGTTCAGAGACAGCATTTCATTGCTACAAGAATGTGGATATGATGTGAAAGAAAGAAAGAAAAATGCGTTTAATTGGCATTACAGCAAAAAAATAAATAAATACACCTTAAAATTATAAAAAACATAAATACACCTTAAAATTATAAAAAAACATAAAACAAAGATTGTAATGCCAAAAGGGCCTCAGCTCAGCATATTGTCAGATGACAACACAAGGTGTACCACCTGACGCTGATTTTCAGCTGCAACCCACGAGTGCCATACGCTAGAATCTAAGGTTAGAATAATCTAAATAATTAACACAAGGAGAGAATAGATTTAAGAGAATTAATTAAAATGAAATGATATGACATGCATGCGTGTGTGTGTTGTATTGTGATTAATTAAAACACTAAAAATAAATACCCAATATCAATATTACCACATTAAAATAATAAAATAATAATAAAACTATATCTAATAAATATCACCTACATAGCAAAATCATGAGACTGCATTACACTTTATAAACTACCAAAAGTATTTTGATGTGGTTTTATTAAAATTATGAACACAAGACAATAATAATTCAATATAATAAAAATAAAACTGATAAAATTGGTATTATAAAAATGATAAAATAATAAATTGCATTATATGGCGGATATGTCGGCTCGAACATTATCAAAATCTTTTTGCTGGTTTAATAAAAATTCTTTGAGTTTTAATTTGAATGTCGCGTAACTTTTACTGTACTTTATGGGAGGAGGGATGTTGTTCCAGCATTTAGTAGCTGCGTAGTGAAAACTGCCTCTAAAAGCTGCCGACTTGTGCCGTGGGATAGAAAGCTGTTGAGAACATTTTCTTCCCTCACCGATTCTGTGTCTTCTTGTCCACGATAGTTTGTCATATAAGTAACAAGGGGAATGAGACTTAATAACACCAAAGAGTAGGCTTGCCAAGTGGAGTTTACGTCTAGCTTTCATTTTTAAAATGTTGTGCTCATTTAAGGAAGGTGTAACATGTCCCCTAAAGGGAACTTTAAAACAGAAGCGTGCACAGGCGTTTTGAAGTCTTTGGATCATTCTTTCTGTTTTGGACAGTAGTCGTTGACCATACACGGTGTCCGAATAATTTAACTTAGATAAAACCAAAGACTCCACAAGCAAGACTCGCAATTCTTCACTAAGATAGGGACGGGCTTTGTATAAAATCTTAAGTCTATAATAGCAATTACGGATTGACTCAGATACGTGTTTGTGAAAACGAAGTTCCGTGTCCATGATAAGACCTAGATTACGTGCTTCGTAGACCCGATATCGTATGTGCATATGCCGGAGTCGCTTTTGGAAGGAAACCATCAACTAACTACCCAACAGGCAAACAAAAATAGATGCATTACGATTTGCCGCTGGATTGTTGAGGTGGTGAATGGTTATTTTAAAAGAGACTTCAAACTATTCCGGCAAACATACTTTAATCGTTCACTACCTCATATGATGGAAAACTTCCAAATAGCGGCTAGCATATTAAATAAGTTTGCCCTAAAACTTCAAAATCGCCCAGAAGCTTCCGAAATTGTCCAGATTATAAGAGAAAGAATAAACCTACAAAATAACTTAGCTGACTTTGTTGAAATCAACAATTTGAACCGACGCTCCTCTAATTTCGTCAGCATCACAGCAGATACTGACAATTCATTGTGTTTTCCACGAATGGATTTAACTCAATTAATATTATTTGCATTGGGTACGTACCAAATTAAACAAGCACGATCATATTTTGGAGAGCATATTCGATTTCATGGAGGATATAGAATAGAAGTATGTCGAGAGCTGAACATTGATACGGCTGAATTGGATGTAGGAAGTCGTGAAGTGTCTTTAATTAGAGGAAAAATAAAATCCAGACATGTTGGCAGACGGCAATATTTTGTATACGTTTTAATTGACTGCAATGTGTCTGGAAGACAAGGTATACTAGGATACTGCTGTAACTGCCTAGTCGGCCGTCGCACAGTCGGATGCTGTGCGCATGTCATGACTCTGGTGTGGTATCTCAGTTGGGCTAGGTACGAACAAAATATAAATCCACCAGCAGAGTTTTTAGATGATTTCATCTAAAAACTCTGCTGGTGGATTTATATTTTAATGACAATTTTGTCATTCGATATGGTTTTGAAGAATAAGCAATAAAAACATTATTAAGTATCTAAAAAAGTGTGCTTTATTTAACCCTTTTCTGTGCCTGTAATACTAAATAAGTACTTAACGTATTTTTTACTACATTTAGATCATGATAATGCATGTCACAATCTCTGCTATGTCTACAAAAATGATCTAAAATCAGATAAATAACATAATGGTGATTTCATATGTCAAAATCGATTTAACCTGTAAATTATAAAAAACTTCAAATAAAAAAAAAACCAGCATGTTTTTAGCAAACATTTGATTTTAAAATATCTTTACAACTTACTAATCTAAAAGAATTCGATAGTAGTTGCAGTATACGTTAAAACAGATATTGGTGCCAAGCATGTATGAAGCGTCGCCATTATCCTTTTTATACTTTTTGTTTTTACCTTGTTATCATTACTTGTGAATGTTGGTTCACCTGTTATTGGCAACTGTATAAGTCTATGACTTTTTACCTACTTTTATTTGATATGCTGTATACAGAAGCTGTTGGTGTACCTTTATAAATAAATAAATAAATAAATAGATTGTAATACATTATCACACAACTGAGCTCCAGTTAGCGCAGCACATAATTCCAGACGAGGAATAGTAAGCGTTTTTATAGGTGCAACTCTAGTTTTTGCACAAAGTAACCTTACTGTAACATTCTCCTTATCATCTACTGTACGCATATACACACAAGCCCCATAAGCTTGCTGGGATGCGTCCACAAAACAATGAAGCTCAGCATACTTCATGTCTGAGCAATTTCCTAAAACATAACGAGGTAATTTAATATCGGATAAAAGATGAATGTTTTGAATGAAATCTAGCCAGCTTTTAACATAAGGCTCTGGCACTGGATCATCCCAGTCCAGTTTAGTATTCCATAAATCCTGGAGTAAGATTTTTACTACAGGACCAATTGCCTGAATATCGTTAAGAGATTTTCCAGAACTACTCTTAGCTGAAGCGCCAAAAACTACTCTTAACTTAGTTGTTTCATGTCCCTCTCTTATTACACAATGGTGAGGCAAGTAGCACCCGAAAGGTGGCGCTTCAATTTCAATTAAATGACCTAAATTGGCATATTCGTTTATAAAGTTTGAATATTGATGACTAACAGTCTCGTCTTTATTTAGCCTTTTTTCTAGGTTCAAAATCCCCCTCATGGCAATAGGAAATGAGTTGTCAAGTGCCTGCTCAGGATCTTCCTTCAGCAGCATCATGACAGAAAATCAACCGTCAGGTAAGCGTTGAGTATTTACTGAAATGAGATTCACACAACTGTTCATTTACTGAATAGTCATTACATCATGAAGGCAATTCGTCGACCTCCCAGAATTTCTTAAGCGAGTCATTGATGTCTTGAAGTGACGTCGACTCATTTTTTATTAAGTTGCAATGTAAATTTAAATTGCATAAAGTTGAATACCCAATAGGGTCAGCTATCAGCCAGCCAAATTTACTATCAAGTAAAATAGGCATATTTTGACCGAAACTTATTTTATCATTGCCTATGATATTAAAGAAATGATCTGCCTCTAGCAGAATATCTACCTCCGAAGGTTCATAGAACAAAGGATCAGCAAGAGCAATATTATCTGGCAGCCCTAAACCTTCAACATTGATTTGAACATTTGGTAAGTAGCCTGTAATTTTTGGTAGTACTAAACAATTGACCTGCACATTAAACAAGCCAACTCGAGATTTTATCATAATACTAGATTGCTCTTTTATGTTACATGTTAATACTGTTAATGCCTGAAACCTTTAAAGTATTTATTTGGTTAGATTGTAAATTAAGTTTCTGTTTAAGATTTTCAGTAATGAAAGATGTCTGGCTGCCAGTATCCAGTAATGCTCGTGCAAGGTAAGTGATATTTGTTTGTGCATTCACAACTTCAATTTGTGCAGTACATAAGAGAACCTGCCCCGAAGAAACTGCTGATAGTGATACTGGCATGTTATTACTGTTAGACGACTCCGGTGAGTCAGATGCATTTTCTGTGTTTGTTGCAGTGTCATTTCTATTCTTTTTGTGCAACATTGTGTGGTGCTTGTCCTTACACATGCGGCATGAACCTTTTAAATTACAGGTTGTGTTATTGTGACCAGTCCTAAGGCAGTTTGTACACAATTTGTGTTTTAAAACTTCTGACCACTTATCATTAAAACTCATTGCCTTAAATTTATAGCATTGATGCACATAATGTCCTTTATTGCAAACTAAACATGGTTTAGTGTTAGAACTATCAACTAAACTTGCCAAAGATTTAACCGATTTGTGATGAAAGTTATTATCCTTATTTGAATTAGAGAATTTATGATCACTATTACTACGGCTATAATTAGCTGTTTCTAAAACGTTGGCTCTAGTTTCAATGAACTCACTAAATTCCTTAAGAGTAGGTCGGTGTGAAAGGCGACCCTTATACTCCTCCCACTTATTGCTAGTTCTGGGATCTAGCTTTGCAGCGATTAAAAATAATACTAAGGGATCCCAGCCTACTGTAGGAATGCCTAAATTGTTTAATGCATTAAGGTTTTTAAGAACTTGATCAATTAAATATCTTAAAGCCCTTTGCATCGGGTTAATGGAAACTAGTGCATTTAGGTGATTATTTAATAAAATGTTTTCATTATTATACGTGTCACACAAAGCCTTCCAGGCAAACTCATAATTGTTAGCAGTAAATTCTATGCCTCGTGTTGCCATGGTAGCGCTCCCAGATAAAGAATTTCTAAGGTAATGGAATTTATTAATTGATGCAATAGAATTGTTTTGGTTGACCAGAGAGTCAAATGTATCTCTGATCCCATCCACCCATCTGATCCATTTATTGTGATTCCCGTCAAATGTGGGTAAGTTATTAATTTTATTGAATTTAAATTATTATTATTGCAACAACTTGACTGCGAAGACTCATGCACACTCTGTGTGTCGACCTTGTGAGTTGGCACTGAGTCTATTACTTCTTGGGCAAGAGCTATTTGAGCATACAAGTCGCTCTCTGTGCTATCTATTTCTAACATTTGGACGTAGTTCCTGAAAAACGTTCCAACCCACAATCAGATCAAAATCGAGTTATTAATACCAAATAAGTCACGTGATTGCTATTTACTAACTGTCAAAATTTGGTAGCTCTAGTGGTATTTTAACAATAAAATCATGATCTGGTAGCCCAACCCACATGTATGGAGAACACAAATAAGTATTAAACTAAAGGAGCCCAAGCTGTGTGGAACAACCCAAATTTAAGATAGAAACAATTTTCTAAAATGTGATCCAAGCTACCTGAAACGTTTTTGATTTTTTTAAATCTGATTGACCTTAGTAAAATAGATGTTTCACTAAAACGTTCCAAGCCACCTGAAACATTTTTTATTTTTTTAAATCTGATTGACCTTAGTAAAATAGATGTTTCACTAAAACGTTCCAAGCCACCTGAAACATTTTTGTTTAAAAATAATATGTGCAGTCTCCGTTGAATTTATATTTCATTAAAATGGTCCAAACCATTTGAAACGTTTTTGATTTACATTAATGTTACCCATCTCGGCACAATATAATATTCATTAAACAGTTCCCAAGTCATTTGAAATATTTTTGATAAAAAAAATATACTTGACGTCAGCCAAATAAGAGTAGTTCATTAAAAAGCTCCAAGTCATCTGTAACGTTTTTGATTTTATGTAATAATATTATTAACACGGAACGGATTCTAACGATTCATCTTTAGGTAAGTCAACATAATAACTACATATTGACAAGAAGAAAGAAAGTTTGTATTTTAAAATTTATTAATCACTAAAAAGTTAAATATTTCTTATTGCTCTCACATTTAGGTACAATAATTATTTATTTATTAAATTAATGCAAACTATGCAAGTGATTCAGAGTGCTTCTATCAATATTTGTTCACTAGTGCAAGCGAGACAGACTATTTTCTTCTTGTCATTGTGAATCTTTTAAATCAGTACGTAAGACGCAAGCGTCATCGAAGGAGTACGTAATTGTTGCCGTGTCGTGTTTTGTTTCAAATAATATCGTTATTTTTGTATAAGTAGGTACTAAGTGATCTGTGTAAGTTTATAATTTTTAGTGTCCGGTGTTTATTTTATGTAATATTTACAATGGAAACCGAAGAAAACGTAAGTTTTAAATGTTCATTAAAATACCTATTTATTGTGAAAGATATTCAAACTCAAACTCAAAGCATTTATTTCAAATAAACCAATTACAGGCACTTTTGAATTGTCAATGATATTTTTTTTTAATGATATTTGTTGACTGGTTCATTACTATTAAGTTTAACTTCCTACATACCTAATCATTTTATTGTTTTGTTACAGACTCTGTCATTAGAAAAGTTATTGGCTAAAAGACGTCAATTAATGGATCTTCGAAAAAAAATAACCTCTCAAGGGCAAAGTGAAGTAGAAAGCACTGGTCTGTTGGAAACTTCGAAGGAAATGAATCCTGAGCGGATAATGATACAGGATGAAAATAATGCTTCTGAAGGTACAGTATCTAGTTAGCTAATCATGATTTGTTTATTACATTTTTTAATGGTGATTTTCGTTTGTTTTATTAAAGTCGCATGATTCAAAATACAGCTTTGGAGACATTCTTGAGTGATTTTCGTTTCTCTTATTAAGATCGCACGTTACCTATAGCTATATCCTCAATAAAAGGGTGTGCATGGAATGATAGTGTGGACAAATAAATATTCTAATTTCAGTATAGAACAAACTAAAGATTCTGATAATAAAGGTAGCCAAACATGTTACCAACCACTGACCAAACTATTTCGTCTTAAGTAAGTATCAGTATGTAGTAAGTATATTTTACGCGATTATTTTACAGATGTGATCAATCTCAAGACTATACCGGCCCTACCTTCAAACAGTACTTCATTATCATATCAAGATACCAATCTCTTCAATACAGATAATATAGCAAGTGTAGAAAGTAAGAACTACTCCCCATAACAGACTATTCTCAAAAAAAATAAAACACATTTCGTGACTATTTAACTGGCTTAAAAAAAAATTAAGGCGATTTTACTCTCTCGGACTTATGCTATATTTTACATTTCTTACTAAAGGAATGAATCGAATTTTGAAGGTTGTTAAATTATCGTTATAACTTCATATTAAAACATGTCATGATTGTAGTAACTAGTAGTAAGGTAGAAACTCGTAGTTGCAGCCTACCCCTCTGGGTAATGTTAATATATGGTAAGTTTTATGACATGTTTGAATTTTTTTCAGGTTACATTTCCCTGGATCCTCCTTCTTATTCGCCAATCACACCTCGAAATACTAACAATGAAGATATATTGACAATACAGAGTGATTGGTTTAAACATACTGTGGCATCACCAAATCCAGATTTACAGAATGAACCTAAAGAGATTGGACAAGATTATTCTGAAAATGGTTTTCAAGGTTAGTCATCCATTTCTATTTTACTTATTATTAGACATCCATTTAAAAATGCATTTGTCATATATTGCGCATGTTCCATTTCAATAAATAGATAAACATATTGCTACATGATATTATATTTTTTAAGGAATTCAAGATTCTCCAGTCAGACAAATGTCACCAGCTACACTAGGTCTATTAAACACACTTTTAAGTGGCAGTGATGATGATAGTGTCAAAGATCCAAACTACATAGTTTCCGAGAGTTCAGACATTTCAGATACGGACAGCGAATCAATTTTATTACCTAGAAGTATAACACAGGAACAGAACATAGAGGAAGTATGTAGTATTAATTTGTATGAAGACCTAGGAGAAGAAATAAGCCATAACACGTGTGAAGAAGAAAGTTCTGTAGCAAATCATGTCAATGGTGAAGAAAAAACTACTGAAAAGGGACAAAGTCGGCCAAAAAAGGGGCGAAAAAGAAAATTCGATGACTATACGCTAGCTCAAAGAAAATGTCGCAAATATGCTAATTTGCCTTATAGAGGGAAAAGTAAAGATGTAAGCGCAAAAACGTTTAAAAGTTACGCATGCGTTTGCAAAAATTAGTGTCATTCGAACGTGACAGAAGAAGAAAGAAGAAAAGAATTTAATAAATTTATCACTCTTGGATCGTACGAAGCTCAGTTACTGTATCTTTGCTCAAACGTTACGGAAACACGTAAAAAACGGTCATATGTATCTGAAAATACTTCATCTCGGCTTAAAAAGCCACGAAACTTCTCGAGAACATATAAAATTTCAAATATTCCTGTGTGCCGTGACATGTTTTTAAACACATTTCAAGTTACCACACAAAAGATCACAATTAGTTTAAAAAAACAACGCGATGGTGATAAATTACGTGATTGTAGAGGATTTTCATCTGGTGGGTGGAATAAAACTCCGCAAGAACAAATAGATTTTGTTTGTATGGTCATAAATAACTTACCAAAATATGAGTCCCACTATAGAAGATCTCAAAATGGTGATGCGCTATATCTACAACCAGGATTGACTATGCAAAAGATTTATGATTTATACGTTGACGAATTTAAACTAATTCATGGCAACGACCGCAAAAATTATGTATCATTTGCCATTTTCAGGAAGATTTTCCTGAAAGAGTTTAACTTAAGATTCAAAAGTCTTAAGAAAGACACGTGTAATAGATGTGACACATTTGCAGCCAAACTAAAGGTCCCAAACGATTTGTCAGTAGAAAACAGAAACCAATTGATTTCCGAAAAAGAAGAGCATTTAAAATTAGCTGAGTCCTTACGAAGCCAAATGAATAGCCAGATTGAAAGGGCAAAAGTAGATGAAACATTTAAGTGTTTAACATTTGACATGGAGAAGACGTTGCCTTTACCACGTATTCCAACAAACGTAGTATTTTACAAAAGACAACTCTGATTTTATAACTGCGGCGTTCATGTGTCTTCTACAAATAAGGGATATTGTTTTGTTTGGGTTGAGGGTCAAGCTGGTAGGGGTGCCCAAGAAGTTGGTTCCTGTTTGAGAAAATTTATAAACGAAATAATGCGTCCTAATGTTGAACATCTATCATTGTGGAGCGACAGTTGCGGGGGCCAAAATCGAAATATAAAAATGGTGCTCTTACTAAAAGTGATTTTAGCCAGCAATCCTACCTTAAAAGTGATTGATTTAAATTTCCTAGAAAGTGGTCATACGTTTTTGCCAAATGATACTGACTTTGGTATTTTACGAAAGTCATTTAAAAAAATTTCAAAGATTATACACCGCAGAAGATTACGTGAATGTGATAAAGACTTGCACAAAAAAGACCCCTCTAGTACCTATAAAGATGGAAAAAGAAGACTTCGTGAGCACTGAGAAATTAGAAAAAAATATAACAAATAGAAAGATGTTCATTAATAAAGTTAAAGTTAATTGGCTAAGGATCAAACATATCCAAATAAGAAAGGATAGTGTACACTCTGTCTTCATGAGGTCAGATGATATAGAGGAATATCAAGACTTGTACATAGGGCGAAAATTTAAAGGAAGCGTGCTTCCTTTAAGCTCTGAACTCCTGGTTCCACTCTGGCCAGACGGAAAACCTATTACGCAGGCTAAATTAAATGACATAAAGTCAATGTTCAGTCTAATTCCTGAGGATTGCCTGTCCTTTTATAAAAACTTGCAGGGCATGGAAGGACCCGATTATATTGAAGGATTTGCTGGTGAACAAGACTATGATTTTGAAGATGATGCAGAAGAACGTATAGCATAGACATTT
Organism: Cosmia pyralina; assembly: GCA_946251885.1. Classification (NCBI taxonomy): domain Eukaryota; kingdom Metazoa; phylum Arthropoda; class Insecta; order Lepidoptera; family Noctuidae; genus Cosmia; species Cosmia pyralina. Next base: position 19,267,514 of record OX276342.1, on the reverse strand, counting down.
TTCACTTCAATTATATACTTTTTTCTATTTAATCTTCTTTTATTGTGATTTTCTTTATCATAAAGTCATTTGGAACGTTTTGTATAAATTAAAATTTTAAATGTAACATGAATATTGCAATAAACCAAAAACGTTCCACAGCAATATTTTTATGAATAATCAAAAAAGTATTAACATGGGAAGTCTAAAATAGGGTCAAATTAAAACGCTATCATATCATCTGTTGTTGCACACAAAAGTATCAGTAGTAAAAAAAAAAAAATCATATAGTAATACAAGATTGAACTTTAATCGCAATTATCTCAAAATGCTTAGAATAAAGAACAAACCAGAAGCCGTGAACGCGCCCTAAAACGTGTCCACTAAAACTAGTCTCTAAGAGTGTAGTTTGACATTTGGATGACTAGTCTATCTGTGGCCGCCGTGTGACGTACGCGTAAAAATTTCTGTCAGTTTTTATTTAATTATGCCGTCGTGTGCGGTTCCCACCTGCAAGAATGCGGTTGGAAGGAAAAAGAAACAAGATGGGATAAAATTTCATGTGTAAGTAGTGTATTTACATGTATATTTATTTAAATAATGAATTTCTTTTACTCGTTGCTAATGTCAACTATTTGCGCGAGTCCATTTTGATAATGTTGCCAGTTTAGCTTGTTTCTTTCCCTACTTTGGCTGGTTTCTTTTTTAGAAAGTTGACATTGATGAGATAATGACAATAATTAATAAATGCATGTTAAATAATTAAAAATAGTTTGATTTATTATAATTTGTAACTACATAAAGCTTTTTTTAGTTTTGGGGTAGGCTCGTATGACTCTGTTTACGTAATTTGAGATCTTTTAATGTAAATACTGCCTATTTATTACTTAGGTACTGTTATGGAGTAATCTTCTTGTACATAGTCTGCACATAGTAAATTGTGTAATTAGTATGTGGATAAAAAAAAAGTGTAAAAACGAGTCTAACTAATTATTAAATGTGGAATTTTGGGTTCCCCGCTGATGAAATTATAAGAGAAAAGTGGACGAAAGTTATAAGACAAGCTCGGTTAGACGAAATCTGGAATCCTTCCAAGGGAAGTGTTATTTGTTCGAAACATTTTCAAGATGACTGTTTTTATGACACAAAATGTGGTTTTACAAAACTAGGATCTATTCCAAATAAGGTAGATGGTTTTAATAGTATTGTAATTTATATAAATGGTTTTTCAAAATAATATTTATTAATACTGGTAGTTCGCCCGCGGCTCCGCCCGCATAGTATTCAATTATATCGTGATCCGTATATCATCTCACAGGAACATAACAATGGAATCAAAGTGTATAACCTCTATACCAAATTTCATCGTAATCGTTCAACATTTTAGAATGATTGAGTAACAAACAAACTTTCACATTTATAATATTAGTATGATACAAAATATACCTGTTTTTTTTTTTTTGTTTTAGCACATAGCCATAATATCAGAAGAGAATAACACCTTCATGCATACATCCATAGCTGGGCCTTCAACAGATAAGGATGTGCGTATTATAACAATTTATTATGTAGCAGTTAGTTGGGACAAGATTTTGCAAGGAAATATTTTTTATAACAAATTCATTTAGCCTATTGTATAGCTACAGAACAATTAACATCACTGTACTCACTGTACTCACTGTACTACTGTGTCATCACTGTGTGATTTAAAAAGCAATCCTTATGTCAACGACGATGTTTATAACCTTCTTTCAAAAGATGTTGTGGCAGCCGATTTTTTTAATAATTTTTTCAAAAAAGCGTTCAAAACAAGAAAAAAATAAAATACACTACGAAAATAAAAAAGTTCTGTTTGACATTAAATTTTCTTTCGCCGAGTGCGTATAGGTACGTGAGGGCAACTTTTGATACTTGCCTTCCGCATCCTAAAACTTTGTCCAAATGGTACTCCAATATAAAGGGAGAACCTGGATTTTCCGATGAATCTTTCGAGGCTTTGAAAGAAAAATCTAAATCATCTGAACATAAAATTATCTGTGCGCTGATTGCTGATGAGATGTCGATCAGGCGTCAAAGTTTATGGGATGGGAAAAAGAATTATGGATATATAGACATGGGAACTGGTTCATCTGAATGCCAAACCTTAGCCTCGGAAGCCTACGTCTTTTTGATAAATGCTGTTAACGATCATTTTAAATTGCCCTTGGGATACTTCTTGGTTCACGGCTTAAACGCGGAGCAAAAAGTTAACTTAATAAAATTATGCCTTATTAAATGCCATGACGCTGGCGTCAAGGTTGTGTCCCTTACATTTGATGGCCATTCGACTAATATAACGGTGATGAAGCAATTAGGATGTAAAATAGATCACAATAGTGTATTAAAGACTACTTTTAAACACCCAGCTGATGACTCTGACGTAGCTATATTTTTAGATCCCGTTCACATGATTAAACTAATTAAAAATCATTTCGAGTCCAAAAAAATATTTCTAGATGAGAATGAAGAAGAAATACGTTGGAACCTAATATGTGAATTAAACAAACTTCAAGAAAATGAAGGACTCCATATAGCTAATAAGCTTACACGTAGACATAATAATGTTCCGAAACAATATTATGAAAGTTAAGCTAGCTAGCCAAGTACTAAGTAACAGTGTAGCAACAGCCTTAAAATTTTGTCGCGAAGATGCCAAATTGTTTTCATTTAAAAATTCCAAAGCCACCGAAACTTTTGTAAAAAATATGAATGATCTCTTTGACATTTTCAACTCCCATAATATGAAACAATTCGATTATAAGCAAGCTTTGAACAGTCGTAATAAAGATATGATATTTCAGTTTTTAGATAAAATGAAAACCTATATTTTAACATTACAAATTAAAAATGTGGTCAAGAGAAAAATTGACAAAGATGGAAGAAAAGTGCAGGTGATCATGAAAAATTATAAACCAGTCTTAGAATGTACATAGTTGCCATACGGGCTTCCTTGGTTTACTTATTTGCATTGAAAGTTTGAAATCCCTATACCAGAGTTTAATTGTGTCCGATAATCTGCTGGTATTTATACCAACATACAAATGTAGCCAAGACCATATGTCCGCGCGGTCGCCGCGCGTGGTAGGGTCGCCCGCAACCTCCTGCGACCAGTGCTCTCATCCAGCATCCCGGCGCGCGTCAAGCTGGGCGTGTACAAGCTGTACGTACGCCCGCTTCTGACGTACGCCGCCCCTGCATGGTTCGCCCTCACGAGCGAGACCAATCGTAAGCTCCTGCGCACGCAGCAAAGTGCCGCGTTGCGCACTATCGTCGCTGCCCCTCGCTTCGTGAGGAACGACGTCATCCAGCGGGACCTCGGGATAGAGGGCCTGGACGAGTTTGTGCGGCGCCTCGCGAAGGGGATGTTCGCGCGTGCCGGCGCGTCTGCTTTGCCACACATTAAGCAGATTGCGCCCTGGCATACGCGCCCCCCTGACGCGAGGAGACCCTTGCCCCGCGACCTGCTCGCGGACGTGTGACTCCACACCGGACTGGACTTCCGAGTGAGCCGCTCTCAGCTTACACGCGGCTCACTTGTGACAATAGACTCCACACATAACATACATCTGTTGCGTGATGCGTGCTAGGATAATTTAGGCGTGTCGCGCAGCAAACAGTAGACATTCACCTCTATACAGGCGCATAAATACACACGTGAAGACGCAGCGCGGGCGCGCGATTCACGTAGACACCGGGTGACGTCACACACGTGAAGACGCAGCGCGGGCGCGCGATTCACGTAGACACCGGGTGACGTCACACAACACAATGTCACCCACACACCCATTACACGGTCTCCCTAACCCGTGCCAGGCTCGGCTAGCTCTGAAAGTGGGGCGGGCGGGAGCCACTCACCCCTTCTGTAGGAACGTCGAGTCCGTATCTCTGTCGCAGGTCGCCTTCTGCTGGGCTTCCCCCATGTAGGTGGGGGTTCCACCTGGTAGGGGTTGACCGCCGGGATACGGTGAAGAAAGCGGCGCTGATTAGCAGCGTCGTGGCGTGCCTACAGACACAGAAATAGCAACCACTCACAGGGACGCGCATATCCGCGTCCCATCATCTTTTAGGCCGCAGCAGGCCAACAAAATGAGGGGCCCGTATTGACGGGCCAACGAGCGCTACCGCGGAGAGGGGGCCACGCCCCGACACCGCCAATCGCACCCCCTGACGGGGTGGAGCGATGTCCAACTAGTGAGCCAAGACCATCTTGAGCTACTTTTTGGTGTTATACGTATGCACGGAGGCCATAACGACAACCCCAATGCTAAACAATTTAAAGGCATTTACAGGAAAGTTTTATGTCATTTAGAACTCAAAGCTTCCGACAACGGAAATTGCATACCACTTGAAAACATAGGAATATTAAATTGTTCATCATCAACTAAAGCTATAAATTCCTCAGCATATTCGCAAAGATTCGAAGACAATGATGAGCTCTTCAACCAAGATCAAACACTTCCTGTTGAAAACAATGGTGGCAGCATAGCAAAATGATTATCTTCTGAACTTCCTCAGCTTCTTGATTTGTCGAAGTACATCGTAGGTTACATATCAGGTTACATATCAGGCTCATTATTTATCAAAAACGATAAAATGTAAATTTTGTATAGAATCGATGTTAGCAACCGATGTTTTGTATTTTCACAAACTTATTGGTTTAAAAAACAAAGGTGGTCTTTGTTTTCCTTCGCAAAGCGTTTTTGAAATATGTTGCATTTGTGAAGCTCACGTAAGAAAAATTTCGATTGAAGATTTTATAACTTCGGATGCCCAATATTTAGAGATTGTTCTTTCAATTTTTAAACAATTTATAGGAAAAAATAACATATTTGTAGTGGTTGAAGGAAGTTGTAATCATAGAAATCATCTCATAAGGGTTGTAATAGAAAAATATTTACATATAAGGCTTCATCATTTGTCGAAGCGTAAAAATATATTGATTACCGCAGAATCAAAACGGCAATATTATAAAAAATTAGTACAACAAAAAGGTACCTAAATACATATTTTTTGAAAATGACTTGTGTTTTATTTTACTAAAGCGTTTTTATGCATAACAGTATATTAATGTAAATATAACATAATAACATTAAAAGTGTCGTGATGGCCTAGTGGTTAAGGCCTCTCATGCACGAGATTGTGGGTTCGAAACAGGGCAAGTACCAATGTGACTTTTTCCTGACATCCCGTGCCTCGGAAAGCACGTAAAACTGTTGATCCCGGTTGTCATTTGTGGATCTTTGACAGTCGTTACGGGTATATTCAGAAGCCAGAAAATCTGACCTTCAGTCTAACCAAGGAGTATCGTGTTACCCGGTTACTAGGTTGTGGAGGTCTGGCGGCAGCCGCTCCATGTAAAACACTGATATTCAGCTGCATCTGGTTAGACTGGAAAACAAGCGCAACTGGGATAACGCTCGGATGATGATAACATATTAACATTAATGATGTTAATATAAATTAATAATGTTAATCTTGGCTCTCCGGTGTGACCAGCCCTCGCTCAATTTCCATGTTTTTATTACTTATGTTTTTATTAGTTTTAACTTCGTTTCTATGTAAAAAAAAAAAACAATACAACGAGAAAATATTTTCTAGATTATAGCTCATTATTTTAATGTTATAAATTCAAATAAAAAGTACTTAAAAAGAATTTCAAGACATATTAACTGAATTTATTTTTGTATGCAATACTACAACAAATGTCAATCAAAACAAACTTGATTGCCGGTTTGCCTGTGCGCATTTTCCGCGTCTTGCTTGTTTTTCTAGATTTTAATCGTCTAAAAGTGCTTGTTCACCGCCCAAGTCCGTTGAGTCGAGCCTCTGCTCCTCCGGCCGTGTCGAATTTGTGCTTGTGTGATTGTTAAAATCTAAGTATTGAGATAGGACTCTGACCACCCGTTTGGTACTAACTTTTGTGTTTGTGACATTGATATCTATCTATTATCATGTCTAACAGAAAGTGTTGCGTCCCCGGATGTTTAAATAGCTTAGGTAAGTGTTTTATTCTTAAAAGGCCACTGCCAAAACTTTGTTTTTGAGGGGGCTGCTATGTAAGCAGTTCAGCACCCTTATGACAAAGCCCTAAGGCAGAGTCCGCCACCCGTAAATTTCAGGTTTCAACTTTCAACTTCACTGATTACTTACTCGATTATTTCAGATACCAATGCCAATTTGCATAAGTTCCCTAACCCAGTTAAGGATAAGGAGTTGTTTAATACATGGGTCTATTCTGTTGGTGGTGACATATTGCAACTTGAAAATGAACATATTTTCAAATACCGCCGTATATGTCATGTACACTTCGAACAAAAGTATTGGTGCCGCAATAATCAACTCAGCAAAGAAGCTGTACCAACAACAAACATGCCAGGTTAGTTAATAAAATATCTAGTAAATACAAAGAATACAGATTTAGGGTAGTGCGTTTTTTATTACTTATAACAGTTTAAAACCACCATGTAATGTGTTGCTATTAAACACGCTATTTACATAGTGTACTAAATAAAGAAGCTAGTTATTAACCCATCTGTTGCCCTGTACCAGTAATTATTATATTTATCAAGCTCTATAACACTAAATTGTTAGGAATAAAATAAAATAAGTTTTGAATAAGGTCTGACTTAATGAAATTTTATTGTTTTTACAGGATTATCTTTCTTAAAATTCAAGCCGGAAAGTAGAGTGTTGAGACCTCTTCAGATGTCAGAAGCATGTACATCAAAAGGTAAATTAATATTATTTTATCAAAGCATATTAAATGTTCCAGCATGAGCTCTTATGCCTCCTCTGCCGGACACGGGTATCTTAACTGGTATACTATAATGTTTGGTGAAATACCCAATAACAAATTGCCTCAAGTTGGGAATCAAATCTAATACCTGAAAGCCAGTGGTTGCTTCTGCAACTGCTAGACCAATGTAGCTTTACATAGTAATATGATAACAGTTCACACATAACCTGTCAGCGGCGCTAATGAGACACATGAGAATCTAGTACTATGAGGGTTGCTGAAATAATTGATTAATTGTCATTCCAGAACCTGTTACTTCACATTTGGCCGCACACTTGCAGCCACACACTCAAAGTGCTGTGGAAGATGTTCATATAAAGGAAAATCTTGGTAAGTGAAGATATAATCATAACTGCATTTAGCCTGTTTTTAGGGTTCCGTACCAAAATGGTAAAAAAGGAACCCTTATGGTGTGACTCAGTCTGTCTGTCTGTCGTATCTTAAATAAAACTAATATTGCATTATGCATACATTGTAATGAATATACATTTAATACTTTCAATATTGACTGAGGCTGTTAAAGTTGATAATGATTATCTATTTACACATTTTTCATAATTTATTACTTACCTACTAAGTAATTAATTCATTTTCATTCCAGAACCTGTTACTTCACACAGATGTGACACAGTATCCAGAGAGACTGTGCCTATGCATCTGCATGTTACAACTGCTTTGGAAGATGTACAAATTAAGGAAAATCTCGGTAAGTAAAGATAATTATTATCATAGGTGTGTTTTTCCTTACTTTTCATTTTTAGTAAACAATCATGGCCAACTTTTATGAATTTTGCCATTTAAACTAATTAAATGGCGATTTATACAACTTTAAATACTAAGTACAAATGTTATATTAGAATGTTTCATTAACTATGCTATAAAAATATCTGCCATGGGTGCCAATGGGAGAAACTATTGTATGTACCTATAGGACATGTTTAAATTACAATATTGAAATACCTTCAAATGTTGCACTACACAGAATAACTCATTATGAATGCAATGAAACAAAATATAGAAATATAGTATTTCAGTTATGAAATTATATACACTTTATTAGACATAATTATATTGTATACTTTTTTATAAAACATTAATTGTTCTATGGTAGCTAAATGTAGTAGAATACAAGTAATGCATTTATTACTATAACAACCTATTTTTTATAGTAAAACAACTCGTACGACATCAAAACTACTTAGTTACTTAATTGTATTCCAAATAATTTTCTAAATGTTTTATTTCATTACAGAACATCACAAAAAGCAACAACGAACGATCGTATCTAGAAGGCGGGTGAAACGCATTGCTGTAACACCATCTGAGCATGCTTTATACAGAAAACTTGTACTAGTTGGAGTAAAACTAAGCAAATGCCGCAACAAGGTCAAAAATCAGGACAAAAAGATCAAGGAACTGCAAAATCTGACAACAAATCCACAGTTTTTGAAAACCCTCGACAAATTACCAAGCACATCAAAAGTTTTGACATTATTGCAGTTCAGAGAGCATAAGAAAGGTGACAAAGGCCGTCGTTTTACTTTAAAGGAAAAAATTATAGCTTTGTCCTTCCTTAAACAGAGCCCAAAAGGGTACAGATTTCTTAGAAAAATATTTATCTTGCCATCACGCCAAACTCTCCTGAAGTTACTTAATATGGCAGATATAAATCCAGGAATCAACAAAAATATGATTCAGCAAATAAAGAAAGCAACTGAAAAAATGAAGCTAGAACATAAAATATGTATCGTTCTGTTTGACGAAATGTCACTCAAACCCAATGTGACATATAATGAAAGAAAGGACAAAGTTTGTGGGTTTGTCACGAATGGCCTAGAGACGCAACCTGATTATGCAGATCATGCACAAGTGTTTATGGTAAGAGGGATAGTAAAAAACTATAAGCAACCGGTTGCATACACTTTTTCACAAGCTGCAACAAAGGGACCTGAACTTGCGAAGCAGTTAAAATCTGTAATCACTGAGCTGCAAAATGCCGGTCTTATAGTGGTAGCAACTGTGTGCGACCAAGGCACAAATAATGTGAACTGCATTAAATATCTTTTGCAAGAGACAAGGGGTAACCTGTTGAGAAAGGGAGAAGAGCCCCAAGATAACAGTTTTATGATAAACAACCAAAATATTATACCATTGTATGACCCACCCCATCTGATGAAATGCATACGCAACAATCTAATTACAAAACATTTGAAATATATAAAAAATGGGGAAGTAAAAATGGCAAAATGGGCTCATATCATGGCCTTACACAGGGAAAACCCAGGGTACAAAGGAATCCGATTGGTGCCCAAATTGACAGATGCCCACTGTGACCCGAGCAAAATTCCCCGGATGAAGGTCAAAAATGCTACGCAGGTATTCAGTCAAACTGTGGCATCGAATATGGGCTATCTAGCAGGTAAATGTCATAAGTACCTAATGTTGTCTTTGAACCAGTTGGTCTGAATCAGTCAGTTGACAGTTCGTCGCTGGAAAAACGTTGGTGAAGTTGAAAAAACGTATTTTTTTAATTCTGATGTAAAATTTTCGATAGCCAGTGGATGGTTTATTTGTTATTTACAATCATATTAAGAGTGTTTTCTGTTTTTAATCATAAAGAAGGATTACCTGGGGATATTTGAAAACGTAAGTATTTATAAATTTCAAATATTTTTCTAACAATTTATTGATATTTTTAAATCCTCACTACCGGGGTAGACTTTGGACAGAGGTGTCCGAAGTCTCCCATTATGTCCTTAGTCTCCCCGTATTAATATTTTGCTTAAAGGTCCTATTGCTTTGTTACAATTAGGAGTATATACAGGTTAAAAGATGCCCAGGCATTATAAGAAAAAAACTAACCGCACATTTTCTTTTGAGGCACTAAGAAAAGCCATAATAGATGTACGATCCAAAAAATTTAGCATCAGGAAGAGTGCGGCTGAACATGGTGTTAGCAAATCAAGACTTTTTGATTATTTTAAAAAGACTAAAGGTGAGGATAACATTGAGTCTGTTGATTTAACAACTAATTTCAGAAAAAGCCAAGTTTTTCCTCCATTCATGGAAGCTGCTTTGGCTGAATATTTAATTAAATGCTCAACAATGTTTCATGGTCTCACACCTAAAGCTACTAGACGCTTAGCTTATGAGTATGCAGAGAGAAATAATGTAAAGTATCCGCCAAAATGGAAAGAAACAAAATCTGCAGGACCTGATTGGTTCTCATCATTTTTAAAACGTCACCCTACCCTTTCAATACGGACACCTGAAGCCACGAATCTTGCACGAATGACGAGTTTCAATAGAACAACTGTAGCAGAATTTCAAAACAAGCTTGAAGATGTTATAACACGGTTTAATTTCACACCAACCCAGATTTATAATCTGGATGAAACCGGGATAACCACAGTGCAGCGTGTTCCAAAAGTCATTGCTCAAAAAGGGCAACATCAAGTAGGACAAGTGACCTCGCGAGAAAGAGGAGAGCTGGTAACACAGGTAGGAATCATAAGTGCAGCTGGTCATGCCTTACCACCGGTTTGGATATTTCCTCGTCACCGCTTTGACAAAAGGAAAATGATGCAAGGTATTCCAGATACTGCAGGTCTTGGTTTGGTTTACCCTTCTGGCTGGATGACAAGTGAGAATTTTTTGAAGGTGTTGGAATATTTTGCTCGGAATGTGCGTTGTTCTATAGAAAACAAGGTCTTGTTAATCATGGACAACCATGAATCCCATCTATCAGTAGATGGATTAAATTTCTGCAAAACAAATGGGATCATCATTCTTACCCTGCCACCACACACGTCAAATAAGCTGCAACCACTGGATCGCACGGTGTTTGGGCCATTTAAGACTTTTTACAACAGTGGTTTGGATTCATGGATGTTAGCACACCCTGGGCAAACTATTAGCATTTATGACATCCCACAAATTAGTCTTCTAGCTTGGGATAGAGCTGCCAATCCTATGAATGTAAAATCTGGTTTCAGATGTACAGGTATTTGGCCCTTTGATAGAAATATATTTACGGATGTAGATTTCTTATCATCCTATGTGACAGATCGACCGGAGACTGATCAATCTAATGTTCGTGAACAATCTCAAAACAGTGATGATGAATGTGTCTCACCTTCAGTGATTGGACAACTGTTCACATCAAATCCGTTGGATGATGATGGCAATGATGCACAAACACTAGCGATTTACAGGACCCCATCAAGAACCCCATCAATTTCCTCAGTTCATAGTGCTGATGGTAATATCGACATGCCATCAACTAGTTCCAATGTTCCAGTTCCAGAAACAACCCGAAACTATAATAAAAAAATAATTGCCAATGATCTATCAGATCGTTCAGATGATGATGAGAATTATGAACTAACATCAGCAATTCTCACAGCTCATAGAACCCCATCAAAAACTCCATCAATTATCTCGGCTCATAGTGCTGATCTTAATATTGACGTGCCATCAACTTCGAATGTCCCAGGATCATCTACAAACAAACATAAAGCAATAATTGATAAAGTCTATATCTCAACTTCGCCAAGTCGACAAAGGTCCATCGATTCATTTGTTTCCCTGGAGCAAATTAGTCCTTTTCCGAAAGCAGCTCCACGGAAATCTAACATGAATAATCGAGGACGACGTAAAGGAAAATGTATGATAGCCACTGATACCCCTGAAAAGGAAGCACTTGAAGCTGCAAAAAAAGCAAGAATGACAAAGACATCAAAGAAGACAGTTAAGAAGAAGGTTTTGCAAGAAAAAAAGTTGAAAAAGAAAACGATTCCCCAAGTAACATCATCAGATGAGTCAACAGACCAACACATTTCTTCTAATGACAGTACATACGACATTGATGATGAAGAATTTGATGACAACAATGCTGATACTTCTAATGTGCCTGAAGGGAGGTTTATAATTGTTAAAGTCTATGGATTTGGAAAAAAATCAGGCCGTAACTATGCAGCAAAGATTGTAAAAATAACGGCAGGTGGTTATAATGTCGAGTTTTATAAAAGGAAAATGCCTTCTAATAGATTTATACGAACGAATGAAGAAGAAGCATTCGTCACCTATGAGGATGTAGTGCTCGTATTGCCAGTTCCTTCAGAAGACAAGAGGCCTCGCTTTCAGGGCATGATATATTTCCATTGCAATTTGGATGAGTACCAACAACAGTAGTGTTTTTTAAATAAAAATGTTGACTTAATTTGATTTAAAATGTGTATATTTTATGTCCAAACTCTCCCCTAGATATGTCTTAAGTCACCCCAGGTACCGGGAGACTTCGGACATATGACATGTTTTAAAAAAAAATATTTTAATACTGAAAATCAATTTGTATGAAGAAAGTAATAACGTCAAAGTATAGTTTAATAGTTGTAGTTCGACAGGAAAAATGCAGATTTTCAATAACCCTAAGGGAAATTTATTCAGATCAACTTATGTCAAAATCGTCCGAAGTCTACCCGGTCTCCCCTACATTTTTAAATATTTCTTAAAAAATATATAAAAAACATTTAAAAATATAAAAAATAGTAGCCCACCGGTATCGGGAACAGGGTCCAAGCTACCGGCGCGGCGGTCAGGGCTCCAGAGAGAGGAACCTCCTAACAATGCGGGCTGTGTCCAGAAGTACTGCTTTCTGAATCAAGCCCTTGATCCAGCTTCACAACGAGAGCCTCCTTAGGTGTTGGTTGAGGCTCTTGGCAATTAAGCCATTGGCTGATACGACTATCGGCACAATGATTGCTGAGTCCACATCCCACATGTCGACAACCTCGCGAGCCAAGTCAAGATACTTGATTTGTTTATCTTTCTCGGCTTTCACCGAGGTTCTCGTCATGCGGGACTGTTATGTCAATAATCATTGCGCGCCGCTCTATTCGATCCACCACCACTTTATCAGGCTTATTGGCAACAATAGTCCTGTCAGTGATGATGGATCGATCCCAGTACAATGTGATATTTCCATTTTCAAGAACTGGGTCGGGCACATACCTGTAGTACACATACTGTACTCACATTCTAACAACTGAAATAATTGTTAGGTAGTTGATATTCCTGTACCTACATAAGTAGATGCTAAAAATTAACCACTAATTGAATAACAATTAACTATGAAACATTGATCATAATTTTTTCACAGACAGTGCTAAAGCTGAAAATACAAGAATTGAACACTGCCCTACCAACATTTTATATAGCGAGGGATTTTCTAACAAAGAAGTTGGTGGCAAGGCATGAACATTAAGCTCCGCCCCTAAGACGACCCACTGACCCATTATTGAATATGGATCTTCTATAAAAATCATTGAAGGTACCTAAGCTTTTTGAAACATATTTAAGAAACAAGCGTAGCAACTTACTAGGGGAGACAGGACACTTGATCCCTCGGGAGACTTGCTCCCCAGGCCATAACTAAAAAACTAATAATCACATCAGTGAACTTTCTACACATTCAAATAAAATTGTCACATCATATATTTTATGTATGCCCAACTGTTTTAAAGCTGTGGCTAAGCAAGCCATACGGGTCGATCTATCAAGTTAAGCTATGCTTGTCGGGGTTGGTCTGTGGATGGGTGACCCATTTTTATATACCGAGATTCCTCCGTGCCTTGGAGAGCATGTTAAGCTGTTGGTCCTGATTGTCATGTAAGGATCTTTGGCAGTTGTTACGGGTCGTCAGAAGCCCGAACGTCTGACAACCAGTCTTACCAAGGGGTATTGCATTACCCAGTAACTGGGTTGTGGAGGTCAGATAGGCAGTCACTAAGTAAATACTAGTATTCATCTGTATCTAGTTAGACTGGAAGCCGACCCCAACATAGTTGAGAAAAGGCTAGGCAGATTTATATTTAACTAATGTTTACCGTACTAATTTAGTGTTACAGTTAAATAAAAATATCTGGAGACTGAAAAATCAGATCCTGAAGAAACTAAACAACCGGCAGCAATGACTAGGTCGGTGGCTTTTGTCCAGCCATGGGCTGATGAAGGCCTAGTTTGCTACATAATGTTTAAGTACTTTATTTGAGCAGAAATAATGTGATTTTGTTTTAAAACTGTAGGAGAGTTCCCGGGGTGGTTCACCTATGAAGATATGAAGGCAGCATAAATGGTGTCGCCCATTGCTGCTATTTACTTGACATCACTGCACACATAGAGTATAGTTATAGATTGGGAATAGAGAACCCACTCCGGATTTTTTCTGCAACCTTCTAAATGTCATTTGAAGCGCCACCTGATATCGTCCTCCTAAGTTAATCGGCATATAGGTATATATATTTATATATACATACTCAGATATTCTATTTATACTTACGGCCGGTTTCTTGATCCGTAGTTAGCTCAACCAATGGTTATTTTTAACTATTGGTTGAGTTAACTACGGATCAAAAAAAGTCTATATCTCTAGTTTCGACGTAAACTTTTATTTAAAGTGGTTGCGCTGCGGAGTATCCTTCCCGGCGAAACCACCTTGATATATCTATTACTATACATAGTATAAGCAAATATATGGTATCAAATAATTCTATAATAATTCTATATTGAACTAGGTACCATCAAACAATCAATCTAATTAAAAAATACGAACAAAACAGTGCCTCAAAGTTTCTCTTTGAAATAGTCTCTAAGCGCCTAGATAAAAGTTTTTAGCAAATAACGTTTATGTGAAATATTACACAATGTTCTTCCAGACGTTTAGTTTATTAGCATACAAATAATAATATATTTTCTTGTGTTATATTATTAGTTTTAATAGTATTATATTATAGAATATTAATAGAATAGTTATATTAATAATAAAAAGGTAGTGATGACTGAAAAATACAAATTAAGTGATCATTTAATAGTTTTTGAAATTGGTAACAGCAGAAACTCTCAATTCCATACTTACTAAAACATGCAACTGGATGAATGAACATAACCTCGAGATAAACTACCCCAAAACTAAATTAATAACTTTCCACCCTTACCAAAAAAATCCTTTAACTTTAGATTTTATTTTCAACGACTCAAAATTAGAAACTGTCAACGAATTTACATTACTCGGACTAGTTATAGACACTCACATAAACTGGAAATCACACACACAGAAAACTCACTCAAAGATTTCTAAATTCTCTTATGCCCTCCGTGAAATAAAAAAGACCACCAACCTACAAGCAGCTCTCTCCACCTATTATGCTTATGCCTATGCATGGCTTAGCTATGGTGTAACTCTTTGGGGAAACAGCACAGGTGCACAAACACTTTTCACCCTACAAAAGAAATTGGTCAGAATCCTCGTAAACATTGAGCAAACCGATAGTTGCAAGCCTTTCTTTCGAAAACACAATATTCTAACCCTTCCCTGTATTTACATTTTAGAAACATGCAAATTTGTGCGGAAACATCCAAAATTCTATTCCAAACGAGAAGATATCCAGGCACGCTATCTACTCAGACACCGATCTAGACTAAACATACCCAGTTCCCGATTAAAAATGCACTCAAAAAGTCCCTATGTAATGTCCATTACAGTATATAATAAACTACCCGCATCAATAAAAAAAGAAGAAAAAATTAACACATTTTTAAAAAAACTTAGACAATTTCTGCTCACGAAGAGTTACTACTCGGTAAATGAATATCTAAGTGATAGACTAATACAGTCATAACTAGTTGACTTAAAAATTTTGTTTGATTTATTAGCTACTTAATATTATCTTAAAATTGAAAACTGTTAATATTTTATTCTATTGATTTAATTCATATTTTATACTAATATAATAAGTATAGGTACCTACATATCTAATAATAACTATATATACTATTAATTAATTTATCTCAGAAATTCCCCACCTATTATGTTGTATAATAAAATCTATAAATGCTTCCTCTCTCCTAACCCACTTATTATTGCTGTGCCCGACAGGGTCCATGTGGTCTAACTATAAGCTTTACCATCTAAGAATACATGTGGAATGCAATAAAGTATTGAGTATTGAGTATTGAGTAAATATTACCGAAATACCAAACATTATAGTTCTGATCGAGAATAAAAAATACAGTATCGTTGCCGCCATAGAATATGTGCCAGGATATGGCTTAGGACACTATAAAGCACACTGCAAAAGTGGCGCCACATGGTATTGTTATGATGATTCTTCAAACAAAGTTTCAAAAACAAATGTAAAAAGAAATATGCAATTAGATGTACTAATTTATGCCAAAATCTAATATTTTCATGTGTGTCTGTATTTGTAACAAGGAGTATGATTATCTTTTTTGTTTGTTTACTAAAAATTATAGTAGGTATGATTTACTCGAAAAAAAACTAAATTATTTAAAAAAACACAAAAAACCCGACTGCAGTAAAAATATCAACTGAAAAGCGAAAAACAAGCTCTAGGTATAATCTATAGAAAATTGTAAGAACAATGTCCTTTTATGTAATGCACCATGCAATTATTTTTTGTTTGATACCTCGTTAACAAATAATACAATTTATACTATTATTTAAATATACTTAACATAAATACTGGAAAAGGTGTTCCAGGCCCAAGTCCAAATGTTACTTTTTTTTCAAGAAATAATTATGTTTTGTCATTCATTGCTTGTGGGGCCTGCAATACATTGTCCAATATTTAAGTTATATTTAATTATTAGTATAAATTGTGAGGTATCTAACAAAAAATAATTGCATGGTGCATTACTTATAAGCACATTGCTAGTACAATTTTGTATATGTGTAGATTATAGAGCTTGTTTTTCGCTTTTCAGTTGATATTTTTACTGCAGTCGGGTTTTTTTTGTTTTTTTTTTTTAATAATTTAGTTTATTTCACACGTTTTAGTTTTTATTAATGAAAGAGTGATATAATTCATGATAACTAAGCACTTAAATGAGCTCTGCGGTTTACTTTAGTAACATTAGATACTTAATCTAGTTAAATGGAAGTCGAATAAAACATTTTGCCTAATAGTTTATAGTGTTTAAATCACGTAGACGTTGAAGCTCTTTTAAAGAATTGTCCTCATGTGGCCGATTCAACAACAAAAAGTTGTTGAATCGGCCACATGATGTGTTATATATAGTGTTATATAAACTACTCAAAACTAAATAGGGCCCACCGTGTTTTTTTGCTTCAACTTAAAATTGAACCGAAATATTCAGTTTTTATGAATGTACAAGTTTAAAGTGAGCATTCAGGAATAGTGTAAACAGAAACAATAGAAACATTGGTTTATTTTGTTTAATCAAAACCCAAAATAACACTGTTTAGGTAAATTTACACAAAATAAAAGAAAAACATAATCTTGTAAAACACAACTATTCTGGAAAAAAATATGGGGCTTGTTGTTTTTTAATAACGAGTGGGTCCTCCTCTGCTCCGTATGCACTCTCTGAGCCTATCTGGGACACTTTCAATCAAGTGGATCACGTTTACTTCCGGTATTTGTTCCCAACAGACTTTCAGGGCGTTAATGAGTTCCTGCTGGCTATTCACATCACTGTAATTTTCTTTCAGGCGTCTTTTGAGCTGATCCCATAAATGTTCGATGGGGTTGAGGTCGGGACTCATGGCTGGCCATGGTAAGATGGTGATATTGGCTTCAGAGAGTGCTCTTTGTGTAACGCGCGCTGTGTGTGCGCGAGCATTGTCATGCATAAAGACAAAGTTATTGCCCACTCTTTGTGAAAATGGGATGACATGAGGCCGGATTACTTGCTCGATGTAACTGGCGGCGGTTACAGTACCTTCATTTAAAATTACCAGCTCTGTTTTGCCATATAAGCTAATTCCACCCCATACCATAACACTGGGACCCCCAAATCGGTCTGTTCCATGGATGCACTGTTCAAAAAACGTTCCTCTTCTATTCTCCACACGCGTATCCGCCTGTCGTCACTATAAAACTTCACTTTACACTCGTCCGTAAAAAGCACGTTCCTCCAGTTATCCACGGTCCATTCCAAATGCTCGCGGGCGTATCTTAAGCGTGCCGCACGATGAGCCCTCGTCAGTTTCAGTCGAATAGCACGTACTCTGGAGCGTTGTCCATCTTCGTGAAGCCGATTCCGAATGGTTTGATCGCTGACTCTAGTTCCTGTGGATTGCCGTAGTCGAGTTTGTAAGGTCCGAGCGGTTACAGTACGCTCCCGACGTGCAGTTAACCTCAGGTATCGGTCTTCCTGGGCAGTTGTAGCCCTAACTCTTCCTGTGCCCGGTCTCCTAGCTACACTTCCGGTCTCCTGATACCGTTCCCAAACGTTTCGGATGGCTCGTCGTGATACACCGAGGTGCATAGCCACAGATCTCTGAGACTGTCCCTCCTGAAGCAAAGCTACTGCTCTTGCAGCGGTTTCCATGTCCATATGTCGGCGAGAACCAGGCATATTGATCACAATGAATACAGGAATGAAACAAAATCGTTAAAAACGTGAGTGTTCCACAACAGCGTTTAGTGTAGACTGGAAACATAAGTGACTGAGAATTTGTGCAATCGATGTTTTTTCGAGTACTTCAGTTTTTTAGCTACCCTCATGAAAACAATATGAAAGCTGTCGGAATAAACATTGATAAACGCTCCTAAACATGTCAGCTTGACGGTTAAATGCATAACTTTGTCAACAACTACTTAAATAATTATATTTAGAACAAAATAGGGACTAATTTGAGGTGGGCCCTATTTTGTTTTGAGTAGTATATATCATATAGTGTTTTTACTCGGCTGAGAGCGACGTAAGCTTGGCCCATTGCAAAAGCGTAGCATCAGTGTTATAACGTATATATATTTGTAATGGGCTATTCTTTAGCTTTCATTTGATACCCATATTGTTATTGGTGGTAATATAATCATATAATAACAACAATAAACCGTTACAGGAAAATGTAAAAGGAAATAACTATTCTATTAATATTCTATAATATAATACTATTAAAACTAATAATATAACACAAGAAAATATATTATTATTTGTATGCTAATAAACTAAACGTCTCCAGGAAGAACATTGTGTAATATTTCACTTAAACGTTATTTGCTAAAAACTTTTATCTAGGCGCTTAGAGACTATTTCAAAGAGAAAGTTTGAGGCACTGCTTTGTTCGTATTTTTTAATTAGATTGATGATTTGATGGTACTAGTTCAATATAGAATTGTTATAGAATTATTTGATACCATATATTTGCTTATACACTTCTGGACACATCTTTTGGCCCACCTTGTATTTTCAGTTTCGTTTGGTCCTAGCTAAAATTTAATATTAGGTCGAGCAAAAAGTTTTTATGCAGTTTTGAACCTGGCACATTCACAATTTCATTCAATAGTCTTTTTTTGAATTTCGAACATAGAATTTAAAGAAACAAAAGACAATTTGGAGCCTGTTTGTTGATATCGAACAATCGAATACTAAGAAAACTTGGTTTTATTGGTTTACTTGGATTTAATTCTTGAAAAAGTGATTAATATCTTTGGTTTTGCAACAAACATTACTTATTCTTAATATTAAGGTGAGGTTCTATCAATAATCTATGGATACTTCACCTGAAGTCGCCGCCCAAGCTGTGGCACTTATTCAGGCCGGACACAGCCAAAGAAACGTGTGCTCAACTTAATTTAAGTCGATCTGCGGTCCGAAATGTTTATCGGAGGTACCTAGAGACTGGCGGCTTTGTTCGTCGCCAAGGAAGGCCACGATCTCGGGTCACAACTGAAAGGCAGGATCGATTCATCGTGACGACCAGCTTGAGAAATCGTCACCTTACCTCCATTGAGATACAAAACCAACTTCGCGACTTCCACGGAGTATCTGTGAGCGCTCGAACTGTTCGGAGAAGGTTAAAAGAACACGATATGGTACCACACAAGCCAGCTAATGGCCCCAAACTAACGCGAGCCCACCGAACAGCGCGCCTTCATTTCGCACGCAGTCATTTAAATTGGACACAGCAAGATTGGAGCCGTGTACTCTTTTCTGATGAGTCTAAAATTGTGTCACATGGCAATGATGGAAGGAAGAAGGTCTACCGACGTAAGGGAGAGCGTTTCGCACAATGCTGCTTTGAAGAGAGGGTTGCTTATGGCGGTGGCTCATGGACTGTCTGGGGCGGTATATCCGCGAGCGGCAAAACTCAACTTGAGGTTGTTACAGGACCACGGCTGCCAACATTAAATGCTGAAAGGTACATTCGTGAGTGCTTAGAACCTCACGTGATACCATACGCGGACTATGTGGGCCCAAATTTCCTTTTTATGCATGATAATGCAAGAGCCCATGCGGCCGGCATCGTCAGGGAATATCTTCGGAATGTGAACATCACAGTTATGGACTGGCCAGCCAGAAGCCCAGACATGAACCCCATTGAGCACATGTGGGACGAGCTAAAAAGACGTGTTAGGGCTCGTCAGCCAGTTGCCCAGACGATGCAGGAGTTGAAAACTGCCATAGAAGAGGAATGGGAGATGATCCCTCAAAATTTCATAGAGCGGTTGATAAACTCTATGCCTAATCGTATGAGAGCTGTGGTAGATGCCCATGGAGGCAACACGCGTTATTAAATTAAACCTTTATTTGATAAAACATGTTTTTTATTCAAAAATCAATTGGCTTTAACAAGGCGCATATCCGACTTGTTAGGCGTAGCTCTATGTCGTATGGTATTCTGAATTCAAATTTAAAACAATACGATCGAAAAAGATGGTAAAATGTATCAGGTCTAAAACTGCATCAACAGTTTTTGTTCAATCTAGCAATCATATTTCGGTAGGGGCCATCGAAACCTAAACTCTAAGGTGGGCCAATAGATGTGTCCAGAAGTGTACTATGTATAGTAATACATATATCAAGGTGGTGTCGCCGGGAAGGATACCCCGCAGCGCAACCACTTTAAATAAAAGTTTACGTCGAAACTAGAGATATAGACTTTTTTTTAATAGGACTAGAATTTTATAGACATTTCATAGACTTTTTTTATGTAACTTATACTTGTTAAAGCAAAGGTGGTTCCGCCAGGGAGCATGACGTGCTACGAACGACACTGACACTCGGGTGTGCTTAAGGCAAGAAAGCGCTGTAAGAAAATAAATCCAATAGACGCACCTGTTGTTTGCTTCTGCTTTAAAGCGATAGAGCAGCTATTGAGACAATATAGAGTAAACTGTTCCCGCTTGAAATCAAAGCGTTTAGCTCTGTTATTGTTTATAGGTAAGGTACTTTTTTTAAGCAACTTGTACTGTAATTGTATTTGCAACTTTTGAGCGATAATTACGTGTTACGTGTGTCTCGTCGTAAGTGACTTGGTAAATCTGTGTTTGTCGTGTCGTTCACGTATTGTAAATTAAAGATATTAGGTCTTTACCTATGAAATTGCCGTTCTGCAGTACTGGCCATTTCAAATCAAAATATTTTTTGTTTGGCTAAGAATTCTAATTTCAAATTAATTTTATTTTAAAAACATGGATTTTTTTTTCCAAAAGTAGTCATTTGTTTATTGATTAGTGTTACATTTTCATCGCATTTC
The DNA here is from genome assembly GCA_946251885.1 of Cosmia pyralina. NCBI lineage: Eukaryota > Metazoa > Arthropoda > Insecta > Lepidoptera > Noctuidae > Cosmia > Cosmia pyralina. The sequence goes on along the minus strand of OX276342.1, from coordinate 19,246,173 downwards.
AATCTTTTTCGTCATCATGGATACGTTAAAAATTCGAGTAATTATGGAATATGAGTACCGTCGTGGCAGCAACGCGGCACAAGCGGCAAGCAACATCAACGACGTTTACGGAGCTAACACTACAAACCAACGCACCACTTGTTATTGGTTTGCTCGCTTCCGTTCTGGAAATTTCGACCTGAAAAATGAACCTCGCGGTCGTCCGAAGACTTTGGTCGACAATGACGAATTAAAAGCGATTGTGGAAGCTGATGATACACAATCTACGGCTGAATTAGCAGCAGCATTCAACGTTAGCGTCAAAACAATATTGGTCCATTTGCGTCAAATTGGCAAGGTAAAAAAGCTTGACAAATGGGTGCCCCACGAACTCAATGATCGCCAGCGCGAAGTACGCGTCGAGACGTGCCTTGCACTGCTCAACAGACACACAAATGAAGGAATTTTGAACCGCATTGTTACCTGCGATGAAAAATGGATTCTGTTTGATAACCGCAAGCGCTCAGCAAGTTGGTTGGATCCTGGTTCATCACCTAAACAATGCCCTAAACGAAAACTTACCCCTAGAAAAGTGATGGTCACTGTTTGGTGGTCTAGCGCCAGTGTGATTCATCACAGCTTCTTACCAAACGGGGTGAGCATTACTTCAGATGTGTACTGTTAAGAACTGAACACAATGATGGAGAAGCTGGCACATCTCCAACCAGCATTGGTCAATCGCTCGTCTCCGCTGCTCCTGCACGACAACGCGCGACCTCATACTGCACAGCAGACGGTCTCCAAGTTGCAAGAACTGGGGTTGGAAGTTCTCCGTCATCCGCCCTACTCACCAGACCTTGCGCCTACAGACTACTACTTTTTCCAGAATTTGGATAACTTCTTGGCGGGAAAAAAATTCAATACCCGAGAGGCAGTACAAAATGCCTTTGAAGAATTTGTTGCCTCCCGTCCAGCTGATTTCTATAAGAAGGGCATCAATAAACTGCCACTGCGTTGGCAAAGATGCATTGATTGCATGGGTGATTACTTCGATTAATACAAATAAAAAATGCATGAAAAAAATTCGTTTAAATTTTTTCATACAAAACGGCAATTTCATAGGTAAAGACCTATTATTACGTTGGAGACTCGTTATTTGTTTGTGAACATACGTACTGTAAATAACTTTAACATATTTTTAAATTAATTAAAGTGCAAAAGTGTACTAGACTATTTTGTAAATAAACTAATAAGTAGTCAAAAATTATTAATTATTAATTAACAATGGCGATGAGAAGAAAAACTAGTTTGATTTGGAATCATTTTTCTCAAACTAACGAAAATAATAAGTTAGCTACATGTAATTATTGTTCTGTGGAGATCACTATATCTGCCGGAAATACTGGAAACTTAACCAGGCGTTTAAAAAGGAAACACCCCACTGTTCCAATCAGCCCCGTAGTACGAGAAGTCTTGCCGAGTGATGTTGCTACCTTAGAAAATATTGCTGCAGCAGATGAGCCACGAATGTTACTGGAGCCTGATTCATCAGAAATATCAGTACCAATACCAGCACCATCAACATCTGCAGCCGCTGATACTGGTAGGAAACGTAACTGTACGAAAATAACAGATTTTGTTCAATCTACTAAACCACTCCCACCTTCTATAGTAGTGCAATTAGATCATCAACTAGTTAAAATGGTAGCAAAGGAGTACCATCCTTTACGCTTAGTGGAATGTGAAGAATTTAAAAAATTTATAAACATGCTCAATCCTAGATATGCACTTCCCACTAGGAAAACTTTAAGTCAAGTACTTGTTCCTCAACTGTATTTAAAAATATATAATGAAGTTCAGCAACATATAAACACAGTACATGCTATATGCTTGACGACTGACGCCTGGACGTCGATAAATAATGAAAGCTTTGTTGCTGTAACAGCACATTATATTAATGAAAACGCCAAACTGTGCACCAGTTTATTATGCTGCATCGAGTACGAAGAGCGGCATACTAGCGATAATCTTGCTGTTTTTTTAAAAGCCGAAATGGACAAGTGGCGTACACATAACAAAATAACAGCGATTGTGAGCGACAATGCTGCCAATGTTACAGCAGCTATTCGAATCGGAGGTTGGCGCCATATCGGTTGTTTCGCGCATACCCTTAACTTGGTGGTTTTGGCCGGGATTTCAGATATCCAAGCAATTGTTGGAAAAATTAAACAAATTGTAGAATATTTTAAACGCAGCTTTCAAGCTCTTGTAGAATTACACGAAATGCAAAAACAGATGAATTTGCCCACGCTTAAATTAAAACAAGATATTGTGACCAGGTGGAATTCCACATACGACATGTTAAATCGCATGATAGCCTGTAAAGAGGCTGTGATAGCAACATTGGCGCTTACGAACCATGACACTATGAATTTAAAACCGGAAGAATGGCAGATCGTGGAAGAGGTGGTACCCATTTTGAAACTATTTTATGAGGTAACCACAGAAATTTCCACCGAGAAGCATGTCAGCCTATCGAAGGTAATTGTGTATTGTCGGCTCCTTAGGCAACATACTCGTATGAACAAATATGATTCCAACACTTATTCAACACAGTCGGAAACACAAAAATTTATTGAAACAATTAATGACCAAATATACAAAAGGTTTTACGATAAAAACGATGTTGAATCTAATTTGTTATACACCGAAGCAACCATATTGGACCCAAGATTTAAAAAGAAAGGATTTGTGAGCACTAGCAAATATGATAAAGCTCTGTCAGCTCTTAAGAAAAAGGTCGGTCTTGACAGCGAAGGAAACCCTTTAACACAGTGGCCACCCTGGCCACCACAACCATCAACTTCTACGACGACATCGTCATCGATATGGCAGGATTTTGACAGAGAAGTTGCCGCACTGGTTCCTTGTAACCCAATTGCCGCTGGAATTGTAGAAATTGACAAATATTTACAGGAGCCAATAATACGTCGCAATGAAGACCCCTTGATGAGCGGAAACAAGTCTACCCAAATTTATATAAGTATATTTTAAAAAGACTTCATGTGGTAGCTACGTCAGTACCATGTGAACGAACATTTTCGAAGGCGGGTCTCACTATGACAGAAACACGGTCAAGATTATCAGCAAAAAAATTGGCAGAGCTGTTATTTATTGGGAGCAACATGAAATAAATGTGAACATAATTATGTAAATATCTATTTAAATATATGGAAAAAAAAACTAAAAAAGAAACAAAAAAAAAAACAAAAAGAAACAAAAAAAAAAATGATCACTGAAATTAATCATTGTATATAATAATTGATTTTTAAATACGCCTATAAAATGATTTAAATTTTATAGACAGTCCTAAGCCTATTAAGTATGAAGGGAAATCAATTATTACGTTTAACATTTCGCAGATTCATAAGTCTTGAGCTACATTGGAACGCCTCATTCCGTGGATCTATTTATAAGTCGGAATTACCCATCTATCCCAGACCCAAAGATAATCTCGCTCCATAAAGTCCATATCCGCTTAATATATCCGGGAGTGTAGTAACACTCCCGGATATATTAAGCGGATATGGATATGTTAATTGGATATACAGGGTGGCCGGAACATTGACGTCCAAAAATAAAATTTAGGTCCCTCGTATCGTGGGGTATCCGAATCACCCCCATGTATGTTCCGCGACTTTTCATAGTTTTCGAGTTACGAATTTTTTTTCTGATTTTTTGAGAATGATCGACCTGACCAATCTAAAAAAAAATTTAAAAAAAAGTACATGGCTTTGTCGAGATTTTTTTTTTGCAACTGAATCTTCGTGAGTAGTACTTTTATGCATAAAATAATCAGCTTCGTAACTGTGATGAAAGTTATGAAAAAGTTGGTCTAAAGTGAAAAAATTACGTTCGGTAAATTATGACTTAGCTTTTCAACTTTAAATAAAAAATTAAAACAGTTGACTTCATGGTTCCTAAGTAGGCTTCAAGAATGCGCCAGACTCTCAGTTTCATAATCATAAAAAAAATAGTACTTAATGGGGCTACTTTGGCTTAAATCGGCCTTCAAAAACTGCGAGGTAGAAAATTCTTAAAATTAGTCATCTGACGAATACTTTGCTAACCAAAAATGACTGCAAGAAAAGCTAAGATTCAAAAATTTCGCGCGATCTTTTCCCGTGCACCATGGGTTGTAAACGAAGGCGCTACTCTTTTACCTGCAATAACAATGGGCTGAGAGGATAAGAGACCGAATTATTGCTATCTCTCTCACTCTCGGTGGCGAGGAATGCCCCTCTCGCCACCGAGAGTGAGAGAGATAGTAAGGCGCGCAACCGAAGCCAACGCAAAACAAGTACCTCAGTCGTGCTCACATTGTGTTTATTGCTATACGCGTGTCGCCATTTTGTCTTTACCACACTCGCTTGCCCACGGTGCCTACTTGTTTGACTACTTTGCTCGTTTATTGGACTCTGTTTTGCAATCTGATTTAAACTTTGTTTACTTGGAAGTGTAAAAGATGAGTTACACGTTAAGTGAATATGCAGAAATGCATTATTTTTATGGAGTTGCACAAGGAAATGGCCATGAAGCAGCGCGACTGTATCGCGAACAACTTCAACGTCGTGGTGGGGCGCAACCTGAGCGATATCCCGACCACCGTGTTTTTATTAACACGCACAATACTTTAATGGCAGGCCGCATTCCTGGTCGACGCGGCAGTCATGAAGGAATCCCTAGAGCTAACCCAGATTGCAGAGACATGGTGCTGGAAGGAGTTCAGCAAAATCCGTCTACGAGTACGAGAAGTATGGCTCGTGCTCTGAACATCCCAAGGACTTCTATCCAAGCCATTCTTCAAGATGAAGGATACCACGCGTTCCACACCCGAAGAGTCCAAGCTTTGCTGCCTACAGATCACCAATTACGCGTTGATTTTTGCCAAATCATGTTACGAAAAGAGCAAGAGGATCCTGGATTTTTCAATAAAGTTTTATGGTCAGATGAGTCACGATTTGAGCGATCCGGAATATTCAATATTCATAATTACCACACGTGGGCGATTGAAAATCCACACGAAGTGAGAGCTTCAACGTTTCAACATCGTTTCAGCGTTAACTTGTGGTCTGGTATCCTCAATGGCGAACTAATTGGTCCGTTTGAACTGCCGTCCAGACTTGATGGAGAAACCTACAAAAACTTTTTGGAAAATGAACTGCCATTGTTGCTGCAAGATGTGAGTCTCGAACTTAGACAAACCATGGTGTTCCAAAATGACGGCGCCCCGTGTCACTACGCAACGCAGGTCCGAAATTACTTAAATGAAACATACCCCAACAGATGGATCGGACGCAGCGGACCAATTAGGTGGCCTCCACGCTCACCTGATCTCAACCCCATCGATTTCTTCATTTGGGGCTATTACAAGGAAATAGCATACGCCCGAGACTGTTCAAGTGAACAAGAGCTGAGGCAGTCGATTGCAGAAGCTGAACGTTTTGTGAGAGAGAACAGAGAAGCTTTTAGACAATTGCCAGACAATTTCTTACGTAGGTGTAGAATGTGTATTGCTGCTGGTGGTGGCCACTTTGAAAACCTTTTGTAAATGTTAAAAATAAATTACTTTTTTTTTCACATTATCATCTGTGTTTTATTCAAAACCACTTCTTACTAAAAACATTTCTTACCTAACCTCTGAAACTAATTTGTTGGTAAGTTTTCAGTATTCTTTTCATTAATTAACCTTAGGAACGAGAAAATAAAAACATTCATCAGATGGCTAATTTTAAGAATTTTCTACCTCGCAGTTTTTGAAGGCCGATTTAAGCCAAAGTAGCCCCATTAAGTACTAATTTTTTTATGATTATGAAAGCTGAGAGTCTGGCGCATTCTTGAAGCCTACTTAGGAACCATGAAGTTTCCTGTTTAAATTTTTTATTTAAAGTTGAAATGCTAAGCCATAATTTACCGAACGTAATTTTTTCACTTTAGACCAACTTTTTCATAACTTTCATCACAGTTACGAAGCTTCGTAACTGTGATTATTTTATGCATAAAAGTATTACTCACGAAGATTCAGTTGCAAAAAAAAAATCGCGACAAAGCCATGTACTTTTTTTTTAAATTTTTTTTAGATTGGTCAGGTCGATCATTCTCAAAAAATCAGAAAAAAAATCGTAACTCGAAAACTATGAAAAGTCGCGGAACATACATGGGGGTGATTCGGATACCCCACGATACGAGGGACCTAAATTTTATTTTTGGACGTCAATGTTCCGGCCAGCCTGTATTTCTTTACTTGGAATGATATACTACATATCCAATCTTTTATCGGATATAGTTAGCCCATGCCTACAATAAATTAAAGTTCAAATAACCCGCCAAACATTAAACTGTCATGTTATTAGCTGTTGCATTTTTAATCTGTCATCTATAAAGAAAAAAAAAACGAGAATATCAGCCTTTAGTCTGCATCACCAGTATATTTTATCTCTGGAATTATGACAGAGGTTTGAGTACTTAGCGCCAAGCGAAGTTACCGAAGTTCAATTCAAAAAATCCAAGTCCGTTTATTATATTCTCTCGAGTAAAAATAATATTTTAGCAGGTAAGTTCATCCAAAATATGTGCTTATTATTATGTTACTTCACATTTCAATCATTGACTCGTAAAAACACCAAAGTATCTTTGTGCCGAAAACGACCCTTCATGCATTTTTAGTTCAATTTTTTCCCGCTAAGTGCTTACCTGTTCTAACACGTTTCAAAAGATTTGTTTTTTTACTTTACTGGGTGGTTGGTTATTGCATATTGTTGTGTTGCTTTATAGCTATGGATGACAAAAATATAGAAGAGATGCTTCGCATGCTAGAAAGTGGCGAAATTTATGACGACGAGATGGAATCCGACGGGGAAGACCTAGATTATTATCCGTCTCGTCAAGAGCTTTTAGATGAGTTAGAAGAATCTCCTTTAGAACCATTCAGTGGTGATGGTGAAGACATTGATCCATCTCTTACAGATATGCAAGTTATTGATCCTCCCTTAGCAACTGACGACGCAAATTGTGACAGTAACCCTCCAATAATACCTAATAATTCAACTTCTGAAAGCTCTAATTATTTGCCAAGTGGAGGTAGAAATCTACTATGGAGAAAACAAAATCTGGTCTATTCTGAAGACAAAATAACTTTTTTAGGGTCTGAAGAATTATCTTCAAATATTTTGGAATTAGATACACCTTACCAATTTTTTACGTACTTTTTTAATAATGACTTTTTAGAGTCTATTGTTCAAGAATCAAACCTTTACGCAACTCAGAACCAACCTAATAGAGTAGAAACATTTACAGTAGAAGATTTGCGTAAATATTTGGGGATTATCACTTTTATGTCTGTTTACCACTACCCCAATATTCGTTCGTACTGGGGCAAATTTGGGTTTGGCCCTATACGAGAAACTATGCCCGTGAATAAATTTGAAAAAATTAGAAGAATGTTGCATTTTAACGACAATTCAAAACATCTTCCAGTCGACCATCCAGACCACGACAAGTTGCATAAATTGCGGCCAGTGATAACACATTTGAACAACAAATTTTCTAGTGTTACGATTGACCAACGCTTGTCAATCGATGAGCAAATGTGTTCAACAAAAATCGGTCACTTTTTGAAACAATATATGCCCAACAAGCCTCACAAATGGGGTTTCAAATTATTTGTTCTCTGTAGCTTACTGGGATATTCATATAATTTTATAATATACGCGGGTAAAGAAAAAGATGACGAGAGACTACCAAGTGAACCTGACATAGGAGTTGTTGGACAAACTGTCATGAGGTTGATCAGGGTGGTTCCAAGACAAAAAAATCATATCGTATACTTCGATAATTATTATACGTCGTTGCCCCTAATGTATCATTTGGCCACTGAGGGAATCCATTCTTTAGGAACCATACAGCGAAATCGTTTGGGAAAAAGTTGTAAATTGCCTGAAAAAAAAGACGTAATGAAAAGTTCTGTACCTCGAGGAACATATGAGGAATATGTCACCAATTTTGATGATGTGGACATTGCTGCAGTTTCGTGGAAAGACAATAAACAAGTTACCCTGGCATCTACTTACGTAGGTGCAGAACCTGCGGGAACAATCAATAGATATGATAAAAAATTGAAGCGTAAATTCGAAATTCCTTACCCCAAACTCGTAAAAGAGTATAATGCACATATGGGAGGTGTCGACCTTATGGATTCTCACCTTGGCAGGTATAGAATTCGTATCAAAAGCAGAAAATGGTACATGAGAATATTTTACCATCTGTTGGACCTCACCATTATCAATGCCTGGATTCTTTACAGAAAAGTAATGGGTAAAAGGGGGAAAACCAGCAAAGATATCATGAATCTTGCAGACTTTCGTTCTGAATTAGCAGACGCACTTTGCAAATATTCCACACCTATACCTAGGGGTCGACCACGTTCTACATCAACTGCAGAAGCTGGCCCGCCTCCCAAGATACGGAAAGGAAAGCCCTGTCAAGTTTTACCCCCAAATGACGTTATACTCGATGGCTTGGGCCATGAACAAGTAAGAACACCTAATAGGATGAGATGTATGTTTCCAACCTGCAATTTGAAGACTAGTAATGTGTGCGAAATGTAAAATTCATTTATGCGCAAAAAAAAAACAAAAACTGCTTCAATGACCTACACAAAAAAAAAAAATCCATTTAATGCATGTAGTGCCGAAAACGGCACATGTTGATTTTTGCTAAATATATACATAAAAAATTAAATCTGATTTTTTTTATTATTTTTTATCGAACCTAATCACAATATTCTATAAAAAACTATTTTTTCCAATTTAAAATAAAAGGTCATGCATTTAAGGGTTAACTTTATAGAACAACAATATTCTGCTACCTATAAACAACGATTATGTGCCTTACAAGTCTATTGATGGATGCAGCATACTTGTCTAAAAAGTACCTAAAGAAAGATATCTTATAAAACCTCAGCAAGTATTTTTATTAGATAACTGACAAAAAGGTAGATGAACCTATGAAATTGCTGTTTTGTATGAAAAAATTTAAACGAATTTTTTTCATGCATTTTTTATTTGTATTAATCGAAGTAATCACCCATGCAATCAATGCATCTTTGCCAACGCAGTGGCAGTTTATTGATGCCCTTCAGCTGGACGGGAGGCAACAAATTCTTCAAAGGCATTTTGTACTGCCTCTCGGGTATTGAATTTTTTCCCCGCCAAGAAGTTATCCAAATTCTGGAAAAAGTAGTAGTCTGTAGGCGCAAGGTCTGATGAGTAGGGCGGATGACGGAGAGCTTCCAACCCCAGTTCTTGCAACTTGGAGACCGTCTGCTGTGCAGTATGAGGTCGCGCGTTGTCGTGCAGGAGCAGCGGAGACGAGCGATTGACCAATGCTGGTTGGAGCTGTGCCATCATTGTGTTCAGTTCTTCACAGAATCACAGTACCTACACATCTGTAGTAAGAAGCTGTGATGAATCACACCGGCGCTAGACCACCAAACAGTGACCATCACTTTTTAACCGACTTCTAAAAAAGGAGGAGGTTCTCAATTCGGATGTTTGTATTTTTTTTTTTTTATGTTTGTTCGCGCATAACTCCGTCGCTTGCCAACCGATTTAAAAAAATATTTTTTTGTTGGAATGGGTATACTTCCCAAATGGTCCCATTTTTGTCAAAATCCAGTTCTGATGATGGGATCCTGGAGAAATCGAAGGAACTCTTCAAATATTATAGGCACACCTATAGCGATTAGGATATTTTTTATAGTAGCTCGTGCATTTGCTCTCGGAAAGCACCACTTGGTGTAGTGGAACTGATGATGAAGACCACAGATGGCTACCGGAACTACTCAATGATAAATATTTCACGGGTTGCGATTCAATGACTTTAATATGGTTGCTAAGCAATTTCCGCTCGTAACACAATGCGTGTGGTAAGTGGTTGTTGAGGAGTTCTCCTGGTTCTTACCAGCAGAACTCCTCAACAGTTAGCGACCCAGCATCGGGAAAAGCAATATTTTGTAACATGTGATGTGCAATTGACATTAGACTATTGTAACTTATACAAATTATAAACAGACCCACTAAAAAGCGAGAAATAAAAACTTTTATACAAAAAAATACAACCGACTTCCAAAAACAACACTACAAAGTAAAAAATAACTTTAATTTCGGAAGTCGGTCGCAAAAAAGAAAATACATTTAACTAGACACCGACTTCCGAAATTAAAGTTATTTTTCACTTTGTAGTGTTGTTTTTGGAAGTCGGTTGTATTTTTTCTAGGGGTAAGTTTTCGTTTAGGGCATTGTTTAGGTGCTGAACCAGGATCCAACCAACTTGCTGAGCGCTTGCGGTTATCAAACAGAATCCATTTTTCATCGCAGGTAACAATGCGGTTCAAAATTCCTTCATTTGTGTGTCTGTTGAGCAGTGCAAGGCACGTCTCGACGCGTACTTCGCGCTGGCGATCATTGAGCTCGTGGAGCACCCATTTAACAAGCTTTTTTTTTTACCTTGCCAATTTGACGCAAATGGACCAATATTGTTTTGACGCCAACGTCAAAAGCTGCTGCTAATTCAGCCGTAGATTGTGTATCATCAGCTTCCACAATCGCCTTTAATTCGTCATTGTCGACCAGTCTTCGGACGACCGCGAGGTTAATTTTTCAGGTAGAAATTTCCAGAACGGAAGCGAGCAAACCAATAACAAGTGGTGCGTTGGTTTGTAGTGTTAGCTCCGTAAACGTCGTTGATGTTGCGTGCCGCTTGTGCCGCGTTGCTGCCACCACGGTACTCATATTCCATAATTACCTACTCGAATTTTTAACGTATCCATGATGACGAAAAAGATTGAAGCAAAACCAATTCAATGCAAGAATATTTTGAAGGGCTCCATAATAAACTAACATTCATCTTCCTGCCCTTATCCCATGTTACTTGGGGTTGGCGCAATACGTTTACATAAACTAACAATAAACATTAGAAATAGAAGTAGATAAGTACCATAATATTTAGAAAACCACCTTCAAAGCTACTCTGATTTTGAGGATTCACACAGGACATCATAAAGGTTTATGACAAGATACACATTTCTAGTAGGTACCTACTTACACAATAAAATAGGGTAGTAGCACCAACAGATGAACGGTCCCCAATAGACGAACAATCGAGCGAAAAATAAAAAAATATAAAACACCCCGCTACTTACATGTGTGCAATATTTTTTCCCGCATAGGGCAACATTTTTTCTTCCCGGTTTCATAACAATTTTGACAATGACGACTCAGACGCGCTCGCAGCCTATCAGCTTGTAGAAAGAATTGATATTAGATTTCAGTGGATTTGGTTTGAATAAAATCTTGTTATATTTGGCTTTGTTTTTATTGATACATTTTTACATTATTTACCGTATTTTTAGAGAAATTTACTGTTCAAGTAATGGAATCAATTTTGTTCGCTTGATCCAATAGATGAACGGCGTTCAACTACTGGAGAAAAGGCATATTTTTTTAGCTATCATTACATAAAAACTCACGCTTAGAGACCAAAACAAAACCACTCAAATTAATTTTAATAAATGTATGAACTTAGTTACCAAAAGTTGAACACATGATTTTAGTGTTTTTGATTATTTTTAAGGCTTTATTTTAGTATGAAATCTTGCACTGTTCAGCTTTAGGATTCATGCCCAAAATTTGAACTAAGGAATATGTTCGCATTTTATTCGTTCATATTTTGGGTATCGTGCCTTAAATTGAACGCTGAAGTGAATTTTATTCGTTCATTTTCTGGTTCTTTACTCCAAATAATGAACGAATTGAATTACTTAGTTCAGATTTTAGGTCTTATTTTACTATGTGAACGGATAAGCATATCCAATATTTCTTGTCTTTATAGATGTTATCTGCACTACGAAAAAAAAAAAAGAAAAAAGATATGAACAAAGCACTCTTGAAGAAGCTGTACGGATGGTACAAGCGCAGCAGATATCCCTGTCCAAGGCCAGTGTTCAATTTAACATTCCAAAGGGTACACTTCACAATAAAATTCACGGGAAAACGTAAAAAAGGGCCGGGAAAACTATTATCGGATGAAGAAGAAAATAAAATTGCTACCTGGATTTTAAATATGGCCAAAATTGGGTACCCTGTCAACACAAATGATGTCAGGGAAACTGTTGCACAGATTTTTGAAATTAAAGGTTCCGACCTGAAGCCGGGCAAAAAGTGGTTGAAACTGATTTCGCAAAGGCACCCTAACATCACAAAAAGACATGCAGAAATAATTTCGAAAGCAAGAGCTTTAGTTACAGAGCCAATGAATAGGAAATGGTTTGAAGGTTTGCGACAACATCTTCAAGAGCTATGTGCTGATGATATATTAGACAAGCCCGAGCGAATTTTTAATCTGGACGAGACTGGTGTACAGCTGTGCCCGAAAACCGGAGTTATTTTGGCACCTAAAAACTATCGTGCGATGTATGATGTGGCATCAGGACAGGAAAAACAAAGTATTACTGTTATGCAACTTTTCTGCTAGCGGTGGAATAGTCACACCATTTATTGTATACCCCTTGCAAAGAATTTCAAAAGGAGTAGCTCAATCAGTTCCAAATGGCTGGGGAATTGGAAGATCAGATTCAGGTTGGATGACAGGTCAAACGTTCTTGCACTATATCAAAGAAATCTATCTGCCTTGGCTCCAGAAAAATAATATTCCACTTCCGGCACTTCTGCTTGTTGACGGCCACAAAAGTCACATAAATTTGGAGTTGCACGAATTTTGTGCTCAAAGTCAAATTATTCTCTATTGCCTGCATCCCAATACGACGCATATCCTACAACCCTGCGATGTAGGAATCTTTGGACCTCTGAAAGCAGCATAGAAAAATGCAGCAAGAAAACACAAAAATAAAGATAAAGTTCAGATTAGAGGTCAAATTTTGCAAAAGTATTTGCACAGTCTTTTGATGTGTCTATGAAGAAAACCGTGATAGTTAATGCATTCAAAGCATGTGGAATTTTCCCATTTAACCCTAATGCTGTGGATTATTCAAAATGCATGTCGAATAGACAAGAAATCGAACATGATATACCTTTAAGTGATTATAAAACAACTGGTGACGTAATCGAAAAAAATTTACACAAAAATATACTGGACAAGTACAATGAATACAGAAGACGCAATAAGACATGTAAGAGTAGTCTTAAAATTTTGGAACAAGTGCAAAAATAAAGTGGACAACATCTTGTTATCACAGTCGTCCAATATTGATGATTTTGTAATAAACAGTTCGAGAATAGATAATTCTAACAAGGACATGTCTCAAGAACAGCGTCAAGAAGGAGAATTATCAATTACTCATAAAAAACAGCTTGGAGAAGGAGATTTCACTCTTGGGACAAATACTATCATTGATGTCATTATGGATATAGAAAATATGCCAATTGAAATAGAAGGAGTGACTTTTCTAATGGACGAGGTATTAGAAGACACGAACGAGAACCGTTTGACACCAAGTATAGGAATAGCACCTGGTGGCAATCAACAAGATGTCATAGAATTTCTGGAACCCCACGCATACACAACACATTTGCATGATTTGACAAACACCGCAACTTTTGCTCATTGGGCTGCGCCTCAAACAACTTCTACGCCTGTTTCATCATTGCCTTGGTACACTGAAGGTGATGATACTGTACTGAATATATCGCAGTCAGTTGATGTGCCGAATAATCAAGGAACATCTGAGAACCACGAATTTAGTCCGATTATTCAGGATTTGTCGCGGCAAGTTGATGAGCCGAACAATGAAGAATCATCCCAAATACCTGACATTCCAAATAATAGTCACCATACCCGTGATGTTTATCTTGAAAATAATGAGCCGGGCTGTTCTAATGTATTGAATGCTAAAATTAATGACTTGCTGAGACTTCCTGAACGCAAAAAAGGCACGAAACGTAAGCAGTCATATCATAATCGCCAATACCTCTAGCAATAACTTCTAAAAAGTTTAAAGAATACCTGGAACTAAAGGAAAACGAAAAGAAAAAGAAAGCAGACGATATAATACACAGAAAAATACAGCGTGAACAAAAGAAAGCAGAAAAGGAAAAAAACATCAGAGATAAAAAATTAAAAGGAATGAAAATAACTACTACATCAGTAAAGACAAAGATATTGCTTCATCTTTTGGACCAGTACAAGCTGATCCAGTAGATGAAACAATAACTTCAAATAAGTCAGTTAAGATTCTAGCTTTGAAAAAAACATTAAAAAATAATTTGTATGTAATTAACGATTGTATCCCAGAGACTGAAATGACCAATAAAAACAACGAAAGTCTGACTAAATATAAGGAGAATATAAATTTTGGAGATTATGTTGTTGTAGAATTTGAGACGAATAAACGAAACCGCTACTATGTCGGGCAAGTGCTAATGTGTGATTATGAAAATAATTTCATCAAAGTTAGGTGTTTGAGAAAGAAAGCCAGCAAATTGGACAGCTTGATATATTTCGTTGAGCCTTCTACTGCTGATTTAACTGAAGTGTCAACATCAGCTATTAAAAATCTTTTGCCATGTCCTCGAATTGGAATAAGAGGTATGATTACTTTTGAAAATGCTCAATATGATCTCAGTTTATGTGAATAATTATATGTTTAATGTATTTCGTATGAATAAGTTAATTAGCCATCTCTGAAACTGCTCAATTTGATCTCAATTTAAAGAATACTTATCTAAGTGTTAAGTTTAATATTATCATGAATAACTAGGACTAACTAGGTTACTAAGAGAGTTAAAGTACGTATCCCTACGTTATTTTCTTATTTGATCTCGTAAATAAGAGTAGATTATTGAAGGCAAAACGCCTTATAATTTTTTATTTTATTTTGCTAAGACTGATTTATATACACAAATAAATAAAAGCCTTATATAATACTTACCATGTTTTATTTCTAATAAATAAACAACATTTCCTTTAATAGGTACTATTAAAGTGTTAGTTCAACTATGGGGTGCAAAATATTCATAAATAGGGCTCAGTGTTCAACTATTGGGGTAAAACCTTAAAATTTTTACAAATAGTAACATAAAAAAAAACATTGTAGATCTAGACGGTACTTTTTTTAATCCGTTAAATCCTGAAGGTTATGGATTAATAAAAAAAAATAAGCATGCATCAATGTCATAATTAGATCATGTGGACCCTGTCGGGCAAAGCAAAATAGTGAGTTAGGAGAGAGGAAGCATTTTTGTTAACTATTATCTAACACTAGGTACTTAGCAAACTACTATATTATAATAATGATGTGGGTATTTACTGAGATAAGCTAATGGCTTTAATATAAAATATAAACTGATATCTATTGAGAGATCTAATAACAATTAATAATTAATTTCAGTTGCCTAATACTTTCTTTAATCTAGTTTGTTGTTATAATTTGCTAAGTAAACGAATATTCATAAAGGTAGGTAGTAAGTATGTATGGTACCTACGTTTATTGGTGCCTTACCTATATATTTTGTATTCACCAGTAACAAGAAATATGTGGTTTAACATTGTTGCTGTGCTTAACATACATTTTGAAGCTCAGACTAATTACAAAACCAAGACAGTGCTGTCAACAGTGACGTGAGGCTTACGTTTCGGGTATCGTAAACTTGTGCACTACATAGTAAGGTGTAGTTTTATTGTAGTTTGGTGTAAATATGTGCATGTGAGCGTGTATGTACATAGTGAGGTGTAGTTTTGCACATGCTTCACTGTAATGTTTGCAGGGCTATAATGTCTTAGTTTTTTATTTAGTCTGAGCCTTGAAGATACAATATTTGGGTAGGTACCTACCTACCTACATTGGGCACATTCAATATTCAACTCTTAGATAGAAAATAATATTGATATTACCTTGAACAGACAATGTTTTGGAAATAGATCTATGTATGGTGGTACCTAGGTATGTTTTCTGGATTGCCACAAGAAAAGAGAGGCCTACGCCCAGTAGTGGCCAAAGGCGGGCTGTGGATGACAATGATGATGGTGGTATGTATGTTCAACAGTCCTTACATAATATATTGACATAAAATGCTTCAAACTGAGCATTTTTTGTTCTTCCTCTTCTTCCTATATTTACTGCTTTTCCAATGAAGCCCTGAAATAAAATGATGTTATTTCTTTAAGCACATTTTTTTAAGATACTTACATGTTTAAAGCCAGGGTCAGTGGGTCGTCGTATGGGCGGAGTTTGCTTGGACTTTGTAATAACTTGATTTTAACAGTGTCCATGGAGGTTCTTGCCCATATTTCTCCATTAGGATATAAGTTTTGGAATGGGCAACTAGCTTCAACTTTATGAATAACTGACCAACTCCTTGTCATGTTAAAGTGCCTGATAATCTATAAAAAAGTCCTGACCGACTCATCAACGCCCAGCCCAAACCCTTGGACCTAGAAAGATGAAATTTTGCACAGAGGTACTCTTTATAATGTAGACGAGGAATAAGGAAGGAATTTCCGGTAGTACGTTCCCGTGGGATATTTTCCGACATCCACGCGGGCGAAGCCGCAGGCAAAAGCTAGTGGTTTAATAAAATTCAAATAATGCTTTGAATTAGCCAACCTATGTTAGAAATGTTACCTTGCCTTTAAGTCTGCGCGTACAGCAGAGTTACGACGTCGTTGCAGAAGTGGAAATACTACCTCACAAAGTCTCAAGAGTTGAGGCACTCTTTAAGTCTGCGGCTTTTATTAAGCCCGTCTTTGAGGCGTTGCTTTTCCGCGTTAAGCAACAAATAGCCTCGGTATTGAAAATACCAAAAATATTGATTTATCGTTACAGTCAATTGCGGTTCTACATAAAAACACATTCACAATTTATCAAGAAGCTGTTCACTTACAAAATTTCGTAAAAATTATGGAGATTTTATGAGAAAATCGCAAACAAATTGCTATGAAAAATTATTACGGGCAAGACGTTGCCTTCTGTTTGAAAAACGACTGCTCGTTGATTTCAAACCAACTTCCAGCTGTCAAAATAGTTTCACAATTCGAATATTTGCCTTTTAGTCGCTTTTCGTTCACTCTTTACTGTCTCCAAACCACGTGACACAGATTGGAGTTGGTTACACACTCTATTGTAGTTTCGCAATTCGAAAGACATAAAACAAACTGCAGTCAAAGCCAAATCAATTAGACTGACTCGGATGACGAAAATGTTTATCGCAATTAGGTAGCTGGTCCATGTAGGGCCCGGAAAAAGCGTCCGTAATAATTTTCATGTATTATTATCATCCATTATCATCCTCCTTATTAGTTTAACCTTTTAGTACTCACTGCTAAGAGCGGGGACATTTAATTGACTTTCACATTTTCTTTTCCTAAATTTGACTCTTACCGTCTTATTACAAAAAAAATGCTTAAGTACTGGTTTAAACCAAGACTAAAAGGTCTAGGATTGTTACGGTATTAAAGTTAGTACCAGGACCAAAATGTGTTCCGATTACAAAACGAAGACCATCCGAGGATCAGTTAGTGCCGATGAAGGTCCATGCTTTTAAAATATCCACAGTTATGAAACAAAAATGGCATTCTTTCATTCGTTCGTACAGTATTTATTTGAAGCAACGTTCTGTTTCTCTAAATATTGATATAATAGTATCACATGAAATGCTTAAATAATTATTTATCAATACAAAAATAGGTCAACAATTGTATAAGTTACACTATATTGAACAAGCACAACTTGTACTTTTGACGCGCTTTTTATAAACAAGTTGTCATATTTTTTAACACCTATAGCGTGATTTAAATACTGCGGGCGGCGCGCGTAATTTGAGAGTTGAGACGAATGTTTCTGTTGCGTCCTATACCTAATAATAAATACCTGAATGCACTTCTTATTTTTATTAATTGTTTTTAGTACTACTGTTACTGTTATGTGGTTTGTTCGTGAGTTGTTGTATCTGGTTAAATTGTGAGCTACAGTACCTAATTTAAAATGGAACAACAAAAGAAAAAAACGGGGTGAAATCTGGAGTTCTGAAGAAAAAGTTAGTAAAACATGGATTTTAAATTATTATTAGGTAAGCAATGATATGTATCATCTTATTTCGACTACTTAACGCGATGGTCTTATTATTATAGGATATATTACGTCAACTTATTGCTCAATCAGCACATATTATAGAAAATAAGTCCACGAAAACATCTGTAAACATGCAGAAAACAAAAGAGTGGAAGAATATACGGATTTGTGAACCTATACTTGTATCTAAAATCTTCGTCACTCAATTCAAAAGGATTCACACGATAACGTTGTCTGTAAGATCGCCGAGGCGTCTCCATCATATTATTATCCAAATATTCCAAATTCATCAAGTCAATCATATTTATGTCCATTTTTAATAATTTGTAAATAAAAAGACACACAACAACGACAACTGACCGCAACGCTAACCTCAAATAAATTAGTACCGCAGTTAGTCCAATAGATAAACTAGGGGTCTCTGTGGTTTTACTTTAGTACCATGGATAGTTCATGAACTAGTGATAAACTTCATTTTATAATACCGTTTTATTTAGTCATGGTTTAAACCTAGTAATAATCCCAGTACTAAATTTAGATCGCGTTTTGTAATAAGACGGTTAGAGTTTTACTTTGGATTTAGTTACAGTTTGGTTTATTAATGTTCTGTGAACTTTTAGCTGATATGTAGGGGACAAGGAGGTAAGACGGGGTAGCGGGTAAGACGGGGTACCCAGCGAAATTCACAGTTCAAATGGACCAATCACGTTCGTTCATTCATTGTTCGACGCGTCGCCATGACACTTGTCAGTTGACCGGCGTTTAGTGGTTCACAAGTGCGCAGTGTCGAAAAAAATCAAAAAAAGTGTTTTACTGCAAATTGTATATCATATTTTCTTTAGGTTTGACACGTGACTGTTGTTTATTAAATAACGTTAGCTGGTGAGGTGTTGCTGTGATTGACGCTTACACTAACCTATAATAAGGTAAGCATTGTGTTTTCTTAAGATTGTTAGCTGTTTTTTTTTTCGTTATTTTTTTTTTACAAAATAGCTCTGCAGGCAAGATGGGGTAACGGGGTACCCCATCTTGCCCCCAATGAGAATAATTTTATTTTTGTTTGTTTTCCGTAAAAATACATATATTACATAAAGATATATATTACGTAAAGATACATAATATTATGTATAAATGCGGTACTTTAGAAGCCTAGGTACCTATAATATATAGAGTTGGCAAACAAGTATAGGTACGGTTCGCTTGCCTGATGATTCAACAATATTCAAAGGCATAACCTTTTGGTGTAGGTAACAACCTTACACGTAGGTACCTAGGTATATCCTATACGTTTCGCCTCAAAGGAAAAGCGTTATTATTGTACATATTATACTTTAAACATATAGATATGTGCATTGTATTCTAAAATGAATTAATCTGCTCAATAATCAATCATATCAATACACATTTCACAACACACATAACCTAACCTAAATGGCAAATCTTCAAAACGATTTTTTATCAAAATCCCATAACAAAAAAATATGCTATGATTACACTTTATGTTATTAGGCCTTAGATCCATCTCTTTCAGGTGGTTTCACTAATGCTCGCGAAGAATAAAGGCGACACTCAAAGTACGTGGGGTTTTGCCAATCTTCTTTATGTGATAATCCCTATTCTTCCGTTAACAAAATATGTCATTTCTTTGCTAACGTTGGCAAAAACCTGGCGGTAAATATCCAATCCGGTGCACAACCCCCCTTGCTCCCAAAACACCAATCGTCCTCTTGTAATTTCTCCTACCCCACTATCAACTCATTGGCTCTGCTAGATGTAGATGAAGCCGAAGTAGAGTCACTTATACTTCAATTAAATGAGGAGTGACTTTTCAAAACGGCTTATTTCGGGTTCCCAATTTTACTTTTTTTTTTAATGCCAATCGGGACTTTATGTACACTCACATTATATGACGTGAAGTGTGCGGTTCTAAAGTACTTTAATCTCGAAGAAAAATGGCCATAGAAAATGCTTTCCGCAACAAAATAGCTTAATTCACGTTAATTCTCGGCCCTACTAATTGTGATAGGAGTTTTTTCAAAATAGCTCATTTCTAGAACATTTTGTATGGAAATTTTGTTAATACGTATCAAAATGGCTTATTTCTAATCTGGTATCACAGGTTATTTTGGAGGGTTGAAAGATAGCTTTAATATCTGGAAGTGGATCCGCAAATATATTTTTATACATTGGCAACACTTTTTATTTGACTACGGCCAATTAAAAAAATATTAAACGTCATGTGTCACCTTGCTCTCAACTTCTCAATACTTTCATGTCAAGGCTGAGTGTCAAGGTGAAAAATATTTTCTTGTATCGTTGCTCGTTGGTGTTTTTGTTGCTAATCCGAATAATTTTGAGTAAATAACGGTGCATAATGGCAGATAAGACCGTGGAGGAGTTAAATTCAGGCACCAGAAAAAGGAAATCAGGACAAAACAGCCGAACAAGAAAATCGTAAGTAGTTTTCAGCAATGTATAAACGGCTCTCGTTTCAATTGTAATTTAATCCTACTAGATACCCATTTCTTAACAATTAAATTTATTATTGCTTCAGGTACATTGATAAGGATCCTTTGGGTTTAGAATTCAGGATTCCATGTCGGCACAAAGAGGGCAGTAAATATAAATGTAGTTCTTTCACTACGCGCCAAGTTCTAATAAACCGTAGTGCGTTTTATGCTAACACGTCCAAAATTGATCAGGATACCTATCTTTGTAGATTATTACATTCGTATGAACCACAGGATAAAACCAAACCATCAAAGAATATGAGAAAGAGAACTGTAAGCTGCAGTTACAACTTATTTTGTAAGAAAAATAAAATTAAACCTGTGTGTAAGAAAATGTTCATTGCAGTTTTTAGTGTCAATGAAAAAAGGCTTAATATAATCAATAGAACTACAGTCAGAGGAAACATTCCTAAAGAAAAGCGTGGTGGGGACCGTAAGTCATACAAATCTATTGATAAAAAGGAATCACTAAGGAATTTCATAAAATGTTTACCAGCAAGAGAAAGCCACCACAACAGACAAAAATCAAAAAGAATATATCTGTCTAGTGATTTAAACTGTAAGAAACTAATGGAGTTGTATAATTCTTCTATTGCCTCAAACTTGCAAGTAAAAAAAACCATGTTTTATAAAATATTTTATGAAGAGTTTAATGTAGGATTTTCTGCGCCATCCTCTGATGCTTGCAATGTGTGTGTGCTGTGGGGAAATAGAATCAAAAATGAAAGAGACAGTGAAAAAAAGCAAAAATTAATGGTAGAACTTCGGGTACATAAGATAAGGGCCAAGGCATTTTATACCCACATGAAAGGTAATCCTCCAAACTCCATTTCACTTTGTTTTGATCTTCAACAAGTCCAAGCACTTCCAAAAACGCCTATTCAAGATGCCTTTTATTCTAGGCAAATAAGTCTTTATAATTTTTGTGTAGTACCTTTAAATTCAAAAGATCCTTGGTTTTATACTTGGGATGAAACCATTGCCAAGCGCGGGCCAACAGAAATAGGATCAGCTGTATATGATTATCTATCCTCCATGAACATTGACAATAATGTTGATACTATACGTTTATTTTGTGATGGCTGTGGAGGCCAAAATAAAAATAATCATATCATACATTCACTAATGCAATGGCTTTACTCCAAATCACCTGCTCAAGTGAAGGAAATACATATATTTTTTCCAGTGCGGGGTCACAGTTTTTTGCCCGCCGATCGCGTTTTTGGACGACTGGAAAAGGAATTAAGAAAAATACCAGTGATCACCACCAAAGATGGTTACCATGATATCTTCAAAAACCATGGCAATGTAAGGTTATTAGGAAATGATTGGCAACTGCTTGAAATAAAGGATTTAAAGGAAAATTTAAAAAATGTGGAGGGATTACAAAAAATAAAAAGAGTCTGGATAAAAAAAACTGTTAAAAGACAGATGACTATCGGTTGTGAAATAAAAGCTTCCCAATATTATAGATTTGATGGAAATGATCCTTGGCAGACATTATTGAAACGGGGTAAACGTATTCCACTAACTATTGATGTTGCAGAATCTATTCCGCAGCCAGTTTCAGAAAAAAAGAAAAAAGATGTAATAAATTTACTTGAAAAACAATTTGGGGAAGAATGGACTGCCTTGCCTGAACTTCAATGGTACAAAACTATTTTGTTACATGTGACGGAGGAACCAGCTGAGGAACATGAATATGATTGTGTCTGCAATGAAGAGGATGTAGGAGAAGTCCGTGTGTGATTTTCAGATTTGAAATAAAAGTTTTTAGAAAACAATTTTTTTTTGCTAGCCAAAACAAAATGGCTTATTTCTTAGGAGTGCCAAAACAAAATGGCTTATTTCTTAGGAGTGCTGAAACAAAACATCTTATTTCTTGGAGTTTGCGACTAAATGGCTTATTTCCTTAAATCATATGATAATAACTCATAATTTAGAGTATTAAAAAAAATATATACACTGTGAAACGATCTATTAACGTACCTACATTATGTACATAGAAGTTTGTTACTAAAAATATTCATATCCACTCAAGCGTGCTCGGGGACTACACTCCCCGAACAAACTTTCACCTTAAACGATCACGGGGAGAACACTCCCCTAGCAACATCGTTCGGTTTAACGGGAGGTTATCCGAATTTTACCTGTTTTAGAATCAATTTTAAATGGTCAAATTATTGTATTAAGGTTCTGAAAAAAATATATGCCATAGATACATCCTTGCTTGAGGGAAATTAACGGTTCAAAACACGATAAGTTGTAATTTCCTCGATGAAAAAAAAATCCAAAACATGGTCGATTTCAAAACCATTTTCCGTTTCATTTCCTAATTACAGCATAAAATTATATGAAAATTGCATGTACCATTAGGTAATCGTATTTCAGAGGGAATTTAACGGTTGGATTTTTGAGTTTAATAGATTTTTTTTAAATAAACTCAAAATTAGTCAATTTGGCTTAATCCGCTCGCGGTCAGAGTCCTGCGGGACGTCATCGAGGTTGGACCTGTGTCAAAATTTTTAAAAATTCGCTCTCCCTGCTGTTGTTCAAAAAAATTCAAACAAAAGACGAACACATTATATATGAAATTGCGACAGCTCAGAAAAAATATCTCGTAATTATATTATAGTTTTAATTCATAATATTGTTTTCGAAAATGTGATTATTTATATGTGGTATGATGACGTTTAATTGTCATCTTACGATAGTGCTAAGACACATTGCAAATTATTATCGATAAAATTATAGTCAAGCGCGAGTAGTTTATAATTTTTTATCGTGGTCCTTTATGAAGAAGTTTTAAAACACATTTTTCTAAGATTTTTCATCAGATTCATCCACATTAGTATTTTCACTCTCCATCGAACTGTCTTCACTACTAGTCTACTACCATATCCTACATAAATTACACATAATATAAATACAATGTGTCCGGTTGTCGGTTGGATACTAATAATAATCAACTTTCACTCTGGCAACAACAGTGAAAATTAGAAAAAAATAAAAATGTGCGGTCGGGGACCACCGTCAGGAATGAAGTTCCTTATAACGTATGATTTAAAACACAAACACAAAATTTTCACATCCACCATCTTGAATTTTCATTTTGACTTCACTACCGGCTTTGGCTCCCTCGAAAACCATAAAAACGACACCCCATGATCAGTTTTGAGTACAAAAAGTCACAGTATACGATAAAATATCGTGTTCTATACATTCGAAAAATAGCGCTTTGTGAACGTAGCCATGGCTAGGCGGTAACCGTATCACTCAGTGCCCATGTTCGAAAGCAAGTTCGTCGATGACGTATCCTATTGTCGGTTTGAAACTTTTAACATATTGACACTTGCACTTTTGTTTAGGTAAATAGTCCTATGGGACGCCAATCCCACATGAGCGGGGCCGGTTAGACAATATACTAAATTAATTTTGATGTCGTAGAATAGTAGATTCGATAAATTATAGCTGTAGCAGTAGGTACATCCC
This sequence comes from Cosmia pyralina, assembly GCA_946251885.1. Taxonomy (NCBI): domain Eukaryota; kingdom Metazoa; phylum Arthropoda; class Insecta; order Lepidoptera; family Noctuidae; genus Cosmia; species Cosmia pyralina. The sequence goes on along the minus strand of OX276342.1, from coordinate 19,222,050 downwards.
TTGATAATAAAGTACGGCAATTGTTCCTTCATATGTAGTTGTCAATAATTACTGATCTTCATGAGCAGTGGTCAACATCAAAAACAAAAGAATATGTTTGCAGCATAAGCAAAACAGTACGACCATTTTTAGCCCATTCTAAAAAAAAAATTTTTTTTATTCAGTCACTAAAGGGGTTATAGGGGATGCAAGTTAGACACACAATATACTAAAACAACAGCCACATTTTATAAAACTTTCCTTTACAGTACGTTTGTAGTTGTGGTCTCTCTCAGTAGCCAAAATACACAGAGAGTTAGGACTGGTGACGCGGGAGCAAGCGATCGACGACGAAGCAGCTTGTCCTGAGGTCGAAACGCGCAGCCTTCAGTAGCAATTTCCCACTGCTTGCGAAGTTTTTCGTTTTTAGTGGATAAATAAACAAACGCTTGTTCGTGTTGTTCCTGCATAGGAACGACACGAACAGGAGTAATACCTAATGGCATAACACGAATACACTGAGTGATTCTTACAAATTATTTCTGACGAACCCGGCTATCGCTAAAAAATATAACAGTAGATTGTACACACGGGATTTCTCATTAACTGTCAGCTAACCATTAATAATAGGTCTTTACCTATGAAATTGCCGTTTTGTATGAAAAAATTTAAACGAATTTTTTTCATGCATTTTTTATTTGTATTAATCGAAGTAATCACCCATGCAATCAATGCATCTTTGCCAACGCAGTGGCAGTTTATTGATGCCCTTCTTAAAGAAATCAGCTGGACGGGAGGCAACAAATTCTTCAAAGGAATTTTGTACTGCCTTTCGGGTATTGAATTTTTTTCCCGCCAAGAAGTTATCCAAATTCTGGAAAAAGTAGTAGTATGTAGGCGCAAGGTCTGGTGATTAGGGCGGATGACGGAGAGCTTCCAACCCCAGTTCTTGCAACTTGGAGACCGTCTGCTGTGCAGTATGAGGTCGCGTGTTGTCGTGCAGGAGCAGCGGAGACGAGCGATTGACCAATGCTGGTTGGAGATGTGCCAGCTTCTCCATCATTGTGTTCAGTTCTTCACAGTACACATCTGAAGTAATGCTCACCCCGTTTGGTAAGAAGCTGTGATGAATCACACCGGCGCTAGACCACCAAACAGTGACCATCACTTTTCTAGGGGTAAGTTTTCGTTTAGGGCATTGTTTAGGTGCTGAACCAGGATCCAACCAACTTGCTGATTGCGGTTATCAAACAGAATCCATTTTTTATCGCAGGTAACGATGCGGTTCAAAATTCCTTCATTTGTGTGTCTGTTGAGCAGTGCAAGGCACGTCTCGACGCGTACTTCGCGCTGGCGATCATTGAGTTCGTGGGGCACCCATTTGTCAAGTTTTTTACCTTGCCAATTTGACGCAAATGGACCAATATTGTTTTGACGCTAATGTCGAAAGCTGCTGCCAATTCAGCCGTAGATTGTGTATCATCAGCTTCCACAATCGCCTTTAATTCGTCATTGTCGACCAAAGTCTTCGGACGACCGCGAGGTTCATTTTTCAGGTCGAAATTTCCAGAACGGAAGCGAGCAAACCAATAACAAGTGGTGCGTTGGTTTGTAGTGTTAGCTCCGTAAACGTCGTTGATGTTGCGTGCCGCTTGTGCCGCGTTGCTGCCACGACGGTACTCATATTCCATAATTACTCGATTTTTTAACGTATCCATGATGACGAAAAAGATTGAAATGCGATGAAAATGTAACACTAATCAATAAACAAATGACTACTTTTGGAAAAAAAAACCATGTTTTTAAAATAAAATTAATTTGAAATTAGAATTCTTAGCCAAACAAAAATTATTTTGATTTGAAATGGCCAGTACTGCAGAACGGCAATTTCATAGGTAAAGACCTAATATTTATTTTTATTATAGATATAGATGGTATAAGAGGCCTAAACTTTATGTTTTCTGTGAACGTTATGCGAACAATCAAATAACAGTAGGTATATAACAAAATATAAAAAAAATAATCGAAAAAAATATAACAGTTGAGAATCAAACTTTTAACAACGGGTTTGCAAAGCAGTCGTCGAACCGTTAAGCTATTTGGTTTGATGAAAGTTTACTAAAATAGCCGTTTAAAGGTTCAATCTGTAACTATCTGCTATATTCGTTTCCTACTCAGCCCAATGAATTAATGGAATAATTCGCTTTTACATTGTGTTTTAATGTCACTTATATCGTCGTAGACAACGACCGATACCGATTATCAGCATTCTCCTGCCCTTATCCCAATTTTTTTTGGGGTCGATGCAACTTGTTTTTATCTTCCATACTTCTCTATTAGTCGTCATCTCGATAGTCATTCCCTTTCTAGCCACATCATCTTTCACACAGATCATCCATCGTTTCTTTGGTATTCCCTTACTCGTATAGTCATCCAGATTCATAATCAAAACATTCCAGACGACATTTTCTGCATTTCTCCGCATCACATGCCCATACCATGATAACCGATTTCCACACACGCCGATACCGATATCGGCACGATATCTACCGGCGAAGACAGTGCGGGGTGAGAGTAGCGGGCATTCTTTCAATTGAACAAACTTATTCAAACTGCCGCCGACTTAGTAGTGTGGTTGTTTGTCGTGTCGCGATGGTTATCGATATTCACCAATATCATGGGGCTGATAATAATTGTACCTATTGTTATCGAATCGTGTTGGTGTAGTTATCTGATAATGTGAAAACAGAACGACATTTTATGTAATAATCTTAGTTCACTCCACCGTAGACACCATAAAATGTAAACCTAAGGAAAAAAAATCGACCTAAGAAAAACTAATTAAGTTGATCAACTGCAAATATTTTACACTGTAGCATAGATTTTCCGCGAAATCGTCGGCAGCGCGTCGTAAATAAACACGTCGCGCTACATTTGGGGGAGGCGGAGGTAGCGTTTCAAAGGCCGACAGGCCCGAACAACCTGCCGTTAAACGCGTACCGCGATAAAAGTTGGTTGGATTGTTGTACAGTAAAAAATTAGAGATGGCGCTCTATTAAATTTGTCATCCGCCAGAGTAAATTTAACCTGTGGAACGGCAACATTCGATTCAGAAAAAAAAAAAGAAAATGACAGTTCTTCTTTGTTGTGAACAAGGTTAGAGTGTGTACTGGAAAACAAACAAAAATGTGGTAAGTTTGCTGTTTTTATACCCTATTTCTATTGTTATTGTACATCAAATTAAACGTGAAGATATTTCCTTTTCGAAATATGCATTACTGCGACAATTTCAAAACGTTTACATGGAATTATTTAGCTGCAAAAGTTATATGATCACAACGCGATCATCGTTTGATGATTTTAAAGTTGTTTACATTATATTCTACTTGTTGTTTTTGTTAAATAAATGCTAAATGTAAGAAAATGCTTTACTATTAGCACGTTAATTGCCATTTACAAACGAAATATATTGAGATGGAGTCTAGAAGTGATGAAAATACAACTCGTTAATAATGATTTTAGTGTTGGGGACTGGAGTCCCGGTGGACATGTCGACTTAGAACGTGAATAACGGTTTGTTCAGACTGAGCGTTTGGTGATCTGTTTGGGAATATTTTGTGGCTTTGTATTGGTGTTTATGTTCCTACTATAGGTGTGGTGTTTATATTTTTCGTTTTTGAATATCAAAGAATAAAAAAATATCTATAATTATAGATTTTAGATTATAGTGTTATTTACTTTTATGTTGAAAAATAATAATAATAATTTATTTTTAATATTGAAAGACAAACGAAAAATAGGAATACTTACCAATATAATAACAAAATTCGCTCAGAACGCACTCAAAATATGCATGTGCATTAGAATGCCAGAATTTACGCAAAAAATATTTGCACGCAAATACGCAAATGCTTACAAGCCAATTTTTACTAATGATCTTCCTACAATTACTGTTATTTTTATCGTAATTTGCTTTGTCTGCCACTGCTAGTGTACAACTTGCTAGTGTGTAACCTTATGCTTAAGGGTGAATAGCGGTCGACCGCCAGTGAGTGCGGTTGTACACACGGCTACATATCAACCTATATATTTCCAGTTTAAGCTGATCTCGCATTGTTTAGGATTTCCGTACAATGAGAGGTCAGTTATACTGGAACGGTATAGCTTGATATGTAGCCGTGTGTACATTTATTTTTGGTGTGTGTTATTATGTATATAAAGTATATCAAATAAGTTTTATTAACATGATTATACACTTCTGGACACATCTATTGGCCCACCTTAGAGTTTAGGTTTCGATGGCCCCTACCGAAATATGATTGCTAGATTGAACAAAAACTGTTGATGCAGTTTTAAACCTGATACATTTTACCATCTTTTTCGATCGTATTGTTTTAAATTTGAATTCAGAATACCATACGACATGGAGCTACGCCTAACAAGTCGGATATGCGCCTTGTTAAAGGCAATTGATTTTTGAATAAAAAACATGTTTTATCAAATAAAGGTTTAATTTAATAACGCTTGTTGCCTCCATGGGCATCTACCACAGCTCTCATACGATTAGGCATAGAGTTTATCAACCGCTCTATGAAATTTTGAGGGATCATCTCCCATTCCTCTTCTATGGCAGTTTTCAACTCCTGCATCGTCTGGGCAACTGGCTGACGAGCCCTAACACGTCTTTTTAGCTCGTCCCACATGTGCTCAATGGGGTTCATGTCTGGGCTTCTGGCTGGCCAGTCCATAACTGTGATGTTCACATCCCGAAGATATTCCCTGACGATGCCGGCCGCATGGGCTCTTGCATTATCATGCATAAAAAGGAAATTTGGGCCCACATAGTCCGCGTATGGTATCACGTGAGGTTCTAAGCACTCACGAATGTACCTTTCAGCATTTAATGTTGGCAGCCGTGGTCCTGTAACAACCTCAAGTTGAGTTTTGCCGCTCGCGGATATACCGCCCCAGACAGTCCATAAGCCACCGCCATAAGCAACCCTCTCTTCAAAGCAGCATTGTGCGAAACGCTCTCCCTTACGTCGGTAGACCTTCTTCCTTCCATCATTGCTATGTAACACAATTTTAGACTCATCAGAAAAGAGTACACGGCTCCAATCTTGCTGTGTCCAATTTAAATGACTGCGTGCGAAATGAAGGCGCGCTGTTCGGTGGGCTCGCGTTAGTTTGGGGCCATTAGCTGGCTTGTGTGGTACCATATCGCGTTCTTTTAACCTTCTCCGAACAGTTCGAGCGCTCACAGATGCTCCGTGGAAGTTGCGAAGTTGGTTTTGTATCTCAATGGAGGTAAGGTGACGATTTCTCAAGCTGGTCGTCACGATGAATTGATCCTGCCTTTCAGTTGTGACCCGAGATCGTGGCCTTCCTTGGCGACGAACAAAGCCGCCAGTCTCTAGGTACCTCCGATAAACATTTCGGACCGCAGATCGACTTAAATTAAGTTGAGCACTCACGTTTCTTTGGCTGTGTCCGGCCTGAATAAGTGCCACAGCTTGGGCGGCGACTTCAGGTGAAGTATCCATAGATTATTGATAGAACCTCACCTTAATGTTAAGAATAAGTAATGTTTGTTACAAAACCAAAGATATCAATCACTTTTTCAAGAATTAAATCCAAGTAAACCAATAAAACCAAGTTTTCTTAGTATTCGATTGTTTGATATCAACAAACAGGCTCCAAATTGTCTTTTGTTTCTTTAAATTCTGTGTTCGAAATTCTATTGAATGAAATTGTGAATGTGCCAGGTTCAAAACTGCATAAAAACTTTTTGCTCGACCTAATATAAAATTTTAGCTAGGACCAAACGAAACTGAAAATACAAGGTGGGCCAAAAGATGTGTCCAGAAGTGTATATATTACAGTGACCAAGATGAAATAGAGCCTCAGCCGTAAGTACACATAATTTACTTTCACGTCCATTAGATACAATGTATTGCAACGCAATACATTAGAAACATTGATTTTAGATCGACGAGTCGAGGAGATGGTCGCTCGAATCGTCGAGCAAGAGGACGAGGACGCGGGCGTGGCCCTAATAGGCCAGAGGAGGCTCTGCCGTAAGTATAATTGTGTTTCATAAAGTTTCATTTATTGGTAACACGGTTTATATTATCTTTATCTTAGTTCAACAAGAGCAGTAAATGTAAACAAAGATGTATTCGTGTCTACATTGAGTCTGTATAGTAGGTTATTTTATTTTTGCAGTGTAGAGTTAATAAATGTCAGGGCTGAAAAAGCCCTGACAAAGCGCCGTATAAATGCCCTGCCTGCCGAAGTCCGGCAGGAGTTGACCGCTCGGAAGCGTCAGGCCGAGCTGCAGCGGGTTCTGCTGCCAGATGCGCCTCCCCGTAAGAGGCAAACACGGTAATTACTTCATAATGATATCAATGCGTTCGATATTCTTGTTTAGTTACTATGAATGAGATTTATATGATACAATTATCTTGCAGGAAACAATCCCCGGAGCGAGAGGCTTGCCCGGTAATTGAGGAACCGGCAGGCGATGAGCCTGCAGCCGAGGTTGTGCCTATTCTAGAGCCCGAACCACAACAAGAGGCCGCAATTGAACAGTATCAAGCGGAACCAGAGCTCGTGGACATGCAGGATCTGGAAGATATGGGTACGCCAGAGGCCGATACTGTTCCTAATTCCCCGAACAGTTCGCCGAGCCGACTGTCAACTGCCCTAAGTTTGGAGTGGGCTTCACGCACTCCTCAGAAGAGGCCACATAATTCACCACCATCATCCGAATAACACACACACACACACACACACATACACACACACACTTACATGTTGTTTAAAAAAATAAATAAATAAATATTATGTCTTATTATTTTCTACAAGATTTCATCATCTTGGGGCAAGAAGTGGAGGTGGAGACCTCAACAAGGACTTCACACAGAACTTCAACTAGTAAGTCCACCCCGTGGTGTTACCCACATAATTTATGTATATTTGTTCAGATGATATACGTATTTTATTTGTTTCAGATATAACAGACAAACATTTTGAGAAAACTCTTGACAATTGGTTACATGACGATGACAGTGACGGTGACGGTGACTTTGACTTCAACTTTGACGACAATGACGGTTCTTTTCTGCCGGTCATGCGTAACGCATTAGTTGAACCAGCTTGTGCCACTGACATGACGGAACTTGAGACAGAAGTTTTGCAGGCTGAGGACGAACTAAATGACCGACATTTACGCGAGATAGTGGCTGACGATGACTACTATAATTTTGACTGGAAGAAGGATAGGGAGAAATTTACTGGACAGCGAGAGACTTTCACAGGGTTATCGGGACCGACTTTTGACGTAACTGACAAGACGCCTGTTGACGTTTTTTACAGAATGATTGACTCTAATTTTATTGACTTACTGTGCATCGAAACTAACCGCTATGCAGAGCAGAAGATAGCTCGCTTAAAAGCTGAGAACAAGCTTCTTCCAACTTCGCGTCTGCATAGATGGACGCCGACTGACTCCGACGAAATGATCACGTTTTTAGCAGTGTTAATACTGCAAGGCCTGCACCCGTTACCAGAGGAGGAAAAATATTTTTCGTTTAACGGGTTCGGGACCATGCCGTATTTTTCAAGAATAATTTCATTCAATAGGTTCTCATTGCTAAAATCGATGTATCATTTCGTCGACAACGAGACTATAACCGACAAGACGAAACTTTCAAAAATTCGACCGGTGCTTGACTATCTCAATGACAAATTTTCGACACTTTACATGCCTGCCCAAGAACTTGCCATTGATGAATCTCTGCTGAAGTGGCACGGGCGATTGAGCTTTGCTCAAAAAATTGCCACTAAAGCCGCCCAAGTTGGCGTAAAAACTTATGAACTTTGCGAGTCTCGGACAGGCTATCTATGGAAGTTTTTTGTTTACGTAGGTAAAAATACTCAGACTGCCCCGACCAATAGACCTACTGAGGACGAGACCGTTGACCGACCCGATGACGAGACTGTTGACCGACACCATGACGAGCCTGTTGACGAACCCGATAACGAGACGATTGTAGATAGACCGGATGAAGACACATTAGACCAACCCAATGGCACATCGCATGACCGGCCTGAAAACGACGAGACTGTTGACCGACCAGATCATGACTTTGCACGTCCCACCAACGCTACCGCAAAAATTGTGTTTGACCTAGTAGAGCCACTGCTTGATCGTGGACACACGGTCATAATGGATAATTTTTATAACAGTCCCCTGTTATTGCGTTGCTTGAAAAAGCAGAAAACCGATTGTTATGGCACATTAAGATTAAATCGAGAATTTGTGCCTGACTCGCTCAAGACTCTAACCAAGTCTGACCTACGACAGGGTGAGGTATTGGCAAGCTACACGTCAGACTTGTCTGTGATGGTATGGCGAGATGCAAATTTAGTGAGCATGATCTCGACATACCACCACTTACAAGCTGGGATTCAAAATAAATACAACCGACTGACATATAAACCCAAAATAGTTATTGATTATAATAAGTCCATGGGCGGAGTGGATAGAAAAGATCAATTTCTATCTGCTCAGCCGGTGGAACGGGTTAAAAACAAGGTCTGGTATAAGAAGGTCTTCTGCAGGTTGCTGAACACTGCCGTGTTCAATGCCTATGTGATATTTTCATCACAAAACCCGAAAATATCACATAGACAGTTTCGGACCATTTTGACGGAAGACCTTCTTAAAATACATCGACGCATCGACTTGACCACTGAACCTCGACTTTACGCGAACAGGACTGGACAAGGTCAGTTGACAATACGTAAAAACGACCGACCGCATGTTGACCATGACCACTTCCCTGCGCGGTCTAATCTTAAAAAAGCGCGGTGCTGGATGTGCACACGCCGAAAACGGGATACGAGGACAATTTGGAAATGCATTCAGTGCGATATAAGTTTATGCATTGAGCATTGTTTCAGGGAATACCACAAAAAAAATCTGTAAAAAAAAAAAAACTAAACTAGCTTCTGCCTGCGACTTCGCCCGCGTGAAATTTTGACCCCCGACCTACCGCGTCGCATCCCATCGCCCGCCTGCACTATTACTTGCTTTTCTCTTAGCGTTCTTTCTGACTTTTTTTCTTTGTGCTCGGCTCCTAAGAGTCGTAGCGTGATGTTACATAATTTCAAATCCGACCGGTATTTCCGGAGGTTATCCCTTACATACAAACAAATTTTACCTCTTTATAATCAGTCTCGCGTACGCGCCTCTCCCGTGAGGATGTGTTTGTGACGAACGAAGATTTGAGTTTTTGTAAAAATGTCAACAGTGGTTAAATGCGTTTCCTGTAACGTAGTTATAGATGAACTGTTGTCGTATATCCAAAACAAGATATCAGTGGTTGATGAAGACACGTTAGTGCGGTTATGTACATCTACATTTACAAGTGAAGATATCGAAAAATCGAAAACTTTGCTGTACGAATCGGTTCCTGTGGAGAAGGCCAAAATAAAGAGGAAAAACAAAGGCAAGGAACAACGAGATCTAGTGGACATAATTAATGTTTTTAAGTCGGTGGAGCCGGATCAATTCCCAACTTTTGTAGCTAGGGACTTGGAAAAGCTACCTCCAATACTATTTGACCACCTCGATTGCACAAAACTCCTAAAGGATTTGCTGCGAATTCAGAATGAAGTCAAAGAAATTAAAGAAGTATATGTGACGCAAACACAATTAAATGAATTTAAAACGGGTGTGAGAACGGAGATTTCGAAATTACAGAATGACTCATTACTGCCGGCGCCGGCAGCGTCTGTGTGTAAAGTGAATATGAAACGAGGCGGGTGGCTAATGGAAAGCGGTCCCATTGGATTGTCCTACGTTAATAATTCATCAGTTATTGATGACTGTAATAATAGTATCGATGAGTCTTCGTTACAAATAATAGACAATAACGGACCGTCAGTTAGAAAAATAAAGGAGGTAGACGCAGAAACTTCTGACCGCGGTACTCAGTTAGCTGTGTTGCCGCAGCGAGCGGACGAGTGCGGCCCCTCCCCTCGCGTCACAACCGCCGCCGCAGGCGCCCGCGCTTACGCCGCCGCCGCCGCTGGCTCAACTACTTCGAGGCAGAAGGCCGGTACGTCACCGCAGCGGCGATCAGTCGTGCATACGACAGTGGCACCGACCGCGAATATTGTACATGAGCCGGTGCAAAACAATAAGGATGACGGATGGGAAAAAGTTTCATACCACAGAAAGCGTAATCTAAGCTACCGATACCTGGGCACCGCTGGTACCGCCAGGGAGAACGAAGGGAAGTTCAAAGCTGCAATAAAAACAGTGCCAATCTTCATTACTAGAGTGCATAAAGACACGACGGAGAAAGATATTGCTGATTATGTATATCATAAAACGGGCGAGATGATCACGCTTGAAAGTATAACGTTCAAATATCCTAAAGAACATAGCGCATACAAATTCTTTGTTTCGGAAACTAAAATGGAGAAGTTTCTTGATGACAAACTATGGCCCGAGGGAATTATTTTCAGGAGATTCGTAAATTTTAAAAAGAGAAATTACTCGAAGGGTACAAACAGCGGTACTGTGAACGGTGCAAAATAAATATTAATGTATAACATATTAAGCTACAATTGTAAGAGTATAAAACGCTCGGTGGAGTGTGTCAGGCAACTATGTATCACGTCAGACATAGTTGCCTTGCAAGAAACGTGGTTGCTGCCCCATGATATATCGTTCCTGAGCGAAATTGACGCTGAGTTTGGGTGCGCCGGGACGTCGGCGGTGGACACCACGGCCGGCATGCTACGAGGACGGCCCTACGGCGGAGTTGCACTGCTGTGGCGGAAAAGTGTTTTTGATAACGTTTCGGTAGTACAGTGCGATAACCCGCGAGTGTGTGCCATTAAAGTATGCATGAAATCAAGGTCATTTCTAGTGTTCAGTGTATACATGCCGACGGATAATAGTGCGAACTTAACGGATTTTACGAGCTGCCTCAGCCTGGTGAGTGCTATAATCAATGATAACGATATCGAAACTGCTTTTATACTCGGAGACTTTAATTCGCATCCAAATGAACAATTTTATAATGAATTGGTTTCTTTTTGTCGGGAATCTCAGTTATTATGTGCGGATGTTGAACTGTTAGGAGTGAACTCTGACACTTACACTTTTATAAGCGATGCGAACGGCTCGAGACGTTGGCTAGATCACTGTGTTGCTACGAAAGCAGCCATGTGCACTATTAATAATGTAAATGTTAAATATGATGTACTTTGGTCCGACCACTTCCCTCTTCTATTACAATGTAACTTAAATGAAATCAAGCCAAAATTGTACAATTCAAATGATAATAAAAATCTGTCATGTAATAAAATAAAATGGGGTGATAGAAAACCTAAGCAAACTGATATTTATACTAAATTTTGTAATGATAATTTAAAATATATTGATTTTCCAATGGAATTGAGTGCATGTTGTGACCATGTTTGTAATAATGTGGACCACAGAATTGTAATTGATAAAATGTATAATGACATTGTTAATGTTCTATGCCAAGCAGCTTCTGAAAGTTACGAAATAAATCATGTGCGAAATAGGAGGCCAGTAATGGGGTGGAATAAGCACGTGAGTGATGCTCATAGGCAGGCCAGGCTAAAGTTTGAGCAGTGGGTGTCTTATGGTAGACCGCGCGAGGGTCGTGTTTGGATTGATATGCAAACAAGTCGAAAAATTTTTAAGTCGCGCTTACGATGGTGCCAGGACAATAGTGACCAAATTAAAATGGACATGTTGGCGTCGCATCATTCTAAGGGCGACTTCCGCAGTTTTTGGAAGTCCACAGATAAACTTAATAGTAGGCCGGGTCTGCCGGTGAGTGTCAGCGGCGTGGTTGATGGCACAGGGATTGCCGAGCTGTTTAGGCAGCACTTCGCTGTTTCGTCACCATTGGGACCATCACAGTGTACAGGCAGTGCTGGTTGTAGTGGTCAGGAGTACGGTGTCCGGTTTACGGCAAAGGAAGTAAGACATGTTGTTATGTCTATGTCCAGGGGCAAGTCTCCAGGCCACGATGATTTAAGTATTGAACACCTTAAGCATGCTGGTCATCATCTGCCCAGAGTCTTAGCGATGTTCTACACCTTCTGTATAGGACATTCGTATCTGCCTGAGCGGATGATGAAAACTGTGGTGGTGCCAATTATTAAGAATAAAACCGGTGATGTTAGCGATAAGAACAACTATAGGCCCATTTCATTGGCCACTGTTATTTCAAAAGTGCTTGACAGTTTGCTGAATACTCAGCTGGATAAATACTTGAATTTACACGACAACCAGTTTGGATTTAAAGCCGGTCTCTCTACAGAAACAGCTATTTTGTGTTTAAAGCAGACTGTCAAGTACTACACTGAAAGAAGTACACCTGTCTTTGCTTGCTTCCTCGACTTGTCGAAGGCATTTGACTTGGTTTGCTATGATCTGCTGTGGCAAAAACTGCAGCAAGCGTTAGTGCCAGACGGATTGATCCGTATTTTTCAATACTGGTACAACAATCAGGTCAATGTTGTTCGATGGTCGGGGGCGTACTCGACCCCATACAGGCTGGAGTGCGGCGTGAGGCAAGGGGGGCTGACCTCACCAAAGCTCTTCAACCTGTATCTTAATGCGCTGATAGAGGGGCTCAGTAGTACGCATGTCGGTTGCCATATTGGAGGTGTATGCCTAAACAATATTAGTTACGCTGACGACATGGTGCTGTTGAGCGCCTCTGTCTGTGGTGTGTCAAAGCTGATTGGTATATGTGAAAAGTATGCTGAAGAACATGGTTTGTTGTATAATACGAATAAGAGCGAGTGCATGGTCTTTCGGGCCAGGAGGGGGTGTCCTAATTACTTACCGGCAATTAAGCTCAACGGATGCCCACTCAAGAGAGTTGATACGTTTAAGTATCTTGGACATTTATTAACCTCTGACCTGGATGACGATGCAGACATTGAAAGGGAACGTAGGGCGCTGTCTGTTCGTGCAAATATGATAGCCCGCAGATTTGCTCGGTGCTCGAGGGGCGTCAAAATAGCCCTATTTAGGGCATTTTGTACATCCTTTTATACTGGCAGTCTGTGGACGGATTATACGCAGAAACAGTACAGCGCTCTACGCGTCCAGTACAACAATGCGTTCAGGGTGCTCTTGGGGCTGCCTCGCTTCTGTAGCGCATCGGGAATGTTTGCCGAGGCGCGTGTGGATTGTTTCCACACAATCATGCGCAAGCGGTGCACATCTCTGGTGCATAGGGTGCGGGCCAGCCCCAACAGTATCCTGAGCGCTTTTGCTGAACGTTTCGACTGTCAGTACGTGAATCACTGCTGCATGGTTCACGTACTGACTAGTGTTAAGATTTTATTTTAGTTAATTGCATTTTAATTTATTTATTATACTAAGTCAATCGATTATTATTACTAACACTAGTTTTGTAAGCTCAGAATTGTACTAACAAATATGGATGTAATTAATCTGAGACAAATAAAATTATTATTATTATTATTTCCTTTATTCCATTTATATACATATATTTCACATTTTTAAATATTTTTTTATAAAAACATGAAATAAAAAAAAAAAAACATTTAAAAATATAAAACATAGTAGCCCACCGGTATCGGGAACAGGGTCCAAGCTACCGGCGGTCAGGGCTCCAGAGAGAGGAACCTCCTAACAATGCGCGCCGTGTCCAGAAGTACCGCTCTCTGAATCAGGCCCTTAATCCAGCTGCCCAACGAGAGCCTCCTTAGATGTTGGTCGAGGCTCTTAGCGATTAAGCCATTGGCTGATACGACTATCGGCACAATGATCGCTGAGTCCACATCCCACATGTCGACAACCTCGCGAGCCAAGTCAAGATACTTGATTTGTTTATCTTTCTCGGCTTTCACGAGGTTCCCGTCATGCGGGACGGTTATGTCAATAATCATTGTGCGCCGCTCTGTTCGATCCACCACCACTATATCAGGCTTATTGGCAACAATAGTCCTGTCAGTGATGATGGATCGATCCCAGTACAATGTGATATTTCCATTTTCGAGAACTGGGTCGGGCACATACCTATAGTACGGCACTTCCGATTCCGCAAGGTTGTATTTCAGTGCAAGTTGCTGATGGATAATCCTGGCTACAAGGTTGTGTCTATGCAAGTACTCTTCGTTAGCAAGACGAGAACACCCGGAGATAATGTGTCGGATTGATTCTCCCGGACGGTGGCATGCCCGACAGATGTCAACCGTGCCGTCTTTCACAATATATTTCCGGTAGTTGTTCGTCATCATAACTTCGTCCATAATTGCACAGACAAAACCTTCGGTTTCCCCAAAGAGGTCACCGGAACGCAGCCAGGCTACGGACGCTAACAAATCTACGTCGGGTCCATGTAGGGCCCGGAAAAAGCGTCCGTGAAGCTCCTTACTCTGCCATACCTCCCTGCGATCGTTAGTGTCAAGCACTACAGGTTTGCGCCAGTTCTCTTTAGCCAAGGAGAGCGGAGTGAGGCCCTTGTCCACCGCGACCACATCTCGATGCATCCCCACATCGGCTTCTAGGAAATATTCCCTGAGACTGCATATCTCGCGGTTGTGGAGAGTCTTAGCGTTTAAAAAGCCTCGGCCTCCACACTTTCGCGGGATATACAGTCTCATTACCGATGACCGTGGGTGATGCATTCGATATGCAGTCAACAGCGTACGGACCCTCCGATCCAGGGCGTCGAGTTCCGTCTGAGTCCATTTGAGTACGCCGAAAGAGTACATCAAAACCGGCATGACCCAACCGTTGAAGGCACGCACCTTGTTTCCGCCTGATAGAAGACTATTAAATACTTTCTTCAGGCGGCCAAAGAAGCGCTCCTTCAATGATTGCTTCATGTCAGTAACATTGATGCCCAACGCTTCCGACATACCCAAATACTTATAGGTTTCGGGTGCGGAGAGGGCTCTAAGGTTTATGGAATCCGAGAGTTGGGTTCCCACGGATTCCACAATCTCTCCTCGCTTTACATGCATGACCGCACATTTGTCCACACCAAATTCCATCCTGATGGCGCTACTGAATGTTTCAGTTACTTTCAGTAGCTCCATCAGTTGCAAATTGTTGGGGGCAAAGAGTTTTAGGTCATCCATGTAGAGGAGGTGGGATATAACCTGACCACCTCTCCGCAGCCGATATCCTAGACCTGAATCCTCCAGCAGTGTGCTTAGAGGATTCAAGGCTAAGCAGAACCAAAGCGGACTCAAACTATCGCCCTGAAATATGCCTCGCTCGATCCTTATCGGCTCGCTGTTCCTCTGGATATTTCGACATCCTGGATAGCGAAGGACCGTCCTCCATTGCCCCATACACGACATCAGGAAGGTGCGCAGAGTTGCATCTACTTTATACAACTCCAACACCCTCATGAGCCATGTATGTGGCACCGAGTCATAGGCCTTCTTATAGTCTATCCAACATGTCGACAGATCCTTTCGGGAACGACGAACCTGTTGGCTAATGGCCATATCAATGAGGAGTAGCTCCTTAGTACCACGGGACCCATTCCTACATCCATTTTGAGAGGCAGACATGATGGAGTTGGTGTCTATATGTTCGTTAATTTTAGCTCTCAAAATGGATGTAAGAACTTTATAGACCGTCGGTAAACACGTGATCGGTCTATAATTTTTGGGTTCCGCGGTGTTACCGGATTTATGGAGCAGGTGGGTAACTCCTGTCGTTAGGAACTGGGGTAGCGAACCAGACTCTAAAGCAGACTGGTACTGAGCCGCCAAGCGAGCGTGCGATCCAAGAAACCATTTGATCCAGAAGTTGTGCAGTCCGTCCGGCCCTGGAGACTTCCAGTTAGGCAACGGACGGACTGCACGAGCTACATCTTGGGAACAGATGGTAATAGCCTCCATTTCTCGTATTGGATCGCAGGCTCGCTCGACTTCCCGAGCCCAATCACCTTCGGTGTGACTGACAGGTACCGCCCAGATACTGCGCCAGAAAGAACACATGGCATCATCATCCGGCAGGTGCGTGTCAGTCACACCTTGGTCCGGTCGCTCCCAACTCCTATAAACCCACCTTTCATCGCTCTGGAAGGTGCGATTCTGAGTGTATCGTTCCACTCGCCGCTTATACCTACGAATACGGTTTGCCCATGCATAGACTTTCTGCTTCAGGAAGTCGATGCGCTCTGTGACACGGGACATATAGTCCTGAGGGCTGACATCAGTCCCTGAGAACGCCCGTCTCACAAAGCGCATCACTCTAGGGCGAGTATTGCCCTCCCTGAAGCAGATCAGTTTGCCGATGAGTGCTCTGGCCCCACCAATACGGCGCTCAATTCTGCACTGCCAAGCTGGTACGGCTGGTTTCGGTCGTGTAGCTCTAGAGTCATTAGCAAATTTGACGTGAGCTACACGACATGCCGCTACAGCCGCGCAGTACAGAATTGAATGAGTATCGGTGAGGTCTTCGCAGTCATCAAAATAGTTTGACAACTGCGAATCCAGAGCCGCCACAAGCGCCCTATTTTTGTTATGCATGGGCAAACGAGGTAAGCGTGGTCTAAGTTCGGGAGACATGAATCGATATTCCCGAATCGCACCTTCCAAAGCACTCCTCAATTCTTCATTGCACTGGGTACTTACGTTTATAGCCCTGTCATCACTTCCCTCATCAGCTTGGTTTGTGTCCGACTGTGGTGGTTCTATATTAATCTGCGATGGGGGGGCAATGACATGGCTACTCAGCATTTCATTTCGCAAGCGATCAAGTACAGTGTCATCCAACATATGATTACGCTGGATGACCCGCACCTGATCCGACAGTCGTTGTGCCGAAACGTTGACAACTGGCTCAAGCACCTGAAAAAGAGAGAGCATCCGAACACGGTACGCGGTCAGATTGTTTCCCCCCTCTGTAGCCCCATAGTATGAGCGCATGACGTTCTCATTAATGGATCGTGTCCATCTCATGCGCTGCACACTTCCGCCGGGAGCTGGGACCCTATCAGAGGCCGGTGGGCCTCGAGGTCCTAAACCGTCCGGCGGCCGGCGTCCTCCCCGTCGACGAGCAGGTGGTGGTGTCGTGGGCGGGGAGAAATACTCGTCGCTCGAGCTCGACGCAACTACCGCGGCCAGTGTCGTCACAGCGCTCACAGTGAGGCTGGATACCGGCGGCGGTGAGGCGGAGCTGAGCAAAGAGTCCGGAGGTGGTAGGCGTGCTTTTCGTGCGGCTGATCTTGTCAACATATTTTGTCGGAATTTTTCATCGATGTTATTTTCGGAGATGACATGACAGATGTCATCTCCTATTCGGTAGTTTTTTATTCATATCGAAATGCTCTTTTTGGATTTAATTGATTGTAGGTATATTGCTGGGTTTTTTTTTTTAAAAAGCACTTATGAAATTCAAAATATTGTTGATACCTAATCGTTAAAACTGATAAAATATTTGTATATTATAAAATCAAATTCCAAGACGTTTGTTGACGTTGGTGTTGCCTTATTATTATTATTATTATTATAATGTTAGTATAGATAAATAATAAACCAATATATATAATATACTTATATATATAATAAACATTTATATATATATTTAGATATAATAAAAATGTGTTTGCTAAATAAACTTGCCGAACATGAATATTTGTGTTTCATTAAAATAACCTCGTCGTGTGCGCACGCCATTAGCCGGGCAGCCATCTTGTCACATCTTTACGTCGCCCGAGGCCCGAGGACCTTTTGAGAAGTACTTGACTTTGTTTATTTTTTCTTGACAGAAAAGTAAATATTAATATTGAGATATGGGTATCATTTTAAAGGGTATATAGTGTTCTATTATAATAAAAAATAATTGTTAACAGTAACTGTTATACTTTTCTTGTAAAGCTCGAAATAAAAAATAAATACGGTATTTTTTTTAATATTATCAACTTTAATCTTTATTTTCATCCCTTATTATTAATTTGAGTAATTTACTCTTAACCAAATTAAATTCTGGATTCGTTGAGCTTTCCGTGAGTATTTTTTATTTGACTGTAGCTGTAGCAGTTTTTCAGTAGTACGCGTTTTTGTTGAGGGAGTCTCGCGCGGTCATAAAAAAGAAAGTCAAATTTCATGCGCGGACAGGGGGGGCGAGAATCGCCGCGCGGCTTGGACGCTTGAGTGGTTATATACGAAGGTAGTTCCATTATTTTTCTACGTTTTTTTAAATTGTCACATTAACTAGTTAAGGCCGGATAAAAAAGATATTTTAAATGAAAATTAATTTGATTTTTTCATTGACGTTAAGTGTTGCCATTTTATATTTATTCGGCTAAGTGACAGTAGGTACAGCATTATTGTGAAAAAATCAGTTTTAGTTTGTTATTTTAATTAAACGGAATAAATGAATTAACAATACTGTTTATTTCTAAGTAGAAATGTACCTTACAGAGAGGTAAAAATATTGTAGTGTACATAAATCAATTACTTTCAATTAATGACGGACAAAAAGACTAGTATCCCAAATCTAAAAAAAAAATTGGTTTGACAAACAGACGCTTTCTCATCGTGATTCTTGTGTAATTGTTTTCCGTTTTCTTTCAGTTTTACTTCACCCGGACTGCTTATGGACTGTGATATTTCTCTGTGTGACCCTGTGCGTGTTTAAGGACTCCGAGATTTTCCCTGTGTGACATTGTGCTTTTTCTTTACTGGACACCGATCTCGCCTTATTGTTTGGATTTGTTATTAGTGAACTAGTTGTTTGCTAAGTATCGCTAAGATGGAAGGTCGTAGTGGCAGACCGACACGAATTCTGTGTATCAACTGCAATATATGCGTCAATACACTGCGCCGATATTATGCCTTGCAACTTGATACTAGAGTGACTACATTACTGTGTAGCTGGGTACATCCCCGAATCGTAAGTAGCTATTCTTGATTATGTTCCTTACTATTATTAGTTTACATTTTAGATACCACAACACTTATATTTTGTTCAAATTGTAAATGTTGACATTGACACTAAGAACTGGCCGTTTTTAGGAATACTTTATAGACAGATACATTATTATAGTTTCTGTGTTATTTTACAAGAAGGCTATAGGGAACAATTGCTGATAACAATATTTTCAATTGGTTTCAGATCACTGAAGAAGACTGTGTTTGCGAAGCATGCAGATATCTTGCATTGTTTAGTGTCAATCATGAGTTGCAAGAAGAAGTTTCGAGCAATGATAACCAACAAGCTGGATCAAGTCACCAAGGCCACACTAATGTGTGTCTTTTATGTGGCTCTTCTATTCTACGTAGACAAAGTGACAGAATACTGAGAGAAAACCCTTCTGAACTACAGCAGTCCATAATAAATATTCTAGAGAGCAGATTAGCACCGCAACAGGTGCACTACTATATTACATTCTCTCCACAACCTGTTTAAAAGTTATAATATGTGTTGGATATGGAACAAGACGCAAATGCTGGTCGAGTGTGGAATGAATGTATTTCGTGAAATCGGTTTCTTATATACAATTTCTTCTGCTATAATTAATACTGAGTGGGTATATATAAAAAGTTAGCTAAAACAAAACAAAAATACCCTACGTGCGACATTTTATCAAATGAGTAGGTATCATAGATATAAGATATATTTCTGTGGTAGGTATGGTATTCCGCAACAGTTGCATTAATAAAATATGTGACATTAGAAACACAAAGAATTTATAGGGTTACGGTCTTGGGTCTCATATTGTTTCATCGGGGAATTCCAAGTATAAGTTTCTATACCAGCAGCCGCATAGGAGCTTAAAATGACAGGCCTATTAATTTATTTTTCTTTATTTGCAGATTACAGTATCTGATCGTGTGTGTCATCCTTGTTGGTTACGCACTCAAAGAGAAGCACGACGTGGTAACGTTGTTGATGACACTAGATCCCTACCTGATAGATCCAACCTAGATCAAGAGGAATCTCAAGAGGATGATCAGCCTTCTGGATCCAATCCATCAGACCCAAGTCCTAATCGTCAAGCGGATGTGCAGAGCATAGTTTTACCTGAGTACAGACGAGCAGCTAATGCTAACCATCATTGCGTATATCCAAATTGTGGTAGTACCACACTGCATGGTATATCAGATAATTTACGTGTATTATGTCTTCAATAAAACACCAAATAACGTTATTTGTGTATTGAGCTAAGTAGCCTAGACATACAAGTGGATAAATCATAAGAGTAGGGTAGGAACAATACTGAGATAGAAGGTAGACTTAAAACACAATGAACCCAAACTTATACACTAAGAAATATGTAGATACAACATACCTTTCCCCCAAGTATACAAAATATATTTAAACTTTAACTTATACTTAAAGTCAACAATTTTGTATTTATTTAAATATCTAACATTAACATTATGTCCATTCGATATACATTGCATCAGCCCTTTTATAGGGGCCTTTTGTATGAGATAAAAGCTTATTTTTAATCTTACCCCCAGAATAGCCAGACTCATAATCACTGGGTATACCTAACATCTCAGCCCATTGGTCCGAACTCGGTATTTCAATTATTTCCTCACTCAAGCCCGTACCCCCCATTTCCAAATCTCGATTTTCTAATTCCAAACTTGCCTCTTCATTATTTACTTCTTCCCTCTCTCCTTCTCGGTCTGTATCTTCTGTGAGTTTCTTTTTAACCAGTTGGTCAATGTGTCGGTTGACAACATTACCATCACCAGTTTCAACTTGATAATTGGATGGCCCTTGCCTTTTAATCACCGTACCAGGCAACCAACGAGGTCCACTACTATAATTTCTATACATCACACTTTGGCCCACATTAGTTTCTCGAGTTACATTCTGAGCATTATTGGTAATCTGTCGATTAGTTTTATTTTGAACACGATTATCTGGGTGTATAACATCTAACAAGGTTCGTAGGCGCCTGTTCATCAAGAGTTCAGAGGGGCTCTTGTTAGTTACTGTGCAAGGAGTTACCCGCAATCCTAGTAGCATTCGAGGAATCTTAACATCCCAAGAGATGTCATCCATTTTTCGCAATTTGTCTTTTACAGTTTGCACCATTCTTTCGGCCAATCCGTTTGTTGCAGGATGATAAGGCGCTGTCTTGATATGTTTTATTTTATTCGCGTCCAAAAATTGCTCCAGTTCAGCAGACACAAAGGACGTTCCGTTGTCGGAAACCATGGTCTCACACAAACCATGGATAGCAAATAAATTTCTGAGGTGTCTGATAACCGTTCCCGCTGTCATATTGTTTACCACGATCACCTCAGGCCATCTAGAGTATGCGTCTACGACAATTAATATATATTTACCTTGAAAAGGTCCCGCAAAGTCCACATTTATTCGAGACCACGGCTTTGTAGGCGTGATCCACTCAGATTTAGTTTTCGGAGGCATGTGCCGATTTTCAAGACATTTATTGCATCCGCCTACTAATGCCTCAAGATCTTCGTTCAGTTTTGGCCACCAAACATAACTCCTGGCCAGTGATTTCGTTTGGACGATGCCATTATGTGTTTTATGTAAAGCACGTAGTATCGTATCACGCAATGATGACGGTACCACCACTCGACAACCCAATAAGATGCAATCTTCATGCATAGAAAGTTCCGAACGATGTAACCAGTATGGACGCAGTTCATCGTCAGTAACTCTAGCTGGCCAACCGCTTAGTACATTATGACTGACACGGGATAATATCCTATCTCGCTTCGTTGCTAATGCTATTTGGTCAGCATCTACAGGGAAGTCGGTAGGTGTCTCTGCCATCAGCAATACGTCACATAACTGCTGTTCAGGTTGATCGGGAACCGGCTGTGGCCATCGGCTCAATCCATCAGCGTGACCAATCTGTTGTCCCGGTTTGTACACAATTTCGTAACTGTGTGACGTCAACATAATTGCGATCCTCGTTAGGCGAGGTGACAAGACTGTGGGCATAGGTCGCTTCGGATCGAATATGCCCAACAACGGTTTATGGTCCGTAACTATAATGAAAGATCTTCCCATTATATAGTTATGAAACTTGCTAACTCCAAATGAAATGGCAGTGGCCTCTTTATCTAATTGTGAGTAACGACGTTCGTGAATATGCAGAGTTCTGGAACTCATAGCTACGGGGCGCTCCTGACCGTCTTCAATAACGTGGGATAATACAGCGCCGACGCCGTATTCTGAGCTGTCGCAAGTGAGTACCAACGGCTTATTTAAATCGTAATGAACGAGCGTCAAATCAGATGACAGCAACCTTTTAGCCGTGTCAAAGCTCCTTTGCTCCCTGTCTGTCCATTGCCAAGATTGAGCTATGTCGAGCAACCTATGTAGGGGCTCGAGCATGGTGGCTTTGTGAGGTACGAACCTCTCATAAAAATTATATAATCCTAAAAACGCTTGTAGCTGTTGAACGTTCTTTGGTTCAGGAGTGTTGACGATAGACTCAACTTTGCTAGGTGCAGGATGAATACCCTCAGCGTCTATGACAAAACCTAGAAACTCTACACATTCTTTGGCAAACTTACATTTGTTCCGATTGAGCCGCAAACCTGCCTTACCGATGCGCTCCAGTACAATGTCGAGGCGCTGCGTCATCTCCGACATCGTCCGGCCGCTGACAATGACGTCATCGATCAGTACCGCGACGCCGGGAACGCCCGCCAGCAATGCCGTCATCAAGCGCTGGAAAATTCCTGGGCAGGCTTTAACACCAAAAGCCAATCTGTGTACTGAAAACAAACCTTTGCATGTGTTTAAGGTTAACAGCTGTGCTGTGGCGTCTGTGACGACCACCTGTGTATATGCACGGTCAAGGTAGAGTGTCGTGTAAAATTTTCCACCAGCAATCGTAGCAAACACTTCACTTGCAGTCGGCATAGGGTAAGTATCAGACTCGGTAGCCTGATTAACCGTACTACGATAGTCACCGCAAAGACGAATGTCCCCGTTTCGTTTGGGTATTGGAACAACCGGAGTCGCCCATTCTGAAAAAGACACAGGGCGAAGTACCCCTTCCCCCACCAAACGATCTATCTCTTGTTCAACTCTGTTTTTAATGGCATAGGGTACGGGACGTGCCTTCAAAAACCTAGGAGTCGCACCTGGTTTCAAATGTATAGCCACAGGGTCCCCCTTGTAAGTACCGAGTCCGTCCCTGAAAACCACGCTGTGCTTGCTTACAATCTGATCGTTCGCTGACATGTCAAGTTCAGATATCATATTAATATTTAAAGTAATACCTAGTGCCTCGAACCAGTTACGTCCCAACAGATTCGGTCCCGAACCCTTAGCTACAATGACATTCAAAACACACTTAATGTCTTTATATTGTACTTGCACTTGAGCTTGTCCCATCACTGTGACCGGCGAGCTGTTCCACGTGCAAAGGCGGTTGGGTACCGCGCGCAAAGCGCTGCGCGAGCGCACGCGCGCCCACGTGTGCTGGTTCACCAAGGAGAAAGCGGCGCCGGAGTCCACCTCCATCGCGACCTGCGCGCCGTCCAGTAGCAGCTTCACCTCGTATGCCGGAACGCGAGTGCTCTCTATGTTATAAATGCCATTAAGATGCACGTCAGTCTCGTTTTCGGCTAAGTTAATTTTTTCAGAACGACTATTCTTTTTAGCAGTACATATTCTCTCGATGTGACCTTTCTTCTTACAAAAGTGGCACACGGCGTTAACGAAGCGACATTCGCCCGCGTGCCGGTCTCCACATCGATAACACAGTCGAACATTTGCTTTAGATTGCACGGCGTTGACGTCCATAGGTTCACTCGACGGCGGCGACGTCGCCGCGGCGCCCACTGCGGCCGCGTCGTAGCTGACGGCGGCGCCAGCGATGGAGGCGCTCTGCATCATGCGAGCGTCCCTGCCCGCACTTTCGGTCGATAGCATAGCATCCACTACGTCATGGTATCGCAAATTATCTTTCTTTAGCAGTTCGTACTGCAAATTGTGATTGTTCATACCGCATACCAATCTATCACGAAGCATCCTTTCCATATCCGTAAAGTTACAACCGGCACTGATTTTTCTGAGTTGCGCTATGTAATCTGCGGCGGATTCGCTGTGTAGTTGATCGCGCTTATAGAATTTGAACGACACAGAAATCTCATTAGGTTTTGGGCTGTAATGTTTGGTTAGGATCTCTTCAATTTCACTGAATGTTACTTCACTAGACTTTTTAGGTGTAATCAACGCCAGAAGAGTCTCGAACACTTGTACACCGCACACTGTATAGAAATTTGCCCTTTTAGCCGAATCTGAGACGACGCCATTCGCCTCAAAACAATATTTAAGTCTGTCGATGTAATTGTCCCAATTATCACTTTTCACATTGAACTCATGAAATTTCACTGATTTACACTCCATTGTCGTGTTTTCTACTCGTCGCCAATATTATGTCTTCAATAAAACACCAAATAACGTTAATTGTGTATTGAGCTAAGTAGCCTAGACATACAAGTGGATAAATCATAAGAGTAGGGTAGGAACAATACTGAGATAGAAGGTAGACTTAAAACACAATGAACCCAAACTTATACACTAAGAAATATGTAGATACAACAACGTGCAACTGTTTTAAGTAATCATAAATATTACTTGCCAAGCCTAGCTCGAATCTGCTCAGACCATTTAATAAGTAATTCATGGGAGACACTATTTGATTCTGAAAACAGAAAGAAAGAAAGAAAACTTGCTAAAACCTTTTATGATTGTTGCATGTGATGGATATATTATTGATTGTTATGGCCCATATAAAGCAACTACATCAGACGCTGAAATTATGTCCAGTCTATTTTCTTCTGGCAGTTCTTTAAGATCATATTTCAGAGAAGATGATGTGTTCATTCTGGACAGGGGTTTTAGGGACAGTATAAGTTTACTAGAGGGTTGTGGCTTTAGAACATGTATGCCAGAATCACTTTTAGAAGGCGAACACCAATTAACTACAGCTCAAGCTAACAGAAGTCGCTGTGTCACTATCTGCCGTTGGGTGGTAGAGGCTGGCCATGGCCACTTTAAACGGGATTTTAAACTTTTTAGGCAAGAATACTTTCATCGGTCTCTGCCACACATGATGCAAACATTTCAAATAGCAGCAGCTCTTTTGAACAAGTTTGGTGTTCGCTTTCAAAATAATGAATATGTAAATGAAATACTTGAAATAATTAGAGAAAGGATGAACTTACCAAACAATCTGGCAAATATGGTTGATGCCTTAAATATGAACAGACGAACCTCACAATTTCGTAGTATTACTGCTGATCGCAATAATGTTTTATTCTTCCCAACCCTGGAAAATAGAGATTTAATTCTCTTCGCCCTGGGAACGTACCAAATAAGACAAGCTCGCTCATATTATGGCGAGCATGTACGTTTCCACGGTGGGTACAGAATTGAAGTTTCCAGTGAACACATTGATTCCTCTGAATATAATCTTAGAGGTACTGGCGTGACAACACTAATAAGAGGTAAAATTAAGTCACGTCACGTATATAGAAAGCAATATTATGTATATACATTATAGTAGAAAATGATATTCCTGGTAGGACAGGAATCGGTGAGTAAGTACTGCTGTAATTGGTTAGTTGGTCGGCGCACAGTAGGCTGTTGCGCTCATGTAATGACGCTAGTCTGGTATTTAGGATGGGCCAGACATCAGCAAAATATTACAGCACCTGCAGAATTTCTGGATGAAATAATTGTAAGAGAGGGTGACGAAGAATAAATATTAATATTAAAAAAATTCTGGTTTTATTGA
This sequence comes from Cosmia pyralina, assembly GCA_946251885.1. Classification (NCBI taxonomy): domain Eukaryota; kingdom Metazoa; phylum Arthropoda; class Insecta; order Lepidoptera; family Noctuidae; genus Cosmia; species Cosmia pyralina. The sequence goes on along the minus strand of OX276342.1, from coordinate 19,196,257 downwards.
TTTATATCAACTTAATCAACTTAGTCCAGACACATTCTAGGATTATATAAATACTTACTTATTTATTTGAAAATTAGTAAGTTTTTATAAATTCCTAGAATACTATTACAATGCTATTACTTCAATACCTAAGACAGTACTGACGGTAACTGGCAGCCTCAGTCCTATTCTCCTACACAAACCTATCCCTAAGGTAAGGCCAACCAAACAGTATTTATACCTATCTTTTACAATGCATTGCATGCTGAAATAACTGGGTAAAGAAAATACTAATGCATTATTGACCTTTCAAGGCCCATGCCCACCACGGCGCACGGATAGGTCACGCACTTGTCTTACTTCGGTTTGCAAGAAAATGTTTGTGATAATGTCCACTGCAAACCACGGACACACTAAGCATCAATTGACGTCATTAGACTTGCTCAAATAAGGCGCTCACACAGATAGCTCAACGCCATGCATGCTATGCATGCGGTACACAGTACCTATGCACGAATATGTTTGTGGTCAGTGGGCCACGCACGCTACAATTGTATAGTTGTGAGTATGTAGTGTGTAAGTACTGCAATGGAAATGTAAACCCACGTTGTAAAACAAATGAATCCACGTAGCTAAAAATTGGCTAAAATGCACCGCATGCCCCTTCACAGCATGCATAGACATAACCTACAAAAGTTCATGACTGAATTTCTATTAATCTCGGCCTTCTCGAACAAAAATTCTTGCACAAACTAATTCAGTAGTTGACACTGAGTTAAACAAGATATTTTTCATTAAAAGACGCAAGAATTTAATCTCAGCTAAATTAATGTATGGGCGGCTGCCATTGTTCTTTATATTAATTGTCATCAAGTTGTATAAATTATCAAAAAAATAAGAGATGCATCACCAACAAAGTTGTAGTACATGAATATAAACTTCGGTCTCATAATATTAGTTATGTTACTTAACCCTCTGCCGCTGAGGTTACGTCTGACAGACAACGCAACATAAAATTTTGGTTGCTATGCCGACATTTTTCCGAGAATCGTCCTGCGCCGCTCAGTAGCTTCCTGCGCCCGCGCGCCCCTCCCGTCAGTGCGGCGACGACAGCCGCAGCGTGCGTATGTGACGAGTATTACAGCTGCGGTGTCCGTGATACGTAAGGTCAGTAATAAGTGATGTGTCGTGTAGACGTATTGTCAGTAAAATGATTATATCCCAATACTGTATTATGGACGTAACGTCAGTATTTTCATAGTGTATTTTATACTACACGACAGCAAAATTGTTGATATTTACGTAATTCATTGTTTATTTTGAAATATAATATATATGCGTTATTATTTTTAGATGGATTGTAACCAACAACAACCAACTGACCGACAGTCTAGGAAGAGAAAGTGTACCGACGACCATATTCAGCAATGGTTGGAGGAAGAAGACGAGTTAAAGTTTAGTGATGTCGACGATGAGGTTGCCGATCGGAATTTCACCATTGAGGAGGAAATACATGAAGACAGTGAAATATCGAGTGGTGATGAACAAGAAACATTCCAGGAGCAGCCGGCCAGTCCTGGAAGCATAGACTCTGAAGAGGTTGTTTTGCCAAATTCAAGAGGTAATAATAAGTACGCAAAACTCGACGTTGGCCACAAGCAAATTTTTATCGATTACTGGATATAGCTGGTATTAATGCATATGTGCTTTACAGTGAGTATCCAGAATGCAAAATGAGAAGAGCTGACTTTCTTATGAACCTTGCAAGGGAATTGGTACTGTCAGCTCTAAAACAGCGAGTTTATAACGAAAAACTTCCAAGAGAATTGCATATGACTCTTCGGCGCGTTTTAGGACAAGATTTGCCACCTCCTCAGCCACCAAACGACACTGGCGCATCATCAACAAGAAAGTTGTGTCGTATCTGTCCAAGTAAATTGAAGCGGCAAACGAGAATTATTTGTTGCATTTGCACAAAACCGATTTGTTTGCAGTGCGCCGCTCAAGTTTGCGCTGATTGTAAGACTGAACATTGAGACTGTATTGTAACAAAAGTACTCTAAGAATTTCTATTTTTTATTTTTTTATGAATAGTTTCAAGCCAGAAGAAGGCAAAACTAAGTTTTTATAGTTATGTTTTTTAATATTTTTCATTTTGTTAATTTTTAATAGTCATTGTACCAAAAGTTCCTTGATCTCGTAAGTGATACAAATATAATTATAAATTCTTAAATCTGAGTTTTATTGCAACTCTCATTGTAATTACCATTTAAAAATATGTCAAATGTTATATTAATTCAAGTTCCATGACAAAATATATAATACCTACAACATAAATAGTACTCTACTTACACGTCTATCAGACTACTCCTCAATATAATAGACATAAAAATGGCACCTCAGTTGCAGAGGGTTAAATAATAGCTTTGTGCTCAAAATGGTAGATCTGTCACCAAATAAATCGATTTATCGATTCCTAACTGCAACTCCTCTTTATTTTTTACTTTGTCACCAATACAGTAAGTTAAAGTAAAAGTATTCGTTATCTATTTAGTACATCAATTCATAATTTTAATGAAAATTTGTTGAAAGACGCGGGGATAAACTGACCAGAAAAGAAAAAGGGGCCCCCCTTTAAAATCTTCACTTGGTTATTCAGTGATCATTATTTTTAACAATAAATACGAATTATTTTGACTTTAAATTACTATTTTGCTTCAAATTTTATTTATATGATACTTCGTGCGGAAATTAAGATCCTTGTGGGAGGCATAAATGTCCAGTAAATAGTAATTGACTCTTTTGTTTGAAACGATGATTTTTTGGACCTTTATGAAAATTTTTAGTGATATTTATATCATTTTTGGTGATATCTTTAAATTAGTTTGCTTACATACTTATTAGGACAAACCTATATATACATACAAAAACATTTATTTGGTACTAGAACCTATATCTGCATGATTTTAGATGATTTATTGTGGAATTGATTTTATATTAATGTTTGGTGACTACATTTTGATGACAAATCTACTATTTTGGTGACAAACCCTATTATTTAGGGAACACAAAACTAGTTAAATTATTGATAGCTTGAATCATACCCATTTTGAATAAATGGTTTTTGACTTTGACTTTGACTAACTACAGAATGAGTTGAACAGTGCCTCTACCATGAGTTGTTATCAAAACCTGACTCGCTAGCGTTAGCGGTAAAATCTTGCGTCATTCAATAATGCGACTAAACAGAAAGGTTGGCTGTCAGTGAACTGTGCAAACTCATGGTAAAGGTACAGGACTTGGATGCTATGAGATCTCAGAACATTTTTTGGTGGAAAGATTGCATCGAGAGGCTTGGCATTATTTTCATCTCAATAATGGATTGTTTAAAATAAAATACTTGCTTTATTTTCAGTCATCGACCGACGAGGTAACTGTGGGGTAGGCATTACATACAGTAACCGTGCCGCAGGCAACGAGTTCAACCACCGGGCAGCAGGAGCAACAAACATGGTCATCAGAGTCCTTTACACCAATATTGGAACCATTTAACGAATTTACGTCCGGGCTGAATATTAATTTTATGAATGGAGATTGCACACAACTTGATGTATTTGAGCATTTTTTGGACAGAAATTTAGTGACGCAGATTGTGGATCACATAAACCAATTTCATAATTATTTTATTCTTAGAACACCTTTACCTTCACATTCAAGACTGCAGAAATGGCATAATGTAACTGTACCCGAATTTTATATCTTTATTGCCGTAATTATGTTGATGGCTCGGAATAATCATTTAACTATAGAAGAGCACTGGTCTAATGACCCGCTGTTGTTAACACCTATATTTGGCAACCTAATGACTCGAAATCGTTTTTGTAGTATTTTAGGAATGTTACATTTTAATAATCCTATGCAAACAAATCAAAACTCTATTTTAGAAAAAATCGAATTAGTTACTAATCACGCCCGCGATAAATATAAAGCTTTGTTAACGCCCTATCAGAATCTATGCATTGATGGAAGTATTGTTCCCTTTAATTAAACCACAGATCGATTAAGAAAATAATAAAATCAAATGTTAAAAACACGTAAGTAAAAATAATCCAAACGTTTAGGTAAGTACCTACACGTAGTTTATTATTAACGCTTAATTACCTATTACGAGTGATAGTGACGAAAACATGGATCAACACATAAATAAACATTACAAATACGACACATGAATTTAGTTTGTTTTCTTATTTTTTGTTTTGCGCATTCTTTGCATCGTCTATAGTGACCTTTGTTTACGGGCATGTGGTCGACTGTGATACCAGGCAGTACTCTTATAGGATTATTTTTAATCCTGCAGGGTACACGGGCATGTGTTAATGCCAATGGATTGTATTTTTGGATTATTTGTCGTATAACATTTAATTGGAAATCAGCAATAGGTGATTTACTTTTTTTATCGCGCCATTTGATAACCGTCAATGGTGGATTGGATTTTGTGATAAGCTCACCTTTTTTTAATTTTTGGGTCATAACTGGCATTCCCGCTCTGTTTTTCCTTACTGTACCACATGCGTATATTTTATTGTCATGTAAATATCGAAATAATTTTGGACTAGTAAACCAATTATCAATATACAAGTGTCTTTGAGTCCCAAAAAAATCTTTGAGCAGTGTAGCAACTACTGCACCGCCTACTCCCAAACTAGCTGGATCCGTGATAGCACTTGTTGCACCGCAATAAACTATGAAGTTAATAATAATGCCGGTGGTAACGTCACAGAGAACAAACAATTTTATACCGAATCTGTTTCGTTTTTTCGGAAGATATTGTTTAATATTTAACCTCCCCTTAAGCTATAAGTTATAAATCAATATTTTAGTGACTGTATCAAATAATAGTTTTCTTTATATTATAATTATAATGACTTGGCAATGAGCACAAGAAGGAATAAATATAAAACGACGTCAACGACATTTTATTCATCACATAATTTTGTACGTAAATAAATAAATAAATACAAAGTTAACAATGCAGTCAAAATCTATGCAGAATGTTGTTGCAAAAACGCAACTATAAAATTGTCTTCTACGGTATATTATGTAGAATCTGATCACTTCTAAGTAACACACACAAAGTAACTACCTGCTTATAAATAAGTTTCTTATTCTTTAAATAAACGTTATTATTATTATCAAGACATACCTCAGAATCATCATCTTCTGGTCCAACATTCTCCACAACATTCTCCGAGTCCGATTCCACACCTTGTAGAATACTTAAAAGCTCATCCGCAGTCAGTTCCTCGTTCATATTTAATAAAATAAATAAATATTGCTGCTGGCTGCACTATTACAGTGACCTTGACAGTCTTACGTTTATGACGTCACAGAACGTCTTCTATACTAGTCCGTGGCGCCCGGGGCACTGACAACCATAAACTTTTATCGAAAACAAACTATTTTGTAGGGATGCGAATATAATTATCGATAAGGATTGCCAATTTAACTATTTAACCTTTTGAACGCCACGGTCGTGTATAGCCGACAAATGAAAACGTGCCCAAAACGCCACCGTCGTATATAGACGACAAGAAAACGACATTTTTAAAGTACAAAATAAATAATAGGTTGGGGAAAAAGTTTCTTCGCATTTTTTAAGAAAATTCAAAACGTTTTTTAATATACTTTATTTACATTTATCTAAATTATGTAGGTACCATTTTGTTCGATAACTTTTTGCCATCTTGTAGGTAGGGACATGATCCCATTGCTATAGAAATTTTGGGACTTCTGATCAAAATACCGCGACAAGTGGTTTTGGCAGTCCTCTCGTGATGTTAACCTGACACTGCCTAAAGAATTCTGAAAAGTCTGAAACAAGTGGAAATCTGAAGGTGCAAGGTCAGGACTATACGGCGAATGCATTAACACCTCCCGGCCAAACTCTCTTAATTTTTGCTGAATGGCTAAAGATGTGTGAGGTCTAGCGTTATCATGATGAAAAACCACACCCCTTCTGTTCATTAATTCCGGCCGCTTTCTCTTAACTTCTTGCTTTAATCTCATCAGTTGTTCGCAGTAGAGTTCAGAATCGATGGTCCTGCCTGGTGGTAACAGCTCATAATCAATAATGCCCTTCCAATCCCACCACACACACAGCATCACCTTCTTGCGAGTTAACTCGGGTTTCGCCACAGTCTGTGAAGCCTAACCGGCCTTTGACCACAACCTTTTTCGCACGTTCTTATCGTACGTGATCCACTTTTCATCATCAGTTATCAAGCTTCTTCAAAAATGGTTCGGTTTCATTACGTCGTAATAAAGAATCACAAATTAGTACATGGTTCATTAGGTTTCTTTCAGTGAGCTCGTGAGGTACCCAAATATCGAGCTTTTTTGCGTACCCAGTTTTTTTCAAATGCGCCAAAACTATTTTGTGGTCAATTCCCAGTTCTTCAGCTACGTCGTAACTACTGATATGCCAATATTGCTCCACTTTTTCAAAAATGGGATCCATTTTATCCGTAATAGGGCGACCAGAGCGACGTGCATCTTTGACATCAAAATTTCCGGATTGAAAACGCTTAAACCAAACTTGTGCTACTCTCACAGACATTGCACTGGGTCCATAAACATCGCAAATTTTTTTCGCGGCTTGCGCTGCATTTTTACCTTTTTTGTAGTAAAATTTTAAAATGTATCGCATTTCTTCATTAGATTCACTCATCTTGACAGTACGAAAAACAAATGAAAATCACACATTTTCCTAATTTGAATTTGGAATTATGTTCTTTAAAATTTAAACTTTCAATGATACCAAAACCAACCAGATACAAATAGTATAGCCACAGAGATTTTATTTTAAGTTCATACATACTATAATGCGAAAAGACTTTTTCCCCAACCTAATATACTAAATTAAGTTTTCTGTGTTTTTTTTTTCCTATTATTTAAAACTACATTAATGAAATATTGTAAAATGGCACAAACATATATTTATTGGTTACATTTCACTAGAAAAAACAATCATTAAAAATTGTTAATCGAAATCCGTAAAAAAGTGGTCTTCCTCACGCCACAGTCGGCAAGACACTACAGCTAGTGATGGGTAAGTAAGGTAACTTAAATTTTAAATATATGAAATATTTTATTAAAAGTAGACAATTGACACAATTGATTACTTTGACAATTATTTTTTAATGACAATTAATCGTATCTGAACATTCCTAATGCATAATTTTTATAGAATTGTGTAAAACATCCTAATTGATATCTATCGATTGATAATTTACTGTCCACTCTCGCGCATCCCTACGCAAAAGTGCATAAACAGTGACCTGTACGCCACAGTCGGGAATAGACGTCAAGCGGTGACGTCATTAGCGCTACAGGAGACTGCTAGTGATTTCCTACACTTATTATTATTTATTTATTATGTCCCACAATGTCACATCCCTACTCGCATGCGAGGAAGTTGTCAAAAGTCTTGCCAGCCACGCCACAGTCGGCTCTTCCCGACAGCGGATGACGTCATGAACGAGCTTAGTGCTGTACCTTATTATTATTTGATTTATTCGTTTGTAGTTCTAATGTCTGCTTTTAGGTTGTTTAGAACTTTGTAACCGGTGTTTAATGATAGTATGATACTAAATAGGGTAAAATAAATAAAAGAATAATGCAACGAGTAATATTTTATTTAAAAATATGGAACGAAAAGCAATGATTAAAATTGTCGTTTTCTTGTCGTCTATACACGACGGTGGCGTTTTGGGCACGTTTTCATTTGTCGGCTATACACGACCGTGGCGTTCAAAAGGTTAATTACGGTTTGGCACCTATCCGACGGACGAAATTCGTCTATTTTCCATTTGTTATAATGTAGTTATCCAAGTTCATATTTTACTGACCTCAAATTGTTTTCGATAATAATGTTTCTAAATATTTCATCGGCTGAAATCAAACAGTGTTAACTTTCGCGTCACATCACTGGCCGACTATATATCAAGTCCTTGGCGTTCTGGGGACATCAAAAATTTTCGGAGTTTTTGTTTTTGCCAATTTTGTGACAATTAAGGGCTTCTTTTGTGTGGAAAAATAAAAAATAGGGTATTAGACAGTGCTTTTAATTTATGAAATGGAAAAAATCTGTTAAATTCAGTAAATTTATTTTTATAACATAAATAAAATGAAGGGCTTCTATTGTAGACGTGGCGCTGGTGGCACGAAAATCCGGAGCTTCTATTGGTGTCCGTGGCGGTGAAAAGGACAGAAACTCACTGAGTGGCTACTCCAACAAGATTATGATCACACAGAATCACTTTTAACTTAACCTAGCATTTGCACGCTCATACACATACGCTCACACATATACACACGCACTTACATACACACACACACACATGCATACACATTACACACTCACAAGACTATCAACTATTTAATTTTATTATTTGTTATCATTTTCTGTTAATTGTTTAATTGTGGATGGATAGATCGACAGTGTCCTCACTTATTAAATATGTAATATAAGAACTTAGCCTTTTGGCCGTCAACTGTCTCTTAAAACACAGGTATATCCTAGTTTAAGAGAAACATTCCAGCAATTAGACCAGCAATCCTCCTCTCAAACAGTCAATCCACCAAACAACGATACATTGACTGTCGCAGTCGACCAATCACACTCATCCGCTGAAGCAAGCACTACAAACGAGCAAACACTATCACCCTCTCTCCAGGACCAAAGATCCTCCTCTCGCACTGCAGCAGTCAATCGACCACATAAAACTAGTCAGACTAAGAGAAAATGTGTATAGCAAAACGAAACCTTAACTGCACTTAAACGCCTGGAAAATATTGCTTCTTAATTAATAATCCTGGATCAAATGAAAAACAAAAGGATGAGTTTTATTATTTTGGACAAAGTATTGCTGCTCAGTTAAGATCATTGCCATTAAATAACGCTCTGGATATGCAATCCAAAATTCAAGTTTTGCTAAGTACAGAAAGGTCTCGATTGTCCACTTCATATTTTCAGCAATCCACTCCGTATTCTAACACATCTATATATTCTGAAGAAACATCAGCATCTGCCGATGATCGATTCATAGTTACAATACCCACGCAGTCAAACACTCAAGAATCAGAACAGAATATTTTTTCTCAAGCTTGGAATAATGCCTAATGTCTATGCTGAAATAAATAAAAAACATGAATGGTATTCAAAATTGTTTTACTCACTTTAATAAAATCCTTTAGTGCAGTAGCAATGCAATTTGATAAATAAAAAGCTTGGTATTCACCCCCTGAAGCTCCGAGACTGTAAAAAAGTGTTTACCGAATGGCTTAAGTCCAGCACATACGATGATATTGAGTCTATTGTATCTACTCTTCAATAGTTTATTACTATACACGTGTTTTTTTTATATTGTTAGTGGAAGGAGTTGTAATAGACTTCTTCCGATCCCAAGACACCGTCGTAGGGCTAACTTAATCTTAAACTTAGACTTAAATTTTAACTTAATACTTATACTAACTCTTAATTTTATTTCTATAGTCGTGCTAAATATTTGAATTTTTTTAATTCAAACAGTATACATCCTCACACTCTCATACACTCACACTCACTTGTTTACACCACACATACACGCGCATTGTTACCTTTTTCTTCGTAAAATGTTTATTAATTTAGATTTTTTATTTTTCTTTCTTGTTTATCATGTTTTCAATTGCAATTTGTAGTTAAAATCCTAGCGGAAGAGCGGAGTCTCCTAACACACGCAACTATTGCTTAAAAGGAGATCTCCAATACATTTGTGACAAAGCACTTTGTAATTGAAATAAACTTTTTTTTTTTATTTTTATTTTTTTTTTATTAGCTATTTCACTACAAACAACTGGAACGAATTGTGAAATTGTCAATTTTCCTACTCTGTACAATTGCTTCTAGAGATACAAATGAATCACCTGTAGCTAAAAATCTTAGTATTATTTCCAATTTGGTTATTGCCGGGATGGCATTTCGCATGTGAGTATCGTTCTTTGTTATTTTGTCCCCAATTTTTCTTAACAGCTCGTCAAATTTCTCTGGGAGCATTCTCAAATGGTTTCTGTAACCATCATGATCTTTTTGACGCATTTCTTTAAGCAGTTTACTGCTTGCTTCAAAATCTTCCCTTTTACTAATCCAATCTCTTACCCAAACCCGTCTTCGTTTTTTCTTTTTATCTCTCATTAATTTAGCTACACATTCAATTGCTAGTAACAACACGATTTTGTTTAATTCACTTCGATTGTTATCCATGTTTGGCGCACAAGAATAGGTAGGTACAAAATACTCTCACGAACTGTCCTGTGTATACGCGATGGTAATAATGGCATGCAAGGGCACAACTTGCATGTCAGTATTACTTGCAAATGTATCCGCAGTGGCCAGTTACTCGTGTGCTTCAAGCTGTAATCCTCATATTTGAAATCTTAATGAAAACGAATTTTGACAACGCAAAAAAATAGTCCTGAAATAGTCATAAATAGTCATAAATAGTCATACATATCAGATAAATAGTCGCATTATAGTTTCGGCGTTATAGCTATAGGTCAATGAGGATTATGGCTTGAACATCAAGCTGTAATCCTCATCTCTAGTGCAAGCAAACGGTAAAGTCTATCGAACTGGTTTAGGTTCCAAAAAATAGTCATGAAATAGTCATAACGATATGCCAAATCTCAAAAATAGTCAATAAAAGAATCCAGAGATATAAAGGTACCCTGATGAGGATTATGGCTTGAACATTTGAAAACTTCAAATTTCTCCGGAACGCCTGCGATTTTTGGTTTGAAGTTGGTGCCAAAAAATAGTCATGAAATAGTCCTATGAAGTGAAAATAAATTTGAGCTGATTTATTTTAAAAATAAAAAGTTTTTATTTTCCCTACATTTCTATGGATGTACAGTCGTGTACAACATTTATAAAGCTTGTATGGAGTACTACACACAAATATATTTATTGGTGAAAAAAGTTCTATAGATGTTACAGGTTTAGTTACAGATGCTAGCACAACAAGCTACTACAATCTGTTAAAGTTCTTTAATAGATTTTCAACTTTATTTTTAATGCTTTAAAGTTAAAAACGTTTTAAAGAAATTTGATAGATTGATAAAAAAAATAGATTGAAAGATAGTTTGATGTGGGGCGCCTGAACAAGTTTCTCTGTATTCTACCTACCACAATAGTGGTATACCAATATTAAGGTTATGAAACAAAGTTCAAATAAGAAATTATTACATTATGAAATAATTACGAACTAACAACTAATACTATTTTTGTCACACAAACACTAAGTATTACCTAATAATAAACATATATTTATCAATTATAAACTCTTTGTTAAATAACTAACTTGAAATCGATGGATGAGATCTATGTCACTCTGGTGGTGTTGACGGAGACGGAACATGTGCGAGCGAGATAGCGTGTCTCTCTCTAATGTTGTGGGTCGCAGGCCGACGAATATGCAATGCGTGCGATGTATGGATAACGGAGCGCAGCTACAAATAGTAGCAGCGTTAAGGTAGGCCGCGGTATGGCGACATCTATATCCACTTCACCCAATGTTCATTTCTAATAGTAAATACTCAAGTTAGGTACTTTAAAAAATATCGAAATCGTATGGGTTTGCCTACAGACTTCCCTCGGTTTCTCCAGGATTTCATCATCACATCCCAACTTCCGTGCCATAGGACCATAGGATCTGGAGTATACCCTATTAAACAAATAAAGAATTTTACAAATCGGTCGCGCCGTCTTCAGGTAAGTGAGTAATAAAAACACATACAGGCCAATTAAGGACCTTCTTGCGAAGTCATTTAAAAATCGATGTACCTACAATGTGTACAATATACATTCACAGAAAAAAAATCCAGCTGAACATACATATAACCACCCCTGTGTTTTAATAAATAGTATTTATTTATTTATCGCTAACATTTCGTGGGCGCAGAAATATCGCCGCGCGCCATCGCGCCACCACCGAGCGCTGATAGTTCTAAAACCGGCAATTGGCTACAATTGCATTATACGAATCGGAATTATTTAATAAATTCAATTCAAATAATATAATTCAATAATAGAATGATGTATATGTGCAGTGTAATTGTTTATATATATTTGTGTGAGTCAGTTTCGCGAAATCGATGTAAGTATTACGTTACTAATTATGTTTATAAAATAATTATTTTTAAATACCATATACAAAACCATTGGCGTCATTTAGCTCCTAGTTCTTTAACCATATTGAAGAAGATGGGATCATAACATTACATATAGGTACTTGCTATTAGCTCTGGATATATTTTAAATATCTTTTTTTTTGCGTTTTTTTATTTTTATTATGTATCTTTTAACTACATTTACATAATATCTTCATACTTCCCTTGTACTTCATTACTTATTTATTAGTACCTAAACATTACGACGCAAATTAAGATGGCACCACTGCTTCATTTCGAGTAAAGCGCTTTTGTTTCTCGGGATTGGTCACATAGCGCTATCCTTGTCTTCACTCAAACGCAGCGATCGCAGTGTGATGGGCTGGAGTTTGTTTTGCTTGTTATCAAGTTCAGTTGAATGTAAGTCAAGGTTACAAGGATAACGTGTGTCGTCGCTTGTTGCATTTGCATAATATTGAGAAAATGGCTATTTGGTCCAGTGATATTGAAATCATGAAATAATTTGTGATGTGTACTCTGGGAAGGATTTTAAGTGCTAAAGAGATTTATGAACTTTTACGAAGACGGGGTGTCATATTGGAAGTCCGTTTAATTGTGAGTATGAAACGTATTTTCGACTTAGATTACAATTAACAAGCAGCCAGTCTAGTTTCCATTAACGGAGCATAGAGACAAGGATATATCGCTATTTGGTCGATCCCGGGTTAATACAACAGACGTTACTCTTGGAGTGGAAAGTTTCTGTTAATTTTTATCATTAGACATTGCGTGCGAAAACTTTATCTTACGGTGACGTTTACGTTGCGGTTATTATAGGAAATTTTAAATCAAATATATGCTAGTTAAATTCCTAATAAGCAAAAAATATCTATTTCTGGTACCTACTTTAAGTGATTTTGAACTATAATCGATTTAATTCTATGAAATATTTTATTTTAAATTTTTGGTTCCTTTATTGCACTGAACCCGTTACTAAGCTGTAGCACACAATGAAATTTATATTATTTTTTTAGGTAAATAAATATATATTTTGTTTAACTCCCCCCGCTCACCTCTTTGTCGCATAATGAGAGATGGAGCGATGTTTCTGTTTGACATGTCCATGTTTTTGTAAATTAACTACCTATTTTCTAAATTAACTAGTGGCCCTTTCAGAACCAACGCCGCCGCCGCTACGACGGGTCTTATCTCATCTATGTATAAGCAAAAGCAATATGCAAAAAGCAACATTGAGGTTCCCATGACAATGAAAAATACATGATTGACACTAGAAATGTAATGAAAACTAACGTAGATAATGTAATCAAGCTTTGGAATAAGTTTGTCATGTAAGTAATACATACTTTTATGTTGGTACTGTATCTATAAAAGCCACTACCTACTATACGAGATAAAGATTTGAGGCTCCTACTCCGGGGAGCATATTTCATTCACTTTAGATTTAATTTTCCCAACTGGTTAAAAAGGCATAAAAAGGTTGTTGGCGATGTTCAGCGAATTGTACAAAATGCGCGCATTTTTTAAGTCCCCTCCTAATGCCAATGACCTTGAACGTTATTTTTATGCAATATTAATTGATATAAAACAACGTATTTTCATTTTTCTAAATGTAGCAAAACCACGTTCTTTTAATTCATTTTCTGAAGATATTCATATTTTTTGTATCCTTTTTTGGGTAAATTTGAAAGAATAATTAAACCATTTTATTCCTTCAAATTTCGTTAAAAAAAAAATAAAAAATATACTAGCATCTAGTGAATGCTAATCATAAGAAAGTGGTTTTCTTATATTTTGAAAATATAAATACCTACGCAATTTTATATAAATTAATAATGCGTAAAAATTACTTTCAAGGACGTTGGCGTTAAGAGAGGCCTTGATATGTTACATATTATGAAAACTGACACCTAACTAGGAGTAAAAATAATCCTTTTTATCTTCCTAAACCATATTTATTTTTAAAATTAATTTTCAGTACTACAAATGATCTCGCTGTCCACGAATGTCAAGACTCAAAACTACGGTATTCTAAAGTGGCAGTTCATCATCTCAACGGCTTCAATAATTTTATGTATATTATTAATAGGGATTGTCTTCTGCATGTAGTAAAGTACATATAAGTAGTAGTTATATATACATGTCATGCATGACATATTTTTGTAATATCGGTAATTGGTTCCCATGGCTTAGATATTTTAATTATACTCAGGATAGTGCACTTTATTCCAGAAGATTATTAACATTGTAATAAAAATTTAAGCTAATTATTACTCATTTAGGTCATTATTACAAATCATGTCGGTACGTATTTTTTGTTGTTGTAGGGAAATGTGTTAAAAAATAATGTGTAAAGTATAATTGATCTATCTTTTTTAAATTTTATTTTTAAATTGTTTTATTGGCGTCACAACATGAAAAGAGGTCCAAAACCCAAGGTTACATTAGAAGACCAAAAGGCTGTATATTTTAAATTCAAAGACATTTTTCGAGAGGGATTACCACATCGGAATCATAATGTATATAGTGAATTGCAATCCGAATTACAATTTAAGATGTCGACAAGGGCAATACAATTAAGCCTTAAAAAAAATTTTGCATATTTTTTCAACCAAAATCTGAACGTTACTGATAGCGTTGTAGACGGTCTCAAAAATATTTCTACACCTAATAGCAAAACGCATACTTTCATAATAGATATCATCTCTTGGAAGGAAATTCAACCAAAAAAGTATTTTTACAGAAGAATTGATGAAAAAAGTCCAAATTGTTTTTATAATGTTAAGCGGAGATTACCTATCAACAAATGGACTAATTACATTCAGCTACAGCTTTGGAAGGCATTCCGTCTAGTTTGTACGTGGTGCTTTCGTAATAACTGGGCGAAGAGCGATTATGAAGTTAACTGCAATGGTTATTGTAATCAATGTCGCGCAAATATATCACTAACTTCTCATTTAAAAACAGAAAATTTAATTGAAGTCAAATGTACAATTACTAAGTGGAATAAAGATAGTAAACATTCCACAAACATAAAAAATCAGATTAGATCAAATTACAGAGAGAAATTAGCACAGACTTTACAGAATGAATCAGCAGCTTCGGTTCGATACAAAATGGCTGCCAAATTAATGACAGCAAATGATAAGGAACCTCCAGTTTTGCCAAAATTACATACTGTACAGCAAATAAAGTACGAAAGTAGAATGGCAGAACATTTTCATGCAAATCCTATTTTATCCCTTGCAGCAATGAGTGAAACACCGCCATTTAATAAATGTGTTAGATTTGTGTCAGCTAAACCATTTTTTACATTTTATTGGACTGAAGATCAAACAAAGTATTATAAAAAATGTCAAAATGAGTTAAATTATGTTAGGGTTTCAATAGACGCTACGGGTTCAATATTTCATAAAAATCTTCGACCAATAATCAACGAACATACACAGTTAGCCTTCGAAACCCAAGGACCACTATTTTTGTACGTTATGATGACAGACACAACTGTTAACAGTAGCGTTTCTATTTCCCAAGCCATTTCTGAAAGTCATAATATGGAAACAATAATCAACTGGCTTCGTGCATGGTTATCAGACGGCAAATCTCCCAATGAGGTAGTTACGGACGATTCAGCAGCGCTAATCGGTGCAGTAGTAAAAGTTTTTTGTGGACTGAAATCTACTAATGAATATTTGAAACACTGTTTTCAATTATTAGAATCAAAAGTAACACAATTACCTAAATGTTATGTTCGGCTTGACACCTCGCATTTTATAAATGCTTTGTACAATCAATCGATATTTAAGAATGTAGACAAAAGAGTTGCAAATTTTTATATTAATTGCATCAAGGCTATTAAAAAATCTACTTCATACGATGAAGTTAAATCAATAATAAAAAATATGTTTGTCGTAGCTAATCACAAATATCGGGGTAGTAACCTCAACGGACAGGAAACACGGTGTGAGCTGTCAATAAGGACATTGAAAAGACCTTTCTTGGCCACTACTCCAATCTCTGACAATAACACTGATTTAATACAAGCAAAACTCTCAACAAATGACTGCAATCTTCCCTCAAATGTTAGAATCTGGGAAGAATCTGTTAAGGATGAGAAGAATCCACTAACTGTATTTTATGAGGAGATTGAAAGTGTAGAAAACTTGATAATTCTACTTGACGATGAGGAAATTACTGATATTGAAAATTTGTATTATTTGCCAAATTTAAAAGATACACTGCTTAGACTACTTAAAAAATTGCCTCTTTGGGGAAATGTTATGAACAATTTTTATAAAACAAATGACAGTGCCCCTAGCAGTTCAAACGTAGAAAATTATTTTAAAGATGTAAAAAGGTTATTCTTTAAGACTAATGTGACCAAATACAGAGTTGACGAGTTTGTCATTAAACATCACCCATTAATATCCGGCGCTCTTTGCTTAGCAACAAACAAATTAAACGAAATAGTGGGAAGTGAAGAACAAAATGAAGTAAAATCAGATAACAAGAATAATGAAAAAAATACAGAAGAGATTGACAAAGCATTTTATGACAATTCAATATTTAGAAAAGATCCAAAGTACACAGAGAACTGGCGGGGTTTAGTAACGACTAAAAAGAAGAAAACAAATGGAAGTAATCGTCGTATTCGGTTACATGTTCTAAAAAATGGTAGCCTTGCCACTTCAGGAACTTCTGAGATCATTTTTAGCAATACTTGTGCATTTGATTCCCTCATACAAAGTTTGTCAATAGCTTTCTTAGACAGACCATCAATTAGAAAGTACATTTTAGAACAAAAAAATGATTTATCAACATTAATCAAGAGTTTAATATCGTATAAAAATATAAAACGCAAGGGAGACAGACTACTTAAAAATAGACCAATCGGAAACTCAAAAACACCAAAACCTATAGAAATTTATACCATACGTTCAAGAGTATTAAAAAATATTTATAGGGATGAGATACCGACAAATGTGACCACAGTAAACTGTGAAAGCAATATTACAAAAGTTGTCGATAACTTAAAAGAATACGGACTTTACAGTGCTGAACGATTCTTAAAGTGTACAAATGTAGATTGCAAAGTAAATGAAACTCCCGCTAAGAAATGTAATTACATTCCACTTAATATTGAAATGATTACAACTGAAGGTTTCAAGATGCTGCATGAAGCAGCTTTAATTTATGATGAAGATAGATCTTGTAAATTTGAAACTTGTAGTGGTAAAAATGCTTACCATTACGAATTACAAAATTTGATATTTTTCGAAATTCATGATACTAGTCCATGTAACATTAATGACATACCCAAAGACTTGAAAATTAAAGGTTTTTCTTACAAAATACTTTCTGTCATTGACTATACAGGAACCGCTGGCAGTATAGGACACTACACGTGTAAAGGCTATCGCGCAACTACAAAAGTATGGAACTGTTTTGATGATTTAAAATCCAAAAATACTAGTTTTAATTCCTCTAATATTTTACCTCATTGCCTTATTTACACAAAGATATAGTTGGACTAGCTGCTGTTACCCGTGATCCGCGTACCCGTAATTACCCGTAACCCGCGTAATTTTTGGATCGGGATAAAAAGTAGCCCATGTCCTTCTTCAGGGTTCCATCTATCTATATACCAAAATTCATTAAAATCGATTGAGCAGTTTAGGAGTGAAACATAACAGACAGATAGTTAGTTTCGCATTTATAATATTAGTAAGCATTAGAGATCTTAACAATAATACAAAATTTGTTTTTTTTTTGTACTTTAGGATAAGTTCATTACTTTTGGAGTACATTGTACAGACCTATTAGGAAGGCGCCAATAATTGTTAGATATATTTTTTTTTATTTAGGGTAATCTGCATCTGTATAGAATATGACAGTACTAGTCCATAAGAGTTTCTAACAATGACAATATTGTATTTATTACCAATAATTGTTACTTGCTCATTATCTAAAAAGTGCTATTTTTATACCTATATAATAATAGAACATTGCTGTGATTATACCAATGAAACAACTGTGATTATTATGATTAAAACTTGTTTTAGTAGTAGTAAGTTTTTAAGACTGACAGATATTATGATTGTTTACACTTTAATTAGTATTTGCTTTTATTCGATGTAAGTAATTAAAAGTTGTTGATATTCTAGGTGTCTGATTAGTTTATTGAATTTGTGATTTTAGAAAATGCACTCAATCTACCAGCGCCATCTATTGAAATTTTCTAGAAACAAACTGAATGGACTAATCCAACACCAATAGATATTGAACTGTGATAATTGTGATTAAAACAAATTGCTGTGATACATGTACTGAGATTTAAACAGTTTTGTACATATTTGCAAGCCTTCGATTGTAATAAATAATATATACAAATTGTAATGTTTGTTTTTTTTTAATTATAACAGCTGGCATGTAAAACACTAATTGGAAGTAATTTATAATATATAAAGCGGAATATTTCAGAATAATATTATATGAAGTTACAAATTTTGTACACGACTGTACATCCATAGAAATGTAGGGAAAATAAAAACTTTTTATTTTTAAAATAAATCAGCTCAAATTTATTTTCACTTCATAGGACTATTTCATGACTATTTTTTGGCACCAACTTCAAACCAAAAATCGCAGGCGTTCCGGAGAAATTTGAAGTTTTCAAATGTTCAAGCCATAATCCTCATCAGGGTACCTTTATATCTCTGGATTCTTTTATTGACTATTTTTGAGATTTGGCATATCGTTATGACTATTTCATGACTATTTTTTGGAACCTAAACCAGTTCGATAGACTTTACCGTTTGCTTGCACTAGAGATGAGGATTACAGCTTGATGTTCAAGCCATAATCCTCATTGACCTATAGCTATAACGCCGAAACTATAATGCGACTATTTATCTGATATGTATGACTATTTATGACTATTTCAGGACTATTTTTTTGCGTTGTCAAAATTCGTTTTCATTAAGATTTCAAATATGAGGATTACAGCTTGAAGCACACAGTTACTCGTACATGCCGGTCAACTTTCATGCCAGTTACTTTCCCGATTTACTGGCATGTATATCCCCGCCTTTAGAGGAACATTACTGGCACAGGGATGGCTTGATGGAGAATGTTGTCGACTCATTTATTATTGAAGTGCGTGAGGAGGATGACGATAGTACATCAAATTCTTCAAGTACTGATTATTCTGATTGCCACAGTGATTAAATACATACATGATAAATTTTTTTTTATTTCAAGTACATAGTACCCTCATAAAATGATTTCGTAATTTACACTCGCGCGGAGGCTCAAGATGTAGGTATTAGTATCGACAGTACAATATCGACTAAATCACAACTCTAGCTCATTACGTCAACATTCCTTTTCATTCTTCGGAGGTCGCGCGCGGACTATAGGTTACGACGAAGATGATGAACACTCGGTAAGGTGAGTGGATTAAAAGTTATTAAAACTTAACCTTAAAACTACCTACTTGCAAAGTTTAGTGAATAAGAAAAGTTCTTCTTTATAAGGTTACAGGCTTACCCCGATTACCCTGTTGGTCCCGTGGTTGCAAGCGTGACTGCTGAGTGTGGGGTCCTGGGTGTGGGTGATGTGTTTATATACACTAGTGCAATATAATATCTCCTGTATACTTGGATAATCTCTCTTGAGTTGCCACCGTGACCGGAATCGGTCGGGACGATATATATACTGGATCATTTTTATTACCGTCTCGAAATTTTGACAGGGTGATCTACCCATGAATATGAACAAGCTTTACTATGGGATCAACTACTTGTGACGGTTTCAATGACTGGTGCGGTTAGGTTAGAAGTTAGGGTACAAGTAATAGGTTTTATACAATAAAATGATTATGGATTAAACTCGTTTGTTAATAATAATATGTTGACGTTGTAGTAATTTTATTTGTCACATTAGATTTCTTCAATCGTTGTGGGCGAATCCCCGCCTCAATCAAGTAGAGCTTCAAAACCGTTAGTATCTGTTTTGCAACAAAAGCAGAGCTCGCTTTTATGCTTAGCTACCTCACCTGTTGTTGCCAGCTCGGCTAACTTGTTGGAAAAGGAATGCACTGAATTCCCAGAATTTTCTTATCTCAAAACATGTTCGGGCATAAAGTTACTGCATGAATCGAAAAATATTTAAACCGGAGAGAAAAGTATAGAAGCTCCACCTTTTTCTCCTTTAACGCCTCTACTAACTAAAAATCGAACGAATATTGAAACTGGAGAGAAAAGCATAAAGCACCGCCTTTTTCTCCTTTAACGCCTCTACTAAATAATAAACGATTTGTTGCTGGTCCTCGTACGAGTCCCGCTATAGCAACTTCCCTTGGTGACGGTCTTAAAATTATTGCTATAGCTACTTCTGGTGATGGTCTGAAAATTAATGATGCTATACTTGCCTGTGATAGTAATTGTTCAGCTTCTGCAGCTTCATCACCTCTTCCGCCTATGTCACCTGAGACTGCTAAATTATTTAAAACCCTAAATGGTCCTGGCCTTGACTATAACAGTGATGACTCGGTTGCTGACCCAAATTACACGGCTATTAATGATAGTTCTAGCTCCAGCTCACGTGACTCAACAAATAACCTTAATAGGGAACAAAGAAACAACATAGAAATTGGTGTGGCCAAAGTGTGTGTAAAAAAAGGTGTGGCCAAAGTGCATGACTCAAAGCAATATTGAGAATGGATTCATGGCAACTGGTCTATACCCCTGGGACCCAAGTGCGATCCCAGAAGAAGCTTTCGCGCCGTCTATACTGACTCATTTGACAATAGCACCCTCAGGTACTGGAATTTCAGTGACGGCACCAAGTTCTCCCGAATGTATTCAAATCCCACATGACACCTTCGACCCAGATGTCACTTTCTATGATGAAGATAACTCAGCTCAAAATCTAACTTCAGCAAAAAAACAAGCGGAACAGGCTAATCATACTTTAAAAAAAAATAGTAGATTACAGCTCTTCTACCGAATCAGCACAAGGGGAAATAGATTCAATCGCGAACAATGTACCAATGGAGAATATTCGCTACGATTCTCCCATTCCTGGCCCTTCAGGATTGCATGTTCGCTACAGTACTCCCGTTCCTGGCCGTCGTCCACCTACCCTTTTATCCTCCCCGTCTGAAGGTTCAGACATTGAACACCATCTGCCAATTCATCTAAATTATCCAGCAAGGAATATCAGAATTTATACGTCATCCTCTACGGCATCTGACGAAGAACGAAATGAGATACCAATTCAGAAACATGTTGGATCAAAGATGATGGTGACAGACAGTTCCGATGATGACAATACCCCATTATCAAGATTTAGCGAAAACCAAAAAGTTTCTAGTGTGCAAAGGACACCTTTTCAACAATTTATTCCGACTCCTAATTATGCCCAAACTAAGGCAAAGCCAAGGCGCAAAGCGATTAATTACATAGGACAACGCATAACCAAAGATTTATTCAAAGACAAGGAAGCAGAGAAAAACCAGAAATCAACCAAGAAGAAGAAATATAATGAAGAACAAACCAAAAAAGGTAAAAAAGGGCACAAAAACGTTAAAGCTAACAAACAAAAGACAGCAGAGTACCAACAAAAACAAAATACTCACAAAAGTGTTACTACAACATCTAAATCTAAAGCTAAACAACAAAATGAAAGCAAAGAGAATTCGACACAGAAGACAAAAATACATAAATCTAAAAAACTTAAGGAAGACTGGTACTGTCCTGCTTGCAAAAGTAATAATGTAGCAGATATGCGTCAGTGCAAAATCTGCGTTTTGTGGTATCACGAGGAATGTGTAGGCCTAACAAAAGAAGATTTAGATGACTTTATATGTCCGGATTGCTTGTAAGTTTTACAATGACTTCTTGTTAATCAGAAAATATTTTTTAGTTTTATTTTTGTAATGCCGTTTCACTACATTATTTAACTGATACGAGTACTGTCTGATACAGTTGTCGTTATTGTTTAAGAACTACATAATTATTTTTCTAGTTATCTACTTATTTTTATATGTGACGTTATTTAGGTACCTAAGCAAGTTTTGATGTGATTTGTTAAGTAAGTTTTGTTTTGAGTTTATCTTTTGTTTTCAGTTTTAAAGTTCCTAATATTGAATATGTACTTACAAGAACTTAGGATAACCCTGCCTTGATTTAATTTCAATATTATGTTGCTGTCAATTACTAAGATCAGTTTGTGTCTACTGAGTTTCCTGAGTTCATTATATTTTTATTATTTGATAGTCCAAATAAGGCCCACCGCCAAAAATGTGATTTCTAAAGACTTAATAAGGCCCAAGGGCTAATGACTGAAAATGTTCCATAATATGTAGTTTTATGCTTAAAATAGTTTCACTTAGTAAATATCAATACAATACAAAACTGTGTTTTAATAAAAGACATAAATCTAATATATTATTCTGGGTTTAAGTTTCTATAGACTTTTTAAGGACCAACACTACAATTCTTATTAATTTTTGGATTAATCCATCTGGAATGACAAAAACAACTGTAACAGTTAACAAAAAATATGAAATAAAAGAATTAAATTATGTGGTTTCGGAATTATCTAAGGAGCAGGAATGGGCCTTATTGAGATCACCTATTCATAATAAGGTCCATTGACAAGCTTTTTAAAAACAATTTTTGTCATAAATTTACTTTGGATTCATGATTTTTGGGTAATGTTTTTATTTCTAATATAGGCAATTTGTACATTTCATATGTTTTTTAAGTTAAAATACTTCTTAAATCAGATTTATAAAGATTTACAAAAACTTGGTCCTTATTAGGCGAACTTACCTTACGATAAAGCTAAGCAAGTTTTTTTAACCCTTAAATGTGCAGTAGGAAAATTATTCCCACATCTTTATATGTGTTCTCAAAGGGTCAGGAAGAAATAGTTTCCCACAATCTGTCAAAATAATAAAACTACGTAAAATTGTCTATAATAAAAAAATAGCGTGAAATAGAACGCACCACTTTACGAAAGAAAAAAAAACAAAAACCCCGACGACGTCTCCTGTCAAAACATCAGCTGAATGTTAATTTTATGCGTGTTTGTGAGTTTTTTGGTTTTTGTGGGTTTTTTGGTTTTGGTGTTTTTGGGTTTGGGGGTTTGGTCACGCGCTGCCTGATAGTAAAAGATAGCGATTCTCTAATTTTAGTTTAGTGCGTTCACAAGAGAATCGGCACCAATGTCGAAAAAAAATACCGTAAGTATAATTTTCTTACAGATTTGTTATAATTATGATATTTGCTGTACATTTTATGTAAAAGTTACCTAAATAGTTATTTGGTTCGACTTTTATGGGCTTCCAAAATATGTGGGAACTATTTTCCTACTGTTCATTATGGAACTACATCTTTGTTTTTTCTTACAGGTGATACTGAGGAGAGAGTTGAAAGATGCACAGATTGAATCGGAATTAATAGGTTCACTGTCCAGGCTCCAGAGTGGGAATGGTCCTTAAGTCCAGTTATGTTTTTATTTAAAGTCAGTTTATTTATGATTAAAATGTATGCATGTATGTGTTACAAAATTTTTATACTCTACTGAAATAGTTTTTTTAATACAGACCACATACGCTCACCTAGCAGTATAATGGCACATTTACAAAACAAGCAAAATTGAGTTTTTACGGCCTAAGTGTTTAAAAGTGTATAATTTATAAAGCGGTAAAACGGCACGGTGTTAGTTTTCCTATTTGTTGAGAGAGGGCGTTCAGTGTCATTGTAGTACTTGGTACGTTCCCCCCGCTTTCGCGCATAACAACGGCTTATTTGTCAGTTGTGCGGGGCGCTCCGCGAGGTGCAATCGCTTCTAAATCTGTGTTGGCGTAAGTGGCAAATGTGACATTTTGTTAACTTAGTAAGTTAGTAGAAAAACGGCACATTTGACAAATGTGACATCGCTATTTTACTTAATATAATTCACATGGTAAAACAACGACCTATTTGACAGATGTGCCGTTTCAATTAGATTACGTAAAAGTTATTGGTACTTATGTCGTGAGTTTGATAAGTGTTTTTATGTAAGGGTTGGAAGGCAGGTTGGCCTACTCTAAGACTCGGTCTAACTAATCATTATAAATGTTAAAAAGGCGTTAGAAGCCCTTAGTAGCAGTTTTAGAGTGGGCCGACCTGCTCCCTAATCTTTGTGCTTAACAAAATCATAAGTTAAAATTTCACTTTAAATTTTAGAAAAACAAATAAGACGTTTGATATACCTACTTATTGTAATAATGGCGAACCGAATGGAGCGATTGGTACAATTAGGAAAAAAAGGTTTGACTGCACCACCTTTTTCTAAAACCAATCCTGACTTAAATAAAAGCGGTATGTGTTATTACATCTTGTTATAATTAATACATCGTGCTATCTATACATCGCTTATAATCAAATATTTTTACAGGGGAAACCGCATCATCAATGACAGTCAACATAATTGAACCTATAGCTTCGACCAGTAAAGATTTGGCGGAAGTTTCAATATCTCCTTTGAACAGCAATACTTCTGATAATATAAATGTTCAAGAAATAGATGCTATTTGCGAAGGTACTGTGAATATGTTTTATAAATTGTATTTATGTATTTAGTCTAATAATAATTTCTACGTATGTAGAAGTTAGCAGATGATTGTTATTGAATTAAAATGATTATACTTAAGGTACCAAAGAAGATGATCAATCAGTGGTGCCACAAAAGCGGAAACGTTCTATATCCTCATCGAGCAGTGACTCATCATCGAGTAGTAGTAGTTCTAGTAGCAGCTCAACGTCTTCATCGAGTAATTCATCTAGTAGTTCTTCAACTTCTAGTAAATCCCGGAAAGGAGGTATGTATATTAATTAATACCATAATTATTTTCGGTTCAAAAGACAACAAAAAAATATCTGAAAATGTTTTTTTTTAGATTTTATAGCAATGTTTTTTTTGCGCAAGTGTTGAATGTACAATCTCTAATTGCGGTTCAATTTGAGGAAATTTTACTTTGCAGATTCTTTGCCGGATGATACCCATATAGAACAGTTAAGAAGAGCAAATAATTTAGATTATGAAGCGCTTGGTATGACTGTACCTGAAAAATTGATTCATATTCCTGATTCTAACATGACTGATAAACAAACTACTGATGAAAATATAGTGCAGTTTGAAGAAATAATTGATGAGGGTAATTAATTTATTATTTATATTGATTATTAAAATTCTTGGACTGTTAGATACAATAAAATTATGTTGAACAGGCAATGCTGAACGAACAATACTATCTCCCACGATACTTCAAACAAATAACAATGAAAATGTGCTTTATCAACAAATGGATATGCAAATATCTTCATATTTCCAAGAAGGTTCTGATGCGACAGATAGAAATACCAAAAACCATGATTCTGCTGAGTTTGGTAAGCATAATTTTCAAATTTTTCTTTAGTTCCAATCAATAGTAAGCAACAGCTCTCAATATTATTTAATCTTAATTCTAGGTAAAGAAAATCAGAAGCCAAGTTCTCCTTTTGTTTGCTTGAACGAAGGTTCAGACTTTTCTGCAGATAGTGGCAGTGAATATCATCCACCGACATCACATCCAAGGCGTGACAGATCGTCGTCTACGAGTTCATCTATTATTTCTTTAACCAGTGCAACTTCTAAGAATAAAAGAGGAAAGAATAGAGTGAGAAACCAAAACAAGTGGAAAGAAAATGTCAGGAAAACGTTAAAAAATTCAGGAAAAGATTATGTATCTAAGAAAGGCAACAAAATAGAAGCCAAAAAAATGAGACCTCCGTGCCATAATTGTAAGTTTTTATGTTGCGATAAATTTACAAGAGATGAACGTCAACAAATATTTAATACCTATTGGTCCTTAGGATCTTTGCAACGTCAAAGAGACTTTCTTAGCTCTTGCATTAACATTCAAAACATAGTATGCCGTCGTGTAAAAAATTTAGCACAACCAAGAACGCCCAATAGTTGGTTTTCTTTTGTGAAAAATGGTCAGACCCGAAGAATATGTAAGACATTTTTACTAAATACCCTTGGAATAGCACAACGGACGCTCCGTACAGTTATTGAAGCAAAATCTTCTGATTGTGGAATCGCGCCGACCGATCAAAGGGGTAAACACGGTAAACAACCGAAATCGGATCCAGAAGTAGTAGAATCAGTTCGTCAGCATATCAATTCAGTCCCACGAGTTGAAAGCCATTATTTACGTGCTAATACCAGTCGTGAGTTTATTGATGGTGGACTTACCTTGGCTGCCTTACATCGCGACTATGAATGCCAACGCAGAAGTGCCGGTAAAGAAGCAGCTACATTGTTTATTTACAGTCAGATTTTTAACAGGGAATTCAATATATCGTTTTTTATACCTAAAAAAGACCAGTGCAATTTTTGTGAATCTTACAAAAATGCAGAAGGTGATAAAAAAACAGAACTAGAACACCAGTATATAAACCACCAAAGAGAAAAGGTGTTAAGTCGTACAGAAAAAGCAGCAGACATTGCACTTTCTCGAGAACCACAAAGCAAAGTCATAGTGGCCATATATGACTTACAAGCACAGTTACCTGTGCCAATCGGCAACTCATCAGCGTTTTACTACAAATCCAAATTAAATTGCTACAATTTTACTGTAAGACGACTATTAGTAACGTATTTAACTCTTGAATGTTTAATATTACCTACTATAAATAATATTAACTTTATTTCAGATAACAAATATTAAAACGGATTCAACTACTTGTTACTTTTGGCATGAGGGCTTGGGTTCTAAAGGTTCTACAGAAATAGGAACTTGCGTCTACAAGTTTCTAGAGAAAGTTGCTGAAGAGTATCCAGATTCTGATATTGTTTTCTACAGTGATAATTGTTGTGGCCAACAAAAAAATCGGTACGTATTAAATTTTTATGGATATGTTTTTATTTTTAATGTATATGTTATATAATTTCTAATGGATATGTTTTTATTTTTAAATATGTGTTCAGCATGTATTATTATGCTGTCGAAAATTTAGCTATAAATTCTGTGTGCCATAAGTTTTTAGTCAGCGGCCATAGTCAAAATGAAGGCGATAATGCCCATTCTCTGATTGAAAAATCAATAAAAAGGGCAAAAAAGTCTGGACCCATCTACGTACCAGATCAATATGTTAATTTGATACGAGATGCTAAAAAAAGAGGAAACCCTTTCATTGTTCATGAGATGCATTTCAGTAACTTTTATGACTTGAAAGCACTGACTGAAGAGCAAGCCATTAATTACCAGAAAGACACTAATGGAGATATAATAAAACTGACTGAGTTAACAATGATTAAATTTACTAAAAATAGTGACTTCTATGAATTTAAAACATCTTTTGAAGGAGAATGGATTCAGGCTAAGCTTAAATTGGTTCGACGAAAAAGAAAGCAACCATCACAAATAAATTTAAAAGCAGCTTATGATTCAAAAATGAATATTTCTGATTCAAAGGAAAACGATTTGTTACAATTACTTCGTTCTAACATAGTGCCCAGCTATTATGAAGGATTTTATAATAATCTTTAATTAAGTATAAGAAATACCTACCTTTTCTTATTAATTATATTCATACTCTTATTATATTCATTCTTATTATGTAGGTAATGAAAGAAGATACCTGGTTTAAATCTTCGTAACGTAAGTATACCTGCGTAACTATTCGCCAAGGATCTTTGTCTCTCTGTAGTTAGCTGTGAGTTAGATTTGCGCATGGAATACTCGCGTTTAAAAGCTTTACGTAGGTATTTAAACAGAGTTCAAAGAGGCGAAGTTATGCATCACAAGCGTGAGTTTTTCATGCACAAATTCATCCAGCTGTTAACTTCACAGAGAAAAAGGTCCGTGTCGAATAGTAAAGGTCAAAATCATGAACCTCCTGTGCAAGTACCTAATAATATTGCCTAAATGCTTATAGTTTTGTTTACTGCTTAGTCAATTAAATAAGACACTTTAAGGTAATTAGTAAACTTCCTTATAATTTCGGAGTGATAAGGTAAAACTTGATTTGAATCTGGATTTCATTATCGTACCTTTATCTAAACTTAAACTGCCAAGCTTTTGAGTGCATTTGTTTTTAGAACTGAGAGTCTCAATCTCACCATAATTTTAAAAATGTTTGATGATTACCTACCTTTACAATTAAGAGAAGATACGTGATTATACTTTATTTTATTTATTATAGTTTTATGATGACTACGATTCACGAGCCAAACAGAGGTTATTTAATATTTTAGTTAAACTTTTTATGTAGGTTGATTTCAAATAAAAACTTTTGTTTTCTATTAACCAATTGTCTTTGTTTCTTGGTTTTCACATCCTGTATAATTATGGCTTTGGGGGCATATATGACATTTTTGGAAGTTGTAAAAAGTATAACGGCACAATTGCATGGCTCTTCTTCTTCTTTGACTGTTATGAAGCAACTCCTGGAAACCTGAAGTGGAATTTTTTATCCCTAAGTATCTATTAAGGTCTATACTAGTTGCTAAAACCATAAAATCCATGATAAAATGTAAAATGAAGTCATAAGTTCGTTTCAAACATTTGTAAAATCTTTGACCCTCATTTCTGTAAAATAAGAAAAAAGTAGATGTGTCATTATACTGCTAGGTGAGCATTGGTCTGTGGACTCATAGCACTTCCAGGACGGTAAAAATTACCTCGTGAGTCCACAGACCCTATGTGGTCTGCGTATACTTTCCTTTTTATTACGTTTTTTATCGTTTGGCAACAAAAATATCTAGTGACATTGACAGTTTATAACATTTGACATGACTTTATTGACATTTCAGATAGTGAAGTTCAAATCATTCACTGATTTATTCGTCGAGTTCTCTTGTAACGATTTTTTCTTTGTTTGTGTAAAATGAGCCGTAAACAAGCGTATACCGACGAGCAGCTGAGAAAAATATTGAAAGAAAGTGATTATGAAGAAGAAATTCAGTCAAATTCATCGGAGAGTGTAGAAAATTTGTATGATGACGACAGTGTGGCGGACCCCGATTTTTTTCCAAGTGAGTTTGACATTTCATCTTTAGAAGCCACCGGATCACCGGATAACCAGGTAAACATGAATGATGACGATAGTATACACGATGAAGCTCCACTACAACCAATCTCTAGTACACTTGTTGCTACTGAAGTACCATCACAAACTTCTAGCACACTGGCTAGTGATGTGCCCGCACTATCGAATTCAGATTCTAGCGATAGTGTTAATAGCGATGCAATGAACACATCTGTTCAAGCTTTGAGAAATTCTGCTCCAAGAATTTCTGTTTCAAGACCAACCAACCACAGATTATGACATGAAACTACATGACGAGAATGAAGGTTGGAACTATGACATCCAGCCATTGCATCGTGAAGATTTTACTAGTGAAAGCTTTTTACATATTGATCAAATTCCTGAAAATGCCGATGTATTTACGATATTTCGCTTATTGATTGATGATGAAATCCTAGACTTGATGGTACAACAGACAAACTTGTACGCAGAGCAATCTATTGCTGCTAATCCTGGTGGTCGTTTGACTCGCTGGAAACCTGTTACCAGGGAAGATATAGACAAATTTATGGGCATTTACTTAGTGACTGGCATAATTAGATTTCCATCATTAGAAAGTTACTGGAAACGAGACTATTTATTACCATCCACTGATGCACATGATAAAAATGTCATACAATCGTTTTGTTTCAATATTGCGTTGCTGGCATTTTGTAGACAATACGGCGGAAAGAAATGATCGCTTGTAGAAGGTCAAACAAATTGTAGACATTGTAATGAGAAACTGCAGAAAACTACTTAGGGGAGACTGAGGACACTTGATCCCTTTAGGAGACATGGTACACGAGCATTATGAATTAACGAAGCGTATTAGATTTATTTAAAGTAGCAACACTGAGCTTCCGTTGCTACCAACTTAAGAATATAAAACTCATATGTCAATATTCCGTCAACTTTGCAAATGGCGCACGAGTGTTGTTTACGAGCGAGCGAAACTAGAATCGGTAAGTTTTTGATTTTTTTTTCTTATTATGAAATTTGTGTATCAGGGATCTATTGAAATAGAATAATTACTGTGTATATTACATATTTTCATAATAATCAGTTGTGAGTTGAAAGACTTAAGTTGTTTAAATTCTGAATTATTTTTTCTAACTGAACTACCATTGAGGAGACATGGTACATTCAGTTCGAGGAGACTTGATCCGGGGATCAAGTCTCCTAAACTCGGTTTGCTTACCAGATTACATTATAACAACTGAATAGATTCTTTTAGTATTATTTTAAATAACTGTTGCTTTTAGGAACTAGGGCCCTTACAAGTATTTGACGCGTTTGTATATTATTTGCAGATTTAAAATGCCGCGTGTATACAAAACCAAAGAAGGCAGTAAAAAGCGGGAACATATCAACAAAGATTCTTTAAAATTAGCAGTCCATGATGATAAGAATAAGTCGCTACGGGGTACGGCTAAGTCTTACAAACTGTCCGTAATGACTCTCAAAAGATATGTTGCAAAAAAAAGACAGGCTATTGATACAGGCAGTTCTTCTCCCAAATATGAGCCTAATTATAAACAGGCGCAATATTTTTCTAAAGAAGAAGAATTAGATTTATCTAATTATTTGGAAACAGCTAGTAAACTGCATCATGGGCTTACACCCAAAGCCGCAAGAGCTGGCTTTCCAATTCGCCGAAAAGAATAATAAAAGTGTGCCACAAACATGGCACCAAAACAAAATCGCGTCATACGCTTGGCTTCATGGTTTTATGAGACGTCACAAGAACTTGTCGCTTAGAGTGCCAGAAGCTACAAGCCTTGCTCGTGCTACTAGCTTTAATAGACATAATGTCGCCAAGTTTTTTGAAAACCTAAAAAATTTATATGTCCGATTTAAGTTTGAGCCTCAAGATGTTTGGAACGTTGACGAAACAGGCATAACCACCGTACATAAGCCTAAAAAAATTATAGCGTGTAGAGGTTTAAAGCAAGTGTCAAAGGTTACTTCAGCTGAGCGAGGAGAATTAGTCACAGTCTGCAGTGCAATTAATGCTGTAGGAGTATCTACACCGCCCTTTTTTATATTCCCGCGAAAGAACTGGCAAAATAGGATGACTGATAATGCTCCTCCTGGGTCTGCTGGAGCTCCACATCGTAGTGGTTGGATGACAGCAACAAATTTCGTGCTTTTTCTGCAACACTTCAAAAAACACGTGAGGTGTTCCAAGGAGAATCCGTGTTTAATAATTTTTGATAATCATGAAAGCCATATTAGCATTGATTCTGTAAATTTCGCCAGAGACAACGGTATCCATTTATTAACCATTCCGCCGCATACATCTCAAAAGCTGCAGCCTTTAGATAGGATACTATTCGGCACTCTCAAATCTTACTACAACACCGCGTGTGACGACTGGATGTTAGCTCATCCTGGTCGTCCACTAACTATATATGATATCGCCGGCTGCTTAGGTAAGGCATATCCGACTGCAATGACGCCAAGAAATATAACCAAAAGTTTTGAAATAACTGGTATTTACCCTTTCAATGACAACATTTTCACAGACGACGAATTTGTATCTTCGTATGTTACGGACCGTCCAGAAGAGGCTGTTGCTGAGGCACAAGAAACTCAAACAATTGAACAGGAAAACAATGTCATAGAAATCAAGCCTGATGATGATATTGCTGAGGATAATTCTGATAATAATACTCCTGAAATAATGTCATCTCCCTTACTTCTCGAATCGTTTGACATAACTCAGTTTACGCATGATAATGCAGCACCAGCTACTTGTTTAACTCTGGCTCAGCAATCTTTAGAGGCAAAAGAACTGCTTATCTCAATTCCTGGATCTAGTAATTCTTCTTTTGACGACACGGTTGGCGCAGTGGTTGAGCGATTGACTGCTGCGCAGCATGTCGCGGGTTCGATTCCCGCACGGAACAAATATTTGTACGACCTACAAGTATTTGTTCCGAGTCTGGGTGTTTTTCTATCTATAATATGTATGTATTTACAAAAAAAAAAAAAATGTATATAAGTAGTTTATCAGCCATCTCGTTACCATAACACAAGCATTAGGTTGCTTAGCTTGGGGCTAGATGGCGTTGTGTGATATGTCCAAAAATATTTATAAAAAAATTTATTTATAAATAAATAAAATTCTTCTGCTGTAGCACCGATAGAAAAGGAAGTAAATTTTTCCCAAGAATCACCCGTAGATACTTCCGACTTACTTACCTCCGATATTCCTACCATTTGTGTAACTGCAACCTGTACAAGTGATACACTAACGCCAAGTGTAGCTGAATTGACAAATAATGCTCCTATTGCACAACGATTAACCTCTATTGTAACAGCTCCGAATCTTTTAAATGCCGATGAATCTCCTGCTACTACATCAAGATCTCTACAAAGGGAATGTCTTTCCCAACAGCCATTTTTAAATGTGAACTCCGCTGCTCATCCTCGAAATAGTTCTATGGTGTCTGAAAATAGGTCTTTCACTGATTTAGAAAAACCATCGACTTCAAAATATGTACGACTGGATATGATTAGAGCTCATGCTAAAGCTGGGCCTAGAAAAAATAATAACAAAGGCAGAAAAAAAGGAACCACGAGGATTATTACAGACACGCCAGAAAAGAATGAAATAGAACAGGAGGCTCGTAAAAGAGAAGAAAAGAGAAAATCACAGGCAGCTAAATTAATAAAAAAAAATATTACAAACACAAAAACAAAACGAAAAGCATCATTAAAAATAAATAAAATAACATCGAGAGCGAAACGACAAAAAAGAAACTCCGATGATAGTACAAGTTCCGGAGATGAAGTGACATTACCACCATCACCAGAGTCCGATTATAACATAGAAGACGAAATGGAAGAAGAGAACAGCAAAGAGGAAGAAGATGACGTAAATAATCTCGATGAAGATATTGTCCACGAAGGCGATTGGGTAATCGTCAATTTTATCTCAGAAACAAGTATACCACACCGATATGACGGACAAATAATAAATGAATCGCTCGCTAGCCTAGACATCAAATTCGCAAAAAAAAATACTGACAGAAAATTTAAATGGCCGGAAAAACCAGATACTAGTGTGATCGCTAAGTATCAGGTAGTAAAAAAACTACCTCCACCTTTATTTAAATCATCTTCGAAGCGGATTGGTGCCTTTGAGTTTCCCAACTCCTTTAGGAAATTCAAAATTGACAAATAAAACGTTAGGTAATACCACCGACATGACATGTTCAAATTAATGATAGTGATAGCTAATTATTTCATATATTTCATAAGAATAGTGTGATTACTATATAAAAAGAGTTTTTTTTTTGTTTCTTTTTGTAGTTTAAAACACTTTAAGATTTATCGATGTTATTTTGTTATTAATTATAAATGCTTAAGTATTTACTTATAATAATATTTAAAATGGTCATAAAAAGTTAAAAACTTAAACCTAACTACGACAAAAACGCTAATTAAGTTATATCTTTTTATTATTTGGTGTTTTTGTCATAGTTAGTCAATATCATTTTGTTTGTAAGATTTATCGATTGATCTCGTTAATTTTTGTATAAAGTTTTAGAAGGCGTTATATGTTTGTAACATCTACTTTTTTAAAATAAGATTTATATCTTTCAAGTTTATGGTACAGAGTTGAAACTGAGTAGACATAATTATATTAAGATTTGACTGAATTCCAGTGCAGTGTGATTTAACTAAATAATTATAAAAGCTGAAGGAAAAGTAATTTATGGTGTTGTCGTTATAATTTTAGTTTATAAGATTGATTGATCTCAAACTCTTGCCATTATTAATTAATGTAGAATGATTAAAACAAATTGAAACTTATGTCAGTCTTTCATTTTATTTAAACTTCTTTTCATAAGATCTAGATAGTCTCCTATGTAGGACTATGATAAGCATCTCGTGTCCCAAGTGTCCTCCGTGTGTGGGAGACTTGATCCGGGGGGGATCAAGTCTCCTGACAGTTAGTATCAACTCTCCTATACATTGAGGACACTTGTTACAAAGCTATCATAGAGGTTTTTGTTTACTAGTGATTCTGTTTGCAATCCTATCTTTTGCATGACTTCATAACTTATTAAATTGCGGATCTATTAGTCAATTATAGTATAAAAAATAATGGATATTTTAGATTCCTTTTATAAAGGAAAAACAAAAGGGGGGATCAAGTATCCTCAGTCTCCCCTACGCCAAAAGACGTCGTTGTCGAGGATGAGTCGATGGTCCCTTTTCAAGGGCGAATGCTGTTTCGGCAGCATAACCCAAACAAAACCCACAAGTACGGCCTAAAGATTTACAAGGCCACAACTGATGATGGGTATGTTTGGAAATACAAAGTGTATACTGGCCAAGATCCCCAAATTTCTAATCTGGATAAACCTGGAAGCGTTGTCGTTGAGCTGTGTGAAGAGCTTTTGGACCAAGGGAGAATGATTATAGCAGATAATTGGTATACAAGTATACCATTAGCTGAATACTTGCTCAGTCGCAAAACTAATCTTTGTGGCACTTTGCGAAAAAACCGCAAACATTTACCGTTATTAGTAAAAAACAAGAAGCTTAGAAGTGGACAGCATATTGCCGCTCAGCGGAATAATATAACAGTTCTAAAATGGAAGGACAAAAGGGATGTACTTATGATCTCAACTTGCCACGCTGATGAACAGACAATGACTACTAGGAGAAATGCACGCCTGAAGCCTAATATGATTTTGGAATACGAGTATAACGACCGCAAAAAAGGCATTGATCTTTCTGATGAGTTAGCCAGTTATTATTCTGCAATTCGTAAAAGTCTTGCGTGGTACAAGAAGATTGCTGTTAATGTGATTTTTGGGGAGCCGTAATAAATGCGCTGTATGTCTACAAAAAACTGTACCCTCAAAATAAATGTTCTCTTCTACAAGCACAAACAGATATTGTGAAAAAACTTGTGGGTGTAAACATAACACAGATACCGGCTTCGGCTATAGCTACTCCACAGCAAAATGCAACTGCAGGGTCATCACGTCAAAATGTCCCGCCATCGCTAGCACATTTTCTTCAAATGCTGGATAAGAAAGATGGTAAACTACAAAGACGAAGGTGTGCAGGTTGCTACGAGCGACAGATCGGCAGGAGAGACAGCACAAGCTGCCACTAATAAGGCGAAAAGAGTTTCGCAAATATGCAATATTTGCACAAAACCTTATTGTTTGCAATGTTTTCAAAAAGCCCATGTATAATTTTTGTCCTATATAATAAAGAAGAACAGGCAAAAAAAAACCAGACCCGACAGAAAAGTAACATACCTCAGTTTTTTTGTTATTATTTATATAATCATATTATATAGTTTTTATATTCGAAATCAATGGCTAACACCAAAATAATTGTTGTCTCTAATCAGCTTCGGACATATCTTGAGCAGCACGGCATTTTGCCTATGGCTCAATCAGGATTTCGTAAGGGGCACAGCACTGCCACAGCTCTTCTTGACGTGGTTGGAAACATCCTCGAAGCCAGGGACAAGGGCATGGGTATCATGCTTGTGCTGCTGGATTTTTCGCGTGCCTTTGACTCAATTAATACCTCCCTTCTCCTCTCCAAGCTGTCCTTCTACGGATGTCAGCCTGAAACAGTCCTATGGTTTCAGAGTTACCTGAGTAACCGTTCTCAGTTTGTCCAGGTGACAAATGACAGTGATGGAGATGTTGTGTCCTCTAGTCAAAGGCGGGTGACCCGGGGCGTACCACAGGGATCGATCCTTGGCCCTCTTCTTTTCATTCTGTACAGTGCGGACATCATTAATTGTCTGGTCAACACCAAGTTCCACCTATATGCTGATGATCTTCAGATGTATATCTCATTCCGCCCTCAGGAGTCTGCTGAAGCTGTAAAAAGAATGAATGAGGATTTAGATAGGATTTCAGCATGGTCAAGAAGAAACTCTTTGGTTCTGAACCCAGTTAAGTCCAAGTACATTGTAATGGGATCAAGAGACTTCCTAAATAAAATGTTGGGATACAGTCTGGATTTGAAGGTTGATGGGTGTTCTATTGATAGGGTGCAAGAAGCCCGTAATCTTGGTGTGGTATTTGATGAGCACCTGCATTTTGAGACACATATCATGGAGGCTGTGCGCAACTGCTTTTACCGTCTTAAGCTTTTGTACCGTGTACGGCCGTACATAAGTGTGGATATGCGTGTCATGCTATGTGAGTCACTTGTTTTATCCAAGCTGAACTACGCTGACACTGTGTATGGTGCGTGCATTCTTGGTAGGACCGAAAAGTTGATCCAGCGAGTGCAGAATGCCGGTGCAAGATTTTGTTTCAATGTCCCTCCCCGATCTCATATAACACCATTTTTAAATAAGGGTAATTTGATGAGAATGTCAGATCGCAGAAAGCTTCATCTGGCTACCCTACTCTTTGGCACCATTCTCACAAAAAAACCAGAATATTTGTATCAAAAATTGACTTGGTCACGAGATATAAATAAAATTAAAACAAGAGCATCATCTTACCTTCTGTTGGCCTCAACGCACAGAACTGCTGCTTTCCGTGGAAGCTTTAAATTCGCTGCCTCTCGCTGCTGGAACGATTTGCCACCGCCGTTTCGTGCTATAAAAACAGTTGGTACTTTTAGTATTAAATATAAGCGACACTTGTTACGAATACAAAAGGAAACCAGTCTCTGATAGTCTAAACTCACCCTGGGTCTGCACGTAGTTGGTATTGGTGACCTTAGCGGAGTCTTGTGTTCCTAGCAGCATGTTTAACTTTGAACGCTTTGTTTTTTCACTCGGTGATTGATTATTTTTCTTTTTTCTTCCGACTTACACAACACAACACATTCAGTTATACACTCAACAATACTTTATATTATTTATTTGCACCATTTTCTTGTCGTATTTATTATTCACTCTTTGTTTATTTGTGTGACTTTACTTCCTTTTTTACATTAATGCACATTGACAGCCAGTCGCCTGCGCCCGCGTCTCATGCATGGTCTCATCGCTTGTCATAAATATAGACAATAGTCTATAGCATAGACAAGTGAGGTTGGACCGTCGGGCGTCAAGCGTGAGTCGATCTTTACACCTTATTGACGGTTTTTGTTTTTTTCTTTTCAAGTATTCTAGTATTTGTATTTTATTTTATTTGATTTTATTCCCCTTGCTATTTTTAATTGATATCCGTGGGTATGTCCGTGGCATCACACAGGCCCTATCAGAATACCAGCGTTGCGGTATTTATTTTTTAAATATCGCAGCTTTATGCTGAGATGGGAGCCTTTTTGGCCTCGCACAGGTCTCTTTTTTTTTTTTTTATTCTGATTTCTTTTTTTTTGTTTTTTTGCTTTTTAATGTTTATTTTGTTACTTTTATATGCTCTTTTTTAACTGTATTTCCTGTGCGTGTCCCAAATAAAATATTTTTCTTTCTTTTCTTTCTTTCTTAAAATATTGCCTTATGTTTTTGTTCAGGCTTTACACTAAAAAAGTACAAAATGCCTACGTATCTACACAATTCGTAAATATATGTAACTAAATGACGTAGAAAAGTAAGTAGTTAAGGGATGTATTAAAAAAAATAATAATAATGTTCGTATAGGAAGTTATTTGTGTGTATGTATAAAAACGGTCACGTACTGTGTGCATACCTA
Source organism: Cosmia pyralina (assembly GCA_946251885.1). Classification (NCBI taxonomy): domain Eukaryota; kingdom Metazoa; phylum Arthropoda; class Insecta; order Lepidoptera; family Noctuidae; genus Cosmia; species Cosmia pyralina. Next base: position 19,158,303 of record OX276342.1, on the reverse strand, counting down.
CTTACGGCTCAGGTGGTTTTTGGTGACGGAAACCAATCATGCTATCTCACTCTTTCATGGAAACAACAATGGCGCGGAGCGGGGATTGGTGGACGTGCGCCGACGCAACGTAGCGGCGGCTGGCGCAAGCGCAGTCCTTCGCATTGTGTGTTGAGATCTGTGCGTTTTTGTAACAAGAGTACATTTTTTCGACGATTTCTGGCTTTCTCTTTACGGACATCGATTTTTGCATTTTGAGTGGTACGTTGATATGGCTGACAATATCAATAATTGTACTGTGTGTGAACGTACACTACGTCGTCGTCGTCCATACGTTCTCAATGACCGACTACTGGAAAATCGATGAGATTTCGTAGAACAACTATTACGCATCGTTGGTGGTGAGGTATGTATTTCATTTATGATACATATTGTTTGTGATTAACCGCTGATAATGTAGTTTCATGTAGGTATAAAAATTATAATAAGCTCAGATGTGTTTAAGTTCACTTATTATTCCGCCAGCCGGCTCCACCAGTATTGACTACATCTACCAATTAACCCGCGTATTATTGTACCGCGCAAGATACATATTCAGTAGTGCAATGAATCGTTGTTAATCCCTGATAATGTAGCTTTATAACGATGGACTTTTCAAATCAGTTCAGTCGTTTTTAAGTTTATCCATTATACAAAGTGAGTGAGGGTGGTGGTGTGATCAATCGTTATTATACAGTGTGTTGTTTTTGTACAGCAACGCCCGACTTTGAAAGATTATGAAAGATTGACTTATAAAACTATTATGTTACATTAATTATCTCGATGAAATGTACTAAATGTAATGTACATAAACCCACTATGCCATAGGTACATATATCAACATTGAATGTTGACTATTCAGCAAGTACAACGTTCTGCTAATGCTGTGAAACATTATTCGTAATACGAACGAAAGTTTACTTGTCATGTGTGTACTGTACAATAATAGCGCCCTTAATAATTGAAAGAGATAGATTGATAGTTACAAATTGAACTGTAATGTTTCAGAATACGGAGTACAAAAGGCCAAATTAAATATTTATGTCAATATATGCATGAGCATGCAAACTTTGCGGCAGGAGATTTCAAAACTCCGCAGGGTGCCGCTGAATATGAGCGGCAGTGGGAACGAGTAAAAGCGGCCCTTGACGAGCTTGGGCCGCGTAAGTCTATTGAACAGTGGAAGGTGGTAAGTTTAGTCAAATAATGAGCCCAATTCGGATTTGGCATCTACCAGAAATAATCTACATAGTTTTCAGTTTTCTATTTTCAATCTTCTATAAACGGCAATTAACATGTAAGTACCTAATATATATATATTTCCAGTGCTGGCGGGATCAAAAAAGGAAGGCGAGGATGGAGGGTGGCGTTGTAAATAAAGCATGAAACACAACTGGGAACCACGTAGTGGTCCCAGAATTATCCCAGACCTCCGAAATTATCTTGGATACAATTGGCTATGAAATGGCAGTGGGGTGTGGGCCTGAGGAATCTCCAATAGGGGTAATTTTTTATTTTGTCTAGCCGCAGTAGTTAGGTTTTTTGGAAGTTAAGTTTTCTCTTAAAGTTACTGAATGAAGACCCACATTTTGAATAACAGCTGTTAAATTAGTTACTGTCAGTTTCACAGAGTTCTTGCTTTCAAATAATAATTTTAAAAAAATTATAAATGTCATTTCATAATTCAATTTTCTTACATTTTAGTTCCAGGAAAATCGAGAGTCATTACTACCACGACTGTGCAGACCAGCATCAACATCCACAACAACACAACCATCCACATCAGCACTACCATCCCCACCTACACCAGAACCATCATCCACACCAGCACCACCATCTACATCAGCACAACCATCTACATCAGCACAACCATCCACATCGGCACCACCATTCAGACCACCACCACGACGCGTACGCAGAGCTCACCCTCCAGACAGGTTTATTGACGCTCAGTTGGAGCTAAATACATTAATGAAGGTAAGGAAGTTTAGATTGTTACATTAATTATTTACAACTAGCAACTGCCCGCTACTTCACTTGTGTGGTATTCCTGTCCTGTCTGTAATCCAGTGTTGTCTGTACTGATGTAACAATATTGATAATATAAATTTCAGGAGTTAGTGAAGGAGGCACGCCACAGCAACATATTGAGAGAGCGTAATAACACATTGCAAGAACAGGTTAATAAACTGAAGGAGCAGATCAAAGTTTTAAAAAAACGGAACCTGCAGTTAATGTAAGAATCTTTAACTTACTATGCAACTTCAAGCAGAAAGGGGGTGAAAGTACCCATTGATACTTACAACTTTTACTATGGGACCATCTCCAAAAATCTGCTGTTACATTAAAAATTTCAACATAATACATATCTATATCATTTATTTACAATTGATGTACATTTAAGTAATTATATTAAACAAAGCAATTTATTAATTCAGCTCGTCTGGCTTGGGACAATCTTAGCAGACGTACAGGCGTTTGGTTAAATTCATTGATATCTCCATCGTCGTGGTTATCTTCCTCTTGCTCTTCTAATGGAACCCTGTAAAATTTAAAATACAACCTCACTCACAGTACTGTAATATTATAGAAGGGGTAAAATTTGTATACAAAAAAAAAATTACCCAAAATGCTTCATCAAATTATAAATGATGCAGCTGGCATACAAGGTTGATAAAAGCGAGAGGCATTAAATGAATCCTCATATACTTTGTATCATTTTCAGGCCACACACCAAAAATCAGAGCAATAGAAGCAATACTTTAGTCACAGCATATTTTTAAAGATTTTTCTTAGATAAAACACGATGTATCTTCCCTAGCAGCTGACCAAGTACTTAGGCATAGCTACCTAGGGTCATTCACCTTAAAATGACAAAATTCACGCGACGATGCCGCTCTTCATCATAAGTTCGCAATACAAACAAGGAAGCAATACGTCGGATTTCCCCAGACACAGATATTCAATTGTTGTCGGTACATGGTGGCGCGACGTGCGAAGGCCGCAGAGTTTACACACAATTACACTCCTTTAAAGACAGTACAGATAATGGTTAATGTCTCGCTCTAATTTAATAAGCGTAACAGAAAAAGAAATAGCTCAGTGTGCTGCGTGTGCGGCTCTACTAAGTAGGTCGGTCACGCTCACAATTTCTCTTTTTTAGTGCAAATACGATATCCGTCCGGAGTGCGTGTTACGCAACTCGTCACAGGATATTGTCGCTTTTCGCGCCATAATTGTGAATTGTTAAGTTATTTCCTTTATTTTAGTATTATATACATATAAATTATATTTTTAAATATTAGAATATAAAAAATATAAAAACATTTAAAAATATAAAAAATAGTAGTCCACCGATATCGGGAACAGGGTCCAAGCTACCGGTGGTTAGGGCTGCTGAGAGAGGAACCTCCTAACGATACGCGCCGTGTCCAGAAGTACCGCTTTCTGAATTAAGTTATTTATTATTATTGTGATTCCTGGACACCAAACTTAGTGATAAAATTAGTGCTTATTTTGTGTAGTGACAGGACACGGAACTTACTTACTTAGTGCATAGTTTTAGTATTGTGGCAGGACACAATTTGTGTATACTTAGTTTTTAGTTTCCTATTATTGTAGGTATGTAGGTACGACATCCATAATGCCTCGTGCTACATACACGGCGTCAGAATACACTGACATGATACTGACATACGGCGAATGCCACGGAAACGCAGCTCTAGCTCTGCGAACACCTCACTCCAATGGATTTCTTTTTGTGGGGGTTTGTAAAAGGTGAAGTGTACGCGACAGATGTGAATACCGTAGAGGAACTTAGAAACAGAATTATTTTAGCGTTTGTTAAATTAAAAAGTTTAACCACAAACAGTGACATTATTCAACGATTAAAAAATAATATTAGACGTCGTTATAATCTGTGTGTTAATGCTAACGGACATTTCGAACATTTAAAGATTTAGTGTGTCGTGCTGTATATGATTGTGTACAGTACATACTAACAATTAATAATTATTGCTTATTATGATCATAACTTCCAACGTTACGTACACTATTTACATAAGTGTCTACCTACATCAAACGCACCGCCCCGCTTTGTTCCGAGCGGCACCGAGACGACCCCCCGCCGCGCCGCACCGACTCACGCGCTACGCTATGCGACGTTGCCATTCAGATACGCAGGTCAGTGGACATGTTGCAAAGGGTGTTTAACCTTCGGCATACGAGGTGGGGTTATTTTAACCCCAACACTTTTAAATTGCGTTGATTGTATATTTAAACGCAACCAAATAACTTGATTTTTACAGTAGCTGGAGTTTAAATATTGCCGCGTCGAATCACAGCGTTGGATCAGTATTGCGCGCGCCGGCGTCGTGTGTGCACGCGCGCGAAGTGGTTCCCGGGCGTTTTTAACCCCACGTTGTATGGGACGTCGTAAAAAAAGTTTGTGCCTACTTCTGTGTTTTTCGTTATTTACACTTACAATTAGTGCTTTTTTAATACTTTTTTATTTTTATTATAGGTTCAGCTAGTTAATATGTCTAACAACCTTCAGGATGATCGTATTGCGGCGGCCTTATTGGAAGAAAATGATACTTCGTCGGACGATGAAAACTTTCTTCCTAGCAGTGACGACGAAGCAGATCATATCAGCGAGGCTTCTGAAGTTCGAAGTGATACGGACGTGGAAGATGCTGAAAATAATCTTGAACCATATTTAGATGATACACCTCAACCATTTTATCTCGGAAAAGATGGAAGAACAAAGTGGTATAAATCGCCACCGCGAACCAATGTTCGGACAAGGGCCGAAAACCTAATAACGCATTTGCCTGGGTGTAAAGATGCAGCTCGACATAAAAAAACTCAATTGGAATGTTTCGAGACCTTCTTTACTGACGAAATTATTGACATGGTTTTGATATATACAAACCAGAAAATTACTTTGAGAATGGAAAACTCTACATCTAATCCATCCTATGGGGAATCTAATAAAGCTGAGATGAAAGCTCTGTTTGGGTTGTTGTTCTTGGCAGGTTTGTTTAGATCTGGCCGGCAAAGTCTTATAGACTTATGGAGTAATGACGGCACAGGAATTGAAGTGTTTAGAAATACTATGTCGAGACAGAGATTTTCATTTTTGATAAATAACTTGATATTTGATGATTCGTCAACTCGTACAGCAAGAGCAACTATTGATCGTTTGGCGCCAATTCGAGATGTTTTTGACATATTCGTGAAAAACTGTCAGAATGCCTATACGCCTCATGAATACTTGACCATAGATGAAGAACTCGTGGCGTTTAGAGGAAGATGTATCTTTCGTCAATACATACCCTCGAAACCAGCTAAGTATGGGTTGAAAATCTACGCTCTAGTGGATGCTAAAACATTTTACACAATGAACTTGGAAATTTACTGTGGAAAACAGCCTGACAACAGTCCTTATACATTGAGTAATAAGCCATTTGATGTTGTTGATCGTTTGGTAAGATGCGTGTCTGGATCAGGAAGAAACATCACCATGGATAATTTTTTTATGAGCTATGAAACTGCTGAAAATTTGCTCAAAAACCACAAATTGACTGCCGTTGGTACACTAAGGTCGAACAAGACATGCCTGCCACCTCAGTTCAAGACTAGACGTGAAGAAAAATCATCTGTGTTTGGATTCCAAAAAGACATAAATTGTATCTTACATACCAAAGCCACGAAAATGTGTACACATGATGTCCTCATTACATCATGATGATGAGGTGGATCCAGAAAGCGGAGACCAAAGAAAGCCGTCTATTATAACGTTTTACAACTCGACAAAGAGCGGAGTTGATGTTGTCGATAAACTTGCAAGAACATACGATGTTACCCGCAACTGCAAACGCTGGCCTCTTACCGTATTTTTTTCCATGTTGAACCATGCTGGTATAAATGCTTTTATTGTGTATATGTTGAATAACAGCATTGAAAGGAAGAAAACTAATCTTAGGAAGAACTTCATCAAGCAATTGGGACTTTCTTTGCTCGAAGACCACATTAGGAAAAGGAAAGACAATCCACATATACCACGAGATATAAGAAGACGCGTGCATGAAATGTTGCATGAAGACGTTCCAGGACCACCACAAAAGCAACCAAGAAGGTCTCAGAGATGTTCTTTCTGTCCAAGAAACAAAGATAGGAAGACTCTGAACGGTTGTTTCAAATGTAATACCGCGATATGTAAGGAACATGCGAATTTGATGTGTCAAAATTGTACTGATTTAGATAACGAATGATCTCCCTTTTATAGCCATAAAGTGCTAATTGTGATTATTTTTATTGATGTTCCCTGCATGCTGGAGCCTCCGGGATTGTGCAGGACTGACGACAAGAGGCCGGATGGGTTGACCCTGGTGCCTTGGAGGAACGGCAAGTGCCTAATTTGGGACGCAACTTGCGTCAGCACTGTTGCCGCCAGCCACCTTGGTCGCACGGTCCTCTCGCCGTCGGCAGCAGCGGAAGACGCCGCTGAAAGGAAGAGGCTGAAGTACGCTCCATTGACGACCCGTTATAATTTTGTGCCCATTGCAGTTGAGACCGTGGGTTGTTGGGGCACTGAGGCCAAGAAGCTCATTGGTGAGATAGGGCATAAGCTTTGTCAGAAAACGGGTGACTCCCGCTCCGGCTCGTTCTTGGTGCAAAGGTTAGCCATTGCCATACGACGTGGCAACGCTGCAAGTGTTATGGGCACCTTTGCGCCAGGAACGGTTAGGGGCGGGTTATTTGACGTGCTTTTATATTTTTTTTTTTTTCACGTCATAAGTTATATAGATTAATCATTTACATTATATTATATTAAATACAAATAAGTAAAATAATTGTATTAATTTAAAAAAATATTTTTGTTGATTTTTTATTTTGTCTTAAGATCATTTTGTTAAATTCACGGAAAGGTTATGTGATTTTTAAGTTTTTTTATAATAAATGTTTAATTTAATACATTTTTTATTTTATTCATTAACTTTGTGATGTAGTTATATAAAAAAACTCATTCAAACTTATTGCACTTAGCGCATACATAAAGTAGAGGCAATCCCTTGTGGGGTTAATTTAACCCCACGTTGTATAGGTGAGGATTTCTTTTCACCTCGTATGCCGACATTAAGTTTTACTGTGACTGTTCAGCTATTTAATTTCTTTGAAAAAAGTTTTTTCGTATTTTTATCGGAAACTTTTTTCTAATAGTTTCGAATTAATCGAAAGCACGTATAATATATGTGGTTTAATTTAATGCCTCTCGCTCATATCAACCTTGTATATGATTTGTGAAGCCTTCTCCGGTGAATAGTGCAGTACCCGATCTATCCCCAAGCACCTCAAGACTTCCTTTTAAGTACCCATTTGTTCGCTCTATTGCATTGCGAACTTTGCAGTGCCAGTCTGTGTAGCGCTGTTCTGGTGAGTTTGCCTCAGCATTCAATACTGGGGTCATGAGCCATGGTTCCAATGGGTACCCTGAATCTCCTGCATCAACAAAGGAAATATTTAAAACTCAGTAAAATAGTTTTAAGAGGTTCATATATATGTTACAGTTAATGTGATTAATTGAAAATTATTCATCATTATTAATAATTACCTCATGATTTCGTAAATATGAATATAAAATTGAAATTCATCACTTTAAGCAGTTGTTATTAATAATTCACTACTCTCGTCGGTAAAGGTAATAAAATAAAATAAGACTCGGAAGTTTTTTCTCCAGTAGGTTTAAGACATTCTATAATCTAAGGTAATATCACAGTACTTAGAAATACATAACTAAAATAAACTTACAAGCAAAATCGTTTAATCTTTGGTTTTGCTTAAAAATATAAGTACAATCATAGACTCCGTAAAAAATAAAATCTTTCTACAATTTCTTTGTTCAATAGGTATTTATTGATAAATACCTAACACAATACTTAAGGGTACCGAACTAAAATACTAAATAAACTTTGAAAATTATTACATTTATCGGCACTAAGGTTACATTATTAAGAATCACCAGTAAATTTCTTACTTTTACCTAGACTTTCTGTAATTATTAATAATGATAGACAATTATTAGTAATTTTCAATTAATCACACTTACCATAACATATACATAATGTAGACACTTGTCTCACTCAGCTACTTAGCTGAGTTATACTGAACTAAGCTGGCTATATGTACCTTATATAAACGGAGCCACAGAGTTACATTCTTGACTGTACCACATAATTACACCTAATGTAAGGGTTTGAAACCAGAGCCTAGCTTTAAGCTTGATAAATAATTTTGTAAGTATTTATTAGTTTATTAGCTATGAAATAATTTGCTAGCCGCTTCAGTTTGTGTGTGTAATATGTAGGTACAAAATATGCAGTTTGGCCAATAAATTATTATGAATAATATAAATGTAAGTAAAATGAATAGGTTGATTGATGCTTAATTACCAGTTGGACATTCAGCGTATGAGCATCCTTCCTTCTATTTTTGTACTGGGATCCTTGTGGCCCAGAAGGAGGGAAAATTTTAACATGGGTGCAATCTATTAGCCCTAATATATCTGGCATATTAAATTTTTCCTCAAAACCAAAAGCCACATTGCATCGGGCAGGTTGTGAGGCAGGAAAGTGGACCCATTCGGCCAAGAGTCTGCAATGAATACACAGTAAGTGAACAATCTTGGTACCCTAACATTAAGGGGCCATATTACTTACTTAATAGTACAAAATGTATGTGATATTATATCAACCTCCTATAAATTGATTGCAGAAACTGGTCAAGATACTTGCTGACTGTAGTTTGTGCTTGGCATAATGTATGGTCCTGCCCAACCTGCCTTTGATAACCTCCATTTGCTAAAAATTGAACACAGCACAGAATCTGGAATTAAACATGAACAATCACACCTTTAGCAATAACTATATTGGACTCTGATATTACTGCAAATTTGTAGTTTACTTTTGGTTAAAACATTTAAGGAACAAAATTTGAATTTCGCGGGTTACCACAGCGCAACCCGCGCTGTGGTAGCCCGCGAAATTCAAATTTGCATGCGTTTTATGCAATTTGCAGGTTCGTGTCAGGTTGTATCTTGATCAAAATATGATACGCGGCAATAAAACATAATTACTTATATATTTACAAAATTTTAATCATAAAAATCATCAATATTGAATTAAAATTTGCAGTCGTTGGATTTCGTTCGTTCGACGAATCTGCACGAAATCTAACTTAGAGAGTTGATTATTTTTATGATTAAAATTATACATATGTTGTATTGCCGCTTATCTTATTTTGATCGAGAATTTCGCGGGCTACCACAGCGCATCCTCCTTAAGAATTTAAATTTCATATTTTGGGAATTTCACATAGTAACAGAAGCTTAGGTGGTAAATAGGTAGATACTTACTTTTAAGAAGGCAGGTAAGCCATAGCCGTTTTGGGGCTCCAAATCTGCTTGGAGCTTGTCTATAATATAAATAGCCATAGGCTTTGTAATTCGCCAGAGTGACTGGAACTCGTTATCCCTCAAGTCGAATGGGTTGCAGACGTCGCGAATCACCTTCCTCTGTATTTTTCTTGCTTCCCTCTCCTCATACACAGTTAATATATAATTATAATACGGCACCGCCATTATATTTAAATCAAACTTAAATTGTTTAACTTCACAGAACACTGTTACGCCTTTTCAGTTTTTTCTCACTGTTTGTCGCGGTTTCTCGTCTACGAAAACCATCGACGAGAAACTTGTCATAGGAAAATGTCAAAATTCGACTAAATATAGCGCGCATGTTAGAGCCTGACGACAAAAACATGTTTGACAGAACGACATGAGTTCTATGTCAGAACGACACGACATATAAGTGTCGCCATGTTAGCTCCCATCGACAAACAGACATGTCGTCTCAGCACGAGATAATACGTCGACAAAATTTTGTCGACTTGCGCATGTTAGCCCTACTGGAGTCCATTCAACGCTCAGTCTCCAAAAACAATGCCACCGAAGCCACGCAACATGAGTTCACCCCTCCAGCACCACCAAATGAGCATGGTCTACAGGAAGCGAAACGATCCAGAAGAGACGAAAACAATGTTCTTACCGATGTAGTGGGGATATTGAAAACAACTGCACAGAAATTGGACAGTTCATCAAGCATTCCTGACTTAACAAAAAGTCTTGTTTCATTTATAGGAGCTAAAATGAGTAACTATTACTCTCAGACTAGGACTTCGGTTGAACACGCAATATTTGAAATTATTATGAAAGCCGACAGGGGATATTATGAATCTTGGCAACATCAACCAAATGCATATACAGAACCATACTCCAATCGTCCCTCAACTTCAGTATCCTATGGTTATACCACAGCAGAAAATGTAGACGCTGCTAACTACTCAATCAACCAGCAGCCTTTGTCGGTCTCTTCACAAGACTCACAGCACTCTTCTATAGATGATTTTACTGATTTAATTTAGTTAACAAAGAAAAATAAAGATTTTGATTATACGTACCTTAATGTTTTCTTTTAATTCTTCAATTATAGCAGAGCACACTTCAGGGACAATTCCACTTATAGATTGTTTAGATACTCTAAATGTATACTGTAGACTTGTGTAAGAGTCCCCGGAGCTTAAAAATCGAAGAGTAATCGCTAGTCTATCTTGGGCTGAAATTGGAGCTCTTAAATTTGAATATTTTCGACTTATTCTTGGTGCGACTATCGCGAGTTTTTCAAAGTCTGTTGGCGTCATCCTCGTAAAACTTTTGTATTGGCCACTTATGTGCTGGAAATTCATATCTGTAAGCCTTCTCTCCGTTTATATAATTCTGTGCGCCACCAACGTCGGGGTCTTTGGCGTTTTTTTAAAAGTTGATGAATGATTAACAATGAAGCACTGATAATCGTCAGAGCAAGAAGGCTGTCTTCAGACTCCATGATTCGTAAGTATATCGACTTAAGTAGAGTGATGTGGGCAAAAGAAAAGAACACGTGTGACGAGGGCTAGTGTTTGTAACGAAATGCGGGAACAGATGTTCTCGTTCCGATTCGTAGTCAATGCGCGTACCGCGCGCGCCACACGTCCAAGGCAGCAGGGAACATGCAATGTAAGGCAGAATATTACATTAAGGCCGATTTACATCAAACGAGCGAATGCTCATTCTATCCCCACTACATCAAATTCTTCTAGTGTAAACAGGCGTAGAGCATTCTTTCGTTGTTAAGCCGGCGCCAGACATGTGTTCAAATACGCAAATACCTACAAAGTCGCGAAGTGTGGCACTGACATTTGCGTATTTGTGCAAAGTTTGAACACATATTTGTAGTTTGCCATCATGTGTCGGTTTTTAGTGCGCACATCAAAGTAAACAAAGTTCAAAGTTTGTGCGGCCTGCCACACTTGTTGCAGTGTTTAGTCGCGTGTGCGCCGCTGAACGGAGCAGTTGTATGCAATAATTAATCTGTGAGTGGTATTTTGAGCGTCAATAATGGAGTGGGGTAATGACGCAGTAATATAATTTATTGAGCTACTTCAAACAGAACCCTCAATATGGAATCCGAAAAACAGGGATCACAAAAATCGAAACCTGGTAAACGACGCATGGTTTAGAATAAAAAATAGTTTCTCCGTGCCGTTTACTGTAGAAGAACTTAAAAAGAAGAGAAATAGCCTACTAACACAGTACAGAGATAATTTGAAAAAGATTAAAGACTCAACAAAAACAGGCTCAGGAACAGATGAGATTTTTAAACCAACGTGGTTCGCGTTCGATGCGATGCACAATTATATGGGTTCCGTATACGATTATCATCCAACATTATGCACTGAGGTGAGTAAGTAGACAGATAAGTTATTTCATAATATTATTAAAAACCAATTATTTAATGTAAAAATGCTTTATTTAAAAATGATATATTTACAATTTTACTGATTCAAAATCATATCGACAATTCGACACCTGCATGCAACAACATCGTAACTCACTTTTTGGCGATTTTGAGTTACAATCATATTCTTACTCTACAAAAAATGGAGAATTTTTGGCACTCACTTCGGTGGCTCTAGTCCTTTAAATAAAGATTTTTTTTTATGTAAATACATCGTGAGTGTCCACTGAAGTTCATAAAAGAGTAAATTTAATTGCACATCATTGTCAACATTGCTCATGCTCACCAAATTACTAAATTACATTGTAAAACAAGTTAAATTTTTTGTTATTATTGGCGAGGCGGTTACGATCCCTTTCCGTTTTGATAAGTGTGCTACGACCCTTAACCGAAATCTGTAGGATTTTTTAAAATCTTTGACGCGCTCTCCTGTAAAGTTGCTCAAAGTGAGTTACGATGTTGTTGCATGCAAGTGTCGAATTATTAAAATTAATTTCTTGATTGTAAGTACTCTGCGAACTCCTCCTGAATTTTTTGTGCAGAAATTGATCCTCTTCTAGGAATTGATGTAAGCGGAATGAGACCTGTAGGTGGGTCTTCATTTCGCCAGATTCCAGGCATTAAAACATTGTTAATTATTCGATCAAACGACTCTGGTGGTGAATAAAAATGGGATGAAGTTCTGCTTTTTCTCAAAAAATTATGTAAATTATACATGCCATAGTAACAATTGAAGCTTTATCTGGTTGGAGAAGCATGGGCTTTTTGAAGACTCTGAACACTGACGTCATTATACCAAAAACGTGTTCTACCTTGACTCTTGCCTTAGATAATTTTCGGTTAAAAATTCTTTTCATACTTTGTTCAGGGTGGTGTCCTGGGTACGGTCTCATGACATTGTTACTTAATGCAAAGGCACTATCAGCCACAAACACATATGGCACATTTACATTTCTTCCTGGTAACGGACGGGGATTCGGTAGTTTTAGAGTATTGTCGTTCATTTTATCCCATAATATACTGTTTCTTAAAACACCACCGTCGCTCATTCTACCTTGGCAACCCACATCAGCAAACATAAAAAAATAGTCACTGTCTACTAAAGCCAATAGGACAACACTAAAATCTTTTTTGTTATTTAAGTACTCAGACGCACTATGAATAGGCGATTCCAACACAACATGCTTGCCATCTATAGCTCCCAGGGCATGTGGAAATAGCCTTTCAAAGCCAGCTGCTTTGATTAGCCACTCATTCGTAGATTTCGGCAACTGAAACAGAAATTAATAATTTTTGTAATTTTTTACATTCACAATGCACAATTTATGCCTAATTTTAGTACTTATTATGATTGCAGGAGCGATCGGATTCGAGTATTGAACGGAGAGGCCGTTCACATGAACCGGAATCAAGTAACTTCATGGACTCAAATACAGTAAGATCTGAATCACTTGTATCAAGCAATCGAAGTGAGACACCTGAAAACCAGTCTGATTCTTCTGTGATTCCCAAAAGACGGTGTCGAATGCAGGATGTACTAGTTGCAAAAAAACAGATGGATGAGGCATTTGCATTAATTAAAGAAAAATCAAAAAATACGAAAGCAGTCGGCGAATGTGATTTATACGGCCAACTACTCGCTGAAAAGCTTAAGCGCCTCGGGCATGTTTGCGGAAGCGCGCACCGACTGTTTCCACGCCACCATGCGCAAGCGGTGCGCGTCCTTGGTGCGCAGGGTGCGGGCCAGCTCCAACACTGTCCTGGCGATGATTGCTCAGCGACTGGATTGTCCCTACGTTGGGCATTGTTGTGGCAGGCATATTGCTGGTGCTTGAATAAGTTGTCTAATGATTTATAATGATTTGATTAATATTTGCTTTTAATATTTGCTTTTGACATTACTTTATTTAATTATTTAATCCATTGTTATATTTAATTAATTATTATTAACTTTGACATTATTTATTTATTACTGAAATTATTTTTTAGACATTAATTATTACATATTTTATTTAGTTTTTATTATGAATTGTGTTTTTGTATTTAATATGGGTCAATGACCTGAAATAAATGAATTTTAATTTAATTTAAGTCACTACAAGAAGATCACCGACTGATATTAATGAACGAGATTGATAATTTAATATTTAGGTACACTATGAAAATCAGAAAAGAGATACGTTCACCGATAACATATAATGACCAGCTTCCTATTCCAGTTAATCAACATTCTATTTATGTACCTAGATCGTCTCAGTCTGAACAATCTTCAGTTACACCACAAGAGTATGTTCTACCGGGGTCATCCACACGGCAATATCCAGCAGCTTCAAACGATTTTAAACTAAGATCTCAATCCATTAAAAAATACGATATTCAATCAACACCAACGCCATATGAAAGAGACATACGAATACAGACTGAAATTCATGAGATACCGGGGCGATCATTTGATTCTCAAACTGTGTCGCAGCAACCAAGTTACATAACAAATACTAGCATCGCATGTGATTATGATAATAATATAGCATCATTTAGTATGAACAGTCTTAATCAGGAACCAGAAGTGCCTAAGAATAAGAAAATTAATATTATTTCGGAAACCACTATACGCCCTAAAAATAACAAAGATATAATTCAAGAAGCATATGAACGATGCCGTGGTACCGATTTTAGTGATGATGATGAACATTACCACTTGAATGATTACTAAATTCGGATAACTTTTGATTACAAAATGACATATTTAATTATAAAACACACTAATTTGATTATTAATCTTTATATTCATTAATTCATTATTCTTTAACTTCATGAACAATAAAGAAATAGTTGAATTTACTATGTAGTTTTCTTGTACTCACCTTCACTTCATCGCGAAGAACTCGAATCAGCGCATTACAAACTTCATATACAATAGTAGAAATAAGTTGATGAGAAATTTTAAATAGGTATTGCAGACTCATATAGCTGTCACCTGTTGCTAGAAACCTTAAAGTCAATGCTAATCGAATTTTTGTAGGAACAGCAGTTCTCCATTTAGTGTCTTTCTTTGAAATTAAAGGAGAAATTCTTTGCAATATTACTTCAAAATCAGCACAAGACATTCTGCAAAAATTATCGAAGTAGCCTACGGGTCTAGGCATCAAATCTTCTAGCATATTAGTCATGAAACCACTGAAAAAAAAAAGGAATTGGTTAATTAATAATTAATTCAGTAAATTCAATGTTTAAAATTGCAAAGTATTTAACTTACCGTGTTCTCTTACGATACAGTGTAGACATCCATTCACGCCTTCTTCTTGGAGTTTTCACAATATGAGAATGAAAAAAAAAATTAAAGGCACTCAAATAAAACAGACTCACGGAGTCATCAAAATCGTCGTCTATTCTGTCAGCCATCTTTGCGGTAACTGTGCCCGTAAATCATTTGAAATACAAGTCTAGCTGGATACATCTGCGCACATAAAGTTTGATCAAAGTTTTGAAACTGTGTGCTCAAACTTTGATCCCAATGTCTGGCGCCGGCTTTAGTGCGTTCGCAAAGATTCTATATAATATTCTAAGAATGCTCGCTCGCTTGATGTAATCGGCGCAAGAGCGCGCGAACAGTTGCTTAGAGCGTTCTAGCGTGTTCGGACGTGCTCGCGCCACTGAGCGGTCTCATCAAAGCGTTCTTGTGTTCTAGCGATTGTTTACGTATCTTATCGAATAAATTATGGATTGGTCTCAAGAAAAATGTTTATTAATGATAGAAGCCTACCGCAATTTCAGATGTCTGTGGGATCCGACGTACGAAAACTATAAAAATACAACTTACAAACAAGATGCTTGGCGGGAAATCGCAAAACAACTGGAATGTAATGTTGAAGAGTTAAAAAAAAAGATGGACTCGCTTCTTGCATCTTATCGCCGAGAAAGGCAAAAAACAATGAGTACGAAGTCAGGCAGCGGTGCCGATTGTATATACATATAATTCTAAATGGTTTGCATTTAAAAGCATGCACTTTTTGATGGACAAATATAAACCGAGGAAAACAATTGATTTCGACACTAACCAAAATAAAAACATGGTAAGTAGTTAGTTATGTTTATTTATTGGGTATTCTACCATAATTTTAGGTTGGGTTATTTACGCTTTTTATAAAGTAACATCAATGTTGTTTTGCCATGGCAAAATATTAGTGAAATTAAAATAGTCTGAAAATTCTTTCCGGATATTTTCACATTGCAAAGTGTGTCTTCGTCCAGTGTTGGGTAACGGGAGAAATGATGATAAACGGTCCATATTTCTCCACTGGCCTGGAATGATGACGTCATCTTCAATTCTGTCCATCATACCCGGTGAATTATACAGCTTCCTAGAAGCTTTCCTTTTCATCAAATAATTATGTAGGTACACGCAGGTTATTACGATGAGAGATGCTGTCAGGTTGCAGCAACATAGGTTTTCGCAATACACGAAAAACTGCTGAAAGAATGCCAAATGCATTTTCTACTATTCGTCTTGCTCTAGACAAACGGTAGTTGTAAATTCGTTTTTCGGATCCCCTAGCATGAGTACCAGGATACGGCTTCATGATGTGTCTTTGTAATGGGAATGCATCATCTGTTAGTTAGCGTCTACTATGGCCATTAACACCACACTGAATGTGGATTTATAATTAAAAAAGTCGCTTCCGCTGTTAATAGGTGCTTGTATGACGCAGTGTTTCCCGTCTACAGCGCCAATACAGTTTGGAAAATTCCACTTCTCATTGAATTCCTGAGCGATTGATAGCCATTCTTCTTCTGTTGACGGTGTCTGAAATGAATAAAAAAATATTTTAGGGTGTATATTAATTAAACTGTTTTTTTATAGGCTGATGAGCAGGAGAATGAGCGAATTGAACAAGAAACTGCGGTAGTGGACCCTAATGCAGATACACAGTCAGATTCAACAACACATTCACAACCTGCAGCTTCAGTAGGGTCAAGAAACACCACACCACAATGGCAACCATCAACATCACTGCAATCTGGCCACACAATACCACCAAAAAAATCAAAACATGAAGACCCTCGAGTAGCCGAAGCCTACCGTATTTTAAAAGATACACATGATTCAAAGATTAGGGACAAGAGTCAAGCTTTTGGAAATCATGTTGCTTCAAAACATCGCGAATACTCAAAAAGGACAAAAGCGTATGTTGAACATTACATAAATAATATACTGTTCGACGCTGATTTGGGGAAATTTGATTATGAGTCAAATTTAGCATCAACTCCGATGTCTTCATATTCAGACAGTTCACAAAATACTTGCATTGTGTATTCTGTAGCCTCAGATCAATCCCCTCCACCCAACCAAATGGAAGCCAGTTCAGAAAGTAATGTAAATTTAGGCCAACAATTACACATTCCGGATGATACCGCAACTGAAGAAACCAGCGAGTCTTTGCTGCATTATATTAAAAATTTTAAGTAACATGTGTATCTTTTCTAGTTACTTTTTTTTTATTTAAGTTCTCTGATTGTTTTTTTTTTAAAATAAATATATAAAAAATAAATTGTCTTAGTTTATTTACTTACTTTCACTAATAATTACGGTCGTGATAATAGGTGTGTAGGTATGTATAAAAGTAATAACTTTACTTACCTTAGCATAGTCTTGCAATGCTTCATTTATTGCAGCACATACTTCAGATATAGCATTACATATTGTCGATTTAGACATTTTAGTAAAATACATCAGGCTTTCATAGGAATCTCCAGTTGCCAAAAATCGCAGTCACTGCTAGTTTGTCATATGCAGGAATCGAGTCTCTAAAATTCGTACTTGATTTTCGAATTTTTTCGCTGGTCAGAGATGGTAAATGATCAAAATCCTCTGGCGCCATTCTACAAAAGTTTTGGAATTGTCCACTTTCTTCTTGTTTTCGCATATCCGTCATTGTTTCACCTATATTATCCAGTGTCTTTCGATGCATTAAATTTGTAACCCACCAACGTCTCTTCCTTCTTTTATTTTTGAGTTTTCGCGACAAAATAATAAATGCAGCACTTGCAATAATGATATCGCTGTCAGAGTCAGACATAACGAAGCACTACCAATACTAACCACAGAATTGACACGAATGAGCAAAGAACATTCGATCTAGCTTTTGTTTACACTAAAAGATTACGAAAGAATGCTCTTGTTCTAGCTCTAGCTCTATGTTCGTTTGATGTAAATCGATACCTCTAGCTTTCGTTTACACTAAAAGATTACGAAAGAATGCTCTTGTTCTAGCTCTAGCTCTATGTTCGTTTGATGTAAATCGGCCTTTACATGTTGCATTGCACCAATCTGTACCCACCTTTAGATTATATTCTACCTTCCGATTTGCGCTGTGACATTACGCCAAGAAATATTAAGATAAAACTTAAGTCCCACTACCTACAACACAAGCTGTTGAAAAGTATATTCAGACTTTGCAGCCTTTAGAAATTCACTACTGCCGGGACAAAGTTCGGCAACGGCAATATTTACATCCAGAGCTAAATATAAAAAGGTTATGGAAAATGTACTCTGATGAAGCACTGCCTGGCTTTTCAGTTAGTTTCACTTTCTTCCGCAAAATTTTTGTAACAAGATTTAATATTGGATTTGGAAGTCCTAGGCAGGACGTGTGTTCCATGTGCCTCCAACTGAGGGAAAAAATAAAAGTCGAAAAAAGTGATAGTGAAAAAGTGAGACTTATGACGGAATTGAGGATTCATAAGCTTCGTGCAAAGGCATTTTTTAAGCTCCTCCAAAAAGAAGAAGATAACGAGATACTGTTATCTTTTGACTGTCAAAAAAATCTACCACTGCCCAAAATACCCGACCAATCCGTTTACTACTCACGACAGTTGTACTTATACATTTTTACCATCGTTAGAGGATCATCTCACAACAATATCGGTATAGACAACGTGTATTCGTACACATGGACAGAAGAAACTGCATATAAAGGGTCAAACGAAGTTCTGCCGTTATTGATTGTCTGAACAAGCTCAATACAAATGGAATTGAGAAGATACGTCTCATGGCCGATGGTTGCGGAGGCCAAAACAAGAATTCCATTTTGTTGAGTGCTCTGATCAACTGGCTTTATTTGAACTCGCAGAACATCAAGTGTCGAAATCATTTTCCCAGTTACTGGACATTCTTTTCTGCCAGCAGACCGTGTATTCGCGTTAACTGAAAAAAAAATCAGGAAAATGGAAACAATATTAACTCCCGAAGACTACATGGATGTCCTAAAAGAACACGCAACGATTTTGCGTTTAGGAACGGACATTCCGATATTTGATTTTAAGACACAAAGCTGAAATGTATTGAAGTCGACCCAAAGCTTTCATTTTCAAATAACAAAATGTAAAAGATTTATTTATAACATAACTTTACATAGAGGAGAAGTCCGAATTCGTGGTGAAATATCTTACTATTCTGATACAGGTATTCATAATCAAAATTGACATTCTTATTTATTTATTATCCGTAATTTTGTACCTACTTGACAAGAAATTTATCGCATTTTACTAACTAGGTAATTCGTTTGTAAATATGCTGTTCCTTTTTTGAACCGACAGTTTGGTGATCAATGGATGTTTGGTCCTATTTCTTGGCCAGCGCGTAGTCCAGATCTGACGCCTCTAGATTTTTTTTTGTGGGGCTACCTGAAAACTGAGGTTTACAAAAAGCGTTTAGTGAAAAAAAAAAAGAAAAAAAAAGTAGTAGTAGTAGTAGTTCCATAATGTTTCTTTCGTTTCTTTCTTTTCCTTGTGTGTTTCGTTAGACCATAGGCGCTTAGTGAAGCATTCGCTAGTGCGAGTAGGAGGCCTAAGTGTGCTTTTGTAGTAGTGTAGTAGTAGTGTAAAAGAGTTTAGTGTTCAAGAACTTAAAGACTCACTAACCACAATTTTGTATGAAATTAACGGCAGGTTGTTCGGGCCTGTGGGCCTTTAAAACACTACCTCCGCCTCCCCCAAATTCAGCGCTACGTGTTTATTTACGATGCATCGCCGAGTCCGCCGAACCCTTGGCGGAAAATCAACGCCACAGTGTAAAATAATTATTTTCAGTAGATCAACTCAATTGTTTTTTCTTAGGTATGTTTTTTTTCCTTTAGGTTTCCATCCAAAGGTACAAAAATAGTAAGGATAAATAAAAAACAAACTATAATAATACTTTAAATGTAGATGCCTACTGGGCGTTTTATTCGTAACGACGCCAACCCGATACCAATCGATGTCGATGTACCGACATATTGCCGGCCCGTTATTGATGAATACCTATCGATGACCATCGCGACGCACCAAACGACCACAGTACTAATGATCGAATCGAAAAAGTGTTTTCAAGTGTAAGAATGCCCGCTACTCACCCCACATGTGTCTGTCAGTAAATATTGTGTGGATAATGGTGTCGGTCGATGACGACAACTACACAGTGTATGCATTTAGGACTAAATTAGTGAGATTAATATATTCTGTCCGCCGCTGCCGATGTCGTGTCAGTATCGGACCGATGTAACGACATCGGTCTAATGTGAAAACGCCCAGAGGCGAGGAATAAGGGAGTTTTTTCAACAATCAACTGATTCTAATAAAGAAACAAAGACAGTTCACAGAAATCTATTTTATATAAATTATTATTTCTAACATAGGCGGTAACAAAACACGACATGGAAAGTAATATAGCAAAAATAAGAAAAACCCAGAGTATTTTACGAGTAGGGTAGGCTGGGTACTGATAAAAATTTTGAACGTACACCAAAAAAAAGGTTTTACCAAACAATGACGAATTTTTTACTAAAACATATGAATCGTATAAAAGCAAAACCAGCAATATCCACATAATTTTGAAATTGACATTTCGATGGCGCGATAAAAGTAGCAATATCTTCAACACGTTTCGTAATTCATAATACTCCTAAGACAGCAATATCCCGTAGTAAAACAGCTACAAAAAATACGGTTTGTTGCAAACACAGCAAGATCCATGTTTGACAAGTGCATAGGCAGCAATATCCTAATCAGCCAATCAGAGCGCATCTATCGGCACGGTTTTAATATGGCGTCGATTGTTGTGAACGCGAAACCTCGCTCCGTAAATTCTCGAAATTTTTAAATAGTTTTTAAGTTTTGTCGGAAAAAAGTGATATATCGTAATTATGGATTGTTCCCCTGTACCTGTTGATAATAGTTCAGCTAGAAAACGTATAGCTCAACCCGAAAAGTGGAGGAGAAATTTGGCCAAAGTAACAAGGTTTGTATGTACCTACTGTTAGATAGTGTGATCAAATAAATTATCTTGGTCCTGGTTTGATCTTGTTAGCATTTTTTTTATACCTATTTAATTAATATTCAATAACTACAGTGTTACTTAAATATTAGTTTATCATTTTTTATATCTATCTAATATTTAGTTTTTTTTAAATAATATACCGGGTGTAATAGACACCGGCGTGAAAACGATTAAGACCACCTATTCTGTCTATCGTAGTACCTACAATATACAGGCTGTAAGGGTAAACACCGTTGTCACTAAAACCATAGGTAGTTGGCCTAAATATAAAAATATTTATCCGAATTTAAAAAACAATAAACGTCATTTTCATTCAAAAATTTCAAAAAGTTTCTGTCTGACACCGTCCTTAAATTCATGGATAACTGCGCCCGAGTCACGTGATCACTGCAAAGGTCGCCGCTCTTGCCGGTCGCCACCCGTCCTATTTTTTTTCCTACATTCCGATTATAACAATACGTACACGCAACCTGCGATGTAACTTTCCCTTCATACTTCCCTGGCTTAGGACAGGCAAAAATACCTACCTTATGTGTTGCGTGACCAGTCCAAATGTAAGTTAGATTCAACAACAAAGAAAATGAAAAATAAACAAACACTAGGTAGATATTTTTGGCGTATTTAAAAAGTTAATCAGTTATGTACAGTTTAATTAAAAATTACTTGCTAAATTTACACTTGATTGAATAGGTATCTACACTTATTATTTACACTTACATTAATCGTAAAAGTTGTTCGAAATGCGATCCATTTACGGCCACGCATGCCTCCGCACGTTTTCTTAAATTGTTTCTCACTCTAGGAAGCACAAGAGTGTCATTTTTAAGGTCTCTGAATGCACTACGAATTCGCCTTTTGAGTTCCGATCTAGTGTGGAACTCAGTAGCATACACCCGGCGCTTCGCTTCCCCCCAAAGATAAAAGTCCAGAGGTGAAAGGTCTGGCGAGCGCGCGGGCCACGCGACTGGTCCTCCACGGCCAATCCATCGCCCAGGAAACTCCTCATCCAGCATAGCCCTGACTTGCAGCTGAAAATGCTTAACACACACGCGCGACATGAGCGGGAGGCGCGGCGCGGCGACGCGGGCGCCGGGCGGCGCGGGCGTTGCGCTCGCGCTGTGAGTCTAAGAGTTACGTGCACTCGATAGCGAGACAGCTGACAGACTGAGGTGAGGTGAGCGAGGAGGGAGGGGTCGCGCGCCGCCGGCGGCGTCGCGCACGTGGCTTGTTGGGTATTCCCCGCGCTACAATCTGTGGCCTTGCGCATAGGGTGATAAACTTTCGGGGAAATATGGAGATTTTTCTTTAAAAAAAAATGTTGTTATTTTTCATTGAATTTACGTTCTATAAGTGAAACCAAACCACTGGTTTCAAGGACAACGGTGTTTACACTAACACCCTGTAATTATACGTAGTAATTTTTCGTTGGCAATTTAAAAAAAAACGGATTTTCTTATACATTTTGACCGTGTAGGTATTGAAATTTTGTAGGAAACTTGGAGATTTTTTTTATTGCCGACGAAAACCTGTGTGGCGGTTTTCAAAATGGTGTACTGAATACGTGGTAATCATTTTCGAGTCGGTGTCTCTTACATCCCGCATATTTTATAACCCAAATTAAGTACATAAAATACATATAACTAAAAAATAGGTAAAAAATGTGTAGGTACATTATGATATTGTTTTAGGTATTCTCCGAAAACATTTGCTGTGAGGCCGTTATGTAATCATAAGAAGAAGTTTGAATGCAGATCACTTTCGATGCAGGATGTAAAATCGTTTTTTGAATCATTTTATAATATAATTATGGTCCTTCGAGCTTCCGTATAGGCGGGACTATTTCGCGTTCTTAACAGTGTGAATAAGCTGTCGGCGTGAAAGTACAGCTCCTGCGGCTACGACCTGTGGACAGAGTAACGTCCGTCTGCTGAAACTCAACCAACAACAATCATGAGCGCCAACATGGAGGACATTTTGGCCAATCAGGATCAGATCATTCAAGGCATGGAGCAGCAATTGCGGAACTTCAAGAAGGATTCTGCAGATCGCAAAACTCCGACCAACATCAAGAAACGTTTGCAAACCCTGGATACATACTGGCGGGAGTTTCAAGAGAATCATGTTAGATTATGTGAGTTTGAAGATCGTGGTTATACCTACTTTTCGGAAAACTTCTACAATAAGGCAATGATCTTCTATAATGAAGCTAAGGACATCATTCAACAATACAAGCCGCCAATTAGTTTGGAGAAAGGGGATAAGTCACCTAGCGCTTCATCAATTCGTATATCAGACGCTAGCAATCAAGAAGCTGCTGGTGAGCAACGGCAAACGGACACATTGTCGGTGGATCCAGATCAACCGAACATCAAGCCTAGTGGGAGCCAATCCATATCATTGTTCAAGAGGATTGTCTCTCGGGGGAATGCCAGTAAGTTAGAAGAAATGCTGCGCAAGCAGAAGAGTAACTTCAAGGCTTTAACACGAGCAATCAAAAGCGTGGACATAGAGAACCTCTCCGAAAAATGGGAATTCGAAGATGTACTCAGAACCATTCAAGCAAAATGGTCAACCATCGATTCCCTGCATTGGGAAATTGATAGTGAGATGTACTCGGAAGATGAGGAGTATGAACAGGAATATAGCAAGAACGAACAACTGTATGTTGACATCAAAAAGTTGGTCAATAGCAAAATGTATACCGTTTCATATCGGGAAAGTTTTACACCGAAAATTGATATTCCTACCTTCTCCGGGAACTATCACAAATGGATATCATTCAAGGACTTATTCCAAGAAGCAGTCCATAACAACAAATCCATTCCAAGTGCCCAGAAGATGCAGTTATTAAAAAGTAAACTGAAAGGCGAAGCAGAAAGGATCATTCAACACCTCAATATCAGTTCTGAGAATTACCAAATCTGCTGGGACATCATGAATCATAGGTATAACAATGACAGGCTAATTTTTACCTCGCACATGAACATACTGCTGTCAATACCTACAATGCAAAACCAAGTCGACACACAGATCAAGAACATGTTCGACACCATCAATGAATGCATCAACGCCTTGAGAAACCTTGGTATAGACGTAACCGCCATGGGGCCAACGGTTGTCCATTTACTTACGTTGAAGCTAGATACTCAGACGCTCAGTGAATACACTCAATCATTAGAAAAGCCTAGAGCCCTGCCTGTTCTAGCAGATTTTCTTAGATTTTTAGAGAACAAGTATACTGCTCTCGAATCAATACGGCGCAAGCACCATACATCTAAACCATCATCGTCGTCATCTCCGAGTAAGAGCAAAGAATCAGAACATCAATTCAACAAAAAGAATCAATCAAAATCAAATTATTTCAACAACAAAAACGATTCCAATAAACCGTTTTTACGCAGTAACGCTGCTAAAAGTTGTGCAATGAGGACACAATATTGCCCACTATGCAACGACGAAAGCCACGGACTATTCTACTGCAGACCATTTTTGATGTCTGGGTCAGAGGAGAAAAGAAACACAGTTCAAAGGTTGAACTTGTGTAAAAATTGCCTGGTTGATCACAAAAACAAATCATGCCGTTCTGAATCAAAGTGCAGGGTGTGTCAAGGAACTCATAACACCGTGCTACACGATGCCATACAGACAAACACGGTGTCCAGTAACATGAGTACGTCACCGTCTACGTCACGTGAAGACGAAACACAAAGTAATGTGACGCATGTTTCAAAGGAAACTACTATTGAAATTCTGCTTGCAACAGCGCTTATCCGTATACAAGGGGCTAATGGGGAATATCACACAATGAGGGCTCTCATAGATCAAGGCTCTCAAGCCTCCCTCATCACTGAGAACGCAGCTCAAACCCTGAAACTCCCCCGCCGAGCATGCAAAGGCGTCATAGTTGGAGTCAGTGCCAATCAAACCAATTGTAAGGGAGTTATCAGTCTGGTGGCATCCTCACTACACTCCAATTACACATTCCAAGCAGAAGCTGTTGTAATGAAGAAATTAATTAACAACTTGCCAAATCATAGTTTCTCAAAACCATCGTGGGAATATCTTAAAAACATCCAGCTAGCAGATCCAGATTTCAACGTTTGTCGGCCAATCGACTTATTGCTGGGGGCAGAGGTTTACTCGGAAATCATCATGGCAGGCATAATCAAGGAAAATTCATCTCTACCAATAGCACAGCAGACTCAGATTGGCTGGATTTTAAGCGGCAATGTCAAGTCCTATCAATGTAATGTTATCATGAATAATATAGAAGACATACAAAGGTTTTGGAGCATTGAAGATGTCACCGATCCCGACACTAACATGTCCTCTGAAGACTATCAGTGCCTTCAGCAATATAATTCGGAAACAATGCGACGAGATGACGGCAGATACGTGGTTAGAATGCCACAAAAGCCAGATATCAAGGAAAAATTGGGAGAATCGAAACAAAGAGCCGTGGCACAATTTCATCAACTGGAAAGAAAATTTTCAAGAAACAAAAACATTTCCGAAGATTACACATCATTCATTAACGAGTACATCAAACTGGGTCACATGCGCAAGTGCACACGGAAGAATTTGCCGGATTGCATTTTACCTCACCATTGCGTTTTACGCCCGGACTCGGCAACAACAGCGTTGCGGGTGGTATTTAATGCATCAGCAAAAACATCGACAGGCTACAGTCTAAATGATTTAATGTTTAGCGGTCCGAATCTACAACAGGATTTGTTCACACTAATTCTGAAATGGCGACAGTACGAATATGCAATCACAGCCGACATCGAGAAGATGTTCAGACAGATCTTCTGTAGTGAAAAGGATCAACAGTATCAGAAAATCGTCTGGCGTGACTCACCTAGTCAAGTGCTAAGAGAGTATGAGTTGACAACAGTCACCTATGGCACCAAAGCGGCACCATTCCTAGCCATGATGACATTAAAACGTTTAGCAGAAGACGAACGTTCAAGGTATCCTGCAGCGTCAGCTGTACTTGAACAGTGCTTTTACATGGATGACCTTTTGGCTGGACATCACAGCCTAAGGGAAGCCAAACAACTCAAGGCTGACCTTATTAATTTGCTGAAATCTGGCGGTTTTAATTTGCGAAAATGGTCATCAAATAAAATCGACACAAAGGATGACGCAATATCAGACAAGGAACAAGCATTCGAATTCAGGCATCAAGAATCAACCAAAACTTTGGGACTGCGTTGGCACCCCCAGGACGATCAATTCAAGTTCCAGCTGAAGATAGACACATCCTCATTGGCACCATCCACAAAGAGATCATTACTGTCGGATATTTCAAAGATATTCGATCCACTTGGCTGGATGTCTCCAGTCTCTACCAAACTGAAACTATTGTTTCAAAAGGTATGGTCCTTGAATCTTCAATGGGATGACGCAGTACCTACAAAGATCAATGAAGAATGGCTCAAAATAAAGAAGGAGTTACCAGCAATCGAACATATGAACGTCCCAAGGTGGCTTCAAACGCCAAAAAATGCAAACATGAGTTGCATGGGTTCTGTGACTCATCAGTAAAGGCCTACGCATGCGTAATTTATGGCAGGATTATCAGTCAGGAAAAGGCAGAGTGTCAATCCCCTGTGATCATAGTAGCAGGAAAATCAAAGCTCGTGCCTGTCAACAAATCAATATCTTTGCCAAGATTGGAGCTTTGCACAGCACATTTGTTATCAACACTGATGAAAGTTGTCCAGAACTGTTTATCAAGCAATAACATCCGAATATACGGCTGGTCTGATTCGACGGCAGTACTAGGTTGGCTACAGGGTGATCCGAATCGCTGGAAACCATTCGTGGCGAACAGAGTAACAAAAATAACGGAGATAATACCAACAAATAGCTGGCGCTATGTGAAATCGGCTGAAAATCCAGCTGATTGCGCGAGCCGAGGTTTATCAGCGGAACAACTGCAACAACATACTCTTTGGTGGCATGGACCAACTTGGCTATCAACATTCAAAGAAAATAATAATCAAGATCTACCAACTTATGTCACGTATGAAGAAATCAGAAAGTCAGCAATAAGCAATGTAGTTCAACAAAATGAGGACATTGTTTTAAAATTATTGAATAAACACAGCAACTTCGATCAAGCAGCGCGCGTACTTGCTTGGACTTTGCGCGCCATATCTCGCAATCAACACAAACCGAAGTATTTGACTGTCAGCGAAATAAAAATCGCTAAACATCTTTTAATCAAACAAGTGCAGCTGTCGGTATTTAAGGAAGAGATGACCAGTCTCCGAGATCAGAAACAAATAGACGCGAAGAGCAAATTGCTAAAGCTGAACCCGTTCTTGGATCAAGAAGGACTACTGAGGGTCGGTGGCAGACTGAACAACGCGAAGATGAGTCAGAACATGAAGCATCCTCTCATCATTCCCAATAACACCCATCTCAGTGACTTACTGATCGACCAAGGACATCATATGACACTTCATGGGGGAGCAAGAGTTACTCAAGCCTGGCTACGTCAGAAATATTGGATTCTGGGAGGAAATCGAGCTGTCAAGAAGTATCTTCGAAACTGCGTCAAGTGCCGCAGACACGATCCAATCACACATGAACAACTGATGGGCGATCTACCTTCTGCACGCAGTAATCCGACACGACCATTTTACCACACAGGGGTGGATTTTACCGGGTTTATCGACGTGAAAGCAAACAAGGGCCGAGGTATCAAAACCACGAAAGGGTACATCGCAGTGTTCGTTTGTATGGCAACCAAGGCTGTACACATCGAGCTAGTTTCAGACCTGACCTCCTCATCGTTTCTAGCGGCTTTGCGGAGAATGGCAGCTCGAAGAGGCACTCCAGGCCATGTCTATAGCGACAATGGCACGAATTTTGTTGGAGCGAGTAGAATTCTCAACGAAGAATTCATAAACATTCAAGACACTTTGGACGACAATTTTTTCGAGGCTATTACCAGTATGGAGATTACCTGGCATTTTAATGCCCCTTCCTGGCCCAGTGCCGGAGGCCTCTGGGAAGCTGCCGTCAAGAGTTTGAAGCATCATCTCAAACGAGTGATAGGAGATCAGAAGTTGACATTTGAAGAATATGCGACTTTGCTAGCTCAGATAGAAGCATGTTTGAATAGCCGTCCATTATGCGCACTCAGCGAAGATCCTGAAGATTTAGACTGTCTCACACCATCTCACTTTTTAGCAAGCGGCCCGACGTTAACTATCATCGAGACAGAGAGAGATCTACGGACAAGATGGCATTTTTATTTAACATTTCTGAATAGCTTACTAATGTTATAAGATACCATTTTTTTTGAATACCGTTTTATTTGCCTTAGAAAAAAAATCTTGAGTTGAAAAGTTTTTTCTTTACGATGTTAGGACCAAAATTGAAAAAATTCTCCTGTAAAAAAAATGTATGACACCGAAGACCACCATTATTTTAAAAACTTGTACATTTAATAAGGTTTGCAAATTGGTATAAAACTTACGTCTAGTCCTTATCGTTACAAAGATATTGCTATGAATGTGATGAAGAAGACAGAAAATAAATTAAATTGGTACTATTCCATTTTTTCCTTTTCGTAATGGCTTATGCTTGAATGCTTGTAATCGAAGCAGGTAGTTAAGCGGATAGCATAATTCCGACCCGATGACGTCATCTGTCCGGAATTTGGGACCGCTACCTGTGGCGGAGTTGCACCTCAGTCATTGTGAAAGGGATAGATAGCGCCGCTTTTTGGTAAATCGGTTAAATCGGTATGAAGTTGCGCAGGTTCTTTTGTTCTTTCCTGCGCCCTTCACTCGTACAGGCTTCATTGTTGCTTGATTTTATTAGTTTAGTTGTAACTAGTCTCTCTTCGAGTTGCTACGTCAGACAACTTTCGCTCCCGGTCAGTGGCTCGGTGTTTTCTTCTGTAAAATTTGACTTGTGCTGTGTTTTTGGACTTTGCTTTGCCTATCGATTTGGAACTCTTTGCGTATTGGACAAACGACTTGGCGATCCTACGGACTCCGAAAACATTCGTTTGTGTGTGCTTGTACGTGTGTGCAGTAGCGCTGAAACCTTATTCAGCCCAATGCCTCGTTATGAGTACACGCCACGGCAGTACGCCGAAATGCATTTTATCTACGGAGAAGCAAGAGGTAATGCCAGGGCGGCTGCAAGATTGTACCATAACGCGCTTCTTGAGGGAAGAATTCTTGGCACCGGAGTTGGTGGTACCCGTGAAGGACGACCGCGACAAGTTAATGACGAAGTCATTCTTCGAGAAATCGAGGAAGATCCGTCAGTCTCCGTTCGCGTCATAGCGCGACGCGTAGGAATTTCTAGATCGACGGTGCATCGAGTGCTACAACGGTGCCGATTGCACCCATATCACGTGCAACGTGTTCAAACGCTGACGTCGCGTGATTACCAGCCAAGAATAGAATTTTGCCAAAGGATGCTTAGAATGATTCGGGCGGACCCGCAGTTTTTTAACAAGATTTTATGGAGTGACGAGTCTTCATGCCGCCGAGATGGATATTTAAATTTGCATAATTTGCACAGTTGGCAGCTGATAAACCCATATTTGATGCGAGAGGACAGGAGCCAACATCAATTTAAAATAAATTTATGGGCGGGAATAATCAATGGGCAAATAATAGGGCCCTTTGAACTACCAGCTACTCTAAACGCCGAATATTATCTCCATTTTTTAAGGAATGAGTTGCCAAGGTTATTAGAAAACGTTCCAGAAGACGTACGGCAAGCAATGTGGTTGCAAAATGATGGGTGCCCCGCTCACTATGCGACGGCAGTAAGGGCGCACCTTGATGAAAGTTATCCGGACAGATGGATCGGCCGATTAGGACCAATTTTGTGGCCTCCGCGATCTCCGGATTTAAATCCCCTAGATTTTTTTTACTGGGGATGTTTAAAAGACAGGGTCTACAAGAATCCAATAACGTCGGAAGAAGAATTACGACAGCGCATCCAATCTGCTGTATCAGAAATAAACCAAAGCCGTTTTGTCCGTCGGATAAGAGCTTCCTTTATTAGGAGATGCAGACTTTGCATTCTTGTAGAGGGAAGGCAATTCGAACATTTATTGTAAAAACCAAATAAAACGATTTATTTGAACTAACTGTTTTTTTTAGTACGGCCTCCTAATTCTTTTCATACGCCTCAATAATTCAATGAACATTGCCTCTGAAATACTACAGTTACACATTTTAAAGAAAAAGTTTAAATGACACTTTTTTATTTTTTTTATTAACGTTGATTTGGAGCACCTCTCAGATTCATAGCAATTATCTTTGTAACGACAAGGACTAGAATGTACAACTTCATACCAATTTACCAAAAATACAAAAGCGGCGCTATCTATCCCCTTCACGCTGACTGAGGTGCAACTCCGCCACAGGTAGCGGTCCCAAATTCCGGACAGATGACGTCATCGGGTCGGAATATGCTAGCCGCTTAACTACCTGCTTCGATTACAAGCATTCAAGCATAAGCCATTACGAAAATGAAAAAATGGAATAGTACCAATTTAATTTATTTTCTGTCTTCATCACATTCATAGCAATATCTTTGTAACGATAAAGACTAGACGTAAGTTTTACACCAATTTGCAAACCTTATTAAATGTACAAGTTTTTAAAATAATGGTGGTTTTCGGTGTCATACATTTTTTTTACAGGAGAATTTTTTCAATTTTGGTCCTAACATCGTAAAGAAAAAACTTTTCAACTCAAGATTTTTTTTCTAAGGCAAATAAAACGGTATTCAAAAAAATGGTATCTTATAACATTAGTAAGCTATTCAGAAATGTTAAATAAAAATCATACCTAAAAATGTCATCATTTGCAGCGACAGCATTAAAAAAGCTTAATTCTGGAAGACAAAATCGTAAAATTCGAAAAAAAATTAATATCCTGGTTACTGTAACGGTTTTTTTTTTAATATTCAAATTAGTTGTTGGAAATTAGGTAAGCTACCCACCCGTTACGTTTGATCCATTATTTACGGGACACCCTGTAATTACACTATGTTTTGTCTGAGCTTCCGCAATTTAGTATCTGATTTCTTCTTCCTTTTGTTCTTTTCATTTGCCATTTCTTTTACAACAGAGGGGAACCAATTTTTTTTTTTAAATTTGACACAGGTCCAGCCTCGACGACGTCCCGTAGGACTCTGGCGCGAGCCGATTTAGCCCGAATGACTAATTTTGTGTTTATTTAAAAAAATTCTATTAAACTCAAAAATCCAACCGTTAAATTCCCTCTGAAATACGATTTACCTCATGGTACATGCAATTTTCACATAATTTTAAGCTGTAATTAGGAAATGAAACGGAAAATGGTTTTGAAATCGACCATGTTTCGGATTTTTTTTTCATCGAGGAAATTACAACTTATCGTGTTTTGAACCGTTAATGCCATATATTTTTCCAGAACCTTAATACATTAATTTGACCATTTAAAATTGATTCTAAAACAGGAAAATTCGGATAACCTCCCGTTAATACAAATAAATTGTCAGCAGCCACTAGGTCGGTACAGAAACGAATCAATTTATGTATTCGTCTAAAATGACGGTCACTTCGAGCACTTGATATCGTAGGGCAAGAAACAGCAAGATTTTAAATAAGAATAACATCAAGTTCTTTCTCTGACCTCCATTCTTGAGGCTTTGTGAGGCACTCCATTCCACTCAAACATTCCACTTCTCAAACGGCGTCGTAACTCAGCTGTTCGCCCCGAACTAAAGGTAACATTTCTAACATACTTATGTAGGTTGGCCAATTCAAAGCATTATATTTGAATTATACCATCATCAGGCAGTTTTTTAATTGACAAAGAGTTGGTCAGGTAGTCAAAAAGTTTAAGCTGTTCCAAAACATAGATCCTAAGGGAGAAATATGGATAAGAAATGCCATGGACACTGTTAAAATCAAGTTATTACAAACTCCAAGCAAACAACTGACTTTAAACTTTAAATAACATAAATTTTTTTTCTGGTCTTAGCAGCAGTAGCCTTTTATGCCAATGGGGCATATCAGAAAAATATTGGAGCATATTACCATCTGGGGCTGTCACAAACAGCAGTACACGATTGTCTATGCGAGGTTAGTGCTACCACTAACTATTCCTAACATACTCGTACAACGTGTTCTGTTGTGAATTGAAATACTATCTGAATTCACGCAAGCCTAGCTCTGTACATACTTTCAAAATAACTACTAATGCCCAGTGTTACCAGGTGCACGGTTTAAGCCTAGCTCTGTACATACTTTCAAAAAAACTACTAATGCCCAGTGTTACCAGGTGCACGGTTTAAGGGTCCCCTTAAACCGTGTACCTGGTAACACTAGGCGCGTTCACTGCTGATGACGTCATCGGCAGAAATACGGTCCTGCCGCAGATTTGCCGATCCAGTGCACGCAGTACCATAGAAATCAATACAAAGCAACAAATTCGTACGGTGCCGACGCTCCGATTTCGACCCGGTGGACGCGCAACTTTAAGAAACCTTCGGGGTAATTACTTAACAGAGTCACAATCTCAATGCTATTCATTTTGACAGTTCAACAATATTCGTTGCGTTATTTACGTTGACGAGCAGTCGAGTTTTTCAATCATATAATATGTCGATAATTTTTTGCAATATCTCATTTTAATTAAACAAAGCGGAGAATAATTCTGCTCCAAATTATTCTCTGTCTACCTGTGAAAACTACATGAAAATCCATTCAGAAGTTCTGGGGATGTGCGTGAACAAACAGACAGAAAATAATTATAAAAATCGCTCGTTTATGTTCTATTACTCTTCTTTAGTTAGCCCCTTTCTATTTTTAAAACTTTTCTTAAATGTACAGACACTCCGGATTCTACTTTTTTAATATGTATAGATCATTCTTTACTGAACATAATTTTGTTTTTGTTTTAGGTAACATGCTCTCAACAACCAGGAAATTAAAAAAATATAGGTATATTAAATTTCCTTTGACACAGGAAGACAGGGATAGTGTGAAAAGGAAGTAAGTTATATGAAAGTCGATAACCATGGAAACAAGGGTATTATAGCAATAGTGCTTAATCTAATTATTTTGTTTCAGATTTATGGATATATTTCAATTTCCCGGTGTAGTGGCGTGCATTGACGGTACCCATGTTGCCATAATTCATCCTCATGAAAATGAGGAAGCATATTTCAACAGAAAACTGTACCATAGCCTGAATGTACTGATTGTAAGTACCTAATCATATTTAATATTGTTGTGACTAATTACCTATACCTAGCTATTCTTATTTCAAATTGAATTCCACCAAAAAATATAAGATCATTGTTTAAACTACATTTATATGTGTAGTGACACAGTACCTGTCACCACTAAACTAGATACCACAATAAGATCTCCATATACCATAAAACAGTTACCTTAAAATGTTTTTGACGGTCCGCAAAGAATAGTGAAATTGACGTTGGCAAGAAACAGTGAAACAATCGTCTTGAAAAAGGCGGGTACGAATACTCCAAGAAACAGAGATAGCAAGCACCAACACCGCACGAGGCAAGCAGAGCACCATGTCTTCACTCCATGCAGATGGGACGCGAGACACACGACGCCGACGACACACGCAATGGGCAGGCAGTCTTCGGTCTCCATTCCTCGGCGGCAGCAGACGAAAAGGACCGCGCTAAGCGCGCGAGTCCTATATATGCCTTTCCAGCGCCGTGCGACACAGCCCCGCGCCCAGCGCTGCGGCGCTCCGCTATTGGTCGTTTATATTGCATTATTAGAAATAAGCTAGGCTTTTGTGCTAGGGTAAATGTATATATTAAGTGAGGATTTTTGGAAATAAAGGAGTTCAGAAGATCGTCAGTGGTATCAAGTCTTCTTTTACACCTCAAGAGTACCTACGAGTACCAACACCGATACACTAAATATGTTTGTATTTATATTAAAACTTATTATGCTAGAAGTAATAGAATTATTTTTTTTTAACTGCACTACTAAAACTTACCTACCGTTTGTATATAGGATAAGTAAATAAAATATTTAAAATACTTTTAGGTTTGTGATGCCGGACCTACGCATTCTGTATATTGATGCGTCATTTGGGGGAGCCAGCCATGATTCCCATATTTGGAATCGGTGCCCTGTTCAAAATTGTATGCAGCGCTTACATGATTGATCATAACCCCATACTTAAAAGAAAATACTTAATAGAAAACCGGCCAAGTGCTTGTGGGACCACGCTCAATGAAAGGAACCGTAGTTGGGATGAATTTATGGATGGATAAATTTATACCAAGAACAAAGTCAACATTGTAGTTGAAAAACATGTTCTCCCATACATTCCAACTGCAAATGTAAGTTTGTATGCACAATATTGGGAGATTTATCATGTTATTTTAAGACCATAGACTTCTTATAGGTTTTTCTGTAATCTATAGGTACCTATACAGGGTTACTGGTAACTCGACGTATTCCTTGCAGGACGTCATAGTAGGGTTAAAATGCAGCAAATTAGGCCACCAAATGTTCTACCGAAATTCAGTAGTTTTTGAGTTAATTCGATTTTTAGCTTTTTTATGAAAAATCCCAGATTAAATCATTTGGAGCCAATTTAAAAATGATTTACGGCGCGACTGTACTGAAATTTAAGTTAACTTCATAGCTGACGCCGTAGCAGATCCTTGTTAATAATTCAAAGTTCAAAAATGCCAAAAACTTTGGCAAATATCACTAAAGAAACATTTAGTTTTTTGTGAATTTTGCTATTACTTCATACAAAATGTTGTCTAGTGAAAATAAAAATTACTACGCCTGATGTACAAATTACTAGGAAAATATCCTTGTCTTATCAGCTATTCAGAAAGGTATGATTGTCAATACTTTTGCATGTGTGACAGGGAAAGAATGAGTTTTATGAGGAGCAGGTAAAATTGCGAGACGGTCAACCTATTGTTTCATATTCGTATTATTCGTAGTTTTTACCTGCGCTTGAACCCCAAACACTCGGCAAGCTTTGTGATTGGTCACTATTGTTCTCCCGGCATGACACGGGGTGCGACTTTACAAAATCTGGTCGTCAGAGTCAGTTAGTTTCAACTCTACGTCGCGCAAACTCGTGTTTTGTTATCTGGCTATTTCCTTAACTGATACTGCGTATCTTGCTCTTGTGCTGTGCTGTGCCTTCATAAGTGCTGACTATGGCTGCATATTCTAACCTTGAATACGCTGACATAATGTACTGTTACGGACTTAGTGACGGTAACGCTGCTCAGGCGCGGAGAGAATATCAACTTCGTTTTCCCAACCGCCGACTCCCACACGTTAGTGTTTTTGGATCGACTTATCGGCGATTATCTGAAACTGGCAGCGTCCAAAGAAGCAGGCAAATTGACACTGGTCGTTCTCGGAGATACACGGCTGAGGACGAAGAGCTGATTCTTCAACGTTTTATTGACGACCCCAACATATCGACAAACATCGTAGCGCGTGAGCTTGCTATGTCACAGTGGAAAGTCTGGTCTGTAGTTCACTTATCAGGCCGACATCCATACCACTATCAACCTGTCCAGTCATTAGAAGAGGGAGATCCGCCAAGACGGCTTGAATTTTGTCGTTTTATGCTAAATGCCGACGCCGAAAGCGAAAACTTTTTAAAAAACATTCTGTGGACCGATGAGTCATGTTTTGACCGTGATGGTATCACAAATTACCACAACTTACATTAGGGTAGGGCGGGGCTAGAAGTCCGGCGGGTAAGAAGTCCCAACATACATATCACGGTATCTAACCGCGCTAGAAACAGACAGTCTACGTGATCTGGAGCGGGGTGAGGGGCGACGACGAAGCCGCGAGCCGCCAGTCGTCGCGGAGCGCGTATGCGAGTAACACGGCTATCGGAATTTTTTCGCGCCCAAAAGTAAAAAAAGTGTTTGTTCTCGTTTCTTTTATAGATCCACACTGAATGTAAAGAAAAGATTAAGGTAAGTTCATATTACAGTCTTATTGTATCCGTAAGTAATGCATGGTAATGAAATGTTCTTGTTGTTAACCGTTTTTATTTTATAACCTTGCAAATCACTGGACGTAGGTATGGGGCAAGAAGTACACCGATGGGACTTCTTGCCCCGCGAGAGGACTTTTTACCCCATATGTTTTATTGCAGTGATATGTTTAATAAACAGTGTATTTTTTATTTTATAGAATGCGTAATTATAAAAGAAGGACAGATAGAGGGACTACGCCACTGCATATTATGAAATTGGCTGCGGATGAGGTCAATAAAGGTGAGAAGAAACTATGCCAAGCTGCGAAAGATTACGACATCTGCAGGAATTCTCTTAAAAGGTTTATTGCACGATTGAAGAAAGACCCAGGTAACATCTGTTTTGGATACCTTCCTACACGGCAAGTTTTTACTAAGGATCAAGAGAAGAGTTTATGCGATTATTTGCTTATGCTTGCTCAAATGTTTCATGGTCTGGGGCCTAAAGAGGTGCGTCGCTTAGCTTACGATTGTGCTATTAAGTTCTCAATTGCTGTACCCGATTCCTGGCAAGAAAAAAAAATGGCGGGTAAAGACTGGATGACTGCTTTTCTAAACAGAAACTCTTCTTTGTCTATCCGAAAACCCGAAGCTACGAGTCTCAGTAGAGCCACTTCATTCAACCGTACCAACGTTCAAAACTATTTCGAAAAATTAGCTGAAGTTATAGACAGGTATAAATTTCAAGCCTCTTCTATCTGGAATGTTGATGAAACTGGGGTTTCAACTGTATTAAAACCTTCTAAAATAGTTGCTGCAAAAGGCAAACGTAACGTTGGCTCTGTTACATCTGGAGAAAGAGGCACTAATGTCACTGTTGTAGTAGCAGTCTCGGCTACAGGCTCTCACATTCCTCCAATGTTTATCTTTCCGAGAAAAAATTATCATGATCACTTCGTTCGTGATGGTCCTCCAGACTGTATTGGAAAAGCAAATCCAAGTGGGTGGATCACAGATGAAGAGTTTTATTGCTTCATTCAACATTTTATCCGCCATGTAAGACCTTCAAAAGACACTCCGATTCTTCTTCTACTGGATAATCATTCTTCACATTTGTGTGTCAAGACCCTCGATTTGGCAAAGGAAAACGGTGTAGTTATGCTATCTTTTCCTCCCCACTGCTCACACAAGTTACAGCCTCTCGATGTGTCTGTTTTTGGTCCGTTCAAGACTTATTTGTCTGGAGCTCAAGATTCATGGATGAGAAATAATGCAGGAAAAACCATGTCAATATATGACATCCCGTCACTGGTCCGCACTGCATTGCCCATGGCTCTTTCACCTGTTAATATTATCAAAGGGTTTAAGGCATCAGGTGTTTCTCCATTTAATCGCGAAATATTCACAGATGCAGACTACGCTCCAAGTAATGTTACAGATCGTCCCAGTGATGTTAATAACACTGAAAATATACCTCCACTTATAAATGAGTCTGAGGAAACTCAGCTTGCACAATCGAGTCATATAGGGCAAACTCAGCCAGCACAATCGAGCATACAACAACAAAGAGCAATATCTCCTCAACCTTCAACATCTAAAGCAGCATTTTCCCCTATAGCCGTTCTACCTCTGTCCAAAGCCGGACCCCGTAAAACCTCAAACACCAGAAAACGTCGCAAAGCCACTATTTTAACTGACACTCCTGAAAAAAATGAGTTAGAGAAAGAACAAAACAAGAGTAAAATTAGAAAAACTAAAGAAAATAAGAAGAAAATGACAGTAAAGAAGAAAATTTTAAAAGAAAATAGCCCGTTACCTTCCTCTGATGATGAAGAGTATTTTTGCATTATATGCTGCGAATCTTATTCAGAAAGCAAGGAGAGCAGTGGATTCAATGTTCAATTTGCAAAGGTTGGGCACATGAACGATGTGTGTGTTTTAATTCAAATTTGAACTTTATCTGTCTTAATTGCGATAGCGATGAAGATTAGGCAGATTCCAAATAGCTGATTATAAATTAAGATTTGAAATTACTGCCATTATAACAAATTACTGATTTTGTGACTGTTTATAATTAATTGTTTTGAATTTGTTTAATTCGTTTTGTTTAATTGTTTTTAAGTTGGAATTTTATGTTGATTATACTTAATTATTAAGATTATGTTGATTATATTAATAATAATAATAAATAGAAATATTATTAAATATTGATTTTAAAATAATGCATTTTGATATACCCTAATAAATGACCATAAATACCTAATTAGCTAGCCATTAGGGTGTATGGACTTCTTACCCCAAACCGTGGACTTTTTACCCCGTGAGCGGGGTAAAAAGTACAGAATTCCATTTTGCATTTGTTACTAAAGTTTTCGGAAATCGAATGAATATTCACACTTCTGACTATTTGAGTGTTAAGCTGAATTGTGTAAGGTTCCATACAACATATTTTTTTGACAGTAAGTACTTGATTTTGAGACTTATGGGTCTTAGAGTGAAAATTGGGACTATTAGCCCCGCCCTACCCTACTGGGCACCGAAGGCAGAAGCAAATCCTAAGAAACTGAAACCAACCGCATCCCAGCGTAGATTCTCGCTTAATGTTTGGATGGGTATTATCGACGACAAATTAATTGGCCCACATTTTTTACCCCAAACATTAAATGGGGAACTTTATGAAGATTTCCTAAGAAATCATTTAACACCACTGCTCACGGATGTACCGGAAGACAGAAGAGCAAACATGATGTATCAACATGATGGATGTCCAGCCCACTTCCGAATCACAATTCGACAATTGCTGGATGAAACCTACCCAAACCGATGGATAGGGCGCGGTGGGCCAATTCCGTGGCCTGCACGTAGCCCTGATCTTACGCCACTAGACTTTTACGTCTGGGGTCATATGAAAGACCTAGTTTATGTGACCCCAGTAAATTCAATTGAAGAACTAAGGGAGAGAATAAGACATGCAGCGGACCAGATGAGGGCAACAATCACATCAAGAATCACAAAAACTGAAGTGAGGAAGCGAATAAGAACGTGTATTAGAAACCGAGGGCAGCACATCGAACAAGACGTGTGAAAGTGTAGTAAAAGTTTTTAAACTGATATTTTATTATTAAAAATAATGCTAATATTCACGAAATAGTTTTATTGATTTTCCGAATACCTTTTTGTGAGACGCACATAATGTAGTCCTTAACTTTGTATTAACTTTCATACTTTTCTGAATAGCTGATAAGACAAGGATATTTTCCTAGTAATTTGTACATCAGACGTAGTAATTTTTTTTTTCACTAGACAACATTTTGTATGAAGTAATAGCAAAATTCACAAAAAAACTAAATGTTTCTTTAGTGATATTTGCCAAAGTTTTTGGCATTTTTGAACTTTGAATTATTAACAAGGATCTGCTACGGCGTCAGCTATGATGTTAACTTAAATTTCAGTACAGTCGCGCCGTAAATCATTTTTAAATTGGCTCCAAATGATTTAATCTGGGATTTTTCATAGAAAAGCTAAAAATCGAATTAACTCAAAAACTACTGAATTTCGGTAGAACATTTGGTGGCCTAATTTGCTGCATTTTAACCCTACTATGACGTCCTGCAAGGAATACGTCGAGTTACCAGTAACCCTGTATAACTATTTTATGTATTTTTTTTTAAATTTTAGGCTCAGTAAACTACTAAAAATTGTCATAAATAAAGTTAAAACAGATGCATCTTTATACTGACCGCAGTGTCATGTCCGCACTCGCAATGTGGTTGAGCGCTACATTGAAGTTTTGAAGAATCGCTGTCGGTGCTTATTGGCTCATAGGGTATTGCATTATTCTCCTGTGAAACCAGGAAAATTTGTCAATGCCTGTGCAGTCCTGCACAATTTAGTCAATAATGCACGCTTCCCTGTTGACGACGATATACATCTTGATCTGTCTGGACAGATAAATCTACCTCACGAAGGGCAAGGCTCTGCTGATGAGGACAAGCTGTCGTATAGGTTATGGCGTAGTCGTAGGGTTTAGGCTGCAATGATTTTGGTGCGGTATGAGAGGACACGTAAAACACGTTATAGTGACCTATCTGTTACTGCTTAGTGTTCATTGCAAAGTCAGTTTGCGTCATGGCCGACCATGTCATTAGGCAGTAGGTATTAGGAAGGCCAATGGTCCGATGACAAGGGGAAGTCCCAGTACCAGTCTTCGTCCATTCTCTAGGGCCCCTTATTCGCACTGGCGGATGCTTCGCTTGGAACCTAGTAGCGTTCAGCTAGACCCAGTAAAAAGAAACGAACGAAGGAAATGTTTTGGGAACAGCAACACTTCTACCCTGCTCGGTGAGTATGCGCAGCAGTGCAACTGGTTCCATAATGTTTCTTTCGTTTCTTTCTTTTCCTTGTGTGTTTTGTTAGACCATAGGCGCTTAGCATTCGCTAGTGCAAGTAGGAGGCCTAAGTGTGCTTTTGTAGTAGTGTAGTAGTAGTGTAAAAGAGTTTTGTGTTCAAGAACTTAAAGACTCACTAACCACAATTTTTTATGAAATTCATACAAATAAGTTGTCAGCAGCCACTAGGTCGGTACAGAAACGAATCAATTTATGTATTCGTCAAAATGACGGTCACTTCGAGCACTTGATATCGTAGGGCAAGAAACAGCAAGATTTTAAATAAGAATAACATCATCAAGTTATGTTAGTTAATAAAAAAAGAAAATTAATACGCCTTTTTTTTGATATGTGTAAAATTCTACGTGATCATTTGTCTTTTGTTTTATTTTTTGTATTTCAGTTACCTACACAAATTCTTCAAAAAATGTACGGGAAAAGTTTTTTGCAATTTGTGACTTTTTGAGTACTCCAACGATGGTTGGTCCCGTAAAAGTTTTTGATCAGTATTAGAAACAGGATCGATTGGCATCAAAAAATGTTTTTATATAAAATAGATATTATATTTTCTTGCTAACTGTATTTTTTTTTTGAAAATCTGAATGGAGATCAAAATTCCATAAAAAATTATGGATAGTCTCCTGAGACCATTTTCGCGTAGCTACAACGGATAAGGTACTTCCCCTTACTGTCCCGCTGAAAGTTTTCACCCTGTATATATAGATAAAATAATAATCATTTGCATTTTCAGGTGCATATCTCAAGCTATGATTTTGTTTGTCATTCATGTTGGACTGCAGCATGGAATGAAATCAGACATCCAGCAGAAAGCGTCTCACCTTCCGCTGCTCACCTCATTTGTGTTTGCTGTGGTCGTTCACTACGTAGACAAAGAAGTCATCTGCTGTCTCAGGATTCTCCATTAGTAGTAAATTCTAGGGATTACTAAAATAATACTCAAACGCATTGTAAAACAAGTCACCTTACGAAGATTTTTACTGTAGTATTCACTGGAAAAGAAGCGCAAAAGAAAATTATATAAAGTGTGGGAGCTGACGTGACAAAATGTTCGGTCGACAAGCGGAAGCATCGTATGCGCGAGCCTCAGTCCTGAACGAATAGAGGAAGTATAAGCGCGTTCTAGAAAAATGAGTTTAATCGTGTATGTATGGAATTAGAACAATAAACATTCTGTGCGGTTTTATTACGAGTACTTTCAATTACTTCCCTACCCAAGGCACACACAAACAGCACCAAAGACACATACACTACAATAGGGACTCAACATTGGTGACCCCGACGTGATGGCCTTGCGTAGGGAACCGAAGTGAAAATATACGTTGAGTGACCGGAAATAGTGCCGCGATGCCGCTTCCAACGCCGACTATGCCGACAGCGTCGGCTTCCTCGGCAATGCCAGAGGTCGTGAGCGATTTGGCTGCCATCGGTTTGTCATCGCGGAAACCACCGTTTTGGGCCGACATGCCCAAAATATGGTTCTCGCGATTGGAGGCCGTGATTGGACCACAACATCAGAGCGAGCAGGTAAAATATGACTTGCTCCTAGGCAATCTGGCAAAAGAGGAACTGAGCTAGGTGGGAGATCTGATACGCAACCTACCTGAGCAATAACCCAACACTTCGCTCAAGAACAAGCTGCTTAAGACGTTCCAGTTTAGCGCGGAAGCACAGTTTCATAAGCTAATCTCGGAGATGGACCTAGGAGAGCAACGACCATCCCAACTGCTGGCCAAGATGAGTGAGCTAGCAAAGAACTTTGGAGCGGCGGGAGCTACAGTGAGAAAGGAAAATGCCGATACCTGTACCAATTGCTTTAAAAAAAATGATATACCGTAAATACTTTGATACTTTTTGACTGCTCTTATTAAATTATGAATCATTATTAAATCCGCGTTTACGAAATGTTATAAAAAAGTTCGGTAACCCAAATTCTTGACTTCCGAATGCATTTCCGGTACTCAAGAATTTGATAGATGCCTATGCATTGCCAGCACAAAAAAAAAAGTCGATTCCGAACGCCAAAAAATCGATAAGAGGACGATTGCTTCATTATGTCAGCTGAACGACGCCCATTGCTGGGCATAATATTCTCAACATTAATTATTGCTTAGACGATTAAAATTATTTCAGATTCGATAGAAGGCACTACTCGTATAATAGTGAATTTAAAAAAACTGTGTTCTGTGTGATTTTATTGAATAGAAATACATATTTGGCTACTTAACTTGATTTCAGACTTTGGTTGATCAATTTATTCATTAATCGATTGTTTTATAGGCGATATCGATTTTAGATATAATTGAATCGAGATAGCAACACTTGCGGGGTGACATTTGATAACTGTTGAGCAACTGTCAAATGTCAACCCACACAACGACTTCTCGTTCGTCGCCTACGCATCGTTCGTGTTTGTTTGTGTTATTATTTTGTTTTTATCCGTTGAGTTGAGCTTTGTTCCTCCGGGTCGAAACTACGTTTCTTTTAACTTGTAATAAGCAGGTTACGGGTTTGCAGTGACTGTCGAGATAGTGACTCTTTGTGTTATTGTGCTGTGGTTGTTAGACATTATAGACACTGTTTAGTGACAGATAACCTGAACAATGGCCACTTGGAGGCGCGGCGTAACTTCGCCTCAGCGGCGGCAGTGTGTCAACTGTTGGCTTTTAGTTCCAAGGAACTTATCAATACACGACGTAGAACGGTTGCCGGACTCCGTTGCAACTGTATTACGATCTTGGGTTACACCTACTTTGGTAAGTTTTCTATCCAATAAAGATTTCATAACTATACCATTACCATATAAGTGTATTACATTAGGTAAATCAATTAGGCATTGTTTATAATTTTTATAATAAAAATAAATCGCTAAGTGTGTGGCTAAGTGCAAAACTAGAGAACAGCTTAACTGATTTGGATAATTTGTTAGGACAAGGTTTTTAGGAAAGAAAATGTTAGAGAAACCTACGGGCTTATGCGGTTGAAACCACAGGCGAAAAGCTAGTCATGTATTTAAATGACATTTACAAAACCCTGCACATTATTGATTTATCTGCACAGTATGTACAGTTTTATCGAATTTAATGAAACTAGACTGAAAGATCACTTGTGACTTCTAAACATACTATGCTATGCTAGGACAAAACTGCAACACAACTCCGCAGTCCCTTTGTGCAGTTTAATAACTGTCATATGTACCATCCATAATAGACTACCTGACTAACATTAGTTTTACGATAAAGTACATTTAATCTGTCATTATGCTGCATTTGAACATTATAATGTACAGAAAATATAAATAACTTTTCTTTTCCTTATAGGTGATCTCTGAACACATCATCTGCAATGGTTGTCTGCTTTTAATTCAAGAAAGAATTGCTTCTGGAGGCCCACTGGATGTTCCAGCATATGGTCATGAAAGTGTCTGTTTTGTCTGTGGCATATCAACATTACGTTCAAGAAATACTTACCGAGTGAGGTCTGATTCTGCTGAGCGAAATATTATTCTGCAATGGACTCCTACTCATCTTGTAAGTATATATTTGCGGCTGGTTTGAATAACCTATCTCTCGGTAAAAATAAGCTTATCTTAGTTATGAGTTTAGTTGTCTAGATATTTTTGTTGACTAGTGTCAAATAACAATGATTGCTTAGTAACGTTACTGGGATAAGCTTACTTTTACCGGGAGATAGGCTATTGAAACCGAC
The DNA here is from genome assembly GCA_946251885.1 of Cosmia pyralina. Taxonomy (NCBI): domain Eukaryota; kingdom Metazoa; phylum Arthropoda; class Insecta; order Lepidoptera; family Noctuidae; genus Cosmia; species Cosmia pyralina. Next base: position 19,113,968 of record OX276342.1, on the reverse strand, counting down.
CATTATTTGCATTGTTCTTTTCTTTTATATCATAATAATGAATAGTGTTGAGAACATACAATAAAAATCAAATATTTGAAAATAATTATGATAATTATAATCATGGTTCATTAAATCTAAAAATCAAAATATGTATTAACAAAAAACTCTTTTTAAGGTATCAAGACTGGAGAGAGTTTGTGGTGCTTGCTGGAGGGCTGCTAATAGAGCTGTAAATAGACAGCAACAACATGACCTTCAACGACCAATACATGCTGAAGAGGAGCCAAGAGTTGAACCACCTCCGAGAATATTTTCTACTGTTTATAAACGTGCAGCCAGTACAGCTAACCACTGCTTATTTCTAAACTGCCATGGAGTGGAACGCCTCTCTATACCTTTGGCTGTAAGGGAAATGTTATTATTAAACTTCAGATTTTATGTGCCGTTGGGTGCTCGAATATGTCATCATCATTTAAACTCAGGAACATGGAGTGAGTTAACATCAACATTATGTGATTTTACAGCACAACAATTTGATGACATAATGAGTTTGATGGAAAACGCTGCTCGTTATGTTATAGATTTTAATAACATAAATAACATGCCACCAGCTTTATGCCATTATTGGTTAGGTATGGATGCTAATCGTTTTAATGAGTTATTGTCGTTAATACCAAGTTTAAATGACTGTGTACCTAGTGCTAGTTTAGCTTTAGCTATTTATTTAGTAAAACTACGAACTGGAGACAGTAATGAAAGGTTATCAACCCTTTTTAATAAAGCAAGATCAACATTAGAACATTATATGGACAAAGCTAGAGACTGTTTATCGAATCAATTTGTTCCAGCCAATTTGGGATTCAATCATATATCCATACAAGATGTAGCATCCAGAAATAGAATTATTCCAGATGCATTATTTGGAAATCCTGAATTACCACTTAATGAAAAACCGGCAATAGTCATTTGCGATGCCACATACATATTTGTACAAAATAGCAGTAATTATAAGTTTCAAAAAGAGTCGTACAGCCTCCAAAAACTAGATAATTTAGTTAAACCATTTATGATTGTTTGTTGCGATGGTTATATCATTGACTGTCTAGGCCCATACAAAGCTACAATTAATGATGCCACAATTACTAGTATCAACTTAAATAATGAAGAACAGTTTAGGTCCTTCTTTCGCAGTGGAGATATTTTTATATTAGATAAAGGCTTCAGAGATGTTATACAACAATTACAATCCTATGGTTTTGTGACTCATATGCCTGAATCGGTGTTGGAGAATGAGTTTCAACTGACAACTATTCAGGCAAATCGGTCTAGATTTGTAACTATGTGCCGATGGGTGGTGGAGATTATTAAAGGCAGAATTAAACAAGACTACAGGCTATTTCGACACGTCTATAATAATAGATCTGCTCCACATTTGAAGGTAGATTTGCGGATAGCTTGTGCTCTAATAAATAAATACCATGTAGTCATAGAAGATCATCCAGACGCTGCCTTGTATGCATCAATAGCAAAAGCTAGACTGTTCTTGCCAAACCACTTGTCAGATTTTGTAAATCGAGAGAATATGAACAGAAGAAGTATTAATTTTCAAAGGATTGATGGCAATCACCCTCAATTAAATAGTTTCCCTAAACTGTCAATTGAAGAATTAAAGATATTTGCTTTAGGGACATATCAGATTAAGCAAGCAGTATCCTATTATGGTGAACATGTTCGGCATTCTGGTACATATATTGTAGAAATAAATCAAGAAGTCGACGAAGATGTTCCCTTAGTCTTAGGACTGAACAATTATTTATTAAGAGGAAGAATTCGATCGAGACATATCAGTAGTAGGACATATTATGTTTATTTATTAATAAGTAACAATGAGGAAGTTTCCGACACACTCGATGCCATAGTGGGATACTGCTGCTCCTGCCGTGTAGGTAGGCGAACTGTAGGGTGCTGCGCACACGTGATGACCGTAGTTTGGTATCTAAGTTGGGGCCGGTATAATGATATTAATGCCCCAGCTCCATTTTTAGACAACTTTTTTGATGAATATGAAGAAGATTAATCTACTTATATCTATATTGTTTTATATAAATATAGATTATTCTTCTTCATATATCATATAAATATAGATTATTCTTCTTTGGATTGTTTGTTTGAATCTCAGAAACTGCTGGACCGAATTGAAAAATTCTTTTTATGTTGGATTTATTGAGGCAGGCTAGGCTATATAATATCACACTACGACCAACAGAAGCGGAGCATTCATGAAAAATGTTGCAAAAACGGGAAAAAAATATTTATTTTTAGTACCTAGGTTGTTCCTTTTCCTCAAATAACGCAGGTGAAACTGCGGAGCACAGCTAGTAATATTATAAAGCTGAAGAGTTTGTTTGATTGATTGAACGCGCTAATCTCAAGAACTACTGGACCGATATTTAGAAAATTCTTTGACCATTAGAAAGCTACATTCTTCCCGAGTGACATAGGCTATATTTTATCCCGATATTAGGTACCACGCGGGTAAAGCGCGAGGATCCGCTAGTAACAAATATTGTTCATATTCATCAAAAAGAAATCTTAAATATACCTAGGTACATATTCTAACATTTTTTGTTTACAAGGATTGTTCCTGTCAATGTCTAAATGCAAAAAAATGTATTTTTATTTAGATTAAGATTCACATACATAAGTGAGAATGTAATATCCAGTTTAACTCATAAAAATGTGTATCTTTTATGGTAATAAAAATGTAAGGAAATAAGGTTTGCATTTTATTACATTAAAATACTTCATAATATTATTCTGTTAATGTCGAAAGACCTGACCCTGTATTAAGAGCTTTAAAAAAAACGCAAGTTCCATTGAGTAGGTATGCGGGATGGCGCTATACGCGCATATAACTGTGTCCCAAATCCTCACTGGAACTTGGTTGTTTTAAGAGCTCATAAATCAGCCTCTGTAGTTTTCCACATAACTTACTTATGTAGAGAGCATTAACAGAGCCCCTTAGATGCCCGAGTATCTCATGATATACCTATTATATCGTAAAAGTATTCTCTGATTACTTAAGCTAAGATTTTTTATCAATAAGCTATATTAAAAAAAAACCGCCTAAAATATGCAAATATACCATTCACTATAATATTAGGGGAATACGTCCCTGATTTCTTATTGATTCTAACAGTTCTATTAAATAGTTCATTCATTTATTGAAATTGTTATAAACAATTAGAAATCAAGGATGAATTCCTTCCTTTGCAATATTTTTGGCGGGTTTTCTAAAAATATGGTTATGAGAAAAAATCTCAGAACTGCGGATTCGAAAACAAAAACGCTTCATGCCTACGGTAATATGAAACAATAAGCTGGCTAAAAATGTTTATTTCATGAAAAAGCAAAAGGTACAGGCTTCCATACAAAAACCGGCATTCTCCTTTAAGGTTGGCACGACTACCAGCGTGGGTCTCGCGCAATACTGGCCACCATCAAGTCGGACACTAAATTGGACGGCCTTGCGGAGATGGCCGACAAAATCATGGACAATCTTCGTTCCCCGCTGCGAAAGCGGGGAACTTTCCGCTGTGGATACGACGCGCGCCCATAGCTCGGCACAGACTCCAACTACGGCGGATGTGAATGTGGAGCTATTGAACCAGCTTAGGAACATGTCGCTGGAGCTCGCGCGATAAAGTAAACAGCATTAGTCAGCGTCAACAGCAAGGTGGCAAAGGTCGATGGAGACGTAATCGTTATTGTTCCCGTTCTAGGTCCCGCACGCCGCAAAGGGCACTGCACAGTCCAGATTGGTTGTGCCGGTACCACTTCAGGTACCGCGAATCAGCACGGCGGTGCGAGTTACCGTGTAACTGGGCGAAGTTAAAGAAGCAGGAAAACTGAAGAGGGTGCAGCCCGACGCGGTGGTAGCATGCATCAACGTCAACGAAAACCATCGCTTGTGTGTGACGGATTCTAGAAATGGTACAGATTTTCTAATTGATACAGGTGCCAATGTATCGGTGATACCCTTCACCAAAGTTAGCTCAAGAAAACGTAACCATGAATGTTATTATAAGCTTTTTGCAGCCAACGGCACCGAAATTAAAACCGTTTGGCGTTATAACATTAGAACTTAATCTAGGTTTAAGGCGTAGCAATGGCCGTTTATAATTTGTGATGTAGGTAAACCACTAATAGGAGCAGATTTTTTAATGAAGCACCGACTATTAGTTAGTGGACTTGCATAATAGGAAGTTGGTAGATTCAGTTACCTATTTGTATGCGATAGGTACCATTGTGAGCCACAAAGAGCCAGCAATCAAAAGTATACAGGGAATGCATTTCGTGACATGTTGGAGGAATTTTCTGATATTATTAAGCCAGTTTCATTCAAAGAAACGTTGTCTATGCATTCGGTTAAGCACCATACTGATACGACCGGACCACCTACTTACTAGGAGAACTCCTCGACAATTAACGTCACTATATCGGGAAAAGCAATATTTTGTAAAAGGTGATGCGCAGTTGACATTAGGCTATTGTAACTTACATAAATTACAAACTGACCCACTAAAAAGTGAAAAATAAAAAACTTTTTTACAAAAAAAAAAAAAAAAAACAACAGACTTCCAAAAAAAATACTACAAAGTGAAAAATAACTTTAATTTCGGAAGTCGGTGACAAAAAACTAAATTACAGATCCAAAGACACCGACTTCCGATATTAAAGTCATTTTTCACTTTGTAGTATTTTTTTTGGAAGTCGGTTGTTTTTTTTTTGTAAAAAGGTTTTGAATTTGAATTTGGTGTCAAAAATAGTCAAAAAAATAGTAGGGTGATTACGCCAGTCTGCCGACCACCGCTGGCTCTCGACCACTTAGCGTAAATCATGTCATGTCATGTCATGTCGATTGTAAACGCACGCTCATTCTGTCTCCTTCTCCCGCGTCATCGTTTGTCAACCTAAGATAGTTTGATGCCGCTCAGTGAAGTGTTACACTTGTGTTGCAGTACACGTGCAACCAAAGTATAGGGAAAATTAGTGAACGGGAACATTTTCAAACGTGAGTAACACAGGTTATTGTTCAGATTTGATCATAAATATTATGCTTTGTGTGTCAAAATATGTTTGAATTTACTTGTAAACTAATAATCGATTGGAAATTACGAGTGTTTCATTAAAATAATGGGTGGTCGGTTAACTAACTGACTAAAATAACGTTTCCCTTAGCTTACGACCACCTGGTCGGGAACTAGCTGTATTAGTCTAGACTTTTTTCGAAGATTGTGCACTTACTGCGTGATATGAAGTAAAATACTTCGATGTTTTCTATTCATAACGGCACGGCTAATTTGCTCGTCAGTTTGCGACCGGCTAATTGTATAAAATAAGCGAAATTGTAAGCACTTAAAAATTATCAAATCATGATGGTCGACAACTGATCCGTTGTCGACCATTGATTTTACTCTGAACAAAATCTATCCGTTTTCGCCGGTCGTAAAGTGCCTAGTTTACGATCATGCAGTGTTATCATGAAAATGTTTTTATTTTGGTGGTCGGCAATTGCGTGTTCGTCGTCCACAGAAAAATTTGCCTGCTTATTTTAAACTTATTTAAAATTCTATCTATTTGGTGGCAAGGTTGTGGTGATTGGTAGCTTGGTGCAGCATCTACTTTTTTTATTTCAGATGGCTCCACAATGTAATGTTGTACAAAAAAAAGGAAGAGACAAAGATAAATTGGTATGTAATTAATTAAATGTTATTATTAGTTTATCAGTGTTTGTTGCTTTAAAAATTTAGTCATTTAATTTTTTTTAAACCAACAAACACTAAAATAAATCAAAAATACAAGCTAGTATTGATCTAGAGATTTTATGGCGAGTAATTGGATATTTTATATTTCGTTGATAAGAATTCACCCTTGGTTGACTGGTAGAGAATGCTTAAGGCATTAAGTCCGCCTTTGTACATTTTTAGTGCGAAAAGTTTAAATAAATAAATTCATTATTGCAGGTCGGGACATCAAAAAAGAAGACTAGCAGGCGTCTATTTGACTATAGGGAAGATCATTTAATTAAAGCCCTAGAAGAAATAAAAAACAAAACAATGGGTATAAGGGAAGCATGTCGGATTTATGGCGTACATACAACAACTGTGCATGATCGGCTTTCGGGTAAAGTTGCTGTAAACAAGATGCCTAAAGTAGGTCCTGACCCTGTTTTAGGACGTGAGGTTGAAGAAAAGTTAAAAAAATGGGTATTAGATATGGCAAAATGTGGGTTTCCTATAAATAAAAAGGAGCTTTTTGAAAGCGTATCGAAAATTAATCGTGACACTGGAATGAAAAACCCATTTAAGGATGGAATACCAGGGGAAACATGGTACCAGTCATTTTTAAGACGTCACCCTGAGATAAGTGTAAGGGAGGCAGAAGGAATGGATAATGCAAGGGCAGCTGTAACCGAGACCCGAGTACGACTATGGTTTAAAGATCTCAGGGAGTATATACAATCCATAGACGCACTGGATATATTTGAAGATCCAGATAGAATTTTCAACGGGGATGAGACAGGTTTTTCTCTATGCCCAAAAAGTGGTAAGATTTTAGGACCTAGAGGGTACAAAAACCTCTACATAATAAAAAAGAGTAATGAAAAAGATAATGTCACGGTATTGGTGGTATTCACAGCGAGTGGGAAAATGTGTCCACCTTTAGTAGTATTTCCATACGTAAGACCACCCAAAGCCCTCATTAATAACATGCCTACATCATGTACTTGGACGATCAGAAAGTACATCTGCAATAGTTATAATACATGGGTGACTGAAAACGGGATCAAGAAACCCGTACTTCTTTTTATCGATGGACACAAGTCACATATGACTTTATCGTTGAGTCAATTTTGTGAAGCGAATAGAAGCATTTTATATGCTCTACCAGCCAATACAACTCATATGCTTCAGCCGGCTGACGTGAGCGTTTTTAAACCGCTTAAACAAGAGTGGAAAAACGCAATTTGGATCTGGCAAGCGCGTGAAGAAAATATTAACCAAACCGTCACAAAAATTAACTTCTGCAAAATTCTACATGAGACTTTATCAACTATCAACTTGGAAGAAGCTATAAAAAATGGGTTCCGAAAATGTGGATTGTATCCATTAAATGAAGATGCTGTGGACTATACAAAATGTGTAAAAGATACACAACGCAAGGTAAGAACTTCGAACTCCAATAGTAAAAATTCAGTATCTGCCAAAGATTACAGCCTCCAAAATTATTTCATTAATTCAGGACGACATTCGTAAGCACAACATTGACGCCAAGGTAATTTTGGCGGAAATAGATAAAGCTAAAGCAAAATTCCTTGCAAATCGCCGTTCTAAATCTAAGACACCAAGAACTTCTGCAGCTTCCAACCCAAGCATTAGTATACTTGCTGAAGAAGTTCTAGTTGAAGCTAACACTGCAATTACTCCAGACAATTTAAATTTCATTGAGCCTGCATTCGCTATGCCACAAACCCCAGCATCTCTTAGCCAACAATTAAACATATTAACCGCTGAGGTAAGAACCGACGCAAATATACACTCACCGGCACGGAAACTTGACCAAGCGCTTATCTCGCGATAGCAAAAGTTTTAAGTGTTTCTGATGAATGTTTAATGTTTAATGTTTGTTTCTGATGGATGGTCAATCACCCTGGGCGTCCATTAACTATATACGACTTGGCTGGATGCTTAGGCAATGCCTATCCAAATGCGATGACTCCCAGAAACATACAGAAAAGTTTTTCGATTACTGGAATTTCCCACTTCAATCCTGATATATTCACAGACGATGAATTCTTAAGTTCGTACGTAACGGGCAGGCCGGACGGAGAGAATCAGGCCATAGGAATTATTTCGTCTGCATTGATTGTTGAACTATCAACGCAGGATGAAAACGAAATAATCCCACGAGATGCTTCACCATCTTTGCTATCAGGTCCCTCTTCCGATGCTGCTGTGCTTGTGCTTCCGACTTATAATGAAGAATTCGTCTTTGCCACTGAGTCTCTGTCTACAGTGAATGCTGAAGCCGTGTTGTCTGCCACAACAATACCAGCAGCAAATAATTAAAAACCTATTTCAACTGCTGACTCGCGGCCTGCAACAAACTCTGTAACCGCTTCAAATGCTACATCGGCCACGACCCCAGTAACAAATGATGATGTAACACCTGATATTTCGGATGATGAAATGTACAATGATGCAACCGTATCGCAACCCATAAATAACACCGCTTCTTGTTTTACTTTGACAAATGTTACTGCTGCAAGAGCTAATCTTGAACTTTCTCCCGATAATAGACCAACATCGTCTGCTACACTTCAAACACCAACCCTCAAAAATCCATTAAAATCTTTGCTCGTGCCGGTTCCTTCCACGTCAGGATTTGTAAGTTCAGAAGTTATTAGGCCTCATCCGAAAGCAGGGCCGAGAAAGGGCTCCGGAAAAGGAAGAAAGAGGGGCAGTACCAAGATTTTGACTGACACACCCGAAAAACTGGCCATCGAAAATGAGTGGGCAGCTAGACAACAAAAGAAACAGAAGAAAATTTGCAAAATCAAAGCCAAGAAAGTAAAACGTAACCTAAATTCACAAGTTGAAGAACTTACAACGTCAGAGGATGAGGAAGTACCACCATCGCCAGAATCAGACTTGAGCCCTTTTAGCGAAAGTGATGTCTCTTCAAACGAATCTGAAAATACAGACGTCACCAATATTACAATAGTCAACTGTTTTGATTGGGTTATTGTGAATTTAGTGTCTGAAAAGAATCTTGTCCATAGATTTGTTGGACAGATAATTAAAGAATCACAAGCAGGGTATGACATCAAATTCGCTAAAAAAATAAACGACAAGTGTTTCAAGTGGCCCATTAAAGATGATATTGGTGCAGTTGCAAAATATCAAATAGTGAAGAAGCTACCTAATCCAAAGCAGAAATCATCGTCAAAAAGAGTTATCAGCATCGAGTTCCCAAAATCCCTGAGAAAGTTTAATATCAAATAGGTCGATAGATTTAGGCAAATGAATCTCAGTTGAAATGAAAAGACTTGATTACCATTAAGAATAATTATTACCTGTAAGATTATAGAAAATATTGTTTGTTGATTGTTTTTTAGATTGTACCTAAGTACTGATATTGTAATAAATGGTAGATACTACCCACAAATGCTTGTTGTGTTTTGATAGAATAAGTATACGACTGATTTAGAAGAATATTTTTTTTTCTTAGATGATAATAAAAGTGATTTAAGTAATTTCAATATCTTTTTACGTAATACTTGTTTATGTTTTTTCATTTGTTTTCTCTCGCTACTTTCTAATTACCTAGCATTATCAATGCCGTGAAACTCTATTATAATTACCTAGCTTTATCAATGCCGTGAAACTCTATTATTGGCTAAGTGATAATTGTCATCATCTCGCTATCATTGAACAGTGTATACAGACTGTAGGATGCTGTAACTTTGACGCAATTGCTTTGAGCTGTTCATTGATAGTGTAGTGAACATTCATAACTCATGTAATTAGTTTTAAGCTGTTGAGTTTCCTAATAAATAAATAAATAAATTTATTTCGAAATAAAAATAACTAATCCTGATTTTTCTGAACTTGACTTGTTCACCACTAAGCCGCATGTATTTATTCGATTACGTACTAAACATTGGTTCGAATTGGTTCAATAACTGTTTTATTTCACTTCATGACGAGGTATTATTATGATTGTATGATATTGTTATAGGTACATACCACATTTGTAATTCTTTTTTTTTCTCTCTTTCTTTTTATTTTTCTCTGTGACAAGGTTGCTCTTCATAGTAGATTAAATGCGAAAACATGTAATTGGTTACTAGTTGAGGTTTAATTTACGCATTTATTTGCAATAAAAACAGTTAATATCTAAATATAAATCAATACTCACAGAATATACAGAAGAACTAAAACTAAAATTATAAATTACTTATCATAAATCTATGAAACCGCTACCAGTTGGCAACGTACCCAAAATGCTGGCAGCATTGCCACGCTGGATGGCAATGCTTAATCTTATATTCGGACCGTTTATTTAAAATTAATACTCACATGGCCTTTACTATAGTTCGGTTTTGTCTTTTTGTTCCAAAATTTACATATATCATACGTTGTTGTCAACTTTGGAAACACCTAGAGATTCTTCAAAATTTAGACAACATCATAAAAAATACTTTGGCAACTATTTTGAATATAAATTTAGAAGAGCGGGCGTGGTTACAGGCTTCACTCCCTGTGAGAGTGGGGGGTCTAGGCGTCCGGTCCATTTCTGGTGTAGCCCTCCCTGCATTCCTGTCCTCCATATATAGCACTCAAAATTTATCAAAAAAAGTTCTTGCGGCATCTTTAGACAGTTTTGAAATAACTTATTTTAACGAAGCCAGGTATGCATGGTTGTTAGCCTGCCCAAACACCGAGTTCCCAAAAATGCTTACATCACAGAAGCTATGGGACGGGCCTCTCTGCGAACAAGTACGGAAGCAACTCCTACACACGTGCTTGAACTCCGCAGATCGTGCCCGCCTCTTAGCCGTTGCCCAGTGGGAATCGGGTTTGTGGCTCCAAGCTCTCCCGTCACCGAATACTGGCACCTTAATGGACACGTCGACTTTCCGTCTCGCAGTGTCGCTTCACTTGGGAGCATCGTGTTGTGCTCCACACCGCTGCCAGTGTGGCACTGCTGTCGACCGCCTCGGTCACCACGGCTTGTCTTGTATAAGCAGTGCTGGACGAATTCCCCGCCATGCTAGCCTTAATGACATCATCCGTCGGGCTTTTACCACCGCAAACTGTGCGGCTATTTTAGAACCTCGTGGTCTCTCACGTGACGACGGTAAAAGACCTGACGGAATGACCCTTATTCCGTGGAAGATGGGGCGGCCTTTAGTGTGGGACGCTATTTGTGTAGACACTCTTGCGCCGTCACATCTTCCTGGAACACAAAATAGGACTGGTGCGGCGGCGGAATCAGCGGAGGACCTCAAAAGGCGCAAATATAGTTCCCTTGATAGTGGATACATATTTGAGCCTTTTGGGGTAGAGACGCTGGGTCCGTGGGGACCGGGAGCACATACAATTTTTAAAGATCTTTCGGCACGTTTGGTCGAAGCTACACGTGACCAAAATGCTGGCCTGTATTTTGCACAAATACTAGTTGATAAGCTTGATGTTAATTTGTTAGTTGTTAATACTGTTTGTTTTCCGATTACAATAAAATAAAATAAATAAAATAAAACGGAGCAATAGTACCCTGTGTCCCCTACATAAGGGAGATTTGATCCCCCCGGATCGAGTCATCCATAGGGGGGAATCAAGTCACCCATAAGTAAGTGAGACTTGATACTATTGTCTTCTTTTATTTTTGGGAAGTTGTTCACATTATTTATAAACGGAGGTTAATGGTATATGTAGCAATTATTTCAAATTAAATTTCATCTCGATACTATACAGGGTGTCCCGTAAATAATGGATCAAACGTAACGGGTAGGTAGCTTACCTAATTTCCAACAACTAATTTGAATATTAAAAAAAAAACCGTTACAGTAACCAGGATATTAATTTTTTTTCGAATTTTACGATTTTGTCTTCCAGAATTAAGCTTTTTTAATGCTGTCGCTGCAAATGATGACATTTTTAGGTATGATTTTTATTTAACATTTCTGAATAGCTTACTAATGTTATAAGATACCATTTTTTTTGAATACCGTTTTATTTGCCTTAGAAAAAAAATCTTGAGTTGAAAAATTTTTTCTTTACGATGTTAGGACCAAAATTGAAAAAATTCTCCTGTACAAAAAAAATGTATGACACCGAAGACCACCATTATTTTAAAAACTTGTACATTTAATAAGGTTTGCAAATTGGTATAAAACTTACGTCTAGTCCTTATCGTTACAAAGATATTGCTATGAATGTGATGAAGAAGACAGAAAATAAATTAAATTGGTACTATTCCATTTTTTCCTTTTCGTAATGGCTTATGCTTGAATGCTTGTAATCGAAGCAGGTAGTTAAGCGGATAGCATAATTCCGACCCGATGACGTCATCTGTCCGGAATTTGGGACCGCTACCTGTGGCGGAGTTGCACCTCAGTCAGTGTGAAAGGGATAGATAGCGCCGCTTTTTGGTAAATCGGTTAAATCGGTATGAAGTTGCGCAGGTTCTTTTGTTCTTTCCTGCGCCCTTCACTCGTACAGGCTTCATTGTTGCTTGATTTTATTAGTTTAGTTGTAACTAGTCTCTCTTCGAGTTGCTACGTCAGACAACTTTCGCTCCCGGTCAGTGGCTCGGTGTTTTCTTCTGTAAAATTTGACTTGTGCTGTGTTTTTGGACTTTGCTTTGCCTATCGATTTGGAACTCTTTGCGTATTGGACAAACGACTTGGCGATCCTACGGACTCCGAAAACATTCGTTTGTGTGTGCTTGTACGTGTGTGCAGTAGCGCTGAAACCTTATTCAGCCCAATGCCTCGTTATGAGTACACGCCACGGCAGTACGCCGAAATGCATTTTATCTACGGAGAAGCAAGAGGTAATGCCAGGGCGGCTGCAAGATTGTACCGTGAAAGATACCCGAACCTGGTTCGTTATCCCGATTATCGCGTCTTTATTAGAGTGCATAACGCACTTCTTGAGGGAAGAATTCTTGGCACCGGAGTTGGTGGTACCCGTGAAGGACGACCGCGACAAGTTAATGACGAAGTCATTCTTCGAGAAATCGAGGAAGATCCGTCAGTCTCCGTTCGCGTCATAGCGCGACGCGTAGGAATTTCTAGATCGACGGTGCATCGAGTGCTACAACGGTGCCGATTGCACCCATATCACGTGCAACGTGTTCAAACGCTGACGTCGCGTGATTACCAGCCAAGAATAGAATTTTGCCAAAGGATGCTTAGAATGATTCGGGCGGACCCGCAGTTTTTTAACAAGATTTTATGGAGTGACGAGTCTTCATGCCGCCGAGATGGATATTTAAATTTGCATAATTTGCACAGTTGGCAGCTGATAAACCCATATTTGATGCGAGAGGACAGGAGCCAACATCAATTTAAAATAAATTTATGGGTGGGAATAATCAATGGGCAAATAATAGGGCCCTTTGAACTACCAGCTACTCTAAACGCCGAATATTATCTCCATTTTTTAAGGAATGAGTTGCCAAGGTTATTAGAAAACGTTCCAGAAGACGTACGGCAAGCAATGTGGTTGCAAAATGATGGGTGCCCCGCTCACTATGCGACGGCAGTAAGGGCGCACCTTGATGAAAGTTATCCGGACAGATGGATCGGCCGATTAGGACCAATTTTGTGGCCTCCGCGATCTCCGGATTTAAATCCCCTAGATTTTTTTTACTGGGTATGTTTAAAAGACAGGGTCTACAAGAATCCAATAACGTCGGAAGAAGAATTACGACAGCGCATCCAATCTGCTGCATCAGAAATAAACCAAAGCCGTTTTGTCCGTCGGATAAGAGCTTCCTTTATTAGGAGATGCAGACTTTGCATTCTTGTAGAGGGAAGGCAATTCGAACATTTATTGTAAAAACCAAATAAAACGATTTATTTGAACTAACTGTTTTTTTTAGTACGGCCTCCTAATTCTTTTCATACGCCTCAATAATTCAATGAACATTGCCTCTGAAATACTACAGTTACACATTTTAAAGAAAAAGTTTAAATGTACACACTTTTTTATTTTTTTTATTAACGTTGATTTGGAGCACCTCTCAGATTCATAGCAATTATCTTTGTAACGACAAGGACTAGAATGTACAACTTCATACCAATTTACCAAAAATACAAAAGCGGCGCTATCTATCCCCTTCACGCTGACTGAGGTGCAACTCCGCCACAGGTAGCGGTCCCAAATTCCGGACAGATGACGTCATCGGGTCGGAATATGCTAGCCGCTTAACTACCTGCTTCGATTACAAGCATTCAAGCATAAGCCATTACGAAAATGAAAAAATGGAATAGTACCAATTTAATTTATTTTCTGTCTTCATCACATTCATAGCAATATCTTTGTAACGATAAAGACTAGACGTAAGTTTTACACCAATTTGCAAACCTTATTAAATGTACAAGTTTTTAAAATAATGGTGGTTTTCGGTGTCATACATTTTTTTTACAGGAGAATTTTTTCAATTTCGGTCCTAACATCGTAAAGAAAAAACTTTTCAACTCAAGATTTTTTTTCTAAGGCAAATAAAACGGTATTCAAAAAAATGGTATCTTATAACATTAGTAAGCTATTCAGAAATGTTAAATAAAAATCATACCTAAAAATGTCATCATTTGCAGCGACAGCATTAAAAAAGCTTAATTCTGGAAGACAAAATCGTAAAATTCGAAAAAAAATTAATATCCTGGTTACTGTAACGGTTTTTTTTTTAATATTCAAATTAGTTGTTGGAAATTAGGTAAGCTACCTACCCGTTACGTTTGATCCATTATTTACGGGACACCCTGTATATATAATACGATAATAAATGAGGACAGTACGGACGAAAAACAAAAGAGGTGATCAAGTGTCCCCAGTCTCCCTACTGCAAATAGTAATTGTAAAGTAGCGTGATCCGAAACGCATTATTTGTGTCCTTTTTCTGACGTATAGCTGACTGACTGGCTGTCATTCACTGTTGTGATAAGTAATTAGCAAAAAAGTGCCGGGATTTTACAAAAAGTTTCCCCAAAGTTTTATTTGTGAATATGGAACCGCGCGCGGAAAAGCAGAAACAGCAATACCCTTTGCAAGCACAAAAAATAAGGCTGGCGCAGCTACTAGAACCTGACGCTGAACTTCGAAGTGGGAAGTTCACATCTTCATTCTCAAAAAAGACAGCAAAGGCAAGGTGGGATATAATTGCTGCAAAAGTAAACTCCATCACTGGAGCGAAAAAGTCGGGCAAAGACTGGAGTAGTGTAAGTACAACTCTGCTTTTCTAGCTACCACAACAGCCAAGAGACCATTGGTGGATCTAAGTTTATTGTTATCTGACCTGACAGAATAAAAAAGTAAATCTTAAATCGGTTGAGGTGTAGATAAAATGTTTGCAACCTAAAAATCTTTCAGCGCAGAGGCAAGCCAGCAGATTAGAAATTTAAAAGGTCAGATATAGCGAGTCTCTGAATGTAGTGAAGGGACGGCCATACATAACCTTCATGGTCATTTTTTATGACTACCCAGAAATCATTCAGTTGTGCCCCCTTATTGACACAGCCTTAAATCAATTCCCTGACATAAAGCTAGATCTAGAAATGTAATAAAAAAAGTTGAGAGGTGTCAAGGGACACCCGGATGGAACGAAGTTCCTTTCGATTAATTAGTGAAGGAATTGTAATATTTTTTTATTATTATTAACAAATATAATGTAATATAAACTTAATCAGTAGGCTCAATTTTAGTAATAATTGGCTTGTGGTAACTGAAGTAGGAAACATAATATTATGTTTGGGATTCTATTTTATTTAAATGTCTTGAAAAAACTGCGTCAATGGTAGTATTATATACGAAACTATATACGAATTACAGTAACCATCATTGTCAGTATGTCTATTGTGGATTTCCATTAAATTTCCATTTTTTTATTATACTCAACAAAAATAATCGTCGCGACACCACACTGTTCAATGCGAAATAGAAATGAAAATATCTGGCTTGCTTTCTATAAGAGAGAGAGAGAGAGACAGACAGAGAAACATGCGCACGTCGCACAGCTTGCAATAGCTGACTCCAAAAAAATGTTAAATTTTATTATAGGTTAATTGTAGGTTAGGTTAGGTTTATTAATATAGGTAGGTTATAGTATTATTTTTAACTTTTTAGTGCTTTTAGGGTTTTTAGAAGTCGGTTTTTTTTTTGCAAAAAAATTTTTTATTTGGTGTAATTGTAGTGACATATTTTTAATCTAATAAAATATGGATAGGCCCAGTAAAGATGCTGCTCGTATGAGAAAACGGCGTCGAACTGAAACTGAGAATGAAAAAGTAAAACGATTAAAAGATATTAGGGAAAGAAATGCTCAACGCATTTCGTATGAGAACTCTGACCAGCGCGAAAACAGACTGTCAAAGCAAAGGACCTACATGTTACGTAGGTTGAATAAGGAAAGTCAAGAAGGACATAATCGTCGTCTTAGTTTGATTCGTACTCGATTGGCCACTGAAAGCCAAGAAGATTACGATCACCGTATATCTTTAATTCGCAATCGATTAGCTAACGAGAGTCAAGAAGATTACGATCATCGTATATCTTTAATTCGCAATTGATTAGCTAACGAGAGTCAAGAAGATTACGATCATCGTATATCTTTAATTCGCAATCGATTAGCTAACGAGAGTCAAGAAGATAACGATCACCGTATATCTTTAATTCGCAATCGATTAGCTAACGAGAGTCAAGAAGATTACGATCGCCGTCTATCTTTAATACATACTCGATTGGCTAATGAAAGTCAAGAAGATTACGACCATCGTCTTTCTTAAATACACGCTCGACTAGCCAATGAAATTGAAGAGGAATGGTCACAACGATTGAGTGGCCTACGTATTCGTTCTAGTCAGAGGCTACTTAATGAAACGCCAGAAACCAGAGTCGAAAGATTAAATGTCGTTCGAGAAACAGCAAGGAACAGAAGAAATATGTTAAGTACCGAACAATTTCGAGAGGCGATCAACTTTTTTGCAGACGTACCATGTGCAGTATGTAATAAGGCTTTGTATCCACAACAGCGTGTAAATTTGCAAACAACGATTTACGGCTCGATTTTGCCTCCAAAATTAGTAGGTAATATAATAATAACTTGTTCTCGCTGCTCCAGTAATATAAGAAAACACAAAACAGCACCCCAAGCGTATTGGAATAAGTTAACTGTTGGTGCTATACCGCAAGAATTAGCTAATTTAACGGAAATCGAAAGGCGATTTTTATGTAGAGGAGTACCATTCCTTAAAATAATAAAGCTACAAAACCGTTTCAGTCAATATTGGTGCAAAGGGCAAGCAATATTATTTGCTCAAGATGTTGTTGAGCTAGCGAAACAATTGCCACTTCGGCCTAACCAGACTGGATTAATTTTAGTAGTGGAAAACTTAGAAAACGTTCAACGTTCCAGAGAGTTCATAATAGATTCAGATAGATTAAAAAGAGCTTTGAATTGGTTGATGACAAATAATATTTTATATAGAGACGTGTGTCCACATTTTAACAGTTATACAGGGTGTAACGGAAAGGGTATATACAGACCAAAGGCACGGCTTCTTTGGATGGTATGAAACGATATTGGAAGGGATTTTTAATCCTATCTCTACACGTTCGGAAGTTATGAGAATTTTTAATACATTGATACCAGAAACCGAACTTTTCAAATTGAAATAAATACATCACTAGCACTAAGTCAGCTGATCGGTGTCAGCGAACTATTTGAAAGTAAAAATAAACCTCTTACTCCTGGTATTTCTGAATAAAAGGTTCCGCATGTTTATTTTTTGTTTTCAAAATATTATTAAGTACTAACTTTTCCTAAACTTTGATTATGCTTGTGAACTAGCTACAATTTAATTACCTAATTGGTCTAGGTATCAAAATTTAACGAAATATTTAGATACGTGCTTGCATTGTCACGTATCATTTACACACTTGTTGGTTTTTTATGTAGTTGTCCTTTTGTACAAAATTACTTTGTAGCTAATTATTATCTACATTTTAATCTTCCACCCACCACCTTCCTTCTACCATCGTACCTACAACACAGTAAATACCTAATTCAAAAACAATATTCCTGTAAATTTTCTAACGGTAATTCCTAACTTTTTATTTTGGTGGCCATAAAGATGAACGGTGTTTTCCTTTAAATCGGTTTTTATTCGATTCACATATCGAATCCCGTGCTCATGAATCGATCTTTTAAAAATTAATTTTAAAACCGTAATCAAAAAATTTTAAACACACCTTTATTTTGTGACATAATTACAGTTGCCAGTCGGGTATTACGTCAAAACTTTTAATAAATAATAATTGATAACCTATCGTGTAATTTAATGACTTTCATTCAGATGGTACAGATGTAGGTATTCGGTTAAAATCAGAATGACTAATACAGAATACGACACCGAGCGATTAATTTATAAAATAAAGCTATGTCATTCGAAATGAGAACTATCAAACCGTCAAAATGTTTCAATCTTCGCTTAGTGCTAACATAAACAATGCGGACAAGTTAAAAAGTGTATGTAATTTATGTAATTGTTCTTGTATGAAATAGATAAACCTACCTATTCGCTGTTTATGATTGTCAGCACAATACTTTGGGCAAATATGAACTTGAACTATTATGAGCCCCTATCATAATAATTTTTACACATACGATCCAGGAGATTCGATTCACCTTACTATTGAATCGATTTGCTTAACGAATTGTTTCGAAAAATCGTCAGCTCGTACCATTGAATTGATCATAAAAATCGAATCCTTACGTGCATCGTACCAGGAATTAATTGCTTAAATAAACATTATTAATTGATAGTACACTATTAATCACAGATAGAACATTATTAATAGAAAAAAGATTTAGTAACAATTTATGTCAAACTGAACCCAAAACATTATTTCAATTCACCTCTTCGCAACTTATTCTCCTCCTAGTACAAATAAAATTACAGCGGGTTCCGTTCATAATTTTTAAAATAAGATTATTTCTTTAAATAATTATGACGAAATTTTAATTTTAATGCCAATGATCAGGCCTTGTGAAATGCGATAAGTTTGTTAGCACGCATTCATATTTTTTATCTGTAGGACTAACCGAAAGAATTATCGGAAGTTCACGGTCTGCATGTCGGTGCTGTTTGAGTGGTACATGGGTTTTATTGGTTTGAGCACGTTTAGTCTTTATTATAATTCAAATGAAGTCAATAAAAAGTGTCGCAAAACTGCATCTAACTGTGGAAAGAAATTAATAAAAGTACTAGGACCGCACGAGTAACAGGAATTGTTATTCCCGAATTGAAAATCGTTTTTTCACAGAACCCTGATTACGTCGTTACACACACAATCTAAGCATCATAGTGTGTGTAAACCTAATGGGTTAGGGTCTTAGGGTACGTGAAACAGTTGCAGTCCATGTAGTTTCAATTACTCTTGGTGAATACTACTTCTAATCCAGACTTCTCACAAGATAACGCGGCTCCATATTATGATCTTTATTGGATTGAAATGAGTGATTTTCCGGAGTTGCGGGAATTTTCGGGGTTGCGGGAATGTTCTAATGAGATAACGCGGCCCCGGGATGCAAGGGCAACTGAAGGAACAGGGTGGATTTTAGTTAGTAAGAGTCTAACACTTCCTTTGATTGATGATTTTCTCAATCAAAAAAAAAAAAAAAAAATTTTTTTCAATGTTGAATTTGAATTACGTAATTAGTTTGCTCTGGTGTGTTAGATTTACTTAAAAGTTTAACGGAGTTTAGTTGAAATTATTATTAGGATGTAAATTAATCTTGAATTCTTGAACAATATTTTTTAATAGTAATGGACACTAAATAGGACAGCTACCCTTTTTAGGTACCAGAATAGCAGGGATTAAGAGCTTTATTTAGCGTTATTGTTATTCAATGTTTATTGCTTTGCCCGTTCGTCAGTCGACGTCTGTTCCGCGTCCGCAGCAGTGCACTCGTTTCTATCCCTGTGATACGCGCACCAGTTCAGTACGGCTACACCTAATTGACTTAAGTGTTATTGTTGTGTTTGCAAAATGTCGTTAGGTAATAGTGAATATTACGAAATGATGATGTGTGTCGGAGCAGAAGATGGAAATTTTCGGGCTGCCCGAGTACTGTACCGTCGCCGTTTTATTGAGGGTAGACCAGATGTTGAGCGTCGACGGCTGCCTTCGTCGGCATGTTTTAGGCGGATGGTACACCGTCTGTACCAAACTGGGTCATTCCACGCACCTGCTTCAGAGGGTCGCCCGAGTACTACCGATCCAGAATTTGAAGAAGCCGTATTGGAGCATTTTGAAGGCAATCCACGCACTAGCACACGTCGAGCTGCATTAGCGCTGGGTGCCTCTAACCATATGCAGGTATGGCGAGAGCTGAGCAATGACGGTCAGCACCCATACCACTTCCGTCGCACCCAGGAGCTGATTCCGGCAGATTTTTTGCCTCGCGTGGCCTTCTGCGAGTGGTACCGAAACCAGTTAGAAGCTTCGCCAGGTTTTGGTTCAAGAGTGCTATGGACCGATGAGGCATCCTTCACGAGAGCAGGAATAAGCAACATCCACAACGAACATGTTTGGTCTCACACGAACCCGCATGCTTCGACGGAATCGTCATTCCAACACCAATGGCGACTGAACGTGTGGGCAGGTATAACTGGAGACGTCGTCGTAGGACCAGTTTTCTTGCCGCAAAGCTTAAACGGCCAAAATTATTTAAGTTTCCTGAGGAATGAATTAGACGATGTCCTCATGGAGCTACCTGTGTTAAGATATGTTAATCTTGTGATGGACAATAATTTAATTTTTCAACACGACGGTGCACCGGCACACTTTGCTCGAGATGTGCGCCATTATTTAGATGAGCGTTTTCCCCAGTGGGTTGGGCGTGGTAGTAGAAGCGTGGCTTGGCCTCCGCGATCCCCAGACTTAACCCCGTTGGACTTTTTTTTGTGGGGATACATTAAAAATGTAGTGTACGCAGTGCAGTGTGATACAGTGGACCTAATGAAAGTGCGGATTGAGGCCGCTTTTAGGACAGTAACACCAGACATGCTACGCAATGTTCAGGTGTCCATGAACAAGCGAGCGGCCTTGTGCATACAATACCAAGGTCACCACATCGAGCCCCATCTTTAAAAATGTAAGTCAATTTAATGAATTAAGCAAAGCTTTAAGATTTTACTGTTTACTCGGTAATAAGTAATAATAAGGGATGAAACTAGTTAACCTACGAGTACCTAAACTTTGTTCCGATTTTTTACGTAAGTTTTGTTATCTCAGTTTTTACGTGCAATTTCTGGCTTGATATTAACTAGGAAACTGTAAATCAATTGATAATTACATTAATTACGCATTATTTTTTACATCACAATAAAGTAGGTATGGATTATTGCGCGCGCGAGCGCGCGCGCGCCCGCGCAATAATCCGCAGCGCCGCCAAAGGGACTTCCCCTTTGTCGGCGCGGCGGCGGCATTTTTTATTTCGTCAGTTCGCGCCGACAAAGAACACCGCCTGCGGTAGGCTACTAAGGTACTAGGCGCTCAGAATTACGGAAGAGATTTATCGTGATATTGGCAAGTAACATAGAAAGTTATTGACCTACGTAGTGCGGTGACACGTTTGTTTTGATTTGAATTTAAGAAACCTATGAAACCGAAAATTTGGTATCAATTCTTAGAGTATTTTATTTTGAGTTGAAACTATGTATAGTGATTCTATACCAGCTGTTATCTTTAGTGCATAAGGATAGCAATAGGGTTTTTGTTACACCCTGTATAGACATTACTGAAATTGTGCAAGTAGTTGACGAACCAACAACGAACCGAAATTCTGGAACCTGTACATCTGATAATCATCACACCAGTATAAACGAAAATGTGGCTAATCTTCGGGGTTCATTTCATCAAGGAGATGAAAGATTTAGTTACGAATCACGTGGCAGGCAATGACTGCAATTGCAACTATTTCTTGTATAGCTTTTTATAGTCATGATCCCAATTTATTGTGCAAATCCGACATCGACTACATGGTTATTAAAGGAGATAACTATTATCACGACTGCATCAACACTCGACCACATCTTAGCACTGGCGAAGTAAATCCCGAATATCTTGCTGCTACTGAACTTCTATAACGGGTTGTTTATAACAGACAAATATTCAATATAAGCGGCTACGAACAACCTATTTACAATGGCCATGTAACTAATGACGACAGTGAAAACGGTTTCCCTAACTTAAAAATGCGTTAATACTTTTTTTTACGGAACATTCTTTCGGTTTGTTAACAACAAATTCTTCAACAGTAGCTGTGCATAGCAGAAGTCAGTCTGCATCTGATATATATTGCTTGTTTGATTCCCATGCACGCGGCGCTAAAGGTGTTAAAGCACCATTAAGAGGTACTTCCTGTTGCATGCGGTTTAACAATATTGATAAACTACACGCTATAATAGGTCTTTACCTATGAAATTGCCGTTTTGTATGAAAAAATTTAAACGAATTTTTTTCATGCATTTTTTATTTGTATTAATCGAAGTAATCACCCATGCAATCAATGCATCTTTGCCAACGCAGTGGCAGTTTATTGATGCCCTTCTTAAAGAAATCAGCTGGACGGGAGGCAACAAATTCTTCAAAGGCATTTTGTACTGCCTCTCGGGTATTGAATTTTTTTCCCGCCAAGAAGTTATCCAAATTCTGGAAAAAGTAGTAGTCTGTAGGCACAAGGTCTGGTGAGTAGGGCGGATGACGGAGAGCTTCCAACCCCAGTTCTTGCAACTTGGAGACCGTCTGCTGTGCAGTATGAGGTCGCGCGTTGTCGTGCAGGAGCAGCGGAGACGAGCGATTGACCAATGCTGGTTGGAGATGTGCCAGCTTCTCCATCATTGTGTTCAGTTCTTCACAGTACACATCTGAAGTAATGCTCACCCCGTTTGGTAAGAAGCTGTGATGAATCACACCGGCGCTAGACCACCAAACAGTGACCATCACTTTTCTAGGGGTAAGTTATCGTTTAGGGCATTGTTTAGGTGCTGAACCAGGATCCAACCAACTTGCTGAGCGCTTGCGGTTATCAAACAGAATCCATTTTTCATCGCAGGTAACAATGCGGTTCAAAATTCCTTCATTTGTGTGTCTGTTGAGCAGTGCAAGGCACGTCTCGACGCGTACTTCGCGCTGGCGATCATTGAGTTCGTGGGGCACCCATTTGTCAAGCTTTTTTACCTTGCCAATTTGACGCAAATGGACCAATATTGTTTTGACGCTAACGTCGAAAGCTGCTGCTAATTCAGCCGTAGATTGTGTATCATCAGCTTCCACAATCGCCTTTAATTCGTCATTGTCGACCAAAGTCTTCGGACGACCGCGAGGTTCATTTTTCAGGTCGAAATGTCTAGAACGGAAGCGAGCAAACCAATAACAAGTGGTGCGTTGGTTTGTAGTGTTTGTAGCTCCGTAAACGTCGTTGATGTTGCGTGCCGCTTGTGCCGCGTTGCTGCCACGACGGTACTCATATTCCATAATTACTCGAATTTTTAACGTATCCATGATGACGAAAAAGATTGAAATGCGATGAAAATGTAACACTAATCAATAAACAAATGACTACTTTTGGAAAAAAAAATCCATGTTTTTAAAATAAAATTAATTTGAAATTAGAATTCTTAGCCAAACAAAAATTATTTTGATTTGAAATGGCCAGTACTGCAGAACGGCAATTTCATAGGTAAAGACCTAATAATAGGTTGGGGAAAAAGTTTCTTCGCATTTTTTAAGAAAATTCAAAACATTTTTAATGTACATTATTTACATTTATCTAAACTATGTAGGTACCATTTTGTTCGATAACTTTTTGCCATCTTGTAGGTAGGGACATGATCTCATTGCTATAGAAATTTTGGGACTTCTGATCAAAATACCGCGACAAGTGGTTTTGGCAGTCCTCTCGTGATGTTAACCTGACACTGCCTAAAGAATTCTGAAGAGACCGAAACAGGTGGAAATCTGAAGGTGCAAGGTCAGGACTATACGGCGGATGCATTAACACCTCCCAGCCAAACTCTCTTAATTTTTGCTGAGTGACTAAAGGTGTGTGAGGTCTAGCGTTATCGTGATGAAAAACCACACCCCTTCTGTTGATTAATTCCGGCCGCTTTCTCTCAACTTCTTGCTTTAATCTCATCAGTTGTTCGCAGTAGAGTTCAGAATCGATGGTCCTGCCTGTTGGTAACAGCTCATAATGAATAATGCCCTTCCAATCCCACCACACACACAGCATCACCTTGTTGCGAGTTAACCCGGGTTTCGCCACAGTCTGTGAAGCCTGACCGGCCTTTGACCACGACATTTTTCGCACGTTCTTGTCGTACGTGATTCACTTTTCATCACCAATTATCAGCTTCTTCAAAAATGGTTCGGTTTCATTACGTCGTAATAAAGAATCACAAATGAGTACACGGCTCATTAGGTTTCTTTCGATGAGCTCGTGAGGTTCCCAAATATCGAGCTTTTTTGTGTACCCAGTTTTTTTCAAATGCGCCAAAACTGTTTTGTGGTCAATTCCCAGTTCTTCAGCTACGTCGTAACTACTGATATGCCGATCTTGCTCCACTTTTTCAAAAATGGCATCCATTTTATCCGTAATAGGGTGACCAGAGCGACGTGCATCTTTGACATCAAAATTTCCGGATTGAAAACGCTTAAACCAAATTTGTGCTACCCTCACAGACACTGCACTGGGTCCATAAACATCGCAAATTTTTTTCGCGGCTTGCGTTGCGTTTTTACCTTTTTTGTAGTAAAATTTTAAAATGTATCGAATTTCTTCATTAGATTCACTCATCTTGACAGTACGAAAAACAAATGAAAATCACACATTTTCCTAATTTGAATTTGGAATTATGTTCTTTAAAATTTAAACTTTCAATGATACCACAACCAGCCAGATACAAATAGTATAGCCAAAGAGATTTTATTTTATGTTCATACATACTATAATGCGAAAAGACTTTTTCCCCAACCTAATATTATGGCGAAATTTGGTTGTCAAAGAGTCCGTGAACCGTGACTATACATTAAATGTTTACTCATTAACATCATTACAAATTACTCCAGAAATGCCCCTTCCAGGGACGTCCCTTTCAAGATAATAATATACCAAGCGCTACTAATGGACAAGCGGATCCAGAACATGCCCCAACTGTTAACGAGCACCGAGCATTAGTCGAGACAAGGACTATAGAAACTACAAGTATGCTTCGTAATATTGACGAAACAGTACCAAATTTAGACAGTGTTATAGACTTGTCTAATTCTGACTTAGAACCCCAGTTAAGACTGGCAGAAATCACGAGGAAAACTGCACCACCCTTAAATTTAGAACGAGAGCGCAAAATAGAAGAACTTGCATGGTACTTTCTTTTTCCGGATGGCAAAAATGGGTATCAAGAGCAAAGAGAATTTTATATCACACCATTGGACTACTTTCATAGCCGCGTAATGGGTACTGATAAGCGTTTTCACAGAAATGATTATTTATTTTATGCCTTATCAGTGTTTCTGAAAAACTGCGCTAGTTACAGATATCGTTTTAATTTTCTGTTACCTCGATTTATTTTATAAGACGGGCTCTCTATACTTCGGAGACAAAACAAACCAAAATTTTTTAAAATATTATTATTGCGCACTTTTAAATCGGATTACTTCGCCGTAAAAAGAATATTTTTTCAATTAATGACATTTTCTGTTCTAAAACAACGGCATCTTGCGGTAGCAGCCATCACGAAGGCATACAAAATAAGAAGATATAATTTACTAAGCCCTCTTAGGCCCACTTGTGCCATACGGTGGGCTGAAAGAATAAATCAAGTTAAAGTAACTCATTCCAGAATAAAAAGTAACTGCGGCAAGGTCACCACCATAGAATTTATTTATTTAGTTTTTACCAAGGTTTGTATATACAAACCTAGGGTACACCTAGGGTAAACGTAGGGTAGGGTATATACCCTACAGAAATAACAGGAAGTAATAGAAAATAATACACTAAATGTAACAAACAATAAATAGGTTAATACAAAATTTTCATATTGTTACTTAATCTTAAAGTAGAGCAGTTGAATTATTGGTATAAAACAAAAAGATATACAGTCGTCTCATATCTTAATAATTAACAAAAAGTAGAGAAGAAAGTAAGCGCACTAAAATTATTGAGTGAACGACAGAATTTTTAGTCTGTTGTTTTTACAACAATAAAAACCGGCCAAGTGCGTGTCGATCTTCGCACAATTAGGGTCCCGTACCAAATCTAATTTATCAATATATTGGTATTTGTTAGTAAAATATACGTAACAATAAACCACCAAATTTCAAGTTCAAAGTTCAATGGGAAGTTAAATAATTCTTCGGAACAAAATTATGTAAATAAAGCTGACTTTGGTGGCTTGTCATTCCTTTGTTTTCCAATAATTTTTAAAACAAAAAATACAGTGTTTATCTACTCAACGAACTCGTTTAAGAATATTTTTTGACAATTTTATAGCTAAGGTCAACAAGATGCTTATATTGTGTAATTTGAAGACTGTGGCTTCAACCGATTGGCTGTAAAACTTGGGTGACAGACGACGGACAGACGGACATGAGAGTGACAGCTGTAGCCGTTTGAACCCTTCGGGTACGGAAACCTAAAAATAAGGAAAACTCATCTAAGAGCACCGAACTTCACAACAAGTGACAGTATTCATATGCGTGAAATATCATAGGAATGTAAATGAATATCAAGATCATCAACGTTAGATTCTCCGCCAAGGGTGTGGGTAGCATTATAAAAAAGAGAGGCAAGTCCCCGGGTCACGACAGTCTTAGTATCGAGCATTTGAAGAACGTGGGCGTACAACTGCCAAGAGTCCTTGCATTATTTTTTAATTTGTGTGTTTGGTAGTTTTTATCCGATGACTACACATGGTTGTAGTGCCAATGGTTAAGGATAACACGGGTGACTGATCAGATCTTGCTAAGTCCAGACCAATCTCGCTTGCGACTGTCATAGATAAGGTGCTCGACAGTTTGTTTGGCGGACAGTTGGAAAAGCACCCCCAATTTTCATGACGATCAGTTTAGTTGTAGGCCTGGTTTGTCAACTGAAAGTGTTATCCTCTGTCTCAAGCAAACTGTTCAATACTACACAGACAGAAACACACCACTATTATGCGTGCTATTTACATCTGTCAAAAACTTTTCATCTGGTGTGTTATGCCAAGCTGTGGCGGAAGCTACAATGTGACGATTCACATTGTAGCTTCCGCCACAGCAGATCCGATGATCTGCCACATGAGATTCTATCGTTATTAAGGTACTAGTACAGTAAGCAGCTGAATAGTGTAAGGTAGGTAGGTGCGCGGTTACAGGTTGGAATGTGAATGAAGCAAAGCGGTATATCCTCGCCTCTTTAATCTGTACATGAACCAGCTGATGAGTTCAGCAGCACTAATATTGGGTGTTCCATAGATGGGGTGTGTATAAATAACATCAGCTATGCGGACGATACGGAGTTGCTGCCCATCGATACCGATGTAAGGCACCGGCCTTACATAAACTATGCGCATAAGTAAATCATATGCCAGCAGAGGCCCATGAGCTCAAGAACAATGGTAACAAGAGTAATAATTTGACACCGGCTTTGCAAGCCGGTCGCAAATGTAACTCATCTGTACCTCCTGCAACTCTTTGCGGTATTCTTTTAGAGAGGGTGAATCATTTCAAGTATTTGGGCTACTGGGTCTCAGACGTCCTGTGTGACAATCAGGACACTGAGAGGGAGCGTAGGGCGCTGTCTGTCCGGTGTAATACATATGTTGGCTTCCAGGTTCGCACGATGTACAGTAAAGATGACTTTATTTAAGGCGTATCGTCAGTCGTTTTACACGTGTATAACCTTTGCACCAACTTTACGCAGCGGACGTACTGCGCACTGCAGGTGCAGTGCAACAACGCTTCCAGGACGCTTTTATGGTTTCCGCGGTATTGTAGAAAAAATAATAAAGTAAGAGCCGGAACGCGCGCGCTGTCATTGTTCGTTCAGGCTCACTTTCGTGCACTCGGACAATTCTGGGTTTTCGTTCGGGCTCACTTTCATGCAATGGTCGTTCGAGTGGTTATGGAAGCGGAGTGCTTTGCTATTGAGTCGCGTTCAAAGCAGCTCAAACACAGCGTCGTGAAGGTATTGTCCGAGCGGTGGAATCTGCCAATGCTGCAGAGGTGGATGCACCGTCATACTAGCGCCCATCTCGTTTTATGTAATATTTTTTATGGTATATCAATGTGTATTATTATTTTTTTATTTCAATGTTTAGTATTATTTTATTGTATATGTGTGAATTTTGTATCTATTTTATATTTATATTTAATGTAATGGTCTTTGTGTTTTTCTGAAATAAATATATAACAACAAACGCCGTCTAATTTAGAATCATATTCAAGCTTTCTTTAATATTGAGAACATAACAAAGGAATCTTTTTACAACTCTGAGCAACATAATTCATACTGTTCACACACATACATCGCGCGTCGTATCAACGAGCAACGCTGGACGGCAGCGGCGCGGCGTGGGGACCGGGCAGCGAGACGCAACATGATCGCGCGGCACTGTTTCGTCCGCCACGACCGCGCTTAGACATATCTACCTTTTGCCATACTTAGTTGCTATATTATTGTAAACCACCTATTAAACCTTTATACAGTCCGCTTTCTTTCCAACTGGGCCTAGACATGGTCCTTCTATCCGTCATAGCAACAGTCAAATAGGTTTAAAAGTCGAGTCGCGATCGCAAGACAAAAGCCACGCCATCACACAGCGCCCGGAATTCAGCTGGAGGTCAAACAGCGGACATCGCAACAGCAAGCGCAGCCTACTAGCATCTCGGGGGCTGGAGTTCCCTTACGGATACGTCCGGGGGGAAGGCCAGTCTCCGAGACGGTGCACCCTGGGGTACGGGCAATGGCTCCCCAATAGGCGCTATATGCCTAAGGGGTCCCGTTGTCCGTATGCCAATATCCTGTCAGAGGTACGCTCCAACGTGTGTCCCTCTGCTAGAGCAGAGACGCACAGCGGCGGCGTAAGAGCGGGCTCGGTGTGCACTAACCCTGCCGGCGGGCAGGCAGGAGGAAGTCATTTCCTTCTGCCACCGTTAGTCTCGTAGCCCCGAAGATTGTCAGGTCATGTCTCTGACCTTTGACGGGGGTCGAGGGTCTTGGCTTAATCGCCCGGACCGCGAGGAAGAAAACCTCTATAAAAAATTACCACAAACCTCCAAACGGCGGCGCACCGTGAGGGAGGTTGGTAGCTTGATTAATGGGTAGCTAAATTAGTCATTAGTGCGAACCACGGATTTTGAGCAGGTACACAAAGTTTTTACTCGTGGGATCAAATATGGATACACTTAAATACAAAGGACGAGGAGAGGAGGGGAGTGATGCGGCGTCGGAGTCCGATGCCGCATCTGGTGCGAAGGTCGCGACGGGCTCTTTTAAGAGCCCGGAGGGCGTAGTGGTGGGGGCCGCTGGGGGGAAAGGGAAGAACCCTTTCCTGAAGCGGAACAAAAATCCGGGGGATGGCCAGGGGTCTTCCTCAGACGGCGGAGTGAGCTCGGCCCGCAGAAAACTCGCTCGCCGGGGCCAAGGCTGGACCCGGAAAAAAGGGGGGCAAGGGTCGGGTAGTCCCCACGCAGGAGGACAGCGAGCTGAGCAGAGCCAGCTCAGTCGAGCCGGCCGAGAGGGTCGCCATGGAGTCATCTGGCGGTGTGTCGGACACCGAGGATGGCTCCAATATAGTGCGAGCGGCCAGGTTTGAGGAGGTCGTGGTGGCGGCAATCGAGGGTGTGGCCTTGAAGAGGATTCAGTCCTCTAAAGACAAGACCATACCCGCAGCCAAGGCTTCCATCATGGCGGCAGCGGAGGCAATGCTACAGGGGCCTCCGACGGACTTAATGTGAAATGAAGACCGGGTGCTGGCCCTGGTAAGGAAGGAGCTGGCTGCCCTTTCAATTACTCCTGGTGAATACTACTTCTAATCCAGACTTCTCACAAGATAACGCGGCCCCATATTATGATCTTTATTGGATTGAAATGAGTGATTTTCCGGAGTTGCGGGAATTTTCGGGGTTGCGGGAATGTTCTAATGAGATAACGCGGCCCCGGGATGCAAGGGCAACTGAAAGAACAGGGTGGATTTTAGTTAGTAAGAGTCTAACACTTCCTTTGATTGATGATTTTCCCAATCATAAAAAAAAAAAAAAAATTCAATTTTGAATTTGAATTACGTAATTAGTTTGCTCTGGTGTGTTAGATTTACTTAAAAGTTTAACGGAGTTTAGTTGAAATTATTATTAGGATGTAAATTAATCTTGAATTCCTGAACAATATTTTTTAATAGTAATGGACACTAAATAGGACAGCTACCCTTTTTAGGTACCAGAATAGCAGGGATTAAAAGCTTTATTTAGCGTTATTGTTATTCAATGTTTATTGCTTTGCCCGTTCGTCAGTCGACGTCTGTTCCGCGTCCGCAGCAGTGCACTCGTTTCTATCCCTGTGATACGCGCACCAGTTCAGTACGGCTACACCTAATTGACTTAAGTGTTATTGTTGTGTTTGCAAAATGTCGTTAGGTAATAGTGAATATTACGAAATGATGATGTGTGTCGGAGCAGAAGATGGAAATTTTCGGGCTGCCCGAGAACTGTACCGTCGCCGTTTTATTGAGGGTAGACCAGATGCTGAGCGTCGACGGCTGCCTTCGTCGGCATGTTTTAGGCGGATGGTACACCGTGTGTACCAAACTGGGTCATTCCACGCACCTGCTTCAGAGGGTCGCCCGAGTACTACCGATCCAGACTTTGAAGAAGCCGTATTGGAGCATTTTGAAGGCAATCCACGCACTAGCACACGTCGAGCTGCATTAGCGCTGGGTGCCTCTAACCATATGCAGGTATGGCGAGTGCTGAGCAATGACGGTCAGCACCCATACCACTTCCGTCGCACGCAGGAGCTGATACCGGCAGATTTTTTGCCTCGCGTGGCCTTCTGCGAGTGGTACCGAAACCAGTTAGAAGCTTCGCCAG
Source organism: Cosmia pyralina (assembly GCA_946251885.1). Classification (NCBI taxonomy): domain Eukaryota; kingdom Metazoa; phylum Arthropoda; class Insecta; order Lepidoptera; family Noctuidae; genus Cosmia; species Cosmia pyralina. The sequence goes on along the minus strand of OX276342.1, from coordinate 19,083,057 downwards.
GTTTTGGTTCAAGAGTGCTATGGACCGATGAGGCATCCTTCACGAGAGCAGGAATAAGCAACATCCACAACGAACATGTTTGGTCTCACACGAACCCGCATGCTTCAACGGAATCGTCATTCCAACACCAATGGCGACTGAACGTGTGGGCAGGTACGAGTATAACTGGAGACGTCGTCGTAGGACCAGTTTTCTTGCCGCAAAGCTTAAACGGCCAAAATTATTTAAGTTTCCTGAGGAATGAATTAGACGATGTCCTCATGGAGCTACCTGTGTTAAGATATGTTAATCTTGTGATGGACAATAATTTAATTTTTCAACACGACGGTGCACCGGCACACTTTGCTCGAGATGTGCGCCATTATTTAGATGAGCGTTTTCCCCAGTGGGTTGGGCGTGGTAGTAGAAGCGTGGCTTGGCCTCCGCGATCCCCAGACCTAACCCCGTTAGACTTTTTTTTGTGGGGATACATTAAAAATGTAGTGTACGCAGTGCAGTGTGATACAGTGGACCTAATGAAAGTGCGGATTGAGGCCGCTTTTAGGACAGTAACACCAGACATGCTACGCAATGTTCAGGTGTCCATGAACAAGCGAGCGGCCTTGTGCATACAATACCAAGGTCACCACATCGAACCCCATCTTTAAAAATGTAAGTCAATTTAATAAATTAAGCAAAGCTTTAAGATTTTACTGTTTACTCGGTAATAAGTAATAATAAGGGATGAAACTAGTTAACCTACCTAAACTTTGTTCCGATTTTTTACGTAAGTTTTGTTATCTCAGTTTTTACGTGCAATTTCTGGCTTGATATTAACTAGGAAACTGTAAATCAATTGCTAATTACATTAATTACGCATTATTTTTTACATCACGATAAAGTAGGTATGGATTATTGCGCGCGCGCCCACGCAATAATCCGCCGCGCCGCCAAAGGGACTTCCCCTTTGGCGGCGCGGCGGCGGCATTTTTTATTTCGTCAGTTCGCGCCGACAAAGAACACCGCCTGCGGTAGGCCTCTTTTCCATTACACGGTTTCTCGCCGTGAAAATCTACGGTTAATTCGCCGCGTGTAGGCACGGTCGTCAGTGTGGTATGGATCACTATATGAGCTTGTCGACATGCACGGTGGCGCCAAGGCACGGCGCCGCGGCCGCGTGCGCCGTGACTGCCCCTCGGCGCGCCGCGTCTACGCACGGCGTGATTTTCACCAGTGTTGTATGGCAGTCTATCGGGGTGTGTCGACGGTGCCGGACGTACGCACGGATTCGTGACCGCTTATATACGCTGTTTCGCGATTTTATTATAAAATGAACATAAATCAAGAATTATTAATTACGTTGATCAAGAAAGGCCTGTAATATGGGATAAGACCATCGACGATTATAAAAATAAGCGGCTTAAATATGATTCCTGGAAAGAAATATTTATTCATTTCCAGCCCACATTTGAAGATTTAAGTGGTGATGAGAAAAACAAGTTTGGTAAGTTACAGATATTTAATTATTAACTTTTTACTTATGCATAGTTGTTTTGATAGGAGAGGCGACCTTCGTTAGATACAAAATATTGTGCAAATCTGTTGCGAACTTCATTAGCCGCCAAACTTCCGCGAACTGCATTCGTGATAGGTAACTGGATTAGTTCCGATTCTGAATCAAGGGTGGACTCATTTTCACTCGCATTGTGAAACTGAAAGTTTTCCTGCTTATGTATAAAATTTTGCAAAACACAACATGTTTTCACAATATCAACTGCCAAATCGATGGACACATTCATTGGCCGGTGAAAAATTCGCCATTTATTGGATAAAATGCCAAACGCACATTCAACAAATCTTAGCGCTCTGGTGAGTCTGTAGTTAAATGTACGTTTTAATTGATCAAGCTGATGACCACCAAATGGACGAAGCAAGTGATAATGCAAAGCAAAGGCTTCGTCCGCAACGAACACATATGGCAAATCGTAGTCAATTCCAGGCAAACGTGTTGCATCGGGTAGATTTAATCCGTTGTTTGTTAAATTTTTCCAAAATGGGGTCTCTTTAAACACACTGGAATCACACTCCTTTCCGTAGGCGCCAACGTCAACAAATATAAAGTTGTAATCGCTATCTACTACTGCCATCAAAACTATAGAAAAAAAATGTTTGTAATTTAAAAACATCGAGCCACTATCAATTGGCTTAATAAGTCTGATGTGTTTTCCATCGACCGCTCCTAAGCACAGCGGGAAGTTGGAAGATTCTTGAAATTTGCTTGCAATGTGTAGCCAGTCTTCTTTAGATGGCATTTTCATATATTCTTTATACAGTTCTAACCAAATGTAGTGGCATACTTCACGTACGATGCAACTTATGGTTTTTATTCCAATTCTATAGCTGTAGTATAGGTCAGTAAAGGTATCTCCTGTTGCTAGATACCTGAAATATAAAACAAAACGGTTCAGGTTCAAATACTAAAACCCCATTTTAGGTCGGGGTCGATTCAGTTTAGGTCGGGGGTTTTTATAAATTTTGAATTTAATAATTATTATTTATTTATTTTCAGGGCAAATGGTGATGAAGAAGTGGACCAATATGAAAGATAGCTGGATAAAATATGACAAAAAAATTAATGAATGTAAGTCTGGTTCTTCAGCAAAAAAAATAAGAAAATATATGTTCTATGATGAAATGATGTTCCTAAAAAAAAATGTTGAGCATCGCAAGACCGATTCTAACATGACTGAACATGTTCATGATGAGACGCAAAGGGCTAAAAAAAAAAGAAAAAATGAACTAAGTGAAGTTGACATTAGGTTTATGAAGTTTATGGATTCAGCAGAACGAGATGAGAAAAAGAAAAGCCGTAGTATGAACTTTTTTATGGGAATCGCTGATACAGTTGACAAGTTCAGTGATGAAAATATGATAGACTTTCAGTTTCAAGTAATTTCAATAATTAAAAATATTCAACAAAGACAGTGTACTCAGTATATACCTACATCAAGAAACCAATGGGATCAAGGCCATCAAGGATATTTAAGTGGTACAGCATCCTCAAATGCGCAATCGTCAACATATGGATATTCTACAGCTGCTAGATCGGGCTATGGAATAAGTCGTCCACAGACGTCTTCTCATGATTTTGGACACGGTTCTGGTTTAGAGCCAATCCACTACCGACCCGAATCACAATTATCTGTACATAGTGTAAATGCGGAAAGTATCTCGGCAGATTCTCAAGTTTCTATTGAAGACGAATTCGATTTTAGTACCGCACTTGAGTAGCATTTTCAGCGTAGTGTATTTTTTGATTTACTTGTTCTTAAATTAATAATTATTAAAATTCAATTACATGTAATAATTTTGTTTGTGTGCAATAAACAATTTTAAACTAAAATATGTCATTTAATTTTGTACCTACTTACCTCAGAGTTACAGCCAATCTTTCTGCGGGCGATATACTCTCTCGCATAAAAGTATCTTGATGTTTTAGTTCCTGGGATAATTTTTGGAGCAAGTTGTCGAATGTAGTTTTCTGCATTCTAAAATAATTGTAAAACTTGTCTTCATCTTCTCTCAATTGATTCTTGACAAGTGTATGAAACGCGCCATATTCCTCCCTTTTTTCTAAAATCGGATGTATCCAAAACCTTACTTCCCTTTTTTTTTCTATTTTCTTTTTCCTATATATGTAATAAGCAACTATAATCTTTTTTTTCGTAAGAAAATTCATGACGCAGCACGTCCTACACAGCCCGAGTAAAAAGCGCTACTAGCCAGTACTTACCAATGTCTCGCGCGGTGATTTTGCCGTATCATGTACAAGCTAGCACGTTTTTTCAACCGTACGGCTTACACACCGTACGTTTGAACAACCGTGTAATGGAAAAGAGGCCGTAGGCTACTAAGGTACTAGGCGCTCAGAATTACGGAAGAGATTTATCGTGATATAGGCAAGTAACGTAGAAAGTTATTGACCTACGTAGTGCGGTGACACGTTTGTTTTGATTTGAATTTAAGAAACCTATGAAACCGAAAATTTGGTATCAATTCTTAGAGTATTTTATTTTGAGTTGAAACAATGTAATAGTGATTCTATACCAGCTGTTATCTTTAGTGCATAAGGATAGCAATAGGGTTTCTGTTACACCCTGTATAATATCAGCTGATATAAAAAAAATGTTTCGGCAAATTGCAGTAGTCGAAAAACAGCGACCCCTACAGCAAATCGTATGGCGATACAATCCAACGGAACCCCTACAAACATACACGCTCAAGACGGTCACATACGGCACGGCATCAGCACCGTTCTTAGCAACACGCTGCATCAAACAAGCTCGGAGGTCATTTTACATGATTTTTACTGCGATGACCTCTTGACGGGGACAGATAACGAGTCCAGTCTATTGGAAATAGCCAGAGGAGTTTTTTCCGAGCTTAATAAATATCAATTTCCACTTAGAAAATGGTTATCAAATTGACCACCCGTTCTGAAAAAACTAGGTTTTTATGATTCAGACAAAACAACTGTCAATCTAAGTTCAAACGATCCATCAACAACCTTAGGCATTTATTGGAACATTCACAAAGACAGAATTTCATACACGGTACATTCAGATTTCTTATCACAAAAACAGATTACAAAACGCACAATTTTATCCACTATAGGTCATATTTTCGACCCATTAGGTCTACCTAATTAGTCCATGCATACTTAAAGCTAAATTGCTAATGCGACAGATGTGGATGGAAAACATTAGCTGGGACGGTGTAATACCGGTTCCGATTCAAACACAATGGGCGAAGTTTGCTGAATCGCTATCATATTTAAATCAGTTAGCTATTCCTCGTTACGCATTCTATGACTCATCACGTAAAAGTATAGAACTACATATTTTTTGCGACGCCTCACAACATGCGTACGGAGCTAATGAATACGTACGCACCTATACAACAGATGGCAATATCAATGTTCAGTTACTAATAGCTAAGGGACGGGTGGCTCCTTTGAAAACACTTACCATTTCGCGACTAGAATTATGCGCCGCGTTAACCGGTGTTAATTTAAGTAATAAAGTTAAAAATTCACTTCGCAACAACAACAACTTTAAGTGTTATTATAAATCGTTTTATCATGGATAAATACACCAACACATAAATTGCAAACATTCGTCAAACACAGAGTCACAGAAATTCAGAAACATACTGATCCACACTCATGGTACTATGTACCGACCAAACAGAATCCAGCTGACATTATAACAAAGTGCACTAATGCAAAGCAATTACCTACTACAGACACATTTATGGTTTACTGAGCCTGACTTTCTCAGGAATGGTGATAACCACAGCTGGTCTGAACAACCTGGGCATCAGCGTATCTGACCTTCCAGAAGTTCGGTCCCAAACACATTTTACACACGTAGACACACATAATAATAATTCCTTTCTTCACAATTACTCTAATTTTAACAAACTCACACGCATCGTAGCTTACATACTTAGATTTATACATCACTGCAGAAATAAACATTCAAACACAATCAACACAAGTAACGCACACAAACAGGTGTGCATAAGTGACATCAAGCCTTTATCAACCACAAACCTCAATTTAGCAAAGTATCAGTTAGCAAAGATAGTGCAAATGGAATCATTTCCTGAGAAATACGAATTGTTATTAAAAAAAAAAAGTTACCAGCTAAACTTAGGTTAAATTCACTTAGGCTCCTTTCATTCTGCAGCGTGTCGCCGGTCGCGTGTGCACGCGACCGGCGCAATTTGTTTGAAACCTATGGTAGGTTTCACAGTGGCGCGTCCGGCCGGTCGCGTGTTTCGAAACGCTCGACCGGCGCAAATGCTTGACCGGCGCCCGCGCGCCCCGCGTCTGCCGGTCGGCGCGCGGGCCAGTGCCGCTATGTATGCTTTCACTGTCGGACGTACGCGTGTGCGCTTTGCGTACAATCATGGCGGCAATTGATACAGAACATTTAATAAGAGAAGTTCAGAAAAGGCGTGCTATTTGGGACTTACGATATCCGTTGTATAAAGACAGGAATGTGAAACAAAGTTGTTGGGTGGAAATAATGAAACAGTTATTTGAAAATGTTGACGACTGGACGCAGACAGAAAAAGAAAAAACACGTGAGTACAAAACTTAGTTATTTATTTCGCAGCCTATGTAATACAATAGTCCTGCCAAACAACTTTACCTTCTTCTGAAATGAAATAATGTGCATAGTGATCACGAACTTCATTTCCAATTGAATTGTTCACTATTGAATTATTTGAGTCTGCAAGCCCTTGGATTACCAAAGTATCTTGATGTTGGTAACCATCTTTTACTCGAATGAAATTGTGTAATACACAACAACATTTTACGATGTCAATTGCGAGGTCTGTGTTCACATTGAGAGGCCTATGCAAAATTCGGAACTTATTAGTTAATATTCCAAAAGTGGATTCAATCATCCGTCTTGCACGACAGTGACGATAGTTAAATATTTTCTTCTTATAATTAAGATTTTTTCTTGCATAAGGCCTCAAAACATTACGTGTAATTCCAAATGCTTCATCACCGAGTATCACATACGGAACCGGAGTTCTCATTCCAGGAAGCGCTTTAGGTGAAGGTAGATTGATAGTACCATTCTCAATTTTTTTCAAAAGTGACGATTCTCTAAATATCCCTGCATCAGAATTTTTTCCCGGTGCTCCCACATTTATATATTGGAATTTATAGTTTGCATCACACATTGCTTGTAAAACAATTGAAAAATACCCCTTAAAATTAAAATTAAGTGAAGCAGTGTGTTGTGGCATTATCATGCGTATGTGTTTGCCGTCCAAGGCTCCAACGCATTGTGGAAAATTTGTATTCTTCTCAAATTCTGTAGCAACTTCAATCCATTCATTAGGTTCATTCGGGAGCTTCAAGAATTCGTTTTTTAAAGAAACCCAAATAGCTTGACATACTTCTTTCACTATTCCACTGATCGTAGAAATCCCCATACGATAAGAGTAATGTAGATCAGTAAATGTATTTCCAGATGCAAGGTACCTGTAACAGAATAAATTTAATTGTTTCAGTAAGGAGTTTACATCAGAGGTGGAAAAGTGCGAGAGATCAATACGTGCGTTACAAAACGGCAGTAAAATTTAAGAAATCGGGTTCTGGAGCTAACCCTAAAAGAAAATATGTTTTTGCTGACTGTATGTCTTTTTTAGATCCTGTGACCGATTTACGCGATGTTCACGAATCCGAGTCTGTTGAAAATGTACAAACTTCTGACAATCCATTGACACAAAATGATTCTCGGGGCCCAGAAAACGACTTGTCGAACGACCGTAACAAAACTAAAAAGAAAAAGACACAGGAAATGACTGCGTTTGAGAAACAGTTACTTGAGATGTGGAATTCTACTAACCATCTTGCTTTTGATGAAGACGTGGCATTCTTCAATTCAATTCTCCCTACAGTTAAAAAAAATTTTTTTCGGAGTCAGGTTCTACAATTACTCGTTGGAATAAACCAAGATACATGTACCGTCCCGTGCCAAACTACAAATATGGGTCAAACTACAAGCATGGGTCAAACTACAAGCATGGGTCCATCTACAAGTGCTGGTCCAGCTATGCCTAGTACTTCGAAAGTATCTCCTGTGAGTGCTTCATCGTTCTCCACCGACAACTATGATACAGAAGACTCGTTTGATTTTGATTTCACAACACTTTACAACAACAACAACAATTTCCCTTTCAACAACAACAATATTGAATATAGTATTATTATTTTGATTATAGTAGTATTGAGTGTAGTATATTTAGTTATTTGGTATTGAATTTTTTTCCCGCCAAGAAGTTATCCAAATTCTGGAAAAAGTAGTAGTCTGTAGGCGCAAGGTCTAGTGAGTAGGGCGGATGACGGAGAGCTTCCAACCCCAGTTCTTGCAACTTGGAGACCGTCTGCTGTGCAGTATGAGGTCGCGCGTTGTCGTGCAGGAGCAGCGGAGACGAGCGATTGACCAATGCTGGTTGGAGATGTGCCAGCTTCTCCATCATTGTGTTCAGTTCTTCACAGTACACATCTGAAGTAATGCTCACCCCGTTTGGTAAGAAGCTGTGATGAATCACACCGGCGCTAGACCACCAAACAGTGACCATCACTTTTCTAGGGGTAAGTTTTCGTTTAGGGCATTGTTTAGGTGCTGAACCAGGATGCAACCAACTTGCTGAGCGCTTGCGGTTATCAAACAGAATCCATTTTTCATCGCAGGTAACAATGCGGTTCAAAATTCCTTCATTTGTGTGTCTGTTGAGCAGTGCAAGGCACGTCTCGACGCGTACTTCGCGCTGGCGATCATTGAGTTCGTGCGGCACCCATTTGTCAAGCTTTTATACCTTGCCAATTTGACGCAAATGGACCGATATTGTTTTGACGCTAACGTCGAAAGCTGCTGCTAATTCAGCCGTAGATTGTGTATCATCAGCTTCCACAATCGCCTTTAATTCGTCATTGTCGACCAGTCTTCGGACGACCGCGAGGTTCATTTTTCAGGTCGAAATTTCCAGAACGCAAGCGAGCAAACCAATAACAAGTGGTGCGTTGGTTTGTAGTGTTAGCTCCGTAAACGTCGTTGATGTTGCGTGCCGCTTGTGCCGCGTTGCTGCCACGACGGTACTCATATTCCATAATTACTCGAATTTTTAACCTATCCATGATGACGAAAAAGATTGAAATGCGATGAAAATGTAACACTAATCAATAAACAAATGACTACTTTTGGAAAAAAAAATCCATGTTTTTAAAATAAAATTAATTTGAAATTAGAATTCTTAGCCAAACAAAAATTATTTTGATTTGAAATGGCCAGTACTGCAGAACGGCAATTTCATAGGTAAAGACCTAATATTACTAAAATCATATTTTCAACATATCACCTAACACTTTTACACGCTGACCCATAGTTGCTGCTGTCACACAAACGTCAACTATTTTGGCCAATTTCAGGTCGTAATTTAGCTAGAAAAACGACACAATCATGCACAATATGCAAACGGTTTCAAGGGAAAACTATAACTCCTATAATGGGGCCGTTACCTGAACAAAGACTGCAAGCAAATTTTGTATTCAGTGACGTAGGTGTAGACTATGCAGGGCCAATCATGATTAATAACCGTAAAGGGCGTGGAAGTGTACTAATTAAATCATACATTTGTATTTTCGTATGTTTTGCAGTCAAAGCTGTGCATTTGGAGTTGGTCATAGATCTGACGACAGAGTCTTACATAACAGCACTTAAGAGGTTCATTTCTCGTAGGGGTAAACCCAATCATATCTATTCAGACAATGGGAAAAATCTGGTAGGTGCTGCTCGTGTGATCACGAATTTTATCAGAAATCACAGTGAGTCAATTTACAATTGCGCTGCAGAGCAAGGTATAAACTTTCACTTCATTCCCCCAAACTCACCCCACTTCGGAGGCCTGTGCGAAAGTACTGTTAAGTCTGTAAAATACCACCTCAAAAGAGTTCTAGGCTTGGCACACCTCACATATGAGGAAATGTACATATTACTTGTCCAGATAGAAGGCATCCTTAATTCGAGGCCTCTCACACCTCTTTCATCCGATCCATCTGATCTCTCAGCTCTCACCCCCTTCCATTTTCTAATTGGTCGTACTCTAACTGTGATACCTTACCCACAGATGTCCGACTGTGACCCATCACGGCTGCCGAGGCATCAACGAGTCGAACTACTGCACCAGCATTTTTGGAGACGCTTTAATAAGGAATATATTTCCCAGTTGCACCAAAGGACGCGATGGCAACGCTCACACGGCGCGCTCACAGAGGGCTCGCTGGTCATCGTGAAGGACGAGGCGCTACCTGCAGCTCACTAGCCACTGGGACGAATTTTGAAGCTTTATCCGGGACCTGACGGAGAGGCTCGTGTAGCGGACGTTAAAGTACAGACAGGCACAATCAGAAGGGCATTCCACAGAATTTGCCCGTTATTTTAATAACCTATCTGGACCGATCATCATTCATACCTCAATCAATCAACATGGACCAACCAGCATAAACCTCATGCATTCATCAACCAACCAATCAATCAATCTGGCTGGACTTGTCAACTCATCATCCATTGCTGGCCCGGGAATATGTTCACACACATACATCGCGCGTCGTATCAACGAGCAACGCGGAACAGCGGCGGCGCGGCGCGGGAACCGGGCAGCGGGACGCAAAATGATCGCGCGGCACTGCATCGTCCGCCACGACTGCGCTTAGACATATCTACCTTTTGCCATACTTAGTTCCTATATTATTGTAAACCACCTATTAAACCTTTATACCTTTATACAGTCCGCTTTCTTTCCAACTAAGCCTAGACACATACTATAAATTGAAACTTGAGGGCAATCCAAATACTTAAATTACCTGTAGATATAGGTTTGAAAGCATTTGTTATACACTTAGTCTTAAGTAAATTAGATATTCTAAAATATCATGCAGACTTATTAGAAACTGCAGAAGTACAAAACAATAATGGTTAAAAAGAACGCAGAACGACAGACAGACCATAATGTTTGTCTGTTATGTAAAGGTAAAATCATACCATCTATCAGTGTTCAAAATGTGGATTGTTGAAAACCTATGTGCATCGCTTATATTTTATTAGGGGTATTATATTTAAAGTATGAAATTGCCGAATTGTACTGAAAAATTGAAATTCGTTTTTTTTTTAATTTAACATATTTATTTAATCAAAATAATTACGATTATTATCTATACATTGCTGCCATCTAATAGGAAGGTCATATAAGCCTTTGCGATGGAACTGTCGTGATCTAGATTCGACAAACTGTGTGAAAGCATTTTGTACTGCCTCCTGAGAAGAGAACTTTTTATCACGTAGAAAATTGTCCAAATCACGAAAAAAATGGTAGTCCGTTGGAGCAAGGTCTGGCGAATACGGAGGGTGACGAATGGTTTCTAATTGCAGTTCCTGTAGAGTTAAAACGGTTTCTCGTGCTGTATGAGGTCTCGCGTTATCATGGAGCAATAATGGTGAAGATCGATTCATGAGTCGGGGCTGTTTCACTGCTAGTTTTGCTATCATTGTTCTGAGTTCGGCACAGTAGACATCTGCCGTTATTGCTTGACCAGATCGGAGAAAGCTATAGTGAATAACACCATGCTGAGACCACCAAACAGTTACCATTACCTTTTTATTGGTAAGCTTTGCTTTAGGACACTGTTGCGGCGTTTGACCTGGGGTCAGCCATTGCATTTTGCGCTTACGGTTATCGTAAAGAATCCACTTTTCATCACATGTCACAATTCGATCCAATATTCCTTCATTTCTGTATCGATTCAACAAGGCAACACAAGTTTCAACACGCGTTTCTTTCTGCAGATCGTTCAAATCATGAGGCACCCATTTCTCATATTTTTTTATTTTATTGATTTGACGCAAATGAGTCAATATTGTTGGTAAGGTAACGTTAAACCCTGCCGCTAATTCCTGGGTAGTTTGGCTCGGATCAGCTTCCACCATCTCTTTCAATTCATTGTTATTCACCTGTGTGGGCGGTCTTCCACGTGGTTCGTTCTTCAAAACAAAGTTTCCATCACGAAAGCGTTTAAACCAAAATCGCACGGTGCGTTCATTCGCAGTCCCCTCTCCAAACGCAACATTGATATTGCGAGCTGTTTCTGCCGCGTTAGTTCCGCGTCGGAACTCGTATTCAGAAATAACCGAATTTTCGAAGTATCCATCTTTCTTGTCTAAGCTGAATAAAAAAAACAACTGAAAGTTGATAATCGAATGTTGCACATTTTTTAAAAGAAGAACTTCATAGGTACCATGTGAAAAAAGTTTCACTCAAAAATCTCAAACCATGAAGGTTCTATGTCAATTCGAAGTTCCTAATACAATAAACGGCAATTTCATACTTTAACCCCTATTATTAATACTGCCCCTGGACCACCGGTATCAAGTAGGCCTAGGCGACTAGATCCAGACTGTTTAAAAATAGCCAAAAAGGAGTTCGAGGACATGCTGGCCAACGGCACGGCCAGGCGATCAGACAGTCCATGGTCTTCAGCCCTGCATTTAGTCAAGAAGATGGATGATGGATGGAGGCCGTGTGGCGACTACCGCGCACTTAACGCACTCACGATTCCTGACAGATACCCAGTTAGACACATTCAGGATTTCTCACATCAGCTCTCCGGCAGCCCTATATTTTCTAAAATTTACATGGTCAAAGCATACAGAGTGGATACGACAATACAACAATTAATTAAACTTCGTATACCTAATCACGTACCCAATCTGCGTACAAAAATTCAATTCAATTTAACTAATAGTTTAGTCACAGGACAATATTTTTCATTTTCAAGATTTTCAACATGATGTATGTGATAATACAGATATTAGACCAGCCTCGCCTAAAAAAATAAAGGTTAAAGACATTGCAATATTCTTCACACACATGTTGCCAGCTACTTCAATATGGGAATGAATGCATGTTGTACCTTATACCAGAAACATAACACTAACAATCCACCACATATAACATACGCCGTCACGTGATGCGTGCTAGGATAATTTAGGCGTGTCACGTGACAAACCCCAGACATTCACCTCTATACAGGCACCAGAACTCACATACGAGGGCGCTGCGCGGGCGGCGACTCGTGAACGACACCGGGTGACGTCACACAGTTCAATGTCACCCTCACACTCATGACACGGTCTCCCTACCCCGTGCCAGGCTCGGCTAGCTCTGAAAGTGGGGCGGGCGGGAGCCACTCACCCTATCCGTAGGAACGTCGAGTCCGTATCCCTGTCGCTGGTCGCCTTCTGCTGGGCTTCCCCCATGTAGGTGGGGGTTCCACCTGGTAGGGGTTGACCGCCGGGGTACGGTGAAGAAAGTGGCAGTATGCATATGTTGTGACGAGCTTACGGACACAAATACAGACACCATCTTCATGGGCGTGAAAATGCAGCGCGCCCAACCTTCCATTCGCCAGTGGCGAACATGATGAGGGGCCCGTGGTTACGGGCCACCGCATAGCGTCCGCGGGAGGGAGGCTACGCCCCGGAACCGCACGCCACGCCCCTTACGGGGCGTAGCGACATCTCACTTGTAGGCACCGTAAATTCCTACTTTGTCTCGTTCAACTGCGGCGATCGCGCCGCACCGTCGCCGCACCTCACTCAGTCGCTCTCTAGCTCTTTCGCGCCTAGTACTTCCGACAATAATAAATAAATTCATAGAAGTAAATCGACGAAAAATGCCTTGGTGAGTGTTGAGATATTGTACTAATAATTCAAGGAACGCGGCAAAGTGCAAAGGAATTACTTTTCATCGGTAAGTAAACTAATTTCCTTGTTTTACAAATTAAATAATTACCATGCGCCATATTGTATTGTTTGTCATAGACTAATCAAACAGAGTGGAATGTAGGTAGATTAGACTGACATTACGGTGAAAATATCGTATGTTGTGTTTTTGTTGATATTAATATTTAGTTTTTTAAACTATTACACTTTAAACAGATAATTATACGGGACTTAGCACGAACCTTTCATTTATATATTTTTTTCTAGTCTTGCGCAACCACAGTGGATGTAACTACATCGAAACGTCAGCAGATATAAATAAATGAAAGGTTCGTGCTAAGCCCTGTTAAAACTAATAATTATATATATATATATATATATATATATATATATATACAGGGTGGCCCGTTTACAGTGGTCCAAAGATTTTTTTCAGCTTCAGAGCATCATGAGTGATCATTTAAAACATACTTTAGTTAAGCGAAAACTTATGGTTTAGAAATTATGTTTTTTTTTTTAAATAGTCCGAAATTTCAATATTTTTGACACAAAACCTCTCTGTTATGAAAACTACTAGACCGAATCGAATGAAATTTGGTATAGGCATAGTGCAATAACCTACCTATCGGGTTATAGGCTCATCTAGTGTAAATAATTAGACTACATTTTTTTATTTTAACTTCTTTTATAGTTTTTTTTAACTTTTCGGCAAAATATTGTTTTTTGAAAAAATCCTGTGAAAAAAAAATGTACCGCCAAGGTTTTGCTGACACTGCTAAAAAGTACCTTAACATAGGGTTATTCTTTACACAAAAAATCACACTTGTCCTTCGATTGTAACATCTTCAAAAACAACATCATGTACATTAACACATAAAAATCGAAAAATTACGAGATGTACCAAAATGTTAATTTAAACCTATCCGTTCGTAATTCTTCAAAAATAACATTATTTGAATTCTAAATGATCTTGTAACTCGATTTGTTAATTCATCAGTGATACTTATGTGAATCATCACACAAGTATTCAAAAAAACAGGGTCTTAAAAAAGCAGGTAAATCGGGCCGGTATTCGACGACAGAGACCGTTAATTATGTGGTGCGTTTGTTAAAAAGAGATAGACGCTATTCGACGACAGAGAACGTTAATTATGTGGTGCGTTTGTTAAAAAGAGATAGACGCTACTCTATTGTTATTAAGTACGTACGATCTCCAGTTGTCGTTTGTCGCTTGCGCTCACTGCAGGTATTCTACAGTTTGGTGTATTTTAATTTAACGTTTTGGCTTCGTTTATTGACTCGTATCTGATCGCTCATCTGACTACTTGGCTTACGTGAACTGGACTTGTTGATTGTGCTTATTATTTGGACATTTTGTTGACAATGGATGGAAATCGTTCCAGACGTGCGCCCTACTCACCGCGTGAATACGCCATGATGCATTATTTTTATGGTTTCGCACAAGGAAACGCGCGAGAAGCGGCCAGGCTTTATCGGCAATTTGCTGAACGCCAGCCAGGCCCGGCTGTGCAACGCTTTCCGGACCATCGTGTTTTCGTGAGGCTGCATAATTCATTCTTAGAAGGAGTTATCCCTGGCTTCCGTGGTCGTGAACCTGGACGCGTAAACAGAGATGACGATGAAGATGTTATCCTAGAGGAGTTGCGTCGTCATCCAAATACAAGCCAAAGACAACTGGCAAGGCGTATGGGTATACCCAGGAATAGAGTTCAAAGAATTATTCGAGCTAACCACCTTCATCCCTACCACTATCAAAAAGTTCAAGCTTTGAAACCCGAAGATTACCCCAGAAGAATGGCATTCTGTAGAGAAATGTTGAGGAGAGATCGGGAGGACCCAAATTTTTTTGATAACATTTTATGGACCGATGAAAGTCGGTTTGAGCGAGTTGGACTATTTAATACACATAACACGCATTATTATGCAGTGACCAATCCCAACTTAGTGAGAGAGTCAAATTTTCAAGAACGCTACAGCGTTAATTTGTGGAGTGGAGTTATCAACAGAGAGTTTGTGGGCCCGTTTGAGTTGCCGTCAAGGTTGAATGCTGACATTTATTTAAATTTCATTGAAAATGAATTACCCGGTCTGTTGAGACATCTGCCAGAGAATTTAAGGGAGCGCATGTGGCTACAACACGACGGAGCTACCTGCCACTTTGCTCTGCGTGTAAGAAACCAATTAAACGCTACGTATCCGGGGAGGTGGATCGGTCGCGGTGGCACCATCCACTGGCCAGCCCGTTCACCCGACTTGAACCCCGTTGATTTTTTCATTTGGGGATACTTTAAGGAGATTGTGTACGCACGGGAGAGCACATCAGAGCGAGATTTAAGAAGGAAAATTCAAGAGGCTATAACAGTCATTAAACAAAACCGGCAGCCATTTAATAGGCTGCGAAGAAATTTCTTACGCAGATGCAGATTATGTTTAGCAAGCGGCGGACGGCATTTCGAAAACCTTTTGTAAAAAATAAACAATATGTTTATTATTTATGTTGTTTTATTACTTCTCCAAACCTTTTATTCTTAATTTAAACTTATAAACTAAATAACAACAACAAACTCAATTAATAAATTGACATTAGGACATTAGAATCAAGTTAAGTTATCTAGGCTGGCAGGTTAAAATTTTATTTCATTAATTTTTAGCCAAATGATTAAAATTAAAATTATGGTAAATTTCGTAATTTTTCGATTTTTATGTGTTAATGTACATGATGTTGTTTTTGAAGATGTTACAATCGAAGGACAAGTGTGATTTTTTGTGTAAAGAATAACCCTATGTTAAGGTACTTTTTAGCAGTGTCAGCAAAACCTTGGCGGTACATTTTTTTTTCACAGGATTTTTTCAAAA
Organism: Cosmia pyralina; assembly: GCA_946251885.1. NCBI lineage: Eukaryota > Metazoa > Arthropoda > Insecta > Lepidoptera > Noctuidae > Cosmia > Cosmia pyralina. The sequence goes on along the minus strand of OX276342.1, from coordinate 19,066,837 downwards.
AACAATATTTTGCCGAAAAGTTAAAAAAAACTATAAAAGAAGTTAAAATAAAAAAATGTAGTCTAATTATTTACACTAGATGAGCCTATAACCCGATAGGTAGGTTATTGCACTATGCCTATACCAAATTTCATTCGATTCGGTCTAGTAGTTTTCATAACAGAGAGGTTTTGTGTCAAAAATATTGAAATTTCGGACTATTTAAAAAAAAAAAACATAATTTCTAAACCATAAGTTTTCGCTTAACTAAAGTATGTTTTAAATGATCACTCATGATGCTCTGAAGCTGAAAAAAATCTTTGGACCACTGTAAACGGGCCACCCTGTATATATATATATATATATATAGGTAGAAAAAGGTAAAAGCCTACCTTTAGATCCTAATGTATTAGCTAGAAGGAAACACAATATTGCTTCCACCCCTTTTGTAAAAACAGAATTTGCAAATATTCAGTTCTTTAAACGCTCGTCTTTCTTATATAATAAAATAAATAAACAAATAGATATACATACTAAACTGTTTATAGAATGCAAATCATTGCTGACTAAGTGGTTAAATAAGTTCTGCTATGATGAAGTAGAGAATCTTTTAGTTAATACTCGTATAAGGTAAAACCGATTCCGTATAAAATAACCACACACACACACACATGCACACACACTCACACACATACACATACACACACTTACACACGCACGCACGCTTAAATACACACACACATTTACCAACAGACTAATAGTAGTAAACTAGAATAAGTAATTCATAAACCTTTGTTTCGTTGCATGTTTACACTACTTGCACGATATAAAAGAGCGGCGCCTCCTGGCACAGGCATTTATATGCTTAAAAGGAGACGCCACCAACTGTATACTGTACAAAGTGTAATAACGAAATAAAACCTTTTTGATTTTTTTTTTTTTTTTTGAAAGATTTAATAAATTTTCCTATAGTATATATGATAATTAACCAGACAGTTTTTACATTAATGTTAAATTAGTTTAGGAAGTAATTAATTATTTTAAATTCTTATCCAGATTTCCACGTCCAAGTCATAAAAATAGAGAAAAATGGATCCGATTTGTTCAAAACAATCGCTGTGAAGAGACCTGGCTAACATTCGATCATAGTTACATATGTTCGTTGCATTTTCGTGAGGATGATAAGTATGTTACGAAAGGGGGAAGGCATTTTCTAAAGAAGTCTGCTGTGCCCTATGATGATGTGAGTATCAATATAATTTTAAATATTTGATCCTCCGTTTGTATTAATTCCGAGTATGGTGACAACATTTCATTTAGCCGCCACTGACATTGTGTTGTTTGTTGTAGCAAGACACTGTGTGTCATGGAGCCATTGAGCCGATTTCAGAACCTGTCAGTGAGTCCGAATCGGTTTTTCGGACCCCAAGAAAAATCATCCTGAGACGTCAAATTCGGAATTTTTCTGATAATTTAAGAAAGTTCAACGCCAAAATAGAAATCTTAAGAAAAAATGTGAGTCATTGAAGCTTCTTGTAAAATCATTCAAAACAAAATTTCCACTCGGTGAGGTAGTTGAGAATAATTTACTGGCAAAGGCAGAATTACTCGAAATCTATAAAAGAATGTCAAAGTGTAAAAAGAATAGTAAAATCTCTTTAAAATATCCTCCATTATTACGTAAATTTGCATTAACCCTCCATTACTACTCGCCAGCTGCATACAATTATGTGAGAGATATGTACGGCAATTTTCTACCACACACAAGAACTCTCTGTCGCTGGTATGGTACAATTAATGCTGAGCCAGGATTTACAAATGAATCGTTTGAAGCTCTAAAAAAGAAAAGTACTTTAAGTCAGCAACCTCTTATATACAATCTAGTATTCGACGAGATGGCTATTAGACGCCAAAAGCTTTTTCACAATCAACAGAAGCTTGGTGCTGTGAATTTTGGTGCTGGTCCTCAAGAAGGTGATGGAGATGATCATGTTGCGTCACAGGCGTTAGTATTTCTGTTGGTGTCAGTGACTGAAAATTGGAAACTTCCTGTAGGCTATTTTTTTAATATCAGGTATAACTGCAGAAACAAAAGCTAATTTAATCACTACATGCTTGCATAAATGTCATGACGCCGGAGTTACAGTCGTAAGCATGACATTTGATGGATGCCCTGCAAATTTGTCAGCTGCAGAAATTTTAGGGTGTAAACTGACGAACCCAAATGATTTGGTGACCCATTTTCCACATCCATCTACACAGTTTCCAAAGCTTCATACAATTGCCTACAAATATTTGACCATAGTGGGAACTTCAGTACCATCTGAACGTTTATTTTCTAAGGCAGCACAAATCGTTAGACTGAAAGGAAAACGTTTAAATAAGCTTTTGTTTTTGCAAAGTCTTCCAAAAGAACACTGGATATAGGACTTTAATACCAGAATTTCTATACTTGCGGATGATTTTTGCGAGAATCTTGAGTTCTGCATTATTATTTTTTGTACTTTTTGTAATTATAACAAAGAAAATTGTCACAGTGTCTTTATTTTTTTAATAAATAACAAGCGAATCAGCGTTTTTTATCTCTTAGTTACGTAGATTCCTAGAACATTGCTGACTACAGCTTTGTGATGCAATGTTAGAAAAAGTACTCGATTTTGAGAAAATATCGATGTTTCTAACCGATGCATCGGAAAACATAGATGCATAGCCTCGATGTATTGCATCGAAAAAAAACATCGATGTATTTTCTAAGTGGACATCCCCTAACTCAATTAGGGTCTTCGCCGTCGAAGACCCTCTGTTGGTGGTAGCGATGGTAGGGCGACACGTAGCGGTGGCGGCGGGAGCTACATAGCTTACGCTAGCCTCTGCATGCTCTGTTGTGGGAGTTGCGGGCGCTGGACGCGGCTGGCGCGCTCTCACGCGTCGCCATGCGTACAAGATGGCACAAACCACGAAGACCCCAGCCAAGGCGTAGATGGCGACATAACGGTGAATGTCATGGAATGTCACTCCATCCGTCAGTTCCTGGTTGGTTTTCATCTCTTTGAGTGCTTTTTAAATTGCCTTTATGTCTTCCCGTTGCTCGGTGATATCATCTGTCTCTTTCAGTTTTGTCATGCCCACGTTGCATCTGGTAATGTATTGGTTGATTATTTTGTGCTGTTTGTCCAGGGTATTTTCAATTCTTTTGATAACATTTAGCTCAGCCTCCACAACTGACGTCTGGTTTCTCCACAGCTTGCTAAGATGTTTTTGATTATGTCTGATTAAGTCAATATCTTTCTGATATTGTTCGGCAAATGTTTCGTCCAAAACTCCGAACAAACTATGTGCGACGTAGCCAATGCCGTTGATAAGCCCGCGACGTTGGCGAACTGTTCAAGTTCGTTGTACCCGTGACGCAGTTGTAATCGGACTACGTCGCATTGTGATATTTGATCCTTTAAACATACAAAGTGGAACTGGAACTATGACATTAAATTAAAACGAGCACAGTACTAGTCCATCGAAACATTTTAAAACACGAAGATTAGTAGTTAATGGAAAATTAAAAAATTGCAATTTTCAAACAAAATAAATAGCAGAATCAACTGCATCAAAAGTAAACAGGCTTTATCTACGAAACGTCACGTAGGGGGGGGGGGGCGTAGGTAGGTAGTAAAAGGGTCCCACATGACAGTCCGCCGGCAGGCGGTCGTTCATTAAAACTGTCAAAAACTGTTTTTATGAGGGACCGCCTGCCGGCGAACCGGAAATGTGTGGGGGCCCTAAAGTCGGAGAACAACAAATCAGCGGCATAAACTCACTAAATTGCACGTTGTTAGTTAAAAGATCACTGATTGAATAATTAATCACATAATATCACTTCACAATCAGAATTTACATCATCAATAGTCAATTTTTTAAATTTTCAAAGTGTCCACCGCTGTGCATTATGCACAAGCGACATCGTCTTATTAAATTTTCACGGACTCGTCTTAACAAGTCCCATCTGCCATTCTTTTAAGTTTGTCGAAGGCATCAATTATTTTATTTTTTTAAATCGTCCACAGTGTTCACTTCTCGTGCATACACCTCGTTTTTTACGGCCCCCCACAAAAAGAAATCTAGTGGTGTCAGGTCCGGTGACCGTGCGGGCCATCGAATAGGTCCAAAACGGCCAATCCACTGGGTTTCAAAGAAATTCGTTAGTCGCTGTCTAACAGGCACTACGGAATGGGCGGGCGCACCATCCAATTGGTACCACAGTCGTCCATACACGTCCAAAGGTAAATCGTCCGTATAGTCTGACACTGGCCCACTAAGAAGTTCTAAAAATTTCTCTGCATTTAACGTCCCATCAATAAACACTGGACCTATTATTTTGTTCCTATGAATTCCAGCCCAGACATTTAGTGAAAACCGGTACTGGAATGAAGACTCTCGACTTAAGCGCGGGTTTTCGTTACTCCAATATCTTAGGTTTTGTTTATTCCAAACTCCATTTCTAGTAAAAGTGCTCTCATCTGTCCACATAATATTAAATATGAAGTCAGGGTCGTCTGATATTTTGTCGAGAAGCCATCGGCAAAATAACAACCTGACTGGCCTATCTCTGGATAACAGTTCTTGGTCGCCGTGCATGCCGTTTCAAAATTCTATGGACAGTTCTGTGACTCACTTGAAACTGCCGCGCTGCGTTCCTGAGGCTACAAGTCGGGTTGATTTCAAAATGTTGTAATATCCGCTCCTCGATTCTTGAATTTGAAGACACGCCCTCTCCTTGAGGAACCAAAGGCCGATTCTCGCGTAACCTCTGAACGGCCAGGGTAAAAACACGGCTGTTGATAGGGCACGTTCGTGTGTGACCGTATCTCTCTCGATATGTACGCAATGCTAAAGTCGCATTTTGGTTACATTCTCCGTACGTAAGTACCATATCGGCGTACTCTGCAGCTGTGTACCTTATTTGAGGCATAATTAAACTACAAAACTTATAACCTATTAAATGCCTAATTAACTAACTAATATTACACTAACACTTAACAATAATTCACAATAACCTATGCACTAATCCAACTATCATAAATCGTCTTTAATCACAATAACAACTAGGTAAAACTTTTTCATAAAATCACGACAATGCGCGCGCGGCTCGTCTTGGGATAAAAACAGTAGATTTGTGCTCTCCTCAAAGGGCACCGCTATGCACTGACTGACATAGTTACCGAGTAATAAAGAGTTCGGGACTTTTTGCCGAAAAAACTCCGCTCACACACACATTCGAAATTTTCTATGCACCACTAATGCATAATTTGTTTAAGTAAATATTTATTTTTCTTTCATTGTAGTCTTTTGTGGGAATGGGTGGGATGCGTCAGAGCAGAATGGAATCGTATGACGCCTTTCTCTGTCTTTCAAGCATATTGAGACGTAGATAATAAACTACTCAAAACAAAATAGGGCCCACCTCAAATTAGTCCCTATTTTGTTCTAAATATAATTATTTAAGTAGTTGTTGACAAAGTTATGCATTTAACCGTCAAGCTGACATGTTTAGGAGCGTTTATCAATGTTTATTCCGACAGCTTTCATATTGTTTTCAAGAGGATAGCTAAAAAACTGAAGTACTCGAAAAAACATCGATTGCACAAATTCTCAGTCACTTATGTTTCCAGTCTACACTAAACGCTGTTGTGGAACACTCACGTTTTTAACGATTTTGTTTCATTCCTGTATTCATTGTGATCAATATGCCTGGTTCTCGCCGACATATGGACATGGAAACCGCTGCAAGAGCAGTAGCTTTGCTTCAGGAGGGACAGTTTCAGAGATCTGTGGCTATGCACCTCGGTGTATCACGACGAGCCATCCGAAACGTTTGGGAACGGTATCAGGAGACCGGAAGTGTAGCTAGGAGACCGGGCACAGGAAGAGTTAGGGCTACAACTGCCCAGGAAGACCGATACCTGAGGTTAACTGCACGTCGGGAGCGTACTGTAACCGCTCGGACCTTACAAACTCGACTACGGCAATCCACAGGAACTAGAGTCAGCGATCAAACCATTCGGAATCGGCTTCACGAAGATGGACAACGCTCCAGAGTACGTGCTATTCGACTGAAACTGACGAGGGCTCATCGTGCGGCACGCTTAAGATACGCCCGCGAGCATTTGGAATGGACCATGGATAACTGGAGGAACGTGCTTTTTACGGACGAGTGTAAAGTGAAGTTTTATAGTGACGACAGGCGGATACGCGTGTGGAGAAGAGAAGGGGAACGTTTTTCTGAACCGTGCATCCATGGAACAGACCGATTTGGGGGTCCCAGTGTTATGGTATGGGGTGGAATTAGCTTATATGGCAAAACAGAGCTGGTAATTTTAAATGAAGGTACTGTAACCGCCGCCAGTTACATCGAGCAAGTAATCCGGCCTCATGTCATCCCATTTTCACAAAGAGTGGGCAATAACTTTGTCTTTATGCATGACAATGCTCGCGCACACACAGCGCGCGTTACACAAAGAGCACTCTGTGAAGCCAATATCACCATCTTACCATGGCCAGCCATGAGTCCCGACCTCAACCCCATCGAACATTTATGGGATCAGCTCAAAAGACGCCTGAAAGAAAATTACAGTGATGTGAATAGCCAGCAGGAACTCATTAACGCCCTGAAAGTCTGTTGGGAACAAATACCGGAAGTAAACGTGATCCACTTGATTGAAAGTGTCCCAGATAGGCTCAGAGAGTGCATACGGAGCAGAGGAGGACCCACTCGTTATTAAAAAACAACAAGCCCCATATTTTTTTCCAGAATAGTTGTGTTTTACAAGATTATGTTTTTCTTTTATTTTGTGTAAATTTACCTAAACAGTGTTATTTTGGGTTTTGATTAAACAAAATAAACCAATGTTTCTATTGTTTCTGTTTACACTATTCCTGAATGCTCACTTTAAACTTGTACATTCATAAAAACTGAATATTTCGGTTCAATTTTAAGTTGAAGCAAAAAAACACGGTGGGCCCTATTTAGTTTTGAGTAGTTTAGAATCGTACGTTTTGCACAGGTTCTTGACCTCACAATGTTTACCTATTATTACGGACTCAGATCTACATCATGTTGAAACATAAGAAAATGAAAAATAATTTCCTGTGGCTAAAGTATTGATTGGATTTGATTGATTTTTTGTATACGGGTAAAGAACATGATACTCTTTACGTGGTTTAAAGGAATGTCAATCGCCCTGCTCCACCTGCTGTATATTATGTTGTCCAGACGAATGACAAACTTGTCCAGTAGGTCTTGCCAATACGGAGCCATATCGCAATAAACGATGAGTTTCCATTCTTCACGTTCCAATCTCATGTTTGCTAGTTTATAGAAAAATGTGTTTTTATTTTCTGCAAATTTTATGCTCGCTTGTTCCTGAGCAAATAACCATTAGAAGTATGATTGTTGTAATTATGAAGTTGCATAATTTTGATGAAGCTGGCTTAGAATATTTACTGTCTGTTGTTTGACCTTCTTGGTTTGCCTTTTCTGTGTCGTGGCTTTGATTGTTGTCGCTGATCGGCAAAACGGATAATTTTGTGATTGGTGTCTTGAGCGTTCCATTTTTCCTCCGTAGGGTAGTGACGATACGGTGGGATACGTCAGAGTAGTGACTCTGACGTATCCGTCTTTCCCTGGATGAAGTTCAATAACTCTGCCCATGGGCCATTTTCCCGGGGGCAGATTAATGTCGTGAATGATGACTAAGTCATTGATCTTCATATTCTGATGAGGCTGGCGCCACATACTGCGAGCTGATAGTTGAATGATGACTATGTCATTGATCTTCATATTCTGATGAGGTTGGCGCCACATACTGCGAGCTGATAGTTGGCACAGATACTCAGCTCGCCATCTCTTCCACAGGTCGTCAAATATTTTTTGTGTGAGCTGCCATCTTGTTCGTAGATCTCTCTCTGTCTCGATGATAGTTAACGTCGGGCCGCTTGCCAAAAAGTGGTATGGTGTGAGACAGTCTAAATCTTCAGGATCTTCGCTGAGAGCGCATAATGGACGGCTATTCAAACATGCTTCTATCTGAGTTAGCAAAGTCGCATATTCTTCAAACGTCAACTTCTGATCTCCTATCACTCGTTTGAGATGATGCTTCAAACTCTTGACGGCACTGGGCCAGGAAGGGGCATTAAAATGCCAAGTAGTCTCCATACTGGTAATAGCCTCGAAAAAATTGTCGTCCAAAGTGTCTTGAATGTTTATGAATTCTTCGTTGAGAATTCTACTCGCTCCAACAAAATTCGTGCCATTGTCGCTATAGACATGGCCTGGAGTGCCTCTTCGAGCTGCCATTCTCCCCAAAGCCGCTAGAAACGATGAGAAGGTCAGGTTTGAGACTAGCTGGATGTGTACAGCCTTAGTTGCCATACAAACGAACACTGCGATGTACCCTTTCGTAGTTATGATACCTCTTCCCTTGTTTGTTTCACGTCGATAAACCCGGTAAAATTAACCCCTGTGTGGTAAAATGGTCGTGTCGGATTACTGCGTGCAGAAGGTAGATCGCCCATCAGTTGTTCCTGTGTGATTGGATCGTGTCTGCGGCACTTGACGCAGTTTCGATGATACTTCTTAACAGCTCGATTTCTTCCCAGAATCCAATATTTCTGACGTAGCCAGGCTTGAGTAACTCTCGCTCCTGTTAGAATGTGGTAACATTGTATAATCCATCAATATCATGACGTTGACATTGGCAGCTTCACTGCGGTGTGTTATGTTAGTTTTTGACACTGACGTTTCTCCTTCTTCTCGTTTTGGACTCCCGCCACGGAAAGCCTATGTAATTATAATAGCTTTTAATTACTATAGAATTACTACTATTTATCTTGAGAATAAATAGGAATAATTGTATGTACCACTACCACGTGCTCTTCGTTTCATTTCGGTTGACTCCGAGTAACTTACCACCTGTTACCACGTGCTGCCTGCATCCACTTACTAACCTTTGTGGATTAACAATACACTCGCTATTCAGACCTCTCAACAGGTTATGGGCCCAGTGGATTAATGGCAAGACAAGCCGTGGTGATTTTCTACACATCAAGGGTGAGTGCTCACATTGTGCACGTGGTCGCACGTCATCATGGTGGACACGTTACCTGATAATGGGGTAGTGGTTCCTGGCACCGGCGCAGCGATGTACTCGCTCGGTGGAGGTATACACGTCAAAAAATTGGAAGGCGTTAGTAACTACAATTCATGGAAATTCCAAATGAAAATGTTGTTGACCCTAGAGGGGTTATGGAATTGTATTGAGGGTGAGGACAGTCAAACATCGCGAGATCAACGAGCTCTGGCACGCCTTGCATGCATTAGTGTGAAAGGTGCGTGTCAACAACATGTGCTGCATTGTGTAAAAGCGAAGGATGCTTGGAAAAAGCTTGCAAACGCATTTGAAGATAAAGGTCTTTATCAGCGAGTTTTACTATTGCGGCAGCTGCATCTAACAGATTACGGTCAGTTTAGTTCAATGACTGATTATATTAATGGAATTATGACACGAGTTCAACAATTGGCGGACATTGGCCGAATCATAGAAGATGCAGAGGTCGCTGAGCTCCTGCTCAGTGGATTGCCGCAGGAGTTTGACACTTTGGTCTCTAATTTGGAGACAGCATGTATCACAAACGCATTGTCAAGTGAGCTGGTTCGTTCGAGATTGATACAAGAAGACTATCGGAAGAAAAACTTTTGTGACAAAAACATTGATACTGCTTATGTATCAAAGAATAGAAGAGTACAAAAAGTAAGGTTATTTGTCACTATTGTAAGAGAAGATTGGTCACATCAAGTCGAAGTGTTTCAAGATGAAGAAGGACATGACGAAACCAGAAGATACATTGCTTGTGGCTGCAGCATTTATGGCCAAATCACATGATAGTTGGCTAGTTGACTCCAGAGTCAACTAGCCAACTATCTTGTGATTTGGCCCAGGTGCTCCGCACATATGTGTAATGATAAGAATTCGTTTTCAGAGCTAAAAGATTGTAATAATTCAATAAGCATCGCAAATAATGAGAAGTTAGAATGTTTAGGTAAAGGAATAATACACATTAAGACTAGAAATGTGATAAAGAAACTATTAAATGTTCTATATGTACCTAAACTTGCTCATAATTTGTTGTCTGTCAGCTGTCTTACAAAAAGGGGTTTTAGCAGTAAGAATTCTGGCAACCCAATTGTTTGTACTTCCAAAGACAATGCTCTTTTTAGGGTAGACTTTGAGGTGTCGATCTGAAAGGTATTCGCAAATTGTGCATTCTTCTCTCCTGTGTAATAGACAGGAGGACCAGAGTGCAAAGGATGCCTGCTCATACTGTACCTATTGATATATGGCACAGGAGGCTTGGCCACCTTGGTATACAGGGTATGTGTACTTTAAAGAATGGAAGTGTAACTGGTGTTTTGTTTCAGACTGACAATGTGCTGGATCTGAAGTCATGTGTTCCATGTTTAGAGGGAAAGATGGCTGCCAAGCAGTTTCCGGTTGGAGAGGCAAGGCGACCTACCCAGGCCCTCGAGTTGATCAATTCTGATGAGTGTGGACCGTTACCTGAGAGCAGGTGGAATGGTGCGAAGTACTTAGTAACGTTTACTGATGACTACACCAGGAAGACTTTTCGGTATCTAATGAGGCACAAATTGGAGGTAATGTCTCATTTCGTTAATTTTATAAGACTTGTAGAGAAACAAGTAGGGTTGCCAATTAAAATTTTTAGGTCTGATGGTGGTGGTGAATATTGCAATGAAAGTTTATCTAGATTTTTGCAACAGCAAGGAATAATTCACCAAAAGTGCATACCATGCTGTCCCAGTCAGAACGGCGTCAGTGAACGCCTAAATAGGACACTTTTGAAGAAGGCTCGATGATTGCTGAGAGGTGCTGGTCTCTGTGGGCGCTATTGGGTCGAGGCGGTCATGACTGCCATTTATTTAAAGAACAGGTGCCCCACTGCTGCTCTTTCAGGCCGTACGCCAGAGGAGGTTTGGACCGGATCTAAACCAGATCTAAGTCACCTTCATGTGTTTAGTTGCATAGCAGACTCTCTTGTTCCTGATAAGAAACGTCGTAAATTAGATCCTAAAAGCAAAAGGTATTTATTTGTTGGATATTCTAGAACTTCAAAAGGTTATTTGTTAATGGACCCTTCAGTTCCTAAGAAAGTTGTATTGTCGAGAAATGTAGCATTTATTGAGAATTAATTTTATGATAGTTTCAATGACAATAACAACACTGAAAAAGACTGCATTTATTATGAATTGACTAGTGATGTGAATAATTTGAATTCAAATGGTTGTTGAGACTGCTCCTCTCAACATCGCCGCGCGCTGGCGGCAGTGAACGAGGGATGCAGGGCAGCGGCGAGGCAGCCGGCCGGGCGACCGCAGCGCGCACTCCCGCGCCACGCACCAGTCAACGAGTCAGCTGTTGCACGCCTCCACGCACGGCTGCGCTTACGCGTTTTCTTAGCGTCATAATTATCTTGTTTGCCTTTAAACCGACATCGTTGTATTTACTTATTTCTATCATATTATACATGTTGTACAGTCCGCTCTATTTCAATTACCTCAACCAAGATCTATCGTCGCGAACAATGGTATTAATGAAATGAATTGTAATAATAATGATAGTAATGTGCTAAATTCTAGCAAAAGTGTCTGTGATAATATTAATAATTTGAATTCAATTAATGAAAATGTTATGAATACTAGTCAGCATATGAGTTTTGGTATGGAAAGGTCTGTATTAAATGATACTACAGGTGAGGTAATAGTTTTTTCAGATGTTGGAGAAGAGTACTGCACAGGCAGCGAGGACTAAATCATCCCAGCTGTGTCGTCAGTGTGTGGCGTGCACCACGAGCGTGTGTCGCCTTCAGACGAGGCGTCGGCTAGGGGCGGAGGTGATCCTTCACCCCCGGTAGCTGAGAGTCAGCGTCCTGTGCGTAGTACCAGATCCAGATTACCGGTAAAGTACAATGATTACGAAACAGACTTCTGTTTGACAGCGCGTGATCATCCATTTCTTGAACCTCAATCTTTCGAGGAAGCTGTAAATTCTCCTGATAGACATGAATGGAAGGCTGCAATGCAATGCAATGTGAGTATGACTCACTGCTTTCTAGCAATGTATGGAAGTTATAGTATAGTTAAAATCTCGCTGCAGACTTGGTCATAAATCATAATCGGAGTAGGGATGTGCGCTAGTTGCGCGCGCTCAAGGCCATTATCGATAACAGAATCATTAAGGTTATCACGTAAAAATACTGCATTCATTAAGTATGCAGGATAACTAATGAGTACTAATGTGTTTTTACGAGACTTCCTTGTCGTAAGAACACATTAGTATCCATTAGTTAATTATATAAACAGAAGGTAATTATATGAAAACTAATATGTTTTTGCGTTCTTAATTACATAAAAAGAGGGTAATTAACAAATATGTTTTTGTCTCCTTTGCTACCCGTTAGTTGCGCCGTGCTATTAAGTATATATAAATCGCTACAAAAATAAATTAGATCATTTCTATTTTGGATTACAAGAGTGACACAATGGCTTTTCAAAGTAACGTTTTACCTGTTGGCGACAACATTGCTGTTCAAGCGCGTATTGTTATCAACCAACCGGAACCTGCTTTTGTTTTGCCAGATTACATGAGAGCTATAGAAACTGAACGTAGGTGCTTCACAGAAGGATGTCAGAGAACAGAAAGGTACAGAGTTCTTTCACTTTCGACTAGGAAAATGTTGCTTCATCAATATAAATATTACATCCCTGAAAATAACCGTCTTTGTGATCAATATTTGGTTATAGAAGCATGGGATTTTCTAGACAGCTTGAGATCCAATTATATTCAGTCTTTTACAGTTAAAACTTATTCAGGACGTGATGTCCTTAAAAGAAGTTGTAGATACTGGACTACTTCATTTTGAAAATATAAATAACATGGAAGACCATGTTGTGCATACATGGACTAGATTAAATAAAGCACAATTCCAACAAATGTTTGCTGAAGTTCCTCAGTTGCTGACAATGCTAAATGCAACTTTGGCTCTGGCCGCTTACTTTATGAAACTCAGAACTGGGGAATCCAATGAAAGGTTGGCGACTTTATTAAACGTGTCTAGGCCAACACTTGAAAAGTGGTTACATCAAGTAAGAGAATTGCTCACAGAGTATTTTGTACCTATGAATCTAGGTTTAAACCACATAAACAGGCAACAAATGGTAGACAGAAATCTTACAATACCTAATACATTGTTTGGAAGCTTTGAGGGAGTTGACAGACCAATAGCTATTTTTGATGGAACATATTGTTATGTGGAAAAAAGTTCCAATTATCTGTATCAAAAAAAAAACATATAGCATGCACAAATACAGAAATCTGGTAACACCATTTTTAATTGTTTGTACGGATGGGCATATTCTTGATGTTTTGGGCCCATACCCAGCCACCACTTCCGATGCTGACATCATGAAAAAAGAATTTGAAAATGGAAGACCTTTACGCGAATATTTCCGTCAGGGTGATGCATTTATATTAGATAGGGGCAGACCTGCTGCTCATTAAATGCCTCAGGCATTAAGTCCGCCTTTGTACGGTATTTTTTTTACTTGTGCATAAAGTTTTAATAAATAAATAAATAATTACCTTTGTTGCACCAATGTGGCTATAGGACATACGTGCCTGCTTCGTTGGAGGAGGGTGAAACACAGCTATCAACTAGCGAGGCAAATAAATCAAGAGCAGTCACCATATGCCGTTGGGTGGTTGAAATTGTCAACGGCAGATTTAAACGCGATTTTAAATTGTTACGGCAAAATTATTTCAACGTAGCCAGTAAAAGTTTTATGAAAGATTTTGAGGTGGCTGCGGCCCTTTTAAATAATTTTCATCCTCCTATAGTTGATCGTGTAGATGCTGTGGAAATAATACAAGAAATAGGTATATGAATGTAAAAAACGAATTAGCTGATTTTATTATTAGGAATAATTATAATAAGCGTCGACCTAATTTTGAAGCTATCACCGTACATGATGATAACCTTAACGATTTTCCACAGCTCTCCGATAGTGAACTAATTTACTTTAGGAACATACCAAATCAAGCAGGCACTACGGTTCCTACTACGGTGAAAATTTAAGAGGAAATGATGGTTTTAATATAGAAATATGCAGGGAGGTCAGCAGTAGCCTTCTTCGAGAGCTGGCGGCTGCCAATACTTTTAATATGCAATAAACTTTTTTTATTTTTTATATCTTAATACCTCCTGGTTACTTAGGGGTCGCATACAATCCTGACATATAAGTCGAAAAACTTATTTTATTTATATTTTAGTCGACGGGTCTCGTAGAGGAAGGGAGGCTATAGTAATGCATTACTGTAATTGTATTGTACGGAAACGAACTGTAGGCTGTTGCGCTTGTTAGATTTGATATAATATATAATTATAAGCATATATATAGCTACTTCGCAATTAGCAAACCTTAAATGTCAGAATGGTTATTGGTAATTTATTGTGTATGAAAGTATTATGAATATGGTGTGTAAAGGAAGGATTTCATAAAGAAAAGCACAGAAAGACAAGACTAGATATTTATTATTTCAATTAGGCTTGTCAATAATTATTCATCTTTAATGAGAAAGCTATTGTCCGTTCGCAAAACTAGGTCTTCATGGAGAAGAAGGACAAGAAACTCCATGGAAACAGTATTATAGTATTATATCAACACATTTCTTATATTTCCACAATTTATAGTTATCTCAAACACTTACTTCTATCACTCAGAATAATAGCAACATAATAACAATATTTAAGGTATAATATAAAATTACGTAACTTACATGACACCTGGTAGATATATTTCACATCACAACGGCACTAGCACTTAGCCACTTGAACATCCACTGAGCAACTGCTTCGAGAATGTCATTACAATCCTTTTTATATCCTTCCACCCCTTCAATTTATCCCTTCCCATCAAACATCAACTGACAGTATTTTATATTAAAATAGCAATATAAATTCTAAGATATACTACAGTTACTATCAAATATTATTTAATTATTTATAGTATATAACATCTGTACGATTTTGACAAGTTAAGAGTGGTATATTTTGTAAACACAATAACTAATCAAATTAGATACTTCTACATTGGTCTCAAGCTTCGTAAATGTGACAGATGTCAATATCCAACAAACAGTTATTCTAATAATCTAAAGGTTGTTTTACAATGATTCGATGATTTTAATCACAACCGAACCAACTTCCGGAATCAAGGTAATCTCAAGTATTATTTTTAAATATTAGACACATAATAATTACATTTATCTAACACGCTCATATAATGTGCATTATATTACCTTATATAGCTGGGCTAGGTACCAAGATCATATAGTACCACCTGCACAATTTCTAGACGACATTTTAATTATAATCGAAGACGAATAAAACACTATATTAAATGATTTTTTATTTTATTTTAGACATCCTTTCCCTATCTCCTTACCTGTTACTCGTACCTACCTATCGCTTGAAGTCGTTGACGTTCATGTATACCTATGATTTTTCAAACATTTTCTAGTAAATATAATAACTATTAGTGCAAAAGGACACATTTTACACTTCAGGAATCAGCTGTTAGTTAAAGATTGTAACATAACCTCACTTTTACATAATCTCTTATATCTCTGTTCTCAGATTGACTAAATCCGCAGAATTTTTTGTGAATGTGTTGATAATATATAAGCTATTAATGGACACCACTTTCATCTTCTTACACCTAGGCCCAAGATTGTATGTAATCGTTTCAGTCTCCTTTCTAGCGTAAGGTTTCATCATAAAAGTATCAAGATTACGCGTTTTCCGATACTCGTCTAGCACGACAAAGGCGGTAGTTAAATATTTCTTTGCTTAAATCGTTTTTTGAAACTTTTCTAGCGTAAGGTTTCATCATAAAAGTATCAAGACTAAATGCTTCATCTTCAACTAAAAAATGTGGTAATATTATGTTCGAATTTGGTAGATTTTTTGGTTCTGAAAAATTAAATTCATTTTTCATTATTTTTTTCTCATTGTAGACTTTTGGAATATTCCACTATCACCTTCATTGCCGTAAGAGCCAACGTCTACTGCAATGAACTTGTAATTACGATCTACAACAGCCAAAAGAACAATCGAGAAAAAAATCTTATAATTAAAATACAACGATCCACTATTTTCAGGGGCTCTCATTCTCACGTGCTTCCCGTCAATAGCACCTGTGCAATTGGCGAATTGCCATTTGTCCCAAAAGCCGTTAGATATGAGCCTAAAATCACTTTCTTTTGGAATAGGCATTAAAATTGGCACTAAAACAATCTTAAAATTTTTCAACACCTCTTTGACTATTTGTGAAATATAAGAAGGTGATATACGAAAAGAGAATGATAGCGAAGCATATGTTTGTCCATTTGCCATGCCATTCATTTTGCCATGTCATTTTGTTTGGAAGATCCCGGTCGCTTTTGGTTTTTTTTTTGTAGCCTTATAAACAGCTGTAACATGTACAGCTTTAATTTAAGTTTTACCTTTGCGAGTGAATTAAAAAAAAAACTAGGTGACTAATATCACTAATTTTGTATTTAAAAGTATTCTTAAACAATACACAACGAAATAAAATTAAAATTCAGAGTCTACGCCTTATATTTTTTTAAAAATCTGTATTTGAATGTAAAATTTGGGTCTTTTTTTTGGAAAACAATAAAAAGTCGATAAAAAAGAATCCACAGAGCATGAGGGGTGTCAAAGGGTCTGAAAGGCTAGCGGATGACTCCTTCAGTCGACCATTTCAATTTGGCACACGATGCACCAAACACCCTGTATAACATGATAAGTAAATTCCAAGATGTGAAGGAACAGCATGATGTCATCGTTAGCCAAAAACAACAATGTTTACAAGATATCGAAAAGTATGATGTGTAAGTAAATCTACTGATTTTGATACTTTGACATTTTATTTTACCATTAGATGTATCTAAGAACATTTTTTCGAATACTGATAGCCTGTTCATGATGCTCACAAGAAGCTCGTGTCAAATTAACGCCCAATTTCAATAACGTATCTATCTATAAGTTTGCTTCCTGCAGATAGGATTTTGACATTAATTATAGATAGTTAACTCATAACAAGTATTTATTTTTGGACATTCCAGGTGGTAAAAGTGATGAATTAAAACCTCATCTTCAAGTTGCCCTACAGAAGCTAAAGGCTCTTGAAGAACTTACCATCAGTAGTGAGAACCAGTATATAAAAAAGATCGCTTCTATGACTGGTAAGAATCTGTTACTTACGCATTTACTTTCTACAATTTTCGTTAGATTATGTAAGTAGGTACAACGTACCTACATCTAATATATATTGCATTCAATACAAGTTCAAATTAAATTTTATAAATAATTTTTATTTATTTATACAGGAGTCAGCGAAAGAATTTTAAAAAAATGAGGGCCAAAATAATCAAGGAATCTGGAGGACTCCTGGCAAAAAGCGTGCAGCACGGGCAACGAAAGTAAATATTGACAATTTTGACCAATGCGCCATACGGAATACAATAAATCAGTATTATTTACGACCACCTCACCTTATTGACGGTTTTTGTTTTTTTTTTTCTTTTCAAGTATTCTAGTATTTGTATTTTATTTTATTTGATTTTATTCCCCTTGCTATTTTTAATTGATATCCGTGGGTATGTCCGTGGCATCACACAGGCCCTATCAGAATACCAGCGTTGCGGTATTTATTTTGTAAATATCGCAGCTTTATGCTGAGATGGGAGCCTTTTTGGCCTCGCACAGGTCTCTTTTTTTTTAGTCTGATTTCTTTTTTTTTTGTTTTTTTGTTTTTTAATGTTTATTTTGTTACTTTTATATGCTCTTTTTTAACTGTATTTCCTGTGCGTGTCCCAAATAAAATGTTTTTCTTTCTTTCTTTCTTTCTTATTTGACCCGAAAGGAAGTTCCTACTCTGCGTAAATTACTACTTGAATTGAGGCAATCAATTGATTTTACTGGCTGCAGGGAAACCTTACGCAAAATATTATTAAACATGGGTTTTGAATTTTAAAAAAATCCTGAAGAACGGACAGTCCTTATGGAAAAACATGATGTGGCGGCATGGAGGCATAGATACATAAGAAAAATTTTGTTATTAAGAAACGGGCCTGTAGAAACGAGAAAACCTATTGTATATCTTGATATGTGCATTTAAATTATAAACCCAAAAAAAGTTGGCAAGGACCATCTACCTCCAAAATGGTGGAGAACATATTTTCAAAAGGCAAACGGTTTATTATAGTTCATGCTGGGACAGAAAATGGGTTTGTAAATAATGCGTTACTTGTGTTTAGTACAAAATCGAAGCATGCAGACTATCATGATGACATGAATGCTGAAAATTTTACAAAATGGGCGTCTGAAAAATTACTGCCCAATCTTGAGTCCCCGAGTATTATTGTTTGCGACAATGCTAGCTACCATAGTATACAAATAAATAGGCCACCAAATACCAATTCAAGGAAACAAGTTATTAGAGACTGACTGACTAGTAATAATATTACATGGTCAGACGAGTTCAAAAAAATAGAACTGCTTTGTTTGGTGAAAAGGAACAAACCTGAACCAATATACTTCATAGATGAATTGTTAAAAGAACACGGCCACGAAGTTTTGAGATTGCCACCGTATCATTGCCACTTAAGCCCTATTGAGCTGGTATGGAGCCAAGTAAAAAGAAAAATTGCCGAAAAAAATGTTAAAAGCACTCCGGAAGAAATGATAAAAAAAATTGAAGAAGTATTTGCATCAGTCACAGCGGATGATTGGAAAAAATATGCTGGACATGTGAAACGGTTAGAAGAGGAGCACAAAATAAAAGACAGGTTACTGGATGATGCTATTCTATTCCATTTATAATACCTAAACCTACAAGAATCTGACAGCGATGATAGTAATATAGATGATGAGCCCGTTGAATTTGAAGGCATTGAATATTTAGACTCTGATTCTGATGAATGATTAAGTGTTTGCTATGGTTTTGTTAGCGACGCGCTCATACTTTTACATTCTTAGTTAAGTAGTAGTAATAACATGTACTTACTTTATAATATGTACCTATATCTAGTGTAGATGTATGGGTCGCTGGACCCCCACCAACACGCCGGCAGTTGAGTCCGTGCGAGCAATGCAGGCGGGTGCGCTTGTACTTATACCTACCTGTTACCTAGTTTGTCATTTTATTTCCGTGTCTTTTCCAAAATATAAGTTGTCTGAGCTACCTTCTCGTTTCTCTTCGCCGATTACCACCTACTACAATCTACAAAGTGGCCAATCGAGCCAGATCGACAGAAATTAATGTTTGTCACGCCACCAGTGAAAAAAATGGCGGGCACGCGAAGCACGGTGCGAAGCGAGCGCGCGCAACGTAGACTTGAACAACAACAGGCAGCTCAAGAAACAAAGACTGAAAAGTGTCAGCCTTCAACCAGTGCAGCAGTCAAAAATATGGTATTGAAAACACCTGTGTCATCGCCGAGCGTCAAAACAGACAACACGTTACCAAGGTCGAAAGGTCATTCGGATACATCATCGGTAAAAGCTCGAAAGGCACAGTTGCTTTTGGATGCTGCAAAGCAAAAGGCACAGATACGACTGGAGCTCATAGACAGACAGCTAGAAGCGGACTTAGCTGAACTAGAGGAAGAAGAAAAATACAGTCCACGCGAAGAACGCACTTGCGACGTGGAGCAATGGCTGGAACGGAGTCATCACGAATTAATGCAATCGGCCCCCGATCATGGCAACCCCTTGGGCAAGTTGCATCCGCCTGAGACACAACCAGCCGCGCCTGCTAATGCCGTCCTGTTTACGGCACCAGCAGCACCACCTGGGCTAACTACGTCAACGCAAGAGCCGCCACCTTCAGTGCCACATCTGCCCATGGAGTCGCACCCACATACTGCACCCGCGCCGCCACCGACGGCGGAGGCCACCAGTATGCAAGCGACTATTCAGATGCTAGCCGGCGCGCTGAAAGACCTGGCTTCTACGAGTGCACCGAATACCAACCTTATACCTCGATTAAGCACGCCGAAGGATCTTCCAGAATTTTCGGGAGACCCACTGGAGTTTCTGCAGTTCAAACAGGCCTATAAACAGTCAACCGAGCTCTGTAAATTTTCTCCTGAAGAAAACCTGTGGAGATTGAGAAAGTGTCTCCGAGGAGCTGCCAAAGAAGCTGTCGCAGCCTTACTTATATCTGCTAGTCCACCGACCGTGCAAAATCATGTCAACTTTGGAGTTACGTTTTGGCAATGCTGATCTAATAATATCAAAAATAGTGCAGGATATCAAGAAATTGCCCTCAATGTCACAAAACTATCATAATGAAATAGTGTCATTTTCAGTGAAAGTGCAAAACAAGCAGTGCGAGCAGTTGGACGCGAAGAGTACTTACAAGGTATGAGCATTGTTTCAATTATATTGTCCAAGCTGCCTACAACACTATTATCTAAATGGTCTGATTATAGTTTCCCGCTCATTAATGAAGGACAGAAATCCCGTATGGTCATTTTATCTGATTTCTTGCACGATGAGGCCGTAAAGATATCAGTTACATCAAATATCTATTTCACAAGTCATCGCACTGACCAAAATAAAAACAATCATCACAAAGATAGTTCCGGCAATCGATCTCAAACTATATTATTGCAAACAGATGATGATAATGATAACTGCAAATTCTGTCGTACCTCAAAACATAAATTAACTGAATGTAAACAATTCAAGAAGGCATTACGTAAAACCAGATGGGAATTCGTAAAACGTAACGGTATTTGTTATAAATGCCTACTGTCGCGCCACGCGCGAGATGCGTGCTCAGCACCGCCTTGCGATAAGAATAGCTGCGGCGAGGCGCATCACAATCTACTTCACTACGTCGGAAACAAGCCGAAAAATGAAGCTGGAAGTAGCCAGGTTCCGGAGCCGAAGTCAACGCCTGTGCAAACGTCGACGACGACGGCGACGTCACCGACGTCCGCCGCCGATAATACACAAACAGTGATGCACATAAACGCGAGTGAAAACAAAGTGTTACTTAAAGTCGTACCTATACGTATACATAGTGCTAACGGCGTGTTCAGTGCAAGTGCCCTCCTTGATGACGGATCGACCGTCTCGCTTATCAGTGCGGGGCTAGCGAAGCGCGCAGGGCTTCGTGGCCGCTCAGAGACGATGCGCATTCGCGGAGCCTGGTCTGATGATGAACTGGTATGTGAAACAACT
Source organism: Cosmia pyralina (assembly GCA_946251885.1). Classification (NCBI taxonomy): domain Eukaryota; kingdom Metazoa; phylum Arthropoda; class Insecta; order Lepidoptera; family Noctuidae; genus Cosmia; species Cosmia pyralina. Next base: position 19,045,477 of record OX276342.1, on the reverse strand, counting down.
ATCGCGAATGTTACATTATCAGGTATGGACAATAAGATGCATAATATTAAACTTCGGTGTGTAGATAAATTAAACTTACCTTTGCAACAACTTTCTGTTGTCGATTGTAATAATTACAAATACCTACTTGGAATAAATAATAAATTATGTAAACATGATGTAAAACCTGAGATTTTAATAGGTCAAGATAACTGTCACTTATTGTTACCTCTCAAAGTTATAGTAGGTAAATTATATGAGCCGTCCGCTACTTTAACTCCCCTAGGTTGGTGCATGCACGGTATGCTGCGAAGGCCGCATGCGCGGCGCGCGCGGGTCGCTGCCGGCGCCGTCGAGGCGCACGCCACTCTGCTGTTGAGCTCGGCAGCTACAACCACTGCGGACAGGGACGAGTGCATACTACGGGAGCTACACGAGGAGGTGAGGCGCTCATTTGCTGTAGACGCCTTGGGAGTGTCAGGTAAGCCGAGACAAAATATTAATGATACTCGTGCCGTCGCGCAGCTGGAGAAGTCTGTTGAGCTCGTCAACGGTCGCTGGTATGCAGGTCTGCCTTGGAAGGATGAGGCCTGCACCATGCCCGACTCCTATCCTAACGCTCTGAAAAGGTTAAAGGGGATAGAAAGGAAGATGGCACGGGACGATGGTTTCGCTGACAGATACCGCGAGCGCATAAATCATTTATTACAAAATGATTACGCTCACAAGATGGAAAACCGACCGCCGGCACCCAGGACATGGTATCTACCCCACTTCGGGGTAGATAACCCTAACAAAAAGTCACTTAGGCTAGTGTTCGACTCTGCCGCTCCAGTTGGTGATAAATGTCTCAATGATCATTTGCTGACAGGGCCGGACTTGTTGTCATCTCTTTTTGGTATAATACTGCGCTTTAGGGAATATTCAATTGCAGTAACTGGTGACATCAAGGACATGTTCCTTAGGGTCAAAATTCGCCCTGAAGATCAAGACGCGTTTAGGTTTCTTTGGCGGAACAGCCCTGACGAGCCAGTAGATATTTACATTATGACGTCACTTATTTTCGGCGCTAACTGTTCTCCTTTTGTAGCTCAGTTTGTTAAAAATATAAATGCGCGTCGTTACGAGTCCTCATTACCAGCCGCTGTTAATGCGATATACAAATCGCACTATATGGATGACTATATTGATAGCCTGCCGGATGACACGACGGCGATAGAAATAGTTAAAAATATAACTAAGATTCATAGCAGCGGTGGTTTTGAAATACGTAACTGGACAAGTAATAGCATTGCTGTTTTAGATAGTGTTCCAAAAGATAGCTTAGGTACGGCCAGCGTTAGGTTCAAATTTGAACAGGAGTACCATGGCGAGCGTACCTTGGGACTCATCTGGTATCCTGGAGAAGATGAATTAGGTTTCGACGTGTCTCTGAAACGAATACCTGAAAATATTATTTTAAATAAGGATAGGCCGACTAAAGAATCATGCTGCGAATAGTTATGTCGATTTTTGATGTACTAGGATTCTTAGCACCATTTACTATTCAGGGCAAAATTATGTTGCAAGATACTTGGCGCTTAAACATAGGCTGGGACGACGTAGTACCCGATAGTATCTACAATAAATGGTGCAAATGGATTGAGTTTTTAAAGGATATAAAGCAAATACGTATACCTAGGTGCTATAATAAAACTATTGTGTTTCAAGGTGTGAGCGAGACGGGACGAAAACCGGCCGCAGAGCCTGTGTTGATAATGGTGGCCATACACGCTACGAGAAATCGTTACGATCAGACTGTACAGTTCGAACGGTACCGATAAATCGCTACATGTATGTTATGAAACTGTGCAGTTTCGCACGATTTTTTGAGACTGTACAGTCGAACGGAACAATACGAAAATTTCAATTGATTTATCGGAATCGGACGAACTGTGCCGACTGATCGTAACGTGTATGCGCTCGTTCCGTTTTCGTGTTCAGTTTTGTAGTCGGTCGAAATTCGGGTGGACGTGCGCACGCGTCATGGCGTCTCAAACTAATCGCGAATGGCTTGAAGAATTTATTGATTTATATCGCAGTGAACCTTGTCTTTGGAATATTAAAGGCAAAGAGTATCACAATCGTGAGTTAAAACGTGCAGCATATACTAAGCTGGTTGAAAAATTTAAAACAGTAGACCCTAGTGCTGACAAAGATGCTGTTGTAAAAAAAATAAACAACATTCGCTCTACTTACAAAAAAGAGCGTAAGAAGATCGCTGATTCGAAGAAATCAGGAGCAGGAACCCAAGAAGTGTATAAACCAAAACTATGGTATTACTCTATGTTGCTGTTTTTGGATGACCAAGAAGAACCAAGACGTTCACGTTCTAATATGGACGACGAATCAACAGACAACGAGGTAAGTTGTTTGCGTGTTATTATCAGTGATCGGAGTAGGTAGATTTTTTTTTTTTCAACCAATTGGGAAATTCCAGCAGAATGACCCCAATTCAATCTACCTACTCCGATCACTGGTTATTATACAGAGTACAGTAAGGTCGGCTTTTCTTACGATTTTTTTTATTTCTTGTATGGTTTTTAGCCCTGTGATGCCAGCAGAGTAGACTAGCACTAATATGGTTATGTGAATATAATAAGTAAATCCGGCCATATTGAGAATGCTCCATAGTTATTTATATTATTACATGAATCCTTCCTTCTTTCACATTGAAGCAGACTCGAAAAAATACGTACATATTAATACTAAGGCGGGATTTTACCAACCTCCTAATAAAGTTATTGGAAACTATATCTGGTGATAAACCACTTTTTATATACCTAATCTGTGTTTGGAAAGTTGGAGTTTATTTGCCGAATAAGTCCCTAATAACTTATTAGGAGGTTGGTGAAATCTAGCCTGAGTGAATTAACATGTAGGTATTTAAATAAAACTAAATAACTTTTTTATTAAATGTTTTATTCTCAAAGAGTTAACATATAAAATTATTTTGCCACGGAACGCTGCCTTCGCTTGCAAAATATTCCATGTACTCTTCTCTGACTTTTTTTGCGGCAATCGAAGTATTACCAAGATTTCTTCTTTGCAAATTAAATATGGCTGAATCCGTTGTATCATATCCTTGGGTTATTGACCCTTCATCAACATTTTCTACGTCGAAGCATTCTTGTTGACAGTAAGAACTTTCTGAAGTCTTCATTAAATAATTATGTAAAGCACAACTGGCCATCACGACTGACTCTGTTCTCTTCGGATTAATACTAATTTTTGTGTGAAAAATTCTAAATCGAGATGCCAAGATCCCAAACGCATTTTCGACAATGCGCCTTGCTCGTGATACGCGGTAATTTAGAATTCTGGTTTTATTTGTGGTCAAGTCTGCTTGTCTAAATGGCTTAATTAAATCTGTTCTAAGTGGAAACGCATCGTCAGCCACAAACACATAAGGCAACTTTCTAGTGCTATTTGCGACAGCTGTTTCGGTTGGAATACACAACTGATTATTATCAAGTTTTTCAAAAAACTTAGTGTTTGTGAGTACTCCACCATCTGAAATTCTTCCATTTGTTCCAAAATCACATAAAAGAAATCGATAATTTCCGTCAACGATTGCCAATAACACCATGCTATGATGGTTTTTATAGTTGAAATATTCTGAGCCACATCCATTAGGAAGAAAAATTGATATATGCTTTCCATCCATCGCGCCTAGACAATGCGGAAAATTCCATCTCTTTTCAAACACTTTGGCCACATCCTTCCATTCTTCTTTCGAGCGTGGGAACTGTAAAAAAAATAATTGTTTCAGGAAATTGAAAGTGAAGCATCTCCGGCCGCCCAGTCAACTCCACAGTCACCTCCAGCCACACAGTCAACTCCACAGTCACCTCCAGCCACACAATCAACTTCACAGTCAACTCCCGATACTCGTTCAACTACAAACACGTTGTTTAATAGGAGTCGGCCAAAAAGGAATGCAAATGAAAACCTAACTACTGAAGTTTTACAGTCTGTTCAAAACCATTTCAAAAGGCCAGCAATTACTAATGATCGATTTGATATTTATGGAGCAAACGTCGCAGCTAAGCTGAGAGACCTCACAAAACATCAACGTATTTTGGCCGAAAAAATAATTAACGAAACATTATTTCTGGCAGAGATGGAAAATTTGACTATATCACACCAAGTGATGGATTCAACCAGTGTGCGTTTTACTAATTATGGTTACAACGTTCCCAGCCCCGTTTCAAGTACTTCCCAGCCCTGTTGGAAACAATCCTAGTCCAGTACCTTATCAGAATTCAAATTATGATTTCCAAACACAACCAGGCTCCCAGTCAATTCTCCAAACCCCAATAATGCAAACTTCTCAACAAGAAGAGTTCCAACAAATGCAAAATTCAGCGGCTACTTATTTGTCTAATTTTACTTAATGTTAACCCATCATTATAAGTACAAATTAATAAACATTACATTCTAAGTAATTAGTAGTTTTTTATTTCTTACCTTCAAATAGTCTTTGCGGAGAACCTTATATATTGCTTCACAGGTGTCCGGTATTATGCGACCCAAAGCTTGAGATGAAATGATACTAGAGAATTTCAAATCTTCATAATTTCTTCCTGTTGATAAAAACCTCAAAGTAGCTACAAGCCTGTCATGGGGTGGAATAGCATTTCTCATAATAGTGTCTTGCTTCTCGATAATTGGTGCTACCAAATTCAGTAGATGTAAGTACGTATCATGATCCATTCTTAGAAAATTATGCCAGTCTTTTGGAAAAACCTTTAATTCCGCCAACAAATTGACATGAGAATGAACTCTTCTTTTCATTAGCCATTCTTTACACCAGATGCTACGATTTTTCCGCTTCACCTTTTTTTCCTTCAGGGCGAATATTAATCCAACAATTGCTAAAACGTCGTCCGTCGAAGCCATCACTGACACGTGTGCGTCGGCACCATATTGTACCGTCTGATCGTAACGATTTCTCGTAGCGTGTATAGCTTGTATGCCAGCTACGATAAACTGCACCGTTCAAACTGTACAGTTTGATCGTAACCATTTCTCGTAGCGTGTATGGCCACCATAAGGCGACCTCCTCCCGCGGCCGCACCCGCGACCCCCGCGCTGGAGTTATCTGCTACGAGCAGCTGCTACGAGACGTGTGGATCGGCTACGACAACCGCTACGTGTGCTACGCCGGCAAGTAATAATTATACATGCTTACAGCTGCATTTATTATGCGACGCATCTGTTCAAGCTATGTGTTGTGTGGCGTACTGGCGGTGGATAGTCAATGGGAATGTTAACGTTGCATTTATAGCAAGTAAATGTCGTGTTGTACCAGTTAAGCCCATGACTGTGCCCCGAGCCGAGCTACAGGCGGCGCTGTTGGCTGCACGATTGGCTGATACCGTTCTGAAGGAACACAGATTAACGCCCGAGCGACGATATTTTTGGTGTGACTCCACTACAGTTTTACAGTGGATTAGAAACAACACACGTAGATATAAAACGTTCGAAGCGAACCGATTAGGAGAAATTGATGAACTCACGCGTATTTCCGAATGGAGATATGTACCTACCAAATTAAATGTAGCAGATCTTGGTACTCGTGATGAATTTAACCACACAATGTTTCACAGTGAGTGGTTCACAGGTCCTGATTTTTTATACAAAGAGGAGTCCTTATGGCCTGCTGACGTCGTGAACCCCGACATCGACAGAGACGAAGGGAGTTTAGAGTGTGTGGCTGTGATGCATGAGCCTACATGTAACTTACCTGTACCTGAGCCGCAGCGGTTTTCCTCCTGGCTTCGCTTGCTGCGAGTTACGGCCGTCATTCTGAATTTTATTGACAGATGCAAGAGACTTACCGGTGAGGTGGACTGCGATGCGATGGCTCGAGCTGAGATCCTGTTGCTGAAGAAGGCGCAGGTGGACTCGTTCTCCGCCGAAATAACTGCAATCAAAAATGGAAAACACATATCACGAGAGAGTAAGTTACTTACCTTGTCACCGTATCTAGATGAAACTGGTTTGCTCCGACTCGGTGGCCGCATCGAAGCTGCGTCAGACGTGGACCTAGAAATGAAGAGACCAATTATATTAGATGGAAAACATGATATAACGCGTCTTCTTGTCCGGTACTTTCACATTAAGGCAGCACACGGGAACCAGGAAATGGTTGTCAATAACCTGAAACAGAAATATTGGATTGTTAGAATAAGGCCAACAGTTAAAAGGGTGGTTTCGAAATGCATGCTTTGCCGCATAAGGAAATGTAATCCTCAAGTACCCAGAATGGGTGACTTACCTCATGCTCGAGTAGCACATCACCAACGACCATTTTCATTTTGTGGCCTGGACTTGTTTGGTCCAATGGAAGTGACTGTGGGCAGAGGAAGGCAGAAGAGGTATGGTGTTTTGTTCACCTGCCTCACAATACGGGCGATACATATCGAGCTTGTTCCGTCACTCACGTCAGACTCTTTAATTATGGCGCTGCGACGGATGGCAGCACGGCGAGGATGGCCCTGTCATCTATACTCTGACAATGGCACCAACCTTAGAGCAAGCAATAAAGAGCTGAAGCAATCAGAGCAGGCACTTAACATAGATGCTCTCAAGGCCGTCGGCGTGAACACTAGTTGGACATCGCTCCACCCCGTCAGGGGGTGCGACTGGCGGTGCCGGGGCGTGGCCCCCTCTCCGCGGTAGCGCTCGTTGGCCCGTCACTACGGGCCCCTCATTTGATTGGCCTACGCGGCCTAAAAGATGATGGGACGCGGATATGCGCGTCCCTGTGAGTGGTTGCTATTACTGTGTCTGTAGGCACGCCACGACGCTGCTAATCAGCGCCGCTTTCTTCACCGTATCCCGGCGGTCAACCCCTACCAGGTGGAACCCCCACCTACATGGGGGAAGCCCAGCAGAAGGCGACCTGCGACAGAGATACGGACTCGACGTTCCTACAGAAGGGGTGAGTGGCTCCCGCCCGCCCCACTTTCAGAGCTAGCCGAGCCTGGCACGGGTTAGGGAGACCGTGTAATGGGTGTGTGGGTGACATTGTGTTGTGTGACGTCACCCGGTGTCTACGTGAATCGCGCGCCCGCGCTGCGTCTTCACGCGTGTATTTATGCGCCTGTATAGAGGTGAATGTCTACTGTTTGCTGCGCGACACGCCTAAATTATCCTAGCACGCATCACGCAACAGATGTATGTTATGTGTGGAGTCTATTGTCACAAGTGAGCCGCGTGTAAGCTGAGAGCGACTCACTCGGAAGTCCAAACGGCGTGAACAACGACATGCAGTGGCATTTTATACCCCCCTCCAGTCCTCACTGGGGTGGGGCCTGGGAGAGGTTAATTCGAAGTGTTAAAACATCACTTCGAGTTATAATGAACGAACGTGCTCCCCGCGAAGAAGTGCTGCTTACTCTGATGGCGGAAGTGGAGAATATAGTAAATAGTCGTCCGTTGACACATGTCTCCGTGGACCCTGAAAGCTTAGAATCTTTGACTCCTAACCATTTTCTTTTAGGTAGCTCATCCAACGAGCCTGTCATTGGGACTTTCAATGATTCCGACATGTATCTACGCAAACAATGGAGAAAGTCACAAGCGTTAGCGGATATGTTTTGGCGTAGATGGGTGAAAGAGGTTCTCCCCGACTTACTGCCTCGAAGAAAGTGGAACGAGGAGGTAAAACCTTTGCAGGTAGGTGACGTAGTGCTAGTGGTTGATCCTAACAGTCCTCGTAGTACCTGGCCGAAGGGTGTTATTCAGAACACATGTCCAGGAAAGGATGGACGAATTAGACTGGTCGAAGTGAAGACTAAGACTGGTGTCTGGAAGCGACCTGCAGCCCGCGTCGCGCGTTTTTCACTTGTTGAGGAGTGCTGAGCCAGCACTGGGGGGGGGAATGTTAGCGACGCGCTCATACTTTTACATTCTTAGTTAAGTAGTAGTAATAACATGTACTTACTTTATAATATGTACCTATATCTAGTGTAGATGTATGGGTCGCTGGACCCCCACCAACACGCCGGCAGTTGAGTCCGTGCGAGCAATGCAGGCGGGTGGGCTTGTACTTATACCTACCTGTTACCTAGTTTGTCATTTTATTTCCGTGTCTTTTCCAAAATATAAGTTGTCTGAGCTACCTTCTCGTTTCTCTTCGCCGATTACCACCTACTACAATCTACAGGTTTCATTTGTAAAAAAAAAATTAAACATTAGTGCAACAATCACTTAAAGGAAACACTGCATGCATACGTAAGTTGTACAATAAGAAAAATAAATGCTCAATTAAACTAATAGTTTTAAGTTTAATGCTAGAGACTAACAACTAATGTTCCTTATGGTAGTTTAATACCAATATGTAAATAAAGAATGGCTTACGACGAAATAATTCACTGTCTGTTCACATGAACACATTTCCTTCTACGCGAGTTAAATGAAAGGTCATTCTGGGAGATTTTTATGAAGCTTGTTTTCAATTTGCCCAAGCTGTCAAAGTGGACGTCGATTTCATCACTACAGAATATAAACAAAATAACTTGGCTAAAATAAAAATTAAAAAAAAAACAACTAGTATCAAATTGGTTTTTCGTAGTATGAAATAGAATATATAATAAATCTATAGGTGTTACCATCTATAGATTTTCAAATTCCATAATTTTCTTACTTCTGCAGAGTTAGCGCGGCTAGACTACACATAATGTATTTTATTTTGTTAACATCTATGTCATTGAATTTCAGTTACTGGATAGCAATGTCACCACAGAAGAGCTGGCGGCGTCTACTAGTCAAGAAAGTCAGCAGACATGGTCATCTGACCAATTCACGCCAACTTACGAAGCATTTAACGAATTTTCATCTGGCCTAAATCAACAATTTAAAACAAAAGATCACTTAGATATTTTTGAATATTTTTTAGACAGTACCATAGTCTTGCAAATAGTGGAATGTATAAATAAATTTCTTTATAATAAATAAAGTTATTTTGCAAAGTTGATTTAAGAAGAAATGAATCAAGTGGAACCGTGTCTTCGCACGAAAATGTATGCCAAGATTTTAACATTCATTCATCAAGCCAAACTCAAATGACGTTTTTGAAACACAAAATTGTTAATTTTATTTTATTATGTTGATTAAACTTTAAATTGTTAATTAGGTACATTAATTCATTAAAATGATGAAAATTATGTTTCTTAATTATTATAATTCCCTACGAACATTAAGAAGGAAATGTTTGTATAGTAATACTAATAATGTGTGTTTAGCATAAACATGGAATAGATAAAAAAAATGTAAGAAAAGAGACCATAGACATCCCTAATAAAAATTGAACTTTTACGTGCTACGAGCGCCACGGTTTTGGTATGAAGACAACTGGATGACGTCAGAAAACAATAGGGATGTAGCCAGTTTCGTAGATTTGTTGTTTTGTTTGAGTTATGTATCTGATTTGTACTTATTTAAAGTGTATTCTGCTTTTTCTTATTACAACTATAATTGTAAATAAAACAAGACATAAAAAGACGTCATTATTTATATTTATCTGGTACATTTATATGAAATGCAAGTAATATTAACATGTTAGTAACATTTATCGATAATACAATTACCCTCATCACTACTGTTTACTATACATTCGTTATACATTTATAGCTTGGCGCTGGGGGACACATCGCGTTCGGTACCGCTTGGCGCTCAAAAGGTTTCATGCACATTATTAATATTTTATAAGGACAATGATTACGATTAATACATGTTAATTCTCATTTATTTGTATCTGTTGTTATATTTTACCTTTCACACACGTATGTCAGTATTCCGGATACAAGTCAGTACCTATTCCTATATTTATAAATCGCCGAAATAATGTTATAACTTTCAATTATCTTCTTGTTAGTGTTTCTGCAAAAAGTCAGTGGATCAATTTTTTTTTCAATAATATAAATGATACGACTGTAATTTTCAGTATTCCGAAATTCAGTTCATTGTCAGTATTCCGAAAGTCAGTATTCCGTTTTTTTTTCAAATGCCTATATTTTGTTATTTCTTATCAAATCAGCTGGCCGGCTTCAAATCCTACTAACACAACCCAAAAAAGTTCCCCAAGTGAGGATTTAGCGTGCCTGGATAGTATATTGACGATAGTTCTTAATTTTTTAATAATTAATATAAATTAAGATTTCATTTTTAAGTATTATTTAATAATTCAGTACGTTCAATTATTATACTTAATTATTGTAATTATCGACCACTAGCTGCACCCCGCGGTTTCACCCGCGTAAACCGGGATAAAAAGTAGCCTGTGTGTTGTGTTGTGTGCGTATCAGCTACCTCCATACCAAATTTGATCAAAATCGGTCCAGCCGTTCACTAACGGCTAACGCACTCGTTAGTGCGTGAAGAAGTAACAAACATACAAACTCATACACACAAACTGTCGCCTTTATAATGTTAGTGTGATAATAACGCCCCATTCAGTGGCTAGACCAACGAAAGGTTGTTTATTTAATCAACTTCTTCACATATCTTTTTTCTTCAAGTGAATTCGAGCATGCTGTCTTAGGATTAATTTAACTACTCCACGAGGACGCATAAGACAGTCATAGTTCACAATGCTACAGTCAAATTCTTTTTTGGCTACGGTACCCATACTAGATTATCCATTGTCCTTTGTCGCGTCTATTCAATTTCATCCTGTAACATCATCCTCCTGTCCTGTTTCATCATATTTTAATTTATTAGAAGAAAAAGTGAATGAGTTAGAGCTGTACGACAAACCATCACATATTTGGAACGTGGACGAAACTATGTATTTTCTTGCAAATAAACATTTTGAATTTGAATTTTACTTCTCCAAGAATCCTTATAAGTCCAAAGTAGTTGCTTTTTAGGATTTACCTCCAAGCGAACGATAGCATCGCCTGGAAAAGATAACACCAGTCTTGTTGGGGTGTAATGCCCTAGAAGAGAAAAGTCCACCTATGATTGTTTTTAAGGGCAAAAAGGGGGTTTCTAAGGGGTATTTGGGATGAATGAAGGCTATCACGGAACAGCTTACGCTGCTGCAAGTAATGGTTGGATGGAGACAGCAGTTTGCGAGGCCTTTTTTGAAAAAGTATTTCTAACTACAGTAGAACGAAAACGGGCTATTCTCTTGATCTTCGATGGTCATGGAACTCATGTGGGTATAAACCTTAACGAAAAGGCCCGAAATGCTCAAATCACATATACCAGCCTTTTGTTACAGCCATTACATTTGGCTGTAAATAAATCATTCAAAGATCTATTGGACGTTGCCATACTAAAATGATAATAATCGTCTTCTACGATGTCCTTCTCACCGCTCTGGATTCATTCACTCATCTTTCTTTGTCCAGGCGGTCTTTCTTTGGAACGCGCTCCCTCTGAACATCAGGATGGCAACCAATCGGTTGTCTTTTAAAGTGATGACACGTGAGTATATACGTAATAAGTTGGCAGAAGCATCCCAGCGCTGATTTGCTGGCTTCATTTTCTCCTCTACTGATCGTTGTTTCTCCTCTACCGATCGTTATTTCTCCTTACAAAGTTTATTCCGTTTATATATATATGTATGTATTTGTGTAATTATATAATATATATGTATTTATTCTTATATTTTATAGTTATTTTCTTGTTATCTATCCTTTATGTTGCACCTGCCATGTCTTCTCTCTGCACCACCCTAAGGTTGGCTGGTAGAAAATGCCTCAGGCATTAAGTCCGCCTTTGTACGGTATTTTTTTTACTTGTGCATAAAGTTTTAATAAATAAATAATAAATAAATAAATAAAATGGCAGAAGTTGAACATTGGGTCAGTGGGTCGTCTTAGGGGCGGAGTTGAGCATTGGTATATCAACACAAAAAAATAATTTGCCAAAATGCTTGGTCAAATTTGGGGTGAGATAGATCCGAGTATATGTGCTGCTGAATTTCGAAAGGAGGGAACTTACACTTTTAACAAACAAACGGCTCCAGAAGATAAGTTCAACCAAGTGCATCTGCAAGAATTGAAACAAAAATTACTGTGTGATTCCGTCGAAGGACCAACAAACCAGCTAGCTCTTGATGTGCCTTTGTGTGTCAAACATTTCTGTGCAAATACGAATTCCCAAGGGCCTCGAGCTGGTACATACAAGCAAAGTGACTTCGTCGTCAACCGTGTGATCAACCAACAAATATCTCAGGAACCTTGGGCTGTTATATCCCGGCAAAGTGACTCAGTCATCAACTATGTGATCAATCAACATATATCACATTCATTTCACACGGTCATTTCACTGACACATCACACCGTGTTGACCACCTAACCAAAAGATAAGGTTCATTTTTATATCGAAATTTGCTTTGACCAGTCAAATACATGCTGATCAAAGCAATTATGTCAACAAAACATAACACCCAATCACAATTGGCTTCTAAAAAAATGTTGTAAACACTTGTCAAACTTGTTAAAAATATTTTAGTAGAGAACACAAAAGTAATCAAAATAATATATTGTAATAATATAACTTACTAATAATAATAATAATAATTACTAAACTACTACTACTACTACTACTACTACTACTAGTACTTAATAATTTAACTTATAATGTATATAAGTAGTTTATCAGCCATCTCGTTACCATAACACAAGCATTAGGTTGCTTAGCTTGGGGCTAGATGGCGTTGTGTGATATGTCCAAACATATTTATTTATTTATTTATTTTATTTTTTATTCATTAAAGCTAAAGAATATCAAAACAAAAAATGGCTTTGCTATCCTAGCAAAGAAATTGAAAATTGAGTGAGCGCTGTTGTGTTCGTCGCGTTCTAGAAATTTCGACATCATACCGAAGGCAGAGTTTAATACTGCTACTCGCCACCAGAGGCGCAACGTGGTGGTAAAATTCCAGTCGCCGCAGGGAGCGACGACTTCCGGTTCGACCCAAGCTACTAGAAACTTCAAAGCTGATGTTGCTTGCCACTCGCCGCATGAGGGCGAAGAGTGTATCCGCCCAGTTGTTTGTTCGCGTCGTGTAATAATGATTCGTCAGTGTGTCGCCATTTAAAGTGATTTCAGAAAAACAGAATTTGCTCAGTAGAAGACTAAGTGTAAAAAGTTGCTTGTAAAAATGTCTGAATCAGATAGTCAGTCGCGTGATAATAAGTTAACGATAATTAGGAAGCGGGCGTTTTTTGAGCGAACACAAAGGCGCTCGCAGTACTGGTTTGGACGGCGTTCATGACGGTTGTGTCGTGTATACGTTCATGATGTGGAGTGACGAACAATCGCTTGAATTCAATATTAGGTCTTTACCTATGAAATTGCCGTTCTGCAGTACTGGCCATTTCAAATCAAAATAATTTTTGTTTGGCTAAGAATTCCAATTTCAAATTAATTTTATTTTAAAAACATGGATTTTTTTTTCCAAAGTAGTCATTTGTTTATTGATTAGTGTTACATTTTCATCGCATTTCAATCTTTTTCGTTATCATGGATACGTTAAAAAATTGAATAATTATGGAATATGAGTACCGTCGTGGCAGCAACGCGGCACAAGCGGCACGCAACATCAACGACGTTTACGGAGCTAACACTACAAACCAACGCACCACTTGTTATTGGTTTGCTCGCTTCCGTTCTGGAAATTTCGACCTGAAAAATGAACCTCGCGGTCGTCCGAAGACTTTGGTCGACAATGACGAATTAAAGGCGATTGTGGAAGCTGATGATACACAATCTACGGCTGAATTAGCAGCAGCTTTCGACGTTAGCGTCAAAACAATATTGGTCCATTTGCGTCAAATTGGCAAGGTAAAAAAGCTTGACAAATGGGTGCCCCTCGAACTCAATGATCGCCAGCGCGAAGTACGCGTCGAGACGTGCCTTGCACTGCTCAACAGACACACAAATGAAGGAATTTTGAACCGCATTGTTACCTGCGATGAAAAATGGATTCTGTTTGATAACCGCAAGCGCTCAGCAAGTTGGTTGGATCCTGGTTCAGCACCTAAACAATGCCCTAAACGAAAACTTACCCCTAGAAAAGTGATGGTCACTGTTTGGTGGTCTAGCGCCGGTGTGATTCATGACAGCTTCTTACCAAACGGGGTGAGCATTACTTCAGATGTGTACTGTGAAGAACTGAACACAATGATGGAGAAGCTGGCACATCTCCAACCAGCATTGGTCAATCGCTCGTCTCCGCTGCTCCTGCACGACAACGCGCGACCTCATACTGCACAGCAGACGGTCTCCAAGTTGCAAGAACTGGGGTTGGAAGCTCTCCGTCATCCGCCCTACTCACCAGACCTTGCGCCTACAGACTACTACTTTTTCCAGAATTTGGATAACTTCTTGGCGGGAAAAAAATTTAATACCCGAGAGGCAGTACAAAATGCCTTTGAAGAATTTGTTGCCTCCCGTCCAGCTGATTTCTTTAACACGTTGACTGCCATGACGGACACCATGTGTCCGACAGCATACTTTCACCACGGGCCGCACCGATAAATCGCGAATCGTTCAAAAACCGTCGAGGTGTTTTTTTGCAAATATTGTCAGGAATTAACTCAAAAATAATGGGCGACTTACAGAAACAGCGATTTACTCATTATTTTCCGAGATGTCAAATGGCAGACACCAGTGACCGTCGCGGCCTGCGAGAGCGTCCAACCGTCTTTCTTTGCGCGGGAGCCGCGCGGGTCACGCTGTCGGCTCCCCCCGCGCTGCGCCGCCCGCTCGAGCCCCAGTGAGACGCTTCACTCGTTCATTTGCCATTGCGCTCGCGTAGGACAGTATCGTGTTTTTATAAAAATTAGGGTTCCGTTGAGTTATAATCATAGCGCACCATGGAAGAATTTGAAAACTTTGAAGTGACCCAAGAAGATTTAGAAGAAATTGAGAACATTGAAATAAACTTGCTGAATTCAAGTTTTCACGTATCTTCTGAAGATGAGAACGAGTTTTTTTTAGTATTGCAGCCGAATAAACGTAATCGTCGCCGTATCATCCACTCGGAAAGTGAGGACAGTGGATCAGAAAATACTGCACCTGATTTGCCAGAACACACTCAAACTGATAGCGGTGGATGGGGACCGCCAGAAGGTAAACAACGTCGTTTGATTCCATTTACTGACATTTCGGGGCCATCGCATGCTGTTCGTTCTACAATGGCGAATAAATCTCCAGCTGATTTCTATTCGCTTTATGCCTGTGATGATATGTTTAGTTTTATAGTTTCTGCAACTAACAAATACGCTATTGAACAAATAGCTAATAAACCTAATGCTTCTTTTGGTGCGCGGATCAACCAGTGGTTTCCAACGAACCTTGCGGAGGTGAAGAAATTATTTGGCTTGCTTCTTTTCATGGGTGTGGTTAAGCTTCCAAAATTATCGGACTATTGGTCGAAGGACGAAGTTATCGGGCATTCGTTTCCTAGAACTGTTATGTCACGTAACCGTTTCGAAATTTTGCTTCGCATGTTGCATTTTTCTGAAGATGATGAAAAAAATAAGACCGACCGTATTCATCGTGTAAGAAAGCTGATGAACGATTTGAATGTGTCCTTTCGGCAACATTTTACTGCAAATGAAGATATTTGCATCGATGAGAGTATGGTGCCATTTCGTGGTAGAATCATATTCAGGCAGTACAACAAAAACAAGCGGCATAAGTATGGTGTCAAACTATTCAAATTGTGCTCTGTTCCTGGATTTACACACAAAATAAATGTCTATGCAGGAAAAAACGATATTACAAACACAACACCCACAAATGTTGTGATGGATTTGTGTGAAGATTATGCCAACAGGGGGCATACTTTGCACACCGACAACTGGTATACTAGTATAGATTTGGCGCGAAGACTTTTGGACAAACAAACTCATCTTGTCGGGACGGTCAGGAAAAACAGGCGGGGGCTTCCTAAAAAAGTAGTCAGCACCAAACTCAAGAGGGGCCATTATTATGCTGAAGAGAGTCATGATGGAATAACAGTGTTAAAATGGAAAGACAAGCGCGATGTTCTTATGTTATCCACAAAACACTCTGTACGCTTCGTCGAGATCACAAAACGCGGAAAAGTTGTGAGAAAGCCGAAAATCGTCTTGGAGTACAACAAGGCTAAAGGAGGTGTGGATTTAGCAGACCAGATGGCTTCTTATTCTACCCCATTGCGGAAATCGATCCGTTGGTATAAAAAGATTGCATGTGATATGCTTCTGAATATAGCTCTGATCAATGCTCATGTTTTGTACCAATCTGTAAACAAAAAAAAAATGAAAATAACAGATTTTAGGATAGATATTTTGAAATCTTTTTGTGCTAACCAACAAGCATATGAACCAGAGCCAACAAGACCGAAAAGAAAGAAACATGTTTTGGAAAAATTTGACGGTCCATCTAGAAAAACCAGACGAAACTGTGGGGAATGCTACAAGACGAATGTCAAAAACATAGGTCGCCTACAAGCACGCAACAAGACCAAAAAAGTTAATACTTTTTGTAGCGTTTGTCCTGAAAAGCCAATTTTGTGCCATAACTGTTTTTTTGAATTACATTCATAGATTTTTGGGTTAATTTTTATACTTTTATCTTTCTAATTGTGTGTGTGTGTAATTTCTAAAGATTTTTACTGACTGATTTCTGAAGACTTTTATATAAAATATATTAAGATTATGCTATTGTTGTAATGCCAAGGCTGTGTCATTTCTAAAGATTTATAGATTTTTATGTTAGTTACTTTTTATCAAAGTTCATACTTTGTAATTAGATCTAGGTTTTATTGACTGATTTCTGAAGACTTTTATGTAAAAAATATTAAGATTAAACTATTGTTCTAATGCCAAGCATTTTATGATAAGTAAGACATTTTGTTAATTTTTTTAAACTTTTGTTCTGATATCTGTTGTGTGTTCTGTAGTCGCCAATCGACAGCCTGTACTGTTCTCATGACTTAGAAGTTCATTATTATTTTAATTATGTATGGTAGTTACCTATTTTCCATAAAAAATATGATTAAAAGATTGATTTCTTTCTATAATAAACATAATATCCAACTTTAATTCGTTTTCTTTCGTAAATTACCTACTGAACCCATTACCCACTTATTCGATACGTACTTGACTGAAAAGATTAAAATTTTAATGACTTTACAGTGTCTTGAAAGGTCTAAAAATTAATGTCTACCTTTAAAAAATACTGTCAATTGAATGATTCAAAATACTTACTTTATCTACTTACAACATTTTTGGAACCAACTTGTTGAAAAGCCCATAAATTCTAAGTCCTTTCGATTTTTTTTGTGCCAAGAGGCCAGATTGTACTGCGGGGCCGCGCGGGTCACTTGCCTTAGTAAAAACAGTCGAAACCCTGCCCGTCGGCCGCCTACAGGCTTCTGAAGTGATCGAGGGCACGTGGACACGTGGTGTCCGACGCGGCCCCCTGGACCCACTATACTGGCGGTCACATGGTGTCCGCCGCGGCCCACTGGGCTAAACATGGTTTTCAGTCTGGCGTTCAACGTGTTAAGAAGGGCATTAATAAACTGCCACTGCGTTGGCAAAGATGCATTGATTGCATGGGTGATTACTTCGATTAATACAAATAAAAAATACATGAAAAAAATTCGTTTAAATTTTTTCATACAAAACGGCAATTTCATAGGTAAAGACCTATTATATTCACCTGCTACCATTATACATTTTTCAGATCTTTCAATTAGCTTATGTATACCTTCATAAAAAAATGCTTTGTCTTTGTCCGAAAAATAAGCTGTAGCAGTTGAAAATTTCTTCCCACGAAGTTCTTTTTTCAGTTTTGGGAAGAGGTAATAATCACTGGGAGCCAGGTCTGGGCTGTAGGGTGGATGATCTAAAATATCGAAGCCCACCTTATGCAGGGCAGCCAACGCAACACGGTTCTTGTGAACAGGCGCGTTATTGTGAAGAAGAAGGACACCTTTGGTCAATTTACCCCTCCTTTTTTCTTTAATGCTTTCTTTCAACCTCTCGAGGATAAAAGCATAGTATTCGTTATAGAAACGCCTTTATCTTTATAATCGGTCAACAGGATCCCTTCTGAATCCCAAAACACTGTTGCTATGATTTTTCCAGCCGATTATGACACTTTAAACTTCTTGGGTGGTGGTGTGCCTTTTTTGTGCCACTGCATAGAGTCTTGTTTCGACTCAGGTTCATAGTGATGAACCCAAGTTTCATCTCCAGTAACAATTCGACTTAATAGTCCATCGTTATCTTCGTTACAGAGGTCCAAAAACGTACGAGAACACTCCACGCGGTGTTGTTTTTGAGGCGGCGCGCGGCGTGAGCATTCTTGGCACCCATCTTTCACCTTTGTCATGCCAAGATGATCGTGTAGAATTTTGAAAATTGTCGTATCCGATACTCCAACCAGTTCTGCAAGCTGTTTCTTCTTTAGTCTGGCATCTTCCAATATTATTTTTTCGACTTTTTTAATGATTTCCGGAGTAGTCACCTCGATCGACCGCCCGGGCCGTGGGTCGTCTTCAAGTGAGGTCCTGCCTTGTTTAAAGAGACTGTGCCACATGTAAACCATGGTTTTACCCGGACAAGAGTCCCCGTAAACGGATTCCATCTCTTCCAGTATATTTTGAACTGACTTTCCTTGCTTGGTAAGGAACTTTAATACGGCACGGTACTCGATTTTTTCCATAATTCACACTTTCTTCCCAATTGAGTTACGATAGTTCAAAGACTAAAGATCCAATTAAGATAAAACCTGGTATTTATACTAATACTGAGTGGCTGAAGTTGTGGCCATCCCACCTATTGTTATCCCCTCCCCCCATTCCGCGAACTTAAAAACGTCCCCTCGTACGTCGTATCACTTACTTGGATTAGCCCGTGGCCCAGTCCACACACATCCATAGTGTGCGTTATATCCGTGCGGACCGCAAACCTACAGTTTCTCTCTGTGTTTGCGCAGGTTACCAAACCGGCGCCTGTGTGGACACAGGGGGAAGCCACCGTGCGCCCGGTGAGCGAGCTCACCTCAGCGGTCGCGGGGGCTACGCCCAGATAAGCATGCCGAAACCCGGCAAGCGCGGCTCGTTGGGCCGCGATGCCGGGGACCAAGAAAACCCGCCGGTGCTGGACCGGGCGACGTCGTTGCCGAATATCGGCGATGCGGCGTCCGGTCCGCTGCCGGCTGGGCAGCAGCAAGAAAGGAAGAGGATTGAAGAAGGAAGAGGAGGGGGGAGATCGGGCGCCGCTGTAGCTGCCGGCCCATCGACGACACCGGCGCCAGCGCGCGGTGCGCCCCTACCGTCGTCGGGCCGTCACCAACAGGCGGTACCGATCCGCCCGGCCGCGTTCCGCCCGGTGCCCACTCAGGCGCCGGGGTCTGCCGCGAACCCCGGTCGTGCGCCGTATGCGCACGTCGCGGCGCCGCCCGCGCGCGATACCGCTGCGTTGCGTGCGTCCGCGCCCGCCGTGCGCGCCGCGCCCGCCGCGCGCGCCGCGCCCGCCGCGCCCGCCGCGCGCGCCGCCGCGCCGTCCGCGTACTCGGCGCCGACAGTGCCAGCTATGCGCACTCGCACGCCCCATGAGCGCTCCGCCGCACCGCCGCCGCGCTTCGCGTCACCGCCGGCGCCGGCGCCGGCGCCCACGGGGGCCATACCTAAGAGTGCACCACCATCGCGCACCGCCGCGCCCGGTCCCCGCTTCTCGCTGGCGGGTCCGACGAGCGCGGCGAAAGTGAATGTGAAAGTGAGTGAAGTGAAGTGTTCGCCAAGGGCGCCGGAGTCGCCGGCGCCCCCTCGCACCTCAGCCTACGACTCGCCCGCCGGTCTGTCGGCATGCTCGTCTCGCGCGGGATCGAGCATGTCGTTGGCGTCGGTGGGCTCGGCCGCGTCCGGTCGCGGCGACGTGTCACCTGATACGACGCCGCGATCCGGCCAGCGGCCCACCGTGGGAGGGGGAGCGGGGCAGCACCCCATGATGACGGCACCTTCGCAGCCGGTTGGGTTCGGGTTCGAGTTTAACCTGGAGCCCCGACCCCAGCGTAAGGTGCCGAGAAGACGAAGCTCGTCGGAGTCCGGCACCGCGGAGGGAGGAAAGCGGGCCTGCCTCGAGGCGCCAGCGTCGCCGACGTTTGCGGACGCGGCTCGCCGTACGCCACCGCGGTCTCCGACACCCACCAAGATGGACGATGGGGTAAGTGGTTCGAGTTTACTCCCACACCCAACAGTGACAGGTGCCCCCCCTGCTGTCGCCCCTGCCGCCTCTCAGGCGACACCAGCGGCGCAGCAGGCGAAGAAGCCACGCTACCCACCGCTGGTAGTGGAGAAGTTGCCCAACTGGGCCACCCACTTCCGCGCCATTGCCGCCAAGCTGGGCCGGCCACCCAACGCCCGTCCGTATGGGGCGGGTGTGCGCTTCACCCCCGGTACGGAGGAGGAGTACCGGCTGGTCCAGCGCTACCTGACTGCGCTGGAGAAGGAGGTAGGCATATCGTGGTTTGCCTACTCACTACCAGCGGAGAAGAGCCTCAAGGTGGCGATTCGGGGGCTACCGCCTGATACGGACCCGAAGGAGATTGAGGAGGAACTCCGGACGCTGGGATACCAGCCGGAGTACGTGCGCCACATTAAGGGCGCACAAGGAAGACCCGGCTGCGTGTTCCACGCTATAATAAAGAAGACGCCAGATGTCCGGGCTATCTATGACACCACCGTGTTCCTCTACATGCGGGGTGTCAAGATAGAGGCTTGGAGGGGGAAAAGAGGCCCAGCCCAGTGCCACCGGTGCCAGCAATTCCGGCACAGCTCGCACCAGTGCCACCGCCCGCTCGCTTGTGTGAGGTGCGGGGAGGGGCACGCGGCACGAGATTGCCCGCGCCCGCGGGGGGAAGCGGCCACCTGCGTCAACTGCGGTGGCCCGCACCCCGCGTGCAACTTGAAGTGCCCCGTGTTCCAACACGAGATCAGGAACAAGCGGGCGGGGACCGCCGCCATCACGGCAAAGTCGCGCCGGCCCTTAGTGGCCACCGAGGGGCCGCAAACATTGCCGGAAGAGGCCCAACAGGGCACGTCGCTCATGGCGGCGGCCAACGGGCCTACAGAACGCAACCAAGCCTCCTCCTCAGGGCGGAGGAAAAAGAAGAGACGCGGGGGTAAGGGAAAAGGCAGGAAGTCGACCCTCCCCCCCCCAGCGACACAGGAAGACGTCCCTAGGGCCGACCCTGCCTCGAGCGGGGCGCAGGTCGGGAAAGCAGCGGGTCCGACTACTGGCGCCGGCATAGCGCCGCGGAATAAGTCGGAACTAAAGAAGTTCACTGGAGAGACGAGTGGCGGCGCTACCGGCGCCAAAGCCACTACAACAAAACAAGAATTTACGACCTGCGCCATCAAGCTTCTGATGGACCTCATCAAGGCGATAAGGCAGGGTCAAGATGTGGAGACGGTCATCCTCGATGGCCTGGCCACTCTGTTGACACTTTATCATGGCTAGGCCATTGAGGATGATACACTGGAACGCCCGCGGCCTAAGGGACAAGGTCGCGCTCCTCCGCCATCTCCTTCGGGATCAAGACGTCGACGTGGCGCTCATAAGCGAGACGTTCCTGGGACCCGAAGATAGGGTTAGGTTCCCGGGTTACCTCGTTTACAGGAAGGACGAAAGGTCGGCACAAAATATCCGCTATCGTGGTCTGGCGGTGCTTGTGAGGCGAAGAGTCGTCCATCAGGAAATCCCCTCGTCGACACTCAACACGTGCTACGCGCTGGGTGTGCAGCTGCACGTAGCCGGCGAGGACATCGACATCTACGCGTGCTACAAGCCGCCCTCGGCCCGCCTCGACTTTACCGAGCTGCGGGCCCTTCTGCACGCAACTCAGCACGCCACCATCCTCGCCGGGGACCTTAATTGTAAGCACCCAGCGTGGAACTCACAGCTCACGAACACCGAGGGGAGACGGCTCTTCGCGGACGCGGAAGCCTTCGGTTATACGGTGTCCGGCCCAGAGACGCCCACACACTATCCGGACGTCGCCGCTTATATGCCGGACGTGCTGGACATCGTAGTCCACCGGGGGCTTAAGTGCCAGATCACCCAACACGTGATAGACGACGAGTTACAATCGGACCACCAGCCTGTACTCGTCGTCCTATCGGGTATGCCGACCCGACTGAAGCCCATAGCGCCACGTCGTAAAACGGACTGGACTATGTTCCGGGAGAAGTTAGAGACCACCATACCGACTCGGCCTATCGTCACCTCCGCGGACGTGGACCGGACGGCGAATGACGTCACTGCTTGCATCCAAGACGCCTTGGAAGCGGCGACAACGACGCAGCCGCAGGGGCTACTACCGCCTCTGCCGACCCACATAAAGGCGATGATCGCCGTGAAGAGGCGCCTTCGCAAGCAGTGGCAAGAACTTAGATGCCCCACGTTGAAAACGCAGCTTAACCGTCTCGCGGAGAAGGTGAAGGCCGAGCTCAGAGCTCAGGCCGCCGCGGACTGGGAGGTACGAATAGACGCCACCACGGACAGTTGGCCGTCTGTCTACAAGCTATGCCGCCACTTTACGAATACCCCAGCCCCGGTGCGCCCTCTGCAAAGCAGCGACGGGGCGCTGAAATATGTAGCGGAGGACCGGGCGGAGGTCTTCGCCGAGCACCTGGAGCGTCAGTTCCAACCGAACCCGACCAGCGAACTGGAACATGTCGCAGCGGTCGAGCAACACCTTGGCGCCTACTTCGCGACGCCGATAGCTCCCGAAGAGGATCCAGTCTTCTTCTCGCCTGGCGCGGTCAGACGCGCCATCCTCAACACGAAGCCCCGTAAGGCCCCTGGTGCGGACGGTATCACCAACACAGTGCTGCGCCACCTGCCGTACCGTATGGTAGCGGCGCTGGCGCGCCTGTTCACGGGGATACTGCGCACGGGGGCTTTTCCTGCCTCGTGGAAGGAGGGGCGCGTTATCATGCTGCCCAAGGCGGGAAAGAACATCCTGAAGCCGGAGAGCTATCGGCCGATCACTCTCCTGCCGTCGATTTCCAAGGTGTTCGAAGCACTCCTGCTGCGACATCTCCAACCACACATAGCGCCACGTCCGGAACAGTTCGGGTTTCGGGCGGGACATAGCACGACGCTCCAGCTGTCGAGGGTACTGCACCTTCTGGCGGCAACCGCGAACAAGAAGGAGTACGCAGTGTCAGTATTCCTCGACATGGAGAAGGCCTTCGACCGTGTATGGCACGACGGCCTTATTTACAAGCTGTCCACGTCGGACGCGCCCCGTCGCGTTGTTAGGGTGGTCTCTGATTTTCTCTCCCGCAGGACATTTCGAGTGGTGGTAGACGGCGCGCTATCTAGCGCCCGCCCGGTGCTGGCGGGCGTACCGCAGGGTAGCTGCGTATCGCCTGCGTGTTACTCGCGATACACGGACGACATCCCCACTACGGAGGATGCGACGCTCGCGCTGTATGCCGACGACGCCGCGTTCATCACCACTTCGCTGAACGCGAAGCACGCGGCGCGTAAAATGCAGCGCGCCCTCGACCTCCTCCCCGACTGGCTGTCTAAGTGGCGGCTGTCGGTGAACGTGGGTAAGACGCAGGCGATGGTCTCAGGGGCCGCGCGTCTGCCACCACCTCTGAGGCTACAGGGGGCCGACGTCGAGTGGTCGTCCCGGGTCAAGTACCTGGGGGTCACCATCGACCGTCGGCTCACTATGGGGCCACACGTCCGCAGAGTCGCCGCACAGGGCAGGGTCGCCCGCAACCTGCTCAAACCAGTGCTCTCGTCCCGCCTCCCGCATCGGGTCAAGTTGGGTGTGTACAAGTTGTACGTGCGCCCAATCTTGACCTATGCCGCCCCAGCATGGTTCGCCCTCACGAGCGAGGTGAACCGGAAGATGCTCCGCGCGCAGCAAAACTTTGCGTTGCGGACGATAGTCCACGCGCCTCGCTTCGTGAGGAACGACGTGCTCCACCGCGACCTCGGGATTGAGAGCCTGGATGAGTTTGTGGGCCGCCTGGCGAAGGGGATGTTCGCGCGTGCCGACGCGTCTGCTTGGCCTCATGTCAAGCAGATTGCGCCATGGCATACGCGCCCCCCTGACGCTAGGCCCCTTCCCCGCGACTTGCTTGCGGACGGTGACCCCATCTCCGCGCCGGACTGACCTCCAGGTGGGCCGCTCCCGGCTACACGCGGTCCACTTGTGACACTAACGCTTCCACTACAAATAACATACGCTGTCACGTGATGCGTGCTAGGATAATTTAGGCGTGTCACGTGACAAACCCCAGACATGCACCTCTAAACAGGCACCAGAACTCACATACGAGGGCGCTGCGCGGGCGGCGACTCGTTAACGACGCCGGGTGACGCCACACAGTTCAATGTCACCCTCACACTCATGACACGGTCTCCCTACCCCGTGCCAGGCTCGGCTAGCTCTGAAAGTGGGGCGGGCGGGAGCCACTCACCCTATCCGTAGGAACGTCGAGTCCGTATCCCTGTCGCTGGTCGCCATCTGCTGGGCTTCCCCCATGTAGGTGGGGGTTCCACCTGGTAGGGGTTGACCGCCGGGGTACGGTGAAGAAAGCGGCAGTATGCATATGTCGTGACGAGCTTACGGACACAGATAGAGACACTATTTTCATGGGCGCGAAAATGCAGCGCGCCCAACCTTTTACTCGCCAGAGGCGAACACGATGAGAGGCCCGTGGTAACGGGTCGCCGTACGGCATCCGCGGGAGGGGGGCTTCGCCCCGAAACCGCCACGTCACGCCCCTTACGGGGCGTAGCGATATCCCACAGAGTATCACTTACTTGCTATTAGTACAATTATTACTTCTATCGTATGATCTTCCGTCTTTGTCATTTGTTTTTTTTTAAACTGGTTTTTATTGTAATTTATTTTACAGGTGGAGATGAAACGTACAAAAGTACATGGTTTGCTTATGAGGTGCTGGCATTTTTAGGAGATCAAAAAAATGCAAGGAAACGACTCAACACAGAGTTAACTAACTGCATTCAACTAGTTTCCTTCGACTTGATAAAAAAAACCTTAACAATACGTATTCTGCCAAGAAACTATACCCTCGTTCATAAAATAGTCATTAAACTCATCTCTAATTTATTTTGCTGTTAAGGCAGCCCTTCTAGGTATGTACATTATTCAATGGAAGTAAAGATGACATATCAGTATCTCTCCGCCAATTACCTTCACATAATCTTCCATTTTGGTCGCTGTCAAGTGATCCAGGGGGTGCACACAAGTTTTTAGATGTAGCCGTGTTTTTCAAAGAATTATGCAAGTGTGTAATATCCATGACTACAGTCTCCACGGTTTCGGACTGAAGAAGCATAGGTTTTCGTAAAACTCTGAACACAGATGCTGAGATACCAAATACGTTTTCTAAAATCCTGCGAGCTCTACTTAGCCGGTAATTAAAAATTCTTCGCGGCTCTCTCCCTTGCGGTATTCTCCTGGATAAGGTTTCATAATATTGTTTTGTAAAGGGAAGGCAGAGTCTCCTACAAAAACATATGGTACTACGTTATTTCTGCCATGCAGTGCTTCAGATCAGGATGCAGGCAATCTTAACGAATTATTTTCTAGTTTTTTTATATAATTCAGTTTCCTTAAAAATTCCACCATTCCAAAATCGGCCTTGACATCCGACATCCAGAAATGTATTATATTCCGCGTCCACTAAAGCAACCATCACTATACTGAAATTAGATTTGTAGTTACGATATTCTGTGACACTATGTATCGGAGCCTCAAGAATCACATGTTTAACGTCCATGGCTCCGGCACAATGGGGAAAATTCCACAATTCATCAAATCTGTTTGAGATCTGGATCCATTTTGACTCTGTTTTTAGCAGCTGAAACAATGAGTTTCTTTTTTATTACAGACTACAGAAAAACCGAAACAGAGAGCATCTACACTGCAGAAAATAATAACAGTTCAGAATTTACATCACCGACTGGTCTGGCCCCCAAAAAAAAAAGAAATCACACGAAAATAATTAAATGAGTATGCTTTCAGAAGCTCTTGGCGTGCTTGAGAGTGTTGCTTCTACTCCTACTCTCGAACCCCGAAACAATAATCCAAATAGTTTTGACAATTAAACCCTTTTCCTTTCAAATTTTATATGCAGTAAGATGCAACAATATAACAGAAGTACAAAAAATGCCGTGCAGCGAGCAACAATGGACATAGGCTCGAGGAAATTGGCAATCGGCTAATACATTCCAGAATTTCTACACAAGAGAAGTCATAAGAAGTGTCTAAAGACTCTAAATGTTACACAATTGTTTACGATTTGTTACCGATTAATTAACTCTGAATAATATTTTGTTACTGTATTTTTTGTGATTTTTTATGTACCTTTGACATGTGTAATTAATAAGCTTTCTGATGACATCATTTGTTTAAATTTCCTATCACATTGGCGTTATCTAGTGGCGACACCAGGCGATAACAAACGGGTCTCAATAATAAAGCTTCCAGTGACAAGTAGTTTAATAGAAGCTTTTTACCTGAAATAAAACGCATATTAAAATACTTACTTCACTGGAAGCTCTGTTTACTTCTGCCTGGTTATATTGAGCCAATGCACAAAAAGTAGCTCGTTTCATTTTTCGTAACTAAAATGGCAAGCAAATACCAGGTGGCGCCACTGAGTAGGGTAACTAAAACTGATATAAATGGACGGAAACGGATATGCTCTCTCAATAATAAAGCTTCCAGTGAGGTATTTTAATATGCGTTTTATTTCAGGTAAAACGCTTCTATTTAATCAGAATTACAGTGATGTATAGTTTTCATCTACCTTCATACCTACTTATAACTAATCTCTAACTAATAAATATTGTCAAATTAAAGCGAACATAACCCAACCGCTTCGCACAGTGGATCGTCCCCATACAAGAGGTTGGACATTGACATCAAAATTGATATTTAAAAAAAAATTTAATGCTATCGTATTCCTTTATAAAAACCCTACAGATATTGTTGTGATACTTTTTTTATTTGGACTCATATTTCAGGAGAAAATCGATAAAAAGTGTTTTCTTAGTATGGAAATAGACAAACTCCCCCACCGTCTGAGTTTCGCCTTGTTTCGTGTAGTAATTTCTATAATTGGTACTCGTATCTATCAACTAAGTGCTACATTTTGTCCAAAGACACAGGTGCCCCAATCGTGCACTTTCTGAGATATAATCGATTTTCGTTTTATCTTAAAAAATACAATAGCATGACAAAAATACCATGGGAACCATGAATTTTCATTTGGCTTGAATCTAAACAATGGGTGTAAGTGTACCTAGGTACGTTTATTTCCAAAATAGTGCGCATTATCCTATTTTATCTAATACTACTGTTATGTTTTCTTTCGTTTTGATTCTAGGATTTTTATTTGGTTTTTTGATTTGAAGCAATAGTTTTATTACCGAATATGTTTTCAATGTGTTTGTTTTTATGGTAAACTCTCCATATTGGTGCCCAAGATACAGGCTTGCCTAGTTTGGGACCAATGTTAAATCTTTGTTACCTATTTTATCAATAAAGTTTTATTATTATTTCCTTTATTTCATTTATGTACATATATTTCACATTTTTAAATATTTTTTATAAAAACATGAAATAAAAAATAAAAAAACATTTAAAAATATAAAACATAGTAGCCCACCGGTATCGGGAACAGGGTCCAAGCTACCGGCGGTCAGGGCTCCAGAGAGAGGAACCTCCTAACAATGCGCGCCGTGTCCAGAAGTACCGCTCTCTGAATCAGGCCCTTAATCCAGCTGCCCAACGAGAGCCTCCTTAGATGTTGGTCGAGGCTCTTGGCGATTAAGCCATTGGCTGATACGACTATCGGCACAATGATCGCTGAGTCCACATCCCACATGTCGACAACCTCGCGAGCCAAGTCAAGATACTTGATTTGTTTATCTTTCTCGGCTTTCACGAGGTTCCCGTCATGCGGGGCCGTTATGTCAATAATCATTGTGCGCCGCTCTGTTCGATCCACCACCACTATATCAGGCTTATTGGCAACAATAGTCCTGTCAGTGATGATGGATCGATCCCAGTACAATGTGATATTTCCATTTTCGAGAACTGGGTCGGGCACATACCTATAGTACGGCACTTCCGATTCCGCAAGGTTGTATTTCAGTGCAAGTTGCTGATGGATAATCCTGGCTACAAGGTTGTGTCTATGCAAGTACTCTTCGTTAGCAAGACGAGAACACCCGGAGATAATGTGTCGGATTGATTCTCCCGGACGGTGGCATGCCCGACAGATGTCAACCGTGCCGTCTTTCACAATATATTTCCGGTAGTTGTTCGTCATCATAACTTCGTCCATAATTGCACAGACAAAACCTTCGGTTTCCCCAAAGAGGTCACCGGAACGCAGCCAGGCTACGGACGCTAACAAATCTACGTCGGGTCCATGTAGGACCCGGAAAAAGCGTCCCGTGAAGCTCCTTACTCTGCCATACCTCCCTGCGATCGTTAGTGTCAAGCACTACAGGTTTGCGCCAGTTCTCTTTAGCCAAGGAGAGCGGAGTGAGGCTCTTGTCCACCGCGACCACATCTCGATGCATCCCCACATCGGCTTCTAGGAAATATTCCCTGAGACTGCATATCTCGCGGTTGTGGAGAGTCTTAGCGTTTAAAAAGCCTCGGCCTCCACACTTTCGCGGGATATACAGTCTCATTACCGATGAACGTGGGTGATGCATTCGATATGCAGTCAACAGCGTACGGACCCTCCGATCCAGGGCGTCGAGTTCCGTCTGAGTCCATTTGAGTACGCCGAAAGAGTACATCAAAACCGGCATGACCCAACCGTTGAAGGCACGCACCTTGTTTCCGCCTGATAGAAGACTATTAAATACTTTCTTCAGGCGGCCAAAGAAGCGCTCCTTCAACGATTGCTTCATGTCAGTAACATTGATGCCCAACGCTTCCGACATACCCAAATACTTATAGGTTTCGGGTGCGGAGAGGGCTCTAAGGTTTATGGAATCCGAGAGTTGGGTTCCCACGGATTCCACAATCTCTCCTCGCTTTACATGCATGACCGCACATTTGTCCACACCAAATTCCATCCTGATGGCGCTACTGAATGTTTCAGTTACTTTCAGTAGCTCCATCAGTTGCAAATTGTTGGGGGCAAAGAGTTTTAGGTCATCCATGTAGAGGAGGTGGGATATAACCTGACCACCTCTCCGCAGCCGATATCCTAGACCTGAATCCTCCAGCAGTGTGCTTAGGAGGATTCAAGGCTAAGCAGAACCAAAGCGGACTCAAACTATCGCCCTGAAATATGCCTCGCTCGATCCTTATCGGCTCGCTGTTCCTCTGGATATTTCGACATCCTGGATAGCGAAGGACCGTCCTCCATTGCCCCATACACGACATCAGGAAGGTGCGCAGAGTTGCATCTACTTTATACAACTCCAACACCCTCATGAGCCATGTATGTGGCACCGAGTCATAGGCCTTCTTATAGTCTATCCAACATGTCGACAGATCCTTTCGGGAACGACGAACCTGTTGGCTAATGGCCATATCAATGAGGAGTAGCTCCTTAGTACCACGGGACCCATTCCTACATCCATTTTGAGAGGCAGACATGATGGAGTTGGTGTCTATATGTTCGTTAATTTTAGCTCTCAAAATGGATGTAAGAACTTTATAGACCGTCGGTAGACAAGTGATCGGTCTATAATTTTTGGGTTCCGCAGTACTACCTGATTTATGGAGCAGGTGGGTTATTCCTGTCGTTAGGAACTGGGGCAGCGACCCTGAATGTAAGGCTGACTGGAACTGGGATGCCAAGCGGGCGTGCGACCTTTGTAACCACTTTATCCAAAAGTTGTGCAGTCCGTCCGGTCCTGGAGACTTCCAGTTAGGTAACGGACGGACTGCACGAGCTACATCTTGGGGACAGATGGTAATAGCCCCCATTTCTGGTATTGGATCGCAGGCTCGCTCGACCTCCCGAGCCCAATCACCTTCGGTGTGACTGACAGGCACCGACCAGATACTGCGCCAGAAAGAACACATGGCATCATCATCTGGCAGGCGCGTGTCAGTCACACCTTGGTCCGGTCGCTCCCAACCCCTATAAACCCACCTTTCATCGCTCTGGAAGGTGCGATTCTGAGTGTATCGTTCCACTCGCCGCTTATACCTACGAATACGGTTTGCCCATGCATAGACTTTCTGCATCAGGAAGTCGATGCGCTCTGTGACACGGGACATATAGTCCTGAGGGCTGACATCAGTCCCTGAGAACGCCCGCCTCACAAAGCGCATCACTCTAGGACGAGTATTGCCCTCCCTGAAGCAGGTTAGTTTGCCGATGAGTGCTCTGGCCCCACCAATACGCCGCTCAATTCTGCACTGCCAAGCTGGTACGGATGGTTTCGGTCGTGTAGCTCTAGAATCATTAGCAAATTTGACGTGAGCTACACGACATGCCGCTACAGCCGCGCAGTACAGAATCGAATGAGTATCGGTGAGGTCTTCGCAGTCATCAAAATAGTTTGACAACTGCGAATCCAGAGCCGCCACAAGCGCCCTATTTTTGTTATGCATGGGCAAACGAGGTAAGCGTGGTCTAAGTTCGGGAGACAAGAAACGATATTCCCGAATCGCATCTTCCAAAGCACTCCTCAATTCTTCATTGCACTGGGTACTTACGTTTGTAGCCCTGTCATCACTTCCCTCGTCAACTCGGTTTGTTTCAGACTGTGGTGGTATTATATTAGTCTGCGACGGCGGGGGGGCAATGACATGGCTACTCTGCATTTCAATTCGCAGGCGATCAAGTACAGTGTCATCCAACATATGATTACGCTGGATAACCCGCACCTGATCCGACAGTCGTTGTGCCGAAACGTTGACAGCTGGTTCAAGCACCTGAAAAAGAGAGAGCATCCGAACACGGTACGCGGTCAGATTATTTCCTCCCTCTGTAGCCCCATAGTATGAGCGCATGACGTTCTCATTAATGGATGGCGTCCATCTCATGCGCTGCACACTTCCGCCGGGAGCTGGGACCCTTTCAGAGGCCGGTGGGCCTCGAGGTCCTAAGCCATCCGGCGGCCGGCGTCCTCACCGACGGCGAGCAGGTGGTGGCGTCGTGGGCGGGGAGAAATACTCGTCGCTCGAGCTCGACGCAGCTACCGCGGCCGGTGTCGTCACAGCGCTTACAATGGGGCTGGGTACCGGCGGCGGCGAGGCGGAGCTGAGCGACGAGTCCGGAGGTGGTGGGCGTGCTCTTCGTGCGGCTGATCTTGTCAACATTTTTCTATATTTTCATCCTTTAATTTTGTTTGTTTTATTCATCATGACACCTGTCATGTCATCTCCTTTTCAGTAGTTTTTGGTTCATGTTATTGGTCTATTTCGAATGCGGTATGTTATGTTTTTTATAAGTACTGATAAATGAATGTAAAATATCGTCAGAAATGATTACAACGGTTTAAATATGGTTAAAATTAATAAAAATGATCGGGTCCAATTTTCGAGACTTGTGACTGTTGACGTTGGTGTTGCCATTTTATTATTATTATTATTATTACTAGCTTTTGCCCGCGGCTTCGCCCGCGTGGATGTTGGGAAATATCCCACGGGAACGTACAACCGGAAATTCCTTGCTTATTCCTTGCCTACTTGTTAAAATTTCAGCTTTCTAGGTCCAAGGGTTAGGGCTGGGCATTGATGAGTCAATCAATCTGTCAGTCAGTCAGGACTTCTCTTTTTATTTATATAGCTTCTGCCAAAATTCTGAAATTCCTTGCTGCTGATGCATTGCTTGCCTACGTTATTATTTCGTCTTTGCTTAGCGTTCTTTCAGACTTTTTTTATTTTTGCTCGGCACCTAAGAGTCCTAGAGTGATGTTAAGTATGCCTATAGCCTTCCTTAGGAATTGGGCTATCAAATGCAAAAATAATTATTAAAGTCCACCTGGTAGTTCCAGAGATTAGCGCGTTCAAACAGACAAAAAAAGTGTGTGTGTCAGTTCCGACGCAGACTGGAGTTTACTCCTATTTTTTGTGCCGACTTTCTATATTTCGGTCATTTCTGTCGGGCAGGGTTTCTTCAATACATCAATGCTATACAAAAAGCAACTTTAAGGTATAAAGGCACTCGTCATCCCTCCCCGTCTTCCTTTAAGCCCCCTCTCACCCCTCCTCCTCTCCCTCTAATCCTCCTCTCACCCCCCCCCCCCCTTCCCCTCCCACCCCTCTCACCCTCCTTTATCATCCCCGTCACGGCCCCCTCTCACCCATCCCCACCCAATAAATTAAATTAAATTAGAATCACCAAGCTAGAGCAGGGGTTCGGGCATTTTGGTCCTCATGACCAATGGACTTGAATCGTACATCAATGGATAGGTCTTTTCAAGAGAAAAAAAAATATTATTGGGTTACATTTGTACTTGTTGTCCGATTCGAGATATCGGCTTATAAAGTATGTCTTTTCAGTATCTCGGATAGTACGCAAAAAAATCAATAAAATGCGTATTGTGTAGTGATTACTAAGCTGGAATGAATATGTGAAATCATTCCATATCAGCAAAAACTGCATAAAACTATTTATATAGGTTGTACCTAGTTTTTTTTTAATATGAATTATTATTTAGGTAAAAAGGCATTCATATAGATTTAGGCTTAAAGTTGTTATTATTATCAAGCAAATATTAACAATAGCCTAATTCTGCGAATAGGTGAGAGGTCGGTCAGGGGAGACGCAAAACACAGCTATACCCCCTCCCTCCCCCGCCCGCTACCTGGCAGCGGCCGGCGCACGCACCGCCATTTTAGTCGTTTATGTGTTAGTCACACACATAAACGACTAAAATGGCGGTGCGTACTATTCATCTCTCATTCCGTTTAACGATTTTAACCCCTGCATTCTTTTGAACTTTGTTTTCTGCATCTTATGTTGACCCTGGCTTGAACTATTACTACCGAAGTGCTTTACGATTGGACTACTTATCAAAATTGAATCCTTCCGTTCTTGTGTGATGTGCCGAAGAGGATTACATCGAGGCAGATATCAACACATATTTTAACTGAAAATCTGCCGAGAGCACGTCCAGAATTAGCAGCATTCATACAAGAAAATGCTGTTTTGGAGGTTAGTACCTAACTAGTAATGAACTTCTTAAGTATGGAAAATATGGATTAGACGTCTGTTGTCTGGTTTTTAATGCCAAAAAGATCTTATTTAAGTCTGCTAATCTATTGTTCTTGAACTATACACACGTTTAATAAGAATTTGTAAATTTCTTTACCAGTATCCCACTTAAAACTACTGAAATATTAAACTCCTCGCCCTCACTTTCTTTTGATTTAGTAAAGGCGAACGTTTCGGCCTGCCCGATTGAATTTAACTTTAAGCACATTAACCCCATAACAGTAATAAAAGCTTTTAAGCAAATTAAGATCAAACCGACCGAAGATCTTTGGGGAATGTCTATTAAAGTCTGTACCTCCATAATTGAGACTATAGCGCCTTACTTAGCCTTAATATTTAATTTGTGTGTGGATCAGGGAGTTTTCCCGGATTTAATGAAATACAGTAAGGTAATACCACTTTTTAAATCCGGGGACAGTAAGGACACAAATAATTATAGACCCGTATCCGTGTTGCCAGTTTTCAGCAAGGTTTTTGAAAAAGTAATGCTTAATCAAATGGTCAATCATTTTAACACGAATAAAATACTTCACGATCAACAGTTTGGTTTCACCAAAGGACGTTGTACGACCGACGCCGGTGTAACCTTATTAAAACACATTTTTAACGCGTGGGAAGAGGCCCAAGACGCCATAGGAATTTTTTGTGACCTCTCCAAGGCATTTGATTGCGTCGATCACGAAACCCTACTCTTGAAACTTGAGCATTACGGACTTGGAAAACTTGCGCTCAGTTTAGTAAAATCTTATTTAAATGATAGACAACAGCAAGTTCAAATAAATGGTATCACTTCACTTGGTTTAAATGTAAAAATGGGTGTTCCACAAGGCTCAATATTGGGTCCTTTCCTCTTTTTAGTGTATATTAATGATTTACTCCATTTATTAAAAAATCAACCACAAATGGTGTTATTTGCTGACGATACTTCCTTGATTTTTAAGGTAGGTAGACGTGATACAAATTTTGACGAAGTTAATAACGCCCTACTGCAGGTCCAAAATTGGTTCACTGCTAATAATTTAGTATTAAATGGGAAAAAAACTAAGTGCATTAGATTTTCTTTACCAAATGTAAAAAGTAGTGATTGTGAGATAGTATTGAATCAAGAGAAACTAGAATTCGTCGATAAAACCGTTTTCTTGGGGATCACGCTCGACTCTAGGCTACAATGGGGTCCTCATTTAACATCACTTGCAGGACGGCTAAGTTCAGCAGCATATGCTGTCAGAAAAATCCGTCAATTTACTGATGTAGATACTGCGCGGCTAGTCTATTTTAGTTACTTTCATAGTATCATGTCTTACGGTATTTTACTTTGGGGACGGGCTGCAGACATCGAGTCAATTTTTATTCTGCAGAAAAGAGCCATTAGAGCCATATATAATCTCCGCAAGCGCGATTCTCTAAGGGAACTGTTTAAGGAAATTAACATCATGACGGTACCTTGTCAATATATCTACGAAAATATCATGTACGTAAGGAAAAATTTACATCTTTTTAGTAAAAGAGGTGAAAGGCATAATTATAGTACTAGAAAAAGGGACCTATTAGCTCAACCAGGTTTCAGACTAGCTAAAGTAGACACGTCGTTCATGGGATACTGTTTAAAATGTTACAATAAAATACCTCCACACATACTTCAACTCAATGAGACTAAATTCAAAACTTGTATAAAACGCACACTATGCAGGCAGGCATATTATAAGTTTGGGGATTACATAACCGATAAAAATGCTTGTCTCAATGCTGGTCCTGCTCCACAACCACAACTAATTAATTAACATTTGAAGATACTGTTGGAGATGCTGAAGATTGTAAGACTATCATTGCATTGTATAGACTCAATCTCCTTTGTATTATATAATTGCATAGCACATGTGTGAGTACTATGTACATACTCTAAAGCTACCATTTACTGGGTACGTCTTTGTTTGACTTGAATGTGCCCTGGCGACTGAGAGTATGTGACGCTCACACTAATGTCTCGCTGATGGTGGCGCGTGTTGGATCATTTAGCCAATCCATGCGTCAGGTTCGTGAATAAGCGCTGTCAGTGAAGGCTGGGCATACCTTAGCGGTCAGGGCTTATTTTAATTTAATTTAAATATTTGAATTGTTTTTTTTTAAGGACGCTGTTAACGTTCTGCATCGTTCTCACATATGAAATTTCAACATGAATGATGTAACCATTATTTTGTAACCATATCTTGATTTAAAAGAGTGTCCGTGGAGTTTCTTGCCCGTTCTTCTCCATAGGTACCTACTATGCTTTGGAATGGGCGCCTAGCTTCATCTTTCTGACTGACCGACCCCTTGACAATTCAAAAGTGCCTGTAATTGGTTTAATTGAAATAAATGCTTTGAGTTTGAGTTTTGAGTTTAAGAAGGTACCGATACTTACTTGTTGTGAGGGATTCATTAATTAATATACGCATGAACAAAATATCGCTTTTATTTTGACACAACAGTTATTCGTAACCAAGGTAAAAATATAAATGACATGCAGTGTCAATTGGTACTGGATGGCCAGTACTCACACTCCTCTTCACGGCATCGTCATGGTCATCAGGACTTCAGGAAACTCCTAAGCTGCTCCGCAATTTCAACATCCGTGGGCCGGCTAGGGCTTTGGTTAGGATATCTGCCTCCATATCTTCGGTACGCAGATACCTGACTTGTATCGCTCTGTCCATTATGCAATTTCGAATGAAGTGCATTTTTAAGTCAATGTGTTTGGACTTGGAAGTGACCATTGCGTTCTGACTTAACTTGAGGGCGGCTTGGTTATCGTTTAATATAACTATGCTTTCATAGTTGGCCCCAAGATCTCTAAATAGACTTTTCAAGTGAATAGCCAGCCTCCTTTGCAGCTTCGGTCAAAGCGACATATTCCGCTTCGGCAGTCGATAGTGCTACAGTCTTTTGCTTCTTCGACATCCAGCTTATAGCCGTTCCAGCATATTTAAAGCAGTAGCCCGAAAAAGACTTCCGGTCGAGCTTGCATGCGCCCCAATCTGCGTCAGCCATGCCATATAGTTCTTGGCGAGTTTTTCTAAATATAAGACCGACGCTTTTTGTTCCCTTTAAGTATCGCAGTACCCTTTTTGCACACTTGAAATGCTCTTCTCCGTAACAGTCGTTAAATTGGGAGAGATAACTTATAGCAAACATTATATCAGGTCGAGTTGCCACTGCCAGATACATGAGAGAGCCAATCAAATTTTTGTAGGGCAGATCGTTCATTTCATCTCTTCTTCCTTTTTCTAGTTTAAGACCTGGTTCTATGGGTGTAGACGTGGCCTTGCAATCTTCCATTTTGAATTTTTTAAGAGTGTCTTCTATGAACTTCTCCTGGTTGAGTTTGATTTCATCTCCATTATAAGTTACGTCTATCCCTATTAGCCGTTTAGGTGTTCCTAAGTCTTTTAACTCAAATTTCTTATTTAACAGGTCTTTTATTTCTTGGAGCTTTCTAGGACACGAATAGGCAATTAACAAATCGTCAACATATATAATTATTATGACTTTAACTCCTCTTTTCTCTAGTAAGTATAGACATGGGTCAGCTTCCGATGCTTTGAAACCTATGTTTTTTAATTCTGTGTCGAGTTTCTTATACCATTGCCTCCCTGCCTGTTTGAGTCCATATAAAGCTTTTATGAGTTGACAAACTTTCCCTTTTGGATTGTTTTTTATGTCTTTTAGCATACTCATTGTTTTGTTGTACAAAGTTAAATTTTCTTGTTTACTTTCTTCAACCGTGATTTCAGTCAGATATTCTTCTAAATAGTCAGGGTACTTCATAACCATTTTTTCTTCTAGTTCACCATTCAGGTATGCCGTTGTAACGTCCATCTGGTTCAATTTCAAGCCTTCTTCCATGGCTATTCCAACAACAGATCTTATCGAACTCAGTTTCGCTACAGGAGCGTATGTTTCATTGTAGTCAACTCCTGGTCGCTGAGTGAAGCCCCGTGCTACAAGTCTGGCTTTCTTTGTGATATTGTTGTCAGGTCCTATTTTGTTTCTTAGAACCATTTTGTAGTCCACTTCTTTCATGTCTTTGTTCTTCTTTTCTATTTTCCAGGATCCATTCTTAACATGTGCTTTAATCTCGGCTTTTATAGCATCATGCCAGTATTCATCATCTTCATTCTCATCGGATATATAGGATATCTCCGAGAGTAGATGACTTTCTGCAGTCTGGTCCAGTATAAAATCTCTAGTCCACGTTGGCGGACGCCTCTCTCTTTGCGGCCTCCCATCTTCAGGTATTTCTACAACATCTGATGCATCATCGTAAGACTCTATTTCTTCTACCGACGAAACTTCATCTTCTTGCTGGTTGGAATTTTGTAACGTATTTTCCTTTTCATTCTCTGTTATTTCAATTTCTATGGGTTGTACCCTTTTATTCTTGTTATCATTGTATTTAATTTTGTTTTCTTTTTCAGGTTTCCGAGATTTTGCCCCGTTTGTTCTTTTTCAACACAAAGGTCTTCCTTCCATACACGTAAAGATGATGTCCACATGGTGTTCGGCCTAGCCATTTCTTGAACGGTGTTTCGCCATTCAGTGCTTTGGAAGGGCTACGATTTATAAGGTAGTTTGCAGTTGCTACCGCTTCCGCCCAGAGCTTTTTAGGTGCCTTGGCCTCGATTAACAGACATCTGGCTTTGTCTAGCAAGGATCTATTCTTCCTCTCGCTAATCCCATTTTGTTGAGGGGTGTAAACTGTGGTCAACCTTCTTCGGATGCCATGCGATTTGAGGAAGTCATCGAATTCCTTGTTCCGATATTCTGTACCATTGTCGGTCTGCAGGTTCTTTATTTTCTTGTTATGGAACGTCTCAACTTCGTTTTTGTATTCTTTGAAGACGTTGAATACATCACTCTTTCTTTTAATAAAATAGACGTGACAATAGCGACTATAGTCGTCTGTGAAAGTAACGTAGTACTTTGATCCTGCTAATGTATGACATTCAAAAGGTCCACAAACATCGCTATGGATTATTTCCAAGTTATCGGTTGAATATAGATCATCATGTCTTATGAACGGTAACCTGAACAATTTGCCTTTGATGCAGGTCTCACATGTTTCCATGTCTTCATCATTAAAATTTAAGCCATACATAAGGTTATCTTTAGCCATCTTCTTTAAATCTTTTTCGTTTATGTGGCCGAGTTTGCGATGCCATTCCATAATGTCACTGTCATTTTTTGGTGTGTAGTTTGTAGTTTCTTTTCGTCCAGATTCAAAGTAGTAAAGCCCATCTCTCTTTCGAGCAGTCAGCGTCTTTTCGCCGGTTTTTTCTACGACGTAGGCTTTCTCTTTTTCAAAAACAACCTTATTTCCTCTGTCCGTTATTTTGGCGACAGATAAAAGGTTTACTGATATATCGGGAACATACAAGGTGTCATTGAAATTGTAGCCATGTTTATCGGTACTGATTGTAACTCTTCCTTTACCTTGAATTCTACTAGTGTATTTATCTGATGCCAACTTTAAGGTGCCATTTTCAGGTGTCATAGTAGAAAACATCGATTCATCACCGCACATGTGTGATGAGCAGCCGCTATCTAGACACCAGACATTTTTATCAGCATCTGAATTTACGGTGCTCAGACAAACGTTAAAATTGTATTTGCTTCTGTTGTCTTTTTCATTTGTGTTTTTCTTCTTGCCCCAACATGTCTCGATAGTGTGGCCTTTCTTTTTACAGCTCTTGCAGTACAACCTTTGCCTATTTTTCTTGACATGATATGCTTCTGAGCTGTCAGGCTGTTCATTTCCACTCCTTGCTTGGTATTCTTCCAGAATCTTTATTTTCAGATCTTCAGGTTTAGGCAGGGTGTCTCGAGATTCAATGGCTATTCTAAAGTTCTCAAAAGTTGTCGGCAAACTGTATAGCAGCATTATGCTAAGCAGTTCTGGAGGTATCTTTATATCCATATCTGCGAGTTTATCCACGATGTCCATGAAGTTATTTATGTGGTCACGTATATCTTCTCCTGTGGTCATTCGCTTTAGAACCAACTGTTTTAGTAAGGTAGCTTTCCTCGCAGGCCCAGTGCTTTGGTAAGTAGCTTTCAACTTGTCCCATACAGCTTTAGATGTCGCGCAGACTTTGATTTGTTTTAATTCAGACGGTGACAATAAAAGTAGGATTTCAGCCCTTGCCTTCAAGTCCTCTTTGTTGAACGCCGATCTCGCCGCCGCATCCGTAGCTGGTGGTAATGTTTTCTCGCCGCTTACGATATCCCAATAGTCATTTTTAATCAGGACCGCTTGTGCTTGCAAACACCACGTATCATAGTTTGACTTGGTCAAAGGTTCTATGTTACGATAACTCGTAGTTGATGCCATTTTTCATATTTGCAAATAACCACGCTCTGCTACCAATTTGTGAGGGATTCATTAATTAATATACGCATGAACAAAATATCGCTTTTATTTTGACACAACAGTTATTCGTAACCAAGGTAAAAATATAAATGACATGCAGTGTCAATTGGTACTGGATGGCCAGTACTCACACTTGTATACAGATTTAAACAGGTAAGTACAGGTTTAACTCATCTTTTAAACTAGTGACTATTGCTAATTTTTTATAGAGAATGTAGGTAGGTACGTATGTAAAGGATTATCTCATAGGTACCTACTTATTTTATATTTTGTTATATCTAGTATTTATTTTTAATTGCACTTAAAAACATTCGCTGGAACAGCGTACGCAGCATAGCCACGACAGAGAGGCAGACGTAATACTCGTATACCTACGCTCTGGGTGCGAGAGAGAGATATGCCGCTCTCCCTCGCATTGTATTGTATTCTACGTGCTATTCTCACCGACCCCTTCTTAGACATTTGATTGACTTTGGTATACCTTGCTCAGTTGCTTACCAAATCGGAAACTAAAACTTCAAGCCCTCCTAAAGTCAAATATTTTAGTTAATAAACCCTTTTGAAAGGGTATATCTTACAGCTTAAACCCCTTCAAAAGGGTAAGCTTTTAGTTTTTAAAGAAGGAGAACACACTGACGAAATGGCAAGCCTTTACTTACCTGTTCTAACTTGTAAACCAGCTATAGTCTAAGCATCATCATCTGAGTCGGGGTACCATTATAATGATTGAAATTATATATATGGCTCAACTTAGCCAAAAGTTGCATTTAAAGGGAGTTTTTAAGAGATTTTTCGACACAGCTCTTTCTGCTCTAGCTAGATAGGTAGGTCGATGCTCACAAACTACAGTTTACTTCCCTTAATTGCCTATTTATTACAATATTATTTGTTTCAGGTTGTGTTCGATGGTAGACGGAAGGTGTGCCATCGTTGCTGGCAAGGGGCCGCAAATGCTACTCGGCCTCAACCTGAACTGCCACCACAACAGCAACCGCAACAAAATGATGTGCTTCATGTACCGGACTACAAGAGATCGCCAAACACAGCAACGCATTGTGTCTTTCGAGGCTGTCATAATACAACTCGCCATCGAATCCCGGAAGTTGTAAAAGTTCATGTTTTATTGGAACATAAACTGTACATTCCCGAGAGCGCTAGAGTATGTCACGAACACCTGCACGGGAATAACTGGGACGATTTACCTGATTTTTGTAACACTTCTCATGACGTTACGGCCGCACACTTCAGTGATGTTTGTGATATACTGGAATGCTTTAAAAAATGTACGTCGATTGAGGTTTGGTGAATTGCAAGGTATGAACGAGGAAGAAATGCATTTTTGGACTGGACGTACCCATGAGCAGTTCAATACTATTCTATCACAGACGCCTTCATTAAGTCAAAGGTGTGCAGATCCCAGAACGGCTTTGGGTATTCTTCTCACTAAACTACGAACAGGCGAACCCGACGAGAGACTTGCAACGTTGTTTTCTGTCGCGAAGAAAACTGGAACGCATTTTGGCCATCGCTCGAGAGTGTCTCAGCAACGATTATTTGGTACATCATTTGGGATTTCAACATTTAAACAGAAACGACATTTTGAATAGAAACCTCAGGATCCCAAAACACCTTTTCGGAAATGAGGAAAATACAAGAGCTATAATTATTTGTGATTGAACGTATATTTACATCCATAAAAGCAGCAAATTCCTTTTCCAAAGGCTATCTTATAGCTTACACAAATACCAAAACCTTTTAAAGCCATTTCTGCTTGTAACATCGGATTGTTTGCGACGATAGGTAATTGAAAAAGGTAGAGGTAATTGAAAAATGGAGCGGACTGTATAGCATGTATAATGTGATAGAAATAAAGAATTTACAACGGTGTCCGGTTCAAAAGCAAAACAAGATAGTTATAACGCTAAGTAAGCGCGTAAGCGCAGCCGTGCGTGGAGGCGCGCAACAGCTGACTTCAAGACTCCTTGTATCGCGCGGGGGTGCGCGCTGCGGTCCCAAC
This sequence comes from Cosmia pyralina, assembly GCA_946251885.1. Lineage (NCBI taxonomy): Eukaryota > Metazoa > Arthropoda > Insecta > Lepidoptera > Noctuidae > Cosmia > Cosmia pyralina. Next base: position 19,003,807 of record OX276342.1, on the reverse strand, counting down.
CCCGCATCCCTCGTTCACTGCCGCCAGCGCGCGGCGATGTTGGGAGGAGCAGCCTCAACAGGATGGTTACATAATTAATGTGATAGGACCATACGCAGCCACAAAAACAGATGCTAAAATAATGAGCGAAACCATAGATATATGAAAGAAGGAGATATGCCCGGTAGTTGAAAATGTATCAAAACCCGATGTCGCTAGGTTGGCCCCACCACCGCGCCACTACTACACATGTAGTACACATTACAAGTGACTACACGTGTAGTAGTTGATTTCTGTAACTATGTGTAATTTTTTTTATGAATAAACATATATTATTATTATTATTATTATTAAAAGAACAACCCGTGCTGATACTAATGGACAACCATGAGTCACATGTTTCTATAGAAGTTATTGACAAGGCCAAAGACAATGGCATAGTCCTGTTTACTTTCCATCCCCACACATCACACAAAATGCAACCACTTGATAGGACAGTATTTGGGCCATACAAAACGTTTTACAATAAAGCAGCAGAAGATTGGATGCTAAGTAACCCAGGAAAGCCCATTACTATCTATGACATTGCTGGAATTGCAGGGAAAGCATACATGCAAGCATTTACACCAGCCAACATCACGAAAGGGTTTGAAGTTTCTGGTTTATGGCCAGTTAATTCGAACATTTTTACCGATGATGAGTTTTTGCAATCATTTGTTACTGACAGACCTGAAAATATCTCTTCATCAGAGCCATTAACGCAGGTCACAGACACACCAAATCTATCAGTTGAAGGTTTAGCTGCTACTCCAGTTGCATCTCATGACGCCGTTCCTTCTACCTCAAAGACGTTACCGTCATCACCTTCAATTTCACTAGAGTCTGTGGTACCGTTCCCAAAAGCAAGTGCTAGAAAAGGTGACATTTCTGGCAGAGGTAGACGTAAAGGTAAGACAAGAATCCTTACTGATACTCCAGAAAAAAATGATCTTATCGCACAAAAAAAGACTAAAAAGACTGTTAACTCTTAAAATGTCGATTGTACACCATGTGTACAGATAACAATAGAATTTCAATTGTGTCTGCTAATTAGCGCGCGACGGGTTAAGGATAAAGTAGCAACGAAGCAAGTTACAAAGAACTTGAAAAATATACTAAGCTCGCCATCTGCTTCTACTTCCAGTGACGACGAGGGTCGTATTCCTTATTGCGACACGTCAGATAATGATAACGATGCGACGAGCGAAGATAATGACTCGGTTAAATTGTCACCAGAATCACGTCCTAAAGAGCAAATAGGTAATTTTGTAATAGTAAAGCTGAGTTCTAAGAAGCAAATTAAACATTATGTAGCTAATATAATAGGAACAATTGGGCATCATACATACGTTGTCAAATTCTATGAAAAAACTAAGAAAAGATTTAATTTCATAATAGGAAAAGAAGATCCGTTACGAGGTAGACGAGACTGATATTATTGTTAGATTACCTCCCCCTCAAAGCATAGGAGGATCGAAAAGACTGGAAAATACAGTTGCATTTAATTTTGCGTTTGAAGACTACAATATTTTTTAAAACTTTTAATTAGTTATTATTATTTTAAGCCGAGTAACGGAAAAAATATTAATTATATAAGCAATACCTAAGGCTGTTTAGCATTATATGACAGTGAGACTGAATTAAGAAGAATTACCTGATTATTTTTCGTTAATTAGTAAATTAAAATTGTTAAATAGTTCCTATGAAAGTTTATTAAATGATTGAAATTAATTTATTTTATTTTGGTTTTTAATTTAAGTGTCCAATGGTACAATCAGTGTCCTAAGGTTCAAGTTGCTCAGTCCAAAGGTACACGAAGGCTCTGTACCTGTGGACAAAAATACTACTTTGATAAAAATCCTTCATAAGTAAAAAATGGTAGCATGTAATTATAATTAAAATTAAATTCTCATACAATATGAAATAATCTATATTATGAAACATGCCTAACTTATGTAAAGCCTAAGAGCTATGAGAAAAAAAATATAAAGTTTTTTTTTTACGAATGTCCACAGGTACACGTCCTTCCCCTACTTGTCCGACGAGAGGTTACCTAGGAAGAACTCAGCTGGGGACTGGAATTGTCCATTAGAGTGGTGTAGGAACCACAGCGCAGTCTACCCACATATGGCAAAACTATATATCCGCCACTGCAACATTGTGGCAACATCCGTTCCCTGCGAAAGGATGTTTTCTAAATCTGGATTAAGAATTAGTCAACGCAGGACACGGCTGACCACCAGTAAGGTTGAGAAAATTATGTTTTTAAACATAAATATGCCCGAGGAACGGTTCGCCGGGTACATGTAAAAAATGTAAATAGATGAAAAAAAACAAATAAAAAAACAAGAAAAAAATAACCTCAAATTATGTATATAATGATCTTTTAAATACGCCTGGTAAAACGATAAAAGTCTGTCCCAGCCGGTCCTAAGCCTGGAAAAGTATGAAGGAAAGTTCATTTCATCGCATAGTAAAGTCGATCGTTGATAGTTGTAAAAACTAACAAACTGCAACTATTTCACTCAACGAAAACCTCGAAAACTCAATTCTGTTCCATGTTGGATAAGTTTCATCCTTTAATCCGTCTTGAAACCAGTTGCAACGACGACCGTTTTTTGCAACCGTTGTCGTCATCAGGAAAACGGTTGCGTTTCGTTCGTCAAAAATTCGACAACGACCCACCACTAATCAGAAGTCCCAAAATTTCTATAGCAATGGGATCATGTCCCTACCTACAAGATGGCAAAAAATTATCGAACAAAATGGTACCTACATCTATATATTAGGTTGGGGAAAAAGTCTTTTCGCATTATAGTATGTATGAACTTAAAATAAAATATCTTTGTCTATACTATTTGTATCTAGCTGGTTTTGGTACCATTGAAAGTTTAAATTTTAAAGAACATAATTCCAAATTCAAATTAGGAAAAAGTGTGATTTTCATTTGTTTTTCGTACTGTCAAGATAAGTGAATCTAATGAAGAAATTCGATACATTTTAAAAGTCTACTACAAAAAAGGTAAAAATGCAACGCAAGCCACGAAAAAAATTTGCGATGTTTATGGACCCAGTGCAGTGTCTGTGAGAGTAGCACAAATTTGGTTTAAGCGTTTTCAATCCGGAAATTTTGATGCCAAAGATGCACGACGCTCTGGTCGCCCTATTACGGATAAAATGGACGCCATTTTTGAAAAAGTGGAGCAAGATCGGCATATCAGTAGTTACAACGTAGCTGAAGAACTGGGAATTGACCACAAAACAGTTTTGGCGCATTTAAAAAAAACTGGGTACACAAAAAAGCTTGATATTTGGGTACCTCACGAGCTCACTGAAAGAAACCTAATGAACCGTGTACTCATTTGTGATTCTTTATTACGACGTAATGAAACCGAACCATTTTTGAAGAAGCTACTAACTGGTGATGAAAAGTGGATCACGTACGACAAGAACGTGTGAAAAAGGTCGTGGTCAAAGGCCGGTCAGGCTTCACAGACTGTGGCGAAACCCGGTTTAACTCGCAACAAGGTGATGCTGTGTGTGTGGTGGGATTGGAAGGGTATTATTCATTATGAGCTGTTACTACCAGGCAGGACCATCGATTCTGAACTCTACTGCGAACAACTGATGAGATTAAAGCTAGAAGTTGAGAGAAAGCGGCCGGAATTAATTAACAGAAGGGGTGTGGTTTTTCATCATGATAACGCTAGACCTCACACATCTTTAGCCACTCAGCAAAAGTTAAGAGAGTTTGGCTGGGAGGTGTTAATGCATCCGCCGTATAGTCCTGACCTTGCACCGTCAGATTTCTACCTGTTTCGGTCCATTCAGATTCTTTAGGCAGTGTCAGGTTAACATCACGAGAGGACTGCCAAAACCACTTGTCGCGGTATTTTGATCAGAAGTCCCAAAATTTCTATAGCAATGGGATCATGTCCCTACCTACAAGATGGCAAAAAGTTATCGAACAAAATGATACCTACATACTTTAGATAAATGTAAATAATGTATATTAAAAAATGTTATGAATTTTCTTAAAAAATGCGAAGAAACTTTTTCCCCAACCTATTATATAAAAGAAAGTCGTGTTAGTTACACCACTTATAACTCAAGAACGGCAGAACAGATTTAGCTGAAAATTGGTAGGGAAGTAGCTTAGAGCCAGGAGACGGACATAAGATACTTTTTATCCCGTTCGACAGCGTTCCCGTGTGACTTGACATGAAACGTCAGTCACTATAAAACGTGGTATAACAAAAAAGAATCAGACTTGGAATAACAAAACGCAAATGACAGCTATGTAATTGACGTATAATGACAGCTATGTAATGACGTATGGATGACAATTTGATATTTGTAAGAAATCAATATTATTGTAATTGACGTATAATGACAGCTATGTAATTATTTATTTATTTATTAAAACTTTATGCACAAGTAAAAAAAATACCGTACAAAGGCGGACCAGGGGGCTGACAGCTTTAGTTCCAATTGTATAGTTCTGGCGCTGCTGTAGCCGAATAGTCGCCATATTGCCATCTACGTCATTGTGTGTCAATGTGTGTGTACATAAACTCACGCCTTCTTTCCATGGGGTAGGCAGAAACTACAATCCTTACATACATACTCCTTTTGCTATTGATAATTTGACATTGTAGGTGTCATTGGTAATTTGACATAAATAATGTAAATCAGCCATTGTTTTGTGCAGCAGCGAGTCGACCAGGTTATTTTGTGTTCTCCTCCCCGTTGAGTTGAGATACTTGAGAAGCCACCCTCTTCCTGTTGTACGATACAATTCCACACTTTGTGGTACTCTGTACCGTGTTCTGTGATATTTATTTGTTTCACTGTGCTCCATACTTTCTCGTCATGGCGCCAAATAAGTGTTGTGTTGGTGGTTGTGATTCAACAAGTAACACTCACATACTATTTTGCATGCCCATGAACGACCATTTACGCAATTTGTGGTTGTCGTTCCTAGTTCCTACAAACCCTAATCTACTCGGATTGACAAAAAACCAATTAATGAGAAAACGTGTTTGTGAAAAACATTTTGATCAAACTCAATTTGACCAAGCTGGTGTTAGAATCCGTTATTCCTATCCTTGCTTGTTTACGGAACTGGAAATTGCTCATGGCGTACCACTTGCTAAGGGTAAGTACTTAAACCTTTAACATAATCAGCTTAGAATGTTCCCACTTCTCGGACACAGGCCTTCTCTCTTCGAGAGGGGGTTGGCTGTAATCTACCACGCGGGCCCAGTGCGGATTGGTAGTATTCATAGTATCAAAAGGATTAAATTGGCGTTGATTGTAATTGTCATCCTAAAGCCGTATTTCCTGCGTGTTTTGTCCTTCTCACTACAACAAAGCATCATTATTTCGTTTAAATACGCAAGTCATCTCCAGCTCAGTCGCGTCAACTTATACAACTATGCATGCTTTGATGTTTTTAATTATTCCAGGGTGTCATTTTCTGGATGATCATAATTATTGTCAGAGCCGAGAACAAAATGATAACAATTCAACAGAAGAACCAATTACCATGACAGGTCTGTATGAAAAAAAATACCTTACCTTGAAAAACTAACTTCACAGAGACTGAAAGATTCAGACAGCAATGTCAACCCTTTGTAAAGTTTAAAGAAAGTGTATAGAGTGCCGCAAGCAGCGTTGAATCAATATCGGTTATACGTGTATCACGCTTCTAAAACTGCTTACGGTACTTTAAACGGTCGCGTTGTTTTGCCGTGCGTATTATTTACGGCAGTCTAGATGGCGCCACTATTATGCCGCAAGCTGACGGTACTATAACCTATAGTGATACAATGCCGCTTGCGGCACTCTATACACTGCCAAGTTTAAATTACCTACTAACTGCCACAACAGACGTTGTCCTGTCCAAATTCCATAGAATGGAGCTTTAACAGTTTAACCAACTTTCCAATCTTTCTTAACGTACAAACCTTATTCAAGTATTAGAATAAGGTTACATTTACAAACATTTCTGAAGCCGTTCTCAAGTGATGTGCAAGCTGCATTTTTATTTAGGTAGGTATATAAATATATTCTTCAGTTTATTTTATAACAAAACGATCGAGTCATCATCTATAATTTCTGCTTTTCCTCTTTAAGTTTCCCTAAGACAAAGGTCCCAACTTGGTATCCTCTTAACTTGCTTGGCAAAACCTGTGACATTTCCCAAGAACATGTATATTCACTTCCTTCAACCAGCCAATCAGAAGTCTCTCTTCATTTGCAGAATGAAGGTTTGTTTTCAATTTAAATATATAGGTACATATTGGGTCGTACCATGCACATATCTACCTACAGTGATAGCCTAGTGGTATGGTATGCTTATTGAACTGGCAAGTCAAAGGTTACCGTGGAGAGGTAGTGGTAAAAGTTAAGAAGAGTTATTTTATAAAAGAGAATGAGCATAGTGCCTCCCTGTCAATTTTATGCAAGTGCTAAAAGATTCTTGTAGCAATAAAATGAAACCTTTGTCATTTAATGTCCAATGGTATGGTCACGCTGTTTAAATATACGTTTTACTTTTGTTCTAGGTTGTATATTTGCTAATATGATGTCTGAAACCACAAAAATTGAACAAGGAGAGTCAAACACGGACAACAAGGAGACTCAGATAAGTGCAGGTATGATTGAATAATCACCAACCATTATTATTATGTATCTTATTAAATTTCACCAACCCCCCTTTTCCTTTTGAGGATTCCAGTGCAGAGGACAATCTTGTACTGAATAGAAAAGACGTCAAAACATTTTATTTTGTATTCTTCCTACTCATAAAATAAATTTTGATTACAGAATGGCAACCCGTTTCTGAAATGGTTGAAATCAAGAAATCCTTACAAAAACCGATACCAAGTAAGTAAATTGCTTACTAAACATTTTCTAAGATATTATATAGGTAAGTAGGTACGTCTTGAGACATGCGCATGCTTTGAAAGAGTGACCTACTGATTTAGCGACATGTCAAAACACTTCGATTTCTCTGCTATATCCAAGTTAAATTGCAAAATGTTGGTAAAAACTGCTTAAAAAATTGTTTTTGTTTTGTACATCTAAAACAATTATTTATTATGTATTTCAGGAAAGATCGCAACTCGGTGCCATTCTAAAACTCACCGGTACATAAAGCAATGTACTAAAATTGCTTCAGATAGTCTGGGTGACACAAATACTCAGAGTCTCCAAAATGCATACAAAGCCGAAAACCTATAGCTTGTGCAAAATTTTGAAAAACTTAACAAGAAAGCTAAAGCATTCTTGTTGATGCAGTTAAGACTTGCTAGAAGAAACAAAATGGCAAGACGGTTTTCTTTAGAAGACAAGCTATTCGCCCTTGCTCTGATAAAGCAAAGTCCAAAGGGATATGAGCTTCTAGAAAAAATGTTTGCCTTACCTAACAAGAGGACACTGGCTAGAACAATGCATTCATTCAAATTTATTGACTGCGTCACAAACGAAGATGAAGCCACCAACTATCCAATTGAATTTTTAAACTCTTTGGACGTGCCTGGCTTACCACCGCACAATTTACGCCTAAAGGTTGGCTCCGTAGTAATCATGCTTCGAAACATAAACCAACCAAAACTGTGCAACGGTACGCGTTTGGTGGTTAGAAAATTGATGAACAATGTAATTTACGCTACGATAATGATAGGAAAATTCAAAGGTGAGGAAGTTCTCATTCCGAGGATCCCGATGATCCCAACCGATATGCCGTTTGAATTTAAAAGACTTCAATTTCCGATACGTCTTGCATTTGCCATGACCATCAACAAATCACAAGGCCAATCCTTAAAAGTTTGTGGTTTAAATCTAGAACATTCATGTTTTTCCCATGGTCAATTATACGTGGCATGTTCACGGGTCGGAAGACCATCTGCGTTTTGTTTTTGCGCCTGATAATAAAACAAAAAATGTCGTGTATCACAAGGTACTTAGTGAAGAGCAACCTATGTACTAAAATACAGAAATAATAATGAGTGATTAATGTAGGTATTTAATTTTTTTTGTATTTTTTCCAATAAAAAAAAACAATCTGCTTATTTATTGCCATTAAGGCGGAACAAAGTTCGCCGGGTCAGCTAGTACTTCAGATAAATGTAAATAATGTATATTAAAAAATGTTTTGAATTTTCTTAAAAAATGCGAAGAAACTTTTTCCCCAACCCATTTTAAATACTGAATGTCGAGTTAATCGTACCGCGCGTTAAAATGACTCCAGACATACTTTGACACCCCCCAATCACTCTTTATGGGGGGTAGTTTAGGAAAACTAAAAATAAAAACTTTATAATTTACTTAGATAAATATTCGTGCCAAGTTTCAAGTCTATTAAGTCAAGGAATAAGATTTTTCATACAAACTTTGGACCCCCGTTTCACCCCCTTATAGGGTGGATTTTGAAAAACCCTTTCTTACTGCACCCCTAGACCTCATAAGGAACCTACGTGCCAAATATGGAATCTCTAGACCCAGCGGTTTGGGCTGTGCGTTGATATGTCAGTCAGTCAGTCAGTTTCTTCTTTTATATATTTAGATATACAGAGTAGCAAAGAGAGGTGATGGTTTCTAAAGAACCATCACCTCTCTTTTCTAAAGAGCATGGTTCTGGACTACTTACTACTCAAGAGTAAATTACAGTGTAGCTTGGGAGAAAACTAGGATTCAACTTGTAACCATGCCATTAACAATGAGTTCAAACTTCCTGATTATGCCTAAAAAGAGTTTTTACTTTTTACCCATAAGTGATGTTGAAAACAGAGATTTGATGTGTTTGAAGCTATTTTGTGCTATGGAAACGCAAGTATTATATGAAACACAAAATTTTGATAGGCCCTATTACATGGGACTTAACTGGTGAAATGTGGGTGTACTATAGGTACACCTCTGCCTAATAGTCTAAGAGGTGACGGGATTTTTCATAACGATCATGGATACGGTTAGATTTACTTCAATGGGTTGTAGAGTAGTGGTAGTAGATGTAATTTTTAGGCTTTTTCTACAAATAAGCGTCTTGCATACACAATTATTGCTCTGAAATACAACCACTGAGAGTCGGCAGACCAACTCGTTTCACCTGTGGAGACACCATACTTCGAATAGGTACTAAAACTGACTATTTCTCTTATCGTTTTTTTTTTTTACCAACAATGCAGTGACTTGCGCGCATCATAGCTCTGAAATGCAACCACTGAGAGCCGACAGACCAACTTGTATCATCTGCGGAGACGCCATACTTTGAATATTAGGTCTTTACCTATGAAATTGCCGTTCTGCAGTACTGGCCATTTCAAATCAAAATAATTTTTGTTTGGCTAAGAATTCTAATTTCAAATTAATTTTATTTTAAAAACATGGATTTTTTTTTCCAAAAGTAGTCATTTGTTTATTGATTAGTGTTACATTTTCATCGCATTTCAATGTTTTTCGTCATCATGGATACGTTAAAAATTCGAGTAATTATGGAATATGAGTACCGTCGTGGCAGCAACGCGGCACAAGCGGCACGCAACATCAACGACGTTTACGGAGCTAACACTACAAACCAACGCACCACTTGTTATTGGTTTGCTCGCTGCCGTTCTGGAAATTTCGACCTGAAAAATGAACCTCGCGGTCGTCCGAAGACTTTGGTCGACAATGACGAATTAAAGGCGATTGTGGAAGCTGATGATACACAATCTACGGCTGAATTAGCAGCAGCTTTCGACGTTAGCGTCAAAACAATATTGGTCCATTTGCGTCAAATTGGCAAGGTAAAAAAGCTTGACAAATGGGTGCCCCACGAACTCAATGATCGCCAGCGCGAAGTACGCGTCGAGACGTGCCTTGCACTGCTCAACAGACACACAAATGAAGGAATTTTGAACCGCATTGTTACCTGCGATGAAAAATGGATTCTGTTTGATAACCACAAGCAAGCAAGTTGGTTGGATCCTGGTTCAGCACCTAAACAATGCCCTAAACGAAAACTTACCCCTAGAAAAGTGATGGTCACTGTTTGGTGGTCTAGCGCCGGTGTGATTCATCACAGCTTCTTACCAAATGGGTGAGCATAACTTCAGATGTGTACTGTGAAGAACTGAACACAATGATGGAGAAGCTGGCACATCTCCAACCAGCATTGGTCAATCACTCGTCTCCGCTGCTCCTGCACGACAACGCGCGACCTCATACTGCACAGCAGACGGTCTCCAAGTTGCAAGAACTGGGGTTGGAAGCTCTCCGTCATCCGCCCTACTCACCAGACCTTGCGCCTACAGACTACTACTTTTTCCAGAATTTGGATAACTTCTTGGCGGGAAAAAAATTCAATACCCGAGAGGCAGTACAAAATGCCTTTGAAGAATTTGTTGCCTCCCGTCCAGCTGATTTCTTTAAGAAGGGCATCAATAAACTGTCACTGCGTTGGCAAAGATGCATTGATTGCATGGGTGATTACTTCGATTAATACAAATAAAAAATGCATGAAAAAAATTCGTTTAAATTTTTTCATACAAAACAGAAGAGCTCCAGGTGGCGCTAGTGGCGCACAGTTAACATCGACTCCGTATTTGAAATAAGTAAATAAATAGTAATTGTGCATTAATTAACTAATTATTTATTTCATTGTGTGCAAAGTGACTACTGACGCTGATGAGTGTTATCTCAACAAAACTGACAATATAAACATCTGTAAGTGCAGTGTTTAAAACTCAAATAAACCAATGACACTGGCGTAAAGAAAGCGTACAAAGCGACCTGTTGATGTAATAATACCAACAACTACAGGTACAATAACAAATTTATACTAAAGACTCATTTATCTCATAAAGTGAAAATAATAGTCGTTAATTTTCAATATTTTGAATTTATAAACCCATGAAAATTGAGTAGAGTGGCATCTAGTGTCTTGCTCAACAATCGATACGGTACAATAGACATCTAGTGAGAAATAGCAGTACTGCATACACAAACTATGAGCGAAATCAATAACGTCACCGTACGGCGCGCACGAGCGCTCTCAAACTCGGACTGTAACTTAGACGAAAGCCTCGCCAATCGCACCCTAGATGGCACTGTATGAAGTATGCCTGATATATCAGATGATGACGACATTGATTTAATAACTCAATTAAAGAAAAATATTGATGATCTCACCAATAAACTCTGTAGTGCAAATGGAGAAATTGACTCACTAAGCCTTGAAATTGAAAAGCTTAAGAAGGAAAATGAAAATCTGATTCGTAAAAACTCACTCTACAAGCAAATAGTGACTAGTCCGACACAATCTCCTACCAATACGCCTAAAAAAAGGGGGACCAAACATTCAAAACAAGTAGGATGTATAAATAAACAAAAACAGACTGATTCGGAAATAACAGTAAAAGAAAAAGTTACCAAAAACTATGACAAACAAAAAACGATCACTACACATTCCAGTCCACAGATGGCGCCACTACCTTCGAATGAGCAAGGGACAACACAAAAATATATACAAGTGAACCAACACAAATTGAAAAATAAGCTATTAATAATTATAAAATAATTATTAAGTACGAATAATACCAATAATATATTAACTCTGGCAAAAGAATATTTCACAGACAATTATCAAATATGTCACTACCTAACACCAAAGGTGGATATTATGCATCTTCTACGAGATCTACAAACAAAACTTCAACACTACACAAAGAATGATTTTTGTATAATACTGATCGGCGAGGAAGATTTTAAAACGACTAAATGTTACCTTGACATAATTACACACATGAGAAACGCATTACAGAACATAAAGAACACAAATATAATTATTACTTTGCCAACATATAAATATAATAATGACTATAATATTTTATATAACTCAAGAGTGGAACTGTTCAACAACATGCTGTGTATGGACAATATTACACATAATTATTCGTATGTCCTAGACTCCAATTTAAACCTGAGCTATCACCATTCCACGTACATACGATCAGGAACCATAAAAGACTGCGCCATGAGAGTAATTTTTGAGGACCTTTTCAACCTCCGATCGGAAATCTTAGAAGAAAATGCTCTCATCGAAGACAGTGAATCAAAAGACCAGTTTTTTCTCCAGTAAATACATTAACATCCTACACCAAAATATTGCAGGTTTACTAAATAAATCAAATGCTCTTACGGTATGCTTGAATGAACTATCTGATACAAACGTAAATGTGGATATTATATGTATTACCGAACACTTCATCATGAAAGGTCACGAAAAGCATCTGTGCATACCAAATTTTAGTTTAGCTGCATGCTACAGTAGACAGGAAAAGAAGCGAGGAGGTACATGTATAATTGTTAATACTTGCCACCAATGGAGGGAAATTCCTCAAATATCAAAGCTGTCATCACCAGGGGTTTTTGAATGTTGTGCTGTCGAGCTTATTAATTATAAATTAATAGTTGTATGTATTTACAGAGTACCAAACGCCAGGAATTTAGATTACTGTTTTGATAAACTTGAAACTTTGCTTAAAGAGATATCTAACAGGCGTTCAAAGAATGTTGTAATTGCAGGTGATTTTAATATTGATGTCTTAAAACCGAGTAACAATTCAGTTGCACTTGAGTATCTACTACTAGGTTACAATTTGAAACTTGCCCTTAAACAGCCAACTCGAATGGCTAGTGGGACATGTATAGATAATTTTGCGCATAATTTTAAGAAGAGTTGTAAGACAGATGTACTTGAATTTGCTTTATCAGACCATACAGCACAGCTACTGCAATGCCCAGTTCCCAATGTATATAATATCAAATCCTGGTATATAACTAGACGAGACTACAGTAACGATAATATAGAGAAATTTAAGAATAGCATAAGCAGTCTCAAATTTTCGGAGATATATCTAACTGACGATTCCAACGTAGCTTACAATGAATTTATCGACATATTCAAGTTATTTTACGAGTTGTGTTTTCCGTATAAAGAAATAAAAATAAATCTAATCAACAAACCAAAATGGCTTTCGCGTGGCGTTAAACTATGCAGTAGAAAAAAAAGAGAACTATTGTGGCGATCCAGGTTGAAACCCAACCTTGACAACAAAACGAAATTCACTACCTATTCTAGACTATATAATAAAATAATTAACTTGACACAAAAAGCTCAAAATAACCACAAAATACAGCAATCTAAAAATAAATCAAAGACTACATGGCAGGTAATTAATCAGACAAAGTACAATATCCCTAAACAACGAATTGAGAAACTTAAAGTTGGTAATCAAATTTTATACAAACCTTATGATATCGCTAGTGCTTTTAATGACTTTTTCGTTGACAAAATACGTCCGAAAATAGATGTTGACTATAAGCCGAAAACATGCATCTCGTCCATGAAACATAACTCAATGTTTATGGCACTCAGCACACCACACGATTTGAATAAAATAATAATGTCGCTAAAAAATACTAACAGTGTTGGTTTTGATGGAATCGCCACAAAGATACTGAAGTCTGTCTCAACCGTGATATGCGAACATTTAAGCCACATACTGAACCTTATTATTTGTACGGGTAAATATCCAGATGCTTTAAAAACATCTATAATAAAACCCTTATTTAAGAAAGAAGATAAAGAGTTGATGGAATATTATAGACCTATTTCGCTCATACCGGTTATTTCGAAGATCTTTGAGAAATACATTTGCAGGGAATTATATAATTATATGGAAAAATATAAAATACTTTGCGAAGAACAAAAAGGATTCAGACAGCACAGAACCATCAATATGGCAATTTATGACTTTTTGAATCCAATAATGAGTAACATGGATAAACGATCCCCCATATGCGCTATATTTTGTGATATGACCCAGGCGTTCGATTATGTCCATTATAATATATTACTTAATAAATTAGAAGTCTATGGCATTAGGGGTAACGTGCTCGATCTTATAAAATCATACCTGGAAAACAGAACACAAATAACTGAAGTTAGCAACATTAACATAGTTACCAAACACGAAGACATTATAAGGTCTCGAGAACGTAAAATCTCGTACGGTGTACCACAAGGAACCGTGATAGGCCCGTTTTTATTTATTACTTACATTAATGATATGCCCATGTCCCTTGAAGATCCTATAACTATGTTTGCAGACGATAGCACTGTTACGATCCCATGTAAAAGTACAAATACGTATGAAAGTGACATAAATAACTCTCTTGACGCACTAATTAAATGGCTAGACGAAAATAATTTAAATATTAATTTAGGTAAGACAAAAATAATGCACTTTAGACAACGTACTCCCGGCGGAACTAATCTCAACATCCATTACAAAAATGACAAAATTGAGGAAGTAGAGGATACCAAATTTTTAGGGTTGCAAATAGATTGCAACTTAAATTGGAAAGCACACATAGACAGTCTGTGTAAAAAATTGAGTTCATCCGCATATGTGTTATATAGACTATCCTCCATAGTGGATGTCAAAACACTTCTTACGGCTTACTACGGAATAGTTGAATCGCACTTGCGCTACGGTATCATTTTCTGTGGGAACTCAACTGATCGAGATATAGCTTTTAAGGCCCAGAAAAGATGTCTCCGATCATTGTTAAAACTTAAATCGACAGACAGTTGCGCGCCTTATTTTAAGTTACATAAAATCTTGACACTTCCCTGTTTGTATATTTTCGAAGTAGCTATGTTTGTCAAGCAAAATCCATCTCGTTTTGAGCGCCTGGCTGTTGTATTCCCAAGGAATAGGCGTGACAACAGCAAATTATGTCAGGTATCATGTCGAACTACTTTGATGCGTAAGAGCGTTTCTTGCATGGCCCCCATTATCTACAATAAATTACCGAGTAGTTGGAAAGCTTTAAATACAGCACAATTTAAGAGTAGATTGCGGAAATTTTTGGTAGATAAAACGTACTACAGTGTAGCTGAGTTCCTATCGGAGAAAAATATTTGTTAATTAGTGATATCTTGATATTTTTAAAATTTTGATGTATGACATTTTTTTTTTATTTTTGACATTTTGATCTTTGACATTTAGATTACTGACATTTTGATTTTGATTTTGGAATTGTAATAATAATGATAATTGTAATAGTAATGACATGTTTAATTGATGTAATGATAATGGTATGACATATGTATAGTAATGACATGATATATAATCTTATGATACTGACCTATATTTTTCCTTTTAATACAAACATATATTTTTAATAGCTGATGATTTAAGAATTTTATAATAGTAATTTATAAATTGATCTAAATAAGTGTAATAATAATGATATAAATAATTTCAAATGTTTGCATGCCGATTGGCAAAATGTGGCTGGGCTAAATTTAATCTTAAGAACTATTATGTATTACCCATATTTGCAAAATAAAATTCTATCTATCTATCTATCTATCTATCTAAACGGCAATTTCATAGGTAAAGACCTATTATGTACTAAAACTGACCATTTCTCTGATCGTTTTTTTTTTCGCAACAATGAAGCCTCTTGTAAGCGCTATAACTCGAAGTTGCAACCACTGAGAGCAGGCAGACCTACATCATTCATATTAAGGCCCATTGAAGTAAATCTAACCGTATCCATGATCGTTATGAAAAATCCCGTCACCTCTTAGACTATTAGGCAGAGGTGTACCTATAGTACACCCACATTTCACCAGTTAAGTCCCATGTAATAGGGCCTATCAAAATTTTGTGTTTCATATAAAACTTGCGTTTCCATAGCACAAAATAGCTTCAAACACATCAAATCTCTCCTCCCGTGACCTCTCAGTCTCAATCTGCCTAGCCTTTTCCCAACTATGTTGGGGTCAACTTCCAGTCTCACTGGATGCAGCTGAGTACCAGTATTTCTCAACTCTCAGTCTATAACCAATAATGCTGATAATTGAATTGGACATTCCTTACTGATGTTTGCGATGCCTTAGACTTGTTAAAAAATGACTAGAGTTGACTCTTTCTTATTTTATATTTGTTCAAAACAAAAAAGCCTGATTTATCCAAAAATATGTATAAGAATAACTCACTACTAATACTATTATTATTATTTTTACTTAAAGTAAAAGTTACCACATTCTTTGATTTCAATAAAACTTTATTTTTCTAAACTTTAAATTGCATTTTTCTTATAATCATTAGGACATTCCCTGTTCTTTGCCTGTACTCTTCATATCGAGCCTGTTATGGAAGAACATCGTAAACGACAAAATATAGGTATTTCACTTTTTTATCGTAACGTCTAGTTAAAATTATTTAGACTCTAATGCAAAGACCCCAAGACTCATATTTGCATAAACGTCAAAATTATAACAGGAAATAAATAGTATCGCAAACGACAAAAGTTAAAGTTTCCAATAGTAGAACAATCAGAATTATCGTAACCAACTTATCGTAAGTAACGCTTGTCACTTACGATAAAACATAGATAGATGATCTGCCCGAAATCTGTATTGCGTTTAATTATCATATTAAGCATTTTGTTTATTTGCAGGAAGTAGGTACTCTAATCTAACTGTTTGACTGCATATTTATTTGAATGAAGTAATATTTCATTTAGATTTTTTATTTTTTATAATATTGAAATGTTATTAATCTTGAAAAATAAAATGAATGTAAAAAAATATTGTAGGTAATAATTGTTGCTGAGCAATAACTAAACACTGATTGTTAGAAAGGTTCAAGTTCAAACTTGTCCGAAATAACGATTTACAGCGTCTTGCGTATAAGTTTTGTTGTTGTTTAGTAATTAAAAGTGAAGAATTACTGTCAAACGTGTAATTACGAGGCTCAGTGTTGCAAAATTAATAAATATTTAGTGCAGGGCATTCGTGTAAGTACAATCAATATTATTTTTATTATTAAAGAGATGGTATAGGTTGGTGGTATGTTATTTTGGTGTGAATTGGGTGTCGGCGGCATGTTCTTTTTATGATTTATGTTTCATTAACCGAATTGCGTGTACCTACTTACTGCTATCGGCTTAAAAATAAATAAATACATAAAAATTGTATGATGTATGACGATGAAGTTGTAGGTACTCAGATACTTAACTATTTACGTATGTATGGCTAGCACTCACCTATCATAAGCTTCAGTGCAGTGGCATGATATAATAATTTTCTTTTCAGCATTCCGAAAATCATCATGAATAATGAAGAACAGGAGAATCTTGTGAAAAACCAACCGGTCTTAGTTCCGTACCTAAATTCTGATTCGACGTATTGTAGTTCAGAAATAGATTTTAGTGGAATTGATTCTGATGAATCTTGGGTAATGCCAATGAGCAAAAAAGTAAAGCGGCTTTTTGAATCTCCTCATCATACCGATTCAGCGTCTACATCTACAGCTTCTTCTACGGTTTTGCGTACATTCTTCGAAACTTACAGCAGTTCTACTGAAACAGAATGTAACGATGGGATAGTTGATGATGATGAAATAGTAGGCGAAAAAGGATTTAGAAAGAAACGTCCTCTACCAAAGCGATTACAAGCCAAGTCAGAAAGATGTTCCGGTAAAGGTAAAAAAGTTCAACCAAACCCTTGTGCAGGGAAAAAGTGTGGTAATAAATGTGAGTTGAACTTTAGTGATGAAGATAGAATGAATATACACGAACTTTATTGGGGTTTAGGGAGTTCTGTAAGACAACGAGACTGGATACTGGCATTAGTCGAGGAGACAAATGTTCGCCGGCGAAGAGTAGAATGTAGTAGGCGATCAGTCTCCTATCGTTATTACTTTCCTTGTGGAGAGGGTGGCAGAAAGAAAGTGTGCCAGCAGTTTTTATTAAAAACGTTAGGAATATCACAGATGACGTTAAGATATACTCTTAAAAATATAACTGCTATAAATGTATCTAAGCCAGATGAAAGAGGTAAATCAACACCTTCTAAAAAATATAGTGAGTCGGTTATTCAAGCAGTAAAGCAATTTATCCAAAAACTTCCAGCTGTTAAATCTCACTATTGCCGTAATAAAGGAAATAAATTGTATTTGCCTTCCGAGTTCAGAAATTTGTCATTCCTGTATAATAAGGTTTATCTTCAAGATGAGACTGTAAAAGAAATAGGTTCCGTGCAGAAACAAACTTTCAAAAATATTTTTAGAAATGATTATAATATAGGATTCCATGTACCGAAAAAAGATAAGTGTGCAATGTGTGAGCGCATCAAAAATTTAGATATAACAACTCAAAATGATGCCATAAATTCAGATGAATATAAAATACACGTAAAGGAAAAGGATGCCGCAAAAAGTAAATTTTTGGATGATCAGGTTCGCAGCAAAAACTCAAGTGACTTTTTGTGTGCGAGTTTTGATCTCGAAAAAGTCCTAACTACCCCGCACGGAGACAGTATAAATTTATATTATTCAAGAAAATTGGCCTATTTTAATGAAACTATTTACGAGACTGGAACCAAGAATGGATATTGTTACTTATGGCATGAGTCTGAAGCCAAAAGAGGCTGTAATGAAGTTTGTACGGTGGTTTTTAAGTACCTCAAAATGATTGATGAGAAGGGCGAGCATTCATCTTTAGCTTTGTACTGTGATAGTTGTTGCGGACAAAATAAAAATAGAGCGATGCTTTCGATGTTGTCGTACTTCATAAGTAATGTTGCAATGTTCATTGAGAACATAACTATAAACTTTTTGATTCCTGGGCATACAATGATGCCGGTAGATTCGGTACATGCAACCATCGAAACCTTCATAAAAGGAAGGACAGTTTGGGCACCATCCCAATGGCCCACGCTAATTTGTAATGCCAGGACAAATCCAAAGAATTATGAAATTAAAATGTTAGAAAATGCCGAAGTCCTGGATTGGAAAAAATTTGCAGATCTATATTTACCTAAATCAATTAAAATTCCAGTTACAAAGCTAAGATCAGCTTGCGTTAAAAGAGAGAAGCCAAAAATAATTGAACTTAATTACGGATTTAGTACTGATTGCGAAAACCAATGCGTGGATCTGAGCTTTTTAATTAGATCTCGCCAAAGTCAACAGCGTCTCCAGGCACCCACGGCGGCATACTTGGCAAAAATACCTATTGCTAAACCAAAGTACATGGATCTGAAAAAAATGTGTGACAAGGGTATAATTCCTGCACAATATGCGCAGGAATACCTTGCCTTGCCTTATGATGACAATACAAGAGACTTACTACCGGAAGAAAGTGACGACGAATGATTGATTCTATTGATTTATTTGATGTTAATGAAAATTGTTTAAGTACCAATTATTAATATAAACTGATTTATTATGTTTTCGTTTTATTGTGAAAAAACTTGATATTGATATACCTGATATTATAAGGAAAAATGATAGCGTAAATGACGATTTTTGAAAAACAAGATGAAATTATGACCTTCAATTTTATCTTAAGCGACAAAAGTACTCATTATTTAAATCTTTCTGCAATGATTTGATTGATTATACGTAGATCCTAACGTGTTTTGCACATAATACAAAAACCGGACATGTCTGATTAACCAGTAAAAAATAACCAGTAAAATACCTCTCCTGTAAAATTGTATGTTTGTCGCTTACGATGTTCTTCCATAACAGGCTCGATATATTGAGGATCAAAATGAGAACCACATACAAATTAATTCTAGAAACTTTTAGATACAACTTGACTATAGAAGTAGTGGGTGGAAAATGGTGACCATAGTTTACAGAGTGTTTACCCTCCGTAGACTAGGGTCGCCATTTTGAAATTTTGAAAGTCCTCACAAAAAGCCAGACATTTACAAAAAAGCCTGGACATTTTACTTCAATCTTTCTTTTTCAGTAACCATTTAACAATTTTTATTTACTTAAATTTTATTGCTAACTAATAATACAAATGCGAAAGTGAGTTTGTTTGAATGTTACACTTTCACGCTAAAACGGCTGAACAGATTTGGATAAAATTTGGCACATGAGTAGACCATGACCTGGATTAGGAAATAGGATAGGTACTTTTTATACCAGTAGTATTTTTTGCGTGGGATTATTTCCGACATCATACGGGCGAAGTCACGTCCAAAAGCGACTGTTCAAAATGATCTAAACATCTATGAAAATGAAATATTAACTCAATGACACAAGGAATGTGTCGAATGAAGACAGTACACAACAACTCTCATTCTCTGACAATAACTTTATCCTATTGAGACAAAGTTTAATTTTCCTAGTTGTCGAGTCAATTTTGAACAGTCTGTTCGTCCCAATTTTTTGACACTGTCTGTATCATACTCTAGCTAGACCAACACTAACATTTGAAAACAAAACGAGACAATGCTATTATCACAACCAATCATTTGAGACCAAACCAAAACTACAACAACCTGAATTTCACAACATGGTGTTCAAATCTTATTCAAAAAAATTTATAAGTATAGTGGAGCTTATTTTTTTTTTAGATTACTTCAAATTAACAAGCGATCCTACCAATCCACTGCCCAAGCATAGCCAAAATGGGTGGCCAGTTGGCTACACAGTAAACACCACAGGTAAACACTCAAAAGATAAAGTCACGCGTTTACATCACAGAGATTGGCAATGTACTACTAATTACTCGTAACTACCGCGCATAATTAAACACATGTGAGTGAATGTGGACGAATACAAAATCTTGAGTTCATACAATGGTAAATTAGAAGAAATATTGGGCTTGAAAACCTAACTTGTCACAAAACCACTGCCTACCATCTCGTAATGACGCATTCTGACGCAAATCATTTCAAGATTGACACTAGCGATCGCAGAATAAGGTTCTAGGCAACATTGTACCCAAACCAACATTGGTATACACCGCAAAAAATTGTAGTTTGTATTGCAGCGCAGACGTACGTAACCCTTTAAAACCTTTTCGACTGTTTTAACCTGTAGTTTGCGTTGACAAGACAACGGACCACAGACAGACTACATAGAGATACTATGGTTGCATAGACATAGAGTATAGGACCACAGACCAATTAGGTACAGAATAGGAAAGGCGCGGACTGCCTACGATTGGAACCACTATATTTGTACACCCGTCGCTTTTGTATAGTAGCTATTTTTTTTGGGTAGAATATACCCTTTTCAGTGTATTTTTGAAAACCCCAAAGTGCGCAAAAAAAAAATTGCCGACAATTTTTTTTAAGGTCATTTTCAAACGTCTCCAAGTTTATGGTCAAATAAATTTAAAAAAATTGTAGGAAGGCGTGGTTGACGGAACCCCGCTTGGCGGGACTCCTATTTCTGGGTTGTTTAAAAAAAAACCATCTAACCATAAAAACCGTAAAACTAACCATAATAATCTTTCAGAGCCCGCCATCCCCTTCGAACCTAACCTGTCCGAGTCCCGAGCTCGCTTCGCTCGCTCTTGCATCCTAGGTATTTAGTGTGTAGTGTACTGTGAGGTCTCGAACCTCACAGTAGGAGATTTACTAAATTAATAATGAAACGAGAGGGACTCTAGTTGAATGGGACTAATGCCCGGTATAATTTAAGCTTCAGATAAATTATAATTCACACTCTTAACTAAATTGGTTCTACACGGAGACCTACCAGAATCTATCTGTCGTCCTACAAAGAAAACCGAGGTTCGTTTTTCTTTCTAGAAACATACAATATTTGAATGATTGAATGTCAGCCAGCATAACATTGTAGAGGCTTGACCAAAGCATCAAACCTGTAAATGAGCTACGCCCCCTTTGAATAAAAGTCTTGCAGTAGTCCACTTCCAATTCAGACCAAGACATTCGATCATACAAACCAAACCTACCTATTCCTGATGTATAACTTACCTATCTCTGGCAAAGGAAGACATCTGGGGAATTGTACTTGCTGGTACAGGCTAAGCTCTGGACAAACGAATCGCGAAAATCTAACATGCTAAGTGTCAGCCAAGTTAACATTTATGTGTGCCAATGTGCACCCAAAACTAACGCATTTATCCAGTCTGAGCCCCGTCAAACAAAACCCAGAGGGAAAAGGATGACGTGCCCCCTGCGATAACAATATGTGTGACGATTCACATCAGCCTAGATGGGGTTGAAAAAACTGAAGAACTCAACATCGCGATTAATTAATCTATCGGACAGTATTGAGCCAGAGGGAGGCATGCGTCAGGAAGTTAAAATTCTATCGTCGAACCTAACTCACGTTCAAATTCCAGCAAGTTAAAAAAAAATATCGCGTAAAGTCAACACTAAACCGTCACGTATTACTACTGGTCCAAAATTACCAAACTGTGGATCCTCTGATAGAAACTGCACCAATTGTGTCAACTCAACACACTTCGCAAGGACTATATTATCCCGTCAGCTTTTTTTTTTTTTTTTTGAATTGGCATCTCGTAGTGTGACTATGAGAGGTCTCGACTACTTAACCGTACTTTCCCGTGGGTGCCTTTCAGCGAGCTCAAAAGCCTCCAGCCAAGGGCCATAACATACTAACTAAACTTATAAACTAAACGACTGCGCACTAAGGGCACCCCCTGTTGGGTACGGACCTCGGCTTAGGGCGTCGTTGTCATTACCATTAGAACAGCAAAGCAAAGAAACCGGCTGGATCAAGTCAGGGGAATTATTATTATCAGGGGAGTTTAAAGCTACAGGCTCAGCTACGCCACCAGTTGGCTCGATTAAACCGATTAAGGGACATGAATTTACATTTACGTTAGATGGTCTTAAACGCGGGGGGCCTCGGTGGCGAGGCCGGAATGTAGATCTGTTTTTAACCGAATTCAAAGGGAGGAGTTTCTCAATTCGTCGGAACCTTTTTATTATTTTTTTATGTATGTTCCCCGATTACTCGAAGATGGCTGGACCGATTTGGATTTTTTTTTTGTTTTATTCGAGAGGGTATACATCAAAGTTGGTCCCATATGAAATTGATTAACTTTGCTTGGGTAGTTTTTGAGTAAGCCTCAATAATACGTATTTTTTCCCCATTTTTATATGGATGGCGTTCTAGTTTGTTTTGCAGGTAGTGTATTAGAATTTGTGTGGGGTAGGTACCACAACTAAAAAGTGAAAAATAAAAACTTTTTTACAAAAAAAAACAACCGACTTCCAAAAACAACACTACAAAGTGAAAAATAACTTTAATTTTGGAAGTCGGTGGCAAAAAACGACAATACATTTAACCAGACACCGACTTTCGAAATTAAAGTTATTTTTCACTTTGTAGTGTTGTTTTTGGAAGTCGGTTGTTTTTTTTTTGTAAAAAAGTTTTTGTTTCTTATAGACACTGCTAGTTTCCCTACTACTTTCCTGGAGGAGAGTGATAGGGTCATCGGGTTCAGTGAGGGCATGTTGCGGACGGCGGATCCTACTGATTCTACTGGGGACATAACTAGCGGACTCGACAACCAAGGGGTTGCGATGTTTCACGGCGGAATCAAAGAAACGCTTGGAAAGGCGTTTCAAGTACTTACGGATGGTCGGGACTTTAAGATCTAAGTGAAGGTTTTCGTTCCGAACGAACCAAGGGGCTCCCGTTACCTTTCGGAGGAAATGGTTTTGAAGGGTCTGCATCATATGGATGAAGCGGGACTTTGCGTGCGCATAGGACATAATAGGTCGAATGCACGCTGTGTAAATACGCAACTTGCACTTAAGGGACAATTTGCTGCGTGCATTCAGAACGGAGTGTAATCGACTGAGAGCAAAGTAGGCCCGCGAACGAACTTGCTTTATGTGCTCTGAAAAGGTTAAGTAGCTATCGAGCGTCACACTTAAATATTTGGCTCGCTTCTCCCAAGGGATCTGCTTGCCAAACATGGTATCCCGTCAGCAAAGCTGGTTACAACTTATAGCAAAGTCACCCCCCTCCAGGAGGTATTCACAGTTTTTCAATATCATTGACTACCCCTAATACGTCATACTAAATGCTTGAGGCTGTTCATGCTAATCTGCCCTATCGACCCATACTGAAGCGACGATGTTGTTGGTTCACTTCCTCTTGCTCTTCAATGATGTGGGCAGCGTTATGGGTAGCGGTGTAGGGTGTGTGATACCTCACACGCTCCTGGCTGCGTCCGATGTAGCACTCAGCATATGAAAACATACACAAAGTATTTATATACATTCTTTGATGTCACAAAATAATAGTGACATAAAAAGACTGAAAACAAAGACAATTGACAATTAAATAATTCTTAAAAGAAAAAGTTTCCAACTATTTATACTAAAAGGTTTAAAAAGTTTACTTTTAATAAAAATGTTTACAAAAATATCTCTTAACCTTCTTTTATTCAATTTAAAGTACTTATATTTTACATTGGTAACTTATCTATAAAATGTTTATTGGTTTTCTTGTCCTTTTTTAAATTAAATGTTCTAGGAACCAATCTTTTAAATTTAATTTTCTTTACAGATAAACTTTTTTCTTTTTATATATACATATTGGTATGTTCATATTTCTTTGGTGTCGTAAAGAGGTATTAGGGAACGTATCACAACATTTTTTAATAAAAATTTCCACTTGCGCAATTTCAACCACAGCATCGACTGCGCTCGACTCCACGACATGTGAGGGCTCGAACCTCGTAGTAGGAGATTTACTTTATTAATAATGAAACGAGAGGGACTCTAGTTGAATGGGACTAATGCTCGCTATATTTTAAGCTTCAGATAAATAATAATTCACACTCCTTAACTAAATTGGTTCTACACGGAACCCTACCAGAATCTATCTGTCATCCTACAAAGAAAAAGAAGGTTCGTTTTTCTTTATATAGCACATACAATATTTGAACGATTGAATGTCAGCCAGTATACCTAACATTGTCGAGGCTTGACCAAAGCATCAAACCTCTACAGTGGTTGATATAAAATTTTGATTTACAGAATATGATTGCATTTTATTAATTAATTTATGTTTTATTATTTTCTCTATATCAATAGTTAGCTAAGAATTATGAAAGAAGGACGAGTGAATGCTGGAATTTTAGTACACTTGGGAAAAGCGAGTTGAATACCGAACACCGACGGAAAAAGATTGTATTTCCAAAAATCATTGGCCTTGACTTTCGATATCGTGGCGCGACGGTATAAGTTTGTTTTCCGTGATAATTGTACAGTGTTAAAAGTTGTGTAAACTACTCTACCTAATTGTTCTACCTTGTGATTTATGTATGCTTTGACCGAAAAATAATTATGGTAAATAGTAGGTGCGGTCTGTTTTTTAATCGAGACTAATTTGACAGGTGTAAATGTCAAACTATGAAATAAAAAATGATACTTACATGCATCATTTGAAATGTCAAATTACAATCCGAGATTAAAAAAACAGACCTTAAGGGGGATGCGCTAAGGTAGCTCGCGAAATTCAAATTTTCTTATGTTTTTGTACAATTTGCAGCTCAGTGTCAGGTTGTATGTTGATTAAAATATAAGACGCGGCCGTAGCTAATATGGCTTTACAGAATTATAATCATTAGAATCAGCAATACAATTCCATAAGTAAGAATTGACCTCAAAACTAGCGATTTCATGAAATCATGAAGTTTGAGGTCAATTCTAACTTATGGGGTTATATTGCTGATTCTAATGATTATAATTCTGTAAAGCCATATTAGCTACGACCGCGTCTTTCACCGCGTTTCATATATCTATGGCTTAAACGCATACATTACGATCAAAAATATATCAATATATCTGTTATTACTTATTAGTCAATACGTTAAGTTTTATGTTGGCGCCAAAAACGTTAGTTCGCTTTTTTTATACGTCCATGTTCTGTTCATGTCAATGGAGAGGTAAAGGAACGATGCCCAAATAGCCTTGTCGGATTTTAAAACCATGTTTATCATCAGTTCTCTTTTCTCATCAAATCACCAAATGTAAAAAAACTCATTCCAGTACTTTTTATCTACCTTTTAAAAAGCAGTAGGTACCTATGTGTTTACGTTTAACTTTTCTATAAGTAACCTATACATAATGGCAGACAGGAATGAGGCATGAAAGACAGTTGATATTATTCACATCAATAGATGGCACCTGGAAAAACTAATCGGTAAGGAAGGGGAATAAGGGCGAAGGGGTTCCACTTCCCGCAGCGCCAGAGACCTCCCTGCGCCCCTCCTGCTCTAAAAGATATTTGACCCGGTAACGACATCGATGTCGGTGAACAAAATATGACAAGCCTGTCACTTCAAAGTGATTTCGTTAGTTCCATTTAAAACCACCGGGTCAAATATACTACAGGCACTATACCACGCGGAGTCACGATTGTCAAACTCGATTTTAATTGTGTCAAAAAATTGTTATTAAATTTAGAGGGTTTTTTTGCAGAATAGCTCTAAGATTCTCATAGCAAAAAGTAAGGAATTTTAGTGATAGTTTAGTTAGTTTAGTTCGGTGTACAACAGAATCGGCACCATTCCATTGTGTGGCATAAACTAAACTAAAGTCACTTTAGTTTATGCCACACTTGCCACAGTCGCCACCTGTCGCCGCCACAGACAATACTACAGTCCTACCAACTTATCTGTGAACTGAAAGAGGACGGCACCGTCGATGGTTCGACACCACAGAACTATTATAGTTCTGTGGTCGACACAATCGAATGACAGGCGTCGGCACAATCGAATGACATTTCAACATGACGGCCGTAGTTCCAATTTTCGCCATTTCATAGCACATTTAGTAAAGTGTATATTGGGAGGCGTTGTGTGTGCGTCAGTGTGCGAGGTTTTCGTTCTTCTTTTTTTTGGCTTTAAAAGTGGCATTATGAATAAACACAATTTTGAAATTGTACGGGCAGCACGGAGTACGCACAATCGTCCATGAATACTTGCTCATACTCGATGATCGCCTCTTTCACTTGTTTTCCTTTATATATTTTATCTAAAGACAATACTACTTCGGTACCGTTATGATCCAGCCTGCCCCTTCTGGCTGTTCTCCACCCAGCGACGTACAGTCGCTTAATCTTTAGTAGTTTGTAAGCCCTGGACGGAGGCTTTAAGTTCGCTTAAAGCACCCACCGAATAGTCCGGTTAAGCAGTCTCGACCACCAATGGTCAACTGCAAGAAGTCATTCATCAAAAAAAAAAAAAAAACAATACTATTTCGTCTGTGAAATGAAAGACATCAAGAGAAACAACAAATTGACGTTTAGACAGATAGACAGCAAGGTTGATTTGATTCAGTTTTCTCATTTTTATTTTGTAACCTCTGCGTAGCGATATTCGCTTATTAGCTAACTGTTGAGGACGGTCAACCCAACGGTTGTGTGGTTTTTGTTTTTGTAGTGTGGTTGTTGGGTTTCGGCAAAGACTATGACTACATCTCCAAAGATGTAGTCATATTCACAAGTCAATGTCTCAGCCATCAACGAGATTTTTAACTTTTTCTTAATGTTATTGATTTTACATTGGTCTGTGCTGTGTTGTTTGTCTTCGATGTTGGATCAGTGGGTCGTCTTATGGGCGGTGGTTATCGTGTCGAAATGGAAGCTACGAATTGAGGCTTCAACCTGATTCAATCAAAATAATGTCGCAATGGTGAAAGGCACATAAACACTCAGTCTACACCGTAGATACAGTTGCATTTTTAGCTTTATTAAAGCGGTCAATTCGGATCAGGTACAACATTATTGAGGCACCACTGGATAGATTAAGTTAAAAATAAATACATTTTATGGCAAAGGAACAATTCATTAGACATTTCTTTACATTGATTACTTAATAGACATGGGACGGGTACCCAATTTGGGTCCGGTAGCCACCAGATTTGGCCGGGTATTGGGTAATAATGCTAGGTCCTGACAAAGCCAGGTAATGTATTGAAGGAAAAATAGTGACTAATATTAAAAAAAAACATTAATTAAGCAAGCCAAATGCAGGAAAATACAAATGGTTTTAAATTTTAATATTTGTTATTAAAAATTGGCAAATTATGGTTTTTCAGCACAGTTGGCATTAAGTCGACATCTTTTCTTCTCATAAATTAATACAGTTTTAGAAAACGCATTCTCTGTAAATGGAACTTGCATGTGTTAATAAAATATATTTAGCCGCAACTTTTTGTAACTTTGGATAGTGTCCTTTTGTAGGGATTTGTATCTCTTCCAACCCTTGCCGAGCTTAATAATGATCAAATTCCAATGGAGCAGAAATTTTTGGAATCATCATTTGGTTTACTACTGGTTGACCTGTTGTTAGCATTAGAGGTTGGAATGGGTAAAGTATATTTACCTAAACTTCGAGGAAGTAACAGAGTTTATAATACCTTTTCTAAAATCCTGGAATGAGGATAATGATGTTTAAATCATGGGATTAAAAAATCACGAATTATTTATTGGACTTTATTGTAAACAAACTGTTTATCTAGTTATAAGGAAACAGTTTATCTACATGTACTGAGCACATGTGTTTAATTGTTTTGTTGTCAAATCAATTTGTAAAACTACCTATAATAAATCTGTTGAACTACTCGGTAAGTAACTGATTTAGTTAATAGTTACAAAACTGTTTATCTATTTATTACTATTAGTTTTGCTACCTAAGCATCACATTCACTGGTTTATGGCTCCCGCAGATTGTCCATCAGTATTCAGTTCAGCTAATTTCTCAACCCAACCATGAAAATGTTGCACTTAAAAGAAACTAAGCATTGACTTGATGTGGGTAAACAAAAAATATACATAGTAGTATACATTTAAGTAACTATATTCAGTATAAAAAAATAATATAAAACTAACTTTAACACAATCAACTTAGTATTTTTACACAACTGCCCCAAAAAGGAGTGAAATGTTTTCAGGGTTCATGTATGTTTTGTGATTTTCTGTATTCCAACATAACTTGAATGCAGATTTCGATGTATGGGGTATTGTTAGAATCCTTATATCATCCCAAGTGACAGTGGCTGTAATTAAAAAAAAAAAAAAGAATATGGCAGCAGTATGACTCCATTTTCAAATATGAAAAAGTCTTCAATTATTACAATATGGGTATCAAATATGTAAGTATCAAGTATGTATGCTTCGGCTAAAGGTGGGTGTGAACATAAACTTAAGATTAGCCGGCTAAACTTAGGTCTAACTTTGAGGAGGTGTTAATGTTAGTTTCTTCTATCTTTAGCCGGCTAAACTTAAGTGTAACTGCAGGCCCTTGGCTAAAAATGTAGAAGGAAATGAAAAAGGAAACAATGTAATGTTTAATATTTTGACACAAAAACTTTCAAAAACAAAGAGATTAAAATTATACTAGCAATAGAGCGGCCATGGGTAAGGCCGTGTAATTATGTACATAGTAATTCTTGAGACATGAACAAATTAGTAACACACGGTAACGCAGTAACGCTCGCGACCCATCTAAAGCTAGGTCTACAATGTAATAAACTAATTCAGCAATCAATTTTTGCTAGTTGTTGAATTAGTTTTTTTGACACGTTCTGCACTGATTTATAAAGTAAAATATAATTTGGATGGTTATTTAAAAATAATAAAAGGCCATGTTTGAAAACAATTTAATTTTTAAGCGAGTACTCAACTAATAAAAATATTAAGCCGTACCGAACCGACTTCAATTAACGGTAATAATTTTCAGTTAGATTGCAAATGTTAAAAACCAAGATTCAAATCACTCAGTAATCTAAACAAATTATTAGTAGTTTGTACACATTATGAGCGTGCATACAGAAGACTATGCAGATTCTGCCAGATGCATCATTATCAATTAAATCTTAAGATAAATATTATTGTCTTATTTCTATCAGTAAAATTTATCTGAATAGAAGAAAACTGAATAATCGTATATTGCGTATCATCTCACTAAATTTTATATTTTCACATGTACATATTATTATTTTAATTGTTAGCTTATATAGTGTACCTTATGTTGAAACAAATAAAAAACGTTTGTAGTTACTGGTAACTAATTTTATTATTAAATTTTACAATAAAAGTTTTACATAAAAAAAACATTAATATTTTTTTAAAATATGACAGTTTTTCTGTCCCATCGAGCTTTCAAATCACAATAATTTCTTAAACAAAGTAAACTCTATCACAACTTTCATTTTTTAAGAAGTACTCTTTCGAACTCAATGTTAACTCAACTTTCTTAACAACATTTGATGTAGGAACTATATCTCTGTCGACCTTTTTTGGTTTTACAAATTTTAAAGGATTATTAACAGTTTTTAAAAAATTTATACAGTAAAATGTCTCAACCTCTTCATTTGAGACGTTTTCAATAAAACCTACATAGAACTTCCAAGTTTTTTTTTCGTAATACTTAACAATCACACTGTCACCTTCATTATTTTCAATGTAGTTTGTTTCTTTTTCATTAAAGATTCGTGGCTCTTTTTCTCCTCCAGTTTGAATATTGTGATATTTGTTATTTTCTTCTTCTCTTTGTATTCTATTTGTGATTCCCGTAATTTTGTTTTCTGCTTCAACAAAATTTTCCATTTTCTTGGTCTTGTTTTCTACTTTTATTTGAACTAAATCCACGGTTTGCTTAGTTTCGTTTTCTTCTTCAATTGTATCATTTTGTGTTGTTATAATTCTGTTTTCTTCTTCTATTTGAACTCTATTTTCGGTTTCCATAGTGCGGGTTTCGCTTTCCTGTTCTATTTGGTCCGGTACTTGATTTTGTGCTTCCTCGTTTTCGATTATATTTTGCATTATTTCTGATTCATTGTCATAAAAATCTCTCGCAAATTCTTCTAAAAGTTGTTCGTCATCATCAACACAGTAGTCCGAAGAATCGTGTAGGGAAAATATTTCATCATCAGTGTCTGTTGTATCATCATTAGAGGCAGGCTCTTTTCTTTTCAATGTTTTTGTATTAATTTTTTTTATCTGCCTTAAACCTTCCTTTGACGTTGATGGAATTGGATTGTCATAAATATTGTTAGTGTTTTTATTATATTTACTTGTTGATAAATCATAATTTTTTGAAATTACTGTTGTCTCTGGCCCAAAAAAATTCGTTAAATCCGTAAAGCCTCGGTTTTCAGGTAAGAATGTAACGTCGGATAAGATTGTGACTTTATTTTTATTACTGACATTTTCTTTATTTGTGATTTTCATCTTTTTCTCAATTGGTTTCTTTTCTGAGTTATTGTCTCCTTTTCGTTTATTATTCTTAAGCTCTTGTTTTTTATAAAGTACATGAGTTTTGATATTTAGGCAATTGCAGAAACCTTTAAAAGTTTCTGTAGTTGTATTGAAACAAAAACAACTAAGGCATCGGAATTTGATACTGTTCTGTAGTTCTGATGAATCTGTATTGTTGACAATTTGATGCAAAGACATCGTTTGAGGTACCGGTATCAGGTTTTCCTTTACAGAGTATGTTTTAATAGCGTCTTGTGATATATAAAATATTAATATTTTAGTATCCGATTTCTGCAAAACTTCGTAAGCCATTTCAGCATTTGGTATGTCAACGCCTTGTGAAACCACATTATCAAGGCGTCGTTTTACTGCCGCACCCACTCCATCAGCCGCTCCTTTTCCATGCGACGCTTCGCTAAAGTTTCAGGTGGAGTATGGGAATCCTTTTTCGTTTGTAAGTTTGGAAAACAAGTAAAAATTTTTTTTCTGTTTATATTGGCTTGTTGGGCCGTCCGAAAAGAAGTGAATCCCTATAACATTCGGAAATTCTGTTCTTATGTATGTTAATACCGGCTCCAAATGTGCCCAAATTGCTTCTGGGCCATGCTCGTTATTGGGCGAAATGGACGCAAATGTCTGAGGCTGCCTTTCTTTGGTGTATAGGACTCCAGTATGTATGGTGAGTTGGGGCTTTGATGCCCCCCAGTGCATAGACTGCACTTCTTTCGTTAGTTTACAGGTATAATTTTCGGAGAAGTCAATATGCACTGCAACTTCATGTACTGTTAAATTTTTTATGCAAGATAAATACTGTGAATATTGGTGTTTAATATTATATACGTGCTTCTTTAACGTGTTTAGGTCATTATTATACAAATTTGTTAATTCAACCATTGTGCTATTAATTCCTTTTTTTACAATTTTTTCGGTACTTTTGTTTGTTCCGTCACTTTTGTCCACATATTCGTGTTTTTCACGTACAAATTCTTCCCAAGTAACCATCTCATCGCAACTGTGAGCATCCCAATCAAAAATAATATCCTTATTTCGACATGTGGCACAATCTCCATAGGCACATTCCTTTGAATTAATATCACACACTACTCTTGTAAAGATTTCGTCGAAATTTTTGGTATCAATCAATCCTGAAGCGTATAGCTTGTCAGTTTTAAATATGAAATTTTCATGTTTTATGCATCCGCATGTGTCCCGATCAGAGAGTTTTGGACGTAACACATAGAATGGCTTATGTTTCTTGAATGAAGAGAATTTTGCTTTACCGCCTTCGTTTTTGTATTGTTTATAGATATCTTTTAATGTTTTCAGTAAATACCTTCTCTGTCTTTTTATTTTCTTCAATGTTTTTACCTCTTTTTTTCCCGCCGTTGCCCTACTCACATCGTCTCTTTCGTAAAATTGCTGTATTTCTTCCACCATTTTTTTGTATCTTCGATCTGTATATGCTTTATTGCGCCGTGCTCTTCCTTTTAACCCCAGTATAAATGTCAATTTACGCTTTTTCCTATATTTCTTCACAACTTCGTTTTCTGTCATTTTTTTGAAAATGTTACGTTCATCATTGCTCTTTGTGTCTTTATAAGCATTTTGTATCACATTTGTCAAAATATTGTGCTCTAAAAGAACCCTTTTCACTTTATCTTTTTCTTCATTTGTAATATTTGGTAAATTTTCTTCTATAAATGAGCAAGTTTTGGATAGAGGTGTTACATTTTGATTTATTTTTGGTATTGCGTTTTTTTCTTCTGATTGAATTAGCAAAAGATTCTGTAATTGAGTATTTTTTTGGATTAATCGGTTGTTTTGCTTTCGAAGTTTGTCGATTTTGTTGCCTAGTAGTTTTATCCTTGTTTCATATTTAGTTTTTTTGGCGATCCACATTCTGTATATTTTTTTTCTTTCTCTTTTTATTTGCAGGTCAATTGATTTTTCCTGTTGATTATCAAGAGGCCCATCAAAATTTTCATTGACAGAATTTCCTATTCTCTTTCTTCTTTCTTGTCTCTTATTTTCTCTCCATTTAAGTCTTTGTTCGATTATTTTCTCTTCTACGAGCTCTTTTTTTATTTTCTCTCTATACTTCCGGTTTCTGTCTGCATTACTTTTTAGAACTTGAGAAAACTTTTCAGGATTACTCTGCCGCATACGGTCTCTATATCTCTTTTGTTTTTCGGCAGCCGATAACGGAGCCATCTGAAAACATGAAATAACATGCCCATTCACCACTCGCATACAATGTTATGATATTAATAGACTTTTAAATGGAAAATAATAAAGCTTCCGAAAAACAAATTAAATTTCAACGATCTGTGGTTGACTGAATACTAACTAAGCTGTGTTAACATGAACTTCCGAATAAAATAATAAGTATCCGAAAACATAATTATGTTCTGCTAAAATAATCGTTTTCTTAAACTAAACCAGCTTGCAGCCGGGTGCAGAGCGATAGGCGACGTAGGATGCAAGAGCGAACGAAAGGCACCCCGAGGTTAGGTTTGGTTAGGTTCCTTTAAACCCTAAACACAGAAATAGGAGCCCCGCGTAGCAGGCCCCTCGACATAGGATGCAAGAGCGAGCGAATGAGAGTACAAATACGTTTGCCCGGGTGCAGAGCGATAGGCGATGTAGGATGCAAGAGCGAGCGAACGGCACCCCGAGGTTAGGTTTGGTTAGGTTCCTTAACGGGACTCCGTCGACATATGATGCAAGAGCGAGCGAATGAGAGTACAAATACGATTACCTAATATTACGTCAGCAAATGCTGTATTGATTTTTCGGTATTTTATTCGGTAGTTTCTATATTTGTATTTGCATAAAAGTTGTCGGAAAATTAGTATATACAGCAGTAAAATTCATATTTTGAGTATGCTCATAAATGTTAATTTTTTTTTCGGAATTTATTCCTACCCCTTTTAAATTAGGTGTTCGAATAGAAACCAGTTAATCCATTTATGTCAACAAATAAAAAGGATTAAAACTAAGTTTCTATTTTTTTATTGATAAAATTTAAGCTAGACAATATCTACTAAACAAAAATAGGAAAAAGAAAATCAGTTGGCAAACGAAAAAGGTGATGAACTATTTTGTTTTTGCCTATTTAGGTAGTTACATAATTATTGTCCTGCCTGTTTCTTTTTCGTTCAGTCAAAAACCTCTTAGAGCAGGTCAAAATGAATCAGTAGCAAGAAAAAAAAAATTGTAGATTATAAGCAAAAAGTTGGTTAAATTCTAAAAATCACCAGAATAAATCTCCCTTGAATGTAAACTCTGCCTAAGATATGTCCCGAGTGTTACGTAACTCTCTTAGTAACGTTCGGTATCACTCGGGACACAAAAATGTTGCGAAGCTAACCTAAAAATCTAGTATGTCATAAAGAAACGCAGATTATTACCACAACCCAAGCTTTTTTTAAAAAGTAATAATGTAGCTATGAGCGGGACGGATAAAAATAACGCTAAATATGCAATACGAACCTTGAAATTGGTATTTTAACGCCTCGAAATAACCTGGACAACTCGTTCAACTCACTGAAAAAGCCGGATCACGTGGAAGATTGTACGAATTTTTTTTTTTTTACATTTTGACATAATAAGCATCAGTGTTGCCGCGCCAAAAAATCTATTTCAGCTATGGATTCACGCATATTGAGCCAGTATTTAGTAACTCTCTTAGCGTAACGCTTGCGACATGAAATTCCGGGACACATATTTATGTTCAAATAAAATGTTATGAAAACTTAGTTAAACTAAGAAAATACGAGCATTATAGAGGAAAATTAGTAATAAATTCATTAAAAGCAACTTCCTAGCGCTAGAAGACATTTTTTTCAAAATTGTATAAACATAAAACCCAAGAGATGTATTTCGGACATGCTATTTTTGTATGGGAAGCAAAAAGAACAATGGGTAATTTTGTATGGAACCCGTACCCACCTTTGTAGCATTTTAGACTAGGTGTCATTTAGAAGAGGCTTAAATGACTAACTCAAAAATAAATGAACGAATGAATGAATGAATGGGAAACCGAAGTTATGATAACTTCTTTATTACATTTTTAATTGCAAAGTGTTACAGCAATCGCACCTTTTTCTGTTCTGTAGACCAAATAATTAACCAGTTGTTTTTTCTGCCTAAAGAGAGACAGACTTAGCTTCCTACCATTCGTTTTTGGTATGGAAAAAACATTAAATAAAAACCATAAACCTTAAAAAGCACAGTTTTATTACAAGACCAACACAAACATCATTTTTAAATTGTGTTGTTACTCTCAATGATTATATCATCCCAGGCACTTGCCGGACCTATGAAGTTATCTAGGTGCCTGCCAACACCTAAGTACCATATTATGCTAACAGTGTGAGCACAGGCACCTAGAGTTCTCATACCCGTCATGCAGGAGCAATAATAGGCTTCGATGGCTTCTCTGCCTTGGACATTCACTTTGATCAAAATATATGTGTAATATATTTTATTCGATACGTGCCTCGATAATATGCGGCCTCTAAGTAACGAGCAGTTTTCGGTCACTAGCCCATGCTGCGACATATTAGGGCTACGGCTAGAAGATACCTCAATATTATATATACCATCTCCACCTCGCAAATGCTCGGCAACATATGATCTAGCGAGCTTTAAGTGGTATGTTCCCAAACTGAATAGAATGACGTCTTCTTCTGTCAATTGTGGAAATGGTATTGATGTAGCCGTCAAAGTAGTGAACACCGCCCGTTGTCTATTCATATTTTTTGCGACTACATAATTGCCCAGTCTATTAGGTTCGGTAATTCTTTGAGCTATTATATCGATAAAGGCGTGGGCATGCTCATTGTCCGTCAGACGCTGCCTAAATGCATTTATAAGGGCTCCCGCAATGCGAAAGTCTTCAAATACGTGAGGGAGTGTTTTGTTAATAAGTGTATGCCTAAATATCTTGTAGTCCCTTTTGAACCATCCGTTAATGACTTCAATGACCCATCGCACTATTGTGATTTGCCGAGATTTATTTGCTTGAATATCTGTGAGCTGTGTGGCATGCCTATGTTTGCTTGGCGGCATATGGGCAACATAACCAGCACTTTCTATATCTGGTATAGAGTCTCTAAAACCTCGATCTAATATGAAAACGTCATCTGTTTGTAATATTGTATGCACTGGGGACGTTTGATCATTCATAATCTCACTCATGATTTGGGCATCTGTTGTTGTTGCAGCGTATGGTCCACATATATCTATAATATAGCCGTCTGGGCAAGTAATTACAAAAGGTTTTAACAAGTTTTTATACTTGTGTAAGCTGTAAGTCCTTTTTTGAAATAAAAAGTTTTTGCTTTTCTGTACATATATGTACGAACCATCACAAATAGCTATAGCCACTGGGTTTGTAGGGTTGGAATATATTGATGATGGCACTGCAAGGCTGTTCATCACGGCTTATATGATTGAATCCCAAATGGCGAACAACAAAGTCTCGGGTCAAGCAGTTTCTTGCAGTTTTAAGTAAAATACCAATCGTTTTACGTGATACACCTATTTGGGAGGCTATACGTGTATTTGGTTCACTAGACCTTTGTTTTAATAAATAGACTCCTAGCGCAGTTTTTGGTCTTCTACATTGATCTAAAAGAGACGGTGTTTCATTCAAAACGATCTCGAATTGTTGGTGTGTTAATCCAGTTAGGTAATATAGATCCTCAGGTGAAATGTTGTTTACATTGTCAAAATCTATATTAGTCTTGTGTTTATATGCATCTCGTAACGTATCAATCATATCTTTGAGATGGTCTGGTGTGAATATTGTCTCTCCATTATCATATAGCGAGCTCCAATCATCTGTGTTGATGTGATGTGTACAAACGCGTGCATTTTCAGGAACGTACACGCTATGATTAACCAACAAAAATACTTTTATAAACCTGGACACTCTATGAAGTTCTTGATTGATGCACCCGCGGAATAAACAGTGACGCGCCGTATTCGCAATCCTCCTATAAGTTGGAACAGATGTTGGTTGCAACTGCTCTGGATTTGCGAGTTCCTGGTTATGTTCTTGTTCGAACCTGGCTTGCTGTCGTCTTCCAGCTACCCAACAACGATGACACATACTGAAGTTGATTGAGGGCCATCTAAAAGAAAAAAAAATCCTCAAGTTACGTATTAAAAACAATAAATAACTTAATACTTAAAAAACAAAAATACACGACAGATGTGTGAGTGAACACAGACACCGTGAACACGATGAACAAAAGTTATGTTTATACTAACCTCATTTATGTTAATCCGTTCCATCACATACTCTGTGAATCCTGGATTGTCTTCCAAATAGGCTCGCGTCAGTATATGCCGGTTTCGGTCACGAAGTACTGATCTTGTACACGTAACACATAATACACGGCGTTCACCTTCCATTTCGTTGAAGCAGGTGAATAATATTTAATCCAATCGTTAAGAATACACTAAAGTCCGTTGTGAAGGCTGAGGTTGTAGATATAAGTACGAATAAAATAAACTAAAATGACAGAAATGCGCGCGCTCAAAGACAGTTCCAAACAGGTACTAACGATTAAGAACAAAAGATCGAGGCGGCGCGGCGTCGCCGACTATACGCTATCTGTTTCACTCGCACTTATGTGTACGTCGGCTCTGCTGTACTACTCACTCACCGATTATGGCTATACGGTTGCATACTGAATGCCAATTTTTACGACACACCGACGCTTGTGCATAATAGTTCGAAGTACGTATCGGATAAAATAAAATCGCAAAAACGTCGAATGTGCATGGGTCGCTTTTCGGCATTTTCAACGTCGAATATCTTTTTTCCCCCGCAAGCTACAAAGTTGCCCCCCTACAATAAATATATATATTTTCAAAGACCTTTCTAATGGTACCAATTTCAATTTGCTACATGGGTGGGTACGTTTTGTTCCATGTTCTTTGCACTTTTAAAATACAAAAAGTAATAGTAAATTGCAAGTTATGATAAATTTAACGATGATCACTATTAAATCATGATTCATATAATCAGTTGTCACAATATTATCGATATCAGCACGGTATTTAATGAGTTATTATGAAATACTTTCTTCGGACAGAAAAAAAAACGAATTGTACAATTTTACACGGCCTTACCCCCATCAGAACAAATGTCATAGAAAAACTGTGATCTCATGTCTCAGTAACGCCATCTAGCTTTGAATAGCAACCATAAAAGTTAAATGTACACTTCTGGACACATCTATTGGCCCACCTTAGAGTTTAGGTTTTGATGGCCCCTACCGAAATATGATTGCTAGATTGAACAAAAACTGGGCTTATTCCACTTTTCCCCGTTGGATGATCCCCATTGATGGGGATTAGTGAACTTTTTGTTCACTATTCCCCGTTGACCCAAAATTTTTATTTAATCCCCTAAGTGAACTAAAAAGTTCAATAATCCCCATTAGGTAGGTACGTTAAAAAAATAAAAATATATGAATCATGTTACATTTATTAATTAAAAATATAACTATCTTATACCTAATAAAATCACAGATTGTACAATTATTAATTTAAAATAAAAAATGTAACTTTCTTATACCTAGTAAAATCACAGATTGTACAATTATTAATTTAAAATAAAAAATATAACTTTCTTAAACCTAGTTAAATCACAGATTGTACAATTATTAATTTAAAATTAAAAAATGTAACTTTCTTATACCTAGTAAAATCACAGATTGTACAATTATTAATTTAAAATAAAAAATATAACTTTCTTATACCTAATAAAGTCACAGATTGTTACAATCATTAATTTAAAATTGTAGCATGAAAATATTTCTTTCTTATACCTTGTAAAATCAAAGATTACACTCACTTAAGTTTTTCTAAACAGTGCCCAATCGTAATTTCACCATTAATGAGTTCCATTTGGACCTCCTGTATATAATTATCGCGATTGATGCTTTTTTTTGTTTTTTCCGCTATACCTTTATTTTCAGAAACCCCCAATGCAAGAACTTCGTAATACGATGCATCTTCAGCCAACGCTGTGAGGAGCTTCATAATGTTGGGTTTTTTTATTTTCACACGCTTTTTTATTTTATTATTCCATGCTTCGACTAAATTCGTAGTGCGATGAGTCTGTCCAAATACACACCACGTTTTAATAAAATCATCTTGTAGCCATTGTCTGAGCATGTAATTTCTAAACTCCTTGCTATTATCATCGTCATCAGGGCTTTGAGAGGCAACATAAAACCAACCCGCAATGATTTTATCTGATGGTAACAAAGCCAAAGCAGTGCTAAGTGCAACTTGTCTTCTGGTTAATTTATCTTTTGTTAGTTTGAGTTGTTTTCCTTTCTTCCATATTGCCTGGGTGAAATGGAAATAACAGCCGCTAATAGATATATTTACAAAAACATTTCGCATTGCGTTCATCGGAGCCACTTCATAGTCACATTTAAATATTTCTGGATTCCAATCAGGTAATGCAGATTTTAGCATACTAAATAAAATTTCATATGTTTGTTGATTTTTATGGCTCATGAGGGCATAAACAAGTGGCACAATGTTTATGTGTTTTTCTGTACTGCCCAAATCCCCATGAATGGTGTAGAGTTGGTAAAAGGGAGATGGACAGATCCAAAACGTTCCATCACCCAAGAACATCTTCAAATTTTTCATTTGATGTCGGGCAAATTCAGAGCAAAAAGCTATTACACGGATACCACTGTCATTGTAGTCTGCTAAAATAAATTCCTGATGAGCTGGAGGTACTTTAACTTCTTCAACATTTTTGAACTCAATTTTACTTACTTCAAATGCTGCATTTCTGTGTTTATATAATGTTGTTTTGATAGACTTCAGGGCAGGGAATTCTTTTATTTTGTCAATTCCGGTATCTTTTAGTGAGCTCAGTATAAGAAAGTTATATTTTTAATTAATAAATGTAACATGATTCATATATTTTTATTTTTTTAACGTACCTAACTAATGGGGATTATTGAACTTTTTAGTTCACTTATCCCCATTAAATAAAAATTTTGGGTCAACGGGGAATAGTGAACAAAAAGTTCACTAATCCCCATCAATGGGGATCATCCAACGGGGAAAAGTGGAATAAGCCAAAAACTGTTGATGCAGTTTTAAGCCTGATACATTTTACCATCTTTTTCGATCGTATTGTTTTAAATTTGAATTCAGAATACCATACGACATGGAGCTACGCCTAACAAGTCGGATATGCGCCTTGTTAAAGGCAATTGATTTTTGAATAAAAAACATGTTTTATCAAATAAAGGTTTAATTTAATAACGCGTGTTGCCTCCATGGGCATCTACCACAGCTCTCATACGATTAGGCATAGAGTTTATCAACCGCTCTATGAAATTTTGAGGGATCATCTCCCATTCCTCTTCTATGGCAGTTTTCAACTCCTGCATCGTCTGGGCAACTGGCTGACGAGCCCTAACACGTCTTTTTAGCTCGTCCCACATGTGCTCAATGGGGTTCATGTCTGGGCTTCTGGCTGGCCAGTCCATAACTGTGATGTTCACATCCCGAAGATATTCCCTGACGATGCCGGCCGCATGGGCTCTTGCATTATCATGCATAAAAAGGAAATTTGGGCCCACATAGTCCGCGTATGGTATCACGTGAGGTTCTAAGCGCTCACGAATGTACCTTTCAGCATTTAATGTTGGCAGCCGTGGTCCTGTAACAACCTCAAGTTGAGTTTTGCCGCTCGCGGATATACCGCCCCAGACAGTCCATGAGCCACCGCCATAAGCAACCCTCTCTTCAAAGCAGCATTGTGCGAAACGCTCTCCCTTACGTCGGTAGACCTTCTTCCTTCCATCATTGCCATGTAACACAATTTTAGACTCATCAGAAAAGAGTACACGGCTCCAATCTTGCTGTGTCCAATTTAAATGACTGTGTGCGAAATGAAGGCGCGCTGTTCGGTGGGCTCGCGTTAGTTTGGGGCCATTAGCTGGCTTGTGTGGTACCATATCGCGTTCTCTTAACCTTCTCCGAACAGTTCGAGCGCTCACAGATACTCCGTGGAAGTCGCGAAGTTGGTTTTGTATCTCAATGGAGGTAAGGTGACGATTTCTCAAGCTGGTCGTCACGATGAATCGATCCTGCCTTTCAGTTGTGACCCGAGATCGTGGCCTTCCTTGGCGACGAACAAAGCCGCCAGTCTCTAGGTACCTCCGATAAACATTTCGGACCGCAGATCGACTTAAATTAAGTTGAGCACTCACGTTTCTTTGGCTGTGTCCGGCCTGAATAAGTGCCACAGCTTGGGCGGCGACTTCAGGTAAAGTATCCATAGATTATTGATAGAACCTCACCTTAATGTTAAGAATAAGTAATGTTTGTTGCAAAACCAAAGATATCAATCACTTTTTAACCAACTTCTAAAAAAGGAGGAGGTTCTCAATTCGGATGTTTGTATTTTTTTTTTTTTATGTTTGTTCGCGCATAGCTCCGTCGCTTGCCAACCGATTTGAAAAAATATTTTTTTGTTGGAAAGGGTATACTTTCCAAATGGTCCCATTTTTGTCAAAATCCAGTTCTGATGATGGGATCCTGGAGAAATCGAAGGAACTCTTCAAATATTATAGGCACACCTATAGCGATTTGGGTATTTTTTATAGTAGCTCGTGCATTTGCTCTC
The DNA here is from genome assembly GCA_946251885.1 of Cosmia pyralina. Taxonomy (NCBI): domain Eukaryota; kingdom Metazoa; phylum Arthropoda; class Insecta; order Lepidoptera; family Noctuidae; genus Cosmia; species Cosmia pyralina. The sequence goes on along the minus strand of OX276342.1, from coordinate 18,962,017 downwards.
GGAAAGCAGCACTTGGTGAAGTGGAACTGATGATGAAGACCACAGATGGCTACCGGAACTACTCAGTGATAAATATTTCACGGGTTGCGATTCGATTACTTTAATATGGTTGCTAAGCAATTTCCGCTCGTCACACAATGCGTGTGGTGAGTAGTTGTTGAGGAGTTCTCCTGGTTCTTACCAGCAGAACCCCTCAACAATTAACGTCCCAGCATCGGGAAAAGCAATATTTTGTAACATGTGATGAGCAATTGACATTAGACTATTGTAACTTATACAAATTATAAACAGACCCACTAAAAAGTGAAAAATAAAAACTTTTTTACAAAAAAATACAACCGACTTCCAAAAACAACACTACAAAGTGAAAAATAACTTTAATTTCGGAAGTCGGTGGCAAAAACGAAAATACATTTAATCAGACACCGACTTCCGAAATTAAAGTTATTTTTCACTTTGTAGTGTTGTTTTTGGAAGTCGGTTGTATTTTTTTTTCAAGAATTAAATCCAAGTAAACCAATAAAACCAAGTTTTCTTAGTATTCGATTGTTTAATATCAACAAACAGGCTCCAAATTGTCTTTTGTTTCTTTAAATTCTGTGTTCGAAATTCAAAAAAAGACTATTGAATGAAATTGTGAATGTGCCAGGTTCAAACCTGCATAAAAACTTTTTGCTCGACCTAACCCAACCCCACCTACCTACCCCCACCGACCGACCTATTTTAGCTAGGACCAAACGAAACTGAAAATACAAGGGGGGCCAAAAGATGTGTCCAGAAGTGTATTAAAGAAGATTGGCAAAATGGGTACCGAACCAAATTGGGTCAATTTTAAACGTTTCAAAAGAAGACTAACTGCAATTTGCAGATCAAAGCACTGTTGATATTTTCCAATTTAAAATGTTTTGATAGCTGTTGGAGGTAATAAATAAATCTTAAAAGTTAATTCTTATGCAATCGTAAATAATTGTAATGCAAAAACAAAACGCATTAAAACAACTCGTACAAAGCGTGCTGCCATATTCAGTAGTGATGGTAATTAATGCGATTTCGCATAAATTTCATTAGCATGCGAATTCTCGAGTCTTAGCATGTTAATTGCTATTGCTATGCTATTTGCTAATATAACGATAATTGACAATAAGTAATTATATGAATTTTGTTATTATACGAATTATTAAAGAGCGCGTTCGCCTTATGAAGCGTGCGTTTAGTTTGCTCGCCGATAACGTTTTATTTCTGCTAGTACACTTGCATTGTGTTGTGATTATGATATTGATCATATTATTATAATTAAAAATATTTGACAATTTAAAACCTTTTGTTGTTTAAGATTTTGTGAACTTTCCTTCATACTTTATCCAGGCTTAGGACTGGCAGTAAAATGTTAAAAAACTGGCGTATTTATAAGTTCACTTGATCGTATTTACATGATTTAGTTTTTACATATAATGTACATTATTTACAAATTTACTCAACATTAATTTATGGCATTAGTTTTTTGTAGTCGGAATTTTTCAAATTGAAATTTAAAAATACCAACTGTTCGGTTTTTTCGACAGAAAGCCTTGTTCTTCTCTCTGACAAGGTGTAACCAGCTTTTGAAAAAAGTCTTTCACTGGGCACTGAAGTCGCGACTATGTTGCAGTTTGTAGTAAACAATTTGCCGAGATGCGGATATTTGTATCGGCCGCTGGATCGCCACCACTCGCAAGGGTCACAGCTATTTTGTACAAACTCATCTTGTAGGTACAATTCTACTTCCCGTTGAGCGGTTTGAAAAAGATTTTGGTTAGGGTTAACCCTTTTTTTTCTAAGATTAAATTTATTTTTCTCCACAAACTAATTTCCTCGTCGTCCTCCCTGCTTGACTGAGGTTCCGCGGTAGCTAAAGGAGCTAGCCCTGTCTCGTCTGTCATGAGATTATAGACTTTTGTCACTAGGTTGGACTTGGCTCTTTCAGCTGCACTTTCGTCAATGAACATTGATATTTTGTACCTCGGGTCCAATATTGTGCACAATGCTAAAGATTGCTCGTGCTCAAGATCTCCAAATCTACTTTTTAATTGGGTTTCGATGCATTGAACTATGTTTTTTATAGCATCAAAATAAGTTGGTTTTCGTTTTAGCTCTTCCATCACATCATTCAACGCGCTTATGACGGCAATAGCTTTTGAAGCGCACACATATTTTTCTGCACTTAGTTCTTTCGTCGCTTCATCAAATGGTTTTAATACTTTGCAGAGCTGTCTAAGCGCGGTCCACTCTTCACCTGTTATTATAGGTAAATCTACGTCGACAATTGGTGTCGTTGCTTTGACCGCATCTTGAAGTTGGATAAAACGTTCTATCATAAAATAGGTGGAGTTCCATCTTGTTGGCACTGAATTAATCAGGACCAAAGGTTGGCTAGCGCCTTGTACTTTGACTTGGTACTCCATAAGCTTTTCTTTGGCCTTGTAGCTAGCTCGATAGTACGTCACTATTTTCTTTACTTTTTTTAAAGTGTCGTCCAATATTCTTAACGGGTGCTGCAAAGTGAGGTTCAGCTTATGAGCCATGCAGCCACAATGTGTCCAGCCTAAAATATTGATTGCTCCGACTATATTCGCAGCATTATCCGTTACACAAAAATTAATCTTATCTAATATACCCCATTCCATACACGTGTTTCTTAAAACTGATGCAAGATTTTGACTTGTATGTCCACCATGCATTACACTGCATTTCAGCACCACGGATTTAAATTCAAACTCATTGTTAATAAAATGAGCAGTGACACCTATAAAAGCGTCCATTGAAACAGACGTCCAGCAATCGGTAGTTAGACAAATTGTTACTGCTTCCTGACGCAACATTCTTTTCTGGTCTTCTAAACATCTGTGATATAAAAATGGTATTAGCCTTTCTGATAACACTTTACGCCCCGGTAAAACATAATTAGGGTTTAACGCCTCTACAAATTCTACAAAATCAGGTTCATCAACGATATAGAACGGTTGGTACGTTCTTGCAATGAGCTTCAAAAACATGGCATCTATATGCTTTTTTTCTTCGGTACGTAAAGGTCTTCGAAGTCGTGCATATTCTAAAATATTTCTTTGGGTCCCGGTTCTGGTAGCAGTGTTTTCCTGTCGGGATTCCCCAACATAGTACTCCTGGTGCGCTGATGTAGACGGCATAGATCCCGGTTGAACTGGTTGCGAAGGTGCAGGTGCATCAGCATTCTGCAGCTGACGCACTTGTACCGAACGGGACCGAGTCGGTTCACTTTCGGCTAAAAAGCTATTGTAATGGCCAATGTGTTCAAGTTTTAGATGGGTTTTTAAATTGGTGATTGATGTTCGATATGATAGGTTTTTAGAGCACTGATTACAGTTGGCAATTTTATTTTCACCAGCAACATTTGAAAAATAATCCCAAATAGGGTTAGTTCGGTGAGACATTTTCACGTCCAAAAGTTTATTTACCTATAAGTACCTACTTACACTAAAATATTTGTATAATACAAAACCTAAAATTATTATTTACACTTTTATACACAACCACTTCTCACTACTTTTAACTAGGTACCTACTATTGTTTACAGATAGGTACCTAATGAGTTCACACTATTATCAATTTAAGTACAATAATAAGCGTAACGAAAGAGTGTAATTTAAAAAACTAAACTCTCACTCACTATCACTTGCCAAAACGTACTGAACTTTGACACAATAAATTACAATACGACGCGCGCCACACACGTGTCACACAAATTATTATTCAATTTACGACCTTAAATACGAGCAAATCAAAGATAATAAGGTAATAATTTGCCTAATCCCTTTCTTCGCATCACTCTGCTGATAATTTTAACGAATTAAACGATCACACGCATTCATACAATATACGACCCTAAGTGCGAACAAATCAAAGATAATAAGATAATAATTGCTTAACCATATTCTTCGCATCAAATGCACCTGCTAAAAGTCAGGGTCACGTGAAACAGATAGATTAGTATTCCCGTGGGTGCGACGAAGAGCGCACGCTGCCGCTGTGGCGCTGTCTCGCTGAGTGCCGCGGCATTATCGTGCATCAATACAATAGTATGAACGAAATACGAAGCGATGAAATCACTTCGCACTTCACAGAATTTCGCAACTACATTTCATTTGCTAAATGCTAAATAAGCATTCGCATGCTAATAATGAATGCTAATGCTAATTAATCCATCACTAATATTCAGCAAAGAAATCGGTATAGTTAATCGATCATAGACATCATCCGATTTTAAAACCGGTGCTTATTGTATTAAAAAATGGTTCGATATAAGTAGACTAAACATATTTCGTCAAATATTATATTAACGAACATCTATTTATATAATCTACATTTCAATCACAGAAATAATTTACTTAATTATAATGATAGGCTAGATATCAAATCGATTTTTTACTGATTTCTGTACTAATAGTGGCAACACTAGAATAAAAAAAAGAAAGGATTCTTCAAAACAAAAATGTCTTCCGTTTTATCTCGTGCTCTCGTTCATGGTTTGTGGCATAGAAATATAAAAAACAGGAGAAGTGGCATGGGGGCGTGTTTGTGTCCACGCGTTATGCGCACGCTGTGCCTTTACTCGCCAAATGGCCGTCTCCGCGAACTAGTACGCTTTCGACCGTGGTCACGATAAATTATAAAAATGCCGTGTTCTTCAGTGGTTTCCTGCAAAAACCGAAGTGATATTAAAAACTTCGTATCTCACGGAATCACTTACCATATGTAATTAAAAGTATTTTACTGTATTTATCTTTAAAATCATAAAAAACAACAAATCGTAAAATATTTCTTGCTTTTACTACGTTATTTTTGTTTTCAAATATCGCAGCGGCTGTACTATTTTTGCAGCAAATACATTGCTCCTTAACCACTACCTTAAGTATGTCGCTAAGCGACTGGACAAGCAATGTAAAAATAACAAAACGATACTTTATTTACGCGGAGCGTCGCATAGTACAGCCGCTGTGTCTTGCGGCGAGATAGTGATGAGGTTAAGATCCACTAAAGTAGGCTATCGATAATAATGTCGATTGCCCAGCGAATATTATATTGCTATTATAGTTTATTTTTCAATTTGTCAACCGTTTTAGCCCGGTTGGAACACTTGAAAAGATGACGTTTAAGTACGGTTGGAAAACCTTTGAGAATGTAAAATAATCTTTTTTACTGTTTTTGATTATTTTACCTAGTTGAGAAATGCATAACCAACGGTCGTAAAGTAAGTTTATTAATGTTTAGGTGGAGTGTTTTAGGGTTTAAATTATCGCATCTTCGTGCTATTTCCTTACTTTTTTTTGGTTTTGGTATTTTACTTCCGCTAAAGTCTTTAACTATGCACCACAAGATTCGAATGCGTTGTAGTAATCGGTATGGTTCAGATAAAATATTAGTGATTTTTGCTTAAAATAAGTCAACATATTCATGCTATTTATTTGTTATGCATGAGTATGGCATGTGTTTGTTTTCATAAATATTTAACTATTTCTTAACTAAGGGTTTTTTTTTAATAACAAAAGCCTATTCGCCTGTTGCCTGCTACCTGCTTACTCATCGTGAGGTTAAGAAGTATAGACCGCGCGGAACTAGTTGATCGCGCCTTAGGTATGTGAGCGGTGGGATGGAGGAGCGGGGGCGCATTACTCAGTACGTGCGTTGCGAACCGCCGCCTCACCCCTGTCTCAGCGGCCAACTAGTTCCTATATACTATATAGACTATAGCTTAAGATACTTATTATGTAAATGATAAATAAGTTCATAAAGTACCTTTTTAGCTTCCCAAAAGATACAAATACAAAAAAATAATGGATTGATGCCACAGGAAGGCCACCTAACTGGTTCCCAACAAAATGTAGCACCATATGCTCAATTCACTTTAAGGCAGAAATGTTCCAGCCTCTAAAGAAAACTCGCAGGCTTTTTGAATGGGCAATCCCAAAATTTAGAGTACGTCAAGTACTGAACAAATACCTCCACTTTACAGGTCAGTGAGTAAACACATCATAACAGGGTTCAACAATTCCTATGGTTTCACAGCCTAAACCAACTTAACCGGATTGTTTTAATTTATTGATTCGTGTTTTTTTTTTTAATATAATTTTTTTTTTAATTTAAAATATATAATACTTTCTGGACATATCATTTTTTATTTTATTTTCAGGACCCCAAATTTTTCTTGTACAGTAATAAATGGAAGTATCGATAACTTTCCGATTTAGTCAATCACTAGCGTATATGTAAAATAAATTGCTTTTTGCACAACACAATAATAGCGCCAGATGTTTTTGTGTGAGTAAGTTGTACGGTGCATGGTAAATGCACGCTGTGTGTGACGAGTTAAGGTTTATAATTGATTGTGTAGTATGTTCTGATTTATGAATTGCAAGTGTGTGCGCGACTTTGTATCTATTGCTTTTATTGAACTACATGTGTAGTAGTGGCGCGGTGGTGGGGCCAACCTAGCGACATCGGGTTCTGATACATTTTCAACTACCGGGCATATCTCCTTCTTTCATATATCTATGGTTTGTGGTATTTTCGATACTGCGTAAGTGAATGTGAATTCGAGCTTTGTGTTTTGATTTCTCGTGTTGTATGTACTTACCTACATACTGTTCACGATTTGTGGAGTTGAACAATCTTGTTCCTCCGTAGGATTGAGTGACAGTGAGACAGGACTCGGTGTATTGTTTAGTTTTTTTTTCTATTGTTTTTATTAGTTTAATTGAGAAAGTGACTCTTGTGTTATTCCTATTATAAAATGTCGGCGACCGATCTTCGCTGCATAAACTGTGATATGCGCCTAAGACATCTAAGGCGACATGTCATTTCTGGTGAAGGTGATGGTCTTAAAGCTGTAATCCAACACTGGACCTACCCTCGAAATGTAAGTAAATAAATAAAAATAACCCTAGTTTAAACATATCAATTGATCTCGGCATTTTGTTCAGTAAGTGTAATGATTAAATAAAAAGTATTATAAGGTGGGTAAATGTAATAAGGAGTGTAAACAAAACTTTATTGACTTGTTAGACGTATAAACAGTGTAGTAAACATTTAAAATGTATGTGGACTTGAGAAAATATGTAAAATACCTAATTGATAAAAAGCGCTTTTGGTTAGGAGTGGTTTATTTTTATCATTTTCTGTAAATTGACTAAAGGTTTTATAAAGTCATAAGATATTATAAACAAATAAATAGTTATCCTATTTTCCGAAGCAATGGTTTATTTTAACTGTTTATTGTTGCTATATACATTTTGTTTTTTACAGATTAGTGATACCGATTGCATCTGTAATGCATGCTGGGAGTTAGCCAATTATCAATTATCGAGTGGCAATCAACAAGCTTCTACATCACAACAAGTTGGTCATCATCAACTGTGTATTAATTGTGGACGTTCTATTTTACGGGCCAGTAGCCGACAAGTGATCAGGCCAAACGCTAATGAAGAGGAACAACGGATGGCAACTATTATATCTACATGGATACACCCACGTCAGGTATGTTCACATTTATAATACACAATATTAGTTCTACTGTCGAACAATTTAATTAACCAACTGCTACTACTAGACACAACAGGACATGCAAAAATATGTTTTCCTTTAGTCTATTATGTCGACGGTCCCTACGTACAATCCCGTAATTACAAATGACAAACTTTGCAGGAGAGCACTTTAAAGGTTCAAACAGATGTAGTTCACGTTCTACTTAACAGAAAGTTATGAAATTTGGAATACAGGTTTCATATTTGATCTATTTTATAAAAAAAAATAAGTACAACTTTTAAAAGGCCTTTCGAGTGTATTATTTGTCACTTACTTACTTATACAGCGGAATCATCCTTGTGGTAAATAATGTAAGTGGTACTTATTGAGTTTTACGCCGGAGGTTTTTAATTAACCAAAGTCGCAATTGCCATTTAGGAAGGTTTACGTGGGGATCATGGTACAAAAACTGTTATAAAAAGTAGATAAGTGTTTGACTCACTCAAAACAACAGTTCATCACAAGAAATACAAATTATTTGCATTACGTTTTATTTCGAAGGAGGCTAAATGTAAATAAAAACGTTGTTTTATTTTTTATATACTTAAGTATTTATTAATCGACAGTACGATGCAACTTCAGTATTTATATCTAATTTAATCAGTCTTGTTTTCAGTACCTAATGTCCAGTTAAGTTTTTAGTACCTAATAACAATATTACATTATTTTTTATATCTAGGTGATAATAATAATGTTTTATAAAAAAATCGAATCTTTTTCAAAGAAGTATTGTTACATTAGCACATAATCAAAAACAGTATGGATACAATCATAATGTAGGTAACAAATAACTTTTTAAAGAAACTTATAGCTTCTGTTCTTACACAATTAAATTTATTAAAAAAAAAACAATAACCAAGTAACAAAATCACATTTTCTTACGTAATTGTGGGTGATTAATAAAACTTTAACAAAATGAAAACTCTTCTAAAAAAACATTAAAACCAAAAGCATTATTTTAGAGTAAAAAATCAGCAAAAGTAAGTAACAAAACCATTTTTAAGTCAATTGAATAATTGCAAAATCTATTTCCTATCTTTATCACACTAAAAAATTGTTTAGGTAAGTACTAAACTGCATTACTAACTGAGAAATACTACTATTCTGTATCGGAACTTGAATCAGGAACAACATCACAAGAGACAAGAGAATTATAAAATCCATGGTACTGTCTAGGAATTACGTTATGTTCACAAAGATACCTAAGATCCATCAATTTTGCATTTTGGATTGGTAAAGGTCCAGTATAAGCCTGGCTCAACACGTCATCAGTTTGATTTTGACGCCTCCTGGTTTGACTTCTTCTGACAAATAAGCGATGGTACGTTTCATTAAATATATTTTTGTATCTAAGAACGTCAGGCTCGGAAGAGGATACATGAACTTCTCTGATTTTGGACCACATTATTTTTACGTTTCTGTCATTTTTTGACCAATTTTTTCCTGTTAGTAACTTTTTAAAATCTAAAATGTCATCTCTTGCAACTTCCTTGACAATATACGGACTTCCAGTCTCTTTGGCCCACCTGACCAATGCGAACCATTGATCAGGCGTATATATTTCCTTATTCTTAGAACATCGCTCTATTAGAGCATGGATGCTGTCATTTTCGTTTTGAGTGTGGCCTTTTTCTAAAAATCTATGTGTGATATTTACCTTAAATTCTTTGGCAGCAATTAGATACATCATAAAAACAATTCTGTTTCTATTTTGCCCTCCGCAATTATCTGAGTATAAGTTTATGGTTTGTATGCCTTTTAAGGATTGATTCTTAATAAAATCGTAGACACAACTAGCCACCTCATTCGCGCCTCGTTTGGCAGTGCCCTCATGCCACATATAACATGTTCCAACTTTCTGACCCATCTCGAAAATAGTAAAATTAAAAACATTTAATTTTCTTTTATAGTATAATATGCTTGTTTCTGCATGAGGAGAAGAGTGTACCTTTTGAAAGTCAAATGCTGCAGTTATGGTTGTGCGAGGTGAGTTGATAGCAGAAAGTTTATCCTCATTTTTGAGACTACGAGCCATGTCCTTGTTTTTCAAATGTTCATTAAACTGTTCTTGAATTTCATGATTAACTGGCTTCGGCTGGTTTTTAAAGGCAATGCAAACGTCGCATTGATCTTTCTTAGGTCTGTGAAACTCAATATTGAAATTTTCATTAACGATGTCGGTGTATTGCCTCAACGTTTTAGCCTTATTCGACTCTGTCTCTGATACCCACTCATTGTAGAGTTTGAACATCTTAGCCATGTTTAATTCACTATCTAAGTATAATTTTGAGGATTCCTTACGTGTATAGTGCGACTCCACAGGGGTAAATGATTGTACATGATCAGAAACGCTTTTAACCATTTCATCATTCTTAATTTTAGGGTGATTGTGATGAAATCCTCTCTGATCAGAACCTATAGAGAGCCCTTCGCCTTCGGTAATTTTTTTCAAAGCTGTTCGCACGACGCCGTCACCAATAGCAAAAGTGTTTAAAAACATCTTTTTGCACACCGTAACTTCTTCGTGTCTTATACCATCTAGAGATTTTGGCAGATAGTACTTGACAGAAAATAATCTTTTTGATAGACCCTCCGTTGTTATGCGTCTCTTGCCGATTCTTTTACACCAACGAACCAAGAAATCCCACTGCCGCTCACGAATGCCAAGAGACCAAAATTGTTTGAACATTGCGTTTCTTACATCTTCGCCTATTTTCTCCTTGCACTTTAATCGACACTTATCATCGCAAGCAGGCAATATCAACTTTTTAGATTGTGCTTTTCCATTTCGACTGATGTAACTTAAACCCTGATTTTTTAATTGTTTTCTTCTGCTATCTATCCATTCCGATTTGTTAACCTTACGTATTCTACCTACATCAGTTTTCTTCTTAACCTTTAGCTGCCGACCTGGTCTAAACGTAGCACTTACGCCGACGTGACGACTGAGAGACGTCAAACTTTAAGTACTGAAATAAAATATATATTTGCATGCTACATTTTTCTATTTTATACATTAAAAAGATTGGTGTTTGAGGTAACAAATAACAGAATAAAAAAAAATACACGCAGTTTTTCAGGCAAAATCAACATTTATTCGAGAGATCACAATTATTTGGCACTAAATTTTAAGGACTTACTTCAGTCTCGTTTTTCTCTAAAATTAAGTAATTAACAACAAATGAACTTAAAATATGTTATCTTCTATAAACTTTTATCAAAATAAAACATAAATCTTACTTCTTAGTTAAAAGATAAAAATAATGACAGCACTCGAATATGTGGTACATTCACTACGTACGTTTGCAGTCAATGCATATTTGTAGGCAGCATGTAAGGCACATTGGTTTCTTGCATTTGCAGCAACAGTACTTCGTTCGCCTTTTCAACCGACTGGGACAGATAGCACATGTCTTTCTAACACCTGGATCTGGATTCTGATAGGTTTTTGGTGGTGGAGGCTCGGGCATATCGGCGGTTCCAATAACTCGCTCGATATTTAGTCGCAATTCTCGTGGGATCCTATCATTGTAGACGCGTAATTTCATTTCCGGGAGGACTAATTCACGTGCCAGCAGGAGTAAAAATCGGCCACGACTAATGTCGCCCTTGTTTGTGCACTTGTTGTACAAAACATAAGTATTAACACCGCTCATATCTATTAACCTGTAAAACAAAGTCATAGGCCAACGTCGAGTTCTTCGAGAGCACGAGTAATTCGAGCATTTCTTGTCAACCTCATCCACCCCTCCTTTTGTCTTGTTATAGTCAATTATCATAATAGGCTTATTAGTTGCAGAATCAGTCTCTTTGATATGGTGCATAGACGACACCAGTAAAACAGCTTTTTTAGGCTTAGGCACGTAAGACAGAATAGTAATGTCTTTGGTGAATCCGTATAACGAAGAACCAACCACTCTATCTTTGTGAGGTTGAAATTCTGGTGGGATCTCCCTCTTGTTTTTCTTCATAGTGCCCAAGTAAGTAAATCCGCGATCTTTCAGTGCTTGCAGTAGTTCTATCGAGGTAAACCAGTTATCTGCTGTTATATTTCGGTTACAGCCCTCGATCCCTTTACAAAGATGTAGAACAGATTGTGTGGGAATTGAAAAGCGTTTCTCTGCATCACTTAGACCATTGCCATCAGATCCTGTGCCATAATATACGTAAGCATTGTATATATAAAAACTTTGGGCATCAACCAGCAGGAGAACTTTTAATCCATATTTATTTGGCTTGTTTGGCATATATATTCTAAATTTGCAGCGCCCTCTAAAAGCTACAAGCATTTCATCTATACAAATGTAAGGACCCAAAGTGTAATTTTTCTGGCAATTACTGATGAACTCATGAAATAACTCTGAAATAGCGGCAAGTTTGTCGTCTTTTAATCGTTCAGATCTTGTTTGAGTATCATCGAAACGCAAACAGTTTAACAAGACTAGAAATCTGTTTTTAGACATAACGCAGCGAAAAATATCCCGTCCTGTGCCATCTGTTGCAAAAATAAAGTCTGAATTTTCGTGATTTGATTGGAATACTGATGTATAAAACAATAGCCCAATTAAAGCCTTTACTTCTGTCTCATTCGTTGAGCCTAGTTCAGATCTGCTACTGTCTTTATACTTAGCCCTATAGCTATCTAGTTTCTTGTTTGTGTGAGTTACTATCATTTCAATAATGCGATCACTAAACATCAGTTTCCATAATTGCGTGAAAGATTCGAATTCAATCGGACTTACATGAGATGGTGCATTGACAATATTGTGCGCGCGTACTCGACTTGTTCGGGATGGTTCCGCCGATGCCCATTTGTACCTATTCTTCCCGTAAAAGTAGCGCGGCAGCTCTCCTGTTGATTCTTCATTTGGCTCCTGGTCTGTTATAAGATCTTCACTACCCTGGTCGTTTCGCGTCTCTACTTCACTATACTGCTCCTCTCCGATCTCTTCAATTCTAGTCTCTGCTGCGCCATGCTGTTCCTCTCTGACCATTGTCTCTTCTTCGATCTGTTCTGTAATGTCCTGGCTTCCATGAGCTCGTACTTCGCTTTCTTGTTCTTCATTGTCGTGATTACGGTTGATTTCTCCGTGGTAAACTTCCTCAACATGGGGATACGCGACCTCAACATCATCCTCATCGGATTGTTCGGATTCTGTGTTGTGATCGCTCTCTAAAATAAAATCCGGATCGCCTACATCGTCGTCAAAATCACTATAGTTGTCGTCACTCTCGTTTATAAGATTTTCACATATCTCATTATCTTCTAAAGGCCTATTCTGTTTTCGCTGTTTCGGAGGTTTCTCGGGAACTGAACCGTCATCATTTGAAGGTTTTTTCCGCTCACTACACGTAATGTTTCTCCTTTTAGGCATTCTGCAATTAAAAGTATAATTTTAAAGCCGATGTGACGTCAATCAGACACTATAAGCTACCACACATGAATACCGAGGTGACGACCAAGAGACGTACGAAATTTAGTACATAAACACCGTACTTACGTCTGTGAGACGTCGATCGCTTCAATACGGAGACGTGTGCACTCGCCGCGGGCGCAGCGTCGACTGATGGCTTGCGACGCGGAGGGAGGAAGGTAGCGGGAAGGGCGACGCCAAAGGTGGCGTGATGTTAGAAATATTTCAAAATTAAAAGTTATGACGTCTGTGAGACGTATAGGTCGGTAAAGGTTAACTTTTCTTTTCTTTTTCGTTAATTGACTCTCTTCTGTGTTACTAACATCGGCATCGTTCTCTGTCATCTCGTCAATACTGGTTGGTACATACGTCTGGTCACTCATAGGTGAAGTGACACACATAGATGAAGTTGGGGTGTCAATATGAAATGAGTTTACATTTTCTGATTCAACATTCTGCATAATAGTTGAAATAGAAGGAGACCCTAAGGGAGTACTTGTATCCAAAGCTTGCTCAGAATCATTTAAGGCGTCAATTTCTTCTATAATTATATTTGTGTCTAGATCGTGTGACGTTCTAATGGTTACTTCCTGACAGTACTGTGGTTCTGGTTCTGTGTATGTAATAAACTCTTCTGTAATCATTCCAAGATCAGAGAGAACGGCGCCATTGGGATGAGCGGCGGTTTTAGTGATTTGATTGGCTGACTGCGAGCTTAAAGGCAAATTAGAAAGGTTAAGTGAATCTGGATAAGTAAAGATACTATCCTCATGTTTATCCTGTGATTGTAGGTGGGCAGGTAATGCGATATTTGATGATTCTAGTTCTTCTAAAATGGTCGAATCAGAGAGGGCATTGGAAGCTAAATTTCTGTGAATTTGAGCAACAACTTGAATCGTACTTTCTTGTTCATCGTCTGAAGAATCACGTTGTAGAAAAACTGAAATAAAAAATAACATAAGTGTGAGATTGGAATAACATTTCCGGCGTAAAATGTTGTAAGTAGTAGTTATGTATAAAATCTGGTTTTATTTTCCGGCGTAGAATCTCTTATCTACCACTAACTACACTATACTTTTAAATGCTCCGACGTAAAATAACCTAACTACCAAATACAGACTAGTACGTTGGAAATATGCAAAATTTGTTTGATCAATGCAAAAATGGAACATGTAAGTAATTATCGATTTGTAAAAGCTTAATATTAAGTATAAACTTAAATAAAAATACATTTGATTAAAAATAATATCAAAATTCGCTTACCTGTTGGAGTTTTGTTGGAAACATTTTTATTTTTTACACACGTCACTGGTTTATTTCTGTTACGCAGTTGCACATAACAGTTTTTTGTGACACTTTCCTTTCGAGGCATACTTTAAACTTATAATAATTTACATTCACGCAGCAGAACATTAACGTAACCGTCTCCAAGGCCGGCGCGAACGCTTATGTCTCGCAAGTGGCAGTTGCGGGGGAGGCGCGCGGGGTTACATTGGATTGTCCCACGTAAATCGACTGTATTACCAGTATTGTTGTTCTACGTCGGAAGTTTTAGTCAATTTCGTAGTTATGGGAAATGTCGTGTGTGTATTTAAAGGTCAATTTGCCAACTTTTATTATTTTTTATTGAACTGGACGATAATTTAGGTTTGTCTAAATGTCACGGAACAAAAAAATACAAATCACGTATCTACCACTTAGTTGATTATACGTAGGGACCGTCGATGTCATAAAGTAATGTTCAATAAAGACAATCATTTAAAACAAGAACATTGGATCTAGTAAAATGCACATGTTTGCTGTAAGCTAGTAGTGTATAAAAACATCATAATATTCACTTGTTTTGATGAAATATAATACATCTGTTGCTGTTTCTTGTAGCTGATTTCAACTGACCAAGCATGTGTTCCCTGCTGGCTTCGGGCTCAAAGAGCCTCAAGACGACAACAGCCTCTAATTATAAGTGACCAGCCACTTCATGTACAAGAAACAGACAACCTACTAAGTCCAGATGTCATACACAATATGTGTATTAATTGTGATGTAGAGATTGCCTCTGAGGCTGGACATATCATATCAAATGTACATGAAAATTTTGTGGCGATTATTAAACTATGGACCTTCCCAAGGCCTGTAAGTATGAGATATATATTATATACGTTTATCTTGCCACTTGAGTATGGCTCAAGCTCCCCTCCGGCTCACTAGTATTGCTGATTAGTACAACTAGTACTATAAATAATACAGCTTTGTATCTCTAGTGGACATACTCATGGTCTTACACCTTGGCCACGGGAACCGGCGGCGCGACCGACGGCGCGGCGGGCGGCGCGGCAATTCGCGCGGCGCGGCAAGCACGCCACGGGCAGTTGCGTTCGCCGCCGCGACCAGTGTAGACGAGGAGACGAGATGGCTTTATCAAAGTTAGCTCGACGTTGTTTGGAGAGTAGCAGCTTTTTTGCTCAAGATTTAATGTTTGGAAGATATAGTGGAGTACACGAATTAAATAGAAATCGTGTTACAGACGGAGAATTCCACCAAAAATATGAAAAATATAGGCAGCACCCAGATTTTTTTTTCCAATACACCAGAATGAGCGTCGAAACATTCGATTATATACTTGGGAGCATTCAATCAGAACTGGAGAAAAAGATGAATTCAAGCAGGGTTTTAAGTGCTGCAGAAAAATTGTTTTTGACGTTAAGGTATTTATTTGTGCGTATATCTATACATATACTGATTCAGTATAGAGCATATCAAGCTTGCATACAAAGGTACAAACGCGCGCTCTTAATCAATGTTATAGATTTGCCATAGAATAAGAAAAAACCATTTTAGTGTCAAGTTTGACGTGCTCTTTACAGTACTAACCCACTTTACTAGAAAAAAAAAACAAACGAAAACAATTTAAAAAATTATTTATTTTAAACTTTTAATTGTAATAACAACTTTTCTCAATTTTAATCAGCCTTTTGTAATCACAGTCAAATTTTTATTTACCCTGAAAATCATTCCAATTTACTTCCCCTTTAATCAGCTAACCACTTACGATCACTATAATTATCTTAATTAAAATGGAATAATAAATCTAATAACAATCAGTCTTCTCAATGATTAAAATTGAATTTTAACAATATTATTATCTACTCATTATTGAAATTATTGTTCAGCTGGTTTGGTTGAGTAGAATATCCATATCTCCCATAAGGTTCGCCATACATAGTCACAGTAATTTCGTCTAAAAGAGCTTGATTAATTTTATTCCTAAGCCTAATTTTCTGCATAGGGGGTAATTTTTCCATCTCAGGTAGAATGCTCATCAAAAAGTGATAATCTTCAGATTTTTTTTCCTGTCTTTCACTGTCATGTTGTTTAGCAGATTCTTTTTCTAAAATTTTTAATTTCTTTTTCTCAATATCTAAGTATTCGGCTCGAATGTCTCTTACACTTTGTCTTTTTCTAGTAGAATCTTGACCACTAGATGTTGAGGGTTCAATTGGTGAAGATGTAAGCGCAGGAGAAAGTGGTGTTGCTGGTGAAGATACCCCACTGAAATCGTCCACGTATATGTCGTCATTTTCATTGACTGTAGGAGCATTTTCATCTAAATTTGATTCGGACGCAAGAGGCATGTACTCATCTTTCAGAAACCCTAAAAGTGTGAAGTACTTCCACGACGGTTCATAATTTGAAGTTGAGGATCCAGATCGGGGCTTAGGAATTCTTTTCAACTCTTTACTGTATGTGTCTCTTAAGTTCTTCCACTTCTTCTTAAGATCGTTGACTGAAAATTAAATTGTTACCTAATTTTACTTATTTATTTAGTTAAGGACGTTCACATGATCATCATGTTACACTTAGTTTAATTATTATCCATAAATTACGTCACACGTTAAGGGGTTACTAAATTTCGTAACGTAAGATGTCGAAAAATAAAGCGAAACTAATTTCGGAAATACTGTTTTAATTTAATAATTTCAGATGTAAATTTTCAAAATATGTGACATAATTTATGGATATCCCCTATAGCTGACTGTATAGTGTATATACTTATAGAAAATATTTTTGTTTCAGGTTTCTCTCAGTTGGGATGACTTTTAAATCTCTGGCTCATTCATACTCTCTAGGCCGAAGTACCGTTGCTAAAACGATTTATCAAACTTTAAAGGCAATATGGAATAAATTCGTCAATCAGCATATGTCACCAAAACTGACCAGTGAAGATTTAACGAGAATTTCTGATAACTTTTTCTTAAGATGGCAGTTTCCTAACTGTATAGGAGCCATTGATGGGAAACATTTTCGAATACAAAAGGCCCCACGAAGCGGAAGCCAATATTATAACTATAAACATTTTTTTTCATTGGTCTTACAAGCAGTTTCCGACGCTGATTACAAATTTTCTGTAATTGAGATCGGTGGAAGGGGAAGACAAAGTGACGGAGGCACGTTCCATTTTTCTAAACTTAACGAGTTGTTTACTAACAATCGATTTAATTTACCACCGCCGAAAACGTTGCCTGGATCAAATATATTATGCCCACACGTCCTGGTTGGTGACGAAGCCTACCCACTGAAACCTTCTCTTATGCGACCCTTCCCATCCAGCAATTTAGATCATTCGAAACGAATTTTTAACAAAAGGTTATCAAGAGCCAGAGTGACAATTGAGTGTGCTTATGGTATTATGACGAATAAATGGCGCATTTTCCTCAAAGCAATCGAGACTGACACAAAACATGCAAAACTTATAATTAAGGTTGGATGTCTGCTACATAATATTGTAAGAGAAAGAGATGGAAATTCTGATCCCGATTTTCGGCGACACATGAGATCGAGAACTAGGTCTAGGAGGATTATAACGTCACGGCGTAATAATAGAGCTTCATTGCAAGCCATAGATATAAGAAATAATTTCAAAGACTACTTTGTAAACTATTGATAAATATTTATTGGTACCTGTTAATAAATTAAATTAAAAATCTAAAAACCCCTTACTAAAAAAAAAACCTCTAAAAAAGTAGAAGTCGTTTTTGCGTCGGGGAATAAAAATAAATACTCACCATCAGAATCTAGAAATTGCTGTTTTATTTCTTCCCACAACTTTTTCACAACATTTTTAAACTTATGTTGCGGGTGGCTAGACTTCCAAATAGCTGGTCTAGCTAGAATTTCTGCAATAAAAGCTTCCGTCTCCATTTTCGCGAAAAAAAAACAAACTATTTTAAATTAAGTTCGCTCCGGCAGTAGTCGCGTCTGCCGCTCGACTCCGTGGCCTGCGCCGTAATAACTCATACATTTGTTTCGATCGCTAGTCGTGCCGCGCGATTCGCTCGGGGAAATTCCCCGGTCGTCTCGCTGGTCGCCGCTGCGCGTGGCATGCCCAGTACATTTCCATACATTTGATTCATTCGCAAGACGCGCCGCCGGTCGCGCCGCGCGAATTTTCGCTATAGCGAATTGTCCGTGGCCAGCACGTTAATGTTTTTTTCTTTGTTTTGTTTTTTAAGCTATCAATATACTGTTGTTCTTTTACTGGACTACAGTTTACAATTAGTTTAACCCTAGAACCGTACCCATATAAGAATTTCATTAACGGTACCCTGGGGTACAAGCACACCCCAAATAAAAAAGACACATTTTTCAAAAGGTAATAAAGTTTTATTAAAAATCAACGTACATATGCTGCCTTACATTAATTTTGGTCTCAATGAACACAATTAAGGCACATTAAATTAGGAACTTAAACAATTTTGGCAAATTTTTTTTTGGTGCTCATTACAAATGAAAGTTTTGCACGTGGCACATTGTGTGCGTGATTTACGGTCCTTGGACCTTGGACAGAAAGAACATCTTCCAGATTTTGAATTTTCATTAGTTACCGCAGCTAATGATCGCTTTTTCCCTAATATATCCCCAATACTTATTTGAAGGGATGTTGGTAAAGTACGATACTGAAATCTATCTTCCAGGTGAGGTTTGATGAGATCAAATGCGAGTGTCTTCAGAAAAGTGCGCCTATTCTTGAAAACTTGCTTATTAGTGGCATTTGATGTATTGAGCAATATCATGGAATTGATCCCCACAATATTCCATAGAATACACATAGGCTCCAGCGGCGAGTTTTGCGTGACACACTATACGTATGACAAAGCTGGTCGAACGTATCAACTCCACCTTTCGTTTTATTATAAAATGATATTATATCTGGCAAATTAACAGCCTTGTCTTTGTCTGCTTCGTAGTGCATGGTGGAAAGCATAAGGACGATTTTCTTTTTTCCTTTGCTAAGTTTTGGAGGCACATATGAAAGTAGAGTAAGTTCATCATGAAAAGCAAACATTGATGTATTCAGGTCACGGTTTTTCGTATCAGTAAAAAGATTCGGTATTTCTGTTTTATTTTTCTTCAGTGTTCCAACTGTAGTTACATTTTTTGACAGCAGTTTCTGAGTGGTAGGTATAGAGGTAAACCAATTATCGTATGTTATATTCCTGTTGGTATTGTGAATAGAAGTTGACAACTCAAGCGCGTAATACTCAGCAACGGGTATTCCTCTGGGAGTAGAATCTTTTCCTGTGTATATTATACTATTTAGCATGTAGTATGACTTAGCATCACAAAACATCAGTAGTTTGATTCCATATTTATCTGGCTTTGAAGGGATGTACATCCGAAATGGACACCTTCCCCTAAAACCAAGCAACTGCTCATCTATTGTAGTGCAGTCAGAAGGAGAATACAAGTTTTTTGAAGTCTCAATTACATGATCAAAGAGTTCTTTTATGGGCGCCAATTTATTCACCAGTCTTCTCTCAGCTCTTGTCGTACGATCGTCGAAACGAAGACAATTAGTTAAAAATTCAAATCTTTTTTCACTCATAGTAGACCGGAAATAACTTATACCTGTATTTTTGTCGAAGATTTCTTTCACAGTCAGGTGATTTATTCTCAGTACACCAGCCAAGTAGTATAGTCCAAAAAGGGCTTTCAACTCTGTTTTTGACGTATCTCGAACAAATGAAGGTCGTATGCTCGATGGAACAAAATCGTCATCGTCAGTGAGAGTTGGCCTGTCTGATTTATATTTTTTGCGTTGCTCTGAAATCTCTTGGTTTGTGCTAGTCATTATGTTCTCCAAAACGTCATCCGTGAAAAACAATTGCCATGTATCTACTGCAGTAGTAATAAATCTAGCAGAACCTTTGTTACCTGGAGGATGGAATATGATGTTCCTCCTTGGTGTGCGTGAGGAACGAGGATGAGATCCATGCCACACGAACTTTTCGCAATTTTTCTGTTTTTTTGTGCCTCTTCCACGTAAAACATCTGGAACACTGAGGACAGTAACTGGTGGTTTATTAGAATCCAGTTGCAAAGATTCTTCAAGTTCTTCATCTGAATCTTGAGGTGATTCTGGTTCTAAAGCATCGGAACTACCAGCTAGTCTAATATCCTCTGTCAAGCGAAAGTCTTGAATAATTTCATCTCTTTCATCTTCTAACTCCTCGCCTAAGAAAAGATCTTCATCTTCCGCCTCCAACAGAACATTTTCTATTTCACTCTCCTTCAAATTGCACCGTGACGTCATCTGAAAAAAACAACAAATAGTACAAACCTAAATACAAGTACTGAGAGGCACACTATCTTATATCTATCAGTAAAAAAACCTACACTGCAAAAACCTAAATTTTTAGCAAACTAATTGTTTATATAAAGATGTCCTAGAACCAAAAATCACATACTATGTCAGTAGATAATACAAACAGCATAAAAAACACGATGTAACAAAAAAATAACAATCATTAAATACTTACGTTGAAAGTACCCTGGGGTGCTTGTGTACCCCACAAGCAGCGCGTCACGTCCACTTACTAGCAGGACCGCCGTCCGACTGAAGTATCTGCGCGTCCCCTCACCCCGCGTAAATACACGGACGCGCAAAACAAACCATCAAAGAGTAAAAATTTTATAGACAATTTTATTTTATTTTTTTCATTTGTACCCCAGGGTACGGTTCTAGGGTTAAATACATTTCTGTTCATTAAATGCATGTTGTTTTAGGTCAGTGCAACTGACTGGATTTGTAATACTTGTTGGGAGATGGCAACACACCAGTTGCAACATACCTGCATTGTTTGTGGTACTTCAACAGAAGACAATGGAGTTCATATTATTAATCATGCATTAGATGAAGATAATCAGATAGCTGCAATAATCAACCAAAGGATCCAACCGCGTCAGGTGTGTTTATTTTTGTTATTTTACTACAGAGGGAGCATTTCTCAGACATGTCTTGTATTTTAAGAGATTTACAAATACGTCCTTATTGACATTAACCACTATCTGATGCAGAGGTAGATAATCACTTTCCCATTTCTGTCAATGGATGTTGCAATAATTGTTGATTGCTACATATACGTGCATACTTGCACATATCAAATCGTCATTATTGGCAGCCTAGTACAGTGCGTCTCTCCATGTATAGCAACTTATTGATGGCCCTATTACCAGTGGTGTTTTTCTATGATTAAAATAATAACAAAGAGTCATAATAATAGTATTAACAGTTGCAATAAGGAAGAATAACTTATACATTAGTAAGCAGTGGAATTTATGAACCGCACAAGTACTTAAATCAGTCTTTATTCTATTGAACAGGTCACACCCAATGAACCAGTATGTGTAGCATGTTGGGAACAAGCACATGAAGATTTAATCAGGAACATTGAACATGAACTTAGAACCCAAACAATAATTTTGCCTAACTTAAGAAGAGTAGTGGAAACTCCTAGGCATTGTTTATTTAGTGGTTGCACCAATACGGAACGTAATCATGTTCCTGATAATATACGACGACAAGTGTTGAGGAATAGTCATTTTTATATACCCAGAGGTTCTCGGGTATGTAATTATCATTTAGGCCGCAACAATTATAATGAACTATATACAGCTGAATATAGTGTTGACTATTTTAATCCAAATCAGATTGAAGATTTGATATTTATATTAACAGAAGACCAGAATGAATTTCAGCTTGGTGATATACAAGCACTACCAGAACACTGGGTGCATTATTTTGTTGGAATAACAAAAGAGCAACACCAGCAGATTCTCAATGAAACCTCAAGACTATGCAACATGCGTCGTGGGAGCCTTGCACTGACTGCCTTGTTGTGCAAATTGCGAACTGGCGACTCAAATGAAAGGCTTTCAGCACTCTTACAGGTTCCGAGGCGAACATTAGAAACGTTGATGGATGTTGCAAGGGAGATTTTAATACAAGACTTTGTCCCGAGTCACCTGGGTATAGAACACATATCACGAGAAGAAGTTGCAGCCAAAAATTCGATCATAGCAGATGGTTTATTTGGAAATCCAGAAGTGCCAAATGGCCAAAAAAATGCAATAGTAATTGCTGATGGCACCTACATCTACACTCAAAAAAGTTCAAATTACCTTTTCCAAAAAGAGACATATTCTCTACATAAATACAAAAATCTGGTCAAACCATTTTTAGTTGTATGCTGTGATGGTTATATTTTAGACATATTTGGTCCATATGCTGCCACCACAAATGATGCTACCATTATGAATAGTTTGTTGGAGGAAGAGGCATTTGTGCAGTATTTTAATGAAGGTGATGTTTTCATCTTAGATAGAGGCTTCAGAGACTCCATGGACAAAATTCATGATAAGGGTTTACTAGGTCATATGCCTGAAAGTCTATCACCTGGCCACTCACAATTGACAACTTTAGAAGGCAACAGATCACGATGTGTGACAATTAATAGATGGGTTGTGGAGGCAGTCAATGGCCACATAAAAAGGGACTTCAGACTTTTCAGGCAAGAATATTTTAACCGAGCAAGTCGACATTTAATGAAAGATTTAAAAATTGCATGTGCAATACTAAATGCATTTGGAACGCGGTTTCGAGATTCAGAAAATGCAACTGAAATATTAAATATAATTAATGATCGTCTGTTTATGGACAATGAATTAGCCTCAATTGTGTCCATGGAGCATCTGAATCGCCGCAATGTTTTGTTTAGAGACATAGATGCCTCGAATATTTCAGTTCCTCGTTTGTCATATGAAGAATTGGTGTTGTTTGCGTGTGGCACGTATCAGATCAGGCAGGCAAGATCATATATTGGAGAGCATTTTCGCTTTAATGGAATTTATAATCTAGAAATAGGTCGCGAACAAGTGGACTTGACCAGTTTGGGGGGAGAAAATATATTATTAATCCGGGCGAAAATAAAATCTCGTCACGTGGGACGGAAAACTTATTTCGTTTTTATTGCTGTAGAGAGGGAACAACAAGGTAGGAATGCCATCATCGGTTACTGTTGTAACTGTATAGTGGGGCTGAGAACAGTAGGCTGCTGTTCTCATGTAATGAGTGTAATATGGTATTTGGCATATGCGAGGCATGAGGGCGCCACTCCTCCGGCCGAATTTCTCGACAGTGTTTTGTTAAGAGTGTAATACAATAAAATATATAATGTAATTAATGCATGATAAGTTCGTATATTGTACCACTCGCCCTAAAGATAGACCCACTCTAATCCAATCCCTTTACTTACGCACGCTTACACAGTCGCACATTCATGCTCACGTACCTACACACACACACACCCACACCCCCTCACCCACCCTCTCACACACACACACAGATCCATACACGTACACACGTCACACATGCACACCATGCACACTTACCCATGCACCCCCATACACTCATGTACCTATACACGTAAATGCGCTCGCGCTCTAATTACCTTTATTAAATGTAACTTTTAAAATTAAAATTATAGTAATACAATTAGAGGGGATCGCCACTGTTACTCCTTAATACAGGCTATTTCATAGCCTAGCAAGGAGAGCAGCACGTCACCCACTTGATTGTTAGAGATACACAAACCACTTTCTAAAAGATGTTACATGTACTACAATCTGTTTATATATAAATAAAGATTTTATTTTATTTTATTTATAATAAAATGCTTTTGTAAAGTATAAATACTTTTTATTTTTACCAGTTACAAACTGTCTCCCTAATCTAATATAATAATTATGCTGAATCAGAAATAATAATATGTTATTATCTATAGAGATTTTATTCTTTTATCAATATACAGCGTTATTGGTAAAACATTAACAACCTCTTAAAGGGTCATTGTACTCATCATTGAACAACATTGACCAAGCCTGAAATCGCAAAAAAAAATCAGCCCTTATGTTCGCATTACTCGTCAAAATGTAGAGAACAACTGATTTTTTTTTCGCGATTTCAGGTTTGATCCCATAGTAAAAGTTGTTCATAATGATGAGTACAATGACCCCTTAAGAGGTTGTTAATGTTTTACCAATAACCCTGTATAAGTATGTAAGTAACATACATGTTATACATGCAACGATTCGTGGTACTGTTAGGGTCAGCGCACACCGAACTGCAAAATGCTCGCGTATGGTCGAGCAAACTTGAATCTCAAAAGCTAGTATGCTCCTGCATGGTCGAGCATCAAGTTTGGACGTGTATTTATTTTAACAATGTATGGAATTGTCATAAGATTCATTTTTCAATAGTCTCAGAAAATGCTCTGCTCTGCTCTGCTCTTGGTGTGCGCTGCCGCTTACTGTTACAATTCCCGGGTGGACAAATGTAGAAAACAAACTATATTGTTTTTGGTTTGGATGGTTGTGGAACTATCGTTGTTTTCGATTACCTATCATAACATAAATGCTTTAACTACTTAGCACGGGAGCGGAAGAATGTGTAATTACATTCTTACCGTTGGTAATATCAATTTATGTTTTGGGAAAAAAGCATTACAAATCATAAATAATAATTCCTAATATTTTTAATAGTGTATTGTAAATAAGTATATAATAGGAAGTATCTATCGACCTACATACAAGGTAACCTTAGATAAAAATAATTAACCTTTTAACCGCCTACGTCGGATTAATCCGACAAATATTTTCGGGCCCATTTCGCCAGAGTCGTATATTTACGACCAAAATATCAATGCTCGTTTAATCAGCTTTTTTATTTAATTAAGCTGTATTCTATCAAAAATATGTTTATATTAGGTAAATAGTTAGTAAGTAATCATTTACAGTTTAATACACTTTAGTCTCTTAATTAGAAGTCCTAAAAATAATGTCCAAAGTTAGATGAATTACTAACATTATTTTTAGAAAATTGTATTGATGTGCAACGCCCATGACGACAAAATCCGACATGAGGGACGGGACATATCGTCGTTGATAGTCCAATTCCGCGTAACTAACATTGTCAAATACCGCGAATGTACACTTTCGCTAATTTTACATGAGGGTCAAAAAACTAAT
Source organism: Cosmia pyralina (assembly GCA_946251885.1). Taxonomy (NCBI): domain Eukaryota; kingdom Metazoa; phylum Arthropoda; class Insecta; order Lepidoptera; family Noctuidae; genus Cosmia; species Cosmia pyralina. Next base: position 18,936,647 of record OX276342.1, on the reverse strand, counting down.
TTTCTAAAATACTAATCGGCCGAATTTTGAATGAACTTGAATATATGATCATTTCGTTCTCCTTAATCTAATGTGCTATTTTTAAAGTAAATATTCCCAATAGTTTATTTACAAAATCACTTACGCTGTATAGTTTCAAACTATTCTGGTTCATAAACAGTACTTACGCGAAATTATAAATGCAATAAAATAATGCCACAACCTCAATCAATTATTTATTTAATAATATCAATTATTTAAATGACTAAATTTATTCAGTAATATTATATAGTTATGAAAAAATAAAAGATAGCTACCAACAAGTATGAAAAATTATAAGTAGAGGAATGTTGAATAAAGGTGAAGAAATATTTTTAGGCCTCCGAGGTAGAGGGCTATAATCAGCTTGAAAATGATTCTTGTATTCGATTGTTCCATTAGGGTTGTACTTTAACACGCGCAGATCAACATCACAGCCGTCACCAACCCCTCGTCCAGGTCTTATCGAGTCGTATATTTGGTACTGTTTTGCACTGTAATCTTTGAAGAACGTGTGGTCTGGTTAGATGACAGTGTATGGAAATGGTCTTCTCCTAGCTTCTTTTGTTATGGATGCATATTGTGACGGCAAAAAAATCTCAACGTTTTTTAATTTCCTCTCAATGACTGAATGTACCGAGTCCACCTCCATCTGCGTATGGCCTTTTTCTAAATACGTTTGGGTTATAGTCACGTTCTTCTCCATTGCTACTAAGACGAGTGTGTTTGATAGTACACTATTTCTATTTTGCGCTGTGCACCCATCGCTCCAAATGATAATATTTTTCGGGTCTCTCTCTAACAACTTTGTAACATAATCAGCATAAAAAGATGCATACGTGGCTGCTTTAAGATCACACGCTGTCTCGTCAAACCAATAACAATCAACGTGGTCAGTGCCAAGGTCATAAACTGTAAAGTTATGTACTGCTAATTTCGTTTTAAAATACAGCGCACTAGCATGACGACAGTAGTGTGATGGTAACTTAGGTAAACTATTCAGGTAACTTTTCACGGAGTGTCTTTTAGTCACAGTACTAAGCTAAATATTTGAATTTTCGGTATCAAGACGTCTTTGATTTCTATCTCCTAGCCAGTAGCGCGCAGTCCATTCCTTGATGCCTAATGTAGAGAGAAATGTTTTAAGACAAACTTTTTTTTTATGTCATTTATATGCAGGTACTCCTTACTATGGAGACGCCGAGAGATATTTTCCGATGTTTTCCTCTGAGTTGACTTTATATCCGTCATAGAACATACAAACACCTTCTTCTCTTTCCATGATCTAGACCTAAAAGTTTCAAATATTTTCTGTCTCTCTCCTTCACTGATTTGCGTGCAAAACAGGGTTTTGCTGCGTAGACATAATGGCAAATTACATGTAGGTCATAAAATCCTTTTAGGTTTTGGAGCATTTTGGACGTACCTCGTATCATTTTTTTTATACCCTATGTGTTCTTTTCCTAGCATCCTATTATTTGGTTTTTAATTTTCTTCCAATTCTGACGGTCAGCTTTACGTTTTCTGGTTCTGGACGCACCTGCAACTTCTGGCTCAATATACCTCTCAGGAAACCAATTGACATCAAGGTTATCTAAAGGCTGCACATTTGTGATATCCGAAAGGGGAACATAAGATGGGTCTGCCACAGAGTCATCGGATCCAAAATCGAAACTTTCATGTGGCACAGCAATGTCGATATTTAGATCTACCGTAGGCGTAGCGCTAACAATAGTATTGTCCATTGCAGGTTCGAGATTGTGGCAATCGTTTCCTACAGTAGTGTAATCAGCTGTACCTACTTACAGTATCATCGACACGTTCGGGACATGCCAGCTGGACAAATGGGGTTAATTGAATTAAATGGGGTGTTTGATTTTCTAATATTTCTTTTTTCTTCTTAAGTAGTTCCTGTCGCCGCTGTTGAAGTTTTTGTAATGTCGTAACGTCATCATTCATATCAGCATCAGTACCCTCTAAATTGTTCGTAGAACCATCTTGTATTGCATTTTCATCTTCATTCATTGTGAATCTTAGTATTTACTATACTGCAAAGTACTAACACTGCAAAGGAAAATATACCTATTTTTCACTAAGTTTCAAAAAACCATCTTGGTAAGTACCTACGTCATAAAACACCCATCTACATGGGATCATAAAAGAACTGTCTTTTATTACTTTATTGAAGGTAATTGTGACAAAATAGTACTTAACACAAAATAAACTAAGTATAATATAACCGCGGAAGTACGAAACGATACAAAAAGGGAAACCGCGTAAGAACAACGTAAAAATTATAAGAACTTTTATACTCGAAATCAAACAATTTCAGAATAAAAAACTTCTCATTTTTATTTATAATAAAGTATAGAATATGTGTGTTAAACTAACTTTGAAAATAATCCAGTAATTACACATAAAAAACAATTTTTAGCCGGAGCGTCACATAAACACTACACGCACTAATAGAAATTGGCGCGGATACGCGGCTTTCGTGTCGTAACTTGTTCGTCAAAAGATCCGCGGTATTGTTATTTTTGATTTATTCGTCTTCCTATTGGACGATTCAAATAATTGTCATACGGGTCGACGCCAATCACAATCAGTTACCTACAGCCGCGAAATCTCATTTTTGCTTTTTTTGTACATTCGCGGTTTTGAATAATGTTAGTTACGCGGTATTGGAATATCAACGACGATATGCCAAGATTTACCGATACAAAAATAAACATAAATCAAAATATTTCTCGTTATACTGACTAATTAACTTTAAAACAAATACAGCAATTGTTAATAAAACATTTTTTTACAAATATTTGTGAGTATTTCATTTAATTCCTTTAAAATTAAGTAAATTTACTTATGAAATGTCAGCGATTGAATTGATGGTTCCCATCCCTAGCCTACATGTTCCGAAACTTACTTTGTTAGTACGCCCTGCGCTACGGTCGGATAAAGACGACCGCTTCTTACGTCATAAACGAGTGCCGACTTCTAAAATTTTCCATCAATGTTGTGCTTGTGCATGAAGTTTTACGTTCGTATGTCGATAAATGTACATGATAGAAATTTATCATGACGACTACTGAAGAGTTAATACGAATTCTAGAAGGCGATGAAAATGAAGAATTTTTATCAGATGAAGAGTTTGACATTGATGTAGAGGTAATTTTTATTTTTATTACATATCTAGTTATATGTATTTTAATTTATTGTGTAGTATGGTGGTGATGTCTGAATGGAAATTTTAAACTTAATTATAGTGAGTGAGATGGCGAGAGCGCGCCGTGCGATGAGAATGCGCGCGCGGCCACTCTGGAACGGTGATTCTGATTGGTTCGAGCGCGAGTCACGTGTGGGCTCGCTGACTCGCTCGTAGATACATAGGTAGAGTTTATTTTGTGCGTGCCGCCGCGCTGCCACACACCGCACTTTTGGACACTTTTATGTTCGTATAACTCGCCAAACCCTTCTCTGGACTGATTTTATTGTGAATAGTTTAAGTAATAATTAATAAATCGATCAAATTTTTAAACACTTTGTTTTACTGGCTTGCGAAAAATGCCGAATAATTTCTTAAGGTACGTAGTATTCAAGTAGGTAGGTACCTATATCTCCACCAAGCTAAGTTTACACCTCGCTGGAATGCGGCGTGTACCCGTGTACCTACGTATAATATAATGTTAAAAACAATAAATGCAAAGTAAAATCTAACAAACATTTGTTTACTTTTTTAAAGTCATAGCGAATCCTTTTTTGCAGCCCGTACCTAAGCGTCAGTGTGACGTAAACGACGCGAGGTGCAAACTTAGCTTGGTGAGATATAGTTGTTAGTTAACCACGCTCGTAAATGCAAATGTCGTTATTAAAACGAAATATCGACATCGCAAAGTTAAATATTGCACATCCCTCTTTCTTGTAGGTATTTAATTTTCGATTCACTGTGCCGGGCGCTGGGGACACGCCAACTGTTTTGAAGTCGGGCGGTTAAAAGGTTAATTAGGGAGACTGGACCTATACCTAGCAGTGGGTGGGACAGTATGGTGTCATTGAGATCCAAATATTTTGTTGTTAATAATATCAAAATAATATGTGATAAACCCTTTTTACAAACGTCGAAGACGGATTCTTACTATGTACTTAGTCGCATTTATGAGATGAGATGCAGTTCTTCAATGGTGGAGAATCAGAGGCCGGTAGAATATACCGAAGTGAAATGCGCGCGAAGAAATAAGGTGACGTCAAAGCCAAGCGCAAATATATAAAATATAGGTACCTGCTTAAGTATTAATTTCACGGTTCTAACCTCAAAATATTAATCCACTTAGGTTTAATATTTTGAGGTTAGAAGTCGATGTCAACATTTTTATTCCCAACACCTACGTAAATGCTACGATTACATTTTCTTCTAGATTAAATTAAAGCATTAAAATGCACATATTTACTTTACGATACGCAACGTCTTTATGCGGTACTGAAATTACATGGGCATCTGCCATTCTCCTTTAGCTATCACTTGATATTGAGGCGTATAGATGCAAATGCGCCTCTATCCACTTTTTCATTTTTTTTATAATTCCACAAAAACTGATTTCTTGAATTAAAGTGAAGCTGTATCCGATAATTCAATCTTATATCATGGCAAAATAACAAAACTTTCAATTTATAGCATTGTTTTAAACTTCAAATAGTCAGTGAAAATAATAAAAAACATTGAAATCTGGATAGAAGCCATTTTGCATCTTATCAGTTGACAGAGGCGGTTTTGCATCTGACGCAATAGGATAGAAGCGATTTTGCTTCTACATTGGACGCATGGATGGTTTTATGCTAAAGATTTCGGTGTATTCCCGTTCGTCCCCTCGACTTCGTCCCCATATGGGGACGAACGGGAATTCGTTATTTATTTTCCCGATGGTCCCTCTAAATTTTTAGGGGGGACGAATGGGAATAATTTATTAATTCTTTTTTTTAGGTCTATTGCTCCCACCAAATAATATAAGACTGGTGGTTTTAATTGGTAAAAAAAACAAATTTGAAATAAAAATCAGTCATTTATTAAGGCATAAAAATCACAGTAAAAAATCACAGAATCAACTTTGCGATAACTCGCAATATTTTTTACATAATATTTTTTTAATTAAGAATAAAATTCTCCTTATAACTAAAAATTATGATTAAAAAATCAGTGTATAGAGCTTATAATAAAAAAAAGTCTGTATTATATTACAATTAAACACTACAAACAGACTTTTTTTCCATTCAGGTTGTTTCCTTTTGAAATATAAGTCACTATTTTTTGTAGTCACAGTTGCTTATGTGTATGGTGGCAAGATTTTACGTTTTACATTATGTAAGTGATTAGAAAAGTTTACTTATTATTTTAACACATAAATAGGGTCAGTAAATTATCACACTTTCAAAAGCAAAATTAAATAAAATACCCAAAATATCACGAAATCAAGGTAAAAATAACAAAAAAAACTTATCGTCCTAATTTTTAAAAAGTCACATTTGCTTATATATGTATAGGTATACGGTGTCACATTTTTGTGTTACATATTGTATAAGGAATCAGAACAGGTTACACATTAATTTTACACATAAATAGCGTCAACAAATTAGCACAATTTCAAAATCAAAATAAAAAACATATACAAAATCAAAGTGAAAAAACATGAACACAATACATCATAAAGGGTAACAACAATAAAAAATTCACAAGTATTGAAGAAAGTAGTCGAGGTCATAACAGTAGGCAGTAATAATTATTGCACACAAAGCCTAGAGATTAAATCAACGTACACAACCATCGAGCACTTTACTTATTATGATTAATACCTACGTAAGTTTTTCTAAAAAATGTCCTACATTTATTTCTGAATTAAGAAGTTGCATTTGGCAATCCATAATATATTGGTCTGTCAAGATTGAATGTAGCTTACGCCGTTTTGGATTTTGTTTTGCTTTCACGCTGTTTAAGTTAGAGTCTTGATGTAACACCGTAAGCAATTTTAAAATATTAGGTTTTTTTTTGCCTATGGCACTATTTAATTTAAAATGCCACCCTTCGGCAAAGTTATTAGTACGGTGTCGTTTTCCAAAACTGCACCACACTTTTACGAAATTCGGTTGAAGCCACTGCGATAGCATGTATTGCCGAAATTTTTCACTTTGGCTATCATCGGGGCTTTCGCTAGCGATATAAAACCAGCCTTCAAAAATACGCTCCTCTGGTAATAATGGAAGCACCGCACTTAGGGCTACTTGACGTCTTAAAGTTTTATTTTTTGTTAGATTTAATTCACGGCCTTTCCTCCAAATAGCATTATTAAAATGGTAATAACAGCCGTGGATACTTATCTCTGGAAAAATTGTACGCATAGCAGCCATAGCTGCTTCTTCAAAATCACTGGTAAAGGATGTAGGATTCCAATCGTTGATTTGAGATTTAACAAGTCTGAAAAGTATCTCGTATGTTTCTTTTTTACGGTTTGACATTAAAGCGTACAATAATGGCGTCATAGCTGTGCTTTGATTATTACTTCCTAAATCACCATGAACGGTGTAGAGCTGTTGGAATGGAGGTGGACAACTCTTAAATGTACCGTCACCAAATAATTTTTTTAAAACTATCAATTTTTCTTTAGCTTCTTGTGAACAAAAAATGAGTAAGCGTGTGTTACCGTAACAGTAATCTGCTAACAAAAATGATTGAAATTTTTGAGGAACCTCAACCGTTTTAACGTCATTGAAAGTGATTTTACTCATATTATAAGTGCTATTTCGATGGCGATACAAAGTGCTTTTGATGTTTGCAAACTTAGGAATATCTTTGGGTAAAGTTACTTTATCAAGTCCTTCGTCCAACATTTTCGAAATTGTTGAATGAAAGGCGGCTGGTACGCAAGGTACATCATCAGAAGTTATATTTTTCTTGCATTCATCAATATGGATGTCTATTATGTTTTTATTGAAGTCCGGTGTACAGGATGTGTGTGTGGTTTCTTTCAAAATTTGATCATTCTGCAATAAACGTGCATAATTTATTTACCCATTGTCTGATTTTGCATGAAAAAAAAAGCCAAAAAAGTAGGTACTTACTTTTATAGTTAAGGTCCCACTGCACTTATTCTTTCTTCTAAGATGACATTCCCATACAACAGCTCCACTTTTGTTTTGCCTTTTCCTTAAAAATTGGTATCCAGCACGCAGAAGCACGATTCCACCTTTTCTTTGTATATACTGCAAACAGCTTCCTGTACTACCAGAGGGACCAGGATGCGCTTCTTGTGACATTGTTGAGCTCTAAAAAACAGGAGACAAGAATTACACACTTATTAATATAATTTAGAATGATATTTAATAATATGTGTATACTAAAATTTAATACAAATATTGATACCGTACATTATTAGCATAAATTAATAAGACACGAGACAATATAGTATTGACTGTAAACAATCTAATAATATTTATAACTTACAAAAATGTAGGTACTTACATCAGTAGTTTTCCGCAGAACTCGTGTCGAATATATATATTATTACATTAACACCCGTGCACTTTCGTTGTTTTGTCAACACTAACCCGACCGGTCTAATTTAAGGATAGGAAAGGGAGAGAATGTCAGGTAAACCAATAGGATTTACGCAAATAACACAATGTTATCGGCACTCTTTTGTTAACTACCAGCATCGCCGGCGCGGCGCTTCCCGCCAGAGTTGTTATATTTAGTGTAGGTAAACATAGTGAAACAATGATAAACTTAGGATACGTTTTAGAATTCATAAAAAAATAGAGAAGAATTTTGTAAAATAATGATTAAATCTAACGAAGTAACTAATTTAAAAGTAAACTACGAAACAACGAATAAACATATTTCTGCACCAATCTTTTTAGTGGGACGAATGGCACTAATCGAAGAACATATTCCCATTCGTCCCCTCCTGAATTAGGATTGGGACGATCGGGAACAAATTAAATATTATTTTTGTAAATTCCCGTTCGTCCCCATATGGGGACGAAGTCGAGGGGACGAACGGGAATACACCAAGATTTCAAATACCTAAGTTACTGACCATTTGCACACACATGCCATTACATACAATAAATTTATAAGAGAGTAAAGGTAATGAAAGTAAATTATGAGCAAAAATATGTAAGTGATTTATTGTTGAACTTAGTTGTTTTTAAATTAAAGAATGTTACATAAAATATCGATCACACAAATAATCATCTTAATATTAATTTACTGTAACTTTTTTGAACTTCGATTAGAATTGCGTTTATGTAAACAAAATTAAATGCGCAATCCAATTTCTTCTAGGTATTCACAACGTTCTTCATTTTCTGGTTCACCAGGATTTGCGGTTTCTAAAACATTTTTATAAAATAAAAGCTGATCGGATCCTAGCTCCGATTTCCAATTATTGCCAAAATGTTTTAACAACAGATTGTTAACGTCTTCAAGTTTCAAATTAGATACGCGCGCTTGAAACGGTGGTATTTCTCTGATGCCAAAGTCAGAGGTTGACAAAACACCTATTTTCATTATGCTTTTAGCTGCACCAAGATCACTTTTATAATTCACTTCTCCTCTGAGAAGGAATCGCCCCGGATTATTCTTAACTCTGCTCACATAATACCTCTTACACTCTGCAAATTTGAAGTGGTATCTGGCTGGCGGTTTCAATGTTTCATTCGCATAGGCTTTAAAATCTTTCACTACACAATCCTCACCTAATTTGCGAACCACGCCATAATGATCATAAATGTTTATGTATTCGGAAGGATCTATAGGGGAAGGTGGTCTGAGATGACATAGATTTTGAAAAGTTTGATTTTTAGGAAACTCGTAACCAAATAGAAATAAATAGCAATTTTGTATTAAAAAGTGGTTTATTATCATCATAAAAACAATCAACAAAACGAAATAAAACAATTTTTTCTTTGGATAATAATTAAATATAAAAATGTTTTGAAAATCCATCTCGCCCAACCCCTGTAGGTAAGATGGCATACACCAAACTGAAGGCGCTAATTTATTTGCAAACATCGCAGATTACATTTTTAGCCGTTTTTGGTAACCCAATGCATTCTGCGTGGCACCTCTGGTGACAGACTTGACATTGAAGCCACCATTCCCTGGAGCGAGAATGACTCCAGGGCTCATTGCAGTATATGCAGGATGGGTCTTCATCGTCTGATGCGACCGGTTCTTCCTCATCACTGGAAACTGCCAACACGATTCTTTTCTTAACTTGTCGGGCAGATTTTCTCATATTGGCTGCTTCTTTTTCAGCAACGACAGCTTTTAGTAATGCTATGTCTGGTGATGCATTCAGCATCCCGAATTTACCTTTCTTATGAACAGATCGTTTTATTTGTGAAGATTTAGGCAAAGGTGAAATATCTGCTATTGTTAGACTTGACTGAATTTGATCGTGGGAGCTCGTAGGCACTGAAGGCCCTGCCATAGTGTCGTCATGTAACTGAGGTACTGGAGGCTCTTCCTCAGTTTGATCGTTCGGGCGGGAGGTCAGGGCATCTAAAGGTGGTGCCTCGCCGTGGTTGTTCAGCTGGAAATCCTGTGACTCCTGATTTCTGGCATTGTCTGGCAAGATAGGTACAGAAGAATCTGCAAGGTCATTGTCAGTGACATCTGCAGGCGCAAACATCCACTCTGGGAAAATATTCTCATTCAGGGGGTAAATGCCACTTGCAGCAAATCCATTTTGACCATTGCTTACCGTAGCTGCTCGAAGATAAGCTTGCTTGAACAGCTCAGCAACCTGGAAATGTGTAACTGTTCGTCCTGGATGGTTCCTCAACCAAATATGCAGCTCTTGATTGTAGAATGTGTTAAGTGGGCCGAAGAAGCTAACGTCAAGAGGTTGCATTTTATGTGTGCAATGTGGGGGGAAACAGAATAGGATGATGCCGTTATCTTTTGCATACGTCAATACGTTCAAGTTTTTGTGACTGGAGTGTCCATCTAAAAGTAACAGAATCTTGGCTTCTTTTGACGGTTTTGCGTATTTAGCAAAATGCTGCAACCACTTAAGGAATACCTCCCCATTCATCCATCCTTTTTCTTGGGGAAATCCAACAGCGCCGGTAGGAGCGTGGTCCATAAGTTCTGCTTTCATATTTTTGCGAGGGAAAATAAATGCTGGAGGTATGAAGCTTCCCAGGGCATTAACGCAGCAAACCGTAGTACACTTCTGGACACATCTATTGGCCCACCTTAGAGTTTAGGTTTCGATGGCCCCTACCGAAATATGATTGCTAGATTGAACAAAAACTGTTGATGCAGTTTTAAACCTGATACATTTTACCATCTTTTTCGATCGTATTGTTTTAAATTTGAATTCAGAATACCATACGACATGGAGCTACGCCTAACAAGTCGGATATGCGCCTTGTTAAAGGCAATTGATTTTTTTAATAAAAAACATGTTTTATCAAATAAAGGTTTAATTTAATAACGCGTGTTGCCTCCATGGGCATCTACCACAGCTCTCATACGATTAGGCATAGAGTTTATCAACCGCTCTATGAAATTTTGAGGGATCATCTCCCATTCCTCTTCTATGGCAGTTTTCAACTCCTGCATCGTCTGGGCAACTGGCTGACGAGCCCTAACACATCTTTTTAGCTCGTCCCACATGTGCTCAATGGGGTTCATGTCTGGGCTTCTGGCTGGCCAGTCCATAACTGTGATGTTCACATCCCGAAGATATTCCCTGACGATGCCGGCCGCATGGGCTCTTGCATTATCATGCATAAAAAGGAAATTTGGGCCCACATAGTCCGCGTATGGTATCACGTGAGGTTCTAAGCACTCACGAATGTACCTTTCAGCATTTAATGTTGGCAGCCGTGGTCCTGTAACAACCTCAAGTTGAGTTTTGCCGCTCGCGGATATACCGCCCCAGACAGTCCATGAGCCACCGCCATAAGCAACCCTCTCTTCAAAGCAGCATTGTGCGAAACGCTCTCCCTTACGTCGGTAGACCTTCTTCCTTCCATCATTGCCATGTAACACAATTTTAGACTCATCAGAAAAGAGTACACGGCTCCAATCTTGCTGTGTCCAATTTAAATGACTGCGTGCGAAATGAAGGCGCGCTGTTCGGTGGGCTCGCGTTAGTTTGGGGCCATTAGCTGGCTTGTGTGGTACCATATCGCGTTCTTTTAACCTTCTCCGAACAGTTCGAGCGCTCACAGATACTCCGTGGAAGTCGCGAAGTTGGTTTTGTATCTCAATGGAGGTAAGGTGACGATTTCTCAAGTTGGTCGTCACGATGAATCGATCCTGCCTTTCAGTTGTGACCCGAGATCGTGGCCTTCCTTGGCGACGAACAAAGCCGCCAGTCTCTAGGTACCTCCGATAAACATTTCGGACCGCAGATCGACTTAAATTAAGTTGAGCACTCACGTTTCTTTGGCTGTGTCCGGCCTGAATAAGTGCCACAGCTTGGGCGGCGACTTCAGGTGAAGTATCCATAGATTATTGATAGAACCTCACCTTAATGTTAAGAATAAGTAATGTTTGTTGCAAAACCAAAGATATCAATCACTTTTTCAAGAATTAAATCCAAGTAAACCAATAAAACCAAGTTTTCTTAGTATTCGATTGTTTGATATCAACAAACAGGCTCCAAATTGTCTTTTGTTTCTTTAAATTCTGTGTTCGAAATTAAAAAAAAGACTATTGAATGAAATTGTGAATGTGCCAGGTTCAAAACTGCATAAAAACTTTTTGCTCGACCTAATATAAAATTTTAGCTAGGACCAAATGAAACTGAAAATACAAGGTGGGCCAAAAGATGTGTCCAGAAGTGTATAATGTTGGCCTCTTTCAGCACTGGTTAATACCCCAACTTGTTTTCTACCTTTTGTCGCAAAGACTTTCGGGTTTTGTGATGGCACTGTGCTAAACCCGGATTCATCAACATTCCAAATTTGATGGGGTTCAAAGTTGTGCAATTCCATTACATCAACCAACAATTTAAAAAATGTTTTTACCTGAACTTTGTTGAATCCCCGAGCTCTGGCTGCCGATGTGGCTTCAGGTATTCGAAGTGATATGGACGGATTTCATTTTCTAAAGCCTCGCAGCCAGTCCAAACCTGCCATTTCATTTTCCGAAGAAAATCTATGGGGAAGTTTTTTAGCAACAGCTACTTGATAAGCAAGTCTTCTCAAATCAGTCCTTGTCATTCCAAAAAAACGCACCTCCAGCTCTTGTAAATGCGCAATAATTTCTGTTTCGAGTTCTGTATTAAAGGTAGTTTTATGACCACCTAAATACCCTTTAGACGTTTCTCCTTTTTCTGCTCGACGTCGGAGCGTAGTAGCGGGAACGTGGTATGCCTTTGCTGCCATCTGCCAACCCATTCTCTGGCTACGAACGGCTGCAATTGCGTCTCTCATATTTGTTTCATCCCAACTTTGCCTTGTCGTTTTACGAATGTATGGCGCCATTTCTAAAACAAACAGTGATTGCTTGTTTTCTTGTGGGCCACTCCACTTAATGAAACGCCGAATTGTTTGAGATGTGATGCAGTTTAATTACTGTATTACTGTTACAATGGTTATAATAAGGTATTCTTGACGTTATATATTTTACAATATTTCAAGTCACCCGTGCAGTGGCTGTCAACGCAATGACGCACGACCGCGCACCCCCCGCGCGCCCGCGCTCCGTTGACAGGTTTAGTGTCGTTCGGGAATGGCTTCAACAAACAGGTAAGTACATATTTTTACTAATTACCTATTGTTAAATAATCTTAAAAAATAGACAACCCATTATGTTTTATTAACAAAATAAAATTATCTCAACATTCAGCATCACTTACTTACACATTGGGTGAGATGGCATACACCCTATGCCATCTCACCCGGTAGGTACATAAACTAGAAAATAAATTAAATTTATTTTGTTTGACAAGCTACGTAATTTTGCTTATTACAACATAAATTTTACACTCTACTCTAAAAGAAAACATTGATAGTTACCTGTTAGCTAATGTAGAACACCTGTAATCACGATAGACATCAGCAAAAATAAAATTTTTCGAGAGCAATTTTTATTAAAATCGACGTAGTGACGGCGTCGATTCATATCGCGCACTGGCGGGCGGCTTGTCGTGTCGAGATTCCGTTAGGGATGCACGGGTGCATGTGGGGGCGCCACTGGATTACAAATGGCAAAGATAAATAAATAAATATGTTTGGACATATCACACAACGCCATCTAGCCCCAAGCTAAGCAACCTAATGCTTGTGTTATGGTAACGAGATGGCTGATAAACTACTTATATACATTTTTTTTTTTTTGTAAATACATACATATTATAGATTGAAAAACACCCAGACTCGGAACAAATACTTGTAGGTCGTACAAATACTTGTTCCGTGCGGGAATCGAACCCGCGACATGCTGCGCAGCAGTCAATCGCTCAACCACTGCGCCAACCGTGTCGTCTAATATTGATATTGATACTGTGCCATCTCAGCCGCTATGCCGTCTCAGACCACCTTCCCCTAATCACTTCTTTGTTTTTGACTTCTTTTTCGATATGTCCGAAAACACGATCGGCTGGCATGAAGGAATGTCCAGGTACAGGAAATATAAGTTCAACCGTCTTGACATTTCTTGGGGCGCAATTGGTTAACCAGTAAGCAACCATGGCGATCATTGTACTGTTTTTATTTTGTGAGCCGCACCCGTCCGCACACATTCTTACTTTTTTTATGCCAGTAAAATCAGTATGTGAAAGTAAATCGAAAACAGCTGATGCTACCTCATTTGACGACTTAGGATAGATGTTTTCAGTCCATGTATAGATCCGAACATTTTCTTTCGGAAATTTGTTTGTTCTTGTGCCAATTACAATGGTAAAGTTGTAGATGTATAATTGCCTTGAATAATACGCCACTTGGTCAGCAATTTTTGGTAAAACTTGATTTTTTTGACAGCCAAACGATATGGAAAAGATTTGTTCGTCGTGTTCTCGTAAAAAATTGTAAAAGCATTTTGCTTTTAATTTGTGGACTCGCAATAAAGTCATAAATTCAACTTTTTCGTTATCATGCGCTCTTTTGATTTTTTCTGATAGCTCCGTGCATTTAGAGCAAACATCGACCCTTGGTGATCCGAATCCCACATTATATTTTGTATTAAAAATGTGTCTAAAGAAAGAATGGCGTACTCTAAGACTTTCATCCTCCTGTTTTTCTTCATACATTGTCCACATTTTACGAATGCTCAACTCAGACGATACGTATTTTCTTTCCGAAGTCGAGGATCTACAATAATGTGCCTCAATACACTGAAACGACTCAATAAATCGCATAACATTTTCCCTTTTCGCGGCATTCTTTCTGGACACTCTATCACCACCTCGACTTTCTTGTGGTATTTTGCCCTCTAATAAGAATTTTTTTGATATATTCCGTAGTCTATGAATACCAACTCCAAGTATTTTCGAAAAGGCACGTTGACAAACTGTTACTAGCTTAAACGGTTTTGTGTATGTCCTTATATAAAATTTTGTAAAAGTAACCGATTCTGCTCGGTTTCCGACTATACGTCTTCGACGCTTTGGGACATGAACTTTCATAAATTTTAGCATAAAATTATCTTGTGTGATTTTATTGGGCTTGGCATAAAACGCTTGATGAAATTTTCTGATATCTTGAGAATTTAGGGTACTGCATTTTAATTTCTCATTCTTATTATGCCTACAGCTTATAATTTCCGCCAGATTTGGTGGATTTTTGGAAGAGTACCTGAAACAATAACGATTTTGTTTTGCCTGAAACGCTATAAACTTATTGTTTACGTCCTACTATTTCACTATGAATTTGCTGTTACCCGATGAAGAGTTTCCTCCTATATATCTCCGAGGTATGGTAAATTTCTAAGGGACCAACTGGAAAGAAACCTTTAAAAAAAATGTAATTCGCATCTTCGAGTAATAGTAAAGGAGAACATACATAAAAAAACAAAGATTCCAACTAATTGAAAACCTTCCTCTCTTTTCGGAAGTCGGTTAAAAAGTAATTTGCAACAAATTATTTACCCAGCTTCGTTCTGCTAACTCGAGTTACGTTAAATTTCTGTGTTTTATCCCGAGTTGACCCATCTATACCCGCGTTGCGATTTCGGCGTCAGATTATTGCCTAAACACGACCAAGGTTGTAAGGTAAAGGAAACTTACCTCTGACGCTTTTGTATGTTGCGCTTCCACTGATTTTCATCTCGAATTCTTTTCCTTCCCTTATTACCTACCACTGGAGCAATATTTACTTCCATTTTTTGTCGTTTTGATATTTAAAAACAGAAAAATAAAACAACACAATGCACGTAAACAACACGTGGACGCCATTAAAATTCATACGAAATACTGTGCTGTGACTGGTCGAGTCGCGATAGTGGCGCTTTTGTTACTCAAGATTTAACAGAGGCGGTTTTGCTCCTAACTCCAAAAATCCAAATGAAATTTTGATAGCATAGAGGCGTTTTTGTACCTACATTAATAAATGAATCCAAAGAGAATTAGTAGTAGGTTGCCAATAATAAAAAACGCAGTTTTTAAAAAAGTGGATAGAGGCGCATTTGCATC
This sequence comes from Cosmia pyralina, assembly GCA_946251885.1. Classification (NCBI taxonomy): domain Eukaryota; kingdom Metazoa; phylum Arthropoda; class Insecta; order Lepidoptera; family Noctuidae; genus Cosmia; species Cosmia pyralina. The sequence goes on along the minus strand of OX276342.1, from coordinate 18,920,991 downwards.
TATACGCCTCATATGGCCAGTGTGTAATAGAGATGTTACTAATCATTTAGATATCGACTATCGATAAATAAAAGTTGTATTTTTTTCTTCAATGAATAGCAAAAAGTTAGGAAAGCAATAAAATGCAGTAGTTTCAAAGTAAATTATTCAAAACACCATTGATAAATTAATGTTTAGTTTCAAACCAACGTTTCGTATAAGGTGCCCCGGGGCAATTGCAACTAGAAAAAATATGGTTCCAACTTTGATTTCGTGCAGTTTCTTTTTTATTGTAAGTTTTCTTTATTTGATAATTCTACTTGATTAACAATTTCATTAATATCCTAAATAACCTAGTTCTGAAAAGAAAGTCCGTAAGGAATTAAAATAATAAAACGGTTTTCTACTAGAGGTAGAGAAAGTTGTATTTACCCCCGATAAGGGGCAAATGCAACTAATGACAATCGTAGTGTATCTGTTGGTCTTAAAATTATTATAAATAGAGGTTTTTAACGCAATGTGTTATCGTAGGCGAATTTGAAACGTAAGTTCACGTATCTAAGCTCAGTATGTAGTAATATAAATATTAGGTCTTTACCTATGAAATTGCCGTTCTGCAGTACTGGCCATTTCAAATCAAAATAATTTTTGTTTGGCTAAGAATTCTAATTTCAAATTAATTTTATTTTAAAATCATGGATTTTTTTTCCAAAAGTAGTCATTTGTTTATTGATTAGTGTTACATTTTCATCGCATTTCAATCTTTTTCGTCATCATGGATACGTTAAAAATTCGAGTAATTATGGAATATGCGTACCGTCGTGGCAGCAACGCGGCACAAGCGGCACGCAACATCAACGACGTTTACGGAGCTAACACTACAAACCAACGCACCACTTGTTATTGGTTTGCGCGCTTCCGTTCTGGAAATTTCGACCTGAAAAATGAACCTTTCGGTCGTCCGAAGACTTTGGTCGACAATGACGAATTAAAGGCGATTGTGGAAGCTGATGATACACAATCTACGGCTAAATTAGCAGCAGCTTTCGACGTTAGCGTCAAAACAATATTGGTCCATTTGCGTCAAATTGGCAAGGTAAAAATGCTTGACAAATGGGTGCCCCACGAACTCAATGATCGCCAGCGCGAAGTACGCGTCGAGACGTGCCTTGCACTGCTCAACAGACACACAAATGAAGGAATTTTGAACCGCATTGTTACCTGCGATGAAAAATGGATTCTGTTTGATAACCGCAAGCGCTCAGCAAGTTGGTTGGATCCTGGTTCAGCACCTAAACAATGCCCTAAACGAAAACTTACCCCTAGAAAAGTGATGGTCACTGTTTGGTGGTCTAGCGCCGGTGTGATTCATCACAGCTTCTTACCAAACGGGGTGAGCATTACTTCAGATGTGTACTGTGAAGAACTGAACACAATGATGGAGAAGCTGGCACATCTCCAACCAGCATTGGTCAACCGCTCGTCTCCGCTGCTCCTGCACGACAACGCGCGATCTCATACTGCACAGCAGACGGTCTCCAAGTTGCAAGAACTGGGGTTGGAAGCTCTCCGTCATCCGCCCTACTCACCAGACCTTGCGCCTACAGACTACTACTTTTTCCAGAATTTGGATAACTTCTTGGCGGGAAAAAATTCAATACCCGAGAGGCAGTACAAAATGCCTTTGAAGAATTTGTTGCCTCCCGTCCAGCTGATTTCTTTAAGAAGGGCATCAATAAACTGCCACTGCGTTGGCAAAGATGCATTGATTGCATGTGTGATTACTTCGATTAATACAAATAAAAAATGCATGAAAAAAATTCGTTTAAATTTTTTCATACAAAACGGCAATTTCATAGGTTTAATAGAGAAAGACCTATTATTTCTTAACTTCAGGGGCAATTGCAACTATTTCGCTAATAGTTAGTGTAGTGAATTTACTTTTCACGTTTGTCGATAATCGAATTTTATTGAATGTTTGTTAAGAGGAAATTACAAATAAAAGCAGGATATATGACAGTGTTTTAATAAGAAAGAAAAGAAACTTACGAGTTGTCAGTCTTAATGAGAAGTAACATTAAACAATCAGAGTAACAATTAAAAAAAAAACAAACAGGAATATCTTGTTCCTAAAAAAAAAACTTAAGTACCGAGTTGTCAGTCTATCATCCAGTTTCTGATTTGAGAAAAGTAGCAAATCTCAACTGATTATTCTCAAATACATAAGTATGCGCTTAAGTTTTTTGCGTTTCACAAGTTAAAATCGAATTTCGTCAAACCATAATCAACTGATCATTTACTTAAGTATTCCTGATCAAAGCTAACACGTTCCAATTTACATTAAAAAACCGGTACTTTTCAAAAACTCATAATATTACTTCATTTTATTCTTATAAATTTAAAACAAACTTAAAAAGTAAGTGAATTATAAATAACGGCATAATTTCAACAAAGGAGATCCGCAAACAGCCCTAATAAATTAGGCCTCAATAAACAAAAATGAAGTAATTTGGGTTTTCAAGGAGTAATATTAGTCTATAGCCCTGTGTAATTAGTTTTTTGATATAACATGGGATATGGAAATTAAAAAAAAACTTTATTTCAGACAGTAGTCAATAAATCCCATTAACATTTGTTCCCGCTCTATCTTTAGGTTATGAGTTTGAGTGATTTTATTATGAGGTGAAAGTTACTTACAAAATGTTGAATTTATATTCCTTAGCTGCACATGATCAGGGATTTTAAAGAAAAAAACGAATTCGTTAATTGAAAATATTTTATTCATTGTTTTGAGCAAGTATAAAAATATAATACTCACTTGTTCAAATGGCTCTACCCTCATACCAGGCAGGCCGGTACCGTAGTCATCTCCTAAAATCTGTAGAAATTTTTTTTCAATGTCCGTCATCTTTTTTATTCGTGACGGACCTCCTCCAGTCTGCTGGTGAGAAGCTCTAGTTTCTGCAGCCAATTTCTTTATTTTGGATTTGTAATCATTCCAATACTAAAAAATATACATTAGCTTGCTAAGTTACACAGAAATATTTTTTTAACATAAATAAATTGTTATTAGTTAATATATTCTTTTTACGTACTTTGCACCATCCTTTCCAATCTTTAATTGCACCATCACCATGGGAATTTAAATTCTGGGCTATATTCTCCCACATATTTTTTGAAAATTCCCTAGCTTGGGATGTTTTATTATAGCCCGTTGCTAAGGCTTTATTTTGGTTCAAAAATTCCCAAAGCTGTTCAAGTTGACCGTAAGTCACTCTTCGACGCGATACATCACTGTAAAAAAAAGCACTTAAAATACTTTGGTACTTAAGTTGGGTACGCGTTTGAGTTAAAGAAGTTTTTAAGTTTACTTTATGAAAATATAAAATTATTACACAAACTCCACAAGAATACTTACGCCATTATCCGTTTTACCGATTATTTTACCAAATTGAAATGTTATAAACACTTAATTATTAATAAGAATAGTTTTAACTAATATATCTTTCAAAACAAATCGAAACAACCGCGGAACCGCCTTCTGTCAAATCAGACAAATGGAGGTGCGTTTATTCAATTTATTTTTACGACAACACTAAGCAAACCTTTAATTTGTTATTTATAGAATTACATAAATTACTATTATTTAAAGAGTAATAAAAAGGGTTTAATGGTATATAATATGACGCTAAAAACGCAATTTGAAAATGTATTCGTTGTAATTTTTACACACAAAAAGTCGCTAAAATTATATCAACTAGGTTTCTAAACGCAACGCATGTGGTTTGAGTAAAAGAGACAGACTTATGCAACGACTGTATAGCGTCATCTCTTTTTCACACCGCGGACCACAGACAAATTTCTTACGTTCATTCCTCCTTCAGCGATTCAAACGCCAGTCAGTTACAGGCACTTCATGGTACGAATCTTGGCGACTCAGTTTAGGTACCTAAACTGGATTGCATCGGAATTGAATGGCTAACTAAAAGTTGATGATAGGCCTGCAGGTCGAGGCTTCCGTGACAATGGAGGGAAGTTATCATTTAAAATGACTTCTTCCTCTTCAGATTCATAAAAAATTTCTCCTCCAGAAGAGGAGCCACTGCAAATAAACTCTTCCTCGTCTGATGAAGTATCTGATTGTTTTCTCTTATGGCTACTTTCAAATAGGTTTGTCTTAACTACTTTAGCACGTTTCTGGTTTTTGTTTTTTTTATTTTCAGCTAAAGCGTTTTTCTCTGGTGTGTCTGTTGCTATCATGCTCTTTCCTGCTTTTCTCTTGTAATTCTTACGGGGTCCTGCCTTCAATGGGGGCCTGAAAATCTTTGGTGAAATAAAATTACTGGGACCTGCAGACATTTTAGGAGAGCTAGTCTCTAATTTAGATGAAATCTGAACTCTGGACGTGGATGCAGTTGGCTGATTTGTAATTTTGGAACAAGATGCGATCTCTTGAGTTCGAGACTTGGGACTAGACATCATTTGCGGCTGAGAAATATGGTTTGTTTCGGAAGCAGCCAGTATAACTGGGGATACTTCTTCTTGCGGCTTAATGTCAACCTCAGGTGTCGATGGCGTGTGGGCATATGAAGCGGATGGTAACGGTTTGTTATCGTTACATTCTTCCATAATGTTCTCAATTTCTGCGTCAGTTTCATCATCGTCACTGTAAATATCTGAGGGCCAATTCTCGTAATTAAAAACGTTCAAATTCCAAGTCGCAATGTCAGCCAGCGACAATCAAATGTCAAAAATGTAGGCAAACTCTATACAATTTTGACAGATTGAGACTGAGATGAGATTGCGAACGTTGTTATAAAAATACGGGAATTGCCCCTCAGGTGTCAATATGGACGGTGACCCACAACGTTCATTACTACCAACCTCAACATCTATTACATTTTCTGGTGCTGGTCTATTAGTAATGTCACTAGGTAAAAAGTCGATATCTGTAAAAATTTTATCATCAAAGGGAAATATACCACATTTTTTGAAGGCTTGAGTTATGTTTGTTGGAGTCATAGCTCTCATATATGCTATACCGACGCATTCGGCAACATTATAAATGCTTAAAGTTTTCCCTGGATTACGTAATAACCATGAGTCTATTGCCCCATTATAATAAGATTTGAATGGGCCATTTAGTCCAACATCCAAAGGTTGCATCTTAGCCGTGGTATGAGGATGAAGTGTAAGCATAGTCACACCTGAGGCTTTAGCTAGATCTAGTGCTTCAATAGACAGGTGACTCTCATGATTATCAAGAATAAGCAAAGCTGGGTTATCTCTCGATGCTGAAGTGAACTGAAACAAATAGGTATAAATCTAAATAAAGTTGTCTATTTCACACCTACCGATATAAATATCAAACAAATATGCAAAGGAGAATGGGCAATTTTGTATGGAGCGTGGGCGGTCCGCGGCCAAGGATGATTTTGTTGTTTATTGATGTGGTTTAGTCCTAAAATTACCGTGTAGAAGTTTTATCACTGTGGTGTACTTCTAAACCGGCTAAAATACATTTTTATTTCCGAACACTTTATACAACGTGTAACGTTAAATGCGCAAAACCTCTTAAGGGGTCATTGTACTCATCATTATGAACAACTTTTACTATGGGACCAAAGCTGAAATCGCGAAAAAAAAATCAGTTGTTTCCTACATTTATGTTCGAGTAACTCGTCAAAATGTACTAAACAGCTGATTTTTTTTGCGATTTCAAGATTGGTACCATAGTAAAAGTTGTTCATAATGATGAGTACAATGACCCCTTAAGAGGTTTTGCGCATTTAACGTTACACTTTGTATAGCTTATGCTTATGCTTAGGCTTATGTACAATGCAAAAATAGAAAAGGAAAGTGATTTCTGAAAACAAAACTATTCTAGATAGGCTCAAAGATATTTAATATATAATTATCTATATATTACATTGTTAGTATGAACAATTACCATACTACGTATTACATGTTACATACGATGTAATTACTATAAGTTAGTTAGTTTTACAATACTAAACCACCGATTAATCTGATATTCCATAGCTATAATAATAGTGCCTACTCATCATGCTCTATAATCGCACTTAATTCCGCTGCTGGTAACCGGATATCCTCGGTTTGATTTCTTGCCCAGCCTAAATACCACACCACACACATAACATGTGCGCAGCATCCTATCGTGCGCCTTCCACTCAGACATGAACAATAGTAATGAGCGATAGCTTCCCGGCCGTTCATTTGTCGGTCAATAACAATATATGAATAATAAATCCTAGACCTTACATGTCTAGACTGTATTCTGACACGTAATAACCAAACGTCTTGCTCTGCAATGTAATCGCTAAGACCCCTTATTTGCTGCTCTCGGTACACTTCAATATTATACAAGCCCTGTACTAGGTGCTCAGCATAATAACTGCGGGCTAACTTGACTTGGTACGTACCGAGAGCAAACAGAATAAGATCATCCTCTGTAAGATTTGGGAAATCGTCAAAAACAGGCTGATCACCGGTGATGCTTTGGAACGTTGCTCTTTGTCTGTTTATATTATTACGAACAACATAGTCCGCCAGGTGATTTGGTCGATTCAAGCGGTCGTTTATAATATCCACAAATGTGGCTGCATGTACGCTATCATGTATGGGCTCCTGAAAAGCGTTAATTAGTGCAGCTGCTATTTTAAAGTCTTCAAACATATGGTTTAAAGCCCGATTAAAATAGTCTTGGCGAAACAATTTGAAGTCACGCTTGAATCGACCATTTATTACTTCTACCACCCAGCGGCAAATGGTGACCAATCTAGACCTATTCGCTTGTTCGGTTGTGAGCTGATCTGCACCGCGGTCTTTACTTTCAGGCATATAAGCAGAGTAATGAAATTGTGACAAATCAGGAAGGGCGTCTCTAAACCCACGATCTAGTATAAATATATCGTTACGACGAAAGAACCAATGAAATGTACCTTCCTCGTCATATAACATTCTTTGTAATATAGTTGCGTCTGAATCAGTAGCTGCGTAGGGTCCACAAACATCTAAAATATAACCATCGCAGCTTACTATAATGAATGGTTTTAAAAGGTTGGAAAACTTGTGTAAACTATACGTATTTCTTTGGAAAGAATAATTGGAACTCTTCTGAATGTAGATGTATGTTCCGTCCATTATCGCTATTGCATGTCTGTCGTCTAATGTTGAATCAGGGTTTCCAAACAAAGCATTCGGTACGTAGAGATTGCGTTCAACGAGCATTCTTCTGTCGACGTGATTGAAACCCAGGTGCCTAGGCACAAACTCGGCAAATAAACAATCTCTTGCGGTTTTCAAATGTCTTTCAAGAGTTCTCCTACTCATTTGAAAGAGCGTGGCAAGTCTTTCGTTGCATTCACCAGTCCGCAACTTCATCAAATAAATGGCTAGAGCAGTTTTGGAATGTGAACTAGACAAGGAAGGCGTTTGTTCCAAAATATCGTAGAATTGTTCTCGACTAAGACCCAAGCGCATATGTACTTCATTGGTGTCCATATTTTCAATATTTTCAAAATCTAGAACAGAGCTTCTTGACACAGCTTCTTTCATAAGACCCATCATGTGTAAGAAATGAGTACTATTAAAATCATGTCTTAGAATTGGACTATCAATGATCTCGTCCCAGTCATTGGACCTTAGATGTGTTTCACATACTCTTGTTTCTTTTGGTATATATAAGTTGGCATCCATAAGAAGTGATATCCGTATATTTTGAGGAATCCGATGACGTGTAGTATTTCTACATCTCTCAAACATACAGACCGCTGCATTGTTAGGCACTCTAGAATACTCATCAATCTGTAGTACACATTCGTGCGAGGCCGGGTTTGGATTAGGCTGGACAGCACGTTGAGCTCGTTGCCAGCATGGTCGACAAACGTATTCCAGACCGTTATATTCAATCTGGAAAAATCATATTAACTTATAAGTAAACTACATACCTAGTGATGTGTAACATTAATAAAAAAATCGTCTGAAGTGTTTTACAGGTAAAATAAAACAAAAGAAATGACTCATGCAAGTCAGCAGGTAGCAAACTGTCGATGTTTCGCAAGTCGTTAGCACATTCCTATTGTTACTGACATTTATTACAGGACGACTCTACTCACTAGAACTCAAAGGTCATGTTTCGCTGTGACAACTGTAGTAATATGTTATTTACTGTTATGTTCGTCCAAGACTATTATTATTAACATTAAAAAAACTTACTTGATGTGGGGCAATAGCTTCAATAATATATTGAGCATTTGCGGCATTTTCCTCAAAAAATGCATGGGTTATCTCGAATGATCTTCTGTTAACCACTGACCGATTGCACAAAACACACACTGGTCGATTTTCCGCCATATTCAACTAAACCCGGTTTGTAAGTAGAATCGAGTCCAAAAACGTATGCCAAGTGATCAATTTAGGATAGGAGTAAACAAAGTCCAGTATGCAAGCAGAGGTCGAAAGGTTTATAGAAGCACAAGGTAAATCGATGAACAATCGCACAGTACACAACGACACAAGCGTAACCGAAGGACTGCGCGGAAGAAGCGCGCGCGCACCGCTTGCCAGTTGCTTTGTTCTTGCTCGAAGCTGATTGGTCCTCCGCTTTAACAGGGTTGCTTTGTTCTTGCAAGAAGCTAATTAGTCTTCCGCGTTAACAGGGTTGCTTTGTTCTTGCTCGAAGCTGATTGGTCCTCCGCGTGAGCAGGTAGTTGAGTCAAACCGGTGGGTTTTGTTGTGTTGATGATAATAAGTGAAAATAACACGTGTCACGACACGTTTTGAAGTAATATTAAAGCATTACACACACTTATAATATAATAATTATGCAAAAATGCTCTATACAATAACATTGTACTGATATTTAAATATCTCTTTTTCTAAATGAAACACAACGTAACGCCCATAGTAAAAGTTATTCCTAACTAACAGTACTTTCATTTGACACTAATTTGAAAACTGGCCGCCGACCGCCCAAAATGCCCATTCTCCTTACCTGGATAAAATGCTTCATTACTTCAACAAATAATTCTGTATTCATCCAACCGCTAGGTGCGGCTAACCCAAGTGTCCCTGGAGGTGCCCCGTAGAGCATATGTGCCTTATAGTTTTTTCTTGGAAATACCATAGCTGGAGGTAATGCTTGGCCAATGGCATTCACAATACAGCAAGTTGTAACCAAGACTCCACGTTCCCCACTTGTGACTTTACAGACATTGCGTCCTTTAGCTGCCAGCACTTTATGAGGACGTTGCACAGTTGTTGTGGAGGTTTCATCAAGATTGTATATTCGGCTGCCATTAGCAAAAGATGGAGAGCGTTTTAAAACTTCTTTAAGGTTGTCGAAAAACACGTTTATTTTATTAAATGCTGTAGCTCTTGCCATACTACAAGCCTCAGGTTTTTTCACTGATAATTCAGGATGTCTTGCCCTAAACCCCCTCATCCAATCTCGACCTGCCATTTCATGAACTTTCCACGAAGGCGGCATTTCAATTTTGTTAATCACTGCCATTTGGTAGGCAATTTTACGGCAGTCTTTAGAAGTTAGGCCATAGAACTTATATGCACAATCCAATAAATATTCCTTTATGCTGTCTTCTTGCTGATCATTAAAAATTTTACTTGCATCATAATGTGGCTCTAGTCTACACGACGGATTGTTCCTGTATTTTATGATGTATCTTCGCAGTGTTGGATAGGGAAGGTTGCAATCTTTGGCTGCTTTTCTGACACTCAGTCCCGACAAGTGTTTATCTATACCTCTTTGGATAGCTTCTGCGGTGTGATTCCCTTTTTTACGAGCTTCCCGCCCTACCGTGTTTCGTCCCATTCTGAAATAAACAAATAGTAAGTAATGATACTTACATTATCACTCACAGGTTGACTGGAATAATACTTCCCACCTGCTTATGGGTATGTGACAAATCCATACCTATACAATCAATGTTACCTACACAATTTATACGCAAAGCAAGATGTGGTACGCAATGAACCATGGTTCATTGCTTACCCAGGATAAATGGCTCACTGCGTACCCATGCTCCCTTAGGAAATGTTAGGTTATGTTTTACCCAATAACCGTTGAGAAGTATTTCTAAAAAATAGTCTCAAACAAGCGCAAGGACCCACATTATACATACAATTCACTCATATTTTAGTAAGAGTTAAAATAATTAAGTAATTACAAAAAGAAGCTCACGTTTTTTTCGTCGTTATTGCTTGAGAAAACACAAGGTCGCGGCGCACGCGTTCGTTTGCGGCGACAAGCGACCGCCGACTAGATCAAACTGCACGACGTGGCAAGCGAGTCGTGACACGTTTATTGCACGAGCTGGCAACGTCGCGTATTGCCGGTAGGTGCTATGGTTCATACGGTACACGCGGTTCATTGGCTACCACTCCACCCTACACATCTGAAGTAATGCTCACCCCGTTTGGTAAGAAGCTGTGATGAATCACACCGGCGCTAGACCACCAAACAGTGACCATCACTTTTCTAGGGGCAAGTTTTCGTTTAGGGCATTGTTTAGGTGCTAAACCAGGATCCAACCAACTTGTTCAGCGCTTGCGGTTATCAAACAGAATCCATTTTTCATCGCACGTAACAATGCGGTTCAAAATTCCTTCATTTGTGTGTCTGTTGAGCAGTGCAAGGCACGTCTCGACGCGTACTTCGCGCTGGCGATCATTGAGTTCGTGGGGCACCCATTTGTCAAGCTTTTTTGCCTTGCCAATTTGACGCAAATGGACCAATATTGTTTTGACGCTAACGTCGAAAGCTGCTGCTAATTCAGCCGTAGATTGTGTATCATCAGCTTTCACAATCGCCTTTAATTCGTCATTGTCGACCAGTCTTCGGACGACCGCGAGGTTCATTTTTCAGGTCGAAATTTCCAGAACGGAAGCGAGCAAACCAATAACAAGTGGTGCGTTGGTTTATAGTGTTAGCTCCGTAAACGTCGTTGATGTTGCGTGCCGCTTGTGCCGCGTTGCTGCCACGACGGTACTCATATTCCATAATTACTCGAATTTTTAACGTATCCATGATGACGAAAACGATTGAAATGCGATGAAAATGTAACACTAATCAATAAACAAATGACTACTTTTGGAAAAAAAAATCCATGTTTTTAAAATAAAATTAATTTGAAATTAGAATTCTTAGCCAAACAAAAATTATTTTGATTTGAAATGGCCAGTACTGCAGAACGGCAATTTCATAGGTAAAGACCTAATATAGCTGATTACAGTTTGAATAGCCGAAATTGGTGTGTCAACTTTCAACTGCTCAACTTGACGTTTTTTATGCTTTGAGTATTGTCAAACACATTTTTCTTAGTTCAGAAACGCAACTGACGGCTTTAAGCATGAGTTAAGCATGCTTTCTTTCGAATTTGAGTAAATGATGTTATATTACTCAAATCTTGATTAGAGTTTAAAAAAACTTAATTCAGAAACGAAAAAATGTTTAAGTTATACTTAAGTACAGATTAGGATGTTCTCAGCTTCAAATTCTCAATTCAGAAACTGGGTGTTATAAGAGAAGAAATATTTAACAAACACAGTAAAAATATAAAAAATAATACAAACATAAAAATTTATTTTACCTAAGAACACAACGACACTACTTGCGAGCAGGGTTGATAAAAATCATGATTTTTTTTAAAAAATCAAAAAATCGGATTTATTTGATTTAAATCGGATTTTTTTTACATTCTGATCTTTTTAATTTGGAAGTCAGTTTATTAAATAAAAACATAACATATATTTAAACATCACATAAAATCAAATAATTTTTTAAAAAATACACTGTCATTTTAATGAATAAGGAAAATAATTAGTTTAATTGTTTCAAAAGGAAGACTAATTTGGCTGCCTTCTCGGTTCCTAATCTATTTCTTATTTTGCTGTGCACCAAATTGAATGCCGAAAATATTCTTTCGACCCCAGCGGAAGAAGCAACTGTACATAGCAGTTGCTTGATTATATCCAATTCTTCTTCGGTTCTACATTTTTTCATATTATGTCAATACATAATATGAAAAAATGTATAACCGAAGAAGAATTGGATGTAGCAATCTACCCACCAATCAGTGGGGGTAGTTTTCTGTATGACTTGTTTATCAAATAATACTCCCGTGAAAGGCTCAACTTTTGCATTCAAACGAATAATGCTACTCATCAAATTGATTCCAGTCTCTCCATAATTTTCTTGCAAAAATTGCAAGGCTGCATCACTTTCATCGGTCGACCACTTTTCTTGGAGCAGTTTTGGATTAACCATGTAATAATAAATAATGGGCCGGTGTCATAGCCTGGCGGTAACGATTCATGACAACCCTCATTTGCATCATGTTTAGTTTTTCGTCCAGTTGATCTATAAATTCTTTCCAGATAAGAACACTATCTGAAATAGTACACGTATCGCTCTGAACCTTGTCTAGAGCTTTGGATATTGGCTCCAGTCGTGCCACAAGATCCTCTGCATTTCTTTTAATATTCACACTTTGAATGAGGTTTCTGATGTCACAGCTAATTTCCTCTTTATTTTGATCTGCTATTTGCATCAATATCGGCCAGTTTTGAATATAGCTCTTTAGTGAATCACTCCATCTCACTTCTTGTGGCATTACTAAACAGTTCGCCTTGGTGAGTGAATATTTAGCATGCGCGAAATGATTATTTCTGAAGTACTTGATTACTTTCAGGACATGTACTGTAGCATCTGGAATTTATAAATCTTTAGCCAGTAAGTTGAGAATATGCGCCGAACATCCGTACGTAAGTATAGGTACATTAACATTCGCGCTATCATCGTCACCAGTGTTTGCTTGAAGCTGTCTACGCATTTTTGCCACATTAGCCGCGTTATCTGACACAACACTTCTGACTTTGCAATTAAACAGTTGTTCTGCTTTTCGTATACTCGAACTTGCCACAGTTTCTAAGTAGTCGGCAGTGTGATGATTGTCGGTCGTATCAATGGTATCAACCAGAACAGTTTTACCATCATTCGTTGTGACACACGAGCAAACGATAGGATCGTTTCGTATGTTGGACCACCCATCAATTGACAAGCATACAGTTTTATTCTCTAAATCTGTTTTACATTTGTTTTGTTCTTCCTTGAAAATATCATCGAGCAGCTTACCACCAATATCAAATCGATTTAGAGGAACTTAGCCAGGATGCAACATACTTATCAATTTCTTGAACTCCTCGTGATCCGCGTGCAGAAAAGGACGCATAAAAATACCTCGCAAATTGCAAATCAAAAAGATGTTTTTTTTTAGCATTTGTTTTGATTACATAACCATCTAGTTTTTGTTGGCCTAAACAAGCGCTCTGGTTTGCTTTAGATGAGGAACTAACAGAAGACTGAGCAGACACAGAGGTATAAGAATTTGCATTTACTCCTAAAACAACTGAAACTGAACTGTTGTAACATCATAGCTATAACTTTCCAAAAAACAACCAACAAGTTTCCAATAACAAGGTATGATGTTCAGAAATGCGCGGTACCTGCTACCACTTGGTGCCTACGATACCGGGGCGGCGTAATATCCTGCCGGGTATTGCATAGGTCCGAAATCGTACCACATAACATTATTCATAAAATAAATTGTATGACAAACAAAAATCGTATAATAAAAAAAAGGTAGAAGATAATAACCCGCGCTCGCGGCACCGCCGCCGCAATCGTCTGCGTCTATGTTACGATTGCGATCGATTTCTGTCACACATGTTTCTAAATGTTTTTTCATTCTCGCTACTAAGCCCATTAATTCCTTCTTACAACGTTTACACACCGCTTTGTTAAACTTGCCGCAAGCGGACTTTTTTTCATCGAAATAAACCCATACAGCATCTTTTTTTCTTCCAGACATCTTGTTGTATTCACTTTCACTAATCAATCACGCACGGCACGCAAACTTAGAACAAAAAATTTCAACCGTATACTCTATGGTTGGAAGAATAGAACAAGACAGGTCTCCTCGTCCCCTTCCATCATTCTTCACCCCTCTGACACCCGGTGCCAAAACTATAGACAATTTACAAATGTCACTGTCAAATTAAGGCGGTTGTCGACTAAGTTCTCGACTTTTTGGCTACCGCCATTATCCGCCATTACAGTTTTATTGTTGATCGAGTGAAGTCTGCGTTGAATAATTTCCGTACTTACCTATCCTCTCAGTGATTTTAAACTGTAATATTTTGCATTCGTAGTGCAAAATGTACAACAAGTGTTGTATCGAACATTGTGGTACTAAACGAAAGGACGTTAAAATGCATCCGTTTCCTTGTAGTAAGACTCAAAAAGTGGCTTCTGAGCATTAATAGTGATTATTTGCGTAGCTTAAGCCCGCAAGAACTTCAGAAACTATGTGTGTGCCAGAAACACTTTGAAAAAAGGTTCATCAGTGAGAAGTATCGGCTCAAAGTTGGTTCATATCCATCATTGTTTTCGGCCGATGAAATTAGCTCTGGAATACCAACAAAAGTTGACGAAGGTTCGTACGAAATTATAAATAACTCCTTAATTTGTAAACTGAGTACATTTTATTATAACCCACTCCAATTTTCGTAGCTAGCATTGATTTTTATATGAGCTTCTAACAGGCTGTCCAACTTTATTAACTATGAGGTACTTATTGCAAATTTAAAAACACAATGTGATGTGAACAAAACTAATATGTGCTTTTATAATTTGCCTTGATGGAGCTCACAATAAAATTGTCACGTAAGAAATTATAAAAGTGCATGTTGGCAAACAGTATTGATCACCGCTCTACCACCCAATAAAATGAGCCTTTCCACATAGTTTAGAGAATACTAATGTATACATTTCCTTTTCAGATGTTAATCAGAATAATGATCACAATTATTCTCGGAAAAGGAAACATGATGACCATACATATGCCCGTCTGCCTGGTAAGACTTATGTGAACCTGCTGATTATTATTATAATACTAAAGTTGATTTTTTTTTTATGTTCCTTACAATGACATTTAAAAAATAAAAATTACTTTATTTCAGATACCTCACTTGCAGTGCCTTTGTTATCAGAAAAACAAACCATTAATTGTGGAGTGTCCCCAATTCCTGACACAGAAAATAATGGAAATGTAAAAGGTATGTACTCATTATGGCACTTGATTTTAAATTCCCTACAGACATTTGTGTATAGTTCTATAGTTTTTAAAATGTTAATATAAAATATTTACAGATCAGTCATTATATGTTATATCATGTGTTTCTGGTACAGCAATTGAATAAAATGAATTGGGTAACATTTAATGTTAACATTTCGCTTTAAAAAGTACTATGTGAATAAAAGATGGAATTTTGCTATGATTTTTAGACATCTATTTATGTGCTTAGTTAGACTTTTTTACATTGAGTTTCATCATGTATTAAATTGATGAAAAAAAAAGTCAACTAGGATCAATGCTTCAAAATATGTAAGTACTTTGGTTGGCATTCTCCTATAATATTTGTTTATATTATGTTTTATTACACAGGTTCAAGTCCTATAGCTGAGCCACGACTTATGACTCCCAAAATGTTGACGAAAAGAAGGCTTCTGAAAACATCTAAAAATCTTACTCCTAAATGTAGGAAACTCTACAAGGAGTATGTACGGTCAAAGAGACAACTTAATTTTAGTCGGAGGGCCAAGAGGGCTCTCAAATTTTCAAAAGAGAAATCTTTTCAAAAGCTGACTCAAAATATGAATCCTTTGGCGAAACAAATTATGTGGATGCAATTGAAGCAGTGTACCAAGGGCTCGAATAGTTGTCGATTTACTGACGAAGAAAAGTTAATTGGTCTCTCAATTTTAAAACAGAGCCCGAAATGTTACAAATTTTTACAGAAAATATTTATTCTTCCCTCTAAATCCACATTAAATAATCCATTAATTTCTGGTTTGAATATTGGCACTGGAATTAATCCTCAAATATTTGAAGCAATAAAGCAAGAGGTAAGATTGATACCTTATTTAGGGATTTATAATATTTATTGTTACATTTATAACTAGCTTCATCTTTCTGACTGACCAACCCATTGACAATTCAAAAGAGCCTGTAATTGGTTTATTTGAAATAAATGCTTTGAGTTTGAGTATATTCATTAAATTTTAATTTAATTTGAAGATAAACCAATTTTTTTTTATTATTTTCAGGTTAGCACTTGGTGTGAGAACAAAAAATATTGCTCAATATTGTTTGACGAGATGGCCCTAGAACCGGGCCTAACATAATGATAAACACGGAGACATAATCCATGGCTTCGTAGATTTAAATGGGAAGACCGATGACTTTGCAGATCATGCTTTAGAATTTATGCTTAGGAGAGCTATTTACAAATGGCAGCAGCCTATTGTTTTTTATTTCTGCAAGGGTGCAACATCTTCAGTCCAACTGAAATGCATTTTAAAAACGGTCATTACTGCATGCATTGATGCTGGTATTTTGCCTCTGGCACTAGTCAGTGACCAGGGCACAACTTTTCAGTCTGCCATAAAAAGTCTTCTTGAAGAAACAAGGAGAGATCAAATACTGGCTGATGAAAATACAGGTACATACAGAATTCTACACTTTGTTTAATGGCTCCATTGTATTAATGAGGATTTTGCCATTGTTTTGTTTTAATTGGTTGATTAAAACAAAAGTTTTATTCAAATCTTTAAGAACAATCAGACTGTTTATCTTTTAAATATATTCAATATACTAATTTTTTTTTTTATATAGTTATTAATGTTATTATACATAATGTAATGATGGTAATATTATTTCTGTTTTAGATGGTGTCATTGA
Source organism: Cosmia pyralina (assembly GCA_946251885.1). NCBI lineage: Eukaryota > Metazoa > Arthropoda > Insecta > Lepidoptera > Noctuidae > Cosmia > Cosmia pyralina. The sequence goes on along the minus strand of OX276342.1, from coordinate 18,904,171 downwards.
AATTCAAGGGAACAAAATAAGTGTCATATTTGATCCGCCTCACTTAATTAAAGGGTTAAGAAACAATTTCTTGACCAAAAATATTAAATACAATGGAAAAATTTCAAAATGGAGTGACATTGTCGAAATCTATCAAACAGACTGCAGTCATGCTCAAATGAGGCTGATGCCTAAATTAAATGACGAACTGGTTATACCAGACAAAATTAAAAAGATGAAGGTAAGTCAGATATAAAAGTATTTGACTGATAGAGTTTAGTTTTGCATTGTATTTTTTTGTAATTAATAATTGTTTATTTCTATACAGGTGAAGAATTGTGCACGAGTCTTCAGCAAAACGGTTGCAGCTACTTTGAATTACACGTCTCAAGTTTGTAAGTATTTATGTGATATTAATAGATTTCTTCTACTTAATTCTCTGTTAACTTAAAATAGAAATGATAATTCTGTCATATAAGTGTATATGGTGTGTAGTTGTGTAGTGTGCGTGTGTGTGTGTGTGTTGTATTCTGGCATTTGCATTTGCGTGAATATTAATATTTCTGATATATTTTTGTGAACTTTAACTCGGAAGTCAATTTATTTCAATTAACTTACCATTGTTTCCAAGTTTAATTTAAGTGTCATTTGTTCCAGCTCAATATGCTGATGGGAGAAAAGTTAGCTCCACCCTCGAAAATACTGCTGAAACAGTTTCATTTTTTGATGACCTGTTCGACTCGGTGAATGGTGCAAGATTAAATAGTAAAACTTCAAGAGGGAAACCCTTACGCGCAGCCTGTACACCAGGGTCACCACACCAACGATTTTGGCAAGAAGCGATAGAAAAATTAAAAGAAATACGTTTTGTGGATGTTAAAGGTAGGGAGACAACTGTGCCTTCATTAAAAAATTGGATTTTAACTCTTCAAAGTTATTTAAGGCTGTGGCAATTCTTCCATAAGAAAAACGTGAAAATAATGCGCCCGCGCTATTTTACCTCAGATCCTATGGAAAACTTTTTTGGACAAGTGCGGACGTATAATTTCAGAAATAATAACCCGAATTGCCACACCTTCGTCAACACCTTTAGATCATTACTAATACAACAAGATTTATAAAATTTCACTCAGATACTTTTAATTGTGAAGATGATCCAGCAGACCAGTTGGTTAAACTGAAACAGATATTTATACCTTCCGAAAAACATGATGTGCAGTATCTGGGTGAAATTAATGTAGAACCCCATACGTCAGCAACGGTGCCGCGATCTGCTGCTCAGGAACGCCTCAATGTACATGCAAGAGCATATACAGCAGGGTGGGTCACAAGAAAAATTTTCTCAAAAATAAAATGTGTCGATTGCGTTGCCGATTTAACAACGCGTGAGGTTAGTGGTATACATAATTGGGTGCAAAAAAAGGAATACAAAACTATCAAGAAAATGAAATTGACCTACCCTTCTGAAAATGCAGTGAGAGCGTTCGGAGTAGTCACAGAGGAAGCAAATGAGTACTTAGAACTTTTTCCAGAAAAAAATAACATTTCGAAAATAATAAAGACCCAAATTATGTCTAAGTACTCATTTGACTTCCTTTCTTGTGAAACACATAAAAAAGAAATTGAAAAGGCCTTCCTTGACCATGGGTTAAAATTAGTAATTTTTAATTGGTGTTGTATAATAAATAAAATAATGAAAGGCACAGATATATCCCGATTAATTGGAAAATGTCTTCCCAGAATGCAAAATACGGTATACACTAAATACAAAACTAAATTAAAAAATAAAAATTTTAATAAGTATTTGTTGTGTTTCATTTACATATTTCTCAGTAGTTTCCTGTAATTATTATGTTATCGATGAGCTCATTTACGAGTTCATTGTTTTTTTGCTGCTATGAGCAAAAAAGTATTTAAATCTGAATTACAGTACCAACGAGGTAATTGAGGCTGTTTGTGTGAGCCTTTGCCAAAAACTCAATACCTAAATTAAAAAAAAAACGAACTGTCACGTTTTAAACTTCCAACTTTTCAACTAACCATTTTCTCTCTATGGGAGTGGGTCGTCTGATACGTAGTATCCCCTAAGTAGTCTGTGCAATCACGAATGACCGCGCCAAAGACTCGGATGGATTCAGTCGCGAGTTTAAATTTCGGGGAATCCCCGAACGGTGTAGATAAACAGCATTGGACACGTGTGTGCGCGCCGTAGTTTTTGTCGGGGAAGTCCCTTGACACATTTTGGTTTTGGCCGATTTGGTCGCAGTAAACAAGAGTATTGATTTAAATCATTGATTTTTATAAAAAAATCACTTGATTTTAATCGCGATTTAAATCAAGTGATTTAAATCATATCAACCCTGCTTACGAGTCAGTCTATAAGAGAAGTAACATTTGTCAATCACAGTAAAAAATCAAACAAATATAGGAATTTATTGTTCCCAAGGAACATTGTTACATTTTATTTTACTAAGTACCTACTTATAATGAAACAATAAAAAAGTAACAATTTACGCTTAATACTATACTAAATAACTATATTGCACTGTTTCAGTTTACTTATACTCAAGAACAACAATATCGTTAGGAAAAGTTACCGCTTCTTGTGAATTATTTTGAATGTTGGTAGAATTTGGGAGGCAAATTATCACGTCATTTTTATCAATTATAGAAATGTCATTTTCAATCATTTTGTATTCTCTCTTACTTTTCTGTGACTTAAATCCTTGAACAACAAATTTTTCATCAGTGAAATTCTCCACTACGCATACATATTTGTAAGTCTTTTTCCCCTTAGAAGACTCGAATTTCGCCAAAACAAATTCACCTACTTTTGGGTAAAGATTACATGAATATTGTGTCAATTCTGTGCTAGATGTGTAGAGTTGATGTGATGAATTCCGGACCATCTAAAACAAAAGATTAATTTTATTTATGAAGCGAATGCGCAAAATATTTTATTTTTCTTTATTTTCTTTATTTTTTTTTTCTTTTTGCAAATCTAAACTAGGTCGTATATTGATCAAAACATTAAAATTATGATTTTTTCTTAGTTGGAGAAAAAGCCAATGTCCCTCAGGGTTCAAGCTATCTTCATGCCAAAAGATGACGGGCAAAATGTATGGAATCTGGTACCCGCTCCAATAGAAACATGTTTCATTGAAAAGGTAAATAGGTAAAAGGTAAGGTTCATCATTGAAAAGGTATTTTTGTGTAGAATAATGTAAACTTGAGCGCTTGTCTCAAATATTAGTATTTAAGGAGTTAGAGCGATTTTTGTGTCATGCGTTTTTGCTTTAACATGCGGGTGTGAGTAGTCACTAAGAATAAAAATACACGTTTATTTTTTTAAATCAGGCACGTATGACAAAAACGCATGACTCAAAGTCATTTTAGGCTCAAGTTAGTTATTTATTTGAGTAAAAAAATACAAGTATAAATCAGAAACAACTTTATTTTTTATAGTTTTAAAATTATCGACTGTTTTCGTTGTCTACAATTACATCATTGAGAAATGCTGCTGGAGCAAGGAACCCTTCGCGTCTGGCATATCCTAAATACGATATAATAGAAATAATATGCGCGCAAGTGCCCATTATACGTCGCCCAGTTAGGCATGTGCAATAATAATGTAATATATTGTTGTTTTGACCTAGGTTACATTTTATCATAATATAACAATAATACGTCCTAGAACGTACATGATGCGACTGTATTCGTCCGCGTAATAGCCAGACGGCATCATTTATACCATAGTCTGATAAGTCATCAAGGTTATGTTGTTGATATATTTCTATTAGATAGAGTCCATTTGTTAAATGTTCGTTGCAATAAGAACGGGCGAGTTTCAATTGATAAGTACCCAACGAAAGTAAAATAACTTCCTCTTCAGTTAATTCTGGGAAGTTTTGAATATCATTAGCTTCTATTCTTTCAAAGTTAGCTCTACGCGCATTCAATCGTTTTCTTTCGACATTAGTATATAAAATATTTGGTGTATCTATTTTAGTCTCGATTATGTTGAGAAAGGATTCTACATGTATGTTGTCGGTAATAGGAATATGAAAATGATTTAACATAGCTGCAGCAATTCTAAAGTCAACAAACATGTTTGGAAGCGTTTTATTAAAGTATTTTTGTCTTAAAAGTTTGAAATCGCGCTTAAAGCGCCCGTTAACCACCTCGACAACCCATCTGCAAATCGTAACTGAGCGCGACTCATTGCTTGCTCAGTGGTTAATTGTGTCTCGTTTCTATTTTTTGTTGGTGGCATGTGGGGATCATAGCCATTGGCTTCAATGTCACCTACGCTGTCCCTGAAACCCCTGTCCAAAATAAATACGTCTTCCGGATGTAACAAAATATGTATGGGATGCTCCCCATCATTCATTAGATTAGACATAATATTTGCGTCCGTTTTTGTTGCAGCATATGGGCCAAGTACTTCTACAATGTATCCATCTGAACATACGATTAAAAAAGGTTTAAGTAAATTTTGGAACTTATGTAAACTGTGAGATTGTCTGAAATAAAAAATTCGAACTTTTATTAATATAAACGTAAGTTCCATCAAATATTAAAATGATCTTATCGTTATTCTCATTACCGAACAAAGCTTTTGGAATTGAGAGATTCCTCTCTAATATATTATTTCTAGTTATGTGGTCAAAACCTAGGTGTCTTGGAACATATTCGAGACTAAGGCATTCTCGAATTATTTTCAAAATTCGCTCTAACTGTCTGCGGGACATATTAAATAATGTGGATAACCTGTTATTTGGATCCCCTGTTCTTAATTTTGTTAGCGCATTTCTGAGTTCCTTGCATCTCACACTAAGAGAAGGTGTGTTACGTCTAGTATAGCGTCAAACTGGTCCGGTTTCCGCCCTGTCCAAAAGTGCATCTCCTCTTCAGATAAGGCACCTCTTACATTGAAATCTAACTTTATTCCATTTTGTACAGCTGTTTGCAACATGTCACATATGTCAGTAAATTGCTGCGCATTAAAACTGTGAGAGACATTGCACAATTGAGGCAAATCATCCCAAGCATTGCCCTGAAGGTGTTCTGCACAGACTCGAGCATTATCAGGAATGTATAACGAATACGCACAAAAAATATATGTCTTGATAGAAGCTGGTATTCGGCATCGGGTTGCATGAACACAGTAGTTGAAGATACAATGTCTTGGTGTATTTGGTGCTCGCATATAACCTGGGACCTGAATCTTCCCATCATTTGGTCTTCTTTCGGGTGCAGCAGGTCTTCTTAAATCGTTTTCGATTCTCTGCCAACAACGGTGACACATACGCTGCGTATTGTTAAATGCCACCTGAAACCAACATGTAATAATATTAATTAGTTTTATATAAATACTTATAGGTCTGGGAAGCGATTCCACTATTTGGTCATTACGTTTACAATGTTCATTCATTCATTGTAGCCACCTACATAAAGGCGTAAGCTTATTAAATAATATCAATATTAAGTGAATGCATTAATTAATCTAATAAAATATACAAATACGCGCAAAGACTACGCCAGCTCCTAGCGCTAGAGGGATAGATAATTATATTCCGTGTGTACAATTCATATCGGTCCTTAGATGCTTCTATACGAATGGCTTTGATAGAAAGAGATGGGAAAGCAACAGTAAAATAGTTTTCATGTTGAAGTTGGATGGTAAGAGGAAAAGTATAACAGACCTAAAAAGTGTTTAACAATACAAAACATTTCTTAGAAATGCAGTTTATTGAGCGCTTTCATGGGCCTTACAACAAAATATCTTTCCAGGTACTACCCGTGCGCGATAAGTTGGGACCTTCTAGGAATGCGACTCCCCCGCCCGCTACCCCCGAACTTCCCCGATGGCGCCTGTTTTGTACCGTTTGCATCGAACACGCCATTGTGACGTCACCGCGCTCGGGTCCCAACTTATCGCGCACGGGTAGTATCTGTTGTAAATACCACTCCTATTGTTACCGCCTCAAGTAAAATCCTGCCATTTCATTTGAAATGAACTATCCGCCGTATGTTTAATATTAATAAGTGTGAATGATTTAACTATTTATGATGTAATATCACTTATTAATGGTACCCATTCATAAACTAATAAAACGTGCACATTTACATGATAGCTGGTTAAAAGGTTCATTGACCACCGACTAACATGAATGCAAATAATTGTATATTAAGACATAATGTACTCGTATTAAACAAAAGTAAGAAATACAACTTTTACATACCTCTAAAACAGCATTTTCTTGAATATAAGCGGCTAACTCAGGACGCAAGTTAGGCAAGTCGTCACGTAAAATATGTTCCTGATATCTTTCATGATATAAACCTCGCCGACACATCACACAATTGTGATTTCCTTCCATTTTGGTAGAAAATCAAGTCCATAAAACAAGCCGAAGTCAACGATTTTAGCGGGTAACTATAGGAAATATTGTGTGTATAATGCCTTTATTCTATGTCATGGATAATTGTAATTTATTGTCTGTGGTTACTCGGTTGAAAACTTCCTCTTCCCTTTTTGCTCGCAATGTTCCATGGCGGACTGACTTACAATTCTTTCTTTGTTATTTTATTAAGTAATTATGTGATTAATAATTCCTATCTAACCCATAACGATGGTGCTGTAGTCCTGTCTATTCTGTGTAATAAACAACTACAACGTCTAATCATTTGTTTGTTATTGCTGCTGCCCAAACACCTGTCGCCTACCACTATTCCACGTACGTATTGATCAAAGATCAAATCAACCTCTACCAACAACAGTAACGGAGTCCAAGAGAAAAGCACGGGTCAATATGAAAGATAAAATAAAGTAGTAGAAAGTAGCGTAACGTAGTCTCACGAACGGAACGAACGAGCGACTGACTGACTGTGTATCAGCCGATCACGGGCACTGCACCCCCCACTCCGCTCCCGATATATCCCGTGGTGCCTCCTAGGTTGGTTGGTATCAGTAAATCAAGTTTTCAGTTGTGTCGCTTAAGTTTTTAATATGATACTTATATTGTTATGTTGAACAAAGAAACATATTCATCACACTTCACATCACACTATAATCACACTAACCACACTTATGTATAATATTATAAAGACGAAAGTTTGTGAGTGTGTGTGTGTGTGTGTGTGTGTGTGTATGTTTGTTACTTCTTCACGCTCAAGCGGCTAGACCGATTTGGATGAAATTCGGTATGTAGACAGCTTATACCCTGGATTAACACATAGGCTACTTTTTATCCCGAAAAAATGTAGTGCTCTCGTGGGATGAGCAAGAAATTCAAATATATTTGTTACTCTTTCAAACTCAAACGGCTCGACCGATTTTGATGAAATTTGGTGTGGAAGTAGCTGACACTCTGGATAAACACATAGGTTACTTTCATCTCGAAAAATAGAGAAAGAACGAAAGCAAGAAAAGTATTCATTGTGACTAGCACAGGAATATCACCAACTAAACTAAAATCACAATAATAAAAGTTTGAAAACAAAAAAAAACAAATAAATAATCACACTATCACATCACACTAATATTATAAAGGCGAAAGTTTGTGAGTGTGTGTGTGTGTGTGTATGTTTGTTACTTCTTCACGCTCAAACGGCTAGACCGGTACAAGCATGTGAGTCGAGTCCAGAGATCCGTTAATAGTACGTATCAGAGATCTATAAACACTCCATTCCAATTACTGATTGGAACAAAAATGAGATGTAAAGAAGATATTGATATAGTTACCCAAGCAAGCAGCAAGAAGTTATCAGCTGTTATGATGAAAATAGAGAGAACACGAGGCTGAAAGCCAAGCAGCAAATTCAAAATTTACAAGATGAGAATAAAAAGGCTTATAATGAGAAGAGAATACCTAGTTCATCTTATAAGCTAGATGAATTAGTTGCAATCAAGAGAACTCAGTTCGGCCATGGTCTAAAAGTGAAACCAAAATTCCTTGGACCATATAGAATTACTAAGGTCAAGCGAAATGACAGATATGATGTTGAGAAACTGTATGATACCACTGAAGGGCCAAATCTAGTTCAGCAGATAACATGAAAAAATGGCCAGGTAAAGATGAATGAAAAGATGAGTTGTTTGATGTTTATATTTGTTTTAAAAGGTGTCATTGGTGTGTGTATGTGTGTATAGCTAGCTGTATCCAAATAGCACTGCTCAGTATCCTTACGAATACCAGGTTAGGTGTTATAAGTACTGCTATGTGTCACTTTCAGTTTGAATAGTACTAGGTTATTTTTGTAATTAAAAATAGATTTAGTGCTGAACTCAACTGATATTGTTCTTTTTCTGTTGAGATTTTGTAAGATGATACAACAGTAGTTTCATTATGTTAATTGCAGTTTAGTTCTTAAGATATAATAAATGTGGCCCTGGACGACCGAGCGTGGCAGCAAGCTACTCTTCCCATCCGCCTGGGTGGTCTCGGCGTCCGCAAAATTTCAAGTATTAGTTTACCGGCCTTCCTCTCCTCGGTCCACAGTACCGATAAATTAACCAGGAAAATTTTATCTTCCTCACTGGTCGATTTTGAGGTACCGTTTTTGACCGATGCGTTGAACGCTTAGAAAATGGCTTGTCCCAATACGGATTTGCCCGACAACCCGTCCTCCCAGAAACTGTGGGTCGTGCCGCTCTGCAGTATTATACGGAATACCCTATTAAACACGTCATTTAATACTGTTGAGCGTGCCCGTCTGCTGGCTGTGGGAGAATGGGAGTCAGGCTTGTGGCTTCAGGCGCTCCCGTCATCCACTATAGGTACTATGATGGATGACTCATCGTTTCGGCTCGCTACGTGTCTCCGCTTGGGCGCACCTTGTGTTGCTCCGCATCGGTGTCACTGCGGTGAAGCTGTCGACAGTCTCGGGCACCATGGCCTGTCCTGCTACAGGAGCGCAGGTAGCATAGCACGGCACGCCAGCATCAACGACATTATTCGTCGAGCTCTTGTTACCGCAGGCGTACCAGCGGTATTAGAACCAAACGGCTTGGTACGTGACGATGGGAAGAGACCAGATGGCATGACGTTGTTGCCTTGGAAGATGGGTACGCCTCTAATGTGGGACGCAACCTGTGTCGACACCCTTGCGCCATCTCATGTTCCAAGCACGACGTGCTGTGCTGGCGCCGCTGCTGTGGCTGCTGAGACCCTCAAGCGGCGCAATTACTGTAACCTTATCGGTAACTACAGTTTTGAGCCGTTTGGGGTCGAAACGCTCGGGTCATGTGGCCCGAGTGGGCGTCTACTTTTTAAGGAAATTTCTCGCCGACTGGTCGAGTCTTCACGTGACCAGAGGGCTGGCTCGTTCTTTGGCCAAAGAATTAGCATTGCCATTCAACGTGGCAATGCTGCCAGTCTTCTGGGCACGTTTCCGGATGACATCGATGCGGACGAGTACTTCGACGCCTAAGTGTCCTTTTGTTTTGTATTTATTTGTATAGTTAGTTAGTTAGTCTTTTACAATAATAATTGAATTAAATTATATACCTTAAACTCTGTGATAGAAGTTTATGTTAAGATTGTAGGAAAATAAAAAAATTAGATGTAATAAGTTTTACTATACTTAGTAATTTTCTATTGTTGTGTGTTCTAATTTATGTATTTACAAGAAGTTAGATTCTAATATAAAATGTGGTACTATGTTCTAATCTTGTAATTCTGTGTAAAGTTTAAAACATAAGGGATTTGGTAGTTACTGAATTGTTTAAGTTATGGTGAATTTGGGAAGTTCTGCCAGTTGCAGTGAGGGTGTATAGCTGGTATATGAATGAGGTCTGGAAGAATGGCATGTGTGGAAAGTATGCATATCTGGGGACAGATATAAGAGCAGGATGACCGAATGTAAGATGAGTTTCTAATGTGTATATGTGAGGAATGGAACGCAATGTGAGTGAGGGAGAAAGAACAAGAGTGTAAGGGAGAGGGAAAGAAGATAGCGGTTGAGAGGAAGGAAGGCGGGGAGAGTGAGTTAACTTGGGGTCGATCAGTGTAAGACGGGAGGATTAGAGATTTTTTTAATAAGAGGATTTTCACTGTTAGATAAAGTGTGTCGGATAAAGAAATAAAACCACCAGTAAAACTGTATAAAAGCATTTTACTTGCCCCACAATCCCACCATTCTACATAAATTTAATGAAATCATATCCCGGTCAACATGACAAAAGATCAAAAGAGAGAATATTTAATTATCGGTTGAGCAGAGCGAGACGTATTGTGGAAAATGTATTCGGCATTATGTCCGGTGTATTTCGCGTACTCTGGAAACCTATTCTGTTAGCACCAGAAAAAGCACAATTGATAATACTGACATGTCGTTACTTGCATAATTTTTTGACGACACAAAAATCGTCTTCACAACTTTATACTTCTCTTGGCTGTTTTGATACTGAGAACCAAATTACTCATTGCACTATCGATGGAAGTTGGCGGCGCGATGCAGGCATGGAAAACTTTTAAGAAATGTTGAAGACAGACCCCCTGGCGATGCGAAAAAAGAAGAATTTGCACATTATTTCCAAACTGACATCGGAATGGTGCCATGGCAAGAAACACTAGCGTAAATAGCATAGGTATCTAAGTAATAATAATAGGTTGGGGAAAAAGTTTCTTCGCATTTTTTAAGAAAATTCAAAACATTTTTTAATATACATTATTTACATTTATCTAAAGTATGTAGGTACCATTTTGTTCGATAACTTTTTGCCATCTTGTAGGTAGGGACATGATCCCATTGCTATAGAAATTTTGGGACTTCTGATCAAAATACCGCGACAAGTGGTTTTGGCAGTCCTCTCGTGATGTTAACCTGACACAGCCTAAAGAATTCTGAAGAGACCGAAACAGGTGGAAATCTGAAGGTGCAAGGTCAGGACTATACGGCGGATGCATTAACACCTGCCAGCCAAACTCTCTTGATTTTTGCTGAGTGGCTAAAGATATGTGAGGTCTAGCGTTATCATGATGAAAAACCACACCACTTCTATTGATTAATTCCGGCCGCTTTCTCTCAACTTCTTGCTTTAATCTCATCAGTTGTTCGCAGTAGAGTTCAGAATCGATGGTCCTGCCTGGTGGTAACAGCTCATAATGAATAATGCCCTTCCAATCCCACCACACACACAGCATCACCTTGTTCCGAGTTAACCCGGGTTTCACCACAGTCTGTGAAGCCTGACCGGCCTTTGACCACGACCTTTTTCGCACGTTCTTGTCGTACGTGATCCACTTTTCATCACCAGTTATCAGCTTCTTCGAAAAAGGTTCGGTATCATTACGTCGTAATAAAGAATCACAAATGAGTACACGGTTCATTAGGTTTCTTTCAGTGAGCTTGTGAGGTACCCAAATATCGAGCATTTTTGTATACTCAGTTTTTTTCAAATGCGCCAAAACTGTTTTGTGGTCAATTCCCAGTTCTTCAGCTACGTCGTAACTACTGATATGCCGATCTTGCTCCACTTTTTCAAAAATGGCATCCATTTTATCCGTAATAGGGTGACCAGAGCGACGTGCATCTTTGACATCAAAATTTCCGGATTGAAAACGCTTAAACCAAATTTGTGCTACTCTCGCACAGACACTGCACTGGGTCCATAAACATCGCAAATTTTTTTCGCGGCTTGCGTTGCATTTTTACCTTTTTTGTAGTAAAATTTTAAAATGTATCGAATTTCTTCATTAGATTCACTCATCTTGACAGTACGAAAAACAAATGAAAATCACACATTTTCCTAATTTGAATTTAGAATTATGTTCTTTAAAATTTAAACTTTCAATGATACCAAAACCAGCCAGATACAAATAGTATAGCCAAAGAGATTTTATTTTAAGTTCATACATACTATAATGCGAAAAGACTTTTTCCCCAACCTAATATTAGAAGTAAATAAACATTTGAAACGTACCTACCTGTTCATTTATTTCGTCGTGTGAGTTCAAGCTGGCGCTATGGCGTTCGGCTCATCCCTTCCATGACAGAATACATTACATCTCTCTAATAATGAAATGGAATCCCTAAATCCCTTACCCAGTATAAACATATCTCCGATTTGTAAAAAACTGTCTATATCGAACATTTTCACTTTATATAGGTATCTGTCTTCTGACTGTCTATATTACCATCTGATGTTGTTGCTGGATAGGGGCCTAGCACCTCTATAATGTACCCATCTAAGCAAAAAAGTAAAAATGGTTTTACCAAGTTTCGATATTTATGTAGAGAATAGGTGTTTTTTTGGTATAGATAATTAGAGCTTTTTCAATGTGTAAGTCCCATCGGCAATAACAAATGGATGACGTTCCTCTGTTCGAAATATACCATTTGGTATTAACGGGGGGTTATCCCAATTTTCCGGTTTTAGAATCAGTTTTAAACGGTCAAATTAGTGTATTAAGGTCCTGAAAAAAAAAAATATGCTATAGATATATCCTTGCTTTAGGGAAATTAACGGTTGATAACACGATAAGTTGTAATTTCCTCGATAAAAAAAAATCCGAAACATGGTCGATTTCAAAACCATTTTCGGTTTCATTTCCTAATTATAGCATAAAATTATAATATGAAAATTGCATGTATTATGAGGTAACCGTATTTCGGAGGGAATTTAACGGTTGGATTTTTGAGTTTAATAGATTGTTTTTAAAGAAACTCAAAATTAGTAAATTTGGCTAAATCCGCTCGCGATCAGAGTCCTGCGGGACGTCACCGAGGTTGGACCTGTGTCAAAATTTTTAAAAATTCGCTCGCCCTGCAGTTGTTCAAAAAAAAATCAAATAAAAGAAGAACACATTTGATATGAAATTGCGACAGCTCAGAAAAAATATCTCGTAATTATATTATAGTTTTAATTCATAATATCGTTTTCGAATTTGTGATTATTTCTATGTGATATGATGACGTTTTATTGTCATCTTACGATAGTGTTAAGACACATTGCAAATTATTATCGATAAAATGGGTTGAACGACATTGGGCAAGTCTGATATTCGTCAAATCAGCAATTCGTCAAATTTGATATTGGTCAAAGCTGTAGTTCGTCAAATCGTCTGTTTGTCCAATTAGAAAATTTGCCAAATACGCTATTGGTCAAGTCCATGTACAGTCAATGAAAACATGCGTTTTGAATTCACATAACTTACTTGTAGGAACTTACAAAAGGAATAGCCGCGTGCTGTAGGTTCCTATTTACACTATTAAAATGTTGTTAACAGTAATGAGTTTTCTGAGGTTTAATTTGTTTCGATTGTTACCTCCTTTGAATCTGTATGAGTAGGTAGGATCTAGACGGAAAATGCTGGCTAAATAGAATAGCATATTATGCCGTCATTTGTTTTCCCGTTAATTATGTGACATTTCATTATTTGTAAATGACAACAATTACTTACATTCTTTATTTTCGTGTCTTCGGTTCAGTGAAATATATAAAATGGCTTCTACTAGTAAAGGCAGTGTTTCTATATTAACATTTACAGACACTGAAAAAGGCAAAAAGAAACTACTGCGTGCAGGATATCAATTCCATTTTAACGCAACAAACAAAAACGGTACTACAATCTGGCGTTACGTAAATAGAAGCAAATGCAATGGATCCATAACTATAAGCCGTGATTCTGGGTCAATTCTGAGGGAAAGCGGACATACCTGTAAGCCTAACTTCGATAAGAATTTGATTGACGTTAAGATGAATAAATGCAGAGAAAGAGTAAAGAAGGAATGGAAATCAGTAAGTAAAATTTTTGAAGAAACTATGGGTGAGCTTGAGGAAGAAGATGATTTTGTGGACATACCAAGTTTGAAATCAAAGCGTGATGGTCTATACAAAATGCGAAAGAAAGCAATTGGCGTACAAACATGCCAGTTCCCAACGGTAGATACGGTCAAATTTCCAGACATACTTTCAAATGATTTTTTGGTTTATGAAAGCAAAGACGATGAACCGAAATTCTTCATCTTTGCTACAGCTGAGGGTATAGAAATAACATTAAATACGGATTTGATTTTTGTAGATGGCACTATTAAAACCGTACCACGACCTTTTTTTCAACTGTTATCAATACACGTAGACGTGGGCAGTACAAGAGCAAGCACTAATATTAATCCCATATTTTTTAGCCTCTTGCCTAATAAAACTCAGCAAACCTATGAGAGAGTATTTTCGGTTTTGCGTTCTCGATTCAAGCTTGATGTGAATTTTCTAAAATGTGATTACGAAATGGCAATAATTAACGCTGCAAAAAGCATGTTCCCTGATGTTCTTGTCAAAGGCTGCTTTTTTCATTTTAATCAAGCAATGATGACTGAGACAATTTGAAAAAAATTGTCAGACTAACCACAAATCTAGCGTTACTGCCCTATCAGTATATTCCTGAAGGATGGTTAGCAATACTTGAGATGATGCCAGAAAATTATAGTAGGGCGGAAAATTTTCAAAAATATCTTACTGAGCAATGGCAAAAAAGGATTTCTCAGGACATGTGGTGTTGTGCAAATGAACGCCATCGTACCACCAACGCAGTCGAGGCTTGGCATCGGAGATTAGGGATTAAAGTACAAGAAAAACATAATATTTTCATGTACATAAGTATTTTAAAAAAGAAGCGAAATATTATTTAAATAAAGTTAAAAAACAAGATGAGAAGCAGAGGAAAACATCCAACATCATAAAAGATGCCAAAATAGAAAAAATAATAGAAAAATTATTGAGTGGAAAATTAGATGCGTTAAAGTGTTTAAAACTGTTGGATATAAATTCTATGTAAATAATTATGAATTGAATAAATGAGTTAATAAAAAAATTGCATGAGGTACTTTCATTTTTACAGTTGATTGTACTTAAATTACTTGACCAATGGCGAATTTGGCAAATTTCATAATTGGACAATTAGACGATTTGACGAACTACAGCTTTGACCAATATCAAATTTGACGAATTGCCGATTTGACGAATATCAGACTTGCCCAATGTCGTTCAACCCGATAAAATTATAGTCAAGTGCGAGTTGTTTATAATTTTTTATCGTGGTCCTTTATGAGGAAGTTTTAAAACACATTTTTCTAAGATTTTTTTATCAGATTCATCCATACTATATTCACTCTCCATCGAACTGTCTTCGCTACTACCATATCCTAGATTAATTACACATATTATAAATATAATGTGTCCGGTTGTCGGTTGGATACTAATATAATCAACTTTCACTCTGGCAACAACAATGAAAAATAGAAAAAAATAAAAATGTGCGGCAGGGACCACCGTCAGGAATGAAGTTCCTTCTAACGTATGATTTAAAACACATACACATAATTTTTAGACCCCTGGTTAGGCGGTAACCGTATCACTCGGTGCCCATGTTCCAAAGCAAGTTCGTCGATGATGTAACGTAACTTTGTTAGTTTGTAACTTTATACATATTTATTGATACCTACTTGTATTAAAGCCACTTTTGTTTTTCTAAATAGTTCGATGGGACGGTAATCCGACATGTCCGGGGACGGTTAAAAAATATACTAAATTAATTTTGATATCCTAAAATAATAAATTCGATAATTTATAGCTGTGGCAGTAGGTACGTCACTTGGAAATAATGTACGGAAATTGTTCCTATATATGTAGCTGTCAATATTTACGGATTTTCATGAGCGGTGGCAAACATCAAAAACAAAAGAATATGGTTACAGTGTAAGGAAAACAGTAAGACCATTTTTAGCCTATACTATCTAATAAAGAAAGAAAAAAACTGGCCAAGTGCGTGTCGGATCACGCACAATGAGGTCAGGCGTATGCTGAGATGCAGGTGACGCAGCGCAGCACAGTACAGATTTAGCAGCGCAGGGCAGGCGAGACAGACATAGGCCATGAGCGTATGCTGTGACGCAGTTAACATACGCACGCATTCGCGTTCTAGCTGGTACAAAGAATAGACGTGTTCGAGTTGAAAATGAGTTCAGAGTCGGATTCCGATTATGAAATCAATGAGTTTTTGCTACTTTACAGTTTGTCAAAACGTAAAAAAACTATTTGGCAAAGTGATTATCTGAAAAAACGCTCTACTAATGGGGAATTTGTACTTTCTTCAGAATTATCTGACAAACAATTTAAAAACTACTTTCGGTTAGACAGATCTCAATTTGATTATGTCCACAACATTATACGTGAAGATATTTACAAAGAAGGATGCAATTTTTTACAACCAATTGGGACGGAAGAAAAACTTGCTGTGTGTTTGAGGTAAGTAGATATTTATTTAAAAAACCAAAACAAATTATAGATTCTCTTGTACGTTACGTAACTTAAAAATCATTTATCTGGCTGCGAATATACACTAAAGCAGTCATAAGACGTATCTGGATTAGCAGGAGAAGGCATTGGAGTTGCAGGAGAAGGCATTGGAGTTGCAGGAGAAGGCATAGGAGTTCCAGGAGAAGGCATAGGATTTCCAGGAGAAGGCACTGGATTACTCAGAGTTGTTACATCTGTACAGTTGTTATGAGTACTTCCACTTGCACTGTTAATAAATGTTGATCTTGGTCCCAAAGGACAATGAACATTTTGGTACCACCCCTCAATAACGATAGTATATACAGGGTGTCCGGTAATGAATGGATAACCTTGAAATGTCTTATAGTATAACTTATGGCCGTTCAGAAAAAAAATTGAAACAAAATATATCATAAGTAGTACCTAAGTTATGATTTTTTTAAAAGAAAGGTCTAATTTTTTTTACCTTGTTTTACTTTTATGAACACTACGATCAGAAATGAATGGATTCCATCGGTTTGTTGTTATTTTATTATTATACACGAACTATGCTAATAGATAAACAGTCAATAGTATGACTAGCTATTGCACTTTTTTATTAAAAAATTAGCAGATTAATTAATTTTAGAAAAACTTTGCAAAATTTATTTTTTAAACTATGTTTAAACATCTTGGGTATAAAAAAAATGTATGAATACATGAGTGGCCAATAATTTTAAAATAATGTCACTTTCAAGTAGATTTTATAATGGTACAATTCATAAATGTATCTACAATAAATAGTGAATTATTGCCATTAATGTAGAAAAGGAGAAAATTTTACCAAATGTCAAAAGTAATGTAGGAACTTTTTTTAAATTAAATTGCTTCTGACCACTGAAGATTAATCAAAAATACATTTAAGGAATTTGTAGTGAATAAAAATTGCGTATTGAAACCAAATTGTCAGAAATTTACAAATACTCATAATGATTAAAATAGTTACTTTAAAAGCGTGAAATGGGTCGTGTGACCTTCATATTTGCTACCTGCGCGCACGCCGTGCTGTCATTCTTTTGTGTTATGTTAGACAAAGAGGGTTTGAATCGGCTAGGTGCGAGAGAGAGGAAATAAATGTAAAACATCAGGTAAGCACTCATACTTTTAGTGCGTTTCTCGACTTGCTCGACTTCGCATGTGTTTATTTAGTTTCCGTTTGCAATTATCGTGATTTACTTTGAATCAGTGTTAAAACGACCACGTGACTATTTTATTGGACTATTCGTTTTGCTTACTGATTTGGACTTGTTTTGTTTGGTGATATTTGCGACGATTTGGTTTGTTTTTGGACTAAACTGGACTTTTGTGTTTTTGTGTATCAAAATGCCACGTCAGTATACGGCACAAGAATATGCAAATATGCATTACATTTATGGAGAATGCAGAGGTAACGCAAATGCAGCTGCAGCGCTCTGTAGGGAGAGATACCCTAATGCGCGCCACCCAAACTACCGCGTATTTATTCGTGTCCACGGTTGTTACTCCGAAGGAAGATTGCCTGGTAGTGGTGTCGGTGGTACAAGCAGTGGAAGAATCGCTCGTCTTGATGTAGAAGAAGCCGTGCTTGAGGAAATCGAAAACGATCCTTCTACCTCTACACGAACAATAGCTCGACGCACAGGTATCGGAAAATCGAACGTGCACGATATTTTGAAAAAAAATAAATTCCACCCTTACCACGTTACACGCGTGCAAACTCTCCAACCAAGAGATTATGCAGCTAGATTGCGTTTTTGCCGACAAATGCTGGCAAAAATCGAAGAAGACCCGCAATTTTTTAATAAAATTCTGTGGAGCGACGAGTCAACATTCAAAAGAGATGGATACATGAATCTTCATAATTTACACGGTTGGGAATTAGAAAATCCCCATATTATGCGTGAAGATAGATCCCAATACCAATTTAAAATCAATTATTGGACTGGAATATTAAGTGGAATAATAATCGGGCCATTTGAATTACCGGGGAATTTAACAGGGCAAAGTTATTTGGAGTTTCTTCAAAATGATCTCCCCAATTTATTAGAAGAAGTGCCCGAGGAGCTGAGGGAGTCATATTGGTTGCAAAATGACGGCTGTCCTGCGCATTATGCTGTATCTGTTCGTGCATTTTTAAATAACACGTACCCAGATAGATGGATCGGGCGGCTGGGGCCAATTTTGTGGCCTCCACGTTCACCGGACCTAAATCCATTGGATTTTTTTTATTGGGGCTGCCTTAAAGAGGAAGTATACTGTAAGCCTATAAGGTCTTTAGAAGAATTAAGAAGACGAGTCAGAGCAGCCGCATCAAAAATTAGTGAACGACGGTACACAAGACTGCTCCGTAGATCATTTATCCGTAGATGTAAGAAAGAAGAAAGAAGAAAGAAAAATCGTTTATTTTGCACAAATAAAACGCACATTAAAAACTAAAAATAACAAAGTACACACGTTATGCAAAGTAAGCAAAAGCCTCGTATCCAAGTTGTCTACGATCTCAGACCAAAGACAACAATTTAAAACAGTAAAATAACTATGAACTCTATATTGCCTCTACTCTGTGTTGTGACACTAGGAAATGTCATGCAACAAACAATAACAGCAGCAAACAAACAATAACAGATCCGAATTGCATAGTGTAAAAATAATACTTTTATAACAAAAATAACTAAAACACATTAATCCGTGCGTCGTATCTGTGCAAGAAAGGTCGTTGCTCAGCAAAATGCCGTGACGTCGGACGAGCCTATCATCAGCGGCGCTGATTTTCAGCAACTACCTATCGAATGACGTAATGACGTCCCCCTGTGTAACATAATATGTCGGGTAAGTAACTTTATTCACAGAGATACGTGTGAGTTTAGCTGAACATAATTTACCAATAAATAAAGATAAACATACAGAATAAAATAAATAAATAACATACATACCTATATGTCTTCAGCTATGCGTAACTTATAGAAACAAAAATGAACAGCCATTTGCAAACAGCCATCAATCAAATGTGAATCAAAGCATGGCGTTTTCAACCGCAACTTTTTCTGTTAATTAAATGTTGTGTGTTTTTTTTTCTTCTAACCGACAAGTATGTTTCTCAGTTCAAAGCGGTTCAGGTATAGCTTGATATAATATAGTAAGTAATGCTAATGTGGAAATACTATTTTAGTGAGGCGAAAGGATCATGGATCTCTGGATCATGGATGTACGTTTACAAACTAGCTAGATGCAACAGCAACAACTCAGAATCACGTTTCCTCCTGAGATACTGACGCAGACCTGTCCAAAAACTGGAAGTAATCAGACAGAGACCACTCGCACTGCTGGAAAGCCCCATCCCTTGCCTGTAGGCCATAACCCTTTAGGTAAGTACAAAAAGAGCTGAGTTGTGAGGCACTAATTATATTATTCATGTGGATTGCTGTATTTGCATGAAATATTTCTTTAATATACTCAGAAAATGCTTTTTTGATTTCAGGACTCTTACTGGAGGAGGAATGTTATTCCAACAGTGCGTGGCGGCGTATCTAAAGCTCCCCCTGAATGCTGTGGTCCTATGTGTTGATGTACTCAGAGGTTTGGTAGAGAAACGTGGTTCGTATTTACTCTGTCTCCAACTTAATTTCTCAAACAAATAGTGTGGTTTTTGTGTAGTGACTACCCCAAACAGTAAACTTGCCATATGTAACTTTCTCCTAGCGACCATTTTCAAAATATTATTCTCATTTATGTAAGGAGTAACATGACTTCTACGAGGTATCTTAACACAGAACCGAGTACATGCATTTTGTATCCGTTGTATCAGCTTCTCCGTTCTTGCTAATAGGCATGGGCCATATACGGTATCGCAATAGTTAAGCCTTGATAAAATTAGGCTGTCCACTAATTGTTTACGTAGGTCAACACTCAGGTAGTCTCTAATGGAATATAGTAATTTTAATCTATAAAAACAATTCCTCATGGTGTTACTGATGTGCTTCTCAAATCGTAATTGTGGATCCATGGTTAACCCAGGGCCTGCATAAGAGTGGGAGGCCGGCAGTTTGAACATTTATTATAAACGAATGATAATAAAGTGTTGTTTATGTTAAATGTTGTTTTTTATTAATCCCCAAAGTTCAGGTACAATTAAATTTAAAAAATGTTCCCATATTACAAATTTTGATATTTAGTAAAATTTTCTCCTTTTCTACATTAATCGCAATAATTCACTATTTATTATAGATACATTTATGAATTGTACCATTATAAAATCTACTTGAAAGTGACATTATTTTAAAATTATTGGCCACTCATGTATTCATACATTTTTTTTATACCCAAGATGTTTAAACATAGTTTAAAAAATAAATTTTGCAAAGTTTTTCTAAAATTAATTAATCTGCTAATTTTTTAATAAAAAAGTGCAATAGCTAGTCATACTATTGACTGTTTATCTATTAGCATAGTTCGTGTATAATAATAAAATAACAACAAACCGATGGAATCCATTCATTTCTGATCGTAGTGTTCATAAAAGTAAAACAAGGTAAAAAAAATTAGACCTTTCTTTTAAAAAAATCATAACTTAGGTACTACTTATGATATATTTTGTTTCAATTTTTTTTCTGAACGGCCATAAGTTATACTATAAGACATTTCAAGGTTATCCATTCATTACCGGACACCCTGTATATCATTGGATAGGTAATTTTTAATAGAACAATATTTACTATGACGGCATTTTTGAATTCGTTGTCAGTTCGGAGTCACAGCCGTAGATAGTTATTTAATGTTATTTTACACATTCATGTTATTTTAGTTATAATAACATCAAGGAAGCATTGCACTAGGCCCGTAAAAATACTCCACCACGGATGAGTCACCGATGGTCTCAACCCTCCCCGCCCCATGAGAGTCCCCTCTAGTAGGGCGGGGTGAAAAATAGACTCGTGCGGCGCGGCGTGATTCAGGCGCGCGCGCAGGTAGTCATTCACTGGCTTTGTGCGCGCGATCAAGTTACGTTTTACTAACTACACTGCTTTTTATCAACTTTTTGACCTGGCTATCTTCTCGGACTTTTGTTTTCTTCGTGGATTTGGCGATTATTGTGCTCTATTTGAACGTTTACCGGCTATCTCAAGGGAACTGAACTGCTTAACGATTGGATTGTTGAAAATGGAACGACCGCGCAATTGTGTGATGTGTCGACGAGGGCTTTACCGCGGTAGATACCAAGAACACATTTTAACTGAGAACCTTCCAAGAGCGCGGCCAGAGTTTGCAGCTTACATACAACAACATGCAGTATTAGAGGTTAGTACTCAGATAGTTTATCACTTTTTTTAAGTACCTATTAATTCCTTTTCGCAATAACAAAGTCTGACTTCGCCGAAAGTGACTTCTAAAAATGACGTGTAGCACTAAGTAGCAACATTTACATTCATAGTTTTATTTTTATTTTACACTAGCTGTTCCCCGAGGTTTATTTTTTCGTTGCGTTTTTTCCATCCCCATGGGATCATCCTCCCAGGTAGCTTTCTATTGGCGAAAGAATTTTTAAAATCAATCTAGTAATGAAATAAAAGAAAGATTTGTTTGTTTGTTATTGATAAACTGAAACGACTGAATTGTATACTACTTTTTTTTGTTTGCAAGATGATTACACATTGAAATATAACTATTTTGGACGGATTAATCGCGTTTTTAGATGTTTCAGTTTATATTTATCGAGGTCACTACCCGCGATTAATCCTTTAAAATAGATTTATTTCAATCGGATAAACAAAAGAAAGTACTCTATAAATCGGCTACTTCCCATTTGGTAAACTTCCCATTTCATAAACCTCAAACTGTACCTACTAAAAAGTTGCGTTTGGTAAACATTATACATTTCATACATTTAGTCCCATTTCGAAAACATTTCAATATTTTTTTGTGTTATATCCCATTTGGTAAACTTTCAGATGAAATGGGTACAGTCAAGTAAAAAAAGAAAAACGAAACTAATGATAACATTGTCATTTATTTTGTTAAATATTTTTAATCACAGGTACAATAGTCGGATTATGTGTACGTATGCCATTTACACATATTGATATTTAAAAACAGAAATAAAAAGTGGGGTGTACAAATAACTTTCAAAAAATTTAAGAAAAATCACAGTTCGATTTGACTATTTCGATGACAAGTTTTATTTTTTTAATAACATAAGTCAATCTAGATGCGAAATCAACTTATATAAAAAAACAATAATCACAGATTTGGTACTATCTTTTTATGTTAATGTACATTAACATAAAAAAATACATACGAAATCAACTACTTATAAAATATAAAAATAAACAGTCACTGATTTGGTACGTTAACGTAAAAAAATACATACTAAATCAACTATAAAATATAAAAACAATAATAATCACAGATTTGGTACAATAACATAAAAAATACATGCAAAATCAACTTTTAAATATAAAAACAAATAATAATCACAGATTTGGTACATTAACATTAAAAATTACACACAAAATCAACTATAAAATATAATCACAGATTTGGAATATTAACATAAAAAATTTACTACCTACACTACAAAGTTAAAAATCAATAAATAAATTATAAAGTGATACAAGCAATTCTTGATAATTCGTTCAAACAATTTTCCAATGATATTTTTCCACTTTTGTAATCGCCGAGAATATTGTTAATTCGTATATCATTTTGGATAGATTTTTTTCTTCGTTTTGATATACTTTCTCCATTATTATAAAAGCTGTAAAAAATTGTTATGATTAATTAAAGTAATAATGTATAATTTTTATCATATGTGTCGCCTAAAAATACAGGTCATTGAAACAAAAATATGTACCTTTTCAGAAGATTTTCATAATGTTTAATATTGCCTGATATCGTTTCGAAAAATAAAAGAATTGATGGCCTTTTTCCAATTTCACTATTGAAACTCCAATTCCAAGATTCCATGAGGTTTGTAGTGCGGTGTCTTTGTGCGTAGCAGCACCAAATATTCATCATATCTTCATTTTCCAACCACTGATCCACAAAGTAATCATTGAATTCAGTTATAGCTTTTTCTTCAAAACTGTAACAGAATTAATTCGTTGAAGATTATGATACGAAAAACCATACCTAGTTTCTAACGCATAAAAATGGCTGTAGAAAATGGCGGTAGAAGAAATATCCAGAACTAAACGCGTTCATTTCAATACTGCAAAATTAATTTACCTTTGACTCATAACGTATAGCCATCCATCGTTTATGTCTTCTTTTGGTAAATGTGCCAGAGCCATACATAGTTTGACGTGATAGTGAGATTCTTCATGTTGTAATAAGCCAAGAGATTTTGCCTTTCTTAATAGCGCTCTGCCAAAGTGAACAAAACACCCCTTAACAATTATGTTTGGAAATGTCTTTTTAATTGCATTTATTGGAGCTTTTTCGAAATCCAAGGTAATAATATCGGCTGTCCACTCTGGTAAATGAAATTTTAGTTTGTAAAACAGTCTTTCATATGTAGTTTCTTCTTTGTTTGTCAACACTGCATAAAAAAATGGTACAATATTTGTCCCAGTTTCTGTACTTCCTATGTCTCCGTGTACAACGTATAGTTGAATAAACGGCTTTGCACAACATTTGAACGTTCCGTCCGCAAAGTAGTGACGGACGTCATTTAAATGTGCAATTGCACTCTTTGAACCAAACACAATCATTCTATTTTCACCGTCAATCTCATCAAACAATAAATTGTCTTTAAAACGGTCAGGAATCACGATTTCTGTAGAGTTAGAGTGCTGAGATTTTGTGATTCCTAGTTGTCTATTTCTGTGTCTATACAAACTGCTTTTAACTTTGTCAAAATTTGGTAATTCTTTAATAATTTCATAACCATTATCTTTCAGCTTTTTAGTACATTTCCTGTATGTAGCTGGAATCGGCTTCAGATCTTCACATATAGTTTGTTTACATTTTTCGATGGCTACTTTCACTTCATTTTTTTCAAAATTCGGAATACAAGAACTGCAGTGAGCATTTTCTCTTAATACATGGCTTCGATTTGAATTCAAAGTTACACTTGCTGAACATCCATCTTTTCTATTAACACAGCGCCACCAACTTGAGTCCTTATTATTTTTCTGTTTATAATATTGATGCCCAGCGCGTAATAAAATTTCACCGCCTCGTGTACTATTAATAATTTTTAAATTCACTGCACCACTAGAAGATCCCTCACCCGACATTGCACTATGCATAAAACGAGTGAACTGATAAGTTAAACCCGGTAATAGATATAATTTACGTATACTTACTTATGTCTATCTCATTCACACCTTTTGTTTAAAACGATGGTAAGGACAATAAATCCCTACCTGAGAACCCGCTCGGTGCTTCTTTTGCGGGAAAAGCACGTGGTATTTTTAGTAGCATCGTGGTATTTTTACAGACTTTAATACGTTTTTTTTACTTCTTCTTGATCAGCCATTCTTTTTGATGGTCGAGATACTATCTCAAGACTGAAGCATTTAAAAATATATACATCTCTAATTTAATACTAATTTGACACTGACTGTACCGTACAAAAATAACAATACTAACAAAGTTTACCAAATGGGATTAAATGTATGAAGTAACGAAATGTTTACCAAACGCAACTTTTTAGTAGGTACAGTTTGAGGTTTACGAAATGGGAAGTTTACCAAATGGGAAGTAGCCTATAAATCCAGTAGTTTCAGAGTTTATCACTATGAAACCAAAAAATCTTTCCGCTTACTTATACAGGGTGATCAGTTAAACGAGGGACATACTTTAACGGAGTGCAGTACTCATGAAAATGAACAACTCTTATTATGGAACTAACCCTGAAATATGAAAAAGAAAATCAGCTGTTCTCTACAAAGTGCAAAACCTACGCGATCAAAATGTACGAGACAACAGATTTTTTTTTTTCATATTTCAAGGTTAGTTCCAAGGTAAAAGTTATTCATTTTCATGAGTACTACACACCGGTAAAGTATGTCCCTCGTTTAACCTAACACCCTGTATAACTATAGAATCATAGATTAATTACCTTATGATGACGTGTACTTGACACAATAAAGTAGATAGTACCTATTATATTCAACTATTAAGGCTTATTTATTAGACAACAAGAATATGATGAATATGATGATATGTACTTATGTTGTCTATATGTGATGTACAATCGCGTTACTTCACGGTGATATACTTTTAAAACAAAATGCTTTGAACGACTCTACGTTGCATAATTGCGCGTATGTGCGTGTGACCCCGCCCACATTTCATTTGTGCCAATTAGGGAAGTTTGAAAGAGCAAGAAATATAACCGATGTTTATTCAGTTGTCATTTGTGCGAGTAAAGGGCGTGTGTAGCAACTGTTAAAAGTATTAAACCAAATACAAGGAACAACTGCAAAACATTTGAGATAATCCAAGGTAATAAAATAATATACCTTACCTAAAAATATTTGGTTATTTTTTCGCCAACGTATGGCCCATTGTGTTAAGCCGTCCTATTGTTTTCGAATTTCCGGGCATTCTAACTAAATAACAATGGGACTTAGATAATGAACTTATTTATAATGCAGCTGCAAAAGTTGCGGCAGTTAAACAAAAAGCTCTGATAACATTTGTATGAACTGCACCAAGTATTGGTGCAAATAATATAACTGTAATTGTGTTTTTTCACTTTCCAATAGCACTGCACAAGTAAAAAGTTCCTATCACGCCGATTAAACACAAAAAATGACAATATAAACATTTTGTATTTATATATACATTACCTACTCACATACTAAGATGAAGTTATAAAGAGAAATACAAAAAAATGTGAGGCGCTCAAAACAGCACAAAATATATTTTCTTGTAAACACTACGCACGCACACTGATTCTCACGTAGGAATAGAAATGAACTCTAATAGCTTACCGCTTATCCTTTCAACTAACGCGCATCTTTGTTTTACGAAAAAACCAGTTTTGAAGGGGCGGGGCGCGGTCTGCGTACGGACGCCACGCCGCCCGCGACGGCCAATCGATTTTAGCCTTATGGGTGGTCGACCGGAAAGTAACGCCACTGTACGCACGGTGCCTTCAGATATATATCCAGGCTGATTCGTCGTTTTGTACGCATAATATTGTCTTGTTGTTGTTGACAAACAAGTTGATAGAATTATATATCCATATAGTGACTTGCGTTCACCTAAACATTTAGGCCCTGATTGTCAAGCTTCGAAATAGTAATTATTTTACTTTGTATTTCCAGGTGGCATTTGACGGGACACGACGTGTATGCCACAGATGTTGGCAGCGAATTGAAAGTAACACCAGACCACCTACAATACAAGAACCTAATGTTGTGGACGTGCCACCAGTGCAGGCACAAAATACAGAAGAATTTAATGTTCCCGATTACACTAGAGCGCCTAACACCTCGAGACATTGCATATTTAACTATTGTGTTAATGAGACCCGTCATCGAATACCAGACAGCATCAAAGCCCATATCTTTTGTGATTATAAGCTGTACATTCCGCCTGGTGCACGAGTATGCAGAGAGCACCTAGCTTCAAACAATTGGAACGATCTCCCACAATTCTGCAACGTAACTCATAGTTTTACTCCAGCCCTGTTTAGTGACGTTTGTGATATTCTAAGAGGTACTATCCAACGTGGAACGAGATTAGATTTTAATATGCAAGGTGCTTTGACTGACGATGAATTAAACTTTTGGGTAGGACTGAACAATGAGCAGTTTAATACAATTTTGGAACAAACGCCTTCGCTGACTCAGATAAGCAGAAATCCAAGGACGACGTTAGGGATATACCTAACTAAACTTCGAACTGGAGAACCTAATCAAAGACTAGCGACGTTATTTAATATGTCAAGAGTACACCTTGAGCGGCATTTATCTAAGGCACGCGAGTGCCTTACGAACGAATATATCGGACTCCATTTAGGATTCGATCACATCGACCGAAACAATATATTACGAAGAAACTTAACAATCCCGAGACGTCTTTTTGGAAATGAAGAAAACACTAAAATAATTATGATATGTGATGGTACTTATATTTATATCCTTAAAAGTTCAAACTTTTTATTTCAGCGGCAATCTTATAGCCTACATAAATATCAAAATCTTTTAAAACCATTTTTATTAGTAAGCACCGATGGCTATATAATAGATGTAAAAGGACCGTACGCAGCCACAAAAACTGACGCAAACATAATGCGAGATATAATGAGGGATGAAACAAACCCAATTCACTGGTTTTTGGAACCAAACGATGCATTTATTCTGGATCGAGGATTCAGGGACTGTTTAGAAGACGTAGAAGCCTGGGGTTATGAGTATTATGTACCACCAACCAAAGACCGCGGGGAGACACAACTTACAACCGAGCAAGCCAATGAAGCACGAGCGGTGACGATATGCCGATGGGTAGTGGAAGTAGTAAACGGCAGATTTAAGCGTGATTTTAAACTTTTACGCCAAAAATACTTCAATAAATCGCTGCCACACATGTTTAAGGATTTTAAAATCGCTGCTGCCATTTTAAACCACTTCCACGTACCTATCGAAGATAATGCACTTGCAGAAGATTTTTTGACTCAAATAAGAGCAAAAAGACACTTGTCGAATATCTTATATGATTATGTAGAAAGGACGCGCTTAAATACCCGAAGGGCTCATTTTCAACGATTGGAAGCAAATGAACAAGAAAACTTCCCGAGGCTGTCCGAAGAACAAATAATTATCCTTGCGTTAGGTACATACCAGTTAAAACTGGCTAGGTCTTATTGCGCTGAACATATGCAAAACGGTTTATATTTAATAGAAGTTTATAGAGACAGCCATCTTCGCAACTTACCCATTAATGGAAGCGATGAAGATGCGTGGCTTTTACGTGGGCGTATCCAATCTCGGCACGTGCGAGCCAGGACATACTATTGTTATATTATAGTAAATAATAATATTGAAAACAATATAATACATTATTACTGTACATGTTTGACAGGTCGACGTACCATGGGCACTTGCGCGCATATATTGTCGATTATTTGGTATTTAGGTTATGCAAGACATGTGGGATTTACTGCTCCAGCTTCATTTTTAAATGATGTAATCATAGATGAGCCTTAAAACATTTAATTATTACTGATATTAAAGTAGGTATAACATTTCAAAACTCAGTAATAAATAACTAGGTATTGTTTTTGTTTACAATAAATGGCTTAGTAAATGAGAACTGTGTTTTCTTTATATTTTTTGTATCTTTTTGATTATTAAAAGAAATAATAAATCGTCTATAAATAGCAGAATGAACGATCTATAGCTCCGAACCGACAATGAATTGAAAAAAATCGCCATAGTAAAAGTAGTTGCAATAGAAAAGACCTCTCCAAAAATATATAATTTATCGCTATTGGGGGGTGGTACCAGACTCCATACATAAATGGGCATTGTCCTTTAGTAAGTACTCTTCCTCATCAGATATTACGTTGAATATTCGTCTTTTCAATTTATGTTGACTTAATGCAGGCATTTTTTTTGTTATTGCATACATAGCATTAAAAAATAGTTGCATTTCGTCTATATCATCATGATGAGCTCTTTTTTCAGCCCTTTCTTTGGCTCTATTTTCATGATTTTGGAGCGTATTAACAATTAATGTATTTATGTCTTTTTTTTTTGTTGTCGACTCTTTGGTTGTGGATGTTACTGTGTGAGGAATTTCTTTCTCCAATAAAGGAGATGGACGTAATTGAGAAGACGGTACTGGGTCCTCAGCTGAATTGTTGCCAATAATATTAAGTGGCAATAATTCCCTTCCAAATGATTCATTATGTGCAAACTCATCTTCTTGGTAGTTAATCAAATCTTCTGGCTGGATGAGATTTTGGTCACTACTTGAATTTTCAGTTGACATGTTCCCTGTCGTAGGACGATTAGTCATATAAGTCACTAAAAACTCCATCTGGGTTTCATATTTCCATGGTTTATTAACAGTAGCTGCAGAACCACTTTTATATAATTTGTTGCGCCTCCTAATTGCATCTCGGTGACAGTTACGTAACTTTTGCCACGCATCTTTTGCAGATGGTCCTGAAAACAAAAACAAAAAATTACTTGATAACTAATTAAAACATTTTATCTTTTTAGATATTTTGCATCTGGTGCTTCGTACAAAAGCCTGGGTTACAGTTACAGGCTGAATGACAGAACGGTATCACACATAGTAGAAGACGTATCTGATGCAATATGGAAACATAATATGCAACCCATCTGCATGCCAGTCCCAACTCAAAAGTCATGGGAAACAATTGCAGCAGATTTTGAAGAAAAATGGCACTTTCCAAACTGTTGCGGATCTCTTGATGGAAAACACGTCACAATAATCAAACCCGGGAAAACAAATTCATCCTTTTTTAACTATAAGAAAACTTTCTCTGTCGTGCTTTTGGCAAATGTTGATGCAAACTATAAATTTATTACAATTGATGTAGGTTCAATGGGTAGATTTAGTGACGGACTCATATTTGCAAACAGTGAACTTGGAAAAAGAATGCAAAATAGTGCACTATATTTTCCAAACCCGAAACCGTTACAAGGTCAAGATGAACGCATGCCATATGTTTTAGTTGGTGATGAAGCATTTCCATTAATGGAAAATTTAATGCGTCCGTATCCAAAACCACAGGCGTTAAGTGATAACACAAAAAAAATATTTAACTATAGGCTTTCTCGTGCCCGACAAACAGTGGACTGTGCATTTGGAATATTGGCGAATCGATTCAGAGTTTATAGGAAGCCATTCGAAATAAAAGTAAATACCGTCGATAAAGTTGTAAAGGCGACATGTGTTCTTCACAATTATTTGAGGCAAGAAGTTAGAAGACAAGAAGTAGATGAACTGATTACTGAAACTTCTCCTACCGTACAACTTATAAGTTTACCTAGAAATAGGATGAGGTCAGCGAGACATGCTTTCACAGTACGAGACAAGTTTAAAACATATTTTAATACACAAGGGGCAGTTCCTTGGCAAGCTGAGGCTGTTGCAAGAGGTCGCTTTTAGGCCTTTTTAACCGACGGAAAAACGAAGGAGGTTCTCCAGCCAAGACCTTTAAATAGTACTATCACACTCAAGATAGCACTCGTTGTACATGTTAAAATATAATATTATAATAAGCACTCAGAGCCCTTAGTAGCCCTTTTCGGACATAGCAATATGATAAAGAGCTCCCAATTAATTATAACAAAATTCCAACTGTCAAACTAAAATTTAAATTAAAAATAATAAAATTAAAGTTCTTACCGTCCTTGTAGTTTAATTCCTTGGCAATTCTTATCCATAATACCTCTTTAAATGTCTTTTTCGAATAGTCTGGATGATTAGTATCATACAAACAAGGTTCACAACGAACTAATTCTATTAAATGTTCCGTCATTGCAACAAAATTATGTATTTTAACGTAAAAACACGTCGCGACTAGCACGCGTCGCGCAGGAATCTGTGCCGGCACTACAACGAGGCGCAGAGCAGGGCAGACACATATCTGCGTCGCACGTGCCTGCGCCGCAACGTACGGAGCACTCGGTACTTTCATGCATTACAAAATCTGCTCTGCCCTGCGCTGCGTGGATCTGCGTCGCCTGCGTCTCAGCATACGCCTAGCCTGAAGGGTTCCGTAGTTGAAAAGAATTTATCTCAAAAACAAACTTAACATTGTAATCCCAAAAACAGTTTTTTTTATGTCATAAATTTACAAATTAACAATTTTCAGACTTTTTCCTTTACTTGTGCTGTGAGACCTTGCTTCTTGCCAAAGGAGACTGGCGGGTTTGTAAGGAGGGGTCGGCCTGTAACCTACACGAAAGCTGTTAACGTCTTGTCACAGTTTATTCTTTAAGGAACCCAAAAAATATTGTCATTTTTCCCAAGAACTTGGGGGAATTTAGTTATAATGTTTTAACTTTTGACAAAGAGATGAGGTTAGGTATAGGTAATTTGTTTTTATTACTATGATTCGACAGGATAGGCGGTACTAGAGAATTGATTTTTAAGCAAAATGAATTGCAGTAGTCGAGAAAATGAATAAGTAATTTATAAAAATACGAAACTGACATACAGTCCTGCTTGTTTACGTATAATAACCTCGTAACCCAACATGCAATTCATAGATTAGAATATCATAGTATTTAGGTAAACTCAATAAACTGTTGGAATAATTCTACAATGGGAATCCAAAACCTCACTGATTGTCCTTGGCGTTGTAATGGTTCAATGAGTATCTTTGAAGCATTACAACCATAAGGAAATCATCAATATTAAAGGGGTACTTAGGAATAGGAATGTAAATAAAAATGACATTCTTTTTATCATGTGTTTTATTTATTCATCGTCATCATAACAAAAAAGAATATGGTCTAAGAATTGTGCTGGAGGAGCAATTTGTTCATACCTGGCCCAACTAAGGTACCAAATAATGGACATTATGTGGGCACAACAACCTACTGTTCGCCTTCCTGCTATGCAGTAGCAGCAATACTGAGAAATAGCTTCCCTTCCTGATAAACTATTATTTATTAATATAAAAACAAAATACATTTTTCGACCCACATGCCTACTTTGGATTTTTCCTCTTAGTAACCAGGTATTTTCTTCGAGGATTGGTGGCATATTGTTGCGAGCCTCACGACACACTGCAATAGTATAACGACCGTTAGCCCTTACGTGCTCGCCATAATAAGAGCGCGCCTGTTTTATTTGATAACTGCCCAGACATATTAGTGATAATTCAGATAAAGTAAGACGTGGGAAATCTTGCAGGTTGGTAATATTGGCATCAATATTTTGGAATAGTGCTTGCCTCCTATTTAAATTATATTGCGCTACCAGGTCAGCTAAAGAATTATTTAAATACATTTTTTCTCGTATTACTGCAAATATGTCCACTGCATCCTTTCTGTCTGTAATTAAGGGATGAAACCTGTCAATTAATGCGCTGGCACACAAAAAATCTGTCATTAAATGTTGAGAAGCCACATTAAAATACTCCTGTCTAAAGATTTTAAAATCTCTTTTGTATCTACCGTTCACCACCTCAACGACCCATCTTGTAAGAGTTACAGCTCTAGTTTTATTTGCTTCCAAAGTTGAAAGTTGGGTTTCGTTTGGCTGCAGAGAAGACGGACTATGTGGGCAATAATTAAATTCTTCTAATAAAGGAATGGCATCTCTAAAGCCCCTATCCAGAATAAACACATCGCCAAGACGGAAAAACCTCCTTATTGGACTATCAGCATTTCTTAATTGATTCATTAATATTTTTGCATCAGATTCAGTAGCTGGATAGGGGCCTAAGACATCAATGATATATCCGTCAGTTGTTACAATTAATAAAGGCTTTACAAGATTGGTATACTTATGCAGTGAATATGTTTTTTTTTGGTATAAGTAATTTGAACTTTTCTGAATGTACACATAGGTACCATCTAGAATTATAATAGCTTTTCTGTCATTGGGTTCGCTATCTGGATTTCCAAACAGTGCATTTGGAATCAAAAGATTTCTATCAGTGACATTTCTTCTCGTTAAATGTTCGATGCCTACATGATTAGGTACAAAATATTGTTTCAGTATATTTCTGACTTTTGCCATTAAGTCTTCTAATGTTCTTCGAGGTATATTAAATAAAGTTGATAGTCTTTCATCAGAATCACCTGTTCTTAATTTAATTAAATAAGCAGCTAAACCAATTTTACCCCTTTTAATTCCAGACAGCTGAGAAACTTCTGTCATAACTGCCATAAATTGTTCTTGAGAAAAACCTGTCCAATATCGCACTAAATTATCAGACATTTCCTCAATATTACTAAAATCAAGAGTAGCATTATCCGATTTTAAAATTGACATCATATCTTCTATTTGTTCAGCAGTGAATGACTGTATACCTGTTGTTATAACTGACTCCCAGTCACCTATTAAATGTTGTCTACAAATGCGACAGTTAGGTGGTACATAATAGTTGTATTGAAACAGTAAATGTTTCCTCACAGACAAAGGTACAACAAATCTGTGTTGGTCTTCACAACTAATAAAAATACACCGGTTTTCAGTAACTGCTGCACGAACATAATTAGGCAAGGTAATACCTTGTTGTGGAGGAGTATCTACTGAATTATTGTGTCTTTGGGTTACTTCTGTTGAAGGTGACGGCAACACAGCTGGTTCATTTTCATCAGACCCTTGCATGGTTACTGGTGCTTGTGATGTTGACGGCGCAGAATACTGATGCTGGCTAGCCCTCATCCAACAAGGATGACATATACGGCTATCAGGTTGTATCTATAAGTACAAAAATGTTTTTGTTAAAATACATAGCAAACAGGGAGTAATTATTATATTATTATCACTTTGTATATATATTATATTACTCACTTGATTCGGTATGATCCATTCTGATATGACATTATAAATGTGCATTTCTCTATCAGAAGTCCGTGATAGTCCATGCGAGCGAGCCGTTGTAAGTGATCGTCCACAATTAACACATACATGTTGATGGGCAATGACAGGTTGTTGCACATTTCCTGTTCTATACAAGGCATTGTTGATTAATAACCAACAATCATGGCAAATGATGTCTTGAGTATTGATCTAAGGGGAAAAAAACATTTATTAATTATTATTGGTAAGCATTTCTTTTCTTTAATAGTAGCAAATGATTTTTTGTTTGTATTGTGGGTAGCAAATGTTGGGTCAGTTTCAAAACCCTATGGGCGGCCCGTACATAATCAATCTCGTTCGTGATCCACGTTCAAAATCAATGATCGCGATTCAGATTGATATGCATCAATCCGTCAATCTAATTCGTACATTTTCAATCTGGATCACGATCATTGATTTCGATCGCGGACCGTGATCGAGATTGACGTGTGTACGGGCCGCCATACAGAATCTGATAATAGTGATAGGTATACACAGGCTACTTTCTAACAACTTACCAATCGACTAGGATGCCACTGTCTTATTAAAGTCAGTATTTCTTCGTTTTCATGATCCGACAGTAAATGTCTCCTCAATCGTACTGCTGATAAAGTACAATTTGCACAACGTAAACGATCCATTACAAAAAGTCCAAATCGCTCAAAACAACAAAGTCCAGTGGGAATATCCAAGCCAACGTTCATACAAGATGCAGAATCCGGGTGGGTGAAAGCCAAAGTCAATAGAAAATAAATCGATCGCACATAGATATCTCAACACTGAAAGACAGGATTGGAATAATAACGGCAATGAATTGAATGAACAGTGACATTGTTGTTTTTTTTTATAATTTATTTCTTGACCATAGATACAAAACCTTTCAGGACTCGGACGATGAAGTAAACCATCAGTGTTGCCATATGTTATAAATCGTTAATAATCGTAATGGATTAATCGATTGTTATACTACGTTAGTAAACCTATTAAAACCAATAATTAATAATAAAATATAAACCAATATAGCAGTAAATAAAGAATCTACGCGTATGCGATAACATTTGAAGTATAATTATATAAAAAATGGGCAATTCGTATAAATCAGTTCGTGAGTTGTATCGATTAAATATAATTAGAAAAAAATGATTTTCTACAGTTCACGAAGTTCTTAAAGGGTGTTAGCCACATTATCGGAAACTAGGAAAAATAGACTTCTTTTATGTAAAAGTCTCAATGCTGTAGGGCTTCAGGCCGAAATCCGCCGGTCTCCTTTCATGATTCTAGGTCAACGGGAATTACCCTATAGGTTTTAATTTACTTGTGAGTATCAAAATATGTCGTTTATATAGTCGTAAGTATATTTTTATTGAGTTGACTTAGAAGCTTGACTTTTTAGAGCTGCAAGGGACTACAGATTATAATTTATGTAATAATTATTAATTAATTATTACCATTTATGTCGAAGGGAAATACCATCGGGCACACGGCTTGTCTACTCGATTTAAAAAAAATCATATAAAATTCTTATATTCACTGACAGACAATGCACAGCCCGCTGGGTCTAAAAGCAAGAGATTTTGGACAAGTTTTTTTTGTAACAAATCATGAATAAAGTATAAGGCCAAGATATGCGAGCGCAGTAGGCATTTAGCGTTACCTCCCTCCCCGCGTGGTAGTTCAAATGAACTCGCTGACCCCGCTCTGCAAAAATGTTAAGTCACAGTTA
Organism: Cosmia pyralina; assembly: GCA_946251885.1. Lineage (NCBI taxonomy): Eukaryota > Metazoa > Arthropoda > Insecta > Lepidoptera > Noctuidae > Cosmia > Cosmia pyralina. Next base: position 18,868,661 of record OX276342.1, on the reverse strand, counting down.
AATGTTGCGGTACAGTTAACTTTGTTTTACGGAATTCATGCTAATATTTCGGGGGTTTAGTTTTTAGGGAAATAAACTCGTAAATAAACGTTATAAATAAATTTATAAAGCAACATAATTTATTTTAGTATCTTCCTACATTTGTTATGTTTTTAATTTTCACCTATCTCCTTTTCTTTCATGGCTGTTACAGCGCTTCGTTTTTAGTGAATAAATAAACGCCTGTTCATGCCGTTCATTTGACTTTATTAAACAATTCGATTTATGCATATTCGTTCTTTTATGATATCTGTACTTATGTTCTGGGATCTCAATTTTGCATTTATCACAATGAATATACTTTGATTGCTTATAAACATTTGTATCGTATTCATTTTCTGGGATATTAATTTGGCATTTATCGTATTAATTTTCTGGGATATCAATTTGGCATTTATCATTATTAATACTTGTATCAGAATTTGCTGATAAGCGATCACCGGGGTGTATAACTGGAAACAAAAGACAACATTTTTTATCGTTTTGTTTAATTATTTAAACTCCATGTAAGTATAAATATAATGATTATATGTGTTATAACATAGATCTCTTAATGTAAACTATTGGTAAGGCTATTGATAAGAGCTTATAAAAGTAGCAGCACATTTTTTAAACTCCTTCCTGGTGCTTGTTATGTAGGCGTTTAGGTGACGCCAGGACTCTGAATCTTCATCACATTTGTTTTTAATCGTGATTACCGAGTGCCGCCACCTATTTACTGGTTGAACCCGCTCTATTTCATCACATTTATACACTTTGAGTTCTATATAGAATTCACTTCTTTTTTGCTCGTTCATTTGTCGTGAAAATTCGTTTGCCAGTCTCCTCGTGATGTACGAGTATATCGGGGGAGTCTTTTTGTCTGCAACAACATCAATTACATCGTCGTCACTATCGCTCCCGAACAACTCGCGAGCCGTTGACTTTGAGACAGGAGTGATCGGCTTGCTTTTCTTACTCGTAGACGGCTGGGAGCTGCTCGATGACGAAGACTTTCGCTTTTTGTTCTCCTTTGGCTTGGTTTTCACCGGTGCACGCTCCTCGTCTGCCGATTCATCCTCGGAAGGGACAATATGGTCAGCCGTGTTCTTGGACCTGTGATAAATAAAAAAAATGAATTAGTACAGTAACAGTTTAATTTTGTTTTGATCACGTAGACGACACTAATTGAATGAACTTATTATTGAATGAATGAATATTAAAAATTATGAAACAATGAACAGTTTAATTTATAGTGAACTTATCTGAATTATTGAAGATATTAATTAATAATACTTGAATGATTGAATAGTGAATGCACTACATTTCTTATCCACTTAATTCTTTCTTGTTAAACTTTAACAGAAAACGCAAAGTGAATTACATTTAAAAGTGAGGTAGATACTTACTTACATTTTAGAAGATTGACGTTGCTTTGGTAGTTTAGTGTAAGATGTAACTGCTCCTAGCTGAAGTGTTGATGTGATCCAGCTTCTGCAGGATGCACTCTTAAATAGTGGTAAATCCACGTCACGACATCCCATATAAGGGATAGGGCACGCGTTACTAAAAATGCTTTGTCAGATCTAACACCTAAATATGTAACAGTTTACGTTGTAGATAAATATCTTGCTAAACATCGGGATAATGCAATTTGAACTTTATCTTCATCGTATAAGATACTTAAAGTACCTTTGCTAAGTCGGTGGGTGGTCCGGTTCAGATGTCTATTAGGTGCCGCTCTGGATGATGCCGCTTTCTGTGTGTATTGGCTTTAAAGTCTCCAGTTCACAGATAGCGATGCAGTGCGGTAGCGTCGCGATGACGTTTTGCATTATTAAAATCAGTATGAGTGCGGTTTCACACGATGTGGAGCAGTGTCCTGCACCCTAATTGCATAGGTACACATTAACGATCGGAATCTGATCTTTTGGAAGCAAATTGCTAATCCATTGCTTCATATGTTCGAAAAATTAGTCTACTTGGCAACGTAAATAACGCAATGGTTTTTGTTGAACTGTCAAAAAGAAACCGATTCCGATTGCTAGTGTGTATTACGCAATTGCTAGGGAGCAGGCATTCCCTAACATTTATACGTCACCGCGACGCTATCGCACTGCACCGTTGTCTATTTGCCGGTGGCTTTATATTATGGTATGCATTTAATTGTAATCTGAAACGGTATAGCGTCATATTGTCTCAGCTAATATTTTCACAGCAATTTTGAACTTTATAACCATTGATAATTATTTATTAGATTCCTATATAAAGGATAAATTATCTTGAAAATTCAAATATTATTTAGTTTCCTACCAGTAAGCGCGAGTAATCAACGATTAATGATTATGTCGGTAAGTATTAATTTAATTTAATTCTTTTATTTTATATTTGATTTTATTACAAAGTTTACCTTGATTTAATGACAGAACGTATTATTTTAATCATAATATTTTATAATTTCAGGATTCAGAAGTGCTGTTTAACTTCATACCTTTAGAAAAAGCTCCTGCTCAAATACACGCAGTAAATCAAAAATATTTGGGCCTTGCTGAAGCAACTCGCAAAATATCAAAGAATATACGGATGGTATATTCGTACATAAAAAAACCTGTTACAAGACCTTCGAAAATCATAAGAATACAAATTATCGATGCAGAAAACTTCGAGCAGAAGGACAGTTCAATTTGTAATCATTATTGTGAAGCAGAGGTTTGTGCTCAACACGTTGTTAAAAGCATTTTAATGGATGACATATTGTGTGGCACTAAGGAATTAATAAATAAAATTCGGGAAAACATGGAGAACCCATAGTTAAACAGCTAAATGTTTTAATGTAGTTAGTATCCGCTCAGTAGCACTTGGGAATTCGTGAAACCGAGAAAAAATTGCCGCTCCCCGCGCATGGTTACAGGAATTCCCGCGCTCCAATTTGGTCGGGTCGCCTCAAAACAATCCTTGTTGCTTCCACATTACGGGGTGCCTCCCGAATCGAATGATTTAGTCGATTCCACTATTAAATTCCGCTCATTTCTATGTATGGTAACCCTAGGAGCGATTCTCGTCTATGATTTAAAAAAATATTTTTTCTCTGTTAATTGTGTTGTTTAGTGCGGCGGTGTGCGTGGTCGAAACGGTTGGCGTATTTTTTGTCCGTTTTTGTGTTTCTTGTGGTTTTTACGGGAAAACCGGGTAAAAAAACTATTTGTGTGTGTTAACAAGAATATAGGCAATATGGATTAGTGCAGGATTCAAGTCTGTAAGTGATTTAATTAGTTATTTCAGTGTTTATCGTCAACCGGTACGGCACGGAAATGGTTTGTTATTGTTTTGAGTGACGCATCATTCCAATAAGAATCTTGATGGATTATTGGTTTGATCATTGAAATATTATTACATATATGAATAGTCTGATTATTGAGTAAAACATTAAAATCTATTTCAAAGTTTCTACGTATCAGATATAATTAGAAAAAAATATTTAGTCCGCGTGTAAAACTTGCCGCGTCAACAATGTTGTCTCAACAACTTCGGATGCTTCTAAATACTAAATATTATACTATGCAATGTGTTTTGTTATTTTTTTTATGTTAAGAATAATCACACCATGCATATTAAACCATAAAACATATAGGTCATCACTTGTTTTTTTTTACTACAGCCATTTATTTGTAATCTAAGATAAAAAAATCGCTGTGTTTACGTTTACAAATTATTGTATAAATGGATGCAATCAACATTCAAACAAAAAAAACGCTATTTAAAAGCTCTGTTGTTTCCCATTACAAAAACATACACTTGAAAGGGCTCTTCGAAGAAACGACGTCGTAAATTAAGTTTGTTTATCAACATCTGGCCGGGCGGCCGGCGCTCGCGGAATGACGTAATCTGCCGAGCGGACAACGAGAAAGTGTTCGCGCGCAATGATAGTCTCAGCGGGTATGTAAGCCTATCAAATTAATGCTATTTGTGACTACCTGTTTGAGACTATTTAAGTAGTTAGTATAGCCAAATATGTTTACTATGGTTAGTACATTAGACAGTTAAATGATGTTATGTGACAATCTGTTTGGGACTACTGGGAAGTACCTGCTTAGTACCCTTTCTGTTATGTAAGTAATTGAAGGATGTTGTAGTCTCTTAAAATACATGGAATTAATGTATTGTTTATAGTGTATTTTTGCTAGAATGTATAAAAATGTGTAATTTCGTAGCCTTATATAAACGTAATTAAATCATGTTTTAAATTGAATTACTATCAATAAAAGCTATAAAGTGCATCACTAAAGTGAAATTGTCAAGGAAACTAAAGGGGGGGGGGGGGGGCAAAGTACTGAGGGATGGTACCTAAATAGAACACAAACCAAGTTCAAATACCATACAATCAATGTAGGCAACATGAATGAAATAAGTAACCTACCTGTGGATATTTGAGGTCAGAGAAAAGAGATTCCTACTTTTATGCTCTTAGAAATTAATCCACCTTTTTCTTTTTTAGTTATCGACCTGACAATGTTATTATGCATTACTAGTCAATTAAGAAATTTAGTTAGTCCAAATCTTTCTTCTATCCAGGGAACAACCTATAGAATGGTGCTTACAAAACTTAAAATTGATAATGTTTAAAGCTTCTTCTGCACTTGGCACACCCAAGTTTCCAAAATAACTATCTAACTCATAAAACAGATAAAGCTATAAAAATCTTGTGGATACAAGGATTTGAATTGCAGGACGCCACAAAGTTGTGGCGCGTGATCAAAGTCGGAAGTGATGCATGACCCGCCACTTTGCTTTAAATCTGCAATTTACGTGAAAATTGAAAACCTCTTACTGTCTAGTCTACACATACTCGTATTACAGTCATACGACTAGATATTTTATTTTATTTTATTCAGGTACAATAAACAGCTACAATATGTGTTGAAATAGAGAAAAGATAATACAAAATATTAACAATATTGCAGCCCACTACATTATCCGCATATTAACAAAAGAAAATATGATAATGAGTGCCACTAGATAGGCAATAAAACAAATAAATAATTACATCACATTAATAATAAATTAATTACAGCATGCAAAATAGAAATTATAATTGATTTCTTGGCAACTAACACAAAAAAAAAAAACAAATATATAAATAGTGAAGTTTAGAGTAGCTTACATTCCTATTATCATTATTGGGTTATAATAAATTCCATAACATTGCATTTAAATTTGGAACTTCTAACAATAAAAAATAAAAGTAACACTTATAACATTAAAACTTTTACAGTAACATTAATCTTCAAGAATCTCTGAGATCGTCTCAAAACTTGGCAGCAACAGCCTTTAGAAATGTGAGTGACAATAATGCGCAATTCAACATAATCAAACAGCTTATTGCAAAGTCACGCACTGCAGTCCTACACTGCATCTCAAATAAGACAGTGACCGTTTACGTTTACGGAGATAATTAAACAACTGCTATTCTCATTTATGGAAACTTTCTAAACTTAATTCAATATCACAATATGCTCCTGATCGGATTATACAGAACAAACTAGGAGACCCTACAAAGAAGTCGGTTGCCCTTTTGGCCCTAATGTCCACTAATGTGGACTAATAAAACAAAGACCTGCGGAGACCGACTTAATGGTTTTTATAACTGTAAGATGTGGTAAGTGAGAGTGACATAAATTCTTCAAATCTCACAGTACATACAGCAGCTCAACTTCGAGCTGACATCAATTGAGAAAATAATGTGGATTAATAAGACTTGCTGCTGATAATGTTTCTTTGCTATAAGCAATGCTAATTGAAGAAAAATACGAGTATAAGTACCTACTTAATAAACTAGAATACTTACAACCAGATAATTTATTAACTAACTGAATGATTGCAGACAACTCTAAACATCTACTCTGTTTAACCAATTGTATTTCAGATCGCCGTGAAGTAAAATTGTGAATCAAACGAGCTTACCTGTTAAGCGAAGTCTTGATTCTAATTTTATGAACGGCGATCTGAAATATAATTACCCACCCGCCACCTAACAGCCCAAAGCTGCAATAATTAGTCTACTTTATTCACTTATCTTGTCAGGAAAACCTAGTGAATTTAAGCAGGTATATGGAACCACTCTGTACAGAAAACAGAGCTTGTTACCTATCCTAAGGATCTCTAAAATAAGTGACGTTCTGTGTTGCCACCATACATAAGATGAAATAACCATATTTTAAAAAAATATTTATATATTTTATTCCTAAATAATCGCGACAATAGACGTGTGTATTAGAAATACTGTTTAACCAATTATATTAGGTCTTTACCTATGAAATTGCCGTTCTGCAGTACTGGCCATTTCATATCAAAATAATTTTTGTTTGGCTAAGAATTCTAATTTCAAACAAATTTTTTTTTAAAAACATGGATTTTTTTTTCCAAAAGTTGTCATTTGTTTATTGATTAGTGTTACATTTTCATCGCATTTCAATCTTTTTCGTCATCATGGATACGTTAAAAATTCGAGTAATTATGGAATATGAGTACCGTCGTGGCAGCAACGCGGCACAAGCGGCACGCAACATCAACGACGTTTACGGAGCTAACACTACAAACCAATGCACCACTTGTTATTGGTTTGCTCGCTTCCGTTCTGGAAATTTCGACCTGAAAAATGAACCTCGCGGTCGTCCGAAGACTTTGGTCGACAATGACGAATTAAAGGCGATTGTAGAAGCTGATGATACACAATCTACAGCTGAATTAGCAGCAGCTTTCGACGTTACCGTCAAAACAATATTGGTCCATTTGCGTCAAATTGGCAAGGTAAAAAAGCTTGACAAATGGGTGCCCCACGAACTCAATGATCGCCAGCGCGAAGTGCGCGTCGAGACGTGCCTTGCACTGCTGAACAGACACACAAATGAAGGAATTTTGAACCGCATTGTTACCTGCGATGATAAATGGATTCTGTTTGATAACCGCAAGCGCTCAGCAAGTTGGTTGGATCCTGGTTCAGCACCTAAACAATACCCTAAACGAAAACTTACCCCTAGAAAAGTGATGGTCACTGTTTGGTGGTCTAGCGCCGGTGTGATTCATCACAGCTTCTTACCAAACGGGGTGAGCATTACTTCAGATGTGTACTGTGAAGAACTGAACACAGTGATGGAGAAGCTGGCACATCTCCAACCAGCATTGGTCAATCGCTCGTCTCCGCTGCTCCTGCACGACAACGCGCGACCTCATACTGCACAGCAGACGGTCTCCAAGTTGCAAGAACTGGGGTTGGAAGCTCTCCGTCATCCGCCCTACTCACCAGAAATGCCTTTGAAGAATTTGTTCCCTCCCGTCCAGCTGATTTCTTTAAGAAGGGCATCAATAAACTGCCACTGCGTTGGCAAAGATGCATTGATTGCATGGGTGATTACTTCGATTAATACAAATAAAAAATGCATGACAAAAATTCGTTTAAATTTTTTCATACAAAACGGCAATTTCATAGGTAAAGACCTATTATTTCAGATCGCCGTTCATAAAATTAGAATCAAGACTTCGCTGAACAGGTAAGCTCGTTTGATTCACAATTTTGTGGTGGTGTGTTACAATGTAGGAGTATTGCAAAAACAAAGTAATATATATATATAAAATTGAACATGAAGCAATTCACATACAAATGTGTTGGTGTGCCCTGTCTAGATGTCTCTTTTGTTGACTGTACATAAAGTCGCTATGGCGTCCCTACAATATTCCTCCCCTTTTTGGAAAATAAATAATTGTTTTACAGCTTTATCTCTTACAACATAAACAGCAATTTATGTTGAAAATAATGACATTGATTCATTGTCTCGAGTGTAATAACAATGGGATCATCTTACAATGTTTGTGCGTGGTGGGTCGAGACTGCTTACGCGTCTAACATATTATGCAACTTTAACTATCTATAATTTAATTACAATGTATGTTATTATTTGTTATTTACCCGTTTTTTTTTGTGTTTATATTTTGAACCCGGCACTTTTTACTATTTCACTGATTATTCATTTATTAGTTACACTGTCACTGGAATACTGGATGCAAACTTTACAAGTACTTTTACACTATTCGTATTGGGCTGTTACTGGCTGCTGACCTGCTTTGTTTTTGTAATTCAGCAAGTTTTGATGTTACGATTGCAGACGAGTGGGCCGGAGCATTATCGTGATGATTAATATTTTTTTCTTTGCTAGATACGGTCTTTTCTTCACTAACTCTGCGAAAAAAAAAACACTTCCAACCACTTGCTTTTTCGGCATTGAAATCTTCCGATTTTTTATTTTCTACAAGCTGTGCCCCGCGGTTTCACCCGCGTAGACCGGGATAAAAAGTAGCCTATTTGTTAATCCAGGGTATAAGCTATCCACATACCAAATTTCATCCAAATCGGTCCAGCCGTTTGAGCGTGAAGAAGTAACAAACATACACACACACACACAAACTTTCGCCTTTATAATATTAGTGTGATAGTGTGATTAAGTCTATGTACTTTATTACGAGTTCCGTAAGTACTGATTTCTCGTCAGTGGCGTAATTTACAGTACGTTTGCGTTTATCTCCTATATTCACTTTTAAACAGTTTTTAAATGCTGGCGTTATCAACGTTTATGTTGTTATTGGTGAACAAAAAGTGGACCCCATGTAAGAAACGATGAGACTCTATAGTTTCACCGATTTGTTCAGCCAACAGTGATCGTTCCGGCTGTCATGAGCGATTGATCTCGAGTTCGTAACAGTCAGACACAGTACGCATCGGAGGTTTTTCAGGATCAGACCACAGAGTACTTTTATATATATGGAATAGAGGTACAACTCAGGCACTAAAGTGAGAAACGTCAGGTTTCGCCATCTGGACACGAGTTCTGGAACTAATGCCAACACAATCTTGCTTATAGCTACCCATATACGTACGTCGCTTACTACTTACAGCCTGGATATTTTTATGGTACTGTTTTAAAATGTGAATTCGCTTGCATTTAGGTAGAATAGCGAAAAGTAATTCACATTATTATGCAATAAAACAATGTTAGGTAATCTTCGTTTTAAAGGATCATGGGCAAAAATATATGAAGCCTGGTACTCGGTCCAATAGCCATAATATATATATCATTGGAAAGGTCTTTTTACAAGGATTAATGATAACCGAGTCGCTTGTCTCCATTTGCTGTCGGAACGGAGTTATTTTGTGTTAAGTATTTTTTTTTTTGTTTTTGTTTCATTTTGTTAAGATAATGGTGATATTATATAATTTTCTTCTATAGAATCCTGTGTTTGTTGATTAGTAGATACTAAAATGAATAAACACTCAGGAATAAAAAAAAAATTGAAAAAGTAAGAAACGTTATTTATTTTTTTAAACATTATTATCAACAATAATGACATCGTTGAGGAACGCTGCAGGAGCAGTGAAGCCTACATGTCTGGCATATCCTAGATACCAAACGATTGAAACTATATGAGCACAAGTGCCGATTGTTCGTCGTCCGGTCAAACACGTGCAGTAATAATTGCATAAAATGTTATGGATATTGGTTTCGTTTTCATTAACATTGTTTTTTACTAATACATAACAATAATAAGTTCTTGACCGTACGTGACGCGACTGTATGCGTCCGCGTAAAAGCCAGGCATCTTCGTTTATACCATATTCATTTAAATCTTGGAGTGCGCTTTCTCTATATACTTGTAGAATGTATAGTCCATTTGATAAATGCTCGCTGCAGTAGGATCGGGCTAGCTTCAGTTGATAGGTGCCCAATGTGTAGTGGGAAGTTCTGTATTTCGTGACTTTCTATTCTTTGAAAATCCGCTCTTCGGTTATTCAAATGTTTTCTTTCAACATAATCATAAAGTAGATTCGGGGAATCTATTTTCTCCCTGATTATGTTTAGGAAGGCCTCTGCGTGAATGTTGTCATCGATGGGTATGTGGAAGTTATTAAACATAGCTGCGCCGATTTTAAAATCAATGAACATTTTTGGTAGTGTTTTATTAAAATATTTTTGCCGCAAAAGCTTGAAATCTCGTTTGAACCTCCCGTTCACCACTTCCACTACCCACCGGCATAGTGTAACTGATCGAGCTTCATTACCTTGCTCAGTAGTTAGCTGTGTCTCCCATCTGTCTTTAGATGGTGGAACGTAGGATTCATATCCCCATGCTTCGATAGCTCGAAATAGCTTCGATAGCTTCGCATGCTTCGAAGCTGTCCCGGAAGCCGCGATCTAATATGAAGACATCGTTCGGTTGAAGAAAGCAATGCAATGGGTTTTCTCCATCATTCATTATATCGCTCATGATGTTCGCATCAGTCTTAGTGGCAGCGTATGGTCCCAAAACATCGATTATATAGCCATTGGAACACACAATTAAAAACGGCTTCAGCAAGTTCTGGAACTTATGCAGGCTATAAGATAGATGCTGGAACAAAAAGTTCGAGCTTTTATTGATATATATATAAGTCCCATCGCATATAACGATAGCTTTATTGTTTTCTTCATTGCCAAATAACCCTCTTGGTATAGTGAGGTTCTTTTCTAAAACGTCGTTTCTATTCATATGGTCCACTCCCAAGTGTAATATTACATATTCATTCATGAGGCATTCGCGCACAATAGTTAGTAAACGTTACAGCTTTCTTCGTGACATATTAAATAACGTCGCTAGTCTTTCATCTGAGTCTCCGGTACGTAGTTTCGTCAGATATATGCCTAACGCAGTTCGAGGCTCCTTGCACCTCCCACTTAGTGAGGGTGTTTGTTCTAATATGGAATCAAACTGTTCGCATTTGCGTCCTGTCCAAAAGTACATATCCTCGTTGCTTAAAGCACCTCTTGTGTTGAAATCTAGCCTAGGTCCACGATTTAAAGCCATTCTCAACATGTCACAAACGTCGCTAAACTGTTGCGCATTGAAGTTATGTGTGACATTGCAGAATTGAGGCAGCTCTTCCCAAGCATTGCTCTCAAGGTGTTGTCCACATACTCTAGCACCGTCAGGAATATATAACTTATATTCACAGAAAATGTGAATCTTGATCGTCTCTGGTATTCGATGGCGGGTTGCGTTTTGGCAAGTGTTAAAGATACAATGCCCTGGAGTGTTTGGAGCTCGAGTGTAGTCTGGAACCTGAAGCTCTCGTACATTCTGTTCTACTTCTGGTATGACAGGTGGTCTTCCTACAACGTTGTCAATTCTCTGCCAACATCGGTGACACACACGTCGTGTGTTGTCGAACTCTACCTGAAAATGGTAGAATACGATCTTGCTGATGTTATGTTGTATTTTTATGAAAACATTTAAAACAATGCGGTATGTAGGTGTTCAGGTCTAAAGTCATGGCATACTTGTATTGTTTTCATATTTTAAGTAATGCAAGTAAAAATATATCTTATGTATAGCCGATGTGACGGCTTAGTGAATAGATAACAATAGCAAACACACAATAGGTGGTCAGAGAAGTGTTTTAATAAGAAGAACTATAAACGTGCGAACTGAGTCATAAAAGGATTGTGAGAAAGCTGCACAAGTCATTACTGATATAAAGGGATGCCGCTCGGAAGCAGGTAGCTAGTACTGCACGTGTTTTTTTTTTCTATGAAGCGAACACCCTTAGCTACGGACCATACAGCCGCGCTACATAGAAAATAAACACGTGCAGTTGGTAGTTTGCAGCTCGGTTCGGAAACGCACTTTTACACACAACACTAGAGTAGTTCAATAAGACCTGTAAGTGCGAGCAAGAGGTCCGATTAAAATGATTTAGGGCTCAATTCGCACGTTTGTAATAGCTCAGGTATAAAAATATAGCAGACAATAATAATATAAACAAACCGCTTCTAAAAAGAAAAACTGAAGCTGGTGAAGTTCGAAATAGTTTAATGAAGTATGTACTAACCTCCAAAATGGCATGTTCTCGTATGTAAGCCACAAACTCGGGGTGCATTCTTGGAAGATCATCAGTTAAAACATGCTGTTGGTATCTAGCATGATGTAGGCCTCGCCGACACATTACACAGTTGCGATTTTCTTCCATAACGATGTTCCAAATCGATAAGCACTACAATAGTCCACAACACTAGCCAAGATAAACGTTTGTAGCGGGTAACAATGTCCAAAAGGGGCGCCGGGGTCAGTGGTGAAAACGGTATAACAAAGTACTAGGTAGAATAAACAGCTGCGGAACGTCGTTACACGCACAGAACGATACAACGACTAGTGAATGTCGCGGCACAAAACGCTGTCCACTGGCACAGCGCACCACCTACCCCACCCCGCGGCTGGTTCCCTATCCCCGAGGTCTATAGTCACCGTTGTAACAAAAAACAGAAATGTTAAAGATAATACTACTTTTTTATGTAAAAAAACATATTTTCAAAAGTGATCACCATTATCATATCATATCACGATATAATGCATGAATAGTAACACAATAGACGTATAAAAAAAAGAAGGACTCCGCGCCACGCATATCGAAAGTGAAGCACCGTACCGATCTATGTGTGCGTGATATGAGTACCTGCAAAGACGCCGTCGCTTGTGTCACGTAATGGCGTCCGGTTGGCATACTATGATGTAAATGTGTGCGTGAGGCGTGTTTGTACAAACGGTCCTGGCATACTTACTGTGCTTTACTTTCGATATGCGTGGCGCGGAGTCCTCCTTTTTTTATGAGTCTATGAGTAACACAATACATTTCTCGTTTTAAATAATGTTGTTTTACATTGTTTTTTTCGTATTTCAACCATGATAGGTATGTAATATTATCGAACCTGCAATTATGATATTAACTAAAACTGGAACTTTGGGGGCTTGCCGTGGTTTTCAGACAAGGATTTGGGACATGTCGCCATAGTAAATATTTTTCCTGATTAAAAGACCTATCCAATGACACCACAATGATTGCTATTGGAGCGAGTACCAAAATGCCCATTCTCCTTTATTTCTTTCTCTTTAAACACTTTTTATTAAAGTTATTAGTTTTAATTTTTTAGAAATCCGTATCATCATCACACTCCCTCTTATTTATTAATACATATATTATTAATATCTTTGCAATAGTTATGAATAAAAAATCTGCAGGATATTTTTATTAAAAAATCTATTAATTTTTCATTATGAATGCGAGCATTTTATGAATGAAAAATTTACAGCTACAAAAATTATAGTTGTTATTAATTCTTATAACTCGTAATATATAATTGATATGCTGCAGATTTGAGATACAATTTAAGAGGGAGTCGCTGGGGGTGTTTCGTCGTTTCGCACCACAAGTGGTTCGGACCGCGGTGTGAAACGCCGAAGAGCTCTTAGGAATAGGCTGTTTCGGACCGCGGTGTGAATCGACCATAGAAGAATTTGGATGGGTTAATTCGAACCGCGAATTGAACAAAACGTTTTCTCAGTAATAATGCTTAAAGTACAGGCAGGCACAAAATAAAATAGAGAAAATAAAATAAATTAAATTTTGTTTTGCACGCATTTGTTACACATGGCTTGTCGCCAACTCTACGTAATACTTTTGGTACCTATATACAAGCCTTATTTTTACTATGCATAATGATGTATTTTAATGTTGGTTGGCTGACCAAAATGTGTGTAAAAAATCTACAGTGTCGGTCTCGGTACACACGTTACTATCTCTTTGTTATTTTAAGGACTCCAGGTAAAAATTATCCCTTTTTAAAACCCAGTCTGAACGAAATAAACAATAGAAAAAGATATGATTGGTTCATAAACTCATTATCATCTGAGTCTTAGGGCCATAAATCATTTCTCTATATCTATCTTGCTTGCACCTATGGGTCTTATGGAGCCGTCTAGTGAAGGGCGTAACAATAAAAGACATATTATCGATAAGTAACGTTTATTATCGTATCTTGTTCACAAAATTAAAAAAAATAACAATATTTGATATTAAACTATATTTAAAAATTATATACAGTATTTTCATACACAGAGAAAGAAAGTTTATTACAAGAAACAAAGTAGATCATATTGTGTCCCTTAAATGAGCCGTTATTATTACAAAAAGATTGAAATTATATAATTATTAAGAAAATAAAATTAATCTTCATCGGAGTCTTCATGATCAGAGTCTTCGTCTTCTGCCAAATTTATTATAAGCGGCGCGTGATCTCTAATTAGAGCTTTTTGTAAGTCTTTGTTTTGAAGTTCTTCGGCATGCCTCACACATTTGGCCCAATCTTCTCGTGTGACATTATCTATGGCTTGGTGGAGGTGATTTTCGACATCTGCTATCGTGAAAGTATTATTGTTCTTCGCAACTTCTCCCTTTACTTGTGCCCAAATTAGTTCTATCGTTAGCACGTGCGCAGGTAGCCGTTTATCGATAACTAGGGTCCGGTGCGGTGCACATTCCTATCTCTTTTGACTTTTATGACGTGACGACTCAGATGATAACGCGCGTACGTTACTATTAGCATGGGTTTGAATGTAAAAGGATCTCGGTACCCTTCTGGCTTTCATAGTGAGTGTAATGTGAGGAGATGAAGTGTTTTCCAAATATAGTGAACTTGTAAATCAAACAAGGTAAGTAAGTCCTGCAATAATCTTCTCATAATCTTCTTATAATTTTCAAAGTGATATCATCTTAAAATAATATTTTCTACTTAGCTATAAATAAATAAAGAAGCTCCATGATTACTTTTAATGTTTCACGCTTCTATGATAGGCAGCCCAAAAAACATCAAAAGTTAATATGAAAAATCCTGATACTACTTAGTTATTTACCATAAAATAGGAACCTATATGAATATGACCAATTTATTTTTAACCACATACGTTTTCATGCATATTTTTTGTTTAGGTTGCTGCTTCATCTCTCTGAAAATGACGGGTGAACCATCAACTTCACATGGTGGCCCAATTGTCCACTTTCTAAAAACGAAGAGAGGTGGCCAAATGCTGTGTCGTGCTGGATATAACTATGTTTTAAAGCGAACGAACAAAGACGGCTCTGAATTATGGAGGTGCACCAACAAAGATTCTAGTAAGTGCAACGCAACAATCAAAGTCAAACAAAATCCACTTTCAATACTTCATGAGACTGCCCATAACCATCCACCAAGGAAAGAAGCAGAGATTGAAATAGAGAAACAGATTTATTTATGTACTGAAACAGTCAAAAAGAATATTAATAAACCAGTAACGCAAATTTTCGATGATACCATACAAAATTTATCCGACCAAAGATTAAATTTGGTAAATCCATTACCAAAATTTAAAAATATCAAGAACAAACTGTACAGACAAAGAAATTCATCTCTGGGTGCTAAAAAACTGAACTTCCGAAAAGCCCGTGACCTCGAAGTACCGAAAAAATTTGAAAATTTCTTGTTTGCCGAATTCAAACACAAAAATAAGCGCATCCTTATTTTTGCTTACAAAGAAATTATTAAATATTTAAAAAAATGTACACGATTTCTTATCGACGGCATATTCAAAATTTGCCCGAAGTGTTTCTATCAAGTATACACTATTCACGCTGATGTAGGCAGCAATGATGAATACGTAAATGTCGTTACTGTGCTGTATGCATTGCTTCCCGACAAGAAAAGAGCCACATATGACATTTTATTTCAAATGATAAAAAGTCAAGTAAAAGAATGGGCGCCTACACATATTTCAATGGACTTTGAAATGACTGCGATATCAGCAATCAAAGATTTATTTCCAGAAGTCAAAATAGTCGGATGCTATTTTCACTACATTCGCAGTTTATGGCGTAAAGCTAAGCAATTGGGAGTAGTGAAATCAAAACTGGGCGCTAACCATGTAAAATTGTGCATGGCATTGTCACATTTACCGCCGGACTTGTTGGAAGATGGCTGGCTATATGTAATGGCAGAAAGTCCAAAGAGTAAAGAAGTCACACAGTTCAATGACTATTTTGTCAAAACATGGCTGGAACATGATGTGCTTTCAAACACATGGAACACTTTCAATGAACGCGACAGAACCAACAACATGGTGGAGTCATGGAATGCAAGGATAAAAAAGACCATTACAGAAAAACCTAATATTGCACAGTTTCTTGAGGGAATACAAAAAGATGCCAAATATTATTGTGGTATATTAGCAAGAACTGGTGACATTCAAATTTCAAAAAGGAAAGCAGAAACAATTGAAATGAATCAAAGAATACAGAGCATCATAAAAGAGTTATTGACTGGTGAAATCACTGTCGGTCATTGTATGGAAAAATTAAGAGTTTAATACATTTCAGTTTAATAATAATTAAAGTAAATTTTTATATTCTGTTGATTTTAAATATATGTTTTTATTTTTACTATTGGTAAAAAATTAAGAGTTTAATGTAAGTTGAATATGTATAGAATTAGGTATATTTTGAACATGTAAGGTGTGTCGAAATTAGATGGTTCGTAAGTGTAGTCTAGATAATTTATAAAAGATAAATAAGAAAAATGAAACAAGTTTCGAAGTCTGTGATTTTTAATAATTACTAGTGCATTTGTCATGTGCCATCAAACTGTTAATTTAAAACAGTACGTATGATGTTTCGAACTGTTGTTATAATCAGTAGTAAATACTTAATTATTATTTGTAAGTAAAGTTTTGTTATGTAGGTGCGCCATCGAAATTTCAATCAGTTAGTTTTAAGTCAGAATGTGTACCTAATGTTTCAACTGTGATTTAAAATTCAACCACTTTTACTAAATTTTAGTATGCGATTGTGATTTTGAAATATGATTACAAAATATCAAGTCGTAACTGTTTTATTTTCATGAAACACTTTTCTACTCGACTGTACATACAAACTTTAAAATTAGCTTGTACCTAAACATAGTGGTTCAAATCGCCCCATTCCTAAGAGCTATTGGTCGATTCACACCGCTCGGCGCTCCAAGAACCGCCGCGGTCCGAAACAGCCTATTCCTAAGAGCTCTTCGGCGTTTCACACCGCGGTCCGAACCACTTGTGGTGCGAAACGACGAAACACCTGTCGCTGGGACTGTAAAGCCATTTTTTATTTACGTATTCCCGATATCTTAAATTTTCGTGCTCACTGTTTGACATTAAATTCTTTTTACATTCAACACAGCCCTTGAATACCTTTTTCTTGGCGCTTTTTACAAAATAGCCACTTACGTACTGTAGGCCCCCAATTACGCGTGGGTTACTTTTTTCTTCAAGGGATGTGAATGTTATATCGGGAATATTATCAAGTTCGCAATTTGTTTGCTCTTTGCTGTCCCCGCTTGTGATGAGTACTTCATGTAAAGTTTCACAATTATCTATTTCACAGTTGGCTCCAGGAGCATGGACACTAGAGAGGCTGTTTACTAGTAACGTCGTGAATGCTGCTTCAAATCGTTCTAGTGTAGGGTTTACATTGCGGCATCCGTGGCTCCTTATGGACCCAAAAATGTTTTCTATCGGGTCTTGATTCCAATGCCGCAACCAAACTGATGTTACACCATATTTTGTTTGCATTTCTTTAAATAATAATTCAATTCCTTCCAATGTCTTGACTATATAGTACAATATTCCTGACTATTTTCACGCCATCTTGAGTACCGTCGTCGTAGAACTACTTAGTCACAAAATCATTATTTGTGAGTTTTATAAAAGTCACACAATATAATGAAACAAAATTAAAATATCAGTTTCATGTTTAAGTCGGCAACACTTTTGGTGTCCACCTTTATTTTGTATACTTATAAGAGACCGATTACCCGTTTGCTAGTACTAAGATTGTCAACCCTGGAACTGACTGATGTGAAGATAGAATGTCCGTCAACATTGAAACTGTTTGGTAACATTTGCCAAGAAAGTCGGGAGCATCGCATCTTTCTCCGTCATAATGTCCTGTGCATTGACAGACTAGCTCACTCTCCTCATTCAGGAAATAGACACCGTTGCTCAAACAATACTCATGGCACACGTTGAGTTCACACCTTTCCCCAGAGTAACCGGCATTACAAGAAATAAGGAAGTTATGAAACAGGGATTGCTTGTGTTGATTCCATTTATCTGTTTAAAATAGGCTTTGACTAGAATTCGGCCACTTTGACAGCTTTATCGTTGGCTTCACATAGTGCAGCTGTTTTTGCACACAGAGCACCGTGGTTCAGTTCGCGTGGTGCCATTTTTGAGCATAAGTTACATTTATCGACTTTTATTTTTCGATATATTTGGCGCTCTTTCCATTCTTTAAAGCCAACACTAAACCCTTTTTTTGCTTGCACTTTACTGGTAGCTTTGGCAGATGCTTGTGGTTTTGTCAGACTGTACCACACAAAAAGCCTGCTTATTATAAAGCTTGCTTGAGTTTCTGCTAATGGTACGCTTGTGTAAAAAATATCACTGTAGAGAATGCGACATTTATCTGTTGGTCCATCCTTTAGTTTCATTGTCAAATGTTGAAAAAAACATTTTTCAAGGAATTTTGTTTTATTTTTTTACATACTCGTAATACGGTCGAAGTGCACACACTTACACTTACTTATGGCTATACACTTCGACTAACGATATTTGAGCTTTTTCAATCCATCAAAATAATATTTTTTGTCAGACCCTGAAAAATAAGCGTCTTTTTCAGCTATCATTTCCGCATTTGATGAAAATCTTTGTCCGCCAAGCCATTTCTTCAAGTTTGGGTAGAGGAAAAGTCAAAGGAGGCCAAATCTGATGAAGGTGCGGCAATAGTTCGTATCGCCGGGGTAAGTGGCTTGATCTTACCCCCACACCCTACAGTGACAGGTGTCCCCTCTGCTGTCGCCCCTGCCGCCTCTCAGGCGACACCAGCGGCGCAGCAACCAAAGAAGCCACGCTACCCACCGCTGGTAGTGGAGAGGTTGCCCAACTGGGCCACCCACTTCCGCGCCATTGCCGCCAAGCTGGGCCGGCCACCCAACGGCCGTCCGTACGGGGCGGGTGTGCGCTTCACCCCCGGTACGGAGGAGGAGTACCGGCTGGTCCAGCGCTACCTGACCGCGCTGGAGAAGGAGGTAGGCATTTCATGGTTTGCCTACTCACTACCAGCGGAGAAGAGCCTCAAGGTGGCGATTCGGGGACTACCGGCTGACACGGACCCGAAGGAGATTGAGGAGGAACTCCGGACGCTGGGATACCAGCCGGAGTACGTGCGCCACATTAAGGGCGCACAAGGAAGACCCGGCTGCGTGTTCCACGCGATAATAAAGAAGACGCCAGATGTCCGGGCTATCTATGACACCACCGTGTTCCTGTACATGCGGGGTGTCAAGATAGAGGCTTGGAGGGGGAAAAAAGGCCCAGCCCAGTGCCACCGGTGCCAGCAATTCCGGCACAGCTCGCACCAGTGCCACCGCCCGCTCGCTTGTGTGCGGTGCAGGGAGGGGCACGCTGCACGAGATTGCCCGCGCCCGCGGGAGGAAGCGGCCACCTGCGTGAACTGCGGTGGCCCGCACCCCGCGTGCAACTTGAAGTGCCCCGTGTTCCAACACGAGATTAGGAACAAGCGGGCGGGGACCGCCGCCATCACGGCTAAGTCGCGCCGGCCCTTAGTGGCCACCGAGGGGCCGCAAACCATGCCGGAAGAGGCCCAACAGGGCACGTCGCTCATGGCGGCGGCCAACGGGCCTACGGAACGCAACCAAGCCTCCTCCTCAGGGCGGAGGAAAAAGAAGAGACGCGGGGGTAAGGGAAAAGGCAAGAAGTCGACCCTCCCCCCCCCCCCCCCTACGACACAGGGAGACGTCCCTAAGGCCGACCCTGCCTCGAGCAAGGCGCAGGGCGTGAAAACTACGGAACCGACCACTGGCGCCGGCATAGCGCCGCGGAATAAGTCGGTACCAAGAAAGTTCACCGAAGAGACGAGTGGCGGCGCTGTCGGCGCCAAAGCTACATCAACCACCAAACAGGAATTCACGACCTGCGCCATCAAGCTTTTGATGAATCTTATTAAGGCGATAAGGCAGGGTCAAGATGTGGAGACGGTCATCCTCGATGGCCTGGCCACTCTGTTGACGCTTTATCATGGCTAGGCCATTGGATAAAAACTGAAGGAACTTCTTGGGAATTTGGGGAATTAAAAAACTCAGGATGTAGCACGCAGTGATTCCCTTTATAATTTTTTACTTTGACAAGTGTGACATTGAAAATGAATTCAAGGACAATAAGATTAACGCCTGATAAAATACTTATAGCAACTGTGTTACTGTCTACTAATTGCGCCGAGTTAACTGATGCATTAACATGCCCCCGGCCGTTGGAAGCTCGCCTTTCAACAGTTGTCTTCCAATAAAGGGCAGATTTTGGAGAATGCCCGTCTGATAGTCCCATTTTGAGTCCTGATGTCGGCAACTCTGCTTATGCCATCTGTGCCAGGATGAAGACCAACGACGCGGCCCAACTTCCACTTCATCGGTGGCTGGTTATCCTCTTTTATGACAACGAGGGAGTCCAGGTTCAGGCTGTTGTTGCCGGTACGCCACTTTACTCGTTGCTGGAGCTCGGAGACATATTCCTTGCTCCATCGAGACCAGAAATGCTGCCGCAGCTGCTCAACACGTTGATGGCGCGTCAAGTGATGAGTGGAGTAGTCTCGGATATCCTTTACAGGGAGAGACGTGAGAGGTCGCCCAATTAAGAAATGACCAGGAGTGAGAGGCAACAGATCTTCTGGATTTGACGATAACGGTGTGAGTGGCCGAGAATTTAAAACTCCTTCAATTTGAACTAAAACAGAGTTAAGCTCCTCGTATGTTAGGTGACAATTGCCCAACACTCGCAACAAATGAAATTTGGTCGACTTGACACCCGCCTCCCAAAGACCACCAAAATGTGGAGCGTAAGCAGGAATAAAATGGAATTTAATGCCATCTTGAGCCGCACTATCAGTTATGGAGTCACAATTGCGTTTCAAGAAATCAGCTATCTCATTGTAGGCTCCTACAAACGACGTTCCGTTGTCGGAGTAAATGTTGAGAGGTTTTCCTCTTCGAGACATGAACCGACGTAAAACCTGTAAATAGTTACTGCTCGTCAAGTCACCCACCAACTCCAAATGAATGGCTTTTGTTGTGAAGCATACGAAAATAACGATGTATACCTTAACCAATCTACATCCACGACCTTGACGGCTAGACGAGGTTAAAGGGCCTGCGTAGTCAACTCCTACGCTTTGAAAAGGAAAGTCGGCTGGTGAGAGTCTGCTCAATGGGAGATTACCCATCTGAGGGACAACAGTCTGTGGCTTTAGACGCTGACATCGAATGCACTGACGATAACAGGCTCTGGCTAAGTTACGACCACCAAGTGGCCAGTAAGTCTCTCTAATTGTACTTAGTAATAACTGAGGACCTGCGTGCATTAATCTGATATGCTCAAATCTAAATAAAAGTTTCACAAAATGATGAGTGGACTGTAATAAGATTGGGTGTTTCTTTTCAAATGAATATTCGGAATTGTGTAATCTACCACCTATACGAATAATTTTGTTTTCATCTAGAAACACGGTTAAGTTTAATAATCGGGATTTAAGCGGTAATTTTTTATTATTTAATAGTAAGTTGTATTCCGGAAAAGACTCCTTTTGAGACTGAATAATAATAAAGTTTAACGAATTTTGTAATTCTTGAGCATTTAAATAGGACGTATTTGCTGAACGCTTTTTACATGCATTGATAAAACGGAAAACGTAACAAATAGAACGCTGTAGTCTATTAAAATTGGAAAATCGATTAAACTCGATGAATGCTTTAAATAAATCTTCGTTAGCATGATCTTGGGCTAAATTAATTAAAATACTAGATTTAATGTCTGGTAAGATTCCTGGATCAACAGCAGGAGATGGCCATGTAGTATGGTCGTACTTTAAGAAACACGGGCCGAACCACCACAAATCCAGTGATTGCATAGCGGTAGGTTCCGCTCCGCGGGTTATTAAATCAGCTGGATTGTCGTGCGTCGACACATGTCTCCAGGTACTTGCACCGGATAATTCTAATACTTCGGCAACACGGTTGCGAACAAAAGTATTTAATTTAATAGGTAACATTTTTAACCAGCCCAGCACTATCATGGAGTCGGTCCAAAAAACTACACTTAAGGGTTTAATGCGAAGGGAACTAGCAACCTTTTGATATAAACGTACACCAAGCACAGCAGCACAGAGCTCAAGTCTCGGTATTGTTAATGGTTTAATAGGAGTAACGCGACTTTTAGCTATTAATAATCGCACGTCAACGTCACCCCGCTCATTGATACTGCGAACATACAAACAAGCGCCGTAAGCTCGCTCCGAAGCGTCAGTAAAAATATGAAATTCAACTTGTTTGTATGCGTCA
Source organism: Cosmia pyralina (assembly GCA_946251885.1). NCBI lineage: Eukaryota > Metazoa > Arthropoda > Insecta > Lepidoptera > Noctuidae > Cosmia > Cosmia pyralina. The sequence continues at coordinate 18,846,312 of OX276342.1, read as the reverse complement.
CAGACCACGCGACGTGAAACACGTAAGTTATGAAGGCAAGGCAAGGCTTTAATTATGTTCGCCCATATTGTTCCAACCTCAGGTGATAACTGATCATCCCACTTTAGCCCGTCCAGCCAAAGTTTCTGAAGCAACATCTTCATGCTCACGACACACGGTGCTAATAACCCTAGAGGATCAAATATTCGCGCGATTACTGCTAACATGCCACGCTTTGTGTTTTCTATGCATTCAGGAACATTTATAGGAAAACACAGAACATCTGTGTCAGTTTGCCAACTAAGACCAAGCGTTTTATTGTCAACATGACTTTCCTTGTGAAAATGAATATAAGAGTCACCAGATGGTTCTGAAATTAAACTGGGTTCGTTAGATTTCCATTTTCTTAAAGGCATGCAAGCAGAAGCAAGAGCATCAGTCACCATATGACGTAACATTCGAGCCTCCTCAAACACGTCTGCACCAGTCAAAAGGTCATCCACGTAAAAATCATGAATGATAACTTCTGCGACCTTTTGATCCTGACATTCAAGACCGACCTGTTTGAGGCACCTAGTAGCGAGAAACGGTGCACTAGCCGTACCGTATGTGACTGTATGTAATTGGTAGGCTTTAAGAGGACTAGAAGCATCGTCACGCCAAATAATTTGCTGCAGGTGCCTATCTGAAGGATGTACGGACACCTGCCTGTACATTTTCTCTACGTCAGCAGAGAGGACGTACTTATGAATTCTAAATCTAAGAAGGATTGCAGTCAGATCGTCCTGGACGGTAGGCCCCACCATCTGTATTGAATTTAAAGAAAGACCAGAGGTGGTAGGTGCACTAGCATTAAAGACTACACGCAATTTAGTTGTACTACTACTCTCGCGCAGTACTCCGTGATGAGGAATAAAATATGACAGCTGATCTTCATGAATATTACACTCGAACATATGGCCTAAAGAAATGTACTCGTTCATGAAATCTTTGTACATTTTATCGAGTGAGGGTTGGCTGAGATTTCTGCGCTCCAATGACAGAAAACATCGTTTTGCACGATGATATGAATCGCCTAAACTATTCGAAGATTCCTTCAACGGTATTTTAACGCTAAACCGGCCATCTGCCAAGCGCGTTGTGTTTTTTATAAAGTGTTCTTCGCACATCTTCTCCTCAGCTGAATAAGTCGATGACTCATGACAAACTTCCTCGAGCTGCCAGAAACGCGATAATTGGTTTCGAATGTCATCTAACTCACTTGAACTGGAAGAACTTTCATAATAATCGTTAACATTAGTAAAATTACATTTAATTAATGATAATTGAGATGAATTATTACTACAGCCGCCGTTAATCGGGCCGCAAACTAGCCAACCAAGTCTAGTTTGATAAAGTGTTGGTTTCCCATCACCTAGTAGAATCTTATTAGATCCTAATAAACTCCAGAATACGTCTGCTCCTATAATAATGTCAATAGAAGCCGGTGTGTGGAAATACGGATCAGCTAAGTGAATATTTGAAGGTATATTCACATTTACTTGTCTAGCGGGAACGTTATCTGTTATTGTGGGCAAGACAAAACAGATTAAATCATTAGCGTACGATTCATGCAACGATTTAATGTGCACACGACACATTTTCTCCACATGAGATATAGACTTATTTATGCCTTGTATAGATTTGTCTGTGTTTAAATGGGGCAGATTTAACTTATTAAATAAGTTCTCTGTCATTAAACACGACGAACTACCAGAATCGAGAAGAGCTCGAGCGATGTGTTCTTTATTATTGACATCGTAGCACCTAATTAACGCAGTCGACAACAGGATGTCGCCTGTGCTGCTTGTATGCGAATGCGCAGAGATATTAGCTGAGAGCGCAACATGACTATTGTTTGGGTCGGCAGTGGAGGATGACTCAACCTTAGCTTTATCGGTCGTACTATCAGCTGATTTGCTTGAGACAGGTTTTGGTTTAAAATCTGTGTTATGAATAAGCGTGTGGTGCTTGCGTTTACATATTTTACAGCCTGGTTTCTTGCAATTATTGGGATAGTGACCGTGACGCAAACAATTGTAACATACCTTATAGCTAGGTAGTAAAGACATTCTGTCGTTGACGCTCAATGATAGAAACTGTGGACATGAATTAAGGTTGTGATCGCTTTTACATTTTGGACAACTATGTGATGAAGAACTACTAGTGTTTTGTGTTGTAACAAGGGCTTTTATTTTATTGTTATGTTTTGTGTTATTTGTAGATTGACGTGACTTTTCCATCGTTTCTATTAAATCAGCGCGATTACGCATAAATTCAATGAACTGATCAAAAGTTATTCGTTTCGATTTATCGATACGCCCTTTGTGTTCCTCCCATTCTCGGAATGTTGAAGTGTCAAGTTTTTGTCGAATTATATGGATAAGTAATGTGTCCCAACTATGAACAGGTTCGCCTAATGTTTTTAACGCTCTGATATTTTTGTTTACATTGTCTACAATACCTTTTAATGCAGTTGAGGACTCCCTAGTGATCGACTCGATATTGAACAACGCCGTAACGTGATTCTCAATCAATAATCTTTCATTATCGAATCGCTCACAAAGAAGCTCCCATGCCACATTATAGTTTTGAGCAGAAAACTCAATTGACTGGATCACGACAGCAGCTGATTCTGCTAATGATGACCTGAGGTAGTGGAATTTATTAATCTCGTCTATATCGTCATTGCCATGAATGAGACTTGCGAAGGTATCGCGAAATTCGAGCCAATTATCATATGATCCTGTGAATTTGGGTAATTGGATGGTAGGTAACTTGACGAACTGACGCTTACCATTATTACTGCAATTCGATTTTACGTCATCTTGCTCAGATTTTGATAATTTATCTAACATAATTTTAGCTTCAGCTACCAACCCATAATATTGAGATTCAATTGTAGTTCTTTCGAGTGTCTCAGTATCAACATTTTCACACAAGCATTCTAATTTCAATTGAACCTCGTTAAATTCATTAAAAAGATCATCTAATTTGCTGACTCGCAATTGCAACTCCATCACCTGAATAGGGGTTATCTCAGAATTTTTTAAAACACTTAAATAGGTTCCAAATACTGTTAATCTTCCTTTATAACTGCTTCGCTTCTTTTTCAGTTCTTTAATCTCAGTCATTTTGAATGGAGAGTGTCGTAGACCTGTAATTATACAATTATAATGTTAAATAACGAAACTGTTTGTAACAGAAATACCTATCGTAGTGACTAATGAGACTGTCAGCAAAACCTAACCTAAGATATTAATTGTACAAGTTTGACTTAAAAGTTGTATCACTGCAAAAAATAATATTAATAACTACTGTAGGAAAGTAAGAATGTAAGATTTACTTTTCCAAAGAAATAACGTAACAAACAAATTAATTATCTACCTGTTATAATATGGTTTACAAAGCAACAGTTAATTTTAAAGGTCTAAATTAGAAAATAATAGTTGCGTAATGAAAAATAAATAGCTAACTAATGTAGGTTAACAATAACACTACTGTACTGTATTATAAGCACACGTTAACTATATTTTACAACTGTGATTTAACCTAATGCTCTGTAAATAATTCCTTGTAAATATGTATACACAAAAGAATAAAAACAAGTAAATACATAACTTTTTAAATGTACCTAATACAAAAATATGTTACTAACCTTAGTTAAGTTCTTACTTAATTCCTATATTTTATTTTACCTGAATTAATATTAATGAGTGTTGGGTGAATTTAATTAAGTAATATTATAATGTTTAAGGCTTCCTGTTTTATTCACTTAATGTTCGATCCACTTTTCTTCCAAACACGTGTTCTTCACCTCTTCACTCCGGTACTCATCAATATCCAAATTCCAGAATATCCAATTCCAGCTCATTCCACTTTGCTAGTATGTAAGTAGATAATATTCGGCTCAGTATGGACCATGGATAAAAACTGAAGGAACTTCTTGGGAATTTGGGGAATTAAAAAACTCAGGATGTAGCACGCAGTCATCATTCATTCTCCTGCCCTTATCCCAATCTATTTGGGGTCGGCGCAACATGTCCTTTTTTTCCATACTTCTCTATTATTCGTCATCTCGGTAGTCACCCCCTTTCTAGCCATGTCATCTTTCACACAATCCATCCATCGTTTCTTTGGTCTTCCCCTACTCTTATAGCCATCGACATTCATACTCAAAACTTTCCTCACGACATTTTCGTCACTCCTCCGCATCACATGCCCATACCATGACAGCCGATTTCCGCACAACTTTTCAGTCACCGGTGCCACTTTTAGACTTCCTCTTATGTACTCATTTCTTATTCTATCCATTCGTGTAACACCACACATCCCTCTTAGCATTCTCATCTCAGCTGCATGCAACTGCTTTTCATTCATCCCTTTTGTGGCCCAACATTCTGATCCATACAAGACAGCAGGTCTAACCATTGTTTTATATATCTTCCCCTTAAGTTTAAGGGGAATGCGGGAGTCGCAGATTGTCCCCGTGACCTGCCGCCATTTCATCCATCCAGTGTTAATCCTATGCTTAACCGTCCGATCTACTTCGCCATCGCTTTGCACGAGTGAACCGAGATACCGAAAGTCGGAGCAGACTGGGAGAAGCGCGCCATCAAGCGCTATGCCTCCAGAACTGGAGATACCGCCGAAATCGCAGAACATATATTCAGTTTTGGTTCTGCTGATTTTCAAGCCAACATTCTCCAGTTTCTGTTGCCATTTCTCCAATCTGCTCCGAATCTCAGGTAAATCTTCACCGACAAGAACAATGTCATCGGCAAACAGCATGCACCAGGGTGCCTCTTCCTGTAGATTCGATGTCAGAGCATCCATAATCAACAGGAAGAGGTAAGGACTTAAAGCCGACCCTTGGTGCAAGCCAACAGCCACATTGAACTCGTTGGTATTCCCAGCAGCCGACCGGACGTAGGTACGAGATTGACTGTACATAGCACGAATTAACTCTACATACTTCCCGGGCAAACCTTTCTCTTTCAAGGCCCACCACAACACATCCCGAGGTACCCTATCATACGCTTTCTCCAGATCAATGAACACCATGTGCAAGTTCTTGTGTGCACGTCTGTACTTCTCGCACAATTGGCGGAGTGCAAAAGTGGCGTCCGTTGTTCCTCGACCTGGCATAAACCCAAACTGGTTCGGGGTAATTTCACTCTCCTCTCGCAATCTTTTCTCTATTACTTTCTCCCATACCTTCATACTATGTGACATGAGCTTTATTCCTCGATAGTTGTTGCAGTCCTGTACATCACCTTTATTCTTGAAGATGGGCACTAGCGAACTATTGCACCATTCTTGTGGGATCCCTCCTTCATGCAACAACTTATTAAAGAATAAAGTCAGCCACATACATCCATCTTCTTTTAAGCACTTCCATACTTCTACTGGTATATCATCTGGGCCCAAAGCCTTTCCATTTTTCATACTTTGAACTGCCTTTCTGACTTCATCCATGCTAATTTCCCTCACCAAACCCATATTTACTTGTACCTCTTTAAGCACACCATTCCATTCATTCTCTTCGTTCATTAGCCTTTCAAAATAAATCTTCCATCGTTCTTTTATTTCGTCATCTTTGGACAGAACCTTACCGGCGTCGTCTTTCATACATTTAATGTGAATAATATCTCTCGTTCTCCTTTCTCTTGCTTTTGTAATCCGGTAGAGCTCTTTCTGGCCTCTAGGGCTGTCCAGTGAGTCATACAACTTCTCCTGCGCCTTAGCCCTCGAAACTGCTGTAGCACGCAGTGATTCCCTTTATAATTTTTTACTTTGACAAGTGTGACATTGAAAATGAATTCAAGGACAATAAGATTAACGCCTGATAAAATACTTATAGCAACTGTGTTACTGTCTACTAATTGCGCCGAGTTAACTGATGCATTAACAGCCATTGAGGATGATACACTGGAACGCCCGCGGCCTAAGGGACAAGGTCGCGCTCCTCCGCCATCTCCTTCGGGATCAAGACGTCGACGTGGCGCTCATAAGCGAGACGTTCCTGGGACCCGAAGATAGGGTTAGGTTCCCGGGTTACCTCGTTTACAGGAAGGACGAAAGGTCGGCTCTAAATATCCGCTATCGTGGTCTGGCGGTGCTTGTGAGGCGAAGAGTCGTCCATCAGGAAATCCCCTCGTCGACACTCAACACGTGCTACGCGCTGGGTGTGCAGCTGCACGTAGCCGGCGAGGACATCGACATCTACGCGTGCTACAAGCCGCCCTCGGCCCGCCTCGACTTTACCGAGCTGCGGGCCCTCCTGCACGCAACACAGCACGCCACCATCCTCGCCGGGGACCTTAATTGCAAGCACCCAGCGTGGAACTCACAGCTCACGAGCACCGAGGGGAGACGGCTCTTCGCGGACGCGGAAGCCTTCGGCTATACGGTGTCCGGCCCAGAGACGCCCACACACTATCCGGACGTCGCTACCTACATGCCGGACGTGCTGGACATCGTAGTCCACCGGGGGCTTAAGTGCCAGATCACCCAACATGTGATAGACGACGAGTTACAATCGGACCACCAGCCTGTACTCGTCGTCCTATCGGGTCGCCGACCCGACTGAAGCCCATAGCGCCACGTCGTAAAACGGACTGGACTATGTTCCGGGAGAAGTTAGAGACCACCATACCGACTCGGCCTATCGTCACCTCCGCGGACGTGGACCAGACGGCGAATGATGTCACTGCTTGCATCCAAGACGCCTTAGAAGCGGCGACAACGACGCAGCCGCAGGGGCTACTACCGCCTCTGCCGACCCACATCAAAGCGATGATCGCCGTGAAGAGGCGCCTTCGCAAGCAGTGGCAAGAACTTAGATGCCCCATTTTGAAAACGCAGCTTAACCGTCTCGCGGAAAAGGTGAAGGCCGAGCTCAGAGCTCAGGCCGCCGCGGACTGGGAGGTACGAATAGACGCCACCACGGGCAGTTGGCCGTCTGTCTTCAAGTTATGCCGCCACTTTTCGAATACCCCAGCCCCGGTGCGCCCTCTGCAAAGCAGCGACGGGGCGCTGAAATATGTAGCGGAGGACCGGGCGGAGGTCTTCGCCGAGCACCTGGAGCGTCAGTTCCAACCGAACCCGACCAGCGAACTCGAACATGTCGCAGCGGTCGAGCAACACCTTGGCGCCTACTTCGCGACGCCGATAGCTCCCGAAGAGGATCCAGTCTTCTTCTCGCCTGGTGCGGTCAGACGCGCCATCCTCAACACGAAGCCCCGTAAGGCCCCTGGGGCGGACGGTATCACCAACACAGTGCTGCGCCACCTGCCGTACCGTATGGTAGCGGCGCTGGCGCGCCTGTTCACGGGGATACTGCGCACGGGGGCTTTTCCCGCCTCGTGGAAGGAGGGGCGCGTTATTATGCTGCCCAAGGCGGGAAAGAACATCTTGAAGCCGGAGAGCTATCGGCCGATCACTCTCCTGCCGTCGATTTCCAAGGTGTTCGAAGCACTCCTTTTTTTTTTTTTTTTTTTTTTTTGACGCTGAGAAATGCTTTATGCATCCCCGCTCGTGGGGGACGAGACAGGGTATGTGGGACTCCTGTCGGAATGACAGTATACCCACTAAAACTCAGCAGTGTTCCCACATCGCCGTGATGGGAGGGCCATGGGAAACCGGCTCAGCCTTTACGTCCACAACCCTCCCGGCGCATGCCCGCCTAGCTGGCGGGCCCCGCATGCCCCCCGGGATGGGGGGCTACGGGAATGACCGGGAACACCTGGCCATTCCCGTCCGACACTGGTGGGGGCCTGTGCAATACAGGCAAGGATGCCCCCACACCCGTCGCCTGCTGGCCCCCACCTGGGAGGAGTCGTCTGCTTCGACCCCTCCTCCGCCTTCGGAGCGGCGCCGCGTGAGGGTCGTCCTCCCGCGCGCGCTCCGCCGCCATTTCGGCCGCAGAGGATAGGGAGAGCGGCCGACGTCATACCGACACTCCTCTTCCCCTGCGGCCCCACCGCGTCCGCCATCAAACGGTGGCGGCCCCGTCAAGGCCGCGGAAGGTAGGGAGAGCGGCGCACCGCAATACCGGCACTCCTCTCCCGCCGCGGCCTCCAATCCTCAGCCGCGATGCCTCCCATAAGACACCGCGGCCCGCCTCAGTTGCGGTGTCGCCCATACGGCCACCGCAACCTACCCGCTGGCCGCTACGTCGTCGGCTTATCGGCAAAAGCCCTGACGAGCGGCCCCCGCATGGGTTCCTCTTCGCTTCACCGTGGGTGACCAAGCCACGGCTACTGAGCCCCCCCGCCTCGACAATGCGGGAACCCTCCGGGGGGGGTTCGAAGCACTCCTGCTGCGACATCTCCAACCCCACATAGCGCCACGTCCGGAACAGTTCGGGTTTCGGGCGGGACATAGCACGACGCTCCAGCTGTCGAGGGTACTGCACCTTCTGGCGGCAACCGCGAACAAGAAGGAGTACGCAGTGTCAGTATTCCTCGACATGGAGAAGGCCTTCGACCGTGTATGGCACGACGGCCTAATCTACAAGTTGTCCACGTCGGACGCGCCCCGTCGCGTTGTTAGGGTGGTCTCTGATTTTCTCTCCCGCAGGACATTCCGAGTGGTGGTAGACGGCGCGCTATCTAGCGCCCGCCCGGTGCTGGCGGGCGTACCGCAGGGTAGCTGCGTATCGCCTGCGTGTTACTCGCGATACACGGACGACATCCCCACTACGGAGGATGCGACGCTCGCGCTGTATGCTGACGACGCCGCGTACATCACCACTTCGCTGAACGCGAAGCACGCGGCGCGCAAAATGCAGCGCGCCCTCGACCTCCTCCCCGACTGGCTGTCTAAGTGGCGGCTGTCGGTGAACGTGGGTAAGACGCAGGCGATGGTCTCAGGGGCCGCGCGTCTGCCACCACCTCTGAGGCTACAGGGGGCCGACGTCGAGTGGTCGTCCCGGGTCAAGTACCTGGGGGTCACCATCGACCGTCGGCTCACTAAGGGGCCACACGTCCGCAGTGTCGCCGCGCGGGGCAGGGTCGCCCGCAACCTGCTCAAGCCAGTGCTCTCGTCCCGCCTCCCGCATCGGGTCAAGTTGGGTGTGTACAAGTTGTACGTGCGCCCAATCTTGACCTATGCCGCCCCAGCATGGTTCGCCCTCACGAGCGAGGTGAACCGGAAGTTGCTCCGCACGCAGCAAAACTTTGCGTTGCGGACGATAGTCGACGCGCCCCGCTTCGTGAGGAACGACGTGCTCCACCGCGACCTCGGGATTGAGAGCCTGGAAGAGTTTGTGGGCCGCCTGGCGAAGGGAATGTTCGCGCGTGCCGACGCGTCTGCTTGGCCTCATGTCAAGCAGATAGCGCCCTGGCATCGCGCCCCCCTGACGCTAGGCCCCTTCCCCGCGACTCGCTTGCGGACGGTGACCCCATCTCCGCGCCGGATTGACCTCCAGGTGGGCCGCTCCCGGCTACACGCGGTCCACTTGTGACACTAACGCTTCCACTACAAATAACATACGCTGTCACGTGATGCGTGCTAGGATAATTTAGGCGTGTCACGTGACAAACCCCAGACATGCACCTCTATACAGGCACCAGAACTCACATACGAGGGCGCTGCGCGGGCGGCGACTCGTGAACGACGCCGGGTGATGCCACACAGTTCAATGTCACCCTCACACTCATGACACGGTCTCCCTACCCCGTGCCAGGCTCGGCTAGCTCTGAAAGTGGGGCGGGCGGGAGCCACTCACCCTATCCGTAGGAACGTCGAGTCCGTATCCCTGTCGCTGGTCGCCATCTGCTGGGCTTCCCCCATGTAGGTGGGGGTTCCACCTGGTAGGGGTTGACCGCCGGGGTACGGTGAAGAAAGCGGCAGTATGCATATGTCGTGACGAGCTTACGGACACAAATAGAGACACTATTTTCATGGGCGCGAAAATGCAGCGCGCCCAACCTTTTACTCGCCAGTGGCGAACTATGATGAGAGGCCCGTGGTTACGGGTCGCCGTACGGCATCCGCGGGAGGGGGGCTTCGCCCCGAAACCGCAACGTCACGCCCCTTACGGGGCGTAGCGATATCCCACAGTTTAGGGACACTTTTTCGTTTGGACTACGTTGCGTGCGGACGCGCTGTCCGTCGGCCGTTCGGTGTAATCTGCTAAATCTGGTATTTCTGTATCTCATTATTCTCTTATTGATTTCCTTGATTTGATTAGATAGTGATGACTTTGTTCCTCTGATTGTAATTTTGTGAAGTTTTATAATTATTTTTATGAAATTCATGTTATTAGTTTTTAGGTTAATAAAAAGTTCTTTTTTTTAATTGTTATTTCACTTCTGTCCTAATAATATACCTATAAGGTTAGTGTACAATCCACTTTCTAACACGTGTTTTATACATTCTTCAATTTGTTTGATAGATCGGACGGTTAAGCATAGGATTAACACTGGATGGATGAAATGGCGGCAGGTCACGGGGACAATCTGCGACTCCCGCATTCCCCTTAAACTTAAGGGGAAGATATATAAAACAATGGTTAGACCTGCTGTCTTGTATGGATCAGAATGTTGGGCCACAAAAGGGATGAATGAAAAGCAGTTGCATGCAGCTGAGATGAGAATGCTAAGAGGGATGTGTGGTGTTACACGAATGGATAGAATAAGAAATGAGTACATAAGAGGAAGTCTAAAAGTGGCACCGGTGACTGAAAAGTTGTGCGGAAATCGGCTGTCATGGTATGGGCATGTGATGCGGAGGAGTGACGAAAATGTCGTGAGGAAAGTTTTGAGTATGAATGTCGATGGCTATAAGAGTAGGGGAAGACCAAAGAAACGATGGATGGATTGTGTGAAAGATGACATGGCTAGAAAGGGGGTGACTACCGAGATGACGAATAATAGAGAAGTATGGAAAAAAAGGACATGTTGCGCCGACCCCAAATAGATTGGGATAAGGGCAGGAGAATGAATGATGACTGCGTGCTACATCCTGAGTTTTTTAATTCCCCAAATTCCCAAGAAGTTCCTTCAGTTTTTATCCATGGTCCATACTGAGCCGAATATTATCTACTTACATACTAGCAAAGTGGAATGAGCTGGAATTGGATATTCTGGAATTTGGATATTGATGAGTACCGGAGTGAAGAGGTGAAGAACACGTGTTTGGAAGAAAAGTGGATCGAACATTAAGTGAATAAAACAGGAAGCCTTAAACATTATAATATTACTTAATTAAATTCACCCAACACTCATTAATATTAATTCAGGTAAAATAAAATATAGGAATTAAGTAAGAACTTAACTAAGGTTAGTAACATATTTTTGTATTAGGTACATTTAAAAAGTTATGTATTTACTTGTTTTTATTCTTTTGTGTATACATATTTACAAGGAATTATTTACAGAGCATTAGGTTAAATCACAGTTGTAAAATATAGTTAACGTGTGCTTATAATACAGTACAGTAGTGTTATTGTTAACCTACATTAGTTAGCTATTTATTTTTCATTACGCAACTATTATTTTCTAATTTAGACCTTTAAAATTAACTGTTGCTTTGTAAACCATATTATAACAGGTAGATAATTAATTTGTTTGTTACGTTATTTCTTTGGAAAAGTAAATCTTACATACTTACTTTCCTACAGTAGTTATTAATATTATTTTTTGCAGTGATACAACTTTTAAGTCAAACTTGTACAATTAATATCTTAGGTTAGGTTTTGCTGACAGTCTCATTAGTCACTACGATAGGTATTTCTGTTACAAACAGTTTCGTTATTTAACATTATAATTGTATAATTACAGGTCTACGACACTCTCCATTCAAAATGACTGAGATTAAAGAACTGAAAAAGAAGCGAAGCAGTTATAAAGGAAGATTAACAGTATTTGGAACCTATTTAAGTGTTTTAAAAAATTCTGAGATAACCCCTATTCAGGTGATGGAGTTGCAATTGCGAGTCAGCAAATTAGATGATCTTTTTAATGAATTTAACGAGGTTCAATTGAAATTAGAATGCTTGTGTGAAAATGTTGATACTGAGACACTCGAAAGAACTACAATTGAATCTCAATATTATGGGTTGGTAGCTGAAGCTAAAATTATGTTAGATAAATTATCAAAATCTGAGTGTTGGGTGGGTTTCCTTATGGGTTCTTCTTCAATTAAAAGAAATATATTTACTTTTCTTCAAAAACTGTTGTATTTGTTGGTTTACAAAATTACTTTAAACTAAAACGGAGGTGTGTAGGTATAAGTACAAATTGTTAAGACGTGCGACGTGCGCACTCCGCGGTGGTCTAGGGGGTCTCTGGCGAGTAGCGGTCGCAGTACTTGGAGCGGCGCTCGCTGCCCGTCCACCCGGCGTATGTTTGTAGCGGCGGCAACAATCTCCCGGCCCTTGAAGGCCTAGGGGGCTTCAAGCACTTCAATGTCCTCGTCCAGAAGGGGACATAGTCTGGTGATTGCACGGCGAATGATTCCCTTTGTGGTTTCCACGTCCGCAACCCTGCTGCAGCCGTCTGTTCCAGGATAGAATCGCTTGATCCTTCCAAGCGGCCATTTGAGTGGTGGACTGTGCTCTTCTTTAATCAGCACAAGTTGTCCTGGTTGCAAGTTTGGCCTTTTTACGAGCCATTTTGTGCGCTGCTGAAGTTCGCAAATGTATTCACGGCTCCACCGTGACCAAAAGTTCTGACGCATTTGCTCTATTTTGGCGAAACGATGCAGTAGATGGGTCTTGACTTCCCGTAAGTCTGGAGCTGGCAGTGACGTAAGTGGTCTTCCGATGAGGAAGTGCCCTGGGGACAATGGGGAGAGGTCGTGAGGATCGGATGACATTGGATACAGAGGTCGAGAATTTAATATTGCCTCGACTTGGACGAACACAGTAGCGAGTTCTTCAGCAGTTAAATGTATATTCCCCACAATGCGTTTAATGTGAAACTTAGCCGATTTAATAGCGGCCTCATAAAGCCAACCGTAATTTGGTGAGTAAGCGGGTGAGAATCTGAACTGTATACCTTCGCCAGAAAAATTGTCAGATACAGAATCGCTTAATTCGGTAAGGAATTTTCCTAACTCTTTACTAGCCCCTACAAAGTTTCTTCCATTATCGGAAAAAATTTCGAGAGGTTTTCCTCTTCTTGAAATAAATCGTCTAAATGCTAGAATGAAACTTTCAGTGCTTAAATCACCCGCAAGTTCTAAATGGACTGCCTTTGTTTTAAAACATATGAATAAACATAAATAAGCTTTCAGCAACCTTGCACCGCGGCCCTTTTTATTTATAACGTAGAAGGGACCAGCATAATCTGTTCCTACAATCTGAAATGGATACCCTGGTGTTATACGCTGGGATGGCAAACCTCCCATAATCTGGCCAGCAACTTCTCCCTTCACGCGCCTACATGTTACACATTTTCGATAAATCTGCCGTGCTACATGTCTTCCTCCTATTGGCCAATACATTTCGCGTATGCTTGAAAGTAGAAGCTGTGGGCCTGCGTGCAATAACTGTAAGTGATAATGTTCAAATAAAAGTTTTGTTAAGTAGTGTTTTGGATCAATAATCACGGGATGTTTTTTATTGTAATCATATGTAGAATTATCTAGCCTGCCTCCCACACGCATAACACCATCTGCATCAAGATATGGATTTAAACTTAGAATTTTTGACTTACTATTAATGGGTGTACCCTTTTTTAACGATTTTATTTCATCTTCAAATGACCTGGATTGTGCAAGGGAAATTAACTTGATGTCAGCTTTTTGCAATTCCATTACTGTTAATGAACCTTGCATCTTATTATTAGAATATTTACAATTATGTATGAACCTTAACACGAAAGCAACTGTTCTTCTTAGTTTGTTAAACTTTGAAAATCTTTCAATGTCTATAATATCTTTGTCAGGTTGCTTTAGTGTCATGGTTGCTACCTTAATTTCTGGTAAATCTACATCTAACTTGAACGATTGAGAAGGCCAATCCGTCTCATCGCCGAGCAGGAAGGACGGCCCGTTCCACCATAACTTGGCTTCAGGCAGTTCTTCAGGTAACAGACCTCGTGATGCTAGGTCTGCTGGATTCAGAGCAGACGGAACATGTCTCCATACTCCACGACGAGACAAGTCATTAATTTCTGAGACACGACTCGAGACAAAAGTTTTTAATTTCACAGGTGTAGTTGTTTTTAACCATGACAATACTATTTGTGAATCAGTCCAATATACATACCTGCTAACGTTGCAACGTAAAGCTTTCGTGACCCTGTCACAAAGGCGACTGCCCAGGAGGGCACCACATAATTCTAATCTAGGTATTGTAATTGCCTTTAGAGGTGAAACCTTAGCTTTAGCGCATAGCAGCTTGACAGAAACTACACCGTTAGCATCGATACTGCGAATGTATATACAGGCGGCATATGCCTTTAAAGATGCATCACAAAATACATGAATTTCTATGTGGTTTGGGTTACCACACATAACATAACGTTTAATTTCGAATAAGGACAGTGTACGAAAACCCTTAAACATTTTTTGCCATAAGTTTCTTATATTGATAGGTACATCATCATCCCATTGTAATTTTAATGACCAAAGTTCTTGTAATAAACTCTTCAATAATATTGTGCAGACACTAATAACTCCAAGTGGGTCAAATATACTTGCTACAAAAGATAAAATGGTACGTTTCGTGCACTTATTAATTTCAATAGTCTGTTGTTTAAAATCAGGTAAATTTATCATTAATTTGTCCGTCGACGGGTTCCATTTTATTCCTAGAGTGCTACATTCTTTATTGAATTCAGCACTGCTTTGTTCGTGAAACATTTTATCATCAGTAAAAAGGTAAGTACAATTTGATTTAATTTTACGTAGATTCATTTGAGCTGTGTTTAATGTATTTTTTATTGATTCAAATATGTATTTTAATTTTTCAGGATCCTGATCACCAGTACAGAGATCGTCGACGTAAAAATCGTGTTTTATTATATTGGTTATGCGTTCATCGTCACAAGAATCAGCCAATTCGAATAAACATCTGACACTCAAGAACGGTGCCGAAGAAGTTCCGTACGTGACTGTATTTAACTGTAAGTATTGCAACGGTTCATTTTCATTATTTCTCCAAAGGATCATCTGTAAATGTCTATGCTTTTCTTCGAGAACTATTTGGCGGTACATCTTTTCAATATCTCCTATTAATACAAACCTATGCTGACGAAAGCGAACGAGAATTGAAAAGATGTCCTCCTGAATCGTAGGGCCCACCATCAAAATATCATTTAGTGAAAGACCTGAAGTAGTTTTTGCCGAAGCATCAAAAACAACACGGCATTTTGTTGTTTCACTTTTATCCCGTAAAACTGGATGGTGAGGTAAATAATTCGCCACTTCAGGTTTCTCAATCTCTGACAAATGGCCCAAGTCTTTATATTCTTGAATGAATTCACTATATTGTTGTTTGACATGAGGTTGCCGTCGGAACCGTTTCTCCAACTGGATTAACCGTTTAAATGACATTGAAAATGAATCACCTAAGTCCAGTGGATCTCCCTTCAACGGCAAACTCACACAAAATTTACCGTTAGCTAACCTATGAGTATTTTTTACAAAATGACCTTCGCACAATGTTTCTTCTTGATTCCAGGGTAACTTAGGGGGTAATTCCTCAAGTTCCCAAAATTTACGTAACTGATTTCTTATTTCATGACTAAAATTACAGTTTATGTTGTTACCTTTGTCGTAACTGGCACACATTGTCGGACCAACTACTAACCATCCTAATGACGAATTGTTTAACATTGGTTTGTTGTGTCCGAGCCTTATCTGACCTGCTATAATCAGATCCCAAAAAACGTCTGCCCCTAGTAATAATTCAACTTGAGAGGGACGATAAAATGTCGGATCTGCCAATTGTATGTTTTGTGGAATATCAAAACTCGTGATATCCACTTCCTCAGAGGGTAAATTTTTTGAAATTTGATTTATTGTTAAACAGTTTATTTTCTTTGTAAATTGTTTAAGTTTCAGTGTAATTGTACACCTTTCCATTGTATTGAAACACATGTTGTTGATGCCTGTTACATTAACCGATGGTACCTTTTGGCTCAGAAGTCCTAACCTATTTTTTAATGAACTAGTTATAAAAGATGACTGACTACCTGAGTCTAATAAGGCCCGTACATCATGGCACTGATTCGTTTTCTCATCCACGATTTTAACAACTGCTGTTGATAACAAGACCTGACTTGCTACACAGGAGGATAATGAAACCGAATGTGCATCCTTGCTATCATTATTTGGATCGTTAGTATTCGTTACCTCACTAACTTCATTGACTTGAACAACATTATTTGCCGTAATTGGCTTAGAATTATGTATCAATGTATGATGTCTACGACCGCATTCTCGACATGGGCCTAATCGACAATGACTTGCAAAATGACCACCGCGAAAACAATTTGAACACAACTTCAATCTTACAACTTCAGTGTAACGCAATTTAGGAGACATATCAAGAAACTTTTTACATGCATATATACGATGTTCACCACTACACAATAAACATTTTATTTTTGATGCATTCTGAGTACCTGACTCGGAAGCAGAAGCCACAAATGATTTTTGTTGTTTATCTATTTTTCTGTTTGTTTCAGGTTTTTTAGCAGGAGAGCTGGTTCGGTGTATGGATTCTAAAACGTCAGCCTTTTTCTGCAAAAACTCCTTAAACTCTTGTAACGTAGGCGAACGCTGGCGGGTTTTAATTTCTTCCCATTTACGCAATGTTACCGAATCCAATTTATGTGCAAATATATGAACAATTAATGAATCCCAATCATCAGTGGGCTCCCCTAATGTGTGAAGCGCTCGTAAATGCTTTGTGATGTGATCTACTAAGTTTCTAAGTAATTTATCGGATTCTTTAGGCAGCGACTCAATACTTAATAAATCCTGAAAATGGTTATCAATAAGTTGGCCTTTGTTATCAAATCTCTCACATATAAGTTGCCAAGCAACATCATAATTATCAGTGGAAATTTCCAAAGATTTGATAACAACTAAAGCACTACCCTGCAATGATGAACGTAAATAATGAAACTTATTTATACCACTTAATTTTGTATTATTATGTATCAACGATTTAAACGTGTCTCGGAACTCGAGCCACTTGCTATAATCTCCATCGAAAATAGGCAGCTGAATCAAAGGTAACTTAACATTTACGTTATCGCAACCACACGAATTTACTTCAGTTTTAGCCAAGTTATCCTGAGCGTCACTAAACTGTTCTTGATTCCGCTGCACTATTTCTTGAGCTAAGGTAATCAAAGAATAAAACTGATTTTCCATTTCAGAACGTTCAACAAGTTGCACACCAATATCATCCGATAAAACTTCTATTTTACTCTGAATTGTATCAAAATCGCTAAATAAAACCTCAAACTTTGTTAATCTTAAACATAATTCCTTAATGTGTTTTTGTGTTACATTCATAAAGCTCTGAAAATCATTCAAATAGTTTTTAAAATAAGTAACCCTTCCTTTAATCGAGCTACGTTTCTTAGCTAAATCCTTAAATTCTGTATCAGACATTCTCAATGACAAAATAAATGAAAACAATAGGTATAAATACCGTTAGTCCGGCAAACCTGATTCCCACTCGCTACTCGTAGTTCTTTGTGTTGTGAGCCACAGGTAGGTAGATCACGCGTTATCAGTAGCCGAACGCGTGATCCTTTGTCTTCGCTCGATGTGCGCGCGCCCGCGCAGGTGGCGATCGAAATGCCTGGAAAGTTCGGCCGGCTAATTACTCACAATGCACTACAACTTTTATTATGGGACCTACTTATTTTTACACTTAGTTTATTATGCAATCATGGACTTATTCACATCACAATTTGTCATCATTAGAACTCGCAACAAAGAAATGTAGTCAGCACAAAGCCACAGCTATAGCTAGATTGCACTGGATAGGTAATAGGTACGATGCACTGGATAGGCAATAAGTATGAATAAGATGGTTAAGTTTTACTGTAAAGTCCAAGCCTTAACAAATTAAATATGTAGGTAGGTGAAGGATAGATAGTAGTAGGAATCTGAATTTGTGGAAAAAATAATGGATGGATCGGGCACTCCCCTGGAATTGCGTCCTTGTGATGGAGTCGACCTGCTGTCTCGCCCTGGATCCTCGTGCTCAGCTCGTTCTGCGACGTCACGCGTCCGCGCGACGTCCTGTCACGGTCGCCAAATTTTTATGTTGGGTGGGTTTCCTTATGGGTTCTTCTTCAATTAAAAGAAATATATTTACTTTTCTTCAAAAACTGTTGTATTTGTTGGTTTACAAAATTACTTTAAACTAAAACGGAGGTGTGTAGGTATAAGTACAAATTGTTAAGACGTGCGACGTGCGCACTCCGCGGTGGTCTAGGGGGTCTCTGGCGAGTAGCGGTCGCAGTACTTGGAGCGGCGCTCGCTGCCCGTCCACCCGGCGTATGTTTGTAGCGGCGGCAACACTGAGCAAGATGACGTAAAATCGAATTGCAGTAATAATGGTAAGCGTCAGTTCGTCAAGTTACCTACCATCCAATTACCCAAATTCACAGGATCATATGATAATTGGCTCGAATTTCGCGATACCTTCGCAAGTCTCATTCATGGCAATGACGATATAGACGAGATTAATAAATTCCACTACCTCAGGTCATCATTAGCAGAATCAGCTGCTGTCGTGATCCAGTCAATTGAGTTTTCTGCTCAAAACTATAATGTGGCATGGGAGCTTCTTTGTGAGCGATTCGATAATGAAAGATTATTGATTGAGAATCACGTTACGGCGTTGTTCAATATCGAGTCGATCACTAGGGAGTCCTCAACTGCATTAAAAGGTATTGTAGACAATGTAAACAAAAATATCAGAGCGTTAAAAACATTAGGCGAACCTGTTCATAGTTGGGACACATTACTTATCCATATAATTCGACAAAAACTTGACACTTCAACATTCCGAGAATGGGAGGAACACAAAGGGCGTATCGATAAATCGAAACGAATAACTTTTGATCAGTTCATTGAATTTATGCGTAATCGCGCTGATTTAATAGAAACGATGGAAAAGTCACGTCAATCTACAAATAACACAAAACATAACAATAAAATAAAAGCCCTTGTTACAACACAAAACACTAGTAGTTCTTCATCACATAGTTGTCCAAAATGTAAAAGCGATCACAACCTTAATTCATGTCCACAGTTTCTATCATTGAGCGTCAACGACAGAATGTCTTTACTACCTAGCTATAAGGTATGTTACAATTGTTTGCGTCACGGTCACTATCCCAATAATTGCAAGAAACCAGGCTGTAAAATATGTAAACGCAAGCACCACACGCTTATTCATAACACAGATTTTAAACCAAAACCTGTCTCAAGCAAATCAGCTGATAGTACGACCGATAAAGCTAAGGTTGAGTCATCCTCCACTGCCGACCCAAACAATAGTCATGTTGCGCTCTCAGCTAATATCTCTGCGCATTCGCATACAAGCAGCACAGGCGACATCCTGTTGTCGACTGCGTTAATTAGGTGCTACGATGTCAATAATAAAGAACACATCGCTCGAGCTCTTCTCGATTCTGGTAGTTCGTCGTGTTTAATGACAGAGAACTTATTTAATAAGTTAAATCTGCCCCATTTAAACACAGACAAATCTATACAAGGCATAAATAAGTCTATATCTCATGTGGAGAAAATGTGTCGTGTGCACATTAAATCGTTGCATGAATCGTACGCTAATGATTTAATCTGTTTTGTCTTGCCCACAATAACAGATAACGTTCCCGCTAGACAAGTAAATGTGAATATACCTTCAAATATTCACTTAGCTGATCCGTATTTCCACACACCGGCTTCTATTGACATTATTATAGGAGCAGACGTATTCTGGAGTTTATTAGGATCTAATAAGATTCTACTAGGTGATGGGAAACCAACACTTTATCAAACTAGACTTGGTTGGCTAGTTTGCGGCCCGATTAACGGCGGCTGTAGTAATAATTCATCTCAATTATCATTAATTAAATGTAATTTTACTAATGTTAACGATTATTATGAAAGTTCTTCCAGTTCAAGTGAGTTAGATGACATTCGAAACCAATTATCGCGTTTCTGGCAGCTCGAGGAAGTTTGTCATGAGTCATCGACTTATTCAGCTGAGGAGAAGATGTGCGAAGAACACTTTATAAAAAACACAACGCGCTTGGCAGATGGCCGGTTTAGCGTTAAAATACCGTTGAAGGAATCTTCGAATAGTTTAGGCGATTCATATCATCGTGCAAAACGATGTTTTCTGTCATTGGAGCGCAGAAATCTCAGCCAACCCTCACTCGATAAAATGTACAAAGATTTCATGAACGAGTACATTTCTTTAGGCCATATGTTCGAGTGTAATATTCATGAAGATCAGCTGTCATATTTTATTCCTCATCACGGAGTACTGCGCGAGAGTAGTAGTACAACTAAATTGCGTGTAGTCTTTAATGCTAGTGCACCTACCACCTCTGGTCTTTCTTTAAATTCAATACAGATGGTGGGGCCTACCGTCCAGGACGATCTGACTGCAATCCTTCTTAGATTTAGAATTCATAAGTACGTCCTCTCTGCTGACGTAGAGAAAATGTACAGGCAGGTGTCCGTACATCCTTCAGATAGGCACCTGCAGCAAATTATTTGGCGTGACGATGCTTCTAGTCCTCTTAAAGCCTACCAATTACATACAGTCACATACGGTACGGCTAGTGCACCGTTTCTCGCTACTAGGTGCCTCAAACAGGTCGGTCTTGAATGTCAGGATCAAAAGGTCGCAGAAGTTATCATTCATGATTTTTACGTGGATGACCTTTTGACTGGTGCAGACGTGTTTGAGGAGGCTCGAATGTTACGTCATATGGTGACTGATGCTCTTGCTTCTGCTTGCATGCCTTTAAGAAAATGGAAATCTAACGAACCCAGTTTAATTTCAGAACCATCTGGTGACTCTTATATTCATTTTCACAAGGAAAGTCATGTTGACAATAAAACGCTTGGTCTTAGTTGGCAAACTGACACAGATGTTCTGTGTTTTCCTATAAATGTTCCTGAATGCATAGAAAACACAAAGCGTGGCATGTTAGCAGTAATCGCGCGAATATTTGATCCTCTAGGGTTATTAGCACCGTGTGTCGTGAGCATGAAGATGTTGCTTCAGAAACTTTGGCTGGACGGGCTAAAGTGGGATGATCAGTTATCACCTGAGGTTGGAACAATATGGGCGAACATAATTAAAGCCTTGCCTTGCCTTCATAACTTACGTGTTTCACGTCGCGTGGTCTGTGACGCATACAAACAAGTTGAATTTCATATTTTTACTGACGCTTCGGAGCGAGCTTACGGCGCTTGTTTGTATGTTCGCAGTATCAATGAGCGGGGTGACGTTGACGTGCGATTATTAATAGCTAAAAGTCGCGTTACTCCTATTAAACCATTAACAATACCGAGACTTGAGCTCTGTGCTGCTGTGCTTGGTGTACGTTTATATCAAAAGGTTGCTAGTTCCCTTCGCATTAAACCCTTAAGTGTAGTTTTTTGGACCGACTCCATGATAGTGCTGGGCTGGTTAAAAATGTTACCTATTAAATTAAATACTTTTGTTCGCAACCGTGTTGCCGAAGTATTAGAATTATCCGGTGCAAGTACCTGGAGACATGTGTCGACGCACGACAATCCAGCTGATTTAATAACCCGCGGAGCGGAACCTACCGCTATGCAATCACTGGATTTGTGGTGGTTCGGCCCGTGTTTCTTAAAGTACGACCATACTACATGGCCATCTCCTGCTGTTGATCCAGGAATCTTACCAGACATTAAATCTAGTATTTTAATTAATTTAGCCCAAGATCATGCTAACGAAGATTTATTTAAAGCATTCATCGAGTTTAATCGATTTTCCAATTTTAATAGACTACAGCGTTCTATTTGTTACGTTTTCCGTTTTATCAATGCATGTAAAAAGCGTTCAGCAAATACGTCCTATTTAAATGCTCAAGAATTACAAAATTCGTTAAACTTTATTATTATTCAGTCTCAAAAGGAGTCTTTTCCGGAATACAACTTACTATTAAATAATAAAAAATTACCGCTTAAATCCCGATTATTAAACTTAACCGTGTTTCTAGATGAAAACAAAATTATTCGTATAGGTGGTAGATTACACAATTCCGAATATTCATTTGAAAAGAAACACCCAATCTTATTACAGTCCACTCATCATTTTGTGAAACTTTTATTTAGATTTGAGCATATCAGATTAATGCACGCAGGTCCTCAGTTATTACTAAGTACAATTAGAGAGACTTACTGGCCACTTGGTGGTCGTAACTTAGCCAGAGCCTGTTATCGTCAGTGCATTCGATGTCAGCGTCTAAAGCCACAGACTGTTGTCCCTCAGATGGGTAATCTCCCATTGAGCAGACTCTCACCAGCCGACTTTCCTTTTCAAAGCGTAGGAGTTGACTACGCAGGCCCTTTAACCTCGTCTAGCCGTCAAGGTCGTGGATGTAGATTGGTTAAGGTATACATCGTTATTTTCGTATGCTTCACAACAAAAGCCATTCATTTGGAGTTGGTGGGTGACTTGACGAGCAGTAACTATTTACAGGTTTTACGTCGGTTCATGTCTCGAAGAGGAAAACCTCTCAACTTTTACTCCGACAAACGTTAACGTCGTTTGTAGGAGCCTACAATGAGATAGCTGATTTCTTGAAACGCAATTGTGACTCCATAACTGATAGTGCGGCTCAAGATGGCATTAAATTCCATTTTATTCCTGCTTACGCTCCACATTTTGGTGGTCTTTGGGAGGCGGGTGTCAAGTCGACCAAATTTCATTTGTTGCGAGTGTTGGGCAATTGTCACCTAACATACGAGGAGCTTAACTCTGTTTTAGTTCAAATTGAAGGAGTTTTAAATTCTCGGCCACTCACACCGTTATCGTCAAATCCAGAAGATCTGTTGCCTCTCACTCCTGGTCATTTCTTAATTGGGCGACCTCTCACGTCTCTCCCTGTAAAGGATATCCGAGACTACTCCACTCATCACTTGACGCGCCATCAACGTGTTGAGCAGCTGCGGCAGCATTTCTGGTCTCGATGGAGCAAGGAATATGTCTCCGAGCTCCAGCAACGAGTAAAGTGGCGTACCGGCAACAACAGCCTGAACCTGGACTCCCTCGTTGTCATAAAAGAGGATAACCAGCCACCGATGAAGTGGAAGTTGGGCCGCGTCGTTGGTCTTCATCCTGGCACAGATGGCATAAGCAGAGTTGCCGACATCAGGACTCAAAATGGGACTATCAGACGGGCATTCTCCAAAATCTGCCCTTTATTGGAAGACAACTGTTGAAAGGCGAGCTTCCAACGGCCGGGGGCATGTTAATGCATCAGTTAACTCGGCGCAATTAGTAGACAGTAACACAGTTGCTATAAGTATTTTATCAGGCGTTAATCTTATTGTCCTTGAATTCATTTTCAATGTCACACTTGTCAAAGTAAAAAATTATAAAGGGAATCACTGCGTGCTACATCCTGAGTTTTTTAATTCCCCAAATTCCCAAGAAGTTCCTTCAGTTTTTATCCAATGGCCTAGCCATGATAAAGCGTCAACAGAGTGGCCAGGCCATCGAGGATGACCGTCTCCACATCTTGACCCTGCCTTATCGCCTTAATAAGATTCATCAAAAGCTTGATGGCGCAGGTCGTGAATTCCTGTTTGGTGGTTGATGTAGCTTTGGCGCCGACAGCGCCGCCACTCGTCTCTTCGGTGAACTTTCTTGGTACCGACTTATTCCGCGGCGCTATGCCGGCGCCAGTGGTCGGTTCCGTAGTTTTCACGCCCTGCGCCTTGCTCGAGGCAGGGTCGGCCTTAGGGACGTCTCCCTGTGTCGTAGGGGGGGGGGGGGGGGGAGGGTCGACTTCTTGCCTTTTCCCTTACCCCCGCGTCTCTTCTTTTTCCTCCGCCCTGAGGAGGAGGCTTGGTTGCGTTCCGTAGGCCCGTTGGCCGCCGCCATGAGCGACGTGCCCTGTTGGGCCTCTTCCGGCATGGTTTGCGGCCCCTCGGTGGCCACTAAGGGCCGGCGCGACTTAGCCGTGATGGCGGCGGTCCCCGCCCGCTTGTTCCTAATCTCGTGTTGGAACACGGGGCACTTCAAGTTGCACGCGGGGTGCGGGCCACCGCAGTTCACGCAGGTGGCCGCTTCCTCCCGCGGGCGCGGGCAATCTCGTGCAGCGTGCCCCTCCCTGCACCGCACACAAGCGAGCGGGCGGTGGCACTGGTGCGAGCTGTGCCGGAATTGCTGGCACCGGTGGCACTGGGCTGGGCCTTTTTTCCCCCTCCAAGCCTCTATCTTGACACCCCGCATGTACAGGAACACGGTGGTGTCATAGATAGCCCGGACATCTGGCGTCTTCTTTATTATCGCGTGGAACACGCAGCCGGGTCTTCCTTGTGCGCCCTTAATGTGGCGCACGTACTCCGGCTGGTATCCCAGCGTCCGGAGTTCCTCCTCAATCTCCTTCGGGTCCGTGTCAGCCGGTAGTCCCCGAATCGCCACCTTGAGGCTCTTCTCCGCTGGTAGTCAGTAGGCAAACCATGAAATGCCTACCTCCTTCTCCAGCGCGGTCAGGTAGCGCTGGACCAGCCGGTACTCCTCCTCCGTACCGGGGGTGAAGCGCACACCCGCCCCGTACGGACGGCCGTTGGGTGGCCGGCCCAGCTTGGCGGCAATGGCGCGGAAGTGGGTGGCCCAGTTGGGCAACCTCTCCACTACCAGCGGTGGGTAGCGTGGCTTCTTTGGTTGCTGCGCCGCTGGTGTCGCCTGAGAGGCGGCAGGGGCGACAGCAGAGGGGACACCTGTCACTGTAGGGTGTGGGGGTAAGATCAAGCCACTTACCCCGGCGTCTATAAAAGTGGGTGTCGGAGACCGCGGCTGTGTGCGGCGCGCCGCGTCCGCAAACGTCGGCGACGCAGGGGCCTCGAGGCAGGCCCGCTTTCCTCCCTCCGCGGTGCCGGACTCCGACGAGCTCCGTCTTCTTGGCACCTTTCGCTGGGGTCGGGGCTCCAGGTCAAATTCGAACCCGAACCCTACCGGCTGCGAAGGTGCCGTCTTCATGGGGTGCTGCCCCGCCCCTCCTCCCACGGCGGGCCGCTGGCCGGATCGCGGCGTCGTATCAGGTGACACGTCGCCGCGACCGGACGCGGCCGAACCCACCGATGCCAACGACATGCTCGATCCCGCGCGAGATGAGCATGCCGACAGACCGGCGGGCGAGTCGTACGCGGAGGTGCGAGGGGGCGCCGGTGACTCCGGCGCCCTTGGCGAACACATCACTTCACTCACTCCACTTTTCACTTTGGCCGCGCTCGCCGGACCCGCCAGCGAGAAGCGGGGACCGGGCGCGGCGGTACGCGAAGGCGGCACTTTCTTGGGTATAGCCCCCGTGGGCGCCGGCGCCGGCGCCGGTGGTGACGCGAAGCGCGGCGTTGGCGCAGCGGAGCGCTCATGGGGCGCGCGAGTGCGCATGGCTGGCACTGTCGGCGCCGAGTACGCGGACGGCGCGGCGGGCGCGGACGCGCGCACCGCAGCGGTATTGCGCGCGGGCGGCGCCGCGACGTGCGCATACGGCGCACGACCAGGGTTCGCGGCAGACCCCGGCGCCTGAGTGGGCACCGGGCGGAACGCGGCCGGGCGGATCGGTACCGCCTGTTGGTGACGGCCCGACGACGGTAGGGGCGCACCGCGCGCTGGCGCCGGTGTCGTCGATGGGCCGGCAGCTACAGCGGCGCCCGATCTCCCCCCTCCTCTTCCTTCTTCAGTCTTCTTCCTCCTTTCTTGCTGCTGCCCAGCCGGCAGCGGACCGGACGTCGCATCGCCGATATTCGGCAACGACGTCGCCCGGTCCAGCGCCGGCGGGTTTTCTTGGTCCCCGGCATCGCGGCCCAACGAGCCGCGCTTGCTGGGTTTTGGCATGGTTATCTTTTTCTTCACTAAAATTATCGGACTAGAATACTCGGATTCGGACTCTCGGATAATGCACTTCTGTAAAAGGTCACTGATGATTTCGCGAACTCTAATTTTTTCAGCAATTGAAAGTTTATATGGGCGGTAGGTAATGGGTACGTTACTGGTTAGATTGATATGCATTTCGCCCGTAGTGACAGTAGTTGTCGCCGTGCCTGTTATAAAAAACTCCGCAAAATCATCAATTACCCTCTTAAGAGATTCCCGCTCTGCACCCTGAAGTGGTGTAACTATAGGTATGTTAGTTTCTTTAGAGACCGTGAACACAAGAGACGTGTTCTGACCGTCAGGCGCTCGGGGTGCGCTGGACCGTCCCAACGCTTATGCATCTGCGCATCAGCAGTGGGACGACCCAGGCTGCCAGGCACTTCTTCTCCTGCAACCGAGCGGGTGGGCAGGTTGCGGATAGCCCAACTCCGGCTGCGGGATCGACTGTCAGGTCGATCCCGCGGCCGAAGCATCTTGAAAAAGATCCCGGACAAGAGAAGTTCCCGAAGGTCAAATCACAGGCTTAGGGTAACCTATAAACCCCTTCTCCATGTTCCATGTGCACATGGCTGCATACCGGGCGGCGCTTTCCCCTTGCGGGCTGATCTCACATCTGTATAGTGTTGGATCGGTCTGTTGGGGGGGGGGGGGGGGGGGGAGTGGCTCGGTGTGTAGCCGTGTGTACTCATAATCCTAAACAAGTCCTTTCCTTCCTATCCTGATCTTCCATCGATCCTAAATCCCAGGTCAACTCCCAGGCCTGGGTTACCTTACAACCCTTGACCTCTTTATCCTTAAATTGTCCCTCCCTCCCATCCCTATATCCTGTCGGTCCCAGAGGAGGGGTAACCTCTTATCCAAAAGCCCACCCTCCGAAACCATGAAGCAGCAGGAAAATAATATTACCCAGGTGGGTCCCGGCCAAGCCGGGGAATCCCACACCGCTATGGCGGTCAGCTCCCAACGTAATCTGGGGGGGGCATCCAACTGCAATTTGGTGCCGTGCTCTACAGCGCGGCCGGCTGCTGAACAAGCGCCAACAACTCAGGCTGCTGAACAAGCGCCAACAACTCTGACCACGGCTGCGACCAACGCGCCAACAAACCCAATTTCGGTTGCGACTCACGCACCTATGACGTCCACGAGCCTCTGGCAACAGAGCATCGTGAGAAAGAGCGTCACCTATAACCCAGACAACGACCAAGACAAAGCACCTATCGCGAGCCTAGACGGCGAACTTCGCACGCTGGCACTACAGCGTGAGAGGATCGAAGTCAGGCTAGACGAATTGACACACGCACAAAGAAGGACTGGGAAGGAGGACGGGCCTGGCAGCTCTACCACTCTCCCGGTTGATGAAGTACGCCTGCTGCAACAAAAGCGCGGAAAAATCTTAACCCGGGAGAAGGAATTAGGCGACCGAAAGCGCAAAATCCGCGTAGGCACTAGCCGGCGCGAAGCGCAATCGGACGCCGAAGGGGAGGTACGCGACCGGCCGCAAGTACGCGAGGGGGAAACCCAGCGCGAAAAGCGGCTGGACGCGGAACCAAGTGAGCGGGGGCAAGTCTGCGTAGGGGAAACCCGGCGCGATAAGTCCCCGCTCGCGGTGATAAGTGGACAGGGACAAGTACGCGTAGGGGAAACCCGGCGCGAAAAGTCCCCGAACACAATAGAGTCTGCCAGGGTCGCCAGTCGACCCGAGTCTATGGACAGGACCCACGACCCAACTCGACCCAGACACAGGAGGAAAAGGCGAGGTGGAGCCTTGCACAAGAGGATGTTGGCAGCAAATGCCTTGCCAAGCACCTCTGAGCCGCAGCCTGGACCAAGCGGTTCGGGGCCGGTAAAGAGGGAGCGCCCCGACGACACGGCCTCTCCGAGTGCGATCCAAGGGGACTCCAAACGTGTGAGGGTCCACTCCGCTCAGGGGGAACGGAAAACCAACCTACGCGCGGGCCACGAAGGACATTCCTAAGGGGTTGGCCGTAGCTATCTGTTTCCCTCCGCCCTCCAGAGACCTGACTAAAGAAGAAGCAGAATTTATTAAGAAGAGTCTTGAGGATATGCTGATGGATACGGATTCGACAGCACCACTCCCGGCCTTCCGCGGATACCCACGGGTAGCGGAGGGCACGGTGCAGATATGGTGCGAAGACGAAAACGCCCTAACCTGGCTGACTCAAAATGCTCCGAAAATTAGACTACCGGACACTGAAAACACACTGACAGTACTGAGACAAGCAGACGTACCCACCCGTGCCCGAGCCGCGCTCTTCGTCCCTCGTTATACAGGTGACGTAGCCCGGCTCCAAGGTATTCTGATTCGTCAGAATACCTGGTACGACATCGCCAGGTGGTCCCTATATAGGGCAACAACCGTCGGTGGCGACAACTACGAGACTTTTTTGACCCTGGGTGTGCCACTGGAGGATGTTGATAGGGTCTGGGCCAGGGAGCGACGGATATCGTACCTACTTGGGTCGATATACTTGCGCTTCTGGCCCACGGTCCAACCCTCTGGCGACCAGACTGACAGCACGAACGTAACAACGACACAGACGACGACACGGACAACGACACAGACGACGACACGGACAGAGGACGCGGAAATGGCACAGTTGGAGGAGGTCATGGCTCGTGCGGCAATGGATGACGATGAGCCGACTCAGCCTACATCGCCCGGTTGGAGCGAAAAGCTTCTAGCTTCGTCGCCGAGCGATCCACACGAGGACCAGAACAGGGTGGGGGTAGGGGGTAGATCATCAGATGGATCCATCTCCGACTAGCCCTACCTTGCCACCGTCAACAACCCTCAGTATCATCCAAACTAACCTCCAGCATAGCCAGACTGCCACGGCTAGTTTACGCAGGGCGCTGGAGGTAAAGCCCCAGACTATAGCTCTGATCCAAGAGCCGTGGATCAGAAATAATAGAATATGCGGCCTCGGTAACATCGGAGGTAAGCTAATTCTCAACACACATGGCTCAGAAAAACCAAGAACCTGTGCTTACATACCTAAAGACATTCCCATCACACCACTTACCCAATTCTGTTCCAGAGACCTGACAGCTATCAGGCTCAATACTGTAGGCGATATACCAGATGTTGTACTGGCCTCGGTCTACATGCCGGGGGAGGATGCTGAGTGTCCTCCGAAGGAGATGGCCGACCTGGTGCAGCACTGCGAGCACGCAAAATTGGACCTCATCATTTGCACCGATTCAAATGCCCACCATCCACTCTGGGGCAGCGACGCATCGAACCCCAGAGGAGAGGTATTATCCACTTATTTATTCTCTACTAATCTTAACATTGTAAACCGCGGCTCAGAACCCACTTGGGTCACAGCTCGAGGTCAGACAATAATTGACTTAACACTCGCTACAGAAAACGCGGCTAATTTTATTGCAAACTGGC
The DNA here is from genome assembly GCA_946251885.1 of Cosmia pyralina. Classification (NCBI taxonomy): domain Eukaryota; kingdom Metazoa; phylum Arthropoda; class Insecta; order Lepidoptera; family Noctuidae; genus Cosmia; species Cosmia pyralina. The sequence goes on along the minus strand of OX276342.1, from coordinate 18,816,790 downwards.
ACGTGTCGGACGAGCCTTCTTGCTCAGATCATAGAAGGATCCGCTTTACACTAACAACCAACACAAGGAAACCCACATCGAGGCGAAACCCGCGGCGCACTGATGTCCCCAGGTTTAAACAGCTCCTAGCCTCACTACTAGTTAGACACTTATCACAGGTAACCATAAGAGACCAGGCACAACTGGAATATACCGTGACAAAATTATCAGAATACCTAATCGAAGCATACTATGCATGCTGTAAACTAAGAGAGCCACAAACCAAGGGTGAGAGAAACCCCTGGTGGAATGCTGAACTTAGTAAACTCAGAGATGCATTACGTAGACAATTCAACAGAGCAAAAAACACTAGACTCCCGGATGACTGGGAGATATACAAAGAGACACAATACAAATACAAGAAGCAGATCAGAAATGCCAGGAGAACCGCCTGGCGGAGATTCTGCGAATCAATTGAGACAAATAATGAAGCCGCAAGGGTAAGAAAGATCCTATCAACCGATTAGGACCGAACTCTTGGCGCGCTGAAAAAACCCGATAATTCATACACAACGACCGTCCAAGAAACTAGCAAGGTCCTTCTTGAGACCCACTTTCCAGACTGTAGACTCTTAGAGGACAGGACGTGGGAGGGTGAATCGGAATGGACCCCAACGGAGCAAGATTGGTCTAGAGCACACAACATAGTAACAAAAGACCGGATAAAGTGGGCTATCGACTCCTTTCAGCCATATAAGGCTGCAGGACTGTATTATGGCATTTTCCCAGCCTTACTGCAGTGGGGAGGGGATCTTTTGACACCATGGCTGTTAGAGATATATCGAGCCTGCATTGCACTCAGATACACACCCCTTGCATGGCGCGAAGTGAAAGTCATCTTTATACCCAAACCTGGAAAACCCGACTATACACAACCTAAGGCTTATAGACCTATAAGCCTCACATCATTTTTACTGAAAACTCTCGAGAGACTCTGTGACAGGTATATCCGTGATGGACCTCTTCGGGTAAAACCACTCCATAAACAACAGCATGCATACTCCACTGGCAGATCAACTGAAACTGCACTGCACAGTGTAGTATCCAAAATTGAATGCGCAGTGGACCACAAATGCTCATCATTGGCTGCCTTCATTGATATAGAGGGCGCCTTTGACAAAACCATGTTTGACAGCATCAACATGGCCCTCGACAGACATGGCATAGACTTGACACTAAGAGGTTGGATCACCAACATGCTCAAATTAAGAGCTGTGCAGGTAACAGTGAACGACAGCACAAGGGCCATTGTGGCAAAGGGATGCCCGCAAGGGGGAGTCCTTTCTCCGCTGTTATGGAACCTGGTTGTTGACAGCCTCATTAAAACCCTCAATGACAAAGGATATTACACCGTACACTACAGGTAATGCTGGGATTGCCGCCACTGCACCTTATCGTGCGGGAGGAGGCAGCCCTGGCTGCCTTTAGGCTCCATATAACAGGAACCTTGAGTAATGATTCTAGAATCAAGCATACACGCATAAAGGAGGACGCGATCAAACGACAACCAATGATGGCGTCACCATGCGATAGAGCACCGAAACAACACTACTTTCAAAAGAACTATAACATAATACTCACAGAAGAACGGTGTGACTACTCAGGCCCGCAAGAGCTGAGAGTATACACCGACGGATCTAAGACCGACTCCGGAACCGGAGTCGGAGTTTTCTCATACGACCTTAACATTAACATATCCAGCTCGCTGGGAATGTTCAACACTGTCTACCAGGCAGAGTGTGTGGGTATTATTCAAGCGGCTTACGCCATAGAGGCAAGGAGAGTTACGGATACTCGTATACGTATACTCTCCGACAGTGCCTCCGTACTCCAATCCTTACAGAGAAAACACATCTCCTCGAGACTTACACTAGAATGTCACATTGCACTGGAGCGTATAGCGGTATCTAACCGCAATACTGTGACACTGCAATGGATAAAAGGACACAGCGGATCACTGGGTAACGACGCAGCTGACGATTTAGCTAGGAGAGCATCTAGCACGTCAGTCTGTGGACCTGAACCAATTGTACCCATCCCCTTCAACCAGTTACGCAGGTGGCTACAGGAGTCCACTCATACACAGGCGGAGAGTTGGTGGTCCTCGACACCAGGATGCAGGCAGTCTAGGGAGGCCATGCCATCTATAGATGGCAAGCTAACCAGACGTCTGTTACGCCTGGACAGGCATAGTTTGCGCCTGGTGACGGGAACTATCACAGGACACTGCTCACTAAACAAACACTTCCACACAATGGGAATAACGGACAGTCCTCTGTGCAGGGCCTGCCTGGAGGCTGAGGACACCGTAACGCATGTGCTTTTTGATTGCACAGGCGTCACCCAGATTAGAACTAAAACTCTTGGAACACCCAGATCTTTCGCAGATGTTTTGAACAGACTTGGAGACTTGATCGACTTCTGGAATGAGGTGGGTTGGTTGGAATAACCCCCCACTCCCCCCCGAAGGCCGCTATGGCCCACGCACAATGGTCCACATGAAGGACTAAGTGCGGAAACCATACCTTCTAACTAGGAACTAGGACCGTCAGGCGCGAATTAAGTAAGCGACAACGGAAGTAATTAAAAAAAATAACTTTATTCGGACAGAACTACAGCTTAACAGTAATTAACTTCATCTAATAAAATATTGATCTTATATACTAACTTATTGCTAACGTAGTACATACATGACGTGATCAGATATGACGCATGTCCTAGATAATTATAAGTGCTGATCAAGCAATGGAATATTTGGAAATAATACATCTAATAAATACTTATTAGCTGACAAAGCTAATATTGGTAGATTGGGGTTCCTTAACTCCTCCCTCCCCAAGAGAGAAATTATCCGAAGGTGTTGCAGACGGTTTCGGAGAATTTCGCCAAAAGTTTATAAACTGAAATTTATACATTATAAAGATAACTATTGCTATTACAATGATCACATACTCGAAGATAGTCCATATACTGATTTCTATTGTCACTGTTTGGGAGCGTAGGTTCGTATCCTACCGGCTGCGCCAATTAAGTAAGCGACAACGGAAGTAATTAAAAAAAATAACTTTATTCGGACAGAACTACAGCTTAACAGTAATTAACTTCATCTAATAAAATATTGATCTTATATACTAACTTATTGCTAACGTAGTACATACATGACGTGATCAGATATGACGCATGTCCTAGATAATTATAAGTGCTGATCAAGCAATGGAATATTTGGAAATAATACATCTAATAAATACTTATTAGCTGACAAAGCTAATATTGGTAGATTGGGGTTCCTTAACTCGCGCGTGTGAGATATTGTCGGTCTTTGGTTCTGGTGTACGTTATGCCATCCCTATTCAAAATGTCAGTTCCAATAATCAGGGGTATACTCATAAATGCGGCCGGTACTACAACGAAATCGGCCTCTAGTGCAATATTAGCAAACTCAACTATAACAGTTACATAAGACGTGGACACAATTTTGTGGTTACTAATACCCTCCAACACACGCTTAGTAGGTTTTACTGCGCAAGCCAGATGTTTTACTAAGTCGGACGATATGAGGGAGACATTAAGTGCGCCGCTGTCTATTAACACATCGACCGGTATGCCGTGTACTACTGCGGTGGTTATGTCGCTGTTTCTTCCGCAGGATCCTGACAAAAATTTACATTACGTTTGTTCTGCTGACCCTGTGGTCCAGACGATCTTTCTTTGGCGAAACAAACGTCCTCCGTATGCCCTATCTTTTTACAGAACGTGCAGGTTGGAACGTTAGGACGTACTTTAGACACTGGCTCGGACGGTTTAGATTTTTTTGGGCAGTTGTGAGACAAGTGACCTTGGACCTTACAGTTAAAACAGGTCTTATACTGATTCGAATCTGCACGTTCTGTACCGCGTTTTCGTGACAGAGGGTAGGCCGTAGTTTTAGCTGAGCCACCCTTCGTTTGCTCTGGCTTCGCATATATAGAAAGAAAGGACACCAGATTTTCTGTAGAGAGTTCTGCGTTTGCCGCCGCTGCCCGCACTTGTGCATCTTCTATGCCGCGGACCACTATTTGCGTCATTAACTCCTCACTAAGGCCTTTGACAATGCGCAAGCGGAGCAGGGTACGTCTCGCGTACTCAGCGTACGACGTGAATTTGTTAGACGTCGTGTTCATCGTTTCAAAAAGTATCGTCGCGTAATCTAATTTTCGGGGGCAAAGTGGTTTGAATTCGCGTTTAAAGCTACTCCACGATCTATCAGAGGTTACCCATTCGTTTAACCAAGTTCTCGCGTCACCTTTTAAACATCCGGCTACGCGTGACAAGCATTTGCTGTCGCTCAAGCGATTAGCTATTTGTGCGCGATCCACTTCATCACACCAAGAGTCCACGTCATGGATAGACGGGTCAAAGTTTGACACAAAATAATGGGAACGTCCCGGATTTATGGAGTGGATCGCATCTACTATAGTTTGAGCCACGGACGGAGCCGTCGGGTCCGGTTGCGAAATGGGGGTAGACGTAAATTTTTTCTCGATCATTTCTAGACGGGATAAGATTGTGTCTAGCGTTCGTGTTTCTGTGGGGGTAGATCGCGTTGTTTGACTAAAATATGACGCATGCGGTGGCGTCCCGTTCGATCGCACTCTAGAGGGAGTCCGTTCGCGACGACTACGTGACTTATTCCGAAGTTTTCGTGAGCTATCTCGCGACCGATCGCGCCTACGATGCCGTCGGTGCGATCTGCTACGCGATCTGCTCCGTGAACTATGCGTGTTAGGCATGTTCAGCCGCCAAACAAGTTTTATGTACACAAAACAACAATAAAACAAAAAATCACACACGTGGGTAACGACACAATTCCTCTGTTATGAAATTCAATCTGAACAAGGGGCCTAAATTGGGGTTATTATCCCACTTCTGATATTAGGACAGAAGTGAAATAACAATTAAAAAAAAGAACTTTTTATTAACCTAAAAACTAATAACATGAATTTCATAAAAATAATTATAAAACTTCACAAAATTACAATCAGAGGAACAAAGTCATCACTATCTAATCAAATCAAGGAAATCAATAAGAGAATAATGAGATACAGAAATACCAGATTTAGCAGATTACACCGAACGGCCGACGGACAGCGCGTCCGCACGCAACGTAGTCCAAACGAAAAAGTGTCCCTAAACCATTAGTTAGTTAGTTAGTTATAAATGGTATCTCGCAGTTGACCACTGAGGGTCGAGACTGCTCAACCGGGCGTTTCCTGTGGGTTCTTTAAGCGAACTTAAAGCCCCCGGCCAGGCTTAAAACTAAGGTAAATTATTAGTCGACTGAGCGTCGCTAATAATAGGACAGCCAGACGGGGCAGGCTGGATCATAACGGGGGGGATAAGTGCTACAGGCTCAGCTGTGCCCCCAGCTGGCACAGCTTCACCGAGTAGGGGATAGGGGGGGGGGGACCGTCCCTAAACCGCCGCCTGCGGTAGTTTTATAGTGACCGCGCCCCCCCATGTTCCTAGGCTAGGTAGAAACATCCAACAATATATATATATCCACTTAATTAAAAGCTTTGTATGTCAAGATGATTATTAGTTATTTACTGTGTATGAAACTAGTTATGAACATGGTGTGGAAGGAAAGGGTTTCATGAAGAAAAGCACAGAAAGACAAGACTAGGTATTTATTATTTCAATTAGGCTTGTCAATAATTATTTATCTAAGAAAGCTATTTGTCCGTTCGCAAAACTAGGTAACCATGGAGAAGAACGGACAAGAAACTCCACGGGAACTTTAGTATTTTATCCATACATTTTTACATTAGGATCAGTCTTAATTAGGTATCACATTACCTTATAAATATAGATCAGATCATCATAGATCATTTTTCTCAAAGTTAGCAACTATAACAATAGATAGGAATTGCACAATATCATGATCAAGATATAATATTATCAATCAACTTACATGAACATTGTAGTTAGATCTTTCACAAGATCCAAGAGAATCCATTTTACACAGAACTTCTGCTATGCAGCGTGGTGTTTTACATTGGCTTAGCCAATGACGTATTATAACTTTTAGCAACTTAATAATTACGGACATGGGACACCACTCATGGTCTGTCTGTACCGTTTAACAGTTGTAACCAAAAGACTTGGATGATAGGACCTCCTTAGCAGCTTTATATTTACGGCAGACACCAGAGGGTCTTTACCGTACGACAGCTAGCATAACGAGTCCCCCTAATTCGGGGTAGTCCCGTCTTTTATAGTTTTTAAATATTACTGGTACCTACCTACTAGGTACAAACTATTCCCACCTCTTGGCGCCATTTTAGACCAATCACAGATGGTTATACATAATTGCCAAATAAATTCTAAAATAGGTATTAATTAACAAATCATATATTGTGAGACTGTTTTAAAACATTAAGGGATCATTTAGGAATACAGTTATTGTTTATTTATAATCTAAAAGTAAGATCTGTTACGATATTAGTTTCAACCAATCAAGGGTCATGATTTATTTCTGCCAATCACAGGTCATGACTATTGTTACAAGTTATTTAGAAATAACTTGGTACATAGAAATTGCAATGTAAAATCATGAGAAACATTATTAATATCATATTAATTATTACTTATTCATTTACAGTATTGTTATTATAATCAAGTATAATCTTGATTATCAGTAGCCACCATAATTGTCTATTGTGCGACAACTCTACAATCGTTGTTGGTAATACGAGTATTTTAAGTCGCAATATAAACAATTAATATAAAATACATCTGTCTATGAAATATCAATCAAAGAAATGCAAATAACGATATGTACATTTCTACATATAAAACATTAATTTACGTTTAATAAAATATCACTGAAATGTAACGTTTCCGAACGTCACTATCATCTTTAAAGTGATAGCTGACGTTCTATGACTTTATTTTGATTAATAGGGTCAATATCATATTATATTATAAGTACAACATTAATTATTCTATTCGTGAAACATTAATTTACGTTTATCAAGTTTATTCAAATGTTACTGAAATGGAACGTTTCCGAACGTCACTGTCATCATTCATTCTGACAGAGTGACACTGACGTTCGTAATAAGATTATCAATAAACTATTCAATTACTTAATTATTCTCCATAAATACGAACAATCGTTAATAATCCAACACACGCATGCACGCACGTTGAAAAGCATCCGTAATAAAAAGATAAAAACTCAAAAAGAACTAAATTATTAATAAGCCGTGGCAGCTAAGAGACGACCAGTCCCAACTGACGGCGCCCGTTCACGAACATCACGCATGGATCATAGCTAAGCATTCCTCAGATGTGTTCCTCTGTGGCCGTACCACAGTTTAGTACTCAGAGATGCTATAGTTCGAAATAATACCTACCTAAAGTCTACTTTCATCGGAATATACACAGTCTGGCCATAAATACTGTTACAATTAAAAATAAGAAAGATATTACATTTGAATTTGGAATCTGTAATTTTTATACGATTGTTCATTGAGTTTTCTAATTTTGGCGCCAATACATTGTACAATATTTTGCGATATTAAAATGGAGTGGGGTGATAACGAGAACCGAATCGCTGTGATTGCATTACACAAAGTTGGTATGGAGCCAAATGCAATGTTTAAAACTCTACATACGCTTGGTTTTAGTCAAATGTTTGTGTACCGGGCTATTAATAGGTACAATGAGACCTCCTCTGTTTGTGACAGAAAAAGATCAGAGGGGCAATTCCCGTATTTTTATAACAACGTTCGCAATCTCATCTCAGTCTCAATCTGTCAAAATTGTATAGAGTTTGCCTACATTTTTGACATTTTGATTGTCGCTGGCTGACATTGTGACTTGAATTTGAACGTTTTTAATTACGAGAATTGGCCCTCTGGTCGTTCACGTAGTGTTCGTACGAAAAAGGTGGTCAAAGCAGTAAGGGAAAGAATTCGAAGAAATCCTGTCCGAAAGCAGATTTTATCTCGGGAGATGAAGATAGCACCCAGAACCATGTCGAAGATGACTTAGGACGTGCAGCCTATAAGAGACGCACTGGTCATTTTTTTTACTAATAATTTAAAAAAGAATAGGGTGGTAAAATCGAAACAACTACTGAAGCGGTACGCAAAGGGAGGTCACAGAAAAATTTTGTTTACGGATGAGAAAATCTTTACAATTGAGCAACATTTTAACAAACAAAATGACCGTATTAATGCTCAGAGCTCTAAGGTAGCTTCCCAATTAGCCGACAGAGTGCAACGTGGGCATTATCCGACTTCAGTGATGGTTTGGTGGGGTGTTAGCTATGAAGGAGTGACTGAGCCATATTTTTGTGAAAAAGGTATCAAAACATCGGCACAAGTGTATCAAGATACCATTCTTGAAAAGGTAGTTAAGCCCCTTAACAACACCATGTTCAATAACCAAGTATGGTCCTTCCAACAAGACTCGGCGCCGGGTCATAAAGCTCGGTCCACGCAGTCTTGGTTGGAAGTGAACATTTCGGACTTCATCAGAGCTGAAGACTGGCCGTCGTCTAGTCCCGATCTAGATCGTAATCCGCTGGATTATGATTTATGGTCAGTTTTAGAGAGTACGGCTTGCTCTAAACGCCATGATAATTTGGAGTCCCTAAAACAATCCATACGATTGGCAGTGAAGAATTTTCTCATGGAAAGAGTGCGTGCTTCTATTGATAAATAAATAAATAAAATAAAATAAAATCTTTTTATTTCAGGCAAGATGCCCATAATATTGTTAGTATACAACTTAAAAACTATGTTAGTTACATTATTAAAAAAAAATTAATTAAGGTACTTGCCGCCCTCTGGGGCCCCAGGCACACGCAATTGTGCTTGAACCCAGTGCCGCAGAAGGGGGCTGTCCAGCTTGTGGCTGAGCACGTTCAGGATGGTGTTGGCGCTCCCACGCGTACGGAACATCAGCGATGCGATGCGGCGCCGCAGCACAGTGTGAAAGCCGTCTGTGTGCGCTTGCGCAAACATCGCAGACGCACTACAGTAACGTGGGAGCCCCACCAGAACCCTGAACGCATCAATATATTGTACTCGAAGAGCGTTGATGGCCCGCTGCGTGTATGTGACCCACAGATTGCAGGTGTAGAGAGTTTGGCAGAACGCTTTAAACAAAGTGATTTTTACCTCAAAACTACACCTTGCAAATCTGCGTGCCAACATATTACAGCGGACCGCCATCGCCCTCCTTTCCCTTTCTATATCCCCGTCATCTTTTAAATCCTCGTTGACGACATGGCCGAGGTATTTAAATTCATTTACTCTTCTAAGAGCGACAGCATTAAGCAGCACAGGTGCCACGTCCCCCAGCTTCCGACCCCTGGCTTGAAACACCAGGAGCTCGCTTTTCCGGGCATTGTACAGGAGACCATGTACCCTTGCATAATCCTCACATACACCTATCAGCCTTCTGAGTGCGGCTATTGATGGGCTGAGCAACACCATATCGTCTGCATAACTAATACTATTGATACAATGACCATCAATTGAGCATCCGACTCCAGTGTCGCTCAGCTCACCAATTAGCCCGTTCACGTACAAGTTGAAGAGCGAAGGAGATGTTAACCCCCCCTGCCTCACTAGTAGGTGGAAATTGGGGTTTCTGGATCAGATGAGATCCAGAAACATCCCAATTTCAACCATCATTCATTTCATCCTCAGATGAGCTCCAGAAACGTCCCAATTTCAACAATCATTCATTTTTTTTTTATCCTCATTTCAACCATCATTCATTACATTCGAAAATGAAATATTAGTGTGGTCTACATTGCGCCTCAGTTATGTTTAAGTCCCGTGTAATAGGGAGAGCGCCTATCGCCAACTACCGGCCACCAATCCGAAGGGAATGGGAAATGGGATCGAACTCACTCTAGTTATCATTTCATCATTCCACAATTCAAGTATGCATATTTAGGTATCAGTAACACGCAGTGCCTACAGTGTGTACGATACGGCATTGAATATGGAATGCGCTCATATTTTGTCCACCGCTGCCTTATATAGAGTGTAAGTGTAAACAACAGTCACTAGCATCAATATGTATACATTTTGTAAAATTCAAAAGCGATTTTCTCGTGTAATAAATACTGCAACTTGGGGATAAGTCCTTTTTCATATTACTATCCAAAATACTATGCTCATAACAACATTAAAAATAACAATCAATACAGTTGAAGAAAATCACTTTTAATAATTGCTTGGTGTCATTTTGGTGCTCGTGGCTGTACTCATCATTATGAACAACTTTTACTATGAAACTAAAACTGAAAACAGCTGATTTTCACTATTTCAGGTTTGGCCCCATAGTAAAAGTTGTTCATAATGATGAGTACAATGACACCTTAAAATAATGACAGAATTACACTTACACTCTTTAAAGCACAGTGGCTATTTGTGCTAAACTCTTCTATTAAGTAAGTAGGTACTTCATATTTTATGAGGTAGAAATAAAAAGTTTTTTTTTTTTTTTAGTATTATTTTATTTTAAATAGGTATAACATGTTACATAGTTGCTTATCAACATCTATTTATTACCACATACACTTAGACATTTAGACATATTTAACAGAGCGGTACTTAATTTTATTAAATCTACGCTTTTGGTTCGATGTCATCCTGAATTTTGGTTATTAATTCTCTCGTAGTGGAATATATATCATCAAATAATATGGTACTTACAACATGCTGAACACACACATCAGCTTCACAATTACACATCGGCTGTTCAGATTTCGGAAAACTGTCTGCATCGTAAATTTCAATCTTGATTATTTTTGTCCCGCGAGTAACAGGTTTCTTTATATATTGAAAAAACGTTTGATCCGTTTTTGGTCTTTTACTAGCAAGACCCAGCGTTTTCTGTCCAGGTGTTTGTTGAACTGTTGCTTGATTCATAGGTATAAAATTGAAAAGCTCTTCAGTGTCCTGAAAAAAAAAAAATACAAAAATCAACTGCTATGTCTCAAATCTCAATACAAACATTATGGTTGAAACATAGCGTTATGTAGGTACAAATAAATACTGGCTGGTTTACGATATACATATACCAAATAATGATTATCTACTAATTGTGTTAATATTTTGATAGTTGGATAAAATATTGGTAAATAAAATATTATTAACACTTACCGACATTACGCGATAATAACGTTCTACCCAGTCAGGACTCGGGTGCAGAAATTGAATGATAGATTTTTAGTTTTTTTTTTTCTATTTATATAGAATTTAATTTTAATCAACAGAGTTCAAAATCGTACGTTTTTATTCGATGTTGATAACCCGGACAAAAATGGTATGGTGAAATTGTAAACCCCAAGACATCACGGCGCCAAACATTATATTGTTTACCGTAAATTTACAGTGATAAAATAAATACTACTGTACGTTTGTTCACTGTAATTTTTTCATACATTTTATTGAGAAGATTCGGCAGGCAAACTCATCGTATGTAAGTAGTATGCCATTTATAATGACTTAGCAAAGTATGTTGTAATTCTTTATATGGAGACAGATCAAAACAAAATAGCTAATCGACATACTATTGTTACGCCTGGTTTTGCCTACTATTATTATGTCGTTATTTAAACTTATAATTTTTAAGTCACCTAAAGAAAGGTAATATTGATTAGAATGTCGGTTGGTATTTACCTCAAGATTTGCTGAATCGATATGGGCTGTGGTTTACATCCTCAAAAAGTATTAAAAAAAAAATGAATTACCGTTAGGTATCCCGATTAAAATTGTTTGTATACTGTAGGTATATATTGCTTTTATTATTACAGCAAGATTGTAAAACTGTTTAAAAATCTAAAAGTAGATCTTGAGTCTTGACAATAGCGGTCAGAGAAATGATCTAAAATTAATATAAGTTGATAAACACATCACCGTCTTTTTGCTTGATATAGTCGGGTAAAAATTATTACAGTAAGCTAAACTAGTTGTTACCACAAAATAGATAGGTACAGAAGGCCGATTCCATACAAAGAGTGGCGGGTCCTACTCACGACGATCTTGAATCAAGTCGGTTGATCCGCAAACGTTAGTCGAATCGACCAATAGCCAGCCGTTAGCGAATGCGCATACTTCACGCTTATGGGTGTGGGTGCGCACAATATCGTTCACTGTAGGGAGCCAGCCTTCTGCACTTATCTATTTTGTATTGTATCAGCGTAGTATTACAATATTGAAGACAATGTAAACTATCGTATTTGGATTCAACTGACACAGCATTTTTGACAACACGTGCCCTTTTCCATATTGGGGATAATATGACGTAGATTTATCACTATTTAAGAGTCTTGCAGCTGAAGTTCGACCGCAAAACACTCCTTCAGGAGCTAGTGGTAGCACCCACTTACGAGCTTAGCAGTACCTACTAGATACAGCGCGCAGTGGTTCCAGATAGCTTACCAGATCTTCTTTAAGATGTAAGTGACATTGGTTTTTATAAGTTTATTATTTGTGTACACACGGTCATTTTGTTATTCAATCATTCTACTATTAAATGATCCCAATATTCAGTCATTCTACTATTCAATCATTCAAATATTCAATCATACTACTATTCGATCATACTACTATTCAATCATACTACTATTCAGTCATACTAGATACTATTCAATCATACTACTATTCAATCATACTACTATTCAGTCATACTACTATTCAGTCATACTACTATTCAATCATACTACTATTCAGTCATACTACTATTCGATCATTCATCAATTGAGTAATATAATAAGCCAGTCAGATAAAGCAGTGACATTTAAATAATTCATCTTTTGATAAATTACTGTTACTAATTACTTAATTAATAAACTTCTCTTTATTTTCAGGTCCAAACAAATGGCTGATCAGTTGTTTCCGTCTTCAGATGAGTCGATAGTCGACGCTCCAGTCAAGACCAGCAAAAAGAAGCGGAAGATTGCAGATAAGGCATCGAGCAGCCAGCCCACCACTAGTAAGAAGGCTTACAAGTCGAGAGCTACGGTGCGTGATCTCTTCGGGACGGATAGCGATGATGACGAACTGGATCACAGCACCGCCGCGGGTACAAAAGCAGCACCTATCTACTCCTACGTGACGCGTAGATTAGCCAACGGGTTCTCTCGACAGATTGACGAAGAGAAAGCTGGAAGTTTTTATGTTGAATTAAAAATTTATAATAGTGACGAAATCGAACGGGTACCGCCAGTCAATCGATGGCGGCACTCCGTAATAACTATTAAAAATAAAACCAATTCGGGCACCGAGCCCTGGAAGCATTTAAATGCATTTATAAAGGAGACAAGGAAAGAATTTAAGAATCGTAAACCCACTTTTATAAGCTCATACCAGTAGAATAAAGTGGCTTTATAAAAGTTGATAACCGTATTTAATCTTTTAGCTTGCTATTAATCATTAATTAGACCTTTATAATCATTAAACTGTATCTTTTGATTAGCCTATGACAAATGTGTATTTTAAATGTAGTTTTGTTTAATTAAATATATATATATATTTTATACCATGCATCATTTTTCTTTTCAGTGAAATCACCCTCAGCTGGTTCACCATCAAGTTATATTAATTGTGATAAATGTAAAATTGAGATACCGAAACATGAATACAGATACCATAAACGAACTAATATCCATAAATCGAATTGTTTGATAAAGTCAAAGTTTGAGAATATTGATATAATAGCTACCGCATTTAAGAACAGAATAATGACATATCGCTTAAACCCATCCATAGAAGACGAGTACCTCCTGTCAGAGGCGTTCTTGGATGGTAAGAGAGACGATGTTTATAAACTAATTGAGTTATCATTAATGAAACATAAATGTATTAAAGTTAACTTTGAGCTGTTTGCTTACTTTGTTTTACCAAAATCAGGTGAGCAGCAGCTGAAGTCATTTAATACAAAATACGAAATTATTTATAAAAGTACTGATTTGAATGATATTTACTTAAATTTGAAAGAGACTTTTAAGACGAAATTAACTGAATTTGAGCACTGTGAATCTGGTTGGTCATTAACGTCACTAAGTCATTTAGAAATAAATATAAATAAGTATTCTCCCATGAGAGGTGGTTCTTACATAGAACTACCAGCTGTTATTAAAAATACGAAGAGCTGTATAAACATTAATAATAATGATGAATATTGTTTTCTATGGAGCATCTTAGCAGCATTATTTCCAGCTAAAAATAATGTATGTAGGCCAAGCTCATACCCAGATTTTAATTCGATATTTAATATAAAAGGGATGTCATTCCCACCATCTGCTAAAGACATCAGATTGTTTGAAAAGAATAACAGTGATTTAAGTATTAATATTTACGGATTGGATGAACATTATTACGTAACTGGGCCTCTTTATGTGACAAATTATAAGAAAGATAAACATATTAATTTATTGTATTTCGAGAAAAATAACAGAACTCATTATTGTTTGATAAAGGACCTATTGCGCTTAGTGAGACGACAAGTTTCCCACCACAAAGGTCGAATGTATTTGTGTGAGACATGTTTGCAATTTTTTACTAGTGAAATGAAGTTCCACTCTCATGCCTGTTCTAAAATTTTAACATTATTACCAGATAAAAACAGCACGTTACAGTTTAAACATTTTGAGAGACAGCAAAAAATCAACTTTGTTATATATGCGGATTTTGAAAGTATATTAAGCAATTATAATGAAGAAAATCGTAATAAAGATACTTTAAAAAATAAATTGCACCAGCCTTCATGTTTTGCATATTACGTGTGTTGTTCGCATGACAGTAGCTTAAATAAATTTGTTACTTATCAAGGAGCAGACTGTGTACAAGTGTTTGTCAAAAAATTAATAGAAGAAACAAAATCAATACATGAGATTTTGATTACTAAAAAAGCCATGAAACCAATGACACCAGAACAAATTAATAATTATCGTAATGAAATTACTTGTCATATTTGTAAAAAATTATTATTTGATGACAAAGTGCAAGATCATGATCATATTACATCAGAATATAGAGGTGCAGCTCATTCACACTGTAATTTAATTTATAAAGTCTGTCCATTCATACCTGTCATATTTCATAATTTATCGGGCTATGATTCTCATATATTTATCAAAGAATTGTCAAAATATGATGGCGAAATAAAAATAATTCCAAAAACAAAAGAAAAATATTTATCCATTACAAAAATCATTAAAACTAGATGTAACAAACCTTTGCAAATTAAATTCATAGATTCATTCCAGTTCCTAAGCACAAGTCTTGATAATCTTAGTAAAAGTTTGAAAGACAGTGATTTTTTAAATCTAAGGTCACATTTTCCTGACGCCACAAAATTCGAATTAATACGAAAGAAAGGTATATATCCATATGAATATATTGATTCATGGCAAAAATATAATGAGACACAATTACCTCCGAAACATTGTTTTTACAACAGTTTGCAAATGAGGCATATAACTGATAGCGAGTATGAACATGCGCAAACCGTTTGGAATTACTTTAATATTAGTAGTCTTGGTGAATATACCGATTTATATGTAAAGTGCGACGTATTATTACTATGCGACATATTTGAAAATTTTAGAAAAATATGTTTTCAGCATTATAATCTCGATCCTGCACACTATGTAAGTTCACCTGGTTTAAGTTGGGACGCTATGCTCCTTTACACAGGGGTTCAACTAGAGTTGATTCACGATTTAGACATTTATAAGATGATAGAAAAGGGAATACGTGGCGGATTAGCACAGTGCTCACACCGATATGCTGAAGCTAATAACATTTACCTCCCCCATTTTGATGATTCTAAGCCGTCAACATATTTAGTTTATCTTGACTGTAACAATCTTTATGGATATGCAATGACAAAAAAATTACCTATATCAGATTTTAAATTCATGACAAGTTCCGAAATGGTCAATTTTAGTTTATTTGATGTACCTGACGATGGTGAGTACGGTTACATTTTAGAAGTTGATATCATGTATCCAGATAATTTACATAATTTACACAGTGATTTGCCTTTCGCTCCAGAAAAGTTCATACCCGTAGGAGGGAGGAAAGAAAAATTAATTGCGAACTTGTATGACAAATACAACTATGTTATACTCGTACATTATGCATATTTAAAAGAATGCCTTAGAAATGGACTTGTTTGAAAAAAATTCATCGTATAGTCCAATTTAAACAAGAAAACTTTTTGAAAAAGTATATCGACTTAAATACTCAGTTGCGTCAATCAGCTTTGACATCATTTGAAAGAGATTTCTTTAAACTTTTAAATAATTCAATATTTGGAAAAACGATTGAAAATAAACGAAAACAGGTTGATGTTAAATTGGTAACTAAGTGGAATGATACTAAGAATAAAACAAATAAAACAGTAGGTGCAGAAAAAATAATTGCAAAACCAAACTTACGAAGTATTTGTGTTTATAGTGAAGATTTTCTTGCAGTCCAATTGAATCATGAAAAACTTGTTTTAGACAGACCTATATACATTGGATTTGCTGTACTGGAATATGCTAAACAACATATGTATAATTTCCATTATGATTTTATTAAAAAAATGTACGGAGAAAATGTCAAACTGTGTTACACCGATACTGATAGTTTATTATACCTAATACATACACAAAACTTTTATAAAGATTTGAATGATAATACACTTCTGGACACATCTATTGGCCCACCTTAGAGTTTAGGTTTCGATGGCCCCTACCGAAATATGATTGCTAGATTGAACAAAAACTGTTGATGCAGTTTTAAACCTGATACATTTTACCATCTTTTTCGATCGTATTGTTTTAAATTTGAATTCAGAATACCATACGACATGGAGCTACGCCTAACAAGTCGGATATGCGCCTTGTTAAAGGCAATTGATTTTTGAATAAAAAACATGTTTTATCAAATAAAGGTTTAATTTAATAACGCGTGTTGCCTCCATGGGCATCTACCACAGTTCTCATACGATTAGGCATAGAGTTTATCAACCGCTCTATGAAATTTTGAGGGATCATCTCCCATTCCTCTTCTATGGCAGTTTTCAACTCCTGCATCGTCTGGGCAACTGGCTGACGAGCCCTAACACGACTTTTTAGCTCGTCCCACATGTGCTCAATGGGGTTCATGTCTGGGCTTCTGGCTGGCCAGTCCATAACTGTGATGTTCACATCCCGAAGATATTCCCTGACGATGCCGGCCGCATGGGCTCTTGCATTATCATGCAAAAAAAGGAAATTTGGACCCACATAGTCCGCGTATGGTATCACGTGAGGTTCTAAGCACTCACGAATGTACCTTTCAGCATTTAATGTTGGCAGCCGTGGTCCTGTAACAACCTCAAGTTGAGTTTTGCCGCTCGCGGATATACCGCCCCAGACAGTCCATGAGCCACCGCCATAAGCAACCCTCTCTTCAAAGCAGCATTGTGCGAAACGCTCTCCCTTACGTCGGTAGACCTTCTTCCTTCCATCATTGCCATGTAACACAATTTTAGACTCATCAGAAAAGAGTACACGGCTCCAATCTTGCTGTGTCCAATTTAAATGACTGCGTGCGAAATGAAGGCGCGCTGTTCGGTGGGCTCGCGTTAGTTTGGGGCCATTAGCTGGCTTGTGTGGTACCATATCGCGTTCTTTTAACCTTCTCCGAACAGTTCAAGCGCTCACAGATACTCCGTGGAAGTCGCGAAGTTGGTTTTGTATCTCAATGGAGGTAAGGTGACGATTTCTCAAGCTGGTCGTCACGATGAATCGATCCTGCCTTTCAGTTGTGACCCGAGATCGTGGCCTTCCTTGGCGACGAACAAAGCCGCCAGTCTCTAGGTACCTCCGATAAACATTTCGGACCGCAGATCGACTTAAATTAAGTTGAGCACTCACGTTTCTTTGGCTGTGTCCGGCCTGAATAAGTGCCACAGCTTGGGCGGCGACTTCAGGTGAAGTATCCATAGATTATTGATAGAACCTCACCTTAATGTAAAGAATAAGTAATGTTTGTTGCAAAACCAAAGATATCAATCACTTTTTCAAGAATTAAATCCAAGTAAACCAATAAAACCAAGTTTTCTTAGTATTCGATTGTTTGATATCAACAAACAGGCTCCAAATTGTCTTTTGTTTCTTTAAATTCTGTGTTCGAAATTCAAAAAAAGACTATTGAATGAAATTGTGAATGTGCCAGGTTCAAAACTGCATAAAAACTTTTTGCTCGACCTAATATAAAATTTTAGCTAGGACCAAACGAAACTGAAAATACAAGGTGGGCCAAAAGATGTGTCCAGAAGTGTATATTGAAATTCGATACTAGTAATTTTGATTTTAATAATCCTTATTGTTTACCAAAGTTAAACGATAAAATTCCCGGCTTGTTTAAAGATGAATTAGGTGGTGATGTTATAACCGAATTCACTGGCTTAAGAGCAAAACTTTATTGTATTAAATCATTAAAAACACAAATAAACAAAGCTAAAGGAGTATCAAGAGCCATTACAAAAAGTTTGAAAATATCTAACTATAAGAAAGTTTTATTTAAGAATATTACTTTTAAATGTAAGATGAATATGATAAAGTCAAGCAAACATGTACTGTATTCACAGGAAGTTAATAAAGTAATTTTAAATAGAATAGATGATAAAAGAATAGTTCAACCAAATCAAATAAACACGTTACCTTGGGGTCATTGTGATTGCATATGTTAGAACTTTTGTGTTATATCACTATGATTTAAAATACACTGATGTATGATAAGTTAGTTGCATAATTTGTAAAGATATTCCATGTAAATTATAATGTACAAGATTAACCCAATAAACATTTTGTTCATAATAATTGACTTTTCATTTATTTTCTTTGTACCATAATAATTATCATTTTGCAATCGATGCAAACAAGAAGTTGGATAAGATACTAAAGTTTGATTTAAAAGTAAATACACAACCTTTGAAACATAGAGTGCTTCTAACTAATATTTTCTGATGCAAAATTATTGTGGACTCAAACTGAGGGAAGTCCAATGTTATGATTTAAGATTTCATCTAACTAATTTATTAGGTGATTAAAACACAGTATGTACAATAAATTTTAACTTTATTGAAGTACACTTTTAATTTAACATTATCTTATAATAATAATAATAATTGCACTTGTACACTTAAAGTCTGTGTGCAGCTGAACTTAATTTTTTAACTATTTTACCGACGAGATATTCTGTTTCGTCCATAATTTCATCATAATTGTCCTTGACTTGATACTGAACATTCACACAAGCACTATCACTGTGGTCAACATTATTGTCACTTAAATCATATATAGATATTTTTATTAAATGGTGTGCTTTTCCTGGCTCCTTGCGAACAACAAAAGACGAAGAAGGTGTATCGAATAGTTTGGATAAGGTAATTTTAGAATTTAATCTCGACTTCTTGTTTTTTCCTTTTACTGATCTTTCTTGAATATCCTTGACTTTATCCTGTTGATTTTCTTGGAATTCAGTTTGCTCGATATTGTTCGCAGTTTGTTCTTTTGTAAAATAGAATGACTTAACAACATCATCCACAAAATCGATATCTTCCATTTCCTGAAATAATAATAATGTTAAAATTAATTTACATTTTATAAAATATTAAATTAATTATTATGTATTATTAAAAATGTAAATAAATAAAATAAATAGTTACTTACGGTTATAAATGATAAGGTAATTTATTAAGAATAAAAACTCATTGTTCAACTCAGTTGATGACATCAAGTCGTAGATTTCTCATGTAACCTCGCTTTATATAACATAAGTCGAAATCCATCTCAACTTTCAATGCATACCTATGATAGTGACTATAGTGTATACATATATGCGTATGTAAGGCAGAAATTCAACTAATAGACACGATGAAGTTGATCAAACAAGCCACATCATTAAACGTTAATAATATAAATCTTGATGACTCTGCTCCCCAGATAAGACATAGCGTTCTATTACCTAATTCAATTCGCTGTATAATATGCGGACCATCGAATTGTGGTAAAACAAACGCAATGATTAGTTTGTTATTACATGAAAATGGGCTCAAATTTCAAAATCTTTACTTGTATTCTAAGACTAATTTTCAACCAAAATATCGTTTTTTACGGGAAGTCATAATGAGAGTGCCTCAGATTAAGTTTTATGAATTTAATGATGGTAAAGATGTCATAGCTCCGAGTGAGGCTTTAACCAATTCAGTTTTTATTTTTGATGACGTTGCTTGTGAAAATCAAATAAACATTCGTAATTATTTTTCTATGGGTCGACATAAGCAAATCGATTGCTTTTATTTATCTCAAACCTACTCAAAAATACCGAAACAGTTGCTGCGTGACAATGTCAATTTTCTTATAATATTTAAACAAGATGATGTGAACTTAAAGCATATTTACGAAGAACATATTAGTTCTGATATGTCATGGAATCAGTTCAAAAATATTTGTAAAACAGTTTGGAGTAAACCATACAATTTCGTTAGCATTAATAAAGACTCATCGTTAAACAATGGAAGGTATAGAAAAAATTTCGATCATTTTTATTCACTTTAAATGAAGTTATAAATTAATTTCATACATCAAACTAAATTAGTATTAGAGTATCCTTAGTCGAATACAGTGTTATCTAAGAAATACTTAATAAAATGGATAAAAATATAAAAATGGAATTAATGAAGTCTGTCGACTCAATCAAAAGCAAATTAAAACAACTAAAAAATCAGGAACATGACATTAATTTATCATTTGATAAAATGCTTAAGCCTGTATCAGAGCCCCTTAAAACCCTAGTGAATTCTAAAATATTTCTAGAAAATAAAAAAAAATACGAAAATAAATCATCCGAAAGTTCTGAAGCAATCGAGTCAGATGGAAATAGTACATTCTCTTCTGCTACGTCTATTGACTTTTATGATGCTGATTTAAAGTCTGCAAGGTCACCTAAAAATGAACTAAAAGATAATTTAGAAATTTCACTAGAACGCGATGATATCTATGATATTCACGATGGTTTAAATATACCATTTGGGATAAGAAAACAAAACAAAACATTAATGATGGGTAATTCAGTAGTAACAATTTCTAAAATTGATAGTTTAAATAATGATAACGTATTAGTGATTAAAATCGGAGACAAAGCTTACAATTTAACACCTGGCCTAAAAGAACTCTTGCTTCGAAGAAAACCTAATTTACAGTCAATATCGAGCACAGATAAACTTGTCTATAAGGATATATTGCATCATACAAATGCCCATAAGAGAGATTTTAACCCTATAGGTCAAATAAAAGGTGACAAAGGAATTAAATATCGTGAAATAATCAAACCATTGTTTTCCGATATTTCAAACGATAAAAGTCAGGTAAAACTTGGAGGCAGCATGCCAAAGCTTAAAAAATATAATAAGAACACTGACTTGGTTTATTGGGACGATCCCAACGAATTGGTTGAGAGATTGAAATTATTAGTAGCTTCAAGAGATGCTGGTAATACAAATCATGATAATGAAATATTATCAATAATTGAAGAATTAAAAGAAGCCAACATAATTAAGGAATAAATATAATTACTAATAAGATTTTGATTCAGTATCACATAGTCATTCGTAATGAACATAGACAAATTTTGTAATTATCTATGTACCTATGAATGACACCAATAATTGTTACTTCAACGTACTTGAAATAAAAGTGAAGGATCTTTGAATTCTCAATACGTATTAATTTTGAGCTCTAGAATCATTAGTTTACAAGATAGAAAATTAATAAAAGAAAACGTGAATAGCAAATTTCTGAATATGAGCAAAGCCGGTGTGGTACACGAAATTCATAAAAATGCAAGGGTAAATTTTACGCGAAGAAATGTTATTATGAAAGATATAGATGACCTGTGGCAAGCAGATTTAATTGATTTGCAATCAATTTCTAAAGAAAATAAAAAATTTAGGTATATTCTTGCAGTTATCGATACATTTTCGAAATACGCTTGGGCGTTTCCTTTGAAAAGTAAGAACAAAGACGTTGTATGTAATACTTTTAAGATTTTGTTGGTTAAGGATCGTTGTCCTAAAAATTTGCAAACTGATAATGGAACAGAATTTTATAACAATAAATTTCAGAAACTAATGAAATCTTATCATATTAATCATTATTCAACATTCTCAACAAAAAAGGCATCGATAGTTGAGAGATTTATCAGAACATTGAAATCTAAATTATACAAAGAATTTAGTTTAAAAGGCAACTATAACTGGATAGATAACACCCTTAGTAATGTTATTTATAAATACAATCACACCTACCACAAAACGATTGATGAAATCCCCGCAAATGTAGATAATAATAACAAAAAACGTATATTAGAAAGATACATGTCGTTGATAAACAAAGTCAGAAAAAAAAGAAGTAAGTTTCAAGTGGGTGATTATGTACTATCAGTAAGTACAAAGGAATATTTGAAAAAGGATATACTCCCAACTGGTCGACAGAAATATTTAAAATTCGAAAAATACAAAACACAACTCCTATCACCTACTTAATTGATGATACAATCAGAGGTCAACCTATTTTAGGAGCATTTTATGAACAAGAACTTCAAAAAACGAAACATCCTGACGTATATTTAGTTGAAAAAGTTCTAAAAAGGAAAGGAAATAAGGTTTTAGTAAAATGGTTAGGTTTATCTTCTACTGAAAACAGCTGGATTAATAAATCTAATATATTATAATAAAAATAAAAGGAATAATATTTAACATTTCAAAGTAACCGATAACAATCTCGTATTTATTGAGAGTTCTTTCCACGTTTCTTCATTCTTGTGATGTGTATTGGGGGGACAAGTCTTCTCAATTGGCTTATAAATCATTTATCATTTGAATTACACTTACCAGGATACAATTATTGCGGTCCTGGTACAAAATTAATTAAGAGGCTTAAACGCGGAGATAAAGGTGTTAATAAATTAGACGAATATTGCAAAGAACACGACATTGCTTATAACAAGTCGTCAAACTTAGACGATCGGCATAAAGCAGATTTCGTTCTGTTAAAAATGGCTAAAAAGCGAGCAGTTGCCTCTGATGCAAGTGTAGGTGAAAAAATTGCAGCACATTTAGTAAGCAAAGCTATGTTAACAAAAATTAAAACTGGTGCTGGGCTAAAAAATCGTAAATGTAATAAAAAATCTTCAAGCAAAATCACGTCTGGAAATGGTGTTAAAAATAAATTTAAAAATATTATTACTAAAACGAAAAAACGGATGCGAAAGTTGAAACCAAAATGCAAGAAAATGGCGATAGAATTAGCTATGGCTGCTGCTAGAGAACTAATTGATGATTCATCTATAAAACTGCCGCGGATTATACCTATACCAAAAACCGGTGGAGTGTTACCGTTGATACCTATTTTTGCAGGATTATCAGCTGCGGGAGCCTTAGCAGGCGGTGCTGCTGGTATAGCAAAAACTATAAATGAATTCAAGATGGCTTAAAAACATTTTACTGAACTGATGAGACATAATAAAAAAATGGAAGCTCTTTGTATTGGAAAGGGACTATATCTCAAACCTCATAAAAATGGACTTGGAATTTCCCTATCAAAACAAAAAAACTGAAGTATCGGCTACCCAAACGAGCCTTAACTAACGTTGATATTTTGAAGTATGGAAATAAAGTTCCCTATTTTCGAGGTGTCTTCATGAGAGATGAGCTCCCTAAACAACCATTTAAAAAAGAATGTGGAATTATTAACTTAGATAGTTCTAAAAATCCAGGTTCTCATTGGGTAGCCTATGCAAAATACAATGGTTATGTTGAGTATTTTGATAGTTATGGAAATCTTAAACCGCCAAAAGAATTCATAAAATACCTAGGCACTAAAGTTCACTATAATTATGATAATATACAACGAGATCACCCTTACAATTGCGGACACCTATGTTTAAATTTCTTAAAGAATTTTTGGTGTACTCAAGGAATAAAATAAACAGTATCTTCCAAAAGGGTTCAGTATACAAGCATGTCTGTAACTGTTACCATCTCTGGAAATAAATCAGAATTAGATACATTCTTCCATCCACCTCTGAATTTATCTGGTGAATATGAGTGTTGTTTGCTATACTTTTCAGTATTAAATTCAATACCAAATATACATATTAATAATAACATTCTCCCTGTGATTAGGATCGAATGTGATCTTGTTCACGGTTCATACTGTAACGGGTTACCAAGTCATATTATTCATGAATTTGTGTCTAATACTGCTACAGGTCATCAAATCATAGAAACACCGCAAAACGTTATTTACTTTCCAGTGAACAAAAACATTATTTCGTCTATATCTATTAGGATAGTTGATCAATTTGGTTATTGTATTAACTTTAGAGAAAAACATAATATTCAACTACGGCTTCATATAAGAAAAATAAAATGATATTATATTATTATAAAAACTCAGCAGGTAACAAAAAACGTCCTATTTCTTCTGCCACCACTAAGGTGCAAAGACGTAAGAAAAACGTTATAAAATTGACTAAAACAAATCAAAATTTTCTAAAAGCTTTAGGGTTTAAAATATGAATATTCTACAGATTAATGAATTACCACACTTCGATACCTCGATTGAAAGTTATGAAGTCCATTCTTACAATCCCTATAATAACAGCTTTAGAGAAAACGATGAAATCAGAATCCCCATACACCAACAAGATATATACGTGTTACCGTCAGCCAGTTCAATTTACATCGAGGGTCAAGCAAAGTTCTTCGACAAAGATGGAAAACCGATTAAGAAAAATATTACGTTCAGTAACAACCCTGTTATGTTTTTGTTTCAAGATATCAGATACGAAATAAATGGTATTGAAATAGATCGCATTAAAAATTCCGGAATAACGTCGACAATAAAGTCATACGTTTCAATGAATGATGGAGAAAATAAAGTTGCTGCCTTGTGGGGTTGGAACATAGATGGATTTAAAAGTGATGGTCATTTTAGTGCTATTGTACCACTTAATAAGATTTTAGGATTTGCGGAGGATTACAGTAAAATTGTGATAAATTGTAAACATGAGCTTATTCTGAATAGAAGTAACTCTAACATAAACAGTATCCTAGCGACTGATGATGTTTTGCATTTTCAAATAGACATACAAAGATTGCAATGGCGTGTACCGCATATAAAAGTGTCAGACCGCGAACGACTGACACTACTAAAACACTTGGAAAGAGATAAACCTATTCAGATAGCGTTCCGAAATTGGGATTTATATGAGTATCCTTTGCTTCCTAAAACTACAAAACATTCTTGGTCAGTTAAGACTGCATCGCAATTAGAGAAACCTCGATATGTAATTTTTTGCTTGCAAACCAACAGAAAAAATAATAAAACCAAAGACAGTTCTCTGTTTGATCACTGTGAGGTTACCAACGTAACACTATTTTTGAATTCACAATATTATCCTTACGAGCCTCTAAGCTTAAATTTTTCCGAGAACAAATACAATATATTATATGAAATGTATGTGAAATTTCGTCAGTCGTATTACAACTATCCTGCAGATCCGTTGCTTGATTTGGTCGGTTTCAAGGAGAAGGCTCCTCTCTTTATCATAGACTGTTCAAGACAAAACGATAATTTGAAAACAGGTCCCGTAGATGTGCGGCTGGAGATTGAATGTTTAAATCCAATACCAGATAACACAACAGGATATTGTTTAATTATTAACGATCGACTTGTGGAATATAAACCTTTAAGTAACATAGTGCGCAGGTTATCATGACGGCCATTGTAGATGTTCAAGGTTTTAAAACTGAAACAAATGAATTCATCATTAAAGAAATTGCTGTATTATGGAACAAAAAAATTCAGGTGTTTTTAATTAAACCACCATTTTCATTTTACGATTTGACGAAACCAGAAAAACAGCAAGTCAGTTGGATTGAACGTAATAGAAAGATATGCTGGAGTGAAGGATTCGTGCCTTACTCAAATCACCAGAATTTGGTTGAAGATATTTTAAGAGATAAAAGTGTTTACACCAAAGGGTTAGAAAAAGTGTTGTGGTTAAAAAATATTTCGAATAATAATAATATAAATAATTTAGAAGATGAAGGTTGTCCTAATTTATTAAGCTTGTACAGTAAATATGAAGACTTTCATGATGTGTATAGTTGTATTTATCATGATACAATATGTGCTTTAAAAAATGTAATATGTTTAAATAAATGGTGTATAGATAATAAATTTTTGAAATAAATATTATCTTGTTTAATTTTTCACAATTAGGCAATAGGTATCAGTTTCCTATCCCTACCAATCCCGTCCAATGTTATAAGTTGCTGGCAACAGCTGTGCGATCATTATACTTTTATAATTACCTGCATGAAGAACTACGAAGTGAGCAAACAGAACATGTCTCAAAATCAATACAATCCTCGATATGACATGTATAATGCATATAAAATGCGTGAATTTTCATTTAGTTATTATTGGGCAACGGTTGATTCAAGGAAAAGATTGGTAATGGAAATGGCTGACGCTGGATTTTTTTATTGTGGAAATGGTATAAATGATAAAGCAGCATGTTTCTCATGTGGAGGTGTTATAGAAGATTGGGAAATTTACGATGATCCTTGGATGCAACATACTATACAATTTCCTCAATGTTTTTATTTGAACGCCGTGAAAGGAAAATATTATATTAATAAGTGTCTGAAACAGTCCCTCTCATCGCATCGTAATTCAAAATGAGTTTACTTAATTCTACTGCAGCGCTCTGCACCACAGCATTCGACTCTCACCATTGCAGTGTGAAGGTACGGCCTCAAACTAACTCGAAATCTCGAGTCAAAATCTATTATTTCATTTTCGTATGTAACGAGTGATGGTTGAAATTGAGAAACAAAAATACACTTCTGGACACATCTTTTGGCCCACCTTGTATTTTCAGTTTCGTTTGGTCCTAGCTAAAATTTTATATTAGGTCGAGCAAAAGTTTTTATGCAGTTTTGAACCTAGCACATTCACAATTTCATTCAATAGTCTTTTTTTGAATTTCGAACACAGAATTTAAAGAAACAAAAGACAATTTGGAGCCTGTTTGTTGATATCAAACAATCGAATACTAAGAAAACTTGGTTTTATTGGTTTACTTGGATTTAATTCTTGAAAAAGTGATTGATATCTTTGGTTTTGCAACAAACATTACTTATTCTTAACATTAAGGTGAGGTTCTATCAATAATCTATGGATACTTCACCTGAAGTCGCCGCCCAAGCTGTGGCACTTATTCAGGCCGGACACAGCCAAAGAAACGTGAGTGCTCAACTTAATTTAAGTCGATCTGCGGTCCGAAATGTTTATCGGAGGTACCTAGAGACTGGCGGCTTTGTTCGTCGCCAAGGAAGGCCACGATCTCGGGTCACAACTGAAAGGCAGGATCGATTCATCGTGACGACCAGCTTGAGAAATCGTCACCTTACCTCCATTGAGATACAAAACCAACTTCGCGACTTCCACGGAGTATCTGTGAGCGCTCGAACTGTTCGGAGAAGGTTAAAAGAACGCGATATGGTACCACACAAGCCAGCTAATGGCCCCAAACTAACGCGAGCCCACCGAACAGCGCGCCTTCATTTCGCACGCAGTCATTTAAATTGGACACAGCAAGATTGGAGCCGTGTACTCTTTTCTGATGAGTCTAAAATTGTGTTACATGGCAATGATGGAAGGAAGAAGGTCTACCGACGTAAGAGAGAGCGTTTCGCACAATGCTGCTTTGAAGAGAGGGTTGCTTATGGCGGTGGCTCATGGACTGTCTGGGGCGGTATATCCGCGAGCGGCAAAACTCAACTTGAGGTTGTTACAGGACCACGGCTGCCAACATTAAATGCTGAAAGGTACATTCGTGAGTGCTTAGAACCTCACGTGATACCATACGCGGACTATGTGGGCCCAAATTTCCTTTTTATGCATGATAATGCAAGAGCCCATGCGGCCGGCATCGTCAGGGAATATCTTCGGGATGTGAACATCACAGTTATGGACTGGCCAGCCAGAAGCCCAGACATGAACCCCATTGAGCACATGTGGGACGAGCTAAAAAGACGTGTTAGGGCTCGTCAGCCAGTTGCCCAGACGATGCAGGAGTTGAAAACTGCCATAGAAGAGGAATGGGAGATGATCCCTCAAAATTTCATAGAGCGGTTGATAAACTCTATGCCTAATCGTATGAGAGCTGTGGTAGATGCCCATGGAGGCAACACGCGTTATTAAATTAAACCTTTATTTGATAAAACATGTTTTTTAATCAAAAATCAATTGCCTTTAACAAGGCGCATATCCGACTTGTTAGGCGTAGCTCCATGTCGTATGGTATTCTGAATTCAAATTTAAAACAATACGATCGAAAAAGATGGTAAAATGTATCAGGTTTAAAACTGCATCAACAGTTTTTGTTCTATCTAGCAATCATATTTCGGTAGGGGCCATCGAAACCTAAACTCTAAGGTGGGCCAATAGATGTGTCCAGAAGTGTATAAAATTATTCTAAAGTGGAGGAGGATAGATTAATTTTCTGCTGAAGCATTCGAAAAAACATTCGATTCTACAGTTGTAGATAAAAGGTTGAATCGTAAACTGAATTAAACAATTCAAAAATAAATAAAATAAAATTATTTTAGCTACAATGTAAGATTCAGTAAAACTTACTTCTGAAGGAGTTTGTAAAAGTATTATTCAGAACGCTAAAGGTGAGACTATATTTGTCCGTGATCTCGCTCATAAAAATCGAGCGCAGATTCATCAAAATCTCAGGTCAGAGATACAACGCAAGAAGATTTATTCTATCAAAACATGAATGGTGCATTAAATTCAGGGAACTTTCAAAAACTTCAAAAACATGTCTTTAAAAGTGGTAATAGAGAGCTAACATTCTCCCGAGTTAACGATACGCATATTGGTCCTGAAAATTGAAAGCGGGTTCAGCAAACTGTTGTGGTACCGGCACATCATCAATGTGGAACGTAATGCGAGATATAGTGATACCTGATTCAGAAGACATTATATGTGACCAGATTCTACCGGAAAATGAAATACCTTTTATTTAAATCAGTCTGAAAAAAAAAATCAATTCCAATCAGATGAAAGTGATAACTGAGTATGAAATGAATGATGGTGGAAATTGGGATGTTTCTGGATCTCATCTGATCCAGAAACCCCAATTTCCACCTACTACTCTCACTCCGCACTCCAACCCGTACTCGTCAGAAAGTTCTCCAAGCCATTTGACCCGGTTAGTTTGATGGTCGTACCAATATTTAAAAATATTGATGAGTTATTTATTTATTTATTTATTTATTTATTTATTTATTTATTTATTCAATTGGTCTTACAAGCTAACAGACATAACATCCAAAACGCTCATAAGATCACCTGGTACACCAGTGCTCTTTAATTTATGCCAGAGAATATCATACCTAACCAGGTCAAAAGCCTTGGAGAGATCAAGGAAGGCTGCATATACAGGCGTGCTCCTGTCAGTGTAATACCTGACAGTCTGCTTGAGAGACATAACCGCACATTCTGTCGAAAGTCCAGGTCTAAAGCCGAACTGTGCGTCATTTAAATTTAGGTGTTTTTTAAGTTGTCTCTCAAGCAGACCATCAAGCACCTTAGCTGCGGTTGTAGCTAATGATATCTGGCGGTAGTTGCACTTGTCGGAAGTATCTCCAGTCTTGTTTTTAATTATAGACACTACCACCGTCTTCATGAGCTCATTTGGCAGGTAGGAATGCCTAATACACAATGTAAATAACAGTCCCAGGAGCCTGGGGAGGTGTGGCCCCGCATGCTGAAAATGTTCGATGCTCAGGCCGTCATACCCAGGGGACTTCCCTCGTGTCATGCCTTTTATTATTAGAGCAACTTGTTTTGCTGTGACACGTTCAGGTACCCCTGACACAACGACCTCCACATCCCTGGTCTGCTCACCTTTTAGCGGAGACTCCACTTGAAAGTGATATTTAAATAAGTTGGCAATGTCCTTCGGCTCACATATGCCGTTGATACTCACAGGGATACTAGGTTTTGGGTTTAGCTGTTTATTTTGTTGCCAAAATCCTTTAAAATCTTTATTTTTATGTTTTGTAGCTAAAATATTCATTTTTATTACTTCTTGATTATTCTGACAATATTGTAATTTGCTTTTGAATTTTTTTCTAGATTCATACATTTCACTATAAAAGTTACCACTGTTAGGTCGACCATAACTCACCCAGGTTAAAAACTTCTGCCTAGCATCCCTGTGAGCGTCACGAACATACTTGTTCCAGCCGACAACATGCCGACCGCGATGCCGTCCGTAACTCTCACGTCCTACATAGCTGTCAACAGCTGCTCCACGTAACGATCTTACTATGTCACCATAAAGCGCGTCTATCGCTGCCAAGTGATCTTTGCCACTATTATCACACATGCTATCACCACAAGGTTGGAATTCAAGAGGGAAGCCTAATTCCCGTAGTTTCTCATTACAACATTTAGTATACATTTCAATTTGGCTTAAGTCTCTGTCTCCCCAAAGAACTTTATTTATTTGGGTAATCGGTGGCCTAATGGTTTTACAAACTGATTTTAGATTACATTGAATTACTACTGGATAGTGATCAGACCAGAAAATGTCGTAACATATTTTATCTGAAGAAACCGTTCTTAATGCAGCATCAGTAACCACACAGTGATCTAACCACCTGCGGCTGCCGTGCGCTTCACTCACAAAAGTGTAGGTATTTGAATGCGAGCCCAACATCTCTAGGTCGACACATGTCCAGTTTTGTTCATAACAAAAATGTATGATGAAAATGTATCGATGTTTGCTGCAGATTAATGACTTCATTTTGTAATCTCGTAAACTGGTCCACCTGTGTATATGTCTCCTTGATAGTCTCGATCTCGTGTTTGAGTATAATAAGATCCTTCAAAATCCGCGTTGCGTCCAAATGATCAAAAGTGACCGGGGGTAGTTTTTGTAGGTCACGGGCAACAAAAATCGGCATTTCTTCAGGATCTTTCTGTTTTATTAGTGTAATTATGTCTTCTATTTCTCTTTGTGATTTTCCCTCTCTTTTTCGGTTGATTTTTCTTCCCGTTGTCTTGACTGAGGTAAATAGAAGATTTTTTGCTGCACTAATTTCATCAGCTTTAAACGCCGTGATACACAATCTGATCATTGAATCCTCGTCCATCACATCACATTTGTTCTGAATAAAGGCCAGAACCTCGTTTATAACTAGATTACAGTTCGCGCACTTTAACATTTTCGAGGTCGTTGACCCGTTCACATCAGCCATTGTTAACGTTCGCACACTACGACGCGCCGCACAAGACTGATATGATTGATAACTGGCCTCAACGTTTAAAGGACTGTATGCAGCCAATGGAGACCACTTCGAATAAGCTTTTTATATTTTAAATTGTTTTATATTAATGTATTAAACTAACACACTGTAAAAGTAGTAAATATTATTTGTAAAAAAAAAACTCCACTTGTAAACATTAACTAAAACACTACGTGAAATCCTTAACTAAAAAAAAGCAAAATTAAAAAGTATTAAAAAATGTAATTAAAATCCTAATTTAAGTCTTATAACTTTTCTCAAAAATTGCAAAGGCTGCAATTTTTTCTTTTCAAGTTTTTTCAATAACAACGAATATCGATTATCGAATAATAAAATCTTTTACTCTTCTATTTTTCTTTAAGGGAAAAAATAAAGATCTGTCAACTTTTCTATCATAATAAGTAGCTTCTGTTGGTGATTCTCAGTGGTGTTGTAAATAAAACAGCGGACTGTAGCAGTAGGTATGGTTCGTATATTGGACGTAAGAACGTGCGCCTCTGGGTCCGTGGGTTTCAAGAGTGAATGGCGATGCAGGTCCGCGGCTACCGGCCGCGGCCGGCGCCTCGTCCCCCGTTCCCCGCTCGCCGCGCCCGTTGTCCAGTGGCAGGCGGTGTAACGTTTTTTCTCCGACATACTCCCCGGGTTGAAGTAGGTAGGTAGGCAGCTGATACAACAAGCAAGTTCTGGAAGGGGACAAATGTTATTAAATGCCCTTCGAATAATGGTTCCTCCCTTGATCCTTATATCGGTGACTCGAGCGACTCGATCCTGCGCTCCTGGGAAAACGGCCACACAACGACCCAGGGCCCAACGTTTT
This sequence comes from Cosmia pyralina, assembly GCA_946251885.1. Lineage (NCBI taxonomy): Eukaryota > Metazoa > Arthropoda > Insecta > Lepidoptera > Noctuidae > Cosmia > Cosmia pyralina. The sequence goes on along the minus strand of OX276342.1, from coordinate 18,784,482 downwards.
TTGGCACAATTGCTGTAATTATGGTCATGTAGTAGTGGAGAACTTAAATATGCTTATATTATAAATATTGAATGTCTATTAAAAGTGATGTAAATCTTAATTGTGATAATTGTAATTTGTAATATTGGACAGGGAAAATAAATAAAAAATAAAAATAAATAAATGGATAATGTAAATGATTGAATATAATGAAAATTGTTTAACTGTGACTGATATTTAATGTATAAGTGGTAAATTAAAAAAATATTTATTCAATAATAATACTTGTACATGTGATATTTGCACGCCATGAGAAATGGCAGACATGTCGTGACCCACTCTTATTTTAAGATCTTGCATGCATGTATTATTTTAATTCTGTATGTATACCTACACATGTTCGAGCAAATAAAATTTCTTTCTTTCTTTCAAAAAAACGTAATGGAGGTAGCGCTTTTTCCTTTATTAGAACTAAGGAACCCAATTTGAGTTCGCTCGACGCAGTAGGCCACTTCGTCTTTGCTGTAGAGTGGTGACATACACTTCTGGACACATCTATTGGCCCACCTTAGAGTTTAGGTTTCGATGGCCCCTACCGAAATATGATTGCTAGATTGAACAAAAACTGTTGATGCAGTTTTAAACCTGATACATTTTACCATCTTTTTCGATCGTATTGTTTTAAATTTGAATTCAGAATACCATACGACATGGAGCTACGCCTAACAAGTCGGATATGCGCCTTGTTAAAGGCAATTGATTTTTGAATAAAAAACATGTTTTATCAAATAAAGGTTTAATTTAATAACGCGTGTTGCCTCCATGGGCATCTACCACAGCTCTCATACGATTAGGCATAGAGTTTATCAACCGCTCTATGAAATTTTGAGGGATCATCTCCCATTCCTCTTCTATGGCAGTTTTCAACTCCTGCATCGTCTGGGCAACTGGCTGACGAGCCCTAACACGTCTTTTTAGCTCGTCCCACATGTGCTCAATGGGGTTCATGTCTGGGCTTCTGGCTGGCCAGTCCATAACTGTGATGTTCACATCCCGAAGATATTCCCTGACGATGCCGGCCGCATGAGCTCTTGCATTATCATGCATAAAAAGGAAATTTGGGCCCACATAGTCCGCGTATGGTATCACGTGAGGTTCTAAGCACTCACGAATGTACCTTTCAGCATTTAATGTTGGCAGCCGTGGTCCTGTAACAACCTCAAGTTGAGTTTTGCCGCTCGCGGATATACCGCCCCAGACAGTCCATGAGCCACCGCCATAAGCAACCCTCTCTTCAAAGCAGCATTGTGCGAAACGCTCTCCCTTACGTCGGTAGACCTTCTTCCTTCCATCATTACCATGTAACACAATTTTAGACTCATCAGAAAAGAGTACACGGCTCCAATCTTGCTGTGTCCAATTTAAATGACTGCGTGCGAAATGAAGGTGCGCTGTTCGGTGGGCTCGCGTTAGTTTGGGGCCATTAGCTGGCTTGTGTGGTACCATATCGCGTTCTTTTAACCTTCTCCGAACAGTTCGAGCGCTCACAGATACTCCGTGGAAGTCGCGAAGTTGGTTTTGTATCTCAATGGAGGTAAGGTGACGATTTCTCAAGCTGGTCGTCACGATGAATCGATCTTGCCTTTCAGTTGTGACCCGAGATCGTGGCCTTCCTTGGCGACGAACAAAGCCGCCAGTCTCTAGGTACCTCCGATAAACATTTCGGACCGCAGATCGACTTAAATTAAGTTGAGCACTCACGTTTCTTTGGCTGTGTCCGGCCTGAATAAGTGCCACAGCTTGGGCGGCGACTTCAGGTGAAGTATCCATAGATTATTGATAGAACCTCACCTTAATGTTAAGAATAAGTAATGTTTGTTGCAAAACCAAAGATATCAATCACTTTTTCAAGAATTAAATCCAAGTAAACCAATAAAACCAAGTTTTCTTAGTATTCGATTGTTTGATATCAACAAACAGGCTCCAAATTGTCTTTTGTTTCTTTAAATTCTGTGTTCGAAATTCAAAAAAAGACTATTGAATGAAATTGTGAATGTGCCAGGTTCAAAACTGCATAAAAACATTTTGCTCGACCTAATATAAAATTTTAGCTAGGACCAAACGAAACTGAAAATACAAGGTGGGCCAAAAGATGTGTCCAGAAGTGTACATAATGTTGCTTGACGAACTCGATTCGTTTGTATCGCTCAAGGCTTGTTATTCTTTCTGTCAGCTGTGGATGTGGAATAGACACAAGTGATCGTCCTATTAGGAAGGTGACATACATAATGTTGCTTGACGAACTCGATTCGTTTGTATCGCTCAAGGCTTGTTATTCTTTCTGTCAGCTGTGGATGTGGAATAGACACAAGTGATCGTCCTATTAGGAAGGTGACATACATAATGTTGCTTGACGAACTCGATTCGTTTGTATCGCTCAAGGCTTGTTATTCTTTCTGTCAGCTGTGGATGTGGAATAGACACAAGTGATCGTCCTATTAGGAAGTGAACGGGTGTTAAAGGGGTGAAGTCTCTAGGATCGAATTTAAGGCGGTTATTGGACGTGAATTAAGGATAGCTTCCACTTGAGTCAGACAAGTGTGCATTTCTTCATAATGTGAAATGCGTAAGTTGAAGTAGCCTAGAAGATGATATTTAGTGGAACGGACAGCAGATTCAGCCATACCATTGAAATGGGGGGTGTAGCTCGGAATGAAGAGGAAGTCTATACCATCTTGGGCGGCTTCAGAACTGATTTGAGAACTTGAGTCCTGTAAGAAACGATGTAACTCGTTACATGTACCTACAAAATTAGTCCCATTGTCGGAGGTTATACTTTGAGGCTTCCCTCGACGAGCCACAAACCGGTTTAGAGCGGCCATGTATCCCTCTTTAGTAAGATCTGTAACGAGTTCCAAGTGCACGGATTTTATAGCTAAGCAGACAAAAATGGACAAGTAAGATTTATTCAGTTGGCAACCTCGACCTTTACGGTTAGCTTTCATAACTGGGCCTGCATACTGGGCCACCGAACAGTGTAAAAAAGGGAATTCCAGTGTAGTTCTGGATTCAGGTAACTGTCCCATTATGGGCTGAACATTGCTGGCTTTAAATCTGAAACATTTTACGCAACCTTTCGTTATGAATTTAGATGGATTCCTTCCTCCTAAAAGCCAAAAGGTTTGACGAATACTGGACAACAATAACTGAGGCCCAGCATGTAAAAGCTTTGCAAAGTGATGCATATTAAATAGGATTTTCGTTAAATGATGTTTGCTACATAATAATATAGGATGCTTTGTGTGCTTTGTGTGTAAGTCTACCGCCTACTCTCAAGATATCATTTAAATCTAGAAATGGGGTCAATTATATTAATTTATTTTTCTTTGGTAATGCGTGACCTGATTTTAAGATAAAATATTCTTTTGGGAACATTTCTAACTGTGCAATGCGCATGATAAAATTAAATGAATTTTGCAATTCCTCACAGTATCTGTTTGTTTTGTTTTTACAGTTGTAAATAAATCTGTGTATATAGGCTATAACTCTTTGTAAACGTGTAAGTTTTGAATATTTAGGTATAAGTTTTGTAAATAGTTTATCGTCATCGTTCTTACTAACGTCATTATTTACGACCAGACAAGGTTGAAGATCTGGTAGGTCCTGTTTCTGAGATTCATTAGGCATTTTTGGCCAACAATGCTCTGACTCGAGTAAATACGGTGGGCACGACCACCATAACGATGCGTCGCTGATAACATCAGCCTTCGCCCCTCGAGAAACAAGATCCGCCGGGTTCTCCTTGGACGGCTCGTAGCTCCACGTGTGACCGCTGGTGCTGTCCTTGATCTCATTAACACGATTACGTAGGAAGTGATTTGAAGTTGATTTGAAGGGGTGGTCAACCACCCTAAGACGATTGTGTAATCGCACCAAAACCGACACATGTTAATGTTTAACGTAAGTGAATTTTTTACTTTAGTACACAGTCTTGCACCTAACAATGCCCCACACAACTCAAGACGTGGGATAGTAGTGGGTTTGATCGGTGCAACCTTGTTTTTTGAAATTAAGAGTTGAACACGCACAAGCCCCGAGTTACCAACTGACCGAATGTAGACGCATGCCCGTACGCACTTTCAGATGCATCTGTGAATACATGGATTTCAATCTTTACGCAATGATCACTAAGAACCCATCGACGAATTTGTAACTTAAGACAGGGTAACGTGTTACGATAAGTCCCCTCTTTGAGGAGTGGTTGGAGAGGCGCCACGGCGTCCTCGCCTTCCGCCTGACGCAGGTCCTCACCGGACACGGTTGTTTCTGGAGGTTCCTGTTTCGGATAAAGCGGGAGGAAACGCCCGGGTGTCACCATTGTGTTGATCGCCCGGAGGACACGGTGGAGCATACAGTGGAGGTCTGCCCGGCTTGGGCGGAGCACTGCCGTGTTCTCACGGAGGCGATCGGCGCGGCGATCTCTTGCGTCCAAACCTGGTCCAGGCCATGGTGCGGAGCGAGAGTGCATGGGAGCCCGTCACCTCCTTCTGCGAAGCAGTAATGCTCGCGAAGGAGGAAGCGGAACGCGTGAGGGAGAGGCAACAGCCGCGCCCTCGCGCCCCTAGCCGCCGTAGGAGACGCCCTGGGCGGCGGGAATCGATCGCCGGCCAGCGTAGGCGCGGGCTTACGGACGACGAGTAATGGGCAGCTCGCCGTCCGGTAAGGCCCGGGTCGACGGCGCATTGTGTTCCACGCGCGCCTCAAAGAGATGTCAGCAGTGACGGGGTTAATTGGGCCGATGCCGCCGGGGTCGCGGGTAGTTCCAAAGAGATACCGTGGCCCTGGCACGGGCAACTGAAGGAACATGGGTGGGTTTTAGTCAGTAAAAGCCTGACACACCCTCCCGCTCTGCCCAGAGCGGGAGAAGTCAGTTGATGATTTCCCATCCACAAAAAAAAAAAAAAAAAAAAGAATAAAAAAAGGGTAACGTGTTAGCAAATGAAAACCAGAGATGTAAAATCTCTGACGAAACTTCTTCGTCCCAAATGCTTTTACTAACCCATAATTTCTGCATAATCAATTTAGCTTCGACAACGCATGGGCCTACAAGCCCTAATGGCGATTCCCATATTTGGAATCAGTGCCCTGTTCAAAATTGTATGCAGCGCTTACATGATTGATCATATCCCATACCCAGTAGCCAGCACACTTGACCTTGAGGCCAAGTGTGCTGGCTACTGGGTAAGAAAAAAAAATTGCTTAAAAGAAAACCGGCCAAGTGCTTGTCGGACCACGCTCAATGAAAGGAACTGTAGTTGGGATGAATTTATGGATGGATAAATTTATACCAAGAACAAAGTCAACATTGTAGTTGAAAAACATGTTCTCCCATACATTCCAACTCCAAATGTAAGTTTGTATGCACAATATTGGGAGATTTATCATGTTATTTTAAGACCATAGACTTCTTATAGGTTTTTCTGTAATCTATAAGTACAGAACTATTTTATGTATTTTTTTTTAAATTTTAGGCTCACTCAGTTTTACTAAAAATTGTCGTAATAAAGTTAAAACAGATGCATCTTTATACTGACCGCAGTGTCATGTCCGCACTCGCAATGTGGTTGAGCGCTGCATTGAAGTTTTGAAGAGTCGCTGGCGGTGCTTATTGGCTCATAGAGTATTGCATTATTCTCCTGTGAAAGCAGGAAAATTTGTCAATGCCTGTGCAGTCCTGCACAATTTAGTCAATAATGCACGCTTCCCTGTTGACGACGATATACATCTTGATCGGTCTCGACAGATAAATCACGAAGGGCATGGCTCTGCTGATGAGGGTAGATAAGCTGTCGTATACAGGTTATGGCGTAGTCGTAGGGTTGCAATGATTTTGGTGCGGTATGCGAGGACACGTAAAACACGTTATAGTGACCTATCGGTTACTGCTTAGTGTTCATAGCAAAGTCACTTTGTGTCAAGGCCGACCATGTCATTAGGCAGTAGGTATTAGGAAGGCCAATGGTCCGATGACAAGGCGAAGTCCCAGTCCCAGTCTTCGTCCATTCTCTAGCGCCCCTTATTCGCACTGGCGGATGCTTCGCTTAGAACCTAGTAGCTTTCAGCTAGACCCAGTAAAAAGAAACGAACGAAGGAAATGTTTTGGGAACAGCAACACTTCTACCCTGCTCGGTGAGTATGCGCAGCAGTGCAACTCGTTCCATAATGTTTCTTTCGTTTCTTTCTTTTCCTTGTGTGTTTTGTTAGACTATAGGCGCTTAGTGAAGCATTCGCTAGTGCGTGTAGGAGGCCTAAGTGTGCTTTTGTTTTGTTTTTAACTTATCTTTTTTCTTTTCTTTTCAATTTTTCTTTTGTTCTACTATGCAGAGTGATTGCAGCGCATCGAAATTGAAAGTACACTTATAGGCTCGAGACGGTGTCGCGTGTATTTCCGTGACCCTCTCATAGGCTACCGAAGATGAGTTAGGTCTCAGGTCCTTCTTTCTCTCTTTCGATGATGCACTAGTGGGGTTTTAGTCGGTAGGAGTCCGACATAATCCTTCGCTTACCCCAAACGAAGGAGCATCCATGAGGGATTTCCCCATGAGCAAAAAAAAAATTACCTGTATACTGAAAGCTTACTGCTGACCTTTAAATAATTGTGCGTTTTGCGATGGGTTGATCAAAATATCAACTACCTAATCATACAAGCCGACGTTTCGTACCTACAGATATGTAATCAGCATAAAGGTGTAAATTTTATTAGTCAGCATGTTGAATAATAAAACTGCTTATATTGCTTGCTTGCTTTCAGGAAACATCATTATCGCAGCCAAGACTTATCCCTATTTTCACGAACACTAGGAGACACCTAATGAATGCTTTTAAAATATTAATGCATTGTTGCAATTTCAACTCGTTCAAGATCCAACAGTGTGCTTGTCGCTTAGTGTTAGAGAAAACGAGCCTTATGCTGGGCATATGCCTCGCCAACTACCTTCAACATTAATTAATACTAAACAATAAGATTAGATATTTTGACAAACCTGTTTTACAGTCCGTTCAACCGATTTTGACTTCTATTCCGTAGGTTTAAGGATGACATTAAAGGCAACAAAGTGGTTACAATACCAACTGTTTACTGCAGCTGCTATTTGTCATACCACCAAGGCAATTGAAGTCAAAATTGATTGAACGGACTATAAAAGGGTTTGTTTAAATGTCTCTTATTGAAAATTGAGTATACATAATAATTGTTATGATATTAAAGCTATTACTGTGTGGTCCTGTGTTATTGTTATTTAATTTATTAAATATATTCACCTCTTCGTCGCATAGCTAAAAATTTCAATACTGTGTTCGGAAATTTGGATTTGTTTACATTGTCTGGTAATAAGTTTAGAAGCTCGTTGGTAAAATTAATTAGAGAGTCAGAATTTTAAAACAAGAATTGTAGTTTTGATTTGTTTAAAAAAAAAATGTTTTTAGGGTTCCGTACCTCAAAAGGAAAAACGGAACCCTTATAGGATCACTCGTGTGTCTGTCTGTCTGTCCGTCTGTCACAGCCAATTTGCTCCGAATCTAATGGACCGATTAAGTTGAAATTTGGTACACATATGAATTTCTGTGACCCGAACACGGACGGGTAAAGTAAATAAATGAATTTTGAATATAGAGGTCACTTTTGGGGGGCAAATAAGAAAATTAAAATAAAAAGTTTTGGAAACTACACCATGTGGCATGCCAAATGAAAGGGCTATGAGAATCTCAAATATATTTTTTTCATAATTTTAAAATAAATTGTTTTAAAGTTATTTAAGAAAATAGACGAAAATTGACCATTGGGAAATAGTTTCGGAGATAAGGGGGGGGGGGGGGGGGGGGGAGGCCTTATCTCCGAAACTACTGAGCCTAAAATTTTGAAAATAGATCTTTACCTGTAGATTCCAGGAAAACTTATAAGAAGTCTGTGGTCTTAAAATAACATGGTAAATCTATCAATATTGTGAGTACAAACTTACATTTACAGTTGGAATGTATGGGAGAACATGTTTTTCAACTACAATGTTAAGTTTGTTCTTAAGATAATTTCATCCCAACTACGGAACCCTTCATTGTGAGCATTGTGCGTGGACCGATACGCACTTGGCCGGTTTTTTTTTCTCTTTCTCTTCATTTTAGAATTTTCTTTAGACTTAACCTTTTACGTTTCACTCGTGTGCAAATAGTTCACTAACAATTATGTAGTATTTAAGATGTGGATAACGCCGTGAGCTACACATATGTTATCTCTTTTTTTTTCTCACTACTTGTGTGTTATGATATTTGTGTAACTGTTTGTTTTCCCGAAATAAATAAATAAATAATAGTAAGCTAATTTTATTCCTATAAATTATTAATCCTAAATTACAAACTTTTTGTTGCATTCTTATGATTTTCTATACATTCTATCCCTCCCAGACAATACACAAACATATAGCTGCTTATACTCTATCGACTAATATAGTATACTTTCACATGAATAATAAGTTACTCCCACGTAATGGCTAGTATACACAGTGCGAGTCGGCCTTCCGAGTAGCTGCAGCGTAGCGGCTCTCACTGTGTCTGTCACTCTCACAATGCAAGCCAGCCCGGCTTGCCTTGGCTGACTGACATGCGAGTATATAGTGCGAGCAGCTGTCTAGTCAACAGCTCGCACTGTGAAAACAGCCAAGGCAAGCCGAGCTACTGACGTGCGAGTACACAGTGCAAGCAGCTGTCTAGTCAGCAGCTCGCACTGTGAAAACAGCTAAGGCAAGCCGAGCTACTGACATGCGAGTACAAGTGCGAGCAGCTGTCTAGTCAGCAGCTCGCAAATATACGATTATTCAAAATTTAAATTCTATTTAAACACTGTTTAAATAGAATTTAAATTTTAGCTGCACCAATAACACTTACCTACTGTTTATAACATGAAAAGTTAGTTAATAAGAAAGGTTAGGTAACTTATTCGTAAAGGCACTTTCGTAAAGTTATCTGATACGAACACATAAAAAGAGAAATTAAAATAATCTTCTGAATGGTTTAACAACCGATGAATCTAATAAGAGAAAATAAAAACTTCCATAGATTAAAAAAAAAACGAAAAGAACTCTACAATTAGAAGAAGGAAAGAAGATAGATAGTAACGAGAAGAGTTACGAGCATGAGCAATATGGAGGGCTATCTGAACTTTATCGAAAGTTGCAGACAATAAACCTATGTTAGTAGCATAGATGTCCCTAGGTAGAAACACGATTTCATCAAGATTATTAGTTGGCGTATATAGTGAGCCAGAAGTAACTGTTTCACGTCCAAAGAGTAAAAAGTTAGGAGAGAAAAAACTAGTAATATTAATAGGTTGGGGAAAAAGTTTCTTCGCATTTTTTAAGAAAATTCAAAACATTTTTTAATATACATTATTTACATTTATCTTAAGTATCCTGGAACCAGAGGAGTTTTGTCTAAACAGCACACGTACATCATACAGTCCACACTCGCTGCACATTCTGGTCCTTCGGGAGCCGAATCTACAAGATCCAGCAGGATGGTGGTGACTCGTAGCTGTAGCGGAGACTCCAAGAGAGAACAGGCCCAGCAAGAGCCGTCAGCGAACACCGAACCGAGCATCAGCGAGCCGGCACCAGAAACCAGCACGAGTCCGGTCGCTGAAACGGTCACAGGCAGCGGATCTACGGAGTCTACCAGCACCTACGTCACGCAGACCACGACTACGACAGAAGACATGTATGGCACAAAAACTACTGGTTCACATGGTAAGCTCAAGCCTGGCGACACCAGGTCACGCCGCTCTACAGCATCAAAGAAGAAGCGCCTCGCGGAGCTCCAAGCTAAAGAGCGGCTGGCTGAAATGAAAGTGAAGCAAGCGCAGGCAGAGCGAGAGCTGCAAGAGATACACCTGCAGCGCGTCAGAGCCGAAGCCGACTCGAGTGAAGAAGACGAAGACATGGTGGACGATCTCGCCTCCGTAAGGATTGGAACGTGGCTAGCGCGACCAGCGCCGCCACCCGGAGGTGAGGTTCGACCGCCGCCACACGAGGACAGCGGCGGGAGTATCGGCAGGGACGCAGCGAACGACACCGGCGCCGCCGCGACAGGCGCTCAACCGCTGCGGGGCGACGGCCACGAAGAAAGTGTACGTAATCCAGTGAGTGCAAAAATAAATGAGGGCAATATCGTGAGTGTTAAAATGTTACACGGTAATACAGTGAGTGATAAAGTGATAGACGTGGGGACGCTCGCCGCGGCCCTAGCACAAGCCGCACGCAGCTCAAGAGAGCCCCCCATGTACATCCAGCAGCTACCAATCTTCGACGGAAAACCCGGTGAGTGGATAGCTTTTAAGGCCGTGTATTGTGACTCACAAAGGTATTTTTCCTGTGTAGAAAATGTTGCTAGAGTTAGGATAAGCCTCAGAGGCACCGCAAAGGAAGCTGTAGGTTGCCTATTGTTTAGCCAGTCTAACCCTCAGGTTATTATAGACGCACTAGAAAGACGTTTCGGTAGGCCCGAGGCCTTGATTATAGCCGAGTTAGATAAAATAAAGTCATTACCTAAACTAAATGATAATCCTAGGGACGTATGTATATTCGCTAGCCGTATAGCAAACACGGTGGGTACGGTAGAGGCATTAAAAAGAATTCAGTATTTACATAGTCCCGAGATGTCGCGTTGTATAGTAGAAAAACTAACGCCGATACAAAAAAACAAATGGTACGATTACGCGGCAAACAGAAAAACGGAAGATATACCCGAGCTAAAGCGCTTATCTATGTTTATGAATGAAGAGGCAGATAAGTGTGGCGCGTACGCACAGCCAGAACGAGGCAACGACGACGCTAACGGTGTACAACAACGGCGCCGAGTAGAGCGCACGTTCAACGTAAATAGGGATACATCAAACGAGCAATGCCCAGCGTGCAACCAACGCGACCATAAATTACCAGACTGCTATAAATATAAACAGCTGGACATAGACGCACGATGGGAAATAGCAAAAAAATCCAACATGTGTTTTAGATGCCTACGAAACAAGCATAGAAGGTTTATGTGCAAAGCACCTATTTGTGACATAAAAGAATGCAACATGAAACATCACAAACTACTGCATAAAGAACGTAAAGTGGAGGCGACACATAACAATGTAGCGACGCCGCCGCCCGCGCCGGCGCCGACGCCGACGCCCGATATCAAAAACGAAACGGTTACGTCGGCGCGGGAAACAGTATCAACAACATCGCCTCAGAATTCCCGCGCGTATTTGAAAATAGTACCTGTGACATTGAGCGGACCACATACAAGTGTAGACACTTATGCTTTATTAGATGATGGGAGTACAGTCACCTTGATAGATGCATCAGTAGCAGATGTCCTAGGTGCAGATGGGCCAGCCAAACCTATGTGGATACAAGGCATAGGCACGGAAGTCAAGCATGAACAAAGCCGAACCGTGAGCTTCCACATACAAGGCAAGCACCATAGTGAGCCACAGAAGATAGAGGCGGCACGCACCATAGATAGGCTCGAAATTACGACGCAAACTGTACATACCGAAGACATAAAAAATTGTAAACATTTAAACGACATTCATCACACCCTTGTTTATGAACACGCGCGGCCAATGATTTTAATAGGCCAAGATAACTGGCATTTATTGGTAACCATAGAAACGCGAACAGGTGCGCGTGATCAGGTAGCATCATACACTAAACTCGGATGGGTATTGCATGGATGTCAGTACTCTGTAAATAGGGTTACAGCTAACTTTTGCGGCAACATTAAAAGTAAAGAAAATCTGGAACCAATAGAAGAAAGCATGAGAAACTTTTTCAAATTAGAATCACTAGGTATAAAACCTAGAATACCTAGAGATGACCCGCAACAGAGAGCCTTAGACATCCTAGAACAGAAGAGTCGACGATTACCCAATGGCAGCTTCGAAACCGGACTATTGTGGAAACAAGAGATACCAAAAATACCAAACAACTACCTAGGTGCCCTAAAACGACTAGAAAATCTAGAACGACGCTTAGATAACGATAAGAACCTCAAGACCCAGTACTTACAACGCCTTGACAATCTATTCAACTCAGGCTATGCAGAAAAGGCACCTGATACCTCCACAATTAACAAAACATGGTACCTACCTCACTTTCCAGTGGTCAATCCAGCCAAGCCACATAAGCCGCCACGACTCGCACACGATGCAGCAGCAAAGACAGCGGGTCTATGCCTACCTACTTCTGTCGGGACCTGACTTATTACAATCGTTGCCCGGTATTTTAATGCGTTTCCGTAAAAATAAAATAGCTGTGTCAGCGGATATTAAAGAAATGTTCATGAGGATAAAGATAAGGGAAGAAGATCGTGATGCGTTGAGATTTTTATGGCGCGGCGACCAACGGAAGGGATCGCCAGACGAATATCGCATGACATCTGTGATTTTTGGCGCGACGTCATCCCCATGTACAGCGCTATACATAAAGGATCGCAACGCTAGCGACTTTGCCGACAAATATCCAGCCGCGGCGTCAGCAATAGTAAACAATCATTATATGGATGACTATCTTCAGAGTTTTACCAGCGAAGAGGAAGCCAAGAACACAACAACAACAACAACGCAAGTAGATTACATTCATAAAAAAACCCAACTTTATTTTATGTGATTGGACATCAAACAATAAAAATGTGTAGAACAATAACCTCGCGCCTTCACAAGATATAAAGGTATTAGGCGGCGACGACACCGAGAAAGCATTAGGAATACGATGGGATACGACAAAGGATTGTTTTATATTTAAAATCAACAAAAACAAAACACCCATTGTATTATTAAACAACACACGTCCACCCACCAAACGGGAGGCACTCAGCATAATAATGTCTGTTTTCGATCCATTTGGAATTATATCACCTATCACTATACCAGCTAAAAGGATACTTCAAAACACATGGAAGTATAAAACGGAGTGGGAGAAACCACTACCCGAGGAGCTGCAACCTAAATGGAAAGAATGGATGGAGTCACTTAGTACTATAGAAACGCTGCTGATCCCACGTTGTTACGATTACGTTGACGTCATAGCCAGAGAAGTACATACATTCGTAGACGCGAGCGAGGAGGCCTACGCCGCGGCGGTGTATTGGCGAACGGAAAGGTCAGACGGCAGCGTACAAGTGACCCTAGCGGCAGCTAAGAGCAGGGTAGCCCCACTAAAACCGGTTTCAATACCTAGGCTAGAGCTGCAAGCCGCACTACTAGGAGCGCGCCTAGCCAGGACGGTCGTTCAAGAACATGACTACGAGGTGAGCGACATAACATACTGGAGCGACTCTACCACCGCTCTGGCCTGGATACAAGCCGAACCACGCACATTCAAGACCTTCGTGGCGCATCGTATTGCAGAAATCGAAGAACTCACCAAGAAGAACGAATGGAGGTGGCTACCCTCGAAGCTCAACGTAGCGGACCTGTTCCTGTAGCGGTTCGCTGGGGGCTCCAAGAGAGGGTTCTTATTGGGATTTGTTCAATTAAACTGCCAATTTAGTATATTATATGGAACTGAGACTCTCAATCACCTACTTCTCGGGTGCCAGACGGGCATAGTGACTTCTTGATTATGACTGACTTCGGATGTATCGACTGGCCAGCGCGTGCCCTTTTATAGCATTGACCATTTAACTGGCCAGTGGACCATTTTGATATTGCACGATTTTCCTGCGGCAAACTAGCGTCTAGGCTCAGAACGTTCGTGATTGGCTATTGAGAGTCCCACCCCTTTTTATTATTATTAATATTGGTAAAGAAGTTAAGTTTATGTACATTTAGCAACAATTTGGTTCTACTTTACTATAATTAGTTACAATACAGTTATTACACGACCTTTTACATAATTTATTTTAGCGTGCGACGGTCAGGGTCCTGGTGCGACGTGTTTTTCCATAACGCTAAACTTATAAATATAACCTACGTGCGCGAACCGGGAGCTACCATTACAAATTTGACCGTCGCAGCAACAACATCTACTCCACTTGACATCCATGTTACGTAACATCTATGTTACGGTTAAAATATTAGGTACATAAACAAACAATCAATTTATACATATAGGTATTAGTGGTGTGTGGCACAAGTACTCGCGGCGGCGCCTCTCGGGCTACCGTCGTTGTCGTGCACATTTCTCCCGCCGTCGCCGTCAGGCGACCCCGTGGGTAGCACGATAATCCGCTTCGTAGGTCTTCGGAGAACGTGACCTTTGGTCATTACGTCCACTACACGTACTTCACCGTCTGCGTCTGGCAACACCTTCGTTACCCTTCCCTTGGGCCAAGTGTTACGTGGAAGGTTGGGGTCACAGATCACGACGACGTCTCCGACCTTGGGGGGGTACCGCTGCCGTAGGGCTCCCGCCGGTTTTATAGGAGTGGTAGGTACTCACGTACCCATCTTCGCCAGAAGACGTCCGCAAGCACCTGGGCGCGCCGCCATTGCTGTCGTGCTGTGAGGTCTGCTTCGGTGAAATTACCCATTGGAGGCACATGTGAATTAGGGCCGATCAGTATATGGTTAGGTGTCAGGGCTTCGGGCTCGTCTGGTGCCACGTTGACATGTGTGAGTGGCCTGGAGTTCACAGTGTTCTCCACTTCCACGAGTAGCGTAGCGAGGGTTTCGTCTGATGGGTGAACTTCCTTCATAGTGACGTACAGTGCTTCTTTGACTGCCCTCACCATCCTCTCCCATGCTCCGCCCATGAATGGCGACGCGGGAGGTATGTATCTCCAGATTATGGACCGCGCATTGGACTCATTACCTAAAGCGCTTAAGGCGCTTTCCCCTAGTTCCCTATCAGCCGCTTTGAAACAAGTAGCGTTGTCACTCCATATTTCTTTCGGACAACCTCGCCTACCTATAAATCGCCTTAGAGCGGCGATAGCAGGTTGTTTTGTTCTAAATGTATTTGATTTTATGAATTTCCAAATAAGTTTACTATTTTTGCCTGCTTTTTGCAGTTCATTTCTATCGTATTCATTTTTTATTTTTTTCAGAAGGTTGTTGCAGAAGTTTCTATATCTTTTATACGTAATGGAAATTATGTCATTTCCAGGCTCATGCTTGGATTTTATGTGCAGTTTGTCTCTGTGCCTAATACATCGAACAAGTCCTGGTGTAATCCAAGGTTTAATGGACTTATATTTCCTTGGCGTTATTTTAGTGACTGTATTTTTTATTATTGCATGGTGAAGTGTATTTATAAAATAATTAATAGAAATATTTGCATTGGTAGAATTATAAACTGGGTCAAAATTAATAATACGTATGTCTTTTTCGAGGTGTGTCATGTTGACTTTAGTATAGCTACGTAAACAATTTTTTCTGGGTAAAGATGTTAGTAAAACTGCTTGGTGATCAGTGTTACAGCTGGAGGCGAAATAAAATGCAGACCTGTTTTCAGAATCAATTTGGAGGGTGCGGGTGGTTGCACGGCTTCGAGAACCAGCTTCTTGATCGTTTTATTTAAACATGTACGTGCTAGCGGCGCAACGTTCTAGCTGACAGACGCAAAAGAAAACAAGGTTGCCAACAACAAAAAATAATTTAGGCCGGGACCACTCGCACCTTGCAACATTTTTATTTATTTTAAATTAGTTAGTGCCATCTGTTGGCAATACGTCAGAGTACTTACTTAATACAAATACTAAATACCTATTCATAATTATTATACCGAGATTGAGGCGTGCGTCGTCCACAATCAGTAAGCGAAGAGTTAGTAAGTAAGAACCCTCTCTTGGAGCCCCCAGCGAACCGCTACAGGAACAGGTACCTATACAGAGCTGTCGCCATCCTGGAACCAGAGGAGTTTCGTCTAAACAGCACACGTACATCATACAGTCCACAGTCGCTGCACAGTTCGTGTAGCCAATCTTTGCCCTAATGTCTCAAATGGTGCATCTCAGATGGCTGTTTTATATCAAGCCTTAAAACAAAAAACTATTCAAGCCCATAGTACCATTCAGCACTTACAGCAACAACAGAACATCGCGAACTCTCTCCAACAGTTCAAACAAGTAGTTGAAGGCATCTCAAACCCTTCAGAACCCTTTTCGTACGCTAATATGGTCAAAAAAGGCTCGGATAATTTTGTGCGCCCAGCAAATTTAAGCTCAGTTGCCATTTATCCAAGCGACAAAACTAAATCTAGTGACGGTACCAAGTCTTTTGTACAGAAAAGAAAATTATTTCGCCCGGGGAACTTAAACTACATGTTCGCGGCCTCAAGAAAGTAAAAAATGGACCACCGATTCCGATTATAATGGAGTACCGATTCCAAAGAGGACATTAAAAAGCTCAGAAGCTTGGAAAAACTCGTTTCCTCGGGTCTTAAGGTTGAAGAACCATCAAAACGGCGCCCAAGAATCACTGTCATTAGTGTCCCGGTAGCTCTGACTGATAAACAGGTTTTTGACTACATTTACGAGCAAAACCTCTCAGATAAGATGACCAATACTACTCGTGAGTCGTTTGAAGAACAAATTAAATTGGCCATAAATCTGGTAAAAAAGACCTCCCTACTTGCAATTATATACTAGAAGTGACGGCTAGCATCAGGAAGATTCTTGTGAATGAAGGACGAATATTCATAAATTGGACGTCATGCCCAGTACGAGATTTCACGATAGTTACACGATGCTTTAACTGCCAACAGTTCGGCCACGCGGCCAAGTTCTGCCGTGAAACTAGTCCGACGTGCAATCACTGCGGAGAGACGGGCCACTCTTTCAAGGAATGCAGCACAAAATCCACTCCACCCAAAGAAAAATACTGATCATAAAACTGGTGATGTAATGTGTCCAGCACGAAAATATGCCGAGGAAACTATATTCATTCCATAGATTATGAAGGCGCCTAAGAGCGCTACCTATTAACCTATCTATTCAGCACACTAGTAGTAGTTTTTGTTTGTTTATATTTGTTAGTTGTTTATTTATCATGATTGATCAATCACTTAGTGACCTAGATCAATTTCCTGTGTCTGAAGCTATATTTTGTAATGTGAATGAGTGTAAACACCTTTTTCCCTTAGGAAAGAAACCTCTGACCCTACTCACACAAAATATTCGCAGCATAAATCGAAATATAAACGGTTTTGAAATTTTGCTACAGAACCTGGGTATAAGTTGCGATATTATCGTCCTCACAGAATGTTAGTTGTCAAATCAAACAGCTGTTATACCATCATTAGACGGATATGTTTCGCACAAAACCAACAGAAACATCAACCAGAACGATGGTATAGTTGTGTTTGTTAACAATAATTTAAGTACAATTGCTACAAAATAGTAATTGCTTACTCATTAAAATTAATTCAGATACGGTAGTTATGGCTATATACAGACCTCCTTCACAAAATGTCGCCAATTTCCTAGATTCACTAAACGTACAGTTACAAAGTCTTACAACGTTTGCGCTGTTGGGTGGGATGGCATATCAAACAACATACTTAAAGATTTCAAATACCTACTTGCTCCGCCACTAACTCATATTTTTCAGTTATGCAACTAATGGTATATTCCCTAAGTCGCTTAAAAAAGCAATGGTTACTCCGGTATATAAATCTGGTGACAAAAAATGTGTTAATAACTTCAGACCTATTTCTGTTTTAACAGGGCTCTCCACGATCCTAGAGAAAATAATTAATATTAGATTAATGAAATACTCGTACCTAGAAGATAAAAAATTACTTTCAGATGGACAATTTGGCTTCAGGCCCAAAAAATCAACTAATCAAGCAGTACATCAAATTACTGATTAAATAACAACTAATTTAGATAAGGGCATGCATTCCATTGGGATCTTCCTAGACCTCGCCAAGGCCTTTGACACAATTTCCTGTCCTTTATTATTGCACAAGCTTGAAACACTCGGAATAAGAGGAACAACGCTTTCATCACTTTCTGATTATCTTAGTGACCGCGAACAATGTGTTAAAATTGTACAGTACGTCAGTTCTGAGCTCCGAAATAGTAATTACGGAATACCACAAGGTAGTATTTTGGGCCCTTTATTACTAGTATATATAAATGACCTGTGCAGCTTGACACTCCAAAATGGGGTCATAATGTCATATGCAGATGACACAGCTCTATTGTTTTCAGATACTCGTAAATCTCAACATGAGGTGTATATACAAGCCCAAAACGGGTTTAATATAGTGTCTAATTGGCTACATGAAAATCTCTTAACACTAAATGCAGAGAAAACTAAACACATTTTATTTACTATTAGAAATACTAACCTGCCAACTACTAACATAAACATTTATGCGCATAAGTGCGGCACGTTTGCTGACAATGCATGTAATTGTCCTACTTTAGCAATAACCGATCATATGAAATATTTTGGTGTAACGATTGACACAAATATGAATTTCCGTAAACACATTGATTTATTATGCACTAGAATGCGCAAATTAATATACATTTTTAAGAATTTACGATATGTATCAGACTACAAATTAATTAAAGAGGTTTATTTAGCTTTGTGTCAATCAATTCTCACTTATTGTATAACTTCATGGGGTGGGGCTGCTAAATCAATCCTACTGCCATTAGAACGTGCACAGAGAGCTATTCTTAAGGTAGCCACCTTTCGCCCATTTAGATTTCCCACACACGAGCTTTACACGCATGTAAAGTTTTAACCGTGCGTCAATTATTTATATTGAATATAGTATTATATCAACATAGCAATCTTCCTTATATCCCAATAACTTTAGATAAGAGAAGAAAGGACTTGGTTTGCATAAAGCCTCAAACTAGACATACTTTTATAAATAGATTTGATGTATTTTTAAGGCCGTTTTTATATAATAAAATCAATAAGTCTCTAAGTATATATAGTTTAAATTGTAAAAAATGTAGTGACATGTTGAATGAATACTTGGCGACATTTAATTACTCAGACACTGAAAAATTGCTAGATGTAATGCAATAAGTTTATTAGTGTTAAGTCAATTTTTATTTAAAATATAATTATGATGTATAAATGCTAGCTCTATGTACAGGAACATATTGTCCACTAAAGCTCGCAGCGTTGTTAAGTGATGGCCTGAAACACAGGTTTGAATAAACCTACATCAGGCAGGTCGCTATTGTATTAATTAGACCTTTATCCAATAAATATAAGATTTACACTAGATTTTAAACATAGTTTAAGATTTTCTTACCAATATTAATATGTAACTCTGGAGGTCAGATAGGCAGTCGCTCCATGTAAAATACTGGTATTCAGCTGCATCCGGTTAGACTGGAAGCCGACCCCAACATTGTTGGGAAGAGGCTAGGCAGATTGATTAATATGTAACTTTGTAATGTGTAACTTCTATGTAATTTATTTAATGTGAACTTATGAATAAATATTCTATTCTATTCTAAAAAAAAAAAAAAAAAAAATCTTTGAACCTATGTTTTCCATAATTGATATCAGGTTTTCATTACGTCTTTCAGGTACATTACACAGCTCCAGGTTGCATTGTCTGGCATTTTGGTCTAGATAATCAATTTTCGATATGTTATCATTATCTGAGTTCTTCGTATCCTCCTCCGGCATTTTAAATCGTTTATTCAGATCAATCTGTTCAGCAGACACGTGCTCAACCGAGTTTTGTACAGCAATTATATCATTTCCTAGTTGATCATTCTTTTTATCCAGTTCGGACAGGCGTGTAGTTATTTGAGACTGCTCAGAGCGAATAGTAGCAATATCGTTTTTAATTTCGTTTGTCACCTGGGTAAAGGCAGCAAATTCGCCTCTGATATTTAAAACATTATCAGATATAGTGGTAATATGGGTATCAAGTTCCTTCCGCCACTCGTTAAGAGCATTTTTAAATTCCAAAGATAAATCATTAAGCGCCTGCGTGAATTCGCATTCTGGTTGTTTGCGTTTACGCCCGTCGCTTCTAGAATCAGGCGTTTTACATAGGTCACTGTCGGACTGAGACAAGTGAGACATTTTAGTGTTTGTTCCAAACGTTTTACGTATATCTTGTTATAAAATTCATTTGTTTATTTCCAGCGAAATGCAGTTATTTTTAGAAATAATACATTCGTTTTTTTTTCTGTTTTGGAATGTGTTTTGTGTATTGTTTCACCTGCTTAAACTAATAAAAATTTATCTGATAAAATATAATACAATAATAGGATTGACAAGAAATTAGTGCAAACCTGGATCGCAGGAATGCAATAAAGCAGCGCGCAAAATTCAAATTTTCTATAAAAATAAAGGTGATCAACCGTAGACAAGACGCGTGAATCTGAATTCGCGCTCTTTTGTAAATTAAAAACCCTTTACTCACGCAGACAGCAGAAAATTGGGATTTTATTTTATTTCCGTACATAAATTTCTACAAAAATGAGGTAAGTACTGGCACATTTTACAATTTTATAAAATTTATAATGAAGTCTTATACATTTTAATTTGGTAGATACGAGTAAGTACTAAGACGTACTACATAAATTATTTTTGAAGTAAATTACAGCGGCGTTAACCTAATATTTGTTTTTTCTAGCTCATCCGCAACACGCTGTCTCCAATTTACCGAGGCTCAACTTACTAGCCTTGGTAGACTACGACCCCTTACTGGCACGTGGCCACCTAAAAACGGCATGTGCCAGAAGGAAAATTAATCAGTTTTGGGAGAGGGTGATTCCGAGAATCAATAGTTTAGGGGGGCCCACAAAAAGTTCAGTGGATGAAGGTAAGTGTTTAGCTAAAACTATAGGTGCTTGTTCACGTTGGAACGCGCGGGCGCGGTGGCGAAATAGGCGCGGTAGACGTCGCGAGCTCGTGTTCACATTAACCGCCAGGCGTTCGCGCGAGTGTGACGTATTGTCAGAGGTTGTAAATATGGACCACGATCTTTTATTTTTAACCGAAAATTCATACCTAAAGTGGGAGATGCTAAAAATTAGAATTGGCGTGCACGAAATTAATAAAGAAAGAGAACGGTATGGTGAATTTCATACTTTATATGGTAATTTGAGAGAACATCCTTCAAGATTTTTTGGATATACCAGGATGAGTGTCCGCTGTTTTGATTACATACTGGATTCAATAAGGAGTGATATTTCAAAAGTGGACACAAATTTTCATAAAAGTATACAGCCCGAAGAAAGACTGTTTGTAACTATAAGGTGAGTTTAAAAAAAAATAATTTTCATAGTAAGTAGTTAAGTAAATTATCATTTTTTATCGGGATACATATTGCAGTCATTCAAATTCAAACAAGGTTCCTCTTTATTATTTTATTTTATTAATATTATCGTTATCAATTATACAAAGTTTAATTTCCATAATTAGTCGTGTTATAATCGTATGTATTATATCCATGGTGAGACTGCGTCATGCCACTATTCATTTCGTCCATAATAACTTGTGTAATATTGTTTCTAGCGCGTAGTTTTTGCATAGGAGATAATTCTTTCATGTACGGCAACAAACTTTTAAAAAATAACAGATCTTCGCAATCTTGTTCGTGTTGTTTGCTGCTTTGTGACAGTTTAAGTTGTAATAATTCAAACTTTTTCTTCTCCAATTCCATAAATTCCTGTCTTACATCTTGTGCACATTTACGTTTGGTGCTCGTATATTGTGTACTTGAAGATGCAGCTATGGATTGGGGAGTTGAGGACCGCTCATCATCATCATTATTATTGCTGTTTTCATCAGTAGTTTCATCTAAATTGCCTTCATTTATTTCTGGGGTAACATCATCTTTTATGAACAGCATCATTTGAAAATATGGCCACATTCAAGTGTTTTGATCTGTTCCAGCATCACCAGAACGAGAAACCGGAATTTTCTTAAATTCTTTCATAAATTGGTCCCGAATGTTCTTCCATTTTTTCCTTAAAGCCTTTTCTGTAAAATCAGAAATATTGTTTAGTGTTGATGATTAGTGTAAATATATTTAAGTTTTACATTATAATTACATTTTTTATTATGTTTCAGATATCTCTCCACTGGATTGGCATTTCGATCTTTGGCATATAGCTTTCGTATGGGTGTTAGTACTGTGTCTGAGATTGTTTATAGTACCTGTGAAGCTATTTGGAAAAACAATTTGAATGTCCACATGCCACAGCCATCTGAAGACCAGCTTATGAATATTGCTTCAGATTTTAGGGAGATGTGGCACTTTCCTAACTGCATTGGCAGTTTGGACGGTAAACATTGTAGGGTTAAACGACCTAAAAAATCAGGATCGGCATTTTTTAACTACAAGCATTATTTCTCTATTGTTTTGCAAGCTGTGGCTGATGCGAGGAAAAGATTTTTAACTATTGAAGTGGGAGGTAGAGGAAAGCAAAGCGACGGCGGTACATTTAATGCCTCGTCCCTGAACCGGTTACTCGAAAGAGGTGCATTTAATATTCCGGAACCAAGAACATTACCCAATTCTAATATTACAGCTCCTTATGTTATATTAGCCGATGAAGCTTATCCTCTTAAAGAATATATAATGCGTCCATACCCACAAAGAACATTGAATCAAGAGAGAGAAAATTTTAATAATAGATTGTCAAGAGCGAGAAAAACCGTGGAGTGTGCATTTGGAATTTTATGCAATAAATGGCGATTTTTGTTAAAACCTATTGAAACTGATGTTAAACATGCACGCCTGATTATAAAAACTGCTTGCTTATTGCATAATATTGTAATTGATACAGATGGTTACGATTGTGATAATGAGTTCACAATTCCAACTCGACACCAAAGGCGACAAACTAGAACTGGAAGAAACAACAATCCATCAAATCGGGCTAAACAAGTTCGGAATTTATTCACGAAATATTTTTGGGAAAACAATCGTTTAATATACACGTAGTCGCCTTTGTATTATGTATCTTTTGTAGTCTTCAGGAAATAAAAGTTTAAAATACCTACAAATATATCATATTTCCAGCATAATAATATGTATTTCATTTACTCACCCTCCATATCAGGAAACAATCCAGCAATTTCCTTCCATAGTTTATTAAGAACATTTCTGTTCATATGATGACTGTGTTTACTTTGCCAAATAGGAGTTCTAGCCTGAACAGCACTAATAAACTCTTCTGTATTGAACGACATGAAAGAAACGTGCTATCGTTTCTAGCGACAAGTTCAAACTGGTTGAACTTACCTACGTCGCGAGTGAATCGCGCGCTCCGCCGCTAGTTCGACGTGAACACACACAAACGTCTCAGTCGTTTGATAATGCCGCGAGCGGGCCGCGCGCGTCGGTCGCTAGCTTGCCCGCTACTTAGACCGCACGTGCGTTTTGTACGTGAACACTTGGATATAAACTCAAGTGTTTGATATTTCGTGACCGCGCCCGCGCTCGCGCCCGCGAGTCAACGTGAACAAGCACTAGGACTCTGCCGACGGGCTCTCAGCGACGCTGAGCCACCAGAGCGTGACGTTGTTTACCGTCGACAGAGGCCATATTAAGTAGTGTAGTAGGAATGTAGGTGCTGCAATACTCGTAGGTAATAATGTATGGTCATGTTATTTCTCTTTCACAAAGAACTAAATATTATGGCAAACTGACTATTCCTACTTTATAATGCAAATATTATAGTATTGGAGCGACAAGAAAAGCGCGATTAAAAAAAAGCCGCGGAACGCGCTGCTGCCCGGCGAAGGACTATATAGTGGGAGCGTAGAAAACGTGCGCGAAATTACGCAGACCGAAGAGCGCGTACTCGTTCTGTTAGGCGGCGAAGGTTTCGCCGTTGGTGACCGTCACCTACGGTATGATGTAATCCAAGTAAGTTTTGTAATGCAGTTTTTGTAGTAATAAGCTAATAAGTATGTAGTTAGTACAGAAATCACCTACCTTCGTTTTCTTAAATCTTTAAAGTAAGTACCTAAAAGATATTTAAAAGATGCTTTTATTTTTACAGCACTCTTCTGAAGCCACGGTCACGGTCACCTCGCCCACCAATCCGTCGGTCCAGCTGGCTCAGAATATTATTGTGGGTTCGGTTTATTTTTTTCATTAGGTATGTCCTATTGCCATACCAACGGGAAATGCCGTTGATTATCACGATGATGTACGTAGGCCGAAAATGTAGCGATAACTTATCACGATAATTTGACAACGGCATTCAAATTGCCGATTGACGTTCGCCAAATTGAATGAGCATTGACGTTGACCGCTCAAGTGTGGCCACTCAATTTATCGCGATAATTATCGGAACAATTACCGCGTTTTTTTATGGCGATGACGGGCATTGATGTTGACGTTGGTGTGGCCTCAGCATAACAGAAACTGAAATTAAAATGTTAATAATTTAATTGCAGGGTCGTCCAGAAACCCCAACAGCACTGGGTTCACAGTTACCATCAACGTCCGCATATTACGGTTTTGTATGTACCTACTAACACTTATTCTTAATTTATGAGTCGCTATTCTAATAAATAAACTATTATTAAATATGTTTAAACATAATAATAGTTTTAGGTAGGTACCTTTCTAAATCAATTTTTACCTATTTTTTTTTATTATTTCTCAAATTGATTTCGAGAAAACTCAATTTAATTATTTAATTTTAAGGATCCTGTTAGTCCTGAAGTAGCACACGAAGGAGAAAATAGTGATACCAGAACACAAGTATGTTTGCACTAGGGTAGCCCGCGAAATTAAAATTTTCTTACTTTTGTGTATTATTATATGGCCCTTTAAAAAATAATGCAATATCTATGGTGGATTTTTTTTTTATGGTGGTTTATAATTTATCAAAAATGGCTCGTTCATTTATTTTGATCTCGGCTTTGGTAGAGGCGAATAATGCCGATAATGTCGACGACACGGTTGGCGCAGTGGTTGAGCGATTGACTGCTGCGCAGCATGTCGCGGGTTCGATTCCCGCACGGAACAAATATTTGTACGACCTACAAGTATTTGTTCCGAGTCTGGGTGTTTTTCTATCTATAATATGTATGTATTTACAAAAAAAAAAAAAAAAAAAAAAAATTGTATATAAGTAGTTTATCAGCCATCTCGTTACCATAACACAAGCATTAGGTTGCTTAGCTTGGGGCTAGATGGCGTTGTGTGGTATGTCCAAACATATTTAAAAAAGAAAAAAAAAAAAATGAAGTAAGCCGTCGGCAGGCTCAGTTTTTAAGAAAAAACATCTTCGAGATGAGAGCTGATAATTTTATTTTGTCCTATCGCCTTTCTGAAGAGCTGATAGGACGGACAACTTGAGGCTGATTTAAGTCCGTACATGAAGGACTCTACAAGAGATCTGTCAAGGAGGGTAATGGTAGGGAAATTATCATTTTGATTTTCATCTTGACTAGCAACAAGATGACTTGACTATTAACATTTTTTCTTTTCAGATTTTAAGTGCACTGTCGTTTTTGGCCCAGGGCACATACCAGAGGGCTGTGGGACAGCAATCGACAACGTTTCTTTCGCAAGCATCAGTGTCGCGTGCACTGAACCAATTTTTGAACGCGGTGACTCAGCCATTCATCGTACAAAAGTACATTCGGTTTCCTCAAAACCGAGAAGAAAGAAATATTTTAAAAACACGGTGAGAGTCTGTGTTACAATAATTTTTGTATGCATAAGTAGGTATACAGCTCCTAGGTGACCTCGACAAAGGACAATGAACATTTTGGTACCACCCCTCAATAACAATAATATATAATTAGCTGAAGAATAGGCCCCAGGGGCGTGTCTTCAGCTATGACGTCAGAGTGGCGTGATGGTGGTACGAGACGGAGGGGGGCGCAAGCGGGCGAGCGCCTGAGCGGAGGCAAGAGCAGGCATCGGTCCTTTTTCGCTGCGACCATCGGATCGGACGGACGTTCACTAGCATTGTTCAGTTACGGTTTAATTAATTTTAGTACTTAGAAAATATTTGATATTTTGTAATCATTTTAAATGTTTTTGTTGGGTGAACCCTTTTTTTTAAGCACTTATAGTCTAAAAAGCTAATTTCAGAAATGGGATTCCTATCCACATCTGTGTTGGTTTTTTAGACGATCAGGAGAATCGTTTTAGTTTAAATTTTTGTAGTTAAGTTACTTAATCATCGTTCGCAATGCCTAAGGAATCTAGTAGTAAATCTCGAAAACGTGGACGTTCATCCGATTCAGGTATCGAACAACAGCTTCAAACGATAATTTCTCGTTTGAAGGCGTTGGAAGATACGCGGGGTCCTAATTTATGTCAAGCAGGTCCAAACGTGAGTGCGCGTGCCCTACCGGCGCCGCCTGAGCCGCCAGCGCGCTCGAACTCTCCGCTGCCGCGTGCATCCGACTCGGCGAGTGTGTCTACCGGTCATGCGGATGCGCATGCTCAAACTCGCAATATATATCCACTGCATCCGAATACATATCCACTGCATCAATCAATCGCTTTGTGGTGTCCTACCTACCATCCACAAGGGGAATAAAGTTACACGCCGTTCGAATGTCAAATTCCATTTTTACAATTTTTATTTTACTAGGTGGGGAAGTACACAATTGACTTATCTTTAAAAATACACTCTGAATATTATCAAAAGTGGTGGACAATTGCGTCACTTTCGGGTTTTAAATCATGCGTTAACGTAGAATATAATAATTGCGCTTCACTAAATAAATGTTTAGCCTCTTTTAACTTATTTATCGCAATAGATCCCGTAAATCTAGCTTGGTCAAGGAGCTTCGAAGATTCTTGGGTATGATAAATTTTTATCGCCGATTTATCCCTAACGCAGCGAATCTCCAAGCTCCATTAAATGCTGTCCTTGCTGGCCCCAAAATTAAAGGAACGCATCCAGTCGACATGACTCCTGAACTCCTAAAGGCATTCGAAGACACAAAGACCTCATTATGCAACGCAACTCTACTGGCTCATCCAGATCCATCAGCTGAGTTGACCATAGTCACTGATGCGTCTGATAGCGCCATCGGCGCTGTGCTTCAACAGCGAAAAGGGGACGACTGGGAACCACTAGCTTTTTACTCGCACAAACTTAGTGGTGCTCAAAAGAAATACAGCCCATACGACCGCGAATTGTTAGCAGCTTATGAAGCTGTAAAATACTTTCGGCATATGGTCGAGGCTAGGAACTTTGCCATCTTCACCGTGTTAAGAATAGTAAACTAAACATTGTCTCTGTACTATGTGTCAGCTGTCAAGCTGTCAAATGCATCTGTCCAACTGACATTGTCATGTCGTTCCTTTTTTTTGATAAAACCTCTCAACTACTGTAATGCTGCTCCGCTCTCATCTTATTAAATCTGCCGTCATCTCTTATAATTGTGTTTCAATTAAACCGATAACCCATCAGGTTATGGGCCCAGGACATATTCGGAAAAGAAAAAGTATTATTTTTCCCGAAACTGCGCAATCCGACGAAAATAGCCGGCGGCCGGTGTGACCCACACAATGGCGTCTTCAACAAATACAACAGGTGCGTCATCTTCACTTATTCATAATGTTCACGAGAAATTACGTGGAATAGAGAATTATGGAACATGGAAATTCCTAATGAAAATGATTTTGATCCATGAAGACTTGTGGGATTGCGTCGAGAACAATGGAACATGCGACGAAAAGAAATCACAAAAGGCACTAGCAAGGATATGTTTGTCCGTAAATTCGAATATATTTCCGCAAATACGCTATTGTAAGAACGCGCATGAAGCGTGGTCTAACCTTGAAAAGGCTTTCGAGGATAAAGGGCTGTGTAGAAGATTATCATTACTGCGAATGTTGTTTAGTACAAAACTTAGCGGTGATGGTATGGACAGTTACCTTAGCAAAATCGTAGAATTATCACAACAATTACAGGATATAAATTCTCCTCTTGATGATGATTTTGTAGCGGTAATTATGTTAAGCGGACTGACGGCTGACTATGATCCTCTGATCATGGCTCTGGAAAACTCAAATGTCAAGCTATCTAGTGATGTAGTAAAGGCAAAGTTGTTACAAGAATCTCAACGTCGTGATAAGCCAGATGAGAGTGCAACTGCACTATCAGCATCACAGAAAACGACAGACACATCAAGAAAAACTCCAAAATGCTACAGATGTAAGAAGACTGGACATTTTATTAAAGATTGCCCGAAGCAGAGTAAGAAACATCGAGAAAAACCACAACAACAGAGAGAAAGAGAGAACAAGGAAAATTCAAAAGTGCTGTTGACAGCGCTGTCTGTCAGCATCAAGTCGAGTGAGTGGTATGTAGATAGTGGAGCAACGGCTCACATGTGTAATGATAAAAGTGTCTTATCTGATTTTGTGCGTGACAAGCCATTGAGTGTTACAGTAGCAAATGGGGAAAAACTAGAGACTGTAGGATATGGCAATGTGCAGGTTCAGCTCAAAGACTGTATTAGGATAATTAGTAATGTTTATTATGTACCTAAACTGTCTGCCAACCTATTGTCTGTAAGTACCTTAGTCAGTAAAGGGTACAAAGTAGTTTTTAGTGCTAAGAAATGTCATGTTTATGATGGAAAGGATGTTTTAGCTACAGGGAGCTTAGATGAAGGGGTCTACAAGTTAGACATGTGTCAGACTCCGTGCTCAGAGAGAGGTACTAGTAAATCATCAGTAATGTCGGTGACATCAGCTCCAGAAGCAGTAGTTATGACTGCTTGTTCGCCACAATCGAAGGAAGAGGTATCGGTGGCATCACAAGAAACCTGGCATCGTCGACTCGGACACTTGAACTCCAAAAGTATGGCGCTTCTTAAACAAGGTATGGTCAAAGGTATTAATTATGACTCCACAGTTTTTCAGCCATGTATTGCGTGTATTGAGGGCAAGCAAAGTAGATTACCGTTTCCCAAGAAATCATACACAAGAGCTTCTGATGTTTTAGGCTTAGTTCATACAGACCTGTGTGGTCCTTTACCAGTTGAGTCTTTTAGTGGTGCTAAGTATTTTCTTTGTTTTATCGATGACTATAGTAGGAAAACATTTGTGTATTTTCTTAGGTCAAAAGACGAAGTGTTTGAGCATTTCAAACATTTTAAGGCTATGGTTGAAAATGAAACCAACCATAAAATAAAGGTTCTCCGTAGTGACAATGGTGGTGAATTTGTTAATTTCAAATTACAGACTTTTTTGAAGAATAATGGCATCAAGCATCACACCACGGTCCCACACTCGCCACAGCAAAATGGAGTGGCTGAGCGTGCAAACAGGACCATTCTGGAGAAAGCAAGATGCATGCTGCGAGATGCTAAGCTCGACAACAAATTCTGGGCAGAAGCGGTCAACACTGCAGTCTACCTGAAAAATAGAACACCAACCAAAGCTGTCACTGGATTAGTTCCAGAGGAGAAGTGGACCAATAAAAAGGTGAATCTTAATTATTTGCATATTTTTGGCTGCATTGCATATGCTGTTTCTCATAATCGAAAGAAACTGGATTCCAAGTCTAAACAGTACATATTTGTAGGTTATTGCGAAGATACGAAAGGTTATAGGCTGGTGGAGCCTGACTCATTTAAGTGTATCAAGGCAAGAGATGTCAAATTCTTGGAAAATAGATTTATTGCAGATTTAGCAGATAGGTCACATGATGATATTTATAAAAGCATGAGCTCATTAAATCTCACAAGTTCGAGTGTTGGGCAAACTGCAGAGGCTAATGTACAGTCTGATACCCATGATATATCAGGAACTGATGAGTCTCCTGAGCACTCGGAGACATCTACTATGAGGCTTACACGATCTGATGACCTTATAACAAGGGGGCGTGCAAGAGGGACAAGTATTGTCACAGTAGATGACTCTGAGAGCGGGGACAGTTCTAATGCAAATGATACTTTGGATTCGACTTACATTCCAGGAGAATCATCCATAGAAGATGCAACGGTTTCATCAGATTATGAAGATTCAATGAGGTTGAATGAGTCTGCGCAGCTGGTACGTAGATTGAGCAGTCATGATGAAGAACCAGAGACAGTGCAGGAGGCACTGAATGGTCCAGATGCAGCTCAATGGAAAGAAGCAATGACAGATGAGTATGAATCTTTTATGAAAAACAATTGTTGGACCCTTACTGAAAAATTAAATGATCAAAAACCAATTAAATGCAAATGGGTTTTTAAGAAGAAAAGAGGTCTCAATGGCGAATTGTTAAAGTATAAAGCACGGCTTGTGGCCAAGGGCTACACGCAAAAATATGGAGTAGATTATGAAGAAACATTTTCTCCAGTTGTAAGATACTCCACAATTAGAACTCTGATTGCCATTGCTGCTCATTATAACTTAAATATTGATCATTTAGACGTAAAGACTGCATTCTTAAATGGCGAATTAAAAGAAAAAGTTTATATGGAGCAACCAGAAGGTTTTAAAAGAAATGGTAAAGAACAATTTGTTTACAAATTAAACAAAGCCATTTATGGATTGAAACAAGCATCTAGAATGTGGTATGATAAAATTAATGATGTTTTAATGAAGAAGTTTGGATTTAGTAGAACATCAGCAGAACCATGTGTTTATTTCAAACGTTCACAAAGCGAGTTTATAATTATTGCTTTGTATGTCGATGACATTC
This sequence comes from Cosmia pyralina, assembly GCA_946251885.1. Lineage (NCBI taxonomy): Eukaryota > Metazoa > Arthropoda > Insecta > Lepidoptera > Noctuidae > Cosmia > Cosmia pyralina. The sequence continues at coordinate 18,753,894 of OX276342.1, read as the reverse complement.
TTTTGTTTTCATCATCTAACTCATATTTAAGGTCTACCGTGAAGAATGACTTGATGAAGGAGTTTGACATGCGTGATCTGGGACCAGCCCATCAGATATTGGGGATGAGGATCTGTAAACAAGGAGATAAGATCACTCTTGATCAGTCGGGTTACATAACAAAAGTCTTAGAGAGATTTAACATGAAAGACTGTAAACCAGCGAAAACTCCAATGGAAAAGGGATCAAAGTTAATTGCAAGTCAAGACAAAAGTAATAAATATGATTATAGGAATTTAATTGGCTGTCTTATGTATATTGCAGTTTGTAGCAGACCTGATATTTGCCATGCTGTAAGCGTGCTGAGCCAGTTCAACGAATCTCATTCAGAAACTCATTGGAAAGCAGCTAAGCGTGTGTTGCGCTATCTTAAAGGTACTAAAGATTATTGTTTAACTTTTCAGAAGAGTGAGCTGAATGTCACTGCTTATGTAGATGCTGATTGGGCAGGTGACGAAAATGATCGTAAATCTTACACTGGTTTTATTTTTAAACTTGGTAATAGCACTATATCATGGGAGAGTAAAAAACAAAAAACAGTGGCTCTCTCTAGCACGGAGGCTGAATATATGGCCTTATCAGATGCCTGTAAAGAGGCTTTGTTCATTAGAAATTTTTTGCATGAATTACTGGGAAAGTTTTGTAAAACATTGATTTATAATGACAATCAATCTGCTCAAAGATTAAGTTCGAATCCTATGTATCATAGTAGGACAAAACACATAGATGTAAGGCATCATTTCATAAGAGAAATTGTTAGTAAAGACATAATTAAAATTGAGTATTTGTCAACTGATGTAATGATTGCTGATATTCTAACAAAACCCTTAACAAAGGAAAAACATGATTTGTTCTTAAAAGGTTTAGGTATATTTAAGTAACGTTAAATGTAAACATTTGTTTGTTTGTTATTTGGATAACATTTTTATTGTTTGTATACATAAATAATTTATTATTATGTAACATAAGTTTCAGGGCCAGTTGTCTGGCGAGACATTGTGTTTTAGTTTAAGGGCAAGTGTTAAGAATAGTAAACTAAACATTGTCTCTGTACTATGTGTCAGCTGTCAAGCTGTCAAATGCATCTGTCCAACTGACATTGTCATGTCGTTCCTTTTTTGATAAAACCTCTCAACTACTGTAATGCTGCTCCGCTCTCATCTTATTAAATCTGCCGTCATCTCTTATAATTGTGTTTCAATTAAACCGATAACCCATCACACCGACCATAAACCACTGGTGTTTGCCTTCAAATCAAACAGAGACAGTCATTCACCAAGACAATTCAGGTACCTAGATTTTATATGACTATTTACTACAGATCTTAGGTATTTACCAGGCAGTGAGAACGTTGTCGCCGATGCATTGTCGCGCGTGGAGGAGGTATCAGCAGCGGTCAACTTTGAGAGACTTGCAAGACTTCAGGACACCGATCCAGAACTGCAAGATCTAATTCATCATGGATCCACGCTTAAACTTCAGAAGGTAGCATCTTCTTACAGCAACGACTTGCCAGTCTATTGCGATACCTCCACGCCAAAACCTCGCCCCTACATAACGCCTACCTTACGAAGAGAGGCATTCAACTCACTGCACAACTTACATCATCCTGGGAATCAGCTACAGTGCGACTGGTAACACAACACTTTGTTTGGCCAGGGATCCGCAAAGATTGTAGAGAGTGGGCTAGGCAATGCTTACAATGCCAGACGTGCAAAACTGCACGTCATACTAAAGCACCACTTTCCACCTACCTTACTCCTTCTTCACGATTTTCCCACATCCACCTAGACATAGTAGGGCCATTAACCCCTTCGTCTGATTACAGATACTGCCTCACAGTCATTGACCGATTTACGCGATGGCCTGAGGCGTACCCTTTGCAGAACATCACGGCGGAGACCTGCGCAGCTGCCTTGGTGTCTGGCTGGATAGCCAGGTTTGGCTGTCCCGCACGGGTGACCACAGACCGTGGTTGCCAGTTCGAGAGTCATCTCTTCAAGGCTCTCACTACCTTGGTGGTTGCACAACACTACCGCACCACCGCCTATCATCCAGCTGCGAACGGCATCGTAGAACGACTACATCGGCAGCTGAAGGCTGCCATCATGCGCCACACTTCCTCACAGTGGACAGAAGCCCTACCACTGGTACTTCTCGGCATGCGTAATGCTTGGAAGGAAGATGTCCAAGCCACGCCTGCAGAGCTGGTCTACGGTGAAGCGCTAAATTTACCCGCACAGTTCCTGTCTCCCAAGGATGACTTCACCACAACCGATGTCACGGAGTACGCAGCGTGTCTGCGAGTCCACATGGCCAAGTTAGCACCAAAACCAACTTCGTGGCACACCAGCACCACTTCACCCTTCTACATTCCCCGAGACCTACACTCTTCTACACACGTCTTCGTCCGTCGAGATCATGTCAGAAGATCACTGGAACCGCCTTACGCTGGACCGTACAAAGTCATACAAAGACACACAAAATACTTTGTGATAGAGGCGAATGGGAAGACCAACAACATCTCGGTGGATAGGCTGAAACCCGCCTACATGACGCAAGAGGAGACGGGAGTTCCAGCAGAAAAACCATCAGCCTCAAATACCACAACTTTACCTACAACCAGCGGTAGCACAGAGAAGAGGATGCGAAGCGGGCGGCGTGTCAAATTCCCCGATTTTTATCGACCGTAGCTACGGTCTGGCCAGGGGGAATATGTGGCGGAAACAATTAAAAGCAATTAATTGTTATTAAAATCGCCACCATACAACAGGTGAGTATGTGTGGGTGTGTGTGTATCGGTGAGAGTGTAGGTGATGGCGTGATGAGTACGTGTGTGTTAATTGTTAATCGTTCCATGCTGTCAAACGTTACCTTAAGGGTTTTAATAAACGTTCTGTTGCACTGTAATCAATGCCTTGAAGCCAAGAACAAACCTTTCTCTTGCACTCTGCCCTAGAAAGAGGATAAATTAATAGCTGCTTGTTCATATTATTATATAAATATGGACCCAGGAAACCGTAAAAATTATGTGCCAGACTGAGCTTATATCTATTTGTCGTGCAGACATCAGTAGTTCTCCTCTTACCTGACATTGTTTTGGGGTCGTAAGAAAGTTCTGAGTGCTTCTTAGTAACTGTCAGTAGAATAAAAAGTTGTCTAACTGTCAGTACCTTACATCGCTGATAAAGATCAAACGTAGGGTATCGTATCGGAAGGAAAGAACTTACTTTTAATATGGCTCTTTGGGCTCTCTCTAGTTTTAGTAGGTGAGTTTTAGCGGCTCCTCCCCAAGATGTTATACAATAAGACAGTAAGGATTGGCATAATGCGAGATAAACAGTTTTAATTATGAAAGTGTCAGCAATATGACGAAGAGATTTAAATATATAAATAAGTTTACGAATCCTAGGAACCAAGGCCTCAATGTGGTGTTGGAAATTTAGTTGGTTATCTATTACAACACCCAAATATTTGATGCTGTTAGTTTTTGACAAACGCGGACAATTACATGAATTGTTGGATGGTAAGTTGCAATTGTGTGATATAACGGGAAGGTTAGGTAGGTCATGCTTTCTGAGTGTATAGGTCATGTACTTAGTTTTGCCTACATTTAAGGTGAGGATGTTGTCTTCAAGCCACTTAGACACTTGGTTGAACCCATTTTGGGCGTGTTTATAAACTTCTTCCCATGTGTCACCATAAAAAAGTAGAGCAGTATCATCGGCGAATGTAATTATTTTCCCGTTGGTCAAATCCATATTACATAGGTTGTTAATGTAAACCAAAAACAAGGTCGGGCCGAGTATACTGCCTTGTGGGACGCCATATTCAATCGGCAGTTCATCACTAGCCCAACCATCTACTCTAACAACCTGTGTTCTACCCTTTAGATAATTTGCAAACAAATCTAGTGGTAAACCTCTAATTCCCAAGTGTTCAAGTTTGTTGATCAAGATGGGGACAGACACTGTGTCAAACGCTTTGGCTAAATCCAGGAAGATGGCCAAGGTCTTTTCCTTTTTATCTAACTTGGACATTATAAATTCCGTTAAGTGATGAACAGCATCTGACGTTGATAATTGTGCTCGGAATCCAAATTGAGATGAAGACAATAGTTGATTTGTTTCCAGAAACCTAACTAGTCTGTTGTTCATAAGGCGCTCCAATATTTTAGATAGTGTAGGAAGGATAGAAATAGGTCTATAATTATTGACACAGCGTCTATCCCCACTTTTGAAAATGGGAACTATTTGAGATCGTTTAAAAGCAGAAGGGAAGACACCCGTAGTAAATGATAAATTACATATAAATGTTAGAGGAGGAACAATGACGTCAGTGAATTGTTTTAAGAAGCTTCCTGAGATTTTATCTACCCCTACTGCACAATCATTCTTGAGGTTAGATATTAATGATTTTATTTCGAACTCGTCTGTAGGTAATAGTACTATTGAATTAACGAAGGCATTCGTTGATTGAGATGAACTAGTGGTATATGGTGTATTAGTTTTATTAGTTGTAATTTTTTCTGCCAATGATTTACCAACACCCGCGAAAAACGAGTTTATATCATTGACCGAAACTGATGGATTGTTGGGGCAAATTAATTGTGTTGGTTTGTCCTTTTTCTTTGAGGTGTATGTAATGGTTTTAATGGTTTCCCACAGCTTCTTGTTATTATTTCCGGCTTTCCTAATCATATCTTTTTCATAATCAATCTTAGCTTTTCTTAAAATATTATTACAAAAATTCCTGTATCTTCGGTATGTACATTGAATAACTTCATTTCCAGGATTTTTCTTTGATTTTATATAAAGTTTGTCGCGGTTTCGCATACATTTTAAAAGTCCCTTCGTTATCCAAGGCTTAAGAATTCTTTTGCTTCCGGTGCTTGTAATGCTGTGCGTGTTATTATCTATGGCTTTAGAGAGCGATCCTATGAAAAAATCTGTTGCTAGGTTAACATCAGTCATGTCATATATAGAACTAAAATCAATACTTTTTACGCTTTCGTTTAATCCTTCGGAATTGATACGACCGTATGTTTTCCTAATTGGTTGCTTAGATTTATTATCCATAAATAGTATGACGGAATCATGATCAGTAATAGAAGTCTGTGCGACGTAGCAATGAGCAGTCAGTTTTGTTTTCAATATCATATGGTCTAAACATGTACGACTGTGAGTAGGGATTGTGTGGGCTGGAAGCATGCCGTGAAACGCAATCATATCAAGATAGGCGGAGGATCTTTGGTCTTGGGTACCGAGAGCAATATCAATATTGATATCACCAACCAAGATAACATTCTTAAACGATGAATATTTACAAAGGCATTCATTGAGCGAGATTAAGAAATTGTCAATATTTCTATTGCTTGGTGGACGATAAATGGCAATTAAAATGGTGTCTGGACTGACTTTTACCACAAGAATGTTCGCATCAGAGAATTCTGGTTCCTCAATCGTAGACAAATCCGTGTTCTTACAGTAAATTACCACACCTTCATTTTGCGTATAGTTGCTAGTAGTGGAAAAAGATGTGTATCCGTCAATAAAAGGAATGCTAGGATTACGTGTCAGCCAACACTCAGTCAACACAATAATATCCCACTCGACATTAGATCTAGATAATAACGTTTGAAAACTCGGCAAGTTGCGGTGAATACTGCGTATGTTTTGTGTAATAATCTTAAGTGAAGTTTTAGGATTTTGTAACAGGTTCTTGCAGTCCTCTATTTCACACGTCGCTGATTGTGCAACAGCAACAGAGTCTAACTCATTATTAAAATTCATAGTGAATTCAGACATATTTTGATGTAGGGTATTTTAATGTGCACATCAGTAATCGCAAGTATACAATTGTTGATACAGTAAAACAAGAACAGCAGATTTTGACAACATGGAATGTTAGGTATGGATCGTAGCAAGTGGCGTTCTGTAGTTTCTGCCTACCCCCGTGTGAAGAAGGCGTGAGTTTATGTATGTATACATGTTTGTTAGGATTCATGTATTTTGTGTTTTTGTAAGTAAGTGAGTGTTGTAAGTGAACAATAAGTATGTCTAACATGATTACAGTAAAGCGACACCATACACAGAGCCAAAAAGCGAAAAAAGTAAACATAGGTAAAATTATAGGAATAAACATAAGCCAAAACAATAAAAGCATGCAATATGTATAGGTACTAGTAACAACACAAACTGATAGGCAGGATAGTCATACTTGGGTATTAAATTGCTCCAGCTGTGTTACTGATTTAAGGACAATTGTTGGTTCACCGTCTCCTATCTTCATTAAGACCTTCCCGTCCGAGGTCCAGCAGTATTTTATTTTGTTACACTTTCTTAGTTCACGTGCATGATACAAAAGTTTCCTTGCGGTATCAGTGAGGTTCTCGGCCAAGTAGATAGGATCAGTACCCGCAAGACCCACGTGACTCAGGTTCAGTTTGTTTGATGGATGATCGATGTTATACGATTTTGCGGCGTTAATTAAGGTATTTCTAAAATATAAATCTGACAACTGAACGACTATTGGTTTTTTGGTGTCGGGTTTCCCGGGGATGCGATAAATGTCACGCACATTTGAATTTTGTAAATCAATATTAAGTTTTTTACAAATATTAGAGACATAGGTCAGAAGATCTTGTTTACCCTCTTTGATTTTTTTGGGAATATTCCTCAGTTCGATAGTTGTCAATTTAGAGCACCTTTGTAGGTCTTCAACTTTTTCTTGTAGGAAAATAATGTTGGATCGGTTGATTTTACAGTCTTCTTCTAATGTTTTTATCTTAGTTTGCATCTCAATCTGCTGCTCACTACTAAACGTGATGTTCTTTTCAATACTTAATAAAGTCTGTTCTATATTATCATAATTGGTCTTAAACGAAGCGAGCATTTTACGGATTTCATTTTTAAATTCATCAAAATCCTCTCTTGTAATCTGGCGTTTATGCCGCTGGGTTACAAAAGATGAAGGTGGCGGTGTTTTTTCTTTGTTTAGAGTGTTCAGTGCGGAGTCAGAGCCAGACTTGTTGGGCGAGCGAATCATAGTACCAGGCGGTTATAGATACGCAGAGGTTAGACAGAGCGCACGATGTAGACGGCGCGTGCGACGAGAGAAACGATACAATACGTAAAGTGACGTACGCGACCACGATCCTCCTGTGTGCTTGATACGCAGTGCGGACACTCAGTGCGGCCCGGTTCGGCGCGGCGCGGCGAGGTGTTGTATGTAGTACGCGGAGTCTGTATGTGTAGGTGTGCGTTGGCGCAGTCACTCACGCAGATTGTAGAACGATCCTGTGGTCTTTGCGCTCCTGGTAGTTGCTTGCTTTTTGACACAAATTTAATATGATTTTATTAATAAAAATAAATAATTTGTGGTTCAAAAATAAATACGGTCACACGTCCGTTCGCTTACGCGGTCCAAGGGGGAGAGGATATAAAATCGGCCTACGGAGAAAAAAGTTATACAGTTCAGAAAACTGGTACCTATTATAGACGAACAATTATTGAAAGAGCTACCTTTTGTTCGGCCTAAACTTATTTTCCGAGTACTCGCACTTACCCCCCGCCGCCCGTATACACCCGCTACCCCTCGGGGTGGCGGGGGGTGATGCTCCTGCGCCGCGCGTATTGTTCACTGGTCAGGGAGTCATTCGCTATTATTCAGCAAGGACATCGTTTGGTTTCTTTATTTTGTTCTTACCGGCTTTCTTTTTGGACATATTTTGGTTTACTTACTCGATTACTTTGGCACGTTGAAACGGACTTGTGATATTGCTTTTGGATTGGACTTTCAAGATGTTGCCTAGTGCTGGCATTGTATGTTTAGTGTGTAATCGTTCAGTGTTACGAAGAGAAAGGCAAAATGTTACCCGTAATCTGTTCGAGTCAAACCCAGCCATTGCAGCACATATACTCGCATCAATTGCACCGCGACAGGTACGTACCTTTTAAGCAATATTGCTGTTGATTGTTGGTGCAATAGATAATACCAAACTGGTTAGCATTTTCTATAGTTACCGTGAAAGAGTTATTTAAAGAGCTGGTTATTATGGAAGAGCTATTTATTAGGTATAAGTATAAGAATGAGTATTTAATTATTATAGTGAAACAGTTATTTCTCACATCCAAGTACTCATATTTATTATTGACAAAAAAGTCCTTAGCGTTACAAAGATCCGTGAGCAAGTTAACAATTGATTTTTACAATGTTAACGGTTTAGTTTAGTAATAATGCCTACTTACAGTCAAACCTGGATAAGTGAGAAAACTCTATAAGTGAGAGTAATAGCTAGGACCCATCATTTTAAGCTCCCAAAACCTCTATTAGCGAGAAACAGAAACCTCTGTAAGAGAGAGTCGTTTTTCCCTCACAGACCTCCGTAAGTGAGACTGCTACTTATCTATACCTCTATAAGCGACAGTCGAGCTTTATTTTATGACTCATTCTTAACTTTCGTGGAACTTCCTACCATTGTTTTTGTATTCTCGTCAATATTGTACCTATTCTATTTCGTGGAACTAAATAATGTTGTTATTTTATCGCATTCTTTTTAAATGGACACGTGTGCCTGTGTACCGTCCTGTTTGTCGGACTTACTCAGTGACTTGTTATTGCTGCGTACCTCTATAAGAGAGAAACACTACCCATGTACCTGCATTAGCGAGAAACTCGGGTTAGTGAGAAACCTCTATAAGCGAGAATAAGATTGTGCTCCCTTGAACTCTCGCTTATCCAGGTTTGACTGTATTTGGTATGTTGGGAGTTCACATGGTAACGGAAAAAATCTAAAAAATGTACCTACTAGTAGGTATTGCTCGTGAAAAGTCATTACAACTTTTTTTTTTGTTGTAGGTTATATTCAACGGCAGAGAATACGTCTGTCGTCCGTGCTGGTTAAGGAGTCAAAGAGCTCAGGGTCAGGGTGCTATGCAAGATCCTTTGCCAGGACCTTCAACACCACGGGAAGATGCAGTTGAAAATATAGATCAGGACGAAGTACAGCAACCTGACTTACTTCAGTCATTAAATCTGTCGGAGTTATCTCGTGCTCCTAATACAGCAAATGCATGTATTTTTTATGGCTGCCGTATGATATCGCGACGCCGGATACCTGAGAGAGTAAAGGCCGATTTTTTGATTAACGCAAACTATTATGTGCCACCAAGTGCTAGAGTATGTGACGAACATATGCAATCAAATAATTGGGAGGAGTTATTTCAAGCCCCAAATATATCGCATGATTTTTCGAGTGAACATATAATGGACATCATATCCATTTTAAAAAATGTCATAACAAATACAACACATGGATTTTGAACATGTTGAAAATATGTCAGCAGACGAATTGCATTATTGGACCGGGCGGACTCTCGGAGAATTCAACGTAATTCTAGCTGAAACACCATCTTTGAGTAGAAGGAGTACCCAGCCAAAGAAAATATTAGGAATGTACCTATCAAAACTCAGAAGTGGAGAATCGGACGACAGGCTAGCGACTCTGTATGGCATAAGCCGAAGACACTTTGAGAGGCTCATACATTTGGCACAAGAGTGTCTATTAGAAGACTTTGTGCCTCAACATTTGGGTTTTGACCATTTAACCAGGCAACAAGCAGTAAACAGGAATCTAGTAATACCTGCTGCATTGTTCGGCAACCCAAATGAACCCGAAAACGAAATGTCTGCTATCACCATTATTGATGGTACTTATCAAAATATCCAAAAAAGCGCGAATTTTTTATTTCAGAGGGATACATATAGCCCTCATAAGTACAGGAATTTGATAAAACCACTGGTACTGACATGTTCGGATGGATACATAATAGATATTTACGGGCCATATAAAGCTACTAAATCAGATGCAAATATAATGCAAGATGTTATTCACGATGAACAAGACGTATTCCATTACTTTTTTCGTATCAAAATATCCAAAAAAGCGCGAATTTTTTATTTCAGAGGGATACATATAGCCCTCATAAGTACAGGAATTTGATAAAACCACTGGTACTGACATGTTCGGATGGATACATAATAGATATTTACGGGCCATATAAAGCGACTAAATCAGATGCAAATATAATGCAAGATGTTATTCACGATGAACAAGACGTATTCCATTACTTTTTTCGACCCGGTGACATTTTTATTTTGGATAAAGGATTCAGGGACGCCTTGCCAGATTTTAGAAGTTTCGGCTACATAACTCATACGCCTGAGTCTTTAAATCCCGGAGAAACTCAACTAACCACCATGCAGGCTAATAAGTCCAGAAAAGTAACCATGGTCCGCTGGGTTGTGGAGATCGTTTTCGGACGTATCAAGCGTGACTTTAAACTACTAAGGCAAGAATATTTCAACGTTGCCCTGAAATACCTATTCCCGAATTTTAGAATAGCTGCTGCGTTGTTGAATGCTTTCCACATGCCAGTGCATGACAGCGTATATGCTGACCGGTTTATTGAAATCATTAACCAGCGTATGAATATGCCTAATAATCTAGCAGAATATGTAACGGCCAGTAATATGAACCGACGGCGTGCAGCTTTCACAACGATATCGGGGGATCTTCCAGAATTGAGAGGGTTCCCACGGTTGTCAGAAGAAGATTTAATAATATTCGCCCTCGGAACTTATCAACTAAAGCTAGCGCGTAGCTACTATAGTGAGCACGTCCGTGGTGGTATATACAGTATAGATATTTATCGTGACGGTGCACCACCCGCAGGATTGGAGCGACATAATATTACGGAACAAAACTTAACACTGTTACGAGGGCGGATACAGTCACGCCACGTCAGGTCAAGAACCTATTACACATACATAATGTATGGAGAAGAAGCTGCAGGATTGGATTCCATACGGTATTATTATTGTACCTGTATAACGGGGAAGAGGACTTTAGGGGTTTGTGCCCATATTATGACCATAGTATGGTATTTAGGGTGGGCTCGCTATCAAGATCAGATACGCCATCCTGCAGAATTTTTAAACCACATTTTAATATAAATATCTGGTTGACCGAGCTTTGCTCGGTTTTTTTTTTCTCGAACCTGGGACCTTGATAAATCGATTCCTTGAACCGAAAAACCCCTAATCTGTAACTTTCATGAAAATCGTTGGAGCCGTTTCCGAGATCCTGATTCGCTCCGTTTTTTTTTTCTCGAACCTGGGACCTTGATAAATCGATTCCTTGAACCGAAAAACCCCTAATCTGTAACTTTCATGAAAATCGTTGGAGACGTTTCCGAGATCCTGATTCGCTCGGTTTTTTTTTTCTCGAACCTGGGACCTTGATAAATCGATTCCTTGAGCCGAAAAACCCCTAATCTGTAACTTTCATGAAAATCGTTGGAGCCGTTTCCGAGATCCTGATGCTTTGCTCGTTTTTTTTTTCTCGAACCTGGGACCTTGATAAATCGATTCCTTGAGCCGAAAAACCCCTAATCTGTAACTTTCATGGAAATCGTTGGAGCCGTTTCAGAGATCCTGATTCGCTCGGTTTTTTTTTTCTCGAACCTGGGACCTTGATAAATCGATTCCTTGAGCCGAAAAACCCCTAATCTGTAACTTTCATGAAAATCGTTGGAGCCGTTTTCGAGATCCTGATGCTTTGCTCGTTTTTTTTTTTTCTCGAACCTGGGACCTTGATAAATCGATTCCTTGAGCCGAAAAACCCCTAATCTGTAACTTTCATGAAAATCGTTGGAGCCGTTTCCGAGATCCTGATGCTTTGCTCGTTTTTTTTTTTTCTCGAACCTGGGACCTTGATAAATCGATTCCTTGAGCCTAAAAACCCCTAATCTGTAACTTTCATGAAAATCGTTGGAGCCGTTTCCGAGATCCTGATGCTTTGCTCGTTTTTTTTTTTCTCGAACCTGGGACCTTGATAAATCGATTCCTTGAGCCTAAAAACCCCTAATCTGTAACTTTCATGAAAATCATTGGAGCCGTTTCCGAGATCCTGATTACATATATACATATATATATACAATAATTGCTCGTTTAAAGATATTAGATAAATACATAATCGTTCATGTTTCTTTTATTTTAACCTTTATCACACTAATATTATAAAGGCGAAAGTTTGTGAGTGTGTGTGTGTGTGTGTGTGTATGTTTGTTACTTCTTCACGCTCAAACGGCGGGTCCGATTTGGATGTAATTCGGTATGTACACAACTTATAACCTGGATTAACACATAGGCTACTTTTTATCCCGGTAAAATGTAGTGCTCCCGTGGGATGAGCAAGAAATTCAAATATATTTGCTACTCTTTCAAACTCAAACGCCTCGACCGATTTTGATGAAATTTGATGTGGAAGTAGCTGACACTCTGAATAAACACATAGGCTACTTTTTATCCCGGAAAAATGGACAAAGAAAGAAAAAGTATTTATTGTGACTAGCACAGGAAGATCACCAACTAAACAAAAAACAATAATAAAAGTTTGAAATCTAAAAAACAAAAATAAATAATCACACTATCACATCACACTAATATTATAAAGGCGAAAGTTTATGAGTGTGTGTGTGTGTGTATGTTTGTTACTTCTTCACGCTCAAACGGCTGGACCGATTTGGATGAAATCCGGTATGTAGACAGCTTATACCGTGGATTTAACACATAGGCTACTTTTGATACCGAAAAAAATGTAGTGCCCCCGTGGGATGAGTAAGGAATTCAAATATATTTGTTACTCCTTCAAACTCAAACGGCTCGACCGATTTTGATAAAATTTGGAGTGGAAGTAGCAGACATCCTGTATACATATAGCACACATAGGCTACTTTACATCCTGAAAAAATGTAGTGTTCCCGTGGGATGAGGAATTTTTTCTGTAATTACTTTTCTCACCGATTAAATAATACACGTTTTAGTGTATCTCATAAACCACGGATAACACCGCGTGGCGCAGCTAGTTATTTATAAAACACATAATTATTACTATAATAGGTATACCTCTGCTTATGCTTTCGGGGTTTACAGGCGTTATATTATGTTGTTATCTGTGCTTTAATGAATACCTGTAATATATATATCGTATTTTTCTAATAATCTGCATATAAATAGTAAAAAAAAATATATTTCAATAACTCCTTTAAATGATATGGGTGATATACCTATGTGTCAATTACTTTTTTCTCCGTGTGTCGATTTATTTGCGGGTATAGTAAGTGTTATAATATTAAATTATCTAATAAATAAAGCAGTTCTCATCATCCGACGCCACTTGGACCAAAGTCCATACTAAAATGTCCGATCTCCTTTGGGCATAGTTTCGACGTCTAAACCAATTTTTCTTAAAATTAAACTATGTCTAAAACACTGCAAAATATTCTGAGTTAAAGTTTATATTCCGTTCTAAGTTCTGATCTTCAAGCAATAAGGTTCAAATTATAGTTAATTTCAAATGATAAACTTCCAAATATGTAGTTCACAAATTGCACCAAGTTATTATTGAAAGGTCACTCACGGTTTTAACTTCGTTTGATACCACCTGATGAGTCCAAAGGTAGATTGACGTTGCGTCACGTCACGCACGTCCCACACCTCCTCCCCAGGTCCAGAGTTCACCCTGCTGTTGATTCCTGACGATGCAGATGTTGTTCAACCGGCTCCGTCTGCAGTAGCTCGCTTCTCGCGCTGCTGCTGCTGCTGCTCCCAGAGTTGCTGCTGATTGTCACCGCCGCACTGATGCTATGAGCTTGGTCAGTTATCGCAAGCGATCCACTTGCTCGACCAAGGTTGATACCCAAAAACACACGGATCCGTATCGAAGGACCATATGAACAACCCGTTTCCTAGGCGTCACAACAAACTTTCACAGAAAGACACTTCTGCAGCACTCTTTACTTTAGCAGGGGTGAAGATATTGAAACAATATAAATACTTTCAACCGTGTATTGAGATCATTCCCGTCATGATCCAGCCTGCCCCGTCTGGCTGTCATATTATTATTAGCGACGCTCAGTCGACTAATAATTTACCTTAGTTTTAGGCCTGGCCGGGGGCTTTAAGTTCGCTTAAAGAACCCACAGGAAACGCCCGGTTGAGCAGTCTCGACCCTTAGTGGTCAACTGCGAGATGCCATATATAAATAATAATAATAATTGAGATCATTTTCGCTTGACAATAATTTTGACCTAGGTAAATCCACTACGGCTCTTGATACCGCGATTCAGAAAAGTGACGTAACGGCACAACGCCATCTATCGGCACAAAAGTAAACAATTTTCTCAAACACTTCTCCACGCTTAAATGTCTAATCCAAGTTTATGTATCTATTGTATTTGTATAGATGTTGCCAAGTAATGTAAAGTAGTTCAAGTTATGGATAGGCAACTAAAGTAAATAAATGTGCATTGTTTTAGATATTTGTGATCCTGTCATTTTCCAAGAAATACAAGATGATTTTTTTCGTACAATATGCTCACCGTCTCCATTGTCAACAACGATGAACAACGTTTCGCCATTATCATCACCTGTTCCAGAAATGTCACCAGAAACACAACAACTATTTAATATATTAACTGAGCATGAAGCAATCTACGAAAATAATGATGTTTCAAAACATGTAGATGGACTTGATTATTGCGATAGTGATGACAGCGTTAAGGATCCGAAAAGTTTTTTACTCGTGGGAACAATTATGGAAACATTAAAACACCAGAGACGAGGAGCGGAGGGGAGTGATGCGGCGTCGGAGTCCGATGCCGCATCTGGTGCGAAGGGCGCGACGGGCTCTGTACGACGTGGTCTATACACTTTGTGCAAGCGTACGATGATAGTTCTGTACACTTGTGATGATGGAAACTCGGGTATGAAGAATTAAACCGCCCGTGTTGAGTGTGGTAAAATCACTGATTTATTTTACTTAGCCAGTTCACTAAATGATCGCGCGTATGCAAACGCTGATGTAGCTTAACCTACTTAATGTTACGAAATGTGCGGGTTCACCGTACATTCTGCCAACTCTAAAGGAGAAGACGAGGGAATATGTTTATTTGATTTGTAAAGAGAACTTGGGCATTATTATATCGGTGATTTAGAATTTCCCAAGCTGTATCATAATTGTTGAATAAGGCGTTCGGCCTCTCCCTTGATCTTTCCTTTCAAGTGTTGCATCTTCTGAGCCTTGGTTATTGTGTTGTTGTCGTGAATAGTTTCAGTAAACAGGTCACAAAATGTTGGCCACTGCGTGTATTTCCCCGTAAAAGTAGGAATCTCGAGCTTTGGCGTTGCCTGTTGTACATGAACCATGGACGATATTTTCTTATTTAGCGAACGCTTCATATCTTTGTAGCTACGCTCGTATATGCTAAATTCATTTTCGTACGATACATCTCCACCTTGAAGTATGTGGTCGATTCGCAGATGTAACGTATCGATAGTGTTCCATTTGGCTTGAATATTCCTAAGCTCGTCTTCAAGCTCCCATTTTTCGTCTATTTCGTCTACGTTGATGCTCCTCACCAACCTGTTGAAATACCTAAAATTGGTTCTCTGTTGAGCCAACAGTTCAGTGGCTTCAGGGTTTGACTGCGTACCCTTTTCATCCGAACCAAAGGCTGTAAGTAAGTTTCGAGTAGACTGGTAGAGGCTTTTACCCTGTTGATAAATGTTAGTTGCGAAATATAGAGGTTCATTATCCGGAAACTCAGAGAGTTTCAAGTGATTTTGTTCGAACTCTCCCCAGAGGTTATCCAACGACTCTATTCTCTTTTGGATGTATTCCGGAGTTTTCCTCGACAACGGATCCTTACCGAAGTTGACATTTATCCTATTGAGAACTTCTAATATTTCCGACTGACGAGCGCTTGAAACGGCCATTATGATTTAATAAAAGGAACAATCTTACTTGGACACTGACGAGTTGCGATACCAACGGTGGGGCTGCCGTCGCCGTGTGCAGTAGAGATGTAGATTCAGCTCCACCGATGTCTTCTTGGAACGATTCACTGATGGTTCACTGATTTGACTGAGTTGAAGTATTTACGGAACTGTCGCGAAATACTCAACGAATATAATCAAGTGTGTGGCTGCGATTTCAACACACCTTGATCCTGGTCTATAAACCCGATGGATTGTTACGCGTGATCACATCAGTCCATACGGCACGAAGGACCAAAAAAAATGTACGACA
This sequence comes from Cosmia pyralina, assembly GCA_946251885.1. Taxonomy (NCBI): domain Eukaryota; kingdom Metazoa; phylum Arthropoda; class Insecta; order Lepidoptera; family Noctuidae; genus Cosmia; species Cosmia pyralina. The sequence goes on along the minus strand of OX276342.1, from coordinate 18,737,702 downwards.
TGGTCTATACACTTTGTGCAAGCGTACGATGATAGTTCTGTACACTTGTGATGATGGAAACTCGGGGATGAAGAATTAAACCGCCCGTGTTGAGTGTGGTAAAATCACTGATTTATTTTACTTAGCCAGTTCACTAAATGATCGCGCGTATGCAAACGCTGATGTAGCTTAACCTACTTAATGTTAAGAAATGTGCGGGTTCACCGTACAGGCTCATTTAAGAGCCCGGAGGGCGTAGTGGTGGGGGCCGCTGGGGGGAAAGGGAAGAACCCTTTCCTGAAGCGGAACAAAAATTGCGGGGATGGCCAGGGGTCTTCCTCGGACGGCGGGGTGAGCTCGGCCCGTAGGAAACTTGCTAGCCGGGGCCAAGGCTGGACCCGGAAAAAAGGGGGCAAGGGTCGGGTAGTCCCCACGCAGGAGGACAGCGAGCTGAGCAGAGCCAGCTCAGCCGAGCCGGCCGAGAGGGTCGCCATGGAGTCGTCTGGCGGTGAGTCAGACGCCGCAGGCGGCTCCATTATAGTGCGAGCGGCCAGGTTCGAGGAGGTCGTGGTGGCGGCAATCGAGAGTGTGGCCTTGAAGAGGATTCAGTCCTCTAAAGACAAGGCCATACCCGCAGCCAAGGCTTCTATCATGGCGGCAGCAGAGGCAATGCTACAGGGGCCTCTTGACGGGCGGAACGTCCGAGATGCGGGCGGAGGTCGCCCGCTTGACAGCCGCCATGGAGCTTCTCCGAAAGGAGAACGAGGAGCTCCGAGCGGACCTGGCCAAGCTCCGCGGAGCCGGCCCTCGGGAGTTGCAGGGAGGGGCGCAGGCGGGGCAGGATGGGCCCGAGCCTGCTGAAGACCGGGTGCTGGCCCTGGTGCGGAAGGAGCTGGCTGCCCTCACCAGGCGGTTCTTCATCCTGGAGGGCATTGTCCTGCGCCCCCCGCTAGCGGCGAGCCGGCCGGCCTCGGGCCAGCCAAAGGCGGCTTCGTATGCCGCCACGGCTGCCACGGCCAAACCAGAATCGGCGGGGCAAGCGAAGAGCGGAGCTGTGCCTGCGAAGGCACCTGCCAAGGCCCCCGCCGTGGCCGTGGTGGCAACGCGGCTGCCCCCGCCTCCTAAATCTTCTTCGGCTGACGCCGAATGGCAGGTAGCCGGGGAGAAGAGAAGAGGAGGGAGAAAGCGGGTAAGGCGGCAAGGGCGGCCAAGCGAAAGGAGAAGTGGCGGCGGCGGAAAGAGAGAAACGTCGCGGTTAGGTTACGTGCCCCGAAGTCCGCAGCTGTAGTAATCACACTACAGCCGGAAGCGGAGAAGAAGGGCGTGTCCTACCGCGACGTGCTCACCAAGGCGAGGGCGGCGGTGAACCTTGAGGAGCTCGGGGTTATAGATGGCATCCGGGTAAAGGTCACTGCGACTGGGGCTCGGATGCTGGAGATCCCCGGTGCGGCCAGTGGCCCGACCGCTGACGCTCTGGCCGAAAGGCTCAGGGCGTCCTTAGATGCGGACGTGGCCCGAGTGTCCAGACCCGCCAAGTGCGCTGACATGCGCATCCTGGGTCTGGACGACTCAGTGACGGAGGAAGAGGTGGTGGCCGCCGTGGTCAAGACTGGGGGGTGCGCCTTCGAACAGGTGAAGGTAGGCACCATCCGTCCTGACTCCACGGGGATGCGAGCCGTTATGGTGAGCTGCCCCATGTCGGCGGCCCAAAAGATAGCTGGGGAGGGCCGAAGGTTCCAGGTGGGCTGGGATTCCACGCGGGTGAAAGTGCTGGAACCCAGACCTCTGAGGTGCTTCCGTTGCCAAGTGGGCAACCACGTCGGAGCTAAATACACCTCGGAGGTAGACCGCAGCAGTCATTGCTTCCGTTGTGGTCAGCCCGGTCACAAGGCCGGCTCATGCAATGCCACGCCGCACTGCTTTTTATGTGCGGCTGCTGGCAAGCCGGCCGATCACCGGGCTGGGAGCAAGGGCTGTGGTCCACCCGCTATAGCCCGGAGCAGGGGCAAGCTCTCTGCCGCCGCCACCGCCGTTACTGCCGAAACCGCCGCCACAGCCGCCGCCGTTGCCGCCGCCGTTGCCGCCTCTACCGTCGACGCTGCCATACCCACTGCGGCAGGACCCACACAGGGGGCTCAGGGAGGGGGTGAAATGGAATGTCAGTAATGGCTCCATTACGCCTCCTCCAGGCGAACATCAACCACTGCGCCCCAGCTCAGGATCTGTTGCTCCAGAGCATGGCGCAGTGGTCGATTGACATCGCCGTGGTCGCTGAGCCGTACTTTGTCCCGCCAAGTGATTACTGGGTGGAGGACCTGAGCGGCTCAGTGACCCTCATTTCGTCGGCCGCCGCCGGTACCCTGTCCCTCGAATCTGTTAAGAGAGGACAGGGTTGCGTTGCAGCACGGTTCGGGGAGATTGTCGTGGTAGGGGTATACTTCTCCCCGAACCGAACTCTCGCCGAGTTCCACAACTCCCTTGCGGAGTTGAAAACCGTCGTCGTCGGGTTCCGTTCCCTTCCCGTGCTCGTCCTCGAGGACTTCAACACCAAGAATGTGGCGTGGGGTTCCCGGTATACGGACACACGGGGCAGGATGGTGGAGGACTGGGCTCTGGAAACAGGCCTGGTTGTCCTAAACCGGGGTTCTGTCCCCACATGTGTGCGGATGCGGGGCGAATCAGTGGTGGACATCTCGTTTGCCAGCCCCGCTCTGTTGCCGCATGTTGTTGACTGGCGCGTCATGGAGGGAGTGGAGACCTATACCGATCACCGGTACATCCGGTTTGATGTCTCCGCCCAGACCTCGAGCGCGCCGGTCCGACAGGCCCCGAGTGGTCCGCGGTGGACGCTGAAGCAGCTGGACCGGGAGCTCTTCCGGGAAGCCTCGATCGTGCAGGCCTGGGTGTCACCACCGGACAGATCTGGTGACATCAACAACGAGGCGGAGTGGTTCCGGGAGGCCATGTCCGAAATATGTGACGTGGCAATGCCCCGGGTCCAGCCCGGACGCACTTGGCGCCAGGTGTACTGGTGGTCGCCGGAGCTGACGGCTCTGCGCGAGGCGTGCGTTGCTGCGCGGCACCGGTACACCAGGCACCGCAGGCTCCGTATCCGCCCACCGGATACGGAAGCCATTCAGGCGGAGCTGTACGAGGGGTACAGAGCGGCGAAGACTGCCCTCCGAGCGGAGATCTCGCGGGCCAGGGGTCTGGCTCGCGAGGAGTCGCTGGGGACTCTGAACAGAGACCCGTGGGGACGCCCCTACAAAATGTTGCTATAATTCTCCTATATATCCTATAATTTTATTTAATTTTAATTTAATAATCTTGATGTAACTTTAACTTTAATTTTATTGAATGTGTATTTTTTTTTTGTATTTTATGGATCTAAGTTATCCGAATTAAATGAATTTTATTTATTTTTATTTAGCAGATTGATATAGTATACCTACTGTATTTTCCCAAATTAAAGCCGTTTAGTGTTTACTTCACTCCTTCCCCACTGCTCAACTAGATTGCTCAACTAGTTGAGCAGTTGAGCTGTAGGACATTTACAGGTTTGTATTTCCGAACATTTTATGCTCTATAGCTCAACTATTTTTTGCTCAACTTAGTTGATCAGTAGGTCATCGAACATATAACCTACCGCTCAACTGCTCTTGACTCATTGTAAATGTTATGTTATTGGTGTAAAGAGAGTTTCATTGTTTAGTTTATTACTGCCTTATTAGATAATTTTACTCGTGCACTCAAATGAGTGCATTTAATAGTTTGCGGAAATGGGGAAATCCCCATTTCCGCAAACTATTAAATTAAATATATTCAAATGGATGGTGAAGATTCGCCTCCGACAACCTCGTGTAAGTAAAAAATTAATAGATACTTAGTATTTATGTGCAGGCAGTGGATTCAATTTTGAAATAGATGTCTCTTAATAATAGTTAAGTTGCTTACTAATTTATTTACTACGGTTCAGCACCAAGCGTGGATGACGAGAAAATCATCGATCATAAAGGAGGAAAAGTTGTGCTTTACAAAAATCATCATTATCATAGGCTAAGAGACTACAAAAATGGTCAAACTATACTAAGATGTTCCTCTTATAGAAAAACTAAATGCAAAGGACTATAACTGTTAAGGTGAGTTTATTTTTACCAACTAGGTCGGTACAATTTCTTAAGTTCTCTTTTTATCGTTTCCTTCTTTATTTTAGGCTAAAAAAAATCTTAAGTCCACGGATCATTCATCACACTAATATTATAAAGGCGAAAGTTTGTGAGTGTGTGTGTGTGTATGTTTGTTACTTCTTCACGCTCAAACGGCTGGACCGATTTGGATGAAATTCGGTATGTAGACAGCTTATAACCTGGATTAACACATAGGCTACTTTTTATCCCGGAAAAATGTAGTGCTCCCGTGGGATGAGCTAGAAATTCAAATATATTTGCTACTCTTTGAAACTCAATCGCCTCGACCGATTTTGACGAAATTTGGTGTGAAAGTAGCTGACACTCTGGATAAACACATAGGCTACTTTTTATCCCGAAAAAATAGAGAAAGAAAGAAAAAGTATTTATTGTGACTAGCACAGGAAGATCACCAACCGAACAAAAAACACAATAAGAAAAGTTTGAAAACAAAAAAACAAAAATAAATAATCACACTATCACATCACATCACACTATTCACACTAATATTATAAAGGCGAAAGTTTGTGTGTGTGTGTGTGTACGTTTGTTACTTCTTCACGCTCAAACGGCTGGACCGATTTGGATGAAATCCGGTATGTAGACAGCTTATACCCTGGATTAACACATAGGCTACTTTTTATCCTGAAAAAAATGTAGTGCCCCCGTGGGATGAGCAAGGAATTCAAATATATTTGTTACTCCTTAACCCGTCGCGCGCTAATTAGCAGACACAATTGAAATTCTATTGTTATCTGTACACATGGTGTGCAATCGACATTTTAAGAGTTAAAACTCAAACGGCTCGACCGATTTTGATATAATTTGGTGTGGAAGTAGCAGACATCCTGAATACACATAGCACACATAGGCTACTTTACATCCTGAAAAAATGTAGTGTTCCCGTGGGTTGAGCAATTTGTTTGTGAATACTTTTCTCACCGATTAAATAATACACGTTTTAGTGTATCTCATAAACCGCGGGTAACACCGCGGGGCGCAGCTAGTGTCCAATAAATAACAATCATATGGTAATGGTAGAAAAAGATAAACTTTGGAAGGCAGCAATCTGTTCTGATCGCCCAATTCCTCAATTGTATGAAGAGGCGATTCTACAGATGAAACATGCTGGGCATAAAAAGGAGATCATAGATAGTATACCTCTATCGAGCATCAAACATGGTCTTTATGATGCTAGATATAAATCGGTCGGAACTACAAAGAGCATTTTCAATAATATACACGAGGTCAATGTGCCAAAAAAATATCTCGAATTCCTTTTAGCTAATTTTCACGACGTTCAAACGCGAATTTTGGTGTTTTGTTCTCCTGGAAATAAAGAACAGCTTAAAAATGTGACTGAATTTTTTGTCGATGGAACTTTTAGCAGCTGCCCCCATCCTTTTACCCAACTGTTTACTATACATAGTGATATGGGTAGTTCTTCGGAATCAACACATGTGAAGCCATTTATATTTGCATTAATGTCTGACAAAAACAGACAGGTTACAGATATTTATTTTATATTTTAAAATCGCAATTACCAGAAATTTATATTGGAAATACACTTCTGGACACATCTTTTGGCCCACCTTGTATTTTCAGTTTCGTTTGGTCCTAGCTAAAATTTTATATTAGGTCGAGCAAAAAGTTTTTATGCAGTTTTGAACCTGGCACATTCACAATTTCATTCATTAGTCTTTTTTTGAATTTCGAACACAGAATTTAAAGAAACAAAAGACAATTTGGAGCCTGTTTGTTGATATCAAACAATCGAATACTAAGAAAACTTGGTTTTATTGGTTTACTTGGATTTAATTCTTGAAAAAGTGATTGACATCTTTGGTTTTGCAACAAACATTACTTATTCTTAACATTAAGGTGAGGTTCTATCAATAATCTATGGATACTTCACCTGAAGTCGCCGCCCAAGCTGTGGCACTTATTCAGGCCGGACACAGCCAAAGAAACGTGAGTGCTCAACTTAATTTAAGTCGATCTGCGGTCCGAAATGTTTATCGGAGGTACCTAGAGACTGGCGGCTTTGTTCGTCGCCAAGGAAGGCCACGATCTCGGGTCACAACTGAAAGGCAGGATCGATTCATCGTGACGACCAGCTTGAGAAATCGTCACCTTACCTCCATTGAGATACAAAACCAACTTCGCGACTTCCACGGAGTATCTGTGAGCGCTCGAACTGTTCGGAGAAGGTTAAAAGAACGCGATATGGTACCACACAAGCCAGCTAATGGCCCCAAACTAACGCGAGCCCACCGAACAGCGCGCCTTCATTTCGCACGCAGTCATTTAAATTGGACACAGCAGGATTGGAGCCGTGTACTCTTTTCTGATGAGTCTAAAATTGTGTTACATGGCAATGATGGAAGGAAGAAGGTCTACCGACGTAAGGGAGAGCGTTTCGCACAATGCTGCTTTGAAGAGAGGGTTGCTTATGGCGGTGGCTCATGGACTGTCTGGGGCGGTATATCCGCGAGCGGCAAAACTCAACTTGAGGTTGTTACAGGACCACGGCTGCCAACATTAAATGCTGAAAGGTACATTCGTGAGTGCTTAGAACCTCACGTGATACCATACGCGGACTATGTGGGCCCAAATTTCCTTTTTATGCATGATAATGCAAGAGCCCATGCGGCCGGCATCGTCAGGGAATATCTTCGGGATGTGAACATCACAGTTATGGACTGGCCAGCCAGAAACCCAGACATGAACCCCATTGAGCACATGTGGGACGAGCTAAAAAGACGTGTTAGGGCTCGTCAGCCAGTTGCCCAGACGATGCAGGAGTTGAAAACTGCCATAGAAGAGGAATGGGAGATGATCCCTCAAAATTTCATAGAGCGGTTGATAAACTCTATGCCTAATCGTATGAGAGCTGTGGTAGATGCCCATGGAGGCAACACGCGTTATTAAATTAAACCTTTATTTGATAAAACATGTTTTTTATTCAAAAATCAATTGCCTTTAACAAGGCGCATATCCGACTTGTTAGGCGTAGCTCCATGTCGTATGGTATTCTGAATTCAAAGGAGAACGGGCATTCTAGCCTAGTAACCAATAACAACATGCGATATATCATTGGAAAGGTTTTTTTATGTACTTTAACTATTGTTATGGTGGGAAGTCTCAAATCGCTGTGTGGAAAAAGTTATTGCACAATAAAGTCATTCCAGAGCAAAAAATGTTTCTTTTTTTTTTCGGCATTTCGTAATATTAAAGTGGTATATAACAACAAGCAATATGTCATTTTATTTAGGTACTACAACTCAGTCTGTACTGACTAAAATATCAACCTGCGTCAATATGCGCGGCCGCATACAAAATGTATATTAAAATATCTGCAACTTGTCTATACCACTGGTTTCTTATGTTTACTTTATCGCCTTCAATGAGACAGCCAGTAAGCGAGTGGCAAGGGGTGTTTGCGGGGGTGAGGGGAAAGTGAGCCACGGCGCCCAACACAGATGGCCCGCGCGTTAGTCGTTATTTTGATTTGAGTGTAGCGAGTACGTTTTACTACTACCATTTTCATTCGTCATCATATCAATCGACTACGACCTTTGGCTTTGTTTATTGGACTCTGTGATTTGTTACATGTTATACCACTGGCTTTGTTTATCGGACCCTGTGATATGTTAAATGTTATACCACTGGCTTTGTTTATCGGACACTGTGATTTGTTAAATGTTATACCACTGGCTTTGTTTATCGGACTCAAAACTAAGCTATTAAATAAGGCCTATTTAGTCATGAGTGAATACCACAACAATTGTGTTATGTGCCAGCGTGGGCTGCACAACAGAAGGTATCAGCGTCACATTTTGGCTGAAAATATTCCACAAGATCGACCTGAGCTTGCAGATTATTTACGGGAACATGCACTATTGGAGGTTTGTTGTTTGTTTATTACAGTAGATATTTTATAATAGGGTTACATTGTGTTCGTTCATCTTCTATTCATACATAAATAGCGTTAAAGACAGATTAAACGCAAACATATTAATTATGGTCATTCAACGGTGCCTTTTTTAAGTAATTAAGCCCTGAGAACCGATTACTACGTACAGAAATCGGGCCACCGGGCCGATACGTGTAGACCTACCTGGTAATAAAAAATGTTAGTTAAAAGTTGGATTAGTTAATATTTTTTTCTATTTATATCTAGAATAATTTATTTATATAAGTATATTCTATTTAATTTACCTACACCACAAAAATATATAACAAAAAAATATTGAAAAACTACAAAATATACAATGGGCGGCCTTATCGCTTTCTGCGAATTACGACTTGAATGGTATTTAAGCCGATTCATACACTCACTAAGAGGATTAACTAAGAATTTGATTGTTTTCTTTCCAGGTTATATTCAATAATACGCGTTTAGTGTGCCACCGGTGCTGGCAAAGGGCTCAAAATGCAATAAGAAGAACTGTTCAAAATGTCCACCCAGAACAAAATGAAGCTGCAACCATTCAATCTGCTATTTATAGAAGAGCACCAAACACGAGTGCACACTGCATTTTTAATAACTGTCGTAACCAAGCGAACTCACATATAACAGAAGCGTTAAAAGTATATTTACTATGTGAACATAATCTGTATGTACCGCATAATGCTCGTTCGTGTCGAGAACATCTCCTAGCCAATGCGTGGGATGAATTAGTGAATTTCTGTAATGTTACACAAAACTTTAACAGTGCTCAATTCGACGATATTTGCGATATATTAACCAAAGCAGTTCGACATGGTAAACAATTAGACTTTGAAACTGTAGGTGCTATCACTGATGATGAGATGCATTTTTGGACCGGGTTAAAAAATAGGCAATTTGATATAATCCTACAAGAAACTCCATCTTTGCTAGAAAGTCATAGAAAACCGCGGTTGGCATTGGGTATTTACCTTTATAAACTACGAACCGGAGAGTCAAACGAACGACTAGCCAGTCAATTCAATACGTCTCGACGAAGTATACAAAGAATATTAAAGATAGTAAGATATTGCTTACTAAGAGAATTTGTGCCACAACACTTGGGCTTTGACCACATTCAAAGAAATGATGTTTTAGAACGTAACCTAACAATACATAAAGGAATATTTGGAAATCAAGAAAATACTAAAGCTATGATCATTTGCGACGGAACGTATGCATACATTCAGAAAAGTTCCAATTTTCTGTTTCAGCGTTTAACGTATAGCTTACATAAGTTCCAAAACTTGTTAAAACCCTTTTTAATTGTTTGTTCAGACGGTTATATAATAGATATATTAGGACCTTTTGCTGCCACAAAGTCCGATGCATCCATCATGTCCGACTTTGTTAATGATGAAAACGGCGTTTTCCATTGGTTTTTTGAACGAAATGATGTTTTAATCCTCGATAGAGGTTTTCGTGATTGTGTTCCGGGTTTAGAAGCATGCGGTTATAATGTTCATTTGCCACCAACAAAAGACAGAAATGACAGTCAACTATCTACCGAACAGGCCAACAAATCGAGACTCGTTACTTTGTGTCGGTGGGTAGTTGAGGTCATTAACGGTCGTTTTAAACGTGACTTCAAGTTGTTGCGTCAAGATTATTTTAATACAACACTACGGAATCTGTTTCCAGATTTTAAAATTGCAGGTGCACTTATTAACTCTTTTCGTGAACCTGTGACTGATAATGTAGACGCGGAAATGATATTAAATTCAATTAATGAAAGGATCAACATACCAAATCATTTATACAATTATGTAAATGACAACAATCTTAATAGACAAAGAATCGCATTCGTGGCGATAGATGTAAACCAACAATTAGATTACTTTCCTCGTTTAACAGAAAGTGATTTAAAGCTTTTCACTTTGGGATCATATCAGCTTAAACTAGCGAAATCATATTGTGCAGAGCATTTGCACAATGGCCTATATATAATTGAAGTGAAAAGAGATGATATAATTGGGGATTTGCAACGGTACAATATGCCTCAAAATGTTTGGTTGTTAAGAGGCCGTATACAGTCTCGCCATGTAAGGGCAAAAATATATCTTTGTTACCTTTTGGTTATTAGGGACGCAATTGGCATTAGTGCGATAGCACAATATTATTGCACTTGCTTGACAGGGCGCCGGACAATAGGGAGTTGTGCCCATATAACCTCTATTGTCTGGTATCTTGGTTTCGGAAGGCATGAGCCGTTTAATCCTCCAGCGGGAGATTTAATTGGTATCATAATTGATGAAGATTGAAAAGGAGTTTTTTTATCTAACTGTAAAACTTAACTAATGAAAATAATATGTATTTGATTTATTATTATATTGTATATTTATAAGGCATGTAAGGGTGCGCTGGAGTATTTAAAACTTTTGTTTTTGTTTTAAATCCTTTAACTTGTATCTATTGTCACTAATGACCGTCTCAAATGTTTCTTTAGCAGAGTATAATGTTGTAAAACGTTTAAAATTCATTGTTATTGATATTAAATCTCAAAAATGTTTTTTTCTCACTTGTTTGTTTTATTTTTTTAGAGCAATATTAGGGTCTCCAGTCCTTACTTATTTTCTCAGAAACAAAATGTGTGGATAAAGTAGTGTATGTGTGTATGTAGGTACTTCGAGTTTAAGCATACCAGCGCTTGTAGCATGAGCTAAAAGTGAGAGCGAGATATGTCACATCTAAACGTCAAATCCATACAATTTTTATCAATTGATAAAAATATACGTAGGTGTTAGCTTTGATATAATATATAATTATAAGCGTATATATAGCTACTTACGCAAATAGCAAGCCTTAAATGTCAGAATGGTTATTGGTTATTCATTGTGTATGAAAGTATTATGAATATGGTGTGTAAGGGAAGGATTTCATAAAGAAAAGCACAGAAAGACAAGACTAGATATTTATTATTTCAATTAGTCTTGTCAATAATTATTCATCTTTAATGAGAAAGCTATTGTCCGTTCGCAAAACTAGGTCTTCATGGAGAAGAAGGACAAGAAACTCCATGGAAACAGTATTATAGTATTCTATCAACACATCTCTTATATTTTCCACAATTTATAGTTATCTCAAACAGTTAATTCTATCACTCAGAATAATAGCAACATAATAACAATATTTAAGGTATAATATAAAATTACGTAACTTACATGAAACCTGGTAGATATATTTCACATCACAACGGCACTAGCACTAGCCTCTTGAACATCCACTGAGCAACTGCCTCGAGAATGTCATTACAATCCTTTTTATATCCTTCCACCCCTTCCATTTATCCCTTCCTATCAAACATCAACTGACAGTATTGTATCAATTGATTCAAACAACCTGTTATATTAAAATAGCAATATAAATTCTAAGATATACTACAGTTACTATCAAATATTATTTAATTATTTATAGTAATAACATCTGTACGATTTTGACAAATTAAGAGTGGTATATTTCGTAAACACAATAACTAATCAAATTAGATACTTCTATATTGGTCTCAAGCTTCGTAAATGTGACAGATGTCAATATCTAACAAACAGTTTTCTAATAATCTAAAGGTTGTTTTACAATGATTCGATGATTTTAATCACAACCGAACTAACTTCCGGAATAAAGGTAATCTCAAGTATTTATTTTTTAAATATTAGACACATAATTACAATTATCTAACATAGGCATATGTACATATCATTTTACTTGTGACATATCTCGATTGAGTTTTTTTTATGGATTTGACGTTTAGATTTGTCATATCTCGCTCTCACTCATCTTATGCTACTAGTGCTGCTAGCTTCAGCCTACAGCCAATTTACAGTGATGGTGCTAAAGGAATGACCCTTAGTGTGCGAGTACAACTCGCACTTTACAGGTTTATTTTTTTTTGGTACTTCTCTATGTTAGTTTTACAAAAAACAAAACCTAATATTGATGATAAACATAAAAATAAACACATATTTTTGTGAATGAAGTCTGGCTTTATTTAGCAATAACTTTTTCCACACAGCGATTGGGACTTCCCGCCATAACGATAGTTAAAGTACATAAAAAAACCTTTACAATGATATATCGCATGTTGTTATTGGTTCCTAGGCTGGCTTCCATACATTTTTGCCCGTCCTCCTTTAAAACAATACGATCGAAAAAGATGGTAAAATGTATCAGGTTTAAAACTGCATCAACAGTTCTTGTTCAATCTAGCAATCATATTTCGGTAGGGGCCATCGAAACCTAAACTCTAAGGTGGGCCAATAGATGTGTCCAGAAGTGTATAATTTTAAGATTTCTTAGTAGTTGGTGAAGTATATTATTAATTAAGAGATTTGAAGTTTTTATTTCTAGTCTATAAATATAGTTGCGCAGTTTTAGTTGATCAGCGGGTATTACCCACTGCTCAACTATTCATAGTTGAGCAATTACCAGTTGAGCCGTTGGTATTACCCACTGCTCAACTTTATGCAGTTGAGCAATCTAGTTGAGCAGTGGGGAAGAAGTGGTGAAGTTACTTTCTTTTTGATATACTCCACCCATATACATGTACAGAACTGTTTTAGGATTCCATATTATAGGTAGATAGGTACCTAGGGGAAGGGAGGGCAAACTGGAACGGGTGGGCAAAGTGGAAATGAATAAAATTATGTATAAATACATACATACGCGCAGCGCAGCGATGTCGACGCATTCTCGTTGCCCTCTAGTGGCCGCGTTCAGAATTCAGTGCGCCAGCGACAGCCGAGCGAGACACACGCGTGCTGTGATCAAATTCGCGCCAATTTTTGTGAAAACACGTAATCTTCAAGAGTGAATTAAATGAGTCAAGGTACGTTTTTGTGTCATTCTGTTTTGCTATTTTGTTGCTTTCATGATCTTATTTATTCGTTTCTATGCCATTAATCTTGTAATTCTATCAGGTTTTGAACAGTTTTATTATTATTACAAAAATACCGTATAGGCAAAGTGAAATTTTTGACAAAGGGGCAAAGCGGAACACATTCCGCTCTGCCCTTTCTTTAGTATTTTACGTCAGATTGCCTTGAAGCTGTATAATGATTAAACAAATTATTCACAGATGGTCCATAACTAAAAGAGAAAGACAGAGCAAGCGGCTTGGAGTGAAGAAGATATGAAAAAAGCAATGGAAGAGGCGAAAACAACAACAATAAAGTCTGCATCAGTCAAGTATGGAATCCCCGTTGTAACTCTTCATCGTCATATTAAAAACGGAGATGCAACTAAGACTTTGGGAAGAGTTCGACCAGTTTTCGACGCAAGTATTGAACAGGACATATATGAACTAGCTGTAGAACTTGATAGTGTGTTTTTCGGCTTAACAATAGAATCTCTTAAGGGTTTGGCATTTCAACTAGCTAAACAAAATAATATTCCCCACTTTTAAAGGAGAACAAGCCGGCAAAGCATGGGTTGAAGGATTTATGAAAAGGCATCCTCAATTATCTTTTAGGCACCCCGAGCCTACCTCGATTGCACTTTGTTCTGCTTTTAACCGCACGCAAGTAGGTCGCTTCTATGATAATTTGTGGCATGTGCTGTCACAGCATAATTTCATGTGTCGCCCAGATGATATTTATAATATGTAGGTAGGTACAGCACGCACATCTTGTGTACGGAGCTAAAGTAAGTTATGTGTAGGTAGGTACAGCACGCACATCTTGTGTACGGAGCTAAAGTAAGTTATGTGTAGGTAGGTACAGCACGCACATCTTGAGTACGGAGCTAAACGCGTGCGAGCGAGAAAGCAAGTTGTGAGTAGCCGCGACGGCGCGCCGCGTGCTGCACTCGGCGGCGACGCGTCGACATGAACTCACGGCGACGGCGGCGCGCCGGCGCGGCGCTCATATCTATCTATCTTTGATTGATGATTTTCCCAATCCAAAAAAAAAAAAAAAATCAATTTTGAATTTGAATTACGTACTTAATTAGTTTGCTCTGGTGTGTTAGATTTACTTAAAAGTTTAACGGAGTTTAGTTGAAATTATTATTAGGATATAAATTAATCTTGAATTCTTGAACAATATTTTTTAATAGTAATGGACACTAAATAGGACAGCTACCCTTTTTAGGTACCAGAATAGCAGGGATTATTGGATTATAGGAGGATATTGATTTGACTGAGTTGAAGTATTTACGGAACTGTCGCGAAATACTCAACGAATATAATCAAAAAAATAGTCCATAGTCTTGTGGCTACATAACAAGTACTTTAAAAGTTCTGGTGCGTTCAGATTTGCCTTATAAATGACACAATGCATTATGAATGAGTACGTACTGACTCTTCGCAGGCACTGAAATCACACTAATGTTTTTATCTTTCAGGTAACCCGCACCGTCATACGTCACTGCATTAATTGCTGGATTGCTATTCCAATTACACAACAATATTATTATTATATTGTTATGTGTTGCATTATGCAACACATATGGATCTAGAGATTATCTCTGTATTAGAAGACCAAAACCAGATGGATCAGGTCAAGACATCAAAGCAATAAAGTGTATTAATGTCTTGATAAAATTAACTGAGTCAAATAATTGGAAGGAGAGAATTTCTGAATATTACTGCAGCTGTATAGTAGGGAAGCGAACTGTCGGAAGCTGTGCTCATGCGATGACGATCATATGGTATCTTGGGTGGGCTCGGCATCACACCTCCTGCGCAGTTTCTTGATAATATAATTGTAAGGAAAGATGTTGAAAATGAAGAGGTAGAATAAATATTATGCAAATACATAATTCTTTTATTTCTCTACCTAATACAAATGTTCACTTATTCCGGCTTGCTGGAGCGGCTATTTATAATAGGTTAACAGTCCGGTCCAATCCAAACTAGCCTCGTGTCTAATGTCTGGTTTACTGGCATATAAGCATCAGTCATTGACTTTATTGAAATCATTGTCATCAATAGTCATTCTGCAGTTTACCGACTTTATGATTATAAAGTCCCAAATCATCCACTTCATAATTCTTATTGTAAATAATAGTATTTCTGCGTTAACACAAAATAAAATAAATTCAGCCCATTACTATTCCATTGCTGGACACGGGGCTCTTCTCAGAATGAGAAGGGTTAGGCCTTAGTGCACTACGCTGGCCTGGTGTAGGTTGGCGTACAACACACTAATTACCGGAATTTAAATCTTCAACACACAACGCGTCCGCTTCTTTAGAACCTGACTTAATTTATACAGTCACACAGAACATTTCGTCTTGGAATAAAATCGTACATATTATAGTTTACATACTGCGATTTTTACGCATTATTCCTCGTGACAAATGTAGCAGCGTAATTTCCGTTTCCCAGTTGAATATAGCTGAAATATATTCAATCCGCTCTGTTCAAAAGCATTACTTTAAACAATTGTATAAAGACATACAAAAGGGTAGTTTACGTTCACCGCTTAAACGTCTCGATCTCTTTATCGATGACAAGAAAATTATTAGAATCGGAGGTAGATTATCTAATGCCAACCTTCCTTACGAAGCTAAGCACCCCGCTTTGTTACCTAAACATGATAACATTACTCATGTTCTAATTGATTACTTTCACCGCATTCATTGTCATACTGGAACCAACCTTCTGAGTTCGCTGCTGCGTCAGAAGTATTGGATAATCTCGTCCAGAAGTGTAATTAGGAAAGGATTACACGCTTGTAATTTTTGTTTTAAATATTCTCCTTCATATCTCAGCCCAAAAATGGCTGATCTACCTTCTTGCCGCGTACGGGAGACCAAGGCGTTTGTGCATACGGGTGTAGACTATGCTGGCCCAATAAAAGTAACTTTATGTAGACGTCTTGGTCAAAGAAGTCAAAAGGCATATAAATGCGTGTTTATATGTCTCGTTACTAAAGCCGTTCACATTGAACTGGTTACCGATGTATCTTCTGATATACCTATTCATTTCCGCTTTTAAACGTTTTCTTTCACGACGTGGACCTGTCTCATGTTTATACTCCGATAACGGAACCAATTTCATTGGAGCTAAAGCTCAATTACAAAACCTACTGACCGATTGTTACCGCATTGAATGGAAAATGATTCCACCCCGCGCTCCGCATTTTGGGGGATTGTGGGAGTCCAATATAAAATCCATTAAAACCCATTTATACCGCATTATTGGTTCCCAAATACTCACTTATGAGGAACTGCTGACTGTTCGCACACAAATTGAGGCACTCCTTAACTCGAGACCACTATGTGTGTTATCCGAGGAACCGTATCCGGAACCTCTTACACCTGCTCATTTTATTGTGGCTTCATCTTAACTTCTCTGCCCATAAAAAACGTTCCCGATGAATCGAGATCTCTTAGTTGTCGGAAACAATTATTAGACCAGATGGTGTGTAGCTACTGGAAAAGATGGCGTGTAGAATATTTACACAATCTTCAGGTTGGACAGAAATGGTTAACGCAGGTAGATAACATAAAGCTCGGTACAGTAGTTCTAATTCATCAAGATGACATTCCTCCATTACGCTGGCCAATTGGCATAATAACTGGACTATATCCCGGTAAGGACGGTACTATTCGCGTCGCTTTAGTCAAAACGGCTACTGGCCATTTGAAAAGACCTATTGTAAAATTGTGTCCATTACCATCTCAATAAATTAATAACTAAATAACCGCTAAATAAAACAATAATATATATAATATTACATTATTATTATTATTATTATTTGTTATTATTATTATTACATTATTTGTCGTTGTGATCGTGTTCACGTAACTGTAAATATCTTTAGTCTTCATTTGTTTTCGTTGCTTATATTTAGTATGTATGTATTTATGTATCTATTATTTAGGTTATGTATGTATCTATTTTAGTATAATATTGTAAGTAGGCACTTATTATTTGCACCAAAGACAGCCCCATTTCATATCCAGGCAAATCACTGTCCATTCTATGGTTGCCTGGAAGAGATTGCAGAAAGCGATAAGGCCGCCCATTGTATATTTTGTAGTTTGTGTCTTTTTTTTTGTTATGTATTTTTGTGGTGTACAATAAAGTATATATAAATAAATAAATAAATAATATATATATATATATATATATATATTGTTGGACGAAAATCATTATCAAGAATGGCAACTCCGCGACGGGCTATATAAGGAAGGCGGCTGGCGGCACTCGTTCATTTTCTCATCGGTCATCACGGAGTGCGGAGGCTCTGTCCGAATACCTAGCGATTTAATCAACTCCAAATATTGTAATTGTTTGGCCGGTGGCCATTAAAAATCTTTTTAAAAAATCTATCTGTGTTTTTATTTGTAACATCAGAAGTGGGATTCGAAGGCTGAAAAGCCGTTGAAACGCATTTCTGGTTTTATGAAGGAAAACTTAGTATTTCTCCACGTGGTTTGGTTATTTAATATTCGGACGGAGTTTTTGTCTTTGCGATGCCTTCCAACGATCAACGCAACAAAAGAAAACGCCGTGGGCGAACTCCTTCGCCCAATCCAATGGAAGAGATCCTGAGGAGGCTACGCGCGTTGGAGGACCAGCCACGTGCGTCAGTGGAGACGCAAGCCATTGCATCGACCAGCGCTGGCTCTAGCCGCGCTATCGAGCTGCCGAACACGACACCATCGGCATCGGTGCTTGGGGCGCCTACACCGACGCGCGAGCTTGAGTCCGCGCAAGGGGGACCGCCGCCGATGACTCCACACACTGGCAACATGGAGTCAACGCAGTCTGAAGACGTCGTGACGAACGCCGCAGAGCGTCTTTTGACCGCTATCAGCTGTGCTCAGGTCAGATCCAACCGATATTTTGTCTCCGATTTTGATCCGAGTGTTCATGACTTCCACACGTGGTGCGATGAAGTAGAAAGAGCTTGTTAGAAAGTGGATTGTACACTAACCTTATAGGTATATATATATATATATATATCCAATTAATTAAAAGCTTTGTATGTCAAGATGATTATTAGATATTTACTGTGTATGAAACTAGTTATGAACATGGTGTGTAAGGAAAGGGTTTTATGAAGAAAAGCACAGAAAGACAAGACTAGGTATTTATTATTTCAATTAGGCTTGTCAATAATTATTTATCTAAGAAAGCTATTTGTCCGTTCGCAAAACTAGGTAGACATGGAGAAGAACGGACAAGAAACTCCATGGGAACTTTAGTATTTTATCCATACATTTTTACATTAGGATCAGTCTCAATTAGGTATCACATTACCTTATAATTATAGATCAGATCATCATAGATCATTTTTCTAAAAGTTAGCAACTATAACAATAGATAGGAATTTGCACAATATCATGAGCAATATTAGTCGTATTATAACACATACAGAACAACATAGTTATCAACAATAATCAAGATATAATATTATCAATCAACTTACATGAACATTGTAGTTAGATCTTTCACCAGATCCAAGAGAATCCATTTTTCACAGAACTTCTGCTATGCAGCGTGGTGTTTTACATTGGCTTAGCCAATGACGTATTATAACTTTTAGCAACTTAATAATTACGGACATGGGACACCACTCATGGTCTGTCTGTACCGTTTAACAGTTGTAACCAAAAGACTTGGATGATAGGACCTCCTTAGCAGCTTTATGTTTACGGTAGACACCAGAGGGTCTTTACCGTACGACAGCTAGCATAACGAGTCCCCCTAATTCGTTATTAGTTATTTATATATGGCATCTCGCAGTTGACCACTAAGGGTCGAGACTGCTCAACCGGGCGTTTCCTGTGGGTTCTTTAAGCGAACTTAAAGCCCCCGGCCAGGCCTAAAACTAAAGTAAATTATTAGTCGACTGAGCGTCGCTAATAATAATATGACAGCCAGACGGGGCAGGCTGGATCATAACGGGGTCCCCCTAATTCGGGGTAGTCCCGTCTTTTATAGTTTTTAAATATTACTGGTACCTACCTACTAGGTACAAACTATTCCCACCTCTTGGCGCCATTTTAGACCAATCACAGATGGTTATACATAATTGCCATATAACTTCTAAAATAGGTATTAATTAACAAATCATATATTGTGAGACTGTTTTAAAACATTAAGGGATCATTTAGGAATACAGTTATTGTGTATTTATAATCTAGAAGTAAGATCTGTTACGATATTAGTTTCAACCAATCAAGGGTCATGATTTATTTCTGCCAATCACAGGTCATGACTATTGTTAAAAGTTATTTAGAAATAACTTGGTACATAGAAATTGCAATGTAAAATCATGAGAAACATTATTAATATCATATTAATTATTACTTATTCATTTACAGTATTGTTATTATAATCAAGTATAATCTTGATTATCAGTAGCCACCATAATTGTCTATTGTGCGACAACTCTACAATCGTTGTTGGTAATACGAGTATTTTAAGTCGCAATATAAACAATTAATATAAAATACATCTGTCTATGAAATATCAATCAAAGAAATGCAAATAACAATATGTACATTTCTACATATATTATAAAACATTAATTTACGTTTAATAAAATATCACTGAAATGTAACGTTCCCGAACGTCACTATCATCTTTAAAGTGATAGCTGACGTTCTATGACTTTGTTTTGATTAATAGGGTCAATATCATATTATATTATAAGTACAACATTAATTATTCTATTCGTGAAACATTAATTTAACAAGTTTATTCAAATGTTACTGAAATGGAACGTTTCCGAACGTCACTGTCATCATTCATTCTGACAGAGTGACACTGACGTTCGTAATAAGATTATCAATAAACTATTCAATTACTTAATTATTCTCCATAAATACGAACAATCGTTAATAATCCAACAAGCTCGTATTTCGAACTATTGGGACGACAGGGAATGCCTTGCTCGCGTCGGACATTGTCTAAAGGGCGAATCTCGCACCTGGCTTAGCCAGTGGACAAGCAACATTCGCACGTGGTCCAGTTTCAAATTAGAACTAAAAGCACTATGCCCACGATCAGTCGATGTCGCGAACATTCTTTATGATGTAATGCGAACAGAGTCCGATAAATATTCTACATACGCTGAGTATGCTCGTAAATCGCTTTTAAGGTTACGCATAGTTAAAGGTCTAAGTAACGAGCTGCTTACCGCTATTATTATTCGTGGAATCGCAGATCCACAAATTCGCGCTATGGCTACTAACGCTAAATTATCGCCTGATTCTGTAGTGGAGTTTTTATCGAGCTTTGTTAAACCTTCTAGCAGCTATAATAAGAAAGTGTTTTCTAATGGTCCTAATCGATCTGATAATTCTTCCAACAGTAGTAACTCAAATCGCAAACCGTTAAAACGTCAATATGATTCCAAAGATTTTAAATCAATAAAGTGTTATCAGTGTAATCAATTTGGTCATAAAAGTGCTAATTGTAACAAACGAACGAATAAAAATCCAAGTAATAGCGACGAAAAAGCAATCGCGTTACCTGCGACATCTCGCGGCGATCCGTTGAAATGTACGTTTTGCAAAAAAGTAGGTCATTCCGAGGCTACTTGTTTCGCCAAGGAACGCGCGAACTCACGAAATAATAATGGTGTCAATTTTTGTCGCGAAATTGCGGGTAGTTATAAAAATCGTGATGTGACGACTGCTGTTATATTAGGCATACCGTTAGACGTACTAATCGATAGTGGTTCATGCGTTTCCTTAATGTCAAAAAGTGTTGCTAAACATTTCCCGTGTCAATTAAAGCCTACTAACCAGCTATTACGCGGCCTGGGTGGTACGGAAATTAGATCGGAATCATTTGTAACGTTACCCGTTGAGTTTAGCGATATAACAATAGAAATAGATTTTTGTGTGGTAGGTGGCAATAATTTGAGTGTACCCGTCATAATCGGTACAGACGTACTAAACAGGAAAGGTATTACTTATGTTAGGACCGGTAACTGCCAACGTATAGTTCATAGTGAGGTGACCGCAAACGATGTTATGCAAGTAAATTCGATTTCCTTGTCCGATCAAGTGAATATGTCGGTATCCGGAAATAATAGGGAACGGTTACTAGAGATCCTCACCAAGTATTCCAAATTCTTTTTAAGTGGTACCGCTACCACAACAGTGAAAGATAGTGAGATGCATATCAAGTTAACAACAGATGTGCCCGTGTATTATAGACCCTACAAATTATCGCATGACGAAAAATTAAAAGTACGCACTATAGTGAAGGATTTGCTTGATAAGGGAATTATCCGCGAGTCCGATTCAGAATACGCTAGTCCGATCTTACTAGTAAAAAAGAAGGATGGTTCTGATAGAATGGTCGTGGACTATCGTGCACTGAATCGAATAACTGTCAAAACTAGATATCCTCTCCCCTTGATCAACGACTATATAGATAGGTTAGGTAATGCTCGCTGGTTCAGCTCCCTGGACATGGTTTCCGGCTTCCATCAACTTAGGGTTGCTGAAGAGTCTATTCATAAGACCGCGTTCGTTACTCCAGAGGCCCATTACGAATATTGCAAGGTACCGTATGGTTTAGCTAATGCGCCGATTTTCTATCAGAAAACTATCTCTAAAACGCTTAAATCCTTCATTGATGCTGGAAAGGTCATGGTTTACATTGATGATGTCTTGATACTAACGGCCGGGATTGATGAAAACCTCGTTTTATTAGATTCCGTTATAAAAACGTTAACTGAAGCAGGTTTCTCAATAAATTTAAGGAAATGTACTTTTCTTACAAAGGAAATAGAATACCTAGGTAGAATTATAAGAGATGGTCAGGTTAGACCGAGCAATTATAAAATTGATGCATTAGTTAAATCACCGCGACCGAGTAACGTCAAACAGGTTCGTCAGTTTCTCGGCCTCGCAGGATATTTTCGAAGATACATACCTAATTACGCTATTAAGACTGCGCAAATCGCCGCTTTAACCAGAAAAGGAGTAATCTTTAATTGGCGCGATGAACACGAAAATGCACGTCAAGATATCATTTCTTATTTAAGTAATGAACCATTTTTGGCAATATTCGATCCTGAATTGATAACTGAGCTGCATACTGATGCCAGTTCTATTGGTTATGGCGGAATCCTTATGCAAGTATGCAAGGACGACCGTAGAAGGGTAGTTGCTTATTTTAGCAAGTTAACTGCTGGTTCAGAATCCAAATACCACAGCTATGAGCTGGAGACCCTCGCGGTAGTAAAATCACTACAGCATTTTAGGCAATATTTAATTGGTAAATCTTTTAAGATAATCACAGACTGTAATGCATTAAAAATGACACAACGTAAGAAGGATCTCCAACCCAGAGTTGCAAGATGGTGGATGTACATGCAAGATTTTGATTTCTCGCTAGAATACCGTAAAGGTGCACTTATGTCGCACGTAGACTACTTGAGTAGGAATCCGGTAAATATTATTAATGTTGTTCAGAAACCACAAAATTGGGCTAAAGTGGCACAGGCAGGTGACGAGGAGACCCTAACGTTACTTGAAAAATTACATAACGGTAAATTAGATAACACACGTTATGTGAAACGTAATGACCTCTTGTACTATAAGTATGACGTCTCGGGTGAGCAAGCGCGATTCTTATGTTATGTACCAAAGGCATTTCGATTAAGCTTATTACGCGTTTTCCATGATGAGCATGAACACATTGGTGTAGATAAAACTACTGATCTGATCCTGCAACACTTCTGGTTCCCCGGTCTTAGACAATTTGTCGCAAAATATGTCACGCACTGCGTAGTGTGCATTTCGCATAAGCAAGTTCCTCGCGCACCTTTGCAACCAATATCCTCATGGCAAAAGACTCCAGTGCCATTTGATACAATACACGCGGATGTACTCGGACCATTGAGAGAAAGTGATGGTCATAAACATGTACTTACTGTAGTTGACGCATATACCAGGTACTGTTTGCTTTATGCCTTACCAAGACAAGATTGTAGGGAGTTGAAGCGCGTAATGACCCAAATAATTTCTCTATTTGGTACTTTTAAAAGACTAGTGTGTGAGAAAAGTCGTATGTTTGATAACCATGAGTTTATTAATTGGATTTCAAATTATATTGTCGAAGTGCATTTCATAACACCTGAAATGCATCAAGAAAACGGACAAGTCGAACGATATTGCCGTACAGTTTTAAACTTTTAAACATGCTAAGAGTTGAAGTAAACTATAATGAAAATGATTGGTCAAAAATATTATGGAAACTGCAATTGGTTTTAAACGTTACTAAACATAAGACCACTCAATATTCGGCATTAAATCTTCTTATTGGCACTGATTCCACTACACCTCTAATAAACGCTTTGATTAAAGATATAACTTACGAAGGTTCAAATCCAAATCGCGATGCAATTCGCGAGATAAGACGGCAGCATGCAGAAGGACTCATTCGCGAAAATAAGGAGAAACAAGACGCTCATGTTAATAAAAATAGGAAACCGCCTAAAACGTTTCAAGTTGGTGATTTAATCTTTGTGATTAAGAGCTCTCAAAGTACCGGAAAACTTGATAGCGGTATGAGAGGCCCTTATAAAATCACTAAGCTCCTCCCTAACGATAGGTATGAGGTCCAATTGGTAGCCGGTGCCTATGGAAAGACTAGTCAAGCAGCAGCTACATACATGGTGTTATGGAAGGGTGAATGGACACCTGAAACTTGTGCTGCATTTTTTGAAGGTACTTGTTGTACGATTGCTATTATGTTTGCTTTGTTAGCTTACATACCTACTAGTCGTCTTTTCCCTATTTTTGAGTTAGATTGTGTACTAAACAAGTCTGAGCTATTGATTATAGCCACGTTATGTGTTGTGTTCAGTGGAAGAGACCCGTATAAATCCTGTGCGCATGGTATTGGGTTGACCCTGACACTGGTGGTTTCTGGGGTGAGTCGGTGGCGCAGCCGACAACAGACCTGTGTAAATCCAGCCCTTATTAGGTACCTGGGGTGACCTACTAGACTGATGTAAATCCTGTTTGCGCACGCGAGTATGTGCGAGGTATTCGGTTGCGTGGGAACAGACCTGTGTAAAACCTATGTGACTTGAAACGCTTGTGTGTAGCGTCGATTACTGCTCATGTTGACTTGTTTGGCTAATTGGTACACAATCTGACACCTCTATGCACTCCATGAATTTAGGTCAACTGTTGATAAACGATGTAAAAAAAAAAAAAAAAAAAAAGTATGTTTCTTAAAATGTGTGTATTTCCACAGAGATCGATGATGACGCCGAACAGCCGTTGGACGCAGAGGGTGTTGCTGGCGCATCCACGAGTTCCTGCTGAAGGCTTCGAGCACGCAGCCCCGTCAGGAGAAGCCGTGTTGGACGAAAATCATTATCAAGAATGGCAACTCCGCGACGGGCTATATAAGGAAGGCGGCTGGCGGCACTCGTCATGATCCAGCCTGCCCCGTCTGGCTGTCATATTATTATTAGCGACGCTCAGTCGACTAATAATTTACTCTAGTTTTAAGCCTGGCCGGGGGCTTTAAGTTCGCTTAAAGAACCCACAGGAAACGCCCGGTTGAGCAGTCTCGACCCTTAGTGGTCAACTGCGAGATGCCATACGTAACTAACTAACTAAGGCACTCGTTCATTTTCTCATCGGTCATCACGGAGTGCGGAGGCTCTGTCCGAATACCTAGCGATTTAATCAACTCCAAATATTGTAATTGTTTGGCCGGTGGCCATTAAAAATCTTTTTAAAAAATCTATCTGTGTTTTTATTTGTAACAATATATATATTTATATTCAATAATATTCGTATTCGTTCTTTCCACTAATATTCGGTTAATTCTAATTAATAATTATTAGTTTCTTATAATATTAAATATTCTTTTAGCTTACACTTTGCTTGAGAACACTGAGTTTTCTCAAGGCGGCGGAGGATGTTGACGCCATAAACTATAACATATTCAATACAATTAACGAAAGAAAATCCTTAAAATTGGCATTATGAAAGGAGTGAGCGTTTCGTGTTCATACTTCCTGTCTCCATCCCTTTCATTCCTATAACTAATGAAGAAACAAGAAGATAACCTAATACGACGCGCTAGCATCTGTCAGTTCGTGTATGGACATCGTGTGAGAAATACCGATAAATGAACATTCAATATTTACGTGAGTGCTGCGATTCTATAAAACTGCTATAACCCCATATTGGCTATAAATATATCACCGCGAACATTAACTGTGAATGAGTGCAGTGTTTTCGTGAAGAAGAAGAGATCTTGGGCCCAAGAAATCCAGAAAACGCATGAGCAGCCATGAGGTTTGAAGATCAAATTAAGTCCTGAATCCCTTAATTTTTCCATAAATCTGCGAAACGCTCATTCTAATCTGCACGTATCACGTAAATGAATCCCGCATAATAATTAGGTATTTTCTCACAGCCGCCATATTTGTAACATTAATAAAAAACCCACCAAACATTGAATACCTGCCGCCATGTCTGGTTCTGTTCCTTCTAAGAGGAAGCACCTTTATTCAAATGAGCTGCGAACTCAGTGGAACTTTGAAAAAGTGTTTAAGGTACCTATTAGGTACAGAGGACCAGTGCGTGGAGTTTTCAGAGAGAGTAGGACTGATACCAACATCAAAATTCGGTGAAGGAAAACCGCGAATACTTGGTGGAGGAATGCGATGAACATTATTTTTAAGGTTATTTTATTTTATTTACTGTTTAGAATATGTTTACCTTACTAGGTGATTTGTTTTGTTTTAACAATTTTATACTCAGTTTTGTATGTTTTTATGAATACTTATGTACCTGATTACTCGTATGTAACAAAATAAATAATTCCTTTAATAAATAATCTTTTTCATTTGTGCCAGCCCTGACCACATTCACTCACTTTCTATGAAATTTTCTGAAATGGGTGATCAACTTCGCCACTTTTTCCGAGGTGTATTTTATAATAAATATATCTTAAAGATCAAATTCCTAAACTATTGTATCGTAACTATTGAATATTCTGTACTAGTATTGTAAATACAACTTAAGTTTTTTTTAAAGTAAAAATCTAGTTGGCAATGTTGCCACATGGTATCATATAATAGGTCTTTACCTATGAAATTGCCGTTTTGTATGAAAAAATTTAAACGAATTTTTTTCATGTGGTGCGTTGGTTTCTACAAACCAACGCACCACTTGTTATTGGTTTGCTCGCTTCCGTTCTGGAAATTTCGACCTGAAAAATGAACCTCGCGGTCGTCCGAAGACTTTGGTCGACAATGACGAATTAAAGGCGATTGTGGAAGCTGATGATACACAATCTACGGCTGAATTAGCAGCAGCTTTCGACGTTAGCGTCAAAACAACTGCTAACACTACTGTTAGCTCCGTAAACGTCGTTGATGTTGCGTGCCGCTTGTGCCGCGTTGCTGCCACGACGGTACTCATATTCCATAATTACTCGAATTTTTAACGTATCCATGATGACGAAAAAGATTGAAATGCGATGAAAGTGTAACACTAATCAATAAACAAATGACTACTTTTGGAAAAAAAAATCCATGTTTTTAAAATAAAATTAATTTGAAATTAGAATTCTTAGCCAAACAAAAATTATTTTGATTTGAAATGGCCAGTACTGCAGAACGGCAATTTCATAGGTAAAGACCTAATATCATGGTATCTTTGCCAGTTTTGTTTTTAGTTGTTGGTAACTTTACTATCCGTCATTTTATTTGAAAACCATTTTATTTAGGCACCCTGATAAATAATATACTGTCTGTCGCGTCATACAGTATTTTAATGGTTTCTTATGCGTTCTGGGGAAAAATGTACCACGACTATTCAACACTTGTGTAAAGTGGCAAAGTTGCCAGATCTGACGGTAAATTATTGCAATTTTCTTAACGACGCACCGAGCTTTTTACACACAGAAACGCGTTTTTATAACCGTTGTTTGAAGTAGTAAACAATTAAATTAAAATCTAGGGAAATATATTGGTATTATTGGGCATATATACTAGGCAGTATACACGATGGAAACACGATTTGATAAAGTTGGCTCGATAGAATAAATTCACAAAGATAGCTCTAAAAAATACAATAAACGCTTAGTACGGCGTAATTACTTCACGGAAGGTCATAATTTTTTTTATAATAACAAACTACATGTTTTCTATAACGTATACACTTTACATTTTTTAAATGTGTATTTGTTTAAAAATACGAAGGAAAGACCTAAAATTAGGCAGAAGCCCATCCTAGCCAGAGCCGCCTCGCCTTCCCCCTGTCCGCTTTAGTCCTGCGTCGGCCATCGGACGGGGAGCTTGTGTCGCTTGCGCTTACGCACGGATTTAATAACGTAACGAAGAAAATTGTGTTAAAATTCATTAAAGGAAGGTATTTTAAATGGGGAACAAAGTAAACAAATCAAGGGAGAGAAGGGGTTTGAGAAAAACCAATGCTAAACGCTTGCATAAAGAGATGAAGTAAGTAAAACTCGTGTACCTACTTATTTACTAATTGCTTTACTAGGTGGTATGTTATTTTTTTAAATGGAATTGTTTCTAGAGCAAGACAACAGCTACAGGCCGAGAATGTTGAAGACAAAGAGAATACTCCTGTTGCTTCGTAAGTATACTCAGAGTCCTTGACCTTGGTTTTACGAACTTACTACTTTTTCCTAATGTACACACGGCTACATATCAAGCTATACATTTCCAGTTTACACTGACCTCTCATTGTAAGGAAATCCTGTACAATGCGAGATCAGCTTATACTGGAAATAGCTATAGCTGGTTATACACTTCTGGACACATCTATTGGCCCACCTTAGAGTTTAGGTTTCGATGGCCCCTACCGAAATATGATTGCTAGATTGAACAAAAACTGTTGATGCAGTTTTAAACCTGATACATTTTACCATCTTTTTCGATCGTATTGTTTTAAATTTGAATTCAGAATACCATACGACATGGAGCTACGCCTAACAAGTCGGATATGCGCCTTGTTAAAGGCAATTGATTTTTGAATAAAAAACATGTTTTATCAAATAAAGGTTTAATTTAATAACGCGTGTTGCCTCCATGGGCATCTACCACAGCTCTCATACGATTAGGCATAGAGTTTATCAACCGCTCTATGAAAGAGGGATCATCTCCCATTCCTCTTCTATGGCAGTTTTCAACTCCTGCATCGTCTGGGCAACTGGCTGACGAGCCCTAACACGTCTTTTTAGCTCGTCCCACATGTGCTC
Source organism: Cosmia pyralina (assembly GCA_946251885.1). Lineage (NCBI taxonomy): Eukaryota > Metazoa > Arthropoda > Insecta > Lepidoptera > Noctuidae > Cosmia > Cosmia pyralina. The sequence continues at coordinate 18,709,372 of OX276342.1, read as the reverse complement.
AATGGGGTTCATGTCTGGGCTTCTGGCTGGCCAGTCCATAACTGTGATGTTCACATCCCGAAGATATTCCCTGACGATGCCGGCCGCATGGGCTCTTGCATTATCATGCATAAAAAGGAAATTTGGGCCCACATAGTCCGCGTATGGTATCACGTGAGGTTCTATGCACTCACGAATGTACCTTTCAGCATTTAATGTTGGCAGCCGTGGTCCTGTAACAACCTCAAGTTGAGTTTTGCCGCTCGCGGATATACCGCCCCAGACAGTCCATGAGCCACCGCCATAAGCAACCCTCTCTTCAAAGCAGCATTGTGCGAAACGCTCTCCCTTACGTCGGTAGACCTTCTTCCTTCCAACATTGCCATGTAACACAATTTTAGACTCATCAGAAAAGAGTACACGGCTCCAATCTTGCTGTGTCCAATTTAAATGACTGCGTGCGAAATGAAGCACGCTGTTCGGTGGGCTCGCGTTAGTTTGGGGACATTAGCTGGCTTGTGTGGTACCATATCGCGTTCTTTTAACCTTCTCCGAACAGTTCGAGCGCTCACAAATACTCCGTGGAAGTCGCGAAGTTGGTTTTGTATCTCAATGGAGGTAAGGTGACGATTTCTCAAGCTGGTCGTCACGATGAATCGATCCTGCCTTTCAGTTGTGACCCGAGATCGTGGCCTTCCTTGGCGACGAACAAAGCCGCCAGTCTCTAGGTACCTCCGATAAACATTTCGGACCGCAGATCGACTTAAATTATGTTGAGCACTCACGTTTCTTTGGCTGTGTCCGGCCTGAATAAGTGCCACAGCTTGGGCGGCGACTTCAGGTGAAGTATCCATAGATTATTGATAGAACCTCACCTTAATGTTAAGAATAAGTAATGTTTGTTGCAAAACCAAAGATATCAATCACTTTTTCAAGAATTAAATCCAAGTAAACCAATAAAACCAAGTTTTCTTAGTATTCGATTGTTTGATATCAACAAACAGGCTCCAAATTGTCTTTTGTTTCTTTAAATTCTGTGTTCGAAATTCAAAAAAAGACTATTGAATGAAATTGTGAATGTGCCAGGTTCAAAACTGCATAAAAACTTTTTGCTCGACCTAATATAAAATTTTAGCTAGGACCAAACGAAACTGAAAATACAAGGTGGGCCAAAAGATGTGTCCAGAAGTGTAGCTTGATCTGTAGCCGTGCGTAGGTACCTACTACCTATCCAGAATAGCTACAAAGTAATTGAGTATTTACGATATTTCAGCAATAATTACCTACAAAGTTTGGGTAAAATTCACTATTCTACTATGATTTGAGTGATTCTCTGTATTTTTTTTTCTATTTTTAGGGTAAATGTACCAGTTGTTGACATTTCACTGCAAAATAAATTTGAATCATTTAATGATGAGAGAAAAACAACTTCAGATAGAATATTTTGAAGACAAAGAGAATACTGTGGCTTCGTAAGTATAATCCTAATACTTACCTATTATACCTAGTTATTAAAAGTACTTAGGGGAACAGTGTATAAGACGGGGACGCGGGGTATAACGGGGACACGCACACTTACGACAAACTAGATACCACACTAACGTAGCGCAACCGCTGACAGGACGCCATTTGCAAGTGGCCATTAGTGCGGTAACGAAAGTGAGTAAGAGTGCACGCACATCGGAGCTGCAGGTCGAAACGTGTTTTCGTGTTGTCGCGATATATTTTTTCAAGGCTGGAGATATTGACATAAAACTGTAAGTATTAGTGTGTGTTTATTGGTATTTTGTGTACACATTTATGATTCTATTGAGCATCGAGTGATTTATGGCTTGTTACTTGAATGTTGATGTGTTTTTTTTTTGTTATTATTTTTTTGCAAATTTGGTGGTCGGGGCAAGACGGGGCAAAAGGTTTAAGGCATGACGGGGTACTGCCCCGTCTTGCCTCATGAAACTTTGTAAAGGTTTACGCTTTTTAATGCTTGTTGGTAATTGCATTTTTGTTTGTGTATCTTTTCAGGTAAACATAATGGTACGTATTTATAAAAGAAAGACAAGTAGAGGGGAGTGGTCTAAAGAAGCGATGAAAAAGGCGGTAGAAGATGTTTTAGCGAAAAAATTTGGATTTAGGAAAGCTGCTGCGAACTACGGTGTGCCACAGTCTACTTTGGAGCGATACGTTAACAAAGTAAAAAAAGGGGTAGAAATAACATTTGGAGTGCCCTTGGGGCCCATTAAGAAGGTATTCAATACGAAAGAAGAGCTGGAGATTGTTTCATATTTGAAGCACATGGAAGAACGGCTTTTCGGCTTAACTACTCTCGATCTCCGACGCATGGCATACGAATTGGCTGTGAGAAATAGTAAACGACACAATTTTAATGTTGAAAAAAAAATGGCCGGTGTGACCTGGCTCAAAGGTTTCCTTAATCGTCATCCAGATTTATCTATCCGTAAACCAGAGGCTACTTCCGCAGCGCGTGCAATGGGATTCAATAGAGTTGCCGTTGGAAAGTTTTATCAGTTACTTGGCGAAATTTAAGATAAACACAAACTAACCCCGGACAAAATATTCAACTGTGATGAAACAGGCATATCAGTTGTTTCGAAAACTAAGAGCAAAATATTAGCTATGAAGGGAAGAAAACAAGTTGGTTCCTTGTCATCCGCAGAAAGAGGCCAGACCGTCACAGTTGAAATTTGTTTTAATGCAGCTGGAACTTATATGCCTCCACTCATGATTTTCCCGAGACAAAGAATGAAGCCTGAATTATTAGATCATGCACCACCAGGAACGACAGCGGCATGCAATCCACGAGGATGGATAAATACTGAGATATTCACGATATGGTTCAAGCAATTTATTCAATTTTCAGGAGCTACTCCTGAAAATAACGTGTTGCTGCTTCTAGATGGTCATGTTAGTCATACACAAAATATAGAAGTGATCGACCTAGCTCGTCAAAATGGAGTTATTATACTATGTTTTCCTCCACACTGTACTCACAGGCTACAACCTTTGGACGTTGCATTCATGAGACCCTTGAGTACTTATTATGATCATGCTGCTACAAACTGGTTACGATCTCACCCAGGACGCGTGCTGACCATGTTTCAAATAAGTGAAATATTTGGTCAAGCATATATATACAAGCAGCTACAATGACCACAGCATTAAATGGCTTTAAAAAATGTGGTATTTGGCCCTATAATCAAGACAATTTTACAGATGTAGATTTTCTTCCTGCTGAAACGACTAACATGCCATTGAATGAAAATACTTCAATAACACCTGATGACGCTAACCTACCCTTAGATATTCCAACCGAACCAAACATTGTTATTGAAGACCGCCCATCCAATCAAGCCCAGTCTGTGCAGACTAATGAAGGGGAGACTCAATACACATCTGAAAAGAATGCTCCATCCACTCCTTTGCAAACAACTTCTGTGACTAACCAGATATCTTCAGCACAATGCTGTACGCCCACTCGCACTACAACTAGCTCTTGTGTTTCAACTCCTCAGCCAGACCCCCAGCGGCCGGACACAGCCGTTGAGCCACACGTCGCTTCGTCGCCTGTAGCTTCGTGTTCATATACCACTGAAACTAATTCTCCCGTTCGAGGAGTTTGCCGCAATCTTACGTCTTATTTCCTAAACGCCTCTCCACGTGATGTTATTGCAATCCCTGCAATAGAATCAAATCAAAGCAGAAAACAATATAGAAGGGGCAAGACAGCAATTATTACTTCTACGCCTTACAAAAGCGAATTAGAAGACCGTAAAAGGCCAGCTAAACCATTATCTAATAAAATGGCGGCTAAAAAATCGAAAGAAAAGGGCAAGGGCAAAGGGAAGAAGACACAAGAGGATACTATTTGTATCTATTGCCATGACGAAAACAATACATATTTAAAGTCTTCGGAAAATTGGGTGGGGTGTCAGCGGTGTGGTCGTTGGGCACACACTGCATGTGCTGGTGTGGATGACGACGACCCAGAAGAAGTTTTGATTTGCTTTGCCTGTGAGGAGGAGTAAACAGGAAAAGCAAATTAAAACTTCTGAAGGCAAGATAGTGTTTATTCCTCTTCACCCCGTCTTGCCCCCATTTGACGTCCTTGTCTTACCTCATATGTGGGGTAAGATGGTGTATTTCCCATTTTTTGTTATTATTTTTTTTTTTAATTTACGTGATGCTCAAACTTACCAAAACTTGTGCCAAATATAACTTAATATAATAATGTATGTGCCACTAATTAATAATAAATATTCAACTTTAAATACTCCGTATTTTTACTGTTTGACCTTAGCGTCCCCGTCATATACACCCTTCCCCTAGTTGGCACTTACCTACCTACTTACGATATTTCAACAGATAGGTCCATTGGAAACTATTTATATTTTTCTATTAAGGGTAAATAGGGTAAAAGTACCAGTTGTTGGCACTTCACTACAAAACAAAGAGCCATCTGATGAACTGGTGAGACATGAACAAATAGGATGAGTCTAAAAAACCATTTTAGTAAATTAAGTAGGAATTACTACATTTTCTTTATATTTTTCAATTTCCAGGGTAAACTTGGATGATACCGATTCTATAATTTATCACACTCTGGAATCTCTCTATGGTCTTTCTTTTGTTTTGAATTTTTTTACTGTTAAATTATTTTTATTATAACTGTGTATTTGCATGCCTTATGGTAGGTTATGGTTAGTGAAATCTATTGCTTGTTTAAGACCTTTTCTTGTGTACCCATTTCCGCAAATTAATAAATGATTTGATTTGATTTTTTGGAATTGTAAGTTCAAGAACTAATAATTTTTGAAATTATTCTTACAGATTTCATCCAAAAAATCGTTTTGTTGATAAATAAAGTATGTAATTATAGGGGAAGGTGGGGCGTAACGGGGACGTGGGGTAGGACGGGGCCACCCACACATACGCATACGAAGGCATGCTAACGATGTCCTGTATTTAATAACAAACGGCCATTTTGCATCAATGATCAGCAGGCCTACCATCAACTTTTAGTTAGCCATTCAATTCCGATGCAATCCAGTTTAGGTACCTAAACTGAGTCGCCAAGATTCGTACCATGAAGTGCCTGTAACTGACTGGCATTTGAATCGCTGAAGGAGGAATGAACGTAAGAAATTTGTCTGTGGTCCGCGGTGTGAAAAAGAGATGACGCTATACAGTCGTTGCATAAGTCTGTCTCTTTTACTCAAACCACATGCGTTGCGTTTAGAAACCTAGTTGATATAATTTTAGCGACTTTTTGTGTGTAAAAATTACAACGAATACATTTTCAAATTGCGTTTTTAGCGTCATATTATATACCATTAAACCCTTTTTATTACTCTTTAAATAATAGTAATTTATGTAATTCTATAAATAACAAATTAAAGGTTTGCTTAGTGTTGTCGTAAAAATAAATTGAATAAACGCACCTCCATTTGTCTGATTTGACAGAAGGCGGTTCCGCGGTTGTTTCGATTTGTTTTGAAAGATATATTAGTTAAAACTATTCTTATTAATAATTAAGTGTTTATAACATTTCAATTTGGTAAAATAATCGGTAAAACGGATAATGGCGTAAGTATTCTTGTGGAGTTTGTGTAATAATTTTATATTTTCATAAAGTAAACTTAAAAACTTCTTTAACTCAAACGCGTACCCAACTTAAGTACCAAAGTATTTTAAGTGCTTTTTTTTACAGTGATGTATCGCGTCGAAGAGTGACTTACGGTCAACTTGAACAGCTTTGGGAATTTTTGAACCAAAATAAAGCCTTAGCAACGGGCTATAATAAAACATCCCAAGCTAGGGAATTTTCAAAAAATATGTGGGAGAATATAGCCCAGAATTTAAATTCCCATGGTGATGGTGCAATTAAAGATTGGAAAGGATGGTGCAAAGTACGTAAAAAGAATATATTAACTAATAACAATTTATTTATGTTAAAAAAATATTTCTGTGTAACTTAGCAAGCTAATGTATATTTTTTAGTATTGGAATGATTACAAATCCAAAATAAAGAAATTGGCTGCAGAAACTAGAGCTTCTCACCAGCAGACTGGAGGAGGTCCGTCACGAATAAAAAAGATGACGGACATTGAAAAAAAATTTCTACAGATTTTAGGAGATGACTACGGTACCGGCCTGCCTGGTATGAGGGTAGAGCCATTTGAACAAGTGAGTATTATATTTTTATACTTGCTCATTGGTTCATCTAAACTAATGTTCTAAAGAGGAAATATTGTATATAATATTTGCATGTCATTATAAGGATGTAATTAGAGAAAGAAAATTAAATATGATTTGCAGGATATACAGGGTTACTGGTAACTCGACGTATTCCTTGCAGGACGTCATAGTAGGGTTAAAATGCAGCAAATTAGGCCACCAAATGTTCTACCGAAATTCAGTAGTTTTTGAGTTAATTCGATTTTTAGCTTTTTTATGAAAAATCCCAGATTAAATCATTTGGAGCCAATTTAAAAATGATTTACGGCGCGACTGTACTGAAATTTAAGTTAACATCATAGCTGACGCCGTAGCAGTTCCTTGTTAATAATTCAAAGTTCAAAAATGCCAAAAACTTTGGCAAATATCACTAAAGAAACATTTAGTTTTTTGTGAATTTTGCTATTACTTCATACAAAATGTTGTCTAGTGAAAATAAAAATTACTACGCCTGATGTACAAATTACTAGGAAAATATCCTTGTCTTATCAGCTATTCAGAAAGGTATGATTGTCAATACTTTTGCATGTGTGACAGGGAAAGAATGAGTTTTATGAGGAGCAGGTAAAATTGCGAGACGGTCAACCTATTGTTTCATATTCGTATTATTCGTAGTTTTTACCTGCGCTTGAACCCCAAACACTCGGCAAGCTTTGTGATTGGTCACTATTGTTCTCCCGGCATGACACGGGGTGCGACTTTACAAAATCTGGTCGTCAGAGTCAGTTAGTTTCAACTCTACGTCGCGCAAGCTCGTGTTTTGTTATCTGGCTATTTCCTTAACTGATACTGCGTATCTTGCTCTTGTGCTGTGCTGTGCCTTCATAAGTGCTGACTATGGCTGCATATTCTAACCTTGAATACGCTGACATAATGTACTGTTACGGACTTAGTGACGGTAACGCTGCTCAGGCGCGGAGAGAATATCAACTTCGTTTTCCCAACCGCCGACTCCCACACGTTAGTGTTTTTGGATCGACTTATCGGCGATTATCTGAAACTGGCAGCGTCCAAAGAAGCAGGCAAATTGACACTGGTCGTTCTCGGAGATACACGGCTGAGGACGAAGAGCTGATTCTTCAACGTTTTATTGACGACCCCAACATATCGACAAACATCGTAGCGCGTGAGCTTGCTATGTCACAGTGGAAAGTCTGGTCTGTAGTTCACTTATCAGGCCGACATCCATACCACTATCAACCTGTCCAGTCATTAGAAGAGGGAGATCCGCCAAGACGGCTTGAATTTTGTCGTTTTATGCTAAATGCCGACGCCGAAAGCGAAAACTTTTTAAAAAACATTCTGTGGACCGATGAGTCATGTTTTGACCGTGATGGTATCACAAATTACCACAACTTACATTACTGGGCACCGAAGGCAGAAGCAAATCCTAAGAAACTGAAACCAACCGCATCCCAGCGTAGATTCTCGCTTAATGTTTGGATGGGTATTATCGACGACAAATTAATTGGCCCACATTTTTTACCCCAAACATTAAATGGGGAACTTGATTTCCTAAGAAATCATTTAACACCACTGCTCACGGATGTACCGGAAGACAGAAGAGCAAACATGATGTATCAACATGACGGATGTCCAGCCCACTTCCGAATCACAATTCGACAATTGCTGGATGAAACCTACCCAAACCGATGGATAGGGCGCGGTGGGCCAATTCCGTGGCCTGCACGTAGCCCTGATCTTACGCCACTAGACTTTTACGTCTGGGGTCATATGAAAGACCTAGTTTATGTGACCCCAGTAAATTCAATTGAAGAACTAAGGGAGAGAATAAGAGATGCAGCGGACCAGATGAGGGCAACAATCACATCAAGAATCACAATAACTGAAGTGAGGAAGCGAATAAGAACGTGTATTAGAAACCGAGGGCAGCACATCGAACAAGACGTGTGAAAGTGTAGTAAAAGTTTTTAAACTGATATTTTATTATTAAAAATAATGCTAATATTCACGAAATAGTTTTATTGATTTTCCGAATAATCACCTTTTTGTGAGACGCACATAATGTAGTCCTTAACTTTGTATTAACTTTCATACCTTTCTGAATAGCTGATAAGACAAGGATATTTTCCTAGTAATTTGTACATCAGACGTAGTAATTTTTTTTTCACTAGACAACATTTTGTATGAAGTAATAGCAAAATTCACAAAAAAACTAAATGTTTCTTTAGTGATATTTGCCAAAGTTTTTGGCATTTTTGAACTTTGAATTATTAACAAGGATCTGCTACGGCGTCAGCTATGATGTTAACTTAAATTTCAGTACAGTCGCGCCGTAAATCATTTTTAAATTGGCTCCAAATGATTTAATCTGGGATTTTTCATAGAAAAGCTAAAAATCGAATTAACTCAAAAACTACTGAATTTCGGTAGAACATTTGGTGGCCTAATTTGCTGCATTTTAACCCTACTATGACGTCCTGCAAGGAATACGTCGAGTTACCAGTAACCCTGTACAAGTAACAGAAAGCGATTTGGACTTGGACACGCCATTAAATATTGGTACAGGTAGTGTGCCCACAGTTCTGGAAGGCGAGGGGGGTTCTGAGAGTATACTAACTCTCTGTCCAGTCCAAGGGATTAGTCCAGTTATCATGGAACCAGGGCCATCAAGCAGAGTGACACCCCCACCTGCGACGCCACCCACTCTCGAGCACACTACCACTGGAGCACCAGACCTGCAGAGCACTCCTCGGCGCTCACCACGCCGCCGACGACACACGCGACGAGAGCCACCAATCACACAGGACGCGGCGCGCCGGGCTCTTATTCGCATATCGGAGAGGAGAGCCAACATAGAGGAGCAAAATAGTGAAACCCTAAAAAAGTTATTACAAGAAATGAAGGAAATAAAAGAAATATTGCGGTTGAGGTAAGTTTCTATTTTTATTACACACAGATTGATAAAGTCATTAAAAAAGTCCTCTTACACTTAATTCATTTGCTTGGAAAAATTATGTATAATTTATTTTTATTTCAGACATGGTCCATAAATTTGTTAGTAACAATACAAATCTAATATCACACATCATGTGTCTTCGAATGTAATTATTCTATAATACTAAATTGTCAAATTATCATTCTAGGTCAGTCGGGCATCCCACAGACGGTGAATGAGGTTGTTTCTGATGGTCACACCACGTTGAAGAGCTTGGTTGTTGCTGTTGATCCTTTCATTAAGGGTATCAGTCATGTTCACCTGCATCTGGGCTTCTTGAAGTATGTGTTCGTTACTTAATTCTGGCACAGGAATGTTAGCTCTATTACAAATGTTATGCAGAATCACACAAGCATTTATAATAGAGGCGGCAACTTTTGGTCTGTAATGTAACACTCTGTGTACCAGAAGGCAACGGAAACGTGCTTTAAGAAGACCAATTTCCAAGACCCTCAAGCGGCGCAAATACTGTAACCTTATAGGTAACTACAGTTTTGAGCCGTTTGGGGTCGAAACGCTCGGGTCATGGGGCCCGAATGCACGTCTACTTTTTAAGGAAATTTCTCGCCGACTGTTCGAGGCTTCACGTGACCAGAGGGCTGGCTCGTTCTTTGGCCAAAGAATTAGCATTGCCATTCAACGTGGCAATGCTGCCAGTCTTCTGGGCACGTTTCCGGATGACATCGATGCGGACGAGTACTTCGACGCCTAAGTGTCCTTTTGTTTTGTATTTATTTGTATAGTTAGTTAGTCATTTACGTTAAAAAATATTTCTACTGTTTGAGAAGACCAATTGTTCTCTCAATTACATTCCTAGTCTGGACATGCATATTTGTGTAATGGCTCTCTGGTGTATCACAGGGTTTGCATTGATTATGGGTGTCATCATGTAACTTCTCAATGGATATCCTGAGTCACCTGCAAATAGGAAAATTCAATTCATGTTACAATATATTTTGTTACTTTAGGAATTTGTAAGCCAAATAATTATTTATTATGAGACTAAAAAGATGCCAAAGGTTTTATAAGTATTTTGATACCAAGGAAAACTAGAATAATTTATTTAAAAAGTATTACATTCATTACATTAACTACCTACTTACTTTTTTTGTTGTGTATTATTCTTTAGTGACTAAATTTATTTTATCAATACTTGGAGAATTAAGATTAAGTTGATTAAGTTTATAATTTGTTTAATTTATTAAAAAAATATACTTATAACCTTACCTAGTAACCATGTAGATTCATTTGTATTTTCTAAATGTGTTTTTAATGGGTGCACATTCCAAATGAATGAATCGTGTGTTGCCCCACCATAGCTGGCATCTACACTAGTGATTTGCATGTCTGCATCACAAATCTGTAATTTGTAACATGGTTAATTACATCATGATCACACATTATTTACTACCAATACTTGCATGTTATTCTGAACATTTTTACTACTTTGAAAGTGTTCAATATACTTAACATACAAGTATTGTATATTAATGCAGTAACTGAACAAAAATTACCAATTGAACGTTTAATGAATGATAGTGTTTTCTACAAAAATATCTTTCTTCATTTTCAACTGGTCTAACTATTGCTATTTGTGTGCAGTCTATGCATCCCAGTACACCGGGGATGTTGAATTTTTGATAGAACCTAAAACAAAGTTCCTGTGAGTATATAAATTACCTACTATTAAGCAAGTGGTAACAACAGACTTACCTGGCTATTTATGGAAAGGATTATAGAAAACAAAATAAATTAACCTTGCCCTTATTTTGTTTCTTTCTTCAAAATTTTTGGGGAATGTAATGTATTTCCTTCTCATCCCAGGAGAATCAATGCATGCTGTTACTTGAGCTATTACAGAGGAAACTGTTTGCTGAGCTATAGAGTGAGCACTGATGTCTCCGATGGGTCTCTGATATGACCCTGTCGCATAGAAAGACAGTGTAGTTAGAACCTAAAAAAAATGATACTCATTAGTGTTTTAAATTCAGTCATCTAAAGAGTACATTGTAAATATGGGTAGTGTGAGTGCATGTATTCAGAAAACTTATTTTAATGTGCCATAGAATGTTTTCGTTTTGTGAATAATTTATTTTAATGTGCCATAGAATGTTTTCGTTTTGTGAATAATTTAACTTCTACCTTTGTTTCTACTGATAAATCAGTTGATTTTGATGGAATTTACAACAATGGCCTCAGCTCATCACACAGTTCTAATACCAATTGTTTAGACAACCGATATCGCTGTATAAATTCTGCATCTTCCAAATAAAAGGGGTCCGATTGTTCCCGTATTACACGTCTTTTTTGTCGCCGTTTTGTGTTTATTTCATTGTCTTTTTCCATGAATTCAAAAAGGACTAATTCGTCAGACATCTACAATAAAAAATAGCTTTTTATATCACTTTTTTTACATTAACACATAGAAACACTAAATATTCAACTGAAATACCTTGAATTACGTATATTTTCACAATTTTTTTAAAGTTATTATCAATACGATTCACTTCACGCCAAGAAAATAGTAACTTTTTTTGGATCGCTTACTTTGACATAAAAGCTATCCAATTTAGGTTGAAATGTCACCTCATGGTACGAAAAATGAACGAACGAAAACAGTTTGCGACTCAATTGCAGACTTGATTTGGCGTCAACCTAAACTGGATAGCTATAATGACGTCGTGGTATGAAATAGCGAAGCAGTTTATTTTAGGTCGTCAATTGTTGGGGGTTTCTGCGTCAGGTCGTCGTCGTGTCAGCGTCGTTGGATGAAATTAGACACCAGGCTCATCGTGATAACGTGTAATATCGTTTTTACAGTTTGCAGTATTTTTACAATAAACTAGGTACAGGTAACAATTTGCGTGCGGTCGATGATGGCGTGTCACTATGACAGTGAAAATCCGCAGGGCGTCGCTAGCGTCGCGCTGACGTGCTTGCTTCCCCGCGCGCCGCCTTCGTCCCGTGTCGGTTGCTGTTACTTGTTGCCAGTAGATGGCTCTGTGGTCTTCAACATGCCCCCGGCCTTGGAAGCACCAGGTTCCAATGAAGCTGAGATGGTTCGATCGTCATCCGGATGCAGGAGCGGGCAAATTTTCGGGTACGATCGCCGGATGACGCCCGTCGCAGTTTTGATGGTTGCCACGCGTGAGATGCCATCTTTGCCGGTGAACGTCTGCAGCACTCGTCCGAGGCGCCAACTCAAAGGTGGTAAGTGGTCTTCTTTGATTAGAACGAGGGTGTCAGGGGTAAGCGTGTCCTGGTTGAGTTGCCACTTCGTTCTCTTCTGGAGCTCGGATATGTACTCAGTTGACCAACGTTGCCAGAAGCTCTGCCTCATTTGTTCCACGCGATCGTATCGTGGCAGACGCTGCGTAGCCGTCGCTGTGAGGTCCCGACTGGCGGGTGCGGTGAGCGGTCGGCCAATCAGGAAGTGAGCAGGACATAAGGGAATCAGGTCGTTCGGGTCTGTGGACGTTGGGTGCATAGGACGGGAGTTGAGGACAGCTTCAATTTGAGCCAATACTGTAGTCAACTCCTCGTATGTGAAATGTGCATTGCCAATAATGCGGCATAAATGAAATTTACAGGACTTGACCCCTGCCTCCCACAAACCACCAAAATGAGGCGAGTACGGCGGAATAAATGTGAACTCAATGGAGTTATTAGATGTGAAATTTATAATATCTGATTTTGAAGAATCTAAAAATTTTGAAAATTCCTTTAAAGCTCCTACAAAAGTCGTGCCATTGTCAGAATAAATCTGCAATGGTTTGCCACGTCGAGAGATGAAACGCTTCAACGCCAGCAGATATGCCTTAGTAGTAAGGTTTGTGACCAGTTCTAAATGTATTGCGCGCGTAGTAAAACATACAAAGAGACAGATATAACATTTCGTTAACTTTGCCCCCCTTCCAGTACGGTTCAGCATGAACAATGGCCCAGCGTAATCCACGCCACAACGTATGAATGGATACCCCGGCTCCAATCGTTCGGTAGGTAAGTTCCCCATTTGTATGTTTAACGGTTTAGGTCGCATACGCTTGCATCTCATACAGGTGTGCACCACTTGTTTAGCTAAGTTACGCCCTCTAATAGGCCACCAAGTATCACGAACTGTGGCCAGTAATAACTGAGCCCCTGCGTGTAATAGTGACTTATGTTGATGTTCAAATATAAGGCGAGTCAACGTGTGTTTACCACACAACAACAAAGGATGTTTTTTGTCATATGAGAACGAGTCTGAATATGATAATCTGCCTCCTACTCTAATTAGATCGTGTTCATCTAAGAAAACATTTAAACTAGAAATACTGCGAGGTAGTTTTAATTGACGATTTTGTTTTAATGTTTTATGAACATCTAAGAAAGATTGTTGTTGTGCTATTCGAGTTAAAGTTCTAACAGAAATATCTAATTCTTCCACCGTTAGACAACCTGTGAGCCGTTCTGTTTTTAATTTTGTGCGGCTATTGTTTATGAAACGCATAATGTACGCCACTACACGTCGTAAACGATTAAAACATGAATACCTATCGAATAGAAAAGAATCTGAATTTACTTGAACGAGCAATGAAGTTTTAAGTGATTTTAGTTCGGGTAATTCATCGTGATTAACATTACTACATGAATTAATATCATGTTCCCATTGTGTGTTAGGAACTTGTAGAAATGACGGTCCACGCCACCACAATTCACAAGTTTTAAGTATATCTAGATGCACACCGCGCGATAACAAATCAGCTGGATTTTGTTTACCGGCTACATGAAGCCACGGTTTATCGCCCGTGAGTTCATTAATTTGTACAACGCGGTTCTGCACAAATGTTTTTAATAAATTAGGTGACATTTTGAGCCATCCTAAAACTATTGTTGAGTCTGACCAAAAGTATACGTTATTAAAAGTTAGTCTTAATGAGTTACTAATTTTCGTAAACAACTTTGCAGCCACTAGCGCGCCACACAGTTCTAAGCGCGGCACGCTTACTGGTTTAACGGGAGCGACCTTACTTTTCGCACATAACAACGTAACTGATAGCTGTACATCTGTATAGCTGCGTATATATGCGCAGGCGCCGTATGCGTCTTGCGAAGCGTCACAAAATATATGTAAATCAATAATGTTTGTATTTTCTCCAATGACGTAACGTGGAATGCGTATGTCTTGTAAATTAGGCAATTTATGAATGAATTTTTGCCATTCTACTAGTATATGGTTAGGAACTGCGTCATCCCACCCTATCTTACTTATCCACATCCTTTGTAATAGAATTTTAGCTATAATGATGTTTGGTGTAAGTAAACCTAAAGGATCATATATCTGCGCGATGACTGAAAGAATATTGCGTTTAGTAGCGTGAGTTACGTCATGATCACATTTTGTGCTAAAATACAATTCATCTGATGAATAAAACCATCCCATACCTAGCGTTTTGGTATGACAATTTTCTCCTAGTGAGAATTCCTTAGAAATAGACGGTAACTCGGTTTGTGAAATTGATGAGTTAAATATCCATTTTCTAAGGGGGAAACAACCTGATTCTAATACTTCAGATACATCTTTGCATATTTCTAATAACCTTTGTTGATCTTGATGTCCCGTTATTAAATCATCAACGTAAATGTCGTCATTAATTACTTGTGCGATGACGTCATCTTTGCATTCTAACGCGAGTTGTTTCAAACATCTAATACTGAGATACGGCGCGGACGCCGTCCCGTATGTGACGGTGTTAAGTTGAAATACACCGAGCGGCTCAGATGGATCTTCCCTCCAAAGTATTAGTTGCAGATTTCTCTGATCAGGCTGTATTAATATTTGCCGATACATTTTCTCAACGTCAGCGCATGCTACATATTTAAATTGTCTAAAACGGAGCAAAATTGAAAATAAATCATTTTGTAACGTAGGCCCAATGTGTTGTATGTCGTTTAATGATTTGCCCGAAGTGGACTTCGCACTTGCATCAAAGACAACTCTAAGTTTGGTTGTTGAACTATGTTCCCTGTAAACACCATGATGTGGTAAAAAATAACAAGGTGAAGAGTATTCTGATATGCGACTCATGTGACCCAGATCTAAATATTCCTTCATAAAATCGGTATACATTTTTCTATAGCTAGGTGCGCTTGTAATTAGTTTGCGTTCGAGTGCAAGAAACCTGTTTTTTGCCATAGAAAATGTGTCATGTAAAACATCAGCTGATTGACTGAGTGGAATGCGCACAGAAAAACGACCTTTAACGTCGCGTAAAGTTGTATCTTTGAATAAATCTTCGCATGCACTTTCATCTTTAGTGAGATTGTTATGCGTTGAAGATATTTCTTCCAGTTCCCAAAATCTTTTGAGTTCTGATTCTAATGTTTGCGTGAAATTACATTGAGTTAGGTTAACGCGTGAATCCTTTTTATTATAAACAGTTCCCGATATGACCCAACCAAGTTGTGTGTTTTGTAAATATGGACCATTTGGCAACCGTATCAGACCTTCACTAAGTAGGTCCCAGAACTTATCTGCCCCTAACAATAAATTAATTTCACCAGACAGATAGAATTCGGGATCGGCAAGTTGAACATTGCCTGGTATTTCTAAGTGGTAATTACCTCCTAGTGATGGTAACTGTGCCGTAATACGAGGCAAAACTAAACAACTAAAATGCGTGCTATACGTGTGTTAGCGACGATACGTAATTCTATTTTAATTAGTTAATTTTAGATTTTCATTGTACGCATTAAATAAGATAGAAAATCATAGGTAAAATATTGTTCTGCGGTAAAAACAAGATATTAAATTGTTTCACATTCTTAACACTTGGCGGCGCCACCTGTACCAAATGATACCGAGAGCTTAAGAACCAAGGAACTTTACCTTAAAGAGAACCGTTTTGGATTTTTGTAATTTTTAAGGCTTAAATTAAGTTTTATTGATACAGTTTTTTGTATATAGCTAAAATAAGTCCATTCCTATGTTTAGAAATTAAGGCAAACATTGTAAGGGATGTTTTATCACAGAAAACAGCCAAAGTTAGTTTCCCATACCAAAGTCACATTAGTGCCGTGTGCACCATTGAAGCGCTCTGATTGGTCGAGAGTAAAATGATTAGTGCCGTGTGCAAAATTGAAGTGTTCTGATTGGTCGGCGCTTTCTATAAAAAGGGGCAAGTTTCTGTGGTCAGGCAGGATTAGCCCGTGGCCGAACGGGATTAGCCCGTGGCCGAACGCAACTGGTCGCAGTCTACGCCCAGTTGCCTACTCGCGCGGACCGCAAATTTTAACAGTTTCTCTCTGTGTTCGCGCAGGTAACTTAACCGGCATCTGCGTGAGCACAGGGGGGAGCCACCGGGCTGCCCGGTGAGCTTGCTCACCGCCGCGGTCGCGGGGGCCACGCCCAGCAAGATGCCCAAACCCGGCAAGCGCGACTCGCTGGGTCGCGTTTCCGGGTCGCCTGAAGCCCGTCCGGCGTTGGACCGGGCGACGTCGATGCCGAATATCGGCGACGCGTCATCCGGTCCGCCGACGGCTGGACCATCCCAGCACAGCGGGAAGAAGAGGACGAGCGAAGCGGGGAGAAAGGGGAGTGGCGAAGATGCCGCTGCAGCTGCCGGCCCGCCGACGTCATCGGCGCCTGCGCGCGTTGCGCCGACGCCGTCGTCAAGTCGTCAGCAGGCGGTCCCGATCCGCCCCGCCGCGTTTCGCCCAGTGCCCACCGCACCTTCGGGTCCCGCGTCGAACCCAAGTCGTGCGCCACCAGTGCGCGCCCCAGTGCCTACAGTGCGCGGGGCTGCGCCCGCGCGCGCCCCGGCGCCCGCGTCGTCCGCTACGCGTGCCGCCGCGCCGCGCGCACAAACTGTAACGTCAGCCGGGCACACGCGTGCCTCCGCGCGCTCCGTCGAGCCGCCGCCGCGTTCCGCGTCGCCGCCCGCTCCAGCCACTGTGCGCTCCGGCGCACCCGATCCCCGTCTCTCGCTGGCGGGCTCGGCGATGGCTGAGCGTGAGCGGCCCGCGCTAGTGCCAGTGAATGTAAATGTGAAACCAAGTGATGTGAAAGTGAAGCTAATGACAAGGGTGCCCGACTCACCGGCACCCCCCCGCTCTTCTGCATACGACTCACCCGCCGGGCTATCGGCATGCTCATCTCGCGCGGGATCGAGCATGTCGCTAACATCGGTGGGTTCGGCCGGGTCTGGTCGCGGCGACGTGTCCGAGGATACGATGCCGCGATCCGGGCCGCGGCCCATCGTGGGAGATGCAGGAACGCCGCTGGGGTTCGGTTTTGAGTTCGAGCTCGCCGAACCCAGATCCCAGCGGAAGCGGCGCGGGAGAGACTCCACTGAGGCAACGCAGGAGGCGAAGCGACAGGACCTTGGAGGGCCAGAGTCGCCCACCTTCGCGGACATGGCGCGTACTCCGCCGCCAGGGGTAAGTTTTAGTGTGGCTAACTTACCCCCTGCCCCCATTGCAGCTGATGTGCACCTTACTACGACCACCCCCGGCGCCGCAGCGACGGCGACGACGTCGACGGCAGCGAAGCCGGGGAAGAAACCCAGGTACCCGCCGTTGGTAGTGGAGAGGCTGCCGAACTGGGCCTCCCATTTTAGGGCCCTTAGGGAGAAGCTGGGCCGGCCACCAAACGCCAGGCCCTTTGGGACGGGGGTGAAGTTCACCCCCGACACCGAGGATGAATACAGGCTGGTTCAGCGATACCTGACCAGCCTGGAAAAAGAGGAGGGAGTCTCCTGGTTTGCCTACTCCCTACCAGCGGACAGAAGCCTCAAGGTCGCCATCAAGGGGTTGCCGGCGGATACGCCCCCCCAGGAGATCGAGGAGGAACTCCGGGCGTTGGGTTACCAGCCGGAGTATGTGCGCCATATTAAGGGCGCACAAGGACGACCCGGCTGTGTTTTTCACGCCATCCTGAAGAAGACCCCTGACGTCCGGGCGATCTTCGACACCACCGTGTTTTTATACATGCGGGGTGTCAAGATCGAAGCCTGGCGAGGTAAACGTGGGCCCGCTCAGTGCCACCGGTGCCAGCGTTTTAGGCACAGTTCGCACCAGTGCCACCGTCCGCTCGCTTGTGTGCGATGTGGAGAGGGGCACGCTGCGCGTGATTGTCCGCGCCCGCGGGATGAGCCAGCCACCTGCGCAAACTGCGGGGGCGCGCACCCCGCGTGCAACCTAAAGTGCCCCGTATTCCAGACGGAGATCAGGAATAAGCGAGCGGGGACTGTCGCCATCACTGCCTCCACACGCCGGCCACGAGAGGCCACCGAAAGGCAGGGGGAAGCAGCAGAGGAGACCCAAGGCGCGTCGCTGATGGCGGCAGCCAACGGGCCCACAGCCAGGACGGAAGCCACCTCCTCGAGGCGGAGGAAGAAGAGGCGCGGGGGGAAAGGAAGAGGGAAGAAGCCCGAAACCCCCGCGGCGACACAGGGAGTACTTCCCGAGGCCGCCGTCCCTGCCTCAGCGCGGGCTGTGAAACAGCCGCCGACCAAAGAGGAACCTACCACTAGCGCCACCAATGCGCAGCGGAAGGGAAAGGAGGCCGCCACACACAAGAGTGGCGGCGCGATCGACGCCAGCGCCACTTCGGTGCAGCGGCAACTGGGGGAACTACAGAAGTTCCCCAAACCGACGGGTGGCGCCACTGGTAGGCAGCCGCTACAGAAGGGAGAATTCACAGCCTGCGCCATACAATTGTTGATGGACCTGATCAAGGCCATCAGGCAGGGACAGGATGTGGAGACGGTCATCCTCGATGGCCTGGCCACACTGCTTACGCTGTATCATGGCTAGCTCATTGAGGGTGATCCATTGGAACGCCCGCGGCCTAAAGGGAAAGGTCGCACTCCTCCGCCATCTCCTGAGGGAACAAAACATCGACGTGGCGCTCATAAGCGAGACGTTCCTGGGACCTGAGGACAGGATCAGGTTCCCGGGATATCTCGCTTATCGTAAAGATGAGCAGTCGGCAACGCACAGGAGGTACCGTGGTCTGGCGGTACTTGTGAAGCGAAGAGTCGTACACCAGGAGCTCCCCCCGCCGTCACTCACCACCTTTAGCGCGCTGGGTGTCCAGCTGCACTTAGCCGGCGAGGATATAAACTTGTACGCCTGCTACAAGCCGCCCGTGACTCCTCTGGACCTGTCAGAGTTGCGGGCCTTGCTGAATCACACTTCACGTGCCACCATCCTCGCCGGGGACCTTAACTGTAAACACCCAGCGTGGAACAGCAGCGCTATGAATACCGGGGGTAGGCGGCTCTTCGCGGACGCGGAGGCCTTCGGGTACACGGTGTCCGGCCCGGACACGCCCACCCACTATCCGGACAACATTGCCTCGATGCCGGACGTGCTGGATGTCGTAGTCTACCGAGGGCTACACCGCCAGATCACGCAGCAAGTCATTGACGACGAGTTGCAGTCGGACCACCATCCTGTACTCGTCGTCATATCGGGGTTGCCGACCCGATTGAAGCCTCTGGCGCCACGTCGATCAACGGACTGGAAAGCCTATACAGATAAAGTAGAGACCACTACGCCGACTCGGCCTATTACCACCGCCGCGGACGTAGACCTACTGACGGACGAAGTCACTGCTTGTATACAGGGCGCCTTAGAAGCGGCGACGACTACAACGCAACCGCAGGGGAGAGGGCTATTGCCGCCCCTGCCATCACACCTGAGAGCGATGATCGCCGCGAAGAGGCGCATACGCAAGCAGTGGCAACAGCTGAGATGTCCGACGCTCAAGACGCAGCTCAACCGTCTCGCGGAGAAGGTGAAGGCCGAGCTAAAGGCGTACACCGCCGCGGGTTGGGAGGAACGTATCGACGCCGCTACGGATAGTTGGCCGTCGGTACACAAACTCTGCAGCCAACTGACGAATACCCCAACCCCGGTGCGCCCGCTACGAAGCAGCGACGGGGCGCTTAAGTATGTATCGGAGGACCGGGCGGAGGTCTTCGCCGAACACCTGGAGCGTCAGTTCCGACCGAATCCGACCAACGACCACGAGCATGTCGCGGCAGTTGAGAAATACCTTGGAGACTACTTCGCTACGCCGATAGCTCCCGAAGAGGACCCCGTCTTCTTCTCGCCGGGCGCAGTGAGACGCGCCATCCTAAGGACGAAGCCTAGGAAGGCCCCCGGGGCGGACGGTATCTCCAACACAGCGCTGCGCCACCTGCCGTTCCGTATGGTAGCGGCGCTGGCGCGCCTGTTTACGGGGATACTGCGCACAGGGGCCTTTCCCGCCTCGTGGAAGGAGGGGCGCGTCGTTATGCTGCCCAAGGCGGGGAAGAATATTCTGAAGCCGGAGAGCTATCGGCCGATCACGTTGCTGTCGACCGTCTCCAAGGTGTTCGAGGCGCTCCTGCTGCGACACCTCCTACCACATGTTGCGCCACGACCCGAACAGTTCGGTTTTCGGTCGGAGCATAGCACGACGCTTCAGCTGTCGAGGGTACTGCACCACCTCGCAGCCGCACTAAACAAGAAGGAATACTCGGTGGCAGTATTCCTCGACATGGAGAAGGCCTTCGACCGGGTGTGGCACGAGGGCCTAATTTATAAACTGGCCACGTCAGACGCGCCCCGTCGCGTCGTAAAAGTGGTCTCTGCTTTTCTGTCCCACAGGACTTTCAGGGTGGTGGTCGACGGAGCGCTCTCCGGCGCTCGGCCGGTGCGCGCCGGTGTGCCGCAGGGAAGCTGCGTTTCGCCGGCGTGTTACTCACGCTACACCGACGACATCCCCACAACCGCTGAAGCCATGCTCGCGCTGTACGCCGACGACGCCGCGTACATTACCACCTCGCTTAATGCGAAGTACGCGGCGGTGAAGATGCAGCGCGCGCTGAACTTGCTCCCTGAGTGGCTGTCCAAGTGGCGGCTGTCCGTCAACGTGGGTAAGACGCAGGCGATGGTCACCGGCGCCGCGCCTCTCCCACCACCCTTGAAGCTGCAGGGAGCCGACATCGCGTGGTCGCCCCGGGTCAAGTACCTGGGGGTCACCATAGATCGTCGGCTCTCAATGGAGGCACATGTCCGCGCGGTCGCCGCGCGTGGTAGGGTCGCCCGCAACCTCCTGCGACCAGTGCTCTCATCCAGCATCCCGGCGCGCGTCAAGCTGGGCGTGTACAAACTGTACGTGCGCCCGCTCTTGACGTACGCCGCCCCTGCGTGGTTCGCCCTCACGAGCGAGACCAACAGAAAGCTCCTGCGCACGCAGCAAAGTGCCGCGCTGCGCACTATCGTCGCTGCCCCTCGCTTCGTGAGGAACGACGTCATTCAGCGGGACCTCGGGATTGAGGGCCTGGATGAGTTTGTGCGGCGCCTCGCGAAGGGGATGTTCGCGCGTGCCGGCGCGTCTGCTTTGCCACACATCAAGCAGATTGCGCCCTGGCATACGCGCCCCCCTGACGCGAGGAGACCCTTGCCCCGCGACCTGCTCGCGGACGTGTGACTCCACCCCGGACTGGACTTCCGAGTGAGTCGCTCTCAGCTTACACGCGGCTCACTTGTGACAATAGACTCCACACATAACATACATCTGTTGCGTGATGCGTGCTAGGATAATTTAGGCGTGTCGCGCAGCAAACAGTAGACATTCACCTCTATACAGGCGCATAAATACACACGTGAAGACGCAGCGCGGGCGCGCGATTCACGTAGACACCGGGTGACGTCACACAACACAATGTCACCCACACACCCATTACACGGTCTCCCTAACCCGTGCCAGGCTCGGCTAGCTCTGAAAGTGGGGCGGGCGGGAGCCACTCACCCCTTCTGTAGGAACGTCGAGTCCGTATCTCTGTCGCAGGTCGCCTTCTGCTGGGCTTCCCCCATGTAGGTGGGGGTTCCACCTGGTAGGGGTTGACCGCCGGGATACGGTGAAGAAAGCGGCGCTGATTAGCAGCGTCGTGGCGTGCCTACAGACACAGTAATAGCAACCACTCACAGGGACGCGCATATCCGCGTCCCATCATCTTTTTAGGCCGCGTAGGCCGATCAAATGAGGGGCCCGTAGTGACGGGCCAACGAGCGCTACCGCGGGGAGGGGGCCACGCCCCGACACCGCCTGTCGCACCCCCTGACGGGGTGGAGCGATGTCCAACTAGTGGTCAGGCATTCCGGATTAGCCCGT
Organism: Cosmia pyralina; assembly: GCA_946251885.1. Lineage (NCBI taxonomy): Eukaryota > Metazoa > Arthropoda > Insecta > Lepidoptera > Noctuidae > Cosmia > Cosmia pyralina. Next base: position 18,687,035 of record OX276342.1, on the reverse strand, counting down.
GGCCCAGTCCACACACATCCATAGTGTGCGTTATATCCGTGCGGACCGCAAACCTACAGTTTCTCTCTGTGTTTGCGCAGGTTACCAAACCGGCGCCTGTGTGGACACAGGGGGAAGCCACCGTGCGCCCGGTGAGCGAGCTCACCTCAGCGGTCGCGGGGGCTACGCCCAGATAAGCATGCCGAAACCCGGCAAGCGCGGCTCGTTGGGCCGCGATGCCGGGGACCAAGAAAACCCGCCGGTGCTGGACCGGGCGACGTCGTTGCCGAATATCGGCGATGCGGCGTCCGGTCCGCTGCCGGCTGGGCAGCAGCAAGAAAGGAAGAGGATTGAAGAAGGAAGAGGAGGGGGGAGATCGGGCGCCGCTGTAGCTGCCGGCCCATCGACGACACCGGCGCCAGCGCGCGGTGCGCCCATACCGTCGTCGGGCCGTCACCAACAGGCGGTACCGATCCGCCCGGCCGCGTTCCGCCCGGTGCCCACTCAGGCGCCGGGGTCTGCCGCGAACCCCGGTCGTGCGCCGTATGCGCACGTCGCGGCGCCGCCCGCGCGCGATACCGCTGCGTTGCGTGCGTCCGCGCCCGCCGTGCGCGCCGCGCCCGCCGCGCGCGCCGCGCCCGCCGCGCCCGCCGCGCGCGCCGCCGCGCCGTCCGCGTACTCGGCGCCGACGGTGCCAGCTATGCGCACTCGCACGCCCCATGAGCGCTCCGCCGCACCGCCGCCGCGCTTCGCGTCACCGCCGGCGCCGGCGCCGGCGCCCACGGGGGCCATACCTAAGAGTGCACCACCATCGCGCACCGCCGCGCCCGGTCCCCGCTTCTCGCTGGCGGGTCCGACGAGCGCGGCGAAAGTGAATGTGAAAGTGAGTGAAGTGAAGTGTTCGCCAAGGGCGCCGGAGTCGCCGGCGCCCCCTCGCACCTCAGCCTACGACTCGCCCGCCGGTCTGTCGGCATGCTCGTCTCGCGCGGGATCGAGCATGTCGTTGGCGTCGGTGGGCTCGGCCGCGTCCGGTCGCGGCGACGTGTCACCTGATACGACGCCGCGATCCGGCCAGCGGCCCACCGTGGGAGGGGGAGCGGGGCAGCACCCCATGATGACGGCACCTTCGCAGCCGGTTGGGTTCGGGTTCGAGTTTAACCTGGAGCCCCGACCCCAGCGTAAGGTGCCGAGAAGACGAAGCTCGTCGGAGTCCGGCACCGCGGAGGGAGGAAAGCGGGCCTGCCTCGAGGCGCCAGCGTCGCCGACGTTTGCGGACGCGGCTCGCCGTACGCCACCGCGGTCTCCGACACCCACCAAGATGGACGATGGGGTAAGTGGTTCGAGTTTACTCCCACACCCAACAGTGACAGGTGCCCCCCCTGCTGTCGCCCCTGCCGCCTCTCAGGCGACACCAGCGGCGCAGCAGGCGAAGAAGCCACGCTACCCACCGCTGGTAGTGGAGAAGTTGCCCAACTGGGCCACCCACTTCCGCGCCATTGCCGCCAAGCTGGGCCGGCCACCCAACGCCCGTCCGTATGGGGCGGGTGTGCGCTTCACCCCCGGTACGGAGGAGGAGTACCGGCTGGTCCAGCGCTACCTGACTGCGCTGGAGAAGGAGGTAGGCATATCGTGGTTTGCCTATTCACTACCAGCGGAGAAGAGCCTCAAGGTGGCGATTCGGGGGCTACCGCCTGATACGGACCCGAAGGAGATTGAGGAGGAACTCCGGACGCTGGGATACCAGCCGGAGTACGTGCGCCACATTAAGGGCGCACAAGGAAGACCCGGCTGCGTGTTCCACGCTATAATAAAGAAGACGCCAGATGTCCGGGCTATCTATGACACCACCGTGTTCCTCTACATGCGGGGTGTCAAGATAGAGGCTTGGAGGGGGAAAAGAGGCCCAGCCCAGTGCCACCGGTGCCAGCAATTCCGGCACAGCTCGCACCAGTGCCACCGCCCGCTCGCTTGTGTGAGGTGCGGGGAGGGGCACGCGGCACGAGATTGCCCGCGCCCGCGGGGGGAAGCGGCCACCTGCGTCAACTGCGGTGGCCCGCACCCCGCGTGCAACTTGAAGTGCCCCGTGTTCCAACACGAGATCAGGAACAAGCGGGCGGGGACCGCCGCCATCACGGCAAAGTCGCGCCGGCCCTTAGTGGCCACCGAGGGGCCGCAAACATTGCCGGAAGAGGCCCAACAGGGCACGTCGCTCATGGCGGCGGCCAACGGGCCTACAGAACGCAACCAAGCCTCCTCCTCAGGGCGGAGGAAAAAGAAGAGACGCGGGGGTAAGGGAAAAGGCAGGAAGTCGACCCTCCCCCCCCCAGCGACACAGGAAGACGTCCCTAGGGCCGACCCTGCCTCGAGCGGGGCGCAGGTCGGGAAAGCAGCGGGTCCGACTACTGGCGCCGGCATAGCGCCGCGGAATAAGTCGGAACTAAAGAAGTTCACTGGAGAGACGAGTGGCGGCGCTACCGGCGCCAAAGCCACTACAACAAAACAAGAATTTACGACCTGCGCCATCAAGCTTCTGATGGACCTCATCAAGGCGATAAGGCAGGGTCAAGATGTGGAGACGGTCATCCTCGATGGCCTGGCCACTCTGTTGACACTTTATCATGGCTAGGCCATTGAGGATGATACACTGGAACGCCCGCGGCCTAAGGGACAAGGTCGCGCTCCTCCGCCATCTCCTTCGGGATCAAGACGTCGACGTGGCGCTCATAAGCGAGACGTTCCTGGGACCCGAAGATAGGGTTAGAACACAGGGTTACAGGAAGGACGAAAGGTCGGCACAAAATATCCGCTATCGTGGTCTGGCGGTGCTTGTGAGGCGAAGAGTCGTCCATCAGGAAATCCCCTCGTCGACACTCAACACGTGCTACGCGCTGGGTGTGCAGCTGCACGTAGCCGGCGAGGACATCGACATCTACGCGTGCTACAAGCCGCCCTCGGCCCGCCTCGACTTTACCGAGCTGCGGGCCCTTCTGCACGCAACTCAGCACGCCACCATCCTCGCCGGGGACCTTAATTGTAAGCACCCAGCGTGGAACTCACAGCTCACGAACACCGAGGGGAGACGGCTCTTCGCGGACGCGGAAGCCTTCGGTTATACGGTGTCCGGCCCAGAGACGCCCACACACTATCCGGACGTCGCCGCTTATATGCCGGACGTGCTGGACATCGTAGTCCACCGGGGGCTTAAGTGCCAGATCACCCAACACGTGATAGACGACGAGTTACAATCGGACCACCAGCCTGTACTCGTCGTCCTATCGGGTATGCCGACCCGACTGAAGCCCATAGCGCCACGTCGTAAAACGGACTGGACTATGTTCCGGGAGAAGTTAGAGACCACCATACCGACTCGGCCTATCGTCACCTCCGCGGACGTGGACCGGACGGCGAATGACGTCACTGCTTGCATCCAAGACGCCTTGGAAGCGGCGACAACGACGCAGCCGCAGGGGCTACTACCGCCTCTGCCGACCCACATAAAGGCGATGATCGCCGTGAAGAGGCGCCTTCGCAAGCAGTGGCAAGAACTTAGATGCCCCACGTTGAAAACGCAGCTTAACCGTCTCGCGGAGAAGGTGAAGGCCGAGCTCAGAGCTCAGGCCGCCGCGGACTGGGAGGTACGAATAGACGCCACCACGGACAGTTGGCCGTCTGTCTACAAGCTATGCCGCCACTTTACGAATACCCCAGCCCCGGTGCGCCCTCTGCAAAGCAGCGACGGGGCGCTGAAATATGTAGCGGAGGACCGGGCGGAGGTCTTCGCCGAGCACCTGGAGCGTCAGTTCCAACCGAACCCGACCAGCGAACTGGAACATGTCGCAGCGGTCGAGCAACACCTTGGCGCCTACTTCGCGACGCCGATAGCTCCCGAAGAGGATCCAGTCTTCTTCTCGCCTGGCGCGGTCAGACGCGCCATCCTCAACACGAAGCCCCGTAAGGCCCCTGGTGCGGACGGTATCACCAACACAGTGCTGCGCCACCTGCCGTACCGTATGGTAGCGGCGCTGGCGCGCCTGTTCACGGGGATACTGCGCACGGGGGCTTTTCCTGCCTCGTGGAAGGAGGGGCGCGTTATCATGCTGCCCAAGGCGGGAAAGAACATCCTGAAGCCGGAGAGCTATCGGCCGATCACTCTCCTGCCGTCGATTTCCAAGGTGTTCGAAGCACTCCTGCTGCGACATCTCCAACCACACATAGCGCCACGTCCGGAACAGTTCGGGTTTCGGGCGGGACATAGCACGACGCTCCAGCTGTCGAGGGTACTGCACCTTCTGGCGGCAACCGCGAACAAGAAGGAGTACGCAGTGTCAGTATTCCTCGACATGGAGAAGGCCTTCGACCGTGTATGGCACGACGGCCTTATTTACAAGTTGTCCACGTCGGACGCGCCCCGTCGCGTTGTTAGGGTGGTCTCTGATTTTCTCTCCCGCAGGACATTTCGAGTGGTGGTAGACGGCGCGCTATCTAGCGCCCGCCCGGTGCTGGCGGGCGTACCGCAGGGTAGCTGCGTATCGCCTGCGTGTTACTCGCGATACACGGACGACATCCCCACTACGGAGGATGCGACGCTCGCGCTGTATGCCGACGACGCCGCGTTCATCACCACTTCGCTGAACGCGAAGCACGCGGCGCGTAAAATGCAGCGCGCCCTCGACCTCCTCCCCGACTGGCTGTCTAAGTGGCGGCTGTCGGTGAACGTGGGTAAGACGCAGGCGATGGTCTCAGGGGCCGCGCGTCTGCCACCACCTCTGAGGCTACAGGGGGCCGACGTCGAGTGGTCGTCCCGGGTCAAGTACCTGGGGGTCACCATCGACCGTCGGCTCACTATGGGGCCACACGTCCGCAGAGTCGCCGCACAGGGCAGGGTCGCCCGCAACCTGCTCAAACCAGTGCTCTCGTCCCGCCTCCCGCATCGGGTCAAGTTGGGTGTGTACAAGTTGTACGTGCGCCCAATCTTGACCTATGCCGCCCCAGCATGGTTCGCCCTCACGAGCGAGGTGAACCGGAAGATGCTCCGCGCGCAGCAAAACTTTGCGTTGCGGACGATAGTCCACGCGCCTCGCTTCGTGAGGAACGACGTGCTCCACCGCGACCTCGGGATTGAGAGCCTGGATGAGTTTGTGGGCCGCCTGGCGAAGGGGATGTTCGCGCGTGCCGACGCGTCTGCTTGGCCTCATGTCAAGCAGATTGCGCCCTGGCATACGCGCCCCCCTGACGCTAGGCCCCTTCCCCGCGACTTGCTTGCGGACGGTGACCCCATCTCCGCGCCGGACTGACCTCCAGGTGGGCCGCTCCCGGCTACACGCGGTCCACTTGTGACACTAACGCTTCCACTACAAATAACATACGCTGTCACGTGATGCGTGCTAGGATAATTTAGGCGTGTCACGTGACAAACCCCAGACATGCACCTCTAAACAGGCACCAGAACTCACATACGAGGGCGCTGCGCGGGCGGCGACTCGTTAACGACGCCGGGTGACGCCACACAGTTCAATGTCACCCTCACACTCATGACACGGTCTCCCTACCCCGTGCCAGGCTCGGCTAGCTCTGAAAGTGGGGCGGGCGGGAGCCACTCACCCTATCCGTAGGAACGTCGAGTCCGTATCCCTGTCGCTGGTCGCCATCTGCTGGGCTTCCCCCATGTAGGTGGGGGTTCCACCTGGTAGGGGTTGACCGCCGGGGTACGGTGAAGAAAGCGGCAGTATGCATATGTCGTGACGAGCTTACGGACACAGATAGAGACACTATTTTCATGGGCGCGAAAATGCAGCGCGCCCAACCTTTTACTCGCCAGAGGCGATATACGATGAGAGGCCCGTGGTAACGGGTCGCCGTAAGGCATCCGCGGGAGGGGGGCTTCGCCCCGAAACCGCCACGTCACGCCCCTTACGGGGCGTAGCGACATCCCACAGTTGGTCAGGCATTCCGAATCCAGCAGTATTACGAGCAACAAGAAAGGAAAATAAAGAAGAAACCCTCTGAAGAAGTAGTGTTTTATTCACTCTGAAGAAGTGTTATTTTATTCGCTGCGCCTACATACATCTCTACGCACCTCCTCATGTACATCCCGCCAGCGAGCCCGCTCCATAATAGTCAACATCATTAACAGTGGTCCTTCGATAGCCGGATCGGGTTCAAGAAACTGAGAAGATGCCTACTACTACGAGAGCAAAATCGGCGCAGTCGAAGGCTACGAGTGAAAGTGCTACTACTACGGGTACCAGTGCTACGGATTGGAGTCTGAATACGCCGAGTGAATCTACAAGTACGGAGACTACGAATACGTCGATAGCAAATCGATCGACACTTACAATGAGGTCGCCACCGAGCAGCGTACAAGGACGCCAGCCAGCCGCACACCATTCTAAGGTTGCTGCCGGAGAAGAATCAACACCGGGGGATGTAACTCACACCCCCCCGACCCGCACCACTGAAGAAGAAATCGAAGCGTTGAATCCCACACGCCAAGAAGAAAGTCATCCAACGCTGCAGAACTTAGAAAGAAGTGTTGCAATAAAAACACGCCCCAACGAACAAGTGTACCGACGTCAAGGGAAGAAAGTCTGCAGCCGCCTCACCCTAAGAAGTCGACCCGCGATACAGACACACATTCTGTTCGCTCGTCGCATAGGAAGAGAGCAGAAGCGCAAGCAAAAATGACATTGGCACTAAGGGAATTGGAATTGGCAGAAGCGCGATCAAGAGTGGCTCAAGCTGAACTAGAACTTTTGGCTGCAGAGTCAGAAGAAGAAGATGGTGCCGGAGAAGAGCTGTACGAACGTACTCAAGAAGTTGAGAAGTGGTTTATCCAAACCGGGGCCAGACCTAATAAGGATCAGAGGCCGATCGAGACGGAAGAAAAGAAGAGTGACATTCAGGAATTGGCTTCAGTCATACTTAAGTTATCCGAGAAGTCACGTGATATTGTTTCACCAAAGCACCTTGAACTCCCTCACTTCAATGGGGCCTGCGAAGAATGGTTGGCTTTCAAGAGATCATATGAAGATTGTTACGACGGGTGGCCAGATATTATAAATAAATAAGACGACCAGACTATTTTATGTATCGTGTATTCAGCCATTGCATGACGAGCGATCCGAGTCGGTGACAAGACAACAGGATCCGGAAATACCACAGATAATATATGTTTTATAAAGACTGATACACATACGTAACATCTCCCTTATTAAGAAAAGAAAATGGAATCATTACGTGGAACATGGTACGTAAGTATACTCTTTTTTTTTTTTTTTTAACATTAACAAAATTCTTATATACTAGTAGACTAAGTGGAACGGAACATCTCTAAGAAGTGACAAGTTGACTTGACTGACATTTACATTGCGACAGTTCTGACAGTGACGTCTATCAAATTGACTTAACTAAGTTTTGACAGCTACTAACAAAACAAAATTAGGTTTGACAATGCTTGTACAACAAACAATACATTTAGTATATTAAATTAAAACTAAGTACAAATTAAGAACTTAATCTAGACCAATTTTCAAAATCTTCGGGGCTTTATTATTGCTCTACCGAATGAAGAATAAGTTGTGTGTTGAGTTTGTTTATTTGGTGTATGTGATGTGTTTGTTTTTGTTTCAGATTCTTGGACAGGATTACTTGTACAAGGAGATTGATAATTAGATGGAGATGACGACGGCAGTATATTGGAAGGCGACGGTGGATCAGTGTCAAGTGGAACTGATGGGGATTGAAGTGAACTTCTTCTACTAGGAGTGGACTCAGTTGGTGAATGTTTTGGCTGTAGGATATGTTGGCGATTACGGCGAAAAGTACCTTCCGGGGAGACAATAGTATATGATCTAGGCTGTGGACCTATGTCTGACACAGTACCAGGTGTCCAAATACTGTCTGGCTGTTTCTGGAAGTAAATTTTATCACCAATGTTTAGGGAAGACAACGGTTTAGTATGTTTATTATAATAAATCTGTGATTTGTTCACTTTTATTTGAGTTTTATTTGTTAGAGACCTGTAGTTAGGTATTTTAGGTTTCAGAGTTTGTTCTAAGACTGGAAGTTTAGTTCTGAGTGTCCTGGACATTAGTAATTGGGCAGGCGAATACATATTTTCTTTAGGTGTTTTCCTATACTGTAATAATCCTAGATGAGGGTCTGTATTATCAGTAAGACATTTCTTTAATATGTTTTTAACCGTGGCTATGGTTCTTTCTACAAGACCATTAGACCGTGGATAATAGGGACTTGATGTAATATGTTGTATTTGCCAATCTAAAGCAAAATGATTAAACTCTTTTGAGTTAAATGGGGGACCATTGTCTGAAATTAGAATGTTGGGTATTCCATGTCTGGAAAATATAGACTTTAGGTGACTAATGACAATTTTACTAGTAGAACCACCTGCTAGCTTTACAAGCTCGACATATTGGGAAAAATAATCTACGACTATGACATACTTGTTTGAATTGAAATCAAATAGATCAACTCCGACTTTATTCCAAGGGATTGGTTTTACCTCATGGGGCTGTAGTGACTCTTTGGAATTGCTGCGTCTGTTAGTGAGACAGTTATGACAATTATTAACATATTTTTCTATATCAGAGTACATATTGGGCCAGTATACTAGATTTCTTGCCAATCTTTGGCAACTATGAATACCTTGGTGACCTTCATGTATCTGTTTCAAAATGTCTTTTCTCATGGCTACTGGTATAATGACACTGTTGTTTTTGAAGACAATACCATTAATTATATGTATATCGGTTTTTAAAGGAAAATAAGGCCTAAGTATGTCTGGAAGCAATTTTTTATGTTCAGGCCAACCTGTTATGCAATATTTACTTAAGAGTGACAATTCATTGTCTTGGGAAGTCTGTTCTTGAATAGATTTAAGTTTATTTGGACTAACTGACAGTGATCTAATGACTAAATTGACATGTAAATCTAGATCAGAATCTAGATCATGTAATGACTGTTCTGGTAAAGCTGCTCTAGACAGAGTATCAGCTACATAAAGATATTTACCTGGTTTGTAAGTTACGTTCAGGTCATATGGTTGTAATCTTAGCATTATTCTTTGAAGACGGGGTGGAATGTTATAAATTGGTTTTTTATACAGCGATACTATTGGTTTGTGATCTGTTTCAACTAAAGTGTGGCGACCATAGACATATTGGTGAAACTTTGTACAACCAAATAGGATTGCTAACAGCTCTTTCTCAATCTGAGAGTATGACTGTTGACATGAGCTTAATGAAGCTGAAGCATATGCTATGGGGTGTTTATCATGGCAAATCACTGCACCCATGGCATCTTTAGACGAATCAACTGACAGTGTAATTGGTTTATTTTGATCATAATATGTCAAGACAGGGGCTTTTGTTATACATTCCTTTAATTCATTAAATTCTACATTATGTCTCTCTTGCCAAGACCATTCATTATCTTTAGACAGAAGTGTTCTTAAATTAGAAGTTTTATCTGACAAATTCTCTATGTATGAGCCTAAGTATGTAACCATACCTAAAAACCTTTGTAATTCTGTGACATTTGTTGGTGGTGGCATACTGCAAATGGCTTTCACTTTGTTTTCATCAACTCTCACACCATCTTTAGAAAAGATGTGTCCTAGGTACTTGACTTCACTTTTACATATATTAGACTTGTCTTTATTAAATTTTATTCCTATTTCTCTAGCTCTATCTAAGACTTGTTTTAACCTAAAATCATGTTCTTGTTTAGTTTGACCGTAAATTAGGAAATCATCCATCATGATTTTGACTCCTGGAATATCACTGAATCTATTTGTCATGATGGAATGAAACAGTTCTGGGGCTGCATTTATCCCGAAGGGAAGTCTTAGGAATCTATATCTACCTTGAGGTGTGATGAATGTACATAGTTTTGAGGAAGCTTCATCTAACTTTAGCATATAAAAACCTTTGTTTGCATCTAGGGTAGTGAAATATTGTGAACCAGAGAGGCTGGATTTAATTTCATCAATAATTGGAAATTGATAATGAGGACGCATAATGGCTTTATTAAGTTTTCTTGGATCAATGCACAGGCGTAGTTTACCATTTTTCTTTGATGCAATTACAATTGAGCTTACCCATTCAGTAGGTTCCTCGACTTTGACTATAATTTGATTTTTTTTTAACATGGCTAATTCTTCTTTTAATTGTTCTAAGAGACTGAATGGAATTCTACGACAGGCATCTATAGACGGTACAGCATCAGGCTTCATTGACAAATGACATTCATAATCTTTAAGACAACCTATTCCTGAGAAGAGATCTTTATATTTGTCAAGCTGTGATACATTGAGTGACTCATGAAATTGGACATTATGGACTCTTTTAACTAATTTTAAATTCTCACAACTGTTGCGACCAATAATATTCCTACAGGGTATATCTATAATGTGGAAATTAACATTGTATAGTTTGTTGTTATGTGTGACAGACAGAATGCATTGACCTACAGTCGGTAATACTTCACCGCTAAAGGTTGATAGTTTGTGACTACTTTTCTTTAAACTACTCAATGGCAAATTAAGTTTTTTATAAGAGTTAAATGATAAAATGTTAGTGTCAGCACCTGTATCAAGTAAAAAGTCTACATTCTTACTATTTATGGACAAAGTTGTATGATAAGGGTTTTTTTTGCTGACAGAAATCTCATTAGTGAAAAGACTATTTAGAAAATAAGTATCAGTACCCGTACTTTCTTCTTCTTCTTCTATGGATCTCACATGTTTGCTGCGGCAACACTTGGCAAAGTGATTGGGCTTGTGGCAGTTGTTACAGATGACTCCTATGGCTGGACATTTTGTTCGGTGAACTTGACCACATCTGGAACAATTCTTGGTTGACTGTTTGGATTGAGGTTCTTGACTGGACGATGCTTTACTTGATTGACGACTTTGACTTGTTTGAGACTGATGACTTTGACTTTCTTGACGGCTATGACTTCTTTGACGACTGTGACTTCTTTGACTGTGACTTTTTTGATTGCGACTCTCTTGACTACGATGTGTTTGGCGACTGTGATGCGATTGACGACTGGCAACGACACTTACTTCTTGGCTTGATAAAGCTTTAGCCTGTAACCTAGTATTTCTTAGTGTTTTAGCGAGACTGACGGCGGCATCAAATGTTGATGGTTTCTCGATCAGGATACGTTCTCTGATGTACGAGCAAGATGAATTTAAGTTCCATGAGAATATGTCCTTTACTATATCATCGGCAAGACCTTCAAAATTGCATTGGATACTTAGATTCTTGAGATCCGTGGCATATGTCTCAATTTCTTCATCTGGACCTTGTTTTCTGTTGAACAGCTTATGTCTTTCGACGGAAATATTGACACGTGGTGTGAAGTAGTCTTCAAATTTGGCGAGTAAATCCTTATAGGTGATCTTGTCAATTTGTATGTTAAACGAGTAAAATATCTGAAGAGCGTCTGGGCCTATGATTTGTAGTAAAATGGCTACCTTTCGTTTGTCTGGTTGTTCTTCTAAATTGTTGGCTATCATGTAAATCTCTAGACTTGTGTTGAAATTTCTCCAAGCCAATGGCATGTTCGAGTTGTTGATATCTAAGCTGAAATTACTCGGCGGCAGGGGATAACTTGTATTATTTGCGTTTTTATTTTCCGGCATTTTAGGGCTGGACCACGCGGCGACGTTTTACTCGAAATTTTTTTTTTTTTTTTTTGACTGTTTGCGGCACTTACTTTTGTGGTTTTTTGTGACTTCTTTTTCTTCTGTATCTTCTGACACCATGTTACGACGGGTGGCCAGATATTATAAATAAATAAGACGACCAGACTATTTTATGTATCGTGTATTCAGCCATTGCATGACGAGCGATCGGAGTCGGTGACAAGACAACAGGATCCGGAAATACCACAGATAATATATGTTTTATAAAGACTGATACACATACGTAACAAAGATATGGCCGCTTCCTTCAGTAACACACAGAACCTAGCGCGCCTTAGAAGAGCAATCCAAGGAAAAGCAAGAGAAGCCGTCCAAAGCCTGCTGTTCACTGCTGAAGACCCACGCGAAGTAATCAAGGGACTTGAGGCAAGATTCGGAAGACCTGGAGCGCTGGCACTAGCAGAATTAGAGAAGCTGAAGAGCCTGTCAAAAGTCGGCGAGAATCCAAGCGACATATGCGTATTTGCAAGCAAAGTGAAGAACGCCGTCGAGACAATCAAAGCCTTGAAGAAACCACAGTACCTCAGTTCTCCTGAAACGCTAAAAACCGTAGTGGACAAGATGCCAACATCCATGAAGTTCCGTTGGTACGCCTACCACAGGAGCCGAAGAGATGAAGAAATTCAAGAACTATTACTCGTCGAAGCGTTTTTGGAAACAGAAGCCGACATGTGCGGAGACTTTGCTCCACCTGAAGTGTCTTCGGAGCAAAAGAAGGGAATAAGAAAACCCGTACATACGGTACAAGAAGCGTCACAAGAAAGATACAAAAAGACATGTCCGATTTGTGAAGAAGAGCATTTCGCAATAGAATGCAAGAAGTTCAAAGAAGCTAACCTAGATGAAAAATGGGACATGATCAAGAAAGCGAAGATATGTTTTAAGTGCCTCCGATTCAAGCACTCAAGAATCAACTGTAAAGCTCCAGTGTGCAAGCAGTGTAGAAGATGGCATCATACTATCCTACACTCTGACAAACCACCAGTGCCAGTAGAGAACGAAAAGGACAAAGAAGACAAGGGAAACTCGTCAGAAGAAAAGGTTGCCTCAATCCACAACACTAAAGGGGAAGAGAAGGCATACCTGAAAATCATCCCAGTGGACCTTTATGGACCAAAGGGCCGAGTTCGTGTGCTAGCATTATTGGATGAAGGGTCAACGGTCACACTCTTAGACGCATCAATAGCTGAGAAGATTGGAGCCGAAGGGAATCAAGAAAAACTCACAATTGAAACAGTCGGTGGGAAGATGATAAGAAAGGATAGTTCTCAGAAGATTGAGTTGAAGATAAAAGGGGCTCATAGAAGAGACAAGAAGACTATCGTAGCAAGAACCATCGACGACCTGAAGCTGTCTGAACAAAGCATAAATAAGGACACCGTGAAGAATTGTCAGCATCTAAAAGCAATTGAAGGACAACTTCTCTACGTCACGGAGAGACCCAAATTGTTGATAGGCCAAGACAACTGGGGACTCATAGTAACAAGAAGACTGAAGAAAGGCAAGCCATCTGATCCTGTAGCATCCCTCACAAACCTAGGGTGGGTGTTACACGGATGTGAAACAGGAGCGAATGCGTTAGTGAACTTCACTCACTACAACAGATCCACATCCGATGAAGAAAGCATAGAAGAAATCGTCCGAGAACATTTCCAGTTAGAGTCTCTTGGGATTCAAAATCGGTCACCAACTAATGACAGCGACAGAAGAGCATTGGAAATCCTCGAGAAGACTACGAAGAAATTGTCAAGTGGTCAATTTGAAACAGGACTCTTGTGGAAAAAAGAAAACGAGACCCTACCCAACAACTACAATCAAGCAATCCGACGCCTGATCAATATTGAAAAGAAATTGGACCAAGACAAAGAAGCCAAAGAGCACTATGAGAAGCAGATTCAGAGTCTAATTGAAAAAGGATATGCAGAGAAGGCTCCAGAAACCTCGAACAAAGGAAGAATATTTTACCTACCCCACTTTGCTGTTGTGCATCCGGTTAAGAAGAAGATGAGGATAGTTTTCGACGCAGCTGCCAAGTACGAAGGGAAAAGCCTCAACGACGCCTTGCTATCAGGCCCAGACTTATTGCAGTCACTATTCGGCGTACTGCTACGCTTCAGGGAAGGGCCAGTGGCTGTCATGGCTGACATCCAAGATATGTTCCTTCGGATCCAAATTAGAGAAGATGACCGAAACAGTCTCAGGTTCTTGTGGCGTGGAAGCCGAAGAACGGGCAAGCCCGAAGAGTATAGAATGTCGTCAATCATCTTTGGAGCAGCATCATCACCGGCAACAGCAATATATGTGATGAACAAGAATGCAGAAGATTTCAAGAAGACTCATCCCGAAGCAGTGAAAGCAATAAACAGAAACCATTACATGGATGATTATCTACAGAGCTTTGCATCTACAGCTGAAGCAAAGAAGATATCAAAAGATGTAAAAGAGATTCACGCAAGAGCAAACTTCCATCTGAAGGGTTGGGCCAGTAACAATTCGGGGGTACTATCAGAAGTAGATGACACCAATCAAGAAGATTCTTTGCAACTAACAAAAGAAGAAAAGACTCTGGGGCTAAGATGGCGGGTAAAAGAAGACGCGCTAGCCTTCAATATTGGACTGCGCAATACATCAAAGGACTTGCTGGATGGCAGAAGAACTCCAACGAAGAGAGAAGTTACAAGCGCCGTAATGTCTACCTTTGATCCAATGGGTTTTGCAACACCAGTCTTAATTCAAGGAAAGAAATTAATTCAAGATATTTGGCGAACAAAAATAGACTGGGACGAAGTAATCAATGAACCACAAAGAGAAGCTTGGACGAAATACTTGGAAGAAGTGTCGGCGTTAACAAGACTAAAGATTCCAAGATGCGTCTCACCCTGCGGCAGAAAGGGACAGCTGCATACGTTCACCGACGCAAGTGAAGAGGCCTACGCAGCGGTAGTCTACTGGAGAATGGTCGAGCCCGGAGGAAGAGTTCACGTTTCCATGATCGCTGGCAAAGCAAGAGTAACGCCAACGAAACCAGTATCAATTCCAAGGTTAGAGCTACAAGCGGCCCTACTCGGCAGCAGACTAGCAGCCACAGTTGAAGAAGAGACGGAGCTTGAAATATCAAATAAGACCTACTGGACAGACTCTAGTACAGTTCTGCAGTGGATAAAGGCGGAACCAAGAAAGTTCAAAACCTTCGTGGCTAATCGACTGGCAGAAATTGAAGAGAAGTCCAAGCCAGAAGACTGGAGATGGGTACCGACTAAAGAAAACCCAGCAGATGACGCCACGAGGGGAACCCCAATTGAATTTGATCACAACGCCAGATGGTTCAAAGGTCCGACATTTCTCCGTAAACCAGAAGAAGAGTGGCCATTTCAAGACTTCAAACCAGAGAGTATCATATTAGAAGAGAAGAGCAAGCAAAAAGTAATGGCAATGAAGGCTGCGGAAGAAGGCCTTGTTGATCTGGAGAGGTTTTCGAGCTGGGAGCGACTACTGCGCACAACGGCCAGAGTGGTTGCCTTTACACGCCTCTTATTGAAGAAGACCCGTAAAGTAGCCACCGCCACCACGTGCCAGGAGGACGAGCCCTGGAAACCCCAATGGAGAACCACGCAAAGGCTTGCAGACCACTTCTGGAGAAGATGGATCAAAGAGTACCTACCTCTCCTAATGCCAAGGAAACTCCAAGGGAGAGAAACCAACGACCCAAGGGAAGGAGATATCGTGCTAATAGTGGACGCTACGCTACCACGAAATGCATGGCCTCGCGGAGAAGTTATTAAGACATATCCTGGACCAGATGGAAGAACCAGAGTGCTGGACGTGCGGACATCGGGAGGAATACTTCGCCGTCCAACTCGACGGATCGTCGTGCTCGTCCCTGCGGCATCGTCGCATCCAGAGAACGACGTGCTGCGCACCGTGGGGGAGAATGTTAGCGACGATACGTAATTCTATTTTAATTAGTTAATTTTAGATTTTCATTGTACGCATTAAATAAGATAGAAAATCATAGGTAAAATATTGTTCTGCGGTAAAAACAAGATATTAAATTGTTTCACATTCTTAACACTTGGCGGCGCCACCTGTACCAAATGATACCGAGAGCTTAAGAACCAAGGAACTTTACCTTAAAGAGAACCGTTTTGGATTTTTGTAATTTTTAAGGCTTAAATTAAGTTTTATTGATACAGTTTTTTGTATATAGCTAAAATAAGTCCATTCCTATGTTTAGAAATTAAGGCAAACATTGTAAGGGATGTTTTATCACAGAAAACAGCCAAAGTTAGTTTCCCATACCAAAGTCACATTAGTGCCGTGTGCACCATTGAAGCGCTCTGATTGGTCGAGAGTAAAATGATTAGTGCCGTGTGCAAAATTGAAGTGTTCTGATTGGTCGGCGCTTTCTATAAAAAGGGGCAAGTTTCTGTGGTCAGGCATTCCGAATCCAGCAGTATTACGAGCAACAAGAAAGGAAAATAAAGAAGAAACCCTCTGAAGAAGTAGTGTTTTATTCACTCTGAAGAAGTGTTATTTTATTCGCTGCGCCTACATACATCTCTACGCACCTCCTCATGTACATCCCGCCAGCGAGCCCGCTCCATAATAGTCAACATCATTAACAACGTGTTCGTTTTGGATCGCAACTGAATACGACATGATTGCGTGGATTGGGATATAGTATTACCTATACCTATAACTTGAACAGTGGACTGTATCAATGGAAGATTAAGTTTTTTACAAAGCGATTCAGATATGAAGCAATGTTGGCTCCCGTTATCGAGGAGAGCTCGCGTTGTGTGATAGTTATGATGTTTGTCCGCTATTTCCACTAATGCGGTCGATAATAATACCGGATTAAGAAAACATTGCGCTTTGGTATTATTATCTTCCTTGTAAATTGTGTGAGATTTGTGAGAAGTAGTGAGCGGCATCTGTATGTGTGAAGTACTCGTATCATTTGATTCAGACTGCGGCACTATTTGCGTGATTTGAGCAACAGCTGATGATGTGCGAGTGTCTACCACGGCATCTGTGTGAATTAACGTGTTGTGTTTTTTGTTACAATGTCTGCACGGCCCATACCAACACTCGTTTACTGCGTGATCTGATCGTAAACAATTACGACATAACTTTTTCTCCTCAATGAAATTTAATTTATCTTTAAGAGATAAATTAAGGAAATCTTCACACGAGTAAACCGGGTGATTGGAACCGCACTTAGCGCATTTGTAACGTGGTGAATTAGATGGTTTTTTGTTATTGTTATCTTTGCGTGTATTAACATGACTGTGTGATTTAGTGACCGACTGTTTCTTTGTGTGAGCGTCTACTGATTGTTTGCTTTGAGGCCCAATCGATTCTAAAAAATCAGCACGATCCTTGAGGAATTTCATTAATTCAGACAGCTTTAATTTTCCTACTTTCGGGAGGGTACTTTTGTAACTTTCCCACTCGCGATCGGTCGTAGAATCCAGCTTGGAACTTATTATGTGGATAATTAAAGTATCCCACGTATCTGTAGGCTCGTCTAACGTTTTCAGCGCCCGAATGTTTCTTAAAACTGTATCTATTAATTTACGAATTTGAGAAGCTGATTCTTTATTCATCGATTGAGCATAGAATAACGCTTTGACATGATTACTAACTAGCAAATTATCATTGTTATATCTATTCTCTAAGAGACTCCAAGCAACTAAATAGTTGTCGGAAGAAAACTCCAATGCCTTAACTACTTGTAGTGCATCACCTGTAAGAACCGATCGTAAGTAGTGGAACTTCTGAACATTATCTAGATTATCACTATTGTGTATCATTGATAAGTAAGTATCGCGAAACTCGAGCCATTGATCGTATGAACCGTCGAATTTCGGCAATGATATTGTAGGCAATTTCATGCAATTAAGAGTGCGACTTTGACCGCCGACATTTTGAGTGGAAGTATCTTTCAAAATACATTTAGCCTTGCCCACAATAGCATAATACTGATTTTGAAACGTTTCTCTCTCTAGCAGTTCCCCATCCAACTGACTATCTGACACAATGGAATCTAATTCATCTTGTATAGTAGAAAATTGATCAATTAATATTTTAAAGGCTTGAAAACGCTCCTCTAACTCAGCTTTCTGAGCGTCCGTTATTTGCGAAACATCTAATGACTGCGCATATTTAGAAAACAAAGTTAATTTTCGTTTAACGTTACCTCTTTTCTTAACTAAATCGCGAATGATATCTGCACTATTTTCTATTTCTACAATTGAATGCCTCTTATGGCCAAGCATTTTGGTGACTTGCAAGAGAGAAAGATCAAGTACTTACAGTAGACCGGCGCGCGCCCGAGCGATGTAGGTAGACGCACAATTTTGCACCGTAGTTTAACACTGGAATTTTTGCGAAAAATAACGATATTAGCACAAACTGAGCACAGGACTTTGGAAGGAAATTGGGTGGATTGACCTGACCGTTGCTGAAGATGGTGCTTGCTGCTTCGGATGAACGTTTGGCTCGAAGGTCCAAATATGTTGGGGGTTTCTGCGTCAGGTCGTCGTCGTGTCAGCGTCGTTGGATGAAATTAGACACCAGGCTCCTCGTGATAACGTGTAATATCGTTTTTACAGTTTGCAGTATTTTTACAATAAACTAGGTACAGGTAACAATTTGCGTGCGGTCGATGATGGCGTGTCACTATGACAGTGAAAATCCGCAGGGCGTCGCTAGCGTCGCGCTGACGTGCTTGCTTCCCCGCGCGCCGCCTTCGTCCCGTGTCGGTTGCTGTTACTTGTTGCCAGTAGATGGCTCTGTGGTCTTCAACATCAATTGAATCGCAATAATAGTTCATAGTAGGCCTCCTGTGCGGAAGTGACCGAGCGCTAGAGTGCACGTGTTTATTTTTCACGACAACAATAGTTTTTACGCGCAGTTCGATGTAATTTTATGGTGTTACATAAAAAATTATCAAAAGGTAAATATTGAGTGTATTTTATTTATATTTTTTTGTGAAAATCTTTAGTTATCGGTACTAGATCTACTCCGATTGAAACTTGTGTTACAGTTATGGTTTTAGAAATAAAAAATACCTGTATTAAATCAGACCTTGGGCGTGACGGGGTCGTGGATATGGGGCAGCATGGGGTACGTCCCCGTCATGCCCCCAAGTTTAATAAATGTTTTTTCTCTCTGTCTGTGTGATCTTTATACAGGGTGTCCAAGAACCTGGCGTCCAACTGGATTCCCACGATGCCCCAAGTTCTAACAGTACTCAGAAAAATATTTTAAAAAATCCACCCCATGTACTTACAGAATTATACTGATTTCAAAAAAAAAGGGGAAATGAGCACCCTGTGACATACTTTTGAATGCTGTGACTGCTAATGCTGATAATTTCGATATTTCTTGGAGGTTTTGTAATCTAGGGTATTGCTGTGTCTAAATAGAATGTAAAAATAATGTACTTATTGTACCATTTTAAAATAAAATATTATTTTAACTAAAGGTGATATGGAAAACTATTGAATTTCGCAACTTTGACCGACTGTAGTGTAAAAAAAATGTACCAAAATAGTATGGCAAGTGACGTCAAATTTTGACGCGTTTATTCCTCTTTTTAAAAAGGTATAATACTTACACATTATTTTGAAAAAAAAAATTTTTGATAATATTTTTACTCAACAACCCAATTTTTACGATGTCTAACAGAATTCTTAGAAAGAAAAATTTACGACGAATTGAATCTAACCTCTAAAGAATTACTATTGTATGCTCATAAAAATAACAACAGGCCTCTCAAAAAACAGGTTAGACCGTAAGGGACGGTATGTGCATGCATCTCACCATAGTGATTCGTTATTACAACAGGAGGGAGCAAGACAGAAACTATCTTTGCGATTTGCTGGTTCTTCTTTATGGTACCCCATTATTCAGGTAAGAGTGAGGGAGAAAAAGGTTAGAGGTGCGAGTGAGATAGATAGTGACGCTATCTGGGATCGTGCTATTTAGGATAACAGTACGGTCAGTACGCGTCACTGCCTCCTGCCGTTACTACGCACCTCTCTCTTATTGTTACCATTGATCACGTACTACGATTTAAAGCTTTGTTTATTGGACTCGATTACTCTTTGTGCTCTGGACTTTGAAACGAACTCTTTACGACGACCTTTGCCTGTGTTTGGACAGTTTGTGTTTTGTGTGTGCTACCATGGCGACCTACACTCCGCAAGAATACGCAAATATGCACTACATTTATGGAGAATGTAGAGGTAATGGACGAGCTGCAGCGAGACTTTACAGAGAAAGGTATCCGAGGGCTACGCGATATCCCGACCATCGAGTTTTCATTAATGTGCACAGATCACTATGTGACGGGCGGTTCCCCAATCAAGTAGCTGGTGAAGGACGACCCGTAAATGACTTCATACGCGATGAAGTTTTAGAGGCGGTGTCGGCAAATC
This sequence comes from Cosmia pyralina, assembly GCA_946251885.1. Lineage (NCBI taxonomy): Eukaryota > Metazoa > Arthropoda > Insecta > Lepidoptera > Noctuidae > Cosmia > Cosmia pyralina. The sequence continues at coordinate 18,666,878 of OX276342.1, read as the reverse complement.
CAAGCATCTCTGTGCGAGGAATAGAAGCTGATACGGGGATACCGAAGAGCACAGCACACAGTATTCTCCAAAAAGAAGAATATCATCCGTACCACGTACAGCGAGTGCAAAGTCTTTTACCTCGAGACTATCCGAGCCGAGTCGCGTTTTGAAAAACAATCCTGCAAAAACATCGAGAAGACGAAAACTTTATCGACAAAATTTTGTGGTCAGATGAATCAACATTTAAGAAGGATGGCTACATGAACCTACACAACTTGCACGAGTGGCATGTGGAAAATCCGCACTTGATGCGAGAAGATAGATCCCAGTACCGGTTCAAAGTGAACATGTGGACCGGTATTCTCTGTGGGAATATTATTGGTCCATTTGAGATGCCCGAGAATTTGACTGGCGAATCATATTTAAATTTTCTTCAAAATGATTTGCCAAACTTACTAGAAGAGACCCCACCAGATATGTGGTTCCAACACGACGGCTGTCCAGCACATTTTCGCGTATCCGTTAGAGAGTTTTTGGACGAGCAATACCCGAACAGGTGGATTGGGCGATCAGGAACAATCCCGTGGCCAGCCCGCTCACCTGACTTAAATCCGCTGGATTTTTTTTTCTGGGGAACTATGAAGGAGCTCGTTTATGCGAAGCCCATTAATGACATCGCTGACCTTCGTGAGAAGATAACACAAGCAGTGCAGGTGATACGTCAAAAAAGTTACTCGCGAAACATAAAGCGGTCCTTTTTAAGGAGAGTGAGAGCTTGTATTGCCGCGGGTGGTCAACATTTTGAACATTTATTGTAATAAAATATCTTTAAACTAACATTCTTTGCTTTTATTCTACTGGGAACCCATCTACCTGTGTGTATTTCCTTCTTGCTCACTCTTGGAACCGAAGTAAATAATAGTAGTAACATAACAGTTTCTAAGATAAGAAAGGGTCCGACAGTTACCGTTAGTAGGTAGGCACTTCGTAAAAATTGGGTTGTTGAGTAAAAATATTATCAAATTTTTTTTTTTTCAAATTAATGTGTAAGTATTATACCTTTTTAAAAGAGGAATAAACGCGTCAAAATTTGACGTCACTTGCCATACTATTTTGGTACATTTTTTTTACACTACAGTCGGTCAAAGTTGCGAAATTCAATAGTTTTCCATATCACCTTTAGTTAAAATAATATTTTATTTTAAAATGGTACAATAAGTACTTTATTTTTACATTCTATTTAGACACAGCAATACCCTAGATTACAAAACCTCCAAGAAATATCGAAATTATCAGCATTAGCAGTCACAGCATTCAAAAGTATGTCACAGGGTGCTCATTTCCCCTTTTTTTTTGAAATCAGTATAATTCTGTAAGTACATGGGGTGGATTTTTTAAAATATTTTTCTGAGTACTGTTAGAACTTGGGGCATCGTGGGAATCCAGTTGGACGCCAGGTTCTTGGACACCCTATAGAATAATGACAACGTTTTGATTGGCAAATGTGTTCTGTCTGCGTCTCATGATTATTTAGTGCATCGTTTAAGTTATGGTTGTTTTTTTAGGTATTCATAAAAAATGGTGCGAACATATAAAAAGAAAACTACTAGAGGGAGTTGGTCAGCAGCAAACATGAAGGAGGCCATTGATGCTGTCATAAGCAAAACAATGGGGTACAGAAAAGCAGCTCAACAATATGGCGTTCCACAGACCACGTTGGAGCGGCGCGTGATTGCATTAAAGAAAGGTGAAGTCTCGATTCCTTCAAAGGTGGGTACTTTCAAACCTGTTTTTACGCTAGAAGAAGAGGAGGAGCTTGTGAATTACATTAAGGAAATGGAAAAAAGGCTTTTTGGATTAACTACCCTCGATCTGCGTAAAATGGCGTATCAGCTGGCAATAAAAAATGGGAAACGACACAAATTCAACACAGAGAAACAGATGGCTGGTACAGAATGGGTTCAAGGATTTCTGAAACGTCACTCAGATTTGTCCATCCGCAAGCCAGAAGCAACATCGGCAGCTCGAGCGATGGGTTTCAACAAAGTCGCAGTTAACAAATTCTACACTTTACTTGGGGAGTTATATGATAAATATAAATTTACACCAGACAGAATTTTTAACTGTGACGAGACAGGAATCTCATGTGTATCAAAAACAAAAAGTAAAATTATAGCAGAGAAAGGAAGAAAACAGGTAGGTTCATTGTCATCCGCAGAACGAGGGCAGACTATCACCGTTGAGATATGCTTTAATTCAGCCGGAACCTACATGCCTCCTATGATGATTTTTCCTAGGCAAAGGATGAAACCAGAATTGCTAGATCGTGCTCCTCCGGGAACTACTGCGGAATGCAACTCCCGAGGGTGGATGACAAGTGAAACCTTTCTATCCTGGTTTAAGCGGTTCATTCAATTTTCAAGTGCGTCTGTTAATAATCATGTCTTGCTGCTTCTTGATGGTCATGTCACGCATACGCAAAATATACACTGGTGGACAAAAAAATTAGACCACTCCTATTTTCATGATTTATTTATTAATTACGGTCTGTTTAAAAATTAAAATAAATAATACGTTTTTGAACGTTAATTTTCAATCTTACTAGAGGGTATATTGATAAAATTATCAAGTGTAAATGTGTCAAATGTCATTTAATGAGTTTTCTTATTTACCCACACTTTTATTCTTTTATGTTTAATGTCATGTCACTAGGACGCTATTTAAAATTATCGTTAAATTCGTATTACTGATTTAAGTTCTGTGCCTCCCACTTCCTTTTCACTGATAAATATGGATCTACGTGAAGCAGAAGTTGTTCGAATCGTAACGTTGTTACAAACTGGAATGAGCCAGCGAAATGTCGCTCGACAATGTGAAGTTAGTCGATCAACGGTTCAATATGTCTACAAAAGGTATCTGGAGACCGGTGGCTACATCAGAAGACCTGGCTCAGGTCGAAGAAGAAAGACATCTGAACGGGATGATCGATTTGTAGTGTCAGCAAGCCTCAGAAATCGTCATCGTTCTGGAGTAGAATTGCAGCACCTGCTCAGAGATGTCCGAGGTGTTGCTGTAAGTGATAGGACAATAAGAAGACGCCTTAAAGAACGTGGTTTAAAACCATACAGACCCGCAACAGGTCCTAAACTTACCACAGCTCATAAGGCAGCAAGGTTAAATTTTGCTCGTGAACACCGTGACTGGACTTTGGCACAATGGGGGCAAGTACTCTTTTCTGATGAGTCCCGTATGTGTCTTTATGGTGCTGATGGTCGCAAAAGAGTATATCGAAGACCGGGAGAACGATATGCACAATGTAACATATCTGAAAGGGTGAGCTTTGGAGGTGGTTCAGTTTTGTTCTGGGGAGGTATAAGCTTAGAAGCCCGTACAGAGCTGGTTATCGTAGATAGAGGAACTGTGACTGCTGAATCATACATCACTGACATTCTTGAAGACCATGTAGTGCCATACTCAGGATTTATCGGTCAAGAATTTAAATTAATGCACGATAATGCGCGCCCCCACACTGCGGTATGCGTAAGAGATTACTTGCGAGAAGTGGGGATACAGGTTCTGGACTGGCCAGCACGAAGTCCAGACCTTAATCCAATAGAACATCTATGGGACGAGCTAAAACGGCGAGTAAGACAGCGAGAACCAGCTCCGGAGAACATGCAACAGCTGAAACTGGCTTTATTGGAGGAATGGGAAAACATACCCCAATTTACCATAAAAAATTTGATAAAATCCATGAACAAAAGGATGGTATGTGTTATCAAAGCCAGAGGAGGCAACACCTCTTACTAAAGAAAGATTGACATCAGTAAAACCATTTAATTTTTTTTTATCAGTGTGAAGTCTTTGTAAATTTTCCTTCATTTTTGGTTTTTCTTGTGTATTGCTAAAAAAATAAAGTTGTGTAATTCAAATATGCATTTTTTCATTTAAGAATTAACAAACAATCAATAAAAAAAATATTTAAAAAGTTTTTATTTTGAAACACAGTCATGACAACCGGTTTGGTAGGTGGCCTAATTTTATTGTCCACCAGTTTAGAAGTGATTGATATTGCACGCAAAAACGGTGTCGTTATGCTTTGTTTTCCGCCGCACTGCACTCACAGGCTTCAGCCCTTAGATGTTGCATTTATGAAACCTTTAAGTGTTTACTATGATCAAGCTGCTTCTAATTGGTTAAGGACGCATCCAGGGCGTGTCATAACAGCTTTTCAAATAAGCGAAATTTTCGGACAGGCTTATATTCAAGCTGCCACAATGTCTACTGCAATTAATGCTTTTAGGACATGTGGAATATGGCCTTTTAATGAAAACAATTTCTCAGACTCAGATTTTATAGCTGCATCAACGACAGATGTTCCAATGCCTGTTCAAGAGCAACCCCCAGTCATCTTCGAAAATCAAGTCGAACCACTGCCCAACCTTGAAGATGTAATTTTTCAACAAGTTTTTTCTGAGAACACACCACCTCGCGATAGAAGTCTAATCCAAGACCCTGAACCTGGATGTTCGTTTGTAGAAGACACTCAAATTCGTTCTCCGGTTCGTGAAGTATGTCGCAATCTTACATCTGTCTTCGAAAATGCCTCACCAAAAGATATTTTGCCAATTCCATCAGTTGAACAAAGAAATAAAAATAGGAAGAACTATAGGCGAGGAAAAACAGTTGTCCTTACTTCAACCCCATATAAAAATGAGCTGGAACAAATTAAACGGTCTAGAAAGTGTTCTAATCCAAATGATCCTCGACTCAAAAAAACTAAAAAGCAAAAAACCAAACCCCATGCAGAAAATGAAGACGAGGATGCTTTATGCCTCTATTGTGAAGACACTAACAACACATACCTCAAATCTGCAGAGGGTTGGGTAGGTTGCCAGCTATGTGGACGTTGGTCACATAATGCCTGTGCCGGTGTCGATGATGACGATGCCGAAGAAATCCATATCTGCCTACACTGCGAGTCTAAGTAGTTGTTATAGACGTACCCCGTATTGCCCCATTTTAGGTACCCCATACTGCCCCTACCCCGGGGCATGATGGGGTTTTTTAAGAGTTATAAAAATAATACGTTTTTTTAGTCGATTACTTAATTATTGTGCCAAAAACATACCAAATAGTAGATTAGTAACATAAAAGTGCTATAATAAATAATAAATGATTAGAAGTATAATTTAACATAGTTTTATTGATAGATTTCCTTAGCGTCCCCGTTATGCCCCACCTTCCCCTAATTGAATCAAATGTTCTGTCTTATTATAGGATGCCAATTACACCGGAACAAAATTCTTGGCTTCCAGTGGATGGAGAAATACACAATGTCATGACTTTCACACAGAGAAAATAATACCATGAAGTTAGTCCGATAATTATTATTATTGTTTCTTGTGTCCTCATATTTTTTTTTTCTATAAGATATATCCGTACATTAGTGGACATAATAATCCCAGAAGGATTTGCGGGTATAAAAATAATTTATGGGAGTTTGATTGGTGAGTGGAGTATGGGAAAATTACCAGATCTTCGAAATCTGCTCCACATCAGGGTGTCACACATAGTTTTAGCAGGCAGCAGCCTGCTAAAACTATGATACCTAGTCACTGTTAAAACAAAAATGTATCTACACCTTAGACGAAAGAGACCGGTGATGAAAAAAAAAATTAAAAAGGCGGAAAAAAAAACTGGCCACCATACAAAATTCAACGTACAATATCTTAAAAACCATTATTGATAGGTGGGGGCGCTCAAACTAATGTCATACAAGACGATACGGGACAACTGTCGGATACGAAAAAAATATAAAGGACAATGCAACTTATTGGTCCAAAATTTTAAAGATGTTGCCCAAAGTCGAAACCAATGGTAATCGATAGATCTTATTGCCAATAGTAACTTTTACTATCGCAGTCAAAAAATCTATCGCGGTAAAAAAAAGATACGATCATTAGAAGAAAAATAATATATTTACTAAATATACAACATTAGTCTTTGTTTATACTAAACCTGAAAAGGGGTCATTGTACTCATCATTTTGAACAACTTTTACTGTGGGACCAACCTGAAATCGCGAAAAAAAAATCAGCTGTTCAGTACATTTTGACGAGTTTGATGTAGATAAATGTACTGAACAGCTGATTTTTCAGTCTTTGGGAAAGTTGTTTGTTATCATGAGTACGATTATGTTTTAAAATGAATCAGCTGCTCCCTACATTTTGATGAGTTATGCGAACATAAATGTAGGGAACAGCATAGTAAAAGTATCGGTCACTAATTACCAGTCAGAGTCACTCTTTATAGGGCTGGTCACTCGTCTGAATTGATTAAAAATTAACATTTAAATAATTAATGCCCGCTGCTGTAGAAGGCATTAAAAAAAATATGAATGAGGTATTTTTTAATAAAATGAAATGTGAATATCTTTCCATTTATTTTCATTCATATATACAATTATTATTTATAGTAACTTAAACTTATTAATCATTATCGATAATTACACTATCCAGAAAAAGTGCGGGACGATGAATCACATCTTGGTGTCTGGCCCATGCAAAGTACCTTATGATAGTCATAACATGGGTACAAACACCAATTGTTCTTCTACCAGTTAAACAACTGCAACAATAATTGTTTTAAGGCACCATTTACTAATACATAGCAAAAATATTTTTTCGCACGGCTGTGGCGACTTTTGATTCTAACTCTTATTAATACAACATTGGAATCAGGCAAATCAAACTCATTTAAATCTGTTAGTTTCGTGTAAATATATATTTCAATTATATAGTCGCCACCGCATACGTGCTCACTGTAGTAACTAGCAGCCAGTTTTAACTGATACGTCCCAACTGAAAATAAAATCATTTCGTCATATGTTAATATGGGGAATTGCAAAATATTAGGCAAAGCTCCTGAAATATCTTGGAAAACTATCCTTTGTCTATTTAAATTCTTAACCTGCACATAGTTAGCTAAATTATTAGGAACATTAGTGCGGTTCCGTATAATAGTCAAGAATTCCGCAGCATGTGTATTGTCTATTAAAGGAATATGAAAAGCATTTACGACTGCCGCGGCAATCTTAAAATCGTCAAACATGTGTCATTGATTTATTAAAATAGCTTTGCCTAAATATTCTGTAATCTCTTTTAAAACGGCCGTTTAGTACTTCAACGGGCCAGCGGCAAATAGTGCACAACCTTGATTTATTAGCTTGCTCAGTTGATAGCAGATCCGTTGGTCCTGTGTTTGATATTGGCATTACAGCCTCATATTCATAAGATTCTAGCTCGCTCACTACGTCCCTAAATCCCCTGTCTAAAATGAAAACATCCCCACTATTTAAACACCATGGTATTACACTATTCTCTCTTTGAAGGTTCTCTCTTAATAACGTTGCGTCATTTTTTGTAGCCGAGTAAGGCCCTACAACATCCACAATGTATCCATCACAAGTGACTATCATGAAAGGTATCAAAAGGTTTCTGTATTCATGAGGACTATAGGTGTCCTTCTGAAACGAAAAGTTTGCACTTTTTTGTATGTATATATACGTAGAATCACATATTAAAATTGCTTTGGAGTAGTCTGGACTACCAAATAATGTGTTCGGAATCAAAAGGTTTCGAGTTGCAACCTGTTCTCTTGTTATATGGTCAAAACCTAAATGAATAGGTACAAAATCGTAAGTTAGGCATTGCCTGGCTATCTTAAGTTTTTTTTCAAGATTCTGCCGGGACATGTGAAAAATCGAAGCCAACCTAATATCAGCTTCTCCTGTTCTTATTTTGGCCAAGTAAATACCTAAAACTGTTCTTGGTTTCCGAGTTTTATGAATCAGAGATGGTGTTTCTTCCAATATTCTTAGAAAATCGTCACGCGAACGTCCTGTACAATAGTGGAGTTCTGCTTCGTCAAAATCCTCTATTTTTTCAAAATCTAGTAAGCGTTTATTATACCCTTTCAATAACTGAATTATATCTAACATATAATCTGGATTAAATTCAAAATGGCGATTTGGAGCATTTAATAATGTTTGCCAAGAATCAGTATGTGAATGTTCACTGCAAACACGTGCACTGGGGGATATATAATAATTATATTCCAACAACATTTTAACTTTGATAGTCTCCGCAATACGCTGGCGAGTAGTATTTTCGCAAGTGTGGAAAATACAAGAGTTTCCTGAATTTGGCCCTCTTGAGTAGCCAGTTCAAATGGGCTTCATCATTCACATGAGCTTGTTGCTTCTCGGGTACATCTTGTACCGGACGTTGTTCCTGCTCATTGGTGGGTAATATATGTGTGTGAGGTTCTTCGTGTTGGTCTTGTCCCCCCAGCTGTGGTTCATCTACTTGTGCTTCATCAAGTGCTTGTTGACCACCTCCTACTCTGGAGTTGTGTGACGCTAAGCTTCCACGCCTTGCTCGTGTCCAACAACGATAGCAAACATGTTCTTGATTATTGAACATGATCTGAAAAATACAAGTTCTGTAATGATACAAGTATTCGGAGTATTACAGAAAGATATACTATGAAATCGCCTGCAAGCGTTTCATAATTTTTTTGAAGTAAGTAGTATACCTACTTCTGAAGTGTGAAGTGCCCGATTGATTTTAAAAAGAATTCTCTGATACAAGCACAATAATAATCAGCCTATGATGTTCCCACTGCTGGGACACAGGCCTCTTCGCGGTGAGAGAGAGTGGGCCGTAATGTACCACGCGGGCCCATTGTGTATTGGTGGATGTATCACATATCTTCGAATTTTTGGTTCTAGGATATGCCGGTTTGCTCACGATGTTTTCCTTCACCGTTTTGAGAACAGCGGTGATGAAATAATTTACACAAAGTAAAGCACCTGTCTGGGTTTGAACCTATGACCTACACCACTGGGCCACTACTGCTCCTTTTTCTCTGATACAAAGCTGAGGTATTTATATTCTATATCCTACGACCAATAGTATCGCCTTACGCGTACTAAATCAGTCGGACGATTAAAGGGCCGGGTGGAAGGCCCTTAACCGCAATAACGTAAGCTTACGAGTACATCATCTATAGGATATAGTATGTTAAATAACAGAGAGCGTTCCTTAAAACTCGTTAATCTATATCATTAATAGATTAAAATAATAACATCAGCATAGAAAAATGAGTAGGTACCAAGTTAAGTATAAAAAATCTGAATTCAAAAAAATAATTAAATGATAATAAATTCGAAACGTCCTGTTTAAAATCAAAATAGTACCTATCGTATACTACGACTACGTTATACTATTGCGGGTTAACGGGATCGCCTTTCGTTAATTAACGTACTGTAATAAACTAACAAACACATGCATCATTTAAATACATCTATGGTTGCGTCCATGATGCTTGTAACATTTGTAATAGTTGAACTCACCTCAAGTGGGTATGCTGCTTGGATATTTTCGACTGTTTGAGCATGTAAGCTACGAAGATTCACATTCAAAGTGTATCTCCGAATGCGTAACACAGAAATATTGCACAGTATACACACAGTAGGGATTTGTAATTGATTCATGATGCATTCATCGAAGTCCAGTAAACACAGCAAGAGTCAGCGTATTAGAAATCGATCGATAGTCCAAGAGAATAGCAAAAACGTCGTAAAGTAAACACACGAAAGAAAAATAGCACAGTAACGTTCCGAACGACAAACGATGGACGACTGCAAAGAGTGTCTCTAGCCGATAACTCACAAGCATTTATTTTGAGTAGGAGAGACAACGACAAAATATATTTTACTAACTGAGCTCGAACCTATTGTTCCCACTTAGCATCACTGGAATAACTCGGCAAAAGAGATTTTTAAAACATGCAAGTAGTTATTTATTTTAAAATGAGTCTTAGACAATTCAAATTATTTTTAACCGATTGTAGGTTAGTATTATTTCCATAGGAATATAACGTGTTTAAAAAGGATTTTATATTATTATTTTTTTCACTAAACGAAAAATACTTTTTAATAATTTATTTTTTAATGTAACTAACGGGTGATTTTTTTGCTGGTATCTTTTTGGCAACACTGTTTTTGACAGATCACGCGTGAATCGTGTCTTGTGTCATTGTCAAACTTGTTCAGTTTGGTCTATAATTTAACCATGAATCGACTTACGAACGAACAACGCTTGCAAATTATTGAATTTTACTATCAAAATGCATGCTCGGTTAAGAGAGTGCATCGCGCACTTCTTCCAATTTATGGGCAGTTTGGTCGGCCTACTGAGGCAGCTATTCGGAAGCTTGTGACTAAATTTCGAACCCAGTTTACATTATTGGACATTAAACCACGAACACGCATACGTAGAGTGAGGACCGAAGAAAATATTGCGGCCGTATCCGCCAGTGTTAGTGATGACCGTGAAATGTCGATTCGCCGCCGTTCGCAGCAATTGGGCCTCTGTTACTCCACTACGTGGAAAATTTTGCGAAAGGATTTGGGTGTAAAACCTTACAAGATACAGCTGGTGCAAGAATTGAAGCCACACGACCTCCCACAACGTCTAACATTTGGTGAATGGGCATTGGCAAAGTTGGAGGAAGATCCACTTTTTTATCAAAAAATTGTGTTCAGCGACGAAGCTCATTTCTGGTTGAATGGATATGTCAATAAGCATAATTGCCGCATCTGGAGTGAAGACCAGCCAGAAGCATTGCAAGAGCTACCACTGCATCCCGAAAAATGTACTGTTTGGTGTGGATTATGGGCCGGTGGCATCATCGGGCCGTACTTTTTCAAAGACGACAATGGCCGAAACGTTACTGTGAATGGCGAGCGCTACCGTGTGATGATTGGCGATTTTTTTTTGCCCAAAATGGAAGAATTGGACATGCCTGACATGTGGTTTCAACAAGACGGTGCCACATGCCACACGGCACGCGAAACAATGGCCCAATTGAGAGCCGCCTTCGGTGAACAGTTTATCTCACGTTTTGGGCCCGTCAATTGGCCGCCTAGATCGTGTGATCTAACGCCTTTGGACTATTTCTTGTGGGGCCATGTTAAGGCTCATGTCTACAGGGATAAACCAGCAACGATTGACGCACTGGGAGCCAGTATTGAAGCATTTATTCGTGATATACCGGCTGATATGTTGGAGAGAGTGTGCCGAAATTGGGCCTTGCGAATGGGCCATCTAAACCGGAGCCGCGGCCAGCATTTGCATGAAATCATCTTCAAACATTAAATTATATTGATCGTTCTATCGATTCCAATAAAGATTTCATCAAATTTTTCAAATTTTTTGTGTTTTTTTTGAAAATCAAATCCTATACCTCTTAAAAAATCACCCGTTATTAACCGTACATCATAAAATAACCAGGCATTAGTTATATGTTTATTTTGAATCGTTGTCGCATAATCAAAAACAAGTTTAACCGATTTTATAATCAGTATTTTATTTTTTTGTTATGGTCGTATCTTTTTTTTACCGCGATATATTTTTTTGGTGCCATAGTAAAAGTTACTATTGACGATACGATCTATCAATTACCATTGGTTTCAACTTTGGGCAACATGTTTCATAAATTTGGACCAAGCTTCTATGGAAGAGTTGCATTGTCCTTTGTCAACCATTACCAAAGCCCCGCTCTAGTTTATATTAGAAATCCTTCGAAAAATATTGATTGCTAACATAAATCTCATTTTTTTTTATTTTAGTCTTCCGTTTGATGAAATACAGAAATTACAGAGGCTTGCTGCTGTAACCAGGACGCAAGATAATCCCAATGTAAGTAGTAAAATTATGATATTATCAAGGTGTCCTGAACCTAGTCGTTAGAAAAATAGGATAAATCATTTATTTGATTAAATGTAATAATTTGGTTACCTTTTAGCATTCTACACATCATTTGCCAGCTGATTCAGATTCCGATTCAGATTCAGAAGAAGATTATTATACAATAGAACCAGAAGAAAAAGAGGAAGAGATCAGAGTAAATGGAAATAGAGTTGTAGATTTTATGTATTTATTTGAACAGTTGCAAGAAATTTCACATCATAACTCTCCATTAGGTTGTAACTTCAATTATTTGAAATTAGTCAGAGAAAAAAGAAAAGGATTTGTGTCAAAATTCAAGTTTGTTTGCAAAATGTGCAACGCTAAATTGAGTTTACAGAATTTTAAAAAATCCAAGGATAAAAAAGAACTTGATCTCAACGAAAATGTGGTAAGTAGTTTCATGTCTATAGGTTCAGGATACGCGGGTTTAGAGCAAGTGTCTGCTTCACTTGAAATACCTTCTATATCGGATCATTATTATGCCAAGTGTCATTCAAAAGTCTGTGAACTTTGGGAAACGGCAAAAGAAAATGTATGGAAGAAGCAGCAAAAGAAGAATACGATTTAGCTGTTCGAGATGGTAATGTTAATGCAGATGGAGTACCTATGATTACCGTGGTTGCTGATGGATGTTGGTCAAAACGATCATATAAAAAGAATTACAACGCTCTTTCGGGTGCTGCGGTAATTATTGGTTACAAAACAAAAAAAGTTCTTTACATGGCAGTAAAAAACAAGTATTGTATGATTTGTGCACGGTCAGAGAACAAAAAAATGCCAGCTCCCGATCACAGGTGTTATAAAAATTATATTGGATCCTCAAGTGGTATGGAATCCGTTGCGATAGTAGAAGGGTTTAAAAATTCGTTACCAAATCAGGGCTTGATTTACTCAAAGTTAATTGCTGATGAGGACTCCAGCACTTACAAGAGCATACTAGAAGCAAAACCTTACGCAAACTTGTTAGTGGAAAAAATTGAATGCACAAATCAACTTTTGCACGAAACTTGAAGAGTTAACCAAGAACACTTGCTATCCTATAAAATATCGAAAACTGCGTGGCAAAAATATACTGCGCTTACGTAGGTCAGTTAAAGGGGCTGTCAAACATATTAATTCCGAAGATTAGAATTTCAACCAAAAAGTAATTGAATTAAAACAAGATCTACTAAATGCACCTAATCATGTTTTCGGAGATCATAAATTATGCAAACCTTATTTTTGCCAAAAAGATCAAAATGAACCTACACAAAATTTTGTTGCTGAAATGAAGTCTAGCAATATTTTTGCAGCTATTATGAAAATTATGTCCAGATTGGTAAACAATGCTAAAAGCCTAATACATAATGTAAATAGTAATATTGCAGAAGTATTCTGTTGAATACTTCTGCAATATTACTATTTACATTATTATTTATATTATTTTTTAATTTTTCGTTGTTGCGAAATTTGTAAACGAGTTAATTATTCAACTCGCCAGTCTTATACAGCTCGCTGTGCTGGCTCAGTTGTATCCTTTAACGCTAAAGAATCACAATCATATATTTGCAGTAAGATTTTGATGCGAAACTCTATTGTAAAACGTTTAGAGATGAAACGCAATAAAAAAAGAATCGCAGATTTGAGACGGAGATTATCAAAATCATTTGTAACAAAAAAATGTACAAACAATGTCAATGATAAATATTATGGCGACTCTTGTCAAAAGCCAGATCTGGAACAAGATGACTTTGATTTTGCTGAATCAGAACATACACTTCTGGACACATCTATTGGCCCACCTTAGAGTTTAGGTTTCGATGGCCCCTACCGAAATATGATTGCTAGATTGAACAAAAACTGTTGATGCAGTTTTAAACCTGATACATTTTACCATCTTTTTCGATCGTATTGTTTTAAATTTGAATTCAGAATACCATACGACATGGAGCTACGCCTAACAAGTCGGATATGCGCCTTGTTAAAGGCAATTGATTTTTGAATAAAAAACATGTTTTATCAAATAAAGGTTTAATTTAATAACGCGTGTTGCCTCTATGGGCAACTACCACAGCTCTCATACGATTAGGCATAGAGTTTATCAACCGCTCTATGAAATTTTGAGGGATCATCTCCCATTCCTCTTCTTTGGTAGTTTTCAACTCCTGCATCGTCTGGGCAACTGGCTGACGAGCCCTAACACGTCTTTTTAGCTCGTCCCACATGTGCTCAATGGGGTTCATGTCTGGGCTTCTGGCTGGCCAGTCCATAACTGTGATGTTCACATCCCGAAGATATTCCCTGACGATGCCGGCCGCATGGGCTCTTGCATTATCATGCATAAAAAGGAAATTTGGGCCCACATAGTCCGCGTATGGTATCACGTGAGGTTCTAAGCACTCACGAATGTACCTTTCAGCATTTAATGTTGGCAGCCGTGGTCCTGTAACAACCTCAAGTTGAGTTTTGCCGCTCGCGGATATACCGCCCCAGACAGTCCATAAGCCACCGCCATAAGCAACCCTCTCTTCAAAGCAGCATTGTGCGAAACGCTCTTCCTTACGTCGGTAGACCTTCTTCCTTCCATCATTGCCATGTAACACAATTTTAGACTCATCAGAAAAGAGTACACGGCTCCAATCTTGCTGTGTCCAATTTAAATGACTGCGTGCGAAATGAAGGCGCGCTGTTCGGTGGGCTCGTGTTAGTTTGGGGCCATTAGCTGGCTTGTGTGGTACCATATCGCGTTCTTTTAACCTTCTCCGAACAGTTCGAGCGCTCACAGATACTCCGTGGAAGTCGCGAAGTTGGTTTTGTATCTCAATGGAGGTAAGGTGACGATTTCTCAAGCTGGTTGTCACGATGAATCGATCCTGCCTTTCAGTTGTGACCCGAGATCGTGGCCTTCCTTGGCGACGAACAAAGCCGCCAGTCTCTAGGTACCTCCGATAAACATTTCGGACCGCAGATCGACTTAAATTAAGTTGAGCACTCACGTTTCTTTGGCTGTGTCCGGCCTGAATAAGTGCCACAGCTTGGGCGGCGACTTCAGGTGAAGTATCCATAGATTATTGATAGAACCTCACCTTAATGTTAAGAATAAGTAATGTTTGTTGCAAAACCAAAGATATCAATCACTTTTTCAAGAATTAAATCCAAGTAAACCAATAAAACCAAGTTTTCTTAGTATTCGATTGTTTGATATCAACAAACAGGCTCCAAATTGTCTTTTGTTTCTTTAAATTCTGTGTTCGAAATTCAAAAAAAGACTATTGAATGAAATTGTGAATGTGCCAGGTTCAAAACTGCATAAAAACTTTTTGCTCGACCTAATATAAGATTTTAGCTAGGACCAAACGAAACTGAAAATACAAGGTGGGCCAAAAGATGTGTCCAGAAGTGTATAAAGAAAATTCATCTTTCTGATGAGGATCGCCAGTCTCTTGAAAAAAGAACTGTTTTGCAAGAAGATTCAATTGAATGGCATCAAGAGAGAAAATTACGTCTCACTGCGTCTGCCTTCGGAAAGGTATGCAAAAGAGGCCTTATAAAATGTGCACCTCTAGTAAAAACTCTATTAAATGTGACTGGTGATATAAGCCACGTAAAATCCGTTCGTTATGGCAAGGAACACGAACATATTGCATTAGAACAATTGGCTGAAGTACTAAAACTCGAGCAAGAAGCCAATTTCAGCGGTATACAGAAATGTGGCTTATTCGTCGACCCTGAACTGCCGTTTTTGGCGGCAAGTCCAGACGGATAATTATTGAAATTAAGTGTCCGTGTTCGGCTAAGGACATAACAGTCAGGGAAGGCATAGCACAAAAAAAATTCTGGAAACAGGAGAAGAACGGGAACTTGACAATAAATAAACAACATGATTGGTTCTACCAAGTACCGGGGCAGCTCCATATTACTAGGAAAGAAATATGTTTATTTGTTATGTGGACAGAAAAAGATATGAAAATAGAAGCAATAAAAAGAGATAACGAATTCTGGAAAAACAATATGGAAACAAAATTAAAAACATTTTACTTTGATTGTCTTCTACCAGAAATAATTGATTCAAGGCTAGACAGAAAAAATGGAAATTCGTGAGCCACAATATATTTTAGACGCAATAGACAAGAAAGAGTCAGCAAAACGAAAAAAAGCTATGCTGCTATGCTAGCTATGTTTTCCTGGCTTCTTTCTTCCTGAAACATGACTTCTGCATAAGAAGTCGGAACTCTCACATTAGCTTTTGTATTGCTATATCATAGGGAATGCATCTTTTGTGTGGCTATGTGTTTGCCATAACGAACAAAGTACCTGAACATGTAACTTCATCATCAGAAATTCAATAGAATCTGGCAGCAAAAACTTACTACTATGTATGTACAGTCAAAGATTAAATTAATGTCAAATGTCAAGCGTCGCGTCATTCACAATAAAATTGTTATCCTTTGTTGAATTTCAAATTATTCATAATCAAAAATGGATATGAAATATGTGAAACGTAAACGTGGTATAGTTTTACTCCACGATGGGCGGCAGTATTACAGATGGCGTACCTACAAAAATGGGAACGTTTTTTGGGCATGCAGTCATCTGAGAAAAGATAAGTGTCGAGGGTCTGTCACTGTGAAGGTAGTGTACAAAATTATTGGCTCCGTTTTCTCATGAACTTACTATAAGGCTCGGCGCAAACGAGTCATCTATTACTGCCGCTGTTGCAAATGTGGCAGTGGCGTGCGACAGCGACTGGTGCTAGTTTGAGGGAGGATTTTTCCTAAGTGTTCTATTGGTAGAAGTAGAACAAACAATAGAACAGATGGTAACGACTCAGGAGAGGGCCCTCCCTCTCCCTCCCTAGGGGCGCGACGGTGGTGGCGAGTCGCGGACGCTGCTGTAGCGTGTGGCCACCATCGGCCACACGTGTACGGCGAGTCTACAAACAAAATCGTGTGAGCTGCTTGTTGCTGGCCATCGGTGGCTGTGTACGGTGGCTCATTTGCGCAGTTTATTTTTTCTAGAGGCGTTTTTTTTTTAATTTGTATTATTTTTTTTTTATTATTATTTTAATCTTTATTAATTTATAGAAGGTTTGATCATATTATTTTTTCTTTTATTTAGAATGACAACATGGTAAAAAGGACTGAACACATCTGCATTGCTGATTATAGGAAAAATGAGTTCGATATTGTGATTGATGAGTAAAGCTGGGGATACACATGCCCGTAGCTTGCACACTAGCATACCAGCTCCTTGCAAGTGCCAGCTATAGTCATGTGTATTCACTAGCTGGCATGCCTGTAACTGGAAGCTAGCTTGTTGCAAGTAGCTAGCACAACATTTGATTTTCTTGCATGCCCGTTGAGGGAGGGGACGCGGGGGTCTGCTAACCTGGCACGTGTGAACAGACGCGACAGCTACGGGCATGCCAGCCGTGGCCGTAGGCGCATGTTTATTGTTTTGATTTCGAAGGTCAAGTTTTTATGTTCTTTTGTTGGTTTTTGTATTCAACATGGCACGATGGGGAGATGAGAGAACTATACAGTTCATTCATTTGTACAGAGAGTACAAATGTCTGGAAGCCGACTAGCCCGCTTTACAAAAACAAAATAGCACGTGGCAATGCCTACAGCAAATTACAAGAATTAAATCTGACTGAAAAAGAAATTAAAAATAAAATCAAAAGTCTGCGAAGTACTTACCATCAAGAAAGGAATAAAGTGGATAATTCAAAACGATCCGGAGCTGGATCCAGTGACATTTACAAACCCAGTTTGATTTGGTTTAAGGAAATGGATTTTATAAATGAAAGTTTCGAATATAGAAACTCAATCCAAACAGCAGTTGTAAGTACCTACTCTTTTTTTTAACATGTTTTTATTAGCTCCAACTACAAGTTCCAACTACAATGTAATAATAGGATGACAGCGAGCTGATCTGATGATGGAGTCGGGACCTGTTCCATGGAACTTCTTAATTATATGGGTCTCAAATGAAAAGGCTTGATGAGCGAAACAACAAACACACTTTCACATTTATAATATAGGTATGGAGGTATGGATGTAAAAAAAAGTTCAAACAAGTTTTATTAAACATAAGTACTTATACAATTACATTGATTCATGTAAAATATTAATCAAACGGTCTTGCCAAGGCACTGCTTCTGTTGTGATGAAAAGATCTGCATATTTATTTCTAATAAGTATCGCTTCTCGAGACGATCGATTATTTCGTGATCCTGATAAATTCCGTAAACATGTTTGTAAGTGACCACGCCAGGAGCCGTTAATAATAGTACCGAGTTGAATATCTTCATAATCCACACATCTTTGTGTGATATAAGTATTAGTGGTTTTCCTAACCAATTGTGCAAAGAACGTGCCGCTAATACTATGACATCAATTTTTTCTGGTTTTAGAGCTATAAATGATTCAAAAATTCGGAATCTTGATACAAGGATACGGAACGCATTATCGACAATTCGCCTAGCCCTTGACAACCGATAATTAAAAACTTTTTCTCTTCGGGTGGCTCTGGTAGGAAACAGTTTCATAAGATATTTTTTTAATGGAAAAGCTGCATCTCCAACTATAACAGAATGTTCAAGAATATCTAAAGAATTATCATCTAGTGCTGATCTAGTGCTGAGCCAGATCTTTCAAACACCTCCATCTGAAGCTCTGCCGTTGCATCCTATATCAATATAGGAAAAACAGTAATCGTCATCCACCAATTCTAGTAGAACTATGCTGTGGCTTCCTTTATAATTAAAATAATTTGATGTATCGTCAGGAGCAATAATATTTATGTGTTTGCCATCGATAGCTCCAATACAGCCTGGAAAGATCCATTTGGTTCGAAAGCCATTTTCTATCTCCTTCCATTCCTGCCTCGTAGGAATCTGAAAACAAAATGTACAAGGTATTATACATAAACTAATGCACATGATTAAAAAATTTTTTTTTACAGGTACAACAGTCCTCTCAATCGAGCACTGCAACAGAAACTCCACCATCACACTCTCAAAGAGAGCAATCCTCCTCTCAAACATTCCAGCAATCAGACCAGCAATCCTCCTCTCAAACATTCCAGCAATTAGACCAGCAATCCTCCTCTCAAACAGTCAACCCACCAAACAACGATACATTGACTGTCGCAGTCGACCAATCACACTCATCCGCTGAAGCAAGCACTACAAACGAGCAAACACTATCACCCTCTCTCCAGGACCAAAGATCCTCCTCTCGCACTGCAGCAGTCAATCGACCACATAAAACTAGTCAGACTGAGAAAATCTGAAGAGCAAAACGAAACAACTGCACTTAAACGCCTGGAAAATATTGCTTTTCTAATCAATAATCCTGGATCAAATGAAAAACAAAAGGATGAGTTTTATTATTTTGGACAATGTATTGCTGCTCAGTTAAGATCATTGCCATTAAATAACGCTCTGGATATGCAATCCAAAATTCAAGTTTTGCTAAGTACACAAAGGTCTCGATTGTCCACTTCATATTTTCAGCAATCCACTCCGTATTCTAACACATCTATATATTCTGAAGAAACATCAGCATCTGCCGATGATCGATTCATACTTACAATACCCACGCAGTAAAACACTCAAGAATCAGAACAGAATATTTTTTCTCAAGCTTGGAATAATGCCTAATGTCTATGCTGAAATAAATAAAAAACATGAAAGGTATTCAAAATTGTTTTACTCACTTTAATAAAATCCTTTAGTGCAGTAGCTATTTCACTACAAACAACTGGAACGAACTGTGAAATTGTCGATTTTCCTACTCTGTACAATGCTTCTAGAGATACAAATGAATCACCTGTAGCTAAAAATCTTAGTGTTATTTCCAATTTGGTTATTGCCGGGATGGCATTTCGCATGTGAGTATCGTTCTTTGTTATTTTGTCCCCAATTTTTCCTAACAGCTCATCAAATTTCTCTGGGAGTATTCTCAAATGGTTTCTGTAACCATCATGATCTTCTTGACGCATTTCTTTAAGCAGTTTACTGCTTGCTCCTAAATCTTCCCTTCTACTAATCCAATCTCTTACCCAAACCCGTCTTCGTTTTTTCTTTTTATCTCTCATTAATTTAGCTACACATTCAATTGCTAGTAACAACACGATTTTGTTTAATTCACTTCGATTGTTATCCATGTTTGGCGCGCAAGAATAGCTAGGTACAAAATACTCTCACGAACTGTCCTGTGTATACGCGATGGTAATAATGGCATGCAAGGGCACAACTTGCATGTCAGTATTACTTGCAAATGTATCCGCAGTGGCCAGTTACTCGTACATGCCGGTCAACTTTCATGCCAGTTATTTTCCCGATTTACTGGCATGTGTATCCCCGCCTTTAAGACAAGAATTGGTTAACAATGATGTCCCTATTTCAACAGCGTATAAAGAAAAGAAGAAGTTTACCAAAAATTTACCATCCTTTGGCAGTGTGAAATCGGTTTTATACAATAATCGTAAAAAAACATGTTTCATTGATTCTAAAGAGGCAACAGTTCCCGATAATTTGTATTTCATTTCTCTTGGCTGATTATCTTACCGAAACAAGACGAATTATGATTTTTTGTTCAGAAAAAAATAAGACAAGAATGGTTCAATTGAATGAATTTTTTGGGGATGGCACTTTCTACAGTTGCCCAAATGGATTTACACAATTGTACAGCATCCATGCGGCTTTAGCCCATATATGCCCAGAACTTTTTTTAAGATGAATTTCAAAGATTTTTGACTATGTTGGAAATAAATGATTATAAATAAGGGCTGTAATTGTAATTTGCGGTTTTCAGTTCGGGAAGTAGGTTTTTTTCAGTGGGTCGATAACGACCCCATGGGCACATATAGTCATACGCTAGTACGGAGTAAGGTATATCATAATAAAAACATTTATACGCTAATCATTTTTTATTATTAGGTTCAACAATAATATAGGAACTATTAAGTCATTAATTTAGTCAGTCAAGGAACAAAAAAATATAAAAAATAATAATTACTTATGCATGAAATGCTTCGAAGCATTTGTCATGCAAATTGACGTTACATTTGCGGCACATTTTAACCGTTTTGTTTTTACACAGCGCACATCGTCTTCTGACCTGACCGGTGAGGATAATATGTTGAGCTGAATGCTTTCTAACTGAAATTGGTACAACTGTACTCACTTGTTGCGATGGCCCAGGGTGAGATTTGGGATTCCCATATTTCTGAAGTAAAGACCTTGCAATAGATCGACGAAATTCTAATGTGTCTATGTTCGCCCCTAATGATCTAGCGAATAAAGCAGAGTTGTTTACGGCAACATCAATTACCCACATCAAAATGGGCATGTACCACTTTTTGCCTCTTATAGAAATCCGGTAAACTCCAACATTAGCATCAAGTCTATCTACTCCACCCATAAATCTATTGTACTGATGTACAACGTTTGGCTGATCAATATCAATTTTTTGTTTGGCAGCAACTGAATATCGGCTTGCCTTTTGGATAGGGTGTACTCCAAATTAATTTGACAGCAGTGTAACTACGTTGTTGTCATTCCAGCGTACGGCGCAAATATTATCATTTGCATCCAACCTATAATCATAAGATCCTCTTGGCTGCTTTTTGCAAGATTTGATTTCAATAAGTGGACATTTGTCTACTCTATTTTGACGAGCAGTTCCAGTAACTTTTACGTTGTTTTCTTGCAAAGTACTCAGTAATCCAGGGGATGTAAAAAAATTGTCACAATATACTGAAAACTGTGTTTCTGGGTATTCCTTCTTTACCATGTTCGTCAATTTAGTTACAACATGTTCCCCTAGGCCAGTATCTCGCGCTTCAGATCGTCCTTCATATAAGTCCACTTGTAAGCAGTACCCTAAACGAGTTGCTGCAACCCATGCTTTGAATCCGAAACGGATCGGTTTGCCATGAATATGCTGTTTGCATCCATGACGTCCGTAATAGGGTATCATCGACTCGTCAATACTCATATTTTTCTCGATGGGGGCATATGTCAGAAACTTTTCGTTCATGATGTTGAACAGTGGCCGAATTTTCGCCATTTTATCACCAGTGGGTAGGTTGTTATTATCAGCAACATGCAAATATCTAAATATTTCTTCGAA
Source organism: Cosmia pyralina (assembly GCA_946251885.1). Taxonomy (NCBI): domain Eukaryota; kingdom Metazoa; phylum Arthropoda; class Insecta; order Lepidoptera; family Noctuidae; genus Cosmia; species Cosmia pyralina. Next base: position 18,644,956 of record OX276342.1, on the reverse strand, counting down.
ACGATTACGTCTCATAGAGTTGGCCACCAAAACGTTGTGAGTATCTTCATTTGTCTCCCAATACATTCGTCGTCTTGGTAAAGGCGCGTAACCACTAAGAATTATAATACCCAGAAAACAGTACATCTCATCACCCGAAAGACAAAAACTGTAATTATGTTTTTCAACAGCATCCATTACTGTATGCCTTACAATATACCTTATGACATCTTCGTTAAAAAATAATTCGAAGAATTCTATTGGTTCACTTTCTTTGGTAAGTGTGAGTACAGTTCGTGGAGGTGGAGGTGACCACTCGTCTTGTTGGGGACGTAAGTCTCGCTTTACCCATTTGCGTGGTCTGATGTTCGAGACGTTGCGCTGTCTTGTACGACTTGAAGACGGGCCAGCAGGCTGATTGTGGGCCCTGGTAGACTGTATATTCGAGGAAGAATGTCCATCAGGTTCAGCAGTGATTGTTGGTGTTTCAATTGTTCTACCAGTTGACTGTACAACAGGACGATTACGTCGTGACCGGCGTGAGCTGGATCCGGATGCCGTAGAAATTGGTTCAGAGATATGTGAACTACAACTAGGAACGACTAAAGATTCATCGACGGCTGTGTCGTCATTTATATCTTCTTCGCGTTGTAGCACTACCAACTCGGCTGGAGCGAGTAATTGATGCCGGTTCAACCGATTTATATTGTCACAATCCTCCTCACCTGAGTCGCCGTCTGATATGGTACCATTACAAGGCGGATCTATGTATACATCGACGCCCAGGATATCTTCATCGTCATCAAACGCCTCCAGGGCGTCAGCTATTTCATTTGTAGAGAGTACGTGCCGAGACCTAAAATAAAAAAATAAGAACATAAAGCATGAGATGTGCCCAAAGGGTCGTTATCGACCCACAAAAATATTTCGATTGATAGCCAATAAAAAATACATTCTATACAAAAAAAAAATAACTGTATCTCTAAAATTGATATCTCATTTACCATCAAAATCATTTTTTTCAGTAAAATTACAAAATACTTAGAAAATACTTACATTTTCGTGCACTCAGTCGCAAACTTTTGTCACAAATAAACAAGTTTGAACTTGCACTCCCAGTTGTCACTTGAATTATTATAGGTTATCTATGATATTATGCTGTGTTCCAAATTAGTTCTTCCGTCTAACAAAAGATGGCACTATAATTTAAATTAATGCAACAGCTCGCTGTCAGTCTGTATTAGGGGTCATGAAGGAATTTTTGGTCGTTATCGACCCTGTGGGCATATATGGGTTAGATACATCATCAACCACAACGCACGTGATTCCAGTTGCTTATGCACTAATGACGGATAAAACGGAAGAATCATATGAAATTTTATTCTCTATGTTACATTCTCAAATACCCGAATGGTTACCAAAAAAATTTCACTCTGATTTTGAAATTGCTGCCAGCAATGCTATTTCATCGATTTTCACAGAATGAGGGGACTAAAAGCAAATCCGCCACTGTCCATTATGAACGAAAACTTAAGTATGAATGCCACCTAGTAGAGCTCGTTAAAACGAATTTATTACATTTAACAATTTAGATGCAATGTTCCCACTGTCCCATAGTAAATGATGTTTAAAAATTGAGGTAAGAAGCAAAAATGCCACTGTCCATAACAAATCAGGTGCAAACGCGCCATTGTCCATTTTAGCCAATCACAGACCGCTAAAATCGGCATATTCAAGATGGCCGCAGATGATCGTGACTGTGATTTCGTTGTGAAACTGTGTTTGACTATTTTGTGTTTTAAAATTGCATTTCGTGATAAAACGTGTAAAAAAATGGAAGAAAATGTAGTAGAAGTGACTCCAGAATGCGCTCGCAAAAATAAAAGAGCACCAGAGACGTGGAAGCGGGCTAGAGCAAAGTTTAAAAGGTAAGCATTTTTTCCTTACAATGGCGTGTGTTTGTACAATCAGCACGTAAAGTGAATCTTATTTTTGGATCGGTTATGCACGATTTTTCTTAAATATTCCAAGTTTTTTTTTATTGGTTACTACCTGAGCCCATGACTCCATAAGAGTGTAAATCAGATAAAAATAATCCTTGTTTCTGTAATAAATACCTAATTATTGTTTCTAGGAATCCAGCGCTAAGCGGCAAAAAAGACTTTTTATCATTTTTATTCAGCCCATCTGTCTATCCGTGGATCTTTTATGACCCCATCGTGTGGGTATTTATTGAATAGGTCTCATAAAAGGCAGGTTATTTCAGACTACTTATGTTTACAGGTACTCTGCAAGAATGCCACCAGGTTTGCCACGCTGTAATCATGATGCGGAAAATAAACAGTTTAAATGTTGTAAATTGACGATGCTCGATGTACAAAATTTCCATGAAGAATTTTATAGGACAAAAAATAAAAAGGACCAAGATGCATTTTTATTGAAGCACTGCAGTGTGTCAATGGTGAAAAGACGCCGGCCAAGAGTAGGTCAGCGCCAGCCAACACGAAATACAGGGTGGGCCAATAATTTTTGCAAATAGCAACACTAAATTTCTCGAATACCGTTGGAAGGAGGGCTGCGCGGGTGGCGGGAAACTATGCGTCGCTACATGCAATTTTAGTCACGATGGAGCGCTTCACGGGACAACAGCGTGCTTTTTGTGTTAAACAATTTTACAAAAACAACGATTCCTACGTTACTGTACGACGCCTGTTTCGAATTGAATATGGATTACGCCGTGTAAGCGAGTGTCCAAGTGTTAATTTAATCAAAGCTTGGGTCGTGAAGTTCGAGCAAACGGGATCGACAACGAATATTAAACAAACAGGCCGGCCACGTTCAAGAAGAAGCGATGAGAACATTCGAGAGTGTTATGTATGTGGGTAACTTTAACTAAGGAATCAATAAACAGTCTGCATTGAGTTGCCTTGTATCATTGACGTGTCCCGTACAGAACACTGGCGACGAGCGGTGTTACCGATACTTACCTACGATAACTACGCGTGTGAACATTTTGTTAAAAATGCCAATCGGACGTATAGAACCTTTTGATTTAGCAAATAACAATTGGGATGCGTATGTGCGACGTGTCAATCAATTTATAACACTGAATAATATTGACGAGGCGTTAAAGTTAGCAACTTTAGTGACGGTGGTAGGCGCGGAATGTTACGAATTGATGTGTGATTTGTGTGCTCCCGAAACCCCTGAATCAAAATCTTTCCAACAAGTAGTTGCGCTAGTGAAGGAGCACCTGGAACCAGACAGGTCGGAGATAGCTGAGAGGCACATATTTCGGCAAAGAATACAGAAGCAAGGTGAAAATATTCGCGAATACCTACAAGCTCTCAAACACTTAGCTAAAACGTGCAACTTCGGCGCTTGTTTGGAAGTGTGCCTACGAGACCAATTTGTATCGGGGCTGAACGATGAAGACATGAGGTCAAGGATCTTTGCAGAACGTGATATTGGTTACAAGCGAGCCGTGGAGTTGGCGCTGGCGCTGGAGGCAGCGGAGCGGCACGCAGCAATGGCGTGTGTTTCGGCTGGCGCGGCAGCCACGCGGCCCTGCGATGGCCTACCTGTGCCAGCGCAGCAGGATGACGACGGCTTGCATCGGATTAGCGCGAGCGCGGGCGCCTCGCGTGGCGGCAGGACCGGCGCCGGTGGCGGCAGGACCGGTGGCGGCGGCGCAGGCTCGAGCCGTGCGCAGGCGCAGCGCACGTGTTCGCGATGTGGTAAATCGGGCCATTCCGAGGGCAAATGTCGGTTCAAGCAATATAGTTGTGACGTGTGTGGTGAAAAGGGCCATTTAAAAGCAGTGTGTGTAAAAAATAGGAACACAAAAGGATCTAAAGGTCAGTTTTTTTTAAATGACTCAGATTCGGAAGATGACATTTGTAATTTCTATAATTTGGTAATTAACAGTGATGGTGATGGACCGTATTACGCAAATTTGATCGTTGAAAATGTTAAATGTAGATTCGAGATAGACACTGGAAGCAAAATATCTGTAATTTCAAAATGTTATTATGACAATTATTTTTCAAACGTTCCAATCGAAAATAAACTGATAACTTTAAAATCGTATACAGGTGACGTCATCGAGACCATCGGTTACATTGTTGTTAGCGTTGTATGTGGTAAACATTACGCAAAACTTAAGTTATATGTCATTGATAATGGTGGCCCACCGTTAATGGGCCGTACTTGGATCAAGAATTTAAAGTTAGCTGTTATGGAATGTTACAATTTAACAGACGACAACTCTTTGGCGGCACCGTTACAAAAAATGTTTCCAGAGGTTTTCGCTGAAGGTTTAGGCACATTTAAAACAAAATTTCACCTACATTTAAAGGATGATACACCAGTTTATGTAAAAGCACGGTCGTTGCCACTGGCTTTACGCCAGCCAGTGGAGCAGGAGCTCGAGCGGCTGCAGCGGGAAGGGGTCATTTATAAGGTGGAACGATCAGACTATGGCACTCCTATAGTGCCGGTGGTTAAAGCTAACGGCAATATTAGGTTGTGCGGTGATTACAAAATAACAATCAATCCACTATTGAAAGATTACCACTACCCGCTGCCCCGCATTGAGGACTTGTTCGCAGCTTTAGGTGGGGGAGAGGAGTATAGCAAATTAGACTTATCAAACGCATTCCAACAGTGTATTTTACATGAGGATTCCCAGCCGATGACGGCAATCACAACTCACGTTGGCACTTTTGTATATAGAAGAGTACCATTCGGTATTAAATGCATACCCGAAAATTTCCAAAAAATTATGGAAGAAACGTTAAGTGGATTGCCGTCAACAGCGGTTTTCGCGGATGACATTTGTGTTACTGGTAAAGATAGAACTACACATTTAGCCAATTTAAAAGCGGTGTAGCACCGCTTTTAAAGGCTCAATCAAAATGGTTTGAGAATAAATTTTGCAAAGTGTAATTTCTTTAAAGACAGCGTTACCTATTTGGGCTATAAAATTGACAAGTTTGGGTTACATACGGATAGTAAAAAAATTGACGCCATTGTAGCAGCACCTGAGCCAACAAATGTTACACAGCTCAAGAGTTTTATGGGACTTGTAAATTTTTATTCAAAGTTTTGTGTCAACATAAGCGATATTTTAAAGCCCCTTTATTTTTTGTTAAAGAAAAATGTAGAATGGCAATGGACTGACGAGTGTAATAGGGCATTTATAAAGATAAAAAAGGTGTTAAGCCGCGCTCCTGTTTTAGCACATTATGATGCAAGTCTCCCGTTAATTCTATCAGTTGACAGCAGCGCATATGGCGTGGGCGCGGTATTGACGCAGCGTCACGCTGACGGTTGCGAGCGCCCGGTGTGTTGTGCTTCAAGGACGCTCAACTCGGCCGAAGTCAATTACTCGCAGTTAGATAAGGAGGCGCTGGCTATTGTATTCGGTGTAACTAAACACCATCAGTATGTTTATGGCAGACATTTCACACTTCGCAGTGATCACCGACCCTTAAGTTACATTTTTGGTAAAAATAAAGGAATACCAGTGACCGCTGCCAGCCGCTTACAGCGTTATGCTGTTAAGTTGGCTGCTTACGACTTCAATATTGAATTCGTAACATCGTCTAAAAACTATTTTGCGGACGCTCTTTCACGCCTTAATCTAGACTTGACAAAGCGTCAAGTTAGAGGTAAAGACCAAGAATGTAGCTATTTAAATTACGCGCAGGAACATTTTCCAATCGGTTTTAAAGATATCAAAACTGAGACTCGGAAGGACGCACTGTTAAGTAAAATATACGGTTTTATAATGTACGGATGGCCCACTGATAAATGGGCTGATAAAATAGAAAATACTTATTACAATAGAAGAGACCACTTGCATATTGATCAAGGCTGTATAATATGGGGTTATCGTATTGTGATACCAAAATCGTTACGAGAGCTAGTTCTGACTGAGATTCACGATGGGCACCCAGGAATTGTCAAAATGAAACAAATCGCGCGTAATTACGTATGGTGGGAGAACATTGATGCAGACATCGAACTCGTGGCGCGCGAATGTGCTGCTTGCAGGGAACTGCGGCCCGCGCCCCCCGCCGCGCCACTGCACTCGTGGCCATGGCCGGCAGAGCCGTGGTCACGTCTGCATCTCGATTTCCTCGGCCCGTTTAATAATAAATATTTTTTAGTACTGATTGATGCACACTCAAAGTGGATAGAAGTGGAACCAGTTAGCACAACGTCTGCCACTATCGTCATAGACTGTTTAAGACGGTTGTTTGCTCGTTTTGGATTGCCTAAACGCATAGTAAGCGACAATGGGCCACCTTTCTCATCCTTTGAGTTTGCTCAATATTTGGAACGCAATGGTATTAAACATACATTAATACCCCCGTATCACCCCTCTAGCAACGGAGCCGCGGAAAATTCAGTGCGGTCCGTTAAACGTATTCTCAAAAAGGCACAATTAGAACGAGAAGATTTCAATACAGCATTAAGTCGATTTCTATTTATGTATAGGAACACTGAACAAAGTACCACCGGGATTGAACCGGCGGTAGCCCTTCTAGGCAGGCGACTACGCGGCCGTCTTGATCTGCTGCGGTCTGACACAGCGGAGCGTGTGCGCAGCGACCAGCTACGACGCGAAGATAGCCACAAACGTCCGCTGCGGACGCTAGCCCAGCAAGAACCAGTCATGTTACGAGATTACACGAAATCAAATCGTAAGTGGACTGAGGGTGTTGTGACCGAGCGTACGGGGCCAGTTTCCTATACGGTGACAACGAGTGCCGGTCAGACTCATAAGAGGCATATTGAACAACAACAAACTCGTAAATCGCGGCATTCTTTGAGTAAGGCAATTGATGTAACATCATTCGATCAAAATGACAGCAAACAACATGCTACAGAGCCAGAGCAGTCAGTTTCTAAGGGTACGGACGACAAAGATGAAATCTTTGATAGTGTGGGAGAGGGAGCGGGAACCGCGGCGCAGTCACCACGGCCAAGCCCGCCGTCCACGCCATCTGCTGCTGCTAACACTTGTCGCGTACGCAGGAAAGCGGCTATACGTTGTCGAGAAATTCTTAATAAAATGTAAACACAGTGTAACATTGTTATGTTTCTGAATTGTTATTGTTGGGGCCTATTTCACGATGTCCGAATAGCCACTACTAATTAAAGAAATGGAACAGATTTTATACAGGGTGTCCAAGAACCTGGCGTCCAACTGGATTCCCACGATGCCCCAAGTTCTAACAGTACTCAGAAAAATATTTTAAAAAATCCACCCCATGTACTTACAGAATTATACTGATTTCAAAAAAAAAGGGGAAATGAGCACCCTGTGACATACTTTTGAATGCTGTGACTGCTAATGCTGATAATTTCGATATTTCTTGGAGGTTTTGTAATCTAGGGTATTGCTGTGTCTAAATAGAATGTAAAAATAATGTACTTATTGTACCATTTTAAAATAAAATATTATTTTAACTAAAGGTGATATGGAAAACTATTGAATTTCGCAACTTTGACCGACTGTAGTGTAAAAAAAATGTACCAAAATAGTATGGCAAGTGACGTCAAATTTTGACGCGTTTATTCCTCTTTTTAAAAAGGTATAATACTTACACATTAATTTGAAAAAAAAAATTTTTGATAATATTTTTACTCAACAACCCAATTTTTACGATGTCTAACAGAATTCTTAGAAAGAAAAATTTACGACGAATTGAATCTAACCTCTAAAGAATTACTATTGTATGCTCATAAAAATAACAACAGGCCTCTCAAAAAACAGGTTAGACCGTAAGGGACGGTATGTGCATGCATCTCACCATAGTGATTCGTTATTACAACAGGAGGGAGCAAGACAGAAACTATCTTTGCGATTTGCTGGTTCTTCTTTATGGTACCCCATTATTCAGGTAAGAGTGAGGGAGAAAAAGGTTAGAGGTGCGAGTGAGATAGATAGTGACGCTATCTGGGATCGTGCTATTTAGGATAACAGTACGGTCAGTACGCGTCACTGCCTCCTGCCGTTACTACGCACCTCTCTCTTATTGTTACCATTGATCACGTACTACGATTTAAAGCTTTGTTTATTGGACTCGATTACTCTTTGTGCTCTGGACTTTGAAACGAACTCTTTACGACGACCTTTGCCTGTGTTTGGACAGTTTGTGTTTTGTGTGTGCTACCATGGCGACCTACACTCCGCAAGAATACGCAAATATGCACTACATTTATGGAGAATGTAGAGGTAATGGACGAGCTGCAGCGAGACTTTACAGAGAAAGGTATCCGAGGGCTACGCGATATCCCGACCATCGAGTTTTCATTAATGTGCACAGATCACTATGTGACGGGCGGTTCCCCAATCAAGTAGCTGGTGAAGGACGACCCGTAAATGACTTCATACGCGATGAAGTTTTAGAGGCGGTGTCGGCAAATCCAAGCATCTCTGTGCGAGGAATAGAAGCTGATACGGGGATACCGAAGAGCACAGCACACAGTATTCTCCAAAAAGAAGAATATCATCCGTACCACGTACAGCGAGTGCAAAGTCTTTTACCTCGAGACTATCCGAGCCGAGTCGCGTTTTGTGAAACAATCCTGCAAAAACATCGAGAAGACGAAAACTTTATCGACAAAATTTTGTGGTCAGATGAATCAACATTTAAGAAGGATGGCTACATGAACCTACACAACTTGCACGAGTGGCATGTGGAAAATCCGCACTTGATGCGAGAAGATAGATCCCAGTACCGGTTCAAAGTGAACATGTGGACCGGTATTCTCTGTGGGAATATTATTGGTCCATTTGAGATGCCCGAGAATTTGACTGGCGAATCATATTTAAATTTTCTTCAAAATGATTTGCCAAACTTACTAGAAGAGACCCCACCAGATATGTGGTTCCAACACGACGGCTGTCCAGCACATTTTCGCGTATCCGTTAGAGAGTTTTTGGACGAGCAATACCCGAACAGGTGGATTGGGCGATCAGGAACAATCCCGTGGCCAGCCCGCTCACCTGACTTAAATCCGCTGGATTTTTTTTTCTGGGGAACTATGAAGGAGCTCGTTTATGCGAAGCCCATTAATGACATCGCTGACCTTCGTGAGAAGATAACACAAGCAGTGCAGGTGATACGTCAAAAAAGTTACTCGCGAAACATAAAGCGGTCCTTTTTAAGGAGAGTGAGAGCTTGTATTGCCGCGGGTGGTCAACATTTTGAACATTTATTGTAATAAAATATCTTTAAACTAACATTCTTTGCTTTTATTCTACTGGGAACCCATCTACCTGTGTGTATTTCCTTCTTGCTCACTCTTGGAACCGAAGTAAATAATAGTAGTAACATAACAGTTTCTAAGATAAGAAAGGGTCCGACAGTTACCGTTAGTAGGTAGGCACTTCGTAAAAATTGGGTTGTTGAGTAAAAATATTATCAAATTTTTTTTTTTCAAATTAATGTGTAAGTATTATACCTTTTTAAAAAGAGGAATAAACGCGTCAAAATTTGACGTCACTTGCCATACTATTTTGGTACATTTTTTTTACACTACAGTCGGTCAAAGTTGCGAAATTCAATAGTTTTCCATATCACCTTTAGTTAAAATAATATTTTATTTTAAAATGGTACAATAAGTACTTTATTTTTACATTCTATTTAGACACAGCAATACCCTAGATTACAAAACCTCCAAGAAATATCGAAATTATCAGCATTAGCAGTCACAGCATTCAAAAGTATGTCACAGGGTGCTCATTTCCCCTTTTTTTTTGAAATCAGTATAATTCTGTAAGTACATGGGGTGGATTTTTTAAAATATTTTTCTGAGTACTGTTAGAACTTGGGGCATCGTGGGAATCCAGTTGGACGCCAGGTTCTTGGACACCCTGTATGAAATTGTCAGCCGGGTATGTTAATGGGAACTTAGTCGTGGAGGGTGAAACAGGCTCTTACACATTAAACATTATAGCACTAACTTATGGTGTGGTTTTAACTTTTGTAACTTATGTATCTTTTCACAACAGTCATAAAGCCTGTGTGGCAGGTATTATTAGAATAACATATTTGTGCATAATTTGGGAGGGAAAAGTGTTATGTATGTGGGTAACTTTAACTAAGGAATCAATAAACAGTCTGCATTGAGTTGCCTTGTATCATTGACGTGTCCCGTACAGAACAGAGAGGTTGAAATTTCCGTTCGGAACGATCCAGAATTATCTACGCGTAAGCGTTCGGCGGTTCTGGCATTACCGAGAACCAGTCTACGGCGGATTTTGCATCTAGACCTCAAACTGCACCCGTATAAGCTTCAAATTGTGCAGGAGATGAAACCAAATGATTACATTCAACGTAAGTTATTGGCTGACACAATGCTGGAGCAATTCTCTAGCCTGGAGAATGTATTCTTTACGGACGAGGCCCACTTTCACATCAACGGGCACGTGAATAAGCACAATTGTCGATATTGGAGCAGGGAAAACCCTCGCCTTAAACACCAAAAGCCACTTCATTCACCTAAAACGACAGTATGGGCTGCCATATCAGCAAAGGGCATAATTGGTCCGTATTTCTTTGAAAATAATCAAGGAGATAATGTAACTGTGAATTCAGCGGAATATGTCAAGATGTTGCGAGAGTTTTTGACGCCGCAGTTGCATGAATTTCAAGGATACAACAGCAGGACCTGGATGCAACAAGATGGCAACATGCCACACGTCAAATGTGACTTTACCGGTAGTCAAAGAAATGTTTCCGAATAAATTGATTTCTCGCAGAGGTGATATTCCATGGCCTCCGAGAAGCCCGGATCTTACACCATGCGATTTTTTCTTATGGGGATACCTGAAAAGTCGAGTCTACCTTAATAAACCGACGAATATATCCCAATTAAAACAAAACATCCACGACGAGATAGCCGCGATCCCCCGCAGCATGTGTCAGCGAGTTTTCCAAAGTTTGCGTAGTCGATTGCTAGAGTGCCAACGACGAGACGGTGCACATCTCGACGATGTCATTTTTAAAAAATAAATTTCATTAAATTTTCAAAACGTTAAATATATAATCAACAAAATAACAGTTGTAGTTTTATTTCTATTCATGTTTTAAAAGTGCAAAAATTGTTGGCCCACCCTGTATAACAAAATTATTTGTTCGGAAGAGAAATTCAGTGAAGTTATTACGAGTTTGCCAAAAAACTTTCATAACTATTTTGGGGGTTACCGAGCACAGAATAAGAAAAGTATCTCGAACATTTGTCAGCACAGGAACCGTAGTTCAAGAAAAAAGGGGTGGAGATCATACATCGGGCAAAAATGTGCATAAATTAAGAGAAGTCAAAAGATTTATAGAATCATTTCAGTGCTTGGAGTCACATTATTGCAGATCTACCATTATGAGAAAATATTTGCCATCTACTCTAAACATTCGGAAAATGTGGAGAATGTATAATCAGAGCAAAGAACTCCAAGTACGTGAATGTTATTTTAGATCAATCTTCAACACATGCTACAATCTGGGATTTGGAAGCTCTCGTACGACACTTGTTCTAAGTGCAATGAGCTGCTTGAACGCATAAAAAAGTCAACAGATCCAACTGAAAAAGTAAATTTAATGACAGAGAAAAGGGTACACATGCTGAAGGCCAGAGCATTTTATCGACTCCTAAAAGAAAAAAGGGACGATTTAGTTGTGCTTTCTTTTGATTGCCAGAAAAATCAGGTTTTGCCTAAAATATCTGATCAGGCAGCATATTACAGTCGCCAATTATATATATATAATTTTGGAGTCGTAAAGCCAGTGCCAGAAAATACCTTGAACAGGGACAACGTAACGCTGTATACCTGGACTGAAGATGAATATCGTAAAGGCGCAAATGAAATAGCGTCAGCCGTCTATAACACGCTTCAAAATACAATGCTCAATGAAAATGTCAAAACTGTTCGACTGGTGGCGGATGGATGCGGCGCCCAGAACAAAAACAGTATTATGGTCGGTATGTGCTCCAAATGGTTAACTCAGGCACCGCACCATATTTAAACTAGTTTTCCCCATTCCCGGTCACTCGTTTATTCCACCTGATCGGGTTTTCGGTCTTGTTGAGAAGGAAATAAAACGTATGGAGACCATTTTAAAACCTGCGGAATACAAAGAAATCTTTAATAAATATGGGACTGTTGTGTTACTGAACAATGTTAAGGATTGGAAAACTGCTCTCGGAAATATAATTCGTCCACCGGGAAACTGGCACTTCCAATTTAACCAATGCAAAAGATTTTTCTTAAAACGAAACAGAAGCAATGATGTTTATGTAAGAGGGGAGCCTAACTATAACGCTGATATCGGAAGTTACAAGTCAGTTTTAAAGAGAGGAAAAACATTTATTGACCTGAATCCGGATTTGGTAGAAAAAGACAAAGTTGCAGTAAAGAGAGATAAAATAAAAGATGTTGACGCTCTACTAAAAAAACACTTTGGCGATAATTGGAATTCTAGGGATGATTTAAACTTCTACAAGAAGGTAATGCTACGAGCAGATAACGAAACTGAAGATTGTGAAGATGAAGATGTCTGTGAAGTTGCAGTGCCTGATACGGACTTAAGAATTTAATTACCAACATAATTGAACTCAATCAATCAATTTACTTACGGACTTACGAATTCAATTGCGTAATAAAACTTAATTTGTTACTGTATTGCTGGTTTTTATAAAATAAACGTCTTTATTGAATAAAAAAAATACAACAATCTGCCTTGTTTCGTTGACTGTACTTTATCTACTAATAATACGCTTAGAAGCAAATGCACTACTGTCCTTTCCCTTAGCTGCAAATTCGCCACTGTCCAATGTCAGTTACACGCAGATTCACCACTGTCCAATGTGAGATGCAAAGTCACCACTGTCATGTCTGTTTATTAGGTTTTTATTTATTTATTTATTTATTTATTTATTTTAAGGAGAACCAACAGCTTTAACAGATAGATAACAATTGAATATAAAACAAAAAGCCAATTACAGGTTCTCACGGGTAAAAACAGAAAAAGTAGTACAAATCTTAAGATCACTAACAAGCACGATAGAAAGAAAAAAAAAAACACAAAAACAATATTATATACCTACATACATAATATATAAAAGGTACAAAAAATCTATGCAGTTTTGAAGAAGTCAGCGTTCAGCCGACTGCGTGCAGTATAGGATTTGGTGGTAAATGGATCAAATGAGAACTCTTTACAAAGAACATTAAAATCCTTACTCGCCCGCACCATATATGAGTTTTGCCTTTTTATCGAAATTTTTTTTATCGAATTTATATTAGTTTAGAATAGAATGCATATTGATTTCTATTTAAAATATCTTTCCAAACATTAAAAACATGCATTGCTATAGACAATCGAATATAATGTTGCTTTGCTAAAGTTTCTTCGAATGACCTAAATACAATTTATGGACAATGGCGCATTTGCTTTTAGCCCCTCAGATGTCCAGTTAATAAAATGTTTCTATCATTTTACAAATTCACAATGGAAAAAGGCCAAAAAAATGAAAATGCAAAGCAAAGATGGAAAAAGAGTGGTCGGATTATGTGCTGCACTTGCTTTGCTACCTGAAAAAAAAATTGATGAAGGTTGGGATTATATACAATCTGATTGTCCTAAAACACCAAAAATTTAAAAATACCTTCAATATTTCGAGAACACATGGCTAAAAAAGAAATCATTTAGAATACAATGGTCCGTATATAATAATAATAAATAATAATAAATAAATAAATATGTTTGGACATATCACACAACGCCATCTAGCCCCAAGCTAAGCAACCTAATGCTTGTGTTATGGTAACGAGATGGCTGATAAACTACTTATATACATTTTTTTTTTTTTTTTTTTTTGTAAATACATACATATTATAGATAGAAAAACACCCAAACTCAGAACAAATACTTGTAGGTCGTACAAATATTTGTTCCGTGCGGGAATCGAACCCGCGACATGCTGCGCAGCAGTCAATCGCTCAACCACTGCGCCAACCGTGTCGTCGTATATGGACAAAGGCATCGAACTAATAGTGTTGTAGAGAGCTGGAATGCTCAACTTAATAAATTTATGAAGAGACATAATCCAATAACAGTTTCTCGTTTGCTCAAAACATTATTAGACAAAGAAAGCAATTCCTCCGAAGAACCGTCTCCTCGCCGGAGTGAATTAATATATAGAGACGAATTCATTCAAAAATGCCAAATGGAGTTAATACACGATGAAATAGATGTCGGCTATTTTTTAAATAAATTGAGATAGATTTTTTTTTAATGATCTAAGAACGGCAACAAGATTATTTAGTTCGGTGCCGGTCCCCATACACGCACCATTTCACGATGAAAGTTTTAGTTATGAGCAAGGTTTTCTCTACATTTTTAGGTTATTGGTATTTAAACTGTAAATGTATTCCCAACATTTTTTGGGAAGAAGTGGCCGAGAAGTAAAAAATCCCAATACGCGTTTCTCTTTTTTTCTTTGTTTTTTTTTTTTGCGAGAGGAGTGGCGATAGAAGCGGAACGGTGCCTCCGTTGTTTTTCCACTAAGATTTTACCATTGAGTTTGGCCTTTTTCCATTGAGGATTTGTGAAATGATAGAAACCGATGACAGAAACCAAATTGGAATTAATATAATTTGCAGCTGCAGTTCTTTACAAAATCCAAATGAACTTTCTTAATGGACCATTCTGGTAACTGCGATTTAATAATTTGAAACATTATTATTATAACTTCGAGAAAATTATATTACGGTTTTAATTTTTGACATAACTTTAGGTACACTACAGCAGTCAAACTTTATATACAGGTAGGAGTATAGCGGCCACGGCTTATTTTAATTTAATTTAAATTGTTTTTTTTTTAAGGACGCTTTTAACGTTCTGCATCGTTCTCACATGTGAAATTTCAACATGAATGATGTAACCATTATTTTGTAACCATATCTTGATTTAAAAGAGTGTCCGTGGAGTTTCTTGCCCGTTCTTCTCCATAGGTATCTACTATGCTTTGGAATGGGCGCCTAGCTTCATCTTTCTGACTGACCGACCCCTTGACAATTCAAAAGTGCCTGTAATTGGTTTAATTGAAATAAATGCTGTTTTTTTTTTTTTTTTTTTTTTGATCATTGAGTAGTTTGACCACAGGGAAAGATCCATCGTCAAATTTCCTTGTGGTCAAATCAGTTGGGCAAAATAGTTTGACTACGGGGAAGGACTGAATCCAGGGAAGCAATGTCTTCTCGCACTGCTTGTTTATAGTACCTGAGGAGCGGCGCGCGGATTGAGATATATGATTGCTGGAAGATAATAAATCCTAAAACCTAACAATTCATCTTTCTCGAATTCTAAAATCATCCCTTATTTTGTCCCCTTAGGGGATGATTTTTCAAAAACGCTGGACTACATAATATGTTACCAGAAGGAAACACTGAATCTTTGCTTTATTTCCTACCAAAAGCATAAATTTGAATTTTCATATCCCTAACTTAAGAAATGCTGGGCTTCCCATACAAACTTTCATCCCCTATATCACCCCCTGTAGGATATTTTTTTAAGACAAAAAGTAGGCTATGTCCTTCCCGAGGATACTATCTACCGTAAAACATGGCAACTTTGCCCTCGACATTTGACTTTGCCCAGTTGTGTATTTTTTTTTTAAATTTAATACATACCAAATTTGTCTATAGTTAGTTATAGTTATTATAGTTACCTACAAAAAACAAGGTCGCCTAAACCGATGGCAGTAAAAAGGAGTAAAATAATAACTACAGAACCTGGAATGTCCGTTTGTGCTGCAGATATATTAATACCTACAAATAGTACCGGTAAAAATACTAAAAATAAGAAACCTAAAAGAACTTTGCTACTTGAAAATCAAGAAGTTCAATTGAGTGATACAGAAACTATGTTGCAAGACGGTGAGATCAATATATACAACAGGAAACTGCAGAACACATGAAAGTTTTAAGAAAATATGATAATATAGAAGAAAGAGACGAAGTGTATACACTTGACGATAGAACAGGAGATTTTGTTAGAAACACACCTAAAAATATTGAAAGTATGGAAGAACCAGAATACGAAAATATAATTTTTCCGTTTGACAACTCGCAGTCTGTACCTATTCAACACATTTATACAAATATTAAGAACCCAGATTGTCTTAGTAAAATTTGTATCTCGGTAATAAATAACCATATGACTTCCTCAATACAGCACACTAGTTCGACATCACCAAATTATGTGCATGTTTTCAGCAAAAAACTTAAAGGCGACATTCAAAACATGCCATTTAGGTAGGGTTGCCATACGTCCCGTATATACGGGACTGTCACCGTATTGGACTACCCCGTCCCGTATTACTACATGTCCCGTATTTCGACAAAATACGGAAATAGAGGCGAGTGGCGCGGGCGGTGTACGTTACCCCAGCAAGAAAGTGTCTCGTAGAGTTATATGAGTAGAACGTATAATTGGTGCCTTATCTGCTGTAAATGTGCCCCCACATAAAAAATGTGTGTCCCCCGTCGTTTTGGAAAAAAACGGAAAAAACGATTCTTGCTGGGGTAACGTTTTTCTAGCAGGAAAATTCTAAACGAATGATCGGAGAGAGAAAAATTGTGCATGGCCAGAGAGCTTATATGTGTGCCAAAATGTGCCCCTAAAAATAAAATCTGTGCCCCTTCAGGTTTTCGAGATATTGCATTTCCTGCTGGAGTAACGTTTTGATGAATCGTATATCTCTAAAACCATTGCATGTGCCCCTGTAGAATAAACATACACGAGTAGCTCTTAATGTGTGCCCCTTAGTGCCCCAATTAGATTTAAGAAATTATTAATAGGTTTCAAGTTATCGCGGTTTTATGAAAACCCGAAAAACATCGCAGCGCTTAAATGAGACAAGGTATAAGTTCGCTGAAAACTGTATTCGGTCCTTCTTGACGCTAATAATAACCATACAAAGTTTCAAAACTGTTCATGCATGCGTTTTTGAATAATCTTGTTAAAAGTCAAAACGATGGTGTCATAACTTTGACGGCAAAATACAAGGAACCGGCTCAATCCGAGATGTGTAGGTGTAAACCAAAATTATGTGCCTTTAGTCAAAACTATATTTCGCATTAAGTAAATATAAACAAAAAACCAAAATATGTAAACAACGGCTGGTTATCCGACCAAATTCCAATGACTACTAAAAAGCGACTGATTCATACATATCGATGACCTTCTTTATTGGACGTATTATACCTAAGCTGTTGTCCGTACAGTTACGTTCAAAAGTTTTGACATGATATATAATCCCTTAATAACTAGAAGTTATTAAGGGATTATATATTATGTCATAAACCTAGCACAAGAAGAGAATTAAATACGTATTAAACAAAAAACTTTTTTACAAAAAAATACAACCGACTTCCAAAAACAACACTACAAAGTGAAAAATAACTTAAATTTCGGAAGTCGGTGTCGGTGTTAAATGTATTTTCGTTTTTTGCCACCGACTTCCGAAATTAAAGTTATTTTTCACTTTGTAGTGTTGTTTTTGGAAGTCGGTTGTATTTTTTTGTAAAAAAGTTTTTATTTTTCACTTTTTAGTTGTGTACCTACCCCACACAAATTCTAATACCACTATCTGCAAAACAAACTAGAACATCATCCATATAAAAGTGGGGAAAAAATACGTATTATTGAAGCTAACTCAAAAACTACCCAAGCAAAGTTAATCAATTTTATATGGGACCAACTGTGATGTATACCCTCTCGAATAAAACAAAAAAAATCGGTCCAGCCATCTTCGAGTAATCAGGGAACATATATAAAAAAAAAGCTTCCGACGAATTGAGAACCTCCTCCTTTTTGAAGTCGGTTAAAAAAAGAAAACAAATTACTGTATCGATTTTGATGAAATTTCTATTGGTCCAATCGGAAAGTATGTATATGCTTACAGATGAAAACAAAACAAACATGATTTAGAACATGTTTTGTAAAAAATAAATAAATAGGTAAAGCAATGAAAAAAATCCAAGTACTTGATAAGTGTACAAGTATTTTTAAATAAGTCAAAACGATGCCATTAAATACTTACCACCGCAGATCGTGCCATAAAATTCACCACCCCTACAACCACATAATTGTTATAAAATGCTTAATACGCCACTTTCAACCAACTTAAAGAAAAAAGTAACAAACAGTATCAGTGCAACCGCGTGACTCAACGTAACAGTGTCCATGGCGTCATAACATAACTGCAACTGTTTACAAATACCAAGTGGCAAGAAAAAATCCAAACGCACTTCCTAGTCAATAAACACTTCGTACCTATTATTCATAATAGAGCGACGTTACACGTAACTGTCTCTGTCACACTAACACCGTACGCGTACTAGCTGTCTCACTTTCTCCAAGCTAGACAAAGCGACTCCTTGCGACACGACGTCAGCGGATGCCGCGGGGCCAGAGATATATGCAGCGGTGTGGGGAGGCGAAAAAAGGGAATCTTCTACTAAGGTGAATGCTCCAACCAACCCGCGAAATTAAAATTTTCTTACTTTTCTTGCAATTTGCAGGCCAGTGCTAGGTTGTATGTTGATTAAAATATTATTCGCGGCTGTAAAACATATGTAGTTACAGAATTATAATCATCAAAATCATCAATACAACGCTCTAAGTTCATAAAGCTGTAAGAATGACTTTTTCTGTTTTTTTTTGTTCCTACGCCTTTATGAACTTGGAGGGTTGTATTGGTGATTTTGATGATTATAATTCTGTAACTACATACGTCTTACAGCCGCGAATAATATTTTAATCAACATACAACCCAGAACTGGCCCGCAAATTGCAAAAAACGCAAGAAATTTTGAATTTCGCGGGCTGGTTGGAGCATTCCCCTTAATGATGAAAAACTTGCTGTTAATTTATCTAACCTACGGCTTATCAACAAATATATATACGAGTATATATATATATATATATATATATATATATATATATATATATATATATATATATATATATATATATATATATATACAGGGTTACAGGTTAAGTCGACCTATTCCCTTTAAGGGCATGTTCTTTACATTGTTTCTGATTGATTTGGCTATGAAACACCCTATCCTAAATCTAACCGTTTTCGAGATATTTGAAATTAATTGTTTTTTATAAAAAATACCCGATTTTTGTCTATCAGCTCAGATATTGTGAAACGTGTAAGTCTTATTATTACTGTTATTTATTTTTTACATGTAAAATAAGATGCTTTATGACCTAAATAACCAAGATTGTCCATAAAATTAATAAATAAGTCGTTGTAGATGATTAAACTTTCAAAAAAGTAATTAAAATTTAGAAAGCTTAATTTTTGTTTAAGGATATCTAAAAAAAAAATTATGGCACTTGTTTTGCAGATGAGCTTAAAAATATCTACGTTTCATCAGCTATCCAACGAGGTATGATAATCTAGGGTTAAAAAAAACAGTCATAGAAAAAACTTAGTTGCGAGCCCCCAGGTAGTAGACCCTAGCCTATTGTCCTTTAAGGTTAATGCGGTGAGTGTGAGCGAGATACCTTACTATACGCTTTGTGCAGGTGTGAGTGGGAAACATAACGTGAAGAAACCGGTTTGGTAATACAATGCGCTTTGTGTTTGGTTATCATTATCCAACAATAATCTGTTAGTCTGCTTATGTGATTCGTCCGTGGTAGATGCGATATTATTTTGTTCTCTGTTTTCTATTCGACTTGGCTGTGTTTCTGGACTGTTTCTTCTGATTCCTGACTTACTGTGCGTGTTAACTGGATTCTGATTGTGCTTGTGATACGGAACTGTTCAAGATGGCAGCCTACACGAATGAGGAATATGCTGACATGCTAATTTGCTATGGATACTGCAATTGTGTGTCTGCGCATGCTCGCAATGAGTACATAATACGCTATCCCGACCGTCGAGTGCCGGATGTGAGCGTGTTCAACGGAGTTTATCGAAGACTTCGAGAAACTGGCTCCGTTTCAAGACGACGTACAGACTTGGGAAGACCACGTGTGATTGATGACGACGAAGAACAAAATAATGAGATAGTGGAACAATTTCGATTGGATCCAACCACTTCCACTAATACTGTTGCCCGTGCTCTGGGACTCTCGCAATGGAAGGTATGGTTTACCGTTCACACAGCGGGCCTATACCCTTACCATTATACGCCGGTACATGCTATCGAAGAGGGAGATCCTGCGAGAAGATTGGATTTCTGCAGATTTATGTTAAATGCTGATTTCGAAGACCCGACTTTCCTTAAAAAAATCTTGTGGACAGATGAGTCTAAGTTTGATAAAGATGGGATTACCAATTACCATAACGCTCATTATTGGGCCCCGAAAGAACAGAGAAATCCAAACAAAAAGAGAGTAAAGGGGTCACAACGAAGATTTAGCCTCAACGTGTGGATGGGTATTATTTCAAATAATTTGATTGGGCCTTATTTTCTCCCTGATAATTTAAATGGAGAACACTATGAAAATTTCTTACGAGGAGACTTAAGTGATTTACTAGATGATTTACCACTAAATCTAATAAGAGACATGTGGTATCAGCATGATGGCTGCCCCGCCCATTTCAGGAGAAGTGTCAGAGAATGGCTGGATACAAATTATCCAAATAAGTGGATTGGACGAGGTGGGCCTTTACCCTGGCCAGCTAGAAGTCCTGACATAACCCCCATGGATTTTTACGTATGGGGGCACATGAAGAGTCTTGTATACAGTGACCCCAACCCAGTTTCATCCGTTGAGGTATTGAGAGAAAAAATAATTAATGCGGCGAATGAAATAAGAAGAACTTTAACTACTGGTGTTGTTAAAAGTGGACTTCGAAAAAGAATGCGAAGATGTGTGCAAAATAGAGGCGGACATGTCGAACACGAAATTTAGAAATTTAACAGTTTTAATAGTTTATTAAAAGCATCTTGTACTAAGCGATTGTTTTATTTAGTATTTTTTTTACCTCCCCTGTAGCCAATGAAATTAAGTTTTGCTCTGCATTTTTGATAAAACCCCAGATTATCATACCTCGTTGGATAGCTGATGAAACGTAGATATTTTTAAGCTCATCTGCAAAACAAGTGCCATAATTTTTTTTTTAGATATCCTTAAACAAAAATTAAGGTTTCTAAATTTTAATTACTTTTTTGAAAGTTTAATCATCTACAACGACTTATTTATTAATTTTATGGACAATCTTGGTTATTTAGGTCATAAAGCATCTTATTTTACATGTAAAAAATAAATAACAGTAATAATAAGACTTACACGTTTCACAATATCTGAGCTGATAGACAAAAATCGGGTATTTTTTATAAAAAACAATTAATTTCAAATATCTCGAAAACGGTTAGATTTAGGATAGGGTGTTTCATAGCCAAATCAATCAGAAACAATGTAAAGAACATGCCCTTAAAGGGAATAGGTCGACTTAACCTGTAACCCTGTATATATAAAAACAAATACGGGGTTTTTATTTATATACAAAAAAGAGCTACCTGTTTTTAGTAGTAGGTATTCATCACACATTTCATGAACTATTTTTTTTTTAAACATCGGGACCAATCAAATTTTGGGTCAAAGACCTGGCAAATGGCAAATATCAGGATATTAACCATTTGCCATATCTTTCGTTCACACATAAATTACTGGATGTATTTTTATGAAATTTAGAATGGAGAAGATAACTTACCTTGAAATAGCACTTAGGCTGCTATTTATAATGTACTTAATCATGTGTAAGGTCATAGAAACAGCTAGTAGAATATAATCCAATAACAACTTTATTTTATTACTTATTACTTTTCTACTTCAGTGTACTCGGGCACAACACGTGTTAACCGGTTAGTGAGTAAAGTAAAGAAGGTCATCGATATGTATGAATCCGTCGCTTTTTAGTAGTCATTCAAATTTGGTCGGATAACCAGCCGTTGCTTACATATTTGGTTTTTTGTTAATATTTACTTAACCAATTCGTTGCGGATGGCACGTTTCAGTGCCATCACTTCTTTTTAAGTGTGGCGTCAGGCACGGATATGTGTCATTTTGAAATCGATGATAACTCCTTCAATTAAGTTTTATGGAAGTTTTACCTGAAACCAAACTATCTTCATTTTTCACGTATATTAAGCTCGTAGCCTTCGTTTCTGGATACTGTAATATTTTTAAAAAAATAGGGGGCACCAACCTTTTTGGAAGTTGAAGTATTTGATATTAAATAATTTTCATAGATAGTTCTAGAATATTTCCTAATTTTGTAATAAACGCCATCTATTGCTGAGTAGCTTTACTATTGCTCCAGTAAAATGACAGCTTAAGTGTTACCACTTTTTAATGAATTTTTTGACAAAATAATCGATTCATTTTAGTAACATTCAGTTCAAAATCGATCATGATTGTTAAATTGATTTTATAAAAGAGGATAATAATTATTAGAAGATTATATTTATAATGAAATGAAATACATGATTACCCTGTATTTCATTATAAGTTTACAACAAAAACATTGAGCAATGGTGTCGATTCTCTTGTCACAAATGCCTCTAAACTAGACTAAAAATCACTAAAATTTAGTTTATTCCTGTCAAACGACAATTTACCATTCTGAAACTGACTAAAGTGACACAACTTAACTATATTTTAGTTTGACAGCACTAAGATGGCACTGAGTTATTAATCTATTGAAAATGGCAATTTTGCTATTCTGAATTTCACGTATTTCGCCTAAAATTTTGGTTGTCTAACTAAATCGAACTAAATCTGACTATTTTTAATCGCGATTAAAAAGGTGTGGAATAAAATTAGTTGTCATGAGTATAAATTCACACCAACATAACACCTCGACTTCGGGTGCAAAAACAGTGCTGTATCTTTTTTTTCTTTTGCTTATATCTCGAGAATGGTGTGTCCTATCGCAAAAATAATGAAAATTTCGACCCCCTTTATAAAACCCCTAAACCCCTAAAACTCAACATGTAGGTAATAATTTTTCATATTTTCCATACAAAAAGTAAAAAAATCCTTAAAAAAAAAACACGCCAAGGCCGGTTTTTTGGTTTTTTGTAAATAATCCTATAAAGTAACGTTATTCCTAATCAAAACTTTAATTTATAAAAATTGATTGCTTAGATCGATATAGTAGGAGTTTAAGAGTAAAAATTGAAACATATTTACCTTAATCCACCGATTGAAAATCGGATCTGGCAACACTGGCCACCTACCGAGCGATAGCTGAATATATTTGAATAAATGTTTGCTAGATTGTCGCTCTAATTTTGCTATTTCATACTAGATGGCGTCACTGAGACATGGGATCACAGTTGTTCTATGACATTTCTTTGCATAGCCCCTCTATGTATCTTAAATCTCTTTGCGGTCGGTCTAGGAGCGGCCGGGACCGTCCATTGTTTATTGTAACAACACGTGGTATAAATTTTTTTCTTTCGCGCATCTTGTTTTTGAATTACTTCTGGTTTACTATCCTTAGTTATCAGACGTGCTTACTTTTCTTGTTATTTACCTTACCGATGACTTTCGCTTGTTTACTGGACTCTCGTGTTTTTATCGATTTTGGTTTTGCATTTGTGACGATTTTGGCTGTGTAAAGTGGACTCTGATTTTGCGTTGTGACAATTGTGGCTTTGAACTGGACTCCGTGCGACTTCAGCCTGTGCACACATCTCTACTTGCCGTGAACTTCAAGTAAGATTCTTTTTTATACATAAGTTATTTATCGGTTGTCTAGATCCCATAACATAAGCTTATCGTACTAGTCATAAAATGATGAGTTTTTTCAAATCAAATCATTTTATTGTAGATCTACTGATAAATATTATGTAACTAAATAAGTATTATTACTAAATATAATCTATACGTCTATTACTCTATACAAATAAATAACATTGGAGTGTCTGTCTGTAATATTAAAATAACTGTTAAAACCTCCATAAACCTCTTTTGGTGTACTTTTTACAAATTAAAATAGACAACACAATGAAAAACACGACCAAAAATACGTGTCTCTTTTATTTTCGTTTCCAATAGAGTTTTCATTCTTTTGCAGTTTGAAGAAAATGGAATACCATTCTTCGAGTTCTCCGGAACCTGAACCATTATTTAGCGTAGATCCTTTTCTAAGTGCGCCAGTTCCTGGACCATCATCTGGCATGTACCATCAGAATCCATATATGGATATTCCAAGTTCGCCAATTCCGGGTACATCATCGGCCATAGATCCCGTAAGCGTGGAATTGGAACGAATGATGTCTCCTCAAGAAAGTGAGCAGTTATATGACATTCCAGGCTTACAGTTATATGAAGACGAAGAACTGTATGGAATTCTAACCGGGAATAACGAAGAACTCTTAAATGAGTTAAGCGATGCAAGTGCGAACGAGGATGCAAACATTGTCGATTCTCACGCCAATGAACAGAACGAAGATCCAGAGGAAGAGTCTTTAGAAGAAACAACTGGCTGGTTTCCGGGTAATCCCAGTCAGATGTTACAGATACCATTTACGGGGACAAGTAGTATATTGCAGCCACATGACGCAGAGGTCCAAAGTCCTTTGGATTATTTTTTTTTATTTATGAATGCCCGCTTTTTAAATTTAATATTAAAATGTACAAACAAGTACGGTAACAAATTGAAAGTAGAAGCGACAACTGCACGTTCTCGCTTTAGCAAGTGGACCGATCTAAGTGTCGCCGAATTAAAAACTTTTATTGGCATAATATTACTAATGGGCACCATAAAGCTGAACAGAATGGTGGACTATTGGTCCACTCATTATTTTTTCCGTCTTAGTCCACGCCTATTTATGTCTAGGGATAGGTTTTTTTTAATTTTAAGAGCTTTGAACGTACAAGATATCGAAAGGACGGAGAGTATATTTAAAATAAAATCTTTGATCGATTTGTTCAATGAGACAGTTGACGCCGTATATTACCCATTGAGAGAGTTGACAATTGACGAATCTCTTATTTTGTGGAAAGGGAGACTATATTTTCGTCAATATATGAAAGGCAAAGCCCATAGATACGGCATTAAGCTGTACATTTTAGCCGACGCCAACGGTATAATTTTAAAAATTCACATGTATGCAGGATCCCAAGACGTACAAGTAGGAGGTAGAAACCACGTTAAAAAAGTGGTGCATCTGCTCATGCAAAAATATTTTGACAAAGGGCATGCTTTGTATTTGGACAATTTTTATACCAGCGTAGGGTTGGCTGATGAGTTAATAGGCAAAAACACGTATGTGACTGGTACCCTAAGACCAAACCGTATAGGAAATCCAAGAGAATTAAAAATGTGCAAATTAAAGCCTGGTGAATCGTGTATATTACAAAACAATAAAAAAATTGTCGTCACCAAATGGCAAGATAAACGGGAAGTATTATTTATAAGTACTGAACACAAAAGTAATTATAAAGGGACTACTAGTCGCCGTGTACGCACAATAAAATATAAGCCGGCCCACACAGGCGAAATATCGTAAAAAGTTGGCAAAAACTAAAATCTACAAATTTCACGCTAACTGGTTTCTATTGTTTAAACAACATTCTTAGTAAAACAGGTTAGCTACCTGCGTAAGCGACCCGTCCCCTTTGATTCTTTGTTACCTAGTATCTTAGTCCAAAGTTCAACTTGTTAAGCAGCGGACGTGTTTTGTTTCATTTATTTTTTAAATTCAACTGTAAATTGTGTTAAGTTTTTCGGTGGATTTAAGTGTTGTAATGATGGATTCTACTCCTGGAGGTAAGGAACTATTATTATATCTGTTAAAGCATTATTTTTTAGCTGTATTTTTATGGTTTTTCGTATTTCTTGTAAAATCTGCCGCAATTTTTAGTGTGATCAAACTTCTCTTTGTATAAAAGTACCATATCCAGTGGAGTCAAGCCCTCAAATGTACTTTAAAATGAGCATTACATATTCTTATTTTATAAACATTTACAATGAGATGCTCGTTTTTGCGCACCTTGAACAAACTTTATGAATTTTAGTACTAAGGTAGAATTTTAATAATTTAACGTTTATTTTCTCTTTTTCCAGGATCAAACTCTGAAGAGATTTATATTAGTAGACGTACTCTTATTGAATATTATAGAGAGTGTACTTCAAGAAAGGACACTGAAAAAATACAGTATCTTTATAAAAAAGTGGAAAATGCTCTAAAACAGACTCAAATTTCAAGTGATGCTAAAAGTGTATTGCAAAAACTAATACATCAATATAAATCAAAACTTGAGAAATATCAAAGACATTTTGAAAGATGTCTTAATGCGCATAAAGATTGGTTTGACCAATATGTTTGTTTTAACGTTTCGCAATCTCATAAAAGAAAAGTATCGGTTGGTCGACCCTCTAAGGATTTTGAAGAGTTAAGTGAACGAGCTAAACGGCAAAGAACTGAAAATTTACGACAGCAGGTGACATCCACAGAACTGGCGTATGCCACACAAATGAAATATAGGGAGTGTGGAGAGATAGAAAAATCTAAATTAATAAAAAATGTTTCTCAAGACGTTTTTCCAAGAATGGATAAAAACCATGCCACTCTTTGTCCTGATAAAGCCTTATCTATTGTTATTGAAGGGCAGCTTACGAAGCACCAATATAACATATTAAGAAAAAGTGCAATGGAAGTGAATTGTAATTTATATCCAAATTATGAAGCAATAACCAGAGCTAAAACAAAATGTTACCCTTTTGGTATTTGCACTACAGAATCACGAGCAGAAGTACCTCTGCAAAATCTTATGGATCATACGGCTCAAAGGCTATTATTATCATTAAGTGAAGTAATTCAAAGTCTTAATGAAATCGAACGTCAACATCTTTGCTTGATCTCTAAGTGGGGATGTGATGGTTCTGGAAGTCATTCTCAATATAAACAAAAATTTCAAAATGTCGAATCAACAGATGAATTTATGTTAATTACATCAATAGTGCCAGTGCGTCTTGTGAGTATGGATCATGGGGAAAATATTATCTGGCAAAATCCTCGTCCGTCATCGCCGAGATATTGCCGACCTTTGAGACTTCAGATGGCTCACGAGACAATACAATTGTCAAAATTGGAAGCTGAAAATGTAAAATACCAAATAAAAGATTTGGTTCCAACTACTACTGCTGAATGTGTTGTAATACATGATTTGAAATTAACTATGGTTGATGGCAAGATGATTAATGCGCTCACCGATACAAGCTCAGCCATGCGGTGTTATCTTTGCGGGCTTACCTCTAAAGACTTCAATAATATTAGAAAGTGCATCAGTAAACAAGTAACTGAAGAAAATTTTGAATATGGGCTTTCATCACTTCATGCCTGGATAAGATTTGCTGAGTGTATCTTGCAATTAGGATACAAAAAAAAATTAGGAAAATGGCAAGCAAGAGGTGATGACAAAAAAATTGTTGCCACTGAAAAAAAAAGAATTCAAAAAGAGTTTTGGCAAAAACTAGGGCTACACGTAGACAAGCCTCGCCAAGGAGGAGGAACATCGACAGATGGAAATACTGCTCGAATACTTTTCCAGCATGCAGATGAAACTGCACAAATAACCGGAGTAACTTTAAATATTATAAATAGATTCCACACTATCTTGAACATAATATCAAGTGGTTACAAAATTAATTTTGTAAGATTTAATACGTTTTGCCTACGGACTGCGTCAGCTTTTGTATACAATTACCCATGGTTCAATATGCCCACTACGGTGCACAAAATTTTAGTCCATGGGCCCCTCATTGTAGACAATATAGGCATTGCTATAGGTCTTTTGAGCGAAGATGCTCAAGAAAGTAGGAATAAAGATCTTAGAAAATACAGACAAAACTATTCAAGAAAATTCTCGAGAAAATTAACAATGGAAGACACTTTCAACAGATTAA
This sequence comes from Cosmia pyralina, assembly GCA_946251885.1. Classification (NCBI taxonomy): domain Eukaryota; kingdom Metazoa; phylum Arthropoda; class Insecta; order Lepidoptera; family Noctuidae; genus Cosmia; species Cosmia pyralina. Next base: position 18,617,005 of record OX276342.1, on the reverse strand, counting down.
TGGTATCTTCAGACCCATACATTACTGGGTTAAGGAAATTACCGCCAAAAAAGCGTGTAACTTTAAGTGCCAGTGAAACATGTTTAATCCATGATGATTAAATTAATAAATTGTTTTTTTATTTATTTTGCATATCATTTACAATCCTATGTTATGAGTATTTTTTACCGTTAACGCTTCAATATCATTCATTAATAATTATTATTGTAAAACTGGTTAAAAAAACTGCAATCTGGATTTTTGCCAACTTTTTGTGATATTTCGCCTCTGTGCGGCCGTACAAATAAAGTATAATAAATATATGCGGGCAATAGATCGACATGATCAGATGCTAAGCTATTATTGCTGTGAGCACAAGACCCTGCGCTGGTACAAAAAAGTCATAATACACATAATCCAAATATGTTTGGTGAATGGTTATTTACTTTTCAACGCAAAAAACACTACAAATAAAACTTCATTATATAAATTTATAAAGAGTGTAATGCAAGAATTGTTACCAATGCCCAATGTATCAGAACTTTCTCGTCCTCTATCACAGTCAAAAATACATTTACCCGCCAATTTACCAAAGAGAAGTAATAATACCCTAAGAAAAAGATGCAGAGTTTGTTACACAAAAACTAAAAAAAGGGTATCTGTTATAACTGGCTGTCCCGATTGCCCTGGATTCCCAGGCCTGTGCCTTAATGATTGTTTCAGAGAATTTCACAAATATTGAAATTCTATGTTAGTTAATCGGATCTGATGTAATGATTTTTAATAAATATTATCATCTAAGTCAAAATTTGGTTAAAATTAAAATTGTAATTGAATTAAAATTTGGTTTTATTTAACTTTTGTCCGGTCTTTATTTGATATTAAAATTACTTTTTTATTATATCTAATATTTTCTGCATCTTTATATTTCTTTCATATGGTTTAAAGCGCAATAATTCATTTGAAACCAACTGGCCAAAATATTTACATCCATGGACGTCCAATATAGTCGGGCCATCATCTCTTTCTGTGCATGTTGCACTGTCCACCATTTCTTTTTTTGTGTACGTTGAAGTATCCTTACATGTTTTTTGGTTTGGTATAAATTCCTGTTCCCAGTTTTCTGAGTCTTCCCAGCATTGTGAATTCTGTACTATCTCTTCGTCATCGTCGCATTGAGTTTCATTTTCTGTATCGGGAATGTACTTTCTTTTTCGCTGTAATTCTTAAACAATAAATAAACATTATCAGTATCTTGCCAAATATTATTTTTTTCTGACAATAATAATTTTCACATTTGTTGTGTATCCGTGAGAATGTTTGGATGTTTTTGTTTTTTCACACAAAAACTACTGAATGGATTTCAATGAAATTTAGCACAGGTGATAAGTCTTGGTCTGGAATAGCACATAGGCTACCTTTTATTCCGATTATAGGTTCCTGTGGGACAACGGGAAACAAATTCTACGCGGGTGGAACCGCGGGCATCGGCTAGTATCAAATAATCATATAAAATAATTATATATTAGTACTACTATCATTATTATTACTATTTAATCTAACTTAGCAGTTTTTATTTGCGTAGTTTAATTATAAACAATTGAAATTTGTTATGCAAAAATTTTTAGACCCAATTTAATACCTCATAATCAATCAAATTACTAGGAAATGCAAAATAAGTTGAAAAGGTTGAGCACATCTGTATTAAATAAGTCACTTACCTTCCATTTCCACAAATACACTTGTTTCGCCACTTTTTATCGCTTAAAACAACGTGCCTGACCGTTCACGTTAGATTTCACATGTAAACTAAAAGTATTCGAGCTTTGAATACGTAAAAAAATGTCAAAACACTGTTTTCTTTTCCGCATGGCTGAAGACACAGATGAGTGTCATTTAATCGTATGGCGTTGGGCACTGATCAGTGTCACGTTATTTTTGTTCGACGCCACGGCTAGAAGTTAGTGAAATTAGGCATCGCAACGAATCGGTTTAATGCGAAACATTCCAAGCTGAATATTTTCACCATATATTTTTGACTAAAGGCACATGATTTTGGTTTACACCTACACATCTGGGATTGAGCCGGTTCCTTGTATTTTGCCGTCAAAGTTATGACACCATCGTTTTGACTTTTAGCAAGATTATTCAAAAACGCATGCATGAACAGTTTTAAAACTTTGTATGGTTATTATTAGCGTCAAGAAGGACCGAATACAGTTTTCAGGGAACTTATCTGTTGTCTCATTTAAGCGCTGCGATGTTTTTTCGGGTTTTCATAAAACCGCGATAACTTGAAAACTATTAATAATTTCTTAAATCTAATTGGGGCACTAAGGGGCACACATTAAGAGCTACTCGTGTATGTATATTCTACAGGGGCACATGCAATGGTTTTAGAGATATACGATTCATCAAAACGTTACTCCAGCAGGAAATGCAATATCTCGAAAACCTGAAGGGGCACAGATTTTATTTTTAGGGGCACATTTTGGCACACATATAAGCTCTCTGGCCATGCACAATTTTTCTCTCTCCGATCATTCGTTTAGAATTTTCCTGCTAGAAAAACGTTACCCCAGCAAGAATCGTTTTTTCCGTTTTTTTCCAAAACGACGGGGGGCACACATTTTTTATGTGGGGGCACATTTACAGCAGATAAGGCACCAATTATACGTTCTACTCATATAACTCTACGAGACACTTTCTTGCTGGGGTAACGTACACGCGCGGGCGCTCTCCGGCGATAGTGCCGGTGTGCGGGGGCGCGCGCGTGAGAGGTGAGGGGGCGGCGGTACGGGCCGATCGCTCACGAAACTCAGTGCGTGCTGAACGCTAATCTAAGGCCTGAAACTGCGTTAAGCGGATGCCCGCGCGGTACCATACAAAAGTGCACCGTCGCGGGGCCCCGCGCGGGTGTACGTTGCGGGGAGGCGGGCCCCGCGCCAGCGCAACGGTGCCCGTTTCCGTGCGACGGATTCCCGCGCGGGGGCACGCGCGGGACCCGCTAGCGGTAACACGCACGGGCTTGTTCAGTTAATAACGCTATGTGATACGGACCGCACGCACGCTCGGAGAAAATCATGTCTTTCGATACGGAAAGAGTAATTGTAGAAGTTCAGTGTCGCCCTGCCATATGGGACCAGGCGAATGACCTTTATAAAGACCACGGTATGCTATCCCTTCAACTCGTGGTAACTTTAATCTGCTGCATTTAAATATCCGCAGTGTCTATAAAAACTTTGACCATATCCAGCTTCTAATAAATCGAACAAAAACCACTCATGACGTTGTGATTCTCACTGAATGCTGGCTTAGTAAGGTTACCTGTTTACCTGTTCTGGACGGGTTTCAGGCTCACTCTACCATCTGTAACTGCAATCAAAATGACGGCATTATTATAATAGGTTGGGGAAAAAGTTTCTTCGCATTTTTTAAGAAAATTCAAAACATTTTTTAATATACATTATTTACATTTATCTAAAGTATGTAGGTACCATTTTGTTCGATAACTTTTTGCCATCTTGTAGGTAGGGACATGATCCCATTGCTATAGAAATTTTGGGACTTCTGATCAAAATATCGCGACAAGTGGTTTTGGCAGCCCTCTCGTGATGCTAACCTGACACTGCCTAAAGAATTCTGAAGAGACCGAAACAGGTGGAAATCTGAAGGTGCAAGGTCAGGACTATACGGCGGATGCATTAACACCTCCCAGCCAAACTCTCTTAATTTTTGCTGAGTGGCTAAACATGTGTTAGGTCTAGCGTTATCATGATGAAAAACCACACCCCTTCTGTTGATTAATTCCGGCCACTTTCTCTCAACTTCTTGCTTTAATCTCATCAGTTGTTCGCAGTAGAGTTCAGAATCGATGGTCCTGCCTGGTGGTAATAGCTCATAATGAATAATGCCCTTCCAATCCCACCACGCACACAGCATCACCTTGTTGCGAGTTAACCCGGGTTTCGCCATAGTCTGTGAAGCCTGACCGGCCTTTGACCACGACCTTTTTCGCACGTTCTTGTCTTACGTGATCCACTTTTCATCACCAGTTATCAGCTTCTTTAAAAATGGTTCGGTTTCATTACTTCGTAATAAAGAATCACAAATGAGTACACGGTTCATTAGGTTTCTTTCAGTGAGATCGTGAGGTACCCAAATATCGAGCTTTTTGTGTACCCAGTTTTTTTCAAATGCGCCAGAACTGTTTAGCGGTCAATTCCCAGTTCTTCAGCTACGTCGTAACTACTGATATGCCGATCTTGCTCCACTTTTTCAAAAATGGCATCCATTTTATCCGTAATAGGGCGACCAGAGCGACGTGCATCTTTGACATCAAAATTTCCGGATTGAAAACGCTTAAACCAAATTTGTGCTACTCTCACAGACACTGCACTGGGTCCATAAACATCGCAAATTTATTTCGCGGCTTGCGTTACATTTTTACCTTTTTTGTAGTAAAATTTTAAAATGTATCGAATTTCTTCATTAGATTCACTCATCTTGACACTACGAAAAACAAATGAAAATCACACATTTTCCTAATTTGAATTTGGAATTATGTTCTTTAAAATTTAAACTTTCAATGATACCAAAACCAGCCAGATACAAATAGTATAGCCAAAGAGATTTTATTTTAAGTTCATACATACTATAATGCGAAAAGACTTTTTCCCCAACCTAATATACACCAGATTGGGTTTGCTAAGTTCGGTGCGGGAACCTAAATTTGAGGGGGGAAATTGCCTGGTATGTGAAATAGGTAACCACGAACTGGCAGTAGTTGCAGTATATCGTTCTCCATCACTTAATTCTAGTAGTAACTTTAACTCCTTTTTATCTAGTCTGGACAGTCTATATTGTAGTATCTCTTGCTACTCTAACATCGCTCTTATGGGTGATATGAATTTGGATTTGAGTCCAGCCAACAGAAGTGACAGAACGCTCGATTACCTATCACTAAATGCCTCTCACGGACCTTTGCCCACCCATCTTATCCCCACTCGCTTAGATCGATGTTTAGACCATATTTTCCTTAAGACCAACCTTCCTTCTACCTCGCTCATTCTAGAATCGCAAATCACAGACCATAAGCCTACTATCTTGAATATTGCTAACTACAACCCTCCGCACAAATCATCCCGCAGTCACTCGGTTAAATTATTCAGCCATTATTGCTGATCTTGAAAATGTAGACTTCTCCGGAATGTATAACACTGACGACATTAACACATCGACAACAATATTCATTGACACTGTTACTTCAATCGTCTCTAAACATTCAATTCAAGTAAATGTCCCTAGGAAAAAACATGTTATAAAACCTTGGGACCACAGACATAGATCTACATAGATAACGCAATTATTACGATTTGTATTGAAACCAAGCGTGCCGACTTTTTAATACCTACTGTGACGTCACAGCTGCAATTTAGTGACGGGACATCCAAACCGATTCAAAGCCATCGATGCCGCCGATGCCCCTTCGCCCCGCTACGATTCAACTGAAGCTGCCTCCGTGATCGTCTCGCTCATACTCATATATTTTATATCTGTTATCGCGCTCGCTCTTACCTCGCGCTCCTACCCGCCAACCACGCCAGCAATCGTCAGTACGCCGAGTTGTTTAAAAGTGAGCAGTCGCGTCGCGCTTTAGAGCAATTTCATTCTACATTTTGGATACTTTCGCATAATCTCAAGTGAGGAGTGACTTTTCAAAACGGCTTATTTCGGGTTCCCAATTTTACTTTTTTTTTTAATGCCAATCGGGACTTTATGTACACTCACATTATATGACGTGAAGTGTCCGGTTCTAAAGTACTTTAATCTCGAAGAAAAATGGCCATAGAAAATGCTTTCCGCAACAAAATAGCTTAATTCACGTTAATTCTCGGCCCTACTAATTGTGATAGGAGTTTTTTCAAAATAGCTCATTTCTAGAACATTTTGTATGGAAATTTTGTTAATACGTATCAAAATGGCTTATTTCTAATCTGGTATCACAGGTTATTTTGGAGGGTTGAATACCTGGGGCTTTAATATCTGGAAGTGGATCCGCAAATATATTTTTATACATTGGCAACACTTTTTATTTGACTACGGCCAATTAAAAAAATATTAAACGTCATGTGTCACCTTGCTGTCAACTTCTCAATACTTTCATGTCAAGGCTGAGTGTCAAGGTGAAAAATATTTTCTTGTATCGTTGCTCGTTGGTGTTTTTGTTGCTAATCCGAATAATTTTGAGTAAATAACGGTGCATAATGGCAGATAAGACCGTGGAGGAGTTAAATTCAGGCACCAGAAAAAGGAAATCAGGACAAAACAGCCGAACAAGAAAATCGTAAGTAATTTTCAGCAATGTATAAACGGCTCTCGTTTCAATTGTAATTTAATCCTACTAGATACCTATTTCTTAACAATTAAATTTATTATTGCTTCAGGTACATTGATAAGGATCCTTTGGGTTTAGAATTCAGGATTCCATGTCGGCACAAAGAGGGCAGTAAATATAAATGTAGTTCTTTCACTACGCGCCAAGTTCTAATAAACCGTAGTGCGTTTTATGCTAACACGTCCAAAATTGATCAGGATACCTATCTTTGTAGATTATTACATTCGTATGAACCACAGGATAAAACCAAACCATCAAAGAATATGAGAAAGAGAACTGTAAGCTGCAGTTACAACTTATTTTGTAAGAAAAATAAAATTAAACCTGTGTGCCAAAACAAAATGGCTTATTTCTTAGGAGTGCTGAAACAAAACATCTTATTTCTTGGAGTTTGCGACTAAATGGCTTATTTCCTTAAATCATATGATAATAACTCATAATTTAGAGTATTAAAAAAAATATATACACTGTGAAACGATCTATTAACGTACCTAGATTATGTACATAGAAGTTTGTTACTATACCCTAAGTCATCAATTCAGATAATTTATGTAAACAAAGGTGATAACAGATCAAAAAAATATCGTCATAATGGTAATTCACATAAAATGGCGGAAAACAAGGCTATATTGGCTTTTATGTACTTATTTTAGAAATAATAATTAAACAATTATCATACCGTGTTAATTTTTATAAGTTTTCGGTTTTAAACAAAGTTATTAAAAAAAGAAAATTTTGTGGTATAAAAAATATTATGATACTGGTAACACTACAGGAGTTCCCAACATTCTCAAATTTCATTTGACATAATTTGCAAACTCGCGTCTTTTCAATACGTTCGTGTTCTTTTCTCCGATCATATTATTCGCTGCGTGTTTGTTAATTGTGCTTTGTTATCATCGTGTTAAGTGTTTCATTTTGTTGTTAGTTGTTATATTTCCTTGTTTTTGTTGTGTTTTTGTTAAGTTTTGTTTGTTAATTGACAAATGGAGCCCCAGCCGGGTCCCTCGAAGGCCGCCGCCACCGACAGTTTGTCGCCTGTCAAAAAGCGGCCTCGAAAATCTCTGAGTGCCACTGAAAAACTCATGGTGATGAATGTCTACAAGCAGACATACAAGCATTGGCCTGCTAACGAATACTGGTCGTTAGGAGACTGTGCTGCCAAAACAGCTACATTATTAGGCATATCAGCAGTGACAGTGGGAAGAATTGTAAAAGAACATAAAACAACCCAAACCCTGAGTTCTCCCAAGAAAGAAGGTCCAAAGACCAACTTCCTCCAAAAAATGGACGATTTTACGATGTCAGCAATAAGACGAATCGTACACCAGTTTTTTCGCAGAAATGAGGCACCTACATTAAAAAAGGTGAGAATTTCTTGACTACCTATTACGTAAAGTAGATTTCTATAAAATTCTGTGGGTATCGGTACCAGTTTTCTACTATTATACCTCACTAAGATTACCTATTATTTACAACCAAGTTTTCTTGTAGAGTCTAAAGGCGCTTTCAATTTATGCGTTTCGTGTCGGACCGCTGCGGTGCCGAAGCGGTGCGTTAGACGTACTGCGCACGGACGATCCTCTTTTTTCATACAAAACGCTCGGTGCGGCAACAGTGCGGCGCCGGTACCGCGAACGCTCGACAACAGGACGGCAACGTCGCAAGCATCACGTGTTCATTTCCGTGTTGAATAGTGCAGTGAATAGACGTTAGAGCTAATTGCATCAAATTTTCATTTACATATTTGCTAAAAATGGATGATATAAACGTGGAAGATTTTATAAATGAAATTGAAATACATCCTGCTATATGGAACTCCAAAAGTGACAAACACAGCAATCGCACGGAAACAAAAAATGCTTGGGAAGGCGTCTGTGAGAAATTTGTGGAAGATTTTAAAAATAAAACTAGTGGTGAAAAAAATTCAGCAGGTATTTATTCAATCAAATTTTGTTATTTTGCCATGATAATTGTCCTTCGTTAACAAAGTATTCTGCAAATTTATCGCGAATTGATGTTGCTGACAAATTCTGTTCATTTTGAACCTCCTCATTTATTTGATTGGCTTGAATTAAGAGATTACTATTAGAAAGTTCTTCACCGTCACGTTGTAAGAAATTATGTAAAACACAGATAGCTTGAACAATATCTGTCGCTAACGATATGTTTACATTTATTGGTCGATGTAATATTCGCCATTTATTAGTCATAATTCCGAACGTACACTCTATGTATCTTCGAGCACGTGACAAGCGGTAGTTAAAAATTTTTTGTTGGTTATTCAAAAAATTGCCACTATAAGCCGGGTACACATTGGTGCAATGTAACATGTAATGCAACATGCAATGCAAGAATTTGACGTCCACATTGCTGCAATGTATCATGTAAGGTAACAGAATTCCCATAGTGTAGACGCCTTGCGCGCACGAACCGCGTCTACTACGCGCACGAACAGATTGTTGCAACTCTTGCGCGTAGCGACCCGAAATTTGTCGGTTTTTTCCCCGAACACAAAGAGGCGCGCAGTATGCGCGGAGCGTCAGTGTGGACAGGTTGTGTGGTGTGTACGGCTAGACGCGCGCGAACATGGAACAAGACGACGCTACTGCGGCGGAGGAGGCGGTTACATTTACGTGGAGTGAAGAAAAAGTGCTTCAATTAATTGAAGTGTACAGATCAAAGGAAATTTTGTGGAATCCACAACATGAGAATTTTTATAAAAAACATTTTAAAGAGGATGCATGGATGGAAATTGCTAATTTGATGGAAACAACACAAGAAAAATGTTACAGTAAAATGATTAGTATTTTATCATCCTACCGTCGTGAAAAAGCGAAGGAAAAGAAATCGAAAGGAACAGGAAAAGGTAAATAAATAATAATAATTTACTATTTATTATTTATTCATATACTTTATTCTTAGTACAATCGTAGGTTGGAAACCGCAAAAATGTTTGTGTATTGAAATGTAAATTGGCATAGCCGACTAATATTGAAATTGGCTTTTTTCTCTACAAAATGACAACTTTGACAACAACTACAATATTTTAATGGATTGAAATCACAAATTAATTATTAAATATTATTAATTATTATTAGTCAAGTTTACTTAAAAACAACTATGTTTAAAACTGACTGAATTATGTTTTTTATTTAATTTTTTTCATGATTATTATTTTATTTTTTCAGGTGCCTCGGAGACATACAAAAGTCGATGGTTTGCCTTTGATTCTTTGAAGTTCTTGGACAACCGTAACAAACCGAGAAAGAGAACGAACACGGTAAGTAAAACTGGATTGATTCTTTTACGAACATCTGTCTTGCCAATGAACCTTCCCTTCTTTCATAAAATAATCGGAGAGCTCATCTCTTAACGCATTCAAATGTGCAGGCGATCGTCGAGGAATATTTCTCATAGGTAGTAGTGATCTCATATCTTCATTATTTTGCCTACGTGTGTCTTCATTCGTAACTTCATCTTCAGTGTCATTCATATATGTATTTCTAGAGTGACGTCTCAAATAATTATGTAAAAGGACAATTGCCATAACCACTAGCTCAGCTTTATCAGGCTGTAAAAGCATTGGTTTTCTGAGAACTCTAAAGACAGACGATATGATACCAAATGCATTTTCAACAGTTCTTCTGGCTCTGCTTAGCCTGTAGTTGAATACTCTCTTTGAAGTGCCTTTTGGGTGTGCCCCAGCATATGGTTTCATCAGATTTTCACTTAAAGCAAAGGCACTATCACCCACAAAGAAATATGGTATTGGAATATGTCTCCGTGGGAGTGAATCAGGTGATGGAAGGTTTATTGTACGATCTTCTATCATTTCACAGAGTTTTGTATCTTTAAAGATGCCACCATCTGAAATCCTTCCTTGGCATCCCACATCTACAAATAGAAAATTATAATCGGCGTCAACCAAAGCAAAAAGAACGATGCTAAAGAAGTTTTTATAGTTGTAGAATTCAGTTCCACTTTTGATAGGTGCCTCAAGCACAACATGTTTTCCGTCCAGTGCCCCTAAACAGTGTGGAAAATTCCACTTCTCTTCAAACTGTTTGCTTATGTTCAACCAAGTTTCTTCTGTCGTTGGAAGCTAAAACAAAAAACTTTTATTTAATTTATGGCTACGAGACAGTCATTGTACTTAGTAGCCCAACACTCGCTGGTGACAATTTTTGAGGTGCCATTATAGTGAGCATCTCTTGATTTTATTGCTAGCTATATTGAACTAGACTAAAAAACGAACTAAATATTTAGTCGTTTCGACATTTGTCCATCGGTGCCACGATACCTACCTTCCTGGAGAGTTATATCTACTATCTAGTAGTTTATATCAAGAGATGGGACCTACAGTTATAAATTATTTTTATGTTTTTCAGGAGGCGGTTCAACAACCGATTAATGAAGAAAATCTGCAGAACGAATTTGCTACTCCACGTACACGGTATGAACCTACGCGAGCTAAACAAGCAAAAAAAGATGAAAGCAGCAGTGTACTGGCCGATGTAGTGGGCATATTACAAACTACTGCCAATAAGTTGGGAAATTCAGGCGCTCCAGATTTAACTACAACTTTCGCTTCCTATATATCAGCTAAAATGAATACTTATTCCCTTCAAACCAGGAATTCGGTCGAACATGGAATTTTTGAAATTTTGATGAAGGCTGACAGAGGTTATTATGAATCATCATATCGACAGCAGGATAACTACCCCAGTTCATACCAAGAATCCTATTATGCATCACAGAAGAAAGGACAAGATTATGTGGATCTGACCGGATATGTTAATCGTCCTGGAACTTCCGGATTTAATCGTCCCTCGCCTTCCGCGCAAACTCCAGATACAAATCAAGCCGGACGCTATGGCTATAGCACGGCAAGGAACGAAGAATATATGAACCAACAGCCATCGTCTGTAACGTCACTAGAATCTAACCAATCCTATGACGACTTTAATGATTTGATGTGATAATACTGTTCTTTAATTGACTTATTAAGAATAAAACTTACCTTGATATAATCTTTTAATTCCTCAATTATGGCGGAGCATACTTCTGTAATAATGCCACTTATGGCTTGTTTTGATACTCTGAAGGTATACTGTAAACTTGTGTAAGAGTCACCACTAGCTAAAAAACGAAGTGTTATTGCCAGTCTGTCTTGGATTGAAATTGGAGCCCTTAACTGTGTGCGATTCCGAAAAATTCTTGGTCCGACTAATCTGAGTAGATCTTCAAATGTCGTTGGACTCATCCTTAAGAAATTTTGAAATTGTCCAGTTAATCTCATATCGGCCATTAGTTTTGCACCAGCTCTCTGACTATACAACTCTGTACGCCACCAACGTCGATGTCTTCTGCGTTTTATCACATGATTCACTATTAATAATGAAGCACTGACTATCATCAGAGCCCGCAATTGGTCGTCACGATCCATTCCTTTGCGTGTTCTTTTGCAGACTGAGCGATCCGTTCGCGCGCATCTCGGAAACAGATGTGAGTAGGTACATGCGCGGTTCGTGCGCACGTTGTGCGCGCCCCGCGTCTACACTGATGCAATGCTCGTTTCGTGTTGCATTGCATGTTGCGTTGCAGCAGTCTGTACCCACCTATAGGGGCGTTGTATGAAATTACTGATGCCGAATGCTTCATCACCGACAAAAACAAACGGTAGTGGTGCACCATTTTCTGTTATTGCCGTAGGACTTGGTATATTTAGACCGTTTTCTTGCAATTTCTCGAAAAAATCACTGTTTCTAAATATTTGTGAATCAGAAGATTTTCCATATGAACCGACATCAATGAATATGAATTTGTAATTTGAATCACAAATGGCCAACAATACAATAGAAAAAAAGTTTTTATAGTTGTAATAAAGCGAACCGCTTTTAGGGGGCTTAATTATTCTTATATGTTTACCATCTATGGCGCCCAAACAATTAGGGAAGTTTGCATTGGTTGCAAAACCGTGTGCAATTCTTAACCAATCCTCTTTTTTCAGTTCAGGTAAACAAATTTCTCGTAGGGTTAGGTAAATCTGTTGACACGTATCTTTCACAATTCCAGAAATTGTTGAAATACCATGTTGATAAGAATGGTGCAATTCAGTCATACTGCAACCAGCGGCTAAGTATCTGTAACAATATTTTTATTTTTATTTCAGCAATTGTTCTTCAAAAAAAATGGAGACACATAAGAGATGCATTTGCAAGAGAGTTGAAAAAACAGCGACAGTCAAAAAGTGGATCTGCAGCAAACAGACATCGACCCTATGTTTATTTTGATCGGCTGCAATTTTTGTCGCAACTATATGAAACAAAACCTGATTCAAATGAAAAAAATAAACAGTCTGGTGACGGTCCTACTGCGTCGACATCGAAAACTACAACTAAAAGTTCATCTGCTAACGATACAAATGAAACTAACACGCTTTTAAAAATACTCGCAGAAAGACTACAAAACAAAAAAGATGCAAGAGAAGATGTTTCCGAAGATGGGGACAGATATTTTTTATTGTCTTTGTTAAACGATTTTAAAAGAATCCCAGAAAGTCGTAAAATGGATGCCAAATATGACATTATTGGAATTATCCGAAAATACGCGATGCCACAATCGTATACTCGAGATTATTATAACTTAGGTGCGGAATTGTATGAACAACCCGGCTATTTTACGAATCAATCTCCAGGATCTCAGACACTGACAAATGCTCAGCTTCAGTCCACATCAGATGAACTTGCAGCAACCTCATCCGTATCTAATTTTAGTGGAGATTCTGATGCTTCCATATATAGTGACCTTTTTACAGATGATATTTCTAAATAATAATTTTTGTTTTGATTTTTCTTTCCGCGGTTTGTCAGGGATTTCTATTTGAAAGTTGTTTGTATTTAATGATTGATTAAGTACAGTTCAATTCACGAGTTATGGCGGGTGTGAAGTTAGCCGCTAGCAACTTTAGCGCTTATATAGGGGACAAGGAGGTAAGACGGGGTAGGCGGGTAAGACGGGGTACCCAGCGAAATTCACAGTTCAAATGGACCAATCACGTTCGTTCATTCATTGTTCGACGCGTCGCCATGACACTTGTCAGTTGACCGGCGTTTAGTGGTTCACAAGTGCGCAGTGTCGAAAAAAATCAAAAAAAGTGTTTTACTGCAAATTGTATATCATATTTTCTTTAGGTTTGACACGTGACTGTTGTTTATTAAATAACGTTAGCTGGTGAGGTGTTGCTGTGATTGACGCTTACACTAACCTATAATAAGGTAAGCATTGTGTTTTCTTAAGATTGTTAGCTGTTTTTTTTTTCGTTATTTTTTTTTTACAAAATAGCTCTGCAGGCAAGATGGGGTAACGGGGTACCCCATCTTGCCCCCAATGAGAATAATTTTATTTTTGTTTGTTTTCCGTAAAAATGAGTATGTTTTTTGTTAGCTTATTATAGTTTACCTTTTTAGAATGGTTCGTGACTACAAACGCACGACTGACAGAGGGTCGTGGTCCGAAGAGTCCATGCGGGAAGCTGTTCAAGCGGTTTTAGATGGAAAAATGGGATATTATAAAGCAGCGAAACAATTTAATGTGCCACAGACGACACTGGAGAGAAAAGTTAAGGCTGCTCGACCACTATTAAATGAGACATCTAAAGAAAACTTACCCTTATCCATACCAATTAAAGTACCATTGGGTCCTAGGCAGCCTGTTTTTTCTTTATCTGAAGAGAAGGAGCTTTGTGCCTATTTACTAGAAATGGAAGAGAGGTTATATGGACTTACGGTTAAAGATCTAAAGGCATTAGTATACCAGTTAGCAATTAAAAATAATAAGCCTAATCCATTCAACGCTGAGAAAAAAGAAGCTGGTAGAGAGTGGATAAATGGCTTCCTAAAACGACACCCAGAGCTTTCGATTAGAAAGCCTGAAAATACTTCTGCTGCCAGAGCATCTGGTTTTAACAAAGTTGCAGTCGAAAAATTCTTCAATTTCCTCGGCAACATATACGATGAGCACCAACTAACTCCTGACCGTATATATAACTGTGATGAGACGGGGGTTGCTGTTGTCCCAAAGACAAATTCAAAGATAATCGCTAAAAGAGGACGGAAACAAGTTGGGGCCATAGTTTCAGCAGAACGAGGACAGACGGTAACGGTCGAAATATGCTTCAGTGCAGCTGGAAACTACATGCCACCTATGCTTATCTTTCCTAGAAAAAGGAATAATCCAGAGCTGATGGTAAATTCACAAGCTGGTGCTTGGGGCACATGTAGTGATTCGGGCTGGATTACTTCCGAGCTGTTCCTTCAATGGTTTAAGAGATTTGTGATTTTCAGTGGAGCATCTAAAGAGAGACCCGTGCTTCTTTTGCTGGATGGGCACAGCACCCACACTCAGAATATCGACCTGATCAATGAAGGTAGAGCTCATGGTGTTATAATCTTGTGTTTTCCTCCACACACGACACACCGTTTACAAGTAGCGGATGTTGCGTTCATGCGACCATTGAGCGTTTATTATGAACAAGCCGTTACAGCCTGGCTGCGCTCTAACCCTGGACTAGTCGTTACAATCCGCCAAGTCGCTGAAATATTTGGAAATGCTTTTGTTCAAGCAGCCACTATGTCTACCGCAGTAAATGGATTTCGTAAATGTGGGATTTGGCCCTATAATCCAAATGTATTTTCCGAAACAGATTTTGCCCCTTCTTTGACAACCGAGATCCAATTAAATGAAAGTCAAATTTCCACAAACCGAGAAGTATTTCAAGATATAAGCAATATCACTAGTGTCCAAACTTCAGACACAGTAGCTGCACAAACAGCTGATAATTCTGCGACTTTTAGCAGAGACGTTATTGATGATTCTTTGCCAGGGTGTTCCCACTGGAGTCCCAGGATAGTTTATCAGGAATCAGCACCGCATCAAACTAAAGACCAACCGAATACATCACAAGCAGAACAAAATCAATCCAACGAACAGACGCAGTCACTAGAACTAGCTGAAAACCCTGTTTGTCAGGAACCAGAGACATCACAACCAGCTAAAGTGCCCAGATGCGGTAAAAGCGACAGTAGCTTTGTTTTGACTTCTCCAAAACAACTCTTTCCACTTCCGCTTACTAAAAAATCCTTTCGTGTTGCTAAAAAGCGTGGGAAAACAGCAATTATCACGTCGTCTCCCTATGTCCACGCGCGGACTCAGGTCCCGCCTGAGACGAAGGCGGGGTGCGCGAGGCGCGCGGGCTGACGACGCGGCGCGAGCCAATCAGCGAGGGCCACGCGAGTCTGCGGCGGCTGCACGGCCGCGCCGTCCGGCGCGCGCCCCTGACCTTCTCTGCACTTCAAAATTCCATCTAACAGCGACCGGTCGCTGTCCGTCATTCGTCTGCCGATTATTACATAGTTCTGTTTTTCTTTACATTTACCATTATACACTTGTTGAACAGTCCACTAGTTTTATTGAAGAGTCAAGAACACACACCAACATTGGTCCTACCACCGGCAAGGAAGAATCGTGCCGAGAACAAAAGTAAAGTCGGCGACGCGGACTTTGGCCCCGAGACTCGTGCGCCTATCTATTGTGCTGAGACGACGCTGTAAGAAGAATTTAAATCTTGAAGTCCCATTATTACACGGGCGCCGATCTATTGCGCCGCGCTGTGACAACTGACAACGCTATTAACGAGTGAAGATTGATAATTAAACATTGGAGTCGCCAGTGAAGCGTGCGCCGATCTATTGCGCCGCGACATCGCTGTTTTCGAGTGATTCAAACAGGAAAGCCTCCATTGGATTTTGGATAAGGACGGGCGTGTTGTGAGTTCGTTCCAATTTTCCCATTAATCTGTACCTCTGTGCGTTTGTTGCATTTTCACATTCCTAGTTATTTTTTTTAATCCAATTCAATTACCTACCTTCCCTTTAATTGAGTTGGCACAAGCTAATCACTTCGCATGTAATTTCACTTCGCTCTGCCAGTGGCGATCGCATTGACGCCATTTTAATGCATAAAAATATACTTAGCTTATTTTATTTTACAGTATTATACTGTTACATTTATTTAACCGTAAAACCGCAATACCTGTGCGTGCACGCCTACTCATTACCTATTCGCATCCGTATTGTACCTACTCATAAAACTTTAAACTTTTCATTGTTCGTGTTACCATTATTGCAAGATGGCTGAAAAACTAATTAAAAAACGCAGTTCGATGAAGGCTAAGGTTACTAATTTCACCAATTATCTCAAAGCTTTGGAAAACGGTGATCGGTTGACCGACCTGCAGGTACTCGATCTAGAAAGTCGGTTTAGCAAATTTGAACAGTTGTATGACGAATTTGATGAATTACAGACCGAGATTGAGCAGTTGTCGGAATACCCTGAGGATGCCTACGCCGAGCGCTTCAAGTTTGAAGACAGCTACCACACCTTGGTTGCCATGGCGCGGCAGCTTATTTCTGCTGAACACCAACATCAGGTCAAGCCTTCTGCGGGTTCCGTGACAGGCTCCGAGGTGACAGGTGGGACAAAGAATAACTTTATACGTTTGCCTAAAATTGATTTACCTCGTTTTGATGGCAGCTATCGGTGTTGGCTGGAATATAGGGACACTTTTCTATCCTTGATCCATAATAATAACAACATTGATAACATAAATAAATTTCATTACTTACGTGCTTCCCTAAAGGGGCAAGCCGCTGAAATTATCAAAAATATAGACTTCAGAAATGAAAACTATGCATTAGCTTGGGACTTATTGTGCGAGCGGTATGACAATAGTCGCCTATTGATAAACAATCATGTCAAAGCACTATTTAACGCAGAGCCTATTACCAATGAATCCAGTACAGCATTACGCCATTTAGTTGATGTCACTAATAAAAACATACGAGCATTAACATTGTTGAAAGAGCCAACGCGGGATACTCTCATTATCTACTTAATGACATTAAAATTAGATAGTACTACCAGCAGGGATTGGGAAGAATACCGTAACACTTTACCCGACTCACCAACTTTGCAACAGTTTTGTACATTTATGAACAATAAGGCCGATTTATTGGAAACATTAGAGGAAAATAAAAAACTAGATAACATGCAATCAAACAGCAGTAATAAATCAAAAAGCTTTACAGTCACATCACAAAAACAAGAAACAAATAAAAATGAGAAAGACAAAAATAAAATTAAATGTCCATTGTGTTCTCAAAATCATTTTCTATATTCATGTGAAGCTTTTAGAAAATTAACAGTAGAAGAAAGAGTACAGAAAGCAAAGGAATTCAAAGTATGTATGAATTGTTTACGTGTAGGCCACGTAGAAAAGCATTGTAGATTTACACGCTGTAAGTACTGTAAAACCCGTCATAATACCTTATTACATTTAGATCAGCCCGAGACTCAAGTAGTAAAAAACCCAATGCCTACTACATCCTCCAATAACGTATCACTTTCTGCAGATATACAGCCTACTTCTCAGAGACACATTTTACTGTCCACAGCAATGGTGAAGGTGGTGAGCGACAAAGGCGACAGGTACAACGCCAGAGTCCTACTCGACAGCGGCAGCACAGCCAACTTCATCACCGAGAAACTATGCAGGGATTTGGGATTGTCTCGAGTTGGTACCAACACCAGGGTCACAGGTATAAATAGTTTGACCAGTAACAGTACACATTCTTGCAACCTCACTATAGAGTCATCATACGAATATTGTTCTTTTAATGTTACCTGTCTCATACTGCCAGAAATTACTAGGAGATTGCCAGCATCCCACATAAATATCGAAAACATACCGATTCCTTCAGGATTATTTTTAGCGGACCCATCTTTTAATATTCCATCAGACATTGATATTCTATTAGGAGCCGAACTATTCTGGGATGTTATTCAGGCCAATCATATTAATTTAGGAAAAAACTTACCAAAGTTGTGTGAAAGCAAATTAGGGTGGTTAATTTCGGGTACCGTACCCACTAGCTTGTATAAACAAACACATGTTTGTAATTTTTCAAAAATAAAAACTAGTCCTAACTTGAATAAGTTTTGGGAACTTGACACAATATCACCTAAGCATTGCCTTTCTCTAGAGGAACGCGCTTGTGAAGAAAGTTTTAAATTAAATACAGTCAGAGGCTCAAATGGCCAGTTTATTGTTACTATGCCACTCAAGGTGGATCCCACTGTTCTCGGTGACTCATATGCTGCGGCTAAGCGTAGGTTTTTAACATTAGAAAAACGCTTTGAACGGGATCCGATTTATAAAGACATGTATATTAACTTCATGACTGAATATCAGAGTTTAGGTCATATGACAGAGGACAGCAATACATCAGTTAATGACAAAAATAAAATTAGTTGTTACTTGCCACACCATGGGGTTTTGCGGGAATCTAGTACAACAACTAAGTTGCGAACAGTTTTCGATGCATCAGCAAAGTCAACTACAGGGTTGTCACTTAACGACATTCAATATGTAGGTCCAACTGTACAGAATGACCTACTATCTATCTTAATGAGATTTAGACAATATAAATACGTAATTTCAGGGGATATCGAAAAAATGTACCGAGCAGTCGAATTAAATCCAAGTCAAAGGTCACTACAGCGCATTATATTCAGGAAAGATCCGTCTGAGCCACTTAAAACTTACACGTTAAATACACTCACATATGGGACAGCGTCTGCGCCTTATCTCGCGACCAAGTGCCTTGTGAGCCTCGCTGAGGCCACAGATGATGAACACGTAAAAAGTAGTATCCAGCGCGATTTCTACGTGGACGACTGGTTAAGCGGTTCAGACACTATAAGCGGCGCAATCGAACTTTGCCAGCAAATAAAAAGAATATTAAGTTCAGCAAAATTCAATCTAAGAAAATGGCAGTCGAACAGTACTCAAATTCTAAAAGAGATAGTAGACGTAGAACGTGGCTCTTGCCTCGATTTAGATTTGTCCGATAATTACACATCAAAGGCTTTAGGGTTACTATGGATATGCAAATCAGATGTTTTGTCATTTTCCATTAACATTCACACTCACAAAACAATAACAAAAAGACACATTTTATCTATAATAAGCCAAATTTTTGACCCACTGGGGTTAATTGGTCCATGTGTTGTTGAAGCAAAAATAATAATGCAAAAATTGTGGGTCAATAAGTGCGACTGGGATGAGGAGGTTCCTCAGGATATAGCTAATTATTGGTTAACATTTATAAATGCATTAAAATTTTTAAATAGCTTGAATGTTCCCAGATGGGTTTTATGTGATAACTGTATCACTGCTGAACTACATACTTTTACAGATAGTAGTGAGAAGGCATATGGTGCTTGTATTTACATACGCAGTCTGGATAGCTGTAATGCGGTCACGGTACGTTTGTTAGCTTCTAAAAATCGTATAGCTCCTATAAAACCAACAACGATGCCCAGGTTAGAGCTGTGTGGGGCGCTGTTAGGTGCAAGATTGTGTACAAAGGTCAAAGAATCCCTTACCATACCAGTCAGCCGATGCGTCTTTTGGTGTGATTCAACAATAGTGTTGAGCTGGTTATCCACACCATCAACTCAACTTAAGCCTTTCGTCAGGCATCGTGTGAACGAAATACAGGAGACCACCCTTGGATCAGTATGGAATTATGTGCCAACACGAGACAATCCCGCAGATCTCGTTTCTCGAGGGGTGAAGGCTGATCATATCAGCGATTCTATCTTGTGGTGGACAGGCCCTTCATTTTTGTCGCAGGATGAATCTCTGTGGCCGAAACCACCAAACAATGTTGCAAAACAGGATTTGCCTGAACTAACTTATTTTGTAAATGAATCCGATAATCACCACATTCCAGTTAATCAAACAGTAATACAACAGTTAATTAATAAATATTCAGATTTTAACCATTTACAAAGAATAGTGGCCTACATGAAGAGGTACATTTACAATTTAAAAAATAAAAATAATAGGTTGGTAGGTTGGCTGTCTAATCAAGAAATGCAATCATCATTAAATTGTATTTTACGCAATGCACAATTACAAATGTTTCCGGTTGAATATTCTATTTTAAAATTAGGAAAATCTTTGCCTCATAAAAATCGACTCATATCTTTATCTCCCTTTGTAGATTCTGATGGCATTATTCGTGTAGGAGGTAGGCTAAATAACTCTCCTTATGATTATAACCTAAAACATCCCATACTCATGTGCAGTAAGCATCATTTAACTAAAAGATTATTTCAAACTGTTCACAGAAAACTGTTACATGCGGGACCTCAGTTGCTCTTGGCAAATATTCGCCAAAACTATTGGCCCTTAGGGGGCAGAAACATATCTAGAGTCACAGTTCAAAAATGTGTAGTGTGTTTTAGGCATAAGGCACAAAATGTACAACCAATAATGGGACAGCTTCCAAAATCACGAAGCAATCTAGAATTCCCATTCTTAAATTCAAGTGTTGACTATGCTGGCCCAATACTGATCGCTGACCGGAAGGGAAGAGGTTGCAGACTTATAAAGTCATATATATGTATCTTTGTCTGCCTCGCTGTCAAAGCCGTTCACCTGGAGCTTGTCACGGATCTTACAAAGGAAGCATACATGGCTGCTTTGAATAGATTCGTTGCGCGCCGTGGCAAGCCTCGTAGTATATTGTCCGACAACGGCACAACCTTTGTCGGTTCTTGTAATCAATTACGTCTTTTTTTGCAGAATTCAAATATTGCATATGATGTTGCTCAGGAAGGAATTGAATTCAACTTTGTGCCTGCCTACACCCCTCATTTCAATGGCGTTGCTGAGGCCGCTGTGCGCTCAACAAAACATCACTTAAAGAGACTGCTTAAACTAACGCACTTCACGTACGAAGAGATGGCTACGTGCTTAACTCAAATAGAGGCTATTCTTAATTCTCGCCCTCTCACTCCTTGTTCTCCTGATCCACTTGATTTCTGTGCCCTAACTCCTTCTCACTTTTTAATTGGAAGGTCACTCACGTCCGTTCCGCATCCACAGATGGCTGACAGCGGAAACATCAGTCGACTCGAGCGATTCCAAAGGGTGGAATACATTAAGCAGCATTTTTGGAAAAGGTTTAATACAGAATACATATCTCTGCTACAGCAGAAGACCAAGTGGTCTACAACATCAGGAGACATCAACGTGGGGAGCCTCGTCCTGGTAAAGGATAAGGCGCTTCCACCTCTGTGCTGGCTGCTGGGTCGCGTCGTGCAGGTGTACCCGGGCTCCGACGCGCCTTCAACAACATCTGCCCACTACCACTTTTTTGAAGCTACCACTTCAACCCGGGGAGCATGTCCACGCGCGGACTCAGGTCCCGCCTGAGACGAAGGCGGGGTGCGCGAGGCGCGCGGGCTGACGACGCGGCGCGAGCCAATCAGCGAGGGCCACGCGAGTCTGCGGCGGCTGCGCGGCCGCGCCGTCCGGCGCGCGCCCCTGACCTTCTCTGCACTTCAAAATTCCATCTAACAGCGACCGGTCGCTGTCCGTCATTCGTCTGCCGATTATTACATAGTTCTGTTTTTCTTTACATTTACCATTATACACTTGTTGAACAGTCCACTAGTTTTATTGAAGAGTCAAGAACACACACCAACACCCTACAAACAAGAATTAGAAGTCATCGCCCAGAAAAAAAAAGAGGCTGAACAGAAAAAATTAGAGAAAATAGAAACAAAAAAGAGAAAAGATGAATTAAAAAAACAGAAGAAAACTACTACAAAAGCTCAAAATAAAAAATCAAAGAAGAATAACCGATCAGCGAAAACAGCAAAACAGCGAAGAGTCTCATCATCTGAAGATGAAAGTGAAGAAGAGGGGGACACGCCATGTATGTATTGTGAGGAAGTATATTCCGTTTCCATTGAAGGGTGGATATCATGCTCATTATGTGGAAGGTGGGCTCATATTAGCTGCGCAGGAATAGATGATGATGATGACGAAGCCATCCATATCTGCGAGTTCTGCCAAGTCAAATAATCATCTTTCTCTGTGAAGAATTCTCATTACCCCATCTTACCTCAGGGGGGTACCCCATCTTACCAGCACCATGGGGCAAGACGGGGCAAAATACCTTTTTTTTATTTTAATTTTTTTCTCTTAAATGTGTTACCAAAAGTTCCTAATGACACCAAATATTAGAATAATAATAATTTTTTGTTAATTAAAAAATAATTACGATTGTTTCAATATGTATTTTTTTATATTATTGACCTTTAAAGTTTAAGTACCCCATCTTGCCACCCTATCCCCTACTCGTAAAAAAGTTTAAAAAAATAAATGCCATTAGCAGTTGTTATTGCTGTTATCAAAGGTTATTTGCATTTATTTTTTAAAACCATTTCTTTTTTTTACGAGTACACAAGCGCTAAAGTTGCTAGCGGCTAACTTCACGCCCGTCATAATTCGTGACTTGAACTGTAATTCTGTACTAATTATATATTGATCGTACTGATTCTTCTTATCATTATCTTATTTAGATACTAAAAGATTTTATGAAAAAAAATAATAACCATAAAAATAATTGCAGTAATAAATAATAACTCAATATCAAAATACAAATTGTTTACTTTACTTACCTCAATGTTATTACCAGTCTTTCTTCAGCTGATATAGTATGCTTAAAAACAGATTCTTGCCGCTGAATTCTAGTTTTAAGTAATTCAAGTAGTTCGTAGAAACATTCTCTAGACATTCTTAGATAATTAAAAAACTTGCTTGGATCTTGTTTTATCCTGGGGTAAAGATTATGGAAATCACCAGAATTACATGTTAAAGAAAACATCGGTGCTGCTCTTTTACGGGGGCGTCGTTTTTGCTTCTCTTTGATGATCAACACGAGCACTAACAGTAATGTTTCTTCGTCAGAGTCCATGGCTTGACTGATGTCACATCACTGGGATAAAAACGCACGGCTGTAAATTACGCTTTCAATTTAGACGTTCGGTGTCGGACTGCAACCGTACCGCAGCGGCCCGACAGCGAGATATAACCAGCGGCACGTTAAGCGTGCGGCAGCGGTCTGACACGAAACGCATAAATTGAAAGCGCCCTAACTCAAGTAGAGACCAGTCTACTGAACTAGGGCCTCCTTGTTACCCGTCAAGTAACATTAATAAGGCAACATAAATTCCATTGTTATCGACCGCAGAGTTCAATCATCTATCCATCATAAGCAGATTGTCTATGATAAATTGATAATACATAGTGTCACTATAATCCCCGGCTTTCAGTGATCATAATAACATTTAATTTTTCTTTTCAGGTTCTACAAGTTGTAAATGAGGACTCTGACTTACCAACTATGTCACAAAAAACACTGGGCAAACTTCTGAAACATTTAAAATTTAGATATGTAAACCGGAAACGTCAAAGTTGCCTTATTGACCGGCAAGACATAATGCTGTGGCGACAGAAATATTTGAATTTAATAAAGCAACATCGCAGAGACAAAAAACATATTTATTACCAAGATGAGACCTGGCTCAATGAAGGTAATAATTGTTATTTATGAGTAATAATAATATGTACAACATCTGCCTATACCTCTCCCCAGGTCAACTTCCAGTATTTAACCAGTTGCGTTGAGTGGGTACTGAGCCTCGCAGATCTATTAACATACACTAATTCTTTGATCACAATTGCCAAATTCATACAGTCGAATCCAGAAAATGTTTTTGAGCTCTAATGCTCATCAACTTGTTAATAAAATAAAACATTTTGTTTATTATACACTTACATAGTATTCTTTGTTATAGGCCATACAGTAAAAAAGATATGGGTAGACACTCAAATTAAATCATCGAAACAGGCATTCCTAGATGGATTAACAACAGGGCTGAAAGCTCCGTCAGGCAAAGGCAGGCGATTAATAATAAGCCATATAGGCAGTGAAGATGGTTTTGTTGAAGGGGGTCTGCTCTTGTTCGAATCAAAAAAGAACACTGAAGACTACCATCAAGAGATGAATGCAGAGTGTTTTGAAGAATGGTTCAAGGAGATTTTACCAAAACTTAAACAAAACTCTGTTCTGGTAATGGATAATGCTCCATACCATAGCCGGAAAGTTGAGCAGACCCCTACTACCTCATGGAGAAAAGCCAATATACAGGAATGGCTTCACAAAAAGAATATTTCCTACGAGCAAACAATGATAAAAGCCCAGTTATTGGAAATTGTTAAGAAAAATAAATCAGAATTTAATAAGTATGTGGTGGATGAGATGGCAGCCCAGTGCGGTGTCACTGTCCTGCGACTGCCCCCTTACCATTGTGAGCTAAACCCTATTGAGTTGGTGTGGGCTCAGGTAAAGGGGTATGTCGCACGAAACAATAAAACATTCAAAATGAATGAGATAAAACAATTGTTAGAAGAAGGTTTAAGAGAGGTGACACCGCAGAAATGGGCAGACTGTATTAGACATACTGTAAAAGTAGAAGATGAAATGTGCAAACTCGACCACATAATTGATGAGGTTACAGATAGGTTTGTCATAAATGTGAATGAATCTGATTCCGAATCCGATAGTTATTCAGACTCAGACACATAAAGAAAAATATTTTTTAATAGCCAATACTAATCTGAGCAAGTAAGGATTTGAAATCAGATTGATATTATTTTAAATGACTGATGTATACCCGGGTGGTCTAATAAATGCAATTTCTAAAATTTGTATGTTTTATTTAGTCACTTACATCTTCAACAACACACATTCATACTACTCTCATACTACGACTCCGACACAGAACAAACACTGTTCGGCTACGGTATTTTGTTTGCATAGCTCATCTAAATAGTTAATTAACTGTAATTAAAAGATATAATTTTTTTATGATAAATTGTTTTGCAGCACTGTCCTGTCATTTTGACAGTGACATTTCTTTGTTTACTAAAATTATCTGAATTGATGACTTAGGGTTTAAAAATATTCATATATGAAAAGTTTTCGTATTTTTCTTGGTCCTGAAAAAAATGACCATACAGAAATAAGCCATTTTGAAAAGTCACTCCTCAAGTAAGTTTACTAAAATATATTTGTTGATATTTCTTTGAAACACAAAGCATTAGTATAGACATGCATGATTAAGATAAGAAACAGTATTTTAGATAACCTAAAAATTACAAATCGATTAATATGAATGACATCGATTTTCTGACAGACGAATGGTATAGACAGACGAATGATATATAGACAGACGAATGATATATTTGAATGGGAGAGTTTCGAGGAATTACCAGTCCACATCCTACATGGCGTTTCATCTCTGAGGTAGCCAACTTTTTTCACATATTGAGGCAAAGGATCCTATGAATAAAGCAAATTGGTCAAGCTGGATGTTTGTTGCACAGATATAGTTTGTTGTTTAGGCGTGAGTAGATGAGTATGTATGTATTTTATTTCCTACTAATCCTACTAATATTATAAATGCGAAAATTTGTGTGTTACTCTTTCACGAAAAAACTACTGGACCAATTTTGTTAAAATTTGGCATGGAGGTAGCTGACACTTTGGATTAACACATGGGGTAGATTTTATCCCGGATATTATACATTTAGGGGGGTTTAATGAGGCCAAGCTGTGGTATATATATAGTGAATTTTATAAGATTTAATGCGTAATCATATTTTACTTGTTGTAGGCTATGGAAACAACAAAGTCGCGAAATAAAACCAGAGAAGATATTTTAGAAGCCAAAAGAAGAGCTAGCCGAAAACGTCATGAAAAAATAAAAAAGGATCCGGAACTAAGTGCATTGAGAAAAGAACAACAAAAAGAAAACTATGCAAAGAGAAAGAGAGAGAAGCGTGTCGTATCTATTAAAGATAAAAGTACACATGAACAGCAAAACCAAAGACAGAAGTGGCGTGAAAATTCGAGTGCGTATTATCGCAAAAAAAAGCAGGATAAGGAAGTACTTCAAATAAATATTAGGGAAGAAGGAGAGGAAAGTGAATTTATTGGATCTAGCGGCGGCAATGACAAAGATCCCTTACTCGTTGAGCCGTCATATTCAGCGATGCAAAACACAAAGAAAAAAAATGTTGTTACTGTACTTTCCGACGTCAAAGTAAACTATGATCTTAAAACGCTAAAAAATCTCGTATCGTCCAATACTAGGTCTAACTGGGAATATAATTGTTCATCTTTGGATGTCGGAAAAAGTTTTAAAGAATTAAAATATAATTAAATATATATACTTAATTGTTCGACTTAACATTAGTCATGGACAAAGATTAAATCTTTTAAAATCTATAAGTACATATGAGTACCTGATTGCAAAGTGCCAAATCATTTTAAAACGATAATTTAAGTTTAATTTTGAATTGTTAATTATTTTTAAGTTGATTTTTAATAACTGTCGTTGTCATTTTGTCTATAAAGCAAGTTTGTATTCAGGAACATTAAGAATATTTAATAAAAAAAAACAATATGATTACAAAAGTATGTTTTTATTGCCCTTGAAACAAAATAAGCTTATTATACAGTTGTCTCTTTGTCAAAGTAGGTTTTATATATTTGGTCAAATAATGAAAACGCACATCCATGTATGTGCTGGCGACTACCTTAATTAAGTTAACTAAATGATTTTCCGTTGGAGATTGATCAAACTGGTGAACGGCGATGCTATTAAAGATGTTGCTATTTACAAAATAACGTAAAATCTTATTGATAAACAGAGGTTTACGTATTGACGGATTAATGTTGAACGTTTGCGATTTGTTAATTATGTCACGGATTTCTAATTCGGTAACTTTACAAATCTGAATAACATCCTTAGTGGGATAAACCAGACCGCCTTTATCTTTAAAAACCACCAATTCATATGTACGATCGATATCTGGTTTTTGTAATACCAACGCACTGTTACAGTCATCGCATTTAATTTGTTTTTGTATTGCTGTTACAACATATCCGCCAATATATGTGATTATTTGATCACAAAATTCTGTCATTTGAGGCAATGTTTTACAAAAATCATCAAAATCACGGACACTGCTTATATTGAGTTCTTTAAAATCTGCATGATCATCATAAGAGAGAGAACCTTGTGTAGTAACATTAATCGTTTGAATCGCCGAAGAACAATTCAGAATTGAAATTTGCTCCAGTTCCACACAATTACCAGTATTGCAATTTTTAATTTCAACGTGACTCAATAATTTCTTATAAAAAGACTGGAACTGCCGTGAAGTAGGGTTGTTGTTACTCCCACCGTGGGCCCGTACATTACAAAAGAATAATTCGAGGTGGTCCTGGCTAAATCGGTACATTGACATAAAATTGATTCTCTGTTCTTCAATCAAATGCTGAAAAAGAGCCTTTGTACTTTTTATGCAAACTAATAGACCAAGAAATCCTGTCTTTCTACCACTGTTAGTCAACAAATCTCCTTCTGAAGTTCGCAGTCCTTTAATGTATTCTTCGGCCTTTTCCAAAAAATCCATAATTGTTTTTTTGTTACTTAAGTTAAGTGGGTGCTTATAACCGAAGTTTTTTAAGTTTCGAGAATTTAGAACGTCGAACAAATTATTGAAAATATGTATAAATTCAGTTGTAGCTAACGAATCTTTGAAATTTGAAATTCTCAATTTTTCTCTACAAAAATCGATAGAATCGGCAATGCTTTTACTTAAAAGTTGAGTTGCCAATTTAACTTTCATTTTTTGATTTTGAAAGTTTATGTGTTGCGCTCGTAATTTGTTAGCTAAATGGAACATTTCAGTTGTTTGAAGTTTGTGCAGAAGATCAAAATATTTCCATGAAATAAATTTTCCATTATTGTCGACTATCGTTCCATATACATGAAGACAATTTCTAATTAATTTTATCATGTGACAAGCGTCCAGAAAAATTGCTATGGGTTGTTTAGTAACAGGGTCTTCAAACGTACTTTTTATGTCATTTGGATCTAATTTACAACCCAACAGTTTTGCCATTGTGATATTGGATGGGCATCCATCAAAAGTAAGGCCGACTACGCTTATATTTGACTCGTTCAAATGTCGCAGACACTGTAGCACTAAATCTGCCTTTTGTCGACCATTTGCTCCATCTATTAAAAAATACCCAACAGGGACCTGTAAACAAAAGTAAATAAAAATAATAATAAGACAACAAATAACGTTTAATAAGAAACAAAATTATCCAGTTAAATATTTGTATTACCTTCCAACTAGCATTTATTCCAGTAACTAACATTACTAGTGCTTCTTTTGCTTCGGGAACCTCATCTGTATCTAAACAGCCACCAAAATCTACATATCCATGGAATCTTTTCCCATCCCATTCGATTTTTTTTCTAATTGCCATTTCATCTATCATTAGACAGCAATATAAAGGTTTTTTTGATTTACTTGCTATCAATTTTAAAGCATTCAAAGATTCAGTTGTAAAACCAGGATTACCATTTATACATTTATACCACTTATGAATGGTGTGAGGATGTGGTAAGCATAAATTAAAAACCTTTCTAACATAACTGTATGCTTTCGTGGAATAATAGTACAAAGTCAATGCAAAAGTGCGGAGTGCTTGTGAATACTTTGATGTACTGATTTTTTTTTTTTGTTGTGCTGCTGTCTAGAATATAATTCTCGAGTTGTAACGTTGGTTGATTGAAGTAAATTAGCTTCCTCATCAGTAATAAGTGATTTCTGTTTTAAGCAGTTCAGTAAGGTCGTCAGAGTGAGAATTTTATTGACTTTACGACGGTTCTGCTCCCTTAGTCTTTTTATTACCTTGTTTTGTTGATTTATTTTTTCTTGTGCATTGTTAAGTTTAATTAATAATTTCTTTTCTGGTACTCTTTCCCCTCCTGATGTGGGTAGTTCATTGACATCCTGGAAGATAAAGTAAGTTATAGTTGATTTTAGTTGCCGGTTCCTAGTCTCTCCCAATCCCTGCTCCCGCTTCCACTTCCACTTCCACTCTCGCTCCCGATCTAAGTTCCGTTACACGCTTTCGATCATGTTTTCCACTTTTGCTACTAGCTTACATTATACCGTTAGTCTTTTTTCTTATCTTATGTATGTAGGTACATACATCTTAATATATATAAATTACGTGTCACGATGTTTGTCCGCGATGGACTCCTAAACTACTTAACCGATTTTAATCAAATTTGTACACCGTGTGCAGTTTGATCCAACTTGAAAGATAGTATAGAAAAAAAAAAATATGACAAAAACGTTAGCCACAGCAACGCGTGGCCGGGTCAGCTAGCTAAGTATATATTTACATGAAAAATTTATACTATACCTGTTCTAGTTTTCTCTTCCCTGACAATGATGAAGGTTCTTGTGGTGTATCTTTATTCTGTAAAGCACAAATGAATGTATGTCAGATATTTTTATACACGATTAAATAAAAACACTGTAAAACATTAATTCACTAACCTCGTCTTCATTGTCAATGAGTTTTAGTATATCTATTGTGGGGCATGCCGTTTTTTTCAACAATCTCAACTTTTTTCCTTCAATGAAACTAATATTTTCAAAATGTATAGAACAAATAGTACTGTGTTTAGTCGGGAACCAGTCTTTCCGTCCCGTGGCCGCAATCCATTTTTCTTTTATGATTGGATCATGTGGGAAACTAAAAAAAAATATTTTTAAATGCAATAGAAAATAAACACATTAAATATATAAAAATAGTCGTAAGTATAATGTTGAAAGGATAAACAAAAACACATTAAATACATCAACCCTAAAAAAAATATCCTCCTTTTTATAGCTGTCCTGTAAAATTAGGTCATGCATATGAGCTTGTTATATCTACTAAATTGGCTTTTTTTATATCATTCGTCAGTCCGATATCGATTAAAATCGATTATTGATATATGTTGTAGAACGAACAGCACTAGTTGCTACAATTGACAGACGAATGACAAATTGCCTGTATCACGAAGTCGAAGCGATGCGCGACAGTATCGCTTGTGCGATATTCATCGTCTCCTAACACACAACGTCAGATCAAACGTCCAAAGCAAACGCGGCAACGTAATGTGAATAAAGTTTACTTAACGGTAATTTATAGTTAGGAATATTCTGGAACGACACGCAGCTTGGAATACTTAAAAACAGTTTTAATATGAATTTACGCATAATATAATTTTAAAATAACTTACCTGTGATAGGAAATATGTTCCTGCCTTTGGGTGCTCGAAACTTTTGGGCTATTGCAGTTAATTATCACGCAACGAGGCATTTTTTTAGTTTTTTGCGAACGTTCGGCTGCAACAACGGACGCGTTAGCGGCGACCAACCTCGACGCTTGGTCGGGGTTCAGACACGCGAAGTGCATGCATTTGCGTTATCTATGTAGATCTATGTCTGTGCTTGGGACACTCCAGGGCTGTTAAGATGTATACAAAATCGAGATAGAATGCACATTAAAGCCAATAGCTCTCCTGATAACATAATCTTAAATACTATCTACACTCGATACCGCAACTTCTGTAACGATTTACTTAGGAAATTAAGAAGCTTACGAAACGAATGAATGAATTTAGTTGTTTTAGTTTTTATCTTTTTATTACGGACGCTTTTTAACGTGCACGTCTTTCTACATTGTTCTCACATGTATATTTTCAACATGAACGATGTAACCAATATTTTGTAAAAATATTATGATTTAAAAGAGTGTCCGTGGAGTTTCTTGCCCGTTCTTCTCCATAGGGATCTACTACGCTTTGGAATGGGCAACTAGCTTCATCTTTCTGACTGACCGACCCATTGACAATTCAAAAGTGCCTGTAATTGGTTTATTTGAAATAAATGCTTTGAGTTTGACAGATTTTACTCTAAGATTTTTGATCCTCAAATACGGTTCCAGTTTCGAAAATATTTCGTCATAGACCTGTACCGAAACTTTAAAATATTTATAAAATGAGTTTTCATTTTCTCTTAATTTACCGAACTTTACAACAAATTCACCGCATAGCAATCTAGATTCAATGTACGGGTTTACTGGTTGTCGTTTTTTTTGTGCTTGTCGTTGTTTTGCTACGTAGTAATATATTAAGTTCTCCATCGACACGACTGTATATGCACAACGTTAAAATTGAACTAGCGACACTGCGTAAATAAAACGCCGCGACGGGTACCCGCGACGGGGCCCGTAGCGTTCCCACAGAGCCCACCCGCGTATCCACGCGCGTAGACACGCGACGGTTGCACGTCGCGGGCGCCCGCTTAAGGCTTCGTTCACACGGCATTGTTCTGCACGTTTTTTTGCAGTATACGTCTTAACGTATTTTGCCAATGAGGTTGTTGGTGTGTGTGTATGTTCAGAAGGTTTGGCAAATAAAAGAGCGTGTTCTCAGTTGGAGCTTTACTGAACGACTGTCTGTATACAAAGGTTGGGATGGGAATCGTTGGATGACGAAGACCTTACTATGACCCACAAGATGTCGCTAGCCGCAGTCATCCTAGTCAGCACAGCGGTAACCCTATGTATACTCTACGTGGTGTGGTGTTACTGTAAGCGCCGCATCGAAGCCGCCGTCGAAACAAGAATCAGCCGTGCGATCACACAACGTGTTAACGGCATACCACCCGGGATGCCCAACCTACAAGCAAATATCGCGAGTGCTAACCTCAAACAAACGTATAGTGTAGTGTAAACAATGTGCGGTGGAAGGAATGTGAACGTCCTAGAATAAGTAAAACAAATTGAGTTAAGGACCCTAATTGTTTTACTTATTCTAGGACGTTCACATTCCTTCCACCGCACATTGTTTACACTACACTATACGTTTGTTTGAGGTTAGCACTCGCGATATTTGCTTGTAGGTTGGGCATCCCGGGTGGTATGCCGTTAACACGTTGTGTGATCGCACGGCTGATTCTTGTTTCGACGGCGGCTTCGATGCGGCGCTTACAGTAACACCACACCACGTAGAGTATACATAGGGTTACCGCTGTGCTGACTAGGATGACTGCGGCTAGCGACATCTTGTGGGTCATAGTAAGGTCTTCGTCATCCAACGAAGCCTTGTTGCTTGCGGCCGCGCTGTTCTGCGCAACAATGGTCGTTTTGCTGGCTGGCTGGCCCATGTTGTCTGACTGCTGACTGGTGTAAGTACGGCGATAGTGAGCGTTCGTTGACGTGTGGTTATTATGAGAGGTATAGGTACTGCTGATAACGACGTTGCCGGCAGCGGCTCACATGTCGAATCTCACGGTCTTCTTAACGATGCGGCCCGATTTCGTTATAACCGGTGGTGTCGTATTGTTTGCAGTGTCGTATGAAGTCGTAACGTTCGCCGGATGTGGGACGGTGTCGGGTGGCTTTATTTGGGTCTCTTGGCGTGGGACTGACACATTATCAAAGTCTAATAGGTAAGCTGGTTTTAGACGATCAAGTGATACAGTGACTTGCCTGCCGTTACAGTCTAAAGTATAAAATTTGGGATGTCGCGTTATTACTTTATGTGGACCTTCGTACGGTGGTACCAAGGATCGCCTAGCCTCATTTCTAACAAACACATGAGTGTTAATGGATAAGTCTTTATGAATGAATACTCTATTATTGTTGCTATGTAAACTTGAATGCGAGAGTCCGGGAACGGATGACAATGACTTAGTTAATTGTTTGATGTAGTCGCTCTCATTTATATTGGTTGTAGGCTTTGAATGAAATAGGTCGCCTGGGAGTCTGAGACTACTGCCGTATAAGAATTGTGATGGACTGTATCCCAGATCTAATTTAACTGCCGAGCGCAACCCTAGGAGTACTAGAGGTAATTCCCGTAACCATTGTGTACTATTTTCGCATTTTGCCATAATAGCAGCTTTTAAGGTACGGTGCAGTCTTTCGATCATACCGTTCGCCTTTGGGTTATATGCAGTTGTTCGAACTCGTTCGATACCGAGTCTTTTTAATAACTGCCGAAATAAGTCTGATTCAAACTGACGACCTTGGTCTGAGGTTATACGAATTGGACATCCGAAACGAGCAATCCAATGCTCTATGAACACCTTAGCAACCGTTTCAGCTGTTATATCTTTTACGGGTATAACTTCAGGCCATTTCGTCACCCTGTCGATAATGGTAACGCAATATTTGAAATCCTCTGCCGGTGGCAGTGGTCCTATTATATCGATGTGTACATGTTCAAAACGATTTCCTGTGTTGTCAAATTCACCTATCGGTGTTACTGTGTGGCGTTGAATTTTACATTTTTGACATGGAACACACGTTTTGACGTAATTTTTTATGTCGGTATTCATGCTGCTCCAAAAATACCTTGATTTAACTAAGCGTTGAGACGCTGCGACGCCGGGATGACTCATATCGTGTAGTGTTTTGATTGCGAGTTCCCGGAACTGTATGGGTAGATAAGGACGTATGTCGTTTGTTGATGTTTCGCAGGCTATTTTTATATCCGAGTCGGGCATTGTGATTAATTTAAATTGGAGTTTATCATGTTTGCGTAGATTTTGTAATTCCGAATCGCTTTTTTGTAGTTCAGCTAACTTTTGGTAATCGAATAATGATGGCATGATAATCTCATCGATTCGGGATAATGCGTCAGCGACTGTATTTTTGTCACCTTCTATGTACTTGATGTTATCACAAAATTGAGAAATAAAGTCTAACTGTCTTAATCGTCTAGGTGAGTCTGAAGGCGACACCTTTTTTGATAGGGCGAATGTTAATGGCTTGTGATCTGTTAGGATTGTCAGCTGTCTGCCTTCTACCAAATGGCGGAAGTGTTTTATTGCCATGTATATTGCTAAAAGCTCTCTATCATAAGTACTGTATCTTGTTTGGGTGTCAGTGAGTTTCTTTGAGTAAAATCCTAGAGGTTGCAATTTATCGCTAACTCTCTGATTTAAAACTGCACCTACGCAAGTACCGGAAGCGTCGGTCATCAACACTAATGGTACAGTTGCGTCTGGGTGTGATAACATGACTGAATTATTGATCATTTGTTTACATCGACTGAATGCTTCTAATGCACTTTCGGTCCACGTAATTTCAGTTTTGTCGCGTTTTTTGGAATTATGTAAATACGCGTTTAGTGGTGCTTGAATTTCTGCAGCTTTCGGAATGTTTAGTCTGTAGAAATTCATCATTCCGAGGAAACGTCGGAGTTCCTCAATTGTTTTGGGTTGTGGATAGTCATTTATAAGTTGCATTTTCTCCGCACTCGGTTTTAGGCCCTTTGAATTGATGTGATAACCTAGGAAGTTTAATTCAGATTTGCCGAATTCGCATTTGTCTGTGTTGATCGTTAAACCGTAATTATTTAAACGTTCCAAAACTATTTCCAAATGTTTTACATGCATTTCTTTTGATTCTGACGCTATAATTATGTCATCTAAATATGGAAATGCAAAATCTAGACCTTTTAATGTATTGTTTACAAATCTTTGAAAATCTTGCGCTGCGTTGCGTAACCCAAAATTCATTCTTGTAAATTCGAATAAACCGAATGGAGTTATGACTGCAGTTTTGGGGATGTCTTCGGAAGCCATTGGTATATTATGGTATGCTTTCCGAACGTCAATTTTTGAAAATATAGCTTTCCCTTTGAGTACGTATGTGAAATCAAGTAGTCTTGGTAATGGGTAACGATCGGGAGTAGTTTGTGCGTTAAGTCTACGATAGTCTCCGCATGGTCTTATTTCACCGTTTTTTTTATTAACGCATACAAGTGGGTTAGCCCACGGGCTATTAGAAGGTCTACAAATGCCTAATTGCATCATCCTCTCGAATTCTGCTTTGGCTACTTTGTATTTCTCCGGATTAAGTGGTCGTACTTTTTCATGAACCGGGGTTCCAGTAGTGTAAATATGGTGTTGTACATCATGTTTAGGATTTGTTTTAAAATTTTCCAGTTTGGTGATGTCGGGAAATTTTTGTAATATGAGATGGTATTCGTCGTTTATGTCGATTGATCGAATACTTGATTCGTCGCTATTTATAATGTTTGTGGCACGCGACATTAAAGTGAGTTTGTCTATTAGTTTCCTACCATGTAAATCTACTATTAGTTTGTTAGCAGCAAGGAAGTCAGCCCCTATAATTGATCGTTGAACATCGGCTAGTATGAACTTCCATTGGAATGGTCGACGTAAACCTAAGTTAACCGTAATGGTTTTTTCACCGTACGTTTTAATTTTTGAACCATTGGCTGCATATAATATGTAATCTGACGTGGATACGTTTTGCCTTTTACCGGCTAAAACTGACACATCAGCACCAGTATCGATAAGAAATCGTGCACCAGTTATAATATCTGTAACACATAAACGATAGGAATTGCTGACACCGGCGACATTGTGTATTTGACCCGGTGTCTGAATTAGTTTCCCGAGTTCTTTTTATTGCAGTTCATTGTGTCGCCGCATTTACGCGCATCGGTACCGTAAATGAAATGGTAAAAACACAGATAATCCGCATCACCTGGTTTTTCTTTTTGACTTAGGTATTTTTCTCTATTTTTTTGGGTGTTTTCGCGACTTTTAGAGCGTGCCCGGGATGTACCAGGGTCATAACGATCTCGGCTTCGCGACCTACGGTTGTGATGATTATTGGAACCGTTTAGTCTACTACGTAATTCTGAAATTTCTAGTTTCATTTGTTTTAGTTCGCTAACAATGATTTCGGGGATTGTTTGGTCTGCACTCGGAGTTGTTTTGGTGATCGGGGATATTTCAGACGGCCTGGTATTTTCCAGGATTTTGTCTGCAATTTTAGCTAAACTGTCGAGTTTTACCTCGCCAGTGTCGCATGCGGTAATGACGGCCCTAATTGAGTGTGGGAGACGACCTGACCACAATAATTTTAGAGTCTCGTCTGGTACCTTATTTTTACCTAAATCTCGCATACGCCGTAATAATTGAGACGGTTTCTGGTCTCCGAGTTCGATTTCGTTTAAGAGTTGGTTCATTTGTTTTGATTCCGACTCTTCATAAACCGAAATTAACCTATTTTTAAGGGTATCGAATTTATTATTTTCAGGCATGTTTTCAAGAATGTCACTTATATCAGGTAACTCGTCAGGTTTCAGCCTAGCTATTAGAAGTTGACTTTTGTGCAGGTCACTTGCCTTTTGGGGATCCACGATGGCGTTGAATTGGTGAAACCAGAGCCTTGGCCGGTCTCGCCAAAAATCCGGTATCCTCGATGTGATGGAAACTGCCGTCATTTGCTGTGGTTGTGGCTGATCCAGGGTTGCTGTGACTGCAGGCTGTTGCAGAGCTGCAGGCTGGTAACGCGGGTCGTTCATTTTCACGCGCGATAATTTCAGTCTCTCTGTTGCGATAACTTGAAACTCGATACGCGCGCGGACACGTACGGGTGTCACCACTTTGCCAATGAGGTTGTTGGTGTGTGTGTATGTTCAGAAGGTTTGGCAAATAAAAGAGCGTGTTCTCAGTTGGAGCTTTACTGAACGACTGTCTGTATACAAAGGTTGGGACTTAGAATAATCTTATGAGCTACGTCATACATAGGTATTGCCTAAGACTAAAGATGTTTAATATGCCTACGCGCTACAGTATAAATAGTGACCATACAACGTACATATATCCATTCACACGTCGATTGTACTGCAAAAAAACGTGTACCGCTTATACGTTTTGTACGGTGAAACCATACACTACCGACGACTAAGCATTTTTACTTAACTTCATTAATCAATATTCATTGAGCAATTAGTACACGCGTAGCGGTCATCGCGTGTGCTCCCTCGCTCCTTTATATTATAACCTTTGGTCCGTTAAATATACATTTCTTTTACCTCTAACGCAGCAGTATCATTGACTATCTTCCTATCTTCTACATGGTCCTTCGAGCCATCGGGCGGGACCTCGCGAGTTTTCGTATTCGTTATTCTTTGGGGAGTTACGTGTATTAACAATCTTGTGAGTGATCTCGTTCGGAAATCAGCATATCGGATAACAGTGATACGTGTGTGCACCATCCGGAGTAGCAAGCAAATCGGTAGTTACGACAGCAGCACTCGGTATCTACAGCAGCAGGACGACAGTGTCCAGTAATAGCAGAGCATCAGCATTCCGAGTGCGACATCAGCAATCCGGAGGCAGTCAAGCCAGCACTGTTCAAGTAAGATCTTTCCTTTTTTACTTCAAAAACTAGCAGCAAAATGGAGGATCTTTACTATCAACAACTTGAACTTAGCGACTTAATCCGGAAAATACCGATAAATATAAAAAAGGATAGCGCCGATAGGAAATCGGACGACTATTTTAAAAGGCGATTAGAGTTGTTAGAGAGGTATTGGTCAGATTTTCAGAAAAATCACTTAGCTATATGTGAATATGGGGTCAAAGATCATAAGTATTTCACAAACTCCGAGCATGAAACGGTTAGCAAGCATTATACAGCCGCCAAATCTCTAATCAGCGAACAACGCTTGTCCAGCAAGCTTACACCTTTAAGTACCGCTAGGAGTACTCAAGCGATACAGGAGCAAAGAGAAGCTGACGAAGAAGCAGGGCCATCGGGTTATGGGCAGTCAAGAAAAGTCAGCATTTTACATACCATGGAGTCAAGAGGCTCGACTAGCAAGTTAGATGATATGATACGTAAGCAAGCAGCGAACTTCAAAGCATTCAAGAGATCAGCGGGTTTTATCGACCTAGACTCCATGTCAGAAAAATGGGAAATGGAGGACGCATTACGGACTTTACAAGCGCGCTGGTCACAAATTGACTCTCTTCATTGGGAGATTGATAGCGAGATAGGTGGAGAGGACGATGATTACGGGGCAGTTTATACACAGCATGAACGATCATATATTAATTTAAAGAAAATTATTAACAAAAAGCTTTGGAGTGTATCACATAGAGAGCACTCCACACCAAAAATGGATATCCCTGTATTTTCAGGAAATTATCAGCATTGGACGTCCTTCAAGGACCTCTTTACCGAAGCTATTCACAGCAACCCTACCTTGTCGCAAGCGCAAAAAATGCAATTTTTGAAAGCAAAAGTTAAGGGTGAGGCGGAAAGACTCATTCAGCATCTTCCCATAAGTTCCAGTAACTATGACACCTGTTGGGAAATCTTAAACCATCGTTATAACAATAAAAAGCTAATCTTTTCATCAATCATTAATACTATGTTGGGTTTATCTAGTATGCAACATCAAACGGTAGGTCATATTAAAAAACTGCATGACATAGCGCAAGAAAGCTTGCATGCTATACGGAACTTAGGGATTGATATCAGCACCTGGGATCCACTTCTCGTGCATTTATTGTCACAGAAGCTTGATAGCGAAACCTACGCCGCCTTATTACAAAACGCGATCTAAATTTAGTACTAGGATTATTACTAGGTTTAAACCATGACTAAATAAAACGGTATTATAAAATGAAGTTTATCACTAGTTCATGAACTATCCATGGTACTAAAGTTAAACCACAGAGACCCCTAGTTTATCTATTGGACTAACTGCGGTACTAATTTATTTGAGGTTAGCGTTGTTGTCAGTTGTCGTTGTTGTGTCTTTTTATTTACAAATTATTAAAAATGGACATAAATATGATTGACTGGATGAATTTGGAATATTTGGATATGATGGAGACGCCTCAGCGATCTTACAGACAACGTTATCGTGTGAATCCTTTTGAATTGAGTGACGAAGATTTTAGATACAAGTATAGGTTCACAAATCCGTACCTATATTCTTCCACTCTTTTGTTTTCTGCATGTTTACAGATGTTTTCGTGGACTTATTTTCTATAATATGTGCTGATTGAGCAATAAGTTGACGTAATATATCCTATAATAATAAGACCATCGTGTTAAGTAGTCGAAATAAGATGATACATAGCATTGCTTACCTAATAATAATTTAAAATCCATGTTTTACTAACTTTTTCTTCAGAACTCCAGATTTCACCCCGTTTTTTCTTTTGTTGTTCCATTTTAAATTAGGTAGGTACTGTAGCTCACAATTTAACCAGATACAACAACTCACGAACAAACCACATAACAGTAACAGTAGTACTAAAAGCAATTAATAAAAATAAGAAGTGCATTCAGGTATTTATTATTAGGTATAGGACGCAACAAAAACATTCGTCTCAACTCTCAAATTACGCGCGCCGCCGCCCGCAGTATTTAAATCACGCTATAGGTGTTAAAAAATAAGACGACTTGTTTATAAAAAGCGCGTCAAAAGTACAAGTTGTGCTTGTTCAATATAGTGTAACTTATACATTTGATGACCTATTTTTGTATTGATAAATAATTATTTAAGCATTTCATGTGATACTATTATATCAATATTTAGAGAAACAGAACGTTGCTTCAAATAAATACTGTACGAACGAATGAATTCCATTTTTGTTTCTTATCTGCGGATATTTTAAAAGCATGGACCTTCATTGGTACTAACTGATCCTCGGATGGTCTTCGTTTTGTAATCGGAACACATTTTGGTCCTGGTACTAACTTTAATACCGTAACAATCCTAGACCTTTTAGTCTTGGTTTAAACCAGTACTTAAGCATTTTTTTGTAATAAGACGGACGGAGACTACATAGACTCACTTAAAAATTCTAGAGAGCTACCGGTTTTGAAGGATTTTTTGGACTACTTAGAAAGTAAATTTACGAGTCTGGAAACATCCCGCAGAAAGCAAGATCAAGCAGCACCGAAATCAAACAATCATACAAATAACGATCTTCCAGAAAATCAGAAAGCAAGACGACACTACTTTTCCAACAAAAACAAGCCGCATTCGAAAGCCTTACACGTGTCAACCAGCAAATGCCAATTTTGCGGTCAACAACATGCCATGTCCAATTGCGAAAAATTTTTGCAGTTGCCTAATGAAGCGAAATTAAAAACAGCCGCAAAACTGAAACTATGCCAAAATTGTTTATTTGACCATAATGGCAAGCAATGCTAGAAAGGGGGTCACTACCGAGATGACGAATAATAGAGAAGTATGGAAAAAAAGGACATGTTGCGCCGACCCCAAATAGATTGGGATAAGGGCAGGAGAATGATGAATGGCAAGCAATGCATTTCCGTTAGGCGATGCCGCAAATGTGACGGAAATCACCACACCGTTTTACATGACGCCTGCTCAAAAAATACATCGCAATCGAATAGCGTCGCAACAACATCAGCTGACCCAAATCAGCAAGACAATGTCGCAATGACTGCGCATGTGTCACAAAATCATCCAGGAACGAATGAAGTTTTATTAGCTACAGCATTGGTTAAAGTAACAGCGATTGATGGATCTTATCATGTCTTAAGAGCTCTCATTGACCCTGGATCACAAGTTTCTCTGATAAGAGAAAGTGCAGCAAAGAAGCTAGGATTACGAAGATCTAAATTCAACGGATTGATATTCGGAGTAGGGGAAGTCGAAAACAACTGTAACGGTGTGGTCACACTAAGCTGTTTCTCCACGCATAACGACTTTTCGTTTACCACCGACGTACTTATCATGAGCAATCTACTAAAAGATATCCCGTATAAATCCTTCGATACATCGAAGTGGTCCTATATAGAAAATATTAAATTAGCTGATCCATATTTTAACCATAGCCGTTCAGTGGACTTATTACTAAGCGCTCAAGTAAATGGTTTGATATTATTAGGAGGATTGATCAAAGGAGATAGCTTATCGCAACCTGTGTTACAAGAAACACAGCTGGGGTGGATCATATACGGCGGTGGCCAAATGTCATCACTTCAATGTAACGTCATCATGAACAATATTCACGATATTCAGCAGTTTTGGGAGATCGAAGATATAAGCGAAAATACAAGCTTATCGCTGGAAGATCAAGAATGTGTCAACTTCTACACATCTACAACAAAACGTCGTGAAGATGGGCGGTACGAAGTAAGATTGCCACTAAAAGCAGATATTAATGAAAAACTAGGTTCATCGAAAGAGATAGCCATAGCACAGTTCCAAAATATGGAACGTAAACTTAGCAAAAAACCTATTTTAGCAGAACAATATAAAGCATTCATTAGTGAGTACATTGCCTTAGGACATATGGTACTTAGTAACAGCAAAAATAACAAACAAGCGCTATCATGTTACTTACCGCACCATTCCGTGCAACGAGCAGAATCAGCAACTACGAAGCTACGGGTAGTTTTCAATGTGTCAGCAAGGACGTCAAGCGGATATAGTGCGAATGACCTGATGTATAAAGGCCCAAATTTACAACAGGACCTACAAGCACTGATTATGAAGTGGCGCCAATATCGTTTTGCTTATACATCGGATATCGAAAAGATGTACAGGCAGATATTGGTGAGTGAAGAAGATCAGCAATATCAGCGAATCGTATGGAGGTATGAATCAGATCAACCTTTGCAAACGTACAATCTTACCACCGTCACGTACGGAACTAAATCAGCACCATTTCTGGCCATGATGACTCTGAAACGTCTAGCCTCGGATGAACGAAGAAACTTTCCGGAAGCTGCGAAGATACTAGAAGAATTATTTTATATGGATGACCTGGTCCATGGGTCACACTCCATCGAAAAAGGAAAGCAGCTTATCGATGATCTCAACAGATTATTGAAATCAGGAGGTTTTACGCTAAGAAAATGGTCGGCAAATCAATCGGAACTCCTTCAAAATATAGGAAACAGCAGCAGCAGCAGCAATGGCGAAATAATGTCATTACGGAAACATAATAAATTAAATAGCAGAAGTAATCTATTGAAGCTTAACCCTTTTATTGATCACGAGGGGATTTTACGAGTTAAAGGCCGGTTGAGCAAAGCAAACATGAGTATGGAAATGAAGCATCCTGCGATATTGCCTCATAATAGTCGGCTTACTACTCTAGTAATTCAACAAGCTCATCAGCTCACCTTTCATGGTGGACCGCGATTAACTTTATTTAACATTAGACAGAGATACTGGATTATCGCTGGAAATAAAGCTGTAAGGAAAGAAGTGAGAAACTGCGTTACCTGTCGAAAACATGAGCCCAAAATACAGCATCAATTAATGGGAGAGTTACCCGTAGCCAGAAGCAACCCCGCCCCACCATTCTACCACACTGGAGTGGATTATACAGGTTATGTAGATGTTAAAAGTAACAAGGGACGTGGAATTAAGACAACTAAAGGGTATATTGCGTTGTTTATTTGTCTAGCGACCAAAGCTGTCCATTTAGAGCTTGTATCCGACTTAAGCAGCCCTGGGTTCTTAGCAGCATTACGTCGAATGGCAGCCAGAAGAGGCGCGCCTCGCCATCTATACAGTGATAACGGGACGAACTTTGTGGGCGCTAATAGAATGCTACAGGAAAGCTATCACGATTTCGAAAATGTATATGATTGTAACTTTTTCGCGGAGCTAGCAGATTTAAATATAGAATGGCACTTTAATGCCCCGTCATGGCCAAGTGCCGGGGGTCTATGGGAGCGTGCCATTAGAAGCTTAAAACATCACCTCAAGCGAGTAATAGGAGAACAAAAGTTGACCTTCGAAGAGTTCAGCACTATTTTAGCACAGGTGGAGGCTTGTTTGAACTCCAGGCCTTTATGTGCCTTATCGGAAGATATCGAAGATTTGAATGTCTTGACTCCGGCTCACTTCTTGACCGGAAGGAGCGGAACTGCCGTAATTGAAACTGAAACAGATGCTCGAACTAGGTGGTGTTTATCAGCAAAAATAGTAAACGACATATGGAAGAAATGGAGAGCGGAGTATCTAACTCAGTTATCCGTAAGAAGCAAATGGCGAAGCATTGAGCCGAATATCACTATCAATGATTTAGTGACCATCCAGGACGACAATCTGCCACCTGGAAAATGGCTAATGGGCAGAGTAATAGAAACTCATCCAGGTCAAGATGGATTAGTTCGGGTAGTAACTCTAAAAACAAAAAGCGGAATAATTAAAAGACCAGTTGCGAAACTGTCGATCTTGCCGATACCGCATGCTTTAAGTAATACGATAGATAAAAATGTGAATCAAGCAAATAATGTCACCTCGAAAGAGCCTGACGTGCGGATTAGAAGCAGCAAAATCAAATCTAACTTTATATCGTTAGCAATGTCGTTAATATTCTTTATATCATTGATAACATCGTCTCAATCAGCTTTTAACATGTCAGCGTTGCCTAGCAACAATTCGCTGTATTTCGAGTCAGTAGACAACATGCAAGTTATTCGAGACAAATGGAATCTAGTTGTTTATTACGATATGAACCCTTATTGGGAAGGGAATACTGCCGCCACGAAATTCTTGGACTATTTACAAAGGCTCTGTGCATCCCTAAACGATAAGAGTCACTGTAATATGATAACGCTTCAATTAAATCACGACTACAAAGAAATACAGCACTACAATCAACTTATGATTAGTCAACACTTTGATGCGTGCACGAGACAGCGTCGCGGGCTCATTAACGGTATCGGTTACGTGGCCAATAGCTTGTTCGGAGTATTAGACGAACGATTCGCCGAACAGTACAAAAAAGATATACAGCTTGTAAAACAAAACGAGCGGCATCTTAATAACTTGTTAAAAAACCAGACCTCTATCATTGAGGCTGAATACAACGTCATAAAAAGAACCGAGCAA
This sequence comes from Cosmia pyralina, assembly GCA_946251885.1. NCBI lineage: Eukaryota > Metazoa > Arthropoda > Insecta > Lepidoptera > Noctuidae > Cosmia > Cosmia pyralina. The sequence goes on along the minus strand of OX276342.1, from coordinate 18,573,039 downwards.
ACTATCCAATTACAACATAAAACAATAAATAAACACTTGAATCAATTGGATAATGCAGCCTTTGCTATAAAGCAAGAAGTTGAAGGTTTAGCTAAAACGCAAGATTTTGCTCTATCAGCAGTTACAACTATCAACTTGCTACAAAACCTCAAAAGGATCCAAGATACTCTGTTAGATATCGTCACAGATATTTACCACGGGAAATTCAACACTCACCTGTTAACTCCAGATCAGCTACAGCGTGAGTTACAGTTCATTTCTGGACAACTAACAAAAGATACTACTCTGCCCGTGGACAACCTACAGTCTGACCTAAAATATGTCTACAGTATGCTGAAGGTAAAAGCGAGAATGATGGAAGAATACTTCATAAATATGAAGTATTCTTCCATCATTCTCGCTTTTAAGTAAGTAATCTCAAATGAGATTACTTTTCCATTGATCAGCAGAGACAGCTACAAGATTTATAAGATCATACCAGTTCCTCACCAGGTTCAGAATGATATGATAAGCGTGCTACCAGTTGCGGAGTTCGTAGCTATTAGCTTGAAAAAAGATGCTTTCTTCACAATATCGTATATGGAGCTCCAATCATGCCAGCATAATGATCACTCATATTTGTGCGAAGCCAATAAACCAATTAATCATTTAAGCATCGATGAAAAATTCTGCAAACTGGATAATAAATTAAAACAATGCGTTGTAACTAAATCCCTTTGCCAAGACAGCTGGCTTGAACTAAACGATCCGTCGAGGTACATGTATTTTTATTTTTGCTGCAATACCTGCTCAGTGAGGATTATATGTCAAGATCAAGTTTCTTTCCCCTTCAATGGATTTTTTTCCTTTCAATGGATAAAATGGATGCCATTTTTGAAAAAGTGGAGCAAGATCGGCATATCAGTAGTTACAACGTAGCTGAAGAACTGGGAATTGACCACAAAACAGTTTTGGCGCATTTGTAAAAAACTGGGTACACAAAAAAGCTCGATATTTGCGTACCTCACGAGCTCACTCAAAGAAACCTAATGAACCGTGTACTCATTTGTGATTTTTTATTACCACGTAATGAAACCGAACCATTTTTGAAGAAGCTGATAACTGATGATGAAAAGTGGATCACGTACGACAAGAACGTGCGAAAAAGGTCGTGGTCAAAGGCCGGTCAGGCTTCACAGACTGTGGCGAAACCCGGGTTAACTCGCAACAAGGTGATGCTGTGTGTGTGATGGGATTGGAAGGGCATTATTCATTATGAACTGTTACCGCCAGGCAGGAACATCGATTCTGAATTCTACTTCGAACAACTGATGAGATTAAAGCAAGAAGTTGAGAGAAAGCGGCCGGAATTAATCAACAGAAGGGGTGTGGTTTTTCATCATGATAACGCTAGACCTCACACATCTTTAGCCACTCAGCAAAAATTAAGAGAGTTTCGCTGGGAGGTGTTAATTCATCCGCCGTATAGTCTTGACCTTGCACCTTCAGATTTCCACCTGTTTCGGTCTTTTCAGAATTCTTTAGGCAGTGTCAGGTTAACATCACGAGAGGACTGCCAAAACCACTTGTCGCGGTATTTTGATCAGAAGTCCCAAAATTTCTATAGCAATGGGATCATGTCCCTACCTACAAGATGGCAAAAAGTTATCGAACAAAATGGTACCTACAAACTTTTGATAAATGTAAATAATGTATATTAAAAAATGTTTTGAATTTTCTTAAAAAATGCGAAGAAACTTTTTCCCCAACCTATTATATACAGTAGTTCCGGCATATCGGTAGAAACATTGTTTTGTTATTGTATTATACAGGGTGTCCAAGAACCTGGCGTCCAACTGGATTCCCACGATGCCCCAAGTTCTAACAGTACTCAGAAAAATATTTTAAAAAATCCACCCCATGTACTTACAGAATTATACTGATTTCAAAAAAAAAGGGGAAATGAGCACCCTGTGACATACTTTTGAATGCTGTGACTGCTAATGCTGATAATTTCGATATTTCTTGGAGGTTTTGTAATCTAGGGTATTGCTGTGTCTAAATAGAATGTAAAAATAATGTACTTATTGTACCATTTTAAAATAAAATATTATTTTAACTAAAGGTGATATGGAAAACTATTGAATTTCGCAACCTTGACCGACTGTAGTGTAAAAAAAATGTACCAAAATAGTATGGCAAGTGACGTCAAATTTTGACGCGTTTATTCCTCTTTTTAAAAAGGTATAATACTTACACATTAATTTGAAAAAAAAAATTTTTGATAATATTTTTACTCAACAACCCAATTTTTACGATGTCTAACAGAATTCTTAGAAAGAAAAATTTACGACGAATTGAATCTAACCTCTAAAGAATTACTATTGTATGCTCATAAAAATAACAACAGGCCTCTCAAAAAACAGGTTAGACCGTAAGGGACGGTATGTGCATGCAACTCACCATAGTGATTCGTTATTACAACAGGAGGGAGCAAGACAGAAACTATCTTTGCGATTTGCTGGTTCTTCTTTATGGTACCCCATTATTCAGGTAAGAGTGAGGGAGAAAAAGGTTAGAGGTGCGAGTGAGATAGATAGTGACGCTATCTGGGATCGTGCTATTTAGGATAACAGTACGGTCAGTACGCGTCACTGCCTCCTGCCGTTACTACGCACCTCTCTCTTATTGTTACCATTGATCACGTACTACGATTTAAAGCTTTGTTTATTGGACTCGATTACTCTTTGTGCTCTGGACTTTGAAACGAACTCTTTACGACGACCTTTGCCTGTGTTTGGACAGTTTGTGTTTTGTGTGTGCTACCATGGCGACCTACACTCCGCAAGAATACGCAAATATGCACTACATTTATGGAGAATGTAGAGGTAATGGACGAGCTGCAGCGAGACTTTACAGAGAAAGGTATCCGAGGGCTACGCGATATCCCGACCATCGAGTTTTCATTAATGTGCACAGATCACTATGTGACGGGCGGTTCCCCAATCAAGTAGCTGGTGAAGGACGACCCGTAAATGACTTCATACGCGATGAAGTTTTAGAGGCGGTGTCGGCAAATCCAAGCATCTCTGTGCGAGGAATAGAAGCTGATACGGGGATACCGAAGAGCACAGCACACAGTATTCTCCAAAAAGAAGAATATCATCCGTACCACGTACAGCGAGTGCAAAGTCTTTTACCTCGAGACTATCCGAGCCGAGTCGCGTTTTGTGAAACAATCCTGCAAAAACATCGAGAAGACGAAAACTTTATCGACAAAATTTTGTGGTCAGATGAATCAACATTTAAGAAGGATGGCTACATGAACCTACACAACTTGCACGAGTGGCATGTGGAAAATCCGCACTTGATGCGAGAAGATAGATCCCAGTACCGGTTCAAAGTGAACATGTGGACCGGTATTCTCTGTGGGAATATTATTGGTCCATTTGAGATGCCCGAGAATTTGACTGGCGAATCATATTTAAATTTTCTTCAAAATGATTTGCCAAACTTACTAGAAGAGACCCCACCAGATATGTGGTTCCAACACGACGGCTGTCCAGCACATTTTCGCGTATCCGTTAGAGAGTTTTTGGACGAGCAATACCCGAACAGGTGGATTGGGCGATCAGGAACAATCCCGTGGCCAGCCCGCTCACCTGACTTAAATCCGCTGGATTTTTTTTTCTGGGGAACTATGAAGGAGCTCGTTTATGCGAAGCCCATTAATGACATCGCTGACCTTCGTGAGAAGATAACACAAGCAGTGCAGGTGATACGTCAAAAAAGTTACTCGCGAAACATAAAGCGGTCCTTTTTAAGGAGAGTGAGAGCTTGTATTGCCGCGGGTGGTCAACATTTTGAACATTTATTGTAATAAAATATCTTTAAACTAACATTCATTGCTTTTATTCTACTGGGAACCCATCTACCTGTGTGTATTTCCTTCTTGCTCACTCTTGGAACCGAAGTAAATAATAGTAGTAACATAACAGTTTCTAAGATAAGAAAGGGTCCGACAGTTACCGTTAGTAGGTAGGCACTTCGTAAAAATTGGGTTGTTGAGTAAAAATATTATCAAATTTTTTTTTTCAAATTAATGTGTAAGTATATTAATGTGTAAGAATAAACGCGTCAAAATTTGACGTCACTTGCCATACTATTTTGGTACATTTTTTTTACACTACAGTCGGTCAAAGTTGCGAAATTCAATAGTTTTCCATATCACCTTTAGTTAAAATAATATTTTATTTTAAAATGGTACAATAAGTACTTTATTTTTACATTCTATTTAGACACAGCAATACCCTAGATTACAAAACCTCCAAGAAATATCGAAATTATCAGCATTAGCAGTCACAGCATTCAAAAGTATGTCACAGGGTGCTCATTTCCCCTTTTTTTTTGAAATCAGTATAATTCTGTAAGTACATGGGGTGGATTTTTTAAAATATTTTTCTGAGTACTGTTAGAACTTGGGGCATCGTGGGAATCCAGTTGGACGCCAGGTTCTTGGACACCCTGTATATAAACAAGCTAGGGTTTTGGAGTAGACAGTATACAGGATTAGTTAAGTAATTCATTACAATAAAACTGATTTCTATAGCAGTTTGGTTTTATCATTTCTGTAGTCTTTTGCTTCAGTATATCTTCACGCTAGTTTCCTTTAGAGTAGGCAGTTTATTAGGTTATTATTATTTATTGAGCAAATCAAAATTGATTTTTATAGCGTTTTACCTAGACGTAGCCGGAGAAATAAACAAATGGCTAACGTCAGTTTCTCTGATAATCAGTTTAGGGATCTTTTAGGGGTATTAGCAAACCGAGACAATTCTCGTGTTTCACAAAAAACAGGCAGTTTCGCATCATGCACTGCCCGTTTTGACGGGACTCGCCAGTCGACAGTGGTCGAGACGTTTCTGTCAACTATCACTACTTTCAAGAAAATTGAGTCCGTTAGCGACGAGAATGCCATAGAAGGGCTTACTCTGCTGCTTATTGGTGATGCAGCTATTTGGTGGCTTGGAGTGAGAGAAACCGTCAGTACTTGGCATGAGACTGTGTCATTATTACGGACGACATTTGCCCCAAAGAGACCCGCCTATCAAGTACTCAATGAGATTGTGTGCAACAAACAAAGCGGTCCTACAGCCACAGAACTATTTGTTGCCAAAAAACGTGCACTCATAGCAGAATTGCCAAAGCCGTCGCCCACCTTATCACAAGGGTTGGACCTGCTATATACATCCCTCCATGCGGAAATAAGGGATAGAATACCGAGGGATTCCGTTCAAACATTTGACGAATTTCTCGTGAAAGTACGTCAAATTGAAGAAACCGCTACTGAACAGACCACTGAACAGACCAACACTGGTGCCACACCGTTAGTGAAGAGAACCCGCTGCAACTTCTGTCGCGCTTATAACCATAGCGAGCAGGAGTGTCGCAAGAAAGCTGCTAAGAACGAGACGTCTAAGGAAACTCCCAAGAAAATTGACACCAGACCACCGCCAACGTCTAAAATAACCTGCTACTGATGCGGTGAGCCTGGCGTAGTCAGAAGCAAGTGTCCAAGATGCAACACACCCAAAATAGGCGCAGTGGAAGTTGGGTTTTTTGCATTGGCCGCTGGAACCCGACTTAGGCCAACTGTCAAAATTTCAATCAATGGCATCACTGGTCAAGCTCACATTGATTCTGGCGCAAAAATGAGCGTCACATCTAAAGAAAGGAAAAAAGAAAACGAATAGAGGCCAGTACAGGCAGCTGGCCCTCTGTTTTTAGATTATGCCGCTCTCTCACAAATACCCCAGCTCCGGTGCGCCCTCTGCTTAGCAGCAACGGGGCGCTCAAGTACGTAGCGGAGGACCGGGCGGAGGTCTTCGCTGAGCACCTGGAGCGTCAATTTCGTCCGAACCCGACCAGCGACCTCGAGCATGTCGCAGCGGTCGAGAAACACCTTGGTGCCTACTTCGCGCCGCCGATAGCTCCCGAAGAAGACCCAGTGTTTTTCTCGCCTGGCGCAGTTAGACGCGCCATCCTGAACACAAAGCCCCGCAAGGCCCCTGGTGCTGACGGTATCACCAACACAGTGCTGCGCCACCTGCCGTACCGTATGGTAGCGGCGCTGGCGCGCCTGTTCACGGCGGTACTGCGCACCGGGGCTTTTCCCGCGGTGTGGAAGGAAGGGCGCGTCATCATGCTGCCCAAGGCGGGGAAGAACATACTGAAGCCGGAGAGCTATCGGCCGATAACTCTGCTGTCCACGATTTCCAAGGTGTTCGAAGTACTCCTGCTGCGACACCTCCAACCTCACATCGCGCCGCGTCCGGAGCAGTTCGGGTTCCGGGCGGAACACAGCACGACGCTCCAGCTGTCGAGGGTACTGCACCAACTCACAGCTGCGCAAAACAAGGAGCACTCGGTCGCAGTACTCCTCGACATGGAGAAGGCCTTCGACCGTGTGTGGCATGACGGCCTTGTATACAAGCTGGCCACCTCGGATGCGCCCCGTCGCGTCGTCAGGGTGGTTTCCAACTTTCTCTCCGACAGGACGTTCCGTGTGGTGGTCGACGGCGCGCTCTCGGGCGCCCGCCCGGTGCTGGCGGGTGTACCCCAGGGGAGCTGCGTGTCGCCTGCGTGTTACTCACGATACACGGACGACATCCCCACTACAGCAGAGACGATGCTCGCGCTGTACGCCGACGACGCCGCGTATATCGCTTCTTCAATGAATGTGAAGTACGCGGCGGTCAAAATGCAGCGCGTCCTCGACCTCATCCCCGACTGGCTGTCCAAGTGGCGGCTGTCGGTGAACGTGAGTAAGACGCAGGCGCTTGTCACGGGACGAGCGCGCCTCCCGCCACCCCTGAAGCTGCAAGGAGTCGACATTGATTGGGCGCCCCAGGTCAAGTACTTGGGTGTGACCATCGATCGTCGGCTCTCTATGGGGCCACACGTCCGCAGAGTCGCCGCACAAGGTAGGGTCGCCCGCAACCTGCTCAGACCAGTGCTCTCATCCCGCCTCCCTCATAGTGTCAAGTTGGGCGTGTACAAGTTGTACGTTCGCCCAATCTTGACCTATGCCGCCCCCGCTTGGTTCGCCCTCACTAGCGAGTCGAGCCGAAAATCGCTCCGCGCGCAGCAGAGTCTCGCGCTGCGGACGATAGTTGACGCTCCTCGCGTCGTGAGGAACGACGTGCTCCACCGCGACCTCGGGATTGAGAGCCTGGACGAGTTTGTGGGCCGCCTAGCGAAGGGAATGTTCGCGCGTGCCGACGCGTCTGCTTGGCCCCATGTCAAGCAGATAGCGCCGTGGCATGCGCGCCCGCGCCCCCCTGACGCGAGGCCCCTACCCCGCGATTTACTTGCGGACGGTGACCACATCTCCGCACCGGATTGACCTCCAAGTGAGTCGCTCCCGGCTACACGCGGCTCACTTGTGACACTAATGCTTTCACCACATATTACATACGCTGTCACGTGATGCGTGCTAGGATAATTTAGGCGTGTCGCGTGACAAACTACAGACACTCACCTCTAAACAGGCGCAGAGACACACACGTTGAGGCGCCGTGCGGGTGGCGACTCGCGTAAGATACCTGGGTGGCGTCACACAGTTCAATGCCACCCATACACTCAGTACACGGTCTCCCTAACCCGTGCCAGGCTCGACTAGCTCTGAAAGTGGGGCGGGCGGGAGCCATCCACCCCATCCGTAGGAACGTCGAGTCCGCGTCTCTGTCGCTGGTCGCTCTCTGCTGGGCTTCATGCATGTAGGTGTGTGTTCCACCCGGTAGGGGTTGACCGCCGGGACGCGGTGAAGAAAGCGGCAGTATGCATATGTCGTGACGAGCTTACGGATACATATACAGACTACTGTTAACATGGGCGTGTTAATGCAGCACGTCCAAACATACCATTGCCAGTGGCAGATAAAATGAGAGGCCCGTTGTTACGGGCCGCAGTATGGCCTCCGCGGCAAGGGGGCATATGCCCCGGTTCCGCACGCCACGCCCTTTGCGGGGCGTCGCGACATCTCACTCGGAACATTAGTCTGAGTTCGGCACGACTTGGGGTGTACACACCGCATCGACTTAGGTCGGTCACGTTTGCCCCCGCTTCCTGCTGAGTTCAGATTAGCGCCTGCTCTGTGCGAAGGTGGTGTTGGTGATCCACATTACTGACGTACAGGGCACGGTGCGCTTAGGGTTTCGGTAGGGTTTAGTTAGATTTCTTCATTACTATCATTCATTTGTTATATTAGTTAGCCCTTTGTGTTACCATTGTTGTAGTTAATTATTAGTTTAAATAAACTATTTATGGTCAACTTTGCTAAGTGGGTTTAGATTTATCTCCTCACACTGAACCTTGCCACAGTGTTTATAATATAGTAATTTTATAAACTTTTTTACTGAATGTAAGATTATTATGTAAGTGAGGCCGATTTTATTATTTTGTATTTACCCTCATAGTCACTTCATATTATAAGTTTTTTTTTTTTTGTTTACGACTATGTAGCTCAAGCCGATTCGATATTATTTTTCTGGAGTCTGCAATTTTATAAGTTTTTTGTTTAAGGCTGTGTACGTCACACGGTTTTAATTTTTTATCCTTTCGAAGGTTTTTTTATTAATTACTTATAAAGCTTTTCGTATAGGTTTAAGCCTGTGTATTGTAAAGTCAGGTTGTTTTATTTTGTATTTTTTTTTACTTATATTAAATTGATAAGCTTTTCCTGATTTATAAGGTCGTATAAGCGAAGCAGTTTTATTTTTTAAGCTTCTTAAGTTCTCTTTTCATTGGTGTTGATTTTTTAATTAAATGTCTAGTTACAAAGATATCTAAAAATTGTTTTATTTATAATTTCGATTTATTAGGTATATAGATTTATTACCTATGAAATTGCTGTTCTGCAGTACTGGCCATTTCAAGTCAAAATAATTTTTGTTTGGCTAAGAATTCTAATTTCAAATTAATTTTATTTTAAAAACATGGATTTTTTTTTCCAAAAGTAGTCATTTGTTTATTGATTAGTGTTACATTTTCATCGCATTTCAATCTTTTTCGTCATCATGGATACGTTAAAAATTCGAGTAATTATGGAATATGAGTACCGTCGTGGCAGCAACGCGGCACAAGCGGCACGCAAGATCAACGACGTTTACGGAGCTAACACTACAAACCAACGCACCACTTATTGGTTTGCTCGCTTCCGTTCTGGAAATTTCGACCTGAAAAATGAACCTCGCGGTCGTCCGAAGACTGGTCGACAATGACGAATTAAAGGCGATTGTGGAAGCTGATGATACACAATCTACGGCTGAATTAGCAGCAGCTTTCGACGTTAGCGTCAAAACAATATTGGTCCATTTGCGTCAAATTGGCAAAGTAAAAAAGCTTGACAAATGGGTGCCCCACGAACTCAATGATCGCCAGCGCGAAGTACGCGTCGAGACGTGCCTTGCACTGCTCAACAGACACACAAATGAAGGAATTTTGAACCGCATTGTTACCTGCGATGAAAAATGGATTCTGTTTGATAACCGCAAGCGCTCAGCAAGTTGGTTGGATCCTGGTTCAGCACCTAAACAATGCCCTAAACGAAAACTTACCCCTAGAAAAGTGATGGTCACTGTTTGGTGGTCTAGCGCCGGTGTGATTCATCACAGCTTCTTACCAAACGGGGTGAGCATTACTACAGATGTGTACTGTGAAGAACTGAACACAATGATGGAGAAGCTGGCACATCTCCAACCAGCATTGGTCAATCGCTCGTCTCCGCTGCTCCTGCACGACAACGCGCGACCTCATACTGCACAGCAGACGGTCTCCAAGTTGCAAGAACTGGAGTTGGAAGCTCTCCGTCATCCGCCCTACTCACCAGACCTTGCGCCTACAGACTACTACTTTTTCCAGAATTTGGATAACTTCTTGGCGGGAAAAAAATTCAATACCCGAGAGGCAGTACAAAATGCCTTTGAAGAATTTGTTGCCTCCCGTCCAGCGGATTTCTTTAAGAAGGGCATCAATAAACTGCCACTGCGTTGGTTAAGATGCATTGATTGCATGGGTGATTACTTCGATTAATACAAATAAAAAATGCATAAAAAAAAATTCGTTTAAATTTTTTCATACAAAACAGCAATTTCATAGGTAAAGACCTATTTATATACGACATACATTGACATACTATTAACAGTGACGTATGTGGCACTTCCAGCAAATAATCAATTACTTTGTACACGTAACATTATCGTATATGGCACTTCCAACAAATAGTCAATTAGTTTGTACACGTAACACTGTCGTATGTGGCAGATCCGACAAAATACAATTGATTTGATACGGTTAAAAAAGTGATTTCTGACTTTTAACATGCTAAAAAAACAATAATAGTAGTTTATTACCATGCAAATAATCTAATGAACATGGTATTAAAATTCTGTACATTTTTGTTAACCTAGTTCATATATTTAACACGTTAACCGCCGTAGTGGAACGGTCAAAATTTACATAATTTTTTTTTGGTGCTCCTGGATTTAGTTTAATAAGACATGGATTTATGTCTAGTTTAGGCTGCAATCGTATGTATAGTTTATGAAATAATCACAAAAACCCCATGAGGTCGCCGATGCCCTACGCGGCGCTGTGATGTCGAAAATTGCATTTACGTTATTTTGGCGCCAGATAGGCCACACCTCCGGTCACCCGCCCCCGCAGTCGAATACTTGCACTCAAGTGGGATGCACGTCAATTTGTTTTTTATTTAGTATTCGCGTGTTCGTTCTCTATGATGGATTTTACCGGTTTTGATATAGTAGATTTAGACATATCTCAAGAAGATTTGCATCGTATTGACTTATTAGAAGCCAGTATTTTCCGTGAGATTGAAGAAAGATGTTCGGAGGAAAAATACGAAGAGGAAAGCGAAGATGAAATTAATCATCCATCCACCGAAACGACGACGTGCACGAGTTGTTATTAACAGTGATTCGGAAAGTGACAAAGATTCTGTGGAAGACATGGTTCGAAGTCAAATCGACCAGCTTCGGGATATCTCGATTCAAAGGTGGGCAGAACCAAGAGGTCACCAACCATCTTTAATCGCGTTTACGGAACCTACAGGTGAGAATTTTGTATACCTACTAACTTTTGCCTACGGCTCCGCCCGCGTAGAATTTGGTTATAATTGTAAATTGTTTATCCCGCGGGAACTGCTTACATTTTACCCTAAACTAGCCTTTGTCCGCCCTGAAAGTTCATCTATACTTCTTCTATATACTATATAATAATAATTATTATAAAGCTGAAGTGTTTGTTTGTTTGGTTGGTTGATCGAGCTAATCTCAGAAACTACTGATTTGAATTAAAAAATTACATTGGTGTTGGATAGTCCATTTATCGAGGAAGGCTATAAGGTATAATAGGTTGGGGAAAAAGTTTCTTCGCATTTTTTAAGAAAATTCAAAACATTTTTTAATATACATTATTTAAATTTATCTAAACTATGTAGGTACCATTTTGTTCGACATCTTTTTGCCATCTTGTAGGTAGGGATATGATCCCATTGCTATAGAAATTTTGGGACTTCTGATCAAAATACCGCGACAAGTGGTTTTGGCAGTCCTCTCGTGATGTTAACCTGACACTGCCTAAAGAATTCTGAAGAGACCGAAACAGGTGGAAATCTGAAGGTGCAAGGTCAGAACTATACAGCGGATGCATTAACACCTCCCAGCCAAACTCTCTTAATTTTTGCCGAGTGGCTAAAGATGTGTAAGGACTAGCGTTATCACGATGAAAAACCACACCCCTTCTGTTGATTAATTCCGGCCGCTTTCTCTCAACTTCTTGCTATAATCACATTAGTTGTTCGCAGTAGAGTTCAGAATCGATGGTCCTGCCTGGTGGTAACAGCTCATAATGAATAATGCCCTTCCAATCCCACCACACACACAGCATCACCTTGTTGCGAGTTAACCCGGGTTTCGCCACAGTCTGTGAAGCCTGACCGGCCTTTGACCACGACCTTTTTCGCACGTTCTTGTCGTACGTGATCCACTTTTCATCACCAGTTATCAGCTTCTTCAAAAATGGTTCGGTTTCATTACGTCGTAATAAAGAATCACAAATGAGTACACGGTTCATTAGGTTTCTTTCAGTGAGCTCGTGAGGTACCCAAATATCGAGCTTTTTTGTTTACCCAGTTTTTTTCAAATGCGCCAAAACTGTTTTGTGGTCAATTCCCAGTTCTTCAGCTACGTCGTAACTACTGATATGCCGATCTTGCTCCACTTTTTGAAAAATGGCATCCATTTTATCCGTAATAGGGCGACCAGAGCAACGTACATCTTTGACATCAAAATTTCCGGATTGAAAACGCTTAAACCAAATGTGTGCTACTCTCACAGACACTACACTGGGTCCATAAACATCGCAAATTTTTTTCGCGGCTTGCGTTGCATTTTTACTTTTTTTGTAGTAAAATGTTAAAATGTATCGAATTTCTTCATTAGATTCACTCATCTTGACAGTACGAAAAACAAATGAAAATCACACATTTTTCTAATTTGAATTTGGAATTATGTTCTTTAAAATTTAAACTTTCAATCATACCAAAACCAGCCAGATACAAATACACTTCTGGACACATCTATTGGCCCACCTTAGAGTTTAGGTTTCGATGGCCCCTACCGAAATATGATTGCTTGATTGAACAAAAACTGTTGATGCAGTTTTAAACCTGATACATTTTACCATCTTTTTCGATCGTATTGTTTTAAATTTGAATTCAGAATACCATACGACATGGAGCTACGCCTAACAAGTCGGATATGCGCCTTGTTAAAGGCAATTGATTTTTGAATAAAAAACATGTTTTATCAAATAAAGGTTTAATTTAATAACGCGTGTTGCCTCCATGGGCATCTACCACAGCTCTCATACGATTAGGCATAGAGTTTATCAACCGCTCTATGAAATTTTGAGGGATCATCTCCCATTCCTCTTCTATGGCAGTTTTCAACTCCTGCATCGTCTGGGCAACTGGCTGACGAGCCCTAACACGTCTTTTTAGCTCGTCCCACATGTGCTCAATGGGGTTCATGTCTGGGCTTCTGGCTGGCCAGTCCATAACTGTGATGTTCACATCCCGAAGATATTCCCTGACGATGCCGGCCGCATGGGCTCTTGCATTATCATGCATAAAAAGGAAATTTGGGCCCACATAGTCCGCGTATGGTATCACGTGAGGTTCTAAGCACTCACGAATGTACCTTTCAGCATTTAATGTTGGCAGCCGTGGTCCTGTAACAACCTCAAGTTGAGTTTTGCCGCTCGCGGATATACCGCCCCAGACAGTCCATGAGCCACCGCCATAAGCAACCCTCTCTTCAAAGCAGCATTGTGCGAAACGCTCTCCCTTACGTCGGTAGACCTTCTTCCTTCCATCATTGCCATGTAACACAATTTTAGACTCATCAGAAAAGAGTACACGGCTCCAATCTTGCTGTGTCCAATTTAAATGACTGCGTGCGAAATGAAGGCGCGCTGTTCGGTGGGCTCGCGTTAGTTTGGGGCCATTAGCTGGCTTGTGTGGTACCATATCGCGTTCTTTTAACATTCTCCGAACAGTTCGAGCGCTCACAGATACTCCGTGGAAGTCGCGAAGTTGGTTTTGTATCTCAATGGAGGTAAGGTGACGATGTCTCAAGCTGGTCGTCACGATGAATCGATCCTGCCTTTCAGTTGTGACCCGAGATCGTGGCCTTCCTTGGCGACGAACAAAGCCGCCAGTCTCTAGGTACCTCCGATAAACATTTCGGACCGCAGATCGACTTAAATTAAGTTGAGCACTCGCGTTTCTTTGGCTGTGTCCGGCCTGAATAAGTGCCACAGCTTGGGCGGCGACTTCAGGTGAAGTATCCATAGATTATTGATAGAACCTCACCTTAATGTTAAGAATAAGTAATGTTTGTTGCAAAACCAAAGATATCAATCACTTTTTCAAGAATTAAATCCAAGTAAACCAATAAAACCAAGTTTTCTTAGTATTCGATTGTTTGATATCAGCAAACAGGCTCCAAATTGTATTTTGTTTCTTTAAATTCTGTGTTCGAAATTCAAAAAAAGACTATTGAATGAAATTGTGAATGTGCCAGGTTCAAAACTGCATAAAAACTTTTTGCTCGACCTAATATAAAATTTTAGCTAGGACCAAACGAAACTGAAAATACAAGGTGGGCCAAAAGATGTGTCCAGAAGTGTAGTATAGCCAAAGAGATTTTATTTTAAGTTCATACATACTGTAATGCGAAAAGACTTTTTCCCCAACCTAATATAACATCACGCTACGACAGTTAGGAGCCGCGCAGCGGGTGACACCGATTTATTATCTATAAACTTTTTGTTTCAGGCATGAAAGAACCGTTTGCAAGTCAGCTTCGAAACAGACCGCCTGGAGAATATTTTAGTTTAGTAGTCCCAGATAAAATATTTGAAGATATTGCCACACAAACTAATTTATTTGCTGAACAAGCGGGTCAAAGTTCCAAACCTTCATCACGCTCACATTCATGGAAACCAACGACGACCAATGAAATAAAACAAGTTTTTGAATTAATCCTTTACATGGGCCTCGTCAAACTTCCAAAAATAGTAGACTATTGGAGTAAAGACAAAATCTTTGGTCAAAGGTTTCCTGGAACTGTGATGAGCAGAAATAGGTTTGAATTGATCTTAAAAAATCTACACTATGTAAATAATGAAACCGCAGATAAATCGGATCGTATTTACAAAATTCGGCCTCTTATAGAAGCTCTCAACGAAACGTTCCAGAAAAGCTATGCTCCAAAAGAAGATGTATGTGTGGATGAAAGTCAAGTCCCATTTCGGGGCCGTATTATATTCCGCCAGTACAACAAAAGTAAAAGACATAAATATGGGATGAAATTATTTAAGCTTTGCACCTTACCCGGATATACGTGTAAGCTACAATTATACGCAGGCAAAAACCATGAATTATTGAATACAACTCCTACTAATGTGGTCATGGGCCTATGTGATGGACTACTAAATTTAGGGCATACCGTATCAACTGATAATTGGTACACAAATCTTGAGCTTGCAAATCAGTTACTTGACAATAATACTCACCTGGTTGGCACCTTGAGAAAAAACAGAAGAGGATTACCAAAGCAAGTAATTGAAGCCAAACTCAAACCAGGTGAGTCAATAGCGAGGGAAAATGAGCGGGGTATATGCGTCTTAAAATGGAAACATAAGAGGGATGTGCTTATGCTGTCCACTAAGCATTCTAAAGGGTTCAAAACTGTAATGAAAAAAGGAAAGATAGTTCGAAAGCCAAAGATGGTTTATGCATATAACATGGCAAAAGGTTCAGTCGATCTTAGTGATCAAATGAATGCCTATTCATCTCCATTAAGAAAGACTGTAAAATGGTACAAAAAGTTGGGAATAGAATTAATTTTGAACACTGCTTTGATGAACTCTTGAGTGATGTTCTGTGAGAATAATAAAACTAAAATGGGGATTGTAGAATTTCGAAGGCAGTTGGTGGAAGATTTGACTGAGACAGAAAATAAAACTGCTGAAGAGGTTGAAAGACCTAAAAGGCTAAGGCATAACCTAACTCAAAAAGAGGGATCAGTTAGAAACACACGCCGATTTTGTAATAAATGTTACAAAAATAATGTCGAACTATATGGTTCGAAACTTGCCAGAAATAAAACAAAAAAAGTTTCAACATTTTGCAATGAATACGAAAATAAACCGCATTTGTGTTTACAGTGTTTCAACAAGATTCACAAGAAGTAACGTATTTTCTTTATTATAATTAGCAATTTAATTACCGTTATTCATTTTCTAATAAATATTTTCATTACTTGCACAATTACTGTATTTATTATTTAATTTTATTACCTTACCCAATATATTGTAAAATAGCAGAGGCTTTTTTCAGTTTTCTCAGAAACTACTTATGCATTAAAAAAAAATACTTTACTGTTAAAAAGCCTACAAAATGGTAATTATTAAGCTACATAAAATGTTTAAAAGGAATAGTTATGTTGCACTTAAAACTCAAACCTCCGCATCCATGATCGAGTTCGCCGAAAACTGCAGATTTTTCTATGTGAATCTAACAAATTTCAAGGTAAACGAAAACCATTGTGCGCACATATTCTACAGCGCCGCAGCGGTCACACGCATACACAAAATCTACGGAGTAAGTGTCCTACGGCTCACTAAATAGGTTTGAAAACAGGTCTGCCTTGAGGTCACCGGTGACCTACGAGGCGCCCAAATACTGGGCAGGGTCAGGTCACCGGTGACCTACGTGGCGATGAACGTGTTAAAAAAATATCAACAATTCAAAATTTGATGCGCTCTCTTGTAATGTTGCCGATTTTCACATCCGACAATATTAATAGGGATAGGCGAAATGTGTATTTAGCATGATGAAATTGATGAATATAGTGATGTTAATGGTCCCAAAAACTACATTGTATATGTGTTGTGACGACACTCTCATTGCTGATGTGCGAAATCTGCAGAAAAGATTTGTCACCTGTGTCTTTGATGTTGACTTCACATAGTTTTTTGTTTTTCTGTTATTATCAATAATTAAAGATACCTACCTAACCAAACAATTATTATTTTTAATAAATGCCAAATAATGAAGTACAATTGATGAATATTTTTTTTATGTGAAAACAAAAATGCTACTAAAACCACATCAAAAAAATATTAACAATGTTTTATGCAAGAAAAAGCCCTTTGATGCAATTTCTCATTTAACAATGGGTTTAATGAGCCTTACTAAAATGGAAAACCAATTTTCGAGCCAAGACAAAAAAAATAAACCTAAATTATGTAAACTGTCAACAGACTCAAGAGATACCAATAGCAGTAGATTTTTAAGAACAAATCCGATATAAAAGTATGCAACCTATCTAACAAAACCATTAAGTTGCAATGTGACCCGAATGCAAAGGCAAATAAAAAAAAAACTATCATTCATCCTCATAGTTTCTGACTGAATTTTCTTATTTCATTAGCAACCTTGGAAGGAAACTGACACATACTTAACTGCAAATTTTAAAATACGAAATAGACAAAAACGAAATACAAACTTAGCATTTCTAACATCATTTGAATAACAAAACCATAATAACAATTTATTTTTTCACAACTGCTGAAAAAATGCAATGATTCAATTAGTACATTATCTAGACATACTAAAATTAATCTCAATATGTCTGGCACCCTAGACAGTGAGTCCCACTATCTGGCTTCCATTTATACTGCAGCATGAGATATTCTCATAGTTTAAAACAGAAACTTCCTGTTAATTTTAGAAAAAGGCCTTCACAACACCTTGCTACTGATGCCACGATTGACAAGACGTGTCATTGATATGAAAGATGAAGAAGCTGCTGAAACTTGGACATGAATTCTAAAAATAAAACAAAAGTTTCAGTATCTTCTAAATTGTTTCTTAAACTTTTCATAATGATAATCATCAGTAGCCCTTTCACCTTTGGCTTTCTTAACTATTTTATCCACACTATCATCTATAACACTACTGTCAGTTTTCGTCACTTCTGGCTTTTCTACTTTCCTTTTCTTAGCCACATCACTATCCATATTAAAACGGTTATGTTGTACAAAATTCACTGCCATGTTAGTGGGCACAAATTGTGAAGGACAATCTTTTTTGTTTTGTCTCTCCCACAGTACTTTCATTTTAGCCTCTTCGGTAGCTTCAATATTTTTAATTTTTGCATCAATGCCCAAATCAACTTCAGGTATGCCACTAAGCATTTGATTTGACAGCATCTCCTCAGAACGATGTGCTGATGAAACCCTCAGATGTTCAGGAAGAGATAACAAAGCAGCTTCTTCAGGAGACAAATATTTTAACGTATCATTATGCTCAGATTCCTTCATTTCTTCATTATGTTTTTCTGTAAAGAGGAAATAGATATTATGTTAAAAAACTTTACATAAACTACCTACTCATCTAACAGCCACACTCAGAAAGGTTCATTAAATTACTCCTAATGAGTACTTAACTAATTAGCATTAAATCTGTTAATCAACAGTACATCCCAGAGACATAATTTAAGGGTTCATTAGCTAATGACAGTTCTAAGTATAAGTAGAGCGAAGCATCTTAGAATCATCATATTGATTGCGTATCGATAAAGCCTTGGTGTTGCCACATTTAAAAAGTGTTGATATTAAATAACATTCAAGTTTATTTATACACGTTGAAAACTACTATTCATAGTAATATAAATGACAATCAGTTCTTTTCCTGTAAGTTTTTACTGAATTGCAAAGCGAAACAGCTATTTTCAATAAAATAAGCGATTACGATCTTTTTTCTATGGCATCAACTGTCAATGTTATAATAAATCATATATTTTTTTTTATTTCATTTCAATTATTATTTTTCATATTCAATTTCATTTAGATGTTTTATTTACTGATTTTGTTTGTGCTTCATTCACCGGGCGAGAAAGTTTTGTGTTGTGAATTTTTTAACCAATTTCAAAAAAAAGGAGGAAGTTCTCAATTCGGATGTTTATATTTTTTTTATGTATGTTCGGACATAACTCCGATATCTAAAGATGTGTCTATTCATACACGAAATCTCTTAAGGGGTCATTGTACTCATCATTATGATCAACTTTTACTTTTACTTTTTTTTTTTTCTTTTACTTTTACCTTAAATCGCGAAAAAAAATCAGCTTTTCAGTACATTTATATTTAACAAACTCATCAAAATGTAGGGAGAGAAGAGAGAAGTCGGTGGCAAAAAACTAAAATACAGATCCAGACACCGACATCCGAAATTAAAGTTATTTTTCACTTTGTAGTATTTTTTTTGGAAATCAGTTGTTTTTTTTTTTTTTGTAAAAAGTTTTTATTTCATCTGTACCTACCGCCTCGGTCCTACTTCTCTATATCTTCTGACATAATCCACAAACTCAATAATGTTTGCCTAATCAGACATTATTGCTTATAAACGTGTACGTAATGAAGCTAATTGGTATGTGAGGTAATGCAAGCAAATTCACTGGTAATAATAAAAGTATAACCCCAAACGAAAATTTCAAAATCATCATTAAAATGTTAAGCAAAGGTTTTGCTGTACTTAACTTTAATTGTCATTAAGGGACGCTAATGAACCGTTAACTGACTCTGAGAGTGAACTTTTTTAATTTTTACTAAGGAGCGCTTTAAGTAACCATTAGACGTCTCTGAGTGTGGCTGTTAATGTTTTCACCAATCATTCCACACTAATTTAAGTCAAAACCAAAACTAATTCATCACCCTTTAAGTCATTGACTGCCACTGCGGACACACGGTGACCGCAAACAATAGATTTTCTATTGTGTTTGTTGTCTGGCAGTCAACGTGTTAACATTTGACTTACATTTTGATCCTATTTTAAGTTCAAGCAATTTCATGATTATTTTTGGTTCTACTTCAATTAGTTTTTTTACTTTTCAACTTTGAGACGAACATTGTGAGGATCATACCGATAATACACTATACCAACTGTAGTTTAAGTTGACCTTTATGTAAATTTTGTTTCGATAATTACCTAGGCGGTACATAAGATTTTCGTGTTAATCTTATGTACCGCCTGGTACATAAGATTAACACGAAAAACATACAAAAAGACGAGTGATGACCGAAAATTGGTTGGAAAAGTCAGGTAATAAAACAAACCTTTTCGTTTCGCTAACTGTTCTTCGATATACTTCATCATCTCTTCGTCTTCGTCGCGTTTGTTTGTCTCGGCTGAAAACTGTGTACCGATGCCAGTATCGTACGCGTCGTCTACTTGCTTCACTTTGCCACTCTTCAACGCCTGCATGTTCACCATACCACCAGATTTCACCTTAAAAGGATCCTTACAAGTGATCTCCTCTTCTAACGTAGTCTTTTGCCCCGTAGCCAAAGCAACCACACTAACGCCATTCGGCCTTTCTCGAAGTTTCTGTAACACTTTTGTCTCTTGCAGTTTGGCCAAGATGTGTTGGTCATCTTCCGAATCATCATCTTCTTTTATCCGTTGGCGAAGGTTCTTTTTCTTCTTTGGTTTAAACTTAATTTCTTCGTCAACTGTATCTTGGACAGTTGCATCCTCCATATTCGATTGGCCACGGCCAGGCGTCGTTCGCAACTAAAGACAATAAACGAACCCGACTAGTTTAAAACAGCAACGAGAAATTTAGGATTACTTTCGCTTTTCTAGGTTTTCTATAGTTATAGAAAATACACAACTTGTGACGGAACGAATGAGATGAGCACAGGAAAGGAAAGGAAGCACAGAAGCCCATCAGAATCCACCAGATTAGAACGTCCACAGAGAACGTCCAAGCCACAGTCCAAGCCACGGTGCCATAGCTTAGAACAAAATTAAGGGTAACATAACCGGCCAATTTAGGTAGGCTTCTGCTTTTGGAGGTACACTACTCAATTCAATAGATTTTTAATTTACTCGTATAATAATATCAAAAGTTAAACTTAAACTCCTCCTATATACAAAGTACTCTGTGGTCCAAGCGTCTGCAAGCGTCTGTCAGCTGTCAGTCTGTCACACACGATGAGTCGATGACGTCTGTGGTCACAGAGTACTTTATACTATATTGTAATCTGTGGTGGAGACTGGAGAGCATAGATAATACACTATATAAAGTAATTAGTGGAGAGCATGTGGAGAGTAACTGTAGTCTTTGGTTGAGGAACCAAAGAGTAAACCCCCGTTCGCACGGGCGTAATAAAATCGCGGTGGGATTTTATAGCGCACTGGATTTTCAACTCTCGCTGTTGAGCCGAGCGTTGAGAATCCAACTTAACAATAACAGAGTACATTCTAGCGCGTCGAAAAAACACACTGTTGGATTTTGCTAAGTAGAGCGTTGAAAATCCAGTGCGCTATAAAATCCCGCCGCGATTTTCCTACGCCCGTGCGGACGGGGGGTTAGTGTGCATGTGTGCATCCACACTGCTAGCCTAGCGCGGTGGCGACGACGCGACAGGCGCGAAAAAACATATGATACCGCCGTTTGCGTCCATAGTGGCCACACTACAGGCCTAATCAGCAAGCGACTTAACGCGCGGTTATCAAACCAGGTTCAGTCGAGTCTGCAAACATTTTTTTTTTTTTTTTTTTTGTAAAATGGCGGTAAATTTTGTAGTATTTATAAATACGATTCAACCAGATAATATGGCACAGTAAACATCCACACCACAGTAATCGCACAATAACAAGAAAATTATGGAGCAAAATAAAATAAAGTTTGAATCTTCACTGGTGATTTTAGGTGATATTTTACTCAGTATGTAGTCCAATGTTGACACAGGCTATCTAAAAATACCAAATCCTCGTCCATGGTTTGCAACACCTGAAATACGTCATAAACGCTAGAACAGCTCGCTCGTCACTGTGGCCACCGCACGCCCCCGCTGTCGTGCCATAGTTTTAGGCGAGTAGTAATGCCCTCGTTTTTGGCGTTCACTGCTAATGCGTTTATGTGTGCGTCCACAGTAAGGTGATTAGGGCCTAAAGGCAGGCGCGACGGCGCGGCGGAGGCGTGCGGTGGCCACAGTGACGAGCGAGCTGTTGTTGCGATTATGACGTATTTCAGATGTTGCAATGGGGATGGGGATGGCGCAAGAGTATCGACACACGTTGCGTCCCACACTAAAGGCCTCCCCAACTTACATGGAAATAAAGACATGCCGTCCGGTCTCTTGCCATCGTCGCGTGCCAAACCATTGGGTTATATTACAGCTGGAACGCCGACGGTGAGAAGGGCTCGTCGAATGATGTCATTGATGTTTGCGTGCCGTGCTAAGCGACCCGCACTTCGGCTACAAGACAGGCCGTGGTGTCCAAGGCTGTTGACAACTTCGCCACAGTGACAGCGATGAGAAGAACAAGAAGGAGCTCTTAGTCGCAGGGAAGCAGCGAGGTGGAAAGTAGTGTCGTCGAACAAAGTGCCTATATGTGACGACGGTAGTGCATGAAGCCACAGACCCGACTCCCACTTACACACCGCCAGCAGACGCGCACGCTCCGCAGTAGTAGCAGACGTGTCAAGTAAATTGTTCTGTACTACTCTGAAGAGCGGCTCATCCCACCGTCTCTGGGAAAATGGAATGTCGGGTGGGTCTGAATTCGGGCAAGCGAGTCTCCAGGCATCTGTACCCTCGGTGAAACAAGGTACATCAAAATTAACCGGTGTGGAGGCTAGGAATTTCCTGATTAATTTATCTGTGCCGTGGACCGAGGATATGAATGCCAGTCGGTAAACTAATATTAGAAATTTTGCGGACACCGAGGCCTCCCATACAAATGGGAAGAGTAGTTTGTGCCAAAGCACGGTCGTCCATGGCCACATTTAAGATCGAAGTTAAAGTAATAGGGGTTCACGTATGAAATTGCCGTTTATTGTATTAGGAACTTCGAATTGACATAGATAGAACCTTCATGGTTTGAGATTTTTGAGTGAAACTTTTTTCACATGGTACCCATGAAGTTCTTCTTTTAAAAAATGTGCAACATTCGATTATCGACTTTCAGTTGTTTTTTTTATTCAGCTTAGACAAGAAAGATGGATACTTCGAAAATTCGAGTTATTTTTGAATACGAGTTCCGACGCGGAACTAACGCAGCAGAAACAGCTCGCAATATCAATGTTGCGTTTGGAGAGGGGACTGCTAATGAACGCACCGTTCGATTTGGTTTAAACGCTTTCGTAATGGAAACTTTGATTTGAAGAACAAACCACGTGGAAGACCGCCCACACAGGTGAATAACAATGAATTGAAAGAGATGGTGGAAGCCGATCCGAGCCAAACTACCCAGGAATTAGCGGCATAGTTTAACGTTACTTTACCAACAATAATGGTGCCGATTCTCTTGTCACAAATGCCACTAAACTAGACTAAAAATCACTAAAATTTAGTTTATTCCTGTCAAACGACGATTTCCCATTCTGAAATTGACTAAAGTGACACAACTTAACTATATTTTAGTTTGACAGGACTAAGATTGTACGGAGTTATTAGTTTAGTGAAAATGGCAATTTTGCTATTCTGAATTTGACTGTTTTCACATGGTTTTCACCTAAAATTTTAATTGTCAAACTAAATCAGACTATGTTTAATCGCGATTAAAAAGGTGTGGAATAAAATTAGTTGATATGAACTAAAATTCACACCGAGACCTTGACTTCGGATGCAAAAACAGTAGTGTATTTTTTTCTTTTCTTTTGTATATATCTCGAAAACGGTGAGTCCTATCGCAAAAATAATGAAAATTTGGCCCCCCTTTATAACGCCCATGAACCCCTATGACTCAACATGTAGGCACCAAAAAAAAAGTACCAAAAAAAAAGTACCAAAAAAAAAAGTACCAAAAAAAAAGGTACCAAAAAAAAGGTACCTACATTCCATATAAAACACGTTGAAGCTGCCCCCTCCCTGCGCCCCTCCAGCTCTAAAAGATATTTGACCCGGTAACGACAGCGATGTCGGTGAACAAAATATGACAAGCCTGTCACTTCATAGTGATTTCGTTAGTTCCAATTAAAGCCACCGGGTCAAATATACTACAGGCACTATACCACGCGGAGTCACGATTGTCAAACTCGATTTTAGTTGTGTCAAAATTGTTATTAAATTTAGAGGTTTTTTTTGTCAGAATAGCTCTAAGATTCTCATAGCAAAAAGTAAGGAATTTTAGTGATAGTTTAGTTAGTTTAGTTCGGTGTACAGACGCCAGCAGGTTAAGCCACCCGAAACTGTCAAATTTTCCCAATCAACCTTGAACCTAATTCTTTAGCGATAAATATGAAAATCTATTAAAGAAATTTGACAGATTGTAGTAGCTTGATGTGCTGGCGTCTGTACAACAGAATCGGCACCATTGACTCATTTGCGTCAAATCAATAAAATAAAAAAAATATGAGAAATGGGTGCCTCATGATTTGACTGATCTGCAGAAAGAAACGCGTGTTGAAACTTGTGTTGCCTTGTTGA
Organism: Cosmia pyralina; assembly: GCA_946251885.1. Classification (NCBI taxonomy): domain Eukaryota; kingdom Metazoa; phylum Arthropoda; class Insecta; order Lepidoptera; family Noctuidae; genus Cosmia; species Cosmia pyralina. Next base: position 18,548,970 of record OX276342.1, on the reverse strand, counting down.
ATCGATACAGAAATGAAGGAATATTGGATCCAATTGGGACATGTGATGAAAAGTGTTCTTTACGATAACCGTAAGCAAAAAATGTAATGGCTGACCCCAGGTCAAACGCCGCAACCATAGAATTAATAGGCTAATTATAAATATTAATTATAATATTATTAATAGTCTAATTACTCTAAGGCCGCAACAGTGTCCTAAAGCAAAGCTTACCAATAAAAAGGTAATGGTAACTGTTTGGTAGTTTCAGCATGGTGTTATTCACTATAGCTTTCTCCGATCTGGTCAAGCAATAACGGCAGATGTCTACTGTGTGTGATTTTACCTAAAAGGTGAGTGTGCTTCCATCCAGAAATGGGAAGCGAGAAGAAAATATGTTAATTTAGGGCCGAAACAACAATAACGGATTAATGTTATGCCCGAATGCGTGTTAATTTGGAACAATCTTTCCGAAACATGAATTTTTTCTTCATAACGTAGTATCCCTAAGTAGTCTGTGCTTCATTAAAAACAGGAAAAGAATTTGCACAGATTTTCCAAGCATTATCGTCATGTCTGAGTGACAGATGACAGATTTTTCAAGATGTCAATTGTCAATGTCCGTCGCTCGCATTGATAAAAAAGTAAGTGATAAGGATAAAGACAAACAACAAGTTCATTCGAAGCGATAGTTCGGAATTTCGGAATCATTAATGCGATAGCTGTACAAGAGATAAAACATTCTCATGTATTCAAATACTTATTTAATATAAAAATGGCTAAAGTTCTATTTTTACAATCGGCGCCGCCAAAATTTGAAGATATACAGAAAACAATATTTGATGAAGGAGCTGTGGAGTTTTTATTTCGTATACACAAAACGTTTGAGAAACAGATCGGACAACTGTATAAAGATAGGTTGCGGCGCACTGTGACAACACAAGCACTTTCGACTTTGGACTTCAAAAAGTCGCCAGAGAGAAATGATAAGTCATGGTCTATAGCTTCTTTACCTCCACGATTACTGTGAGTATCGCTAACTTTAATAATCTTGATCTACTTGCAGAACCCTGACCATTTTTCTGAAGAAGAATCTGACCAACTTTGCCCCTAAGACGACCCACTGACCCATTTTTCTGATAGTTCTTTGCGGTTCCTTAGTGGTATAAAACTTTTTTAAATCTTTATGATTGAACTATATCAATAAAAAAATCCTATTTTAAGCAGCTTTACTATGCTCAATGAGTGGCTAACTTGTGAAATAAATAGTGAGCCACTTATTGACCATTTGTAATATTTGTGACTGGGACATCATAATAGAAAATGTGCTTAAATAGTACATTATTTAAATCTCATCAGCACAAAATCCTTACACACCAAACATTTCAAAAGTCACAAACATCACAAAGAAAAGGAACATTTAAAAAGACAGAACATACGGAACAATGTACCTATAATATGACACAGAACTCGCATCACACCACAACAGGCAACACAAAAGTTTTTGTGTTTTTTTCTTTGTTTTTTCTTCTTATTTTATTAATATTATTTATTTATTGATTTAGTACACCAACAGTAGTACACATATAAAAAATAAAACAGAGTAATTTAAACAATAAAAGTATTGGTATGTATACCTGCTATAGGTATGTACACAGCATTCACCATAAAACAACATCATAGGTCTGGCTCTTGTGATACAGGAACTCCTAGTACAAGAGTCAGGGCTACACAGATGTTTGTGACTTTAAAGTGTATAAGTACAGGGTGGCCCGTTTACAGTGGTCCAAAGATTTTTTTCAGCTTCAGAGCATCATGAGTGATCATTTAAAACATACTTTAGTTAAGCGAAAACTTATGGTTTAGAAATTATGTTTTTTTTTTTAAATAGTCCGAAATTTCAATATTTTTGACACAAAACCTCTCTGTTATGAAAACTACTAGACCGAATCGAATGAAATTTGGTATAGGCATAGTGCAATAACCTACCTATCGGGTTATAGGCTCATCTAGTGTAAATAATTAGACTACATTTTTTTATTTTAACTTCTTTTATAGTTTTTTTTAACTTTTCGGCAAAATATTGTTTTTTGAAAAAATCCTGTGAAAAAAAAATGTACCGCCAAGGTTTTGCTGACACTGCTAAAAAGTACCTTAACATAGGGTTATTCTTTACACAAAAAATCACACTTGTCCTTCGATTGTAACATCTTCAAAAACAACATCATGTACATTAACACATAAAAATCGAAAAATTACGAGATGTACCAAAATGTTAATTTAAACCTATCCGTTCGTAATTCTTCAAAAATAACATTATTTGAATTCTAAATGATCTTGTAACTCGATTTGTTAATTCATCAGTGATACTTATGTGAATCATCACACAAGTATTCAAAAAAACAGGGTCTTAAAAAAGCAGGTAAATCGGGCCGGTATTCGACGACAGAGACCGTTAATTATGTGGTGCGTTTGTTAAAAAGAGATAGACGCTATTCGACGACAGAGAACGTTAATTATGTGGTGCGTTTGTTAAAAAGAGATAGACGCTACTCTATTGTTATTAAGTACGTACGATCTCCAGTTGTCGTTTGTCGCTTGCGCTCACTGCAGGTATTCTACAGTTTGGTGTATTTTAATTTAACGTTTTGGCTTCGTTTATTGACTCGTATCTGATCGCTCATCTGACTACTTGGCTTACGTGAACTGGACTTGTTGATTGTGCTTATTATTTGGACATTTTGTTGACAATGGATGGAAATCGTTCCAGACGTGCGCCCTACTCACCGCGTGAATACGCCATGATGCATTATTTTTATGGTTTCGCACAAGGAAACGCGCGAGAAGCGGCCAGGCTTTATCGGCAATTTGCTGAACGCCAGCCAGGCCCGGCTGTGCAACGCTTTCCGGACCATCGTGTTTTCGTGAGGCTGCATAATTCATTCTTAGAAGGAGTTATCCCTGGCTTCCGTGGTCGTGAACCTGGACGCGTAAACAGAGATGACGATGAAGATGTTATCCTAGAGGAGTTGCGTCGTCATCCAAATACAAGCCAAAGACAACTGGCAAGGCGTATGGGTATACCCAGGAATAGAGTTCAAAGAATTATTCGAGCTAACCACCTTCATCCCTACCACTATCAAAAAGTTCAAGCTTTGAAACCCGAAGATTACCCCAGAAGAATGGCATTCTGTAGAGAAATGTTGAGGAGAGATCGGGAGGACCCAAATTTTTTTGATAACATTTTATGGACCGATGAAAGTCGGTTTGAGCGAGTTGGACTATTTAATACACATAACACGCATTATTATGCAGTGACCAATCCCAACTTAGTGAGAGAGTCAAATTTTCAAGAACGCTACAGCGTTAATTTGTGGAGTGGAGTTATCAACAGAGAGTTTGTGGGCCCGTTTGAGTTGCCGTCAAGGTTGAATGCTGACATTTATTTAAATTTCATTGAAAATGAATTACCCGGTCTGTTGAGACATCTGCCAGAGAATTTAAGGGAGCGCATGTGGCTACAACACGACGGAGCTACCTGCCACTTTGCTCTGCGTGTAAGAAACCAATTAAACGCTACGTATCCGGGGAGGTGGATCGGTCGCGGTGGCACCATCCACTGGCCAGCCCGTTCACCCGACTTGAACCCCGTTGATTTTTTCATTTGGGGATACTTTAAGGAGATTGTGTACGCACGGGAGAGCACATCAGAGCGAGATTTAAGAAGGAAAATTCAAGAGGCTATAACAGTCATTAAACAAAACCGGCAGCCATTTAATAGGCTGCGAAGAAATTTCTTACGCAGATGCAGATTATGTTTAGCAAGCGGCGGACGGCATTTCGAAAACCTTTTGTAAAAAATAAACAATATGTTTATTATTTATGTTGTTTTATTACTTCTCCAAACCTTTTATTCTTAATTTAAACTTATAAACTAAATAACAACAACAAACTCAATTAATAAATTGACATTAGGACATTAGAATCAAGTTAAGTTATCTAGGCTGGCAGGTTAAAATTTTATTTCATTAATTTTTAGCCAAATGATTAAAATTAAAATTATGGTAAATTTCGTAATTTTTCGATTTTTATGTGTTAATGTACATGATGTTGTTTTTGAAGATGTTACAATCGAAGGACAAGTGTGATTTTTTGTGTAAAGAATAACCCTATGTTAAGGTACTTTTTAGCAGTGTCAGCAAAACCTTGGCGGTACATTTTTTTTTCACAGGATTTTTTCAAAAAACAATATTTTGCCGAAAAGTTAAAAAAAACTATAAAAGAAGTTAAAATAAAAAAATGTAGTCTAATTATTTACACTAGATGAGCCTATAACCCGATAGGTAGGTTATTGCACTATGCCTATACCAAATTTCATTCGATTCGGTCTAGTAGTTTTCATAACAGAGAGGTTTTGTGTCAAAAATATTGAAATTTCGGACTATTTAAAAAAAAAAAACATAATTTCTAAACCATAAGTTTTCGCTTAACTAAAGTATGTTTTAAATGATCACTCATGATGCTCTGAAGCTGAAAAAAATCTTTGGACCACTGTAAACGGGCCACCCTGTATAAAGAATTTATTTCTTTTTTATTTATAGTTAACGTAGAAAAAACATATGAAAACATAATATAACTACAATAATTAGAAATCAAAATTCTAAATAGTGGTTATTTGCATTTTACTAAATAAAATGATATAAAAATCACGGAAGGTGAAAGGGTGAGTGTGGGGTATTCAGATTCTATGATTAATTTAATATGAACATGAATTACATAAAATATTTGTATTTATTGCTTAGTTTATGTACTCCCGTACCTCAGGGACTGATTTTCTAAACTTGTTATTGTTTCTTTGTTTTGCATATACTGTTATGGAACATCCTGGTACTTGCAGCACAGGGGAACCTAGTGTAAAAAAATTCAAAAATTGTACCGAATTACATTAAAACATTGGCCCATTTTTTAATATAATATGGTACAATTTTTGAATTGTCATTGTAGTAACCGCCACTTGGATCTTGGTGACGTCTCGGCATCAAATACAGCTCACTTTGTATCCTCTCTCAATGAGGATGTGCAAGGCATTCAAGTAGACTTTGACGATGGCCATTGCCCCACTTGGAAGAACCAGTTGCAGGCATACCAAAACATAAGACTGGCTGTGAAGGGGAAACTCCTTGGAGCTCCTGTCACTGTCACTACCTGCCCAGTACTCATGTTGAGACCCAGAGCTTGGAATATGATTGAACATAATATATTGGTGAGGAATCTGTTTTATTACTAAAGTACCATTGCGGATATTTGCGGTGAACCACTTTTCAACCTAATTATCTTAGTTTAGTATTTTCATCTCACGAAGCGACTCTCGCTTTACTTGTGTTACCAAGTGTACAAACACGCTGTGAATGTGTGTGAAAACGGGTAGCGTCAGCATGTAACACACACACTTCTGACATCGCCAGTCGCGCGTGTCTCGGATGGTACCGAGAGCTCCTGCAATACACACAGACACTCTTAGACACACATTCACAGTGTGTTTGTACACTTGGTAACCACAAGTAAAGCGCGTGTCGCTTCGTGAGATAAAAATACTGTAACAAGTTTGAAAAGTGGTTCACCGCAAATGTCCGCGGTTGTACCATTTTGATACTGTTGTGTTCAAATTTTGCGTACTAAATCACCTTACCGTACAAAATACTTTATTGTATAATGCTTATTTTTCCGTTTATTTGATGTGCAATATGACTTCCGTAGCTTTCTACCTAACTACCACGGACTAGTAAAAAAAGTTTATTTAGTTTATGATTGTTTTAGTTGTTGTTCTCTTGGCTTCAAAATGTCTGCGTTTGGCAGGGAAGAAAATTGAAGTTAGGTACTACTTAGTTACTACTTCATTGTGCGTTTGCATTGGCACGTGTTTGAGCTTGTGTTTATAACATATTGTACGTACGGTGTACCTAATATAGCGATTTAGAAAATACTAGCTGGGCCCGCGGCTTCGCTCATGACTGAATTCTATCGCAATCGTAACTATAAAGTGAGTTTGTTCGTTACGCTTTCACGCTAAAACGGTTCAATAGATTTGGATATAATTTGACACATGGGTAGACCATTACCTGGATTATGACATAGGATAGGTACTATTTATCCCGGTAATCGTTCCCGTGGGATATAAACTTTTTTTTCTAGTCCGTGCTAACTACATAAGTTTTCTGTCCCTCTTTAATGTAACACAACCTTGTTTTTAAATTCAAATATCTTTTAGATTGATGGCAAAGAAGCTGTTGGACCCTTAGTAGACTTTGCAATTTTGATGTACCACAATGCAAAGACACTATATGAGGCCAACAGTGGCCCTTATTTCTATCTGTCAAAGCTGGAGGGCGCCTCAGAAGCTCAGCTGTGGAACGAAATATTTATTTGGGCACAAAAAGAAATTGGTCTACCACAAGGCACTATAAAAGCATGTGTTCTAATAGAGAATATTGTCTCTAGTTTTGAACTTGAAGAAATTTTATATGCACTTAGAGACCACTCTTTGGGCCTCAATTGTGGGTTATGGGATTACTGTGCCTCTATCATATCCAAGTTTGGTGAATATTATTTTTATTTATTTTCTTTTCTTTTACATTTTTCTTACAACCTCAACTTTCTTTTGCCCATAAATAACCCATTTTTTTAAAATTTAGAATAAGTACGTCATTGAGCGCAACACGTTTTCTTCTACCATTCTCCCCTGTCAACCGTCACGCTATCGCTATAGTTCACTCCCTTATCTTTCATATCGTTCCTCACACAATCCATCCATCTTTTCTTTGGCCTTCTTCTCCCTCTCCGTCCATCAACATGTATATTCATCACTGTTTAGTATTGATATAATATATAAGTCAATGCTCTTTAGTCACATGCGTTTCGTCCCTCTTCATAACAAGCCAAACGATTTCCTTCAACTTTTCTGCCACTGGCGCCACTTTCAAACTTCCTCTAAAAGAGGAAGGAGTTTAAAAAACTCCTTTCTTACTTTATCCATTAGCCACTACAAGTGACTTCCTTTTTTGGACAAGGGCTTAATAAAATGTTTTTAATGTAGGTACCTACTACAATATTTGTAACCTCTAACATTTTTTTTAGTATCCTTAGATTGATAATATTGGTCCAGGTGTATCCAATAAGTAACAGATTTATTTTCCAGGTGACCGTGAGGAGTTTCTGCTGCCAGACAGGAATAAGTACGTGAACATGGACCGTCACTTCCTGAATAGTTACTTGAAGCTTGTCGTGAGTACGTGCCACGCTAGAGGTGCCCCGGCTACCGGTGGAATGGCAGCTGCTATGCTGAAACCTGGATCTGACATCACTGACAAAGAGTAAGTTTCAAACTATTATAACAATATACAACATGAACAACACCAACACACTGAATACACAATATCATTTTTAGGGTTCCGTAGGTACCTCAAAAGGAAAACGGAACCTTTATAGGATCACTCCGTTGTCCATCTGTCTGTCAGTCTGTCAAGATCCTTTTTTTCAGGAACGTGTGGAGATATTAAGTTGAAATTAATATCAAATACTATGGTCCCTTGAAGCTCTAAAAAATTAAGCTTCAACGCAATAAAATAATACGGCCATTTATGTCACATATTTTGACACTCGCAAATAAATTAACACCTATAGTGTACTTCCCGTTGACCTAGAATCATGAAATTTGGCATGAAGCAAGGTCTTACCTTACAGCACAAGTAAAGGAAAAAGCCCGAAAATTGTAAATTTGTAGTTTTATCACGTAATATTTTTTTTTGCGATTACAAACTTACATTTGCAGTTGGAGAATTGATCGTGACGTATGTCGATGTACGGGAGAACATGTTTTTCAACTACAATGTTAAGTTTGTTTTTGGGATAAATTCTTTTCAACTACGGAACCCTACATTATGCGTGATCCGACACGCACTTGGCCGGTTTTTTTTGTAAGTTCTACTTTTCCCCAACTCATGGATGAGTTGACTAAGAGTCAAAACCAGCTTCTGATTCTTCTCTTGTATTGTCACAAATATGAGAATTTAATTGCTCATGTCTTGGTCAGCATTTGTTAGCGGGACTGTGTAGCCTATTTGAAGGCACCCCTTTACGTATTGCCATTTGCAGAGGCTGTTTTAATCCACACCCACCCAATGTTCCCTTACTTAAAAATGAATATACGAACAATTACAGATCCAAAGCTATAATAACGAAGATACTGACTGCAAAACTGAAAGAAATAGAACATGGTGTTGATGGCTTCATGGTGTACGATGCGAGAGTAGTACCGCATGTCAATGAGGTTTGTTAACATTTTTAACCGACTTCAAAAAAGGAGGTTCTGTATTCGACCCGTATGTATGTGTTTTCCGCGATTTTCTCAAAAACTAATGAACCAATTTTGATGCTTCTTTCACTAACGTGACCTGCATACTTTCAGGAAGGTTTTAGTATGTAATACATTATGTTATTATTGTATTTATAAATAGGCTAAGCGAATAAAAGCCAACAGAATAATAAATTAGTAATACTACTAATTTCTTTGTATACTACAAGAGGAAGTCTGAAAGTGGTACCGGTGACTAAAAAGGTGTGCGAAAATCGATTGTCATGGTGATGCGGAGGGATGGGGAAAATGTCGTGAGGAAAGTTTTGAGTATGAATGTCGATGCCTATAAAAGTAGGGGAAGACCAAAGACACGATGGATGTACTGTGTGAATGATGTTATATCCAGAAAGGAGGTAACTACCGGGATGACGACTAATAGACAAGTATGGACCCCCCCCCCCCCCCCTCCCCGCATATAAATTGGGATAAGGGCAGGAGAATGAATAGGCTAAGCAGTCCTGCATGGTCGAGGTCATAAGGTGTGCAAAAAAGTGATGACGCTATATTATGTAAAATTTCATTACTTTTTGTCACATTTCCCGTGTGCAATATCTTTATGACTCCTTTTATCTCTATCAAATATTGATAGCGAAGTAGGTAGATAAACTTCATAGAACTATTGGAAATTAGAAATAATTACATAGTTACTTACTAAAATGCGTACAAAAACTCGAATGCAAATATTTTTTATACGCAACCGTAACAATTGGAAACTACGGAAACGCCTTGTCAGTAAATTGAGTTTTTTTTTTAATGTAACATTCATGGAAAATTTCCACTACTTTACAGAGATACCTTTTTTCTCAAGTTATGTACCGTGATAGTCATTCCTGTTTATGAGCATGCATCATGTGACTTTTATGTCTTGTTATAAGGTATAAATTGCAATGATGGACGCGCGTTCGTGAAATTTATAGCTCGGTTGTTTTGTAATTGGATTGATTTAAGTCTTTTTTTTTTGTTATCACGAGACCGATGATTCTTGCACAATTGTGGTACCTAATTACAAAGTAGGTAGGTACTTTTGCAAACTTAGGTAATTAGGTACTAGTTTTTCGGTTGTCTTCTTGTCTAAGTACTTAGACAGCTAAGCTATATAATGGCGTGGCCGTGCAGTCTAAACCAAATAGACATTATGCCACACTATCGCATTAGGTAAAACAAACCATGATTGTTTTAAAGGAGATTTAACTAAACAAATAATTTCAACTTCGTTTCTTTAGCGACTAACGTTTATTGTATTGAAAATATAATATTCTGCTGTTTCCAGTAGGTGGGTTACGGTGTCCCAAAATTTACGCAAGATTTGAATTATAGAAAACAGTTTTATTTCTTTAAATAAATAAAAAATAAATAATAAATTTATTTCATATAGCATATTTGGCTTACAATGCCTGTCGAGGAGTCTCCATTTAGGCATATAATATGCCTGTAGTTGAAGGCTCCGCTCTTCCCGTCCGTTCCGTTCTTTCTTTTATTATAATTTCCTTATTTAATCATAAAGTAGGTCCATACACTAGGGTTATGTATGGAATAGTAGGTACATCGGGCAAATGGCCTCCACGGCTTAGCTGTTAAAGAGGATGCGCTGGTAGCCCGCGAAAATAAAATTTTCTTGCGTTTTATGCAATTTGCAGGACCATGTCAGGTTGTATCTTGATCAAAATATGATACGCGGCAATAAAACATATGTATTTACATAATTTTATTCATAAAAATCATTAATAAGTTAGAATTCGTGCAGAGTCGTTAGATTTCGTTCGTTCGACGAATCTGCACGAAATCTAACTTATAGAGATGTATTAATGATTTTCATGGTTAAAATTATATAGATACATAGGTATGTTTTATTGCCGCTTATCATATTTTGATCAAGATACAACCTGACACGGACCTGTGAATTGTAAAAAACCCAAAAAAAAATTAATTTCGCGGGCTATCACAGCGCATCCCCCTTAAACAATTCGATCACTGCTTGCGACATTTCCTGGTTGTGTTCTCTCTTGTTCGTTCGTGTAAAAGTCATGGAAAATTTCGACAAAAGAGTGCGTATGTGCCAGCTATGCCGTGGAGGCCATTTGCCCGATATGTTAATTCCATAGATAACCCTAGTGTATGTAGATACTTTAAGATTCAATAAAGAAATTGTAATAAAAGAAAAAAAACTGTGTTTTCTATTTAATTCAAATCTTGCATAAACGGGACACCCTGTCTAACTAGATATGCCCCAGTATTATTCACAGAACGACATTAATTTCTAACTGCCAGTTATCTGTGTTCTGTGAGAAATTTCCATTAACGATAAGGCTGTCTAAGTATTGCTAATTTGTTTACAATGCTTTTTAGGTTTCCGTAGCCAATTAGCAAAAACAGACCAAACCGAATTTTGGCCGACCAATTTCAGCGGAGACCAGTCTTCGGCGCGGGAGATCTTATAGTACACAAGTGTGTGCGCTGGCACAGGTGCACTCTCTCTTCCCGAGGGAATCTCTCATAGTCAGATGGGACGGCAATCCGACACGACCGTTTCCCTTTGAACTACAGTGAATAACAGTGAACTACAAGTGATTCTGCTTAAACTTTCTGATTAGGTACCTACTGTTTTTGAGAAAATAAAACGTGTAAATAAAATGATTCTAAATAATTTTATAGGGTGTGTGTGTGTGAGTGTGGGAGAGGAGCTCGTGGCTAAGTAATAACAGCCGCACGGGTCGATCCATCAGGTTCAGCTACACTTGCCGGGGTCGGTCCGTGGATGGGTGATCATCTTTATATACTGAAACTCCTCCGTGCCTCGGAAAGCACGTTAAGCCGTTGGTCCCGGCTGTCATTCGTGAATCTTTGACAGTCGTTACGGGTCACCAGAAGCCCGAAAGTCTGACAAACCAGTTTACCAAGGGGTATCATATTTATTACCCAGTAACTGGGTTGTGGAGGTCAGATAGGCAGTCGCTCCATGTAAAATACTGGTATTCAGCTGCATCCGGTTAGACTGGAATCCGACCCCAACATAGTTGGGAAAAGGCTAGACAGATTGATTGTGTGTGAGTGTGGGTGTGGTGGTGAGGAGTTGTAGGTGTGGTTTTTGTATGAAGGAACTGAATGACCTGCTTGTAGATTTTGGTGCCAACTCACTATTTCCTCAATTTCTTTCTTTGTATGACAGAGAGAGAAGCCTACTTTTTATCATTATTTCATTATGAATGGGTGTTAAGACCTTTTGTATCACAAAGCTTGATTTTTTTTGTTGTGAGTAAGAGGGGCACCATCTGGCCAGAATACTGTTTGCATTAGGAAGAGGGACGACATAAGTTAAGTTTTGAGAGCATGCTTTGGTAGTCAGATCTGTTTTTAATAGATTTGTGGGCACACAGTGCGGCACTAAGGAAATAAATACTCTATCTATCACTTTGCTACCCTATTGCAGCTTTGGAAGAAAAGCGGTGCAACACCAAATCAGATCTGCAAGAAGTTCGAAGTGAACATAACGCCGCAGGACTTATTGTCTATACCCCGCGACGGAGTCACTCTACAGGGTCTGAAGCACAACGTGGCTATTTCCATACTCTTCATATACTACTGGCTGGCTGGCATCGGGCACTTCTTTTATAGCGGCAATGTTGAAGACTCAGCTACCGCCGAAATTTCAAGGTTTCAAATCTGGCAGTGGATTCGATTTTCTGTAAGTTTTAAGTCGGGTTAGACGAAACATAAATACACGCCTATTATTGTCCCATTTCTGGGGCTCGCAAAGCTTCTTCTAATAGATGACTTCAAGAGCATTGATCACCACGTTTGTGTAGCGATTTCAAACTCATATTTATTGATGTTCTTCATTGTGTGTCTGTGGTGTCCAAAATAAGAAACTACGTAAATATGAATATTATTTCAGTATCATAAATAGCTTTATTATAATTTCAGCCGCCATTAGAGGACGATCTAAAGGTACGTGTCACAGCCAAGCAAGTTGAGAAGGCGGCTGCAAGCTTCACGGCCCACGCACATAAGAACCTTTGTCGGTCGAACGCAGAACGTAAACGCTTGACCGCCGCCCGGTACATGAGCATGGAACTGTTCCTAAGTAGAAACCCTCCGGAATTTATCACTAGCTATCTGAATGACAATCATAAATTCAGGACCTTGCACAACAAAGCGCTTCTCAGTAACTTGTAAAAAGATAGGAACAGTAAAACGATACAGGGGTCGTTCCATCTGGTTTTTTCAATAAGTACATTTTCGATAGCGAATAAAATGTGACCGACCAATACAAATGATCATATCCCACCTAAATTATTATAGATTGACGCACTAATTCCGTCACTCCCTTATTAGACCAGTCACATTTAATTCGGCAAAGTTCGGTTTTTCCGAAAATAAACGACGGAACCTTTGAAGGTTGTCGTACTGTATAGTATTTTTATCTCACGAAGTGACACGCGCTTTACTTGTGTTTACCATCTGTACAAACACGCAGTGAATGAGTGCGTGACGACGAGTAGCGTCAGCAAAAACACACGCACATACACTTTCGACTTCGCCATTGTCTGTGACGGTACTGAGAGGTCCTGCGCTTACACACACATTCACAGCGTGTTTGTACACTTGGTAAACATAAGTAAAGCGCGTGTCGCTTCGGGAGATTACAATACTGTACAATGCTACAATAGTAGTTTATGAAATGCGTTTATTATAAATCTTCTATCGTGTCTTGTTTAGCGTCCGCGAACCGACTAAGGCGAAAGCGCCAGGGTAGCCCTCGAAATTCAAAATTTCTTACGTTTTTTTGCAATTTGCAAGTCAGTATTAGGTTGTATGTTGATCTAAATATGATGAGCGATCGTATCAAATATTTATTTATAGAATTATAATAATAAAAACATCAATACAACTCTCTAAGTTCTTATTACCCTATTTAATGACTATTTCATGAAATCATCAGATTTGAGGTCAATTCTAACTTATGGAGTTGTCTTGCTGATTTTAATGATTATAATTCTGTAAAACCATATTAGTTACGGCCGCGAATCAAATTTTAATCAACTGTATGTTGATTATATACCTGACACTGACCTGCAAATTGCAAAAAACGTAAGAAAATTTGAATTTCGCGGGCTACCTGAGCGCATTCCCCTTAAAGTATAGCTCGACCAAAGAGTTCTCATTTCATAGGTTTTAGTTGTTGACGATCAAAATATAATACCCATTTTTATAGAGGTGTTGTAGTGGAATAATAAGTACCTAATATTAATGTATATAAATGAAATAGATAAAACAAAAATAATTACAACAATAAAAACAATTGTTTTCTGTATATGGGCCATGTCCAAAATTATTGAATAATCTGCATAATTATAGATTCGGCGAACCGCTGTTGTTATCTGTGGTGGTAATGTTCGCATGTCATCGCAACAGCTGATCGAATGCTGTGGTGCGTTAGAATGTTGGATTTGGGCGTCATTTACGATATTATTTTTTGTGTTTTTGATAAAAGTGTGTATGAAACTGGGGTATTCCCCGGTTAATTAACAGTTTCATAAGCTACTAATTCGAAATCGAATTGGTTTTTGTTAACTGACAGTAGATGCGAAAAGTATTCTCCTCGGGGATAAAGGTGTCTTCGTCTTGGGCGAGCTTGAATCCCTCAAGGGAATCCTTGAAGGATTCTTTAACTCGGAGCTCCCTCGCTGGGCTTGGGAGCCCTAGCTTTTCGTTCCGTTCGGGATTCAATATAGCGCCCGTAACTTAAGATACTGCTTTATCTCCTAAAGCTACGGCTTCCTAGAAGAGCGGTCACTGCAGTTAACGGCCGCAGTGACAGCTGTCATGAAAATGATGGTAGTTGCAAAGATTTAAATCGTTTTCGCCCAACCTCATCAAAAGATAGTCGCGTTTCTGTTTCGATATGACAACTCTGGCACAAAATGATGCAGTGACTTGATTGTCATGAATACGCTATCTAATAATGTGTGATGTCACTCTTCTCAATATGGACACTTTTTTGCGTGATGAGAGCAAATCTAGCGATTTAAATCTTTGGGGGGCGGGGTTTACAGATTTTCATGAAGATCGTTACGGCGGCTTTCGTAGGAAACCGTAGCATTAGTGGATAATCTACTATTATTTTTTCTACAATGAGGTTGCTGTTGCTGCTGTCAGAAGTAAAATAACTGTGAAAGAACTGTACTTTCATAATCATTACGAATCACTAAAAGCCAAAAAAATATAAGTACCTACTTATTTATTATTGTGTAATTTTATAAGTTTAATTCTGTGATATTCCTTGATTCGACGTATTTAATAAGTGTTTATCATTCCTGTTAATATATATTATGGGTTAAGCGTTGTTTTTTTTTTTCTTATACAAAAGGTAGGTACTTCACGCCTGGATTTCCCCAAGAGATAGATATTATATCAATCAATCTGCCTAGCCTTTTCCCAATTATGTTGGGGTCAGCCTCCAGTCTAACCAGATGCAGCTGAATACCAGTATTTTACATGGAGCGACTGCCTATCTGACCTCCACAACCCAATCAATCTGCCTAGCCTTTTCCCAACCATGTTGGGGTCGGCTTCCAGTCTAACCGGATGCAGCTGAATACCATTATTTTACATGGAGCGACTACCTATCTGACCTCCACAACCCATTAACTGGGTAATACGATACCCCATGGTAAGGCTGGCTGTCGGACTTTCGGGCTTCTGACGACCCGTAACGACTGTCAAAGATCCACGAATGACAGCCGAGACCAACGGCTTAAAGTGCTTTCCGAGGCACGGAGGAGTCTCGGTATGTAAAGATAGTCACCAATCCACGGACCGACCCCGGCAAGTGTAGCTTAACCTGATGGATTGACCTGTGCGGCTGTTATTACTTAGCCACGAGCTCCTCGTGGACATAAATATTATACAGGGTCAAATTAAATTAGTTAGCGAAAACTACGAAAAAACCATCAAATCTATTTTTTTAGGGTTCCGTACCTCAAAAGGAAAACGGAACCCTTATAGGATCACTTCGTTGTCGGTCTGCTTCTAAGTCAACGCAATAAAATAATACGGCCATTTATGTCGCTTATTTTGATACTCGCAAATAAATCAAAAAACCGTTAACATGACATGTGGCATGAAGCAAGGTCTTACAGCACAATTAAAGGAAAAAGTCCAAAAGTTGTAAATTTGTAGTTTTATCACGTAATTTTTTTTTTTGCGATTACAAACTTATATTTGCAGTTGGAGAATTGACCGTGACGTATATCGATGTACGGGAGAACATGTTTTTCAACTACAATGCTATGTTTGTTCTTGGGATAAATTCATCCCAGCTATATACCTATGGAACCCTTCATTGTGCGTGGTCCGACACGCACTTGGCCGGTTTTTTTTTGTTATCTATATCATGCTTAGATATCGATAGTATCGATACCCATCACATCTGCTGAGTTTCGCTAGAAATTTAATTTGACCCTGTATCATCTTTCTAAGTTAGATTTCGTCCGGAGTAAACCCCCGTTCGGACGGGCGTATTAAAATCGCGGTGGGATTTTATAGCGCACTGGATCTTCAACGCTCTGCTTAGCGCCGAGAGTGCAAAATCCAACAGTTTTTTCGACGCGCTAGAATGTACCTACTCTGTTGTTGTTAAGTTGGATTCTCAACGCTCGGCACAACAGCGAGAGTTGAAAATCCAGTGCACTATAAAATCCCGCCGCGATTTTATTACGCCCGTGCCTACGGGGGTTTAGAGTCCGTCCAATCTGGACGAAATCTAAGTTAGAAATATATTATTGATGGTTTTTCCGGTTAAAATTATGTAAATACATATTTTGTCAAAAAATGCATGAAAATTTGAATTGCGTGGGTGTGCGTGGGCTACCTACCACAGCGCATCCCCCACAAATAAGGTGAGGTTTTTATGCTGCCAAAGTGATGTCAGAAATTTTCGATCAAAACGAGGTATCACAATCTTCTCAATTTAATTGAGTACCTAGGCAGATGTTTATGACGCAAGACTGAACGTTAATATTGCATTGCAGCATTCCATATTTTTGCGTCGCTTGTCTTGCGAGATAGTTTTGGTGTTCCTTCAATGTCACATATTTGTGCTGCCACTTGTACTTAGATGCCTTCCACCCACCACAAAATTATCACATAAACAGTGTGACTGTGCTACTTAGTCTAAAATGTGCACATACCGAAATGACACTATGCTTAATTTTATCGACGGAAAACATATTTTAAGAACTTAGAGGTGTTCGGCATAGATAATAGTAGTCATGGTGTTCGGTCATTTAATGAAATGGTTGTTTCATGAAATGGTCAACTACTTATAAAAACTTTTTACAAAAAAAAAACAACCGACTCCAAAAAAAAAAATATTTCAAAGCGAAAAATAACTTTAACTTCGGAAGTCGGTGTCTTTGGTTTTTTAGTTTCGTTTTTGCCACCGACTTCCGGAATTAAAGTTATTTTTCGCTGTGTAGTGTTTTTTTTTTTTTTTTTTGGAGTCAGTTGTTTTTTTTTTTTGTAAAAAGTTTATATTTTTCACTTTTTAGTGGTGCCTAATCCACAAAAATTCGAATACCACGCTGCAAAATAAATTAGAGCATCATTAACTGAATACCTACTATTACTATGACTATGAGACTATGTGGGACAAATACGTATTAAATTATTGAAGCTAACTCAAAAGCCACTCATCAGATCTTGAAGATACTTTTAGGCGACCATCTCAGGAGTATACCTTTTCAAATAAAAACTTTAGAAAAAGGCAATTATACGTTGCGCTAAGCCGTGTCAGAAGTTTGGAAGGCGTAGTTTTATGTTGACGGAGATAACGAGACCACGAAATCTGACTTCTGACAATCAAGGTCACACATAACATATACACCTCAAGTAACGCATTAAAATCATTTATAGCCAGAGTACCTACACCTCATGACAATTCCAATAAGCACAAACACGGCTAGAATACATTGTTAACCGACTTCAAAAAGGAGGAGGTTATCAATTCGTCGGAACCTTTTTTTTTATTACTGAGTTCCGGTGCCTGCCTTCCGGCTTCCTCATCAGATCGGTTCGATGGTACCATTTTCATCAGAACCATTTATTTAAAACTTCATTATAGTCGCTTAACTATCTTAATCGAGATATCGTCACCCGTGAAATACTTATTATCGTTGAGAAGTTCCCGTGGCCATCTGTGGTCTTCTTCATAAGTTCCACTTTACCAGATGATACTTTCTGAATGCAAATGCTTGATTTGTTGATAAAAATACCAAAATTGCTAGGTATATGTATGCCTATAATTTTTGAGGAGTTCCCTCAATTCCTCATGGATCCCATCATCAGAACAGGATTTTGATAAAAATGGGACCAATCTGGAAGTGGATATACTTCCAGATTGGTCCCATTTTTATCATCATTTTCAAATAAAAAAGAATTTTCCAAATCGGTTTATAAATTACCAAGTTCTGATGTAACATAGGCAAAAAAAAAAAACAAAAACATACAACCGAATTGAAAATCTCCTCCTTTTTTTGAAGTCGGTTAAAAATTTACCATATTTTTTAAATGTCAACTTTTAATGATATGCCAGTCGACGTTTGGCCATATCAGGTAGTATCTGTCGTGGTCCGATCGTAGAATTGGCCATATCGTGACGAAGGCAACCTATTTATCGATATTCCCAGCTGACTGCTGGGCAAATGGCGAAGTACCTAGTTGCATTTCACGCCGCGCGCCGCTAGTGGCACCCGGACCAAATGGTTTAAGTTAGGTTAGAACTGTCACCAACCGCGCGAGAGCCGAGCGAGCGGTGCCGCAGCAATGGCGAGCGAAGTGGGTCGCAGTTACTTCGGCCACATCATGAAGTAATCGTGAATTTAACTCTGTTTTTAGGGTTCCGTACCCAAAGGGTAAAATTGGACCCTATTACTAAGACTCCGCTGTCCGTCTGTCACCAGGCCTGGGCCTGGGCCTGGGGTCTGTCTCATGAACCGTGATAGTTAGACAGTTGAAATTTTCACAGATGATGTATTTCTGTTGCCGCTATAACGACAAATACTAAAAACAATAAAATAAATATTTAAGGGGGCTCCCGCGTGTATATACCACAAACGTGTTTTTTTTCGCGTTTATAGATAATGGTATCTACGGAACCCTTCGTGCGCGAGTTCGACTCGCACTTGGCCGGTTTTTTTAAATATTTCTATGGTTCATATCGTCAAAAGTTGAGTATTCAATGATATGGCCAGACCACAATCATGATGTGACCAGCGGTCGATGTCTAAGTATTTCATGAAAAGCTCGAACATTTCATGAGATGGCTACGACATGCATACCGTTGCATCGCATACGCATACATTGCTTACGTGGGACCAGTTTGTCTCTCGCTTTAATGGCAAAGTGATTGAAAACTCATTCTTTTTGATTTTGAAATAAGAAAGTAAAAGCGAAATGTCACAAACGTCATCATAGTCCAGTGTCCGTCGGTGACCGTATTTTTAATATTTTGTATTTTTACCCTTTATGTACCTTTACACAGTTTTTTGAATGTTGCCTAAGAAAAAATAATAAGGAAAATGAGTACAAATAATTCTCGTACTGCTAAACTGCTAGGTTGTAATTTACTGACGGTGGGTCCTCTTTCTTTATGATTTTACACCTACGTTTAGTCAGCAGTTCTCAACATTTTCAAAGCGCAGAGCAGAGGCAACGTGTGAAACTCCTTGTCAGTGTCTGTGTTCCCTACTGGTACCTGTAACTCGTATAGTAAGAGCTGGTAAAAGTGAATAGGCGGGCGGCGCCTTCTGGATAGTAGCTATACTTGTTCCATCGGAGCAACTCATATCTGCATCGCTTTCCACCAGGCGACATCGGGGCCAAGAGTGAGCCCATTTAATAATGAAATAAAAAAACATTTTTACAAAAAAAAAAACCGACTGACTAAAAAAAAAAATTGGCAGTCGTAGGGACTGTTAGAATAGAATAGAATAGAATATTTATTTGCCAGAAACATGGTATGTTCACAAAGGTGTTCTTAACATTTCTTAGTGCTGCATGTCTCACCGTTATAACGGTATGAAAAAACAATTTACAATTACAATTATATCTAAACAATTACAATAATTACATTAATTTTCAATTTACATTATTTACTTTAATTTAAAAAAATAATACTGTTATTTCAATTATTTTAATATACCATCATATTCCATTTTTACCATTTTATTAAATAAAACAAAAACATTAACATATTATCCCTTAAATTATTATTTATGCCTGTATTTTAATGCCAGATCAAGTGAATAAAATTTACAGGGACATTTTACAAAAAATTCGTGAATTGAGTAAAAAGATTCCTGCAACAACCACTTCCGTAGTGCCGAACAAAATTTTTTGAAGGGTAGTTGGGTAATTGGCTTCGGCAAAGCATTATAAATTAGGGGAGCCATGTAGATACAACTCTTTCTGAAGAGTTGCAACTTAGGAACAGGTATATCGAAATCTAAATGTGCAGCTTTCCTCTTATTTGTATTATCCCTTCGTTCAAATAATGCAAGATTGGATCTCAGAAACTTGGCAACTTCAAAGATAAATATGCAGGGTACAGTCAAAAGGTTATGTGACTTGAAAATAGGCCTACACGAATCAGACCATTTCATATTAAAAATTGCGCGGATACATTTTTTTTGAGCAATGAAAATTCGGTCTATTTCTGAGGAGTTTCCCCACACAACTATGCCGTAGCGAATTACTGAACAGACATAGGCATGGTACACCATTATGGAGGTTTCTCGCGACGTTACATTTTTGACCTTTCTTAGCGCAAAAACAAATTGGTTGATTTTCTTACAGAGTATCTCGATATGGTTCTTCCATGTTAAGTGCTCATCAAGTGTTACCCCTAGAAACCTTGTGTTATGTACCTGCTTTACGCTAATATTATTATGTGCGACATGAAGATGGACAGGTTTACTTTTCCATGTTTTAAAGTGGAGTACGTTAGTTTTAGCAATATTTAATTTAGAAGTGAAAACTTAAACGTAAAACCTAAACTACCTACCAAAAATCACCCAAGAAATTTTCACTTTAAAAAAAGTTGTGAGGTGTCGTGGGACACTCGGTTGGAACGAAAGTTCCTTTCTCTGAGTACATTTTTCGAGTTGTAGAGTCAAAGTGAAATAACAACTTGACGACTTTCGAGTTATCGAGATTTAGACACTGAAGTATGAACGCTTTTTCGTTAAGTAGTGACGATTTCTACAAGTCAACTCCTACCGCAAGCCGTGTTAAAGGACTTCGTTCCAAAAACTTTCGAAAATGCGACTAAGTACAGTAGGTAGGTACTTACATAGTGGAAAATACCTGATTTCAGTTTTGTAATCCGGTGGTTTTGTTTTGCCACCACTTCTAAAACTATCCAGTTTTGTACAGACCAGTACAAAACTAACACCGGCCGGCCAAGTGCGTGTCGGACCACGCACAATGAAGGGTTCCTTAGTTTAAAAGAATTTATCCCAAAAACAAACATTGTAGTTCAATAATATGTTCTCCTTTAAATTGATATACGTCACGGTCACGGTCCATTCTCTAAATGTAAATTTAAATTTGTAATCGAAAAAAGAAATGTGATAAAACTCAGTTTGATCTCGCTGTCGTACGGAGTAGGTAAGTGCGTTTTTGTAAAAATATAACTGTGCGGAAGTTAGCGTGATTTTTAAATAAAAAGGCAACAGGCACATGTAACGTCTATGAGTTTTAATTTTGATGTGTAGAATGACACTTAACATGACTGTACGTACGGGCACATACAAAAACATAATAGTTTACGTAGGACAGAACACTTAAAGCTAATACTAATCGCGTAGGCGCTCCAACATGCCCCCGGGCGTTGAAAGTCATGCTTTCAACCAGTCTTCGTTTCTGATGATACAGGTAATGGGCATATCCTGTTGAAGGCCCTCCGGATGACTCCATTAGAGGTCTTGATATCTGCCACACGGACAATTCCATCAGTACCTGGATGTACGGCGATAACTCTTCCTAGTCTCCACTTCAGAGGTGGAAGATTCTCCTCTTTGATGACCACCAAGGAATCCAACTTCAAGCCATCCCTGCAAGAACGCCACTTTGTCCGTTGCTGCAACTCTGCAACATACTCTTTACTCCATCTAGACCAAAAGTGTTGGCGGAGTTGCTCAATACGTTGGTAACGACTAAGATGGGTTGCAGATTGGTCTTCACAATTCTTCTGTGGCAATGAAGTGAGTGGCCGGCCGACGAGAAAATGACCTGGCGTCAGTGGGGTGCAATCGGCAGGATCTGATGACAGCGGCGTTAGTGGGCGTGAATTTAATATTGCCTCAATTTGCGCTAATGCGGTATTAAGTTCCTCAAAAGTCAAATTACATTGTCCCAACACTCGCTGTAAGTGATATTTTACCGATTTTATGCCCGCTTCCCAGAGACCGCCAAAATGTGGAGTATACGCGGGAATGAAATGGAATTTGATTCCATCATTAGCTACGCCTTCACTCAAAGCATCAGAATTCTTTTTTAGGAATTTAGATAGCTCGTTACACGCACCAACAAATGAAGTACCGTTATCGGAGTATATATGAGCTGGCTTACCCCTTCGTGAGATGAACCGATACAAGGCTAATAAATAATTATGGCTCGTCAAGTCACTCACAAGCTCCAGATGCACAGCCTTTGTGGTAAAACAGATAAAAATTGCTATGTACACCTTGACGAGTCTACATCCACGACCTTGACGACTAGCGCTCATTATAGGCCCCGCGTAATCAACACCGGCACTTTCAAACGGATACCCACCTGGAAGAAGGTGCTGCCGCGGTAGGTTACCCATCAATGGAGTAACAACCTTACCCTGCATGTGTTGGCACAGAACGCATCTATGGTAACAGGCTTTAGCTAAATTTCGCCCTCCTATAGGCCAATAGGATTCTCTTATCGATGCTAACAATAGTTGTGGGCCTGCGTGCATTAACCTTTTGTGCTCAAAATCAAATAATAATTTAGTAAAAGTATGAGTGGACTGTAAAATTATAGGGTGCCGTTTATTATATGTAAAATCTGAATTATCGAGACGTCCCCCGACACGCATTATATTGTTGTCATCTAAATACACATTAAATTTTAATAGGACGCTCTTTTTTGGCAAACTGTGCTTATTTAAAAGTAATTTATATTCGGGAAATGATTCTTGTTGACTCTGATAGATTAAAATGTTTAATGCTTTCTTTAATTCGTCATCAGATAAAAATTTACTGTGTGGCAATTGGTGTTTACACACCTTAATGAATCGCAACACGTATGCCATGGACCGTAAAAGTCTTAAATAATTAGAAAAACGATTAAAATCTATAACATATGCCTTATCGTTGGTGTCCAGGACAACATTTAAAGTGACATCAGTTCGAGTTTCGGGAAGTGACCCTAATTCTATGCATTTAAATTGCGAAGGCCAACTACTTGAGTCTTGTTGGAGAAAATCAGGACCAGACCACCACATATCTAAACCCTGCAGATGACTACTATCCACACCACGAGATAGTAGGTCTGCTGGGTTTTCATTGGTTGGGACGTGCCGCCAGGTGCATTGACCCGCCTGACCTAAAATTTCAGCGACGCGATTACGTACGAATGGCTGAAGTTTCGAAGGCAATATCTGTAACCACCCCAACACGATGGTCGAGTCAGTCCAACAAAAGACGCGCGAGAACTTAAGACGAAGTGAGTTTAACACTTTCTCACACAGGCGAGCTCCCACCACAGCGCCACACAATTCCAACCTTGGGATTGTAGTGGGTTTAATGGGCGCCACTCGACTTTTGGCGATCAGTAACCGAACGATGCACTCACCTGCATCATTAATACAGCGAACATAAGCGCATGCACCATAGGCGCGCTCAGATGCATCAGTAAATATATGTAGTTCCAACTCCTTGTAGGAATGACACACAACAATTCGAGGAATACGAATTTCATTTAAAAGAGGCAGAGTTTTAATAATGGTCTGCCATTTTAATTTAATTTCAGGGGTCAATGGATCATCCCATGATAATTTATCCAGCCAAATTCTCTGTAGTAACATTTTCATAGTGATTACAAATGGTGACAACAGTCCCAAAGGATCGAAGATCTTTGCAATCACAGAAAGTAAATCACGTTTAGTGTTACTATTGCAGGATATAGTTGAGCCTATGGAAAATACTAATTCATCTGAACTTGCATACCAACCTAGCCCGAGCAACTTGTCGGGTTCGCTAGAACCTATATTTAAGGCAAGCGAAGATTGAGCAACTTCAGACAATAATTGAGGTTCGTTTGATTTCCACTTACGCAATGGCATGCCAGCCGATGCAAGTACATTTGTGATTTCCTGACGAATAAATGTAACCTCATCTAAATCATCACCGCCAGTTAAAAGATCATCAGCATAAAAGTCGTGCTTTATGACCTCAGCAACCTTCTGATTCTTACAATCGAGCCCTAGTTGATGAAGGCACCGAAAAGCTAAAAATGGCGCACTAGCCGTACCATAGGTGACGGTGTTTAATTTATAAAATTGAACGGGGTCAGATGCCTTACCTCGCCACAGTACCTGCTGCAGATATCTGTCAGACGGATGGACGACTATTTGTCTGTACATCTTCTCGACGTCTGCTGACAAGACATACTTGTGCTGTCTGAAACGGAGAAGAATCGACAACAGATCGTCCTGAATGGTAGGGCCAACCATCTGTAAATCGTTAAATGACACACCAGTTGAAGAAGGACAACTTGCGTTGAATACCACTCGAAGTTTCGTAGTGGTACTACTTTCACGTAATACGCCGTGATGCGGAATAAAATAGCTAGAAGGGCTTAAATCGGATTCTTTGCATTCAGTCATATGACCTAGTAACTCATACTGAGACATGAATTCGTGATACATTTTACTAAAATCAGATTTCGTTTTTAACCTGCGTTCTAATGACTGTAAGCAATGGGTAGCTTTATTAATTGAATCTCCCAAAATAGAAGGATCTTGTTTGAGAGGAATACGAACACAAAAACGACCATCAGGTAATCTGCTCATATTATCGAGAAAATGCCTTTCACATAACTTCTCTTCAGGTGAATAATGAGAAGACTTCTTATTTACTTCTTCTAACTGCCAGAAGCGAGTTAAATCACTTCGAATTTTATCGAAATCGTCGTCAGTTGAAGAATTTATTTTAGTAAAGTTACACCTAATGTTACTAGAAAGCAATGCAACATAATTACGATCAACAGGACCGGAGACAATCCAACCTAACCTGGTTTCACATAAAATTGGCTTACCAGTACCTAACTTGATTCTTTGTGACCCTAGCAAGTCCCAGAAGACATCAGCACCAATCAGAATATCCACATGAGCGGGCTTGTAAAAAGTAGGGTCTGCTAAATAAATATGAGACGGAATGTTCAGAGTAGACAGATTTACTTCACGACATGGCACATCACTAGTTATTGATGGTAAAACGAAACAATAAAGTTCAGTACTGAAACTATTGTGTAATGACGTCATGTTAATGCGACACGTTTTACCTACGTGAGAGGTCACGTTATTAATGCCGAATATCGACCTGTCTATCTGCCTAGTCTCTAGATTTAACTGTCGACATAGTCTTTCCGTCACAAAGCATGATGTACTACCGCTGTCAAGAACTGCACGAACAACATGTTCTCGACCATTACGATCATGTAATTTAATTAATGCGGTTGACAATAACACATCATGACTCACACTAGTGTGCGAAGATGTGACGTTGGCCGACAGCGCGACGTTATTCGTCTCCGTCACAGATGTGGTCACAGAAGACGTCGAAGGCGATTGCGGCGACAAGTTATCACACGACTTATTGTTTGTATTATTATGACTATTTGCACTAGGTTTAAAGTCAGCGACATGGATAAGAGTATTATGTCTGCGCTTACACAGCTTGCAACCTGGCCTTTTACAATGATTCGCGAAATGACCCGAACGAAAGCAGTTATAACATACCTTAAAATTTGGCAACAGTTTAATACGTGCTTCGATACTTAGTGCGAGAAACTGTGCACAATCACTCAAGTTATGGTCACCTTTGCATTTGGGACAGACCTTTGTACCCGACTCTGAACCAGAATTACCACCACTTTGGACGGTAACCATAGACTTCAGCTTAGTCCCTGATTTATTAACAGATTGAGGCTGGTTATTACGCGACAATTCTAAAGTTTCAATTAACTCAGCGCGCTCACGTATGAATTCAAGGAATACATCGAAGGTAATCTTGCTGTCCTTGTCAATACGACCTTTGGACTCCTCCCACTCACGGAACGTTTTGCTATCCAACTTGCGAGTAAAAATGTAAATTAAAAGGGTATCCCAATAATTAACAGGCTCACCTAATGTGACTAATGCTCGTAAGTGTTTATTTATTTGGTCAATTAAATTCTTTAAAGTGACAGAGGATTCTTTTGTAATTGTCTCCATGTTGAAAATAGCCGAAACATGATTGTGAATTAATAACCTCTTATTGTCATATCGCTCGCATAACACTTTCCATGCCACAGAGTAATTAGTAGCCGAAAACTCGATCGACTGGATCACTACGGCAGCGGATCCTTCCAGAGACGTTCGAAGGTAGTGGAATTTGTTAATTTCGTCTATAGCATCATTGGAATGAATAAGACTCGTGAAGGTGTCATGAAACTTCACTATCTTTATTATAGTTTTTTACAACTTCGTGAGCCTTAGACAGGGATTTATAATACAGGGACTCAAAATCCGAACGCTCAGAAAACTGTGCCTTGACATCATCAGCAATACACTCCATACGTAACTGTACCTCATCATATTGTTGGTATAACAACTCCATCTTGTCTATACGTAGCTGTAGTTCAGTTATATTGGAACTAGATAACGTTTTATCACCCAGCGCGTCCAGATAATTGACAAAAGCAGTTAAGCGGCCTTTGAAGCTACCTCGTTTCTTTATTAACTCCCTTTCCTCGGTCATTCTGGGATTCGAGCGTAAATCTAGAATTTATACAATAAAGTTTAAACAATATTATAAGTCTTAGGATTCAATCTACAGGTGATAAATATACTGATGTAGTAACTGATAAATTGATATCTATAATGACTACGGGTGCTAATTAGTGAATACCTACCTAAATAATAAAACTCGTTTCTACTCTTATACAAAACTCAATAAACTAACAATGATTTTTATAAAGTACAACAACACAATAACTAAAATAATACGGTGATTACACTAACAGTAAACACTAATTAACAATATCTAACACTCTTAAATTATATTTCTCCTAAGTAGCTACCTACCTACTAGCTATGCAAAAAATACTTAACGTGATCAGTAATTACTTTGGCAAAGATAATTAAATTAAAACAATATAATGTAATAAATCAATATTACTACACTCAAGTAAGTGTGATTTCTAATTTAATTGCTGCGAACACACAATAATATCAATAAAACTATTACAATGCAAATGCTAGGGTAGGTAAACAAAGGAACAAACTAATTACGCAAAATACAATAGGTAATTAATAAGACTAACCTTATAAATCCTTAATTTTCGTTATATACTACCTGATTGAGTGTTGGGTGACGATATTATTAATAAATTAGACTTAACACCGCTTTATTTTCATGTACTTGATTCACTTAACACACTGCCGGTCATGCTCGTTGCACGAATAAAAAATTATTCGCTAATTCCACTATTAACTTCTTGATCTTCTTATAATATTAGCAGTTCCTTACTAATTAATCAATCCGGCTCGAAGGACCAATATGTGCGGAAGTTAGCGTGATTTTTAAATAAAAAGGCAACAGGCACATGTAACGTCTATGAGTTTTAATTTTGATGTGTAGAATGACACTTAACATGACTGTACGTACGGGCACATACAAAAACATAATAGTTTACGTAGGACAGAACACTTAAAGCTAAGACTAATCGCGTAGGCGCTCCAACAATAACGAACTAGGAGGATGCCTAGGTTGAACCGACGACAACTTCTTCTGCCTTAAGCCTGCTAGGCTTCTTATGCTTTTCTGCATTAGTCGAAAAAGTAACTTCTAATTCTGTGAGAATGGTCAAAGAAAGTCTAACCTAACCCCGATGGTGCAAAAATTTTCGAGCTTCCGTCGCTCGTTTGTATTTCGTCATAATCGTGCCATGGCATGGCAGATAATAGATAATAATACCTACTAACGAGACCCCCGCCCGCGCCTGGCCTGTATAGGTATCAATGGTCTTTCTAGACCATTGACCATTTTTTAGGGTTCCGTACCTCAAAAGGCAAAAACGGAACCCTTATAGGATCACTCGTGTGTGTCTGTCTGTCTGTATGTCCGTCTGTCACAGCCAATTTGCTCCGAATCTAATGGACCGATTAAGTTGAAATTTGGTACACATATGAATTTCTGTGACCCGAACACGGACGAGTAAAGTAAATAAATGAATTTTGAATATGGGGGTCACTTTTGGGGGGCAAATAAGAAAATTAAAAAAAAAAGTTTTACAAACTACACCGTGTGATATGTCAAATGAAAGGGGTTACTATGAGGGTCTTAAATATATTTTTTTATAATTTTAAAATAAATTGTTTTAAAGTTATTTAAGAAAATAGATGAAAATTACCCCCCCCCCCCCTTATCTCCGAAAGTACTGAGCCTAAAATTTTGAAAAAAAAAATACAGAAAAAAGATCTTTACAGGTATTGTAGATTACAGGAAAACCTATAAGAAGTCTGTGGTCTTAAAAAAACATGGTAAATCTATCAATATTGTGAGTACAAACTTACATTTACAGTTGGAATGTATGGGAGAACATGTTTTTCAACTACAATGTTAAGTTTGTTCTTAAGATAAATTCATCCCAACTACGGAACCCTTCATTGTGCGTGGTCCGACACGCACTTGGCCGGTTTTTTTTTATTCTGTCTTCTGACAGAATAGATGTTTATTTACGAAAAATAACACAGATAGGTAAGTAGTACTCTTAAATAGGTATTGGTTAAATACAACGTGTCGTCTTGCATCCTCGTCAAATTTAAGGGTGTGGTATAGAACATCAAACCGAACAACTTTTTCCATGGCACCAACATCGTAATCGCGAAAAAATAATCAGCCGTCCCATACAGGTGCGTCGAGTAAGTAGGTAAGTATTGAAGTTTTCTATGGGACCGTTGAAATTTTTTTCGCGAATACGATGTCCCATGGAGAAAGTTATTCGGTTTGATGTTCTGTCCCACACCCTGAAATTTGACAAAGATTCAAAACGACACGTTGTATAATAAACACACGAGGTATCACTGCACATGTCTGTGTAATAACGTTCGTTAACGTTAATGTTAAACGTTCAACTTTCACTAAACTGCTGTCCTAAAAAAATACCAAAATAGCATTTTTATCATTTGTCTTTTAGACCATCGATTATAATTATAATATACAAATCAAAAGCCTGGCGGAAGGCGCGGCGCCGCGCCGGCCGGTGCGACGCGACGGTCGCGCCGATTTACTTGAAAATTCGTGGGGCCCGGGATCCCGGCGCTTGGGGTGGACACGCGGCTATGGTATAGTAAATATTCTAATGCTACTTCGGCGCCGTCATCCGGTTCACGGACGGCGTGGACAGTCTAGGTTTTGATTTATTTGCGAATATCAAAAACTCAAAATATGTCGAATAAATGCCCGTATTTTTTTATTGCGTTAGAGCTCCAAGGGACCATATTTATAGGGTATTTGATATTAATGTCAGCTTGATACCTCGACGCGTTCCTGAGAAAAAGGGTCTTACTTGACAGACAGACGGACAACAAAGTGATCCTATTAGGGTTCCGTTTTTGCCAAATGAGGTACCGTGTAACCCTGAAAAGCCGGCCAAATGCGTGTCGGACCACGCACAATAAAGGGTTCCGTAGTTGGGATGAATTTATCCCATGAACAAACTTTACAATGTAGTTGAAAAACTTGTTCTCCCATACTTTCCAACCGCAAGTGTAAGTTTGTAAGCACAATATTGAGAGATTTACCATGTTATATTAAGACCATAGACTTCTTATAAATTTTCCTGTAATCTATAAGTACTTATATGTAGATATGAGAGTCGTTACGGGTCGTCAGAAGCCCGAAAGTCTGACAACCAGTCTTACCAAGGGGTATCGTACTACCCAGTTACTGGGTTGTGGAGGTCAGATAGGCAGTCGCTTCATGTAAAATACCGGTATTCAGCTGCATCCGGTTAGACTGGAAGCCGACCCCAACATAGTTGGGAAAAGGCTAGGCAGATGATGATGTAGATATGAGATGAGACGTCAGTGTAAACGGGAAATGTATAGCTTGATGTGTAGCCGTGTGTGCATGCAATTTTCATTTTATTTTATTCACTAGGAAATAAAACAAAAAATGGTTTTGAAATCGACCCCGTTTGAGATTTTTTTTTTCATCTAGCATATTACAATTTATCGTGTTTTGAACCGTTCATTTCCTTAAAGCAAGGATGTATCTATGATAAATATTTGTTTCATGACCTAAATACAGTACAACTGTTTTCTTAATGTCCCTCGGCATACTTCGTGTTTCGTCAGTCGTCGGATTTCTATCAGTTGCCCTTTGCACTTAGTGCAGACCGGACACCATTAGAAATCCGAAAGTAGTCTTTTACCTGTACACTAATTTGACTATTTAAAATTGATTCTAATACAGGCAAATTCGGATAATCCCCCGTTAAGCGGTGTCGCTTAATCGATCTTTGATTTTAGAAAACTATATGCTCCCGATTTCGCGGTGGTGTATCGACAACGCCGAAGACGACGTCAAACGTTCAACACAATTCGACCAGTGCTACGTTTGACATCCAGGTAGGTCCTAGATATTTTTAGGCCACTTTTTACTTCGACCTCATTGTGTTTATCAAATTTTGATGGAACGACCCGAATTATGGATTGAAATCTAGTATCGTTTGGCAGGAGGCGGGGGTGGGAAGGGTGGAGGGGAGTGCCGCCACTCTCCTGGTACCACTCCCATTAAAAGGTAATGCACCGTTCTTGAGAACAACGATACTAGATCCGACCCGCTATAAGTTCCAAGGAAGGAATGTAAGCGCAATTTATGGACTGCATTATTTATGCCTCATAAAGTCATAGTACAGTCAGCGTCAAAAATATCGGGACGAACAGACTGTTCAAAATGATCTCGACAACTAAGGGCTAATTTGACCAAAGTCGAATATCTTTTATCCGTGGAATAAAATTGACGATTGACAGTTTTTATATGGAAAAACTGTCAAAAATTCAAAATTTATTCGAAGATTTAGACTTACGAGTATACTGGGTATAAAAGTTTGGTCGAATTCACCCTAAGAAAATTAAACTTTGTCTCAAATGGATAAAATTCTTGTCAGAATGACAGTTGTTATGTACTGTCTTCATTCTGAAATACTACTTGTGTATTTGTCATTGAATTAATATTTCATTTTCATAGTCGTTTAGATAATTTTGAACCGTCTGTTCGTCCCGATATTATTGACGCTAGCTGTCCCTACATACCTACTGTTGATATGTTATTTTTTTACTTTTCGATTTTCTATTAAAATTGATAGATGTGCCCTCACCGTAGGTACTTGCACGAAAAAGAGTCGACGCTAAGAACAAGAAGAGCGAGCTCACCATAGATATAAGAAAGAAGTTTTTTATATTTCTATGGAGCTCACACATCCCGCATGAAACGATGGAATACGATTTTTAGTATGAATGAGCGAGACAATACTAACGAAACAGCCACGTGACAATCTTTCGACGCGGTCGGGCGAATCTTACGATTTAAATCATTGGCTAAGCCAAAGCTTTGCTGTCTCTGAAGTTAGTCTTTTGTTTTTCTAGCCTTACAAACTCCACAAGTTGGATAAAAGCCCCGCTCAAACAGCGACCATAAGCACTGAAGATGCCATCAAATTATATACACTGTTGCAGCAATGCCGACGAGTTGAAACGGCTACTGCGACTTTCTACAAAGAGAAGGTGATCCGCGGCTTTTGTCACTTATACTCAGGTGTGACTTTCTTATTTATGGGTATTCCTCTGGTACGTATGTAGTTGTACAGTCAACAAAAGAGATATCTAGGCAGGGTATACTAACATATTTGTATGTGAATTGCTTCATGTTCAATTTTATATATATATTAGGTACTTTGTTTTTGCAATACTCCAATGCCATACATTGTAACACACCAACACAAAATTGTATATTTTCACGAAATTGAACATGAAGCAATTCACATACAAATATGTTAGTATACCCTGCCTAGATATCTCTTTAACAATAATATAAAATATGTCTAGATTGACATAGCTGTGAACTCGTCGAAAAAAAATAGCGTCTAACAGTTCGTCGCAATTTGCACGCACACTAGAAAAGCTCAAAGCTAGCACAAGGACTGGCGCGAGTGTAAGACGTCAGCTGTCACGCAACAAAGTTACTAGCATAATTAAGTATAGCATAGCTTAAATATATACTATACAACCACACACATAATGATATGATATGATATGTTACTGTAAAAGCCCGAACGGTAAATCCTAAGATTAATCAAGTCTCACCGGTAAAAGTCCGAATTGTTCTTTATAATCATCAATTTCTGACTTTCACCGGTACTTATTCAGTCGGTAAATCTACCGGATAATATTATTTATCAGAGTAAAATAATGCAGTTATTAATCAGAAACTATTTATTTAACATTACTATCATTGTTATTGTTATTAGTCAAGTCTCAAAACATGCTTAACATGCTTTACTTATAAAAAATAAAATGCAGAAAAAATAACACAAATAAAAATTACTTCTCACTAGTTAACACCTATTGGCTATGTAAGCTAAACAGTCTTTTGATAATCATTTTGTTATTCGATACAATCACTATTATTATTAGTAGTTGACACTTGACACGACTATTATTATTAGGTCTTTACCTATGAAATTGCCGTTCTGCAGTACTGGCCATTTCAAATCAAAATATTTTTTGTTTGGCTAAGAATTCTAATTTCAAATTAATTTTATTTTAAAAACATGGATTTTTTTTTCCAAAAGTAGTCATTTGTTTATTGATTAGTGTTACATTTTCATCGCATTTCAATCTTTTTCGTCATCATGGATACGTTAAAAATTCGAGTAATTATGGAATATGAGTACCGTCGTGGCAGCAACGCGGCACAAGCGGCACGCAACATCAACGACGTTTACGGAGCTAACACTACAAACCAACGCACCACTTATTATTGGTTTGCTCGCTTCCGTTCTGGAAATTTCGACCTGAAAAATGAACCTCGCGGTCGTCCGAAGACTTTGGTCGACAATGACGAATTAAAGGCGATTGTGGAAGCTGATGATACACAATCTACGGCTGAATTAGCAGCAGCTTTCGACGTTAGCGTCAAAACAATATTGGTCCATTTGCGTCAAATTGGCAAGGTAAAAAAGCTTGACATATGGGTGCCCCACGAACTCAATGATCGCCAGCGCGAAGTACGCGTCGAGACGTGCCTTGCACTGCTCAACAGACGCACAAATGAAGGAATTTTGAACCACATTGTTACCTGCGATGAAAAATGGATTCTGTTTGATAACCGCAAGCGCTCAGCAAGTTGGTCAGCATCCTGGTTCAGCACCTAAACAATGCCCAAAACGAAAACTTACCCCTAAAAAAGTGATGGTCACTGTTTGGTGGTCTAACGCCGGTGTGATTCATCACAGCTTCTTACCAAACGGGGTGAGCATTACTTCAGATGTGTACTGTGAAGAACTGAACATAATGATGGAGAAGCTGGCACATCTCCAACCAGTATTGGTCAATCGCTCGTCTCCGCTGCTCCTGCACGACAACGCGCGACCTCATACTGCACAGCAGACGGTCTCCAAGTTGCAAGAACTGGGGTTGGAAGCTCTCCGTCATCCGCCCTACTCACCAGACCTTGCGCCTACAGACTACTACTTTTTCCAGAATTTGGATAACTTCTTGGCGGGAAAAAAATTCAATACCCGAGAGGCACTACAAAATGCCTTTGAAGAATTTGTTGCCTCCCGTCCAGCTGATTTCTTTAAGAAGGGCATCAATAAACTGCCACTGCGTTGGCAAAGATGCATTGATTGCATGGGTATTACTTCGATTAATAGAAATAAAAATTGCATGAAAAAAATTCGCCTATCTGACCTCCACAAACCATTAACTGGGTAATACGATACCCCTTGGTAAGACTGGTTGTCCGACTTTCGGGCTTCTGACGACCCGAAACGACTGTCAAAGATCCACGAATGACAGCCGGGACCAACGGCTTAACATGCTTTCCGAGGCACGGACGAGTCTCGGTATGTAAAGATGGTCACCCATCCACGGGGAAGTATCCTAAACACCATTAACAGAATGTTTTGCCATTAACACAATCTTTAATTGCGTAGTAAATAATAATAACAAAACTGCTACTTGTCCAGTAGCAGTTTTGTTAACTTTTTTTTTTTAAACTTTGATGGTTACCTTATTCTTTTAAATGTATCGGTAGTTTATTATATATAAGAGGACCCATGGTTAAAATTTTTTTTTAAGTAAAGACGTTTAGTAACCATCTGTGTAAAGTACATTTTTAAATTGTGACCTTATTGGTCCTGAGCGTTGTCTTCTATCCACTACTGACGTAAACAGGTCTTGTTCGTTCTAACGAATAGGGCAACTTCTAATATGTACAACGACAGCAATGTATGTATCCTTAGTGATTTAAAAATGGGTTGACAGCTTTCTGTAGTTTTAAGACCTGCCATTGATCGAAGGCAACGTTTTTGGGCCCTAAATATTCTTCCTCTCTCACTGCAGTTTCTCCAAAATATGACACCAAATCTGAGTGAGGAAGCAACTAAACCGTGATATGCCGTTACTAATGTATTTATGTTAACTTTTTTTGAAAGGCTATATAGTAGATATGCTGTTTTACTTATTTTATTCGCTGAACCCATTCAACCCATTCGGGGAACACATGCGCGATATAATTATGTAGGTACTTATTGTTATGCAGCAGCGGTCTAATAAGTAAATACATATTAGGTCAAGAAGCAATAGCGGTGGGTATGAAACAACTGATGCGTCCCCAGGACACGCTAATAACTGCGTACCGTTGCCACGCCTGGACGTACCTAATGGATGGTACTGCGCTTGGTGTGCTGGCTGAGCTGGCTGGCCGCAAGTCCGGGTGCGTGCGAGGCAAAGGAGGCTCCATGCATATGTACGGGAAAAATTTCTTTGGTGGAAATGGTATTGTGGGCGCCCAGGTATGTTTCTACCATAGATATAAGAAAGAAGTTTTTTATATTTCTATGATTTCTACTATACATGGCCGTTAATATGACACGAGTTTTAGTGACTCACACAAGTATGAACGACAAACACGACGCGTGACGCTCTAAGCCGAACTTTTTCTAAAACGCGATGACGTGACGGCCGCGTACGGTGTCGGGTGTAGGCAATATAACATCATTGGGTGTAGGTACCTACTGCCATACAAATAATAATTAAATTAATGGTAATTAAATTTTATAGCGGTCTCGCTTTTTGCAATTTTTTCTTATCTATTTAAATATATAAAGCCAAAATTCTGAAACAAGTTTTTCATAAAATGCGCGAGACCATTTTTTTAAGCTCGTGGATTGAACTACTTACACTATAAGTATGTCTTAAATAGTGGCTTAGTCCATAGCGGCCTCAGAATTTTGAAATATGTATGGAATATCTAAAAAAAAAAAATCCCATTTTAAACCATAACACTACAAAAAAGTTAAGAATTAACTGTAAATTTCTCCTTACTACATTAATACTATTACGTAGACGCTAACGCCGTCTGTTATCGAGTAGCAGAACTACATGATACGTCGATTCGTGACAGATTTTTCTAGAACATTTTAAACCCTTCCAGAATGTTCTAGATTGTTAAGTGTCGTTTTGCAGCAATCTAAATCATTCCTGTAAGTACTAGAATATTCTCGAATTATGGCCTCGAGCCTTTCGAGAAGCTTACACTCGTCATATAAATAGAGGGTTACCAGCGGTGTATGGCAGTGCCCTGGCCGGAGGCTTTAAGTTCGCTTAAAGCTCCCACAGGAAACGCTCGGTTAAGCAGTCTCGACCCCCAGTGGTCAACTGCGAGATGTCACTCACAAAAACGAAAAAAAAAACGGTGTACGGCAGTTCAGCTAGGAATGCGAAGCAGTGAACTAACAGGGAGTTACAAGTGATTCTGCTTAAAGTTTCTGATTACTGTAGGTATTTGTGATTATGTAAATATAGTGTGTTTTTTGTGTGAAGTGGCATAAGTTTATTTATCCCGAACCCCAGCTCGTAATAATATCAACACGTAAAATGTATACCTACCAGAATAAACGTTAGTTCCTATGAAATTAAAATTTCAGACTATAAACAAAAAAAAAATTATAAGACGCAATTAATATATATAAGCGTAATTACAACTGCCAAATTGCTACTAAATGTGTTGCGTCAATATAGGTACCTAATCTGTCAAAACTCAATTTTGTTTCTTCACTTTCGATACGCGTGGCGCGGAGTCCTTCTTTTTTTTTCTAGTCCGTGATGACAGGCAATACAACAATACAAGTACACATTACAAGTTTTACAATTCTACAAGTTTCTGTTTAATTAATAAAAATTACAAGTTAGTTTGTCATGGTGAAAAATTTACAAAATTGTAAAACTGTAGGTAAGCTAAAATTTTACATATTTCTGTTTTTTTTTTTTTGTTTATTTTTACTTTAAAGGTGTCAGTTTACATATGTGTAGGGAAATCTAAGGCTTCACTGTACTTTAACACCCGCGCGTCCGAAACTTCACAATTTTAGAGCGTCGCGATCTTCGAGTAACGCACTTTCGCAAAATATTACACTGCGCAAACGACTAGTTATTTTTATTGATTTAATATTTATTTAGTTGTTATGTTACTGCAAAAGCCCGAACTGTAGTAAATCTTAGGATTCACCGGTAAAAGTCCGAATTGTTCTATAATAATCATCAATTTCTGACTTTTACTTTATTCAGTCGGTAAATCTTATGTTTTACCACAGATACCGGTAAGTGTTAGTTTTCAGAGTAAAACAATGCAGTTAATAATCAGAAACTAAGATTTATTCAACATTATAATCATTATTAGTGTTATTAGTCAAGTCTTAAAACATTTTTAGCATGCTTTAGAAAAATAAAATTCAAAAAAATACTTTTCAACTAAAAGGATTACCTATAAAAGGATTTTAGCGAGGGGTCGGGGGATCATGCACTGCCCGCTAGCCGAGCGGGTTTCGAGCGAGACACAAGTTGACACGACTATTAGTATATTTCAATCTTTGATTTCGGATATTTACCGGTGTCTGCGGTAAAACCTAAGATTTACCGACTTACCGGCTGAACGTCAGTAAAAGTCCGGAATTAAAAGATTATTATAGAGGAATTCGAACTTTTACCGGTGAAACTTTTACAGTAACATAATTATATAATGAAATAGACGATGATGTATCACGAAATCGAGCGCATAAAATTTCATGAACAGACCTTTGGGAGTTTAGATATTATGAAAAAATTACTTGATGTATTTATTAAAGTTATTTGAATTCTTCAATAAATTATCTATGCCTGTAAGGTAACAATTTTGCCATTTTCATAGTCCGGGAGCTATTTATTTACATCAAAAAATGCGTTAAAATATGGAAGTTTCGACGCTCATAACTTCCAAACCAATATTTTTTTCCGATTCTGCTTCCATTCAGGGCCAGATGACGACGGGCGAATGACGAGAAAAATTGAAATAATTTTTAGTTTTGAACGTACACCGTCAAACAGACGAGTAATCACCACGTTTGTATGGAAGAATACACCGTCAAACAGACGAGTAATCACCACGTTTATATGGAAGAATGAGCGACTAGCGTGCCCTTAAGGCGCATTATGCGCTACAAGTGCATTGCATCATCCGTACACATCTTGACTGGCCACACATCTTTGGATGTTGCCATCAGACCGTGCATCCACTTGTGAAGATCAAGCTGACGACAGACTTCACCGATGATAGCGTTTAATAGGAGAATCTAGCCTTACCTACAATCCAAGCAACAAAACAACCAAACTCCAAACGACCAAATTCGTCGCTCTCAAGGCAAAATTATTAATAAGGTCTTTTTTTCAGATCCCATTAGGCGCTGGAGTAGGCTTCGCGCATAAATACAGGGATGATGGTGGAATAAACTTCGCATTGTATGGTGACGGTGCCGCCAACCAAGGTCAAGTATTCGAAGCATATAATATGGCCAAACTATGGACCTTACCGGTGATTTTTGTCTGCGAAAACAATAAGTATGGTAAGTTTTTCTGTGGGCACTGCCTGCTACGGACATCTCGACACCAGCAATGAACAATACGCTAACTTTAAAAAATCGATTTTACTCCAGAGACGCTTCAAAAGTAAAATAGAATTTTTCAAGTTAGCGTATTAGTAAATTGGTTTTGAAATAATGGTTTAGTTATTACTTAAGCATTCTTGGCAACTTTGTGGTCATATGGGCGGAGGAACCTGAGAAATACCTAAAGTTGTGTTTTTACTGTTTAACGTTAAACAAAAAACACACTTTAGGTGAAAAGTAAGATTATCATCTATAGCCAGCCTAAAAGTATAGTACATAAGTAATCCCTCGGTTTAGGTGCAAAATTCTTAACAATTTTGCATGAGACTAAAAAAATCTCACTTTCGGGGATTTTTCTGTTTATACATTCCAAACGTTAGCCTCGAACCTATGTTCAGTTTTCACCGTGGTAACTTTTCAGGAACCTAGTTAAAGTGTTTTTTCATGATTTATCTATTGTACCTACATAAAAGACACTTGAAGTATTATTTAGGATGTGCATTAACATTTTCATTCTTCACAAGTAAGTGTCATAATCCCCTGATTAAGTGATAAGGATTCTTCGCAAAATGCATAAAACCTAAATTACCTAGAGTCCTAGACAAAATAAAACAATTATTCTAACAACAAAATTGCGTCGACCTTGACCGAGCACCTCGCATCGGTGTGCGAGAGGGACGAACTTATCAGAAGTGAAAAAAATGGAACTATTGTTTATCTATTCGAATAATTACTGAAAACTTTTTTCTCATTGCGCAAAGTGATTGTTTACTATGCGCCCGGATTTTCGGTACCTATAATTATGTCTTGCGTAATATGCGGAAAACCCTTAGACGGTGATTCAGTCATCGTTGGCAGTAAAGGTTTTAAAACTCTATGTATATATAACTCTAATGAGCTTCGGAAAGACAATTTAGTTAATTTCTCGGACAACGGGCCAGTGATTTTACATAAAAATTACCGAAAAAGTACGGTCAGCAACAGAAGTAGTTAACATTGCTACTTTTGACACCGTCTAAATTAACACAAAATGATTCGATAAACTGATTTTTTTTTCGTTTAACTGTTAACGAGTTAATGTTCTTAAAATTTTAAGGTACTTCTGTTCCGATTTGAATTAAATATTTCACTTAATAATTAAGATTAAAAAACTGCAAGTGTTAAATCGACTTTTGTTGCTGACTGTACATAAAAGAAAATGCGAAAGGTATATCTACCAACATGGACAATATTGTACCTGAATCCACTGGAAGTAGTACAAGTGACTACATTGTAGTCCGCCTTTCATTGCACTACTTTGCCACACTGTTCAGACTAAAAAAAAAAAAACCGGCCAAGTGCGTGTCGGAACACGCACAATGAAGGGTTCCGTAGTTGAAAACAATTTATTCAAAAAACAAACCTAACAATGGATTCCAAATAAAAATTGTTTTATGTCATAAAACTACAAATTAATCATTTTCGGACTTTTTACTTTATCTGTGCTAGAAGACCTTGCTTCTTGCCAAATTTCATTATTCTAGGTCAACGGGAAGTACCATAAAGGTTTTGATTTACGTGCGCATGTTGTACTGGCTAATTACGTATCCTGTATGTTGTGGTGTCTTGGCATTAGATAATTTCTGCGTTAGAATTTGTTGGCTACTGATGTACTGATCGTTGTCGATCGTGACGTTCGTTTTTAAAAACAAATGTCAACATTACATGAGACAGGTTTTCTTTTACTCAAACGAATCACTGCGGTACACACGCGCAAGGACGTGGTACTGACGCGGTACACACGCGGCAAAGACGCGGTATACCCGCGGCAAGTAATAACATGTTATTTAAAATCTAGCTTCAGCGGTGAATCTTTTGGCGGGGTTTTTTTTTTTTTTTTTTTTTTTGTGGATGGGAAATCATCAAATGACTTCTCCCGCTCCGGGCAGAGCGGGAGGGTGTGTCAGACTTTTACTGACTAAAACCCACCCGTGTTCCTTCAGTTGCCCGTGCCAGGGCCACGGTATCTCTTTCGAACTACCCGCGACCCCGGCGGCTTCGGCCCTATTGGACCCCGTCACTGCTGACATCTCTTTGAGGCGCGCGTGGAACACAACGCGCCGTCGACCCGGGCCTGGCCCTTACCGGACGGCGAGCTGCCCATTACTCGTCGTCCGTAAGCCCGCGCCTACGGTGGCCGGGAATCGGCAATAGATTCCCGCCGCCCAAGGCGTCTCCTGCGGCGGCTAGGGGCGCGAGGGCGCGGCTGTTGCCTCTTCCTCACGCGTTCCGCCTCCTCCTTCGCGAGCATCACTGCTTCGCAGAAGGAGGTGACAGCCTCCCATGCACTCTCGCTCCGCACCATGGCCTGGACCAGGTTTGGACACGAGAGATCGCCGCCGCCGATCGCCTCCGTGAGAACACGGCGGTGCTCCGCCAAGCCGGGCAGACCACCACTATATGCTCCATCGTGTCCTCCGGGCGATCCACACAATGGTGACACCCGGGCGTTTCCTCCCGCCTTATCCGAAACAGGAACCTCCACTACACTGCATTCTCGACACCATTTATGTCACTGCTATGTTGTATTACACGTTGCTGTTTCCAGTATCTTCGTCTGAGGTCTCACTGCAACTCGTGCAACCATATCTTGTAAAAAGAATAGCAATCAAAGCATTTTAAAGTTGGAGTCAGATTATTATTCATCGAACCCTGGGTCGAAACAGAAGTTTATGTACCTACCTATAGATTACAGAAAAAATTAAACGATGTCTCTAAATAGCACAGTTTATCAGAAATCATCAACCAAAATTACATATAAATGATCGTATGGATCCCTCGGTGCGCGCGTCCGACTGGCTCTTGACCGGTCTTTTTTTTAATCCATGGGAAACATAAAAGACAGTGTTATAAAACTGTGAAAAAAGATATATCTTATTTAAAGATCTGGCTTTTAATAACACGATTAGATTTACTTTGCTGGATAGAAAAAATCCCAAAGTTACCCATTGTAACGTAATGTTTAAAGTCAATCTAGTATATACATTGGGCAAAATTATATGAGAAGCGCTCTTTAACTACCGCACCGAAGGACTTCATGCTTTGGCAAGAACTTTCAACTGGTCAACCAAGGGAACCACCCTAGGAGAGCCAACATAAGTTTAGATTTGGTTCAGGAACTGTCCCGTTTGACTTGTATCTTGCACCACCAGGTTTGGGAACGGCCGCGGCTCGTTCATCAGCCTCCACAGACTACTACACGCGGGGCGACTACATCCCCGGCTTCTGGGCCGATGGCATGGATGTACTTGCGTGCATGGAGGCAACCCGCTATGCCATCGAATATGTCACTAGTGGAAAAGGTTTGGGCTCGAATCATCATCATTCCCCTGCATGCCCTTATCCCAATTTATTTGGGGTCGGTGAAGATGTCTTGTAAATGGCCGTCATCTCAGTAGCCACTTTCAAACTATTTCATTTTTCACACAGCCCATCCAGGTTTCTGCCGGGGCATAGGTATGAGTGGGTAATAAAAAAGTGCAACTGCCCCGGCGCGGGCGGGCGGGCGCCCCCGTACTAGGTAAGATTGTTCAGGTCATATCATTTGCCCCGGTATCAACGAGAGGAATATTTTTGGATAAGGATTGTTTAATAAATGGAACTAACCGCCGCCGCCAACTGAAAAACAAAACTTAACATAGGCACATTTCTGTTCGCCAGGTCCGATTGTGATGGAGATGGAAACGTACCGGTACTACGGCCACTCGATGTCGGACCCGGGCACGTCGTATCGTACGCGCGCTGAAGTGCAGGAAGTCCGTAAGACCAGGGACCCCATCACCACCTTCAAGAACAAGATCATTAGCAAGAAACTCGTCACCCCCGAACAAGTTAAGGTGATTATATAACAAGCCTGTTTTTCCGCGAAGGTTTATAGGTAGAAGTGTAGAAAACTACGATAACAAGGCGCGCCTCTCAAAATTACTGTTACGATGTGTTTAGCCACATCCTTACGAAAGAATTTATAATAATAATAACCCCATCGCAGTATCTCTACGTTGACGTTGTGGTGGGGCTTGTGCGCTTCGAGTTCTAGATCTGTGCCTGTAGAGTTTACTTTGCTGGAACAGGTCTAGGATGAGGAGCCAGACCAAGAGAGATACAGAAACCCGTAGGGCAGCATGTGGCGGGCAGTAGCGATCCCACGGACCCTATCTCCCGGGAGAAGTCTTGTTCCTCACCTCTCGCTTGCCTTTATTGGCTGGCTGGAGTGAACACTGACGAGGAACAGAGCTCCCACCGCTTTCTTTATTGCCTTTATTGACCGGCTTGAGTGGAGATTCGCAAGAGCAACCGTGCTCGGAGGAAGGAAGT
Organism: Cosmia pyralina; assembly: GCA_946251885.1. Classification (NCBI taxonomy): domain Eukaryota; kingdom Metazoa; phylum Arthropoda; class Insecta; order Lepidoptera; family Noctuidae; genus Cosmia; species Cosmia pyralina. The sequence goes on along the minus strand of OX276342.1, from coordinate 18,506,726 downwards.
AGGTATTCCAGTAAGATGCTGGTAGGGATCTTGACTGTACTTCCGGGATTGTCCTGATAGCCGTGGGATACCTCTCCACTCTCAGCAAGCACCTCAAGACATGTTGCCCCCTTGCCGTTACGACACTAAGTGATAACAACCGTTTTCGGGGGCCCATTATTGAGTCTGCAAGTCATCCCCTGCCATTTTATCTGTGTATTGTTTACAAAACATTAGTCAGGCAGGGGCCATAGTGTTTCCATAGTTCTAGGTAACCAGTCCACAGCCACCCAAACCCATAGATAGACCAATATGTTTTGTTTCCATGTTCTGCAATTGTCCTGCACCAACCGCGGGTTGTCCTTGGGTGCACTTTCATAGTGCATACAGGGATAATCGTCGGTTGGTGCCTCCTCAACCTCATAATTTAAAATTGTCTAAGCGGCCTCTGCGAGCGGTACACTACATAACTATGAAAAACTTTATTCCGTCAGTCACAAATACGAATTTCAAAATACCGATTTTCATAATTCCGAATGGTTCAAAATTCCTAATATAACAACACCGACTTATCATTCATCCTATTTTTATAATTCCTAAATTTCAATATTCCTAACGTTTATACCTAATTACTATTCTCAAAATACCGAGTTTCAATAGATCGAATAACAAAAAGTCCGTGTTAATGATAATTCGAAATATCAAAATACGAATTCCGATTATTAAAATACCGATCAATTGAATTCCGAAATACAAACGTCTTGTAAAACTGAATAGCAAGACAAATAAACACATAATTGCTCGTCCAGTAATAGTTCTTACCTAACCTAACCCACATGATTCACCAACAATAGAAATAATGGTCACTGTTCTAACCTATCCCAAATGATTCACTAACAATAAATAGTATTTGGCGCTCGGCGGCCGCTACCGCGGCACGCTCGTTTCGCTCGCTCGCCTTGGCGCGTTAATGGTCACTGTTCTAACCTAACCTAACGTAACCCAAATGATTCACCAACAAGAGAGGGAATGGTCACTGTTCTAACCTATCCCAAATGATTCACCAACAATAAAGAGGACCTGGCGCTCGGCGGCCGCTGCCGCGGCACGCTCGCTTCGCGCGCTAACCTAACCTAACCTAACCCAAATGTCGGATTGCTCTGAATCGGGGTTATGGTATCAATATATATTTTAAACGATAGACCTAATGAGTTTCGATTAAAAAATCAATCTGCCTAGCCTTTTCCCAACTATGTTGGGGTCGGCTTCCAGTCTAATCGGATGCAATGAGTTTCGATTAAATAAACGCTATATCCAATAACGTTATACGAAATAAGTTTTAGAGTATATAAATGTTATATTATGTAAAGAAATTATATCAACAGTTGGTATATCTCACGTTTATTACAAAATGTAAAATGTTCGGTAAAATTAAATTCGAACAAAAAAATTCGGAAAAGTGATCGGTTCCCAACAGAATCAGAATCCTAATTTTAGCAGTTTAAATATTCGAAGTATTGAAAATCGGAATGTCGTTTTTCGGACCGAGAACCCATCGAGCATTTGATTCTTCGAACGTACGAAAATCGGAAAAACAAACAAATAGCATTTACGACTTTCGGTAAAATAAATTTCGTGATTTATTATTAAAAATAATAAACATTATAATTCTGAGGTATTATAAAATTCGGACTTTTGAAAATCGGAACATCGAAATTCGGAATAAAATATTTCGGAGTATTTGGGTGTTCCCCTCTGCGAGTTGGCTTCGGCCCCTAAAACGCCTTCCAAAGGTCCGGAACCCCAGGGTCCCGAGATATGTCAGACATTTTAAAATAATATTAATATTTTAAGTTTTTATAAAAATATTTAAAAAAAAGGTTGACAGGGGAGAATGGAAGAAGAAAACGTGTTGCGCCGACCCCAAGTAATATGGGATAAGGGCAGGAAGATGATGATTTAAAAATGTAAATAACATGTATTTAAATGAAATAATAATAATAATAGACAGCCTTTGTGCTGCTGTAAAATGTGTTTAGTTATAGGTAAATGTACGAGTATCTTTGGAAAAGAACCTACCTACAAGACATAAAATTAATTAATATAAATATGTATATATATGTATGTATTATTATATTAGTTATGTAACTTATGTATGGGAGCTACATCTGCCAACAAACTGCTGTGCAGTTTCGCAGAAGTAAAACTTTCAAAACGCTTTTTCATTTTTTTTTTTCATATGTATCTAGGTAGTTGTTATTCGTCTTCATTCAGTAGCAGGAACACGCACACATGCGTCTTGATGAGTCTTGGTGGCGCTTTGTAAATTCTTTCACAAATACTTTCAACCATTTTCAATTTTGGAGGGGCGCGCCATGTTATCGTAGTTTATCTCTATAGATTAATACACCTACATTTCGCCAGTTATGTTTAAGTCCCATGTAATAGGGGGGGAAGAGCCTATTACCATCAACCGAGCACAAATTCAGACTCCAGCCTGCTACTGAGTCGTTAGTCGTTAGTGCGAACCACAGTTTTTGAGAAGATAATAGGTCTTTACCTATGAAATTGCCGTTTTGTATGAAAAAATTTAAATGAATTTTTTTCATGCATTTTTTATTTGTATTAATCGAAGTAATCACCCATGCAATCAATGCATCTCTGCCAACGCAGTGGCAGTTTATTGATGCCCTTCTTAAAGAAATCAGCTGGACGGGAGGCAACAAATTTTTCAAAGGCATTTTGTACTGCCTCTCGGGTATTGAATTTTTTTCCCGCCAAGAAGCCGCAGCAGGGGCAGGGCGGGCCCGAGCCTGCTGAGGACCGGGTGCTGGCCCTGGTGTGGAAGGAGCTGGCTGCCCTCAATAGGCGGTTCTCCGTCCTGGAGGGCATTGTCCTGCGGCCCCCGCTAGCGGCGAGTCGGCCGGCCTCGGGTCAGCCAAAGGCGGCTTCGTATGCCGCCATGGCTGCCACGGCCAAACCAGGATCGGCGGGGCCAGCGAAGAGCGCAACTGTGCCTGAAAAGGCACCTACGAAGGCCCCAGCCGTGGCCGTGGCGGCGACGCGGCTGCCCCCGCCTCCTAAATCTCCTCCGGCTGACGCCGAATGGCAGGTAGCCGGGGAGAAGAGGAAGGCGGGTAAAGCAGCAAGGGCGGCCAAACGAAAGGAGAGGCGGCGGCGGCGCAAAGAGCGAAACGTCGCGGCAAGGTTTACATGCCCCGAAGTCCGCAGCTGTAGTGATCACACTACAGCCGGAAGCGGAGAAGAAGGGCGTGTCCTACCGCGACGTGCTCACCAAGGCGAGGGCGGCGGTGAACCTGGAGGAGCTCGGGGTAGTCGATGGCATTCGAGTAAAGGCCACTGCGACCGGGGCTCGGATGCTGAAGATTCCCGGTGCGGCCAGTGGCCCGACCGCTGTCGCTCTAGCCGAAAGGCTTAGGGCGTCTTTAGATGCGGACATGGCCCGAGTGTCCAGACCCGCCAAGTGCGCTGACATGCGCATCCTGGGTCTGGACGACTCAGTGACGGAGGGAGAGGTGATGGCCACCGTGGTCAAGACTGGGGGGTGCGCCTTCGAACAGGTGAGGGTAGGCACCATCCGTCCTGACTCCACGGGGATGCGAGCCGTTATGGTGAGCTGCCCCGTGTCGGCGGCCCAAAAGATAGCTGGGGAGGGCCGAGGGTTCCGGGTGGGATGGGATTCCACGCGGGTGAAATTGGTGGAACCCAGACCTCTGAGGTGCTTCCGTTGCCAAGTGGGCAACCACGTCGGAGTTAAATGCACCTCGGAGGTGAACCGCAGCAGTCATTGCTTCCGTTGTGGTCAGCCCGGTCACAAGGCCGGCTCGTGCAATGCCATGCCGCACTGCTATTTATGTGCGGCAGCTGGCAAGCCGGTCGATCACCGGGCTGGAAGCAAGGGCTGTGGTCCATCCACTAAAGCCCGGAGCAGAGGCAAGCCCTCTGCCACCGCCGTCACTGCCGCGGCCGCCGCCACAGCCGCCTCCACTGCCGTCGTCGCCGTACTCACTGCGGCAGGACCCACACAGGGGGCTCAGGGAGGGGGTGAAATGGAATGTCAGTAATGGCTCCATTACGCCTCCTCCAGGCGAACATCAACCACTGCGCCCCAGCTCAGGATCTGTTGCTCCAGAGCATGGCGCAGTGGTCGATTAACATCGCCGTGGTCGCTGAGCCGTACTTTGTCCCGCCCAGTGATTACTGGGTGGAGGACCTGAGCGGCTCAGTGACCCTCATTTCGTCGGCCGCCGCCGGTACCCTGTCCCTCGAAGCTGTTAAGAGAGGACAGGGTTGCGTTGCAGCACGGTTCGGGAAGATTGTCGTGGTAGGGGTATACTTCTCCCCGAACCGAACTCTCGCCAAGTCCCACAACTCCCTTGCGGAGTTGAATGTCCCCACATGAGTGCGGATGCGGGGCGAATCAGTGGTGGACATCTCGTTTGCCAGCCCCGCTCTGTTGCCGCATGTTATTGACTGGCGCGTCATGGAGGGGGTGGAGACCTATTCCGATCACTGGTACATCCGGTTTGATGTCTCCTCCCAGACCTCGAGCGCGCCGGTCCGACAGGCCCCGAGTGGTCCGCGGTGGGCGCTGAAGCAGCTGGACCGGGAGCTCCTCCTGGAAGCCTCGATCATGCAGGCCTGGGTGTCACCACCGGACAGGCCTGCTGACATCAACGACGAGGCGGAGTGGTTCCGGGAGGCCATGTCCGAAATATGTGACGTGGCAATGCCCCGGGTCCAGCCCGATCGCGCTTGGTGCCAGGTGTACTGGTGGTCGCCGGAGCTGATGGCTCTGCGCGAGGCGTGCGTTGCTGCGCGGCACCGGTACACCAGGTACCGCAGGCTCCGTATCCGCCCACCGGATACGGAAGCCATTCAGGTGGAGCTGTACGAGGGGTACAGAGCGGCGAAAACTGCCCTCCGAGCGTAGGTCTCGCGGGCAAGGGTCTGGCTCGCGAGGAGTCGCTGGGGACTCTGAACAGAGACCCGTGGGGACGCCCCTGCAAAATGGTGCGGGATAAACTCCTCCCATGGGCATGGGAGTCTCCGGCCGCAGCTCGTGGAGGACGTGGTGAGCGCTCTGTTCCCTTCGCGAGGGGAACATACTCCCCCGCCAATGGCTCCGCCTCCTGCGGTGCCCAATGCGGACCACATTACCGACGACGACGACGATGCTCCGGAAGTGACCGAGGTAGAGCTGAGAGCGGCGGTACATAGGCTGAGTGCCAAAAATACCGCCCCAGGACCCAACGGCTTGCCAGGAAGAGCTTGGGTTCTGGCCGTTGGGGCTCTCGGGCCTCGACTAGGGGGGCTCCTAAGCGCATGCTTGGAGAGGGGCCAGTTCCCACTTCGTTGGAAGACAGGGAAACTGGTCCTCATTAAGAAGCCGGGGCGCCCTGCGGACTCTCCGTCCCCTTACTGGCCCATCGTGCTGCTAGACGAGGTGGGCAAGCTCTTTGAAAGAGTCATTGCAGACCACCTCGTCGGGTGGCTGGTGCAGGAGGGGCCGGATTTGGCGGAGAGCCAGTTTGGTTTCCGCAGGGGGCGCTCTACGGTGGACGCCATCATGCGCGTGCGAGCCCTCACGACGGGGGATGCTGTGGCCCAGGGTGGGGTCGTCATGGCGGTGTCTCTAGACATCGCCAACGCCTTCAATACCCTGCCCTGGAGTTGCATCAGGGAGGCACTCCGGTATCACCGGGTGCCAACCTACCTCCGTCGAGTGGTCGAGGCCTATTTGACGGACAGGGCCGTCATCTACCCCGGTCATCAAGGAGAGTGGAACCGGCGAGAGATGTCGTGCGGTGTCCCACAGGGATCGGTCCTGGGGCCACATCTGTGGGACATCTGGTACGACTGGGTTCTGCGCGCCGACCTCCCTAGCGGCGTCAGCGTTGTATGTTACGCTGAAGACACGCTGGTCCTGGCGCAGGGGAGGTCGCACCAGGCGGCGGCCGAACTAGCGGCACGCGGGGTTGCGACAATCGTAGAGAGGATCCGGCAGTTGGGACTCGAGGTGGCCCTGCACAAGTCCGAGGTCATGTGTTTTCATGGTCCTCGGAACGCGCCACCGTCGGGTTCCCAAATAACGGTAGGAAGGTTTCACATCGGGGTCGAGTCGACGATGAAGTACCTGGGACTGTGGAGCACTTCCGACGTTTGGCTCCCAGACTGGAGCGGGCCGGGGCTGCCTTGAAGCGGCTCCTGCCCAATCTGGGGGGGTCCAAACGCCTCCTACCGGAGGCTTTACGCGGGGGTCGTGCGGTCCATGGCCCTTTACGGGGCACCGGTGTGGGCGCGTTCCCTGAGGCTGCGACCAGCCCGCCGGTCCACTGGTTGGATATAGTAGGGTAGGATTGGGGGACCTGGATCAAGGATCCAGGTCCCCCAATCCTCTATTCAAACTGGGTGTTGTATTCAAAAATCCTCTATTCAAAATGAAGATTGGATTCAGAATCCTCTATTCAAACTGAGTGTTATATTCATAATGAAGGTTGCATTCAGAATCCTCCATTCAAAATTAAGGTTATATTCAGAATCCCCCATTCAAAATGAAGGTTGTAATCACAATCCTCTATTCAAAATAAAGATTGCATTCACAATCATCTATTGTTTATATAACTTACTGGGTTGTGTAATAGTTTAGGTTTACCTAAAATATAATGAATATACAGGTTCATGCTGAATTACGGAACTAAAGTTATAATGTAGGTACGTATGTTATATTACGATCATGTACAATGCACACTAAATCGATGTGATATGGTGTGTAAAAAAAACAATAAATATTGTAAAACATAATTTATTACAGGATATTTACATTGTTTTTGATATACTACTTTCACTAAGTTTTGATGAACTTGCATTATATTTTTCACAATCAGTCTGTATGTCGCTAACTCGAACCAATGTATGAGCATCCTTACGATGGCCATTCTTGACTATAAGATAATGAGGGTATTCAAACTTAGATTTCACTGAATCTTGCATCTTTAGGTGAAATAAATCTTTTGTCTGGCTTGTATTATATCCTTGTGTTTCAATGAACTTTCATTCGGTATTTTCGGATCAGTTTGCATATCTTCAGTAAATATAATTTCACCGTTAGGATTCTTGAAAATAATTTTACGAATGCCTTTTAAATCACATATTACTGAATTAGACATGATAGTTAAAAATTACTTTTAGTAAGATGAAACAGATACAATAAAATTGTACCTTCACACTGAATTGATGAGAGTCAAATGTTGTGATGCAGTGCGCTTTAATATTATGTAGGCGTAAGTTGACTCACTTTGAAGTATGATCCGATGACGTATATTCTAATATACCTAACTGTTGCAGACATTTATTAATATAATATTTTCCTTTCACAGCGATCAAATAATAACACTGAGGAAAATGTATAGCATGTTGCATCCAAGGATCGTCGTAAATCTCCCAATCTTCTATCATACCTCCACACGAAAAACATGCTGCTTTGTCATTTACACTATTTCCACAGTAAAAAAATCCGGCGTCAGCCATTTCCCTCACCAATCTTCTCCTAGAATCAACCGTGGCCCAATAATGACTAAACGATAATTCACGCATTTTATAAGTATTATACGTGTCATATCGAGGATTGTATTTATTTATTTTCTGACTGCTCTGCATATTATTATCTCAAATAAATATAATCTTACTGGTTTATTACTCATAAAAATGACTACAAAATTAAGCGATATAATTTTTTCGCAATGAACCTTCACGCTACAATTGTAAGAATGAAATGTCGTGCAAACTAATTGTAAGCAATTTATAAGTTACTCGGGCTCTAACGATGATAGCATTTAATTTTATTGTATTTATGTAATTAGTAGCGTTAAATGTGCTGTTCATACAAGAATTAGCATACTTTTCTATACAGTTATGAGAGCTAATGATGTTGTGTTATATTAAAAGACATTATAAATTAACGAAGATAGGAGTAAAAATAAAACTAAATTGTTAGTTTACTTGTATATTTACATTACTGTTTATGAATTAAGAACATTATTTTCGACACACCACTTATTTAAACAAAATACATTTTTTAAGGCACAAATATTGGTGTGATTGATGCAACTTACAATATCAGATGATTTTGAATATTTTTTATACAATGCTACTATACTAGGACACTGCTTACTTTCTAAATTATATACATTATCAATTCCAAATATATCTTTTAACCATAACACTTTTTCGCTACCTTTTGTAAATACATTTTTATTTGTAAAAAAGTTACTCCAATTAGCTTTATAGTTAAAATAAGGTACGGTGCCTTCATTCCAGAATATTCCTCTGTTTCTTTCAATCCAGGCTACTTGTATCCGTTCTTTTTTCGTTAAGTCATGAAATGCTCGTGGTGGTTTTAACAACAGTATTTGTATACGTCCTTCATACATCATCGCAATTTCTTTCGGAATAAATTCGTTTTTTTCACCCTTAAACCCTTGTACATCTACGATAACATTCATGATAATTTTCTCACAATATTACTCAAAGGTTTGTATTCAAAAAGTCGATCGTTTATTATTAAACAATAGGCAGACGTATTATCAGGAATATCTTCAGAACATTCAATTTCTAATCGCACATCGACTGGTCCAGTTTTGAGCGATTCGTTTTGTCTTGAGCAATCAATCACAAAAAGCGGAGCAATTTCTTTTAATTGATTTAAGCTAAGCAACGGATCTATGTCAAAGTTGTAATATGACTGACGGAAATTAGAATACATTTCGTATAATATACTGTATTTATTTTCATCAAATTTCAGATTAAGTGAGTCATATGGATAATATTGCGAATTTAAAAATAATTTAATATTGGATACATTGCAATGATCGAACATGGAAGAACTTCTAGTTTTACTAGTTTTTCGGTTAGTTTGCAAACCAAATATAACGAACCTTGGCTTCTCTAATTGTGAAGTTGTCTTCACCGACCATGAATGTTTTGTTGTTCTTGGTAACAATGGATATTCATACAAATCCCAGTTTCTAAATGCTAACTGAATAGAACGATCTCTCTCCAAACTCTTAAGCAATGATAATTTGTTACGATCAGAAACTTTAATGTGTGGTACTCGCCATTGTATTTTTTGTATATCAAATTCTAGGCTATCATTTTTCTCCATAAGCACACAGTTTAATGCAGAGCTGTTTCGTTGTAAAATAAGTTCATGTTTACAATTAATTATTATTTTTTTATAATCTTCTGCAAATCCTAGTAATCTATTCAATGGCACTATAACGCTAAAGTGTCCATTATCTATTTTCCTACCATTTAAGTTCCATCCCCAAATTGCCGCAGCTTTACTTTCACCTTCATTCATGGAGACGAACGATTTTAAAGTTGTTGTGATACCGGCATTTTTAATGCGATCGATTTCAACACCATTTATTTCGTACCTAATATCTTGAAACAAATATAAGATTGGGTTGTTTATGAAATTAACTTCTTTTTGTATTATTTTTCCTGCTGAATCTTTAGTAGATACACTTGCATACCCTTCTATAAAAATGGAACTGTTGCATGGCAATACATACAAATCTTGATGATGTATTGGTATTCTGATTTCATCATTTTCTTTGAAACTAGTATTATACGGATTGTAGCTATGAATCTCATAACTTTCAATAGAGTTGTCATGTTGAGGTAAATCTGTTATTTGAAGCATATTGTTATAATTTTAATTTTAGTCCAATATCTCTGAGAAATCTTTTATTTTCTTCAGTAATTTTAATTTTTCTTTTAATGTTTATTGCATTGACACGTCTGCTTGCTTTGGAAACAGGAAGTGTAATATAACATTTTCTTTTCACGATAGGCGTTTTATTAAAAACTAACATGTTGTTTCATGTATAAACAAAATCGTATTACTATTATCAAATTTAGCTCAATTATTCTTTACAATGCGAGTAGTTATTATCATCACAGACAATCTAACAATGGGTGTAGAATATCAAGATATGATCTTTTATAGCTGGCTAACTAACTTTTTTTATTTACGTTTCAATGACATTCATTTGTATTCAAAGAAAAACATATATGATAAGTTATGTTACTTTATTGTCTTTCCAAAATGACTTAAGAAATTTTAAACACAAGTGTCCACAATTATACAAATGATCACGCTGTACGTTTTCATAATTATACTGAATATTATTTCCTACATATTGCATAAATTCTTTAGGAGGTTTTAAGTTACCATAACTATCAAAATATTCAATGTATTCATTTATTTTGCCATAGGCTACCCAATGAGTACCAGAGTTTTCAGAAGAGTCTAGATTGATCACTCCACATTCTATCGGCAGTACTTTATCTGGTAATTTATCTCTCATATACACACCTCGGAAGAATGGAATATTATTCGAGTGTTTCATTATATCAATATTGGATAAAGCTCTATTGGGCAGCCGAGATTTCAGTTTTTTTTCTCTGTTATGTAAATGCCTAAACCATCCTTGTAATGCTTGAGATGTAATCCTTTTTCAATGAATAACGCCTCCATTTCCTTGTTGTGTCGTTCTGCTTCACGCAATTGCTTCTTAGCTGTTTTGTATGCGTTGATTGCTTTTGCAATACCAGCAGCACCTCCTGCTAAACTGCCAGCAGCAGATAATCCAGCAAATATTGGTACTAAAGGAAGAAATCCTCCAGTTTTTGGTACTGGTATAATCCTAGGTAATTTTATTGGTGTATCTGATGCAAATTCTTTAGCTGCCGCGTATGCTAATTCCATCAATGCTTTCTTACATGTTGGTTTTAATTTTGTAATGTGCTTTTTAGTATGCCTAACAATTTTTTTAAGTGTTTTCTTAAAACCAGTTCCTTTTTTTACTTTAATGGTGTTTTTGTTGAATGCTGGTGAAACTGTTTTTTTGCTGCCTGAAATACCTTGTGTTGTTTTCATTGCTATTTCTTTCTAAAGTAATGGAAACGTATTTAATAGGTACAAATACAAGTCTTTTTTGCTTTAAGAACAAATAGATAATGAATAGGAAACATATATGTATTTGCTTAAATACATATTAGAACAAATTTTTGATTGGTTCTCTTAAAATACATTTGTTTTATCTATCCAACTGTTTTCGCTAGTAGGAAGTCCGAGCCACTTCACATATACTTGATTCCCTTTTCTTTTCAAAACTTTTTCAACTAAATACAAATCAGGATGGCTGGTTGGTTGGATGGTGGCTCCGGCGGGATCTCATGGCGGCATGGAGAGTGCGATTGTCGCAACCCAGCGCTGGGCACGCCACAATTGCGGTGATAAGTCCCCTCTTTGAGGAGTGGTTGGAGAGGCGCTACGGCGTCCTCACCTTCCGCCTGACGCAGGTCCTCACCGGACACGGTTGTTTCGGGAGGTTCCTGTTTCGGATAAGGCGGGAGGAAACGCCCGGGTGTCACCATTGTGTGGATCGCCCGGAGGACACGGTGGAGCATACAGTGGAGGTCTGCCCGGCTTGGGCGGAGCACCGCCGTGTTCTCACGGAGGCGATCGGCGGCGGCGATCTCTCGCGTCCAAACCTGGTCCAGGCCATGGTGCGGAGCGAGAGTGCATGGGAAGCCGTCACCTCCTTCTGCGAAGCAGTAATGCTCGCGAAGGAGGAAGCGGAACGCGTGAGGGAGAGGCAACAGCCGCGCCCTCGCGCCCCTAGCCGCCGTAGGAGACGCCCTGGGCGGCGGGAATCGATTGCCGATTCCCGGCCACCGTAGGCGCGGGCTTGCGGACGACGAGTAATGGGCAGCTCGCCGTCCGGTAAGGACCAGGCCCGGGTCGACGGCGCGTTGTGTTCCACGCGCGCCTCAAAGAGATGTCAGCAGTGACGGGGTCAATTGGGCCGATGCCGCCGGGGTCGCGGGTAGTTCGAAAGAGATACCGTGGCCCTGGCACGGGCAGCTGAAGGAACATGGGTGGGTTTTAGTCAGTAAAAGTCTGACACGCCCTCCCGCCTCTGCCCAGAGCGGGAGAAGTCATTTGATGATTTCCCATCCACAAAAAAAAAAAAAAAAAAAAAAAAAAAAAGGATGGCTGGTTTTTTGAAGTTCTTGAGCATAAAATGCTCCTAGTATGGGTCGACATCTTGTATCTTCTATCAAGTAAGTTAACGGATTAGTTTCTTGTATTGTTTTTATCTTAAATATTTCTGTTGACCAATTAGGATAATAACCTTTATCAAAACATCCTTTGTATTTACTTATTCTTACAAAATCACCCACACTAAACTTTCTACACTTAGTGTTTTTCTTACATTCAGAAATACGAATATATCTTTGCATTATGTCTGTTTTATTGGCATGAGTTACAGATGCTGGAGGTTGTCCCACGGTCCTATGAGTAGTATTATTGTATTCATAAGTAATTTTGCTAAGTGGTCCATTTATCCATTTGTAATTCCCGTTAAGACTGAATTCTTTGTATAATTTATTTTTTAATGTTCTTATTAATCTTTCAACAATTGAGGCTTTTTTAGTAGAATACGTTGAATAATGATTAATATTGTACTTTGTAGCAATATTTTTGAATTTATTATTATAAAACTCTTTTCCCAAATCAGTTTGCAAATTTCTCGGAACACGTCCTTTATGCAATAGACTTTCGAATGCTTTTGACACCTCTTGTTTATTCTTTTGTTTCAGAGGAAATGTCCAAGCATATTTTGAAAAAGTATCTATGATTGTTAGTACATATTTGTAACCACCATTCACTTTTGATATTGCTTGCATATCCATTAAATCTGCTTGCCAGAGATCATCGATATCTTTAAGTATGACCTGTCTTCTTGGAAAGTTAACTCTAGCACATTTATGAATTTCATTTATGACATCTGCTTTGCTCATAATGCTTATTTAATTTTCCTGAAATTTCTTTTAACTCAATATTTTTTTCAAGATTTCTTACTTTATCGTTTAAAATTGAAATTAGTTTATTCAGTTGTTCTATTTGCACGCAAATATTAATTTCAAGTTTTTTGATTGCCTCTCCAGTAATATTGTTATGCGATTCAGTTTCTTTTATTGTGTTTTTAATCTCAACATGCTCCACATTTATACTATTTTTAGTTATGACTGATGTTTCATTTGTACGAACACAATTAACATTTTTATGTTCATTCATGTTGCATACAACTTTGATAACTGAGAAAATTCCAAAGCTTTTTACTCTTTTATAATATCAGCTTCTTTTAACTCTTCTATAATTGATAGAATTTCATTGTCATGATTAGTATTACCGGCATTTTTTGATGCAATTAGAAGTTTTAATCTTTCAATTAGTTCATTAGGGTCATCCCAGTAGACATAATCGGTATTACTTTTATATTTTTTTAATTTAGGTAAAAAACCACCGCTTGTTGTTTTAATTATCTGCCCTTCATCTTGAACATAACTATTTTGCGAAAAAAGAGGTTTAATAATTTGACGATATTTTAAACTTTTATCACCTTTTATTTGACCATTAGGATGAAAGTCTCGTTTGTGCGCATGTGTATTAAGAAGCATATCTTTATAATCAATTTTATCTTGTTCTGTGACCAAATTAAGGTCAGGTTTACTGCGTACCAAAAGTTCCTTTAGGCCTGGTGTTAATTTATAAGACCTTTTATCAATAGTGACTATATTTGTTTTTGGTAAGTTACTGGTCTTATTTGCAAGAGAAAATGTAACTTGGCTATTCCCCATCATCAGTTGTTTATTTTCACTACGTATCCCAAATGGCACATTCATATTATCATAGATTTCCATCATATCTTCCTTATTTAGTGAAATAAGTGTATCATTAGAATCTTTAAAAGGATTTTTTGAGAGAGTGTCTCTGTAACACTCAGAATCTTCATTTGAATCTGTTTTTATACATTCTTCAAAACTTTCATAATCTGGAGCATAATCAGTTGATGAGCTAAATCTTTCAAGCGTGCCACTTTCGTCTCTTGAAATGTCTAATATCGGTTTAATTTTATCATTCGCTTTAATTAATGTTTCTAGTGGATCTGTTATTGGTTTGAAGACCTTTTTAAATTTTAAATGAGCTGTATCTTCTGCATTTTGCATTCTTTTAATTTTATTTTTAATACTATCAACTGACTTTATCAATTGTTCTTTAATATTAACCTGCATAATGTTTTTTATTTTTACTGACCCATCCGTTATTTACAGTTTATCAGAATTCAATTGATATATTTTCTGTACTGAGTTGGTATATATGTACTTTCTAAAAGTATATAAATATGTCGAAGCCTTGTCTGTATCGACCTTCATTTATAGGACAATCTTTATTAATTAATAAAAAGTCAAAGCGGTCTTTCCAAATAGCAGAGCAAAGTTTTTTAAATTGAAACCATTCGATATCTGTATTCACGTGCTCATTGTATATATGTTTTAAGTTTATCTCGTCTTGCTTGAAGATTATCAAAAGATTCACATTATCTCGTATAAGTTGTTTAGGTATTTTGGAATAGGTTTGTGATAAGTAAAAACAATCTATTTGTTTATGTCTCCCCATTGCAAAGTAATTGCGAATATTGATTTGATTTTCGCATGCTACATCATCAAAAATCATTATTGCATTAGTTAATGCATCATTAGGATGTATGATTTCTTTATTATCATTGAAGACAAAGAAGTTAGCACCTGGTATGTAGCTCATAACTTGTTTTAAAAAACAATATTTTGGCTGGAAAGCTGTCTTCGAGTATAAGTAAATATGTTTAAATTTGAGACCATTTTCATGTAATATTAAATTAAGCATTAAATTAGTTTTACCACAGTTAGATGGACCGCATATTATACATCTAATAGTATTTGGCAAGAGTGAACTATGTTTCACTTCACATGATTGATTTTCTAATTTTATATTATTAACTTCTAAAGTCTGTGATTGCTTGATGAACTTCATTGTGAAATGCGAGATAAACGTAAATGACGTGCGTATATATATATAAGAATCCATAAATGAAACAAAGGTCAATGTCATTACTATTATTATTTATTATTACATATACGTTTATTAACAAATTTAATAATACCTGCTTACACTCATACACATTACTTAATGCTGTAAAATTAATATATTATTATAATAAAGCTAAAAACTAAAATACAACGTTATAGTGACCCCAAGGCAATGTCTTGATCTGATTTGGTAGTATGTATCTTTTATCGTCGTTTCTATTCATTACCAGTTTATTTACTTGTTGTGAATATAATACATGTTTGATTGACTTAATCATATTCATCTTACACGATCTACTTTTATCATCAAATAATGATTTATTGTAATGCGATATCTCGAGCTTTTTAGTAACAGAGTTTGAAATACCTTTTGCTTTTTTTATGTCAGTTTTAGAAGCCGATAAGCAGTAAAGTTTTGCTCTTAAACCAGTAAATTCACTGATCACGTCTCCACCTAGCTCGTCTTTAAATAGACCAGGTACTTTTGCATTTACCTGAGGTATTAAATATGGGTTATCTACATCAAAATTACTTGTATCAAATTCCTTTATATTATTTTTTATATCACGGTAAATATCTTCTGTGTAAAATAAATAAAGCAGACTATCCGTGTCCGTATAACATAGCCTTACATTATTCATATATTTCTTTTTTATATTATAATGATACTGATAAAGATGTAACTTAGCATACTCTAAAACAGTAAAACCTATGTAAATCGGTCTGTCTAAAAAAATCTTCTCAGGTTTTAGTTGCACTGCTACAAAGTTTTCGGAAAATATAGAAACACATTTTAAATTAGGTTTACAAATTAATTTTTCAGCACAGAGTTGCTTATTTGTCACATTTTCTGTGTCCATCCATTTTGTAGCTAGTTTAATATCTACCTGTTTACGTTTGTTTTCTATCGTTTTACCAAAAATAGAATTATTCAAAAGCTTGAAAAAGTCTTTCTCAAATGCAGTTACGGATGCTTGACGCAGTGTAGTATTTAAATCAATATATTTTTTTAAATATTCTTCTTGCCTGAAAGTAAGAATTCGATGGATTTTTCTTAGAACCAGCCCGTATTTCAAACACTCCTTTAAGTGTATATAATGAATTACATAGTTAAATTTATCATATAAATTAGCTATTAGTTTAGCCGTCTTTCCTCCAGGGGGTATGAATTTCTCTGGAGCAAAAGGCAAATCACTATGAAAATCATGTACTGATTCAGGATATTCGAGATCTACCTCTAGAATGAAGCCATATTCGCTATTATCAGATACACTCATTACATCGAAACAGTTAATTTCCTTCTGATATAAAAGTCTAAATTCTGAAATGGGGATCTTTTTTGTCATTGCATATCCGTACAAATTGTTACAATCGAGATAAATCAAATAGCTAGACGGTTCTAGATCGTTGTATTCTGATAAGTAGGGATTATTTGCTTTTGCATGACGTAGTGAGCACTGAGCCAGACCACCACGTATGCCCTTTTCAAACATTTCATATATTTCTAAGTCATCAATTAAGTCCATCTCAACACGTGTATAAAGCAACATAGCATCCCAGCTTAAACTAGGTGCCGTTACATAGTACGTAGGGTCCAACTTATAATATTTTAAGCATATATTACGAAAATTTTCAAATATATCACACAGCAATAAAACATCGCATTTTAAATACAAATCGGTATATTCGCCAATCGTATTAATATGGAATGCATTCCACACAGTTTCTGCATGTTCATAATCGTTATCACTAATGTGTTCCATTTTCAAAGAGTTATAGAAATATTTTTTTTGAGGGAGTGCTGTTTCTTCGTACTTGTCCCAAGTATTAATATAATCATAAGGATAAATACCTTTCTTTTTTAACAAGTATATATTTTCATTATTGAATTCTGCTGTTAAGTGAATAAAGTCATGATCTGATAAGCTTTTACTTAGTGCATCTAAACTAGAGCTTAAAAATTGGAACGAATCTATGAATTTTATTTGAATAGGACGGTCTCCATTCTCATTTATTAAATATTTGGTAATAGTTAAATACTAATCTTTAGTTTTAGGTATAATTTTAATATAACCTTCATGTCTCACTAATTCTTGTATAAACAGATGAGAGTCGTAATTCGATAAATTATGAAAAAATACTGGTATGAATGGACATACTCTAAACATCAAGTTACATTGTACATGTGCAGCTCCTCTATACTTTCCTGTCACATGATCGTGGTCACGTACCTTATCATGAAATAATAACTGATCACAAATATGGCAAATACTAGCATTGTTAAAACTGATTTGTTCTTTTTGTGTTAAAGGTATCATAGATTTTTTTATCGATAATATTTCATATATTTTCTTCACATCTTTTATTAATCTCGTAATAAATACTTCGACACAGTCAAGACCTCTATAAGTAACATATTTATTTTGGCTTGGATCATGTGAACAACATATATAGTATCCAAAACATGACGGCTGGTGTTTTTTGAAATTGTATGTTTTTTCAGATTTTTTTTCAGAACAACTTAGCAAAAGGCTTTCAAAGTCTGTATAGATGACATAATTAATTTTTTGTTTTCTTTCAAAATTCTTAAATCCGAGTTTACTATTCTTTTCAGGCAAAATTGATAAAACTTTTGAACAGTTATGAGATTTATACTTATTTTCACTGCTATAGAATTGTAAACATGATTCACACAGCAATAAGTTGCCTTTATGACACGTCACTTGATGTCTTACTAATCGTATCAAATTTTTAATAAGACAGTAATGACTTTTTCGTTTTCTTTCTAAATATAACAAATTAACATGTACAGATTTTCTGTTATTTGTTAAATACAGAGGTCCAGTTACGTGTTCGCTTTTATTATCTAACCCATATATATTAATACTTATGTTATTGTTTATTTCAAATAATTTTATATCATGATATGAGACAGGAAAAGACATTCCATCAATATTTAATACAGAACTGTAGTGTGGGTACGACTTAGACCTGCATACGTTCATCTTAGCAGGATATAAAGCAGCTACCACACTCCATAAAAAGCAATGATTGTCATTATTTTGTACATTAATGCAACTTTTAGAATTCTTAATTTTTATAGGCAAATCTAAATAAGTGCCACCTCTCATTGGACAATATTTATTCACATTGATTTCAAGATGACTTACTGAATGATAAGACCATCCAGAGTCTTTGTGTTCGAATTCTGACATTTTACATTTTAAAAGTTCAGTTACTTTCGAAAACATGTTATAAATATCTGTGTTATTACAAATAACTTCATATCTTGTATTGAATGACTTAAGTTGTTGCTCACTCGTTTTGGGTAAGACAAAGTGAGCAAACAATTCGAAATTGATCTTGAGACAAGTATTTTTCAATAGAGATGTATGTATAAGTTTCAGTATATCATTTTTATTCTGACACAGGAATGCCTCTGGTGTGAGGTATTCAACATCTTGTGCAGGATTTAAGCGATATGTTATGATTCTGTTTTTGAAAGCACTTGCAATTATGTAAATATTTTCAAATTCGCTTTGTAATAAACTATTAGACTTGTGAATATTGGTTCTCAAATGATATTTGAATTCATTAATCGGTAATTCAATAAGACATTTTTTACATTCAATAAATTCTGGATTTTGCATTCGTTGAGTAGTCGGGGTTTGTACTGTAAATAAAACAAAAAGATAATATGGTTACATTTCTGTGTTATATAATTACGATTTGTCATCCTTATGAATATTCTAGTTATACAAAATCCGAAATCTATAGCTAAAGTATATAAGTAAATGATATAATAATATAATGATTAACAACATAGAGTAATTGAGAAAGTAATATATTAGTATTGAGAGATAGCAGTTATTTTTAGTAAATATACCTATCTACTAAAAATAACTGCTGACATAATCTATGGGGCAGTGCTTGAACTCTTTATGAGTTTCTTTTAAAAACTCTTTTATATGTTTCCAAGCAGGCGCCCCATCATCTGTTCGATTTTTTACACTAACAATGGCATGCCTCCATCTATTTATAGGCGCTACACGCTGTATCTCGCTGTGTTCATATATCTTTAATTCTATAAAAAATCTACCTTTTTTCCCTTCATAGCTCTGTTTACTTATACCGTTGGCTACTCTACGGGTATAATAGGAATGTATTGGCGGAATTTTTTTACCTAAGGTACTTGCAGTAATCTCCTCCTGACCATCGTCGTCGCTGTCGGTCCCGAATAAATCATGCGATGTGGGTCTCATGCTGGCGTTGACAGGATTGATCGTAGTTTTCTTCTTTTTATTCTTCTTAATCTCGGTATGCAATGATTCCCCCTCCGCTGACCTCTTAGCACTCGGTGATGAAGATGACGCTTTGTAGTCCTGCGTTTTTTTCAGCTGCTGCTGATGTCCGGTTTCATCGTCGGAAGAGAAAATTTGGCTAGCTGTTTGTTTCGACCTGCAACAATAAGTATATATTTATATAACAATAGATAACAACGAAAAACATTGTCCAAGGCACAGTTCATTGAATTGAGTAGGTTAAATTATAAGAAAAGGTAGATTAATTAGTACTTGACTGTATAGATTATTCAATGGATTTGATAATTTGAGAGATCCTGAATAAAACAAATTATTACCTATACTTAGATGCAAATAGAACCTTAATAAGTGAATACATAGTAAAATGATTAAATTAATAAATAACTGAAATGATTCAACAGAAGAATAGATAAAATAAGTGAAAAGTTAATGATTGATTGAAAAGATAATAAACAAATAAATTACTTACATCTTAAAGCCTGTCGCGGTTTGCTTGTTGTGCATAGAAGTCAGCGATGAAGATGACGCTTTGTAGTCCTGCGGTTTTTTCATCAGCTGCTGATGTCCGGCTTCATCGTCGGAAGAGAAAATTTGGCTAGCTGTTTGTTTCGACCTGCAACAATATATATTTATTTAGTAGATAACAAAGAAAAACACTGTCAGTGCATGCACGGATTAAATTGCTTTAAATAAGTGAATAGATTAAATGAACAGAAAAGGTGCTAATTATTTGACTGAAATAAATTAATCGATTGAAAAGATAATTTGAGAGATGATGAATAAAATAAATTAGTACCTAAATACTCAGTTAAAAAATGGACATTCAACGAGTGAATACATTATATCATTGAATCGAAGAATAGACAAAATTAATGAATAGTTGACGAGTGATTGAAAAGATAATAAATAAATAAATTACTTACATTTTAAAGCCTGCTTAGTTTTGCTTGCTGTACTTGTCTTGATGCAGAAATTCAGGAGCACCGAGTACTTCCAGTGGTGTTTTGGTGGTGAACTTTTGTCTTGACACCTTTATATAGGCGTAAAAACGCGTCACACATCTCCTAATTTGTAAAATTGCATTTATGCGAAAATAAGTTCATCACCCGGATTGCAAGCGCAGCATTTTTAAATCGATAATAAAATCTCTATACGAGCGTCATAACCGCAGCGTTTTAAACGCTTAATTCATTGAATGTCAGCGCGGGTCCACAGGTGCCATTAACAATAGATTATCAATTGTGTCTCATTAGCAACCCTTGAGAGGTTAAAATAAAAACATAAGTATATATGTAATATAATTTATGTATAGTGTGATTATTGAATCGAATGACTTAGGGGAACATCCGCTGCGATTAAACGCTGCGGTTATAACGCTCGTCTGTAGATCACAATGCGTCTTTGCATACGTGTCACAAATTCCTAGCCACCCATGGAGACAACAGGAGCCGTAAGTTTCGGATGCACAAAAACACACATGCGCACAAACAACTTACATAAAAACGAAATTAAATTGAACCTTAGCGACAAAAAAAAAATGGATCAGAACCTATATAAACCAATCCAAGATGACAAAAAAAACATTGAAGTTGTCTTATCTGCTCAACGATGTCGGTAAGTAAATATTTTATCAAAAAGTGTTTAAAATTATTATTAATAAAATAATGTTTACTATTATAATAATTAGCTATGTAATTGTCACAGGGATCTATTCTAGTATACTTAGTTCTTTACAACGTAAAGTCGTAAACGCTCGTCTTCGCAACCTTCTAATTTTAGTCTTATTTAATTAATTAGTTTCTACTTCTTTGTTTCAGATGTCCAGCGATATTTTCCCAACTAATTCTTCATACTCGCCAATTCCTGCTGAACAAACCCTACCTCAAAATGGGGTCAACTATTTAGAGAGACAAAGACCATTTCAACCATTCCAATTTGAGGATACACCGCCTTGCAGCAATATTAGCACTAGCAACAATAATAAAAGACGAAGAAATGAAGATGTTGTTTACTCATATATACAGAAACCATCAACGGGTCATCGCAGTAAAATAATACGAATTCAAGTTTTTGACGCCGAAGATTTCACAAATTCACCATGTGAGTGTAGTGCTAATATATGTGCTCAACATGTTGTGCGGAACGTATTTAATGATGATATTTATAAATGTGTTAAGGACATTTTAAGCAAATTGCGTCAAAAAATATGAATAAACTAGTAGTTACAATTCAGTTGTTTTATTTCTATCACTCTGTTAAAAAACGAGTCATGAGCAGGTGACACCTAGTCCTACACACTGAACACATAGTTACATTTAGTAAATAAAACAATCTCATATTAGGCATGTGTTCATAAACACTATTAATACATATTACATGCTGATTTTTGATGTAAATTAATAATTAAAACTTTATAGCCGTGAGGCACACGATGGGTAGAAGAGAATGCGATCTGTTTCCTTAACGGGAATGGAAATGTGATTGTTATGTAAACAATCACTCTGTTGTGCTTAGCAACAGATTATGAATCTCTTCGGTATAATATTATAGATGATTCTGAATACAGCACTCATTCTGAATACCTATAACCTATATTTTGAATAGAGGATTGTGATTACAACCTTCATTTTGAATGGGGGATTCTGAATATAACCTTCATTGTAAATGGAGGATTCTGAATGCAACCTTCATTATGAATATAACACTCAGTTTGAATAGAGGATTCTGAATCCAATCTTCATTTTGAATAGAGGATTTTGAATACAACACCCAGTTTGAATAGAGGATTGGGGGACCTGGATCCTTGATCCAGGTCCCCCAATCCTACCCTACTGGATATCGCTACACCCCGTCAGGGGGTGCGACTGGCGGTGCCGGGGCGTGGCCCCCTCTCCGCGGTAGCGCTCGTTGGCCCGTTACTACGGGCCCCTCATTTTGTTGGCCTACTGCGGCCTAAAAGATGATGGGACGCGGATATACGCGTTCCTGTGAATGGTTGCTATTACTGTGTCTGTAGGCACGCCACGACGCTGCTAATCAGCGCCGCTTTCTTCACCGTATCCCGGCGGTCAACCCCTACCAGGTGGAACCCCCACCTACATGGGGGAAGCCCAGCAGAAGGCGACCTGCGACAGAGATACGGACTCGACGTTCCTACAGAAGGGGTGAGTGGCTCCCGCCCGCCCCACTTTCAGAGCTAACCGAGCCTGGCACGGGTTAGGGAGACCGTGTAATGGGTGTGTGGGTGACATTGTGTTGTGTGACGTCACCCGGTGTCTACGTGAATCGCGCGCCCGCGCTGCGTCTTCACGTGTGTATTTATGCGCCTGTATAGAGGTGAATGTCTACTATTTGCTGCGCGACACGCCTAAATTATCCTAGCACGCATCACGCAACAGATGTATGTTATGTGTGGAGTCTATTGTCACAAGCGAGCCGCGTGTAAGCTGAGAGCGACTCACTCGGAAGTCCAGTCCGGGGTGGAGTCACACGTCCGCGAGCAGGTCGCGGGGCAAGGGTCTCCTCGCTTCAGGAGGGCGCGTATGCCAGGGCGCAATCTGCTTAATGTGTGGCAAAGCAGACGCGCCGGCACGCGCGAACATCCCCTTCGCGAGGCGCCGCACAAACTCGTCCAGGCCCTCTATCCCGCTGGATGACGTCGTTCCTCACGAAGCGAGGGGCAGCGACGATAGTGCGCAGCGCGGCACTTTGCTGCGTGCGCAGGAGCTTACGGTTGGTCTCGCTCGTGAGGGCGAACCATGCAGGGGCGGCGTACGTCAAGAGCGGGCGCACGTACAGCTTGTACACGCCCAGCTTGACGCGCGCCGGGATGCTGGATGAGAGCACTGGTCGCAGGAGGTTGCGGGCGACCCTACCACGCGCGGCGACCGCGCGGACATGTGCCTCCATTGAGAGCCGACGATCTATGGTGACCCCCAGGTACTTGACCCGGGGCGACCACGCGATGTCGGCTCCCTGCAGCTTCAAGGGTGGTGGGAGAGGCGCGGCGCCGGTGACCATCGCCTGCGTCTTACCCACATTGACGGACAGCCGCCACTTAGACAGCCACTCGGGGAGCAGGTTCAGCGCGCGCTGCATCTTCACCGCCGCGTACTTCGCATTAAGCGAGGTGGTAATGTACTCGGCGTCGTCGGCGTACAGCGCGAGCCCGCCGGTTGAACGCGTCCCAGAGGGTCATGGCCATCCGGCTAGTCCGGGGATACCGCACGGTCTCCTGTGAGGCGGCGAGCCTCCTTGCCGGATTACCGCCATGGGATCTGGAGGCAAAAGTCCTCGCGCACGTGTGGGAGTGGCGCGAGGAGGCGAAACGCCGGGGCGTAACTCCGCTACCGCGAGAAATCACGGTACAGCGGACAGAGCTCCGGCGGGATCTCATGGCGACATGGAGAGTGCGATTGTCGCAACCCAGCGCTGGGCACACCACAATTGCGGCGATAAGTCCCCTCTTTAAGGAGTGGTTGGAGGCGCCACGGCGTCCTCACCTTCCGCCTGACGCAGGTCCTCACCGGACACGGTTGTTTCGGGAGGTTCCTGTTTCGGATAAGGCGGGAGGAAACGCCCGGGTGTCACCATTGTGTGGATCGCCCGGAGGACACGATGGAGCATATAGTGGTGGTCTGCCCGGCTTGGCGGAGCACCGCCGTGTTCTCACGGAGGCGATCGGCGGCGGCGATCTCTCGTGTCCAAACCTGGTCCAGGCCATGGTGCGGAGCGAGAGTGCATGGGAGGCTGTCACCTCCTTCTGCGAAGCAGTGATGCTCGCGAAGGAGGAGGCGGAACGCGTGAGGAAGAGGCAACAGCCGCGCCCTCGCGCCCCTAGCCGCCGCAGGAGACGCCTTGGGCGGCGGGAATCTATTGCCGATTCCCGGCCACCGTAGGCGCGGGCTTACGGACGACGAGTAATGGGCAGCTCGCCGTCCGGTAAGGGCCAGGCCCGGGTCGACGGCGCGTTGTGTTCCACGCGCGCCTCAAAGAGATGTCAGCAGTGACGGGATCCAATAGGGCCGATGTCGCCGGGGTCGCGGGTAGTTCGAAAGAGATACCGTGGCCCTGGCACAGGCAACTGAAGGAACACGGGTGGGTTTTAGTCAGTAAAAGTCTGACACGCCCTCCCGCTCCGCCCAGAGCGGGAAAAGTCATTTGATGATTTCCCATCCACAAAAAAAAAAAAAAAAAAAAAAAAGGCTGCTACTGAGAAATTCCAGATGGCAAAACACAATTACACTGCCCAACCTAGGAATCGAACCCAGGATCGGCAATAGAGCTTACGTACAACCACGAAGCATTCCGATAAAGTCCACTGTTATGTCAAGTCCCACCCCTATTAAACGGGACTGAAGCACCTCGCGCATTATTTTTCTTTCTTTCACTACTCGGCCACGACCACGTCTTTGGCTACATCTGGTCGGACGGCCGGTAGAGCGACGTGCTCACGTGCCGTCCGACCAGTTGCGGCCAAGATTGCGACCACAACTGGTCATGACTTAACATAACTAGCAAAATGTGGATGCACTAAACCTGCGCGCGATGTGTTTTTAGTCAATTTATTTCTATTGTTGGTCCTACTATCTACACAAGATCCTCATCAGCGACATGGGCATGTCGTGAGGACAATTATGAGTGTGAATGTTAATGGAAAGCGGGTGATCCATACGAGAAATATGACGGCTAATACCTACTCATCATGCATAAAGGGCAACCACCTGTGGCGATTCCAAAACAAATGGGGAAAGGGTAATACGGGATAATTTGAACCTCATTCAAAAATTCATTAACAAAACTGACAATTCATCCGATGCCAATCCAATTAAGTCAAAGAAATGAGTTTGAGTACTGAGAAGATATTTACTTACAGGAAATCGACGCAGCAGTAAAGAAAGAGGTTGACGCGGCCGCGGCACAAGCCAAGTCTGATCCCGAAATACCTTTGGAAGAATTAACGGCAGACGTTTACGCCGAAACCCACATCTCACAATTGCGAAATGTGCTCCCCAACAAACCCATGCGCCATTATGCTATTGCTAAGCGGCAATAGAACGGTTATTAGTGTTATGACCCAAGAACTAAGGTCTTTTTTGGGTTCAGTAGGTACATTTGTGACCGTAAACCGTGACATTAAGCTACGGTTTCCTAGAAGAGCGGTAATGGCAGCGGCCAAGATTTAAATCTTTGAACAAGCCCATTTTAAATTAAATAAAGGTTGGAACCAGGAGGGACCATTTTTATTATATTTTTAAATGGGTCCCGTGCTTCCAATATTTATTTAATTTAAAATGGGCTTGCTTTTAGCTTTTCAGTTTTTTTAACTTAGTTTTTTAGCGCAGTCGGGTTTTTTAATTACTTTTTTTATTTTTCATTTTTTAGTTTTATTATTTAATGAGTTAGTATACTAACCTATATACACATGACACACAAATACAAAGATTTCGCAGGGGATTTAGTTCTTGGTACGTGTTTTTTACGATTTGTCACTTCGAATTACTTTAAACCATATATATAAGTTGCATATATTTTTGTAATCACCTTTTAAAACTCTTTATTTTGATACCCCACTCGACAGGTTTTGAGAAAAAAATTTTTTTAAGACATAATTTGGCGCCAAAAATCCGTCACTTTGTTTTTTTTTATTTTGATATACCCAGTGTCACTCTCACAGTAAATACGAATCTAACGACACCTCTCAAGCTAAAATCCACCGAGCCGTTCAGGCAGCAGAGCGTGCCAAACAATTATACATACATACTCTCGAAAAACATAACCCTCCTTCTGGCGCAGTCGGGTAAAAACGCTCTCTAGGACAACACACCAACTTACTTTCATGAATAACGATTCAGTGACGACATTCGCCGTTACCTTGCGGATGCTATGTGGTGGCCACCGCTTGTCTAGGAAACCGTAGCTTTATTGAGAAAACTGTTTGAGCCAAATCAAGAAGTACATTTTTTTTTTTTTTTTAATTAAAACAGCCGGATGAAATTAATGGAATTCGATTACCTGACAGTAAATAAAAGAAATCATGAGTCTTTGTAAATTATTTATTTTCTTAACATTTATCTCAAAAATATTGAATATATTATATTAAACTTAATATTCGACTTAACTGCAGCTGAACACTGAACAAGCAAATATACTATTACATATTGTTACGGTGAACATTACGTGCGTTTACGAATTCTTAATCAAAGCCATGAATCGACTCACGTTTAGGGCTGAGCCTGAGCCTAGACTTATCTGCAAGAATTCGCATTTTCCCATAACTCTATCCCTTTCTCGCTTAGAAACTTTCTTCACTAGAGCGAGAAAAATTGCTTTCAAAGGCCCACGCTCCAGAAAGCGCGAATCCGATTGGATGGATTTGACAACAGAACTTTTGGTATAGTTGCGTGCCAAGCAAGCGTATGACTGACACTGGAATGGCCACCATTAGGAATTTTAATTTTGAAAAAAAATTGTCGCTAATTAGTTGAAATTTGCCGCCAAATATCAGAATTTGTCGGTCACTGGTTCAAAAGTTATCAAGGGCTCATTGGTGGCCGATCTGGAGAGTATCTCCCCAGCTTGGCTACATTTATCTCAAAAACTAGGCCACCCAGCGAAGATCTGTTTTCTCCCAAATTTAGTCGCTAATTAGTCGCAATTTTTCGCCAAGTCACAGATTTAGTCGAGTCTTAGTTTAGAAGATAATCTTCTAAACTAAGACTCGACTAAATCTGTGACTTGGTGAAAAATTGCGACTAATAATGAGTTAATTTTTTAAGTATAGTCCAAGAGTTAATCGAAGAGTTTACGATAAAATCTTTGATCTAGCTCTTGGACTAGACTATACTTAAAAATTGAACTTATTATATCTTCTTAACTTATAATAAAAATATATAATAAATAAAGGATATAATAATAAATTTACATAAAATAAAAGGCTTTTGCTCAGCACAAGGATAGCGACCGATGTTTTCGTCACTCGGCGAATAGCGACAGCAGCGAGCGAGTCGTCAGTGTGAGTAAGTAGCACGGTGCATGATGCTAATGCACCCTGTGTTTGATGGGATAAGGTTTATAACTGATTGTGTAGTTTAGCGAGTGTGTGCGCGACTTCATATCTATTGCTTTTACAGCTACATGCGTAGTTATGGCGAGCGGTAGAGACAAACTGGAGACACCGGGTTCAGCAGATACATTTTCAACTACCAGGCATATCTCCTTCTTTCTTATATCTACGGCCTCAGGGCAACCAGTTCTGTGCTATTGTTAAGTGTTAAGGTGATTGCGCTGTCGTAGACCGCGAAATTCAAATTTATTTGTGTTTTTTGCAATTTGCAGGTCAGTGTAAGGTTGTATCATATTATCGATTCGCGACAATAAGAACTAGAGATGTATTTACATAATTTTAACCATAAATATCATCAATAACTATCTCTAAGTTAGATTTCCTGCGGATTGGTCTGTTTTCGGAATTCAGACGATTCCGGAGAAAATCTAACCTAGAAAGATGTATGATGTACCTACACTATCGCTCACTATCGGTCTGTGATTATGTACTTGTCAGTTCGCAAATCATATTTTGATTAAGATACAACCGGACACTGACCTGCAAAACTGAATTGCAAAAAACGCAAGGAATTTCACGGCCTACTGTGGCGGCATCTACATCGCCACATACGAAGTACGCATCACAATGATATGACGTCACGAAAAAATCCTGCATCGCGCCATTAGAGTTTATCGCGCGACTAGCATATACACAACGTCCCGACATCAACCGTTGGGCAGTGGCCCACCAGACACAGCTGTCTGGTCGGAGGATCCTCCCTTTTCAATGGAGGATGAGTGAACTTTACACCCTGTTCCTCATGCCTCTATACTACCACAGCGGATCCCCCTTAAGTGGGCCTCACTGTACTAGACAAGACTATAAAAAAAAAAATGAAGTTGTTTCGTCTTCATACCCATTTATTTACTCGAGTCAGTCTTAACCAGTTCAACCTTGAATATCCTATACCACGGTGTGAAATAGACAACTTCCTATAAGGTTATTCAAAGGCCCTAATCTTAACTGGACAAATTAAAAGGATGTTCTTTCAAGAGATATGTTGATATGGTAAATGTCCATTATGCTAGTTTTTTTCATCATACATACGTAATAATTTCAGCTTTCTTGATATTATATTCAAATCTTATTTAATAATTAGTCTTTTTATGCTTTTTTGATAAGTTCCGTTGAATGCGAATACATCCAATACAATTTTAGGAATAGGAATGACTATGTATTCTATAACTCACGCGTACCGCCATGGGAACAAGGCTGACACATCTACTTCATGAGTACCTACAAATGGCATTCAGTCGCATTTGTTATCAGTGGATTTTAGTCGATAAAATGGCTAAAGAACGACAAAAAGGTTGCCAGTGTATTGATCCTAATAGGCGTACATCACTATATCTTATCGATAGAATATAAAGCGAACAATTCATGATGCGTGTTATAATAGTATTATTTATTATTTAAAGGTCTTTGACCCCGCACGAGTACACAGAACAAAGAAAAGTGCCCATTAAAAACTACCAGCTCAATTCAAGAGGGCGCTACTAACATGTAAAGAACCTAATGTCAAATAAATCCAGATTAATAACAGCTAGTGTTACAATAAAAAGATACTTTACATGAAAGTGGCACCATCTAGACTAGAATCATTCTTCTAGGTTCTACTTCTTTCTTCTTGCTATGTTAAAGCAACATCTGCCGAAGATAAGATGTGGTTGCTAGGACACAGAGCACCTCGAGTTCTGTTCGCCGCCAACGCGTTGTCGTGTGAGGGCGCGAGCGAATGCGTTGTCCCGCGAATGTAGGCTACCGTTCTGCTCTTGTAGGGAGATCGCCAACGCGTGTGCTAACGCCTCATCTTCAGTCTGAAAATAGGTAGAAACATTATAAATATGCATCAATCTGTCTAGCCTTTTCCCAACAATGTTGGGTCGGCTTCCAGTCTAACCGGACACAGCTGAATTCCAGTATTTTACATGGAGCGACTGCCTGTCTGACCTCCATAACCCAGTAACTGGATAATACGATTACGACCCTTGGTAAGACTGGTTATCAGACTTTCGATCTTCTGACGACCCGTAACGACTGTCAAAAATCCAGAAATGATAGCCGGAACCAACGGCTTAACGTGCTTTCTGAGGCACGGAGGAGTCTCAGATGGTCACCCATCCACGGACAAACCCCGGCAACCGTAGCTTAAACTGATGGATCGACCCGTTCGGCTATTATTACTTAGCCAAGAGCTCCTCAATATGCATATTTAAAAAAAAAATAAGAGAAATGAGATGCTAAAAGGTCTTAATTGAGTTAAACTAAAAGTAATCAAAGTTTATCTATTTGATAGTGCTATTTCTGCAATATCTTGAAGCATTTTTATGAATACCCAGTAGAGGAGGAACTTTGCTTGAGATAACTTTGTGGAATCAATACACTGATGTGTGTTTGCTCAGGGGGGGGAAGAGGAGCAAATGTTCTGTCTGGGGAGAGGGGCGAGGAGGTTTGATTTCCCAGTCCGTGAAATCCCTTTAGAAAAAAAAACAATTGGCACCTATTTTGCGTACTCAACAATGTGCCTCTTTGGACTACGACTTATTTTATTTTCTATACAATTTAATTTTATTTGTATTTTTTTTATTTATTTTTTTTTTTCTTTGATTTTTTTTTTTTTTTTCTTTCTTAGTAATATACTGTGTACAAAGTAAAAAAGGTTGTAAAAGTTATAAGATAAGATTTTTATTTCTCACCACAATATTATAGAATAAACACGTACACAATACACCATGAATATTACATTTCAATATTGTGGGAGACTGGTGCCTAAACTAGGCTCAAGGCCTGTATTTCAGGACTCCAGGTCTCTGCCCTTTTACAAAATGATACCTTTAATTTTGTATGCTTGTACACAGACAGAAATTTAAGAGATAAAAAAGAAAAAATCAACATTATAAAAATATTGGTGGTTCGAATGGAAAATTTTAAACTTTACATATAAAGTAAACTTTTGTTAATTAGGTTATTTGTGTGTGGAAGAGTGTTTGTGTGTGTGGGTGTGTGCGTGTGTGTGTGTGTGTGTTGAGTTGTGTTGGTCCGTGCGAGTGATGTGTGGGTGTGTTTTTTGTTTTTTTTGTTATGTTTATGTTCTGTGGTGGACAACTGCACCTGTAGCCCCAACTCCCCCCGCCCCGTATCAACGCCTGTACACAATGCATTTCTGAATACTCAAAAGAAATACGAACCATGTTTCCTTGTACTTCTGAGAATGTAGTAACTGATGCCGCAATAGGAGTGTTATTCAGATTCACCCTGTCCTCGGCTGCTTTCATACGCGCCATGGCTGCTTCACTGAATAACGAAGATAAAAACTGATTAATGCTATTTCATTACCAGCATGCGTCCACGTCGCTATTAATACAAAAAATATATTTGAGGATGCGTGTAAGATAGCCTACTATGGCTAACTCTAGTTTCTGAAATACTCAAGAACAATAATCGCATGCCATAAAGCATGTTACATATATTGGCATTCAAGAATTTCAGGCAAGTGTACACGCGTGCGATTTCCATAAAATGACATACAATAATTGAATGCAAGTTTTGCCATTCTATAAAATTGTATGCGACTTACGCCAAGGCAATAATTGCATACAAGTTTTGCCTCGTCTAATCACAGAGTTGCACGTCCTTGAACAATTGATTCAAGTATTACCCGTATTTGCGCTGCCAAATATTTCATTGAATTTTATTGAATGTCTTGATTTGTTTGCTCATGTTTGAATAAAAGAAAAATTACATGCCAGAATTTAATGCAATTTTATTTTACGTGCGATTTTATTGTACGTGCAATTTTACTGTAGGTGCTGTTTACACCTACCTATACTAGTTTTGAACGGCAACTAACTTGCCCGTATCGAGCAACAATATTGTACGTGTTGTTTAGACGGTACCAGTTAATTGCCCTTCAATTTTATGGTATGCCACAAACAATATACTTGCACCGTGTAAATGGAGCTTTATTCCTTATAGTTTCGTGAAAATTATCATGAGATGAATTGAAATGAGATTAGACACATCGTATGTTGAACGCTAAAATAACATCACACCTGTATTCCCCGAAGGGTTAGCCAGAGGTGAATTAACAAACAAATATTTTTGATAAAATCATCATCTGCCTAGCCTTTTCCCAACTATATTGGGGTCGGCTTCCAGTCTAACCGAATGCAGCTGAATACCAGTATTTTACGTGGAACGACTGCCTATCTGACCTCCACAACCCAGTTACATTTTTGATAAAATATGATTGTAATGCTTAAGTTCTAGTATTGACAATTACTTGTATGTGTGGTGCAAACTGTAAATATAATTAAAATAACAATATGTTAATACTGACGCTGCTTGTCTTCTCTTAGCCGCCAGTCTGCCCTCGCAGGCGTGGTCGCTGGAGTGTCGATGTCGGAGACAGAAGTTGAGAGTACACTCGCTGCACACTAGCGGTACCATCTCTTTGTTCTTACAACCCCTGAAGGTACAGCGGTTTGTAAATACCTGTAATTAAAGATCGTTTTATTAAATACTTGGTTCTGTGTTGGTAGCAGAAGCACAAATCAAGAATAAGATACGTCATTATCTTACAAAACGTTGAATTTTATCTGTATAAATAAATAAAAATGAATGGCTAAATGTGTTGCTAAGCTCAAAACTCGAGAACGGCTGGACCAATTCGGCAATTTTTTTTTTCATATCTTCATTTAACTGAAGTAGGTTCTTATGAAGAAAAAAATTGGAAAAGTTGTCGGGAAAACAGAAAGTGCATTTTCTATGAGAATTTTGTATGAATTTATTGGACAGGACAACATCTGTTGTGTCAGTAATTTGAAATAAAAATAAAAGAACCTCTACGTTTTACGTTTAATTTTATGCATACGAGTAACTAGCGAGAGCGACCCGCTTGCCTCTGCTTCGCACGATTTTTACGACTTAACAAAACTATTACATATATTATTACATATATGCAACTTTGATACTAATACACATTTAACCTTCTGGAATAAATTCTCTACATGATGGTGTAAGCCGCATCAAAATCAGTTGCGCAGTTTTGAAGAATAACGCGGTCACACAGACAGACACGAAAAGCGGCTTTAATTTATAATATTCAAATTCAAATTTATTTATTTGTGACACATAGATTTAGTGTTGTGGTACATGATTGTTGTCATAAAAAATAATAAAAATATTGTATCACTATGCGCTGCCTTGCAAGGCATACAAATATTGTTTACACAGTAAAAAAGTTGTACAGGTAGTAGGTACTTATAGCCTATATTATAGGCTTAGACGGTTACTTAGATTAATTTTATAGGCCCTATAAAATTGTAACAGTCTTAAATATTTAGCAACAAAAGTAACATAAACAAAACAATATGTATATGTCGGAACGTCCAGATTTACTCAGTTAGATTTAGACAGACATGTGGGTAGAAGATGGGTTTCGTGCAAAGAAAACACACTGGGTGCGATACACGGTGTTTAACATCACAATCTAACACAATCACTAAGCACAACGAATCGAATACAGTTCCGTGGCGTAGTAACCCCGATGTTGCCCCGATGCGATCCGACACTAGACTGTTCTCCTCGCCATCAGTTTAAAACATCACGACTCTGTACAAGCGCGCTGTAGGCGTGGGTACCTCACGTGATGTCGCCTGTGGGGCGCTTGCGATTCGTTACGCGTCCGTACTATTGACCGGATCCGACATATAGATAAATGTGTTTTCTGAATAAATAAATGAACATAGTGTTCTTTTTACACACAGGGAAGAGGATTTATTACTTGCAAACAAAAAGGTATTAAAACAGCTGCTTGAAAGTGAAACATGTTTTTTCTGACTGAAATATGTCTGTGAATAAGTATTTGAGACTAGTTTACTCATTACTTTATGAAACTGCTTGTCAATTCGTTTAGTAGGCCCTTGCCTAGCCAGTGTATTTTAAAAATTAATTCTGTCATAAAATAAAATTAAACATAGACCAAAACAATATCCTTACTTTTTTCCGCCTCTCCTTAGCTGGGTCTGAGGTACATAGGTTATCAATGTGGGCTCCTACGGCTACATCTGGAGGTTCCCCTCTTTTGCCTGGCACGGGCTTCCCGCATAGGGGACACTCAGGAACCTGGACATTACGAGTGTTAGGCGCTGGACACTCATGCTTTGCATATGCAAAGTGGTCAGAACTGCAATAGATAGTAATTTGATTTTAGTACTTGTTAGATTTATTTATTACTAAATATTATATATATATATATATATATATACACACATCAAAAGTGTCTAGGGATCAACATATATTTTTGCAATAACTTTTCTCCTGATTGATATTAATTAAAATTTTCTTGAAGGATTCATCAAATAAAGTGTTTTCGTTTGTCACAGTAACGATAAACCAAGTCACCTTTGCATTAATAAAGAAATTTGCCATTTTCCTAATAAAGGGATTTTTGACATTTGAACCACTAACATTAAAGTTCGAAAAAAAGACTGAAATAACAGTTTTCTTTAAAATTTTATTGGGTAACTTAAACAATTAATAATCCGTGTTTCTACCGCGAACACTAACAACACAAGAACATCGGTTTGGCATACTCAAAATGAGTTCATCCAAATCACGCTGTGGAATGGCCGCCCATGTTCGTTGCAACAACAAAAAAAGGTCTTCTTGCGACTGGATACCCTCCATATTCGGCAGAGCTCTTCTCTGTAACATATCCCATGCATGCTCAATCGGGTTCAAGTCTGGCGACTGAGCAGGCCAGGGCAGGACATTGATGTTAGCTGCGGCGAGAGTCTGTCTTACAACTCTTGCGGTGTGCGGTCGTGCATTATCATGCATTAACTGAAATAAGGGACCGATTTGCACTTGTAGAGGAACGATGACGTCTGATACAATCGTCTCAGCATAAATTTGAGCGTTGAGGTTGCCTCTGATCCAAATCAACTCAGTTCTTCCGCCGATCCAAATACCCGCCCATACCATGATGGTTCCACCACTATAAGGATGGACTTCCTGGCAGGATTTTAATCGCTGTTGGCGTCCAGGGGTTCTCCAGTGTCGTATACGTCTTGTATCCGGTCTCATACCAAAACGAGACTCATCAGAAAAGCACACGAAACGCCATTGTTCTTCTGCCCAATTTCTGTGTTCAAGAGCCCATTGATATCGAATCCTACGATTGTGCATTGCTATAGGTGGTACCCGTAGCGGTCTTCGGGAATGAAGGTTCACTTCATGCAAGCGGTTTCTGACTGTTTGGTCGCTAATTAAGTTCCCTGAAGAGTGATGAAGCCTCACGGCTAACATCATGGCGGTTATAGTTGGAGCTCTTCGAGTTAAGATTTGAATGTATCGGTCTTGTCTCCGTGTGGTGCAGCGATACCGTCCTCCATGGCGCTCAGCCACGGTACCAGTGCTTCGGTAACGTGTCCAAAGTCGACTGATAACACTCTGACTTGTATTCAGAGCTAAAGCCACAGTACGTTGCCGGGAACCAGCTTCTATCATTCCCACGGCTCTGAGCATTTCTTCCCTGCTTAAATGACGTCGCCGCTCCATAATAACGTTGGTTTTAATCAGTAGTAGGGAAACAGTAGCACTAATAATGTCTTCAATGCGTTGTATGTTTTTATAGGGAAAATATTGACAGCTGATTTTCATCTTTTACTCGAATTTGATTCACAGTTCCTGATTCAAATTATGAAATGCACCAAAAAGGATCCATATAAATTTATAAAATCATAAATTTATTACAAAGCCACATCTCAATCTCAAGAAATCCGCATAAAAATGCTTGATCCCTAGACACTTTTGATGTGTGTATTATAGTTATTGTAATGTGTGTGAAGAACCCATGTTCCCAATTGTAGATGCAGTTGTAAGCTTGCAAAGTCACCCTTCAAAGAGAACGGTCTTCATAGTTCTAATGTGCAAAAACACAATATAAGTTAAAAAATAATACAAAATCATTCTTTGTTAAACCAGGCAAGTTTAATAAAAATAATTTATAGGAAATTTTCATGACTAGGAAATTAAAACAAGCATAAACAGGCTAAAACATTTCTGATGATACAAACTTCTTCTTTTCATCACCACTTGTTCAAAAAGTCCTTTGTGGTTATTAAGTTAATTTTATTCATGACTTTGCAGAATGTCAGTTTTGTTATCATAATTATTATCAGCAATAAACATTACCGCAGTTAGCAAGGTCACGCAACTAAAAACTGTTACAACTTGCCTCAGGGGAATATAAACTCATTATTTGAGGAACCATAGTGTCACCCTTTAAAATAATGGGAATTAGGTGTTTCTATAAAGTATTTTGTATTGGAAGATAAAGCACATTATTCATGCTACTCAAAAATGATTTATATAATATCTGCTGACTACATAGTTGGGAAAAGGCTATGCAGATGATGTCTGCTGACTATAAATTCTTTGCATGAATATTAATTTAAATAAACAATGCCAAAATGTAATTAGCTCTACATTCTAACGATACACCAAAAACTATGACCTCAAGATCACTCACCAGAACACTTCTTTACAAGCGCCACATTTGTACGGCAGGAAGTCTGAAAGAGAGTAAATATTATAATACAAAACAGTGGAAATTAATACTCCTCCACCTATAAACTAAAAATTTTTTGAAACACAATATCTATAATTCCAGGACAGAGAATACTTGTTTTAAATACGTCATTAAACATAGTATTGCAGTACCACCCTATCAAATTTTCATAAACAGAAGAAAAGAAAACTGCTCATTCCATTATGTGCTAAAGCAGCTTGTGGTTGAAACTTATTGACTGCCAAACCGAAAATCAATCCTCGCAGGCTATACCAATAACATTATTTAAGTACATGAAAATAAGGAAATGATGACAAAAGTATGTTGTAATTTTATATTTTTAAACAACTCACCTAATTTGTTGCATGATTTGTATGAACAATTCTTTCCAATGTGAGGGAACTCCATAGTTTTTATATTATTGTATTTAAATTCTGGCAAGAAATGGTCTTTCACAGTGTAGAACAAACAATGATGACGACAAAAATTTGTTAACACTTTTATAGCAAGTTGTTGCAAAAGAAATATTCGACGTATTCGTCATCACTGACAGCGGATTTCAGCGGAACGATGAAACAACATTTTTTTATTTGGTAATGGCGTGCAGTTACGAATACCGATTCAAACATGTTCCTTTCGAGAATATTCGTGTTGCTTCCAATCTGTCACAACTCACAAGTAAGAAAAATTGGTCCAAAGTGTTCCAAATACAATTATATTTTATTTTACATAAGTCACAGAACAAAGGTTTCATTATTGTAAAAATAAATAAAAGACATTATTAAAAATAGAATTTTCATTAAAAATTAACATTGTTATTTTTATTAGCATCCCTGTTTCTATCTTTACAAACACTTACGTGATGTCATTTCAAAGCTGGATAGGTATATTCAGCTCTACCTAATCTGTGGATACACTCCATTTCTAGCAATAACTTTC
This sequence comes from Cosmia pyralina, assembly GCA_946251885.1. Classification (NCBI taxonomy): domain Eukaryota; kingdom Metazoa; phylum Arthropoda; class Insecta; order Lepidoptera; family Noctuidae; genus Cosmia; species Cosmia pyralina. Next base: position 18,469,798 of record OX276342.1, on the reverse strand, counting down.
AATCAAAGACTACTATAGTATACTAGCAATGTAAGTGTACTTTTGTTTTTGTATTTATTTGTATAGTTAGTTAGTTAGTCATTTACTTTAGTACCTATTGTAAATAGTGTTAACATGTATATTGTTTGTAAAAGAGAAATAAATACATAAAGCAATGGAAAAAAAAATACTTTAAATTTTATTGTCATAGTCATGTTCACAGAATTCATGGAAATAATCTGAGCCACACCTGGGCTAATATTTTATTAAGATTATTAGACAAATCAAAATGACTCAAATTATTTTATCGAATATTTTTCAGTCATTTTACACTATAACACTATTTAGGCTTCAATGTCAGTGACACGTGAGTAAAAAACAAACCGGTCAAGTCCTTGTGAAGGGTAGGATGTGGTGGACTGTGAAGGGTTCCGTACAGTCAGTCCGGCCGTCGAGAGAATGTATTCCTAACATCTGTTAGTTGGACAATTTCTAGCAACTATCAATCTGCCTAGCCTTTTCCTAAACATATTGGGGATGGCTTCCAGTCTAACTGGATGCAGCTGAATACCAGTATTTTACATGGAGCGACTGAATACGAGGGCTGCACTAAAAGTATCGGGAATGGAATATTTCCATTGTTCCTGTCATATTAAAATCTTTATTGAAAACTCCTTGGTTTTCAAAATCGAATACCATTTATTTATTTAAAAAATGATTCTCGGTCTTGTCACAAGGTTTTGTCAAACTTGTTTAGTCGTTGAGAAAATGGAATTGACTCGAGAAAATTCAAGAGCGATGATTTATTATGACTTTCGAAGTGGTTTAACACAAAAACAGTGTGTTAACCGGATGATTTCTGCATTTGGTGATGAAGCCCTATCCAAAACCACAATTTATCGCTGGTTTGCTGAATTTCAACGTGGACGTGTCAAGCTCAGTGATGATCCCCGTCAAGGTCGTCCAAAAACTGCAGTCACCCAAGAAAACGTTGATGCTGTGCATAAGCTGATTGAGGAAGATCGACATGTGACATACCGCGAAATTCAGGCAACTTTAGACATTGGCATGAGTCAAATACAAATAATCTTGCATGAACAATTAGGTGTAAAAAAGTTGATTTCCCGATGGATACCGCATTCACTCTGTGAAGAGCAAAAAGCGGCTCGCGTTACTTGCTGCGTCAGAAGTCTCGAAAGATTCCACGCAGGATCCTCAAATGCTGTATACAACATCGTATCAGGTGACGAATCCTGGATATACGCGTACGAACCCGAAACAAAAAACCAGTCACGAGTTTGGGTGTTCGAAAATGAGTTATAGCCAACAAAAATTGTTCGTTCACGGAGTGTTGCAAAAAAAATGGTGGCCACGTTTGTCTCCAAAATCGGCCATGTTGCGACTATTCCTCTTGAGGGACAAAGAACGGTTAATGCAGAATGGTATGCTAGCATTTGTTTGCCACAGGTAGTTTCTGAACTCCGTAAAGAGAACTGCAACCGCCGCATCATCCTCCATCACGACAATGCGAGTTCTCACACCGCGCACAGAACAAAAGAGTTTTTAGAGCAAGAAAACATAGAATTATTAGACCATCCGCCGTACAGCCCCGACCTAAGCCTTAATGATTTCTATACTTTCCCTAAAATAAAGAATAAATTGCTGTGGACGCCTACAAAACGGCCATTTTGGAGACCCCAACTTCCGAATGGAATGGTTGCTTCAATGATTGGTTCCATCGTATGGAAAAATGTGTCAAATTTCGTGGAGAATACTTCGAAAAGCAATAAATACATTTTTAAATAGTAATATTGTGTCACTTCCTTGATTCCCGAAATTTTCAGTGCCGCCTTCGTATCTGACCTCCACAACCCAGTAACTGGGTAATACGATACCCCTTGGTTGGCTTAGTTGGTTGACGACCCGTAAAGACTGCCAAAGATCCACGAATGACAGCCGGGACCATCAGTTTAACGTGCTTTCTGAGGCACGGAGGAGTCCTCGGTATGATGGTCACCCATCCACGGACAAACCCCGGCAAGCGTAGCTTAACCTGATGGATCGACCCGTGCGGCTGTTATTACACAGCCTGATAGCTCCATAGCTGTCTAGCAATTAATAAGGATCAAATTCGCAAAACACATATTCGTTTGGATGAAACTGACAGGCATCAAGAACGCATTCTCTCGACGGCCGGACTGTAGTTGGGATGAATATTTACGCATGTAGATAAGCACGGCTACCGATCAAGCTATACATTTCCGGTATAAGCTGATCTCGCATTGTATAGGATTTCCTTACAATGAGAGGTCAGTGTACACTGGAAATGTATAGTTTGATGTGTAGCCGTGTGTACATACACATACGGTATCGATTTTATCGACCGCAAAAATAAGACAGTTTGTATTTATTTTTGTAACCACAATTCCTCATCTCAAAAACTATTGAAACATAACCTTTTAAGTATGTGATCCCAAGATTTCCCACACGCTTATGTGTATTGAATTTTTTTTCATCTCGGTTTCATGGAGAGCCACCCATATCTGTTTCTTTGTAATTTGCTCTGCGCCGTTGTTTATAGGTGCACAGAACATACTTTCTTTCCAATTTTCATCGATGTAGTACAAATTTTAATAGTTTATGGGGCTCGTGGCTAAAAGAAAACAGCTGCACCGGTCGATTGAAGGTTAAGCTACGCTCGCCGCGGTCGGATCGTTAATGACTATCCATTATCGAGACCCTTTCCCGTGCCTCTGAAAGCATGTTAAGCCGCGTTGGTCCCGGATGACATTCGTAGATCTTTCACAGTCGGGTAGTCAGAAACCCAAAAGTCTGACAACCAGGGCCGTCTTTTCCTTTGGCCACTCTAGGCCCAGGGCCGCGGGATTCATGGGCTCCCTATTTCCTGCCAGTGTCGCACGAGCTAGGGAAAAAGCAGTTATTGTTGTTAAAAATTGTTCCTATCAGAAGCAAGGTGCAAAAAATTTAAAACTCCACTTCGCTCGCTCTTGCATCTTTGATTCTTCATAAGGGCCTCAGTATCCTAAAGTGCCCAGGGCCTCCAATAGGTTTAAAATGACCCTGCTAACAACCAGTCTTACCGTATTATGTTGCCGCGTTGTGTTGTTTACTGGGTTATGGAGAGCAGATTGGTAGCCGCTTTATGTAAAAGCCTGGTATTCAGCTGCATCCGGTTAGACTGGAAGCTGACCTCAACAGAGTTGGGAAAATAGTAGGCAGATTGATGTATAGTGCAATTTAGTCTCCTAGTAAAATGGTTTTGTAAAATCCGTACGGACGGACAGACTGATTATGACGAAACTATAAGGGTTCAGTATTTCCCTTTTGGTTTCGCACGGAACTCTAATAATCAAATGTCAAATTGTCAATGTCACAAACGTCACTTTCGACCTGTTCGACGTCTGTCTGGGACGACCCGTATTTTTTAGTTAAAACCGATAAAAATTGAAAAAGTGGTCCTTTTTGAGGATCACAAAATACACTGGGCTTTCTAGAAGAACTAATAACGAAAATGAGTAAACTCGTTCCTTATGTCTCTAAACTTCTAGCCGGTAATACGGTTACGGTGGGTTCTCTTTCCTTGCTGAAGAAACTCAGCGATTAAAATATTAAATGTGCTATCAAACGAAGCTAGAAAGAAGACTAACAGTAGCTATATGCTCAATGCAATTTTTGATTTTAGAAAGTGGGCGCCCCAGTTGCTACGACGTCTAACGCAAAATACAGTACGAAGAGCCAAGCTTCATTTGAAATCAAGGTAGCTCTAATTTATGTTCTATTTTGATCTTAATTCTCTTCTATTAGTTGATAGGAGTGCGTACATGTTTGCCTTGTAAATGCCGGCTATTATTTTTATATAAATTGGTTCAACAGTTTTATAATTATGTAACATAACCTTCATTGTGTCAGTGTAACTGTTTTGTTGTCAGTAATCTGACGTAGGTAAGCTACCTGATACAATGATAACACATTGAGCTTGTTAGCATACACAATCAACTACTCAATGGTTTAGTTTGGTTATGATTAGTGGTCTGTGTCTGTGTATAAATTACTAAGGTCTGCATTGAGAAACATTGCCATGACTTATGTTTAAGTATGTGAAAAAACAAGTATCAGGTTCAAAGTGGTGTTAGTGCCATGTCAACTGCAACATTTCCATGACTATCAACATTTTATTGCTTAAGTATTATTTCTTCACAAAAATCTGTTCACTGTCTCATATTATAAGTCTTATGTTTCACCAGCCTTTCAAACTCCACAAATTGGATAAAGGCCCTGCAACAACAGCAACCCTAACCAGTGAAGATGCTCTCAAACTGTATGAACAGTTGGCGGTTATCCGACGAATTGAAACTGCATCTGGTAACTTGTACAGGGAGAAGATCATCCGTGGATTTTGTCATTTATACTCAGGTGTGTGATTGAAGATGTTAATTTTTTTTTTGAAAACTTATGCTAAAATTCATCAAAGAAAAAGCATTTGATGCAATTTATGCCGAACCGAGTTTTAACAACTTGGAATAGGTTACTGAAAAAATATTGTGATGGCTCCCATTCTGAACTGCTTCAAGAATCGACTGGACAGATTAAATATCTCCAAGCTATTCGAAACACGAGTCAAATAACTGCTAGTGTGTCTGACATTTGTTTAGGCAGTAATAATAAACTTCTGCTAGAATAATTTTACATGTATTCCAATTTTATTTGTATCTATAAGTTTGTCTTAACTTATGCTTAAAGATTTTCTATTCAATGCTTAGTAAATATTTTATAGCTTCTGTTTTAATAAAAAATCCTCAATGAAATGCTATGTTATAACTAAATAACAAAAAGCAATAAACTAATAGATGAGTATATACTAGGTCAAGAGGCTGTAGCGGTGGGTATGCGTGCAGCTATGCGTGATGCTGACTCAGTGATCACAGCGTACCGTTGTCACGGCTGGACACATCTGATGGGTGCCTCCGTGTCTGGTGTACTCTGTGAGCTCACAGGCCGCAAGTCAGGAGTCTCACGAGGCAAGGGAGGCTCTATGCATTTGTATGCACGGAACTTCTATGGTGGCAATGGTATTGTTGGTGCTCAAGTAAGTTTATATATCATAATGTTTTAATGTTAACAACCGAAAAAATATAACCAGTAAGAAGATTTACAAAGATTGGGCATTTCAGGGGTTTACTTTTAACAGCTGCATGCAACTCCTATTAGTTTAGCCACTAACAGATAATTTCAAGGTCCATGTCCTATTTGTGGGAAAATGTTTCCCACTATTCCTTCTACCCATCTCAACATGTGCTTCTTGCCTATTCCGGAGGAAGCTTTCTAGGTGTCCCATGCATTGTCTTCTCCGTGGTCTGCCAGGACCCTGTCTAGTTATGCTTGTGATATACAGCCTCACATTTTTGCCGGTATCCGGTACACATGGCCTGCCCAGTCCCATTAAGTCTTGCAGGCTGTTGAGCTTCATCCACAACTTGAGTTCTGTGCCACAAATTCAAAATACGAAAATAACTTAAAATTATTCCTCAGTGCCCATTAGGTGCTGGAATAGCTTTCGCGCACAAATACACTGGTGATGGCGGAGTGAACTTCGCTCTGTATGGTGATGGTGCCGCCAATCAGGGTCAACTGTTCGAAGCGTACAACATGGCTAAACTATGGGACTTGCCGTGCGTGTTTGTCTGCGAAAACAATGGATACGGTGAGTGTTTTTCCTTCTTGACTTACTTAGAGCTAAACAGTCCAGTCTAGTTCGTCAGTCAATTTACCCAGATAGAACAAAATATTTCTAGAAATGTGATTGTGGTATGGGTAATAAACTTATATTTTATGCAGTTTGTAGATAAACACAAGAATAGACTCAATGTAAGATGCTTCACACAATAAAATAAATCTAACATGTCAATGGGAGGGGATGCTTTTTGTTATGCTTTTTTTTGTTTTATAAGTATCTTTTCTTACATAGGCTACTTTACCCATTACCAAAGACCAAGTCTTCTTCCAAGTATAGAGGCATGAGGAACGGGGTGTAAAGTTCGCTCATCCTCTATTGAAAAGAGAGGATCCTCCGACCAGACGGGTGTTGTGTCTGGTGGGCAACTGCCCGACGGTTGATGTCGGGACGTTGTATGTATGCTAATCACGCGGTAAACTCTGATTGCGCGATGCAGGATTGCGTGACGTCAGTGTGACGCGTAGTTCGTATGTAGCGATGTAGATTCCGCCACACAAGAATTGTAATTATAATGGTTTGGTTCAGAGTTAAAATATATTTTTTACACCTTGCAATCTGACCCTCTATCTCAATCAAAGAGCCAAATCAAGTTTTAAAAAAAATAATTTACATTAAAAGATCAAGTCATAATTATTAATAAAGCCTACAAGATTCATGTGACATATTTACTCATCCGACCTTTATTTGATCTTTACGACGCGACGTATAAAAGATAATTAATTGACTGATTACATTCTGTCTGATCTGTTTTCATTACAAATCATAACATTTTTTTCATATTCCATATAAACTTTCATCCCCTATTTAACCCTTTTAGGGGATGAATATTCAAAAATCCTACCTTAGTGCTCACTTTCGTTTTATAAGAAACTTGTGCAAAATTTCATTCTTCTAGACCCAGCTATTGAGGCTATGCATTTTCTGTCAGTGAATAAATAAATATAAGAATTTTATTAAGTAGGTACTTCACGCCCGTCACTCGTGAGGTTTGGTAGAGACGAGACAAATTATTGCCATGACACGTCACGTGGTACGCCATTATTTTCCTGCTCTCGAATAACCCGTAAATGTGAACTTAGTGCCATAATCACTATGCTTGATATACAGGGTGGAAACTTTCAGCGGGGCATTAAGGGAAAGTACCTTATCCGTTGCAGCTACGCTAAAATAGTCTTAGGAGACTATCCATAATTTTTTATGGAATTTTGATCCCCATTTACAGATTTTCAAAAAAAAATTACAGTTAGCAAGAAAATAGCCATTTTACACAAAAACATTTTTTGATGCCAATCGATCCTGTTTCTAATACAATACTGATCAAAAACTTTTATGGGACCAACCATTGTTGGAGTACTCAAAGTCACAAATTGCAAAAAACTTTTCCCGTACATTTTGTAAAGAATTTGTGTAGGTAACTGAAATACAAAAAATAAAATAAGAGACAAATGATCACGTAGAATTTTACACATATCAAAAAGAAGGCGAATAAATTTTCTTTTTTTTATTAACTTGATGATGTTATTCTTATTTAAATAATATGAAATTCAGAAAATAGTAATCTCTGCTTATTTTTCCTCTTAACCACCTGCAAAAAGTAAGTCTTCGAGCGGCATCCCCTGAATGTAAGGCTTGAACTAGTCGCCCCTGTCGGTAACATTTATAACCGTACTTCTTCCATATCTTTAGTACGAAACGATGTGAGACACCTATTTCTTCAGCGACTGCTCTTGATGATATTTCGGGATAAGCTTCGACAAGTGTAAAAACAGAAATGATCAAATTTTCATCTAGTATAAATGGGTTGCGTACAGATTTTTTCTTGAAAGAGCCACCTTGTGCATGATTTCTTAAAAGATTTGTAATAACCTTTCTGGTTGGCACATAACGATTTGGATATTTGATCCTATACCATTGTAATGCAGCCGATGTATTTTTATTATTTACGTAATATGCTCCTAGCAAGTCTAAACGTTCTAAATTGGAGGTCATTTTTCTCTGTTATCAATAGCTGTCCAATATGTAAAATTCACAACACACAGAGCTTTTCTGACGCAACAAACTGTCAAGATTGTTTTTTATTTAATAATAACGAGTTCGAAATTCGAATTGTTTTTAAACTTTTTATTCAGTCAACAAAAAGATCTCAACCGTCACTAAAAAAGCTTTTGCGTAAAATTTTCATACAAAATGTACGGGAAAAGTTTTTTGCAATTTGCGACTTTTTGAGTACTCCAACGATGGTTGGTCCCATAGAAGTTTTTGATCAGTATTAGAAACAGGATCGATTGGCATCAAAAAATGTTTTTATGTAAAATGGCTATTTTCTTGCTAACTGTAATTTTTTTTGAAAATCTGTGAATGGGGATCAAAATTCCATAAAAAAATATGGATAGTCTCCTAAGACCATTTTCGTGTAGCTGCAACGGATAAGGTACTTCCCCTTACTGCCCCGCTGAAAGTTTCCACCCTGTATATGCTTTGATGGTTTAAGCATGAAAAAATCTAAGACCAAATCAATCTGCTTAGCCTTCTCCCAACTACGTTGGGGTCGGCTTCCAGTCTAACCAGATGCAGCTGAAATATCTACCAGTATTGTACATACTGCCTATCTATCCCAGAGAGAGATATTATTTAGAGATTAACATGATACAGTAATTTTTTATGTTTGTATCTTATCTCGTCTTTGTTAACGTTATCATAAGATAGTAATGTTTGTCTAGCCATATTTATTTAAATTTCAGATTTTGTCATAATCTTAAAGTAATATTCATTAACATTTTGGCTTTGTAGTATTAATTATTACCAGGAGCTCGTGGCTAAGTAATAACAGCCGCACGGGTCGATCCATCAGGTTAAGCTACGCTTGCCGGGGTTGTCCGTGGATGGGTGACCATCTTTACATATCGAGACTCCTCTGTGCCTCGGAAAGCACGTTAAGCGGTTGGTCCCGGCTGTCATTCGTGGATCTTTGACAGTCGTTACGGGTCGTTAGAAGCCCGAAAGTCTGACAACCAGTCTTACCAAGAGGTATCGTATTACCCAGTTAATGGGTTGTGGAGGTCAGATAGGCAGTCGCTCCATGTAAAATACTGGTATTCAGCTGCATCCGGTTAGACTGGAAGCCGACCGCAACATAGTTGGGAAAAGGCTAGGCAGATTGGAGTATTAATTATTACCAGATAACGAGGTTAACATCTGTTTGTAAATCCTTACTTACTACAAAACATGTGCCTGCCAATGACGCCTGGGTAAAAAAAAAGAATTTCTATTTAGTCCGGCAGTCAGATAATAAAAAAATATTATTTATTTATTTATTCACTCCAAACATACAAATATCCTTACAGGCTAGACCCAATGCGATATTGTAGCACACATTCAAATTAGATAGTTCCACTGCTTGTACCATAACAAATTCTATGGGTATTCTCTCAAATTCACCCAAAGTGCAACAGAATATGTCGACGTCATCAGCAATGAGGTTGAGAGTGCGGAGCGCGCTCGTCAGCGGGGCCTCACGTAGCAAGTTAGTTCACGCGTGCGGTACCGCCAGCAACCGCGGCTAACGACGACGACCCACATACCCGTCTGGCACGACTAGTTCCACCCTTCGCAATATATCCGCATGGTGTATCTTCCCTCTAATTATCTTAAAGATATAAGTAACAAGTGTGAGTTGCCCCCTGACCCTCAGTTCGTTATATCCGACCATACCTAAGATAAATAATGTTGGATACATTAAAGGATAATAGACACGTATTTTTGGCTTTGTCATATTAATAGAAAATCTTTTATACGTACAAGTGACGTAGCGAGCAGTGGGGGCTCGCTACGTCACTTGTACGTATAAAAGATTTTATAGCTAGCTACACGTGACGTCACGCGATGTTTTAACTCAATGTATCGCCGTAATCTTTTGATTTTGTAAAAAAAGAAAAAATACGTGTCCAAATATTATCTAATAATCTACATGACGGACAAAAGAAAAATTTTTAGTCATCATCCCTATTGTCTCAGCCTATCTGCCCATTAGGCCCTCGAGTGCGTTCAAGGCGATTCTGAACTTTATTTACTAGTCAACAACACTCAATTCCTCTAATTGACATATTTTTTCTTGTCAAATAAACGTGCCCTTATAACACGACATCTGGACCACATCTCCCATTGACATGATAGATTTATTTTATTGATATTTTCTCTGGTTAGCTTTTAATATCAATTCTATTAAGTTAGTTGACTTCTAATAAAATGGTACAATACCTAATAATAAATTAAATAAAAAAATATAAAATACCAGTATTTCACATGGAACGACTGCTTATCTGACCTCCACAATCCAGTAACTGGGTAACACGATACCCCTTGGTAAGACTGGTTGTCAGACTCGCGTTTCTGACTACCCGTAACGACTGTCAATGATCTACGAATTTCTAGCTCTGATTACCTGTTACGACTGTCAAAGATCTACGAAGTTCATGCAGAGACCAAGTGCTTAACGTGCTATCCGAGGCACGGAAGGGTATGTAAAAGATGGTCACCCATCCACGGATCGACCTCGGCAACCGTTGCTTAACCTTGCACGAACCTTTTCAAAGTCTTATTTTGTCTTCTTCCAGGTATGGGAACTAGCATGGACCGTTCGTCAGCCAGCACAGACTACTACTCGCGCGGCGACTACGTTCCCGGCATCTGGGTCGATGGCATGGATGTACTCGCGACCAGGGAGGCTACACGCTTCTGTATCGAATACTGCACCAGTGGAAAAGGTATGTATTGCATTTCAAATGTACCGTTGCAAATTATATGATCGTACATTATATAAATACATTATAAAGGTAAGTAGTAGGTATTACAACAGGTGTAAAAAGACGCTTAAAGAAGCCGAAAGTCACTTGTTCTCGTCATTGTGATCATGTTTTGTACTACCTAGCTAGACCATACCTCGGAACCAATTAAATACAACTATATCTACGTTTATTGCACAGAAAAAATGTGTACGCGCAATATACAACTTGCGCTCATGGGACAGTTGTAAGCCATATTTTAAATCATTAAAGCTTTTAACATTTCCGTCAATATACATTTACGAAGTGGCAGTATTTGTTAAAACAAACCCACGGCTTTTTGAAATTAGGCCCCCCGCAAACTCACGTTTGAGAAAAAGGGAATCTAACATTCTTAGTGTTGGCCGCAGTCGAACAGCTCTTTTCCGCAAAAGTATTTATCAAATGGCTCCAGTATTATACAATAAAATTCCCCGAGAAATAAAGAATCTTAATTTAGTTATTTTTAAAAAAACGTCTGAAACAATTCTTAATTAATAAATGTTATTACTCAATCACTGAATTTATGGAGGATTATTGTTAACAATGATATTTTAAATTTTGACATAATTGTATTTTCATTTTATTGTTTGACATTTTAATTATTAGTACCTATCGACATTTAATAATTTCTGTACTAAACATTATATTTCATTATTATTGTGCGTAATATTTGTATGCTTGCGAGTAGAATGCAGCGCACTAACATTATCATTATAAGACCTAATATAAACTATGTACCTGCATTGTGACAAATAAAATGATTTGATTTAATTTGATTTGATTAAAAACTTTCTTGCATTCGTAAAAAAACACGTCAAAAAATGTTGGAACTTTGACCTTCAATATCTCCGTAGCCAGATGGTTGATGGTTGGTTGGATGGATGGATGGATGGATGGATGGTGGATGGTAGTACATTACATTGTGTAAGCAAAAAAAAAAAAAAACAAAACATCCGTAAACATCGAAGTTTCACACCAAAAATAAAAGTCGTTTCCTAGGAATTATTTTTGCACAAAGTCACTTAGTTTGATGTACAGAATATGCAGATGACAGTTTCGTGATGAGTTTTTTTTACATACTGGGTAACCTCAAAACTAACAAACTCTTTTGCATCTCCTCTCAGGTCCATTGGTAATGGAGATGGAGACGTACCGTTACTCGGGGCACTCCATGTCTGACCCCGGCACGTCATACCGTACGCGTGATGAGATTCAAGAGGTCCGTCAGACCAGGGACCCTATCACCTCCTTCAAGGAGAAGATCCTGAGCAACGAGCTTGCCACGCCTGATCAACTTAAGGTGAATACTCCTGAACATGCGGCCAAAATCGGAACTAACGCCGCCATCTTGTTTTTGGATACATTTCAAGTGACATTTCACAAAACAATTGCACGAAATGTTTACCAACAGCGTCCCCCTGCCAACGTCATTCGAGCGCCAAAAAATCCTTGTAGCACTCGATTTTTACCTGTAGCCGACACGTGAAAAATTACCTTTTTGAGGTGCATTATAAGAGCCTTTACGTGGGATACTAAGAAAGTCCAGTCATCAGCTACCAACCTTGCTGACTAAACAAAACGCCAATGCTCCTGGCAGGCGCGGTCTTAAAACGTGGGAGAGAGAGATAAACTCGCCTTAACTATCCTACTCACACATACTCCTTAAAGGCTTTCTGCACCCCATGTGTGCTTAAGGAAAAACCCTTTACATAATAGGTATATAAGCTTATATATTATATATATAAACGTAAAAAAACATCATCCGATGGACAAAAAAAAACATCCTAAGTAGTTGTGAACCTATGGGGTTCGCAATTAACCCTCCCCCCCCCTCCCCCTGGGGTTTTTGGTTTATAAATTAGTATATTGTATCATCTGAAGAGTTTAAACCGCGAGTCTTGTCGTTTAGTTTATTTCATCTTTCAAGGCTTTTGTTTGACTATCTTACCTCACGATTTGCAATTAAGGTGGATCCGCAAAGGTAGACCGCAAAATTCACATTTTCTCGAGTTTTTTGCAATTTGCAGGTCACTGTCAGGTTGTATCTTGATCAAAATGTGATTCGCAACTATAAAAAAATATATATTTACGTAATAGGAATATGCATGTAATTTTTTCCTCTTAATTAATAAAGCACGGTAATATAAACCCAAGAAAAGTATTAAAAGTCAAATGTTACTACTGTTGCTCAAAACCAATCAAAACAATGATTAAACTCCAACAGTTTTCTACTACAGTTGAAACATCCGTTATTGTCCCGCCATAGTGTGATGTCTTTATTCACTATACTGTTTTGTTTATTAAGAGGAGCTCGTGGCTAAGTAATAACAGCCGCACGGGTCGATCCATCAGGTTAAGCTACGCTTGCCGGGGTTGGTCCGTGGATGGGTGACCATTTTTACATACCGAGACTCGTCCGTGCCTCGGAAAGCACGTTAAGCCGTTGGTCCCGGCTGTCATTCGTGGATCTTTGACAGACGTTACGGGTCGTCAGAATCCCGAAAGTCTGACAATCAGTCTTACCAAGGGGTATCGTATTACCCAGTTAATGGGTTGTGGAGGTCAGATAGGCAGTCGCTCCATGTAAAATAATGGTATTCAGCTGCATCCGGTTAGACTGGAAGCCGACCCCAACATAGTTGGGAAAAGGATAGGCAGATTGACTGTTTTTATTACATCTCATTTTTAGCCACAAATCATATAAATTAAATTATTCTTTATACTTTATTCACGCAGAAATCGCACTTACTAACTTACCTCAGTGAGAATTCAAACAGTTTTCTAAGAAAATATTATTTATAGATTTATTCACATAGTTTATGAGGTCACTTCCGGCATTTTCAATGACGACGCGTTTCGAGTTTGTGTTCCGTTCCAACTAAAACTCGTAACATAAAATAATGAATTGAAATAAGTAATGTGTTAAAAAAAAATGCTATTTGTTTCTTGACTTCTATACAATGTATATTTAATCAAAGAGTTTTGTAATACATGCATATTCCCTATTATAACCTTAAGAATATCAATACATCTCATGTTAGATTTGTTCTAAAATGTCATGATTTCCGAAATCAGATCAAAAGAAAACAAATCTAAATTAGAGAGATGTAATGTTGCTTCTTCTTCAAATTCTTGTGGTTATAATTATGTAAATACATATTTCTTATAATCGCGAATCATATTTTGATCAAGATACAACCTGACACTAAACCTAACTATTGCAAAAAAAAAAAAAAACGCAAAATAATTGAATTTCGCATGCTATCGTTGCGGACCCACCTTAAGGAAAAAAATATAAAATGTTCTTATAATACCAGCCTATTATTGTGCCTCTGCAGGGCAAAAGTCTCTTCTCATACAGAGAAGTCACGAGCATTGATCACCACGCTTGCTCAAGACGGGCTGGCGATTTCAGACATAAATTAACTATTTATGTCCAGGTTTCCTCGCGATTTTTTCCCTTCACCTTTATCAGTATTGTCCAAGATAAACTCAGAAAGTACATAAGAATAGAAAGTCACAGTCCGGATTTGAACCCACAAGCTCGTGCATAAGAGGTGAGGCCTTTACCACTGAGCCATCACGACATTTTCATAATATATGTTCTTAATTACAGGAAATCGACTCCAAGGTTCGTCAAGTAGTCGACGAGGCCACTAAACAGGCGAAGACCGAGGCTGAGATCGGTATGGAAGAGCTTTCTGCAGACATCTACTCCGACTGTCAGGAGCCAATCATCCGAGGCATACTGCCCTCCACGCCCCTTACACATATCGCCGTCGCTCAGCGCAACTAGAGCACTTATTAGCAAGGAATTTAGGTCTGTTTTCCAATACAATATGCTCCACTCTACCCAGTGAGATTAGCCAATTTAAGTGTATCTTGCCTGTTTTTGTTCTCTTTTTGTATATATTTTTTAAATGCATTTTTATTAGACGGTAAGAGCAAACAGTTTTTATTCGAATATTTATTGAATCGGTTTTGTAAGCTTACTTATATATTTTCAATGTTTTTTGTGGAACATATTGTACTGGATTGGGGCTATTTTATAGTTTGACTGAAAATGATCGCCGAAACTAGATCATGACTCGTATGCAATATATTCTTGATTTAAAATCGCGCTGGTTTTTTTTTACCTATGTTTATCATTGGCTTGTGGTGCTATATTTTTAAATATTTTAAATAAATCAGTGGACCACAGTTTCGAATGTTGAGCATTTTATGTTTCTAGTGTGTTGTTTGTATTTTATTTCAGTCAATTGTTAATCTGACGGCCTCACGTAGTGAAAAATATTATTTGATAAATAAAAAATTAATTTGTAGATTGGCATAACGACATTATTTAATGAGGGTAACCGTGCGTTTGCACTGGCGAAACATTCAGTCAAAAACATGTTGATATCTTTCTCAGATACATTGATAGAAATAGAGATTACCAATATGTTTTTATGCGATGTTTCGCCAGTGCAAATGCGCGCTAAAATACACCATCAAATCATTTATAATTATCATAGTTGCGAACTATTTTCGTTATGCACAAGTATGAGACTTTTAAATTATGTTATTTTTTTATTGTTTCACGTCAGGGAAAGTGATATACTGCCGATAATATACTACCATTTGTATTTTATTAAATTCAATTTGTTTATTTATTAAGGCAGATGATTATTAAAGATATAAATTATATTTGTTCTTTTTTTATTGCGTATGGTCAGCGTCCATTTCCCGGTGCAGATGAAGGAACTAATAATAATAATAATAGTTGCCAATAAGCCTGATTTGGTGGTTCGCAATGATTAATGACATAACGGTTCCGCATGACGGGAACCTCGTGAAAGCCGAGAAAGATAAACAAATCAAGTATCCTGACTTGACTCGCGAGGTTGTCGACATGTGGGATGTGGACTCGGCGATCGTTGTGCCGATAGTCGTACCAGAAAAGGGCTTAATTGCTAAGAGCGTCGACCAACACCTAAGGAGGCTCGTTATAAAGGAGATAATAATGACAAATGAAATACGGCCTTATTGCTACTCTCATAACGTCGTAAAAGACCAATGACAGTACACCAATGTTATGGCGCCTCTTCACAATCGTCGATCATAAACGTTCATCCAGTTTATCACCCCCTTTAGGATTATTTTTGAGACCCTCATTGTCTATACATTCCTGCCATCTCAAGGGAAGGACATTTATGCCTTTGCGGTAGAACTCTGGGGACCTGGACTCGACAAACTATGTGAATGCAGTTTGTATTGTTTCATGGGAAGAAAATTTTTCACCAGTAAAAAAATTTCCAAATCACGGAAAAAATGGTAGTTGGTTGGGGTCAGGTCCGGCGAGTACGGAGAATTACGGATGGTTACCAACTGTAGGTCCTGTAGTGTTATAACGGTTTCCGGAGCAGTGTGAGTTTACACAGTTTGTTGAGTCCAGATCCCTAGAGTTCTACCGCAAAGGCGTAAATGGCCTTCCCATGAGATGGCAAGAATGTATAGACAATGAGGGTGAATACTTTGATTAAATAAATATATTTTACCTTAGAAAAAAAATTGTTTGAATTTTTCAGTACATAACGGCAATTTCGTATTAAACCCCTAAGCCGACGTTCGCACGGACGTAAAAATATCGCAGCGGGATTTTATCGCGCACTGGATTTTCAACTCTCGTTGTTGAGACGAGCGTTGAGAATCCAACTTGACAACAACAGAGTGCATACTAGCGCGTCGAAAAAACACACTGTTGGATTTTCAACTCTCGGCGCTAAGCAGAGTGTTGAAAAACCAGTGCGCGAAATAAAATCGTCGCGATATTTTTACGTCCGTGCGTACGTCGACTATTACTTGTATTGGGTTCTGCCGGCAGATGTTTTGTAGAAGGGAGAGAGGGGCCCGACACAAACGACGCGACGTTTGTGTCGTTTGTGCAAGGCATAGGTAGCAAAATATTTTTCGTAAATGTCCGAAAAACACTTGTTGGTGTAGGTAGATGAATAAATCGACGTTCGCACGGACGTATTAATCTGCTTAGCACCGAGAGTTGAAAATCCAACAATGTGTTTTTTCGACGCGCCAGAATGCACTATGTTGTTGTTAAATTGGGTTATCAATGCTCGGCTCTACAACGATAGTTGAAAATCCAGTGCGCGATAAAATCCCGCCGCGATATTTTTACGTCCGTGTGAACGTCGACTAATAGTTTGCTGAGGAGATATAGACAAAAAACTGCTATTAGGCGCCACTTTTCCAATATGGCGGCGTGAGCGGCAAAGATACGAGGTAGCAAAGTGAAAATTCGAAGAGAGCACGTCGAACTCAATTTATTTATTTATTTATAATTAATTACAACGGCTTGCGCCAATGACAGTAATTAATAGGTAAAACTAAACATAAAACTAAACATAATTAACATAATTCAAAAACAAATAACAAGTCACAAGTCAGAGATCAAACATACTTAACAATAACTAGAGGAAATAAAATAATATAAAACAGAATAAAGTGATAACAACATACAACCTATTTACCTAATAGACATAGCTTTCACATAACATGAGACAGTTTGACATGATCACCTTGAGTGTGTCATTAAAGATGTCACATTCCGGGACTGTCTCCATTAAGGCGTTTATAGCACCATGCATGCGACACAACGGGGATTGCGCGCGCGACACAGTGCGGCAATGGGATGTGGCGAACAGCCGGTGTCGTCGAGTAGGCCTATGACGCAGGTAGTTGTTAGGCACATAAAGTGTACACAAAGTATTGTGCAGCTCTGGGGAATCTACCATGCTCCTTAAAATTTTTATGGCTATTAGGATCTGATCTCTGGCTCTACGCACTGAAAGGGAATTATATCCTAACATTCCCAGCAAGAAAAGAGTAGGATACATAAATGGATAATATCCGTAAATCTTCTTATATAAAAAACGCAGGAAGGCTTTCTGAACCTTTTCAATCAACAATTCATATGTGGATTCGTGGGGATTCCAGACGGCTGCAGCAAATTCTAACTTACTTCTAACTAGACAGTTAAATAATAATTTGATGACAATAGGATTATTGAAATCACGGGCATTGCGTAGGACAAAACCTAGGCGTCTGTAAGATTCTGAAGCTAGAGCAGACATGTGTGCATGGAAAGTCAATCCGCAGTCAAATGTCACGCCAAGATCTCTAATGGTTGACACGCGCTTTATTTCAACACCTGCTAAGGTATAGGTGGCATGTGTAGGTTGTAACTTGCGGCTAAAGGTCATGGCGTAACATTTACCGGAATTAAACATCATTTTATTATCTATACTCCACTTATGGATTCGGTCGATGTCACTTTGAAGATGTTCGGGAGTTACATCCTTATCAATCACTTGGACTAATTTTAAATCGTCAGCATATAGGAGGCATTTGGCATACTTTACTACTTTAATGAGATCGTTAACCATAATGAGAAAGAGAAGGGGGCCTACTGAACCCTGGCTTACACCTGAGCGCGTATGATATGACTTCGAAATAAAGGATCCATGGCTAACATACTGTTTTCTATTTGAAAGGTAATTAGCAAATAATTTTAGAAGTTTTGGGGTAAAACCCATGCTGTATAATTTATTTAATAGAATATCGTTATCCACTGTATCGAACGCCTTTTTAAAATCTAAATATAGCACATCTACTTGTTGACCTTTATCCATGTGATGAGATATATAGTCAACGAGGGATAACAAGTTAGTCTCTACTGATCGACCTGGTCGGAAGCCATGCTGCTCCTCACAAAGCCGCATATTTACGTGCGGGTATATTTCTTTGTGAGCATCAATAAAATCACCAATTTTCAAAACCTCCAGAAAACTAGGTAACTCCCTTTTTGAACACCAAATGACTGTACTATAGGCAAAATCCACACAATGCCACACTGTAAGTAATATTAAAGTCGGCAACAAAATGTGGATGTGGCTAAGTATTGAGAAATTAAACCACAAAATAAAGTTAACAGTTTATTTAAATGTTTACCTGTACGACTACATCATACATACCTATATACTTTAATTAGCAAAACACCAATTATTATAAATTGTAATATGGTATAAAAATATCATTTTGTTCACATTAGGTTACACCATTACACTTGAGCACAATTTATTTAATGATTTGTACAGTACCTACTCTAGAAATGCTAATTATAGATGCTTTACAATACTGAAGCAATAATTAGTAACGTATGTTTTATTATAGTCATTAGTAAGTACTTAAAATGATTGATTGATATATAATAATTCTTTGGTTAAATTACAGCCGAACTTAGCTGTTATTTATATTAATATACCTAATTTATTTTGAAGGCACCGTTTAAGGCAAAGCTTACAAGTTTCGTAAGTTTCGTAATCTTGAGTGGTTTTTTTAAAGCCTTTAAAGCTATTATGCAGGTTAGTTAACCAAAATAATTGAAATTAGGAAACAACAGACTGTCTTTTATCAAGGGAACGTAAAGGGGGTGGGTATAGGGAATGTCAAGGTGAAGGAATGTTTCTGAGCTAAATAAGGGATTTAAGTAGGTACGGTCAGCGATGAAAGTTAATTAGGTCATATTGCTACTTTTACACATCATTTAGATAGACAAAAAATAGTCGATACATTGTATTTCAGCATTTCATATACTTACTAGCTAAGAGCTAATATGCTTTTAATTTTACTTCTGTTCCGATTTTAATTAAATATCAATAAGCTTTTGTCGCTGACTGCACCAACAGGGTTTGTTAAGACATGGGAAAACCTTTCAATTTAATCTAAATTTTTGGGCAACGCGAAATACAATGTTTTGAAATCAACTTCTGACGATCTTACAAAGGCCGAAAATGTATTCTTGCCTCAAGCTATTTGGAAAATGAGTAGTTTCAATATCGGTAGGCCACATTACTGCGAAGGCTAAGTTTAAGCGCACAAAAAGCCTAGATTTAGAACAGAATTATGTCTTCCGTGAGGCCGGCCGTTTATGCTCCCATAACAAAATGATGTGTTCGACAATGTTGTTTGATGGTCATCTGCGGCAAAATCCGGTTGGAGCAAACGAATTTGTTTGGCCGTGAAAGGTTCTGCGCGCCTAGCTTTGGTAGACAGGCTCGACTAAAATGTTCTAAAAGCACCTAAAGGTTGATTACGCTTCGGCCTCTTCTGCGATTCCACACTGTATTTCATACAGTTTCGCGTATATGCCTCTTTTTGATATAAGTTCTTTGTGTGTCCCCATTTCTGCAACCACTCCTTTGGAGATGACTACTATTATATCTGCATTTTGTATTGTTGTTAGTCGATGCGCTATGATGAGACTTGTTCGGCCTTCACTTGCTCTATCCAGGGCTTCTTGCACCACCTGTAAAATATCAAAATCATTACGTTAATGGTTAATTATGTTATGTTATGGTTATGTTCTTGCCTTTATTTTCCGGCTTGAGTCAAACGTGCTCGGATGAAGGAACAGGAAGTATTCCAGTAAGATGAAGGGATCTTGACCATCTTCCGGGCTCTGGGATTGTCCTGATAGCCGTGGAATACCTCTCCACTCCTCAAGCACCTCAGGACATAATAATAATAATAATAATAATAATAATAAAGTTTATTTAACCAAAAATAGTTACAGAAATGTACACAAGTAGATATAACTAGTGGGTAGACTTATGCTAGACATTACAGTGTGTTGCAAAAATTTCTGAACATAATTATAGTAACCCTGCCTCTTAAACTAGGCTAACCTGTATTTTAAGAGACAGTGACTGGCTTATAAATTCACCATTTTTAAACAACAGTGGACGGTGTCGATCTACCACTTAAACTTGACAGCAGTAATAGTTGTGCGTGTACGAGTAAAATGTGGAGGGGATGTGTAGTGGTGTGATGTGGTATGTGCTTGTTGTGGGTATGTGTGTGTGTGAATATAGGGCTGAGTGTGTGTGGATGAATGTGTGAGTATGTTTGTAAGTGTGCGTCATTTTAGTGTTTAGGCGATGTAAGTAAGTAAAGACTCCGTGTATGTGTAGTCTTTCTGTAGTAGCCACTCTGTTACTGTATGTTTTAATGTGTGTGAATTTAAATCTATAATTTTTAGATGTTTGTGAACTTTTTTGTAAATGTGCCCACTTAGGGTATAAAACTGGCGTTTAGCGAAAGATGTTTTGTGCTGAGTACCCGGGATAACACATGTTCGCTTGTTTGGGTCGGACTTAGGAAGGCTGGTGTGTTTTCTAAGAATCGATTTAAGCACAAAGAGTTGACGAACCGAAAGGACTTTGCAATCAGAGTAGAGTTTAGTAGTTGGGTATCTATAGGGCTTTTTCGTCATGACTTTTAGAATCGCTCTCTGTGCTCTCTCAACTCTCAGAAGGATAGTCTTTGCTGCACCGCCCCAGACAGCGATACAATAGCCAATGACCGATTGACACAGAGCGTAGTACACGATTTTCAGGGTGTCAGCATTAGCCGACTGTCTGAGAGCCTTGAAAATGTGTATCAGGCGCATCGTTCTGGTAGTGAGGGCATCAATTTGTTTGTCCCATCGCAAACCGTCATCTATCTGCACTCCCAAATACTTTACACTGTCAGTTCTAGTGAGTGTTGGGCATGTACAGGGTCCTAAGGTGTTAGAGCATGTGTGAGCAGTTAAATTAAAGGTATCTGTCGGTGCGGTGTTACGACGTATTGCAAAAGGAATGTAGGTGGTTTTTTGTAGGTTAAGTGTAAGTAGATTTGAGTTGAGCCATTCCATTACTACAGCCAGAACCATTTCTGCTTTTGTTTTGACTATATCCCACGTAAGTCCCTGCACGAGAATAGCAGTATCATCTGCATACGCATATATATTACAGTCTGGGAGACTCATTCTGCACAGATCATTAGCGTAAATAAGGAATAATGTTGGACCCAGGATACTACCTTGGGGTACGCCATATGACACCGATTCCTCGTCGCTAAGGTACGCTTCAATTTTGACACATTGAGTACGATTCCTGAGGTAATCTTTAAAAATATCTAGTAACATGCCACGTACACCGAGAAGCTCCAACTTAGAGGTAAGTAGGGGAATAGAAACTGTGTCAAATGCCTTGGAAAGGTCTAGGAAAATACCTAGGCATTTTATCTTTTGATCCAAACATTTCGCAACCGTTTGCGTGAAATCCAGTACAGCATCTTCCGTTGACAGCCCAGGTCGGAATCCATACTGATTGTCAGCAATGATCTGGTTTTTGTTAAGGAAGCTGCGTAAACACTTATTGAGAATCTTCTCAAGAATTTTCGATAGTGCTGGCAGAACAGATATTGGCCTGTAATTATTGACACAATTTCTACTCCCCCCCTTGTAAATAGGGTGAACAATTGCCTTTTTCAGCGCATCGGGAAAAACTCCAGTCTGTAGGCAACGGTTGCAGAGGTAGGTTAGTGGTTGAAGCAATACATGTCGGCAGCTTTTTAGGATAGAAGAAGGTATTCCATCCCAGCCCACTGCACAGTCATTCCGTAATTGGAGGATAATTGATTCCACCTCAGCTTCGTCGACGTCCAGAATGGCAGGAGAATTTAATGTGGAGTTTTGAGGGGTTTTCCCGATAAAGAGGGCCTTATTACTAGCTGGGGATGACGGACCTAGGTTCTGTGTTATAATGTCTGCTGCCAGGTTTCTCCCCATTGTACTAAAAAAGTGACATACTTCGTTAACGGAGGATTTCGGATTATCTCGTATTTTCAACAGCTCTGAAGGACTGACATGCGTTTTACATGTGTTGGTTATTTGTTTTATTGTTTTCCACAATTTTTTCGGGTTCTTACTAGCTTTTTCTAGTTCGCTCTGCTCATACGAAATTTTTAGTTTTTTAAGTAAATCATTGCAAAAATTTCGGTACCGAGCGTAGGTAGTTTTAAGAATCAGGTTGTCTGGTGACTTTTTTGAATTCATGTGCATTTTGTCTCGATTTTGTATGCATTTTAGCAAACCAGGTGTTATCCATGGTTTAATAATCCTTTTTTTCCTTGGAATTTTTATTATCTGCGAATGTTTTGATATGGCTGATTTTATTATATTTATGAATTCATTCATGCATGCATTAACATCAACTATTTGGTATATACTTGCAAAATCGACCTCTTCTAGCTCCAACATAACAGCTTCGTGATTTATGCGAGTGTTGTAGTAACAGGTTTTCCGTTGTGGGTTGGCTTTTGCAATATTAAGCAGGACGGCTTTATGATCTGTTATAAACGAATCTAAAACAATTGTAGTTGATGAAAGGTTTGACTTTAGCAGTATGTGGTCTAAACAATGTTCTAACCTAGTTGGAAAAAGATGGGTTGGCATGAGCCCGTGAGAAGCGTTTAGAGTTAAGTAGTCAAAACTACGGACATCCCTGTTTCCTGGTCTAATATCAATATTTAAATCACCTACAATGGCGATATTAGGGCATGAAGATAGGCCGTCATAGACATTATTCAGGCTAGTTATGAAATTGTCGAAATTGTCCTTTGAATTTAATGATGGAGAACGATACACAGCAACCACGGCAAGGTTTTTGTCTATTTGACATACGAGACAATTTCCACCCTGGAATTCCGGTTCCCATACGTGACTATGTAGACTCACTTTCGTGTAGATCATGACGCCATCGTTTTGATTTGCATTGATACCTGTTGAGTGCAACACAAAACCATCCAATGCTGGTAGATAAGTAGCTTTACTAAGCCAACATTCGGTTAAAACGACAATGTCAAAGTCAATTTTAGTTGAACTTAGTAGTACTTGGAGCTGGCTAAAGTTTTTGTTCACACTACGTATATTTATATGTAACAGGGTAATATTGCCATTAGAAATATTGAAATATTTCAAACATTCCTCTGGACTACAGACAAAAGAATTAAAATTTATTTGATCAAGCTCGTCATTTATATTATTAATGATAGCCATTTGGACTTAGCAGCACAACCAAAAAGTGGAATAAATATATGTATGTAAATAGTTGGGATATGTTTGGAGCCTAAGTGAATGGTGCATCGCTTTATGGAGATTAGATATGTTGTTGTGAGTGTGTCATAGTGAAGAGGTTTATTGTGTTTTGGGTTTCGTGTATTTTTGTGGAGTATATCTGAAGGAATGTGAGGTGAAAATTGGTGATATCTTATATGCTTAGAGTAAAGAAAGATAAACATTTTAAATCTATACATTAATGAAAAATACAATAAAAATAGTCAAATGTTTGTGCTTCCAAGATCTTGAAGACATTTGTCCGAATGGATTATAATTTGTTTGTCTCCTTCTTGTTTGCGCAGGAAGATATTACCGTTGGATATCCAGCAGTATTTGTAGGCTTTACTTTTAGCAAACTCTCGAGCTTGATAAAACAGCTTTTTAGTAGTAGCAGGGAGTTGTTCGGCGATGTAAAACGGCTGGGGCTTACCTGGTATACCGACGAGTGCGGTGTTTAATTTTTCTTCCTTCCCCTTAACTTTATTAAACGATCGAGTAGCAGATATAATTGCCTGTTTTGTTTGCACCTTTGTGAACTCCGCAATAATCGGGCGCGGAACGGTAGGACTGGTAGATTTACCAGGAAGCCGATAAATATCACGAATATCTGATTCCGGGATAGACAGCCCAACCACGTTTCCAATCTTGCCCACCGTTTTTATCAGGCTGGTAAAGGTTTCGGAATTGTCCTGCGGGATATTTCGGATTTCAATCGCAGACGAGCGTGACTTATGTTGAAGGTCAAGTATCTTCTTTTCCAGATTCTCAATGTAATTTTGTTGTATCCGGCGATCTTTCCTTAATTCCTCGATCTCTTTTTTCATATCTTCGAATTGTGAATTCATAAAGGACATTGATTTCATGATCTCATCATTAGTCACTTGAATTTGAGCATTGGACGCCTTAATTTGATTATTTTTTTGACATGTTGCCCCCTTGTCGCTATAATGTCACTATGTGCTAGCGACAGCTTCCGGAGGCACATTATTGAGTGCAGAAGTCATCCCCTTCCATTTTCTCTGTGTATTACTTAACATTGATCAGTCAGGGGGCATAGTTCTTAGTTCAAGGTAACCAATCCACTATAGCCACCCAAACGAACATGTACACTATAGCTATCCAATATGTTTTGTTTCCATGTTCTGCAATAGTCCTGCACCAACCGGGGGTTGTTCTTGGGTGCACTTGTATAGTGCATACAAGGATAATCGTCGGTTGGTAGGTACCTCATTTAATTCAAAACGTCTAACGTGGCATTGTCTGCGAGTTGGCTTCGACCCCTAGTATTCCTTACAAAGGTTCGGACCCAGTGTCCCGAGAAATGTATCCATAGTTACAAATTTTTTTTTTGGATATTCATGACTAAACTAGGTAAAATTAATTATTACTCGTCTAGTTAACGCACTAGCATTCAAGAGATAAAAAATAAGATAGACCTATAACTAAGTTGCTTGTTGTTGGTACACACGGCTACATATCAAGCTATACATTTCCAGTTTACACTGACCTCTCATTGTGAGGAAATCCTATACAATGCGAGATCAGCTTATACAGGAAATTGACGTGTATGGAACTGAACTGTGGGTGCCAACCAGCCTATGTAAGTAGGCAATTACCTACAGGTACCATCGCGGAGATTTGCGGTGAACCACTTTTCAACCTATTAAGGTAATAACGTTAACATTAAGGGTAACATTTCAGCTTTGTCTCTGGGATGGCAATGCACCCAGCACCAGCGATACCTCTGGTGTCGTAGAAGTCCATAGGGACAGTAACCACTTAATGGGGATGCTCTAAGGTAGCTCACGAAATTCAAATTTTCTTATGGCAGTGTCAGATTGTATGTTGATCAAAATTTTATTCGTGACCGTAACAAATATTTAGGTACGTATTTACAGAATTACTTACCTACGTAAAATCATTAGAATCATTGTTTCCACTTTCTATGGCTTCCAATGTCATGATTTCATGTAGGTACAGTAATTTTCTATACAGTAATATGAACCTAGAGAGAGTTGTATTGATGATTTTAATAGGTATTAATAATTCTGTAAAAACAATTGACTCTCGGGAACAACCTATACCACGTTCGCGCAAGCGGAGTATGTACATACCGTCAACTGTGGCATCTTTAGTTTCCATGAGCAACTTTACCCATGGGTACTGCATTGGGGTAATTACGATAATGGGCTAATTCCGATTGATGATAAGTGTTTATTTAGTTAAGTTATTATTTAGTACAAACGGTCCCGGCTTACTTACTGTGCTTCACTTTCGATATGCGTCAGTACCCATGGGTAAAGTTGCTCATGGAAACTAAAGATGCCACAGTTGACCGTATTTAATAAACGTCAGAAAATTTGATTTTCGCGGGCTACCCTGTCGCTTGCGCCAGGTTGGACGTTGGCTTGTTTGCCATCCAATAAAGAGAAATAAATCTGACATTTGTACCTTTTCGCTATGTGTATCGAGAGCTGACGTTGCCTCGTCAAGCAGTAGGACGCGCGGGTTCCGGACCAACGCTCTAGCTATTGCAATGCGCTGCTTCTGGCCTCCGGACAGCTGGGATGCGCGAGCGCCGATACGTGTCTCGTATGCCTGATGAACACATACATAAATGGAAATCATAAAAATAAGCGAATCATAAAACTGTAAGTAGTATGCCGCAGATCAGATATGGGTATCTAAGTAAAGGTATAGTACTGTAAGGATTGATGCTATGATCAAGCCTCGTTGATATAATGCTGGCTGACATTCAATCATTCAAATAAGGAATATCTTATGTCAAGAAAACAATCCTGGTTTTCTTGATAGAATGACAGATAGAATCTGGTCAAGGTTCGGCATGGAATTAATTTAGTAGGAGTGTTTTAATTTATTCTGAAGCTTAAAATACAGAGGGCTTTCAGCCCCATTTAAATAGAGTTCCTCTTGTATTATTTTGTAGTTCAGGTAATCTCCTACTGTGAGGCTCGAGGCTTCACAGTACCTACAGTCCTCTATAGTCATTCTACACTCTATAAATCATTCAATTTAAATGATCGAAGCTCAAGATCGTTGACCACAAAACACAGGTCTCTCTTAAATTGCATAAAAAGACCAGGATCTGACTATTTTCGCGTTGCGTTGCTTTAAACAACTAGGTACTTACGTTAGGCAAAGCGGCAATGAAACTGTGTACGTTGGCTTGCTTTGCCGCGGTGACAATCTCTTCAATAGTGACCAACCGTTTGTTGTCACCATACGCAATGTTCTCGGCAATGGTGCGATCGAACAGCACAGGTTCTTGAGAAACAAGGCCAATATTCCCACGCAAAGTAGACAGGCGCATGTCCATTACTATGTTGTAATCGTCCAAGAGCTGTGCAAACAATGGAATGTGAAAATATAAGCGTTAAAGATCACGGTAAGTCCAGAAATTAAAAGCTAACAATAAGGAAGTTTCCAATGTCACTAAAACAAATGAAACATATGTAAATTTGAAGATAATAAAAATATTTTAATCATGGTGAAAGAATTATTATAATCTCTTGAAAAATTACGAAGTTATTAAATTTTTACAGTATCGCGTACAAATTAAATAATCCGCGCGGGGATTTCACGCTGTGACGTAACAAGTCTCGGAGTAGGTACGCGGTGTAGGTGAGACCTCCCGTCTCCCGTACTTCTTCATATTGATTTATATTATGAGTCTTCTTATTAATAGGTCTTTACCTATGAAATTGCCGTTTTGTATGAAAAAATTTAAACTAATTTTTTTCATGCATTTTTTATTTGTATTAATCGAAGTAATCACCCATGCAATCAATGCATCTTTGCCAACGCAGTGGCAGTTTATTGATGCCCTTCTTAAAGAAATCAGCTGGACGGGAGGCAACAAATTCTTCAAAGACATTTTGTACTGCCTCTCGGGTATTGAATTTTTTTTCCGCCAAGAAGTTATCCAAATTCTGGAAAAAGTAGTAGTCTGTAGGCGCAAGGGTTGGTGAGTAGGGCAGATGACGGAGAGCTTCCAACCCCAGTTCTTGCAACTTGGAGACCGTCTGCTGTGCAGTATGAGGTCGCGCGTTGTCGTGCAGGAGCAGCGGAGACGAGCGATTGACCAATGCTGGTTGGAGATGTGCCAGCTTCTCCATCATTGTGTTCAGTTCTTCACAGTACACATCTGAAGTAATGCTCACCCCGTTTGGTAAGAAGCTGTGATGAATCACACCGGCGCTAGACCACCAAACAGTGACCATCACTTTTCTAGGGGTAAGTTTTCGTTTAGGGCATTGTTTAGGTGCTGAACCAGGATCCAACCAACTTGCTGAGCGCTTGCGGCTATCAAACAGAATCCATTTTTCATCGCAGGTAACAATGCGGTTCAAAATTCCTTCATTTGTGTGTCTGTTGAGCAGTGCAAGGCACGTCTCGACACGTACTTCGCGCTGGCGATCATTGAGTTCGTGGGGCACCCATTTGTCAAGCTTTTTTACCTTGCCAATTTGACGCAAATGGACCAATATTGTTTTGACGCTAACGTCGAAAGCTGCTGCTAATTCAGCCGTAGATTGTGTATCATCAGCTTCCACAATCGCCTTTAATTCGTCATTGTCGACCAAAGTCTTCGGACGACCGCGAGGTTCATTTTTCAGGTCGAAATTTCCAGAACGGAAGCGAGCAAACCAATAACAAATGGTGCGTTGGTTTGTAGTGTTAGCTCCGTAAACGTCGTTGATGTTGCGTGCCGCTTGTGCCGCGTTGCTGCCACGACGGTACTTATATTCCATAATTACTCGAATTTTTAACGTATCCATGATGACGAAAAAGATTGAAATGCGATGAAAATGTAACACTAATCAATAAACAAATTACTACTTTTGGAAAAAAAATCCGTTTTTAAAATAAAATTAATTTGAAATTAAAATTCTTAGCCAAACAAAAATTATTTTGATTTGAAATGGCCAGTACTGCAGAACGGCAATTTCATAGGTAAAGACCTAATATAAATGTTTACAAAATCACGGTAGATGTCGAATATACTGTGATTTCGTGGTATCCTCATTTCCCTGCAACTTAAACTTTGATGTAATTGAATAAAAAAATCACTAGGTTTTTTTATAAGCTTATTATGATTTTCTAAAAATAAAATAAAAAAAATTAAAACTTCCTTATTCTTGTACCATGTTGGATATATTTTTTTTCAATACTTGGCGCCCAGCATGGGACTTTGGTATCATCAATTTGTATTACAACATTATAAATATTCATTTAAAATTAATGTTGACAGTTTTAAGGGGTAATTTTTAGTTAGATCCTTAAGAGTTCTAACACATACCACAGACTTTCAGAAACTTTTTCAATGCCCCACGTTGGGCGCCAATTGCGCCAAATTGGGCAAACACAGTAAAGAAAACATCTCATACTTACCCTGTGAGGATTTATAGCTATAAGAATGAATCAAAGCCAAAGGATACGTCAATCTTAGCTAGCTTAGCGTTCTGCCTAGTTGAGCACCAAGATCCTACATACTTTAGGTACTCTGTCCACTAGGTTATTCACTTTATGACAGATAGAACTAGTGTTTGCAGCAATGTAACATTTCGATTATCGATTCGATTATTGACACTTTAATTTTTATGCAGTACCTACTTATCGATAATCGATTTTTTGCTGTAGAATAAAAAATGGTGCAGTTTTTATACCTGTGTTTTTTATTATTAAATACTAAACAAGATAAATTAGCCGCTTCGTTTACTTTGTTTACCTACAATTGCAAGTTTTACAGCAAAAATGAGCGTAAAAGTGAAGTATCCAATTGTTTGTCGTAGTAGTAGTTGTGTATGGTGTAGTGTATAGGTATACCATAAAATATATACTATAAGGGGTTTACTACTTATTAAAACACACCGTTTTTGATGCATAACATTCTATTAAAGTTTTAAAATAGGAATAAAACATTAAAATCTTGTATGGTGGCAAATCCGTGTCCTGGAACTGTCACGATGCCACCGCCGCCATTTTGTTCACATTTATCACTCTCAACGAAAGGCCTGTGTCAGTCACATCTTTTCTGTATGCTGAGTGTTTTCCCCATTTTAATATACGTCGAGTTGAGATTCTTCCGTGTTAACTTTGTGGGTGCGTAGAACTGTAGCGTTCGCCGTTTACGGATATTCTAAAATGCCCAAGGGAAATGTATTGAGAGGACAATCGAGGGAATTGGTGGTACACCTGCGTGACGATTTGGAAAGATAAAATCAAAATGGTGGACTCCTTTTGTCTGTGCCATAAGTGCGTGAGCGTGATGCGGAGCTCTAGGCATCTCATCTAGGCTCTCAGTAAGTGACAAATACCATTAAGGAAGCCTACGTCAAAAGACCAAGGTCATAAGACCTCAATGCCGAAAAAGAAATAATGCTGTACGTTACATACCAATGTGGACAAATTTGATGCTGACGCAATACGAAGTTAGGACATATGACTTACTTGAGAAAAGAATTCCCAACAATAAGGAAATTTACTAATTTACTCCGCGACTGTGGCTTGTTTCGTGGGCAGAAGTCTTCATTGGCGAAAGTATTGAAACGAATAGAATTTTCATTTAAAAAAGCAGACAAAAGAAAAGTGTTGTTAGAACAATTATCTTTTTTTTTTGTAAAAACTGATACATTTACGGTATTATAATGTCCGAAAGAAGTCATATTTTATTACCTACACATTTTAACGTTAACTTTTATGTTTAGGTAATCTGGAACAGTTACGTTGTAAGACAGCTGTCAAAAAGCGAATAACCTATTGTACAGAGTATAATGGAATGTTTAGTAAGTTTAACAAGCTTCAGATTTCAGTTTCCTTTCAGATTTGGTCGGTGTCTTACCACATTGCCAACATCAGGGTCATAGAGTCGCTGAAGCAGTTGTATGAGGGTGGACTTGCCACAGCCGCTGGGTCCCACCAAGGCGACGCGCTTGCCGGAGGGGATTATTAGAGACAGACTACGCAACACCTCCGCCTCAGGCCGCGTTGGGTAACGGAACTTTATGTTCTCGTATTGAATCTTGCCTTTTGCGACCTGCGAATTAGTTGACATTGATTTATCGATCAACTCTTAGGAGTCTGTTCTTCGTAAATGATAAATAAATTTTATTTTTTGTACAAATACACACGTTTCTACACGTCAATCATATTTTAAAACTAGATGAGGTCGGCGTTTCCTATCCGACTGCTCTGAGAAGAAACAACAAACCCAGACGTCGTAGTCTCTTTTAAAGTTCATAGGTCCGATATGTTGCAAGATTGAGTTCTCCGAGTTTTGTGATTGCTTAAAGTGTCCTATAAAAAACTTTTTTACAATAAAATACAACCAATTCCAAAAACAACACTATAAAGTGAAAAATAACTTTAATTTCGGAAGTTGGTGTCTGGTTAAATGTAATGTATTTTTACCACCGACTTCCGAAATTAAAGTTATTTTTCACTTTATATTGCTGGTTTTGGAAGTCAGTTGTATTTTTTTTGTAAAAAAGTTTTTTATTTTTCACTTTTTAGTTGTGGTACCTACCCCACACAAATTCTAATACCACTACCTGCAAAAGAAACTAGAACATCATCCTTATAAAAGTGGGGAAAAAATACGTATTATTGAAGTTCACTCAAAAACTACCCAAGCAAAGTTAATCAATTTTTTGTGGGACCAACTTTGAGGTAAAGCCTCTAGAATAAAACAAAAATTTTTCAAATCGGGCGACTGTAAAAGTTATGCGTGGTCATACATAAAAAAAAAAATAAAACGTAGGTACGTTTCGAATTGAGAACCTCCTCCTTTTTTTTTCGTCGGTTAAAAATATGATTTGAAAAGAAGCACATTACCACAGAATAAGAAAACTACAGTAGTTTATCTGGGCAGTAACCTTGAATTAATTACCTACGGCCGCTCGGTAGATAAAGAGGCGTCCGTCTGTGTGTAACTGCTACGCACTCGAACTGTAGCGTAGGTAGGTACTGGTATACTTATACTGAGATTTCAAAACGCGTTGTTTTGGCCGTTTTCTATGAAGATTTAATAGTGCTTACTTTATTATTACAGTGACATTACATACGTAATTTTCCTTCACGCAAGGCGAGGGTGTGTCGACAACGAGTGATTTACGTTGAAGTAGCGCCATGACGCGACCGGCTGCGCTAACCGCTGCACCGAAGTTAGGGGCGAACGCTAACGCCTGCCCCATCATCCACGCGCCGAAGATCAACGCTTCCGATACCCTGCACAATTAATTAAAATTCAAACAACTTTACTCTCTAGGCCTCGTGTGGGACCCGAAACTGATATGATTTTTTTAATGAAAATATTATTGTCAGTATAAATTTAGTTCTGCAAATGTAATTGGTAGGTATGTACCAAGCATCCATTCCAATAATTTTTCATACACAGATATTTATGATGGTGCCCAATATGGGACAATTAATAGCCATAGAGCTGCACTTTCCTTAATTATTGGTGACATTTCTGACGATGATCGAAGCATAATGTTTTTCAATACACTTCCTCGAAAACTGGTTCATATCGCACTACGATTAGGTTCACAACGTAATATATTTCACACGCGTGCGATTTTTCATTTTACAACACGTGTACGGGAATAAAAATTGCCACAGATAACATATACTTACTCCAAATTGGTTCAATGCCTCTATTCACACCGTCTCTATTCGGAGGTGAATGTTTTTTTTTAATCTCGGCAAAGAGATGTGCGTCTTTACGTCGTTAATTTTTTTGAATATTTAAATAATGTTTATAAATAGAATATCATCAAAAACCATGATTATTACGATAAAAAAAAACGTTTATAAACAAATTAACTTTTTGTACAGAACTCAAACTTAACTGAAAAAAACTTAACTTAACTGAACTGAACCTTTCCTTCTTCTTCAACCTGGCGAAAGCAAAGCGCGAAAAAAAAAAAAGAAAATTTAAATCGTAGTTTCCTAATAATTCATGACAAAAATATTTTTCGTTATTTAATTTTATTTCTTCAAAAGTGTATTGAAAAACGTCGTTTGATACACGTGGACATTTTTTATTGCAGTTTTCGGCTCAAAAACAACCTCGCCTACGGCTCGGGTGTTAATTCTGCCTCGAATGCAATAACAAAAATTCTCCACTTGTAAAGGTGTATATAAATTAAGACCGTTGTTACCGCGGTATAACGTAACATGGCATACAAATGTCGTTCTAAATTATTTAACCACATTGTTTCCTAACGAAAGCCTAACGCCAGAGCAGCTTTCGAAGAAGTGTTCTACCCTTTTAGCTCTCGTTACAGCCCATCGGGCACAGACTATGTCTGAAATAAATACTGATCAAATAATTACCTTAAATGATACAATCTACGAGTATATTGATATCTCCTTGAGGACGAAGTACGACTATAATTCATGATTAAACGAACTTCACAAACAGGTAAGTTCGTTTAATCATGAGTTTTTCTGAAAACTGTTAATTTTATTGCTGACTGTATTTTTTATTCAAAATCTGTGAGTGTTAATTAAAATATCTCAAAAGTTAAGGACAGTCTCCTAAGACTGTTTTCCTGTAGCTACAACTGTTAAGGTACAGTCAACAAAAGAGATATCTAGGCAGGGTAGAGTAAAATATTTGTATGTGAATTGCTTCATGTTCAATTTTATTTATAATAGGGGTTAAAGTATGAAATTGCCGATTTGTACTGAAAAATTGAAATTAGTTTTTTTTTTTTAATTTAACATATTTATTTAATCAAAATAATTACCATTATTATCTATACATTGCTGCCATCTAATAGGAAGGTCATATAAGCCTTTACGATAGAACTCTCGTGATCTAGATTCGACAAACTGTGTGAAAGCATTTTGTACTGCCTCCTGAGAAGAAAACTATTTATCACGTAGAAAATTGTCCGAATCACGAAAAAAATGGTAGTCCGTTGGAGCAAGGTCTGGCGAATACGGAGGGTGACGAATGGTTTCTAATTGCAGTTCCTGTAGAGTTAAAACGGTTTCTCGTGCTGTATGAGGTCTCGCGTTATCATGGAGCAATAATGGTGACGATCGATTCATGAATCGGGGCTGTTTCACTGGTAGTTTTGCTATCATTGTTCGGAGTTCGGCACAGTAGACATCTGCCGTTATTGCTTGACCAGATTGGAGAAAGCTATAGTGAATAACACCATGCTGAGACCACCAAACAGTTACCATTACCTTTTTATTGGTAAGCTTTGCTTTAGGACACTGTTGCGGCGTTTGACCTATGGTCAGCCATTGCATTTTTCGCTTACGGTTATCGTAAAGAATCCATTTTTCATCACATGTCACAATTAATAATAATAATAATCAGCCAATGGCTTAATCGCTAAGAGCCTCGACCAACATCTAAGGAGGCTCTCGTTGGGCAGCTGGATTAAGGGCCTGATTCAGAGAGCGGTACTTCTGGACACGGCGCGCATTGTTAGGAGGTTCCTCTCTCTGGAGCCCTGACCGCCGGTAGCTTGGACCCTGTTCCCGATACCGGTGGGCTACTATGTTTTATATTTTTAAATGTTTTTTTTTATTTCATGTTTTTATAAAAAAATATTTAAAAATGTGAAATATATGTATATAAATGGAATAAAGGAAATAATAATAATTTATTTGCATCAAGTTTAACATTTAACATTAGATACATGTTAATAATTCGATCCAATATTCCTTCATTTCTGTATCGATTCAACAAGGCAACACAAGTTTCAACACGCGTTTCTTTCTGCAGATCAGTCAAATCATGAGGCACCCATTTCTCATATTTTTTTATTTTATTGATTTGACGCAAATGAGTCAATATTGTTGGTAAGGTAACGTTAAACCATGCCGCTAATTCCTGGGTAGTTTGGCTCGGATCGGCTTCCACCATCTCTTTCAATTCATTGTTATTCACCTGTGTGGGCGGTCTTCCACATGGTTTGTTCTTCAAATCAAAGTTTCCATCACGAAAGCGTTTAAACCAAAATCGCACGGTGCGTTCATTAGCAGTCCCCTCTCCAAACGCAACATTGATATTGCGAGCTGTTTCTGCCGCGTTAGTTCCGCGTCGGAACTCGTATTCAAAAATAACTCGATTTTTCGAAGTATCCATCTTTCTTGTCTGAGCTGAATAAAAAAAAACAACTGAAAGTCGATAATCGAATGTTGCACATTTTTTTAAATGAACAACTTCATAACCATGAAGGTTCTATGTCAATTCGAAGTTCCTAATACAATAAACGGCAATTTCATACTTTAACCCCTATTATTACTTTGTTTTTGCAATACTCCTACATTGTAACACACCAACACAAAATTTTATATTTTCACGAAATTGAACATGAAGCAATTCACATACAAATATGTTAGTATACCCTGCCTAGATATTTCTTTTGTTGACTGTACCTGCCCTTACTGCCCCGTCTCAAAAATCCATCATACAAAAGAAGAATGCTGCCGACGAACTGCTTTTATGATGAGATAGGAAAGGCACAAGACACCAATTTCTTAGATGGATTAGACTTACTTGATAACGGTCTTGTAGGGTATCTCCTCATTGGCGACCAGTACACCACCGTACCAGAGTGACAGTGCGTAGCCAGCGACGGGCGCGGTCTGCCCAAAAGCGAAGACGCATCCACGCCAGCGTAAGCTCTTGCGCGCTGCCAGACGACCACCGACGAATGCTTCGTGGTATCGCGTCAACACACCTTCTTCACCACCTAAACATAGCGGTAGCGGATCCATTTTAATTACAGTTTGTAACAGATTATAAGTACACTTTGTAAACAAGCATAAGTACCTATTACAAATTATACCTAACGTCGATATATTAGGTCTTTACCTATGAAATTGCCGTTCTGCAGTACTGGCCATTTCAAATCAAAATAATTTTTGTTTGGCTAAGAATTCTAATTTCAAATTAATTTTATTTTAAAAACATGGATTTTTTTTTCCAAAAGTTGTCATTTTGTTTATTGATTAGTGTTACATTTTCATCGCATTTCAATCTTTTTCGTCATCATGGATAGGTTAAAAATTCGAGTAATTATGGAATATGAGTACCGTCGTGGCAGCAACGCGGCACAAGCGGCACGCAACATCAACGACGTTTACGGAGCTAACACTACAAACCAACGCACCACTTGTTATTGGTTTGCTCGCTTCCGTTCTGGAAATTTCGACCTGAAAAATGAACCTCGCGGTCGTCCGAAGACTTTGGTCGACAATGACGAATTAAAGGCGATTGTGGAAGCTGATGATACACAATCTACGGCTGAATTAGCAGCAGCTTTCGACGTTAGCGCCAAAACAATATTGGTCCATTTGCGTCAAATTGGCAAGGTAAAAAAGCTTGACAAATGGGTGCCCCACGAACTCAATGATCGCCAGCGCGAAGTACGCGTCGAGACGTGCCTTGCACTGCTCAACAGACACACAAATGAAGGAATTTTGAACCGCATTGTTACGATGAAAAATGGATTCTGTTTGATAACCGTAAGCGCTCAGCAAGTTGGTTGGATCCTGGTTCAGCACCTAAACAATGCCCTAAACGAAAACTTACCCCTAGAAAAGTGATGGTCACTGTTTGGTGGTCTAGCGCCGGTGTGATTCATCACAGCTTCTTACCAAACGGGGTGAGCATTACTTCAGATGTGCACTGTGAAGAACTGAACACAATGATGGAGAAGCTGGCACATCTCCAACCAGCATTGGTCAATCGCTCGTCTCCGCTGCTCCTGCACGACAACGCGCGACCTCATACTGCACAGCAGACGGTATCCAAGTTGCAAGAACTGGGGTTGGAAGCTCTCCGTCATCCGCCCTACTCACCAGACCTTGCGCCTACAGACTACTACTTTTTCCAGAATTTGGATAACTTCTTGGCGGGAAAAAAATTCAATACCCGAGAGGCAGTACAAAATGCCTTTGAAGAATTTGTTGCCTCCCGTCCAGCTGATTTCTTTAAGAAGGGCATGAAATCAATGCATCTTTGCCACTGCGTTGGCAAAGATGCATTGATTGCATGGGTGATTACTTCGATTAATACAAATAAAAAATGCATGAAAAAAATTCGTTTAAATTTTTTCATACTAAACGGCAATTTCATAGGTAAAGACCTATTATCATGAAGATAAAAGAAAGAATACACCAACCAAACTCTTAAATCGTACGTAAGTTTATCTGTAAAGTAGTTTGAGGTCTTTCATTACTATTATTCTGCAAACCTGTGCCCACTTTTGCTTAAACTCTCTCTTGGTGAATATCTTCAAGATATCTTGTGGGTCGATATGGTTTTAATCAAGGCAATGGCCAAGAATTTAGATATTGGCTCTAAGAAATCTACAAACCTACCTTTATAAGACATGACAGTGCTACTTGGGCGTACAGCGTATACGCTTTTCAAGTACCGGATGTGGATGGACGCACAAGTAATGAACGTGGCTGAGGTCACGGTTGGTAAGTTTCGCACCACAATTCAACACCGATAAATCTAATAAATTTAGTTTATTCACGATCGCACCTGGTAGTCAGCCCCAAAAAGATGTATACACGGATTACACGGACAAGGAACCATTCTATTGCTAACAACTTTTGTTTCATAACATTGTTGACAGTAAAAACTTTTTTACAAAAAAATACAACCGACTTCCAAAAACAACACTACAAAGTGAAAAATAACTTTAATTTCGGAAGTCGGTGTCCAGTTAAATGTATTTTCGTTTTTTGCCACCGACTTCCGAAATTAAAGTTATTTTTCACTTTGTAGTGTTGTTTTTGGAAGTCGGTTGTATTTTTTTGTAAAAAAGTTTTTATTTTTCACTTTTTAGTTGTGGTACCTACCCCAAACAAATTCTAATACCACTACCTGCAAAACAAACTAGAACATCATCCATATAAAAGTGGGGAAAAAATACGTATTATTGAAGCTAACTCAAAAACTACCAAAGCAAAGTTAATCAATTTTATATGGGACTAACTGTGATGTATACCCTCTCGAATAAAACAAAAAAAAATCCAAATCGGTTTAGCCATCTTCGAGTAATCGGGGAACATACATAAAAAAAAAAAAAAAAAAAAAGGTTCCGACGAATTGAGAACCTCCTCCTTTTTGAAGTCGGTTAAAAATGGTTCCTTGTCCGTGTAATCCGTGAATATAGGTATCTTTTTGGGGCTGACTGTACTTTTCAAGGGCAGTTACTGAGAACTGATAGCTGAGAATCATACCCAAAATCTGACCTCTTTCCTGCCTTAATAAAATTACATAGCGCTTCACCAAGATTCTCGTAATACTTACAGAACGCGCACACAGTTTTGATATTAGTAATAGCTTCCGTAGCAATCGTCGTGGCGTTGTACGAGGCTGCCCTGACGAGTGCCAGACCGACAGACAGGATCCTGCCTTCGAGGAGCACGGCGCCGATGACCATAGGCACAGAGATCAAGGAGACCAGGGTCATCTTCCACGTGAAGTACAGAGATATGATGATGCCAATCAGTATGGTGGCTGTGGCTTGCATTAAAGCGCCGATGCGAGTGCCTGTAGCCTGGATACCAAAATAAAGAGCATTAAAATTTAACAATCTGAAAGTTAATTTATACAATATAATATCTTACACTCTTGTAATCCACGAAGGGGGACGCAGAGGAGTATATTCCCTACACCCACATTTTGCGAGCCTATTGCCATAAACCGGGCACACATTCCGACTTAGGCCTGTCACTGAGAAATTACTGTTGGTTAAAATTACCCAATATGATTCCCTTGATCGGCGGCAGCTGGCGGATTGTCTTTCATTTAAGAATTGTCGCTTTCTCTTTTGATAGCCGAAAATTATCTAAAGAATTATGATAGCTCACCCCTTGCACTGCAGCCGCATCAGAAGCCAGTCGGGCTGATAAGGAACCGACTCCGTTTCTCGGGTCGTCAAACCAACCAATCTCTTGATTCAACATGGATCTAAATGCAGCCACCCTACAACAAAAAAATATGCGGTCCAGTACGGAACCCGGACGCATATAAGCAAAGTTCACCAACTGATTTTTTAATGTGGGTTCCGATTGGCCAATAAAATCTAATAGTAGCCTTTGTCTACAAAATCCACCAATTTAGTTTCAAACAACCTCTGATTGGTTGTTAAACTCTCATAGTGGCTTTTGTACAAAAATTGCAACTCTGAAGGTGGAATTAGATCCACGCGGTCCGTGGTAGATTTTGCCAAGAAATGATAACTGTGCTGGTGGGGATATAGCTATATACCGTAAATGAAAACTATCAGAGTGCCCTAATTTTGTTACTGCGACCAATTTCGACGTAGCGCTCGCCGACCACTCTTGCGGCACCGCTCGCTTCGCTCGCTCGGCTCGCGCATAGTTGGTCACAGTCCTAACCTAACCTATTTAATCAGAGTAGGTACCCTAATATTTATATTACTAGACCATGCTTGTATCATAGAACTGGTTCTCAGGAAGTCAGGACTACTCACACAGTACTCGCAGAAACTCGGGAGATTTTAATAACGCGCAGTCGTTGCGTCTAATACCTATTAAAAAACAACTAAATATTGCAAATTCCAACAACGCAGCTGTTCGATTAGGCGAAATCCATCACCTGCTATCGAGCGCGCTGATTGGTTGTTTCAAACTCAATTGGTGGATTTTGTATACACTATCAGAAGCCACATTCAAAACTCAGTTGGTGGACTTTGCTTATAAGCATCCCGGACGGACCGGGTGAAACCGGTTCGATGTCGGAGCCCATATTTATTTTATTTATTGAAAACCGCCAACAAAAAATGTACAAGCTTCGGCCACACCTGAGCGACCAAAGCGACTGCGAATCGGGAGCGTCAGTCGCGCTGCGGACGCTGCCCGTGTTATCTTATAGCGCCTTGTACAACTGCGCGACCGCGACCGCGTTTGCAAAGTAAGACACAGTCGGACGCACGCGTCTTGTGGTCAGACGTGTGTAGACTTGTAGAGCTTGTCTACTCTGAACAAGGCGAGAATTTTATGAATAGTGACTATCATTTGTACCATTTATGATGTTAATAGCGTTCTATTGTTATTGTTGTCTGTCCTTTGTTTTGATCCCTCGTCGTTTTCGTCCCTGCCCGATGGAAAGACCAACAGTCAGATCAGTTGACTTTCTGTTGTTGGCAAACAACCATAGGTCCGGTAGATGACTTTCTATTGTTGGACAACAATTTAGGTGTTAAACTAAGCTTCAGACGTGCGGCTTCAGTGACTGTTCACTAAAAATGAGGTTCGCGGTTCGCGCTGTAGTCACGCAGGTGTGCACGTAACAGTTTCGCGTTGTAGACGCTCCCGGTTCGCGTCCCGCATCCCGCTACTTGACGCTCAGGTCTGGCCGTAGCATAAGCTTAAGGGCCTGTTTCACCACCTATGATTAAGTTCCTATTAACATACCTACTTGGCTGATAATTTCATACAAATTCTGTTCCATTTTTAAATATATTCGAAAAGTAGTGGCTACTCCGACATCGCGAAATAGGCCCTTAGTCTAGCTAGAGTATACCTTCAATTACAGGAAGCCACAGATTGCTTTAAATTATCGACTAAATAAACTTAGAGCTAAAATGCAAACTCTATACATAATTTATCAGAAAAAATAAAATAGACAAAATGTGAAATACAAACAATGAGATAAGTATAAAACAAGATGTAGAAACCTCTTAAAAAAGGTTTAAGAGGTTTCGGTAAGGGACTTTTTATAAAACTGCATGTGCACTGTGTGTTCCTTAACTATTAGGATAAGGAACAGCACATACAGTTTCAGTAAATGTTCGACTTTGCTGACCGTCGTCCCTGCCAGTCATCACATAGGGGAGGTCAGCTCAAAGCGGGCATCTTAACTTTGAGTTTAAAAAAAAAACCTAATAAACGATAGACTTTTGAAGAGAATTTTATACTAATAGCCAGAAAATTTATAAAATGTTCATAATGTCAAATTAAAATTCGCGCAAATTCAAAAATAACCATGTGATTTGTAAATTACGAAAACTTGTCAAAAAACCGCTTTGCCCGAGTGGCCGCCCAAAGCGGCCATGTGGGTAGGGGCAACGTGGCCACCCCCAAAGTACACAAGAAATGAATTTGTTTTTTGTTGAAAAATATAGTGCTTGACAAAATAAAAATAAGTAGGTACCAAAAATATAAAAAAATCTATTTTATTATACATTTTTATAAAATAATCAGTATTTTATACTTTATTTTAATTAAAATCAGTCTTGAGTATTTTAACATAACTATATTGTTAGATTTAGTTTAAAAACTTCTATTAAACTATCAGGAACTTATAATCAATCAGGTTTAGTTTTTGACAATATTTAATATTTTTATTAATCAACAGTACGTCTTACTTAATTATTTCAACAGTCTTAATATCTTCTATGAAAATGAATGCTCTAAAATTTAAAAACATCATTAAAAAACAAGTAAAATTTAATTTTCTTCTTTAATTACCCGGGCCATCATATCTTCATCCCATGACGTCTGGGTAGTCTTCTGTATAAAGTTGTTAAACATCTAAACAAAATAATTAAGCATTATCTATCGAATCATAATAATTTTACAAAGGGCAATGCGGACAGTTGGCCACTTTGCCCAAGCCACTTTGCCTTTTTCGGCCATTTTGTTTTAATAATGAACTGCTCTCACATTATTTATTATAATTCAGAAAGAATAGAACACAAACAAAGCCAAATAGATAAGTAACAATACACGTTCAATAAAAGCATTGAAATATAAAGAGATTTGATCAAAGCAGATTGAACTTACCTTGCATTTTTTTAACAAAATGCGCAACTAAATACATATATTTCGTCACTGCAACCACGCGCTCGGTCCTACTGCTACCGAATAATTGCACGGTGCGGGGCGGGTGATTGGTTATGCGAACAGAACGGCCACGCCGCGCTACCATTTCAAATAACCGAAAAATTAAGCGTGACCACTTTGCCTCCTATGGCCGCTTTGAGCTGACTTCCCCTTCAGTTGACAGTGACAGTTTCCGTCTAGAACTAATAACCACCGTACACCGTACGCCTTCTTGTAAAAAGTTAATTGAATATAAAGTACCTTAGTCTAGCCGTCAGCCGAACTCCAGTCAAGTTGAATATAAATAATTGAAAGAAGATGCCGATACCAGTGTAGACTCCTACAAGAAGGAACATAATTGCGATGACATTCGTCTGGCTACGCACCCAGTCATCGTCGGGACTTTCCAAGTACTACAATTAAAAAAGTTCATTTAATTACCACCGCATAGACTTACGGCCGCACCTAATAACCTGTCTGTCACCAGTTTTGGCATACTGGAGATAGAAAACTAAGACAGACAAAACAAAAGAACAACAATGAACGAAAGGAAAGCAAGGACAGATAGAATTATATTGTCTATCATCAGTAGCGATCTGTCTTTTACTGACAGTTGGTTATTGGGTTCGGCCGTTAGAGTAGGTGCCTACCTATAGTCGGACTTTTAAGTAGCTGCAGTAAAATGACACTTCTACTGGTACTGTCATTTCGCTATCAAATGGGAACATTTTTTAACGAAATGATAGTTAAGAAGTGTAATTTTACTGCAGCAAATTAAAAGTCCGAGTATAGGTACATTTGTAAGGCTTTCATTCAGTTGCTGATGTTACAATATGTCAATTCTCATGCAAAACGAAACGCAAACGAAGTTTTAAACGTGATCATACCCCGTAGTAGTAGTAGGTAAATCTAACAAAGCAGTTATGGCCTCAGATACTCAGCGTTAATTATTTGGAAACTGGACCAGTAAAAAACTGTTTAAGAAATTAATATTTCACAGGAAGATCTTTGGCAGTCGTTACGGGTAGTCTGGAGCTCGAAAGTCTGATAATCCATCTTACCAAGGTGTTACCCAGTAACTGGGTTGTGTTATTATGTAGGTCAGTTAGGCAGTCGTTCTATGAAACATACTGTTGTGAGAAAAAAGATAGGCCTATGATGATGATTGCATCATTGGAGTTCTGAAGCTAGTCCCCTTTTATGGATTGATGGCGATCACTGGGATGGTTTTAGTGCTATAAAAATCCCACATTTCCCGGTAACCCAGACAAAGGTGTCACAGCACACATAGCGTAGTAAAATACATACCCCGTAAGTCTCTCCGAAGAGAATAGCGAACGTCGGGAAGGAGGAGCCGACAGCTATCGCAGCTATCACGCCGGCTACCATGAGCCACTTCTCCGGCTCACACAACTTCATGATCTGCCAGGTCGTCGGCTTTAACTCCACTTCCTCTTTCTTTTCTGGCAAAGAAGCTGACGACCCTGAGCTTGACGATGAAGAGCTTTTTATAGATTCTATAGATTTCATCTTCTTCAGCTTTTGTCTCACACCTGTAATCAGGAAAATGCTAGAATATTATATACCAAGAATGATTACTCAATCCGAGGATATCCGAGGATAGTGAGTACATATACGGATGTGCAACATAAGTAAACAAGTTCTTGTTTGACCTTTTAAAGGTGAGGCATCTCAATTCTTATACCAAAGAAAGACAGGGAGTGGCCAAATTTTATGACTACTGTTTAAAAAGATCCTCGTTTGCAGATGACGACGGTGCGTCAGTCTTGTTTAGACTGACCACGCCTTACTAGATGTTTATGGATTTGTTTTGCGTGCGGCTTCCACTTACATCCATCTTTCTTGTAATGTCTTTTGTTAATCACCTCTCAATTGAACCCACGATAATGACATGAATACACAACAAGTTTATTCCTATACTCACTATAAATAGCCAGAAGCATTTAGCAATCGCCATGAAGTAGAGAAATGTAAATCAGAAAGTCTTACGTTTTGTTCCGTCTTCAGGTTTGGCTTCAAGATCGCCAGTGACTTCACCCGTCTCTACTTGATTCTCCTTACTGAGGAGGTAAAACCGTCCTTTCTTAGCCATTAGTTCGGAGTGCGTGCCCTCTTCAACCACCTCGCCACGGTCCATAAATACTATGCGGTTCGCATTCAGCACCGTTGATAACCTATAATATGTTGATTGAGTTAGGGCCCTTGT
This sequence comes from Cosmia pyralina, assembly GCA_946251885.1. Lineage (NCBI taxonomy): Eukaryota > Metazoa > Arthropoda > Insecta > Lepidoptera > Noctuidae > Cosmia > Cosmia pyralina. The sequence goes on along the minus strand of OX276342.1, from coordinate 18,426,158 downwards.
CCACGCTAAGAAAAGTCACCGGGCCTACGCAAGAATTCGTGTCGTTTTTACATACGAGCTGTAGGTACACTGCCACAAGAAATAATCTTGTCTGCACTAGACACGACACGGTCTGTGTTGTTGCGCTATAGGGAGGGGCGGGGTAGGTGAGCTGGTTCAGGTTGTTAGTTTGGTACTAGCCGATACCAAAATAAATTGGGGGCTTTTTCGTAACCATTTATTTCACTATTACAATATGTATGGATATATGTTTATTGACTATTTGATTAATAGGTACTCTGAGTGAAGGAAAACGCAATTGGGTTAAATTTTCTCGATAGAATTTAATTCCGAAAAGATCTCTACTTTTTACTTTTGTTTCCTTTTTTAACCGACTTCAAAAAGGAGGAGGTTCTCAATTTTTATTTTATTTTTTTTTTATGTATGTTCCCCGATTACTCGAAGATGGCTGGACCGATTTGGATTTTTTTTTGTTTTATTCGAGAGGGTATTCATCACAGTTGGTCCCATATAAAATTGATTAACTTTGCTTCAGTAGTTTTTGAGTTAGCTTCAATAATACGTATTTTTTCCCCACTTTTATATGGATGATGTTCTAGTTTGTTTTGCAGATAGTGGTATTAGAATTTGTGTGGGATAAGTACACAACTAAAAAGTGAAAAATAAAAACTTTTTTACAAAAAAAATACAACCGACTTCCAAAACAACACTACAAAGTGAAAAATAACTTTAATTTCGGAAGTCGGAAGTTATTTTTCACTTTGTAGTGTTGTTTTGGAAGTCGGTTGTATTTTTTTGTAAAAAAGTTTTTGTTCTTTTATATATTCCTACATAGAATATACAATTATGATTCTTTTTTGCTTCAAAACATGATTCTTTTCTTCACTCACTGAAAATCGAAAATTGACTAGTGCAGCCTACCATATCCTACGCAAGACTGCCAGAAAACAATCATATCGTGTAATTCATATTTTTCTTGTCTGCAGCAGATATATCAAGTTTTCGTGTCTAGTTCCCACAAAATTCTTGTCGTGTACATGATGAATTGAGCATGTCTGCTGCAGACACGATGAATTTTCTTAGCGTGTACAAGCGGCCTTATAATATATTTATATAATATAATACTTATAATAAAGAGGGGCTCGTGGCTAAGTAAGAACAGCCGCACGGGTCGATCTATCAGGTTAAGCTACGCTTGCCGTGGTTGTTCCTTGTATGGGTGACCATCTTTACATACCAAGACGCCTCCGAACCTCGAAAAGCACGTTAAACCGTTGGTCCCGGCTGTCATCTTTGCCGGTCTTTACGGGTCGTCAGAAGTCCGAAAGTCTGACAACCAGTCTTACCAATTAGTATCGTATATCCAGTAACTGGGTTATGGAGATCAGACAGGCAGTCGCTCCATGTAAAATTCAGCTGCATCTAGTTAGACTGGAACCCGACCCTAACATAGTTGGGAAAAGGCTAGGCAGATGATGATGAGAGTTAATAAGGTCCGTTACACCCAGCCGGAGTAACCAGTAATTTCAGATAAGAACAGAATGAATTTTGTTGCTCCGACGAAGTCATAATTTACTCAGCCTATACATAGAAGTCCATTGCTGGAAATAGACCTCTTCCTAATTTCGCCACAACACCTGCATTCAATAAAGAAAAAATCGTACTGCAGCTTCTGAATTGATCGGGCACTAGATCACAAGACGTCATAAATGAAATTACTTCGAAGTGAAGGCCCATTACTTTCATATGTACCTGTGGCTCACCATAACGGTGGTCCTTCCAGTCGCCGCCGAGTCCAAAGCCTTCTGTACCTTGGCCTCGCTTGACGGATCAAGAGCCGAAGTGGCCTCATCAAGGAGCAGGATCTTAGGCTTCCTTACCAGGGCCCTCGCTATAGCAATGCGTTGCTTTTGCCCTCCGGATAGCTGAGCACCTCTCTCGCCCATCATGGTGTCGTATCCCTGTTTATAATAGAACTAATTAATAGTAAGCGCACACCGGGCCGCAGTGATTCACATTTCAATAACCACACGTAGTGAGCGATGGACCGATGGTTCACACAAAATGTACGCAAGTGATGTAGGAGGATTATTCAATAAGTTGGCAGTGGAAGACATCGAGTGTTCTGATTATTGGACAATTCTTTTTCATTCGCCATTTGCAAAACTATAATAGTAACCATTGGAGCGTGTGTGCAATTTTCTGTCTGAAATTATTGTTTGAATATTGTTTTGTTAATTTCTTTTATTAAATATTTTCAAAATGTGTGACAGTGAACATTTGGAAGTGATTGAAACTTCAGATTCATTAATACCAATTAAAAAACAGTGTGAGATTGTGGCACGAGATTTTTACATAGAGCTACGAAAATATTACAGTGAGCAATCTGATGAAGCAAAAAAACCGGAATGGAGTACTTATGAACAGGATTTCGCAGGTAATAAATTCAATAGAAGAATACAAATCAAGAAAAATACAAAAGCTTAAGACCACTAACCAGCAATACCACTAGGCATCGAAATATGATGTTTTGGACGTGGGAAAGGAATAGTACATTTTGATACAAGTGGAGAATTTTTGTTATTGCATTCGAAACAAATAAATGTTAATTTGTTCATAAACGTTTTTTTATTGTAATAATCATGGTTTTTGATGATATTCTATTTATAAACATTATTTAAATATTCAAAAAATATTAACACCGTAAAGACGCACATCTCTTTGCCGAGATTTAAAAAATCACCTCCGAATAGAGACGGTGTGATTAGAGGCATTGAACCAATTTGGACTTTGTATAGGTATAAGTTATCTGTGGAAATTTTTATTCCCGCACACGTGTTGTAAAATGAAAAATCGCACGCGTGTGAAATATATTGCATTGTGAACATAATCGTAGTGCGTTAGGAACCACTTTTCGAGGAAGTGTATTGAAAAAAATATTAATTATGAAGCGCAAAACTGTTTCTTCTCCAGTGATAGAAGTAATTCCCAGCGAAAAATATTATGACATTTTAATGGAAGTACTATGGACAAAACTTAAGCATGCTCACTTAAGAAAATATTCCTGTAAAAGCGCAGCTAGTGACAAACGAACATTGTGCGATCTAGTCGTGAGCCGTGCATGCGATTATCGCCTTTGAGGTGACCATGCGGAACTTTGGCCCATAGTACAGTCAACAAAACAGATATCTAGGCAGAGTATACTAACATATTATATTTATATGTGAATTGCTTCATGTTCAATTTTATATTACTTTGTTTTAGCAATACTCCTACATTGTAACACACCAACACAAAATTGTATATTTTCACGAAATTGAACATTCACATACAAATATGTTAGTATACCCTGCCTATAGATATCTCTTTTGTTGACTGTACATCTAGCTACAGGCTACGGTGGGCGCGATAAAATAATATATGCTCTGAAAGAAAAAAAAATAGTGCCGCAGTTTGCAATAAAACTTTATCGTGTGGGTACTTCAGCTGGCGTTACTCGTATTAAAGACTGGCTGCCAAGATATGCTATACAGTCCTCCCCAGGAGCAAAGTTAAATGATGATATCTATATAAATAAAAAGAGAAGTCCTGACTGACTGACTCATCAACGCCCAGCCCAAACCCTTGGACCTAGAAAGCTGAAATTTTGCACAGAGGTTGCCTTTATAATGTAGACAAGGAATAAGGAAGGAATTCCCGGTAGTACGTTCCCGTGGTATATTTTCCGACATCCACGCGGGCGAAGCCGCTGGCAAATGCTAGTCCCTGATAAAATCTTACCATTAAGAATATAATTATCTGGTTCTTCACAATTCGGTGGACAGGGATTTAAGATGTGCAACTGCAGTAGATCTAAAGTTCAATGTACAGCCAACAGAAGCGCATGAAAAAAAAAGGAGGAGATTTCTCATTACGACCGGATATATACCTATACATAAAAATATATACTTATATATATAAATATATATTTTTTTTATGTGCGATCGCGGATAACTTCGTCGTTTATGAACCGATTTTGATGTTTCTTTTTTTGTTGGAAAGGAGATATTTCAAGGGTAGTACCATGATAAGGAAACCAGGATCTGATGATGGCATCCCAGAGAAATCGAGGGGAACCTTCAAATTTTATAGGCACACCTATAGCGATTTGGGTATTTTTTATAGTAACTCATGCATTTGCTCCCGGAAAGCTCCATTTGGTGAAGTGGAACTGATGAGGAAGACCAAAGATGGCCATCGGAACTACTCAATAATACGTATTTCACGGGTTGCGATTCGATAATTGGCTCGTCACAATAAATATGTTGAAGTGGACCTCATGTGACTTCACAATCAGTTCTAGCTCTCCTGGTTCCTAACTGGGAGAACTCCTCAACAATTATCTCGATTTATTAACTAATTAGTGATAATCATTTAATCACATCGCATCGCATCGCATCGCATTGGGTGTGAACCTGTTATGATGATGTTATGTTTTTTATTTAGTTATACAATGTTACACTATCTTAACTTATGATCTTGACTTATAAATAAAAAAAAAAAAAAAAAAAAAATTAACGTCCTTGTATCGGGAAAAGCAATATTTTGTAAAAGGTGATGAGCACTTGGCTATTGTAACTTAGATAAATTACAGACTGACCCACTAAAAATTGAAAAATAAAAAACTTTACAGAAAAAAAACAACCGACTTCCAAAAAAATACTACAAAGTGAAAAATAACTTTAATTTCGGAAGTCGGTGGCAAAAAACTAAAATAGAGATCCAAAGACACCGACTCCCGAAATTAAAGTTATTTTTCACTTTGTAGTATTTTTTTGGAAGTCGTGCATTTGCTCCCGGAAAGCACCATTTGGTGAAGTGGAACTGATGAGGAATGATGGCCATCGGAACTACTCATTATTCTATCGATAGTACGATCGTGTGCAGCCTGACGCATAATGACTATACCTATACACATAGTTTCGGATTTAGCCATCCTTGTTGATTTGCAACATTCATTCTGTATAAACAAATGAATTGAAAACCCTCCGTTTTTATAAAATAAATTTATTTCTCACGATCTTTCATTTAATTTATTTAACTCCTGAAAGTTGAGCTGGCTAGCGGCTTATATAACAAAACTCCCAAAAATTAAGTAGGTACCACTAAGAATTAGAAGTGTTATCTCAGTAACAATATCGAGTGCACAGGTTTGTAGTTACAATAAAAAAAAAAAATATATAAAAATAAAAATGTTTATTCAATAACTTACAGTAGTTACATTTATACTTTAGGAATGACCCTTTAAGCAAAATAAATGCTTGTGCTAGGACATTCCGCCCTTCAACTACAGTACAGTGTCGTATACAAGTTATTGAATTATGATAATGAATTTTTAAATAAGTAGACAAATCCTTCATTAACCAATAAAACCTTGAATAGAAAATTGTTACGACATAAACAAGGCGTTAGTTGAAGGTATTCGTTAATTTCAGTGTTTGTGATGTTCCATTTTTGTCAGCTTTACCAAGCAATTGACGGGCACCTCTGAATTTTTTTTTTTTTAAATGATGATAACTTTTTAGGTAGCACATAAGATGAGGATGTTTTTCAAACAATTTGTTTGCTGAGTGACGTGGTAAAATTTTGAAATAATCAACCCTGTTTATAGTGTACTCCTCATTACTTTCAAGTGAGTGATATTTTAAAATTTCTGAATACTGACATAACTTTAGAAAAGGGTCAGCTTCAAATTAAAATTGAAGTAAAAGCTATTCGATTCGCTGATTTAGAGATAAATGCAATATTATGACCAATTTTGGGTACTTTCCTAAATATATTTCCCAAAAGGCTCCATTAATCCATCAGATATTTATGTAGGTATTCACTATCAGAACACACACACACACTATTGCACACAATAACTTTTATTTGCTCTGAATATTCTTTTAAAAATTGTCAAAATCTGAGTTTTCAAAGTCGTTAGATTTAGGGAAATCCATCAATTTCTTCATCAAATTTGACTATTTAAGTCATTATGCGTCAGGTCGCACACGATCATACGAAAACCAAAGGCTCTGAAGCTCACTATATTTTTGGTCCATTTTAGAAATCTGAAAGTGGATCCCTGACCACGGGACTCGTATCTGAAACTTTTCAAATATATTTTCGGTGTTCTCTCATGATGCCGCACCTACTCAGCTATCAACTTTTCGCCCTGCATAATTATGCTTGCTCGAAAACCCTCGGGCTCTCCTGCCATTAAGACCAATAATTTTCCTATTAACGTCATGGCTGACACCATTATACAACGTTGTATAAGTTAGTCCTGAAAACGTTTACTCAACTTTATAATAAGACATTACAGTCACGCGACTGAAACATCGTGAACGTCTATTAACTAAATAGTTAGCTAAATAGGTACCACTATATAACCGTTTTATATCATGAAGTCTTATACGACTGGAGTCATACGAAGTTTATGCTTGTTATTAATAGATCAAAAAAATAATAAAAAAATAATTTCGGAACAATAACAAAAGACAGTAAAACAAGTAAAACGATGATAGCTGCAAAAGTATAAACTGTAGCGCAGCTAACAACGCCCTTCTCCAGATACAGAATGGAATAAATGTTCCATGCAAAAAAGAGAATTTAGATCGGATGGAATAGGGTGTTTAAATTATTATGTAGGTACTTAGTGCTATCAAATATAAAAAAAAAATTGAGCTCTTACATACATCAGGGAGTTGTCTGATGAAGTCATGACAATAGCCCGCCTTTGCCGCTGCGATGATTTCTTCGTCCTTAGCAGCTGGGTTACTCAATCTAGAATAATAAAAGATACTTTTAGATATAAAATTTAATCAACGAAAGTCTTTTACTTGAATTTAATTTGTGGAGGAAATCGAATCTCCGATATGACATAAACCCAGCGTGTAGAGAGGACACCTCAACCAGACCTGAAGCCGGGAGTGAACTGAACCGGTTGAGTCTCACGCCAAGTGATGTAAATTGATTGCTTTTATGTACTTAAGTATAAAATGCGCCATAATTTATTCTTCGTAAACGTATACCGTGGTCCGGACTAATTGTATCATTTTGTTGCAAATCTCGGCTTAATTAAATCTCGACATTGGCCTAAACTTGAACTTAAATATTATTAAGAATGTCATGCACTTACCAACAACTAGCTTTCGAGCTTTATCAGGAGAATCAGAGAGTTGATTTACTTGTCAGAAAATTTGATCTGAGTCAGCCGCCGCACCCATGGAGGAATCCAAAGTTACAGCATGTCAATGTTGTAAAAAAAAACAAAAATTTCAAACCGCGCCCAAACCATAGGGCACGGTTTTTGCGATCATCTTCAACCCAAAAAAAATAGTCAGCTGCATGGAAGTGAGGTGAATATATTATATAGGGTGACAGGTAATTATTGACCGATACTTAACCACATGATTACACTCATGATAACAAACAACTTTTACTATGGCACCAAACCTGAAATCGCGAAAAAAAATCAGCTGCCCCATACATTCATGTTCGCTTAACTCGTCAAAATGTAGGGAGCAGCTGATTTTTTTTTTCGCGATTTCTGATTTGGTCCCAAAGTAAAAGTTGTTTGTTATCATGAGCACAGTCATGTGTTTAGGTATCGGTCACTAATTACCAGTCACCCTATATAATATCAGTTACGTAAATGAACTGGATTGTTGCGATGGCACATCAGGACTAAATCCGAAATCTATGGTGAGTAGGGCAAAGTGGTCAAAAGAACCGTGACCTCAATTTTGAAGGAAAATAAAACTGCATTTTTTGTTCTTTAAAAAAGCTTCTGCCTGAACCAGTTATCGAACGCGATTCCCTTATTAAAAAGCATCTTGTTTTTTAATCAGAGCGATAGTGTTGCTGACAAGGATCAAATACTGCAAAGGAATACTTTGTGTAAAATCAAAAGTTTTTTTCAAATTTTTATGTTGCATAAATTACGAAAAAGTTTAAAAACTTCCATTTCCTTTGATTTGTCACATTATATTTGTTGACAGCATTTGATCCATACTAGCTATACTATCGGTTAGTACAATAAAAAAGGGTGCTGTTTTTGTAAAAAAAAAAACCAGTTCGATGCTGACTGTGTTAAAAGCTTTATCAAAAACCAAAAATGCAGTATTATTTTCCTCCTGCAAAATTGGAATCATGGTTCTTTTGACCACTTTGCCCATAGTTTCGAATTTAGTCCCAAAAGGTTTTGACGCTGTAAGAAATTACTTTTTTTATAAGTTATTTTTTACAACTTTGACATGCTGTAGCTTCAGACTCCCCCGTGGGTGCGGCGGCTGATCATGACATTCGTGATTAGTGAATATTAATTCGGCATAAAATTGGTCGCAAAAATCGAGCAGTACCTCCCCTACTATTAAGAAGTTTATTTAACTACTAGATGTTGCACACGGCTTTGCCCGCGTGTATATCGGAAAATATCGCACGGGAACATAAACGTACTACCGGGATTAATTCACAATTGCATGGGTTTAAATTTTTTTGCGTGGAACGATAATTATTTTTCTAAAATTAAAGTAGCTTAAGTTAGTCCTTATAACATCAGGTATCTGCCAGTGAAAGTCCCGACAAAACGAGTCCAGCCGTTTCGGAGATAAAGCGGAATAAACAAACAGACTTTACTAAAGTTTAAAAAAAAAATATTTTGTTACAAGTACCGTATAAAAAACAAAACTATTACGAGTATAATTATCCTATATGTAGGCGAATCCAGTGCCTCCAGATAGGACTCTAAATACGTTCAGCAATGGCCCTCAGGTATTCGTTAGGACTGTCTCTCACTCTGCGCATCAACGATGCTGCTCTTTTTCTAATTGTGATTCTGCAAACATCGCTGACGCACTGCAATATACTTTCATATCTTATCAAAATATGTGATGACTTACAAATGCTCTTCGAAAGTCTCGCTAAAACTCAATAACAGATTGACCAATTAGGTTTTTTTTTCTAGTTTTGTTTGCACTAATACAGGGTAAATAAAAGAAAAAAAAAAATAGGAAAAAAAGAAATTTAAATTTCGACAGGACAACGTCTGGCGGGTCAGCTAGTTGCAACACAACGTTCCGGCGCTATAGCGACATTAATTAAAGACAGGTAGGGCTAGTGGCCAGTAATCATAAAAAGTATAATAAGAAAAAAAATCAAACAAACTAAATAATAACCAAAATTAGGATCACTCTATGCAAAGGACTCATTCATGAAGCTATTGTTCTATATCAACTGGTAAAAGGTCGTTGACCGACTCCTTTTTTTTGTTCATCGTTTGTCTATTGTTCTGACCCAGCTGTGAGTAGCTTCATGAATGATTTTTTTGCAAAACCCCCACAAAAAAACTCGAGTGGCGTGACCTCTTTTTCTCGTTCGCTTTAATTTCATCTCTGCGCTACAGGTTGCTCCAAGATGCTATTTTAGAAAATTATAACTAAATCAATAAACGATAACGTTTAATAAAATTAAAATATCTTTATAAAAAACCGGCCAAGTGCGTGTCGGAACACGCAAAATAAAGGGTTCCGTAGTTGAAAAGAATTTATCCCAATAAAAAAGTGAAAACCGACTTCAAAAACCAAAAATGAATAAAATTACTTTTTTAAAAAACTTAACAGCTTCTGAAGTCGGTGCCAAGCTAAGGTGCATTGAAGAACTGAAGACACCGACTTCAGAAGCTGTTTAAGAAAGATATTTTATTCATTTTTGGTTTTTGAAATCGATTTTTACTTTTTTAAAGTAAATTTTAAAAATTTTCCATTTTTAGTTGAATACATACACACATACATAAGTAAGCCCACGACGAACGAAAAAAAGAATCATCAAAATCGGCTTAGAAATGCCGGAGATACAGTATATTCGTATAACTTCGTACATAAGACTAATTACATAATGTATTTATTATCTAATAAAACTTTCCTGAAAGCAATTATCAAGATTGGTTCATTAGTTTTTGAGAAAATCGCGGACAAACCAACATACATACATACGGGTTGAACAGAGAACCTCGTTTTTGTAGTCTGTTAACAATGGATCCCTGATAAAAATTTTTTTATGTCATAAAACTACAAATTAACAATTTTCGGACGTTTTCCTTTTTTTTTTTACGTATTCGATATTAATTTCAACTTGATATCTCCACGCGTCCTTGAGCAAAAGGATCTGGGGGCCAACCACCACCTCTTAAAGCAGTATTATTTTAATGTTACTTCAGTGTGAGAAAGAGATGGAGCTATACAGGACGTCTAGCTCCATCTCTTTCCCACACTCATGTAAGATTAAAATAATACTGCTTTAAGAGGTGGTGGTCTAGCTCCAGGACAGACTGACAAACTTGAATTTTTTTTATGCGATAGAATTACAAATTAACATTTTCCAGACTTTTTCCTTTACTTGTGCAGTAAGACCTTGCTTCTTGCCAAATTCCATTATTCTAGGTCAACGGGAAGTACCCCGTAGGTTTTGATTTACTTGCGACAGTTGCGAGTATCAAAATGTATTGCAAAATGGCCGTATTTTTTTATTGCGTTGACTTAGTAGCTTGATTTTTTTTAAACTCTAAGGGACCATAGACTTACGTATTCGGTATTAATTTCAAATTGATGTCTCCACGCGTCCCTGAGAAAAAGGGTCATGACAGACTGACAGATTTGAACAATTTTTTTTATATATTATGATAGAATTACAAATTAACAATTTTCGGTCTTTTTCCTGTATTTGTGCTATGAGAGCTTGCTTCTTGCCAAATTTCATGATTCTAGGGCAACGGGAAGTACCCTATAGGTTTTGATTTACTTGCTAGTATCAAAATATGTCGCATAAATGGCCGTATATTTTTATTACGTTGACTTAGAAGCTTGAGTTTTTTAGGACTCCAAGAAACCATAGACTTACGTATTTGATATTAATATCAACTTGATACCTCCACGCATTCCTGAGAAAAAGGGTCTTAACAGACTGACAGACAGATAGACAGACAGACAGACCTTTTGAGGTACGGAACCCTAAAAACGAAAACGCGGAACCGTATATGCGTGTCAAATTAATGTCGTCATTGCAGCGGCACGTTGTATATAAAAAGCTGTTACAGTCCTACCAACTAATCTGTGAACTGAAAGAGGACGCCACCGTCGATGCGTCGACACAATCGAATGACATGCGTCGGCGCACAATCGAAGACATTTCAACATGACGGCCGTAGTTATAATTTTCGCCATTTCACAGATAGGAGGTATTATTGGTAGGAGTGTATTTTGAAATTACAAACAGACACTTCAATTTTATTTACTTGATTGATTTGATGATTACCTAATATTATCTCTGATAGTTCCAGCAAAAAGAACGGGTTCTTGTCCAACGACCGCGATATGGTTCCTGTAGTGTCTGACGTTCATGTTCCTCAAGTCATAGCCAGAAGCCATAACCTTCCCCGATTCAGGGTCGTACATCCTCTGGATGAGTTGCAGCACGGTTGACTTGCCGCAACCACTCGAACCCACCAGCGCCACCGTCTCGTTGGCATTTATCTTCAGATTTAGCCCGTTTAACACCTTGCACAAAATATTTGGTCAAAAAAGGTTGGTGTTTAATATTTATAAGTAGGTAACTGGCAATGATGCAGATGATTCCCGTCTTTGGTATACCGTTTAAATATTCATCAAACCAAATCAAATCATGACATTCAAAAACTTGATCACAATGTTCTGTGAAGTTATACCTGTACGTCACTACGTGCTGGGTATCTAAAATGCACATCCTTAAACTCAATGTCCCCACTGAGTCGAGGTTTTTCACCCTCAGTGGAAAATACGTCTATGAGTGGCTTTCGGTCAATGACTGCATAGACTGCAGCAGCAGATGCTCGGGCTACCGCAATGGCTTCCATGTGAGGAGCTGTAAGTCCCACGTTTTGAGCTCCTTGTAACACACTGAAGAATACCTGAAAGCAACGTTCGAAAATCAAAATTTTAGCATTTTTATAATCACTATCCGAAATAATTATGAAGATACGAGTAGCTAGGGAACACAGATATCTAGATGAATGGGAGGGAAGATTGTAGTAGTAGTGGACTCATCTCGGCACAAGCAGAGCAGAACTGACTAGTGCGGTAATAATAGCAAATTATCTGTATCTTGTTTGATTGATATTATTAATGAAGACGACAAGAAAAATAATAGACTTACAATCATGAGTACAGCTGGAGTATATAAAGGGTTTTCTTCGTGTCTGCTTTCTAAGATGAGAGCGACTCCGTACCAAAACGCTAGCGCATATGTAGCGTAAATGATGAACCACATAACCCCGCTGCCTATGCCTGCGAACACACCTTTCTTCATACCCATCTTCTTAGCTGGTTCCAAGCGACGTGCATATCTGGAAAATATAATTAGGGCCAGGTTATTCGGCCTTTGAAACGCTACCTCTGCCTCCCCGAAATGCAGCGCGACGTGTTTATTTACGACTCGTCGCCGAAGACTTCGCGGAAAATCCATGCCACAGTGTAAAATATTTGCAGTTGATCAACTTAATTAGTTTTTCATAGGTCGATTTTTATGGTTCCGTAGCGAATGGCAAAAAACGGAACCCTTATGGATTCGTCATGTCTGTCTGTCTGTCCGTCCGTATGTCACCGCCACTTTTTTCCGAAACTATAAGAACTATACTGTTGAAACTTGGTATGTAGATGTATTCTGAACCGCATTAAGATTTTCACACAAAAATAGAAAAAAAAAACAATACATTTTGGGGGTTCCCCATACTTAGAAATGAAACTCAAAAATTTTTTTTCATCAAACCCATACGTGTGGGGTATCTATGGGTAGGTCTTCAAAAATGATATTGAGGTTTCTAATATATATTTTTTTATAAACTAAAAAGTTTGCGCGAGAGACACTTCCAAAGTGGTAAAATGTGTCGCCCCCCTGTAACTTCTAAGAGAATAATAAGAGAATGATAAAACTAAAAAAAATATATGATGTACATTACCATGTAAAATTCCACAGAAAATTAGTTTGAACGAGATCTACTCGTAGTAAGTAGTTTTTTTTAAATACGTCATAAATTGTAAACCGCAATTTAACTACAAGTACTTTTATATTAATAATAAATAAAAATAAAAATATTTATTTGACACTAGGAAATACATGTTGCAATCAAGTTAAAATAATAGCACACTAATGTATTGTAACAATCAGATCCTAACCCCCAAACTAGGCCTGGACCTGTATATTATGTTACTTGCTGCTACATCTCCTTTTTTTCATGGCTGTTACAGCGCTTTCGCACTACGATTACGATCCGACACCGATAAACACGGGATTTTGTTTTCTAGAATAAATAAACGCCTGTTTGTGCCGTTCCTGCATATAACACCTAATAGCACAACACTGCATACACTAAGTGATTTTTACAATTATTCCTGACGAAACCGGCTATCGCTAAAAAATATAACAGTAGACTGTACACACGAGATTTCTCATTAACTGTCAGCTAACAGATATTTATTTTTATTATAATCATAGATGAACTTGTGTACCTATATTTTATCATGTTCTGAGACAGTGACACGCCGTCTTGCGCTGAAAAACAGCGCCGTTGATTCGTGCCTTCGTGCACGGGCCACGGCATTATGCTGACCGTTAGCCGTTTCGCGCGGAAGTGACACAAATTTCCGTTTTGTTTTGGTTTTTAAGCCTAGATATATAATAACTCTATGTAATGTGCGTCACCTTCATGTGAATAAACAGTTTTTCTTTCTTCTTTTTTCTTTCTTTCAGATTAGGTGAAAATTTAAAAAAAACAATTGTTGGTAGATACTAAAATAAATTATGTTGTTCTATAAATTTATTTATAACGTTTTATCACAGATTAATTCAGATGGGACACTCCGATAACGTTTTACCACAGATTAATATAGATGGGACACTCCGCTGTTTAGGTATGAAGCTACAAGTAAGCGATGGGCTCATCTCACTGGGTCAATTCAGTGTGGGCTGCCGCGCACCGGCCGGCTCACACGTTAGTTCGATACTCACTCACACGCCGCGTCGTAAAAGAAGACAACCCTAAGGAGTCAGAAGGTATAAGAGTTACGCGATAGAAAGAGAGGCAACTTTTATAGGTGAATATAACTGTAGATAATGAAGCGTTGTGCGACCTGATTTGCACTTTATTGTGTCGTAGCAAGAGTCGCTTTTTATTTAAAAAATTTTGCGGAGTGTCCCATCTGTGGTGTTACTTATATTTCCCTAAAAACTAAACCCCCGAAATATTAACATGAACTCCGTAAAAGAGTTACAATGACTGTGACGCAACATTTTTGCACAGCGGGGTCAGCGAGTTCATTTGAACTGCGCGTTCGCGCGACTTGCCACGCGGGGAGGGAGGTAACGCTAAATGCTACTGCGCTCGAATATCCTGGCCTTATCGTTCGTTACAAAAGGAACTTTTGTGCTAAATTTCTTGCTTCTAGACCCAGCGGTTTAGGCTGTGCATTGTCTGTCAATGAATATAAGAATTTTATCAAGTAGACAAGCCGTGTGCCCAATGGTATTTTCTTTCGACATAAAATGGTGAATTTTCATACAAACTTTCATCCCCTATTTAACCCCTTTAGTAGCTGAATTTTCAAAAATCCTGAATTTATTTTCTTTATTAAGTTATACGACTCAATAAAGAAAATAAATTCAGGCTAAAAATGGTCTTACTGTTTTCCTTACACTGTAACCATATTCTTTTGTTTTTGATGTTTGCCACCGCTCATGAAGATCCGTAAATTTTGACAGCTACATATATAGGAACAATTGCCGTACTTTATTCCCAAGTGACGTACCTAGCACCTACTGCTACAGAACACCACACCACACACCTGCACCTGCTGCTGATTTATTATTTTAGGACATCAAAATTAATTTAGTGTATTTTTAAACCGTCCCCGGACATGTCGGATTGCCGTCCCATCGGACTATTTAGCAAAACAAAAGAAGCTTTAATGCAAGTACTCGTATTAATAAATATGTTTAAAGTTACAAACCAACAAAGATACGATACGTCATCGACGAACTTGCTTTGGAACATGGGCACCGAGTGATACGGTTACCACCTAACCAGGCTACGTTCACACGGCGCTATTTTTCAAGTGTATAGAATACGATATTTTATCGTAAACAGTGACTATTTGTACTCAAAACTGAAAGTCAGTTCACACAGAGCCAAAACGATACGAGAAAATCCGCTATTTGAGAAATATCATTACGATTTTTATCGTGTTCCATGCGTGGTCGTGTTAGTATAGCACTTTTGTTTGAAACAGAGAAGTTTTCTACCAGTGAAAAGAAATTCTCTGGTAGAAAATCGTCAAGTAACGAAAAAGCGTTTAAATGCCCCTCCATGCGACTTTCTCTCTCTGTCTTTTTCTATTATTTATCTTGAAAGAGACAAAGAGAGAGAGGACTAAAATGATGACAGACAAGGACGGAGAGGAGGAAAATTTTCGAATTTTTCATCATGGGTGTCGTTTTCATGGTTTTCGAGGGAGCCAAAGCCGGTGTGAAGTCAAAATGAAAATTCAAGATGGCGGCTGTGAAAATTTTGTGTTTGTGATTACACATACACACATACACATCATATACATCATACGTTAGAAGGAACTTCATTCCTGACGGTGGTCCCCGATCGCACATTTTTATTTTTTTCTAATTTTCATTGTTGTTGCCAGAGTGAAAGTTGGTATCCGACTGACAACCGGACACATTGTATTTATATTATGTGTAATTAATGTAGGACATGGTAGTAGCGAAGACGGTTCGATGGAGAGTGAATATAGTAATATGGATGAATCTGAAGAAAAAATCTTTGAAAAATATGTTTTAAAACGTCTTCATAAACGCCCACGATAAAAAATTATAAAATACTCGCACTTGACTATAATTTTATCGATAATAATTTGCAATGTGTCGTAGCACTATCGTAAAATGACAATTAAACGTCATCATACCACATAGAAATAATCACTTTATCGAAAACGATATTATGAATTAAAACTATTGTTACGTAGACGCTAACGCCATCTATTATCGAGTAGTGGATCTACACGATACGTATTACGTAGACGCTAACGTCATCTGTTATCGAGTAGCAGAACTACACGATACGTCGATTCGTGGCAGATGTTTCTAGAACATTCTAATTCCCGTAAGTACTGGAATGTTCTCGAATTATGTCCTCGAACTTACACTCGACATACTCGTATAAATAGAGGGTGGCCAGCGGTGTACGGCACCCCCCATCCAGCCTGCCCCGTCTGGCTGCTCTATTATTAGCGACGCTCAGTCGCCTAATATTTTACCTTAGTCTATAAGCCCTGGCCAGAGGCTTTAAGTTCGCTTAAAGCACCCACAGGAAACGCTCGGTTAAGCAGTCTCGACCCCCAGTGGTCAACTGCGAGATGTCACAAAAACGAAAAAACGGTGTACGGCAGTTCAGCTAGGAATGCGAAACAGTGAACACCAGTGGACTAACAGTGAACTACAAGTGATTCAGGTGATTCTGCTTAAAGTTTCTGATTACTGTATTTGTGATTATTTAAATATAGTGTGTCTTTGGTGAAAACTGGCATAAATTTATTTATCCCGAACCCCAGCTCGTAACACTATAATATAATTACGAGATATTTTTTCTGAGCTGTTGCAATTTCCTATCTAATGTGTTCTTCTTTTATTTGAATTTTTTGAACAACTGCAGGGAGAGCGAATTTTTAAACATTTTGACAGAGGTCCAACCTCGATGACGTCCCGCAGGACTCTGAGCGCGAGCCGATTTAGCCCGATTTACTAATTTTGTGTTTATTTAGAAAAAACCGGCCAAGTGCGTGTCGGACCACGCAAAATGAAGGGTTCCGTAGTTGGGATGAATTTATCTTAAGAACAAACTTAACATTGTAGTTGAAAAACATGTTCTCCCATACATTCCAACTGTAAATGTAAGTTTGTACTCACAATATTGATAAATTTACCATGTTATTTTAATATAGATTTTTACAGACTTCTTATAGGTTTTCCTGTAATCTACAGGTAAAGATCTATTTTCTGTATTTTTTTCAAAATTTTAGGGTCAGTAGTTTCGGAGATAAGGGGGGGAATAGTTAATTTTCGTCTATTTTCTTAAATAACTTTAAAACAAATTATTTTAAAATTATAAAAAAAATATATTTCAGACCCTCATAGTAAGCCCTTTCATTTGACATGCCACATGGTGTAGTTTGCAATTATTTTTTTTTAATTTTCTTATTTGTCCCCCAAAAGTGACCTCTATATTCAAAATTCATTTATTTACTGTACCCGTCCGTGTTTGGGTCACAGAAATTCATATGTGTACCAAATTTCAACGTAATCGCTCCATTAAATTCGGAGCAAATTGGCTGTGACAGACGGACGGACAGACAGACAGACAGACACACGAGTGATCCTATAAGGGTTCCGTTTTTTCCTTTTGAGGTACGGAACCCTAAAAATGTATTACATCCAACCGTAGAATTCTCTCTTAAATACTATTACCTTATGGTACATGCAATTTTCATATCATTTTGTGCTATAATTAGGAATTATAACGAAAAATTGTTTTGAAATCAAACCAATTTCGGATTCTTTTTTCATCGATCAAATTACAATTATTCTGTTTTGAACCGTAGATTTTCCTAAAGCAAGGATGTATCTATGGCATATATTTTTTTCAGGACCTAAATACCCTAATTTGACTGTTTAAAATTGATTCTAAAAACAGGAAAATTTAAATGGTGTGCACTTAAGGACAGACACGATACTTTTAGGATCGACTATCAACGATTTTTAGCATCGATCGGCAACCGAAAGCAAACTAGCAAAGAGTCACCAATTTATCGATTGCCGATGCTAAAAGTAGGTATCATATCTATCTTTTTATATTATACTAGCAACCCTGCTTCGCACGGTTTTTACGACTTGACAAAACATCGAGAATTCTATAATATATGTTAGTTTTAACATTAATTCCAGAATAAATTATCCAAGCGATGGTGGAAACCACATCAAAATCCGTTGTGTAGTTTTGAAGAACAACGCGGTCACACAGACAGACCCGAAAAGTGACTTTAATTTATATAGAATATCTATATCTATGGCTCTAAATCTCTGGTGCAATGTCCTACATCGTCGGCAATCGTTTCGCAAGAGTAGTTGATGATACTAAAAAGTTCGGTAATACCTGTCAATTTCTTTATTTTGTCCACCAAATGCGACCACTGTTCTTATTGCAGACAGCACTTCTTCTGCGACAACGCCTGCTATGCTGTACGCTTTTAATTCTTGAGAAGTCAATGACGATTGCACCTAGAATAAACAGTTTATTATGTAAGTGCAACTAGAGTTTCCATTTTCATTTCCCGAAACACCTAAGTTAAAATCTTAATTAAAAATCGGCCGGAATTTTTGTCTTCTCGTTCATTCTCATGGCATCACTGTATTTGTTTTCACACACTTATAATATGTATTAAGTAGTTTCAATAAAAAGTTTACATATCATCGTTTTCCTGGCCATAACCTAATCTATCGGGGTCGGCGCAACATGCCACTTTTTTCCACACGTCTCTATTAGTCGTCATCTCGGCAGTCAACCCCTTTCTAGCCATATCATCTTTCACACAGTCCATCCATCGTTCGTTTGGTCTTCCCCTACTCTTATAGCCATCGACATTCATACTCAAAACTTTCCTCACGACAATTTCCTCTTAGGTTATACCAGCTGCGCCCCGCGGTTTTACCCGCGTAGATCGGGATGAAAAATAGCCAATGTGTTATCCAGGGTATAAGCCTAGGAATAAGCTATCTATATACCAAATTTAATCCAAATCGGTCCAGTTGTTTGAGTGCGAAGAAGTAACAAACATAAAAATACACCCCCACACACACACTCCCAAACGTTCGCCTTTATAATATTAGTGTGATTTATAAATAGTTTCATAGCGTGGAGTATGGTTGCGATCCTCGGCAGTGAGATTATACCAACCTTAGCAACAACAGCCGTGGTGGCTATCACAACTGGTGTACACGATAGGATCACGAGAGTAAGCTCCCAGCCGTAAATAAAGGCGATGACCACTGATATGACGAACGACATCACCAGGTAAAGGAAGATGGGCACTTTCTCCGCGATCCCTTCGCGAAACTTCTCGATGTCACTTAACAAAAAATGGAGTTAGATTAATATCATAATATAACATCACCTCTGTATTTACCGAAGTAGTACTTAGAGAAAAGGGGTGGCGAAAATGCTGACGTCTTACGTAAAAGGGGCCGAGCCTATTATCACTAACAGGGCACAAATCCTGACTCCAGACTGCTTCTATGAATTTTATACAACGTGCTGCTGCAATGGCGACAATTGTTCAACACGTGGCTATGGCACTAGCCTTACCCGCGTGTTTAATTAATGTTTTGGTCATAGGGTGTTTAGGTCTTTTGAGACGGAATTTTTTACTTGTGTTGATAAAATAAAATGTATAAGTACTTTTGTACCTTCACATTGGATACAATGTTATGGAACAAAGGTTGTTGACAATATATAGATGATATGTATGTATGTATGTATATATGTATGGTTTCTTGTCAGTGTATACAACTTTTTGGGGCTGACTGTACATGGTAGAGAAACCAAGGGTCGTTTTCAAGGAGTAACATTCAAGGGAGTCGATAAATTTGACTGAGAAATTAATCAGAAACACCGGGTTCATCATCAATTACATCAGAAATTAAGAGAAAAAAACCTTCGATCAAAGAAAAAACTGTTATCTACCAGTCGTATGTATACTTACTCAGACACTTTGGTTGCGAAGTTCATGCTAGTATTCAAGTCATACCACGACATGTCTTGACGAATTACAGCTCGCAGAAACAATGCCTTTAGTCTGTTGACCTGGAAGCATTCGGAACATTTTATATAGGGGTGCAACTTCACAATACTAGGTAAAAGTAACTAATGATACTTTCAGCCCGAGTTCTTACGTGAACCAATTGATATTTTTGTGCCTTGATTAGTTAACCTACTAGCATAGTGTCACATAGTCCCAAAAGTCTGTCAATATCCCTTCTTTGAATCTTGCTCACCTGTTTAAGTGCCATATAATTGAAGATATCGACACTGATGGCGGCGACGATGAACTGGCCAATCGAGAACGCTATGCAGCCGATGCCGAAAGCTTGGGAGTCTTCAATCAACGCCTCCCTGTTCTCTTCTTTCGATGCGTCTGTACTGTTGTACGTTAAATAGTCAATATGGTATCAGACCATAAACGTGCACTGCTGTGTAGCAGTGCCTGAATAGGAACTGCTGTATGGTAAACAGCAGTCCCTATTCAGGAACTAAAGCAAAGAGCTGGATTGAATGATCGTTAAAATGGGAAAACCGGGATTTGTCCGAATTTAATCACAGATTTTGTGATCATACTTACCTGAAATGGTTTTACTATCGCAGCTTCATAAACAAATCTGTCTGGGATTTGCCACATGCAGAGTTACAGTCGCTCCATGTTAGGTACAAGATCATATTACGTCGCAAATTGTGGGCTGGAAGTCGATCACAGCATTCACAACCCAGTAAGCAAAAGGATAAGTGGATGATGCAGGATGATGGCTTCTTGACATCGTTTAGTTGGCTATTATAACGTTCACAGGAGTGAATCGGGGGGGGGCTTTAATCGATCAGCGTAATGATCATTCAAACAAACCAGTAGATAACTTACAGTATTTTGCCTCCACCGAATAACGAAATGGTGTAAGTCTCGGTAGAAGTTCCGACCCTAGTAGTGCGGTCGATGAGGAGTGCTACAAACTCGCCATAGATGATGACGCCCAGAGGCACGAAGAAACCATTGATGCAGGACAGGATTACTCCAAAAAACAGGATTAGCATCTCATACGGCTTAGCATACCTGTACTGTGGAGATAAATTAATCATAGTTATAGGTATCAAGTTGGTTAGTTCAAGAAAGGGATTTGGAATCACCGTACTCAACTCACTAAACTCACACACTGACTTATTACTTGTTAAACTTTTTAGAAAAATCGTCTACTAAGTCGGTTGTTTTTTTTTTTGAAAAAAGTTTTTTGTAAATTTTGACGTTCAAAAATGCCTTTTATGTGCTTACCAAAGTTGCGCGTCCACCGGGTCGAATCGGAGCGTCGGCACCGTACGAATTTGTTGCTTTGCATTGATTTCTATGGTACTGCGTGCACTGGATCGGCAAATCTGCGGCAGGACCGTATTTCTGCCGATGACGTCACCGCAGTAAACGCGCCCAGTGTTACCAGGGACACGGTTTAAGCGTCCCCGAAACGATCAATTGCAATTGTCAATTTTTTAAGTGATTGATGCGCAAATTGAATTGAATAACAAACAAAAACATTTTTAATTAAAATTACTTTCAAAAGAATAACTAAGGCCCGCTTTCTTGATGCGTAATTAACTCAACCAAGTTAAAAATAGTAACTAATGGTTAAATTTGGCTCTCAATATGCCAAAATTTAACCATTACTTACTATTTTTAACTATTGGTTGAGTTAACTAGGCATCAAGAAACCGGTCTTAATAGAACACTTAAAAATATTTTATGTCTATTGTTCCACGTCCTGTCGCAATGCAGACAACTCTAGGCCTAACATATAAATCCCTGTCAAAATAAAATAGCCCTAAGCCATGCATAATATTGGTAATTTTACTTTAAAAAAGGGAGAAATCCCTAAAAGTGGAACCACTGGTTGTTATTGCCGATGCAAAATCAGAATGCAGTGGACGCATCCTATCGGCATTTTGTAAGTCCGGACGCTTCGTACGGTGCAGACGAACCGATTCCGACCCGCACCCTAATTGCGTAACACATTATCATTCGGAGTTGGTTTCATTTTGAGTTCCACAACATTCATTGCGTTATTTACGTTGTCGAGCAGAAAAATTTTTCGAACATATAAAAAAAAAAAAAAAAATGTTTATTTCAATAACTTACAGTAGTTACATTTATACTTTAGGAATGACCCTTTAAGCAAAATAAATGCTTGTGCTAGGACATTCCGCCCTTCAACTACAGTACAGTGTCGTATACAAGTTATTGAATTATGATAATGAATAAAAAATAAGTAACAAATCCTCCATTTTAAAGGAGGAAAAAGGACATATGAAGCATTGGATTAGCACTTTGTTTCAAAATGATACCAACTCCGATGGATAATGTGTTACGCGGGTGCCTGCCGTTTTGCCAAAAAGATTTTGACAAAATTTCATTACCCAAACAAATTTTAGCAACCTTTTTTTATACCATTGCAATATTTCGAATGATTTTAGTACGCATATTTTCATTTGGTCAAATTTTTACTTGGCAAAATATTACTAAGTATAATGTCATTATGGAATTTGGTCTTTAATCAAATGATTTATTACAGCAAACAATCTTCAGACAGTAAACGTTTGGTGAAATGATTTGTTAAGACAAAAAATATTAAGGCAAAAATAAGATTTTTAGACATTTGACTTGCTGGTTAAATTTGATGTCTTTTGCGTACTTCTTTGTAAGTTTTTGTGCTTGAATTTGTCTGAAACAAGTCAAATTTATGGTTACTTGATATTAGTTTATTTATGGAAGTAGTTAGAGTAGGTTAATTATTTAAAAAAAAATGGTTAGGTTAGGTTAGGTTAAAACTGTGACCTCCTACGCACGAGCCGAGCGAGCGAAGCGAGCGGTGCCGCGGTAGCGGCCGGCGAGTGCCAGACACGACTTGCATTAATAGATAAAAATATATTGTTTTTAGTAGGTTATCCGGAACTCAACAATTTAGATTAGGTTAATTTTTTCTTTAAAAAAAATGGGTAGGTTAGGTTAAGTTAAAACTGTGACCTCCTACGCACGAGCCGAGCGAGCGAAGCGAGCGGTGCCGCGGCAGCGGCCGGCGAGTGCCAGAAACGACTTGCATTAATAGAAAAAAGAGATTGTTTTTAGTAGGTTACCCGGAACTGAATTATTTAGATTAGGTTAATTACTTATTTTTAAAAAATGGTTGGGTTAGGTTAGGTTAAAACTGTGACCTATTACTACCTACTGTGCCAGGAACGACTACATTATATAGAAAAAGAAGAGCACACATTGAGCGCCATTTATGATTTACCTCCTACCCACTTAGTAGTTCACATTTTTGCCATTGAAGTTTGACTGAATAGGAAATGGTGAATTGAAAACTGACGATACTAAATAAGTATTTGGCTTATTTGATTTTGCATAAAAACTGTTATTCCAAATGAAATATTTGACTAAATAAAAAATGTTAGAAGTACTAGTTGGTAAACAAGTTATAGTTTAAACGTTCATTTGCCAAACATTAGGTTTGCGTTACAACTTTTTGTGAATAGATTTTTTGCAAAGTAATAATTTGGCAAATGAAATTATGCGAAAAATTTTTTGGGAAGTGAAAATTTGTCAAATTCCTTTTGGTCAAACAAGGGAGACCCGTGTTACGCAATTAGGGTGCCGGTGGACGTGCAACTCCAGCTGACCCCGCGAACTTCGTACCGCCTCAGAATCAATAAACGTTGTGTTAACTTAGTAGCAGAATTAAATTCAGTTTTTTATATTAACATAAAATTAATTAAATTCAATAAATGCTCAGACTGAACAAAAACCAAGATATAGCGCTGCGAACAATACAGTGAAGTATACGCAAAACTACACCTCGCTCTGTGGATACACGCACACATTTACACCAAACTATACCTCACTAAATGCAGTGCACCTATGTTTACGAAACCCGAAACGCGAGGCCTCACGTTACTGTTGACAGCGCTATGTCTTGGTTTTTATTTACTCTAAGAATAAATGCACAAAAATAAAAATTAAAAGTATTTGAATTACATTTAAATAATTGTAATTCACGTGGCAGCAACACGTACAGAAGAAAAGTAGTAGAGATGGTGCGAAACCTATTTTGCTAAGTTTCATCAGTCGTTGTTAACTCTATCGAACGCCTTCCGAAAGTCAAAATAAAGTACGTCTACCTGACGCCCACGATCAAAGCTAGAGGAGATATAATCGACTAGTGTCAGGACATTCGTGTCAACTGACCTCTTACTTCTAAAACCGTGCTGCTCATTACACAAATATTTGCTAACTTGCTCGTATATAACATTGTGCAGGATGTTTTCAAAGATCTTCGCCGGGGAAGATAAAATCTTCAACGGAACTTTTGTTTTGGGTTTCAGGAATAGGTGTTACTCTAGATACTTTCCACTGAGAGGGATATGTACCAGCCTGCAAAGCTAAATTGAAAATGTGACAAAGTGGATCACTGAAAATATGTTTTAAGCATTTAATGATAAAGGAGGGAATGTTATCGGGGCTGATATCTGTCTGGTTTCAGTTTATTTATGCCTTTTATAATGTCTATAGGGCACAAGGGGGGAACATTCACGTCGCCATTCAATCAACGGCCTGAATGATATTTAGCCGATACGTCTAATACAACATTTAATGAACTGGCTGGCTGATGCTTAAGACATTTATACAAAAGGGTTATGAAATATGGTATTTCGGTAGGTCACTTAGATATATTATTTCATTCCAATTTAAAATTACAGTGTAAAGGTAACGCACCGTTCTTTTCTCAAACACTTTAAAGTTGCTTTTGCAACGTCACCGGCGCTGCAGGAAATGCAAACCCTTCGCCCTTACGAAAGGATAGGCACCCATGATACGATAGGTGCTTATGCTTTGTTACAGCGGGCGGGGGCTGCCCTCCCTTCGCGCCTCCGGATTTTTATATACACTCCAGGGGCAGCAGCCAAAAGACTACGTTGAGTCGGGATGCCCCGATTTGGTTTTGCGTAAACGCATTTCAACTGTGAGAAACACCAGAATATTGTGGCTTGTCGACGCCATATTGACTGTGTGGATTTCAACGCCAGGTGGCAGAAAATGGAACTAATTTAAATTGAAATGTCTGGGCTAGGCAAGTAGTTAAACGCTATCGATCCAAGTAATTTGCCTAGCCGTTTGATTGAATTGCTGAATATCATTCAGGCCGTTGATTGAATGACGGCGTTTAGTGAAACGGCTAGGCGGTTGACCAAACGGCTAATTAAACCAGTTGGCTGCGACATACATACAGAGTGGAAGAGGACGACTGACATTCCTTTAAACCAAGTAAAGAGTAGGATCATGTTCTTTGCCCGCATACAAAAAATCAATCAAATCCAATGAATAATTTAGATAGATAGAAGATAGATTTGAAATAAATGACTTGATTTTGACCGTGTCATTCCAATGATTGGTTGAATATTGAATATCATTTTCTGGGTACACATAATTGAATGAAAAAATAATTGCAACTGCATCTATCTAAGGTAGGATAAGCTTTCCCAGAATAATCAGTTAGTTCAAAAATATACTCAAGTTACTTTTTAAATCTCTCGATGTCATCAGAGGTGCTTTTACTGTAATTTGCACGAAGTAGGTTGCTTCGGAGAAAACTTCTTTAATGCAAAACGTAATAAAATGTTTTGAAAAAATACTTACTAATTTTAACCATGAAACTGGTTCAGCTTGCTCTCCTTCCTCTTCTCTAAAAACATTAAATATCAACTAAATTACTCTGGCACATATTACACAAAATTTTCAGATAAAGGCGTTACAAGTCTCTTATGATATTTGATTATTTTGTTTTTGACAATGATTTAAGAAGAAGAAGAAGCCTCCATACCAGCCATATCATCTTTCACGAAATCGTTTCGGTGTTACTAGTATCACCTGACTACTAAGATGGTGGACGTACGTACGGATAAGCAGTGTCACGGACACGCTGCGCAGACCCGATTAAAATTGTGATGAGGGTATGGACGATAATGATGAGTCGTCTCTTGTTATCAGCATAAATAATACTTACTGTCCCGCGCGTGCGAGTTTCTCAGCAAGATAAGCAGAGTTCTCTGCTAATGAGCTTATAGTCAAGGATTTTCGCCAACCACCGATGGCGAAGGACGCTCTTGGTTCACTCGCGCGTCGCTGCGCGAATCTTGAGAAGTCCTCATCACGTTTCATTATCGGGCTAGTGGCTCTGAAAAATATGGGTAGAAAAATTACAGAGTTTTTGAGTCTCTTGAACCAACACTATTCACCTGTGCCAACACTCCAAACTTCCTGAGACTGAAGGAAGTCGACCAAATTAACTATGGTTTATACGCCAATCAGAAGGCCCGAATCTCTAATACATCATTAGAAGTAGAAGTAGGAGTAGTGTTTCGACCTAAAATAATTTCGAAAACCTGCACGAATGACCACTAAATATAAATTTCATATAGGGAAAATAGTCCCTTTTTTAATAAATTTTAACAATTTGTAGCCCTAACATACATTTAGAGAAATTCTGTGTAAGCATCCCGGTCCCATTTATCGGCAACTGGCGCTTGCGCGCATTTATTTCTTTACAAGAAGTGTGCTCGATGGGACTTCTAGTGTTTCTCTTTGTGTTTTTTAGGTAGAAACCTAAGGGAATGTGTTGTCAAAAGAACTTTTTTACAAAAAAATACAACCGACTTCCAAAAACAACACTACAAAGTGAAAAATAACTTTAATTTCGGAAGTCGGTGTCGGTGTCGGTGTTAAATGTATTTTCGTTTTTTGCCACCGACTTCCGAAATTAAAGTTATTTTTCACTTTGTAGTGTTGCTTTTGGAAGTCGGTTGTATTTTTTTGTAAAAAAGTTTTTATTTTTCACTTTTTAGTTGCGTACCTACCCCACACAAATTCTAATACCACTATCTGCAAAACAAACTAGAACATCATCCATATAAAAGTGGGGGAAAAATACGTATTATTGAAGCTAACTCAAAAACTACCGAAGCAAAGTTAATCAATTTTATATGGGACCAACTGTGATGTATATCCTCTCGAATAAAACAAAAAAAATCCAAATCGGTTCAGCCATCTTCGAGTAATCGGGGAACATAAATGAAAAAAAAAAAAGTTCCGACGAATTGAGAACCTCCTCCTTTTTGGAGTCGGTAAAAAAACGATGATACAATTAAATTGAAAAATATAAATAGAAACACTAGAAGTCTGAAAACCAACTTCTCCGTTTCTTACTTTAAAAATGACGTGCAAACGATCATAACCCTATCCCTGTTTAACCCCCGTAGCAAATGAATATTCAAAAATGTTTGCTTTGTGCCCACTTTCGTTAGGTATATACGGAACTCTCGTACAAAACTCCGTGCTTGTAGATCGAGCGGTTGATGGCTTTACACTGTCTGTCAGTAAATTAATTTAGGATTTTTGTAGCAAGCAGATTTGGCATCGCCATTTACACAAGACAAAACCTCAACATCGTTATAAACACATGGAGTATGAATAAAATGAATGACGCCTACATGTACAATTGTACATGCATGGAACGACATCCGCAGATTGCATCACACGTATTTATTTATTTATCCTCGCACTGGAACGTCTTACCAGCAAATTACACCAACCCTGTAAAAATTACTCCATCTGCTGCTTTTCACCTGTCCCGTGTATGTGGTAGACCTCGAACGGAATCTTCACCATCGGATACTCGGATCCCATAATTATTTGTAACTAAGTAATCACTAGGTAGTTTTGCAAACATTAGACCTCGCGAGGACAAACTGTGTTGCGAAGGAAACGTATGAAAGTAAACGAAGCAAAAAAAATATACGTGTCAAATTGAGAACCTCCTCCTTTTTTTTCGTCGGTTAAAAAGAATAGGTATGTAATAATCATAGCAGGTGACGTTCTGTAGTTTCTGCCTGCCCCCATGGGAAGAAGGCGTGATTTACGTATTTACTGTCTTTTTGTGAAGTATTAATGCGTCGCTTTAATTACCCTCACAGGAGCCTCAACAATTTTTCCAGCGTATACAAAGTTACAAAATGTCCACACTAGTGAAGACAGCTGTTTGTTCTTTCATTTCTCCTGAAGGTCTAGTAAAAAAAGTATGCTATTCAATCCCACAATCTATCTCACATCACATAATTTTAATAACATTGCAATTCTTTTCAAAATAAAATAGGTCCACTGATAGTTGATATTTTGAGTGATATTTTCTGATAACGATGGCGCAGTCAATTTGACAGTCTTGCTTTTTCTAGAGGTTTGAGTTCCACGCTGTTTTGAGGTCCTGATGATAAACTGGGCCTGTCTTTGGCCAGTTTTAATAACAATTTTTAATTTAATCATTTTATTAATGTGTTCATTCAATTAACAATATATCTGTAGGTACTGTGGTGAGTCATCAGGGTGTAAGGTACAGTCCTACAAACTTATCTGTGAACTGAAAGAGGACGGCACAGTCGATGCGTCGACACAATCGAATGACATGCGTTGGCACAATCGACTGAGATTTCAACATGACGGCCGTAGTTCCAATTTTCGCCATTTCACAGATAAGTTGGTAGGAGTGTACAGCACTCCGCAGACTGATAGGGTAAATTCAATATACTTATAGTATATCATACTAAGATGACCGCTACATGAAATTATTTCAGGAACGTTATGGGAATCCAATAAACCTGATTAGTTTATGTTTTTGTACACAAATCGGAGCTGTTACTGATTGGGAGGGGTAGGTATTAGGTATGCGGTGAGTTCGATGAACTCTGTAGAGAGTGAACAGCTGATTTTTTTTTTGTGTATGTTAAATCATCAAATGACTTCTCCCGCTCTGGGCGGAGCGGGAGGGCGTGTCAGACTTTTACTGACTAAAACCCACCCGTGTTCCTTCATTTGCCCGTGCCAGGGCCACGGTATCTCTTTCGAACTACCCGCGACCCCGGCGGCATCGGCCCTATTGGACCCCGTCACTGCTGACATCTCTTTGAGGCGCGCGTGGAACACAACGCGCCGTCGACCCGGGCCTGGTCCTTACCGGACGGCGAGCGAACCATTACTCGTCTCGACTAGGGCGCGACTGTTGCCTCTCCCTCACGCGTTCCGCCTCCTCCTTCGCGAGCATTACAGCTTCGCAGAAGAAGGTGACAGCCTCCCATGCACTCTCGCTCCGCACCATGGCCTGGACCAGGTTTGGACGCGAGAGATCGCCGCCGCCGATCGCCTCCGCGAGAACACGGCGGTGCTCCGCCCAAGCCGGGCAGATCTCCACTGCATGCTCCACCGTATCCTCCGGGCGATCCACAGAATGGTGACACCCGGGCGTTTCCTCCCGCCTTATCTGAAACAGGAACTTCCCGAAACAACCGTGTCCGGTTCGGACCTGCGTCAGGCGGAAGGTGTGGACACCGTGGCGCCTCTCCAGCCACTCCAGCCACTCCTCAAAGAGGGGACTTATCGCCGCAATTGTGGCGTGCCCAGCGCTGGGTTGCGGTAGTCGCACTCTCCATGTCGCCATGAGATCCCGTTGGTACTCTTTCCGCTGTACCTTGATTTCTCGCGGCAGCGGAGTTACGCCCCGGCGTTTCGCCTCCTCGCGCCAGTCCCACACGTGCGCGAAGACTTGAACAGCTGATTTCACGCGTCATTCGTTAAGAGTATTTCAACATCCATTGCTGATTTATTTATTTTTTGCTGTTTTCCTATATACGAGTATATGGAGTGCTGCGTACAGTGAATGTAATTTTACATTGAAATAAAGGTAACTGAAAAAGCAATTTTAAAAATACCTGAGAAATTTTCCGATGGAATATGATTCAAAGTGTTAGTTTGCGGAGGGCTGTCCCTTACACCCTGTAAGTAATTGTGTATGGGGGACGTACAACAATAAATGATAATTTTCAATTGCAAAAAAAAAAAAATCTTTGAAGAAACGTTCATACGTTTACGCATTTAAGATATATGCTTGTCAGCCCGCTAAGCTGACAAGCGAATGTATGTCATAAAAAAAAACCGGCCAAGTGCGTATCGGACCACGCACAATGAAGGGTTCCATAGTTGGGATGAATTATTCCAAGAACAAACTTAACATTGTAGTTGAAAAACATGTTCTTCCATACATTCCAACTGTAAATGAAAGTTTTTACGCACAATATTGATAGATTTACCATGTTATTTTAAGACCACAGAATTCATATAGGTTTTCCTGTAATCTATAAGTATAGAACTATTTTCTCTATTTTTTTTTTAATTGTAGGCTTCGTAGTGTCGGAGATAAAGGGGGAATGATCAATTTTCGTCTATTTTCTTAAATAAGTATAAAACAATTTCTTTTAAAATAAAATAAAAACTAAACTTGAGACCCTCACACTCACAGTAGGCCCTTTCATTTGATACGTCACATGGTACAGTTTGCACATTTTTTTTTTTAATTTCTTATTTGCCCCCCAAAAGTGACCCCCAAATTCAAAATTAATTTATTTACGTTACACTTTATTTGGGTCACAGAAATTCATATGTGTACCAAACAACTAAATCGGTCTGTTAGATTCGGAGCAAATTGGCTGTGACAGACGGACAGACAGACACACGAGTTCCTTTTGAGGTACGGAACCCTAAAAATACTACACACACTACTTGACTGATACTACTAAAATATACATAGGCACTAAGTATTGTACTTGAGATACCTAATGCTAGTTAATAAAACAGGTAGCTGTGTTGCATGCGCCGAGATTCTATCGCGCACTGCCATGTGTTCAGAGCATTGAGAATGCAGTGCGCGAAAAAAAATCACAGCGGGATAAAATCGCTTGTGCGAACCTCGCTTTATGTCAGATTACATTTTCTTCCTAGCACAATATTTCACGCAGTTTTTTTTTAACGGTTTATTTACGTTTTAGGTTTCCGTGGTCAAGAAGGAACCCTTATAGTTTCGCTATGTCCGTCCGTCTGTCTGTCTGTCCGTCCGTCCGCAGCTTAGCTCAGAGACTCTTAGTGCTAGAAAGCTATTATTTGGCATGGATATACATATTTATCTCGTCGACAAAGTGGTAAAATAAAATCATGAAAAAATAGTACATTTTGATACAAGTGGAGAATTTTTGTTATTGCATACGAGGCGGAATTAACACCCGAGCCGTAGGCGAGGTTGTTTTTGAGCCGAGAACTGCAATAAGAAATGTCCACGTGTATCAAACGACGTTTTTCAATTCACTTTTGAAGAAATAAAATAAAATAACGAAAAATATTTTTGTCATGAATTATTAGGAAACTATGATTTAATTTTTTTTTACCGCGCTTTGCATTCGCTAGGTTGAAGGAGATGCAAAGGTATAAAGCCGATAAACAGCCTAATATGAAAAATAGAAAATTCAAATATTTTTGAGTTTAGAACACAAATGAATGTTAATTTGTTCATAAACATTTTTTTGTTGTAATAATCATGGTTTTTGATGATATTCTATTTATAAACATTATTAAAATATTCAAAAAATATTAACGCCGTAAAGATCGAGATCTCTTTGCCGAGATTAAAAAACAACATTCACCTCCGAATAGAAACGGTGTGAATAGAGGCATTGAACCAATTTGGACTAAATAATCGTAGTGCAATATGAACCAGTTTTCGAGGAAGTGTATTGAAAAAAATTTTTAAGGGTACCTTCTTTACACGTAAAGTGGGGATGTTTTTTTTCCTCGTCTACCCCATGGTGTGCACTGTTGATGGATGAGTCTTTCAAAAATATTGCGGGTTTGTGAAAACAAGTTTTCGATATAAGGATCCGTTTCTAAAATATTAAGCTTTAAAGTGCTAATTTTTGTGCGAGTCAAGTGCCCCCCCCGGCCAGCTAAACGGTTAGTTTTGTATGGGTGAAAAAGTTAAAAGGAAAACTATCACAGCCAAGTAGGCTTTTCAAGTTGACGAGTAATAGTCAACCAACTTACATTTACATTTGGAATGTATGAGAGAACATGTTTTTCAACTACAATGTTAAGTTTGTTCTTGGGATAAATTCATCCCAACTACGGAACCCTTCATTGTGCGTGCTCCGACACGCACTTGACCGGTTTTTTTTTTTTTTACGACAGCGACGTATTTATTTGAAAGTTCAGTTTCCGCATTGCGGAGTCTCGCTAGAAGCTAACTTCCTACGCATAACAGTAAACTCTGCTTACATCCTAAGAAAAATATCAAATACCTAGGTAGGTACTAGCTTTTGTCCTATCCCTTATTTCACGGACATCCGTTCATCCTGTGAAAAGATAACAGACAGACATAGTTACTTTCGCATATTTCGACAATCTTTAAGGCAGAAAAATCTGTTCTTAATATGTGTAGGTACTGAATATACTGACCTTAGAAATATAAAAAAACAGATCTATGGTACTGACCTATCATTGCTCTTTTATGTTATAATTACCTTCATCATTCTCCTGCCCTTATCCCAATCTATTTGGGGTCGGCGCAACATGTCCTTTTTTTCCATACTTCTCTATTATTCGTCATCTCGGTAGTCACCCCCTTTCTAGCCATGTCATCTTTCACACAATCCATCCATCGTTTCTTTGGTCTTCCCCTACTCTTATAGCCATCGACATTCATACTCAAAACTTTCCTCACGACATTTTCCTCACTCCTCCGCATCACATGCCCATACCATGACAGCCGATTTCCGCACAACTTTTCAGTCACCGGTGCCACTTTTAGACTTCCTCTTATGTACTCATTTCTTATTCTATCCATTCGTGTAACACCACACATCCCTCTTAGCATTCTCATCTCAGCTGCATGCAACTGCTTTTCATTTATCCCTTTTGTGGCCCAACATTCTGATCCATACAAGACAGCAGGTCTAACCATTGTTTTATATATCTTCCCCTTAAGTTTAAGGGGAATGCGGGAGTCGCAGATTGTCCCCGTGACCTGCCGCCATTTCATCCATCCAGTGTTAATCCTATGCTTAACCGTCCGATCTACTTCGCCATCGCTTTGCACGAGTGAACCGAGATACCGAAAGTCGGAGCAGACTGGGAGAAGCGCGCCATCAAGCGCTATGCCTCCAGAACTGGAGATACTGCCGAAATCGCAGAACATATATTCAGTTTTGGTTCTGCTGATTTTCAAGCTCAAGCTCAAGATTTTCAAGTTATGTGTACCTTACCTATACATATTTAATTTTTAGAAAAATTCTGATGAATTGCGCTCACTGGAATAACGGTACAGAAATAGAAGTACTTAAGGATGCGGTAAAGTAGCCCGCGAAATTCAAATTTTCTTACGTTTTTTGCAATTTGCAGATCAGTGTTAGGTTGTATGTTGATTAAAATCTGATTCGCGGTCGTAACTAATATGGCTTTACAGAGTTACAGTTATTAGAATCAGCAATACAACTCCATAAGTTACAATTGACCTCAAATCTAGCGATTTCATGAAATTATGAGATTTGAGGTCAATTATAACTTATGGGGTTGTATTGCTGATTCTAGTGATTATAATTCAGTAAAGCCATATTAGTTACGCCTGCGAATATATTTATTCAACAAACTTATCAAACAGTAGAAATATTTTTTAACGTAAATGACTAACTAACTAACTATACAAATAAATACAAAACAAAAGGACACTTAGGCGTCGAAGTACTCGTCCGCATCGATGTCATCCGGAAACGTGCCCAGAAGACTGGCAGCATTGCCACGTTGAATGGCAATGCTAATTCTTTGGCCAAAGAACGAGCCAGCCCTCTGGTCACGTGAAGCCTCGACCAGTCGGCGAGAAATTTCCTTAAAAAATAGACGCGCACTCGGGCCCCATGACCCGAGCGTTTCGACCCCAAACGGCTCAAAACTGTAGTTACCTATAAGGTTACAGTATTTGCGCCGCTTGAGGGTCTCAGCAGCCGCAGCAGCGGCGCCAGCACAGCACGTCGTGCTTGGAACATGAGATGGCGCAAGGGTGTCGACACAGGTTGCGTCCCACACCAGAGGCCTACCCATCTTCCAAGGTAACAACGTCATGCCATCTGGTCTCTTCCCATCGTCACGTACCAAGCCGTTTGGTTCTAATACCGCTGGTACGCCGGCGGTAACAAGAGCTCGACGAATAATGTCGTTGATGCTGGCGTGCCGTGCTATGCGACCTGCGCTCCTGTAGCAGGACAAGCCATGGTGCCCGAGACTGTCGACAGCTTCACCGCAGTGACACCGATGCGGAGCAACACAAGGTGCGCCCAAGCGGAGACACGTAGCGAGCCGAAACGATGAGTCATCCATCATAGTACCTATGGTGGATGACGGGAGCGCCTGAAGCCACAAGCCTGACTCCCATTCTCCCACAGCCAGCAGACGGGCACGCTCAACAGTATTAAAAGACGTGTTTAATAGGGTATTCCGTATAATACTGCAGAGCGGCACGTCCCACAGTTTCTGGGAGGGCGGGTTGGCGGGCAAATCCGTATTGGGACAAGCCATTTTCCAAGCGTTCAACGCATCGGTCAAAAACGGTACCTCAAAATCGACCAGTGAGGAAGATAAAATTTTCCTGGTTAATTTATCGGTACTGTGGACCGAGGAGAGGAAGGCCGGTAAACTAATACTTGAAATTTTGCGGACGCCGAGACCACCCAGGCGGATGGGAAGAGTAGCTTGCTGCCACGCTCGGTCGTCCAGGGCCACATTTAGGATAGAAGTTAGTGTGTTTCTAATAATTTGGTCTACTTTTTCTAAAAGTTGTGAATGCTTCCAAAGATGGGAGGAGCGAAGGCTATATGTGAATTTTGGTCCAAAGCAACAGTATCGAATGAGTGTGAAGGCCGAATGAATATTAATTTTGTAAAGTCGTTCCGAGACATCATGAAAATTTTGTATTTTCTCCTCAATAAACGTTGGAAAGGATTCGTCAAAAATTGGGGATCCCAGGAGGTGAAGAGAGTTTCTTTCCATAATTTTGATATTTGGTGCTATTGTATTAAATTTTGATATGGTAGTCTGTCTGTCAGTGGTTTGGGGAAGATAATAATGCGAATCATATTTTAATCGACATACGACCTGACACGGACCTGCAAATTGCAAAAGACGTCAGAAAATTTGAATTTCGCGGGCTACCTTAGCACATCCTAATTAAGGACGCTGTTACAAATGGGTAGTCAAATCATTACTTTTTTACACAAAAGTATGATTATTAAATAAAATACTTTGCATTCTTATAATGTTTTTTTGCTCAAATTGTTGATGGATGTGCATGGTACGATTCTGAACTATAAAAATATAATTTTAGGTACATTTTCTCAATAAATGTACTGAAGTAAAAATTTTCACTTCGGTACATTTATTAAATGTTATTTAATAAACATACTTTTGTGTAAAAAAAAACCGGCCAAGTGCGTGTCGGACCACGCACAATGAAGGGTTCCGTAGTTACGATGAATTTATCTTAAGAACAAACTTATAGTTGAAAAACATGTTCTCCCATACATTCCAACTGTAAATGTAAGTTTGTACTCACAATATTGTTAGATTTACCATGTTATTTTAAGACCACAGACTTCTTATAGGTTTTCCTGTAATTTACAGGTAAAGATCTATCTTCTGTATTTTTTTTTAAATTTTAGGCTCCGTAGTTTCGGAGATAAGGGGGGGGGGGATGGTCAATTTTCGTCTATTTCTTAAATAACTTTAAAACAATTTATTTTAAAATTATAAAAAAAACCCTTTAACCCTTACTTTACCCGTCCGTGTTTGTGTCACAGAAACTCATATGTGTACCAAATTTCAACTTAATAGACAGACAGAAAGACAGACAGACAGACAGACAGACGGACAGACAGACAGACAGACAGACAGACACACGAGTGATCCTATAAGGGTTCCGTTTTTTCCTTTTGAGGTACGGAACCCTAAAAAGTAATGATTTGACTACCCATTTGTAACAGCGTCCTTAATAAAAATTATTTGTGGATGTACTAGTTCTTACCACAGAACAGATGAGGTTACGTCAAGCGCAGTGTTTGCGTTAGTGTGAGAACTAATAGCAAATTCGCGATCTAAGTGCGTGTGGTTTATTTGTGTGCATAATGGAATTAAAGGAAAATTGCTTGTAATGAAATTAAAGAGTGGGAGACAATCGGCGACACGCGTTCTGTTCTAATACAAATCAGGGGCCGTAAAAAAAGATCGTGGATCCATCATGGCTCCGTTGTGAAAAAAGGATGGTGCTATAGGTCGTATATAGCTCCGTCTCTCGCTCACACTGGAACCATGATGGATCCATGATGTTTTTTCACGTCATAGGCGGCCCCTGGAACTATTTCCTTTCTAACCTCTTTTATCTGTTCTGTGGTTTTTACAAGTACATTAAATCAACAAAGATTTCGAAGTAGCATATAAGATTCCTTGTAAATATTGATCTTTCAAACGTATTGTTCGTTATCTGTCAAGTTACTCGAAGTAAACATACATACGAACGCGTGATTCCGTGGGATAAGCTTCTGTCTTATTCCACTTAGTTGATATTTCCTGAAACTAGATTAAATATGATGACACCAAAACCTCACTCTATTTAACCATTTGTTTTTCAAATCATTATCCCACATTAGGAATTGCCGGACCTACGTTTACAAACACGAATCTGAAATACACAAATGGCTAAATCCAAAATCTGACAGCCAAACAAACATTAGTTGTCTTGCAGGAATCGAACCCGTGACTATGCGCATACGCCAATCTCTGAGCAACTGCGCCAACGCCAACGACAACGGAGATTACTCACAAACATATTAAATATTTGCAAACAAAAATTAAAGTCTGCAATTTAAATGGTGTGCATATCATCATCTTCCTGCCCTTATCCCATATTACTTGGGGTCGGCGCAACACGTTTTCTTCTTCCATTCTCCCCTGTCAACCGTCACGCTATCAT
Source organism: Cosmia pyralina (assembly GCA_946251885.1). Classification (NCBI taxonomy): domain Eukaryota; kingdom Metazoa; phylum Arthropoda; class Insecta; order Lepidoptera; family Noctuidae; genus Cosmia; species Cosmia pyralina. The sequence continues at coordinate 18,389,303 of OX276342.1, read as the reverse complement.
TCACTCCCTTCTCTTTCATATCATTCCTCACACAAACCATCCATCTTTTCTTTGGCCTTCCTCTGCCTCTCCATCCATCAACATGTATATTCATCACTCTTTTAGTCACATGCGTTTCGTCTCTCCTCATTACATGCCCATATCAAGACAAACGATTTCCTTTCAACTTTTCTGTCACTGGCTTTCCTTTCAACATTTCTGTCACTGTAAATGGTGTGCATAATAAAGAGTATTCTATTCTATTCTATGCTGTTCTGCAATATACGTACATACATAAACTTACACTTTCTTCCCATGGAGAGAGGCAGAAACTACAGAACGCCACCGGCTAAGATCCTATTATACTCCTTTTGCCTCGTTTAATTACTTAAACGAGGCAAAAGGAGTATAATATGTATGTATGTGCATAAAAGCAAAAACTACGTATGCATTTAAAAAGTTTTGTTTGTAGACAACTAAATTTGTGTTCCTAGTAGTCCCCTAAATAGAGAGAAGTGGAAGGAGAATGGGGAAGCTTTTAAACTGCAATGTGACATCAATCTGCCTAGCCTTTTCCCAACAAGTCGGGGTTATCTTCCAGTCTAACCGTATGCAGCTGAATACCAGTATTTTACATAGAGCGACTGCCTATCTGACTTTCAAAACCCAGATACTGAGTAACACGATAGATACCCCTTGTATGACTGGTTGCCAGACTTTTGGTCTTCTGACTAACCGTAGGTAGTAGTAGTAGTAGTAGACTGTCAAAGATCCTACGAATGACAGCTGGGACCAAAGGGCACAGAGGGGTCTCGATATGTAATGGATGATCACCCATCCACGAACCGACCGCAGCAAGCGTAGCGTAACCTTCGATCGACCCGTGCGGCTGTATCATTAAACCACGAGCCCCTCTGCAGTGCGATATCTATATAAATTCATTCAACAAGGCGATACGAGACAGTTTTCGACCTAAAAACAGACTAGACATACGATTAGCTAACTCAAAATTAGATCAAGGGCTGCCAGACTATAGTTAAATTAGAATATTGTTACAAGCCAAGTACACCTGGCAGGAACACTACGCTATTATTGTAATCAATTTTTTGTTACAGAAATATGAACCTTGTTGGGTTAGGATAAGTCTCCGTCGCACTAGACATAAATAACAAATCATTTCATTCAGTCACAGTCTCAGTCATTTAGTCTGAGGTCACAGTCTAGGGAATTTTTAATTGCAACGGGATATATTTCGTACGTTTGTTTGACGTAGACATAGATATTTTTAATTCTATGTACGTAGTACTTGAAACGTTGTTTCGTCACAAGTAGGTAGTTCGCGTCATGCTTTCTCTTCGGGGGAAAGTTTCGAGTATACTCGTAGATTTAATGATATCCTTCTTCTCTGGCTTTGAAGGAAGCTTTTACGGAAAGTGTGGAGGTGCTAAAAATAGAAGCAAAAGTGTGGAACCAGAGGCGGATTTGTAGTCTTGGCCGCCCTAGGCCCCAGGCATTGTAGTAAAAATAGGTACCAGCAGCCCCTTTCTCAGCACCCATCTTATAGACAGACAATGAATTTACTGTATTGCCAACTTTTATCGAAATCGAGTTACTGATTTTTTTTTCGCGATTTCAGGTTTGGTTCCATAGTAAAAGTTGTTCATAATGATGAGTACAGTGACCCCTTACGAGGATATTGCTCAATAACCAGTAACCCTGTATATACGAGTGATTTAGGAAGATTATTGTTATACGATGCGGTGCATTGCGGCCCGCCATAATGTGCGCGAGTCTTTAGAATATTTAGGTACTTTCAGTTATTTCTTGTTACATCAGTTTTTTGTCAGATTGGCCGCCCCTAATATCTAACCGCGCTAGGCCCCGGCCTAATGTGCCTTAGGGCAAATCCGCCCTGGTTGGAATGACCTGATATATCTTCAGTCTTCATAAGGGTTGAATATATTTTATTAGTGACTAGTTTGAACTAAGTAGTAGTTTTCATTTGCAGTTTAGATTTTTAACGTATACGAGGCTTGTAAACCAGGCAGTTTCTCTTTCAGTAGACAAAGAGCAATATTTGGCGGCACGGCAGTGCCACCGCCAATACGAGCCGAAAACTAAAACTGGCCAAGTGCGTGTCGGACCACGCATAATGAATGGTTCCGCAGTTGAAAAGTGTTTATCCCAAAAACAACCATTGTAATCCCAAAAATAGTTTTTTTCCTGAGAAAAAGGGCCTTGCTTGACAGACTGACAGACTTGTAAATATTTTTATAAAGTGATAAAATTACAAATTAACAATGTTCGCACTTTTTTCTTTACTTGTGCTGTGAGACCTTGCTTCTTGCCAAAAGGTTCTAGGACATCGGGAAGTACCCTATAGTTTTTGATTTTCTTGCGAGTATCAAAATATGTCGCATAAATGGCCGTACTTTTTTATTACGTTGACTTAGAAGGTTGATTTTTTTAGAACTCCAAGGGACCATTATATAATAGACTTACGTACCTATTTGATATTAATTTTAACTTGATACCTCCACGCGTTCCTGACTTCCTGATAAAAGCCTTGACAGACTGACAAACAGATAGACAGACAGACGGACAACGAAGTGATTCTATAAGGGTTCCGTCTTTCCTCTTGAGATACGGAACCCTAAAAAGCAGGGGCGCACTACCTCCTTTTCTCGAAGCGTTTCGTCGTATTTTAAAACCTCATAACTTCGGCCTGTATAATGCTAGAGAACTCAAATTCTCAGGATAAGGTGTAATTAGCAGACTTGTAAAACCTGCTGCAAATGGATGATATACATATAGATGGGTACCTAGCTAGTAAAGTTGGTAGATAAGTCATAAGTAGGTAGTTAGATATACATATCAACTGTGAATTTACGATCTCCATATAGTTCGTATAATTTGTCGATATCTCTATAATTAGAACATGTTTCATTAACAGGCATTTGGCAAGGCGAGTAGTTGTCTAGCACAAGATGAAACGGAAGCGGCTAGCATCCTCCCGTCTACCAAACAGAAATTTTATTGGAATTTTTCACCCTGGCTGGAAGTCAGCGTCACAAAAACATACAAAATAACCAATAGTTCTCAAATTTAAAATAAGTAAAAAAAAACCTGTCCGATCAAAAAGTATCCTATGCCCCAACCCAGTTCATATGTGCTCATCCAAATCCAGCTGTTAAGGCGTGATTGTTTTTGCATCCTGTGTCTATTGCTATATTGTGCACTTGACTTGTATGTTGGCTTGTTTTGGGAAAAGACAAAAAGTTTCGCTTCACGTTGTGGTAGGCCATGGAATGACGGTTGCTGGCTTAACGAGTCGAATGCTGTAATTACAGACACAGTTAAAAAGCTATTGTGTCCCGCGTAGATACACGTTACGATATGAAGGGTTAAGGTGGCCACACACGTAACTGCAAGCATGATAAGCCTGCATGAACAATGATTTTGTGCAAGTGTGCTTGAGCGTCTGTATGATGATTTTGTGCTAGCATCTTACTGGTGCAAGGACATGATGATTGATAGAATTTTCGTTATGCGGCCTTGCACAAAATTATTGTTCATGCAGGCTTGTCATGCTTGCAGTTATATTACGAGTACGTGTGTTGTCACCTTTAAATGTTTAAAACAAAAGACGTTGTTTCTCTTAGTTGTTTCTCTGATATTGTTAGTATAATCTGTGGTAGGATTCTACAATCCTTTTGCAATAGATATTATGTGGAAGAGTATGGGACAGACTTAAATAGAAAGACAGAGTTACTTTCACATATTTCATATTATTAAAGTACTAGCTTTTGCCCGCGGCTTCGCCCGCGTGGATGTCGGAAAACATTCCACGGGAACGTACGGTCAGCAACAGAAGTCGGTTAACACTGCTACTTTTTGACATCATCTAAATTAACACAAAATGATACGATAACCTGCTTTTTTAGCATTTCACTTATAAGATAAGAGTTAATTTTCTTTAAAATTTACATCTCCGATTTTAATTAAGTATTTTTCTCAATACTTAAGATTTAGAAAACTGAAATGTTAATCGACTTTTGTTGCTGACTGTACTACCGGAAAATCCTTCCTTATTCCTTGTATACATTATAAAGGCAACCTCTTTACAAAATTTCAGCTTTCTAGGTTCAATGGTTTGGGCTAGGCGTTGATGGTTCACCAGTCAGGACTTTTCTTTTCAACCGACTTCAAAATCAAAAAGGAGGAGGTTCTCAATTCGGTTGTATTTTTTTTTTTTTTTTTTTTTATGTTTGTTACCTCAGAACTCCGTCATTTATGAACCGATTTGGAAAATTCTCGTTTTCTTTGAAATGATATACTTCCAGATTGGTCCCATTTTTATCAAAATCCAGTTCTGATAATGGGATCCATGAGGAATTGAGGGAACTCCTCAAAAATTATAGGCATACATATAGCGATTTTGGTATTTTCATCAACAAATCAAGCATTTGCATTCAGAAAGTAGCATCTGGTGAAGTGGAACTGATGAAGAAGACCACAGATGGCCACGGGAACTTCTCAATGATAATAAGTATTTCACGGGTGGCGATAAGATATCTCGATTAAGACGTTAACCGTCTTAATCGAGATATCTTATCGCCGCGACTATGACGAAGCTTTAAATAAATGGTTCTGATGAAAATGGTACCATCGAACCGATCAGATGAAGAAGCCGGAAGGTAGGCACCGGAACTCAGTAACAAAACAATGTATTCTAGCCGTGTTTGGGCTTATTGGAATTGTCATGAGGTGCACTCTGGCTATAAATGATTGTGATAGTAATTATATGCCGCTTCGAATTGCGGTACTTTGGTTCTATGTTATGTGTGGCTTTGATTGTCAGAAGTCAGATTTCGTAGCCTCGTTATCTCTGTCAACATAAAACTACGCCTTCCAAACTTCTGAGATGGCTTAGCACGACGTGTATTTGCCTTTTTGCTAAGTTTTTATTTAAGAAGGTCGCATATAAATATCTTCAAGTTCTGATGAGTTAGCTTCAATAATTTAATACGTATTTTTCCCACTTATTCTATGTGAATGATGCTTTAATTTATTTTGTAGAGTGGTATTCGAATTTTTGTGGGGTAGGCACCACTAAAAAGTGAAAAATAAAAACCTTTTTACAAAAAAAAAAAAAAACAACCGACTCCCAAAAAAACACTACAAAGTGAAAAATAACTTTAATTTCGGAAGTCGGTGGCAAAAATGAAACTAAAAAAAACCAAAGACACCGACTTCCGAAATTAAAGTTATTTTTCACTTTGTAGTGTTTTTTTGGGAGTCGGTTGGTTTTTTTTTTGTAAAAAGTTTTTTTTATCATGAGTACAATCATGTTTTAGTATCGGTCACTATTACCAGTCACAACAAAGTCAAAGGTGTATCGATAAAATCATGTTTTAGCAGAGTTACAATCAGCGCCAATAATCTAGTTATTATTACTTTGGCACAAATAAGATGGGAACATCGATCTTAAGAGCGACCGGCCCATGGCCTGCCAAATCCGCACTTTGAAACTAAACTAAGAACTAAACCACAGAATAAAACTGCATGTAATTATGGAGTGCCACCCCTAATTATTTTTTTTCCGTAATTCACTACCTACATTGTTTAGCGGTGCACAGAATACACCTCTTTTCTATTTTCATTGAAATAGTATAATAGTCTCCAAGTTAAATGACTGTGTCACATCCGGAGAGGCGGACATGACGAAATATAAGGTTTCCGTAAATGACATTTGACCACGGAACCCTAACTAAAAAACGTGGGTAACTCGGATAATTTTTTAGGTTATAAGTTAGCTGAAAGAGAGTCGTCGCGTTTTCTAAAAATCCAAAAGAGAGGTTACGGTTAACAATGCAGTGATCCCATTGTTGTGTTAATTCTTACTCTCTGGTCTATAAAAGTACCCAAAACAGGTCCACTTGGATACCGACATATAGCAGAAAATATTTCAGACTTAATAATATGCCTATGGATGAGAATCGATGTATACGGAGACAATTGCATTATTTTATTGGGTAGGTACCTCTTAGCAAACGCAAGACGTGCTCTAAATAGATTGACGAATAAGAGCTAAGGAAACATTGACCCTCGACGGTGGAGATACCGGAACGTACCTAAGTGCTTGACTGATAAGATAAGCTTTCATGAGTTTCCGATATCTCTATTTTAATGTCTATTTCTGTTCCGTGTGCCTATTGAGTAAATGGTCATCACAAATTAAATATAAAGGGCTGTCCAATAAGCCATCCTAAGCAACCCGTTTGGCCCATATCCGTGATTCGAGTTCGTTTCTTAACTTGGATGCCAATAAATTGTAACAATAGACTAATTAATTATTCTAATAGAACATAGATATAAGAAAAACTACAACAACTTATTCAAACTCAAAGCATTTATGACAACGAAACCATTTATAAGCACTTTTGAAAGCGCAAGGAGTCGGTCAGTCACAAAGATGAAGCTAGTTGCCCATTCTAAAGCGTAGTAGGTTCCTATGAAGAAGAACGGTGTACGTTACCCCAGCAAGAAAGTGTCTCGTAGAGTTATATGAGTAGAACGTATAATTGGTGCCTTATCTGCTGTAAATGTGCCCCCACATAAAAAATGTGTGCCCCCCGTCGTTTTGGAAAAAAACGGAAAAAACGATTCTTGCTGGGGTAACGTTTTTCTAGCAGGAAAATTCTAAACGAATGATCGGAGAGAGAAAAATTGGGCATGGCCAGAGAGCTTATATGTGTGCCAAAATGTGCCCCCAAAAATAAAATCTGTGCCCCTTCAGGTTTTCGAGATATTGCATTTCCTGCTGGAGTAACGTTTTCATGAATCGTATATCTCTAAAACCATTGCCTGTAGAATAAACACACACGAGTAGCTCTTAATGTGTGCCCCTTAGTGCCCCAATTAGATTTAAGAAATTATTAATAGTTTTCAAGTTATCGCGGTTTAATGAAAACCCGAAAAAACATCGCAGCGCTTAAATGAGCCAAGGTATAAGTTCGCTGAAAACTGTATTCGGTCCTTCTTGACGCTAATAATAAACATACAAAGTTTCAAAACTGTTCATGCATGCGTTTTTGAATAATCTTGTTAAAAGTCAAAACGATGGTGTCATAACTTTGACGGCAAAATACAAGGAACCGGCTCAATCCGAGATGTGTAGGTGTAAACCAAAATTATGTGCCTTTAGTCAAAACTATATGGTGAAAATATTCAGTTTGGAATGTTTCGCATTAAGTAAATATAAACAAAAAACCAAAATATGTAAGCAACGGCTGGTTATCCGACCAAATTCCAATGACTACTAAAAAGCGACTGATTCATACATATCGATGACCTTCTTTATTGGACGTATTATACCTAAGCTGTTGTCCGTACAGTTGCGTTCAAAAGTTTTGACATGATATATAATCCCTTAATAACTAGAAATTATTAAGGGATTATATATTATGTCATCAACCTAGCACAAGAAGAGAATCAAATATTATTTATATTACGTATTAAACAAAAAACTTTTTTACAAAAAAATACAACCGACTTCCAAAAACAACACTACAAAGTGAAAAATAACTTTAATTTCGGAAGTCGGTGTCGGTGTTAAATGTATTTTCGTTTTTTGCCACCGACTTCCGAAATTAAAGTTATTTTTCACTTTGTAGTGTTGTTTTTGGAAGTCGGTTGTATTTTTTTGTAAAAAAGTTTTTATTTTTCACTTTTTAGTTGTGTACCTACCCCACACAAATTCTAATACCACTATCTGCAAAACAAACTAGAACATCATCCATACAAAAGTGGGGAAAAAATACGTATTATTGAAGCTAACTCAAAAACTACCCAAGCAAAGTTAATCAATTTTATATGGGACCAACTGTGATGTATACCCTCTCGAATAAAACAAAAAAAAATCCAAATCGGTCCAGCCATCTTCGAGTAATCGGGGAACATAAATAAAAAAAAAAAAAAAAAAGCTTCCGACGAATTGAGAACCTCCTCCTTTTTGAAGTCGGTTAAAAAAAGAAAACAAATTACTGTATCGATTTTGATGAAACTTCTATTGGACCAATCGGAAAGTATGTATATGCTTTCAGATGAAAACAAAACAAACATGATTTAGAACATGTTTTGTAAAAAATAAATAAATAGGTAAAGTATTGAAAAAATTCCAAGTACTTGATAAGTGTACAAGTATTTTTAAATAAGTCAAAACGATGCCATTAAATACTTACCACCGCAGATCGTGCCATAAAATTCACCACCCCTACAACCACATAATTGTTATAAAATGCTTAATACGCCACTTTCAACCAACTTAAAAAAAAAGTAACAAACAGTATCAGCGCAACCGCGTGACTCAACATAACAGTGTCCTTGGCGTCATAACGTAACTGCAACTGTTTTCCAATACCAAGTGGCAAGAAAAAATCCAAACGCACTTCCTAGTCAATAAACACTTCGTACCTATTATTCATAATAGAGCGACGTTACACGTAACTGTCTCTGTCACACTAACACCGTACGCGTACTAGCTGTCTCACTTTCTCCAAGCTAGACAAAGCGACTCCTTGCGACACGACGTCAGCGGATGCCGCGGGGCCAGAGATATATGCAGCGGTGTGGGGAGGCGAAAAAAGGGAATGTTCTATTAAGGTGAATGCTCCAACCAACCCGCGAAATTAAAATTTTCTTACTTTTCTTGCAATTTGCAGGCCAGTGCTAGGTTGTATGTTGATTAAAATATTATTCGCGGCTGTAAGACATATGTAGTTACAGAATTATATGATGAATGATTTTGATGATTATAATTCTGTAACTACATATGTCTTACAGCCGCGAATAATATTTATATATATATATATATATATATATATATATATATATTTAAACATCGGGACCAATCAAATTTTGGGCAAATATCAGGATATTAACCATTTGCCATCTTTCGTTCACACATAAATTACTAGATGTATTTTTATGAAATTTAGAATGGAGAAGATAACTTACCTTGAAATAGCACTTAGGCTACTATTTATAATGTACTTAATCATGTGTAAGGTCATAGAAACAGCTAGTAGAATATAATCCAATAACAACTTTATTTTATTACTTATTACTTTTCTACTTCAGTGTACTCGGGCACAACACGTGTTAACCGGTTAGTGAGTAAAGTAGAGAAGGTCATCGATATGTATGAATCCGTCGCTTTTTAGTAGTCATTCAAATTTGGTCGGATAACCAGCCGTTGCTTACATATTTTGGTTTTTTGTTAATATTTACTTAATGCGAAACATTCCAAGCTGAATATTTTCACCATATATTTTTGACTAAAGGCACATGATTTTGGTTTACACCTACACATCTGGGATTGAGCCGGTTCCTTGTATTTTGCCGTTAAAGTTATGACACCATCGTTTTGACTTTTAGCAAGATTATTCAAAAACGCATGCATGAACAGTTTTGAAACTTTGTATGGTTATTATTAGCGTCAAGAAGGACCGAATACAGTTTTCAGCGAACTTATACCTTGTCTCATTTAAGCGCTGCGATGTTTTTTTCGGGTTTTCATAAAACCGCGATAACTTGAAAACTATTAATAATTTCTTAAATCTAATTGGGGCACTAAGGGGCACACATTAAGAGCTACTCGTGTATGTTTATTCTACAGGGGCACATGCAATGGTTTTAGAGATATACGATTCATCAAAACGTTACTCCAGCAGGAAATGCAATATCTCGAAAACCTGAAGGGGCACAGATTTTATTTTTAGGGGCACATTTTGGCACACATATAAGCTCTCTGGCCATGCACAATTTTTCTCTTTCCGATCATTCGTTTAGAATTTTCCTGCTAGAAAAACGTTACCCCAGCAAGAATCGTTTTTTCCGTTTTTTTCCAAAACGACGGGGGGCACACATTTTTTATGTGGGGGCACATTTACAGCAGATAAGGCACCAATTATACGTTCTACTCATATAACTCTACGAGACACTTTCTTGCTGGGGTAACGTACACAGAAGAACGGGCAATAAACAACATGGACACTCTGAAATCAAAAATATTGTTGCTAAATATTGTTAACTATAAGTACAAATAATGATTCATCATTCCATTTATCACACTAGCCATCAAATCTCCGGTGGACGTAAGATTCACAGATCGCAAGTTCTTGAACTAGTTTTCCGATTTCCGCGAAATTCATCTTTTTTCGTAGCTCGCTCGTAGCCGTAGCTAAAGTCTACGCGTGCTACGGATTTCGTAGACTTGGATTTGACAAAATTCCTACGTTTACGCTAGGAATAATTTGTAGTGTACCTACGTTATTTTCATTAATTTTATTAATGTTGTTATTATTTGGACAAACTGTAATAGATAGGTACCTACTTGGTATAGACACACAGTATGACGCATAACTCCGTTGTATCGACTGTAGGTATGTAGTTCTACGAGTACTATCGTATCGTATTAAGCAGTACTTAGTAATTTTGTAAGTTTTGTAAAAACTGTTAATATACTTAGTAAATCATTATCCCGTTATTTTATTGTCGTTCAAAAAAAGTTATCTTTAGTTATCTCGTTATCTATAATAAACAATATTCTATATCTATACTAATAATAGAGTTTGAAGAGTTTGTTTGTTTGTTTGTTTGAACGCGCTAATCTCTAGTTTCTGCCAATCGGATTTGAAAAAGTATTTTTGCATTTGATAGCCCAATTCTTGAGAAAGGTATTTTAACGTCACGCTATAACCCTTAGGAGCCGAGTAAAAAAAAAGTCTGAAAGATCGCTTAGCGAAAACGAAGTAAAGGCGCGGCCGGACCATTTCAGACCCACGGTACCCCTGGCCATACCCCCGGTGGTACCGTGGGTTTTTAAAAGTTAAACGGTACCATCGACTACTAGTGTTGTGATGCAACAGCCATGGCTGATAAAACACGGTGTTAACAGTAAATAGGCAATTACTATAATATGTTTATTATTCTAAAATAACTAAAAAGACATTTTGTATAACAAATCATAGCTTTTTTGAAGCTTTTCACTAAACCAACATGTCACACACTACAAAAAAAATGTATAGGTACTACGTAATTAACGCAATTTCTCTAGTCCGTAGCCTACAGATATGACTTTATGTACAATTTGGAGCTGTATGCTCATTATGTAATCATCGTTGACGATTTGATCTTTGCGTCTTTTTTTTGGAATCATCTCCAAAGTGTGAACTTGCTCTAGTACGTGAAGCAATCGCATCAACGTAACCGTGTTTTTATTAATCAGTTTGTTTATTTTTGAGTGGAAGGCTTCTAAAATGTTTGTTGTTCGGTGGCGTTCACCAAACACACTAATTATTTTCGGACTATGGACCTTGAACCAAAACGATTCAAGATATTTTATAAATGCTTCTGGTATGTTATCGGCTTCAGCTTTTATGTAGTCCATACCCTGTTGAATATTGTCTTCAGGAAGAAGCGGCAAGGCACTTGCCAATGCAACGATTCTACGCCCAGATTTCGTTTTTGTGCATCGTAACGACTTGCCTTTCTTCCAAATGTTGCGAGTCCAATGATAATAGCACCCTCGTAATGTAATATCTGGACATACATTCAAAATTGCATTCATCGCACCTTTTTCGTAGTCAGTGTGAACTTTATGTGGACTCCACTCTGGAAGTTGCGATTTTATCATATTGAACAAAATCGTATAACTTTTTTCAGTTCGATCCGACATTAGTGCGAAGATTAAGGGTCTTAATTTAATTGTTTCCACACCACTCCCTATGTCACCGTGAATGTTATATAATTGTGCAAAGGGTTTTGGGCAACAGTAAAAAGTACCATCAAAAAAGTATTCTTTTATATTCGGAATTATTAATCGAGACTCCTTTGAGCAAAAAGCAATGATCCGGGTTTGTTTGTTTCCTTCCTCGCAATAATAATCGGCTAAAATTAAATTATGATATTTAATGGGCACTTCAATTTCTTTCACATTCCGAAATACAGTTTTGGAAACTTGTGCTGACTTGTTTCGCGCATCTTGAAGGAAGTGCTTTACGCTTTCATATCGAGGATATTCCCCATTCACAAAATTCAGTCCAGAATTTTTAAATTCTTTCTTTTTCTCGTCGTATAGTTGTTCGATGGGTTTATCCGAATTAAGCACTCCTTCACGCAGCTTTATCTTTTCTTTTAATATTTCATTACTCAATCCATTTAACTCACAACTATGATCTTTGCTTTTGATAAATATGCAATCCTAAAATGAAACATAGACGTAAGTTACTTAGTACGAAACTCTGAAAACTGGAATAATTATTAAAAAATACATTACAGCATTACCTTTGAAATTTTGACAGTACCACAACATTTACTTTTATTGTATGTAGAACACCGCCATAATGTTGACCCATCTGTGTAAGTCTTGTGTCGATGGTAACGGTAATTACCCCGAAGAAGGGCGGTTCCGCCATTTATTTTAATGTAATCTATTTCCATTGACTTTTCTTTATCTTCCTCTTCCATGGTATTTTCTCACAAGTACAGAAAGAACTCGCAAAATATTAATATTACAATTCCCTTGTTTTTTTAGACATTTGAAAGAAGAAAAATAAGAACACACTTTCAAAAACCCAAGAGGTTGTAAACAGAAGAGGTTTTACTATTTAAACGCAAAACAGGTTTTACCAACTATTTAATAGCAAATATAGGTACTTACTTGCATTCATTATTGGAATATGCATTTTCTATTATTTACCTAATTAACTAGTTATCATGCGAGAGATATATAGGTCAACACATCACTAGGGTCACATACTTGATGGTACCGTTTAACTTTTAAAAACCCACGGTACCACCGGGGGTATGGCCAGGGGTACCGTGGGTCTGAAATGGGCCGGACGATGCGTGCGACGACGCCGTGGGTCGAGGGAGTAAGAAATTTCACGCGGACGCGGAAGTTACGGGCAGAATTAAGCTACTGAAGCTAGCTAGCTATAAAGTATGAAAATTTACTCTAAGGGCTTATTTCACGATGTCCGAACCGCCACTACTAACCGAATAAATTAAAAAATGGAACAGAATTTATATGAAATTATCTGCCAAGTAAGTTAACAGGAACTTAATTGTAGGTGATGAAACCGGCCCTAAGCCTTATAAGGTAGTTTAGATAAAACAGTAATTTTCAGCTCGCAACCGCGGCGTAGGTCACAATATAAATTATTCTACGAAGCAATAAATAAAAATCTATGTAAGTACTGCATAATAATATCCGGATCAATGTTTTACGGGTCATAAGTTCATAAGGTTATAGTCCTAGGCAAGGGGTTATAAACGCCAAGGATAGGCGGAGTTTCCGACAGGCGTCGAGTAGGCGAGACACATTTATGCCATTTACGAGATAATGATACCCCTTTTATTTTATCCATTCTTCATCTTGGAATATGATTAGTTGAATTAGAAATTATGGTCTTGCTCAGTTCTGTCTACTGAAAGTTATGATGACTTAGGTACTCGTATGTCGTGAAAATTATGATGACTTAGGTACTCGTATGTCGTGAAAGTTATGATGACTTAGGTACTCGTATGTCGTGAAAATTATTATGACTTAGGTACTCATATGTCGTGGAAGTTATGATGACTTAGGTACTCGTAAGTCATGAAAGTTATGAAGGCATAGGTACTCGTATGTCGTGAAAATTATGATGACTTAGGTACTCGTAAGTCATGAAAGTTATGAAGGCATAGGTACTCGGATGTTGGGCACGCCACAATTGCGGCGATAAGTCCCCTCTTTGAGGAGTGGTTGGAGAGGCGCCACGGCGTCCTCACCTTCCGCCTAACGCAGGTCCTCACCGGACACGGTTGTTTCGGGAGGTTCCTGTTTCGGATAAGGCGGGAGGAAACGCCCGGGTGTCACCATTGTGTAGATCGCCCGGAGGACACGGTGGAGCATACGGTGGAGGTCTGCCCGGCTTGGGCGGAGCACCGCCGTGTTCTCACGCAGGCGATCGGCGGCGGCGATCTCTCGCGTCCAAACCTGGTCCAGGCCATGGTGCGGAGCGAGAGTGCATGGGAGGCCGTCACCTCCTTCTGCGAAGCAGTAATGCTCGCAAAGGAGGAGGCGGAACGCGAGAGGGAGAGGCAACAGCCGCGCCCTCGCGCCCCTAGCCGCCGTAGGAGACGCCCTGGGCGGCGGGAATCGATTGCCGATTCCCGGCCACCGTAGGCGCGGGCTTGCGGACGACGAGTAATGGGCAGCTCGCCGTCCGGTAAGGACCAGGCCCGGGTCGACGGCGCGTTGTGTTCCACGCGCGCCTCAAAGAGATGTCAGCAGTGACGGGGTCCAATAGGGCCGAAGCCGCCGGGGTCGCGGGTAGTTCGAAAGAGATACCGTGGCCCTGGCACGGGCAACTGAAGGAACACGGGTGGGTTTTAGTCAGTAAAAGTCTGACACGCCCTCCCGCTCTGCCCGGAGCGGGAGAAGTCATTTGATGATTTCCCATCCACAAAAAAAAAAAAAAAAAAAAAAAAAAAAAAAGGTACTCGGATGTCGTGAAAATTATGAAGACATAGGTACTCGTATGTCGCGAAAGTTATGATGACTTAGGTACTCGTATGTCGTGAAAATTATGATGACTTAGGTATGTCGTAAAAATTATGATGACATAGGTACTCGTATGTCGTGAAAATTATGATGAGTTAGGTACTCGTATGTCGTGAAAATTATGATGACTTAGGTACTCGTATGTCGTGAAAATTATGATGACTTAGGTACTCGTTAGAGTTACGTTGTTAATTATAATAATTGTTGAAAAATTACTTAAATGATAAACTTCAGGTATCTTACTATGTTTTAACTGAAGTAATTTGACTAAATGAAATCCGCGTCCCGCGTAGTGGATTACGGCCCACTCTCTCTCACAGAGAGGAGGCCTGTGTCTCAGCAATGGGAACATTATAGGCTGATTCTGCTTATGATTAAATCCGCATTTGATTAATTATGTGAGTTCATTCTATGATGTAACTAGTTTTGTAGAGTTCTACGAGTTCAAGAAGTACTTAGGTACTTATGTATAAAAAAAAAAATAGACCCTAGAACTGAAATAACTTTTAAACACGTAAAACATAATTCATTCACGGCCTATTATAAGTAGCACATCATAAATAATACTTATAAAATGGTTCATGCTCATCTGTCACGATCACCGAAAAGTTATTACACCCTGAAACGCAGCTGTCATTGGGTGGGCGAGACTGGCACTGAGCCAGTCGCCAAGTCTCCCCCTAAACTAGACAATATAGGACACAAAGCACTACAAAGCTATGATCTAACTACCATAAAAGTAGGTAAGTCACCTTAAGTTGATTTAAGTCAAACTGGATTAAGTCAAATAAGTGCCTAGATTTGAATGAAAGAGAGAAATTTGAAAATCAAGTTTTTCTATATGTATATGTACCTAGATAATAAAAAATATTACATAATTACTTACTTATATTCTGTAGAAATTATTGTCCTTTAAACACGTTAAAGTTGTTACGAAGTCCCAAGGAAAACTCGCGAAATTTTCTTCCTTCATAAGGACTCAGTGAGGACGTGTTTCGCCAAAAAGGCGCGCGAAAATTATGAAATGGAGCGATGCAGTTATGACGCACTTCGTCAACCCTCCGCGGCGGTTGGCATGGCACTGGGTAGTTTTTGGCACTAAACCGACTATCAAGCCAGTGGTTTTGCAGTTATAACACAGCTGCATTGTGATCATATTTGTCAATAGAATTTCTATATCGAGAGTGCGTGATATAGAAAATGGGAAAAGTGCCACTGTGTGGCCTTTATGTGTTGACGTCAATGATGGTTACCGATAAACAACCTGCCCTCTTATAATTTTATAGTTATTTTAGTTCCATAATTGGCCGGTACGTGGTCATCCGGAAAATAATGCGCAGGCAGGTACTAAAGTAGCGGCAGCAGCTACTCTACCCACGCTGGCCACAGGGGCTAATAACGTGCCTATCGGATTTAACACGCTTTTATAAGCTTGGCATGTCCGTCTATAATAGCGTCTTCTGTGAATTGTCATGCGCTCATTGGCAAGCACAAACACAATATCCCCGACGCAAATTTTTTTTGTTGTTTTCTGTGTAGGTTTCATTCGACCTCTGCTGTCCCACTGCTGGGGTTCTTTCATCAAGGTCTTCTTATACTGGAAAGAATGATGTCACTTTATCTGCCTCCGGCGAATCATTCAACAACGCCTCCACGTCATCACAGCGTTTCATATGCGCTTTGGTAAATGACCCCCGTCTTTAGGCACGTACTTCGTGGCGTGGGGAATGCAATCTCGAGTCGAGATTGGCAATTCAAGATCTCGCATGCTAACACCCAGTTTCTGAATTGAGAATTTGAAGTTGAGAACGTCCTAATCTGTACTTAAGTATAACTTAAACATTTTTTCGTTTCTGAATTAAGTTTTTTTAAACTCTAATCAAGATTTGAGTAATATAACATCATTTACTCAAATTTGAAAGAAAGCATGCTTAACTCATGCTTAAGGCCATCAGTTGCGTTTCTGAACTAACACCCGGTTTCTGATTTGAGAAAAGTAGCAAATCTCAACTGATTATTCTCAAATACATAAGTATGCGCTTAAGGTTTTTGCGTTTCACAAGTCAAAATCGAATTTCGTCAAACCATAATCAACTGATCATTTACTTAAGTATTCTTGATCAAAGCTAACACGTTCCAATTTACATTCAAAAACCGGTACTTTTCAAAAACTCATAATATTACATCATTTTATTCTTATAAATTTAAAACAGACTTAAAAAGTAAGTGAATTTTAAATAATTTCAACAAATTTATGTTATTAGAGTTGCTAATGCATATTTTAGCAATTTAATATATATGTATATTTTAGCAATTCGACGTGTTTCTATGAACTGAATCGTGAATGTCAAACTGAAAGTAAATAAACACAAGTTTTATTGGAATTCTGTTTTATACCAATTAAAATGGATAGAGATAAGAAAAAGAGATCGCCTAACTATACTCTAGAGGAGAAAGAAAATCTTCTTTCAATAATAACTAAGTAAGTACATAATAACGAGATAATAAGGTATAATGTTTCATCATCGTCATCATCATCATATCAGCCGAAAGACGTGCACTGCTGGACATAGGCCTTCCCCAAGCACCGCCACTTCGACCGGCTCCGTGCTTCCCGCATCCAGCGGATTCCTGCGGCCTTCACAAGGTCATCGCTCCAACTTGTGGGAGGCCTTCCAATGTTACGTGTTCCGGTACGCGGTCGCCACTCCAGAACCTTCCGGCCCCTACCTAATGTTTACCAACATATAATTTTACGTTTATTTATTATTGCTTCAGATACCAAAGTGTAATAGAATGCAAAAGGACAAGGGCATACTATATCCACAAGAAACAGGGCTAGGCATCAACATCAATGGCGAGTACGTCACTGACCTTCGATTTGCCGACGATATAGTAATCCAAGGCTGAGACTATGGAGGAGCTCAGTACAATGCTCGATGACCTCAGCAGAGCTTCCGAAAGAGTGGGTCTTAAAATGAACATGGATAAGACAAAAGTCATGGCAATTGCCCATGTAGCTCCCACTCTCATAGAGATCTGAGACACTACACTCGTTCGTTTGAAGAGCGTTTGGGAAGCTTCCATATAGAATCAAAAACCGGTCAAGTGCGAGTCGGACTCGCGCACGGAGAGTTCCGTACCATTTTCTACAAAAACGGCAAAAAAAAAACACGTTTGTTGTATGGGAGCCCCCTTAAATATTTATTTTATTCTGTTTTTTAGTATTTGTTGTTATAGCGGTAACAGAAATACATCAATACCACTATCGGCACAATGATCGGTGAGTCCACCACTATATCAGGCTTATTGGCAACAATAGTCATGGCAGTGATGATGGATCGATCCCAGTACAATGTGATATTTCCATTTTCGAGAACTGGGTCGGGCTCATACCTATAGTACTGTACTTCCGATCCTACAAGGCTGTATTTTAGAGCAAAGCTGTATTTTTTAATTTTTATGTAACTGATTTAATTAGGAATAAATAAAAATATTACAATACCTACATTTTTTTTTATTGTAATACTATTGTAATATTTAAACTTTTATTGGGTGAAATAATTTTGTACTATGGATGTTCTGGTAGCAAAATTTTGTGTATTTGACACTTGAGGTAATGGTTCATCACTTTCTTCTTGTACATGTTCATCATATTCCATGATGTAGTTATCAAGATGAAGATCAATATTATGAAGAACAACACACGCCACAATCACCTTCAATACTTTTGGAAGTTTTAACTGCATTCCTGCATGTAGGCATGGAAATCTTCTTTTAAGAACACCAATACACCTTTCAATTGTGTTTTGTGATGCTATCTGGGATCTGTTATAGGCTTCTTGGGATGGAGAGGCAGGGTTCAAGAAGGGTGTCATGAGATATCTAAGGCATGGGTACTATCTCCGAGAATAAGGGATGACCCAAATCTGCCAGCTTCAAACTGAGCTGCAAGTGGTGAGTCGTTCCAAATGGTAGTGTCGTGTACGGAGCCTGGCCAACGTACAATGACACTAGTTATTTGTAAATTGGCATCACAGATGGCTTGAACGTTTATAGAAAAAAACCTTTTTAGTTCCTATACAGCTCAGCTCTGCTCCCTCCTGGTGAATTTATTTTTACATGAGTGCAGTCTACAGCACCTATGACTCTAGGAAATCCAGCTATGTCAAAAAATCGTGCCGCCACTGATGGTCTCTCCTGCGCAGTGGGCATACGAACATATTGCCGTTTCAACAATGCTATGGCACTAGTCACCCTCTACCACGCGGCACACCGTCGCCTTGCTCACATTCACGGTATCCCCCACAACAGCTTGAAAGCTACCAGTCGCATAAAACCTAAGAGCTATTAGCAGCTGTAATATGGGAGAAATACAGTCCTGCCGTTGAATAAGACAGGTTAGTTTAGGCTTTATTTTGTTAAAAATAAACCGAACCAACTCCTTCGTAAACATTGAGGTCAATGTTCGTAAAGTGGAACCGACTCTTAAATTGTTCATCGCTTAGCGTGATGAACAAGTTAGGCCGATGTCCTGCTATTCTTCTGCGCGGTTGTCTGCGTTGAGGCATCTCCACAGACGACAAGGAAGTATCGTCGTCACTCATTATGACCAAAATCACTAGTTATTATATAGCTGATTACAGTTTGAATAGCCGAAATTGGTGTGTCAATTTTCAACTGCTCAACTTGACGTTGATTATGCTTTGAGTATTGTCAAACACATTTTTCTTAATTCAGAAACGCAACTGACGGCTTTAAGCATGAGTTAAGCATGCTTTCTTTCAAATTTGAGTAAATGATGTTATATTACTCAAATCTTGATTAGAGTTTAAAAAAACTTAATTCAGAAACGAAAAAATGTTTAAGTTATACTTAAGTACAGATTAGGACGTTCTCAACCTCAAATTTTCAATTCAGAAACTGGGTGTAAGAAAAATGTGTTTGACAATACTCAAAGCATTATCAACGTCAAGTTGAGCAGTTGAAAGTTGACACACCAATTTCGGCTATTCAAACTGTAATCAGCTATATAATAACTAGTGATTTTGATCATAATGAGTGACGACGATACTTCCCTGTCGTCTTTGAAGATGCCTCAACGCAGACAACCGCGCAGAAGAATAGCAGGACATCGGCCTAGCTTGTTCATCACGCTAAGCGATGAACAATTTAAGAGTCGGTTCCGCTTTTCGAAGGAGTCGGTTCGGTTTATTTTTAACAAAATAAAGCCTAAACTAACCTGTCGTATTCAACGGCAGGACTGTATTTCTCCCATATTCAGCTACTAATAGCTCTTAGGTTTTATGCGACTGGTAGCTTTCAAGCTGTTGTGGGGGACACCGTGAATGTGAGCAAGGCGACGGTGTGCCGCGTGGTAGAGAGGGTGACTAGTGCCATAGCATTGTTGAGACGGCAATATGTTCGTATGTCCCCTGCGCAGGAAAGACCATCAGTGGCGGCACGATTTTTTGACATAGCTGGATTTCCTAGTCTTAGGTGCTGTAGACTGCACTCATGTAAAAATAAATTCACCAGAAGGGAGCAGAGCTGAGCTGTATAGGAACAGAAAAGTTTTTTTTTCTATAAACGTTCAAGCCATCTGTGATGCTAATTTACAAATAACTAGTGTCATTGCACGTTGGCCAGGCTCCGTACACGACACTACTATTTGGAACGACTCACCACTTGCAACGCAGTTTGAAGCTGGCAGATTTGGGTCATACCTTATTCTCGGAGATAGTGGTTACCTATGCCTTAGGTATCTCATGAAACCCTTTTTGAATCCTGCCTCTCTATCCCAAGAAGCCTATAACAGATCCCAGATAGCATCACGAAACACAATTGAAAGATGTTTTGGTGTTCTTAAAAGAAGATTTCCATGCCTACACGCAGGAATGCAGTTAAAACTTCCAGGAGTATTGAAGGTGATTGTGGCGTGTGTTGTTCTTCATAATATGACTCTTCATCTTGATAACTACATCATGGAATATGATGAACATGTATAAGAAGAAAGTGATGAACCTTTACCTCAAGTGTCAAATACCCGAAATTTTGCTGCCAGAACATCCATAGTACAAAATTATTTCACCCAATAAAAGTTTTAATATTAGTATTATAATAAAAAAATTTAGGTATTGTAATATATTTAATTACTCCTAGTTTAATCGGTTACATAAAAATTAAAAAAATACATTTTTGCTCTAAAATACAGCCTTGTAGAATCGGAAGTACAGTACCTACTATAGGTATGTGTCCGACCCAGTTCTCGATAATGGAAATATCACGTTGTACTGGGATTGATCCATCATCACTAACAGGACTATTGTTGCCAATAAGCCTGATATAGTGGTGTACTCAGCGATCATTGTGCCGATAGTCGTATCAGCCAATGGCTTATTACCAAGAGCTTCGAGTAACACCTAAGGAGGCTCTCGTTGGGCAGCTGGATTTAAGGGCCTGATTCAGAAAGCGGTACTTCTGGACACGGCGGGCATTTTTAGGAGGTTCCTCTCTCTGGAGCCCTGACCGCCGGTAGCTTGGACCCTGTTCCAGATACCAGTGCGTTATTATTTTTTATATTTTTACATTATATTGTATAAAAATGTAATTTATATGTACATATTTAATGAAATAAAGGAAATAGTATGTTGATGTAACTAAAGATTTATGATTATTCAAAATTAAAATTATTATTAGGGTTCCGTACCCATAGGGTAAAACGGGGCCCTATTACTAAGATTCCGCTCTCCGTCCGTCTGTCACCAGGCTGTATCTCATGAACCGTGATAACCGTGATAAACGTGTTTTTTTTGCCGTTTTTGTAGAAAATGGTACGGAACTCTCCGTGTGCGAGTCCGACTCGCACTTGACTGGTTTTTGATTCTATAGGGAAGCTTCCCAAACGCTCTTCGAACGAACGAGTGTAGTGTCTAAGATCTTCATGAGAGTGGAAGCTACATGGGCATTTGCCATGACTTTTGTCTTATCCATGTTCATTTTAAGACCCACTGTTTCGGAAGCTCTGCTGAGGTCATCGAGCATTGTACTGAGCTCCTCCATAGTCTCAGCCATGGATTACAACCTCGTTGGCAAACCGAAGGTCAGTGACGTACGCGCCATTGATGTTGATGCCTAGCCCTTTCCAGTCCAGAACCTTGAAGACATCCTCCAGTGCAGCGGTGAACAGTTTCGGAGAGATAACGTCTCCCTGACGTTATCAAGAGACAGAGGCTATGGCTTTAGTAATGCACTTCCAGGCTTCCTGTTTCTTGTGGATATGGTATGCCCCTGTCCTTTTGCATTCTATTACAATTTGGTATCTGAAGCAATAATAAATAAACGTAAAATGATATGTTGGTAAACATTAGGTAGGGGCCGGAAGGTTCTGGAGTGGCGACCGCGTACCGGAACACGTAACGTTGGAAGACCTCCCATAAGGTGGACCAATGACCTTGTAAAGGCCGCAGGAATCCGCTGGATGCGGGAAGCATAGAACCAATCGAGGTGGCGGTGCTTGGGGAACGCCTGTGTCCAGCAGTGGACGTCTTTCGGCTGAAATCATGATGATGATGATGATGAAACATTATACGAGTACGTTATTATCTCGTTATTATGTACTTACTTTGTTATTATTGAAAGAAGATTTTTTTTCTCCTCTAGAGTATAGCTAGGCAATCTCTTTTTCTTATCTCTATCCATTTTAATTGGTATAAAACAGAATTCCAATAAAACTTGTGTTTATTTACTTTCAGTTTGACATTCACGATTCGGTTCATAGAAACACGTCGAATTGCTAAAATATACATATATTAAATTGCTAAAATATGCATTAGCAACTCTAATAACATAAATTTGTTGAAATTATGCCGTTATATAAAATTCACTTACTTTTTAAGTCTGTTTTAAATTTATAAGAATAAAATTATGTAATATTATGAGTTTTTGAAAAGTACCGGTTTTTGAATGTAAATTGGAACGTGTTAGCTTTGATCAGGAATACTTAAGTAAATGATCAGTTGATTATGGTTTGACGAAATTCGATTTTAACTTGTGAAACGCAAAAAACTTAAGCGTATACTTATGTATTTGAGAATAATCAGTTGAGATTTGCTACTTTTCTCAAATCAGAAACCGGGTGTATGTCTGGGGTCAAGATTGGCCTGTCATTGCTGACCGACTTTTCACATTTCAAATAGGGAAATGCAAGCCTATTTTTTTTTTACTAAATTAATAAAAGCCAGTAATATAAACCCAAGAGAAGTATTAAAAGTCAAATACTACTAACTACTGCTTATTGCTCAAAAAATTCTTAAACTACAACAATAAAATTTTCTACTACAGTTCAAACGTCCGTTTCTGTCGCGGCCATGATGTGGCGTCATTTCCCACGACACTGCTTTGTTTCTCTTTTTTAACCCCAAAACATTAAATTAATTCAGTTTTAATTCTTTGTTAAAGCAGAAATGCATTTATGTAGGTACTTACCTTAATTCAGCTTAGGTAGTTAGTTTCATGAACTTCGCAAACAATAGACAAATTTATATTCACATGGATTTTTATTTTTACTTGACACGTCAAAAAAAAACGCAACAGAAAAGTCAAATAAGTTATGCATTAAAAATGTAAAACAGAAATAGGAAGCTGTTTCATAATTCATAAACAATGTATATTTCAATAATTAATAAGTTTTGAATTACTTCCTATTCCCTATTCAGATCGTAACTATTGAACACAATATCAAAAAATTAAATTTAAAATTTAAAAATCCCCATCGCAAAAAAGAAAAGCGAGCACTTAAAAAGTCAAAAATAATACCTATCGTTGAGCCATAAAATTCGGTTGAGTAATACCTATACATTGCATCCTCGTCAAATTTAAGGGTGTGGTATAGAATAAACCATCAAACCGAACAACTTTATCCATGGCACCAACATTGTTATCGCTCAAAAATAATCAGGCCATACATTTGCGTCGAGTAGGTATTTATTTATTTAATACTTTAAGCACATAAATGTACAGAGGCGGACTTAATGCCATAGGCATTAAAGTATAGTGGAAGTAGAAGGTAGGTAGGTGGTAGTGGTAGTGGTGGTTAGGTGGGTGGTGGTAGGTGGTGGTGGGTGGAGTGGGGTAGTGGAGGTGGGGTGGTGGTGTAGTGGAAGTGTAGTGGTGGGTGTATAGTGGTAAGTGTAGTGGTGGTAGTAGTGGTTACTGTAGTAGTGTAGTAGTGGGTATTGAAGTTTTCTATGGGGCAGTTGAAAATTTTTTCGCGATTACGATGTTGGTCCCATGGAGAAAGTTGTTCGGTTTAATGTTCTTTATCACACCCTGAAAGACGAGAATGCAAAACGACACGTAGTATATATTTTATAATTAAAATATATACTACGTGTCGTGGTTTTTTTTTTAGCCATCCATCAATTTCTGTAATCAGAAATTGATGGATGGCTCGATAAGGTTTGCTCATTGAAATGGCGACTACTTATAATGTCGCGGCGGGGTGCCGTATATGTAGGTAATCAAT
Organism: Cosmia pyralina; assembly: GCA_946251885.1. Taxonomy (NCBI): domain Eukaryota; kingdom Metazoa; phylum Arthropoda; class Insecta; order Lepidoptera; family Noctuidae; genus Cosmia; species Cosmia pyralina. Next base: position 18,365,187 of record OX276342.1, on the reverse strand, counting down.
CAAATGAAGAGTTCTGACTTACCCTACTACCTATATACTTTTTACTTAATAGCATTTTCAAACTGGTCCGCCAACCTGATGTCCTAGTTGACCAAGTTTCAACAGCTGCAGGTAATGAGGATTCAAATAAGTAGCTCAAGAATTAGTACCTTGTCTAACCCTCATCAGTCATAAACGGGGATTTATTTGATCTGTTTGATTGGAAATGATAACAAAAAAAAAACCGGCCAAGTGCGTGTCGGAACACGTACAATGAAGGGTTCCGTACTTGAAAAGAATTTATCCTAAAAACAAACTTAACAATGGATCCCAAAAAACAATTTGTTTATGTCATAAAACTACAAATTAACAATTTCCGGACTTTTTCCTTTATTTGTGTTTGTGAGACCTTGCTCCTCGTCAAATTTCATGTTTCTAGGACAACGGGAAGTACCCTATAGGTTTTGATTTATTTGCGAGTATCAAAATATGTCGCATAAATGGCCGTATGTTTTTATTGCGTTGACTTAGAAGCTTGAGTTTTTTAGGACTCCAAGAGACCATAGAATACGCATTTGATATTAATTTCAACTTGATATCTCCACGCGTTTCTGAGAAAAAGGGTCTTGACAGACTGACAGACAGACAGACGGACAACGAAGTGATCCTATAAGGGTTCCGTTTTTTCCTTTTGAGGTACGGAACCCTAAAAATATATACGGTCGAATTGAGAAACCTCTTTTTTTTGAAGTCGTTTCAAAATTATATACACTTAAGTATTTCTCGATTTTTAATTATTTTAATTAAGTATTTGGAAACAAAATTACAATGGAAATAAAATTTTAATTTTTGTACAAAATAAATAAGTAATAAAAATAACAAAATAAAACGTGAAAAGTATTCAAAATTAACGTTACATAATAAAGTTCAAACACTTACCTCTCCAATTTTTACCCGACTACGGCAAAGCCAAAAGGAAGGGTTATGATTTTAGCAGTCTATGTATGTATGTAAGTATGTATATAAGTATGTATTTACGTGTGTTCCACCGTAGCACCTAAATTACTGAACCGATTTTAATGAATGAGGTATCAATAGATTCGTAATAATGTTCCGGGTAACATAGGCTATATAAATTCTCCCTAAATTTAATATGGTGGATTTTACACGTAAATTTCTGACCTCGAAAAAAATTTCATTGAGATAATCATGACATGTTTGGTATCAAAGAAAGGTCTTGACAAGCACATTACAAATATGTATACTTATATGTCATAAATAATTATGTTTAAATTGTTAAAAATAAGTAAAAGTAAATAATATTAATTTAATAACTTACAGACCGACCGCGGCGAGCGTGATTTTTTAGTAGTCGGGTTTTAGTTTTTCAACTTACTTTCTATCTTATTCAAGTTAATGAACAAGACGCAATTTAAAAAAAAAATATATATACCATAGGGTCGAAACTTAAAGGAGAATGGGCAAAAATATATAAACCTTGGTCTACCTACTCAACACTAACGCCATCTATGGTAATGAAAAGATTATACCTAATCAAACTAATAACTAATAGTGTGAAAGTACTAGGTGCTGGCAGAATTTAGAAAAAGAGAAAACAAAAGAAGAACCTAAAAATTTTGTGATTTATTACATAATATTATAATTGAGGTATTACATGATGCTAGTATCTATAATAACATTATTCAGGTGGGCTGCTGGCGGTGTGAAACCTTCCTGATGTCAAGCCCAGCATAAGTAGGTACCATAAAATTGATATGACATGTGCACACGTCCTAATAGTCCGACGTCCAGTCAAACACATGCAGTACACTCCTACCAACTTATCTGTGAAATGGCGAAAATTGGAACTACGGCCGTCATGTCGAAATGTCATTCGATTGTGTCGACGCATCGACGGTGCCGTCCTCTTCACAGATAAGTTGGTAGGACTGTAATAGTGCCTGAAAGCGTCTCTTCCTTCAATCCCTCTGTTTATTAGCACGTATGTGTGGTACTGCTTGGCTTTTATATGACGTGATTATATTCGTCCTCTCAGTAAAAAACCTCTTTGTTCCACTTCAATGTTGTATTAATTGATATCATGGAGTTCTATAATTCAATAATATACATTCCATCGCTTAAATGTTCAGCACAGTAAGATCTGGCTATCTTAATAATGGTAAGGTCCCAAAGCGATTACAATAAGGTGTTCTTCTTCTAGTCGAGGAATATCTTCAAAATCAGGAAGATTTGCTGCCATGCGTGTAAATACGACTGAAATACAGCGCTAGATATTCCGTCCTTGTTACTCAAGCAAGGGGGTGAAGAGCGATTACCGCGTCGATGCCGCGTTCGTTACTCGAGGCTAATTTTTTTTATCATGTTTTACCACTTTGTCGGCGTGATGAATATGTATATCCATGCCAAATTATAGCTTTCTAGTACTAAGTCTCTGAGCTAAGCTGCGGACGGACGGACGGACAGACGGGCGGACATAGCGAAACTATAAGGGTTCCTTGTTGGCTACGGAACCCTAAAAATGTTGGAAGATGCCAATAAGCTCGTTAGATGGCGTTGTACCGTTCGGGCCCAATCCTGAATCGCGCTATGGTTTCGTTCAGACGGCGAGTCTATATGGCCCCGCATAATGTTTTTAAGTTGGCATTCGTCGGTCTATCAGAAGTGACAGAAACATTTTTATTAAAGTCAATCCCTTTTATGGTTGACTTTTATAAAATTTCTTTGTGAAAATTCACATCACACCTACAGCAAGAATTTTGTTGTCATATTTTTTATTTTATTTACAGCGCAGCATACCTACGTAGTATCCCCTAAGCAGTCTGTGAGCGCAGCGCTCTGCGCTACCTTAACAGCGCCACGTGAGAGTATTTGGGAACTAAATTACATAGTACCACTAGTACATACATAGTACATAGTAGCACTATACTACCTATCTTGAAAACATTGTGGACATTGGAATTTCGGAAATAATTGGGATGGCTTGCAAAAATATGTTTAGGGTTGAAAAATTTTTTTTATAAAAACTCAGTTTTTTTTCATTTGTTTTCTTTTGTATTGTATTAAATTGTATGTAAGTTGTAGTAGTTAGCTACATTTGGAAACATTAGATTAATATTGTATTTTCAATGACCAAGTTGATTAGGTTTGTAAATTGATTTTGTTTATCTAATGTATAATAAAAAAAAACCGGTCAAGAGCGAGTCGGACTCGTGCACCAAGACTCCATTCCGATTTCTGAGAAAGTGTGCTATTTAGAGACATGTTTTTAACCGACTTCAAAAAGGAGGAGGTTATCAATTCGTCGGAACCTTTTTTTTTTTTTTTTTTTTTTTTATTTTTTTTTTTTATGTATGTTCCCCGATTACTCGAAGATGGCTGGACCGATTTGGATTATTTTTTTTTTGTTTGAAAGGGTATACTTCCCAGGTGGTCCCATGATCATCAAGTCAGGATCTGATGATGGGATCCTGGAGAAATAGAGAGAACTCTTCCAATTTTATAGGCACACTTGAAGCGATTTGGATAGTCTTTGGAAGAGTACTTTCTTGGAGTGGTCCCATTTCAATTTGGTGAAGATCTGATGAAGAACTTCTGAGATAGGCAACGGAACTCCTCAATAAATGATAGCAAATGGACTGGGATTGCTGAAATCTCATGTCTGTTTGTTGTTCACACCAGTTCATAACATAACATCACGCCAGTACGCTGTGAAGGGGTAAGCACATGTGAACCACTAAAAAGTGAAAAATAAAAACTTTTTTACAAAAAAATACAACCGACTTCCAAAAACAACACTGCAAAGTGAAAAATAACTTTAATTTCGGAAGTCGGTGGCAAAAACGAAAATACATTTAATCAGACACCGACTTCCGAAATTAAAGTTATTTTTCACTTTGCAGTGTTGTTTTTGGAAGTCGGTTGTATTTTTTTGTAAAAAAGTTTTTATTTTTCCTGTAATCTTTACATAAACTTCTATCACTAATTTCTGATTTTAACAATAATTTCTGATTTCTCTCTATACAAACTTCGGAGATAAGGAAGGAAACGGTATTTTTTTTACATTTTTCATCAAAAGTCGAAAACCTATACCTACGGCCTAAAAAAAAATAATAATATTTGAGAATGTGCAAACAGCGCTTTTTCATATGATACCCCACATGCCCTAGTAGCTCGACTTCGAATTTTTAAGACCCCCTTTCAGTCCCTGTTACAAAAAACCATACTTATATATTTTTATTTCATTCTTATTTGCAAAATAGTTGGGCAAACGTCATCTAAATCTGGTCCAAATTTCAAGTTAGTAGTTCTTCAAATATTTGTTATTGTGTTGTGTGTTGTTGTTTTGCATTAGTAGTTCTTGAAATATCCAGCTTTGACAGACAGACAGACAGAATGAGTCGCACCATAAGGGTTCCTTTTTACTATTTTGGTACGGAACCCTAAAAATGGTTACTTTAATTATTTAATCGGAGTAAAGATCGTATTACAAAAACTGGTTTGTTGGTTTAAACTTGGGTCTAAAGATAGAATACTCTTTATTATGTACACGTGTATTTTGTTTGTAAGTTTGAACGCGCTAATCTCTGGAATTACCAGTCGGATTTGAACAATTCTTTTTGTATTTGATAGCCCAACTCTTGAGAAAGGCTATAGGTTATTTAACATCACGCTGAGACCCTTAGGAGCCGAGCAAAAAAAATCAGAAAGAACGCCAAGATAAAACGAAGTAATAACGAGGGCAGGCGATGCCATGCGACGGGGTGGCTCGGGGAACAAGAAATTTCACGCGGACGAAGTTGCGGCCAGAAGCTAGTAAAGGGTATAAAGTAGCTTGATCTATAACTTACGAACGTTGCATGGATGGACTGTTCGTATTCATAGCGGATTCAATCAGTTCATGAGTAAGCAAGGGCATAAGGAGTTTTTAAAATAAAAGTAAATAATAATTATAACGTATTTATTTCCACTAGAAACTCTGAACTAGACATTATTGCACTAAAACATTATATTAAAAATAAAGTTATCTAATCACGAAACTTCCATTGACATTTAATTTTTGGTGCGAATTAGAAAAAGTCGCGGCCATATAAATGGTGAGAACATTACTAAATCAAGTAATTACTAACAATAAACTCTAACATTCTGAGGAAGTTCATTCAAACAGTCATGAAATCATGATTCATGAAGGATTTATGAGATGTTATTATTTTTAGAATATTACAAAATAAAAAACATTTTTATTAAATGTACAAATTATCGACCCCTATGATTAGAGTAGTTTTTCACAATCGAATAAAAGCTAGAATCTGTTTAATCGGTTGAATATATCATATGCTCCAAACGCTTTCATAATAGAGCTACAGTACGAAGATCAAAGGTTACTTCGTTTATCTTCGGAAACACCGAAGTATAGCAAATAAAACGTGACTATCGACCAATAGAAATTGATTTGATTGACTTGATTTTTTTTTTATTTGACTGACGCACTATAAATAAATAAATAATGTTTGCACTCTAGCATGGTGCGGGTGACACATGTCAGTATGGCATGACCAGGTCAGTGACAATATGCACAATTCAATTTTATCGATAACGATTCTTACAACAAAAATCTCGTTATCCTAATAATTTAAAAAATGTCTTTGATATATCATATTATTATGAAATTTATTTTAAAATATGTATTTAATACAAAACATTAAAAAATCATATTCAAAGCACTACCGGTATTTATTTAAAAAAAAGTTTTTTTTTCATGGTATAATATTTTCGGCTAATTTAACTCTATAGATGTCTAACAACAAAAATTTTAAAATACATACAGTAAACTTCTTTTTCTATAAAAAATATCGACTATCGATAAAAACCCATAATAGCAATACATCACATCACTAAACATGTCTATGGCGTTACGTTACACTCCTATCACTTTGCTTCATTTTTCTTTAATTTTGATTTTATTTGTAGATAATAACATTTTGGCAGGATGATTTATTTAATTAACTACAGATATTATTATATTTAGGGTGCAGCTAAAATATTAAATCATGATTGTAAATCGCGATCACGTTCAAGTGTGAAAAGGAACAGTTCGTCAAATGTCACCCGCACCATGCTAGAGCGCAAAAACTATAATCCTGTCACTCCCTTATTGGACCAGTCACATTTAATTCGGCATAGTTCGGTTTTCCCGAAAATAAACGATGGAACTTTTGAACGTTGCACAGTGTATTAACAAAGGTATTATAGAGACCATTTTTCGAACGTTAGCTTTTTATTTAAAATACAGATATAATTAGTCATTTAAAACGTGGGAGTAGAACTCCCGAGTGAGAAATGTGCGTAATCAAGTATTTTTTTTTTTAATCTCAAATTTTCATTCAGTTGTAGTTTAAGCTTCCTTTTCTAGAGCTTTAACAAATTGCGTAAGTTTCTTACAGCAAGAAATATTTTTTTATTTTTTTTTGTTTTATTTTTTTTTCTCAAGTAATCCACTGTTTTAGGAAAATATATTTATAGTAAAATTCAGATCCACGAGATTAGGACATAGTTTTTTTGTGAGTAATGGAAGAACAACAGATCTGAATGTATTAACCCTTCGTATTGAACGTGGATCCACGCGAGACACAATGGTTTTTTAATTGTGTCTGTAATTACGCCATTCGACTCGTTAATATGTCTTCCTAAAACAACGAATTACTTGAGAAAAAATAAAAACTACAAATAAAAAAAAAATAATTTCTCTGGCTCTAAGCGATTTACGCGATTCTAAAATGAAGCTTACAAGACACTTTTGAACTATTCAATTAATTACTTTTTATGACAGTTATGTTTTTGGTGTAGATTTTTTTTAAACTTTATCCAAACGAAAATTTGTGATATTAAAAAAGAAATCTAAGTACTTGATTATGCTTGTCACCCGCGAGTTCCACTCTCACGTTTTAAATGACTAATTTTATCTGTATATTTTTAATAAAAAGCTGACGTCCGAAAAATAGTGTCTATAATACACTGTGTGTTTTCGTACTGTGTTAGTATTTAGGTTCGGGGCGTAAGATACGCCTAATTTCAATTCTATCTGATTTGTATATTATTTCATTATCTATGGCACCGTCTCCATGCTACTTCAAACACTTCTTCTTCATAGTGTCGCTGGCACGACTGTATTTTAGCACTAATACGACAAAAAGAGTCTTGCCCCATTGAGAAGACCGCACCATATAAAAGGGATCGGTAAACGGTACATTACGATAATATTCACCAAGATGATTTAAATACAGACTAGCAGTATTAATATCTTGGCCTTATAAGTCACCATAAAGATAATTCTATCAACTCGCCGTCGTTGATCAAATCTTACGATTCTTTAGGCTCGGCGTATATCACAGGTTTTGATGACATTTAATAATCAACTTTATTTTCACTGTCTTAAAGTGCAAACGCAGCACTATCAGTTTTGATGTCTGCGTATATGTTGTACAATTTTGCACTTTATCACAGATATCATAAAGTTTATTATTGAATGCCATTAGAAAAACCTTTATAGGGCCTTTCAATGACCAGCATAAATTAGTACGGTAAAAGGCTCGTAAAAGGATTCGACTTATACATTACATCCTGTATATTTCTGCTTCCTCCCATGGCGATAGATTTTCCATTACATTCTGATATTCTATCAAATTAGTTTACAATAAGATTTAAAATACGTGACCTAGCTCAATTAAAGGATTTGTTTATTATGCATGCATTCCAAGTGTATTTGATATAACACATAATCAGGCTATAATGTTCGCACAGTGAGAGGGAGTGGGCCTTAATCCACCACGCGGGCCCAGTGCGGGTTGGTAGATGTCACATGTCTTCGAATTTTTGGTTCTAGAACATGCCGGTTTCCTCACGATGTTTTCCTTCACCGTTTTGAGAGCAGTGGTGATGAAATTAATTACACAAAGTAAAGCGCCTGTCGGGGTTCGAACCCACAACCTACAACTTGGAAGTCGGGGCCATTTCCACTGCGCCACCACTGCTCTCTATCTATTGCTATAACATCTATAAACAAAATTGCAAATGCTTGAATATAATTATTCCTGACATTTGCGCAGCGTCTTGATATTTTCGTTCACATCAGACACTGGTATGGCATGTATAACGATTCACCTTATCTGACCTGTGCTCGACACTACACAGTTTATAACCGACTCCAAAAAGACGGAAGTTATTGACAAAATGTAGACACGATTTATTACTTCCCCAATAACATTGAACAACGACGACGCGACTATTGGCTTACAAATATAACAATATAATAATCTACACTTAATTAATGCCACTTCACATACCCACGGAATGATTGCACGCAATCGAAAAATTATAATTCGAGTTTACATTTAATATTAAACTTAATACCAAAATTGTCCAATTAAATGTCTTATTTTACCCATTAATAGTGTTATGTTACAATATAAGTACCCGATAAATATTATTACCCAATAGTAAATTTCACATCGGTGAGACATCCCTATTCATTCTCGATCAAACTGATCAAACTTGTGTATATAAAAATATCTGCTCAAATATAACACTAAAGCTGAGCTACTTAGGATAATAAATTAAAAATATATCTAATAAAATATTGGCTTATCATGTCTTTGAAACACAACTCTGTGATGCACACAACAATTCGTACAGAATATCGTTGACTGTATCCGTTAATCATTGCTTATTTGTGTGATAACACGGACGTAGAACTAAATTATCCGCACGAACTACTGACGTTATATACAGTAATATAATATCCACCAAGTGTCAAGTAAGCTTGATGTTATATAAAGTGTTTGGAAGCTGCGTGCAAAGCCTTGGGGTGATAGTTGACACCATTTAGAGAATTTTTATCCATACATGTCTTAGACGAAGTATTTTATTTTTAACGGTAAACTTGTTTTTTTTATGTGTAACATTTTTCCTCTCGCTTTCCTGCAATCTGTGGGAGTAATTTCGTGAAAAGGGACGGAAGTGAAAATACTTTTCTAAATGTTTTGAGTGACGGATTGAAATGTTGGTTGAAATTTGGTATGGAACTAGAAAGTACTTTTACCAAGGTGTCAGATGTTTTATGTCATATGTATGCGACTACTGTAAGGCTCGCTCGTTTTTTTTTTTAATAACTCTATTTCTGTTTTTTTTCAAGTTTTTTAATATTTTAAAAGTTTTCTGCGACCTCAAAAAAGAAATAAAGTTGGTATGTTAAATGGGGACACCCATTTAACATACCAACATTAACTGGGATACTGTTGGCAATGAACCTATGCTCTAAATGATGTCAACTATCACTCCCTTGAAGCTTTGCACCCAGCTTCCAAACACCCTGTATAACTATACCAAAGAAATCCTTAGCATAAAGGACAAGACACATCTTCTGAATTAAGACGACCACCGTATAATTTTTACTTTTAATTTAATTTGATATCAGGAGGTGTGTTACGTCTTTAAGCTTGACTATAACGACATTACAATCTAAACGAGCGACACATGTCCATCCTTGTCGCACCATGCTTAAGAGAAGCAAGTGTGAGTGAAACAGAAAGCTGGTGCAGTTTAGTAGAAGAAAAGCAGTCGCTCCTGGGCCGTGCCGGAGAGAAGACGCCAGCCGCGCTTGATGTTCAGGTACTGGATGATGGCGCGCACGCAGATTAAGATACCTGGAAAAGAACAATTATAATAAATTACTAAACACATCTTTAATGCAGTCAATAACTGCCTCGTTGGAATTTGGGTTTTGCCATCAGAAATTTCTCAGTAGCAGATCGGAGTCTGAATTTGTGCACGGTTGATGGCAATAGGCTCGCCCTCTATTACATGAGACTTGAACATAACTGATGAAATGGGACACATATTTTTAATTATGAAATAAAAAAATCATAAAATCCTAGAGACGAGATTTTTGCTGTGAGAATCGTTATCGATAAAATTTAATTCCATAATGTCACTGACCTAGTCATGCAATACTAACATCTGTCACCCGCACCATGCTACAGCGCAAACAGTTTAATCACTTTCAACAAGCTGCCTGAGTCACGAAAAAGGCTGTGTAAATATTAAACCTCTGTACAGTATGACAGGACTGAGGTTCCATCGTTTATCGTCGGAAAAAACGAACTTTGCCAAATTAAATGAGACTGGTCCAATAAGGGAGTGACGGAATTAGTGCGTCAATCTATAATAATTAACCGACGAACAATAAAGGAGGAGGTTCTCAATTCGACACGTATGTTTTTTTTATTTTTATTTTTGTATGACCATGCATAACTTTTTACAGAGTCGTCCGATTTGAAAAAAATCTGTTTTATTCGAGAGGGTATACATCAAAGTTGGTCCCATATAAAATTGATTAACTTTGCTTGGGTAGTTTTTTAGTTAGCTTCAATAATACGTATTTTTTCCCTACTTTTATATGGATGACGTTCTAGTTTGTTTTGCAGGTAGTGGTATTAGAATTTGTGTGGGGTAGGTACCACAACTAAAAAGTGAAAAATAAAAACTTTTTTACAAAAAAATATAACTGACTCCCAAAACCAACACTACAAACTGAAAAATAACTTTAATTTCGGAAGTCGGTGTCAAGAACGAAAATACATTTAACCAGACACCGACTTCCAAAATTAAAGTTATTTTTCACTTTGTAGTGTTGGTTTTGGAAGTCGGTTATATTTTTTTGTAAAAAAGTTTTTTTTAGATGGGAATACAAATAAATTTCTATTGATCGATAGTCAGATTTCATTCGCTATATTTCGGTTTTTCCGAAGATAAACGATGGGACCTCATACGTTGAGTTGCACAAAACCAACATTAGTTAAACGGAGATTTTAAATTCATGTCATCCCTTAAATTTTGTATCAGAGACAGCAATCAATCAATCTGTCTAGCCTTTTCCCAACTATGTTGGGGTCGGCTTCCAGTCTAACCAGATGCAGCTTAATACCAGTATTTAACATGGAGCGATTGCCTAACTGACCTCCACAACCCAGTCGATACCCCTTGGCAAGACTGGTTGTCAGACTTTCGGGCTTCTGACGACCCGTAACGACTGTCAAAGACCCACGAATGACAACCGGGACCAACGGCTTAACGTGCTTTCCGAGGCACGGTGGAGTCTCGTTATGTAAAGATGGTCACCCATTGTATTGTATCAGAGACAGCAACAATTTAAAGTCTCCGTTAAAACACAGATAATTATAATACTACGGTTCAACTAATGAGGGTTTAGTGCAACTCACTGTGAGTCCTGTCGTACTGTAGGTACCTGGATTTTTCGAGATATCAAATAGAGGGTCTATTTGATGCCAGCAGGAGTTACACATTGAACTGGTTGTCTGGTGTATTAAATTTCAAGTTACCCTAGCTAGTGATTTCTTAAAAGAAGTAACGACTTTTTACTTTACGTTTTGTGTATCGTAAAATAAAACAATGGAATATTTCAAGAGATCTGGCAACATCTTTAGTTATAGGTAGGATAGTAAATATTGCCACAGGTGTAGTGAGTGACCCTTCATTGCAATGAGGACACATGTTCAGCAGAGGGCGTTTATAGGCTGGTATTATTATGAATATGATTAATTGATTACACATAAACATTACATAACATCACGCCTGTATTTCCCGAAGGGCTAAGCAGAGGTATACCTACAATACACCCACATTTCGCTAGTTAAGGCGAGTATAATTTCTTTGCATTGTTTAAATTCAATCTCTTAGTATTATATAGGGCGACTGGTAATTAGTGACCGATACTGAAACACATGGTTATACTCATGATAACAAACAACTTTTACTATGGGACCAAACCTGAAATCGCGAAAAAAAAATCAGCTCCCCATACATTTATGTTCGCTTAATTCGGCAAAATGTAGGGAGCAGCTGATTATTTTTTCGCGATTTCAGGTTTGGTCCCATAGTAAAAGTTGTTTGTTATCATCAGCACAATCATGTGTTTAGATATCGGTCACTAATTACCAGTCACCCTATATAATTGCATAGCACATGTGTGAGCACTATGTAGCTACTATTAAGCTACCTTTTACCGGGTACGTCTTTCACTGACTTGAGTGTGCCATGGCGGTTGAGAGTATGTCATGCTCACTCAAATGTCTCACTGGTTGTGGCGTGTGTGTTGGAATGGTTGAGCTAGTTGGTGCTGATCCATGCGTCATGTGGGACTGGTTGTCTCTTAGCTGCCACGGCTTATTAACATGAACGATGTAACCAATATTTTGTAAAAATATTTTGATTTAAAAGAGTGACCGTGGAGTTTCTTACCCGTTCTTCTCCATAGGGACCTACTACGCTTTACGCTTTTTTTTTTATAGGCAACTAGCTTCATCTTTCTGACAGACCGACAACTTCACAATTTAAAAGTGCCAGTAATTGTTTTTTTTGAAATAAATGCTTTGAGTTTTTGAGTTTTATAGTTGCCAACAGGACCACTGAGAAAAAAATTAATAAGTCAGGAGATATGGAACATTTTGAAATTTCCTATGCTCACATTTTTAGTCAGATGAGGTAGAATTTTGATACAAAAAAAATTACCTCTGACTAAAAATGTGAGCATAGGAAAATTCTAAATGTTCCATATCTCCAGACTTATTAATTTTTCAATGGTGGCGCTGCCAGTTAGCAGCTACACTCGCCTTAAGCTGTAGTTCCATGTAATAGGAAGCGAGCCTATTGTCATCAACTGGGTACATATCCAGACTCCGGGCTGGCTTTGCCCGACCCAGACAACCTTTTGCTCAGCAGTAGCTCTTGCGACCACTAGACCAACTAGAGAATATGATTACGATAGACGGTATAATAAGTTACCGATAACATATCTACTCTATAAAAAGCTCTATTACGTCATTCAAATACACTCCCGGACTCCTAAATCGACCCACCGACCCACCGTGCATTTTCTTGGCCTAAAACATCAAAATAATGATGTCAGAGAAAAAGTTTAGCAGTTTTAAAGATGACCTACTGGCCATTATTTCGGTATCACCATTGTTCCAAATTTAATTTCACTTTGAAATTTGAATTTTTTGATAAAGAGAACAATATTGGAGTTTGGTCGCTCTTTGAAAAAAAGAAGCAAAAACACTTTGATTAGAGCATAAATTTATTACTCAATGGTTATTTCGTTGTTCGTGTTGTTTTGCGAGTAACGATATTGTTTTTCTTTCTTCTTTTTTTTACACATTCTGACGTTCAAATTATGGATACTGCAACTGAAGTAGCCGCACAAGCTGTGGCAATTCTTCAGTCTGAGCTTAGTCAGGGAAACGTAAGTGCACAACTTCATATAAGACGTTCTGCCGTTCAAAGAATTTATCATCCATAACCGGAGACTGTTGGCTTTGTGCGCCGTCCAGGAGGACCACGAAACCTGGTCACTACAGCACGACTATAGTATAGTTAAAATCTCGCTGCAGACTTGGTCATAAATCATAATCGGAGTAGAGATGTGCGCTAGTTGCGCGCGCTCAAGGCCAATATCGATAACAGAATCACCATAATATATATATATATATATATATATATATATATATATATATATATATATATATATATATATATATATATATATATATATATATATATATAACAATAAACCAGAGCTCTTACAAAAGGTGCGTCGACATCGACCGGAAAAAACATATCACTTGGAGCAAATGGCTTTGGAGCATGGTCATGTGAAGTTATCCGCTTGCCGCCTTACCACTTTCAGTACAATCCCATCGAGTTGGTGTGGGCTCAAGTAAAAAATGAAGTTGCAAAGAAAAACAAAACCTTCAAGATAGCTGATGTCGAGAAGTTAGTCGATGAAGCCACTTCCAATGTCTCCATTGAAAATTGTCAAAAATGTGTGGAACATGCAGAATTGCTGCAAGATGAAGACTTAAGAAAAGCACATTTATGCGAAGAGTTCATCATTCATGTGGGTGATGATGACGATGACTCAGACGAAGAATTTTAATTTTCTATTTTTAGTTTTATATATACGTTCTTTTGTTTATATATTTAAAATGCTTTGTAGTAAATTAGGTAATAAAATAAAAAAAAATGTGTATTTATTTCTATCACCCATTTATAAATATATAAAACTATCGATATCACTCATCGACTGCAGTAATGCACAGGACTACGTGTGGGCGTGGCCTGCCCATAAGGCTCGTTAGTGGGAAAGAGAGCGAAACACTCGAATGATTTATGACCGAGTCTGCAGCGAGATTTTAACTATACTTTAGATCGGTTTATCTTTACCACCAGCCTGCGTAATCGTAACCTGACCTAAATAAAGGTCCAAGAACAGCTTCGAGACTTTCATGGACCGACTGTGTGCGCTCCAACTGTCAGAAGGTAACTCGAAGAACGTGGCCTGAAATCACATAAGCCAACCAATGATCCCAAACTGACACGAGCTCACAGAATGGCACTGGCTCGCCTACAGTTTGCACGCGAACATTTGCATTGGACTCAACGAGCCAAGTTCGTTTTACTGATGAAACCAAGATTATACTGTAAGGCAATGATGGACGTAGAAAATTCTACCACAGAGAGAGAGAGCATTGAAAAAAAAAATGTATATAAGTAGTTTATCAGCCATCTCGTTACCATAACACAAGCATTAGGTTGCTTAGCTTGGGGCTAGATGGCGTTGTGTGATATGTCCAAACATATTTATTTATTTTTATTTATTTATTTCAACAATGTTACATTGAAGAATTGAAGAGAAGGTGGTGGGACATGGACAGTCTGGGGTGGAATATCCATCGAAGGAAAAACTGGCCTTGAGGTTGTGACGGGACCTCTGTTGCTACCACTAAATAGCGACCGATACATTCGTCGATGCCTAGAGGCTCATGTGATGCCGTATGCTGAGTTTGGGGCCAGAATTTCATTTCTGTGCATGATAATGCAAGGGCGTACACTGCAAGAATTGTTCGAGAATACCTGCATGACGTTAGTATCGCATCAGTAACGGAATAACCAGCAAGAATCCATGTTATGAATCCAATAAAGCACATGAATCTAATAGAGCACTTATGGGATGAGCTAAAGAGGCGTGTTCGAACTAACCATCCAGCTCCAGAAACTTTGCAGAAGCTGAAAACTGCCATCTTGGAAGCATGTGAGAACATTTCACAGCACGTCATAGTGGCATTAAGTAACTCCATACCGAACCACATGATGGCCCTCCTAAATGCTCTTGGAGGTACACAAGTTACTAAATAAACGTTTTCTCTATGTAAATCATTATTTTCTTCAAAAAATTCACGCCAATGTAGCTCTTGAGAAACGCAAAAAGACGACTTATTGCAATCGAAACTGTTATTTTTTTAGTATTCCGATTTCAAATTTGGAACAATGACAAACTAATATGATAGTGAGTAACTGGCTTCAAAACGACATTTCTTTTTCTTTGAAGTACCATTACTTAAAACCTAAAACAAAAATATGCAGGGTGGCTCGATTCAGGTGTTCGGGAGTGTATTATTGTTAACAAAAATAAAGGCCTTGCTCAGTCAAGTATGATAAAAAATAAACCTAATGAATATCACATAAAGGTGCCAAAAAACAGGTAGGTAGTGTTTTTTTTAGTATAAAAGGCATATTGTGTTGAGTGAGGCCAAAAAAGGAGACAATAAAAGTATTCCAACCATAAATAAATACAGATACCTACTGTGTCGATGTCTGCTATTCTAAAACAATATTGTGAAAGCGGCAATAAGTCAAAGGTTAGGGCGTTGCCGTGTTGGCGAAGCGAAAGGTCAAAAGACACGAAGTTTTTGCCTCAGTGGGAAGTACAAAAGCTAAAATAAATTGTATGCGTAGTATCACTTTTCCAGTGCGAGACAGAGACGGACCTATATGGCCGGTAGAACCAGGTAGCACCAACAACTGCAGCGAAACCCATGTTTTTCGCAACGGAATCATAATGGCATTAATACTTCATAATATGGTCCCTGTTCTCTATATCATTTTTTAGGGTTCCGTACCCGAAGGGTATCAAACGGAACCCTACTCGTATTACTAAGCCTCCGCTGTCCGTCCCTCCGTCCGTCCGTCTGTCTGTCACAGTGACAGTTGAAATTTTCACAAATTGTGTATTTCTATTCAATCGGCCAATCGGCCTAGCCTTTTCCCAACTATGTTGGGGTAAGGCTTCCAGTCTAACCGGATGCAGCTGAATACCAGTATTTACATGGAGCGACTGCCTATCTGACCTCCACAACCCAGTAACTGGGTAATACGATACCCCTTGGTAAGATTGGTTGTCAGACTGTCGGGTTTCTGCCGACCCGTAACGACTGTCAAAGATTCACGAAGGACAGCCGGGACTGACGGCTTAACATTCTTTCCGAGGCACGGAGGAGTCTCGGTATGTAAAGATGGTTACCCATCCACGGACCAACCCCAGCAAGCGTAGCTTAACCTGATGGATCGACCCATGCGGTTATTATTACTTAGCCACGAGCTCCTCAGTTTGCACAGCCTCCTTTAAATGTAGGTACCTACTAAATTCGGCATTTCCTGTATGTACCAAACTCGTATAAAATTTCAAGGTGGACTTGGATTCATGGGCAATACGCACACGGACAAAAGGGCTACCTCTTATCCGTGTGCGTATTGCCCATGGATACGTGTTTTCCTTTTTCGATAGCTGAGATATGAAACAATACAGAGCAATGAACCTCCTCGCGCGTTATCTCAATGAAATGTAGTCATGAATGCAAACAGTCACTGTCCGAGGCAACGTCGCATATACGTAGGTATTGACCGACGCGGATGGCTTTAGGGAAAGTAATTTAGTATCTATACATATTATAAATTAAAGTCGCTTTTCGTGTCTATGTGACTGCGTTGATCTTCTAAACTTCGCAACGGAGTTTGATGTGGTTTTCACCACCATTAAGAGATTTATGTGTAGGTACATAATACATAAAAGTTAACTTACACATAATAAAGAAATATTGATGTTTTCGATCTCGATGAAAATAAGAGAATGTCGACTGTTTTATGTTATTCGGTCGCAAATAAATAGGCGGCCACTTGATGGTAATGGTCAACACCGCTTAAGGGCTCCCGCAGACAGACGCGATGCGTAGAACAATTTCTATGAAAACTTTATGGAAACAACAAAATTGTTCTACCAGCACCCTAATTGCGTAACATTAGTATGTTACGCAATTAGGGTGCTGGTACAAAAAAAAAAAATGATTCGGATTGATCATAGTTGATCAATCCGAATCATTTTGAAGCAAATTGCTAATTCATTGCTTCATATGTTCGAAAAAATTGTTTGCTCGACAACGTAAATAACGCAATGAATGTTGGTGAACTGTCAAAATGAAACCAATTCCAATTGATAGTGTGTTACGCAAATGCCCCGCAGAATCGCACCGCACCGTCGCATCGCACCGTCGCGTCGCATCTGTCTGCGGAAGCCTTAAGGACATTTTCTAATACCAAGGTACCTATAAAAGGTGCGAAGCCATTTCAAGGACAAAGCTATACAAAGAAATATAATAATGTTTATTATCCGGGTCATACAAAAACAACAGGACAAGGCGAAAGCGCCAGGGTAGCCCGCGAAATTTATAATTTTCTTACGTATTTTGCAATTTGCAGATCAGTATTAGGTTGTATGTTGATTAAAATATGATTCGCGATCGTAACAAGTATGTACTTATTTATAGAAAAATAATCATTAAAATCATTAATATAACTCTCTAACTTCAAATTACCCTATTGAATGCCAATTTCATGAAATCATATTTGAGGCCAATTCTAAATTACTACACATAAACACACCCCCACACACACCCCCTCACACACATTACACATTCACACATTATTACTTTAACACAATACGTAATGTACTTTAAAAAAAAAAAAAACTTGTAAAAATTTGTAACCCTAGCGATTATTCTCACTGTTTGTATCCTGAAGTTAATCTGTGAACAGCGTTGTGGGCTGCAATATTGTCTATATGTTTTGTGTATTTCTTTTTCTATGTTTTATATTGTAGCTGTTAGTTGTTCCTTTTTAAATAAAAATAAAAAATATCTAGGTTACATTAATGTGAGTTGCCCGTGAGCCTTAAAATATACATTTGAAAAAAAACTAAAACGCTCTACAAACCTACTTTAGTTAAAAGTGTTTTGTCTTCTTCTTTCAAACTCAAATCATAATTCGAAAAAAAGACAAAACACTATTTTAACTAAAATAGGTTTGTAGAGCGTATTAGATTTTTATGAATAAGAGAGTCTGTATCTTCGGGCTCGAACTTCGAAATGTCACACCGGCAACCATATCCTTCAAACGGGAACAAGTAGCACTCAAGCTCTCCGCTGCTTGGCAACAGCTTTGGGGATAATACTTACTTTCATTTCGTTTAGTGGTAGTTTTCTTAGTATAGTAGAGCCAGAAAAAAAAGCACTCCGCGCCACGCTTAGCGAAAGTGAAGCACAGTAAGTATGCCTGAACCGTTTGTATAAACACGTTTCACGCACTCATTTACATCATAGTATGCCGACCAGCCGCCATTACGAGACATGACGGCGTCTTTGTCAAATCACGCACACAAATCGGTACCCGCGTACGGTGCATCACTTTCGATACGCGTGGCGCGGAGTCCTTCTTTTTTTTCTAGTCCGTGAGTAGAGCTATATTATTACTCTGCTGCAAGGAAAACTTTACTAAACTTTGACAACAATCTGTCCAAAATAAACTAAAGGCGTTCAATCATCGAGCATTCGCCTGTAATGTTACAATACTGACTGACGACTGACTGTTGACGATTGACGAGCATTCGCCAATCCAAGATTCGATAGGATTCGCATTCATGTTATCACGAGTGCTCCCACTTGCCACTGTTACAATACAAGCGAATGGTCCCGGTGAATGTAATGTTACAAATTGTATCATTATAGGTTACGCACTGTAATGCTCGGTTCTCCTCACTCACTGATGTAATGCTCGAATCTGAACTGTTACATTACTGGCGAATGCTCTCGGTGAGGGATTTTGTAAAGGGTCCTTTGTATATCTAAGTATTGTGGTTCCGTTATATCAATTCGCCCGCTGCCGCCGTCGGTAAGATTTTATTTTTCAATAGAAAATTGCTTTAAAGACCGGCCAAGTGCGTGTCGGACCACGCATAATAAAGGGTTCCGTAGTTGAAAAGATTTTTTTCCCAAAAAGAAACTTTACATTGTAATCCCAAAAAAAATTTTGTATGTCACAAAATTAAAACTTTTCGGACTTTTCCCTTTACTGGTGCTGTGAGACCTTACTTACTTCTTGCCAAATTTCATGATTCTAGGTCAACGGAGGTTTTGATTTACTTGCGAGTATCAAAATATGTCGTAAAAATGGCCGTATTTTTTTTTGCGTTGACTTAGGAGCTTGATTTTTTTTTAGAACTGACTCCTGTAACACAGGTACCACCTAGCACAGGAGTTAGGGAATTGAAAATGTCTCCATTTTTATGTCAATAAAATATTTTTATTTCCTTTATTTTATTTACATACATATGAATTATATTTTTAAATATTTTTATAAAAACATAAAATTAAAAAAAAACATTTAAAAATATAAAAAATAGTAGCCCACCGGTATCGGGAACAGGGTCCAAGCTACCGGTGGTCAGGGCTCTAGAGAGAGGAACCTCCTCACTATGCGTGCCGTGTCCAGGAGTACTGCTTTCTGAATCAAGCCCTTGACCCAGCCGCGCAATGAGAGCCTCCTGAGGTGTTGGTCGAGACTCTCCGCTATTAGGCCATTAACCGTAACGATTATCGGTACAATGATTGCAGAGTCCACGTCCCACATGTCGACAACCTCGTGTGCTAAGTCAAGATACTTGATTTTTTTATCTTTCTCAGCTTTCACGAGATTCTCGTCATGAGGGACAGCGATATCAACAATCATTGCACGGCGCTCTCGTCGATCTATCACCACAATATCAGGCTTATTGGCTACAATAGTCCTGTCAGTGATGATAGATCGATCCCAGTACAATGTGGCGTGACCATTCTCGAGAACTGGGTCGGGCACATACCTGTAATATGGTACTTCGGATTCCACAAGGTTGTACTGCAAGGCAAGTTGCTGGTGGATAATCCTAGCCACTAGATTGTGTCTGTGCAAGTACTCGCCGTTAGCAAGACGAGAACAACCGGAAACAATGTGTCGGATTGATTCACCGGGACGGTGGCATGCCCGACAGATGTCAACCGTACCATCCTTGACAATGTATTTCCGATAATTATTCGTCATGATAACTTCATCCATAATTGCACAAAATAAATAAATATATAAATAAAAAAATAAATATTTTTATTATTATTAAGATATGTCGCAAAAATGGCCTTATTTTTTATTTCATTGACTTTGAAGCTCGATTTCTTTAGAACTTTAAGGAACCATAGATCTACGTATTTCATATTAATTTCAACTTGATACCTCCACGCGTTCCTGGGAAAATGGGTCTTGACAGACTGACATACTTGAAAATATTTTTTTATGTGATAGAATTAAAAATTAACATTTTTCGGATTATTTCCTTTATTTGTGCTGTGAGAACTTGCTTCTTGCCAAATTTCATGATCCTAGGGCAACGGGAAGTACCCTATAGGTTTTGATTTACTTGCCAGTATCAAATGTCGCAAAAATGGCCGTATTTTTTTGCGTTGACTTAGGAGCTTGATTTTTTTTAGAACTCCAAGCGACTCTAGACCTAGGTATTTGATATTAATTTCAACGTGATACCTCCACGCGTTCCTGAGATAAAGGGTCTTGACAGACGGACAACGAAGTGATCCTTTAAGGGTTCCGTTTTTTCCTTTTGAGGTACGGAACCCTAAAAATGTCTATAAACCAACTTTAGAGATACCAGTAGAAATAATAACAAGGACCTTCTCGGCAGGATTTGTAATGTCAAAATATGACGTAACAGTATTGCATAACCACCATCACAACCAACACGTCAATAAAGTGACTGCAAATAAATTACGCGACGATGTCGTGTGATTGGCTAATAGCGTCAGTAGTGGCACATTTGGTCAAGGTAACATCGTGGCAAGCAAAACGGTCTCACAGACCATGAAACGTTAATTAACATGTTTATTTTCTTCGGCCTACACATAAATAATATAACATAGGTAGGTAGGTATCGATTTTTTTGAAGTGAAAACTTCTTTAGGCACACCTTGCGCTCTTTCAAAACAGTGAACGAAACTAAACCATCACGCTCGGGTCGGTAACGCTGAATCGGGTATACTCGGCTCCCGTCGGCCGGTGACGCTGAATAGCGTGTACTCGGCGCTGAATCGCGTATACTTGGCTCCAGTTGTAAGTTTTCACTTCTACGAGTATAGTTTGGTCATAAATAACTTCATAAGCACACATCCTTTTTAGGGTTCCGTAAACAACAAGGAACCCTTATAGTTTCGCTATGTCCGTCCGTCTGTCCGTCCGACCGCAGCTTAGCTCAGAGACTCTTAGTACCAGGAAGCTATAATTTGGCATGGATATACATATTCATCACGCCGACAAAGTGGTAAAATAAAATCATGAAAGAAAAATTTTTTTAGGGTACCTTCTGTACACGTAAAGTGGGGATGTTTTTTTTTCTCTCGTCTACTCCATGGTGTGCGGTGTTGTTTGATGGGTCTTTCAAAAATATTGCGGGTTTGTAAAAACAATTTTTCGATTTAGGGATCCGTTTCTGAAATATTAAGCTTTAAACTGCAAATTTTTGGTAGAGCGCCCCCTGCCAGCTAAACGGTTAGTTTTGGATGGGTGAAAAAATTCACGGTAACAGTATATAGGGTGACTGGTAATTAGTGACCGATACTTAAACACATGATTATGCTCATGATAACAAATAACTTTTACTATGGGACCAAACCTGAAATCGCGAAAAAAAATCTGCTGCTCCCTACATTTTGACGAGTTATGCGAACCTGAATGTACGGGTCAGCTGATTTTTTTTCGCGATTTCAGGTTTGGTGCCATAGTAGAAGTTGTTTGTTATCATGAGTATAATCATGTGTTTAAGTATCGGTCACTAATTACCAGTCACCCTATATACAGGGTGTCCAGTAAATAGCACGACATACTGCAGGGGGTGATAGCTTGGGTCAATACCTACCGAAGCAACACAATATATGTTCAGCAAAATCTTTCGGATTTACAGTTTTACAAAATTTTCCGAAATATCGAAAAATCTCTACCTTGAAACAGATTTTTAAGCATCTCGTAATGAAACATTCCTTTTCTATTATTTTTTTACATCAAATTATTCGTGAATAGTTACTTTACTCATTGATAAGTCTTTTTTCTATCAAAAACAAGAATGTTTTCAAGAAATAGTATTTTTTGTTTAAATTTTCACAAAACGATTTTCTTTTCGCATAACTTTAACCTACAGTGGTGAAAAAAAATCCATAAGATTTTGCTGAACATATATTGTGTTGTTTTGATAGGTATTGACCCAAGCTATCACCTCCTGCAGTATGTCGTGCTATTTACTGGACACCCTATATAACGAAGTTAAAAGGAAAACTATAACAGCTAAGTAGGCTTTCCAAGTTTACGAGTAATAGTCAAAATATTCATGAAACAACAAAAAGTCCTCTTCTTAGTCCGTGCAACTACGGAACCCCTGTGTTAATACTGCGCGTGGCATGATTTCTAACCTAACCCATTAGGTCGGGGTGCCGGGGCTTAGTTACTGCAACCAATTCGGCTCGCGCAGGTTGGTCAAAGTTCCAACCTAACCTATATGTAATGAATATCATTCAGGCCCCTATTTGAACGGCGCCGTTTAGTTAAAAGGCTAGGCTGTGTTAAGTGAAAGACTAATTAAGCTAGTTGGCAGCGACACACACACGCTACACACTACTAACTCCCTAAATCAGAATCTTGTTTTTCTACCAAAAATGTAAATTACGGTTTTCTACGATTTTTTGAAGAAAAACAAGACATCAAAAGTCCAGCTCTGCACAAGTAACTATTCGATCAACGCTTTGAAGGACTTGAACGAGACACAATAAAAGTTTTATTCTTTTACTGCTATGGCCGTAAGTTGTCCTATTTCATAAAGAAACGTAGGTCGCCTCTCGGTTAGTACTTATTGGCTAAGTGGCACAGTCACTACTGAGCGGGCACAGGACGCTGACACAGATTGTTAATATTAGGACTGGCAGCCTTGATTGAATGACACTTTTCTATAATTTAGCTATGAAGGTCCATGACCTTTTTATTTTATACAACACCAGCGACCAGCCCCTGCTTCGCACGGATTTTGCGACTCTTTTCAAAACATTGAGATTTGTTTAGTTTAATGTAAGTTTAAATATTAATGTATTGTACACACATAACTTCCGGAATACATTTCTAAATGATGGTGAAAACCGCAACAAAATCCATTGTGTAGTTTAGAAGAACAACACGGCCACACAGACAGACACGAAAATAATAAGTATTGATGATGTATAGATAGACTCTCCTATCATAGATATAACCATAGATATATTTCATTTATATGGATATAATATTTAGGGCCTATTTCACGTAGTCCGAATAGCCACTCTTACCGAATAAATTCAAAAATGGAACAGAATTTGTATGAAATTATCTGCCAAGTAAGTTAATAGGAACTTATTCATAAGTGGTGAAACAGGCCCTTAGGGTGGATTTATTTATTTATTCCACTAAAGGATTTGTAATTAATCGAAAGAGGTCGGCTATCTAAGCTGTTCCACAATATTTTGAAGGCGGCTGTTTTAGCAATTTGAGCTAAATATTAACGAGATGGAAATCTAATCATCATTCTCCTGCCCTTATCACAATCTATTTGGGGTCGGCGCAACATGTCCTTTTCTTCCATACTTCTCTATTATTCGTCATCTTGGTAGTCACCCCCTTTCTAGCCATGTCATCTTTCACACAATCCAGCCATCGACATTCATACTCAAAACTTTCCTCACGACATTTTCCTCACTCCTCCGCATCACATGCCCATACCATGCCAACCTATTTCCACACAACTTTTCAGTCACCGGTGCCACTTTCAAACTTCCTTTTATGTACTCATTTCTTATTCTATCCATTCGTGTAACACCACACATCCCTCTTAGTATTCTCATCTCAGCTGCATGCAATTGCTTTTCATTCATCCCTTTTGTGGCCCAACATTCTGATCCATACAAGACAGCAGGTCTAACCATTGTTTTATATATATTCCCCTAAAGTTTAAGGGGTATGCGGGAGATGGGAATCTAATATAAAAATAATAACCTGTTACTATCTCACTGCAGGGCAAAAGCCACTTCTCATACAAGACACGAGCATTGATCGAAATCTAATACTTAGTCCAAAACTAAACCACGACCACGCAGTAAATGTATATACAGCTGTATCAATATACACCTGATATTGCTGTTCTTTGAAGCTCGTGGCTATGTAATAACAGCCGCACGGGTCGATCCATCAGGTTAAGCTACGCTTGCCGGGGTTGGTCCGTGGATGGGTGACCATCTTTACATACCGAGACTCCTCCGTGCCTCGGAAAGCACGTTAAGCCGTTGGTCCCGGCTGTCATTCGTGGATCTTTGACAGTCGTTACGGGTCGTCAGAAGCCCGAAAGTCTGACAATCAGTCTTACCAAGGGGTATCGTATTACCCAGTTAATGGGTTGTGGAGGTCAGATAGGCAGTCGGTCCATGTAAAATAATGGTATTCAGCTGCATCCGGTTAGACTAGAAGCCGACCCCAACATAGTTGGGAAAAGGCTAGGCAGATTGATTGCTATTCTTTGAATGTGTCAGTACACATTCCTAGTTTTTATTTGGCGCGAATAAAACTTGTTGTATCCTATTAGAACTGGGTAGACAATAAGTAGTTCTCGGTACAAATCTGTGGTGGTAATGACACACGGCTACATATCAAACTACACATTTCCAGTATAAGCTGATCTCGCATTGTATAGGATTTCCGTACAATGAGAGGTCAGCTTATACTGGAAATGTATAGCTGAAACTTTGTTGATCTTGCTTGATCATGCTTTCGTTCATTGATTTAAAAAAATCTTAATTGAAGTTTTTTCCTGTACCGTGAATCACACAATGATTCATGGCGATTGTTTAACTGTTGGTTTCATTTTGACAGTTCAGCCACGTTCATTGCGTTATGTGCGTTGCTGAGCGGACGAATTTTTCGAACATATGAAGCATAGGATTAGGAATATATCCTTTAAATCCCTCGGATTGTCATTGAAAGTGTGTTACGCAATTAGGGTGCTGAGGGCCTAGACAAAGTAACATTCGATTAGCGATGACGCTAGTAGAAAACCAAAAAATGTATGGGTTTGACATAAGCTATCGAAATGTCACGTGATCATGTCAATGTCACTTTGAAGCTAAGCGATTGCAAAAATAGAATCGGTCCGAAGCGAATGCCCTCAGGTTCTCCTCCTTTCGTATTCAATCTAGCCCAACCACCACCTAAAGATCGCCGCCTTCTTAATACTAGTACTAATAAATATTAATTTCAACTTACCAAAAGCCATGATAAGCCACCAGAGCCAAGAGTTCTCATGCGACGCGAGCTCAGTGGAATGCTTGACGATGAGCGTCCATTTAGCGA
This sequence comes from Cosmia pyralina, assembly GCA_946251885.1. NCBI lineage: Eukaryota > Metazoa > Arthropoda > Insecta > Lepidoptera > Noctuidae > Cosmia > Cosmia pyralina. The sequence goes on along the minus strand of OX276342.1, from coordinate 18,339,498 downwards.
GAGATAGACCGAAGCCAGCCAGCGCTCCGTAGCGACTTGCCACCGTGTGACAGAAGCACATGAGGAGCAGGAAACCGATCCAGTTGAATAGGAATGCCACTGGAAATGTTCATATATTTAAATGTTAGGAATGTTGGTAAGAGATAATTGTCTTTGTAAACGCAATCCAATGTACTCCGTGTTAGCGTACTTTGTAAACATGTATGATGTAACGACAGCTGTCATCTGTCATTGTTCTTCCCTTTTGTCAGCTATGCTAATTGTGGTCGTGTGCTTTGATTGATTTCCAATAAATATCCAACTCAATCTTATTAGTATTTTTTCTTTTATGCCCATAATCCATCAGGTTATGGGCCCAGTCAACGCAGCAAATAAAGTTTCGCGTTTATTTTGACTAAACTCTGCATTTAAGAAAAATTACGTACGTGCGCACTCGACCACACCGACATCATGGCAACCGGCTCTTCATCGCTCATCATGGATAAACTGAAAGGTATTGAAAACTACCATTCTTGGAAATTTATGATGAAAATGGTCTTAATACATGAAGACCTATGGGAATTCGTCGAAAAAGAGACTATAGCTGAAGGAGACGCGAAAAAGGGCCAGAAGGCACTCGCCCGGATAGCGTTGTCAGTGCAGCCGTCGGCGTTTGCACACATTCGAACCGCCAGCACGGCTCATGATGCGTGGAACAATCTTCAAAAGGCATATGAAGACAGGGGCCTTTGTCGGAGGCTTGGTTTATTGAGAACCTTGTTCAGCACCAAACTAGGTGAGTGTGATAGTATGGAGAGCTACCTGAATAAAATTACAGACGTATCTCAGCAGCTAAGTGACATTGGGTCGCCGCTGGACGATGATTTTGTGGCAGTCATTATGCTAAGCGGTCTAACAGAAGACTATGACCCGTTGATAATGGCTATCGAGAACTCTAACATAAAATTGTCCAGTGAAGTCGTCAAAGGCAAGTTACTGCAGGAGAATATTCGTCGTGATGACAAGAATGACAGCGTGACTGCACTGGCAGCCATGCGGAAGCAGCCGAAATGCTTTGGTTGCAAGAAAACCGGTCATTTCATCAAGGACTGTCCTAAGTCTAAACGGAAGTTGTCAACTGACAAGACCGAAAAAGATGATACATCTAAGGTTCTGCTGACGGCTCTATCGGTTAACATAGAAAGTGATTCATGGTACATCGATAGTGGTGCGACTAGTCATATGTGTCGGGATAGGAACTTATTCAGTGATTTCGTGAGTGAAAAGGCATTACCAGTGAAAGTAGCTAGTGGAGAATTGCTTTTCACAGCGGGACGAGGAACTGTTCAAGTCAAACTCGGGAACGGTATCATTAGAGACATTAGTGATGTTCATTTTGTACCAAAACTAACAACTAATTTATTATCTGTTAGTGCCATGACAAAGAAAGGTTACAAGGTTGTATTCAGCTTCCAGAAGTGCCAAGTACATGACAATCAGTCAGTTATCGCGAGTGCTACTTTGAAAGATGGCGTTTATAAGCTTAACACTGAAACAACAATGACTCCGTGTACTAATGTTGAAGTTTCAGCTCTGCAGGATAATTTAGTAGCGAATGCGGCCGATGTTCAGTGTAAGGCAGCTACCAAGTCCTCGGAAAAGGTATGGCATCAGCGGCTTGGGCATCTCAACCGGAAGAGCATGGAGCTACTTAAGAAAGGTATGGCTACTGGAATTAATTATGATAGTTCTGATTTCGAACCTTGTATTGCATGTGTAGAAGGGAAGAAAAGTAGGCTACCCTTCCCTAAGAAATCATATAGTAGGGCCACTGAAACATTAGGATTGGTACACACAGATCTATGTGGACCAATGCCGTGTTCATCATTTAGTGGATCCAGATATTTTTTGCTTTTCATCGATGATTTTACTAGAAAAACATTTGTATATTTTCTGAAAAATAAAAGTGAAGTATTCGAGAAATTTAAGCACTTCAAAGCTTTAACAGAGAACCAAACAGATAAGCGGATTAAAATAATGAGGAGTGATAATGGTGGTGAATATATAAATTCTGCATTTCAGAGCTTCTTGAAGGAGAATGGAATTAGACATCAGACGACCGTACCCCACACACCACAACAGAACGGAGTGGCAGAACGGGCCAATAGGACCATTATGGAGACAGCGCGATGCATGCTCCAAGATGCACACCTGCCGAACCAGTACTGGGCAGAAGCTGTCAATACAGCTGTTTACATCAAAAATCGCTGTCCTACCAAGGCTGTGCTGGGCAGTACTCCGGAGGAGAAATGGACTAACAAAAAGGTATCTGTTGATCACTTGCGTATTTTTGGTTCTGTGGCCTATGCACTGAATCCTAAAAGAACTAAATTGGATCCAAAGTGCAAACGTTATGTATTTGTTGGTTATTGTGATGAAACAAAAGGTTACAGACTAGTAGATCCTACATGCCCAATAAATTGTATTACATCAAGAGATGTGAGTTTTTTAGAAAACGAAATTGTTAATAAAATGTCACATGATGATAATAATAAAGAGTCGGAACAGCATTGTATAATCAAAGAAAATTTAAATGTTGTGAATAATGAGACTCAATCTGACCAATGTTCTGTACATACAGAGACATCTATTGTGGATCCTAATATATCTGATGACATTATTTTATTAGAAAACAATCAGAGAGACAGTACGATCACAATAGACGTTTCTGAGAGTTCCTCGGAGACCAGTGATTCTGCGGATGAAACATATATTCCAGATGACGAGAATGAGACATCCACTCAGTCATCTGACTTTGAAGACACAGTGGATTCGATGTCAGCTCTTCTGATGGGGGTGACTTGTGATGCAGACACTCCTGAAACTGTACAAGAAGCACTGAGAGGGCCAGACGCTAAACATTGGAAAGAAGCAATGAAGAGTGAGTACAATTCTTTTGTTATCAACAAATGTTGGACTCTAACTGACAAGAATAATTCTCGAAAACCAGTCAAATGTAAATGGGTGTTTAAAATCAAACGAGGGTTGAATAACGAAATATTGAGATATAAGGCACGCCTGGTGGCCAAGGGCTATACTCAACAGTATGGCATAGATTACGAGGAAACTTTCTCACCAGTTGTTAGATACTCAACTATTCGTACTTTGTTAGCCGTAGCAGCTGAATACAGTATGGAGATCGAGCACTTGGATGTAAAAACAGCATTCCTCAATGGCGATCTCAAAGAAGACGTATACATGGAACAGCCAGAAGGTTTTGTTCTCGAGGGTCAAGAAAATAAAGTGTTTAAATTGAACAAAGCCATATATGGTTTAAAGCAGGCCTCAAAGGCCTGGTATGATAAAGTTGATCTAGTGTTATGTGAAAAAATGAAATTTCATAAATCATCATCAGAGCCTTGTGTATATTTCAAGTCACATGAAAATTCACTTATCATAATTGCACTGTATGTTGACGATATCATTTTATTTTCCTCGTGTGATCCTCATGAAAAACTGGCAATAAAAGAGAAATTTATGAAAGAATTTGATATCACAGATTTGGGGTTGGCTCATCAAATATTAGGTATGAGACTGTGTAAAGAGAATAATAAACTTACTTTAGATCAATCTGGCTATATCAAAAGGCTGTTGCAGAAATATAAAATGGAGGATTGTAAGCCTGCACACACACCAATGGAGACTGGGTTGAAACTGCCAAAAGGTGCTCAGAAGGATGTCTCCTATGACTATAGAAGTCTAGTGGGTTCACTTATGTACATCGCAGTTTGTAGTCGACCAGATATTGCTCATGCTATCAGCTATCTCAGTCAATTTAATGAATCCTTTACAGAAATACACTGGAAAGCAGCTAAGAGGGTTCTACGTTACTTAAAAGGTACTTCTAATCTATGTTTAACCTTTCAGAAGAGTGGCTTAGATGTCACTGCATATGCAGATGCAGATTGGGCCAACGATGACGTAGACCGCAGATCATACACCGGCTATGTGTTCAAATTGGGTAAGTCTGTTGTTTCATGGGAAAGCCGCAAACAAAAAACCGTAGCTTTGTCCAGCACTGAAGCTGAATACATGTCCTTGTCCGACGCATGTAAAGAAGGGCTGTTTATTCGTAAATTATTGAAAGAAATACTTGGCAGAAAGGTTATAATTACTGTTTTTAATGATAATCAGTCTGCACAAAAATTGTGTAAAAATTCTATGTATCATGCCCGAACTAAACACATTGATGTTAGGCATCATTTTATAAGACAATTTGTGAATGATGGAACAATTTTTATAAAATACTTATGTACAGAAGATATGTTAGCAGATATATTAACGAAACCATTGTGTAGAGAAAAATATAAAAAGTTTACTTGTCAATTAATGTTATTGTAATAATTAAACTCAAACTATAAAACTATGGTGATAGTTGAACACTGTTTTCTTTGTGTTGTTACTATTTTTATTTTATTTTTTTTTTTGATAGTTATTGCATATTGTCATATAGCTATAAGAGCATTGTTGTAGTAATTGTATTGGTTTAAGGGCCAGTGTTGGTAAGAGATAATTGTCTTTGTAAACGCAATCCAATGTACTCCGTGTTAGCGTACTTTGTAAACATGTATGATGTAACGACAGCTGTCATCTGTCATTGTTCTTCCCTTTTGTCAGCTATGCTAATTGTGGTCGTGTGCTTTGATTGATTTCCAATAAATATCCAACTCAATCTTATTAGTATTTTTTCTTTTATGCCCATAATCCATCAAGGAAGTGTAAATGGGCGTAGAACAAGAAATAATAGAAGCAAAATCTGAACGGGAATAAAATTACGTTAAGTAGGTAGGTGAACATTTTGTATTTGATATTTTTTGTTTTTTTTTGTTTTGAGTAGATTTTATGCGATTCTGTTTTGTCACCATTTACTTGCGACAGGGCTATAAATAGCTCGCCAAAGTGGGGGCAGAAGTGGCAGCATTGAAATATTTGCAACGAGGAAAAACGAGTTTCAATCCATCTTTGAAGATTAGCAGTGGTTTATGTTAGCAAGAGGGTACAATACGCGCCACGTTAGATGAGACTTGACACACCTCGTGGTTTGACTTGCGCAGTAGACGATTTTAGGTCTCTTTAGCTGTACGAGGTCTGAGCGCGGGAAGGTACCGGGCATCATCGCGGGTCATCTTTTGTGAAGCGTATTGTACGCTGCCAAAGTTGTTTCATGTTTAAACCTTAAATCAATGTAGGGACTACACACTTTCAAATGCTTCCATACTAAACGCAGATTCGTGGCACTCGGAAGTCATAAAACATTCGATCTCCTTAACGGGTTTTAAAACCGTGGCTCGTGCTGCCACGTATGTTGGCGTTCTAGTATGCGCCAACTTAGGCCAACACATATATATAATAATCTATTTAAAAAATCTAAAAAGTATAACATAACATCACGCCCATAATCCCCGAAGGATTAGGCACAGGTGTCAAAAAAGTATCTTACCAAAAAATGATGTTAAGAACATGATATCAGTGCCAAGTAAACTATTCTCTGGATCCAATTGTTCAGCTGTCCCTTCTGGGGGCTCCACCGTTACGAAGGCAGCAAACGTTGGGTGGTTTTGAGGGGGACCCTGCATCTGAGTGGACAAACATACAAGTCAGGCAATCAAGTAAAATTTGTAGGTAACTTTTTGTTCAATTTATCAAAGAAAAAATAATATCAAGATCTCATTTATTTTGCACAATTGACTGTCCTATCCCAATGAATATTGATAAAATAATATTTTAAACTACGTGGCTAAGTAATAACAGCCGCACGGGTCGATCCATCAGGTTAAGCTACGCTTGCCGCGGTTGGTCAGTGGATGGGTGACCATTCTTTACATACCGAGACTCCTCCGTGCCTCGGAAAGCACGTTAAGCCATTGGTCCCGGCTGTCATTCGTGGATCTTTGACAGTCGTTACGGGTCGTCCGAAGCCCAAAAGTCTGACAACCAGTCTTACCAAGGGGTATCGTATTACCCAGTTACTGGGTTGTGGAGGTCAGATAGGCAGTCGCTCCATGTAAAATACTATTCAGCTGCATCCGGTTAAACTGGAAGCCGACCCCAACATAGTTGGGAAAAGACTAGGCAGATTGATTTTTGACGTACGCACGGCTACAGATCAAGCTATAAATTTCCAGTATAAGCTGATCTCGCATTGTATAGTATTTCCTTACAATGACAGGTCGGTAAACTGGAAATGTATAGCTTGATGTGTAGCTTTGTGTACCTATGTTTTGCTGTGCATCCTTGTAATTTTCGGCACTGTATTGTATTCTTTAACCAATTGCCATCTGACCTGCACATCTCTATAAGCAATTAGCATGATACTAAGCAGCGAACAGTAGGTACCTACTTGACTTTAAATATCATTTCCCCCAATGATGTTATAGTACGTCATTGATTTCCCCCATAGTAAGTAGTTTTTTTTTTTCATAATCTTTGAATGTACTTATTTATTCTAAATTCAACGACATGGTTCCTTTAGAACTTCACCACATTAGTTTCAGATTTTTCCGTACTGACCCATCTCATCTGAGTCACATTTTATATTATATAAACCACAGATAATATAATACTACGTATCTAGACATAGAAATGAATGGCAAAATGTGTTGCTAAGCGCAAAACTCGGATTAATTCGGCAATTTTTTTTTTTCAAATATTCGTTGAAGTCCGAGGAAGGTTCTTGTGAAGAGAAAAATTGGAAAGTTGCCGGAAAAATTTGCAAATTCGGGAAAACAGAAAGTGCCATTTCTATGGGAATTATTTAAATATGGACAGGACCACAGAAAAGATAATCTGTTCTGTGGACAGGACAACGTCTATCGTGTCATCGTGTCAACTAGTTGTCGCGAATCTAGACCCTTTTGAACCGTATCCGTATTCGCGGATATTTTTTAACGATCCGGCGGCACATCACTAGATAGAAATACCCCATAACTATGGTAAGTAGGTAAATGTTAGTGAATCATTATTATCATTATTTATGATAATAATGATTCATTAACATAACATGGTGAGTCATAGAGATAACCAATAACTATTAATGTTTTTTTTTTTTTGTTAACAATGTTCTAAAACTAATGAATGGATGCTTTACTTGACAAGCAGTGCTATCAATCAAATCTTTACAGGTGATTAGATTAGATAAAGATAAGGTAGGAATTTTGATGGTAAAGTAATGCTTTTGTACCCAACTATGGGAGAGAGAATGGAGAACAAGAATCTCTCACTGGGTATGTATTGTATGCAAAGATTTAAATCGTTAGATTTGGCCTCACTATCCTTGCGAAAATGTGTTCAGAGAAGAGTGAAGACTCACATCCTGCATGGAATGACACATCAACGAGTTTCAGTATTGAGTGAATCTTAGGCAGATTGATTTTTGTCTCCAAAAATGCATTGGTTTCTTTCTGTTACATTGTTACATGGAGTTGACCCTGCACTTGGTAATACTAATTACTTTTTAGGGCTCAGTACCTCAAAAGGAAAAAAAACGGAACCCTTAAAGGATCACTTGTGTGTCGTCTGTTTGTCTGTCTCAGCTAATTTGCTCCGAATCTAATGGACCGATTAAGTTGAAATTTGGTACACATATGAACTTCTGTGACCCAAACACGGACGGGTAAAGTAAATAAATGAATTTTTAATATGGGGTTCACTTTTGGGGGCAAATAAGAAAAAAAAAAAGTTTTGCAAACTATACCATGTGACATATCAAATGAAGGAAAAAAAATAATATATTAAAAATTAAATAATAATTATAATAATTTTTTTTATACTTTTAAGATAAATTGTTTTAAAGTTAAGTATTTAAGAAAATATACGAAAATTGACCATCCTCCCCCCCCCTTACCTCCGAAACTACTGAGCATAGTATTTTGAAAAAAATATAAAAAATAGTTCTTTACCTGTAGATGACAGGATAACCTACAAAAAGTCTGTGGTCTTAAAATAACATGGTAAATCTCTCAATTCTGTGAGTACAAACTTACACTTACAGTAGGAATGTATGGGAGAACGTGTTTTTCAACTACAATGACAAGTTTGTTCTTGGGATAATTTCATCCCAACTACGGAACCCTTCATTGTGCGTGGTCCGACACGTTTTTGTTATGGCTTGTATTATTATTTTATCACCATCTGCCTAACCTCTTCCCAACTATGTGGGGATTGGCTTCCAGTCTAACCGGATGCAGCTGAATACCCTAAGTATTTTACATAGAGCGACTGCCTATATGTCTATCTGATCATTACTTCGGTAGTGGACAATCCACTTACTGGGTAACACAACCCTTTGGTATGACTGGTTGCCAGACTTTCGGGCTCCTGACGACCCGTAACAAGTGTCAAAGATCCAAGAATGACAGCCGGGACTAATGGCTAAACGTGCTTTTTGAGGCATGGTCGGGTGTCGGTATATAAAGATGGTCACCCATCCACAGACCGACCGCGGTAAGCGTAGCTTAACCTGATCGATTGACCCGTGCGGCTATTATTACTTTGCCACGAGCCCCCAACTCCCACGATGAGTAAGCGAGATAATATTATTCAAATGTCATTGTCAACATTGTCATCCTTTACAGTTTTTTTTCCACATTCTAGTTTTAGTTCTTTATTTTTAGTGCGGCATATAAAAATATCATATAAAATATTAATGAAGGAGGAAAATTTATCAAAAATACCTAGTATGTATGCATTTCAAGTTAGCAATAGAATGACAATTTCATGACAAATATTATTATAGGTATCTGCCTTCACTCAAACACAAACTTGGTCTTCACTCAAACTACTAACTAGGGATCATAAATTATCATCAATGAGACAGTTATAAAGGTGCAGACACCATTAAACAGACTGTTGCTTAGGGCCGGTTTCTTGATCCGTAGTTAACTCAACCAATGCTTAAACATAGTAACTAATGGTTGAATTTTGGCTAAATGTGAAAGCTAAACATGAATGTATGTGTGTTAGGGGCAGATTTAGGGCCTGTTTCACCACCTATGATTACGTTCCTATTAACTTACTTGGCAGGAAATTTCATATAAATTCTGTTCCATTTTTGAAGTTGTTTGGTAAGTAGTGGCTATTCATACATCGTGAAATAGGCTTTTAGATAATTTTTTTCTTCAATCACCTGATTGAATACCTGTGGTAGATCCTCCCCCTCCATCTGTTTTTCCCTTTGAACCTCCTCATATGTGGGTAGTTTGGAGTTAGCCGCCACATCGTAAGGAGGTGGTGCCGAGAAGTCTGCTTGTGGCGGCGGTATGTCATGCAGATTGTCTACAAAGGAAATACAATACTTTCTTTACTGAGCATTCAGGTTTATAATGATGTCATTGTTTATGTGAATCATATAGTTAATTATGATTGAATCACTTTTTGTCACAGTATATTCCTGCCAATGTTTTGATATTAGTAAAATGTAACATTTCAATTGATTAGATTTACAATTTGTGACGTAGATGATTGGACCCAGCTGTTCAGTCATGCTTATAAAACATAACAAATTAACAGTTTCTGATTCCTTATGCAGTTGTATAATATGCTGCTGTAGTAGGTAAGTACTAATTAGTGTTTTTTTTTCAAACCCAATTTAATGTCAGTATTGTTAGATCAGTATGAAACTGTTCTATTCACAGATAACAATCTTAAGCAAAGCTTTGGATTGTATAAGACATTCTGCCATTCAATCAATGTCAATATTTATAAAACATATTATGAGGTATGAGGGTATGAGTCAACACAATACAGGTAAATCTTGTTAGACCCACATTGTTATCGCGTACAATAATATGCAAATTAACTGTGCGTGTGTCGCTGCAGTTAATTAGGTACTCACTTATATCGATAAATGGTGGAGGCATACTGTGTTCCACTGATGTCGGCAACATCACTCTCAACTGCGCCGCTGTGCATATGTTCACTTCACTTCTAGGGTGGCTCTGCTGCAACAATATAACGACTTTCACATTATCACGTATTCTACGCAAGTAGTTACATAAATAAACAATTGAAAAAAAAAAACATTGATGTCACCAGCCCTACCATGTCCTCTGTTTGATAACGCACGATTGAACTAGCCCACTGTTTTCACAAAAACGCGTGTTAGATACAATATTACAATTCAAGCACCATTTAATAATGATCTTCGCATCGTTCAAGGTTTTTCCGACGATTTATCAATGCAAGCAAGAGCAGGCGCACCTCTCTTCATTCACTTGAATGACGTTTATTATTTACGTTCAGTTATCAAATAAATTTGAATGTTTGCTAATACATTGAGTGTTTTTACTTAATTGAATTGAGTAATTGAATAAACAAAAATATTATATTTGTTTGTAAATAGTTATATTTACTATAATATAACTAGATTATAGATTGTATACGTTAAAATAGTTCAGAACAGAGTCTACCATTTCGTTTCTACAACGAGTTTTAGAACGCACACTGCAAAAGTCAATAACAATGGTGTTGCTACTTTCCAACATATTAAATTTTTAAAGTTTCGAATTGTTGAATGTAAGAGCATGTTATAATTATTTGTCTTTGACATATCTCGGGACCCTGGGGTCCCGGACCTTTGGAAGGCGTACGAGGGACCGAAGCCAACTCGCAGAGGTTCCTTAGACAATTTTAAATGACGAGGATGCACCAGCCGACGATTATCCCTGTATGCACTATGCAAGTGCACCCAAGGACAAACCCCGGTTGGTACAGGACTAATACAGAACATGGAAACAAAACTTATTGGGCTATGGGTTAGGTGGATTTGGTACCTTGAACTACGGAAGAATGTCCCCTGCTTGACCAATGTTATGTATTATACACAGATAGATTGGCAGGGGGTGACTTGCACAATCAATTATGGGCCCCGGAAACATAGCCCGGAAACGGTCGCTAGCACATAGTGACGTAGCGACCAAGGGGCAACATGTCCTGAGGTGCTCGAGGAGTGGAAAGATATTCCACGTCTCTCAGAACAATCCCAGAGTCCGGAAGATGGTCAAGATGGCTACAAGCACTTCTAGACTATTTCCTTCCTCCGAGCACGTTTGGTCTTATGAATCTCCACTCAAGCCGGCCAATAAAGGCAAGAATGAGGTGGGAGCTCTGTTCCCGTCAGTGTTCACTCCAGCCGGCGAATAAAGGCAAGACTGAGCATGTTTTATTATTATTGATATGATTTCATAGTTTCAAATTTTTTCCTTGAAAATTGCTCTTGTATGAAAAGTAAAGAAGAAAACAAATTAAAAGAATTGAAACGAAGACAGAAGAACAATTTACAATTATTTTCTAATAATGGCAATATTTTGTAATGGGAATAATAGCCTGTGGTAAAGTTGACTGAACTAATGAAGTGTCAATTTTTGTGACATTTTATTCCGGAATTCGGGATTTTTCGGTCGCATATATCGTGGATGAATATTGATGAAATTATTTTCATGATAGGCCAATCTTCTGGTTCAACCAAAATAAGATGAAGACGGCTTTGATGGTGGCTGAAAAGCCATCGTTAGCTCAGAATGTCGCTAATTTACTCAGCAATGGCAAATGCACCTCCGCTAAAGGTTTGTGCCATATCCAATTTGAGATTATTGTAATTATTTTGTTTTCATCATTTGTTATGATGAAACTAATCATATCTTCTTGTGTCGACAGCAACCAACAACGCTTGTAACATACACGAATGGAATGGAACATTTAAAAACGAGCCTGTTCATTACAAAATGACTTCCGTTTGTGGTCATGTCATGAGTTTGGATTTTACCGGTAAATACAATAACTGGGATAAAGTAGACCCTGTGGAGTTATTCAGTTGTCCAACGGAGAAGAAGGAAGCTATGCCCAGGTTGAGAATACCTGCACTGCTGGCACAGGAGTCAAAGTCTTGCGACTATCTCATCTTGTGGCTGGATTGCGATAAAGAAGGCGAGAATATTTGTTTTGAAGTAAGTTAAGAACACTAAGATGACTCTCAGACCCACTTTCTTGTAGTAGGAAGATAATAAATGTGTTAAAAAAGTACATCATACTATACAATACAATTTGTTTGCTTTCTGCTCTCTCTTTAATATAGCTAACTTTAGAAGCAGTTTCAGCTAAGGCTACAAGTATTCAATGTAAGGGTATGTACTCCATGAATATGGAACAGCTTTTCTCAACATATTTAAAATGTTTTTGCAGGTAATGAGTTGTGTACAACAATACATGAAAGGCGACATTTGTTCACCCTTAGTGACTTACCGGGCAAAGTTCTCCGCTATCACAGAAAAGGACATTAAAGCAGCCATGTTGAGTCTCGGTCGGCCAAATGAGAATGAGTCCCGGAGTGTTGACGCTAGACAGGAGCTTGATTTGCGTATTGGTTGTGCATTTACGCGCTTTCAGACTAAATATTTTCAAGGTAGGTTGAAATGAACATGCAAAAGTGACTGTTTAGTCATTTTCAATTCATGCTATAACTAACTAAAATAGCATTATCTCATTGCTCTGCCTAAAATGTATTGGGACTGAAATATTGCCTTCAAGCCATAGACTGCCCAACAAGCTATTATATAGGGTCAAATTAAATTAGATAGCAAAAGTGCGGATGTGATGGGTAATTAAAATTTGGTATCGATAACTACACAATAAAACAAAAAGTTTGATTTTTTCGGTGCAATGACCACCGGTTTTTGTTTTATCATGTTAGATATTGGATACCCACACACACATCTGCATACATTATGTCTGTGGAGTTTCACTAGCTAATTTAATTTTACCCTGTATATAAAACTATCCAAACCACACAATACACTATTGATACCAATGTCACTCTTTTGCTCAACCATGTGTAAAAATATTTAGCTTGGATTAGTAAAGTGATAATCGGCAATAACAACGTTCACTACCAACTCTCCAGTTATCCACTCCTTAATTACTTTGTGGTTTGGTTCATATTGATTTATTCTTCAAAACTTTTACACATATTTACAGGTAGATATGGTGATTTGGATGCATCACTTATATCATATGGGCCATGTCAAACTCCAACACTCGGCTTCTGTGTCCAACGTCACGATGAAATCCAGACATTCAAGCCTGAGACTTACTGGGTGTTACGTGTTACTGCCAGTACTTCGGAGGGCAGAGAATTACCACTCGAGTGGAAAAGAATGCGGAGTTTTGAGAAGGACATTGCTAATATGTTCCTTGCTGGGATCAAAGAGATTAAGGAGGCCATGTAAGTGTTCTATGACAATGCAATTAATGTTCTATTACACGCAATGAAGACCTATTTGCAACAAATTATGGAACCCTTCTTAAGTTCCAAATGTTATGTTAGTTGAAAACAAACCTAGAATCTTGGTTATAGTATGCACAGTGCCCATAATTTAGTATCCATTTACTCAAAACATTTTATTGATGAAATGAAACACCAAATCTTAACTTCAGGTTTTTCCATCAACAAATTATGGCATTTTGTCTCTTCTTCTTCTTCTTCGGTATCATATTACCCAGTGGGTTTTAGAGTTCAGATAGGCAGTTGCTCCACGTAAAATACGTGTATTCAGTTGCATCCGGTTAGAATGGAAGCCGACCCCGACATAGTTGCGAAAAGGCTAGGCAAATGATGTATCTTCTGCCAAAATATGCTTAAGATTTCTGTAGAAAATATTTTATTGTTATTTACTAAAGTAAAATGAAAGAAACTGACCAACAGAGTGGTGAACATCCAAGCTAAGGAGAAAGTGAAGCCGCGTCCCGCCGCCCTGAACACGGTGGAACTGATGCGAGTGGCTAGTGCAGGCCTCGGCATGGGACCACATCACGCAATGCAGGTGTGTATATTATTGACTTGTTTTTATTGTGCACTAGCTGACCCGACAAACGTTGTCCTATCTTGGCTATGAATATTCTAATGTAAACGCGTGAAGTTAAAATGTTTTTTCAGAAATTTTCCAATTTTCTGCGAAATTTTCTTAATTTTTTTTTTCATAAGAACCTTCTCGTGACAATCATAAACACAACAAATAAAGAATTAGCGAAATTGTTCCATCCGTTCACGCGTGATGCGATGACCAAGGGAAATAAGGATTCATTTTTATATATATAGATTAACTAAGCCTTTTAATAAAGGTAACAGAAACTTAGCGATTACTTGTGAAATTAAGCTGAATTGAATAATCAAATTAAGGTTATAATGTTGCAGCAATCTGCATTTATTCCATTGATTGTTCCCATTAATGAAAATTATATGACAATTGATTGTCTTCGGGTCTTCATAACTGCGAAATAATATCGCAGAGCAGCATTGTCAAGCAAATGCATTTTACCCCGCAGAGCGCTCATATTTTCAACAGTCAGCACATTAGTGCTTATTACTTCATCAACTTCCTGCCCTTATCACATGTTACTTGGGGTCGGCGCAACACGTTTTCTTCTTCCATTCTCCCCTGTCAACCGTCACGCTATCATTCACTCCCTTCTCTTTCATCTCATTCCTCACTCTTTTAGTCACATGCGTTTCGTCCCTCCTCATCACATACCCATGTAGGACGGAAGAATTGGTTGTTTTAGCAAAAATAAACACCTTTTCTAAATAATAAATCAGCTTTTATTTTTACACACTTTTCATCTTTTTGACTCCCTTTTGTTCTCTCACCTTCGTCTATGCCTCTCACGTTTCTTTTTTTTAAATCATCAGATTACAGTTCAGAAAAAACATAGCTAAACTACTTTAAATTATAAAATAGCCCACACCCATACCAAGCCAAACGATTTCTTTTCAACTTTTCTGTCACTGGCGCCACTTTTAAACTTCCTCTTAATAAATATGAGTACAAATTTCTTACTTTATCCATTCTTGTCACTCCACACATCATTACATCAAAATATTATTTGCTTACAGATAGCTGAACGATTGTACACACAGGGTTACATCTCATACCCGCGTACGGAAACCACCAGCTACCCAGAAAATTACGACTTGATGTAAGTAGAACTAGGCAAGGCGCACTCCGTATTTTAGGTATAAAGCTACAAGTACGCGGTGGGCTCGACTTGTCGCGCTAATTCAGTGTGGGCTGCCGCGTACCGGCCGGCTCGCACTTTAGTCCCATACTCACTCACGCGCCGCGTCGTAAAAGAAGACAACGCTAACGAGTCAGAAGGTATAAGAGTTACGCGATAGAAAGAGAGGCAACTTCTAGGTGAACATAACTGTAGTTAAGTTAACGCTCTACAACCCAAATTGCACTTTATTTTGTCGTAGTCAGAGTCGCTATTTACTTAAATCATGAATATATGTTACATAGAACAAACACAAACTAAAAACAAACTTAACATTGTAGTTGAAAAACATGTAACTGAAAATTGAAGTTTAAAATCCTAAAATATTTTTTTATGTAATGAACAAGTACAACAACTTGTTCAAATAAATTTACTTCCAAAAAACCGACTTCAAAACCTAAAACGAAAGAATTAACTTTCAATTAAACTTAACAGCTTCTGAAGTCGGTGTCAAGCTAGCAAATTATTTCGCGGAGTGAATCTTCTGTAAGTACTTATACTATTATGTATTCTGTGGTAGAACAATCGTTTTAAGGCGTGTTTATACGACGACAGTTTCTAGACCGTCCGCGTCGAGACTATAGGACGAATCGCTAAGCGATATTCGCTTACGAATCTCGAATGGGCATTCTCGATCTCGCGTTTCGAAGGTCGTAACCCACCCTCCTTATGTAAACGCACCTATAGTTTCCTATCCGTATAAAATGACTGCCTACCTGCGGCCGTAGACCCCGTAACCGGCTGTAATTAGAGCGGGAAAACACTGTTACTTGTACAATACTATGCAAGTAGGTGGCATGTCATTGTGGCATTCGCCACTCAGAAGTTGTTATGGCACACGGCATACAAGCTACTTGCATACTTTTGAGCAAGTTACAGGCATGTGTATTTTCACCCTTCCCTGAAATTATGAGTTTTGTAAATGTTTTTTTTTTGTTTTATTTTGACGAGAGATCGATACGCATCACGAATGTGAAGTTTCTCCAGTTAATTTAATTTGACCCTGTATATCACTGCTCTGATAAGATTTGCAGGGCCAACATGGCCAGAGATCGCACAAGACAGGGAGGTTTGGAAGTAAAAAGGGGAGGCCTTTGCCCAGCAGTGGGACACAATGTAGGATAAAAAAAAAACACTGCTCACCTCTTTAAGTAAAATAGCACTCTAATTGCGGAATACATTTCATATGATTGAAAAACTCGACTGCTCGTCAACGTAAATAACGCAACGAATATTGTTGAACTGTCAAAATTAATAGAATTGGGATTGTGAGTGTGTCACGCAATTACCCCGCAGGTTTCATATCGGTCGGAATCGGAGCGTCGGCACCGTACGGATTTGTTACTTTGTATTTATTTCTATGGTACTGCGTGCACTGGATCGGCAAGTCTGCGGCAGAACCGTATTTCTGCCGATGACGTCATCAGCAGTGAACGCGCCCAGTGTTACCAGGTACACGGTTTAAGGGGACCCTTAAACCTGTACCTGGTAACACTGGGCATTAGTAGTAGTTTTGAAAGTATGTACAGTACATGGTCGGCAAATGTATGCAGTAGGCTCCAACTTTAAAGTTAAATAAATACTATTTCAATTACAATATTCTAATATTTAAAAATGTAATTTATATGTATATATTAATGAAATAAAGGAAATAATAATAATGTTTAATTTTGGTCATTTTACCCTAAAAAAGGGAGAAATCCCTAAAAGTGGAAACTGGTTGATATTGCCGATGCAAAATCCGAGTGCAGTGGACGAGGGGGCGTCCACTGCATTCTGATTTTGATTAGATCGGCATTTAGTAAAGGCGGACGCTCCGTACGGTGCGTACACTCCGATTCCGACCCAGTGGACGCGTAGGTAACTTAAGTCGTTTTTAAATTTTTCACAAGATTTTTTTTTTATCGTAGGGGAACACTGCGTCAACAACAGAACTCTAACAAGTGGGGCGCGGAAGTTCGCGCGATCATCGCCAACGGTATCAACCGACCGAAGAAAGGACACGACGCGGGCGACCATCCCCCTATTACACCTATGAAGGCGGCTGGTAAGCAACTTTTAATAACGGGTGTAAACAGACACGATTTCATAATCTTCCCTTTATTCATAACGATAATATTTTTTCGTACTGGCCACACCTGGGAACCACTTGGTTACGGTTAACTTTTTGGTACGTTGCAAGCACCCATAAGCAACATGTTTTGCGTACGTTACATTGCGCTACCTTAAACAGCGTATGTTCACAACAAAAATAAAAGTCGTTTCCCGGCAATTATTTTTGCACGAAGTTATTTAGTTTGTTGTTCATAATGTGCAGATTATGATCATCAAACTATAGAGCAGTAGTGGCCCAGAGGTAATGGCCCCGACTTACCGAGTTGTAGATCGTGCGGTCGAACCCAGGCAGGTGCTTTACTTTGTGTAAAATATTTCATCACCACTGCAAGACGGTGAAACCAAAAACCCGAAGAGAGAACCCAAAAATGTTATTACCACTGCAAGACGGTGAAACAAAAAACCCAAAAAGAGAGAACCCAAAAATGTTATCACCACTGCAAGACGGTGAAACCAAAAACCCGAAAAGAGACAACCCAAAAATTTTATCACCACTGCAAGACGGTGAAACCAAAAACCCGAAGAGAGAACCCAAAAGTTTTATCACTACTGCAAGACGGTGAAACAAAAAACCCAAAAAGAGAGAACCCAAAAATTTTATCACCACTGCAAGACGGTGAAACAAAAAACCCGAAAAGAGACAACCCAAAATTTTTGTCACCACTGCAAGACGGTGAAATCAAAAACCCAAAAATTCGAAGACAAGTGACATTTACCAACCCGCACTGGACCCGCGTGGTAGATTACAGCCCACTCCCTCTTGATGAGAGGAGGCCTGTGTCCCAGCAGCGGGAACATTATAGGCTGATTATGATGAATGCGCAGATTTTAACACCAGCTTCGTGGTGTTTTTACACTCTGAAGTATTTTATAGGATTTTGTGTTTAAAGGTCATAATTTAGGGGTGTGAATTACTGCGGCCGCATTTCCTCATGCGACAGAACTATTAATAAAGAGGTATGGAAGAAAAATACATGTTGCGCTGACCTCAAATAAATAATATAGTATGTGGGCAGAAGAATGATGAACTTAGTGGTGTCTGAGGTCTTACGCTTATTCTGTTATACGTTGTATAACACCTATTTCTTTCTCCCCCAGTGGAATCGGACCTAGAAGGCGACGCGTGGCGCATCTACGACTACGTGACGCGCCACTTCATCGCCACACTGTCGCGCGACTGCAAGTACCTGTCCACTATCATCACCTTCCAGATCGGTTCCGAGACCTTCAAATACACTGGGAACACGCTCGTCGATGCCGGGTACACCGAGATCATGCATTGGCAGGTATGTGTTAAAGTTGTATAAAGCCGATATCAGACGCTTCACTTTTTGTTCGTTTATGCTTCATTCGGAGTCTTTCACTCGAGAAACGTATGAAAACAAATGAATCAAAAGTGAATAAAGAATTCATTAGTGAATGGATCCAACTATGTTGGATTTCATCACTCTCTTTCACTCGCCTAAAAAATGATCGAAAAATAAAATTAAGGAGGATATGCTGTGGTAGCCCGCGAAATTCAAATTTTCTTGCGTTTTATGCAATTTGCAGGTCAGTGTCAGGTTGTATCTTGATCAAAATATGATACTCGGGAATAAAACATATCTAATGTACTTACATAATTTTAGTCATGAAAATCATCAATACATCTCTCTTAAGTTAGATTTCGTGCAGATTCGTCGAACGAACGAAATCTAACGAATCTGCACGAAATCTAACTGAGAGAGATGTATTGATGATTTTTATGATTAAAATTATGTAAATACATATGTTTTATTCCCGAGTATCATATTTTGATCAAGATACAACCTGACACCGACCTGCGAATTGCAAAAAACCCAAAAAAAATTGAATTTCGCGGGCTACTACAGCGCATCCCCCTGAAAGGAGCAGATTATTTATTTATTTTATTTTATTTTATTTTATTAATTTTAAGAAAACTTACAGCTAATACATTCAATACATTCAAGAAGAGATATGTAGAAGAAGGCCAATTACAAGCTTCCACTTATATTAACGTTCATATTCTAAATTAGCTAGCGAAACTGCAAACGTGATGGGTATGGGTAGCAAAATTAGCCCAAATTGTAAATAAATAATGCTGTCGACTAAGAAACCACAATAGGGATGATGACTAAAAATTTTTTAGTCCGTCATGTAGATTATTAAAAAATATTGGACACATATTTTTTTTTACGTAATCAAAAGATTACGGCGATACATTGAGTTCAAATATGGAATGACGTCACTCCTTGCTAGATTTTATATTTTAAACATACTTTGTTATAGTTGTAGACGTAGCGAGCCTCCACTTCCCAACTTTAATGCGTTTTATTTAAGTAATTTTCTATTAATATGATAAAGCAAAAAATACGTGTCTAATATTTTTTTATTAACTGACTGACGGACTAAATATAATTTCTTTTTTTTACCCAGGCATCATCCCTATTTTTTCTTCATTCAAGGCTATCGGAAAGTTGAATAACTGAGAACTAAGTTGGCAAGCTCTTTTGACCGTGGTAATTTTCTCTAGGGCTATTTATTTTAGTCACTGAAAATCCCAGATTCAGCAGTGGCTATGGTTAGAAGATTTCAATACTAAACATATCACATTATTTTTTGAATCAATAAACTCAGCCTACCGCAGTCCACTGCTGGACATAGGCTTCTCCCAGGCTGCGCCACAACACCCTGTTCTCCGCCTTCCGCATCCAGTCTGTACCATTCACCTTTTTAAGGCGTCAATAATTTTAAACCCTTATGATTTTGAAGACCATTGAGACATAAACCTATGGAGTTGGCATATTTTACTATAGCAATAATGGTTATACAAATATTTATCATATACACACATGTCAAAAAGCGTTTTGTCTCTTTTAACTAATCAAGAGCTGCATATGAGAAGGAGAGACATCTAAATGCTTGTCAAATATCGGTCGCCATGTTGAGTGCCGAGTTTTGTGGTAGACGATTGGTAGATGTGCTGTCAAACGGTTGCTTGCTCTCTCTTGCACTCGCAGTAACAGCGCTACGAAAGGCGGCCATGTTAAGTGCCCGATTTTTGTAGGTAAGCACGCTAATTTTGTAGGTATGGCAAGTCCATAGGTTTATAAGCCAGTGGTTTTACCGAAGGTGCGATATGGCAAATAATTTAATTTATTGTTTTGTGTTGCGTAATGTAAATTATTTTGCATACTAGCATAAAATGAAGTTTATCTAACTGAACAGACAGCTGTGCCGCTGGGGAGTTTGTTGTGCCACTTCTTCTTCTCAGTTATAGCACTAGGAAGTGATGAAGGGCGGGCGTTTTGTGGGACTGTCTTATCTAACTTTGATGTTCGAAAAGTGCTGATTCGCAGCCTATTTTGAATAATGATTTTTGATTTTTATTTTAACAGGCATTCGGCAAAGACGAGTTCGTGCCGGTATTGAACGTGGATGACGTACTGCGAGCTCACGACCATAGACTAGTGGAGTGCCAGACGTCACCACCTGACTACCTTACTGAGTCTGAGGTAACGAATTCAAGAATTCATCAATTTTATTGATCATGTGTATAAAACTCCGGGTTGCTACTGCGATATTTCAGATGGAAAAACCCAATTACATTTTGCCCGACCCGAGAATAGAACCCAGGACTTCATGCTCAGCGGTAGTGCTTGCGACCACTAGACCAAGGAACGAGGCCCGATTGGTGTCGCGCCCCCAGCTCGGCCTCTATTACATGGGACTTAACAGTTTCGCTGTCCCATGAACCACATAAGGTTCAGGGCAATTGTTTCACTATTGTGTCTGCTTTGCGGACAGCGAAATTGTTAAGGGGGATCCGCGAAATTTAAATTTTCTTGCGTTTTTTGCAATTTGCTGGTCAGTGTCAGGTTGTATCTTAATCAAAATATGATTCGCGACAGTGACAGATATATATTTACATAATTTTATCCATAAAAATCATGATTAGATCTTTCTAAGTTAGATTTCCTCCGTATTTGTCTGAATTCCGAAATCAGACCAATTCGGAGGAAATCTAACTTAGAGATAGGAAAAATAATCAATAATATCAACGGTTAAATTTATGTAAATACATAGTTCTTATTGTAACGAATCATATTTTGATTGAGATACTTACAACCTTACACTGACCTGCAAATTGCAAAAAACGCAAGAAAATTTGAATTTCGCGATAACTGGTGAAATACAACAATACAACGTGTCGTTTTCCATCCTCGTCAAATTTCAGTATGTGATACAGAACATCAAACCGAACAACTTTCTCCATGGGACCAACATCGTAATCCCGAAAAAAAATTCAACTGTCCCATAGAAAACTTCAATACGTACTCAAAGCATATTTATGGGACGCCTGATTATTTTTTCGCGGTTACGATGTTGGTGCCATGGAAAAAGTTGTTCGGTTTCATTGTCTATACCACATCCTTTTTGACGAGGAAGCAAAACGACACGTTGTCGGTACACTTCTGCCTAACCATTTGGGGATTACAGGCGTTATGGTATGTGTATGTATGTATAAAGCGATGGCGAAGTAGGTCGGACGGTTAAGCATAGGATTAACACTGGAGGGATGAAATGGCGGCAGGTCACGGGGACAATCTGCGACTCCCGCATTCCCCTTAAATTTAAGGGGAAGATATATAAAACAATGGTTAGACCTGCTGTCTTGTATGGATCAGAATGTTGGGCCACAAAAAGGATGAATGAAAAGCAATTGCATGCAACTGAGATGAGAATGCTAAGAGGGATGTGTGAATGGATAGAATAAGAAATGAGTACATAAGAGGAAGTTTGAAAGTGGCACCGGTGACTGAAAAGTTGTGCGGAAATTGGTTGTCATGGTATGGGCATGTGATGCGGAGGAGTGAGGAAAATGTCGTGAGGAAAGTTTTGAGTATGAATGTCAATGGCTATAACAGTAGGGGTAGACCAAAGAAACGATGGATGGATTGTGTGAAAGATGACATGGCTAGAAAGGGGGTGACTACCGAGATGACGAATAATAGAGAAGTATGGAAAAAAAGGACATGTTGCGCCGACCCCAAATAGATTGGGATAAGGGCAGGAGATAGATGATGATGATGATATGTGTATAAAACTTTTGATGTATTTACTGCTGTCAGTCGAGAATCTGACGTTTCGGCTTTCATAATCATGTGATGTCTCATCTTCAATTAGTAATGAAGCCATAATGTTAATAAAACAAGCATACACAAAAGTCAGCTTTGTGTTTATGAAAACTAAGTTTATTTTAAAGTACAAGCTACATTGAACCATAAAAAATATATATATATATATAAATAAATGGTAATAGCTTTTTTAGTTTACTATTAGCGGACCCGACAGACGTTGTCCTGTCTGAACGATCCTAGAACCCGACTCCAGCGCCACCTGCCGGGTCCAATTGTGTTTTCAAACCATCCAGCAACCCATTGTCATATACACTCTAATTTCATCTAAATCTGTCCAGCCGTTTAGGAGGAGTTAGGTGGCAAACACGTACAGAAGAATTATATATATTAAGATTAAGTATATTATTTCCTCGGAATGTTGCTAGTCTATGAACTGGCACTGTCTGAAAAAGGTGCAAACGTTAATAAATCGGATGTCCTTTTTTTTAAATCCTCCATAGCGGTAATTGGGCCACCAAGATACAGGCTATGCCTAGTTTGGGGCCCATGGCTATTTCTTATGTTGCATAAAAAAAAAATAAAAATAAAAAATAAAATTCATTTAATTCAGGCAAAAACCCATAACTGTTACATGATAAAATAAAATTTCACAATACTGCCCCATAACACATCGGAATAAATTAAATGAATGGACGAATACAAATTGAAAAGGGTCAGAGAATAAAATAAAATAAAATGTCAATGTAATTCAAATAAACAAAGATGTCAACAAAACAATAATGCATAACTTGTGTGTGTGTGTGTGTATAAATAAATTATTAAAAAAAATGTACTTACTGAAATTAACAAATATAATATTTCAGGTAATCACCCTGATGGAGAAACACGGCATCGGTACGGACGCATCCATTCCTGTTCACATCAACAACATATGTCAACGTAACTACGTCACAGTGGGCAGTGGGCGACGACTGGTGCCCACTAACTTGGGCATCGTGCTGGTGCATGGATACCAGAAGGTAAGATACGAATATTTCTTCTCTCGTCATTATCTGCCTAGCCTTTTGCCAACTATGTCGGCTTCCAGTCTAACCGGATGCAGCTGAATACCAGTATTTTACATGGAGCGACAGCCTTTTTTTTTTTTTTTTTGACGCTGAGAAATGCTTTATGCATCCCCGCTCGTGGGGGACGAGACGGGGTATGTGGGACTCCTGTCGGAATGACAGTATACCCACTAAAACTCAGCAGTGTTCCCACATCGCCGTGATGGGAGGGCCATGGGAAACCGGCTCAGCCTTTACGTCCACAACCCTCCCGGCGCATGCCCGCCTAGCTGGCGGGCCCCGCATGCCCCCCCGGATGGGGGGCTACGGGAATGGCCGGGAACACCTGGCCATTCCCGTCCGACACTGGTGGGGGCCTGTGCAATACAGGCAAGGATGCCCCCACACCCGTTGCCTGCTGGCCCCCACCTGGGAGGAGTCGTCTGCTCCGACCCCTCCTCCGCCTTCGGAGCGGCGCCGCGTGAGGGTCGTCCTCCCGCGCGCGCTCCGCCGCCATTTCGGCCGCAGAGGATACGACACACGATAGGAGCGACAGCCTATCTGACCTCCACAGCACAGTTACTGGGTAATACGATACCGGTTGTCAAGATTGGTTGTTAGACTTTCGGGCTTCTGACGACCCGTAACAACTGTCAAAGATTCACGAATGATAGCCGGGACTAACAGCTTGATGTGCTTTCCGAGGCACGGAGGGTTCTTGGTATGTAAAGATGGTCACCCAGCCGCGGCAAGCGTAGCTTAACCTGATCGATCGACCCGTGCGTCTGTTATTACTTAGCCACGAGCACAGAATAATAATGTTACAGTAGTTTACCTTCATAGAAAACGGCCGAAACGACGTACTTCGAAATCTCAGTCAGTACCAGTACGCAACAGTTCGAGCGCGCGGCAGTTACGCACGGACGGACGCATATTTATTTACCGAGTGGTCGTAGGTAATTAAGGTCACTGACCAGATAAACTACTGTAGCTTTATTATTCTGTGCCACGAGCCCCTCATATCGGCTCTACTAATATAATAATACTTCTTCTATCGTATCGGCACAAAATATATGAGAATTTGTCGTGCCATAGCAAAAGTGCCAGTCAGCAATGTGGAAGCGGTATGGACTGCATAGAATGAGCCGGACGGTCCCCGGTGTACCGTCACGGATATTTGTGATAAACCTCTTTTGAACCTAATTGCCATAGTAATAAGGTCGAAAAGTGGTTCACCGCAAATGTTCGCGATAGTAAATAAATATGACTCACTAAGCCGACGTTCGCACGGATGTAAAAGTATCGCGGCGTATTTTTATCGCATACTGGATTTTCAACGCTTTAGCGCCGAGAGTTGAAAATCCAACAGTGTGTTATTTCGACGCTCCTGGGATGCACTCTGTTGGATTCTCAATGCTCGGCTCAACACCGAGATTTCAAAATCCAGTGCGCGGTAAAATCCCGCTCCGATATTTTTACGTCCGTGCGATAGTCGGCTTAGAAAGAGACATAGAAATCGCGCAACAAAGCTAAACTCGTTATAAAAGTCTATGGCTGAAATGCAAAACAAGGGCTATTTTATGCAAAACACCGAAAACTCGGTAACTTTGCCATCTTGGGCTACCGATAACTCACAACCTGCGTATGGCTACATCCACTTTCAAAGGAGGCATCCACTTTTAAACACACCCCCTTTCCAGATCGACCCCGAGCTAGTCCTGCCAACAATGCGCTCAGCTTTAGAGGAACAACTCAATCTCATAGCGGTTGGTCGCGCAGACTTCCACGCGGTCCTCACACACACTACGGAGATATTCAGAAGAAAGTTCCAGTACTTTGTGCGATCTATCGAGGCGATGGATCAGCTGTTTGAGGTCAACTTCTCCTCGTTGAAGACGAGCGGTAAAGCGCTGTCGAGATGTGGGAAGTGTAGGCGGTATATGAGGTATATTCAGGTAAGATACATAAAGTTTATTTCAGTTTTTTTGCTTGCGATTTCGTGATCATAGATTTCGGAGTTTGGTGTCACAGTAAAGATCAAAGTTAAAGTCAAATCATTTATTTCAAATAGGCTCTTTAAGGCACTTTTGAACGTCAAAATTTACAAAAAAAGGAATGATTCTCGTCACCCTTTCCAAAAGGTAGTTTCATACGGAGACGAATGGGCAAGAAACTCCACCGTTACTCTTTTAAAATGTGTGTTAAGTCAAAAAATAAACATTTGACAACTAAGCTGTTGTTTTAATTACAATTTTTTTAAACAGAAAAAACAAGATCACGCTAGAAATAAAATTCTGGCAAAATGGTAGTTCAGTTAAAAAAATATTATTATCCTATTTTGTGCTTATGAAAATATCGGTATATACATACCAACCAATCAATTAAACCACTAATTAAATGTTGTTGTTGTTGTTAATTTAATGTTGTTTTCCGGCTTCCACGCAGAATATGAAATAAAATAACAAAAAACTGTTACAGATTGGAAAATATACTTTTTAAATGATAATTGAGCTTCTATGTTACTTGCAGGCAAAACCCGCCCGCCTCCATTGCTCGCACTGCGACGACACCTACGGTCTACCGCAGAACGGCACGGTTCGCATATACCGCGAGCTCAAGTGTCCGCTCGATGACTTCGAACTGCTCTCGTGGTCTTCGGGCAACAAGGGCAAGAGCTTCCCGCTGTGTCCTTACTGCTACAACCATCCGCCTTTCAGGTATGCTCACTTAAGAAAATATTCCTGTGAGAGCGCAGCTAGTGACAAACGAACATTGTGCGATCGAGTCGTGAACCGTACATACGATTATCGCCTTTGAGATGATCATGCGGAACTTTAGCCCATAGTACTTACATTTTTTTTACGCGTAACTTCCCAAGTTGCTGTCGTTATTTAATCAATATTAATATTGCGTCTATGAATGTACAATTAATCTGTAAATCCTCAATTAAGTACCCAATGTGTAATGTTTTGTGTCTACACTATTTAAAAAAATCAATCTGTCTAGCCTTTTCCCAACTATGTTGGGGTCGGCTTCCAGTCTAACCGGATGCAGCTGAATACCAGTATTTTATATTCATAGTGCCTATTTTCAGACTTGCCAAGATATTTCGGCCGTACTGTAGCGTCTTGAATTGTGTATTTTTCATTTAATGATATACTTTAATTTACAGGGACATGAAGAAGGGTTTCGGCTGCAACTCGTGCACGCACCCGACGTGTCCTTATGGCGTGAACTCGACGGGCGTGTCGGGCTGCGTCGAGTGCGAGTCAGGAGTACTTGTGTTGGACCCCTCGGCACCCAAGTGGAAGCTGGCTTGCAACCGGTATATATGACGTCACTACACTGGATGGACACCGAATGCGGGCTAATCAATCTGTCTAGCCTTTTCCCATCTATGTTGGGTTCGGCTTCCAGTCTAACCTGATGCAGATGCATATACCAGTATTTTATATGGAGCGACTGCCTATCTGACCTCCACAACCCAGTAACTGGGTAATACGATATACCTTGGTAAGACTGGTTGTCAGACTTTCGGGCTTCTGACGACCCGTAACGACTGTCAAAGATCCACGAATGAGAGCCGGGACCAACGGCTTAACGTGCTTTCCGAGGCACGGAGGATTCTCGGTATGTAAAGATGGTCACCCATTCACGGACCAACCCCGGCAAGCGTAGCTTATCCTGATGGATCGACCCGTGCGGCTGTTATTACTTAGCCACGAGCTCCTCCGATAATGCGGGCTAACCATCACGTGTAGTAGCCATACCCATCTTTTATTGAAACAACACTGTTACCTATACTCCATCGAGCTAGGTAATTAACTAAAGATAAACAAAAAAACTACGTGACGTGGTTAACCAACTAAACGTTACACCTGTCACTTTAGTTGTCATGCTTCGACACAGTTGTACTCTTCTATTTAGCAACGGTATAATTCGTGGGCTCTTTACAATTTTTGTTTACGTTTAGTTAATTATCTAACCCGATGGACTATAGGCTAAGTTTTGTTGGTAAATAAATGATTACTCGACCACATACCATATTACCACCATGATCATATTTCGGTTATTTACTAAAATTTCGCAGACGTGGTGGATTACGGCCCTCTCCCTCTCACTGAGAGGAGGCCTGTGACCCAACAGCGGGAACATTGTAGGCTGATTATGATTGTGCTACATATTTCGATAGAACACTCGTTTTTGTACACCACAAAATGACAATTTAACTTTTCAGAGTTACATAGAGTGCCACAATGTGGTCTTATCGCTAAAAGTCATGTTTATTTTTATTTCAGTTGCGACGTAATAATAAACGTGTTCGAAGACGCGACTCGCGTGACAGTGTGCGACCTGGCGTGCAGCGCGTGCGGCGCGCAACAGGTCACCGTGGAGTACAGAGCCGAGCGCACGCGCCTGCCGGCCGCCATCACTGAGATGACGGCCTGTCTGTACTGCGAGCCCACTTTCAGTGCACTGGTTAGTATAAATATTAATGTAATCTTTCCAACCTTTTATTTTACTTTTGACAGCTAGTAGCGTACTACGTAGTCAATTAGTGATGTCCTAATGCGTTACCGATTCGATTCCTTATAACAATCGACTTTATATATGAAGAAGTTTTAATCGATTTAAAACATTAATATTTTATTTTAAACGTGTATATTTTTAGCAAGAGAGAAGGTTGTTTATGTACATATTTTCAACCAATCTAAGTTGCCTACCTTCTGGATAGGTAGGTGTAGTAATACCTATTTTACACAATTTTCATAGTAGATTGACGCGGTTTGGCCGAGCTCAACATATAATTAAAGAGTAAGTACCTGGTCGACCGAGCTCACCTCGGGTGAAAATAGAGAAGACGAATTTTCCCAGATATGAGACCTAGCTAAATCGATTTTTCGTCTTACACCTTTATATTGCAACTTTCATCGAAATCGTTAGACACGTTTTCGAGAACGTGATTACAAATATTTATACAAATATTCGTCTTATATAATATAGGATATTTGCCATAGAATTATTGTGTAAAAAAGCTGCCGTAACATCATTCTTAATAAATTCGAATCCTGCAAGCTGATGTAAATTCCTGAATTTCATGACGTAACCCGTAACATCCCATCGAGTCAGCTGGTATGTCATAAAATATGTCAAAATGTTGTCGAGCAGATGGGTTAAGGCGAAAGCGTAACACGTTTACACGTACAATACGCGGCACGAATGATGACACTTGACACACTGGTTTCACTTGCCCAATAGTCGATTTTAGGTCTCTTTAGCGGTATGAGGTCTGAGCGCGGGAAGGGACCGGGCGTCATCGGGGCGGCGGAAAGAGCGCGGGAGGCGCGGTCAAGTCTCCTCTTGTAACGAATCTATTGAAATAAAAGGGGAATAGACACGTAAACAAAACATAATTTAGAGAAAGATAAAAAATACAAATTATAGTAAAAAACACTTCCCTACTTATCACACACTCTCAGATTTTTTATAATAATAAACCCTCCTTTTGGGCTTCGCTGCAGTCGGTTGAAGAGGTGATGTACGATCACCAGGGCAGGCCAGATATCAGGCCTCGTCAGCGCTGAGGCCTGATAAATCCAATGAAGCACGCACGGGTCGGTATCCTCAGCACGGAGACCCCGAGTCAAGCAGTAGGGTATAATAGTTTTGACTTCTTGTCACGGAGATGTTTCCCTCACGGAATTCAGGATCAAAAAGCCTCGGAATGTGGTGGTCCTTGCTTATAAAGCCTTGTCTCGTCCAAAATTTTTCACCACGTTCTTTTTTAGAGATTTTCCAGTTTTGAAGTCTTTCTTTAAAAAAATGCCACTTGTCTGTAATCGAATCGGCCATAAATATCATTCAAGAACCTCTTCGCTGAATTCTGAGAGCGTGTCAATTATTTTTATAAATCTAATTTAGGACACAGTAAACAATTAAAATTATCTATAAAATTATCTATAAAATTATCTATAAAATTATCTATAAAATTATCTATAAAATTATCTATAAAATACAATATTTGGGCTAACATGTTTATAAAAATAATTTAAATTATATAAATCAAAAGTAACCTTCATAGACTACGCTAGTAATTAACTCTATGAGAGAAAATTTGGAAGAAAAAGTAATGATAGTTTGACAGCCTGACATAGGTGTCATAACAAACAAAATTAAAGAAAAATCGTTTTAGACCGATTTGCAAAATATTAATGCCAAATCATAGAAGTATGATATCTACATGTATTAATGAATGTAAAGTGTAAGTATGATGTAAAATGTCTGTAGTACGTAGATACTTATACTCTTTCGTGGCGCGTATTGTACGGATTTACAGAATTAGAATCATTAAGTCGATCAGTACAACTCGTGCGGTCTTATTACAAAACGAGGTTTTTTTCTGTCATGGTTTAAACCATCGAGCCAGTCTTTGTAATAAGAACCTAGCTGTGATAGAAATACAGTTCTTTATACAAAACTGACAACATAATGTGTCGGAATAAAGTTAGAAATTCAATAAAGGGTCCATGGTTTTAACCTGGGTTTGAAGATGAACCTTGTTTTGTAATAAGACGGTTTAAGATTAAGTAATCCTATTGAATAACTAGTTTCATGAAATCTTGATATTTGGGGATATACTCATTTAAGGAGTTGTATTACTGATTCTAATACTTATAATTCTGTAAATACATGTTTGTTACGGTCGCGAATCATACTTATATTAACATACAACCTAATACTGACTTGTAAATTGCAAAAAAAATAAGAATGTTTTAATTTCCTGGCTACCCTGGCGTTTCTCCCTTAAATGAAATGATAATGAAATGATGAATGATAATGAATGATAAAAAATGAAATGATTTGCAGGTCGAGAAGCACCGCGCTGTGGCTTCGCGCGCGCCTGTGTCCCGCGGACGCGGCGGGCGCGCGCGCGGCAACAAGCACCGCAACAAACAGCCCAAGGACAAGATGGCGCAGCTCGCGGCCTACTTCGTATAAACCACTAACCGCTCTCAGTACCCCTCTTTCTTTTTTTTCCCTGGTTTTTGGAGAACTGTCTATACACGCCGCCGTCTCGCGCCTGTGTATTCCATATTCGAATTCATGTTATTTCCACCTTTAGAAATGTAAACTTTATGTCAGTGTAAATTAAGTTGATTTCAGAATGACTAGTACTATCGAAAAGTCGTAAAAAATTGGAAAGTTGTAGCGCAAACTGAACTTTATTTACTGTAAGTTTTAACTTAAGGTGTTTGCGCAGTAGTATCCTGCGAAATTCATATTTTCTTCCATTTTTTGCAATTTGCCGGTCAGTGTCAGGTTTTATGTTGATAAAAATATGATCCGCGACCATAACAAATATGTATTTACATAATTTTAACTATAAAAATCATCAACACATCTTTCTAAGTTAGATTTGTTCCAAAATGTCATAATTTCAGAAAACAAAGGTAACTTAGAGAGATGTATTGATGATTCTTACGGTTATAATTATGTAAATACATATTTGTGCCCCTACCCTACCCTGGCCACCCTGGCGCTTTCAAATTAAGGAGTCTCCGCAGTAGTAGCCCGCGAAATTCAAATTTTCTTGCGTTCTTTGCAATTTGCAGGTCGGTTTCAGGTTGTATCTTGATAAAAATATGATCCGCGACTATATCAAATATGTATTTACATAATTTTAACTATAAAAATCATCAATACATCTCTCTAAGTTAGATTTCGTGCCGTTTCGTCTGATTTCGGAAATCTGATACTGCGCATTCACCTTATAGTGATTGTTATACTACCGGTTTATAAAAGCGTTCTCAAGTTTCTGACCAGCAACATCCAATCAACGAGATAAACAATAGAGGTCATAGGAATCCTGATACAATGGTATTGTTGTAATTTTACGATCTGAGTTGCATTTGCCACTTTTTGGGCTTTATAAATAGAATAAGAATATGATATTCCTACATAATAATATACATTTGAAGATTTTATAACATTTAGTCAAAACTCTCTAATACTTTTGTATTAAACTAATATGTTTTAAGGATATTATATATTTGATGCATTCTCCTCTCCTGCAAAGTTGATTGTTTTACATCTCGAAATTCCGTTGTTAGGCTCTCTACACGTGTTTCGGCTGCGTCTAAACGTGTGATAAGAGCTTTAGGGTCGGCGCTCATCTAGCGAGGCGCAGGGCAGCGCGGTTGTCAATGCCAAATAAATATCGACCTTGTAACAGTTGAAATAAAGTTGAGAATAAATAAACTTTCATAGCTCGAGAGCGTATTTAAGCGGAAAGAGACGCGCGGCCTAGGTTATTTATTTTCGACTTTATTTTAAGGAATACATTGTTGATATTAAATATCAACAATGTATTCCTTAAAATAAAGTAATAATAAATAAATAAATAAACAAATTTTGTTTGGCAGTGTCAACCGCGCTGTGCTGCGCCTCGCCAGATGTGTGCCGGGCCCTTGTAGTCAGGGTTTCACATATTCCTCTGTAAGCTCTGGTAGCTAAAGAAATGTTATGCATTTTTTCTTTTTAAGAGTACCTAGCACTTTGTTTGAAATATAGCTTAAGTGTCGGTTTCCACCAAACGCAAAAAACCTCGCGGGTGCTCGAGCACTTTTTAAATTTCTGAATAAGTATCTGTATCAATATTGACGCCGAATTAATGCTTGAGCGTTTATCAAGCGTTATTCAGTGAAATATAAAAAGTGCTCGAGCATCCGCGAGGATTTTTCCGTTTGATGGAGTCTGACCCTAAGCGTGTATTATTTGGTTTGTATTTATTTGTAACATATTATTAAGTAAATAAATCGATTTTATTTAACCAAGTTTGATCTTTTTGAATTTTTTAATACCTGTAGGTATACAGGGTTCAGGGACAGCCCTCCGCAAACTAACAGGGTACATTCAGCTATTTACTATTTTGTCCGAAAAATTCCACAATTTTTTTTATCGTTTTTTCAGTTAGTATTCCTTTATTTAAATGTAAAAAAAATACATTATCTGTGAGCAGCACTCTATTTATGTAAATAAAACAGCTAAAATAAAATAATTAGCTAAGGATGTTGAAATACTGCATGACACCGTGGCGGGGAAGGCTCGCTGCGCTGTCGTTCGCTACGTGCGTTTTGCCACGGTAACGATACATTGCGTGTGAGGTAATACAACAAATCGGGTTTTTCGGATTCTCATAACGGTCCTGAAATAATTTCATGTACCGGTCATCTTAGTATAATATACTGAATTCACATCAGTCTGCGGAGGACTGTCCCAAAAAACACCCTGTATAATTCGTCGCTACGCGCACCGTGACAGCGACATTATTTGGAGTTGCGTTTGAGTGTACCGCAGGAACTCGTGGCTAAGTAATAACAGCCGCATGGGTCGATCGACCAGGTTAAGCTACGCTTGCCGGGGTTGGTCCATGGATGGGTGACCATTTTTACATACCGAGACTCCTCCGTGTCTCGGAAAGCACGTTAAGCCGTTGGTCCCGGCTATCATTCGTGGATCGTTGACAGTCGTTACGGGTCGTCAGAAGCCCGAAAGTCTGACAACCAGTCTTACCAAGGGGTATCGTATTACCCAGTTACTGGGTTGTGGAGGTCAGATAGGTAGTCGCTCCATGTAAAATACTGGTATTCAGCTGCATCCGGTTAGACTGGAAGCCGACCCCAACATAGTTGGGAAAAGGTTAGGCAGATGATGTTTGAGTGTATCGTATAGCTACGGTTTCCTAGAAGGGCGGTGGCCGCCACATAACGTCTGCAATTTACCGGTTATTGACGTCACTGAAACGTTATTTATGAACGTACATAAGTTGGTGTGTTTTCCTACAGAGCGTTTTTGCACCGTTTAACACCGTAAAGTCAAACCCGGCTGTCCAAAGATTTAAATCTTTGCAGCTGCCATATTTATTTTATGACAGCTGTGCCGGTCACTGCGGCCGTTATGTGGCGGCCACCGTTCTTTTAGGAAATCGTAGCTTAAGGACCCATGAGGCATTAAGAATAAAACAAACGGAAAATTGAAGTCTTCATTTTATTGTGAAGGTTGTCACCTAGTATAATGTATAGGTACAGTACGACATAAGCTTACAATGTATTACTGTATTTTTCATTACATTTAATATAACACTGCTCGTATTCGTAAGAGGGCGAACAGTATCAATGATTCGTATTAAAAACTGGGACTTAACTGGCTACGTGTTTGTGTAGTTGGAGCGACGGAATAAACAACTCCGACAATAAAAAATGTTTAAAATAATGGCAATACAAGTACAGTATTGCCATATGCAGACAAATATATCTACTATTTGGGATTAAACTATTGCGGTATGTTCGTTCAAGAAAGTACAAATCAGCCTAACGTTATGGAGAATGACATTTGTGGCTGAGAGCAGATACCAATTATTGTAATTTACAATAAATTGTTATTTAAGAAGTCCACAATAAACTGGCAGAGCTTAGCCATATCTTTACCGCGAGTTGCTAGGTATAAAATAATACGTTTAATATTTGCATACTTCGTGGCTCCATCTACACAGTACATGATTGATATGAAGGTATCAGCATGAGCATTATACTATTGTTAATATTTTACGAGTGCAGCGTAGTGTAGCGAGGTTAGGTATAATAAAAAAAAACTATGAAGACAACGACATCAACCAACGTTGGTACCAGTCGCGGCAGTCGCGCTGCTCCTATAATACCAGATAGTATGATGGCACTTCACTTGGCGTATTTGACCAAATGTTCGCTTTTTTGGCCAATATTAAATATAGCTTACTCGAATAGGAATAAAGTTTATTTTGTATTAGCGAAATAATGAGAATATTTATAGGAATATGCCAAGTCAAGTGTCAATATTAGATTTCATACAGTGCGGCATCGCAATTCGGTTTTGATATAAGATTGATAATATTTTAAACAACACACTAATTGTGTAACACACTATCAATCGAAATCTGAATCATTTTGAAGCAAATTGCTAATCCATTGCTTCATATGTTCGAAAAATTTGTCTGCTCGACAGCGTAAATAACACAATGAATGTTGTTGAACTGTCAAAATTAAACAGATTCTCATTGATAGTGTATTACGCAATTGCCCCGCAGTTCATTGGAACTGGTTGGAACACAAAGTTTTTTCTGAACAGCACGTCCGATACCTTTTTTTTTTGTGGATGGGAAATCATCAATTGACTTCTCCCGCTCTGGGCGGAGCGGGAGGGGCATGTCAGACTTTACTCACTAAAACCCACCCGTGTTCCTTCAGTTGCCTGTGCCAGGGCCACGGTATCTCTTTCAAACAATCCGCGACCCGGGCGGCAGCGCGTCCGATACCTACTTTCGTAAATCGATGTCGATGTATAAACAATAGTTACTGTTCTATGTGCTAACCATATATTTTAAGTAAATATTAACAATATGCGTTGTTTATTTTGTAATATAAATACTTAATACTTCTTGCCAATGATAAAAATCAGACGAATATTTCTCTACCGAATATCATGCGGTCATAAAATTAATATCACATAATTATAACGGTAAAAACGAAATTTAAAAATTCAACAGCAATATGTCTCCTTAGTATTACGTCTACTTTTCCTCGTTACATAATTAATTTTCAAATAATGTGGGTTTGTGCCAATTTCTATTATATATCACAGATTAAGCCAATATGTAATACACTTTATATGAATATGTATGTACACAAGACAGAATTCGGAAATTCGGAATATAAGGAATGAAAAGGAATAGGTACATACACTTACTATATATTACGCGATAATGCAGATTTATTGTTATTTATTTCTCCATAAAGATATAACTGAAGGTTCTCGTAAAGTAACAAATACGGATACACTTGTTTGGTGTCAGTTTTGGTCACATGGAGAATAAATTTCCTACATAATAATTATATATTTGTCTACGTGCAACTGCAT
Organism: Cosmia pyralina; assembly: GCA_946251885.1. NCBI lineage: Eukaryota > Metazoa > Arthropoda > Insecta > Lepidoptera > Noctuidae > Cosmia > Cosmia pyralina. Next base: position 18,304,160 of record OX276342.1, on the reverse strand, counting down.
TAAATAATTGATAGATATCCCATTTTTGTGACAGCGACACCCTGTATAATTCACGAAATAATTGTATCAAGCAATTTAATTTACAAAAATAGGAAAAAATTATACTTCCCTTATATACTTAAACAGCACTGATATGCTTCAAAAACTTCACAACTTCGAATAAAATCAATTTAATGTCCATTGGACAGACTTAATGCTCGAAATTATTTTACACAAGTAATATAAAATTGTATTTTTATAATCGATTACTTTAAATGGAATGTGCTTATTGGTTTTTTTAAGTGACAGTTGCAATTTAGTAAATTAGTATTGGTCAGACTGACTGATTCAGAATGTATTTAATTATGAAAGACTGGTACTTATATTTAAAAAAAAAAAAAAAAATTATTTGCCATTATTGTCCCAGTGCTGGGCAAAGGCCTCCCTACTCTCTTCCCACCTTATAAAATAATAAGATAATAAAAAAAATACTAACTGTTTTCTCAACTTAGATATTTTCAAGATATTCAAACTAATAATATTTTCTTTCAGTTTCCACTTTAATAAACTGCAAGTGTCACTTACGTGGCCGACAGTCAATGACTTATAATGAAGACTTACATAAAGATATTAAATTAATAGGTACAGTAACGGTTGTGCATTTTATATATAGGTATATCTCCTAACCGCTACAGTCCAGTATTTATCTAATGCGTACATTTCTAGAGACAATGGGACATTTCCTGTCCATTTAATATTTTCCCTAAAAGTCTGTTTGAGATTCATTTAATTATAGAAAATATTAAATACTCAGCCGTGTGTTCATTGTTTTATATTTACTATAACTATAATATTAATTTTAATCTCACTTTGATTTCTTGATAACATAATTAATTTCTAATAGCTTTATATACTTATAGCGATTATTTACAGTACATTACCGAATACTTTCCAACGTTAATATTACGATATTACCGTGTAAGCAATGCTGCCATATCTTTTGTTCCATATTTGAAAGATTTATACAAATAATAGCGATTCCAGTTGGTTCCGTGGCCATTGCTAGTTTCTTTCACATAATAATGACCATAAAAAAGTGTTTCTTTTAAAACTATTTGCCATATTATGATTGAAAGATGATACTTCATGGGCAATTTGCTTCTGGCTTCTATTCAGGAAAAGGGAGCACATTTTCATGACCGTTCTATCTCTTAGATCTATCCTGATGACAAAATGTTGGTGATAACAGATTGTTTGGAAGCTGGCTGCAAAGCCTTAAGGGGATGATAGTTGACACCATTAAGAACATTTTGAGCCATATATGTCTTACAAGAGAGTAGAGCGCGTGGCTAAGCAATAACAGCCGTACGGGTCGATCCATCAGGTTAAGCTACGCTTGCCGGGGTTGGTCCGTGGATGGGTCACCATCTTTACATACCGAGACTCCTCTGTGCCTCGGAAAGCACGTTAAGCCGTTGTCCCGGCTGTCATTCGTGGATCTTTGACAGTCGTTACAGGTCGTCAGAAGCCCGAAAATCTGATAACCAGTCTTACCAAGGGGTATCGTATTACCCAGTTACTGGGTTGTGTAGGTCAAATAGGCAATCGCTCCATATAAAATACTTGTATGCAGCTGCATCCGTTTAGACTGGAAGCCGACCTCAACATAGTTGGGAAAAGGCTAGGCAGATTGATTGATTGATATGTCTTAGAAGAAGTATGTTTTTTTTTTATTTTTAACTGCAAACTTAGTATTGTTGTAAGCATGTATAGCTCAAAATGTTTTAAATGATATCAACTATCATTCCCTTAAAGCTTTGCACCCAGCTACCCAACACCCTGTACAATGGTCAAGTTGGTTGTATTAAATTATGTGATGAATGATCCTGTAGCTGCACGGTACATTATATATTTTATAAACTTATCTAAGTAAATACTTATTAAATATTACGTTGATAAAATGAAATTTAAAATTCGTTATTTTCACTTATAATAAATGTTATTATGAGTTTTAAAAAAAGAAACATCAGGAAGTTTTGAACCAGCCAATGAAAATTGAGGTTTATGTAAAACTAAGTTTGTAATAGAATGCATATTATTCATAGTGTTAGATGGCACAAAATTCGATTACGTTTTCTTTTCTTATCTTTTTTGATAAACTAAAAGTATACATAGTACCTATATGAAACCTATGATAATTGATCAGATAAAAAATGCTGAACTTAGATATCATTAAAAAAAAGAATACCTACTTGTTAAATTACTAATAAACGGAACGTATAAATAATAAAATTAACCAAACCGTTAGTACTCATTGCGGCCATAAAACGAGGACGAATATAAATACATCTTTATCCAAATATTTTTTTCTGATTGGTTAAAATTATAAAATAATGCACAGCACAAAAGAGATAAGTTCTGGACACCATAGTGAAGCCTAGACTTTGAAAAGTACACTAACAGTAGGTTCTGAGTATTGAACAAATAATTTATGCATGTATTTGTACTCTCAAGTATTATACAAGTAGGCAAGGGGACTTCTATTATGCCACTACTTCGACTAAAACCTCTAACGTTACTAAATGGTCCAAATTTAGTATGAAATGTATAAACGCTGCGATATCGGCGGCAAGATAGTATGGTGGACCCATACACGAAGTTATACAATTTGTATGAGAGGCCAGCTCGATATTATGAATCAAATAAAGAAACAAAGTACATTTTCATAACACCAGACTATTATACGATAATTTAAATTAAAAAACTCAACCATAATCCAAAACCGAAATATTAGTGGGAATAAAAATGTATGCATGATGTTCGGGAACTAAAAACAAATCTTTATGACGTCATAGCTACGGCTCTGTTATTGTCATAGAACGATTATAATTTATCTGAATATTTTCATTGTACCTAATTATTTTGGTCTTGGAGTATGGTCTAATTCATTATACCTAGTATGTGAGATTAACGTTACAATTTTCTGTAGGTTTACATAAACGTCAGAGTAAATAAGCTATGAATAGCTTATATAATATTGAGCCACTGAAGTATATAATATATTATATTTAATTTTTTCACTATTTAAAGCTCTTAGTTTTCATTCATGCGAATTCTATTATCGCATCGAATACTAATGCCCGTTGTGCCAAACGTAGTTTTAACCAAGAGTTATTAAAATGGACACTGGTCACTTGGATATGGATGGGTACATTACCAATATGACCGTACAGACAGACATACAAGTAATGTAATCCCTAGTAACTGATAGATCAATAACTCCCGTTAAGCCACGTTCCGCGATGGGCAACAAAATTGTTAAGATTATATTAGAAATAACAACTAGTAAACTTTTATAGAGTGACTAGAATATATTATTAAAAAACAAAAGCTTTGCTTTTGGCATTTTCGCATAGGGTTAACACATTTTATAAGAACCGCATTCCACGTGTAAATGTCCTTAACACTCACTTACGAGTTTGTATGAAGGTCACTTGAATGTAAACACTGCACTTATTAGTGTCCTATGTTCATTATTTAATTGTCATAATCTTTACTATTTCATAAGATTATAGAATATGAACCAGAATAGTAATTATCATCAGCCCCTAAATATACCAGCAACGAAACCTTGTATCAGCCATTAGACAAAGAGTGAGTACACTATAAGTCCATTAAATGGTCCATACTTGAACTTTTTCTGCTATAACACACCAGCTGGCCTGGTCGTAGTACGAGGACACGACGTGTAGACTTTCCACGTATTTCTCGATCAGCTGATCGAGTTCCCCTCGCTTGAAGACGTGGTAATACCGGTGGTACGTGACCGCTCCGCCTTCCGAAGGTAGACTGTCCGATCCGTCACTCAATGAAGGTAACAGCGGGGCATGCGGGAAAGCACGAGGTGGCGGGATAACCGGGACGGGGGCCGTATCCTCCGACGATGAGCGTGTCTCCAATAGTTTCCTATCTTTGGAGCATTCGCTATAAGATGGCAAGGACGCTAGGCTGGCGCAGCCGAGCGATGCCGTGCTGCCAGTCTTGTCACGCCGGCTCCAGTCACTTCCAGCTGATGTATCGCTCGACTCGATTGAAAAACCAGACTTCAATGGAGCTGTACTGGCACTAGAACGCGAAGTTATGGATTCAGGACTTATTTCCATTTTGTCCAAATCACTCGAATCCGTAGATTGTCCGACTTTTAGAGATGATCTCTTGTCGGTACTGGTACATAATGAATCTACACTAATTTCGGACTCTAAAGAGTATCCAGTTTCGAGTGATTGGCTCGTATCGTATGAAGCACCAGAGTCGATGGTAATTTCGGGATTACCGTTACTTGACGAAATTGCACTATCGTCATCTGGGTTTTTGGCGTCAATGTCAGGTAATTTTTCAGTTGTAGTAACTGGTTTTGCTGTATATTGGATATTGGCACAATTATTGAGGTATATATCCTCTTCACTTGAAACTTTCATTGATTTCTTCAGTTCTCTATATTTGTTAATGATTGGATCGACGTCCTTCGATCTCTTCTTGGTTTTCGTCTTTGACATACATTTAGGGAATAGCTTGCTTATATCAGTTTCTTGTACTTCATTCAAAGATGCTATGTATTTGTGTCTTTCTTGAAGTTCTGCACTTAGCTTATTAAGGCCTTGCATTTCTGTGCTTATTTTATGAATATACGGATCCTCCAAGTGTTGTAAACTATCTGATAACTCATCTAAAATTTTCTGTGTGTTTCTATCTTCTTCTTCTCGCTTTAGCCTCAATGATATACTCTTTTCGCTACTGCTGCTACTCGGCAAGTCGAAGTCTTCTTCATTGATTCGCTTTGAGTATTGATCAATTTCTTGCAGTAATTTTTCGCTAAGTTTTTCAGCGAATTCAGTCAAATGTTGACTTCGATCTTGTTGATCCGGCCATTCTTCTTCAGTAGCTATCATGTCTGACTTGCACGTCACAAGAGGCTCGTTAGCTTGTATTCTGTTAAAGCTTTCAGATTTTGAAATAGATTTATCTGAATCTGTGCTGGATATTGAAATCGAATCGTACGGTAACCTAGTTGGGCTCCTGTGGGTTTTACTGAGATTTTCGTCCAGTGACCGACCTTCAGGCCTGTTAGGAGACAACCTGTTTAAACTCCAAGTAGAATTGCTGGTACTACCTAGCTTTGGCGAGCGGTCTTTGGATCTTCTTCCAGGCGATAGTCGTTCCAAACTTGAAGAACTTCCACTGGAGCTGGTGTGGGATTGGGATCTTGATTCTAGTATCCTTAAATCTCCGGGTGATAGTTTATTTAGGCTCCAGTTACTACTACTGCTGCTGCTAGAAGTTCCTTGTACGATGGCCATAGCTTCAGCACTTTCCAGTTTTTCAAGATGTTTTCTCTTTGATCTAGGGCTACTTTGAATAACAGTTTCGCAGGTTTCATCTAGAGAATGTGCTACTTCAGCTGCTGCCTCGATTAGACTTTGAGGTGCAATTGTTGGCAGAAGAGGAGTTTTTTCTGACGTCGATTCATCCTTTTCTTCGGTTTCTTTTTTATCAGCTTCCTTTTTTCCTTTCTTCGCCTCTGATGTTGTCGGGTTTGTTAGATCTGCAACAATTAAACAGAAATTAAGTCCCTACTTGTCTTTATATCCACGTCATAATAGCTCAAGAGGTCAATCTGCCTAGCCTTTTCCCAACTATATTGGGGTCGGCTTCCAGTCTAACCGGATGCAGCTTAATACCAGTATTTTATATGGAGCGACTGCCTATCTGACCTCCACAACCCATTAGCTGGGTAATACGATACCTCTCGGTAAGACTGGTTGTCAGACTTTCGGGCTTCTGACGACCCGTAACGACTGTCAAAGATCCACGAATGACAGCCGGGACCAACGGCTTAACGTGCTTTCCGAGGCACGGGGGAGTCTCGATATGTAAAGATGGTCACCCATCCACGGACAACCCCGGCAAGCGTAGCTTAACCTGATAGATCGACCCGTGCGGCTGTTATTACTTAGCCACGAGCTCCTCGAGTATTTTTTTATTAATATGATAAAGCAAAAACTACGTGTCTAATATTTTTTTATTATCTGACTGACGGACTAAATAGAATTTTTTTTTTTACCCAGTCATCATTCCTATTATAAATTGAAACTTCACATAGGCACTTGTTCCACTCTTGGCGATTAAAAAGAAGCGAGTAGAGCTAGCAACTAGAAACTAGTTGGCGAGCAACAAGTGCGCGACGGCGACGAGCGAGTACCCGCTGGTATGCGTATGTACCAAGTACGAGTCTCGCAAAGAGTGTTCTGCCCGCCAAGCGAGCGTCGATGAACGAGTACTCTCTTGGAACAGTCATATTATGAATAATTTTTACGTTTCATGAGCGAGAAAACCCTTGATAGCTCGTCACTTTCCTCGTTAGCGGTGGAAAATAGCTCAAGAGGTCATAGTAATAAAATTGTTGTTTATCCCCGTAACATTTACTTCGTAATAAATGTTGCAGCGATAAACAACAATTTAAAAAAATACAGTTTTACGTTGCTTACCCTCATGGATGGGCAACGAAACCTGTATTTTTTTTAAATGACTACCACGATATTGATATATTAAAAACGTACCTTTTTCAGCGGCTGCTTTCCGTAGTTCCTCTGGCACGACGCTTATGACGCTATCAACTGAATCTGGCGACGAAACACCGCTAGAGTCACTATCCATGTCGTCTGTGGCAGGATTGAACAATTCCAGAGACATGAGTGTTGGCCTACTCTTCACTATTGGCTCGGCATTTCTCGTTCCCCGAACTATTGGGAAGGGAGGTCTTCTACTTACACTGCCAGATGGGATACCTTTGTTCAACATTTCTTTAATTTGTCGTATCCTTTCCTTTCGCTTCCGATCAGCTGATCTGGAATCTAATGTGTCCGTTATTGGTTTATTTGATGGTTCTTTAGATTTGAACTGCGGTATTTCGGGTAGCTCTGCCACAGTTTGTAATGTAATTTTTGGATAGGGCTTAACATCTTGCAATACAACACGGGGTTGGAATTGGTTAGTTTCAGCTGTTAATTTGTGTATTTCTTCGATGTCTTTATTTATTTCCGCGAGTAATTCTTTAGTTACGTCGCTCGTTGGAGGTTCTTCTTCTTCTTCTTTTATAGGTGGTATAGGATCTACCTCTTCGAATACATCAATGGATATATTGCTACTTAGGATTGGTAGAGGTTCAGGTCTAATAATTATTTTTGTTGTGTCATCAGATTCAGATTTAGGCGGAGAGTTAGGCTGACTTTTAGATTGTGGTTTTAATGGAACTGTGGCTACAGAAGTGGTTGTCGTGTAGTTTTTCAAGCTATATTGAGCTACTAAAATCTTATTCACTGTTGTTGGTGCTGTAACTGAGTTTGGCGAGGCTGGTGGTCTTATCAAAGGAAAAGCTTGCTTGATCCTTGGAGACGGCAATCCTGGTGAACTCTTGATTCTAGGTGACGTGGGAACGGAAGATACTTTTAGTCTGGGTGAAGTGGGTCCGGGGGACAAAGGTGTTGGCGAAAGTGGATCGCTTGAGCCATCAGCTTTTGGTACGTATATCACAGATGCGAAACTGTCTTCGGAGTCAACACTAGTATCACTTTGAAGGCTACTGTCTTTTGAAGAATCTGATCCATCCTCCTTGGAATGTCTCCTTTCAACATAACTTTTTTCACTTCCGGTATTATTGTCGCTCGGCGTAGTAGGAACTTCTGGTGTCGGTCCGTGACTCTTCCAACCCTGGAGCATTCTCACGAACACGGTTACTTTATCTATATTCGTTGTAGACGTTTTGAACTTACTAGTGAGGCCGTTTTTCAGTGATTGGAACTTCTTGCCAGTGGTTGCGGAGGTGGAAAATATTGAGTCGCGAATAGAGTCTAAAACTCCTGGTCTGCGGTAAAGATACTCTTCATTTAGTGAAGCTTGTTTCTGTATATTTCTTCTTAACCTTTCCTTTTCCCTTAACCGCTCAACAGACATTAATTCCTCGTTAAGAGAAGTTTGCTTAAATACGCCAGGTTTTTTACTTGACTGTAACTTAGGGGTGTGTATTTTGAAATTAGGCATTTCTTCTACCATGCTCTTCATATCCGTGGGTTTATCTAGATCCTCTTCTGCGTCATCCTCGTTTATTGATTTCTTTTGTTTAACAAGCCGGGGCTTCTTTCGAGGCTCATTAATTTCTGGTATTGGAGCTGCTGGTGGCGCTGGTTCAGTCTCTTCGCCGCCCAGACTGGGTAGACTAGATCGTGATCGAACTAATGCACGCCTTTCAATGTCAGCAATGTCAGTTAAACTTCTCGACTTTATTGTTGAAGCGTCAGAAGCTTGTGTTAATAATCTCGGAGGAAGTGCTTCATCTAGGCGTCTTAGTTCTATGGGTAGATCAGCGGCGGGTGGTTCAGGGCGTAAACAGGGTCGTTGTGGTACCCGTGCACCGATACTCCACGACGGAAGGAACGACCTTCGTCCCGCTAGCCGCTGAAGAGCTCTTCTAACAAAAGAGTAGCAGGTTTCGTTGGGTGATGAAAGGGACGATGATCCTGGAGAACCATCTCCGTTTTTCCAGTGTTCAGCATTGCTGTAAAATTCAAAATATTTCTTAGATACTGAAAATATAAGTATTATGTAAACAGTTAATATTGTTGAAGTCATTGTAATACTTACTGGTCGTGGTCTACTGAAAGGAATCTTGGAGCTGGCGTTGGTGGGCATAGTGTGACTGGTCGATGCCAAGGGATCAATACATCCTGAAAATTAAAAATCAACCAGATAAACAAATGAACTAGCAAATTGTTGTAATCTTGCAGGTTTTTTCTACTAAAGTAGCCCTTAGCTTTTTACCTGTGAATGAAAGTTGCGTCCCTCATGCTCCATGGCCCATACTGTGAGAAGTAGCCTGCCACCTATCCTGGTGACTCGGGCTAGTTCCCGCAGTGCCATAGCCCGCCGCTCCACCGTGGCGAAGTGGTGGACCACGGCGATAGACAGCACTGCGTCGAACGACTCATCGCGGAACGGCAGGCATAGGTTGTCGCATGCAACCACCTGTAGTGTTGAGCAAACATGTTAGAAGCTTCAGTAATATTGGCCTAAGCATTTCCTAGTTTAACAAGCCCAATTTGTAGGCTTGGGTTAAACTTGGACGAGACTGGCACAGTAGCGTGGAGATTAGTTGGGTTTGGGCTGAGGAAGATGATGATGAACAAGATAAGGATTTCAAGCTACTGTTAAGGGTAAAATAGGTAGGTATTCTGGGAAAGACTTATCAAGTAGAAACCAGGCTCTATCGCTTAGAAAGAGGCTTCAGAATATCTGGGAGGTAAATTGTGAGTGATTTTGGTGGGTTGTCAAACTGCAAAATGATCCGAGTAAGGTCTGCTGCTGATGAAGAGGGACATCTTAGGCAGCATCATGATGCAAGCCATAAATTATTTGTCAGCAACTGACCTCATTATTGTGATGGCGCGCCTGCGCAGTGAGCCGGGTACACCGGTCTCCTCCTACTGTGTACACGGACGGATTTACGCTCAGGTATTTGCCGTTGCCGCAACCTGGAGAGAAATAAGAATAGCTAATATTAATTACTAGCTTTTGTCCGCGGCTTCGCCCGCGTGGATGTAGGAAAATATCCCATGGGAACGTACTACCGGGAAATATTTCCTTATTCCTTGTCTGCATTGTAAAGGGAACCTACTCTGTGCAAAATTTCAGCTTTCTAGGTACAAGGGTTTGGGCTGGGCGTTGATGAGTCGGTCAGTCAGTCAGACAGGACATCTCTATTTATTTATACAGATAAATAATTCTAAATAATCTAATCTTCTTAGGGATCCAATACTGACCCATGGTGGCCATGGTAACGCCATCAATAGATTAGAAGCAACTGTTTGCTCTTGGAAATTACTGGCCTTCATTCTACCAATCGTGGTAGAAAGGATATTTTCAAATTGGTATTTTTTGGTCGTAGCCATTGTTTCTACATCAATAAATCTGGCTAGCCTTTTCCCAACTATGTTGGGGTCGACTTCCAGTCTAACCGGATGCAGCTGAATACCAGTATTTTACATGGAGCGACTGCCTGTCTGACCTCCACAACCTAGTTACTGGGTAACACGATTGGCAAGATTCTACCAATCTTGCCAATCGTAACTGGATAATATATTAATACACTTCTTAACCTTTAAGAATATCTACCTATTTTTATTAATATTTAAATTCATGAATTCGGTTTGCAAGAGTTTATTTCAGTTGTAAAGGTTAAATTAACGCTTGCATGGATTTTCATTCCTACGCGATACAATACGTAGGTGGGAATATTAGATAACATCCAGACAAATCTTTATTCAATCGTATTTTTGTATGAAATTACGGCTTCAAGAACTTAGGTTACTTATTGAGATGACCTATTGAGTTGAGATGATGAAACAAAAAAATCATGTTTAAGAATTGTAAAATAGTCTCATATTTTTTAAATTATTTCGTGATTCTCAAAAGATGTAACAAAACATCGTCCAAAATGGCTTAGAATTTAGTTTGTTAGGAACCTACCATTATACCTACCTACCTAAGTACTGCCTGATATTCAACTATTTTATTAAAACTTGCAGATTTGTGCGAATCTTAAAAAAAACACGCTGTGTTTTACCTGTAGGTACAATGATTAGGCAAAGAAATGATGGTACTTATTAGAATTATTATTTACAACATTAGTTATCGACATACTTAATATAAGTATCATCCGCCAACTTGTTCTTTTTTGTGTAGAAACACAAAAAGAACAACTAAACTTCTTCTTTGCGTCATGTTTACCGCAGATGAAGGTATTTTGTTTCTTTCTTTATTTATTGGGCACGTGTTTGTAAACGCTGCAGGTAGTCACGTGGCCAGACCATACCTATAATTAGTCCAACTTTCCGTTCACCCCGTGACATTTCCGATTTGTCACTGTTTCATAGGTTGCAACTGGAATGATCTAAAGCTAATAAAAATAGACTGATTAGCTAGGTACCTGAAATTCTGTTTTTTGGTAGGTACTCCTAGCATGGTTATTCCCAACCTATGTCATGTCATGTCCACATGTGTTCAAATACGTATACCTACAGCGTGTATCAGAAATGCATGGTCGTTAAGTACGACCATGCATTTCTGATACACGATATGATATGATGATACTGGATATGGTACAGACCAGACCATCAAACTGAACAAATTTTTCTATTGCAGGTACCTACATACAAACATCGTAATCGCAAAAAAAAAATCAACCTGTGCCATACAAAACTTCAATCCCACTTGACCCAGGTATGGGACAATTTAGAAAGAAAAAAAAAAAAAACTCTAGTTAAGTACTTACATTCGTTTTTTTTAAATCAATTTGGCAAATTTGTATGTCCACTGTTTTTTGAATAAAAATTAAAAATAAAAAACTTTTTACAAAAAAAAATACAACCGACTCCCAAAAAAAACACTACAAAGTGAAAAATAACTTTAATTTCGGAAGTCGGTGTCTTTGGTTTTTTTTTTAGTTTCATTTTTTGCCACCGACTTCCGAAATTAAAGTTATTTTTCACTTTGTAGTGTTTTTTTTTGGGAGTCGGTTGTATAGGTATTTTTTGTAAAAAGTTTTTATTTTTCACTTTTTAGTGGTGCCTACCCCACACATCGAATACCACTCTGCAAAATAAATTAGAGCAGCATTCATATAGACTATGTGAGAAAAATACGTATAAAATTATTAAAGCTAACTCAAAAGCCACTCATCAGAACTTGAAGATATTTCTATGCGACCATCTCAAATAAAAACTTTGCAAAAAGGCAAATACACGTCGCGCTAAGCCGTGTCAGAAGTTTGGAAGGCGTAGTTTTATGTTGACGGAGATAACGAGGCTACAAAATCTGACTTCTGATAATCGAGGCCACACATAACATAGAACTCAAGTAGCGCAATTTGAAGCGGCATATAATTACCATTAAAACCATTTATAGCCAAAGTGCACCTCATGACAATTCCAATAAGCCCAAACACGGCTAGAATACATTGTTTTGTTACTGAGTTCCGGTGCCTACCTTCCGGCTTCTTCATCAGATCGGTTCGATGGTACCATTTTCATCAGAACCATTTATTTAAAGCTTCGTCATAGTTGCTTAACTGTCTTAATCGAGATATCTTATCGCCACCCGTGAAATACTTATTATCATTGAGAAGTTCCCGTGGCCATCTGTGGTATTCTTCATCAGTTCCATTTCACCAGATGCTACTTTCTGAATGCAAATGCTTGATTTGTTGATGAAAATACCAAAATCGCTATATGTATGCCTATAATTTTTGAGGAGTTCCCTCAATTCCTCATGGATCCCATCATCAGAACTGGATTTTGATAAAAATGGGACCAATCTGGAAGTAAGTCATTTCAAATAAAAAAAGAATTTTCCAAATCGGTTCATAAATGACGGGAGTTCTGAGGTAACAAACATAAAAAAATAATAATAATAATAATAAAAAAAAATTTACAACCGAATTGTTCTCAATTCCTCCTCCTTTTTTTGAAGTGGGTTGATAAATAAAATAAGTACTCATCTCGAAGGTGGTTCATTTTTGACCCATGTAGGCCGTGTATGAGTGCAGATTTCATACCTAATGACGTCTATTATCACCCTATAGAGGGATCGTGACATGTTTCCAGTAACCCTGTTTATACCCCTGGCCCTTTAAGGACCCCACAAATTTACAGTCCACCACCGACAGTCAGGCAGGCCGTCCACTCATAAAAACAGGACCAATATGCGCCTTAGTTTATTTAGCGCGTCCGTGCTTGGGCCTGTCACAAATGTTCGAGTGACAGTTGCGATCGACGCTCCGCATAGCCGAACTTTCTCTAAAACTCTAACCCTTTTGTTCGGTAACCTGAACGCGTGGTCGCGCCGACAGAGGGCGCTTTCCGGTTTTCTGAACAAAAAGTGACAAGCACGCGACCGATCGCGTATTCGCGCAACGATTGCTTTTATATATGTAGGACGCGGCCTGAGTACCTACTTGATAGTACTGTAACTACAGTAGTGTTTCTTAGTACCATACTTACTAAATCTTATTCTCAGAATGTTTTCCATCACGCCTACATCCTTGCAATTAGGCTTATTTACCTGAGGCAATATGACTAATTATGGTATGTTGATATTATATTCACAAAGCAGCGTGGGCAGGCTAAAAGCTTCTTAATAAATAATAAAATTACTTGGAATATTGAATATACTGCATTGAAGCAAAGACTTTGATGAACACTGCTGTCGGGAACGGGTGGGCGTTTTGGCGATGCAATAGGATTTCCAATAATTATCGGATTTTCCAGTTCGTAGTACGAGTATTCGGAATACTGCTGTTACATCATAGAATTCTGGTTGAATCTATCACAGTTTGATTGAGATACAAAATATTTGAGATTGTTACAGTACCTAGTAGTACTTCTTTAAAAAAATAAAAAAAGTTTATTGCATCAATTTAAATAAGTTATTCTAGTTTGCTTGTGTTAGGATGACTTTTCAACTAGAAATTAATATTGATGGTACGAGTATTTTCTATTTCATTGAGCATCACGTTACGTCACAGCTGCTCAGCTCAATTTATTATTATTACCAATATTTATTTTTAACCTGTGTTTTCCCACTGTACTGCTCAGCTATTATCACCGTCATTTATCTACATGGAAGCTTGCTTTTACGTCGTGGACGTAGTATCTGCAGAAAGTTTTTGCTAAACCAAAATAATGCTTCTGATAATTCATCTGGTTTGTAAGACGAATTTATTGGTAACTTACCTAATTTGTTATGAGACAAAATACTGACCGACATCACACACAAGGGCGCCGGGCTCGAGCTCTGAAAGGAAGGCCTGCACCCCAGGCGCGGGCGCTCGCGAATTTTCGTCGCCGTCATCGCCCGCTTGCTCGTAGACGTCGTGCACATACGCGCGCTCGAGAGCAGCGCCGCGTGCCGCGGACTCACCCGCCCCCTCCGCAACCGCGCCCGCGCCCCCATCCGCCATCACCGCACCGCCATTGCACCACGCTGGAAAGTTAAGATTTTCTGGTAAATATTTTTAATACAATCATACATAGCCCAATCAAACTGGTACCGACATACAAGAACCATTAGCCCGTGTCAAAAAGTGATCGCCGCGCGATTACGCGATCGTTTTTGTTTTTGTCCGGAAAACCGATAGACGCCCTCTGTCGGTGCGACCACGCATTCCGGTTCACCGAAAAAAAAGCGGCATTATGAAAGCAACGATCGCGTATTCGCGAAACGATCACCTGTGAATAGTACGCGGGCTGACAATCGCGTATTCGCGCAACGGTCGCCTTTGAATAGGAACGCGGGTTGACGATCACGTATTTAGGCGACGATCGCCTTTGAATTGGACGCGTGCTGACGATCGCGTATTCACGCGACGATCGCCTTTGAATTGGACGCGTGCTGACGATCGCGGTTTCACGCGACGATCGCCTTTGAATAGGACGCGGGCTGACGATCGCGTATTCACGCGACGATCGCTTCTGAATAGGCCGCGGGCTGACGATCGTGTATTCACGCGACGATCGCTTCTGAATAGGCCGCGGGCTGACGATCGCGTATTCACGCGACGATCGCTTCTGAATAGGCCGCGGGCTGACGATCGTGTATTCACGCGACGATCGCTTCTGAATAGGACGCGGGCTGACGATCGCGTATTCACGCGACGATCGCTTCTGAATAGGCCGCGGGCTGACGATCGTGTATTCGCGCAACGATCGCTTTTGAAGAGGTCGCGGGCTGACGATCACGTATTCGCGCAATGACCGCTTTTGAATAGGACGCGGCCTGACCAACTCGTATTCGTGCGACAGTCGCGTATTCTCGCGACTCGTCAATCGCTTTTAGAATGGGAACGAAAGCGTATTTAATACTAACTTTTATTAATGACGCTTTTTTGTTGGTAGGTACAGTGGGCTGCATCAATTGGGTACTCCAGTTGTATTGAAATTTTAATACAACTGGGGTACCCAATTAATGCAGCCCACTGTAGCTACCAACAATAACACAATCGCAAATAACAGTCAGTAATTATAAATATAAAAAAAAAACAATTTTTTGATTAGGATATTCTTGACATAGAATAGAATATTTAATGTACTACCTACACAGATTGCTCAAAAGTGTATCAACATCCGGACAAGCTTATTGAGAATTTTGTGATGTTTCTGTTTACGTTTTGTTTTATTCAGGAATTAATAAAGACAACGCAAAACTGCTAACAGAATCCTCCACAGGTTCTCAACAGTGGGGGCCCGACTAAGTAGTACACAGTACAGGATAGGATGAAGGATACGAACAAACCTAGCGATGGTACAAAGGTTAAGGATATAAAACATCTGAGCTACTGCTTCCCATCATTTTGAGAAACAGACCGGTTAAGAATCAGCCGGTACAAAAGGTGCTGTCGTAAAAGGATAATTCGGGAAACCGTTATTAATCCTAACTATTTATATAAAGTGACGCGAAAGTGAGTTTGTTTGTAACGCTTTCACCCTAAAACGGCTGAAAGAATTTGGATGAAATTTGGCACACGGGTAGATCATGACCTGGAAAAGGATATAGGCTACTTTTTATCGACATACTACACGGTTGAAGCCGCGGGCGGAAGCTAGTTTATAATAAATCTTAAGGACGCTATTACATTTTGACCGTGATTTTTTCATAAATTGAAATTGCACACTATAAACAAAAAAATAATTATTACTCGTATATGACTCACAATAAACATAATCACAACTGCTAAATTGCTACATAATGCGATGCGTCGGCGTCTAAAGCTAAAGACCGCGTGTCCCGAGATTTACATTGATTTTTAGCACTGCATAATAATTAATTAAACATATTATTTTACTTTTAAATAGACTATTTTTTTTTATCAAGCAAGGTAACATAGTAACCTTATTTATTAAATACATTTTGTATGAATTTGGATTATACATTCGTAGATAAAAAATATAATTTCGGACAAAAAATTGTCAGTAACTCTCTGGTTTACGGAATTATTTTTGGTGTATTACTGTATGAAACATAAAAAACTGAATTGAGCACTCCAAAGTTGAAGATACAGTTGTTCCAAGGACATTTTTTAAATGATTAAATTATTATATCTTCGATGTAACAAAGCATCAAAACATGTCCAAAAGTAAAATTTTATGAAACATCCTTTGCAGAGACAAGGTTTTTACTGATTTTTGTAAACAAATTGAAATATTTATTTAAAACACTCCCAAGAGAAATAATCAAGCTTTCTTGGGCATATGTTTTTTTTTAATTTTGTGGCTCTAACAAAACCACAATCACATATCAAAACTCGAGTCAAACGCTCAAATACAAGAGAAATTGTGATAGAGCTCTTAAATTTCTCTCTTCACAAAGGTTCACTTATGTAAACACACATAGAGACAAGAATTAGCGTTTTAACAAAAATGCATAAAATATATGAGAGACTGGCGTCCATACTAGGTTACCCTGTGTGACAAATCCCGAGGCTCTCATATATAGTTAACATAACAACGGCTAATTTTCAAACTCTAACTAGACAAGTGGTAAGTACTTAATCACTCTTATGGTATTGTGCTTTTCCGCTTACAGATTTATATTATATATATATTTACAGTGTCAGGTTAACATCACGAGAGGACTGCCAAAACCACTTGTCGCGGTATTTTGATCAGAAGTCCCAAAATTTCTATAGCAATGGGATCATGTCCCTACCTACAAGATGGCAGAAAGTTACCGAACAAAATGGTACCTACATACTTTAGATAAATGTAAATAATGTATATTAAAAAATGTTTTGAATTTTCTTAAAAAATGCGAAGAAACTTTTTCCCCAACCTATTATGTCAGTTAAGTACTTTAATAAGGGCTACGAATAAGTAATAAGTCATAAATTCAAAAATGGAACGGAATTTGTATGAAATTATCTGCCAGTAAGTTGATAGGAACTTAATCGTTGATGGTGAAACAGACCATAAGTATGATTTATAGTCCTACAAAAAAAACTGCTTCGTTGGTCTAGTGGTCGCATGCGTTACTGCTGAGCATGAGGTCCTGGGTTCGATTCCCAGGCAGGGCAAAGTCTTATTGAGTTTTTCAATCTTGAATTTGCAATCAGTAGCAACTCGGAGTTTCGATTTGTGCCCTACTAATGGCAATAGACTCACCCCGTATTACATGGGACTTACACATAGCTGGCAGAATGTGGGTGTACTATAGGTACGCCTCTGTCGAACCCTTTGGGGAAATAAGGCGTGATATTATGTTATAAAAAAAACTAATCATCATCTTACACCGTGTATCAATTCGTCAACCTCAGTGACGTCACAACTTTCGTAAGCGTCAAAACACAGAACATTTTTATGACGATAACACAATGTTATGACGATACTGCTGCATTTTTTATCGGTGACACTAACTTTTTCTATTGATCCTCTATTCTAAATTTAAACGACACAGTTCGCGTGGGTTCAGCCGCGGCTGTCGTCATCTGCTCATGATTTTTTAATGAAATCAATTTTAGTGTTGCATCGGCTCATCGGCTCCGATCGATAACTCCACGAAGAGGCATTTACCTTATATAAAAAAAAAAAACATAATTGTCCTAGCAATAGAACGTAGACGTCATTCTGACGCAGTGCCTATTGCAGCTGTCTTTCGCATAGCAGTTTTCTTTTTTGAATCGAGTAGTTTAAAGTTTATATTTTTATTAAAATGAATTGTGGGCTAAGAGAATAAGGTTTATAATACGAAACATATAATTTCACACTGTTTTTATGGGTGCCTTGCTAGGCCGAGATACTGTAGTGCCTGGTATGAGATACCTACTTAGATAGCCAATAACAACACGAACGAAATTTGACTAAGTGGAAAAAGTAGATTCTAGATATATTGGTGTTTCAAAAAAATTGGGTTACTACCTAGATTTAGAATGGTGTGTTATCAATCAATCTGCCTAGCCTTTTCCGAACTATGTTGGGGTCGGCTTCCAGTCTAACCGGATGCAGCTGAATACCAGTATTTTACATGGAGCGACTGCCTATCTGACCTCCACAACCCAGTAACTGGGTAATACGATACCCCTTGGTAAGACTGGTTGTCGGACTTTCGGGCTTCTGACGACCCGTAACGACTGTCAAAGATCCACGAATGACAGCTGGGACTTAACGTGCTTTCCGAGGCACGGAGGAGTCTCGGTATGTAAAGATGGTCACCCATCCACTGACTAACCCCGGCAAGCGTAGCTTAACCTGATGGATCGGCCCGTGCGGCTGTTATTACATAGCCACGAGCTCCTCCAGAAACGGTGTTATCAGTCAACTTGAGTTAGACGGAGCAAACAAATGAATGAGACCGTCTTTATAACTATTTAGTACATCTAGCCCCTTCAAAAAACTGTCAATCCATCCGACTAAACACCATAAATCACATCCCAATAAACTCGATATAATTTCAAGTATTTTTCCCCGCACCTCCCCATCGTTGCTATGACTGAGCGGGCGGAGTTAATTACGCCCGCCATTATAAACAAAAGCTATGTGTAATTGTGTTTATCACGTGTAGCGCGACCCGCTGACCCGACTCTCCCCTGCCGCCGTATCCCGGGACAGGGCCGCTACTTCCACGTCCCATTACCCAGATATTTCTCGGTTAACGATTTTCCGGGAAAACAACTAAGTAGTTAGGTATGGTACCGACCGAATTTTATTAGTTTTGGTCGGTTAGTCAAATTACTAGTTAATAATTCATGATTACTCCGTGTATTTGTTTCGATAGCCGTGATAGCACACACGTGTCCGATGTTTAATTGACCTAAGTCAATCAAACATTAGGACACGTGTAACTGCTTCTGTTATTATAATCGTAACTTACTTATTCATCACCATCTTATATTATCAAGGAAGTGACGTCAACTGCTGAATTATTCAAGTTTGTTTTCTTAGTTTGAACTGAGAACTAGAGTTCCTCATACTTTTATTTTCTTTACTTCTATACCAATTAATAGGTACGACTTTCATAATATGTCATGTAGATTTTCTAGAAGAGAGTCTGTTCGAATCGAATACTTAGCATAATTCAGATTACGAACCCATAAAATATTAGTGATTGGGATTTCTTTAGCAGAGAAATATAATCGAATGTCAATCTGCCTAGCCTTTTCCCAACTATGTTGGGGTCGGCGTCCAGTCTAACCGGATGCAGCTGAATACCAGTGTTTTACATGGAGCGACTGCCTATCTGACCTCCACAACCCATTAACCGACCCCGGCAAGCGTAGCTTAACCTGATGGATCGACCCGTGTGGCTGTTATTACTAAATAAATAAATAAAATAAATATAAATATGTTTGGACATATCACACAACGCCATCTAGCCCCAAGCTAAGCAACCTAATGCTTGTGTTATTACTTATATATAATTGAATGTAATTCACAAAATCACAGATAAAAACGTAAAACGAATCAAAAACTAAGACCCTACACTAGAACAAAAAACCGTCGAGTCACCAAGCAGCCTCCTCCGCGAGTCCGCCCTATCACCTAGCAGTTACAAATGGGTAGTCAAATCATTACTTTTTTACACAAAAGTAGGTTTATTAAATAAAATGCTTTGCATTCTTATAATGTTTTTCGGCCAAATTGTTGATAGATGTGTATGATACGATTCTGAACTATAAATATGATTTTATTATATAGGTACAGTTTCTCAATAAATGTACCGAAGTGAAATCACTTGGGTATAAGAATGCAAAGCATTTTATTTAATAAACATACTTTTGTGTAAAAAAGTAATGATTTGACTATCCACTTGAGCGATAAAATAGCCCGCGAAACTCAAATTTTCTTGTTTTTTTGCAATTTGCAGGTCAGAGTTAGGTTTTATGTTGATCAAAATATGATTCGCCACCAAAAAAAAAAGTATTTTTACAGACACATAATCATTAAAGTCATCAATACAACTCTCTAAGTTACAATTGACCTACAATCTCATGATTTCATGAATACAAAATACAAATACAAAATACAAAATGTTTATTTCTGTACTAACTAGTTTAGATTATGATTGGAGCCTCCTTTTAAACATAATAAAGCCTGTGTTAGGAGATAGTCATTCAGTAGGGTAATTTGAACTCGAGAGTTGTGTTGATGATTTTAATGATCTTGAATGATTTTTGATAAGCATACAACCTTATATTTACTGACTACTAAATTGCGAAAAACTTAAGAATATTTATATATATATCGCGGGGTTCCTCGGCGGGTCGCATTAACTATAAATCTGCACAGTTCACAGACGTGACTACGCTACTTCCGTGTTCCCTTAAATTGAACCCCGCGCCATTTTTTGCCCCCAACACTTCGCGTTCTAGTAAATTCTCCTCGAGAATTTTCCAAAGGCAATTTCGCGTATTCGATATTGCCATTGTATAAATTGTTATCACCGAATGCAGACGTTTCACGTTCTATTTTTCTACTGTTTTTTTTATTTTTATTGTAAAAGCGTTGTAGATTTTCTTGGAATTTTAATGTTATTCGCTAAATCTGTTTAGGTACCGTTTATGTTGGTCGAAAATGTTTCCAAGTGTTCGGAGTATTTGTATTGATTTTAAATGCAATTTTTTTGTTTTTTTTTTTCAAATATTGTTTATTAGTAGGCACAAATACGCTTCGGATAACCTTTAAAGCTATTCAAATCTTGAAATCGGAAGATCGTAGCCCAGCTACGGCGTAGCTCACACTGAGCTACGAGCTACGGTGTAGCTCGCACCGACGAATCATTCTACTGAAGGGTACATGCAAATTCTTCTTTCACGTGAACAAACAGTATTTTTTTCTTTCTTTCTTTCTTTCAAATGTGTCTCAAAGATGTAACATATATGGCTCCTTACAGAAAATGGCTTTACAAATAAAAACTTTTTTACAAAAAAATACAACCGACTTCCAAAAACAACACTACAAAGTGAAAAATAACTTTAATTTCGGAAGTCGGTGTCTGATTAAATGTATTTTCGTTTTTGCCACCGACTTATTTAAAGTTATTTTTCACTTTGTAGTGTTGTTTTTGGAAGTCGGTTGTATTTTTTTGTAAAAAAGTTTTTATTTTTCACTTTTTAGTGGGTCTGTTTATAATTTGTATAAGTTACAATAGTCTAATGTCAATTGCTCATCACATGTTACAAAATATTGCTTTTCCTGATGCTGGGACGTTAATTGTTGAGGAGTTCTGCTGGTAAGAACCAGGAGAACTCCTCAACAACCACTCACCACACGCATTGTGTGACGAGCGGAAATTGCTTAGCAACCATATTAAAGTAATCGAATCGCAACCCGTGAAATATTTATCATTGAGTAGTTCCGGTAGCCATCTGTGGTCTTCATCATCAGTTCCACTTCACCAAGTGGTGCTTTCCGAGAGCAAATGCACGAGCTACTATAAAAAATACCCAAATCGCTATAGGTGTGTCTATAATATTTGAAGAGTTCCTTTGATTTCTCCAGGATCCCATCATCAGAACTGAATTTTGACAAAAATGGGACCATTTGGAAAGTATACCCTTTCCAACAAAAAAATATTTTTTCAAATCGGTTGGCAAGCGACGGAGTTATGCGCGAAAAACATAAAAAAAAAAAAAATACAAACATCCGAATTGAGAACCTCCTCCTTTTTTAGAAGTCGGTTAATAAAATAGGTCATCAATGTGTAGTCCTATAATATACAGTATCTAATCGATCAACGAACTTTGAAGACTTACCAACTTTTGCGACCACTTCAATATACCTACCTACAGATGCCAGCTTTAAATCCTCTTCCGTGGACCCATAGACCCAAGCTCTTCTCCAACAAAATCCATATTACATCCAAGTGTTATATGTATTTTATTGGTTGTAACATCAGATCTGGTCGTTAGTAAACAAAGAATCAAATAAAATATATGACGCATGTGTGCCGCGGGTGCTTGCCCAAAACATTTTATTAACAAAGTTTAGGAATCAGCTAAACGCTGCCCGGACTCCCTGCGCCTTCCCCTTATTGTGGGATCCTTTAAAATGTAAGGACAGCTATTTATAGGACAAACGAGAAAATGTAACCGTTGCGTCGTGGAAACTCCACTTTGCATTTTGGAAAGGTTGTCAGTAAATCGATGTAGTCATTCTGTAGTCTCTTTACAGAATAACAAGTTGGCTATTTGAAAATGTTAGTATGGGGAGACAAAACCAGTGTTTTAAAAACAGATCTAATGGGAACTGGGCATAACACTTTTTATTAAGACTGTAAAAGACTTACAAAAAAAAAAAAATACAACCGACTTCCAAAAACAACACTACAAAGTGAAAAATAACTTTAATTTCGGAAGTCGGTGTCTAGTTAAATGTATTTTCGTTTTTTGCCACCGACTTCCGAAATTAAAGTTATTTTTCACTTTGTAGTGTTGTTTTTGGAAGTCGGTTGTATTTTTTTGTAAAAAAGTTTTTATTTTTCACTTTTTAGTTGTGGTACCTACCCCACACAAATTCTAATACCACTACCTGCAAAACAAACTAGAACATCATCCATATAAAAGTGATGAATAAATACGTATTATTGAAGCTAACTCAAAAACTACCAAAGCAAAGTTAATCAATTTTGGGACCAACTGTGATGTATACCTTCTCGAATAAAACAAAAAAAATCCAAATCCAAAAAAAAGCCATCTTCGAGTAATCGGGGAACATACATAAAAAAAAAATAAAAAAAGGTTCCGACGAATTGAGAACCTCCTCCTTTTTGAAGTCGGTTAAAAAAATACAAACGACTTCCAAAACCAACATTCCAAATACATTTAACCAGACACCGACTTCCGAAATTAAAGTTATTTTTCACTTTGTAGAGTTGGTTTTGGAAGTCGGTTGTATTTTTTTGTAAAAAAGTTTTTATTTTTCACTTTTTTTGTGATACGTACCCCACACAAATTCTAATACCACTACCTGCAAAACAAACTAGAACATCATCCATATAAAAGTGGGAAAAAATACGTATTATTGAAGCTAACTCAAAAAGTACCCAAGCAAAGATAATCAATTTTATATGGGACCAACTTTGATGTATACCCTCTCGAATAAAACAATTTTTTTTTAAATCGGACGACTCTGTAAAAAGTTATGCGTGGTCATACATAAAAAAAAAAAACGTGTCGAATTGAGAACCTCCTCCTTTTTTTTTTCGTCGGTTAAAAAGGACACGAAGTTAATATCGATTTTATCGGCACTACGTACAACTTTCTACAACCCAATCATTGAATCCCATTAAACAGAAATCGGTCTAACAGGTCTAATTTAACATAGTTTTCTATCATAACACGTTTATAAAGTAATCGAATAGCCGGGGAGGGCGCGTGCCGGTTGCTTGGCAACGCATCTGGGACATAAACCGGGTCGCCGGGAAACCTTCAACCCTCCCGGGGCGGCCGCCTGAATGCACCCGTACAATGTATTACGGACGGTCATATCGATGTACTCGCGAACTTTGGTAGGATTTGAAATTTAAAACGGTGCATGGTGATTCAGAAGTTTTTGAGATTTTCGTGGTAGTATTTGGATTAAAACTGGACTAATCCATACTTCGTTGGGGTTTATGGTGTTTTAAGAGGCTTGGTTATGTTGATAAGGCTAGGATCGATTATTCACTTATATGGAAAGATTTGGACAGAAATGCCTTCTTGGTAGGCGCTTCAATTAATCTGCTCAACCTGTCGCAGCAAACTTTTATGTGGGGAACAAATATTTTCAATTCAAAACTCGTTCGAATTAGTGTAAAGGCTGATTTACACAAGGTCCTGACTCCAAACTCGAACCAAGTCAGCACTGACCCATTACTGTCTTCAAGTCAATTGATTTGAAGTAAGTAGTACGACTACAACTGACGTACTGACTGCATGTAAATAGGGAGAGTCAGTTCTCGGCGCTAGCTCTGACTTTATTTGTAGTCAGCTATTGAGCCTGTGGGAGGAGGAGCTCGTTGCTAAGTAATAACAGCCGCACGGGTCGATTCATCAGGTTAAGCAACGCTTGCCTGGGTTGGTCCGTGGATGGGTGACCGTCTTTATAGACAGAGACTGCTCCGTGCCTCGGAAAGCACGTTAAGCCGTTGGTCGCAGATCTATAGCAGTCGTTACGGGTTGTCAGAAGTCCGAAAGTCTGACAACCAGTCTAACCAACGAGTATCGTATTACCCAGTTACTGGATTGTGGAGGTCAGATAGGGAGTCGCTCCGTGTAAAATACTGGTATTCAGCTGCATCCGGTTAGATTGGAAGCCGACCCCAACATAGTTGGGAAAAGGCTAGGCAGATTTTTACTGACCCTGTGTAAATCAGCCTTTACGTTTACTTAGGGGTTCGAGCTAGGCCCGCTGTTATATCAATTTCGTCATCAAGATCCACTGCTAAATCAGCTTCCTTCAGCACCATTTCATTGACATCATCTTCATCATACTCCTCCCCAAAGTAACTCATACCATTTATTTCAATGAAACTAACTGCAGGCACTTTTAAATTATCAAGGAGTCTTCAGTCAGAAAGATGAAGTCAATACCCCATTCCAAAGCGTAGCGTAGTAGTAGTAGGTTCGTATTGCGAAGAACGGACAAGAAACTCCGTGGACACCATTTTGTCAATATCTTTTTCAATACCAGTAATGCGAATTTATTCAGGAACAAGTGGAGGGTAAGCGGTCACGCGGTCGGTCACCTAAGCGTTGGACAGACCTTATCAAAGCGTCAACACAAACCTCCATACTTCAGAATTTTCGAGACGCGGAAGACCGGAGGAGGAGCATCGTGAGGGCTGCTTTGATCAAAGAAAATGCAGTCATCAATCACGACCACTCTGTCAAGAGTGAACGACTAAGGAGGAGGAATTTATTCATATCATTGTATATTACATATGTTTTCTACAAAACATATGTAATATACAATCCATACTACGAGTACTATTCGTTCAAAGCCGGGTATTAGTCGGGGTCGCATGCGCTGCGGGCTATCCAGTGCCCATCGGATAACCATTTGTGCCCCTCTCGCCTTCCTGTCAACATCATAATTTTTATGTACCTACCACCTAAGTTCACATTGTGGAATGCAATAAACGTATTGAGTATTGAGTATTGAGTATCATTCCAAACGGATTAGTCTTCAAAAGGCATTTATTGATTTCTGTTGCAGTTTCCAGCGATCGGTACTAATGGATTGACAGCTCGTTTGACCAGTGGGATTTGAAAATTGTATATTGATATAGATTTGTTTTGTAGATTCTTTTTTAATGGTTTTGTGAGTTTTGTTGGCACGGCTTAAAGAGGCCTGTGTGCTTCTTGTTGGATATATGTATAATATAGGTATGTCTTTTTCTTTTCTCTTAATATAAGAAGTTTCTTTAATTTTATCTTTTAAGTTTCATTCGTGTGCAAATAGTTCCTTAACAATTATGTACTATTTAAGATGTTGATAACGTCGTGAGCTACACATAGCTATGTAATCTCTTCTTTTTTAGGGTTCCGTACCTCAAAAGGAAAAAACGGAACCCCTATAGGATCACTCGTGTGCCTGTCTGTTTGTCTGTCCGTCTGTCACAGCCAATTTGCTCCGAATCTAATGGACCGATTAAATTGAAATTTGGTACACATATGAATTTCTGTGACTCAAACACGGACGGCTAAAGTAAATAAATGAATTTTGAATATAGACGTCACTTTTGGGGGGCAAATAAGCAAATTAAAAAAAAAGTTTTGAAAACTACACCATGTGGCATGTCAAATGAAAAAGCTTACTATGAAGGTCTCAAAAATATTTTTTTTTATAATTTTAAAATAAATTGTTTTAAAGTTATTTAAGAAAATAGACGATAATTGACCATTCCCCCCCCCTTATCTCCGAAACTACTGAGCCTAAAATTTTGACAAAAATACAGAAAATAGACCTTTACCTGTAGATTACAGGAAAACCTATAAAAAGTATGTGGTCTTAAAATAACATGGTAAATCTATCAATATTGTGAGTACAAACTTACATTTACAGTTGAAATGTATGGGAGAACATGTTTTTCAACTACAATGTTAAGTTTGTTCTTAAGATAAATTCATTCCAACTACGGAACCCTTCATTGTGCGTGGTCCGACACGCACATGGCTGGTTTTTTTTTCTAACTAAGTCCCTGTTTATTAAGATAATTGTGTAATTGTTGGTTTTTCCGAATTAAATAAATAAATAAAAAGTATTTGGTCTGATGTATTATTAAATTCACGTCTGTGCATGATGCATTAAATCATCTTAAAGTCTTTTTTTTTTTTTTTTTTTATAGCATTTATTTCAATTAAACCAATTACAGGCACTTTTGAATTGTCAAGGGGTCGGTCAGTCAAAAAGATGAAGCTAGGCGCCCATTCCAAAGCATAGTAGGTACCTATGGAGAAGAACGGGCAAGAAACTCCACGGACATTCTTTTAAATCAAGATATGGTTACAAAATAATGGTTACATCATTCATGTTGAAATTTTACATGTGAGAACGATGCAGAACGTTAAAAGCGTCCTTAAAAAAAAAACAATTCAAATATTTAAATTAAATTAAAATAAGCCGTGGCCGCTAAGGTATGACCAGCCTTCACTGACAGCGCTTGTTCACGAACCTGACGCATGGATTAACTAAATGATCCAACACGCGCCACCATCAGCGAGACATTAGAGTGAGCGTCACATACTCTCAGCCGCCAGGGCATATTCAAGTCAAACAAAGACGTACCCAGTAAATGGTAGCTTTAGAGTATGTACATAGTACTCACACATGTGCTATGCAATCATATAATACAAAGGAGATTGAGTCTATACAATGCAATGATAGTCTTACAATCTTCAGCAGCTCCAACAGTATCTTCAAATGTTAATTAATTACTTGTGGTTGTGGAGCAGGACCAGCAGTCTCGCCTCATACTGTCACTGACTACCTCCATGTTCTGTTAATTATAGCGGCGAGCACTTGATATACTTAGATATTACAGTGCCTCCGGGAAAACATGATGCTGTAGATCTAAAAATCTAATATACCTACTTTTCATTCGATGTTTTGCCCAAAGAGCTGACTTACTTCACTCAGGCTCAATTTAAGAACGCTGAACGATGACGATGAATTTAGATTCGAGCTTTGTCACACTCATGTATTTGAGTTGAGACTTTTACTTGATAATCCTTCTTTTCGGAAATCATAAAAAATACTTAGGTACCTACCACAAAACAAAGCTTGCATGCCGTTAAGTACACAAAAGCTGTGGTCTCCATACAAATTACCTCCGCTAAGCCGAATGCTTTGTCATTTTATAGTAATGAATGCTTTATATCCATAGTGGATAATCGATCGTTGGAACTTAGTAGCTGTTGACGTACCTATTCACGGCATAAACTATATAGTCAGAGGTTCCGACGCATATTTCCATCAACTCTTTTATCCGTAAAATGTAAAACTAGTTACAAGTTTTCTCTTTTCTCAATTATGTTGATGTCGGCTTTCAATCTAACTGGATGTAGCTGAATACCAGTATTTTATACGAAGCGCCTGCTTATCTGACCTCCACAACCCGGTTAATGGGTAATACGATACCCCTTCGTAAGAGTGGTTGTTAGACTTTCGAACTTCTGACTACTGGTAACGATGTCAAAGATCTAGGTACAAGGACAGATTAAAAGTTGTAAGGAAGGCAAACAGAAACACCTTTCCTAAAAGGAGTAGTATACCTACAAATGCGAATGATTAAAGGTACCTACAGTCAACAGCACGACCATGGTATCAATTTGACATTGATAGCACTCATTCTTCGAAGCAGTAAGAGCGATTTTCGTAATTCAAGTGTTACTAGTTAGTTACCACTACTGACTTGCGGTTCCTGTCTTTGTTTATTTTACATGGACAATCGTTCAAGTACCGACTAGGGCATGCATTCCGGAATTCCGGAATTTCGTAAATTTTCCAGAAATCCGGACCAATTTTTCTGATATTTCAATTCCGAAATCGAGTGGAGTAATATCGTAATTCCGATATTCATAATTTGTTGATACTTTGATTAAGTATTATTTTTTTCTGAACGCACCCAATCTAACGTCTGTGGAACTATCCAAGGACCAAGCCGCCGCCGACTTCTTTGCGCAAGCAGAGGATGATGCTTTTCCTAAACTCAATAATGAAGAAATTTCTGAGATTATTGGCGATTTACCACGTCAGTTAAAGTTCAAAACTCCTACCGAACCCAACGACTACAAACTGCGCAGCCCTCCGAACTAGATTCTTCTGTTAATGACTTAACTAATAATGTACCAATCCTACAAGAGCAGTTCGATTTTATCCCAAGAACTAACTTAACATTGTAGTTGAAAAACATGTTCTCCCATACATTCCAACTGCAAATGTAGGTTGGTCGAGTATTACTCGTTCCGTTACTACTGACGTGATTTTTTTTACATATCCAAAGACAACCATTTAGCTAGCAGGAGGGGGCACTTAATTGTAACAAAAATTTGCACTTTAAAGCCTAATATTACGCAAACGAATCTCTGAATCAAAAAATGATTTTCACAATATTTTTGAACGGCCTATCCAACGATACCCCCACCATGGGATAGACGAGAAAAAATATCATCCCCACTTTACGTGCAAAGACAATCTTGAAAAAAAAAAAAAATGTAGAGTACCTCATCTCACCCTAAACATTTATTTTTCAACATTTTATTTTCCTATTTTGTCGGCGTGATTAATATTTATAACCGTGCCAAATAACAGTTTTCTAATAGGTATTAAGAGTCTCTAAGCTTAGCCGCGGACAGATAGACGGACATGGCGAAACTATAAGGGTTCCTTGTTGACTACGGAACCCTAAAAGTGAATAAAAGATTGACATAATTATAATTCTTGTTTGATTTGAAACAAACATTTTTAGAGAAGGAAGAAACACAAAAACCATTAAAAGTTGCCAGTTCCGGAATACCGGAATCAGGTATCCAGTATTGGAACTCAGTTCCGGAATTTAGAACCTTCCGATATTGCACGCCCTAGTACAGACTACAGACATCGGTGGAACCTCTGGGTCCTGTTGTACAGTAGGTATACTTACAATACCCACTTATTATCCGTGATGTTGATTCATCATAATTATTTGATTTGCATCGCAGGCGGGTCTTCGGTGAATCTGAGTGACTGTAGCTTTTATCTTCGACTCCCTGTATTGTAGCTGCACGCATAGCACCTGATTTGATTTATTTTACGTTTCGCTGATTCTCATGTTTTACAGTAGTTTAGAAATGAATATTTTTTTAAATTACAGCCTTGTTGATTTGCTTTTATTTGAAAAGTAGCAAAAGTTCCGCCTGAAACGAATACAATGTTTTTACTGCATATTGACGCATAGAATTATCTTTGTTATGTAACAAACGAAAAACTTTAGCGAACAAACCAAATGCTGAATCGTAGTTTCTTAAGTGTAAGATCCGCAAGATACCAGGCGTACAGAAAACAGTAGGAGATATAAATATTAAAATGTTAAATTAAAAGCTCGTTTGTGTGCATCGTTCGGTGGGGCGGGTCGACGGCCGCGCGACCTACTTGCAGCTGAAGCCGCGTGCTGCAGACATCCACCATGAAATATGGACGGAATCTGATACTATTACAACGTTTCCATTTGAATATTATGGAAATAGTTCTCCCATTTTCTTAACGGCCCAGTCAGGATCATTCTGGGATTTTTTGATTGTGTAGCTAACCAGCAGTAATATTGTATTATATTCGCTGTAATTTTACCAATAAGATTATGTTATCTGCCTATAATTTGACCATAATATCTAAGTATTCATAGCATTTATGTCAAAACAATACCCGTAAGTCTTTATGAGGGGCTGAGGGCAATACCAGTAGGTAAATTTAGCGTTTATAAGGTATCCTAAATGAGTGCCAACAGCTAGGAGCAGGATTGGTGGCTTCAACTATTCAACTAAGTGATGAGTCCAACAAGCAATTGAATCCAACGTTCTTCTTATGATGATGTCCGAAGGTTTCATCGATTATTTTCGGGAAAACCGAACTTTGCCGAATTAAGTGGCTGGTCCAATAAGAGAGTGACGGAATTAGTGAGTCAATTTCTATTGGTCGATAGTCACATTTTATTCGTTATATTTCGGATTTTCCGAAACAATCTAACCTTTGAACGTTGCCGATGTCGTACTGGGGGCTTACTATGAGCTCTTAGATTATAGCAGGGCAGAAGTTGAACGGTTCCAGTGTGAGAGAGAGACGGAGCTATTTACGACCTTTAGCACCATCCCTTTTTCTCAACGGATCCATGATGGATCCATGATCTTTTTTCACGTCATAGTACGGCCCCAGTACTAGCCAGAAAGACAACAGATGATCCTTATATCTCTTCAATTAAGAAACAAAACACAAAATCTACGTAAAGTATATGATGAACCGCATGTTTCTTTCCCACAAGCAAGTTGTATGTAATAAAGATGCAGTTATTGTATACACACACCATCTTTACATACGAGCCACGCTGGCTGTAAAGTCATTTTACTTCGCCCAAGACGGTATTTCTGCTGGCTTTCCTGAGCAGTATGTTACTTGAATACTGTATGAGAGTGCTGCCACGAAATTGATATTAATATCTCTGTGCGTCA
Source organism: Cosmia pyralina (assembly GCA_946251885.1). NCBI lineage: Eukaryota > Metazoa > Arthropoda > Insecta > Lepidoptera > Noctuidae > Cosmia > Cosmia pyralina. The sequence continues at coordinate 18,273,403 of OX276342.1, read as the reverse complement.
TTAGTATTATATAATATTAGACCGAGATATTCAGGTGTGTGACTAAATACAACTTAAGCAAGAATATTAATGATTTCGTTGCCTCCTTCGACTTAAGTACTCGTAAGTAGGTATGAAGGATAGAAAAATGTTTTTTTCTTTTTGTGTGAGCAGAATTATTAAATCTCTGCTCTTGTTCTAAGAGTTCAAAGTCTAAACGAACATAGAATAAAAAACCGGCCAAGTGCGTGTTGGGCCACGCACAATGGAGCGTTCCGTAGTTGGGATGAATTAATCTTAAGAACAAACTTAACATTGTAGTTGAAAAACATGTTCTCCCATACATTCCAACCGTAAATGTAAGTTTGTACTCACAATATTGATAGATTTACCATGATATTTTAAGACCACAGACTTCTTATAAGTTTTCCTATAATCTACAGGTAAAGATCTATTTTCAGTAATTTTTTTCAAAATTTTAGGCTCAGTAGTTTCGATAAGGGGGGGGGGGGGGATGGTCAATTTTCGTATATTTTCTTAAATAACTTTAAAACAATTTATTTTAAAATTATAAAAACATATATTTGAGACCCTCATAGTAAGCCCTTTCATTTGACATATCACACGGTGTAGTTTGCAAAACTTTTTTTTTTAGTTTTCTTATTTGCCCCCCAAAAGTGACCCCCATATTCAAATTTCATTTATTTACTTTACCCGTCCGTGTTTGGGTCACAGAAATTCATGTGTACCAAATTTTAACTTAATCGGTCCATTTGATTCGGAGCAAATAGGCTGTGACAGACGGACAGACAGACCCACGAGTGATCCTATAAGGCAGGGTAGGCGAACCTTTATGCATCAACGTGCCATTTTTTCTAAAATATGTTTAATGGGGTCATTGACGTGCCATCAAATAATTTTGACTTTCTGATTATTTGGAAAATAATAATAATAAATACTACCAAAACTCTTTATTAAATAAATTAAACAAAAGAGGTACATTTTGGAATGTTTTTATTACACGCATAAATTAAATTACTGTAAAATTAGTGTGACTTCTGTTGCTGCAGGTTAGATGACAAATAATTAATGTTAGGGTTGTAAGATGTTACTTTTAGCAAAATGCATGCTGAACTGGATTCATCTGTCGAACGGTTTCTAACCGAGTTTTTAATGTTATTCATCTCTGAAAATAATGACTCACAGGCATAGGTAGATGAAAACATTGTTAAAATAGCATGAGCCAGCTTTTTCAAACAGTTAAATGTGTCTGGTAACGCATTCCATGTTTCCAGAATTTTGTTATTAGCATTTTTACTTAAATTATTTGTCAATCTTTCAGTTTCAATTAATTCCAACTCTTTCCTTGTTTCAATAAATTTTTGAATCCATATTGAACTAGATTGGAAATCAATCAACTCCATTTCAAATCATAAAATACCTACTTAACACATTTTTTACACATGTTTTGAGATCGGCGACGTGCCCAAAATATTGTGTCGCGTGCCATCAATGGCACGCGTGCCATTGGTTCGCCTACCCTGCTATAAGGGTTCCGTTTTTCCTTTTGAGGTACGGAACCCTAAAAATGTTTTTTTTTTCATATTGGTATTGCGAGCCTAATTTTGTTTGAAGGGAGAATTCAGAAACTAACAAGCTAAATGCGAGATGGGGAGCACTGTGAAGGAAGACCATCCCAGAGACACTGGTAACTTTGGCGAAGAATGTGAAATGGAAATGATAAAGGACTGCCACCTGTTTCTAGTTTTAGTATATTATTTACCTGGAATCAAAAATGAATTTGTAGACACATCTAAACTAAACTAAATCCTAAAGAGATAGTAGCCAACACTGCATTACTTTCATGGTACACGAGTAATAATAAAAATACCTACAAAGATGCAGACTCAGAAATAGCATTTCCATTTCTAAGAATACAATCTGTAAGAAGCTCGATATCGTCTTGACACGACACAAAAGTTTTGGTAAGGGCGAGTCTTGGCGAGTCTTCCTCGGATTTATTCAGTACCTACCTATCTAAAATAACAAAACTGTCATCTACCATGTTGCTGTTGGTTCTTGCCAATAATATGCTGCTGGTGTCAATCTGCCTAGCCTTTTCCCAACTATGTTGGGGTCAGCTTCCAGTCTAACCAGATGCAGCTGAATACCAGTATTTTACATGGAGCGACAGCCTATCTGACGTCTACATCCCAGTAACTGGGTAATACGATACGCCTTGGCAAGACTGCTTGTCAGACTTTCGGGCTTCTGACGGCCCGTAACGATTGTCAAAGACCCACGAATGACAGCCGAGACCAACGGCATAACGTGCTTTCCGAGGCACGGAGGAGTCTCGGCATGTAAAGATGGTCACCCACCCACGGACAACCCTGGCAAGCGTAGCTTAACCTAAAGGATCGACCCGTGCGGCTGTTATTACTTAGCCACGAGCTCCTCAATATGCTGCTGGTGTTTAATACTCTTAACATTAACATATTAAAGTTACTTTATCACGAATTTAAATAAAAACATAACAATGTAATCAAAATATTTTTTGAGGTATAAAACTAAAATTTTTCTTCCACGCCATAATTTTTACAAGGACCTGTAAATTGTTCCGAGGTGGTAAACGTCGCTATTACGGCTGGAACATTATAAGTTTACCATCAATCCATCACCGCGTAAGTGCACAGCAATTTTAATAATGTTCTTTTATAGTAAAAGTGAAATACTAAACGGTGTTTGAGTAAAAATGAAATTTAACTGGTATTGGCGCCCAACATGGGACCTCTTCCAGAACTGAAAATGGAGAAAACGAAATATTTAAAAAGAAAACAAAAAAGGGATTTACTGAACATATAGAGTTAAAACCGTAAACTACGTATTTCGATACATGCTGAAGCTTTTATACGATTCCAATACTTACGAGCAACACGGTACCGTTGTTTGCAAAAACTAAACAATAAAATGATTTTTCTTGGCAACTCCTGCAGCGTTTTGCAGATTCAAAGTTGAACGAACTGAGCTCGTCCCGGCCGACCAATAGGGGCGTCCGTACGCGCAATGCGACGACCTCATTGGACGGCAGTGCATTCAAAAGAGCTGCACATGTGACGTTTTTGGAACAACACCACATTATTTATTGTCTCACGTGTTTTGAATACCGTACTTTTGCTACATTTTTTAACAGTTTCCAGACTATTTATGAGTGTCTGAAAGGCTGTATGGTTACCTTTATAGTGCATGTTTAACTATCATGTAGACTACCACAGATATATATCTGTGGCTTGGTGCTAAAAGGGTCAAAGTACGTTTTTGTGAGAAATGAGATTTTACTGCCAAATTATTGAAAAAGTGATATACAGGGTGTCCAGTAAATAGCACGACATACTGCAGGGGGTGATAGCTTGGGTCAATACCTACCAAAACAACACAATATTATGTTCAGCAAAATCTTACGGATTTACAGTTTTACAAAATTTGTCGAAATATCGAAAAATCTCTACTTTGAAACAGATTTTTAAGCATCTCGTAATGAAAAATTCCTTTTCTATAATTTTTTTAACATCAAATTATTCGTGAATAGTTACTTTACTCATTGATAAGTCTTTTTTCTATCAAAAACAAGAATGTTTTCAAGAAATAGTATTTTTTGTTTAAATTTTCACATTACGATTTTCTTTTCGCATAACTTTAACCTACAGTGGTAAAAAAAAATCCATAAGATTTTGCTGAACATATATTGCGTTGTTTTGATAGGTATTGACCCAAGCTATCACCTCCTGCAGTATGTCGTGCTATTTACTGGACACCCTGTATTTATGTGTACTAAATGGGCGTAAGTGTAAAGACAATCTCTCAAAAGATACTACGTTAAAAAAGCCAATGTGGTGTGTGTTTTCATACTGTTACACAAAAATTATTAAGTGTTAAAAGGGCTGTAGTGTACTTAAGCCAAGGGAATTTAAAAATAAACACTACGCTAGTAATATAGTCGGAACTAAATCGACCAAAGATAACTTCCGTTTTTGTGATACAATCTTTGCTTTGGCTGCATAATATTAATTTTATTTATAATATATATCCATACGCAAAACCCACGCATTGCCGTGGAGTTGCGGATACCAGCCCGTATTACCTATAATATTTAATAAGGCAAAATATACCAATATAATACATTGGCCCATTTTGCATTTGCGCTAAAGACAATAATATATTTAATATCCTCTTCTATTATACTGAAAAGACCAAAGTTACCGTTTGTCATTAACATAGGATTCTTGTTATTGCTAGAAAGGCTTAAGTAGCAAATATTTTCAAAAATACCAATTTTTTCTTGAATTTAAATTTAATTAATAAATCAACCTACAAATATGTATCAAATAACAAAAAGAGATTTTGTCATTCTACAATATAACATGTAAATAATAACTATCAATTCTGGTTCAATCTTCGAATGCACATTACTGAAAATAAGGATTATTGATATTGGCCCTTTTAGCCACAGGCCACAGATATTTAAAACTGCAATACTGAATTAGGTGACAGTACTGTAAGTTGTAAGAATTCGCATGGAATTAAGAATGCACCTTTAACAAAGAAGAAACACTAGGAATGGACATTAATAGTGCGTGATGAAGCCTCAAAGTATCATAAATTTTTCTCTGTTTTAATATCAAAATAAACGATGTTTTTACGTTTGTATCATGTCTGTTCAGTAGACACAGTAGATTGTCATTAAATAGTTGTTTTGCAGTACATGTAAATCACTCGGCGTCGCCTATTTGGATGCGGCCCAGAAATCTGAATAGCTTAAGTTTATGCAAGCCATACCTTACTATATTTAGGTCAATTTTACTTTGTTTTATATTATTGTTTATGCGCAAAACAGTCGCATCGTTTTTTGAAACGATTTCGGAACTTAATATTTTTTACTTAGGTAGAGATAAACTACGATAACATGGCGCGCCCCTCCAAAATTCAAAACGTTTGAAAGTATTTGTGAAAGTATTTACAATTTACAATGCAATCCGTGGATTTGTTTTTGTTTGACGGCCGTCTCATTACGCACACATGCGTTGTGAATCTTGGCGGTGCATTGTAAATACTTTCACAAATACTTTCAAACGTTTTGAATTTTGGAGGGGCGCGCCATGTTATCGTAGTTTATCTCTACCTAAGTAAAAAATATTAAGTTCCGAAATCCTTTCAAAAAACGATGCGACTGTTTTGCGCATAAACAATAATATAAAACAAAGTAAAATTGACCTAAATATAGTAAGGTATGGCTTGCATAAACTTAAGCTATTCAGATTTCTGGGCCGCATCCAAATAGGCGACGCCGAGTGATTTACATGTACTGCAAAACAACTATTTAATGACAATCTACTGTGTCTACTGAACAGACATGATACAAACGTAAAAACATCGTTTATTTTGATATTAAAACAGAGAAAAATTTATGATACTTTGAGGCTTCATCACGTTCAATTTTGTATGTGGTAGGCAGCTACAGCGTCGGTATGTATGATTGTGTATGGAGAATATAATTTTATACAGGGTCAAATTAAATTAGCTAGCGAAACTCCGCAGACATGATGGGTTAACACGATAAAACAGAAAAAAACATATTCCTCAACTCATACTTCAAGTAAAACACTACCAACGGTGGTTGACCCAAAAAAAAAAATTCATCAAATCTTTTTCATTTTTATTTTGTCGTGTTTACCGATACCTTCACGTCTGAAAAGTTTGGAGTTTCGCTAGCTAATTTAATTTGACCCTGTATACTCAATTTTATGAAGTTAAACACCTAATAGAAGACGCGTCCCGTAAATAAATTGGATTCATTGTTGTATAAGGGAAATCTTTGAGTTTGAATACAATTGTAGCTTCCCATACGTTTTGATTTTTCCCTGCTGTAGGATTTAATTTTTTCAGTTACGATAAAAATAAGATAGTACGGGCTCTGTTTATTTTCTTTTATTGGTACAAGCAATATGATTTAAGCTAATACCGTGTTCAAAATAATGATAAAATGCTTTTTTAGGGTTCCGTACCTCAAAAGGAAAAAAAATGGAACACTTATTTCGTTGTCTGTTCGTCCGTCTGTCTGTCAATACCCTTTCTTTCCTTTCTCAGGAACGCGTGAAGGTCGAGTTGAAATTAATATCAAATATGTAGGGTCCCTTCGAGCTCAAAAGATTAAAGCTTCGTATAAAAAAAAATTGCGATTACAAACTTTTTGACCGTGACGTATATCGATGTATGGGAGAACAGTTTTATTAATGTATATCCCGATTTCTCAGTGGTAATTTGGCAATATACAAAAAAAAAAAACCAAAGCCAAAGGCATGATGCCGTGTTGGGTATCAAATGAAAGGGCTTAATTAGTACATTTCAAAAATATTTATATTGTTGGCTTTTGTTCGCGGCTTTGCTTGCATGCAGCCGATAATTGGGAATAATTTCTAAAATCACGCCTTAGATGTGAGACAAACATATTTTTTCTCTCCAAACCTACCTAAAATACATATTATACAGGGTGTTTGGTGCATCGTTTGCCAAATTGAATTGGCCGAAAGAAGAGGTCATTTGCTATCGCTTCAGGCTCAAGTACTCATTTTTGGCCACACCGGTTTTTTTATTACAACTTTCTAATTTTTATTTTGAAAAAATCCAAAACTCAGCATTAAAGCTTAAATTAAAAAAAAGTTTTAAGTGTAGTCGTCAAATTTCATTTTTATTTACATATGTACTGTTGTATGGCTCTATCAAATTTAAAATTACTTGCCAGTTACATCTAGTTTTTTTTTAATAAATCACAAAGTTTTTGGAAAAATAAAAAATGAACTTAAAACTCAACTTTAAATAGCTATAAAAAAAAAACTAAAAGCGATCGGGATCTTCGAATTATTTTAAAAAGTTCTCTAGTCTATCCCCTTTCCAACGGTATGTAATGTGTTAAAAAACTCTTTTAATATCTTTAATAATTAGCTAAATGTGTAGTCGAGACACATCAGGCTGATATTGGATATTACGTTTAAAACACTAGTTTTCGCATAAATTACATGCTATTAGTAGATAGATACTGTTATCTCACGTCTTACGTAGTCTCTTATCTCGTTCTTACATAGGGAACTTTCCTCGAAATTGAAAAAAAAATACATTATTACAAAAATAATCATTTATTAATAAGTAATTTAATTACATACTAATCTTACAAGAATTAGAATTTCTGCAAACAGAGTTGCCCTTATTATTAGCTGATTTGCCAATTTTCAGTGAAGACAGGTCTTTTGTTTTCCAACATGACGGTTGTCCCGCTCATTGGAGAATAACCGTCAGGGAGTACTTGAATGATGCATTCCCGGACTCATGGATTGGGAGGGATGGCCCTATTCCTTGGCCTCCACGTTCTCCAGACTTAACTCCGTTGGATTTTTACGTCTGGGGACGGGCCAAAGAACTCGTCTACGCCACGGAAGTTGAGACAAGAGATGATTTAGTCCAACGCATTGAGGCGGCTTTCATGACGATCAAAGCAGAAATGCGTTTACGCACCACTACAGTTGAGATAAGACGAAGATGTCGCGCGTGCATACGCAATAGTGGTAGACAGTTTGAACAAGACTTGTAAGATTAGTATGTAATTAAATTACTTATTAATAAATGATTATTTTTGTAATAATGTATTTTTTTTTCAATTTCGAGGAAAGTTCCCTATGTAAGAACGAGATAAGAGACTACGTAAGACGTGAGATAACAGTATCTATCTACTAATAGCATGTAATTTATGCGAAAACTAGTGTTTTAAACGTAATATCCAATATCAGCCTGATGTGTCTCGACTACACATTTAGCTAATTATTAAAGATATTAAAAGAGTTTTTTAACACATTGCATACCGTTGGAAAGGGGATAGACTAGAGAACTTTTTAAAATAATTCGAAGATCCCGATCGCTTTTAGTTTTTTTTTTATAGCTATTTAAAGTTGAGTTTTAAGTTCATTTTTTATTTTTCCAAAAACTTTGTGATTTATTAAAAAAAAACTAGATGTAACTGGCAAGTAATTTTAAATTTGATAGAGCCATACAACAGTACATATGTAAATAAAAATGAAATTTGACGACTACACTTAAAACTTTTTTTTAATTTAAGCTTTAATGCTGAGTTTTGGATTTTTTCAAAATAAAAATTAGAAAGTTGTAATAAAAAAACCGGTGTGGCCAAAAATGAGTACTTGAGCCTGAAGCGATAGCAAATGACCTCTTCTTTCGGCCAATTCAATTTGGCAAACGATGCACCAAACACCCTGTATAATAATTATTCTTCGTTAAAAAATGTAAAGTACTCCAACATAATTTAAATAAAAAGTAAGTTTAAAAACTAAAAATATTCTCATCTGAAATCAGAAAGAGACGGACAAATTATAAATCCGGAGTCACACGTAATCTCTTCGATTTGTGCCCTAACTTGACGTGTGACCCCGGATTTTTAATTTGTCTGTCTTTTTCTAATTTGAGATGAGAATATTTTCTTGTTTCATACTTTTTAGAGCGTGATTGTTCGGTAGTCGGGTTTTAGTTTTGAAACTTACTTTTTTTACATTTTGTATTCGCTTGTTTTTCAAAATCAAATCAAATCAAAAATCATTTATTTCAATCATTTCCAGATCATACGTTATCAATCACAAATATTATATAAAAGTAATTAATTAAATAATTTAAATAAATAAAACTAAAATTGTAAAGTCAAATCAAAATCACAAAACCAAATCTAAATCATAAAATTAAATTAAATAAAATTATGATAATGATTATGATAATTATGAAATAATGCCCCTGAGTCACTTGTTTGTTTGTCGAAGTCGATTGTTTTTTTTGTAAAAAAAAATATTTTTATACACTTTTTTGTTGTATTCCGTTGTTGGACTATAATTTATCACACCGGGATAATAATGCCATTGAAAATACTACCTGAGGGAGCTGTGTTTTATAGAATCATTTGTTATTCAATTCAATGGAAGTTTATACCACAATCAATGAGCCTAGCCTCTTCCCAACTATGTTGGGGTCGGCTTCCAGTCAAACCGAATGCAGCTGAATTTTACATGGAGCGACTGCCTATCTGACCTCTACAATACTTAATATATAAATAATACGATACCCCTTGGTAAGACTGGTTGTCAGACTTTCGGGCTTCTGACGACCAGTAACGACTGTCAAAGATCCACGAATGACAGCCGGGAGGCACGGAGGAGTCTCGGTATTTAAAGATGGTCACCCATCCACGGACCAACCCCGGCACGGATAGCTTAACCTGATGGATCGACCCGTGCGGCTGTTATTACTTAGCCACCTTCTCTTACGGAATATCCTCCTATAATGGATGTTTATATATCTACCTAGTAAAATAGATAGATAGAATACATCTTTATTATGCGCACCATAAAAATTACAGTTATAAATGTAGAAATTTTACATAGGGTGCACAATGGGCGGTCTAAAAGCGAACTTTTACAGACAACCTTTGGATGGATTAAGGGGAGAAAGAGAGACAATACTGCAGGTAGTCAGTGGTGTACCATTTACATATCAATAAATACATATTGAGATGTATAGAATTACTTATAAAATGTAGGTACCAGTTAGTCCACTGGGGCGAGCAACAAATTCTCCAAGGACACAACAGCATGAATGCAGCCGCGTTTGAAGACGTTCAATCCGTTTAATCCGTTTAGCGGCTGACAAGATTAGCCTCTCTCATACTCCCGCGACTTAGCCTTATTTATACAGACAACTCGGTTATACTTTATTCGTTTGCGCTTGGTTCCTATTTTGAACAACCGTTAGAAGTATCTTGGATTTTCTCCTAAAGAAGCCACTAAATTAGTACCAGTGCTCGTGGCTAAGTAATAACAGTAGCAGGGGTCGATCCATCAGGTTAAGCTACGCTTGCCGGGGTTGTCCGTGGATGGATGACCATCTTTACATACCGAGACTCCTCCGTGCCTCGGAAAGCACGTTAAGTCGTTAGTCCCAGCTGTCATTCGTGGATCTTTTGTCAAAGATCCACGAATGACTTTCGGGACCCGTAAAGACTGTCGTCTTTACGGGTCGTCTGAAGCCCGAAAGTCTGACAACCAGTCTTACCAAGGGGTATCGTATTGCCCTGTCATTGGGTTGTGGAGGTCAGGTAGGCAGTCGCTCCATGTAAAATACTGGTGCTATTCAGCTGCATTCGGTTAGACTGGAAGCCGACCCCAACATAGTTGGGAAAAGGCTAGGCAGATTGAAATGTTATCAAAATATAAAAACGTCTAATGTAGCTGCACTATTTGTAGAAACATCTCATCTGCCTAGCCTTTTCCCAAGTGTGTTGGGGTCGGCTTCCGTCTAACCGGATGCATCTGAATTTATGTGTATGTAATGTATTTTATGTGGAGCGACTGCCTATCTGACCACAACAACACATCTGGAACAACACAGCACACACAACAACTCACAACTCTCAACTCTTTATAACTGGGTAACACGATCTCCTTGGTAAGACTGGTGGTCAGACTTTCGAGCTTCTGATGACAGGTAACGACTGTCAAAGACAACCGGCACCAATGGCTTAAAGTGCTTTCCGAGGCACGGGGGGTCTCCGTATGTAAAGACGATCTCGCATCCACCTACCAACCGCAACAAGCGTAGCTTAACCTGATCAGTTGACCCGTGCGGCTGTTATTAATTAGGCACGATTAATAATAAAACTCGTGCATCTGAAATATAAATAAATAAATAAATAAATCTTTATTTATATATAAACAGACTGTAGTGCATGTAACATCTTTTACAAAGTGGTTAGTGTATCTCTAACAATCAAGTGGGTGACGTGCTGCTCTCCTTGCTAGGCTATGAAATAGCCTGTATTAAGGAGTAACAGTGGCGATCCCCTCTAATTGTATTATTATAATTTTATTTTTACAAGTTACATCTAATAAAGGCAATTAGTGCGCGAGCGCATTTGCTTGAGTGTACTTGTGTGTATGGGGGTGCATGGGTGACTGTGCATGTGTGATGTGTGTACGTGTATGTGTATGTGTGTGTGGGGGTATGTGTGTGTGTGGGGGTGTCTGTGTGTGTGTAGGTGCGTGAGCATGAGTGTGCGACTGTGTAAGCGTGCGTAAGTAAAGGGATTGGATTAGTGTGGGTCTATCTTTTGGGTGAGAGATACAATATACAAACTTATCATGAATTAATTAAATTATATATTTTTCTGTTTCCTCGTAGGTGTTATCTTGAAGAAATGTGCGGACAGACTTCTTACAATTTTGATAAGACAATTTATATATTGGACATTTTTTGTTAATTGTATTGTATAGAGTCGGACCTAGATAATAAAAGAATCTTTTAGTAAACGGCAAGCGGGTTTTGGGAGGAGTACATATTATATCTTTTCGGCGTTTGGTAATTTCAATATAGGGTGTTATGCGGTGTTGCAACAGAACTGATTGTAAAATAAAGTGTTCTCGCACGTTGAGGACGTTGCAGTTTTTGTATAACTGATTAGTTGGATATAGTAGTGGTCGGAAAGTAGCCACTTTCAGTATGGCGCGATGTGCAACTTCCAATGGTTTAAGGAAGGTATAATATAAGGTTGTAGGAAATATTTAGGTAGGTATATTTTTTAATCCCTCGATAGCAAGAAATGGAAGTCATAGGGAGAGGCGATTGCGCAGCTAAGGGATTACAGGCTAACAGTAAAAGTAACATGGTCTGGGCTTAGGAATTCGGCTTTAGATGAATCTAGAAATATCTTCAAACTCAAACCATTTATTTCAAATAAACCAATTAAAAGCACTTTTGAATTGTCAAGGGGTCAGTCAGTCAGAAAGATGAAGCTAGTTGCCCATTCCAAGCGTAGTAGGTACCTATGGAGAAGAACGGGCAAGAAATTCCACGGACACTCTTTTAAAACAAAATATGGTTACAAAATATTGATTAGGTACAGTCAACAAAAGAGATATCTAGGCATGGTAGAGTATGTGAATTGCTTCATGTTCAATTTTATATAAATTACTTTGTTTTTGCAATATTCCTACATTGTAACACACCAACACAAAATTGTATATTGTCACGAAATTGAACATGAAGCGATTCACATACAAATATGTTAGTATACCCTGCCTAGATATCTCTTTTGTTGCCTGTACATCTATCATACGTTCTCACAGGTATACCTGTGAGAACGATGCAGGACGTTAAAGTCGTATGTTCATTCAAGGAAATCACCAAAAGCACATTGAAAATAACGTGACATCTCTTGCTGGCGCATGAATAATTTCAGTAGTTGAGTCAGCAAATTGATCATCACTTCTAACAAATCTGCTGACTTAACGGTATGCGCTTATGTGGTAACCTGTCTTTCGTTAGAGACTAGATAGGTTGCCACCTTTTTACCGACTTTAATGAATCCTACCATGTAATCACACTAATATTATAAAGGCGAAAGTTTGTGTGTGTGTATGTTTGTTACTTCTTCACGTTCAATCGGCTGGAAAACCGCGGGGCGCAGCTTTTATTATTATAAACGTGCAAGTTTATGAGGATACACAGATAAAAAAAAACTTTTTTACCCGACTGCGCCAGAAGGAGGGTTATGTTATTCGAGAGTATGTACTCGTATGTATGTATAATTGTTTGGCATGCTCTGCGGCCTGAACGGTTCGATGGATTTTAGCTTGAAAGGTGTCGTTAGATTCGTATTTACTGTGAGAGTGACACTGGGTATATCAAAATAACAAAAAACAAAATGGCGAATTTAGGCTCCAAATTATGTCTTAAAAATTTTTTTTTTTCAAAACATGTCGAGTGGGGTATCAAAATAAAGGGTTTTAAAAGATGATTCCAAAAATATATACAACTTATATGGTTAAAAGTAATTCGAAGTGACAAATCGTGAAAAACACGTACCAAGAACTAAATCCCCTGCGAAATCTTTAAATTCACATTTATAAACCAAAAAGATATAAATAAAAAAAGTAATTAAGAAAATTAAAAAACCCAACTGCGGTAAAAAACTTAAGTTTAAAAAACTGAAAAGCTAAAAACAAGCCCATTTTTAACCGACTTCAAAAAGGAGGAGGTTCTCAATTCGTCGGAACCTTATGTTCCCCGATTACTCGAAGATGGCTGGATCGATTTGGATTTTTTTGTTTTATTCGAGAGGGTATACATCACAGTTGGTCCCATATAAAATTGATTAACTTTGCTTGGGTAGTTTTTGAGTTAGCTTCAATAATACCTACGTATTTTTTCCCCACTTTTATATGAATGATATTCTAGTTTGTTTTGCAGATAGTGGTATTAGAATTTGTGTGGGGTAGGTACACAACTAAAAAGTGAAAAATAAAAACTTTTTTTACAAAAAAATACAACCGACTTCCAAAAACAACACTACAAAGTGAAAAATAACTTTAATTTCGGAAGTCGGTGGCAAAAAACGAAAATACATTTAACTAAACACTGACTTCCGAAATTAAAGTTATTTTTCACTTTGTAGTGTTGTTTTTGGAAGTCGGTTGTATTTTTGTATAATTTTTTTTTTAAATTAAATAAATGTTGGAAGCAGGAGGGACCCATTTAAAAATATTAAATGTTTTTTACCGCAGTAGGGTTTTTTAATTACTTTTGTTTTTTTAACGTTTGTTACTCTTTCACGCAAAAACTGCTGAACGGAATTTGATGAAATTTGGCACACATTACTTGGATTAGCACATAGGATACTTTTAATCCCGATATTCTTACGAGTTCGAGACTTACGCAGGTGAAACCGCGGGGCGTTGCTAGTATTTAGATATTTATTGCCCGATTAATACCTTATGTAAGTAACAGTCGTTTTTCATTTGTTTTGGCAAGTTTAATAGCTCCATATATTTACAATGATCATAATTATAAACAAACGTTTAGAATCAAAGCGCAATATTTCTTTTTAATTGTAGAACTATTAAAGATTCCAAAGATTTTCTCTATTGTTATCACGCAATCGGCTTTCATGGGGCTAATTTTAATGTGAATTACCGTTACAATATACATAATAGTAATTTAAAAGTAATCAACTACAAATTATTTATTGCCCTTAAAACTCTCTGAATTCAAAACACAAACATTCTAATTGAGCCAACGTAAACTAAAAACTCCATTTTTTTTTCGCCGATTCCGACAAAGTGCTGAGCAAATGAGACCGCAAATAGTGTTCAGTTTTCAGTGTTAACATGAAAATGCGGAGGCTTGCATCATAAAATGCAGGGAAGCATGCCTGGACGCGTGTTATCTTGAAAGTAACGTCAAGATAAAAGGACGTAAAGACTCTTTGTATAGCACCTCCGCATTTGACATTGAGCTTTTAAAATTTCGCACACTTCAAAGGGAAATTTTAAAAGCTTTTAAGTTGGAGCATAGCGTCGTTGTTTACCGGTAAAGATAAGGAAGATGTAAAGCTACTGTTTTGTTTCTAAAATGCTATTTATTTGTAGACTCCTTCACACACATACTTGCGCAGGCGCTCAGAGGAGCGATTTTTTTACTATTCTACTCTCTTCTACTTCTCATCATTTCATTTATAAATATATTTCGAATACTTCTTTTAAATATTAGGGGTTAAAGTATGAAATTGCCAATTTGTACAGAAAAATTGAAATTCGTTTTTTTTTTAATCTAACATATTTAATTAATCAAAATAATTACCTTTATTATCTATACATTGCTGCCATCTAATAGGAAGGCCATATAAGCCTTTGCGATAGAGCTCTCGTGATCTAGATTCGACAAACTGTGTGAAAGCATTTTGTACTGCCTCCTGAGAAGAAAACTTTTTATCACGTAGAAAATTGTCCAAATCACGAAAAAAATGGTAGTCCGTTGAAGCAAGGTCTGGCGAATACGGAGGGTGTTCTAATTGCAGTTCCTGTAGAGTTAAATCGGTTTCTCGTGCTGTATGAGGTCTCGCGTTATCATGGAGCAATAATGGTGAAGATCGATTCATGAGTCGCGGCTCTTTCACTGCTAGTTTGGCTATCATTGTTCGGAGTTCGGCACAGTAGACATCTGCCGTTATTGCTTGACCAGATCGGAGAAAGCTATAGTGAATAACACCATGCTGAGACCACCAAACAGTTACCATTACCTTTTTATTGGTAAGCTTTGCTTTAGGACACTGTTGCAGCGTTTGACCTGGGGTCAGCCATTGCATTTTTCGCTTACGGTTATCGTAAAGAATTCACTTTTCATCGCATGCCACAATACGATCCAATATTCCTTCATTTCTATATCGATTCAACAAGGCAACACAAGTTTCAACACGCGTTTCTTTCTGCAGATCAGTCAAATCATGAGGCACCCATTTCTCATATTTTTTTATTTTATTGATTTTACGCAAATGAGTCAATATTGTTGGTAAGGTAACATTAAACCATGCCGCTAATTCCTGGGTAGTTTGGCCCGGATCGGCTTCCACCATCTCTTTCAATTCATTGTTATTCACCTGTGTGGGCGGTCTTCCACGTGATTCGTTCGTAAAGAGTATTAAATATCTTTACCTTTTTTTGTTTTTTTTTTTGTACCTACTCACCACATAACTGAGGCAGGAAGAAAGAGCAGCAGATGTTGTAATATCTTGATTTAAAAGAATGTCCTTGGAGTTTCATGCCAGTACTTCTCCATAGAGATCTACATTTGGAATGGGCAACAACAAAAGCTTCAACTTTCAGACAATTCATAAGTGCCTGTAATTGGTTTAATTGAAATAAATGCTTTGAGTTTAAGTTTGAGTTTGACAAATAAGTATATGTGTTACAATCGATAATAATCGTCTGCGTATTTAATTATAGAAGACACAAAGATAGCTATAAAACGAATGTATCACAGAGCAATTCAATTTCATCGGTCATTTGCTTGTGGCGGGTATGAGTGGCGATTGTCAAGTTCCAACTGTGCGCGGAAGTGGAACGCATTTGGCAACTAGACCGCGAAACTCGGACACGAATCGAAATTATATCTCGCGTTCGTAGATTATATTTAATTGTAGTACAGTTTCGTTGAAACTTTCGTATTTCCGAGATTTCGTATGAATTTTACACTGAAACCTGAAATGAGTTCGTACTCTTAACAGTTGGTTTTAGAAATGAATAGGTTAGCTTATATCGGGAGTATGCTTTAAGATGGAATTAACTACCAATTAGCACTATCAATTAGATATCACATACAGACTGTCTAAAATGAACATATTTTAAATGTCATCTAAGTACAGAGAATTTTCTTCCACTTTTTATTTGCTTGTATATCTATTATATGCACTAACTACTGCTTCTTTGGCTGAAAAAGTAATATGAAGTAATATCGTTGTGAAAATAGATGTTCTCGAGTCAGAAATAAATCGACGTTACCATTTCACAACCCAACAAATATTTACACAAAACTGAAAATTACAACCAACTTCAATATTTCAATTACAGTCAGTAACGTCATGTACATGTCGCTGCTAACTGGTTTAATCAGCCGTATGGTCAACCGCCTAGCCTTTTCACTAAATGGCGTCGTTCAACTAGCGGCCTAAATGATATTCAGTCATTCAATCACAAAGTTAAGCAAATTACTTGGATCGATAATGTTTAACAACTTGCCCTCGCCCGCTGTACCAAAGCATAGGCACCTGTGCGAGCCATTCCGGTGGCCAGCAAGCCGAAGCTGCGGAGGTGAGTAGCAGCATCAGCCAGCCGGTTCATTAAATGTTGTATTAGACTTTCGACTGAATATTATTCAGTGAAAAGGTTAGGCGGTTGACCAAACGGCTAATTAAACCAGTTGGCTGCAAAATATTATACATACTATGCACTTGTACATACAATATTTACAAGGGGCAAGTTCGTACCGCATCTGGCCTGGCAGCGTGGTTGGCCAACCGCCCAACGATCGCCGACCCAATTACTATGTCGAGTTACGAGCCCCTACTTAGTCGGTTGTGGTGTACCTACCTGATTATTAACTGGCGTTGGTACTTGTGGCAACTGCACGTTGTTTACGCACATTCCTTTTGTGGAGGGTGAAGTAACAAGATTAGATAGTGCAACGTAAAAGTTGCAGGGAAGGATTTTAAGTTATTTATTTTTTGGTTAGTGGGTACGTGCTTTAGCTGTTGGTTGGGGTGATGGGTTAATGTTAAATAGAAAGTGTAAAAGAGAATAAAAATGGTCTAAATACCCTTTGTCACCACTCTCGCTCACACGGGACCAATTTTTTAAGAATGTTGAATGCTTTTTTGAAAAATGTAATCAAAATAATGTTAACTTAATATGTAACTATTAAAAACACATTTTTCTTGTGGCATTTATTTAACTCATCTCTAAAACAGATAATACACTTCTGGACACATCTATTGGCCCACCTTAGAGTTTAGGTTTCGATGGCCCCTACCGAAATATGATTGCTAGATTGAACAAAAGCTGTTGATGCAGTTTTAAACCTGATACATTTTACCATCTTTTTCGATCGTATTGTTTTAAATTTGAATTCAGAATACCATACGACATGGAGCTACGCCTAACAAGTCGGATATGCGCCTTGTTAAAGGCAATTGATTTTTGAATAAAAAACATGTTTTATCAAATAAAGGTTTAATTTAATAACGCGTGTTGCCTCCATGGGCATCTACCACAGCTCTCATACGATTAGGCATAGAGTTTATCAACCGCTCTATGAAATTTTGAGGGATCATCTCCCATTCCTCTTCTATGGCAGTTTTCAACTCCTGCATCGTCTGGGCAACTGGCTGACGAGCCCTAACACGTCTTTTTAGCTCGTCCCACATGTGCTCAATGGGGTTCATGTCTGGGCTTCTGGCTGGCCAGTCCATAACTGTGATGTTCACATCCCGAAGATATTCCCTGACGATGCCGGCCGCATGGGCTCTTGCATTATCATGCATAAAAAGGAAATTTGGGCCCACATAGTCCGCGTATGGTATCACGTGAGGTTCTAAGCACTCACGAATGTACCTTTCAGCATTTAATGTTGGTAGCCGTGGTCCTGTAACAACCTCAAGTTGAGTTTTGCCGCTCGCGGATATACCGCCCCAGACAGTCCATGAGCCACCGCCATAAGCAACCCTCTCTTCAAAGCAGCATTGTGCGAAACGCTCTCCCTTACGTCGGTAGACCTTCTTCCTTCCATCATTGCCATGTAACACAATTTTAGACTCATCAGAAAAGAGTACACGGCACCAATCTTGCTGTGTCCAATTTAAATGACTGCGTGCGAAATGAAGGCGCGCTGTTCGGTGGGCTCGCGTTAGTTTGGGGCCATTAGCTGGCTTGTATGGTACCATATCGCGTTCTTTTAACCTTCTCCGAACAGTTCGAGCGCTCACAGATACTCCGTGGAAGTCGCGAAGTTGGTTTTGTATCTCAATGGAGGTAAGGTGACGATTTCTCAAGCTGGTCGTCACGATGAATCGATCCTGCCTTTCAGTTGTGACCCGAGATCGTGGCCTTCCTTGGCGACGAACAAAGCCGCCAGTCTCTAGGTACCTCCGATAAACATTTCGGACCGCAGATCGACTTAAATTAAGTTGAGCACTCACGTTTCTTTGGCTGTGTCCGGCCTGAATAAGTGCCACAGCTTGGGCGGCGACTTCAGGTGAAGTATCCATAGATTATTGATAGAACCTCACCTTAATGTTAAGAATAAGTAATGTTTGTTGCAAAACCAAAGATATCAATCACTTTTTCAAGAATTAAATCCAAGTAAACCAATAAAACCAAGTTTTCTTAGTATTCGATTGTTTGATATCAACAAACAGGCTCCAAATTGTCTTTTGTTTCTTTAAATTCTGTGTTCGAAATTCAAAAAAAGACTATTGAATGAAATTGTGAATGTGCCAGGTTCAAAACTGCATAAAAACTTTTTGCTCGACCTAATATAAAATTTTAGCTAGGACCAAACGAAACTGAAAATACAAGGTGGGCCAAAAGATGTGTCCAGAAGTGTACTTTTATTAGATCTGAACTAAGTTTATTAGATAACACAATAGAAAACATTATATACTAGTCCTTTAATTGATTACATTTTTCAAAAAAGCATCCTTTCATTTAGCAATCTTAAAAATTGGGTCCCGTGTGAGCGCGAGAGGTGACAAACTGCAACAGCCCTCTTAAGGGGACTACAGAAGCTAAACGCAACTAAACGCAAGTTTTATAATGCCTAAACAAAATCAGAAAAATATATGTTATTCTTCAGGATATAATTATGCTATGTTAGATAGTCTGTTGAAAACTTAGTATCAACTAATTTGATACAACATATATGGTAGTATGGTTTTTAATCGTTTAAATACATGTTTAGAAGTATCTTCGTGATTTTTTGTCAGATCATTCTGCAAGCAACATTAACGTATTCGTAATAATAGTATTTTAATTTTTTAGTCCAATTGGTAGTTTTTTTAAAAATAGATAATTGCTTCATATTTTGTAACAAATTACCAGCGTTGTGTCATCGCGCTTCTCTTTCTTTTTTTCTATACAGTCCGACAGTGACCGCGCTTTAGGTCCTGCAGTCCCCTTAAATAAATAAAATTTGCGAAATCAGAATGAAACGATTACACTATTAACCCCTGCTGTCACCTTTTATTTTTGGTTGTAGGGTTGGTTGTAGGTCAATTGGTCAACCATTACTAAAAGTAACCATGATGATACAACTCTGTTTTATTTTACTTAAGTTCGCTCTACGAAATCGGAATTTTCGGCTTATTTGGTGGCCCTGTTGTAACGGCACCGACTTACGAGTCGTGGTCGTGGTCATCGTAGGTCGTAGGTCTGAACCCAGACAGGCGTTTTACTTTGTGTAAATAATTTCATCACCATGTTCTCAAAACGGTGAAGGAGGAAATCATCGTGAGGAAACCGGCATGTCCTAGAACCATAAATTCGAAATCTTGACATCTACCAACTCGCGCTGAGCCCGCGTGATAGATTAAGCTTTACAGCCCAGTGCCCACTCGCTCTCGAAGAGAGAAGACCTGTATCCCAGCAATGGGAACATTATAGGCTGATTATGCTATTAATGTAACCGACATTATCTATAAATACATAGTTTGCTGACTAACAAGCATAATAATTTGAATGTGCAATACCTATACCGCACACTTGCGGAGATTAGGTGCAGTCAGTGTCAATAATATCGGGACGAACAGACTGTTAAAATGATATGACACAAGGAATGTTTCAGAATGAAGACAATACACGACAACTGTCATTCTGACAAGAACTTTACCCAATTGAGAGAAAGTTCAATTTTCTTAGTTATTGAGATCATTTTGAACAGTCTGTTCGTCCCGATATTTTTGTCGCTGGCTGTACAAAAGTGATCAGTGTTTGATAATTTTTATTAATATTGTTTTCTAATTTTAACTTTTACAAGGTGTGACAAATGGATGGATGGATTGTGTGAAAGATGACATGGCTAGAAAGGGGGTGACTACCTAGATGACGAATAATAGAGAAGTATGGAAAAAAAGGACATGTTGCGCCGACCCCAAATAGATTGGGATAAGGGCAGGAGAATGATGATGACAAGGTGTGACAAACTTAATTATCACAAACATTTCCAATTGCCAACATTAAAACCGATTCATTCTATACAATTATAAATTGCTGTAGACATAAAACATCAATTTATTCATATCACGGCTAACAAAAACCCCAATCGAGACATAATAGAGTATTGGAATAACATTTGTTTTGGCAGTCGGTCTACAGACAGAATAATTAGCAGCCGATGCTTTCATTGAAGGCTGTCATCATTCAGTGACGTCATACTCACCCCGCTCCCCATGCATAAAGGTCAAATATCGTAGGTACCTATATAAGTTAACAGTCGCGTTTGTGCAAAACAAGTTGCTTTAATGGCATCAGTTAAATATAGTAATTTTCTTACAGAAAAAAGGTTTAAATTAACTTATTTTTTGTTACATATTAATAACTACCTGCGCCTCTTGGTTTTACCCGCGTAGATCGGGATAAAAAGTAGCCTATGTGTTAATCCAGGGTATAAGCTATCTACATACCAAATTTCATTAAAATCGGTCCAGCCGTTTGAGCGTGAAGAAGCAACAAACATACAAACACACACACACAAACTTTCGCCTTTACAATATTAGTGTGATGTTAAATTATCAAAAACAACCAATTTCTGGATATTTAACATAGTCCCATGCTGGGCGCCATTAAAGTTTTTAATTGCTACTAAATGAAGGTAGCACGACATTTCGATTCCACAGTCAATATATAGAATAGGTAAATTGTTGGGGCAGAGTCAATGTGGCGAGTCGGCGACATCGCGTATCATACGGTGAATAACTGCAGGAATCAACCAAGGTCGGCTAAAATAAGGTTTTATTGCTAAATCTACACGACTATTTTCGTTTTGTATTTGACGGCGAAGTGGATTTAGGTTTGTTTCTTAAATACTTTGACTTCTAATATGTACATAGATATAAATGAAGGATTATTGTAGTTTCACATGTTGGTTATCTATAGAAATTAATCTTTGTAAAATTACATTTTTTCTTATTATTAATTCATTTATTATTTAAATGTACCGTAAGGGCGGGTTACTTTGACTCTACGCTCTAGAGTCAAAGTAACCCGCCCTTACGGTACATTTAGACGGTCCTAGAGTCTAGGGCATAACTTTGGCCCAAATTGGGACAACTTTAAACTGCCCGAAGTGTCGTGACCACACAACCAAACGTCCTTCGGTAACTAATAGATGGCGATCTAGATGCGTACTTGCGGAACTTTGTGTGGATTTATTGACACTAAACATCTGACTCGATTTGAGCCAAAGTTATGCCTAGAGTCAAAGTAACTCGCCCTTACGGTACTTACTTAATTGAAGAACTTACAATAAAAGTCTATAATTAGTTGTTTATCCAACCGTCACTGCATTTAATAAGGAGAATTACAATTTCATCAAAAATATATTCCTACACATCCCATGGCCGCAAAATAAATAAAGCCAGCCAACATGAACCCTTATTACAAAACATATTATCGCACTAGTAAGTGACGATAATATATTATGTTGGCTTGCCTAAATATAATTATCCGTTAGTTGTGCAGTCATTAATCAAAGTGGGCCAGTCAAGCAAGGGTCCATTCACAAGTGCTCCGTAAGAGCTAGCGGTGTTGGCACTACTCCCAGACTCAATGTCTACCCTCCAACTTTCCTCATTTGCACTACAGATATAGCATGGAATATATCACATATACCGGGATTTTGGCATGATCTACACAGAGGGTTGTATGCTGTTTTGAATTTGAAGTAGTTGCATATTGAAAGATGGCAAAAATTTTATGTAGGATGTGAGGTTTACAAATCTTTTGAAGCAAATGATTCAGTAGGTAATGAGAGACATTGCATTTATTTAAATGCTGCTGCTGCCGCCACATTTTTATGGAAAGAAAATTGGGAAATTTTCCCAGAAAATTTTATATTTCGGGAAAAACTGAAAGTGCTTTTATATAGATAGATGTGAAAAGTATGACCTTGTACATCTATCAACAATTCGGCCAAAAAATATTTTAATTTGATTTAATTTATATAACTCAGACACGGAGATCCATAATATTGTTAGTAGGTATACATAAAAAACTATTTTAGGTACCAAAGATAATAATACTAAAATACAAAAACACAAGAAGAAGAAGAATGCAAAGCATTTTATTTAATAAACATAATTTTGTTTAAAAAGTATTGATTTGACTACCCACATGTAATAGCGTCCTAAAGGTGGATCCGCAGTGGTAGCCCGCGAAATTCCAAGTTTTTTGCAATTTGCTGGTCAGTGTCAGGTTGTATCTTGATCAAAATATGATTCGCGACTATAATAAATATGTATTTACATACTTAATTATAACCATAAGAATCATCTCTCTAAGTTAGATTTGTTCTTGTTTTATCTGATTTCGGAAAGCAGAACAAATCTAACTTAGAGAGATGTATTGATGATTCATCTATATAAATAAAACCTTTTTTACAAAAAAATACAACCGACTTCCAAAAACAACACTACAAAGTGAAAAATAACTTTAATTTCGGAAGTCGGTGTCTGGTTAAATGTTTTTTCGTTTTTTGCCACCGACTTCCGAAATTAAAGTTATTTTTCACTTTGTAGTGTTGTTTTTGGAAGTCAATTGTATTTTTTTGTAAAAAAGTTTTTATTTTTCACTTTTTAGTTGTGGTACCTACCCTACACAAATTCTAATACCTACCACTACCTGCAAAATAAACTAGAACCATATAATAGTGGGAAAAAAATACGTATTATTGAAGCTAACTCAAAAACTACCCAAGCAAAGTTACTCAATTTTATATGGGACCAACTTTGATGTATACCCTCTCGAATAAAAAAAAAAAAACTGGCAAAAGCTGGTAGGATTATAGTTATACAAATAACTATTCGTTATAGTTACGAATCATATTTTGATCAAGATACAAACTCAAACTCAAACTCAAAGCATTTATTTCAATTAAACCAATTACAGGCACTTTTGAATTGTCAAGGGGTCGGTCAGTCAAAAAGATGAAGCTAGGCGCCCATTCCAAAGC
Organism: Cosmia pyralina; assembly: GCA_946251885.1. Lineage (NCBI taxonomy): Eukaryota > Metazoa > Arthropoda > Insecta > Lepidoptera > Noctuidae > Cosmia > Cosmia pyralina. The sequence goes on along the minus strand of OX276342.1, from coordinate 18,249,769 downwards.
ATAGTAGGTACCTACACTACAACCTGACACTGACCTGTGTGAGCACTATGTAGCTACTATAAAGTTACCTTTTACTGGGTACGTCTGTCACTGACTTGAATGGGCCCTGGCGGTTGAGAGTATGTCATGCTCACTCAAATGGCTGGTGGTGACGTGTGTGTTGGATCATTAAGTTCCCTTCAAAATGGTTGAGCTAATTGGTTCTGATCCATGCGTCATGTTCGTGAACGGGCGCCGTCAGTTGGGACTGGTCGTCTTTTAGCTGCCATGGCTTATTTTTAATTTTAATATTTAATTTAGTTGTTTTAGTTTTTATCTTTTTATTACGGACGCTTTTTAACGTGTACGTCTTTCTACATTGTTCTCACATGTATATTTTCAACATGAACGATGTAACCAATATTTTGTAAAAATATTTTGATTTAAAAGAGTGTCCGTGGAGTTTCGTGCCCGTTCTTCTCCATAGGGACGTACTACGCTTTGGAATGGGTAACTATATAACTTCATCTTTCTGACTGACCGACCCATTGACAATTCATAAGTGCCTGTAATTGGGTTATTTGAAATAAATGCTTTGAGTTTGAGTTTGAGACCTGCAAATTGCAAATAACGCAAGAAAATTTGAATTTTGCGGACTATTACTGCGAATCCACCTTAAGTTATGAAACGTTTAAACGTCAAAAATTAATGGTTAAACACTTTTAGCAAAGTTTATTAAATAAACCCCATAGAGATCAAAATTGAAGTTTAATGGCCAATGTCAATGGCCAATGTCACTAGTAGGCAATGCTTAATAGCTCTAAAAACTCTTAAATACGCCAATTTTAATTGCAGATTGTAAAATAAAAAGTACCACAAATGTATCATGTATGTTGCAATGGAATGTAAAGTTAGTTTTTTTGAATAAATTTTTTCGAAAGACTCATCTTCTGCCAACATAGCCTTTTTCCAACTATGTTGGAGTGGGCTTCCAGCCAGTCTAACCGGATGCAGCTGAACATGGAGCGACTGCCTATCTGACCTCCACAACGCAGTTAGTGGGTAATACCCCCTTGGTGTCAGACTTTTCTTGGGATTCTGACAGTCAATACATAAATAAACGTATTTATGTAAATTTATTTAACGTGCTTAACGTGCTTTCCGGGGCACGGAGGGGTATTGGTATGTAAAGATGGTCACCCATCCACGGACCAACCGCGGATGAATGATATGAATGCTTATATTCTATGTGTTTTGGGATATAATTTACACATTATTATTATTGTATATTGAGCACATATCAAACAATAAAATTACTAGTGCTGATATAAAGTTCTATATCCTCTATCTATTTGGGTCGATGGGAATAGATAACGGTTGGTAGGTCAGTTTTAAATCATAGTAATTTAGTATAATGATTTTATAATTTTCCGTAACCCACTTCGTTATTAACATAACAGTAATGAACCAATCATTACTGTTATGTTAATAATGGGGTGGGTTTTTATCAGATAGATCTTGGAAATAGTATAGAATAAACAATACATATAAAATACATATTTGAAAATAAAAATAATTTTAAAAGTTTATGTAATAAAAAAGTTTTAAAATAGCATATGGTTTAAGAACTAAGTCGACGTTCGCACGGGCGTAAAAATATCGTGGCGATTTTATTTCGCGTATTGGATTTTCAATACTTTGCTTAGCGCCGAGAGTTAAAAATCCAAGTGTGTTTTTTCAACGCGCTAGAATGCACTCTGTTGTTGTTAAGTTGGATTCTCAACGCTTGGCTCAACAACGAGAGTTTAGAGTCCAGTGCGCGATAAAATCCCGCCGCGATTTTATTACGTCCGTGGGAACGAGGGCTTACGAGCTTTAAAAACCTTAAAAAGCTGGCTGTTTGAAAAATCGTATCCATCGCTACATAAGTATGCAAGATGGTTGTCAAAGTATTAAGTGAACCGATGGATCTAAAAGTAGAGCTATCTTTGACCTACATACAGGTGCCATAATGTCGTGCTTATAGTAAAAGATAAAACCTTTATGAAGATAAAAATAATCGCGTAAAAATAGCCTCTTTGTCATCTTTGATCGAGAATAAATTCTGAAGACTACAGCACATATAGGCATATGTGCTGCACATTTAACAAATATTATTAGACAAAGCATTTCGTTCTGAAATGACACTGGGCTAATTTGTTTTGGAATTGGGCTAGTGACCCAATGGAGATGTTTCTATTTATTTTTAAAGTACCTAAGTACTCAATGTGTTTATAAGAAATTATGAAGGCGTCAGTACAATTTTTGAATTATAGAAATACATGAAATGTAGTAAAATTTGGACTAAGTTTTCCTAGTTTCCTTTGACAGTTCAGCCATTCATTTCTTAAATAAACAAAAACATTGTATGTGTAATTTTCTCCCAAGGAATTTGAGGTTGGCGAGAATGGCAACTAAAGGACGCGTCTCAATCAGGAAGGTGATGTAACTGCACCATTCGATCATTCAATGTAGCCTTCAAAGGGCAAAGGGCAGAAAAGAAGTTCTTTTACCTCTAAGTAAATCTTACACCAACAATTTACAATAAAAACACGTACCTTTATCATATTCTATAGACAGGTTGCAAGTTCTTTGAGACTCCAGTCATAGCTGGCGGCGCGCGCGTCGAAATTCCCCGGTCATTTTAAATAGGGGCTCGAGATTGGCTCGAGATACAAATCTCCCGCACTTAACTTCGACGAACCACGGGTCTCTATTTGATTTACATTGTTTAGTTAATTTTGATGGAATGTTTTTAAATGTCACTTGGATAAATCACTAAAGAAATTGGGTCACGATATTAGGAGTTGTAGGATTTCTTTCACATGTCTGCTTACAGTGGTGAACACCTGAAACAAAAGATAAATAAACGTTAGGCAGTTGTTTTGACCACATTTGTTTTATTTTCTACAAATCGACAAAGTCAATCAATCTGCCTAGCCTTTTCCCAACTATGTTGGGGTCGGCTTCCAGTCTAACCGGATGCAGCTGAATACCATTAATCTACATGGAGCGACTGCCTATCTGACCTCCACAACCCAGTAAATGGGTAAAGGTTGTCTGTAAAAGATCGCTTTTAGCGATAAGACCGCCCATTGTGTCACTCTATGTAAAATTTCAACATTGTAGCATTGTAACCTGTAATTTAAATGGTGTGCATAATAAAGAGTATTCTATTCTATTCTACGATACCCCTTGGTAAGACTGGTTGTCAGACTTTCGGGCTTCTGACGACCCGTAACGACTGTCAAAGATCCACGAATGACAGCCGGGACCAACGGCTTAACGTGCTTTCCGAGGCACGGAGGAGTCTCGGTATGTAAATATGGTCACCCATCCACTGACCAACCCCAGCAAGCGTAGCTTAACCTGATGGATCGACCCGTGCGGCTGTTATAACTTAGCCACGAGCTCCTCGACAAAGTATCAGAGTTTGATATCTTTCGTTTAATGGTTGCAAAGGCGACGGCTGAACGGGGGTCTTGAGGTCGATTCCCGAATGTAGTTGAATTTTTCTTTCAGGAACTCCAAGTAGCATAGCAGCCCGCAATCTGGACTTTTACCTAGTTATAAACATAACTGGCGAAATGTATGTGATCCTACACATGGCCTGCCCGTTTGGGGAATACAGGCACGATGTTATGATTTATGTATAAGTTAGAAATCACAAGAATGTTGTGTTTGTGTTATTATGATAATAATTCTAAAAAGCTACGGTATTCAAAGGGCATAGGTCAGATTAGACACTTCATAGATACACGCAGCAACTGCTCTAAGGTTTGTAAAAACCAACCTTCTTAGAGCAGTTGCTCGTACTACGTACTCGTACTAGTTTTTTTTTAACAAATACTTTTGATATAAAAGAGTGTCCGTGGAGTTTCTTGCCCGTTCTTCTACACAGAACAGATAATCTGTTCTGTGTAGGAACCTACTACGCTTTGGAAAGGTCAACTAGTTCATCTTTTTTACTGAACGCCTCCTCGACAATTTAAAAGTGTAATAATTGGTTTAATTATACAAACACACAACAGCCCCGAGTAGACTTAAGAGCCAGAAGAGCTTTCTCCGCTGGTACACAGACTACGTGCCGTCAAATAGGGTTAAATTGATACTACGGGTTAACTTTAATAACAACTTTCGACTGTGAAAACTAATTTTATTTGGTGTGTGAATAAGGTTTTGTTAGTGTACCGGTACTGGGCATTTTTAAGGTAAGAAAAACTTTTGATGTCTCCAAAATTCTATACTTATAGATTTTTCCCTAAGACGAAATCTGTTATCAAAGTAAAACCTTAGTATCAAAGTAACCCCATTTTACCGTATCTAAGTCCAACCGCCTAATGTGAAAGGACACCTGTGGGGAAAACAGCATCCGCCACTATCCGACTTCGTTCAGTCCCAGGAGCACCTGCCACCCGGACGTGACCTGCAGTGGCCTTTATGGAAAGCAATCAATCGATTGCGGACCTTCTGAGGACCGAAACAAGCCACTGTTGCCGCAATCGGCGTGCTCACTTGCTGGGCCTAACTCATTTAATAATTTACCATTGACTCGAAAAGAAGAAGAAGATTAGTTTCATTGAAGTAAAGTAAGAAAATAAAAAGGAAAATGGGTTTATTTGTCACAGAAACAAGTGCATAATAAAAAGAACAGTTAACTCGAATAATAAAAAGAAAAATAATAAAAAAAAATAGGCAGTCATGAGAACTGCCGGTGGAAGTGAAAACTTAAACGCAGTGTCACAGTGTAGCGATGACGCAGTGACGCAAATCCGTAAGATTTTCCCCTACCAAAAATCGCTCAAAAAGAAAACAATACAGATGCTGATGAAATAAATAGATTGAGTTTGAATTTGGCAGAGAAATAAGGCTGGAAACCCTTAATTATTGTCTACGTTAATAGCCCTTCTTAGTTCGAACTCGACCATATAGACACTTGTCATGGACGAACTGCAACAACCTTTAACTTCAGTAACTTAATAGAAAATGTATGGGCTATGTGATGCGTAGGATTGAGGGAAAATATCGTGAGGAATGTTTTGCCACACAACCCTTTCATCGTTTTTTTTGGTATACCGAAAAAACTAAGGAAGGGTAAGAAAGATGATATGGCCAGAAAGTAAAAGGCCGATACCATTTTCTGATAGAGATGTAGGTACTTAAACTCACGCCCTCTTCCCATGGGGGTAGGCAGAAACTACAGAACGCCACATGCCTACGCCACATCCCTATATACATCTAGTAGTCATGTAGGTACCTATAGTAGAATAAAAATACTGCGCCGAGCCACTTGAGAAAAGGGTCGATGATTACTTAACATAAGCATAATCAGCCTTTAAGGTTCCCACTGCTGGGACAAAGGGCTCCTTTCTTCAAGCGGGAGTGGGCCCAGTTGGTAAATGTCACATAATGTCTTCGAATTTTTGGTATTCTTGGACATGACATGTTCCGGGTTTCCTCACGATGTTTTCCTTCACCGTTTTGAGAGCAGTAGTGATGAAATTATTTATTTAATTTGTTTACACAAAGTGAATCACCTGCCTGGGTTCAAACCCGCGACCTGCAACTCGTAAGTCGGGGCAGTTACCACTGGGCCACCATTGCTTTCATGATGATGACTTGCAGTTACTTAATCAATTACTGACACCAGGTTAGACACCAATCACACTCAAAAGAAAAGAAAGAGAGTTACTTAATATATATTAGGTCTTTACCTATGAAATTGCCGTTCTGCAGTACTGGCCATTTCAAATCAAAATAATTTTTGTTTGGCTAAGAATTCTAATTTCAAATTAATTTTATTTTAAAAACTTGGATTTTTTTTTCCAAAAGTAGTCATTTGTTTATTGATTAGTGTTACATTTTCATCGCATTTCAATCTTTTACGTCATCATGGATACGTTTAAAATTCGAGTAATTATGGAATATGAGTACCGTCGTGGCAGCAACGCGGCACAAGCGGCACGCAACATCAACGACGTTTACGGAGCTAACACTACAAACCAACGCACCACTTGTTATTGGTTTGCTCGCTTCCGTTCTGGAAATTTCGACCAGAAAAATGAACCTCGCGGTCGTCCGAAGACTTTGGTCGACAATGACGAATTAAAGGCGATTGTGGAAGCTGATGATACACAATCTACGGCTGAATTAGCAGCAGCTTTCGACGTTAGCGTCAAAACAATATTGGTCCATTTGCGTCAAATTGGCAAGGTAAAAAAGCTTGACAAATGGGTGCCCCACGAACTCAATGATCGCCAGCGCGAAGTACGCATCGAGACGTGCCTTGCACTGCTCAACAGACACACAAATGAAGGAATTTTGAACCGCATTGTTACCTGCAATGAAAAATGGATTCTGTTTGATAACCGCAAGTGCTCAGCAAGTTGGTTGGATCCTGGTTCAGCACCTAAACAATGCCCTAAACGAAAACTTACCCCTAGAAAAGTGATGGTCACTGTTTGGTGGTCTAGCGCCGGTGTGATTCATCACAGCTTCTTACCAAACGGGGTGAGCATTACTTCAGATGTGTACTGTGAAGAACTGAACACAATGATGGAGAAGCTGGCACATCTCCAACCAGCATTGGTCAATCGCTCGTCTCCGCTGCTCCTGCACGACAACGCGCGACCTCATACTGCACAGCAGACGGTCTCCAAGTTGCAAGAACTGGGGTTGGAAGCTCTCCGTCATCCGCCCTACTCACCAGACCTTGCGCCTACAGACTACTACTTTTTCCAGAATTTGGATAACTTCTTGGCGGGAAAAAAAATCAATACCCGAGAGGCAGTACAAAATGCCTTTGAAGAATTTGTTGCCTCCCGTCCAGCTGATTTCTTTAAGAAGGGCATCAATAAACTGCCACTGCGTTGGCAAAGATGCATTGATTGCATGGGTGATTACTTCGATTAATACAAATAAAAAATGCATGAAAAAAATTCGTTTAAATTTTTTCATACAAAACGGCAATTTCATAGGTAAAGACCTATTATTAACTCCAGTTATTCAACTCCAGTTTCTGCAAGTCTGTTGCCTTTTTGTGGAAAGCGTCCAATTTAGAAACCGTTTCTACAGGAAACTTTTGGGTAACAATACAAAAAACAATTGATCCTAATTGGGAAAAAGTTAATTAGTAATTTCTTTTTGAGCATCATCATCATCTGCCTAGCCTTTTCCCAACTGTTGGGGTCGGCTTCCAGTCTAACCGGATGCAACTGAATACCAGTATTTTACATGGAGCGACTATCTACAGTAATCACAACCCAGTAACTGGGTAATATGATACCCCTTGGTAAGACTGGTTGACAGACTTTCGGGCGACCAGTAATGACTAACAAAGATCCACGAATGACAGCCGGGACCAACGGCTTAACGTGCTTTCCACGGAGGAGTCTCGGTATGTAAAGATGGTCACCCATCGACGAACCAAGCCCGGCAAGCGTAGCTTAACCTGATGGATCGACCCTTACAGCTGTTATTACTTAGTCACGAGCTCCTCTAATTTATTTTTGAACAAATTAATTTCTTTTTGAACATTCAATTTAATTGAAACCAGGGTTTATTCTAGTAATATGTTACCCGAATTGGAAAGCGATCCTAGAACCTAATTCTTGGCAGTGCACTAACAATATAGGTGCTTGTGTAGCGCATTCCTTTTCTTTAGCATCGTCACGCTAATTTTCCCTGTGGTGAGCAGACTACCTAACCATGACAAAAACTAAATAAACAAACTGTTTACCCGCCTTCAACTGTTATATTATGAGACAATTAAATTTCTATTGGTCCGACCTCTAGGAGGTCGATCGACAGTTGAGAGGGGAAATATTATTTTTATTTATATTCTTTTATTTTATTTTCCTATTATTGTACTGTACAGTAATAAGAAAATTAATAAAATTGTACACCTTATAGGTATTATGTGTGATGAAGGGATATTTTTTTAAATTTTAACCCACGCTATAACAAATAATATTCTATTCTATTATAAACACGCTGACAATAATCTGATCAAAGTTACACAGTAACTAATGCCAAATCCAGCTTGCCTATAAAAATATCATGAAGTCAAGAAGCCTATATATCTTTTGAAAGTCAAAATACGAGTAATTTTAATAAAAAAAAGGTGGGAAAAATATAAAAAATACAATAACCCCATTACCTATAATACATAATTCGACATTGCGATACTATTACATGTAATTTCGCACAAGGTTGCAATATCGATTGAAGAATGAGCTGTTGTTACTTCCAAGCCTTAATAATAACCTCCAACGCAACACTTTCCAACTATTTATTTCGCAAACAAAATAAGTAAATTGCACCGAACAATCGATTTGGCGAATCCACGCCGAAAATAGCTCTCATTCAACAATCGATACCTATAAATACCCCTAAAATATCGTCACTGTTGATCTCAAGACGAATGTTTTACACGGAGACGCTACGATTGAATCTCGTTTCTTATCCACCGAGTTATCCACGTAAATATTGAATTTCCTATACTTGCTCGGTCAGATCTAAAAATAATAGTTGACAAGGAGCGCCCGAGCTGTTATTGGATAGATAGTGGTGTGGAACGTTATCAAACAGACATTAGCCGCGGTCCTCCCACGTCATCGTCATTCATCCGCTTCGATCGCACGCACACACGCGCGCCCACGCGGCCACCACACCCGCGCCACCACTCGCCAGCACTCGCCACCACTCGCCAACACTAGCTCGCATCACCAGCATCCACCGCCACTTGCCATACATCGCCTCCAAACCTAAGCACGACGTCGCTCGACGCTCGCACACAGCCGTCCACCATCTTAAATTCATTCACAAAAATCGCTTTGCCACAGAGCCTATTTGTTTACCGTTTTACGCCTGTTTGAGCACACTGTAACACTATAATTGAACACAGCTACCTTCTCCTGGCGAGGATGTTCCGTTTCACACTCGTTTTCTTGTTGTGAATGCGTTTTTAGCTCGCTTTTTGTTGGCAATACGGTCGTTTGGTTGTGCACGGGGACATTACGTCGGTACGTCGCGGCGGACAGTGTGCAACTGAAGAATGGTGGCAGGACTGCGGACGGCCGCGGGACGCGCCTGCGCGCTACTACCCGCCAAAATACACCTACGCGCATGTATGGGTTATGTCGGCTGTGAACTCTTTCAAAAGTTGCACAGATAAAATTCCATCTTTGACTGTCACATAAATAAAACTATATCTTGTATTTGAATCAAACTTCATTTAATAAGCGAACAACCCCAAATTACCGTAGCAAAATAAATCATGCATCATCGCGATAAGAAACATTGGTCGCGTAGTTTCGTAGCGTCTTCGCGCTACGAGCGGTTACGGCGTAGAGCTATTGGCGAATTTATTGTTAACTTCATGCTTTTCCACTTAGATAGCGCCATTAATTTATTGCAATGCACTTGTTTACAGCATTGAACATTAATTATGTGTAATGAAAAAAGGCAAGTGTTTGATGTTCTTTAATTTTTTTTTTAATACATTTCATAACTTACAGGTTGGTTACTTTATGAATGCATTAACGACATAAACACATTATTATCAAAACCTTAAATCGGTTTCAGTGTAGGCATATGACACATTAATCACACTAATATTATAAAGGTGAACGTTTTTGAGTGTGTGTGTGTGTCTGTTTGTATGTTTGTTACTTCTTCACGCTCAAACGGCTGGATCGATTTGGATGAAATTTGGTATGCAGATAGCTTATACCCTGGATTAACACATAGGCTACTTTTTATCCGGATCTACGCGGGTGAAGCCGCGGGGCGCAGCTAGTAATATACTAAATCACTCGCTTAGACAGAGCGAGGAAAGTTAAATACTCGTAATGTGCAGTGTGCAGTTTAGTAACATTTAGGTACTATGGGCCAAAGTTCTGCATGATCACCTCAAAGGCGATAATCTCATAGCACGGCTCACGACTCGATCGCACAATGTTCGTTTGTCACTAGCTGCGCTCTCAAAGGAATATTTTCTTAAGTGAGCATGCTTAAGTTTTGTCCATAGTACAGTCAACAAAAGAGATATCTAGGCAGGGTATACTAACATATTTGTATGTGAATTGCTTCATGTTCAATTTCGCAAAAAAATTACAATTTTGTGTTGGTGTGTTACAATAAAGGAGTATTGCAAAAACAAAGTAATATACTGGATGACTTATTTGAGTTACGATATTTTTAAAGGATTTTTTATTTTTTTTTTTTCAAAATTTATGTTTTTATTGTTCTAAAAAGAAAAGTTTACATCGAATTTGTAGTATTTATTGATACTTAGATATTTTTTTCTGACTAAACTATTTAAAAAAAAAAAAACTAGGTATACCATACGCTTCTACTCCGTTCACCTAATATACCCTATTTTTTTCAAAAAAAAAAAAAAAAAAAAAAAGTGATCCGGTATATAAAATTCTTTGAATAACTTTGCAAGGGCGAATGATAATTTGAAGAAAAGCATCGTGAGGTATGTAATGTAGTAAGTAAGAACGGTGATGAATGTTCGTATCTTATCGGTAAAAGATGAGGTCCTTTCCTGCAGTTCATCATAAGCATCATTGGCAGTCTTGTTAAACCCACTGCTGAGTCCCCCTGCTCTAGGCCTCCTTCCTTGCCATGCTTTCATGGTCTGTGCGAGTTCCTGCAGTTACAGACTGGTTTAATATATATCTATCTTCTATTCTTTTATTTCTTTACCAGTCGACAGCGATGCGGATGAATTTTTCGACGCCTTGTTTTAGTTTGTGAATAGTTTTAGTTTTATTTTAGGATATATTTTTGTTATTTTTAGGTTATGTTTATATAATCAAATAAATAATTATACTCTATACAAATTAAATCTAGTGAAGTTCTATCGTCTATGTATATCTATACTAATATAATAAAGCTGAAGAGTTAGTTTTTTGTTTGTTTGATCGCACTAATCTAAGCCGGATTTGAAAAAATCATTTAGCATTTGATAGGTAGCCCAATTCTTGAGGAATGGTTTCTTGAGGTTATTTATCATCACACTATGACTCTTAGGAGTTGAGCAAAATGATGAAAACTCAGAAAGAACGAAGTCGCGGACAAAAGCTAGTTTATTTTAATTTTTAACCGACTTCAAAAAGGAGGAGGTTCTCAATTCGTCGGAACCTTTTTTTTTTTTACTTTTTTTATGTATGTTCCCCGATTACTCGAAGATGGCTGGACTGATTTGGATTTTTTTTTGTTTTATTCGAGAGGGTATACATCACAGTTGGTCCCATATAAAATTTATTAACTTTGCTTCGGTAGTTTTTGAGTTTGCTTCAATAATACGTATTTTTTCCCCACTTTTATATGGATGATGTTCTAGTTTGTTTTGCAGATAGTGGTAATAGAATTTGTGTGGGGTAGGTACGCAACTAAAAAGTGAAAAATAAAAACTTTTTTACAAAAAAATACAACCGACTTCCAAAAATAACACTACAAAGTGAAAAATAACTTTAATTTCGGAAGTCGGTGGCAAAAAACGAAAATACATTTAACACCGACACCGACACCGACTTCCGAAATTAAAGTTATTTTTCACTTTGTAGTGTTGTTTTTGGAAGTCGGTTGTATTTATTTGTAAAAAAGTTTTTTTGTTCATCTTATTTTATTAGAAAACGTCCAATGGCATAACGGCAGTCCCAAGTAAGCGAAGAAGGTTGAACAGCACTCTAATTGCGTAACGCACTATTAATCGGAATTTTAATCATTTTGAAGCAAATTGCTAATCCATTGCTTCATATATTCGAAAAGTTTGTCTGCTCGACAACGTAAATAACGCAATGAATGTTGTTGAACTGTCAAAATGAAACCGATTCCGTTTGATATTAGTGTGTCACGCAATTAGAGTACAGGCTGGCATGATCCGTTTTGGCTCAAAATCGAGCTAAGTGGAAAAATAATGTAAGACCTAGGTAGATACTCGTAAGTAAGACCTTTTCACTGCAGCAGGACGGCACAGGCCGAAAATAAAATAAATCAAATTCAATTACAGGTCAACCTGAATATTATTTTGGTAGGTAATTTAATTGTCTGGTGTTTTATTTTAGCTTCTGCTAACAAACCTTAATGTCGGTCCGGTGTTCCGACCTATACAGCATTTATAAAGGGTCACCCTTCAGAATGTCCATCCAGGTATATTAGGAGACAATTTTAATGTCATTAAAGATTCAGTTGTATCATTGGTTAAAGCATATTTTTTAAGAAAAATAAAGAGATCATTTTTTATTGTGATACATACGTAGAATGGTTGATGTAGATATACACCTACCAAGTATAATGTACAGTCAACAAAAGAGATATCTAGGCAGGGTATACTAACATATTTGTATGTGAATTGGTTCATGTTCAATTTTCTGAAAATATACAATTTTGTGTTGCTGTGTTACAATACTCCTAAGTATTGCAAAAACAAAGTAATTTAATTATATAAAATTAAACATACAATATGTTAGTATATTCCGCCTAGATATCTCTTTTGTTGACTGTACCTAATAGGTATCTACATCTCTATTTAATGGCAACTATCTGTAAATTATATTTTATGGCCCGATTCACCTCTTCCGGATAAGTTCCGGTTAAGTTTCCTGTCATTTTCAATAATTATATTGTTATTAATGTCACTTTATTTTTAAAACCAACAGATGCAATCACATACTTGGGTAGTTGATGCATGGCTATCCTGAATGTGCAACAGTGTGAAGTAACATTCCCTTTGATCTCAGTAGAACAAAGAGTTTCAATTTCTACATAACTACACAATTTTTTTGAGTTTCGTAGTAAATATTCAGTAGGTGAGTAGGTAATAGTCAACATAAAAAAAATGCAAATTAAAATGATCTTTCTAAATCTTTACAAAGTTCGATAGTCGCCAATATAACGACTTTTTTTAAATAAGCATTATAGGTCTTTCAAAGTCTTTGTGAATACAGTGTCGTCAGAATGCATGGCTCCTACGTATTCATTGAGCATGCCGAGGCATGCTCAATGAATACGCTGCTCCTTGCATAGTCCCATGTCTGGCTGTATTGATGAAATGTTCACTTCCGACGGAACGCTGAGAGTAGAAACGGGTATAAAAAGCATTTAACCAGAATTTCAAATAGAGGGGTAGATACGTGTGAGTTTGAAGTATTTGTATGTGTATTTATTAATTAAGAATTTGTATTGTAGCTCCGAAGAGGGGACGTCAAGGTAGTTTTAGTATAAACTAACATTTGCCCGCAGTTTCACCCGAGTGTAGGTCGGAATAAAAAATCTATATTATAAACCTTTTCCCTGAAAATATAGTTATATACCAATGATATTATATGTAAAAAGACGTAGATAGGTTACCGACCCAACATTCGGTGTTCAAAAACGGCACAATTTCGTACGATTAGATGACATGTGGAAGTAGGACGGCATGTCTTAATTATCGGGAGCGAAAAAGAGACAAGACGACGAAAATGTGGTTAATTAGCCAGATTTTGACGTGCCACTTGCGGAGCGTGTGTAACCTATCTATAGATAGGTTACCGACCCAACATTCGGTGTTCAAAAACGGCACAATTTCGTACGATTAGATGACATGTGGAAGTAGGACGGCATGTCTTAATTATCGGGAGCGAAAAAGAGACAAGACGACGAAAATGTGGTTAATTAGCCAGATTTTGACGTGCCACTTGCGGAGCGTGTGTAACCTATCTACCTCTTTCTACATATAATATCATTGTTATATACCTACATATATTCAAACTTGGTGATCAGTCTAACGTTGTTGGAGTTCAACAATTTTATAGTTTAAAGTGCAGGGTTACTTGTAATTCGACGTATTCGTTACAGTATGTCATAGTATGGTTAAAATATAATAAATTAAGCCACCAAATATTCTACCGAAACTCAATAGTTTTTGAGTTATTTAGATTTTTAGTTTTTATATGAAAAATACAATTTCAAAATGATTTACGGCGCGACTTTACTGGAATTTAAGTTATTATCATAGCTGATGCCGTAGCAGATCTTTGTTAAAAATTAAAAGTTGAAAAGCTATCTTTGTCACTTTGGCAAAGATCGCTAATTAAACTTTTTATTTTTCGTAATTTATATTTTTCTTAGACAAAAATTACAAAAAAAAAAAAAAAAATTTTGGTAGAACAAATGGTGGCTTAATTTGTTGCATTTTACTACTACTATGACGTCCTGCAAGGAATACGTCGAATTACAAGTGACCCTGTCTATCAAAATCCATTTTTATAAAAATAGATTTAAGTAATGGTCTTGAAATGGCTGTTTCAAGATCATCAGCTCATAACAGAATGTTAGCTAAATGTTCAGTTTCGAATATCGCATAGGTCTGTAAGATCTCTTCACTGTAAGTTTTTTTTGTTTGGAAATTCGTTGGCGTCAAAATATTTTATTTATATTAAAAATAATAAAAATATATATTATTGGTTTCTTATGCCCAAACATTTTGTTTTTTTTTTAAAGCAACTCAGATGCAATGATAAATTCCTATGAATTTATTCATAAATTTTACATATGTGAACCTTCTTTTTCTGAAAGTGGTAATTATAGGATGGTTCCGTTATGTCTGTAGAGTCTTCGCCACTGCCACTGTTAAGTAAACATGCATTTTTACTACTGTGAACGTTCAAAGATATAACAATACGTAGCTGCATGTGTTCTGCTCAGTGACGTCATACAGTCGTGTGATGAAGTCATAAAAGGTTTCCATAGTTCTACGTCGGCGTCGTTGGTCAGATTTCAGCGTCCATTGACAAAATTACTTAATAAACTATAATTTTCATTGTTATACTGTCGTTATGTGTGGACATGCTTGCTGAAAAACATGAAGGCTATTTAGACCCAAGCTCTTCATGCTCATAATCACCGGCTAATCCATGGCCATACCGTCAATTACCACCAGCTGACGAATTGGTGATACACTATACTAGGTATTGGTGATTAACTTTTGTATATTGTTACGAAAAAAAAAATGGAGAAAATCTGGTTTAAGTTAAAGTTTTTGTTTTCTCTATTATTTTGTTTTTTGTTTTATTAAAAGTGTTAATTCTGTGTTCAGTTATGCTATACTCCATTTAAAATAAGATGAGAATTTTAAACACACCTTTTTTACAGTCCGTTCAACCGATTTTGACTTGTATTGCGTTGGTGTCATGACAAATGACAGCTGCAGCAAACAGTTGGTATTGTAACCATTTTTTTGCCTTTAATGCCATCCGTAGGCCTACGGAATAGAAGTCATAATCGGTTGAACGGACTGTAAAAGAGGTTTATCTAAATGTCTTAACTTTAAGTTTAACTTTATGTCTTTCTTTTGTAACTTTTTTTTTTCTTTTAAATGGAGTATAGATATCTATAAGATATATTATGTGCATAATCTTTATTATAAAACTATTGCATAAACCAAATTCATACGCAAATTTTTGTATTTTTCATACAATAACTAAAATGAACAGACTAAGAAACAACCTTTTCTATAACGAATTGGTAGCATGCAGTTACAGAATTTTGTTAATGCTAAAACAAATCAAACAAACACGATCAGTCTCCAAGTCCTGCCTCAGATCAATAAGTACCGCCATCCATTCAGGTTCATCCGCAGGATCTCAGTCTACGTTACTATGACGCACGAAGATTAGGGCGTTCTGACCATGCCGAGACACTCAGGCGCCGATATGGCTAGACCGAGGTCAGACGAGCCTGTTCCAGCCAAAAAATAAATAGTTCTAACATTCATTTATCTTCTCTTTCAATAAAAGTATTACGTAATTTGTGTCTGTTGCCAAAAGTATGGTATGTTATGTAGGTTTTATGGGAATATTACATAAATTGTCTAGGTTGTGTAATGCTCTTGAAATCAGTGCATTGTATTAGCACTGCTGGACTAGAACATGGCTGCTGAAATTATAAAAAGTAAAGAGAGTAATTCGACTTAATCACCACACGTAGGGTTTTCTAGGAAAGCGGTTCCGTCATATTGTAACCACAGAATAATAATTTTACAGTAGTTTAATTATCTTCATATAAAACGTCTGAAATGACGCGCTTCGAAATCTCAGTATATACCAGCATACAACAGTTTGAGTGCGCGGCAGTTATGCACGGACGGACGCGTATTTAACTACCGAGCGGCCGTAGGTAATGAGAGGTTATTGAGTATTAAAAAAAAACATCGTTTCCAAGAACTCTGAAAAATGGCGTTGAACTGACTACGTTACTAGGTGCCTAAGCCAAAACGCTGCCTTCATTTTTACACAAATCCACGAGGCAAAGACTAGACTTCTTTTTCTCTTGGGACATTTTCTTTCTGGCGTGGAAAACCCATACAAAGACTGGTAAATATTTTTTTTCTTTTACCTTATTGTTATTATTTATTTATTTTCAAAATGTCTTTGTGAGGTGATGTGACAATGACATGACATTAATTACTTTTTTATGTACGTTTTGTTTTGATCTCAAAATTACATCCAAGTGAAATGATGTGCCTTTCCGTTCCTTGTAGTAACTTACCAAGTTCAGCGCCATCTATCCAGCGACTAGGGAAGAGTTTAAAAAGAAAATCCCTCATTAATTCAAGGTCACTGCCCAGATAAACTACTGTAGCTTTATTATTCTGTGTTATGTCAACGTCATGAAAATTTGTAATTTGCACCAGAATCCGACATGTCCGGTTTCTTAGTAAACCCAAGTTTTAGCTGTAGGGATACTGATCAGTGCTCGTGACGTCATATTAAACCACCCAAAAATAATGTAGGTATTGACCATGAAAAGCTACACTTATAAACGTACGTCAGAACGGCCGAAATTGGTTTACAGGAATATTGAGATTAACAGTGCAGCAATGAAAATAGACAACTCAACACATTCATTAATTTTTAGAATGTTAAGTAGTATCTATTTATCTCATTATATATTAGGACGCCTCTTTTTATTAGCTCTAGATTATAAATAAATTCAGAAAAAAAAAATCTTTGTAAATAAAGGCAGACTTGCTAAAAGCCTATAAAATTGATATTTCACTAAAATAATCTATTGTTGCAATACAGAAGTTTGTCATGGCACAATGACGTCATTGCTAAATTGTCTCATTCCTAGACTCAGCAAAAGTCTACGCTGTCTTTAAATAACTCAGTATATAAAGTTACGAGTAACTCATGAAGCCATGAACAGTTGAAGAAAAGCTAGAAGTTTATGCGAAAATAATGTGATATTTCTTATGTGACATTTTCGTCCGGACAAAGTTATTTACCAACAAAACAAAACTCTAAAATATACCAATATCGTAAATATCTGTCGCACTACCTCGCTACAGCGGCCGGCTACGCACGATCCGCCTACGGTTTTGAGTTTCAAAGCATTCATACATGCGAGAACGAGACGGCAATTACCCAACCAATACTGTAAAGCCCAAGGGGGACTAGGACGGAGATAGTTATCGATCGGCTTGCGTCACAGAGAAAGCGTGGGCGCGATGACGTCACGCCGCACCCGCCAATCACCACTTAAGGAAAAGGCGCCACGATTAGCGAAGTGTTGGAATATATTCATGAAGACTTTTTCCTTAGTCTTATATAATTTTTGGTATGCATCAATGAAGTTTAAATCCTTTCGAATGTGCTTACAGTAATAAAATTCCCAACATTTTTAAAACAATTCCTAAATAAGACATAGCGTTTGAAGAATGACCATACATGATTATCATCAGTAATTTTAATGAAAATATGTCTGATATTTTTATTGCTTCAGAATAGCAGATACAGACAGAAAACAGATAAGTAGGCATGCTGTCTACAGTGAATTAAGTTTGAATTTTGACAAATTATTATGTGGGTAAGTTTATTCAACCTTTTTGTTTTAAATTAAGTAAATTAAACATAATATGTATCATATCTTAGTTCTTGATGTATAGGATTTGTCTCTCTGTAAAAATGTAATTAACAGAAAATAGCTACAACCTATGAACTTTCGTAGTCGCTACGGATGGGCTACGAAGATCTACGCGTAGGAGCTTCGTAGTGTTTTCGTAGCGTTATAATTTTTTGCTACGAGCGCTACGAGAATAGATGCATGCGACATCTAGTTGTATTCTGTGTAAACTTTTTTGCCACTTGACTACCTAATGTTTTATTTTTACAAAAGATGGCGTCACTATCTTCATGAAGATGCGGCATCTGGTGGTACACATTGGAACTAACAGAACAAGCACAATGAGCTTATGTAGTAAATAAAATGAGCAATAGATGGCAGTATCATAAAAATTAAAAGAATAATTTTTCAATTACTAATTATTTTTATTGGTAACAAAATATTTTTGATTTTTATATTTTTATTATTTTTAATTCAGAGCTGCTATGAAATCATAGTTCGTAGGTACAGAAAAACTGTTGTTTTTCGTTCCCTATTTGTTTGGCCAGGGAATTGAACTAATTCCTACTCTGAGCTTGCAACAACGAGACTATAATAATAATTCCTCAGAGCGCTCGAGCGGACGAAAATGTAAGTCATTACATAAAAGTGTTTAATTTTTATATAATAAACGTGTGCACTGTAGAAGCATACCTACTTACCTAAATATTTTGACTGCCTTGTTGGTCTAGTGGTCGCAAAGCGCTACTGCTGAGCCTGGGAAACGACCCCAGGACCTTATGGTCCTGGGGTCGTTTCCCAGGCTCCAGGTCGGGCAAAGTGTGATTGGGTTTTTCCATAAGAAATTTCTCAGTAGGTACCAGCCCGGAGTCTGTCTTTGGGGCCTGTTGATGGTAATAGGCTCGCCCCCTATTACATGGGACTTAAACATAACTATAATATAAAGCTAAATGTGGGTGTACTGTAAGTACACCTCTAGTGCTTAACCCTATTAGTTCGAAAGAGATACCGTGGCCCTGGCACGGGCAACTCAAGGAACATGGGTGGGTTTTAGTCAGTAAAAGTCTGACACGCCCTCCCGCTCTGCCCAGAGCGGGAGAAGTCATTTGATTTCCCATCCACAAAAAAAAAAAAAAAAAAAAAAGGCGTGATGCTAAGTTACGTTACGTAAATATTTTGATGAGCAATTTATAGTTCAATGTTCTTGACATTAATATTTATTAGTCAGCAACACTTCAGGTAGTGATGACGGCTCAAAAGTCAAAATTTCTGGTTGGTGATTTATTTGCACTGGTTCTTTGAGAGGATTTCATTTCCTCTGTCTTTTTTTTTGATACTTTATGCTCTTAAACATAATAGTCAGATACAGTGATCATAATCACTGCTGTAGATCCGCTTACTTAATTTTACATAGGTACTGTAGAGGTTTGATGCTTTGGTCAAGCCTCTACAATGTTATACTGGCTGACTTTCAATCATTCAAATATTGAATGTGTTCTAGAAACAAAAACGAACCTCGTTTTTCTTTGTTGGATGAGAGTTAGATTTTAGCTAGGGCTCTGCTTAGGCAGTGTGATTTATTTTTATCTTGGAATAGAATTATTATTATAAAATACGGCATAAGCCTTTCGTCTCCCGACCTCGTTCTACTTATTTGTTACCCCCAGTAAAGAACCTGCGAGTACTGGGTCCTTCTTCCCATGCGGACAGGCAGAAACTACAGAACGTCACCCGATTCGTTCATTACATAAGTAGGTACTTACTTCTTTTTAATCGACGAATAAAAAGGAGGTGGTTCTCAAGTCGACGCGTATATTTTTTTTTAAAGTATGACCACCTATCTGTCTCCTGTGTCTGTGTCTGTCTGTCTGTGTGTCTGTGTGTGTGTGTGTGTGTTTGTCTGTGTGTGTATCTGTGTCTGTGTGTGTGTGTGTCTATGTGTCTGTGTGTGTGTGTGTGTATCTATCTGTGATGACGATGCATAACTTTTTGTAGAGTAGGCAGTCCGATTTGAAAGATTCTTGTTTTATTCGGGAGGCCTACCTCAAAGTTGGCCCCATGTAAAATTTATTAACTTCACTTGGATAGTTTTTGAGTTAGCTTCAATAATACGTATTTTTCCCACTTATACTCCATTTACAATAAGATTAGACATTTAAACAAACCTTTTTTTCAGTCCGTTCAACCGATTTTGACTTCTATTCCGTAGGCTTAAGGATGGCATTAAAGGCAAAAAAGTGGTTACGATACCAACTGTTTACTGCAGCTGCCAATTTGTCATGCCACTAACGTAATAGAAGTCAAAATCGGTTGCACGGACTGTAAAAAAGGTTTGTTGAAATGTCTAATCTTATTGCAAATGGAATATAGTCTGTGTATGATGTTATAATAACTTTCTGTCACTGTAATTTACATAGCAGGTAGTGGTATTCGAATTTGTGTAGGTATCACAACAAAAAAGTGGAAAATAACTTTTTTTTACAAAACAAAAAAACACTTCCATAAAAAAAACACTACAAAGTGAAAACGGAAGTCAGTGGCAAATAACGAAAATACGGAACCAAAGACACCGACTTCCGAAGTTAAAGTAATTTTTTACTTTGTACCTACTGTTTTTTGGAAGTCGTTTGTTTTTTTTTTTTTAAGTTTTTGGTATACCTACTAATTAAGTAGGTATACCAAAAACTTAAAAAAAAAAAGTTATAGTAAAGTGCAAAATAATAAATCACATTCGCACTCTATCAATATTTAGCGTTCCGTAAAAGTAGGAAAAAAAACACATCGCACCTATTTAAATGATCGACATGGAAAATCGATAAATCTTGTATCACGAGTGTCGATATACGATAGTGTAGGTATTTAATAGTGCTTTGTTCTGTATTTAACTGTCCTGGATTCGATTCCCGGGTCGGGCAGAGTATAATAGGTTGGGGAAAAAGTTTCTTCGCATTTTTTAAGAAAATTCAAAACATTTTTTAGTATACATTATTTACATTTATTTAAAGTATGTAGGTACCATTTTGTTCGATAACTTTTTGCCATCTTGTAGGTAGGGACATGATCCCATTGCTATAGAAACTTTGGGACTTCTGATCAAAATACCGCGACAAGTGGTTTTGGCAGTCCTCTCGTGATGTTAATCTGACACTGCCTAAAGAATTCTGAAGAGACCGAAACAGGTGGAAATCTGAAGGTGCAAGGTCAAGACTATATGGCGAATGCATTAACACCTCCCAGCCAACCTCTCTTAATTTTTGCTGAGTGGCTAAAGATGTGTGAGGTCTAGCGTTATCATGATGAAAAACCACACCCCTTCTGTTGATTAATTCCGGCCGCTTTCTCTCAACTTCTTGCTTTAATCTCATCAGTTGTACGCAGTAGAGTTCAGAATCGATGGTCCTGCCTGGTGGTAACAGCTCATAATGAATAATGTCCTTCCAATCCCAACACACACAGCATCACCTTTTTGCGAGTTAACCCGGGTTTCGCCACAGTCTGTGAAGCCTGACCGGCCTTTGACCACGACCTTTTTCGCATGTTCTTGTCGTACGTGATCCACTTTTCATCACCAGTTATCAGCTTCTTCAAAACTGGTTCAGTTTCATTACGTCGTAATAAAGAATCACAAATGAGTACACGGTTCATTAGGTTTCTTTCAGTGAGCTCGTGAGGTACCCAAATATCGAGCTTTTATGTGTACCCAGTTTTTTCAAATGCGCTAAAACTGTTTTGTGGTCAATTCCCAGTTCTTCAGCTACGTCGTAACTACTGATATACCGATCTTGCTCCACTTTTTCAAAAATGGCATCCATTTTATCCGTAATAGGGCGACCAGAGCGACGTGCATCTTTTACATCAAAATTTCCGGATTGAAAACGCTTAAACCAAATTTGTGCTACTCTCACAGACACTGCACTGGGTCCATAAACATCACAAATTTTTTTCGCGGCTTGCGTTGCATTTTTACGTTTTTTGTAGTAAAATTTTAAAATGTATCGAATTTCTTCATTAGATTCACTCATCTTTACAGTACGAAAAACAAATGAAAATCACACATTTTCCTAATTTGAATTTGGAATTATGTTCTTTAAAATTTAAACTTTCAATGATACCAAAACCAGCCAGATACAAATAGTATAGCCAAAGAGATTTTATTTTAAGTTCATACATACTATAATGCGAAAAGACTTTTTCCCCAACCTTTTTTTTTTTTTTTTTTGTGGATGGGAAATCATCAAATGACTTCTCCCGCTCCGGGCAGAGCGGGAGGGCGTGTCAGACTTTTACTGACTAAAACCCACCCGTGTTCCTTCAGTTGCCCGTGCCAGGGCCACGGTATCTCTTTCGAACTACCCGCGACCCCGGCGGCTTCGGCCCTATTGGACCCCGTCACTGCTGACATCTCTTTGAGGCGCGCGTGGAACACAACGCGCCGTCGACCCGGGCCTGGTCCTTACCGGACGGCGAGCTGCCCATTACTCGTCGTCCGCAAGCCCGCGCCTACGGTGGCCGGGAATCGGCAATCGATTCCCGCCGCCCAGGGCGTCTCCTACGGCGGCTAGGGGCGCGAGGGCGCGGCTGTTGCCTCTCCCTCTCGCGTTCCGCCTCCTCCTTTGCGAGCATTACTGCTTCGCAGAAGGAGGTGACGGCCTCCCATGCACTCTCGCTCCGCACCATGGCCTGGACCAGGTTTGGACGCGAGAGATCGCCGCCGCCGATCGCCTGCGTGAGAACACGGCGGTGCTCCGCCCAAGCCGGGCAGACCTCCACTGTATGCTCCACCGTGTCCTCCGGGCGATCTACACAATGGTGACACCCGGGCGTTTCCTCCCGCCTTATCCGAAACAGGAACCTCCCGAAACAACCGTGTCCGGTGAGGACCTGCGTTAGGCGGAAGGTGAGGACGCCGTGGCGCCTCTCCAACCACTCCTCAAAGAGGGGACTTATCGCCGCAATTGTGGCGTGCCCAGCGCTGGGTTGCGACAATCGCACTCTCCATGTCGCCATGAGATCCCGCCGGAGCTCTGTCCGCTGTACCGTGATTTCTCGCGGCAGCGGAGTTACGCCCCGGCGTTTCGCCTCCTCGCGCCACTCCCACACGTGCGCGAGAACTTTTGCCTCCAGATCCCATGGCGGTAATCCGGCAAGGAGGCTCGCCGCCTCACAGGAGACCGTGCGGTATCCCCGGACTAGCCGGATGGCCATGACCCTCTGGGACGCGTTCAACCGGCGGGCTGGTCGCAGCCTCAGGGAACGCGCCCACACCGGTGCCCCGTAAAGGGCCATGGACCGCACGACCCCCGCGTAAAGCCTCCGGCAGGAGGCGTTTGGACCCCCCAGATTGGGCAGGAGCCGCTTCAAGGCAGCCCCGGCCCGCTCCAGTCTGGGAGCCAAACGTCGGAAGTGCTCCACGAAGTTCCACCGGCTGTCGAGGACGAGTCCCAGGTACTTCATCGTCGATTCGACTCCGATGTGAACCCCTCCTACCGTTATTTGGGAACCCGACGGTGGCGCGTTCCGAGGACCATGAAAACACATGACCTCGGACTTGTGCAGGGCCACCTCGAGTCCCAACTGCCGGATTCTCTCTACGATTGTCGCAACCCCGCGTGTCGCTAGTTCAGCCGCCGCCTGGTGCGACCTCCCTTGCGCCAGGACCAGCGTGTCGTCAGCGTAACATACAACGCTGACGCCGCTAGGGAGGTCGGCGCGCAGCACCCAGTCGTACCCGATGTCCCACAGATGTGGCCCCAGGACAGATCCCTGTGGGACACCGCACGACATCTCTCGCCGGTTCCACTCTCCCTGATGACCGGGGTAGATGACGGCCCTGTCCGTCAAATAGGCCTCGACCACTCGACGGAGGTAGGTTGGCACCCGGTGATACCGGAGTGCCTCCCTGATGCAACTCCAGGGCAGGGTATTGAAGGCATTAGCGATGTCTAGAGACACCGCCAAGACGACCCCACCCCGGGCCACAGCATCCCCCGTTGTGAGGGCTTGCACGCGCATGATGGCGTCCACCGTAGAGCGCCCCCTGCGGAAACCAAACTGGCTCTCCGCCAAATCCGGCCCCTCCTGCACCAGCCACCCGACGAGGCGGTCTGCAATGACTCTTTCAAAGAGCTTGCCCACCTCGTCGAGCAGCACGATGGGCCGGTAAGCGGACGGAGAGTCCGCAGGGCGCCCCGGCTTCTTAATGAGGACCAGTTTCCCTGTCTTCCAACGAAGTGGGAACTGGCCCCTCTCCAAGCATGCGCTTAGGAGCCCCCCTAGTCGAGGCCCGAGAGCCCCAAAGGCCAGAACCCAGGCTCTTCCTGGCAAGCCGTCGGGTCCTGGGGCGGTATTTTTGGCACTCAGCCTACGTACCGCCGCTCTCAGCTCTACCTCGGTCACTTCCGGAGCATCGTCATCGTCGTCGGTGATGTAGTCCGCATCGGGCACCGCAGGAGGCGGAGCCATGGGCGGGGGAGTATGTTCCCCTCGCGAAGGAAACAGAGCGCTCACCACGTCCTCCACGAGCTGCGGCCGGAGACTCTGCGTCAGCGGGGGAGCCCATGGGCGGAGTTTATCCCGCACCATTTTGTAGGGGCGTCCCCACGGATCTCTGTTCAGAGTCCCCAGCGACTCCTCGCGAGCCAGGCCTCTGGCCCGCGAGATCTCCGCTCGGAGGGCAGTCTTCGCCGCTCTGTACCCCTCATACAGCTCCGCCTGAATGGCTTCCGTATCCGGAGGGCGGATACGGAGCCTGCGGTGCCTGGTGTACCGGTGCCGCGCAGCAACGCATGCCTCGCGCAGAGCCGTCAGCTCCGGCGACCACCAGTACACCTGGCGCCAGGCGCGTCCGGGCTGGACCCGGGGCATTGCCACGTCACATATTTCGGACATGGCCTCCCGGAACCACTCAGTCTCGTCATTGACGTCAGCAGGCCTGTCCGGTGGTGACACCCAGGCCTGCACGATTGAGGCCTCCAGGAGGAGCTCCCGGTCCAGCTGCTTCAGCGCCCACCGCGGACCACTCGGGGCCTGTCTGACCGGCGCGCTCGAGGTCTGGGCGGAGACATCAAACCGGATGTACCGGTGGTCGGAATAGGTCTCCACCCCCTCCATGACGCGCCAGTCAAGAACATGCGGCAACAGAGCGGGGCTGGCGAACGAAATGTCCACCACTGATTCGCCCCGCATCCGCACACACGTGGGGACAGAACCCCGGTTTACCCAACCCAACCTAATAATTACATTTCTCCATTTGGATTTTTTTAGTAACATTTCAGAGTTTGGAAGTTAGCGATATAATACCTCCGTCGTCCTGCGCCATCTCTCTCCGGTCGTGTCGGATTGCTTTCCCATCGGACTATGAGAATGAGTGATGAGAGAGTGCACCTGTGTCTGCGCACTATTGTGCATTATAATACCTCTCGCGCCGAAGGCTATAGTCTCCGCTGAGATTTGTCGCCATGGCCAAAATTCGGTATGGAAGACTATTTTTTTTTTAATTCTCATTCAAATGAGGACTCCTAAACTTAAAAACGTTGAAGTCATGCTAGCTCTTAAGGCTCATAAGTGAGTTCTATAAATAAAGCTATCCTGACCAAACCACGTCCCATGAGTGTCCAAAGCACAATGAGTATATGGACAGTAGGGAAACTTCGTTCAAACGGTCAAAACAGCACACTCACACAGACGCGCACACCGACGAGGCCCCAAGCGATAGTCGCGGTGCTCTCAGTATATTTATTGTGGCTTAGGGGTCTCGTCGATGTGCGCATCTGTGTGTGTGCCGTGTGTGTAGTTTCCCTACTGTCTGTTCATACTTATATTGTGTTCAAAGTGCTCATACTGCTGCACTACTGAGGACCTAAAAACGCCACTGATGCTGCGATTGGCGTGCCCACCTACTGGGAACAACTCATCTAACATAATAATATTATATCTACAATTAAAATTGTAGATTGTTCCTGAGAAAAAGGATCTTGACAGACAGACAGACAGATGGACAACGAAGTGATCCTTTATGGGTTCCGTTTTTCCTTTTGAGGAACGGAACCCTAAAAATGGAACCCTTATAGGATCTCGTCGTTGTCCGTCTGTCTGTTAGTCTGTCAGAGTCCAGACCCAGGGACGCGTGGAGGTATCAAGTTGAAACTAATATCAAATACGTAAGTCTATATGATCCCTTGCAGCCTTCGATCAATAATTATTGATCGAAGCTTGGAGCTCTAAAAAAAATCAAGCTTCTAAGTCAACGCAGTAAAAAAATATGGCCGTTATAAGCGACAGTTTTAATACTCGCAAGTAAATCAAAACCAATAGGGTACTTACCGTTGACCTAGAATCATGAAAGGCAAGAAGCAAGGTCTGACAGCACAAGTAAATGAAAAAGTCCGATAATCGTTGATTTGCAATTTTATAACATAAAATATTTGGGATTTCTAGTTTTTAGGGTTCCGTACCTCAAAAGGAATAAACGGAACCCTTATAGGATCACTCGTGTGTCTGTCTGTCCGTCTGTCACAGCCAATTTGCTCCGAAACTAATGGACCGATTTAGTTGAAATTTGGTACACATATGTATTTCTGTGACCCAAACACGGACGGGTAAAGTAAATAAATGAAATTTGAATATGGGGGTCACTTTTGGGGGTCAAATAAGAAAATTAAAAAAAAAGTTTTGTGACATGTGAAATGAAAGGGCTCTATGAGGGTCTCAAATATATATTTTTTATAATTTTAAAATAAATTGTTTTAAAGTTATTTAAGAAAATAGACGAAAATTTACCATTCCCCCCCCTTATCTCCGAAACTACCGAGCCTAAAATTTTGAAAAAAATACAGAAAATTGATCTTTACCTGTAAATTACAGGAACACCTATAAGAAGTCTGTGGTTTTAAAATAACATGGTAAATCTATCAATATTGTGAGTACAAACTTACATTTACAGTTGGAATGTATGGGAGAACATGTTTTTCAACTACAATGTTAACTTTGTTCTTGGGATAAATTCATCTTAACTACGGAACCCTTCATTGTGCCTGGTCCGACACGCACTTGGCCGGTTTTTTTTCCTTTGAGGTACGGAACCCTAAAAATAGGTATCGTAGGCGTAAGTGAAATCAATCGAATATACCATAAGCCAGGCATTCCGCTTTGTGTACATAATTCGGTAATGATACACCTCAATGAATTCTGTTACAAAATGATTCACAGAATAGAAATTGATCACAACGTGCTGTTAATTCAATTAACGTTTTAGAGTACTTACTTATTTACAGCGATTTCTGATAGTTAAGTACATCTAGTCATGCTATGTTTGGAGGTAGGTGTATCATTCAATCGCCTTCTGTAAGAGGCTGGAGAAGGGAATAATTAGGCTGCAGATTGCTCAACTGTAAGTTCGTTGCGATGCGATGCAGCGAATCAACGTACACGTATAATATTTTATGTGTGCTTTGATTCGCATCACGCCTGTATCCGTGACCGAAGGCTTAGTCCGTTAGTGTCTAAACACACTATGCCGAAGTTACGCGACCGAAGTGATTACGCATGATTACGCCTGCAATGTATTATTAATAATATTATTGTGTTGTATGTATTGTATTTTTTTTTTTTTGCAGTAATGCCAATTAAACGCATTTTTCTTTCTTTCAATGCTATTTGAATTACTGACGACACACAATGCCGAAATTACGTTGCGTTCTAGCGTACAGCCGAACTTCAGCGAAGTTCAGCGGCAATTCGGTGGCAACGTATTCTGTAGAGCACACATTACACGCGACCGAAGTTCAGGTCGATTGCCGGAGAAGATCTGGGGCGGGGAGCAGCGGAAGGCAGGCATGCCCACGCCCCCGCCCCGCGCCCCGCGTGTCTAACAAAGTTGCGCAACTGAATTTCTGTCGCGTAAGTTCGGCACTTATGGTGTGTCATATCAGCCGAATACGTCGGAACGTAAAATCAGACGCGGAACTTCGGTCGCGTACCTTCGGCATAGTGTGTTTAGACACTTAGGCTGATGTGTACCTACAGAATATTTTTTTAAGCAGTGCGCAAATTTTCACAGGGTGTTCTACTCATGAATATGAACAACTTTTACTATGGGACCAAACCTGAAATCGCGAAAAAAAAGCGAGCCTATTGCCGTCTACCGGGCACAAATCCAGCCTCCGGGCTGCTATTGAGAAATTCCTGATGGAAAAAACTACTAACACTTTGCTCGACCAGGGAATCGAACCCAAGACCTCATGCTCAGCAGTAGCTCTTACGACCACTTGATCAACGAGGAAGGAATCAAGTTACTAGTGTAAAAAGAAAATTACCTATATGCGCACATTGCACACTCCCCGTGTGCATAACTAGCTGCGCCCCGCGGTTTCACCCGCGTAGACCGGGATAAAAAGTAGCCTATGTGTTAATCCAGGGTATACCAAATTTACAATAATTAATACATACCAAATTTCATCTAAATCGGTCTAGCCGTTTGAGCGTGAAGAAGTAACAAACAAACATACAAACACACAAACTCACAAACTTTCGCCTTTATAATATTAGTGTGATTAGTAAGCTTTCAGAGTAAAACTTGCAGCTAGATTATTGGTACTTATTCATTGCTATAATTTGCATTTAATAATATGTGTGCTGAAACAGTCACTATATAATAATCAACTAGACAATAATCAATAGCTAATCATCATCTTCCTGCCCTTATCCCATATTACTTGGAGTAGGCGCAACACGTTTTCTTCTTCCATTCTCCCCTGTCAACCGTCACGCTATCATTCACTCCCTTCTCTTTCATATCCTATGCACTGTGACGGAGAGACTTGACATGTGACGGTATGCCATCCTTGTTTTTTTCCCTACACTTTGTGCAAGTGAGAGCAGTAAAGATACAGTTTATGAATATAAAAACAGTCAAAATAACGTCGGAAGCCGATAGGACCACGGGGGTCCGATTCACAGACAGGAACGATTTTAACATCGGACCTTCGTGGTCCCTCTCGCAGTTGGACGGATATCATTCTCTTTCATATTCTATGCACTGTGACGGAGAGACTTGGACATGTGACGGTATGCCATCCTTGTTTTTTTCCCTACATTTTGTGCAAGTGAGAGCAGTAAAGATACAGTTTATGAATACAAAAACAGTCAAAATAACGTCGGGAGCCGATAGGACCACGGGGGTCCGATTCACAGACAGGAACGATTTTAACATCGGACCTTCGTGGTCCCTCTCGCAGTTGGACGGATATCATTCTCTTTCATATCCTATGCACTGTGACGGAGAGATTTGGACATGTGACGGTATGCCATCCTTGTTTTTTTCCCTACACTTTGTGCAAGTGAGAGCAGTAAACGATATTTTAACTGTTTTTGTATATGAATACAAAAACAGTCAAAATATCGTCGGCAGCCGATAGGAGCCCTGGGGTCCGATTCACAGACAGGAACGATTTTGGCATCGGACCTGCGTGGTCCCTCTCGCAGTTGGACGGATATCATTCCTCACACATCCGTCAACATGTATATTCATCAGTATCTAATGACGATGATACAGTATCTAATGCCAAATAACAATGATTACCTGTACTCACAGGAAGTACCTAATATCAATCCGCCTAGCCTTTTCCCAACTATGTTGGGGTCGGCTTCCAGTCTAACCGGATGCAGCTGAATACCATTATTTTACATGGAGCGACTGCCTATCTGACCTCCACAACCCATTAACTGGGTAATACGATACCCCTTGGTAAGACTGGTTGTCAGACTTTCGGGCTTCTGACGACCCGTAACGACTGTCAAAGATCCACGAAAGACAGCCGGGACCAACGGCTTAACGTGCTTTCCGAGGCATGGAGGAGTCTCGGTATATAAGGATGGTCACCCATCCACGGACCAACCCCGGCAAGCGTAGCTTAACCTGATGGATCGACCCGTGCGGCTGTTATCACTTAGCCACGAGCTCCTCACAGGAAGTACCTAATATGAGACCCAAAAATGTTACTATTAATCGTGTAGGTACAAATTAGATTTCCATTGTTTACAGTTTTTAGAGTGAGATCACTTCCTACATAAAAATAATATTGCAATAAGTAGGTGCCTATTTTGCACTTTAGATAAGTAGGTAATTATTACTTACTCTTACTTCATTATTTATAATGTTTTTTTAATAACTAAAGTGGCCTTTATACTACTAATTAATGAGTAATCTTTTTAATTACTGAAATAACTACAAAAACGATAATTTTTATCTTCCTTTAGGTTATCTTTAAGTAGGTAAGTACTGATTGCAATTCGAATAAAGTATAGGTACGCACGGCCACAGATCAAGCTATACATTTCCAATATAAGCTGATCTCGCATTGTATAGGATTTCTTTATAATGAGAGGTCAGTGTAAACTGGAATAGTATAGCTTGATGTGTACCCCTGTGTACATTATTGTTGTCTGTGCCAAAAAAAAAACGTATGGCAAATAATAGATTCATATTATACATAATAATGGACCTTGGCTACGTGAATGACCTTAAACTTGGCAGTTAACCTTCACTTGCTTTCATATTGTTCCCTTCAGAAAATTGGCTGAGCACACAGTCATGTAAATAAATACGTTGTGAAGGCTCGCCCGGTTTTGGCAACAGTGAAAAGTTGTTTGACATAAACCTTATTTATAGTTTTCAATGTAAAATGGATCACAGCTCATCAAAAAATTATTATTACCTATCGTTAAGGACGCTGTTACAAATGGGTAGTCAAATCATTACTTTTTTACACAAAAGTATGTTTATTAAATAAAATGCTTTGCATTCTTAAACTGTTTTATGGCCGAATTGTTGATAGATGTGCATGGTACAATTCTGAACTATAAATATAATTTTAGGTAGGTATAGTTTCTCAAAAAAGGTACCGAAATGAAAATTTTAATTTCGGTACCTTTTTTGAGAAACTGTAAAGCATTTTTTATTTAATAAACATACTTTTGTGTAAAAAAGTAATGATATGACTACCCATTTGTAACAGCGTCCTTAAGCTTCACTTTTATAGCTAAACAAAGGCACACTAAAGGGCATCAACCTATAATATTGCCAATGCTGGGGCACAGTCCTCCTCTCTGGAGGGAGTGGGCCGTAATCCACCACGCGGGCCCAGTGCGGGTTGGTAGATGTCACATGTCTTCGAATTTTTGGTTCTAGGACAAGCCGATTTTTTCCACGATGTTTTCCTTCACCGTTTTGAGAGCAGTGGTGATGAAATAATTTACACAAAGTAAAGCGCCTGTCTGGGTTCGAACCTACAGCTCGTAGGTAAGTCGTAACCGTCACAACTGGGCCACCACTGCTCTCAATCAAAAAAAACCCACCATTTTGATGATTCAAAAGAGGATAGGTATAATACTGCATGAGTGTTCTCTAAAATCATTATTTTCAACATCTACAAAAGACAAGAAAATAGCATTATAGATAATTACAGCAGCCATAAAAATAATAAAAGCTATTATTATTTTTTTTTAATTATACATAATAGATGTCCATGCGTGAGGTTTTTTTTCAATACCACAATTTTGTTTGAACAATAGATTGCTAAACTATTTCATTCAATATCTATGAGAAATGTTATTAGCCCCATGGTCTATTGTCTTGTCCAATCATGTAATGACTTGTAACATTAGGCACAGAATAAATAATACATAGTACTAACGTATTGTTACAATCATTGTGGACCGCCCAAAGATTTGTTACTGGTTGTATACAAATCATTTTGTTTTATAGGGTTCCGTACCTCAAAAGGAAGAAACGGAACCCTTATAGGATCACTCGTGTGTCTGTATGTCTGTCTGTCCGTCTGTCACAGCCAATTTGCTCCGAATCTAATGGACCGATTAAGCTGAAATTTGGTACACATATGAATTTCTGTGACCCAAACACGGACGGGTAAAGTAAATAAATGAATTTTGAATATGGGGGTCACTTTTGGGGGCAAATAAGAAAATAAAAAAAAAAGTTTTGTAAACTACACCGTGTGACGTGTCAAATGAAAGGGCTTACTATGAGGTTTTCAAATATATTTTTTTTTATAATTTTAAAATAAACTGTTTTAAAGTTATTTAAGAAAATAGACGAAAATTGACCATTCCCCCTTATCTCCTGAGCTAAAATTAAACTACTGAGCCTAAAATTTTGAAAAAAATACAAAAATAGATCTTTACCTGTAGATTACAGGAAAACTTATAAGAAGTCTGTGGTCTTAAAATAACATGGTAAATCTATCAATATTGTGAGTACAAACTTACATTTACAGTTGGAATGTATGGGAGAACATGTTTTTCAACTACAATGTTAAGTTTGTTCTTAAGATAAATTCATCCCAACTACGGAACCCTTCTTTGTGCGTGGTCCGACACGCACTTGGCCGGTTTTTTTTCTATCTGTGTCATTGGCACAAGAGGCTCTTATTAGCTGTGGCTTCTTGCTCAAAATCAATCTGCCTAGCCTTTTCTCAACAATGGTGAGGTCGACTTCCAGTCTAACCGGATGCAGCTGAATACCAGTTTTTTACATAAAGCGGCGTATCTGACTTCCACAATCCAGTTACTGAATAATACGATACCCCTTGGCAAGACTGGTTGTCAGATTTCGGACATCTAACGACCCGTAACAGCTGTCAAAGATATAAGAATGACGTCCGTGATCAACGATTCACCTACGTGCTTTCCGAGGCACGGTATGTTAAGATGGTCACCCATCCACGGACTGACCGCGGCAAGCGTAGCTTAATCTGATCGATCGAGCCGTGCAGCTGTTATTACTTAGCCACGATCTCACGAGTACAAGCTTTATTATTATACTAGCTTTTGCCAGCGGCTTCGCCCGCGTGGATGACGGAAAATATCCCACGGGAACATACTACCGGGAATTCCTTAAATAAGCCATTATTTCTCGTAAAAAGTACCTGAAGGATAAAAAAAGGTTATTGTGGGTTATCCCTAAGAAATAGACATATACCATCGCGGACTTTTTTGTAGATCTTTTTAAGGTGTACAATACTGCAGTAGCGTTTGCAATGTAAGCGCAAAAAAATGTGTTCATTTACGGCATCACATTAGAAATCTCAAAAATGATCAGTGTTTCTCTACTATATTATGCATGTACATATAAACCTTCTTCTTGAATCACTCTATCTATTAAGAAAAACCGCATCAAAATCCGTTACGTAGTTTTGAAGATCTAAGCATAGGTACATAGGGACAGACAGACAGTGGGAAGCGACTTTGTTTTATACTATGTAGTGATTCCTAGCTCTACCAGATACCTCCGTCGCATTCCATATAATAAATTAGCTTTTGCCCGCTACTTCGTTCGCGTGGAAGTCGATAAAATATAGCCCATGTTGCTCGCTGATAATGTAGCTTTCTGTAGGTGAATGAATTTTTAAAATCGGTTAAGTATTTTTGAGTTTATCCATTTTAAACAAAAATCATATCTTTTCCCTATATAATATTAGTTTAGATAAAATTTGTAGTGAGTCACTAGTAAACTCTCAATAACTATTGATAACAAAGTTATCTATGGATGAAATGGCGGCAGGTCACGGGGACAATCTGCGACTCCCGCATTCCCCTTAAACTTAAGGGGAAGATATATAAAACAATGGTAAGACCTGCTGTCTTGTATGGATCAGAATGTTGGGCCACAAAAGGGATAAATGAAAAGCAGTTGCATGCAGCTGAGATGAGAATGCTAAGAGGGATGTGTGGTGTTACACGAATGGATAGAATAAGAAATGAGTACATAAGAGGAAGTCTAAAAGTGGCACCGGTGACTGAAAAGTTGTGCGGAAATCGGCTGTCATGGTATGGGCATGTGATGCGGAGGAGTGAGGAAAATGTCGTGAGGAAAGTTTTGAGTATGAATGTCGATGGCTATAAGAGTAGGGGAAGACCAAAGAAACGATGGATGGATTGTGTGAAAGATGACATGGCTAGAAAGGGGGTGACTACCGAGATGACGAATAATAGAGAAGTATCGAAAAAAAGGACATGTTGCGCCGACCCCAAATAGATTGGGATAACGGCAGGAGAATGATGATGAACAAAGTTATCTATTAAAGTGGTTTTCTTAAAAAAACATTCTTACATACTCGTACATAAACTCACGGCTTCTTCCCTTGGGGGCAGGCAGAAACCAC
The DNA here is from genome assembly GCA_946251885.1 of Cosmia pyralina. Taxonomy (NCBI): domain Eukaryota; kingdom Metazoa; phylum Arthropoda; class Insecta; order Lepidoptera; family Noctuidae; genus Cosmia; species Cosmia pyralina. The sequence goes on along the minus strand of OX276342.1, from coordinate 18,215,675 downwards.
AGAACGCCACCTGCTACGATCGTTACATTCTCCTTTTGTTTCGTTTACAACATACATCTGGTCATACACGCACGCTGTTGCGAGTACTACGCACCTGACCTTTCTGAAGAACATCACCAATAAGGTTACTATATGTCCTTCTAGCTAGGGCGTCCTCTCTCGGCGTTTCCCTTTCCATTCACGTCTGCCTTGTAAATATTTACTTTTTGCTTTGTTAGTCGCCTTTCATTCATCCTCTCAACATGACTAAACCATCTAAGCATAATCTTCTTTTAAACCGCAACGTTGCCTTATCACATCATTCCTCAGTCTATCGTTCATAGTTACCAAACATACTTCGCAAGGAACGCATTTGCTCAGCATTCATTCTACTTTCTTGGCTCTTTAGCCACACCCAACATTCCCTTCCATACATAAAAGTAAGCACCAGCAGACCATTGTATTTTTATTTTTTATTTATTTTTGTAGTCAGTGGAGCCTTTTTGGTCACAATCGAATGTATAGCACCATAGGTACACTTTATTTCCCGCATTTACTCTCCTTTCCACATCTTGATCGATCTTTCCATCTCTTGTAAACAGACTCCCCAAATATACTGAATGTAATTGAATTCATGGCATCCTCTTAAGGAGTTATTGTACTCGTCATTATGAACAACTTTTAATATGAGTCCAAAAATAAAATCGCGAAAAAAAATCTGTTGTTCCCTATATTTATGTTCGCATAAGGCCGGGCGCGCACTAGGCAGCCAGGCTGCGGCAGCCAGGCTGCGGCAGCCAGTAAAACATATGACGTTGTATAGGAGCCCGCGCACTAGGCAGCCACGAAATCTCGGCTGCAGCAGCCAATAAAACGCGCCTGTTTGCACGGCAGCCAGCTGGCTGCGCGCAGCCAGAACGTGTGTAGGCGAATGTATGTGGCTGCAGTCAGTCTCCGCGCACTAGTTGTAGCAGCCAGACGTATTTTGCGTTCCGAACTTTGACAAGATGACTTTCGATACAGAGAAATTTATTCGGGAAATGGAAAGCCGTAAAGCAATTTGGGATATAACATCGGAAGAATACAGTGATCGGGATTTAAAGAAAAGAAGATGGGAAGAAATCACGAACGAAATGTGCTCGGAAAGTTTATCAGAAAATGAAAAACAAAAATTTGGTAAGCATGTATTTTTATTATCTGGATTATACAGTATAATACAGTATATTCTACAACACCAATCAATATTTTTGTAAAGTATCGCAGAATAACTATGTTGTTCTTTTTTGTTTATTGTGTATTGTTCTTTTTTGGTACTAAACTAGGTATTTTCACTTCAAAGTTTTATTTAGATAAATAGGTAGGCACTACTCTAATGCATGTCTGTTTTGCCATTCTAACGGATTTACATTAATAAAATAATCCGCAAATAAATCCCTATAGGATGCTGATGATCGGCTTCCTCTATTTGTGGGTCCACTGGTTATTTCCAGTTCTGGTGGAACGTACAGTGTGTCTTGAAACCTATACCCGTCTCTTTCGCGCACGTAGTTATGTAAGACACAGCAAGTTTGTACTATGGCTATTGCAAGTTCCTGTCGGACATCTAGTGGGCGGTGAAAGATTCTCCATTTGTTGGCTAATATCCCAAACGTGCATTCTATGTACCGCCTGGCCCGAGACAGTCTATAGTTGAAGATTCTTTTCTCCGCTGTTAAACTCCTACCTCCATAAGGTCTCATTAAATTTTCACATAAGCCAAATGCCTCATCCCCCACTATGACGTATGGCATCGGTACTCCATTATTTGATATGGGGCGCTTCTCCGGAATTTGTATATCTTTGTTGACAAGTTTTTGATACAAAATGGATTTTTTATATATCGATGAGTCACTACATTTTCCAAAAGCCCCAACATCTATATATGTGAACTTGTAATCTGCATCGCATACAGCAAGTAAAACGATGGAAAAATAATTTTTATAATTATAGTACAGTGACCCTGAATCGCTGGGTTTTATCACTCTTATATGCTTGCCATCGATGGCACCAACGCAATTGGGATAGTTTGCATTTTCATTGAAACCTTTTGCTATTTCAAGCCACCTCTCTTCATTTAATTCTGGAAACGATGACTGTCTCATATTCTCCCAAATCGCCATGCAAACTTCATGTATGATATCTCGGACAGTTGTATGTCCAATCCGATAATTATGACTCAATTCCATTAAAGAACATCCTGTAGCAAGATATCTGTAACAAAGAAAAAATATAATTTTCAGGTAAATCTCTACAGAGCAAGTGGAAGAACATCAGGACTAGTTACAGCAGGGAAGTAAAACGCAGAGCTGGTATTAAAAGTGGATCAGCAGCTTCGCGTAAGAGTCCATACGTATATTTCGAACAACTTCATTTTCTTCGGCCTACCGTGGTAATTAATGAAACTCAAAATAGCATGGAAGAAACACGCACTGCCGAAACCAACACTAACAGCGGTAGTACTCAAGGTGAACGATCTGTTTCCAAAAAGAAGAAGACAAGTGACGACGATAATTTAGTGCAGGTATTAAGGGAAAGTATTGTAATGAGAGAAGAGCGTGAAAGACAGCAAGAGTCTGATTCAGATAGACTGTTTATACTTTCACTTTTAGATGATTTTAAATACATCCCGAGACATCGTAAGCTTTCTACAAAAATGGAGTTAATTGAAGTTATAAAAAGAGCTCAAATGGAAACTCACGATTCAGAATTTAGTCCGTTTCGCCAACGTTATGTTGATTATGAACCAGGGACATCGGCCGCCAGATCATAGACGACAAACATCGTTCAGTGGACAATATTTCCAAGGTCAAGGATACTCGACTGAATATGGACCGGAAACCACAAACAGTGGGCAGCATCGCTATGGATACTCGACACACTCGAATTATAGACCAGAAGCCTCGACCACTGAAGACCGCCGTGGGTATTCTACGGCTGTTCCAGACAGGCAAGACAATACTGTTTATACTGATGCGTTATCACCAACTGACACAAATGCAACAGATGTGTCTCAGGGTTCTGAATTACTAAAATTATTTACTACACAGGACAACTTGAACTAGGTAATTCATTACCATACATGTAAGAAATAAATAATAAATGTTAAGACTAATTAACAATATCTTTCATTTTCGTACTCACCTCAAAGTTACCACCAGTTTTTCTTCAGGTTTTATACAAGCTCGCATAGGAGTATCAATGCCCTTGATTGAATTTCGTATTTTTTCCAAAAGGTTATCAAACGATTGCACTGACATCCTCGTGTAGTTAAAAAACCGGTCTGGGAATGCGCGAATATCTTTGAAATAAGTTTGGAATAAGCCTTTTGAGTGTCTTTCTAGAAAAAGAGGATGAATCCAGTGTCTTTTCTTTGTTTTGCGTTTTTTACGAGATAGGTAAGCAATAATAACAAGTTCTTCCACGTCCATATTGCTCGACGGAAGGATCTAGACTAGTCGTTGATTGGCTGTTATAACTGGCTGCGCAAATATTCTGGCTGCCGCAGCCTGGCTGCGCAGCCAGTTGAACATAATGACGGCGCGGCGTATGGGAGCCCGCGCACTAGGCGGCCACGAATTTGATCAATATTCTGGCTGCCGCAGCCAGGCTGCCGCAGCCAGGCTGCCTAGTGCGCGAGGGGTCTAACTCGTCAAAATGTAGGGAACAGCTGTTTTTTTTTCGCGATTTCAAGTTTGGTCCCATAGTAAAAGTTGTTCATAACGATGAGTACAATGAGCCCTTAAGAGGTTGTGCGTTATTTAAATTATACCTTGTATAAACTCATTCATTTGCTCTTTTACCACGCTTTTATCATTTCTTATTTATAAAAAAAACTGTTTTACAAAAAAAAAAAAGCAACCGATTTCCAAAAATAACACTACGAGTACAAAGTGAAAAATTACTTTAATTTTGGAAGAATAAAAACTTTTTTACAAAAAAATACAACCGACTTCCAAAAACAACACTACAAAGTGCAAAATAACTTTAATTTTGGAAGTCGGTGTCTGATTAAATGTATTTTCGTTTTTGCCACCGACTTCCGAAATTAAAGTTATTTTGCACTTTGTAGTGTTGTTTTTGGAAGTCGGTTGTATTTTTTTGTAAAAAAGTTTTTATTTTTCACTTTTTAGTGGTTCACATGTGCTTACCCCTTCACAGCTTACTGGCGTGATGTTATGTTATGAACTGGTGTGAACAACAAACAGACATGAGATTTCAGCAATCCCAGTCCATTTGCTATCATTTATTGAGGAGTTCCGTTGCCTATCTCAGAAGTTCTTCATCAGATCTTCACCAAATTGAAATGGAACCACTCCAAGAAAGTACTCTTCCAAAAACTATCCAAATCGCTTCAAGTGTGCCTATAAAATTGGAAGAGTTCTCTCTATTTCTCCAGGATCCCATCATCAGATCCTGACTTGATGATCATGGGACCACCTGGGAAGTATACCCTTTCAAACAAAAAAAAAATAATCCAAATCGGTCCAGCCATCTTCGAGTAATCGGGGAACATACATAAAAAAAAAAAATAAAAAAAAAAAAAAAGATTCCGACGAATTGATAACCTCCTCCTTTTTGAAGTCGGTTAAAAAAACATAAAATTGTAAATGAAAAACTTGTTCTCCCATACATTGATATAAATAAGTACCTACCGTCACGATAATATTTTTGTAATCGCAAAAAACTACTTTTTATGTGAAAAAAAACTATAAATTAACGATTTTCGGCCTTTTTCATAAAGTTATGTTATGAGACCATGTTTTTTTGCCAAATTTCATGATTCTACGTCAGCGGGAAGTACCGTTTTTGATTTACTTGCGAGTATCGAAATATGTCCCATAAAAGGCCGTAATTTTTTTATTGCGTTGACTTAGAAGCTATACCTACGTATTTGATACTTATTAATTTCAACTTGATACCTTCACGCGTTCCTGCCAAAAAGGGTCCTAGAATTTATTATGAAATTTGGTATGAAGCAAGGTCTCACTGCACGAGTAAAGGAAAAAGTCCGAAAATCGTTAATTTATAATGTTATCGGAAAAAACATATATTTTTTGGAATTTTTAGTTTTTCAACTACAATGTTAAGTTTGTTTTTTGTATAAATTAATCCCAACTACGCGGAAGCCTTCATTGTGCGTGGTCTGACACGCACTTGGGCGGTTTTTTTTAGTGTGGCAACCCATAGATGACTTTGAAAAAGTAGAAAAAAGCCGCGGGAAATTAAATTTTCCATTCTCAGTTATAAACGAAGAAAGTGTTCTCGAGCTAAGTAGGTACCAATAAAACGATTTGAACAAGTTCTGAGTGTATAATTCTTTCACTAGGTACACACGACAATCCAATCAGGTAATGCCTGTCAATTTAATTAGAATAGTCACCTAAATGTCGTGATGGCTCAGTGCAGGTTATGGTCTCGCTTCTCTAGCACGAGGTCGTGGGTTCGTCAAATCCGGGTAAGTACCAATGTGACTGTTCCAATTCTTATTTTCTGAGTTTATCTTGGACATTACTGACATCGGTGAAGGAGAAATTCGTGAGGAAACCTGAACTGAAATCGCCAACCCGTCTTGAGCGAACGTGGTGGTCAATGCTCGTGCCTACTCTGTATGAGAAGAGGCCCTTGCCCTGCAGTGGGACAATAATTGGCTATTAGAGCTTGTCTACTCTGAAATGATGCGCCCCACTACTTTTTGTATATTATACGTACAGACGCCCGCAGGTCAAGCTACCCGAAACTGTCAAATTTTCCCAATCAACCTTGAACCTAATACTTTGGCGATAAAGATGAAAATCTATTAAAGAAATTTGACAGTTTGTAGTAGCTTGATGTGCTGGCATCTGTACAATACGGTAAATACGGTAGTAGGGCGCGTCATTTTAAAGTGGACTAGCTGTATTATTGTATTTGACATATCTCGGGGCCCTAGGGTCCGGACCTTTGATAGGCGCTCGGCGTACGAGGGGCCGAAGCCAAGTCGCAACGGCCCGTTAGACGCAATCAATGAAATGAGGCACCAACCGACGATTCTCCCTGTACGCACTATGCAAGTGCACCAAGGATAACCCTCGGTTGGTGTAGGACTATTGCAGGATATGGAAACACAGATATCGGAATATTTGTGTTTGGATGGCTAAAGTGGATTGGTTACCAAGAACTATGGAAGGACTATGGCCCCTGCCTGACAATGTTTTATTATACATGGAAAAAAATTACAGGGGGTTACTTGCACACTCAATAATGGGCCCCCGGAAACTGTCGGTAGCACTTAGTGACGTAGCAACAAGGGGGCAACATATCCTTGTTATTATGTGTATATAGTAAACTAATTTACCTTTTCAACAAATTCTGATAAGTGTACCAAGAAAATGAATAGCCCAACAAATTGCAAAATCCGTGGTCCAATCAGGATAGACCGGACTCGCAGTAGGAAGTGAACGGAATACTTGTATAGATAGCGATAGAATAATTGGTCTGTCTGTCGGTCTGTCCCAGTTTCGCGTGCCCTACGGAAAGGTGAAGGCAACGCAAAGGTTACGAGATTAAACAAATAGGTAACCTTTGTACCCACCGCATAATTGTATTACAAAAAGGTGTGTCGCTTTAGAGTTCCGAGACTGAATAGCGAAATTAACGGAACCCAGAGGGTTTTAAAAAAAAATACAAATACAAAATCGTTTATTGTCACAATTAGCATATTATACATTGACGTGTTTGGAGCCTCCTTTTAAGCAAACAATGCCTGCATTAGGAGGCTCCGCTCTTCCATAACATTGCACTATTATACAACTATATAACTAACGGTGAGTTACTATTAAATGCCGCCGGGGTCGCGGGTTGTTTAAAGAGATACCGTGGCCCTGGCACGGGCAACTGAAGGAACACGGGTGGGTTTTAGTCAGTAAAAGTCTGACACGCCCTCACGCTCTACCCAGAGCAGGGGAAGTCATTTGATAATCTCCCATCCACAAAAAAAAAGCTACTATAAAATAATTGATGAATTAAATATAAAAAAAAAGAATAACTTAGGCCCTTGTACTTGTGACCTGTGTCTTATTACTTACTACTGATAGTTACATAACTGCTCGTGGTTGGTAATGTATGTCCACGCATTGTGGCGGAGTCTACATAGCCACATACGAACTACGCGTCACACTCACGTCACGCAATCCTGCATCGCGCAATTAGAGTTTACCGCGCGATTAGCATATATGTATACTCGTACAACGTCCCGACATCAACCGTCGGGCAGTTGTCCACCAGACACAACACCCGTCTGGTGAGTGGATCCTCCCTTTTCTATGGAGGATGAGTGAACTTTACAACCTTTTCCTCATGCCTCTATAGCATAACTTAACTAAGGAACGCCCATTGACAAATTTAGAACTTCTGGACCGTATTGAAATGGACAGAACTCGTATTTTTCTTCGCATATAATCTGCATAGCCTTATCCCAGCTATGTTGGGGATGGCTTCCAGTCTAACCGGATGCATCTGAATACCGGTATTTTACATGGAGCGATTGTCTATCTGACCTCCACAACCCAGTAACTTGGGTAATACCTAGGATACCCCTTGGTAAGACTGGTTGTTGGCTGGGCATCTGACGACTCATAACGAATTTAAATTCGAATCTAGTACCTAACAACTGTTATTAATTTGTCTATAACTTTATTGTATGTTAACTAACTAACATCCATTAAATGTTTGCATGCCATCATTGCATGGCGGAATATGTCTTTGCACTAAATTTTATACGCAACATCTTTTGTACCCCACATTTTATGCAAATAAACGATTTTGATTTGATTTGACTGTCAAGGCGGCAATGAATGACAGCCGGGACCAACGGTTTAACGTGCTTTCCGAGGCGCGACGGAGTTTCGGTCTATAAAGATGGTCAACTATCCACGGACCAACCCCGGGAAGTATGCTTAACCTGATGGATCGACCCGTGTGGCTGTTATTACTTAGCCAAGAGCTCCTCATTAAACACCCACATAATGCTAAGTTTATTGGGTATTTGTGACATGGATTCAAGATAATAATAATGATCTTGACTATTATATCCGTAATTAATTAATTATTATACCTAATTTCCCACCAGCTATCCTGAGCTCTACTGGTATACTAGATATTATCCGCGCGCGATCAAAATGGGACGGACCCTTGTCAAAGTAAATCCAAAAATACAATTCTCGAGTGAAGTAGCGTTGGCAAAGAAGTTCAGGCAAAGCCAAAAGGGAGTTATGATATTAGCAGATTATGTCTATGTAGGTCATTGTATGTTTTTTACTTATTTGCTAATGCTACTTACTTCGCTCAATAATTGTCTGTGAGTGTTTTGGGGCAAACATTGTTTCTTTTGTTTGATCAGTGATTCATTTCTGTAGAATAATAGATGAGTGCCAACTCTAGGAGCTCGTGGCTAAGTAATAACAGCCGTACGGATCGATCCATCACGTTAAGCTACGCTTGCCTGGGTTGGTCCGTGGATGGGTGACCATTCTTTACATACCGAGACTCCTCCGTGCCTCGGAAAGCATGTTAAGCCGTTGGTCCCGGCTGTCATTCGTGGATCTTTGACAGTCGTTACGGGTCGTCAGAAGCCCGAAAGTCTGACAACCAGTCTTACCAAGGGGTATCGTATTACCCAGTTACTGGGTTGTGGAGGTCAGATAGGCAGTCGCTCCATGTAAAATACTGGTCATCAGCTGCATCCGGTTAGACTGGAAGCCGACCCCAACATAGTTGGGAAAAGGCTAGGCAGATTGAATAGATGAGTGCCAACTAGCAATAAATACCTTTTTTTTTTTAAATAAGCGATAATTTTTTTTATACCTAAGTACTACTAATTTACTTAATTTTAATCGATACTAAACTTCTACATAGGGGGGCTTATTTCACGATGTCCGAATAGCAAGCTACTACTCATCGAATAAATTAAAAATGGAACAGAATTTTCATGAAATTATCTGCCAAGTAAGTTAATAGGAACTTAATCATAGGTGGTGAAACAGGCCCTCAATCTATCAGATTTGACTTGAACAAGTAAACAACCGATTTCTGAATTACGTAAGATACTTTTCAGCTTTCTCTACATTAGCAATCTGAATCACTTCACGTATTTATTGGACCTTGGTTTAGAGTTTAGACATTCGCAAGTGGGAGAGGCAACAGCCGCGCCCTCGCGCCCCTAGCCGCCGTAGGAGACGCCCTGGGCGGCGGGAATCGATTACCGATTCCCGGCTACCGTAGGCGCGAGCTTGCGGACGACGAGTAATGGGTAGCTCGCCGTCCGGTAAGGACCAGGCCCGGGTCGACGGCGCGTTGTGTTCCACGCGCGCCTCAAAGAGATGTCAGCAGTGACGGGGTCAATTGGGCCGATGCCGCCGGGGTCGCGGGTAGTTCGAAAGAGATACCGTGGCCCTGGCACGGGCAACTGAAGGATCATGGGTGGGTTTTAGTCAGTAAAAGTGTGACACGCCCTCCCGCTCTGCCCAGAGCGGGAGAAGTCATTTGATGATTTCCCATCCACAAAAAAAAAAAAAAAAAAGACATTCGCAAGTGAATGAAAGCAATGTTACGTATCCCAGTACTTATTAGTAACTTAAGCCACCTAAATGAATGCTTACGCTGAGCCAAAGGGGCATTGGCTATTTGATTATCGCGTTGAAGGGCGTTAGCTGTAGGTGTAGCCACCATTTACCGCGATAATTTGATCGAATCTTGACCGAATTTAACTACCGCGATGTTTATGGCGTTTATGGGCATTGACGTTGACGCGGCATCAATCGGAATCCGTTTCATTTTTAACCGATTCAAAAAAAGGAGGGTACCTACTCAATTCGACCGTATATACATATATTTTTTTTTACGTGTGTTCGCGGATAACTTCGTCGTTTATGAACCGATTTTTATGATTCTTTTTTTTTTGGAAAGGAGATATCCCAAGGGTAGTACCATGATAAGGAAAGCATGATCTGATGATGGCATCCCAGAGAAATCGAGGGGAACCTTCAAATTTTATATGCACACCTATAGCGATTTGGGTATTTTTTATAGTACTCGTGCATTTGCTCCCGGAAAGCACCAGTTAGTGAAGTGGAACTGATGAGGAAGACCAGAGATGGCCATCGGAACTACTCAGTAATACGTTTTTCATGGGTTGCGATTCGATTATTGCTAAGCAATTTATGCTCGTCACAATATAATATGTTGAAAAAAAGTAGTATAAAATATGTTGAAATGGAGCTGATGGTGACTTCACCATCAGATCCAGTTCTCCTGGTTCCTTACTGGGAGAACTCAATATTTTGTAAAAGGTGATGAGCAGAGTTGACATCAGGCTATTGTAACTTAGATGAATTACAGACTGACCCACTAAAAAGTGAAAAATAAAAAACTTTTTTACATAAAAAATCAACCGACTTCCAAAAAAATACTACAAAGTGAAAAATAGCTTTAATTTCGGAAGTCGGTGGCAAAAAGCTAAAATACAGATCCAAAGACACCGACTTCCGAAATTAAAGTTATTTTTCACTTTGTAGTATTTTTTGGAAGTCGGTTGATTTTTTTTTGTAAAAAAGTTTTTTGACAGTTCAACAATATTCTTTGCGTTATTTACGTTGCTTTTTCGAACACATGAAGGTATTAAAAATCTTCAGATTGAGATTAAAAATGTCTTTCAGTGTATGAAAACTGAAAGGCACCTTACCAAGCTAAAGTTCACATTCTCTTTATTACAGATACCTACCTATTGGCAAGTTATTATGTATTTATCATGTCCACTTTAGCCCCAGAGTCGTAATAATAGGTCGTGAAATGTCAATGTGGCTTTATTTAAACCGTAGCAACTACTTACGTGTAAGTACCTATTTGTCGTGTGGTACCTAAGTACTGCCCTTTTATTATTAGGTCTTTACCTATGAAATTGCCGTTCTGCAGTACTGGCCATTTCAAATCAGTCAGGGCAAAGTTGGTTGGATCCTGGTTCAGCACCTAAACAATGCCCTAAACGAAAACTTACCCCTAGAAAAGTGATGGTCACTGTTTGGTGGTCTAGCGCCGGTGTGATTCATCACAGCTTCTTACCAAACGGGGTGAGCATTACTTCAGATGTGTACTGTGAAGAACTGAACACAATGATGGAGAAGCTGGTACATCTCCAACCAGCATTGGTCAATCGCTCGTCTCCGCTGCTCCTGCACGACAACGCGCGACCTCATACTGCACAGCAGACGGTCTCCAAGTTGCAAGAACTGGGGTTGGAAGCTCTCCGTCATCCGCCCTACTCACCAGACCTTGCGCCTACAGACTACTACTTTTTCCAGAATTTGGATAACTTCTTGGCGGGAAAAAAATTCAATACCCGAGAGGCAGTACAAAATGCCTTTGAAGAATTTGTTGCCTCCCGTCCAGCTGATTTCTTTAAGAAGGGCATCAATAAACTGCCACTGCGTTGGCAAAGATGCAATGATTGCATGGGTGATTACTTCGATTAATACAAATAAAAAATGCATGAAAAAAATTCGTTTAAATTTTTTCATACAAAACGGCAATTTCATAGGTAAAGACCTATTATCAATAGTTGCTTTGTAATTATGATTTTGCTTTGTTGCCAAAAGTTATGAAATTAGATTTGTGAATTATGTATCTTAAATTACTTTGGCATTTAGATTGGTAGGTAATACCAGCCTATTATTGTCCACTGCAGGGCACATGCCTCTTCTCATACAGAGCAGACTTGAGCATTGATCACCATCACGCTTGCTTAATACTCAAGACGGGTTGGCGATTTCAGTTATATTAACTAGGTTTCCTCACGATGTTTTCCTTCACCGCCGATGGCAGTATTTCCAAGATAAACTCAGAAAGTACATACGAATTGAAAAAGTCACATTGCTAGGTACCTCCTTGCCCGGATTAGACCCCACAACCTTGTACATGAGAGGCGAGGCCACTGAGCCATCAAAACGAGAGATAGAGTACCTAGCATAATATTTTATTTTTACTTTTAAAAGGACGTTAAGTAAGGACCTACCATCTCTTGCCATTGCATACATCTTATCCTTGGAAAAATGTTTCATCTATATCAAGGCACTTTGTAATAAACACAACATGTGCGTTATATTTCACCACCATAGCGGAATTAGAAATTTCGAAAAGAGGATCATCCGCCTCCGTGGCGCAATTGGCTAGCGCGTTCGGCTGTTAACCGAAAGGTTGGTGGTTCGAGCCCACCCGGGGGCGTTTATTTTTGTGTACGTTTTATACAACTTTTCGGTATTGTTTGTACGTTTGTCATCGTCAGTTTTTTTTTTTACATTAAAACTGGCAGTGTTGTGACCATGTTTTGTTCAGTTCACTTAATATTGTATTACTTTTCTTGTTTTGAATATTATAGTACTTACTGCTGATTTTATTCTATTTAATCCTGAACCACTTTTTTAAAGTCCAACTTATTACAAAATGTAATACTTAAATAATAAAATATCGAATAAACAATAATATAAAAAATAAAATAAAATATTAGAATGTGTGTATGTTATTTTTATCGTTATAACGCGTTGCTATTATTATACAAAACAAGATTATAGCATCAAATAATAATAGTATGTATTAATATGAAGCGATTTGAAATTTCGGCACTGTTCACAAGCCTTCGATAGCTCAGTTGGTAGAGCGGTGGACTGTAGTTGTAAGGAAAAGCTGATATCCATAGGTCGCTGGTTCAAATCCGGCTCGAAGGAATTCTTTTTGTTTTTTATTTCTTTAGAATACACTTTTTTTTCGCTCTTATAGTGTGAAAATCAGGAAAATCCGTTAATTAATAGTAGTGTTATTGCATGACGTGTTTACAATATGGTTATTTCACTATATTTATCGGGATTAATTTCTTTCAACCTACCGTTTTCAATAAAATAAACCTTACCTACCTTATAGCACCATAAATAACTCTAGTAGGTACTCGTGTAATTAAATTAAAAATAAATATACTTAACATAAGACAGTTAAAAGTTTATAAAAAAAATAATATAATTATGTATGTCAATACTTGCTTACATAATCAATATTTATAATTTTTATGCATCATAAATATCATAATATTTGGCATCAAGGTCAATGCTTTAAAGGTTAGGCTACACAGATAATTTCCTGCAGATATAGATTATAATAATATATTTTTGTACTAGTTACCCTCGACACAGACTGATATCCGCTTATATTTTGCGTGATTTCCTAATATTGACCTTTATTTGTTGATCGAATGACGTCACTATTGTTTCAGCTGTTTCTTGGACAGATATTTCAGCAGTGTTTTGTTTTAGGTTTAATTACATAACTGTTGTGTTATTTATTTTTAACTAACAATACAGTCACTCAAATGTCTCGCTGGTGGTGACGTGTGTGTTGATCATTAAGTTCCCTTTAAAATTGGTTGAGCTAATTGGTGCTGATCCATGCGTCATGTTTGTGAACGGGCGCCGTCAGTTGGGACTGGTCGTCTCTTAGCTGCCATGGCTTATTTTTAATTTAGTTGTTTTAGTTTTATCTTTTTATTACGGACGCTTTTTAACGTGCACGTCTTTCTATATTGTTCTCACAATCATGTATATTTTCAACATGAACGATGTAACCAATATTTTGATTTAAAAGAGTGTCCGTGGAGTTTCTTGTCCGTTCTTCTCCATAGGGATCTACTACGCTTTGGAATGGGCAACTAGCTTCATCTTTCTGACTGACCGACCCATTGACAATTCAAAAGTGCCTGAGTTTTGAGTTCGAGTTTGAGTTGAATAAACAACAAGTGACTGCCTCGTTGGTCTGGTGGTCGCAAGTGCTGCTGCTGAGCGAGAGGTCTTGGATTTGATTCCCGGTCGGGCAGTGTTACTTAGGTATTGTGTTTTTCCATGTGGAATTTCTCAGTAGCAGCCTGGAGTCTGGATTTGTACCCGGTTGATGACAATAGGCGCGCCTCCTATTACGTGGCACTTGAACATAACTGGCGAAATGTGGGTGTACTATAGGTAGGTACATCTCTGCTTTATCCATCGGGGCATATAAACGTAATGTTATGTTATGTTAACTATCTATCAGTTAAGTTAGCGGCTCTGATTGATTTCTGGACCAACTTAGACTTATTTAAACCACTCCTTTCTATTGAATTTCAGCCTATTGTGATTGTGACTGTAATTTATAATACAGGTAAGTACGAGTATTCATGTAAACAAAAAAAATGAGTTCGTTAACTCTTATAAGACACATCACCTGCCTAGTCTTTTCCCAACTATGTTGGGGTCGGCTTTCAGTCTAACCGGATGCAGCTGAATACCAGTATTTAACATGGAACGATTGTCTATCCACATCCCAGGTAGGTACTGGGTAATACGATACCCCTTGGTAATACTGGTAGTCAGACTTTCGGGCTTCTGACGACCCGTAACGACTGACAAAGATCCACGAATGACAGCCGGAACCAACGGCTTAACGTGCTTTCCGAGGCACGAAGGGGTCTCGGTACCAATGTAAAGATGGTCTCCCATCCACGGACCAACCGCGGCAAGCGTAGTTTAACCAGATCGGTCGATCCGTGCGACTCTTATTACTTAGTCACAAGCCCCTCGAAACTGCATTATAAGAACAAGATATAAGCAGACAGATATTTTTCTTTTACCTTGCAGTAGCACCAATCAATTTGGTTCGTATCACGTCTAAATGATTAACGACACAGTGTAGCCAGGACATTCATATCAAGATTTTGTAACTTCGTCTTAGAACTTAACACCGAACGCTTTCGGTTACCTAGACCACCTTGAAATCAATCCTATTCCTTTCTAAATATACTTTGCATACGACGCGTGAGAAAAATATGCAGAATAACTAATGTACAGTGAAACTCACTATACAACGTGTAACGTTAAATGCGCAAAACCTCTAAAGGGGTTTACTTTTTTTTTAATCGCGAAAAAAAATCAACTGTTCAGTACATTTTGACGAATTATGCGATGTACTGCACAGCTGATTTTTTTTTCGCGATTTCAGGTTTGTTGCCTTATTAAAAGTTGTTCATAATGATGAGTACAATGACGCTTTAAGAGGTTTTGCGTATTTAATGTAACACGTTGTACATTAGTCATTATTTTTCTTTGCTTGTCTTATTTGGTAAAGAAATATGGCGGACTGGTATTTGGATTTTGGGAAGTTTTGAGAGGAGTGTTATTAGGTTTTTCCGTTCGGGATTTCTCACTAGCAGATCCGAGTTTGGATTTGTGCCCGATTGTTGGCAATAGGCTCGCCCCCTATTACATTGGACTTAAACATAAGTGGCGAAATGTGGTGTACCTAAGTACTATGGGTACACCTCTGCCAAACCCTTTGGTGAAACAAGGCGTAAACGTCATGTTATGGAGATGAGTTAAAAAAAAAACTTTTGTACAAAAAAATACAATCGACTTCCAAAAACAACACTACAAAGTGAAAAATAACTTTAATTTCGAAAGTCGGTGTCTAGTTAAATGTATTTTCATTTTTTACCAGCGAATTCCGAAATTAAAGTTATTTTTCACTTTGTAGTGTTGGTTTTGGAAGTCAGTTGTATTTTTATGTAAAAAAGTTTTTACTTTTCCCTTTTTAGTTGTGTACCTACCCCACACAAATTGTAATACCACTACCTGCAAAACAAAGAACATCTTATATAAAATTCTCGTGTCACAATGTTCGTTCCCGTACTCCTCCGAAACGGCTTGACCGATTCTCATGAAATTTTGTGAGCATATTGAGTAGGTCTGAGAATCGGCTAACATCTATTTTTCATACCGTTACTTTTTATCCCGGTCTACGCGGGTGAAACCGCGGGGCGCAGCTAATCATCCATATAAAAGTGAGGAAAAAATACGTATTATTGAAGCTAACTCAAAAACTACCAAAGCAAAGTTAATCAATTTTATATGGGACCAACTGTGATGTATACCCTCTCGAATAAAACAAAAAAAATCCAAATCGGTCCAGCCATCTTTGAGTAATCGGGGAACATACATAAAAAAAAAAAAAAAAAGGTTCCGACGAATTGAGAACCTCCTCCTTTTTGAAGTCGGTTAATAACTACTGATATGATAAAATTCGTGTTTGTTTACCAAATAAGTCAAGAGGCTACAGTACGACACAACTTAAATGTAGGATCGGCAAAATTCGTAAAACCGATCACGATCCGAATTGAGTGCGCCTTCAACAACACTGATCTTTATTACTGCTTTAGGCGAAAATGATATTTACGCATACGCAATAACTTGTAAAGTCCTAAAACCAATCACATTCGTAAAATTAATATGACTGAATGCAAATTTTCAAATTTATGCTACATTTAAGTTGTGTCGTAGGTAGGTACTGTAAGTAAATAATCACATCTAACCTAATATCATTAAATAATTGTTTGTTAAATAGTTGTTTGTAAAAGATCTGCAAGTACTACTCCGATTACAAAAATTCTTTCACTGGTAGGTACACATTGCCGAGTGACGTAGGATCAATGACGTATACATCATTGCGTAGGATAGGATTTGTGAAAAGCAGAAGCTAGCTTCTGCCCACGACTTCTTCCGCATGTTTTAACATTTAAGAAATCCTATCCTTGATAAAATAAAATATTAGATTGTAACGTCAAATACTAGCGTAAACCCCCGTTCCTACAGGCGTAATAAAATCGCGGCGGGATTTTATAGCGCACTGGATTTTCAACGCTCAGCTTAGCGCCGAGAGTGCAAAACCAACAGTGTGTTTTTTCGACGCGCTAGAATGTACTCTGTTATTGTCTCAACGCTCGGCTCAACAACGAGAGTTGAAAATCCAGTGCGCTATAAAATCCCGGCGCCATTTTATTGCGCCCGTGGGAACGGGGGTTTACAATCTAATATTTTATTGATCTGCACTGACAATCTAACGGGTGTACGGATGTCCTATATTGTAGTTTTTATGTCAATTGATATAATTACTATGTCACGTGATCACGTCATACTATGAGTGATAGACGAGGTTGCTGTGTTTGTATGAGTCATGAGTCCAAGAAATTAATAATTATTATGAGAACAGTAATTAAGTATGCACTTATTGTTCGAGTAGCCTTAAGTTATCGGATATTAAAACAAATTAAAGGTTTTAGGAGGCCCAGTGGTAACAAGTGCGACTTACGAGTCGTAGGTTCGAACCAAGACAGGCGCTTTACTTTGTGTAAATTATTTCATCACCACTGCTCTCAAAACGGTGAAGGAAAACATCGCGAGGAAACCAGCATGTCCTAGAACCAAAAAATTGGAAAACATGTGTCATCTACCAACCCGCACTGGGCCCGCGTGGTGGATTACGGCCCACTCCCTCTCACAGAGAGGAGGCCTGTGCCCCAGCATGCAGCAGTGGGAACATTGTAGGCTGATTATGTTAAAGATTTTTAATTAAAAGACGCATTACAGCTGTGACTTTACTTTACTTTTGTTTTACTTTTTTTCTTTTTTTTTTCTAGTAGTTTCTAGTAGCCTTATTATTATTAAGCTACCACACAGGGAAGGGTGTGACAGCTCCGACACAAGTACTATTGTAACTTACTGGGGCTGCCTCAATTTATGTACAACACAATGTTTAGTTAAAATAAATGTTTTTTTTTAATTTTTTTTTTTGTAATACTTTATTTATGAATGAACCATAAAGCATTTCTTATATTTTGAGACTTGTATGAGACCAGACCTCCGTCCTTCGGGGTTATTGCGTGACACACTGACAGTAGCAATGGCTTTCATTTTGACAGTTCAACAACATTCATTGCGTTATTTACATTGTTGAGCAGACAAATTTTTCGAACATATGAAGCAATAGATTAGCTATATGCTTTAGGTTACGCAATTAGGATGCTGGAGTGGAGACCGCGTACCTGTCGGTAAGCGTAGTGACTGGGACGCACCCCAGCTGGATGGACCGACGATTATAAAAAGGATGGGACAGACTGGATGCGAAGGCGGAGGACAGGACATGGTGTTGTGGCGCAGCCTGGGAGAGGCCTATTTCCAGCAGTGGACTGCGATATGAGTTGATTGATTGATGAGACCACACCAAGTCAATTACAAATTTCTCGAATGTTTTTCTTGAATAAATTTATTTCATATACGTTAATAACAATTAATAAATAACTGATCCAATAAATAACACGATATTATTGTATATCACAGCAGGCGCTTGCCTGCTAACATTCCAGACATAAGGGCAGTGTGTCCCTGATCTTAGAACGGTAGTTTTAGAAAGCAATAGATGTGTATTTTATTCGATTTATATACTTGTCTGTACGCGATTTACCTGTGCCTGTGTTTAAAACACGTTAGTTCCTACTTTCGACACTTGGTGTCGCCATCTTGTCTGATCCTCACATGTTTATACTTACAGTATCGTGTACCTACGTTTGTATAGAGAAAATAAATTCTTCATTTAGCTCAAAACTTAAAACTACAGAAATCTTATTTATTATTTATCTCGAAGTTCTTATATTTAATGGACAGTAAATGATTAGTCGAAAAAATATGAAGTAAATGTAATTAAAACAAAAATCTCGACTAAATGTCAAATCTTCAGGCATTTGATAAATATTCAACGTTATCTAACACGTTACTAATCTTCAAAAAATACTTAATTCGTTTTTTCCTTCGAAAAAAACAAGTTCTCAGTTACGGCACCCGGATGTTCTCGTTCTACTCCTTGTTTTTTAAAACCACATACTTAATTACCTACCTCTTAATTTTGTATTAGCATTGACTGTGAATGTACAAACAATGATAAAAAAAAAACACTTTTAATGTTATAATTTGTTGCTTATAATTTTACTACCTGCTAATACTCCGGGTTTTTCGTGGGTGCTAGGCTACCTACGAAGAACCTAGTAGTATCAAAAACTCAAAGCCCGCCCCAGGTCTGACAACCAGTCTTACCAAGGGGTATCGAGATAACCAGTAACTGGTTGTGGAGATCAGAAGTAGTCGCGCCTACATACTGGTGAAACGCATGTGACTAAAAAAGTGATGAATATACATGTTGATGGCCGGTGAGGCAGAGGAAGGCCAAAGAAAAGATGGATGGATTGAGTGAGGAATGATATGAAAGAGAAGGGAGTGAATGATAGCGTGACGGTTGACAGGGGAGAATGGAAGAAGAAAACGTGTTGCGCCGACCCCAAGTAATATGGGATAAGGGCAGGAAGATGATGACTGGTATTCAGCTATATTCGGTTAGACTGGAAGCCAACCCCAACGTTATAGTTGGGAAAAGGCTAGGCAGATTGTTTTTTTTTTTTCATTTGTTGTTTCCCATTATCCGTTTTCTTTTCCAAATTATTTCGAGTTTGCGTATTAGTCTAACCCGACAGATTGAGTTGAAGGATTGATTAATTGATCAATATTTTAATGATATTTAATTTAAAAAAAAAAGAAAAGAGAAATAAGTTTAAAAAACTGTAACCCCCGAATAAGGAAATAATATACAAGTGATCTAAAAAGTACGAAACAAGAAAAATTCTTGGGAAATAATGTTAAGATTTAATGCAGTTTTTTAATGTTGTCGAATTTATTACTTAAAAAATTTCAAAATAGTCAATTTAACAACATGACAACAACAACAACAATTATTCATTAAGTAACATGTTTTTAACGGCCGCACGGGTACTTACGGGTCGATTAATTTGCCACGGTTACATACCGAGACTCCTCCGTGCCTCGGAAAGCACGTTAAGCCGTTGGTCCCGACTGTCATCCGTGGATCTTTGACAGTTGTTACGGGTCGTCAGAAGTCCGAAAGTCTGCCAACCAGTCTTACCAAGGGGTATCGTTTTACCCAGTAACTGGGTTGAGGAGGTCAAATAGGCAGTCGCTCTATGTAAAATACTAGTATTCAGTTGCATCCGGACACTGGAAGCCAACCCCAACAAAGTTGGGAAAAGGCTAGGCAGATGATGAGTACTTAACATCTTTTTAAATTGGTTGCAAGGAATGATTTGAAAATCGAAACAGCTACGGCATTACACTTCAAATAATAACTCACAAATCGTTTAATTACATTTTGACACGTATACATCAGGTGAATAGCATGTTTTGATATATTAGGTGTTAAAGTTATATTGGTAATGACTTCATTATTAATATATTTTTGGATCATCTCACGGTTTTGTAATAGGTATTTCGAAACCGCCAGGTTGATTTAACGATGTTTGAAAACATACGCGGCAGAAATGTTACCGTTTAAGGCGACGAACGTGGTTGACGACGATGATACTAAGCTTGTTTTCAAAGTGCGATTTTTCGTAGTGTCAGCCGTGTCAGCCACATACGCCGCATGATATGCCGTCAGCCACATGTGGCTGACACGGCTCAATTGCTTTGGAAAATTTTTATTTATTTATTTATTTTATTTATTTATTCACTCCAAACATACAAATATCCTTACAGGCTAGACCCAATGCGATATTGTAGCACACATATATAAATTAGATAGTTCCACTGCTTGTACCATAACAAATTCTATGGGTAGCTATTCTCTCAAATTCACCCAAAGTGCAACAGAATATGTCGACGTCATCAGCAATGAGGTTGAGAGTGCGGAGCGCGTTCGTCAGCGGGGCCTCACGTAGCAAGTTAGTTCGCGCGCGCGGTACCGCCAGCAACCGCGGCTAACGACGACGACCCACATACCCGTCTGGCACGACTAGTTCCACCCTTCGCAATATATCCGCATTGTGTATCTTCCCTCTAATTATCTTAAAGATATAAGTAACAAGTGTGAGTTGCCCCCTGACCCTCAGTTCGTTATATCCGACCATACCTAAGATAAATAATGTTGGATACATTAAAGGATAAAATGGATATACCCCGTATTCCCTCATATATATATATCTAATAAATTTATTTTGTACGCGCTCCAACATGAGACTATATTTAGTTTCATGCGGAGCCCAGATAACTGATAAAATGTCAGGTTTACGTGGCTGACAAGGCTATAAACGTGTTAACGGTTACTGCGAAATGTGTTGCACCGGGCGTATTCATCAGCTTAGTTAAAGTTATCTGGGTAGGTACACGTCTGACAGAAGTGACAGATAATATTTAACATTAACAATATCAACGAAGCGTGGGCGGTTAAGGTTACAGTTACATCGGGAAAAGCAATATTTTGTAAAAGATGATGATCACTAATTGGCATTAGGCTATTTTAACTTAGATAAATTACAAACTGACTCACTAAAAAGTGAAAAATAAAAAACTTTTTTCAAAAAAAAAAAAAAAAAAACGACCAACTTCCTAAAAAAAAACGACAAAGTGAAAAATATCTTTAATTTCGGAAGTCGGTGGTAAAAAACTAAAATACAGATCCCAAGACTGACTTCCGAAATTAAAGTTATTTTTCACTAGTTTCAGAGGAAGATTAAAATACATCGTTGAAGCAAATCTAAACAATCATACCAAGGACATGTTCGGTGGAATCGCGTCCGGAATCACTCTCATTTAGATGTTATTGCCGATCTAATGAATTAATGGTGTTTTAATTTTGCATATACACGTACCTATTCATTAAAAACCATTTTATATAACAATGTTAACTTAATGTGGATAGGTTAGGTAAGGTTTTAAATTGATAACAGCCGCACGGGTCAATATTTACTGAAATAATTAACCTATACCTAATATAATTAAATCTTATATATAAAATTCTCGTGTCACAATGTTCGTTCCCGTACCCCTCCGAAACGGCTTGACCGATTCTCATGAAATTTTGTGAGCATATTGAATAGGTCTGAGAATCGGCTAACATCTATTTTTTATCCCGGTCTACGCGGGCGAAACCGCGGGCCGCAGCTAGTTAATTAATAAAAATAACAAAATTAAACGAAATGTAGTCTGACAATCAGTCTCACCAAGGGGTATCGTATTAACCAGTTAATGGGTTGTGGAGGTCAGATAGGCAGTCGCTCCATGTAAAATAATGGTATTCAGCTGCATCCGGTTAGACTGGAAGCCGACCCCAACATAGTGTGGAAAAGGCTAGGCAGATTGATTGATTTAACAAAATGATATCTTAACTAAAACTATTCACGTCGAACCTTCGTCGAAAAAAAATCTTCGTATTGTTTCTCTGATTGAATAGCTACCGCGCAAGTACCTACATGTTGTAAAAACATCTGTTTATGTATGAAAGCTCCATTAATTTATTTCTGTCCGTAGACGTACCGAGTGGGTGTTCTATTTTCATTGCATAACATACAAATGTATGGAGATTCTCTAATACATGACCTTGTCCGTCTGTCTGTTTACGTTACACAACGTTGAACGTATACTTACTAATAAATCTTGTTGTTTCGATATTTTAGCATCTTAAACTAGATTTAGCTGCTGCAATTGTGCATCATGTAGTCATCTGATTAAGTAATCAAAGTTGCCACATATTAAAGAGAAGATACATTAATTTGAAAGTAGCTCGTCGTAGCAGTAGTGAGGAGCTCGTGGCTAAGTAATAACAGCCGCACGGGTCGATCCATCAGGTTAAGCTACGCTTGTCAGGGTTGGTCCGTGGATGGGTGACCATCTTTACATACCGAGACTCCTCCGTGCCTCGGAAAGCACGTTAAGCCGTTGGTCCGGCTGTCATTCGTGGATCTTTGACAGTCGTTACGGGTCGTCAGAAGCCCGAAAGTCTGACAATCAGTCTTACCAAGGGGTATCGTATTACCCAGTTAATGGGTTGTGGAGGTCAGATAGGCAGTCGCTCCATGTAAAATAATGGTATTCAGCTGCATCCGTTTAGACTGGAAGCCGACCCCAACATAGTTGGGAAAAGGCTAGGCAGATTGATTGACATTAATTTGAAAGTAAATAAAAACGACGATATACCTATATGAGTGTATATACGAGTAGGTATATCGTATATACCTATACTTACCTAGGTAGGTACAGTCAGCAACAAAAGTCGATTAACACTTCAGTTTTTTAAAGCTTAATTATTGAGCAAGATATTTAATTAAAAACGGAACAGAAGTATAATTTAAAGATCTACTAGACTCTTAGTTATTTTAGGAAAAAAAGAGATAATCAAATCATTTTGTATTAATTTACGTGATGTGTAAAAAAGTAGCAGTGTTAATCGACTTATGTTGCTGACCGTACTTCTAGAATTAATTTTCTTTTGCGGGCCGAGTTTTCAATCGTCAGATTAAATTTATTTGTAGAATAAATATATTGACATATTGACATATTTTCTGTACAAAAGCTGAGAAACCGAAATTTTTATTTTTCTGATTTTTCAATTTCCAGAAGATGAAAAATTGGCCCTGTTATTTTCCCAATCTATTAGTATCAGTTAGTTAGTTAAAAATGCTGACTGATTTTGTCTTTCATAATTATAAAGTAGGTAGGCAGGCTCTAGAAGAACCTAGATTAAGAAAAAAAAATAAAACATAGATTTAGATCAAAATAAAGGAAAAAAATCCCTAAAAATATTTCCATTAGATACATCTACAATTTTTTGAAATAGTGTTATTTGTGTTGTTTGTATTGTAATGAAATCTATATCAATCTGCCTAGCCTTTTCCCAATTATGTTGGGGTCGGCCTCCTGTCTAACCAGATGCAGCTGAATACCAGTATTTTACATGGAGCGACTGCCTATCTGACCTCCACAACCCGTTAACTGGGTAATACGATACCCCTTGGTAAGGCTGGTTGTCAGACTTTCGGACTTCTGACGACCCGTAACGACTGTCAAATATCCACGAATGACAGCCGCGACCAACGGCTTAACGTGCTTTCCGAGGCACGGAGGAGTCTCGGTATGCAAAGATGGTCACCCATCCACGGACCAACCCCGGCAAGCGTAGCTTAAACTGATGGATCGACCCGTGCGGCTGTTATTACTTAGCCACGAGCTCCTCCTAATTAAATCCTTATACTTACCTAAAAATAACTTGTCACCATAACTCATCTACAAGTAGATGTAAAATAAGTTTGATTGAGATCGGATGTATCTCATTAGAGTATAACGAGTTTCATATATTTTGCGTAACTTGTGAAGAAATGTAGCTCGAATGACTTCTCGTTGGCAACTAAGTACCGACAGCATATTGGTAAGAGAGAATATCGTAATCTCTAATTCATAAATAATTATCTTCGGCAGACATAATTTGTGTCATTATTTTAAATTGTTATATGGAAAATTAGATAGACATTACATTGAAATGTACGTTATTTATTTTCATAGGACTATTGCAATAAAAATACAGTACGTTATCGTTGTGTGTGCATTCTGCGCTTTTATAGGGTGTAAGTGTAAACAGTGGTAGTATTATAAGGGGTCATTGCACTCGTCATTATGAACAACTTTTACTATGGGACCAAACCTGAAATCGCGAAAAAAAAATCAGCTGTTCCCTACATTTTGACGAATTTTCGCGATTTCAGGTTTGGTCTCATAGTAAAAGTTGTTCATAATGATGAGTACAATGCCCCCTTAAAATATTGCCCTGTTTACACTTACACCCTGTATAATTTTTAACGTGACGTAATTGTGGACGTCCACGAGCCTACATTACCTCAAATGGCTTAGCATGATACTCCGTTACGTTGAAAATACTGCAGCATTAATTTTGAAATAAATATATGGTAAAATTGAGGATTAATATTACTATGTTTGACGAAAACACGATTCCATAAAATTTTCTCGATAGAAAAAAAAAAACCAGTTACCTCCAAACCGAACAATAAACCGCTGGTACAAATACTTCAAACTAGATCATGAAACTTTGCATAATAACAGAACTAGGTAAATAAAGCAGTCTTGTTTTTTATTTTTTTTTTGAAATTACCTTTATTTTCACATTAAAAAGTTATTAAGTACCTAAACTATCGGCGCCCCCTAAACCCCCGTTCGCACGGGCGTAATAAAATCGCGGCGGGATTTTATAGCGCGCTGGATTTTCAACGCTCTGCTAAGCGCCGAGAGTGCAAAATCTAACAGTGTTTTTTCGACGCGCTAGAATGTACTCTGTTATTGTTTAGTTGGATTCTCAACGCTCGGCTCAACAACGAGAGTTGAAAATCCAGTGCGCTATAAAATCCCGCCGCGATTTTATTACGCCCGTGCGAACGGGGGTTAACTCAGTCCACGAGCAGTATCGTGCGAGCGAGATAAAAATTGAGGTAGTATGTAGGTGGCTCTTAACACAGGGAAAAATAAAATAAAATTTATGGAAATATTTAAGAAGAAACTTATAATTTGGAACGGACGGAACGGAAGTCCACGGTATTGTTATAACGTGCACATATTTCCATACATTTTATGAACGAGGACGTCCACAACAATATCGTCACGTTACAAATGATAAAAGAGCACATTTGCTAACAGATTTTCTTGTTCTGGATTGATAAGCCTAACTGCAGTACTATTCTGTACAAATCTCACACCGTGAAAACCTAGGTGAAGTGATTTGTCATTCTACCTGATGCCTAGGGATTGACACTGTTGACAGCTCACTCCACGCTCACTTCACCTAAGTTTTCACGGTGATATTTGTATAGAATAGCACTGCTGTTGTCAAAGTCTACCTTATAATATAAACTTCTGATTTAAAATCTTCAACACAGTATTTCTCTGATACTGGCCACTGGACTTGGGTGTGGGAGGCACATATGATTACCACCAATGCAACAAAGGTGAAATCATTTAGTAATGCTACTCATTATAAAATGTTACCCAGTAAACCCTTATTTAATTTCAAGAAACACTATCACAATTGGTCCAAATCGGCAAAATATTCGTAGCTAATCTCAAAGCTGCTATGCGCTATCTAAAAGTTGATAATGTGCTGCGACGCAATCATTATGAGTGGCGCCTGCGCAGTACCCACTACAGAATCGTGAGCAAGTACTCACGACGACAATCTATTACATGGGATTACAGAGTATTATAAAGAATTTCGATTTAAGTTCCTCTGTAATGACTATTATGAGGTCGTAAGTTTTGCTTTGTTGGGTTTAGTTAGTTTCATCAAGGGGCTCGTAGCTAATGATAACAGCCGCACGGGTCGATCGAAGGATAAGCTATGCTTGCCCCGATCGGTTCGTGGATGGGTAACCATCCATTACATATCGAGACCCCTCCATGCCTCGGAAAGCACATTAAGCCGTTGGTCCCGGCTGTCATTCGTAGATCTTTGACAATCGTTACGGGAAGTCAGATGCCCATTGCAAAGGTTTGACAACTAGTCTTATCAAGGGTTAGTGTTACCCAGTCAGGTCAGATAGGCAGTCGCTCCATGTAAAATACTGGTATTCAGTTGCATCTGGTTAGACTGGAAGCCGACCCCAACATAGTTGGGAAAAAGCTAGGCATATGATGATAGAAATAAATATAATTTATCATCGAAGCTGTTGAAGCTAAAGTAAGTATTTTTGAAGCTGATAATTGAAAAGATCATGTATCTAGGTGCATGTAGTACCTATGCTTTATTGTTTACAGTACCTACATGTAGTAGGTACTGTAAACAATAAAGCATTGATGCTTTGATCAAGCCTCGTTAATAATAGGTCTTTACCTATGAAATTGCCGTTTTGTATGAAAAAATTTAAACGAATTTTTTTCATGCATTTTTTATTTGTATTAATCGAAGTAATCACCCATGCAATCAATGCATCTTTGCCAACGCAGTGGCAGTTTATTGATGCTCTTCTTAAAGAAATTAGCTGGACGGGAGGCAACAAATTCTTCAAAGGCATTTTGTACTGCCTCTCGGGTATTGAATTTTTTTCCCGCCAAGAAGTTATCCAAATTCTGGAAAAAGTTGTAGTCTGTAGGCGCAAGGTCTGGTGAGTAGGGCGGATGACGGAGAGCTTCCAACCCCAGTTCTTGCAACTTGGAGACCGTCTGCTGTGCAGTATGAGGTCGCGCGTTGTCGTGCAGGAGCAGCGGAGACGAGCGATTGACCAATGCTGGTTGGAGATGTGCCAGCTTCTCCATCATTGTGTTCAGTTCTTCACAGTACACATCTGAAGTAATGCTCACCCCGTTTGGTAAGAAGCTGTGATGAATCACACTGGCGCTAGACCACCAAACAGTGACCATCACTTTTCTAGGGGTAAGTTTTCGTTTAGGGCATTGTTTAGGTGCTGAACCAGGATCCAACCAACTTGCTGAGCGCTTGCGGTTATCAAACAGAATCCATTTTTCATCGCAGGTAACAATGCGGTTCAAAATTCCTTCATTTGTGTGTCTGTTGAGCAGTGCAAGTCACGTCTCGACGCGTACTTCGCGCTGGCGATCATTGAGTTCGTGGGGCACCCATTTGTCAAGCTTTTTTACCTTGACAATTTGACGCAAATGGACCAATATTGTTTTGACGCTAACGTCGAAAGCTGCTGCTAATTCAGCCGTAGATTGTGTATCATTAGCTTCCACAATCGCCTTTAATTCGTCATTGTCGACCAAAGTCTTCGGACGACCGCGAGGTTCATTTTTCAGGTCGAAATTTCCAGAACGGAAGCGAGCAAACCAATAACAAGTGGTGCGTTGGTTTGTAGTGTTAGCTCCGTAAACGTCGTTGATGTTGCGTGCCGTTTGTGCCGCGTTGCTGCCACGACGGTACTCATATTCCATAATTACTCGAATTTTTAACGTATCCATGATGACGAAAAAGATTGAAATGCGATGAAAATGTAACACTAATCAATAAACAAATGACTACTTTTGGAAAAAAAAAATCCATGTTTTTAAAATAAAATTAATTTGAAATTAGAATTCTTAGCCAAAACAAAAATTATTTTGATTTGAAATGGCCAGTACTGCAGAATGGCAATTTCATAGGTAAAGACCTAATATAATACTGGCTGATATTCAATTAATCAAATATGGAATATCTTCTGTCAAGAAAACGATCCCCGTTTTCTTGATAGGATGACAGACAGAATCTGATGAAGGCTCGGCATAGAATTAATTTAGTACGAGTGTTTTATAATTTATTCTGAAGCTTAAAATACAGAGGGCATCAGCCCCTCAGTCCCTCTCGTATTATTAACCGACTTCAAAAAGGAGGAGGTTCTCAATTCGTCGGAACCTTTTTTTTCATTTTTTTTTTATGTATGTTCCCCGATTACTCGAATATGGCTGGACCGATTTGGATTTTTTTTTTGTTTGAAAGTGTCCCATGATCTTCAAGTCAGGATCTGATGATGGGATCCTGGAGAAATAGAGAGAACTCTTCCAATTTTATAGGCACGCTTAAAGCGATTTGGATAGTTTTTGGAAGAGTACTTTCTCAGAGTGGTCCCATTTCAATTTGGTGAAGATCTGATGACGAACTTCTGAGATAGGCAACGGAACTCCTCAATAAATGATAGCAAATGGACTGAGATTGCTGAAATCTCATGTCTGTCTATTGTTTACACCAGTTCATAACATAACATCACGCCAGTACGCTGTGAAGGGGTAACCACGTGTGAACCACTAAAAAGTGAAAAATTAAAACTTTTTTTACAAGAAAATACAACCGACTTCCAAAAACAACACTACAAAGTGAAAAATAAATTTAATTTCGGAAGTCGGTAGCAAAAAAGAAAATACGTTTAATCAGACACTGACTTCCGAAATTAAATTTATTTTTCACTTTGTAGTGTTGTTTCTGGAAGTCGGTTGTATTTTCTTGTAAAAAAGTTTTTTAATTAACATACAACTACACTGACCTGCAAATTGCAAAAAAAAAACGTAAGAAAATTTTAACTTTGCGGGCTACCTTAGCACATCCCCCTTAAAAGTCTCGTAGTTATTAGCGTTTAAAATCTTACATGTTTTTGTCGGTCAGACATATTGAGCTTACCACCAGTAGGTACACAGAGCGAAAAGACGTATTCACGTCAAAAATCTTTTATGTAATTTATTAGATGTGTCTTATCAATAATATGACATAATAGAACAACTCACTTGTATCCCCAGAAGGAAGAAGATTAAGCAGAGGTGTACAGACAACATCACATCAAACCTGATGTGATGTTGTCTGTTGTCAGCAATTTGACAGTTTGATATAACCATATCAAACTGTCAAATTACTCCAAATGATTTTACACCTGAAAATGTTGACTATTAAGTTCAAAATCAAATGAGAAAATTTGTCGTACCTTGACTTGCTGCTGTGTGTACCTACACACACCCACATTTACACACTGCCAGTTATGTTAGTCCAACCAAACTCTGGGTTGTTCCTAAAATATTCCTGAAAACCAATACTGATCTGACCTGGGAATTGCGTAACACATTATCAATCGGAGTTGGTTTCATTTCGAAACAAATTGCTTCATATGTTCAAAAAATTTGTCTGCTCGACAACGTAAATGACGCAATTAATGTTGTTGAACTGTCAAAATGAAACCAACTCCGATTGATAATGTGTTACGCAATTAGGGTGCAGGACCCCTCATGCCAGCTGTAGCACTTGCGATCACAAGACCAACGATAAAGAAAAAAATCAAAAGTTATTAAATTCCCTGCTGGTTGCTGGGACCCATTCAGAAAGATTCACAGCTTTGCCTGTTTTAACAGCTGAGTACATACTAATAATAATCCTAAAATAAATTTAATTAATTATGTGTGTACCTACCTGTACATTGTACATTAGCTATTTTCACGTCTAAACAAAGAAATACCATGATCTAATGAATAAACCAATGTATACAAATTACAGTGGGAATCCATTTCTTAAGTTACAATTAATTAACAATAACTAAAAATTTACATAAGAAGCGTTCATCTCATCTCTTCAGAAGACATTACAAGGATCGTTGAACACACAAATTCTTGTTTCCTAAAAACCGCTATTAATCGTATATTCACTGTAAACGTATGAATCGGTAGCATTCATTCTTTGTTTAGTGACTACACAAAGTTTATTGGAAACTGTCATGATTACATCGACTGTTGCAATTGCAAGCTGAAAAAACTTTCTAGTATGAGAAGCAATGTATGTTGCATGTAAGTTTCAGTCACTAGGAGATTGCGATACGATTGTCAACCTGCATTGACCGATGCGCGGGGGAACGAACGCGCCTGACTCCATTCGCAGTAGTTCGCAGTCATCGTCTCGGACGGAGCGAAGCTACTCGCCCGTTCCCGCACAGTTTTCAAATTTCGAACTAAGCTTCGAAAAAGAACGCGTGCGGACTTTTTCTCCGAGAAAGTGACTCGTGAAATAAAAATTCAATAAAACCGGTGTTGCATCAATAAAAATTCGAAAGTTGAAAAGGATATTTTTTGGTCAAAGTTTTGTGTTAAGAGTTACGTCGTCTCCCTTACGGTGAGTGTTTTTTTAAATTAAAAAGCTAAGAAGATTTTTAATTTTAATTAAAAATTAATAAGTAGCTAATTATCACGTGATAGCGTGCGTTTGTAGCGATACAAGAAGAGATTCGTTTTCTTTTGCTTGTGAAGTTACAATGACATTTAAAATTACAAATCTTGAGTGAATAACTGCGCTGACGTGAGACTTACCACATATAATTAACAATAATCACGTAAACTACGAAAATTCTCTACATAGTCTTGTATCAGTTACAGCGAAAGAACATTATCGTTGGCAATGACATTAATGCAGGAAGGCGCAAGTTCGCAAAAAGATCGCACTTTGAAAATGAAAAGCGGTCTTTGCGCTAACTTTTATATTACTTACTCGGAAAAAATCTTTAATGTTTTTTTAAGAAGATCAATGAAATTACAGAACTCAGAAATTACTTTTTTTTTCGGTCTGACGGAGCTTTTTGTTGTCACAATAAATTTGATTTATTTTCAGTATTATTTTTAGTACCCTCTGAACAGTTTTTAGACACATAACTCCCATTCTTTACAAGGAAAATTAATGAAGAAAATCTACAATAATAGAAACTTTTTATCTAGCAAAAACTCCTGCGCACAAACGATCTTAGCAAAAGACATCAACGAACGCCACACATTTTATCTATCTTACATAACTAAAAGAAAAATTACGTAAAACAGCTATATTACCTAGAACGACAGGTGCACTGTCCGCATATTTCAATTATACAGTAACGCTTATATATTACTAACTGCGCCCCGCGGTTTAACCCGCGTAGACCGGGATAAAAAGTAGCCTAAGTGTTAATGCAGGGTATAAGCTATCTACATACCAAATTTCATCCAAATCGGTCCAGCCGTTTGAGCGTGAAAAAGTAACAAACATACCAACACTTTCGCCTTTATAATATTAGTGTGATGTTTGTAAAACTGGTCAGTTACTAAGTGTGTACATATTTTATGTTACGTAAATGATTTAGATTACAAAAGGTACGAACGGTTTCTAACAGTAATTCTTAGAAGTTTGTATTTACTGCTTAATACAAACTTCTAATGCTCCGGCCACATTAACATCAACGTCAATACTCATAAACGCCATAAACATCGCGGTAGTTAAATTCGATCAAGATTTGGTCAAATTATTGTGGTAAGTGGTAGCTACACACCACTTACCGCAATAATTTGACCAAATCTTAGCCGCAGGGCTAAAGCCCTTCAATGCGATAATCAACGGCATATCCCGTTAATGTGGCCGCGGCATAAGAGCATAATTTACGAACAATCAGATGTAATTCTTTACTTATATTTTTATCCTTTTTTTATTTATTTTTCCAAATAAATCTATATAAATAATAAAAAGAGAAGTCCTGACTGACTGACTCATCAACGCCCAGCCTTTGAATACATTTGAACCTAGAAAGCTGAAATTTTTCGCGGAGGTTCCTTTTATAAAATAGACAAGGAATAAGGAAGGCTTTTCCGGTAGTACGTAGGTACGCGGGCAAAAGTTAATAAAAAATAAATCCCGCTAACAATGCTAAGGTTATAATAAAGCATTCTACCTCCAATGGGAATGCAATTAATTTGCATAGGGAGTGTCGAAATGTTTATGATACTTAGTTTTGTAAGAGCAGGAATCAAATGAAAGCCTGGATTATGATGATAGATCTCCGAGATTAACAGCGTCTTAAAGATCATAGGTTATAAATGCGATTAGTTTAGACAGAATTAGCCAATGAACAAAGGCCTATGTAGAATAAGAGAATATAATATTATCTCTTTGTTATGTACAGATGCCAGCACATCAAGCTACCCGAAACTGTCAAATTTTCCCAATCAACCTTGAATCTAATGCTTTAGCGATAAAGATGAAAATCTATTAAAGAAATTTGACAGATTGTAGCAGCTTGATGTCTATACCTGCACCATAGTAATAAAATATTATTGTGTAAAAAAAAAAACAATTATGATGGCATAGTGTTAGAAAATAAGGAATAAGTGTTTAAGGAAAATAAAGCTATTTTTTTATGTACACCATAAAAATGCAAATATAGGTAAATGTAGAAATTTTACATAGGGTGACACAATGGATGGTATTACCGTTAAAAGCAAGCTTCTAAAGACCACAACAGACCAAAAAACTTATTTACAAAAAAATACAACCGACTTCCAAAAACAACACTACAAAGTGAAAAATAACTTTAATTTCGGAAGTCGGAGTCGGTGTCGGTGTTAAATGTATTTTCGTTTTAAAGTTATTTTTCACTTTGTAGTGTTGTTTTTGGAAGTCGGTTGTGTTTTTTTGTAAAAAAGTTTTTATTTTTCACTTTTTAGTTGTGTACCTACCCCACACAAATTCTAATACCACTATCTGCAAAACAAACTAGAACATCATCCACATAAAAGTGGGGAAAAAATACGTATTATTGAAGCTAACTCAAAAACTACCGAAGCAAAGTTAATCAATTTTATATGGGACCAACTGTGATGTATACCCTCTCGTAGAATACAAAAAAAAATCAAAAAAAAAAAAAAAAAAAAAAAAAAAAAAAAGGTTCCGACGAATTGAGAACCTCCTCCTTTTTGAAGTCGGTTAAAAATACGATGATGTAAAATAATTATACAATATTTAATAAGTGTACGAATAAACTTCCGTTTGCAATATTGTCGGTTTCTACATCTGTATCTAGATCTATACCGTTTGAAAATATATGTAATGTACACACATCAAAAGTGTCTAGGGATCAACATATATTTTTGCAATAACTTTTCTCCTGATTGATATTAATTAAAATTTTCTTTAAGGATTCATCAAATAAAGTGTTTTCGTTTGTCACAGTAACGATAAACCAAGTCACCTTTGCATTAATAAAGAAATTTGCCATTTTCCTAATAAAGGGATTTTTGACATTTGAACCACTAACATTAAAGTTCGAAAAAAAGACTGAAATAACAGTTTTCTTTAAAATTTTATTGGGTAACTTAAACAAATAATAATCCGTGTTTCTACCGCGAACACTAACAACACAAGAACATCGGTTTGGCATACTCAAAATGAGTTCATCCAAATCACGCTGTGGAATGGCCGCCCATGTTCGTTGCAACAACAAAAAAAGGTCTTCTTGCGACTGGATACCCTCCATATTCGGCAGAGCTCTTCTCTGTAGCATATCCCATGCATGCTCAATCGGGTTCAAGTCTGGCGACTGAGCAGGCCAGGGCAGGACATTGATGTTAGCTGCGGCGAGAGTCTGTCTTACAACTCTTGCGGTGTGCGGTCGTGCATTATCATGCATTAACTGAAATAAGGGACCGATTTGCACTTGTAGAGGAACGATGACGTCTGATACAATCGTCTCAGCATAAATTTGAGCGTTGAGGTTGCCTCTGATCCAAATCAACTCAGTTCTTCCGCCGATCCAAATACCCGCCCATACCATGATGGTTCCACCACTATAAGGATGGACTTCCTGGCAGGATTTTAATCGCTGTTGGCGTCCAGGGGTTCTCCAGTATCGTATACGTCTTGTATCCGGTCTCATACCAAAACGAGACTCATCAGAAAAGCACACGAAACGCCATTGTTCTTCTGCCCAATTTCTGTGTTCAAGAGCCCATTGATATCGAATCCTACGATTGTGCATTGCTATAGGTGGTACCCGTAGCGGTCTTCGGGAATGAAGGTTCACTTCATGCAAGCGGTTTCTGACTGTTTGGTCGCTAATTAAGTTCCCTGAAGAGTGAGTGAAGCCTCACGGCTAACATCATGGCGGTTATAGTTGGAGCTCTTCGAGTTAAGATTTGAATGTATCGGTCTTGTCTCCGTGTGGTGCAGCGATACCGTCCTCCATGGCGCTCAGCCACGGTACCAGTGCTTCGGTAACGTGTCCAAAGTCGACTGATAACACTCTGACTTGTATTCAGAGCTAAAGCCACAGTACGTTGCCGGGAACCAGCTTCTATCATTCCCACGGCTCTGAGCATTTCTTCCCTGCTTAAATGACGTCGCCGCTCCATAATAACGTTGGTTTTAATCAGTAGTAGGGAAACAGTAGCACTAATAATGTCTTCAATGCGTTGTATGTTTTTATAGGGAAAATATTGACAGCTGATTTTCATCTTTTACTCGAATTTGATTCACAGTTCCTGATTCAAATTATGAAATGCACCAAAAAGGATCCATATAAATTTATAAAATCATAAATTTATTACAAAGCCACATCTCAATCTCAAGAAATCCGCATAAAAATGCTTGATCCCTAGACACTTTTGATGTGTGTATTTTAAATTATATATATCTTATACAAATATGCAAAATATTTACCTGCGTTTGTAAATTATTCCTATGTTAGTGTTAGTAAATAAAAATCACATTAATTTTTTTAAGACGGAAATGAACTTTAAAAATAGATAAATCTGAAATAATTTATCTTGATAATTATACAGTAGGTAAAAACTCTGTAATCATTTTTAAATCCGGTTCAACCAAAAATTAAAACGCGAAAATGGTTACAAAAACCTGTAATAACCCGAATAACCTGGTAAGTACATTTTTTTGCTCAACATGCGTAATTTTATTATCAAAATTGCATCATGGTCCCACAGTTAACTAGTTCACAGGAAAAACTACTAGTGTATGAAAAACTATTGTTACGTACTTGTTGGTGATGAATTATCGTTTTCTTTGAACGCAATTATTTTTCTATGAGTTGTTAATGGCATCCGTGAATAATAAATGCGGATATAACGTTCTGACAAAATAATTTGCGTCATTCAATGATGAAAATTGACAGAAAAATACAATTCTGTAATTTTTTTACAATAATGACAAAATTACCACTCAAAAAAAAACTTCTGTAATAAATACGGACATTATAGAGGTCTATAATGTCCGTATTTATTACAGAAGTTTTTTTTTATTGGTTATTTTGTCATTATTGTAAAAAATTGACAGAACTGTATTTTTCTGTTAATCAATCAAGGTTAGGTACCTTATTATTGACTTATCTAACCTTATTACCTACTAAGCATTATTATTATTGCTTATTTCTGTAAGCGTTTTTAGGAAACAAAGTCAAAGAGTAAAGTTTGGTTTAGCTGTGTGCATCTTTTTTTCAAGAATCGCTGACTTTTCTGCTTCTTCTTTTAAAAGTTATCCAACGTAGGTTGTAATAAATTATTTTACAATTTAGCTTCGTCGTAAGAAAAGATGCAATCTAATTATACTCTTTATATAGAGTGATGATGCTTTAATAAGTTTATTGCTGCATCGTTACTAACTAAACAACTTCATTATTTTATGAAATCCATTCTTGGAAAAAAGTCATTCGTTAGTTTCTAAACGTAACGGTCTTTACAGATTTAAAAAATGAATTATGCATAAAATGCAGTAGTACCGTATTCTTAATGAAATAGCAACATAATGAAACTACAAGTTCAAAGATCGTCATAAATTTTCGATTCACGGTTTCATTTTATTTTGATTGCAGCCATAAATATGTCGTTATCTTTTTATAATTAGCAGTGATATAGATGCATGTTGACCTTTTAATGTAAAAGGTATTTTTGTTTTAATACCCGTAGAATATTCAATCAGTATCCTCATATTTTACAAATTGATTAGCTTTTGTAATTTTTTAAATTAATATTTGATTTTAACACTATATCAATTGGCTTTTCAATTGTTGTTGAATTAATATCAAAATATGGATGTTATTATTCTCGATCTACATTTCAAAAGCAGTAGTATTTTGTACGCGGAAGTATTCTTTTCAAGCAAGTTTCATCGTAACGCTATGCTAATGTAAGAATTTGTAAAGAATGTCGATGAGTTAGTAAGTGGGTGGCCCATCTAAAGTGACACAAATTATGATTAATGCACCTGATAAATAGCTCAAGATATCACTTTAAATCTCAATAATCTATGTACGTTCTACAGGCATCAGTTTAATGAAAAGATATTGACTAAGTACAAAACATCGGCCTACGGAATCTTAGCCAAGCGTCAACGCACACATGACACATTTTAATTATTCTTATCCGCTTATGGCAATTAATTTTCATAAACAAGCCATCGACATTGTTGATTTACAATTTATTAATGTTAAGTATTCATTGAAGTGCTAATGTGGTCCAAAGAATTCTTCACGCGACTGTACCATGCAACTTTACTTGTTTATACTGACCACGTAAAATTCGTATTGTTGGTAAACCAACGGTGAGTCAGCTCGCGAAGTTTGGAGGGTGGCCCATTATTATGCGTTAATGTACAGCGAACAATATTTTCGAGTGCGGTGGTAAATATTTTATGTGTAAACTTTCTAAAGGAGTTACGGAAGCGGACGCGTGGAATGGACGGTATCGTAATGTATGAATCGAAGTGTGCAGCGAATGTTGGCGATAACCGGTATTGGTGCATTTAGTGATGAGAAACAAGTTAAAAGTTTATATTGAAGCATGTACCTATTAACAAATCTACGCTTTGAAGACCTGTGTATAAATGTCATAAGATTTTCAAACATTTCAATAAAAAATTCGAAGATATTAAAAAGGTAAGAGGCGATTTGTGATTAGATATGTCACCATAGAATTATGGACTTCGTTAGTTTAAAATTTATCTCGTGAAATGTAAACTGTCGATAAATTATGACTGTAGGTGCCATACTGCTTGCAATATAACTTATTAATTTTCCATAGTTTATAATCTATCCATATCAAACCGTCAAATTGTTAACGAATCTTGCACAGAGTTCACTATCTGTCCGATTTTGTCACTCGTTAAAATTGTGAACCGTCCCTAATTGGTCGGTCTTAGTGGTAGATCGTTCTGTGTCCAAAGAGTGAAAATAAACAGGAGTCAAATAAAGGTAATGCAAATTTAATTGTTTGAGATCAAGTAGGTATGTCAATCGATATATTTTTCTAATAAACAATATTCATAATCAATAACTAGGTAGGTATGTTACGTATAGTATACTTAGGAAACGTTCAGCGACTAACAGTTATTTATCACTGAAACTTCACTTGTTTGTTTAATCGTAGTTTAATTTTACTATTAAATGTAACTCTTAGTAAAATAACTTTTAGTTATTTTCATCACAAAACTATTATAAACCACAAAAACATCTGTTTATGTTCGGCAAACAACAGACGACAGCCAAAGATTGCGGCGCGGGACACATGACGTTCAACCAATCAGCACGCATGGTGCATTCATTTGTATGATGCCAGTTCACAATTTGACGGCTTTATATGGATAGATTATACGCAAAATACGCTCATTGTCGTGGAGTTGCGGATACCAGCCCGTATTACCTATAGATAGTTTATAAACTATCGAAAATTAATACGTTATATTGTAATCAGTATGATACAGTCAAAATTTATCGACAGTTTACAATCTGACGGGTTAGAATATAAACTAACAAATACTTTTACACATACACCGTATTATCCCTTTAGGCTTATTTTTAGTTACCTATATACATTCCGATATACATGCATTCCGAGACAGTTTGGGTATATCCAAAATATTCACGTGATTAACATGCATGTCACTCATTCACGACAGGTGTTATATAAAATAGTGTTCATGGTCATTTACGGTGTAACTCACGAGCGTTTTATGGATCTATTCAATATTTGATAGCTCACATTCGCCATTGAATGGTTATTGGCTCATGACATGGCAATAGACTAGCCATGACATGACACACACATGAGACACAAATTGGCAAAATGTGGGTGTACTATACAGGAAAAGTTTTCAAGCAGTGCGCAAATTTTCACAGGATGGTTTCAACCTATGAATATGAACAACTTTCACTATGGGTTGAATTTTGGTCGAGTAGGTATTGAACATTTGTATGAAACTGCAGATTTTTTTTCGTGATTTCAGAGTTGGTCCAACAGTGAAAGTTGTTCATATTCATGGGTACTCGTAGAACACCCAGTGAAAATTTGCGCACTGCTTAAAACTTTTCCTGTATAGGTTCACCTCTGCTTACCCCTTTGGGGAATACAGGAGTGATGTTATCTTATGTATGTGTAACATGACATTTTCAAAATGCTTGAGAAGAAGCCTACTACTGAGAGTAAGAATTAGTAAGAGCCCTTTTATGAATTAATGAGATATCCACGGACATACAAGGTCGTGAGAACTTATTACTTATCTCCAAATTGTAGGCTTATAATATAAATTTGTATTGTAGGTTACCGGGTTCTCAATGTTGGCACACCCAAAATGTTGGTCTATGACCCGACACGTTTGAGATGTAGTTTTGGTAGTACGTGGTTTGTGCTAGAGTTATTTTATGACTTAAATAAGTTCGTTTGTATGTAAACTGTTGTAATTCAGTTCAAAGGTGGCCAGGAAACGTGATATTCAGCAAATTATTCATTTGTATTTAATCTTTAGACTCTAATTCAAAATAGCAGTGCATAGTCACTTAGTAAGATATACTTATTTAGAAAGGTGTTATCGATTTAAATGCCAATGTACCTTTAGATACAGGATGAATTTTTCAAGTAAGCGTGGATGGCCAAATCCGAAACTATGAGGAATAGCGAAAAGTACTCAAAGGAGTTTAAGGCTCGATTTTGATGAAACCTAAAACTGCATCATTGGATTTTTGAAAAATCGAACCTGTTGATTTTTGAAAAAAAAAAAAACACGGTATTATTACATCGTTCGATAGTGTCGCTAATAAAGATAGAATTCTGGGAAGTAATGACAAACGTCAAACTAAAGGAAAGAGGTCATTTTTAACAAAAAATATTTTTTTTTATTTTTCTTATGTTACGTACTGATTAAACCTTAACCGATTAATTGTTTAACATTATGACAATTGTTTTCAATACATTGCTGGATTTGACGTATCAAGGATAGTACTGCATTCAGCATTGCAATATTCCTCATAGTTTCGAATTTGGTCATCCCGCCCACTTGAAAAATTCAACCTGTACGAGTATATAGTCAATGTGCGCTTTTATAACTTTTAAAGTGTCGATATTGTCGTGGTCGTCCTCGTGCAGGTCATGGGATCGCGATAATACAGGGGAGTTAAATGTATGGAAATATTTATGTAAGTTTAGGAAGATGCTTTAAAATTACCGTCCATGATAATGTTGCACGTATTTCCATACATTTTCGGAATGTGCACGTGGATGTGCACAATAATATCGTCACGTTAGAAATTATAAAAGCGCACTTCACCTCAAAGCAGTATTATTTACAGCAGTTTTCGGGACATGTCCTCATAGTCGAATATTTTTTTTCCCGCTCACAATATCTAACGTTTCGTGATCACTCCTTATCTGTATCACGGAATTATGGCAATAATTTGAATCGACCACTGAATACAAGATTAGCATAGCCTTGATTTCTGCTTATAACTTTAAAATATAATAAGGATGTAGATAAAATAGAGCCTTGAATTAACTCAAGATGCAGGATTTTTATTTGTAATAACGTCTATAATATGTCGAGATTATAATATCAGATATATGTTTCGTTTTTATTATGTCGAGACCCCTCGTTGAACCGTTGGTCCCGGCTGTCATTCGTAGATCTTTGACAGTCGTTACGGGTAGTCAGAAGCTCAAAAGTCTGTCAACCAGTCTTACCAAGGGGTATCGTGTTACCCAGTAACTGGGTGGGGGAGGTCAGATCGGGAGTCGCTCCATATAAAATACTAATATTCAGCTGTATCCGGTTAGACTGGAAGCTAACTCTAAAAATAGTTGGGGTTAAATAAAAGGCTAGGCAGATTGATTGACAACTCAAAATTTATTTTTTTCCTTAAACAAAAATAATTTATCAAACGTTGCCTACATGCATCGATGAAATAACAGGATTCAATTGCTTGCTGTATTTGGTTTATAAACAATGTGATCGTATGTTTATAACGCTGTTTTGTAACGAATGCACTATTAAAAGCCGGCCAAGTGTGTTTTGGACCACGCACAATGAAGGATTCCGTAGTTGGGATGAATTAATCCCAAGAACAAACATCTATTGTTAATAGATACAATTAAAATTCAGCGTGGAGCTGCATCCACCTCTGCAACATCGGGGAATCCCACCGATATACGAAAACACTGAGAATAACACTTACAGGTAAACAAATTAACTGTTCCCTACATTCATGTTCGCTTAACTCGTCAAAATGTTCCCTACATTTTGTACATTTGTATGAAACTGCTGATTTTTTTTCGCGATTTTAGGTTTGGTCTCATAGTAAAATTGTTCATAAATATGAGTACAATGACCCCTTAAAACAATGCCCATGAGTCAATTTCATCCTGTTTATCATAAATTATAATAATATTCTATCTGTTTCTATTATCCCATATTGTTCCACAGCTGAGCCTTCCTATTCTCCTTTCACTTCTCTCTGTGCGGGGCTGCCAAGGACCAATGTTTGTTAAAGGCGTCCAGCTCATTCCGCCATCTCCACCTGGGTCTACCGCAATGTAGTTTCTTCTACCTTTTTCTATTCATTAGGAAATCCTCAAGGATGTCCTATGGTTGACTGCAGTTTAGTCAAACAAAGCAAGACCCCGTATTCATTATTTTTCGTTGTTTTCAAATTAACATTGCCATGGTTTAAGAAAATAATATTATATTATATAATATAATATCTAGTAGGCGTGCGCCCTTGTAACTTTTAAGATAAGTCCATTCGTCATGATAATGGATTGTTTGGTTATACAGTATACTCGTACATAATAATTGCTTTTTTTCGTATTTATTTTGTAATAGGTACGTAGTTTTTATAGAACTTTGAGTTTGTTGCGAGCATTTTTTCTCATCAGGAATGCACCTCCGCAATAAGGAAGTATTTATGACATAATTGAGTAAAGTTATTGTAGTTTTTTTTATATTATTTGTTTAGAATTACGATCTCGTATTATGTAGACATTTGCGCTAAAAGATTCTGAGGGCCTCGCACACAAGTGGCCATCGCTTTAAAGTGTTTCGTATTTCTGCAACAACTTTCCAGGATTGACATTAGGTTTTCGGTGGCATAAGTCGATAATCCAAGTTTTTGATTTATCTTAAACATGCTTGGATATTGGAGCATTATTTTGGCAAACTTCTTCGAGATAAATCGAAAATGCTGGACTGGTCAAATACAAGCGAGCAGGCGGCCAGCAATGTTACTATGAAAATCCATATCTCTGTCGTGTTTAGCGGCCAAATAAACTACTATGAAAACTCATATCTGTCGTGTAATTTAAAAATGGAACCAACTTTTTACTTCGACACATCGCAATCGCAACCAAGGAGCTAACTTATCAAAGACTTTATTTCAATTTCGAACTGGCTTAGTAAATTATGCTGTTTAGTGAAAAAGAAACAAATGAACATATTGGCGCGTTTCCATTAACGTCATCATCGCTGATAGCGTACACTTTGGCAAGGTCCTCTTATAGACAAAGTAACATTTGATTAGCGATGACGCTAATAGAAAAGCCAAAAATGCCAAAAAATGTATGGGGTTGACATAAGCTATCGAAATGTCACGTGATCATGTCAATGTCACTTTGAAGCTGTAGCGATTGTAGAAATAGAATCGCTCCGAATCGAATGCCATTTGTCTAGGTCTGTCTTTCTTTGTTTATTTACCAAAGATTCGTTTGGGATATAGGGCCTCGTGGCTAAGTGATAACAGCCGCACGGGTCGAGCCATCAGGTTAAGCTACGCTTGCCGGGGTCGGTCCGGGGATGGGTGACCATCTTTACATATCGAGACTCCTACGTGCCTCGGAAAGCCGTTGGTCCCGGCTCTCATTCGTGGATCTTTGACAGTCGTTACGGGTCGTCAGAAGCCCGAAAGTCTGACAACCAGTCTTACCAAGGGGTATCGTATTACCCAGTTACTGAGTTGTGGAGGTCAGATAGGCAGTCGCTCCATGTAAAATACTGGTATTCAGCTGCATCCGGTTAGGCTGGAAGCCGACCCCAACATAGTTGGGAAAAGGCTAGGCAGATTGATTGATTGATTCGTTTGGGATATAAGTGTAAGATTCTAAGTTATAATAAGTCAGACTAGTAGGTACGCTGGACCGCAGTTGGGTGACTATTTTAGGCTGTATGCCATCCTCAAAGCAGGATGCCGCCGTCTATTTGGTCGGTAAAATTATCACTCGTGTAAGATCATTAGTGTATAACTGCCAGACTGAACAAAATCAATGATTAGGCAAAAAGGAAGTGCATTCTACACTTCTGGACACATCTATTGGCCCACCTTAGAGTTTAGGTTTCGATGGCCCCTACCGAAATATGATTGCTAGATTGAACAAAAACTGTTGATGCAGTTTTAAACCTGATACATTTTACCATCTTTTTCGATCGTATTGTTTTAAATTTGAATTCAGAATACCATACGATATGGAGCTACGCCTAACAAGTCGGATATGCGCCTTGTTAAAGGCAATTGATTTTTGAATAAAAAACATGTTTTATCAAATAAAGGTTTAATTTAATAACGCGTGTTGCCTCCATGGGCATCTACCACAGCTCTCATACGATTAGGCATAGAGTTTATCAACCGCTCTATGAAATTTTGAGGGATCATCTCCCATTCCTCTTCTATGGCAGTTTTCAACTCCTGCATCGTCTGGGCAACTGGCTGACGAGCCCTAACACGTCTTTTTATCTCGTCCCACATGTGCTCAATGGGGTTCATGTCTGGGCTTCTGGCTGGCCAGTCCATAACTGTGATGTTCACATCCCGAAGATATTCCCTGACGATGCCGGCCGCATGGGCTCTTGCATTATCATGCATAAAAAGGAAATTTGGGCCCACATAGTCCGCGTATGGTATCACGTGAGGTTCTAAGCACTCACGAATGTACCTTTCAGCATTTAATGTTGGCAGCCGTGGTCCTGTAACAACCTCAAGTTGAGTTTTGCCGCTCGCGGAAATACCGCCCCAGACAGTCCATGAGCCACCGCCATAAGCAACCCTCTCTTCAAAGCAGCATTATGCGAAACGCTCTCCCTTACGTCGGTAGACCTTCTTCCTTCCATCATTGCCATGTAACACAATTTTAGACTCATCAGAAAAGAGTACACGGCTCCAATCTTGCTGTGTTCAATTTAAATGACTGCGTGCGAAATGAAGGCCCGCTGTTCGGTGGGCTCGCGTTAGTTTGGGGCCATTAGCTGGCTTGTGTGGTACCATATCGCGTTCTTTTAACCTTCTCCGAACAGTTCGAGCGCTCACAGATACTCCGTGGAAGTCCCGAAGTTGGTTTTGTATCTCAATGGAGGTAAGGTGACGATTTCTCAAGCTGGTCGTCACGATGAATCGATCCTGCCTTTCAGTTGTGACCCGAGATCGTGGCCTTCCTTGGCGACGAACAAAGCCGCCAGTCTCTAGGTACCTCCGATAAACATTTCGGACCGCAGATCGACTTAAATTAAGTTGAGCACTCACGTTTCTTTGGCTGTGTCCGGCCTGAATAAGTGCCACAGCTTGGGCGGCGACTTCAGGTGAAGTATCCATAGATTATTGATAGAACCTCACCTTAATGTTAAGAATAAGTAATGTTTGTTGCAAAACCAAAGATATCAATCACTTTTTCAAGAATTAAATCCAAGTAAACCAATAAAACCAAGTTTTCTTAGTATTCGATTGTTTGATATCAACAAACAGGCTCCAAATTGTCTTTTGTTTCTTTAAATTCTGTGTTCGAAATTCAAAAAAAGACTATTGAATGAAATTGTGAATGTGCCAGGTTCAAAACTGCATAAAAACTTTTTGCTCGACCTAATATAAAATTTTAGCTAGGACCAAACGAAACTGAAAATACAAGGTGGGCCAAAAGATGTGTCCAGAAGTGTACATCCATTATTAGTTTGAACATATGCCGAGCACATTTTCCTGATCGTCGACACATTGTAGGTGAC
Organism: Cosmia pyralina; assembly: GCA_946251885.1. NCBI lineage: Eukaryota > Metazoa > Arthropoda > Insecta > Lepidoptera > Noctuidae > Cosmia > Cosmia pyralina. Next base: position 18,171,377 of record OX276342.1, on the reverse strand, counting down.
TGATTTATAGTTTCCTTGTTACATGTTAAAGTACTGTAAGTAGTAGTTAAGTGAAAGAGGTTAGCCGGGTTGGATCTAGTATCGTTTGGCAGTTGTATGGGGGTAAAAGGGGTGAAAGCTGGTAGGGGTTGGGTCCCTGATTATAACACTACCACTCTTATTACAAGGTAATGCATATTTAATGCAAATTAATAAAAAATATTTCTACCCTCAAATCAGATAAAAAGCGAAACGAAACGTTAAAATGCGCGATTGACAACCAAATCTGTAACAAATGTGTAAAATGTAAGGTGTAAAAGGTGTAAAATGTCGTGCAAAATCGATGAAACGAATCGAAAGAAAAAATAACGCCATTTGCGTCATTTGTCAATCTCATTTGTTTTCGTTCATTCCGTTCCACTTCATAGTTAAAATAGGTCGAATCTGTTCCAAAACCGAATCGGGGCACCCCGACTCCATGTAATCTTTTGGCTGCTACCCCTAGAGTGTAGATAAAAATCCGGAGGCGCGAACGAATAAAGCTTTCGATAAACATTCGATCTCTCTTGCACCAATTAACTTCAAAGATATATCATGTAATGTCAATTATTGGCTATGAGCACTTAGCCATTTGATATGCTGATTCGGTTATTTTGAAAGACTCTCACTCAGGCTTGTGATCGTGTCAACCACTCCTCAATAACCGGGTTGATATCAGGGCTACCACAACCACTAACTTTAATTTTCTGTACATGCTCGTATGTAGTAAAAAGTACATACTATATAGGTTTAGGGCAACTTACAAAGATAGCAAGCTAAATCGTAGATATTTTGGCAGAAGCATTGGCAATTTTTTGCACATGAACCTTTCAATTCGACTTTACGCAAATTCATCCTGTTCTTATAGAAAATCATTAATTGCACTTTCGGAATTGGACAACGTAAGCATAGACCACAAAGATCACCTTCCAGTTTAAAAAAACACAAGTCACAAACATCCGGTCGCCATTCACCACAACCAAGTCCATAGGCTCCCACAAACAAGCGCGACACGCGATATAATCGCACGCGACATAAAGGCACCACTCTTCGCGTGACACGCGTTGCCATTATGTCACGCGATCACGTATCGCGCCTGTTTGAAGGAGCCTTAAGGCTGCCTGTCCATTGAAGTAAATATACCAGTTTACTAATATACTACGACCTACCGTAAGCCGCGTTAAAGAACTTCGTCCCAAAAACAATCGACGAGCGATGCGGTAAACTCCCCAGCAACACAAATTAAGGTTAAAACCAACATTATAGAATTAACCGCAACATCTTAGTATTGTAACCGCAATCCTGTGGTTTGAGTCTCACTGCTTGGTTTCCGCATTCTTCTTCATAATTGTTTTGCATTGTTCTTTTTGTTAACAAGTGCGCAATATTGTTTTAAATCTATTGTAATTTCGTGTGGTTATTAAGTCTGATTTCGGGCGAATTTGTCTGTTAAAAAAGCCCATCGTATAATTGGACTAAGTAATATTTAAAAGTTAAACCTAATTCTTTATTAATTACTATATAGGGTCAAATTAAATTAGCTAGAGAAACTCCGCAGACAAGATTGGTGTCGTTTTGCATCCTCATAAAATTTCAGGGTGTGGTACAGAACATCAAATCGAATAACTTTCTCCATGGGACCAACATCGTATTCGCAAAAAAAATTTCAACTGTCTATAGAAAACTTCAAACTACTCGACGCAAATGTATGGGACGGCTGATTATTTTTTCGCGAATATGATGTTGGTGCCATGGAAAAAGTTGTTCAGTTTGATGGTCTATACCACACCCTTTAATTTGACGGGGATGACACGTTGCATAAACACGACAAAATAAAAATAAAAAGATTTGATGATTTTTTTGGGGTCAATGACCGGTGGTAGTGTTGTTACTTGAAGTGTGAGTTGATAAAATCTGTTTTAAGTTTACTAAAAAAAAACTTTTAAACTGATATTTTAAGTGACTACACTGCACCAGCGGTTGATGACCCCAATAAAAATTTCTTCTTAATCATCAAATAATGTCTTTTTTATTGTATCATGTTAAATGTCGTTACCCATCACGTCTGCGAAGTTTGGCTAGCTAATTTAATTTGACCCTAGTTGGCTACTAGACCAATAACAGCGGTACGGTTTCGATCGACCAGGTTAAGCTATGCTTGCCGAGTCTGTGGATGGGTGTTCATCTTTACATACCAAGACCCCTGCTTGCCTCGGAAAATACGTTAAGCCGTTGGTCATTCGTCGTTACGGGTCATCAGAAGCCCGAAATTCTGACAACCAGTCTTAGAAAAGGGTAGTAAGGTCTTAGTAACTGGGTTGTGGAGGTCAGGTAGGCAGTCGGTCCATGTGAAAATACTGGTATTCAGCTGCATTCGGTAAGACTGGAAGCCAACCCCAACTGGAAAAAGGCTAAGCAGATGATGTTTTATATAATTGCAGGTGAGGGGTAGCCCTGAGTGCAATGTTGCCAATGTCCGCCGCACGCATCATTGCATCGTGTAATGAAAGTCGTCGCGCCGGATTCCGAGCTCGCTACTCTTTTGGACGCAATAGCCACCAGTCAGTGCTGTAAACTCAGTTTATATGCCTTTCTTTTTAAATCCCATCTTTTTGAAAGCGGTTATAATTGACTACATTTTGAATGAGGGATTACAGACAAAAGCAATGAAAATGAGCTCAAACATAATTTTTGATCCCACAAGTATTCCATCACGATGACATACCTATGATTAAAAAAAAATAAACTAGCTATCCTATAATTATGATCAATAAAATCAGCAGTAGGTATACCTTTAACATCAATAAAGGTACACACTATTGCGGCAATTCACGTACGTATCCATTATCCGTTTCAAGAGCTCAAAATGAATCTTAATTTGGGCAGTAAAACTTATCAAAATGAAGTCCACCTTGAAGTCGCCCTTTAATATTTTCATGACCACTTTCACGGGCACGGTCAAAGCACCGAATTGCCGGATACAAGTACCTACTTATTCAAGATCAGGTTTACTTATTATTTACAATGACTGGTTCAGGTAGGAAACTTATGGCATGGCGGTACGAATATAGTGCATTACGATACGTGTGACTTAAGTAGTCCATTATTACACGGTGTGAAGTTAGTGCCCCAGCGTAGCGAGGGTGCTAAACTCCATGCTAAATTAATAGACTTTAGTCACGAGTATTGTATACTATTTTATAGTTAGTGTGACATAAACCCGTCATCTTTTTAATTTATTTAAAAGATTTAATTGAATAAAATAGTATATTACGGAACTATTGTCATACGTATTGATTGCGCATTTCAAACATTGAACAGGTGCGTTCTTTTTTGAGAGTTGACCAAAGTTCGCCAGTAACACATCTTCGCATAAAGAACTTGACTTTATTTTCTTTACGTCATTTCTTTAATGTGTTGTATACTGATGTATACAATCTTTTAGACTTATTACAAAACAAGTTTATTATTACGTTTTTAGCCATTTCTCTAATTGCTTCTGTGTGTCACCACTCTCATCTTCACTTAATTCGCTTTCCGAGAAGTTCATAATAAAATCACAGTTTCAACACTGAAAAAATTTGGTAAGTAATCCATGAGCAACAAACTGTCATAAGATAAAAACTTTTTACAAAAAAATACAACCGACTTCCAAAAACAACACTACAAAGTGAAAAATAACTTTAATTTCGGAAGTCGGTGGCAAACAACGAAAATACATTTAACTAGACACCGACTTCCGAAATTAAAGTTATTTTTCACTTTGTAGTGTTGTTTTTGGAAGTCGGTTGTATTTTTTTGTAAAAAAGTTTTTATTTTTCACTTTTTAGTTGTGTACCTACCCCACACAAATTCTAATACCACTACCTGCAAAACAAACTAGAACATCATCCATATAAGTGTGGAAAAAATACGTATTATTGAAGCTAACTCAAAAACTACCAAAGCAAAGTTAATCAATTTTATATGGGACCAACTGTGATGTATACCCCCTTGAATAAAACAAAAAAAAAAATCAAATCGGTCTAGCCATCTTCGAGTAATCGGGTTCCGACGAATTGAGAACCTCCTCCTTTTTGAAGTCGGTTAAAAATATTACAAATTGAAAACCATAAATCTTGAAGTGATAGGCCTAAGCGTTTCGTCTGAAATTGCGTTGTCACTTTTTCTACAGCATGGAACTATTAAAGGCGAAATGCGAACCTACTCCTCTTTTGACATTTATGTGCTGTGAATTTCAAGTGTCAAAGAACATTTAAAAGTATCTTCTCTTGTTTATTATGCGTCTATGAAATTAGTTGTTCATTTTCACACGTTGCGGTGTAAAAACGGACTAGGTATTTAAGTCACGGAAAAGCGTGACTTGAGGGTTTAGGTCACAGTGATATAAAAGGTTTAATTACAAATCGTGACTATTTAATACAACTCGACTTTTGTTTATTTACAGTTTTAAAAATATTGTTCACTAACTTTTGCCTGCGACTTCGTCCGGGTGAAATTTCTTATTATCCTATGGCACTCGGCAATACTATAATTGCTGGAATTAATAGAGGAATTTTCGGAATCGGATCAGTAGTTACGAAGATTACTCCTCTATATACAAACTCACATATTTTACTTGTTTATAATATTATTAGTATAGATAAATGTGTCGAACCGCCTTATTTATTCTTCTGATAAAAGTTATCTGACGATGGAAAAATCGATCGGCGATACATAAAAGTTCATCATAATCATAATAATTTATTTGCATTGAAAGTAGGTACATAAAATAAAGCTGTTTACAAAGTTTTGATCCCTGTACAATCTACCATATTGGCATGCAAACATTGGCATGCAAAAAAAAAATAAAACGCGTCAGTAAATTCAAAAAGTAAAAAAAAAAAAAAAAAAAAAATTAAATAAAAATAAATTGAAATTTAAATGTCAAAAATGTAAATACAAAATGTCAAATATTAGAATTATAGTGTAGTGTCATTTAAAAAGTCATTAATAGAATAATAACACTTAACAATTAATAGGCCTGTCAGTTTGTTTTTAAACATTTGGATTGGGACATTTTTAATTATATCTGGTATTTTGTTATATATGGTTCATTCATCGACTTTGGTTTCAAAAGTGTGTTTCCCAGGAGCTAGATTCATGCAGCAGTAGTTCTAAGAACTTTATGGGTTAATAAGGTTGGTAACAGTATCACATCTTCATGTTACCTAATATCGTCATTCAATCTCAGTTCAGGCTACAGCTTGAGTAACTCCAGTACCGAACTATTTATTACATAATATCTCGATATAGGTACTGCTACTAAACTTATAAACAGCTGGGACAAGATTATAAACAGGGCCGACCTTGGAATTAAAACTGAGCAGTAATTTGAGAATGAGCACTGACAAGCTTCTGACAGGTGAGATCATTGCAATATCTTGTTTGAGATCGGGTTACAACCTCCATGGTCGAATAGGTAGCAAATGCAACGATAGTACGTGGATTTTTAGGTACGATTCTAATGATAAATGATTCTTTGGGAAAATCAGTACCACCTAAAAGTAACACGATTTTTATTGAAATGGGAGTACTCGTAGATGAATTGGTTTTTGTCATTTAAAATTAGTAATTTGTTCAGTAAAAGTTGGATTTATTAGGATACTGGTTGTTGCCCGCGACTTTGTATGCGATCCAGGATGCAAAGTAGCCTTTGTACTTACCCAGGTCGGCAGGTCATGATCTAGTTGTGTGCCTATTTAATCCAAATCCGTTAAACCGTTTTATGTGATTGCGTAACGAACATCCAAACATCAAACTTTCACATTAAATATAATATTACTTAGTAGGATGACAAATTCAACATGATTGTCACCAATTTGAAGTTTTCGAGTAAGGGTGAATAAACCGATTAAAAGGCAAGTGAGCTCCAGCTTAAATCTTACCATCAGAAAAAGAATTGTGACCGAAAACGATGGACCAACATAGAAATACTAGTGACTTGAGAACTTCCTCCTTTAAAGTCGGTGAAAAACGCTAATGCACTGTTAAAAGAAGCTAAGTAGTCATTATAAAACAACCTTGCTGTTTGTCAACGCTATATCAGTTACTCGATACACTGCATACAAAACGTTTGCACCTACTTATAAGATCAGGGATCAGTTCCTGAACAGGGTCAATTGAAACAGTCAAGAGCAATTAATTGCCTTCTATTGCCGAGTGTCCTAGACATTGCGTTAGGTCGAATAAATGATGTGAAGGAAAAACTGTTTGCATGTTCTGTTCATTTCTTGTTGCGTAGTTTCTTTGGATCAGTTTTAATTGATCCAATGACAAGACAAACAAAACACAAAAAAAACAAACACAAAACAAAACAAACACACAAACACACATTGTACAAACACAAATTGACAAATTGACAAATTGTACTTGTTGGCTTAATTTTTATTTTTATGAACATATCTGAGAGGATTGGCGCCGTATGCCGAGATACAGGTTTACACCTAGTTCGGCTGCAGATGCTCATGATGTATTGTTTTATAATAGCCTGCTTCTTCTTCATCTTTGAATTTTTATTTGTAACAAACTTATTAGTCTCAATAAATAATTTATTTTTATTTGTCTTTGGCTTATCTCGGGACCCTGGGATCCCGGACCATTGGAAGGCGTACGAGGGGCCGAAGCCAACTCGCAGAGGCCCCTTAGACAATTTTAAATGACGAGGAGGCACCAGCCGACGATTATCCCTGTATGCACTATGCAAGTGCACCCAAGGACAACCCCCGGTTGGTGCAGGACTATTGCAAAACATGGAAACAAAACACATTGGGCCTATGGGTTTGGGTGGCTACATGGATTGGGTACCTTGAACTATGGAAGAACTATGTCCCCTGCCTTATTATTATTATTATTTCCTTTATTTCATTAATATATACATACAAATTACATTTTTAAATATTAGAATATAAAAATATAAAAACTTTAAAAAATATAAAACATTTTTATTATTATTAATGTCTCTGTCATACAAACGGGATTAAGTGTGATTAGTGTAATGTTTCATTTTTTTTTTAATGTTTATCTGAGAAGCTGGAGTTTTTATTCCTTTATTAACGTTTTCATCGTGGATCTTTAAAATGACATGCCAATCTACTGCTCTCTTGTAAAATATATGATGCTAGCGACCCGCCCATGGTTCGCACGGTTGTAAAGAGTCGACAGAACATCGAGATTTGAAGTTTAATGGTATAATGCAGTATACATAATAAACCTTTCGGAATAAATTCTCTAAATGATGGTAAAAGCCGCATCAGCATCCATTGCCTAGTTTAGAAGAACATCGCGGTCACACAAACAGACACGAAAAGCTGACTTTATTTTATAATATGTATACTTACTAGATTATAAGTAATTAGGTACTTGTAACATTAATTAGAATGAATCCGCGTTACTGTGAATCATTTATGGCGCCTGAATTATCAGGCGCCATAAATTATTCGCACAGCTTACAATAGCTTACTATAGCAAAAAGTGTCGTTACAACTTTTCGTGAGAATTTTTTCCGTCTAGCCCCCTTTCACAACGCGCGATAAGGAACTTCGTTCCAAAAGTTCACAAATCCCCTTGATGAGGATTTTTGGAATAACCAAGATATTCAAGGTGTAATTGAAATAACTGGAAACCTCTTAAGCGATCATTGTCATCATCATCACATCAAAAACTGGGGCCAACACTGAAATCGTGAATAAATATATCAGCTGTTCCCTACATTTTGTAGAGTTATGCAAACATTTTGTGTAGCAGCTGATTTTGTATTCGCGATTTCTGGGTTAGTCCTATTTAAAAAGTTGTTCATAATGTGCACAATTCACCACTTAAGATGTTTCCAGTTATTTAAATAAAATTAAACCTTGTATACATAACCATATATATTCTACAAGGATGACCTTTTACGTCTGGTGTATACCTGCCCCGCGTACCGAAAGGCGTACCTAACTAAGCATGCAAACCAGCACCTATACAGTTAAGGTAGGAACAGATGTCGACCTTTTGGACACTATAATGTCGTGGTCTGACCTGACATATAAATTATTGATGGTCAAGAAATGCAGTGATACAGCCTACTGACGAAATGGCAATGTGGTTGAGTTCACATTTCGAAAGTAGGATGTTTTGCTACGAAACTATGAGTTAGATTATTCCAATAAAATTGACAATAAAGCGGCAAAAATAGAGATTTACAGACGGGGAAATTAATCTTTAATCAAATTAACACCCTACGTCAATTTCCCGTGTTATAGCCATTTTATAGAACTGTCAAAGAATGACAGCTGTGATTTGAATTTAGGAGTTTTTGTTTAGCAATTAATTTCCCTGACTTTATCTATGGAAGATTAAGACATTTTGCGTCGACCCCATAATATAAATTGGGATGATAATAATAACCGTATTCATACGCTCCTAAATCGTGAAACTACCTACAACATAACATCACGCGTGTTTTCCCAAACGGTTAAGCAGAGGTGTACCTATAATACCTACTTGCACCCACATTTTGCCAGATATGTTGTTTTGTTGTTGTTGATATGTTGTTTGAGGGTTGTCGCATTTTGTAAACTCTCTCGCTCATCAATCAATCTGCCTAGCCTTTTCCCAACTATGTTGGGGTCGGCTTCCAGTCTAACCGGATGCAGCTGAATACCAGTATTTTACATGGAGCGACTGCCTATCTGACCTCCACAACCCAGTAACTGGGTAATACGATACCCCTTGGTAAGACTGGTTGTCAGACTTTCGGGCTTCTGACGGCCCGCTCATACGGGACTTAATTTTTAAGAATGTTAAATGAAAAGATAAGATGTTTTTTTGAATAATACAATCAATTAAAGGACTAGTAAATAATGGTAATTTAATAGGTAACATTAAAAACACATTTTTATTGTGGAATTTATTTAACTCATCTCAAAAACATATAATACTTTTTGAACTGAGTTTATTATTATATAACATAATAGAAATGTATTTTTAGTAATTACGTAAGTACCTACTAAATTAACATTATTTAATATTCCTTTAATTGATTACATTTTTTAAATAAATTTACTTCAAGCAAAGTAAACACCGACTTCAAAAGCAGAAAATAATAAAATAACTTTCATAAAACACTTCAACAGCTTCTGAAGTCGGTGTCAAGCTAAAGTGCATTGAAGAATTGATGACAGACTGTTGAAGTGTTTTATGGAAGTAATTTTATTAGTTTTTGGTTTTGAAGTCGGTTTTTACTTTTTTTGAAGTAATTTTTTTTTTAATTTTTAGTTGAATATACAATTACATAATTAGGTAAGCCCAAGTCGAACTAAAAGAAGAATCATCAAAATCCGTTTAGAAATGCCGGAGATACAGTGCATTTATGCATATAACTTCGTACATAAGAATAATTACATAATTTATTATATACTAAAACCTTCCTGAAAGTATGTAAATCACGGCAGTGAAAGAATCATCAAAATTGGTTCATTAGTTTTTGAGAAAATCGCGGACAAACAAACATACAGGTCGAATACAGAACCTCCTTTTTGAAGTCGGTTAAAAAGCATCTTCATATAACAATCTTAAAAATTTGGTCCAGTGTGAGCGACGCTACAGTCGGAATTCCGTTTCGGCAACAAACCCATACAAAAAAAATCAATCAATTTCGAATCGGAAAAAAATTCGAACGGGGAACTAGATTTTATATGGATTTGCTGCCTTCGAAACGGAATTCCGACTACATGTGGCCGTAAATCTAAACAAATAAATTAAATTAATGTGTCTGTTTGAAATGAATAACGATTTTGACGGGACTTTCACTGGCAGATAGCTGATGTTATAAGGAGTAACTTAGGCTAATTTTAGTTCCGAGCAAACAAATTAAAACCCATGATATTGTGAAAAAAAATCCGATTCAAATAGGAAAGTTGTTTTCCGACATCCACGCGGACGAAGTCGCGGGCACAGCTAGTAACGAATAAGTCCATCCATAAACATTAAAATCCGTCCAAAATACAAACACGAATCATTGACACACATGTATCTGTGAACAGACCGTTAGTCCCGTTTAGTTAATTTGACATTTTTATTACACAATCGCAGTTTTTTTCTCATTATGACTTAGAAAAAGTGGACTTTGTTAGGTAGTCCACTTTTTCTGTCATAATTAGACTCGCCTACATACTCGCGCTGAATCTTTTTATTGAACCTCTCTGTAATACTGTTATCTAACCAACTCGATCACAAGTAGACTGTGACTTTCTTCGAACACGTGTTAGTAGTAATTAAGATTTACTAATTAGTTTAAAACGTTCACGGTTTTCAAGTTTCTCCAAATTGTTGAGTGAGATAGAGAAGAAGAATGAAATGTTACTATGATTGAAAATATGATTTGAGTTCACGATTGAATTGTGTGTTATTATGTGTTTTTAAAGTAATATAATATAACCAACTAAAGTTTTACCAGACTTTTCCTGTAAAAGAACAGGAAATTTTAACAGGAAAAGATAAATAATTTTTTTTTACACAAAAAATACAACCGACTTCCAAAAACAACACTACAAAGTGAAAAATAACTTTAATTTCGGAAGTCGGTGTCTAGTTAAATGTATTTTCGTTTTTTTCCACCGACTTCCGAAATTAAAGTTATTTTTCACTTTGTAGTGTTGTTTTTGGAAGTCGGTTGTATTTTTTTGTAAAAAAAAAATATTTTTCACTTTTTAGTTGTGTACCTACCCCACACGAATTCTAATACCACTATCTGCAAAACAAACTAGAACATCATCCATGTAAAAGTGGGGAAAAAATACGTATTATTGAAGCTAACACAAAAACTACCCAAAACAAAGTTAATCAATTTTATATGGGACCAACTGTGATGTATACCCTCTCGAATAAAACAAAAAAAATCCAAATCGGTCCAGCCATCTTCGAGTAATCGGGGAGACGAATTGAGAACCTCCTCCTTTCTGAAGTCGGTTAAAAAAAGCAATTCTTTAATAGTTTTTTTCTCTGCGCTTAAAATTAAACATTAATTACGTGTTCGTATATAGTTAGTCCTACCAAAAAAATCCCAATATGACGCTTATGACAACCTACTAAAGTATTATTCTTGAACAGATTTGCAATTGATATGGTACGTTACCTAGAGTAATTTCGTAGACTCACTATGACATAGTTGTTGTGTTGCATAGACGAGATGCTTTATTTTCAAGGAACGCACATATAAGTAACTACATTAATTTTGTTTTTGAAATTAAAAGCCTGTCGTATACTTTGCAACATTTCCTGTATTTTAGTAAGTAGGTACATAAAGTTGCGTTATATTCCGCTTTATAAACCGAGAGGCAAACCTTGAGACGATAAGTCCATAGAGCGCTCGAATTCATATACAAGTGGCGACGTGCATAGATACCAAACGTCAAATTAGTGCACGCAAACCCCTCACACGAGTTCGGTGTGAAATTGAGGATGTAGCGTATTTTATACGAAATATTAAATGCATTTGAATGTTTTCCAAAAAGGCTAGGTACAAAACTATGTTTCTAACAATCTCTGAAACGAAAAAAAAAACAAAAGAACATCGCCTCTTGAGTTCTTTTTTTAAATCCTGCTTTGGTCATTGCCAATCATGGCTGGTTTTTCTTGTTGCTATCAAACAGACATACCTCCACAGATGGGTATAAATCTTATCAGCGAAGCATTACGTGGAATGTGATGATAAGAATCTTAAACCTGACAGTTTTACAGACACCAACAGAATCGTAAATAACAGCTACACATATGGTGACTGAACAGCAAACGTTTAATGCATGATGCAGTTTTTCTAGCTTCAATTTGAATTTATTATGAGAATGTTAAAGAAAGTAAGGAAGTCAAAGACCTGAATGGAGATATAATTTAACTGTTCTATTTTGTAAAAGAAAAGAATCTTGTGTATAATAGTGACGCCAGTTCTTTCAATTTTGTTAACCTGAACTCTGAATGCGAAGGACCTCCACAAAAAAAATAAGGACCTTTGCTTTTTAGGGTAAAACGGGACCCTATTACTAAGACTCCGCTGTCCGTCCGTCTGTCTGTCCGTCTGTCACCAGGCTGTATCTCATGAACCGTAATAGTTAGACAGTTGAAATTTTCACAGTAGATGTATTTCTGTTGCCGCTATAACAACAAATACTAAAAAACAGAATAAATAATATTTATAATAGATAGCTTAATTTATTTTTAAACAATTTTTATTTGGTTTGGCGCTTTTATTTAGGTTCCAGCGCATTGTTGCGCTCTCTTTTTTTCGCATGTGGAAGTAATTGACTCTGTCACTTTCTTATTCCCGCCCAGTTCGCTTTTTACATATCACCTTAATAAGCTCTGATGAGTTGTCAGAAAACAAGTTTTATTGATTATATCAGTTTGTCTAACTTTCACAAACACACATAATCACTACCGTGTGTTAACTTTTAACATTGTAAAGTAATTACCTATAGGTAGATAGTTAATTAATGTTGCTAATTGTTGATTATGTTTGCTGAAATGTTACAAATAAACATAAGTATAAAATTATAGATTTTATGCACTGATGAAATTTTTCTCGCAATTTGTCTACCTAGAAATTTCTACCATGGTTCTACCTTTTAGCATATGAGGAGCAACGATTATTTTAACATCAATTATTTTTTAATGACGTATGGTGTGACCAATGTGGTTGGAATTAGATTTTATTAATTACGTTCTACGTAATAAAGGTTTCCTAGAAGAATGGTTACCACCATATGTTATAGTGTCCGCTATTTATCCCGGATTGACGTCACTGACGTTGTTTATAAAAGTAAGTTGGCGTGTTTTCCTATAGAGAGCGTATTTGCCATCGTAAAGTCAAACCCTGCTGCCCAATGAATGAATGAATGTATGAATGAATGAATTGCACCGACCCCAGCGTGGTTTAACCAGACTCGATTGCTCGAATGAACCCAAAGATTCACACTAGACCCTGTTGCCTCATGTTACATGGTGCAACAGAGACCATTGTACATCAGTGAGTAGACCGAGGTGCGCGGTAATGGTAGGGAAGACATGCCCTTACATATAAATCACTAGATTTATCCTAGTCACCCGAAAACCTGTCCAGAGTGAGCTCACACAGTATTAAATAGCGTTTCCATGACAATCAAGTCAAGTCACAGCGTTATTGTGTGTCAGGTGTCAAAACGAAACTGAAACGTGACACTCTTTTGCCACGTTAGGGCGAATCTAACGATTTAAATCTTAGCCGCTGCCATAATTTTCATGACAGACGTCACTGCGGCCGTTATGTGCGGCCACCACGCTTCTAAGAAACCGTAGCTTAAGCAAAAATGATGAAACAAATTGGTATGAGATAGGTAGGTAAGACTCAATCATAGCTTTCGACTAATCTTTTATAATTATACTTTGACCGATTAATAATAGGCACTTCCTGCTCTACTGACGGTCAAAACCACGCCTCATACCTAGGAAAGGTGTGAGGTGTCGTAATGATAATTGCAAACATTTCGAAATTGCCAGATCAGAAAATAATTGATATAAGTACCTACCTGTACGCACACATCGTTAGTGATTTCAGACCATAAATCGAATTAAATTAATTAGTTAGATTTATATTTGCGACTAACTTTGAATCGTAAACATGTCCATACGTTCGTAGGTAATTTAAATGGGTTAAATTATAGCTAACGAGTCTGTTTGGCAATAAGTTTTTAATATTTGGAAAAAAAAAAACATTTATTAGTGAAAGATAATGGTTGGTGGTGTATCCGGTCCTTTCACATACACAATAAATAATTTTAACGTAATTATTAATTTATTGGATAACAAACCACAGACAAAATCTCAACTGGAACTCTGCACATCTTTAGTTCACCAAAATTGCTTTTATAGATACCGCATACTTATGAGGGCAACTTAATTTTCTTACTAGGTTGTAAGCATACCTAACTTATTTAAGTACGCACTTAAATCTTTCAATCAACTCACACGCATACATTAGTATCGTGTCGTAGTCTAATATATTTTATCTCCAACTCAAACAAGACGGGAATCAAATCATGTTTAAGATGGCATGAATGATAAATATGTAAGTATCATTGCTAGATTTTCATTTCTAACGATAAATTATGTGAAGTGACTTGGATATTTCCCACAGACTGAAACATCTCTTTGTGAGCTCTGCACGTGAGGGTTATTCTGATGATCTACAAGGTAATGTGGCATTATTTATTATTAATTTTACGGGAAACTTTAGAAATTAAACTAATCGATACTTATTTATTTACAAACAGTAACGACTTTGAATTTCAGATTTAATTTAAAATTAGGTTAGACAATAATTTTGCTACCCACGGGAAAATTTAGCGTCGCACATAACTAAAGGGGATATTATAGAACCTACACATTTTAATACCGATCTATTGATCTTTGGTCTCGTTAACTTTTGTTTTAAACCATATTTAACTTTGACCAAACTCAAACTCAAAGCATTTATTTCAAATAAACCAATTACAGGCACTTTTGAATTGTCAATGGGTCGGTCAGTCAAAAAGATGAAGGTGGTTGCCCATTCCAAAGCGAAGTAGGTCCCTATGGAGAAGAAAGGGCAAGAAACTCCACGGACACTCTTTTGAATCATAATATTTTTGCACCTCCAAAATGAATCGCTGAAAAAGCTCAGGGGGCTTTACTATGAGCTCTTTTAGCAGGGCAGAAGTTGAACGGTTCCAGTGTGAGAGAGAGATGGAGCTATATACAACCTATAGCACCATCCTTTTTTCTCAACGGGTCCATGATGGATCCATTATGTTTTTTCACATCATAGTACGGCCTGTATATCAGTCTAGCTCATCCAGTTAAGGCAAAATGGTATCGTAACGTGGCATATAAAATTTTAAAAATATTTCTTTTTTAAAATTCTATAAGCTCTGTTACATTAAAATCGATGTGATTAAAATAAACCCATAATCCTCTTATGTCTTTAATAGTGAACGTGTAGACGCAATTCTATTGAAATTGCTTTAATTACAATCGAATAAAACAGTTTTTCCCTTAAAAAAAAATGCAAATTTTGAGGAAAGTTAGCTATTTTTCTGTATCAAGCTCAATTGTATTGCAATCGTGTTTTGCCTCTCGTAATTTACTAAAGAAAATCTTCAATTTTTATAATCATGAAAAAGAATAAGGCTTTGTAGTTTTGAAAGACATAAATTGATTTTACATGCAGCCGAAATGCGTCAAAATATGTTTTTTGGGTCCCGTATTTCGCCTTAAATAAAAATTTTAAACAATGTGACAATGTTTTAAACTACTAATGATCAAACGGTACTAGAACTAACTACAGATCTAATAGACAGTCCGTACTAAAATTTTACATAACTCCACCATAACCACACCAATTATCGACCTGACAATCTATAATCAACTTTCATCCACACTATAACACTGACCTACGGCGTACAATTTAGATACACGTTACAGAATAAGCAAGTAGAGTAGAGCGATTACGTCAGTATGTATACGTACATTGTGCGAGATTTTGTTTTCTCCGCACTTTCGATTTTATTCGCGACGCGGGCGCACGGCATCTTGTCACAGAGTAACGAAATGTAGAAGACCCATTGCTTAGAATGCCCGATTTAGAAGGCACGCAAAAGTTGTTTGTACAGTGCTCAGATTTAATTTTGTTTAACAATGAGCCAAAGTATGGGTGTACTTTTAGGTACACCACTACCTAATCCTTCAGTAAGAGTTTACTTAGCCTACGACAGGTTCCAACCCAGATAGGCGCATTACTTTGTGTAAATTATTCCATCACCACTGTTCTCAAAAGCCATTTTTTCTCCCACTCGTTGGGCCATATTTGCGATCGGGCAACTGAGTGTTACATGTTGTTTAAATACTGCAGACTTGGTATACTGTAAACGATAGTCTGTGGTTTGCCGTCCGCGCGTGCGTGAACTTTTTATCGTATGAAGTAAGCCTTTTGTTAATCTTTTTCGCGATTGGATGGCGTCTGGTGGAAATAAACGCTCTCTTACTACAGATAACACGGCATTAATCATGCCATTGAACTGATGGTCACAATGCAGTGGAAGGTATTTTAATTAGAAAGTTGTGATTTAGATCGAGGCACGGTCCGTTAAAAAAAGAACTTGTTTCGTTTTACTGATTTTTTGCTGTGGAAATTCGAGATTTGTTGCATTGAATTCGCAAAAAAATGAAAGAAAGAAGAATTTTTGTTTTTTTTTATACCGGACCCTTCACCATGGCATTTTATTTAGACCCCTTACAGACTGTAATTACGTAGATTTTTTTAATGCTAATTAAAAACTGGGTGCGTAGATAGACTAATAAATTATTGTTATCCTTACAAACATCCTTCAGATGTCTACCATTTTCTCCAGTTCTTCGAAGATTTCGAATAACGTCCATTGACCTTCAATTATTATTCCAAATGTTAATGATATAACATATCATTTATGTCCATCATACTTAACCTTAAAATATAAACAATTGCACTAAGTATAAGTACGACATCGCATTGCGAAAATAAACTGCTTTGAATGTAAATCACCTATATCTATTTTTAAAACTGCTATTTACGTAGGACGTTAGTTTAATATGCATTACGCTGAGTATATAAGGCCAATGATTATTGTTTTATTTACTGAGTTTGTGCAATGTTTGAAAAATATGAATGTACGCTTTTGTACCAAGAGAAACAAAAATAGTAGCGTCAAAATCATGTGAATTAAATCTATTTTGAAGCATTTAGGTAGAAAATAACTTATTTTTAAGTTATTTGTTATTTTTTTTAAGGAAATTTCTCGCCGACTGGTCGAGTCTTCACGTGACCAGAGGGCTGGCTCGTTCTTTGGCCAAAGAATTAGCATTGCCATTCAACGTGGCAATGCTGCCAGTCTTCTGGGCACGTTTCCGGATGACATCGATGCGGACGAGTACTTCGACGCCTAAGTGTCCTTTTGTTTTGTATTTATTTGTATAGTTAGTTAGTTAGTCATTTACATTAAATTTTATATTTTTAAGTCAAAGTCAAATCACTTATTTCAGATAGGCACATATATAGGGTGACTGGTAATTAGCGACCTATACTTAAACACTTGATTATACTCATGATAACAAACAACTTTTCCTATAGGACCAAAGATGAAATCTCGAAAAAAAAATCAGCTGCTCCCTACATTTTACTGAGTACCTAATGCCAACATAAATGTAGAGAGCAGCTGATTTTTTTTTTCGCGATTTCATGTTTGGTCCCATAGTAAAAGTTTTTTTGTGATCATGAGTATAATCATGTGTTTAAGTATCGGTCACCAATTACCGGTCACCCTGTATAAAAGGAACTTTTGAACGTCAAAATTTACAAAACCATAGAATTGATTCTTCCAAAAGGAAGTATTCGTATGGAGAAGAATGGGCAAGAAACTCCACCGTTACTCTTTAAAAATTGTTTTACAATATTTTGTAGTCATTTTGTAGTACATTAATTATATTATATGATATGTGAAGACGATGCACCTAGAATAAAATTACTATACCACAATAGGTAAAACAATGACATAAATTAATTTATGTGATAGATACATGATGCTCACATACATATAAATTTACAAACATTGTAAAAGTATACGATTTTCTTAAAAATGTCAACAAGTAAAAGTCAGTGTCTGAGTTAAAGTAATCACAGAAAGTAAAATCAATATTACCATCATTAAGACAGCAATGATCAGTAAGGATTCTTTTAATCATCATCATCATCCCAGCTTTGTTCCACCCACTGCAGAGTATAGGCCTCCTCCCTTTGGTGCCATGCTTCCCTGGTCCGTGCGACTCTCACCCAGGACTTCCCCGCAATCATTAACATCCAATTTTATTGTTATTTTTGAAATTAAACGGAACCTTGGTAGTATCTCATCATAGGAACTGGATAATTATTTCTTATGTTTAATTACATGACAATTTCATTCTTAGTTCAGAAAAAAACACGCAACAAAATAATAACCTCAATCATCAAGATAAGATCATACTCCAGAGGGACTGTAATAAGAAATCAGTACAAATACCAAACAATCTTACCTGTCAATAACAATTACAAGATTACTTCTTATCTGCTGCAACTTAATAGCTAAGTATGGACTAAGTATACGTAATGCCCGGTTGACATGATACTAGTTTTTCAAGCGAGGATAGTAAGCTAGCAAGCGTCACTCTGCAGCTCTGTCCTAGTGTTTAAAGAACTATCCTCATAGTTAGCTGGCTGGAAAGCGAAAGCCAGCAAGCTAACCTCTCTTCTCAAGCAAGGATAGATACGAAAGATGTACGAAATAGTTCTAATTTTTGAGGTATTAACGACTTAAAACTCGTAGTTTTAGGGTTCCGTGCCTCAAAAGGAAAAAATGGAACCCTTATAGGATCACTCGTGTGTCTGTCTGTCTGTCTGTCAGTCTGTCACAGCCAATTTGCTCCGAATCTAAGGACCGATTAAGTTGAAATTTGGTACACATATGAATTTCTGTGACCCAAACACGGACGGGTAAAGTAAATAAATGAATTTTGTATATGGGGGTCACTTTTGGGGGCAAATAAGACAATTTAAAAAAAAAGTTTTGCAAACTACACCGTGTGACATATCAAATGAAAGGGCTTACTATGAGGGTCTCAAAATATATTTTTTATAATTTTAAAATAAATGGTTTTAAAGTTATTTAAGAAAATAGGCGAAAATTGACCATTCCTCCCCCCTTATCTCCGAATATACTGAGCCTAAAATTTTGAAAAAAATACAGAAAATAGATCTTAACCTGCAGATTACAGGAAAACCTATAAGAAGTCTGTGGTCTTAAAATAACATGGTAAATCTATCAATATTGTGAATACAAACTTACATCAACTACAATGTTAAGATAAATTCATCCCAACTACGGAACCCTTCGTTGTGCGTGGTCCGTCACGCACTTGGCCGGTTTTTTTACTATTCTGGCTTGTTACTCTACGAATCAAAGTTACTTCAATGCCGTGCCCGTAATCTAACAAGCTAGTCACTCTCGCCTTGTGTATACAGGACTATCCTCATTTTTAGGCTAATGAAAAAGATAGAAAACAAGTGTTATAGTTTTATAGGACGTGGTTCTATTTTGGAGCTGGTGATACCACAGATTTTACTATCCTGGTTTGTGTACTTGTCTGGCCGACGAAGCTAGTATCCAATCGAATCATTTTACTCCACGTCTTATGTCACTGCAATTCTAGTGGCTTAAAATTTCCTAGCATCGTGTAAACAGCTACTATGCTAGCTTAAAAACTAGCTTTGTTTCAACTAGGCCTTATGCACGGGTTATATGAGGCTGTATAGTTTCTGAACCTAGGATAGCAAACAAATAATTCCCTGGCTTGGCATATTATGCTAGAACAGTTTACACCTAGGAATTTTTAAGCCAAAAAAAATTTTTTTTTTGCTTTGCAGTGATATAAGCCGTGGAATAAAATGATCCGATTGGGTACTAGCTTCACTGGCCGCACGAGGCTAGTACATAAGCCAGATAGTCAAATCAGGTAGGGGGCGCTACTAGCTTAAATATACATCCCATACTATTAAACTATTTCACTAGCTTACTAGCCTAAAAATTAGGTTATTTTTGTATACACGAGGCCAGAAACACACTAACACAATCTTGAAAAAATAGCCTCGTGTCACCTAGGCCTTAGTGATTGCGTGTTGACATCTCGTAACAATAAAAGATGAGTATTATGATACTTACCTACAGCACTTATCTTGGTTTCATATTCTCCTCTAGATTTAGGATAATTTACTGATATTGTTTTATGATTTATCATTCGCATTCCAATTTCGAAATCATCAGTTAATCTTGTTACGTTTACAGTATCATAGCCATAGTAATTGGTGTTATTTAGTGATTTAGAAACGTGATGACGGCTAATAGAGATAGTTATTGTTGGAATAAGAGATGCTGCGCCAATAACACCCAATAAATAGGGCTATGGACAGAATGATGATTGTGAACATAATCCCCACCTCCCATCCCTCCTCTGATCCTTCCCGCCTTGCGGCATACGGACTCTTTACATACTTTTTTTTTTCGTCCCTCTACAATTTTTTTAATTACAAGAGCAACCCTATTGGCTTAAATAATCAATTACATTAACTAATTACATTATCTATGATTCAAGTATATGAAAAATGAGGGGAAATAATCATACGGCATCAAAAAATTCGTCCGTTATTTTGATGCCCTATGATTATTTCCCCTCATTTTTTATATACTTGTGCATATATTTTATTTAAGACTGTTAGATTTTAAATTATGTAAATAAAATAATATAATAATAGAAAAAAAAAACTATTCAAGTTATGTTCAAGTTCCTTCTGTTTGCAATGCCATTTGTGAGCAAATGACTTCAGCCTCCAGAAACCCTCTGCGCTGGCTACCAGCTCCCGGGGGTAAACCGGACCGACTTCCTCCAGTCTGCAGTACTACAACATTGTTCTTTTGTCGTCTGCGTACAGACTGCAGTCCCACAGGACATAGTCCCGAGTTTCATCCGCAAACCCACAATAGCATTTAGCAGTGTTTGAACATCCAATCATTCTTTTTTTGGGTCCTGAAAATACTAAATGGCCATGTTATTGCCACAACCACAGCTAGCTTCGCTCGCTCGGCTAGTGCGCGGTTGGTCACAGTCTAACCTAACCCATTTGGTCGGGGCTGGGTGCCCTAGCTTAGTTACAGCGACCATTTCAAGTCGCGCGTGGTTGTTCACAATCCCAACTAAGCTAACCCGCTTAGTCTGAGTGGTACGCAGCGCTTTTTCTCCACATTTATTATGCGCACAGTCAAAGTGTGGAACTCTTTGCCAGCGTCTGTGTTCCCTTCTACTTATAACCTGACTGCCTTAAAAGCGAGAGTGAACAGACATCTTCTGGGCAAGCTCGTGCCATCACAGACCTCATCCATCGCTTTCCATCAGGCGTGATCAGGGTCAAGAGCAGTCCCCGAAAGCAATAAAAAAAAAGTTACTGCGATGAACAGTGAGAAAAGGCCAGAAAGTTTAAAGGACAATTATTAATTTAAAAAAAAACCGTCAATTATTAGAATATCAATAAGTTATTATAGGATCAGTTAAATATTTACCATTTAAATTGTGGATAAAAAAAAATATCTTGGTTTGTTGTGTACCTAATAAGTTGCATTGCATTGCTGCCTGATTGATAATTCCAGTTTGAATCACGTCCAAGATATTGTTTTTCATGCCTACGTACTTTTGATTTTGGACTAATCTAATTAACTCTAGGGCTAAATAGTTTCACTTTTTATACCTCAAATAGTATAAGAATAGTAAGATTTCAAAATGTAAACAGAGCTATTCTAGTACGATATGAACATTACGATCAGTGCACAAACCGGTTCATACTTCATGTTGACCCATTTATAACAATATCGAGAAACCAGCTCAAACATACTACAACACTTTTATTAGATATAGAACTATGATATTGTACAGTCAGTGAGACAAATTTTAATATCTTCACAATAATCAAAAGTGGTGGACAGCATATGATTTTGGAGGACAAAGTTTAACTTGTAGCAAAGGGTAAAAAAAAAATATATTTAGTCCGTAAGTTAGATAATAAAAAAATATTAGACACTTATTTTTTGCTTTATCATATTAATAAAAAAATATTTATTTAAAACGCATTAAAGTTGGGGAGAGGGCGCTCGCTACGTCATAAATATAATAAAATACGTATAAAATCTAGCAATGAGTGACGTCATGGCACATTTTAACTCAATGAATCACCGTACATTGTGGAATGCAATAAATTATTGAGTATTGTAATCTACTGATTACGTGAAAAAATAAAAATACGTGTCCAATATTTTTTAATAATCCACATGACGAACAAAAAAAAATTTACATCTAATACATAACCTTGCTTTGAACGCGAAGGGTGATAAAATATATTACTAATTATAATCTTGTTCCTTTGTTGAGTCCTTTATTCCGACATGACAAGCTTCAATAAGGTACCTCCTACGAATAGCAATGTTTTGATTGAAAATGTAGATACATGCAAGTCAGACCAAGTGTTGTATTGGCAAATAAAATGTGAGCGGATTTGTGAGCGCGGAAATCAAGATCCGTTTGCTGGCGTCCGCCTCCGTGTTCGAACGACGCATACGCACAGATGGTAATGAATATCAATGCATAGAAAGCTGTCGTACAGGAAATATAGACGATTTTGAAAAGAAAAAATCTAGCACATCACTATTTTTCATTCGGATTTGAAGTATTTTGTAAGAAATAATTGCTTTTGATTTTGCATAATGAATTTGGTATTTTTGTGTGTGGCTTTCGTAAGAAGTAGAAATAGATGTTTTGTCCAAAATATATTTGAAGCTATTATTAGATAACATAACATGAATCTCTAATTTTAGAAATCTAGACCGTATTGGTGCAACAAATTCATTATAATGCCAGTATATAAAGATTCAAATTCCTATTTAATAAAATAATTTAAAGTTATAAATTTATAATAGACTACTACATACTTAAACTCGGAATTTTAATTTGCTAGAACGAAATGACAGCTGGGGCCGAACTTTTTTTTGTCATTTTAGCCATGTTATGTCATTTTACAATAGTCTAGCAAATTCATCTTCTTCATAGCGAAGAATGCAAAGCATTATAATTAATAAACATACCTACTTTTGTTTAAAAAAGTAATGATTTTACTACCCATTTGTAACAGTGTCCATAGGTGAGCTGTCATTCCACCTGCCGAGCTATTCTGTAAGAATTTCACTGTGAAAACTTAGTTGCAGTGATCTGTCAATAGTTGACACTATTGACAGCTCACTTCAAGCTCACTTCACCCAAGTTTTCATGGTTAGATTGTAATAGAATAGCTTGGCTAAAATGATAGTGATAATAGTTTTCTTATCGCCAGTACTTACTAAGTTACTAATAAGTTAGACGTAACAAGCGGCCGTGTTACACTTTGGTCCGGTTTCTTACATAAAAATTACGTAAAGCTTGGACACACGAGCAGGCGAACGCATGCGCACGTTTTTCATTCATATAAGATTACACGTGACTATGTCTTGTGCTATTCATTAATCATATTTACCACGAATTGATCGACATCGAATTATTGATATTGCAGCTTTTATTATTATTATTGGAAGCTTTTAAAACTTTTATCTTAGTCATTTTATTTTTAAAACGTAGTACTTACAGTAAATTATTTTAATTGGTTTTCAAGTTTTTATTTGCTATTCGTATAGTTAAAATACAAGTTTAGATATAACAGGATATAATTACGAAACTTTAAAAAAAAATCTGCATGCTTGTGTGTTGATGTCTGTGTATGAGTTGCAGAGATAAATAAACTAATAATTACTAACATAGAGGCAGTTGATTTATGCCCGATTTTTGAAGAATTCTTAAACGGAGATTAAACTCTTATTCATAAAAACTAAAACGCTTTATACCTATATTAGTCATAGAAGTGTTTTGTTAATTTCTTTCGAATTATGATTTGAGTTTGAAAGAAGAAGACAAAACCTATACCTAACCTAACCTATAAATAAAATAGGTTTATATTTTAGTTTTTTATGAATAAGGAGGTTAATAGCTATTAAAAAAAAATATATATATATATATTATTTATTATTTATTTTTTTATTATTTTTTATATATATATTTTTATTTTAGTTTTTTATGAATAAGGAGCTATTGATTCAACAAAATTATCTATTTAAGCGAATTCCTACCTTAGGTATGCTCGGTTATTGAGGTCCTCAGATAAACCTTCGTTAGTAATTCACTCGACTTTTAAAAGCTAAATTCCTTTATTTCAGAAGCACGATAACAATCACTATCGGATGGATAAACTCCGTTCAAAAACCTCAGTAACTGGGCATTATTCACCTGCATCCTGCATCCGTTAAAGGACTGATTGATTTGATTGATTTTTCAATGTCTTTATTACTACAAACTTTGTTACAATGGTGTTTATAAATGATCTTATTCTATTTGTACACAAATCGTGATTAATTTTGTTACATAGGCTTATATTTCGCCTTTACAAATATTAAAACATGTTTTTATTATCTATTTTACGTTGACATGAATTAACTTACAATGTACATCTTTAAAGGACTGATTCTACTTTGAACTGTACATAACAGGTACATACTTATGTTCGTGGGAGGTGCTCGTGGCTAAGTAATAACAGCCGCACGGGTGGATCCATCAGGTTAAGCTACGCTTGCCGGGGTTGGTCCGTGGATGGGTGACCATCTTTACATACCGAAACTCCTCCGTGTCTCGGAAAGCACGTTAAGCCGTTGGTCCCGGCTGTCATTCGTGGATCTTTGAAAGTCGTTACGGGTCGTCAGAAGCCCGAAAGTCTGACACCCAGTCTTACCAAGGGGTATCTTATTACCCCGTTACTGGGTTGTGGAGGTCAGATAGTCAGTCGCTCCATGTATAATACTGGTATTCAGCTGCATCCGGTTAGACTGGAAGCCGACCCCAACATAGTTTGGAAAAGGCTAGGCAGATTGACTTATGTTCGTGGACTGGTTTATTTTTCACGAATTTGTTAATTGTTTCGTGTTTTCGACTCCAGGCAAGGCCAGTCTACCTTCGTATTCTAATATGTTACGAAGCCTATCTACCAGCTGATCTATGATGGCTTCATCACTTCTGCGAAACCACATAATCGTCACGACTGCGATCCTTGTACGGTTAGACCAGTAATATGGAGTGTAGGTCCTCATTACATTACGCTTAGGTATATATAATCACTTCTTACAACACCCACGGAAGTGATGGTTTATCAATATTTTGAAGAAAATATGCGCAGGTAATGACAGCTGCATTAATTGGTTACCTACCTAAACTTTATATAATTATGTGATAATACCTACTAGATAATACAGATTATAATTAAACTATAAATGTAATACCTAGTAATAACAGAATATAATGATAATATAATACAATACAATTTAGTATAAATATTTAATAATGTAATAAAAACAACAGGAATAACTAATTAAGCAATATAGGTATACCTAACATTAAAAAGAGTTACTTACTTAAGCAGGTACTATTTATATCTTACTAGCAAAGAAATAAAGCTTAAACTACTTAAATAAATTAAATAATAAAAGAAGCGCTCTTCCTCCTCTCTCCTACTATGCTGTGCCCGACAGGGTCCATAATTGTGTCATTAATTTTAAGCTTACCAACTGTTTTACATTATGGAATGCAATAAAGAATTGAGAATTGAGAATTGAGAATTGAAAAAATTACACAACAATATTCTAGTTTTAAGTTATCTTGCTACGCCCCAACGGGGTTATGTACTCATTAGTTGTAAGCAAAGCCTGTAACTGTGTGTACATTGTGCAATAAATAAATAAATAAATAAACCTTCTTTTCCTAGGTATTGGTGAGGTGTATATTACACATATAAACTACCCAACCTAACCAAAAGCAGGTGTCTGTTTCCCAGGTGTCTCCAGTATAAGCTGATCTCGCATTGTATAGGATTTCCTTACAACAAGAGGTCAGTGTAAACTGGAAATGTGTAGAAAGAAAGAAAGAAAAAGTATTTATTGTGACTCGCATAGGAAGATCACCAACTAAACTAAAAACACAATAATAAAAGTTTGAAAACAAAAAACAAAAATAAATAAGAAAAAACAAAATTAAATAAAAAAACAAAGTCCTACACGAGGCTAAAAGGTATTATACACTTCTGGACACATCTTTTGGCCCACCTTGTATTTTCAGTTTCGTTTGGTCCTAGCTAAAATTTTATATTAGGTCGAGCAAAAAGTTTTTATGCAGTTTTGAACCTGGCACATTCACAATTTCATTCAATAGTCTTTTTTTGAATTTCGAACACAGAATTTAAAGAAACAAAAGACAATTTGGAGCCTGTTTGTTGATATCAAACAAACGAATACTAAGAAAACTTGGTTTTAATGGTTTACTTGGATTTAATTCTTGAAAAAGTGATTGATATCTTTGGTTTTGCAACAAACATTACTTATTCTTAACATTAAGGTGAGGTTCTATCAATAATCTATGGATACTTCACCTGAAGTCGCCGCCCAAGCTGTGGCACTTATTCAGGCCGGACACAGCCAAAGAAACGTGAGTGCTCAACTTAATTTAAGTCGATCTGCGGTCCGAAATGTTTATCGGAGGTACCTAGAGACTGGCGGCTTTGTTTGTCGCCAAGGAAGGCCACGATCTCGGGTCACAACTGAAAGGCAGGATCGATTCATCGTGACGACCAGCTTGAGAAATCGTCACCTTACCTCCATTGATATACAAAACCAACTTCGCGACTTCCACGGAGTATCTGTGAGCGCTCGAACTGTTCGGAGAAGGTTAAAAGAACGCGATATGGTACCACACAAGCCAGCTAATGGCCCCAAACTAACGCGAGCCCACCGAACAGCGCGCCTTCATTTCGCACGCAGTCATTTAAATTGGACACAGCAAGATTGGAGCCGTGTACTCTTTTCTGATGAGTCTAAAATTGTGTTACATGGCAATGATGGAAGGAAGAAGGTCTACCGACGTAAGGGAGAGCGTTTCGCACAATGCTGCTTTGAAGAGAGGGTTGCTTATGGCGGTGGCTCATGGACTGTCTGGGGCGGTATATCCGCGAGCGGCAAAACTCAACTTGAGGTTGTTACAGGACCACGGCTGCCAACATTAAATGCTGAAAGGTACATTCGTGAGTGCTTAGAACCTCACGTGATACCATACGCGGACTATGTGGGCCCAAATTTCCTTTTTATGCATGATAATGCAAGAGCCCATGCGGCCGGCATCGTCAGGGAATATCTTCGGGATGTGAACATCACAGTTATGGACTGGCCAGCCAGAAGCCCAGACATGAACCCCATTGAGCACATGTGGGACGAGCTAAAAAGACGTGTTAGGGCTCGTCAGCCTGTTGCCCAGACGATGCAGGAGTTGAAAACTGCCATAGAAGAGGAATGGGAGATGATCCCTCAAAATTTCATAGAGCGGTTGATAAACTCTATGCCTAATCGTATGAGAGCTGTGGTAGATGCCCATGGAGGCAACACGCGTTATTAAATTAAACCTTTATTTGATAAAACATGTTTTTTATTCAAAAATCAATTGCCTTTAACAAGGCGCATATCCGACTTGTTAGGCGTAGCTCCATGTCGTATGGTATTCTGAATTCAAATTTAAAACAATACGATCGAAAAAGATGGTAAAATGTATCAGGTTTAAAACTGCATCAACAGTTTTTGTTCAATCTAGCAATCATATTTCGGTAGGGGCCATCGAAACCTAAACTCTAAGGTGGGCCAATAGATGTGTCCAGAAGTGTATTATGGTATAGCTTGATGTGTAGCCATGTGTACATTTATAAATTTCTATTTGACCATGTTATAAGTTAGGGCCTTAGGGGATTTGGTTTCCGCACTTAGTCCTTCATGTGGACCATTGTGCGTCTATTTGACCATTCGCAGAATATTTTCGAGTCGATCTGTCATGTTGATCAGAAAGTTAGATATTACTTATTATTTATTCAAGTACTGCTACTTGAATAAGCAATAAGTTATGTAGGTATAAGTCAGATGAACGATGTCGAAGATTTGATTAATACTAACCAAAAGCGCTTATGGTTCAAAATAGTTGTATGTACTGACTTCATACTTATTTCTTTTGTTGTATGTCCCTACATTACTCAAAAATATTCCATATAAGAATGTCTAGCTTATGGAACCACTGTACTTTAGCACCCGTCGCTTTTGTATAGTAGCAATTTTTTTTTTTGGGTAGAATAGACCCTTTCTAATGTATTTTGGAAAACCCCAAAGTGCGCAAAAAAAAAAATGCCGAGAATTTTTTTTTTTATGGTAATTTTGAAACGTTTGGGAGATCAAGGTCACATAATTATAATTTTTTTGTAGTAAGGCGTGGTCGACGGAGCCCCGCTGTGCGGGGCTCCTATTTCTGGGTGGTTTTAAAAAAAATAACCACCTTCGAACCTAACCTGTCTGAGTCGGGGTGCCCCAAGTCCCGAGCTCGCTTCGCTCGCTCTTGCATCTTAAGTATTTAGTGTGATAGGTTGACATAAACTTTAGATTTTTTTTTTCTCAAAAACTTGTAGTTTGCGCAGTGCAATATTTTGCTAAAGTGTTTTGCTCGAAAACATCAACACGCTATAAAATTGTGAAGTTTCGGACGCGCGTGTGTTCAATTTTATTGTGTTTGATTTTCTAAAACTTTTGAATTTTTTTTTCTCAAAAACTTGTAGTTTGCGCAGTGTAATATTTTGCTAAAGTGTTTTACTCAAACTCATCAACACGATATAAAATTGTGAAGTTTCGGACGCGTGGGTGCTAAAGTACAGTGGAGCCTAGCTTAGTAACGTAGAAGGTTAGCTAAATTGTAATCTAGTGTGACCTAGAATGTCCGGTAATTGTCCGCTATACCAGTGCATAGAACATAAATTGCTATTGTGCCCCAATCAACTGTAATACACCAGCTATTAGTAGTTGTCTGTGCATTTCCTATAATGTACGACTATTATGCATTGTGGTATTTATGGAAATGACCAATCGGTCACATAGTGGTCATTCATAAGATAATTATTGGCGATTTAAGTTTAATGTTTCGTTCGTGTATTGCGAATGATTCTAAATAATTTGTGAGTCTAGGAAATTATATGATATTTTATGTATGCAATTCTTTATTCCGTGACTACTGGAAAGTCTGTGGAAAAACAGATATAGGCCAGATGCGTACCGTACATAGATGGAAGCGTCGAATACACTAGGTAAGTCCCCTTGGCAGGTGATGACTAGAAGAGGTAAGCATAAGCACAGTGCCCAAAGTTCATCAATTGTTTGAAATGAAAGCATAGAAAGAGACAGCACTAAGGTAACCCGCGAAATTCAAATTTTCTTACGATTTTTTCAAATTGCAGCTCAGTGTCTGGTTGTATGTTGACTAAAGTATGATTCGCGGCCGTAACTAATATGGCTTTACAGAATTATAATCATTAGAATCAGCAATACAACTCCTTAAGTTAGAATTGGCCTCAAATCTCATGATTTCATGAAATAGTCATTCAATAGGGTAATATGAACTTAGAGAGAACTGTATTGATGATTTTTATGATTATAATTCTATAAATAAATATTTGATACGGCCGCGAATAATATTAAGATCAACATACAACCTAATACTGACCTGCAAATTGCAAAAGACGTAAGAAATTTTGAATTTCGCGGGCTACCCTGGCATTTTTATGCCAGGGTAGCCCGCGAAATTCAAAATTTCTTACGATTTTTTCAAATTGCAGCTCAGTGGTGCCGATTCTGTTGTGCACCGAACTAAACTAACTAAACTATCACTAAAATTCCTTACTTTTTGCTATGAGAATCTTAGAGCTATTCTGCATAAAAAAAAACCTCTAAATTTAATAACAATTTTGACACAACTAAAATCGAGTTTGACAATCGTGACTCCGCGTGGTATAGTGCCTGTAGTATATTTGACCCGGTGGCTTTAATTGGAACTAACGAAATCACTATGAAGTGACAGGTTTGTCATATTTTGTTCACCGACATCGCTGTCGTTACCGGGTCAAATATCTTTTAGAGCTGGAGGGGCGCAGGGAGGGGGCAGCTTCAACGTGTTTTATATTGTAGGTAGGTATGGTGGTGGTAGGTAGGTTTTGGTATCTTTTTTTTTTTGGTACCTTTTTTTTTTGGTACCTACATGTTGAGTCGTAGGGGTTTATGGGTTTTATAGAGGGGGGCCAAATTTTCATTATTTTTGCGATAGGACTCACCGTTTTCGAGATATATGCAAAAGAAAAGAAAAAAATACACTACTGTTTTTGCATCCGAAGTCCAAGGTCTCGGTGTAAATTTTAGTTCATGTCAACTAATTTTATTCCACACCTTTTTAATCGCGTTTAAACATAGTTTGATTTAGTTTGACAATTAAAATTTTAGGTGAAAACAGTCAAATTCAGAATAGCAAAATTGCCATTTTCACTAAACTAATAACTCCGTACAATCTTAGTCCTGTCAAACTAAAATATAGTTAAGTTGTGTCACTTTAGTCAATTTCAGAATGGGAAATCGTCGTTTAACAGGAATAAACTAAATTTTAGTGATTTTTAGTCTAGTTAGGCATTTGTGACAAGAGAATCGGCACCAGTGTCTGGGTGTATATTGAATAAAGTATGATTCGCGGCCGTACTAATATGTGGTTATAGAATTATAATCATTACTTATAATCAGTAATACAACGTCAAATATTAAGATTTCATGTCCATACATTAGTATATTCAATAGGATAACTTGGTCTTAGAGATTTGTATTGATGACTTTAATTATTTTAATTTTGTAAATGCATAGTTGTTACGGTCGCGAATTATATTTTTTTACACGTTGACTGCCAACCTACGAGTTTACTCGTAGTGCAAGACCCCACTGCCATCTACGAGTATTCTCGTAGTTGTATGTATGCTATTTCAACGAATTCTATAACAAATACAACTATACAAACTACGTATAAAATCTGGCAAGGAGTGACGTCATGCTATAAATTTATTTCAATGAATCGCCGTAATTTTTTGATTAAGTAAAAAAAGAAAAAAATATGTGTCTAATATTTTTTAATAATAAAGGCGACGGACAAAAAAAAATGTTTGTCATTATTCCTATTGTAGAAAAGTCAAATATTCTTACGTAAGAAATGAAACTTTGTAATATTAATAGCTTGCTTGTATGCTCCTGCACCCTAATTGCGTAACACATTATCGATCGGAGTTGGCTTCAACTTGAAACAAATTGCTAATCCATTGCTTCATATGTTCGAAAAATTTGTCTGCTCGACAACGTAAATAACGCAATGAATGTTGTTGAACTGTCAAAATGAAACCAACTCCGATTGATAATGAATTACTTACGCAATTAGGGTGCTGGCTGCTGACCAACCCCACTGGGCCAGCATGGAGGATAAGGGTCAGTTTCCACCAAACGGAAAAATCCTCGCGGATGCTCGAGCACTTCTTAAGGATGCGCTGTGGTAGCCCGCGAAATTCAAATTTTCTTGCGTTTTATGTAATTTACAGGTCCGTGCCAGTTTGTATCTTGATCAAAATATGATACGCGGAATAAAACACATGTATTTACATAATTTTATCCATAAAAATCATCAATATATCTCTCTAAGTTAGATTTCATGCAGTTCCACTGATAACTGTATCAATATTGACATTAAGTATAAAATTCGACGCAGACATCACGCTTGATAAACGCTTAATGTCTGCGTTGAATTTTATACTTAATGTCAATATTGATACAGTTACTTATTCAGTGAAATTTAAAAAGTGTTCAAGCATCCGCGAGGATTTTTCCGTTTGATGAAAACTGACCCAAACAGTCCACTCCCTCTCGCAGAAAAGAGGTTGTGTGCCAGCAGTGGCAACATTACCTACAGCTGCAATTATACCACGTCTACAACTTGACTTGAATAAATAATCATAATTTGTCAATCGTCAACACCTCTTCAGAACACTGGTTGAAGTGTAGGTACATAAATAAAAACTTTTTTACAAAAAAATACAACCGACTTCCAAAAACAACACTACAAAGTGAAAAATAACTTTAATTTCGGAAGTCGGTGTCTAGTTAAAAAGTTTTTATTTTTCACTTTTTAGTTGTGGCACCTACCCCACACAAATTCTAATACCACTACCTGCAAAACAAACTAGAACATCATCCATATAAAAGTGGGGAATAAATACGTATTATTGAAGCTAACTCAAAAACTACCAAAGCAAAGTTAATCAATTTTTTATGGGACCAACTGTGATGTATACCCTCTCGAATAAAACAAAAAAAAATCCAAATCGGTCTAGCCATCTTCGAGTAATCGGGGAACATACAAAAAGGTTCCGACGAATTGAGAACCTCCTCCTTTTTGAAGTCGGTTAATTAGCATGCCGTCGGAAGCTTCGTTTGAATTTAAAATCAACTATTATACGTTTTGCAACGGCCCGCCACCGCCCCCGCAACTGCAATTATACTGCAACTGTTGCAAGTTCGTTGCACACTGCAAAATAGAGCAATTATCTATCAGATCGAACATTCTGTTGCGAAATTCATATCAGATTTGCATATTATTGAACATTACGTCTTTAAGGAATTTGCACTTGTCATTATGGGTGATTCAAGGTAACTGTGTATCTACAGACAATAGGATGGAGTAGTCGTTCCTAATTGATTTATATTCACTTCGCTTTTAAATATATATTTGACAAATATGATACCTGTTGAATCATCATCTGCTTAGCCTTTTCACAACTATATTTTACATGGAGCGACTGCCTATCTGACCTCCACAACCCAGTTACTGGGTACCTAATACGATGTAACTTGGTAAGACTTTCAGGCTTCTGACGAACCGTAACGACTGTCAAAGATCGACGAATGACAGCCGGGACCAACGGCTTAACGTGCTTACCGAGACACGGAGGGTTCTCGGTATGTTAAGATGGTCACCCATCTACGGACAGCAGCTGTTATTACTTAGCCACGAGCCCCTCTGCCTGTTGAATATTATTTCTTATTTGCTAAAACAATGGTAGTAAAGTGCTAAGCATATTTCCTTTTCCAAAACCGGTGTGTTCCTAACTGTTTTTCGCGCTTTTCCAACGCCTCGCCACCTGATATTAGCGAGCTTTACGTGTCTGATAACATGACAATGCTACTATTAAAATAACTTAAGTACCACAATCAACATAACCAGACAATACACTTCCTAAAAATATAATTCGAAATGACCAGGTACAGGAAAATTCCATAGGTACAAAATTACCATACCTACAATACATACAAAGAATACATTGAAATCAAAAGTATATCACCTTTCTAACAAACCGTTGTCTCGTATAATAGGCGTAACGACGATAATTGCGCAAGAGTATGATAAAACAGCGCAGTTTGAACAATGGCGCTAGATAAATATATCTAGCGTGGAATACAATGACTTTGTTTGTCACGTGAGGCAGTGAACGTGAGCCTTTTTAATTTTTATAGAAACTGGTTCTGGATTCAAGAATCAGATTATTTCAAGTTTTTTTAGTTGGTCTTTTTAAAAGAGAACTCATCAGGATGAAAGACGAGAAAAAGCAAAATTTCTTATATCTTCAATACAATCACAGTTTGAAGGAAATGAATGAAATTCATCAGGTATTCATTACTTCCTATGTTTGAAAAAATTGTCTGCTCGACAACGACATCCTAACTAATACTTATAAACTAGCTGACCCGACAGCCGTTGCCCTATTCTAATTCATACAAAATTCCCATAAAAATTGCACCTTCTGTTTTCCAGAATTTTCCATTTTTCCCGGCAACTTTTCCAATTTTTCTCTTCTTAAGAACCTTCCTCGGATTTCGATAGCCGAATTAGTCTAGCCGTTCTCGAGTTTTGCGCTTAGCAACACATTTAGCCATTTATTTCTATTTATCTATATGAGAAAGTGTGTTTGTTTGTTTGTCACGCTTTCACGCTAAAATAGCTGCACTGATTTAGATGGAATTTGGCACACATATAGATCAAAATCTGAGTAAGGAGATAGGCTACTTTTTATCCGGGATCGAGATGAAGTCACGGGCAATAGCCAGTTATTTAATAATACAAGGAATGTCGAAATGAACCGCAACCTGTCACTATGGAAGAAAGCTGCAGATCTGCAGAAACTCTATCATCTTTACATGTGCAATTTTATGTAGTAAAGTTTTTGTAGCAATTACTTACCTAATATTTTATTTGATAAACAAAAGTCAATTTAATTAAGATATAAAAACAACAAAACATAATTCATTAGCAATTTCATGGCGCTAATTTCAGTGTAGCGAATTTGCGAACGAATTTGATTTTTAGCACTTGATTGGGTATAATTAAAGAAAAAGACTAAACAAAAGTATTTTGCACTTTTGTTTAACAAAGCTTAAAACGGTACTTAGATAATTTATACAAAAGTTAAGACGATTTCACAAAAGAAAATTAATCTGAATGAAACTATTTTTAACCGACGAAAAAAAGCTGCAAGTTTACAAGTCGTGTATGTATCTTTAAATTATGATTGTATAGAACAGACTTACTGTGGGATCCATACTGTTCTTGCTGAATCCAGTGCTATCGCTGGCAGTAGTAGCAGTCTTTGACATTTCTCGGGAAAGGCGTACGAGGGGCCGAAACCAACTCGCAGAGGCCCGTTAGACGTTTTGAATGAATTGAGGCACCAACCGACGATTATCCCTGTATGTACTATGAAATTGCACCCAAGGACAACCTCCGGTGGGTGCGAGACTATTGCAGAACATGGAAATAAAACATATTGGGCTATGGGTTCGGGTGGCTATAGTGGATTGGTTACCTTGAACTATGAAAGAACTATGTCTCCTGCCTGACCAATGCTATATAATGTAGACGGATAAAATGGCAGGGGATGACTTGCACATTCGATAATGGGACCCCGGAATCTGTCGCTAGCACATAGTGACGTAGCGACAAGGGGGCAATATGTCCTGAGATGCTTGAGGAGTGGAGAGGTATTCCACGGCTATCAGAACAATCTTGGAGTCCGGAAGATCGTCAAAATCCCTACCAGCATATTAATGGAATACTTCCTTTCTCTGAGCACGTTTGCGCTTGCGAATCTTCACTCTAGCCGACCAATACAGGCAAGAAAGAGGTGGGAGCCCTGTTCCTCGTCAGTGTTCTCTCCAGCCGAACAATAAAAGCAAGCCAGAGGTGAGGAACAAGACTTCTCCGGGGAGAGAACTAGATCTATTTTCGCAAAATAAACTCTACCGGCACAGACCCAGAGTTTAGGAGCGCGCAAGCCCCACCACGACGTTAACGTAGAGATACTGCGGTGTGGGTTATTATTATTTTGTTTTTTATACACACATCAAAAGTGACTAGGGATCAAGCATTTTTATGCGGATTTCTTGAGATTGAGATGTGGCTTTGTAATAAATTTATGATTTTATAAATTTATATGGATCCTTTTTGGTGCATTTCATAATTTGAATCAGGAACTGTGAATCAAATTCGAGTAAAAGATGAAAATCAGCTGTCAATATTTTCCCTATAAAAACATACAACGCATTGAAGACATTATTAGTGCTACTGTTTCCCTACTACTGATTAAAACCAACGTTATTATGGAGTGGCGACGTCATTTAAGCAGGGAAGAAATGCTCAGAGCCGTGGGAATGATAGAAGCTGGTTCCCGGCAACGTACTGTGGCTTTAGCTCTGAATACAAGTCAGAGTGTTATCAGTCGACTTTGGACACGTTACCGAAGCACTGGTACCGTGGCTGAGCGCCATGGAGGACGGTATCGCTGCACCACACGGAGACAAGACCGATACATTCAAATCTTAACTCGAAGAGCTCCAACTATAACCGCCATGATGTTAGCCGTGAGGCTTCATCACTCTTCAGGGAACTTAATTAGCGACCAAACAGTCAGAAACCGCTTGCATGAAGTGAACCTTCATTCCCGAAGACCGCTACGGGTACCACCTATAGCAATGCACAATCGTAGGATTCGATATCAATGGGCTCTTGAACACAGAAATTGGGCAGAAGAACAATGGCGTTTCGTGTGCTTTTCTGATGAGTCTCGTTTTGGTATGAGACCGGATACAAGACGTATACGACACTGGAGAACCCCTGGACGCCAACAGCGATTAAAATCCTGCCAGGAAGTCCATCCTTATAGTGGTGGAACCATCATGGTATGGGCGGGTATTTGGATCGGCGGAAGAACTGAGTTGATTTGGATCAGAGGCAACCTCAACGCTCAAATTTATGCTGAGACGATTGTATCAGACGTCATCGTTCCTCTACAAGTGCAAATCGGTCCCTTATTTCAGTTAATGCATGATAATGCACGACCGCACACCGCAAGAGTTGTAAGACAGACTCTCGCCGCAGCTAACATCAATGTCCTGCCCTGGCCTGCTCAGTCGCCAGACTTGAACCCGATTGAGCATGCATGGGATATGCTACAGAGAAGAGCTCTGCCGAATATGGAGGGTATCCAGTCGCAAGAAGACCTTTTTTTGTTGTTGCAACGAACATGGGCGGCCATTCCACAGCGTGATTTGGATGAACTCATTTTGAGTATGCCAAACCGATGTTCTTGTGTTGTTAGTGTTCGCGGTAGAAACACGGATTATTAATTGTTTAAGTTACCCAATAAAATTTTAAAGAAAACTGTTATTTCAGTCTTTTTTTCGAACTTTAATGTTAGTGGTTCAAATGTCAAAAATCCCTTTATTAGGAAAATGGCAAATTTCTTTATTAATGCAAAGGTGACTTGGTTTATCGTTACTGTGACAAACGAAAACACTTTATTTGATGAATCCTTAAAGAAAATTTTAATTAATATCAATCAGGAGAAAAGTTATTGCAAAAATATATGTTGATCCCTAGACACTTTTGATGTGTGTATTTATTTTCTCAGGTTGATAGAACCTGGTGTTTTTAAAATTTCACGGGTGTTAACCAAGGTGAGATTTTAAGTTTGAGTAGATGGATTAGGTACTTTATACTGCATTGAAATTATTGTCTTAATCTAACTGTAGGAATTTCCGGACTATACGGCATGTGTTTAATATAGCTGCTTTCTGAAGTGTGAGGTAAGTATATTTGGAAAGGTTTATTGCATTTATTATATCATTAATCACAAACGCACATGACAGAAGAATACCTCCCACTATCTTACTTAGTACAAAACTGCCCACATCCATCTTATATGCTAAGCGAGGTCTTTCCTCATTATTATTACATCATAATATTTCAAAACTCACTCTAACAAAGATAATGTCTGAATTAAACAGTGACTAACAAACTTCCTAGACCTTCCTAAAACCGTAGTCAAATGAAAGCTTTCCCAGTTAGTGTTAAACTCAATATTATTGAAACTGTGTTAATTATCAATTTCTTTGATAACTTCAATAATAACACTCCAAATCGCTCAGTAATTCGAAAGAGCGGGAAGTGAGGCTCCTGCCCTGTCATTTTTTAGTGACAGCTCGCTCAGCCAGTGATGCACGACCCTGCTTGATTCGATATGCGATCTCCAGAATTCGGATTATCAGTAGGTACTCCTCTGTAGTAGACATTACAATTTGCATATAATAATATGTATATATACTAAAAACACTGGAAACTATTATATTTCTACTGAAATAAGGCATCACCAAAATAGCAGCTACAAAAAATTATCTACGAAACAAAATGTAATTCTGAATGAAGTAAAAAACTCCGATCTCAAAGGCACACGCTCTTGAAAACAGATTGTGCATGATACTGCTAAAAAACTGACTCACATACTGTATTGTATTAAGTCTTCGTTATATGACATTCTCTTCATGTCCTCTTTAATTGCTTTCGGCGCCATTTTATTTTTCTATAATTACTTACTTCTACTGATAAGTCTTGGAAGAATTTGAATTTCATTTTGTGATGATATGCTTCATTACTTGGAAGTGAGCAACATTGATTATTTTAATCAATTAATCCGAGTCTAATGAAATCATCATCATCATCATCTTCATCATCACCTTCAGCATTGGCAGCCTTGTTCCGCCCACTGTTGGGTATAAAGGCGTCCTCCCTTTGGTGCCAAGCTTCCCTGGTTTGTACGAGTCTCGCTCCTTCTACCGTTTCTCGGCAACCATTCCGTTAGGGCTCTGCTCCACCTGCCATCACCACGTCTAGCCAACAATGCTACCCACCTCAATTTCAGAGCCGCTACCCGTAGTCCTA
The DNA here is from genome assembly GCA_946251885.1 of Cosmia pyralina. Taxonomy (NCBI): domain Eukaryota; kingdom Metazoa; phylum Arthropoda; class Insecta; order Lepidoptera; family Noctuidae; genus Cosmia; species Cosmia pyralina. The sequence continues at coordinate 18,133,397 of OX276342.1, read as the reverse complement.
CGTCTAGTGAAATGTTTTCGTTTATTATGCTCAATTCAATAGGAACTATCTTTAAGAGAGTAAAGACGATCCAAGCCTTTATGTTCATTTCGGAATCAATGGAACCCGCGTTGATTCTTCTACTTAGAATCATGATCTTGTGAAATCAAAATCGGTTTGACGCTCTTGAAGTAATAAGTTGGTATCTTTTTATAAAGCCTTAAGGCGTATATACTGCTGCCTTTTTCTAACCTCTACTTTTCACATTAGCTACATAATGTGTTTATAAAGGTTACATTATAAGTTTATTGCCGCAAAGATCGCGTGTCTCAACACACAGATAATAATCATCGTTAATTTGTTCTGGTTATTCTTTCAAATTAATTACACTTTTTACAGCAATTTTCCTCTCTCATCTTTTTTTTCTACGTGTGTATAATCCTTTGATCTGACACACGGATAATCTTTGTCATTCATGTGCAGGAATTTTAAAAACATTATCATGTTCTTAAGCCTAAGATATTGGATCTAAAGGGTTAAAATTAATGTTTAATATATTATATGTATGATGTGAAAATGAAGAAAACCTGGTATACATGACAACTAAAAGCATTCATTCACATCCATTATTCTTTTAATAGGAGTGGTAACCAGATGGCTTATTATTAACTCACCACATTTAATTTAAATATTTTCTTATATGTTCGTAAATTAAAATTTTGGATAGTCAAGGCTGAAATGATAGGTAAGCCACCGTATTTTCGTCGTGGAGCTCGTGGCTAAGTAATAACAGCCGCAGGGGTTGATCCATCAGGTTATAAGCTACGCTTGCCGGGGTTGGTCCCGGCTGTCATTCGTGGATGTGTTACGGGTCGTCAACAAACAGTCTTACCAAGGGGTATCGAATTACCCAGTTACTGGGTTGTGGAGGTCAGATAGGCAGTCGCTCCATGTAAAATACTGGTATTCAGCTGCATCCGGTTAGACTGGAAGCCGAGCCCAACATAGTTGGGAACAGCTCTAGGTAGATTGATTATCGTCAAAAATTAAAAGCTAAAAATAATTTAAAATAACGATTTCATATTTGAATGAATATTTTGAATCCAATTATGTGATACAGGAAAAATTTTTGGGTCGAATACCCAAAATTTCAAGGAACTTGATTTATAAAATCTGAATGTCAAAGAATCCTCTTTGTGTTCTAATTAATATTTGCTTTAAATCTAGACTGCCTCGTTATTCTAGTGGTCGCAAGCGCCACTACTGAGCATGAGGTTACTAGGTCGGGTAAAGTACTATAGGGTTTCTCTGTCAGGGATTTCTCAGTAGCAGTCCTGAGTTTGGATTTTTGCCCGGTTGATGGCAGTAGCAAGCCTACTCCATGGGACTTAAACATACTGCCGAAATGTGGGTGTACATACTGAAGGTACTGCTCTTCCTAACCCTTCGGAGAATACCGGCGCGATGTTATGTTATGTTTAAATCGAGACATCATTAATATTATTTTTATGATTACCTAATTGTGCGCTAAAAGCAGCAACATTTTACCAACTTATATGGTCGAATAACGGTACACCATGGTTCAAAAACCTTATGATAATAATTTTCGATGTTACCGGATAATACATTTTATATTGTAGTTCCAAAACAGCGAATAAATTAGATTGATTATAATATAAACGGGTTTCTAGTTCACTGACCTAATGATCAGGCAATACTTTTGTAATATTTTGACATCATCATCTTCTCAGTATTCGTTGTGAGTTTGATGTGATAGCACCTGTTTTTCTGCAACGGTATGTAGTCTTTGTATCTAGTGTCTTTTTTCTAAACTCATTAAAAACTAAAGCACTATGTATTTTCCAAAACACAACCTTGTTGCTTAAGTTATAATAGTCATGTAATATTGGTTTGTTTTCTGCTATAAAAAAAGCTCCTCACCCCCCAGACATTGCTAAGGCAATGTTATCATTATTTTTTGTAACTAAATACTTTGAACCCTGTGTCCTAATCGAAAGCGAATACGCGAAATCATGCGATCGTTTACATGAAATAAATTTATCACGCGAGTGCATCATATTAATACAAACGCGTACTCGCGTGACAAATGCTTTCGGTTAGGACACGGCTTAAAGCCGTCACGTTAGTGTTTTCTAGACTTATATTTACTCTGTGCTTGGAGAGTTTTGGATAGTATTCCTTTTAACTTCTCAAACTAAGCTAGAATAGGAATGAAGCCTCATCGATCTTATAACGAGTGGCTTTCGAAATCACGACCTCTCGCTAGCCGTTCTGGACCTTAACCATTGAGCCATTACACTATGCAAGTTTCTTGCCCGTGGCGTCCAATAAAATTGAAACAATAAATCACTTGCATATCTAAACACTGTTTAGATGGCGCTACTTTTATTGTTGCTTCAACTTATGGTACGAGTATGCAATACAATTAAATCGCATCGTGTAAATCAGGTTTTATATTTCCATGAATTTCCCTTGACCTGACTCGCATTCATTTTCTATTTTCCATCTCGATATCACTAGTCATTTTATAATCATACACTGTAATTCTATAATGATGGATCAGTGTCGACTTAGATGGTAGATATGACATTATGATCTCGGTAGGTAATTACTAGTTGCCTTGCGATGACATGATAAGCATAGGTTGTTGCACCTGTAATCTCATAACCATGTGTGGTATTATAGGGGTTTAATCCCATCTCGGCATCCATGAATTTATTGGGATTTTTTTGTGGACATGATTAATAAATTCATGGGTGCTGAGATGGGAAGGTGCCGAGGTGGGACTATACCATTATAGGTGTCAATTTGTAGTGTGATATTTGTAATAAAAGATGTGATATGATTATTATTGTCAAGGACCACCTATGCCTATTTCTACAGCAACGTTGTTCCAGTTTGAATGGGATGCTAGTGCTTCAGCTACATAAAACATTTCAGCTGTTTCTCTAGAATGGCAACGCTTGTTCATACTCAATAATATAGTTGTACAAGAATATTTCGGCTCGTGGTTAAAAATAGAACTAAAACCGCCATCTTGTTTTTCAATACATTTCACAAAACAGTTTCACAAATTTTCTTGGAGCGCCAAAAGATCTTTGCAGCAATGTAGCTGTAGGCGGTGGTGAGCTGCCATAAGTGTGAGAATGCACATGTCTGTAACTTGCACAAAAGTATGCAAGTAGCTTGCATGCTGGCCATAACAACTTCTGATTGGTGAATGTCACAATGGCATGCCAGCAACTTGCATAGTTTTGTACAAGCTACAGGTATGTGTAGTTGTGTATTCCCGCCATAAGGTGGGTTGCCCGGCTTATTTGCTGCCACGCAATTTTTCATACTTAAAAACATTTAATTGATTCAGAATTTCCTACTTATGTTCTTAATTTATTAATTCGATTCAAAATAGCCTGTCGTAAAAGCAGAACAGGTTCAGATGATGCTAATGGCGTATGAAGACCGTTGCTTCTGAATTGTTAAATTATTCAAAGCCGGAAAAAAATGTGCTAAAATCGTAACGTTCAAGAGAAAGGTATTTGTAACCATTTTCAAATAAATACAACTTTAGCAATTAGTAAAATGTTAAAATTATGATATTATTATGCATTATAAAAGACGCAATTACTGCACGTCGTTAATAAATACTAATTAACGCCTAAAGTCATAAATATAATTATTGATTATATGAAACAGCCCTTATTTTATTGCACATCATTATAATAATATATAAATAAAGTAATTTCAGATCAGATGCATATTGTATAACAAGATAAGGTGACTTCCTATGCAGTGCGCATCAGATTAGAACATAAACCTGGGTTTCCATTATATTCACGCACTAAGCCGACGTTCGCATGGGCGTAAAAATATCGCGGTGGGATTTTATCGCGCACTAGATTTTCAACTCTTGTTGTTGAGCCGAACGTTGAGAATCCAACTTAACAACAACAAAGTGCTTCTAGCGCGTCGAAAAAACATACTGTTAGATTTTTAACTCCCGGCGCTTAGCAGAGCGGTGAAAATCCAATGCGCGAAATAAAATCGCCGCGATATTTTTACGTCCGTGCGAACGTCGACTAACTGTGCTCCGCGCATATCCTTTGCCCTGGTGGCCGCTTTCATGCAAACAAAGCAGGTGCCCAGAGTAGTTAGTGTGCGAACGTATTAGAACGTAACGTAGCTGTGGACCGGCGCCTTATGCAGAAAAGGTACCACTTTCTGTTTTCCATAAAAACTTTTTTACTAAAAACTACAGCCGACTATTGAAGCTATCTCAAAAACTACCCAAGCAAAGTTAATCAATTTTATATGGGACCAACTTTGATGTATACCCTCTCTAATAAAACAGATTTTTTTCAAATCGGACGACTCTGTAAAAAGTTATGCGTGGTCATACATAAAAATATATATATATATATATATATACGTGTCGAATTGAGAACCTCCTTCTTTTTTTTTCGTCGGTTAAAAATACAAGCTTAAGCTTAGTTTGGGAATCAGTAACAGTACCTTTTGTGGAATACATAAATACGATGCATATGTTAGATTACTCTAAGATGAATGTGTTAACTGGCGACAAAAAATAATTTTATATTATTATTTATTTATTTTATTTTATTATTTATTTATTTTATTTTATTATTTATTTATTTTATTTTATTATTTATTTATTTTATTTTATTATTTATTTATTTTATTTTATTATTTATTTATTTTATTTTATTATTTATTTATTTTATTTACTCTGCATAAGGCGCTGCTCCGAGCAGTTAAGTTACACACTCTTTGGATGAAAATTTAAGGGGGACCGTCCACTGTGACCCATGGCCACGCTACGCACGAATGCGTGGCTGCCAAACAAACGAACCGCGAGGTTTACCAGCTAAAGCCACAGCCCCACTGCTGCGCACGGAGAGGCTACGCACGTGTGTCTAGCTTTACTTTGCAAGAAAATTGGTGTGATAACGTCCACTGTAACCGACGAACACGCTACGCATGATTAACAGATTAATTAACGTCATTGTTACACGCGTGGCTTGCTCGAATATGGCGCCCACACAGCTCAACGCTGTCAACGCCATAGACGCGATACGCGGAAGCGTGTCTGTTCCACAACACAAGGCGTATAATTCAAAACTGTGCTGCGCTACAGTTGTACATATTCGTGGGTTATTCGTGTATAGTGAGTGCTGCAGTGGAAACGACCCATGTTGTTAAACAAACAATCCTACGCAGCTATAATGCGCCGCGTGTCAGTGCACAGCGTGCGCCGCAGTGGGCCAGCGGCTGTACGTGGTAAACCTCTCTGTGTATGTTGTACTGTCGAGGAAACATCTAACCAATTTGAAAACAAAATCCTTTACACTCGATGACCACATCTGTAATTATCAAGCGTTACTATAGTGGCCGAGTGCTGCAAGCAAGAAAAGTCCATATGGTGTATAGATGTTAATTTTCCGATAGTACATCCTACGTAGCGTAGTAGTGGACGGTCGGCTTAAGATATGCAAGAGTAAACATAAACATTGTAGTAAAAACTTATTTGTATTGTTGCAGATAACTCACGCTGCAGGGACAGAAGCGGACCTTCATCGCACCGACCTTCTTTCCGTGATAACCTATACGAATGAAATGTCACTTACCAACTGACATTTAAACAGACCACTCGTTTATTTATTTGCGGCATTTTTTTGTTCGTACTAAATCGGACAGTGAAAAACTATGCGGATAAGTTCCGAAAGTAGATAGTACTTGTTTTTAAAGGATTGTTCGGCTGGTGTGATGGCGTCGTGGAAGTCTGTGGGTTTGTGGACAGTGTGTGTGGTGTTATGCCTTTTGGGCAAGATCTCGGGACTGGACAATGGGCTCGCGTTGACGCCGCCCATGGGATGGCTCGCGTGGGAGCGGTTTAGATGTAACACCGACTGCAAAAATGATCCGGATAATTGTATTAGGTGAGTGTTTTATGTTATTTATTTTGTAAGTAAACATGCGTTTACCTAGTAATAGATCTAATTAAATAAGTTTTACTTATTCTTTCACAATTTATCTGATAAAAAGATGTCACCGAGATATTACCATTGAACTTGTTTTCTCAAATTTTCATTTTTTTTTCATTTCATTTATTCAATAACAATTTATATTAAAATTATAAAAGCTACATAATATATAGGTTTGTATATAAATCTCTAAAGCTGATGATAGACCTGAGCATTCACTTGTAGAACAACGAGCATTCGCCGTTTTTAAATTTGTCGAACTGAACAACGAACAGAGCCAAACATCGCTACAAATATTTTCACTATCATTTTAGGGAACGCTCTAGTAAATGCTCGTTAAAAATGCATTCTTCACGAAGATGTCAGACTTGACTTGAAAATTGCTCGGATCGGAAAAAGCTCGAAGCAAATTTACGCTAGAATGCTCGCTAAAACGCTCCATTTTAACATTCGCTAAAATGCTCATTACAAGTGAATGCGCAAGTCTATCAGCGGCTTTAAGGACCCCACACATTTTCAGTCCGCCGACAAGCGGTCCACTCATAATAAGTGGACCGCCAGTTTTTATAAGTGGCCTGCTTGCCGGCGGACTGTATGCTGTGTGGGGCCTTAGTCGAGCCGGCAAGTGTCGAATCGCCAGTCGATGCTACGGGGTTCTCACTCGCAGTTTCACGGGAAGTTTGAAAATTGCACGTTTACCGCAGCTAATTTTGAAAATATTTGTGCCGATTGTAAAGAGAAGATCGGAGCAATAACTTCGGTGTCCGCGAGCCAAACATTGTTATGTCTGTAGCTATATCTCCTGTTTATTTCTTGATCTATTTTTGATGTAGGTTACGGTAATGTAGTTATTGTTGTCTGACTATAATAACATGTTTTTAATTAGGCATGGGCAAAAGTTATCGCGTGTAAATAGTACCTAGTTGCAGCTGATAAGCTTGAACCTTTCCGGAAATAATTTCCTAGTTTACAGACAGAAAGATAAATAAATAACATGATTGTATATTATGTATGTTTTTCATAATATATTAACCTATTGGAATTGTGCGATTGGGTTGAGGTGCTTCTAGCTGTTGAGTTAGTAGTACATTGTTAATAGTTTCCTCTACAAAAGGATATAACAATGTATTTGACTAATGTTTTCCTCTAGTAGTTTATTGATACACTTTCAAGCTTTATGCTGCCCATACAATTTTGTATGCAGATGAAAAGGAATCATCCATATCCTTAAATCATCCCAATTAAACAACATTCCCATTCACTAAAAATATTATAGAAAGAATTGATTAAAATAGCACGTCAAGATCTATCAAATAATTAATGTTTCAGCCACAATGTGTCAATTCTTGTCGTTCAGCAGGTACAGAATAAACATTGAGGTTGACTTTGACACCATTTAAAAGCCGCAAGAACGTGCTTCAAAGCTTTGACCGAGATCTTATTGTTTTATGTTGTTGATCTACACTACGGATTAGATAACAAACTTTCATCCTTCCTAGAGAGTTTAAAAAAATACGTAAATATAAAAATACGATTGAAATGTATGATTTTAAGAAATATCAAAACGAAAATGTCAGATGCGTTTTGAAAAACGAGCTATTGAGTGTCCGTTCCGCTTTCATTTTAGATACGTGGATCACTGTCATCACTTCTTTATTTTGAAATCGCAATTATTTGTTTTTAATCGACAGAAATAATCGATGATATCGATTATTTAATTTTTTAGATTCGTTCATTAGTAAAAAGAACTTACAAATAAGTAATCGATTATTTGAATCGACATCGAACATCGTAGGGGAAATCCAAAAGCAGAGCGTGGAAACACTGATGATTATTTGTTTTTGCTTGTTTGACAGTGACAAAGGGCGGAGTTTACCGACTTTTAAAACGGCTGTTCAGATAAACAATTCCTTCCTTAGGAAATTTGACACAAACCAACTGTTTAAATATCTAACCGGGGTGGTTTGAATGTTGGTGGTCACAGGCCTATAAAGATGAAGACATCACTTGAGCCAATGATATTATATGTAAAAAGACGTAGATAGGTTACCGACCCAACATTCGGTGTTCAAAAACGGCACAATTTCGTACGATTAGATGACATGTGGAAGTAGGACGGCATGTCTTAATTATCGGGAGCGAAAAAGAGACAAGACGACGAAAATGTGGCTAATTAGCCAGATTTTGACGTGCCACTTGCGGAGCGTGTGTAACCTATCTACCTCTTTCTACATATAATATCATTGACTTGAGCAACCATTTAAACTGTGTGCCCCGTTTTGACTATGAAAATTAAATTGAGTTTTATAAATGAAAAATTAGTATTGTACATAATAAAAATTAAGGATAGTGATGAAACGGAAAATTGTCGTCATCAGTAGTGATCAGGATCACCGTTTGACGATTGCCATAGTCACTGCGCTTGGTATATGAAAAAATTCTGTAAAAATTTCACCATGAAAACTTAGGTTAAGTGAGTTGACATTCCACCTGAAGCTGGGGATTGACACTATTGACAGTTCACTTCAATTTCACTTCAGCTAAGTTTTCACGGTGAGGTTTTTACAGAATAGATCGGCTGGTTGTAGGTGTATCGTAGCAAGGAAGTAAATATGAGTTATTCTTTCCATGGAACAACTGTTCGCAAATAAACCTCATCATAAACTTGTAATTTCTTCTTGTAACAGCCATTATTTATCCGCAGTGATCGTCTATTCCGGACGATGACGGACATCCTGGTGAACGAAGGATACGCGTCCGTCGGTTATGAGTACATCAATGTGGACGACTGCTGGCCAGAACGGGAACGTGACCCACGCGGCCGGCTCGTGCCTGACCGGGAACGGTTTCCGTATGGCATGAAGAGCTTAGCTGATTATGTGAGTATTATGTGTTTTTTGTTGAGGAAATACCTTTTAGAATTGGCTTTTTTTTATCAAAGACTGGCCGTATACGTACGGTTTCCTGATCAGGAATTCTGATTCGGAAACCCGAATGCACAGAATTCCGTTCGGAAAATATAAGAACGATTGCGCTATATAGACAATTTTGTATGAAATGCGTGCACTCGGGTCTCCGAATCTGAATTCCTGATCAGGAAAGAAACCGTACGTACCTACGCGACCCTATACTATGCGTGCAATGTCTGCTTGTCAGTCTCAGAAACTTAAAGTCTTAGGGCCTATTTCACGATGTCCGAATAGCCACTACTTACCGAATAAATTCAAAAATGGAACAGAATTTGTATGAAATTATCTGCCAAGTAAGTTAATAGGAACTTAATCGTAGGTGGTGCAACAAGCCCTTAGCGTTCATCACTGCTTGTGTAGTTCTGGCACGAATACCTATTTATGAAGTTGGTTAGAACCTTTATCCGCAGTTTTGTTCAGTATTCAGTTTTCAGTTTTTTTCGCAGTAAGTCGAATTCATAAACTCTTAAAATGTCGATTGCACACCATGTGTGCAGATAACAATAAAATTTCTATTGTGTCTGCTAATTAGCGCGCGACGGAATGATGTCATGAGCGTTTCAGTTTGCAAATAATCTGGATAATTTGGTAGTCGTAGAGTAACCTGTTCTATTGTTTACTTAGTTAGAACTTTAGGCGTAGGGGTCGTGGCTAAGTAATAACAGCCACACGGGTCGATCGATCAGGTTAAGCTGTGCTTGCCGCGGTCGGTCCGTGAATGGGTGACAATCTCTACATACCGAGACCCCCCCGTGCCACAGAAAGCACCTTGAGCTGTTGGTCCCGACTGTCATCTTTGAGAGTCGTTATGGGTCGTCATAAGCCTGTAAGTCTGACAACTAGTCTTACCAAGGGGTATCGTATTACCTAGTAACTGGGTTGTGGAGGTCAGATAGGCAGTCGCTCCATGTAAAATACAGGTATTCAGCTAATAGGTTCCGGCGCGGCTCCGATGCGGCGCATGTGCAGTTTTCATTCGTATACACAAACATGCGGTCCGGCGCCGCGCCGGTGCGGCTCCGGCGCGGCGTCGTGTACATGACGCCTAATGGGTATCATATAGTAGACATAGGGGTGTTTAATAACACCCAGCTATGAAAGCATAGTAAAAGTTGTTCATAATGATGAGTATAACGACCCCTTAAGAGGTTGTGCGTTATTTAAGTTACACTTTGTATAAGAACTGGAAGCCTTTTCCTAACATTTGCATAACATGCAGTCTACTTAGTTTTCGCAACGTGAACGAGATTTGTGTTGGCCAACCAGCAATAGTTACTGTTGTATAGACACATAATGTCTGGCGTCGTAATCAGGGCTTGTAAATCATTGTTTACCAATGTTATTCAATATTTGGCGTTTGGGAAATGTAGTTTTGTAAAGGAAGATGTTTCTGTGAATTTCACTAACGTTTTTGAAGTGAGAACTTCTAGAACAGTGAACGAAACTCAACCGTCACGCTCGGTTGGTGATGCTGAATCGGGTATACTCGGCTCCAGTCGGCCGTTGACGTTATATCGGGTATACTCGGCTCCAGTCGGTCGTTGACGCTGAATCGCGTATACTCGGCTCCAGTCGGCCGTTGACGTTATATCGGGTATACTCGGCTCCAGTCGGTCGTTGACGCTGAATCGCGTATACTCGGCTCCAGTCGGCCGTTGACGCTAAAGCGGGTATACTCGGCTCCAGTCCGCCGTTGACGCTGCATGTGGTATACTCGGCTCCAGTCTGCCGTTGACGCTGTATCGGGTATACTCGGCTCCACCTCCAGTCGGTCGGGGACGCTGAATCGCGTACACTCGGCGCTGAATCGCGTATACTCGGCTCCAGTCGTAAGTTTTCATTCTGTGTCATCAGTAGTTTTTCATGTACACTTACAGAACGATAAGGTTAAGCAATTAAGGTGAAGCAACATGCTTTGTGGGACCTTTGGTTTGTAGGTACTTTTGATTCCGCGACTGTACAGTACATGAAAGCTAGCTTTTTTGGATGTTCGATTGTGTTTCTACTTATGTAACGCGTAAGAAATCGATATTATTACCTTATTACCTTAATTCACTCACTTAAACACCAGCGATTATAAATCGAAATTTATCCGATAATCGAATCGAGCCACAATTTTTCCTGGAACTGAGACCGAGCAGACTTAACTGCTGTGTGTTTTTTGTACATTGGATGCGCACGCGCATCGATACAGTCCGAAGATTCATTGAACCGTTATGATTACTTAACGTAGTGTTATTATGTTCAAGCATGATTTACCGACACGTTCGGAATAGATGCAATCACGAATGATGTTAAAAAAAAATCGAGGGAAAAGTAAGCTAGGTGTCAAAAATCTTATGCTAGCTCCTGATTGGTAGATTCAACTAATCATTAAGTTGACATATGAGCCGATAATGGATTAAATTGCGAATGTTTTCCTTATTAGAACCAGACGTCTGATTCTCCGCGTAAAAGACAAAGCTTTTTTTCATTGCTTAAGAAAATTCTTGCGTCTGCGCATGTTTCGAACATACTCGTAGCTTGAGATTCTCTAAATACATCAGAGTAATAATAGACTGGATACAGTCTCGATACTTAATGAAATGGCTTTCAGCTTTTCAACTTAGACCGGTTTTTTTAGCAGTCTACGTCATGTACAGTCACAGCCAAAATAGGTTCGTCACATTAAGGGCTATTTTTGTCTAAAAATTTGGGCTATAAATTTTCTATTCCATACATTTTTACCGCGTAGGTATTGCACTTTTGTAGAAAACAGTTGTTTTTTTTTTTTAATAACCTACGGTCTACAATAAGAATAATTTATTTGCTGAAAATATAGGTAGGTACTCGTTTAGTCCATATTTTATCTGATTAGGGCACGCAACCATCATATTATATATTAGGTACATAATATGATGTACACAAAAAAAAAAATACAAAAAGTTTTATTGGCAAAAGAAAAGGTGATGACAGTCTTACATAAACACAAATTTAACTTTGTACATCACAACAATGCAAGGTTTGACCGTTGACCCACAAACTAAGCAGGGCTTGTATCTTGTGGGTCGGAGTGCGATTGAGCACAGAGAAATATGTCGGTTTACAAGTCTAAGGCTAGTTTAGTAAGGCGTGTATTGTGTTGTGTGTGTGTGTGTGTGGGTGGGTGTGTGAGTGTGTACTTACCCATTACGAATCGCACTCAAGTTATAATATTCATTCGGCCACAATTTATTAAAGCAGGTGATTAATCTGTTATAAACCGACCGCGATCATGCAATAGCCACTAATTAACATAAAAAATGGTAATTTTCGCGAGTTTCCGCACTTAATGCGGTAATCATTTAGATTGAATCATCCCAGTCATGCAAAAGCAGGTTATTATAAGTACATAACATTCTTCTCAATTGACGTTAAAAAGTGCTTTTTATGTGCCTAATTTAAATAAATTAACTTCAACTCCTCCCCTCCTCTCCACCCCCTCCCCCTCCCCCCTCCACCCCTCCCCCCCCTCCTCCTTTTTTTTTTTTTTTTTTTTTTTTTTTTTTTAAATAAAATATGTATTACTGTACCAACTACATAGTTTACATATTAGTTTATGATTGGAGCCTCCTTTTAAGCATAATAACGCCTGTGTTAGGAGACTCCGCTCTTCCATAGCTTTGGCTGTTTTTACAACTTACAAATTACAAAAATAATTTAATTTAATTTTTTTCTTACATTGATATGGTTGTGTTAGGTGTGCGAAGTGTGTGATGTGTGTGGGGTGTGTGAGGTGTGTCAAGTGTGTGTGGTGCGTGTTGTGTGTGAGGTGTGTGGAGTGTGAGAGGTGTGTGAGTGATGTGGATGTGTGTATGAGGGAGCATGTAACTTCTTCTTTTTGACTTTCAATGACATTTCAAACTGGTTATTTATTGCCCTGCAAACCCTATCTTCTCTTACAATTTCAAACCATTTAGTCCAGGTTGTCACAAGTTAAAAATATGTCTTGTCCGTAGCCTGTAGTACTTTAGACTAAGCTTTAAAACTACATACTTACATATACGGCATTACAAAACACTTTTGGAACATATCGGGTTTTTAAAACCATAACCTCTTAATAAGACGAGTGTATAAACATGCAGGATTCTACATTTTACTTTGCAATGGTTTAAAATAGTCAGCAACAAATCAAAATGATTATAAAGGCAAATAAATGCAATGGAAAGTACAATTGGCACTGAGTTAAAGGTTATCTTTCCTACTTTCCCTTTCAACTGTTATCACTCGGGTAAAACCAAGTTGTCTGCGCATGTTTCGAACATAGCTTGAGATTCTTTAAATACCTACTACTTAATGCTTTACCAACTTTTCAACTTAGACCGGTTTTTTTAGAGCAGTCTATGTCATGTACAGTCATAGCCAAAATGTGTTCGTCACATTAACGGCTATTTTTGTCTGTTCATTGCACGATAGAATCTGCTTTACCGACTCAACATTACTATTCTATTATATTTCTTAGTATGGCAAGCAAAGCCGATGTCGACCATTCTGCCAATGTCAAAAGTGAAATGGAAATAAAGTGAATTGTTAAAAAAAAAAACTTAATACTAACAATATTTAAAAAAAAAAACTAGGACGATACAGTTGAACTTAATGTAGATCTTATAAAATCTTATATAAGATAAAATTACATTATAACATATTATATGTATAGCGTCGTAATGTCAATACCACAGAATGACATTCAGCCATCTTTTTTACATGTCAGACCGAATTAAATATGTGACACTGACAGACTCTCTGTTTTAATGTTTTGTATCTTTATTATCAAGTAATTAAATATATTTTTCTGTGCAAAAATCTGCTCAGCACCTTAGCTTCCAATGTGTCCTGACTTGATGCGGGAAAGAGTTTTAAAACTTACGATAACATTTGACTGTACAAAGATCACTTTAGCTAGAGGAATACAAAATCGTTTAAATATCTCCTAGTTTTCCAGCGATCCCTATGTCGTGGACGAAGCTTTACAAGTGGGACGTTCTTCTTTTCTACCTCAATCCTCCATCACACTGGATGACTTGAGAAACTGAATATTTAGGAAGAAAACGATTTTTTTTCGGAGGCGACGTGTCATTGTCGATGAAAAAGAAGAACGACCCAAGTACTTACGTAAAGTTGAGCAACTATCGAAAGTGATAGTTTAGTAGAATGTTAACGCCACGTTAGTAGTCAGTCCCTTCATCACTCGTAAAACAAAACACGCGCTCTGAATTTCGTCAGGAACACAAAAGCGTTACTACACGATTACCTAACAACTTCAAATAGTACTAACTCAGTTTTTATACTGGCTGAATAGACAAGCAACCATTGTGTTGTTACTTACTCTGTGGCTGCGAAATTTTCATGTGTTTGTTTATTGTTCGGGCACTCTCACGGCGATCGTAATAGAAACTAAAGATGCACGATTAACAAGGTATTGACTGACTTTAAATCGAGGAGCTCGTGGCTAAGTAATAACAGCTGCACGGGTCGATCCATCAGGTTAAGCTACGCTTGCTGGGGTTGGCCCGTGGATGGGTGAAAATCTTTACATACCGAGACTCCTCCGTGCCTCAGAAAGCACGTTAAGCCGTTGGTCCCGGCTGTCATTCGTGGATCTTTGACAGTCGTTACGGGTCGTCAGAAGCCCGAAAGTCTGACAACCAGTCTTATAAAAGAGCATCGTATTGCCCAGTTACTGGGTTGTGGAGGTCAGACAGGCAGTCGCTCCTTAAAATACTGGTATTCAGCTGCATCCGGTTAGACTAGAAGCTGACCCCAAAATAGTTGGGAAAAGGCTAGGCAGATTGATTTTTGACTGACTTTAAATAATTATTGGGAAATCTGCTATTAGATCGGCAAACTTAGGTGAAGCAAGTTGTCATTTCACGTGATGCTAGGGATTGACACTATTGACAGTTCACTTCACCTTAGTTTTCACCGGCGCCACAACACCCTGTCCTCGACCTTCCGTATCCAGTTTGTCCCAGCCACCGATGGCCGAGACGAGTCCTGGAGTGGAGACCAAGACGATTCGGTGGGACGCCACCCAGCTAAATGGACCGACGACCTTAAAAAAGTGGTAGGATGATCTTCTAGCTTCTAATTGCAAACGAATCAAACTTTTTTGAGTATATTAAAAATACTACCTGCTTTATATTTCAGTGTAAAAACCCGAAACCACGAAATAATTGAAACTTGTTACAACGTTTGCAAATGATGATCGTTATTTTATCGTGTCATTGACTGCTACTCATCTGAAGTCTCAATGTCAGGAGTCATAATATCATCATCGTAATTGACATTTCATATAATGACATATCATTCAATTTGTGGATATGAATTGAGGAGGTTAGGAACAAAAGGTGACATTTACGTATCAGCTTCATTTTTTTTTATGTTTTTTTTCTTACTTGGAAGGATAAATTCTATCATTATCTGCAAGACATTGGTTCTGAAGGTGCTTAATTTCATAGAAAAATCAACTTGAACTACTGCTTTTGAAACAAAAAGTTACATTTTAATTCAATCTCAATAGTGATTTGTACATAATAATCAAAAAGTGTCATTTCCTTTGTAAATATTTCTGAGGCTTTTAAGGTCGGATCAAAACGGGTACATTATTTCTTAAAAAATAACGATTTGCCCAAAATAAATTATGACGACAGGTCGAATCGATATGTTTAATCGAATAACCTTATTATATGGTGGCAACATTTTTTTTTACTTTTGTGGTGCTCCTTGATGGCGCTGTCTGTCCTGTCAGTTGTCAAACAAAACACTGACAGACAGAGTGACTGGTGACATGACGATTTGGTTGCGCGCCTTTTCGATTTTCTTTCTGTGCAGCAGGATTTATTTAGAACTGAGGCAATAGTTAAATGTTTCAGAAACTTCAGATTTGAAAATGCTGGAGAATCAAAAGGAATAAATCCTTTAAAGAGAAATACAAACCTGTTGAGTATCAAACTTGTTGAGAAAGAACTGGGACATTTCATAAAAGGTGCAAAGAAAAAGGATGTAGAAAGTTTATTAACTAAACAGTTTGGAGAAAACTGGAAAAATGATCCTTCTTTAAAATGGTATTGTGATATCTTGTATGAAAATAATATAAGTGAAAATGACAATGAAAATGATGAAAATGGATGTGACTGCTTAGAACCTGATTGTGGAGAACTTCATGTATAAGAATTTAAAATAATAATAAACACATTTTTTGTATGGATATTGATTTGTTTTTGTTTCTAATAGTGACATTTTTCAGACAGTAAGTTTCAAAAGGTAACATTTTACAAAACTATTGAATCAAATGGTGACATTTACTTGTGACTTGATCAAAAGGTGACATCTGATTTGTTCTTTATTTAATTTTGTGTAAATTTTAAAACATACATGAAAACTTTTAATACCTTGTAATCTATGTCTTATTAACCCATAATATTAAAAACAAAAAAAAAAACAAAACACATAAAGTTCAACAAAAATATTTATTTTCTTAATTTATTCATATAATTAAAAAGTGTAAATGTCACTTTCTGTTCCTAACCTCCTCAATTATCAGTTTGCTTTTTGTTTCCTTGTTTAATAATTTGATGCAATTGGCGAGAAACTTTAGGACTGAGAAAATAATGTGCGCTTTTATAATCTCTAACGTGACGATATTATTGTGGAACGAAAACACAGAGAAGTAAAACATACGTAAATATAATGAAGACGCTTTTAAATTTCCGTCCACGCTAAAATTATGACGTGCCCGTATTTCTTCCATACAATTTTATACAATATTAAGTTTTATCCTATTTGATTTATAAGTTTGACTTAGGTACAGGATTAACTCAATCTTATATAATATATAAAATTCTCGTGTCACAATGTTCGTTCCCGTACTCCTCCGAAACGGCTTGACCGATTCTCATGAAATTTTGTGAGCATATTGAGTAGGTCTGAGAATCGGCTAACATCTATTTTTCATACCGCTACTTTTATCCCGGTCTACGCGGGTGAAACCGCGGGGCGCAGGTAGTTTTCCTATATAAATCTAATCAAGTTCCTACCATGACCTGCATTTGTACACCAAACATACTTAGCTCCCATAGGTATATGTATGACATGATAGTACAAAATAATAGGTGCCACTTATAACAATAGAACATGCTATTATAAATTCTTCATCTGTTGTATGTTAGTTATTAAAGCCTCGAGGCAAGGTAGTAGGTCCATATTGCTGATGCGTGCCAATTAGAGAAGCCTCAGGGGCTTTTGTCAAAGCCACGTGAAGCACTAGAAGAATATGAATTATTATGATAATAGCCTTGAACATGTCGTAGAAAAAATCTCGGATGTACTAAGCAACCTGCAACATGCTGGGATTTCGTTTCGTTGACATATTTTTAAGTACAGATAAGTCTTGCAATGTTCATCATCGTCTTGCTGTGTTGCAGGCGATATGAGCAAGATTGGATAGGTGACCAGCCATTACATACCAAGACCCCTTCGTGCCGCGGAAAGCAGGATAAGCAGTGATCCCGGCTGTCATTCACCTTTGACAGTCGTTTCGGGTAGTTAGAAGCCCGAAAGTTTGATAACTAGTCTTGCCAAGGAGTATCGTGTTACACAGTAACTGGGTTGTGGAATTGTGGAGGCCAGATCAATCAGAAAGTCGCTTCAAGTAAAATACTAGTATTCAACTGCACCTGGTTAGATTGGAAGCCGACCCCAACATGATTGGGAAAAGGCTAGGCAGATGATGATTAGTAAGATTAAGACTTACGTAATTGCGTTCGATCAGTTTAAACAGGGCTTTAATGAACGCAAAAAACAGTATAAACCGTATTAAAAAACATATTCATTTACATATGGGAGCTATAATAACATTACGCCCACTGTTTTAATTGGTATGTTAGTACAAGAAACAATGATCGCTAAAATGTTCAGCCTACGGCCAAAAAATACGCATTCTATTAATTTTAACCTTGGCAACAACTATTTGTAAATCATACCAAAGTCAGCAGTATTATTTCTTCATGTTATTTTTAATATGACATATTATGACAAGAAATTTAAAAGTAAGTCATCGCTGTAAAATAATAAATGGAGCAATATTTTTATCCCACACTTAAAACCTTGTGACTTCTGCTTAATATTTTTTTATTTAAACTTTTGATTGAATGAAACTTCCAGCATATAGGATGACTCAGCAATAAAATTGATTTATTAACACATGTGCATTATAATTTATCCGGTGTCAGTCTTAAAAAAATAGTAATGTACGATAACAACCATGCAGTGGGTCCCAAGCATCAGAAAACGACTTCGTAGACCCAGAAGGAGATGGTGAGATGAAATTGACTCCTATAAAAAAGACAAAACTCAGATAACTGAAGACAGAAACAAAGATGAGGAAAGCCGGGGAAGGATTGGATTAAAAGATTAAATAAATAAATATTCATAAAGACGTTATTAGCCGATTTGCAAGCTGGATGTACAAACATGATTGTTACTGATAATATCTCAGTATATAAATGATGTGGTCTAGTAGGCGTCGATAGGTTCTCATGGGAACTATAATAGTTGTCTAATAGTCCTTGATCCACGCCCACTTCTTCTTATCCTCATTCGTGATTATACATATATTGAAATAGATTAATGTAATGCTATTATTAAATTATGCTCGAACGTTATATTTTGCAATAAGAACATGGGTATCAATTAGACCTACATTATCATGTGTCCTTAAATGTTCTTGTTTTCTAGGTTCAACTACATTCATATTTCTTAAGGTAACTTTTATAGACTCAAATAAATGTTTGATTTAGTCATGTGACCTTCATGCTTTTAATCTAGATATAGTCACTTTCAGATTTTAACTGATAGGTATGCAGTTTCCCTTCTCCTTGACTCATGGACTTAGTTTTTTACCAAGTGTCATAATAAGTGTCATCACGACGAACTTAATATCATACTTACCTACTTAAGATACATGTCAACTTATACAACATGTGTAAAAATTACTTTGACAAAGTGGATTTAGAGTTCCTTCTTCAAACGATGTCTTATTTACTTTATGACTAGCGGCTAAATTATATGTTATAACATTATATACTCGTCTGCAATAATTTCCGTCAAAGCTTGTTATTGCTTTTTTCAACGGTTATTTTATGTGAAGAAACTTAATGAATCTTTGGAAACTATCAATTTATATGCTGTGAGTTACAGCATAACAACGAAACAAACTTTCACATATTATTTTGTAATGTTATTAGGGATAGTCTTACACAGCGTTAGGATTAGAGCTAAATCATCATCATTATCAACGTCAACTACCAAACATGGGCCTCCTACCAACTGCTTCATTACACTGTCTGAGATGAAACAGAATAGATTAGACCTTATGCTCAAAAAAATGATTCACAGTCGTGTCGAGAATTGCACAAGCTCCTTATTGTCTGACCGTTCACAGCTTTTTACCGGTTGACGTAAAACACTTAGTTTACGGACTTTACCGTGTTTCTACGATGAGGACACCTGATCACTTCCCGTGGATATCGTAAGAGATGACTAAGCGATAATACATCGAGAGCAGGCAAAATCGTAGGCTCTGCGATATTCAAACCATCTTGCGCTTACAAAAGTTTGATTATGTTTGTGGTAACCGGGACTTTTGGTCCCAGGAGCGTCCCTTGTGCCATCCTTCACTTTGTGACTTACTTCGAACAGTCCAATTAAGTGTGGTCACTACACTATCGCTCCTAGTATCGTTCCATGTGGCATCCCAGGAAGTAGATGTACCGAAATGTAGGTTAATTTGCACGCTCTTTACACAATTCTTTTCCAATAAAACTGTTGACACGTAAAATAGTAATTATGATGAAGTAACATCTATTATTCGTGACAAATCTAATGTCGCAATCGTCACCTATCATATCACGCTACCAGGAAATCATGATTCTGAGGGATTAACTCGTCTTCAACCATTGCCGCAGTAAAGTGTTTTGGTAAATTGATTCTTACCACAGTTGCTCGCGGTTGGCGCGCGTGCCTAGAAAGTGGTGGCAGATCAATTACATGACATAATAGACATTCGTGAGATTTTGTTGTACCTATGTGTGTAGACGGTTTTTATAACTGTATTACATATTGAATAGATATAATAGTTAAGTCGAATTTTGAATGAAATTGTTTTTTGTGGATTTTTTTACAGTCTAGTTGAGTCTACAGCAAGATAAGTGTTTGCAAGGGTTTTAACAGAATTAATTTTATGTAAGACTTGTGACAAAATCATTATAAATTCTAGAAGCTTGGAATGACACGTTTACTTATAAAAGAAAAACGGCAAAAAACCGTCGTGTACAGGTTTGTGTCTATCCTAAATTCTGAATACGTCAGTCATTACACAAATATGTATAACGGGCAACACTCAGACAAGACAATGCCAATTAATAGAACTGATACTAGAAAGTAGGTATATTTATTTTCATAAAAGCCCATGATGGATTGCTAGCAGCATCACCGTTAATTCAATGTAATCAGCACTTCGTGTGTCTCTATTCAGTTAATCAAATATGTGTCTAAGTGCTAAGATTAAGATGTATTTACTTTTGACATTTGCACTTACTACTGCTAATAAGTTAGCACTATGTGACACACGAGATCTTGTTTGAACTGTGAAAATAAAACCGCAAATTAACGGAGTCTCTAACAGCTGTAAATAGTTTGCATAATTTGTTAACATATTGTATTGTGTAGGAATAATGTCATTGCTTACTTTTAAATTTATATACAGTCATCAGACAACTCCAAAGTATTTAACTTCCAAAGTATTTAGCTTCTTCAGTGTATATGTTTGTTACTCCATAAAAAGTTATTGAAATAGTTTTCCTTTTCTTTCCTGTTGTTGTTCCTTTCCATCCATAGCTATCAAAATAACATCGTCCAACTGACCCCAAATAACGCCACATTTCTTTATAAAACTAGTAAGATTATCTTCCCTTATTACATCTACCAAGTCGTCAACAGTCGTGAAAACCAACAAGTCATTGTCCTTTACCAGCTGAATGTTCTGTAAGGCCATATTATTACCGTGTAATTCAGTAGATGTCGAGACTTCAAGACGTTAATTGTCGGCACGAGTATATAAATCACTCTCATCTAGTATTATGTCTGCTGGAATCACGCGTTATTGAGTTATGAGACGATTGATTCGTATATCTTGGGTTAAGTGGATGTTTTTTCGATTTTATACTGAGTTGAGCAGTACAGTAAATTCTTCGACGGCATATACACAGATATTTTAACATGTTTGTATAGAACTCTGGCGTTATTAAAGCATATTGAGTTCAGAAAGAGACTGTATCAGAGGCTCTACCTAAAAACTTAAAAAAAATATATAGGGTTATTGGTAATATGTTGGCAATCCATTAAGGGAATGTAGGAGAGGTCATTTTCAACCAAATGAAGGGGTTATTTATGATTTCTATACAAAGGTCAACCATTTTCAAGTTATTTGACATAAATTTTATATTTTTTTGAAGGTATCTGCAGTATACAATTTTATAAAATTTAAAAAAAAACAGTGCATTAAAATATTTTTTTATTATTATTTTTTGCTTGCTAACACTTCAATAATTGCTCATGAGTCATAAGGGGTCATTTGGCTGTAAACTGTTTTTTATATTTCTATGGTGATGGTGGTGAAGGATCTTTCCTGCATCCCCTTAATGGTTTGCCGACATATCACTAATAACCATGTATAATTGTGTATGCCATATTAACGACTGCATAGCATAATCAACCTATAATGTTCCCACTGCTAGGAAACAGGCCTTCTCTCTTCGAGAGGGTGTGGGCTGTAATCTACCACGTGGGCCAAGTGCGGTGTGGTAGATGTCACATGTCTTGGAATTTTTGGTTCTATGCCGGTTTCCTCACGATGTTTTCCTTCACTGTTTTGAGAGCAGTGGTAGAGAAATTATTTACACAAAGTAAAGCGCCTGCCTGGGTTCGAACCCACGACTTAGAACTTGTAAGTCACCACTGCTCTGGCCACCACCGGCTGCATACTGTTGGTATATTATTAAAGATTAATGTCAATAATGTTGCTGTGATTCATGAACATGTGTTTTTAATTTCACAGTTATACATACACTACCTATAGTGAAAGTATTTCTATTAAAGTTTATATAACAAAAAAATTAAGATTACTCTCATTTTTTCATTTACTCGCAATCATTCACTTTATTTTACTCGCAATTACTTCGTTCTACTCACATTTACTCTATTTCACTCTCAAAACTTTCGTCAATTCGTCCATTGTAATTTTAATCGAATCGTAATCCGGTACATTATCGAATTTAGAGAAAGTTACGCAGACTTTGGAAAGAGCACAAAAAGAGTTTACATTCCTAACTTCTATACGGTTGCGTTAGTGTTGCTAATCTTAGCTTCGCAGCTTCGTTAAAAATCCTAACATTATTTGAAACTTGGCAAGGATAAAAAGTTATGCTCAAACTTACCCCATGCATGCATAATTATGCTATGGTCATTTCACACCTTTTCAGGAGAGCTGTATGTTTGTTTGGCAGTGCAGATAATAATAGTTTGGATTCTGTCAAATAATCTCTTGATAAATTCCACTAGAGAAATGAAAGGACTTGAAATCACTGTCCAAACAGGGTACATACTCGTACTAACATCACGCCTGTATTCCCTAAAGAGTTTAGGCAGATGTGTACCTATAGTACAAACAGTATAACACTATGAATCGTAGGTATATTAACTTAATAATTTTGAGTTTTCTCAGCTCTCACATGAATTTTAATGCATTATTTTATCGGTTTTTTTCCGTATTCGTAGCTCTCTTAATGTATTTATTGGCTCTAATGTGCAATAAGTTATTAGCAATTGTATTAATTTAGATGCGTTTGATAGATGTGTTTAGATTGTAGTCTGCTAATTGCATTGTGATCTCTCTTAAGCGATGTCTTTCATCGCAATCTGAAGATGAATGTAAGGTCTTTGTTTGATCCATTATTAGTAGTCGGAATACTCGCAATAGTTACATAACTAAATAATTTAAAGACACCTGGCTCTTAAAATAATGTTCCAATAGAAGCTTAATGTAATTTTGTTAGCTTCTTTCTAATTCTATTGTAGTTATTGAAGACGACTGTTATTATTTATTGAAATTAACACCCCTTCGTTCATGTTTAGAACAATTTTTTTCAAAGCGATACTAACCAATAACCACAATATCAAACTTCCATTCGTAAATAAAATTAAAAATAACTCATAGTAAATATCAATGAACCCAAACAAAAATATCGAAAAACAAAGTCCTCTTCATTTCTATTGCAAACATCTGTCACCTTAAACCCAAAAACATAGGTGAATAAACTTGGTCTATTTATTTACGACATGTTGGCAAATATAGTTTTACTTAAACAAGGCTTTAGCACATTTTTACCTACAGTGCATTGACCAAGTAATAAAACATAAATGAATATCAATCGACATGGAATTCCAAAAGTGAGCGTTAAATTATGTTTTAATGTTTTAGGGGTCGATGTCCCTTTAGGAATAAGTAATTACAAGAAATAGTAACAGGGAAACCATTATTTCTTTTCCAGTTTCATGTCATCAACTACTTACACGATAACTTTCATTAAGTAGATTCTTCACTTACTCTAATTACTTCTTCGTTTTAACATTAAAAGACGTTAAACGTTTTAAGAGCTCATCGTTTCCTGCGGCTGTAAACGCTTTATCGTTTCTAAACAGTTTCCTCGGTTCGGTACATATTCCAAGACTTCCTCGTCATAGGTTGACGTTCGATACACAATAGCATTTAACGCTAAAATATGTGCGAACTCATTGGTTTCTGTGGAACCGGTTCCCATAGTTTGAGCTATACAATTTGGTACCTACTTCAGTAAGAAATGTCTTGTGCCTTTCGGTGAAGTGTGAAGTAACTTGTAAAATATAATAGAAGATTTTGTGCAGGAGCGTTTAGTATGTACTAAACATCTTGATGCTGCTTGTTGGGTACTTCATAGACTGTATGAGGACTGGTTGGCAAATAAGTAATTTAAAAAACATGGATCCTTTATACGCAATTTTATCTGCCAGATTTTTAGGATTCCGTACCTGAAAAGGAAAAAACGGATCCCTTATAGGATCACTTCGTTGACCGTCTGTCTGTATGTCAGTCTGTCAAGACCCATTTAATCAGGAATTCGTGGAGGTATCAAGTTGAAATTAATATCAAATGCGTAGGTCTATGGTCCCTTGGAGCTCTAATAAAATCAAGCTTCTAAATCTAAGTCAACGCAGTAAAAAATAGGGCCATTTATGCGACATATTTTGATACTCGCAAGTTCAAAACCTATAGGATACTCACTGTTGACCTAGAATCATGAAATTTGACAAGAAGCAAGGTCTCACAGCACAAGTAATAAAGGAAAAAGTCCGAAAGTCGTTAATTTATTATTTTTCAATACACTTCCTCGAAAACTGGTTCATATCGCATTACGATTAGGTTCACAATGCAATGTATTTCACACGCGTGCGATTTTTCATTTTCCAACACGTGTGCGGAAATAAAAATTGCCACAGATAACCTATACTTAGTCCAAATTAGTTCCTTTATTCACACCGGTCCTCTCTATTCGGAGGTGAATGTTTTTTTTTAATCTCGGCAAAGAGTTATGCGTCTTTATGGCGTTAGTGTTTTTTGAATATTTAAATAATGTTTATAAATAGAATATCATCAAAAACCATGATTATTACAATTAAAAAAACGTTTAGGAACAAATTAACATTTATTTGTGTTCTAAACTCAAAAATATTTGAATTTTCAATTTTTCATATTAGGCTGTTTATCGGCTTTATACCTTTGCTTCTCCTTCAACCTGGCGAAAGCGCGAAAAAAAAAAGAAAATTTAAGTCATAGTTGCCTCATAATTCATGACAAAAATATCTTTCGTTATTTTATTTTATTTCTTCAAAAGTGTATTGAAAAACGTCGTTTGATACACGTGGACATTTGTTATTGCAGTTCTCGGCTCAAAAACAACCTCGCCTGCGGCTCGGGTGTTAATTCCGCCTCGGATACAAGTGGAAAATGTTTGTTATTACAAACATTTTCCACTTGTATCAAAATGTACTAATATCCGTATATTTTTTTTTATGATTTCTAGTTTTTCAACTACAATGTTATGTTTGTTTTTAGGATAAACTTTTCAACTAAGGAACCCTTCATTGTGCGTGGTCAGATAAGCACTTGGCCGGTTTTTTAACTTCCACATTACACATATGACCAGACATGGCCTTTCCTCAGACAAAGTTATTCCTATCTTAATATAATACAATCAGTATTTTACATAACACTTTAATCTATCAACATATTTAAGACTTTCGTTGCATAAAATTTAATTATTATTAAACATTCGTAACATAGATGTAACAAAACTGAGCTTTCTCTTAGCATTTAACAGTTGCTTGCATTTCCCCAGCATAAGTCACCTCTTCCTTGATAGCTTCCTATCATCCTTAATGTTACGTTATTAACCGTCTTATGTGTAGACAATACAGAATAAAATGGTTTGCTCTATTATATTTACAATCGTCATATCACGGGTTCTGCCCACAAAACGCCGTGCAGATTGTATCCAAGAATAAGAGTCTCTTAACCTGCTTTCCTTCAACCAAATCGTCCGTGATGCCACCGAATCGTTTTCTTGACGAGGCAGATAAAGCTACGGATGGTAGGCTACAAATTGCATTGTGGCTTCAACTTTCTTTGTGATTTGCACAAACTAAGTTAGGTTAGGTCTGGAAATTTAATAACCTAATTGGGCCGG
The DNA here is from genome assembly GCA_946251885.1 of Cosmia pyralina. NCBI lineage: Eukaryota > Metazoa > Arthropoda > Insecta > Lepidoptera > Noctuidae > Cosmia > Cosmia pyralina. Next base: position 18,107,573 of record OX276342.1, on the reverse strand, counting down.
TGGCTTCCTGAAATTTATGGGAAAATGAACTTTAGTGGCAGCATCTTCTCGTCAGCATTAAACACAAGTTTCGTAAACTGTTCAATAAATATTACACCTGAACGTAAAGCTGAAAATAATGTTTCGGATGGTGAAAATTCAGTTTTCTTTGTCAGCACCTTAACTAGATTAAATAAAAACTTGAATAGCATTATGGACGTTTTGCTACGTTAAATTACGTTTTCTCCTTCTACTTGTTAATGTTGACGTCAATGACGTTACTAAAATTAACAAAGTTTTCTACTTAAAATTATGCATTTTATTCACTTCTGGCTTTGTTCTTAATGGTTTTTATTTGATACGATTACATCAGATTTTATTAGCTAGAGATCTTTCTAAGAATAGATTTGTACATAATTGTAATTTTAGATGTCTACACAATCTAAAATAGCTTGCCTAAATTTTACCAAGACGATACTGAGTCCAAATGTAGATTGATTTTCCTCTTTATAAAATTCAATCGGTTGAATGTGTTGTGAATATTCTATAAAATACCTAGATAAAAATTATGACTTTTGAAGGAGCACGAAAAACAAAAATGTATAAAAAAAAACAGAAATTCAATACATTCAAGACTCAATTAGCTGATTGTAAACGCAAATTATACCATCCTTCCTAAGAACTAAATGCATTAGATGGGTGTATCACAAAAATCATAATTGATACATTGACGATTGTAACGAACTTTTTATGTTTAATTTATTTTAGAAGAAACTTTGTGTCTTTTTTGAGATTAATCTTTAAACCTATAATGGCACGTCTTCTTCGTGTTTGGTCTTGTCATGTTTGCTGTATTTTCATTATCACTGATCATTGCTTGTCTTCAGGCTAAAACCTCTCCTGCAATCTATTATTTGTGGCCTGTTGCAATAATGAAACCAATAACAAGCGTAAATGCGATATCAACATAAACAATGTTTATTGAATTCACCCTGACTTTTAGCTACAGTTTACTTCAAAAGTTGTGAACGTGACGCAACGTACACAACAATTTACAAACAACTGATGATCAGTAAAATCACAAGTAATTCTCATGGCCTTGCTCCAGTTACCCGATTTGAGTGTTGATCACATTGATCTTGGTCAGTGGGCAAAAATAGCGTGCCTTGAGCTGCCGAAATAGCCTCAGATTGTCCATGAGCTGTCCAGAATAGGTACCGTACACGGTATTCACACATTTAATTTTAATTTTTGCGGTGGGTGCACATTTTTAGTGTAATGAGTGGTCTATGCAAATTGTGTGACTTGTATGCATTACTTATCTATAATTGACATTGGCCAAAGGAAAAACATAACATTAATTTCATTTTGTCCAGCTAATAATGTGATACTCACCTATAAAAGTTCACTTCACGCAAAACTAAAGTTCATTCATAAATCACATAATTTTGTATGAGAGCGCGTTACAGATTCGGTTCAATGTCGTCGCATCGCTCACTGTGAGAAAAACCACCGAATGTCTGCCCTGAAGGTCGCAGTAAAAGTGTAAAAAACGGCCAACGCCCAACTCGCCAATATCTGGGCCAAGTGCACGCCAATTAATAAGCAATTGCACGGTGTGCGTAAACACGGAAACAGACTCGCTTTTCAATAGTTTTTACCATTGCGGAATCTTCACGCTTTCATTGGATAGGAAATTGTTCGATTTGGATGAAAGACGATCTCTGTGAGATTGAATAAGTTTTTTTTTTCTTTGGCGGTGTTTCTTGATGTCTTTCTTTTAAATAAGAAGAACTGACACTAAAGATTTTTTTGCTCTTTACTTCGATGTAGGTAATAGAATTTCTCGTTCTTTGTATTCGGACTCGAAATTCGTTCACTATATTATGCATAAAGCAAAAAGCAAAAAGCGTGCACGCATCAGTAATTTTATCATAACTATACCACTTCAACACTTTAATCCTAACTACTTCATAATCTATTAATGTCCAAATGAATTATGTTCTACATTGACAAACAAAGCTTCACCTTGTTGAGACACATTACTCTTTGGCGAAACCAATTCGTTCACCACACTGTTATTTTGTATGAAATCGAGTCATGGATCACTCGTTTGTTACGGCCATTCGGCGTCATGGAGTATCATCACCGGCCTCGTCTTTTTACCATCATTATTAGGATCAGCGTTCAATCAAGCTAAGTACTTACTGTAGATTCGCTCGATCTTATAATCTAATCTAGATTTATCTTTTGTATGGTGGTTCATTATTTATATTTTTAAAGCGTGTTGGGTTGATGATATCGTCAAAGTCGCGGGAAACACCTGGATGAGGGATCCACGGAACCGGGATGTATGGCACAAAAAAGGGGAGGCCTATACCCAGCACTGGGTGATTCCGGGAGGAAATGGTGATGGTGAAGTGGTCATTTACGAAATAAAAATATTAAGAGGACACAAGACAAAATAGGACGAAACGAAACTCTATAAAAAATTAACGGGTATTATGTCAGACAATAGGACAATACTGTAGTCCTACAAAGATACGAAATTTACCGAAATAATAATATATATTTTGGAGACAAATTGTTCAACCTATAAAATATTCTATAACCCAGATATTGCAGAATAGTTAGTGTCATATCATACCACAATACATAACTTTGTACTGTCGCTCATGTGTCAACGTTTCGCAGGTGATGTACTCGTGACCTTGACACTGCGGCAAGCGCAGGCGCATCCGCCACGCAGTCTTGACTGACAGCTGTCATTGTGTATGAGAAATTCAGTCTCTTTTACATTTCCTTGTTTTATGAAGGTTCGCATATTGTTGAAATTCAAATTAAATTCAAAATCATTTATTTGCAAAATAGGTAAGTAAACAGTGTTTTTGATAGGTTGTAATGTTTTATGCTTTATATAAAAGTACAAATAAATCTAATAAATGATCCAGTTATCTAGTGGCTATAACAGACATTCTGCTCATTAGTTTTGTTTTATTGCTAGCTCTAAATTGGAGGTAAGTATGTCATGCACATAATGTGTCAAGATTTCATAAATGTTCAAAACAACTAAGTCTTTGCACATTCGAGTGAGCTTTGAGCAATTAACTCTTTATTAAACCCCTCAACATCATAATTAATTAGTGATCTCATAAAAGCTTATCGAGGTGTACAAGCACAGGCATAATAAAGCTTACTCAACAATATTAACTGCCTACCCACACTTTTTGTGGCTAACAAGTATCATAATAGTTTAACCTTTTCAAACTGAGTCAATTACTTTTTAACAGTATGCATAGAGAGGTCACGGTAGTTTTCTTGTCAAATTAATTAGACAATAGGTATATAACCTACCTACTTGGTACACATAACAGCATTCAACATACATATGTAGGTAGTACCTAGGTACGTATATATGAAGGCGAGAGGCCCATCTGGCCCCGCCGACGCCCGGTTAAGCAACAAAGGCTCCCGGAGCCAATTGCGAAAAGGTCCGCACCAAAAAAAAAAAAAAGTACGTATATATTATTATATCCTGTATTACCGAATAATATCAATTAACTAATGAGTAATGACTTTGATCCTAAGCCCGTGTTTATATACAGATTTTGCATGACTCTTGAGTTTTCAGTTTCGTGAAAGAAAAAAAATTTGTAAATAATCAATCTTGTTATTTCATATTATTAATGTTTGCATGCTGAATGGTGAAATATGGCTGTGCTTTAATGTATCGTAACACCTAATAAGTATTACTCATATTTGCAAAATAAATGTCTATTCTATTCTATTCTCATGTCAAACTAGTGTTCTTTGATGTCCGCAACCCAAAAAAGAAGGTGGCCAGGATCAGATTTAGTACTTACCACTGCCTTTTTAGGGCTTATAGGTGGCGTGACATACTACTTAGACTTCATAGATCCAAATTTAGTCTTAAATGTCCCCTTCTGCATAAGAATTTCCACATGGTAAAAAAGTAGTTGTGAATAGAACTGGCTGATTTTGAGCAAACGTAACTCTTCAGTCTCCTTACGACATCTGCATGAAGATATGGAGCGAATATTATCAGTCAGAAATAAACATATTACTGCCCCACATACGTCACACGACTTTATTACCGCACACCAAAAATGGAATCCCTTTTACGGCAACGTATCTTCGTCATTTCGGGTTTCTTCAACGAACAGGTCAAACGAATTTGGACAAAAGAAACCGGAGTACTCACCAACAAGAAATATAAGGTCAATCGTAACAATAAAACTGAGATATCTTAAATATTTGGCTGCAACTTTTTACTGCATTTGCAATCTCATTACTACAATAGTGTTGTAAGAAAAGCCCTTACATTTATGTGAACGGGCCAACAATACAGACAGACAATAACTGACACGTTAGGTACACATACCTGTATTATCTCGCGACTTATCTTAAGACCTTCGTCGTAGGATCAGATGGTTCCCACGCCTTCGCTGCGTGTCAGATCTGAAACAAAAGAGTTCGCAATAAGACAATGCTGTGACCTTTTTAAATTGGATGAAAAGTTTTCGAGACAGATTCCTTTGGAAAGGGGAGTACATTAATTTTGTATATAATGACCGGACGTTACAATTGGTCGATAGTAGTCGCCGACAAAGTTTTCGTTTTCAAATGGTATTTATCTAGTTCATTACTTTAAAAAAATACTGTCCAATATAACCATTATCCTTTGATTATATACATGTCCATTATCCTAGGACGATTAAAAACAGGAATACAGAGCAATATTTATAGGTAATCATTATCTGAAAATTCGTGCATCGGAAAGCACGTTAAACCGTTGGTCCTGGCTACTATACAGGCTGTCATTCGTAGATCTTTGACAGTCGTTACGGACGCCCAAAAGTCCGAAAACCAGTCCAAGGGGTATCGTGTTACCCAGCAACTGGGTTGTGGAGGTCAGATAGGTAGTCGCTCTATGTAAAATACTCGTATGGCACTGCGTCCGCTTAGACTGGAAGCTGACCCCAACATAGTTGGTAAATGATGATCTCAGACTAAAATTAGTGCTTACAAAAAGCATTTCGACTTCTTTACTGACTCTGATAATTTTGTAGCACACGCCATGCAGTCTATTTTTTGGTCATTAAAATAATTGTTCTGGATACTGTAGACGAGTTTTATGAATCACCAGATCTATAAAACAGATCAAATTAGAACAGAGATCAGATTTAGAACTACCTATAGTAGGTACCTATGTTACGAAGTAGGATCAGAAAAGACACCTTGTATAATCCATGCGTTATGTTCGTTAACTGGCGCCTTCAGTAGGGACTGGTCATCTCTTAGCTGTCATGGCTTATTTGAATTTAATTTAATTTTTACACGACTGTTGAATTGTTATTTTCAATATTTTTATTACGAATGCTTTTAATGTTCAGCATCGTTCTCTGTACAATTTCAACATGAATGATGTAACCACATTTTGATTTAAAAGAGTGTCCGTGGAGTTTCTTGCCCGTTCTTCTGCATAGGTACCTACTACGCTTTGGAATGGGCAACTAGCTTCATCTTTCTGACTGACCGACCCCTTAACAATTCAAAAGTGCCTGTAATTGGTTTATTTGAAATAAATGCTTAAGCATAGGCATATACATGCATAGCATAGACATAGGCATGCTTAGGCATTAAGTCCGCCTTTGTACATTTTAAGTGCGAAAAGTTTAAATAAATAAATAAATAAATGCATTGAGTTTGAGTTTATAATCACTATTTGATTTGTAGCACGCAGATGAGATTGAACTTTTGCCTTCAAGTAGACTCAGATGTGTTGCAAATAAACAGGTTGTTTGCTCAGAGGAAGCCATAAATAATGTTAGCGATTATCGGCCGAGGCCTAACGAGTCTAGCGGCCTACCGACCTGTCCCAAACCCCCACTCGACTTTATGTTGTCACTATGAGAACTCGATTTGACTATCCAATCGAGTTACGACGTTAATTTTCGAATCATACTTAATAGATCCTATAAAATATCACATCATCATCATTAGAAAGAAAAATGATCATTAGGATTATCTCATGAGAAGTTGGTTTACAGATCCGTATATGTCCAGCACATCAAGTTACTACAATCTGTCAAATTTCTTTAATAGATTTTCATCTTTATCGCTAAAGCGTTAGGTTCAAGGTTGATTGGGAAAATTTGACAGTTTCGGGTGGCTGGACCTGCTGGCGTCTGTACATAAACTTTAAAAAAAAAACAAGTTTTAATGCAGCGTACGACGACGTCGCGTCGATATAATGTGTGCATAAAACCTACACATCACAAAACTTAGATTTAATCAAATAAGTAGGGACTCTATCATGTTCGATATTGATACAAACATTATGAAAAGAAAATCTACAGCTTCTCTGAATCAATAGTAGTGCCATTCTTCGAAATATAGGCGGGGAAGATAAAGGAAGCTATTATGTTCTCTACAGTGGCACATCGTATGTTTCGAAACGGAGTCACTAGAAGCTTTTCCCACGGGTTTTGCGCAATAGGCCTGCTAGCACGATGTGACATACTCAACTAACTACCATACATGTCATCTTTGTAACAAGTACATGTTAAACTGTGATCCCATAGCCGTTCTTTGTGTAGCATCATCGTGTATAAAAATCTGTGATTTATGATGAGGTAGTATGTCTTGCAGTCTGAATTATATTTTAGTAGTGGTTTTACAATATAGGAAGTGTTAGGTTATCGTCATATACCTACCTACTACCTCGGGTTACCTATATGAAAATTTATGTTTCTTTAGAATAATGATCGTTTAATGTGACTAGTTTGTAGTAAAAGTAGATAATTTATTGATTTTGTAACAACTTGTAAAAGTTTTACAATATTATACACCTCCGTAAATATTGTTCTAGCCTAAAACTGTGTAGGTATTACATAGATGCTGTAAGTAAATTATAAGCAAGTAAGCTCTAATATGTACTGGACTACCTGGCTTGCTGGCAAGCATTACAAAGGTCTTGTATTGCTTGAACTTGCTGGCTTGCTGGCTTTGCTGGCAAGCATTACAAAGGTCTTGTATTGCCTGAACTTGCTGGTATTGTTGGCATACATTACAAAGGTCTTGTATTGCCTGAACTTGCTGGCTTGCTGGCAAGCATTAAAAAGCTCTCATATGGCCTGAACTTGCTGGCTTTACTAGCTTTGGAAACGAGAGCGTATTTTTAGTGTGCACCTTTTTAACGACCATTGTAAGTGTTAGTTAAATTGTAAGGGTGTAAAAAGACACATCACAAAGCCGTCAACTATGCATACTGTATATCTAACTAAGTAGCTTTGCGCAAGAATTATTGCTGGGAAACGACTTTGATTTAAAGGTATAAAAAAAATCAATTTTTTATTGCGCGCAATGTGTAGCAAACCCAGGCAAACGGAGTTGAGCACCGCGCCTTCGCTCTACGGCACGCGTATAATAACACCTGGAATACGTTATAGTAAAAAAAAATGCGATTTTGACCTTCAATATCTCCAGAACCAGTGGATTCCCAGGTGGAAAAAAACGATCCAAATAATTTTGTGATTTTATTAAGATTATTTTACAAATTGATTATCAGTAATTCAATTTTAGTTATAATAGTATTAATGTGGCGTGAATTTGATTCTGTTGTTACTAACATAATTTTTAAGTAGGTTCCTGTATTAACATAACTATGGATCATTGTGTCTGACGTAAATAAATAAATAAATGGGTGGAATATGTGGCTTTCGGCTTCAGAAAGTGTCTTTTTACACCCGGTATACATATTTTGTGAGAAGAAACGTAAATCTACATGAAGTATGTGTGTTAGGCATATAAGGAAAGTGAATATTGTAGCAGAAAGGCAGTTTCGCTAGAAAGTTGTTGTGCGTAGATTTTCTTTATGATAGACTATTGTAATGTTTATGTTTGTAATTGTACGTTTGTATTGTTTACTTTCTTTTTGAATTGCCTACTTACATCTAGCTCTTTCACGTTTTCCTTTACGACTATCACTGTTTGTCCACCGCATCGGGAACGGGACGTCAACGAGAAAACAGATGACGGCGCAATGGTAAATGTACTGTCGCTTCTTCGGCGCCGTCATCTGTTTTCCCGTTGGCGTTCCGTTCCTGCAATGCTATTCTGTACAAATCTCACCGTGAAAACTTAGGTGAAGTGAGCGTGGAGTGAGCTGTCAATAGTGTCAATTCCTACCATCAGGCAGAATGACAACTCACATCACCTAGGTTTTCACGGTGAGATTTGTACAGAACAGCGCTGCTGGTGCGGAGGACAAACAGTGTTGAAGTTGCAAATTCAATTCGTGAAAAACGTTGTTGGGCTTACGGCTATGTAAGTGTCACGAAGGGGTTAAAAACACCACAACAATTTGTCAAGGCATTTTCTTGCGCTGGATACAGTGCAAAAAATACGACTCTACGAAATAATTGCCAACTATAAGACTACAAAACAGTTTTGCCCATGATGAGAAAAGAACCTAACTTATTAATTCTACAAGTGAACCTACATAACCCTTCTTTACATTCGGGTAAAAATGGATGTATAGTGTATAATTGTTACTGAATAAACTTTTTGTATTTGTATTTGTGTTGTATGTAGTTAACTATGTAACTGGCATGTAGGAAATGAAACAAATGAATGAGATAAATGCTTCTGTAATTATAATATTAAGAAGTATTCATCTAATTACCATAATATTCTAGAGGACAGAACTTAATAACACTTCCTTTGTAAAAAGTTCAAGGTGCACCCTTCTTTTGTTTTTGTTTATTTTTAGTCATTAGATAAAATTAAACATTTAACTTTGTAAACGCACTTATAGTTAAATGGAAACGTTACTGACCCCTTGAACTGGCAGTTTACAAACTATTGAAACTAAAGGCTTGCATTGTTTAAACGGTGATACATTATCTGAGTACCTATATAATTTAGTAGGCTTACGATTCTCACAAGTAGCTTGTGTTAGATCTGTGAACAATGTTTCTATAATTGCTACTTATATTTTACAACACATAAGAGTAAATAACATGGTATCTTTAGGGTGGGAACTCAACAAGAGTAAGTAGGCAGTTCTGATTCAGCAATTTGAAAATGTGAGAAGGACATACTTAGTTAGACATTTTAGAAGCTACTAAAACTATTTGAAGCAGCAATTCGTAATTAGAACCATATTCAAAATAGTGATAGACGTATTTGGCTTAAGGCGAGTAGCTCTACTAACCGGCAGCGCCGCGTCTTTACAAAATCCTCTTCGCCTACTTTTCCCTCCTTTTCCTTGTGGAAAATCCGCTTAGGGTTTTGGTCGGGTCTAATTAGACTGAGGCTTTCAACATTTCTAACTAATACATATACCCCAGTTGGAGTATCATAACCGGCACCCTAATTGCGTAACACACTATTGATCGGAATTTGAATCATTTTGAAACAAATTGCTAATCCATTGCTTCATAAGTTCGAAAAATTTATCTTCTCACAACGCAATGAATGTTGTTGAACTGTTAAATTGAAACCAACTCTGATTGATAATGTGTTACGCAATTAGGGTGCGGGTATATTTAGGACCTAGTATTGCGTGACTACATACTACTAAAGGGTATATTTAGTAATGATTTATTTTAAACTGTTGCTACTAAATATACCCGAGAGCGGTGTCTTGGTAAGGTACATTCAGTTTTTGGTCACTCCAAAATGCCATCTCTTAACTACATCCGAAGTCGCTCAAATCCGTGACGTCACTGGCGTCACAAGTTTAGAAAAGAAGTGGCAGCGCCACCATTGAAAAAATAATACGTCTGGAGATATGGAACATTTTGAAATATCCTTATATGCTCACATTTTTAGTCAGATGAGGTTGAAACGTCTATCACTATTTTAAGGTCTACTGACCAAACAAATTCCTTTTGCAGCGTTACGATCAATTCGGTTTGGTTCTTTAATAGTTGAAAATGGCATTTCTAAAGCAATCAGAAATTCTAAAAGCTTGCTATATATTTATCAAAACACAAGGCTCTATTACACAATATGGTACAATCACCACAAAAGAATGCACGTAGAATAAAGACTTTATGTATCATTCATAATATCTTTATGTTGCCAAAACGTTATGCCCCTGAACTGCTAAAACGTTCCATAGAATCGATCAATCTCCCACGAAAATAATTGTTAACTATATCGAATAAATTGTTATAGTTGCTTAACCTTGTAGTGTACGAGTGAATGACTCGTTCATAATAACGTTCCGTGATCTCCTACAATCTACCTAATGATCATAGTTTTTGCAAGTGATTTCGTAACAATGAACCACATTATCTAACAATGTAAGAATTAAGGTTCACACTACTTAAGTTTTTTGCTCGAAGCAAAAAGTTAAGGTTTCATTGCAAGCATCTTTTTGCAGTCATTTGTTTTAGCGTTGTTTGCGACCAGTGATGTGAAGAAATAAGAAACAAAAAAAGTTTTCGGGATTAAGTTCCGTGCTTTTTTGTGGACAACAAGATATTTATGTAGAAGGTCATTGGCATACCATCCCGTGATTATGTTAAGGTCAACTTGGGAAAATTGTGAATTCTAACAAACAGTAGGTAAAGGTACACTGTGACCTTCTAACCTCATGCATGACTTGCAAATAGCTTGATATAGAGAGAACTACTGAGAATAGTATACCAGAGATTAAAGTAAGAGAAATATATTTGTTCACACGCAAAGGCATTACATTGTAGCAATGAAATTTCTCCAATTGGATTGCATCTCTCTGTTCCATTGCAATTTTAGCAATCATTGTTTTCTTACTTGATTTATTCAATGATTTCCAAATTCTGGAACTTTGAACTTTTTCTTTGTATTAATGGTAATCAATGTTTTGTTCCCAGGTACACAGCAAGGGTCTAAAATTCGGCATCTACGAGGACTACGGCAACTTCACATGTGCGGGTTACCCCGGAGTCGTCGGCCATCTTGCCGGAGGTAAATATTCTATTATTAATATTTTTTATTATATCTTCATCCGCCAGCTTGGTTCAATGATGAGATTAAGCTTCTTCCATTGCACACTTTTCTTAGTCAGTCGTTAACATGGTCTGACGACGTCTGGAAACTAGTAAGAAATAACGGGATTCAGTTACTAGACTGATTAGTAATCAGACGAGTAGGCTGTATCTAGTTAGTACATAATGTTCTTAATGATGATTAAGTTAATAGAGGTAAAATGTTCAGGCAAAACGGCAAAACGGTCTCAAATCTAATAAAACCATGTATTGGTAAATTAACGATTTCACAGTCCGACCATAATTCCTTCGTAAATGGCAGGAGATTGCTTCGGAGAGTCACTAATCTAACTTATTGACACACAACTCCATTTAGATTCTGTCATTCAAATGTAGTATATTACCAGTAAGATGGTTGTATCCATGATATAGTTATAACTCTAGGGATATAGCTATCTACCGTAATCTATCTAAATAAAAAGAGAAGTCATGACTGATTGACTGACTCATCAACGCCCAGCTCAAACCCTTGGAACTTATAGAAAGCTGAAATTTTGCACAACGGGAGTGCCCTTAGTGCGCAGTCGTTTAGTTTATAAGTTTAGTATATTATGCCCCCTGGCTGGAGGCTTTTGAGCTCGCTTAAAGGCACCCACAGGAAAGTCCGGTTAACTAGTCGAGACCTCTCATGGTCACACTACGAGATGCCAATTCCAAAAAAAAAATTGCACAACGGTTCCCTTTATAACGTAGACACGGAATTCCCAGTAGTACGTGGGATATTTTCCGACATCCACGCGGGCGGAGCCGCTGGCAAATACTAGTATAGTTATATGAAAACTGTCGGACTGCCCTAATTTTGCTACTGCGACCAGTTTCAACGTAGCTGGTCGCAGTTCTAACCTAACCTAACCTATTTGGTTGCTAGTGACCTAATACTTATATTTCTAGTAAGATAGTTATGAACCGCTTTCATATAACTGTACGAGTATTACGGTAGATAGCTATATCCCTAGGGATATAACTATATCACGGCTACAACCATCTTACTGCGACATATTTATTCAAGTTAAGAAACATAATAAAAGTACGTGAAACACTGCATTTGTAATCAGACTACTTAAAAAAAATACAACCGACTTCCAAAAACAACACTACAAAGTGCAAAATAACTTTAATTTCGGAAGTCGGTGTCTAGTTATATGTATTTTCGTTTTTTGCCACCGACTTCCGAAATTAAAGTTATTTTTCACTTTGTAGTGTTGTTTTTGGAAGTCGGTTGTATTTTTTTGTAAAAAAGTTTTTATTTTTCACTTTTTAGTTGTGTACCTACCCCACACAAATTCAAATACCACTACCTGCAAAACAAACTAGAACATCATCCATATAAAAGTGGAGAAAAAATACGTATAATTGAAGCTAACTCAAAAACTACCGAAGCAAAGTTAATCAATTTTATATGGGACCAACTGTGATGTATACACTCTCGAACAAAACAAAAAAAAATCCAAATCGGTCCAGCCATCTTCGAGTAATCGGGGAAAATACATAAACAAAAATAAAAAAAAAAAGGTTCCGACGAATTGAGAACCTCCTCCTTTTTGAAGTCGGTTAAAAATACATATACGATAACTTACGACACAACAATAGACCTATGTCTTAACTTAGCCTACATATCGAAATTAGCTATTCGATGTACCAACGCCAATGACCTAATACAACTTTTAATACCGATATAAATTCATAGGATGTTGGGAAAAGTATTTGGACGTCGAATAACATTTGAACGTAGAATATCTATCATATGGGTTGCGCAACGTCGCGTGTATTGCAATAGTTCTTGTGACTTCCTGACCGACTGTGTGTTCTAGCTCTTTGTTATGATCGCCATAATTATGTGGGAGATTGTGTGGAAATGTCCTAATGTGAATATGGCGAAAATGGGTCATGTCCGCGGGAAATGCAGGATACCTGTGTAAGAATAGGCGAAATTATGGAAACTACATCGAGTGTCTATTTTGTGGGGTTTGTGGCTAAGTAATAACAGCCGCAGGGGTCGATCGATCAGGTTAAGCTGCGCTTGCCGTGGTTGGTCCGTGGATGGGTGCCCATCTTTACATACCAACATCTCTCCGTGCCTCGGAAAGCACGTTAATCCGTTGGTCCAAGCTGTCATTTTTGGATCTTTGACAGTCGTTACGGGTCGTCGGAAGCTCGAGTCTGACAACCAGTCTTACCAAGGGGTATCGTATTACCCAGTAACTGGTTTGTGGAGGTCAGATAGGCAGTCGCTCCATGTAAAATACTGTTATTCACCTACATCCGGTTAGACTGGAAGCCGACCCCAATATATTTGGGAAAAGGCTAGGCAGATGATGATATCAAGTGTCTATTTTTAACCGACGAACAAAAAAGGAGGAGGTTCTCAATTCGACACGTATGTTTTTTTTTTTTATGTATGACTACGCATAACTTTTTACAGAGTCGTCCGATTTGATTTTTTTTTTATTTTATTCGAGAGGGTAATACATCAAAGTTGGTCCCATATAAAATTGATTGACTTTGCTTGGGTAGTTTTTGAGTTAGCTTCAATAATACTTATTTTTTCCCACTTTTGTACGGATGATGTTCTAGTTTGTTTTGCAGGTAGTATTAGAATTTTTGTGGGGTAGGTACCACAACAAAAAAGTGAAAAATAAAAACTTTTTTACTAAAAAATACAATCGACTTCCAAAAACAACACTACAAAGTAAAAAATAACTTTAATTTCTGAAGTCGGTGTCTGGTTAAATGAATTTTCGTTTTTTGCCACCGACTTCCGAAATTAAAGTTATTTTTTACTTTGTAGTGTTTGTTGTTTTTGGAAGTCGGTTGTATTTTTTTGTAAAAAAGTTTTTATATGAACAATCGTCAAACATGCTTGAAGTAAGGTAGATATTATCGATTAATCTTTGAATATTGAAGAAATGCTAATTGCAATAAAATTATTAGATAACATTTAGTAAGAAAAAAGAAAGTTTAGATGAAGATAACTGTTATGCGTACGCGCAGTTTTTAAAGTCATCTTTGTGAAATGATGTGAACAATGGAACTGCAGGTAGTCTGCTCTTAAATATAAAAAGATACCTATCTAAATAATGTAACTAATGACTATACTAATTTATTAACAGTAAAGAAGCAGTTATGAAGTAAAATAAACGTAAAAATTTAACCGTTCGATACAGTTTCTGCTCCCCTAATTGTAAGTATAGTACTCACAAGCCTGAGGACTTAACTGCAACTTAACAAGGAAATTAATTTCATTTAAATTTCATTATTTTAATTTTTTTCATTGCTCGAAAACGTTAACTCGATAGTAGGTACTTGAAATCGATAAATTATGAGCGCGACAGTTCACTACCCCGTTGCATCAAAATCTCGAATAACTATTAGCTCGAATGCCCATTATCTTGAAATATCATTTCTCGAACGACCATCTAATAGATTTCATCATCATCTAATTCTTTGTCTCCGAAAGATCCCTAGGTTCGATGGTTGTATGGTTCTCCTAGTAAGTACACGCGACTTCCTTTAACGTTGGACGTATTTTAAGTGCACTTGAGTTGAGTATTGCGTGCATATTTCGCGTGATAATTGGTTGGAAGTTATTATGATAGGAATACTGATAATAAGCTCAACATGAATAAATAAATAATTAATCATTTGTACGGTAGGTATATTCAGCTAGTGTTCCTACGGATATGGATATTGTAATAGAATAGGATGTGGCTGAACAGGAAGTCCGCTGTTCCGCTATGCCTGGCCTCTGAAACTGAAATTATTTTTACAGGCATGGAAACGTGCATTAATTATTGAATAAAACTCAAAACTCAATTAGTGAAAGTGGTTGATTTAGTGTAAGTTTTTATGTTTGTTTTCCTTAGTTAACTAGCATAATTTCTGCTCTGATTTATCATATATAACATATCGATAAATCGGGTACACATCAATACCTACAAAGAGCTACGCGGGTGTATGTTTTCCAGAAAACTACACAATCTCGAAATAAAACCCAAAACGGAATAATTTGCACAACAGTAACACTTTAAGCCAAAAACACTCAATCAAACTTACATCATCAACAGTTCACCTAACTATAGGTAACCGTCAAACTAAAGAGTTGTATGATTGAAATGCGCACACGCATGCGTAAGACACGCATGGACAAATCCAAAATGACGCGTAAGTTACGTTATTTTACTGTCAGTTGTGTTTCTAACTTCGTAACTGGCTGTACATAATTGGAATTATAAAGGCATACAATAACCTGCGTGAGGGTATGTTTGTAACATTGTATTGTAACGCCATCTGTTGGTGGATTTGATAAATGTTCTTGGCAATTTTTCTTACAATTTTTGCTTCATTGTTAGAACAATGACTCGTATAAGATTCATTCATCTTGAAGAAAGAAAAGAATAGGTTACATTGCATCAGGAATTTTATTTTTCGAAAAATATATAGTTCTGATTTCCACAGGACTAATCGAGGAAGAAAATCGAAATCTATTCTGTAACAACTCAATAAAAGAGACATTCCCTAATATTACAGGATTTAACATAAATTATCATTCTATATTAGCAATTTATCCTTGAAACTAAGTACCTAATAGTTCCAAGACAACAGTTGCTTAAATACTGCTGGTTGCAACTTTATATTCAGTTGCAAATTATGCAGGGAATAGTAAATGTAGAAAATCCGGTACTAAATACATAGAACATTAATAACAGCAACAACATTACGATATTGCTTTTATTAAGCGAAAGTTCGATAAGGACGTATTTTTATCGAATGCATAACTTCTGTTAACACTATAAGACGGAAGCGAAAGTACAAAAAAATGGTCCTTTTAACATTAAGCCTTTCACTGATTTAATTGTTCAGGTTATGCATGTTTTTAAAAGCAAATATCGGAATTAAAGAGGAGCCGAACATTTTATGAACTCATAGCGTAATTAAACAGAAAGCGGAAAGAAACCAGAAGGTTTGTCGTATAAATTAATACATTCAGGAGAACTGGAGAGTCAATGAGATTATGAGATTGAAAGAGTTTATGAAAACAGAATTAAAAAAGCTGCAACGCATACTAATCTAATAGGTATATCGAAAGTAGAAAATGTGCTCGATACCGTACTCTTCGATGTTAAATAACATTCAGTGAGGATTTTGATACTTAATAATGTTCTTCTTACCATTTTCATCACTAAAGAACCAAAATACTCTACTCCAGATGCGGCAACCTTTTCTGCGTGGGGCGTGGACTACGTGAAACTGGATGGATGCTACGCCCTGCCTGCAGACATGGACTTCGGATACCCTGAGTTCGGAAGACAGCTCAACCTCACCGGCAGACGGATGGTCTACTCTTGCAGTTGGCCCGTCTACCAAATATATGCTGGTATCCAGGTGAGAGTCTATTGAGTTAGCTTCGATAATACGTATTTATCTAGATGATGTTCTAATAGTTCCTGTCACTGTTGTTTACATAGCAAGTAGTGGTATAAGAACTGGTGTGGGGTAGGAACCATTACTAAAAAGTGAAAAAAAAAGTTTAATAAAAACAACTGACTTCCAAAGAAACACTACCAAGTGAAAATTAACTTTAATTTGGGAAGGCAAAAAACTAAAATACAGATCCAAAAACATCGACCTCCGAAATTAAAGTTATTTTTCACCTTATAGTGTTTTTTTGAAAATCGGTTGTTTTATTTGTAAAAAAGCTTTTTGTTTCTACGATTTTTGAAGTAGAACTTGGTTTACTTAGTTATATTTTTATAAAGTAAAATCTTTCGTCTATATAATTGAAAGGTTCATAAGAAACGATGCTGGAACATTAGAATGGCATTAGCTAATATTTTTTTTGTTTTCGTAGAAAAAAACTAAAACTCGAAACTTCACATATTCATCGGTCATCTGCCCCTATCCTAATTTATATGGGGCCGGCGCAACATGTGTTCTTCAAACTTCACATAATTTGAATACCTAATTTAGCGACGGTTATGGAAATTATGTCTCAATTTACCATATTATAATGTCAACGTCTTCCAATAAGCAAGGCCATCTTTTGTCTATTAGTTCTACTTACTGTAAAGTAAAGTAAGCAACACTTACATACAACAAGCTGCTAATACAAACATATAATTGTTCAGAGCGAGCGCAAAATTGCTTCTTTGGAATATGAAGGCGTCTGCTGTGACAACTGACTCAAGGCAAATTGTTGATACAACGTTAATAATATGTGTGAAGGAGTTACAATGCGTTCATTTTATCCATTCATGCGATTCAGTTAGCGGTAGCGAAACGAAATTATGCAAATGAACCGAACAATCTTCAACTACATTCTAAAAATGAAAGCTACTTTATAGCTACTAAGAAATATTTAAAAAATGCTTTAGATAGTCGTTCTGCAATAGTATATGAATTAGGTGAATAATCTTATATTTCAGTTCTCATCTTTATCTTTTTATCTTCACTTTAATTTTACCTTCCTAACGTCTCACTCATTCTAAGACTTTAGGCCTGTTTTACTTTGAAAAATTAAGACTAGTTAAGTAGAACAGGCCTTGTGTCCCAGATTTATTGTGAAAACCTTGCAATTTCGGATGAACCTCCATTTTATTCTTTGTAGTTCCTTAATTATAATCATTAATATTAACGTTTCCAGCCGAACTTCACATCGATCATCAACCATTGCAATCTGTGGCGTAACTTCGACGATATACAAGACTCGTGGGCGTCCGTCGAGTCTATCATAGACTACTACGGAAACCATCAGGACGTCATCGTACCCAACGCAGGCCCTGGACACTGGAATGACCCTGACATGGTAGGGAATCTTTATCAAATATTTACTATTTTTAACAGCATCTTTGCCTTCAAACAATTTTTACTAGGTTAGATGTCATAACTAACAAGGAACAACGACATTTGTCTTTCAACAAAATTTGCTGTAGATATAGTAATATCTACAGCTATATCCCAGCTAATCAGCTCCATGTTTTGAATTTACTTTATTTAAAATTTGAATGCAATGAACTACAATTAGGCTAGATATCATGCTAGCCCTAGATATTTTTTGTTGTTGACAACCATTGTTTTTGAACTACATATTTTATATCTGTCAAAAAAAAAATGAAAAAAAAAGAAAAATGATATGAGTCATGAGCACATGACTCATATCATTTTTCTAATGATGCTCAATCTTATGCCTACACATTTTAAAGAAGCCTTCTTACCTGTTTTACAATTTCCAGCTGATTATCGGCAACTTCGGCCTCTCATACGAGCAGAGTAAGACGCAGTTCGCGATCTGGGCGATCATGGCAGCACCTCTACTCATGAGCGTAGACCTCAGGACCATACGGCCAGAGTACAAGGCGATCCTACAGAACAGGAAAATTATCGAAGTCGATCAAGACCCACTGGGAATTCAGGGCAGAAGGATATACAAGGTAAATTAGGGTCGTTTGAAATGTGTGTTATTGAATGTTTTTAAGGCCTGGACGCATCAGAATCCTTGACAAACAATTGATGCTACTACTGCCTTTATTTTTGTGCAAAACAAGCAAAAACGTTCACTCATTGGCTTAAAAATTGCTAAGGTAATTGCTTTATACATCACATTTGTTGTCTACAAGACAACAACCCAGTTTTTTTTATATCAAATCCTAATCCGTCTATTTAGAGAATTTTGAACATAGTCTGATGATGGAGCAGGAAAGTGATTACCGAAATTCAACTTAACTAATTAATTAAGAGCACTAATCATCATCAATAATCATAGATCTACCGAGTTTGGACCCGATATTATTTTACTAACAATGTAGGATATTCACCATTGGTATTAGTATCGCTGCTAATCTATCAGTTTGACATCCCTCAAATAGTGTAACCATCTTTATAACCATATCTTCTTCTTCATTCACAGCACCGGGGCATCGAGATCTGGTCACGTCCGATCCTACCGATCCAGGGCCAGTACTACTCGTACGCGGTGGCGTTCGTCAACCGCCGCACGGACGGCACACCCTCGGACGTCGCCGTCACGTTGAGAGAGCTCGGCCTTAATAACCCTGCTGGATACATGGTTGAGGTATGTTCTCCTGAAGATTTTAACGGTAAATTTAAAGCTCAACGTCCCTGTAAACTTAGTGGAACTGACCTTACTGAACTGAACAGACTGGTTAGTCTTGCTAAAGGTTAGATTGTGTTGTTGGAACTTGAAGAGTCGATAAAAAAGTTAAAGAAAGAATCTTCGTTTTTGAATAATATGGAGTTGGTCAATGTGCGGAATATTTCAAATTACATAATGTAGATAAAATTTAGTTCAACAATTTATGCCTCCAATTTCCAAATAATCTTGCGACGTGCCTTAAAATTAAATCTTTTACTTACAACACAATTAAAAACGAGAGTGAATCTATGAACTCGAAATACCCACTTTTACTTTCTTGTTACTTTATTAACGCCATAAAATCTCCTCAAACAGGATTTGTACGAAGACGTCGACTATGGAGTGTTATCGCCGCAGACCAAGATCAAAGTGAAAGTGAACCCCTCAGGTAGAAAGTGTCTCACTTGTTCGCTTTGCAAGGGCTCGGTATCACGCTGTCGCTTCACGCTGCCTTTGGTAACGTACGCATGTGGTCCGACCGAATCTGATTGACTTATGATTGAAGCCATATTGTTACTGCCTTAAGGGGGATGCGCTGTGGTAGCCCGCGAAATTCATTTTTTTTGGTTTTTTTGCAATTCGCAGGTCCGTGTCAGGTTGTATCTTGATCAAAATATGATACGCGGCACTAAAACATATGTATTTATATAATTTTAACCATGAAAATCATCAATACATCTCTCTTTGTTTGATTTCGTGCTGATTCGTCAAACGAACGAAATCTAACGACTCTGCACGAAATCTAACTTAGAGAGATTGTATTGATGATTTTTATGGTTAAAATTATGTAAATACATATGTTTTATTTCCACGTATCATATTTTCAAGATAGGTACAACCTGACATGGATCTGCAAATTGCATAAAACGCAAGATAATTTGAATTTCGCGGGCTACTACAGCGCATCCTCCTTAACTAAAACAAACGTACGAATTTATACTCGTTATAAAATATTTGCACACTATTATAATGCTTGTAAATCGAGTCAAGCTAAGCCAAAGATATACTATTGTTTTTTTTTTTAGAACAGAGATTGTATCAATGTTGCCAGATTATATTAATGTTCACGTATTATTATTTTAAGTTTCTGGTTTAATCTTCGATTAAAATAAAGAAGTATCAGTAGACATTTTGGATTCGGTCGGAGTATACGAAAAGTAGAATTCATCGAAAACTTGGACAGAAATGTTTAACGTTTTCTGGAATTGTATAGCAGTCACCTTAATTCTTAGCACCATATTAATCATAGTCACCACATAGCGAAGAGACGAGCACCATAATGTAAGTACATTACATTGTAAAGTCATTTTTTATTTGGAAACTGTAACTGACACTAAACTTTTAGGAAAGTAAAATTTACACTTCATTTTTTTTGTCTTTCTGATTAATATTTTCCTGATGCCTGAGATTCCTTGGAGGAGCTCGTAGCTAAGTAATAACAGACATACGGGTCGATCCATCAGGTTAAGCTACGCTTGCCGGGGTTGGTCAGTGGATGGGTAACCATCTTTACATACCGAGACTCCTCCGTGCCTCGGAAAGCACGTTAAGCCTTTGGTCCTGGGTCGTTAGACGCCCGAAAGTCAGACTACCAGTCTTACCAAGGGGTATCGTATTACCCAGTTACTGGGTTGTGGAGGTCAGATAGGCAGTCGCTCCACGTAAAATACTGGTATTCAGCTGCATCCGGTTAGACTGGAAGCCGACCCCAACATAGTTGGGAAAAGGCTAGGCTGATTGATTTTGCCTAAAATTCCTTGCTCAGTCATTAGTTCAGCAGTAAACCATTGCAAATGATCTTGATTAGTTTCAGTTTAAGTCATTTATAAATTCTTGTGCTTCCACTAATTATCATTTTATTTCCGCATGTTTATTTAATCTTTCATCATTACTTAATTGTTGATAATTATCATTAGTAGTATCGGTTAATTCTAAATGATTCTTATCTTAGCATTACTTTTTCAATGTATAATATCGTCGTATTTTGTAACAATTATCTACTTAGTTAATTGATATTGCACATTTGATTTACCTTACTAACTTTATATAAAGTTTCTTACGGTGAGTTGCACGAAACCAAAGTAAATTTAACGGAGACTTTAAATTGATGCTGTCACTTTCTTTTTGATACAAAATGTAAGAGATGGCATGTCGTACTATATGGATCGGAATGCTGGGCAGTGAAGAAGACGGATGAAAAAAAAATTGCATGCAGCGGAGATGAGAATGTTGAGATGGATGTGTGGAGTGACGAGAATGGATAAAGTGAGAAATGAGTATATAAGAGGAAGTTTGAAAGTGGCGCCAGTGACAAAAAAGTTGAAAGGAAATCGTTTGTCTTGGTATGGGCATGTTATGAGGAGAGACGAAACGCATGTGACTAAAAGAGTGATGAATATACATGTTGATGAATGGAGAGGCAGAGGAAGGCCAAAGAAAAGATGGATGGATTGTGTGAGGAATGATATGAAAGAGAAGGGAGTGAATGATAACGTGACGGTTGACAGGGGAGAATGGAAGAAGAAAACGTGTTGCGCCGACCCCAAGTAATATGGGATAAGGGCAGGAAGATGATGGCATGAATTTAAAGTCTCCGTTAAACTAATGTTGGTTTCGTGCAACTCAACGTTAATTTCTTAACGTAGTTGGGAAGGTTAATTATAATTTTGGTATTTTGTGGTTTTGAAAATAAGAAAATTAACTCCCTTCTCAACCATTCAGGACGCTGTTACAAATGGGTAGTCAAATCATTACTTTTTTACACAAAAGTATGTTTATTAACTAAAATGCTTTGCATTCTTATAATGTTTTTTGCCCGAATTGTTGATAGATGTGCAAGGTACGATTCTGAACTATAAATATAATTTTAGATAGGTATATTTTCTCAATAAATGTACCGAAGTAAAAATTTTCACTTCGGTACATTTATTGAGAAACTATACATATTCAAAATTATATTTATAGTTCAGAATCGTACCATGCATATCTATCAACAATTCGGGCAAAAAACATTATAAGAATGCAAAGCATTTTATTTAATAAACATACTTTTGTGTAAAAAAGTAATGATTTGACTACCCATTTGTAACAGCGTCCTTAAAAATAAAATTCTTGCTCCGTTCTCTATTACTTCCATCATCATCATCATTTTCCTGCCCTTATCCCTTGTTACTTGGGGTCGACGAAATACGTTTTAATCTTCCATTCTTTATTACTTTTAAGTTATTAACTTATTCACTGTTACTTAAACAACGCTGTAAATTCAAAACTGCTGCTTCTTAATATTAGCAATTTACTAAACTAGTATTTCCTATGCAGGTGTCGTGATCCTCCGTGCAGATGCACAACCCTCATTTGCGTTCAACGCAATACCGACGCGGACACCGTACTCGCCGCTAAATGACGTCTTTAGACTCAGCAAGAAATAGCGCCATCTATTGACAGCGCACCCGAACTAGAAGTCAGCCTCGACACGATCTACAAGTACAATAAATAAATAAATGATTTCGTCTATTCTATTCTTTGTAATTCTATGTCGTTTACTCGCTACGGATTTTGGATTTAGTTCCGAATGCTCGCTTTGCTAAAATTAGGTAGGTATTATTGTAATAGATTTTATTCTAACTTTGTTGTGTGGTTGTGTTTGTTCTGATTCTGACTCTGTTTCGTTACATGTATTTGTTAAATATTCAAGTAGTTCGTAGGTCTCTTGACTGTTTGTGTGTATTGACGTAAAACTATAAGCTTAAGCGAGTGCAATTAGAATCGTAGCGTGTAAACGATCTATATCTGTATGTGTACATTAGCTTTGATGTGAAAGATAGTTACCAGCCGGTATGTCTCTGTCTTGCCCTTAGGTTACATTTTATTTATGTTTCGTTCTCGCTAGTGTGATCATTGAGATGTCATTGTGTAACAAAAACACGTGGAGAATTGATTATTTGCCATTACGTTGTACCTAGGATAAGGATGTACATTTTAGGTGCCTATAAATGTAAGTTTTTTCGTAGTGAACGTCAATAAATAATTATACTTTTTATATAATACTTTTATTTTCATACAAATATACCTACAGTCATGAACAACACCAAGTGCTCTTGGCAGAACAGCAGCACGATAAAACTACTGATAGTAGGAAACAATTATAAAAATGTGATCGGAACAAGTCGCAAATACGTTTACTAATGGCTGTTATCTAAAATGCCTATTATCATCATTTTAGTGCAAAAATTTGCCATTTTTTTGCCATATTGACAACGTGACATATTCAAATCCGGTACGACGAATATTTCAATGAGCTAAATAGAGTTCATGTTTTATTCACGAATGAATATTTTTGAAAGCCACATCGTTGTTCAGTCTCGTATCTTTCCAAGTGTATTTATACCCTGCTACTGTGGAAGCAAGATTTTCCTCTTCAATCACGTTGCTACCCCTGAAATTAACATAAAGATCAGCAAATAAATACCAAATCATTCCCACCTCTATATAGGATCACCATATTATTTCCTGAAAAAGTATTTTCTAATACATGTCATATTTTTGACTTCCATTCGAAACCATTTACAAGCCATTTATAATCCTCTTTACCTAATAGGTAGGTCAACTAATTTCACAACTTTGAATTCCATTTCATCGGTAAAAAGAGTGAGGAAATAATAAGAACCTCTGTACATGACTTCCACACAAGTAAAGTATATATAACATAACATGACATCATGCCTGTATTCCCCGAAGGTACCTGTAAATCCACATTTCGCTAGTTATGTTTAAGTCTCAAGTTCATGGGGCAAGCCTATTGCTATCAAAAACAACATCAACAACAACAACACTCAACAACAATAACAAACATCAACAACAAAAATATCAAACATCATCAACAACAAACAACAACATTTCAACAAAATCTTTAACAACTTTTTTTTTATCAACCAAAAAAAAAAAATATAAATCCAGACTCCGGGATGCTATTGAGAAATTCCAGATGGAAAATCCCATGAACAATGCCCGCCCCGGGAATCGAATCCAGGACCTCATATTCAGCAGGTAGCGCTTGGGACCAATAAGACCAAAGAGGCAGTCAAAAAGTAGGTATATATTGAGCTAAAATTAATCAAATAAGTAGAAATGCTACCTTTTCCTCCTGACGATTTCTGGTTCTTCATAAAATTCTGTGGTAACGTATTCCTCTAGTTGTTCTCTGCTAATCTTGTCACTCTCTGTATGTTTATGTGCTGGATCTGTGAAGATGAATTCCGTCCAATCTGCCGTTTCAATTTCTTTAAAATTTTTAGTGCTACCAAAACCATCCGAAAAGCCTTCAAGTATGTATTTATTTTCTGGGCTAATAGCAATATGATTTGCTATGTCTGGGTATATAAGATCTTTTAAAATAGCAGATTCCTTATCTTCAGTATCTGCCGTTATTGTTTTAATTTCATTAGAAACATTTTGTAGTTTATCCTCTTCTTCGCTATTATCATTTTGTTCTTCATTGCTTTCTTCGGATTTGTCTTTGAAAACTTCTATGCTTATTTCTTCACTGAACAGAACACTGTCCAACTTAGGAGTTACAGCAATTTTTTTTTCATCCATTGGTTCTGTAGGTTTTAGTGGTTGTTTAGTTTTATTTTCTACAATTTTATTCTGTTCATCGTACAGGTTCAGTTTCTTCATCAGTGGTTTCTCCGATCCATGAACTATTGGTTTATGAGTTGCAATTATGTAAAGCGGCTCTGATAATATCACGTATTTCATGTAGTTCTTTGGAAACAATGATAGTTCACGTGTTTCTTCTGATGATTTATGTTTTGGTATTTCCGAACTTTGTAAATGTTGTGAATGCACTAAGTTTAGCTTTGGTTTAGGAATTCTAGTCACCAAGGCTGCTTGGACTACTGATATTAGTACAAAACAAATAAGAATCTGAAAAAAAAAACATGGAAAAGTCAGTCATAGAAGGATGAACTTATGAGCTTCGTTTCAAACGAGAACAATATCATTGATAACACTATTGAGAAGTTTGTACATTAGTGATATGTCCCTATCTTATAAATAACTTATGTTACATATATCAGTATCTAATTCTATTACTAAAATAATATGATTGATTTTTACTTTTCACTTAATCTTATATTCGAAATCAAATTGTCAGGACTTAGGCATTACTAAAATTCTAATACCTAAACATACCCCTATACATCTATACTTATCCTGACTGACTGACTGATTCCTAAACCGCTGGGGTTAGGCTAGGGACGTGAAATTTTGCGCACGGCTTGCTTTTCTAATGTAGGGAGCATTAAGAATGGGTTTTTGGAAATTCTACCTTTAAGGGGGTGTAAAGGGAGGATTTTGTTTGTATGAAAAATGTTATTCCTTGAGTTAATAAACTTGAAACTTGGCACGAATACTTATTTAAGTAAATTATGAAGTTTTTAATTTTTTGTTTTTCTAAGCTACACGCTAAAGAGGGATGGGGGTGTCAAATTTTGTACGTAAGAAAGACGCGCGGTCTGATTAACTCGAAACTCAGTATTTTATACTTAGGACTGAAAATAAAGAATAACGTGTATCAGGGTTTTTTGAAAACCCCTAACGAGGTACTAAAGTATGGAATCAACGCGAACGAAGTCGCGCGGGAAGTGCTAGTAATAATATAAAAAACTCAAATAACATTTATACAGAAAAAGATGTATTAAAAACTTACCTGCATTTTGTCAAAATAAGGAGTATTCACAATCACAATATCAAACTGACTCTTCCAAGGGTCTGCAAAGTACTGGTCAAATGCTAATTATAATTAAACTTTAAATACCCAAGGAGAAAGCTACGCATCACATTAGGTCACAATTAACTATTAATATACCGATCATTTTAAATGTCCTTTAATGATTGACATACTACGATTTGAAGTTGAGTAAATTTTGACTCACTTTTTACTAGAAGTATATTTATGTTATGCATAATTAACCGACTTCAAAAAGGAGGAGGTTCTCAATTCGTCGGATCCTTTTTTTTTATTTTTTTTTTATGTATGTTCCCCGATTACTCGAAAATGGCTTGACCGATTTAGATTTTTTTTGTTTTATTCGAGAGGGCATCACAGTTGGTCCCATATAAGATTGATTAAATTTTCTTGGGTAGTTTCTGAGTTAGCTTCAATAATACGTATTTTTTCCCCACTTTTATATGGATGATGTTCTAGTTTGTTTTGCAGGTAGTGGTATTAGAATTTGTGTGGGGTGGGTACCACAACTAAAAAGTGTAAAATAAAAACTTTTTTACCAAAAAATATAACCGACTTCCAAAAACAACACTACAAAGTGAAAAATAACTTTAATTTTGGAAGTCGGTGGCAAAAAACGAAAATACATTTAAATAGACACCGACTTCCGAAATTAAAGTTATTTTTCACTTTGTAGTGTTGTTTTTGGTAGTCGGTTGTATTTTTTTGTAAAAAAGTTTTTTTTTTATTAATGAGGTTCTATCTTAGAGATGAGTCCTGTGATTCAGCAGTGGAAACATTATAGGCTGAATGCTCTTATGCTTATGATGAGGTTGACAAGGTGGATCACAGTCCTACCATCAGTCCTCTGTCATGCTCTGTCAGCAACCTGGTGCAGGTAAGATTCACGATGAGGAGATCAGCTTTATTAATTTCGTTGATATCTTATTTTAAATACCTTAAACTATATAAAGAATAACGATTCAATTCATCCTCCTGCCTTAATCCACCTGCATTTTACGAAACCCCTGACATTAAAGAGGACTGTCTGTTTTTATCAGGAATTTCTGCAGCTTTAAATTAATCGGTTCGCGGACGGCAGATATGAGACATTAGAAGTTTTATTGTTATGACGTCTATAGACGTCATCCCCAAGCGAAAGTAGTAATTAACTAGAGGAGCATGAGCTGGTTACAGTCTGGTATATAATGATATCATATTACGTATGTAGGTAGAAGTGAGACCCTGGGGTCACACTGTCACTCCATCGGACAAGCTGATAACATATAACCGTATTCATATATTTATGCCAGGCCAATAACCCCGTACCCCCAGGAAATAATGTTTCTCGAAAAAGAAAATTCCAATAACATGTGTTACTTGCTCCTGTTTAGAAACATTCGTATTTTAATAATAGGTTAGCGAGTAAACAAACAAACAAAATATTATTCGTTCACGTTAAGAGACCATCGACTTGAAACGGTGGTAAATGTGGGACAGTCCTCCTGAAATCTTCTACAGTGCAACAGAACGTGTAGCCTTCACTAGGATTATCAGGATGCCAAGATAACCACGAGAAATCACGGTTGCCTCTACACACGTCTTCACAAAAGAACATCTGACGGGCTTCTTGTGGCGTATAATATGGATTGTTGATACCAACAAAGGCCACACCACATTTACCTGAAGGTTCATACACTACCTTGTAGAAAAACTGAGGTACTGGTATCACCGGATTATTATTCTCATCAGTGTGTAAATAAAGGTCTACTCGATTGCCCATATCACTGTCAAGCTGCGTCAATCCAAACGTTCCAGTATAAATGATAGTATCGTAACCAGCAGCGTGAATATGGTTCCTCAGATCAACTTCCAAAGTATTCCAATTTCCGCCATTGAAACCTTTCCATTGCGGAGCGCAGTTTACGTAGTGGAACGTTGCGCGCTCTCCGAATGCAAAAGCAAAGTCGGTTTTAGCTGCCAAGTGTCCTCTTGATAGGAGCTCAGTCTTTGTAAAATAGTTACCAATAACAGTCCCTACCAGCTGCGCCACTGCCGCTCTTAGACCGCCTGGTGAAAACAAGGAATTAACCGGAATGTATCCATAAAGATCATCCGCTATGAAATAAGGCCGAACTACTCTAGTTTGGAAGAAAGCGTTGTAAGGTTTCTGGGTGTACTTTGAGTAGATAGGAGTCAGACCAGCTTCGTTGAAACAAGTCTCATAGACAGGATAAAATTGCGTCTCGATGGTGTAGCCAACTTCGATGATGGGGTTTCTATCATAACACGTGCGTTCTGTTCGTTTGCTTTTATATTCTGGAGGGATACTACATTCGAAGTCAGAAAATCGACTTATTTCGTTCAGCCATTCCTCGTTTTTGAACATGTCTCCTTCTTCACAACGTATTACAGCAACGGATAATCCACGCTGCGCGTTAGGATGTTGTATACTCCCCGTTCCTTCGCAACTCAAGGTAAGAGTATCACCGTAATTCATTTCGATGTTACCGAGGTTATCTGTCGGCTCCAAAAGTCGTCCATCTCTTACAATAACTGGTAAAGGTTCTCTAAAGTGTATCCGAGTATTGAGTCTACATTTCTGACCAGTTTGTAAGTTCACAGCGCATAGGCACAAGAGAACTCGCTCTATCAGCCTCATTTATGAACAAATGGGATCCTGTGCTGTGTGCTGTGTGTGTGCTGATAATTTTCTGATCCTGTATTCCAGTTTTACTGTAAACTAAATAAGTTTAAACACCAGATAATTTTGAATTAAAACTGACATCATAACAGCAACGTCGATTGAATGTCAAAACATATATAGATTAGCAAAATACAGGATAACAATGAAAAAATTATAAGGAAGTCATATTATGGGAAAACTCGATGTTAAATCCTCTCGTTTTGAAAACAGACAGAAACGCAACTGACGACCATGAGTTAAGCATGCTTTCATGGCTTTCTGTCTTTGAGTACAGTCCTACCAACTTATCTGTGAACAGAAAGAGGACGCCACCGTCGATGCGTCTACGCGTCGACACAATCGAATGACATGCGTCGGCACAATCGAAGACATTACAACATGACGGCCGTAGTTCCAATTTTCACCATTTCACAGATAAGTTGGTGGGAGTGTAAGTAATTATGATGTTATATTACTTAAATCTTGATTAGAGTTTAAAAAAACTTAATTCAGAAACGAAAAAATAAGTTATACTTAAGTACAGATTAGGACGTTCTCAACTTCAAATTCTCAATTCATAAACCGGCTGTTAGGGTGTTCCCGAATAACGAGGAAACGTCCCGTCCTCTGTCCCGTAGCCACTAGAGAAAACAGTGGAATGATAATCATAGAGCGGTGTAAAGCCATTAATATTCTACTACCACCTATAAAAAAATAATGAACACAACGAACTACCAACTTCTACTAATATCTATTCACATTCTTATTTTATGTACCTACAATCAGTGCAAATAAATTTTTACTTTACTTTGCTTTAATAGAGAGGTAGGTTCGCGTATTTTAGATACCTGTACTTATAATATATATAAATATTTTTTTTTTGCTTTTTTATTTATCTTAATTACAATGTACAAGCTAACACTAAAATATATATTATTATGTACAAGTATATAATAAAAAATAAAAAGGGGAAGAGCTCATAGGCCATCAAAAAATTCGTCCACATCGCTGTCAATGGGAAAAGTGCCCAAAAGGCTGGCAGCATTGCCACGTTGGATGGCAATGCTAATTCTTTGGGCTAAAAATAGGCCAGCCAACTTATAATATTAATTTTATTTCACAAAAATTTCTCAGCTAAAAAGGGAACTAACAAAAATATCGTACGTAAAAAATCAGTAATAAACAAATTATTATAACCACATGACCACGTGTTTGCTCAAGTTTTTTTTTTTTGTGATTGATGTTACTTACATAATTTTAACACGTAGTTTCACAGGTAAGCACCACTTACAAAAACAAACCAAACCATTGGAATGAATCATGATTTTACTTATGTTAGTACTTTAATGTTCTAAAGTTCGATGCAGAAAAAGAGCTATCTAAATTCGACAAGTAAAAAAAATGGTCAACCGATTTGTAAAATGTAAGTACTTGGAACAGTAAAAATTTCGTACAAATTCCATAAAAAATTACTTAAACAAATTAACTAAACACACTATTAAACACACACACACTTACACACTTATTAATTATTATAACGTTGTTAGCTGTGTAAAACAATAATAATACAACAATAATAATAGGGGATAAAGTATGAAATTGCCGTTTATTGTATTAGGAACTTCGAATTGACATAGAACCTTCATGGTTTGAGATTTTTGAGTGAAACTTTTTTCACATGGTACCTATGAAGTTCTTCTTTTAAAAATGTACAACATTCGATTGTCAACTTTCAGTTGTTTTTTTATTCAGCTTAGACAAGAAAAATGAATAGTTCGAAAATACGAGTTACTTTTGAATAGGAGTTCCGACGCGGAACTAATTAACGCGGCAGAAACAGCTCGCAATATCAATGTTGCGTTTGGAGAGAGGACTGCTAATGAACGCACCGTGCGATTTTGGTTTAAACGCTTTCATGATGGAAACTTTGATTAGAAGAACGAACCACGTGGAAGACCGCCCACACAGGTGGATAACAATGAATTGAAAGAGATGGTGGAAGCCGATCCGAGCCAAACTACCCAGGAATTAGCGGCATGGTTTAACGTTACCTTACCAACAATATTGACTCATTTGCGTCAAATCAATAAAATAGAAAAATATGAGAAATGGGTGCCTCATGATTTGACTAATCTGCAGAAAGAAACGCGTGTTGAAACTTGTGTTGCCTTGTTGAATCGATACAGAAATGAAGGAATATTGGATCGAATTATGACATGTGATGAAAAGTGGATTCTTTACGATAACCGTAAGCGAAAAATGCAATGGCTGACCCCAGGTCAAACGCTGCAACAGTGTCCTAAAGCAAAGCTTACCAATAAATAGGTAATGGTAACTGTTTGGTGGTCTCAGCATGGTGTTATTCACTATAGCTTTCTCCGATCTGGTTAAGCAATAACAGCAGATGTCTACTGTGCCGAACTCCGAACAATGATAGCAAAACTAGCAGTGAAATAGCCCCGACTCATGAATCGATCTTCACCATTATTGCTCCATGATAACGCAAGACCTCATACAGCACGAGAAACTGTTTTAACTCTACAGGAACTGCAATTAGTAACCATTCGTCATCCTCCGTATTCGCCAGACCTTGCTCCAACGGATTACCATTTTTCGTGATTTGGACAATTTTCTACGAGATAAAAACTTTTCTTCTCAGGAGGCAGTATAAAATGCTTTCACACAGTTTGTCGAATCTAGATCACGAGAGTTCTATCGCAAAGGCTTATATGACCTTCCTATTAGATGGCAGCAATGCATAGATAATAATGATAATTATTTTGATTAAATAAATGTTAAATTAAAAAAAAAAAACTAATTTCAATTTTTCAGTACAAATCAGCAATTTCATACTTTAACCCCTAATATAAGTTTATGAACCATGTAAAAATATACAAAAATAAAATCATAACATTCATTAATTATTTCTAAATTAATAAATTTCCGCTCGAATAACGACGTGCGGCGGCGTGCAGTACGGAACCCTATTACTGCCCGTGTCCCGACACGCACTTGGACGGTTTTTCATAAATCTATACCAAAGGCAAAATTGATAACTGTATTATATGTACCAACAAATCTTTTAAATAAACAGCTTTTAAATGGCTTTAACAGTCTTAAAACCGACGTGGACAAAATATGCATACTTATTCTATAAAACATTGTAGAAAAGTCAACACCCTCTAAGACACTAAGAGTGGATAAAAACTATATCTATTTAATTCTAATGTACCAACAAGATGTCTTCGCAAAAAACCTGTCCAAGGTGGATGACCTGCCTGCCCCATGATCCGGCTTCGAAATCATACATCACTAAACATACATTTATCTATGTATTTGTAGCTACTTATGTATACAAATCATCACACAAAGAATATAGTATAAATTCTATGTCATGAGTCCCTAGGGGCCTTTTCTCATACACGATTTCTGATTTTGTTATATTTGTGTGTTTGATTTATTTTTGTTATTTCTTTTTGTGATGCACCATAAATTATATGTATATAAATAATAAATAATTTACGATTCAAATAAGTATTCTTACGTTTTTTTTTTTGCAATTTGCAGATCAGTGTCAGGTTGTTCGTTGATTCAAATAAGATTCAGCACCGTATAAAATATGTATTTACAGAATTATAGTGACCAAAATAAAATCTAAAAATCACATCCGTAGAAAATGTCAGGTTCCGTATCCGCAACCATGGTCCTCCCTGCAAATATGACACCAATATTAATACTTGTGTACCAGCAGGTCAAGCCACCCGAAACTGTCAAATTTTCCCAGTCAACCTTGAACCTAATGCTTTAGCGATAAAGATGAAAATCTATTAAAGAAATTTGACAGATTGTAGTAGCTTGATGTGCTGGCGTCTGTACATACGCGCCACGAAAGATGAGACTTGATCGCGCCTCCCGCGCTCTTTCCGTCGCCCCGATGACGCCCGGTCCTATCCCGCGCTCAGACCTCATACCGCTAAAGAGACCTAAATTCGTCTATTGCGCAAGTCAAACCACGTGGTGTGTCAAGTCTCATCTTTAGTGGCACGCATTGTACGCACGGCTACAGATCAAGCTATAACGTTCCAGTATAAGCTGATCTCGCATTGTATAGGATTTCCTTACAATGAGAGATCTGTGTAAACTGGAAATGTATAGCTTAATGTGTAGCCGTCTGTATTAAACGTTTTACATCTAATAACCCGTCGCGCGCCAATTAGCAGACACAATTGAAATTCTATTGTTATCTGTACACATGGTGTACAATCGACATTTTAAGAGTTAATGGGCTCATTTCATTTGCCTGACGCAGGCGCATGACGACTTGCGCACACGCGTGTTAGTTGAACTCTGCACGTAGTTCGCACGTGATATGTTCCGCTATAGTACTAGCTGCCTGCGACTTTGTTCGCATACCAACTTTATTTCTCCGTTAGAATTTAAAAATAAGCTTTTTTTGCTAACCAACGGTTTATTTAGCAAATAAAAGTTTTTTTTGTAATTGAGCCTGCGTTCCGAAGTGCACCTCCAGTTTTGCCAACCCAGCTAATAAAGTTAAGAATAAAAATAAATTATATCTACGGTAGAAGGGGTTACTTTGATACTGCGGGGTTACTTTGATAACAACTTTCATCATATGAAAGAATATATAGCTATAGTTTTTTGGAGGCATCAAGTTTTTCTTACCTTAAAAATACCCAGTAACCGGTACACCAACAAAAACCTTATTCACACACCGAATAAAATTAGTTTTTCGTAAGTCGAAAGTTGTTATCAAAGTAACCCCCATTCTACGAATCTGTTTTATCCAGGAAAAGGATGCTAGGAAGGATTTGGGGGAGGCCTTTGCTCAGCAGTGGGACAGTGTAGGCTTAAATAAATATATATATACATACATAATACCTATATATGAGACAAATGTCAAGTTGTACAAGACCTAAGACCTCTCTTAGAATATGCTAATGTCATCTGGGACCCATATTTCAAAAAATACATCACTATCGTACTTATAATGAACAAAGAAGGGCAACCAAGATGGTTCGCACCATGCGTAATGTACCTTATGAACTGTGCATCAAAGATCTTGGCCTTATCACACAGGAACAGCGTAGACAAAGCGGTAGGGTCATTGAGACGTACATAATATAGATCAATTGCTAAAAACAGGGCTTGCTGAGACAGTTCTTGTTGTTTTTGTAGTCTTAACCTATTTACTATATTTCATATACATTAAAATGCTTTTAATATAATATATAAAACATCTTATCTAGATCAGTAGATCCAGTACAAAATTATTATTTTTATTTTTTATATCTTTTTTGTAATTATATTTTGATTACTAGTTTATTTATTTATAAGTATATAAATTAGTTATGTTGAAACTGTTTGTACTCCCCGTCACTTGTCTCTACAGGTTCATTAGAAAACCAGCATCAGGCAGCATCTGTCTGGCATTAATGCTGAAATGAACCTTTTTGGCGCAGCTGTGAGGCACACACTTTTGTTTTAAAGCATTATTTTCATTTTTTTTTCTTTTGTTTTTGTGTTTCACGAAGTGTGTCCAAATAAACGTTTTCTTTATTTCGTTAATACTTACAGAATACTACGAAGTACCCAGCCTTCAAGACGTTTATACTCTGAATGCCAACAAATATTTGCGTGGGCATTCCCTAAAGTTATGAGAAAATTCATCAAAGAAAAAGCCTTTGAAGCAATATTCTTGTCTAACCGAGTTGTAACACCATGAAATAAGCTCCCAGAAAATGTTGTGAAGGCTCCCACTCTGGACTGCTTCAAGAATCGACTGGACAGATTAAATACCTCCAAGCTATTTCATGTATACACGCATCAGCTGCTAGTGTGTCTAACCAAATAATAATAATAATATTTATCTGTTTAATTATTACATAATTAATGTCGTTTTCCTCTTACAGATTTGGCGTGCTTGATTGACTTCCATATTTTCACGTCTCGAATCTGTTAATCGTTCTACTTACTTAGGTTTGCATTAATCATCACGTTTGAGTCGTTTAATACGTTATGCCTATTACTTTCATTAAGAGTGAAGAGTTTTAGAACGAATATCTAAAAAATTGCATATAAGAGGCTAAGAGGCAAGGAGGCAGAGAGAGAGAGGGAGAGGCTATTGCTAAGAGGTAAGGTAAGATATTAAGCTTGTGTAGGTATTGCTTAGATATGTTTTACTTTGACTCTACAAATAGCCACAATCTTTTAATTTTAGGGTCTCTCGGGAAAGATGGACTCCAATTTCGGAGTATTTAGGAACACAACAACGCGTCATTTTCGTAAAAATAAAATAAAACCACCTCACGCCTTGTATTTTTAGCTTTTGTTGGGAACTGGCTACGACAGCGCCATTTTGACAGTTGCCTTCCCCATTGTTTTTCACCGACACTGCATTACGCCTAAAATTAAACATTTAATAAAAGGACATACAATAAATGCTTATTATTACAATTAGATAGGTCAAACGCAAATCTATGAAACTCTTTTGTGAGTCAATT
Organism: Cosmia pyralina; assembly: GCA_946251885.1. Lineage (NCBI taxonomy): Eukaryota > Metazoa > Arthropoda > Insecta > Lepidoptera > Noctuidae > Cosmia > Cosmia pyralina. The sequence goes on along the minus strand of OX276342.1, from coordinate 18,072,451 downwards.
ACGCAGAAAAAATGCAAAACAGAAAAATCCCCAGAAAAGTTGATTAAGTAACGAAAGCCTAATCAGCTAAGTTTACTGGAATATTATATAGATCAATTCAATTTAAATAAATATATTAATATATTTGCAGAACATAGTAAACGAAAATTACAGATGAGGTTAAGGGAGGATGCGCTAAGGTAGCCTGCGAAATTCAAATTTTCTTATGTTTTTTGCAATTTGCAGATCAGTAGCAGGTTGTATATTGATTAAAATATCACTCGCAGGCGTAACTAACATGGCTTTACAGAATTATAATCATTAGAATCAGCAATACAACTCCATAAGTTAGAATTGACCTTAAACCTCATGATTTCATGAAATCGCTAGACTTGAGGTCAATTCTAACATATGGAGTTGTATTGCTGATTCTAATGATTATAATTTTGTAAAGCCATATTAGTTACGGCCGCGAATCATATTTTAATCAACATACAACGTGACACTGACCTGCATATTGCAAAAAACTTAAGAAAATTTGAATTTCGCGGACTACCTTAGCACATCACCCTTAAGGGGACTACAAGACCTAAACGCAACTAACCGCAAGTTTTATAATGCCTAAAAGTATATGATCTACTGCAATAAACAAAATCAGAAAAATATATGATATTCTTCAGGATATATGCTAGTTAGATGGTGTGTTGAAAACATAGATATATTTTTTATATTTCTATGGTTGAAAACATATTATAGTATTGCAGAATTTTTAAACGACTCATTGTGATAAAAATATATAACTTAAATATGCCATAATAAATGTTATTTAATTGTATTCCTATTGTAAATCTTCATAATATAATTTTATTATATGTAATTTGTATTATTGGACTAGTCAAATATAAAATGAATAATTGGATAATGTAAATGATTGAATGTATTTGTTTAACTAACATTAATTAATGTATAATTGTAATATTTTAAAATCAAGGTATTAATACTATTTTTATTTTATTTTTTCCAAGATATTTGCACGCCATGAGAAATGGCAAACATGTCGTGAGCTAATCTTATTTACGACCTTGCATGCATCTATTATTTTAATTTTGTATGTGTACACATGTTTGCGCAAATAAAATTTCTTATTCTTATTCATAATACATCTAATTTGATACGATAGAACAAAATCACGAAGACGGCTCTGAAAATTTCTTTTAACGATTAAAAACCATACTAATACACAATGAAGGGTTCCGTAGTTGGAATGAATTTTATTTATCCCAAGAACAAACTTAACATTGCAGTTGCAAAACATGTACTCCCATACATTCCAACTGATGTAATCCTGTACGCACAATATTTAGAGATTTACCATCTTATTTCAAGACTATAGACTTCTTATTAATTTTCCAGGAATCTATAAGTATAGGACTATTTTCTGTTTTTAACTTTAAAACAATTTATTTAAAAATTATAAAAAAAAAATATTTGAGACCTCACAGAGCCCTTTCATTTGCTATAACAATCACACGGTACAATTTGCAAAACTTTTTTTAGTTTTCTTATTTGGCCCCCAAAAGAGACCCCCATAATCAAAATTCATTTAGTTACGTTAGGTACACATCCGTGTTTAGGTCACAGAAATTCATATGTAGACAGCGCCACTTTGATGAGAGGTAAACAAAGCAAACTGTCAAAGGCGCGCGGCAAAGTTTTTCGACGTTTTTCAATATTATTTCAGTTTTATTTCATCCTTGTTACTATATTTGTAGGTTAAAATAATACCAAAAGGTCAAAAACATGCATATAAGAATTTCAAACATATTTGTTTTGTGATATGTAACTTTACAATTTACTTTGAATGTTAAATTCAAGCAACTAACACAAAAAATATTGTGTTTTTACATTAGGTTTATACTCTGACCTATAAAATAATCCTTCATTCCTATATTCATCAGAACACAACCTGTAATGTTTTGTGACTGTAAAATACTTGCAACGATGCAATTTACCATTGCTTGCGAAATTATTCGTTTGTAAATTAATTAAACGCCTTCGTTCCTGCGTACATAAGTACTACCTAATGGCACAACACTGATTCACTGACTTATGCCTTATGCATTATTGCAGATTATTCCTGACGAACGGTTAGCACTAAAATAATTATATCCGTATTATATCAGTAGATTGTAAACACACAGTCACCTAATCATTTCCTAACCATAGATATTTATTTTTTTATAATCATAGATGACAGAAGAGGACTTCATGATTTTATATTTACGTTATTTATTTATTTATCTCCCCTATAACTATCATTAAAGGTTTCATTACCTAATGCGATAGTACCTCGTACGGTCTCATAAAATTATTAAGAACTTGAACCTTTACTGTAAAACCTGTTTCTTAAGCTATTGCAATAGTGCCCTCTAGCGGGAGCAATTGGCAGTAAGGTTCCCTATTGGCTGTGACAGACGGACCGGCAGACGGACACACGAGTTATCCTCCTATAAGGGTTCCGTTTTTTCCTTTTGAGGTACGGAACCCTAAAAAAGTGTCGTGACGGTCAAAATGTTACACTTTTTTCGGACTAGCCTAGCTCTCATTTGCCAAGTGTGCAGAGTAAGCCCCAGACTCCACCAAAGCGAAGATGGGCGGAAGCGAGGGCGAAGCGGAAGGGAGAGGAGATGCTTAACAGCTAGGGTGTACCGGGTGTACCCACCAAAGCTGTGCAGAGGTGTCGCTCGCCGTTCACATCTCTCCTCTCGCCTCGTTTCCGCATTGGTGGAGTCCGGGCCTTAGCTATAACGTGCGATATGGAACTTCGATCCAAAAACTATGTAGAAAGAGACCTACTCGATTTAATATTTCAATTGACAAATTTGATTGAAAAAGACAATCGAGATTGCTTTAGAATCATTGTAAGTAATTGTTCTAAAATTTTTAAGTCTCCTTAACAAATGGCAGTGTTACATTAAGTAAAAATACCTACGTATTATTGTCCACTGCAGGGCACAGGCCTCTTCTCATAAAGAGAAGGCACGAGCATTGATCACCGCGTTCGCTCATGACTGGTTGGCGATTTCAGACATAACTTTAAATGTACTTGTATATTAATTAAAGTCCAGGTTTCCTCACGATGTTTTCCTTCACCGTTGTGTCCTTCACTGTAACATGAATGAAAATAAATTCAATAAACTATTTTAAGAACACCATTGACACTATTGAAAAGAGATAGAAAGAGAAACAAAGAGCATGCGCGGACGGCTATACCTACCTTATCTTGATTCTAATTTTATGAACGGCGATCTGAAATATGAGTGATTAAACAGAGTATTATTTGTTATACATCGCGATGTTAAATACGTGTCTATAAAAAATACTACTCTTAATTATATTTTAGATCGCCGCCTTGAAATAAATTATTAATAATATAGTAATCACAAGGATATACCCATCCCCGTCCCAAAAATGTATATATGAAAAGTATGATAATGATAGTCATCTCTATTTAGGGCAGAGAAGAGAATCCTCATTGCTCATTCCCGCATCAACGACCATTGGCGACAGACGTGTGTATAATTGTAGATACATAGTGAATAACACGACATAATATGATTGTTGTGACGATTGATAAACAATAACATTTGAATGTGTTCTACAGTGATTCTGTGTTTGAAGATCTGTAATAATTTGGATGGTTGGATGGTGCTAGATACAATATGACTCGGGCAACGGTGAGTGTGTTTGTGTATTTTTATTTTAAGTTATTAGGCATATTATAGAGTGCGTTTTAATAAACAGTGTTGGTATCGGTTCTTCGGTTAGGCATTGCCATCAACCGGGCACAAATCCAGACCCCGGACTGCTTCTGAGAAATTCCTATAGGAAAAGCCCTTTAGAACTTTGCCGGAGCTGTGAATCCAGGACTTCATGCTCAGCAGTAGCGTTTGCGACCACGAGACTAACGAAGCAGTCAAGAATTTCCAAAATACTTTTCAGATTATGTCATTATTTTACCGATTATTTATGATACTATCGGATAGTTTTATGATCGAACGTGGCCTACGTTCAAGATTTTTTAACTTCACACTGGTGATTGTGATTATCGTCGTTGCGACTTTAAAACCTCTTATATGTTAAAATCATTTAAATGAGAAAATCGATAAAAACGATCTAAGTACGGAAAAAAAAACAACTACAACAAAAAATATAGGTATCAGCCACAATATTTACTACTTTTTACTTTGCTATTGTTAGTTGAAATGAAAAGTAGTACCTACCTATCATATTAAAAAAAAAACTCATAAAATTGATTTTTACTTTTTACACATCTTAAACTCGCAACGACGTATATGTTCCTCTCTATAATTTCAATAGATTATTAAGAGCTCTCACATTTTGTCACCTCGCTCACACGGGACCTTATTTTTAAGATTGTTAAATGAAAAGATGCTTTTTTGAAAAATGTAATCAATTATCGAACTAGTAAATAATATTAATTTAATAGGTAATTACTAAAAACACATTTTTATTGTGACATTTGGTATTTATTCGTTTTTAGACTTAAAAACCGATATATCGGTCGGTCTTTTAGGTCGGCTGAGGTTATTTGAGTTTAATAGAAATGTTTCTTTTATTATTTAGGTACGGTCAGCAACAGAAGTCGGTTAACATTGCCACTTTTTGACATCATCTAAACTAACACAAAATGATTCGATAAACTAATTTATTTCGTTTAACTGTTAAAAGTTAATGTTCTTAAAATTATAAGTGCTTCTGTTCCGATTAGAATTAAATATTTCGCTTAACCCGTCGCGCGCTAATTAGCAGACACAATTGAAATTCTATTGTTATCTGTACACATGGTGTGCAATCGACATTTTAAGAGTTAATAATTAATATTAAAAAACTGCAAGTGTTAATCGACTTTTGTTGCTGACTGTACCTATTAAATTAATATTATTTACTAGTTTGCTAATTGATTACATTTTTCAACAAAGCATCTTTTCTTTTAACAATCTTAAAAATAAAGTCCACTGAGAGCAAGAGACGTGATAAAAAGCGATAACCCTCTTAACATGTTGTTAAATCAATTAATTATGTTAAATATACAGTAGAGAGTAGTAGAGGAGCTCGTGGCTAAGTAATAACAGCCGCACGGGTCGATCCATCAGGTTAAGCTACGCTTGCCGGGGTTGGTCCGTGGATGGGTGACCATCTTTACATACCGAGACTCCTCCGTGCCTCGGAAAGCACGTTAAGCCGTTGGTCCCGGCTGTCATTCGTGGATCTTTGACAGTCGTTACGGGTCGTCAGAAGCCCGAAAGTCTGACAATCAGTCTTACCAAGGGGTATCGTATTACCCAGTTAATGGGTTGTGGAGGTCAGATATGCAGTCGCTCCATGTAAAATAATGGCATTCAGCTGCATCCGGTTAGACTGGAAGCCGACCCCAACATAGTTGGGAAAAGGCTAGGCAGATACAGTCAAAACCGTTAATAACGACTTCGAAGGGACCGTCGGATTACGGTTGTTATAGCCGATACCTAGTCGATAAACCCAAAACTATGTTATGTAAACAGAAATGCTGGAATCTCAAAATTTCATAGTAATAACCGTTAGGTACCATCGCGGACATTTGCGGTGAACCACGATTCGAACTTAATGCTAAGGTAATAAGGTTGAAAAGTGGTTCACCGCAAATGTCTGCGAGGTACGCCGTTTGGCGTTATAAACAGTTTTTTTGACTGTATAAGGTATAAGTCATTACTTAACCCATTTGTTTTGTTGTCTTTTATAATGAAATTAAAAACCGGCCAAGTGCATGTTTGACCACGCACAATGATGGGTTCCGTAGTTGGGATGAATTTCACCCAAAAACATACTTAACAATGTAGGTAGTTAAAAAACTTTTTTACAAAAAAATACAACCGACTTCGAAAAACAACACTACAAAGTGAAAAATAACTTTAATTTCGGAAGTCGGTGTCTAGTTAAATGTATTTTCGTTTTTGCCACCGACTTCCGAAATTAAAGTTATTTTTCACTTTGTAGTGTTGTTTTTGGAAGTCGGTTGTATTTTTTAAAAAGTTTTTATTTTTCACTTTTTAGTTGCGGTACCTACCCTACACAAATTCTAATACCAGTAAGTACCTGCAAAACAAACTAGAACATCATCCATATAAAAGTGGGGAAAAAATACGTATTAATGAAGCTAACTCAAAAACTACCCAAGCAAAGTTAATCAATTTTATATGGGACGAACTGTGATGTATACCCTCTCGAATAAAACAAAAAAAAAATCCAAATCGGTCTAGCCATCTTCGAGTAATCGGGGAACATACATAAAAAAAAAATAAAAAAAAAGAAGTCAGTTAAAAACATGTTCTCCCATACCTACATTCCAACTACAATGCAAGTTAATCGATTTTCAGCCACACTCAGAGACGTCTAATGGTTTCTTAAAGCGCTCCTTAGTAAAAATTAAAAAAAAAACATGACGGTTTATTAGCGTCCCATATACTTCATAACTTGTAAAGCCTACTTAGCCGTGATAGTTTTCCTTTTAACTTCGTAAGGTATACTACTGCCTTGAGTTTTTTCACATATCCAAAAACAACAATTTAGCCGGCACTTGACTCTAACAAAAATTGAGCTGTTACGCAAACGGATCCCTGAATCGAAATATGGTTTTCACAGACCCGCAATATTTTTGAACGGTCTACCCAACGAAACCACACCATGGGATAGACGAAAAGAAAAAACATCCCCATTTTACGTGCAGTAGGTATGGTATTAGATACCCTGTTTTTTTTTTAAAGATTTTATTGTATACTTATGCCAAATTACAGCTTTCTACTACTAAGCGTCTCTGAGCTAAGCCACGGACAGACAGACGGACATGGCGAAACTATAAGGATTCCTTGTTGTCTACGGAACCCTAAAAATCTGCATTCTTACTACTAAGAAAGAAAGAAAGAAAGAAAGAAAATACGTTTATTTGCGGTAAACATGACGCAAAGGACAACAAAATAAAATAAGAATGTAAAAAGCAAGTTTAGGGGAAAATATGCGTCACATCTACGCAAAACGGCTACCGCTCAGCATAATGCCGCGACCCCATGCGAAACGGAGCCCCAGCGCTGGTTTTCAGCGATAGCCGGCGTTGACGCGATGACGTCGACCGGTGCAGCATGTAACAAATAATAATGCAATTAAAAAATAAATAAATAAATAAAATATAAAATATAAAGTTAATAAAGTTAATACTACACTACACACTAGGTTTATAAATAAATAATAAAAGAATCCCGCAGTCTGGATTGGGCCCGGTTGATGGCAATAGCCTCGCTACTCTAAGTACACCAACCACCACCCCCACCACCATCACCGTCACCACCACCCCACCACCACCACCACCACCGTCACCACTACCCCACCACCACCACCACCACCACCACCATTACCTGCCCAACCCTTCGGCGAATACAGGCGTGATGTTGTGTTACTAAGGAAAGATTCACTTAACTAACACGTCTTATCAACTTCCTGTATTTTTATTTATACTTAAGTGTTATCGCTTAGTAATAGACATAACAAATCACGTTAAGGAATTTTTCACCTTATTCTATTATGTGGGACTAATAAAATTGCATTATAAAATGATGTATTGTTCTATGATAAATAATGAATGTGTTGTTGTTTGTTTCTATTGTTACTAAAGCAATAAGCCATAAACCACAAAATGAAACATAGAATTGTGAAAAATATTTCTTTGACTATCCCATCGAGTGTAGGGGCGCACATAGTATGGCAGCACAGAATACGTAATAGTACAAGCAGCGGCAGGTTTGGGGCACCCCGCATTTTAGATAAAGTTACAAGTATGCGGCGGGCTCGACTTGTCGAGCTAATTCAATGTGGGCTGGCGCGCACCGGCCGGCTCGCACATTAGTTCGATACTCAGTTCTAACCAAAGATATCCAACCAAAAAAAAAACAGATTAAAGTGATTTTATTTTGACCTAAAATAAATAAAAAAAACTGGCCAAGTGCATGTCGGACCACGCACAATGAAGGGTTCCGTAGTTGGGATGAATTTATCTTAAGAATAAACTTAACATTGTAGTTGAAAAACATGTTCTCATTCCAACTGTAAATGTAAGTTTGTACTCACAATATTGATAGACTTACCATGTTATTTTAAGACCACAGACTTCTTATAAGTTTTCCTGTAATCTACAGGTAAAGATCTATTTTCTGTATTTTTTTCAAAATTTTAGGCTCAGTAGTTTCGGAGATATGGAGGGGGGAATGGTCAATTTTCGTCTATTTTCTTAAATAACTTTAAAACAATTTATTTTAAAATTATAAAAAAATATATTTGAGACCCTCATAGTAAGCCCTTTCATTTGACATGCCACATGGTGTAGTTGCCGAAACTTTTTTTTAAATTTTCTTATTTGCCCCCCAAAAGTGACCTCTATATTCAAAATTTATTTAGTTACTTTACCCGTCCGTATTTAAGTCATAGAAATTCATATGTGTACCAAATTTCAACTTAATCGGTCCATTAGATTCGGAGCAAATTGGCTGTGACAGACGGACAGACAGACGGACAGACAGACAGACAGACGGACGGACAGACAGACAGACAGACACACGAGTGATCCTATAAGGGTTCCGTTTTTTTCCTTTTGAGGTACGGAACCCTAAAAACGCGACGGGCGTGGGCGGTGACGTGGTCACGTGCGCCTGCACATTTGTAGTATCCATAGGTAGTATCAGAATTATGAGATAACAAAGACATGTATGTTAATACATTGGGTAACCAACATTTATAATGTAGATACTTGCGTTAGCAGATTTTTTCTTTTAAGTATCTAATGCGTTTTCTTATTATTTTTTTTACCATTGTCCTTATTTTGGTGGTCTGAATTATTTCTAAAAGTTGGTCCATCTATTTTAATGGGACCTTTTAAATAAGGTGCTATAAAAATGTCTGCCACAGCTGAAATGGGAGACAGTATTGTGTCTATGTATAGATTGCAATAGTGAAGATAAATTATTGACTTTGTCATAAATTTTTTCATACAAAAAAATGTGCGTATTTTGAATTGATTTATTTGTATGAAACCGTCCCGTAGTAGTTAGTGTTCATTCACAGAACACTTAGAAAGAGGTAACAATTATTTTCATTGACGAAGCGACACATCGCGCGCTTCGCGCGTTTGTGAACAACATGCAGAATAAAGTTAACGTTTATTTAATTACTTTATTTTCTCAAATTACTATTCTAGGATACGAAATTTCTTCACTCTATAATACAGAATACTATCTCCCATTGAAGCCGTGGCAGATATTTTTATAGCACCTTAGGGTTGTTTTCCTCTTATAGGGTCATTGTACTCATCATTATGAACAACTTTTACTATGGGACCAAACTTGAAATCGCGAAAAAGAAATCAGCTGTTCAGTACATTTATCTACATCAAACTCGTCAAAATGTAGTATAAGTTGTTCATAATGATGAGTACAGTGACCGTTTATTAGGAAAACAGTCATTAAAATTTCATCCTGTATAGGCATACAGGGTCAAATTAAAATAGCTAACAAAACTCCGCAGACGTGATGTGTCTGTTTGATATCTGAACATGGTAAAACAAAAAAGAAATGTTTATTTTTGGGGTCATCAACCGCCGGTAGTGAAGTCACTTAAAACATCAGTTTTTTTTTGTGTATACTTCACAGACGTGACGGGTAGGTATCAAATTCGATATCACTCAACACGATAAAACCGATTTTATCTACTCATACTTCAAGTAACAACACTGCGAACGGTCATTTACCCCAAAAAAAACATCAAATCATTTTTATTTTGTCTTGTTTAAATATCTATACCCATCATGTGTGCACAGTTTCGCTAGCTAATTTAATTTGACCCTGTATCCTACATTTCGCTAGTTATCTATGTATTGTACCCCTCAAAGGCTTTCTGCGCCCCATGTGTGCATAAGGAAAAACCCCTTTACAGAATAGGTATATAAGCTTATATATTATATATATAAACGTAAAAAAACATCATCCGATGGAAAAAAAACATCCTACGTAGTTGTGAACCTATGGGGTTCGCAACTAACCCCCCTCCCCCCTCCCCCTGGGGGTTTTGGGTTTATAAATTAGTATATAACTGCACTTGAAGAGTTAAAGGGGCGAGCCTATAGCCATCAATCGGGCAAATACATAATAAAAACATATTATTATTAATAGCTTAGTACAGTTTGTCAAACTAATAAATTAGTACCTATGTGGCTAAACCCTAAGTCATCAATTCAGATAATTTTAGTAAACAAAGAAATGTCACTGTCAAAATGACAGGACAGTGCTGCAAAACAATTTATCAAAAACAAGGAAATACAAAAACAAGGAAATATAACAACTAACAACAAAATGAAACACTTAACACGATGATAACAAAGCACAATTAACAAACACGCAGCGAATAATATGATCGGAGAAAAGAACACGAACGTATTGAAAAGACGCGAGTTTGCAAATTATGTCAAATGAAATTTGAGAATGTTGGGAACTCCTGTAGTGTTACCAGTATCATAATATTTTTTATACCACAAAATTTTCTTTTTTTAATAACTTTGTTTAAAACCGAAAACTTATAAAAATTAACACGGTATGATAATTGTTTAATTATTATTTCTAAAATAAGTACATAAAAGCCAATATAGCCTTGTTTTCCGCCATTTTATGTGAATTACCATTATGACGATATTTTTTTGATCTGTTATCACCTTTGTTTACATAAATTATCTGAATTGATGACTTATAGCTTATTTGCCGGCTTTACATCTATTCATAGTGAAGATGTACTTGTGTAAATATAATGTTTTATCGTAAGCCTTCTGTCACAAAGATGTCGACTCATTACGATCCAGTTGCTAATACATTTGCCCTTGATAAGGGTTCCTGAAGTCATGGCTATGTATAATTATCGTATCGTCAGTTGTGTAGCGAGCTACTTTGACGTCTTAACTCTTACTTATACAAAAAAAAAACTTTTTTACAAAAAAAAACAACCGACTTCCAAAAAAATTCTACAAAGTGAAAAATAACTTTAATTTCGGAAGTCGGTGTCTTTGGATCTGTATTTTAGTTGTTTGCCACTGACTTCCGAAATTAAAGTTATTTTTCACTTTGTAGTATTTTTTTGGAAGTCGGTTGTTTTTTTTTTTTTGTAAAAAGTTTCTTATTTTTCACTTTTTAGTGGATCAGTCTGTAATTTATCTAACTTACAATAGCCTAATGTTAACTGCTCATCACCTTTTACAAAATATTGTTTTTTCCCGATACAAGGACGTTAATTGTTGAGGAGTTCTCCCAGCAAGGAACCAGGAGAACTGGAACTGATGGTTAAGTCACCATCAGCTCCACTTCAACATATTATGTATTGTGACGAGCTTAAATTGCTTAGCAATAATCGAATCGCAATCCGTGAAATACCTACGTATTATTGAGTAGTTCCGATGGCCATCTGTGGTCTTCCTCATCAGTTCCACTTCACTAAATGGTGCTTTCCGGAAGTAAACGCACGAGTTACTATAAAAAATACCCAAATCGCTATAGGTGTGCCTATAAAATTTGAAGGTTCCCCTCGATTTCTCTAAGATGCCATCATCAGATCCTGGTTATCTTATCATGGTATTACCCTTGGGGTATCTCCTTTCCAACAAAAAAAGAATTATCCAAATCAGTCATAAAGGACGAAATTATCCGCGAATACACATAAAAAAATATTTACGGTCGAATTGAGAAACCTCCTTTTTTTGAAGTCGGTTAAATAGTTGCGAGTAAGTATAGATAAGAAATATTATGCATCCAACGAAGATAGAAATAAGACACTTTGAAGATGTAGGTCATTAGAAAGGCAATAAGCATAATCAGCCTGTAATATTCCCACTGTTGGGACATACTTAGGCCTCCTCTCTGAGAGAGGGAATAGGCCATAATCCATCACGCGGGCCCAGTGCGGGTTGGTAGATGTCACACGTCTTCGAATTTTTGGTTCTAGTATATGCTGGTTTCCTCACGATGTTTTCCTTCACTGTTTTGAGAGCATTGGTGATGAAATAATTTACACAAAGTAAAGCGCCTGTCTGGTTTCGAACCTGCGAGTCCTACGACCTACAACTCGTAAGCCGCGGCCTTTACCAATAGGCCACCACTCTAGAAAGCTCTAGAAAGGCTTACAATGAAATTATTTTGCTAACACATGTCCCAGAATGAACGCACAACCTCTTAAGAGGTCATTGTACTCATCATTATGAACAACTTTTACTATGGGACCAAACTTGAAATCGCTGTTCCCTACATTCATGTTCGCATAACTCGTCAAAATGTAGGAACCAGTTTATTTATTTTTCGCGACTTCAGGTTTAGTCCCATAGTAAAAGTTGTTTACAATGATGAGTACAAGAGGTTGTGCGTTAATTCCAGGATATGTTGTAGGTATCTTCAACTTGAAGTGTTGCCAGAGAGTAGAGAGCAAGTCTTGTCCAACATTTTCAAAGGATTAGTGACAGTTTCAGAGCGAGAGAGTCGGGATTACATTCCATAGGTCTAAAGCGTAGGAAAAGTGAGCTGTCCTTCCACTTGATGCTAGGGATTGGCATGATTGACACTTCAACCCAATCTTCAACCTCACTTCACCTTTGCACGGTGATTTTTTACAGAATAGCGGCAGATAAAGAATCAGGAGCGATCGCCTAAAGTAATATTCGATGCAGTGTTATGAAAAGTCAAATAACGCAGTCCATCGTATATTTAGTCACCTATTAAAATTAATAAACACATCAGTAATTGAGACTCCTCCGTGCATCAGAAAGCACGTTAAGCCGTTGGTCCCGGCTGTCATTCGTGGATCTTTGACAGTCGTTACGGGTCGTCAGAAGCCCGAAAGTCTGACAACCAGTCTTACCAAGGGGTATCGATTACCCAGTTACTGGGTTGTGGAGGTCAGATAGGCAGTCGCTCCATGTAAAATACTGGTATGTTGGGGTCGGCTTCCAGTCTAACCGGATGCAGCTGACTGCATCCGGTTAGACTGGAAGCCGACCCCAACATAGTTGGGAAAAGGCTAGGCAGATTGATTGACATCATTAATTGTCACTACTTTTTCCTCACTTGTGTATGAAGTAATTACGTTGGTATATGATGCCATTACTGTGATATTTTATTTACTACTTATTGTACTTTTTAACCGATTTCAAAAAGGAGGAGGTTCTCAATTCGTCGAAACCTTTTTTTTTTATTTTTTTTTGTTTTTTTTTTTTATTTTATTTTTTATGTATGTTCCCCGATTACTCGAAGATGGCTAGACCGATTTGGATTTTTTTTATTTTATTCGAGAGGGTATACATCACAGTTGGTCCCATATAAAATTGATTAACTTTGCTTTGGTAGTTTTTGAGTTAGCTTTAATAATACGTATTTTTTCCCCACTTTTATATGGATGATGTTCTAGTGTGTTTTGCATGTAGTGGTATTAGAATTTGTGTGGGGTAGGAACTACAACTAAAAAGTGGAAAATAAAAACTTTTTTACAAAAAAATACAACCGACTTCCAAAAACAACACTACAAAGTGAAAAATAACTTTAATTTCGGAAGTCGGTGGAAAAAAACCAAAATACATTTAACTAGACACCGACATCCGAAATTAAAGTTATTTTTCACTTTGTAGTGTTGTTTTTGGAAGTCGGTTGTATTTTTTTCTAAAAAAGTTTTAGCTCCCCGTTTTCTCAAACACAAACTCCAAGCATTTACTTCAAATAAACCAATCACAGGCACTTTTGAATTGTCAAGGGATCGGTCAGTCAGAAAGATGAAGCTAGTCAGTTCTTATTTGACAGTCCCTAGCTACGACACCCGGGGCCCTGGACACTTGCCCAGAGTGGCTAATAGAAAAGATGGCCTTAACTGAAAATGCTCAGTGATTGCTAAAGTGCCAGGAATTCATTAAATTCTATTTAAAGTCAGGGGCAATATAAATAGAGTACCTATTTTAGCGTTCTCTATCTAAATTGCTTTTGTAGATTATAAAGTACGCACATGCGAAATAGAGTACATTAAGTAGGTACCTACTCTATGTTAGAGTACGGTTGGCAACCGAGACTATTTGCCAATTCTGAACAAATCAAAGTTCTGACTTTGAACTTTACATTGCGGCAACTAACGTCCTCTTGACAATTTACAAGTCATCATCATCATTCTTCTGCCCTTATTTGTTTGAGGTCGGCGCAACATGTTTTTTTATTCATACTTCTCTATTAGTCGTCATCTCCGTAGTCACTCCTTTTCTAGCCATGTCAAGTTTCACAAAGTTCATCCATCGTTTCTTTGGTCTTCCCCTACTCGTATAGCCATCCACATTCATACCAACTCAAAACTTTCCTGACGACATTTTCCTCATTCTTCTGCATCACATGCCTAATTGCCCATACCATGACAATTGATTTTCGCACAACTTTTCAGTCACCGGTGTCACTTTCAGAGTTTCTCTTTTATACAACGTGTCGTTTTGCATCCTCGTCATATTTCAGGGTGTGATACAGAACATCAAACCGAACCACTTTCTCCATGGGACCAACATCGTAATCGCGAAAAAATTTTCAACTGTCCCATAGAAAACTTCAATACCTACCGACGCAAATGTATATATAGGACGGGTGATTATTTTTTCGCGATTACGATGTTGGTGCCATGGAAAAAATTGTTCGGTTTGATGGTCTATACCACACCATTAAAGGACAATGCCCATTTGCTTAAGAGATTTGGGCCCATCAAAAAGATTGTCTTGTCACGATGGTTTTAATTTTATTTTGTAGGGAATAAAATTTGTTTTCATGTTGTGCAAACGATTATCATTTTTTTACCCAGGTTTGGGAGAAATCTAACTTTTTCACATGATGATATTGAGGTTATAAAAATAAATATCTTAGTCTGTCAAACCTATTTAACCATATAATCGTGATTTACGATCTTAATTGTTACTGTAGTAAATATTTATTTACAATTTACTGTAGTAAATTCGAGTTCTCATTATATCAAAAAAAAAAACAATACTTTTTATTTTTCGTGATTATTTTTATTTTTACTTTTTGAAAAAAAAAAAGACCCGATCGATTCGGTTTCGATGATCGAGTTCATGGCTTTCGGTTCCAGAACGACCTAAAATTAACCGTGTTTATCATCATTTACAATAATAATCTTTTGATTTCAGGTACTTATTCTGGTGCTGTGTGCTACTATCCTAATAAATGAAACCACTAGCTACGTAATACTACCATCATTTAGCAAAAACATCCAAAATGCCCTCGAACTGGGTGCAGAGGGAAACGTCACATCGAAAAACGGAAAGTCTGAAGATTATAATAAGTACAGCTATATCATAACTACCTACTTATAATATTAGTAGAATATTAGACCTATTTATAAAATAAATTTTATATCTTGTATTTTTTAATCAGAAATCTCAATTATTTTTTATCTTCTTTCTTCTCCCTAAATATAGTACTTGTATTATATATTTTTAAAATCTAAACTATTTTTATTCTATGTGACGCGCGACGTGATGATTAATTATTTTATTAAAAATCTTTTAACGTTTAATTTGAATACATTAATTTTGAGCCATATTTTCTTACCACTAAAATTATGTAAATGAATAATAAAATTAAATAGATTACTTTCCTTCAGTTAATGCAATAAAATTCCTTACATATGATTTTTATGTGTAAAAGTCAGTGATACTTTGAGCAGTTTTTTAATATTTTTTCTGTACCATACTAGTGGATGCCTTAAGTATGGTACTAGTAGAGAATCTACCCTGGAGGTGCACTTCGGAACTCAGGCTCAATTACAAAAAAAACTTTTATTTGCTAAATAAACGCCGCCGTTGGTTAGCAAAAAAAGCTTATTTTTAAATTCTAACGGGGAAATAAAGTTGGTATGCGAACAAAGTCGCAGGCAGCTAGTACTATAGCGGAACATATCACGTGCGAACTACGTGCAGAGTTCAACTTGCGCGCGTGTGCGCAAGTCGTCATGCGTCTGCGTCAGGCAAATGAAATGAACCCATTGATAGATGTAAAACGTTTATTACACACGGCTACACATTAAGCTATACATTTGCAGTTTACACTGATCTCTCATTGTAAGGAAATCCTATACAATGCGAGATCAGCTTATACTGGAATAAAGATGAGACTTGACACACCACGTGGTTTGACTTGCGCAAAAGACGAATTTAGGTCTCTTTAGCGGTATGAGGTCTGAGCGCGGGATAGGACCGGGCGTCATCGGGGCGACGGAAAGAGCGCGGGAGGCGCGATCAAAAGATGAGACTTGACACACCACGTGGTTTGACTTGCGCAAAAGACGAATTTAGGTCTCTTTAGCGGTATGAGGTCTGAGCGCGGGATAGGACCGGGCGTCATCGGGGCGACGGAAAGAGCGCGGGAGGCGCGATCAAAAGATGAGACTTGACACACCACGTGGTTTGACTTGCGCAATAGACGAATTTAGGTCTCTTTAGCGGTATGAGGTCTGAGCGCGGGATAGGACCGGGCGTCATCGGGGCGACGGAAAGAGCGCGGGAGGCGCGATCAAGTCTCATCTTCCGTGGCGCGTATGTACAGACGCCAGCACATCAAGCTACTACAATCTGTCAAATTTCTTTAATAGATTTTCATCTTTATCGCTAAAGTATTAGATTCAAGGTTGATTGGGAAAATTTGACAGTTTCGGGTGGCTTGACCTGCTGGCGTTTATACCAACGATTAATCGCAAAGAGCAATATAAAGTATTCGTTATTATTCACTATATTCAATAGAAGATTCCTCTTTGTGTTTTTAATCGTTGGTGCACCACTTAGTAAGATCGATTAGGTGCCTATTTTCTGTTCATTTCTGTCACCCTGGTACTTTTCAAAACAACAAATGATTCAATTTCAAAACCTGTATTTTTACCATTATTGAGCTAAGTTCTACTTTCCTGGTAGTTTTAGGTAATAAAAAAGCAATTAGGACGGTTGAAAACATCTATCGATATAATTTATTACGAATCCTTCATGCTCCTTCTCTATGTTTCATCGTTCGTGCGCTTAATTTTTTGGTGAGGTTCAAAGTTGGTGAGCTTCGAGGAATACCCCTTTTTTTTTAAGTCGGTTTGTATTTTTGTAAAAATGTTTTTAGTTAATGTCACGCCCTAACCAAATATTTTAATTAAGTACTTGTAGTAACACTAGGGCCGTGGGGTCCGAGTGCTCATCGATTGTTTCGGGTCTTCGCCAAGCGGTTGGTCGACTCTTTACGTGACCAGAGGACTGCCAGCCTTTTGGCTACTTTTCCCACTGAGAACGGTGCGGACTAATTTTGGATGCCCAATGAGTTGTTCCCTTTAGCCTGTTTGAAAACCTATGATTAAGTTCCTATTAACTTACTTGGCAGATCATTTCATACAAATGCTGTTCCATTTTTTAATTTATTCGGTAAGTAGGTACTTAGTGGCTATCCGGGCATCGTGAAATAGGCCCTAAGCCCCCGTTCCCACGGGCGTAATAAAATCGCGGCGGGAATTTATCGCGTTCTGGATTTTCAACTCTCGTTGTTGAGCCGAGCGTTGAGAATCCCACTTAACAATAAACCCCCGTACGCACGGGCGTAATAAAATCGCTGCGGGATTTTATAGCGCACTGGATTTTCAAGGCTCTGCTTAGCGCCGAGAGTGCAAAATCTACCAGTGTGTTTTTTCGACGCGCTAGAATGTACTCTGTTATTGTTAAGTTGGATTCTCAACGGTCGGCTCAATAACGAGAGTTGAAAATCCAGTGCGCTTTACCGCCGCGATTTTATTACGTCCATGCGAACGTCGACTAAGTGTCTACATTGTATTTAAAAGATTTATCAAAATAAAGGAACATATCTTTCTCAGTAAATAAGTAACATTTATTATTTCAGTAAGATATACAAATGACACACTGTAATTTTATTGCATTTTACGCTTTTTTGCAAATACAGAATTAAAACATGTATAATTTCCTCATAAAACATAATGACTATCCATTAAACTCTTCTTTATTTATAGCAATCATAAGTCAGCGACATATTTTAATCATTTACAGGCTTATCTAGCTTCCATTCTGGAAATAAGTATGTCACACACCAGCACCACACAGACCAGCGCGCAGCGAGAATTATTATCAATATTTGACAAAAATAACTCAAAAACTGTAAATAAAATATGTTCGCCTGAGTTAAATAATAATAGGAACAATTCCTGCCGATTTATTCTGTAACAATCTCTCCGTGAAAACTAAGGTGAAGTGAGCTGTCAATAGTGTCAATCCCTAGCATAAGCAGCCTTATTCTGTAAAAATCTCTCCATGAAATCTAAGGTGAAGTGAGCTGTCAGTAGTTTCAATCCATAACATAAGGTGGAATGACGGCTCACTTCAAGCTCACTAGTTACACCTAAGTTTTAGCTGTAGTCTTGTCACTAGGCCTGGCTCATTAGACCTTCCTCTTTTATCGATTTATCGTCTAAGGTGCAGATTTATGAAAAAGGAATATGAATTTTCAGCTGTGGAATACATGAAATTACTTATGACAGCTCTTCATCTTCTGCCTAGTCTTTTCCCAACTATGTTGGGGTCGGCTTCCAGTCTAACCGGATGCAGCTGAATACCAGTATTTTACATGGAGCGACTGCCTATCTGACCTCCACAACCCATTAACTGGGTAATACGATACCCCTTGATAAGACTGATTGTCAGACTTTCGGGCTTCTGACGACCCATAACGACTGTCAAAGATCCACGAATGACAGCCGGGACCAACGGCTTAACGTGCTTTCCGAGGCACGGAGGAGTCTCGGTATGTAAAGATGGTCACCCATCCACGGACCAACCCCGGCAAGCATAGCTTAACCTGACGGATCGACCCGTGCGGCTGTTATTACTTAGCCACGAGCTCCTAAAACTATACACGTAAGTAAATTAACAAAATATTTATGATTCATTTAACGTGAGATTATTAGGTGCAACGATTATTATTACTATGACGTGATCACGGTAAAATAATAAGTAGGTACCTGCCTATTATTAATTTTATGATATTTTTCTTCGTCACGTTCACCATGTTAAATCAGCTAAACGAGGCAAAACTCTTGCAAAACTGACGCATTTATTCCGTACCTACTTTTTGTCAATTAGCAATTAAACTCCATTAATTTTAATATTGTCCTATAACAAATTTTTCCGTAAAGCGACAGGTTTCCTAGAAGTGCGGTGACCGCCACTTAACGGCCGCAGTGTCATGATGGCTGTCATGTAAATTATTGCAGCGGGGTTTGACTTTACAGTGTCAAAAAAGTAAGTTCAAAAACTAAAACCCGACTACTGAAAAATCACGCTCGCCGCCGCGCCATCGGTCTGTAGTTAACCAATTAAATTAATATAAAATATAAAAAAATATATATATATTTACCTCCACTTTTACTTATTTTTAACAATTTAAACATATTTATTTTCTTAAACAATATGACATATACCTATACATATTTGTAATGTGCTCGTCAAGACCTTTCTTTTGACACCAAACATGTCATTATTATCTCAATTTAATTTTTTTCGTGGTCAGAAATTTACGTGTAAAGTCCACCATATTAAATTTAAGGAGAATTTATATACCTAGAATATGTCACCCGGACCATTATTACGAATCTATTGATACCTCATTCATTAAAACCGGTTCAGTAATTTAGGCGGTACGGTGGAACACACGTAAATACATACATACATATATTATAATTATACGTCATTGCTTATATACATACATACTAATATACATAGACTGCTAAAATCATAACCCTTCCTTTTGGCTTTGCCGTAGTGTAGTCGGGTAAAAACGCTCTCTAGGAAAACTTTCTTTCATAAATTAACGTTTGAGGGCCCTTAGCTCACCTCTACCGCGAAATCATAGCAGCAAAACCGCAGTAGTTCAATTCAACTGACTCGCATGATGTTCCGCTCCATGCGGAACATCATGCGGTTTCGCGATTTTGCGGCGAGGTCTGCTAAGGCGCTCAGTGACGTAATTCGCCGGTAAATTACGAACCCTACGTTACGGTCACTGCTCTTCTAGGAAACCATACATTTACCAGCACAACTCCACCGCGAAACCAAAACCAAGCAAAACCGCAGTAGTTCGATTCAATTGACTCGCATGATGTTCCGCATGGAGCGGATCATCATGCGGTTTCGCGATTTTGCGGCAGAGGTATGCTAAGGCCCTCAGTGACGTAATTCGCCGGTATATTAATTTATTTTAATTAAACGGGATGCCAATTTACTAAAAGCGGATATTGCGCTAAAATTTATGTTGACAAAGTTAGATGGTCAAGCTAATGACTTAAGCCAAAATCTTGCAAAAACACTTCGAAGACGCATAAAGGAGCGACGACTTTTAATATCTGGAGTATTACAATATTTGCATGACCCTGAAACTTTTTTCAGTAATGGTAATAGCGATGACGACACCTTTATAAAACCCACATCTGATGAAATATTAGATATTATAGTTAATCTACTTACACGTTTAAAATATAATAATAACATAACAAAACAGTCTCAAAGAGACAGTGAGAATATGGCTGATATGACGATAGAAGAAGCTTCTTCTTCTTCTTCAAGTTGTGAAAATGAAGACACGTCCATAGCCATACAAAAGCAATTAGAAAGGGAGATTTCTAAATTGCCTAAAAGTAAGGATGCTGCCTCGGCTGTAACCACAAGCACTGATTTTAGATCAATAATAAGAGTTATTATTACGGACCCTACGTTGCGGTCACCGCTCATAAAACCACTCGCGAGTCCATATAGTACCCGCAAGTACGCACGCGCAAACGTCATTATTCAATCATGATCATCATTAATAATCAATTATTTTTAATACACCATCATCTCATATAATTTTTAGAAATGTTATATACAGGGTGTCCCGTATTAATGGATAACCTCTTACGGGGTCATTGTACTCATCATTATGAACAACTTTTACTATGGGACCAAACCTGAAATCACGAAAAAAAATCAGCAGTTCCCTACATTTTGACGAGTTATGCGAAAATAAATGCAGGGAACAGTTGATTTTTTTTTCGTTATTTCATGTTTGGTCCGATAGTAAAAGATGTTCATAATGATGAGTACAATGACTCCTTAAGAGGATATCTATTAATTACGAAACACCCTGTATTAAACAAGCTACAAACACGTTTTAAATTGAACATGACATAAGGCAGCTTTAGTCGCCTGGACATATACGTTTTACGCGGCTCTGGACAGCTCAAGTGGCCTTAACTCGCGAGTGCCTAATAAACCTTAGCTTTGCCAGCACGCTTGATCGACAGATTGATGAACCACCATGAAAATTGGTTACGAAATCAAATGCCATACAACCTACAACGGATTCTTCAAAATACCAAGTGCGAAGTTGGGAACAACAAGCTCATTCTCATCCAAACAATAGGTCGCCTAAATAGTTAGCTACTTTGTGTCGAATGTAAACATAAATATTTACATAGACTGCCTTTGTTCATTTCAATTGAAGTTGATATGCTATCAGACAACTGACTCTAATGACACTGAGTAAAGGGGCCTGACAGAGTAGATACTCATTATTCGCATTTTGTCACCTCTCCCGCTCATACGGGACTAAATTTTTAAGATAGATCTTTTCATATGAAAAGATGATAAATTTAATCAATTAAAGGACTAGTAAATTATGTTAATTTAATAGGTACCTAATTATTAGAACACATTTCTATTGTGTTACCCACAGAACAGATAGAGGTTCCTCTTTATCTGCTCTGTGGTATTACCTATCTAATAAACTCAGTTCAAAAAGTATTATCTGTTTTTGAGATGAGATATATAAATGCCACAATAAAAATATGTTTTTATAATATTATGTTTTATTTTTCTTTGGGAATGTTCACTAAATCCTAAGCATATTTTCAAAGAGTTTTAATAAAGTGGCCCTCACACCACACGCACATCTTTAATTGATTACATTTTTAAAAAAAGCATCTTTTCATTTAACATTCTTAAAAAATTTGGTTCCGTGTGAGTGAGAGAGGTGACAAAAGCGTCAGATTACAGATACCTACTACATTGTTACGAGAGCAGTGGTGGCCCAGTGGTAACGGCCGCGACTACGAGGTCGTAGGTTCAAACTATAGAAAAATAAAAAACTTCTTTTTTATATCTATGGTTCGAACCCAGACAAGCGCTTTAGCTACTTTGTGTAAATTGACCTAGAACCAAAAATTCCCGCTCTGGGCCCCGCATGGTGGATTACGGGCCGCGCCGGGGTCGCGGGTTGTTCGACACAGATACCGTGGCCCTGGCACAGGCAACTGAAGGAACATGGGTGTGTTTTAGTTAGGAAAAGTCTGACACGCCCTCCCGCTGCGCCCAGAGCGGGAGAAGTCATTTGATGATTTCCCATCCAAAAAAAAAAAAATGGCGGATTACGGCCCGCTTCCTCTCAAGGCCTCTGCCTCGAATTTTGCGGGCAGCGGGGCGGCAGCGGCGGCGGCGCGGGAGCGGCCGGATTTTATGCGTAAAAACAAATGGACCGGGACCTCGAAAACAGCGGCGCGGAAGCGGGGCGGGACAATGCGAGACGCGCCGCCGCCGCCGCCCCGCTGCCCGCGAAATTCGAGGCAGAGGCCTTAGAGAGGTCGAGGCCTGTGTTCTAGCAGTGGAAACATTATAGGCTGAATAAGCTACATATTTTATTATGTGCATACCTATAAAAACTATCTAATAACTAAGTTGGGTATATTGTTATTCAAATGAAACACCTAATATCTTCCCTTATTTTATTCTTGGTCTGTACATGAAACGGAAATACATACAAACACCAAACAAATATCCAACATAATGAATATCTCTTAGCTGCAAGTATCATCAGCCCTTCTTCTTGTGGATGGCATGGGTTCCTTGTACCGCTGCATAGATCTCCAGCAAGCTTTGGCAGTAGCGCTGTAGGTGTCCATGTACTCTGTTCTACCTGGGAACTCCGCAAACCAAGTCTGTATAGATTGTGGAGCCAGCCCCGTGTGGATTACACCTGGTAAACGATAATAACATGATTTTTATCACTGTAAAACCACAGTATAATAATGTTACAGTAGTTTATCTTAATAAAAAACGGCCGAACCGACGCGCTTTGAAATCTCAGTCAGTCTCAGTTAGCTACAGTTCGAGCGCGCGGCAGTTACGCACGGCGGTTATTGATTCAAGGTCACTGCCCAGGCACCACTGTAGCTTTATTACTCTGTGGTAAAACCATCTAACTAAACAAGACAATTTTTTTTTACTAGGTGGCTTTGGTTTTTCGGATCAGTCCCATCTCGGCACCCATGAATTTATTGGGATTTTTTTGTGGGCATGATAAATAAATTCATGAAACCATTTATTTATTTAACCATTTTTTATTTATTTTTGGTTTTCAGAAAAAGAAAAAACACATTTACGATTCACAAAAACAATTTTCCAAGTAAAAATAGAATATTCCAGAAAGAAGTGTATCGTTGGTGTATGTACTAATGAAAAAAATCATTGTATCACAAACAATAGCGCCTTCCAAACTAGGTTACATTAAAAACAAAAAACTGTCAAACGTGCTACATGGTGAACTTGTTAGAAAAAAAAAATATAAAAAAAGAAGTAGGTAATTTAAAAACAATAAAAACAAATTCTATAAACTAAGCTACTTACCTATTTACTTATATTGAAATATTTGTGTGTGTGCGTGCATGGGTGCCGAGATGGGACTAAGGACTGTACCGGTGTTTTTTACTATCTAATAGGGTACCTACCTAGAGAATAACATGTAGGTAATTATGTAGGATACGGTCTAGAATGCTTTTTAGGGGAAGAATTTGAGTTTGAGCTGTTGTCCAGTTCAAACTAACAAGCAACAGCAACCATACATTAGTCAGTGTGGAACTCAATACTAGCTTAGACAGCTCAACGACTCGACAGAGTGGGTACTCGCCCAACAAGCAGAACATTTGCGTACCAATTTTAGGGAGCTCAACGACTCGACAGTCCACACAAAGGACGTTATGACTGAAAACCTTCTATCTAAGGTTTAAAAGGTAGGCCTTAAAGTTTTTAGTCATTAAGGACGCTGTTACAAACGGGTAGACAAATCATTACTTTTTGACACAAAAGTATGTTTATTAAATAAAATGCTTTACATTCTTAAAATGTTTTTTGGCCAAATTGTTGATAGATGTCCATGGTACGATTCTGAACTATAAATATAACTTTACATAGGTACAGTTTCTCAATAAATTTACCAGAGTGAAAATTTTTACTTCGGTACATTTATTGAGAAAATTTACCTATTTAAAATTATATTTTTAGTTCAGAATCGTACCATGCACATCTATCAACAATTTGGCCAAAAAACATTTTAAGAATGCAAAGCATTTTATTTAATAAACATACTTTTGTGTAAAAAAGTATTGATTTGGCTAACCATTTGTAACAGCGTCCTTAAACAATGAAAATAAACGATGTCAAAAATCTGACGTTTACAAGTCGAGTTTAATGTGACAAGTCCAAAAGTGATCAATAGTTTCTTAAGAAAGGTGACGGTACCTGGAGGGCTGATCGTCGGTCTGACAGTGGGAGGTTTGTCGGTGAAGTGGGTGGGGTCCTTATAACAACGTAACATGCCCAGGCTGTTGGCCTCCATCGGTATTGGAGCGCTGGACTGGGATGCTGCTATTATTGTTCTGTAGTCCGACAATGGGAATGCTGCAAGGAAATAATTTGGGCATTAGAGTTCAGTAAGTAGGTGCACGATGGAAGTCAACGGGCTAACAAAAAAACCTGTTGTGATTGCGGTAAAAGAGATATTTATGTAAAATGTATTAGGATTGCGGTAAAAGAGGTATGTAGGTATTAGAGCTAACTAGATTCCATTTCGTTGTGAAGCACAAAACCGTTTCAGTTGTAGCGAATTTCTGTGAGTATGTACTTAGTTATCTGACATAACAAGTAGCTACGCTTCACCTCACGTTAGTGGTAACACTTGAACTAGGCAGGCACGAAAACGTCTATAAGGTAATACCTACATAATCATTAGTGCTGCCAACTAACGCCACCATTGATAAAAAAACATAAGTCTGGAGATATGGAACATTTTGAAATTTCCTATGATCACATTTTTAGTCAGATGAGGTAGAATTTTTTGTATCAATCACTACACCTACTAGATTCGAAACCTTAGCAGTTAACTCCAAAAACGGCCGGTTTTTTTACTAGATTATATATAGTCCGTGGATGGGTGACCATCTTTACATACCGTGCCTCGGAAAGCACGTTAAGCCGTTGGTCCCGGCTGTCATTCGTGGATCTGTGACAGTCGTTACGGGTCGTCAGAAGCCCGAAAGTCTGACAATCAGTCTTACCAAGGGGTATCGTATTACCCAGTTAATGGGTTGTGGAGGTCAGATAGGCAGTCGCTCCATGTAAAATAATGGTATTCAGCTGCATCCGGTTAGACTGGAAGCCGACCCCAACATAGTTGGGAAAAGGCTAGGCAGATTGATTGATATAGTCCAAATACAAACGACAAGCATGTCATGAAAGTACAAAATGTAATATCACGAGTAACTAGGTACTTAAAATTACATTCCTAGCCTGTCAGAGTAATTTTAATTAGTTGATTTAACCCCGAGCTGACCCGCCATATTTATGAGTCAGTCTTAGTAAGCGCATTGTTCCCGCTGTCGCTAACAAATTAAATCAACCAAATGAGACCTTTCCTTATACTGATACATACCTAATGTACAACGGAAAGTTATTGGTCGTAACATATTTGTATCATTAATAATCATTATAGAAAATAAATGTATTTAGTTTTGTTTTTTTTTTTATTATTATTAAAGAACGGCAATATACAGTCCGCTATGCCTAAGCTGAGCTTTGTACTTGTGTGAGTGATCACCAAAGAAGCGGAGTTGCGTCACGCGAGGGACGCACCGCGCCTCAGGCCGGTTGCCAAAAAGCAGTATAAACCGGTTTTAACCAAGCAAAGGACGCGTCGCGCTCTAGGCTGACGTCACACCTACCTACACTATCTATGTGCACTCACACAAATGCAAAGCTCAGCTTAGGTCTCGCGGACTCGCCATGGGATCTGGAGGCAAAAGTCCTCGCGCACGTGTGGGAGTGGCGCGAGGAGACGAAACGCCGGGGCGTAACTCCGCTGCCGCGAGAAATCACGGTACAGCGGACATAGCTCCGGCGGGATCTCATGGCGGCATGGAGGGTGCGACTGTCGCAACCCAGCGCTGGGCACGCCACAATTGCGGCGATAAGTCCCCTCTTTGAGGAGTGGTTGGAGAGGCGCCACGGCGTCCTCACCTTCCGCCTGATGCAGGTCCTCACCGGACACGGTTGTTTCGGGAGGTTCCTGTTTCGGATAAGGCGGGAGGAAACGCCCGGGTGTCACCATTGTGTGGATCGCCCGGAGGACACGGTGGAGCATACAGTGGAGGTCTGCCCGGCTTGGGCGGAGCACCGCCGTGTTCTCACGGAGGCGATCGGCGGCGGCGATCTCTCGCGTCCAAACCTGGTCCAGCACCCTAATTACGTAACACATTATCGATCGGAGTTGGTTTCATTTTGAAACAAATTATTATTGCTAATCCATTGCCTCATATGTTCGAAAAATTTGTCTGCTCGACAACGTAAATAACGCAATGAATATTGTTGAACTGTCAAAATGAAATCAACTCCGATTGATAATGTATTACGCAATTAGGGTGCAGACCATGGTGCGGAGCGAGAGTGCATGGGAGGCCGTCACCTCCTTCTGCGAAGCAGTAATGCTCGCGAAGGAGGAAGCGGAACGCGTGAGGGAGAGGCAACAGCCGCGCCCTCGCGCCCCTAGCCGCCGTGGGAGACGCCCTGGGCGGCGGGAATCGATTGCCGATTCCCGGCCACCGTAGGCGCGGGCTTACGGACGACGAGTAATGGGCAGCTCGCCGTCCGGTAAGGACCAGGCTCGGGTCGACGGCGCGTTGTGTTCCACGCGCGCCTCAAAGAGATGTCAGCAGTGACGGGGTCAATTGGGCCTATGCTGCCGGGGTCGCGGGTAGTTCGAAAGAGATACCGTGGCCCGTGCACGGGCAACTGAAGGAACATGGGTGGGTTTTAGTCAGTAAAAGTCTGACACGCCCTCCCGCTCTGCCCAGAGCGGGAGAAGTCATTTGATGATTTCCCATCCACAAAAAAAAAAAAAAAAAAAAGGTCTCGCGGACTGTACCTACATTCAATAGTGGTTTACAAAAATATTTAGGAAAGTATTACTGCTAATGTAGGACACAAAATATAGGACATTTAAAGAAAAAGGACATTGGACAGAAGCTGCTTATAAACTAAACCAGCGACCCGCCCTTACTTCGCAAGGGTACAATGTACTGATGTGACATGTCATAACATCGCCATTTCTGTGCATTATATCTAAGATGAATACTAATGTAATACACATAACCTTCCGGAAAAGATTCTATAAATGATGGTGAAAACCTCATCAAAATCCATTGCATAGTTTATAAGAACAACGTGGTCACACAGGCAGACACGAAAAGTGACTTTAATTTATAATATGTTTATGTTTATAAAATGACTGGTAATTAGTGACCGATACTTAAACACATGATTGTGCTCATGATAACAAAAGAACTTTTACTATGGGACCAAACCTGAAATTGCTAAAAAAAAATCTGCTGTTTCCCTACATAACTCGACAAAATGTGTCGTGGAGCGGCTGATTTATTTTGAAACACATGATTGTACTCATGATGACAAACAACTTTCCCAAAGGAACTATTTTTTTTAATTTACTAAGCGCATGACAATCATTCCAATAAGATATTGAGAACCTAACAAGAATACGCGCGACGCGCTATCAGCTGTTAGTCGCTTGACCCCGTTATTCTGTCTCATGTTACAGGAAGGAAATGTTACAAGTAAAGCATCGTTCTCACATGTATAATTTTGACATGAACGATGTAACTAATATTTTGTAACCATATTTTGATTTAAAAACTTTTTTACAAAAAAATACAACCGACTTCCAAAAACAACACTACAAAGTGAAAAATAACACTAATTTCGGAAGTCGGTGTCTAGTAAAATGTATTTTCGTTTTTTGCCACCGACTTCCGAAATTAAAGTTATTTTTCACTTTGTAGTGTTGTTTTTGGAAGTCGGTTGTATTTTTTTGTAAAAAAGTTTTTATTTTTCACTTTTTAGTTGTGTACCTACCCCACACAAATTCTAATACCACTACCTGCAAAACAAACTAGAACATCATCCATATAAAAGTGTGAAAAATTACGTATTATTGAAGCTAACTCAAAAACTACCGAAGCAAAGTTAATCAATTTTATATGGGACCAACTCGAATAAAACAAAAAAAAATCCAAATCGGCCCAGCCATCTTCGAGTAATCGGGGAACATACATAAAAAAAAAAAAAAAAAAAAAAAGGTTCCGACGAATTGAGAACCTCCTCCTTTTTGAAGTCGGTTAAAAAGAGTGTCCGTGGAGTTTCTTGCCCATTCTTCTCCATAGGTACCTACTACGCTTTAGAATGGGCGACTAGCTTCATTTTTCTGACAGACCGACCCCATAAACCTTTGAGTTTGAGTTTAAAATTTAAACAATAAAATAAGATACAACAAAAATTTAAAGAATGTAGGTTTAGGAAAACTTCTACGAAAATGAGCCATCTATAAAACACTTAAGTAAGTAGGTACCTATGATTAATAATAGTTCAAAAGCATTCAGGATTTTTTTCTAACCCGTGACAATACTTTTGCAAAAAACCCACATACCTACTTATACTTACCTAGCTTGGTCACAGAATAAAGATACTTTGGATTTTTTTTTTGAATCCTCAGTAAATCGAAAGGCTAACTTCGTTTCCATTTGTGTGGTTACACGTACGTATTTTAATAAGTATCTAGTATTCTTTGACCATAAATCCAGTTTTAAAATAAAAATAAGTTTTGTGAAATACAAATCAATCAATCTGCCTAGACTTTTCCCAACTATGTTGGGGTCGGCTTCCAGTCTAACCGGATGCAGCTGAATACCAGTATTTTACATGGAGCGACTGCCTATCTGACCTTCACAAACCATTAACTGATGGGTAATACGATACCCCTTGGTAAGACTGGTTGTCAGACTTTCGGGCTACTGACGACCCGTAACGACTGTCAAAGATCCACGAATGACAGCCGGGACCAACGGCTTAACGTGCTTTCCGAGGCACGGAGGAGTCTCACTCAGTATGTAAATATGGTCATCTATCCACGGACCGACCCCGGCAAGCGAAGCTTAACCTGATGGATCGACCCGTGCGGCTGTTATTACTTAGCCACGAGCTCCTCCTTTTGTGAAATACAAATAAGTCCCTGTAATTTTATTATAATAATAATAATAATAAGTGGCCCGACTGTCAAGCTGACGGTTGAAAAATATTTTCTCCGTGCATTTTATAATTTTATTTTGGATTTTTAAACTGTTTATGCAACAATGTTATATTATAAACAATAAGTGTTTCTACAATGGCTTTTACAACATTCGTACCAACCCGATTTTGGCATAAAAACCTAAAAGTAATATACAACAATAAGAAGAAGAAAACTATGACACGGAGAATTTAATACTACAATGCTGACGAGAAGTCGGACGCGACAGCTGCTACATAACACACACCCAACATCTTCGGGTTCGTCGCTCAGCTCCGCCTCGCAGTTGCCGGAACTTGATCCAGATGTGAGTCAAGTGATACCGATCGCTGCAGTTGCGTCGAGCTCGAGCGACGAATACTTCTCACCACCGACGACACCACCACCAGTACGTCGGCGTGGAAGAGGCCGACCACCGGCCAGTTTAGGACCTCGAGGCCCACCGGCCTCTGATAGGGTCCCCGCTCCCGGTGGAAGTGTGCAGCGCATGAGGTGGACACAAACTGTCAACGAAAATGTCATGCGCGCATACTTTGGGGCTACAGAGGGGAGAAGTAACTTGACTGCGTACCGTGGTAGGATGCTCTCTCTGTTTCAGGTGCTTGAGCCAGCTATCAACGTGTCGGCGCAACGACTATCGGATCAGGTGCGGGTCATCCAGCGTAACCATATGCTGGATGACGTCGTACTTGATCGACTACGTCTCGAATCACGGAATAACCATGTTACACCTGTTTCGCCACTGGTCACGGTGCAACTGCAAAATTCACCAAGCGCTTCACCGCGACCCGACCACGTTGGTGAAGAGCATGATAGCGAGGCTATATCCGTGAGTTCCCAATGCAATGTACAATTGAGGAGCGCTTTGGAAGATGCTTTCCGGGAGTTCCGTTCCACTTCACCTGGACTTAGACCACGTTTACCTCGTTTGCCCATGCACAAGAAAAATAAGGCGTTGGTGTGTGCTCTAGACTCGCAGCTGTCAAATTGTTTTGATGGCAGCAAAGACCTCGCCGATACCCACTCGATCTTGTACTGTGCAGCTGTAGCGGCATGTCGTGTAGCTCATGTTAAATTTCCTAACAGTGACAGAGTTCCACGACCAAAACCAGCTGTACCAGCTTGGCAGTGCAGGATTGAGCGTCGTATAGGTGAGGCTAGAGCACTCATCGGCAAGCTAATCTGTTTCAGGCAGGGCAATAATCGCCCTAGAGTGATGCGCTTTGTGAGGCGGGCGTTCTTGGGGACGGCAATTAGTTCTCAAGATTATTTGACCTGCGTCACAGAGCGTATCGACTTCCTGAAACAGAAGATCTGTGCATGGGCAAACCGTATTCGTCGGTACAGGCGGAGAGTGGAGCGGTACACTCAGAATCGCACATTCCAGAGCGATGAAAGGCGGGTCTATAGGGCTTGGCAGCGACCGGACCAAGGTGTGGCTGACACGCACCCACCGGATGATGACGCCATGTGTTCATTCTGGCGAAACATGTGGTCGGTGCCTGTCAATCACACCGAAGGTGATTGGACTAGGGAGGTCGAGCGTACGTGCGATCGAATACCACAAATGGGGGCACTTACCATCAGCCCCCAAGATGTAGCTCGTGCAGTCCGTCCGTTACCTAACTGGAAATCTCCAGGGCCGGACGGGCTGCACAACTTTTGGATAAAATGGTTCCAAAGGTCACATGCCCGCTTGGCATCCCAGTTCCAGTCAGCCTTACAGTCAGGGTCGCTGCCCCAGTTCCTAACGACAGGAATAACCCACCTGCTCCATAAATCAGGTAGTACTGCGGAACCCAAAAATTATAGACCGATCACTTGTCTACCGACGGTCTATAAAGTTCTTACATCCATTTTGAGAGCTAAAATTAACGAACATATAGACACCAACTCCATCATGTCTGCCTCTCAAAATGGATGTAGGAATGGGTCCCGTGGTACTAAGGAGCTACTCCTCATTGATATGGCCATTAGCCAACAGGTTCGGCGTTCCCGAAAGGATCTGTCGACATGTTGGATAGACTATAAGAAGGCCTATGACTCGGTGCCACATACATGGCTCATGAGGGTGCTGGAGTTGTATAAAGTAGATGCAACTCTGCGCACCTTCCTGATGTCGTGTATGGGGCAATGGAGGACGGTCCTTCGCTATCCAGGATGTCGAAATATCCAGAGGAACAGCGAACCGATAAGGATCGAGCGAGGCATATTTCAGGGCGATAGTTTGAGTCCGCTTTGGTTCTGCTTAGCCTTGAATCCTCTAAGCACACTGCTGGAGGATTCAGGTCTAGGATATCGGCTGCGGAGAGGTGGTCAGGTTATATCCCACCTCCTCTACATGGATGACCTAAAACTCTTTGCCCCCAACAATTTGCAACTGATGGAGCTACTGAAAGTAACTGAAACATTCAGTAGCGCCATCAGGATGGAATTTGGTGTGGACAAATGTGCGATCATGCA
The DNA here is from genome assembly GCA_946251885.1 of Cosmia pyralina. NCBI lineage: Eukaryota > Metazoa > Arthropoda > Insecta > Lepidoptera > Noctuidae > Cosmia > Cosmia pyralina. The sequence goes on along the minus strand of OX276342.1, from coordinate 18,040,373 downwards.
TGTAAAGCGAGGAGAGATTGTGGAATCCGTGGGAACCCAACTCTCGGATTCCATAAACCTTAGAGCCCTCTCCGCACCCGAAACCTATAAGTATTTGGGTATGTCGGAAGCGTTGGGCATCAATGTTACTGACATGAAGCAATCGTTGAAGGAGCGCTTCTTTGGCCGCCTGAAGAAAGTATTTAATAGTCTTCTATCAGGCGGAAACAAAGTGCGTGCCTTCAACGGTTGGGTCATGCCGGTTTTGATGTACTCTTTCGGCGTACTCAAATGGACTCAGACGGAACTCGACGCCCTGGATCGGAGGGTCCGTACGCTGTTGACTGCATATCGAATGCATCACCCACGGTCATCGGTAATGAGACTGTATATCCCGCGAAAGTGTGGAGGCCGAGGCTTTTTAAACGCTAAGACTCTCCACAACCGCGAGATATGCAGTCTCAGGGAATATTTCCTAGAAGCCGACGTGGGGATGCACCGAGATGTGGTCTCAGTAGACAAGGGCCTCACCCCGCTCTCCTTAGCTAACGAGAACTGGCGCAAACCTATGGTATTAGATACTAATGACCGCAGGGAGGTATGGCAGAGCAAAGAGCTTCACGGGCGTTTTTACCGAGTCCTACATGGGCCTGATGTAGACCTCTTAGCGTCCGTATCCTGGTTGCGATTCGGTGATCTCTTTGGGGAAACCGAAGGTTTTGTCTTTGCGATTATGGATGAAGTTATGATGACGAACAACTACCGGAAATATATTGTGAAAGATGGCACGGTTGACATCTGTCGGGCATGCCACCGTCCGGGGGAATCAATCCGTCACATTATTTCTGGCTGTTCTCGTCTGGCTAACGGAGACTACTTGCATAGGCACAACCTTGTAGCCAGGATTATCCACCAACAACTTGCTCTGAAATACAGTCTTGTGGAATCGGAAGTACCGTACTATAGGTATGTGCCCGACCCAGTTCTCGAAAATGGCAATATCACGTTGTATTGGGATCGATCTATCATCACTGACAGGACTATTGTTGCCAATAAGCCAGATATAGTGGTGATAGATCGATTAGAGCGTCGCACAATGATTATTGATATAGCGGTCCCACATGACGAGAACCTCGTGAAAGCTGAAAAAGATAAGCAGATCAAGTATCTTGACCTGGCTCACGAAGTTGTCGACATGTGGGATGTGGATACAGCAATCATTGTGCCGATAGTCGTGACGGCCAATGGCATAATAGCTAAGAGCCTCGATCAACACCTGAGGAGGCTCTCGTTAGGCAGCTGGATCAAGGGCTTGATTCAGAAAGCGGTACTTCTGGATACGGCGCGTATCGTTAGGAGGTTCCTCTCTCAGCAGCCCTGACCACCGGTAGCTTGGACCCTGTTCCCGATATCGGTGGGCTACTATTTTTTATATTTTTAAATGTTTTTATATTTTTTATATTCTAATATTTAAAAATATAATTTATATGTTTATAATACTTAAATAAAGGAAATAATAATAATATATCTTTATTTCAGACATACATCCATACATTTTTAACAAATGAAACGTTAGTAAGGTTGTTAGTAGAACACATAAAAATACAAATAACAAGGTGTTAGTAATTTGTTAGTACAGAATCAAAATCAGTAGGTAGAACGAGTATTTTACTATAATCTATTTCCTATTTCTGAGCAAGTGAACACTCGCCCAGTAAACAGATTATAGATACGCTTAAACGCGTAAGGAGGACAGAGAAGGCAAGCAAAAAAAAAACGGTCAAAAGTTCTCACATCTTTTCTTGAACGTGGATTGATAGATCGTCATCATTTTCCCGTCGAGATCATCGCAGGGGTGATCCAAAATGTCATTGGTCACATCCACCATCTGTGAAGTTATTAGAAAATCCAAATTTAAAAAATACAGGTGTTTCTGAAATTCTAAAATGCTATAATTACTAGCCGATCAAAATGTATGATCCAAATGAAGGAAATCCTAACTAATATTATAAATCTGAAAGTGAATTTGTTTGTTACGCTTTCACAATAAAACTGCTGAGCGGATTTGGATGAAATTTGGCACATGGGTAGACCATGACCTAGGTTAGGGAATAGGATACTTTTTTAGACTTTCACGTGGGTGAAGCCGCTGCCAAAAGCTCAATAAAGAAAAACTTTCGGTAATGCATGCGACTTGCGATTTGAAGGTCGTAGGTTCGAACCCTGAGCGCTCCTGCACACGATGCCGCCACCGCGCCGTCGCCGCGCCGACGCCGCACAACTACACTGTACATACGAGTCGCGCGAAGACCGCCACCGCGCCGCCGCCGCGCCGCCACCGCGCGCGGTCCCAGTTATTACATTATCCTGATTCATTCCATTGCCGGCCGCGTATGAACATGCACGTGATAACTTTTTAAGAAATTATCATGGAAAGTTTTGTTTTGGACCGCGCGCGGTGGCGGCGCGGCGGCGGCGCGGTGGCGGTCTTCGCGCGACTCGTATGTACAGTGTAGTTGTGCGGCGTCGGCGCGGCGACGGCGCGGTGGCGGCATCGTGTGCAGGAGCGCTGACAGGCGTTTTACTTTGTGTAAACTATTTCATCACCACGGTGAAGGAAAACATCGTGAGCCAACCAGCATGTGCTAGAACCAAAAATTGGAAGACATGTGACATCTACCAACCCGCACTGGGCCCGCGTGTTGGATTACGGCCCACTCCCTCTTAGGCCTCTGCCTCAAATTTTCCGGGCAGCGGGGCGGCAGCGGCGGCGGAGCGGGAGCGGCAGGATTTTATGCGTAAAAACAAATGGACCGGACCTCCAAAACAGAGGCGCGGTAGCGGGGCGGGACAATGCGAGACGCGCCGCCACCGCCGCCACCCCGCTGCCCGCGAAATTCGAGGCAGAGGCCTAACAGATAGGAAGACTGTGCCCCAGCAGGGGAACATTATAGGCTGATTATGATAGGAAGTAGGTAGGTACCTACTCTATACCTAAGTACTCGAACATAGTCAAATTCCTGCTGCCAGCTATCGTAGCAAGTCTTAATCTGCTACGGTGTTATACAATGGCATAGGATGAACGCTGTCACGCCATCTATACCGCTACGTCAGACTACGCTGCTACGTCAAACTACGCCGCTACGTCAACCTTTATCTGTTCTGTGGTTAAACTACAACAGTACTTCTACTACGCTACTACGTCAGACTACGCTGTTACGTCAGCCTACGCTGCTACGTCAGACTATACCGCTACGCCGCTACAGCGGACTATGTGTAACATCGGACATTACCTGCCTCCGTAGCTGCTCATAGTCATGGCAAAGCTTCTGCTCTTTCTCTAACAGCTGTTTGTACTGCTCCACTCTTGGTGAGTAGGAGTGAGCGTCGCAGTGGCAGTACGGAGCCACCGGGGCAGGACGCACGATCGGCTTCGCGTCTGGTAGGGGTGGCTCGCATGGCCTGGAGACCACAGACATAATTTATTTGTCATAGGCCCCTCAAAAATTGATGCCCGTGTTTTTAAAAAATATTTTTTATGGTAAGACCTATCAAACCAGGGATACCAGTTATGTAGGCTGGCAATGTAATTAATGATAAAGGTAATAGCAATAAAAGAATAAGTACAAGGAAGGAACAAGGATTTACAAACTCCATGGTCACTAAATAAATAGATACTACAATGCCCACAGTTATATTTTTATGGCAATTTATTGTAGGTCATGTCCCGATTTCAAAGATAAGTGCACCACAGTGCAATATGGCCATGGTCAAGGCCCTATACCTAATGAGTATGGATTGTGGAAAATGTGGAAATCCATAAATTACGAGCGTGGGAAATAGAGTCTGTTGCTACCAGTGCTACCAGTTTACAATCTTTAGTATCACGAATGCATTGATAGGTAGGTACTTATGACAAGGGGGCCAAGCGAGCATTGCTACCCCACATAATTTGCACCGTAAAGAATGAGTCAACGTACAATTACATTCAATCAGTTTTTAAAGGGTGAGGTTCTTTTTGCGTCGCATAGAACGCAGCGACACATTTGCCCTTAGCGCGCTAAGGGCAAATGTGTCGCTTGACAGACTTCTGTCAAGTCAGGTACCTATTCCTAAATATAAATTCTGATACTTACTGCTGACACCTACTACGGGTCAAGTGACATTTTAAAAGCAACCTTGGCTTCTATATTCTAATTTCTACCCACAAAACTTAATACTCCAATATTATTTTCCATTCGGTCGCGAACTCAATCTCAATGTGGTTGAGACTGCAGTGAAAACCACACGGTAGAGACCAACGAATAGGGCCACGCCACGACTACTGGTGAATAGGTCGGACACGAGGTCACATAGGATTGTGCAAACATAAACTCAAGTGCAAATTGATACCGTACTTTTCCCAGATCAGCAAAAATATGAGTAGGCATAAACCAAATAACTGGCACTAATATCTGGCTCGAAGTGAGATAAAATAGTTTTGCCTGAAGAACTTTGTCAGGCGCTCAGAAATTTTAAAAAGTTTACGTACTTTCCAACAACGGGTTTTGGAAAAGGCCACTGATAAGCGGTACTCTGAGATGTGCTGAAATCCATGTTCTTTCTGAGTGTCTGAAAATAATTAGTTTCAACTTATTTTATTTTCCAAACTTTATCCGTCAACAAAGTGTCATTCCTACCAAGCTTACTCACTTTAACCTAGTACGTTAATATTTTTGAGATTTATTATTACTACTTTAGCTAATTGACACCCTACATAATTTAGAATTGCTTTTGAAGCCAAAAATTTGAGCTGTAAAAGAATTTCTTCAATGAGGGAAGATAAAAACATTTTTGAAGTTTTGCGTTTTTTTTTCTTCTTCTTTTGTTGCCCTTATCATAAGGCGGACAGTGTTTAATATCAATTGAAGTAGTTTTTCGTTTTGCGAGGACCTCTAAGAATAAAACCAAAAATAAATAGCTTATTGATCAACCGACTAAATTAAATTGTAAGCTTTTGTGTTTCTCCTCTTTCACAAGACTACTTCTTGTATTAGCAGCCTAATATAATTATTGTCATATAGCAAAAAGTCTCCTTCTGTTGGAAAATATTTCCTTTTGGGAACAAAAAATACTCATTTAAAAATTAATGTATTTGGCAAACGTGATATTCACTTATTTAATATTTTTTTTAGGATTTGTTTTACGTCGCTTTTACGTCTTTTATTTAAAAGACTTCTTATATAGGTTGTAGTTTTTTAAATGGTTAGTCTACATTCTACGTATGGCTACATTACTGCTAACTTCAAATATTTCAGCTGTCAACATCGTTGTTTTCCTGTCATCCGTCATCAAATCAGCTGTGTATCACACACAGAGAACATGTAACATAATAAATGTGCGTATTAAAATTATTGGTGTGAAAATGTCCACTGAGACATCTGATAAAAAATCAACTCAATGTTTATGATAAATTCACGGTGGAAGAGACATGGCGCGCCGGAGGAGCAGCGGTATCACGAGCCTGGGGTTTAACCAGGATCAAGGTTTGTGTTACTTCCTAGTTCGTCAACCTGAGTTCTTTGTTCTCAGGTGGTGTTAGTATTATTCGTGTCTGGGATGAGCTGAGTGTGTTGGGAGGCAAGGTTGGTGTCGGTGGAGTGCGCGTGCTGCGAGGTGCGACGCAGGCAGTGCGCGGAGCTTCCCTCGCCACGATCTCGTGTAACTGTGCTCTCCACGTGTTGTTTATATTTTTAGTGCGCGCCCACGCGCAATTTCCATCCTTCGCAAATCCGCTCGCTATTGTTTGGGCGTTGGTTTTGTTTGCCCTCGTACTGGCGCTAGTACTTGTAATTTAAAGCGCAATTTTCATCCGTTTCCAAACGCACGTCATAGAGTTATGATCTTCACTTTTCCTAATGTTTTGATAAACAGCTGTTGTTTGTTTTGTATGTTAAATCTATCTTGATTCAGGTTTGTTTCTAATGGTGTAATTGCTGTCTGGTTTACTGTGTACTCATATGGTACAGTAACAGTAATGAAATCACACCATTATGAATAAATTTACATACAAATAATTTGCGTATTGCTAAGTGATTGTTGCAAAAACAAATCTATACTTACTGTATTATCATAGCACAATAACACACTCATTGTAATTAATATTATTCAAAATGTCTTAGATAAAGCACTTAGTTCTTTGTTGTACATATTTCCTGGGTAACTCCTATGAGTTACATCTATATGTAGTTATTCACTGAATGTAATGATTGTGTTACTTTGTAGGCTGCTTCACGTGCTGCCTTAAAACCGGCTTGCGCGTCTACAATGTGGAGCCACTTGTTGAGAAAGCTCACTACAGTAAGTATTTTTCTATATTACATTGCTGCTGTTAAGATAAGACAAGATGCTCAATGCCTAAGGATAACAGAAATACATCTCTGATAATAGTATAAGTATCATCCGCACAATCAATACTTGAACTTAGGCAGAAATGGTCCGTGTGGCGGAAACCAAGTTTGGATATTGGAACCTTATTTGTTACTTACGAGAGCCTAAAATAACAGGACTCATTAGGATTTTTTAAAAAGCTAACTTATGTTGCCCCAATGCTGGACATATTTTTCATATTTATTCCCATATATTCCCAGTTCTCTTTTTCTTTTTGCCTTCTCAGGACAATCTAGCAAATGAAATGAAATTGTGTATTCTGTAAACAGGATATAGGAATCACTTTTAAAAATAAAAAAAAAATTGTAGTAATAGCCTAGTGTTGTGACTGTCGGACTGCCAAGTCATAGATTTGGAGTTCGAACCCATGACTTTTCGGAATTATGTGCATGTTGTATAATTATCACTTGCTCAATAAAACAGTGAGGCATGAGTGAGGAACCTGGTGTCAGTTTTTATGTCACCCATGGGGGTGACATAAAAACTGACACCCATGGGGGTGACATAAAAACTGACACCAGGTCAGTTACTAACCACATGAAAAAGAGAGAAAATAAAAAATAAATTAATAGGATTTGTGCCCGGTTGATGACAATAGGCGCGCCCCCTATTACATGGGACTTAAACATAACTGGCGAAATGTGGATGTACTATAGGTACACCTCTGCATAATCTTTCGGCGTGATGTTATGTTTATAAATAAAAAAGTGTAAGATGGAGTCGATATGTCCTATCTTACTACCCCTGGTAAGAAATGGCGAAACAAACACAGGGGTCAAGTCCAGACACAATCTTAGTCAGATTGTGTGAGGACCCTGTTGTGTCTGAAAAGGCCTTTTCAGGAAAGAGCCACACATATTTGGAAAAGCTAAGAAATAGAATAAAAAGAAATAAAAAATAACTTTAATTTCGGAGTTGGTCTGGTTAAATGTATTTTCGTTTTTTGCGACCGACTTCCGAAATTAAAATTATTTTTACTTTGTAGTGTTGTTTTTGGAAGTCGGTTGTATTTTTTTGTAAAAAAGTTTTATTTTTCACTTTTTAGTTGTGGTGCCTACCCCACACAAATTCTAATACTACTGTAACCTGCAAACTAGAACATCATCCATATAAAAGTGGGTAAAAAATACATGTTATTGAAGCTAACTCAAAAACTACCCAAGCAAAGTTTATATGGAACCAACCCTCTCGAATGAAACAAAAAGTTTTCAAATCGGACGACTCTGTAAAAAGTTATGCGTGGTCATACATAAAAAAAAAACACGTGTCGAATTGAGAGCCTCCTCCTTTTTTTTTTCGTCGGTTAAAAAAATAAGAAATACAAAATAAAAAAAATAAGAATTACCTACAATAACTAAAGACACTTAATCTGAAAATAGCTTTGACCTAGAATGTGTGTGCACATTGTAAACAGAATTTAATTTGTAGCTGTAACTTGAGAGTATATAACTTTATTTTTAGATACATACAAATTGTGTTTACTCATGCAAGTCATTTATATTTTATTGTTTAATACAAGGCCGGCCAAACCCAGGCACGCGGGCCACGAGATGGCCCGCCAAGGCATATGAATTTGCCCGCCAGCACTTCGGTCGGCCGGCTAGCTTCCACGTGAGAGGCAATTCCCGGTTTTGTAACAACGTTCGTAATCTCATCTCAGTCTCAATCTATCAAAAATTGTATAGCGTTTACCTACACCTAAAACAATATAATGTTATTTCATTTAATCACACTAATATTATAATATAAAGGCGAAAGTTTGTGAGTGTGTATGTGTGTGTGTATGTTGGTATGTTTGTTACTTCTTCACGCTCAAACGGCTGGACCGATTTGGATAAAATTTGGTATGTACATAGCCTATACCCTGAATTAACACATAGGCTACTTTTTATCCCGGTCTACGCGCGTAGCAGCTAGTTCACAAATAAAGAAAATAAAAGCATATTCTGTCTTTTTTGTGTATGAGTTATATTATGAATATGTTAGAAGTGGTAGCCCGGCGCCGCCACAGTCTAAGAAATTTTGCTCACCTGGAAAATCTATTGGCCAGCCTTGGTTTAATAGAAAGGTTTTCGTAAACAAATTCAATGCAATCATGTCATACAAGACAAGAATTACGTAGTCTGCAGACGGTGGATTGAAAAGAAACCAAAGTTACTTTAAACTAATTTAATTAAAAGGAAAATACTACAGTTACAATTGGTGAAACCTATTCGATGTCAGAATATGGAATGCCTAAAAAACATATTAAAATAATTAAAACGAATGTTGGATTCTGTTGCGTCGGCGGCTCGTGGCTGGACGGATGTCGTCGCTGCAGTTTCTGTGCGCTCGGCGTAAATTGAAGAAAATGCGAGGTCGGCGATATCCATTAGGGATCCGTACCTAACACAAGACAAAACAACACTACAACAAAAACAAGACAAGACTAGAATGAACGCCAACGATCACGTGACCGCGATTCCTCTTAAAAATAAATAAATAAAAGTCAAGTATTTAATTAATTAATATTGATTTGGTTGCTTCATTCTAGGTATCTTGATATGCCTCTTCACTTTCTTCTTCTGAATTTATTTTTACTCCCTACACATTTTAAATTGTAATCTATATCTATAAAAGGAAACCGTGACTGACTGACTGATCTATCAACACACAGCCCAAACCACTGAACGGATTGGGCTGAAATTTGGTACACAGATAGCTATTATGACCTAGGCATCCGCTAAGAAGGGGTTTTTGGAAATTCGACCTTTAAGGGGGTGAAAAGGGGGGATATTGTTTGTATGAAAAATCCTATTCCTTAAGTTAATAAACTTGAAACTTGGCACGGATATTTATCTAAGTAAATTATCATTTTTGCGATTTTTTGTTTTTCTAAACTACCCTCTAAAGGGGAATTGGGGGGTGTCAAAGTTTGTATGGAGGGATTTTAATGCGCGGTCCGATTAACTCGAAACTCAGTATTTATATTTGAGACCAAAAATTAAGAATAACGTGTATAAAGGTTTTTCGAAAATTTACCCTTAAGGGGGTGAAAAGGGATAGTCAATTTTACAGGGGAGGATTTTACTGCGTGGCTTGATTAACTCGAAAATTGGTATAAATAATTTTTGAGTCAAGCTATGGAAAAATCTCAAACGATTTTTTAAATTTCGACCCCTGTGGGGGTGAAAACAGGGAATACAATTTAAATGAAAAATGTTATACATTTGGTTAATTAACTTGTTATTTATATAAATGGTATGTTTATATATAAATGTTAATTTAACTGCTTTCTTTGAACATCTGCAGAATATGATAATTATAGGTATTTGGAATGTTGGATTAGGGTTTTACAGATAAAAAAAAGATTTTATGCGTACTTTTTATGTAAACTTCAATGTGTGTAGGTATCATTATCAAAGGTGGGCAGAAGTGGAGGTCTTTTACTTACTTTTACCCTTAGAATACTATACATGCATAGCGATGTAGATCTTTATCGTATATTTAAAACCTCATGTCTCATAATTTTATCAAAATCTAAAAATTCATGCATTTAAAGGATAAAACGGCACGCCCCTCGTGCAACAAGCAGTTTCTTTTGTATTGCATATCGCAGGTCAACCTAGGAAGTTGTCGGCTGTTTAAGGCGAGTACATCTGCTAACAGGCAGCGCCACTAATGAACAATTAATAAGTCTGGAGATATGATAATTTCCTATGCACACAGTTGTACCTCATCTGACTAAAAATTCCTCTCATAGAGAGGAGGCCTGTGTCCCAGCAGTGGAAACATTATAGGCTGATTATGATATGACTAAAAATTTGTGCATAGGAAATTTCAAAGTGTTCCATATCTCCTGACTTATTCATTTTTTTCTAAATGGTGACGCAGTAAGCAGCTATACTCGCCTTAACCGGACTTTCCTGTGGGTGCCTCGATAAATTAAGGCCTCCAGCCAGGGCATAAAACTTAAAAACTAAGCGACTACACGGGATTCGGACTTCGGCTTAGGGCGTCTCTGGGGGAGGACAGGACAGCAAAGGACAGGTTGGATTGGATTAAAGCAACAAGCAGTAAAGGAGCGTGCAGTTTTATAGTAAAAGATAGACCTACCTATAACCTGTTCAACTATCTTTCAAAATATATGTCTTAATTCACATGGGGAGAGTTTATTGTTATTTACTGTGAAATTTCTACCCCGGGAATGCCTGGGATGTATGTAATCAATATGTAGGTTTTGCAAAAAAAAAAAAATATATATTATTTGACCAATAGTACTTTAATTAATTTAAAAGGTATTGTAATAAAATATTTTTACTAACTAGATAATCTTCCATCTATTGATAACAGCATAGGTCAACCGTAAAATCGCCATGACCTAGCAGATATAAACCGTACAAAAATTAAACAGATAGTTTGTACACAATAAAAAATTTGCATATTATAATCGCACCATCGTACGACGCAAATCATTTACATGTATTGACTTTTGTGAACTTTAAAGATACCTAGGCACCTAAGTGCTGCTAAAACTTGTAAAAAGGCTACATAATGTTTGAATGTGCAGAAGGCGGAATACCGGATACTATGACGCGTTCAGGAAAAACTTATGCCCAACTGTGGACTGAGATAGTAATTAATGTACAGTCAACAAAAGAGATATCTAGGCAGAGTATACTAACATATTTGTATGTGAATTGCTTCATGTTCAATTTTATATTATTACTTTGTTTTTGCAATACTCCTACATCGTAACACACCAACACAAAATTGTATGTTTTCACGAAATTGAACATGAAGCAATTCACATACAAATATGTTAGTATACCCTGCCTAGATATCTCTTTTGTTGACTGTACCTATTAAATGTCACTGTACCTACATAATGGTTTCTCCATCAAACATTGATACTTAGTAGCTTCCATATTATAGGTTCTGCGAAATCTCAGCTGCTCTACGATCCTCGGAAGGTCGGATGGCAATGGCCCTGTGTTATCTTTGGTGAAAAAAGGGCATTTCAATCAACTGAGCCTATCCTTGATAACAGCTACCCAGAAAAAAGAAAGAAAGAAAAGAAAGAAAATACGTTTATTTGCGGTAAACATGACGCAAAGGACAACAAAATAAAATAAACAATGTAAAAACCAAGTTTTGGGGAAAATATGCGTCACATCTACGCAAAATCCAAAATCCCTGCTGCCATACGATCCTTGTAGGTCAGATGGCAGCAGCCTTGTACTCTCTTTGTTAAAAACATCCTGGCAGGAGTACTATGTCCATTGCTGGACATAGGACTCCTTCCTGCCAGGGCCGGATTCCCCACGTAGCAGGTGTAGGTACATAGCAAATGCTACAACAGGCCCCGGGCTTTGGGAGGGGGGCGGTGGGGGCTCCGCGTGTCAAACGAAATCTGACCTCCGAGGCGCTACAATTTATTGAGCTCACTTCGTTCGCTCTTGGATTCTAGTTTCTCTTGATTCTGGAGCTTTTCTTCTTGTCAACAAAGCAACTCCTGTTTCTAAATGAATTGTCAAAAATAGTAATTTGGTTCAAGTAAATTGAGTGTTTCGGAACACGAGAAAAAGAACGTCTTCAAGACGCATTAAAAATAATATTAGCTGGTGCCTAAAAAATGATCAGTGTCAATAATCATGCTGATGATGCGAAAAACACACGTATCAATCTTTGATGACTTTCGAACATGTCACGTTGTTTAACCATTGGAACTCGATACGAGTACGTAGTCGGAGTGAATGAACTCCTATATTTAGACCGTACTGTTGATCTTTGATTGAAATCTTATCCTAATCTTAACGCGATCGAAAAGTTTGCGTTGATATATCGTTTTTTAATGACATTGCACTTTACTCTGGGTTTGTGGAGCTAGATGGAAATGCATTAGCACATGTCTCAGAAATATCTGGTACCTACCTAGTAGGTAAGTATCAGATTTTTCTCAGAACTCTTTGGCTTCTCCAAAGAGTTCTGTGAATGTACAATGCATAAGTTTCAATGTAGGTTTTGCTACAAATAATTATTTCCATCTTGATATTGCAAGATGGAAATATCTTTCTAGGTTGGTACCGTGTTGGTTTAACCCACTTTCTACAGTAGAATTCAAACTCAAATCCCAATAACAATCAACAGAAACATCAGAACTCTTGAGAATTTCTTGACAGCGAAAATAGGTAGTAGTAGGTAGTTATGTATAATCAATCTCGGGCAAGACGCGTGAGTCATCGTCAACTAAAGAAAAACGGTTGTTTTCGTTACTTGACTTAACCAGTTCTTAAAAATACAGTATTTTCAATGAGTCAATGTACGCTTTATAAGATGCTAATTCAAACTGAAGACACAATTCCAATCTCGAGACCCTCGACACTGTAGTCCAGGTCATTGGACACTTTCTAATAGAGGAGCCGTTCACCACTTTCATAGCCCTTTGGACATTGAACCCAAAAGTCCTATAGGTTACACTGACGCGAAATAAGTGAGCGATGCAAAACAAATACTTAACAATTTGAACACACGAAAACGTTTACAACATTGCGCTACTTTAGTCCAACTTTTAGCTGATTGTCACTAGAATAAATTAAATATTTGACTCTGACAACCCGGCAGTCTTCATGTGATGCATAAAATATTAATGAGAATCCAAATTTATCCAATTCTATGACCAACAACAGACTGGCGAATTCATAAGTACCTACCTGTGTGCTCATTACGTATTCCCAAATTCTAAGGTCATGGCTACGGATGATGCCTTTGTTGGCATAGCGCGAGTATAGTATTGTTCCGTATAGTTTGGCAAATAGATTACGAATTCCGAGCAGTGCGTAGGCGCAATCGGGGCGTGAGAATAATTTTTATGAGTTTATAGCCTAACCTAACTGATAAATAACGTAGTAGCGTAAGCGTAACGTTTCTGACAATAATATTATGAAAATATATTAGGTACGTATGAACACAGCTGTGCAATGTGTACCAAACCCAACAGTGACGCTAAAAGCTACCTATACATAATATGTCTACGCACAATTCTTTGTTATTATATTTTCAATTATATGAATAACTTTTGGTTCCTCAACTTACCTACTCCCTTTTCAGAATTAAACTAAAATTAACGCCAGTGATGAAAGGATTGGTAGGCATAGTAATATGTAAGTCAATGTAGGCATCGAAGCACTAGGAAGAGAGAGAGAAAGCCTAAACTCTAGCGCTCTCGGCCATGCATTCAACTGGGTTTTTGACAATCAGTCTATGTTCCACTTGCTGGCTAGTTCCCTTAACCACATTAAAAAAAAAACTAACTTTATCCAACTCCAGACAAGGAGGAGCTGGGCGATGTGTCCCTCTGCGAGATGGTGTTCCGCACCAACTGGCTGCTGGTGGTGAAGGCGCGCCGCCCCTGCAGCCTCATGCTGCTCGATGATCAGCAGCGTGCCTTTAAGGCAGAGGTGCTCTTCAAGTCGCCCATCAGAGCGCTGAGAGCGAGGAAGGACAAGTAAGATCGTGTTTTTGGTACCTTAAAAGCTAGAGAGACTCAGGCTGGTGTCATGTTTCGTTGCCATGCTTACAGTTCAGATATTTTGGTCCTTTGTGTCAGCTGTATACATTTTTTTTTGTGGTTTTCTAACATAGTTTTTAAATAAGTACGCACTAACACAAATATGGATTTATGTTTGCAAAGGATGAATGGTCCGAAATAAAGTTATTATTATTGTTTTTTCGTCTCTTGACATTTCTCGGGACCCTGGGGTCATGGACCATTGGAAGGCGTACGAGGGGCCGAAGCTAACTTGCAGAGGCCCGTTAGACATTTTTAATCAAATGAGGCACCAACAAACGATTATTCCTGTTCGTATTGCAATTTCACCTAAGCCGGGGCCTTGGCCTCCGGTTTGTGTAAGTATAGGACTATTGCAGGATATGGAACAAAGATATTGGATTATGGGTTTGGGTGGCTAAAGTGAACTGGTTATCTAGAACTATGGAAAGACTGGCCCTTGCCTGACCAATGTGTTTTATATAAAAAACACAGATAAAATTAAATTAATTTATTTCATTAGATAATGCATATTTACAATATTAAGCCTTAAACTATGTTAGACCTGCTGTCTTGTATGGATCAGAATGTTGGGCCACAAAAGGGATGAAGAAAATGCTAAGAGGGATGTGTGCTGTTACACGAATGGATAGATTAAGAAACGAGTACATAAGAGGAAGTTTGAAAGTGGCACCGGTAACTGAAAAGTTTTGCGGAAATCGGTTGTCATGTTATGGGGAGGAATGATGAAAATGTCGTGAGGAAAGTTTTGAGTATGAATGTCGATGGCTAATAGCTATAAACCCCCGTTCGCACGGGCGTAATAATATCGCGGCGGGATTTTATAGCGCACTGGATTTTCAACTCTCGTTGTTGAGCCGAGCGTTGAGAATTCAACTTAACAATAACAGAGTACATACTAGCGCGTCGAAAAAACACACTGTTGGATTTTGCGCTCTGAATATGAAATCGAGAAACGTGACCAACCCAGCTGGGCCAGACATTAAGAAACGAAGTATAGTTTATCGACTTTAGAACGATAAGATAAGGCCAACCTTCACCGAATAACCCAATAAATTGTAAAAGATTGACGCTATTGATCATTGTAATCATGTAAATAAAAATAACTTTTTGTGTCCTTGGGTCTGAAGTTGCCCTCGACGACGATGTATGGATTCATTCACCTCTTCAAAATGGAGGATCAGTTTGAAGGATCTCATAAAACAAGGATATAAAAAAAAAAATTAAGTGTTTATAAAATACCTCTTGGTTTTGGATAGCAGAGGTAATGTATACAAAGTGGATACGACAATACGACAATAAATGAAAATACGAGCAGAGCTAATGTAGGTATAGGAGTTTATAGGAATTATCAAATAAATCCTAACATTGACATTAAAAAAGTGACTTTTTCTAACAAACTAAATAGCTTAAAAATGTAAACAAAATAGAACACCATTTTTGAATATTTTAACAAGGCTGGCGACAGTGGTGACTGGGGCACTGACCGACCCAACACACTATTGTTTGTGATGATTTTTTGCAGGTTTGGGTTGTTATTGTTTCGATGAGAAAGCGACGTAGAAATAAACGATCTATCATCTACATACGTTTCTCTTTCGCACATTCAAAATTTTCGATTGACAAGAGTGAGTAGATGTAACTTCCGCATGCATTATTTTCTTATCTAATTCTGATGACACGCTTTATGACTCTTACGAGTATGCCTCTGGTATAAAGTACAACATGCATTAATTCCCATATTAAAGTAGCTGGCAACATGTGCGTGAAGAATATTGCAATGTCTTTAACCTTTATTTTTTTAGGCGAGGCTGGTCTAATAACAGTATTATCAGATACATCATGTAGAAAATCTAAAATAAAATGAAAAATATTGTCCTGTGACTAAACTATTAGTTAAATTGAATTGAATTTTTGTACGCAGATTGGGTACGTGATTAGGTATAGGTATACGAAGTTTAATTATTTATCCGCAAAATTTCAAGTATTAGTTTACTGGCCTTCCTCTCCTCGGTCCACAGTACCGATAAATTAACCAGGAAAATTTTATCTTCCTCACTGGTCGATTTTGAGGTACCTACCGTTTTTGACCGCTGCATGCGTTGAACGCTTGGAAAATGACTTGTCCCAATACGGATTTGCCCGACAACCCGTCCTCTCAGAAACTGTGGGACGTGCCGCTCTGCAGTATTATACGGAATACCCTATTAAACACGTCATTTAATACTCTTGAGCGTGCCCGTCTGCTGGCTGTGGGAGAATGGGAGTCAGGCTTGTGGCTTCAGGCGCTCCCGTCATCCACTATAGGTACTAGGATGGATGACTCATCGTTTCGGCTCGCTACGTGTCTCCGCTTGGGTGCACCTTGTGTTGCTCCGCATCGGTGTCACTGCGGTGAAGCTGTCGACAGTCTCGGGCACCATGACCTGTCCTGCTACAGGAGCGCAGGTCGCATAGCACGGCACGCCAGCATCAACGACATTATTCGTCGAGCTCTTGTCACCGCCGGCGTACCAGCGGTATTAGAACCAAACGGCTTGGTACGTGACGATGGGAAGAGACCACATGGCATGACGTTGTTGCCTTGGAAGATGGGTAGGCCTCTGGTGTGGGACGCAACCTGTGTCGACACCCTTGCGCCATCTCATGTTCCAAGCACGACGTGCTGTGCTGGCGCCGCTGCTGCGGCTGCTGAGACCCTCAAGCGGCGCAAATACTGTAACCTTATAGGTAACTACAGTTTTGAGCCGTTTGGGGTCGAAACGCTCGGGTCATGGGGCCCGAGTGCGCGTCTACTTTTTAAGGAAATTTCTCGCCGACTGGTCGAGTCTTCACGTGACCAGAGGGCTGGCTCGTTCTTTGGCCAAAGAATTAGCATTGCTATTCAACGTGGCAATGCTGCCAGTCCTCTGGGCACGTTTCCGGATGACATCGATGCGGACGAGTACTTCGACGCCTAAGTGTCCTTTTGTTTTGTATTTATTTGTATAGTTAGTTAGTTAGTCATTTACTTTAGTACCTAGTGTAAATAGTGTAAACCATGAAATAGTAACCGCCATTTTATTACATCATACGGCTGTGTAAATTAAAATGTCAACTGTCAACTGATCAGCGTGTCTCTTGCAGTATAGCTTTCACTTAAAAAAATCAAAATCTTTATTGTCGATACGTATTGTGTGTATTATTTGTTGTATTGTCGTATCCACCCTGTATAGGTATGAAATTCTGTAATATTTCGCAATAGAATTTTGTTACATTATAAAAGCTGCCGCCGACACGCGCAACGCGATGATGCGACGCGATTCTGATAGAACAAATTCCATGAAGTTTTCATAGAAATTGTTCTACTAGGGCAGTGGCCACCAAACTACGGCCCGCGGGCGGAATCCGGCCCGCCAGTGCCATCAATCCGGCCCGCGGCAGCCAATGTCTTATTGTTGTTACCTACTATTGCTGTAATAAGCTGAAGAAGAAACCACAAAATGATAATTGCTCGGGTTTTATTTACTCGCAAGGTAAAACTTAACTACAGAATTGATGACACAGAAAACTTAAGTAGGTACTTATCTAAGCTTCAGCATATTAACAACTAACAAATAATTGAAATAAATGAACCCACGAGCAAATTTATGCAAATTATCAAATTGTACCAGTGGAAGACTCTTATAAAATTCCAACAAAGATAAATTTTGATATTTTTTCTTAATCATAATATCTCTGCACTGTAAATCAATAATTTCCATTTGCGACTAGTCCAGAAATATAGTTAACGGCAGAAAAATTAAAACTGTTTTGCCCTTGGAACATACTGAAAAAATCATTATGGCCCTAAGGCTTCAAAGTTTGGAGACCCCTGTACTAGGGTCGCGTCGCGCCTGTCTGCAGGAGCCTTTAAGGTAAGGTGCAGGTGGTTGGTGGATGCCCTTACGCCCGACACAATAATTTATTTACGAAACCAAAAATAATAGCTTCTTATCTTATTTTCTCAGCCATGGACAAACTTGGATAAAATCTTTATTTTTTAGAAACATTCAACCGGATGGCCAGGTTCTATTTTTAGCAAAACCAATGAAGTTACGGGGGTTTGTTAGGAAACATAAAAAAATTGTTGAATCTTGGTTACTCGAGTAAAGAAACATTATATTATATTAATTAGTTTTGATTAATGAATCAGTTTTAATTAAAAGGTTCACTACCACCGTGCGTGACTTTAGTCAGTTCTGCGCGGGATTTTCATTTGAATTACGCACTTGTGTGTCTATTATTATAACCAATTGTAATTGATTATTTGATGCGTATTCGGTGATTCATTGCACAAAGTGACATTGATTTTGTACCTATTGTAAACTGTGGTCTTCACGCCACCTCTATTTGTTGGTAGGTAGTACACATTGTTTTAATCCACCTTTGTTTTATTACTTTTTCCATTTCAAACCGAAATAAAGGAATCATCCTATGATTGACTTAGACCAAACGAATATAGAAGACCAAGAGTAAGAGAATTCTTTTATCGATTTTTATTTTTAAGCGACTTCAAAAAAAGGAGGTTTCTCATATGTGTGTTCGCGGATAACTTCGTCGTTTATGAAACGATTTTGATGATTCTTTTTTTTTGGAAAGGTGATATGCCAAGGATGGTACCATGATAAGGAAACCAGGATCTGATGATGGCATCCTAGAGAAATCCAGGGGAACCTTCAATTTTTATAGGCACACCTATAACGAGTTGGGTATTTTTTATAGTAACTCGTGCATTTGCTCCCGGAAAGCACCATTTGGTGAAGTGGAACTGATGAGGAAGACCACAGATGGCTATCGGAACTACTCAATAATACGTATTCACGGGTTGCGATTCGATTATTGCTAAGCAATTTATGCTCATACAATACATATGTTGAAGTGGAGCTGATGGTGACTTCACCATCAGTTCCAGTTCTCCTGGTTCCTTACTGGGAGAACTCCTCAACAATTAACGTCCTGGTATCGGGAAAAGCAATATTTTGTAAAAGGTGATGAGCAGTTGACATTAGGCTATTGTAACTTAGATAAATTACAGACTGCCCCACTAAAAAGTGAAATATAAAAAACTTTTTTACAAAAAAAAAAAAAAAAAAACAACCGACTTCCAAAAAAATACTACATAGTGAAAAATAACTTTAATTTCGGAAGTCGGTGGCAAAAAGCTAAAATACAGATCCAAAGACACTGACTTCCGAAATTAAAGTTATTTTTCACTATGTAGTCTTTTTTTGGAAGTCGGTTGTTTTTTTTTTTTGTAAAAAAGTTTTTTTAACTTTGATTAAACATGTAAAGAGGATTATTTCGTAGTAAATAATGCTCCTTACCTGTTTAATCAAAGAGAATTCGTCCAGAGTGGGGATACAGTCTACCCCCTCTGTTAAATTCTCCTTATATATTTACTGTGGTTTAGTTTAAATCCACCCACCTTAACTGGAGACCAAAAGTTCTCTCGCAATGTTCTAATACCAACCTGCTTCATTATGTACCCAAAATTTCAATTTTTATTGTCATTTAATATTTACTGTTACACACACATGGGACAATAACAGTAGATTGTAAACACACGGGATTTCTACAACCCCCACCACCATAAAACTGCGGACATTCTTATCATACTAGTTTCTTCGCTTCTCCAGGGTGGCGGTGGTGCTATCCTCCAGCATCCAAGTGCTATCACTACCGTCCTTATCCCGCGTGGCGCTAGTCCGGACGCGGCTGGGCGCGCGACCTTTGTGCGCGCTGGCTAGCGAGCCTTCCGCGCCGCATCTCTTGGCCGCGCCCGCGCATCGGAAGGGATCGCTGCAGTTGCTTGTGAGTATTTTATAATAATATAAATCTTTATTACAGACCACATGATCCATGAGGGCAAAAACCTTATTTTATAAATGATAAGTATTAAAAAAAAACAATGAAATGGTAAAATACACATACATAAACCCACTCCTTTCTTCCCTTGCACAATATATTACATCTACGCGGCTGACCGTTTGTAGGTCTTGGTAGCATACATCCTATCATTAAAGTTCCTAAACCTCACTGTTACACTGCTACACAAACCAATCCTGGACATGAATGATACAATTCTGCTTCTCTGAATGGCATTAAACGTGCGCTAAACAGATGCGTTTTAGAGCATGGAGCCCTCTTAAAGTATCCTGAAGACGACCACCTTGTTAAGGACGCTAGAAGACCGATATCCAGACAAACAGGAGACAGGATCCATGAGTATTATTTTCACACGGTTGTGCAGCGGTGTATTGGGTAGTGGGTGCTGATAGCATTGGAGCCCAGGAAGAATAATAAAACGGCGGACAAGTATTTTCACGCCTGTATTGGACCAGTGACACACTTGGAAGGGGCGTGTTGCCACAGATAACATGACAATTTACATTTTAACGTTGGTGTTGCAATAGTAGTTGCTAAAATGCCCAACAACGGTAAAAGGTGTTCCTTCTAATTGGTGATGCTAGCTGGTTTCGTGTTGAGAGTTACAGCGAATATACATAGACCAAAAAGGTCAAAGAGACTTCTCGTGCTGTCTGCAATATTGTCGCACTGTTAGCGGGAATTCTTGGTCCAATCCGAGAAGGATCGGGCAATGATGTGGGAGGGGCAACCGAAATCAGGTATGGTTTGCCCCTACCACATCCTTGCCCGGATATAAGTTGCCAAACTAAAGTCCAACATAATAATAACCAATTTCGCTTCTAGGACGTGACGCGTGCAGTAAAAGGCGCCCATTCATCGTCTCCAGCTGTGATGGGCTGCCACCAAACCGAGCTGGTCTGCCTCAGTCTGTCGGCCAACGGCGCTCGACTAGCCACCGCGTCTGAACGAGGCACCATCATCCGCGTGTGGGACACCGCCACCAAGCACATGCTGCACGAACTGAGGCGCGGCTCTGACTACGCTGATGTTTACTGGTGAGTGTTTCTGAATGAACAACGGGTCTTAGCCAGTAGCCACCGCGTCTGAACGAGGCGCCATCATTTGTTTTTTTTTATTTATTTTGTTTAAGGACGCTGCTACAAATGGGTAGTCAAATCATTACTTTTTTACACAAAAGTATGTTTATTAAATAAAATGCTTTGCATTCTTAAAATATTTTTTGGCCGAATTGTTGATAGATGTGCATGGTATGGCATGCATAAATGTGAACTATAAATATAATTTCAGATAAGTACATTTTCTCAATAAATGTATCTAAGTAAAAATGTTCACTTCAGTACATTTACTGAGAATCTGTACCTGTCTAAAATTATATTTATGGTTCAGAATAGTACCATGCACATCTATCAACAATTCGGCCAAAAACATTTTAAGAATGCAAAGCATTTTATTTAATAAACATACTTTTGTGTAAAAAAGTAATGATTTGACTACCCATTTGCAACAGCGTCCTTAAGTACTTATTTCAAAAACATTTTGTAGACTTTACAGGTCAACCCAAGAAAAAGTTTGAAAACAAGTTACCCGTTATGGTGTCTTTTACGTCAATTTTACCGTTTTTGAGACACGATGTCTCAGCTGTTGGTTTCTTTGCCCATGATTCTCGAAAATCGAAATATCCTTGTGTAGATGTATTAGGTATTTAATGATAAAAAAAAATTGCACAATACAAAGTGAAAAAAATATTGTTAGGACCTTTAGGAGCTGACATGTTTTGTGTTATCCATAAACAGTTCTACTCACACTCGTTGAATTGTTTTCAGTATAAACTTCAACCAGTCAGGTTCGCTGGTGTGTTGCGTGTCAGATAAAGGCACGCTGCACGTGTGGACGGCGCGCGGCGCGTGGACGCGTCTCGCTGCCGCACACGCGAACCCCGACGTTAAGGCTCTGTGCGCCTTTACCGATGATAACACCGCTGTCTGTAAGTACTCACACACTTGTTTTCAACTGCACCCTTACCGCGTTCACACCCATATAGTTGTGATAATTCTTTTGGCGCGTGGTCAAAATCTGAACTAACGCAGCCATCTTGATTTTTCAATACATTTCACAAAAAAAAAATGCACAAATGTTTACCAACAGCGCCCCCCTGTCAAAGTCATCCGAACGCCAAAAGATCCTTGTAGCAGTGGATTGATGTTGTTGCAGACTTTTATTTTCAACTAATTTGTTCAGCTTTTGTACATTTTTGACAAATTATCTATAATTTGTATACAACTAGTCTTTAAACTTGCTTTAGGTGTAAAGGATAAATAAGACTAGTTGACACAACATGTTGAATTCATGTTTTATAGCTTGGTGTAAACGCGGGTTGATGCAACATCCAATAGTAATCTTGGACATTAAAACATATCACCTGTCAACTAGTGATCGGTGATAACAGTAGGGGAAGACCAAAATAAAAATGGCCAAGTGCGTGTGGACCATGCAAAATGAAGGGTTCCGTAGTTAGAATGAATTTATCTTAAGAACAAACTTAACATTGTACTTAGTTGAAAAACATGTTCTCCCATACATTCCAACTGCAAACGTAAGTTTTTACGCACAGTATAGAACTATTTTCTATATTTTCTTCACAATTTTAGGCTCAAGGCCCAAAAACTAGGCGCCATATTTCACTCCATCTGGCAACATCGTTCCCTTAAATGGCAATATCGTTCGTAACACACTATCGATCGGAATCTGCTCATTTTGACAGTTCAACAACATTAATTGCGTTATTTACGTTGTTGAGCAGACAAATTTTTCGAACAGATGAAGCAATGAATCAGCAATTTGCTTCATAATTATTCAAACTCCGATTGATAGTGCGTTACGCAATTAGGGTGCTGATGTGAGAATTAATAAAGTTCGTTTCACGTAACAATTCCCTTCGTCGTTGTACGGTCTACGTACATTGACCCTACTTCTGGCTGACAAGGCGAATCAATAAGTTCACTTGTCACAACAAATGCCGCTACTTACTCAGTGTGCAATTAACCAACCCGCGGAACAGACATACATGTAATGATCACCAACCTTTACGGTGTACGACACTAGTGATAAATAAAGTTTTGGGTTACTATTACTATGTGAAGTGTTTTACATGTTGGACACACTCGCTACTAAACAAACTACACAAACAGTACAGTGTACAGTCCAGGAACTAATCCGGACCGTACATTTTTTTTTTTTTTTTTTTTTTTTTTTTTTTTTTTTTTTTTTTTTTTTTTTAGTAACCCAACCCGACCGACCACACACACACACACAACACACACACATGTGGTCTGTAGACCGTACAGTCGTCATGTTGACACCATTGGTTTTCATTGAAGGAATGGTTTTTGTAAGCAATTATTCAATGAAAAGCATTGGTGCTAACATAACGGCGAAGGGAATTCTTTCGTGAAACGTATTTACTGATGATCATAAATAATATCTTACTTATGACAAATAAAAGTGACACATACGAGTCACATAATCGCGTGACAAGCACCTTTTATAATTATCTTAATGACACACGTGGTGATTCTAATAGTACATCTGTTATTACTTATTATATTACTAGTTTTTGCCCGCAACTTCGTTCGTGGTAGTCGTAAGACTCACAATATATACAAAAAAATATAAAACGCACATTTTTCGTTTTTGCTTAGCGTTCTTTCTGACATTTTTTTTTTGTTTTTGCTCGGTTCCTAAGGGTGCTAGCGTGATGTTAAATAGCCCAAAGCCTTCCTCAAGAATTGTGCTATCAAATGCAAAAAGATTTTTTGAAATCCGAAAGGTAGTTCAAGAGATTAGCGCGTTCAAACATACAAACAAACAAAAAATCAAACTCTAGTTTGTTATTAGTATAGATAATTAAGTATAGATAACACCATGCCAGTTTTCATCGAAAGGTTGCGCAGAGGTGTACCTATAAGACCCCATGTGATAGGGGGATAGGGGACGAGCCTATTGCCATCAACCAGGCACAAATTCAGAGTCCATGCTACTATGCTACTGGCAAATTCCTGATGGAAAAACCCCATTAAAACTTTATCTTGGGAACTGGCAATGGAACCCGTCATGCTCAGCAGTAGCAGCAGTAGTGGTATTATTTACGTTTATTCATTTTCGACGGCCACGGGGATGGTACACGCGTTTGGGGTAAGAGATGTTTATGTGTGTCTGTTACCATTTTTATCGGAAACGGCTAGGCCGATTTTGAAACGGTTTTTTGCTTTAAATGAAATTAAATGATTATTTCTAAGTATATCAAATGTAATGTTTTATTTAAGTAGATCTTTGACACTTTTACACGTCAATGTTTTAAAACTAGATGGCGCTGACATTTCCTAGCTGACTGATCCTTGATAAGAAATGCCGAAACAAACTCGGTCTTGTCATTTTTTATTCGGATTTTATGCGTGTCCAACAATGCAGGGCCATGCCTGGAAGGGCCTTTTGAAGAAAGAGCCATAGCAGCTTTGAGTTGACCTGCCCCAACAGACGGCATGTATGCATCAGTCATCGTGAAGCTCAACCCTATTTTAGGCAGCTCAACGACCCGTCACACGACGCTTACCATAACCCACAAAACTAAATAACCCTTTCTTTTTCTAGTGATATGTGAGGACGGCACTTTCCACAAGTTCACGTTTGCGGCCGAGGGCAACTGTCACCGCAACGATTTTGAATACTTTCTACAGGTATGTTAAATTTAAGGACGCTGTCACAATTTCCAAATGAGTAGTCAAATCATTACTTTTTTACACAAAATTATGTTTATTAAATAAAATTATTTGCATTCTTAAAATGTTTTTTGTCCGAATTGTTGATAGACGTGCATGGTACGATTCTGAATTATAAGTATAATTTTACATATGTACAGTTTCTCAATAAATGTAACGGAGTCAAAATTTTTACTTTGGTACAATTATTGAGAAAATTTAACTATTTAAAATTATATTTATAGTTCAGAATCGTACCATGCAACATCAACAATTTGGCCAAAAAACATTTTTAGAATGTAAAGCATTTTATTTAATAAACATACCTTTGTGTAAAAAAGTAATGATTTGACTACCCATTTGTAACAGCGTCCTTAATACATGTATACAGTCAGTAGAATCCGCCTATATTGACACCGAAAGGAAGTGACAAACTCGTCATGCTTAGCTGACGTCATACAAAGCATAGTCTTACATAAAAACTTTTTTACAAAAAAATACAACCGACTTCCAAAAACAACACTACAAAGTGAAAAATAACTTAAATTTCGGAAGTCGTTGTCTGGTTAAATATGTTTTCGTTTCGTTTCGGTTGTATTTTTTTGTAAAAAAGTTTTTATTTTTCACTTTTTAGTTGTGGTACCTACCCCACACAAATTCTAATACCACTACCTGCAAAACATACTAGAACATCATCCATATAAAAGTGGGGGAAAAAATACGTATTATTGAAGCTAACTCAAAAACTACCCGAACAAAGTTAATCAATTTTATATGGGACCAACTTTGATGTATACCCTCTCGAATAAAACAATTTTTTTTCAAATCGGACGACTCTGTAAAAAGTTATGCATGGTCATACAAAAAACGTGTCGAATTGAGAACCTCCTCCTTTTTTTCGTCGGTTAAAAATAAAAATCTTTCTATTTTTGTTAAGTATTTAGTTTAATAGACGGAAAAATTACAAATTGTATGTATCTATTAATAATAAAAACAAAGAAAAAGAAACATGTGCTGATACAAAACCAATAGAATAAAAATTATAATACATAGTAAATACTTTTACATTAATTTTTTTTTTTTTTTACATAGGAAATCAATAATTTTTGTCTGCTTTTGTTTATTTTGTTACTATAACCGGACATAATTTCTTAAAAATAGGCCATAATAAGAAAGAAAGAAAGAAAAATATTTTATTTGGCACACGCACAGGAAAAACAGTTAAAAAGGAGCATATAAAAGTAACAAAACAAACATTAAAAACAGAAAAAAAATAAAAATATTAAATGAAAATTCAGACTAAAAAAAGAGACCTGTGCGAGGCCAAAAAGTCTCCCATCTCAGCATAAAGCTGCGATATTTAAAAAATAAATACTAATAAGCGGTAATAAGCGACATGTCAAGCGAAGTCATTATGTCCGAACTTTGTGGTATAGAATTTTATATGAAAACCAAACTTCGCACTGCAATTACTTCAAATTCTTAATTATAAGTCTGAAATCGCCAACAATCCTCGTGCCTTCTCTGTATGAGAAGAGGCCTTTGCCCTGCAGTGGAACAGTAGTAGGCTGGTATTATAGTAATAACAATAATTTATTTTAAGGCGCGGTAGTAGGTCAATAATCATAAAAAATTGATTTCTTGGATTGTCGAGTATGACGTAACGCAATTAAACTATACGACGCAAAAAATACAGTGGACAGAAAAGGGTTTAAAGTAAAATTTTAACCGAATAGAATAATAATATTCCCATTAAAAAATTTGGAAGTTGCTCCACAAATATAAACTTTGGCGTCGAACATCTCTGTATTTTCAGCTATAACGACATTCTTTTTATTTTTTAGAAATTAATAGAATTAGCATTTTTTTTTAAACTTTAACCGGACAATTATTTAATTTATTGTATATATTCTGAATAATCTAAACAAAACCCGGAAAATAAATGCACATTCGCAGCTTAGTCACATCTCGGCAACACAAATATTATTTTCAATTTTCAACCTTATTTCAAGCCAGCTAATGGTGACAATAGATTACGCGGTTGTGTGCCGTTTAAATTCGTAGTCAGTCCACGCCTTAATCTGTATTCTAATTTCCATTTCAGGTGGGTGACGACGACGAATTTCTGCAATGATGTTTTTTTTAATAATAAATTGACTATGGATGATATAGTTATGCCTATAATAAGTGATACTGATAACACAGTGAAAAGTGATGTTATATATAGTAATATAATTATAAATAACACCCTAATGTTACAACGCTTACTTTGAAATTCGTGATAATTTCAGTAAATAATATATAAAGATGAACTGTACGTGTGACATGCACACTCTCGCGGTTTCTTATAGTAGTTCTTATTATAGATATTTTTCCATAAATTGTATGTAAATAAAAGCGCCGGTTTCATTACTAAAAGTCCTAGTTAATTAATAAAAAAAATCTCTATTTTGTAATAGTAATATTTCATAATATTGGAATGCAGCGGTTCATCGAAATAGCAAACTCAATAGATAGGTTCGAGTTGTTTATTTCGGTATTCCACTGTATTTCAAGACTTTACTATGAGGCATTAAAGTCCAAAATTATATAAAAAGACGAACTAATTTAGTCTTAAGTGCAATATCCGTTGACTAGGTTGTTTAGTAGTGACTTCGGCTTAGTTATAGCACCTATATTATAAATCCTCCTGTAATATTTGTTTTAGGGAGCGCCACTTATCTATAACCTGGCACAATATATTTTATTTTGATATTAAGATAATGTTACAAGGTCAACGAAATATTACATTTGAAGTTCGTGAATTGACTCGTAAGAAACACTAAAATATTTGGTATCTGTATGTCTCTTGATTTTTTTCTACCATTTTCTACTTAAGATTTTTATATTGGCAAGAAATTGAACTAACAAAGTTGCCATGTTTTATTAATATTAATAAGAATTTTAAGGCTTGAGAAACTTCAAAACGGCGTATTTTATAAAATTATTTCTAGTTTGTTCCTTCAGACAGGTACTAATTCACGAACTTTAACATTTAGTTTTTAATAAATATAATAAACTTAGTTTACCACGGCTTTCATTCGTTAAATTTTAGTTCATTCGAACCACAACGGCAAAAGACAGGGCACTAAATTGCATTTTTTATTTTTAGGTTTAAAATGATCAAGTATAAATGATTTTGTTGTACGTAACAATGTTTCATCACGTTTTGGGCGTACCATACCTATTTTGATTATTCAAAAATGTCTTCAGTGTTGTTTCAACCCATTCCAATTTAGTACGTTCACCGAAAAGGTCACATTTACGATGAGTCGAAAGTGGGCTTTTTAAAGGAGAGACTAGATTGACCGCTCAATCCATTGATGATGTCGACCGTTCAGATCGAACCAGTGAGGTGCATGGCAGCAGGATTACGTTAATAATCCGCCTTCGATTATGTTCTGAGGCGATCAATATGATCTGGTCGACGTGGACCGAACACAATCTAGTTGCACCTTAAGGCAAAAGCGCCAGGGTAGCCCGCGAAATTCAAATTTTCTTACGTTTTTTTGCAATTTGCATGCCAGTATTAGGTTGTATTGGTGATCAAAATATAATTCGCGACCGTAACAAGTAAGTATTTACAGAATTATAATTATTAAAATTATCAATACAACTCTTAGTTAGGTGCTGCTGGGACTACCACGATTCTGCAGTGGTTCGACTATGTTCCCAGAAGCGCACACTGATGGGATTCATGCTCTTATAAGGAAGCAGTGTGCGTCGCTGCTGAGTCGTGTTAGGTCCAGTAGCAACAGAATGATAAGCGTGTTCGCGGACAGGTGGCACTCCACTGCTGCACTGCGTTTGCATACTGCACTGTGAGCAGTGGACAGTTCCTCCCGGTCCTATGGTGTGTAACCGTGTCCTTAACAGCTTTTATTTTGTGTGTGTTGTTTTGTTTGTTTTATTTAGATTTGAATTAGTTGTTTGAATTTAAGACCATGTAATACTATTGAATGACTGTTTCATGAAATCTTGACATTTGAGGATTAAGTATACCTAAGTCGTAGTATTATATTGGTGCCGATTCTCTTGTGAACGCACTAAACTAAAATTAGAGAATCGCTATCTTTTACTAACAGGCAGCGCGAGAAAAGGACGACTATAGCTATGCACTAAGTTGGAGATGTCAAACTAGTTCACGCCTTGCGCTTCACCGTGTTTTTTAGTCGACATGTTTTTACGTGTCGTCTAAATGTCTATGGAAAAATTAGTTCTAACTAATTTGACAGCTCTAATTTACTTTTGTCCCTTTCTTGTCATAATAGAGAGAAAAAGTTAGCAATAGCCTAAATTAAGTTTAGTTTGTGCACAACAGAATCGGCACCAGTGTCTGTGCCCAAGTACTAACTTAAGGGGTTTAGTACTAATTCTAATGATTATTATTCTGTAAATACCTACATATTCATAGTATCACCTTTGTACGTATTTTTCTGTTCCTTTCTGTTTATTTGTGTGTACATAAATGGTTAAATACATAAATAAACATTCGTTACGGTCGCGAATTATACTTTAATCAACATTCAACCTGATACTGACTTGCGAATTGCAAAAAAACGTAAGAAAAATTGAATTTCGTGTGCTACCCTAGCGCTTCCCCCTTAACAGTTTACAGTAAATGCTCACAATTAAAAAAATATCTTAGCTTAATATTCTTCCGAACAGAAATTTGACAGAAACATGACTTGTACCTATTGTCTTTATTACCCTTCATTAATGAGGTAATGGTGCCGATTCT
The DNA here is from genome assembly GCA_946251885.1 of Cosmia pyralina. Taxonomy (NCBI): domain Eukaryota; kingdom Metazoa; phylum Arthropoda; class Insecta; order Lepidoptera; family Noctuidae; genus Cosmia; species Cosmia pyralina. The sequence goes on along the minus strand of OX276342.1, from coordinate 18,010,972 downwards.
GTTGTGTACAAACTAAACTTAATTTAGGTTATTGCTAACTTTTTCTCTCTATTATGACAAGAAAGGGACGGAAGTAAATTAGAGCTGTCAAATTAGTTAGAACTAATTTTTCCATAGACATTTAGACGACACGTAAACACATGTCGACTAAAAACACGGTGAAGCGCAAGGCGTGAACTAGTTTGACATCTCCAACTTAGTTCATAGCTATAGCCGTCCTTTTCTCGTGCTGCCTGTTAGTAAAAGATAGCAATTCTCTAATTTTAGTTTAGTGCGTTCACAAGAGAATCGGCACCAATATGAAAGAGGCTTGACTAATGATATATACGTACTCCTGTGTTGAATAGGACGAAGAGGAACGCGTCTAATAAAATTAAAATACATATAAATACATGATGTGCTTTTTGGTAGAAATGTTACAAGGTCTTAATTCAGGCTATTTTAGGGATTGAATGTGGGTGAAAATGGAGGGTGGGGGGAAACCTAGGCCCACAGATATTTCGCCAAGTAATAAACGCAAGATTGACAAATCTCGCGGTAATTGTGAAGAACTTGAATGTTTGTGATGTTTTCTTATTATTGTAATGCAATAAAAATGTTGTTATTCAATAACCATAGAATAGTTACATAAAAAGCAATAATCAATATGTTATCTTAGCTACTTTCTGCAAATTAGTTAATTATATACACAGGGTGTTCCTAACATGGAAATCTGTTTTATTTACTGTGGGATTGAGTTCCACTTTAGCATAAATAATTTGTGGTCTGATTTGTGTTCACAGTTTTCTAAGAGACTCTGTTATATTAGCTGAATTTGTAACACATGTTTACTTACATCATAATTTATATGCCTATCATTAATCGTTGTTATATAAAATCATTTTATAACATAATTTTTATAAATTCGTTCATCATTCATTCCTTGTGTTTTATTGTTATCGCTCAATGTTAAATTGTACCTTTTGCATTTGCTCATATTATTAGTGGAGTGATCCCAAAAATTCGTTCTTTTCTAGATATAATTATCCAATATTCTGTAGCCATTAAAATTTTCATCGTTATTTTTAATTTTAAATAGTCTTATTTGAACTGAGAGAATATTTAAAAGTTGAAATATTAATCAGCTTGTATTGAGTACATAATATGCAAGCCCTTGTGTAAAATTATATTGTAAAGATATTTTATGTATAATTATGTAAATATTTTTAATAGTCACACATTAGTTTTTGTACTTGACATTAGAAAAATAATGATACTTTGTCTCAGCTTGAAACGTATTTAATCACTATACCTAGTAATAATTATTTAGGGCTACAAAAACGAGCACATTTGGACACTGTAAATACGGAGTTTCGGAATACTTAATGATTTATTTTTTTATGAAATTGTAAAGACGACAGGGACTCCACTGTTTTGTATAAAAGCTTTAGAGGTATAGATATGTACCCGAATAGGGTTATTTGGAATTTTAACATTAAAATTTTCATTTATAAAACTTGTTTTATTTGCTGAAAATTGACATTCACCTGGCAGACCATGTTATTCCCAAATAGAAAAGATTCATTGGATGGTGGAGCCATTGTACTCTCAATAGGCTCTTATATTCTCTTTAGGCCCTACACATTAGTGGCACAATCACTTAATGATGCTGGTTCTGCAGTTGTAAACCACTAAATATACACACATTTATAAAAGCCTATTACTTAATAATTTTCTCCAGTCATTGGAAAGTTTTCTTTCCTACATAGTAGGGAATGTGGTTGGCTATAATAATAGCACAGTATATAAGTATCTTTGTAACTGGGTCCTGGATATTGCAAAAATTTCAGAGCTAAAAGCGTTTCTTGTGGGATCTACTTTCAGCCAATTGATCTCATAAATAATTTGAAGCAATTGGTAGCTTGTCATTTCTTCTCAAGGAGCTCGTGGCTAAGTAATAACAGCCGCACGGGTCGATCCATCAGGTTAAGCTACGCTTGTCGGGGTCGGTCCGTGGATGGATGACCATCTTTACATATCGAGACTCCTCCGTAAGCCGTTGGTCCCGGTTGTCGTTCGTGGATCTTTGACAGTTGTTACGGGTCGTCAGAAGTCCGAAAGTCTGACAACCAGTCTTACCAAGGGGTATCGTATTACCCAGTTACTGGATTGTGGTCAGATAGGCAGTCGCTCCATGTAAAATACTGGTATTCTGCTGCATCCGGTTAGACTGGAACTGAAATCAGAGTCCAACAAAGTTGGGAAAAGGCCAGGCAGATTGATTGTCATTTCTTGTCAGAAGGGGCTTGTGGCTAAGTAATAACAGCCGCACGGGTCGATCAATCAGGTAAGCTACGCTTGCTGCAGTTGGTACTTGGATAGGTGACCATATATTTACATACCGAGACCCCTCTGTGTTACAACAACACAACACTGTTATTTAAAAGCCAATTATTTTTAAGAGTAAGTGTGGAGTTTCTTGCTGGCTCTTCTCCATAGGAAACAACAAATTGGAACTAAAAAAAAACTTTATTCAGTTCAGAAAAAAAAAAATGTGGTGTATGTTACGGCGAGTATAGTTCTATTGTGGGAGTAGAAACTGTGCACCTAGCTCCTGACGTTTCATAAGTGCCCAATGTAGGTTTAGGTATGTGAAATAAAATATTTTGATTTTAATTGTATTACCCAGTACCTGGGCTGTGGAGGTCAGATAGGCAGTCACTCCATGTAAAATACTGGTATCCAGCTGAAGCCGACCTCAACATAGCTAGGGGAAATTCTAGGCAGATGATGATGATGGTAGCTTGTCATTGTGGAAAATACTCCTGAGATTTGCAACCTTTTGTGAAATAAAACCACATGTAACAATTCATTAGCTTCATTCTATAATTCATAAATTAATATTTACAATATAAACTAAGTAGCTAGGTAAGCTTAATCACTTTCTGGTTTCTGTCTTCCAAATGGATCAGTCCATACCTTCATATCTGAAAATTTAATTATGTTAATAAATTAATAGGACTGAATCATAGAAAATTAAGCTTTTTAAGAACCAACCTCTTTTCTTTTAACAGTTGAAGTTTACTTTATTGAATTTAGGGCAGATTTTTCAATAGGTAGATAACTTTTATCTGAAGAATAAATGTGACAGTTTGACATATTTTCTATACAAAAGATGTCAAGCCGCCATATTTATTCCTCAGATAAGAATTATCTGATTAAGTCTTAACATTGGGCAAAACAGGCATGATTTTAAATGTTTGAGTCTAGTAGAACAAAAAAAATAAGCCTACATTAAGGGGGTACCCACAAATACAAAAACTGGTACGTACTTAAATAATTTCAATTCATCGCAATACATACATAATATGACACAGGAGCATGTAGCTAAGTAATAACAGCCACATGGGTCAATCCATCAGGTTAAGCTATGCTTGCCGGGGTTGGTCAGTGGATGGGTGACCATCTTTACATACCGAGACTCTTCCGTGCCTCAGAAAGCACGTTAAGCTGTCGGTCCCGGCTGTCATTCGTGGATCTTTGACAGTTAGGACAAGTCATCAAAGCCGGAAAGTCTGACAACCAGTTTTACCAAGGGGTATTGTATTACACATTTACTGGGTTGTGGAGGTCAGACAGGCAGTCGCTCCATGTAAAATACTGGTATTCAGCTGCATTTGGTTAGACTGGAAGCCGACCCCAACATAGTTGGGAAAAGACTACATGCAGATTGTTTGAGCCATACTTAATATCAAATTTTCCTTCCAGCTCCAGCTGGCAGATTGATTGACATAGGTAATATGACAGAAGATTAGGTACTTACTCCCAGGTTGAATGTCTTCCTGGTTTATATTTTTTCTTCCTACCTTCTGAATTTCTTCTGAAAGAATAACAACATAATTATTTTAGGTTAACAGAAGCAAGATGGATTTGTTTTGATGAAAGATTTACAGTAAACCAGTAAACTTACTATATCTGGAAGGGTCTATCATAGGGGCAATAGCAATGGGATAGAGAGCGAGTCCAATGAAGCCTACGAATCCAGAAATGAAGGCGGCATATCGCCAGCCTTTAAAGAATGCCATGTTTATGTTATTTCAGTTTTTGGACAATTTATTTTGTAAACCATCGGCTTAGCCTCAACCCGCTCAGTTCATGTGTTTGACACAATACAATAACATTGACATTTTGAGATTGACTTTGACACAAATGTCAATATCAATTTGTCATACTTTGATCTGACATTTTCATCGCTAAAGATTGAGTAAAGGGCTTTTTAGAATAGAATATAATTTTATTTTCTATCTATCTATCTAATCTAGTTATTTCCCAAACTAAAGTTATTTTACACTGTGTAGTATTTTTATGGAAGTCTGTTTTATCGTTTTTGTAATTTTTTTTTCTCTAACTATATTTTATTTAAATGTAATATAAACATAACCTAAAAATAACAAAATTATATCCTAACATAACTAAAACAATTAAAAAACTAAAATATGGCATCGAAAAATTCCTCCGCATCGTTGTCGACTGGTAAAGTAGGTACCCAAGAGACTGGCGGCATTGCCACGTTGTATGGCAATGCTAAGCCTCTGGCCAAGGTAAAAGCCAGCCCTTGGGTCATGGGAAGTGTCAACCAGCCGCTTGGAGATTAATCTATCTAATCTAGTTAGATTAGATAGACAGAAAACACAGGCTAGTTAGCCTGTATTGTCCCTCTGGAGTGCAAAGGCCTCCCTTTCCTTTTTCCATACAATTCTGTCTTTTGCTAGTGTCGGCCAGTCCTGTTGGTAGGAGTCAAGCTCGTCCCACCATCTTTGTCCCGGCTTGGTATGAGTTAAAGGGTATAGCTGTGACATTATACTGATGACATGGAATACAAATAGTACAACCATTGATTATAACCCATATTTTTTTTTCTTTTTTGTTACCTAGTACACACGGCTACACATCAAGCTATACATTTCCAGTTTACACTGCGAGATCAGCTTATACTGGAAATGTATAGCTTGATCTGTAGCCGTGCGTACCTACACTGACACAAGAACAAATATTAATCACAACAACAACACTATCCTTTTCACGTGCATGTTGCAGACCGACTTGAATCCGAGCCTCAAGCGCCCGCAGAAGCCAATCAATTGCACAGTCACTCGAAACTTATTGTAAATAATTACAGATTTGATAGTACGTAAGATGGTCTGGTCTGACTCTGCGTTATTACATAGCTTCACTGCCTTTTCAGCTGCATGCTGTGAAGCCAATTTCGCAGTCAGTCATTTCGATTCGTATTATCATGAATGGTATTGTGGTTTAGTCCCATCTCGGCACCCATGAATTTATTGGGATTTTTTGTTGGCATGATAAATAAATTCTTGGGTGACGAGATGTGTATGGAAAAGGAGATAGGTACCTATGAGTAGTTGCGCTGTAGACAAGTAGGTAATTAAAGGTTTAACCCTTATCCTTTGACAAAGCACAATGGCAATTAGCTACTTGTAGTCGGAATCGGAACCTCTAAATATACATTTCGTGCAAGAATGTTAATGCCATTGAACCACATTTTAACAAAGATTACATTATAATGGGTGATTCATTTAGAGGTACTTTTTTCAAAAGTAAAAAAAAAATGAAACTCCCAATTTTATCGGGTTATCTTTATTATCATACAAAAGAACCATACATGACATGTATTTTTTATTTAAAGATTATTTCTTTCAAATGTTGGCCGTAACTTTGTTAACGTCCATTCTGAAGTTCTAATTTTCGAGAGCGTCCGAGTATTTCGAGTGGTATTTGGCGAATATCGCGAGTAATACTTATTGGATTTGTATTCCTCAATCGTACCCGAGTTATCCATGTAGACTTTGGAATTTACATAGCCCTAAAGGAAGTCTAGAAGTGAGATATCACACAAACTAGGCTGCCAATTCAACGGTCCGAAGCGAAATAACTGTGCAACGAATTGTTCTTGCAATTGGAATTTCAGAATGGACCATGTTAGCCGCAGTTACCGCCAATACTTTAAAGAAATTGTCTTTAAAAAATAAATGTCATGGATGGTTCTTTTGTATGTTAATAAAAATAACCAGATAAAATTGCTGTTTTCACTTTTCTTTTACTTTTTAAAAAAGTACCTCTAAATGAATCGCCCGTTACATTCAAGTAGGTACCTACTTAGGTAGTAGTTAGTTCATACGCAAAATACGCGCATTGTCGTGGAGTTGCGGATACCAGCCCGTATTACCTATTAGGTAGTAGTTATAACTTCATGGGTTTTGAAAAGTTAATGAGTAGAATAGTCCTATTTTGAAGTGATCGTAGGTATTTGTAAAAACCGTCAAATCGCTAACTAAACAAGATGAGATCTGCATAACACAACACATTTCAACAGCTATAATTTATTATAATTACTAGCCGTTGTCCGCGCGGATGTCAGAAATTATCCCACGCGAAAAAAACCGGGATAAAAAGTAGTCCAATGTGTTAATCCAGGTTATAAACTATCAGTCAACAAGGAACCCTTAGCCGACGTTTGCACGGACGTAAAAATAATGCGGCGGGATTTTATCGCGCACTGAATTTTCAACTCTCGGTGTTGAGCCGAGCATTGAGAATCCAACCTAACAACAACACCGTACATCCCAGCGCGTTGAAAGAACACACTGTTGGATTTTCAACTCACGACCGCTAAGCAGAGCGTTGAAAATCCAGTGCGCAAAAAAAAATCGCCGCGATATTTTTACGTCCGTGCGATTGTCGACTAACTGTAAGCTTAGGTATTTATGCTAGTGACAGAACCTAACAATTGTCTCTACCTAACAATATTATTAGTTGATTGTGTCATCAAGATTATTATCATTGTAGGTAGGTACTAAGTAGGTAGGTAGGTACCTACGTTTGGATGCTGTTGATGACTAACTGTTTGTTTGTTTGTTTGTTATTGTTCGTTTTACAAGTGCAAATGACAAAGTGTACCTAATCATTATATCGTCAGTCTGTCGAATGGGATTAATTAATCTATTGTTTAATGTAACTAAGTCATCATCATCTGCCTAGCCTTTTCCCAACTATGTTGAGGTCGGCTTCCAGTCTAACCAGGTGCAGCTGAATAGGTATACCAGTATTGACATGGAGCGACTGCCTATCTGACCAACACTTCCTGAATAGTAGGTGCGATCACAGAACAGTTAAAGAAATACGATACTCCTTGGTAAGACTGGTTATCTGACTTTCAGGATTCTGACGATCTGTAATGACTGTACGAATGACAGCCGGGACCGTGCTTTCTGAGGCACGAAGGGGCTGTATGTAAAGATAGTCACCCATCCACGGACCATACCCGGCAAGCGTAGCTTAACCTGACCGATCGACCCACAGAACAGATATTCTGTGGGTCGACCCGTGCGGCTGTTATTACTTAGCCACAAGCCCCGCTACATTTATAGCGCATCGTGAATGAATGAATGAATGAATTGCACCGACCCCAGCGTGATTACTCGAATGAACCCAGAGATTCACACTAGCCCCTGTTGCCTCATGTTACATGGTGCAACAGAAACCATATGAATAAAATACTATAGGTACACTCCTACCAACTTATCAGTGAAATGACGAAAATTGGAACTACGGCCGTCATGTTGAAATTTCATTCGATTGTGCCGACGCATGTCATTCGATTGTGTCGACGCATCGACGGTGGCGTCCTCTTTCAATTCACAGATAAGTTGGTAGGTATATACTAAAATCAAAGTCAAAGTCAAAGATTTATTTGCATACTAAGTGTACATTTTGAGGTCTTTTACAAAAGTAGGTACTTACAACTTAGCGGCCTTTTCCAGGCATCGCAAACTTTCAGGGCTAACTAGCAAACATTTAAATTATAATGACACAATAATTAAAGGGAAATGCCCATTTAATAAAGAGGTTTTGGCCAAGTGACGCCCACGAAAGAAACAAATTAGAGGCATTACGGTTGACATCATAGATAAAGATGCAAACACAATTTTTTACATAGAACTCGGTTGGACTTTTAAAAATCATAGTATAAAAATTCAAGGTTAATAAAAGACATACTTAAAGATTTCCGATTTTTTATTCGTTCTCATTTAAATATATGACGAGCACGTCATCTAGAAATTGGGCTGGGGGCATATTTGATTGAAACCTTGCCCAGCCCAAGAACCCAGGTTCCATATTCGCGTCAGGTCCTTCGTGAGAAACAGGTACGGTATCCATTGGCAAGCCGGTGTCGTCGAGAGAGGCGGGTACAGAATCCAATATAAAGCCAAGGTCGTCATCGGAAGCGGTTACAGGGTGCATAATCGTAATCAAAGTTGTCGGAATATTAAATAGAAAAACGCAGTAGAGAAAAAAATCACGAGTCGCAAGAAAACAGCACCAAACAAAATGTGAAATGTCATTGTCAATCAGTTGTCAATTACGATTATTATTGACGTCTATAGTTTTCGTCTATAGTTTTGTAAAACTTGAAACACGGAATCGGTTAAATGGATCGTATTTAGAAGCCCGAAAATAGACAAACATTTTTTTTGTCTCTAAAGAAAATAAAAGCGAAACAACTATATAATGTCAAAAATAGATTTTCCTAAATACGTATTTTTGGTAACCGGTTTTAGTGTATCGTTATTTCAGTAAATGTAATCCCTACTTTGACAGGTTTGACCAACGACCGGAAGTGTAAATACGATTGAGTTTCTTGATTAAATCGGCTTATAATTCCGGAGGTTTCAATACAAATAAGTACTAGCAATATTTTAGTTACTAAATGGGTATTTTTTTTGTATTTGTCACATTGATGGGCAAAACATGGCCAAGAATAGGCGTTTCCCTTTATACCTTCTATCATTATGTAGGATTAATCAATCTAATATATGCTGCTACTATGTATTATGCGTAAATAGACTTCCTCTCCTCTCTTCTGCTTCGTTGACCTATTGCTCACAAGCGCTACTGCTGATCATGAGGTCCTAGGGTTCGATTCCCAGGTCGGACAAAGTGTCACTTATTGAGTTTTCCATCTGGAATTTCTCAATAGCAACCCGGAGTCTGGATTTGTGCTCGGTCGATGGCAATAGGTTTTACATGGCAATGGAATGAGACTTGAACATTACTGGTGAAATGTGGCTGTACTTTGGACATAGGTACACCTCTGCCTAACCCTTCGGGGATTGCAGGCGTGATGTTATGTTATGTTATGGTAAATACTACATAAATAGAACCAATTAATGTGTAAGTCATTAATTCTATTAATTAAATTTAACTGCGTTTCAGTCCAATTCGGTGGGTACCTATTTTTTCCTCCAACGCAGCGCCTTCAGTACCTACAAAACAAGGACAAAAAATAATCCATTATTTTTCTATAGGTACCTAAACAACGCGATTGCTTCTAACTCCTGCAATAATTAGCATAAGCATAATCAGCCCAAATCAGCCTATAACGTTCCTAAAACAGTGAGGGAGTGGGCCGTAATCCACCACGCGGGCCCATGCGGGTTGGTAGATGTCACATGTCTTCGAATTTTTAGTTCTAGGACATGCTGGTTTCCTCACGATGTTTTCCTTCACCGTTATGAGGCAGTGGCAATGAAATAATTTTAAGTACCTACTTTAGTACTTAAAATTATTTCATTGCCACTGCCAGGGTTCGAACCCCATCAGACAGGCGCTTTATTTTTAAGTAAAGCGCCTGTCTGATGGGGTTCGAACTCACGACCTGTCGCGGCCGTTACTAATGGACCACCACATGCTCCTGTAATCAATCAATCTGCCTAGCCTTTTCCCAACTATGTTGGGGTCGGCTTCCAGTCAAACCGAATGCAGCTGAATACCAGTATTTTACATGGAGCGACTGCCTATCTGACCTCCACAACCCAGTGACAGGGCAATACGATACCCCTTGGTAAGACTGATTGTCAGACTTTCGGGCTTCTGACGACCCGTAACGACTGTCAAAGATCCACGAATGACAGCCGGGACCAACGTCTTAACGTGCTTCTGTAATAATTATTGTAATTATATTGTACCAGGTACTTAATGTGGAGGCGACTTAGATAGGTAATTCAATACCTACCTACCTACCTACGGCTACGGTACGCTAAACGTCGCGTCGCGCGTCGTGCGTGCGTCACTGAGGCTGCCACAGACAGGCGCGACGCGCCGTACGGGTCGATCGATCAGGCTAAGCTACGCTTGCCGCAGTTTGTCCGTGGATGGGTAATCATCTTTACATACCAAGACCATTCCGTGCCGTAGAAAGCACGTTAAGCCGTTGGTCCCGGCTGTCATTCGTGGACCTTTGACAGACGTTACGGGTCACCAGAAGTCCGAAAGACTGACAACCAGTCTTACCAAGGGGTATCGTATTAGGTACCCAGTAACTGGGTTGTGGAGGCAATTGCTCCATGTAAAATACTAGACTGACTAAAATACTAGGTTAGACTGGAAGCCGACCCCAAAAGGCTAGGCAGATGATGATGAGTACCAGTACCTAGCTATTAGTTTTAATTATTTTTATATATTAATTATTTTGCATACTATTGTATAGAATCAAGTTCTTCCAACTGAACAGACAGCTCGGCTGTCCAAAATCAAAACCTAGCAAGGGACATTTTTGGCAAAATACGGTTTTTTAAACCAATCTAAACAAAAAATTGTGCTGCGTCCAATGCAAAAACGACCATATTTCTATCGTAATTAGAGCAAGAGTTATGAAAATGCCAAACCTAGCAAGTGCACGTCTTAATCCGATAATAACAAAGTCAAAAATCTAGCAAGTAACATTTCCAAGTCCAAAACCCTATGAATTTGTAAACGTGACTTACTAGATTTATGAATTTGGAATAGGCCCTGTGCTATGTTTTTTTTAAAAAAAACCACTGAAGGTATGGAACGAAATTTCCAATGACTACCTATAGTAAATAGCAAGTCAGTGTGAACTGCGAAATACTGCGCAGGGTAGGACCGCGGCCGCCCGCGCCTTTCTTGCGATTTTCGATCGCGATGTTCTGCCCAAAAAGTTTAAAGTAACAGAGTTACCCAAAGAAATATCGGGACCTCGAGGCATTCCAACTCGAAAAAAGGACATCATTGTCGCCAAATTGGTACCTCTAATGCCAGAAACCAAACGACTGTTTTGGAATCAAATGCCAGTTAATGATGAATCGATTGATCTCCAAACTGAAGGCGATATGTTAGAAGAAACTTGATTTCGCCTATTTCATTATTTGATTTGTAATAAGAGGTTTTCTGAATCTTTTTTCTTTATCTTTATTTATTTATTTAGCAAGGCACACCAACGACATATTTACAATGATTATAACAATAGGATAGGTACATACATCACTTATAGGCATGCACAACATCTATCATGCATGCATCATCATGTCAGGTGTGGCATGTTTATCTTTTTTTTTAACCGACTTCAAAAAGGAGGAGGTTATCAATTCGTCGGAACCTTTTTTTTTTTTTTTTTTTTTTTTTTTTATTTTTTTTTTTATGTATGTTCCCCGATTACTCGAAGATGGCTGGACCGATTTGGATTATTTTTTTTTTGTTTGAAAGGGTATACTTCCCAGGTGGTCCCATGATCATCAAGTCAGGATCTGATGATGGGATCCTGGAGAAATAGAGAGAACTCTTCAAATTTTATAGGCACACTTGAAGCGATTTGGATAGTTTTTGGAAGAGTACTTTCTTGGAGTGGTCCCATTTCAATTTGGTGAAGATCTGATGAAGAACTTCTGAAATAGGCAACGGAACTCCTCAATAAATGATAGCAAATGGACTGGGATTGTTGAAATCTCATGTCTGTTTGTTGTTTACACCAGTTCATAACATAACATCACGCCAGTACGCTGTGAAGGGGTAAGCACATGTGAACCACTAAAAAGTGAAAAATAAAAACTTTTTTACAAAAAAATACAACCGACTTCCAAAAACAACACTGCAAAGTGAAAAATAACTTTAATTTCGGAAGTCGGTGGCAAAAACGAAAATACATTTAATCAGACACCGACTTCCGAAATTAAAGTTATTTTTCACTTTGCAGTGTTGTTTTTGGAAGTCGGTTGTATTTTTTTGTAAAAAAGTTTTTTTTTATTTCTTTATTTGAATTTTTTTTTTTTGGTATATTGCATTAGGCAGCGGTCTTGCTCGCGTGTTACGTGGAAGTTCCTTAAATAGTAAAATTTTATTATTGGAGGTACTTCTGAAAAATATTGTCTATTATATAGCTATCTATCTTCTTTATAAATAAAAAACTTTTTTACAAAAAAATACAACCGACTTCCAAAAACAACTACAAAGTGAAAAATAACTTTAATTTCGGAAGTCGGTGTCCAGTTAAATGTATTTTCGTTTTTTGACACCGACTTCCGAAATTAAAGTTATTTTTTACTTTGTAGTTGTTTTTGGAAGTCGGTTGTATTTTTTTGTAAAAAAGTTTTTATTTTTCACTTTTTAGTTGTGGAACCTACCCCACACAAATTCTAATACCACTACCTGCAAAACAAACTAGAACATCATCCATATAAAAGTGGGGAAAAAATACGTATTATTGAAGCTAACTCAAAAACTACCAAAGCAAAGTTGATCAATTTTATATGGGACCAACTGTGATGTATACCCTCTCGAATAAAACAAAAAAAAACCAAATCGGTCCAGCCATCTTCGAGTAATCGGGGAACATACATAAAAAAAAAAAAAAATAAAAAAAAAAGGTTCCGACGAATTGATAACCTCCTTTTTGAAGTCGGTTAAAAAAGAGAAGTCCCGACTGACTGACTGATTGACTGACTCATCAACGCCCAGCCCAAACCTTTGCACCTAGAAAGCTGAAATTTTCCATAGAGATTACCTTTATAATGTAGACAAGGAATAAGGAATTCCCGGTAGTACGATCCCGTGGGATATTTTCCGAAATCCACGCGGGCGAAGCCGCGGGCAAAAGCTAGTCTTTACATAAACTTCTATCACATATAATAATTTCAGATTTTTTATATGCAAACTTCGTCGAAAACTATGCGGCCTAAAAAAAAAGAAAAAAAAATGTTTGAGAATGTGCAAAATGCGCTCTTTTATATATTGATACCTCACATACCTACTCTAGTAGCCCACTTCGAATTTTTAAGACCACCTTTCAGTCCGTTGCAAAAAAAAATGTGTTTTTCTTAATTACAAAATAGTTGGGCAAACGTCATCTAAAACTGTTCCAAATTGATAGCATTTGTTGTTCTTGAAATATCCAGCTACGACAGACGGACAGACAGACAGACTGAGTCGCACTATGGTGCGACTCAGTCTGTCTGTCTGTCCGTCTGTCGGTTCCTTTTTACTATTTTGGTACGGAACCCTAAAAATCAAGCATTCGAAATTGACACATGGGTGTTCTACTCGTGCATTTGTAGTGACAAGACCAGTAGAATTGAATATTGTTCCCCAAATTAATAGAGAAACAATTTAACAAATGGCTTCACTTTTATGTTCGCGGCGCTCCAATTTCCTTTTTTTGTTGATCTGAGTTTTTGGGCTATAACACACTGTGCGGCTGTTTGTCAAAATGGTACCTACCTTACCTCTAGTAACTTTTGTCGATACTTACCCGCGAATAGACTGCTCTGCCATCACCATCATCTACTGAGAAACCATCTTCAATGTCCTTTTTGGTAATGGTCCGGAATGATTGGGACATAATGGACCACTGACTGATAGTGGTGAAGGAGAATTTGGCATTCTGCATTTTATTACTTACCCAATGCAATTTACAAACCAGTGACTGGGTGTACCAGAAAAGTGTAGTCTTTAAGGGTGTGGTACAGACCGTGAAACTAAACAACTTTCTCCATGGGACCAACATCGTAATCGAGAAAAAATTATCAGCTGTTCCGTACAAAACTTCAATACCTACTCGACCCAAATGTATGGAACGGCTGATATTTTTTTTCTCGATTACGAGGTTGGAAAGTGGTTCAGTTTGACCACGCCTTATGTTTGACCACACTTTTCTGATACATCTTGTACTTAACTAAAAAGAGTGACAAATTCACACGCCTACGGTCACACATAATACACCATAGTACTCGTATATCTGTGAACGTAGGCATGTGAATTTTCATATAAGTACCTAAACATCAAATAAAATTACGAATTCCAAGAACAACATTTATTTATTATCTTTGGTCACAAAATCGTCTAACTTCACATCTTCGAGATTATTCTCTAAAATATCGGAAGCGTATGGCTTACTCACACCTTCTTCTAGCAACTGTAACAACCTTGCATAAACCAGAGTAGGCGCGTCAATTGCATATAAAAAGTCTATGTGATTAAATTCTCTATATGGCACTATGTAGTGATCTATTGGATTCATTAGTTGTACATACAAGTTCGTCACATCAGCGTCACTAGATAACCAATCGTTTACGGCACTGAACAGAGCGATAGGCAAAGTGATCTTGTGTATCGGGTATTCAGGAGGAAATACGTTCCCATATTCCTTGAGATTATCCTTAGCTCCGTAGTCAAACATTTGGAACTTCCCACTCTGCCTGATCTCTTGAGCGTAGTGAACCAACGTCTTGGTGGAAGCGCCCGCGGGAACGTGACCCAGAATTAATGGCAACAATGACCTGTTGAATTGTTTCTCATCGTGCCCACACAAAACAAACATTGAGTTCTCGCATATCGCTTCCTCATAGTGATTTATCTCACAAGCATGTTTTGATAACCACCTGAGCACTGAGTTTTGAGGAAGAAACTCATTAGCCCCGAGTAGTTTCATGAGGTATTCTATGTTATCGCTAAACCTAGCGAGTAGTCGTATCGGGCTTTTAATGTCTGTCATGTAGGCAACTGGAGCCAAAGCAAATCCAGCTCTCAATACTTTGTTGTATTGAGTTTTCGTAGACAGCAGTGCGAACAACACCGTGGTACCCATAGAATGTCCAATGTAATTAATTTTGACATCCCATCCTTTAACGTCCATTATGTAATCTATGACCGCCGGGAGGTCGTGTTGGCTCACTTCGTGAAATGTGAAGTTCCAGAATTCAAACGAATCTACATTTCTTGAAACATGAGCGCGGGAGTATGTGTTTCCTCGCACGTTGGCCAACCACACGTCGTAACCGGCATCAGACAAGATGTAACCCAGGCCCTTCTTTGGCCCCGGTATTATCCAGTCCGCAGAGCTCCCGAGTAGGCCGTGATGCATCAGCACTGTCTTCCTGGGGCTTACTGTATTTCTTATCGCGTTTTTAGAATATGGTATCCTATGTACTGTCAATATGTATCCGTCGTCTGTCACAATCGTGTGCGACTCCGCCGGGTAGCCATACATCGCGATCAGCTGCGGCGTGGTCATTTGGACAGTCGGGTCTTCATCCGAACACTTGTACTCCATCCCTCCCTCCGGTGCTATGGAATCAAATAACTTTTTTTCCGTTGACTCGGCTTCATCGACAAAATCTTTGAATTTTCTCTTGATCCTCCATTGTTTTTCTTCTCGTGTCTCTGGAAAGTCTGGTTTGCTGCTGTTGGTATTCATACCCAAGTAAGAAGTGATCTTTTTTCGCACATTTTCGACGTAATAGTTTTTCAATCTGCGTCCCCTTTCGCGCACATAGTTTGTGATTTGTGAGGTTCGGTTGGTGAGGCTGTCGAATACGTCGGGGAACCACGAGATCTCCCGGCACTCACTATGATGTAATTGCAATACGATTATTAACGTAAACACAACTAGTAGCGGAAGCTTCATTTTAGTGCGGAGCGGACGCGGCGCGACGACCGGTCTTACAGCGACTGTACTCGATAATGGAGCACTCGAGTAATTCATTCCCGCGCGAGAGGTCAAGGGGAAGTTATGAGTAATACATAACACACTAATTGCACATAATAATAACAAACATAATTACGATTGCTGATATACAAAGTTCATTCTGTGAATCATTCATTAACGGTCAGTTCGATAACTTACGACACTATTTATTTACAATAGTTTTATTATTTCTGGCAAAAATTACTCATTTGGTATGTTTGTGATTTATTTATATCGGTTACCTATTCTAGAAACTGTCATTTATGGCTATTATTCAAAATAGCAATAAACAGATTTAAAAAAAAGAACGATCAAAAGGAGAATTATTTTTTAACAACTAAATTTCATAATAAAAAAAAGAAAACTAAATTTAAACAGAACAAAATTTAAAGTAGGCAGAATTGGCTATCCAAACGGGCAGAGACATGTTGACTCCACGGAAAAAAAGGACGGATTTTTTTTTTTTTTTTTTTTGAATTGGCATCTCGTAGTGTGACCATGAGAGGTCTCGACTACTTAACCGGACTTTCCTGTGGGTGCCTTTAAGCGAGCTCAAAAGCCTCCAGCCAGGGGGCATAATATACGGGAAATAATAAAGCTTCCGAAAAACAACTTAACTTCCAGCGATCTGGGGTTGACTCTAATACTAACTAAGCTGTGTTAAAATGAATTACCGAAAAATTAATACAAAATTAACCGACAAAAAATGTTGTTTTTAACAAACAGACATGAGCTTATTCAAATTATAATTCTACGAAAAATAATCTGTACTTTCAAATAAACTAAATTTCCAAAAAAAATACTAAACTTCCGAAAAAAATACTAAGTTTCCGAAAACATATGTTCTGCTAAAATAATCATTTTCTTAAGCTCTATAGAAACCAGCTCAATTTCTATTATTGGTTAAAGAATAACTTTTAACCGACTTCAAAAAGGAGGAGGTTCTCAATTCGTCGGAACCTTTTTTTTTTTATGTATGTTCCCCGATTACTCGAAGATGGCTGGACCGATTTGGATTTTTTTTGTTTTATTCGAGAGGGTATATATACATCACAGTTGGTCCCATATAAAATTGATTAACTTTGCTTGGGTAGTTTTTGAGATAGCTTCAATAATACGTATTTTTTCCACACTTTTATATGGATGATGTTCTAGTTTGTTTTGCAGATAGTGGTATTTGAATTTGTGTGGGGTAGGTACACAACTAAAAAGTGAAAAATAAAAACTTTTTTACAAAAAAATACAACCGACTTCCAGGAACAACACTTCAAAGTGAAAAATAACTTTAATTTCGGAAGTCGGTGGCAAAAAACTAAAATACATTTAACTAGACACCGACTTCCGAAATTAAAGTTATTTCTCACTTTGTAGTGTTGTTCCTGGAAGTCGGTTGTATTTTTTTGTAAAAAAGTTTTTTTAACTCTCAATTTAAATGAAAATAACTACCTACCAGTCGGCCCGCGCGGGCGTTTCGTGCGTATAATAACTACCTACCAGTCGGCCCGCGCGGGCGCTTCGTGCGTATAATAACTACCTACCAGTCGGCCCGCGCGGGCGCTTCGTGCGTATAATAACTACCTACCAGTCGGCCCGCGCGGGCGCTTCGTGCGTATAATAACTACCTACCAGTCGGCCCGCGCGGGCGCTTCGTGCGTATAATAACTACCTACCAGTCGGCCCGCGCGGGCGCTTCGTGCGTATAATAACTACCTACCAGTCGGCCCGCGCGGGCGCTTCGTGCGTATAATAACTACCTACCAGTCGGCCCGCGCGGGCGCTTCGTGCGTATAATAACTACCTACCAGTCGGCCCGCGCGGGCGCTTCGTGCGTATAATAACTACCTACCAGTCGGCCCGCGCGGGCGCTTCGTGCGTATAATAACTACCTACCAGTCGGCCCGCGCGGGCGCTTCGTGCGTATAATAACTACCTACCAGTCGGCCCGCGGGCGCTTCGTGCGTATAATAACTACCTACCAGTCGGCCCGCGCGGGCGCTTCGTGCGTATAACACGAGTATAATATAGGGGTAATAAAAGCTCCGAAAAAAAAATTTAATATGAGCATACTCAAAATATGAAATTTACTGCTTTAAATACTAACTTTCCGACAACTTATAAGCGAATACTAATAAATAAACGACCGAATAAAATACCGAAAATTCCGAAAAAATAATACAATATTTGCTGACGTAATATTTTTCCACCAGCTTAAATTGCGTTTTACCGAAATCAGCCGGTAGTCATTTTTATCGTAACTTACCTATTATAAATTTAGAATCAAACCTTACACATTTTATAACAGTGGCGCTTGTTAAACTGTTGTAACATTACAAAAATACTTTTCTAAGTGATTCCATAGATACTCCTAGGAAATATCAAAATCAGCTTGTAATCAATATCATTGATTACTTACACCTACTTCTAATCAATTAATATATACCTAGGCCTAAAGGTATTTGTATTCTAATGAATATACGTATTAAATATAACGTGTTGAGTGCTTACATAAAAGTAACCAAGTATGTTATGAAATATTTGGGTAAGTAATATGTGATATAGTTACAAAATCTCTAATATTTACAAGATATAACAACTGAATATATAACTTTATTTTATATAATGATCAGTTAATATAAAAAACGATTGATATAATTTTAAAATAACTAATTTTTATAAGCATAACATACATTGAATATAAGATCATTTGATATACCACTCAAAAGACTGAGAACCTATTTAGTCTAATATGATAAGACGCCTAGTAAAAACCACAAAGCAAAAGATTTCATAGTCTTATCTAACCCAAATGATTCACCAACAATAGAGGGTATCTGCAGTGCTATTCTGTACAAATCTCACCGTGAAAACCTAGGTGAAGTGAGTTGTCATTCAACCTAATGCTAGATTGGATTGACACTATTGACAGCTCACTCCACGCTCACTTCACCTAAGTTTTCACGGTGAGATTTGTACAGAATAGCACTGCTGGCGCCCGGCGGCCGCTGCCGCGGCACGCTCGCTACACTCGCTCGCCTTCGTGCGAACCTAACCTAACCCAAATGATTCACCAACAATAGAGAGTATCTGGCGTTAATGGTCACTGTTCTAACCTAACTCAAATGTCGGATTGCTCTGAATCGGAAAATATTATATAATTATAACGTATATTTTATACGTAGGTATATTCATTAGAATACAAATACCTTTAGGCCTAGGTATTAATTGATTAGAAGTAGGTGTAAGTAATCAATGATATTGATTACAAGCTGATTTTGATATTTCCTAGGAGTATCTATGGAATCACGTAGAAAAGTATTTTTATAATGTTACAACAGTTTAACAAGCGCCACTGTTATAAAATGTGTAAGGTTTGATTCTAAATTTATAATAGGTAAGTTACGATAAAAATGACTACTTACCTGTAGATTTCGGTAAAACGCAATTTAAGCTGGTGGAAAAATATTACGTCAGCAAATATTGTATTAATTTTTCGGAATTTTCGGTATTTTATTCGGTCGTTTCTTTATTAGTATTCGCTTATAAGTTGTCGGAAAGTTAGTATTTAAGTAAAGCAGTAAATTTCATATTTTGAGTATGCTCATATTTTAATTTTTTTTCGGAGCTTTTATTACTACCCATAATATACTAACTAAATTATAAACTAAACGACTGCGCACTAAGGGCACCCCCTGTGGGGTACGGACCTCGGCTTAGGGAGTTGTTGTCATTACTATTAGAACAGCAAAGCTGCGCGGTGGCTGCTGTCCGTCATCCCCTCCTGGCAACGGCTTAGCAAATGACTTTTCCGCTATCAATATAATATAGGTATTTAGTTAAGCTAGTTATAATAAAACACCACTAACTCTTTAATTAATTTAAAACACATTTAACTCTTAAAATGTCGATTGTACACCATGTGTACAGATAACAATAGAATTTCAATTAGCAGACACATAGGCAGCAGATACATAGGCAGCAGATACATAGGCAGCAGATACATAGGCAGCAGATAAATAGGTATTAACTACCTGAGTGGTGGCCCAGTGGCAATGGCTGCGACTTACGAGTTGCAGGTGTAGGTCGTGTGTTCCATCCCAACCCAAGCAGGCACTTTACTTTGTGTACATTTTTTCATCACCACTGCTCTCAAAACGGTGAAGGAAAACGTTGAGAGGAAACCAGCATGTCCTAGAATCAAAAAATCGAAGACTTGTGGCATCTGCCAAACCGCACTGGGCCCGCGTGGTGGATTACAGCGCACTCCCTCTCACCGAGAGGAGGCCAGCACCCTAATTGCGTAACACACTATATCAATCTGAATCTGAATCATTTTTAAATAAATTGCTAATCCTTTGCTTCATACGTTCGGAAAACTTGTCTGATCGACAACGTAATTATTGCATTGAATATTGTTGAACTGTCAAAATGAAACCGATTCCGATTGATAGTGTTTTACGCTGTAAAACAGTGTGAAAGCGTTTAGTAGTAATAGAGATGATGCCTGGGTAAAAAAAAAAAAGAAATTCTAATATATTTAGTCCGTCAGCGTCAGTCAGATGATAAAAAAAATATTAGGGACGTAT
Source organism: Cosmia pyralina (assembly GCA_946251885.1). Taxonomy (NCBI): domain Eukaryota; kingdom Metazoa; phylum Arthropoda; class Insecta; order Lepidoptera; family Noctuidae; genus Cosmia; species Cosmia pyralina. The sequence goes on along the minus strand of OX276342.1, from coordinate 17,990,575 downwards.
TTTTTGCTATAGAATAAAAAAAAACTTAGATAACACGCATTAAAGTTCGGGAGTGGGGGCTCGCTACGTCACTTCTACGTATAAAATCTAGCTAGGCGTGACGTCATGCCATATTTTAACTCCATGTATCGCCGTATCTTTTAATTACGTTTAAATAAAAAATAAGTGCCCAATGTTTTTTAATAGGTAGGTACTTAATCTAAATGACGTACAAAAAAAATTCTAGGCATCATCCCTATAGTATGAATCTACCAATCTGACGATATCGATGTAGTATATTGTAATCGTCCAATGTGAAAACGGCCATTGGTAGGTACCTAATTGTTAAATAACACAAATCAATCACCTATCAAATTATTCTAATTAGCTAATTTACGATTATGGAGGCACCGCCATTGGTCTGGTTTTGTTTTGGTTTTTTATGCATCGGTATGCATGACGTGACATACATAGATAATTATGATAGCCGTCATTCTAATGTACCTAATCAACTACGGGTTAGGGAGAAGAGTACCCTCATATAATAGTTTTGTTTACAAAAAAATTTTTTCAATACACTTCCTCGAAAACTGGTTCATATCGCACTACGATTAGGTTCACAATGCAATGTATTTCACACGCGTGCGATTTTTCATTTTTCAACACGTGTGCGGGAATAAAAGTTGCCACAGATATCTTATACATATACTTAGTCCCTTAGACCAGTTACATCTATCCATGATTACAGTGTGACGTGTGGAAGTGACTCGCTTATGTACGAAATTAGTAGGAAAATTGAGACAAAGCATCGTATCTTCTGTCCCTTACGGGGCGTGCCGTATTTTTGCATGGCGTACTTTTAAATGTTAGCTAGTTTAATGTTAGAAAAATATAGTCAAAAAATGTTTTCCTGCGATTCGCGCACATTTTCCGGTTTTGACGCTTATAATATGCTTGTATTTTATTGCTTTTGACTTCGTTCGCGTGCATGTCGGAAAATAATAATGTGTAGCTTAGATAAGGTATAGGTATATCCTTTAAAACTCCTCCAATGATAATGAAGAATCTTCCGATCTTGCCTGCTGGGAAGTACCTATGTGCTTCCTTCCACCAGGCAAGATCGGAAGATTCTTCATTCCTGGGATTCTCTACCATAGCCCTTTCGAATGTAGTCACTGCGGTTTATAATGTCAAAGCGACGAGTGTCACTTTGATTTTTGAAAGTAAATAAAAATCAAGGCACCTGCTCACTAACTGTGCACCTGCCGTACTCAATAAATCGACTGCCCGTCTGGCGGAGTGTGCTGAAGTGTTATCATGGTGAAGAAGGATCACGCTTTAAGACCGCTGTTTAAAATTTCCCAAGAAAACACGCAAAACAACTATGAAATTATCAATATAATATTATTGTGATTTCTATTCTATGTGTAACCTTTGTTGGAGATCCAAATATAAATAAATTTCTTAAAAACTTGTTTTAATTAAGAAAATGCTTCTCTGTAAACGATGTTTGAGCTGCGGTTGTCCGTGTAAACTGAAAAGCAACCCATTTACTGAGATCCATAGAGATGGATGGGAGATGCATGGGTTATGGCCGCCATTTTGGATTTTAATTTCCTGATATTCGGCCCAGCGCCCTCGGGAGCTATATACTCGTAGATGACACCCCCTTATCGAACATGCTGTACACCATTTTGATTTAGACCTTTTTTGACTCCCGAAAACTGTAAAAATTACACCCCCGCTTTAAAATTAATACAGTATTTTATTTATGTGCCCATCGTTAAAAAAAACTTATTACAAAAACAATAAAACTGACTTCGTTATAAAACACTCAATCAATCTGCCTAGCCTTTTCCCAACTATGTTGGGGTCGGCTTCCAGTGTAACCGGATGCAGCTGAATACCAGTATTTTACATGAAGCGACTGCCTATCTGACCTCCACAACCCAGTAACTGGGTAATACAATACCCCTTGGTAAGACTGGTTGTCAGACTTTTGGGCTTCTGACGAACCGTAACGACTGTCAAAGATCCACGAATGACAGCCGGGACCAACGGCTTAACGTGCTTTCCGAGGCACGGAGAGTCTCGTTATGTAAAGATGGTCACCCATCCACGGACCGACCCCGGCAAGCGTAGCTTAACCTGATGGATCGACCCGTGCGGCTGTTATTACTTAGCCACGAGCTCCTCTTCGTTATAAAACACTACAAAGTGCAAAATAACTTTAGTTTGGGAAGGAGTTAGCAAGGAATTACCGAAACTGTAACCGTACCTAATAAATACTAATAATTAAACGCCTTTTGCATTATGGTACACATGGCTACATATTAAGCTATACAGTTCCAGTATAAGCTGACCTCTCATTGTACGGAAATCCTATACAAAGCGAGATTAGTTTATACTGGAAAATATAGCTTGATATGTAGCCGTGTGTACAATACGTGCCACTAAAGATGAGACTTGACACACCACGTGGTTGACTTGTGCAGTAGACGATATAAAGGTCTCTTTAGTGGTATGAGGTAAAGACGGGAATGGACCGGCCGTCATCACGCAGCGCGGGAGGCGCGGTACGGCGCTCGTCAAGTCTCATCTTTCGTGGCGCGTATTATACCTACCTACCCTACCTCAAACTACCGAAATCGTGTACCTACTTATACTACTTATCATATCCTAATTTATATTTATCCAATCTAATTTAATTTATTTATTAGTAATATAATTCAATAGTCTCGATGCATGGATCCATATTTAATTTTAACCAACTAATTCTCACTTACCATTTCTTATTTGATCTCATTTGTGTGTCCGAGTCTTTGTCATCATTCAGATTTAACTTTATATTTTATTTATTTTTTAATTGCATATTATTTAACACATGCTGCACCGGTCGACGTCATCGCGTCAACGCCGGCTATCGCTGAAAACCAGCGCTGGGGCTCCGTTTCGCATGGGGTCGCGGCATTATGCTGAGCGGTAGCCGTTTTGCGTAGATGTGACGCATATTTTCCCCAAAACTTGCTTTTTACATTGTTTATTTTATTTTGTTGTCCTTTGCGTCATGTTTACCGCAAATAAACGTATTTTCTTTCTTTCTTTCTTTCTTTACTTCTTTAAATTGATACTCAGCAACTTTTTTTCACATACCGTACCCATTACAATAGGTATAGGTACTGTTCGTCATTGAGGAGTTCCGTGACAGTAGGGTTTCTTCGCAGTCCATGATTAGGTGACCACTGTTACGTACTTAACCTATTGTGTGTTTCATCTTCCGTACGATTACTCATTCACAATTGTGTAGGTACTGCTCGTCGATGAGGAGTTCCATGGGGTAAGTAGGTATTTACTTACCTACTTATTTTTAACCGACTTCAAAAAGGAGGAGGTTCTCAGTTCGATTTTTTTTTTATGTATGTTCCCCGATTACTCGAAGATGGCCGGACCGATTTGGATTTTTTTTGTTTTATTCGAGAGGGATACATCACAGTTGGTCCCATATAAAATTGATTAACGTTGCTTGGGTAGTTTTTGAGTTAGCTTCAATAATACGTATTTTTTCCCCACTTTTATACTTATGGATGATGTTCTTGTTTATTTTGCAGGTAGTGGTATTAGAATTTGTGCGGGGTACTACCACAACTAAAAAGTGAAAATTAAAAACTTTTTTACAAAAAAATACAACCGACTTCCAAAAACAACACTACAAAGTGAAAAATAACTTTAATTTCGGAAGTCGGTGGCAAAAAACGAAAATACATTTAACTAGACACCGACTTCCGAAATTAAAGTTATTTTTCACTTAGTAGTGTTGATTTTGGAAGTCGGCTGTATTTTATGGTAAAAAAGTTTTTTAAAGTAACCGTTTATTTCACAAAACCAAACGCCCTAGGCTGTGAACGTCATTCGCGCGCCAAAAGTTCCTCAATGTATCTCAAGAGCACCGCGGTCTACGCAGTTAGGTCCAGTTTTTTTTTATATCTCTTTTCCACTTGCAGCCTGCATCGCAATTGAATATTGACTGTCGGTGTGGCAATCTGGGATAGGACACCCCAGGGGTACGGGGGTCGCCGCCGGGGTCGCGGGTAGTTCGAAAGAGATACCGTGGGCACGGGCAGCTGAAGGAGCATGGGTGTGTTTTAGTCAGTAAAAGTCTGACACGCCCTCCCGCTGGATGATTTCCCATCCACGAAAAAAAAAAAAAATCATAACTGTTCCCATCGTCACAGGAACAGGTATTGAGGTACCTATTACCTTACGTTCCAAAAATGAAGAACAGTTCGGTATTCTCCTAAAAAAAACTAGGTTTGGTGTGGTGTACAGAACCACAGAGTACGGAATCGTAGCGGCGGCGAAGGTCTGGCAGTTTGAGTAGGTAATTTACGCGACCTACCCAAATGTCGTTTCTTTGATATTGTTCGTCGAATCGTTGAGCTCCTTAAGTTCTGAGTTGAGCTGCACGATTACTGACAAAGGCGTGCAATGCTGGACTGGACAGGCCCACTCAATCTGTGTGGCTCTTTCCTCAAAAGACTAATTCAGACACCAATCTACATGGTCTTTATATGATCTGACCAAGATTATGTCTGGACTATAAAAGAGACTGTGACCTCTGAGTTTGTTTCGGCCTTTTTTCTCAGAGAGTCGGATAGGAAACGCCGACCTCATCTAAGTAGTTTTTTAATTTAAAAATATGATTGACGTGTAAAAGTGTTTGTACAAACCTTTCTCTACTCCGTGGTACAAACCTACTTACAGAAATGAAATAATTATACGTCATTTCATTTTGTGACGTAGTACGAGTACCTACATAAAAGGTGAAAAGGTGACTCGCTTGGTTTGTAAGTGTGCGAAGTGTTGACAATGCCGCCCCTAGAACCGCACCCTAATTGCGTGGAACACGCTATCAATCGGAATCGGTTTCCTTTTGACAATTTAACAACATTCATTACGTTATTTACGTTGGCGAGCAGACAAATTTTTCGAACATTTGAAACAATGGATTAACAATTTGCTTCGAAATGATTCACGATTCCGATCTATGGGTGTTACGCAATTAGGGAGCCGAGATCTGCGCCCGAGGCGTCTCCGTGTGGTACCTACTACGGTCAGCAATTAAATTCTGCTAGCTAACATTGATTTTACATAAGTACGTACTTAATGTGAAGGTAACTAGGTCGCCTGATGCCCCCAACGTGAACACACGTCGCGGAGCGGGAAACGCTAGCATCGGCAATTTTGAGTTGGCGAGCTCCACTGCGTCACCCGCTGCTGATATTGCACGCGTTGCAACATGCGCCGCCGCCGTCGCTGAATCGATGCCGGTCGAGGTAGTGACTCATGTAGGTACGTTGACCCCTACACGTGTCTATTCTGCTATCGTCACAACGCACAAACTTGTGGCGCAGACCAAGAAGGGGGATAAGAAGAGCTGCTGTGAATCTGCAGATAGGGGTTCAAAACAGCTAGGCCCAGCTACGGGCACGTGTGACAAGGATGGCTTCGTGAAAGTGGAGAGGAAGAAGAGGAAGAAGCCTCCTAGTCGGAACTAGTGCGGGACTGGTAGGACCCAATATGCTGCGTCCGGCAATACCTACGACGCAGCTCTATGTGTCCCGATTACATTACACCACAAAGGTTGAGGAGATCGTGGAGTATGTTCGAGCGAAGACTAACTGGATCTTAAGGGCCGAGAAGTTGGCGTCGCGCCACAACACCAATTTCACGTCGTTCGTGGTGCGAGTTCCGACTCAATATATTGAGACCGTCCTCAAGGAAGAGTTTTGGCCGAAGGGTGTCGTGTATCGGCGATTCCACGGAAAGTTACGCGACACCACGCAGCGCAATACGACGCCGTCAGTTCGTATACCTACAATAGTTTTATATTTTGTGGTTTTAATAAATATGTCTGTAAGGTATTTATGTTATGGGTCATTGTTACCCGAAATAAATGATATATTATTATATTAATTATCATCTCAATAGACGCACACACACTCACAGAAATCTAAATAATAAGGCACCTCTAAATACTAAGGCACTTGAAGTCGTATTAGGCGCGTGACCTTGTCGCCGCACAGGTGACTCGTAAATCACCAGTGCGCGTGGAGCGTTTGTTTCGGTCACCAGTGTTGTTTCGGACGCAGAGGTAAAAATGGTGTTTTGCAGCAGAACCAACTGCGGAAATTCTTCCACAACATGTAATTTTTCAAATAAAGGGATAACATTTCCGTACTACATAGGTTACTGCATAGGTTACGAGTACTTAATTTTTGAAATAATGTTGTTTTTTAATGTAATATACTCAAACAAAATTATTCACCACCAGTACTACGATTGTCGCAGAAAATCGAATTCTTTTCTCATTTCAATAACCATTAATGCTTAAGCGTGTTCATGTCTACTATTACAACTACTAAAAGCAGCAATGGAATTATAGGCATTCGCAATAAACAATTTCGCCACGTATGTAAATTTCCAGGAATACGGCCGCATGAGTTGAGCGCCAAGTAGTGACGTGCCAGTCATGCCACTACTATTTTTTATCGATAATTTATTATGTTTGGCTTACCTAGTTTTACCGAAATGGGAATGAGATGTTATTTTTTTTTAAATATTTCTTTTTCTTTCTTTCTAAATAGTTAAACTAAGAAAAAATATAAAAATATGTGACCCGTATCTACTTATTTGTATATTGTATTCATGTTATTTAGGCATCTGTTTACTTTTACGGGTTCGAGCCACCGACGTGCAACCATAAATATTTGTATTTGTATGAATCTGTTACTCACTTTTATTTTTATTAATTAAAAACTTTTAAACTTACCCTTAACGTTTTATTCTGTTCCCTATTCTTATTAATAAAACGTCTAAAAGCGCGTCGACTAATGACACTTTTAATTAATTGCTATTGTTGCGAGAGTCCTGGGCGATCAACGACGCTCAACAGAAAGTTATCGATACGAGCGTTGCACTGCACTATTCGTATGAGAGTGCGCATGATTGGTCCGAGTGGCCACGCCTCCTGAGATTTTTAGTTTTTATAAAATATAGTTTAACGCCATAGCATAAAGTTCAATTTTCGTTGCATCAAAGCTAGTGACGTGTAGGCGTAATTGTGTAGGTATTTATTGTTTGTCTATGTGTTGGTAGCAGCGAACTGGCGACACGCGTCCCGGTATTAAAAGACAGTAGGTAGATAGGTAGCATTTCTAGTGCCTTATTATTTAGATTTCTATGCACACACTACTTTTCAGGATTTTGTGTACCTTATTAGGTACTATTGCGTAAGAGTTTAATATTTATCTTACCTTTATTATATACTAGCTTAGGCCCGCGGCTTCGCCCGCGTGGATTTCGCAAAATAATCCACGGGAACGTACTTACTACCGGGATTAAAAGTAGGTACCTACTCTATGTGTTAATCCAGCTGAACATTGCATTAATTCCGTAACACATTGTTTTCAAACTCTTCTATTGGTTTACGGAGCGCACGCCGCTAGTACCTACTACTTAAAGCCGCGTGCGCGCGTTGTTTTAAGTTGGTATGATTTTTTCCGACATCTTCAACAATCAATCGTCATATTTCAGCCAATTTACAAATTTATAATGAATTATATAAATAATAAAAAAAACTAGCTGTTCGTGCCCAGTTTCGCCAGGATGAATTTCATGAAAAAAAATCGTAGAACTCGATCGCAGCGCCACCTACAAAAAAGTCCCCCCGCCGCGTATGTCTGTTTGTCTGAACGTGATAAACTCAAAAACTACCGAAAGGATTTTCATACGGTTTTCACTATGTACAGTCAACATTAGAGATTTCTAGGCAGGCTATACTAACATATTTTTATGTGAATTGTTTCATGTTCAATTTTATATTAATGTATTACTTTGTTTTTGCAATATTCCTACATTGTAACACACCAACACAAAATTGTATATTTTCATGAAATTGAACATGAAGCAATTCACATACAAATAATGTTAGTATACCCTGCCTAGATCTCTTTTGTTGACTGTAGGTACGTAGGATTGACGGAGTGATTCATGTATCAACACCTAAACCTTTCTCAGCTAGCTTCCTCAACAGCTAGTTTTTATTTTTTTATACTTAAGTAAATATTTAAAAAAAAACCGGCCAAGTGCGTGTCGGACCACGCACAATGAAGGGTTCCGTAGTTGAAAAGAATTTATCCCAAAAACAAACATAGATAAGAGGCCGTACACGAAATTTTGTCGATTTCGCTGATTTACGTGATTTTACAGTATTTCTATAAGTTTTAATGCACTATATCAATGAGCATTTCAATTATGATCTAACGTATGAGCTACTTTTTTATTATTATTATTTAATTTTGATTAATCGACCTAAACCGGCGACTGTTTTGTGAATTTTTGGTGTAAGAAAGAGGTTTAGAATAACACATATTTACGAATTGTTTTGACTTCTAATGGGTATGGATGAATTACAATATTTTTGTGTGATAGTTGTTTATACAATGCGTGAATCACTTTTTACTACTTTCATATAAAATTTTTGAGTAAAAAAATATTTAACTGAGTCAAACTATAAAGAAAATGGGCAAAGAATTGCTTTTGATTTCGGCTACTTGAACTCTTGTTCATAAAATTAAAACAACAGAAATAAACTTCAGTTCAAAATCAATCCATTTCTTAAAAAAAAGCAACATATTAAAAATCTTTTAAAACAACCTAATTCTCGCATTTATAAACTCAACGCAAAATAAAAAAGTAGCTTATTCATTAGATCATAAGTGAAATGATCTTTCATGGTGTGCATTAAAACTACAAATAAAGAAATACAGTATTTTAACCGTAAAATTACGTCAGTAAAATCACATACCTAAGTTCTTAAATAGCTAAATCGGCAAAATTTAGTATAATACAATATAACATAATAATAATAATAGTCTTAACATTGTAATTCCAAGTTTTTTTGTGGGATAAAATTACAAATTAACAATTTTCTGACGTTTTCCTCTATTTGTGCTTTGAGACCTTACTTCTTGGCAAATTTCATTATTCTAGGTCAACGGGAAGTACCCCTTGAGTTTTGATTTACTTGCGAGTGTCGCTTAAATGGTTGTATTTTTTTATTGCGTTGACTTAGAAGATTGATTTTATTACAACTCTAAAGGACCTTAATAGACCTACATATTTGATATTAATTTCAACTTGATACCCACGCGTTCCTGAGAAAAAGGGTCTTGACAGGCTGACAATTTTGAAAATATTTTTTTATGTGATAGAATTACAAATTAACAATTTTCGGACTTTTTCCTTTATTTGTGCTTTAAGACCTTGCTACTTGCCAAATTTCATTATTCTAGGTCAACGGGAAGTACCTTGTAGGTTTTGATTTACTTGCGAATGTTGCGAATATCAAAACGTGTCGCAAAATGGCCGTATTTTTTATTGCGTTGACTTAGAAGCTTGATTTTTCTAGAACTCAAAGGGACCATAGACTTACGTATTCGATATTAATTTCAACTTGATATCTCCACGCGTCCCTGAGAAAAAGGGTCATGACAGACTGACAGTTATTTTTTTTTATATGATAGAATTACAAATTAACAATTTTCGGACTTTTTCCTTTATTTGTGCTGTGAGAGCTTGTTTCTTGCCAAATTTCATGATTCTAGGACAACGGGAAGTACCCTATAGGTTTTGATTTACTTGCGAATATCAAACTATGTCGCATAGGTAAATGGCCGTAGGTTTTTATTGCGTTGACTTAGAAGCTTGAGTTTTTTAGGACTCCAAGAGTCCATAGACTTACGTATTTGATATTAATTTCAACTTGATACCTCCACGCGTTCCTGAGAAAAAGGGTCTTGACAGACTGACAGACAGACAGTCAGACGGACAACGAAGTGATCCTATATGGGTTCCGTTTTTCCTTTTGAGGTACGGAACCCTAAAAACAACAACGACAAGGAAAAAAAACAACATTTTAATTTTTATTAAGTACTTAAGTATTTTTTTTTTATATCCAATTATAATGATCAGAAAATCTACTGTTAATGACTAAAAAACTTTTTTACAAAAAAATACAACCGACTTCCAAGAACAACACTACAAAGTGAAAAATAACTTTAATTTCGGAAGTCGGTGGCAAAAAACGAAAATAAATTTAACTAGACACCGACTTCCGAAATTAAAGTTATTTTTCACTTTGTAGTGTTGTTTTTGGAAGTCGGTTGTATTTTTTTGTAAAAAAGTTTTTATTTTACACTTTATAGTTGTGGTACCTACCCCACACAAATTCTAATACTTACCACTACCTGCAAAACAAACTAGAACATCATCCATATAAAACTACCAAAGCAAAGTTAATCAATTTTATATGGGACCAACTGTAATGCCCTCTCGAATAAAACAAAAAAATCCAAATCGGTCTAGCCATCTTCGAGTAATCGGGGAACATACATATAAAAAAAAAAGAAAAGGTTCCGACGAATTGAGAACCTCCTCCTTTTTGAAGTCGGTTAAAAATGTTGCTGTTCGGTTGCTTCATTGTTCTAACTGTGAGCAATGATTCGATAGGTTATCAGCTGAAAACCTTTGAACCCGTGACCTTTACTGCAACAAGCATTGTGTCATTGATGTGGTCATCCTTTGTGCTAGGTATACCCACCTAGCTATGTATAAGTATATAAAGCTTTATAGTTATAGGCACTTACTATGAAAAATACGTTAAACGTTCTCTCGTTGCGTATGTCCGATCAAAGACAAGACGGCTCAGTGTGACCACTGCGTGCACGTAACTCTTAAAATGTCACTTGCACACCATGTGTGCGGATAACAATAGAATTTCTATTGTCTGCTAATTGGCGCGCGACGGATTGGTCTACATAACTTTAACTTTGGCTATCGCGTGGTTTCTTTGTAAAGTCAGGGAAATTAGGCAAGCCTGTTAGACCTGGGTTTTGTGCGTCCAACAAATTCTGTTAACGCCATTAGAGAGATGAGATGCATCATCACCATTATTCTCCTGCCCATATCCCAATCTATTTGGGGTCGGCGCAACATGTCCTTTTTTCCATACTTCTCTATTAGTATAATAGAGAAGTATGGAATATATTATGAATATATTATAATATAATATATGAAGTACTTATATTAATATAATATTCTGTATAATCATTATAATTTTATTCATACGCCAATTAATCAATTTATGTTGTAGAAAGCCTTCTTTTGTGCATGTGGTGTTAACCTATAATTAATTGTTGCACGTGCAAATGTTACCGTAGTCATTAAGTCAGATAATTATGTATATAGTGTAAACAATTGTTGGTTAACCTAAATAAATAAATTAGTCGCCATCTCGGTAGTCACCCCCTTTCTAACCATATCATCTTTCACACAGTCCATCCATCGTTTCTTTGGCCTTCCCCTACTCTTATAGCCATCGACATTCATACTCAAAACTTTTCCTCATTCACCTCACGACATTTTCCTCATTCCTCCGCATCACATGCCTATTATATACTCAACCGATTACCGCACAACATGTGTCTTATGTAGTTTTATATGAGCGGGCCCAAAATTGTCCCTTGTGAAACCCCTGGGTTAACTTAAAATATGCATAATTTACTAAATAATAATATATTGATTCAATGATACTATTATACTAGTTGTACTTTTATAGACATTTTACTTCTTCACATATATTTTTAAAGTCTTCTCTAATCCATTTCAGCAGCTCTGCCTCAAGCTCCTTAGCTTGAAGGTTCTTGAATGCCTCTGCATCTGTAACACAACATTAAAGCATTATTTTATTTGTTTATTCATTTATATTATTAGGAAATCCATTCCCTTGTCATCATTCTCCTGCCCTTATCCCAATCTATTTGGGGTCGGCGCAACATGTCCTTTTTTTCCATACTTCTCTATTATTCGTCATCTCGGTAGTCACCCCCTTTCTAGCCATGTCATCTTTCACACAATCCATCCATCGTTTCTTTGGTCTTCCCCTACTCTTATAGCCATCGACATTCATACTCAAAACTTTCCTCACGACATTTTCCTCACTCTTCCGCATCACATGCCCATACCATGACAGCCGATTTCCGCACAACTTTTCAGTCACCGGTGCCACTTTTAGACTTCCTCTTATGTACTCATTTCTTATTCTATCCATTCGTGTAACACCACACATCCCTCTTAGCATTCTCATCTCAGCTGCATGCAACTGCTTTTCATTTATCCCTTTTGTGGCCCAACATTCTGATCCATACAAGACAGCAGGTCTAACCATTGTTTTATATATCTTCCCCTTAAGTTTAAGGGGAATGCGGGAGTCGCAGATTGTCCCCGTGACCTGCCGCCATTTCATCCATCCAGTGTTAATCCTATGCTTAACCGTCCGATCTACTTCGCCATCGCTTTGCACGAGTGAACCGAGATACCGAAAGTCGGAGCAGACTGGGAGAAGCGCGCCATCAAGCGCTATGGCTCCAGAACTGGAGATACCGCCGAAATCGCAGAACATATATTCAGTTTTGGTTCTGCTGATTTTCAAGCCAACATTCTCCAGTTTCTGTTGCCATTCCCTTGTATCCCATTTTATTTCATCATCTGCCTAGCCTTTTCCCAACTATATTGGGGTCGGCTTCCAGTCTAACTGGATGCAGCTGAATACCAATATTTTACATAGAGCGACTGCCTATGTGACCTACACAGCCCAGTTATGGGTATATACCAACAAAAAACATTGAAAACTATACTCAAGCAGAAATAAAAATAAGACGTGTTTTGCTTCCCGTTTAAATAAAAAGTCGCTTTTTTGTGTCTGTTAATTTGTCTGATTAATTCTTCTAAACTTTACAATAGATTTTGATGCGGCTTTCACCATCATTTAAAAAAAGTATCCCGATAGGTATACTGGGTGTAATTGTAATCAGTTATCCTCTTAAAGGGTCATTGTGAACAATTATTTTTACTATGGGACCAAACCAGAAATCACGAAAAAAAAATCTGCTGTTAGCCTACATTTATGTTCGCTTAGCTCGTCAAAATGTAGGGAAAAGCTGATTTTTTTTTCGCGATTTCCGGTTTTGTCCCATAGTAAAAGTTGTTCATAATGATGAGTACAATGACGCCTTAAGAAGATAACGGTGATTACAATGGCACCCGGTATAGTACAGTTATATGTAACTTAGACATAGCACAGAAATGTCGCCACATCTGTAGATTTCACCCTTGTGAAGCAGTTGCGGATCGCTAGCAATATTATAAGCACACAGAACTCATCATCTTGCTGCCCTTATCCCATATTACTTGGGGTCGGCGCAACATGTTTTCTTCTTCCATTCTCCCCTGTCAACCGTCACGCTATCATTCACTCCCTTCTCTTTCATATCATTCCTCACACAATCCATCCATCTTTTCTTTGGCCTTCCTCTGCCTCTCCATCCATCAACATGTATATTCATCACTCTTTTAGTCACATGCGTTTTGTCTCTCCTCATTACATGCCCATACCAAGACAAACGATTTCCTTTCAACTTTTCTGTCACTGGCGCCACTTTCAAACTTCCTCTTATATACTCATTTCTCACTTTATCCATTCTCGTCACTCCACACATCCATCTCAACATTCTCATCTCCCCTCAAATTTTCCCCTTCAACTTGAGGGGCATCCGTGGGTCGCAAGTTGTTCCTGTAACCTGTCGCCATTTCATCCATCCTGAGTTGATTCGGTGCGTTATAAGCACACAGAACTATTTACCATATATCGGGAACCAGCCACTGAGTTCCAAGACAGCCACATTGAATGCTGCCATCTTTTTAGCGCCAGAGGTACTCCTCCTAGGCCAAACTATTACATTCACCACATCCTCTCGGCCTCCCAACCTTCTACTCTTAGTCAGAAGAATGTTGTGGGCAATAGATTTCTTCAAGAAGTATTCCAAAACTTTCCAAAGTGTTGCGGCAGAAGATTGTCTTTCTATTTCAAAACAGAATGCAGGCACTGGATAGTTTTCGTCCAAGCAATAGATGTCTCCTTTTAAGAGCTGCCATTTCTGAAAATAAGGAAATTAACCTGTCAATACAAACATTCCACTCCTTGCAATAGACTAATGTGGTCGGCTTTTATTGGTAAAAAAAGATTAAATATTATGTTAATTGTAAGAATAAGCCACTTCTTAGCACAATTGACGAAATGGTTAAACCTAAAGATCCACGAATAACTGCCGGGACCAACGGCTTAACGTGCTTTCCGAGGCACGGAGGAGTCTCGGTATGTAAAGATGGTCACCCATCCTCGGACAACCCCGGCAAGCGTAGCTTAACCTGATGGATCGACCCGTGCGGCTGTTATTACTTAGCCACGAGCTGCTCTTGCTTGTTTGCAGTGGATTAACTCAAAAAATACTTTCACCTATAGAAAGCTACAGCATGGGCTGTATTTTATCGACTTCCACGCAAACGAAGTCGCGGGCAGAAGCTAGTAACAAATATATCAATTAACAGCATGTAAGTATTGTTGGGAGTAATAAGGGATACTCCTACTTCTCAGTTGAGTGCCTTGCTTTTTAGTCAATCAATCTGCCTAGCCTTTTCCCAACTTTATTGGGGTCGGCTTCCAGTCTAACCGGATGCAGCTGAATACCATTATTTTACATGGAGCGACTGCCTATCTGACCTCCACAACCCATTAACTGGGTAATACGATACCCCTTGGTAAGACTGATTGTCAGACTTTCGGGCTTCTGACGACCCGTAACGACTGTCAAAGATCCACGAATGACAGCCGGGACCAACGGCTTAACGTGCTTTCCGAGGCACGGAGGAGTCTCGGTATGTAAAGATGGTCACCCATCCACGGACCAACCCCGGCAAGCGTAGGTTAACCTGATGGATCGACCCATGCGGCTGTTATTACTTAGCCACGAGCTCCTCGAGTGCCTTGCTTTTTAGTGTAAGTTCATTTAGTGGTAATTAATAATATTAAGTATTATTTAGCTTTGATGTTCACTTTTTTTTTTTTTGTGGCTGCTTTGTTGTTTGCAGACTCTTTCTCATTAATCTGTTTTTTTTATTACTGTTGACTTCTGATTGGCTGACAGTCACACTTAAATTTTTTAATATTAGGTCTTTACCTATGAAATTGCCGTTCTGCAGTAGGTACTGGCCATTTCAAATCAAAATAATTTTTGTTGGGCTAAGAATTCTAATTTCAAATTAATTTTATTTTAAAAACATGGATTTTTTTTTTCCAAAAGTAGTCATTTGTTTATTGATTAGTGTTACATTTTCATCGCATTTCAATCTTTTTCGTCATCATGGATACGTTAAAAATTCGAGTAATTATGGAATATGAGTACCGTCGTGGCAGCAACGCGGCACAAGCGGCACGCAACATCAACGACGTTTACGGAGCTAACACTACAAACCAACGCACCACTTGTTATTGGTTTGCTCGCTTCCGTTCTGGAAATTTCGACCTGAAAAATGAACCTCGCGGTCATCCGAAGACTTTGTTCGTCAATGACGAATTAAAGGCGATTGTGGAAGCTGATGATACACAATCTACGGCTGAATTAGCAGCAGCTTTCGACGTTAGCGTCAAAACAATATTGGTCCATTTGCGTCAAATTGGCAAGGTAAAAAAGCTTGACAAATGGGTGCCCCACGAACTCAATGATCGCCAGCGCGAAGTACGCGTCGAGACGTGCCTTGCACTGCTCAACAGACACACAAATGAAGGAATTTTGAACCGCATTGTTACCTGCGATGAAAAATGGATTCTGTTTGATAACCGCAAGCGCTCAGCAAGTTGGTTGGATCCTGGTTCAGCACCTAAACAATGCCCTAAACGAAAACTTACCCCTAGAAAAGTGATGGTCACTGTTTGGTGGTCTAGCGCCGGTGTGATTCATCACAGCTTCTTACCAAACGGGGTGAGCATTACTTCAGATGTGTACTGTGAAGAACTGAACACAATGATGGAGAAGCTGGCACATCTCCAACCAGCATTGGTCAATCGCTCGTCTCCGCTGCTCCTGCACGACAACGCGCGACCTCATACTGCACAGCAGACGGTCTCCAAGTTGCAAGAACTGGGGTTGGAAGCTCTCCGTCATCCGCCCTACTCACCAGACCTTGCGCCTACAGACTACTACTTTTTCCAGAATTTGGATAACTTCTTGGCGGGAAAAAAAATCAATACCCGAGAGGCAGTACAAAATGCCTTTGAAGAATTTGTTGCCTCCCGTTCAGCTGATTTCTTTAAGAAGGGCATCAATAAACTGCCACTGCGTTGGCAAAGATGCATTGATTGCATGGGTGATTACTTCGATTAATACAAATAAAAAATGCATGATAAAAATTCGTTTAAATTTTTTCATACAAAACGGCAATTTCATAGGTAAAGACCTATTATGTTTTGTTTAGCTGTAACGCTGTAAGCAAGTATTTCAAAGAAACTAGACACTTGGCTTTTACCATGCCCATAATAGGGTAAGGGGTGTTATTTCACTGTATTCTATGTTTTCGCTACTAAAGAAGTAAGTAGTGATATACCAACCATTTTCTCCACATATAGAGTGTTCTTTTCCACAAACAGATGATAGTGTAAATGGTTGACGGATGCAAAACCACACATACTGTTGAACCCAATTCTTACATCCCTGAAATACATGACATTACAAGTGTTTAATACCTTTTAATTGAATACATAAGTACATGATATAGTCATAATGAGTACTTGTTGTTTGTTTTTATCAGTGATAGATAACAGACAAGTCTTTATGTCTACGGAGCCCGAAGTTAGCCTGCCGAGCCGCAAAGCCGAACACACCGGTGTACACCTCCTGCCTACACTATACCACTAAGGCGGACGACATCGTGAGTCGCAAGATTTTTGCATCTGGTAAGTCCCTGAGACGATTGCGGAACTTTCTTCCAACTGCCACTAAAACTGCGCTTGCGCAATCCCTTTTACTTCCCATCCTTGACTACGCTGATGTCAGTTATCTCGATCTCACTGAGGCACAACTCGATAAACTTGAGCGACTTCAAAATTTTTGCATAAGATTTATATTTGGCCTGCGAAAATATGATCACATTTCTGAATTTCGTATAAAGCTCAAGTGGCTTCCTATACGTCTTCGCCGGAATTCACATATCTTGTTTCAGCTCTACAGTATTCTGTTCAATCCTACAACCCCATCTTATCTTAAAGAGCGTTTCAAGTTCCTTCATGACACACATAATAGATATCTGAGGTCATCGGAAAACTTGAGACTTGAGATGCCGATGCATTCCACCAGCTTTTATGACAAGTCTTTTACAGTTCAAGCAGTACGTTTATGGAATGCCTTGCCAGTGTTGATAAGGCGAGCTCAAACTTTGGCCACTTTTAAAATTCTGGTAAAAAAACACTTCCTCTCTCTTTAAACGTCATTATTACATATATAGTTCCTTGCTCTTGTTTCATGTTTATTATTGTATAAGTATATATATATATATAAATTTATTAATGTATGTATATGTTGTATATGTATATGGTACACCACGGACTACCTACAGAATTGTCTCTCCTTGTCCCCATACTCCATCCAAAGGTTGTCTGTAAAAGATCGCTTTTAGCGATAAGACCGCCCATTGTGTCACTCGTATGTAAAATTTCAACATTGTAAAATTGTAACCAGTAATTTAAATGGTGTGCATAATAAAGAGTATTCTATTCTATTCTATTCTATCGTGGAGTACGTGCGCCAGAAGACGAGGTACACGCCGAGGGTGCAGTTACTGGAGCCACGCCGCAACGTAACTTCAAGGCGCTCGTGGTGCGCGTACCGAACTGTTATCTACCCCTCGTCATGGAAGAAGACTTGGCCACAGGATGTAGTGTTTCGTCACTTCCGCGGACAAGAACCACAGGACAGCACAAAGTCAAGCTAGTGCAAAGTGAAGTGCTACTAACATAGTCTTAAATAAGCCTTATTTTACTAACACAAGTTTTGTTTATATTGAAATATGTAAGTATGTTTGGTTAAGGTAAATACCTTAACCTAAACAAATAAATATCTATAAGCCTGAGTCGCATGAAATAAATGGTTTATTTATGTTAAATGGCATCAAAATTTCATACTTTAGTCAATATAAGAATTTAACTTGATAAGCATGTTGTGGGTTATCAAAACTAATGTTTTTGTGAGACTTGCACAGACCAGGAAAACATGTCACAGAAGGGAGCAGGCCGATACTCAGCAGTGGGTAGACTAAGGCTACCAATGAAGATGATGTAGGATTTTGAGAGGAAGCTCTGACATGTGTATAGATTGTTAAGACGCAGATATGCCAACGGCCTTGAGTGGTTGGGGCGGCAAGCTTGCGTGTGCTGTGCTGAGCTCACGCAAAGCGTCGTACGTCCTCCCAATAATAGGACTTGCCCATCAAGGAGCTCTGTCCCAAATAAGGTGCATTATTAATTTATTATGTACGTAAAACAAAAGGTATTATATTAAAACATGTATACTAAAAGATAAATAATTCAATTATCTTTAAAATGGTGAAGGTTTCATAAAAATGTGCTTGATAGTTTTTGTGTGATTCTTAGTTTTTTACCTGCATTAGACATAACTTTACAAACTAATTACACTATGTAATATAAACATACTTAATCTAAAATATTCACATTTATTAAATTATTTAGAAAAAACTGTAATTTAACATTTTTTTCTAATAAAAAATTTGCTATCTTCGCCTTAATACGAATAGGCACTATTGACATGTACAGACGCCAGCAGGTCAAGCCACCCGAAACTGTCAAATTATCCCAATCAACCTTGAACCTAATGCTTAAGCTATAAAGATGAAAATCTATTAAAGAAATTTGGCAGATTGTAGTAGCTTGATGTGCTGGCGTCTGTACACCATACAAACTGTTGTGTATACTTGCCTACACTCACCGGTCCTCACTTAGGAACATGATCTGTATTGCTAGGTCCAAGCTCTGAGGGGTCACCACTTGAGGTAAACATTTGTCCACGGATGGGCACAGTAATGAATGGTATCTGGATATGGGACTCACATTAACTAATACTGTGTGTATGTCTGCATCTGAAAAATATGAGAAACTAGATTAAGTAATTAGGTCCTTGTTGAAATTCTGTTTTGTTTTAGCAAATAAGATGTTAGATTAATTACTGCCTTGGAGATATGCAGAGGTTGGATAAGTTTTAAAATAGTAAGGCTAGAAATACAAGTAATAAATAAACTGTACATAGTGGTGAACTGATCATAAATACATTTAGATACCATCACAGTCATTTGCGGTGAACCACTTTTCAACCTTATCACCTTAGTAATAAGGTCTTGGCAAACACTTCATTATCAGCCTACAGCAGTCCCCAGCCGGACATAGGCCTCTCCGATTATCAACATCACACCTTGTTTCTTGTCACAACCACAACTAATTAATTAACATTTGAAGATACTGTTGGAGCTGCTGAAGATTGTAAGACTATCATTGCATTGTATAGACTCAATCTCCTTTGTATTATACAGGGTGTTTGGTGCATCGTTTGCCAAATTGAATTGGCCGAAAGAAGAGGTCATTTGCTATCGCTTCAGGCTCAAGTACTCATTTTTGGCCACACCGGTTTTTTTATTACAACTTTCTAATTTTTATTTTGAAAAAATCCAAAACTCAGCATTAAAGCTTAAATTAAAAAAAAGTTTTAAGTGTAGTCGTCAAATTTCATTTTTATTTACATATGTACTGTTGTATGGCTCTATCAAATTTAAAATTACTTGCCAGTTACATCTAGTTTTTTTTTTATAAATCACAAAGTTTTTGGAAAAATAAAAAATGAACTTAAAACTCAACTTTAAATAGCTATAAAAAAAAAACTAAAAGCGATCGGGATCTTCGAATTATTTTAAAAAGTTCTCTAGTCTATCCCCTTTCCAACGGTATGCAATGTGTTTAAAAAATGTTTCAGTAAGTTCACTAATACGCTAAGTTTGTGTATCGGGACGCACCATCAAAGACGACAAAGGTCATTCCAGAGACGATTTAGTGTGAACGTTTGGGCAGGAGTCATTGCAAATCATGTAATTGGACCACACTACTTACCTGACAACCTGAACGGGGATAATTACTTAGAATTTCTGCAAACAGAGTTGCCCTTATTATTAGCTGATTTGCCAATTTTCAGTGAAGACAGGTCTTTTGTTTTCCAACATGACGGTTGTCCCGCTCATTGGAGAATAACCGTCAGGGAGTACTTGAATGATGCATTCCCGGACTCATGGATTGGGAGGGATGGCCCTATTCCTTGGCCTCCACGTTCTCCAGACTTAACTCCGTTGGATTTTTACGTCTGGGGACGGGCCAAAGAACTCGTCTACGCCACGGAAGTTGAGACAAGAGATGATTTAGTCCAACGCATTGAGGCGGCTTTCATGACGATCAAAGCAGAAATGCGTTTACGCACCACTACAGTTGAGATAAGACGAAGATGTCGCGCGTGCATACGCAATAGTGGTAGACAGTTTGAACAAGACTTGTAAGATTAGTATGTAATTAAATTACTTATTAATAAATGATTATTTTTGTAATAATGTATTTTTTTTTCAATTTCGAGGAAAGTTCCCTATGTAAGAACGAGATAAGAGACTACGTAAGACGTGAGATAACAGTATCTATCTACTAATAGCATGTAATTTATGCGAAAACTAGTGTTTTAAACGTAATATCCAATATCAGCCTGATGTGTCTCGACTACACATTTAGCTAATTATTAAAGATATTAAAAGAGTTTTTTAACACATTACATACCGTTGGAAAGGGGACAGACTAGAGAACTTTTTAAAATAATTCGAAGATCCTGATCGCTTTTTTTTTTTTTTATAGCTATTTAAAGTTGAGTTTTAAGTTCATTTTTTATTTTTCCAAAAACTTTGTGATTTATTAAAAAAAAACTAGATATTACTTGCAAGTAATTTTAAATTTGATAGAGCCATACAACAGTACATATGTAAATAAAAATGAAATTTGAAGACTACACTTAAAACTTTTTTTTAATTTAAGCTTTAATGCTGAGTTTTGGATTTTTTCAAAATAAAAATTAGAAAGTTGTAATAAAAAAACCGGTGTGGCCAAAAATGAGTACTTGAGCCTGAAGCGATAGCAAATGACCTCTTCTTTCGGCCAATTCAATTTGGCAAACGATGCACCAAACACCCTGTATAATTGCATAGCACATGTGTGAGTACTATGTAAGCTACCATTTACTGGGTACGTCTTTGTTTGACTTGAATGTGCCCTGGCGGCTGAGAGTATGTCATGCTCACTCTAATGTCTCGCTGATGGTGGCGCTTGTTGGATCATTTATATAAATCAAACTAGTTTTTCTGAGACAGAACAAATGAATATTTATTAGGAACTATATAACTATACATTCAAAATATATAGTAAAACAAATAAATAACAGATGGCGTTACTAGTATCTTATTTTGATATAAAAAATTAACATCCCCACTTATCAAAATAATCTAGATACCTACTCACCAATTCACTCAAATAACATAAACTAAATTTTAATCTCCTGCACACCTAACAACTGCATAAAATGATAATGCTTGACACTACCCAAACCTTTCGTAAACAGGTCTGCTGGCATTTGAGCCGTTTCCAAATATTTTAAATCAACAATACCATTAACAACACATTCTTTACAAAAATGGTAGCGTATATCTATGTGTTTAGTTCTTTTATTAAAATTATCATTTGAAGACAGCTTAAGTGCACCCTGGTTGTCATTATACAAAGTTATGGTGTATGTCTCATTAGTCATTTCCTTTACCAAATGTATCAAGTATACAGCTTCCCTACAGGCTTCAGCTAAACCCATGTACTCAGCCTCTGTGCTTGAGAGCGCTACTGTCTTTTGCTTTTTTGCCTCCCATGAAACAACACTTCCAGCTAACATAAAACATAGACCCGTGTAAGACCTCCTGTCTACGACATTACTCCCCCAATCTGCATCAACAAACCCTACTAATTCCGAATTACCACTTCTAGTATATTTCAACCCAAAATGTTTAGTTTTCTTAAGATATTTCAAAATTCGTTTAGCATATGCCCAAGTTTCATGATTATAGCAATTATTAAATTGACTAAGGAAACTTACTGAATAAGCTATGTCAGGCCTAGTTAGCACTGCTAAATACATAAGTCCGCCTATGAGCTGCTGATAAGGTAAGTCATTTTCACATTTTTTGTTTACAAAGTTAATATTCAATTTGGTCTCTAAAGGTGTATCAGTTACTTTACAATCTGCCATGTTAAACCTATCCAACAACTGGTTAACATATTTCTCTTGGCTTAATGTAACTGTGCCATTAACTTTATCAATATTAACTGCCATTCCTAAACAATTCTTAACTTGTCCTAGATCTTTTATTTTGAAATTTAAAGACAATACTTCTTTCAAATTATTACATTCAACATCATCGTTTGAAAACACAAAAAAATCATCGACATATAAAGCTATTATGGTCATTCTACCAGCCTTGTTTTTAGTGTACAAACATGATTCTAATCTGGAGCGTTTATAACCATTGCCAACTAGACATTCATCTACCTTCTTGTACCAGGCTCTTGAGGATTGCTTTAGCCCATAAATTGCTCTATTTAATTTAAGTACTTTATTATTATTATTGTGACATTGAGAATCTAACAAGCATTCTGGTATTTCCATATAAATTGTCTCCTCAAGATCCCCATTCAAGAATGCTGTAACAACATCAAGATGTGTAACATCCAAACCAAGTTTAACAGATAATGCAAACAATAACCTTAAAGTTGAATGCCTAACCACAGGTGAAAAAGTTTCTGTATAGTCCACATTTAACTTCTGCATGTAGCCCTTGGCTACCAAACGAGCACGATAACGAACACTATTATCACTGTTCTGCTTTTTACGTAGCACCCACTTACACTTCACTATGGTCTTGTCATCTGTTGGCATATCTACTAGCTCCCATGCATTATTTTCCTTAAAACACTGAAGTTCTTCTTTCACTGCTGATAACCACTGTTCTTTCTCTGATCCCTTTAATGCTTCTTTTAGAGATATTCCACTAGCATCATCAAATACTTCCTCAGGAACACACACATTTAACATCCCATATCGTTCTGGCTTCTTTCTGATTCTGCTGCTGCTTCTAACACGCTGCTTAGGTGAATCATGAGCATCTTCATACTCACTGGGAATATATGAGTCATCTGACCCATCCAATATTTTGTCAATTAGTGTATCCTCATCTCCGGTTTCTGCTTCTGGACTTGCTGGACTTGGTGAACCCTTGTCAGATAAGTCCCCCACTGAACATGAGTTTTCTCCACTTTCAGTAATTGGTATACTGACCTCTGTGTTCTTCTCATCTTCCATGACAATAACATCTCTGCTTGTTGTCACTCGTCCTGTTCTTGGGTTATATATTCGGTAGCCTTTGATGTCATCTGGATATCCCACAAGTATCTGCTTCTCAGATTTTTTATCCCATTTCTGGCGTTTCTCTTTAGCCACATGGACCATCACACTGCTGCTATTAACGTGACCCAATCGACGATGCCAAATATCGCCTGATACAGTCAAATTCGCCACTACACTGTCAGGTACTCTCAACTTGTATAATCCATTGATCAGCACAGCTGTAGCCACTAATTCATTATTTCTATTGAATACTTCACAGCCTTCTTTCATGAACTGAACTCTGTTACCGGATTTTATTAACTGGCTCACGGACAATAGGTTAGTTGTCAATCCTGGAGCACATAAAACATCCTTTACTGTAACTTCAAATTCACATTGATCAGTTTTTGTTACTATGTTCACATCGCCAGAACATAATACCTGTAGTCTCTCGCTATTAGCAACACAGATTTCTTTCATTTTGTAATACGTAGTATTCACGATCCACTGTTCGTTAGCCGTCAAATGCATACTCGCGCCCGAGTCAATATACCAGTCGTATTTGTTAAACTGACCGCTTAAAAACACCGCACTAAATGCATTAGTTTGTTTATTTTGCGATTCTTTTTTATTATTATTGTTTTCTCCATTTGGACACTGAGTCTTGTAATGTCCATATTGGTGACACCGGTAACATTTGATATGACTTTTAGCGTTGACATTGACATTCTGCTTTGCTTCATTTCTCTGTGCACTGGCCATAGATAATTTAATATTTTTTTTAGACTGCCATTTCTGCGCACCACTCGCGAATGCACTGCTAACTTCACTCGATTGACTTCCACTCACTTCCTTTTCCATGTCCATGAGTTTTGTTCTTATGACATCCGTTGTAATTTGTATACCGGAATGCTCAATAGCCATGATCATCGGCATGAACTTTTCTGTCAATCCTGCGAGTAATAAGCAACCGATCCATTCGTCACTGATACAAAATCCTGTCCCACTTAATTTTTGACCCAACTCGACTATTTGCGTTACGTACGACTGCATTGAAACACAATTTTCCAGGCGAATTGAGATTAGCTTACGTAATAGGGATATTCTTCGTGTAAATCCTGAATCGTCAAATAATGCCTTTAACTTGTTCCATAGCTCCAACGTGGTTGTCACATTTTTTATATGTACGTACAACGCACTATCTATAGTCATAATAAGTTTTGCCTTGGTTTTCGCGTCATCTGCGGCTTCTAGTTTCTTCCCAGTATCTGGCTTGATGCAGTGAATCATATCCTCTAGGACTAGAAAATTCTCCGCAGCGAAGACCCACTCACTATAGTTTTCTCGCCCCTTCAGCTTCGGAACATTTACTAAATAGTTCGAAGCCATTCTTGCTAATCTTTATTGCATCCACGAAACTACTTTTATTTTATTTATTAAAAGAAACGTGAGAGTCCTGGGCCCATAACCTATAAATCAAACTAGTTTTTCTGAGACAGAACAAATGAATATTTATTAGGAACTATATAACTATACATTCAAAATATATAGTAAAACAAATAAATAACAGATGGCGTTACTAGTATCTTATTTTGATATAAAAAATTAACAATTTAGCTAATCCATGCGTCAGGTTCGTGAACAAGCGCTGTCAGTGAAGGCTGGTCATACCTTAGCGGCCACGGCTTATTTTAATTTAATTTAAATATTTGAATTGTTTTTTTTAAGGACGCTTTTAACGTTCTGCATCATTCTCACATGTAAAATTTCAACTTGAATGATGTAACCATATCTTGATTTAAAAGTGTCTGTGGAGTTTCTTGCCCGTTCTTCTCCATAGGTACCTACTATGCTTTGGAATGGGCGCCTAGCTTCATCTTTCTGACTGACCGACCCCTTGACAATTCAAAAGTGCCTGTAATTGGTTTAATTGAAATAAATGCTTTGAGTTTGAGTTTCTCCAAAGGGCTACACAGAGGTGTACCTTTAGTACACCCACATTTTGCCAATTTAATTCCCATGTAATAAGGGGCGAGCCTAATGCCATCAACAAGGCACAAATTCAGATTCCAGTCTGCTATTAAGAAATTCCAGATAAAAAAACCCAATAACACCTTGCCCTCTGGAATCGAACCCAGGACCCATGATTAGCAGTTTGCGACCACCAGACCAACGAGGTTTTATTTGAGTACCTACTAAAAAATATTTTGTGAACACTACCTTCGCCTTCTAAAGAAAATAATATTTCTTTTGGAGAGACTTTATTGAAATTGAACTTTTTTTCATCAAATGGTTGGCAGATGTTGTTCATCTCTTCCGGAGTTCTTCTTTTAGACTGGCGGTTTGGATTCAGCTAAAAAAAAAAACAAACGACTCAAATGAACCAGTACGAAAACGGTAAGTAATACTTGAATACTACAAGACTTGTTTAATTTAAAATATTGGGAAAAATAATTTATGTAGGTACCTGCAGCAAATATTTCCCGTCTACAAGTCTTTCTTCTAATTTATCGATTTTGTACCGAAATATGTCCGTATCCTTGTGAATTTCATCCCATTTTGTTGTCAACAAACTCACAAAACTTGTGGGACCTTCACCAGTAAAATTTTTCAACTTGTGCATGTTTTCCTCCTTGATTTTATGATACTTTCGTGCGATTATAAAATCTTTTCTTAATGAAATATAACTAACTATGACTTAATGAAATTATAATGCATTTTATGAATGCTCAGAAACTGAAAAGAAAATGCTGTTTGTTTTGATAATTTTATAACCTAAAAAATGTTAAGACGTTAGTCAATGTCAAATTGTCAAGAAAGTCAATGTCAGTAACGTCACATTTTTTATAGTATCACCTAAAAAAGTGTTGCTATTTCATAAAAACTGATTGGAGGCCTACGACCTATACCACCACAATAATTTTTGTAGTGTAGATGATGTGCTGCCTGGCTGCCTATGGAGAATAGTTGAGTTTACAATTTTATTGGTATAGCTGGTACGCACATGGTACATACAAAATTTCAAATGAAAATTTGTCTGGGTCGCTGTCGCCGAATACGGTGAAGAGGACTATTCTTTATAGGGTGTATCACAAAGGGTGTGGGGTCAGACCATCAAATTGAACAACTTTCTCCATGGGACCAGCATCGTAATCGAGAAAAAATTGTCAGCCGTCCCCATACATTTGGGACGAGTAGGTATTGCAGCGGTGTACAGGACAGCTGATAATTTTTTCTTGATTATGATGTTGGTCACATGAGAGACAGTTGTTCAGTTTGATTGTCTGTACCACAGCCTTGAAAGACCACACCTTTCTGTTACACCTGTACAAGATGTAACTTAAATAACGCACAACCTCTTATGGGGTCGTTGTACCTACTCACCATTTACTATGGGACCAACCCTGAAATCGCGAAAGCTATTCTCTACATTTTTAAATGTAGGGAACAGATTTTTTTTTTGTGTATGGGAAATCATTAAATGACCTCTCGCTCTGGGCGGAGCAGGAGGGCGAGTCAGACTTTTACCGACTAACCCACCCGTGTTCTTTCAGTTGCCTGTGCCAGGCCCACGGTATCTCTTTCGAACAACCCGCGACCCTGGGATTTTAACGAGTTATTTAGGTATGCCATAAATAACTCATCTAAATGTAGGGAACTACTGTTATTTTTTGCGATTTCATGTTTGGGCCCATAGTAAAAGTTATTCATAATGATGAGTACAGTCACCCCTTAAGATGTTGTGCGTTATTTCAGTTACACCTTGTAGATAGATGTGAAAGTAACTCTGTCCTGGGTTCGATTCCCAGGTTGGGCAGTGTTATTGGGTTTTTCTATCAGGAATTTTGAGGAACAAGATGAGTACAATGACCCCTTAAGAGGTTGTGCGTTATTTTAGTTACACCTTGTAGGTATTGCATGACACTTCACTTTTAGACCTTTTTTGTGTCATGCAATTTTGTAAGGTGTGTTCAAATATGGTAAGCACTAAAGGCCAGGCTAGGCCAGGCCAGGCCAGGCCTTCCTGTATATTTAACACCCGTAGCTCAACATTATGTCTTGGGTTGGGTATAAGGTTCAAGTATAAAGAAGTTTTGAGTTTCTTTGTTTAAAAATTTTCAGGTCCAAGATTGGGCCGAAATCATACAATAACTGGGTTCTCAGTATTACATACATGATTCTTATATTGTCTCCGACTTAACATTATTTGGATTTGATGGACTATCTTCATGATATAGTAATAATACGTCCATTATTTTGCTTGACATTTGTGCTGCATCATAGGAACTCATTTGTGACAGTTTACTGGCTACTAGCTGGCCAATTTGTCCATGTTTCGTGTTTTCTATACCAAACACATTATTTTGAACACCTCGAAATACATTTAGTATTCCATTTGCTATATTTTGGCATGTGGTATCGATTTTGTTTGATGATTTCTCTGAACTTTCATCACTAAATACATTTTCTTCATCTGTTATGTCATCCTGCAATAATAAATAATAATAATAAAAAAAACGTTTATTTTCTCCACCACTTGAAAACAAAAGTAAGAAGATAATAAAAGTAATTATGGTTTTTTTGTTTGTAATAAAATCAGTTTGCTTAGCACTGGTAATCTTATTAACCCCTTCAAATAAGCTATATCTGCTTGTCCTAGTAGTGTGTTTATAGAAATAGCGCAATGTATTAGGGGTGGTACTCTCAGTTTTTATCACCAGGCTGTACCTTAAGGTGATTGCGCTGTGATAGCTCTGATAGACCACGAAATTCAAATTTTCTTGTTTTTTTGCAATTTGCAGGTCAGTGTCAGGTTGTATCTTGATTAAAATATGATTCGCGACAGTAACAAATATGTATTTACATAATTATAGCCATAAGACTCATCAATACATCTCTTCAAGTTAGATTTGCCCCAGATTCGGAGGCGAATCCGG
This sequence comes from Cosmia pyralina, assembly GCA_946251885.1. Classification (NCBI taxonomy): domain Eukaryota; kingdom Metazoa; phylum Arthropoda; class Insecta; order Lepidoptera; family Noctuidae; genus Cosmia; species Cosmia pyralina. The sequence goes on along the minus strand of OX276342.1, from coordinate 17,962,194 downwards.
GGCAATTTCTCAAAATCAAAATTTGAATTTCGCAGTCTGCCTTATCACATCCCCCTTAACGGTTTAACCATGCAGTTATAGCAGAGTATCTATCTTATAACATAAACAGCTACTCACTTTAAAGTCCTCATTACCATAATCAGTTACGTCTGCTTGCATATTTTTGTTAACTTTGAGTAAGAATTTGCAAGCATCCCATAAGTGCCATGTAATCTTACATCCCTAGAATGGAAAGAAAATGAGTAAGAATGGTTTTAGAATAAGGACAAAGACTTCAGTCAGTGGTAAGTTTTGCAATAGTCTTTACTTACTTTACTAGTAATATATAAATGGAATAAGCATAATAATTGATAAGATATAGGTACATGCTTCACAGGATGCCACAATACATAAGTACATACCTGAGTAAATGTATTTAATTCAAGAAATTGAAAAAAGTATCTACCTCTCCATTGCCCTTGGCTTGACTTGCTTTATGTTTTCTCAAGTAATTGGCAAAAGTAGACCTAATATTGGTCCAGCGATCTTTGACAGCTTGTCCTGTGAACTCATTGCCATATTTTAATGCAAAGTCCGCGTAAGTTTTATCTCTGTATTTGACTGAAGTGTATTTTGGATGTTTAGGATTCCAAATATTCGGTCTGCTCTCCATAAATTTCACCAATTTCAGATTCATCTTCCTTGTCCAGAACACTTTTTCCTTTTCGAATTCAGAAATCATTTTGTCACTGTTTTAACACAAACTTATATAGTTATTTTCAAACAGATTTTCTTTACGTTTGTTTATTTATTTTTGTTTTGTGTTTTGACAACTATGATCAAAATTCTTATGTCAAACCTAAGTATCAAACTGACATAAACCCTAATTACCACAGTCCATACTAAAAATATAAGTTGCTTGCCTACATTGAAAAAAAAAATATGTTTAAATTGTTCAACAGATGGCGTGTTTGCACATAATGGGTATGGACATATAATATTATAATGTATTTCAGGAGGGTGGGTAGACACGATGATTTGGAATGCGTACCTAATTCTAATTATTCAAAAAGTCGTCCAAAATCCTTACTACTTATCCGTACTACTGGACAACTGACTAATGGAAAAGTGGAGATTTTTCTAAGAAGATAGTACCTACAGCGTATTATTAGGTCTTTACCTATGAAATTGCCGTTTTGCAGTACTGGCCATTTCAAATCAAAATAATTTTTGTTTGGCTAAGAATTCTAATTTCAAATTAATTTTATTTTAAAAACATGGTTTTTTTTTACCAAAAGTAGTCATTTGTTTATTGATTAGTGTTACATTTTCATCGCATTTCAATCTTTTTCGTCATCTTGGATACGTTAAAAATTCGAGTAATTATGGAATATGAGTACCGTCGTGGCAGCAACGCGGCACAAGCGGCACGCAACATCAACGACGTTTACGGAGCTAACACTACAAACCAACGCACCACTTGTTATTGGTTTGCTCGCTTCCGTTCTGGAAATTTCGACCTGAAAAATGAACCTCGCGGTCGTCCGAAGACTTTGGTCGACAATGACGAATTAAAAGCGATTGTGGAAGCTGATGATACACAATCTACGGCTGAATTAGCAGCAGCTTTCGACGTTAGCGTCAAAACAATCTTGGTTCATTTGCGTCAAATTGGCAAGGTAAAAAAGCTTGACAAATGGGTGCCCCATGAACTCAATGATCGCCAGCGCGAAGTACGCGTCGAGACGTGCCTTGCACTGCTCAACAGACACACAAATGAAGGAATTTTGAACCGCATTGTTACCTGCGATGAAAAATGGATTCTGTTTGATAACCGCAAGCGCTCAGCAAGTTGGTTGGATCCTGGTTCAGCACCTAAACAATGCCCTAAACGAAAACTTACCCCTAGAAAAGTGATGGTCACTGTTTGGTGGTCTAGCGCCGGTGTGATTCATCACAGCTTCTTACCAAACGGGGTGAGCATTACTTCAGATGTGTACTGTGAAGAACTGAACACAATGATGGAGAAGCTGGCACATCTCCAACCAGCATTGGTCAATCGCTCGTCTCCGCTGCTCCTGCACGACAACGCGCGACCTCATACTGCACAGCAGACGGTCTCCAAGTTGCAAGAACTAGGGTTGGAAGCTCTCCGTCATCCGCCCTACTCACCAGACCTTGCGCCTACAGACTACTACTTTTTCCAGAATTTGGATAACTTCTTGGCGGGAAAAAAATTCAATACCCGAGAGGCAGTACAAAATGCCTTTGAAGAATTTGTTGCCTCCCGTCCAGCTGATTTCTTTAAGAAGGGCATCAATAAACTGCCACTGCGTTGGCAAAGATGCATTGATTGCATGGGTGATTACTTCGATTAATACAAATAAAAAATGCATGAAAAAAATTCGTTTAAATTTTTTCATACAAAACGGCAATTTCATAGGTAAAGACCTATTATTACTCGAGCAGTGGCATTTGACTAACGCCGAGAGCAATTAAAGAGCCTCTTCACTTCATACATTTTTTAGAATAATAAGTTAAATTTATTACCAACGACGCCGATGTCTTAATACTGTTTTCAGTTTTGTGTTCATCGCGTGATCACGAAATTATAATAGGTACCTACCTTGCAAACAACTCCATAAGCATGAAACACACGATGCTATTCTGTTTTTACTAGCGTATTATTAGCTATCACATCATTTATTTTCTCCTGTTAATGTTGTTGTTTTCTCCTTTTTTTTTTTTTTTTAATGAGTTTCAATCTATCATAATCGCGATTATGCATAATGGCTTATTGTTAAAATCAGTCAAGTGCGTGTCGGACCACGCTCAGTGAAGGGTTCCGTAGTTCGAATGAATATTTACGCATGCACACTACATTATTTTCATCGACCGATTTTATTTTTCGAGAAACTGAAAAACAACGTTATTTCTGCGGTTGTGTTGTGACCGAAAACCATGGACTTAAATTAATATCAAAGTCCCATAGAAACATCATAATCTTTTTAATTACCTATGGGATTAAACAATACTCACATAAAAAAGGTTTATTTTTAACATTTGACAGTACAATAACATTGCAAAGCGATTATAAGCGTTTTTTTTTGGCAACTGAGCCGATGTCGACTATTCGGCCAGTATCAATAATTACCCATCATAAAGTACAGAAAACCGCGAAAAAAAATCAGCAGCCTTATGAGATTTTGTGTTGTCGTTGCGTTTAAGTTACACTTTGTATATTATTTAATATTACAAAGATGTATAGTATAACAATATCAAATTACAGCTTTTTAGTACCAAGGGTCTAAGTTAAACCGCGGACAGACAGACAGACAGACGGACTTGGCGAAACTTTAAGGGTCCCTTGTACCCTACGGAACCCTAAAACATCACGCACGGGAATATTGTGATGCACAGTGGTCCCAGTTAATAATTTTGTTTCCTGACGTGATTGCAATCTTGGACCCCCCAATTAAACCCACGCAGACAAGATATTGTTGGTATGAGAAGTCATCATAATTTTCCAGTAAGTAATGGAATTTGTCGAGCGGAAATTAATTCGGTGATGTCTACATAGCTCAGTGATTGGCTTCTACGCCAATTTGTAGGTTCAATTCCCTCTTGGAAAAAATAATGGTGGGTTTTATAATCTATACCTATAAAAGGAAACCGTGACTGACTGACTGACTGACTGACTGATCTATCAACACACAGCCCAAACCACTGAACGGATTGGGCTGAAATTTGGCACACAGATAGCTATTACGACCTAGGCAAATCTTATTCCTTGAGTTATAGAACTTGAAACTTGGCACGAATATTGTGATTTTTGTGATTTTTTGTTTTTCTAAACTACTCTCTAAAGGGGGATTGGGGGGTGTCAAAGTTTGTATGGGAAAATTTTAACGCGCAATCCGATTAATTCAAAACTCAGCACTTATACTTAAAACCAAAAATAAAGAATAACGTGTATCAGGGTTTTTTCAAAAATGTACCTCTGACGGGGTGAAAAAGGGTAGTCAATTTTACAGGGGAGGATTTTACTGCGTGGCTTGATTAACTCGAAAATTGGTGTAAATAATCTTTGAGTCAAGCTATGGAAAAATATCAAACGATTTTTTAAATTTCCACCCCTGTGGGGGTGAAAACAGGGAGTACGATTTACATGAAAAACCTTATACATTTGGTTAATTAACTTGAAACTTGGCACAAATACTTGCTTAAGTATGTAATGAAGTTTGTCACCATTAGTTTTTCAAAATAACCTCTCAAAGGGGGGTTTAGGGATGTGACAAATTTGTATGGAAGAATTTTAAAGTTCAGTCCGATTAACTCGAAACTCAGTATTTATACTTTTGACATAAAAGTAACATGAATAATAAGGGTAGGGTTTTACGGCGTGGCTTGATTCATTCAAAATAAATTTGTATAAATAGTCTTTGAGTGAAATACTGGAAGCACTCCAAACGAATTTTCAAAATTCCATCCCTATGAGGGTTGAAAAGAGGGGATACAGTTTATATGAAAAACATATTCCATTCGTTAATCATTAAATAATATAGATTGAACTTGTAGGTTTTTAAAACAACCACTCTCAGAGGATATTTTAAAGGGTGTCAAAGTTAGCAAGGAAAATGTTTAACGCGCTGTCGGATTAACTTGAAACTCGATACTAATATAGTCTGTCAGTTTGAGTACTTTATGCGGCCTACCAAAATGTCCTTTCTTTGATATTATTCCTCGAGTCGTTGAGCTATACCATTACTGAGTCTGACAAATGCTTGCACTGACTGGACAGGTCTACTCAGATCTGTATGATTCTTTTCTCAAAAGACTATTTCAGACGTTAATCTATATGGTCCTCACATGATCTGACCAAGATTATGCCTGGACTTCGAAAAGAGACTTTGACCCCTGAGTTTGTTTTGCCATTTCTTCTCAGTCAGATAGGAATTATATCGACTCCATATAGCTTATTTTTTTCTTCTTAATATGACGTTCAAAAGTGATTCTGATATCCTGTTTACGGAATAAACTTCATTATAAATCCATACTAATATTATAAATTCGAAAGTAACTCTGTCTGTATGTTACCTTTTCACGCCTAAACCATTGAGCGGATTTCGATCAAATTTGCCAAAAATATAGATGGCATCCTAGGAAAAGACAGGCATATAGGGGATGAAAGTTTGTATGGGAAACCTAGCATTTAGGGGTTAAGTTAGATTAGGAATAAATAATTACGTTTTCAGCGTTTTTTCAAGTGGGTAAAATCGGGATTAATTTTAAAATTCACATGTAATATAGATATTTTTGTGTACTTACTTATTTTTAAGAGATTTAAAGGTTATAAATACAGTCATAGTCATATTAAAATTGGTCTACTCGGTCAAAAGTTATTACAATTTATAATCACAAAAAAACTTGTCTAACGCATACACTTACGGGCTACGGGTCATCATAAAAAAGAATGGTGATCATATTAAAATGAATAATTATTATTTTTAAGTGAAACATTTAGGCCTACTAGCACCACAAATCACAAAATACGTTGAGCGCTAAACGAATTAAAAACATTATTCTATTTCTGTTAATTTTGAAGTTGTCAGGGATGGAATGATGTTTTAAAAATGTTTAGCGATAACTGTATTTATGGTTTTTGGTGCAAGCGGGCCTTGGTATCATAATCAAATCTGTTTTATGTATAAAAAAGATTATTTTGATTTATTATTTGTCTGTCTATTTGTTACCTTTTTAGACCTTAACGGATAGGCAGTGACCTGGGTAGGAACATAGGATAATTTTTATTCCGGTAGTAGGTACGTTCCCCGGGAATAATTTCCGAATTACACGCGAGCGAAGCCGCGAGCAAAAGCTAGTAATTGATATGGGTCTGCGAGTTGAAATGAGGAACTGAGTATCTACGTCTGCATTATAAACTCAACATACTTACCTCCAGGAAAAATAGAGCGATGTTGAAATTAAAGAAACAAATACAGAAAGAGAACGGCGATTAATTGTCGTCTTTGACTGCAATGTCAGAAACAACGTCCTCGACTCCCGCGCAACGGTACACCCTGGGATCTCGATCGCAGAGCGCGCGCAGTCGTCGTTGCGGCCTTAACCGCCATGGGTCGTTCTCTCCGCACGTTCGCCGTGTACACACAGCCGTTCATAGTGAAAAATGCCCGGTACGCAACTACAGGGTGCCCGTTCTCAAAACGGGAGCGGTCCCAAATTGCCCCAACCGCGGAATTGACCGAGGAAATTTTCTCAAATGCTAAACCCTACTCCGAAGTCCCTGGACCTAAACCGATTCCGATATTGGGGAATACGTGGCGGATGGTGCCAATTATCGGGCAGTACGACATTTCTGAATTCGCGAAAGTGACAAAACAATTTCTGGAGAGGTACGGGAGGATCGTTCGCTTGGGAGGGTTGATCGGAAGGCCGGATCTGTTGTTCGTTTACGATGCGGATGAAATAGAGCGAATATACAGACGGGAAGGGCCAACTCCGTTCCGGCCCTCGATGCCCTGCCTCGTCAAGTATAAGTCGGAAGTGAGGAAGGATTTCTTCGGGGAACTGCCTGGAGTTGTCGGAGTGTAAGTAGAGACAATTTATTTACTGTTAAAAGCTTCGTGGTTTAAATGGTTAAGATCATTTCTGCTTTGAGATCTTGACCTCCTTTTTAATTCGGTTTATAATAGCTGTGATTCGGCTAACTTTTATTTTCGTTTTGTTTAGACACCGGTTCGTGCGTATGGTTTTTGATTTGGGTTCATATAAATTCTAGCTAACTAATATGTAATAGAAATAAATGATGTTGAGTTTAGTCAAAACTATTTTTGCACAAACTGAAGTGCTCCAAAACCGGCCAAACTCATAAGAATCTCGACTAACGAAACAAGAGTCGGAGTTCCGTTAACGAACGGAATGTCAGGAACTTTCACTTCGCAAAAACGAAGCGACATAAAAATAATCATTAACGACTTTAAGCATAACCTCCATTACTACATAGACATCATTTAACATAGTATTTTTTAAATAGTCGATCAAATGAGCATTAATTTTATATTATGAAGCAATAAATAAGTTACGAAATTCTTTGACAAGGTTGTAATCTACCGTATTCTAAAGGCAAGGTATTCATTCGTTTTGCAACTATATAATCATCTGCTCCGTCTGTTTCCATTCTTTTGTAATATTTTATTATTCAAAATACTGATTATTTGTGACACAATTTCATGTGTGGGCTAAAAGTTCAAGCCTTTGCGAGTCAATAACAATGGCGAGATAAGATCTTTGGGGAAATAACTTTAAATTACCGGCAAAGTAAAGCTCTCAGATATTATTTTTAGATTTAGGCTAAAGTATTATAACAGCCGCACGTGTCGATCCATCAGGTTAAGCTACGCTTGCCGGGGTTGGTCCGTGGATGGGTGACCATCTTTACATACCGAGACTCCTCCGTGCCTCGGAAAGCACGTTAAGCTGTTGGTCCCGGCTGACATTCGTAGAGCTTTGACAGTCGTTACGGGTCGTCAGAAGCCTGAAAGTCTGACAACCGTCTTACCAAGGGGTTTCGTGTTATCCAGTAACTGAGTTGTGGAGGTCAGAGAGGCAGTCGCTCCATGTAAAATACTGGGTATTCAGCTGCATCCAACCGGATGTCTAACCAGACATGGAAGCCGACCCCAATATAGTTGGGAAAAGGCTAGGCAGATGATGATTAGGTTCAGTGTTACAAAGATGACCTTACAGCTTGTATCAGGAATGTGTGGTCATATTTAAAAGTCTGGCATCTTATTGAATGACTTTCTCCACAGGACCAACATTGTAATCATCAGCTCTCCCATACAAAAATTCAATACCTACTCGACCAAAATCATTATTTTTTCTAATACTTGCTGTATTTAAGTACAACTCTGTACAACAAACACAGAGCGAGAATCACATCATATCCTCATCATTATCAATTCGTAAATCTCACCTGCTGCACAACCACAGAACAGATAAAGAGATTCCTCTTTATCTTTTCTGTGTGCACAACGCCTTGCCAATAGGTTTAACTTGTCTAATATATTTTACTCGACTACGGCTAAGCCAAAAGGAAGGGTTATGATTTTAGCAGTCTATGTATGTATGTAAGTATGTATTTACGTGTGTTCCACCGTAGCGCCTAAATTACTGAACCGATTTTAATGACTGAGTTATCAATAGTTTTGTAATAATGGTTAGGCTATATAAATTTTCCCTAAATGTAATATCACTTTACACGTAAATTTCTGACCACGAAAAAAAATAAATTGAGATAATAATGACATGTTTGGTGTCAAAAGAAAGGTCTTGACGAGCACATTACGAATATGTATAGGTATATGTCATACTGTTTAAGTAAATAAATATGTTTAAATTGTTAAAAATGAGTAAAAATTGAGGTAAATAATATTAATTTAATTGGTTACAGAGCGTGATTTTTCAGTAGTCGGGTTTTAGTTTTTGAACTTACTTTTTATTTGAAAAAGTGGATAGACCCCCCAGCCCCCACATAGTTCTTGTCTTCGTTTTAAGTCTGTTCAGAAAAATAGGCAGTTTTTAATTCTGGATCTGAAACTATCCCAAAAATGAGGTATCTGGGACTGGGGATCTCTCAAATCAAAAAGGGAATTTTAGGTTTTGTTCATTATTAAAAGGGTAATCCTTAATTTTTATTTAACTATACTTAGTTAAATAAAAATTAAGGATTACCCTTTTAATAATAACGCGCTACTGCGCGTAAGAATGTTCAGTAACAACTTTTGCATATTTGTTTATAGGTACTCTCAATACTAAACCTCTTCCATTCATCTTGAATACTCATTACTCTATTGAAATGAAAATAACCAGAATCTGAAGAAGCGATCAGTGTTTGAGTTTGCACATAAGTATATACTGCTAGCTAGGTACTGAGGTTCATCTTGCATAACTTAAACGTTTATGATCAGTAATAATTGCGATCCTTGTACTCGTTTAGACAAAGATTTAAATATTAAACTCACGAGAGCACTGGTAAACGATTATTATCTTAATTGATTGAGTGGGTAGGTAAATTAATCAATCTGCCTAGCCTTTTCCAAACTATGCTGGGATCGGCTTCCAGTCTAATCGGATGCAGCTGAATACCAGTATTTTATATGGAGCGACTGCCTATCTGACCCTCACAACCCAGTAAGTGGGTAATACGATACCCCTTGGTAAGACTGGTTGTCAGACTTTCGGGATTCTGACGACCCGTAACGACTGTCAAAGATCCACGAATGACAGCCGGGACCAACGGCTTAACGTGCTTTCCGAGGCACGGAGGAGTCTCGGTATGTAAAGATGGTCACCCATCCACGGACCAACCCCGGCAAGCGTAGCTTAACGTGATAGATCGACCCGTGCGGCTGTTATTACTTAGCTACGAGCTCCTTGAGGGTAGGTAAATTAATCTAGTTTTAAAAATCATTCAAGTATAAAAATATAAGCATCATCAATTCATCATTCAGTTCAGTTTGGTCAGTTCCAAATACCAATGAATCTCTAATCCTACCGACAAACTGTCTTGCAGTTTGGCAGTTTTGAATAATTGGTAAAGTGTTTGGTCAAAATAATAATAATAATAAAAAAAAATATCCGCCTGCATATTATTTTTAGCATATTATTTGAGGTAGGTCTGATTAGCATTCCTATCTAATAACAGCCGCACGAGCCGATCGCTTGCCGCGATCGGTTCGTGGATGGGTGACTATCCATTACATATCGAGAGTTTGAGACCTCTCTGTGCCTCGGAAAGCACGTTAAGCCGTTGGTCCCGGCTGTCATTAGTAGATCTTTGACAGTTGCTACACCATTACACCAGTCAGAAGCCCAAAGGTCTGAACCAAGGGGTATCGTGTTTCCCAGTAACTGGTTTGTGCTTCGGCAGTCTCTGGTAATCAATTCCGTTTATAATGGAAGCTGACCCCAACATAGTTGAGAAAAGGCTAGGCAGACTCATTTCTTTCGGACACATTATATCAACCGCACACCGAGATTCAACCCATTTCGGGTTGAATCTCGGTGTGCGGTTGATATAATGTGTCCGAAAGAAATCAGTCGGCGGTAAATTAAATAGTACTTAAGTAATCTTAACCATCTCTTGCGCATACGACCGGTCTTTGTGTCATTATGGTGGATTTTCTAATTAGCAAATACATATAAGTACTACATAATTACGTAACCTTCGTGTAAGCCAGCTCTGTGATAAACTCTACACACCCGTTCTCGTGATAGTTGGTACACCAATGGGATACAGTTTTGTGATAGAACCAATATTAAAAACACCTTCTACATAATAAAAAAACTTGAACTTACTGACAGCGCACAGCCTAAACCGCTTAGTCAAGGAGCATACAGTTTTGCACAAGAGTATAATTATTATACCTTATACCTCGGAAAGCACGTTGGTCCTGGCTGTCGTTCTTGGATCTTTGACAGTTGTTACGGGTCGTCAGTCCAAGGGGGGGAGGGGGGGTCGTGTTATCCCGTAACTGGGATATGGAGGTGGCAGTCCCGCTCGATAAAAAAACACCGACCCCAACATAGTTGGGAAAAGGCTAGACAAATCCGACGACATTATCCTCATTCCTCTCTCACTCATCGATTGATGAGTGAGAGAGGAATGAGGATAATGTCGTCAGGAAACTTTTGAGTATGAATGTGGATGGCTATACGAGTAGGGGAAGACCAAAGAAACGATGGGTGGATTATGTGAAAGATGACATGGCTAGAAAGGGAGTGACTACCGAGATGACTAATAGAGAAGTAAGTATGTAAGAAAAAGTCTTGTTGCGCCGACCCCAAATAAATTGGGATAAGGGCAGTAGAATGATGATGATACCTACACATAAACCTTCCGTAATAAATTCTCTAAATAATGGTGTAAACTGCATCAAAATCCGTTACGCAGTTTAGTAGAACACCGCAGTCACACAGACAGACTCGAAATGTGACTTAAATTTTTTATTTGATATTTGTATAGGTCTATCTTCTAGTAAGAATATACCTTTCGATTTATAGAAACGGGAACCTAACTAAGCAGATACAATTCTTAGAAAGGTGTGAATAAGATAATATAAATCATTAGTTCTTTGTTCGCCAGCCAAGTATCCTAGACCCACAAAGCATTGCAGAAGATCATTAGCCCTACGTTCGATTTGTTTAGCATGCGTACGCGCCGAATGCGTGACGCCCTTACCTAAGTGTGTACTTGCTAAGTGCGAATGGGATTTAGGTTTCATTTAGATGTTAGTCGATATCCTTGGATGGCTATAAATGTGATAAGTTATAGGCAGTGGAAATAACTAAGTTTATTTTATTGAACATTCGAGTCTATTATCAAGGTTTGCAAACGCGGTTTGGTATCAATTTTATCAAGAGTCTTAAGACTTCTCTAACTTGTTAGGAACGTACTTAGACCTAAGTGCTAACTTAAAGCAGTGTTCAACATCTTAGAATATCTCACCATGTTTGCAGGTATAGTGTTTACAAAAACTTTTATCAGGCATACCTTTATCTATGGTCGGACTTTTAATTAGCTGCAGTAAAATGACACTTTTACTGTCAAATCTACTGTCATGTCACTATCAAATGGGAGCATTTTTTTTTAACGAAATGACAATTAAGAAGTTCCATTTTACTGCAGTTAATTAAAACTCCGAACATAGTACCTATGGGAATTTTTGAAATTTTGCTGAGTAATTCTTTTTCACTTAAATATGTTGTGCAGTGATTTCATGAAGGTCAGAAGTTTTAAAATCGTTTGGCTATCGATATTGAAGTGGTTTACGATACTAAACATCATTATCTACCTAGCATTTTCCCAACTGAGTAGGCGTTGGCTTCCAGTCTAACCGGATGCAGCTGAATACCAGTATCTTACATGGAGCGACTGCCTCTCTGACCTCCACAACTCAGTTACTGGATAACACGATACCCCTTGGTAAGACGGTTGTCAGACTTTCGAGCTTCTGACGACCAATAACGACTGTCAAAGATCTACGAATGGCAGCCGAGACCAACGGCTTAACATGCTTTCCGAGGCACGGTTTACGATACCAATATAAAACCACTTCCATTCCATCACAGAGTGTGTCTGTATTCTCACTATTTTGCGTCATCTTACAGATGACCTATAACATTATCATGCATTATCAGTATTTTTCTCTAAGTAGGTACCATTGTTATTTGTCAGGATTTTCTTTCGTTTTTACTTAATTTACGTTTTGTTTTAATAACTACCGGCACAAGATTGATTACAATTTGTAAATGCGAATACAAACATTTGTAGTATGTAATATTTTTTCTAACATAAAATTACAATTAATAAACTATTGTATTTGAATCGTAGCAAATGGCGTTCTGTAGTTTCTGCCTACACCTATGGGAAGAAGGCGTGACTTTATGTATGTATGTGCTAGCAGTGCCCCGCGGTTTCACCGGGATAAAAAGTATCCTATGTGGTAATTCAGATTACATACTATCTGTGTGCTAAATTTCATCAAAATCCGTTAGGTAAGTAATTTCCGTGAAAGAGTAACAAACATCCATTCATCCATCCATCCATCCTCATAAACTTTCGCGTTTATAATTATTACTAAGTAGGATTTGTATCCATAAATTTCTTCATAGCGAATTGCACTAAAATAATAGTACTATGAGTGGTGACTGTACCAGGACTTAAATGTACCTAGGTACCTACAGTCAGTCAGTCAGTCAGAGTCAAGTTATCAACCTGCAGACTGGCAAATCCTTTAACCGCGGCACGTTGTGTCTTCTCAGATGGCATGTGCAATGTCGAAACGAGACACGAAGAAGAATAAAGCTAATTTTATTCACCAGTCTTCAGTCCCATCCGGGATACACAAACTAAAGCCGATATTTCTGTCTCTATTATTGTCTTTAAATTATTAAACCTTTCAATGTCACCTATATTACTATTTCTATAAATAAATAATAGGTACAATACATCTACTTCACACCTAGGTTGATGCTATAACTGTGGACAATGCTAGTTTAGCACAATCATGCGTGTGACTTCAGATATTAGCACATTTGTCATGGAGGTCAGAGCATGAGATAACAGCTGTCATTGAATATTATGCATTGTCATTCTGAGATTGAAGATGCTATGCTATTGATGATGTTGCAAATGACCCTGAAGCGTCCCTTGAGATGTGCTTAAGGGGATACAACGATAATTTTGTGTTTTTAAAATTCCTATAAAACGAAATGTACATGGTAAATCATTTGGATTTTCCAAATGTGTTATTTGACTATATTGTCTACTGCTGTACTAAAACCGAAACTTGATTACTTGAATTTTTTTCGATAGACAAAAATTCCAAAGTAGCACCGTCTATTTTATGTTTTACACGATTATAGTATAATCGTGCAAATTTTACTGCACAATAAGGAACTGTTTACGTATTATACGTAAACAGTTCCTTATTGTGCAGTAAAATTTGCTTTAAATCGAAGGTACTGTACTGTAACTGTAAATATAATTTTAGATAGATACATTTTCCGAAGTAAAAATTTTCACTTCGGTACATTTATTGAGAAATTGTTTCATAAAAAAAAATATACATAGTTCAGAATCGAACCTTGCACATCTACCAACAATTCGGCCAAAAAACATTTTAAGAATGCGAAGTATTTTATTTAATAAACATACTTTTGTGTAAAAAAGTAGTGATTTGACTACCCATTTGTAACAGCGTCCTTAAATCAATGTTTAGCTTAGTAAGTTTTTAATATATTTAAATACCTTCGATTTAAAGCCAATTTTACTGCACAATAAGGTACTGTTTACGTATAATCGTGTAAAACATAGCATAGCATAGCATAGCATTTTATCATAAATGTACAGTTAAACGAAGCGCGTTTAGTTCCGGTGCGCGTGAGTCTTCTATCTCTCTCGCGTCAAACTAGACAGCCATAACGCCATTTCCCTTACACACAGAGCTAAACCACGCTTCAATATATCCTCTTAATGTAACATAACATCACGCCTGCATTCCCCGAAGGGTTAAGTAGAGGAATAAAGTACAGCCACGCTTTTTTTGCCAGTTATGATTAAGTCCCATGTAAGAGGGAGCGAGCTTATTGCCATGAACCAGGCACTCTAGGCTGCTACTGCGAAAAAAAAGGCGAACTCAATAACACCTAGCCGACCTGTGAATCGAATCAAGAATTATATCTTTACAGGACATTAAAGGACCCCAGGAAGATGCTAAATTGTATTATAATGTCGAGACCAAATACATAAACATGTCAACTAGAAATGCTGTGGACTCATCGAAAAAAATAGAGTCTAACAGTTCGCCGCAATTTTCACACACACTAGAAAAGCACAATGCAAGCACAATGTCAGGCGCGAGAGTAAGACGTCACCTGTCACGCACATCAGCATAACAAAGTTAGCCTGTTTGTTTTGTGCAGCGCGACACTCCATCTAGACGTATTATGAAATATAATCAAATGTCGAGACATCAAGTTGCACAAACCGGTTGGGGTTCGAAAGCTGTTCTACCGTAGGTTAAGCTAGGTTTTTTATAGGAGCTGCTTTACCGGTCCGGTACGGTTCGCTCGCATGGTACCCATAGCTTGAATGAATCGTATACCGTTTTTTGTGATGTGTGGTCCTGTGGCAGGTGAAAGCTTGAGCGTAGATAATTAGGTACCTACATATCGTTATCTGATGGGTTTATTACCTACTCACATTAGATTTCCAAAAAATATAGTATCATTCCATGCATCTACCAATTGCCATTGGGTGATGGTAGACAGTCGCTTTGTATCAAGCCAAGTATTTGCTATGAATGAATGGACATTTATCTACTTGCTAATAAGTGCACGAGTTAACTAAGTAAAATAGACACGCAATAAGCCCGTAGATGCTAAGTAGAATTCCTAATAACACGACGTTTCATTCATTTAGAGGTAGAGCGACTATGCCTTTACAATATAAATTCATAAGTAGATGCGGTTTGAAATGGCCAGCAAATTTAAAATTCAAGCAATTATTTTTGGGCTTACTACTTTTTCTGTTCAAACTCAAACTCATTTATTATTGTTCGTCACAGGTGGAAAGTCATTTCTTATGATTATTACAAGAGTCAGTCGAGATTCTTCTTCAACAATAAGTAGTCAGTTTTTAATGTTCATAAAATTGTATGCTGTTCCGAGTTGTGTTGCTGTAGGTAACACTGCGTTGAAATCGTCATTAGTGCAGTGGTCCCAGCAAAAGGAATAGAAGACTTACTGACATACGAGTATATACCTTAACCTCTCCAATGCTCTTTTTCTGTCATCTATAGGTACACGTCATATTATTATAGCGTTCCATATTCAAATTTTACCAGCAAACAACTTGTGTCACCATTTTTTTTTTCATTTTGGTTTTTCTATTCACTAGCCAGACACACAAGATCATAACACATCATCATGATTGTTGAACTCGCACACAGTGATACTTGGCCCACTTGGGAAGCAGGGCGAGGCGAAAGCCGCATACGCAGCGTGACGTGACGAGCACCGTAATGACACATGCCCAAAACGGACGGAGAAATTATCTCTGGACATTTGATTGTTGATGAAAGAATTGAATGACCCGGTGAAATAGTAAACAATAGTAGGTACATTTTGATACAAGTGGAGAATTTTTGTTATTGCATTCGAGGCGGAATTAACACCCGAGCCGTAGAACTGCAATAACAAATGTCCACATGTATCAACGACGTTTTTCAATACACTTTTGAAGAAATAAAATAAAACACCGAAAAATATTTTTGTCATGAATTATTAAGAAACTATGATTTCAATTTTCTTTTTTTTCCGCGCTTTGCCTTCGCCAAGTTGAAGGAGAAGGAAAGGTATAATGCCGATAAACAGCCTAATATGAAAAATAGAAAATTCTAATATTTTTGAGTTTAGAACACAAATAAATGTTAATTTGTTCATAAACGTTTTCTATATTGTAATAATCATGGTTTTTGATGATATTCTATGTATTTATAAACATTATTTAAATATTCAAAAAATATTAACGACATAATATCTCTTTGCCGAGATTAAAAAAAAAACATTTACCTCCGAATAGAGAGGACCGTCTCGCGCCAGGTGGCATTGAACCAATTTGGACTAAGTATAGGTATAAGTTATCTGTGGCAATTTTTATTCCCGCACACGTGTTGGAAAATGAAAAATCGCACGCGTGTGAAATACATTGCATTGTGAACATAATCGTAATGTGATATGAACCAGTTTTCGAGGAAGTGTATTGAAAAATGATGATAGCTGTGATGGTTGTAAAAAAAGAAGTACGAAGAATTAAGGGAAGCGTAGGATAATTGTTCTGTAATGGGTGTATACGAGCTGACTTAATCATGTTTCGTCATATAAATATCATCATAACGGTGTCATAATCTTGAAACAATGTAGTGTAATGCATCGATTAACTACCTACTAACCTAACTTACTGAAGAACATCAATAAGATTAGACATTCAAACAAACCTTTTTTCCAGTCCGTTCAACCGATTTTGACTTCTATTGCGTTGGTGGCATGACAAATGGCAGCTGCAGTAAACAGTTGGTATTGTAACCATTTTTTTTTGGCTTTAATGCCATCCTTAAGCATATGGAATAGAAGTCAAAATCGGTTGAAAGGACCGTAAAAAAGGTTTGTTTATATGTCTAATCGTAATGTAAATGGAGTTAAAATAAATAAGTTTTACGTTGCCCGTTACGGCAGTTTTTTTTTAAAGCTTGTCAGATAAAGCTCCATCAGGAAGAAACGACAGCTTTTTAGCCTCGGCCTTGTAAATAACATCGCCTTCCGTACTTTTGAGTGTACTTTTAGCTTTTCGAAAATCTGAATAATACTAAATATGAAGGCCAAATTTCAGTCGCAAGAAAGTCGTGTGCGTACTAGGAAGTACTTGGACCAGTTATTTTTAATGTTGAATATAGGGTGACTGGTAATTAGTGACCGATACTTAAACACACGATTGTACTCATGATAACAAACAACTTTTACCATGGGACCAAACCTGAAATAGCGAAAATAAAGCAGCTGCTCCCTACATTTATGTTCGCTTAACTCGTCAAAATGTAGGGAACAGCTGATTTTTTTTCGCGATTTCTGGTTTAGTCCCATAGTAAAAGTTGTTTGTTATCATGAGTAGATACAATCATATGTTTAAGTTACCAGTCACCCTATATAATTTATTATTGTTACAGGGTAGTTTAAAAATTAAAATAGTCAAAAAAAATATCTCTGCAGTGACCCGTTTGTTTTAAACGTTTACTTAATGTGTGCTGCGATAGCCAAGAATAAGATTTATCTTAATACACACTACCGTTAAATGCATCAGTTTATG
Source organism: Cosmia pyralina (assembly GCA_946251885.1). Lineage (NCBI taxonomy): Eukaryota > Metazoa > Arthropoda > Insecta > Lepidoptera > Noctuidae > Cosmia > Cosmia pyralina. The sequence goes on along the minus strand of OX276342.1, from coordinate 17,944,766 downwards.
TTGTGGTATGTACTTGTATTATTATGTACTATGGGCCAAAGTTCCGCATGATCACCTCAAAGGCGATAATCGCATGCACGGCTCACGACTCGATCGCACAATGTTCGTTTGTCACTAGCTGCGCTCTCACAGGAATATTTTCTTAAGTGATTCATGCTTAAGTTTTGTCCATAGTACCGATTCTGTGGTGGTGGTTAATGGACAAGAAATACTACTCCATTTGCAACAAGATTAGACATTTAAACAAACCTTTTTTACAGTATTTAATTTACAGTATTAATTTTGACTTCTATTGCGTTGGTGGCATGACAAATGCCAGCTGCAGTAATCAGTTGGTATTATATTCTAACCACTTTTTTGCCTTTAATGCCATCCTTAAGCCTATAGAATAGAAGTCAAAATCGGTTGAACGGACTGTAAAAAAGGTTTGTATAAATATCTAATCTTATTGCAAATGGAGTATAGTTAATGTTCTCTATACTATAGTATTTTTGGAAAGAAGTTCCTTATCGCCCGTTATACCTTCTCTGCACAACATTTTGACCCTTTCATTTCCATCGATCTAGCACTTAATCGCCAAGTGTGCAAAAACGAAAGGAACTTCTTCCAGCCGAGTGTCCTACGACAGCTCTCGTTGTGTTTTTCTGTATTTACCCGAAGCAGATAACAAGCAATCAATCTGCCTAGCCTTTTCCCAACTATGTTAGGGTCGGCTTCCAGTCTTACCGGATGCAGCTGAATACCAATATTTTACATGGAGCGACTGCCTATCTGACCTCCACAACCCAGTAACTGGGTAATACCACTTGGTAAGACTGGTTGTCAGACTTTCGGGCTTCTCACAACCCGTAACGACTGTCAAAGATCCACGAATGACAGCCGGGACCAACGGCTTAACGTGCTTTCCGAGGCACGGAGGAGTCTCGGTATGTAAAGATGGTCACCCATCCACTGACCCGTGAGGCTGTTATTGGTTAGTCACGAGCTCCTCAAGCAGAGAACAAGCAAAACATAAAAAACTTTTTTACAAAAAAATACAACCGACTTCCAAAAACAACACTACAAAGTGAAAAATAACTTTAATTTCGGAAGTCGGTGTCTAGTTAAATGTATTTTCGTTTTTTGCCACCGACTTCCGAAATTAAAGTTATTTTTCACTTTGTAGTGTTGTTTTTGGAAGTCGGTTGTATTTTTTTGTAAAAAAGTTTTTATTTTTCACTTTTTAGTTGTGTATCTACCCCACACAAATTCTAATACCACTATCTGCAAAACAAACTAGAACATCATCCATATAAGAGTCGGGAAAAAATACGTATTTTTGAAGCTAACTCAAAAACTACCGAAGCAAAGTTAATCAATTTTATATGGGACCAACTGTGATCTATACCCTCTCGAATAGAACAAAAAAAAATCCAAATCGGTCCAGCCATCTTCGAGTAATCGGGGAACAACGAATTGAGAACCTCCTCCTTTTTGAAGTCGGTTAAAAATAATTACATATCTCGCAATAGATAATGTTTTATCTACACTTAATGCAACGACTGACAAAATAATTACACATTTCGACACAGTAAGGCCTTCTATAGTCTGATCGTCATCAAAGATGCGCCTCTTAATTGCAGATCCAAAGCTAATCTCAAATTATTTGCAGATGCACGATCATGCTTGGGTAACTGTCATCATTTTATACAAGATAGCGTGTTTCAGTGAACATACCTACTAAGTTAATGAGCAGTTCAATAATAAATTATTGTCTTAAAACACGATACTTTGACGATTTGCAGTTTGTTGTTTCTGTCAATCAATTTGTCAGGTTTTTAATCGACTGCAAAAAAGGAAGGTCTGTATTCAACCCGTATGTATGTATGTATGTTTGTTTGTCCGCGATTTCATCAAAAACTAATGAACCAATTTTGAAGATTTTAGTAGATAATATATTATGTAATTGGTCTTATGTACGAAGTTATATGCATATATATACTGTATCTCCGGCATTTCTAAGCCGATTTTGATGATTCTTCTTTTCGTTCGTCTGGGGCTTACTTATGTAATTGACTATTCAACTAAAAATGGAACAATAAATTTACTTTAAAAAAAGTAAAAACCGACTTCAAAGACCGAAAATGAATAAAATACCTAGGTAAGTAAGTTTCTTTAAAAAACTTAACAGCTTCTGAAGTCGGTATCTTCAGTTCTTCAATGCACCTTAGCTTGGCACCGACTTATTTTTAACTAAACATTGTGTTGTACATGAATTGAGGCAGCCCCAGTAAGTTTGAAGTTTGTTTGTTTTGTTGTTTGTTTGTGTTTTTGAAGTCGGTTTTTACTTTTTTTAAAGTAAATTTATGTGTTTATTTATGACAGTAACAAAGTTATGAAAACTTAGTAGGTAGGTACCTAGTTATTGTTCTGTAATGGACACTTACGAGCTGTTAATATGATGACTTAATGATGTCTTATTAAATCATATTAATAGTGTCCTAATCTTGCAGCATTACATGTTAGGTATTCTAGTGCATCGGTTACTCATAGGTACGGTCAGCAACAGAAGTCTGTTAACACTGCTACTTTTTGACATCATCTAAATTACCACAAAATTATTCGATAAACTTCTTAACACTTTAATTAAGTACTTCTGTTACAATTTGAATTAAATATTTCGCTTTGTAATTAAGATTAAAAAACTGCAAGTGTTAATCGACTTTTGATGCTGACTGTACGTATTTAATACACATTCAAGATATTAAAACACGGTTTACGATAAGGTGACTTCTACTTTATTTTATACTAGCGAGCCAGGAGCCACTCTTGTTTCGAGATGCCATAACATCGAGATTTCTATAGTCAATGTGTCTAGCCTTTTCCCAACTATGTTGGGGTCGGCTTCCAGTCAAAGCAGCTAAATACCAGTATTTTACGGGGAGCGACTGCTTATCTGACCTCCGCAACCCAATTACTGGGTAATACGATACCCCTTGCAAGGTGGTAAGACTGGTTGTCAGACTTTCGGTCTACTGACTGTCAAAGATCCACGAATGACAGCTGGGCCCAACGGCTTACCGTGCTTCCCGAGGCACAGAGAAGTCTCGTTATGTAAAGATGGTCACCCATCCACGGACCAACCCCGGCAAGCGTAGGTTAACCTGATAGGTCGACCCGTACGGCTGTTATTACTTAGCCACGAGCTCCTCTATCGAGATTTCTATAGTGATTTCTCTAAATAGATAAAATTGTGTAGTTTAGAAGAACTAAGCGGACACATAATTAATTTTATCTGTGGAGGCTTGTAAATAGCGATTTAGTTTTATATTATTGTTATTATAATGTTATTAGTCTGAAAACCTTCCGAAAATAAAGAAAATAAAATAAAAATAATACAGATACGAAAAGCGACTTTGAGGAAACATGCAAGGTGTAGAGGAATGCTGACGCATATGTTTTGTAGTTAAGTAATAAATCAAGAGCGCAGCTAGCCTCAGTTGCCCCGGAACCACCTACTCGTATGTGAACAGTTGTATTATATCGCACACTACAGACGCGTGTATTCAGTTATTCTAAGTACAATATTGTAATGGTGTTTGGAACAATAAAAAAAGACTTTAGTGTTTCTCGAAGGTTTTACTCATCTCTCAACACACTTCCTTTAGATCAAAATAACACGCACACAAAAAAGGTATACCAGATAACTAAAAACAAAAGCGTTTCATCGGACTGAAATAAAACACCTTACAATTTTCGCCTCTCAAAAGTTGATAAGGCTTGGGAAGGCCAACTGCTTTCTGTTTTCAAACTTGTTGTGACCTCAGAAGTTGAACAAAGCAGTAAACAGCCAGGAAATCCCTAAGGTAAAGGACAAGATTACGTATGCAGTACATACATATAGCTATTAAGAGAACAACATGTACTAACTGTAACGGCGGTTACACACAAGTTATGCATATTGATTGTACTAACATCATTGTACATTGCAGTGCTTGTGGTTATGACATGGATACTATATAAAAAGACCGACACATCGATTGTTGATACAAAGGCTCAATCACTTCCTAAGTCATCATTCTAATAAATAGGATCATAAACAAGTAAAGATGTTTTAAGTAAATCTTTAGAATCTTAATTTTAACTAGGCAAAGCTTCGATCAAATTGATCGAAGAGGCAGAGGCAAAACTTTTCTTTAAAAAATCCTTCCATGGAATGATAATTAACCAACTTCAAAAAGGAGGAGGTTCTCAATTCGTCGGAATCTTTTTATTTTTTTATTTTTTTTTATGTATGTTCCCCGATTACTCGAAGATGGCTGGACCGATTTGATTTTTTTTTTGTTTTATTCGAGGGGTATACATCACAGTTGGTCCCATATAAAATTGATTAACATTGCTTTGGTAGTTTTTGAGTTAGCTTCAATAATACGTATTTTTTCCACACTTTTATATGGATGATGTTCTAGTTTGTTTTGCAGGTAGTGGTATTAGAATTTGTGTAGGGTAGGTACAGAACTAAAAAGTGAACAATAAAAATTTTTTTACATAAAAATACAACCGACTTCCAAAAACAACACTACAAAGTGAAAAATAACTAATTTCGGAAGTCGGTGGCAAAAAACGAAAATACATTTAACTAGACACCGACTTCCGAAATTAAAGTTATTTTTCACTTTGTAGTGTTGTTTTTGGAAGTCGGTTGTATTTATTTGTAAAAAAGTTTTTTTTTGAGAAGTATGAAAGAAAAAGACGACATGTTACGCCGCGCCGACCCCAAATACATTGGAATACGGGTAGGAGAATGATGATGATGGTATGATAATTTGGCAAATGGAGATATTGCGTACATTCGGCTATAGCCAGGCTGATTGAGCATTGTCTTCTCTTACTTATATCGAAATCTTATTTAAGAATAAGAATAATATTTAATACACACACAAGATTCATGATACATAAGAGCAGATGTACAAAATAACATAACACGGATATCTACATAAATCTACACAGTTCATGTAACCCTGCCTCCTAAACTAGGTAGTCCTGTATCTTAGGAGACAAAGTACAGTTCATTCTTAGGTTTCATCTCCAGTTGTGTCGGATTGCCGTCCCATCGGACTGAGTGTAAGGGAAGAGGGAGTGCACCTGTGTTTGCGCATATAATTGTGCACTATAATATCTCTTTCGTACTTGGATAGTCTCCGTTGATTGAGTCGCCATGGCTAAACTTCGTTGTCTGTTGCCCGCGACTTCATTTAAAAAGTAGCCTATAATTATGTTCTTCTCCAGGTCATGGTCTACTACCCAAGCATGTGCCTTTACAAAATCACTTTCGCATTTATAATACTAGCAGATCCTCGCGGTTTCATCCACATAAGTCTCAAACCCTTAAGAATATCGTGATAAAAAGTATTATTTACGTTAATCCAGGTAATAAACTATTTGTGCCAAATTTCATCAAAATCCGTTCAGTAGTTTTTGCGTGAACATTCATCCATCTATCCTCACAAACTTTCGCGTTTTTAATATTAGTAGGAAGTAGGATTAATTAGGATTAGGATGTATCATCACGACGCAATTCAACTTTCATAGATTCTACTCAACGTTCCTATACCACATGATACTTATCACTGATTCAGAGTAGAGCAGAAAAATACATAAATTGCATTAACTTCATATTAGCTCTTAATTTCTTACGTTCTAGTTAGAAATCCGATGTAGGTAATACAATCAACTTTAATGCATCCAATTAACTCGTAGTTGTGAAACTGAATATGTCGGTTACTGCCAGAGAGGTGGACCGGTTGTGAAATGAAACAAGAAGGCGTCTGGCTCAAGAACCACTTAGCTTTAGACTAGAAGAGGCACGAATCGTTTGCGTAAATATTATAATGCAGTAGGTAACACTTGCAGATATGGACCTGCATTACCTAAGCTTTAAACGCTTTACACGGTGTATATTAAACTACACATTATAGAACTACAATGTGTATGGAAAGGATATATTTTTTGTAACTCACATTAATCACACGCATTTTGTGTTACCTACACTTTCTTGAAAAATTTAAGGAACCAGGATGACCTTTAATGCCGAAAATCCACGTCAAAATCATAATCATCGTTAAATTTTGCCCATAAAAATGAAGTTATTTGATTAAGCCTCCTTTGGTAAAGTCCATAATAAAGTCAAGCCTTTGTTTGTTCTCATAATATTTCACTGATTAGGTAATTGGAACTAAAGAATTTGCAAATCGTGGCTTGCGGAGACAGTCGTAACTCGTAGTGTATCTTAGCGGATCTTAGAACTTACGTGTCAATAGTTATCTGAGCCGATGTGCAAATAGACAAACATCTTTGAATAATGCTGTGGACACAAACCATGTCTCAATAATGTAGTGCCTGTTGTACATCACTTACGTTTTATGATTCATTGTAGCGATGGAAAATGTTGTTTGTTTATCTGTTAACACTTCTTGCGGGAATTTTGTGAGATGATTCAGATATTATATAGCGAATTAAGAAAGTACTAAGTAACTGTAGTTAGTATTATTTTTTATAGGTTTAGATACCAGTACCTACGTCCCGGCTGTCATTCGTGGATCTTTGATAGTCGTTACGGGTCGTAAGAAGTACAAACGTCTGACAAACAGTCTTACCAAGAGGTATTTTATTACCCAGTAATTGGGTTGTGGAGGTCAGATAGGCAGTCAATCCATGTAAAATAATGGTACTCAGCTGCATCAGGTTAGACTGGAAGCCGACCCCAACATAGTTGGGAAAAGGCTAGGCAGATTGATGTGGCCAGACCACAGAAATCTTAATATTGCCATATTATTAAGATTTCTGTGGGCCAGACTCACATATACGGAAAAACAAATTACTAATTTCTCTTACCCAGCTGCATTGAAGCGGCTCACTGCGGAGGCAATGCACTCTGAAACAGCTCAGATGATAGCTGCAATAAAATACTGGTATTCAGCTGCATCCGGTTAGACTGGAAGCCGACCCCAACACAGTTGGGAAAGGCTAGACACATGATGATGACAACGTAGGTCTGTCGAAGGTAATCAGGGAACTTTGTTGGGTTTGACATACGACAAGGTCAAAAAGTATGTAAGACCTAGTCCCTTATCTACACATTTACACAGCAAAATAGCTAACAGTTTTGATTTGGATTCTGCAGATACCTAAATACGATTTAAAATCTAAACAACTTCATTCGGGTGGTTCATAGTGGTATTTTCTCATGTGTCTATTTTTTACCGCTCTCTGCAATAGTAGCACAGTAACCAGGGCAATGTTCTGTGCGCTGAGATCTTTCATTGCAGATTAAAATGCTCTAGAAAATCGTTTTAGTAAGGTAGATTGTCATCAAAACTTAGTATATAACTACACAGTTATGTAAAGACTCCATACTAATATTATAAATACGAAAGTAACTGTGTCCTCAGTATGATTTCTAGATCAGGCAAAGTGTTATTGGGTTTTTCCAAAGAACAGATAAATTATCTGTTCTGTGGGTTTTCCATCAGGAATTTCTGAGAAGCAGCCCGGAGTCTGGATTTGTGCACGGTTGATGGCATAGGCTCACCCCCTATTACGTGGGACTTAAGCATCACTTGCTAAATGTGGATGTACTTGGTAAGGTACACTTCTGCCTAACTCTTCAGGGAATTCCAGGCGTGTAACTCTGACATAGGATACTTTTTATCTAGGTAATATTACGTTCCTGTGAGATAATTTCCGACCTCCACGCGGGCGAAGCCGCCGGGCAAAAGCTAGTAGATATATAAAGTATTACTTGGCCAGCTCGTAGCTAAGTAATAACAGCTGCACGGGTCAATCCATCAGGTTCAGCTACGCTTGCCGGGGTTAGTCCGTGGATGGGTGACCATCTTTACATACCGAAACTCCTCCGTGCTTCGGAAAGCACGTTAAGCCGTTGGCCCCGGCTGTCATTCGTGGATCTTTGACAGTCGTTACGGGTCGTCAGAAGCCCGAATGTTTGACAACCAGTCTTACCAAGGGGTATCGTATTACCCAGTTACTGGGTTGTGGAGGTCAGATAGGCAGTCAATCCATGTAAAATAATGGTATTCAGCTGCATCAGGTTAGACTGGAAGCCGACCCCAACATAGCTGGGAAAAGGCTAGGCAGATTGATGTGGCCAGACCACAGAAATCTTAATATTGCCTTATTATTAAGATTTCTGTGGGCCAGACTCACATATACGGAAAAACAAATTTCTAATTTCTCTTACCCAGCTGCATTGATGCGGCTCACTGCGGAGGCAATGCACTCTGAAACAGCTCAGATGATAGCTGCAATAAAGTATTATGTACCACTTCGTGACTTTAGAGAAAACTGCTAGGTATAATGGCAGGTGGTCTTCCTAATGTGTTCCGCGAACAAGAGAAAGTTATGACTGCTTGGTTTTTGTTTTTCGCAAAGTTCAACGACTTTGTTTTGTGTTGGTTATTTGTCTGTACAGCGCCCTTCAGTACATGCGGCTTCAAACTGATGTTCGTAAGATTTAAGGTCAAAGCCAAAAGTGTCTAATTGTTTGATTGAATACAGAGCTTTAAGATCACTAGCAAAATATATACTCAAGACAAATAACGAGCAAATGTAGCTATATCCTTCACTTATGGACATCACAGTGTTCAAAATCAAGTAAGTAGGTCGAGTTAAGATTTCCCCTCAAAAAGTCTAGGCTATGGGAATTTAGATAAACTTTTGAAACACACCAATTTGTGAAGAAAATATTTTATAATCAGTAACATTCACAAAGTCAGCATCACATGGAAATTTTAATAACATTATTTTAAATTTTAATTGTTAAAGAACAATTTGAGTTTTATTTTCTTTTTCTGAGTCACCTTTGTGATAGTAATTCAGAACATAATAAATTCACTGATCACGTACTAGTTTATTTTAACAATGAGAAGGAAAAAAATACAGCCTAAACATGTCCATTATCACACCACACACGCCACGCAAACGCGCTACGCATTGAAATATGAGCAAAATCTATTGATAGGACACTAAAAACTAAAGCGGGTATTATGTATGCAAATAGAACGATGGACATACAGGTGCTGGTCCACAGCAGCCCACGGCTAAGCTACGCACGTGTACCTTTTTTTTTGTGTTTGGGAAATCATCAAATGACTTCTACCGCTCTGGGCAGAGTGGGAGGGCGTGTCAGACTTTTACTGACTAAAATCCACCCATGTTCCTTCAGTTGCCCGTGCCAGGGCCACGGTATCTCTTTCGAACTACCCGCGACCGCGGCGGCATCGGCCCAATTGACCCCGTCACTGCTGACATCTCTTTGAGGCGCGCGTGGAACACAACGCGCCGTCGACCCGGGCCTGGTCCTTACCGAACGGCGAGCTGCCCATTACTCGTCGTCCGCAAGCCCGCGCCTACGGTGGCCGGGAATCGGCGATAGATTCCCGCCGCCCAGGGCGTCTCCTATGGCGGCTAGGGGCGTGAGGGCGCGGCTGTTGCCTCTCCCTCACGCGTTCCGCTTCCTCCTTCGCGAGCATTACTGCATCGCAGAAGGAGGTGATGGCCTCCCATGCACTCTCGCTCCGCACTATGGCCTGGACCAGGTTTGGATGCGAGAGATCGCCGCCGCCGATCGCCTCCGTGAGAACACGGCGGTGCTCCGCCCAAGCCGTGTAGACCTCCACTGTATGCTCCACCATGTACGCACGTGTACCTAGCTTCGCTTTAGGGAAATCCGCCACACATAGCTACACACGATGATACACACCCACGATTGACATATGAGCTACGTGGCTCCAAGTTGCTTATACGGCCCACACACTGTTAGCTGACCTGCGCCACGCCAACGCCCATTTTGTCTTAATCGCCTTAGAGAGCACACGTATTTGTGTTAAATGTCAATATTTTTAACCGACTTCAAAAAAGGAGGTTCTGTGTTCGACCTGTATGTATGTTTGTATGTTTGTTTGTCCGCGATTTTCTCAAAAACGATTGAATCGATTTTGATGATTTTTTGACTAACGTGATCTATTCTGCATACTTTCATATATAATACATTATGTAATTATTCTTACGTACGAAGTTATATGCATAAATTCACTGTATCTCCGGCATTTCTAAGCAAATTTTGATGATTAAAGAAAAAGAAAAGAAATAAAATACGTTTATTTGCGGTAAACATGACGCAAAGGACAACAAAATAAAATAACAATGACAATAATCATAATAATAATGATTCTTCTTTTGGTTCGACTTGGGCTTACCTACTTATATAATTGTATATCCAATTAAAAATTGTAAAATAAATATACTTTAAAAAAAGTAAAAACCGACTTCAAAACCAAAAACTAATAAAATATCTTTCATAAACACTTAACAGCTTCTGAAGTCGGTGTCTTCCATTCTTCAATGCGCTTTAGCTTGTCACCGACTTCAGAAGCTGAGTGTTTGATGAAGGTTATTTTATTCGTTTTTGGTTTTGAAGTCGGTTTTTACTTTTTCTAATTGCTAGATAGTTCGTCAGATAATGTGATGAATCCGAAAACGAATTTGATTACTTACTTCTTCGATCATTGGAAAACAAACATCGGAGATTTTGGATTGGGAGCGAGAAGTGCTTGCGATGGTTTGAGAGAAAGAAGGGCGTGAAGGGGTAGCGGGAAGGAAAAATGGCTGCCGTGGCTTCGAAATGCCGTGGCTTCGAAACTACAGCTTCGCTCGGGCGGTGCATGGCAACCCACGCGTGTACCATCACCACATCATCATCATCTTATTACTATAGCAATAAGGTCGAACAGTGGTTCACCGTAAATGTCCGCGATAGTACCTCTGACGTCATAATAACGACGCAGCCCTGCGTAGCGTGCTCGTGGCCTGCTTTGTGTTGATAAGTATGGCAGCTCGTATTAAACAAAGCTAAGGAAACGTGTGCAACATAGCCATCTGTTGCGGGCTGAACGTCCACTGTGACCCACGGCCACGCTACGCACGGATGCGTGGCTGGATGCAAATGAACGGCGCAGCTAACGTGGCAAACCTCTTTGTGCACATCCTATGTAGCAGTGCGCAGTGGACGGTCGACATGCGCTTGCGCCGCCGTTGGCTGTTCTATGTAAAGATGGCGTGCGGTGATCAGTGCGTTCGAGTCCGTCACATATTCTCACGCATGCTTCAAACACATTTTTATTCCTAAGACGATTTCTTCGAAGTTATGCTGTCATTTCCTCGTCATCGTTTGCGTATCATTTTCTAAGAATTCCGACGTTAGTTTTATAGTTTATATTTAAATCTTTACTTTTCGATGTTTGATTTGTTTTATGACTGGTATCTTTTATGGATGTGGTATCTTTATCTTTTTTAATTAGCAAAGTTACTTGGACTGATATTATTCTTGCTACTACATATGGAACGCGTCATTCGGTTTACGTCTTGCCTATTCGTATGTCTTCTTTGTTCCCCGTAGTCTTTTGATCGGGTTATGACTTTCTATCCTTCTCCGCCTGTTTTTCTATTGGGTATTTTCTTTTTGGGTTTTAAAATGTTGGTATTGATTTCTTCTAGTTCCACGGGAGTTACTGAGTAACTCTCAATTTTGTTGGGAACCAATGTCAATTCTAAATTAGGTAGAAATGTGATCATAAACTACACTATGGTCATACGAAGACCCCTCCGTGCCTCGGAAAGCACGTCAAGCCGTTGGTCTCGGCTATTATCCGTGGACCTTTGACAGTCGTTACGGGTCGTAGGAGCCCTAAAGTCTGAGAACCAGCCTTACCAAGGGTATCGTATTACCCAGTACCTGGGTTGTGGAGGTCAGATATGCAGTCGCTCCATGTAAAATCTGGTATTCAGCTGCATCCGGTTAGACTGGAAGCCGACCCTAACATAGTTGGGAAAAGGCTAGGCAGATGATTGATAATGTGGTCAAACTGTGGGTGTGCGATACTAGTTTTTGAGAAAGTAGATAGTATAAAAGTAGTAACGTAGGTCACGTTGCTGACTCGTCGTGCTGGATTTCTAGAAACTTCGATGCTTCTATAAGCAGATGAATATTGAGCCTGTACTTATGCGCTGAAAAAACAAAGGTAGTTAGTACATCAGGGTTAGCATTTTCATTTAACTTGCAAGGCAGTGGCGACTTGCGACACGGAATATCTTTACTAGTTGCCAAGTTAACACCGCTTGCTTAGCATTAACTTTTAACCCGTTAGCCGATATCATATACTAATTTATAAACCCAAAACCCCAGGGGAAGGGAGGGGGGAGGGTTAGTTGCGAACCCCATAGGTTCACAACTACTGATGATGATTTTTTTTCCATCGGATGATGTTTTTTTACGTTTATATATACACTACTATTTTTTAGTTAGTACAAACAAAAATGGGGGCACTATCCGTACCCGTTACTGATCATATTTGTGTAGTCAAAAGTCAAAAAAATTTAATCCCAAAATTGTCCACGAAAATTTGTCTTAATTGGTAAATTCATAATTGAATCAATAATTCAGAACAATTGCTACTAGAAAATACTACGCGCAGTGCTTTTCCATGATTAATGAATACTACTATGTAGCCTGTACAATATTTCCATAATCTGAGTGACATTTGGGATATAAACAAACGCTAATAACTTTGCTGTTTATGAATATTATTTATTGAGACTTTACATATTATAATAACAAGACCTTCTCTAATAAGCCATTTAAGTATTTGTACTAATTAAAAAACTTTTTTACAAAAAAATGCAACCGACTTCCAGAAAACAACACTACAAAGTGAAAAATAACTTTAATTTCGGAAGTCGGTGTCTAGTTAAATGTATTTTCGTTTTTTGCCACCGACTTCCGAAATTAAAGTTATTTTTCACTTTGTAGTGTTGTTTTTTGGAAGTCGGTTGTATTTTTTTGTAAAAAAGTTTTTATTTTTCACTTTTTAGTTGTGGTACCTACCCCACACAAATTCTAATACCACTACCTGCAAAACAAACTAGATCATCATCCATATAAAAGTGGGGAAAAAATACGTATTATTGAAGCTAACTCAACAACAACAACCCTCTCGAATAAAACAAAAAAAAATCCAAATCGGTCTAGCCATCTTCGAATAATCGGGGAACATACATAAAAAAAAAGGTTCCGACGAATTGAGAACCTCCTCCTTTTTGAATTCGGTTAAAAATTAGTGGTGTATATGATATAAGCTTATATACCTATTATATAAATGATTTTTCCTTATGCACACATGGGGTGCAGTCGACACGTAAGGAGAAGGCGAGTAGAGCTGCTAAACGGCATGCAGCAGCGGCGCCCTAGAAAAATTAATAAGTCTGGATATATGGAACATTTAGAAATTTCCTATGCTCACATTTTTTGGGTCTAAGTTATAGTAGTTTACGCCGAAAACGGTAGTTTTTGGAGTATACTGCTAAGACTTCAAACCTAGGAGGTTTAGTGCTGATTTTTTTGATAAAAAAATTCTACCTCATCTGACTAAAAATGTGAGCAAAGGAAATTTCAAAACGTTCCATAATATCTCCCGACTTATTAATTTTGTTCTCAATGGTGGCGCTGTTAGCAGCGATAGGTGAAAATAGTCTAAAGATAAAGTTATCATCGATCCTGAAAAGACTTCTTTTTTAAAGCAATTAGTCGTTAAGTTGGATACTCGAGATGTTTTCTGGTCTTCTACATAAAAACTTTTTCTAGTACCAAAAATATTTTATATAAACTGTCTTAGATTCCCTTATAAACATAGCACATATAATATCCCGGGTACTTAAAAGTCAATTGAGAAAGCTATGTACCATTGGCAAACTTTCCGGTGAACCACTTTTCGACCTTATTACTAACGCCGTAAGGTTGAAAAGTGGTTCACCGTTATGTTTATCGATGGTACATACCACATAGGAAGCTTTCATTTTGCATTTGAATCTCTACACGTTTCATTAGATAATTAAACGGCTCGCTACCTCGTTTTATGTATATTTTCCATTGTGATACGAGTTTACAGCTTTACTTTGTAGGATTTACTGCACTACCTGTTGATTGGTTCAGGAATAACTACAGAATCGTTTTCTATTGAAATTGGTTATTTTGTTTTATGATGATGGCAATGTAGATAGCTGTATCATTTCTTTCTCTAAACTGTATAAACATGGATTTTTAATCGTATTCAGTAACTTGAGAAATCAAAGCAAAATCTGTGGCCTGTTGCTAAAAGGGCCATTGTCAATAATCCTTATTTTCAGTAATATGCATTCGAAGAATGAACCAGAATTGATTGTTATTATTTACATGTTTTATTGTAGAATGACAAAATCTCTTTTTGTTATTTGATATATATTTGTAGGTTGATTTATAAATTAAATTCAAATTCAAGAAAAAAATGTTATTTTTGAAAATTTAACACTAACAAGAATCCTATGTTAATGACAAATGGTAACTTTGGTCTTTTCAGTATAATACAAGAGGATATTAAAAATATTATTGTCTTTAGCGCAAATGCAAAATGGGCCAATGTATTATATTGGTATATTTTGCTTTATTAAATAATATATTATAGATAATACGGGCTGGTATCCGCAACTCCACGACAATGCGCGTATTTTGCGTATGGATTAAATATTAAATTATGCAGCCAAAGCAAAGATTGTATCACAAAAACGGAAGTTAACTTTGGTCGTTTTAGTTCCGACTATATTACTACGCTAGTAATTTGTTTATTTTTAAATTCCCTTGGCTTAAGTACACTACAGCCCTTTTAACACTTAATAACTTTTGTGTAACAGTATGGAAGCACACAACACATTGGCATTTTTAACGTAGTATCTTTTGATAGATTGTCGTTACACTTACGCCCATTTAGTACACATACATATATCACTTTTTCAATGATTTGGCAGTAAAATCTCATTTCTCACAAAAACGTACTTTGACCCTTTTAGCACCAAGCCACAGAAATAATTGCCGTTTTTAAATTCCTTATCATTTATAGTATGGTATAGGAGGAGCTCGTGGCTAAGTAATAACATCTGCACGGGACGGTCCGTCAGGTTAAGCTACGTTTGCCGGGCTTGGTCCGTGGATGGGTGACCGTCTTTACACACCGAGACTCCTCCGTGCCTCGGAAAGCATGTTATGCCGTTGGTCTCGGCTGTCATTCGAGGATCTTTGACAGTCGTTACGGGTCGTCAGTAGACCGAAAGTCTGACAGCCAGTCTTACCAAGGGGTATCGTATTACCCAGTTACTGGGTTGTGGAGATCAGATAGGCAGTCGCTTTATGTAAAATACTGGTATTCAACTGCATCCGGTTAGACTGTAAACCGACCCCAACATAGTTGGGAAAATAAAATGGTTTATGTAAACGAATATAACGTATTTCAATTAAAACTATAAGCACATCAAGGTAGTTTCGCTAATTCTTTTTTTTCACCTCATTTCCTTTTTATTGTAAGGAACTTATTCTTTCAGCTGTCAAGTTACTGAATACGATTAAAAGTTTAAGTATAACTTAATCTTCTATGGCAGTAACATAAGCGTATCAGATATTCTATTGCTTGTGGCTTCTTACTATGCTGTTCGATTACTATAAGTAATTGCTTTGTGAGCACTAAGACAGGTAGTCATTGTAACAGTTACTTATTTTAAAAGAATTGAGTAAGGGTACCTTTTTCATGTAAGAACTTTTGAGACGTAAAGACATTAATGAATAATTCCATAATTTCTTATACTGTCAGCTATTCCAAATCACAAGTGCAAAAAATAAACAATATCTACATAACCTTAACATGTCGTAGAAAAATTACGCAAATTACCAAGACACAAAATTGGCATACATTTATTTGCTTAATTTTGACGTTTCAACGAATGACTCTATTGTTATATTATATAACAGGCACGGCGATCAATGGCGTCGGTTTCGCTCGAAGGTGCAGCGGCCGATCCTGCAGCCGCAGACTGTGAAGAAGTACGTGGCTCCCATAGAGATGGTCACCGAAGACTTCATCAAGTACATGGAGAATGCAAGAGATGAGCACGGGGACCTGCCGCATGAGTTTGATAATGATATTCATCGATGGTCGCTTGAGTGTAAGTATTGTTGTAGTTACTCGTAGCAAATTCTCGCCGACAAATTCACATTTTATATAATTATTAATTACTATTATTTTTTTATAATTTTTTATTGTTATTATTATTCTTTATTTAATTTTCTATACTTACATGTATATATTAGGTCTTTACCTATGAAATTGCCGTTCTGCAGTACTGGCCATTTCAAATCAAAATAATTTTTGTTTGGCTAAGAATTCTAATTTCAAATTAATTTTATTTTAAAAACATGGATTTTTTTACCAAAAGTAGTCATTTGTTTATTAATTAGTGTTACATTTTCATCGCATTTCAATCTTTTTCGTCATCATGGATACGTTAAAAATTCGAGTAATTATGGAATATGAGTACCGTCGTGGCAGCAACGTGGCACAAGCGGCACGCAACATCAACGACGTTTACGGAGCTAACACTACAAACCAACGCACCACTTGTTATTGGTTTGCTCGCTTCCGTTCTGGAAATTTCGACCTGAAAAATGAACCTCGCGGTCGTCCGAAGACTTTGGTCGACAATGACGAATTAAAGGCGAATGTGGAAGCTGATGATACACAATCTACGGCTGAATTAGCAGCAGCAGCTTTCGACGTTAGCATCAAAACAATATTGGTCCATTTACGTCAAATTGGCAAGGTAAAAAAGCTTGACAAATGGGTGCCCCACGAACTCAATGATCGCCAGCGCGAAGTACGTGTCGAGACGTGCCTTGCACTGCTCAACAGACACACAAATGAAGGAATTTTGAACCGCATTGTTACCTGCGATGAAAAATGGATTCTGTTTGATAACCGCAAGCGCTCAGCAAGTTGGTTGGATCCTGGTTCAGCACCTAAACAATGCCCTAAACGAAAACTCACCCCTAGAAAAGTGATGGTCACTGTTTGGTGGTCTAGCGCCGGTGTGATTCATCACAGCTTCTTACCAAACGGGGTGAGCATTACTTCAGATGTGTACTGTGAAGAACTGAACACAATGATGGAGAAGCTGGCACATCTCCAACCAGCATTGGTCAATCGCTCGTCTCCGCTGCTCCTGCACGACAACGCGCGACCTCATACTGCACAGCAGACGGTCTCCAAGTTGCAAGAACTGGGGTTGGAAGCTCTCCGTCATCCGCCCTACTCACCAGACCTTGCGCCTACAGACTACTACTTTTTCCAGAATTTGGATAACTTCTTGGCGGGATAACTGCGTTGGCAAAGATGCATTGATTGCATGGGTGATTACTTCGATTAATACAAATAAAAAATGCATGAAAAAAATTCGTTTAAATTTTTTCATACAAAACGGCAATTTCATAGGTAAAGACCTATTATTTTAAAATATTAAAATAAAAAGATTTAAAAATATAAAAATAGTAGCCTACCGGTGTCGGGAACAGGGTCCAAGCTACCGGTGGTCAGGGCCCAGAGAGAGGAACCTCCTAACTATGCGCACCGTGTCCAGAAGTACCGCTTTCTGAATGGACCAACGAGAGCCTCCTAGGTGTTGGTCGAGGCTCTTATTATTATTGAAATAACTGAAAACCTCTTAGGGGTTTATTTTACTCATCATTATGTTCACTTTTACAAAGGGTCAGGGCACTGGAATCGAGATGTGTTCAATTATTTCAATTACCTAACACCTTGACTAACTGATACTTGGCGACTAATTTACTTTTTCATCGGGAAACAAACTAGCATAAATGGTGCTGACAGCACAAAAGTGGATTCTTCGTTTGACTTCTAGATAACCGGGACGAATAAAGGATAGAAATATATAATTTTACTCGACACCCTCAAAATTTAGCCGGTTAAACTTTTATGTTTACAATAACACTTTAAACTCCCGTGCTCCTTGCTACCTTGACATCCAGTGCGAATGCGGTGCTCCTGACCAAACAATGACCCATATCCAAAATGTACATGTACTTCTGAGGACATAGATAACGCCACTGACGGATTGGCGTGGCTACTTAATGGACCCAACTCATATAGCAAATCTTTTTACTTTTACATCGACTCGAAAAGAAAAAGAAGAAGAAGCTACCATAATGAATGATTCGAAGCATCTTGATGCATATATGCATCAAAACAACCATAAATAGCAAGCAGTGTATCATTGGTTTGTGTTCTAGATGCAATTCACTCTTAGCAGCTTTCGATCAATCATGCTCTACTAACTGATTGGCCGTTCGAGCGTAACATAGCCGCTACATATGCAGCTAATTTGTTATTTATGTCTGTTATTAATTTATTAGATGTTGGTCTAAGTACAATACTAAAAGCCTCTTCTCAAGTTAGGATGGACTTCCCGTATAACCAAGTGCGGCGTAATATGTATATTTTTTTATTAATCAAAGATTACCTTATATTAAAATCCGGGTGTTATATATTTTTTTAATCGATTATCTTCTATTAAAATCCGGATCTAAAGTCCGGGAATAAAACCTGTTTTAAATTCCGGGATACGCGATTTTAAAAAAAAGTTTCTTCCATGTTTATCCAGAAAGATTGCACTTGGTGCTAAATATGTATTATGATGTAATGTATTTGCTCCTGTAGGACCACTCTCAGCGAGGAACTACACGTCTTAATGCTGCCATCTATTGCAATCCCAGTCAATCGATAGGTACAAACTAACAGCGCCATCTATGATCATTCCCCAGGTATCGGTCGCGTCGCCCTCGATACACGGCTAGGTTGTCTGTCATCGGATCTGACCAGCGACTCGGAACCACAGCGTATCATCGATGCCGCAAAGTATGCGCTCAGAAACGTTGCTGTGTTGGAACTCAAGGCGCCTTACTGGAGATATGTGCCGACTCCACTGTGGACCAAATACGTTAACAATATGAATTTCTTTGTTGAGTAAGTTTTGGATTTATGAAAATTATGATGACTAATTCTCTCAGTTTTAATGTGGCTAACTTACCACTTCTCTTGATGATTATATCTGTAAAAGCTAGGAACTATAATTATTATAATATACTCTATCAACAATATTTTGTTTTTCTAAAATAACATGAAAAGAGTCTAAAAAAACTACAATTTTTTTTGGTCCGTCATGTACCTAGATTAGGTATTAAAAAATATTGGACAAATATTTTTTATTTTTTTACGCTATCAAAAGATTACGGCGATGCAAATGTGGTATGACGTCACTCCTTGCTAGATTTACAAATTTAGCAAGGAGTGACGTCATACCACATTTAAAATTACTTAAATAAACCGTAGTTTGTTATAGTTGTGACGTAGCGAGCCCCCACTCCAGAAATTTAATGCATTTTATTTAAGTAATTTTTTATTAATATGATAAAGCAAAAAATACGTGTCTAATATTTTTTTATTGACTGGCTGACGGACTAAATATAATTTCTTTTTTTTACCCAGGCATCATCCCTATTGTCCCTTTTTCAAAGAGCATCACAGAAACCAATTCAAATATAAAGAATCCCACTTTCTAATCTTCAACTTATTTCAATGGTTACTTTATAAATATTTGCTCGTATAATTCCAGGCTTTGCAGCAAATACATAAACGAGGCTCTAGAACGGCTTAAGACTAAAAAAGTTACGTCAGAGGATGATCTTTCTCTGCTTGAGCGTGTGCTCAGGAGTGAAGGAGACCCAAAGATCGCTACTGTCATGGCGCTGGATCTTATCCTAGTTGGAATTGATACGGTAAGGGAAGATATTACTGAATTAGCTTGATCATAATCATACTAATATTATAAATGTGAAAGTTTTATGTTGGATGTTTGTTACTCAATCACGCAAAAATGACTTAACGTATTTGGATGAAATTTGGCACACAGATAGTTTAAACCTGGATTAACACATACCTTTTTATGATACTTTTTACCCCGGTAGTAGGTTCCCGTGTGATAATTTCCGAAATGCACGTGAGCGAAGCCGCGGGGAAAAGCTAGTACTTATAAAATAAGAAGTAATCATGATTTTTAGAAAGATTTGATATTTATTTGAGAAATTGTAATACTAAACAAAATTAAATTAAAGGAATAATAGTTTTGCTGGTTATTTATGAAAGTTAGCTTACCCATATCCCAAGAATCATCATCATCATCTGCCTAGCCTTTTCCCAACTATGTTGGGATCGGCTTCCAGTCTATCTGGATGCAATTGAATACATGTATTTTGCATGGAGCGACTGCCTATCTGACCTCCACAACCCAGTCACTACGTAATACGATACCCCCTGGTAAGACTGGTTGTCAGACTTTTGGGCATCTGTACGCGTAACGATGGCAAAGATCCAAGAATGACAGCCGAGAATGAACGTGAAAAAAGAAACTATTTTGTTCTTAAAGTAGCATAATATATGAAAATAGGCCATAACATTGTACGAACATAACTCACGGACTGTAGTACAATCGACCGCACGTCGATGATAACACGTCGATCTTGAGTTGGCCTATAGTGCAGTACGGAGTTTAAAGGCGAAAAAATTATTCTTAACAAGTAGGTAGCTGGCTGGCATACCGTACCATAGCAACTTCTGACTGGTCAATGTTACAATGGTATGCCAGCTACTTGCATAGTTTTGTACCAGCTACAGGCATGTGTGTTTTCGCCTTCAATAGAAAGAGAGGATAACTTATACTGGTTCTATGTTCTATGTTCGAGGATTTAGTTTCCGCACTTAGTCCTACATGTGGACCAATGTGCGTGGGCCATGGCAGCCGTTGGAAGGTCATTACAACCAGCCCACCTTCCTCCAGAACTTGATCAAGTCTCCTAGACTGTTAAGAACATCTGTGAAAGATCTGAGTGTTCCGAGAGTTTCTGTTCTAATCTGGGTGCAGTGTTGCCGTTAGGACCATGTAGTTTGTGGCTACATCAAAGAAAAAAGTTGCCAGTTTTGTAATTAAATTACTTTCGAAATTCCGCTAAAAGTGGCTAAAGTATTTTTGGCTTACTATAACCTATTAATATTTAATATAATTTTAATGTATAGGGACGGGAATAAGTGAATTTAATAAAACAAAATTTTATAGTGTTGTTAAAAAAAATATTAAAAACTGGTTACAAGTGTATATCTAAAAACATTAAAATTAATTAGGTACTTAAGTAGTTACCTACTGTTTTTATAGTAAAAAATAAAAAAATCAATTTGAAAGTTTACAATGTCATCTGGAAGTTCTGGAATCTCTTCGATAGTGGATGATGTTAAGGTTGGTATTTCAGTTGGTTTTATTGATTTGGCCGTTTTTGTGACTTTGGTTAAAACTTCAGGTGGCAAAACAGTAATAAAAGTAGGTATGTAGTAATATTAATTTTGATGGCTAAAACAGATTATTTTTTGGCTAAAACCGTCAAAAATCCGCTAGATCTAGCCACAAAGTGGCTAAAACGGCAACACTGTCTGGGTGACGCCTGTGCATTCAAAGAGCACATGCGTAACGTGCGTAACGTTTCCTCAGCCTCCATGCAATCCCTGCACAGAGGACTGTCCGTTATTCCTATTGTATGGAAGTGTTTGTTTAGTGAGCAGTGTCCTGTGACGGTCCCCGTCACCAGGCGCAGGCCGTTCCTATCCAGGCGTAACAAACGTCTGGTTAGCCTACCATCTAGAGATGGCATAGCTTACCTGGACTACGTACAGCCCGGTGTCGAGGACCACCAACTCTTCGCTTGTGTATGGGTGGACTCCTGTAGCCACCTGAGTAGCTGGTTGAAGGAGTTGGCTTATACTGGTTTTGTTACCAATGACGTGCGGCCTACTGTACGATACGATAACGTCCCTCAAAATAAACCCAAGAAACAAATCAAGCAAGATTAAAGAATGATTCTAGGATATTTTTATTAACCGACTTCAAAAAAGGAAGTTCTGTATTCGATCCGTGTGTATGTATGTATGTATATATGTATGTATCCGCGATTTTCTCAGAAACTAATGTACCAATTTTGATTATTCACTATCGTAATCTACGTACTTTCAGGAAGGTT
The DNA here is from genome assembly GCA_946251885.1 of Cosmia pyralina. NCBI lineage: Eukaryota > Metazoa > Arthropoda > Insecta > Lepidoptera > Noctuidae > Cosmia > Cosmia pyralina. The sequence goes on along the minus strand of OX276342.1, from coordinate 17,922,718 downwards.
TTAGTATATAATACATTAGGTAATTATTGTTATGTACGAAGTTATATGCATAAATGTACTGGGTCTCCGACATTTCTACGCGGATTTTGTGACGATTTTTCTTTTCGCTCGTCTTGGGCTCATGTAATTGTCCTAATTATATATTCAACTAAAAATGGAAAATAAATTTACTTTAAAAAAAGTAAAAACCGACTTCAAAACTAACTTTCTGTTGTTTTTTAAGAAAGTTATTTTATTCGTTTTAGGTTTTGAAGTAGGTTTTTACTTTTTTAAAAGTAAATATTTATTTTAAAAATCTATTAATGATATCTAATCTATCATTCCCTCTAGATATCAATGGCAGTTTGCTCGATCCTGTACCAGGCGGCGACCAGACTGAAGCAGCAAGAGAAGATGGCAGAAGAAATCAGAAGAGTACTACCTGACCCTAGCAAGCCGCTGAGTTACGCCGACTTGGACAAACTGCATTATACCAAGGCCTTTGTTAGAGAAGTATTTAGGTATATAATTATACTTTGAACTACTTTAAAGGAAATTGTATCTACTTGGCATTTCTGGTTAGATTATTAATTTACCCTAAAAGGTGGCTCTTTCATTTTAAACTTGAATGGATTTGATCAGTCATTGTTTTCTCGATTCTGATTTTTCTTCAAAAAAAAAAATTCATTTAATTTTTTTTCAGAATGTATTCTACAGTTATTGGTAACGGTAGGACACTTCAAGAAGATGACGTCATCTGTGGCTATCACATCCCCAAAGGTGTAAGTAAATATTTAAGTGCCTATGCTCAAGATGTTTCCAATATTTTACATTACCTACGGCATTATTGCCAGTTTACTTTTTTTTTGCATTAGCTACTTATCCAAAAATAACCTCTTATGTAACTGACTACTGTATCACATTATCCATACGAGAATACTATTCCATCTATAATGAAAAGAGAAGTTCTGACTGACTGACTCATCAACGCCCAACCCAAACCCTAAACCTAGAAAGCTGAAATTTTGCACAAGGTATAAGGCAGGAATTCCCGGTAGTACGTTCCCGCTAGGGCGAAGCCACTGGCAAAAGCAAGTATTAGATATTTCCAAACTAATACCTACTCATCACGCCTAGCTTTTTCCCGACTATTTAGGGTCGTGGTTCCTGTCAAACCGCAGCTGAGTACCTACCAGTGCTTTACATAGAGCGACTGCCTATCTGACCTCCACAACCCAGTCACTGGGTTATACGATACCCTTTGGTAAGACTGGTTGTCAGACTTTCGGGCTTCTGACGACCCGTAACGACTGTCAAATATCCACGAATGACAGCCGGAATCAACGGCTTAACGTGCTTTCCAAGGCACTGAGGGGTCTTGGGATGTAAAGATGGTCTCCACGGACCAACCGCGGCAAGCACAGCTTAACCTGATCGATCGACCCGTGCGGCTGTTATTAGCCACAAGCCCCTCTTCCAAACTAATACTTCAAATGCGAAATTAACTCTGTCTGTCAGGTCTGATACTTTTTCAAGTCATAGCAGCACTTTGGCATTTGTCATTTTTCTGGGTTGGGACATAGGATACTTTTTAATCCGGTGGTACATTTCCATGGAATAATTTCCGACCTCCACTCGGACGAAGCAGCGGGCAAAAGCTAGTGAAATATAATATACAAACTGGACTGTTCCGTGTTTCCAGGTTCAAGTGGTATTCCCCACAATCGTGACGGGCAACATGGCGCAGTTCGTCTCCGACCCTGAGGAGTTCAAACCAGAACGCTGGCTGGAGAGCGATGGTCGCCTGCATCCCTTCGCCTCCCTGCCTTATGGCTTCGGAGCCAGAATCTGTCTGGGACGGAGATTCGCTGACTTGGAAATTCAAATTCTTTTAGCGAAGGTAAGAAATCTTAAAGAATTAGAATAGGAAAATAACCAAATACAAGAAATCCTATAAAGATCTTCAAGTAGATACTTGGAGATAGTTCGACTAAAGTAGGTAAATGTGCTAAAAGCAGCAACCATAATAAATTTCCACGCAAAACATTAAGAATTCCAAATTAGACAAGGTAAGGTCTTCTGATAATGTTACGCATAGGAGGCTGATAAGTTACGATGCAGCTGCAGCATCGATTCAGTTTAACTAAATATCATAAACATTATCGAAGCAATACTAAAACATCTCATCTTTTTATTTTCAGTTAATCCGCCGATATCGTCTGGAATACCACCACGAGCCACTCGAATACGCTGTCACCTTCATGTACGCACCAGATGGCCCCCTGCGTCTGCGCATGATTGAGCGATAGAATTACAGCACCCGAGCGTTAATAACACATAGAGCTTTAGAAGGAGACTGTCACATGAGTGACACAGACTGCGCTATAAAAATCCGAACTTTTTTTAAAGTCGATGTGTCACTGTACAATTAAAATTAGAAAATAAATTAGATTTATGTAATAACGAGCTTCTGCCCGCGACTTCGTCCGCGTTAAATTTCCAGTTCCCCTGACCCTCCCCGTGTCGCATCGCATTGCCTGCCCGCGCTCTAACTTTGTTTTCGCTGAGCGTTCTTTTTGCTGTGCTCCTAAAGGCCCTTGCGTGAGTTTAAAAAGCTTATAGCCTTCCTCAAGAATTGGTCTATCAAATGCAAAAAAGATTTTTGAAATCCGAATAGAGATTAGCGCGTTCAAACAAACAAAAAAAAAAACAAACTCTTCAGCTTTATTATATATTAATGTATGTATATGTTGTATATGTATATGGTACACCACGGACTATCTGCAGAATTATCTCTCCTTGTCCTCATACTCCATCCAAAGGTTGTCTGTAAAAGATCGCTTGTAGCGATAAGACCGCCCATTGTGTCACCCTATGTAAAATATCAACATTCATACCTGTATTTTAATTGGTGTGCATTATAAAGAGTATTCTATTCTGTTCTATTAAATTAATATATATATAATAAGAAGCCTGTTAAGAAAAGGTGGAGAGGATAAAAGTGGTACTTACCCAATTTCATTTATGAGGTGTTTTCGGTAACAAGATTGAAAAAAAAAAAACAAAAAATGATTGTTTTTTTTATTGTAAATTAGACAAATGTAATGTAAGACATGTTATTTAAGATGTAAATAAAAATAATGTTTCATTTTTGTTATTACTTTTTATTTTTGAACCAAGATGAAAATCGGTTGTCATAGTATGGGCATGTGATGCGGAGGAATGAGGAAAATGTTGTCAGGAAAGTTTTGCGTATGAATGTGGATGGCCAGCGAGTAGAAGGCCAAAAACATGATGGATGGACTGTGTGAAAGATGTTATGGCTAGAAAGGGAGTGACTACTGAGATGACAACTAATAGATAAGTATGGAAGAAAAATACATGTTGCGCCGACCCTAAATAAATTAGGATAAGGGCAGGAAAATAATAATGGTAAATTTACTTTAAAAAATAACTTTCATAAAAAAACCTAACAGCTTCTGAAGTCGGTGCCAAGCTAAAGTGCATTGAAGAATTGAAGACTTCAGAAGCTGTTAAGTTTTTATGAAAGTTATTTTATTCGTTTTTGGATTTTGAAGTCGGTTTTTACTTTTTGAAAGTAAATTTATTTTTCCATTTTTAGTTGAATAACATAAGTAAGCCCAAGACGAACGAAAAGAAGAATCATCAAAATTGGCTTAGAAATGCCGGAGATACAGTACATTTACCTATGCATATAACTTCATAAGAATAATTACATAATGTATTATATATTAAAACCTTTCTGAAAATATATAGATTACGTTAGTGAAAGAATCATCAAAATTGGTTCATTAGTTTTTGAGGAAATCGCGGACAAACATACATACATACATACATGTCGAATACAGAACCTCCTTTTTTGAAGTCGGTTAAAAACGATAGAAAGCACACAAGTAGAAGTAATGTTAGAGGACGAGGAGGAAGTAAGAAGGAGGAGGAAGGTGGGGGCGTGGGGAGTGAGGGGTCTGAAAACTGTCAGCCGTCTATTAAAGAAGTAAGTAGTCCGCTAGCTGGAGGACGACATCAGAAGCAAGAAGTTACTGCAAGAAATTACGCTCATGTAGCACTCGGTGTAGGGACACTCTTCTCTGCTAGCACTCCATGAACGTTAGCCTAATAAAAAATTCATGTCGATATCAGTATTTTCAACTTATTGGTGATGTTCTTCAGAAAGGTCAGGTGCGTAGTACTCGCAACCAGCGTGCGTGTATGACCAGATGTATGAACGTAAACGAGGCAAAAGGAGTAGGTAAGGATCGTAGCAGGTGGCGGTCTGTAGTTTCTGCCTACCGCCATAGGAAGGTGTGAGTTTATGTATGTACATATTTATAGTATGTATTATTTTCATCATGGTAAAACTTTCTAATAGCACAAAATCAAAATCAATCTGCCTAGCCATTTCCCAACTATGTTGGGGTCGGCTTCCAGTCTAACCGGATGCAACTGAATACCAGTATTTTACATGGAGAGACCGCCTATCTGACCTCCACAACCCAAGTAACTGGGTAATACGATACCCGTTGGTAAGACTGGTTGTCAGACTTTATGGCTTCTGACGACCCGTAGCGTGCTTTCCGAGGCACGCACGGAAGAGTTTCGGTATGTAAAGATGGTCACTCATCCACGGACCATCCCCGGCAAGCGTAGCTTAACCTGATGGATCGACCTGTGCGGCTGTTATTACTTGGCCACGAGCTCCCGAACTTTCTAATAGAACAATGTTATTATGTAAAGAAAATATGCGGTTAACTTACCACACTTTAGTTTTACTGCAGATAAAGTATGTTGTAGGTACGCCTTTTGTTTATTCCAACGCCTACTAGTATTTGCTCTTTGCACCCAACTGCTAAAACAATGGAGAGTCGTATTTTACATAATATTCATTGTAGGCGTTTCTTTGTTCTGTTTGTGTAATATGGTTAGGAATAACGTATTACGTTTATAACGTATATATGTTGCGCCCCGCGGTTTCACCCGTGTAGACCGGGATAAAAAGTAGCCTATGTGTTAATTCAGGGTATAAGCTATTTACATACAAAATTTCATTCAAATCGGTTCAGCCGTTTGAGCGTGAAGAAGTAACAATCATACAAACACATACACACACACACACACACACACACACCCTCAGACTCACAAACTTTCGCCTTTATAATATCAGTGTTTAATTTACGGTCAAACCCAAAGTTGCATGTCAAAAATAAATTAAATTTAAAAAAATGCATATAATATTATTATTGCATAGTTTAATGCAAGTAGGTAGATAATTACATATTCACCGGTTCCACAAACTTTCATAGGTATATAGGACAAAATTATTATATTGGAGACCTAACCATACACCCCACACCCCACCACCACCACCTCCTACAGGGTGATTGGTTTAAACTTCTGGGGCCCTAATTAAATATCTGCTAAAAATCACACCTGCCTTTATAGCGCGTGGGCTGGCAACGTCGCATTTCTAAAGATTTTCGTGATTATTTTAATAAATTTAAATCAAAGAACAATTTTGCTCTCTCAAATTGAAATTTATAAGTTCATTTGCTAATTTTTTACAGTTATTTTGGTAATTTACTCTTAGAAAATAGTTAATAATTAACAATATGTCATTTTCTAAGAGTAAATATCAAAATAAATGTCAAATAATAGCATGCATACTTATAAATACTTACCGACGATCTAAAAATTTGAGAGAGGAAATTGTCCTTTGATTTAAATTTATTAAAATAATCACACATTTAAAAAAGAAATAGCAGGTAGGTACACAAGTAGTTACTGAAGCTTTCCTACTTTATTGTTGGGACATTGTTTGTTGATACTTCGTTACATTCAAGCGAAAACTCTATTGTGCAACAGCTAAATCATAATTTAGGCAAATTGCCGCCACAAAGTTCCATAAATGACACAATATTACCATCACACATGTAATTCGGCACATTTTGTGGTTATGCCTTATTATACTGACGTACATATATCTCCTATTGCTGTGCAATATTTTAGTTCTAGTCTCAAATCACTGGAATCGGCTGCCCTGGGATGTTCCGAAGATTTTCTAACAACCTGGTCCAAAAAGAGGAAGGCGTTCAAAGTCATCATATGCCTTGCCAACTTTGTCGGGGTAGGCTTCCAGTCTTACGGGATGCTGCTGAATACCAGTATTTTACATGGAGTAACTGCCTATCTGACCTCCACAACTCAGTTACTGGATAATACGATACCCCTTGGTAAGACTGGTTGTCAGACTTTCGGGCTTCTGATACCCGTAACGACTGTCAGAGATCTACGGATAACAGCCGGGACCAACGGCGTTCCAAAGCACGAAGGAGTCTCTGTATATAAATATGGTCACCCATCCACGGAACGACCCCGACAAGCGTAGCTTAACCGGATGGATCGACCCATGCGGCTGTTATTACTTAGCCATGGGTCCCTCTTCACTAGTTTCCCAATCTATGATGCTGACAGCTGGTAGGATTTTCAGGTAAATTATCTTTTTGCAGTGCCTGGTGCTCTAAAGTAGGCGTAACATGAAAGCCCCGAGAGAACTAGGGTGAATTATTTAAAACTCCTTACCTCGTAGCCGATAATTGTAGCCGGATATTTTCTCTCGTTTGGGTTGTTGGGAGGATGCGCTAAGGTAGCCCGCGAAATTAAAATTTTCTTAAGTTTTTTGCAATTTTCAGGTCAGTGTCAGATCGTATGTTGATTAAAATATGATTCGCGGCCGTAAATAACATGGCTTTACAGAATTATAATCAATAGAATCAGCAATACAACTCCATAAGTTAGAATTGACCTTAAACCTCATATCATCACTCTCCTGCCCTTATCCCAATCTATTTGGGGTCGGCGCAACGTCCTTTTTTTCCATACTTCTCTATTATTCGATTTCATGAAATCGCTAGATTTGAGGTCAATTATAACTTATGGAGTTGTATTGCTGATGTTTTTATTTCTGTAAAGCCATTTTAGTTACGGCCGCGAATCATATTTTGATCAACATACAACCTGACACGGACCTGCAAATTGCAAAAAACATAAGAAAATTTTAATTTCACGGCTTACCTTAACGCATTCCCCTTAATTAGCCTTTATGTATTTTCCGAGCAATTTTCTTCTTCTCCACCCGAAAATAGCGTAAAAGACTTGTTAAAAATCTCGAGGCCGTCCTTCCAAGTTGAACCGACCTAAACATACCTAAACCACAGTCACGTTCTGTCTGTTTGTCTGTCAATATGGGTCTGGTGCTTGTTTTAGGAAAATATCTTTGTTTTACGACCACACCCTGTGCAAACGTTTCCTTTGCTGTGTTATGTAATCTAAGTACGTTTAATGATGTGTAAATACTCATTATGGGGTAACGCTATGGTATATTTTATGTTCTTTTTGTACAGAATGCTTCGTTTGATTTTATAGCGCACTGTATTTTCAACTCTCGTTGTTGAGCCGAGCGTTGAGAATCCAACTTAAGAATAACAGAGTACATTCTAGCCCGTCGAAAAAACACACTGTTGGATTTTGCACTCTCGGTGCTAAGCAGAGCGTTAAAAATCCAGTGCGCTATAAAATACCGCCGCGATTTTATCACGCCCGTGCCAACGGGGGTTTACAGTACGACAGCGACAGGACTCAGAGATTCCATCGTTTATCTTCGGAAAAACCGAAATATAGCGAATGAAATGTGATTACCCACCAATAGAAATTGATTTTTATTCCCACCTAAATTACTATAGATTACTATAGATTGACGCACTACTTCCGTCACTCCCTTATTGGATCAGTCTCATTTAATTCGGCAAAGTTCGTTTTTACCGAAGATAAACGATGGAACCTCAGAGTCATGTCGACACACACACACATGACGATGATGACGGTGTGATGGTGTGTGTGTGTTGTACACACTTTTTTCAGTCACCACATTCGATTCGACAGTATTTGTTGAACAACAAAGCCGTCCCGAATTCACCGAGCAATTACTAAACAATCAATCTGCCTAGCCTTTTCCCAACTATGTTGGGGTCGGCTTCCAGTCTATCCGGATGCAGCTGAAAACCAGTATTTTACATGGAGTGACTGCTTAGCTGACCTCCACAACCCAGTAACTGGGTAATACGATACTCCTTGGTAGACTGGTTGTCAGACTTTCGGGCTTCTGACGACCCGTAACGACTGTCAAAGATCCACGAATGACAGCTGGGAACAACGGCTTAACGTGCTTTCCGAGGCACGGAGGAGTCTTGGTATGTAAAGATGGTCACCCATCCATGGAAAACCCCGGCAAGCGTAGCTTAACCTGATGGATCGACCCGTGCGGCTGCAAGTTCCTCGAACAATTACTGCACTTAAGACTTTAATTCGCCACTTGCCGATCGGTAATCTCAGCTCGTCATCTACCTTTGCTGAATCATGTTCGGGTCGGCTTACCCAGCTAGCGGCATTTCCCCGAACATTATAATATCTAATAACTACATGTATTATATTCAATATTGCTGCCCGGGAGTGCCAACAGGCTGACCTAAACAAGTATTTAGTGCACGTTAATTTTAATCAAATGAAAATTAAATTTAAAATAAAATTTTGATTGTAAATTATTATTGTAAAAGACTAAATAACTAACTATACAAATAAATACAAAACAAAAGGACACTTGGGTCGAAGTACTCGTCCGCATCGATGTCATCCGGAAATATTGTATGTAATATCATTGTAAATACATTTCTAGTCTAGAAGAGTTTTTCGAATACTAGTAGGGTCAGTAATTAAAAAAAATAAAATAAAAATAAAAATTCTTTATTGTCGCTAGTTAATAAATTAATCTTAGAATAATCTAACATTATTTATGTATGTTTTTGTGTTTTTTTGTTGTGTGTTTTTTTTTGTATTTTTTTTTTATTTTTTATTTAGGGTCAGTAATTCTTCGACAATTTAAAGTCAAAATTTTCGCTACACGTCACTATTTGAAAGCCTCATGTGAACATAATTCCCTAGAGCCGCATAATATGCCGTAACCATCAGTTAGCGAGAACTGTTGAGTACCTAGTTTGCGAGTAATTGCTTGTTGCTTTATGTTTTGTGAATGAGTGTGGAAATTATGCAATTTCGCAAATTATCCGTGTAAAAAGCTGTGAAAAGGTTATTGTGTTCGCAAAATTGTTGCATCTAAACTAGTGAGCTTTCTAACCGTTTGTATATAAATTTTGAAATTATTGTTAATATCTGTGATAGCAAAGCGATGCAACTAAGTAAATTTGTTGCCAATAATGTTAAAATTATCTACTAAATTGAATTATAGGCTGAGGAATGATGTGATAAGGCAACGGTGCGGTTTAAAAGAAGATGTAGTGACAAAAATTGAAAAGAGTATGCTTAGATGGTTTGGGCATGTTGAGAGGATGAATGAAAGGCGACTAATAAAAAGGTATTTACAAGGCAGATGTAAGTGGAAACGCCGGGAGTGTCCGCTCAATGAAGACCGACACCGAGATTTGTGGGTTGTTGGGTTCTAAATAGTGATTTCACAATACACCTAGATTTCAGGCTTGGTTATTATTTTTAGTAATTACTACTTAATCATCATTAGTTACAGCAAAAATGGTTCCATCATCAGTAAAATCCGGTGAAATACATTACTTTTATTCTTTGTTTGTTTTTTATTTTTTCTTTTATGGTCTTGCCTACAGTCCAAAGTTAATTTGACAGTTACCAATAACATTAACAATGACCATAATAGAATCTAACTACCTGGCTTTTGCACCGTCATGTCAAATGTAAAAGTTAAAGTTCGGAGCAGGGATATGATATTCGACGCATCTGTCAGAAGTGACAGATATTTTACATTAACCAGCGAAGCGTGGGTTAAGGTTACAGTTAAAGTTATGACGCACGTCAGCTAACAAATTGTCAAATGGAGCAACCCATTTTTTGTCTAACAGGTACTTTAACTGAAGACTGATGGATGTTGGACTGATGTTTGTTTGTTAAAGTAAGATGGTGCAATAAGGCCGGTTTCTTGATCCGTAGTTAACCCAACCAATGGTTAAACATAATAACTTATGGTTGAATTTTGGCTAAATGTGTTTGTCAAAATACCATTAGTTACTGTTTTTTAACATGTCAACACACAGGAATACATTCATGTTAACTCATTCATGTTTAGCCTTTCACATTTAGCCAAAATTCAACCATTAGTTACTATTTTTTAACATGTCAACACACAGGAATACATTCATGTTAACTCATTCATGTTTAGCCTTTCACATTTAGCCAAAATTCAACCATTAGTTACTATTTTTTAACATGTCAACACACAGGAATACATTCATGTTAACTCATTCATGTTTAGCCTTTCACATTTAGCCAAAATTCAACCATTAGTTACTATATTTTAACATGTCAACACACAGGAATACATTCATGTTAACTCATTCATGTTTAGCCTTTCACATTTAGCCAAAATTCAACCATTTGTTACTATTTTTTAACATGTCAACACACAGGAATACATTCATGTTAACTCATTCATGTTTAGCCTTTCACATTTAACCAAACTTCAACCATTTGTTACTATTTTTTAACAGGTCAACACACAGGAATACATTCATGTTAACTCATTCATGTTTAGCCTTTCACATTTAGCCAAAATTCAACCATTAGTTACTATTTTTTAACAGGTCAACACACAGGAATACATTCATGTTAACTCATTCATGTTTAGCCTTTCACATTTAGCCAAAATTCAACCATTAGTTACTATTTTTTAACATGTCAACACACAGGAATACATTCATGTTAACTCATTCATGTTTAGCCTTTCACATTTAGCCAAAATTCAACCATTTGTTACTATTTTTTAACAGGTCAACACACAGGAATACATTCATGTTAACTCATTCATGTTTAGCCTTTCACATTTAGCCAAACTTCAACCATTTGTTACTATTTTTTAACAGGTCAACACACAGGAATACATTCATGTTAACTCATTCCTGTTTAGCCTTTCACATTTAGCCAAAATTCAACCATTAGTTACTATTTTTTAACATGTCAACACACAGGAATACATTCATGTTAACTCATTCATGTTTAGCCTTTCACATTTAGCCAAAATTCAACCATTTGTTACTATTTTTTAACATGTCAACACACAGGAATACATTCATGTTAACTCATTCATGTTTAGCCTTTCACATTTAGCCAAAATTCAACCATTTGTTACTATTTTTTAACATGTCAACACACAGGAATACATTCATGTTAACTCATTCTTGTTTAGCCTTTCACATTTAGCCAAACTTCAACCATTTGTTACTATTTTTTAACAGGTCAACACACAGGAATACATTCATGTTAACTCATTCATGTTTAGCCTTTCACATTTAGCCAAACTTCAACCATTTGTTACTATTTTTAACCATTGCTTGAGTTAACTACGGATCAAGAAACCGGTTCTTAGTAAAGTTAATCATCAGTTAGTTTTTTCTGTAGATTAACACAATTGAAAGCACCTAGATGTCTAGGTACTTACAATTTAGGAAAGGAACAGAATGTGGGGCGAAATAGGAACATAGAATGTGGGTTGAACTTTGTGAGACGAATGTGGAACAAATTGTTTATTGCTTTAAATCTCCTAAACTTATTTTATAATTAGAAAACTGTAGCCGTGAGTTAAAAAAAATGTAGGATATTAGTAGGTCACGAACGATTTTTTTAAATTATATCTGGTCCTGTCAGTATGTCAAAACTAACGGATCTTAAAACTAACAGTTAGCCTTTTGAATATTTTAAAATTCTTACATTTGATTTCTAGCCTATTGGAGAGATTGTAGTTATTATTGGCCTCAAAAACTTGCAAAAATTTTATAAAACCAGTTTATAGAGATAGCGTATTTTGTAACGGTTTTGGAATTATAGGTATATAACTAACTAACTATCTATATAGTAACGTTATAAATAACTGTGAAGCATAGCTCCTCACAAATAATTTATCAACGGAGACGGGTTTTCTGACATGTGGTCAAGTTATTAGTGGAATCTCCTTATTAATTTATCACTGTTAAGCTGATGTTAATTTTTTATCCTGTGTGGCACTGCTGGGATAAGCCTACCCCTTGTCCTTCCACACCTCTCTTTTTTGTGCGATCTCTGGTCATGTTGGTCCCGAAAGCATGATTAGATCGTCACACCACCTTCGCCGCGGTTTACCTCAACGGCGATGTCCTCTCAGGCGTCCAAAGAGTGACGATCTTTGCTCACCTCTCCGGGTGCATTCGTGTGACGTGGTCGCCCTTCCACTTCAGCCTGGCATTATTAACTTGCTTCGTTCGTATGTGTTTCCGGTTACTCTGTTTGTCGTTCATTTTTCAAGTACTTCCTCGCATCTGATTGAACTGAAACTTGACATACCTGTAACTCCGATGATAATGCATGATATGGTTTGATGATCGATCCGAATGAATTTGTTGCTGCAGAAAAACTTCATTACACAAACATAATATTTTAAATAGCCTTTACCAGAAGTGGTCATCGTCTTAGTAGTTCAGCAGCTGAATATGATAAGGATTGTGCCGGATTATATCAGTTTGTCGTGGACGGCACGGCTACAACGGCTACAAATCAAGCTATACATTTCCAGTATAAGTTGATCTCGCATTGTATAGGATTTCTTTACAATGAGAGGTCAGTGTAAACTGGAAATGTATAGCTTGATGTGTAGCCGTGTGTAAGACAGCGGCTCCCCTGACCTCATCTCCATAGACTTCTATTATAATCTCATCTCTGTCATCGGAAGACAGCCGCCACGCAACCACCGATGCGAAGTACTACTAGAGTGACTGTCACAAGTCAGTGTCACTCATATCCGACCTCTTCAGTGATTGTAGTAAGTAACTTTGTAACTAAAATAGACGGCGCGGCGCCACTTTCTGCCCCGTCAGCCATCATACATAAAATACCACTAATTTTTATTTAGTACAAATACTTAAAGGGCTTATTAGAGAAGGTCTTGTTATTATACCTATAATGTAAAGTCTCAACAAATAATATTCATAAACAGCAAAGTTTATATCCCAAAATGTCACTCAGTTTATGGAAATATTGTACAGGCTACATAGTGGTATTCATTAATCATGGAAAAGCACTGCGCGTAGTATTTTTTAGTAGCAATTGAATGATTGATTCAATTATGAATTTACCAATTGATACAAATTTTCGTGGACAATTTTTGGATTTAATTTTTTTGACATTTGACTACTCAAATATGATCAGTAACGGGAACGGATAGAGCCCCATTTTTTTACTAATTAAAAAATAGTAGTGAATAGTTTTCTTTCCCTAGCAATAATATTCTTGTATAACTGTGTCAACAATTCAACCATCATATACCTACGTACTACGATACATCCGAATATAACATTCGCTTGATAATGAAAGGTTCATTCACACGTTTCCATTCATCAGCGCGTACGTTCGCACTTGGCCGACAAATGAAGGAGAAAGTGTAAGTGTAGTACTACGGAACTGAAGTGTTTGCTCAAATAATACGCGAGATGCTTTCAAGGTGAAATAAGAAACAATGTGAGGATTCTTTTTTTTTAAGTGATCTTGTAAAAGAAACTCATTTGTTGTTCGCATTTGTATCTTTTTTGTTGTTAGGTTACTTTTGGTAATAGTAATAGTAGGTACTTAATTTAGACACGCGGCAGCGTGTCCAGCCAAGTTCTAAAAATAGAAAAAGGAACTGGTGACGCTGCAGCCGTGTGTAATATTATACGAAGCATTTTGAGTTACTTTTGACCCCTTCACAACACAAAAACTATGTAACCTACATACATGAAATTTGCCACATTTATTAACGCTCTTTAGCTTGTCTAGAATCCAAAATTGATAAATGTAGCTCAAATATTTATTGATTTATATTAACGTTTAAAAATCTTCCTTTTTGAGTGACTGACTCACTCACTCATTGACTTAGATCAAAAACGTAACCAACTTCCAGATGATCTAGAAATTTGATATTTGGCATCAAGGTAGAAAATTAGGCAAATACAAAGGAAAAAATCTGAAAACTGAAAATTATTAATAATTAGTATCAACAAAGTAATATTATTTCGAAGATACAAGAACATAATGGAAAATAGGACAAAAAGAAAAATATACATCGGGAACGTAGGAAAATAGAGTAATTTTACAAATAAGAATGTACTATTGATGAATACTAATAATTTGTTTAAAAAAAGTAATGGTATCCCATCAAAAACATAAGTGTGAAATGTGAGCCAAGTTCAATGTTACAAATATGCGTCGCTGTCGACTTCGCCGACAAAAGAATTAAAATCTATATGGGTGCGTGCCAATTTAGGATTTTTAGGAAATCCTAAAATTTTAGGTACAAGAACATGCAACATTCTAAAATAAATTTATATAACAATTTCAAGTTTCTTGGTACTACCACAATATTTGCTACTTATTAGGTTTGCTACAATTATTAACAAAATGCAATTGTTTCACTGGGGATGTAATTCCAGTTTAAGATTTATCTTGGCTCATTGGCTCTCATTTCTCTCTTATGTTTTTGATGGGATTGTAATTTATTTCCTAACTTCAGTATACGTTACATCAATAAGTCAGGTGTAGCGTTGAAATTGATAGCGTCTTAGATTGGTGTTGTGTTGATATCAATATTAATTAATGTAATTTTAAGTCGTAATGTGTAGGTAGGTACCTATTTGGTTTCATTTAAGCCTTGTAAAAAACTTTATTTATTTACATGACGGTTCAATAGGTCCACCATCAATCTGCCCAGCCTTTTCCCTACTATGTTGGGGTCGGCTTCCAGTCTAACCGGATGCAGCTGAGTTCCAGTAAGTATTATACATGGAGCGACTGCCTATCTGACCTCCACAAACCAGTTACTGGGTAATACGATACCACTTGGTAAATCTGGTTGTCAGACTTTTGGGCTTCTAACGACCCGTAACGACTGTCAAAGATCCACGAATGACAGCCGGGACCAACGGCTTAACGTGCTTTCCGAGGCACGGAGGAGTCTCGGTATGTAATGATGGTCACCCATCCACGGACCGACTCCGGCAAGCGTAGCTTAACTTGATGGATGGACCTGTGCGGCTGTTATTACTTAGCCACGAGCTTTTCAGAAAATTGTAAACAATTACAAAAATGAAAATAACTCGTAAACTATAAAAAATCATGGAACATCTTAGGGGTATTTTCGAATAACCCTGGGTATGAGGACATGAAATTTTTCTTGTCGACATCACTATTTGGACCACCTTGTAATATATAAATATTGCTCATTTAATAGTATAGGATATGTGAGCCAAATTTCATCCAAATCCTTTTCGCCGTTTTTGAGTGATTGAGTAACAAACATCTAAACATACGAGTACACACTTTCACCTCTATAATACTAGTAGGATTTACCTCATATAGATGTTTATCAACTCACGCGTGCACTTGTTTCGTGTGACGTAACAGATGGCCCTCTCAAGATTATCTGCTCGTATCAACGCAATGTCTTCAGAATTCAGGATGCGATTACGGAACAAAATAACCACTCCACAATTTTTTATACGCACGTCTTTGTAATGATTGAGTCATTGCACGCGATGTAAGAGGAGAAATTTTGGGTTACTACGATTACAATTTATGTCTCATGCAAGCGCTGCAGTACGTAAGTTACTTATCTTTATCCTGTTTTCGTATGAAAACATAATGGCTTAGGTACTAACATTATTCAAGTAGTAAATACTTTTCAAACTTTTTATCGTACCTACTTATTTGTGCAAGAGCAAATTATGATTACGGAGGTAACAAACCAAAAAGCAGGTTTGTCCACTCCAAAATGTCGTTCAAAATATTATTTTTGACTTCAGAATAAATTGACTGATTTTCGTAAGAAAAAATGCGACCCCCGTGTCCTAATTAAAAACAATAATTTGTGTGTAATAATGACGTACAAACGCGACTTGATTGATCGCGCGAGTGTGTCATCGCGTACTGACGCGATCGTTTTTGTTTAGGACGCGGCCTTAGGCTGAAGCGACTGTCGCGCTCGTTTTATATGAATGCTTCTACTCGTGGCTTCGCCCGCGTGGAGGTCGGAAATTATCCCATGGGAACGTACTACCGAGATAAATATGATCCTATGTCCTAGCCGTTTTAGCATGAAAGCGTAACAAACAAACAAACTCACTTTCGCACTTACAATATAAGTTCGGTTAGGAGTTAGGATAGTTAGGATGACATATTCGCGTGATCAATCAAGTCACTTATGTAGGTCATTATTCGGTCAACGATCGCGTTGTCGTGTTTTGACACTTTCGGTTAGGACGCAGGGTTAGGCATTCAGCAAGAACTGTTTTTCTATCTTTAGCTTGAAATATTTCTGACGAAAGAATAAGGAAACATTTTTTTGGTTGCAATTATAATTTTCTGGTTCATATATTTATTTGTAAGTTTCGTTCTGTAGTCTATCATATTTCATCGTAATTAACATCTTAAAGTAGAATTTAATGCATCTTAAACATCATTTTGAATGTGTTAATCTGCAATTTAGCGTGATGAGATTTTAGAATGTCTAGCCAACATTTTAATTTTTAATTATGAAACTACCAAGGTTTATTATTATAAATAGTAATTAAGCTTTAAAGATGTAAATAATTTAGAGTTAATGTTTTTTTCAGGAGGCTATTTCATTGACTTGCCCAACAGATGACGATTTACTACTTTAGACCGCAAATATAAATTTTCAGGTACATCCCCGAGCTTAGCATAAGCAGCCTGAAGTACCCGCTGACCACGTCCTCTCTGTGAGACGGAGTGGGCTGTAATCCACCACGCGGGCCCAGTGCGGGTTGGATGATACCTAAATTCGAAATTTAGTTATTTCTAAACATTCTCCTAACATTATAAATTTGTTAATAAAAATTGCGAATGTCACTGAAAAATGGACTCTTTAACTAGAGATGCAGAGTTGAATTTACCATAAATTATACTGTCAGTAAAACTAGTAAGCAATGCACTCATTAACGCATCACCAATGTACGTAAAATCATCGGAATGATTACGTGAAGCGCAGTCATGCAAATCTTCAGTTCCGTTCACTAATTACCTATTGCAAAAAATAATCGAGTTATAGGAATGTGTGTAACACTTTCGAATTGGAACTTTATAAAATTCGAGTTGTTGGTTAGTCAAACTAAGCCAAGATATTTAAACAAAAAAAAAAAAAAAAAAAACATAGGCAGTCATGGGGATTGCCGACAGTAGTGAAAAGTCAGTTCCCCAAAACTCCCGCCCTTCAATCAATCTGCCTAGCCTTTTCCCAACATGTTGGGGTCGGCTTCCAGTCTAACCGAATGCAGCTGAATACGATTATTTTACATGGAGCGACTGCCTATCTGACCTCCACAACCCATTAACTGGGTAATACGATACCCCTTGGTAAGACTGATTGTCAGACTTTCGGGCTTCTGACTACCCGTAACGACTGTCAAAGATCCACGAATGACAGCCGGGACGAACGGCTTAACGTGCTTTCCGAGGCACGGAGGAGTCTCGGTATGTAAAGATGGTCACCCGTCCACGGACCAACCCCGGCAAGCGTAGCTTAACCTGATGGATCGACCCGTGCGGCTCCCGCCCTTCACCACTTCCAATTAGTGCTTTAGCTGGGAAGAACAAGTGGCGCTACAAACTCCCCAGCAGGACAATCCTCCTCCATCTAATCCATACGCCTTGGCTAAATCCTTTCTTATCAAATGCTTACGCCATTAAAGGAACTCACCTGCCAATCAAGTCACTACGCTTTAAAGTTTCGAATTACTAAGATTACGAGAAGTAACAAGCGGTACCAACATTTGTGAGCGCAAAGTCGTGGGTAAAAAGTAGTTAATCCTGAGACTAGAAAGATACTTTCGATCTCGTTCGTTACATCGCGTACCATAGTCGCTCAGTCGTGTGTTGTCGCTACGTGCCCGGTGTGTGTGTCCATTAATATACGACTTTTTTTGGAGTTTGGAAGAAGTACCTAACTAGAGCTTGTCGACTCTGAAATGATGCGCCCCACTACTTAAATTGCAGCGGTGGGGCGCGTCATTTCAAAGTGGACAAGCTATACCTACCTATAATATTAAATAAAAATGAAATGCTGTTCATTGGTAAGCGCATCACTTGAGAATGGCTGGACTGATTTGGAAATATTTATTTTAAAATATTCGTAATAAATAGTCTGAATTAGATCTTTATGGAAAGAAAAATTGGAAAAGTTGCCTGGTCATTTCGGAAAAAACTGAACGTCCTTTTTTTTTCTAAGTATTGGATTTTTGTATGATATAGGAAATCGGACAAGACAGCGTCTGTTGAGTCAGCTAGTGATGAATATTAATCTCTCTATATATCCCTATTTCCCTTGGTCATCGCATCACGCGTGATCGGATGGACCAATTTCGCTAATTCTTTTTTTGTCGTATTTATTATTGTTAGGAGAAGGTTTTTATGATGAGAAAAATTGGAAAAGTTGCCGGAAAAATTGGAAAAATCGAGAAAAGTGAAAGTGAATTTTCTATGGTAATTTTGTATGAATTATTGAAATTTGGACAGGACAACGTCTGTCGGGTCAGCTAGTTACTTGTAATAATAAATTGAGATAGGGCAAGAGATTGATGATACGTGCATAGCAAAAACAGTGTTTCAGAAATTCAAATTAGGCGTCGAAATTCCATTAGTGCATAATATTGTTATTTGTATTGTGTCATTATTCATATTCAATCTTAATTTAAAGCAGATTATTAGCTTTTCAGCTTTCATGAAACTTACACACACACGCACACATTTATAAATGAAGATGTAACATTGGAAGAGAAATAAATTCTGTAGATACCTACAACTGTCTTTCTGATTACTCTTTTAAGAGGGCTGTCGTATTTTGTCACCTCTCTTGCTAAATTTTTAGGAATGTTAAATGAAAAGATGTTTTTTTGATAAATGTAAATGGATTACATTTATCAAAAAACATCTTTTCATTATTAAATTAACATTATTTACTAGTCCTTTGATTGATTATATTTATCAAAAAAGCATCTTTTCATTTAAAAATCTTTAAGTTTGGTCCCGTGTGAGCAAGAGAGGTGACAAAATGCGACAGCTCTCTTAAGTTGACGTTCGCACGGACGTAAAAATATCGCGGCAATTTTGTTTCGCGCGCTGGATTTTTAACGCTCTGTTTAGCGCCGAGAATTGAAAATCCAACAGTGTTTTTTCGACGCGCTAGAATGCACTCTGTTGTTGTTAGGTTGGATTCTCAATGCTCGGCTCAACAACGAAAGTTGAAAATCCAGTGCGCGATAAAATCCCGCCGCGATACTTTTACGTCCGTGCGAACGTTGGCTTAGTCCTACACGGAAAGAAAATTCGTTACATGTACAAAGACCATTCTCTGCCAGACCTCACCTATCATCATGCAATAAATTTACAAGCCAAGAATGGCTTCCTACAATCTGTCATTTTATCTATTCTTCCGTCGACAAAACGTTTCTATGGTAGCATTTTACTCGTGCGTGGTTAGCGGTACAATGGAAACCCGCGCAGAAAGCAAGCACCTAACCCATGCTCAAGGAAGCTCAGTCTATGTTCGACTTGCTAGTGGCACACAGGGGGTCGGCAGAGTTCGTTATAGTTATAGTAGAGTGATACTATACGTTTCGTAGTGCTGTGTGATAAGTGTGAAAGTGATAAGGAATACAGGATATTTTCGGAAAGGTTATTTTTTTTTTTAAATGTTGATTTTATAACTCGCGAAGTGTGAGTGTACGCTGTTATAAGTACACCTCTGCCGAATCCTTTGGAAATTTCAGGCGTGATGTTTTGATTTTGTGAGTTGGTAATCTAGGGTGCCTATGACTTCCAGATGTTTTTGAGTATTGTGTAAACAATGAGTGTGGGAATATTTTCAGATTGTGTTGAATGCAGTTTTTAATAAATAAATAGATAGTTGTGAACGTCTTTCGGTTGAAATAATGATGATGATGAAATAAGATAGATTGACCTTGGAACATCAAATTAGAGTAGACTTTTCATGAATGCTTTATCAATCTATTTTTTATTCCAGCTCCAATAGAGAACAACGAATTGATAAAATAACACCTTTAATTAGTTCAATCAAATGGGTTACCTACATATAACTAATAGTGCTATTTCATAAAGGGTAGTATTTAAAAGCACATCAAAATTACCAATTTTTTCCAACAGAATACGTACATCAAAAATACTGTTTGCACATCAAAATTTGCATGTCTAAATAAATTAAACATAAAGTCAGGTCGACGGAGCCCCGCTGTGCGGGGCTCCTATTTCTGTGTGCATGGTGTATAGGTTTATATTCAATTGGGAAAATTTGACAATTGGGGTAGCTTGATGTGCTGGCCTCTGTACCTATAGCCCCCGTGTATCACCAATTTGAATCAGATCTTTTTTCTGTTGATAGACAGCTAAAGACTAAAAAAATACTTCATATAGGAACGTATGCGTTCTCATTTCCTTCAGGAATATACTTGTAGATATTCTATCTATCTATCTGTATAAATAAAAAGAGAAGTCCTGACTGACTGACTGAATGACTCATCAACGCCTAGCTCAAACCCTTAGATCTAGAAAGCTGAAATTTTGCACAGAGGTTCCCTTTATAATGTAGACAAGGAATAAGGAAGGAATTCTGACATCCACGCGGGCGAAGCTGCTTGCAAAAGCTAGTTACAAATAAAAATGCAAATCACTTTGCTAATGCTGAATTTAATAACCAACTTCAGTTAATTTACACTCACACACGTAGGCACAGTCAGCGTCAATAATATCGGGATGAACAGACTGTTCAAAGTGATTTAAGGCTGATTTTTCAATAGGTTGATAACTTTTACCTGAAGAATAAATGTGACAGTTTGACATATTTTCCATACAAAAGCTGTCAAACCGCCATATTTATTCCTCTGATCAAAATTGTCTGATTATTGAACGGACAGCCCTTAAACAAGTATGAAAATTAAATATTAACTCAATGACACAAGAAATATTTCAGAATGAAGACAGTTCACGACAACTGTCATTCTGACATGAACTTCATCCAATTGAGATAAATTTTAATCTTCTTAGTTGTTGAGATCGTTTTGAACAATCTGTTCGTCCCGATATTTTTGGCCCTGGCTGTACACAACAGTAACCAATAACCTCAAAAATCAGTCCAGGCGATAGTTTGCTCTTGTGGCAATTTTTTCGAAGGTGTCTTTTTGACAAGCGGAATTCAGCATTTATTACAGATAATATTTAAAACGTTATGTGATCAGGAAGTTAATGCACGCTAATACCTTGGCCTTCTGACTTTCGATTATGTCCTCGTACCGCACAAAAACTATTAAAAAACCAAAAAAAAAAACAAAAACAACAATCCCTACCCTTCTATAAATATTAATTGTTGCATTTTCCGAAAGGTAAAGCTGTGGTGACCTTCCTTGATTAAAGCATCTAATTGGAGGTCCAGTTACCGTTGAACTCGATTTATTATCGGATTTATTTGTTTTTTTCTGTTTGTAACCCTAAAGTTTTCTTATTATCGTTTCTACTCTTTAAATTATTGCCATTGTTTTCTCTTGCCTGACCTACCTTAACAGATTTCAGCTATCTTAGATCTTGCTCATACTGCTTGAGCTCCTACTTTAATGACCCTATCTTCTGTGCCATATAGGGTACAGTCGGCAACAAAAGTCGCTTAACACTTGCAGTTTTTTAATCTTAAATATTAAGAGAAATCAATCTGCCTAGCCTTTTCCCAACTATGTTGGGGTCGGCTTCCAGCCTAACTGGATGCAGCTGAATACCAGTATTTTACATGGAGCGACTGCCTATCTGACCTCCACAACCCATTAACTGGGTAATACGATACCTCTTGGTAAGACTGGTTGTCAGACTTTCGGGCTTCTGACGACCCGTAACGACTGTCAAAGATCCACGAATGACAGCCGGGACCAACGGCTTAACGTGCTTTCCGAGGCACGGAGGAGTCTCGATATGTAAAGATGGTCACCCATCCACGGACAACCCCGGCAAGCGTAGCTTAACCTGATGGATCGACCCGTGTGGCTGTTATTACTTAGCCACGAGCTCCTCTAAATATTAAGAGAAATATTTAATTCAAATCGGAACAGAAGTACTTAAAATTTTAAAAACATTAAGTCTTAACAGTTATACGAAAAAAAAGCATTTTTATTGAATCATTTTGTGTTAATTTAGATGATGTCAAAAAGTAGCAGTGTTAACCGACTTCTGTTACTGACCGTACAATCTCCTGCCTTTTTTCCTGTTATTTAACATCTATGTAACGGGTTAACTAATACTACTCTAAAGGTTCCCCATATTTAACCCTCATCTCTGTTAATGATTCTGCGTAATTTTCTCTACATTTTCTATATAGAAACATTTGAAATAGTTTCGTCTTCAATTCCGACTAGGAAAATTTTACGCTAGATAGGCAACGATACTATGACTTGCCTAAACCCGTGAGTTTCGGAAGTGCATAGTGAATGATTTCCATTCTTCCAATTCTTAAATGTCTGTGCATTCCTCGACTTTATTGATCCGATTTAAAGTGCTCTGATTTTTGGACATGGGATCAAATTCTGGCCAATTCGTGACTGCCTGAGTTCGAATATTCCTAAGCGCATCAATAAAATGAAAAAGTATATTATAAGGATTTTTGAATTCATAGAGATAGTTGTTCCTTGCGCCCGATGACTGTGATGAATACTGCTCCTCGAACGCCTTTCGTCCTGTGGCCTGCTTCTCGAACGCCTTTCATTGCGTTATCTGCTCGATCACGCTCAGTCAGGTGTATTTCATGATGAAGTATAGTTTCTCAAAGGTCCCCTCAATTCATCCGCTCGCTAACATTCACCTCATTAATTTCAGATTGCTTGTCAAAAATAAGGCCAAACTAAATGCTTGGCCTTCCTTACCAAAGGTCAAAATTTATACGTTGTCTAGCTGCTCAAAAGATTTACAATTTAGTTGTAGCAACTACAGCCAAATTGTGTAATCTTAGTAGCAATTAGTTTTTATATGCTTTAAAGTCCACGATTTTCGTTGGTATTACATACCCCTCAGATATGATGCTAAGCAATATAAATTGTCCGGATATTCAAATTGTAAATGTTCTTCTTTGACAGTTGTATATGAAATAGGCTATAACACGACAAATTGATGTACAGTGTTATGATGGTAGGTAGGTAATCTATATATATAAAAATAAATCCCTATTTCCCTTGGTCATCGCATCACGCGTGAACGGATGGAACAATTTCGCTAATTCTTTTTTTGTTGTGTTTATGATTGTCAGGAGAAGGCTCTTATGAAAAAAAAATAAGGAAATTTCGCAGAAAATTGGAAAATTTTAGAAAAAACATTTTAACTTCACGCGTTTACATTAGAATATTCATAGCCAAGTATGCCAAGATAGGACAACGTCTGTCGGGTCAGCTAGTATGCTATAATTTTGTGCAAGAGTTTTGAGAGTGTAATTTTGCTGTCTGCACGTCAAACACCGGTTTATTGCTAAAGTAAAAGTTTGATACACGATTAGCAACATTTCTATTATAACGTGCTTTCATAGATAGACTCTAATAATACATATCGAGACCCCTCCGTGCCTTAGAAAGCACGGTCTCGGCTGTTATTCGTTCGTAGATCTTTGACAGTCGTTACGGGTCGTCAGAAGCCCGAAAGTCTGACAGCCAATGGGTAGGTAACGTGTTACCAGTAACTAGGTTGTGGAGTTCAGACAGGCAGTCGCTCCATGTAAAATATTTGTATCCAGTTGCATCCGGTTAGGCTGGAAGCCGACCCGAACCTAGGTTTTTAGCCGACAAAAACCTCGATTTTTGTATATGTTTTGCGTTCCTACTACCACAGAGTATTTCACGTTCCTAGATCGCGTTACCTGCAACAGAAAACTAATAATTACTGACGCCGTTGTCCGTAACTTCCTTGCATTATTTATCTTAATTACCCCTATTGTTACTTTAGATAATAATCTCAGCTAACTTTTTTCGGTTATGAAAGGAGCAGTAAAAATATCATTAAATACAGATTAGGTACACACACCAAGCTACTACAATCTGTCAAATTTCTTTAATAGATTTTCAGCTTTATCGCTTAAACATTAGGTTCAAGGTTGATTGGGAAAATTGGACAGTTTCGGGTGGCTTGACCTGCTGGCGTTTGTACATACTGTAACGTAACTACAGCACGTTTCTTTTGAACAATATTATGTGAGTGACGGTAATCATGAAGAGTTAAGAAGGTTGTGTTTGAAGATACTAATCACCTGTCATATTGTCTGCCGTGTGAAAACTCGAGAATACGCCTTTTGGAGGATTTCGTTTTCGTTTATGAAGAAACATATGAATGGTACAGGAAAAGAAGAGATTCATCGATATATATTTCGTAAAATCTAACTAACTATGCCATTCATCATTCTCCTGCCCTTATCCCAATCTATTTGGGGTCGGCGCAACATGTCCTTTTTTTCCATACTTTTGGATTCGTTATAAGCGGGCCTTTAAATTGGTTTGTTCAGAATAGTAGGTATAAAAAGAGCCGAAAATATTAAGATAATCCGTAAACAAAAAAATGCACAAACGACTATAAGGATAATATTGTAGTTCAAATAAAATGTAGAGTTACTCAATATAAGCGGGAAAAGGCTAGGTAGAGTTATTCAATATAAGAGCTGATTTTAACAGAATCATGCAAACCTGGCTGACTGTCAATCTGACTTCAATTAAAAGTTCAAAAACAAAAGAGAACAAAAGAAGAATAAACTGGTCGGTGGTTATACATAAGTTCATTTGGTAGAGATTCTAAGAAATATTTTCTTACTGGCTTCTGCCCGCGTTGTAGTCAAACATACTATAAAACATAGCCTAGTACTCGGCAACATTGTAGCTTTCTGCCAGTGACAGAACTTTCGAAATTGGATCAGGACTTTCAGAGATTCCTGTTACATCTGTAGATGGTGTGTATTCAATCAATCAAGGCGGTAGTCAGCCAAGTCAAGGAGATAATAATTATAATCATTGATCTTCTCTTTTCAGGAACAAACATCAGAAAAATGCGGAGTCGAGTCAGCGTAGTAAAATGGCCCCTGCGCAGTATTTGCGGGTCTGGTCGTCAGATATCCACCACAGCGCGAGGTAACCAGGCATCCGACGGTGGATTAGAAATCAGTGCGTAGTATTTATGATTTCCTGTACTTGATTAATGCCAATCACCAGTTTAAACGTCGTCTGAGCTGGTTTGGTAGTTTGTACAGTCAGCGGCAATAATATCGGGATGAACAGACTGTTTAAAATGCTCTTTATAAACAACTATGATATACTGTGTTCGTCCCGATATTTTTGATGTTGACGTTGTTGACTGTTATATGATTTTCTTGGTCATGTACAGAACATCAGGTTATACCAAACTGTCAAATTTCTCCAAAGGATTTTAATCCTTAAAATGTTGATGGTTATGTTCAAAATCGAATGAAAAAATTTGACAGTTTGTAGGAACTTGACCAGCACGCCAATTGCGTAACACATTATCAATTGGAGTTGGTTTCATTTTGTTAGTTCAACAACATTCATTGCGGTATTTACGTTGTCGAGCAGACAAATTTTTCGAACATATGAAGCAATGGATTAGCAATTTGTTTCAAAATGAAACCAACTCCGATCGATAATGTGTTACACAATTAGGGTGCAGGTCTATTAATGGGATTAATTACGGTATCAAGATGTGTTTTATACTTACATAGACTTGTATATTACTGCGTAAGACGTAATGATTTTAGAACACATTATGTTACCTCCGCCAAATGGAAAAGTAGTTTTTTGGCAGATGTAGCTCTCTTATTAAAACTGTACCTACATAATTATTTTACTAAAACATTTTTTTTTTGTGGGGCTTGTGGCTATGTAATAGCAGCTGCACGGCTCGATCGACCAGGTTAAGCCACGCTTGCCGCAGTTCGCCCGTGGATGCGTGACCATCTTTACATACCTAGACACCTCCGTGCGTCGGCAAGCACGTTAAGCCACAGCTGTCATTCATGAATCTTTGACAGTGGTTACAGGTCGTCAGAAGACCGAATGTCTGACAACCAGTCTTACCAAGGGGTATCGTATTCACCCAGTAACTGATTTGTGGAGGTCAGATAGGCAGTCGCTCTATGTAAAATACTGTAGCTGCATCCGGCTAGAAGCCGACCCCAACATTGTTGGGAAAAAGCTAGGCAGATGATGATGACTTTTTGTATCAAGTATTTCAGAATCAATGATAAGATGCTTCATAGACAATCGTGAAAACAAAAATTGGGGATTTAATCTCAAGGTGTCTTGGTCTAGCCGGGCGATTATTATATGAAACACTACTTATTTTTGCTTTTTTTTATATAACCCAATTAGGTCTGACAAATAGATGAAAAGACAAAACAATCATGACTAAATTATCTTTTAAACCTTACAAAGGCAGTCTAGCTTCACACACACGGTCGGTACATTGCGCAAGAGTTCGCGCTGTCTGAGCATGCAAGAGATAGTATATTGCATGCAGTAAATAGATCTAGATCGGTAAGGTTAACGAAGCAAGCATACTAAAATTAATTAATAAATTTTTAAGGAACACCTTTTGCCTCTAATCCTAACTAATCCTACTATCCTACTAATATTATAAATGTGAAAGTTTGTATGTTTGGATGTTTGTTACTCAATCACGCAAAAACAGCTGAACGGATTTGGATGAAATTTGGTATACAGATAGTTTATAACCTGGATTAAGACATAGGATACTTTTCATCCCGGTAGAAGGTTGTCGTGGGATAATTTCCGACATACACGCGGGCGAAGCCGCTGGCAAAAGCTAGTATATAATAAATGCGAATGTGAGTGTGTTTGTTACGCTTTCACGACTATAAGCCTGAACCGATTTTGATGAAATTTGATATGGGAATACTATACACCCTGGAAAAGGACATAGGCTACTTTTTATTGATACACCACGCGGGTGAAGCCGCGGGCGGAAGCTAGTACATTAATAAAGTATGAACTCCACTTTTACTAGGAAAGTGGGTCAGCCAAGACAATCCTTTGGTAGGTACCACACAATTGATGGGAACTACATCTTGTCATTGTTGTAACATTATCACCACGCAATCGTTCTAGAGCACAATAGCGAACGGTTACATGCTGAGCGTGAGATCCTGGGTTCGATTCCCAGGCCGGGAAAAATTTCTAAGTAGCAGCTCGGAGTCTGGATTTATGCCCGGTCGATGGCAATAGGCTCGCCCCCCTATTACATGAGACTTTAACATAACTGGCGAAATGTGGGTGTACTATAGGTACACCTTTGCTTAACCCTTCAGGCAATGCAGGTGTCAGCTCGCCGTCCGGTAAGGACCAGGCCCGGGTCAACGGCGCGTTGTGTTCCACGCGCGCCTCAAAGAGATGTCAGCAGTGACGGGGTCAATTGGGCCGATGCCGCCGGGGTCGCGGGTTGTTCGAAAGAGATACCGTGGCCCTGGCACGGGCAGTTGAAGGAGCATGGTTGGGTTTTAGTCAGTAAAAGTCTGACACGCCCTCCCGCTCTGCCCAGAGTGGGAGAAGTCATTTGATGATTTCCCATCCAAAAAAAAAAAAAAAAAAGGCAATGCAGGTGTGATGTTATGTTATGAAACTCACGCCTTCTCCTCATGAGGGTAGGCAGAAACTACAGAACGCCACATGCTACGATCCTTACATACTCCTTATGCCTCGTTTATGTTCATAAATCTGGTCACACGCCGGTTGTGAGTACTTCGCACCTGACCTTGTGAACCAATTAGTAATGGACATCTACATGAAAAATGCCCATGATGTGTCATGGTTTTTTTTACCGTATCGAAACTTTTCATTGCCTTACAATAAGATTTCACGGAGCTTTTTCTACAAACAAACAACGGCATTCAATCAATCTGCTTAGCCTTTTCCCCTCTATGTTGGGGTCGGCTTCCAGTCTAACCGGATGCAGCTGAATACCATTATTTTACATGGAGCGACTGCCTATTTGACCTCCACAACCCAGTTACTGGGTAATACGATACGCCTTGGTAACACTGGTTGTCAGACTTTCGGGCTTCTGACGACCCGTAACGACTGTCAAAGATCCAGGAATGACAGCCGGGACCAACGGCTTAACGTGCTTTCCGAGGCACGGAGGAGTCTCGGTATGTAAAGATGGTCACCCATTCACTGACCAACCCCGGCAAGCGTAGCTTAAGGTGATATATTGAAAAAAATGTGCTTTTTCTTTATCGTGTACCTTATTAGGTTTATGAAATAGGGATTCAACATTTTGGTGTATGTTTTTTGACTACCTATATGACCTAGTATCCTAGAAAAGGAATACACGATACAATGAAATTTTCTCTATACAAAAATAATGCAAAGTTCTATCTACTTTTATGTTTTTTTGAGTACCAAAGCGTAACGCTTATGAGTTATTCAATGAAGTTTACTTTAAAACGTATCAAGGTTTAAGGAGAACAGTTTTAGTTTTAATAATACTTTTTATTTAAAAAAGACGGCAATTCGATGGATGGATGGATCGACCCGTGCGGCTGTTATTACTTAGCCACGAGCTCCTCAAACAAACAACAGCATTCAACACACTATTATTCCTTTCTTTCATTCCTAAACAACAATGAAAGATACACCATCTATTTTTAACAGGTCCAAAACCAGTACAATCATGTCCAGTACAAGGAATTCGTGCGAGATCGACTCACGCGGCGATTGATACATCGGTGTTCGACATGGCGCCGTCTGTCAAGTCGTGGGATGACGTACCTGGACCCAGGCCTCTGCCATTGCTGGGAAACACGTGGCGATTTGCTCCTTATATCGGTAAGTGATTCAAAAATAGAAGGTGTTTTTAAAAGCTCATTAGAAGTTAGATGGTTAAGGATTGGGAATGTCCTTGCTGTGTACCTATAGGCACTCCATATCTGCCAATTGTATTTTGGTATTATATCAGGTAGAATATAAGCAACCACAGAGTTATTTTCAATACACTTACTAGAAAACTGGTTCTTAGCGCACTATGATTAGATTCACAATGCAATATATTTCACACGCGTGCGATTTATCATTTTCCAACACGTGTGCGGGAATAAAAAATGCCACAGATAACTTATACCTATACGTAGTCCAAATTGGTTCAATGCTTCTATTCACACCGTCTCTATTCGGAGGTGAATATATTTTTAATCTCGGCAAAGAGTGAAGCGTCTTTACGGCTTTATTTTTTGAATATTTAAATAATGTTTATAAATAGAAAATCATCAACAACCATGATTATTACTATAAAAAAAAAACGTTTATGAACAAATTAACATTTATTTGTGTTCTAAAATCAAAAATATTTCAATTTTCTATTTTTCATATAAGGCTGTTTATCGGCTTTATACCTTTGCTTCTCCTTCAACCTGGCGAAAGCAAAGCGCGAAAAAAAAAAAAGAAAATTTAAATCATAGTTTCCTAATAATTCGTGACAAAAATATTTTTTGTTATTTTATTTTATTTCTTCAAAAGTGTATTGGATAACGTCGTTTGATACACGTGGACATTTGTTATTGCAGTTCTCGGCTCAAAAACAACCTGGCCTACGGCTCGGGTGGTAAGTCCGCCTCGAATGCAATAACAAAAATTCTCCACTTGTATCAAAATGTACTGTACTGTGTAAATGTACTGTGTGTGGTGTGCCTCAGTCGTCATTACAAGAAACTGATTACACACTCTAGGCAGATGTTTGCTAGTGATGTAGTCTTTGGAAAAGCTTCCGCATTTGATGTCAATTTATTTGGCTAGTCATATCATAAACTAGAAATATACTAAGTATGTTGCCGATATGAGAATGATATACAGGGTTATTTTAAATTGGCTAGATTAACTCCGTAGACTCGATGGGTAGGTCGATATCTAATCACGAAAAAATAAAAAGATTTTATGTTTTTTTGGGAGGTCAACGACCGCTGCTAATGCTACGTACGCTTGTATGTACTTACTTGTTACTTGAAGTATGAGTTGAAAAGTACTGTTTTCTTATGGTTTATCGTATTTAGATATCGATACCCATCACTTCTGTGAAATTTACACAAACAAAATGCAGTTTTATTAAACTGAAATTCCAAGTCATCAAATTAATTAATTTTTTGTTTTATCATGTTAAACCCATCGCGTCTGCGGAGTTTAGCTAGCTAATTGAAAATAACGCTGCATATTACTGATAACTCTTTCCTTTCTTCGCAATTTCACTTACGTAAACTTATACTATATAAAGAGTTTTTGTGTGCGTGTTATTTTGATGTAAAGGAAGTGTGTTGAGAGATGAGTAAAACCTTCGAGAACACTAAAGTCTTTTTTAATTTGTTTCAAACACCGTTACAATATTGTACTTAGAATAACTGAATACACGCGTCTGTAGTGTGCGATATAATACAACTGTTCACATAGGTGGTTCCGGGGCAACTGAGGCTAGCTGCGCTCTTGATTTACTACTTAACTACAAAACATATGCGTCAGCATTCCTCTACAGAGTAATTTGTGTCGCTACGTGGAATAGTGAAAGATGGAAGTTCAATATCCACTGGTTGCTGGCTACCAACGAGATCCGACACATTAGCGTTAAAAAAAGCAAATCTCTCAAGTTTTTTTTAGAAATAATGAAGCCTTTTCTTTTTTTAAGATTTCTAGTGATGCGTTTGTTTAATAATTAAGATTCTGTGGTTATCTACTTTTTTTTTTAATTCAATATTATGTCTGTGATATTTAAACTCAGAGTCACACGAGGTCAAAGACTCATAGTCAAGACTCTGCAACTAAATAGCTTTTTTATAGACCACAGACATGCGAATATTACAAAATGGCATTGAAATGGCTTATAAGATTATTATTAATATTTCTGAATTTATCAATAGCTGAAATTGACATTTAAATTATGATTTCAAATGAAAATAATTGAAACATACATTGATCGATTCAATAAATAAAAACAAAATGATGTATAGACATTACTTTCTGAATTGGCATTTAATAAAGCGAATAGGTATGGGAATAAATACACAATATTGTGGTAAATTGACAATCTAAAGTAGAAAGAAACATTTAAAGAGTGCAATGTACACTCCATTTAAAATTCCTTCAATGTACACTAAAATTTATCTCTTGTGCGTGTTAAATTCCACATTAACAATCAGAACACATAAGGAACCGTTCTACGAAATTAGTGTATGTAGGTACCTTCAAAAGTACCGTTTGTAATAAGTATTGCAATGGTTGCACATTCCTCGGAAAAGAGAAAAAAAAACAACAAAAATACCGTGAAAAAAAGTAATACGTTGAACGTTGAAATAGTATAATAATATTATGCAATTACTGCATAAAAGACGGATTTAAAGAGAGGGCCATAGATGAACCACGAGCTAGTGATTCAAGTCAATCAAAGTCAGTTCAATCCTGAGCGACGCGAGTGATTCATGGCCCTCGATATAAATCCGGTTTATTCAAGAGTTGCATATTATACTTTATACCATGACTACGAGAAAAACAAAGATTGAAACGAAAATAGACATTTAATGAAGAAAAAGGAAGGTTAAATTAATTAAAATGCACATTAAAATTGGAACAATTACTAAAATTAAAAGTAACTACTATATCGGCTCTCTCTTTCATAAACTCAGGAGTTAACACATTTTCTTCATTACTTGAATGTGTTTTAATCGATTTATTAACACTAGAATTTAGTAACACTAAACTTTGTGTTTGTACAACTTACAGTATTCAAAATAGCGCCAATTTACTAGTGACAGCAAAGAACACAAAACAGTTTTTATTCTAATGATAAACTCCTTGTCAAAAATGAAAATGAATTTAGAACACACCATTATAGGTCGAATAGTGTGTTCTAAATTCAAAAACCAAAATACTGATTAAAAGTGCTTTTATTCACTGTTTTCAGTGAATAAAATAAGCTTTATAGAGGGGGAATGGTATAAAAATTATTTAACTTTTCCGGAAGTGGAAAAACTGTGGTTCTTTGTAACTGCCACCATTTGAAAACATAAATTTGGTAGCATAAGGCTGTGTCCCAGCAGTGGGAGACAGCCTCACAGGCCTCCTCTCTGTGAGAGGGAGTGATGGGCCGTAATCCATCACGCGGGCCCAGTGCGGGTTGGTAGAGGACGTGTCGGTTTCCTCATGATATTTTCCTTCACAGTTTTGAGAGTAGTGGTAATGAAAAAGTTTATACAAAGTAAAGTTCCTGCCTGGGTTCAAACCTACGACTTGTAAGTCGCGGTTGTTTCTACCGGGAATTTGGTAATGAAGGTGCCATTTAAAATTTTGATTTTTCAATGCACAAACAAATTATTAAAACAAAGATGAACCAAATCATGACGTACCCTGGAGGGGATCATCCATAACCCATAATACCTAGCTGAGTTACGAAACGTGGTCATTACAAAACAATTAACATATTACGTAGACAAACGTGGCCTACGTGTCGGTAACCCACGGAAGACCTTGACTGCAGGTAGGTGTGTTAATAGCCTAGTAGCCGTGAACTGGTAAACTTGAAGCTAACACCGCTTAGCTCATTTCTAGCTTAGCTCTTGTAGGAAACACGGAAATGCATGTAGCAGTTGATGTAGCCCACTGTAATAGAGAGAACTAGGTGGACCCATCATGATTTGGTCAAAGTAATAAGGAAGAGATCGGGAAGGATGACGAGTATATTGGAATAAAGGAGCTAGCTTTGGGTATTTATGGGTTGAAGAAGAGAAAGAGAACGGTGGTAGAATTTGCTGCTCTCTTTCGATTAAGGATACAACTGAATTGTCGATCACTGATCAACAACGAACATTGAGTCCGGATTTTTTTAACCTCAAATTAAAATTTATTTACTTACTTTAAATCATAAAAATTGGCTTAATCATATAAATATTTACAAGAACAGAATTCTATGCAGTAGGTACCAAAACAATTGCGAATGAAGTGTTTGAGTAAGTCTAAAACTTTTAAAGTCGTAAAAACTCTAGACCAATTCAAATTGTATGATGTTTGCCTTAAAAATACATAATTATCATAATCTAGTACTCGAACGTTGAGTATATTTAAATAGCAAACAAGTGGGCGAATTGATGGCTCTTCAACAAACTTTTAAGACACCGGTTTTGTTAGGAAATATTATTTATTATTTATACTTAAGCCTAACAAATTATTTCTCAATCCATTCTCACTGGATAGTTTGCATATGTCATATAATTGTATGGAAATTTATAAAATGCTAGTGTTGATTGGTCAAGTAATTTGTAATGCAAGCCCACGGAAGCTTGTATGTGAATGCACCTTGTCCAGTAAGGCAGTAAAAAGCGGTGCCAATTTAAAATAGCTCGCCAGTTGGATTGATTAAAATTACCTATACTCCTTTAATATAACATTAGATAAATAACCGTTATCACGTTTTCGTTATTTCGATATAAACGTATAGTAATCTCCGTTATTTTACGATAAACACAAATTAAAAAAATAACTCCTAGGTGCAGTAATTTCAACAATATTACATAATAACTGTTGTTATATTTTGCTGTTATTTTTACTAATGCTATAATAAATGGAGTATACTTAAATGCGTTTTATTTTGTCGTTATGCGGTGATTTTAATTGATGAGGTAGTGGGACAGAATGTTCTAAGAAAATAAAATGCAGTTAATTTCATCCCTAGATAATTCAATGAGTTGTGTCGAATTTAACTGCACTTTCAGGTTTCCTTAGATTTTCATGATGATAATGATACCTTCCGTAGAAGAGACGCTCTGACCGTTTTGTGCATAAAATAGTTGCGGCAAATCTGAGTATCTTTACTTTAGTAAAATATTGTTTTATTTATTCAACAACAAAAGAACAAGTAATAACAGTTTTATTTGTATATTTAAATCTTAACGACTCCTCTGTCATTATGAACACCATGTTAAACCATTACGATGCAAGTGATAGCAGGCACGCGGCAATCTTCAATAATTACGTTGTAATAAGCCATCAGACCATTGTTGTTGATTTCATAACTGCCTGTAGGCACAGACAGCATAACAATTTTCTTTAATATCGCCTCTGTTACGAAATATATCTAGGACAAGGTCGTCATTTTGAATATTTATGCTTATTAACAATGAATTTATATCTCATCTTCATGTTGCCTTGATGACACTTACGACATCGTGAATAAATGGTAAATTGAATTATTATCTTAATTTTGTGCGGATATTAAAATTCAAAATGTATTTATGTACGCAATCAATTAAATAAACACCTACCAACTTATAGCAATTTTCTAGAATTTTTGAGGCACACGGTGGTGTAATAAATAAAAACAAAATAATTTCGTTTTATTTGACCAATAAAACAGCTGTAAAAAATGTCATTATGTCGTATCATTTACATTTAGTAAACTGCGTATTTTCATTTATATTTCTCTTTTTACCGGACATCAGAACCATATTAAACCAAATCCAATTTATATTGGTGCTATTTTTCTTTGCAGTTGACAGCGAAAGGTCCTATCAAAAACAATGACTGGCAGGTCAATCCAAACAGCTAAATAGTACCAACAGAACAAACAAATAAATTACAGGTGCCGGTAATAGGGGCAAGTTCCGGTATTACGCGTTTCCCTTCCTTGTGCAACCATTGCACGGTTGGCGGTGCACGGTGACCATCTGTAAGTCTAAAAAGGAATATCAGGTTTATTTCATCCTAGATTTTTTATTATTCGAAATTCTTGAATTTTCTTGGTTATCATTATTTATAGGTCTGATTGGTAAGCTTTTATAGCTTAAGTTAAGATAGAAAACCTTAATTCGCATAATTCGCATGAGTAGCTGAAGCGAATTATGCAAAATTCGGCTGCAAGGTTTGTAACCGAATTTTGTTTAATTCCCTCTATGTACGAAGAGTATGGTATTATCGAACAATCTGGATGACGAGTATGGTAT
The DNA here is from genome assembly GCA_946251885.1 of Cosmia pyralina. NCBI lineage: Eukaryota > Metazoa > Arthropoda > Insecta > Lepidoptera > Noctuidae > Cosmia > Cosmia pyralina. The sequence goes on along the minus strand of OX276342.1, from coordinate 17,887,590 downwards.
TACCGGAAAATTTTAACTTTTCAAGTAGGTAGTTTAAAAACTGTGGGCAAAGCTAATTTGAGGTAAACCCCACATTTACAGGTTACCCGCCTAAGCTACAGGGTTACATGTAATTCGACGTATTCCTTGCAGGACGTCATAGTAGGGTTAAAATGCAACAAATTAAGCCACCAAATGTTCTACCGAAATTCAGTATTTTTTTACTAGTTTTTGTCTAAGAAAAATATAAATTACGAAAAATAAAATGTTTTATTAATGATCTTTAACAAAGTTCTAGGCATTTTAAGCTTTTCATTTTTATTAAAGATCTGCTAAGGCATCAGGGAAAAAAAAAAACATTAAAGTCGCGTCGTAAATCATTTTTGAATTGTATTTTTCATAAAAAAACTAAAAATCTAACTGACTCGAAAACTATTGAATTTCGGTCTATTTTGGTAGAACATTTGGTAGCTTAATTTGATGCATTTTATCCTTACTATGACGTCAGTGCTCTATTGTTTTTAAAACAGTAGAGCTAGCAGCCGTATTTCAATACTACGTTTTATTAGTCACATAATAAAATATCGTGAAACCTTCTCGAGAGCCAATTAGAGGAGCAAGTGTAATACCTGCAATAAAACAGGTAATGAGGGAGAGGTAATTAGAAAGTAGACCTGCCACATGATGTGAGGGTTAGGTTGTTCTAAACCTCAGATTAGAAATGCTGATCGGGTATCTATTCGAGATTTCTAAACGGGTCGGGAATCTGTTGCGGTAGACCGCTAACTTATCCGACGTTCGCACGGACGTATAAATATCGCGACGATTTTTTTTCGCGCACTGGATTTTCAACGCTCTGCTTAGCGCTAAGAGTTGGAAATCCAGTAGTGTGTTTTTTCGACGCGCTGGGATGCACTCTGTTAGATTCTCGAAGCTCGGCTCAACACCGAGAATTGAAAATCCAGTGCGCGATAAAATCCCGCCGCGATATTTTTACGTCCGTACGAACGTCAGCTTAGACTAAAGTTATTGCGCAAATACCTACAATGACACAGACTAATACAGATGGGACACTCCGCAAAATCTTTTAAATAAAAAGCGACTCTTACTACGACACAATAAAGTGCAATTCAGATATTACAACGCTTCATTACCTGCAGCTATATTCACCTATAAGTTGCCTCTCTATCGCGTAACTCTTATGCCTTCTGACTCGTTAGGGTTGTCGTCTTTACAACGCGGCGCCTGAGTGAGTATCGAACTAACGTGCGAGCCAGCTGGTGCGCGGCAGCCCACACTGAAGTTAAAAATAAGCCTACTTTTGATTACGATGGAACCAGTCAACGCATTTTCAAATGAACACACACTAAGGAACAATATCAAACTGCCTAGCCTTTTCCCAGCTACACGCTGAATACCAGTATTTTGCATGGAGAGACTGCCTATCTGACCTCCACAACCCAATTACTGGGTACCCCTTGGTAAGACTGGTTGTCAGACTCTTGAGCTTCTGACTACCCGTAACGACTGTCAAGGATCAACGAATGACAGCGGGAACCAACGACTTAGCGTGCTTTCCGAGGCACGGAGGGGCTCGGTATTTAATGGATGGCCATCCATCCACGAACCAATCGCGGCAAGCGTAGCTTAACCTTCAATCGACCCGTGTGGCTGTTATTATTTGGCCACGAGCCCCTTCACATATAAAAAGGAACAAATACTTAACAATAAAATACACAGTACCAATAGTATTTTATTGCATACTAACGTAAATTGTAAAGATGACGATGATGTAAAACCACTTCAGGAATGTCCCAATGAAGTGAGAACAATGGTCACTCTAGCGGTAATCACCAACAAGCATTGTATGGCCTCTTCTGACGGATACATGGAGAATTATAAAGTTTTGCTAATGATTGATTTCCTTTAAACGATTGGGTTAGGTAGGTACTAAACGATATTTAATTTGGATTCGAAACAGTTACCAGAGCAAGTAGGTTTACTTGTTCTGCTCACAATATAAATTATGGACAGTAACTACGAACAAACGTAAGAAACGGCACACGCACAGACGCGCGCATCGACGAGATCCCTAAGCCATAATAAATTTAACGGGGCACCAAGGTTTTTATATCACACAAACTCAAACACTTTTTCTTATGTATCTAAGTATCTCATCTGCCTAGCCTTTTCCCAACTATGTTGGGGTCGGCTTCCAGTCTAACCGGATGCAGCTGAATACCTACCAGTATTTTAAATGGAGCGATAGCCTATCTGACCTCCACAACCCAGTTACTGGGTAATCCTAATTTATACATCAAAGGTAATACCCCTTAGGAAGACAGGTTGTCAGACTTTCGGGCTTCTGACAACCCGTAACGACTGTCAAAGATCTACGAATGACAACCGAAGCCAACGACTTAACGTACTTTCGTCTGGGAAAATACGTAAAGTCGTTGGTCCCGGAGAGGTCTTGGTATGTAAAGATGGTCACCCATCCACGGACCAACCGTTGAAAGCGTAGCTTAACCTGATCGATCGATCCGTGCGGCAGTTATTACTTAGCCACGAGCCCCTCCATCTATCTCACAATAATTAATTAGTAACTTGTGCACAGTATGTAATATCTATCTTCACTTACTATAATTCAGCGATGAAAATGTATAATCAAAAACGCAAACAATGCAAACTACAAATAAAATAACGTGCTTTCTAAGTTTAAAAAAAATAAATACTAATTGCACTTTTTAAACATTACCTATTTCGTTGATGGCTGTGAAAGTTAATGTTACAATAAACAATGCACTCTCTGTATATATAAAAATCTTAATGTAATATATTTAATGTGCATACAAATGCAATTTTTGTTCTGATAGCTCTATAAGAGTGAAAGAAAGTGCCAATTAATAATTCTATGTACATCTTTATGTATTTAGGTTGTATGTGATGATTTTAATATTTTTAAAAGTGTCTCGTACGTGACACACATCATCTGCCTAGCCTTTTCCCAACTATGTTGGGGTCGGCTTCCAGTCTAACCGGATGCAGCTGAATACCAGTATTTTACATGGAGCGACTGCCTATCTGACCTCCACAACCCAGTAACTGGGTAATACGATACCCCTTGGTAAGACTGGTTGTCAGACTTTCGGGCTTCTGACAATCCGTAACGACTGTCAAAGATCCACGAATGACAGCCGGGACCAACGGCTTAACGTACTTTCCGAGGCACGGAGGAGTCTCGGTATGTAAAGATGGTCACCCATCCACGGACCAACCCCGGCAAGCGTAGCTTAACCTTGTCGATCGACCCATGCGGCTGTTATTACTTAGCCACGAGCTCCACACTGTGCGTCAAATTTAAAAATATCTACGGTAAAAATGACATGCTCGTATTTAAAAAAACTGGATACATAACCTGCGTTCGCGATTTAGTTTCTAAACATGTAATGTGTGTGTGTGTTCTTGGCAACGCAACATACTCGCGCCACAATTTAAATTTTTTGATGACTTTTTCTATAGCAGGTACCTATTCGTACTAGACATTCTGAAATCAACTTAATTTACACTGAAATAAAGTTGATTTTCGTTTATGTGGAAATAACAACAACTGGAAACAAGGATTTGAACAGACTTTAGTTAGGTCTAGGTATATAATATGCACTTAATTGCGAAATTCTTACATCGTGAGTCCAGTAGGATTGATGGCCAGTGGAGCAGACGAATTCTGGAGTGAAGACCGCGTATCGGTAAGCGTAGTGTGGGACGCCCCCCAGCTAGATGGACCGACGACCTGAAGAAAGTGGCTGGGGCAGACTGGATGCGGAAGGTGGAGGACAGGGTGTTGTGGCGCAACCTGGGAGAGGCTTATGTCCAGCAGTGGACTGCGATAGGATGAGTTGATTGATTGCCGCCAACTAGCGCCACCATTGCGAAAATAATCATAAGTCTGGAGATACGTTCCATATTTTGAAATTTCCTATGCTCACATTTTTAGTCAGATGAGGTAAATTTTTTTGACCTCACCTGACCTACCTAATTTGACTAAAAATGTGAGCATAGGAAATTTCAAAATGTTCCTTAACTCCAGACTTATGATTTTTTTCTCAATGGTGGCGCTAGTTGGCGGCAGTACTCGCCTTAAGCAGTTTTAATTAGAAAAACCTAACATGGGCAACTTGGCTTGAAATCTAGAACAACTTCATTCAATCTAGTTTTACTATATGTTGTAGAACATTTATTATCAGAACTTGGTAAATTGGATTTATACGAAGATTGTAGATCGATTTCATATTCAATTATTATTTGATGATCAACGCAAGTTTATTTGGTTGCACATCGTTCAATCAATCTGCCTAGCCTTTTCCCAACTCTGTTGGGGTCCGCTTCCAGTCTAACCGGGTGCAGCTGAATTCGAGTATTTTACATGGAGCGACTACCTATCTGTGCCTCCAAAACCCAGTTACTGGGTAACACGATACCCCTTGGTAGGACTGATTGTCAGACTTTTTGGGCTTCTGACTGTCCCAGATCTACGAATTACAGCCGGGACCAACGGCTTAAATGCTTTCCGAGACACGTAGAGGTCTCGATATGTAACGGATGGTCACCCATCCACGAACTGACAGCGACAAGTGTAGCTTAACGTTCAATCAACCCGTGCGGCTGTTATTATTTAGACACGAGCCCCTCTGAACAGAACTAGACTTCGTTATCAAAATAGAATTATGTTCAGTAACAGAATACTAACTCATTACAATATGCGTCCACGAATGAGTTACAGGTCCACAGAGCTCTAACGGCTAAATGTGTGGGGACACATGTACAGCCCGCTGGCAGTCCGCCGGTAGGCGGTCAACAGTTTTTATGAATGACCGCCTGCCGGCGGACTGTGTGATGTGTAGGCCCTTAACACAGGCACTAAGCTTCTAGCTTCTACGTGATAGGTGCTGATGGTTCTCTATTTACTTTTAATAATAGGTCTTTACCTATGAAATTGCCGTTTTGTATGAAAAAATTTAAACGAATTTTTTTCATGCATTTTTTATTTGTATTAATCGAAGTATTCACCCATGCAATCAATGCATCTTTGCCAACGCAGTGGCAGTTTATTGGTGCCCTTCTTAAAGAAATCAGCTGGACGGGAGGCAACAAATTCTTCAAAGGCATTTTGTACTGCCTCTCGGGTATTGAATTTTTTTCCCGCCAAGAAGTTATCCAAATTCTGGAAAATGTAGTAGTCTGTAGGCGCAAGGTCTGGTGAGTAGGGCGGATGACGGAGAGCTTCCAACCCCAGTTCTTGCAACTTGGAGACCGTCTGCTGTGCAGTATGAGGACGCGCGTTGTCGTGCAGGAGCAGCGGAGACGAGCGATTGACCAATGCTGGTTGGAGATGTGCCAGCTTCTCCATCATTGTGTTCAGTTCTTCACAGTACAGATCTGAAGTAAAGCTCACCCCGTTTGGTAAGAAGCTGTGATGAATCACACCGGCGCTAGACCACCAAACAGTGACCATCACTTTTCTAGGGGTAAGTTTTCGTTTAGGGCATTGTTTAGGTGCTGAACCAGGATCTAACCAACTTGCTGAGCGCTTGCGGTTATCAAACAAAATCCATTTTTCATCGCAGGTAACAATGCGGTTCAAAATTCCTTCATTTGTGTGTCTGTTGAGCAGTGCAAGGCACGTCTCGACGCGTACTTCGCGCTGGCGATCATTGAGTTCGTGGGGCACCCATTTGTCAAGCTTTTTTACCTTGCCAATTTGACGCAAATGGACCAATATTGTTTTGACGCTAACGTCAAAAGCTGCTGCTAATTCAACCGTAGATTGTGTATCATCAGCTTCCACAATCGCCTTTAATTCGACCAAAGTCTTCGGACGACCGCGAGGTTCATTTTTCAGGTCGAAATTTCCAGAACGGAAGCGAGCAAACCAATAACAAGTGGTGCATTGGTTTGTAGTGTTAGCTCCGTAAACGTCGTTGATGTTGCGTGCCGCTTGTGCCGCGTTGCTGCCACGACGGTACTCATATTCCATAATTACTCGAATTTTTAACGTATCCATGATGACGAAAAAGATTGAAATGCGATGAAAATGTAACACTAATCAATAAACAAATGACTACTTTTGGAAAAAAAAATCCATGTTTTTAAAATAAAATTAATTTGAAGTTAGAATTCTAAGCCAAACAAAAATTATTTTGATTTGAAATGGCCAGTACTGCAGAACGGCAATTTCATAGGTAAAGACCTAATATATTTATTTATTTACTTTTTTTTTCAATTTTATTGTTTTATTTTATTTGTGAGATTAAAAAAGTAGTAGAGAGAGAGGAGGAGGGTAGGAGTAGAGGAGTAGTTTATTAGAAATGAGTCTTTTCTAGCTTTGACTAACACCATAAGAGACTCAAAGCGCGTAGCTCTGGCCAAAAAGAAAGAACAAAAAGTGTACGAAACAAAAATTACGATATAAAATTGTTCATGTTACTGAACCGAAATTAGTGCAACGATTAATTATATCGATAAACGAGAAACGATGAGTCTAATCGAGCTCTCACTTTCTTAGGGAGAGGTGACTACTGACCGAGTATTTCGAAAGTGAAATGGCAGGAACGGGAATGTACTGCGGTGTAAGTGTAAAGTTTCTACTCGGATCAGATTACGTTTCATCTCTTGTTTGGTTGGTAAACGGTCTAGGCCCGTAGGTAAAAGTAGTGGCCCTACGTCACTTTCTTTAACCTCATAGATATACTGTTTTTTTATATTTCTATGTTTAACCCGTACCACAGTATAATAATGATACAGTAGGTACTGTTCTGTTGTACTGTATTTCTGTTTTGTTTTTATGTATTAATATTTTGAAATTAGTAAGTAATAATTTGCACGCCGTAAGATAGATTGTAGCCGATCTCTTCGACGATCTTTTCGTCGATTTATGTACAACATCTTATACCTGTACCTCCATTCATAGCAAATAAAGTTCTGATTCTGTATCTTCATAGAAAACGAAATCTCAGTCAGTCTCAGTTTCATTGGTTCGAGCGCGCGGCACGTATTTATGTACCGAGCGACCGCAGGTAATTAATTCAAGGTCACTGCCCAGATGGACTACTGTAGCTTTATTATTCTGTGCCCGTACTGTTCTAAGGTCAAGTGTAAAGATTGGTTCTTAAAAGTTCATGCAGACTATTTATTAGAGGCTCCGTTGTCACTGACACTATCCACTAGAACGAAAGTGGCTCTACACAAAAAAACAGTCCATCATACAGGCATGCGTACGCGCACCGTGACGTCAGCCGACACTTCACACGTGTTTACAAATAATGCCAAAGCGACGAAGATTCTTGGAATCTTGTAACGTTCGAATGTTTTTTATGGATGCCAGAGAACTGGACTCTATCGTAGTGTATGTTTCGTTTGAATGTATGATCGTATAAAATTCACAAAAATAGGTATGTAAAGAGCAAACACAGTTAGTTTCAGATTTCTAGATTTTCTACAAAGAAAAAACAAGAGATGACCTATATTTTTTATGGTTTAAAATGCATGCTGTGTTAACTCTTAACGTGAAACATTAATAAAAACACTTACCACAACACAATATTCATTATTTACAAGCTTCCGTAGTTTAGACAAAAACTTGTTATTGTTTACTTTAGATTTTATGACAGCGAAAATAATATTTTTTTAATGTCATTGACTAGTTCAGTGAGTGTTGTCGTATCTCAATAGGTTCGGACACAGATAATCTATCACAGTAAATGCATGGAATTGGATATTCCTACTTAATAGTGGTGGAACAAGGTTAAAAGTAAAAAAAAGATTGTCTTGGGAACTTTGTTTCCACGGACAACCTACTACTACCTACTGTTGGGGAACAAAGTTCCCGCGGTCGCGCAAGTGGCTATACAGTCAATGTCAAATATAAAATCACGTCCATGAGTAAAAATAGAGAACTCCTAATCCTAATTAGTATTATAAATGCGAAAGTGAGTATAATTGTTTGTTTGTTACGCTTTCACGCTAAAACGGCTCAACAGCTTTGGATGAAATTTGGCACATGGATAGACCACCAAGAGAGACCTGAAGGATATAAGCTACTTTTTATCCTAGATCGCAGACGAAGTCGCGGGCAACATCTAGTAAATGTTAGACCCCGTTCCCACGGACGTAATAAAATCGCGGTGGAATAAAAACGCCTAGCGCGGTTTTTTCCCACATTCAACGAGCGTTAAAAATCCACTTCAAACTGATTCTTCGTACAGTGCGGACGTACGATTGGGTTGCGTAAAGTTATTAGCGGCAGCTATTTGTGAGGCTAGGAGACCACAACAGAACCAAAAAAAAATTGGGATGCATCCCAAATCAATTCAATTCAATCAAAACTAAAAATCCCATGCAATTTTTATATAGGTACTTATTTAAAAGGCCAATTTTAGCAATGATTTAAGGAAATAATTATCCTGATTTTTAAAAAAAAATATCAATTATATATATATATATATATATATAATATAATTGATATTTTTTTTTAAAAATCAGGATAATTATTTCCTTAAATCATTGCTAAAATTATATATATATATATAATATATATCCTACTGTATTTTTGAGGAGCTCGTGGCTAAGTAATAACAGCCGCACGGGTCGATCCATCAGGTTAAGCTACGCTTGCTGGGGTCGGTCCGTGGATTGGTGACCATCTTTGCATACCGAGACTCCTGTGTGCTTCGGAAAGCACGTTTAACCGTTGGTCCCGGCTGTCATTCGTGGATCTTTGCTGGCAGGCTGACAGTCGTTACGGGTCAACAGAAGCCCGAAAGTCTGACAACCAGTCTTACCAAGGGGTATCGTATTACCCAGTTAATGGGTTATGGAGGTCAGATAGGCAGTCGATCCATGTAAAATACTGGAATTCAGCTGCATCCGGTTAGACTGGAAGCCGACCCCAACATAGAGAAAAGGCTAGGCAGATTGATACAGTAGACTGTATTTTCCCAAATTAAAGCCGTTTAGTGTTTACTTCCTTTTTTATGATAAACTCCACCCATGTACCTACATATGTACAGAACTGTTTTAGGATTCCATATTATAGGTACTATCAGCAAAACTTAAGCATACTCAATTTAGAAAATATTTCTGCGGAAGCGCAGCTAGTGACAGACCACACCCCTCCCTGATTTTGCCTAATTAGAGAAAATATGCATTTGTGTGAGTACAGGGCATGTAACAAAAAATAACAACAAACATTAGCAACAAATCAAATCAAAAACAAACGTGCGTCCTATTGGTCAAAAACGCAACCATCGGGTGACCGAATCGAGAGCCGTGCTGTGCGATTATCGCCTTAAAGAACATGCGGAAGTTTGGTCGATAGTACCTAATATTGGAATTGGAAACATCGGAGACAAATAATAAAAAAAAAAAAAAACAACGGGCAAATATCTGATAATAAAATATCGATATATGTAAAATAAAGTGAGTGCGTATACTGCGTACCTACGTACGCTACTTTAACCGATATCGTCCAATGAAGTCCGATAACTAACTTCAAATAAATTACTTTCATTAAGTCGGTAAAGAAATCATTGGAATAATCAGTCATGTGGTTTATTTACTGTGTTCTTCGTCTCAGCATCGCTGTGCGCCGGCGCGTCATACTGAGAACGCGAGCGATTATTTCGCGTCCGTGGGAACACAAGTACAGAACTTCGTATGTCGTATTTTATTCAACGCTCAACGCCGAGCGTTGAAAATCGAACACCGCGCGATTATAAATCGCGCTGGGGAAAAATCGCGGCCGTGTGAACAGATGTACAGCTTTCTGTTTGTTCTATTCCAAGCGCGCCACTCGATTTTATCCCGCCGCGATTTTTACGTCCGTGCGAACGTACACTTAACTCCCGTAGCACGGGCGTAATAAAATCGCGGCGGGATTTTATAGCGCACTGGATTTTCAACGCTCTGCTTAGCGCCGAGAGTGCAAAATCCAACAGTGTGTTTTTTCGACGCGCTAGAATGTACTCTGTTATTGTTAAGTTGGATACTCAACGCTCGGCTCAACAACGAGAGTTGGAAATCCAGTGCGCTATAAAACCCCGCCGCGATTTTATTACGGCCGTGCGAACGGTGGTTTAAAGTAACTCTTTCTGTCTGTCCTTACCTTTTTAACGCCAAGGCTGAACGGTCGATGAAATTTGACACACAGGTAGACCATGACCTTGGATAGGACGTAGGATACTTTTTATCTCGGTAATACGTTCTCGTGGAATAATTTGTGACATTCACGCGGGTGAAACCGCGGGTAAAACCAAAACAAAAATAAACAAACAAACAAAACAATAATTAAAACAAAAAACATAATAAAACAAAACATAAACATAATAATAAACAAACAAACATAAAACAGGCAGGCATAATAATATAAACATTAAGTAAAGTTTGAGGCAAAGTGTTTCAGAAATCTCTCTGATCCCTATCCTTTATTATTGTTGGCAAACCATAGTAACATCTTTGTTTGACGAACATTAGATTCATAATGTATTTTCTCGTTGCTGTACAAATCAATGCGGTAGAAAGAAAATGTCGGTAGACTCTTGTTGATAAGCACCATTTGTAATACAAACACACTATTAATGTACAAGGTGAATTTTACACTGTAATAAATCTTGCGTGAAAGAATGAGCGGTTTGTTTCAATTGGTTTAATGTTATGTTAAATTGTTCCTAGTAAGGTGGTTATGAAGGCAATTGTTCAGCATCTGTATTTCCGTTAGGTGCGTGTCGCATAAAATAAAATTCAAGCAACAAATTGAACCTATGGGATTCGCAACTAACACCCCCCCCCCCCCCCCCTGGGGTTTTGGGTTCATACATAAGTACATATGTTCCTATGAAGGATATCTACTCTACTTCTATTGTTGCTTCAACTTATATAGCAAGCCACAGACAATTGGGATGATGCTTGAGTAAAAAAAAAGAAATTCAATTTAGTCCGTCAGTCAGAAAATAAAAAATAAAATTTTTAGTCATCATCCATAATAAATCGCACCATGTAAATCAGGGTTTAGTTTGGAAATGCTGGTAGGTCATAATTATTTCTGGAGGAAAACTATAATCACCACGACTCATCCCTCAGATTACACGTTGCAAATAGATTACGGTGCTAGTGTAGATAGCATCATCATCTGCCTAGCCTTTTTCCAACTACACACATCAAAAGTGTCTAGGGATCAACATATATTTTTGCAATAACTTTTCTCCTGATTGATATTAATTAAAATTTTCTTTAAGGATTCATCAAATAAAGTGTTTTCGTTTGTCACAGTAACGATAAACCAAGTCACCTTTGCATTAATAAAGAAATTTGCCATTTTCCTAATAAAGGGATTTTTGACATTTGAACCACTAACATTAAAGTTCGAAAAAAAGACTGAAATAACAGTTTTCTTTAAAATTTTATTGGGTAACTTAAACAATTAATAATCCGTGTTTCTACCGCGAACACTAACAACACAAGAACATCGGTTTGGCATACTCAAAATGAGTTCATCCAAATCACGCTGTGGAATGGCCGCCCATGTTCGTTGCAACAACAAAAAAAGGTCTTCTTGCGACTGGATACCCTCCATATTCGGCAGAGCTCTTCTCTGTAGCATATCCCATGCATGCTCAATCGGGTTCAAGTCTGGCGACTGAGCAGGCCAGGGCAGGACATTGATGTTAGCTGCGGCGAGAGTCTGTCTTACAACTCTTGCGGTGTGCGGTCGTGCATTATCATGCATTAACTGAAATAAGGGACCGATTTGCACTTGTAGAGGAACGATGACGTCTGATACAATCGTCTCAGCATAAATTTGAGCGTTGAGGTTGCCTCTGATCCAAATCAACTCAGTTCTTCCGCCGATCCAAATACCCGCCCATACCATGATGGTTCCACCACTATAAGGATGGACTTCCTGGCAGGATTTTAATCGCTGTTGGCGTCCAGGGGTTCTCCAGTGTCGTATACGTCTTGTATCCGGTCTCATACCAAAACCATTTCAAGAGCCCATTGATATCGAATCCTACGATTGTGCATTGCTATAGGTGGTACCCGTAGCGGTCTTCGGGAATGAAGGTTCACTTCATGCAAGCGGTTTCTGACTGTTTGGTCGCTAATTAAGTTCCCTGAAGAGTGATGAAGCCTCACGGCTAACATCATGGCGGTTATAGTTGGAGCTCTTCGAGTTAAGATTTGAATGTATCGGTCTTGTCTCCGTGTGGTGCAGCGATACCGTCCTCCATGGCGCTCAGCCACGGTACCAGTGCTTCGGTAACGTGTCCAAAGTCGACTGATAACACTCTGACTTGTATTCAGAGCTAAAGCCACAGTACGTTGCCGGGAACCAGCTTCTATCATTCCCACGGCTCTGAGCATTTCTTCCCTGCTTAAATGACGTCGCCGCTCCATAATAACGTTGGTTTTAATCAGTAGTAGGGAAACAGTAGCACTAATAATGTCTTCAATGCGTTGTATGTTTTTATAGGGAAAATATTGACAGCTGATTTTCATCTTTTACTCGAATTTGATTCACAGTTCCTGATTCAAATTATGAAATGCACCAAAAAGGATCCATATAAATTTATAAAATCATAAATTTATTACAAAGCCACATCTCAATCTCAAGAAATCCGCATAAAAATGCTTGATCCCTAGACACTTTTGATGTGTGTATATTGCGGTCGGCTTCCAGTCTAACCGGATGCAGCTACGAGACACTACGCCTCTACTACGAGACACTGGAGCTTGGTGCTCAATAAAACGTAGGAGTTTTACTTTATACAATGAATTTAATTTAGATAACTGTAGAAAACGTCACACTTCGTTCTACTACGATTTAGACAGACAAACGAATGAATTTAAGTACTGACTGATATGGACCGATTTCTCCTTCTTCTTGAGAATTTTTACAAACAACTTATCTAAAAAGTCAGGTAGACATTTTTTCTTAGCCGATTTATTTTGTTTGTGAAGTGATGGTACATTACTTATGTGCGCCTTATCAAAAAGAAACAGTTAGGAGGAACTTGACGCGGACACTATAAAGTCACTAAAAGATCAGGCGCAAACATCTTCCCCTACGTTAAAAGTTTCCAGCTTACTCACTTAGAACCTATTTTAAATGGAGCGACTGCCTATCGGACCTACACTTCCCAGTTACTGGGTAACACGATACCCCTTAGTAAGTCTGGTTTTCAGACTTTCGGGCTTCTGACTACCCATAACGACTGTCAAAGATCTACAAATGACAGCCGGGACCAACAGCATAACGTGCTTTCCACATCACGGAGGGGTCTGGGTATGTAATGGATGGTCACCCATCCACGGACCGACATTGGCAAGGGTTGCTTACCTTGAAGATCGGCCCGTGCGGCTCTTATTATTTAGCCACTAGCCCCCCTAAGAAAAGAAAGCAATAACGTTCCTGCTTAATTTGGTTCCATTATTTTAATTATCTGAAGACATGACATAAATACCAGGTAGCCGATAACTATCTGTCTGTCTGTGTACTACTGATGTCAGTAGAGGACTAATGCCCGGTTTCTGAGGTGTTTGAACGGATTTTGTCCATTCGATATTAGTAGTATTGGTTCGATATCATATTTCTGAATGCTTCGTTGAGGAAGAATTTAGCTTTAAAGTCAAGTGAATTACTATCGAGGATTTATCCGAGGACCTCAAAAACCGAGCGTAAGGAAGGCATTCGTTTAAATTGATAATTTTGTCGAATCAATAGCTATTGAGAGTTTAAACTCCGTTTAAGAATTCGTCAGAAACCGGGCACTAATGCGTTTCAAGTTGGATTATGTTTCATGATTTCCAAATAAAAATGTGTAACTGGGCTCTATTCTTTGCTTTGCTCTGGGCTAGTGACCTGTAACACAGGTTTATACCAAAAACCTATATCAGGCACCAGTCTCTCACAAAGGTGGAATACAGCTGAGACATTTTTTGTACACTATAACTTTAAGTCAGCTTTGTGAAGAGAGAATAAATTATATACTTACTTACTTTAATTTCAGGCGGGTATTCCGTGGAGCACATAGACAAAGTGTGTCTTTCTCTACGAGCTGAGTTCGGCAACTGTGTGAAGATAACTGGACTGCTGGGAAGACCTGACATGCTGTTCGTCTTCGATGCCAGTGAAGTGGAACGGGTGTTCAGGGGGGAAGATGCGGCGCCGCATAGGTGAGAGTTGTTTAGAATAGAATAAAATAATTCTATATTTCAAGATATACCCTATGATCGAGCCGATTACGTTCTTTGGCCGGTTCGACCATTGGATCTATTCTTATGATCATACCAACCGGTTAAAACTAATAACCGGTCAAACACGAACCTCGATTTAAAAACTTCATTTCATGCGTAAGAATCTTTCTAAAATAAGAGTAAAGGGAATATCTGGTCATGTTCCTAATTAAACATGATGTCCTGAATTCCGTAACTAAGTTGTATTATTCTACTTAGGACTGACTTTTCAATAGTCAGATAATTTTTATCTGAAGAATAAATGTGACAGTTTGACATATTTTCTATACAAAAGCTGTCAAACCGCCATATTTATTCCATGACTAAAAGTTATCTGACGATTGAAAAATTAGCCCTTAGTCCGTTATAGTTTATTAATTAGTTAAAAATATGATAGCAGCAGTTAGCATACATACATAAACTCACACCTTCTTCCCATGCAGGTAGGCAGAAACTACAGAACGCCACTTGTAACGATACTTACATACATACTCCTTTTACATCGTTTACGTTCATACACCTGTACCCTAATTGCGTAAGGTTCATGTTGACAGTTCAAAACATTCATTGCGTTATTTACGATGTTGAGAAGATACATTTTTCCAACTTAAGAAGCAATGGATTAGCAATTTGCTTCAAACTGATTCAGATTTTGATCGATAGTGTGTTACTATATGTGCTGGTCATCACGCCGGTTGCGAGTACTACGCATCTGGGGCCGTATTATGAACAATTAATGCCATCATTTTTCCAGTGCTAGAGAGAGACGACACACACAACCATACACACCACACACACACACACACATACACACACACCTACACACACACACATACACACTACACACACATACACACACAACACACCACACACACACTACACACACACACACACACACACACTATACACTATACATGCCCTATATCACCATCCCTTTTTCGCAACGGAATCATGATGGCGTTAATACTTCATAATAAGGACCCTGATCTTTCTGAAGAACATTACCAATAAGGTCACTATGTATCCCGAGCGTCGGAAAAGGCGGCGTTTCGACTCACATTTGCCTTTTAAATAGATACCTGTTGTTAGCTGTTGTTGTTAGAAACAGTATGTACTGTGAGGACTCAAACCTCACAGTAGGAGATTTACTAAACTATTAAATAATACGAGAGGGACTCTATTTAAATGGGGCTGAAGCCCTCTATATTTTAAGCTTCAGATCAAATATAAAAACACACTCCTAATAACTTAGTTCTACGCGGAGCCCCTCACCAGATTCTATATGTCATCCTATCAAAGGATCGTTTTCTTGACAGAAGATATTCCATTTTTGAATGATTGAATGTCAGCCAGTATTATATTAAAGAGGCTTGATCAAACCATCAATCCTTTACAGTACCTACTAAAGCAGATTCTTCATGTAATTGGTAATGTGGAATACAGGACTTGTCTTATTATTTTCAGACCTTCAATGCCTTCTTTAAACTATTACAAACACACGCTGAGAAAAGACTTCTTTGGTGCCGAGGAAAATTGTGCTGGTGTTATTGCAGTGTAAGTGTTACTTATTTAAATAACTTTATTTAAGTTCCTCCGATTGTCTTATTGTACAGTCAAGGAGAGACAATGTTATAAAATTTAAAAAAAAACAAACAAACAAAAACAAAATAAATAAAATACAACAAACAAACAAACAAACAAACACACAAAACACAAACAAACAAAACAAAAACACAACACAAACAAAACAAAACAAACAAACAAACAAATGTGTGTGTGTGTGAGTATGTGTGTGTGTGTGTGTTGTTTGTTTTAAACAAATTCCTTTGTCAGACTTTTACTGACTAAAACCCACCCATGTTCCTTCAGCTGCCCGTGCCAGGGCCACGGTATCTCTTTCGAACTACCCGCGACCCCGGCGGCTTTTATTTGGTCTGAGACTGACATTTTCATTCAATATGTTGGCAATGACGTACTTGTAGTCGGCAAAATAATAAGGTGCAAGTAAAAATTTATCTTAGAGTGCAAATTTAAACGTGGTAATATATTTATTCCATGACTGTACCTAATAATACGCGAGTATTCCTACGAGTATGAGATCAAAGTCACTAAAGGACAATTCTAATTACAGTTTTCCCGCTAAAAAATATCCAAGCTGTTCCCAATTAGTTGTATCTAATCTCTTCAATGCTTACAATAATGCTCCTGTTTCAGTACTAAAGGAATTTGTACGTGTTTCAGGCACGGTGAACAATGGTCAGCTTTCCGAACCAAAGTGTCTCGAGTAGCGTTGAGTGCTGGTGCTGCAGCGCAATACACTGTGCCCGTCGCTGAAGTGGCAGAGGCTTTTATCCAAAGGTAGGCAAAAGCTTGAATGGGTCTGTCAGGCCCTGTTTACAGCTTTACGCGCACCTCCTTTATGCGTTTGTCGCACCATAAGTCGCGTCGCGGTGACTCGTGGCATGCCATTTGTTTTCTCCGTAGTCGCTGTCGCTAGACTCGTGTCGCTTGAGCGTGCAGCACGCTTAGCATGACCACCATAGAAACAGGTTTTGTCGCCGGAAGAATAGACAAAATGATAGATTGTAGAAACATTTCTACGCATTCTACGCGTCCAAGCATGGCAATGGGTCATTTTGTGTATTCTTTCGTCGACAAAACGTCGGCATGCTACGAGTGCAAGTCGTGGACGTTTTTCTCATCGCTAGAAGGCTCTTGTTAAAAATTAATTTATTATTCTTTCAGAATACGTAAAATAAGAGATGAAAATTCGGAAACGCCTAGCGACTTTTTGAATGAAGTACATAAATGGTCTTTGGAATGTAAGTACCTACCTATCTACTATATATCAATCAGCCAACTTTTACTTGTTAGTACTGTTGATTAGTAAATCAACTTCTGCACACGGCGGCCTTTGGAATTACCTGGATTATTAAAGAATTTGATAATCTATCAATGTTTCAGTGCTTTGTCTAACTTTTTTTGTTAGAACCGGTCTTCATAACTTTGATTTAACATTTCAGCCCTCGGCCTAATAGCCCTAGACACCCGTCTCAATTGCTTCGAGGCTCCTGAAGACTCGGAGAGCATGCGCCTGATCCATGCAGTCAAGACCTTCTTCCTGAGTGTGGGGGAACTGGAGCTGCGAGCCCCCTGGTGGAGGCTGTACCCAACTAAGATGTTCAGGCAGTATGTGGCCGCTTTGGATACCATCCTTAGGTGAGGAAACTGAATATAACTGTTCTATTTACTTACAGGCTAGGATATACTAGGTTATAAGCACTCCTTAAATCTAAGGTACGATTATAAATCTGAGAAGTACCTACCTCGTTTCAGAATTGTACCAAGAGACTCAGTGTCCTACCGTTTATACCTGCACTATTTATTCTTTACTAGGTATTCCAAATATGAACCCGTAGATATTTTTACATTCACACATAAACTCACGCCTTCATCCCACGTAAATGCAGCAAAAGGAGTATGTAAGGATCGTAATATTCGTAACAGGTGGCGTTCTATAGTTTCTGCCTAGGAAGAAACCGTAAGTTTATGTATGTATGTACTTTTATGTAATTTATATCGTATTGGAACGAGAATAGGTCACGCCGAGATTACCTAATGAAATTAGTCATTCTACAAGGTTGGTAATATTGATGTCCAAGTTGCTCCTGACGTCCTCATTCTCAAAGACACTTTATTGCTAAAAATGTGGACAATGTCGTCAGGAAAGTTTTGAGTATGAATGTGGATGGCTATACTAGTAGGGGAAGACCAAAGAAACGATGGATGGACTGTGTGAAAGATGATATGGCTAGAACGGGAGTGTCTACCGAGATAACGAATAATAGAGAAGTATGGAAATAAAGATATGTTGTTGTTCCGCCGACCCTAAATAAATTGGGATAAAGGCAGGAGAATGATGAATTTATAGCTTAAAAATAACTATGAATCTCTTTACAGCGTAACTCTCAGACATGTGGAGAAGGCGCTAAAGGAATGCGAAGCTAATGGTAGCAGTAAGTCTCTGCTGCAAGACCTGGTGGCAGCTGCAGGTCCTAGAGTAGCAGCAGTGGCAGCCCTGGATCTGTTCTTAGTAGGAATAGATACGGTAAGAATCTATCAAGTAAAAAACGAATGAATTATATGTAGTTGAATAAGGAACGCTTCAAAATAAATCGCCTGATAAAAATCTTATAGCAATACTTCTGATAATCTGTTTGATCTCTCTAGTTTAAATAAAATGGTTTGAAGACGATTAGAATATCTATTTCTAATCGTGTCCTCCACCACGGGTTATTCCACGAATCCCCATTATGACATATACGTCAATGGGGATTTGTGGATGAAAAGTTCAGAAATCGCCATTGATGGGATGGGGATTTCTGGAATAAACCTAACAATATTTTATTTTTGTTATAAGGCACCTTTTTAAACATTTTCTTTCAATTTTCAGACATCAAACGCAGTAGCTTCAATTCTGTACCAGTTATCATTAAGACCTTCAATCCAAGAGCGGTTGTACGAAGAAATCAACAAAGTGCTGCAGGACAGACCTATGAAACCTGGGGACGTCAACCAGATGCCGTATTTAAAAGCGTGTGTGAAGGAAGTTATGAGGTTAGGCGTTACTATAATTTATTAATCTACGTACTTAATAAAAATGTTAAAATGATTAATTCATTGACTGACAAGAAACAGGCTAAACCGCTGACTCTAGAAGCATGACATTTTGCACAAGATATAACGTGTGTGCGGTGTGCCCGATGGCATTTCTAAAAATTCTTCTATAATGTTATTGCTCACCTTCGTTACCTATATATAGAAAGTGTTGTTTTGCATCCTCGTCAAATTTAAGGGTGTGGTATAGACCATCAAACCGAACAACTTTTTCCATGGCACCAACATCGTAATCGTGAAAAAATAATCAGCCGTCCCCTATATTTGCATCGAGTAGGTATTTAAGTTTTCTATGGGACAGTTGAAAATTTTGTCGTGATTACGATTTTGGTCCCAAGGAGAAAATTCTATAATGTTCTGTATCACACCCTGAAATTTGACGATGATGTTCAATGACAGGTTGTTTATAAAAAAAAAATAAACTGCGAAAATTCATGCTTCGAACTAGATCCAGCGGTTTAGGCTGTGCGTTGTCTGTCAGTGAGTGAATAAATGAATGAATCTAAGATTTTTATGAAGTAAGTAGATGTGAGCAATATGGACGGTTTTTTGAAAATTCATCCCCTATTTAAGGGCACACTCTTTGAATATTCCTGTTTTTAGAATCAATTTTAAATAGTCAAATTAGGGTATTTAGATCCTGAAAAAAAAAATATGTCATAGATACATCCTTGCTTTAGGTAAATCTACGGTTCAAAACACGATAAATTGTAATTTGCTCGATGAAAAAAAAATCCGAAATGGGGTCGATTTCAAAACTATTTTTTGTTTCATTTCCTAGTTATAGCACAAAATTATATGAAAATTGCATGTACCATGAGGTAATAGTATTTCAGAGGTAATTCTACGGTTGGATTTTTAAGTGTAATACATTTTTTCTAAATAAACACAAAAATAGTAAATTGGGCTAAATCGGCTCGCGCTCAGAGTCCTGCGGGACTTCATCAAGGTTGGACCTATGTCAAAATTTTTAAAAATTCGCTCTCCCTGCAGTTGTTCAAAAAAAATCGAATAAACGAAGAACACATTAGATATGAAATTGCGATAGCTCAGAAAAAATATCTCTTAATTATATTATAGTTTTAATTCATAATATCGTTTTCGAAAATGTGATTATTTCTGTGGTATTATGACGTTTAATTGTCATCTTACGATAGTGTTAAGACACATTGCAAATTATTATCGGTAAATTTATAGTCAAGCGCGAGTAGTTTATAATTTTTTATCGTGGTCCTTTATGAAGAAGTTTTAAAACAAATTTTTCTAAGATTTTTTCATCAGATTCATCCATATTACTATTTTCACTCTTCATCGAACTGTCTTCGCTACCATACCCTACCATATCCTACAATAATCACAAATAATATAAATACAATGTGTCCGGTTGTCGGTAAAACTAAATAACAATAAATAAAAAACAATAATAACAATAAATAACCTAAATAAAACTTATCTGGCGATTTAAAAATTTGCCCTTATAATAGTAGATTCGATAAATTATAGGTGTAGCAGTAGGTACGTCCCTTGATAATAAAGTACGGCAATTCTTCCTTCATATGTAGTTGTCGATATTTACTGATCTTCATGAGCAGTGGTCAACATCAAAAACAAAAGAATGTGGTTACAGCATAAGCAAAATAGTACGACCATTTTTAGCCCATACTTAATAAAAATATTATTGTTTTTTTTATTCAGTCACTAAAAGGGTTAAATAGGGGATGAAAGTTTGGAAATTCACCATTTATGTCGATGGAATACCATCGGGCACACGGCTTGTCTACTTGATAAAATTCTTATATTCACTGACAGACAATGCACAGCCTAAACCGCTGGATCTAGAAGCATGAAATTTTGCAAAAGAGTTCTTTTTGTAACGAAAGTAATTAAATTTCTATTAAAATTGCAATTTAAAAAACCGTTGCAATTTTGAAATTTCACCTTAGTACCGCAAAATCATGTTTTTCTCTAACTAGCTTCTGCCCGCGACTTCGTTCACAATATACTAAAACAACAGACACATTATAAAAAACTTTCCTGTACAGTACGTTAGTAGTTGTGGTATCAGCAGCCTAAATATACAGAGAGTCGTCCGTTTAAGGAGCAGCTTGTCCTGAGGTCGAAAGCCGCAGCCTTAACAGCATATAATACCTAATGGCACAACACTGATACACTGAGTGATTCTTACAGATTGTTCCTGATGAACCCGGCTATCGCTAAAAAATATAACAGTGGATTGTACACACGGGATTTCTCATTAATACTGTCAGCTAACCATTGATATTTATTTATATTATAAACATAGATGAAATAAGAGGAATAAACTTCATGTATTCTGTGTACGTTCTACGAACTATCAAATAACAGTATATCAAAATGAAAAAAAAGAATCGAAAAAAAATATCAACAGTTGAGAATCGAACTTTAGTGGTTTGCTTTGATGAAAGTTGACTAAAATAGACGTTCTTATGTTATTATTATGTCATGATTGACATCCTTCCGCTAAGCCTTAACTCAAAGATTTAGCGCGATGATAATCATTTTAAGGTTAAATCTGTAACTATCTGCTATATGCATTTCTTACTCAGCCAAATGAAGTAATAGAATAATTCACACACTGACACCGATATCGGCACGATATCTACCAGCGAAGACAGTGCGGGGTCAGAGTAGCGGGCATTCTTTCACTTGAGCAAACTTTATCACACTGCCGACTTCGAGACGCACACTAATAAGTATCGAACTTATTAGTGTGCTTGTTTGTCGCGTCGCGATGGTCATCGATATTCACCAATATCATGGGGCCGGTAGTAATTGTACCTATCGCTATCGAATCGTGTTGGTATCATTATCTGATAATGTGAAAACAAAACGACATTTTATGTAATAATCTTAGTTTACTCCACCGTAGACACCATAAAAAGTAAACATAAGGAAAAAATCGACCTAAGAAAAACTAATTAAGTTGATCAACTGCAAATATTTTACACTGTGGCATGGATTTTCTGTGAAATCGTCGGCGGCGCGTCGTAAATAAACACGTCGCGCTGCATTTGGGGGAGGCGGAGGTAGCGTTTCAAAGGCCTACAGGCCCGAATACCCTGGCCTTAATAAACAGGGGACGAATTTGCACGACACTTTTGTTACGTAATAAAATTGTCGTGACGATCCAAATTTTACAATTTTTTTTCGGTCTGGCTCTCTCATTCGCCACGTTTGCAGAGTATAACGTGCGATATGGAACTTCTCTCATTATTGTTTTTTTTTTTCAGAATGTATCCAGTTGTTATCGGCAACGGTCGACAGCTAACTAAGGATACTGTCATTTGTGGCTACAACATACCTAAAGGAGTAAGTATCAAACAAAATCCAAATATTAAGTAAATTAACTTCGCGATAAACCTCAGTAGAACAATCGTACGGGATCTTAATTACCTACAAACTTTGCTAAATAAATTGATCATATTTAGGTTAAGCACCTATATTTATTGAGTAGCAAGTAGTAGTAGTAGTAGTAGTTGAATTATGCTCATCCTCTAAAAAATTGTAACTGTCTTTAAGGAAACCTCCAAAATACTTGAGATACCTCAATCAATCTGCCTAGCCTTTTCCCAACTATGTTGGGGTCGGCTTCCAGTCTAACCGGATGCAGCTGATTACCAGTATTTTACATGGAGCGACTGCCTATCTGACCTCCACAACCCAGTTAATACGATACTCCTTGTTAAAGACTGGTTGTCAGACTTTCGGGCTTCTGACGACCCGTAACAACTGTCAAAGATCCACGAATGACAGCCAAGACCAACGACTTAACGTGCTTTCCGAGGTACGGAGGAGTTTTGGTCACCCATTCAGGGACAACCACGGCGTGCGTAGCTTAACCTGATCGATCGACCCGTGCGGCTGTTATTAATTAGCCACGAGCCCCTCAGATGATCAGATGAAGACAGTGAAGTACAAAAAGACGCTCCTGCATCATGCAAACCCACCAGCAGTACAGCTTACTTATACTCGGTTCACTTAACCGACTTAAAAGACGCAAAATCCTAGATCTGGATCGCTCGCAATGAATTGGTTTATACCCGTGATTCCCGATGGGGAACTAACTCCACATGTTACTGACCTACGCCACACATCTGCTCATAGTCATTGGACTGATCGCATGATGAGAATAGAACAAAAAAAGTTACTCCTTATAACATCAGCTATCTGCCAGTGAAAGCTCCCGTCAAAATCGATCCAGCCGTTTCGGAGATTAGCCGGTACAAATAGACAGACATACTAAAATTTAAAAAACTGTTTTCTTTTGCTTATATACTTTCAAATGTACCGTGTATACTTTCAAATGCGTTTAGTAAAAAGCTGTTATATTTTAACGTTACAAACAAACACTTCAATTTTATTTATTTATACAGATAAGTCCAGGTTTCTTCACAATGTTTTCCTTCACAACAATAAAAATCTAATTAAAAATATATTTTTTTTCAGACTCAAGTAATATTCCAACACTATGTAATGGGCAACTGCGACGATTATTTCACCAACGCGTCAGAATTTCTGCCAGAGAGATGGATGAACAGATCTCCTTCACAAAAACACCACGCTTTCGCATCCCTACCATTTGGTTATGGAAAAAGAATGTGCCTCGGCAGAAGATTTGCAGAACTTGAAATACATACGGTTATTTGCAAGGTATGAAAAAGCATTTTTTAGATTATCTGCACTATTGCACATCCTAAACAAAATAATACAAAGTAATTATCTCAAATAAAAAGTAAAAAAAAAACATTCAAATACTTTTTGATCATAAATTCATAAAAAGATCATAAAATCAAAAAGGAAAATAATCCTTCTATATTCTTGTGCAGATATCCAAACAAAATATACCTATATAAAAAAACGAACTGCTTTAAATTTTCTCCTGTTGCCTAATAAAAAAAAAATAAGAAAAAATATTTGAATTACGAATGTGCCCCGATTTCATTTTGTTTTGTAGTTTGGTTTAAAACTTTGAAAAAAAGTGCATAATTTATAATCTATTGTGATTTGTACGAATACCGGGACTGTGAGGTTATATAATTAGTTTATGATTAAAGGTACTTTTAACCTATTGTTATCAGTTAAAAGAAAACAATACTATTTCAGATGGTGCAAGCCTTCAAAATGGAGTATCATCATGAACCCATGGACTACCACATACATCCTATGTATACGCCAAACGGACCCATAAGATTGAAACTTACTGACCGGTAGATTTTCCTAATTATAATATAAGTACTTAGTTAGGTAGGTGTAGTGCTTCTAGAATCATAGCCTAGTGCTTGTAGATTTGTTACTTTTCTTCACAGACAAATTCAGATAGGTAATCCCCGATTTAGGCCGAGATCTATAAACGTTACTTAGCTCTCGGCCTAACATCGTTTGTCCACCGAAACGGGACGTCAACGAGAAAACAGATGACGGCACCGAAGTAACGACAGTATATTTACTATGGTCGAATAATCTCGTTACTAGTTGACGTCCCGTTCCCAGTGCGGTGGACAGCGTTAGGGCCAAAATACATACACACGATACGACGTCGCATCGTAGATTCGTAGCACGTTGCCTTGTGATGTTGCGACCGTCATTGTTACAGATATGTTTAGCTAACAATTTTTTATTGATATACTATTTAATTGATTGATCTACTATTTTCGTTTACCGTTTAGACTTAAAACAAGTTGTAAGGAAACTAGTCTTCTATACAGGGTGTATCAGAAAGGTGTGGACAAATTTAATGGTGTACAGACCATCAAACTGAACAACTTTCTCCATGGGACCAACATCAAATTCGCGAAAAAATTAGTAACTGTCCGATACAAAACTTTAGTACCTACTCGATTATAATGTATTGGCCAGCTGATTATTTTTTTACGATTACGATGTTGATCCCATGGAGAAAATTGTTGACCACCCTGTATTCCTAATAAAAATTAAATGCGGTTCGTTGGTAAGCGCATAACTTCAGAACGATTTGGAATATGATTTTAAAATGTCCGAATCAGGTTCTTACGGAAAGAAAAAATTGAAAAGTTGCCGAGAAGATGGAAAAATTGGGGAAATTTTTGTATGAATTATTGTGAACGTCTGTCGGGTCAGTTATCAATAAAGAATAGTTATCTTAACATGTCTGTAACAACAGCATCGGTTGCAATGTGCCATGATACGACGTCATATTGTGGCTCTTAGCCGACGTGCGCACGGACGTAAAAATATCGCGGCGATTTTTTTTCGTGCACTGGATTTTCAACGCTCTACTTAGCGCCGAGAGTTGAAAATCCAACAGTGTGTTTTTACGACGCGCTGGGGTGCACTCTGTTGTTGTTAGGTTGGATTCTCGATTCTGGGCTCAACACCGAGAGTTGAAAATCTAGTGCGCGATAAAATCCCGCCGCGATATTTTTACGTCCGTGCGTACGTCGGCTTAGTCTTAGTTAAGATTTGAGCTTGCAAGAGCTGCTATTATTATATTGTTTCTTATTTTTTAGTACTTATTTAATTATAGTTTATTATTATTTACTATATTTATATTTTATATTATTTTCTTAAGTATTATTTATTTTTTAGTTTTAGTACTTGTCACGTTACTTGTCCTGAAATTGTACTTTGTACCATTGTGAGAATAAACAATTTTTATTTTTGTATTTTTTTATTATATTTCCACTAACAATGTTAAAATTTATTTATTTCAAACTAGGTACTTACCCATTTTTAGTCAATTGAAAATTAAAGAAAGCTCTTTTTTGTACAAATGTTGTTTGTGTGAGTTGATTTTCTTTTGTTTGGTTGCAGATGAAACGTTTTTTTCATAGGTAACTATGAAAACGGGACTGTTAACTACATTATTATAATTGTGTATTAAGTAATATTAAGGTAATATTTTAACTGCCTTGTTGGTGTAGTGGTTACAACCACTACTACTGGGAGATATAGAACTGCTTTATTGAGGAAAAGTGTTTTTAGTATGGCACCTGCTATTTTTAATCACATTCCCGATTCTATAAAAGAGGAACCAGTAACAAGTTTCAAAAAGAAACTAACTTTACATTGACTGAATAAGTGTTATTACTCCGTATCGGACTTTCTAGCTGATACATTTTAGTTGGGCTTTTATGTATACCTAATGATGAGCTGCATCAATGTTTGCATGCCAAAATGGTAGAATGTACAAGGATTCTTCAACATTTCTTTAACCACCTTATTGTATATACCTACCTACATTCTGAGCAAATAAATAAATATTATTATTATTATTTGAGCATGAGGTCTTGGGTGTGATTCCCAGGTCGAGCAGTGTTATTGGATTTTTCTATCTCAAATTTCTCAGTAGCAGCCCGGAGTCCGGTTTGCTATAGGCTCGACCCCTATTACATGAGACTCAAACATAACTGACGAAGTATGCACCTCTGCCTAACCCTTCGATAAATACAAGCGTGATGTTATGTGACATTTTATTGTTACCATTTATTGTTAGTTTTATATAGATTTTATAGAATGTAAATATGTTACCTACTGTAGGAATTATATTTTGTATTTCTTTCGCAAATTAAATTACCAGTAATTTTGATGATGTTTGTTTACTATCCCTATGGCTTTGACCCTCTAATCCGTCCCGATTTACTTATAGACACTACTTTCACAAATAACTTAGCTTTGCTGCAAAGAGATAAGGTCAGGCGACCATTCAGAAGCCGGGTGTCAGTGTATGATTCACAGACGGTCTATCAATTACTTTGCTAAGGAGAAATATTTAACTTACAGAGACATGAGGAACAGGGTAAAAAGTTCACTCATCCTCCATAGACAAGGGAGGCGATTGCACGATGCAGCATTTTGCGTGACGACAGTGTGATGCGTAGTTCACATGTGGCGATGTAGATGCCGCCACATCACTCCCCTCCGGAGACCGGAGGTCGCTAGTGGGCTGAGTTGCGTATCTTGTGATGCTTGCCAGTGCCAGTTGGGGTTCCAGTGAGTCGGAACCGGGTGCCGCATAGTTCTCGGTGAGTCGGAACTGTCTGCGGTGATTCCTCAGTGAGTCGGAGTGGCGCTGCGTTATGCTCCAGTGAGTCGTATGTACAGCCGGATCGGGTGTTGAGGCTGACTGATGGCGTCGACCAGGAGAGGGTAGGGCTCTGCTTGTGGACCGGCCGAAAGTGCAGTATGCGGTGCCAAGGTTGCTGATGAGGCTGGGGGTGATGACCAGGAATGCGCGTCCGCTGCATGCTGGTGGTCAGGATACCCGTTGAAGCCGTGGGCTTCAGGATTTTGCGTGACGTCAGTGTGATGCGTAGTTCACATGTAGCGATGTAG
Source organism: Cosmia pyralina (assembly GCA_946251885.1). Lineage (NCBI taxonomy): Eukaryota > Metazoa > Arthropoda > Insecta > Lepidoptera > Noctuidae > Cosmia > Cosmia pyralina. The sequence continues at coordinate 17,860,296 of OX276342.1, read as the reverse complement.
ATGCCGCCACAAACTGATCCAAATCCTGGCTCGGCGTGCTGTGCTGGCTCCGCTGCGGAAAACCTTAAGCGGCGTAAATATAATAACCTTATTGGTAACTATATTTTCGTGCCGTTTAGAGTTGAAACCCTCATAGGCCGTGGGGTCCTAGTGCTCATGGTCTCTTTAAGGATATCTCGGAACGGCTGGTTATCACTTCCCGTGACTCAAGAACTGGCTTTTACCTTGGCCAGAGGCCAAGCATTGCCATACAACGTAGCAAGCCGCCAGTCTCTTGGGTACTTTACCAGTTGACAGCGATGTGGATGAATTTTTCGACGCCATGTTTTAGTTTGTGAATAGTTTTAGTCAGTTCAGTTTTATAAATGGCTTTTTGAGGTAGCCGTTGTTCTGCAGAGGAATTGGAAACGCACTTAGTGCATGTAGTCCAGATATTTCAAAGATTTTTCTTAGAGTAATGCAGATAGGAATGGTTTCTGGATTTAATAAAATAAAACGAGTGTTTTGACATTCATAGAATGTTTTACTTAGATTGACTCGACAAGCAATCTTAGTTACTAACATTATAAAATCATTGAAAATAAGATTCCATGACGTTAGGTACACTCTGCTATAAAATTATACATTTTAAGAACTTTCATTATAATAGGTATGAACAGTGAACTTGTGTCAACAGAGTATACCGAAGTCATCTTATATTAACATTATACGTACACTATACATTCAATGGCCACATCAGTGCACTGGTAAATATATTAAGTATTTACACAAAAATATCACAAATGAGTATATTTTAAACAATGAGTAATTTTGATTTTATACATCATGAATTCAGAACATAATTATTATACATAGGTAATTAGATAATACATAGAAAATATTGACTAGGGATAAAAATATACATTATAAATTGTGAGGATGCATCAAAGAAGACACGAATATAATTATTAGATATTATTATGGCACTATTTTATATAGTGATAAAATAGGCATACAAAAGCGCCCGAAATTATATTAGATAAAGCTTAAAAGGCAGTGAAAGTTACTTTAAAAATTAATCAATCCATATAACGCAGCCATTAATATTTCGTATAAAATTGCAAATTGTAATGTATCAAGTAGTAACATTAAAAATTAAAATATCACAATATTTAATTTAAACACATTGATTGTTATTCACAATTTTAACAAGGGTTCTGCGTTTTTACTGTCGCTTCTGCGTAAACAGTTCTTAATTTAAGCTTTCTGCTATTTTTGTACAAATAAATGGCAAGGGTAATTGACAAAGTCATTAATATAGCAGCGGCCATGGCAATGTAAATGATGGCAGTTCCGCTAGTAGCGAAGGCGGCAGTTTCACTGTTGCCGCTGATATCACGCACTTTCCTCGACCTCGGTAGTGTTCGCGAAAATTTGAAGGAATCTGTAAATAAATAGAAGCTAGGTTAAACACGAAGTAAAATAACAGAAGATTTAGAAAAAGCATTTTCTGTTGTAATCGACTGGAGAGCGTGTATCCGTATCCAATTACCTACTTAATTGAATCTGGGTACTAAATATTACATTAATTTCTACATCATTGTACGCAATGTAGCAAGCTGATCGTCATGTTTATTGTTTATTATAACGGTGCGGGGTGTGAACCGCGGAAATGTTTACCTATTTCTGATTGCACATCTGCGTAGGACTTCTCATCATCATGGTCCTTAGGAGCTAATCTGCTGACCCTCGATGATTTGATTTCATTTTCTTCAGGAAATGGCGGCAAATATGTTGAAGGCGGGTTTGTACTACTGGGAGCAAATGGTTGTGGGCATTTGGGATCCCTGGATCCTGGATAACATGAGCTTGGAGTTGGAGGTTGAGGCTTGGGACATCTAGGATCGTTTGATCCTGGGTAGCAACGTGGAGCCTCAGGAGTGGTAGGCTTGGGGCATCTAGGATCATTTGAACCTGGGTAGCAACGTGGTGCCTCAGGAGTGGTAGGCTTGGGACATCTAGGATCGTTTGAACCTGGGTAGCAACGTGGTGCCTCAGGAGTGGTAGGCTTGGGGCATCTAGGATCATTTGAACCTGGGTAGCAACGTGGTGTCTCAGGAGTGGTAGACTTGGGACATCTAGGATCATTTGAACCTGGGTAGCAACGTGGTGCCTCAGGAGTAGTAGGCTTGGGGCATCTAGGATCATTGGAACCAGGGAAGCAACGAGGTGGCTCGGGTGTTGTAGGTTTGGGGCATCTAGGATCATTGGAACCAGGGTAGCATCGTGGTGCCTCAGGAGTGGTAGGCTTGGGGCATCTAGGATCATTGGAACCAGGGAAGCAACGAGGTGGCTCGGGTGTTGTAGGTTTGGGGCATCTAGGATCATTGGAGCCAGGGTAGCATCGTGGTGCCTCAGGAGTGGTAGGCTTGGGGCATCTAGGATCATTGGAACCAGGGTAGCATCGTGGTGCCTCAGGAGTGGTAGGCTTGGGGCATCTAGGATCATTGGAACCAGGGAAGCAACGAGGTGGCTCGGGTGTTGTAGGTTTGGGGCATCTAGGATCATTGGAGCCAGGGTAGCATCGTGGTGCCTCAGGAGTGGTAGGCTTGGGGCATCTAGGATCATTGGAACCAGGGAAGCAACGAGGTGGCTCGGGTGTTTGTGTTATTGGCGGTAAATATGTTGGAGGATTTAATGTCGTAGGTCGTGGGGGTTGCGGGCATTTCGGGTCTGGTGAACCAGGGTAACAAACTGGTTTGAGAGTTGTTGGCTTGGGGCATCTAGGATCGGTGCTGCCTGGATAGCATCGAGGTGGTGCGGGTGTGGTTGGCTTAGGGCAGCGAGGGTCTTGACTACCGGGGTAGCAGTTAGGCGGTGCTGGTGTCGTTGGTTTGGGACACCTTGGATCTGAGCTCCCTGGGAAGCACCGGGGTGGAGCGGGTGTGGTTGGCTTAGGGCAGCGAGGGTCTTGGCTACCAGGGTAGCAGTTAGGAGGTGCTGGTGTCGTTGGTTTGGGACACCTTGGATCTAAGCTTCCTGGGAAGCACCGGGGTGGAGCGGGTGTGGTTGGCTTAGGGCAGCGAGGGTCTTGGCTACCGGGATAGCAGTTGGGAGGAGCAGGTGTGGTAGGTTTTGGGCATCTAGGATCATTTGAACCTGGGTAGCAACGAGGAGGCTCGGGTGTTGTAGGTTTGGGGCATCTAGGATCATTGGAGCCAGGGAAGCATCGTGGTGCCTCAGGAGTGGTAGGCTTTGGGCATCTAGGATCATTGGAACCAGTGTAGCAACGTGGTGCCTCAGGTGTTTGTGTCGTAGGTGGTAAATATGTTGGAGGATTTAATGTCGTAGGTCGCGGCGGTTGCGGACATTTTGGATCAGGGGAACCTGGGTAACAAACTGGAGTGGTTGGCTTGGGGCATTTAGGATCGGTGCTGCCTGGGTAGCATCGAGGTGGTGCAGGCGTTGTCGGCTTGGGACAACGTGGGTCTTGGCTACCGGGGTAGCATCTAGCAGGGGCAGGTGTTGTGGGCTTAGGGCAACGCGGGTCTTGACTACCGAGGTAGCAGTTAGGAGGAGCTGGCGTTGTCGGCTTGGGACAACGCGGGTCTTGGCTTCCTGGGAAACAATTAGGAGGAGCTGGCGTTGTCGGCTTGGGACAACGCGGGTCTTGGCTTCCTGGGAAACAATTAGGAGGGGCAGGTGTTGTAGGCTTAGGGCAACGTGAGTCTTGGCTACCGGGGTAACAGTTAGGAGGAGGAGGTGTTGTGGGCTTAGGGCAACGTGGGTCTTGGCTACCGGGGTAGCAGTTAGGAGGAGCAGGCGTTGTCGGCTTGGGACAACGTGGATCTTGACTTCCTAGGAAACAATTAGGAGGAGCAGGCGTTGTGGGCTTAGGGCAACGCGGGTCTTGGCTACCGGGGTAGCAGTTAGGAGAAGCAGGTGTTGTAGGCTTAGGGCAACGTGGGTCTTGGCTACCAGGGTAGCAGTTTGGTGGAGCTGGCGTCGTTGGTTTGGGGCATCTGGAATCTGTTGAACCTGGATAACATTTGGGTCCAGGTGTAACTGGTGGCAAATATGTGGGAGGATTTAATGTCGTAGGTCGCGCAGGTTGTGGGCAGTTCGGATCAGGTGAACCGGGATAGCAAACTGGCTTAGGAGTTGTTGGCTTAGGACACCTAGGGTCAGTGCTACCTGGGAAGCATCTAGGCGGTGCGGGTGTAGTAGGTTTTGGACAACGAGGGTCTGTGCTGCCTGGGAAACAGTTAGGAGGGGTAGGCGTTGTGGGCTTAGGACATCTAGGATCTGTGCTTCCTGGGAAGCATCGAGGAGGTGCAGGTGTAGTAGGCTTAGGACAACGAGAGTCTTGACTGCCGGGGTAGCAGTTCGGGGGTGCTGGTGTTGTTGGTTTGGGGCATCTTGTGTCTGTGCTTCCTGGGAAGCATCGAGGTGGTGCCAAAGTTGTAGGCTTAGGGCATCGAGGATCTTGGCTGCCAGTGTAGCAGTTTGGAGGAGCAGGTGTGGTCGGCTTCGGACAGCGAGGGTCTTGGCTACCGGGATAACAGTTAGGTGGAGCAGGTGTTGTGGGCTTAGGGCATCTGGAATCAGTAGAGCCAGGATAACATTTGGGTCCGGGTGTAACTGGTGGCAAATACGTTGGGGGATTTAATGTCGTAGGTCGCGGAGGTTGCGGGCACTTAGGATCAGGTGAGCCTGGATAGCAAACTGGCTTAGGCGTTGTTGGTTTAGGGCATCTAGCATCGGTGCTGCCTGGATAGCATCGAGGTGCTGCAGGTGTGGTAGGCTTGGGGCAGCGAGAATCTTGGCTGCCGGGGTAGCAGTTAGGAGGAGCAGGCGTTGTTGGCTTAGGGCAACGTGGGTCTTGGCTACCGGGGTAGCAGTTAGGCGCTGCGGGTGTGGTTGGATTTGGACATCTAGGATCTGTGCTACCTGGGAAGCACCTTGGTGGTGTAGGTGTAGTAGGCTTTGGACAACGTGGATCCTGGTTACCGGGATAGCAGTTGGGAGGAGCAGGCGTTGTAGGTTTTGGACAACGAGGGTCTTGGCTGCCTGGGAAACAGTTCGGAGGTGCAGGTGTCGTCGGTTTTGGACATCTGGGATCTGTGCTACCTGGGAAGCACCTTGGTGGTGCAGGTGTTGTAGGTTTTGGACAACGAGGGTCCTGGCTACCGGGATAGCAGTTAGGAGGAGCAGGCGTTGTAGGTTTTGGACAACGAGGGTCTTGGCTACCGGGATAACAGTTAGGTGGAGCCGGTGTTGTGGGCTTAGGGCATCTGAAATCAGTAGAGCCAGGATAACATTTGGGTCCGGGAGTTACTGGTGGCAAATACGTTGGAGGATTTAATGTCGTAGGTCGCGGAGGTTGCGGACACTTGGGATCAGGTGAGCCTGGATAGCAAACTGGCGTAGGAGTTGTTGGTTTAGGGCATCTAGCATCGGTACTGCCTGGATAGCATCGAGGTGGTGCGGGAGTAGTAGGCTTGGGGCAGCGAGGGTCTTGACTACCGGGGTAGCAGTTAGGAGGTGCTGGTGTCGTTGGTTTGGGACACCTTGGATCTGCGCTTCCTGGGAAGCACCGGGGTGGAGCGGGTGTGGTTGGCTTAGGGCAGCGAGGGTCTTGGCTACCGGGGTAGCAGTTGGGAGGAGCAGGTGTGGTGGGTTTTGGGCATCTAGGATCATTTGAACCTGGGTAGCAACGAGGTGGCTCTGGCGTTGTTGGCTTGGGGCATCTAAGATCATTGGAGCCAGGGTAGCATCGTGGTGCCTCAGGAGTGGTAGGCTTTGGACAACGAGGGTCCGGGCTACCGGGATAGCAGTTAGGAGGAGCAGGCGTTGTCGGCTTTGGACAACGAGGGTCTTGGCTGCCTGGAAAACAGTTTGGTGGTGCAGGGGTCGTTGGTTTTGGACATCTGGGATCCGTGCTGCCAGGGAAGCAACGAGGTGGTGCAGGTGTGGTAGGCTTTGGACAACGAGGGTCCTGGCTACCGGGATAGCAGTTAGGAGGAGCAGGCGTTGTCGGCTTTGGACAACGAGGATCTTGGCTCCCAGGGAAACAGTTCGGAGGTGCAGGGGTAGTTGGTTTCGGACATCTGGGATCCGTACTGCCAGGGAAGCACCTTGGTGGTGCAGGTGTAGTAGGCTTTGGACAACGAGGATCCTGGCTACCGGGATAGCAGTTAGGAGGAGCAGGAGTTGTCGGCTTTGGACAACGAGGGTCTTGGTTGCCTGGGAAACAGTTCGGAGGTGCAGGGGTCGTTGGTTTTGGACATCTGGGATCCGAGCTGCCAGGGAAACAACGAGGTGGTGCAGGCGTGGTGGGCTGAGGACATCTAGAATCGGTTGAACCAGGATAACACTTGGGTCCGGGTGTTACTGGTGGCAAATATGTGGGAGGATTCAATGTCGTCGGACGCGGAGGTTGGGGGCATTTGGGATCAGGAGAACCAGGGTAACAAACTGGCTTAGGCGGTGCTGGCGTCGTAGGTTTTGGGCATCTGGGGTCTGTGCTTCCAGGGAAGCATCTTGGAGGTGCTGGTGTGGTAGGCTTGGGACAGCGAGGGTCTTGGCTACCGGGATAACAGTTAGGTGGAGCAGGTGTGGTTGGTTTTGGGCATCGTGGGTCCGAGCTGCCTGGGAAGCACCTTGGAGGTGCGGGGGTTGTTGGTTTTGGACATCTGGGATCCGTGCTGCCAGGGAAGCAACGAGGTGGTGCAGGTGTGGTAGGCTTTGGACAACGAGGGTCCTGGCTACCGGGATAGCAGTTAGGAGGAGCAGGCGTTGTCGGCTTTGGACAACGAGGGTCTAGGCTCCCTGGGAAACAGTTCGGAGGTGCAGGGGTAGTTGGTTTTGGACATCTGGGATCCGTACTGCCAGGGAAGCACCTTGGTGGTGCAGGTGTAGTAGGCTTTGGACAACGAGGATCCTGGCTACCGGGATAGCAGTTAGGAGGAGCAGGAGTTGTTGGCTTTGGACAACGAGGGTCTTGGCTACCTGGGAAACAGTTTGGAGGTGCAGGCGTCGTGGGTTTTGGACATCTTGGATCCGTGCTGCCAGGGAAGCATCGAGGTGGGGCGGGCGTGGTGGGTTGAGGACATCTCGAATCTGTTGAACCAGGATAACACTTGGGTCCGGGTGTTACTGGTGGCAAATATGTGGGAGGACTCAATGTGGTCGGACGTGGTGGTTGGGGACATTTGGGGTCAGGAGAACCAGGGTAACAAACTGGCTTAGGTGTTGGTGTCGTTGGTTTTGGACATCTGGGGTCTGTGCTGCCTGGGAAACACCTAGGCGGTGCGGGTGTGGTTGGCTTAGGGCAACGAGGGTCTTGACTACCGGGGTAGCAATTAGGTGGGGCAGGCGTTGTTGGTTTTGGACATCTAAGATCTGTGCTGCCTGGGAAGCATCTGGGAGGAGCAGGCGTTGTTGGTTTAGGACAGCGTTGGTCGGTGCTACCGGGATAACAGTTTGGTGGGGCAGGTGTTGTTGGTTTAGGGCACCTAGGGTCTGTGCTGCCAGGGAAACACCTTGGTGGTGTAGGAGTAGTTGGTTTAGGACAGCGAGGGTCTTGGCTACCTGGGTAGCAATTAGGAGGAGCTGGTGTTGTTGGTTTTGGACAACGTGGGTCTGTGCTGCCAGGGAAACACCTTGGAGCTTCAGGAGTGGTGGGTTGGGGACATCTTGGATCTGTTGATCCAGGATAACATTTAGCTGTTGGCGTTGTAGGTGGCAAGTATGTGGGAGGGTTCAATGTTGTAGGTCTCGGAGGTTGCGGACAATTGGGATCTGGGGATCCTGGGTAACACACAGGCTTTGGAGATGTAGGTGTTGTTGGTTTGGGGCATCTAGGGTCTGTACTCCCTGGGAAACATCTTGGTGGTGCAGGAGTGGTAGGCTTGGGACAGCGAGAGTCTTGGCTGCCAGGGTAGCAATTAGGTGGAGCAGGCGTGGTTGGTTTGGGACATCTAGGATCTGTGCTACCAGGGAAGCAACGAGGTGGTGCGGGTGTGGTAGGCTTCGGACAGCGAGGATCTTGGCTACCGGGGTAGCAACTAGGTGGAGCAGGCGTGGTTGGTTTGGGACATCTATTATCTGTGCTACCTGGGAAGCATCTTGGAAGTTCAGGAGTAGTAGGCTTGGGGCAACGAGGGTCTTGGCTGCCGGGGTAGCAATTAGGAGGAGCAGGTGTTGTGGGCTTAGGGCAGCGAGGGTCTTGGCTACCGGGGTAACAGTTAGGTGGAGCAGGCGTGGTTGGCCTGGGACATCTAGGATCTGTGCTACCTGGGAAGCACCTAGGCGGTTCAGGTGTTGTTGGTTTAGGACAACGAGGATCTGTGCTACCGGGGAAGCACCTTGGAGCTTCAGGAGTGGTGGGTTTGGGGCATCCTGGATCTGTTGATCCAGGATAACACTTAGCTGTCGGTGTTGTAGGTGGCAAGTATGTAGGAGGGTTCAATGTTGTTGGTCGTGGAGGTTGCGGGCACTTGGGATCCGGGGAACCTGGGTAACAGACAGGCTTTGGAGGTGTTGGCGTCGTTGGTTTTGGACACCTAGGGTCTGTGCTACCCGGGAAGCATCTTGGTGGCGCGGGAGTCGTCGGCTTGGGACAGCGAAGGTCTGTGCTTCCGGGATAACAATTGGGTGGGGCTGGTGTTGTTGGTTTAGGGCACCTAGGATCTGTGCTACCGGGGAAGCACCTTGGGGGTTCAGGTGAGGTGGGCTTTGGACACCTAGGGTCTTGGCTACCGGGGTAGCAATTAGGAGGAGTAGGTGTGGTCGGCTTAGGGCAGCGAGGATCTTGGCTGCCGGGGTAACAGTTGGGTGGGGCTGGTGTTGTTGGTTTGGGACACCTAGGGTCTTGGCTACCGGGGTAGCAATTAGGAGGAGCAGGTGTGGTCGGCTTAGGGCAGCGAGGATCTTGGTTGCCGGGGTAACAGTTGGGTGGGGCTGGTGTTGTTGGTTTGGAACACCTAGGGTCTTGGCTACCGGGGTAGCAATTAGGAGGAGCAGGTGTGGTTGGCTTAGGGCAGCGAGGATCTTGGTTGCCAGGGTAACAGTTAGGTGGGGCTGGTGTTGTTGGTTTGGGACATCTAGGGTCTTGGCTACCGGGGTAACAGTTAGGTGGAGCAGGCGTGGTTGGCCTGGGACATCTAGGATCTGTGCTACCTGGGAAGCACCTTGGCGGTTCAGGCGTTGTTGGTTTAGGACAACGCGAGTCTGTGCTACCAGGATAACAATTTGGTGGGGCAGGTGTGGTTGGTTTAGGACAACGTGGATCTGTACTGCCGGGGAAGCACCTTGGAGCTTCAGGAGTGGTGGGTTTGGGGCATCGTGGATCTGTTGATCCTGGATAACACTTAGCTGTCGGTGATGTAGGTGGCAAGTATGTAGGAGGGTTCAATGTTGTAGGTCTCGGAGGTTGCGGGCACTTGGGATCCGGGGAACCTGGGTAACAGACAGGCTTTGGAGGTGTTGGCGTCGTTGGTTTTGGACACCTAGGGTCTGTGCTGCCTGGAAAGCATCTTGGTGGTGCGGGAGTTGTAGGTTTGGGACAGCGAGGGTCTGTGCTTCCGGGATAACAATTGGGTGGGGCTGGTGTTGTTGGTTTGGGGCACCTAGGATCTGTGCTACCGGGGAAGCACCTTGGGGGTTCAGGCGTTGTTGGTTTAGGGCACCTTGAGTCTTGGCTACCGGGATAACAATTTGGTGGAGCGGGTGTCGTTGGTTTAGGACAACGAGGATCTGTGCTGCCGGGGAAGCATCTTGGAGCTTCGGTAGTAGTGGGTCTAGGACACCTAGGGTCTTGGCTACCGGGGTAGCAATTAGGTGGAGCAGGTGTGGTCGGCTTAGGGCAGCGAGGATCTTGGTTGCCGGGGTAACAGTTTGGTGGGGCTTGTGTCGTTGGTTTGGGGCATCTAGGATCACTTGATCCAGGGTAGCATCGCGGTGGCTCAGGAGTCGTAGGTTTAGGGCATCTAGGATCACTTGATCCTGGGAAGCATCGCGGTGGCTCAGGAGTCGTAGGTTTAGGGCATCTAGGATCACTTGATCCAGGGTAGCATCGCGGTGGCTCAGGAGTCGTAGGTTTAGGGCATCTAGGATCACTTGACCCTGGGAAGCATCGCAGTGGCTCAGGAGTCGTAGGTTTAGGGCATCTAGGATCACTTGATCCAGGGTAGCATCGCGGTGGCTCAGGTGTGGTCGGCCTGGGGCATCTAGGATCATTGGAACCAGGGTAGCACTTAGGTGCTGGTGATGTTGGCGGTAAGTATGTTGGCGGGTTAAGTGTCGTTGGTTGTGGTGGTTGCGGACATCTGCGGTCGGGTGAGCCTGGGTAGCAGACAGGTTTTACAGTTGTAGGTGACGGGCATCGTGGGTCTGTACTTCCTGGATAGCAGTTTGGTGTAGTAGGTGTAGGTTGAGGACACCGAGGATCGGAGGAACCAGGATAACACTTAAGTTGTGGTTCTGTTATCCGTTGACATGCAGGATCGCGTGAACCTGGGTAGCATTGTGATGGTCTAATTGTGGTGGAAACCTCTTTGATAAATCCATCACAGCTTGCATCGCAGTTGTTTGTGCATAACTGGAATGAAGAATACAAATGAATATAAATGATCACAACAGAGGGCCAATTCTCGTAATTAAAAACGTTCAAATTCAAGTCGCAATGTCAGCCAGCGACAATCAAATGTCAAAAATGTAGGCAAACTCTATACAATTTTGACAGATTGAGACTGAGATGAGATTGCGAACGTTGTTATAAAAATACGGGAATTGCCCCTCAGATATAATTAGAGGATCTAGTAATCTATATAGTAAAACTATATTATAAATATATACCTCAACATTACAAGTTAGGTAGACTTGGTCGGTTTCTGGAAAACGGAAAGCGCTCACTTTGCTGTAAGCTATCAGAGTCGCACCGCTTTTGCCCGTGTTTGTTGTTTTCTGCCACAAGTCAATGAGTTTCTTCTTCCTGTTGACAAAGTTTACATTTTAAAGGCGATTCATTACTAAAGAACTGCTCGGACATCATAATTCTGAAATCAGCTGTCATTTTGAGTTATTTAGAATATTGTTATTATATACCAGTGCATAAACTGTTTTTCTACTGAATTATAATATAATGAACACATTGACTTTAAATTAAATCAGATTTACGTGGTGAAGCAGTCGCTCCTTGTAAAATTACGTCATTCCTGTTCAGCTGCATCTGATTACACTGAAGCCTATACCCTAACACAGTTGCGAATAGGTTCGGCAGATAATGACCTAATGAAGTCATATTATTATATTAAAATAATCAGTTTTCTTACTTGGGGCAACCCTCCTTGTCGGTAAGTTGAATCTTGCTAGTCCTAGGATTATCGTAACTGTCGCTGTCATAAGCCCAACAATCGTGGATTTTAAGGCTGAACTGGTTTCTGACATCTTTGAGGTACACCAGGATGGTTAGATATTCGCCGATTTTGATCGAGTCTTTCAATGGAGTCGTCTGGAAACATTTACAAAGTTAAAGAAGCTGCTATAACTTCCTTTTAAATACTTTTGAAGTCGTAAAACTCATCTACATTGTCGATGTTACTAAGTGACTTTAACTCATCAATCATTACAACATCGATACCGAGATCGAAAATATCTTTGGTTTAGATACTTACGTTAGGAAAAACTCCCTTTTGTATATCCATCCAGCATTCAACTCCTCCGGCAGGTCCTTCGACAGCGACCACATCGAGCATGTCAACCATGAAAGGTTTCAGTTTCAGTGTGTGTTCTTCCCTCGAGGTGACCACTCCAGTCGACACTTCAAAAGAAGTGCGAGCACATGATACCTGGAATGTGATAGTTGAAAAATTTCAGTCCTCGATTTAAGTACTTAATATATTAAGAAGTCAGTGCACTGCTTATGTAAGCCAACGAAAGGAATCGTGCCTTCTTACAATTTCGATTGTTATGGGCGGTTATTAAATTCTTCCAAATTAACGTGGGTAGGTTATCCCACAATAGGTGGCTGATAGTCACAGGATATCCTAGTTTGCGAGTCAGGGTTTACTCTATTTGTATGACCTTTATTCATTGAAATTCATGCGATCTAGTTTTTAAGCATTGTTGAAGGTTTTTGTATAAAATAAAGATTAAAAAAAAAAAATATATCTGAGTATTTTGAATTTAACAAACCCACCAAACATAGCATTTTTTTAAATGTCACTTTAACTCTAAACTTTTATGAGGCCAATGCGCTACATTAGTCACAAGTTCAAGTTATGTTAACACAAGTTCAAAACAGAAACTATTTCCAGATCCAGGAGTTTCAAGCAGGCCTAGACAAAGTGACATTCTAACAGTGATAACGCTGATGGAAAAGTCAAAAATGTATTGGAGTGATATGAACTACCGAAAACCTTATGTCAATCCTGTAGACATACGAAACGGTATGAAAGCGATTGTCATTTTTTAGGCCCTAAGATTGTCTTTTATTTCGTACCTTGCGAGCGAAGTCCTGCGGTCCTTGAAGCAAGTCATCAGCTTGAAACACGAGTACATTGTCGATGGTTCCGCACGCGTTACAGAGGGGCCGGGACCCACAGCCATTCAGGGGTACTCGGAATGAGTATCGCGACTGACTGCCACCCAGTGACACGTATCTGAAATTATAGCAGTTATTGAATTAGTGCATGTTTTGGACCAATCAACAAACATGATTTTTTGTGTTTATCCAGAATGTTTTCTTAGCCTTCATTATGAACTTTATTGCCAATTTAGAGATAAATGTTTAGTTATCTTTTTACTCAATTTAGTGAGCGATTAAAACAAAGCATAGATCTTTTTATCCACTTCGACAATAAGAATTTTCTCGACAAGATGTGGATAAAACAACGGGCACTATGTAAATCTTTGATTTTCAATTGTTTTTGCTTTTTTTACGATTTGTCAAAGATCCGTGCTTAGACAGTTGATTACATATAGACTGTATAGCGGGAGATTTTTATAACGCCCCTATTTTGCGATTATTTTACAACTTACCAATAAAGTATTGTACTTACTTGCACTTCGGATCATTTAGAAATCCCTTACTGTAAATGATACCATCGAATATGTCTGCGAACTCCACGCTGACGTCGATAAAGTCGCCAGAGCATTGCACGTCGATGTCGGGAGCTAAGGGTGAGTCGACGGCTCTTGAGCCTCTGAAGAAGACGAGCCCAGCATCTTCACTGCTTTCGTAGAAAGGTGAGAGTACATTGTCGCCGGACAGCTCGCGGTTTAGCTCAACCGCGGTGAGCGTATGTGAGTCATCTGAAACAGCTGTAGCGAGCGACAGCTGCGGCAACATTTCATTATTAGAATAAATTCAATTTTGTATTTATCGTTGAAAATTTTTGTTAGTAAATAAGACATATATATTGGGTTGTTGTTAGATGTTACATATGGGTAGGCCCAAGGCTCTATTTAATATATCTAACAATGCCGCATATTTGTCAAATAATTACAAAATTGACACATTTTCCCGACAGGTGCCGCTTATTAAACCTATAATAGCACAAACTAACTAACAAAAACAACTATGAAATTCTATTTTATTTTATATTATGGCAAAGCAAAGCCGATGTCGATCATTCTGCCAACGTCAAAAGTGATTGGAAAAAGTGTGCATTGATAAAAAAATTTAAAATAAATAAATATAATGTTAAATCTTCGATGATTAAAAATGTGAAAGAAAATTAAAAAAAATGTTGAACAGTCAGTTCCACCTGCCAGTTTTATTAAATAGGACCCTGGTGGTAGCTAAAAACATAATTTCAGGTTATTCGCAAAATTAAGTATAATGTAGGTAGGTATATCTCTAAACATTTAAGTAGGTAGGTACCTAAAATCAGTTAGAATAGATTGAATATTAAATTTGTAAAGTGATGAATTAACCCTTCGTCAAACGTCCAAGGATCTGTGTGTGAGATGACGGCACTTATAATTATTATCGTAAAATCTGTAATTTATTGTTCGCGGCGGCACAATGAGTACTAACTCTCACGTACTTAATTTGGTGTCACAAACCGCTGCACAATATGAAAACTAAAACACGCTCCATATTATAAACAAAATATACATAATTATTGTGGTTTAAAACATTATAACTGTGTAATATTCGAGTCCAGTACCTACGCCTTTTGCACTTTTCAGACGCCATTAATCAAAAGTTCCAAAGAAACCAACCGCTTAGTTCTTTTATTTTCACAACAAATTCACAGCTGCTTTAAAAAACATTTAAACAACAGCTCTTTGTGGTCGTAATTACGAAAATTGTCAATTGAGCGAACGAGTAAATTATTACGATTCTCATAAATCCTTCTGTCGCGGATTATTTTTATCACCAAATAAGCTTAAAGTTGTCGAAATTAATAATCTTAAGTATTTCATCAAACCATGGTTCAAATCAAAAGTTAAGAAACAATGCTTACGAAGCCGCAAAAGTTCGGGATTTCTATAAAAACATAATAAATTATATTTGTATATTACTTAATAGTGCTATTGCGTTGTTTTGGTAGCTAAAGGGATATTGTTACGAAATTATTTAGATGAGAGAATGTGTGAACCATTGACCTTAAGGTTGGGTTACCGTTGGGTCAGCGAAGCAATCGGTGTTAATAAACTACTAATTAACCTGGTTACTAAATTGTGTAGGTTTGTCTCGTGCCGTGCTTTCCTATTATTTAAGAAACATGCGAGTTCTATAATTAGGACAAAGACTGTGGGTTAACGCTGTGTATATGTTTAGTTGGTAAGCATTTAAGCCGACGTTCGCACGGACGTAAAAATATCGCGGCGGGATTTTATCGTGCACTGGATTTTTAATTCTCGGTGTTGAGCCGAGCTTCGAGAATCCAACCTAACAACAACAGAGTGCATCCCAGCGCGTCGAAAAAACACACTGTTGGATTTTAAATATCGGCGCTAGCAGAGCGTTGAAAACCTAGTGCGCGAAAAAAAATCGCCACGATATTTTTACGTCCGTGCGTACGTCGGGTTAATCTTCTCTCTATAAGTATCTTCTATATAAATAAAAATCAATTTCCGAATGTATGTAAGCGCATCACTTCAGAACGGTTTCACCTATTTGGCTAATTATTTTTTTGTTGTTTGTAATTGACAGGACAAAGTTTTTATGACAGATTTTTTTTGAAAATTCACCTGAAATGTCGGTAATTTGGATGGTATTTTTGTATGAAAACAGACAACACACAGCCTAAGTGAACCTCTGGAAATTAGTAGAGATAGACATGCAATTAACCCAGGCGACGCGACGCCTGAACAGCCAGTAAATAAATGAAAATGAGTAACCAGTCGGTACCTAGTGGTTTAGCGGGAGGTAGCATGTTTTGGTTCTTACAAAAATTTTGATTTATGTGATTGAATTTATCTGTATATTAGACATCTGTCCCAGCGCCAACGAGAAGGCGACTATTAACTTTCAACGATTTTATCGCTCAAGAAACGTATGTAAGAGATTGCTATTCCCGTGTAAGTTAAAGAAATACATATTTAACATCACACCACTGGCGAGTACTCGTTTGTCGCAGCGAAAAGAGCTATCAAAGAGAGTACTCGTTCAGCGACGAGAGAGTGTTCGCTTGGCGGGCAGAACACTCGCTGAGAGACTCACACTTGTTACATACGCATACCAGCGAGTAATCGCTCGTCACCGACGCGCACTTGCTGCTCGTTGCTCGCGAGCTTAATTGCTAACTCTTTTCGCTTTCCGTTAAACGCCAGCGCGCGGCGGTGGGACAGGTGCCTTAAGTAGGGTTTCTACTCGTAGGTATGTTGCCTGCTTTTTAATTCTATTGTTTTTAGTAAAGGTGTAATTGTACCTATATTTATAACTCCCTAAGGGAGATAATTATACTATTTACCTATATATAAAGGACCATTTAAAGGATATAGTTATATGCTTTAAAACATGACATGAGTGAAGTTATTGTTAAGAGATTAATTAATTATTGTTATGAACTTTGTTATCAATGAAGATAATTATGGAGACTGGGACATACCTGCACGAGTGCAATCAGTGCCGCTATGCGCATGACAGCCGCTTCATGGGGCCCTGTAATATAAAAAAAACAACATTGAACAATAGAAAATATGAGAAGAAACAAATTCCAAAAAGAAAAAACCAATAACATTTTGCGCGACGTGGGAATCGAACCCAAGACTTTATGCTCAGAGCTTGCGCTACAGTAGAAGTACCACTAGAACAACGTGGCAGCCGTAAAAATATACGAGTATTACACACAAAAATAAGCTCTTCAAATTATGATGTAAATACGAAATAAATGTTTCGAAAACTATAATCAATTACAATAATTTATATTAGATGTGAAGAGTTTCTCAATTAGACAGTCTCTATCATATAGACGGAGTTAATGGGCTTTAAACAGTTTTGAAAGATATTTCGAGAAGCAATGTAATGTATTGTCCAATCAGAATCCACTTTTGCTCACATATACTAGCATTTATGAAATAATCAACTTACTAAGTAACTATTGCTTGGAAATAACTTTGAAGTCTGAAATATTTCAAAACTCTTGATTTTAAATTGAAACGGACTTCAGGAATGTCAATTTACCCTTAGACTGTGAATAATGTACTGATTCATGAACCCATAGGTTCATGTCAATGTGTATCCAGTAGTTGCGAAACCCATTGTAAGCCCGCGGTCGCCATCGGATGATGTTTTTTTAAGTTTATGTCTAAATGATATAAGCTTATATACCTATTATATAAATAATTTGTCCTTATGCACACATGGGGTGCAGTCGACACTTGAGGGCTCAGTAACATCAATATAGCTCTTACAAAAATACATCCTTACATAAAATAAAAATTACGAGATCTACATAAATTGAGGCATTTTTAAAAACTTCTAAAGTATTGGACTTGAATGTACTTACTTTAGGTTTGGTAAATGTATGAATATACAACATGTTCTTTATTAAGAGGATAATAATTACGTAAGTACACTAGACTTTCAGCAGGATTCACAATCATGTAAATTGCCAAGCATATTATAAAACAATTACAATTCAAGAATGTTAATCAAATTTCATGAAGATGCTCAGGGATTTCATTCACGATTTCATTAAAATATGCACTAATCAAATTAAGTGTAGCTACTTCTTATTCATAAAATAATATCTTACCTAATTTTACAGAACTTAATAAAAACAATGATTAATACGTAAATAATTAAAACAGAACGCCATAACTAATTTATAGTCAACGCGTATTTAAATCAGCATCAAATTATAAACCGATTAATAAACACGAATGACAATATTTTAACGCCTCAATCGATGTTTTTGAGTCCCATATAATAGGGGGCGAGCCTATTGCCATCAACCGGGCACAAATCCAGACTCCGGGCTGTGATGGAGAATTTAGTGGTGGAAAAAATCAATAGCACTTAGGCCGAACTGGGAATCGAAACCAGGACCTCATGGCTCAGTAGCGCCTGCCACCACAAAACTAAGGCAGTCACGAATACTTAATCAGATTCAAATTATGAACCGATTAATATTCTGTGACAATACTTTTAACGCCTCAATCGATCAAAGGCTTCCTATTATTAAATCTGAATTGTAAACATTAATAAAGTCTATTATAATAATTTTGTTAATGGCTTAAGTGGCAGGTCACGAACAGAATTTAATTGTAAGGTTGCATCTTGAATTCGTGAGGTCACTTTCGTGAACCGCGATCTACGCCTGAAGTGTTTCCGCGTGTTATTTCGTCATTGGCTCCTCAATTAAACGTTCCTGGACGATTTCGACACGTCTCTCTAGAAATTTATTTAGGTTACCTAAGAAATATTCATTGATGATATTATCTACTGTGACCATCGTGTATATTAGATGTAATGTCGTTTCAATATTTTCAACACCAGTAAAATATTTTAAGTAAGGATGATTTCATACTAACGTGAGAATGGAAAAAAAAATAAAGCTCGTTAATTTCTTTTCAAGGCATTCGAAGATATTGGACAATATCGATTCGGTTTCTATGTGACAGTGATGCAATTTAAAATTCATTGGCACTACGATTTGTCAATGTAATTTATGTAGACAGGTGTTGTTTTCTGAATGTTACAACAAATAAGATTCTTCACATTTGTAACTTGGTTGCGTACGTAATGCATGTAGGTTTTATCTCAGTAATTAATACTAATCTACCTTAACAATAGTGGCTCGGTGTTTCCCAAGTTTTTGTGTGTTCATATTGAAGAAACACTAATTTGTATTGTTCCCCGCACATTGGTGATCGATTACACGACAATCAATTATTTAGTAACCTATCTTTTGATTTACGATAAATCGTTTGTGGTGTGAATTAATTACCTGTTTTTATTAACTTATCGTAGTCATCAGTTTCGTATAAAATTTAATGTATGAGAACGTTTTAAACTTTATATTTTTTACCATCGTATTGTGACGTATGTCATTATAATGTATTCCTATAAGATGATGTCAAAACACGTTATTCATTTGCTTGTATATTTAGGCCGTAAAGGTCAAGCAGATGCTTAGTGATAATTTGATAGAAATTAAATATTTTTTAAATAAATAACACATTTCGTATGGCTGACCTCGAAGTTAATGAGGAAAGCTTAATTTACCGGAGTTACAAAACGTTCGAAAGCTATTTATGTCTAGGGGTTTAACGAGCTCAAATTTGTAGAAGTAATTAGTGGCGAATACAGACACTGATTTAATGAAAACGAGTTAAGATAATTACTTAATGAATTTAATGACCCACAAATGTACCAAGGTCAAAGTTTGTTTAAAAAGCCTTTACATAAATTACATCTAAGTAAGTAATCTACGCATAAATTCGGTAAAGTTCACCAGGTCAACGTATTCAAGTAATCCATGTTTTGCAGTAATTATTTGAATACTCCTTGTCGCTTGGGCTATTTGTGTTCTTGCTTTTAACCTTTTTTTGGCAAGAATTTTTTATGATTCAACGTTAGCTCAGAGTTCACACTATATGCAGTCTAAAAAGTGTTATCCGTTTTCGGAAAGCACTTCATATCTTTAGTATTTGTACTGTGCTCCAACATAAGATATTCTATTTACGCATGTCGCGGACCAATAAAATTAGATATTTATTGGTCTTCAGTGGCGGTGTCATCGAATTATTTCAATGTTTAGTGTGTCACGGCCGCCGTGACTTCATCGTATCGTAAACCCTCTGCCCTAGACCGGTTCGACTGGTTGATGTGCATCGTAATATATCGATGATCCGCCCAGAATCGCGACACAGCATTCGTATCAATAAGGGCTGTGGGCTCGTTTGATTGTTATCGATGCATCCCATAAAAGTGAAGTTCGAAACGTGCTTTAATTGTGCTGTTACGTGCTTACAATGTGACACGCAATCCTTACTAGTCATTCTATTCTGTAAAAATCGTGAAAACTTAGGCGACAGGAGCTTGAAGTGAGCTGTTAGTCCAACTGATATACGGGATTGACCCTATTGCATTGATATAAAAAGTAAGTAAATAAGTCAATGCCCTATTGATAGCTAAGTTTTTACGGTGAGATTTTTAAATACAGAATAGATCGCCAGATTAAACTCTGATGATATATAAATAGACGGGTCGATCCATCAGTTTAAGCAACGCTTGCCGTGGTTATTCCGTGGATGAGTGACTATCTTTTCATATCGAGATTCTTCCGTGACTCGGAAATTACGTTAAGTCATTGGTCCCGGCTGTCATTCGTGGATCTTTGACAGTTGTTACGGGTCGTCAGAAGCCCAAAAGTCTGACAACCAGTCTTACCAAGGGGTATCGTATTACCCAGTTACTGGTTGTGGAGGCCAAATAGGCAGTCACTCCATGTAAAATACTGGTATTCAGCTGCATCCGATTAGACTGGCAGCCGACCTCATCATAGTTAGGAAAAAGCTAGGCAGATTGATTGATAGTGTTAGTATTAATACCTACTAAGCCTTCGTATACCAATTTTTAGGCTAAACATTCTTCCTTAATAAAGTACATATTTTGTAAAGGATCCAAAGATGTCTCATGCAGATGAATATATTCCTATCGTCACGAGGTAGGTAGATACTTGAATGTCAGCTGCTTGTGAAGGGCCTGATATTTGACATTCCTGTAAGTATCTAATGGTGTCGTTTTATTTCATTCTTCTTCATAATTCAATCAGATAAAGAGGAATACATTATTTGGTGAAATAATTGCAAGGAAAAATAAAAACGAAAGTGATAATTGTTTACACGAGATTTAAAATAATAAAATAAAAATGTTTTATTTCTTTTTTTAAGAAATAAATTATTTTTATTTTCTCGTTTAAAATTTATTTTAATAAAAAATAGCCTATATTTAAAAAATTA
Source organism: Cosmia pyralina (assembly GCA_946251885.1). Taxonomy (NCBI): domain Eukaryota; kingdom Metazoa; phylum Arthropoda; class Insecta; order Lepidoptera; family Noctuidae; genus Cosmia; species Cosmia pyralina. The sequence goes on along the minus strand of OX276342.1, from coordinate 17,839,890 downwards.
CAGCAGTAAATTATTTAACTGTAAGTTAAAACTGAAGTATGCATTCGCATATCTATTATTCAATAAAAAGAAAACGGTTCTAAATGACCAAAACTTTACAATAAATAATATTAAAGCGTACGCGCTTAACTCACAAGTCAACAGAACTTTTCAAAGATTTTGAAATCCGTATTCCGTACATGTGAAGAATCCGTAACGAATGGTCAGTCACAATATTTCCAACAAATTGTTATTGTTTTACGAGTAGCTTTTGTTGTTCAGACGCACAGTTGCGTAAATTATCATGTTCACGGTTTAACAATTACATTATTAATTACTGACAAAGTTCTACAATAGTAATTAAATTGTATTCTAAATTAAACGTGGGAATATTGTGAGTCAGAGTAGGTTTGCGTTCATTATTGTCGTTGAGCTGCATAAGACTAGGAAGCGATGCTTTGACATGACCCCATCGTGGACTAATAGGTTCCTCTTTACTCTTGAAGATTGGAATCTGTGACGTCGGTTAACGTAAATGTCTTTATACTGGATGCGATGGTATCTGTGGGAAATAAATACTGCTTGTCAATCTGCCTAGCCTTTTCCCAACCATGTTGGGGTCGGCTTCCAGTCTAACCGGATGCAGCTGAATACCAGTATTTTATATGGAGCGACTGCCTATCTGACCTCCACAACCCAGTGACTGGGTAATACGATACCCCTTGGTAAGACTGGTTGTCAGACTTTTGGGCTTCTGACGACCCGTAACGACTGTCAAAGATCCACGAATGACAGCCGGGACCAACGGCTTAACGTGCTTTCCGAGGCACGGAGGAGTCTCGGTATGTAAAGATGGTCACCCATCTTGGACCAACCCCGGCAAGAGTAGCTTAACCTGATGGATCGACCCGTACGGCTGTTATTACTTAGCCATGAGCTCCTCTAAAATAAAATAAAATAAATACTGCTTGTATAACTACTTATTTATTTTCAACCAGGATTTCCCTTATTAAGCGATTAAGTATCTACTTATGTATGTATACTTTTCCTACATATTATATTATAACCTACTTATTATTTACCTATGTGCGAAGATTGGCCAGCCTTCTCTTAATCCATACTATGCATTAATTACAATGTTATAATATATTAATATCAATTTTAGGGGTTCATCCGATACTGATATACCGGCATCGGCGATATTTTTACTGCCGGTTCAACGATACTTTACAAATTTCGCGCTTCTTAAAAGTAATGTAAACGCGCGTGCTGTTTCGTCTATTTAGTTGCAAAGGAGGCACGAACAATGACGTAGGTATATTACCCAAGCTTGAAAACAAAATGGCACAGATAAACTTTATTTTCCGACTTGAGAAATCGCCTAACTCCGCAAAACTTGAGAATTCTTAGTTTTTAAACAAAAATCGTATTAATGTTATTTACTAATACTATTAAACCTTAATAATTAATTTTAATAACTAATAATCTAATTCTGAGTCTGTAATATTTTATATTAAATAAAAAAAAAAAATAACGCAACTTGTGTGTATCGGTATTAGTATCGGTATCGTATCGGTAAAAAGCAGTATCGATGCATCTCTAACTAATTTATTATTAATATTAACATAATAATATTTATCATTTTTTTAAATATATTTAATAAGTTATTATAAATGCGAAAGTAACTCTGTCTATCAGCCTGTTTGTTATCTTAACAGTTTAACGGATTTCCATGAAATTTTGCAACCAGTTAGACCATTACTTGGGTTAGGACATAGGCTTCTGTTTATCCTAAAAAACATACAAAAGCTAGCCTCCCATAAGTTCAAATCAGTCATTAACCTCAGTTATGCTACCGCCGGCAGTGTCACTGTTAAAAACCATTTGAATGAAATGCAAATGCACGAGACATGTACGAGAAGCAAGTAAAAGTTACTCAAGTACATTTACAGTACCTATTGGAAGTTACGTAAATGCTTTTATCTTACAACTCAGCCAATCGCAGTCCACTCCTGGACATAGGCCTCTCCAAGGTTGCGCCACAACACCCTGTCCTTCGCCTTCCGCATCCAGTCTGCTCCAGCCACTTTCTTCAGGTCATCGGTCCATCTAGCTAGGGGGCGTCCCACACTACGCTTACCGATACGCGGTCTCCACTCTAGGACTCGTCTGCTCCACCGGCCATCGGTCCTTCGACAAAATGGCCAGCCCACTGCCACTTCAGTTTGCTTACTATGAAAGCTATGTCAGTTACTCCGGTTCTTTTCCGGATAACTTCATTCCTGATTTTATCCTTTAAAGAAACTCCGAGCATAGCCCGCTCCATAGCACGCTGAGCGACCTTGAATTTGTGGACCAGCCCGACCGTCAGTGTCCACGTTTCAGCACCGTTAATTAAGGTACCTAAATGAGTTTCCACTGGAGAAGTTTTCATGTTAAAAACCAGCCAAGTGCGTGTCGGACCACGCATAATGAAGGGTTCCGTAGTTGGGATGAATTTATCCCAAGAACAAACTTAACATTTTAGTTGAAAAACATGTTCTCTCATACATTCCAACTGTAAATGTATGTTTGTACTCACAATATTGAGAGATTTACCATGTTATTTTAAGACCACAGACTTCTTCTAGGTTTTCATGTAATCTACAGGTAAAGGTCTATTTTTTGGATTTTTTAAAAATTAGGCTCAGTAGTTTCGGAGATAAAGGGGAATGGTAAATTTTCGTCTGTTTTCTTAAATAACTTTAAAACAATTTATTTTAAAATTATAAAACAAAAAAAATATTTGAGACCCTCATTCATAGTAAGCCCCATTTGATATGTCACACGGTATAGTTTGCAAATAAGAAAATTAAAAAAAAAAGTAAAGTAAATAAATGAATTTTGAATATGGGGGTTACCCCATATTCAAAATTCATTTATTTACTTTACTCTTCCGTATTTAGGTCACAGAAATTCATATGTGTACCAAATTTCAACTTAATCGGTCAATTAGATTCGGAGCAAATCGGCTGTGACAGACGGACAGACAGACAGACACACGAGTGATCCTACAAGGGTTCCGTTTTTTCTTTTTAAGTTACGGAACCCTAAAAAGTATCCGTAGATATTTTCTACTAGTACCTTCGAGACTAGTATAAAATTCTAAAATACTACCGGAGTAGGTACCGGGAGAATATAACCTACACAAAATGTTGTAATTTGATTCGAGTTTCTTTCCAAACTGAAATATAATAATTTTAAACTAAGTCCCTTCTTTCGGTGTAAATAATCACGATTTACGTCATATAGTCCTATATCAATCGTTTTCAAGGCAAACTTCACGAACTTTGACCATTTAAAACATTTATGAGAATCGTGGAACAGTTTTCCTTAATAATATAATTTCATAATGCTGTTATGTAATATTCCAAGGCGGTCAAGCAATGAATCTTCAGTGTACCTACCCCTTAATTACACCTCATGACTCTGAACCTTAATTCGTGGTCGGCAATTTGTGTAGGTACCAATATTGCAACACTTTGCGTGCCATGACGGAGATTCTTATAATTTCGTGCTCAAGAGGGGAAATCACTTAGCTTGTGGTTATTTTTTAATGGGAAGCAGTTAACGAGAATTATCAATTATTTTATGATGCATGCTCATGGTTATTTTCAGTTATAACGCCTTGTTTATCAAGATGCGATCCTTTATGCTGATAATAGTTTTTCTATGTAATGATCTGGAAATCATAAGCTGGAAAATGCTTTATCCAGCATACATACACCCTCATTTAAGTTACATCCATCATCGTGACAACACATTGTTCGAAAATTACACATCTTGGCAAAATAAATTAACACATACCCAGTACCCAGTTCGTGAACTTCTGACCAGCACTTATAATACGATTTAAGCAATAATATTGCGTGTTCAGAATATTACACAAATTACTTTTAACGTAAACTTGATGAATATTAAGTAAATATTTTAAGTGGAATTACTATTTAAACACTCTGAACATAAAACGACTTAATTGTATTCCAATTAAGTTAATACTTTACAACCTCTTACAATAATGTACAAAATGACCTGTCCGATGTATTCAGTGACGAAACTGACGAATTACCTGAAACAACAAACAAATAATTATTAGTTAACGATCACAAGAGGTTAAAACAAAAGAAGAAGAGTTTCTTCCCTCGGAAGACCAAAAGTCGCTATCTGTCTTACCAAGGGGTATCGTGTTACCTTTTTATTTTATTTATTTTTTTTTTTTTTTGTGGATGGGAAATCATCAAATGACTTCTCCCGCTCTGAGCAGAGCGGGAGGGCGTGTCAGACTTTTACTGACTAAAACCCACCCGTGTTCCTTCAGTTGCCCGTGCCAGGGCCACGGTATCTCTTTCGAACTACCCGCGATCCCGGCGGCATCGGCCCTATTGGACCCCGTCACTGCTGACATCTCTTTGAGGCGCGCGTGGAACACAACGCGCCGTCGACCCAGGCCTGGTCCTTACCGGACGGCGAGCTGCCCATTACTCGTCGTCCGCAAGCCCGCGCCTACGGTGGCCGGGAATCGGCGATCGATTCGGGTGATTCGGGCGCGAGGGAGCGGCTGTTGCCTCTCCCTCACGCGTTCTGCCTCCTCCTTCGCAAGCATTACTACTTCGCAGAAGGAGGTGACGGCCTCCCATGCACTCTCGCTCTGCACCATGGCCTGGACCAGGTTTGGATGCGAGAGATCGCCAGTAACTGGATTGTGCAGGTCAGATAAGCAGCCGCTCCATGTAAAATACTGGTATTCAGCTGTACCCGGTTAGACTGGAAATCAACCCCAACATAGTTGGGAAAAAGTTGGGTAGATTGAATCATAAGAGTTTGTAATAAATAAAGAGGTGCATCATAATATCAATCAAATGAATAGATATAGTAATCGAAACACACTCAAAGGCTATAGAAGGGACATCAGAGTCACGTCGCTCGGTAGTTATTGAACATCACGATATTTCTAATAATATGTCATTGAAAGACAAACTCAATCTTTGCTGCAATGTTTAATGTGTAATATTTTACGACTCTATGAGTAACAGAACGCAAGACCGTGCCTATATCATCATGTCATTACGCCCACTTTAAATTAGCATATTATAATAATGCACTTTATAATATTTTTACTATGCAGGAATGATTTTAATCTAAACGCAGCATAAAATTGGTTCAAATCGATGAGAACGCATGAAACGTTGCCAAACAAACTTATTGACTTATTGGGTCAATTGATTAGTTGTGGTTTTCTATTTCAATATAATAATTTACACACGCCTTTCAATTTTAATCATTCACTGCAATAAAATATATGATTACAGACATTGTTTTATTAAAGCATACATTTTAAAGGACACTATAATTGGGACCACCATGAAGTCCATGAAGAGAAGGCAAAAGAAGTAACACTTGGTGCAAACTAGTGTTAAAATAATGGATAAGCTATCATGAAGTTTTAAATAAGTTACAGCTATGCATCATCAATGTTTTAGAACGGTCTGTGTAACCTTTACAGCGGCATGTCAGGTCAGACATGACGGCGCGGGCGCAGAACCAAACGGTCGCTGGTAAAGATCATCCAATAAATCCGCGCATCCATTCACCTGTGTGAATGTACCTACTCGTGAAAAATTTAACTTTAGGTTACACGATTACAATTTCTGACAATTGAAGTGGTGTCTAAACCAGCTACTTTATAATATAAAATCTTTACCTTTTGTTACGAGAGAAGTATATGAAAATACAATTATAATATTCTAGTTAGTTGCAATGTTGGAATGAATCAAAAAGTTCTTATCTCTAGTTGTGACTACTGAATAAAATGGATCCATAACAAAATTATGCTAACGAGCTCATAAACAACTAGGCACTAAAGGATTTTGACAAAGATGCCTGTTCTAGATTATTTATCTTTAACGGTTTTCAACTCCATTCTAAGAGAATCGGTACCACATTCAAATATTGAAGACCTTTTGTCGCAACACGTAAGTTTACGCTAATATTCTCTGCGATGCTCACAAACGATGTGGCTTGCTCAAGTAGGGTACTGTTCTCACGATTACATTCATTAGCTTTATCTTTTGATGTAATTTTAGCCGTCTCATATTGGTTGATATTATTAACAAAATCATGGCCTTTATAGTCAGATACTTTTGAATTTATTTCACTATTAGTAGTGAGAGGTTCATTATTAACTTTATTTGCATTGATGCCTTCTATAATTGGGTTTCTTAATCCTCCATCGATGCTTATGTTATTCCTTCTATGATGAAATCATTTTCATATTACAGTTGGATTGGAAATTAGAGCCATACTTCAAATCTAGCATAAAATTATCATGGGCGTGTAACTTAATGTTCGTACCGTGAAAACATGAAGCAATCTAATTACCTACATCGTTACCCTTTGTAAATAAAGATGATACATCGTAACTCGGCTGAGCAATAAAAGCTTTACGAAGTCGGTCGTCGATCAAATAAAGGTTAAATTTTGTATATGTATTAAAGTAGGTGCATATATGGAAGTTTTGCACCATCCGTAGTAGGCTGAAGATTAACGTGCAAGGTTCGATATTCAACATGGATAAAAAAAAATCCCACAGTATTGATGTTCATACCAAAATATCGCTCGATTTTAATTATAATGTTTTTAGATACATTCAAGGGCGTGTCTATTTATTGCCGTGTAAAGTTAAAACAATGGCGGAGTCAGTTGGGCAATCTGGTGGGTGTCATTTCATAAAGCCTTGGACAATGGAAGGTGCTGGTTTCTCACAGACTCGCTAAAAAGTAAAAACGCAAATCTAAATTACGAAATATGGTCAAACGGATGCGGTTAAGATATCGTAATTATTTGTCTTTAGATGGACAGTACAGTTTGCCATGTTTGGGGAGGCTGTCATTGGTGGCAAGCGGTTGCATATAAATGTACTCCTCTCCAATTATATATAGAAGAAAAGGGAGTTTATACAATTCGTTGGTTTATACCAATTAAAGCAGCGGGGTAACACACTCATAATGGCAATGCCTTTCATTTTTACAATAGGGATGTTGACAAAATTGTTTGTTGTCCTTAATGCAGTTTATTAAAAAATATTGGACACATATTTTTTCTTTATTTACGCAATCAAAAGATTACGGTGATACATTGAGTTAAAATGTTGCATGACGTCACTTCTTGCCAGATTTTATACATGGTTTTTTATAGTGGTGACGTAGCGAGCCCCGACTAATGCGTTTTATCTAAGTATTTTTTTTATTAATGTGATAAAGCAAAAATATACGTGTCTAATATTTTGTTATTATCTGACTGACGGGCTAAATACAGCAGAATTTATTTTTACTTAGGAAACATCCCTGGTTAACAACATTCATTGCGTTATTTACGTTGTTGAATAGATAGATAGATAAAATAATTTTTATTAGGCACACTATAAAAAAAAAATCTAATTTATAAACAGACCAATTTTTCAAACATATAAAACAGTGGATTAGCAATTTCCTTCGAAATCAAAATCATTCGGATTGTGATTAAAAGTTTGGGAAAAAATTAGGGTATTGGTTCTCGTTCATATCAAACGATATTTATCCGAATATTGACTCAGGTAAAAGTATATATGAAATCAAGAAAACTGGATTTATTAATGAAAAACACAAGTGTTTACTGTGATTAGTAAACCATAAAAAAAGGTCAAAATATTGCCTAATCGTGTCACAAGATGACCACTAAACAATATTTAAGTGCCTTAAATTATCTGCGGTTGGCATTTGGAGGACATTTTCAATCCTGTTTGCAGACAAAGTTATTTTAATTTATACGGTTTTAACTGAATTGAATTGAATGATTAAAAATAGCGTAGATACCTATTGACTATGTTCATATTCTGTATGTTAAGTTTCTAATGACAAAGTGCACACGTGACTTGGAATCTGATAAATTCGTTCGATGAATACATTAATATATAACACGGTACGGGAGGTCTATACCAGTAAAGGTGGTACCGTACCTGTTGTATCTAGTCTATTTTTAACATCTTAGATTATTTCTTCCGCTTTTATGGAAGGTCAAATCGGAATCCTTATGGTGAGAACTCGATGAATGCATGTCTGTATGTTTGATATATTTAGTGTCCTATAAAATTTATTAACTTTGCTTGGGTAGTTTATGAGTTAGCTTCAATAAATAATACGTATTTTTTCCCCACTTTGTATGTGGATGATGTTCTAGTTTCTTTTGCAGGTAGTGGTATTAGAATTTGTGTGAGGATAGATACCACAACTAAAAAGTGAAAAATAAAAACTTTTTTCCAAAAAAATACAACCGACTTCCAAAAAACAACACTATAAAGTGTACACTATAATTTTAATTTCAGAAGTCGGTGGCAAAAAACGAAAATACAAATACGACTTCCAAAATTAAAATTATTTTTCACTTTGGACTTTATTTTTGGAAGTCGGTTGTATTTTTTTGTAAAAAAGTGTTTTATGTAACTATTATTTAGGTAGTTTAACCGACTTATTTCTATTTTCGGTATATAAATATAATATACTCGGTCTTTTCCTTACAATTGTGTAACGAAAATAAGGACCGAGTATATATTTATAAACATGTAGGTATAGTCTGTCTTCCTGTATTTGTGCACTTTGTCATAAAGTTCATAGTTCATGCGCTTTATAGATAAATTGAGATAATCTGCTCGGAGGCTCGCTTTGATGTGAAATGTTAGAGGAATGTTGGTAATGGGTCTATTGAAGGCTAAATGTGATATAGGCAAATAATATGTCAGGGATCGAACACTATTCTAGTCTTACCAAGGGGTATCTTAGTACCCAGTAACTGGGCTGTGGAGGTCAGATAGGCAGTCGCTCCATGTAAAATACTGGCATTCAGATGGATCTGGTTAGACTGGAAGCTGGCGACAACATATTATATTTGGGAAAAGGCTAGGCAGATGAGGAAAATAATTTATAAAAATGTATAATTGTAACAGAAAGCTGTTTAAAATATAATAAATATAAATTATCCAAAGTTAGAACCAACAAAAAGAATATGTTCAAATGTAGAGACTATACATAAAATATCCTCGCTGTGTTTGATTTTCTTCCTTGAAACGTCAGTTTGCGTTTTGTTCTTCACGTTCATAGAACAATGAATCCTAATGTCACTGGATAATGTGATTTACCTTCTTTGTTAATTCAAAAATAATAATAATGTGAGATGTTATTGTTTTTGTCGACAGTGGCTTGATTGGCCTTGACATTTCACTAATACATAATCATTCCAAATTGTTAATTTATTTGAATTATAAAGATGATAGGTCCGGGGCAAATGGCAGCAACAAAAAGTTATTTTATTGGCTTTTTCGCAATTAAATAAACATGTTTATCCACTTTTTTGGCATACCAGTTTTTGGCATACCAGTTTTTTGGCATACCAGTTTTTTTAAATTCAGGTTTTGACTTTCATCTTTTAGTCATGGCTATAAGTTTATGTGGCCTTGACACTGACTTACTATGATACACCTAATAAAAGGCAATAAAAAAGGGGGAAATTTTCCATATCTGTTAGAGCCTGTTTTTTTAGATTCTTGTTTTTAATCAAACAGATTTCTTTTATCTTTAATCATACCTCTCAAAGCATCATTTTTATAAAAAAAGCTTCAAAAATATACACGTTGCTAAGTCACTATCACCTGGATTAATTATGTATTTGACAGCTTTTCTGTAATGTTTTCGAGGAGGTCGTAAAACCCAATCGTTAAGATCTATTCTTTAAATTAATGGACACATTAATTATTTAGGAAACTAATGGCATAGAACATTTTACCTGTTTTAGGAAGATTCAAATAATTATGACTACTATTTAAATGGTCGTAATATTTTATAAGATTTGTATATAAAATAATGCTAATTAAGAAACCTATCTCGGTACCTATTAGTTGAAGAATTTGCAAATCATTAATAATATTGGTTTCGTTAATCGTGTCATCGCAGTAATAATCTTTTAATAAAAAAGGAGCTCGTGGCTAAGTAATAACAGCCGTACGGATCGATCCATCAGGTTAAGCTACGCTTGCCGGCGTTGGTCCGTGTATGGGTGACCATTTTTACATACCGAGACTCCTCCGTGCCTCGGAAAGCACGTTAAGCCATTGGTCCCGGTTTTCATTCGTGGATCTTTGACAGTCGTTACAGGTCGTCAGAAGCCCGAAAGTCTGACAACCAGTCTTACCAAGGAGTATCGTATTACCCAGTAATTGGGTTGTGGAGGTCAGATAGTCGCTCCATATAAAATACTGGTATTCAGCTGCATCCGGTTAGATTGGAAGCCGACCCAAACATAGTTGGAAAAAGGCTAGGCAGATTGAGATTGATTTTGCAGTAATAATCGTTTAAAACGAAATTCCCACACTCATCATTTTAACAGCTACAAAGTATTACCACATAAGGAACATTACCAATCAAATGTTAGGTTATTCAAGCTGAATGCTCGTTCAGTTGGTTCGACAATAAAAAATCGTAAATGCCATTTCTGTCAGACCAGAGGTCGAATCTCGAGAACTCGAGATGAATCACGATGCAATGCAGATGGGGCCATCTTGCTGTTATTACATTTAGTTCACGATTTCATTAACATGGATTTAAATCTGTGCCGTAATCGCTCGATGTTTTTGTTCCGGTGTAATTTTAATATGTTTCCGGGCAATAATGCCCTATGCTTTAGTCATTGAGGTCGCTGTGTTAAGCACGATTAGGCTGCTGTTAGATGTGTACATATTATTATTGACCAGTCCATTAGAATAAAAGCAAAGGTTGAAGATTCATTTGATTAAATACATACATAAGTTTTTTTATTGAAGTTAAATTGATAGCCACTTATTTTTTTAATGCCTCGTTGGTCTAGTGAGGATTCGATTTCCAAATCGGACAAATAGTTTTTCTATCTGGAATATCTCAGTATCAGCCCTGAGTCTAGATTTGTGTCCGGTTGATGACAATAGGCTCGCCCCCTATTATTACATGGGACTAAACATAACTGACGAAATGTGGGTGTACTATAATATTATATATTCCGGGTAATGCTGGGGCTGCCGCGCTTCTGTAGCGCGTCGGGGATGTTCGCGAACTCACGCAATCGCATCGCTGATGCGTCGGGTGCGCACCAGCCCAAACAGCCTTGTGGCTACTGTGGCCGGCAGGGTGGATGACCAAATTATATGTCGCTGGATGGCGGCTCACAGACCGTAATTCAGATATTAGAGATAAGTTTTATTTATAGTGATTGTGTTTTTAGTTAGTACTTGTTCTTGTTCTTATGGATCTCTGGTCTGATAATATAGATTTATTTTTTATAAGTACCTATATCTCTGGCTAACTCTTCGGGGATACAGGGCGTGATGTTATGTTATTTTTGATTGTAAATTAATGTGATGTCACACGCAATAAATAGCAAATTTTTTACAAAGAAATCAACTCGATTGGTGAAAAATAAATAACCGCCTGATTATGAGGATGGTTTAAAAATAATGTGGTAGAACAAGTTTATCGCGTCATTATATTAAATTAATGTAATTTAGAGATCGTTGATATCTGCAAAAAATTACATTATTCAACCATACATTCTTCACCATTTATCTTACAGTGATACCTAATCATGTCGGTTAGTGAATTATCTAATGATCTAATGATTACCTACTGATTTATGGCCGGGTTTTCAGTATTCCTACACCTACCATAGGGTGCTTGCATAAAAACGCGGGTACCCGGCAATGACAAGTTGGAACAGATCGGTGCGTGTAAATAGCCCCATACTAACTTATTCGCTCACACATCAATCAATCAATCTGCCTAGGCGCCTTTTCCCAACTATGTTGGGGTCGGCTTCCAATCTAACCGGATGCAGCTAAATACCAGTATTTTATAGGGAGCGACTATCTGACCTCCACAACCCAATTACTGGGTAATACGATACCCCTTGGTAAGACTGGTTCGCCTATAAGCCATTTTGCTCTGCGTTCCACCAAGTTCAGTACAGCAAGCTGGTATTTTGCTTAGCCATCCCATAAGTGGCTGTAATACAGGAATGGACCTGTGCTTTGTACAGACTACCCAGATGTGAAGTATCATCTCACCTTGTTTAGGATGCCCAGCTTCTTAGCTGCAGTCTGTGCTTTTAATTCAATGGTTGAGCCGAAGTTGACACCAAACGTCAACTCCGTGCCCAAAAGCTCTAGGCGGTCGGTAACTGGTATAGTCAGCAACAAAAGTCGATTAACACTTGCAGTTTTTTAATCTTAATTATTAAGCGAAATATTTAATTCAAATTGGAACAAAAGTACTTAAAATTTTAAGAATATTAACTCTTAACAGTTAAACGAAAAAAAAGCAGTTTATCTAATCATTTTGTGTTAATTTAAATGATCTCAAAAAGTAGCAGTGTTAACCGACTTCTGTTGCTGACCGTACATAGGCACCTCAGAAAGAAGGAGATAACTAAAACTGGCTCCCTTTGGCAGTGAAGACACGCCTGTGTTTTCAGAGCATTGGATTTGACTAGATTGTCGCCGCCCCATTGGGAAACGAGATTTAAGGTCAAATTCTATTACGCGTATGACATATAAAACAATGGATGATTGCCACTCCTAACTTTATCATCTATCATTTATCACGAAGACGATCTGACGTGGGTTTATTGCGTATTTGATCAAAATGTCAGAATGGAAAGTTGACTTCCTATGGTAAGATGGTCCTATTGAGCATATTATATTAAAAGTACATCACTCCCCATTGTCAACTTCATAATACATCGTTATGCAATTTATCTATATATATAAAAATTAATCTCTATGTCCCTTGGTCATCGCATCACGCGTGGACGGATGGAACAGTTTCGCTAATTCTTTTTTTGTTGTGTTTATTATTGTCAGGAGAAGGTTCTTATGATAGAAAAAATTAAGAAAATTTCGTAGAAGATTGGAAAATTTCAGAAAACTTAACGACTATTTTAACTTCACGCGTTTACATTAGAATATTCATAGCTAAGTCAGGACAACGTCTGTCGGGTCAGCTAGTAATAAATAATTTGTAGTTATGATAACTCTGTATAGCATTTAATTGCAAATGACTCCGCGCTGACATCTCTATTTAATTCACGCTAAGGTCGTTGACCCTGGTACTGTCGGCAGTAAAATTGATTGAACTTTCAAGACTTACAAAGCACAGCTGCTGATCTTTAAAGGGTAATTAAAGATTGCTTATTAATCTTATCTGTAAAGATGATTTTGTTGAAGGTAGTCTCAGTCAGCAATTTATTGAATCGTACAAATTTTGGGGAAATGTTGTATTAGAAGTTATGTTGCTGACTGTACTTTATCTACAAATATTGGTGCGATATGGATTGACACAGTGTTTTATCTAATTATTTTGTAATTGCAACTAATTTATAGTTAAGTAATAGTTTGATATTTAACATACCGAGACTACTCCGTGTCTCGGAAGGTCCCGGCTATCATTCGTGGATCTTTGATCATTACGGTCGTCAGAAGCCCGAAAGTCTGAGAACCAGTCTTACCAAGGGGTATCGTGTTACCCAGTAACTGGGTTGTAGAGGTCAGATAGGCAGTCGCTCCATGTAAATTACTGATATTCAGCTGCATCCGGTTGATTTTTGTTTGATATTGAACAGGCTTTTCTTTTCCTTACAAAATTAATTCTAAAATAATCTTTGTGGTTTTGTAATAAAGTAAGAACCTTTCTAGAAGCCGCATTACAGCTTCTAAAAAGGTTCTGTTTATTACCCACTGTGGGTAGAACTTTACTTATAATTTTCACATTGACAGGTGTATTATTAAATCGTTGGATATAACAGTATGCCATCCAACGATTATTTTGTAATTTCCATTGCGTAACATAAGAAAAGTTAGTCATATTCGTATACCTAGTTTATATTTACTTACATAATACACTTATAAAGCCTAAGGCGGTTTTTTAGAATTCATTGGAAATAGGTAATAATTTTATACCCTCCATTCAGATTTACTAAGTCTTGACTAGCCTGTTTGAGTAAAAGTTATTATTTGTTGACATTTTCTGATGACTGCAGAAGATAATAGGTAAATGAAATTTTAAAGATGAGAACTTTGCTTAAGTATACCTTAAAGGTATACCTTACTAGGTAATAAATAAATCACAATAAACTTAACCCCTAATAAATATTTACGGCTGAACATTGAAAGGGCCTTACTTTATATTATGTTAGAAACATCATTTCCTATATCATAAAAGTGCCTGAAATACCTAAATCCACTCTTGGGGTGGGTTGCACCAAGGCCTAGGTTATAGTTTCCGTCAAAGTTAAAATAACCATAGAATACCTACTTGCTGTTGCACCGTCATGTCAAATGTAAAAGATAATGTTCGGAGTAGGGACATGACATTCGATGCGTCTGACAGAAGTGACAGATAATTAACAATGACTTTAACCAGCGAAGCGTGGACGGTTAAGGTTACAGTTAAAGTTATGACGTCAGCTAACAAATTGTCAAATGGAACAACCCTTTTTTTTGTCTAACAGGAACTTTAACAAGGGTGGGTTGCACCATCTTACTTTAACAATAACAAACATCGAACTGAAGATGCGATGTTTGTTATTGGTAAAGTAAGATGATGCAACCCACCCTTAGAGTTTTATTCAACAAAAAAACAGAAATCTGTAATTTTTTCGATTCTATTTTATCATGTTAATGAGTAAATTCCATTTATGGAAACTGCTGTCAATAAATTATCTAAAAAAAATCTGATTTCCTTTACCTCTATAATTATCTTAGTGGTTACCACATGGATACGGTCTTTTGTTTAAATTATTTCATAATCCAAAAATATCAATTTAAAAATATATTCAAAACTACAACATGTTTCTTATTGAAATATCAATTAGATAAAGAATTACAGATGGTAGAAATATTCTGGTTTTTATATTCGATATTCTATAAATTACATTAAAAATATGCTAATTTATGAATCCTTATTAGATAATAATTATGGGTGCTGGTACACCATAAATGGTCATCTTGAATTTAGAGTTTCACAAAATAAGTTTTGGCATTTTATACCTACGTGCTTTTATCTACATTGGAGTGACTGCTAATTGGACTTCCACATCCCAGTTACTCAGTAACCCCCCCCCCCCCCCCCCCCCCTTATTGGTAAGACTGGTTGTCAGGCTATCGGGCTTATGACGACCCATAACGTCTGTCAAAGATCCACGAATGCCAGCCGGGACCAACGTCTTAGCGTGCATTCCGAGGCACGGAGGGATCGATCTTGGTATGTAAAAATGGTCACCCATCACGGATCAATGGCGGCAAGCGCAGCTTAACCTGATCAATCGACCCGTACGGCTATTATTACTTAGCCATAGGAACCTTTAATAAAAGTTCGATTGCTTGCGATCTATTCTGTAAAAATCTGACAATGAAATCTTAGGTGAAGTGAGTTTAAAGTGAGTTGTTATTCCACTTAATTGCTAGGGGTTGATACTATTGACAGCTCACTTCACCTACGTTTTCATGGTGAGATTTTTTACAGCACCTATACTGGAAGTTCGTCAGTAACAAGTTTTATGTTCTACAAAGAACCATGATTAATAAGTAATCAAAACATATTCCACAAAACATCAATCGATTTCCACATAAATTTCTCACAAAAGTAACTCCTCATAAATTGTCTGCATGCAAATGAATATTGCAGTGAAAATGAGCCGACAGTTTGTGGGAACACACGTAAATTAGACGATGTGTGAACTCGATTATACTAACTATGTAGTTTATGAGTTACATTATTTATGTGTTACTGTGCCTTTATGGGGACAAGAGAATAACAGATACATAGTATTGCTTAGTAACAAGCTAGGCACTAAAAGTTTTCAAAGGACAAGCTGATTTAAAAGAACATTATTAAATTTTGGGCTAAATGTGAAAGTGAAGTGAAGAAAGTGACCCTACAGATTTGTATATAATATTTAATATTAAGTATATAATATTTTTTTTTTATATTTGGTACTTTTGTTATTTAGCCCAAAATAAATTATTACCTTTGTATTAATGAATATGCTCAGGAATTCAAAACCAAAATTAACCGTTTCAACGTAGACGGAAGGGTGTCTAGCACACATTTATTAACAAAATATTTGACAACATGAATAAAAATATTACATTTCTATACTAGTGACCCGCCCCTGTTTTACACGGTTTTTACGACTTGACAAAACATCAAGATTCTTCTTTATTATATTATGTAAGTTTAATAAAACACACATAAACATTCAGGAATACATTTTCTAAATGATGTTAATAGCCACATCAAAATCCGTTGCGTAGTTTAGAAGAACAACGCGGTCGCACAGACAGACACGAAAACCATTTTAATTTATAATATTATGTAAGTGTTTATAAGTTAAACAACCACTACAAAAGAGTTAAACAATATAAAACCAATAAATATTTCGCAATAATAATATGTAACCAACAAACAATAGGACATCGTGCCTATTCCCCAGTACACTTTCTCTGTCGTGATCGATCGTTTCAGAGCTGCGCGCGCGCTCATCTCCGGTCTCTCCGGATAGCTTTTACCGCTGGATGCGTCTGATCATTTCGTGTGTCATTTCCGTTGTGATTTCACATTTTGCCTTTCATCCCTGATGCTTGTCGTGCCATTATTATAAGCAATCCTATTTATATTTTAAATGTGAAAATCTGTATGTATAAGGATGTTTTGCTAATCAAATCAAAAAAACTTCTGGTTGGATTTGGATGCATGAAGTATTTTTTAGTCCAGTAAAGGTATTGGATAATTTATCTCGAAAGTACCTACGTTCCCGTGGGATATGATAACTTTTTGTAATGATGACGTTTTTCGCGGATGAAGCCGCGGGCAAAATCTAATAAACTAAAAGTTAATCATGTATGGTCATCGCCAATTAAATGTAGTTCGACTAATACGGAAGTTCAATTTACGTTTGAAACGTACCTTGATGAATGAATATTTCTCAACGTAATTTTTATGAAAACGTGACAATACTATGTCAGAAGGTGTGGAGTAGTATTAAAAGTCCATTAAAAATACATTTACATAACAATTATGTAAATTTTGTGTTGTCAACTCCAATATTCAGAGTTATAGCATTCGATGGACAAAATCGACGGTAAATCAATAGGTTGAAGTTGAATGAACAAAACTAAACTAGTCGGAAAGTCGTAACCTTATAATCTGCGAAAAACCATAATTTCGGAACTCGTCTTCAATAATGTCAATCATTATAGTCGTGCGATATTTCGCAGCTATAATAAATTATTCACAGGCTGAAGTTTTTATTACAATCACCTTTAAAAATCACATGTCAAGGCTTTTTACTTAGCGTGAATATTTTTTTAGTAATATTTACAACACTTGTACTAAAATCTTATTTAGTTTGATGATTGAGATTTCATCAAAATATTATTATCAATCATCATAGAGAGTTTATGATTGAACATAATCAATTTGGACGTGCGTTAGCAAACTAATGAGCTTTTCATATATTGTTCGTAATTGACTTTTAGCTGTCAACATTGAATATAAATTAATTGCATTAACTTTGTATGTGTGTCAGTTCTTCACAATGGCTTTTTCATTGAAAATGTTGCAAGATCTAAATAATTCATGAAATATCTATAAATCAGCACATTCGTATGTAGCAACATCCACGAGTTTATTTCTAGGAATTGGGTGTGGAAACAGGTCCAATAATGTATTCTTAAAAAAAAATCGCGAGATGTAGAATATTTTTTTACGAATCTAGGTAGATTCGTAAAAAAATATTCGTAAAATTAATGTGAATCCCAACTGTGGACAGGTGTCCACAGTTGGGATTCACATTAATTTTTAAATTAGTATGTATAGTTACAATGTGTAGTGTCACATAAAGTGACCTTGGGTTACGGAACTTCTCGACCGTGGCCACTTATTATTTTAGTGCACTTAGCAGTTACGTATGTATATTTTGAAGACACCAATCGACTCGTCTCTAAGTCAGGGTTTCTTTTTTATGATCCAACCGACAAAACTTACGGATGTGGACCTGTTTATGGACAGCTAAAAGGTCAAATAATTAAGGTTGAGATGACATTTTTACTAATAGGTATTCACACTTTGACGCGACCCGGCCGTGGTGACGAATATAAATACACAAATTATTTATGTATCTGTCGTAGATCTAAATGGATATAAATATTCATTAAAACGCATCCAACTATTCAAAACGTGGAAGATGTTATATGAGTAGGTGCATGCTTGAATAATATCTGCAGATGCAAAATACTAATGTTCAAATACCTAATTTATAAAGTTCACAAAATGACCTTGAGTTTAAAAATAAGCTGAAATATTATGTATTTGGGCTAGACTGGAGTTGTTAATCAAACATCACGTTTTGTTTATTTTATTTGATATGCACTATTATGTTATTTATCAAGTGACCTTTTTAAATTGTAGGTGGTAGTTGGTATGTGTTTCTTCTTAACAAAATGCGAAAAAATAACCTAGAATACAAATATAAAAATATTTATTTCTGTATTAGTTTATGATTGGAGCCTCCTTTTAAGCATAATAACACCTGTGTTAGGAGACTCCGCTTTTCCATTGCTTTGGCTGTTTGTACAACTTACAAAAATACAATAATAACTTACAAAAAAATTTTTTTTTTGTTTCTTAGGTTAGGCATATTTAAGCGCGTGTTCCATGCTTTATTGCCATTTACATAGAGTATAATTTTTATACTTCAAACACGCTCGCTCGCTCATGAATTGAACAAAATTAGTTCATTGATGTGGGTGTGTTGGGTGTGCGAAGTGTGTGATGTGAGTGGGGGGTGTGAGGTGTGTCAAGTGTGTATGGTGCGTGATGTGTGTGGGGTATGTGAGGTCTGTGGGTGGTGTGGATGTGTGTGTGTGTGTGTGTAGAAACATCATATTTTTTTTAAAAGCTGAGGCTGCTTAGGTAACAGAGAAAGGTTTTTCTGGTAGTAAGTTAACTAATATCACCTGAGTGTTAATTCAATAAAACAACCAACATCACCACTGATCAAATAAAGCAAATAAAGCCCATTTACCAAATTGTATAATGATGTGGAAATGCGGATACCTATTGTTGAAATACAGATTAAAGATCAGCACGGACAATAGAGCTTACATAAAAAACTCAAGTGAGCACATAAACAACAGCATATCTATGACAATTCATTAATTTCTTGTGTCAACGTTCTGCGTAATCCTTTGACAATCGTCCTCGGCAGCTGATTGCTGTGAACATCAAGTGTTTACTTGTGTTACTCGTATTTGCTATCGCTCAGAAGCAATACAGATGAATTTTGTAAGTGTCTAGTGCGGTCTTGCGAGATGACCCACTGCTGATGCGTTAAACAAATTAATTTATGTAAATATTGCGTAAAATGACAAAAGTAGACAGACGCTTATCATTATGTACTCTTTTGATATACGTACGTGACAGTTAATGCTGTCATTTTATAATTATGGCATCACAATTAAATGTTACAAAAACCGCCAGTAAGGTTCCCAAAAGGTCGTATGTATTTATAAGTATTTTTAAAGTAAGATGTATTTTTTTTTAATGTAAATTTTAAATACTTAGGGCACTCCTTTATTTTTTTATACAAAGAATGTTGAGATTTTTCAAGGATCTAGTTGTCCGGACTCTAACTTAGAAGTAAACATATGTAATGTAAAAGTTTATGCTATTACAGACAGACATTGGCACACGACTATTGCATTTCTACAATGTTGACTGAGTAAGATGAGTTAGTTATCACTATTTCGATAAATAGTTTAGCATCCATGACAAAATATTGTGTTAAACTATACGTGATTTATCCGCCCATACATTGCAGAATACTAAAGGCGAAGGCGCCAAGGTAGCCCGCGTAATTTAAACTTTTTTGCGATTTTTTCAATTTGCAGGTCAGGTTTGTTGATCAAAATATGATTCGCGGCAGTAAAAAATGTATGTTATTAGAAATATAATCATTAAAATCATCAATAAAACTCTCTTACAATTTTGATTAACATATAACCTGACACTGACTGTACAAATTTAAAAAAAAAACGTAAGATAATTTGAATTTCACGGGCTACCTTAGAGCATCCCCCTTAAATTTAATAGGCACTCCAATGCAACAACAACACAACACACCAATCGAACGCACCAATGGAAGCATCTTATAATTTTGATCAACATAAGACCTGACATTGACATGCAAATTCCAAAAACACGTAAAAAATAACAATTTTGCGGGCTGCCGTACCTTAGCGTATCCTCTTTAAGTTCAATAGCACTTGGTACTATTGTTCAAAAGGGTCACAGGTGACGCGCTGCTGTTATTACTAAAGCAAAACAATGTTGTACTATTTGCCACCAAGTTGAGTGCTCTTTCACAATGAAGGTACTCGTATCATTCATAAATAAATTCAAGTGTTTTATGAGATGCTTCTGAGGTTTCTACTTTGATTGTGAACGCTTGTAATATATAATTTAACATCATCATACTGTATTATTTGTCTGTACCGAGCTGGGTGCGCCTTGTGGTCTTAGGCTGATTAAAATTTCAAGGTAGAATACCAATTAGTGTTTTTTATTTTAAAATGTCTGTTTAAGCTCTAATATGTTAATACTGTCGTAAATTTTCGCCATTTTTGTTTTTAAAACTAGTTTATTAAGTAGGCAATTTGCATCATCTTTTGGAGCTTACGATTATACACGAGCAATATTGTTGCTTCTACGATTAATGATGCTCATTATGGTGAATAGAACAACATAATAAAAAATCTGTCAAGTGCGTGTCGGAATTCGCACATTTAGGGTTCCGTATCAAGTCTGATTTATCAATATATTGGTATTTGTTAGTAAATTATACGTAATAATAAACATTATCACCAAATTTCAAGTTCATAGGTCAATGAGTAAAAATTCTTCGGAACAAAATTTTGTTAAAAAAAAGCTAACTTTGGCGGCTTCTCATTCCTTTGTTTTCCAATATTTTTAAAACAAAAATATAGTATAATTTGCTCAACAAGCTCTTTCTAAACGACGCGACGATACCCCACTCGACGGGGTAAGTCAACATTTTTATTTCGCGCCCCCCTTTTGCTGTATGGGAGCCCCTCTTAAAACATTAAAAAATATTTTTTGACAATTTGTATGGCTTAAAAGAGGAGCTCGTGGCTAAGTAATAACAGCCACACGGGTCGATCCATCAGGTTAAGCTACGCTTGCCGGGGTTGGTCAGTGGATGGGTGACCATCTTTACATACCGAGATTCCTCCGTGCCTCGGAAAGCACGTTAAGCCGTTGGTCCCCGCCGTCATTCGTGGATCTTTGACAGTCGTTACGGGTCGTCAGAAGCCCGAAAGTCTGACAACCAGTCTTACCAAGGGGTATCGTATTACCACGTTACTGGGTTGCGGAGGTCAGATAGGCAGTCGCTCCATGTAAAATAATGGTATTCAGCTGCATCCGGTTCGACTGGAAGCTGACCCCAACATAGTTTGGAAAAGGCTAGGCAGATTGATTGTATGGCTTTGAGTTAAGTGAAAATTTGAAGACTGTAGCTCCAACCGTTTGGCTGTAAAACCTGTGTGACAGGCGACGGACAGACGGACACGTGAGTTGGCTTCGTTTGGACCCTTCGAGTAGGTACGGAACACTAATAAAAAAAATAAGATTTTACAAAAAGCTACTGTATATTAATCTGATGTGTAGAATTTTCTGACTGCATCTAAATATAGCATCAAAAGATGATGTAAAAACCAAAATAGAAGAACGCATAATGCAAATATGATTTACGAAATTTTGTTTTTAGTAGATTTATGACTACAGCAAGCGAATAACTTAATTTTTAGTTGAAATTAAGTGATTAAATTGATAAGATTCTAGGCTTACAGATAACGTGTTGTAAAATGTTGTATTTTATCCAAGATTCTATTACCAGACGCAATATGTCAGTCAAATATTTTTATATTTTGAAGGCTTTATAGAAATTTATCGATTCGTTCCGAATTATCTTCTTGCAAAGACTGCGAGTGCGCGTGTACTTGGAAACCCAGATATTTCTACAGTTCATTGAGAAACAATTAATATTAATTGAGCAAGCTTCGTTTAACTAAACATTAAGGTTAATTCATGAACACTTCTTGTCTTTACACATTCTAAATAAAGTTTCAGTTATATTTTTGTTTAGGTACATACGTTTTCTTAACTCGTAGAGCTCGTGGCTAAGTAATAACAGCCGCACGGGTCGATCCATCAGGTTAAGCTATGCTTGCCGGGGTTGGTCCGTGGATGGGTGACCATCTTTATATACCGAGACTCCTCCGTGCCTCGGAAAGCACGTTAAGCCGTTGGTCCCGGCTGTCATTCGTGGATCTTTGACAGTCGTTACGGGTCGTCAGAAGACCGAAAGTCTGACAATCAGTCTGACCAAGGGGTATCGTATTACCCAGTTAATGGGTTGTGGAGGTCAGATAGGCAGTCGCTCCATGTAAAATACTGGTATTCAGCTGCATCCGGTTAGACTGGAAGCCGACCCCAACATAGTTGGGAAAAGGCTAGGCAGATTGATTGATACGTTTTCTTAACGGCTGAACACTGGCTTACGTTGACATTGAGTAAATTAACGATATATCTTACTTAACATTACATTGTGTATTCAAATATGAGGATATTATAATCGCTTTAAAATATACAGGAAACTGATGATTACTGGGTATCCTAAAACTTAGTTTAAAGGGTAATAAGGTGTCGCAAGGTGACTTGAGCTAAGTTTTACATAAGGTAAGTAATTAATTAGCATTAGGCGGACAGCCCAACGTTTCCAATTTGTTGATACCTTGATACCGACAGTTGTCAATTTATTTGAGTAGGTATTCATTCATAGCATAATAGCATAATCACTGATGGGACACAAGCCTCCTCTCTTCGAGAGGGAGTGGGCTGTAATCCACCACGCGGAGGGCTCTGTAGATGGTAGATGTCTTCAAACTTTTGGTTCTAGGACATGCTGGTTTCCTCACGATGTTTTTCTTCACTGTTTTGAGAACAGTGGTGATGAAATTATTTACACAAAGTAAAGCGCCTATCTGGGTTCGAACCCACGACCTACACCTCGTAAGTCGAGGCCTTTACCACTGGGCCACTACTGCTCTCCACCTGCATTTATTCATAAGTACCTAGTCATTATTATGTTATAGAGTCTGCTCAATATCGTCTGAGGGCACGGCAGGGTAAAATAAACCTATAGATATTTACAAGAAGTTTTTAATATCAATCTTCACATAACATCACAGCATTTCCCGCAGGGTTGGGCAGAGGTGTACCTATAGTACATCCACATTTTGCCAGTTATGTTGAACGTCCCATGTAATAGGGGGCGAGCCTATTGTCATCAGCCGGGCAAAAATCCAGACTCCGGGCTGCTTATGAGAAAAAACCCGAATAACGCATTGTACGACTCGGGATTATCAATCTTCTTGAATGCTTATTTTCTGGTAGTGCTTCTACTATGGCTAAATATGTAAAACCATGTTCCTATTATTTTGTCAGGCAATAATGTTACCTTTTATAGTAATCTAAAACGCTGAAGAATATAGAAGAGATCAGTGGTGGCCCAGTGGTAACGACTGGCCGCGATTTATGACTTTGTCTAAATTATTTCATCACCTATGCTATCAATACGGTGAAGGAAAACATCGTGAGGAAACCTAGAACCAAAAATTCGAAGACATGTGACATCTTCTACCAACCCGCACAGGGCACACGTGGTGGATTACGGCCCACTCCCTCTCACCGAGAGAAGGCCTGTGTCCCAGCATTGGGATGAAGAATATCAAGTTTCCAATAAACAACTAGGTAAGTAAACCGTTGGAAAACAGCTATCAAAACTTGATCCTTATGATCCCGAAGTCTAGGCACGTACAGTTGCGTAAATTTCCTATGTTTGTCAAGTTATTGTTAATAACAATGAGTATTGTGGCTGCATGGCACAGCCGCACAGCTATGAAATTTGCAATGCTTGAAATAACTGTTTTTAGTATAAAACACGGTGCATTGGCGACCGACAATCCACCTAATAATAGTATTGTTTAAAACTTTATTGCTTGACGTCGTCAGTAAAGTATTGAATGTTGCTTATCAATAATTGTTTTGTCACAGTAATTTTGTTGGTTGATAACTTATGTCTTTTAGTATCCTTGGTTCTATTCCTTTAAATGCCGGCGGGGTTTTTTTGTGAAATAGTGTTTTTTGCAGCTAAATATCTGCAGTTTGTCAAACACAAGGGATTTTAATTAATTCTGTTTACATGATTCTCATGTATGTAACAAAAGAATTTAGACGCTAAAGTATCGTAAAACTGCTGTAGCTCGTTACAAAATAATGTGTACCAATCTGATAAAAATGCTTAATAAAGGCATCATAATTGTGTGAAAATTTGAGTTTTTTTCACATCGAAATTCATCATAAATTAGGCCAAGTGCAAGTGCTCCACAATAAAGGTATTGTGATTTTATGATTGAGATTCAAGAGCATTCGAAATTGAGAAGATTTAGACGGAGAATATCAGTTGATATGTCAGCGATTTTAGCAAGTTTTTCCGTTGTGTTTTAAAAATCTGTGGTTTGCCTAAGGAGCCAAAAGAACTAGGAACTTTTATTTTATACACAGATCTTGATTAAGTTGTGTGAGACCTACTGTAATTATAATTATGTGAACACAATTCTTACATTCATAATTAAATGATAATTATGCCGTTACATCATAGGTAACACTTTATATTTCATAATTATTTAAAAATAGGCAAGTCTCAAAAGTTTGCGAAGAAAACGCATTTTTGGTAGTTTTGGACATAAAGCGTACCTTACATACATACATAAACTCACGCCGTCTTCCCATGTAGTACTACGATCCTGCTTACATTCTCCTTTTGCTTTTTTCCTTTATGGATATAACTTAAAGTTAAATGCCTGTTTGTTTATTTTGACACGATTAAAGGCTGATTTTTAAATAGGTAGATAACTTTTATGTGAAAAATAAATGTGACAGTTTGACATATTTTCAATACAAAAGCTGTGAAACCAATATCAATCTGCCTAGCCAACTATGTTGGGGTCGGCTTCCAGTCTAACCGGATGCAGCTGAATACCATTATTTTTACATGGAGCGACTGCCTATCTGACCTCCACAACCCAGTAACTGGGTAATACGATACCCCTTGGTAAGACTGGTTGTCAGACTTTCGGGCTTCTGACGACCCGTAACGATTGTCATAGATCCACGAATGACAGCCGGGACCAACGGCTTAACGTGCTTTCCGAGGCACGGAGGAGTCTCGGTATGTAAAGATGGTCACCCATCCACGGACCAACCCCGGCAAGCGTAGCTTAACCTGATGGATCGACCGGTGCGGCTGTTATTACTTAGCCACTAGCTCCTCAAAAGCTGTGAAACCGCTACATTTATTCCTCAGATAAAAACTATCTGACTATCTATCGGCCCTCAGATATTCAGATAGAATAACTGTTCGCAGATTTCTCTTTGACAAGATTTATCTCAACGATTCTTGACTAAGAATTGAGAAGCTCATTTAAAATAAAAGTCTGTGCCAATTTTTGCACGGAACACTCAAAACAAACTTGTGTTAAATCACGACATCCTAGCACGAGTAAATACCACACACATAATAATAACACTTTCGCTTTCCAAGTGTGACGAATCCATTGACAGATGGCGTTTGTTTTGACAGCGCGCGCGCACCGCACGTCGCGTAGTGCAAACGTAATTGTACTTTCGTTGACCCAGACCGGAAAATAATGGATAAATTGCTTTGCAAATGTACATAATATTATAATGCGTGGAACGTTTTCAAGACTTATGACCTTGAAAGTAAAGATCACCTGTATTTATTTGGGTGTACTGCTTTAAATTATCAAAGTTTTTGCGTTGTTACTAGTATGTTTTTTAACGGTTATTCAAATAATTAAAACAGGGGGCAGAGGGGCTCGTGGCTAAATGATAACAGCCGCACGGGTCGATCGAAGGTTAAGATACGCTTGCCGCGGTCGGTTCGTGGATGGGTGACCATCCATTACAAACATACAGACTCCTCCATGTCTCGGAAATCACGATAAGCCGTTGGTCCCTTCTGTCATTCTTAGATCTTTGACAGTCGTTACGGGTAGTCAGAAGTCCAAAAGTCTGACAATCAGTTTTAGCACGGATTATCGTATTACCCAGTTAATGGGTTGTGGAGGTCAGATAGGCAGTCCCTCCAGTTGTACTGGTACTCAGCGGCACTGAAGCCGACCCCAACATAGTTGGGAAAAGGCTAGGCAGATGGATTCAAATAATTAAAACAAATTGTTGATACACAAATTTTCTACCAAACTGCAACAATTTATCGGCAGTACCTACGTATATGAAAAGTGAAGAGATCATTAATTAATTATAGGATATGACAGTATTCAGAAGCTAACGCTATAATTGATTAGGTATTTATTAATCAATAATTTTGTCGGGTGCCAACTATAATAAGTTAGTTACGTTGAACCTTGTACCACAAGTTACCTAACTATTTGCGGCCATGTCTACGGGTTGAGGTTTACTATGCAAATACATCTGGTCAAACAGGGACACATCACTCTGTACGGCTATCAATAGCCGAGCCAATGAACCAATTTAACGTGTTTGTCCCTTTCATCTCAGGAAGCTTTTTGCATAGTGAGTTACGATAAAAACCCTAGAGGATTCTTTATATGTCTGAGTTCATTGACTACTATAATATACCGGTCTATACACAACTAATTTTTAATTAGTAGGTACAAATACTTCAAGGGCTTATTAGAGAAGGTCTTGTTATTACATATGTAAAGTCTCAATAAATAATATTCATAAACAGCAAAGTTATTAGCGTTTGTGTATATCACAAAACGTCACTCAGTTTATGGAAATATTGTACAGGCTACATAGTAATCTTCATTAATAATGGAAAAGCATTGCGCGTAGTATTTTCTGGTAGCAATTGTAATGAATGTTTGATTCAATTATGAAATTTATGAATTTACCAATTATGACAAATTTTCGTGGACAATTTTGGGATTTAATTTTTTTTTATTTTTGACTACACAAATATGATCAGTAACGGGTACAGATAGAGCCCCATTTTTTTTGTACTAATTAAAAATAGTAGTGTATTCTGTAAGAATCTCGCCATGAAAACTATGGTGAGTGAGTTTGAAGTAAGCTGTCATTCCACCTGATGCTAGGGATTAACACAATTGACAGCTCAGAGCGCCTAGACAATTGGCAATTTTTTTTTCTAAAATCGCTATAGGTTCAAAGTGACATTGACATGATCACGTGACATTTCGATAGCTTATGTCAACCCCAGACATTTTTTGGATTTTCTACTAGCGTCATCGCTAATCGAATGTTACTTTGTCTAAGTGCTCATTTCACCTAAGTTTTCACGATGAGAGTTTTTACAGAAGATCGGCTGATCGCTATACTGCTAGCATGAGGTCCTGGATTCGATTCCCAGGTCGGGCAAAATTTTATTGGGTTTTTCTATCTGGAATTTCTCAGTAGCAGCCCGGCAATAGGCTTGCCCCCTATTACATGGGACTTAAAACGCAACTGGCGAAATATAGGTGTACTTTAGGTAAACCTCTGCCTAGCGCTTCGGGGATTACAGGCGTTCAGGGGGCCAACCACCACTTCTTAAAGCAGTATTATTTTAATGTTACTTCAGTGTGAGAAAGAGATGGAGCTATACAGGACGTCTAGCTCCATCTCTTTCCCACACTCATGTAAGATTAAAATAATACTGCTTTAAGAGGTGGTGGTCTAGCTCCTGTTATGTTCTTGTTATCGGTATTGATCGGCTGATGTTGTGTTAATATTAAAGTGTTCATCTAGAAATAACTGTAATTCTCTTCTTAGTTGAGTATTCTGGGCAGAGTGGTATTGGTATTTTAGGATTTGCTTCAAAAGTTCTTGCAATAGATTAAACTTTCATTTGTTTAAAGCTAAATATAGAATAATAATAATAAGGTTTATTCACAAGATAAAAAAAATACAGAAACACATTTAAAATGTACATTACAGTTCATAAAATTGCAAAATCTGTATAAAAAGTATATAAACCCTGTCTCTAAAACTAGGATAGCTTGTTTTCTAAACAACAACAAACAAGCTTCTGTATTACAAGTGGCGTTTGCTAAATAATTTACAGATAAAAGATGCATCACAAAACATTTTATGACTGTTGTTCCTAGGATAATATATGCACGTGCGATCAATCGGCGAAGCCTAGTATATAATTAAGTATCTACATAGCCTACGGCAATATGATGAACAAATTGCTTTGCGATTAAAGCTTGTGCATTTATACGTAAATAAATACAGAAGATCGAATGCAGTGACAGTTCACATTCTTATTTGTTACTTTAAACATAAGATAAGCCCCAATAATATAATCACAACTAAGTATTATAGTAGTTTATGAAACTGTTGCATAATGAGGGGTATTATAATACGAGTGTATGTTTAAAAACCAAGCCAATAGTATCACACGAGTGTTTTAATACCTAATGATGTACAGTTTCATACACTACTTTATCTACTCTCAAACGTTAGGATTGAACCTAAATAAAACAATATTATAAACTACTATTATAGGTATTATGTTGTTAAGATTCTCACAGTCTGCACCTCTCTCGCTCACACGGGACCAAATTTAAATGAAAAGATGCTTTTTTTTTTAAATGTAATCAATTAGCGAACTAGTAAATAATATTAATTTAATAATTAATTATTAAAAACACATTTTTATTGTGGCATTTATTTAACCTCTCAAAAACAGATAATTTTTTTTGAGCTGAGTTTATTGATAACACAATAGAAGTGTTTTTAAAATTTAAGTTCGCTAATTGATTACATTTGTCAAAAAAAGCATCTTTTCATTTAACTGTGGAGGCTTGTAAACAGAATTTAGTTGTATATTGTTGTTATGATAATGTTATTTGTCTGTAAGCCTTCCGAAAATAAAGAAAATAAAAGAATAAAGAAAATATGAAACAATCTTAAAAATTTGGTCCCGTGTGAGCGAAAAAAGGTGACGCCGCAGGAGACGCCCTGGGCGGCGGGAATCTATCGCCGATTCCCGGCCACCGTAGGCGCGGGCTTGTGGACGACGAGTAATGGGCAGCTCGCCGTCCGGTAAGGAACAGGCCCGGGTCGACGGCGCGTTGTGTTCCACGCGCGCCTCAAAGAGATGTCAGCAGTGACGGGGTCAATTGGGCCGGTGCCGCCGGGGTCGCGGGTAGTTCGAAAGAGATACCGTGGCCCTAACACGGGCAACTGAAGGAACACGGGTCGGTTTTAGTCAGTTAAAGTCTGACACGCCCTCCCGCTCTGCTCAGAGCGGGAGAAGTCATTTGATGATTTCCCATCCACAAAAAAAAAAATAAAAAAAAAATAAGGTTAATTTCATAACCTCAATTTTCGTTGACGATTTAATAATGTTATTGGAAAAATAATTTTTGGGAAAAGTGGCGATTATAAAGAGGAAATACAGATGAATGTGTTACTAATTCCATTTAGTGAGTGATTGCGTAGGAATTTTACCTGAACAAGGTTTGTTTACACTTTTATCAGATATTTTTGAAACAGACTATAGTTTAACTGTCTTTATCAATGAATGTCGCAAGACTAAGAGAATTATTTCGAGGAGACGAACAGCAAAAATCTACAAGTAGTTATTGCACAAGTATTTTCCTATTACGAAACGTAAGTTTTAAAGAGTACTGTGGACAACATAGTGTTATAACATTAGACAAACACTCGCTGAGGTATCTGCCCGCGTTAACGATCCGTTATGTATGTATTACTGACGGAAGAAACTTACGTTTTTAAATTCTTCACTTTTACATACGTAACTGTAATGTTAGTGTGTAAAAAATATTAATAATTTGGTAATATTTTGTGCCAATATAGACTTAGTAACTTTGGTAGAGTACACTATGAACTACGCAATTAAAGGTTTATTAAAATAGTTTTGTTGATATTTCAATTGGATCGTTTGACTAGTCTAAAAAAAAAGAGGCCGATCCATTAAAGAGGCAAAAAACGTACCTTTAAAATATCACATTAATTAGTTTAGTAGGTAGCTCCTGCATAAATTACAATAAATTTAAAAAGTCAAGGTCCATTAGTGCTTGCGAAATAATTCACAATCTTTCTCACGAATCATCGCGGCCCCTACGGATAATAATTTCACGCAATCTAAATATACGATTTATTTTGCGAAAACTAACGATTAACAAATTATAGGCTTCAGGTATGTTTCAATAGATCGTCCAAACTTCGTTCGTCATTAACTACAATCGCTCGTGTTAATCTCACATAAACAGTTTACCAATGTATTATTTAGGTACCTCACATTTTGTAATTATGTTTTGTTATCTACATAAATTCAATTTGTGTTTACATTCCTCCAAAATCTAATAAATTAATGTTCCTTATGTTGTAATAGTTACGTGTATGTGTGGTTCAATTCTAAATGTTAACAAGGTTTGAGCTGAACAATGCCTTTTTTTTTGTGGATGGGAAATCATTAAATGACTTCTCCCGCTTTTACTGACTAAAACCCACCCTTGTTCCTTCAGTTGCCTGTACCAGCCTAGGGTCACGGTTGTATCTCTTTTGAACAACTCGCGACCCCGGTGGCAGCTGAACAATGCCTAGGGGCAAGATTCACAGATCGTACTTTTGTCTTTACTTTGCTAAAGTTCATACGAATATGGACTTTATACTTAAACGAGGGGTACATATTTGCTGCTCACAATCGCTGATACCATTTTCCTATTTTCAGTTGAAATCTAGTATCGTTATAGTATCGTTATCGGTGTCCACCCAGGAGGGGGGTGAGGTGGGGTGTGGATGGTGGAAGGGGGAGCCCCCACTCCCCTGGTACCACTCCCATGAAAAGGTAATGTTGATATAAAATAAATAAAACAAACTTAAGACGACATCCCCACGATCCATCAATTTTTGAAGCGCGGCTCGAAGCGGAAACAAAGAAATTTGATGCCGCCGCGAAGCATCGCAACCCTTTGGTTGTCGAGGCCGCGCGCTATGCCCCCTCCAAAATTAGTAAGACTCGCCGTCCGAGACATTTATTCTCACCGACCCTGATGACCCCATAACCCTCTTTCAGAAGAGTAGCAAGGCCACCAGTACGGTTTACAAACGCAAACCACCCAGGAATACATTCCGACCTCGCCGCCGAGGTCGCAATCGTAACCGCCCCCCCCCCCCCCCCCCTATCCCCTACTCGGTAAAGCTGTGCCTGTGGGGGGCACAGCCGAGCCTGTTGTACTTAACCTTATCATGATCCAGCCTGCCCCGTCTGGCTGCTCTATTATTAGCGACGTTCAGTCGTCTAATATTTTACCTTAGTTTTAAGCCTGGCCGGAGGCTTTAAGTTCGCTTAAAGCACCCGTAGGAAATGCTCGGTTAAGCAGTCTCGACCCTCAGTGGTCAACTGCGAGATGTCAGTTCTAACTAACTAACTAACTTAAGACGACACATGACCACAGAACACATCGCATGACGCAAATGGCATAGTTTTTTTTTTACGTTTCGTTTCATCTATTTTGTACTACAATTTACACCACAGACAATAAACTGGTACAGATTTGGTTGTCAATAACCCATTTTAACGTTTCGTTTCACCATTTATCTGATTTGAGGTTAGAAACAATTTTATTAATTTCTCGAAAAATATGCATTACCTTGTAATAAGAGTGGTAGCGTTATAATCAGGGACCCAACCCCTACCAGCTTTCACCCCTTTTACCCCCCCTCCTCCTGCTAAACGATACTAGATTCGACCCAAAATTCTGTTCCTGTGGAGTAGACTAACTTCAAGCTTTTCACAAATAACTAAGCGTGACATTCAATTTAGTTACAACAATTTCCGAATCATATACAGAGCCTCGTTATTTTATTTATTTAAAGTTACTGTATGCTTTCTAAATCTTTATGGATGGATTATGCGAATAATTTCTTTCTCTTAATTTGAATTTTTCACTTTTAGAAATGGTAATAGACAATTAAAAGCATAATAATGTGAGTTTAGATTAAGACCACCGTGTATTAACTACGGTGAATTATTGTTCCTCATGCATATTTTGTTAATGGGGGGCTTGTGGCTAAGTAATAACCCAGTCTTACCAAGGGGTATATCGTATTACCCAGTAACTGATTTGTGGAGATCAGATATGCAGTCGCTCCATATAAATACTGGTATTCAGCTGCATCCGGTTAGACTGGAAGCCGACCCCAACATAGTTGGGAAAAGGCTAGGCAGATGATGCATATTTTGTGAATGAAGTGCCTTGCGTCATTTAAATAACATTGTAAACATGATTGATATTACTAAACAAACAGACGTGGGGATTTTGCTATACCTAACTATATACAATTTTATACCACATGCTCATCCCAACTACCTACCATAATTTTCCAAATAAATAATAACTAAATTATTTGATTGGAGTTTCCATCCAATCATTTTATATCACGAGAAAAAAATCAAACCTATTTTTTTAATTTGATCATCATTAGATAAATGCCTTCAATTAAAAGTTATTTTAAGCATTTAAATGTGAGCGCTATCAATGTTTTTGTCAAGGACGCAGTTGATGACACTGATTTTCATTAAAATTTAAATTATTTATGAATTCCGTGATCTGGCATTAATTTGATTAGATGCCGCAGATTTTATTTAAAGTTTTGCAAATTATTGTTAATAACTCTCGGATGTTACAGATATGAATATTGATGATGATTAAAATAAGATTAATTCAGTGTTTTATAAATATTTTTTGCATTTAAGTCCCACAAAACGAAATAATCTTTTTTTTATCTGTGACACTAGCGAATCCTGATTCTACGAATTATTTTTTTTATCGTGTTGACAACAGCATAAATCACGGAATATTAATCCAATAAAAATATAAGAAAACATTAATATTTTTAGTTCTTTTATAAATTCATCATAATGTTTACTTATACCTGCATAAAACATCCGACAATTTAGCATAAAAAACGTTTACATACGACAACTGTTTCCAACATAATTCTTCCAAATAGGTTGCAATAGTCTGTTTGTAAGTAGGATTTTTGAAACGAGTCCAACAAGGTAATTTATCCCTAAGCGTGGGAGCATAGTGTTAATTATTTAATAATAGCCGTTACTTCATCTATATTGTTATTTGTAGTGAAAAATAACGTTTTTTAACAACAGGTGACTTTGTTCGACGTGTAATTAGATAGCTTCAATAGGTGCTTTATGGTTTTAACATTTAAATATATATTTTTTTGCACATTTTAGAATGGATTTTGACCTCTAAAAATAATGTGGATTCCCACAATATAAATGCTACATTATTATTTTATGACTAAGTTGATATTTATTTTTATACGGCATGTAAAAAAGGAACTATTAATGATTAAGTTTATTCAGCTTGGTATTACCTACTTATTGCTAAGAAGAGATCATAAAAGGCACAAATCTATTCAATATTTTGTAGTATAACATATTATTAAAATTATCATTATTATAAAGCCATCATATTTCAGTTACGAGTAAAATAATGTTATGCATGTTATAATGATATTCAATTAGGATCCCTATAGTCATTTTCATATTTCTTTAATGGTTTTTGATTTGTTTTTTTTTTACCTCGAGCATTAAATAAATGCCTGTATCGTTATAGTTTCCGGGTGTACTCTTCAAAACTCGAGTGTTTAGATAAAAATTACAAATTAGCATGACCTTGTCTAATTTTATATTGATAGCTTTTTTGTTTTAGATTGCTTCATCTTGTCATCAATTACTTCCTATGAAAAAACATAGTCGAGTGCAAATATTATTCTTACAGTCAACTCTTCATTTAAAAACGTTTTTAGACGTTTTAAACGAATAAATAGGAGCGTTTAAAACATTAAAATGTTTGAAACGGTATAGGTAGACTTATTACCACTAATATGTTGACCAAAATTTTTCAAACATGCATCTTTAAACGCCTGATATGTTTTTTTAAGAATTAACATAACATACAGGTCTACGAAGAGTTCTATGAAACGATGAAGTAATGTTACGTAATACAGACTATGACGGGTTTCTTGACTGACTACTTGTGGTCATATTCATTGAAATCTTCCTCATAGACCTAAAAGTCTCAATAGCTTTACATTTCTACGTAATTAGTTACCAATCAAGATAATTATCTTTACATCCATCGATGAATATGTATGTTTTATAATGCCAATAATGGATCATACTATGTGGAAGCTGGCATACAAAAGCTGCTTAATTGGCTAAACGGGATAGTTTTAAATGTGCAACATTTTGACTTACATGTGCAACTAAAAACCATTTTACATTATGTTAAAATAGATTATTTGTGGGTTTTGTATTAAGTAACTTAATAAATAGGTTCACAATCAACTGATTTACTTACAATTGGTCGGGTTGGTCGAATTTTATCTGTCATTGTTGTTCGCGGGTGGTTCTCACGGAAGGTGCGTTCTTCTCTCGTTACACTTACCTACATTGTGTAGTTACGTAGGAAATGTAGTAAAATTTTAGTGTACTTGGATTATGTTATTTACAGAATTTACAATGGAAGAAGGAGTTTCTTCATGCATGCGACAATTGGATTCTTAAACGTTTACTGCGATTACGTGCGTTTCTTTGCCACATTGACGGCAACGCCCATAAACCATAAACGCCATAAACATCGGGGTTGTTAGATTCGGTCAAATTACGGCGGTAAGTGGTGGCCACACCTACGGCTAATGTCCTTCAACGCGATAATCAACGGCATATCCCGTTATATAATGTGGCCGCGGCATTACTGTGGCTTTAACTATCAATAACCTATAGTTCTGTCAGTTTTACATTCTAACCTATACCTATATAATTTGCAAAATATATAATCGTAAGTTTAATTATAGTTTGTCGAACTGCAGGATATTCCTAAGAAGTGTGCCAAGATTAAACACATCAGACATCTTAATACTTAAGAATTTGATTAAATCACAACCATCCATTGTGGAAACAAATACTCCATGACTTATTTGGTAATTAACGCCAATCATGCATTCCATTCAACCAAACAAATGCAATTACGATGTCATTGTTTGACTTTGGCACGGTACGGCGGGGTAAACGTGCATTAACACAATGTTAGCACTTTACCCAGTAACCTGCCTATCGCTTTGTAATCAATGTAGCAGCATGTCAGCGTGCGATAACGTTACATAAGCGACACGTAACATCTCCGCTTTCGCTACGACTCGACCTCTGACATTACCCGATGACTGGACCGCTTAGAACATTCTTTTTATGTGATTTATGGTACGAAGAACTAAATTGGGTCATTGCAGCGACAAAGTAAGGGTTATGTTTTAATGGATTGATTGTTTGCGAACGTGTCCTTTTTTTGCACGAGCACGCTTAAAATTACCGAGGTTTCGACTCAACTTGGCTACATGCTGAGATTTATTAGTCAATTTCTTGAATATAATGTTGGGTGATAATAAGTTGAAATGAATAAATTCCATAGTAAATGAAGACCTTCATTTAGCCATGGGTGGCATTGGTTTGGAGAAGTCAAAGTTTATAAATAATGTTGTGTAATATAACGTATTAATCAATGTGTGTAATTATTTTGGCTTCATAAATATTTTTACTGACGTAACAACTTTTACATATGAAACAAATACAAAAGACAAAGAAATAAAAAGTTACAGTAACAATAGTTAATATAACAGACATTATAAAAATAGCTCGTCTAAATGTCAAACGACTGACCAACGTGTCACACTGTCATTTTTACGTCTCAACAATATTGATAAACATTACACCGAGCTCGTGATGTCAAAACTGTTCGATGTGAAACTGCCTTGGGGGTTCTTATCTCATAAGCAACGTTAGGGATCTATGTCCATCAGTGGCAAATAGGAAGTTCTAATGAATACAAAAATAACGCGCATAATATTAATATTTAATGAGATGAGGTTTGTATGAATTCAATATCATAGGAAGTAATTAATTTTAGAGTTATGTCGACAAATGGTGAAGAGAATACGTTTTGTTTGGAAGTACTACTAGCACGTAAAGTACAGTAGCAAAATAAACAGTTCTCATGTCGTTATAGACATAATTATTTGGCAAAGAATTGTCACAGCTCGATGCGAACCTCTTTGGAATTAAACAAGTACCGAGATCAAGGTCAATAAACTTAAAGAATTCGAGTTGAATATCTTGATAAGTAAATACTATACAGAATTTAACCTGCATATACTCGTAAATGTATTTCATAAGTATTTAAATTCACATTACATTCAAAATCAACATCATGCAGAATTAAGTAATAAGAATTAAATGAAAATGCAAGTTGCATAACAGGTTTCATTCTTTAAAACATTGAGAAGTATTAAAAAAAACTTTTTTACAAAAAAATACAACCGACTTCCAAAAACAACACTACAAAGTGAAAAATAACTTTAATTTCGGAAGTCGGTGTCTAGTTAAATGTATTTTCGTTTTTTGCCACCGACTTCAGAAATTAAAGTTATTTTTCACTTTGTAGTGTTGTTTTCGGAAGTCGGTTGTATTTTTTTGTAAAAAAGTTTTTATTTTTCACTTTTTAGTTGTGTACCTACCCCACAAAAATTTGAATACCACTACCTGCAAAACAAACTAGAACATCATCCATATGAAAGTGGGGAAAAAATACGTATTATTGAAGCTAACTCAAAAAGTACCCAAGCAAAGTTAATCAATTTTATATGGGACTAACTGTGATGTATACCCTCTCGAATAAAATAAAAAAAAATCCAAATCGGTCCAGCCATCTTCGAGTAATCGGGGAACATGCATAAAAAAAAAAAAATAAAAAAAAAAGGTTCCGACGAATTGAGAACCTCCTCCTTTTTGAAGTCGGTTAAAAAGACAAAGATACAACAGTAATTACTTTAATATTTATGTGCCAAAAAGAACTGATTTCGTTTTACACAAACATGAATTAAGTAGGTAGGTATCAACCGGCATCATTTGCACACAAATGACCAATAGATTATTCATCTGCTGGGTCAAGTGTAAAATATACTAGGTTCTGTGTCTATAAGTATGTATGAAATATAATTAAGAAACATGCTATATATAATAAATCTATATCTAGACATATTAATATGTAAAAAAAAAACTAAAAATCCGCCTGCAAAAATACATAACTGAAAAGAGAAAAACAAGCATTAAAATCAATAGAATTTGAATAACTTGAAATATGGTGTAACTTTTATTTGTCCCCGCCTGCGATACCGAAATTCTATAGATTTTAATGCTTGTTTTTCTCTCGTCTGTTATGTATTTCTGCCGGCGGGATTTTGTTTTTTAAATAATTTGATATAATACGGTTTCAATTTCAATGCTAGTTAAAAGTCATTGCTAAAGAAGATTTGAATTGCTTTTATATAACATTAATGAATATTCAGTTATACGTGTTTAATTATGTTTCACATGACCTAATGCACTAGTAATTAGCAAAGTGTCAGTTATACCATCCTTCAAACTTATGACTTAGCTTGTGCAGAAATATAGTATCAGGTCGTTGTCAACATTCGTATTGTCGCCGGTTTTTGAAATGTTTACAAAACATGCAAATGCTTCATCTACCTAGCCTTTTCCCAACTATGTTGGGGTCGGCTTTCAGTCTAACTGGGTGAAACGATATTTAGCTGCATCCAAATAAACTTTGAATTGTTTTTTTCCATCTTTTCGACTATATTAATTTTGATTAATATTAAATCTATTAATCCAAACTATCCTAATTATTATAAATACGAAAGTGAGTTTGTTTAATTGTTTGTTTGTAACGCTTTCACGCTAAACGGCTCAACGGATTAGAAATTTGGCACACAGGTTAGACCACACACACAGGTAGGTGAGACACAGCTAGGATACTTTCTATCCCGGTAGTACCTTCCATGGGATAATTCCTGACATCCACGCGGGCGAAGTCGCGGGGAAAAGCTAGTCTATAATAAATAAAAATTAATTACTAAATGTTATATGAACACAGCTGCTAACCGCAAAATTCGAGGACGGCTGGACCAATTCGGCTTTTTTTATTTTTTCATATATTCGTTAAAGACTGAAAGTGATTTTCTATGGAAATTTTGTATGAATTATTGAAATTTGGACAGGACAACGTCTGTCGGGTCAGATAGTTATTTATAAATATGAATAGAAGAATGGCTACAAAAAGCTGTGGTCAAAAACAAAAAGCAGCGTAGGTGTCGTCCGGGTTGCGAGGTCCATTGAGCTGACCATAAAGTCACCATCTTTTTTTGTCTGTCCTCTCAAATTATGCAATGGCGTCTAGAGGTCATCTTGGAAACTACAAGTTTCAGATAAGTCTCGGTCGTGTGAAAATAACTTTAAGACTTATTGCGAGTACCTGCTGTTTGTTTTATCTCTAAATGAACAAAATTATCCAGTCAAGCAGTACCTATTTATAAAATAACAATGTGGTAGTGGATAATTAGGTATGTAGTTTAGGATTTTTTAAATTATTTGTGCGCTATTTAATATGCTTCGGAATTTAAGTTTAATTCAAACAAAACTTTCGTTTTCATTCAATTTAAACGGATGTAGAAAAATGCACGTAATTTTTGTTGCAAAATATGCAACAAAAATTACGTGCATTTTTCTGTGTAAATTATTTGACTGAAAAACTTTACTTCTTGATTGACACCCGTCAATATTAAATAACTGTGTAAATATAAGTTTACGAGCTTCCGTTGATTGCATTATTCATAATATTATTACATCACGAAAAGCTGTGGGATTCCTCTTTAAATATCTGTATACAAATAATAGAATGAATTTTTAGTAGGCACCTATGTTCCGATTGCGCAAAAACGGCTAAAGGGATTTGGATGAAATTTGGCACACATCATTATAAGTTTATAACCTGGATAAACACATAGGGTACTTTTAATCCTGGTAGTACGTTCCCGTGGAATATTTTCCGACATCCAGGTGAGCGAAGCCGCGTGCAAAAACAATTATACATAAACGGTATTCGTACGTCAAGAATTTAACAATGCGTCAATGAATACTGCGAAAAACTTAAGTGGTCAAAAGAGCGAAAGTATATCCGCTTTACTGTAGAATAAAAATTAGTGTTTACAGTTGCCAATTGTCTTAAGTAAATTGCTTCGTTGGTGCGCTATCCTATTTGCCGGGTGTATTTATCGTTTCACGCAAACTTAGACACGTTTCCTGTTCAGATTAAAGTTCAGATATTGTATGAAGACCGACGATCTTGTCGCACATCATGACACATTACTTTTTTGTATGATATGAGCTTAACGTTCGCATTTGGTATAAAAACGGAAGAGTTTTTGCTCATCCGACTTTCATTAAAATGGTTACAGAACTTGTAGTAAATATATTTTTAGATCACATAGTACTTTTAACTATTTCTTTAGTTTATACGAAATTAAATTTAAAACATGTACCAAATCGAAATGGGAGATTGTACTCATCATTATGAACAACTTTTTCTATGGGACCAAACCTGAAATGATGAGTACAATCTCCCATTTCAATTTGGCTCATGTTTTAAATTTCATCCCGTATAAAAGCAATGCTAGATCCAGTTATACAATTTTGCGATAAACTTCATTTGACTAAGATTTAGACTTTGCTTCATTTTACGACAGAAATTGACAATTAGTACAATAATGATATTATTATTTACGAGTAAATCGGTCACAATATTAGAGAGAAGTAATAAATCACGTTGAAATACCCTTTGTGCGTCAAATGAGCCAGTGTAATGTCATCATTAT
Source organism: Cosmia pyralina (assembly GCA_946251885.1). Classification (NCBI taxonomy): domain Eukaryota; kingdom Metazoa; phylum Arthropoda; class Insecta; order Lepidoptera; family Noctuidae; genus Cosmia; species Cosmia pyralina. The sequence continues at coordinate 17,799,850 of OX276342.1, read as the reverse complement.
GTCAAACGGCCGCGGGCAGTGTGCCGACCACACCAGACCGCATAGATTATGATGAGGCATAATAGGTACATTGATCTATTGTTATACGCTGGCTCAACTACCGACAATATACGTCAATGTTGGATGAGAGGTAGGCGTCGACAAATTAACTAGAAGTATTTACATTTTCGTCTACTTCTCTCATTAATTTGACACATCCTCTTAATAAAACTTGCAATATCCGTGCCCTATAATAAATATTTCAATTAAATACCCGAGTGTGTGATACCGCGGTTACTTGATGAGGTAGATATACAAACAAATTTGTGGCTTATTGCCTTAGAAAAGTCAAAAGTTTTTCAAAAAGCTCATTAAAATATTACTCGTAGCTGTCGCTAGAAATAAGGTGGCCTAAATTAACAAAAACAACTTTGTTAGCAACTAAACTGTTTTAAAAGTTTCACTAATAAGTTGGCCTAAAGTAATGGACCAATCAGACAGATTAAATAATCTTGTAACCCGTTAACAGGCAAGTAATAACTCTCATGTAATAAAACGCATGATGGATGGTCACCGCTACCGGACGGCGGATAGTACCCGCGTGCCCGACGCAACCCATTGTTGCGTAGCTCCAGGCATATCTCTCATCTCCACTTAATGAACTCCGCCATACGAATAGATAACAAGCTAGATGCAGGTCACTAGTGTCATCTCATTTAGACATTCTGGCTATTTCTCATGTGATCTTGGCCTCTTTGGAGTTATGCCCAGAAAAAGAAGTCTGGCTTTTAAAGCTAGGTGTTGCAATGTCTTTAGGACGTACCTATAGAATTTTAGTTTTTAGTCAATATCTATAGAAGATCCTACCTAATATTAATATAGATATTTTTCCTTGTTTTATCCATTTAAATCAAGGTAATTTTATGTTAATGATTTGGAGTAACGTTGTTGATTTTATTTAGCATAAATTAACGCGTCAATAGGTTGAGTGACAAAATCTAACTACATATTTATTTGGAAGGAAATTGTTTGTGCAATCTTTACACTCTGGTAAGATGACCACTAAATTGACTGATAAATTACGATACCAGACGGAATTCTAGTAACTGAAAGTGGAAACCATGCTAGTTTGTGCGTTACAAACAGGCTCTTCGACATGTCAAAGGTTGAACAAGTGGGTCTAGTCTTCGTACTTTCTTTTATTATGGATGAATATTAAGTGTGTGTATTGTTTGGAATATGTTCTTATGTAAGGTAAATGACATAACGCATAGTCGTGCGATAATATTACGCACAATATTGTGTTTTTGTACCCATGAGGTGAACACTGAATATGTAACTCATTCTCTAAACGTTTTCCGTTTAACTGGAAAAGTATTTTATTCCAATCTGATTAGGTATTAATTTTTTTTCCGGATTCGGCTAATTATGCGCGTTATTTAAAATTTGTTATTTGTAATTTAAATTAATAGTGTGCGTGTTAATTACAACAGTGTTTAAGGGAATTATTAAGCAAAGTTAGCGTAAGTTTTTATACCATTAACGAGGCAAGATAAGTAAAGTATGTCAGTTAGTTAGTTCCCACGTAGAATCTGGATGGCTCAACAGATTTTGATAAATGAGTTGTCTAAAGATACGTCTTAATCCCACGTGAAAAACTCTAATTAAATCGTTGTGTTTATAGATACAAATTAAGTAAAATGGTTGACCCCGAGATTATTACCTTCTATGAACCTGGCAAGTACCAATATTATTGTCAATTGTTTGTGTTAAGGTACTAGGGACTAAGGAACTGGGTATCTAGGACAATATTGACTTATGTATGACCAGCTTTTGCACGCGGCTTTGCTCGCGCTAACTTGGAAATCAAATTGGTTTGTACTCTGCTTGTAATAATATAATTAAATCATGATTTGAAAGACACATGGCGCCATCTATTATTATAAGAAAGTTATTGTTGTTTTCCTCGGAAACAGTACTTTTATTGGGGATGAAAGGTGGGCTATGTCCGTTTCTGTACACCTGACAACGTACAAGCAAAATTTCAGGATGATCCGTTCAGGGGTTAAGACGTGAACAGGTAACACACAGACTTATTTTCGCATTTATAATATTAAGTTAGGATTAGGATAAAATAAACCTAAACTTTCAACTCTCAGAATCACCAAGCAGTGTACTAGCTTGGTAATCAATGCTCGATCCTTCTCTGAAATAGACCTTTGCCCTGAGCTGGAACAAATATCAAACGGATATCATTATCCGTTTGGTATCAGAATAGATCATCTTCTCACTCAAACGCTAAAGCATTTAGGTCGATTTTCCCACTAAGCAAACTGTTATATAAACATGTAAACATTTAACATGTAAACTGGCTACACTGTGAACTCCTACATTTTCCATCGAATTGAAATTCTTCGTTGGCGTACTCTTGAAGTGTCGTAGTCATAATAAATTGCGTAGTAATGACATCCGAAGTACCATATGTATAAAATCAAATAACGCTTTAATGTTATTTTGATGCGTAGACGTTTTATGAGTAAATATTTAATAGTGATTTCGCAATAGTCTCTTTAGAATGTATCCAATTTCATTTAATATTCATCACAGTACATCTTCGATACGTAACTAAAGGTCGGATGCGCCGCCGCATGAGACAATAGTGGGTGCATATATTCACGTGCACGAGTTAAAAGTCGATGAAGCTCGGGTTTTGATGTTTATTTATAGGGTTAATTATGTACCGCGAAGGATTCTGTGTTTATAGGATTAATTGAATACCGCAAGGTATTTTGTTTATGCAATATTTTAAAGTTATTTATGGGACAGATATTTCCTAAACTGTCCGCTTAGATTTTTTATTTGTGTCAAGTGAAGATTTCACCTTTTCAGATGAACTCGAAAATATAATAATTACGTTTTATGAGTATGCTAAGACTTTAACTTTTGAAACTAAGCTTTCTTTGATTCGCAAATTGGTCATTTTAACAAAACATTTCGTAACGACAATTTTATCAAACATTAAGTAATCAAAATGAAAATGCGTAACCATTTTCTTCACGCAAATATAATAAGTGTAGATTTAACCTAATTACTCGGATCACCGGCAATCATGCACGTGATAAAAGGCTCCAAATGTCGAGAAACACGTGAGTAGGTATAAACAAATGCTTAACAAACAGCTAAATAAATAATAAAATTAATTCTTAAAACTAGTTCAGTAGCAACTTCTGAAAAATTACATAACATATTTCTTTCAAAGGTCAATTATTAATATTTCGTTATTATGTCTTTTATTCTTTAGCTATCATTATATCTAATAGAACCACAAAGTAATTATACAGGCTAGAATATTGCACAAAAGCTTGCAATAATAACTTTAACTATGTAAGCACTATTCTACGTTTCATAGTTGTTCCGGTCACTATTGCGGACGTAAGTAGGCGGCGCGGGAGTGTTCCTTGGTAATCGTATGTCAATGTAGTGATTGCGCGTTGATGTCTTTTTGATGGGCGTATGTGCTTCCATCATTTATTTCCGGATTTTGCAAAACTTTATTATATTGTGGCTTTTAAAATGTATTTTAACTAGATTCTATTTCATAAAAAAAAATCGTTAGATAAACATATTTTTCGAAAGGGATTTTTTTTTGTGATTTAATTAATAAAACTGTATTTAATCCTGGATACAATAACCTACATCTTTCACAAATCAATCATTTAAATTTATCTAAACTTAAACAAAAAAATTATAAAAATCAAATTAAAAGAACTCACCTTGCACACAAGAAAATACACGACACTACGTCACTCACACAAAAATATATCAAAATTCAAATATGAATTAATGTCCGTTAGGCGCGCTAGCTGGGGTCAGAGTGCGCATGCGTGTATCCGCGGTGTCATCCCGCGACTCACGCGCTCGCACAGTGAAAGTGCTTATATAGCCTTTTAGTTGCAAGCGTGCAGGTAGTGACGTCACATATCGCCTGCAATGGATTTATGGGCGGCCGAAACAATGAGATGAACTTTAGGCGAAGCTTCGCAGTTTTTTTTTAAATTACTTTTAAAAGCTCCAGTACGGCAATGACATAGTTTTATATGAATGATCCGTTAAAATATGCCTATTTGGTTCCAAAATCTGAATAAGTTAATAGTTTCAGTACCTGCATATTTTTCGATCGTTAGTCTATAGGTAATTTTGAATTGAGTGCATGTCCAGTTACTTTACATAATTTAATAAAAAACCCAACCTATTAGCTATACCTAGGATTAATCCAGTAGGTGTGATTTTTGCAATTAATATTAATTTAAAATATCATAAAATTACATTGGAGCTATTTAAGTTTGAAGTCCTTCAGTGTACTTACTTATAATTTATCCATTCCATCTGTGTTTTGTATTGTTTGTTTGTATTTTATTGTTTTATTAACATATTGCTTAGTAATCACACCTACCTACTTAACTAATATTATTATTATTATATTATTTATTATAATGTTTTATGATCCTAAAAGGGCAGGGTCTTTAGAAATCCCTTTCGGTGTGCTCATGAATATAGATAGCCACATAGGTACGTTTTTAAACTAATCACAACAAAAGTTTTCATTAAAAAAAAGCGAATGATACGGCTTATGCAACGCCATCGCCAGTTCGTCTCTAACTAGCTCATAAGCCGGGATACAATATTTTCTTTAAATACTAAGTATGAACCTGTGTAAATATTAGACAAAGTCCCACTGCTAGTCAACAACATCTTCTCATATTTACGAATATACGAGTATATTATATACTAGCTGACCCGACAGACGTTGTGCTGTCTAGGCTATGAATATTCTAATGTAAACGCGTGAAATTAAAATGTTTTTTCTGAAATTTTCCAATTTTCTGCGAAATTTTCATAATTTGTTCTTTCATAAAAACCTTCTCCTGACAATCATAAACACAACAAAAAAAGAATTAGCGAAATTGTTCCATCCGTTCACGCGTGACGCGATGACCAAGGGAAATAGGGATTCATTTTTATATATTATATATATTTACTTTCAAGAAATTCCACGCGGGCGAGTGTGGAATTTTTTGAAAATATATCATAAGATACTTGGCAATACCGTAGCTTCCCATTATTGAAAGAATTTTCGGAATCAGATCAGTAGTTTCGAAGATTATCCCTATCATACAAGCTCACAAATTTTACCTCATACATATCATTTAAGACCACCAAATTCGAGGTTTCTTTAACATGTTTGCTTTCACTACGAGTCCGTTTAGTAGGGAACCAGACAATTTTGAGCCAACTTCGTATAGAGCAGTGGTGGCTCAGCGATAACGGCCTCTTACACGAATTGTAGGTCGTGAGTTCGAACACAGGCAGGCGCTTTACTTTGTGTAAATATTTTCATCACCACTGCTCTCAAAACGGTGAAAGAAAACATCGTGAGGAAACCGGCACGTCCTAGAACCAAAAATTCGATGATATGTGACATTTACCAACCCGTACTGGGCCCGCATGGTACATTACAGCATACTCTCTCAGAAAGGAGGCCTGTGTCCCAGCAGTGGGAGCATTACAGTGTGATTATGCTTATGCTCGTACTAGAGAAGCGAGTCTCCACACTAGTTATTGGTTTGTATGTTGTAGTTTTGTGGTGTGTATTTTGATCACTATAATCACGGTGATCACGACCACAACATACGTGGAATCCTAATGCGGTAGGAAAAAGAAACAAATTATCTTATAAATTACTGTCGATTAAACGAAACTTCAATATAATGCCCACTGCATTAGGTTCCGTTAATGTTTGAGATCAGGGTCATAAGGTTTTTATGAGGAATCACACGGACGAACCGGTACACCTCAACAAATTCTCAAAAGTATTTATTTGAATCTTCTTTCTGCACTTGCACCATGTTACTTGGGGTCGGCGCAACATGCTTTTTTTTATTTTTATTTTTTTGACTTTTATACTACATGTATATGTCAGTCCGATTAATCTTATTCAATACATCACTAAGGGCTGATTGTTCAATAGACAGATAACTTTTACCTGAAGAATAAATGTGACAGTTTGACATATTTTCTATACAAAAGCTGTCAAATCGCCATATTTATTCCTCAAATAAAATTATCTGACTATTGAGCAATCAGCCCTTAGTAGTTTAACTTAACCTAAGATGATAATAGTTTAAACAAAAGACAAGCTCCTTTACTGTTAGGGTTTGAGAGTATAGAATTCAGCGCAACATGCTTATGATGTGGAAACCTCTTTCGCTCGGTGTACTGGTGGTATGTTCAATATTTCTTACCGTCAAAAACATGTAAGATTTCAACCGCTAATAACTACAAAATTTTTAAATCTACAGTAATGGTTGAGCATTTAAAAGATAGTTCATATTTGTATCAATTTTGAAGCAGGATTTTTTTTTGCCTATGACGTCACATCGCGATTGCAGGTGCATGCGCGCGATCCTCTATTTTTCACTATGTGTCGAAATTCCAATTCGTATAGCGCAAAAACATCTTTTGCTATAATGTTGATTCTGGCTTTATTGTCAAGAGTTGATAAAGCACTACTACGACCTAAAGAGAAACACCAGAAATATTGGCCGAAATATGGTCAAAATGCATATGAATTTGCCAATCGCAAAATAATTTCAGACGTCGTCCGTCGGCCGTAGATCTGGGCAGAAATGTCAAAAACCCAATCAAGGAAAGCTTGCATCATAAGCAATTAAGCCTAAGAAGTCTAGTACTTAGCAATACCTCTCACAAAGTTAGGTTAGGTTACAGCTGTGACCAAGAGTTTTCACGAAAAGAAACTGCGTGGACTCGAACTGCGCCAGCGCTTACTTAATTTTTTCTTCAATTCTCCCCGCCAGCCGTCACTCAATCATTCACTTTTCTAGGAACGGAACCCTTATAGGATCACTTCGTTGTGCCTCTGTCTGTCAAGACCTTTTTTCTCAGAAACCCGTGAAGGTATCAAGTTGAAATTAATATCAATACGTAAGCCTACGTCCCTTTGGAGCTCTGAAAAAACCAAGCTCACACACTCAACACTTTTTGGTACTCGCAAATAAATCAAAACCTATTGGGTACTTCCCGTTGACATAGAATCATGAAATTTGGCGATAAGCACGAGTCCGAAAATCGTTAATTTGTAGCTTTATCACAAAAAAATGCGCTTACAAACTTACATTTGCAGTTGGAGAATTGACCGTGACTTATATCGATGTATGGGAGAACGTTTTTTCAACTACAAAGTTAGGTTTGTTCTTGGGACAAATTCATTCCAATTACGGAACCCTTTTTTAAATAAATAAATAAATAAAATAAATTTATTTCAGGTAGGAAACCCATATCATACAAAAATATACAAAAATCAAATCACACAAAAATAAACACGTTTTTGTAGTCCGCGACCGACACACACTTGGTCGGTTTTTTCTTACATATATCATCCCTCACACAATTTGTTTTGAACACGGTCCTGTATTATATTCCTGTGAAGTCCGAGGAAGGTTTTTATGAAGAGAAAATTTTGGAAAAGATGCCGAGAAAATTGGAAAATTCGGGAAAACTGAAAGTGCATTTTATATGGTAATTTTATTTGAATTATTAAAATTTGGATATGACAACGTCTGTCGGTTCAGCTAGTAGGTAATATTATTAACAAACTTCGACAATCACACGAAAATCGCAAAGAAAAAAAAAGGATTACCCCTGAAAAAGCAATCAACGGATTGACTCTATGGAATGTTTATCTGTTATGAAAGGTAACGTTCTTAAAAATACACATCAGTTTATGTTTATTGAAGACTAGCTTTTGCCAGCGGCTTCGCCCGCGTGGATGTCGGAAAATATGCCACGGGAACGTACTACCGGGAATTCCTTCCTTATTCCTTGTCTACATTATAAAGAGAACCTCTGTGCAAAATTTCAGCTTTCTAGGTCCAAAGGTTTGGGCTGGGCATTGATGAGTCAGTCAATCAGTCAGTCAGAACTTCTCTTTTGATTTATATACCCGTAGATAGATGGAAATCAGAATTGTTCACTAACAAACTGAATCATCTTTAGTTGGCCAAATCATCACCTCGAATTTGCTCAGACACAACTATAATCGAACCAAAGTTGCATTACACTGTTTGATAAATGATTTTCGTCGTGGTCATTAACCCGAAAAATTGACAGGCAAAACCAGATTGATACATTAAGACAAAGGGTTCCATTGATCCAACCCTACAATGCTCAGATAAAGATGAAGGCAGATACCATCTCATATCTTCCAAAGTGCGTATTTCACAAGATCATATTACACATGCCAATGATTAATCGCTGTATTGTGCTACCGACTGACACACAAAACAGTTGTATAATAAGTTTGTGGATGTAATAACATAGACAATGGCTGAAAGTGCGAAGTGCGTTGGTCATTGGCCGTATTAGTTGTCGGGTTGATAAGGTCAAGCTATTAGTGATTTGGTCATCTCATATCATAAATATGGCGGAATATTCCGGCTTATTTGTGCAAGATTTATTTATGTAGGTATTAGTTTTCCGTTACATATCGAGATCTCCCCGTGCCTCGGAAAGCCCCGGTGTCATTCGTAGATCATTGATAGTCGTAACGGGTAGTTAGAAGCCCAAAGAGTCCGACAACCAGTCTTACCAAGGGGTATCATGTTACTCAGTAACTGGGTTGTGGAGTGTGGAGGTCAGATAGGCAGTCGTTCTATGTGAAATACTGGTGTTCAGCTGCATCCGGTTAGACTGAAAGCCGACCCCAACATAGTTGGCAAAAGTCTAGGCAGATTGATTGATGTAGTTTTCCGTTTGTTGAAGCTTTCATGAAATAAAGTTAAGGCCACTTTTTGAACCGCCTTGGTTAGTTCATAATTAGTCAGATCAGTCATAGAGATGGTAAAGATGCTATCTAAGCATTTAAGTTAAGTTTTGCAATTTATTTCGGCAACACACTGTAATGTATACTTCTTCAAGTGTAAGCAATTATGCATTATTATTATTATTTTGACATTATTAAATACTAGTTTTCCCAATTAGGTGAGCAGTGGTGGCCCAGTGGTAACGGCCGCGACTTACGAGTTCTAGGTCGTAGGTTCGAACGTAGACAGAAGCATTACTTTGTATAAACTATTTCATCACCACTGCTCTCAAAACGGTGAAGGAAAATATCGTGAGGAAACCGGCATGTCCTAGAACAAAAAGATCGAAGACATCTACCAATCCGCACTGGGCCTGCGTGGAAGATTACGGGCTACTCCCTCTCACAGAGAGGATTCCTGTGTCCCAGCAGTGGGAAGATTATAAGCTGATTATGTTTATGTTGTTTCACAATTATATTATCAATAATATTACTGAAAAGATGAAGTCTGTCTAAGCCTTCCGGATTCGTTTATCGAAACCGGAAAAAAATTCAAATTAATAACATTTTTAAACGACTGAATTAATGGTAATTGTTTAATCTAAACGATGTTCTTAATTTTTCATGGCGATAACATTTTAACCTTCTGCGGTCTGCCACAGTTTTGACCAAATGCTCTAATGCACCACGACGCTTTGACCCTGAAAATTAAAAGCTGGTCATAAAATTTTACTAGAAATATTTGTGCTGTTTTATTAATAGTACGTACAGTTTACATGTAAATAGGAAATTAATTTTGGAGAAGATAGTGTTGACATTTACAAGTTCAATTAATAATTTAATTAACCTTCAATGTTTCTGCATAGTAGGTATTGGTAACTTAAAATTAATTACAACATATTTAAGACACACAGTTTCACCAATATTTTAATTACCTTCGAAATGTACAAATTCAAAACGCAATCTTCAATTACTGATATATGTGATAAAAATATAATAATAATGAGCTTTTGTAATAGGTAACACGCAACCCATAAAATACTCTTTACTAAAAAAAACTTTTTTACAAAAAAATACAACCGACTTCCAATAACAACACTACAAAGTGAAAAATAATTTTAATTTCGGAAGTCGGTGTCTAGTTAAATGTATTTTTTTCGTTTTTTGCCGACTTCCAAAAACAACACTACAAAGTGAAAAATAATTTTAATTTCGGAAGTCGGTGGACTTCCGAAATTAAAATTATTTTTCACTTTGTAGTGTTGTTTTTGGAAGTCGGTTGTATTTTTTTGTAAAAAAATTTTTATTTCTCACTTTTTAGTTGTGTACCTACCCCACACAAATTCTAATACCACTATCTGTAAAACAAACAAGAACATCATCCATATAAAAGTGGGGAAAAAATACGTATTATTCAAGCAAACTCAAAAAATACCGAAGCAAAGATAATCAATTTTATATGGGACCAACTGTGATGTACACCCTCTCGAATAAAACAAAAAAAATCCAAATCGGTCCAGCCATCTTCGAGTAATCGGGGAAAATACATAAAAAAAAACAAAAAAAAAAGTTTCCGACGAATTGAGAACCTCCTCCTTTTTGAAGTCGGTTAATAATATACAATATAACCATTCGTTACACGACTTTGTTCAATAAACACAAAATGTTAATAATGAACTAACCGATGTTCGTGTTGGTTTAAATCGGCACGAATCAGCTTTATATCTTATCGATATTGAAATTCATCTCGGTCCGTTTAACAATCGAACGAAAAATGTTTTACCAAATGAAGGCAGACCCAACCTGTTGTGTTGTAAACACTTATAGCGTGTGGGGTTTTTGGTAAAGTCGCCAGGTTATTTTGTTTGAGGGAGCGAATGTAATGATAAACCTATTTACGTAACCATAATTAGGTTTCAGAGTTAATGTGGAGTAGAGTAAATAGAAGTAACGTAACGTAAACGCCCAGGTCTTTAGGCAGGAGTCCCGGGGTGCACCATGGGGCCAGCGTCAAGCAGCAGAAGGAAGAAACAAGGAAAATCTATAACCTACGGCCTGCAGTATAGCTATAGCACCCCATAGCAACAAATCAACTTTAAATGTTCTGTTATTTGGTTATTCGATAATTTATTATTTGTGATAAAGCGTTGTCTTCGACACGTCTTTGCTTCAAATCTGGCAAGATTTGTTTTCGTCTGTCTAGTACTCCTCTACAGGTCGTATTTTACAACCGATCTGGACGAAACTTAGTATACAGGATTGACGACTTTATATAATTTTTTTGCCATCGGGAAATTTTTATTGAAGGGCTATTTCCTCCAAAAAGGGGCAAAAACGAGGCTACTGTATATTTCCGCCTTATGAGATCTGATTTCAATGATTATTTTTTTATTTGAAAGGTAATTACTTTAAGTTGGACTCAAAAATAATATTGTATGTGTTATGTTATTTAAGATAGTTTAATTACAGACCACCAGGAATTTCTTGATAGCAGTGTTTGTCATAAATAAATAAATAAAAATTTGGTGAAGATCTGATAAAAAAAAACCCATTTTAAATAAATTTAGTGTTGCAAAAAAAAGTTGTGCTCGTGAGGACTACGGTTCCCAGAACTACGTAAATAAGTTAACCTGTTCGTTATGGATGTTGGTTTTTAATAACCAAGACGGCAAACAGATTAGTGGTCGTAGAATAATTTAAGTGCAAATAGCGCTCACAAAAAGGATGATCGATCCTTTACATGTCAAGACCGTGCCGTGAAAAAACTTAAATTCAGCCTCATCTGATTAGGCCGCGAACTGACCCCAACACCGTTCGGAAAAGGCTCGGCTTACCTGATTACATAGTAATGCGTAGGCGCTTCAGATTGTGACGATAAAAGCTTGAGTAATACCAAAGATTTGAAAAAAGAAACAGGATTATTGACACATAGAAACAATATACTACGTTTTTAATCGGTCACTATTGTCCATTTAGTCAATTTATTAATGTCTGAGATTTATGAATGACTGTGACATTTAAAACCTACATAATATGGGTGGAGTCTTGTGGTGAGATATAACACGTTTTACGATACTCTGGCACACGCATCGATGATGAAACACACTACCTAAATCTTCCATACTATTGGCAACATACCTCGCATCAGACACTACAGTTTCAACCATTTATTCTTAACTAGCGACCCGCCCTGCTTCGCACAGTTTTTAAAACTTGTCAAAACATCGAGATTTTTTTATTATATCATCATCTGCCTAGCCTTTTCCCAACTATGTTGGGCTTAGCTTCCAGTCTAACCGGTTGCAGCTGAATACCAGTATTTTACATGGAGCGACTACCTATCTGACCTCCACAACCGTAACTGGGTAATACGATACCCCTTGGTAAGACTAGTTGTCCGACTTTCGGGGTTCTGACAACCCGTAATGACTGTCAAAGATTCGCGAATAACAACGGGGACCAACGGCTTAACGTACTTTCATCTTGGTAAGTAAAGATGTTCACCCATCCACGGACCAACCGCGGAAAGCGTAGCTTAACTTGATCGGTCGACCCTGCGGCTGTTATCACTTAGACACAAGCCGCTTAGCCGAGATTTGTTTATTATATATTAGGTCTTTACCTATAAAATTGCCGTTCTGCAGTACTGGCCATTTCAAATCAAAATAATTTTTGTTTGGCTAAGAATTCTAATTTCAAATTAATTTTATTTTAAAAACATGGATTTTTTTTTCGAAAAGTAGTCATATGTTTATTGATTAGTGTTACATTTTCATCGCATATCAATCTTTTTCGTCATCATGGATACGTTAAAAATTCGAGTAATTATGGAATATGAGTACCGTCGTGGCAGCAACGCGGCACAAGCGGCACGCAACATCAACGACGTTTACGGAGCTAACACTACAAACCAACGCACCACTTGTTATTGGTTTGCTCGCTTCCGTTATGGAAATTTCGACCTGAAAAATGAACCTCGCGGTCGTCCGAAGACTTTGGTCGACAATGACGAATTAAAGGCGATTGTGGAAGCTGATGATACACAATCTACGGCTGAATTAGCAGCAGCTTTCGACGTTAGCGTCAAAACAATATTGGTCCATTTGCGTCAAATTGGCAAGGTAAAAAAGCTTGACAAATGGGTGCCCCACGAACTCAATGATCGCCAGCGCGAAGTACGCGTCGACACGTGCCTTGCACTGCTCAACAGACACACAAATGAAGGAATTTTGAACCGCATTGTTACCTGCAATGATAAATGGATTCTGCTTGATAACCGCAAGCGCTCAGCAAGTTGGTTGGATCCTGGTTCAGCACCTAAACAATGCCCTAAACGAAAACTTACCCCTAGAAAAGTGATGGTCACTGTTTGGTGGTCTAGCGCCGGTGTGATTCATCACAGCTTCTTACCAAACGGGGTGAGCATTACTTCAGATGTGTACTGTGAAGAACTGAACACAATGATGGAGAAGCTGGCACATCTCCAACCAGCATTGGTCAATCGCTCGTCTCCGCTGCTCCTGCACGACAACGCGCGACCTCATACTGCACAGCAGACGGTCTCCAAGTTGCAAGAACTGGGGTTGGAAGCTCTCCGTCATCCGTCCAACTCACCAGACCTTGCGCCTACAGACTACTACTTTTTCCAGAATTTGGATAACTTCTTGGCGGAAAAAAATTCAATACCCGAGAGGCAGTATGCCTTTGAAGAATTTGTTGCCTCCCGTCCAGCTGATTTCTTTAAGAAGGCATCAATAAACTGCCACTGCGTTGGCAAAGATGCATTGATTGCATGGGTGATTACTTCGGATAATACAAATAAAAAATGCATGAAAAAAAAATAGTTTAAATTTTTTCAAACAAAACGGCAATTTTATAGGTATAAACATAAACAAACTTTCCGGAGTCTCTTAAACTGTATACGACCTATTTGAATCCGAAATTCGGATCATATTTGAAATTCGAAGTAGGGCCCAACACTATCGAACGCTCGCTGCTCGAAAATCCTTTGCAGGTGAAGTTTTAATGGGAAATAAATTACAAATGTGCGCGTGTTTTACGGATCTTTCGATAGACAGCTGTTATGTTAGATTTGGTAGTGAATGAGATTTTAATTGTTGCTTTAATTATACAACATGTCCCGTAATTACGCAAACCCTCTTAAGGGTTCAGTGTTCCACGCGCGCCTCAAAGAGATGTCAGCAGTGACGGGGTCCAATAAGGCCGAAGTCCAAGAAGGCCGGGTCGCGGGTAGTTCGAAAGAGATACCGTGGCCCTGGCACGGGCAACTGAAGGAACACGGGTGGGTTTTAGTCAGTAAAAGTCTGACACGCCCTCCCGCTCTGCCCGGAGCGGGAGAAGTCATTTGATGATTTCCCATCCACAAAAAAAAAAAAAAAAAGGGTTCAGTGTACTCATCATTATGAACAACTTTTACTATGGTACCAAAATTACAACAGCGAAAAAAAAATTTGCTGTTTCGTACAAAAGTTCAATACCTAATCAACCAAAATGTATGAAACCGCAGTTTTGTTTTGTCGATTTCAGGTTTGGTCCCATAGTAAAAGTTGTTCATAATGGTAGTAGAAACAGCATCAAAATCCTTTGCGAAGTTTAGAAGAACAACACGGTCAAACAGACACATACTAAAAGCGATTTTAATTTATAAAATGTATAGATTAGGTATGAACGACGCTGTGCTACAGCTCGTATTTCTGGTCAGACCAGCTTTATTAAAATTAGCTTCAACTATATTTAACTATGTGATGATGAGCTTTAAATCTGAGCATAGATAATTATATGCAGATAGGTATATAAGATATCTAGCAGTGTTTGAGTCATAGTAATTTATTCATTCTTCCGAGGCTTGCTATACAACTGCAATTATTTTAGAACTAGAATTACTCTAGGCTTAAACGTTTACACAAAATAATCTATTATTGTAAAATATTGTACAAAGTAATTGGAAGTTTATTCAGCTTAGCGGCAGGCTTTGATCTATCTTTAATTGATGGTCTAGTAATGTGAGATGTATCATGATTCTTACCTTATTTTTAACCGACTTCAAAAAGGAGGAGGTTCTCAATTCGTCGGAACCTTTTTTTATTTTTTTATTTTATGTATGTTCCCCGATTACTCGAAGATGGCTGGACCGATTTGGATTTTTTTTTTTGTTTTATTCGAGAGGGATATACATCACAGTTGGTCCCATATAAAATTGATTAACTTTGCTTGGGTAGTTTTTGAGTTAGCTTCAATAATACGTATTTTTTCCCCACTTTTATATGGATGATGTTCTAGTTTGTTTTGCAGGTAGTGGTATTAAAATTTTTGTGGGGTAGGTACACAACTAAAAAGTGAAAAATAAAAACTTTTTTACAAAAAAATACAACCGACTTCCGAAAACAACACTACAAAGTGAAAAATAACTTTAATTTCTGAAGTCGGTGGCAAAAAACGAAAATACATTTAACTAGACACCGACTTCCGAAATTAAAGTTATTTTTCACTTTGTAGTGTTGTTTTTGGAAGTCGGTTGTATTTTTTTGTAAAAAAGTTTTAATAATGCAATTATTTTTCCCTGTCATGAAAACCAATGAAACATTTTAAACCTCTTTGGTCTAGTGGTCGTAAGCACTACTGCTGAACATGAGGTCCTGAGTTCGTTTCTCAGGTCGGCCAAAGTGTTATTGGGTTTTCTATCTGGAATTTGTCAGTAGCAGCCTGGAGTCTGGGTTTGTGCACGGTTGATGACAATAGGCGCGCCCCCTATTACATGGGACTTGAACATAACTGGAGAAATGTCTGCCTAACCCTTTGGGGATTACAGGCGAGATGTTATGATAGGTTTTAAACTTAATACCTACTACAGTTGAAATTTTGATCGAATAATACTAATTCATTAATGTACATAAGTATACCTAACTAGCTGACCCGACAGACGTTGTCCTGTCTTGGCTACGAATATTCTAATGTAAACGCGTGAAGTTAAAATGTTTTTTTTTTGAAATTTTCCTATTTTCTGCGAAATTTTCTTAATTTTTTTTTCATAAGAACCTTCTCCTGACAATCATAAACACAACAAAAAAGAATTAGCGATATTGTTCCATCCGTTCACGCGTGATGCGATGACCAAAGGAAATAGGGATTCATTTTTATATAATATATATATATAGATTAATGTTTGTTCAATAATAAACAGTATAAAGGGTATTAGGTTAAACGAGAGACATACTTTAACGGAGTGTAGTACTCATGAAAATGAACAATTTTTACCATGGAACTAACCCTGAAATATAAAAAAAAATTCAGCTGTCTCGTATATTTTGATCGCGTAGGTTTTGCACTTTGTAGAGAACAGCTGATTTTCTTTTTCATATTTCAGGGTTAGTTCCATGGTAAAAGTTGTTCATTTTCATGAGTACTACACGCCGTTAAAGTATTTCCCTCGTTTAACCTAACACCCTGTAAACATAACATAATATTCTTCCTAAAAACCAGAGAATATCCGGGGATGGAGCCACGTTGCTGCCATGCTTAGCAACCAATTTGCCATAAACATTAAAAGTCCTCGAAAAAAGTATTGATTCGATGCACATTTTAATTCTTACAATGTAGTTCATGTGTGAAACATCGTTGTGAATCTCAAGCCGACCTTTATGATGTACTAACATAAAGGCCTTGTGTTTTACGAGTTTATGAAGACGGTTCCAATGAGCGTTGGCCATTACGAGAAAAATGTCAGACAATTACTATCTCAAAGTTAGCCAATAATAGGTTAGATCTGTGTTAAATATCAATGTGTGATGTTCGAATGATATTTCAGTTTGTATACATTACCGATTTTAGCTCCATTACACATTGATTTTGCAAAACAAACAATGATGGCTTGTAATGTATCCGTTGTTGGTTTAACTGTTAATGACTCAATATTATTATTTCTATCAACACAGATGGATTATTGAATCTTCGTTTTGCTTTTTACTTTGTTCATAAGTTATGTTTGTTATTATTAAAGTTTTGTAATTACTAATGCATCAAATTCTCTATGTCGAACCAAAATAAGTGATTACATTAAGTAATGTAAATATAAATAATAATATATTATGATGTAACGTAATTTAAATTTATCATTATAATAATTTTCTAACAAAATTAATACAAAATTTGTTTTTATTTCCTGATTGCATAAGAAGCGTTTTTGGTTGGGTGCCATTGAAATCGTCTTAAACGGCTTTAACTGTAATATTTTTTAACTAATTACAAGAAAATAACATAATAATAATTTTCTAAAAAAAATTAGTACCTACTTACTTATGTACTTTTTTTTTTAGAAAATTATTATTATGTTAAAACTTATTATTAAGTTTTATTTGCCTTATTGCTTAAGAAGCGTTTTTGGTTGGGTGCCATTGAAATCGTCATAAACGGGTTTTACTGTAATATTTTATTATTGCCATTTTTGTCCCCACTGCTGGGCAAAGGCTTCCTAACTCTCTTTCCAAAGCTGCCAAGGACCAATCTTTATTAAAGGAGTCCAGCTCATCCCACCATCCGTCTGGGCCTGCCACGATGTCATTTGCGGGACCCACTGAGTCGTAATACTTACCTATGCCTTAGGCAAAAATAGTTTTTTAGTAGTAGACAGAGAACTCTCTGTGAAGGAGCACGTTAAATAAGTACTTAGTTACCGTCATTCCTTTTTCTGCCTGCAAGCAGCGTTGCTGCGCTCCGTTGTGATAAGGCAATTTAGCTTTGTTTCAGGATGATAGGCTTTGGTATTGCAGATGATCATAGCATAATCAGCCTATAATGTTCGCACTGCTGGAACACAGGCCTCCTCTCTTCGAAGGAGGAAGCAGAACGCGTGAGGGAGAGGCAACAGCTGCGCCCTCGCGCCCCTAGCCGCCGTAGGAGACGCCCTGGGCGGCGGGAATCGATTGCCGATTCCCGGCCACCGTAGGCGCGGGCTTGCGGACGACGAGTAATGGGCAGCTCGCCGTCCGGTAAGGAACAGGCCCGGGTCGACGGCGCGTTGTGTTCCACGTGCGCCTGAAAGAGATGTCAGCAGTGACGGGGTCAATTGGGCCGATGCCGCCGGGGTAGCGGGTAGTTCGAAAGAGATACCGTGGCCCTGGCACGGGCAGCTGAAGGAACATGGGTGGGTTTTAGTCAGTAAAAGTCTGACACGCCCTCCCGCTCTGCCCAGAGCGGGAGAAGTCATTTGATGATTTCCCATCCACAAAAAAAAAAGGCCTCCTCTCTTCGAGAGGGTGTGGGCTGTAATCTACCACGCGGGCCCAATGCGGGTTGGTAGATGTCACATGCCTTCGAATTTTTGGTAGGTACTAGGACATGAAGGTTTTCTCACGATGTTGTTCTTTACCGTTTTGAGAGCAGTGGTGATGAAATTACGAGTATTTACATCGCCTGTCTGGGTTATCCCTGGGCCACCACTGCTCCCTGTTCTTAGTCAAGGAGTAATTACCTCAGCCTATGGACCACCTTCAGATGTCCACACAAAGAAACTGCGATGTGTATAAATAATGCTGTACTTTAAAACTTACGTTGCACGCAAAGTAATCAATCAAGTGTAGCCACTGTTAACACGTTCGCTTCCGTTATCAGAGGAGCATCGATCACGCATCAGGATCTAAAACATCCTGATGCGATCATGCGATGACGTACTGTGCCTGCGCAGTACTATGTGTGTAAATGAATAAAATAAATCAATTATTTATTATAGGCTTTTACGCCTGTTATCCTCGTTGGGTTAGGCAGAGGTGTACCTATAGTACACCCACATTTGGCCAGTTAGTCGACGTTCGCACGGACGTAAAAATATCGCGGCGATTTTATTTCGCGCACTGGATTTTCAACGCTCTGCTTAGCGCCGAGAGTTAAAAATCCAACAGTGTGTTTTTTCTACGCGTAGGAATGCACTCTGTTTTTGTTAGGTTGGATTCTCGAAGCTCGGCTCAACAAAATCCCGCCGCGATATTATCACGTTCGTGCGAACGTCGGCTTAGAGTAAGGAAAGGTTTTTAGGTAAGTTGGTGACATCAACAAAAAATTGCATTAGAACTTACTAGAGTTTTTAAACGAAATGAGTGACGTATGTCTATCTTCCTTCCTTCTTCTTGTTACTGTGCACGTGCGGTGCATCGTCTTCACATATAATTATATAATTAAATTAATGTATATAAAAATATTGTAAAACATTTTAAAAGAGTAACGATGGAGTTTCTTGCCCATTCTCCTCCATACGAAACTACCTTTTGGACGGGATGACTAGAATCTATTCTATTTTATTTTGTAAATATTGACGTTCAAAAGTTTTATGACCTTATTTGAAATAAATGATTTTGACTGTAACTTTGACTTTGCGGGTGATTTTATGATAAATTTAAAAAAAAAATGTGACCAACTTACCTATCCACACAACTGTTGAATAACCTTATCCAGGCCGCGGCCATTATAATCATAATATATTTGTGTCAAAGACTTCTCCAGTCCGCGAGGTTTTGACTACTTTTTAATTACGTTATTGTGTTAATAATCTGTGTCTTTACTGCTCTAACTTGCACAAAGTGTAGGGAAAAGAACAAGGATGGCATAACGTCATATGTCCAGTCTCTAAAACACACCAACAACGCTATCAGATCGCACGAGACAACTCAGAAGTACCGACACAGACGCGTAGATTCGACAAAATGGCCGACCGCACGAGAAGGGCTATATCACCAAAAAAAACCTTTCCTTACCTTAAGTCCCAATGTAATGGGCGTCTTTAGCTATTAACCGGCACGTATTCAGAATCTGGGCTGCTACAGAAATTCCTGTCAGAAAATCCAATAACACTTTGTTCGGCCTGGAAATCAAACCCAGGACTTAGTATTTTTAGGGTTTCGAACCTCAAAAGGAAAAAAAACGGAACCCTTATAGGATCACTTCGTTGTCCGTCTGTCTGTCAGTCTGTCAAGACCCTTTTTCTCAGGAACGCGCGGAAATATCAAGTTGAAATTAATATCAAATATGGTCCCTTGGAGTCCTAAAAAATCAAGCTTCTAAAACAATGCAATAAAAAATACGGACATTTATGCGATATTTTGATACTCGCAAGTGGATCAAAACCTATAGTTTACTTCCTGTTGTCCTAAAATGATGAAATTTGGCAAGCAGCAAGGTATCACAGCACAAGTAAAGGAAACAGTCCGAAAATGTTAATTTGCAATTTTAACACATAAAACAGAAAATATTTTGGGATGACAATGTTAAGTTTTTTTTTGTATAAATTCTTTTCAACTACGGAACCCTTCATTGTGCGTGGTCCGACACGCACTTGGCCGCTTTTTTTTCTGCCTATGCTCTTGACATTTCACGCTCCTTCACGCGTAGTTATATGGAGTACAGGTTTAATTACTGCCTAAGGCTTATAACGTTTTGTTTTTGCCGCCACTTATATGAAGAAGCACGCAGATGACGCCTTATAATGAAATAATGCTACCAATTATTATTTTATAGAGTTTCATAAGATATACGAAATGTTATAATGATATAATGTAGTAATTATTGTCGTATGTGTAGTAATTGTTGTCGCAACATGTTGTTAAGCTTGTAATTACGATGATATGATAATGGTTATAATTATTTCTAAACAAATATAGTCAAATTGCGCTAAGCGCTACTGGGTATAAATAGAACTACTGATTCTAGTTGGATACCGTTATTTTGCCTTTTTCGTGACGTTTGTCTATCTATTATTTATTTATTTGTTTAAGATATACGTATACAACATAACAAATTTAAATAAATCTAAAGCGTTGTACAGCAAAATTTACCAAAATATAATAAAAAATAGAACATAAGAAATTAGAAAATTTTTAAAACTAAGAAACAATGGAGACATAAAAATGCAATCATCAGAAAAGAAACAGAAAATTACTACTTTTTACTTATCTATTTTTCATTCATCATTCTCACAGAATCCTATCTATCTCCCGGCAAATAAGTCACACTCCGGTGTTGATGTCAAAAGAGCATCGTATGCGCCCGAACGTTGGAATTGTAAGAATAATAATAATTTATTTAATTAATTAAAAACCCAGTCATAAGGTAATTTAATAAGATATCTTTTGCAATAAGTCAAACACTTCTAATTTATATAATATATTATTAGGTCTTTACCTATGAAATTGCCGTTTTGCAGTACTGGCCATTTCAAATCAAAATCATTTTTGTTTGGCTAAGAATTCTAATTTCAAATTAATTTTATTTTAAAAACATGGATTTTTTTTTCCAAAAGTAGTCATTTGTTTATTGATTAGTGTTACATTTTCATCGCATTTCAATCTTTTTCGTCATCATGGATACGTTAAAAATTCGAGTAATTATGGAATATGAGTACCGTCGTGGCAGCAACGCGGCACAAGCGGCACGCAACATCAACGACGTTTACGGAGCTAACACTACAAGCCAACGCACCACTTGTTATTGGTTTGCTCGCTTCCGTTCTGGAAATTTCGACCTGAAAAATGAACCTCGCGGTCGTCCGAAGACTTTGTTCGACAATGACGAATTAAAGGCGATTGTGGAAGCTGATGATACACAATCTACGGCTGAATTAGCAGCAGCTTTCGACGTTAGCGTCAAAACAATATTGGTCCATTTGCGTCAAATTGGCAAGGTAAAAAAGCTTGACAAATGGGTGCCCCACGAACTCAATGATCGCAAGCGCGAAGTACGCGTCGAGACGTGCCTTGCACTGCTCAACAGACACACAAATGAAGGAATTTTGAACCGCATTGTTACCTGCGATGAAAAATGGATTCTGTTTGATAACCGCAAGCGCTCAGCAAGTTGGTTGGATCCAGGTTCAGCACCTAAACAATGCCCTAAACGAAAACTTACCCCTAGAAAAGTGATGGTCACTGTTTGGTGGTCTAGCGCCGGTGTGATTCATCACAGCTTCTTACCAAACAGGGTGGCATTACTTCAGATGTGTACTGTGAAGAACTGAACACAATGATGGAGAAGCTGGCACATCTCCAACCAGCATTGGTCAATCGCTCGTCTCCGCTGCTCCTGCACGACAACGCGCGACCTCATACTGTACAGCACAGACGGTCTCCAAGTTGCAAGAACTGGGGTTGGAAGCTCTCCGTCATCCACCCTACACACCAGACCTTGCGCCTACAGACTACTACTTTTTCCAGAATTTGGATAACTTCTTAGCGGGAAAAAAATTCAATACCCGAGAGGCAGTACAAAATGCCTTTGAAGAATTTGTTGCCTCCCGTCCAGCTGATTTCTTTAAGAAGGGCATCAATAAACCGCCACTGCGTTGGCAAAGATGCATGGATTGCATGGGTGATTACTTCGATTAATACAAATAAAAAATGCATGAAAAAAATTAGTTTAAATTTTTTCATACAAAACGGCAATTTCATAGGTAAAGACCTATTATAAGCATAAATTCTACTCTTTCAACTTTGTCAGCAAACAAGTTTTATATTTCTCGTTCTAAATAATTATAAATAAAAAAAATAATTTAAAGTTTAAAAAACCCCCATCGCAAAAGAAAGAAAGCGAACATTTAAAAAGTAAAAAATAATACCTATCGTTGAGCCATCAAATTCGATTGAGTAATACATATAATTACAGAAATTGATAAATGACACGTTAAAGTTTGCTCATTGAAATGGCGCTATATTGTCGCGGCGGGGTACCGCTTAAGTAAGTCAGACGTTTAATTTGATTGACTATCTACATAGTACGTCATA
Source organism: Cosmia pyralina (assembly GCA_946251885.1). NCBI lineage: Eukaryota > Metazoa > Arthropoda > Insecta > Lepidoptera > Noctuidae > Cosmia > Cosmia pyralina. The sequence continues at coordinate 17,777,212 of OX276342.1, read as the reverse complement.
ATATGCCGTTATGCGACTAACATCCCGATCACAGCTAACAAAAGAGCGGATGACCTTGAGACGGCTGAACCGATTTTGATAAAACATGTCTAAGAACTACCGCTAGAAAACCTGCTTTCAAATAATAAAACCGCATGCAAATCGGTTCAACCGTTTAAGAGCTACGGTGCCACAGACAGACACACAGACACACAGTCACACACCCTCACACACACAAATGGCGATCAAACTTATAACACCCCTCTTTTTGCGTCGGGGGTTAAAAACAGAGTTTATTGTCCATCTATCCGCGAATGTAGCAGCTATTAGACAAAAAAATAAATGTGGTTTCTAAGTGAGAGAGTTACAGTCAAGCAACTTGCCACCATCAGCGATCTTATTAATATGTAAAAGAAGTTCATAATAATTCATAATTCTTTATTGACATAGATGGTTACATAAACTTGTTTGAAGCCTCTGATTCCTGAACTAGGTGTACCTGTATGTCAGGAGTCAGCGCACTCTCCCATTTTATTTGGCTTATAAACTAATCTCAACATAGGAATAGACAAAACAGATGTGCTACAAAATACAATTTTAAAAGAAGCTACAACAAAATAAAATAAAATATAATAACAAAAAATTTAAAAAACATGGAAAATACGGAAAAACATTCATAAATTATTATATCGTGCTGTGTGTGTTTGTGTGTGTATGTGTGTGTGTGTGTGTGGGAGGTGTGTATGTGTACGTGTGGGTGGGTCGTTCGTTTTTGTGTATGAGTAGGTGTATGAAAGAAAGGTATGTTTATGTATGTGTTCCTTTGTAGAATAAAATTAATTAATTATTAATTTCTCTACATCCTCATAATTAAGTGATCCATCCTCATAGTTATGTGTAAATGGCGAAATATTAAGATAGATAGATTTATTATACAGTCACATGCAAAATATGTTTTTCACCTTAAGGGCTATTTTTGGCTGCTCATTGCACAATAAAATCTGCTTTAACGACTCCGTATTATATAATGTGTAAGTCGACGTTCGCGCGGACGTAAAACTATCGCGGCGATTTTATATCGCGCACTGGATTTTCAACGCTCTGTTTAGCGTCGAGAGTTGAAAATCCAAGTGTGTTTTTTCGACGCGCTAGAATGCACTCTGTTGTTGTTAAGATTCTCAATGCTCGGCTCAACAACGAGAGTTGAAAATCCAGTGCGCGATAAAATCCCGCCGCGATATTTTTACGTCCGTGCAAACGTCGGCTAACTGCACAGTATGAGTATGTTCAGAATTGTTTACTGAATCGATTTCTGTCATCTATCTGTATAAATAAAAACTTTTTTACAAAAAAATACAACCGACTTCCAAAAACAACACTACAAAGTGAAAAATAACTTAAATTTCGGAAGTCGGTGTCTAGTTAAATGTATTTTCGTTTTTTTGCCACCGACTTCCGAAATTAAAGTTATTTTTCACTTTGTAGTGTTGTTTTTGGAAGTCGGTTGTATTTTTTTGTAAAAAAGTTTTTATTTTTCACTTTTAAGTTGTGTACCTACCCCACACAAATTCTAATACCACTCCCTGCAAAACAAACTAGAACATCATCCATATAAAAGTGGGGAAAAAATACGTATTATTGAAGCTAACTCAAAAACTACCGAAGCAAAGTTAATCAATTTTATATGGGACCAACTGTGATGTATACCTTCTCGAATAAAACAAAAAAATCCAAATCGGTCCAGCCATCTTCGAGTAATCGGGGAACATAAATAAAAAAAAAAAAAAAAAAAAAAGGTTCCGACGAATTGAGAACCTCCTCCTTTTTGAAGTCGGTTAAAAATGAATGACTATTTATGTTGCTAAGCGCAAAACTCGAGAACGGCTGGACCAAATCAACATTTTTTTTTTAATCAAGTATTCGTTGAAATCCGAGGAACGTTGTTATAAAGAGAAACGTTGGAAAATTTGACGGGAAAATTGGAAAATTCGGGAAATCTGAAAGTGCATTTTCTGTGGGAACTTTGTGTGAATTGGACAGGACAACGTCTGCCGGGTTATACGTGTGCGACTGTGTGCGTGCGTAGATTTGTAATGTGACCACGATTTTTTGCCCTAATCAGTTTAAGTAATTTAATAAATGAAAAAAAAAAAAAAATTCATAATAGTGTAAGTTTAAGAGTGAGAGTGAGTTTGACAGTGTTTGATTTTAACATAATATTCTAATTGGAGTGTTTGGTGCTATCCGTTAATTCCGGCACATGTTATATTGCGTTGTTGTTACTCGTACATTACATGTTAGACCAAATAAAAAATTAAATAACTGATAGACACTGAAATTATTTTTTTTAAATGATTTTATATTTCATAAAATAAGGAAAAGGTTTAGATTAGATTAGATTTGGAGGTTATTAATTTTTATTACTTATCAAGTTATTTAATATAGTTTTCTAAGCAATAATCTGCGCAATGCCGTAGCTTCAAAAGGCTTTTATAGTTCATTAGAAACATTAGATAAGAAAACGTAAAAGTTTCTTGCGCGACAAGAGCGTCGCGCGTCGTTCCATTCGCCGTGTGTAAAAGGGACGAGTTAAAGATGGCGGCTGCCGGACGCAGCCCCGTGCGCGTTTCCGTTCACGCTTCCTTAAATGTTTGAGTCTTGAGCATGGTTTTGAATATCAGCTACGTTGCAAACATCCTCCCCCCCCTCCCTCCTTGGGGACGTGTTCCCCAAGGAGCTCTTGGGAATCTAGTAAGGCTAGTCTAGAGACGGGTCTATGAATGACGCCGTTCTGTTTTTACGTCGACCACCCTGCATACGCCGTCAGCTCCAGGATATAGCTTCACAATGCGGCCCATGAGCCACTTCATAGGTGGCATCTGATCATCCAGGATGAAGACCAGGTCGACGACACGAACGTAATCTTGTGCACGCTGCCAGTTGACGCGTTGCTGCCGAGTAGCTAGATAGTCTTTTGTCCATCGGGACCAGAAGTGCTGTCTTAAGCGTTCAATCAGCTGGTATCTGTTGAAAGACTTGAGTGTACACCAAAATTTTAATAATCATCTCATCTCATAACATCACGCCTGTATTTCGCGAAGGGTTGGGCAGAGGTGCACCTTTAAGTAGTACACCCACATTTCGCCAGTTATGTTTTTCAGTTCCATATGTTATAGGGGGCGAGCCTATTGCCATCAAACGGACACAAATCCAAACTCCGGGCTTCTACTGAGAAATTCCAGATGGAAAACCCAATAACACTTTGCCCGACCCGGGAATCGAACCCAAGACCTCATGCTCAGCAGTAGCGTTTGCGACCACCAGACCAACGAGGCATTATAATAATCATTCATTTGTTATTTTATTATGACTGAGTTTTTAAACATATTTGTCGCATCGTCGGGGTCACCGAGGAACTCTCAGATGATATGGACTTTGAGCGGGAATGGCAGGCATAGGCAGGGTGGTATGTGGCATTGGCAGTGAGATGCAATATGCTGGCGCACAGGTTTGCAAGATGCACAGCGGATGTCAAGATTGCTCATTTTAACCGACTTCAAAAAGGAGGAGGTTCTCAATTCGTCGGACCCTTTTTTTTTTTTTTTGTTTTTTATGTATGTTCCCCGATTACTCGAAGATGGCTTGGCCGATTTGGATTTTTTTTGTTTTATTCGAGAGGGTATACATCACAGTTGATCCCATATAAAATTGATTAACTTTGCTTGGGTAGTTTTTGAGTTAGCTTCAATAATACGTATTTTTCCCCGACTTTTATATGGATGATGTTCTATAGTTTGTTTTGCAGATAGTGGTATTAGAATTTGTGTGGGGTAGGTACACAACTAAAAAGTGAAAACTAAAACCGTTTTTACAAAAAAATACAACCGACTTCCAAAAACAACACTACAAAGAGAAAAATAACTTTAATTTCGGAAGTCGGTGGCAAAAAACGAAAATAAATTTAACTAGACACCGACTTCCGAAATTAAAGTTATTTTTCACTTTGTAGTGTTGTTTTTGGAAGTCGGTTGTATTTTTTTGTAAAAAAGTTTTTAAGGTATACTGACAGTCATTTTACACCTGCAGCCTGTGGGTCAGTTATACGCGTAGATATTTCAATGCCCTACGGGTCCTGTACAATAATGGTTTTAAGATGCCGTTGGGGTTGCCACGCTTTTGCAGTGCATCATGTATGTTTGCAAAGGCCAAAACAGACTGCTTTAGGGCAATAGTGCGTAAAAGAGTGGCTTCCCTGATGCACCGCGTGCGAGGCAGCACCAACGGCCTTCTGAATACCATATTGGGTAGGGTTGAGTGCCCGGTTGTGAGGCACTGGAATGCCGTCCACGGTTCCGGAGGTGCCCTCTTTAATATTAAATAATTATTGAACTGTAAATAATATTGAATAAATATAATAATTAATAATTTTAAGTACTATTAACATAGGTATAAGGATTATTTACTAAAAATGTATGGAATGTTTTATTCTGAAATAAAATGATTAACCATGATGTGTGGCCGAGATGCGAAACATCGGGTCTTCTTCACGATCCGATATAGTTTAGTAGGTATGGGCACTGTAGGGGGTACTCGAACGAACAGATAATTTGAATTTAAAATAATTTTAATAAACTAGTGAACGAAACAAACACATGGATTGGTACTGAGTATTTGCCAAGACTGTCCGAGCTCGACTATCGACTGTAGACTGTCTCAACACTCGGTCCTTCCGCCTTTCCTCGCTGCATCCCCTCTACCGACGATCGTGTCCAAACGGTAGGGCTCACTTGCGTTTCCTCACCTGACTATTTATTTACGAACCAAATTCGTTAGATGGCGCTGTCCGCTTTACTGTGGCATCATCCGTCCACGACATATTTATATGGAAAATAAGTTGAGATGAGAACATAATGGGCTCATTAAAATTATTTATACAGGATGTATCTTGAACTTTCGGAAAAATCAAGGAGATGATCGAGCGAGAATAACTGATGAAACGATAATATTAAAATTAATTACATACCTACTTACTCAAACATCATAAAATTAACATCAGAAAAAAAAACAAAGGTGTGATGGGTGCGCATACAAAGTACCACATATACATATTTTTTATTTCTATTTATACAGTCTACTACGATGAATCTAGCAGCTAGATAAAAAACCTTAGCTAATTATTACAAGAGCTTTAGAAATATTTTTAACGTGCGTTTGACGTAATATTTCTTACGAACATTCAAAGACAAATATTCAGTGTTACTTCCTAGGAGCTCGTGGCTAAGTAATAACAGCCGCATGGGTCGATCGACCAGGTTAAGCTACGCTTGCCGGGGTTGGTCCGTGGATGGGTGACCATCTTTACATACCGAGACTCCTCCGTGCCTCGGAAAGCACGTTAAGCCGTTGGTCCCGGTTGTCATTCGTGGATCTTTGACAGTCGTTACGGGTCGTCAGAAGCCCGAAAGTCTGACAAACCAGTCTTACCAAGGGGTATCGTATTACCCAGTTACTGGGTTGTGGAGGTCAGATAGGCAGTCGCTCCATGTAAAATACTGGTATTCAGCTGCATCCGGTTAGACTGGAAGCCGACCCCAACATAGTTGGGAAAAGGCTAGGCAGATGATGACTTCCTACCTACTGTAACAAAATCAAACATTGTCACCTTTTAGGTACATATAGTTGTAGTTATGTACACCTAGCTCTGTTTATAAAGACAAAAGTTTTTTAGATTTCAAAACTGAGAGCAGGACTTTATCTTATTAATGTTCTTAGGGCCGGCTTCTTGATCCGTAGTTAACTCAACCAATGCTTAAATTAAACAGTAACAAATAGTTGCATTTTCGCTAAATGTGAAGGCTAAACATGAATGAGTTAACATGAATGTATGCATGTTATCTCATTCATGTTATAAAATAGTGACTATGGCATCTATGTCTATGATAAGGATTTGGTTTCCGCACTTAGACCTTCATTGGACCATTGTGCGTGGGCCATGGCGGCCGTCGGGGGTTTATGCCAACCAGCCCACCTCCCTCCAGAAGTTAATCAAATCTCCGGGTTTGTTAAGAACTTCTGTGAATGATCGGGATATTCCGAGAGTTTCTGTTCTAATCTGGGTGACGCCTGTGCATTCAAAAAGCACATGCGCAACGGTTTCCTCAGCCTCCATGCAGGCCCTGCACAGAGGACTGTCCGTTATTCCTATTGTAACTATGGCATTTTGACAAACACATTTAGCAAAAATTCAACCATTAGTTTGATAGTGTGGTGAACATTCATAACTCATGTAATTAGTTATAAGCTGTTGAGTTTCCTAATAAATAAATAAATAAATTAGTTATTAAGTTTAACCTTTGTTTGAGTTAACTACGGATCAAGAAACCAGCCCTTAGCTAACCGAACTGACAGCTGTGCTGCTGGGGAGTTCAAGTAGGTATGTGGAAGTGGTGAAGTGCGGGCGTTTTGGGGGACTGTAGTAATTTTGTCGTTTAAAAAGTGCTGATTCTCAAGAAAGTTTGGTTAAATGACTTATAATTTTAATTGGTCTGCGTTTAAAAATAAAACTAGAGGCCTGTTTATCCCTTTTACTGGGTTTCAAGTATAGAACCCATTAAATGGGTTATCCATATTGAAGGGATAACCGTTTTACTGGGTTTCAAGGCTAAAACCCATTCAAGGAGTTACGTGGCCTGATATAGTATAAACTTTTTTTTACAAAAAAATACAACCGACTTCCAAAAACAACACTACAAAGTGAAAAATAACTTTAATTTCGGAAGTCGGCATCTGGTTAAATGTATTTTCGTTTTTTGCCACCGACTTCCGAAATTAGTTATTTTTCACTTTGTAGTGTTATTTTTGGAAGTCGGTTGTATTTTTTTTGTAAAAACGTTTTTATTTTTCACTTTTTAGCTGTGGTACCTATCCCACAAAAATTCTAATACCACTACGTGCAAAACAAACTAGAACATCATCCATATAAAAGTGGGGAAAAAATACATATTCTTGAAGCTAACTCGAAATCTACCCAAGCAAAATTAATCAATTTTATATGGGACCAACTTTGATGTATACCCTTTCGAATAGAATATTTTCAAATCGGTAGACTACGTAAAAAGTTATGCGTGGTCAAACCATAAAAAAAAAAATACCTACCTACGTGTCGTATTGAGAACCTCCTCCTTTTTTTTTCGTCGGATAAAAATAGTTCGACTCAGTTCATATATTCGATAGCTCATCAATGTTACCCATAGGTAGGTACAAGGTATGGCAATATCGCTTAAGACTGTCCACCGCACCGAGAATGGACGTCAACGAGAAGCAAGAATTCGGCCATAGTAAATGTGCTGTCGCTACTTCGGCGCCGTCATCTGTTTCTGGTGTGGTACTTTTACATAGATATTAGATACCATCTAAATTGATACAAATGATTCGATACATTGCTGCTCAGAAAGTACTCATTAAACATATCAGTTTAGAATTTATAAGAATATTTTGCTCAAAAGTTAAAGAGTATTAAAAAGACTATAGTACCTACACATATACTTACACCATACCTGTAAACATTTCACTGACCTGTAAATATTACACAGGTAACATTATAAAGTCATTCACAGTTCAAAAAGCATGAGCTTTCGACAATAAAATCAGATGAAACAATAAAATTACAATGAAGTGAGATAAGGTGCCTATCCAACAATTGGGCAACATTACCTCACACGCGATAATATCTGCAGAAGTCAATGCGTTTTCAATTATCGCCTTCTCGCTAACATGAATGATTTCTAAACAATATAGCGAACGTACTTGATGCTTTCGACATTACATCTAACTGTGGCAAAAAATTACTTATTTACATTGAAAATTACGTGTCAATTTGGTTTTTAGCAACGCATTTTTACGCTGCCAAATATTGGCGTAAAAATATTTATAACTAGCTCTTCCCGCGCGACTTCGCCCGCGTGGATGTCGCAAAATATCTCACGGGAACCTACTACTGACTCATTAACGCCCAGCCCAAACCCTTGCACCTAGACAGCTGAAATCTTGCACAGAGGTTCCCTTTATAATGTAAATAAATAACCGCCGATAGCCGCGCTAATAATAGCCGGGACCAACGGCTTAACGTGCTTTCCGAGGCACGGAGGAGTCTAGGTATGTAAAGATGGTCACCCATCCACGGACCGACACCGGGAAGCGTAGCTTAACCTAACGGATCGACCCGTGCGGCTGTTATTACTTAGCCACGAGCTCCTCCAGATGCAGCTGAATACCAGTATTAAATAAAAAAAACTGGATGATTTACTTAATTTATGCTTAACCTTTCATAACATTATGTATAAATTAAGTAAATCTTCCAGTTTTTTTTATTTCACATTTTGTGTACTTATTTGACATTCTTTAGAATCGTCTATGCAAAAAGGGTATGACGGTCATGCACCGATTCATTTTGAAACCGGTACGACTTAGAAAAATGGGATTCCTACTGTCGATACAATCTAATTATGCTTTTGTGAGCAAAACAAAGGTGGATTCCACCACATTCAATGTAGACTGTATGATCTGTTCTAAAAGTGTTTAAAGAAAATGTATTCAAACCATGTTCAGGTTAAATTCTTAAGAAATCACTCACTGAAGGGAATTAGTAACTCATTATAAGAAGAACATGATTATGATCAATAAGTTTAACTTAAAAAACATAACAACACACAAAAAACAAAACATAACAACAACAACAACAACATAAAAACAACAACACACAACAACAACACATCAACAACACATCAACAACAACACAACACAACAACAACACACGTTTAACATGTGTTACACACGTGTTACACGTGTTTAACATGTTTCACGTTTTAACATTATAAAACTGAAAAATCATCGAAGAAATTTGAGGTTATAAAATAAACCTCAATTGTCAAATGAAAATCATTTTTAAGGTGATTTAAAAGTAGCGTTTCGGGATTAAATCAAAATACTCAAGTAGGAAGTGGCACTATAAATTAACATACACAGGTACATTTTCTGATTTATTTGTTTACATTTTCATCTGGTACGTTTGGAACAGACTATAGGTAGGTAGACCTATAGTATATTATACACTACACAGTATACATACGAAATATAATATGGACCTCACGTTTTCTACCATCTGATTTAATTTTGATCAAAATAATAACCAAAAATACCAGTTTGTCATCAGTTTGGTGAATTAATTTTATAGTCTAGAATATTTTAATTTTTATTTAGCGATACGTTGTTTAGTATATCTAAAGCATAATTTATGATGTTTGTTTGCTTAAAATTAAATGTTTTAATTTAGACAAAACCAAAGCACTGTAATGTTTTTTGTTCTTATTATGAAACAAGCGGTGTATAGTACTGATTATAGTGTTTAGATTATACATATAATATTACTAGCAGACCCGACAAACGTTGTCCTGTCTGAAAGATCCTAGAACCCAACTGCAGTGCCACCTACCGGGTCCAATTGTCTTTTCAAACCATCCAGGAACTTATTAAAATATATACAAAATTTCATCTAAATCGGTCCAGCCATTTAGGAGGAGTTAGGTGACAAACACACGCACAGAAGAATTATATCTAATAAGATATTCTTTATTTCAGACCACACATACAAGTACACACAATCCCTATACCTAGTATTATTAACAACGACTTTAAAAATAAATTAGTATTTAGTTTTTTTTTTTAGTTTTTAATTAGTTTTTACAAAAAACTAACCTAACAACAACAACTATTAATAACGTGGCCCAACACATGTTGGCACGTGTCTGCGTACTCAGTGTCTAATAAATGGGATGTCCACTTTGTCAAATAATATTTTCAGGATGCTGTTGGAGCTTCCGCGCCACCTACCCAGTGTACAATGCGTGCCACGAAAGATGAAACTTGACGAGCGCAGTATCGCGCCTCCCGCGCTCTTTCCTCCGCCCCGATGACGCCCGGTCCCTTCCCATCTCAGACCTCATACCGCTAAAGAGACCTTTAAATCAGAATAATCAGAATCAGAGAAATATCATCTACTGCGCAAGTCAAACTACGTGGTGTGTCAAGTCTCATCTTTCATGGCACACATAGTAAACGCTGTTCTCTTCCTCAAAGGTATGAAAATCGTCAACATAGGCTTTCGCGAACATCTGCGAAGTAGGTACTGCAGGTATAGAGTACCTAAGTTTTATCTAATATAAATAATTAAGACAGGGTGTAATTTTAATCACCATTAACCTCTTAAGGGGACGTTGTACTCACCATTAGGAATAACTTTTACAATGGGACCAAACCTGAAGTCGCGAAAAAAATTTTCGCGATTTCAGGTTTGCTCCCATAGTAAAAGTTGTTCATAATAATGAGTACAATGACCCCTTAAGAGGTTAACGGTGATTAAAATTACACCCTGTATATGCATCGTAACAGAAATTAGTCAAGTTGTGAAACAAAACATCAAACAATCTATTAATATTATTATAAAGGTCAATGATTTAAAACATCCTTGACCTTAATTACGAGTTCCGCCTACTTAATAGGGCAATTGAAGTTAAAGAAAAAAGTACCTTCCTAGCTCATTTTAATAAAGTTAGTTAATTAACAGATTATGATATACCTATACCTAGCTGTAAAAAATGTTTTTTTTAAAGTGATGACCTAAGTAGATTTATTATTGTAAATAACAAACTACAAAACATACTGACAGATGCAGCAGTAACATCGAGTAGAAAAGTGTTATTAAATATATTGATTGTAAACTATAGTATATACCAACCATTGCAGACGATCTATTCTGTAAAACTTAGGTAAAGTGAGCTTGGAGTGAGCTGTCATTCCACCTGTGACTTTAGTGCGTGTTTTTATACTTACTCGATCACGTGAACGTAAACTTCAATTTGCACTGAAACTGAATAAGCGCCGTTTGGTGATTATAATGGTAAACGCGAAGTTAACGTTAACGTAAATGGGATCGAGTAAGTATAAAAACTCGCACTAAATTCACTGATTTTAGGGATTGACACTATCGACAGCTCACTTGAAGCTCACTTCACCTAAGTTTTTACTGCAAGACTTTTGCAGAATAGATCGACACGACTTTCCTACCAATCAATAAAATATTGAATATAGTTTTAATACATTAACTAGTGACCCGGCCCTGCTTCGCACGGTTTTTACGTCTTGATTAAACATTAAGGTTTCTATAATATATAGGGTGACTGGTAATTAGTGACCGATACTTAAACACATGATTGTACTCATGATAACAAACAACTTTCAAAATCAGCTGTCCCATACATTCATGTTCGCGTAACTCATCTAAATTAGGCAGCAGCTGATTTCTTTTCGCGATTTCAGGTTTGGTCCAAAAGTTGTTTGTTATCATGGGTACAATCATGTGTTTAAGTATCAGTCACCCTATATAAGTTAAATATTAATGTTCTATACCGGAATAAATTCTCTAAATGATAGTGAAAACCGCATCGAAATCCGTTGCCTAGTTTAGAAGAACAACGCGGCCATACAGACAGACACGAAAAGCGACTTTATTTTATAATAAGTATGGATATAATAAGTCAAAAACAAAAAAAGATAATGAATTATAACAAATTCGGTAAAACAAATCTGTAATTTCAGAAACATTTTGATAGGAGTATCCCTAAAAATATATGTAAATGTTTTAGTAGGTACTCAATTATTATTGTTTAATTGTATTCCTTTTTAATAAGTATTTTGTTACAATTCGACTAGCCGAGTTATCAATGCACAACCTATCTACCAATTTCATTCAAAACATTGCCACTGGAACGTTTATTTAATTCAAAATGTAGATATATTAATGCTATAACTTATAAGGTTACTACACATTTCAGGATCAAGCCTAGAAAAAATGGCTAATTTAGGTACTAATAAATTATTAATATGAGACATGCACATGGCCTCAATCCACACAACACCACTTACTCAATTAATTGGACACGTAATTCACTCTTGTTTATGTCTGTACACATCAATTGTGATTGATACTATACATTTTATAATCGTGATTGTTTGTTTTTTATTTAATAATTTTTACTAAATACATTTCAGCTATTTAGTTAACAGAAACGGTTGGCTACTCATCGTTTGTTCAGAATTGCATATTGTGATAACAGGAAACAATTAAAGCATGACTAAAGATTTTTAATTAAAGTTTCCCTCCAGATATTTGGAACAGACAATTTATTAATCAACAATCTACCAAAATCCTCCTTGGTGACCTAAATATGTTATTATCTACACTTCCTGATCTATAAATTACTTTTGTGAATAGTTTTTTTGCACACATAATTATTATTATAGTATTTAAGAACCTGCTAGGTAACCATACCTTCCTTCTGAATCATCTATCCATTTTCCCACTAGGCGAGTGCCTAGTGAGTAGTAGGTTGAGTCCTTGCCTTGTCAGTATTACTTACAGTGACTGGCTTTATATGAGCTCTATATAAAGAAAGTAAGAATTGACAATTATAAAAAAAAACCGGCCAAGTGCGCGTCTTTACACGCACAATGGAGGGTTCCGTAGTTGAAAATAATTTATCCCAAAAACAAACTTATCAATGGATCCCAAAAAAATATTTTTTGTGTCATAAAACTAACACGATCATCCTGCATTAAAAGATTCTGCTACTATCAAAGCCGGAACTTATACAATAAAATTAATAAACACTGTCCAATCTATGGTTTGACGTACCTTATATGCAAAAAAGCAGTTTACTCATTTCTACAAAATAAAGATAAAGATAAAGATAAAGATAAAGATAAAGATAATTTTATTTGTTAAAACATGTGTAACATGATACATGAATATGCACATATTGATGGAAAAATATTTTTATCGGATCAACATGTTTTGCCTCACTCAGCGTACAAAATGTTTATAATATTATGTTGTTAATTAAATTGGCAATTATAAATTATTCATTAATGTCAGTTTCTTAAATAAAATTAGAGTGGGTGCAAAATATAGTCAATAACTCAATATCACAAAATATGTCAAAACACAATAAAATTAAAATCAACGATAAAATTCAAAAGTCATCATTTAAAAAATCAACAATGTTGTAATAGCACTTATCAGTAAGCAACTTTTTGAGTGTTTTCTTAAATAAATTAAAATTCAATTGCTTTATATTATTCGGAATTTTATTGTATATTAATGGGGCCATGCATACAACACTTTTCCTTAAAAGTGCTGTTTTGGCCGCGTATGACTGCACCCAAAGCCTATACTTCTCACGTCTATTTCTATCATAATTATTTGACAAAAGAGGAAACCATTGAGGATTACTTTTTACAAATACAGCCATTTCCAATATATAGAGTGACGGAAGTGTTAAAATTCTGTGCTTAATGAACATTGGTCTGCAACTGTCCATAGTTTGCAACCCAAACATAGCCCGTACACAACGCTTTTGTGCTTTGAACACTGTGTCTTTATCAGTTGAATTGCCCCAGAAAATAATCCCAAATCTCAATATAGATTCCACAAGTCCGTAATAAGCCATTAGTAAGGTGCTTGTATTGACAGTAGGAGCAAGTTTATAGAGGGCAAACGACGAGCTGCTGATTTTTTTACATAATTCATTAATATGTTTTTTCCAATTTAATTGCCGATCTATGATTAATCCCAGAAATCGGGCTGTATCTGCTTCTTGTATATTATTGTCATTGTAAGATAAATTGAATTTTGATAAATTATGTGATTTTTCCCGTTGACTAAAATGCATTATGTTAGTTTTATTAAGATTAATTTTCAAATTATTGTTGCTAAGCCAGGTAATAATAGAGTTTAATGAATTATTTGCGTCAAAATTATAGTCAGATAAATTTTTAGATGTTATAGTTACAGTACTGTCATCAGCGAATAATGTCATGGGTTCTTTAGTTGCATTTGGTAGGTCATTAATATATAATAAGAACAGGGGAGGGCCCAATACACTTCCTTAGGGCACCCCATGTGTAATAAGACGCTTTTGAGAAGAGAAGTTCTGTACCTTTTTAGATTTAATATTAAATTTAGATATTTGAGTTATATGTTGACGGTCGGTAAGATATGATTTTAACAATTCCAAGACATTACCTCTTATCCCGTAGGCTTCAAGTTTATCTAGCAGAATATTGTGGTCTACATAATCAAATGCTTGGGACATGTCACAGTAAATAGAACAAACCGGTAAAGATTTGTCAACATGTGTTGAAACAGTGTATATGAAGTCGTAAATCGCCATATTAATGTTTCTATTTTTTCTGAAACCTTTCTGTTCATCACATAGGATTTTACGTTGTTCTAAGTAACTGTTGAGTTCATTATATAAATATTTCTCAAAAATTTTTGAGAATACGGAAATTAATGCTATGGGTCTATAGTTCTCCATTAAATATTTATGTTCTTTTTTAAATAAAGGTTTAATTATTGTCAATTTGAGATCTTTTGAATAAAACTTACGATGAGACATAAAAGTTTCTAACAGCATAAATAAAAATATGTTTCAAAATCAAACCATTACTCTCACAGAAACAAACCCACATACACACGCACAGACACGCTAACGCACAACCACACACACCCCCACACGTTTACATACACACACCCTTACATCCTCATACATACATACACTACATGCATACTAACATGCCGACACAATCGCACTCACTTACCTTTTAGTAAAATAATGTAACACACGCACAGACGCCGTACCCCACACCCCCTCACACACACATACAACAACACGACTAATGTTAATAAATAAAAATTATTTATTCATACACACGGACAATGGTTATGGTTTTTATTAAGACAATGGTTATGGTTGTGGTTTTTTTACGACAATGGTTATGGTTATGGTGGTTATGGTTTTTTTATGACAATGGTTATGGTTTTTTTTAAGACAATGGTTATGGATATGGTGATTGTGGTTCTTTTCGACAATGGTTATGGTTATGGTTTTTTTACGACAGTGGTTATGGTGGTTATGTTTTTTTTCAAGAAAATGGTTATGGTTTTTTTACGACAATGGTTATGGTTCTTTTACGACAATAGTTATGGTTATGGTGGTTATGGTTTTTTTACGACAATAATTATGGTTATGGTGGGAGTGGTTTTTTTACGACAATGGTTATGGTTATGGTGGTTATGGTTTTTTAAGACAATGGTTATGGTTATGGTTTTTTTACGACAATGGTTATGGTTATGGTGGTAATGGTTTTTTTATGACACTGGTTCTGTTTTTTTAAGACAATGGTTACGGTTTTGGTGGTTGTTTTTTATGACAGTGGTTGTGGTTATGGTGGTTGTTTTTTTACGACAATGGTTGTTTTTGTAAAACAATGGTTATGGTTATGTTTTTTTATGACAATGGTTATGGTGGTTATGTTTTTTTATGGCAATGGTTGTGGTGGTTGTGTTTTTTTAACGACAGTGGTTATGTTTTTTTTTTAAGAAAATGGTTATGGTTTTTTTAACGACACCGGTTATGGTTTTTTTACGATAATAGTTATGGTTATGGTGGTTATGGTTTTATAAGACAATGGTTATGGTTTTTTTTAAGACAATGGATATGGTTTTTTTACGACAGTAATTATGGTTATGGTGGGTGTGGTTTTTTTTACGACAATGGTTATGGTTTTGGTGGTTATGGTTTTTTTAAGACAATGGTTATGGTTATGGTATACTAAGCTGATAAGCGGTTTTGGTTTCAGGTTAAACGTTGGATACAGATCGTGTTTGTTGTAATTTGCTTAGTTGTCTTCGAAAAAACCATTCCTTTACTCTGGCATTAGTAGGCCATAATATATCAGCTGCAACTGCTTTCTCAAAAATTTTTTCTGGTACTCCGATCTTAAATGACTTATAGTCAGTCCCCTTTAGGTTTAAGTTCTTCCACGGTACAGTTACCCGTCAGCCACATCTTTTGGAGGTAACATAGAATATTAGTGGCCGCGGACATCATGTTCCATAAGTGAATGTATTTACGGAACTCAACGGCTTTCAGTGGGGTAGCCTCTGGTCCCGCAGTGCCTCTAATAGAATTAAATCGCTTAGTTTTGTATTTGCGTGCCTCTACCATTCATTGTTGGCAGCGTGGTCGTCAGTTTATGGTGCTGGAATAATGACAGGGTCGTCTATGACAGGTGCAGTTGCACGGTTGCCTGAACAGGTTTAGTAGGCTGCGAGGAACTTATGGGTTGCAAAGGTGTGTCCAGCAAATCGCTTTCTACTTGCACAGCAATGGTAATATACGGCAGAACTATAATTTTGTTATCTTTTTGCTGTAAGCTGCGGTGCTTAATCTTTGGCTTCGAGTTAACTATGCTACTAAACAACCGATTGCCGTTTGCATTCACAGTCTCCGGTTGAGAAGGTATGTCTGGAGATATGATATGAACGTCTGCATTCTGGTGCTTGCTCAAATTTATTCAACTTTTCGTTGCAAGCTTCAATCTTCTTCGTGCAATCGGTGAGCGCGATATGATACTGTGCTATAGTAGATACTCCCGGCGATTGTGGGGGCGGGTGACTTTTATTCCGAGCAGATACATTTTTTTGTATAATTAGCGTGCTTACTGTTAACGGCAGCTCGTAGTTACGACCACCTTTCCTTGGAGCACAGCAACATTCAAGGCATACCCAAGTACCTAGCTCTTTCTTCAAGCGTAAGCTGCCGGTTATTACATAGGCAATAGAAAATTTTAATACATTCTGCCGCCGTGCATTTGAATGTACGGCGGCAGATTGTATTAAAATTTCAAAAAAAGCAAAAAAAAAGAAGAAGAAAAGAAAAAAAAACCACCAAAATAAAAAAAAAAGCAAAACCAGACTGTAACTCCGTATTGCATCCAGATTATATCACAACAAGTAAAATTACAAAATAGTAGAATAAAATAATTATTAATAAAAAATTGCGACTTCCATGCGAAGCTTCGAGCGGTCAATCGGCACACCTGTGCGGACATCTGTGTCCCTGTGTCCCGCACCACCCGCACGTGCGTAAATAGTGCGTCTGTGTGCGTTGCAGCGAAGCGACCGCGGGTTGTCGTAGGTCAGGGATTGTAGGCGTTAAGCAAATATTTTGAAAATTATTTCCTAATTACGATCTACGAAGAGATTTAAGATGGTAATAACATGAATTGAAACGTCCTTTTCTTCAGCTTTACACAATTATAAGTCACTTGTACTATAAACTACTTTAAACTATTTTTACGACAAAAAAACTGCGGAGCAAATAAAAAAACGGTGTTGCTTTAAGCGTCACTGTATAAATTCTCTTATGTAACGATAGTCACCCATCCACGAATCAACCGCGGCTAACGTAGCTTAACCTGATCGATCGACACATGCGGCTGTTAACTTAGCCACGATCTCCTCTACTAACACTACCTGGGTATTATTAACATTATGGATCTTTGTTGTCCGAATAAAGAAATATTGATTTTGATTTGATCCGAAAACAGAAATACGCTAGTTTTAACTAAAAACTTTTTTACAAAAAAATACAACCGACTTCCAAAAACAGCACTACAAAGTGAAAAATAACTTTAATTTCGGAAGTCGGTGTCTAGTTAAATGTATTTTCGTTTTTTGCCACCGACTTCCGAAATTAAAGTTATTTTTCACTTTGTAGTGCTGTTTTTGGAAGTCGGTTGTATTTTTTTGTAAAAAAGTTTTTATTTTTCACTTTTTAGTTGTGTACCTACCCCACACAAATTCTTATACCACTATCTGCAAAACAAACTGGAACATCATACATATAAAAGTCAGGAAAAAATACGTATTATTGAAGCTAACTCAAAAACTACCGAAGCAAAGTTAATAAATTTTATATGGGACCAACTGTGATGACCCCTCTCGAATAAAACAAAAAATACCCAAATCGGTCCAGCCATCTTCGAGTAATCGGGGAACATACATAAAAAAAAAATAAAAAAATAAAGGTTCCGACGAATTGAGAACCTCCTCCTTTTTGAAGTCGGTTAAAAAGATTGCACTTTTCGTGCTGACAATGATGCGAACGAATTCTTTATGCCTATTCCTCCCCTTTTTACGGTTCCGTTGTCAACAAGGAGCCCGTATAGTTTCGCTACGTCCGTCCGTCTATCCGTCTGTCCGTCCGCAGCTTAGCTCAGGACTCTTAGTACTAAAAAGCTATAATTTGGCATGGATATACATATTCATCACGCCGACAAAGTGGTAAAATAAAATCATGAAAAAAAAAAATTTTTAGGGTAGGTGGTACCTTCTGTACACGTAAAGCGGGGATGTTTTTTTTTTCTCGTCCACCCCATGGTGTGGGGTATTGTTGGATGGGTTTTTCAAAAATATTGTGGGTTTGTTAAGACAATTTTTCGATGTAGGGATCCGTTTCTGAAATGCTAATTTTCGTTAGAATCCTCCCCCCCCCCCCCCCCTTACCAGCTAAACGGTTAGTTTTTATTAGATATGAATTAAAGCATATTAGGTCTTTACCTATGAAATTGCCGTTCTGCAGTACTGGCCATTTCAAAACAAAATAATTTTTGTTTGGCTAAAAATTCTAATTTCAAATTAATTTTATTTTAAAAACATGGATGTTTTTTTCCAAAAGTAGTCATTTGTTTATTGATTAGTGTTACATTTTCATCGCATTTCAATCTTTTTCGTCATCATGGATACGTTAAAAATTCGAGTAATTATGGAATATGAGTACCGTCGTGGCAGCAACGCGGCACAAGAGGCACGCAACATCAACGACGTTTACGGAGCTAACACTACAAACCAACGCACCACTTGCTATTGGTTTGCTCGCTTCCGTTCTGGAAATTTCGACCTGAAAAATGAACCTCGCGGTCGTCCGAAGACTTTGGTCGACAATGACGAATTAAAGGCGATTGTGGAAGCTGATGATACACAATCTACGGCTGAATTAGCAGCAGCTTTCGACGTTAGCGTCAAAACAATATTGGTCCATTTGCGTCAAATTGGTAAGGTAAAAAAGCTTGACAAATGGGTGCCCCACGAACTCAATGATCGCCAGCGCGAAGTACGCGTCGAGACGTGCCTTGCACTGCTCAACAGACACACAAATGAAGGAATTTTGAACCGCATTGTTACCTGCGATGAAAAATGGATTCTGTTTGATAACCGCAAGCGCTCAGCAAGTTAGTTGGATCCTGGTTCAGCACCTAAACAATGCCCTAAACGAAAACTTACCCCTAGAAAAGTGATGGTCACTGTTTGGTGGTCTAGCGCCGGTGTGATTCATCACAGCTTCTTACCAAACGGGGTGAGCATTACTTCAGATGTGTACTGTGAAGAACTGAACACAATGATGGAGAAGCTGGCACATCTCCAACCAGCATTGGTCAATCGCTCGTCTCCGCTGCTCCTGCACGACAACGCGCGACCTCATACTGCACAGCAGACGGTTTCCAAGTTGCAAGAACTGGGGTTGGAAGCTCTCCGTCATCCGCCCTACTCACCAGACCTTGCGCCTATAGACTACTACTTTTTCCAGAATTTGGATAACTTCTTGGCGGGAAAAAAGTTCAATACCCGAGAGGCAGTACAAAATGCCTTCGAAGAATTTGTTGCCTCCCGTCCAGCTGATTTCTTTAAGAAGGGCATCAATAAACTGCCACTGCGTTGGCAAAGATGCATTGATTGCATGGGTGATTACTTCGATTAATACGAATAAAAAATGCATGAAAAAAATTCGTTTGAATTTTTTCATACAAAACGGCAATTTCATAGGTAAAGACCTATTATTAATTCGTGATAGTAATATTTTATTGAATAACATATCTCCAGTCAACAACCGTAACTAAGCGACATTAGTCTATGACACGCCTCCGCCGTGATTCCCAGGAATCAGAGGCGCCAGAAGTAGCTCGTCGAGGTGGCGGATCCATGTGCGGTCGGCGGGTCACTCACTGTACCAAACTCCCAATTCCTTCCCGATACAGAGTACAGAGTAGTTGCGAGCTTGCACTCTGCTTCCGACTGCAAACTCTCACTCCTTCTCTTCTGTCTCTATGTAGTGCCTTTGGTGGAGCTCTAATCTTGGCTGCCAATCTCGTTCTTACCTCTCTTCCGAACATGAGCATATAGGGTGAGTCGCCTAAGATGACCGGCGTAGCCCGGAGGAGATTCTAACAATACGGACCTTGTGTAGTATCCCACCACTCTCCCCCACCCTACGGAACCCTTCGGTGAAAAAAACGGTGAAGGAAAAGTCACTCCTACTCACAGAGAGGAGGCTTGTGTCCCAGCAGTGAGAACATTATAAGCTACGCTACGCTAGTTATTCTATGCTACGTTAAGCCTACGTATTTAATATTAATATATATATATATATATATATATATAATTATATATATTTTTATAAATCAAAAATTCAAGAGACTGCTTAGCTATCTTCTCAACACCGTAATTTTCCATTATTATTACCTACTATTTAAGTTCGAGTTTCGAGCATTAGGTTGTTGTGGAATAGTCAATGCCATTGCCATGTCCAATCGTATTTTTAGGGTTCCGTACCTCAAAAGGAAAAAACGGAACCCTTATAGGATCACTCGTGTGTCTGTCTGTCTGTCTGTCACAGCCAATTTGCTCCGAATTTATTGGACCGATTAAGTTGAAATATGGTACACATATGAATTTTTGTGACCCAAATACGGACGGGTAAAGTAAATAAATGAATTTTGAATATAGAGGTCACTTTTGGGGGGCAAATAAGAAAATTTTAAAAAAAAGTTTTGCAAACTACACCATGTGGGATGTCAAATGAAAGGGCTTACTATGAGGGTCTCAAATTTTTTTTTTTTAATTTTAAAATAAATTGTTTTAAAGTTATTTAAGAAAATAGACGAAAATTGACCATTCCCCCCCTTATCTCCGAAACTGATGAGCCTAAAATTTTGAAAAAAATACAGAAAATAGATCTTTACCTGTAGATTACAGGAAAACCTATAAGAAGTCTGTGGTCTTAAAATAACCTGGTAAATCTATCAATATTGTGAGTACAAACTTACATTTACAGTTGGAATGTATGGGAGAACATGTTTTTCAACTACAATGTTAAGTTTGTTCTTAACATAAATTCATCCCAACTACGGAACCCTTCATTGTGCGTGGTCCGACACGCACTTGGCCGGTTTTTTTTAATCTATTTTGAGATCAACAGCTGCCAAATAGTACGTTGAATAATATTCGTTAATTTATGTATCAATCAAATCCCATCTTGTTTTAATAATTCGATAAACTTTAATTAAACCGTGTCGCAGGTTTATTAATACTTAGAATATTAAAAATGCATATAAATAACTCATCAGTGATGAATGTCGGTGATTTTGTCATTTGGAATGGATATAAGGCAATGCCAACCAGTCTATTTATTATTAAATAGTCCATAGATCACAGAAAAAATTATAATTCAGTTGTTTTTAAAATGGGCAATTTTATTACCAGAGTAATAAAATTGCCCATTTTAAAAACAACTGAATTATTAATTTTTACATTGGCTATTATTAGTAACTGTATTGTTACAAGGCTGAAATGAGTGATAATAAGAACTGTGCTGGTTTTAGCCGTCAAGTCTTTTTTTTTTTTTTTTGTGGATGGGAAATCATCAAATGACTTCTCCAGCTCTGGGCAGTGCGGGAGGGCGTGTCAGACTTTTACTGACTAAAACCCACCCGTGTTCCTTCAGCTGGTCCTTACCGGACGGCGAGCTGCCCATTACTCGTCGTCCGCAAGCCCGCGCCTACGGTGGCCGGGACTCGGCGATAGATTCCCGCCGCCCAGGGCGTCTCCTACGGCGGCTAGGGGCGCGAGGGCGCGGCTGTTGCCTCGCCCTCACGCGTTCCGCTTCCTCCTTCGCGAGCATTACTGCTTCGCAGAAGGAGGTGACGGCCTCCCATGCACTTTCGCTCCGCACCATGGCCTGGACGGCGAGAGATCGCCGCCGCCGATCGCCTCCGTGAGAACACGGCGGTCAAGTCTGGATATTTATTTATGAAAGCGTGCTCCCAAGCTCGTCCCAAGCGTGTTCAATTGGATTCAGGTCCGGGCCATGCAATTGATGCCAATGTCCTCAAAATACTTATTTACAATTTGAGCTGATGTGGCTTGGTGTTGTCTTGCATGAAAGTTGAATTTTCACCCATATTAATTAAATATCATGCTCATTATGAATTTCTTCCACATATCTTGCACTAGTTAGCGTACCTTTTTCTGTCAGAAAAAATTCGTGCGACTCTCTGAAGATATTCCAGCCCAAACCATAACAGATACACCGCTGAACGGCACTCTTTTCTCAAAACAAGCTGAAATAAAACGTTCCCCTGGCCTGAACCGTCCGTAGACTCTTCGCCACCCATCATGCGTGTACAACATAAATCTAGATTGGTCAGAAAATATTTCTTTTGCCCATTCTTCGTCTCCCCATTGTGTGTGTTCACGGGCGTAATGTAATCTTGCTTCCCGATGTTACCTTTCAAGTTTTGGACCATTTGCGGGTCTATGTGGCGTCAAATTAGCTTCTAGGAGCCGCCGCCTTACAGTTCGCTCGCTTACGTTGTGTCTACGGATATCCCGAAGTTGATTTGTTACTTCAACTGCCGCGAGGTGCCGATTTCGGAACATGAACGTAGCAATAAATCAATCCTCTCGAGCCGTAGTTCATCTCGGTCTGCCGGTTCCTGGTCATCTTATGTTCTGCCTAGTTTCTCGGAAACGTTAGGCGACTCGCTGCACTGTAGAAAATGACATGCCTAATGTTCTTGCTGTACTTCGCTGACTTCTGCCTTCTTCTTGACGATACGCGTACATTCTTAGAAGAATGACTAGAGTGTTAGTGACGTGATAGTAATTTAATAATGATGGTGAAAGACGACAATGACCTCTGTTTATCATTTTGATTTGACAGATTGAGAACAAAAGTGAGACAACACGCAAAAGTAAAACAACCGCGAATTGAATTTATTTCCAAATTAGAAGTTTTTAAAATTTAAACTTTTTAAATTATGTTTTAGATCATTTACCTAAGGCTTTATTTCACATGATATTAAAATTCTCTGTATATATTACAGAGAATCTGTTAGTTTCATGTGTGTTTATTGTGCATTATTAATTTGCAAGTATAAGATCTATAAAACAGGGAGTTTCCGTCATCGACCCTTATTATTTGACCGCAAGTGTAGTACTCGTGGGTATTTCCTTTTCATGCCCGCATAGCTAAAGGTCCATTTACACGGTGCAATTGTACATGTTTTATTTGCCTGTGGCATACCATAAAATTTAAGAGCAATAAACTGACATCGTCTAAACAAGACGTTCAATATTGTTGCACGATACGGGCAAGAAAGTTGTCATACAAAATTGGTATAGGTGTAAGCAGCACGTACAATAAAGTCGCATTCAATTCTGGCATGAAAATTTTCCATCACTCAAACATAAGCGAACGAAACAAGACGTTCAATAAAACTTAATGAAATATTTGGCAGCGCAAATAAGGGTACTATTTGAATCAATTGTACAAAGACATGCAACTCTGTGTTTAGACGAGGCAAAACTTGCATGCAATAATCGCCTAACAATTTTATTGCGTTGGTGTAAGTCGCATGCAATTGTATTGAATGGAAAAACTTCGCGCGCCAATTAGCAGACACAATAGAAATTTTATTGTTATCCGCACACATGGTGTGCAATCGACATTTCAAGAGTTAAATTGTTGTATGCCATTTTATGAAAATCCATGCCGTGAAAACACTTGCATGCAATTCTAAAGTGGCAATAAAATTGAACATGCTTTATGCGATTATTGCTCTTGAACTTTCCAGAAACTTGCACTGTGTAAATGGAGCTTAATGTAACATACATGTAAAATGCGGGGAATCAGTAATTTATCTCAATACGTTTATATGTAATTGCCGTAACGCAGTTCGGTGCAAACAAACAGCAAATTAAGTCATTCCGTCTGTGTGGTAGCGCCTCGAATGATCGTGTTGCTCCGGCGATCGCGTTCAGCCTCTGACACATCTGCCCGCTTAGTTGAAAGGGCAGGCCTGGTGAAGGTCGCGCTCTGACCGCATCCGCTTCGAGCCTAGACTAAGCGCTAATGTTTAAAGTAATCGATTTAAAAAAAAAACTACTTATAGCTCGTAGTTTACCTACTTATATGAGTGATTGGAATGAATTTTTTCATATTGTTACTTTGTTACCTTAATCATCTTAATGATTGTTCAATGCTGCTGTACCTCAGCACCTTTGCCAATACTTCAGAGAAAGGGTTTCGGTCGAGCCATGTTCGAGCCTGCAACTAGGTACATAGTATCCCATACCCTGAAAAAAACAATTGAGTAAACATGTAAGTAGATAGAGAAGCGATATAAAACGTAGAATTTTAAACATACTCGTACACGTATATTTTAGAACTACGTCTGTTGGGTCGTGTGACTGACACTGGCATGGCCACCATCAGAGATTTTAGTTTTGTTAGCACAAAAAATTTGTCGACATTTGCCGCCAAATATCAGAATTTGTCAGTCACTGGTTCAAAAGTTATAAGGTTTCATAGGTGGCCGATCTGGAGAGTATCTCCCCAGCTTGGCCTCATTTATATCTTAAAAACTAGGCCACCTAACGAAGATCTGTTTTCTCCCAGATTTAGTCGGTTCTTAGTATAAGATATAATGAGTTAAATTTTTCGTCCGTGCCTCGGAAAGCACGTTAAGCCGTTGGTCCCGGCTGTCATTCGTGGATCTTTGACAGTCGTTACAGGTCGTCGAAAGCCCGAAAGTCTGACAACCAGTCTTACCAAGGGGTATCGTATTACCCAGTTACTGGGTTGTCAGATAGGCAGTCGCTCCATGTAAAATACTGGTATTCAGCTGCATCCGGTTAGACTGGAAGCAAACCTTAACATACTTGGGTAAATATGTTGTGGTTGTTCCCAAGTATGATTGCATGACTTCAATTTTTAAGTATACTCCAAGAGTTATAGTATATTAAGTATAGTCGAAGAGTTTACGGTAATATCTTTATAGATAGAACACGGTAATTATTGTGTACCGGTACACACTATAGTTAGTACACGGTAATTAGTGTGTACCGGTACACACTATAGTTAGTACACGGTAATTAGTGTGTACCGGTACACACTATAGTTAGTACACGGTAATTAGTGTGTACCGGTATACACTATAGTTAGTACACGGTAATTAGTGTGTACCGTTACACACTATATAGTACACGGTCATTAGTGTGTACCGGTACACACTATAGTTAGTACCTACACGGTAATTAGTGTGTACCGATAACACTCAATCATTGGCGGAAGCTTGCACACATATACTATTATTATTATTTCCATTTATTTCGGACAAAATCCATATAAGTGTAAGCTGTGTGTGTTTCTTACAATCTATGTTAGTAGGTACACCAGGGTAGGTAGGTATGCGGTCCTATCTTCCCGTAACTATTCCCACCCAGTGAGCCTGAATGGGACAGTCGTGGCGGGATGCAATCATTTGCAAAATGCTATTGGTGCTACCGCACAGTCTTTGAAATAATGACGCCACTTTCTTACGCATTATAGCGTGAAAACCGTAAACGCGCGCATTTGCGAACATTTGTTACGCACTACAATGTCACGGTAACCCCAACAGCATTCTGAATGCATTATTATACTGAATACGTAGGACGTTGTAGGCTCGTTGCGTATACCGAACCCACAGGGCGCTCGAGTAAAAAGATTGGCAATAAGTGAGGAGCTCGTGGCTAAGTAATAACAGCCGCACGGGTCGATCCATCAGGTTAAGCTACGCTTGCCGGGGTTGGTCAGTGGATGGGTGACCATTCTTTACATACCGAGACTCCTCCGTGCCTCGGAAAGCACGTTAAGCCGTTGGTCCCGGCTGTCATTCGTGGATCTTTGACAGTTGTTACGGGTCGTCAGAAGCCCGAAAGTCTGACAACCAGTCTTACCAAAGGGTATCGTATTACCCAGTAACTGGGTTGTGGTGGTCAGATAGGCAGTCGCTCCATGTAAAATACTGGTATTCAGCTGCATCCGGTTAGACTGGAAGCCGACCCCAACATAGTTGGGAAAAGGCTAAGCAGATGATGAATAAGTGTGGAAATCGTGGACTGTATATTTCTTCGGTGCTAGAGATAGTGGAACGGAGGCTCGGTGGCAGAATTTAAACTAGTTTTCTCACTTTCAGACGTTTATTGAAGACAACAAAAGCAAACACGTCTGTATCACAGACGATCCATTTCGAGAGATATTCGGTACATTCAGTGAACCAAACGAATGAATTAATTATCATGTTACCAAGCTTAAAAATTAAATATCTACAGATATAATTGCATGTTATGCTTTGTTGGTGTTGCCAACAATAAGCACTAAAAAGTGTTATTTTTACTTCCTTAGTACATCGAGCGAACTTACGGGCCAGCATATTGCTCCTTACCGCCAACGCCCTACGTTCTCTTTTTTTATCTGCGTCATCCTTTAAGTCCTCCGTGACCAGATTACCCAGATATTTAAAGCTACTCACAATTTTCAAGGCCGTTCCATCGACCATGATCAGAGGCACTGCACCAGGTCTCTGATTGCCTGCACTAAAAATCAGTACCTCACTTTTTTGTGTATTGTACCTCAGACCATGCTCGGATGCATAGCGTTCACATATTTGAACCAATGTCCTCAGGGCGTTGACCGAGGGGGCCAGCAGAACCATATCATCAGCATAGCTTATGTTGTTGACACATGTTCCGTCAATGTAGCATCCGACATTTGTCCTGCTGAGCTCCTCGATCAACTGGTTCACATATAGGCTGAAGAGGCCGGTCGAGGTTAGGCCGCCCTGCCTCACCCCGCATTCCAACCTATATTCGTCAGATAGTCCCATTACGGAGCACCGGTGTAGGCGCGTTCCCTGAGGCTGCGACCGGCCCGCCGGTTGAACGCGTCCCAGAGGGTCATGGCCATCCGGCTAGTCCGGGGATACCGCACGGTCTCCTGTGAGGCGGCGAGCCTCCTTGCCGGATTACCGCCATGGGATCTGGAGGCAAAAGTCCTCGCGCACGTGTGGGAGTGGCGCGAGGAGACGAAACGCCGGGGCGTAACTCCGCTGCCACGAGAAATCACGGTACAGCGGACAGAACTCCGGCGGGATCTCATGGCGACATGGAGAGTGCGGTTGTCCCAACCCAGCGCTGGGCACGCCACAATTGCGGCGATAAGTCCCCTCTTTGAGAAGTGGTTGGAGAGGCGCCACGGCATCCTCACCTTCCGCCTGACGCAGGTCCTGACTGGACACGGTTGTTTCGGGAGGTTCCTGTTTCGGATAAGGCGGGAGGAAACGCCCGGGTGTCACCATTGTGTGGATCGCCCGGAGGACACGGTGGAGCATACAGTGGAGGTCTGCCCGGCTTGGGCGGAGCACCGCCGTGTTCTCACGGAGGCGATCGGCGGCGGCGATCTCTCGCGTCCAAACCTGGTCCAGGCCATGGTGCGGAGCGAGAATGCATGGGAGGCCGTCACCTCCTTTTGCGAAGCAGTAATGCTCGCGAAGGAGGAAGCGGAACGCGTGAGGGAGAGGCAACAGCTGCGCCCTCGCGCCCCTAGCCGTCGTAGGAGACGCCCTGGGCGGCGGGAATCGATCGCCGATTCCCGGTCACCGTAGGCGCGGGCTTGCGGACGACGAGTAATGGGCAGCTCGTCGTCCGGTAAGGACCAGGCCTGGGTCGACGGCGCATTGTGTTCCACGCGCTCCTCAAAGAGATGTCAGCAGTGACGGGGTCAATTGGGCCTATGCCGCCGGGGTCGCGGGTAGTTCGAAAGAGATACCGTGGCCCTGGCACGGGCAACTGAAGGAACATGGGTTTTAGTCAGTAAAAGTCTGACACGCCCTCCCGATCTGCCCAGAGCGGGAGGGCGTGTCGCCGTGGCCGTGTAGTCATGGCGAGAAGTCATTTGATGATTTCCCATCCACCAAAAAAAAAAAAGTTGAGAGGTGTCAAGGGACACCCGGATGGAACGAAGTTCCTTTCGATTAATTAGTGAAGGAATTGTAATAATTTTTTTTTTTAAGTTATAACAATATTTTTTTTATTATTAACAAATATAATGTAATATTTATATTACATTATATTTGTTATATGTCTGTCTCTCTTATAGAAAGATTAAGTTTACTTAATCTTTCTATAAGAGAGACAGACAGAGAAACATGCGCACGTCGCACAGCTTACAATAGCTTACTATAGCAAAAAGTGTCGTTACAACTTTTCGTGAGAATTTTTTCCGTCTAGCCCCCTTTCACAACGCGCGATAAGGAACTTCGTTCTAAAAAAACCATCTCACCTGGTTAGTCTGGTTTTTATACCAGAATTTAAGAATCCTGCTATATTCCGTTGGCATACCCGTTTCCTCCAGCTTTCGCCACAGTATGTCATAGGCCACTGTGTCAAAAGCTTTTGATACATCGAGGAAACAAGCATGGGGCGTGTCTTCGTGAATTGCACTATCTGTATCAGTGGCTAGAACGCTTCTACATATCGAGGCTGGAAAGCGATTTTGTCGTTTTCAAAAAATGGTAAAAGAATTTGCATCATTGAAATCAGAAAAAATACTGCGTTAGACGGTCTGAGCAACGTTTTCCTACGATATTTTTTTTATATATTTATAGTATTATATATTTATAGTATTATAGATATATATTTATAGTATTTATAGTATTAAAAAAAAAAAAAAAAAAAAAAAAAAAAAAAAAAAAAAAAAAAAAAAAAAAAAAAAAAAAAAATTGCATGCAGCGGAGATGAGAATGTTGAGATGGATGTGTGGAGTGACAAGAATGGATAAAGTGAGAAATGAGTATATAAGAGGAAGTTTGAAAGTGGCGCCAGTGACAGAAAAGTTGAAAGGAAATCGTTTGTCTTGGTATGGGCATGTAATGAGGAGAGACGAAACGCATGTGACTAAAAGAGTGATGAATATAGATGTTGATGGATGGAGAGGCAGAGGAAGGCCAAAGAAAAGATGGATGGATTGTGTGAGGAATGATATGAAAGAGAAGGGAGTGAATGATAGCGTGACGGTTGACAGGGGAGAATGGAAGAAGAAAACGTGTTGCGCCGACCCCAAGTAATATGGGATAAGGGCAGGAAGATGATGATAGTATATATTTATATATATATTTATATTTTTAAATGTTATATATATACAGCAAAATCATTATAACGATTTTGGTGCGATGCAACGATTAAAATTATAACGATTTTGTTGTAACTTTGAATTTTAAAGTTATTTCGTTGTTCCATATGGTCCAAGATACAGCAATATTGCTTGCTGCATCGAATTGAAATACCAATTTGCTGTAACTACTATAAAACGTATGTACTTAGTACGCATGTACTAACATTAGAATGCTATCATTAGTGGCGTCTGATAAATTTCATTAAAAGAAATACGTGTTCCAAAAATGACCTCTCTGATTCAGCTAGTTTACGAATTATGAATTTTTGAAATAGTTTTTGGCTCTGGTGTAAGGTTCAACTTTTCGAGATACTACAAGATAGCTTTCTTGTGTCTATATAGTTCAATTAAAGTTGAGATGGTCTGCGTTCAGTTGTTCAAAGCTAGGTACTTTGTTCAAGTATATTATACTGACAGAGAGTATGCATCATTTAAGGTTGGTGTTTCTGTGAGTAATTTTGAGAAGCTTTGTGATCCAGAGATATGGCCAGTGTATGTAGAATTAAGTGAATGGATCTGGTTTCGTCGCTCAACCAAACCAGACAAACTGTAAACCGAGTAGACGCATCAATATTTTATATCAGAACGCCAGAGGTCTTCGGACTAAGACTACGCAACTCTTGTCGCTACTTGAATCTTCGGGGTCGGATTTATTTGCCTTCACTGAAAGCGGTCTAAATGAAGCTATTCCTGATGCTGAATTCATGCTCCCAGGATATCAAATATTGAGATGTGACAGGGCGGACGGCCGTAAGCAAGGCGGCGCACTTTTAGTGGCCACACCGCGTTTCGAGCTGCGACAGGTGTCGGTGCCAGGTGATATTGATATTGACTGTCATAACTTTGAGTTAGTTTGCGCTGCCGTTTATTTTCAGAATCGATTTTTATTTGCTCTTTGTATTGTTTATATTCCGCCACAAGCAGATGAGAATGAATACATGTTGTTGTTTAGCCTAATAGAAAATATGAGTGTTAAATATAAAACAAATTTAATTGTTTTAGGGGATTTTAATATGTACTCGTGCAATAATAATATTTCCAATTATTATGAATACTTTATGGCATTCTGTGAGTTCACTCAGAGTAATGCAGTACCAAACTGCAGCAATAGGCAGTTGGACCTCGTGTTGAGCGCGCGTGGTGGCGTGTCGGTGGGCGCGGCGGACGAGGGCATGCAGCCCGTGGATGCCTACCATCCCGCGCTAGCCGTGTGCGTGGAGATGCGCGCGACACCGCCCCCCGCACCCCTCGCGTCTTCGCCTTCTGGGACTAGTGAGCCACCGCATAATATGCGTAGGTTTCTACATTCAACTTGTAAATTATGGAATTTTAATAAAGCTGACTTTTATCAAATGTATACTTTGTTAGCGGAAATAAAATGGAATGAGATGTACCATTTACGTGATCCGGAAACAGTTTTAAATTTATTTTATAGTAAGATTTACGAAATTTTTGACAAGTGTGTGCCATTGAAAAATAATAATAATAATTCAATTAATAATAGATATATTTACCCAGTATGGTACACTCCGGAAATTATTAAGAATATTAAAATAAAGTACAATTTACATAAAAAATATAAATCAAGTAAATCGCGGACTGATTATTTGGAATTTGCGTCGTACAGAGCAATAGTTAAAGCCGAAACCGCACTGGCACATGACCAGTACCGCAACCGAGTGCAGGCACATTTGGCTAATGATCCGCGAGCGTTTTGGGGATACATAAGATCCAGGAAGGGCGGCTCGAATTGTAGAAGGCTAATTGTAGACGGGCGTGTTTTGTCGGATTATGAATGTGCCCACGAATTTGCCCAGTTCTTTAAATCTGTGTACAATCCGGAGCCGCCTGTGCTGAGCGTGGAGGCGGCGAGCGCGAGCGCGGGCACGGGCACGAGCGCGAGCGCCTGGGCGCACCTCGCGCGCCTGCGTCCTGCTGACGTGCGGTGCGCGCTTGCGCGTTTGCCGCCAAAACGCTCTGCGGGGCCTGACGGTATTCCAGTGTTTATTTTTAGAGACTGCCGTGCAGTGTTAATTGACCCGTTGCTACACTTATTCAATGTGTGTATAGGGACCGGAAAATTTCCTGACCGCTGGAAACTCACTAGGGTTGTACCGGTGCCTAAAGGAAAAGGTGGTTCTGCACCCAGTGACTACAGACCGGTGGCGGTTTTATGTACTCCAGCGAAAGTATTTGAATCGGCAATTTACAACAGCCTGTATCCACAAATAAGCTCTCTGTTGTCTGACGCTCAGCACGGCTTTCGTCCTGGGCGGGGGACAACAGGGAATTTACTGGATCTCATGACGCACATAGTACCAACGGTGGATGCTGGTCATCAAGTAGATGTGGCCTATTTTGATTATAGGAAGGCTTTTGACACCGTGGACAATGACATCCTCCTAGCTAAGTTGGCAAGCGTCGGCTGCACACCACACACTTTGGCCTTTTTTGCCAGTTATTTAAGAGACCGATGTCAGTACGTTGACTGTAGTGGACAGTATTCTGAACCTTACTTTACAAGATCCGGGGTCAGTCAGGGTACTAATTTGGGGCCCTTTCTATTCATTTTAATGATCAACGACTTGCCGAATATAATAAATAAATCTATACCATTGTTATTTGCCGACGATTTAAAATTAGTTCATGAAATAAGGCAAAATGCGGATCATGAGGCGCTGCAGCAAGATATAAATAAGGTTGTTGAATGGAGTTCGGGAAATAAATTATATTTCAACGTGGACAAATGTTCAGTGTTATCGTTCACACGTGCGCGCAATCCGAGTCACTGTGAATATTATATGGACGGAACACCGCTGCAACGCGTCACTGAAGTTAGGGACTTAGGCGTGCACTTCACTGCCGACTTACATTTTAGAAATCATATCACCAAAGTTTGTAGAAAAGCATACCGCAACTTGGGAATGGTGTTACGTCTTTCTAACCAGTTTACCAACTTTTGTGCTCTGAGGGCACTATACGAAGCCCTTGTGAAAAGTCATTTAGAATGCAATGCAATAGTCTGGACACCTCATGAAATTAAGTACAAATTAATGTTGGAACGTATACAAAACAAATTTCTAAGATATATGTATTTTAAACAGTATGGGGTATACCCTGGATATCCACTGCTGTATCCTACCCTATTTCTATTAGGTACTATTGGCTATTTTAAACTTGAGGTGAGAAGGGAGGTAGCTCTCGCCACTTATGTATTTAAAGTTATGCGTGGTGGGATACACAATCCTGTCGTTCTAGGGATAGTCAGGTTGTGTGTCCCGGATGAGTATGTGTCGCGCCGGCGGCGGCCGCCGCTGCTGCGTGTGCCGGTGGCGCGGACCAACTTGCTGCAGCAGGCGCCCCTCACGCGCGCTTTGCGGGCGCTCAACGCGATATCACAACAGGTCGATCTATTTAGCTGCACACTGAGTGAATTTACACGAACTGCATATTGTATTACTTCCAAAAATTAATAATACTTACTGACTGTTCGATAGATATTGGATAATATTAGAAATAAGTTGTTGAAGTTGTTATTACTACATTATATATAAGTACTTATTGAACTAACTATTGCATTAGGTTAATTTAAGACCTGTAATAATAGTTGTGTTATGTAAATAAATAAATAAATAAATAAATATTTGACCGTATGAACACGATCTTAACCAGTAGTTAGGTCACTACCTTAGTTCAGCTGCCCCGCTGGGCAAGAGCAGTGGCCTCAACTTACAAGTTGTAGGTTATGTGTTCGAACCCAGGCAGGCAAATGTTACCTAATTTATTTCAACATCACTGCTCTCAAAAAGGTGAAGCAAACATTGTGAGAAAACCAAAAAATTGAGGACAGCACTGGGCCCCCGTGGTTGATTGCGGCCTACTCTCATAGAGAAGATGTTTGTGTCCCAGCAGTGGGAACGTTATAGGCAGATTATGCTAAGGCAGCGGGTCCCACCGTCCATCATGCTCTATAAGGTTACATGGTCATTCCATCATATTTACAAGTAGAGAACTTAATATTCACTCAATCCCTACTAGTTGACAATGTTATTAACATCAAGATAACCAATAAATTATTAATTTTATAACACGATCCTACTAAACATCTTTTCTACATAGTTATATAATGGGCATAAGTAGGCTATAATCGTATGGAGAATATTTTACTGTGTGCGTCATTTGACTCTAATGAATTTCAATTAAGTTGTTGTTATTTATACTGCAGTGAGATGAATGTAAGGGTTATGAGTCAAATGGCAAAGTTGATGGCATTGTCATATCAGACAAATATTAAAAAAAAGATCTACGTTGTCGGTGGGCCTTTTGCGATGACAAATCAGATGTTTAAGGAGTTTAATTTTGATCGATTGTAACGAAAGTTTCTATTTACAATGGTACCTGCCGGTCTATTCTGTAAATATCTCACCGTGAAAACTTAGGTGAAGTGATCTTAAAGTGAACTGTCAATAGTGTCAACCTCTAGCATCAAATGGAATCACGGCTCACTTTACGCTCACTTCACGCTCACTTCACCTAAGTTATCACGGTGAGATTTTTACAGAATAGCACTACTGCTTACAATTAATTGTAACTGTTATATAATTTCGATAATGTGTTCATGTCGCAGGAAATTAGGTATTATTCAGAAACACCGGTCAGTCGGACTTACGCACCGAGGGTACCGTAGGTACTTCAGTGTTTTTTTAGTTCAGATAAATTTATTTATCTATTTGTCAGATAATATGATCCGAACTGTGTTAGTAGGTAAAGAATTTAAATCAATCTGCCTAGCCTTTTCCCAATTATATTGGGGTCGTCTTCCAGTCTAATCGGATGCAGCTGAATACCAGTATTTTACATAGAGCGACTGCCTATCTGACCACAACCCCGTAACTGGGTAATACGATACCCATTGGTAAGACCAGACTTTCCAGCTTCTGACGACCCGTAACAACTGTCAAAAATCCACGAATGGCAGCCGGAAGCAACAGCTTAACGTGCTTTCCGAGGCACGGAGGAGTCTCGGTAAAAATCGTCACCCATCCACGGTCAATCCCGGCAAGCGTAGCTTAACCTAATGGATCGCCCCGAGAGGCTGTTATTACTTAGCCAGGAGCTACTCGTAGGTGAAGAATTTAAATTTAAACAACAATTAATATATATTATTTTATTTTGTCGTCCCAACCACAATGCTTACCCAGAGCGAGTGTATCGGACACTGATATTTACTAGAAACTGTCTTCAGAATGTTGTTGTTGCTGCCGCTCAACAGCGACGTCACACGCTCCCACGCTTGCGTCTTATTGCGTAAAAGTGCGGGCTCAGCAGCACCATGTCGTCGGCATAACTTATATTATTATTATTTTTTATTGTTTATTAATCAAAGAAAACAGTTTACACACATTTGTTAAAAGTTTGAACATACCACACAAACCATAGCGGGTTTAACAGTGGTATGGCTAGTCACGGCAAATCGGTGTCACTACATATTAATTACTAGCTGCGCCCCGCGGTTTCACCCGCGTGGACCGATATAAAAAGTAGCCTATGTGTTAATCCAGAGTATAAGCTATCTACATACCAAATTTCATCCAAATCGGTCCAGCCGATTGAGCGTGAAGAAGTAACAAACATACACACACACGCACACAGACACTCTCAAACTTTCGCCTTTATAATATTAGGTGTTTACCTATGAAATTGCCGTTCTGCAGTACTGGCCATTTCAAATCTAAATAATTTTTGTTTGGCTAAGAATTCTAATTTCAAATTAATTTTATTTTAAAAACATGGATTTTTATTCCCAAAAGTAGTCATTTGTTTATTGATTAGTGTTACATTTTCATCGCATTTAAATTTTTTTCGTCATCATGGATACGTTAAAAATTCGAGTAATTATGGAATATGAGTACCGTCGTGGCAGCAACGCGGCATAAGCGGCACGCAACATCAACGACGTTTACGGAGCTAACACTACAAACCAACGCACCACTTGTTATTGGTTTGCTCGCTTCCGTTCTGGAAATTTCGACCTGAAAAATGAACCTCGCGGTCGTCCGAAGACTTTGGTCGACAATGACGAATTAAAGGCGATTGTGGAAGCTGATGATACACAATCTACGGCTGAATTAGCAGCAGCTTTCGACGTTAGCGTCAAAACAATATTGGTCCATTTGCGTCAAATTGGCAAGGTAAAAAAGCTTGACAAATGGGTGCCCCACGAACTCAATGATCGCCAGCGCGAAGTACGCGTCGAGACATGCCTTGCACTGCTCAACAGACACACAAATGAAGGAATTTTGAACCGCATTGTTACCTGCGATGAAAAATAGATTCTGTTTGATAACCGCAAGCGCTCAGCAAGTTGGTTGGATCCTGGTTCAGCACCTAAACAATGCCCTAAACGAAAACTTACCCCTAGAAACTGGTCACTGTTTGGTGGTCTAGCGCCGGTGTGATTCATCACAGCTTCTTACCAAACGGGGTGAACATTACTTCAGATGTGTACTGTGAAGAACTGAACACAATGATGGAGAAGCTGGCACATCTCCAACCAGCATTGGTCAATCGCTCGTCTCCGCTGCTCCTGCACGACAACGCGCGACCTCATACTGCACAGCAGACGGTCTCCAAGTTGCAAGAACTGGGGTTGGAAGCTCTCCGTCATCCGCCCTACTCACCAGACCTTGCGCCTACAGACTACTACTTTTTCCAGAATTTGGATAACTTCTTGGCGGGAAAAAAATTCAATACTCGAGAGGCAGTACAAAATGCCTTTGAAGAATTTGTTGCCTCCCGTCCAGCTGATTTCTTTAAGAAGGGCATCAATAAACTGCCACTGCGTTGGCAAAGATGCATTGATTGCATGGGTGATTACTTCGATTAATACAAATAAAAAATGCATGAAAAAAATTCGTTTAATTTTTTTCATACAAAACGGCAATTTCATAGGTAAAGACCTATTATTAGTGTGAAGTGAGATATAGTGTGATGTGATGATTACTTATTGAACAATTACAAGTAGGTATACTTGGCTTCAGGTAAAAAGAACGCTGGACGAGAGTGGGAGGGGATGTGTGTCTGCGCATGGGTAACAGGCGCGCGAGGAGACCGCCCGAGTCTCTCCAGCGTTTCCTTTACGTGACGCGCCTTGTACATAGATATTTTTTCCTCGATAGATGGATAGATAGATAGAACACTCTTCACTCTCTCTTCTTCACCTATGTTTTCTTCTTGTGGTGTGCATACACCACAAAAATTACAGATATAAATGTTGAAATTTTACAATGGGCGGTCTTATCGCTAAAAGCGATCTAGATCGCACTATAATCTAGAAAGTATATATTGACAGCGACTCCATCATCATGACAATCTACAAGCATGCTACTGAGCTCGCCAATCAGCCTGGGGCGAGGAAATTCCCCCTTGCCTCACGCCACACTCTAGCTTGAACTCCTCAGATAAACAATCCGCCCACTTAACGACATTTAATTGATTGCCATACCAAAATTTTAGAATTTCCACTAGTTTTGTAAATATATTTTGTTTACCAGTTTACCCCACAGGACCTCATCAAACTAGATCAAAGACTACAAGATAAGATACTAGTTAATGTAAATAATAAATAAATGAAATTAATAAACGAAGAATATTTTTCATCTGAAATTTTAACAAATATAACTTACACTGTGAAATACAAAGTAATTTTTTACATTTGCGGAAAATCACCCATATTTAAACAAAATAACTTATGAATCGGTGTTTTTAGCATTTATTGATTAAATTCAGTATAATACATGATAAACAGAAGTTACAAATTCCTAACTTGTTCAGTTGTTGCTTGTTGATCGACGGTTGTTGCGATAGAGCTCGTACAAAATAGGTCTAAAACTGAGAACTTTTACGGCCCCCTATTTCTTCATTTTAGAAG
The DNA here is from genome assembly GCA_946251885.1 of Cosmia pyralina. Classification (NCBI taxonomy): domain Eukaryota; kingdom Metazoa; phylum Arthropoda; class Insecta; order Lepidoptera; family Noctuidae; genus Cosmia; species Cosmia pyralina. The sequence continues at coordinate 17,740,012 of OX276342.1, read as the reverse complement.
ATTAAAAAAAAACGTATATATTTGTACTCTATTCGATGAGTTCTAGACAATGACACCCCACATACCAGGGTAAGAAAAAAAAATTAATCCAAAGTTTATTGCATATTTATTGTATGGTTAAATTTTTAACTTTATTTTATTATTTTTTGTTATAGCGGCAATAAAAATAAATAATTTATGAAAATTTCAACAGTCTACTTATCGGCTCATGAGTACAGCCTGCTGGCAGACAGACGGATGGACGGGCAGCGGAGGCTTAATAATACAGTTCTGTTTGGAACGCTTCGGGTAAGGAACCTTACAAAAGAACAAACGGAATATCCGTATTATTCGTTATAGCCGGGTAGTAAAACTAATGATATCTGGAAAGTATATTAGATGGATATCCAGATAGCATGCTCAAATCGTTACTATGTTATTGATCACGTCATTGAGTGTCAAGTGCTCCAAAATTACGCATTAGATAAATAATTGACTTAACCAGCAATAAAAAGTCTTTGTTTTTGGAAACCGAAATAGAAGTGATGTACTTAACAGAAATTAGAGTGCCAACTTTAAATGATCTTTAGTTTTAGGATAACCCTAGATAACATTATTGTTGCGAATATTCTGGAAAGATAACTTTGTTTAGCATTGCAGCTCTCTTGCACGTGGTTTCTAACAAAACCTGATAAGGCAGTAAGTCTTATCATGTGGTTTTATTAACAACACGTTAGAATAAACACCGATAACCTTCCTGTTCACACATGTATCTTTGCGGTAGGTTTATCAAATGATGAAATAAAAAGTTTTCCATGAAATGCAAGGTTTTTCCATGTGAAATTTTTCGGACCGTTTCTGGCGTCCGTTGTTGTAATAAGACAAGAACATCCTCTTTCTACGATAAATATTCATGGTAGTATTGTCCTGCATTTAAACCGATGTTGAATAGAATATGGTGGGAGGATAGTGGAGTTGACTTCAGTTGCACATAAAGGCCAGCGGTTAATTGCGTAACACATTATTGCAATAGTTTTCATTTTTTGGACAGAGGAGCTCGTTGCTAAGTAATAACAGCCGCACGGGTCGATCCATCAGGTTAAGCTACGCTTGCCAGGGTCGGTCCGTGGATGGGTGACCATTTTTAAATACCGAGACTCCTCCGTGCCTCGGAAAGCACGTTAAGCCGTTGGTCCCGGCTGTCATTCGTGGATCTTTGACAGTAGTTACGGGTCGTCAGAAGCCCGAAAGCCTGACAACCAGTCTTACCAAGGGGTATTTTGTATTAACCAGTTAATGGGCATGTCAGATAGGCAGTCGCTCCATGTAAAATACTGGTATTCAGCTGCATCCGGTTAGACTGGAAGCCGACCCCAACATAGTTGGGAAAAGGCTAGGCAGATTGATTGAGTTTTCATTTTGACAATTCGACAATATTCATTGCGTTATATACCTACGTTGTCGAGCAGAAGAATTTTTCAAACACAAGAAGCAATGGTTTAGGAAAATTACCTTCAAAATCCTTCGGATTGAGGTACAAAGTATGTTACTCAATTGGGGTGCAGGATTGAGCAGCAGATTTTGTGATTTGCGCGAGGGGTGAAGTGCCAATATCCTACGCGAGTAGGTATTTTCAAAAATGCTATCTGTTTCATACCGCTTGCTCTGCCTCCCTCCAGGCGTGATAGAGAGAGTTGCAAGTCTTGGAGGCAATTACCTACATTTCCTTTCTGAAATATTGTTTCAGCGATAACGTTTTCACCCCCCCTAACCTAATCCTCTACGAAATAAGACAATTTTGGACTCATTTAACTATTGACCTAAAGATGCTTTAATCAAAGCTTGTTGCTTTTTTAAGAGCAACCAAACTCCGATTTTTTTCCTTTTTCAAATTCAGGTATATAAATTTGGAACATTGGCGATACCGAAATGATGGCCAGTATATCAGCTTCAAAACGGCACAAAATTACTTTCTCCGACTACTCTATATTTTGATGATTTAGAACTATAAACACAAAAATGTGCGGTGGCTCGATTTAGGAGTCCGTGCGTGTATTTCAAATTTGTTTCTGTCACTTTTAAAGTGTATTGTATAGCGCTAGAACGACTTGGAAACAGGGGGCCTTACCATTATTGTTTGCAGCAGGACAAGTGAGGTACTTGCAGGGCCTACCCTGCAAAGGCTCCGTCAGAACCTAAAAGTTGAAGGGCACAGGTATAAACTGAAACTTGAAAGAAAAGAAAGAAAGAAAATACGTTTATTTGCGGTAAACATGACGCAAAGGACAACAAAATAAAATAAACAATGTAAAAAGCAAGTTTTGGGGAAAATATGCGTCACTAGTTTGCTAGTTTATAAAGTATGAAACCCCCCAAAAGTTCCTAAGCATCGTTTGAGAATACGTAGTTCACTGTCTTAACAATATGTAATAACAATATCAGTCGTCAACTGGCGTAATTAGCTGGAAATTAATAAAAATTGTTGCGCCCCGTTTATTATCTTAGGGATTCCCGCACTATTATACAATAGGTACTAATAAAGAATTTGCTGAACTCTCATATCATCGGGTCACTCGTATCAATGGTACATACCTATTAATAGTAAAGTTTCATATTACTGTAGAATATAAATAGTAGTCAACTGGAGCAGTAGCATCAGTGATGACCATGTCTTCTTACGGGTTGTGTTGTGCTCTTGTTGTTCTAATTGCACAAACATGTGCAGGTTACGGACAAGAAGAAATTATAAAAAGTAGTTTAACATTTATTATCGACGATACGGCATCAATGTCCGATGAAATACGTCAAGTGAAAGAAGAAGTCAATACAATATTTGAGAAAGTGTCGAGTTCGAATGCATCGCAGATAGAAAATTTCGTTCTGGTCACATTTAATGATCCGAGTAAGTATCAATGTGTTTATACAGGGTGTAATTTTAATAACCGTTAACCTCCTAAGAGTTCATTGTACTCATCATTATGAACAACTTTTACTATGGAACCAAATATCTGAAATCACGAAAAAAAAACAGCTGCTGTGTTTTGACATTTATGTTCTCGCATGTGCATGCAAAATGTAGGGAAGCTAATTTTATTTTTCACGATTTTATGTTTGGACTCATAGTAAAAGCTGTTCATAATGATGAGTACAATGCTTCCTTAAGGGGTTACACTAACCAAAGTGGTGTCTTATCTTGCGACCTGGACGCATCGACCTGGCAACCTAACGAAGAAAAGGTTGCTGGGTGGTAAGAAGGTAGTGGGAAGAGGTCAACCAGTTAATTCATTTGAAAATCACTAAGTTTTTTTAAATTCAACAATTTGCAAATTCTACCCTTGCCAGCATCATCAACTACTCCATGGGCACCTCTAAATTTTTTTAAAATATTATGTAATATTTTAAATACGTTATCTGATTAAATGAAGATATCTTCTGCGTAATTTGTACGCTTAATCCCATAGTCAAATTTTGAGACAACTGGTGTCAAAGTTCCTGTACGTAGATGATTTTAGAAAATGGTTGATAAACTTCTCCCTTCACTTTAACTGTTAACTGTTTTAGAAAATTTGATTACATCGAAAGGCTTGATAAAGTATTAGGTACTGTAACAAATCTACTAACCTAAAAAAATAAAAGGGAAAGATAGACTTCAAACAAAATATAATTTAAAAGGAAAAATAGAAAATACAAATTAAATTTTAAAAAAAGCACCTCCCTACCTATATACACACCCTCAGATTTTAGAAAATAACGAAAACTTAAATTGGCACCAGGCCAGGCCAGACGACAAGCCTCGTCAGCTCCCAGGCTTGATAATCCAAAGCAGCGTGGGTGGGTCCCTCCAGCAATGATGGTGTTATCCAGATATATTCACAGACACCATCTCAAAAAATAGATATAGTCTGACTTTTTGACGCAGAAGTTTCCCTCTTGGAAATCAGATTCGGAAAAGCCCCGGGAATGTCATGAATGAATTTTCACCACGTCCGTTGTTTTTCTCCTGGTTCTTTTTTAGAGTTCTTTCAATTTTTGAAGTCTTTCTTTCAAAAATGCCACTTGTCAGTAATTGAAACGGCCAGAAATATCAGTTTTCATTCAAGAACCTCTTCGATGAATTCTGAGAGAGTGTCAATTATTTTTATGAATCTAATTTAGGATACAGTTATTCAGTAAACAATCATAATTATTTATAAAATACAATATTTGAGCTAACATATTGATAAAAAATAATTTAAATTATATAAATCAAAAATAACCTTCATAGACTAAGCCAGTAAGAAACTCTCAGAGAAAATTTTGAAGAAAAAGTAATGACAGCATGTCAGCCTGACATAAGTGTCATAACATTATAAATTAAGAAAATTAAAGAAAACAAATCGTTTTAGACCGATTCGCAAAATACTAATGCTCAATAAATGAGTATGATATATACATATATTAATAAATGTAAAGTGTAAGTATACGATGTAAAATGTCTGTAGTACGTAGATGCTATAGTACCCAATGGAATAGCAATGCAGACCATTCAATTTGACAGTTTTTGACGTTCAAAAATGGATGATTCTCAAACTAATTTTAATAAATTAATTTTAAAAGCCAAAAATCTTGATTTGAATGTCTTTGTTTCAGCTGCCCAAGTTCGAGTCATCACTAAAGATCAAAATGAGTTTAAAAGAGCTTTGGAAGCCATAGATGTCCACGGCGGCAGTGATTGTCCCGAATATGCCATGAAAGGCATCGAGCTAGGTCTCAAAGAAAGCTTGCCGCATTCCTACTTGTATGTGATCACTGACGCCTCAGCTAAGGACTACACCAGCTTTGAAGCAATCAAGAGCATTTCGCAGAGGAAACAGAGTCAGGTAATTATACTTTCACTATATACTTTTTCGTAAACATCGGTAAATGTTATGTAATATATTTACTATTTATATACCTAAATATGGTCTCTATGCGACCTGTAACATAATTTTACGTGTCCCTAAATTGTTATAAGTCAATGGAGGCTGCAACTAAAAAAAATGTTAAATCTTTAACCTTAGCCAAAAGTGTCCACCTCACTTTATCGGATAATATACACTGGGCCGCAAAGAAAGCGGATCGCTTATTATAAAAACGCGATACCTTTTAAAATATTTCAGCAATCCTTCTAAAACAAAAATTAAACTAAAGGTTTTACTTCTTCCTATATTTGTAATGAAATAATCATTACAAATATAAGAAGAAGTAAAACTTTATTTATTTTTGAGGTAGCAGGACACTTGCTCTAAAGACATTTCCGCGAAAGACACTTGCGCGAACCCACTTGCGCAAATAGACTTTTGCGCGCATGGACATTTGCGCGAAAGACACTTGCGTGAATCTGAAACTCTAAAGGCAGTATCGAAATTAAAGGCTGACATACGCTAGAGAACACATGAATTGGCTCTGGATGACTGGTCAAGAGTAATGTTTTCGGACGAGTCGAGGTTCATGCTATACATGCACGATGGGAGGCAAAGATTCTAGAGAAGATCAGCAGAGTGCTATAACCAAGCTTGCATTGAAGAGAAAGTGCCATACGGCGGAGGCTCCATACACGTGTGTACTGGAATTTCTTCCGAAAGCCGCACCGTGCTAGGGTGATAGAAAATGGCTGCAGAAAGATACGTGAATGGAATCTTAAATGAGCATGTTGGCCCATTTTTAGTAAACATGGGCGAGAACACCATCTTTATGCAAGATAACGTTCGTCCCCATACTGCTCGGATAGTGATTGACTACCTTGAAGATATCGCTATGGGGTGCGCACATGGAGCGGCCGACACGCAGCCCAGACTTGAACCCCATCGAGCATGCCTGGAACGAACTGGGACGAAGTGTACACCAGTGAAATTCCCGTCCAATCACGCTTCGTGAACGGAAAGAAGCACTAATAGAGGAATGGGAGAATATTCCTCAGCATCGGCTCAGAAATCTGGTGGAAAGCATGCCAAGTCTTATAACAGCTGTATTAACAGCTCGTGGTGGGAATACAAAATACTAAAATGTGAAAAAAATACATATTTGGTAGCGTAGCACATTTTTCGAAATCTACTGAAAATGGTAATTTTTACTTAACTTACTTTTATTCTAAATTAACTGCATAATTTCTAACTTTTATGACATTGATTTAAGAACTATAAAATTGTCTATAGTACAGTCTTTATTTCATAAAGCTAGCTCCAATGTTTTGGAAGTTATTGAGGTTTTTGTTACCACCCTAATTGCGTAACACACTATCAATAGGAATCAGTTTAATTTTGATAGTTCATAGGTTCAACAACATTCATTGCGTTATTTACGTTGTCAAGCAGATAAATTTTTCGAACATTTAAAGTAATGGATTAGCAATTTGCTTAAAAATTATTCAGATTCTGATCGATAGTGTGTACGCATTACGCAATGCGGCCCAGTGTATTAACACTGGAATTTGAAAACATTGTAAAAGCCAATAATTTTTAAAAGAGTACCCGTGGAGTCTCTTGTCGGCTTTTCTCAATAGAAAACAACCAATATTGGAACCTTCCACCTAGCTTCTGACGTGTTATACGAGCACGTGTCCATGCAGGTTTAAGTAAAATAAAATACTTTGCCAAAAATAAAAGTCGTTTCCCAGCAATAATTTTTGCTCAATGTTATAATACGCGCCACGAAAGATGAGACTTGACCGCGCCTCCCGCGCTCTTTCCGCTGCCGCCCCGATGACGCCCGGTCCCTTCGCTAAAGAGACCTAAAATCGTCTACTGCGCAAGTCAAACCACGTAGTGTGTCAAGTTTCAGCATTCGTGGCGCGTATTATACTGACTTTTATGTACAGATGATAACGGGCTATTTGATGGTCTTTTTAACCAACTACAAAAAAGGAGGACCCGTATGTATGTATGTTTGTCCGCGATTTTCTCAAAAACGAATAAACCAATTTTGATGATTATTTCATTAACGTGATCTACATACTTTCAGAAAGGTTTTAATAGATAATGCATTATTATATATATTCATTATTCTTATGTACGAAGTTATATGCATAAATGTATCTCCGGCATTTCTAAGCGGATTTTGATGATTCCTCTTATGGTTCGACTTGGGCTTACCTACTTATGTAATTGTATATTCAACTAAAAAGGGAAAAATAAATTTACTTTAAAACAGTAAAAACCGACTTCAAAACCAAAAACAAATAAAATAACTTTCATGAAACACTTAACAGCTTCTGAAGTCGGTGTCTTCAATTCTTCAATGCACTTTAGCTTGACACCGACTTCAGAAGCTGTTAAGTGTTTTATGAAAGTTATTTTATTTGTTTTTGGTTTTGAAGTCGGTTTTTACTTTTTTTAAAGTAAATTTTTACACTGCACGTAGTAAAATTTGGCTACTACTTCCTTAAGGCACTGAGTAAAAAAGCTACAGTGGCTTATCTGGGCAGTGAACGGTGATCTTGAATAAATTACCTACCGGCCGCTCGGTAGATAAACACGTGTCCGTCCGTGCGTAACTGCTGCACGCTCGAACTGTTGCGTAACTGAGACTGACTGAGATTTCGAAGTCTGTCGTTACGGCCGGTTTTAGGGTTCCATACCTCAAAAGGAAAATACGGAACCCTTTTTTTTTTTTTTTTTTTTTGTGGATGGGAAATCATCAAATGACTTCTCCCGCTCCGGGCAGAGCGGGAGGGTGTGTCAGACTTTTACTGACTAAAACCCACCCGTGTTCCTTCAGTTGCCCGTGCCAGGGCCACGGTATCTCTTTCGAACTACCCGCGACCCCGGCGGCTTCGGCCCTATTGGACCCCGTCACTGCTGACATCTCTTTGAGGCGCGCGTGGAACACAACGCGCCGTCGACCCGGGCCTGGTCCTTACCGGACGGCGAGCTGCCCATTACTCGTCGACCGCAAGCCCGCGCCTACGGTGGCCGGGAATCGGCGATAGATTCCCGCCGCCCAGGGCGTCTCCTGCGGCGGCTAGGGGCGCGAGGGCGCGGCTGTTGCCTCTCCCTCTCGCGTCCCGCCTCCTCCTTTGCGAGCATTACTGCTTCGCAGAAGGAGGTGACGGCCTCCCATGCACTCTCGCTCCGCACCATGGCCTGGACCAAGTTTGGACGCGAGAGATCGCCGCCGCCGATCGCCTCCGTGAGAACACGGCGGTGCTCCGCCCAAGCCGGGCAGACCTCCACTGTATGCTCCACCGTGTCCTCCGGGCGATCTACACAATGGTGACACCCGGGCGTTTCCTCCCGCCTTATCCGAAACAGGAACCTCCCGAAACAACCGTGTCCGGTGAGGACCTGCGTCAGGCGGAAGGTGAGGACGCCGTGGCGCCTCTCCAACCACTCCTCAAAGAGGGGACTTATCACCGCAATTGTGGCGTGCCCAGCGCTGGGTTGCGACAACGGAACCCTTATAGGATCACTCATGTGTCTGTCTGTCCGTCTGTCACAGCCAATTTGCTCCGATTCTAATAGACCGATTAAGTTGACATTTGGTACACATAGGAATTTCTGTGACCCAAACACGGACGGGTAAAGTAAATAAATGAATTTTTAATATAGAGGTCACTTTTGGGGGGCAAATAAGAAAATTAAAAAAAAAAGTTTTGCAATCTACACCATGTGGCATGTCAAATGAAAGGGCTTACTATGAGGGTCTCAAATATATTTTTTTTTATAATTTTAAAATAAATTGTTTTAAATTGATTTAAGAAAATAGACGAAAATTGACCAGTACCCCCTCTTATCTCGGAAACTACTTAGCCTAAAATTTTGAAAAAAATACAGAAAATAGATCTGTATGTGTGTGTGTCTGTGTGTGTGTGTCTGATGTGTGTGATGTGTCTGTGTGTGTTTGACCTGTAGATTACAGGAAAACCTATAGGAAGTTTGTGGTCTTAAAATAACATGGTAAATCTCTCAATATTAAATTATAATTATAATTATAATTATTATTATTTATTATATTAAAGTACAAACTTACATTTACAGTTGGAATGTATGGGAGAACATGTTTGTCAACTACAATGTTAAGTTTGTCCTTAGGATAACTACGGAACCCTTCATTGTGCGTGGTCCGACACGCATTTAGTCGGCTTTTTTATGAGGATAAACTAGTGTATCATAATTATAGTTTGCTTAAAGCTTGTTAATGAAGTGAATTTACGTTTTCATTGGATTTCGTGTTTTCTGTTTTCAGGTAGTTTTTATACTGACTGGGACATGTGGTTCGAAGAGCAATGCTGAGTATCAAGTGTATCACAAAGTGGCAGAAGCTACGGGTGGACAAGTTTTCCATATGATGAAAGATGATGTCAAAGACGTAAGATTCCTTATTCTCTAAATTATTGGACCGATTTTAATTTATCTTACCAGTTATGTACTTCTAAGGGCTGATTGTCCAATAGTCAGATAATTTTTATCAGTGGAATAAATATGGCGGTTTGAGAGCTTTTGTATGGAAAATATGTCAAACTGTCACATTTTTTCTTCAGGTAAAAGTTATCAACCTATCCAAACTCAAACTCAAACTCAAAGCATTTATTTCAAATAAACCAATTACAGGCACTTTTGAATTGTCAATGGGTCGGTCAGTCAGAAAGATGAAGCTAGTTGCCCATTCCAAAGCGTAGGAGATCCCTATGGAGAAGAACGGGCAAGAAACTCCACGGACACTCTTTTAAATCATAATATTTTTACAAAATATTAAAATATACATGTGAGAACAATGTAGAAAGACGTGCACGTTAAAAAGCGTCCGTAATAAAAAGATAAAAAACTAAAACAACTAAATTAAATATTAAAATTAAACATAAGCCATGGCAGCTAAGAGACGACCAGTCCCAACTGACGGCGCCCGTTCACGAACATGACGCATGGATCAGCACACATATTGAACAATCAGCCCTAAATCTAATCTACTTGTATGTACTTCTGTCCACAGATATTAAAGTATGTTGAGGAGTCTATCACAGGCAGATTAGTTACGCTCGCCAACAAAAAACTTACACCCGGCTATGGAAAAAAAATTACAGTAAGTATAACGTTTTTTACCTAACAGAGCACCTTTTGAGACTTGTTTAAGTCTGAGTCTTTTTAAAAGCTTATAATAATTAATTATATTGGAACAACTAGCTTCTGCCCGTGGCTTCGCCTGCGTGGAAGTCTGAAAATATCCCACGCGAACGTAGTACCAGGTGTTACCTATCTGTGTGCCAAATTTCATCCAAATCCGTTCAGCCGTTTTAGCGCCAATCGGGAACATTCATCCAGACAAACGGACAAATATTCTTCGTTACTATTTTATTATATGTATTCGTATAGATATTTTTTTTTCATTTCGTCTTCAGTTTCCTGTCGATTCCCACACTGGAGACGTACTGATTTCTGTAACTGGAAAGGAACCCAGGATCGGAGAAGTAACAGGTCCAGGTGGAAACAAGCTAACTACGGAGCCTATTGTCTCCGGTAAACGTGAAATGGCGGTACGTACCTACCTACCCACCTACCTAAACCTTCCTGCAGTCGGCATTGATATACTGGCTACTTTGCTAACTGGCTAACCATTTTCCTATGTCTGGCAGTGCGTCCCTCTTCTAAAGTCTAAGCCGACGTACGCACGGACGTAAAAATATCGCGGCTATTTTTTTTCGCGCACTGAATTTTCAACGCTCTGCTTAGCGCCGAGAGTTGAAAATCCAAAAGTGTGTTTTTTCGACGCGCTGGGATGCACTCTGTTGTTGTTAGGTTGGATTCTCGAAGCTCGGCTCAACACCGAGAGTTGAAAATCCAGTGCACGGTAAAATCCCGCCGCGATATTTTTACGTCCGTGCGTACGTCGGCTTATAGTATTTTATCTCACGAAGCAACGCGCGCTTTACTTGTGGTAACCATGTGTACAAACACCCTGTGAATGTGTGCGTCAGCACATACACTCACAAACACACTTCCGACTTCACCCGGGTCTCAGACGGTACCGAGAGCTCCTGCGCTCACACACACATTCACAGCGTGTTAGAACACTTGTTTACCACAAGCACAGATTAATACAGATGGGACACTCAGCAGTTTAGGTATGAAACTACAAGTACGCGGGGGCTCAATCTCATTGGGTCCATTCAGTGTGCTGCCACACACCAACCGGCTCGCACGTTAGTTCGATACTCACTCACGCGTTGCGTCGTAAAAGAAGACAACCCTAACGAGTCAGAAGGTATAAAAGTTACGCGATAGAAAGAGAGGCAACTTATAGGTGAATACAACTGTAGGTAATGAAGCGTTGTGCGACCTGACTTGTACTCTTTTGTGTCGTAGCAAGAGTTGCTTTTTATTTAAATGATTTTATGGAGTGTTTCATCTGTATTAACCCCCGTTCCCACGGGCGTAATAAAATTGCGGCGGGATTTTATAGCGCACTGGATTTTCAACGCTCTGCTTAGCGCCGAGAGTGCAAAATCCAACAGTGTGTTTTTTCGACGCGCTAGAATGTACTCGGTTATTGTTAAGTTGGATTCTCAACGCTCGGCTCAACAACGAGAGTTGAAAATCCAGTGCGCTATAAAATCCCGCCGCGATTTTATTACGGGGGTTTTATCTGTGCCACAAGTAAAGCGCGCGTCGATTCGTGAGATAAAAATACTGTAATGTTAGTCACAAAGGAACAATTTATTTGGCGCAGTGGCTGATCGATTAACATTTGCGCCATGTGTCGAGAGTTTGAATCATACACGAAAAATACTTAGCCTCGTTTATTAACGCAATTGCGATACAAATAAGAAGTCCTAGTATCCGGGTCAGATTTAAATTTAATTGAAACAAGTCTTGGGCTCGGTTTCTGAAAGCCGAGCTCGAAAGCCAACTTTCAATCATACCAGGTTCACATGAAAGTAGTAGATATCTAATTGTTCATCAATATTTGTGCCAGATCGTGAAGGTTAAAAACGCAAAGCCCGGAGACCATGAGGTGGAAGTCGGAAGCAGTTCTGATACTCACGCTGTTATCGCCGCCAAGAGTGACCTTACTTTCAGCTCGGATTCTCTACTAACAGACCCAATTCTATGAAAGACACTGTCACAAGACTTGCACCAGGTACGATTATTTTATATTTTGTTTGAATCAGAATACTACCTCGTTGGTCATAAGCTTGACTGTAGAACATGTGTTATTGCAATTTTGTATATCTCGATAGCGTCCATTAGCACATCACATGCATTAGCTTTTATTAATACTTATTTTACAAACAGAGATTTCATATTGGGACTTTCGAGAGAGTGGGAGAGAGAGTAATAGACGTAGTAATAGACGTAGACGAGAGTAGTAGTCGTTTTTATTCTGGAGACTGATGCCTATTGCAGGACTTCACTGGCGGTGGTGATCCTTACCATCTTGTGGAACGCCTGCCTGTTTGGCAAAGAATAACTTTAAAATACCTATATTCTACTCGCGATTGGCATTCATGAAACGTTCCTTCACTCTGTGAGACTCTTCAAATATAGAGTAGAAATGAGCCTGAGTATTGCCTTTGTTCTTAAGCGGAACATACCTTGGAACTACTTATTTAAATATGTTAGCTAGAAACAATCTCTATTATAATTACAACAGAGATAACTACAAAAAAAGAAAACACAAAATATTAATTATTAATTGTTTGATCTTTTAATTACAGAAAAGAAGTAAAATGCAGCACCTGATAACGATTGAAGGAGGCCCGAAAATTATCACGGAATACGATAACGCAAAAAGTCCCCACCTTAAATCAGTTGGGATAAGGGCAGGAGAATGATGTGAAATACACCTGCCAAATGCGCCTTTTACTCCTGCGATCTTCTTGCCGATTACAAACTATACTCCATCGGTTTAGGTAATTAAATAAAGGTGAACAAAAAAAAAAAAACAGGTGTCTGGTTAACCAACTAAACGTAATACCTGTCCCTTCAGTTGTCATGCTACGACAAGTGGTACTCTTCTATTTAGCAACGTTATACAACGAATTATAACGTTTAGTTGGTTGACCTTTATTTAATTACCTGAAACGATGCAAGTTTGCAAAGAAATAGTTAATAAAAATTAAACCAAGAAATATTCCAACCGGCAACTCTTTCTTACTGAGATAATCCTTACAACCTCAATAAAATCTCAGAAAGCTTCTCCTTACCCCAAGAAAACTCCTATCGCAAATCAGAAGAAAGGTACTCAGATATTGCCGCTGGACGTTCCAAGGTTCCTTCACGAGACAATGTCGTTCCACCTAGCCACATAGAAAACCCTCAACAAAACCTTAGAGTTATGGAACAACTGTTAGTCAAACAAAATGAAAAAATCAACCAACTCCAGCAACAAATCAAAACCTTGGGCCTACTGACTTCAGTCAAACTACTACTACAAACAAACACTAGTAGTGTATCGCAATCTGGAACAGCAATCAATCGGCTCCCAATATTCAAGAGTAGACTTCAACGAAAGGCAACAAACTTAGACGCAGTACTCCAGTCTTCAATTTCAGAGTCGCACGAGGCATCCAGCAGCTCGTTCTGTTAACTAACGGTTATAACATTTACCACTCCCCATCCCGATGATAGTGAACGTTTTCCGTCGCTTCTCTTTTTTATCGATCTTGTAAATAATTGTAATAAATTTGTAAACATGGGTGTTGGTTCATTTTATGTAATAAAATGTACTTAATTACTTAATATTCTTCTTTATTTATTTCCTATCTATTTTTTACCCTTATTCTTTCCTCAAAATTTTATAAGTAGGGGAGGTACTGCTCGATTTTTGCAACCAATTTTGAACCAAATAAACTTAGTCACTGATTTATAAAATGCCCAAAATAAAGACGTCGAACCTATTCAAATTCATCTAATCAATCAAAATGCAAACATTTCATCCAATTGTTAGCAATGAGACATGAACTTCAATTCGGGTATCATACACGTCTTCTGCCCAACCTTTAGGGAAATAAGCACAGGCGTGATTTTATGTTTTTTTTATGATATTTTAAATCTTTCATGAACAGTGTTTTGTTTTTGCAGTAAATTAATGATTAAAAAAAATACATAATGTTGTAATTGTAATGTTTGACTATCTACATTTCTTTATATTACTTAAATGTATCTATCAATTCATTTTTTTTTTAATGTGCATTTGATAATAATATTAGGTCATCATTCTCCTGCCCTTATCCCAATCTATTTGGGGTCGGCGCAACATGTCCTTTTTTTCCATACTTCTCTATTATTCGTCATCTCGGTAGTGACCCCCTTTCTAGCCATGTCATCTTTCACACAATCCATCCATCGTTTCTTTGGTCTTCCCCTACCCTTATAGCCATCGACATTCATACCCAAAACTTTCCTTACGACATTTTCCTCACTCCTCCGCATCACATGCCCATACCATGACAGCCGATTTCCGCACAGCTTTTCAGTCACCGGTGCCACTTTTAGACTTCCTCTTATGTACTCATTTCTTATTCTATCCATTCGTGTAACACCACACATCCCTCTTAGCATTCTCATCTCAGCTGCATGCAACTGCTTTTCATTTATCCCTTTTGTGGCCCAACATTCTGATCCATACAAGACAGCAGGTCTAACCATTGTTTTATATATCTTCCCCTTAAGTTTAAGGGGAATGCGGGAGTCGCAGATTGTCCCCGTGACCTGCCGCCATTTCATTCATCCAGTGTTAATCCTATGCTTAACCGTCCGATCTACTTCGCCATCGCTTTGCACGAGTGAACCGAGATACCGAAAGTCGGAGCAGACTGGGAGAAGCGCGCCATCAAGCGCTATGCCTCCAGAACTGGAGATACCGCCAAAATCGCAGAACATATATTCAGTTTTGGTTCTGCTGATTTTCAAGCCAACATTCTCCAGTTTCTGTTGCCATTTCTCCAATCTGCTCCGAATCTCAGGTAAATCTTCACCGACAAGAACAATGTCATTGGCAAACAGCATGCACCAGGGTGCCTCTTCCTGTAGATTCGACGTCAGAGCATCCATAATCAACAGGAAGAGGTAAGGACTTAAAGCCGACCCTTGGTGCAAGCCAACAGGCACATTGAACTCGTTGGTATTCCCTGCAGCCGACCGGACGTAGGTACGAGATTGACTGTACATAGCACGAATTAACTCTACATACTTCCCGGGCAAACCTTTCTCTTTCAAGGCCCACCACAACACATCCCGAGGTACCCTATCATACGCTTTCTCCAGATCAATGAACACCATGTGCAAGTTCTTGTGTGCACGTCTGTACTTCTCGCACAATTGGCGGAGTGCAAAAGTGGCGTCCGTTGTTCCTCGACCTGGCATAAACCCAAACTGGTTCGGGGTAATTTCACTCTCCTCTCGCAGTCTTTTCTCTATTACTTTCTCCCATACCTTCATACTATGTGACATGAGCTTTATTCCTCGATAGTTGTTGCAGTCCTGTACATCACCTTTATTCTTGAAGATGGGCACTAGCGAACTATTGCACCATTCTTGTGGGATCCCTCCTTCATGCAACAACTTATTAAAGAATAATGTCAGCCACATACATCCATCTTCTTTTAAGCACTTCCATACTTCTACTGGTATATCATCTGGGCCCAAGGCCTTTCCATTTTTCATACTTTGAACTGCCTTTCTGACTTCATCCATGCTAATTTCCCTTACCAAACCCATATTTACTTGTACCTCTTTAAGCACACCATTCCATTCATTCTCTTCGTTCATTAGCCTTTCAAAATAAATCTTCCATCGTTCTTTTATTTCGTCATCTTTGGACAGAACCTTACCGGCGTCGTCTTTCATACATTTAATGTGAATAATATCTCTCGTTCTCCTTTCTCTTGCTTTTGTAATCCGGTAGAGCTCTTTCTGGCCTCTAGGGCTGTCCAGTGAGTCATACAACTTCTCCTGCGCCTTAGCCCTCGAAACTGCTACCGCTTTTTTTGCCTTTCTCTTGCACTCTATATAAGTGTTCTTCTTATCATCTTTCAAACTATCATTCCCAATTTCTACACCCTGCCATTCTTTAAACGCAATTTTCTTTTCTTTTAGCATCTTTTGCACGTCTTCATTCCACCACCATGTATCCTTTTTTATCACACCTTTCCCATTCGATTCTCCAAACACATCTTTTGCTACTCTCCTTATGCAATCCGCCATCTCTTTCCAACATTCATTCACAGTTTTTCCTTCCATATCCTTCATTTCTATCATTTTATCTACCACTTGACTCTTAAACATACTTGCAAATTCCTCTTTTTCTATCATACGCCATCTGGTTTTGGGTGGGGGCCGTTCCTTGTTCCTACTGGACGAGACACCGACTTTTACCTCCATTATAATAAGTCTATGTTGTGAGACTAAGTCTTCACCTGGGAGCACTTTACAGTTTTTGACACTTTTAAGGCTGTTCCGTCTTACCAGCAAGTAGTCAATTTGTGTCGCGTGGCGGCCACTTTTATATGTTATAAGATGCTCATTTTTTTTTCGAACCACGTATTTGTTATTGCCAGGTCGAAGGCCGAAGCAGCTTGGAGCAGTGTCTCGCCGTCAGTGTTACGGTCTCCGTATCCCCAACCGCCATGCACTCTCTCATACCCATCCTTCTGTCTTCCTACATGCCCGTTAAAATCACCTTTAGGTACACAATTAGGTACTAAAGAAAAAAATTTTGTATTTTAATTTTTTAATTTTGTTTTGAATTATGGATATAATTATAGTCAGAGCCACTAAAATACAAACATAGTTTTTGTAAGTGCTAATACTAACATGATATGGAAGTCTTATATCCGAAATAAATGTTTGAAAAAAAAAATATATATTATACAAGCATATTCTTATGCCAATTTGGACGTATAGTATCCAACTTTGGGCTGCATTAAACGATACAACGTTAAATTAAAGCAACAATTCCAAAATAAAGTACTCTAGAAATGACCTCCACGTCGACCTTAACATGGAACTCGTTACCACCATCATCCAAAAATTTGCTGAAGCCCACGAACACAGACTTCACCGACATATGAATGTCGAGGCAATACAGCTGGTAGACAACACGGAAATAGTGCGTACCGTGCCTCCGTGCCTCGGAAAGCACGTTAAGCCGTTGGTCCCGGCTGTCATTGTGGATCTTTGACAGTCGTTACGGATCGTCAGAAGCCCGAAAGTCTGACAACCAGTCTTACCAAGGGGCATCGTATTACCCAGTTACTGGGTTGTGGAGGTCAGATAGGCAGTCGCTCCATGTAAAATAATGGTATTCAGCTGCATCCGGTTAGACTGGAAGCCGACCCCAACAAAGTTGGGAAAAGGCTAGGCAGATTGAGTGCGTAGGAACTAAACCATTTGAGTTATTGTACATTACACTGAATTGAGTGAATGAATAATAGTTTGTTCATGTAACGCATAAACAAAGTGTTTCTATCTATATTATCAGACTCTAAGAAAGTGCTACGGAATTGTGTAAAAGTGTAAATTGACACTATTCTTAGTTATAACAAAATCTATCACGTAAAATAATAAGCTAGAGTTAAATTGCTTATTAATCTATTAGGCTAGATTGTAATCAATTATTCTTTAGTTCTTCATAATAAAGAAAAAAAAGTATATATTTTATCCTAACGCCAGTGCGTTTACAATTTTTGTCTTAGGTAGATGTTTTGGTTCAACAACTGAATGGTAATCTATGATGTATCACATCTTGTTACTTATGAAATAGCAGCAGATAAGTACTAAATTCTGCGATGAACTCATTACAATGTTTATTATCACGAAAGATCACCTTATGACCTTAGTTCAAATAAGGAAATCCTACTAATATGGGAGGCCGATCGTATCTCAATCAAACAAAGCGGTCAAGTATATTGTAAGATGTCCATAGAGCTCATGATAGCTGTTGTAATATCTTGGTGATGTAATTCAAAATCTACAGATGTTTGAAATAGTCAGGTATCATTATTTCCGGTGTAGATAGCCGTCCCCGAACTGTTCAATACTTTCTTTTCAGAGGCCGTACTATGACGTGAAAAAAGATCATGGATCCATCATGGTTCGATTGAGAAAAAAGATTGTGGTATAAGTCGTATATAGCTCCGTCTCTCTCTCACACTGGTATCATGATGGATGCATGATCTTTTTTCACGTCATAGTCCGGTCCATAGAAATGTTTTTTTTATTTCTATGGTCCGGTCCGATGTCTTCAATAGACATTCCGTTATCCGTAAGCTATGGAATGGATAGGTAAATTATAAGGAAATCAAATAAGTAGGAACTTACAATTTAAGGCTGTACCTGACCATTAATCACATTGTCACACTAATATTATAAAGGCGAAAGTTTGTGTGTGTGTTTGTGTTTGTATGTTTGTTATTTCTTCACGCTCAAACGGGGGGACCGATTTAGATGAAATTTGATATGTATTAGGTTGGGGAAAAAGTCTTTTCGCATTATAGTATGTATGAATTTGACATAAAATCTCTTTGGCTATACTATTTGTATCTGGCTGGTTTTGGTATCATTGAAAGTTTAAATTTTAAAGAACATAATTCCAAATTCAAATTAGGAAAATGTGTGACTTTCATTTATTTTTCGTACTGTTAAGATGGGTGAATCTAATGAAGAAATTCGATACATTTTAAAATTTTACTACAAAAAAGGTAAAAATGCAACGCAAGCCGCGAAAAAAAATTGCGATGTTTATGGACCCAGTGCAGTGTCTGTGAGAGTAGCACAAATTTGGTTTAAGCGTTTTCAATCCGGAAATTTTGATGTCAAAGATGCACGTCGCTCTGGTCGCCCTATTACGGATAAAATGGATGCCATTTTTGAAAAAGTGGAGCAAGATCGGTATATCAGTAGTTACGACGTAGCTGAAGAAATGGGAATTGACCTCAAAGCAGTTTTGGCGCATTTGAGAAAAACTGGGTACACAAAAAAAAGCTCGATATTTGGGTACCTCACGAGCTCACTGAAAGAAACGTAATGAATCGTGTGCTCATTTGTGATTTTTTATTACGACGTAATGAAACCGACCCATTTTTGAAAAAGCTGATAACTGGTGATGAAAAGTGGACCACCTACGACAAGAACGTGCGAAAAAGGGTCGTGGTCAAAGGCCGGTCAGGCTTCACAGACTGTGGCGAAACCCGGGTTAACTCGCAACAAGGTGATGCTGTGTTTGTGGTGGGATTGCAAGGGCATTATTCATTATGAGCTGCTACCACCAGGCAGGACCATCGATTTTGAACTCTACTGCGTACAACTGATGAGATTAAAGCAAGAAGTTGAGAGAAAGCGGCCGGAATTAATCACCAGAAGGGGTGTGGTTTTTCATCATGATAACGCTAGACCTCACACATCTTTAGCCACTCAGCAAAAATTAAGAGAGTTTGGCTGGGAGGTGTTGGTGAGGCATCCGCCGTATAGTCCTGACCTTGCACCTTCAAATTTCCACCTGTTTCGGTGTCTTCAGAATTCTTTAGGCAGTTTCAGGTTAACATCACGAGAGAACTGCCAAAACCGCTTGTCGCGGTATTTTGATCAGAAGTCCCAAAATTTCTATAGCAATGGGATCATGTCCCTACCTACAAGATGGCAAAAAGTTATCGAACAAAATGGTACCTACATACTTTAGATAAATGTAAATAATATATATAAAAAAATGTTTTGAATTTTCTTAAAAAATGCGAAGAAACTTTTTCCCCAACCTATTACATAGCTTATACCCTGGATTAACAGCTAAGCTACTTTTTATCCCGATCTACGCGCGTGAAACCTCGGGGTGTAGCTAGTTGACTATAATAATTTAAAGGGATACAAAGATAAATATTGTGTTTTAAAATTCCTATAAAACCAAATGTATATGGTTAAATCATTTGGATTTTCCATATGTGTTTTTTGATTATTTGTCTACTGCTGTATTACTGAACTGATTACTTGAAATTTTTTCGATAGAAAAAAATCCAAAGTAGCACCGTCAATTTTCTGTTTTAAACGACGTAAACAATTCTGTATTTTGAAGTAAAATTTGTTTTAAATCGGAGGTATTTAAATATGTTTAGAACTTATTAAGCTAAAAATTGATTAAAGTATAGCATTTTGTCATAAATCTACATTTAAACGAAGCGCGTTTAGTTCCGGTGCCGCTTGAGAGTCTTCTAGTTATCTCGCGCGTCAAACTAGACAGCCATAACGCCATTTCACTTACACGCCGAGCTAAACCACGCTTCGATGTACCCTCTTAACATAAAAGTACCCGTTATGGAAAACAGAGCACTTATACAGGGCGTCCCACGGATATGATACATGGAGGGCAAATACCTTGAATATTGTAGAAGGAACATTATACTGAAAGAAGACATTATTTGAATTTAAAAAACAATTGAAACTGCATTCATAGATATTTAAGTAATTACATCGTTGAACTGGAAATCGAACCCGTCACATGAGAAAAATAATCACCCTGTAGCTTTATCATACCGATCCAAAACCTTCATTATTAGGATTATTTATTGCTAAATTACATAGTGTCAACAAATAAAAGGAAGACCTTGAATTTTAACATTTTTAATACAAAATTAATAAATTTATCAAATGCTCAAAATGAGTCCCTTCCTGTTGAATACAAAGTCGCACTCTTTTGTTGAAATGAAAAAATGAAAAATGTTAAAATTCATGGTCTTCCTTTTATTTGTGACACTATGCTATTTAGAAAAAAATAATCCGTATGATGAAGCCTTTCGATCGATATGAAAAAGCTATTCTAAGCTAGCCTTCTCATGTGACGGGTTCGATTTCCGGTTTAACCATGTAATTATTTAAATATCTATGAATGCAGTTTAAATTGTTTTTTAAATTCAAATAATGTCTTCTCTCAGTAAAATGTTCCATCTACAATATTCAAAGTACTTTCCCTCCATGTGGCATATCCGTGGGACGCCCTGTATAATGTTACGCGCATCATTAGAGGAGAGGTAACTAATATACCAACTTTTAATCTTAGTTTCTTTTCTAAAGCACCCCATGCTAGACATTCGCCTACTGAACCAAAATCGCAACATTATAAATAAAACGATAGCATCAAAACAACTACGTAGCTGCAATTTTGCACCTTAAGGATACGCTAGTCGGTGTTTTTTCCATACAAACGTAGTATGGTGATTACTCGTGTGTTTGACGGTGTAAGTTCAAAACTAAAAATTATATCAATTTGTCTCGTTATTATCTAGCCTTTTAAGAAAACAGAATCGGAAAAAAAATATTTCGAAGTTATGAGCATCAAAACTTTATTTCGACACTTATTTTGACACATCTTTGGGCTTTTATAAATAGCTCCCGGAGGTATGAAAATGGGAAAAATTATTAACGTACAGGGATAGATAATTTATTCAAAAATTCTAATAACTTTATTTTGAATAAACACCTCCAGTAGTTTTTTCATAATAACTATACGCCCAAAAGTCTGTTCATGAAATTTTATGCGCTCGTTTTCCTTATAAAAATCATCAACTATTCCAATAAATAAACTAATACTAAATAAATAAACTACATAGCATGCATCTTAGCCACGCCACCAACGAGCTCGAGCCGCCGACTAGTGCAACCTTAAGCAACCTTTCTTTCAGTGCTGCATTACGTAAAAGTAATATCAGCTAGTCGCTTAGGTCACAGAAATAATGATCGAAAAATTAATTCGTTTAGTAATATTTAATTTTGCGTTTCATTGTCGTCTGAAGATGGTCTATGGTTGCGTCCATTCAACAGTACGTGTTACAGCGGGGGTCAAAAGTTCAGTTATTGACAGTAGGTACCTACGAGGTTTGCTGGTAATGTGTCGTGATTCTTTCTTACTGTTTATCACGATCTATTACTAGCCTTTACGGGCGGAGTTTCATAATATACTCGTACTAGGCAATCATAGGTAAACTCTTTCACTGGTCTAGACTAGAAGATCTAGGGCTGCCTTTCTTATGCATTGCATTCAATAATTATTAAGCGAGAGACGGTAGAATGTCAGATTTGAGTCAGATTTTGTGGAGGACATTCAGAAAATCGTGGGAAAGAACACTGGCATTGACTAGGGAAGCATGGCACAGAAGGAATGAGGCCTATAGGAGCATTGCATGGGTGGAACAATGCTGCCAATGAATGATTGAAGCGATTATTCATCAACTGTTACCCCAAATAATAATAAATAATACCAGCCTGTACACCAGCCACCACCACCACCACCACCACCCACCACCACCAGCCACCAGCCTGTAGCCTGTGTACTTAGATACTTGTATCTCAGGAGCTATTCCTGAGATACAAGTATCTTTTTCAGCTGTTCAACATGATTTTGACTACCACGTGTACTGCCATGTTTAGTGTATCTGTTAATGTGTATCTCCTTGTACAGTAAACTTATTATTTATTTATTTTTAGCTCCACTGCAGGGCAATAACCTCTTCTTATACAGAGAAGAGAAATGTCGCCTCAATTAGATAAATCGTAAAAGAGCTTTCAGGAAAAGTTTTCCTAACTTTGGATGCGCAGTTCAATCTTCAAACATCATTAAAAAGATGTTAAATTTTGTCAAAGATCAGCCCTAAAAGTCTGCTGTGTACAAGAAGATATTGAAGGTTAGTGTTAGACTGTTTCACAAGCACTAACATTCTTTTAGCACTCACAGTGAGCACCTTTGACACAGCAAGCGATACGCCTGCCTTATGACACGACGATAATCACGCTCAAGAGATAATTGTCATTTAATGTCTTCAATAAGGCTTTTATTTATTATGAAATACATGAAACCTGTTCGATTGTATATACATCATATTTTTTTTTATTTCTGTAAGTAGGTTCAAACAAACACTTTTACACATCAATCATATTTTTAAATAAAAACTAGATGAGGTCCGCGTTTCCTATCTTACTACTCTGAGAAGAAAGGCCAAAACAAACTCAGAGGTCACAGTCTCTTTAAAATCCAGACATCCAGACCAAGAGGTCCAGATCATGTGAAGACCATGTAGATTGGTGTCTGAAATGGTCTTTTGAGGAAAGAACTACACAGATTGAGTGGACCTGAACAGTCAATGCATGCATTTGTCAGTAATCGTGCAGCTCAACTCAGAACTTAAGGAGCTCAACGATTCGACGAACTATACCAAAGAAAGGACATTTACGTTGGCCGCGTAAAATACTCAAACTACCAAACTATGATTAAAACTAACTGAGAAACAATTTTACTCACAATATATTAGTAAAAATTTTCACAATAATATTAATATAATTACTTTACTTAAAAGTGGCATTCATAATTGTATAATATGTAAAATGGTATTTAAAAAGAAAGAAAAATTGTTAGCAAAATAAAATTAAAAAAATATCATTGTGTTTTATTGGAGCTGCTCAATCCCAAGCCTTTTTGTCCTTATTTTCATCAAGTGAATTGATTTGTTTTTCATGTAATATTGCGAAGTATTCCACTCAGAGACCTGATTTTAACGGCACTTGACCGTTTACTGTCCTACTAACCGCACTGAAACACAATTTTGACAAGTGCGGTTCGGTGGAACACGGGATAATATTATTTTCATGCCACGGACGGCACCTGCATACAGTTTGTAGTGATGGGATGTATGTTGTTTTTGTTCAGGACATAATAAACATTATCGATACGGGTGTCCAAAATGCAGTTCACAAAGTTCAGGGATTTAGTTACTTACATTCAAACACCTGTTTGCAGAGTGGATATTATCTGGCTTATTAAGACAATGATAATGTCTTCCTTTGGCTTGTGGCTAAGTAATAACAGCCGTACGGGTCGATCGATCAGGGTAAGTTATGCTTATCGCGGTTGGTCCGTGGATGGGTGACCATAAAGATCGTCATTGGTGTATAAAGACATACCAAGACCCCTCCATGCCTCGGAAAGCACGTTAAGGCGTTGGTCCCAGCTGTCATTCTTGGATCTTTGACAGTCGTTACCGGTCGCCAAAAGCCCGAAAGTCTGACAACCAGTCATACCTATGGGTATCGTATTACCCAGTAACTGGGTTGTGTAGCTCAGATATGAAGTTGCTCCATGTAAAATACTGATATTCAGCTCCATCCGGTTAGACTGGAAGCCGACCACAACATAGTTGGGAAAAGGCTAGGCAGATAATGATCATAATGTCCTCCTTTCATATTGTAAGGATAGCAGTTATCATCAGAAAAAAAAATTGTATCAGAATCAATAAAGTCAGTGTCTCGAAACTTTTCTCTTGCGCCAGATTTACGATGATAATTTTTACTTACAGATTAATTTTTCATAGTATCTTCCTCAATTCACTGCACTGTCCCAAATAAGCAGAGAGAGAGAGAAGCAAGAGATTTGTAAGACAAAGTAGAGGAGTTCAGCACAGGTGCAAAGGCAAAATTCAGACTCAGACTCAGAAACAATGCTGGCTGACTATACTGTTGCAGCATAGAAATTTTCCTCCTTATTCATAAAAAGCTAAAACGCTCTATAAACCTATTTTAGTTATAGAAGTGTTTTGTCTTCTTCTTTCAAACTCAAATCATAATTTGAAAGAAATTGACAAAACACATATCTAATATAGGTTTATAGAGCGTTTTATTTTTTTTTTATGAATAAGGAGGTTAAAGGTGTTGCCCAGCGGCTTTAGAAACGGATCCAAATAGCAAAGTAATAAAATATTAAATTAGCATTCAAAATGTTATAATATTACATCATCGCGATGAATTTCTCTACTGTTAAATAAATTAAACCATACGGGACCTTGACCTGAGTATATTATTAGGAATTCGAAAATTGTTTATTATTGACGCTGATTACAATTGGCATTTTAAAGTAAGTACTTCATTATAACAATGTTTTGACGAATGTGCGAACGAACATCAATCAGTAGATACCTGCTTCAATAGGATTCGGTTTTTTATGATATTTCCTCAGAAGAATAACTAAAGCAGCTTTAGTTATTCTTCTGAGGATATTTCTTTGTATTATGACAGCTACGTGTTGAATAATAATGTGTTGTATCAATTTATATATTGTTTGGCTCACCTTTGACATGTGCGTAGGATGGTTTGCACAAATTAGATGGATGTTAAATATAAAGTAGGTAATAATAAATATCAATTTGTTTTCAATCGAAATATAACCCTTTCTAGTTTTAACACTGAGGGACACTAGCGTTATAACAATAAAACTTTTAGGTATTGTATCCTTCAATGTATTTACCTCCGATTGATGTGTGGTAGCTACTTATATCAGGCTCAGGCTAGGTTGCTTTGACTGGAACTAGTTCCTATGTGAGTATGTGATGCTTCTTGACCGGCACCCTAAGGGTTGATCCACATCTGTCAGCACGGAACAGCATTTATGCCGTGTGTGCTGCACCGTGCTATCGCGTGCTTCAGCGTAAGATCGCACGCCGTCGCCGTTGAGTGTTGTCGAATACGATCATGCAATGCAATGGAAGCATGGTATCGCGCTCGATAGCACTCGTCAGCACTCCAGCGCCTCTCAGCCATTTTGGCCGTGGTGTCGAGCGCATCGCCGATTCCACCGCGCGGTCTCTATCTTTATCGCTCTAGGAAATGATGATCCTAAGAGATAGAAAAGGATAAAGCACGAAAAAAGGCGATTCCGTGCTGACAGATGTGGGTTAACCCTAATTGCGTAACGCACTATCGATCGGAATCTGAATCATTTTGAAGCAAACTTTTAATCCATTGCTTCATAAGTATGTTCGAAAAATTTGTCCTCTCAACACTGTAAATAACGCAATGAATGTTGTTGAACTGTCAAAATGAAACTGATACCGATTGATAGGGTGTTACGCAATTAGGGTGCTGGCTTGTGGCCTTTTCTCTAAATCGTTGAATCATCATCTGCCTGTCCTTTTCCCAACTATGTTGGGGTCGGCTTCCAGTCTAACCGGATGCAGCTGAATACCAGTATTTTACATGGAGCGACTGCCTATCTGACCTCCACAACCCAGTTACTGGGTAATACGATACCCCTTGGTAAGACTGGTTGTCAGACTTTCGGGCTTCTGACGACCCGTAACGACTGTCAAAGATCTACGAATGACAGCCGGGACCAACGGCTTAACGTACTTTCCGAGGCACGGAGAGTCTCGGTATGTAACGATGGTCACCCATCCACGGACCAACCCCGGCAAGCGTAGCTTAACCTGATGGATCGACCCGTGCGGCTGTTATTACTTAGCCACGAGCTCCATTCTGTATTTCATTCAATAATAAACATTCTCTAAATCGTTGAATGCAACCTATAATAAAATGAACATAGATCTTAGAAATGAACCTCTTTCATAAGGTTTAAACAATTACCTTTGACAATTCCATGGTCAGAATCAGCTCTTCTACATTTTTATGGAGAGGATAATGTTATGTAACTACATAAAAGATATAAATAGGAAAACAAAGTGTGTAAAATCCTGCTAAATTCCACTCTCATACGTTATTCAACAGCAAATTATAATCAAGATGCGAATAAACTTACCTAAACTTGATAAGTTAACTATAAAAACATAATATATAAGACGCTCACGGGCCGGATTTGAGTTGTTTTTCAAATGATGTTGAAACTAATCATTCAAATCAAAATCGGATGCTAAATATTTACATTAATATCATATCGATGTTATTTGTCGCAAGTCAAACATTCTGCAACAATTTGACGGTATTTTTTATGAAGCGTTTCGAAATGGGGTCATTGTTATTTGACATTACTTAGTAGGTACCTACCTACATGAATGCATTAGAATGCTTGTCGGCAAGTGTCAAAAGTTTAAATAGTTACCCGCTACTGTAGTGCTATTCTGTAAACATCTCACCGTGATAACTCAGGTGAAGTGAGCGTGAAGTGAGCCGTCATGCCACCTGATGCTAGGGGTTGACACTATTGACAGCTCACTTTAAGATCACTTCACTCATGTTTTCACGGTGAGATATTTACAGAACAGCACTGCTGTACTTGTATGAAATGGCGAATTTGATTGGGTACAAAGAAGAGCAATCTTGATAACATTATTACATAAGGTATACTGATTTTTATTGAAACCGTGATTTATAGGGAATATTCCGTCCATCTGTCTATCAATAGACGTTTTTCTCGTAATTATCGTTAGTGTTGTTGGATTTTTCTATCAGCGATTTTTCACTAATAGCCCGGAGTCTGGATTTGTGCCCGGTTGATGGCAATAGGCTTGCCCCCCTATTTCATAGGAAAAAGATAATTTCGAGAAAAACGTTTGCGACAGACGGATGGAGTATTCCCTCTAAATTAGGCCCTATCAGAATACCAGCGTTGCGGTATTTATTTTTTAAATATCGCAGCTTTATGCTGAGATGGGAGCCTTTTTGGCCTCGCACAGGTCTCTTTTTTTTTTAGTCTGAATTTTTATTTAATTTAATTTCTTTTTTTTTTGTTTTTTAATGTTTATTTTGTTACTTTTATATGCTCCTTTTTAACTTTATTTCCTGTGCGTGTCCCAAATAAAATATTTTTCTTTCTTTCTAAATCACGGTTTCATTAAAAATCACTATAATACCTTACGTAATAATGTTATCAAGATTGCTCTTAACTTTGTACCTTTGTACAGTCAACAAAAGAGAGAGAGCAGGCAGAGGTCAGTCAGGCAGAGTATACTAACATATTTACGTGGAGCTCGTGACTAAGTAATAACAGCCGCACGGGTCGATCCATCAGGTTAAGCTACGCTTGCCGCCGGGGTCGGTCCGTGGATGGGCGACCATCTTTACACACCGAGACTCCTCCGTGCCTCGGAAAGCACGTTAACCCGTTGGTTCCGGCTGTCGTTCTTGGATCTTTGACAGTCGTTACGGGTCGTCAGAAGCCCGAAAGTCTGACAACCAGTCTTACCAAGGGGTATCGTATTACTCAGTTACTGGGATGTGGAGGTCAGATAGGCAGTCACTCCATGTAAAATACTGGCATTCAGCTGAATCCGGTTAGACTGGAAGCCGACCCCAATAAAGTTGGGAAAAGGCTAGGCAGATATAGTATACTAACATTTGTATGTGAATTGCTTCATGTTCAATTTTATTTAACTTACTTTGTTTTTGCAATACATTGTAACACACCAACACAAAATTGTATATTGTCACGAAATGGAACATGAAGCAATTCACATACAAATATGTTAGTATACCCTGCCCAGATATCTTTTTCCAGATATCTTTTAAACCTTAACTATAGAACTTTTGGAAAATCCGCATAGGGTTCTGGTCGGGTATAGTTAGCATGAGGCTTTCAAACATTTCTAACTACTAAATATACCCGAGTTGGAGTATCATAACCGAGTATACACATTAGGACCTAGTATTGCGTGACTACATACTACTAAATACGAGTATATCCGGCCAGCCAAAGCGTCTGTAATGAATTAAGAAGATAAGATACCTTTTTAAATAGTAAGGCGTAGTCTAGTTAGGCATAGGTATTCGAGGAAACTGGTTTTAAAAAAATAACGTTGGGGTGCCCAAAGTCCGAGCTCGCTTCGCTCGCTCTTGCAACCTAACGCGGTAGGATTTTACCGCGCATTGGATTTTCAACTCTCGGTGTTGAGCCGAGCTTCGAGGAGACTACATACTACTAAATATATCCAGCCAGCCAAATCGTCTGTAATGAATTAAGAAAATAAAATACCTTTTTAAATAGTAAGGCGTAGTCTAGTTTGGCATAGGTATTCGCGGAAACTGGTTTTAAAAAAATAACGTCGGGGTGCCCAAAGTCCGAGCTCGCTTCGCTCGCTCTTGCATCCTAACGCGGTAGGATTTTACCGCGCATTGGATTTTCAACTCTCGGTGTTAAGCCGAGCTTCGAGGATCTAACCTAACAACAACAGAGTGCATTTCAGCGCGTCGAAAAAACACACTGTTGGATTTTCAACTCTCGGCGCTAAGCAGAGCGTTGATAATCCAGTGCGCGAAAAAAAATCGCCGCGATATTTTTACGTCCGTGCGAACGTCGACTAAGTGTTTAGTGTCGAAATAGGGTATATTTGCCCGACTGCGCCAGAAGGAGGGTTATGTTTTTCGAGAGTATGTATGTATAATTGTTTGGCACGCTCTGCGGCCTGAACGGCTTGATGGATTTTAGCTTGAGAGGTGTCGTTAGGTTCGTATTTACTGTAAGAGTGACACTGGGTATATCAAAATAAAAAAAAAAAACAAAATGGCGGATTTTTGGCGTCAAATTATATCTTTAAAAAAAATTGTTTTCTCAAATCCTGTCGAGTACATTATCAAAATAAAGGGTTTTAAAAGGTGATTACAAAAATATATACAACTTATATGGTTAAAAGTAATTCGAAGTGACAAATCGTAAAAAACCACCGAGAACTAAATCCCTTGCGAAATCTTTAACTATCAACTGATAGGTTAATAATCTGCGTAATCTTAATGTATTTGTGTGTCATGTGTATATAGATTAGTATACAAACTCATTAAATAGGTAATAAAACTAAAAAAAATAAAATTTAAAAAAGTAATTATAAAATTAAAAAACCCGACTGCGGTAAAAAACAAGTTAAAAAACTGAAAAGCTAAAAACAAGCCCATTTTAAATTAAATAAATATTGGAAGCAGGTGGGACCCATTTAAAAATATAAAAAAAAGGTATGGGTAACTTGAGTTTTTTAGCGCAGTCGGGTTTTTTAATTTTATAATTACCTACTTTTTTTTTTAGTTATGATTTATGTTAAACTGTTGCTACTAAATATACCCGAGTAGCAGTGTCTTGGTAAGATACATTTAGCGGTGCTCACTCCAAAATGCCATCTCCTAACTATACCCGAAGTCGCTCAGGGTCCGTGACGTCACTGCCGTGAAAGTTTAGTAAAGAAGCGGGACTTACACATAACTGGCAAAATTTGGGTGTGCTATTTAGGCAAGTCTGCCTAACCCTTCGGAAAAAAACAAGCGTGATGTTATGTTATCGTTACTGCTTTGAACAATTAAAGTAATTCAAATAATTCCAAAGTTCAAGTTGTCTCTTCTAAATCTGGCTTGTAAGGATTGTTCTGAATAAACTGAGTCGATTTTAGGGTTCCGTACCCAAAGGGTAAAAGGGCCGTCTGTCTGTCCGTCTGTCACCAGGCTGTATCTCCTGAATCGTGATAGTTAGACAGTTGAAATTTTAACAGATGATGTATTTCTGTTGCCGCTATAATAACAAATACTAAAAAACAGAATAAAATAAATATTTAATGGGGCTCCCATACCTACAACAAACGTGATTTTTTTGCTCGTTTTTGCTCGATATTGATAACGGCAACAGGTAGACGCTTGAAATATTCACAGAATATTTAGTTATTATATTCACTTTAAAAATAAATAATTAAATTAAAAGAAAACAAACAACAAACGTGATTTTTTTGCCGTTTTTATAGATAATGGTACGGAACCCCTTGTCCGCGACTCCGACTCGCACTTGGCCGGTTTTTTATATTTTCATTGGCAATGTTGCATTATATCAGATTGTTAGATAACACAATTTTTTAATCAATTATAATGGCCATTCACAAAATAATTGTTCATAGTAATAACTGTTCTGTTAGCACTGAATGCCAGGTCGTCCTGGACTATAATGTCATTGCCACAGCCTTCACGTGTTGTATTGAACGTCGATTGTTGATCGTAGCACTAATTCATGTGATTCGCGATGAGTCTTTCTAAACCATGAGCTTGGTACATCGTATGTTAGGGTTGGAGTCACGTGAACGTGCGTAAATTTAATGATCTGTCAATTTATAGTTTTTGCGCTCTAGCATGGTGCGGGTGACACAAGTCAGTATGGCATAACTAGGTCAGTGACAATATGCACAATTCAATTTTATAGATAACGATTTTTACAGCAAAAATCTCGTTCTCCTAATAATTTAAAAAATGTCTTTGATATATCATATTATTATGAAATTTATTTTAAAATAATAGGTCTTTACCTATGAAATTGCCGTTTTGTATGAAAAAATTTAAACGAATTTCTTTCATGCATTTTTTATTTGTATTAATCGAAGTAATCACCCATGCAATCAATGCATCTTTGCCAACGCAGTGGCAGTTTATTGATGCCCTTCTTAAAGAAATCAGCTGGACTCCAGGCAACAAATTCTTCAAAGGAAATTTGTACTGCCTCTCGGGTATTGAATTTTTTTCCCGCCAAGAAGTTATCCAAATTCTGGAAAAAGTAGTAGTCTGTAGGCGCAAGGTCTGGTGAGTAGGGCGGATGACGGAGAGCTTCCAACCCCAGTTCTTGCAACTTGGAGACCGTCTGCTGTGCAGTATGAGGTCGCGCGTTGTCGTGCAGGAGCAGCGGAGACGAGCGATTGACCAATGCTGGTTGGAGATGTGCCAGCTTCTCCATCATTGTGTTCAGTTCTTCACAGTACACATCTGAAGTAATGCTCACACCGTTTGATAAGAAGCTGTGATGAATCACACCGGCGCTAGACCACCAAACAGTGACTATCACTTTTCTAGGGGTAAGTTTTCGTTTAGGGCATTGTTTAGTTGCTGAACCAGGATCCAACCAACTTGCTGAGCGCTTGCGGTTATGAAACAGAATTCATTTTTCATCGCAGGTAACAATGCGGTTCAAAATTCCTTCATTTGTGTGTCTGTTGAGCAGTGCAAGGCATGTCTCGACGCGTACTTCGCGCTGGCGATCATTGAGTTCGTGGGGCACCCATTTGTCAAGCTTTTTTACCTTGCCAATTTGACGCAAATGGACCAATATTGTTTTGACGCTAACGTCGAAAGCTGCTGCTAATTCAGCCGTAGATTGTGTATCATCAGCTTCCACAATCGCCTTTAATTCGTCATTGTCGACCAAAGTCTTCGGACGACCGCGATGTTCATTTTTCAGGTCGAAATTTCCAGAACGGAAGCGAGCAAACCAATAACAAGTGGTGCGTTGGTTTGTAGTGTTAGCTCCGTAAACGTCGTTGATGTTGCGTGCCGCTTGTGCCGCGTTGCTGCCACGACGGTACTCATATTCCATAATTACTCGAATTTTTCACGTATCCATGATGACGAAAAAGATTGAAATGCGATGAAAATGTAACACTAATCAATAAACAAATGACTACTTTTGGAAAAAAAATCCATGTTTTTAAAATAAAATTAATTTTAAATTAGAATTCTTAGCCAAACAAAAATTATTTTGATTTGAAATGGCCAGTACTGCAGAACGGCAATTTCATAGGTAAAGACCTAATATGTATTTAATACGAAATATTAAAAAAATCACATTTAAAGCACTACCGATATTTATTTAAAAAAAAAAAAATTTCATAGTATAATTTTTTCGGCTAATTTAACTAAGTATTGTCTAACAACACAAATTTAAAAATAGATACAGTAAACTTATTTTTCTTTAAAAAATATCGACTATCGATAAAAACCCATAATCAATACATCACATCACTAAACATGTCTATGGCGTTACGTTACACGCCTATCACTTTGCTTCATTTTTCTTTAAATTTTTATTTTATTTATAGATAATATAACATTTTGGCAGGATAATTTATTTAATTTAGGGCTGATTGTTCAATAGGTTGATAACTTTTACCTGAAGAATAAATGTGACAGTTTGACATATTTTCCATACAAAAGCTGTTAAACCGCAATATTTATTCCTCTGATAAAAATTATCTGACTATTGAACAATCAGCCCTTACTACAGTTATTTTTGAATCCGTATTTTAAGATTATGATATTTAGGGTGCAGCTAAAATATTAAATCATGATTGTAAATCTCGATAACGTTCAAGAGTGAAAGGGAACAGTTCGTCAAATGTCACCCGCACCATGCTAGACCGCAAAAACTATAATAGCAAGATACACGACTCAGCCCACTGTCGACCTCCGGTCTCCAAAGGGGAGTAATGTGGCGGCATCTACATCGCCACATGTGAACTACGCATCAAACTGAGGTCACGCAAAATCCTACATCACGCAATCAGAGTATACCGCACGACTAGCATATATAGGGTGACTGGTAATTAGTGGCCGATACTGAAACACATGGTTATACTCATGATAACAAACAACTTTTACTATGGGACCAAGCCTGAAATCGCGAAAAAAAAATCAGCTCCCCATACATTTATGTTCGCATAACTCTGCAAAATGTAGCGAGCATGGAAATGTGGGGATGTGTATCTTTTCTCTTATTTTTTTCCCTAAAAATAGATAGGAAATAAATAAAAAAGAAAATTAGTTTATAAGTACATTTTATTCTTACATAAAATGAGCCAACACACATGTTTACAAATATAATACAATTATTATTTTTACAAGATCGTTAAAAAAGGGAAGCGACGGAAAACTTTCACTACCATCGGGATGGGGGAGAGGTACTCGTAGGGCGCTTTCAATTTAGACGTTTCGTGTTGGACCGCTGCGGTGCCGAAGCGGTGCGTTTGTCGTATTGCGCACGGACGGTTGTTTGTTTTCATAAAAAGCCCGCGGTGCGGCAACAGTGCGGCGTCGGTATCGCGAACGCTCGACAACCGGACGGCAACGTCGCAAACTCCACGTGTATGAAAACAAACGACCGTCCGTGCGCAATACGACAAACGCGCCGCTTCGGCATCGCAGCGGTCCAACACGAAACGTCTAAATTGAAAGCGCCCGTAAATGTTATACCCATTATACGTAGGTAACGAGCTGCTGGACGTCCCGTGTGACTCTGAAATTAGTACTGCATCTAGTTTGTTGGCTTTCATTAAAGTATAACTCTTGGACATTGGGAGCCAATCCATTGATGTTCCAGATTGCGATTAGTAGAGGAGTCATCTATGATGTTTGTTTGTTAATGACGTAGTAGTAGTTAGTAAGCCCATTAGGGTTCTGATTTGTTGCTGGAGTTGGTCGATTATTTGTTCCCTAACTGTAAGGGTTGAGGGTTTTCAATGCGGGTAGATGGAACGATGTTGTCTCGTGGAGGAACCTTTGGAACGTCCAGCGGCAATATCTACCTTTAAGTGCCTTTCTTCCGATTTGCGATAGGAGTTTCGTTGGGATAGGGAGGAGCTTTCTGAAATTCTATCGGTGCGAATTATCTCTATAGAAAAGTTGGAGTTTCCGGTTGGAATATTTATTGGTTTCTTTATTCTTTTATTTTTTCTTGTATTTGGCAGAAAGATCGCAGTAGCAAAGGCCGTATTTGGCAGATGTATTTCTGTCTTTTTTGGGGAATTATGAAGTTTTATGGCCCTCCCCACATTTGACACATCTGAATGGCCTCATGTAGGCCATACACACACCCAGAACAACACTGTATTAAGTCGAAAAATCTCAAAATTTACTTATAACTATCGACGAATAGCTAAAAATTTGCCACGAATACTACGAATACAGGCTTATTTATATTTACGAAAATGTCCAACAGATGGCGCGCTAACTTTCTATTGGTGAAGACGCGCTGCCAGTCATAACGTGAACACAAAACTATTTCTATATCCACATATGCAACTTGTCCGCCTTAGGGAAAGAATGCAGATCCTATATGCAACAGTGAATTATTTTGTGATAATGCGGTGATGTTGAATCTAGTATGAAAATTAGTCCGAATTATTTAGTTTTAATTCAGTGTTGGTGACTTTGCTTGTACAAGCACACAACAACGTGTTTAATACTATTTCGAAATAGTTACTCTATTGTTGACGAAGGTATATTATATTTTGTGTATTATTCCAACATGGTTCAGTAGGTATTGTTCGTAAAAGTTGAAAATCATTTAAATAATTCACTATTGATGGTAGATAAAATTATGTCTTATTTTTGTTAAAACATCATAATATTTTTTTTTTATATACTCAGAATTGTTACTTACATCATAAATTAAAATAAATAATATTTACAATTTATATTGTTCTTTGTCTACAAGAAGATTCATATTTTTTTTTTTTGAGATAATGCACTATTGTTGAATTAATTAAATTTGTAATTGTTATTTGGCAGATGATGAGGCATCGTGGTCTCTTGTTACTTAAATAGGCAATGAAAGCAACCGCTGAAGACACTAGATCTTCTGTTCAACAAAACAGTGTGAAAAGGATGTCGAAAATACAACCATTGCAGCAACAACCGATGCGACGACAGCGGTGGCAGCATCAGCCGATGAAGCATCAGACACAACAGATGTGGAAGGTGTGAAAAATTATATGGCTAGAAAGGGGGTGACTACCGAGATGACGACTAATAGAGAAGTATGGAAAAAAGGGATATGTTGCGCCGATCCCAAATGAATTGGGTTATGGGCCAGGAAGGAGAATGATGATTCCACAACACAAAATTAAGTAAAAAAATGCATTATTTTGCTTTATAAATGCGTTTTGAATCGACTGAATTATATAATGCTGATACGCGTTGGATTCTATAAATAAAATTTTCAGGACATTGACAATAACTTTGACATAGAGGCTGATTCAAACAGGCGCGACACGCGGTATAATCGCGCGTGACACAAAGTCACCGCGTGTCGCAAGACGAGCGGTGCTTTTGTGTAGCACGTGAATATATCGCGGGTCGCGCCTGTTTGTAGTAGCCTTAACACGAGATAACGGTTTTTGTCGATTCTAAAATATAAGTTATTTTGCAGTGCAGTGTTCTGGGCGTGTGAATATTGTGATTGTCTCTTCAGTTTTGATGCATCGGTGATTGATATAATTGAATATTTTTAACTAGTTTGCTAGCGTCGGAAAAGTGTACAGTATTTTGTAGTTAGGCATATATACATTATAATATGGCCTATAAAAGTGACGCATAACCTCCTAACTGCGAGAGGGACCACGAAGGTCCGATGACAAAATCATTCCTGTCTGTAAATCGGACCCCAGTGGTCCTATCGGCTCCCGACGTTATTTTGAATAAGACTCTAGGTCTAAGGAAACTATTAAATTCGTTTGATGTACTTTCTAGGAGGTGAACTAAAATTAAAATACAATATCCGAGAAAATGAGTTGGCATATTTAATATAGTAGAGTTAATAATACTGTACACAGTTAGGCCCCATTCACACGGCGATAAATATACAGGCTGAAATTGAAAACATGCACCGAATCGAAATGGGAGATTGTACTCATCATTATGAACAACTTTTACTATCGGACCAAACCTGAAATCGTGAAAAAAAATCAGCTACTCCCTACATTTTGACGAGTTTGATGTAGATAAATGTACAGCTGGTTGTTTTTTCGCGATTTCAGGTTTGATTTCATAGTAAAAGTTGTTCATAATCTCCCATTTCGATTCGGTGCATGTTTTAAATTTCATCCTGTATTTTTACTATAATTTTCATCATTACTTCACTTTATTTCTGTCGTTTAACTTTAGGATGTCATGGCAGTTTCATACTGCATTTCTTTTAGACGTATGAAACTATGAACAGTGGGATGTTGAAGAATTGTGATCTCAACGTTTTATCGTAAAATATCGTACAGGACAGCGCCGTGTGCAAGGGCCGCTTACGTTTTAAATTGTTTAATTGATATACGTGACTAGCGACCATAGAAAGCTTTCTTATATCTATGCTAGCGACCCACCCCGGCTTCTCATGGGTAGACCAAACGGTAATAAAAAAAATAAAAAATAAAAACAAGAAATACTTGACAGGATCACCCGCTGAGCTAATCTGAAGATTGCCTGAAAATAATAAAATAATTACTGATTGAAATACTATCGTGAATTCATGCAAGCATAAATCGTATTCCCAATAAGATGACACATTGAAACAAACCTTTTTTACAGCCCGTTCAACCGATTTTAACTTCTATTGCGTTGGCGGCATGACAAATGGCAGCTGCAGCAAAGAGTTGGTATTGTAACCACTCTTTTGCCTTTAATGCTATCCTTAAGCTTACGCAATAAAAGTCAAAATCGGTTGAACAGACTGTAACAAAGGTTTGTTTAAAATCTAATCTTATTGTGAATGGAGTATAGTACTTTTTGTTTGGTTATTGCTCAGTAATTGTGCACATGTCGTGAACAGAATATTGTCTTGTCTATACATATTTATAAAATGCAACGTACTACCCTAATCCTATGTCCTAATTCAGGTCATGATGCCAAATTTCATCCAAATCCGTTCACCCGTTTTGAAGTCCATATGGAACATACATACAACACACATATCGATTTTTATACAAATATAATTTTTTAATTCATAGTAAAAATAAATTGTTTTTGTACCATCCATCATCATTCATCATTCTCCTGCGGCAGCGCTAGAAGCCAACTTTGCCTTCTGTGCGTTACGCGTCAAATACTCAGGCACTCAAATGATACAATAAGTCTTATTCTCTTTGTATTTTTCTGTGTACACAAATTAAAAAAAAAAATGGACTATACATCCCTACCCAACTCTTTGAAAGAATATAGGCGTGATGTTATGAAGAAATCTCATTTCCGCAACTTTTTCGCGCAACTTTCCTTTCGCGCAAGTGGATTTGGCCAAGTGTCTTTCACGCAAATAGATTCGCGTAAGTGTCCCAGATCCAGGGCCAGGTACGGGAAAATAGAAGTCGTAACGCATTGGTGGAATTCGTGTTACGGGAAGTATTTGACTCGAAACACACAGAAGGCAAGTTCGCTTCTAACTCTGCCGCAGCGAATGTGCTAAAAAGAGTCTATTCTACCCAAAAAAAAATAGCTACTATATAAAAGCTGGGCTCGAAAGTCAATCTGCCTAGCCTTTTCCCAACTATGTTGGGGTCGGCTTCCAGTCTAACCGGATGCAGCTGAATACCAGTATTTTACATGGAGCGACTGCCTATCTGACCTCCACAACCCAGTAACTGGGTAATATGATACCCCTTGGTTAGACTGGTTGTCAGAATTTCGGGCTTCGGACGACCCGTAACGATTGTCAAAGATACACGAATGACAGCCGGGACCAACGGCTTAACGTGCTTTCCGAGGCACGAAGGAGTCTAGGTATATAAAGATGGTCACCCATCCACGGACCAACCTCAGCAAGCGTAGCTTAACCTGATGGATCGACCCGTATGGCTGTTATTACTTAGCCACGAGCTCCTGGGCTCGAAAGTACAGTGTTTATCTCGGTAGTCGCACCCTTTCTAGCCATATCATGATTTTCTACTATTCATGTTGTCGATAATGCAAATATGAAATAACGTAAGGGACATTTTGTCAAAAATTTGTTATACAGGGTGTTTGGAAGCTGGTTACAAAGCCTTAAGAGGGTGATAGTAGACACCATTTAGAGCATTTTGAGCCATATATGTCTTAGGCGAAGTATGCTTCTTTTATTTTTAACTGCAAACTTTTAGTAAAAAATAAAATAGGTACCAACTATGACTGAGGCAAAACTAAAAAAGCATACTTCGCCTAAGATATGTATGGCTCAAAATGCTCTAAATGGTGTCTACTATTACCCCCTTAAGGCTTTGCACCCAGCTTCCAAACACCCCTTATAATGTCACCGTATGATTGTGTGAACACCGTTAGTTTTTAATCTAGCTCGCGATATTGTAAACACCATTGTGACCGTTTACCATATATTAATAACGTAACAGCAACGCGTGACAATGCGTGTGTTCAATATAACGTATAAAAACCGGCCAAGTGCGTGTCGGACCTCGCACAATGAAGGGTTCCGTAGTTGGGATGAATTAATCTTAAGAACAAACTTAACATTGTAGTTAAAAAACATGTTTTCCATCCATTCCAACTGTAAATGTAAGTTTGTACTCACAATATTGATAGATTAACCATGTTATTTTAAGATCACAGACTTTTTATAGGTTTTCCTGTAATCTACAGGTAAAGACCTATTTTCTGTATTTTTTTTTCAAAATTTTAGGCTCAGTAGTTTCGGAGATAAGGGGGGGGGGATGGTCAATATTCGTCTATTTTCTTAATTATGCATCTGCAGTGTTGCTTTGTTTTTCTTCTTTAACTACTTACTAATTGAGTACTAAAAATTGATATCGTAAAAATATTT
Organism: Cosmia pyralina; assembly: GCA_946251885.1. NCBI lineage: Eukaryota > Metazoa > Arthropoda > Insecta > Lepidoptera > Noctuidae > Cosmia > Cosmia pyralina. Next base: position 17,701,024 of record OX276342.1, on the reverse strand, counting down.
ACCATTCGAAACCTCCATAGCATCAAATTGCATGTTCCTTTCAGTTTCAACTTGAACATATTTGATAGTTGTTCCAACAATATTGCTGGCTTTACATTGGTAGGTAACATTTCTGTTTGCCGTATCTATATCCAGAATACCGACATAGTCGTAGGGAACTTCAACCAATTGTACCTGCAAAGAACATTGAAAAATAAATATCCACACAATGGCATAACATCACACTTGTAGCTACTTCACGAAAGGGTCGGCTGAGGTGTTGTGTATCGGGGGCGATCTATTGCTATCGACGTGGCAAAAATCCAGACTAATAACATTTTGCTCGATCTCCAGGATCAAGCGAAGCATATTTAGTTACCTGTAGCACAGACCTATAGTCCTACTTACCCCAGTGACGTGTGTGTGGTGCTAGTCCCAGTGAGCGGCGCTTATAACCTATACGTGCGCCGAACGCCACCCGGGTAGCCTCGCTGACATCTTGCTAACTGATTCATATTATATTTTCACTAAGGCATTGTTCTATCAAATAGTGCCATTATGCAAAAGGGACACTACAAATTAGTGTTCTTATTTTCTAGACCATTTTTTCTGTACCAGACGTACAAAATTTAATGCAAAATGAACTCTCTGTCTAACGGTAAAACTTTGCTTCTATTTACAATTTGAAAGACAGAAAGCGCTCCAGATTTATTACTTAAAGCTCTTTGGTAATATGCCCAAATATGACCATTTTCAAGTAAAAGTTTGTTTACCTTAGCTGGCATCCTGTGTCCAGTGTCTTTTTCCTCCCAAATGATATCAGGTGCTGGATAGCCGTGCACATTGCATTTCAGCTTCAACGGAGCATCGTATTCCGTGATAATTTTCGATCCTCCTTCAATCGTTATCACAGGTGCCGTATTTTCTTTCTTTTCTGTAATTAAAAGATCAAACAATTAATGTTCTGTGATTTTTTTGAACCTCATTTTTTAATTTTTTAGTTATAACAGTAACTGTAATAAAGATTGTTTCTAGGCAACCTACTTAAATAAGTAATAATAATAATAATAATAATAATAATAATAATAATAAGAAGCTGGCAACACCAACGTCAACAGTCACAAGTCTCGAAAATTGGACCCGATCATTTTTATTAATTTTAACCATATTTAAACCGTTGTAATCATTTCTGACGATATTTTACATTCATTTATCAGTACTTATAAAAAACATAACATACCGCATTCGAAATAGACCAATAACATGAACCAAAAACTACTGAAAAGGAGATGACATGACAGGTGTCATGATGAATAAAACAAACAAAATTAAAGGATGAAAATACATTGAAAATATAGAAAAATGTTGACAAGATCAGCCGCACGAAGAGCACGCCCACCACCTCCGGACTCGTCGCTCAGCTCCGCCTCGCCGCCGCCGGTACCCAGCCCCATTGTAAGCGCTGTGACGACACCGGCCGCGGTAGCTGCGTCGAGCTCGAGCGACGAGTATTTCTCCCCGCCCACGACGCCACCACCTGCTCGCCGTCGGGGAGGACGCCGGCCGCCGGATGGCTTAGGACCTCGAGGCCCACCGGCCTCTGAAAGGGTCCCAGCTCCCGGCGGAAGTGTGCAGCGCATGAGATGGACGCCATCCATTAATGAGAACGTCATGCGCTCATACTATGGGGCTACAGAGGGAGGAAATAATCTGACCGCGTACCGTGTTCGGATGCTCTCTCTTTTTCAGGTGCTTGAACCAGCTGTCAACGTTTCGGCACAACGACTGTCGGATCAGGTGCGGGTTATCCAGCGTAATCATATCTTGGATGACACTGTACTTGATCGCCTGCGAATTGAAATGCAGAGTAGCCATGTCATTGCCCCCCCGCCGTCGCAGACTAATATAATACCACCACAATCTGAAACAAACCGAGTTGACGAGGGAAGTGATGACAGGGCTACAAACGTAAGTACCCAGTGCAATGAAGAATTGAGGAGTGCTTTGGAAGATGCGATTCGGGAATATCGTTTCTTGTCTCCCGAACTTAGACCACGCTTACCTCGTTTGCCCATGCATAACAAAAATAGGGCGCTTGTGGCGGCTCTGGATTCGCAGTTGTCAAACTATTTTGATGACTGCGAAGACCTCACCGATACTCATTCGATTCTGTACTGCGCGGCTGTAGCGGCATGTCGTGTAGCTCACGTCAAATTTGCTAATGATTCTAGAGCTACACGACCGAAACCATCCGTACCAGCTTGGCAGTGCAGAATTGAGCGGCGTATTGGTGGGGCCAGAGCACTCATCGGCAAACTAACCTGCTTCAGGGAGGGCAATACTCGTCCTAGAGTGATGCGCTTTGTGAGGCGGGCGTTCTCAGGGACTGATGTCAGCCCTCAGGACTATATGTCCCGTGTCACAGAGCGCATCGACTTCCTGAAGCAGAAAGTCTATGCATGGGCAAACCGTATTCGTAGGTATAAGCGGCGAGTGGAACGATACACTCAGAATCGCACCTTCCAGAGCGATGAAAGGTGGGTTTATAGGGGTTGGGAGCGACCGGACCAAGGTGTGACTGACACGCGCCTGCCAGATGATGATGCCATGTGTTCTTTCTGGCGCAGTATCTGGTCGGTGCCTGTCAGTCACACCGAAGGTGACTGGGCTCGGGAGGTCGAGCGAGCCTGCGATCCAATACCAGAAATGGGGGCTATTACCATCTGTCCCCAAGATGTAGCTCGTGCAGTCCGTCCGTTACCTAACTGGAAGTCTCCAGGACCGGACGGACTGCACAACTTTTGGATAAAGTGGTTACAAAGATCGCACGCCCGCTTGGCATCCCAGTTCCAGTCAGCCTTACATTCAGGGTCGCTGCCCCAGTTCCTAACGACAGGAATAACCCACCTGCTCCATAAATCAGGTAGTACTGCGGAGCCCAAAAATTATAGACCGATCACTTGTCTACCGACGGTCTATAAAGTTCTTACATCCATTTTGAGAGCTAAAATTAACGAACATATAGACACCAACTCCATCATGTCTGCCTCTCAAAATGGATGTAGGAATGGGTCCCGTGGTACTAAGGAGCTACTCCTCATTGATATGGCCATTAGCCAACAGGTTCGTCGTTCCCGAAAGGATCTGTCGATATGTTGGATAGACTATAAGAAGGCCTATGACTCAGTGCCACATACATGGCTCATGAGGGTGCTGGAGTTGTATAAAGTAGATGCAACTCTGCGCACCTTCCTGATGTCGTGTATGGGGCAATGGAGGACGGTCCTTCGCTATCCAGGATGTCGAAATATCCAGAGGAACAGCGAGCCGATAAGGATCGAGCGAGGCATATTTCAGGGCGATAGTTTGAGTCCGCTTTGGTTCTGCTTAGCCTTGAATCCTCTAAGCACACTGCTGGAGGATTCAGGTCTAGGATATCGGCTGCGGAGAGGTGGTCAGGTTATATCCCACCTCCTCTACATGGATGACCTAAAACTCTTTGCCCCCAACAATTTGCAACTGATGGAGCTACTGAAAGTAACTGAAACATTCAGTAGCGCCATCAGGATGGAATTTGGTGTGGACAAATGTGCGGTCATGCATGTAAAGCGAGGAGAGATTGTGGAATCCGTGGGAACCCAACTCTCGGATTCCATAAACCTTAGAGCCCTCTCCGCACCCGAAACCTATAAGTATTTGGGTATGTCGGAAGCGTTGGGCATCAATGTTACTGACATGAAGCAATCGTTGAAGGAGCGCTTCTTTGGCCGCCTGAAGAAAGTATTTAATAGTCTTCTATCAGGCGGAAACAAGGTGCGTGCCTTCAACGGTTGGGTCATGCCGGTTTTGATGTACTCTTTCGGCGTACTCAAATGGACTCAGACGGAACTCGACGCCCTGGATCGGAGGGTCCGTACGCTGTTGACTGCATATCGAATGCATCACCCACGTTCATCGGTAATGAGACTGTATATCCCGCGAAAGTGTGGAGGCCGAGGCTTTTTAAACGCTAAGACTCTCCACAACCGCGAGATATGCAGTCTCAGGGAATATTTCCTAGAAGCCGATGTGGGGATGCATCGAGATGTGGTCGCGGTGGACAAGGGCCTCACTCCGCTCTCCTTGGCTAAAGAGAACTGGCGCAAACCTGTAGTGCTTGACACTAACGATCGCAGGGAGGTATGGCAGAGTAAGGAGCTTCACGGACGCTTTTTCCGGGCCCTACATGGACCCGACGTAGATTTGTTAGCGTCCGTAGCCTGGTTGCGTTCCGGTGACCTCTTTGGGGAAACCGAAGGTTTTGTCTGTGCAATTATGGACGAAGTTATGATGACGAACAACTACCGGAAATATATTGTGAAAGACGGCACGGTTGACATCTGTCGGGCATGCCACCGTCCGGGAGAATCAATCCGACACATTATCTCCGGGTGTTCTCGTCTTGCTAACGAAGAGTACTTGCATAGACACAACCTTGTAGCCAGGATTATCCATCAGCAACTTGCACTGAAATACAACCTTGCGGAATCGGAAGTGCCGTACTATAGGTATGTGCCCGACCCAGTTCTCGAAAATGGAAATATCACATTGTACTGGGATCGATCCATCATCACTGACAGGACTATTGTTGCCAATAAGCCTGATATAGTGGTGGTGGATCGAATAGAGCGGCGCACAATGATTATTGACATAACGGTCCCGCATGACGGGAACCTCGTGAAAGCCGAGAAAGATAAACAAATCAAGTATCTTGACTTGGCTCGCGAGGTTGTCGACATGTGGGATGTGGACTCAGCGATCATTGTGCCGATAGTCGTATCAGCCAATGGCTTAATCGCCAAGAGCCTCGACCAACATCTAAGGAGGCTCTCGTTGGGCAGCTGGATTAAGGGCCTGATTCAGAGAGCGGTACTTCTGGACACGGCGCGCATTGTTAGGAGGTTCCTCTCTCTGGAGCCCTGACCGCCGGTAGCTTGGACCCTGTTCCCGATACCGGTGGGCTACTATGTTTTATATTTTTAAATGTTTTTTTTTTTTTTTATTTCATGTTTTTATAAAAAATATTTAAAAATGTGAAATATATGTACATAAATGAAATAAAGGAAATAATAATAATAACCCCACCGCCGTATCTCTACGTTGACGTCGTCGTGGTGGGGCTTGCGCGCTCCGAATTCTGGATCTGTGCCGGTGGAGTTTACTTTGCCGAAACAGGTCTAGGGTGAGGAGCCAGACCAAGAGAGATACGTGAACCCGCAGGGCAGCATGTGGCGAGCTGTTGGGCAGTAGCGACCCCACGGACCCTATTTCCCGCGAGAAGTCTTGTTCTTCACCTCTGGCTTGCCTTTATTGGCCGGCTGGAGTGAACACTGACGGGAACAGAGCTCCCATCTCATTCTTGCCTTTATTGGTCGGCTTGAGTGGAGATTCGCAAGAGCAAACGTGCTCGGAGGAAGGAAGTATTCCAGTAAGTGCTTGTAGGGATCTTGACCATCTTCCGGGCTCTGGGATTGTTCTGAGAGCCGTGGAATACCTCTCCACTCCTCAAGCACCTCTGGACATGTTGCCTCTTGTCGCTACGTCACTATGTGCTAGCGACCGTTTCCGGGGGCCCATTATTGAGTGTGCAAGTCACCCCCTGCCAATTTATCTGTGTATATTATATAACATTGGTCAGGCAGGGGACATAGTTCTTCCATAGTTCAAGGTACCCAATCCACTATAGCCACCCAAACCCATAGACCCAATGTGTTTTGTTTCCATGTTCTGCAATAGTTCTGCACCAACCGGGGGTTGTCCTTGGGTGCAATTGCATAGTGCATACAGGGATAATCGTCGGCTGGTGCCTTCTTTTCATTTAAAATTGTCTAAGAGGCCTCTGCGAGTTGGCTTCGGCTCCTCGTACGCCTTCCAAGGTCCGGGACCCCAGGGTCCCGAGATATGTCAAAGACAATATAAATAATAATAATAATAAAATTCTTTATTGAACAAAAACACAGTATGACAAAAACATTTAGTGCGATAATACCTACATTAGTAAAATACTGTGTCGTAGGAATTAACGCCCACCTCAGGAAAAAGACGATAGCGTTCTAGAATTTATACTAAACACGAGATAGATTACAAACTAGAATAATAGGTTAAAAATGTGAATATGTGTAGGTACGAGCGAATGTATTATGTGCGTGTGGGTGTTTGCATAGGTGTGTGAGTATGTGTGTGTGTGTGTGTGTGTGTGTGCGTGAGTGTGTCTTAATTTATATGTTATGAATCTATTTCGGAAGGAAGAGGTCGATATTGGAAACAAATCAGGGTTTGATCAAGCTCTCCAGGTCTTCATAGGTGAGGGTTTGAAGCCAGTCGTCAGTGAGTTTTTTACAGTCCCTATAAGAACGAGAATGAACATGGAGTACACTGTTTACCTTATTGTACAGCCTCGAACTAAAGAAATCGTATTGCCGCCGGACCAGTAGTAGTAAGTAGTTCTAAGGTATATTCCGTTTAAGGGTAAAGGCTAAATTCAGGCTCATTTCAACTCTGTATGAATTTGAAGAGTCTCACAGACTGAGTTAACCCCTTAAGCTTATAATAATTATATATATACATATTTGTTATAGTCGTGAATCATATTTTGATCAAGATCCAACCTGACACTGACCTGCAAATTGCAAATTGCAAAAAACGCACGAAAATATGAATTTCGTGGGCTACCACAGCGGTTTGTAATAATTGCATGTGCTAGTGTAATGAAGGTGAAGTGGTGGCTGTTCATTTTTAAATATTTTAAATAAATGAATAGCTACATATACATTGTCTGCACTTACCTGCTAATGGATCCTGTCGTGCTATAGGTGTTGGACCTGTCCTTTCTATTGTTGTTCCAGTTTTCAAATCCTTTCCAATTACCTAGAAGGAAAATTCTTAGCTTTAGTAATATTTCATAAGAAACATAATATTTCAATTAATACCCTGTAGTAAATAAAAATCAGATTTTTTAGATCAATACAATATTAGGTATTGGAGTGTATTTTAATCAATGATTTATTTTAGTGTGGCAATAGCGGTCATTATCTCTCCGTAGGAACCTAAACAATAAAATGTATGGTTTTTCGTTATTGGAACGTATTATATGTAGATCTCGACACATATTGATTTAGTACGATAACGGACTAAAATGCTAGGTGGGTCAATGACCGCTAATAATTGACATGCTGATAAGCGACAATTATACCTACTTCATAACGTATTATATATATCTAACTAGACTACTTATTAGATACCTAATATAGAAGAGAAGGGAGGAGAAGAAGGGAAGAAGCGAAAGAGATTTCTTTAGAAAAATGCATCTCCTTTGTACGTATTTTTCTGTTCCTTTCTTCTTGTCTGTATAATAATTAAAAAAAATTACTCACAGAGACTCGAAACATAGTGAAGGGCGGGTTAAAAGACGGTGTAACGTAGAACTGTGACTTTTCGTCTACTAGTTCTAGAGGCAGCTCTGTAACTACGGTGTCGCTCAAGTCGAGGATCTTCGCTGCAGTGAGTGTGACTCCTTTCCCAAGTAGCCTGATAGCCAAGAACGCGGTTTCTTCTAAAAGAAAGAGGTGAATAAAGTTTTACAAAAGTTTAATAATATTTTTAACCGACGAAAAAAAGGAGGAGGTTCTCAAGTCGACACGTATATATTTTTTATGTATGACCATGCATAACTTTTTACGGAGTAATCCAATTTGAAAAATTCTTATTTTATTCGGGAGGTCTCAAAGTTGGTCCCATGTAAAATTTACTAATGCTTGAATTGTTTTTGAGTTAGCTTCAATAATACGTATTCTTCCCACTTAGTATATTAGGTCGGGGAAAAAGTCTTTTCGCATTATAGTATGTATGAACTTAAAATAAAATCTCTTTGGCTATACTATCTGTATCTGGCTGGTTTTGGTATCATTGAAAGTTTAAATTTTAAAGAACATAATTCCAAATTCAAATTAGGAAAATGTGTGATTTTCATTTGTTTTTCGTACTGTCAAGATGAGTGAATCTAATGAAGAAATTCGATACATTTTAAAATTTTACTACAAAAAAGGTAAACATGCAACACAAGCCGCGAAAAAAATTTGCGATGTTTATGGACCCAGTGCAGTATCTGTGAGAGTAGCATAAATTTGGTTTAAGCGTTTTCAATCCGGAAATTTTGATGTCAAAGATGCAAGTCGCTCTGGTCGCCCTATTACGGATAAAATGGATGCCATTTTTGAAAAAGTGGAGCAAGATAGTATCAGTAGTCACGACGTAGCTGAAGAACTGGGAATTGACCACAAAACAGATTTGGCGCATTTGAAAAAAACTGGGTACACAAAAAAGCTCGATATTTAGGTATCTCACGAGCTCACTGAAAGAAACCTAATGAACCGTGTACTCATTTGTGATTCTTTATTACTACGTAATGAAACCGAACCATTTTTGAAGAAGCTGATAACTGGTGATGAAAAGTGGATCACGTACGACAAGAACGTGCGAAAAAGGTCGTGGTCAAAGACCGGTCAGGCTTCACAGACTGTGGCGAAACCCGGGTTAGCTCGCAACAAGGTGTGTGGTGGGATTGGAAGGGCATTATTCATTATGAGCTGTTACCACCATACAGGACCATCGATTCTGAACTCCACTGCGAACAACTGATGAGATTATAGCAAGAAGTTGAGAGAAAGCGGCCGAAATTAATCAACAGAAGGGGTGTGGTTTTTCATCATGATAACGCTAGACCTCACACATCTTTAGCCACTCAGCAAAAATTAAGAGAGTTTGGCTGGGAGGTGTTAATGCATCCGCCGTATAGTCCTGACCTTGCACCTTCAGATTTCCATCTGTTTCGGTCTCTTCAGAATTCTTTAGGCAGTGTCAGGTTAACATCACGAGAGGGCTGCCAAAACCACTTGTCGCGGTATTTTGATCAGAAGTCCCAAAATTTCTATAGCAATGGGATCATGTCCCTACCTACAAGATGGCAAAAAGTTATCGAACAAAATGGTACCTAGTCAAATATGAACGCGCAAGATTTTTAATAAAAAATATATTTATTAATTACACGTGTGCTCAGCATGAGCGTTATGACAATAATGACCCCTTAAATCTAAGTTACATGGTCTTAAATACTAGTGAAATTATTTGTATGTGTGTGTCGGTGGACAGACCTCACAGTGGGTCAGTAACAGGAAGCTGCTCGTATGTCTTATCATACTCTTAATTGTTTTGGTCATCATTACTTGGTAATTTATTGCAAATAAACGTTGCTACCTGAAACTGATGGGTAACATGGCGTGATCTTAGTTTATCAAAACAGTTCGGGGAAGCGGTTGGCTATGCATAACTCCTCCCTCCGTAAGTGCAAAATCACCATCCGAAGGTGCATCACGAGGTTGATGATTTTGTATAAGCTTTTTCAACAATGTTCTTCTAAATCGGTATATAACTAAAATTAGTACAAAAAGTAAAATTATGTAAATTACAATAGTTCCTATGCTAACACTGTGCACATTCACAAAATGACTTTCAATGTCCTTCACTTCACTGTTGTCCTTTAATGCGTGTGAAAGGAACTGTAGATTTTCCAAGTCAATCTCGTCGAGGCTTATTGTCTTGCGTAGCGCGATGTCCTTTGGTGCTATAATACTGGGCAGATGTATTGATGGTGAACTATGGACGACGACTTCTCCGGTTTGTAAGCGGCGGTTTCTTAATGTGGATGTCCCAAGTTTTACCTCACAAGCATTGTCAAGGGTTAGAATGTAGGTGCCCATGATGTCGTGCTGGCTCATGTCGCCGTCACAGTTTTCCTTCAGGAATGTAGAAAAGCCTGTGAAAATAATCCAAGAATCTGGATGTATGGATTTTATTTTGATGTCAGATGCGTTGACTGGAAGAGGCAGGCACGATGTTATCTTTGTAGAGAACGTCATCAAATCTTTGATGCATTGGCTTTCTTCCACTGAAGACAAGCTGATCTCGTAACAAAGGAACTTTCCTTCGTCTAGTTCCCTGCAAGGCTGAGAGAGCGATACCACTTTCGACCCTTTCGCAAGGATATGGGAATGTTTAGGAGTAATTAGGAATGATAGGTCAAGGTGGGGATTATACATAGGAAAAGGGTGTAGGGTGTAATAATTGTAGACATCCGATTGGACTGTTGGTACTGACATAATAAAAGTTATTTGTTTGCCTTTTACATAAGCTTTGATGTCAATACAATGTTCGATTTGGACTAAGTTTTCATCAGTAACAGGAAAAGCTAACTTATCCGTTTTCTCGATGTCTTGAAGGATATTAATTAATTCGGTGGTATCTAATATAGATTGATGTAATACATTAACTCTACTAAATGCTAATGCTGTCTCTACTTCATCTAAGCGGGTCAATAATATTTGAAAGTTATGAGTTAACATGTCATAAGTATTTAAGACAAGGTTCTTACTCCTTTGGAATTGAGTTTTGTTTAAAATTCCTTCTATTTCCTCCATAGTTTTCTCGAGTATTATAAAGTTGTTTCTAGTCGAGTTAGTGATATTAACGAATGTGTCAACTATTTCGGAAACTAAAGTAACTTTATTCATGATTGCATCTTGTCGCAATTGCAGACTGTTTATCCAGTTATCATATCTGAGTGCGTCTTCGTTATCTAAATTTCCAGTAATAGCTTTAATTATAGATCCGATAGGATTGATAAGTCCCCTTTTTATTCTAATGCTTGGTACTAACTGATTATAATGTTCTATAGTTATATTCATTATGTATTGGGTTTGCAACTTAGCATCAACAAGACTACCATCTAAAACGTATGTGCTTAATCTATCTTCCATATAGTTGGATATTTCATTATATTTTTCTATGTTATATTCTAAACTCTTATGAACTAAATTTAAGTCTAGTCTCTTAACAATATGCCAGTTATATAGGCTAAGTGAAGCTTGTCCTTCTTTAACGGGGAGGATTCCCGGATTGTCTTCAATCCTTTGAAGTTGAAGGCCCAGGCTGAGGGCTGCTTGCATCGCTACCGCCAGGACGAACCTGTGAAGGACGTTTTATGTCTTTAACGGTTATTTTCTTTGTTCTATTGTTTTTGTTCTGGACAGCTACTGTATTTCTTTTAATTTCGTCTATGACTGTTGCTTTTTGGTATCTAGGCTTATCTTTACTACGTCTGGTATTAACTCCTTTCATATAAATTTGATCTCCTTTTTTAATGTTAAATTGTTTTTCACCACCGCGTTTTTCTTTGGTTTTTTCTTTGGACTGAATCATTTTATCGGTTAAATAATTATAGAGGTATTTAGTGCGCTTAACATGGTCCTTTACTAACTGTTGGGTATAACTCTTATTAAAATCTACTGCAAAGGTACTCGACGCATCGGTGTGCCCGAAGACCACTTCAAAGGGTGTTAAACCAGTAGTTGAATGAATAGACTGGTTGTACGACATAATAGCGTATGTCATGACAGATGCGGCGTCAGTTATTTTTCTCTCGTACTTTGCAAGTCGGTAGATCTCTATAATAGTAGAATGAAATCGTTCAACTAATCCCATAGAGTTTGGATTATGGGGCGTACCTATGTGTAAATTAATCTTGTAAAATGTTAACATTTCCTTTAATAAGGTATTATTAAATTCCGATCCTGGGTCTGCACTAATTTTTGATGGCACACCGTATGTGGCGAAATATTTTATAAGTGCCCTTATGACTTCCGGTGTAGATCTATTAGGCACTTCTATAGCTTGGCCTAGTTTGCTAAAAGCGTCAATGATTGTAAGAAAATAGCTTCCTTCTATTGAGAAAATGTCTATAAAAAGTTCTTGAAACGGTTTTGTTTGGGTTTGAGTTAATTGTAGTTCGGGTTTTATGGGTTTCCTATCATATTTCATGTGTTTGCAAAGTTCGCATGAGTTGATAATGCAAGCTACGGTATGCTCTAAGTTATTCCAGTAGTATGTTCTTTTTAAATGAGCTACGGTTTCTTTAATACCACGATGACAGGTTTTTCCCACATGATATTTTAGGACTATTTCTCGTTGTTCATTTTCATCTTCAACGTGAATGACTCTTTCGGTGCACTCGTATATGTTTATTGCATGTTTTTTAAATAAAGTTGTAATAATGTTCGAAAATTCCTTACGATGGCGTTCGTCCTCAAAATAGATATAATATTTAATTTTAGGACGGATATATTCCTTTAAGAATTCTTTTATTAATTCTGGTTTATCTGTTGGTATGTGTACTTCGAATATTTTTTGCTTATTCCTAGATAAGTCTTTAACACTGCACTCGTTTCTATGCCATGTGTATACGAGAATTTGATTGGGTTTCGTATCGATGGCTTCCTTTAATATTGGGATATCAGAAGAGTCCGTATTTTCCTCTGAATGTACTGTTGCTAAAGAAGGAGAGTCTGCTCTTTCAGAGGCTGTGATTGTTTCGCTTCCTATTGACGGTACTGAATAAGGTGATCTAGGTCTATTTTTAGAGTTCCTAGATGAAACAGTAACATTGTCATCATCATCTGAAGAAATAACAATGGTTTTCGAGTTATCGGTGTTCACTATCATTGAAACGTTGTCTAAAGCATTAACTTTAATTCTGGACAATGCATCTGCATTGCTGTTTTGTTTACCGGGTTTATACTTAATTTCGTAATCGTATTCAGAGAGTCTAAGTCTCCATCTTGTGAGTCTACTTCCTGGCTCTTTAACCGAATTTAACCATACCAATGGCCTATGATCGCTTAGTATTGTGAATTTTTTACCATATAAGTAAGGTCTGAAATGCTTGCATGCCCAGACAACTGCTAATAGTTCCTTTTCTATTGCGCTGTAACGTGTTTCAGCGTCGTTAAGTGTTCTACTTGCGAAAGCTATTGGTTTGTCGCTACCAATTGGACCCTGTGATAGGACTGCTCCTAGTGCAAAGTTAGATGCGTCCGTTGTTAAAAGAAAGGGTTTTTCAAAATCTGGGAATTGTAATAATGGTGCGTTGGTAAGTAGCTCTTTGCATTTTTCGAATGCGTTTACATATTCTTGAGTTATGGTGACTTTATTTTTCTTTTTAAGGCAGTTTGTCATAGGTTGTGTTATTTTAGAAAAATCTTTGATGAATTTGCGATAGTATCCTACTAAACCTAGGAAACTCTTTATTTCCGTTGGTGTTCTAGGCAAAGGGAATTGTAATACAGCTTTAATTTTATCATCATTTGGTTTAAGACCGTCTTTGGTGTGTCCTAAATATAACACTTCTTTTTTTAAAAATTCGCATTTATCGAGGGTTACTTTAAGATTTGTTTGTCTAAGTCTATCGAATATTTTTCTGAGCTTATCTATGTGTTCTTGAAGGCTAGTAGAGTAAACAATAATGTCATCTAAATAAACAAGGCAATGTATGCCCTGTAGTCCACGGAGTACATTGTCCATTGCTCGTTGAAATGTAGCTGGGGCTGTCTTTAAACCAAAAGGCATACGAGTAAATTCGAAATGTCCTGATTGTGTTGTAAACGCTGTTTTTGGTTGGTCCTCCTTTTCTACTTCCAGTTGATGGTAACCACTAGCTAAATCTATTGTAGTGAAGTATGATGCCTTTCCTAGTCTGTCAAATAGGTCTGTGATGTTTGGGAGTGGGTATTTGTCATCTATTGTTATTTCGTTGAGTCGCCTGTAGTCTATAACCATCCGAAACTTCTGTTCGCCTGAAGCGTCCATTTTCTTAGGAACAAGGTGTACAGGGGCACTCCAAGGTGAGTGTGATTCTGTAATTACGTTATTTTCTAAAAGTTTGTCGACTTGTTTCTGTATTTCCTCATTTTGACTAACGGGGTGTCTGTATGGGCGTATGTAAATTGGATCTTCGTTCTTTGTGCGGATTTTATGTTTCACTTGATTAGTGAAAGATAGAGGTACGTTTTCGCAATGAAAGATGTCTTTGTACTCGGTACATAAGTTACTTATTAATGATTTTTCTTCCGTGTTTAGGTGGTCAAGACGTAATTTACTTAAATTTTCATGTAATAGTTTTTCTAAATCGTAGCTGTGGTTTAAATTATGAACAAGGTAATTATCTAAGTCCCGTTTTATACTATCGACTTTAAAGGGTTTTTTAAAAGTTATAGTCATCTCAATGTCTGTAGTATTTTGGATGACAGTGTGAGCTAGAGAGTCTACACAGTTAACTAAAGCGTCAGGCATACGAACTCCCGGGCAGAACTCTATATGATTTAAAATTGCGTTTCCGTTGTTTAGCATAGTTGGCACTTTAACGCGTGTTTCTGATCTAGGGGGTATTACTATTTGATAAGATGGGTTATATAAAATGGGAATTTCTGTTGTATTTGTTCTTAAGACCTGATTTTTCATGTCTATGGTGGCTTCTAACTCTTTTAATAAATCTGATCCGATAAGACCATTATACGCTTTGTCTACGTTATATATATAAAACTTGTGGTGAATATTCGTGTTAAAGGTATCCGATAATGGAATGTACGCGACTTCACTATGCTTGCTACGTCCATGTGTACTGATTACTTCAAATGGTTCCTCGCTTTTACAATACTTAAAATACTGATCGGCTAGTTCGGCGTTTATAAAGGAACGTGTACTACCTGTATCTATTAGGAAAATTGCTTCCATTTCCGGTAGGTAGATGTGTGGTAATCTAAGACCGCTATAATTTAGGTTTATTACTTCTATTTCTGATCTGGTTGGTCCGTTGTGGAGGCTTCTATCTGAAAATTTGCTGCTTCGTTTGCAACTTGCGCGCAATTAATTTGATTACTATCATCCATTAACACTACAAGGTTCTCGTCATCTAACAAGAATATCTGTTCACAGTTAGATTCAGAGTCAAGTTCAAGTGGTCCTTCAGTCATGTTATTGTGAACCGTTCGCATTGACACGTCATTATCTTGTCTCGGCTGTTGATTGAGTATGCCAAATCGGAATTGTTGATTTGGATTTGCTTTAAAGAAGCCTGATTGTTTATAATTATTAAGAGCACGCGGAATCTGTTGGGGTTGCGGAGTTATAGCTTTTTGATTTGGTTGGTTACTGGTACTTGGCCTAGGCCCTTGTGGTTGATTTGTGAGCCTTTGGTTGTTGTTATTCGTAATAAAGTTGGGTTTAAAACCATATATTGGTCTAAAACCTTGATGGTTATTTGCCGGAATACCGAATTTGAACTGATTTGGAGCCGTAAAGTTTGGTTTAGGAGTATTAGATTGGTTCGCGTTATTAGAAGGGATTGATTTATTTTTATTTCGGGCGTTGTATCGCGTTTGGAAGTTAACTTCCTCCATTACGACACTTAACGCGGACTCTAGAGTAAGGCATTTATTGAGTCTAACAAACTTTATCATGTCTTCTGGTAGATTGTACAGGAAAACGTTTAGAGCTGTATTGTTATATATTATATACTTGGCTGCTTTGACGCCTTCGTCGGTTAGAAGGTTTACCTTTGAAATTAATGAGCTCCTAACATTCTGTATTCTGTGGCAAAAGTCTATAAATGATTCTCCATGTTTAATCTTGAGGTTTTCTAATTCAATGTTAAGGCAAGCTTCGGATCTCGGATCTCCGAAGTGTTGGACGAAAAGCTCCTTAAGGCCATCCCAGGTTGTGACGTTTTCACGTTCACTAACTAAGACTGCTGCTTTACCAACTACTCGGCTTGTAATGCAATGAAATAGATAGGTCTGTTGTGCTGGGTTATTCTCCCCTCTAAAGCTTCTAATCACATATTCGCACTTAGAAATAAAAAGATTGAGCAACTTATCGTCTCCATCGAATCTTGGGATGATGCTCTGGATTTCTTTAGGGATAAGTTGAATATTCATTATTATATTTAATTATCAGATAAGTAAAGATTAAATATAACGAAGTTGGCGATTTGAGTCCAAACAACGCTTTGCTACGCTAGAATGTTTAAATTAACTGAAGTTTGAGTAATTTAAACAAAGTTAGTGTAATGGCAATATAACTCCTATTACGTATTTCGAATGAAATGTAAAAATAGTAAACTGGCGATGTGAGTCCAATTTACTTAATAAACTAAAATAAAATCTAGATTCGGCGATTTTTGTCCAAAAATAGATGAGCTACGCAAATTGGCGATGTCTAGTCCAATTTAGACGTAAGGGATAAGACAAGGAATGGAACAGTGCGAATAAAGGTCTACTCACAGTATGCTCGATCCCATGCCGGTTCTCGTACTGCTGCTGCTCTGCTGTTGCTGCTGTTGCTGCACACGCGACGTTCTTTTGACGAATTTATTGAAGAGGTTCTTTACGAATTAGATGTCTATAGCGTCGAGAATACGTTACGACCGATGTGTGTGTCTATTAACGATACTGTTCGCGACTTTTACTAATCCGACCCGGCTGCGCCAGTCAAATATGAACGCGAAAGATTTTTAATAAAAAATATATTTATTAATTACACGTGTGCTCAGCATGAGCGTTATGACAATAATGACCCCTTAAATCTAAGTTACATGGTCTTAAATACTAGTGAAATTATTTGTATGTGTGTGTCGGTGGACAGACCTCACAGTGGGTCAGTAACAGGAAGCTGCTCGTATGTCTTATCATACTCTTAATTGTTTTGGTCATCATTACTTGGTAATTTATTGCAAATAAACGTTGCTACCTGGAACTGATGGGTAACATGGCGTGATCTTAGTTTATCAAAACAGTTCGGGGAAGCGGTTGGCTATGCATAACTACCTACATACTTTAGATAAATGTAAATAATGTATATTAAAAAATGTTTTGAATTTTCTTAAAAAATGCGAAGAAACTTTTTCCCCAACCTATTATGTGGATAATGTTCTAATTTCTTTTGCAGGAAGTGGTATTTGAATTTTGTGTTTCCAACGTGTCATGAACGTGTCTTTGTAATAATTCAAAACCTCTCAGGGGGATTGCACCCATCATCATGAACAACTTTTACTGCGGTACAAAAACTGTCAGCTGTTCCATAAATTTTGTTGAGTTACGCAAACATAAATGTATGGAGCAGCTTTGAGTTTTCAGTTATTTCAATACAATACGTATAAGTACAATTTTATCGCTTGCTTGGGATGGATGCTATCTAGAATACAACATTACAATATTGCATGTTCTTATACTCTTTATGACTAACGAGGCAGTATTCTGATTCAAACAAAATATAAAATAATCGTACCTGGTGCAGGTCTTGTGACAGTGTCTTTCATAGAATTGGGTCTGTCAATAGAGAATCCGAGCTGAAAGTTAAGGTCACTCTTGGCAGTGATAACAGCGTGAGTATCAGAACTGCTTCCGACTTCCACCTCATGGTCTCCGGGCTTTGCGTTTTTAACCTTCACGATCTGAACAAATATTGATCAATAATTATTAGATCTAAAATACAACTATCTACTCTCATGTGAGCCTGGTGTGACTGGTTCAAGTTACTGTGCAAGTGCTTTATAATTTATAGCTCATGAGTAGCCATAAAAAAGAAAAAAAGTTAAAGCTAAAGTTGCTGTTGTTCTCTTGTTGATGTTGTTGTTGCTGTTTTAGTTGTTGTTACTAAAGTTGGTTTTCGAGCTCGGCTATCAGAGATTGAGCCCAAGTCTTGTTTAATTTGTGTCGCAGTTGCATTTGCTAACACTCAGATTATTATCTGAGTGTTAAAACCATCTGTAGGCTAAATTTATGGCTTACAGATGGTATACTGAATGTTGTCTGTCAGCTAGAGGTAAGCAGGTATTTTTCGTCTATGATTCAATTTAGTTAATCGATCAGCTACTGCGCCAAATAAATTGTTCCTCTTTGGTTTTAACGTTACAGTATTTTTACCTCACGAAGCAACGCGCGCTTTATATTTGTGGTAAACAAGTAGTGTCCTAACACGCTGTGAATATGAGACACGGGTGAAGTGAGAAGTGTGTGTGTATGTGTGTATTATGTGCTGACGCTACTTGCCTTCACGCACACATTTACACCGTGTTTGTACACTTGGTTACCACGAGTAAAGCGCGCGTCGCTTCGTGTGATAAAAATACTGTAAGACGTTAGATGACGGACGCATCGACGGACATAGGAAAAAGGTTAACCAGTCAGCAAAGTAGAGTTACATCAGTGCCGACTGCAGGTAGGTACGTACCGCCATTTCACGTTTACCGGAGACAACAGGCTCCGTAGGTGGCTTGCTTCCACCTGGACCTGTTACTTCTCCGATCCTGGGTTCTGTTCCAGTTACAGAAATCAGTACGTCTCCAGTGTGGGAATCGACAGGATACTGAAGACGAAATGAAAAAAAATCTAATAATAAAATAGCATAACAAAGCATAAATGTTCCCACTGCTGGGACACAAGCCTCCTCTCTGTGAGAGGGAGTTGGCAGTAATCCACCACGCGGGCCCAGTGCGGGTTGGTAGATGTCACATGTCTTCGAATTTTTGGTTCGAGGACATGGTGGCTTCCTTATGATGTTTTCCTTCACCGTTTTGAGAGCAGTGGTGATGAAATAATTTACACAAAGTAAAGCACCGGTCTGGGTTCTAACCTACGACCTACAACTCGTAAGTTGCGCTTGTTACATTCGGCCACCACTGCTCTCTAAAATAATAAAAAACCGGCCAAGTGCGTGTCGGACCACGCACAATGAAGGGTTCCGTAGTTGGGATGAATTTATCTTAAGAACAAACGTAGTTGAAAAACATGTTCTCCCATACATTCCAACTGTAAATGTAAGTTTGTACTCACAATATTGATAGATTTACCATGTTATTTTAAAACCACAGACTTCTTATAGGTTTTTCTGTAATTTACAAATAAAGATCTATTTTCTGTATTTTTTTTCAAAATTTTAGGTTCAGTAGTTTCGGAGATAAGAGGGGGAAATGGTCAATTTTCGTCTATTTTCTTAAATAACTTCAAAACAATTTATTTTAAAATTATAAAAAAAAAATATATTTGAGACCCTCATAGTAAGCCCTTTCATTTGACATGCCACATGATGTAGATTGCAAAACTTTATTTTTTTATTTTCTTATTTGCCCCCCAAAAGTGACCTCTATATTCAAAATTCATTTATTTACTTTACCCGTCCGTGTTTGGGTCACAGAAATTCCTATGTGTACCAAATTTCAACTTAATCGGTTTATTAGATTCGGAGCAAATTGGCTGTGACAGACGGATAGACAGACAGACAGACACACGAGTGATCCTATAAGGTTTCGTTTTTTCCTTTTGATGTACGGAACCCTAAAAATAGTAATTTTTCTGTTTGGTCTGAATGAATGTTCCAGATTTGCGCAAAAACGGCTGTACGGATTTGGATTTTACGACACAGATAGATTTTAACCTGGATTAACACATACTTTTAATCCTAGTAGTAAGTCCGTTCTCGTGGGCTATTTTCAGACATCCACATGGGCGAAGCCGCGGGCTAAAGCTAGTTGTTCCAATAGAAATGAATTATTATAAGCATCAAGCTTGTCAAAAGACTCAGACTTAAACAAGGCTCTTGAAAGGTGCTCTGTTAGGTAAAAATACGTACTGTAATTTTATTTCCATAACCGGGTGCAAGTTTTTTGTTGACGAGCGTAACTCCTCTGCCTGTGATAGACTCCTCAACATACTTTAATACCTGTGCAGGACAAAGTACACACAAGTAGATTAGATTTAGAAATAACTTGTAAGATAAATTTAAATCGGTCGGTCGGTCGGTATTCGGTATTTAGAGAATAAGGAATCTTACGTCTTTGACATCATCTTTCATCAAATGGAAAACTTGTCCACCCGTAGCTTCTGCCACTTTATGATACACTTGATACTCAGCATTGCTCTTCGAACCACATTCCCCAGTCAGTATAAAAACTACCTGAAAACAGAAAACGCGAAATCAATCAACAATGAAAACATAAATTCACTTCATTATCATGTTCTTATGTAGTAACCCGCGAAATTAAAATTTTACGTACGTTTTTTTTTTAGGTAGTGCAGTGTGTTTACATTCTGAGCACTTGATGGGTCTGTGTACGAGTACATAGCCGTTATTCACGCATTGTGTACATCAAAGTAAGCCACATTGAGCAAAAATTATTGCTGGGAAATGACTTCTATTTTAGGTGTCAAAAATAGCTGTTTATGGCAGCGCGCACATTGTGCTTTTGGGTGCATGTAATGGTCTAATACTTTATGGTTAGGAAGGAATTTTATATGAGGGTACATATAATGTATATATATATGAGGGGGAAGGGGGAGGGGAGGAATAAAGTAAGATTGACATTGTTGGCAAAATTAATGAAGCAACGAATACCACTTTTACGACGAATACCTGATTCTACTATAGCTGCACGCAATTATTAGTCAAAGGTAAAAGGAAATTAAACACACTAAACAATATAAATAATTTAAGCAATTTAATAATTAATATTAACTATAGGTAAGGGTAGGTTTATAGTGACGTAATGAGCTAGAGAGAGAGAGAGCGACACGGTTGGGCGCAGCCGCAGCACACACCCGCCCGCATTCTCATAAAAGCTGCAAACAAAAACTAAAAGGTCGCAACAATTGCTGACCATCTGTGGATGTAAACAAAAGAAAGTTTTACGATTTTATAAATGAATCTTTGTGGTTGTCAACTGGGTCGGAACTCACTAATTACGAATATCATGAAAGTATTCGGCAAATACGAATATTCGGCAATTTGATGATATTCGCCGAATACGAATATTTGTATTCATGTTCGTTACATCAAAATATATTTTTTTTTTTTTTTGTTGTATTAGCCTCCATTGGCTTATTGCAATGTAGGGACACGTAAAATGATGTGTACTTTAAACCTACAGATTCCATAGGATCCATATAATAGGTCTTTACCTATGAAATTGCCGTTTTGTATAAAAAAAAATTTAAACGAATTTTTTTCATGCATTTTTTATTTGTATTAATCGAAGTAATCACCCATGCAATCAATGCATCTTTGCCAACGCAGTGGCAGTTTATTGATGCCCTTCTTAAAGAAATCAGCTGGACGGGAGGCAACAAATTCTTCAAAGGCATTTTGTACTGCCTCTCGGGTATTGAATTTTTTTCTCGCCAAGAAGTTATCCAAATTCTGGAAAAAGTAGTAGTCTGTAGGCGCAAGGTCTGGTGAGTAGGGCGGATGACGGAAAGCTTCCAACCCCAGTTCTTGCAACTTGGAGACCGTCTACTGTGCAGTATGAGGTCGTGCGTTGTCGTGCAGGAGCAGCGGAGACGAGCGATTGACCAATGCTGGTTGGAGATGTGCCAGCTTCTCCATCATTGTGTTCAGTTCTTCACAGTACACATCTGAAGTAATGCTCACCCCGTTTGGTAAGAAGCTGTGATGAATCACACCGGCGCTAGACCACCAAACAGTGACCATCACTTTTCTAGGGGTAAGTTTTCGTTTTGGGCATTGTTTAGGTGCTGAACCTGGATCCAACCAACTTGCTGAGCGCTTGCGGTTATCAAACAGAATCCATTTTTCATCGCAGGTAATAATGCGGTTCAAAATTCCTTCATTTGTGTGTCTGTTGAGCAGTGCAAGGCACGTCTCGACGCGTACTTCGCGCTGGCGATCATTAAGTTCGTGAGGCACCCATTTGTCAAGCTTTTTTACCTTGCTAATTTGACGCAAATGGACCAATATTGTTTTGACGCTAACGTCGAAAGCTGCTGCTAATTCAGCCGTAGATTGTGTATCATCAGCTTCCACAATCGCCTTTAATTCGTCATTGTCGACCAAAGTCTTCGGACGACCGCGAGGTTCATTTTTCAGGTCGAAATTTCCAGAACGGAAGCGAGCAAACCAATAACAAGTGGTGCGTTGGTTTGTAGTGTTAGCTCCGTAAACGTCGTTGATGTTGCGTGCCGCTTGTGCTGCGTTGCTGCCACGACGGTACTCATATTCCATAATTACTCGAATTTTTAACGTATCCATGATGACGAAAAAGATTGAAATGCGATGGAAATGTAACACTAATCAATAAACAAATGTCTATTTTTGGAAATAAAAATCCATGTTTTTAAAATAAAATTAATTTGAAATTAGAATTCTTAGCCAAACAAAAATTATTTTGATTTGAAATGGCCAGTACCCGCCGTTCTGTAGAACGGCAATTAGGTCTTTACCTATGAAATTGCCGTTCTGCAGTACTAACCTAATATATACTATATTAGGTCTTTACCTATGAAATTGCCGTTCTGCAGTACTGGCCATTTCAAATCAAAATAATTTTTGTTTGGCTAAGAATTCTAATTTCAAATTAATTTTATTTTAAAAACATGGATTTTTTTTTCCAAAAGTAGTCATTTATTTATTGATTAGTGTTACATTTTCATCGCATTTCAATATTTTTCGTCATCATGGATACGTTAAAAATTCGAGTAATTATGGAATATGAGTACCGTCGTGGCAGCAACGCGGCACAAGCGGCACGCAACATCAACGACGTTTACGGAGCTAACACTACAAACCAACGCACCACTTGTTATTGGTTTGCTCGCTTCCGTTCTGGAAATTTCGACCTGAAAAATGAACCTCGCGGTCGTCAGCTTTCGACGTTAGCGTCAAAACAATATTGGTCCATTTGCGTCAAATTGGCAAGGTAAAAAAGCTTGACAAATGGGTGCCCCACGAACTCAATGATCGCCAGCGCGAAGTACGCGTCGAGACGTCCCTTGCACTGCTCAACAGACACACAAATGAAGGAATTTTGAACCGCATTGTTACCTGCGATGAAAAATGGATTATGTTTGATAACCGCAAGCGCTCAACAAGTTGGTTGGATCCTGGTTCAGCACCTAAACAATGCCCTAAACGAAAACTTACCCCTAGAAAAGTGATGGTCACTGTTTGGTGGTCTAGCGCCGGTGTGATTCATCACAGCTTCTTACCAAACGGGGTGAGCATTACTTCAGATGTGTACTGTGAAGAACTGAACACAATGATGGAGAAGCTGGGACATCTCCAACCAGCATTGGTCAATCGCTCGTCTCCGCTGCTCCTGCACGACAACGCGCGACCTCATACTGCACAGCAGACGGTCTCCAAGTTGCAAGAACTGGGGTTGGAAGCTCTCCGTCATCCACTCTACTCACCAGACCTTGCGCCTACAGACTACTACTTTTTCCAGAATTTGGATAACTTCTTGGCGGGAAAAAAATTCAATACCCGAGAGGCAGTACAAAATGCCTTTGAAGAATTTGTTGCCTCCCGTCCAGCTGATTTCTTTAAGAAGGGCATCAATAAACTACCACTGCGTTGGCAAAGATGCATTGATTGCATGGGTGATTACTTCGATTAATACAAATAAAAAATGCATGAAAAAAATTAGTTTAAATTTTTTCATACAAAACGGCAATTTCATAGGTAAAGACCTATTATATATACATATATGTATTTAGGTCTATGTATACATGAAAACAGTAATATAAAGTATAATGACCTGACTCTGTTTCCTCTGCGAAATGCTCTTGATTGCTTCAAAGCTGGTGTAGTCCTTAGCTGAGGCGTCAGTGAACACAAACAAATAGGAAAGCGGCAAGCTTTCTGTGAGACCTAGCTCGATGCCTTTCATAGCATATTCGGGACAATCACGGCCGCCGTGGACATGTATGGCAGCCAAAGCTCTTTTAAACTCTTTTCGATCTTTAGTGATGGTTCGTACTCGGGCAGCTGAAATAAAGACATTCATGATGTTTGGCTTTGAAATCAAAATTCATTTGTTCAAATTAGGCTGAGGATCAGCAATTTTTGAACGTCAAACTTACATAAGACAATCACCCAAAACCCCTCGCCCTTCACCACTTCCTAGTGCTTTAATTTTTTAGTTGTCGCACAAGTACATACGTGCAATAGTGTATGTGTAACCTAAACTACGGAAAAAATCACATTAGTGATGTGATAAGTGACTATTTACAAGAAATATAATAAATAACGACCAGACCAGTGGCATGTATGTCCAGGTGTATGAACGTAAACGAGGCAAAAGGATTATGTAAGGATCGTAGCAGGTGGTTCTGTAAGTTTCTGCCTACCCCCATGGGAAGAAGGCGTGAGTTAATGTATGTGTTACGTAGACGCTAACGCCATCTGTTATCGAGTAGCAGATTTACACGATACATCGATTCGTGACAGATTTTTCTAGAACATTCTAAACCCTTCCAGAATGTTCTAGATGGTTAAGTGTCGTTTTGCAGCATTCTAGATCATTCCTGTAAGTGAATGTTCTCGAATTATGGCCTCGAACTTTTGAGAAGCTTACAGTCGTTATATAAATAGAGGGTTGCCAGCAGTATATGGCATTTACCGACCCTGATGCCCCATAGCTTTCCTTCAGGAGAGTAGTAAGGCCACCAGTACGGTTTGCAAAAGCAAACCACCCAAAGCCGAGGTCGCAATCGTACCCCCCCCCCCTATCCCCTACTCGGTGAAGCTGTGCCTGCTGGGCGCACAGCTGAGCCTGTAGCACTTAACCCCCCCATCATGATCCAGCCTGCCCCGTCTGGCTGCTCTATTATTAGCGACGCTCAGTCGCATAATATTTTACCTTAGTTTATAAGCCCTGGCCGGAGGCTTTAAGTTCGCTTAAATCACCCACAGGAAACGTTCGGTTAAGCAGTCTCGACCCCCAGTGGTCAACTGCGAGATGTCACTCACAAAAACGAAAACCGAAGTGTATGGCAGTTCAGCTAGGAATGCGAAACAGTCAACAACAGCGAACTAACAGTGATTCTGCTTAAGTTTCTGATTACTGTATTTGTGATTATTTAAATATAGTGTCTTTAGTGTAAATTGGCATAAGTTTATTTATCCCGAACCCCAGCTCGTAACATATGTATAATAAATAACAAAACTTTGGGTAAAATCAAAAGATATCGTAGCTATCTAATTCATAATATTATTGGATGTGTTGTAAAAAAAAAAAAAAATTTTTTTTAGATTCGGTACAATAGTAATAGCTGTAAAAGTGATTGAACAAGCTTATTTAAAAAAAAAGTATACATAATACCTATTATAGGTATTTATTCAAAGTATATGAATGAATGAAATGCACCGATCCCAGCGTGGTTTGACTAGACTCGATTACTCGAATGAACCCAAAGATTCACACTAGCCCCTGTTGCCTCATGCTTTATGGTGCAACAGAGACCATTGCTTATCAAAGGAGTGGACCGGGGGCCGGGGCGCAGTAATAGCAGGAAAGACGTGCAATTAGCATATGGAAGGGATAAACGGTCTACCGAGTATGCACCCTATGTATGTATGTGAGTATGCAATGGAATTGCAGAGAGATGGGTGACATTTATCAATGGATGGCGTAGGTCCAGCTTCGCCAATTTGGGAGGCCCAAGCACCGCCTGTAGGCTGTTATACGTGAGGATCGTGCGATCGTTCGTAAGAGTCTATAGAGGATATCGCACGATCTCTTACGAGGTGGCTTGCACATTGGCCGGTTACCCTCCCTGGGACTTGGATGCCAAGACACTCGCGACACTGCATGTGTGGCGCGAAGAGGCCAACGCAGGGCGTGAGGCTGGTGCAGCGACAGATCACGCTGGTCGGAGCTCCGTCAGGTCATGGTGGCGGAATGACGAGAGAGGCTCTTGCACCCGGGATAATACAGGAGATCCGGCCAGTGCTCCACTATTGGCTCAAGAGGAAGCACGGCTTCCTGTCGTTGTTGACAAATTCAAATAATGCTAACAAAAATTGTTACAAAAATAAATTTTATAATACGATTTTGACATGACCGCCTGTAAAAATAGAACAGCGTCTACGATGGGACATCGCCATTTAAATTCACCACTGAACGCCAGGTTCTTTATTTATCCAGTTATTAATGATGAAACTATACAGTCATTAAACAATTACTTCTTATGTGGGATATGATGAGATCTACGAGTACACGTATCTAATTAAACACACTGTGGCTTTGATTATACCAATATTAACGTACCTTCAGTGGCGTAGCTATACCGTTCGAGGCCCGTGGCAAATTCATCGGAAATAAACCCCCATTTAAAGAAGCTGAACCAACAATAATAGTATTTTTGATTTTATAATACTTATGTAGGTAACTAAAATCATTTTTTTAACCGACTTCAAAAAAGGAGGTTCTGTATTCGACCCGTATGTATGTCTCACTAATGTTATCTACATACTTTCTGGAAGATTTCAGTAGGTATATAACACATTATGTAATTATTCTTATGTACGAAGTTATATGCTTAAATTAACTGTAAATCTGGCATTTCTAAGCGGATTTAGACGATTCTTCTTTTCGTTCGACTTGGGCTGGGCTTAACTAGTAATTGATTATTCAACTAAAAATTGAAAAATAAATTTACTTTAAAAAAAGTAACATAACCGACTTCAAAACCAAAAACGAATAAAATAACTTTCTTAAAACACTTTCTAAAGTCGTTGTCTTCAATTCTTCAATGCACTTTAGCTTGACACCAACTTCAGAAGCTGTTATGTGTTTTGTGAAAGTTATTTTCTTCGTTTTTGGTTTTAAAGTCGTTTTTAATTTTTTTTTAAAGTAAATTTTTTACTAATAATAAATATTGGGAGTAGACATTCTCCTCTGACCGGGGGCCCCTTCCGGCTGGGGGCCCGTGGCATTTTGCCGACTTGCCACCCTGTATTTACGCCACTGCGTACCTTATAATATGTCAGTATCTCAGGGCACCTTCCCGGATAAAATTAAAATCTCCGTTATTAAACCGATTTTTTTAAAAGTAACGTAGTGGGTATACCTATGCAATTATAGGTCAATCGCCCTTATACTATTTTGTATTAATGTCCAAACTGCTTTACAAATGTTTTTTGATTTTTTTAATATATTAGGTCTTTACCTATGAAATTGCCGTTCTGCAGTACTGGCCTTTAATTATTTTGATTTGAAATGGCCAGTACTGCAGAACGGCAATTTCATAGGTAAAGACCTAATATAAATTGAATTTCTTCTTTGATAATTATGTGCAATAAAATTCATCATAATAATTTTTTGGGACTAAAACGAATAGAAAGAAAGAAAGAAAATACGTTTATTTGCGGTAAACATGACGCAAAGGACAACAAAATAAAATAAACAATGTAAAAAGCAAGTTTTGGGGAAAATATGCGTCACATCTACGCAAAACGGCTACCGCTCAGCATAATGCCGCGACCCCATGCGAAACGGAGCCCCAGCGCTGGTTTTCAGCGATAGCCGGCGTTGACGCGATGACGTCGACCGGTGCAGCATGTGATAAATAATATGCAATTAAAAAATAAATAAAATATAAAGTTAATTCTATAGGTATAGATAAAATATACAGAAAATGACAATATTCCCGCATTCCGCTCCGCGACAGCACCGACTCCCACGCCGCAGAATGCGTTATCTGTGCGCGCAGCTGTCAGCGGCCGGAAACATTAGACATATTATATAACATTTTAAACATGGCGTAGCAATTATGCAATTAACATTTTGATTTTGATGAAATTATGTAACAGAGGATGTATTGGGTGATTAAGTAGGCATTTCCTACGTAAAATGAATTTGTGTTAGATATGAATGATGACAAAGACTCGGACACACAAATAAGAAATGGTAAGTGAGAATTAGTTGGTTAAAATAAAATATGGATTCATGCATCGAGACTATTGAATTATACTAATAAATAAATTAAATTAGATTGGATAAATATAAATTAGGATATGATACAAACAAGGGACGCTACCTGACAAACCGTAGTGTGCCAGTTGAATAATTAGATTAAACTGAAAATTACAGAAACAAATGTAGCGTTCCTATGCATAAAAAGGATGAATTGAAATAGCGAAACACAGACCCCAGCACAGCCACACGGACAAACGAGCGCACCACCAAGCAGCCCACACTCTTAAAGATCCCACTCCAAAGCCTGCAGGCCATGACACTTGAGGTAGGTACTTACAGTGAAGCAGTACTAGAGAGACATTTGTTCATGTATGAGTAACTTTTTGTGTTGGAATTTGAAAGATTGTATTGATTTCAGGCGTCGCATTGGTGGTGGGAGATCATTCCAACAGCGTGTGGCTGCATACTTGAAACACCCCCTGAATGCTGTAGTTCTGTGCATTGGCACCGACAGAGGGCATACCATGGAGCGAAGACTATTCTTTAGATGGTTTTGTTTCCAAGTAAGCTTTACATAGAGATAGTGAGGTCTTTTAGTTGTTACAATACCAAATAACAGGCTGGAATCAATTCCTCAAGAATGCAATTACAAGGGCACCGTTACATGTCCCACTAAAAACTATCGTCATTGTAGTTTTATACCTGCGATGAAAAATGGATTCTGTTTGATAACCGCAAGCGCTCAGCAAGTTGGTTGGATCCTGGTTCAGCACCTAAACAATGCCCTAAACGAAAACTTACCCCTAGAAAAGCGATGGTCACTATTTGGTGGTCTAGCGCCGGTGTGATTCATCACAGCTTCTTACCAAACGGGGTGAGCATTACTTCAGATGTGTACTGTGAAGAACTGAACACAATGATGGAGAAGCTGGCACATCTCCAACCAGCATTGGTCAATCGCTCGGGTCTCCCTTGTTTGACCAAAAGGAATTTGACAAATTTTCACTTCCCAAAAAATTTTTCGCATAATTTCATTTGCCAAATTATTATTTAGCAAAAAATCTATTCACAAAAAGTTGTAACGCAAACTTAATGTTTGGCAAATGAACGTTTAAACTATAACTTGTTTACCAACTAGTACTTCTAACATTTTTTATTTAGTCAAATATTTCATTTGGAATAACAGTTTTTATGCAAAATCAAATAAGCCAAATACTTATTTAGTATCGTCAGTTTTCAATTCACCCTTTCCTATTCAGTCAAACTTCAATGACAAAAATGTGAACTATTAAGTGGGTAGGAGGTAAATCATAAATGGCGCTCAATGTGTGCTCTTCTTTTTCTATATAATGTAGTCGTTCCTGGCACAGTAGGTAGTAGGTCACAGTTTTAACCTAACCTAACCATTTTTTTAATTTTTTTAAAATAAGTAATTAACCTACTAAATAATTCAGTTCCGGGTAACCTACTAAAAACAATCTCTTTTTTCTATTAATGCAAGTCGTTTCTGGCACTCGCCGGCCGCTACCGCGGCACCGCTCGCTTCGCTCGCTCGGCTCGTGCGTAGGAGGTCACAGTTTTAACCTAACCTAACCTACCCATTTTTTTTAAAGAACAAATTAACCTGATCTAAATTGTTGAGTTCCGGATAACCTACTAAAAACAATATATTTTTTTCTATTAATGCAAGTCGTGTCTGGCACTCGCCGGCCACTACCGCGGCACTGCTCGCTTCGCTCGCTCGGCTCGTGCGTAGGAGGTCACAGTTTTAACCTAACCTAACCTAACCATTTTTTTAATTTTTTTAAAATAAGTAATTAACCTACTAAATAATTCAGTTCCGGGTAACCTACTAAAAACAATCTCTTTTTTCTATTAATGCAAGTCGTTTCTGGCACTCGCCGGCCGCTACCGCAGCACCGCTCGCTTCGCTCGCTCGGCTCGTGCGTAGGAGGTCACAGTTTTAACCTAACCTAACCTACCCATTTTTTTTAAAGAACAAATTAACCTAATCTAAATTGTTGAGTTCCGGATAACCTACTAAAAACAATATATTTTTTTCTATTAATGCAAGTCGTGTCTGGCACTCGCCGGCCACTACCGCGGCACTGCTCGCTTCGCTCGCTCGGCTCGTGCGTAGGAGGTCACAGTTTTAACCTAACCTAACCTAACCATTTTTTTAAAAATAATTAACCTACTCTAACTACTTCCATAAATAAACTAATATAAAGTAACCATAAATTTGACTTGTTTCAGACAAATTCAAGCACAAAAACTTACAAAGAAATACGCAAAAGACATCAAATTTAACCAGCAAGTCAAATGTCTAAAAATCTTATTTTTGCCTTAATATTTTTTGTCTTAACAAATCATTTCACCAAACGTTTATTGTCTGAAGATTGTTTGCTGTAATAAATCATTTGATTAAAGGCCAAATTCCATAATGACATTATACTAAGTAATATTTTGCCGAGTAAAAATTTGACCAAATGAAAATATGCGTACTAAAATCATTCGAAATATTGCAATGGTATAAAAAAGGTTGCTAAAATTTGTTTGGGTAATGAAATTTTGTCAAAATCTTTTTGGCAAAACGGCAGGCACCCCAATCGCTCGTCTCCGCTGCTCCTGCACGACAACGCGCGACCTCATACTGCACAGCAGACGCTCTCCAAGATGCAAGAACTGGGGTTGGAAGCTCTCCGTCATCCGCCCTACTCACCAGACCTTGCGCCTACAGACTACTACTTTTTCCAGAATTTGGATAACTTCTTGGCGGGAAAAAAATTCAATACCCGAGAGGCAGTACAAAATGCCTTTGAAGAATTTGTTGCCTCCCGTCCAGGTGATTTCTTTAAGAAGGGCATCAATAAACTGCCACTGCGTTGGCAAAGATGCATTGATTGCATGGGTGATTACTTCGATTAATACAAATAAAAAATGCATGAAAAAAATTCGTTTAAATTTTTTCATACAAAACAGCAATTTCATAGGTAAAGACCGAGATTTTACATTGAATAGTTTTTGTGCAGCAAAGATACTTTTTTTTTAATTGTTTAATGTATTTTCTGTAGTTAATTTTATAACCCAATCTTTTGGATTGATTACCTACACTGTTCACTTTGTTGCGCATGATTTATTTATTCCTTTAGTAATCCGACCAGAGTTATTGATTTGTTTCTTTGTATTTATTCGTTTACATACCGGAAAACATAAGTTGAAGAAGTTATTAATTAGAAGTTAAGAATTATACTCTTCTTAGTTAAAAACGTACATGGACAGTTATGAAACATCAGAAGCTAGGTGCACGATTCTTTGTCATTTCCAAATGAGAAGAGCCGGCAAGAAACTCCACGGTTAGTGCTTTAAAAATAATCGGCTTTTACAATATGTATTTCCAAATTACAGAGTTAATAGTATGGGAACTTTACAAGGACAGTGTGCTATCAACAAGTACCAGGTATTTAACAAAATAGAAAATGGTCAAAAAATTTACAAGACCTACAATGTTCTCATAGAATATATATTCATAGAATATAAAATAATTTATTTAACAGATAAATGGAATAATAAAAATAAAACCTATAAACAACGATGGTAAGTGGCTACGGGGCAATAAATTGTTCATGAATACTCATGATACGGCCTGTTGTAATGCAAAGTGCATCCAGGTCGCAAGATGAGACACCACTTTGGTTAGTGTAACCTCTTAAGGAAGCATTGTACTCATCATTATGAACAATTTTTACTATGAGTCCAAACGCAAAATCGTGAAAAATAAAATCAGCTTCTCTACATTTTGCATGCACATGCGAGAACATAAATATCAAAACATAGCAGCTGTTTTTTTTCGTGATTTCAGATATTTGGTTCCATAGTAAAAGTTGTTCATAATGATGAGTACAATGAACGCTTAGGAGATTAACGGTGATTAAAATTACACCTGTATAAACACTTTGATACTTACTCGGATCATTAAATGTGACCAGAACGAAATTTTCTATCTGCGATGCATTAGAACTCAACACCTTCTCAAATATTATATTGACTTCTTCTTTCACTTGACGTATTTCATCGGACATTGATACCGTATCGTCGATAATAAATGTTAAACTGCTTTTTATAATTTCTTCTTGTCCGTAACCTGCACATGTTTGTGCAATTAGAACAACAAGAGCACAACACAACCCGTAAGAAGACATGGTCATCATTGATACTACTGCTTCAGTCGACTACTATTTATATTCTACAGTAATAAAGTACTTATATACCATTGATACGAGTAACCCGCAGGAATCCCCTCGTAGCAATAATAAAGCCGTCTATTATTGTAACATTATATGTTTTGTGGTCATGTTTATTCCAATTACTAATAATTTGTGGTATTAATATGAAATTAACTTTTTCATTATTTTTATTGTCACGCTGATAAAAGTGTTTGTTTGCTGACGTAGGTATGCACACATCTTTAATGCTTTTTCCTGCGCATAATAATATTATACTTCCACTCGACTTAGATATCAACTTGTAATAACAACAAAGGATCCATATAGAAGAGTGATCCAAGTGCATTTCAGGTAGGTATTCCAGGTACTTGAAATGCATCTCAATCTGCCTAGCCTTTTCACAACTATGTTGGGGTTGGCTTCCAGTCTAACCGGATGCAGCTGAATACCAGTATTTTAAATGGAGCGACTGCCTATCTGACCTCCAAAAACCAGTTACTGGGTAATACTCTTTGGTAAGACAGGTTGTCAGACTTTCGGGCTTCTGACGACCCGTAACGACTGTCAAAGATCCACGAATGACAGCCGAGACCAACGGCTTACCGTGCTTTCCGATGCACGGAGGAGTCTCGGCATGTAGAGATGGTCACCAATCCATGGAACAACCCCGGCAAGCGTAGCTTAACCTGATGGATCGACCCGTGCGGCTGTTATAACGTAGCCACGAGCTCCACCTTGAAATGAATTTACTACCTACAATTTAACGACAAATTAATATGAGAATGGTTTACAGTAGAGACTCCTTCAAACAGGTGTAAGTCGCGACGCGAATCGCTCGCGACACAAGGCACCGCTTGTCGCGCGACACGCGGTATTTTTGTGTCGCGTGCGATTCGAGTCGCGTGTCACGCCTGTTTGTAGAAGCCTTAAATGGACTTCTTCTTCTTCTTAGCGTGTCGATGGCTACCTAAATGGAGTCAGCCCAGAATTCGGCCACGTGTTTGGCGCCTTCGGTATCGGTATCGGTAGCGTCCACACGATCACGACGACTATATTCCACGAAGTTCCTATATCCTGCAGACGACAGGACACGCAGGACAGTAAATGAGCTATAATCACACTAATATTATAAAGGCGAAAGTTTGTGAGTGTGTGTGTGTGTTTGTTACTACTTCGTGCTGAAACGGCTGAAACGATTTGGTTGAAATTTGGTATGTAGATAGCTTATACCCCGGATTAACACAAAGGCTACTTTTTATCTCAGTCTACGCTGGTGAAACCGCGGGGCGCAGCTAGTACAAAGATAAATATGCGTCTGCCCCTTTTGCCAATTAATTATGTTATTTTAAGTCTCTAATCAAGAGACATAGAAACACCATTAGTATGCCTACGGCCCATGTTGCTAATCAAAGAATCACACTAATATTATAAAGGCAAAAGTTTGTGAATGTGTATGTTTGTTATTTCTTCACGCTCAAACAGCTGGACTCATTTGGTTGAAATTTGGTATGTTGATAGCTTATATCCTGGATTAACACAAAGGCTACTTTTTATCTCGGTCTACGCGGGTGGAACCGCGGGGTGCAGCTAGTACAAACATAAACCTGCATTAGCCTCTTTTGCCAACTCTTAAAATGACGATTGCACACCATTTGTGCAGATAACAAAAAAAAGTCTATCGTGTCTGATAATTAGCGCGCGACGAGTTAATTATATTAATTTAATTTAAAGATATTTCCGTTATTTTTAAGTCAATATAGTTAATTGAGGTGTTAAAATGTTTATTATTATTAACGAGGTCTGCAATGTCCAAAAAAGGTTCAATTGAATTAGTCAAATATTTTTTTACATTTTTTTTTAAAATGGCTCTAATATGGTCATATTTTTGGGGTACACTAATAATGTTGATTAAGTTAAGATTTTTTTAAAAATATTCATAAATAAGACTAGATGTAGGGTACATAATAGAAATGTTTTGCATTAAAACAAAACAGTTATTATGTTATGAAAAACACAATGTAACATTATGTACATTTAGTGTTATTTATGAATATTTAAAAAAAAATCTACTTTTACTATATGTTCAGTATCAGTGTGTTCAGTGTGTGTGTGTGTTCAGTGTGTTCAGTTTTGATGAGTCCAACAAATTACACTTAGTGTCAAGGGTCTGATGATGGAGCCAAGAAATGGATAGTGGAACTCTTCAGTGGCTATTAGTAAACCCTTCAAGTTTCAGGTCATATGATTCGTTTTGATGAGTCCAATAGATTGCAATTGGTGTTGAGGATCTTATGATGGAGCCAGGAGGTGGATATTAGAACTCTTTAGTGGCTACTATTAAACCGATCAAGCCATAACGAGTGTACGTACTACGAGAGCTCGACAAAAGGATGTGCAATTAACGCTTGTGCGACAAACTAGTTATACCTACTGCAACTCACCATAGTTCGAATGCACGCTTGTGTGACGCACATTACTCTAGCTAGTGCGACATGAAGAATTAACATTTGTATTCATAATGTTAAGTATATCTGATGACCTCGATAGCTCAGTTAGTTACAAACTCTTTGTAATGTTCCCGGATTCGATTCCGGGTTACAAAACTTGTTAGCACTAATTACAACAGATCTGTAATTAATACTCACATGTAATAATGGAAGCTAGAGGAGCTCGTGGCTAAGTAATAGTAGCCGCACGGGTCGATCCATCAGGTTAAGCTACGCTTGCCGGGGTTGGTCAGTGGATGGGTGACCATTCTTTACATACCGAGACTCCTCCGTGCCTCGGAAAGCACGTTAAGCCGTTGGTCCCGGCTGTCATTCGTGGATCTTTGACAGTCGTTACGGGTCGTCAGAAGCCCGAAAGTCTGACAACCAGTCTTACCAAGGGGTATCGTATTACCCAGTTACTGGGTTGTGGAGGTCAGATAGGCAGTCGCTCCATGTAAAATACTGGTATTCAGCTGCATCCGGTTAGACTGGAAGCCGACCCCAACATAGTTGGGAAAAGGCTAGGCAGATTGATTTTTGTAATAATGGAAACTACAAATGTATATTTTGCCCTGTTTCCAATAAACAAAACATATTTTTACATTTTTTTTTTTTACATAAGTATAAAAAAATGTTTAGCACTACGCCTTACGTCGAATGCAATTAGGCATAATATTGCTACACAATGTATTTTGTTTACGTTACGTATACATAGATTTATACTTCGTTTATAGTTTAAGGGATATGACTAGCATAGCATCCATATTATCAGTACGACAGGAAGTTGGATTAATAAATAAACAAGTAGATATAAGTTTACTGATTAAAAATATGAATTACAATAATATAATAGTTGATACTATTTGAATTCAAGTAATAAACTATTGTATGTACCTAATATATGGTAATAAAACGAGGGTGACTAGTTAATTTATTTTTGCACAACTACATATTATACGTAATTGCTTTAGAATGCGACTTATTACATTTTTTTACACGACTGCCCAAAGGAGTGTAATGTTTTCAGGATTGATGTATGTTTATATGTATGTGAGTTTGTTTATTCCACCATAACTTTGAAATGCCTGAACAGATTTGGATGTATGGGGTATCGTTAGAATTCTTACATCATCCTGAGTAACAGTGGCTATAATTTTTTGAAATAATTCAATATGGCGGCAGTATGGCTCCATTATGAAAAGTATGAAAAAAAAAGAATTCATCGAAGAGGTTCTTGAATGAAAACTGATATTTCTGGCCGTTTCGATTACTGACAAGTGGCATTTTTGAAAAAAAGACTTCAAAAATTGAAAGAACTCTAAAAAAGAACCAGGAGAAAACAACGGACGTGGCGAAAAACTTGATACGAGGTTATATAAGCCATGACTGCCACATTCCCGGGGCTTTTTCGAATCTGATTTCCAAGAGAGAAACTACTGCGTCAAAAAGTCAGAGTATATATATAAATTTTTTGAGACGGTGTCTGTGAATACCTGGATAACACCATCATTGCTGGAGGGACCCACCCACGCTGCTTTGGATTATTAGGCCTCGGAGCTGACGAGGCCTGACATCTGGCCTGGCAAGTAGGGAGGTGTTTTTTATAATTTAATCTGTATTTTTAATTTTTCCTTTTAAATTATATTTTCTTTCAAGTCTATTTTTCCCTTTTATTTTATTAGATTAGTAGATTTGTTACAGGTGATATAGTAATATGAGGTCGACTATACCAACAACACTTTACTGTCATGAACAATTCTCGCATTCAGCATGAGCAAACTTAAAAATCAAAATCAATCTGCCTAGCCTTTTCCCAACTATGTTGGGGTCGGCTTCCAGTCTAACTGGATGCAGCTGAATACCATTATTTTACATGGAGCGACTACCTATCTGACCTCCACAACCCATTAACTGGGTAATACGATACCCCTTGGTAAGACTGATTGTCAGACTTTCGGGCTTCTGATGACCTGTAACGACTGTCAAAGATCCACGAATGACAGCCGGGACCAAAGGCTTAACGTGCTTTCCGAGGCACGTAGGAGTCTCGGTATGTAAAGATGGTCACCCATCCACGGACCAACCCCGGCAAGCGTAGCTTAACCTGGTGGATCGACCCGTGCGGCTGTTATTACTTAGCCACGAGCTCATCATCATCAAACTTAAAAATCAAAATAAAACGAAAAAATTACCATGTTAATTTATTATTTTAAATATAACAATGATTTAAATTAGAATACTATGTTGATACGTTCAAAAGGTCCATCAAAAAAACACAATCACTAATTTAAAAAAATACTATTAAACTTAATAGTCCTATTTTTATATAATAGGTGCTACTTCTTCGCCAAATAAAAGTCAGGTAACAAATTTCCGTCGAAAAGTACATGGGCCGTGTAAGGACTGAAGCGTCCGTTATAACCGAATGCTTTTTCAAACTCGGTGATAGCGCAACAATACGTGTAGCCGTCCTCCACATTGTGCCAATTAGAGGGATTTATCCACGTGATCCCATTCGCACAGATGTCCAG
Organism: Cosmia pyralina; assembly: GCA_946251885.1. NCBI lineage: Eukaryota > Metazoa > Arthropoda > Insecta > Lepidoptera > Noctuidae > Cosmia > Cosmia pyralina. Next base: position 17,664,165 of record OX276342.1, on the reverse strand, counting down.
ACACAGAACATGTTTCAAGGCCTCCTCTGGAGACAATTCTGGAATATTGACGTGAATTATCGCGAGAGATGCCGACTGAGCACGATCTTGAACCACCTGAAAATTTACAAAAATTTGATCAGTCAGCAAAGAGAATGGAATAGAATAGAATATTTTTTTTATTATTTCTGTAGGTGGAAACATTAAAAGTTGGTCAGTTTATTTTTATTTTGACTTGTTTTTCACTGATTTTTCACAAATAAGGGTTTTTATCTAATTAAGTCTTGTATTCTGTCCATTTACAAATATCCTGAAATTAAATTTTAACGCAAACACGTCTCGAATTGAAAATATTAAAACTTAAGGAGGATGCGCTAAGGTAGCCCGCGAAATTCAAATTTTCTTACGTTTTTTGCAGTTTGCAGGTCAGTTTCAGATTGTATGTTGCTTAAAATATGAGACGCGGCCGTAGCTAATACGGCTTTACAGAATTGTAATCATTAGAATCAGCAATACAACTCCATAAGTTAGGACTGACCTCAAATATAGCGATTTCATGAAATCATGAGGTTTGAGGTCAATTCTAACTTATGGAGTTGTATGATATAATTAAAATGATTATAATTCTGTAAATCCATATTAGCTACGGCCGTGTCTCATATTTTAATCAACATACAACTTGATACTTACCTGAAAATTGCAAAAAACGTAAGAAAATTTTAATTTCGCGGGCTACCTTGGCGCATCCCCCTTAAGATAACGCAAATCAGGCCTCCAAGATACAGGCGCTGCGTAGTTTGAGGATCACTGTTCAAATAAATATGTTAAATAAATATTCTAGTTACACTAAGTATACAATCAATCAATCTGCCTAGCCTTTTCCCAACTATGTTGGGGTCGGCTTCCAGTCTAACCGGATGCAGCTAAATACCAGTATTTTTTATGGAGCGACTGCCTATCTGACCTCTACAACCCAATTACTGGGTAATACGATAACCCTTGGTAAGACTGGTTGTCAGACTTTCGGGCTTCTGACGACCCGTATCGACTGTCAAAGATCCACGAATGACAGCCGGGACCAACGGCTTAACGTGCTTTCCGAGGCACGGCGGAGTCTCGGTATGTAAAGAATGGTCACCCATCCATGGACCAACCCCGGCAAGCGTAGCTTAATCTGATGGATCGACCCGTACGGCTATTATTACTTAGCCACGAGCTCCTCCGTAAACATACAATATATTAATACAACCATTTTTGATATTTATTTTGTAACAATGGACCAATAAAATATTCTTATTCTTACCTTCCACAAGTACGGTGCTACCGATTGCTTTCCTCCGTAGCCGTCGTGTAGGGTCAAGTCAGTAGATGATTCGCTGTGATATGTTCCAGTCGTTATTATCAGATCCCGGCCAGCTGACTTCACAAGTTTTCTTACACTCTGCTCCACATCTTCCCAATTCTGAAGTCAAAAACAATGTATTGTTGGGGAAAAAGTCTTTTCGCATTATAGTATGTCAATCAATCTGCCTAGCCTTTTCCCAACTATGTTGGGGTCCGCTTCCAGTCTAACCGGATGCAGCTGAATACGATTATTTTACATGGAGCGACTGCCTATCTTGCCCTCCACAACCCAGTAACTGGGTAAAACGATACCCCTTCGCATTATAGTATGTATGAACTTAAAATAAAATCTCTTTGGCTATACTATTTGTATCTGGCTGGTTTTGGTATCATTGAAAGTTTAAATTTTATAAAACATAATTCGAAATTCAAATTAGGAAAATGTGTGATTTTCATTTGTTCTTCGTACTCTCAAGATGAGTGAATCTAATGAAGAAATTCGATACATTTTAAAATTTTACTACAAAAAAGGTAAAAATGCAACGCAAGCCGCGAAAAAAATTTGCTATGTTTATGGACCCAGTGCAGTGTCTGTGAGAGTAGCACAAATTTGGTTTAAGCGTTTTCAATCCGGAAATTTTGATGTCAAAGATGCACGTCGCTCTGGTCGCCCTATTACGGATAAAATGGATGCCATTTATGAAAAAGTGGAGCAAGATCGGCATATCAGTAGTTACGACGTAGCTGAAGAACTGGGAATTGATCACAAAACAGTTTTGGCACATTTGAAAAAAACTGGGTACACAAAAAAGCTCGATATTTGGGTACCTCACGAGCTCACTGAAAGAAACCTAATGAACGTGTACTCATTTGTGATTCTTTATTACGACGTAATGAAACCGAACCATTTTTGAAGAAGCTGATAACTGGTGAAGAAAAGTGGATACAAGGCTGTGTGTGTGGTGGGATTGGAAGGGCATAATTCATGGTGAGCTGTTACGACCAGGCAGGACCATCGATTCTGAACTCTACTGCGAACAACTGATGAGATTAAAGCATGAAGTTGAGAGAAAGCGGCCGGAATTAATCAACAGAATGGGTGTGGTTTTTCATCATGATAACGCTAGACCTCACACATCTTTAGCCACTCAGCAAAAATTAAGAGAGTTTGGCTGGGAGGTGTTAATGCATCCGCCGTATAGTCCTGACCTTGCACCTTCAGATTTCCACCTGTTTCGGTCTCTTCAGAATTCTTTAGGCAGTGTCAGGTTAACATCACGAGAGGACTGCCAAAACCACTTGTCGCGGTATTTTGATCAGAAGTCCCAAAATTTCTATAGCAATGGGATCATGTCCCTACCTACAAGATGGCAAAAAGTTATCGAACAAAGTTGTACCTACATACTTTAGATAAATGTAAATAATTTATATTAAAAAATGTTTTGAATTTTCTTAAAAAATGCGAAGAAATTTTTTTAACCCGTCAGACGATATTATATACTAATTTATGAACCCCATAGGTTCATGTCAATGTGTACCCCCAATATTTGGTAACCCCATAGGTTCACAACTACTGCAAGCCCGCGGTCACCATCGGATAATGTTTTTTTATGTTTATATCTAAATGATATACGCTTATATACCTATTATAATAAAGTATTTTTATAGATTTTTCCTTACGCATACATGGGGTACGTCCGACATTTGAGGATTGAGCCCATAACTCCTGCTTTACTGAGTACTTATCATAAATTTTAAAAAAAATATTACTGCATTCTCAACATAGAATAGAACAGGAGAAACAAAAAATTGCGAACTTAGGTAAGCATAATACATACTGGATAACTTTTTTTACAGCCTTGAAAAAAATAGGCTATAATAGGTGAACGGAGCAGAAGCCTATGGCATACCTAACTTTTTTTTTTCTTTAAAAAAAATCAAAATTCAAACCATACGCAGCTTGCATATGATTAGAATTTCTATATTTTTAAATGATTTATTACTTTTTTTCATAATTTCTGTTTTTTTTGTTCTAATATGAAAAGTTTACATCGAATTTGTAGTATTTATTAATATTAATATTAATTATTTATTATTATTGTATTTATTCTGACTAAGCTTTACAAAAAAAAAAAAAAAAAAACTGGGTATGCCATTAGGCTTCCATTCCATTCACCTAATGTACCCTATTTTTTCAAGACAGTGAAACAAGTCATTCGGTATATGCATATCTATTTATACAAGGTGTCTCAGAAAGATGTGGCGAAAATTAAGGAATTACAGACCATCAAACGAAACAATTTTTTCCATGGGACAGATGGGACCAACATCGTAATCGTGAAAAAAACCAGTCGTCCCATACATTTGGATCGAGTAGGTTTTGAAGTTTTGTATGGGACGACTGCTTTTTTTTCACGATTTCGATGTTGGTCTCGTGAAGAAAGTTGCTCAGTTTGATAGTCTGTACCACACCCTTAATTTTCGCCACACCTTTCTAAGACACATTAAATTAAGCTAACATACCTTTGAGTTGCAGGTACTCCAGTGAGGGATGACATTCATATAGTCATACACCGATGACGTTGGGACACCAGGCAGCAAGTCACGGGAGTTCACTAGCTGTCTCTTACCGAAACAGCAAGACTCGTGAGTACGCAACCCTCTTCCCAAACTTGTGCTGATGTCATACATTTGTCTGCTACAATCGTACAACGTATCGAAGTGTTGAGGCAAGAGACTGTTGGACCATGCAGCCTCTGTGGACCTGTCCGTGTGGTCCGGAGACAGCCTGTGCTTCGTGAACAAAGGCACGTTGTTCTCCTTGTCCAGACAAACATCGTATACTCCAAGGAATTCATCAAATATTCTGTATCCAATCTTTACATACTCTGTGTTGCCGGGGAGACATGGATTTCCAGTTTTTGATATTTGAGGCTTGACTTCTTTATTACATTGTATGTCAGCGAAATTGTATGTTTTTCCATTGATTTTGATTGTGCTATCTCGTTCACAGAACGCCATGAGATTGGTCTTCAGAGGGAGATCGGAGTTGGAGAATTGTGAAGGGCAGTTGAAGAAGAAGTAATCTGCATGTGGTATGATCATGTACCCGTCGTTCACTGGGAACACTGGCCATTCTAGTGATGGTGAGTACATTATAGGCTGTTTCACCGGGAAATCTTTCTGGATATTTAATATGCAATCTGTAAAACACACGCAAAACAATGATTAGACTACACTATTTATGTAAGTAGGTAGTTATATAAATGAAGGTTAATTTTACACGAATACTAGCGACCCGGCCCTGCTTAAACATGACGGTTTCTATATTATATCTAAGTTAAATATTAATTATGTTTTATGTTATATAAACCTTCCGGAATAAATTCTCTAAATGATAGTGAAAACCGCGTAAAGATAGTCATTTAATAAGCTAACTTGAAGATTAATGAATTCAAGTTTTTAAATATTTATTATAATTCTCTTTTATTTCATTTACAAACATATTATTTACATTTTTAAATATTTTTATAAAAATATAAAATAAAAAAAAAACATTTAAAAATATGAAAAATAGTAGCCCACCGGTATCGGGAACAGGGTCCAAGCTACCGGTGGTCAGGGCTCTAGAGAGAGAGGAACCTCCTCACTATGCGTGCCGTAATCAAGCCCTTGACCCAGCCGCGCAATGAGAGCCTCCTGAGGTGTTGGTCGAGGCTCTCCGCTTTTAGGCCATTAAGCGTAACGATTATCGGTACAATTATGCAGAGTCCACGTCCCACATGTCGACAACCTCGTGTGCTAAGTCAAGATACTTGATTTTTTTATCTTTCTCAGCTTTCACGAGATTCTCGTCTTGAGGGACAGCGATATCAACAATCACTGCACGGCGCTCTCGTCGATCTATCACCACAATATCAGGCTTATTGGCTACAATAGTCCTGTCAGTGATGGTAGATCGATCCCAGTACAATGTGGCGTGACCATTCTCGTGAACTGGGTCGAGCACATACCTGTAATATGGTACTTCTGACTCCACAAGATTGTACTGCAAGGCAAGTTGCTGGTGGATAAACCTAGCCACTAGATTGTGTCTGTGCAAGTACTCGCCCTTAGCAAGACGAGAACAACCGGAAACAATATGTCGGATTGATTCACCGGGACGGTGGCATGCCCGACAGATGTCAACCGTACCGTCCTTGACAATGTATTTCCGATAATTTTTCGTCATGATAACTTCATCTATAATTGCACAAACAAAACCTTCGGTTTCCCCGAAGAGGTCGCCGAAACGTAACCCGGATACAGACGCTAAAAAGTCTACATCGGGCCCATGGAGGGCCCGGAAAAAGCGTCCGTGTAGCTCTTTGCCTTGCCAGCTTACGATCGTTAGTATCAAATACTGCAGGTTTGCGCCAGTTCTCTTTCGCCAAGGAGAGTGGGGTGAGGCCCTTGTCCACCGTGACCTTATCTCGATGCATCCCCACGTCGGCTTCTAGGAAATATTCCCTGAGACTGCATATCTCGCGATTGTGGAGGGTCTTAGCATTTAAAAAGCCTCGACCTCCACACTTTCGCAGTATATATAGTCTCATTACCGATGACCGCGGGTGATGCATTCGATACGCAGTCAGCAGCGTACAGACTCTCCTATCCAGGGCGTCGAGTTCGGTCTGAGTCCATTTGAGTATACCGAAAGAGTACATCAAGACCGGCATGACCCAACCGTTGAAGGCCTTGTTTCCGCCTGATAGAAGACTATTATTATTATTTTTATCTTGCAAATGATTTATTAATGTTTATTCAATTTAGGATTAAGGCAAAAGCGCCAGAGTAGCCCGCGAAATTCAAATTTTCTTACGTTTTTTGCAATTTGCAGGTCAGTATCAGGTTATATGTTGATCTAAATATGATTCACGACCGTAAAAAATCTGTATTTATATCCCATCAAAAACATAATAATGTACAAAAATACACAAGTCTCGCAACGCAGTTTTTCTGCCGTAAGAAGGTGGGAAATCGAATGTAAACCTAGTCGGTTAATTCAGTACCTACATATCTATGGAAACAGATTTTTTTTTTTTTTTGTTATCTAATTAACGAGGTATAGTTGCCGGCACGAGCCGTGAACACAAACTCTACTCTTAAACCTAACAAATCTTATATCCTATCACGGCTGGTTGCACACTGGGGGAGCAATGAAATCAATATATTATCAAGCATGTTTAGATACAGTTAGAAAACAGAATACAAGAGCACACTGACGAGGGCAGTTAAAGATAAGATGGAATTTGTGCTCACGACTCATCCCGGCAATTAGCTATATCAAGTGATATTATCACTAATACATTTCTTTATTTCTTTAATAAATAGAGTGACTTGGCTATTGCACACAGCAACTAATCTAATAAATTAGCGCTTTGTGTTCTTCTGTGTTTAAAAGTACCTATAAGGAGGACTATTTAAATTACCTTGTAGCTTATGTTGCTGTGTGTTCTATCTAGTTCTAAGAAGTCACAAACAGACAAGCGACCTTATCTTATAGTGTTACGTTTAACAGATACAGAATATTAATTGCATGAATATACTCTACCTCTAGATGTAACTTTGAACGTTCGATGGATGCTGCCGAATTCATTGCTGACCTCACATTCATATGTTCCTGTTGCACCTAATACCATTCCCAATGGATGTGACATGGCAGTTGTGTTCAGTTCTTTGCCGTTGTGTTTCCAAACTGCGGACTGTCGATGAAAATATTTTGTGTAAAGTTCAATTAAGTCCTACTACAAATTTCTTCAGGAATTTCTCATAAGCAGCCCGGAGTCTGGATTTGGGACCGGTTGATGGAAATAGGCTCACCTCCTATTACATGGGATTTAAACATAACTGGCGAGATGTGGGTGTGCTATAGCTACACCTTTGCCAAACCTTTTGGGGATTGTAGGCGTGATGTTATATTATTCTTTTCACATAATTTATCTCCTCACACGAGCGCGGTGTGAATCTCATTTTACCTAAAATTGTACGTGGTATGAGTTCTATACCAAGAAAATATTTTTTTTATTATTACTTAATAGTGATGGAACAACGTTAATAATAAAAAAATATTTTCTTGGTATAGAACTCATACCACGTACAATATTAGGTAAAATGACTCACGGACCCGATTCACACCGCGCTCGTGTGAGGGGAATATATTTATATGACGAACTCGCTGACAAAATACACCGGAAATCATCACTTTTGCGTAACTTCACACGTAGAGGCTTCAACGTGAGTCCAAGTTTATGCAGGGTGGTCGAAATAGTGACGTCAAAAAGAAAAATCTGAATTCCTCATACCCTGGGGTATTCAAAAATACCCTATGTACCTATGTACCGCGATTTTTTGTAATTTTCGAGTAATTTTTGTTTTTGTAATTATTTAGACTTTTCTGCTAGTGGAGCTTTAAAATTCATAACATTTTATGTAGTGTGTATTTATCAGATATTTTTTGTGACATGAAAGTAACATTCAAGACGGCAATATCACAAAAAAATCTGAAAAAAAACTACAAAAAAAGATATGTATTTTTGAAGCTCCACCGGCAGAAATCTGTAAAAAAATACACAAACAAAAATAACTCGAAAACTGCAAAAAATCGCGGAACACAAATGGGGTATTTTCGAATACGCCTGGGCATGAGGAATTCAGACTTTCTTTTAGACGTCACTATTTGGGCCAACTTGTACATTGTGTATAGCCGTTTATAATAATAATGAATTCCTTAAATTCACGCCTTCTTCTTATGGGAGTAGACAGTAACTACAGAACGCCGCCTGCTACGGTCCTTACATATTCGCTTTGCTTCGTTGACGTTCACACATCTGGTCCTATTTGTGGTTCCTTACATATCTAAGTAATATACTCGTGATATCTTACCATCGGCCTCGGTTCCCCAAAAGCTTCACAAGAAAGGATTTTTAAAGCTGTTCCAGGGATGAATTCAACGGTTTCTTCTTCCTTTGTGGTGAATATTGGTTTAAACCCAATTACCACTTTGGTGGTGACTGACCGAGACTTGATAGGGTTGCTTATTCGGCACGTGTACAGACCATCGTCACTTCGTGTCACGCTATACAAGGTCAGTTCCTCGGTCGCTATTGCGACGCCACCCTATAAAAATTTTACAATGTAAGAAATCTTCACTTCAACTGGCAAATTTTATTTTCTTACGGACAAAAGTTGTCCTGTCCTTATTTATATACTTTTACTTTATTGTACATCACAGAAATACATAAGGAAAAATAAATGAAATCCTACAAAATCTCTTCCAGGCAACCTTGAATTATTTTATAAAAATTCCATAGAAGAAATTTTCCGGGCAACTTTTCCAATGATTTCCTTCCCTAAAAACCTTAATAGGACTCTAGTGAGGAACATTTAAAAAAAAATCTTTCCAGCCGTTCTCAAGTAATGCGTTTATCTATACCAAAGATCAGCATTTCACTTATACCTATTTACATATTTGCTGCTGCGGCTGCGGAGAACCTCAAGCGGCGAAAGTAATTATATATTATAACCTTATCGGTAATTATATTTTCGAGCCGCTTGGGGTTGAAATCCTTGGGCCGTGGGGTCCGAGTGCTCATGGTTTATTCAACGAAATCTCCAATCGGCTGGTTGACACTTCCGGTGACCCAAGGGATGGCTTTTACCTTGGCCAGAGGCTTAGTATTGCCATACAACATGACAATGCCGCCAGTCTCTTGGGTACTTTACCGGTCGACAACGATGCGGTGGAATTTTTCGATGCCATATTTCAGTTTTTTAATAGTTTTAGTTATGTTATTTTTAGGTTATGTTTATATTACAATTCAATAAAATTCCGCCCATTTACTTATTTAGATTTAAGTTTTGCCTTACAACCATCGTTTTATGATTCGTGTTTTGTTTATTGGATTAAGTGTTGATGTTCCGTTGAGAAAAAGGGATGACACTATTGGAAATTGTATTGTATGCCATTGCTCTTTCTCACTTAAACTGTAATGGTTATAGGAATAGCGACAAACCTCCCGAAAATTATGCGACATGATTCGACAAATTTGTGCGACACCATCATAATAAGACCCCTGAACTGTCTTTCTAAGGGGTAAACGATAATTTGCAACGTACCTTAAACCAACGCATTTGATCCGTGCTCGTATGTGGTATGTCACATTTGATATCAATTGTCTTGCCTTCCTCTACGAATACAGTATTTGTAGGTATCTCCGGTACTAAATTATCTGGAACAACATTGTTTGGAATGAATGCCGCTCATGAATACTATTCGGGTGCATTTATGTAAGGTGAAAAACAGACTACTTTCAGTTGCCAATACGAAGGTGAACAACTACTATCGATACCTCTTTTAAGGTGCACGACTGACAACTATCAATTGCTTTTACCAAGGTGTATAACTACCACCAATTACTTCTTCCGAGGTGCATAACTATTTATTAGTTATGCAATTACTATCAATTGCTTCTTCCAAGGAGCATAACTAGGTACTATCAATTGCTTCTTCCGACGTGCATAACTACTATCAATTGCTTTTTCTAAGGTGCATATATACTACTAATTGCTTCTTCCAACGAGACCTAGATTACTAGCTCCTACATAAAAAGATTTATTTCGCCTAAAAAAAAACATGCAAAATAAGGATATCTCCCTCACCTCTGACTATAACTTCGTATGCTTCGGTGTCCTTCCCAAAACTGTTTTCTGCGAGGCATATGTACGTTCCTTTTGAGTCGCGGTCGATGTTCTTGATTATTAAAGTTCCGTCATCTTCCATGTCGTACCATTCAGACCCTGAGGTATAATAAAATAAGTTTTGCTAGAAAATCATCTGAGTATTGATTGATTTTAGGGCGTTGATTTTCAATTATCTCCATCTCACCATCTCTAGATGGGTGAGTGTTCCCATATTATGTTGTTATATTGGCAAGCTAAGCTTGGTGATTTTGTAATGGTAAACCTACAACCGTTCATAGTTGCTAAGGACATCTTAAGGTGAAAGCGCCAGGGTAGCTTGCAAAATTCAAAATTTCTTACGTTTTTTGAAATTTGCAAGTCAGTATTAGGTTGCCTGTTGATCTAAATATGATTTGTGGCCGTATCAAATATTTATTTATAGAATTATAATCATAAAAATCATCAATACAACTATCTAAGTTCATATTACCATATTGAATGACTACTTCATGAAATCATGAGATTTGAGGCCAATTCTAACATAAGAAGTTGTATTGCTGATTCTAATCTTTATAATTCTGTAAAGCCATTTTAGTTACAGCCGCGAATCATATTTTAATCAACATATAACCTGACACTGACCTGCAAATTGCAAAAAACGTAAGAATGTTTAAATTTCGCGGGCTACCTTAGCGGGATGCGCTAAGGTAGCCCGCGAAATTCAAATTTATGAACACCATAATTATATTATTTGCGGTGAAACACTTTTGAACCTTATTACCATTGTAATAAGTTAGATCGTAGAGTTAGATTCAATCCACTAAAAAGTCATGTCAATCTAAATGATCAGCTGTGGTCGAATATTATTCACATTAACATAGACTCGGGGGTACATAAAACTTCTCTAAACTAGGCACTGTACACCTAGTACAGTCAGAAGCACTAATATGTACACGTAGCAACTTTTAAAAGTATTTTTCTCCATAATACGAACACAGTATTGGGACCCCGTAGGTACTCTTATGAAAGAGGTGTTATTTCGAAAGTTTTTGAATTTTGCTAAATGTATACATATCAGTGCTCCTGACTGAAATACTAATTGTGAAAATTACCAATTGCTAAGTGGAGCCCGTTTTTCATCCAGACTGTCGTAGGTTTTGGACTGCCCGTAGCTTTGCACTGAATCCGGAGTGTAAAGTCTCCTTCCACCGCTTCGAAACTTTTAAACGGGTACACGTTCTCGATGACAGGTGGAGCTGTGAATAAAAATGTATTAGTATAGTACTTTATGCATTTTTGTCTGACAATAGTCAAGTGTAAGTTTTTGTCTTCCTGTCTTGTCTCCCAAGCGATACAGGTTTTTTCTAGCTTTTATTTTGACAGTTCAATAATGGTGTCGCTTGGTTCTTCTAATAGAGCAAGTTCCAGGGCAGCCAGACCTCACTTATTTTGTGATTAACAAAATGTATGAGATAGAGTAGTGTTAGTAAGTACTTTGAACGCACGCATTTCTGCTAGCTTGGACCGAGACGGCCAATTTTCAGGGATCAGGTACTACTAAAGTTACGTAAAAATATTACTCACTTTACATAAAGTACTAGATTGTTATGTATGTTTTACATAATATTATTAATACTTAATAATCAACACCATCAGACACTTCCCGTCGGCGGTTTTTACGCCAGACGCTTTAAAGCTCGCAAGAAATGTTGTCATATTACTTATAGTTTGAGTTTTATATATTGATGCTCGGGAAACTATTTTAATATTATTTGAAAGCAGCCAGACCAATCGTAGCGGTCAAACATCCCCCAGACACAAACCATCTAATTATCACGCTCGAGCTCATACTAACAGCGGCTTTGTAATAGTGACTGGGGGATGTTTGGCAGCTACGATTGGACTGGTTGCTTAAAAATAGAATTGAAATAGTTCCCGGAGTATCATTATTATTATTATAAAAATTAAGGCTTGAACTCTATGTAAGATGACATAATTTTATCAAGCTTTAAAGCGTCGGCAGATAAAACCGCCGACGGGAAGTGTCTGGCAGTATTGATTATTAATTATTAACAATATTCTGTAAAACATACTTAAAAAGAAAAGTGTGTAATTTTTTTACGTAACTTTAGTACCTCAATCTGCCTAGCCTTTTCCCAACTATGTTGGGGTCGGCTTCCAGTCTAACCGGATGCAGCTGAATACCAGTATTTCACACGAAGCGACTGCCTATCTGACCTCCACAACCCATTAACTGGGTAATACGATTCCCCTTGGTAAGACTGGTTGTCAGACTTTCGGGCTTCTGACGACCCATAACAACTTTCAAAGATCCACGAATGACAGCCGGGAACAACGGCTTAACGTGCTTTCCGAGGCATGGAGGAATCTCGGTATGTAAAGATAATCACCCATCCACGGACCGACCCCGGCAAGCGTAGCTTAACCTGATGCATCGACCCGTGCGGCTGTTATTACATACCTAATACCTGAAAATTGGACGTCGGTCCAAGCTAGCAGGAATGCGTAAGTTCAAAGTACATACTAACACTACTCTATCTCATACATTTTGTAAATCTTACTTTACTAGGTACTATTATAAATGCGAAAGTTTGGATGGATGGATGTTTGTTACTCAATTCTCCAAAACGGCTGTACGGATCTGGATGAAATTTATTACAGAGATAGATTATAGTCTGGAATAACACAAAGGCTACTTTTTATGCCGGAAAAATTCGGTTCCCGTGAAGAGAGCCATGAATACTAGCGCAATTCAATTTCATAGAAAGAATTGAGTGATCAACGCGATCAAAGGCTTTCGCAAAATCTGTGTAAACAGCGTCAACCTGACCTCTAGCTTCAAAGGTGTTTGTAATGAAAGTAGTGTAAATAAGTAAATTAGATATAGTAGAACGGTTAGACACAAAACCATGTAGCCTCCAACTAATAATATGACGAAGGTGAGAATAAACTACATTGTATATGAGACCCTCACACATCTTTGCAAATTGAGATATAATAGAGATTGGTCTATAGTTAGTTACGTCATTCATACTACCAGACATAGGTATGTATGGGGATAATGTGTGAGATTTTCCATAATTCGGGAAATGTACCTTCCTTAAGGGATTTATTATACATTATCTGCAGTGGTATAATAAGTGCATCAATACAAAGACGAATAAAAATAGGAGGAAGTCCATCAGGACCAGCTCCTTTATTAAGATCTAACTTTTTGATGCTATCACTAACATCATCCTCAGTAATGAAAATAGAAGACATAATATAATTAGATGAGGAGTAACCTGGAGAAAAGTTACCAGGCTGTTGATTAACATCGTACACAGATGCAAAATAGTCTGCAAAAAGATCAGCCACACTACTACCGCCCTCACCAACACGATCACCCCACGAAACCTGGTCAGGGACACCTCTGAAAGATTTTTTAGCTTATTATAACGCCAAAAAGCTTATACATTTGTTTTTAATTCACTCTCAATTCTTTCTATATAACTATTAAAACAGTTATCCATAGCTCTTCCAGCTCGCATCCGTAGAGTAACAAAAGTATCATAATCCCGAGGGTTTTTGTACCGTTTGAACCGAGTCCTGTATTTGTGCTTTTCTTTAAGGAGTTTAATCAACGAAGCTGAAAACCAAACTGGATAACAATTATTCTTAGGTTTACCCTTCGGAGTGTATTTGTCTATATTTTCCCATAGTATATTATAAAATGTCAGAACATAATCATTACAACTCAAATGACAATAATCCTCCCAATTTACCTTAAGTAGATCACGAACACATGCCTCATAGTCCGTTTTAGTGAAAATATGCTTTGACTGTTTAATATTATAATTTAAATTAGAAACTGAAGTTTTAGTAAGGGCTAATTCTAATGGCGGATGATGTACCTATATCTGGTTTACTGATGGGGGGTGCGGAAGAAACAGAAAGACTGGAGTTCTCATCCACCAAGATAAGGTCTAGGATATTATCACTTTCATTGCAGAAGTTATTCATTTGAACGTAGCCGGTGATGTTTAGGAAGTCTCTCAATGCTAAACACTTAGGGTCACTAATTCCTAGAAAGGGATTATCACGCTGAAGCCAATTCACATTAGGAAGATTTAAAAAAAAATTAAATATAACAGGCACATAAAATTATTTAAACTGTTAACTTTGTCATTAAGGTTAGCAACGAATCGACTGCTGGTTTAAAGTAACAACTTTTAATCAGGCGGGCTAGTGATACTATGGATATAACTATTTAAATTCAGAATCTCAGATACTAATCATAGTCAACTTTTGGGAACACAATCAACAAAAAAAAAAACAGTTCAAATTCCACTACAACCGGTTTTTTACCCGACTACGGCAAGAAGGGTTATGATTTTAGAAGTCTATGTATATATGTAAGTATGTATATAAGTATGTATTTACGTGTGTTCCACCGTAGCGTCTAAATAACTGAACCGATTTTAATAAATAAGGTATCAATAGATTTGTAATAATGGTCCGGGTGACATAGGCTATAAAAATTCTCCCTATATTTAATATGGTGAACTTTACACGTACATTTCTGACCACGAAAAAAATTAAATTGAGATAATAATGACATGTTTAGTTTCAAAAGAAAGGTCTTGACAAGCGCATTACAAATATGTATATATGTAATATTTTTTAAGTAAATAAATATGTTTAAATTGTTAAAAATAAGTAAAAGTGGAGGTAAATAATATTAATTTAATTGGTTACAGACCGACCGCGGCGAACGTGATTTTTCAGTAGTCGGGTTTTAGTTTTTGAACTTAATTTTAATTCGAAATTTATTAAAAACTGTCAATTAAAAATAAACTTCGCCTAACTTGGATTCGGTATTCAAGAATAATAAAAAAAATACCATAAACTTTAACGTCGTACGTGATATGAGCTGATCCACCGATGCCGTTCTCTGCCTCGCAGGTATACGATCCTTGTTGGTCCAACTGCATCTTCCTAAGGGCCACCGACCCTACACCACCCGCAGGACTGAAACGAGACAATGAATTAGTTATTACTAGTGAGTAGCAACTCTCCCCTGCTTCACACGATTTTTATGAGTTGAAAAAACATCGAGATTTCTTATAAATAATTATGTAATTTTAAAATTAATGTATTGTACACATAAACCTACCAGAATAAATTCACTAAATGATGGTGAACGCCGCATCTGAAGTAGGTTAAAAGAACAACGCGATCACACAGTATGACACGTAAAATGACTTTAATCTAGATAATAACATGGACGGCCTGACTTGCGACGCGACGATGGCAAGAGACCGGACGGCATGTCTTTATTTCCATGGAAGGTGGTTAGGCCTTTAGTGTGGGATGCAACGTGTGTCGATACTCTTGCGCCATCTCATCTTCCTGGCTCGGCATGCTGTGCTGGCGCCGCTGCTGCGGCTGCGGAAGACCTCAAGCGGCGAAAATATAATAACCTTATTGGTAACTATATTTTCGAGCCGTTTGGGGTTGAAACCCTCGGGCCGTGGGGTCCGAGTGCCCATGGTCTCTTTAAAGATATATCGAAACGTCTGGTTGACACTTCCCGTGACCCAAGGGCTGGCTTTTACCTTGGCCAGAGACTAAGCCTTGCCATACAACTTGGCAATGCCGCCAGTCTCTTGGGTACTTAACCAGTCGACAGCGATGCGGATGAATTTTTCGACGCCTTCTTTTAGTTTGTGAATATTTTTAGTTTTATGTTAGGATATATTTTTGTTATTTTTAGGTTATGTTTATATAATCAAATAAAAAATTTCGACATCAGATAATATTAGGTTGGGGAAAAAGTCGTTTCGCATTATAGTATGTATGAACTTAAAATAAAATCTCTTTGGCTATACTATTTGTATCTGGCTGGTTTTGGTATCATTGAAAGTTTAAATTTTATAAAACATAATTCCAAATTCAAATTAGGAAAATGTGTGATTTTCATTTGTTTTTCGTACTGTCAAGATGAGTGAATCTAATGAAGAAATTCGATACATTTTAAAATTTTACTACAAAAAAGGTAAAAATGCAATGCATGCCGCGAAAAAAATTTGCGATGTTTATGGACCCAGTGCAGTGTCTATGAGAGTAGCACAAATTTGGATTAAGCGTTTTCAATCCGGAAATTTTGATGTCAAAGATGCACGTCGCTCTGGTCGCCCTATTACGGATAAAATGGATGCCATTTTTGAAAAAGTGGAGCAAGATCGGCATATCAGTAGTTACGACGTAGCTGAAGAACTGGGAATTGACCACAAAACAGTTTTGGCGCATTTGAAAAAAACTGGGTACACAAAAAAGCTCGATATTTGGGTACCTCACGAGCTCACTGAAAGAAACCTAATGAACCGTGTACTCATTTGTGATTCTTTATAACGACGTAATGAAACCGAACCATTTTTGAAGAAGCTGATAACTGGTGATGAAAAGTGGATCACGTACGACAAGAACGTGCGAAAAAGGTCGTGGTCAAAGGCCGGTCAGGCTTCTCAGACTGTGGTGAAACCCGGGTTAACTCGCAACAAGGTGATGCTGTGTGTGTGTGGTGGGATTGGAAGAGCATTATTCATTATGAGCTGTTACCACCAGGCAGGACCATCGATTCTGAACTCTACTGCGAACAACTGATGAGATTAAAGCAAGAAGTTGAGAGAAAGCGGCCGGAATTAATCAACAGAAGGGTTGTGGTTTTTCATCATGATAACACTAGACCTCACACATCTTTAGCCATTTAGCAAAAAATAAGAGAGATTGGCTGGGAGGTGTTAATGCATCCGCCGTATATTCCTGACGTTGCACCTTCAGATTTCCACCTGTTTCGGTCTCTTCAGAATTCTTTAGGCAGTGTCAGGTTAACATCACGAGAGGACTGCCAAAACCACTTGTCGTGGTATTTTGATCAGAAGTCCCAAAATTTCTATAGCAATGGGATCATGTCCCTACCTACAAGATGGCAAAAAGTTATCGAACAAAATGGTACCTACATACTTTAGATAAATGTAAATAATGTATATTAAAAAATGTTTTGAATTTTCTTAAAAAATGCGAAGAAACTTTTTCCCCAACCTATTATATGTCTAAATGATAATGAAGATATGGATAAGAAAAAGTCAGAAATATAAGTATTGAAGAAAGAAACGTACTACTGCACCCAAAACTAGAATAACGCAGAAGAGTGATGAGATAGAAGTACTTACGTTATGTCTTTGACTGGTATCTTGGGATCAGAGCTTTGGAAAGTCCATTTAATGTTAGGTTTAGGGTGTCCGTCAGCTCGGCAATATAAAATCGTATTTTTTCCAACCATGACTTCTATTGTTCTCTTTTTTGGAGTCTCAATGGTTACCGGGACTGAAAAGTAAAAAAAAACATATTTATTAAGGGATAATAAACAACTATAACATAATAACAACTAAGATTTACAAAACTTTAAGTAGTAATGTTGCAGTCCACTGCATTAACCGCAAATAAGACATATTTAATGATCAGTGGTTGCCACTAGACGAGCATCATCATTCTCCTGCCCTTATCCCAATCTATTTGGGGTCGGCGCAACATGTCCTTTTTTCCATACTTCTCTATTATGCGTCATCTCGGTAGTCACCCCTTTTCTAGCCATGTCATCTTTCACACAGTCCATCCATCGTTTCTTTGGTCTTCCCCTACTCTTATAGCCATCGACATTCATACTCAAAACTTTCCTTACGACATTTTCCTCATCCCTCCGCGTCACATGCCCATACCATGACAACCGATTTCCGCACAACTTTTCAGTCACCGGTGCCACTTTCAAACTTCCTCTTATGTACTCATTTCTTATTCTATCCATTCGTGTAACACCACACATCCTTCTTAGCATTCTCATCTCAGCTGCATGCAATTGCTTTTCATTCATCCCTTTTGTGGCCCAACATTCTGACAGACGGTTGCCACTTGACCAGCATTACCAAAATTAACAAATAGAAATAAAAATAATAATATTAGATGTAATGTGTATTATATGTAGGAGGAGTGTGGAGTGAGGAGCTCGTGGCTAAGTAATAACAGCCGCACGGATCGATCCATCAGGTTACGCTACGCTTGCCGGGGTTGTCCGTGGATGGGTGACCATCTTTACACAACGAGACTCCTCCGTGCCTCGGAAAGCACGTTAAGTCGTTGGTCCCGGCTGTCATTCGTGGATCTTTGATAGTCGTTACGGGTCGTCAGAAGCCCGAAAGTCTGACAACCAGTCTTACCAAGGGGTATCGTATTACCCAGTGACTGGGTTGTGGAGGTCAGATAGGCAATCGCTCCATGTAAAATACTGGTATTCAGCTGCATCCGGTTAGACTGGAAGCCGACCCCAACATAGTTGGGAAAAGGCAGGCGGATGATGATGCGTATTATATGTAATTGTAATAATAATAATTAGTGTTGATCTAGCTGATAAGGAAGCAATGCATCACTAAACCCTACCTGGCGAAAGCGCCAGGGTACCTAGCCCGCAAAATTCAAATTTTTTTGCGTTTTTTGCAATTTGTATGTCAGTATCAGATTGTATGTTGATCTGAATATGATTCGCGACCGTGATCGTTGATCACAAGTTCATATACCCTATTGAATGACTATTACATGAAATCATGACATTTGAGGTCAATTCTAACTTAAAGAGTACTACTGATTCAAATGGTTATAGTTATGTAAATGCATAATTTGATACGGCCGCGAATTATACTTTAACTAGCTGCGCCCCGCGGTTTCACTCGCTTAGACCGAGATGAAAAATAATATATGTATTAATCCAGGGTATACGCTATCTACATACCAAATTTCATCCAAATCGGTCCAGCCGTTTGAGCGTGAAGAAGTAACAAACATACAAACACACACACACACAAACATACACACTCACAAACTTTCACCTTTATTATATTAGTGTGATCAACATACACCCAGACAATGAGCTGCAAATTCGCTAAAATTGTAAGAAAATTTAAATTTCGCGAGCTACCTTAACGCTTCCCCCATAAGGCAAAAAACTGCTATAATCCAATCCTTTTTCAACCCTGATAATGGTGTAACATAACATAACTTCATGCCTGTAATCCCCGAAGGGTAAGGCAGAGGTGTACCAATAAAGCACTCACATTTCGCCAGTTATGTTTCAGTCCTATGTATTAAGGGGGTCGAGGAGGGAAATAGTGTAGTGATACAATAATATAAAAAATATATATTATGTAGGAGGAGTGAAGTAAAAGGCATATTTACGTACTGGTAGCGCCATCTATTATCGTTTGAGATACCTCAGTCAATTAATCAAATCGATAACAGCTGTCATTGTAGTTCGAGTCGGGGTTGACAATGAACTGCCATTTGTCAGATGCCATGGTTTTTTTTTACGGTATCTCTTTCGAACTACCCGCGACCCCGGCGGCATCGGCCCAATTGACCCCGTCACTGCTGACATCTCTTTGAGGCGCGCGTGGAACACAACGCGCCGTCGACCCGGGCCTGGTCCTTACCGGACGGCGAGCTGCCCATTACTCGTCGTCCGCAAGCCCGCGCCTACGGTGGCCGGGAATCGGCAATCGATTCCCGCCGCCCAGGGCGTCTCCTACGGCGGCTAGGGGCGCGAGGGCGCGGCTGTTGCCTCTCCCTCACGCGTTCCGCTTCCTCCTTCGCGAGCATTACTGCTTCGCAAGATGCCATGGTCCCTCTGCATCTCCGACATTATATGTATATGAGAGTAATAAAATAATGTATAAAAAACTTACTAAATACATGTAGAAAAGCGGTTTTCTTTTCAAATCCGAGTTTATTTACTGCCTCACACCTGTAAGATCCAGTGTCGGCTAGCCTTGCTTTGAATCTGCAAGTTAATACTTTTGTTTGGTATTTGTTTTTGTTAATAGGAATACCCTTTATTTGTGTGCCTGATTTTAATACATCAAAAAAAGTCTGCGAAACTGAATTTGTCTCAGGCCCGCTTAGGCCCTTTTTACGCACACCTTTTTTTGCCGTGAAAAACTTCGGTTTATTCGCCGTGTGTAAGGATCAATATGGAAGCTTGTTGAATAGACACGTAGTTTGTCATTTATTTATTAGGCTCTATCACCATGACATGCTATATAAAAAGAAGGTGAGGACTCGAAAACGTCCTAATACGGATGTTGACTAAATTTTTTTTTGTCCGTCAGGTACGCTATTAAAAAATATTGGACACGTATTTTTTTCTTTTTTTACGTAACCAGAAGATTACGGCGATACATTGAGTTAAAATGTGGCATGACGTCATTCCTTGCCAGATTTTCTACGTCGTTTGTTATAGTTGTGACGTAGTGAGCCAAGTCATTTTTATTAATAGGTTAAAGCAAAAAAATACGTTTTTTTACTATAAAATATGACTGACGGACTAAATCGAATTTCTTTTTTTTTTTACCCAGGAAATATCCCTATTGGGACGTTTTGTCTTTATTCCGCGGGTCAAAACTAAACGCTGTGTAATCACGTGTCACGACCAGATTTTTAACGTCGGTTACTATGAACGTATATAGATTATGTGTATAAACTCCTAGTACAAGAGCCAGGGCTACACAGATGTGTGTCTTTAAAGTGTAAATAAAGAAATTATTATTATTTTAATGTCATTGTTCTATCAACAACAAGTAAAATACGTGCCACGAAAGATGAGACGTGAACATTGACGTGACACACCACGTGGTTTGACTTGCGCAGTAGTTGATTTTAGGTCTCTAGCGGTATGAGGTCTGAAGCGCGGGAAAAGATCGGGCGTCATCGAGGGGCGAAAAGAGCGCGGGAGGTGCGGTCAAGTATCATCTTTCGTGGCGCGTATTGTACCTACACTATCACTTCATCTTCAAACTATTGACAGAAACAGAATGATGTTTTGAATACGTTTAAATAGCTCAAAACAGATTTAGTGACTTTGGTTCATGTGGGCTTTAATTTCTTAAGAACTAATTACTTGAGACTGTTGTCGCTGGACACGTGGGTCTTCCCAGTAATGTCGAGTCTGGTTCCATTGAAGAACCACTTCACTGCAGGGGTGGGTTTACCAGTAACGTCACATGATATTCTTACTTCATAGTCATCCTTGATTTGTATTAGTTTCACATCTTCTTTTATTTTCGGTGGGTCTGAAAATTAATGCAAAGTAATGCCTTAATCAAGGTTTGACGATATTTTTTAGGGTTCCGTACCTGAAAAGGAAAAACGGAACCCTTATGATCACTTCGTTGTCCGTCTCTCTGTCTATAGAGAAAAAGAAGAGACGGACAACGAAGTAATGCTATAAGAATTCCGTTTTTTCCTTTTGAGGTACGTAACCCTAAGAACATAAAGGCCTAACCATTTTTAACTGCATTCCCCAAATGTTTTGACAAATTACATACCTGAAAAAACACACTTTGCACATTTTTAAATTAAAATAGTTTATAATATTTTTTAGTGCAAATAAACTACTTACATTCAACGACTAGTTCCATCGAAAATCGGTCTGACCCCAAAACGTTTTCCGCGTTACATTTGTATGATCCAGTTTGGTCCTTGCGCACATTGTTCAAGTGTACAGTCTCTGTGGTTTCCTTCATCACTCTGAACGCATCCATACCTGCAGGCCGGAATAACCAAGTTACGGTTGGCTTTGGGATGCCTTCAAGAATTCTGAAAAAAATTATGATTTATTTATTAACTTCTTTCTTGGTTAAGTGGTGAATGGCCGTGTGTGGGGTTCGATCCCCAGGTCGGGCATAATGTTATTTATTTATTTTATAGTTAATTAAAACGTTTACATTAACTAAAATAAAAACAATTCTTACGTTGACAATAATTATGTTGTGTATAATTTAATTTAAAACTAACATGTTATCGGGTTTTTCCTTTACAGAATTCTCTATTTGACGTGTTTGCTCGTCCTGTATTAGCTAGCGATATGTGATGAGCGACACGTCTGCCTAATTCTTAGAAAGATACAGGCGCGTTGGTAAGTTGTAAGGTTGTTTCTGGGCTCAATGTGGCATACTAAATACTTTGAGTGTCTTCGTTATTCTAGTTTTTTCCTTGCCTTAATGTGAGTTAAATTTCAAACTGCGGTTTATCACTGATGTTGGGTATTGTTACGCATATTTTTCCGTAACTACATAATAATACAATATATATAACTATCTAGTTTTAGTCTAATCATATTTTTTTGATTCACCTTTGACCCTAATGCCGTTTGTCCATCGCCACCATCAACGGAACGTCAACGAGAAACAAGATTATTCGAACTCGTTTGTTGACCACAACCGAACTTGGTGGTTCAGTATTATTTATGATAGACAAAACAAAAGCCGGGCGAACGGCGCCGCGCCGCCACCCCGGTGCAAGGAGTGCAGCAGTATGAGGACAAGATGAAGCGTGTTTTGTATTGCCGGCACATCGGACCGTCACAATCTCGGTTCTAGCAGTTGCGCCGAACTACTCGAAAATTCGGGGGTTGGGATCCCAGCGCTCAGGTGACGGATGTGCGGTGAACATGCAGCCATAGTAAATGTATGTATCGCTACTTAGGTGCCGTCATCTCGTTCTCGTTGACGTCCCATTGGCGCTGGCGATGGAAAAACGGGCTTTTTTTTTTTTTTTTTTTTTGTGGATGGGAAATCATCAAATGACTTCTCCCGCTCCGGGCAGAGCGGGAGGGTGTGTCAGACTTTTACTGACTAAAACCCACCCGTGTTCCTTCAGTTGCCCGTGCCAGGGCCACGGTATCTCTTTCGAACTACCCGCGACCCCGGCGGCATCGGCCCTATTGGACCCCGTCACTGCTGACATAGGTAATTTAGGTTAGGGTTAGGGTTTAGGTTTTAGGTTTTTTTGGAAAAACGGCCTTAGGTCTTATCCATTACGTAACAAAAATTTTGCTTTATGTTACCTACATAAAGTAACTTAATGTATTGTTTATTTTAATTAGGTACAAGTTTATCGACTTACCTACAAGACAATGCAGCATTCGTTTTTTCTGTGACACGTATTTCTACGTGTGATTTATCAATGACAGGTTTCTCTGAAATATTAAATAAATTTTGAGTTGTTTTAAAATGTTTCATCTTGTGTTTATGAATATTCTATTTGATGCAGTAGAATAAGGTAGTTATCACCAATTCCAGCATCAGAAGTACTTGTGGCTTATAACAGCCTCGTCATTCTATCGGGCAGGCAAAACTTTGTTCACCGCGGTCTGTCCACGGAAGGATTTTCATCAATTACAATTTGAGAACCCTCTGTGTTTTCGAAAATCCGTTAATGTGTTGGTCTCGGATGTTTTATATAAACATAAATATGACTGATGTTTTGGATAGTCAGCCTCTAGAAAGTCTTAGAAGATAGCGCCTAGTAAAAGAAAGGCCGGTTCGTTCCATCGTGGGGAAAGGATTAGTCACCTAGACTGCGTTACCAATTGCTAGGTGTCCAGGGCGCGCCCGACGTTGAGGATTGTGTATCAATTTTTGGATTTTACTCCTTAGGAATCGATTTTCATATAAGGTTTCCGGAATGGAAAAAATACGAAGAGTGAAATACAAGCGTTAACTAAAACTTTGTTACGTTTTTGTGTATCACGTTTTTTGTCTAAAAGCATTGGCATGCAACGTATCTTGCGCTACGTAAAACAAAACGAAAGCGGGAGGGGGTATGGGAGGTGGACGGGAGGTGGAGGGGATTGATAGGCGAGGGGGAGAAGGAAAGGAGGAGGGGGAGAGGGAGGGGTGCGGGTCGGAGCTGACACACACATTTTTTAACGTCACTCGGGGAAGCTCCTTTCATGCATTTGAAATACTCTCGTGCCAGCGACACGACACGACGAACTAACGGATTCATCATCATCATCGTCATCCACAGCCCGACCTCACCCACTGGTATAAGCCTCTCTTTTTTTGGGCCAATCCCCACGCTCCTGTGCCAGCTATATTCATCCTAAGTCCTAACTTGAAAGAGGGTTTGAAGCATTTTCTGGAGACCATTAAAATTTTCAGCGAAAAGCACTAGGTCATCTGCAAAGTGATACAGGCACCATTGATGTTAATGCCTCAATAGTCCTAACCAAAACTTTTCACGATGTCTTCTAGGACTGCTGTGAAAAGTTTCCGCGAAATGAAGTGTACTAAAAGAATAATTAATTATAATGGCTCACTTACCCACACCAAATATGACCACTTCAGCAATAGAAACTTTACGATCCAAGTCATTTCTTGCTTCACAGGTGTACTTTCCCTGCAACTCTGGTTGCATGTGTTTTATATTGAGAATCGACTTGTCACTGGAGATGGCAATGTTAGTGTTTCCGGAGAACACTGCTCCATCTTTATACCAAGTTATAGATGCTGGTGGGTAAGCATCTACCTTGCAAACGAGGGTGCCTTCTTTGTTATATTCCACAAGAGTATCTAGACACAAAAATTAAAGGTCAGTCTTTTTTCCTCTGCCTTACCCTTCGGGAATACAGATGTGATATTATGTTTTTTTTTTTAGCCTGGAGCAATATCAGGGGTGTTAATGTCAAACATGGTTCCGTTGTGAAAAAGGATAGTGCTATCGGTCGTATATAGCTCCGTTTCTCTCTCACACTGGAACCATGACGGCTTTAACACGTAAGCCCCCAGGTGTGATCAGTTGCGGCTGTCAGTCGTGACCCTCTATACAGTACAGGAATAGCCGGGACTGTTGATATAGCAAAAAATATTTACCTTTCGGAGCTTCGATAATATCAAAATATATTTTCCTTTTAGTTTCAACTTGTATATATTTGATAGTTGTTCCAACAATATTGCTGGCTTTACATTGGTAGGTAACATTTTTGTTTGCCTTATCTATATCCAGAATACCGACATAGTCGTAGGGAACTTCAACCAATTGTACCTGCAAAGAATATTGGAAAATAAATATCCACACAATGGCATAGAATCACACTTGTAGCTACTCCACGAAAGGTCACATTTCGCCAGCTTAATTTCCATGTAATTGGGGGCGATCTATTGCCATCAACGTGGCAAAAATCCTGGCTTCGGGCTGCGGTAGACGTAATAACATTTTGCTCGACCTGGAGATTGAGCGCGGGATATTTAGTAGGTAACCTATATATAGTTTTTTGTGGAGTTAGCACCAGGAATGACAGTTCTAATCTATACGTTATTTTTACCAAGGCATGCGTTATAAGATAGTTCATAATACGTACAAGAAAAGAAGACATATTACTGTTAATACTCCTAATTCAGTAGATTCATGAACAGTGCCACATTGTGCGAGAGGGACACCCTACAGATTTTTGTAGGTCCATTGGTAATGCAAAAGAAACTAAGTCTAACGGTAAAAGTTTGTTTTTGCATACAATTTGAAAGACAGAAAGCACTCCAGATTTATTAAAGCTTCAGCTTCAGCTTTACATATCGTTTTGTTTACCTTAGCTGGCATCCTGTGTCCAGTGTCCTTTTCCTCCCAAATGATATCAGGTGCTGGATAGCCGTGCACATTGCATTTCAGCTTTAACGGAGCATCGTATTCCGTGACAATTTTCGGTCCTCCTTCAATCGTTATCACAGGTGCTGTATTTTCTTTTTTTTCTGTAATTAAAAGATCAAACAATTAGCTACCTCTGTTGTAATTTGTAATGGAGATTGTTTCTAGGCAACCTATTTAAATGAGTAGTTCCAACTTAAGTTCTGCTTAAGGGCAAAGGCAATATTCAGGCTCAGTTCTACTCTGTATTTGAAGAGTATCACAAAGTGAAGGAACGTTTTATGAATCCCAATCGCGAGTAGAATATATTTTGAAGTTATTGGTTTACAATTTACTGTTACCTAAATTATTTTAGTGTTAGGCGTTCTTCAGGAATAATCTGTCAGAATGCGTGTATCATTATTGTGCCTTTAGGTAGTATAAGCAGCCTGGCTGAAATGGAGATCGTTAAACTTTTTAAACTTTCGCGATTTGTATACATTATAAACAAAATTGAGAACGGGTCTTCTCGCGATATTCCTTTTTACGAGGTAAACAGGTACCTACTTGTTCCCCGACATTTCGACCCACAGAATATTACTGTTGTTTCGACCGCCTTGCAGCGATCGTGGCCACGGGAGGACTGATGACAGCTCAGCGACGTCTTCGTAAAGTGCGGCTATGGGCATCTACCCTCACTTGGTCTTCACAATTTTTATTATTGTCACTGTCGGTACTTCTACACACAACACTAATGACCTCTACATACTAGCGGACCTCGTCGGATGACCGGCGTTGCTTGTATTTGCTAATGACTGCATTCCAAGTTGTAGGCAGTCGGTATCCATCCTCTCTGTTGAAATTTTTATATTTCCTGATTTCAATCGCTTCACGTACTATTCTGGAGTAATAGTAACGATCAGTGGAAAGAACCTGTGGCTTGTGTAGTTGAATCCAGTGGTTTGGACCAGCCTCCAGCAAATGCTCAGCTATCGTGGACTTGTTGGTTTGACGGTTTTTTAGGTAAGGTAGTTAAGTAGGTACCTGTTTACCACGTAAAAAGGAATATCGCGAGAAGACCCGTTCTCAATTTCGTTTATAATGGAGATCGTGGTGTGGCATCCTATGCGCCTCCCGTATGCCGATTAAAGTCAAGAGGCCAGTAAGACTAGCCCTATAAAATAAGAAACTAATTTAACTGTGGTACGTAAAAAGTCGCTAAGATATACGAGAAATTTAGTGAAAACCGCATGCGCTGGTACGGACATGTGACGATGCGAGATGATGACCAATATGACTTTAAAAGAGTCGTGATTATAGAAGACGGAAAAAGAGGCGTCCATCAATAATACGAACAATAAAAAAATATATGATTGCGAGCAATACAACAAAAGGGACAACTCACAACCGTACAGTGTGCCACAGAAGTACTAGGAGGGCTGACTCCAAATAAAATGGAATAAGATCCAGAAGAAAAAAAAAGAGGAAGAAGATGCAGGAACGTGGCGTACCGTGTTCAGTAATTCACTAAAAACAAAAAACTTTACAAGCAATGGGAAATTGCTACTGAAGGCTGCGGGTGTCAACCTCAGGACGAACTGATTCTCACACGGATAACTGTACGTCGCTTGCTCCCGCGTCGCCAGTCCTGACTCTATATTTTGACTGTTGAGACCAAAACTACTAACGTAGTATACCTATAGGTATAAAAAAACAGCCACTTAAGGAAAACTTATAAAAATGTGGCTGTTATTTTAGTAATATTGTGGTGTCTTACGACTTCCACGTGAACGAAGTCACGGGAAGAAGCTAGTTTAAAAAAAAAATAACTACATTTTCTGCACTTACCTGCTCTAAAATCCTGTCGTGCTATAGGTGTTGGACCTGCCCTTTCTATTGGTGTTCCAGTTTTCGAATCCTTTCCAATGATCTAGAAAGAAAATTGATTATAAAACATAATCTTGTAATATATATTGTATATATATGTATTATTATATATGTATAATATGTATTGTATATATATATATATTATAGGTATATCTTATAGTAAGTGTATGTATGTGTATTATTGGTTTATAACCTATTTATGTGCTTGTATAAAGTCTATTTATAATTAATTAAGATATATTTTTAGTGTTCTTTTTTTATGTATTCCTCTCATACTGAGCACCTGCCATCTAATCTCTTCACCACCCTTGGTTGACTGGTAGAGAATGCCTAGGGCATTAAGTCCGCCTTTGTACATTTTAAGTGCGTAAAGTTTAAATAAATAAATCTTTCAATTAATGACATACAACTTTAATAATAAAAAGCAGAATTTTTCACAGGAACCCAAACAATAAACTATTTGTGGACCAATTTTATAACGCTTTGAAGGACACTATGGCCATAGCAATAATAACAATAAATCTTCTATTGTGTCTCGTTTGTGTCATTCAGCTAGTAAATGTAGTTGGGTCAATGACCGATATTGCCGTACCAATGCGCGACAACTACGAGTATACCGTACTACCTAAATGTCGATGGCAATCTAACTAGACTACTTATTAGATACCTAATATTAAAGAGCAGGGAGGAGAAGAAGGGAAGAAGCGAAAGAGATTTCTTTAGAAAAATGCATCTCCTTTATAGGTATTTTTCTGTTCCTTTCTTCTTGTCTGTTTGTATGTGTATGCATAAATGGTTAATTAAATAATAAAAAAAGAAATAAAAAAAATTACTCACAGAAACTCGGAACATAGTGAAGGGCGGGTTAAAAGACGGTGTAACGTAGAACTGTGACTTTTCGTCTACTAGTTCTAGAGGCAGCTCTGTAACTACGGTGTCGCTCAAGTCGAGGATCTTCGCTGCAGTGAGTGTGACTCCTTTCCCAAGTAGCCTGATACCCAAGAACGCGGTTCCTTCTAAAAGAAAGAGGAGAAAACCAAAGTGAATAAAGTTTTACAAAATGTTTAATAATATTTTGTGTTTCCAAGCTGCTGTCATAGAAATAACTGAAAACCTCTTAGGAGGTCAAAGTTGTTCATGATGATGGGCACAATGACCCCCGTCATTGTACCCATCATCATGAACAACTTTTACTGCGGAGCAAAAACTGTCAGCTGTTCCATAAATTTCATCGAGTTACGCGAACATAAATGTCAGTTATTTCAATTATTTTTTGTATATAATCTTGTAGATTGCTTTACTTGCATTGTTAGGATGCTATCTGGATAAACACATTGCAATAACGCATTTTCTATACTCGAGCTTGTGACCAACGATAACGTCTTCTGATTCCAACAAAATATAAAATAATCGTACCTGGTGCAGGTCTTGTGACAGTGTCTTTCATAGAATTGGGTCTGTCAATAGAGAATCCGAGCTGAAAGTTAAGGTCACTCTTGGCAGTGATAACAGCGTGAGTATCAGAACTGCTTCCCACTTCCACCTCATGGTCTCCGGGCTTTGCGTTATTAACCTTCACGATCTGTCGACACAAATATTTTTTTACAATTATATCTAAAATACTATTGTCTACACTCATGAGAACCTGGTATGATTGGTTCAAGTTACTGTGCAAGTTACTTTACAATTTGCATTCAGTCATAATAGCTCATCAGGTATCAGAAATCGAGGTTCAATTAAAAGATTAGAACCAAGGAAACCGAGGAACCGAGGAATGGCTCATTTGCGTCGCAGTTGTGATGCACAGCGTGTTTGTACACTTGGTTACCACGAGTAAAGCGCGCGTCGCTTCGTGTGATAAAAATACATTAGATGACGGACTCTCCGACGGACATAGGAAAAAGGTTAGCCAGTCAGCAAAGTAGAGTTACATCAGTGCCGACTGCAGGTAGGTACGTACTGCTATTTCACGTTTACCGGAGACAACAGGCTCCACAGTTGGTTTGCTTCCACCTGGACCTGTTACTTCTCCGATCCTGGGTTCCGTTCCAGTTACAGAAATCAGTACCGGTCCAGTGTGGGTATCGACAGGAAACTGAAAATGAAAAGAAATACATTATTTATTTTGTTGCAGTAAAAATAAATTATTATACGCTTGGAAAATACTAACACCTTAACAAGGCTCTTGAAAAGTGCTCTGTTAGGTAAAAACATTGGCCAAGTGCGTGTCGGACCCACGCACAATGGAGGGTTCCGTAGTTGCGATTAATTTATCCCAAGAACAAACTTAACATTGTAGTTGAAAAACATGTTCTCCCATACATTCCAACTGTAAATGTCAGTTTGTACTCACAATATTGAGACATTTACCATGTTATTTTAAGACCACAGACTTCTTACAACTCTTCTTGTAATTTACAGGTAAGGAACTATTTTCTGTATTTTTAGTAAGCCCTTTCATTTGATATGTCACACGGTACCTATAGTTTTCAAATCAAATCATTTCAAATTTCAAATCATTTATTACTTTGCAAATATGGGTGATAGGTGTTCTTTTTTTTAAAAAAAGGTTCTCCGTTTTGAAAACTTTTATTTTCTTATTTGCCCCCCAAACCCCCATAATCAAAATTCATCTATTTACTTTATACGTCCGTGTTCGGGTCACAGAAGTTCATATGTATATCAAAGTTCAACTTAATCGGTCCATTAGATTCGTAGCAAATTGGCTGTGACAGACGGACAGACACACGAGTGATCCTAAAAGGGTACTGTTTTTTTCCTTTTGAGGTACGGAACCGTAAAAACGCTACACTTACTCTAATTTTTGAAACTCCGTGTGGAAGTTTTTTGTTGAAGAGCGTAATACCTCTACTTGTAATAGACTCCTCAATATACTTCAATATCTGTTGACAAAGAGAACACAAGTAGATTAGATAAAGAAGTAACTTGTAATTTAAATTAAAATCAGTCCAATTATTTAGAGAATAAGGAATCTTACGTCTTTGACATCATCTTTCATCATATGGAAAACTTGTCCACCCGTAGCTTCTGCCACTTTGTGATACACTTGATACTCAGCTTTGCTCTTCGAACCACATGTCCCAGTCAGTATAAAAACTACCTGAAAACAGAAAACACGAAATCCATTAAAAACGTAAATTCACTTCTTATCAAGCTTTAAGTGGCAGAGACATCATCTACCTAGCCTTTTCCCAACTATGTTGGGGTCGGCTTCCAGTCTAACTGAATGCAGCTGAATACCAGTATTTCACGTGGAGGCCTATCTGACCTCCACAACCGAGTAACTGGGTAATACGATACCCTTTGGTAAGACTGGTTGTCAGACTTTCGGGCTTTCGTTACGGGTCGTCAGCGACCCGTAATGACTGTCAAAGATCCACGAATGACAGCCGGGACTGTTAACCGGACCGGGCTTAACGTGCTTTCCGAGGCACAGAGGAGTCTCGGTATGTAAAGATGGTCACCTATCCACGGACCAACCCTGGCGTGCCCAGCGTGCCCCGTAACCCGTGCGGCTGTTATTACTTAGCCAGCTCCGAGTGTAAAAGGAAATTCGAGGTCCGTACCCCACAGGGGGTGCCCTTAGTGCGAAGAAGTTTAGTTTATAAGTTTAGTTAGCATATGCCCCCTGACTGGAGGCTTTTGAGCTCGCTTAAAGGCACCCACAGGAAAGTCCGGTTAAGTAGTCGAGACCTCTCATGGTCAAATTACGAGATGCCAATCAAAAAAAAAAAAAGGAAATTCAAAATGTAAGAAAACCCATCAAATAGTCATTATCCTACCTACCTAAAAAAAATATAATATTCCTAAGTTTATTAGCAATAACTTTGTATCTAAATAGAAATGGAATACTGTTACACCATTTTAGAATCAACATTATAGGAACAAGTTTTAAAAATATGGGAAGCTAGATTTAATTTTTTTTTACACTACAAGAACTTAAACTGGAAATAAAATTACAGAACCACAAGATTTTTCATTTTAAGATTAAAAAACAAACACATGATGTACTATAGCACTGTTTACAAATCTTATATCACGTTTATTTAAAAATACTATGCAGAAATCACTTAATGAAAATTCCTTCATTTGTGAACACGGTGGCCGAGGAAGTGACCAAAGGTGGCAATTTTTCAAAAAAGTCAAATAAAAAAATAATGACCTGACTCTGTTTCCTTTGTGAAATGCTCTTGATTGCTTCAAAGTTGCTATAGTCCTTAGCTGAGGCGTCAGTGAACACATACAAGTAGGAAAGCGGCAAGCTTTCTTTGAGACCTAGCTCGATGCCTTTCATGGCATATTCGGGACAATCACCGCCGCCGTGGACATGTATGGCAGCCAAAGCTCTTTTAAACTCCTTTCGATCTTTAGTGATGGTTCGTACTTTAGCAGCTGAAACAAAGACATTCAAATTATGATTATTTATTTATTTTTAATACTTTAAGCACCAAATGTACAGAGGCGGACTATTTAGTCCATAACAGTCAACCTTTGGGTGTTGTAGAGACAAATAGTGGTAGGTGCAGTAACGAAAATTGTGGAATAAATATATATTTATATACCTATTAAAAACTATAAATATCATATATATACCTAATTATACTATACAGGATGTATCAGAAAGGTGTGGTCAAACTCAAGGGTAAAATCAAACTGAACCAGTTTCTCCATGGGACCAACATCGTAATAAATTATCACCAGTTCCAAACATTCGGGTTGAGTAGGTGTTAAAT
Source organism: Cosmia pyralina (assembly GCA_946251885.1). Lineage (NCBI taxonomy): Eukaryota > Metazoa > Arthropoda > Insecta > Lepidoptera > Noctuidae > Cosmia > Cosmia pyralina. The sequence goes on along the minus strand of OX276342.1, from coordinate 17,631,970 downwards.
TTTTGTACGGGACAGCTGATATTTTTTCTCGATTATGATGTTGGTCCCATGGAGAAAGTTGTTCAGTTTGATTATCTATTCTATCTATTTCTAATCTAACTAGCTTGTATTGTCCCACTGCAAACTATCGAACTCAAAGCATTTATTTCAAATAAACCAATTACAGGCACTTTTGAACTGTCAAGGGGTCGGTCAGTCAGAAAGATGAAGAGCTAGTCGCCCATTATAAAGCGTAGTAGGTACCCATGGAGAAGAACGAGTAAGAAACTCCACGGACACTCTTTGCACAGGGCAAAGGCCTCCCGGTCCCTTTTCCATACATTTCTGTCTTGCTAGTGTCGGACTACTTAACCGGACGGAAGTTTACTAGAATGAATTTAATGTATTTGTGATTATTATTTATTGGGACTTGGTGCCTGACTAATTAAATATATTATTATTATATCTAATACCTAAGTACTGTACACAATATAATAAAAAAGCATATTACGACGGGGGATCAAAAAGTAGTGAGAACGACATACACCTTGGTAAGAAAAAAAATAAATACTGGCAGGCATAGCTCAGATACATATTATATTTGTAATATTAATAAAGAAAAAAATCTTGGATTCTCTTTTGTTTTTTTCTGAATATAGTCATTTGTTTGCTTCGTGTCGGAACGTGTTCTCGAAAATGGAGAAAAACGAAGTGCGAGCCGTTATTAAATACCTCTGTTTAAAAAAGTTAACGACGCAAGAGATTCATTGCGATTTGGAGGCAACATTAGGAGAGTCTGCTCCGCCTTATTCCACTGTCGCAAGGTGGGCTTCTCAATTTCGAGTAGGGAGAACGAGCACGGAAGACGAACATCGTTGCGGCCGTCCATCGACGTCAGTCACCCAAGAAAATGTTGCGAAAGTCGAGAAAATTGTATTGAGCGATCGAAGAGTTACCATCCGATACTTAATTCAAGAAACGGGCATTTCATATGGAAGTATTCAATCCATATTGAAACCATCTTTGAATATGAGAAAAGTCTCCGCAAGATGGGTGCCGAGAATGTTAACCGACAGTCAGAAACAAAATCGACTTGACATTTCGAAGATATTGTTGGACAAGTTTCAAGAAGATTCTGAAAACTTTTTGTCGCGTTTCGTAACAATGGACGAAACATGGGTCCATCATTTTGATCCCGAGACAAAACAGCAATCTTCGCAATGGAAACGGACATCATCACCGACCCCGAAGAAGTTTCGTGCCATGGCATCGGCTGGCAAGGTTATGGTCTCAATATTTTGGGACTCAGTAGGAATATTGTTGATTGATTACCTGGAGCGTGGAACCACTATTACAGGCCAATATTATGCAGCTTTAATTCCTAAGTTGAGGAATGCCATCAAAGAGAAAAGGAGAGGAAAACTTCGAAGGGGCGTGCCGTTTCATCACGACAACGCAGCCGCGCACAGGTCGGCAGTTGCGATGGCTGCCATCCGTCGGATATATTAGCAACTTATATATTTTTATTATTTAAATATTCTATAATACTATACTAGCATTTTCTTATTAAAAACTGTTTTATTTTTTAAACGACTTCAAAAAAAGGGGTTTCTCAATTCGACCCTCGACCGTATGTATTTTTTTTTAACTTTTTTTTTATGTGTGTTCGCGGATAACTTTGTCGTTTATGAACTGATTTTAATGATTCTTTTTTAGTTGTAAAGGGGATATCCTAAGAGTGGTACCATGGTAAGGAAAAAGGAAACCAGGATCTGATGATGGCATCCCAGAGAAATCGAGGGGAACCTTCAAATATTATAGACACACTTATTGGGATTTGGGTATTTTTTTAGTAGCTCGTGCATTTGCTCCTGGAAAGCACCATTCGGTGATGTAAAACTGTTGAGGAAGACCACAGATGGCCATCGGAACTACTCAATAATTCGTATTTCACGGATTGCGATTCAATTATTACTAAGCAATTTATGCTCGTCACAATACATAATATGTTGAAGTGGAGCTGATGGTGACTTCACCATCAGTTCCAGTTCTCCTGGTCCCTTACTGGGAGAACTCTTCAACAATTAACGTCCTTGTATTGGGAAAAGCAATATTTTATAAAAGGTGATGAGCAGTTTTGTCATTAGGCTATTTTAACTTAGATAAATTACAGACTGACCCACTAAAAAGTGAAAAATAAAAAACTTTTTTACAAAAAATAAACAACCGACTTCAAAAACATACTACAAAGTGAAAAATAATTTTAATTTCAGAAGTCGGTGGCAAAAAGCTAAAATACAGATCCAAAGACAACGACTTCCGAAATTAAAATTAAAAATAAATAATATTAAATAATAATAATAATAATTTTGTTATTATTTTATTATTTAATTAATATGAATGTAAAAAGAAGTTAATAGCATGGCTTCACACTTTAAACTATAATGACGTAGAGTTACTTCTGCAACGTGTGACTTAATAATATTATTATAAGAGTGATGTTATTTGCTTTTTTAGTCACTCATGTACACCCAAAATCTCTTTCACACACACATACCTACACACACCCTCACACACACAAACACACCCCCACATACACAAACACACCCCCACATACACATACACACGCACACATATAAATCTCGCACACACTCGTATAAATTGATCGCATTTTTTCCTTGTTTTGTTTCTTTATACATATACCTATTTGTACCTACTCGTAAGTTTCTAATGTAAGGGAAGAGCGGAGCCTTCAACTACAGGCATATTATATGCCTAAATGGAGACTCCTCGACAGGCATTGTAAGCCAAATATGCTATATGAAATAAGTTTATTTATTTATTTATTTTATTTTATTTTATTTTTTAAAATTATTTTTCACTTTGTAGTATTTTTTTTGAAGTCGGTTGTTTTTTGTTTGTAAAAAAGTTTTTTTTTATCCTCTCGCGGACCATTGATAAAAATATATTAATTTTGTCTTCATTCCTTATTAATTCAGGTAGTTTGTTATATATTTTTTTTGATATTACATAGGGACTTTTAGAATGTATTTTTAGCCGAGAAGTTGGAATGTTTAATCTTGTTTTATGTCGGAGTGTGTAACGTGACTGTATGTCTTCGTGATTTGTATAAAATTCTTTATGCTTACGAACAAATTTGCAGGTCTATAATATGTATATATTGGGGAGGGTTAAAATACTATAATTTTGGAAGTGTGGTTTGCAGCTGTCAGTTTGATCGATGTTTACTAGGATTCTAACTAATTTCTTTTGAAGAGTGAACAGTGTTGGTGCATCAGTGCTATTTCCCCAAAGGGTAATACCGTAACTTAGCCATGCATAAGCGTACGCGTAGTAGGTGGTGAGCGCTGTTTGAAGATTGGTGGTTTTTAATTTCACGGAGATCGTACGAAAATCTTGAAATTTTTTATCTAAGTTTTTGTATGTGTGCTTTCCAGTTTATATGTGTGTCCAAGTAAGGTAAATTCATTAACAATTTCTAGTTTTGAGCCGTTAAAAGTAAAATCTACATTTAGAGGTGTTTTATGATGGGGATGGAAGGTAATCAGTTTAGTTTTTGAATAGTTTATTTTGAGGTTATGGTTTCAGTGAGTATTGAATCAAATTCTTCGTTTAAATTAAGGTTGTTTTGACATGAGACTAGAAGAGAAATGTCATCCGCGAATAAAACACATGAGCACTCTATGGTTTTCGGTAGGTCATTTATACGAGTATGTATGAGAAACAAGAGATATCGTATTACGCTTCCTTGTGGTATTGAGGCGCTAATTGATTTGCTATTTGATCGGACTTTTTCTATTTCGTTCGTCGTAAAAAATTCTAAATCTACTGTTTGCTCTCTTTTCTTCAGGTAGGATACAAGCCATTCCAAGGAATATCTATTCCGTATAATTTATTAAGCAATATATTAAATTGTACTTTGTCGTAGGCTTTGGTCAAGTCTAGTAATATACCTACTGCATATTTTTTATTATTAATTATATATTCAGTGCTTCCTGGATATATATTAGGTCTTTACCTATGAAATTGCCGTTCTGCAGTACTGGCCATTTCAAATCCAAATAATTTTTGTTTGGCTAAGAATTCTAATTTCAAATTAATTTTATTTTAAAAACATGGATTTTTTTTCCAAAAGTAGTCATTTGTTTATTGATTAGTGTTACATTTTCATCGCATTTCAATCTTTTTCGTCATCATGGATACGTTAAAAATTCGAGTAATTAAGGAATATGAGTACCGTCGTGGCAAAAACGCGGCGCAAGCGGCACGCAACATCAACGACGTTTACGGAGCTAACACTACAAACCAACGCACCACCCCGAAACAACACTGCTTTCAGAAGCATTATAACATAATACTCACGGAAGAACGGTGTGATTACTCAGGCACGCAAGAGTTGAGAGTATACACCGATGGATCAAAGACCGACGCCGGTACCGGGGTCGGAGTCTTCTCACACGACCTTAACATTAACATATCCAGTCCGCTTGGAGTATTCAACACTGTCTACCAGGCGGAGTGTGTGGGCATCATACAAGCGTGTTACGCCATAGAAGCCAGGAGAGTTACGGATACCTATATACGAATACTCTCAGACAGTGCCTCAGTGCTCCAATCCCTACAGAAAAAGTACTTTACCTCGAGATTAATACTAGAATGTCACGATGCACTCGAACGAGTAGCGGTAACTAACCGCAACACAGTGACACTGCAATAGATAAAAGGACATAGCGGATCACTTGGTAATGACGCAGCGGATGAACTTGCTAGGAGAGCATCCAGCATGTCTGTCTGTGGATCTGAGCCGATCGTACCCATTCCCTTCAACCAGTTACGCAGGTGGCTACAGGAGTTCACCCATACACAAGCGGAGAGTTGGTGGTCCTCGACATCAGGTTGCAGGCAGTCCAGGGAGGCCATCCCGTCCCTGGATGGCACGCTTACCAGGCGATTATTACGTCTGGACAGGAACGGGCTGCGCCTGGTGACGGGGACCATCACTGGACACTGCTCATTAAACAAACACTTCCACACAATAGGAATAACGGACAGTCCTCTGTGCAGGGCCTGCATGGAGGCTGAGGAAACCGTTGCGCATGTGCTTTTTGAATGCACAGGCGTCACCCAGATTGGATCAGAAACTCTCGGAATATCCCGATCTTTCACAGATGTTCTTAACAAACCCGGAGATTTGATTAAATTCTGGAGGGAGGTGGGCTGGTTGGAATAAACCCCCGACGGCCGCCATGGCCCACGCACAATGGTCCACATGAAGGACTAAGTGCGGAAACCAAATCCTATAACATAGAACATAGATAGAACCAACGCACCACTTGTTATTGGTTTGCTCGCTTCCGTTCTGGAAATTTCGACCTGAAAAATGAACCTCGCGGTCGTCCGACGACTTTGGTCGACAATGACGAATTAAAGGCGATTGTGGAAGCTGATGATACACAATCTACGGCTGAATTAGCAGCAGCTTTCGACGTTAGCGTCAAAACAATATTGGTCCATTTGCGTCAAATTGGCAAGGTAAAAATGCTTGACAAATGGGTGCCCCACGAACTCAATGATCGCCAGCGCGAAGTACGCGTCGAGACGTGCCTTGCACTGCTCAACAGACACACAAATGAAGGAATTTTGAACCGCATTGTTACCTGCGATGAAAAATGGATTCTGTTTGATAACCGCAAGCGCTCAGCAAGTTGGTTGGATCCTGGTTCAGCACCTAAACAATGCCCTAAACGAAAACTTACCCCTAGAAAAGTGATGGTCACTGTTTGGTGGTCTAGTGCCGGTGTGATACATCACAGCTTCTTACCAAACGGGGTGAGCATTACTTCAGATGTGTACTGTGAAGAACTGAACACAATGATGGAGAAGCTGGCACATCTCCAACCAGCATTGGTCAATCGCTCGTCTCCGCTGCTCCTGCACGACAACGCGCGACCTCATACTGCACAGCAGACGGTCTCCAAGTTGCAAGAACTGGGGTTGGAAGCTCTCCGTCATCCGCCCTACTCACTAGACCTTGCGCCTACAGACTACTACTTTTTCCAGAATTTGGATAACTTCTTGGCGGGAAAAAAATTTAATACCCGAGAGGCAGTACAAAATGCCTTTGAAGAATTTGTTGCCTCCCGTCCAGCTGATTTCTTTAAGAAGGGCATCAATAAACTGCCACTGCGTTGGCAAAGATGCATTGATTGCATGGGTGATTACTTCGATTAATACAAATAAAAAATGCATGAAAAAAATTCGTTTAAATTTTTTCATACAAAACGGCAATTTCATAGGTAAAGACCTATTATAAAGACTGCCAAAGTTGTTGAGCGGTTTTTGCGAAAACTGTTTTGGCATTCATCAAAAAAAAAAATAACCAAATGTTGTTTTCAAATAAATATTTTATCTATCTATCTATCTATCAAATATTTTACTGTTTTTCGAAATAATTATACATCCGCGGTCGCACATACAACAGTAATCGCTGAAAAAATATCTTTAAAAGAGCACTTATAGTTAACCAATGATTAGAAATATTGCTGTTGTACATTTCACTTAATAAAAAACCGGTCAAGAGCGAGTGGGACTCGCGCACCGAGGGTTCCGTTCCGATTTATGAAAAAGTGTGCATGTGTGTGTGTGTAGTGTGTGTGTGTGTGTGTGTGTGTGTGTGTGTGTGTGTGTGTGTGTGTGTGTAAAGATTCTATTTAACAGGATAAATAGAAAAATAAAAATAAAACCTATAAACAACGATGGTAAGTGGCTACGGAACGCAATTTAGCATTGCTCATGATACGGATTGTAAAAAAAAAACACTTTGGTACTTACTCGGATCATTAAATGTGACCAAAACGAAATTTTCTATCTGCGATGCATTAGAACTCAACACCTTCTCAAATATTATATTGACTTCTTCTTTCACTTGACGTATTTCATCGGACATTGATGCCGTATCGTCGATAATAAATGATAAACTGCTTTTTATAATTTCTTCTTGTCCGTAAACAGCACATGTTTGTGCAATTAGAACAACAAGAGCACAACACAATCCGTAAGAAGACATGGTCATCACTGATACTACTGCTCCAGTTGACTACTATTTATATTCTACAGTAATATGAAACTTTAATATTAATAAGTATGTACCATTGATACGAGTGACCCGATGATATGAGAGTTCAGCAAATTCTTTATTAGTACCTATTGTATAATAGTGCGGGAATCCCTAAAATAATAAATGTGGCGCAATAATTTTTATTAATTTGATATGTCGGAATATTCACTGTCCAGCTAATTAAGCCAGTTGTTTGTTAAGATAGTGAACTACGTATTCTCAAACGATGCTAAGGAATTTTTGGGGGGTTCCATACTTTATAAACTAGCAAGTTTCGGTTTGAACCTGTGCCCTTCAACTTTTAGGTTCTGACAGAATCTTTGCGGGGTAGGGGGGGGTTTACGGTGTTCTTTTAGTTTAAATTGTTATTCTTTATTATGCCGGGGCGACATTAACGTCAACGTCAATGCCCATAAACACCATAAACATCGCGGTAGTTAAATTCGGTCAAGATTCGATCAAATTATCGCGGTAAGTGGTGGCTACACCTACGTTTAACGCCCTTCAACGCGATAATCAACGGCACATCCCGTGTAATGTGGCCCGGCATTAGTAGGTATACGATTAAAGCAAGAATAAGGATGCGTTTCCACTGAGGCGGAGCTGGGTGGAGCGAAGCGGAAACGTTCAGAAATCGATCAATCGTAATGGTTGAAATCCTCATCGCGTCTCTTGTCTCGTCTGTGATTGGATGATTCCTGCACGTCTCCTCCGCTCCACCCAGCTTCGCGTCAAGGGAAACGTACCCTTATAAGAGTGACTATTCACCTACCTATTTGTACCTAAGTACCTATACGCATTAATAAACTTTAGGTACTTTAAAGTATAATCCATTCTTTCAGACACACCGTGAAAATAGTTTTTTAATTATCCGCCGTATTCCTACGTTGACGTGTAGGTGGGGTTTGCGCGTTTCTGAACTCTGTGCCGGTAGAATTGCTTTGCCGAAACAATTTAGACCGGTGTGAAGAGCCAGACCAAGAGAGATACATAAACCAGCAGGGCAGCATGTGGCGATTAGGCAGTAGCGACCCCACTGACCCTATCTCCCGGAAGAAGTCTTGTTTCTCACCTCTGGCGTGCTTTTATTGGCCGGACTGACGATGAGCAGAGCTCCTATCTCTTTTTTCCCTTTATTCCCAAGATTCGTAAGAGCAAACGTGCATGGAGGAAGGAAGTTTTCCAGTAAGATGCTGGTGGGGATCTTGACCGTCCTTCCGGGATTGTCCTGATAGCCGTGAAATACCTTTCCATTCCTCAAGAATCTCAGGACTCATCAATGACTTCTCCCGCTCTAGGCGGAGCGGGAGGGTGTGTCAAGCTTTTCCTGACTAAAACCCACTTGTGTTCCTTCAGTTGCCTGTGCCAGGGCCACCGTATCTCTTTCGAACAACACGCGACCCTGGCCCTATCAGACCCCACTACTGCTGACATCTCTTCAAGTCACCCCTTGCCATTTTATCTGTGTATAGTATACTAGCTTTTGCCAGCGGCTTCACCCGCGTGTATGTCAGAAATTATTCTACGGGTATCGTAAACTTTTCCGGGATAAAAAGTTGCCTATGTGCCATTCTATACTATAATTTATCTCTGTGCAAAATTGCATCCGGATCTGTTCAGAAGTTCTGGCGTGAGTAACAAACATCCATCCATCAAACTCAATCCATCCAAACTTTCGCATTTATAACAGTAGTAAGTACATAATAAAAATATCACTACAATATATATTTACTACGCTGGGTCGGCGACGTATTGTGCTGAGTCGTGGTGACATATCCTTCCGCGAAAACGCCGATACACCATACCCGTTGGCTAAAATTCCCCCTTCATGAAAATCTCCAGGTGATGAGTCGGAACCCGCACCACAAAAGATTTGAAGTAAATCATATGACGCAACTCCAACTTCTCGACTCTCAAGGTGAACTTGGTCTTCATCCTGATGTACTCCGTGACCTCCTCTACCTTCGTGGTGTGAAGTAAGCGTGACACGTACAGCTGCGACGTTGGAATAGCGGGATCAGTCAATGAGGTACCGCACTGATTGTGACAAGCAGACTTTAACTTCTTCTTCTCCACGCGAATGAAGCCTTCTTCATCGGCCTGTTCTTGGCTAGTTACCGGCAACGAGCTTCGAACTTCTTTGGAGGGCCTTTGAGTACCCCTTGTATTATTAGGTTGCCGTAGAATCGTAGATGATGAGCTTTAATATCGGCAGCCCAGTAAACACATTGTAGGGCAGTACAAGACTACGGTAAACTCTTTATAAATAAATAATAATGAAGTAAATAAAATAAGTAAAGGAGAATCGTCGTCGGTTTGGTGACTCATTCCATTTAAAATTGTCTAAGAGGCCTCTGCAAGTTGGCTCCGGCCCCTCTTACGGCTTCCAAAGTACCGGGACTCCAGGGTCCCGAGATAAAATGTCAAAGATACCTAAGTAAACATTGTTCAGAGCAGGAATCAAACTCGTGATACGTGGAGCATCAGCCAAGCGCCTGGATACTGTAGCATTAATAAAACTGTCTATTGTTGTAACTTTTTCTGTTTTGTGGTTATGTTTTGTGGTATTTTGTGATCTTAATAATAACAAAGTTCTTTTAATGAATATAACTTTGTTATTATTTTTATTGCCATGCTGATAAAACTGTTTGTCTGCTGACGTAGCTATGTACCTACATACTTGCTATTTTCCCGCGTATAATAATATTATACCTAGACCACTAGACTAGTACAGTTATCAATATGTAATAAACAACGTAGGGTCCAATAAAGAACACTATTTCAACTGCATTTCAAGTACTTAGGTTAGTATAGGTACTATAAATTGTAATTGATATTTAGTACCTACAATTTAACGACAAATTAATATGAGAATGTTTTCCACAGTTTTTACAGCAAATGGACTTCTTCTTTTCTTCTTCTTAGCGTGTCAATGGCAATCTAAATGGAGTCGGCTCAGAATTATGCCACGTATTTGGCGCCATCGTCAGTAGCGCCCATCAGTTCCTGTATGAGGAGAAAAAAAATATACAAATAATAAGCGTGTTTGGTGACAGACATATAACTAATAATGTGCTGGAGGGCTGGCGCTCAAAAATAAACGGATCAATTAAGATAAATACAAAGACCTGCACCCTTATTACGTAACACATTATCAATCGGAGTTGGTTTAATTTTGACAGTTCAACAACATTCATTGCGTTATTTACGTTGTCGAGCAGATAAATTTAAACCAACTCCGATCGATCGGTAATGTGTTACGCAATTAGGGCGCTTATTACGATTATTAAGAATACTTCCTGAAATTGATTTACTTGCACAAGACAAGAAACCTAATAAAATAATAAATTACATTATTAGTGTCAAACATATTATGCAATTTATTAATTCTGAAATAACAATCGGGCATGCCCTAGAAAAGTTACGCTGCTACATTTTTTTTTTTGTTTTGTAAGTTTACATTTAATTTTAAGCATACTTACCTGGACAACCAAATTTTAATAAAGATGTTGTAGCCTTTATATATGGTGACTGGTAATTAGTGATCGATACTTAAACGCATGATTATACTCATGATAACAAACAACTTTTATTAAGAGACCAAACATGAAATCGCGAAAAAAAATCAGCTCTCCCTACATTTTGACGAGTTATGCGAACATGAATATAAGGGGCAGCTGTTTTTTTTTTCGTGATTTCAGCTTTGGTCCCATAGTAAAAGTTGTTTCTTATCATGAGTATAATCATGTGTTTAAGTATCGGCCAATAATTACCAGTCACCCTATATATGGCTGTTTTAATTTTGACAGTCAGCTATCATTTTGTTGATGTATGAAGTTTTAATAAAAGATTTATTTTTAATTTTGGTTTAGTTGAGCTCTGTTCGGAGCTGTAGAGAAAAGGGATAATGCTCAACTTCCTAACTTAAAAACTCAACTCAAACTCAAAGCATTTATTTCAATTAAACCAATTACAGGCACTATTGAATTGTCAAGGGGTCGGTCAGTCAAAAAGATGAAGCTAGGCTTAACAGTTTGGTTGAGCATTGGGGACTTCTCACTGCTCAACTATTCGCAGTTAGACACTCACAATTGAGCAGTGGGGAAAAAGGGGTTGTAGCTACTCCTGATTTGCAGATGAAACTAAAGGTTACTGTAATTGATGATAAACGTGCCAGGCACTAAGGAGAATGAACGTCTAATATTCTTAGGTCAAAAGTTATCAAGTGCAACATTGTAGTTACTGTATTGCATAGTTAAGGCTAGGTTTGCAGTGTAATTCACATATTAATAAAATATTTACCTATTTATTAAAATATAAGCATTAGGACTTTTTTATTTTCTCTTGGGATACATTTCCACTTCATCTACATAAAAAGGTTGCCAACGCATAAGTTAATTCTAATTCTAATTCTTTAATATTGTCCCACCAGATGTGCGTCTGGTGGTCCTGTGGCCTGTAAGCCAATCAATTACAGTAGATACCTACCATACATATGAACGATCGAGCTTAAGAAAAAGACAGATTCATGAATGATAGAGACGCTGTTATGCCGAACATTTTCCACAACTAGCTGTGTTTTTAGAGCTGGATACAGCATAGAAAAAAAAATAATACAATTCATTTTCTTTTTAGCATGTTGATGGCAATCGAAATAGACTCCGGCCTTGAATTCGGCTTCGTGTTTGGCGTCATCACACGCGTCTTACAGGAACTCACGACATTATAATAAGTGTCCCATTGTTTGTGGAACAGCACCACAGCAGCAAGGCGGAATCGTCTATGAATCTCCACCTAAGCAGGTTTTTTTTTGCTTCAGCTAACCTGGGTCCGAGGTCTGTTTAAAGAGTTCCAACGTTAGAAGGTTAGCCAAGGCAACTCATGTCCAGGTGGGAGATCTTCAGCAGGTGGATCGAACGGTTTGGGTAAGGAAGCACTGTCTCGCCACAGCACAGCTTCAGTCTTTCTTTTGATCGTTCGTCAGTGAGTGAAGTGAAGTGAATATAATTAATTAATCTAGCAGCGATGAAGTGGTAAACAGAATATTTTTCATATTTTTCATGGGGGATTCCGAGGTTACATTGATTAACACTGGGTATGTAGATAATGAACGCATAGTTTGTCTAATAGACGTCAAACGTGATCGTGCGCGGCGACATGTTTTATAATGTTACTTCAGTGTGAGAAAGAGATGGAGCTATACAGGACGTCTAGCTCCATCTCTTTCCCACACTCATGTAAGATTAAAATAATACTGCTTTAAGAGGTGGTGGTCTAGCTCCAGTACCATTCTCACTAACTCAACTCAACTCAAAGCATTTATTTTAATTAAACCAATTACAGGCACTTTTGAATTGTCAAAGAATCGGTCAGTTAGTCAGAAAGTTGAAGCTAGATACCCATTCCAAAACGTAGATCTCAATGAAGAAGAACGGGAAAGAAACTCCACGGACACTCTTTTAAATCAAGATAAGTAATACAACATTCTGGGTACATTATTTTCGTTGCTTCTACATGTGAGAATAATGTAAAAAAAATAAAAAAATACTTCAAAACAAGTCAAAATATAAAATTAAAAATAAGCTCTGGCAGATAAGAGATGACCAGTCTCAACTGACGGCGCCCGTTCACGAACAAGACGCGTGGATCAGCACCATCCAGCTCAACCATTTTGTAGGGAAACGAATAAAGAAGTCCAGAAGGTTATTTAAATTAATAAAAAAAAAACATACATTTTTTAGTGAACCAATGTTACAATTACCACGATCTTCATTTTGATCTATGGTCCCCAAACTTAGACTAACTAAAATTTCTCTTATATTTTCCCATGCAATTATATTCTCACTAGCTTTTGCTCGCGGCTTCGACCGCGTGGATGTCGGAAATTATCCCACGCGAATAAAGCGAATTTACCATGATAAAAAGTACCTTGTGATCCAGGTAAACAATAGAATAGAATACTTACAACAACAACAAACAACAATCAACAACAACAATCTCTTCTCGCACTGAATATTAGGGTGCTATGCCTTTTAAATTACACAAATTACCGTTTAAACTACAAATTACGATTTTCCATACAAACTTTCATGCCCTATTCTACTCCCTTAGATGTTTAATTTCATAAAATATATTGTCTAGAATATAAAGGAATACTGTGTGCGAAATTTCAGCTTTCTAGGTCTAAGGCTTTGGGCTGGGCGTTGATGAGTCAGTCAATCAATCAGGGCTTTTCTTTTTATTTATATAGATAGATAGATGTACTTAGCTTACCTAAAAGGCAAATTAATAAGTATCTTAAAATCTGAGATGAATTGCAGAGTAAGTAAGTAGACGCAACAATAATCAACCCTAATCTGTTTCCTTGCATGGCTGAGGTATTTTCACGCAACAGACGTGACAACACTCAGCTTTGCGTCCAACAAACCAGAACTTGTTTTATGCGGAAGAGTGTCTTTTGCATGGCTCCAATAGTTTATAATAAATAGCCAAAAAGTTGGAATCTTTTAAGTGACATGCAGTTTAAATTGAAAGTTAAAATTTTTTTAACAGTAAGAGCTTAATACAACATTAATGATTTTTTATGTGAAAAATATTTTGAATGACTTATAATTTTGACTTATTTATTTTGACATATATATGTATTTTGACTACTTTATTTATTTTTCTATGTGAACTGGGACTGTTATATTTTAATTTAGATAATTGAATTGTGATTATTGTGCTATTGAAATAATTTTATTTGCTGTATAATTTTAGTAACTAATTAAAAAAAAAAACATTTACTTACCTACTTGAATATTTGTATGCCATTGTATAAGGCAAGCATGACGACCTATATATTTTTAACAACGTGCATGCACAATTTTATTTTATTTTTTTCGTGTGTGTATACTAATGTTTGAACAAATAAAAAGTTATCTTATCTTGTCTTAAGCCTCTCGATTACCTTTCGAGGAAAAAGGAGTGACGGAAGAATTTAGTACCTAAGTACCTAATTGTTTACTGCTCCTAAGTTCAATGTTTGCTGTATCTTGCAAGCTTCCCCTTAACAATTAACAATGACTGGTGACACCACCACTGTCTTAATATTCATCAGTCCATCGTCTCCCAACAACTTTGCACGATGTGGTTCAAGTGTTCTTTAATTTATTTCTGGTTATTCAGACTCGTGTGTTGTGACAAAAGTTTCACAATCGTGCTGGACACAACTACATCCATGCAAGAAGAATTGGATGTAATAAAAGCGAATTTGCCGACGGCTATAAATGCATCTGATAACACGGATATTACTAATTATATTTTGGTACCATTCAATGATCCAGGTAAGCGATCGTTCTATTTTGGCTTAACTCTTCGATTTAAATTATTAGACTCGACTCTTAACGACTTAAATATCGTAAGAGGAGCTCGTGGCTCAGTAATAACAGCCGCACGGGTCGATCCATCAGGTTAAGCTACGCTTGCCGGGGTTGGTCCGTGAATGGACGACCATCTTTACATATCGAGACTCCTCCGTGCCTCGGAAAGCACGTTAAGCCGTTGGTCCCGGCTGTCATTCGTGGATCTTTGCCAGTCGTTACGAGTCGTCAGAAACCCGAAAGTCTGATAACCAGTCTTACCAAGGGGTATCGTATTACCCAGTTACTGGGTTGTGGAGGGCAGATAGGCAGTCGCTCCATGTAAAATACTGGTATTCAGCTGCATCCGGTTAGACTGGAAGCCGACCCCAACATAGTTGGGTAAAAGCTAGGCAGATTGATCGAGACTCGATTACAAACAATTGTTATTTCTGGACAAGTGAGGCACGCGGGTTAACAACTGACCTAAGGACCAAGGGAGGCTTGGTCCACTTTGGCTTTGAAGAAATTCTGTTCGACGAGCCTTCTACTTTTCCTAATTTCCTACATCACACGATCTTATTCCTTGCAGATAACTGCGCACCATTCTTGCTTCTCAATCAATCATTGTAGGTACACACGGCTACATATCAAGCTATACATTTCCAGTGTAAGCTGATCTCGCATTGTATAGGATTTCCGTACAATGAGAGGTCAGCTTATGCTGACCATTCATTGTACGGGCAGTATAAACTGGATATGTAGCCGTGTGTACAACGCCTTTGCAAAGGGAAGAAATGGGAGCTGTCGTGCCAACTCACTCACACTCAATGCAGCAACGTGTGACGTAGTGATAGACTCATAAATGCTCCCACAGACTGGCGCGACGCGATTCTAGTAGAACAGTTTCTATGACAACTTCATGGAAATTGTTCTACCAGAATCGCGTCGCATCATCGCGTCGCGCGTGTCAGCGGGAGCCTTTAAGTGTAAACGTGCATTTTACACATGTAGCTGTAGCAGACATTCCATTCTGTTTGATATCATATAAGTTGTTATAATAATCTCGCACAACTTCAATGTAACACTTTATAACTCCTGAAAATAATGCACACTGCATTTTGCTAGCCAACAAGTTGTTTTTACCCGGCAGCGAATAAATCTAAATATATAGGGTGTTAGATTAAAAAATGAGAGATATACTTTAACGGAGTGTAGTACTCATGAAAATGAACAACTTTTACCATGGAATTAACCCTGAAATATGAAAAAAAAAATCAGCTGCCTCGTACATTTTGATCGCGTAGGTTTTGCATTTTGTAGAGAACAGCTGATTTTCTTTTTCATATTTCAGGGTTAGTTCCATGGTAAAAATTGTTTAGTTTCATGAGTACTACACGCCGTTAAAGTATGTCTCTCGTTTAACCTGCCCCTGCCCTGTCCCTGTATATTATAGTTTGTATAGAAAAGAGAAACCCGTGAACAAATGAACTGCCTACATTATAGCTACCTACCTTGTATAATTACATTTAAATTGTAAATAAGTTGGTAGGTATACATTAGTAAAATGACCGCATTGTCACATTGGGTACATACACTTGTATAAATGATAGCTGTAAGGGAGATTTCAATATAAATAAATAAACCTATAATCGATTTTGTGTGAAAATATGTACATACTTATACTACTAATTCAAGTTTTAATCGAGCATGAACTTGCTCATGAAATAAGCAAAGTTGCGAAGTATTTGTGCAAGAGTGCAAATATTTTGCAACTTTGTCACGACGAACCGATACGGTTTCATTCGATACATAAGAGAATAAAACCGGAGCAGCAGTAATCTCAGTAAACTTAGTCGTCTACCTATACGTATTAATTAGTATAATAAAAGTGAAGAATTTGTTTGTGTGTTTGTGTGTTTGTGTGTTTGAACGCGCTAATCACTGGAATACCAGTCGTATTTGAAATAATATTTGCATATGATAGCCCAATTCTTGAGGAAGGCTATGGTATTTTAACATCACGCTACGATTCTTAAGAGCCGAGCAAAATGAAAAAACCGTCCAAGTGCGTGTCGGACCACGCACAATGAAGGGTTCCGGAGTTGCAAAGAATTTATCCCAAAAACGAACTTAGCATTCATCATCTTCCTGCCCTTATCCCATATTACTTGGGGTCGGCGCAACACGTTTTCTTCTTCCATTCTCCCCTGTCAACCGTCACGCTATCATTCACTCCCTTCTCTTTCATATCATTCCTCACACAATCCATCCATCTTTTCTTTGGCCTTCCTCTGCCTCTCCATCCATCAACATGTATATTCATCACTCTTTTAGTCACATGCGTTTCGTCTCTCCTCATTACATGCCCATACCAAGACAAACGATTTCCTTTCAACTTTTCTGTCACTGGCGCCACTTTCAAACTTCCTCTTATATACTCATTTCTCACTTTATCTATTCTCGTCACTCCACACATCCATCTCCATCTCCATCCAAAGACGAACTTAGCATTGTAGTTGAAAAACATTTTCTCCCATACATTGGTATACGTCACGGTCAATTCTCCAACTGCGAGTTTATAAGCCAAAAAAAAAAGTTGTATGTGTCATAATTACAAATTAACCATTTTCGGACTTTTTCCTTTACTTGTGCTGTGAGACCTTGCTTCTTGCCAAATTTCATGATTCTAGGTCAACTGTAAGTAGGTACCCTATAAGTTTTGATTTATTTGCGAGTATCAAAATATGTCGCTTATATACCCGTATTTTTGTATTGCTTTGACTTAGAAACTTGATTTTTTTAGAGTTCTAACGGACCCATAGATCTACGTATTTCATATTAATGTCAACTTTATACCTTCACGCGTTCCTGAAAGAAAGGGTCTTGACATACTAACAGACAGACAGACAGACGAACAACGAAGTGATCCTATAAGGGTTCCGTTTTTTCCTTTTGAAATAAGGAACCCTAAAAACGGCAGAAGGAACGCCTAGCGAAAACGAAGTAACGGGGCTCAGCGTATAGCTCAATATACCTAGCCTTTTTCTAAAATAGTCGGCTTCCAGTCTAACCGGACGCAGCAGAATACCAGTATTTTACATAGAGCGACTGCCTATCTGACCTCCACAACCCAGTCACTGGGTAACTCGATACCCCTTGGTTGTCAGACTTTTGGGCTTCTAACTACCCGTAACGACTGTCAAAGGTCTACGAATAGAATAGAATAGAATAGTTTATTTCCATCACTAAATGTTACAAATATCTCTTAGTCTAAGGATAATATGTGACAACAATGGGTGACATTAAACAAGAGAATACGTTGACGACCGTAGTAGTATGAACTGTGTCACAGCCGTCAGCGCCTTCCACTCTGTACATAAATTTCATATCTTTACATTGTAGATCAAATGTTTGTAATATAATTAAACCTAGTTAAACATTGAATAGACATAGATACGTTACCATATGTATAGTGTGTGTGTGTGTGTGTGTGTGTGTGTGTGTGTGTGTGTGTGTGAATGACAGCAGGATTGGTCCCTGAATATCCTACAGTTGTGCCTCGGAAAGCACGGTAAGCTATTGGCTACACGTGCTTTCTGTGGCAAGGCTGTAGGATATACAGGGTCATTTTAAATTAATTAGAGAAACTCCACAGATGATATGGGTAACGATATACAAACAAGATAAAACATAAAACTAAATTGATGAATTTTGTGGGGTCAATGACCTCTGGTAGTGTATTTACTTGAAGTATTAGTTGAGAAAAACAGTTTTATTTTGGTTAAACGTGTTTAGATTACGATACCCAAAGTTTAGTTTCCCCAAAAAAATCTGTATCTACACCCAAGGTTGTTGACCCCAAAAAAACTGTCATAATTTTTTGTTTTTTTGTTTGATTATCTTTAAAATATCGATACTTACCTATTATGTCTGTAGAGTTTCCCTGACTAATTTAATTTGACCCTGAATTTATGTTAAAACAAAAAATTCACGCGGACGAAGCCACTGACGAAGCCGCGAACAGAATCTAGTTTAATACTTTAAAATTGAAAATTGAACTCGATTTCTTTATTAATTTATCGTTGTGTTACTTACAGATGTAGGAGAGCCTACGGTGGCACTCACAGCAAAAGAGCTCTTATCTTCACTAAATGCTATCACAGTCACTGGCGGCCACAACTGTCCTGAAAATTCACTTGCAGGCATAGAGAAAGCACTACAAATAAGCAAGCCCTTATCTAACATCTTTGTGTTCACTGACGCCTACTCTAAAGACGTTAGCAAACTTAGTTCTATTGAAAACTTTTGCCGAAGTACTCGGAGCCAGGTAAAGTAAGCTTTTTTTCGGCTAGTATCCTTGATCAAAGTATTACACCTGTACCACTTTTTAGTAGTTTTAAATGGGATTTTTTCCATAGCTTTTCAAAATTCTGAGGCCTCTATGAACTAATAATCCACTAATTAAGAGATATTATTATTATATATTTTTGTACAGTGATGAGTGAGAGAGTGAGAGAGAGAGAGAGAGTGAGAGTGATGAATATACATGTTGATGGATGGAGAGGCAGAGGAAGGCCAAAGAAAAGATGGATGGATTGTGTGAGGAATGATATGAAAGAGAAGGGAGTGAATGATAGCGTGACGGTTGACAGGGGAGAATGGACGAACAAAACGTGTTGCGCCGACTCCAAGTAATATGGGATAAGGGCAGGAAGATGATGATATTTTTGTACAGTAGTCAATCCACGAGATCTAAAAAATGCAGTCGCGCTGTTTATAAAAAACTTGCTTTGGAATTTTGGCTTAATTTTATATACTTAAGGTGTTAAAAAATTTACTTTACAAACTTTAAGAGGTGCGACTATCGAACTGAATAACTTTTACTAAGGGATCATCAACGTTGAAATCGCGAAAAAAAAACAGCTGTCTTTTTTTTTCGCGATTTCTCTCGGCATGTTTAGAAAAATCCAACTTGCAAAATGTTCTTACTGATAAACAAAGACCGATCACTTTAAAAACATTTGCTTGGTCTTTGCTATTTCTTATCTTTTTAATTATTGTACGTGTCGGACCACGCACAATGACGGAGTCCGTAGTCCGGATAAATTTATCCCAAGAACAAACAAACATATTGTTGAAAAACAATTTCTCCCATAAATTCCAATTACAAATGTGTTGCACGCATAATATTGAGAGATTTACCACGTTATTTTAAAACTATAGACTTCTTAAAGGTTTTCCTGTAATCTATAAGTATAGAACTATTTTCTGTTTTTTTTTTTTTTTAATTTTAGACTCGGTAGTTTCGGAGATAATGGCAATGGTCAATATTCATCTATATTATCTATCTTTAAAACTACTTATTATTAAATTATAAAAAAATATATATTTGAGACCCTCTTGGAGATCCTTTCATTTGCTAAGGTACAATTTGCAAAACTTTATTTTTTTTTATATTCTTAGTTGTTCACAAAAGTTTTTACGAGTACGTTACCACGTCCGTGTTTGGGTCACAGAAAAATTTCAACTTAATCCGTCAATGACAGACAGACAAACAGACAGACGAGTGATCCTATAAGGGTTCCGTTTTTTTGTTCAGATGTACGGAACCCTAATAAATTATTATTCCCAGAGAACTAGATTAATCTTATATTCAATAAGTTAACGAAACTCTGATGTTGATATCAGCAACATTTTGGCACTTTGACACGTTAAACATTATAGATAACAAAAATACTTAGATGGACAACAAAATTGCGATTTCTTATTGTAAATGGGCAGATAAAAAATCATCTTCGAAAAACTGAAAACATAGTTCAATGTTTAGTTTACATTAATATTTAAATGAGGTGTGTATTATTTATCAAAGAGTGTGTAGTTAGGTAGGGAAAGAATGTACATATCCTCAGAGATGTGCCCTAACAGGCGTTCCAAACAGGGGTTTCCGGATTGGTCTTTTGAAAGATAACGGTGCCTGACTTCCATGTGCAGATGGGTGACCACTGGGGTGGTTTTAGTGAGGTAAAATTCCCACACTCCCCGGTCTTTTCCACGTTTCCCCCGAATACAAACAAAAAGTTAGGTAAAAA
Organism: Cosmia pyralina; assembly: GCA_946251885.1. Taxonomy (NCBI): domain Eukaryota; kingdom Metazoa; phylum Arthropoda; class Insecta; order Lepidoptera; family Noctuidae; genus Cosmia; species Cosmia pyralina. The sequence continues at coordinate 17,611,421 of OX276342.1, read as the reverse complement.
TAAAAATAGAAACATGATAATGTAGAGACAAAGATTGAAAATAACATGCTTAGTTTTGGTCACGTTGAGAGGATGAATGAAAGGCGACTAACAAAAAGTATTTACACGGCACATGTGAGTGGAAGCGCCGGAAGTGGGCGCCCTAGGAAGACATATTATAGATACTTTATTGGTGATGTTTTTCAGAAAGATCAGGTGCGTATTGCAACCGGCGTGCGTGTGTGACCAGCACCCTAATTGCGTAACACATTATCAATCGGAGTTGGTTTCATTTTGACAGTTCAACAAGATTCTTTACGAGCAGACAAATTTTTCGAACATATTAGGTCTTTACCTATGAAATTGCCGTTCAGCAGTACTGGCCATTTCAAATCAAAATAATTTTTGTTTGGCTAAGAATTCTAATTTCAAATTAATTTTATTTTAAAAACATGGATTTTTTTTCCAAAAGTAGTCATTTGTTTATTGATTAGTGTTACATTTTCATCGCATTTCAATCTTTTTCGTCATCATGGATACGTTAAAAATTCGAGTAATTATGGAATATGAGTACCGTCGTGGCAGCAACGCGGCACAAGCGGCACGCAACATCAACGACGTTTACGGAGCTAACACTTCAAACCAACGCACCATTTGTTATTGGTTTGCTTGCTTCCGTTCTGGAAATTTCGACCTGAAAAATGAACCTCGCGGTCGTCCGAAGACTGGTCGACAATGACGAATTAAAGGCGATTGTGGAAGCTGATGATACACAATCTACGGCTGAATTAGCAGCAGCTTTCGACGTTAGCGTCAAAACAATATTGGTCCATTTGCGTCAAATTGGCAAGGTAAAAAAGCTTGACAAATGGGTGCCCCACGAACTCAATGATCGCCAGCGCGAAGTACGCGTCGAGACGTGCCTTGCACTGCTCAACAGACACACAAATGAAGGAATTTTGAACCGCATTGTTACCTGCGATGAAAAATGGATTCTGTTTGATAACCGCAAGCGCTCAGCAAGTTGGTTGGATCCTGGTTCAGCACCTAAACAATGCCCTAAACGAAAACTTACCCCTAGAAAAGTGATGGTCACTGTTTGGTGGTCTAGCGCCGGTGTGATTCATCACAGCTTCTTACCAAACGGGGTGAGCATTACTTCAGATGTGTACTGTGAAGAACTGAACACAATGATGGAGAAGCTGGCACATCTCCAACCAGCATTGGTCAATCGCTCGTCTCCGCTGCTCCTGCACGACAACGCGCGACCTCATACTGCACAGCAGACGGTCTCCAAGTTGCAATAACTGAGGTTGGAAGCTCTCCGTCATCCGCCCTACTCACCAGACCTTGCGCCTACAGACTACTATTTTTTCCAGAATTTGGATAACTTCTTGGCGGGAAAAAAATTCAATTCCCGAGAGGCAGTACAAAATGCCTTTGAAGAATTTGTTGCCTCCCGTCCAGCTGATTTCTTTAAGAAGGGCATCAATAAACTGCCACTGCGTTGGCAAAGATGCATTGATTGCATGGGTGATTACTTCGATTAATACAAATAAAAAATGCATGAAAAAAATTAGTTTAAATTTTTTCATACAAAACGGCAATTTCATAGGTAAAGACCTATTATGAAGCAATGGATTAGCAATTTGTTCAAAATTATTCAAATTCCGATTGATAATGTGTTATGCAATTAGGGCGCTGATGTATGAATATAACCGAAGCAAAAAGAGAATGAAATGATAGTAGCAGGTGGCGTTCTATAGTTTCTGCTAACCAGTATGAGAAGAAGGTGTGAGATTATGTGCGTATATTTAAGTGTGTAGGAATTAAGGTATTCAGTTGACATATGGTTTACAGGTAGTCATATTTTTGAGTGGCTTCTGTTCGTCACAGTCATCGCCTACCGTGAATGAGCAAGTTTATTACGATGTCGCTAAAGCTTGCTCTGGCGCAGTCGTCCATTTTGATTCTGCTACGTTGAGACAGGTATGTACTTACACATGTTTCTTTATTTCCTTTATGGTTATTAATCTTACTACTATTATAAATGCGAAAGTTTGGATGGATGGATGGATGGATGTTTGTTACTCAATCACGCCAGAACGGCTGATCGAATCTGGATGAAATTTGGCACTGAGATAGGTTATAGTCTGAAAAAGCACATAGGCTACTTTTTATCCTGAAAAAATGTGCGGTTTCCGTGGGGTAATTTCTGACATCCACGCGGGCGAATCCGCTGGCAAAGCTAGTCGCTCATATTATGGTGCTTAAAAGTAATAAATGGCTTCATATTGGGTCCGCTTTTTTGTTTCAAGATTCGATTAATGTTTATTTTATTTACCAAATAAAACACGATTACCCTAAGTAGGTATAGTTTTGATCAAGTTTAAGAATTTTTGATTAAAAAAAAACCCAAAAGTATATGAAATATCGATCTACAAAATCTCGAAAACTACATCTCGCCTGATTGCCGGGCGAGATCTCAATGGCCATTCTCGACACCAGACATACCATGCGAGATCTCGAGTTGCCAATCTCGATACGAAATTGCATTCCCTAAGTGTCTTGCGGGATATAAATGATGTTAACGATGAGGATAACTTTGACCAATAGAAATATATGAACCCATTCTATATAATGTTTCAGGCTTTCAAATACATAAAAGAAGTAATAAACGTGGAATGGACTGACGTTATCAGCTACGATACTTTTACAGAATATAAAGAATTGTCTGTAAGTATTTTGTAAGGTGGTACCGACACTGGGCTTATTACCTGAAGTTTGACTAACCTGGGCCTTATGTCACAAAACTTTACCGGTCTTACTACAAAACGAGGTTTTTCTTCGTCATGGTTTAAACCATCGAGCCAGTTTTTGTAATATGAACCTAGCTTTGATAGAAATACAGTTCTTTATACAAAACTGACAACTTAGTCCGGTACTAAGTTGTCAGTTTTGTAAAACTGACATCTTAACGTGTCAGAATAAAGCTCGAAATTCAAAAAAGGGTCCATGGTTTAATCCTGGGTTTGAAGATGAACCTTGTTTTGTAATAAGACGGTATAAGTCTACAATTATTCTACAAAATTGTTAAATTGTATAAAAATTGCGTAACAGAAATTACATATACGAGTATTTAAGAGTTACAATTTACAATCTACAATTCTTTCGCATTTTTAAAAGCGTAACACAAAGCTTAAGGGCTGTGTTGCTTGTAGACTTGTCACTACAATTTTTTATTTGTAAGGTTTGTTGGTTACAATTATGTGGCTTACAGTTTTGTGGTACTTGTAAAATTTACAAATTTGTAAATTGTAACTTATAAATTGTAATTGTACAGTTTTGTGGTATAGGGCCCTGGATTAACTTAGTATATAAACTAACTACTATGTCATTATCAAGCCAAAACACCCCAAAAGGAACAAGAGGATTTAAAGATCTGCCTCTGTTGCCGCTCACAAAACGAGGCCATGAATCGAATTTCTAAAAATCACAAATATTCTATATACACACATCAAAAGTGTCTAGGGATCAAGCATTTTTATGCGGATTTCTTGAGATTGAGATGTGGCTTTGTAATAAATTTATGATTTTATAAATTTATATGGATCCTTTTTGGTGCATTTCATAATTTGAATCAGGAACTGTGAATCAAATTCGAGTAAAAGATGAAAATCAGCTGTCAATATTTTCCCTATAAAAACATACAACGCATTGAAGACATTATTAGTGCTACTGTTTCCCTACTACTGATTAAAACCAACGTTATTATGGAGCGGCGACGTCATTTAAGCAGGGAAGAAATGCTCAGAGCCGTGGGAATGATAGAAGCTGGTTCCCGGCAACGTACTGTGGCTTTAGCTCTGAATACAAGTCAGAGTGTTATCAGTCGACTTTGGACACGTTACCGAAGCACTGGTACCGTGGCTGAGCGCCATGGAGGACGGTATCGCTGCACCACACGGAGACAAGACCGATACATTCAAATCTTAACTCGAAGAGCTCCAACTATAACCGCCATGATGTTAGCCGTGAGGCTTCATCACTCTTCAGGGAACTTAATTAGCGACCAAACAGTCAGAAACCGCTTGCATGAAGTGAACCTTCATTCCCGAAGACCGCTACGGGTACCACCTATAGCAATGCACAATCGTAGGATTCGATATCAATGGGCTCTTGAACACAGAAATTGGGCAGAAGAACAATGGCGTTTCGTGTGCTTTTCTGATGAGTCTCGTTTTGGTATGAGACCGGATACAAGACGTATACGACACTGGAGAACCCCTGGACGCCAACAGCGATTAAAATCCTGCCAGGAAGTCCATCCTTATAGTGGTGGAACCATCATGGTATGGGCGGGTATTTGGATCGGCGGAAGAACTGAGTTGATTTGGATTAGAGGCAACCTCAACGCTCAAATTTATGCTGAGACGATTGTATCAGACGTCATCGTTCCTCTACAAGTGCAAATCGGTCCCTTATTTCAGTTAATGCATGATAATGCACGACCGCACACCGCAAGAGTTGTAAGACAGACTCTCGCCGCAGCTAACATCAATGTCCTGCCCTGGCCTGCTCAGTCGCCAGACTTGAACCCGATTGAGCATGCATGGGATATGCTACAGAGAAGAGCTCTGCCGAATATGGAGGGTATCCAGTCGCAAGAAGACCTTTTTTTGTTGTTGCAACGAACATGGGTGGCCATTCCACAGCGTGATTTGGATGAACTCATTTTGAGTATGCCAAACCGATGTTCTTGTGTTGTTAGTGTTCGCGGTAGAAACACGGATTATTAATTGTTTAAGTTACCCAATAAAATTTTAAAGAAAACTGTTATTTCAGTCTTTTTTTCGAACTTTAATGTTAGTGGTTCAAATGTCAAAAATCCCTTTATTAGGAAAATGGCAAATTTCTTTATTAATGCAAAGGTGACTTGGTTTATCGTTACTGTGACAAACGAAAACACTTTATTTGAAGAATCCTTAAAGAAAATTTTAATTAATATCAATCAGGAGAAAAGTTATTGCAAAAATATATGTTGATCCCTAGACACTTTTGATGTGTGTATTTCTTCTATTAACCAAAACTAGAACTTCAATAACTGAAATATAAATTAACATTGATAAATATTAGTTTACAGTGGACTCATTCACCAAGACTGTGTTGTTGGTAGTTTCCGGAGATAACCCTAGACTGGAAGTATCAACACCGGGTGGCTCAGAGAGTGCAGTTGAAAAAATTTTGGACACCAGACACACACAGGTAGGTATTACCATACCTAATAATACTTACCATTAAAATTACCTCATGAGAGAAGGTTGCAGCCCCTACAAGCCGCCTGAAGTCCCTACATACCTACCCCCTTTTAAAAAAAATAAATAATTATATAGTTTATTTTCTGCTGTCCTGTCTAGGCATCATTGTGGCCTGGCATCAACAACACAAACTCTGCAGATTGTCCTACGATCGAGCAGCAAAAAATAAACCCAAACTAACACTAAAGTCTAACACTAAACAACTTACGATGTGAATCTTTCCCTTAACAACGATTCAATATTGCGAATACCTACATATTGTACTCGATTTGAAATACACATTCACACACACACACACACACACACACACACACACACACACACACACACACACACACACACACACCTCACACATTTCACACACACACATCATCATCATCATTTTCATTTCACATTTTTTTAAATTATCCTATATCATTATGGGTAGTCATCATGGCAAACTACTCTGCCATAAAAATAATTGTCATCCCATTAGGATTCACAGTATTTATCATGAGGACGCCAAGAAAAAAATCACATGCATACAATTCTGTTTCTTTTACGTAATTATACTCTTAACAATTCTTAAATTACATTACGATGCCTATAATAGCATAATAACACGTGTGTGTTTTGTATCATTTCGTTGGCTGACGTGTTGCTTACGTGTGAATACATACATTGTTGTTGCACTCATATTCGATTACGTTACCGAGAATTGTTATCCAATGCATTCTTGAATTATACTATCTATGTTGTTTATACATGCCAAAGTTTTTTATTTCAATGTTCATTCCAAGGTTCGAATTTGAATCAGAAAGACACACTTATTAGAAAACTGTTTTTATCTACCTACTCTCTCTCTCTGGTTTTTTGTTCGGACAATAGGTAGCAGAAATGCTAGCAGTGCAAAATGCAATGTTCCAGAGCATTAAGTTTAGCGGCCAGTTTCCACGATTTGCGCGTCCTCTACTGCAGCCACGTATTTCATTCATTTCTTTCCGCAGTTCCTTCAATTCAGTTGTTAACTCGATCGCTACGTCCGACGTTGACGATGACGCTGCCGAAGATATGGTGGCTATCTCTCCACTGTTTAAATTTTCCATAATCTTGTCTGCCATTTCCTCGAGTTTTTCCTTTTTTTGGTCCTGACACACGGAAAGCACAGCCTTTAATGATCCTGGTAGGCGCAAAATCCACAACCGTTCTAAGGCCTCTGCCGAAATCTCAGTTTTCTGCGCCAGCTCTGACATACGTCGTAGCAAATGCGAAGGTCGTTGAGATTCTAGGTCCATTTCTCCAACTAATTTTTGAAGTTGTCTTTCGGCACTCTCCTCATAGGCCGTCAATAATCTGTTTCAATATGCCATACTTGTTATCAGTAGGGAGCTTAAAAATCAGATCGCTAACCTGTTGCAAAGCATCTTTGGTCAGCCTTGATATCACCAAATTAAACTTATCCGCATCCCCCTGCTTCTGTGGTTCCTTGGCGGACTCAAACTGAACCACAATCGAGGCATGACAGTCCAAAACATCGGAAACTTGTCCGTGACATTGATGCTGGACACTTGAACTACCGGTGATGGTGGTGTTGGACTCATGTTGGAACCCTTGATATTCCCGCCGATAGGTCCCGAGTAGTTAGTTAATAGTCGACGGGGAGTCGTTTTCCGCGCGTGCCACTTGAAACTGTCTGCTTACTGTTCGTTCACTTTAACGCACTGTCCGTATCTTATTTCTCCACAGCCACGTCTCTAAGATCACGTCGGGGTCACCAATGTTGCGACCTTATGAGTATCGTGGTTGGAGAAGAGATAAATGAAATTCAGGTGTACAAGATAAAGTCTATTCAGATGACCATGGATCTTAAGTACTATGACGCTTCTTACATTAGTTACACAGTAAACAAGTTATTGCCACGGCGGCGGCGCGGCGCTGGGAAAACGACTGGCCGCTAAACTTAATGCGCGGGGAACATTGCATTTTGCACTGCAACTGCAGCACTGGTAGCAGAAATGCTATTCTGCTACCTGTAGTTCCTACACATAATATGGGCATGTGATGCGGAGAAATGAGGAAAATGTCGTTAGGAAACTTTTGAGTATGAATGTGGGCTACACGATTAAGTTAAGACCAAAGAAACGGTGGAAGGACTGTGTGGAAGATGATATGGCTAGAAAGTGAATGTCTACCGAGATGAGGACTAATAGAGAAGTATGGAAGAAAAATCATGTTGCGCCGACCTCAAATAAATTGGATGGATAAATAAGGGCAGTAGAATGATAATTATTTATTAAAGCAGTTAGTATTCACACTACTGTTTACGGGGGTGATGATACCGCATCAAACGAAATACTTTTTCAGATATTTTGTTCTGATACCGTTGAAGATTCTGTAACGTTTAAAAAATATTTTTTATGTTTTGTGGCAGGTTGTCCGCTTGACAATGCCGTCAATCGGTGACCACAAGGCCACAATCAGATGTCGAAACAAAACGTCGATTGTACTATACAAAAGGTATGAGTTACCGTTGCGATTTGGATTCTCCACTATGCTGCCTAGAAGTATGAGCGAAACTAGTAGAAGACCTATGCCAGGTAAAAGATTTTCATTAATTCCTTTCCTTTTCACAAAATCAAGGTGACCACCGCTCTTGTCGCATTGAGAAGCTAACGAAATGACAAGTACAGTACACAACTCAGATGTAGCATCGGCAAAATTCGTAGAACCGATCACGATCCGAACTGAGTGCGCCTTTAAAATCACCAATCTTTATTATTGCTTAAGACGAAAATGATCTTTACGCATACGCAATAACTTGTAAAGTCATAGACATGCGTAAAATTTAAATGAATGCACGCAAATTTTCAAATCTATGCTACATCTAAGTTGTGTCGTACTGTACCTACAAACAAAACAATGGTTCGATTTGTAGTAAATAAACAATGTAAGGAAAAACTTACGGGTTTAAAATTTTACAGGACAAGACCAAAACGGGACCACGGGACCGAAATGAACAGATGCTTTAATAAATAATCTATAAATATGAACTAATAAATAATATTAACTCAATAGGTAAAAACACAACAAAAAAACACATTTTTATTGTGGCATTTATTTAACTCATCTCAGATCAGATAAAACAGAATATAATACATATTGAGCTTAGTTTATTGGATAACACAATATAAATGCGTTTTTAATAATTACTTATTAAATTAATATTATTTATTAGTTCGCCAATTTAAAAAAAAAACATCTTTTCATTTAACATTGTTAAAAAACTGGTCCCGTGTGAGCGGGTGAGGTTACAAAATGCGACAGCACTCATGGGCATAAAATTTCAATAATTTTGTTACAGGTAGAACCAACAAAATCCTAATAGATGCTACGCAAAGTAAAATGAAACTGGAAGCAATAGAAATACAAGTAACTAACGAAAAAGAGAAAAAAACATTGATATTCGAAGAATACCCCAGTACAGGCATGTACATCACCGAAACTTTCATTGATCCTGGCAAGACTTTTTCTATTTGGGTGAATATGATTTATTCAACACTCTTAAATTATTCAGTCCGATTTTCACCATTTTATAGACATTTCATTGTTACGTTGCAAATGTAATTTTTATGGCAAAACTCATTAACTTTCATAATGCAATTAAATTGCTCATCGTGACTACATTTTTTCTTTTTTTTTTTGTGGATGGGAAATCATCAAATGACTTCTCCCGCTCTGGGCGGAGCGGGAGGGCGTGTCAGACTTTTACTGACTAAAACCCGCCAGTGTTCCTTCAGTTGCCTGTGCCAGGGCCACGGTATCTTTTTCGAACTACCCGCGACCCTGGCCGCATCGGCCCTATCGGACCCCATCACTGCTGACATCTCTTTGAGGCACGCGTGGAACACGACGCGCCGTCGACCCGGGCCTGGTCCTTACCGAACGGCGAGCTACCCATTGCTCTCCGTCCGTAAGCCCGCACCTACGGTGGCCGGGAATCGGCTACGGATTCACGCTGCCCAGGGCGTCTCCTGCGGCGACTAGGGGCATAAGGGCGCGATAGTTGCCTCTCCCTCACGCGTTCCGCCTCCTCCTTTGCGAGCATAACTGCTTCGCAGAAGGAGGTGACGACCTCCACTCTCGCTCCGTGACTACCTAATATCATAATTCCTCTGCAAAACCTTCTCATAATTTCAGGTGAAGAGCTATGATACGTCCACAAATCAAGAGGTTAAGGGTTCATCGGAAATATTTATCCCTCAATCAGGTAATTATTTTTTTTTCATTGGCTCGTATAATTTTCGGAGAAGCTCATGGCTAAGTAATAACAGCCGCAAGGGTCGATCCATCAGGTTAAGCTACGCATGCCGGGGTTGGTCCGTGGATGGGTGACCATCTTTACATGCCGAGACTCCTCCGTGCTTCAGAAAGCACGTTAAGCCGTTGGTCTCGGCTGTCATTCGTGGATCTTTGACAGTCGTTACGGGTCGTCAGAAGCCCGAAAGTCTGTTAACCAGTCTTACCAAGGGGTATCGTATTACCCAGTTACGGGGTTGTGGAGGTCAGATAGGCAGTCGCTCCATGTAAAATACTGGTATAGTCTACTGGAAGCCGATCCCAACATAGTTGGGAAAAGGCTAGGCAGATTGAATTTTTGGCTCGTATAATTTTGTCATATGCTTTTACTTTTGCTTGATCATTCTTTACTACAAAGATGGTCTCATTTCGCTCAAGATCATTAATAAATGTTCCTTGAATACAAATTGTTGATTTTGTGTACCTAGGTCTCGCGACAGATACAAGATGGACAAAACCGCAATCAGAAATATTAGACGCCGAACCACTGATTGACTTTGGCAAAAACGCAACATTTGCGTGTAAAGTTACTGGTTACCCAGAACCCAACATATTTTGGGAAGATGACGCCGGAGTACCTTTGCCGTCAGAGGTAAGATTGCAAAAATGTTCATAACTATATTATCTCAAATATTTTAACAAAGCAATATAGAGCTATTACAACTGTGTGTGTTACAACTGCGAGCCAAGACGTCAAGTATGACGATTTTGATTCTTAAATTGCAAAATCTTACCATGATAGACCTCTCTCTCTTGGCTGTTCCGATTGCTGTTACAGAATCGCAATTTCACTATTCTACACGACTTCCACAAAGTATTTTGTAAAAATCAGCTTAATCTCTTAATCTTCTTGTTATCGACTTCTCTAAAAAACCTCTTGTCGTGCTCTTCAAAGCCGAAAATGTCAAATCTAGCTTATGAGTTTTATTATGAGTTCAAGAGTAACTTAGTAAGTATATGACGTAGGTGGTGTTGGTATGACCAGTCAACAAAAGAGATATCTAGGCAAGGTATACTAACATATTTGTATGTGAATTGCTTCATGTTCAATTTTGTGACAATATACAATTTTGTATTGGTGTGTTACAATGTATTGCAAAAACAAAGTAATATATATAAAATTGAACATGAAGTAATTCCCATATAAATATGTTAATATACCCTGCCTAGATATCTCTTTTGTTAACTGTACATATACTTACCGATTATTTTTTGTTCCAGAATGTGTTATTAGAAATACCATCATTGTACATAAGTTACGTCAGCATAGAAAATGTTACAGTAAATTCTACGATTTACTGTAAATCTAAGAACTCTGAAGGCGACGTCTCTCGCAGTTTAAATCTGTATGTTTACAGACCGTACACATTTGACGTCATTCAAATCCCTGCAGGTAATATAAAAATTAACACTTGTAGTTAAAAATAATATAGAGAAGGTAAGTACCGGTGTAGGATAGGTAAACAGGGGAAAAAATTCTGTCGGGTACTAAACCGACAAATAGCAATATTTATTGGGATTACAAAAAAAGAAAACTGACTGATTGTACTTTAACCCACGGCTTAAAGTACAATCAGTTAGTAGATTGGAAATAGAACCCATGGCTGAACGCTGACCCCCAAAATACAGGTCCAGGCCTAGTTTGGGAGTTAGGATCTGATTGTTACAATACATTAGTGTGCTATTATTATAACTTGATTGCAACATGTATTTCCTAGTGTCAAATAAATATTTTTATTTATTTATTTATTTTTATTTAGTTAGTCTGTTTTGTATGAACTACGTTTTGTAGGACATGTGCGTTGATCTCTATATGATTCATTTAGCTCCTACAAAAAATCAGTCACCGATTGTATGCCGTCTACGTACGCTCTTAAGTTTCCTAATCAATCAACACTGAGCTGTCTGTGGAACGGTCGCTGACCGTCCATAGTAACCTAGGTAGGTATTGCGCGTAATTAATAAACCTGCGCTACACTTAAATGACATAGTTGCACGGGAAAATATAATCTTAATAATATCTTGCTCGGTTTCTGAAGAATTCTTAAACGGAGTTTGTCGACAAAATTATCTACAAATTTCTATCTTATGCTCGGTTTTTCAGGTCCGCAGATAAACCCTCGATAGTAATTCACTCGACTTTTAAGCTAAATTCTTTTTTAGCGTTTATTTCAGAAACACGATATCGAACCAATAATGACTATTGATTGGAGAAACTCCGTTTAAATACCTCAGAAACCGGGCACGCATGAGTATATTATGATTCACCACTAACAATTTGTATTTACTAAATAGGCTTTAGTAAGTAAACACCTACTTTTTTCCGCAACTATAGCAATGTCACAAACCGCTATAATTTTCCTGTTAAATATGGATCATCATCTCATAACTTTATTAAAATCAAAATTTGATGCTTTAGGTCAATTATATTTTTTTTCAAATGATCTTCAAGGCCGCTAAAACAAACATAAAAAATAATAATTAGGATCCTTTCAGAAAGTTCTTAAAATATTCCGAATCTCCCCAAGGACCCCGATCTGTGTGCATGTCACCATGACCTAAACATTATACCAAATTTCAAATTCCTACGTTGCATAACGGATCTCCCGTTTTTAGGGTCCCGTACCTCAAAAGGAAAAAACGGAACCCTTATAGGATAACTTCGTTGTCCGTCTGTCTGTCTGTCTGTTTGTCAGTCTGTCAAGATCTTTTTATTCACGAACGCGTAGAAGTACAAGTTGATTAATATCAAATACGTAATCCTATGGCCCCTTGGAACCAACTTGGAGCTCTAAAAAAATGAAGCTCCTAAGTCAACGCACTAAAAAAATACCATTTAATTGACATAATATATTTTGATACTCGCAAGTAAATCAAATCCTTCATGGTAGGTACTTACCGTTGGCACAAGCCGCATACCTAATTACTTTAATTAAATCCATAATATTATCATGGAAGAGCCACTTAGGTATTACCTACCTGATTAGAGTGTACTATTTATAATTTAAATTTTTTTCACACTAACTGACGTACCTACATAAATCTTATCATCCAAACCCAAAGCATGAACAGATTCTATTTCCTCTTAACTCAAGGAACTCTTAATATAGCTATCCGTTATTGGGTATTTACTTGAGGTAAACGGGGACTTATCATAAAACAACAAATATTAAAATAGATCAAATTTTTATTCTTTTTTCAAATATTTATCCTAGTTTTAACTAACTGTTCATATTTTTTTTTATATTTATTTATTTATTATTTTATTCCGGCTCGCTACGTTTGCGTCTGGGGGCTCCTTGCGGGGCTCCACATCGCTGTCAGTGCGGTGAAGGAGTCGACTGCCTCGGACACCATGGCCTATCCTGCAGCAAAAGCGCTGGTCGGATGGCACGACACGCCAGCATTAACGACATCATCCGTCGGGCTCTTCCTCCATCATCTGGGGTGCCAGCTGTTTTAGAACCCAATGGCTTGGCACGCGACGGTGGGAAGAGACCAGACGGAATGACCATAATGCCTTGGAAGTTGGGTAGGCCTTTGGTGTGGGATGCAACCTGTGTTGACACCTTCGCGCATCTCATCTTCCTAGCACGGCGTGCTGTGTTGGAGCGGCTGCTGCAGGTGCAGAAAACCTCAAACGGCGCAAATATAACAACCTTATTAGGAGCTATATGTTTGAGCCGTTTGGGGTTGAAACACTAGGGCCTTGGGGTCCGAGTGCTCATCGAGTATTTCGGCACATCGCCAAGCGGTTGGTCGACTCCACACGGGACCTGGCCCGGACTGGGCGGGGGCTGGCCTATTTTTAGCTCAAAGAATTAGCATTGCCATCCAACGTGGCAATGCTGCCAGCCTTTTGGGCACTGTTCCCACTGACAGCGATGCGGATGAATATTTTGATGCCCTATGAGCTCTTCCCCTTTTTTTATTATTATTATATGCTTGTACATAGTTTAAATAATTTAGTGTTAACTTGTATATTTTAATTAAGTTTTGTTGTAGTAGAGAAATAAAAATAAAATAAAGGTTAAAAAAAAAACTGTTCATTTATATCATTGTCGTTAAGTATGGTGCTGTAGCAGATTTTTGATGCGCTACGAGTTTGAGGTTCGATTCCTTCTGACAAAACATTTTATTATGATAAACATAACATTTAAGGCTTTAGCACACCTCCGCCGCAAAACCGCTAAATCGCATGATATTCCGCTACTCGAATCGCGATTCAAGTAGCGGAGCATCATGCGAGTTAGTTGAATTTAACTACTGCGGTTTCACTCCTATGGTTTTGCGGTGGAAGTATGATACCCGCCTCAGAGTGTGACTGTATTTGTGAGATATGCGTTTGCGTTTACTAACCACGATACATGAGAAACATCTAGCGTAGGGCAAAGTCTCAAGGATAGTAGGTACTGTGAGGGCTCGAACCTCACAGTAGAAGATTTACTGAATTACTAATAAAACGAGAGGGACTCTAGTTATATGGTACTGATGCCCTCTGTATTTTAAGCTTCAGATATATTATAATTCACACTCCTTAACTAAATTGGTTCTACGCGGAGCCCTAGCAGAATCTATCTGTCATCCTAGTCTTTCTAAAATACATTCCATATTTAAATGATTGAATGTCAGCCAGTATAACATCATCAAACCTCTACAGTACATACTTATCGTTACAGACCAGACAATAGAATATGGCAGTGAAGGTAAGATATACTGCGAAGTGATGGCATACCCCGCGGCGGAGACGAAGTGGTACCACAATGATACTGCAGTGACCCCGTCTGATGACCTGCAGATAGACCCAGAGACCAACACCTTGTGGATCAAAAACATGACTGTCAGCAACATTGGCGAGTACAAGTGCGAATTGACGAACGAAGCCAACAATAAAACTTATAGTGCTCTTGTTACAATTTCAGGAATAGGTAAGCTATAATTGCCGGTACGAGTTTTGAGCACAAATTCCACCTTATCTTTAACTGCCCTCGTCAGTGTGCTCTTGTATTCTGTTTTCTATATGCTGAATAATAAATTGATTTCATTACTCCCCCGTGTGCAACCTGCCGTGATAGGAAATAAGATTCGTTAGGTTTAAGAGTAGAGTTTGTGCTCACAACTCGTGCCGGCAACTATACTTGAGAATATACTGTATCTATATCTGTACTCTATCTATACCAATAATAAAACTGAAGTTTGTTTTTTTTTTTTGTTTGTTTGAACGTGCTAATCTCCGGAACTAGCAGTCAGATTCGAAAAAATATTTTTGTATTTGACAGCCCAATTGTTGAAGAAGGTTACTTAACATCACGCTATGATGCTTAGAAGCTGAGCAACAAGAAAAAAAAAAGAAAAAGAACGCTAAGCGAAAATGAAGTAATAGCGCAGTAAGTAATAGGGCAGCGCAGTAGAAGTAATAGGGCAGCGCAGTAGAAGTAATAGGGCAGGCGATGCGCAGCGACGTGGTGGGTCGGGGTCAAAATTTCACGCTAACGAAGTCGCGGGCAGAAGCTAGTAATAAATATAGACCAATGCTCCTGCTCATGCCTTCTCTCTATGAGAAGAGGGCTTTGGCCCTGCTGCAGTGATAGGCTGGTATTATTATGTTGAAAAAACTTTTTTACAAAAAAATACAACCGACTTCCAAAAACAACACTACAAAGTGAAAAATAACTTTAATTTCGGAAGTCGGTGTCTGATTAAATGTATTTTCGTTTTTGCCACCGACTTCCGAAATTAAAGTTATTTTTCACTTTGTAGTGTTGTTTTTGGAAATCGGTTGTATTTTTTTGTAAAAAAGTTTTTATTTTTCACTTTTTAGTGGTTCACATGTGCTTACCCCTTCACAGCGTACTGGCGTGATGTTATATTATGAACTGGTGTAAACAACAAACAGACATGAGATTTCAGCAATCCCAGTCCATTTGCTATCATTTATTGAGGAGTTCTGTTGCCTATCTCAGAAGTTCTTCATCAGATCTTCACCAAATTGAAATGGGACCACTCTAAGAAAGTACTCTTCCAAAAACTATCCAAATCGCTTCAAGTGTGCCTATAAAATTGGAAGAGTTCTCTCTATTTCTCCAGGATCCCATCATCAGATCCTGACTTAATGATCATGGGACCACCTGGGAAGTATACCCTTTCAAACAAAAAAAAAAAATAATCCAAATCGGTCCAGCCATCTTCGAGTAATCGGGGAAAATACATAAAAAAAAAGAAAAAAGAAAAGGTTCCGACGAATTGAGAACCTCCTCCTTTTTGAAGTCGGTTAAAAATAAAAATGCAGTTGAAAATTGGAAAATTATCAACTGGAGCACATTGTACTCAAAAGGGAACAATATTGAACAAAAATAATAAGAACAACTAGTTTAGGCCACAGACAAACCAAGTGGCCAGGAATAATCAAATACTTTATAATATACAGAGTGACTGGTAATTAGTGACCGACACTTAAACACATGATTGTACTCATTATAACAAACAACTTTTACTATGGGACCAAATCAGAAATCGCGAAAAAAAAGCTAGCTGCTCCCTACATTTTGACGACAGACGGCAGATTTTTTTTTCGCGATTTCAGGTTTAGTCCCATATTAAAAGTTGTTTGTTATCATGAGTACAATCGGAGGAGCTCGTGGCTAAGTAATAACAGCCGCATGGGTCGATCGACCAGGTTAAGCTACGCTTGCCGGGGTTGGTCCGTGGATGGGTGACCATCTTTACATACCGAGACTCCTCCGTGCCTCGGAAAGCACGTTAAGCCGTTGGTCCCGGCTGTCATTCGTGGATCTTTGACAGTCGTTACGGGTCGTCAGAAGCCCGAAAGTCTGACAAACCAGTCTTACCAAGGGGTATCGTATTACCCAGTTACTGGGTTGCGGAGGTCAGATAGGCAGTCGCTCCATGTAAAATACTGGTATTCAGCTGCATCCGGTTAGACTGGAAGCCGACCCCAACATAGTTGGGAAAAGGCAGTTCTAGTTATCATGAGTACAATCATGGTGTTTAAGTATCGGTCACTAATTACCAGTCACCCAATATAATATGTTCATGTAGTTTGTACTGCACAAATAGTTATTTATAAATGTTCAGAAATAGAATAGTTAATATTATATATATTAGATTGCCTATTGGTTATATTGCCTGTTTCACCACG
Organism: Cosmia pyralina; assembly: GCA_946251885.1. Lineage (NCBI taxonomy): Eukaryota > Metazoa > Arthropoda > Insecta > Lepidoptera > Noctuidae > Cosmia > Cosmia pyralina. The sequence goes on along the minus strand of OX276342.1, from coordinate 17,594,630 downwards.
GCTGAATCAATTCCTGATATCTTATCTAGCATATAATTTCATACATGTTCATGTTGTGTGTATGAAATTGAAAAAAAAAAATATAGCTGATAAATTATTATCTGGTAGTTAGTGCCTATCCGGACACTGAAATAAGGTACCTAACGTAAGTTTTTAAAGCCAGTTAATTTATATTGATGTATTTTGCAGAGGCACCACAAGTGGAAGTAGAAAAAACAAATATGACGCTAAAGCTGGGAGATTGGAGTTACCTTGAATGCAGGTAAAACTCACGATGCGATGCGATGATTATTCTGTTTTGCTTTTATTTTCTCTCTAGCCTCACGTCATCTCTCATTTGGGGTCGATTTTCCCCGTCTTTCTCTTTTTGTCACTTTTATTAGTAATCCATTTACAAGTTGTAAATGCTTATAACCTTGTTTCGGCTCCCGTCCAGTACCCTAATTGCGTAACACACTATCAATCTGAATCGGTTTCTTTTTGACAGCTCAACAACATTCATTGCGTTATTGACATTGTCGAGCAGACAATTTTACCGAACATTTGAAGCAATGAATTAGCAATTTGCTTCAAAATGGGTAAGCAATTAGGATGCTGATCTGTATATTCCGTCATCAGACCTTCCTCAGATTGTACCGGTTCTTTAGGAATGAATGCGACTCTTCGTGCGATCAATTAAATCTAGTTCTACAATTTAATTAATATTATTAGGTATTTTTTTAATGGAATGTGATAATAATTTAGTAAGGTGCCTGAATTTGAACAGACCTTCCAACCAAATGGCGACGTTGCGAATAGTTTGTTCAAATTCATGGCCCATGTCTTGTGAAAGTACAATTGTTTAGGATACAATGAGACTGACATACGCTATGCGTAAAAGCCCCTATAAACAAATAAAGAAAAAAAAATTAAATCAAACCATTTGTTCAATCAGTGATTCATATTAACATGGAAGTAAAGTGTTTGAATTATTTTCAGGATAATTAAAGGAAAACCTTCACCAGCCATAACATGGTCGTTTAAAGCTGAGAATGGGTTTGAGTTTAGCTCGTTGCCAGATGGCGTGGTGGCAGACGACGGGAAACTGAAGATAGCATCAGCACAGCCAGAACACAAGGGAGTCTACAGATGTGACGCCTCTAACATAGAAGGACATCATTCTGCTGATATCACTGTCCAACTGCAATGTTAGACTACTATTTCTAACAGGCTTCCACAAATTGCTACTAATTTCTAAGCAGGGCTGGTACATTCTAGCAAGACAGTAAATTGTCATACAAAATGTTCCTGGGGGTCAAGTGACTGTCCATATCGTCATGAACTTTAGTATAGTACTCCTACCCTGTTGCCAGTCCCTCGTAAGATGTGTTTTGTCTGATCTGCTGAATTTTAGCTTTGACATAGACGCTGTTCAGCTGTTTTAATGCCACTCTGTCTTCGGGTCTTCTTAGGGCAGTGGCAAGTGATCTGACCAACGAATTAGTGAACGTTAACGTTGCCATTTTCTGTCTTGAATAAATAACACATAACATCATGCCTGTTTCCTTTGAAGGCAAGGGAAAGGCAGAGAGAGATGAAGGTATAGTAGTCTGACAGTATTGATCAAGCTCCAGAAATGAAATTGCGTTGAAGGCGCGGCGTGACTGCATAGGTGTCGTAGAACAAAACGCCATATAGTGCTAGATAAATTAAATTGTACCTATCTTATGTTTCAAAAAACCGGTCAAAAGTGTGTCGGATTTGCGCACCGAGAGTTCCGTACCATAATATATGTAATTTTTTGTTGATGATTTCTGAAAAATTGTGTTTTTTTGAGACTGTGATTAATTTTTTGTTTTGTTTTATCGTTTTATCTTTATATAAACTTCTATCACACAGAACAATTTCAGATTATTCTCTATGCAAATTTCGGAGGTAAGGTGCCTTACGGTATTTTTTTTACATTTTTCATCAGTTTTAAAAATATGGAAAACTAGATTTATTCATTTTTTTTACTCTAGTGGAACTCAGACTAGGAAATATTAAATATTTTAAGATTAAAAAACAAATACATGAGGACTCTAAGACTGTTAAACAAATCTTATATCACGTTTATTTAAAAATATTATGCAGAAATCACATAGTGAAAATTCCTTCGTTTCTGAAAACGGGTGGCCGAAAAAGTGACCAAAATTGGCAACATTAAACATTTGGGTTGAGTAGGTATTGAAATTTTGTACGGGACAGCTGATATTTTTTTTTCGATTATGATGTTGGTCCCATGGAGAAAGTTCTTCAGTTTGATGATCTGTATCACACTCTTAAATTTGACGACACCTTTTTGGTACACTCTGTATATACAACATTATTTTTAGTATATGCGAAACCTGAATATAGTTTGTTCAGAATAAATAACTGAATCGATTCCAATAATTTTTATACTGTGTTATATTTTGCCCCAAAAATCTATAAATCTATCCGAGCGACGAACACAAGTCACGGCAGATCATAGCGGCACTAGGCACGGGCGCACAGCGGGCGCCGCGTGGTGATCATGTTTTTGTACGGACAATCTGGTAACATAACAAGTTTATAACTTTGTGATTTTTCATGATACAGTTTTGAAATTTTGTGCATAGATTCTTTACATAAAAATACTAGACACGTGTTTCGGGTTTCGCATATACTAAAACTAATGTTGTATATAAGCACAAATTCTATCTATTTAATCAATTCTATCAATCTAACTAGCTTGTATTGTCCTACTGCAAACTCTTAAACTCAAAGCATTTAAGTATTTCAAATAAACCAATTACAGGCACTTTTGATTGTCAAGGGGCCGGCCAGTCAGAAAGATGAAGCTAGTTGTCCATTCCAAAGCGTAGTAGGTACCTACGGAGAAGAACTGGTAAGAAACTCCACGGACAATCTTTGGACAGGGCAAAGGCCTCCCTGTCCCTTTTCCACACCATTCTGTCTTGCTAGTGTCGGCCAGTACTTTCGGTAGGAGTCAAGCTCGTCCCGCCATCTTCGTCTTGGCCTGCCGCGATGTCGTCGTGTGTTACAGTGTTAATAGTTATGGGAGGACAGTGTAGGCCTTTCAACAAGTACCCATCAGGTACTTAATAAATTAAAAAATAGTCCACAAATATACAGTCTACTAGACCTACAACCCTACATCGTTCTTATATTCACAAAATGAAAATAATCTATCTAAAAGATAAATAAAAGCAAAAACAAAATCTTAACACATTAAGTCCCGGCACAATCCAGACTCCGGTTGCTTTCCAGATGGATACCCGACCAGGGAATGAAACCCAGGATCTCATGACCAACGAGGCAGTAAATAATCCAAGTTATATTTGATAGATCCACCATCGATATCGAAGGACGCTGAAACTCGTACCGTGACGGTTAAGGAAGAGGATGATGTAGTGCTACCGTGTGAGGTGGACGCGTCACCCGCGGCCAGCGTGCGTTGGGAAATGTCACAAGATGACGTCATCATGGCGCTGGACGACCGACACCACACCGATCAAGGACACACTCACAGGTAAATGCTTTTCAGCTAAAGAATAAAGCAGCTCTGATTTTTATTGGTAGGTTGCGGCGACTGCTTCAATATTTTCAATAATGTAGTTAGTTGCCTCCGTATACAAAATATACATTTGGACGTGGAGTTGTGGACAACAGCCTGTTAGACAATGTACTGTAGCTTCTAATTAAGGCCAGAGCTGCGGCAGCGCCACCATTGAAAAAATAATAAGTCTGGAGATATGGAACATTTTGAAATTTCCTATGCTCACATTTTTAGTCAGATGATATTTTTCTAATAATTAATTAAATTATTTTTTTTCTCAATAGTGGCGCTGTTAGCAGATATACTCGCTTTAATATCATTATAAATCATCGTGCCTAGTGCGAAAAGTTAGTTGTATAGTAACTTATTAAGTACCTGTTAACAATCCAAGTCATCATAATAAATAATCATATTCTACAGATTCAAAGCGTTGTGGAAGGACTCTGGCAATTACCACTGTATTGCAGAGAACAATATCGGTACGGCTGAAAAAACCATTACAGTTAATGTCCTAGGTGAGTCTACCCATAGCACTATATACTTTTACTTCATCTTATTATCTGCCGTTAACAAAAAGCTTGTTTTGTGGTTATTAACCGACTTCAAAAAAGGAGGCTCTGTATTCGACTCGCATGTATGTATGTTTGTATGTCCGCGATTTTCTCAAAAACTAATGAACCAATATTGATGATTCTTTAACTAACGTGATCTACATAGTTTTAGGAAGGTTTCAGTATATAATAAATTAGGTAATTATTCTTACGTGTGAAGTTATATGCATAAATGTACTGTATCTCCGGCATTTCTAAGCGGATTTTGTTGATTCTTCTTTTCGTTCATGTTAGGCTTATGTAATAATTAACAAAAAATGGAAAAATAAATTTACTTTTAAAAAAGTACAAAACGGTTTAGAAAACCTGAAACGAATAAAATAACTTTCATAAAAAGCTTCTGAAGTCAGTGTCACCAATTCTTCAATACACCTTAGCTTGGCACCGACTTCAGAAGCTGGTTAGTTTTTTATGAATGTTATTTTATTCGTTTTATGTTCTTAAAGTCGGTCTTTCCTTTTTTTAAAGTAAATTTTGTCTGTTCTCTTTCATCTCATCATCACTGGTTGTTTGTTACATACTAAAGTTGCTACATAAATGTTGAAATGTCTTTTCTTTACAATAGTTGCATCATTTTTTCAGTTGCACCTTACATAGAAGCACCAAAACTTAAGAACGTGGTCGCGAGGACCGGTGAAACTGTTGTGTTGTCTTGCAACGTGCTGTTTGGCAACCCTGTACCTTCTTCAAAATGGGAGTTTATAGCCCCAGACTCTACCACTAAGGTTTTGCACAGGTAATCGTTAGGAACACCGTATCTCTGTTAATGTGTCCGTTGCTTGTAAGGATCGTTATAATCAAATCTTTTTTAATTCAGGAATACACCCATATAAAATGTAAATATTACAAATTATTCATCACACTAATATTGTAAAGGCAAAAGTTTGTGTGTGTGTGTGTATGTTTGTTACTTCTTCACGCTCAAACGGCTGGACCCGATTTGGATGAAATTTTGTATGTAGATAGCTTATACCCTGGATTAACACATTAGCTACTTTTTATCTCGGTCTACACGGGTGAAACCGCGGGGTGCAGCTAGTTAATTATAAATTAGTAGATAAGAATTAGAAAAGAATTAATTTTAGCTGGAATAATAATTGCAATATACGAAGAAATAATTTACCTGTATATGGCTCTCAATATTGCATTGTCAGGTAGTAGTGTAGTTGTAGAATAGTTTCTAATATTTTACATTTATTTTTTAGGAGTAATTCTTCGAGTTTGCTACGTTTAAACAATGTGAGTTACACCAACGAAGGATCTTATCTATGTATTGCTGACAATAATGTTGGCACTGACAGTATCAATATTTATGTGAAGATACAATAAAGGAATAAGCACTGCATATATCCGATGTGTTTAATTAAAAAAATAACCCTTTTCCTACTCACTGAAACTTTCAAATTGCCAGCACACAGATGAGTTCTTCTTTATACTTTAGTTATCACGGTGCATACCACAAACCTATACTAAAAGGTGTATCTATTCATACAAGAAATCTCTTAAGGGGTCATTGTACTCATCATTATAAACAACTCGTATCCATATCTTGATTTAAAAGAGTGTCCGTGGACACCCCCCACCCCCCGCCCACCCGCCACCACCACCCACCACCCACCACCACCACCCCCCGCCCACCACCCGTGGCCTGTTCTTCTCCATAGGTACCTACTATGCTTTGGAATGGGCGCCTAGCTTCATCTTTCTGACTGACCGACCCCTTGACAATTTAAAGGTGCCTGTAATTGGTTTAATTGAACTAAAAGCTTTGAGTTTAAGTTTGAGTTCAACTTTTACTATGGGACCGAAAATGAAAACGCGAAAAAAAATCTCGCGTTTTAATGTTATAATAATTCGTCGTCGTAAGTCGTCAAAATATAGGGAACAGCAGATTTTTTTTTCGCGATTTCAGATTTGGTCCCATAGTAAAAGTTGTTCATAGTGATGAGTACAATGACCCCATAGGAGATTTCGTGTATGAATAGATACACCTTATACTGGATGACATTTTTTACCGTCTTGAAAAAAATAGGGTATATTTTGTGAGCGGAGTAGAAGCCTATGGCATACCTATATTTTTTTTTAATAGCTTATATAGAAAATATCAATAAATAGGTACTACAAATTCAATGTAAACTTTTCATACTCTAACAATAAAAACAGATATTGTGAAAAAAATAATAAATCGTTAAAAAATATCGATATTCAAATTTCGAATTTTTTATTAATTTTTGAAAAAAAAAAACTAGATATGCCATAGGCTTCTAATCTGTTTAACTAGTATAGTCTATTTTTTCAAACGGTAAAAAAGTATATTGGTGCATAAACTAGCGCATGAATGTTACAGGCACATAAATCAGCACCACCAGTGACATCATAGTTCAAAAACAATACATTGCCTACCATTCAGGAATGCTACTCATGTCAAGGAAAGATCCCTGTAAAACTTTAAAAACCCATAGTTACCTACGGGTCAAAACCGCAGCGTTAATAAGACCAAAATTTAAGCTTATCTGAAGGATAATAATTATGTATAAAACATGAGTAACCCCACAAAAGATGGCAGTGTTTATTTTCAAACGATATGTGCATTGTGCAGTATAGGGATTAGAGACTGAGAAAACGTAACAGTATTAAAAATGTGGATTCACGAGTTAATATTGATTTTCGGGGTTATCATCAAGGCATCAAGCGAGAGAAGAAGCAACTTATCCACCGCCAATAATAGCACCTTCTCTGTTGCCGACTATATACTGCAAGATACAAATTACGATTCAGGTATGCACATTAAAAAGTCTCTACATCTCTGTTTCATACTTAATATTAGGTCTTTACCTAAGAAATTGCCGTTCTGCAGTACTGGCCATTTCAAATCAAAATAATTTATGTTTGGCTAAGAATTCTAATTTCAAATTAATTTTATTTTAAAAACATGGATTTTTTTTTCCAAACGTAGTCATTTGTTTATTGATTAGTGTTACATTTTCATCGCATTTCAATCTTTTTCGTCATCATGGATACGTTAAAAATTCGAGTAATTATGGAATATGAGTACCGTCGTGGCAGCAACGCGGCACAAGCGGCACGCAACATCAACGACGTTTACGGAGCTAACACTACAAACCAACGCACCACTTGTTATTGGTTTGCTCGCTTCCGTTCTGGAAATTACGACCTGAAAAATGAACCTCGCGGTCGTCCGAAGACTTTGGTCGACAATGACGAATTAAAGGCGATTGTGGAAGCTGATGATACACAATCTACGGCTGAATTAGCAGCAGCTTTCGACGTTAGCGTCAAAACAATATTGGTCCATTTGCGTCAAATTGGCAAGGTAAAAAAGCTTGACAAATGGGTGCCCCACGAACTCAATGATCGCCAGCGCGAAGTACGCGTCGAGACGTGCCTTGCACTGCTCAACAGACACACAAATGAAGGAATTTTGAACCGCATTGTTACCTGCGATGAAAAATGGATTCTGTTTGATAACCGCAAGCGCTCAGCAAGTTGGTTGGATCCTGGTTCAGCACCTAAACAATGCCCTAAACGAAAACTTACCCCTACAAAAGTGATGGTCACTGTTTGGTGGTCTAGCGCCGGTGTGATTCATCACAGCTGCTTACCAAACGGGGTGAACATTACTTCAGATGTGTACTGTGAAGAACTGAACACAATGATGGAGAAGCTGGCACATCTCCAACCAGCATTGGTCAATCGCTCGTCTCCGCTGCTCCGGCACGACAACGCGCGACCTCATACTGCACAGCAGACGGTCTCCAAGTTGCAAGAACTGGGGTTGGAAGCTCTCCGTCATCCGCCCTACTCACCAGACCTTGCGCCTACAGACTACTACTTTTTCCAGAATTTGGATAACTTCTTGGCGGGAATAAAAATTCAATACCCGAGAGGCAGTACAAAATGCCTTTGAAGAATTTGTTGCCTCCCGTCCAGCTGATTTCTTTAAGAAGGGCATCAATAAACTGCCACTGCGTTGGCAAAGATGCATTGATTGCATGGGTGATTACTTCGATTAATACAAATAAGAAATGCATGAAAAAAATTCGTATAAATTTTTTCATACAAAACGGCAATTTCATAGGTAAAGACCTATTAATAATTATGTATTGAAACCAAAATGTAAGATGAGATGATGATGATGAGATGTGTGATTTAAGGGGGATGCGCTAAGGTAGCCCGCGAAATTAAAATTTTCTTGCGTTTTTTGCAATTTGCAGGTCAGTTTCAGATTGTATGTTGCTTAAAATATGACTGTTTTGCATTAAGACAAAACAGGTATTATATGTTGGAGAAAACACAGCAATGAATATTGAGAGATACCCTTAAATCAGTAGGAAGATCGAGAATACCTTCTTATTTTTGGCACCTGAGGGCGTCTGTGAATACTTTACCGCCAATTTAGCTGTCAAGCGTCATTGTAGTCTTCATCATCAGCAAGCTCCTTGTTTCATTGCTGTGTTTTCTCCAACATATAATACCTGTTTTGTCTTTATGCAAAACAGTCATATTATATGCATTTGAAAACACAGCAATGAATATTGAGAAGACCTGTTTGATATCTGCTGGTGACCAGAAAAAGTAAAACACAAGAATGCAATGTGAAAGCAAATTGTTAAAAAATTAACCCAAAAAAAAGAACCATTTTTCTTTGTTGAACTTTCATATATTGAAGTCTCAAGTTCTAATATTGGGATAACGAATTAAATCAAATTTAACAATTATTCAGTCATCTAAAGTCACTAAATTCAACTGACTTTGTACTTAAACAAAACAAAAATAAAACGTATTCTTTACAATAAAGTCAAGAAATTATGCAGTCATATCCACTGCTAAAATACCTATGCATAAATCAACAACTATAGATAAAATATCTAAGTTAATCCGTGATTAACAAACAATAACAGAACAAACAAGCCTGTTTTTAAATCAATGAAAAATTAAAAGTAACTTAATTAAGTAACATTAAAATTGAGATCACACCATGAAATCTTAGGTATAACTATAACATTATTAAACAGTTTTAAAGTTATTATAAAGTAAACCCACTGCAGCATCATCCCTGGCAGATCTTCCTTGTAGTAATATCTTGAAAACGTTTCTACACATTTCCTCTCTAATATCTCCTGTACTGGTCTGTTATCCAGCCATCCCCGAGAAGCTACCGCTGATCTTATACTACCTAGGGAGGCATCAATCTCAGCAAGCTTAAAAACTGACCTCACCCAACCTGCAATCATTGTTTTGGAAGCAGTCCTGACCACTCCTGTGATGGAGATGAAAAGAGATTTTATCTGACTATCCTGACAGCGTCTGGCTTCTGAGTTCTTAACCAAATCCTTAACGTGAGTTACTGGGCAAATCTTAGGGTCTTGATGCCGCATTAGTAGCCAGCCGGATTGCCTGTGCGAACCTGTGTCAGTTTTTGAGCCGAACCTTGGCCAAAATGTCAAAGTGTCTTCAGACTCTGTAAACCCCTGCTCACTGAGTTCCAAGAGGGTAAGGTCATGTAACCTTCGACCAGAAGCTAGAATCAATGTAGTCCGTCTGCTTTGGTCAAAAAGAGAATATGTACAAGTAGATGACTTTAGCCAGTCAAACAAAATATTTACATCCCATATAGGGAGTTTTGCTGAGTGTGGTTTAGAGAAAGAGACAGCCTTTAAAACTTGCTGAATAAAAAAGTTCTTTGATAGATTCTCTACTGTTGCTGCGCAATATGTTGAAATAGCTGATTTGTGTAATAGAATTGTACTATATGCAAACTTATTTTGTAAATATAGATTTGCCAAAAACCTAGCTACGTCCTTGCCCTCTGGACACTTACTGTTTACCCCATGTGACTTACTCCATTGCAACCACCTTTTTAATGGGGCACTATAGGTACTCAAGGTAGAGGGACGCCAGCTCTTTTTCAATAACTGCTGCTCATCCCGACTCCAATCAGTTACTTTATCCTCCCACTCCCAACTTTCCAAGCCTGAAGCCTTAGCTTGTCTACTTGAGGAGGGCTCAACTTCGTCGTCCAGTCTAACAGAACCTCCCTTAGGTTCTCTATCGGCAGAGGGGGGGCTAGTGCACGTTCCTGGAGATCCGGGTACCAGAAGCACTGGGTCCATCGTGGCGCTATCACATAGTATGTCCCTATTGCCCTGTTTAGGTGTGCAAGTACCCTGGGTATCATGCTTGGAGGTGGGAATACCCACGCTGTTTGAAACGCCCATCTTTGACTGAAAGCGTCGCAGAAAAGCGCCGAGCCATCTCTTGAGTCTAAAGTCACATACTTTGGGACGACAGCGGTTTCTCTTGTTGCGAAGAGATCGACTTCGGGAACGCCCCATCGTCTGAATATTGCCTCCGTGGCTGGTGGTAACAGATGCCACTCGGGTACCAATCTTCCCCTTGATAGGCAGTCTGCGATGCCGTTCAGGTTCCCTGGTAAGTGGAATGCTGTCATCGTTATGTTGAATCGAAAGGTCACATCCAATAATCTGGTTGTTAGCCCCAGCAAGTTTAGCGAACGAGTTCCGCCCTGATTCCGGATGTATGCTACCAGACTTGTTGTCCGATTGTATTAAAATGTAGGTATTTTGTAACTGTGCACCCTGGGACCTGATGACGGCAAAAGCGGCATACATCTCCTTCATATTTGAGTGCCAGGTTTTTGGTTTGTAGCCCATTTTCCTGAGAGGTATTGACTGTTTAAGTTCGCTCCCCAGCCCGCATCCGCTGCGTCTGTGGTTAAGAAATGAGTTATTTCTCTCTTTTGTAGTGGGGTTGAACTGCCCTCTATCGCATCCAACCACCACCGCAAGTCCTCTCGCACTCTGGGGCACAGTGCTCTCTTCTGGCCTCTCTGAGTAAATCTTCTCAGAAAGAGCTGTGCCCTGCGACAGTAAAGCCGGCCTCGAGGGACCGCCTGGTTGGCGAAATTTAGCTTGCCCAACAAACTTTGAAGCTCTCTTAAAGAGCAGCTGTCCCTGCTCAACATGTTTATCAGTGAGCTTTTTATACCCAGAACTTTCCGGGTGGGCAAGGTCTGGTTCTGAGTGTCCCAGACCAGCCCTAAATATTCCAACTTGCGTGTGGGATTCGTTACGGACTTCTGGTAATTTACACGCCAACCTAAAGATTCCAAGATGGCCAGCGTTTCCGCAACCTGTGCCATAAGTTTGAATTTGTCCTGACAAGCCAGGATATAATCGTCTAGGTATACTAAGAGGCGTACACCTCGATCCCGGAGGATTTCGGCCACCCAGTTCGAAACTGCTGCAAATGCAAGGGGTGCCGAGGACAGGCCGAACAGTAGTGCTGTTAACTGAAGGATTTCTCCATGAAGATCGATCTTCACTAACCAGTCATTTGCCTGAAGAAAGTCTACTACATCTATCTGTGATATTAGATGAAAATGCTTTGTCGCTACATACATATTTAAAGCTTTGAGGTAGAAAATTGGGCGCAATCCCCCATCCGATTTCTGTATTAGAAACATTTTTGAAAAGAAGCCCGGGTCTAGAGTCACTGGTCTTTCTAAAATACCTTTGCTTTTCAACTCCTCGACCATTTGTGTAATTTCTGGGGAAACTTTGGTGGCTAGGCATTCTAAAAGTTTTTTGTTTGGGTATTTCAGAGGAGGTTTATTCCTGAAAGGCAAGCGGTAACTCGCTATTGACTTTAAAATAAACTGGTTTGCCCCTAATTGAGCCCATTTTTCCGTGGAAAATTGCAGGCATCCCCCTATGAAAACCCGGTGCGAGTCAATTTTCTTTGAACTTGGAGTTTGACCTCTCCGCATTGGAACGACGCTGACGAAAGGGCCGAGTCTTTCGAACAAAATTATTATGCTTAAACTTCTTATCCGACTTCCTAGTCTTATTTTTATTGTAGCCTTTCCTATTATGGAAAGTATGATCCACACGCTCTGAAACCTTGCCATGTTTTAAGCAAATAAATAAATTAATAAAAAATAAATTCATTCATTCATTCATTGACTGACAGACAACGCACTGCCTAAACCACTGGGTCTAGAAACATGAAATTTTGCACAAGATTTCTTGGTGTAGTGAAAGTGAGCACTGCGGAAGGATTTTTGAAAATTTACCCCCTAAAAGGGTTACATAGGGAACGAAAGTTTGTATGGAAATTTGTCATTATTGCCGATGGGAACTCGAAATTCCATCGAGCACATGGCTTTGTATAATATAATGTTGTATTGTCAAATGTTTCAGACGAAAAGTACTCCATAGAGGATGGTGCTATGATAATAATGAACCCGGTTCAAAAGGACTCTACATCGTACACGTGTCAAGCTAACAACTATTTAGGTTCAGCCGGTCTATTCTGTAAAAATCTTACCGTGAAAACATAGGTGGTGATCTAAAAGTGAACTGTCAATAGTGTCAACCCCTAGCATCAAGTGGAATGACGGCTCACTTCACGCTCACTCCACTTAAATTATCACGGTGAGATGTTTACAGAATAGCACTACAGTTCACGCGACATTTATAGCTAAAGTTGAAGGTAACGAACAAGCAATACAAAGAGGTACATAGGTTATACACCCTCCGCAAGTGACACGTCAAAATCTGGCTAATTAGCCACATTTTCGTCGTCTTGTCTCTTTTTCGCTCCCGATAATTACGAGATGCCGTCCGACTTCCACGTGTCATGTAATAGTTCGACAGTATGCCATTTTTGAACATTGAATGTTGGGTAGATAACCTTTCTGCCTCTTTTTACTAATTCATTCAGGATATAATTCAACACGTCCAGCTTTTGATCTTTACTTTATCGATGTTTCTGATGCAACACCACATTCAGTGTCAGCTTGGTTATAGAAGTATCATTCAACTGTTTAGATAATATTACCAAGAACCACCTAGTCACAAGTTTTTTTGTTTTATTTTTCAGAACTAATTAACGGCTTAGGAGTAAAAAGCCGGTACGTGTACATATTGAAGGATGAAACTAGAAAGCTGAAGTGTGAGGGTTACAATTCAACATCTCAATCAGTTAGATGGTTTATTGTAAGTATGATCCATTAATATTTTCAATTACAAAAAAATCACACACTATTATATGTGCACCTTATTGCTACGTACCGAGAAGCCGTCTTAACCCATAGATGCCCAGAATTATTTTGTGATTCCGATTCTAGTTTATTTTTCATATTTGTTAACAAACGATTTACAATGCTTTTACGAAAGTACTACCTCTTGCTTCGTTTTCGGGCATATATGGGTTAAACTGTCAATTTTCCAACAAAAATAAAAATGAATTCTCGATTTCCTCAATAGCGTTTTGCTTTTAGCTAACCTCTCTCTTTATAATACGATTTACACTTTTGCTCGCTATAAAGAGCATTTTGATAAGTTTAATTACTCATATAAACGGGATTCACAGGAAGACGTGGAAGTTGGTTCAGGTAAACCATATTTAGAAGTGGTTAAAGCCTCAGTTGGCGACGACGGAAACTACACGTGTCGCGTGAACGACAAGCATGGAAACATACTTACATATACATACGTTGTAGACGTCGGCTATCCACCGGAACTTTATCAACAAATTTCTCTTAGCGACTGGCGTAGTGACGCAGAAGAAATCTTGTCAAACTGCGAAAGTGCCGCGAAACCGCCAGCTGACGTGAGTTCACATTCCACTAATAAAATTATATGTATGACATTGATGTCAATGTCACACATATTGATTTACATAAATCTAGACATCATTACTTTACTTTAAAACAAAATTACCAGTATTTCACTGATAAATAAATTATATGATTTAAATGTGCAGTTACGTGTGGGACTGTCACATCAAAGCCTAGCCTAGCTAGTTAGATGCTGCAAATCATTTAATTTTCAATACATTTAAGACAAAACTGCAACTTTCAGGTGAAATGGAAATTCAATAGTCAAGCGTGGACCTACCAAAATTTAACAGAAGTGGGCTTTCCTTTGAAATGGGGAAACTACAAATGTAACGTGACAAACATACATGGCTCAGTTCAGAGGAGCTTCGATGTTCAGTCTTCAGGCAAGTTCTTTGATATGGATTTCTCCAATATTTACCTTCTTTTCTATAATATAATTATATGCTCCGCTCCTTAAAAATACCCATTAGATAAACCAAGACTGTGTGTGTTAAAATATTATGTTATACTAAAATACTAATACCTAATCTAATAAATCAGTACCATTTTTTACAGCATGTTTTGTAAACAGCAAATTTGAAAATAGCCAAAATATGCCTCTCTTGCTTACCGACGAACTTATTTATCCTGACTGGATTACCACGAAGCACGATTTAATAGTTGAACATGGAGATAAGATTACATTATATTGTCCTCATCAAAACAAAGATGCACTGAATACTTTCCAAAATTTTTCGAAGCAAAGTGAATTAAAGGCATTCTGTCATAAACAAGACGAGTTCATAGTGGGTGATAAAAAGTATAGACTTTCAGACCTACTATGTAGTAATAATATTCAACCCACTGTTGTAAGAGAAAAAACCAAATGCTTAACGGAAACCTCTGAACTTATAAGGCTGGGATACAATGTGGTTGACTTGTTGGAGAATTACGAAGTCTGTTTCGACCATGCTAAAAATAATAATAACTGTTACCAAGTTTAACAATGACTGTCCAATGCCCCCACCATTTACCCCAGACTACTTTAATGCTATCAATTTTCAAGAGATGGTTGTTTGTGGATCGGACTGGTCCGGTGACTTCTTAACGAAAGTCGGTTAACACTATTAATGTTACCAAATTATTCGGAACACTGGTTTACAGCAGTAACTATTTCATGTAGTCAATACTATCAATTATTTTCGTTTTTAATTGACTTCAAAAAAAGGAGGAGGTTCTCAATTCGGTTGTATGTTTTTTTTTATGTTTGTTACCTCAGAACTCCGTCATTTAAAAACCGATTTGGAAAATTCTTTTTTTATTTGAAAGGATATACTTTCAGATTTGTCCCATTTTTATCAAAATCCAGTTCTGATGATGGGATCCATGAGGAATTGTAGGAACTTCTCAAAAATTATAGGCATACATATTTTGATATTTTCATCAACAAATCAAGCATTTGTATTCAGAAAGTAGCATCTGGTGAAGTGGAACTGATGAAGAAGATCACAGATGGCCACGGCTACTTCTCAACGATAATAAGTATTTCACGGGTGGCAATAAAATATCTCGATTAAGATAGTTAAGCGACTATGACGAAGCTTTAAATAAATTGTTCTGATGAAAATGGTACCATCGAACCGATCTGATGAAGAAGCCGGAAGGTAGGCACTGGAACGCAGTAACAAAACAATGTATTCTAGCCATGTTTGGGCTTATTGGAATTGTCATGAGGTGCACTTTGGATATAAATGATTTTAATGGTGGTTTTATGCCGCTTCAAATTGCGCTACTTGAGTTGTATGTTATGTGTGGCCTTGATTGTCAGAAGTCAGATTTCGTAGCCTCGTTATCTCCGTCAACATAAAACTACGCCTTCCAAACTTCTGACACGGCTTAGCGCGACGTATATTTGCCTTTTTGCAAAGTTTTTATTTGAGATGGTCGCATATAAATATCTTCAAGTGCTGATGAGTGGCTTTTGAGTTAGCTTCTATAATTTAATACGTATTTTTCCCACATAGTCTATGTGAATGATGCTCTAATTTATTTGAAGAGTGGTATTCGATATGTGGGGTAGGCACCACTAAAAAGTGAAAAATAAAACCTTTTAAAAAAAAAAAAACAACCGACTCCCAAAAAAAAAACACTACAAAGTGAAAAATAACTTTAATTTCGGCAGACGGTGGCAAAAAATTAAACTAAAACACACCGACTTCAGAAATTAAAGTTATTTTTCACTTTGTAGTGTTTTTTTTTGGGAGTCGGTTGTTTTTTTTTTTGTAAAAGGTTTTTATTATTTTTTAAATAGGTATTATGATTTGAAAAACTAAGGTGTTAAAACCGACTTTCGTTACGACGTTCGTTCGTTTCGTTGCATACAGTTACTACGTAATGTATCGAAGCTTGGTTGTTATCGCGGCGTCAACGTTGCGTTTGAGACCCATTGCATAGACTGGGCACCTATCTAGTACATTATTATCACCAAATAAATGAAAGAGATTTATATCATAAAATATTGTTTTATTTTCCTCTTCGGTTCAAGAAATGATGGACTATGTGAAACATGATATGGCTAGATGACGACTAATATGGAAGGAAAATAGATGTTGCGCCGACTGTCAAATAAATTGCGATAAGGGCAGGGGAATGATGATGATGTTCATATGTGCCAAGAAAATAACGATGCGTTATCATGCGTTACTACGGAACATATGGGGAGATCTACAGTCGACTCCTTATCTTGCTTGTTATACATTATTAAAATAATGTTATATGTTATGATACTTTTAGTTTGGTAAGACCGGTTAAAGCTGACTACAACAGGTTAGCATGTCGGTATAATTCTTATATGGTATGTATCTATAGAGTGCTTGGTAATTAATGATAACCTTGAAAATCAAAAGACTATAAGAGAGAAGGAAAAATGGAGCAAAATAGTTACCCTGTGGTAACCAAGAAACGGCCAAAGACAGAGACAGACAGAAGCTGACCACAGAAAAGGTGGCATGATGACATCAGGTAGGTCGCTGGAACAACAAGGGGCAGAGTGTCCAGAGAGAGACGGAAATGGAGAAAGCTGTAGGAGGCCTTTGCCGACTAGCGAAGGGACATACTAAACATAAACGAACGCAAATACGAGACTGATCATTACACTGGCGTGTCTGTTTGCCCAAATATAAGGCTAATAATGAAAATATAATACATAAATGTGGGGTATTTAATTAACTATTATATTTGAAATTATTGAATTAGTTTGACATTTAAAAAAAAACTAAAATATGGCATCGAAAAATTCCCCCGCATCGTTGTCGACTGGTAAAGTACCCAAGAGACTGGCGGCATTACCACGTTGTATGGCAATGCTAAGCTTCTGGCCAAGGTAAAAGCCAGCTCTTGGGTCACGGGAATGTCAACAAGCCGCTTAATGTGGGGTGGTTACCCTTGCACGAAAAGTGGGGAGGACATTTTTGTCTCATCTATCCCATGGTGTAGTAGGGTTTCGTTGGATAGGCTGATCAAAAATATTACGGGATAAAAGATATTTTTCGTTTCTGGAATCCGTTTGCGTTGCGTTTTGCGTTGTTTGTGTTTTGTTTGTTTAAAGTGCTAATTTTTGTTAGAGTCAAGTAAAGTTAGTTAGAAATAATTGAGTTTTCCGCGGACGAAGTCGCGAGGAAACCTTGTTTTACCTCGGTCTTGCAGGTAAAACAAGCTTTCCTCACACGACATCGTCCGCGGAAAACTCAATTATTTCTAAATAACAGAACAGGAACTATCTCATTTTCTGCATTAGAAGAAATCGCACTCATGCTAAAATGAAACCACTAGTAATTGAAACATGTTATTATTTTTTTTTAATTATTTGTCGGCCTGAGAAAGTTTGAACCGGTGTGAGAAAGAAAAACAATAAAAAAAAAAATTTATAGTAAATAAAATAAATAAAAGAAAAAAGTAAATAATATATAGTTTTTTTTTAATTATAGTAAAAAAAATTGTCCGAAAGGATTGAAACAACATGCCGATGTACTAGATCAAGAATTACTTTTAAAAAAAAAGGATCTACAAATTGGAGTTCCTCAAATAAAGAAATAAAAAACCTATGTCTCACGAAAATATATTAAAACTCGGCTGTACCTATTCAGGACAACTCAAACCAAATTTTATTAATTACGAACGACAGTATAATTTTAAATGAAGATTTTACTCTAGCGATGGTGATATAGTGTCATACTTTTACGATTTCACATTTGTATATTTTAGTAATTTATTGTCATGACTTTTTAATGGTAAAAGCTTACTTTTTGTTTTCAATATTCGAGACGTTTATCTCGTCTTCGTCGTCGTTTTCCCTAATAAAATTACAGAAGGTCACGCAACAATTTAAAAACATTGCAAGAAAAGGGTTTAACAACAACATACTGACATGTAGTGATATCGAATAATCGAATAGTAGTGAAATTAAATATACGTTTGAAATCGTCAACCCGTCTTGAGCAAGCGTGGTGATTAATGCTCGCGCCTTCTCTGTATGAGAAGAGACTTTTGCCCTGCAGTGGGACAGTAATAATTAGTATAGTAACAATTAGATCATCAGAGCTAATAGACTATAAGGAAAACCCATACCGAACAATATTTATTGCCAGCATGATAAAGGTTATCTCATATTATTTATATTTTGACTGACCTATAGTTATTACATTTTACCAGTGTGTATTGTGCGTTAGTAGTGATCAGTACAGTATTATTACGGGCTAATAAAATAATTCTTAGCATTCAAAATGTGGGGGCGGATATATCCGCACGTAGTGTTGCTAATATTCGCGAATACTATATTCAAGGTATCATGTAAGGGGAAGGGCAGTATAACCTTTCTCATAGATGAAACAAGCTCTATGGGTGACGATATAGACCAAGTTAGAAAAAGTGTGGACAGAATTATTCGTATTGTTAAACATGAAAAGTCCAGTCTAATCGACAACATGGTGCTGGTAACATTTAACGATCCAGGTAATGTGTTTCAGTGTTTGTATCTTATTTATCTCCTTATTCACTTTAAATACGAACAGATTTTATCGATACAGGGTTACAGGATAGAAATTACGGGACGATACCTATGTTATTATTGTAAGCAAAAATTCGTCTGCTCCTTGACTCTTTCAATGAGCTTGTCCACCTCGTCGAGCAGCACGATGGGTCGGTAAGCGGACGGAGAGTCCGCAGGGCGCCCCGGTTTCTTAATAAGGCACAGTTTACCCGTCTTCCAACGAAGTGGGAACTGGCTCCTCTCCAAGCATGCGCTTAAGAGCTCCCTTAGTCGAGGACGAAAATCCTCAAAGGCCAGAACCCAGGCTTTTTCCGGTAAGCCGTCGGGTCCTGGGGCGGTATTTTTGGCACTCAGCCTACGTACCACCGCTCTCAGCTCTACTTCGGTCACTTCCGGAGATAGAGGTAGCCCTGTGATGGCCTTCCGTAAGGTAACCAACTCTGAAAAGCTTTCCTCGTGACTTCGTGAAGTAGTTTAATATGGAAGTTTCAGCCAGTACCAAAATTACACTTTTTGGTTAAATGCCTTTCTTCGTGCGAGTTATTATCAGCTTGTCTCATGGCTTGGCTTGGCATAGTAATATTTATTTATTAAATCAAAGCACTACTACATGCAAGACCTACACTTTCATGATTACAATTTAGTTTTATGTCAACATTGTCTAGGTATTCATCACATAATTGGCGATACTTCATCAATTGAGCATGGTTTCTATTTTCCTTAAAAAGGATGCGATCTCGGGCCCCACCCGCATAGAAATATAAAAAAAACTGTATCTAGTTAGCCTTAATGTTACAGTATTTGCGTTTGAGGGTTTCAGCAGCCGCATTCGTGGCGCCAGCACAGCCAGCCGTACTTGGTACTTGAGATGGCGCAAGGGCGTCGACATTTTGTAGTTCTTAAAGTTTCTGATTTAGCGGGTGATCGAAAGTAGTTCAAAATGGACATACTGCCGTAAACTAATTACAACACGAAACGTTTTTTCTATTGATCAGCGATTCCTTTTTTTTCAGGTGTTTATGACAGGGTAGTGACTAGAGATCCTATAGTATTTAAAGACGCATTGAACCTCATTAAGCCACACAACGAGGCGAAGCAATCAGAGCTAGATTGTTGGGAGCCGTCAATGAAAGGATTACTCCAAGCACTAAACAAAAGTAAAAACGACTCTTACATCTTCGTATTCACTGATGCCCCGGCTAAGGACTACGTCGACAGCCAATATGTGATAGAAATGTGCCAAAAGAAACAGACTCAGGTAAACTGGGCTGACTGCCCCTAGCACGGAGTGCGTCGCGCGTCGCACGAAAATTTTAGTACCGCCACTAGTGGATGAGATTGACTTAATCGCTCTTTACTTACAGATAGTGTTCGTGCTCACCGGCAGATTTTGTAGAAAGTTTCCTTATGTCCCCGAGGCACGCAATGTTTACTTCGACATAGCAGTCGCATGCTCTGGACTTGCGATCTTCGTTCAGAAGAATGAAGTAGGGAAGGTGAATAGTTCGTATACTGAGAATATTAATAATTCATTGTGAAGAAAATGTACGAAAATCGATTATCTTGGTCAATATTACTCATTTTAGGTATTCGGACCGATAGAAGAAATAATAAAAGGCAACAAGAATGTGATTACAACGGCGACAGTACCAGCCGGCGTTTCCAAAAATATTCCGGTAAGTACCTATCATTTTCATGAAGTGATGTAATTATAACAGACGGAACTGTTAGGACTTAACTAGGTACTTATTTGATGATGTTCAGATTTAGACGGTTTCTCCCCGACCCGTTCCCATCATGACGGTTACAGGACCAAATGACGACTACAGGAAGAAAAAGGCTCCGCGGGGCGGGCGGTATGCATCAACACGTGTATTTACCGTAGCTCGTTCACATTACACCCCACTCTGCGCTGTGGGTGTTTCGGCAAAAGAAAATAAATATTTTTTTCCTACTTATATCTGATGCGTAGAAATGATGCATTGTAGTCTTGAGTCGAGCGTGATCCCTAGAAAAACAGTTTTACCGACGAATAAGTACCAGTTTTACTATGTCAAAATACTTTTAACGTCCGGTTAAGCGACACTAAAGTACCTGGGCGACCGAGCTCTGCTCGGGTGAAAATATAGAAAACAAATTTTCCCAGATATGAGACCTAGTTAAATCGATTTTTCAACCCCGAAAACCCCTTTGTTGCAACTTTCATTGAAATCGTTAGAGCCGTTTTCGAGAACGTGATTACAAATATATATATTTATAAAGGTGGTCCAAATAATGACGTCAAAAAAATCTGAATTCCTCATACTCTGGAGTATTCGAAAATACCCCATTTTTTGTAGTTTTCGAGTCATTTTTGTTTTTGTAATTATTCAGAGTTTTCTGCTGGTGGAGCTTCAAAAATTCATAACAAAAATAACTCGAAAACTACAAAAAATCGCGGAACATACCTATATGGGGTATTTTCGAATACCCCGGTATGAGGAATTGAGATTTTTCATTTTGACGTCACTATTTGGACCACTGAATAATATTGTCCATTTAATGGACATATAGTATTGTTGTGCTATTTGCGTCGTCAAGATTTGATATTAGTATCCTTTAGGGGATAAATTTTCAAAAATCCTTTTCAAGTAAGTGAGGTACACTGTATGGATCGCCCGGAGGACACGGTGGAGCATACGGTGGAGGTCTGCCCGGCTTGGGCGGAGCTCCGCCGTGTTCTCACGGAGGCCGATCGAGGCGATCGGTCCACTCCGCCCAGAGCGGGAGAAGTCATATGATGATTTCCCATAAAAAAAAAAGAAAAGTGAGGTACAAAGATTGTTGCTTTTAGACCCAGCGGTTTTTTTTACTGTCTACTAGCCTATTCTCGGATTTGGATTGGATGCAGAGCGCAAACAGTGTTAGGTCAACGCAGCGTAGACACGCAGGCAGAAAAATGCTGGAGCATGTTGTTTGCAGTCTTGAGTAAATTATTATACGCGACTATGCTGTAGATGCCACAGCAAATCACATCTTGCAAGCTATTTAGATCACAATTTAAGTCAATCAATCTGCCTAGCCTTTTGCCAACTATATTGGGGTCGGCTTCCAGTCCAACCGGATGCATGTGAATACCAGTATTTTACATGTAGCGACTGCCTATCTGAACTCCACAACCCATTAACTGGGTAATACAATACCCCTTGGTAAGACTGTTTGTCAGACTTTCCGGCTTCTAACGACCGGTAACGACTGTCAAAGATCCACGAATGACAGCCGGGACCAACGGCTTAACGTGCTTTCCGAGACACGATCACAATTTACGTATTATTATCATTTAGTTCAATGCAATTTATCAATGAACACTGCTTCAGCTCGACAGTTGAAACTAATTGCTCGTCATATCATACCTACGATATAGGTACCTAATTACGCCGATTCCCGGCCACCGTAGGCGCGGGCTTGCGGACGACGAGTAATGGGCAGCTCGCCGTCCGGTAAGGACCAGGCCCGGGTCGACGGCGCATTGTGTTCCACGCGCGCCTCAAAGAGATGTCAGCAGTGACGGGGTCCAATAGGGCCGAAGCCGCCGGGGTCGCGGGTAGTTCGAAAGAGATACCGTGGCCCTGGCACGGGCAACTGAAGGAACACGGGTGGGTTTTAGTCAGTAAAAGTCTGACACGCCCTCCCGCTCTGCCCGGAGCGGGAAAAGTCATTTGATGATTTCCCATCCACAAAAAAAAAAAAAAAAAAAAAGGTACCTAATTACTAATTAGTAAAAACGCCCCCTGATCCAATTTTAATTTATTTCTTGTTTATGGCTTGACAATACCATTCCGCGAACTATGGATTTAGTTGGCCATTTTTGGCGGATCTCACATTAAATAGCATTTTATAAATATGGAAAAATTACACTGATATTTCGACATGTTATTAAATATTTTTATTATTTTTTTTACAGTTCGTAATAGATGATCACACTGACTATGTCATCGTCTCCGCGGCCGGCAAAGATGTTACATTGAAAATAAACGACCCATCAGTAACTGTAAATGAAATAATGACGACTGTTAATGCAATAGTAAGTCTAATAATGGTACGATTCCACAGGCGATGGCTGACAGCAGCAGCAGTAGCGACAAACCGCAATGGCTGAACGCAGAGACGTTACTGGTTTCTAAGTACCTGTTTCTATCTATGGAAAAACTTTCGTAAATAACCCAGTGGTTATCTACGAAAGTTTTTTGGTACAATGCGACCAAGAGCGAGTTACTGGTTTTCAAAGCGGGTAACAAATATTATGATACTGTCCCACCAGTCACCTTGGGGGGCACTCAGCTTTCCAGGGTCACGAAGTTCAAGTACCTGGGGCATTGGGTCACCGATAGTCTGTCCGACGATGTGGACATAGAGAGGGAACGCAGAGCATTGGCAGTTCGATGTAACATGCTGACTCGTAGGTTTGCACGTTGTACTAGGGAGGTGAAAATTACACTCTTTAGAGCGCATTGCCAATCTATGTAAACGTGTGCCCTATGGGTCAGCTATACAAAAAGCTCGTACAATGCTCTGCGACACAGTTGTCGCCTACAGTATTTTCATTTAAATACGTCAGCCATTGTTGAGCGCTGCCGTCTACGGTTTACCCCGACCTGCAGAATAGTACTTAGCTGGATGCTAGCAGTCCGTGGTCGACATGTTCACACATTTTTTTGCCGTTAAAATACTTGTGAACAAGCTTCCATAGCAATCAAATAGTACTCCATTTAACACCGATGTGTGTCACACATGGCCAACAAATCGTAGAATTTTACTGCGAAAAATCGGGTCTGTTCGTTATGCCCCCAGTTTCGAATACCCCGTTCGTTTTGCATCCGATTCGACTAAATTATATATCAAATTCTGTCAGATTTAAGTTCATCTGGACTAGGTACTTTTGTCAACAAAATTGTTTCTGAATTTAATCATTTATTTGTACGTGTTTTGATTTATTTATAGGTTGTTAATAAAAATGTATTGGTTAAATAATAACAGATAATGTAAATAAAAGTGCTAATTATCAAATTATATTTGTAAGTTGCCAAAAATTAACACTGCACAAAAGCAGCCCACTTGAATCTACGGGCTTCTTTATTTTTTTTCTTTCGCATCGCTCTTTCTTGAATTGAAACAGGTTACTGATAACATCTTAGGAATCCGAAAAGTCAGAAGTGCGTGCCTTGGGTTCGAACACGAAACCTGTGACTTGGCAGCCCGATGGTCACACTACTATGCTATAACTGCTGTTAGTTAAAAGAATTGTGACTTGTCCTTAATTAATTCAGTGTACCAAACCATTTTTTTACATTATGTTCATATTATTTCAAATTATTTTCATAGCAGGTATTCAAAATCCAATATTTTATTATTTTAGTAAAATTACTTTTAGTTAAAAATAGCTTGGAATTAAATTTATCGTACCTAAACAAATCGGGTGCAAAACGAACGGGGACAATCGAAACTTAGGGCAAAAGGAACGTACCCAAAACATCGACCGACAGCGACGACCCGGGAATACATCTTTGAAACCGTCACTGCAGCATTAAAGAAACACCTACTCTGTGAAGTTACACTGACGCCAGAAGCCACCGATAGCATTTGGTTGCGATAACATTTAGAGATCTTTTGTCATCTGAATGACATTGATAAGGGATGTTGGTAAACATTTGGGAAATTGTCGAAGAAATTGTATTTACATAATAACTTTTTTACAAAAAAATACAATCGACTTCCAAAAACAACACTACAAAGTGAAAAATAACTTTAATTTCGGAAGTCGGTGGCAAAAAACGAAAATACATTTAACCAGACACCGACTTCCGAAATTAAAGTTATTTTTCACTTTGTAGTGTTGTTTTTGGAAGTCGGTTGCATTTTTTTGTAAAAAAGTTTTTATTTTTCACATTTTAGTTGTAGCCTACCCCACACAAATTCTAATACCACTACCTGCAAAACAAACTAGAACATCATCCATATAAAAGTGGGGAAAAAATACGTATTATTGAAGCTAACTTAAAAACTACCCAAGCAAAGTTAATCAATTTTATATAGGACCAATTTTGATGTATACCCTCTCGAATAAAACAAAAATTTTTCAAATCAGACGACTGTAAAAAGTTATGCGTGGCCATACATAAAAAAAATAAAAAAAAAAAACATACGTGTCGAATTGAGAACCTCCTCCTTTTTTTTCGTCGGTTAAAAACAAGATGACGCCATTAGTTCCGACTTTGCCCATGCGTCAAAAGAACCTTGTAGCGTTGTACCATAGAATTAGTATCCACCAATACGGGGTCAAATTAAACCAGCTAGCGCGAAACTCCGCAGGCCTAATGGGGTCGATATCTAAAAATAATAAATCAAAGTTATACAGATTTTCTCAACTCATATGAAATATGAGTTGATCAACAACACTATTGCGACTGCAGTCGTTAATCCCCCAAAAGAATATGATATCTTTATTGTTTTTATTTTATCGTGTTTTGATATCGATACCAATCACGTCTGCAAAGTTTCGCTAGCTAATTTAATTTGACCCTGTAAGTATAGTACAACCGTTGTACCTTCAATATCAGCTGGTTTCAATATAGCCTGATCTAAATTGAATTATGTTGTCAAATCGCACATTCGATTGTGTGATTAGCACAGTGGCTTAGCATGAGATGTGACATGCTATTTGTGAAGAAATAGCTTTATTGATATTCAACTGTGTCTGTGTAGCTAGTTTATGATAATTTTGGTGCTAAATTCATTTTAAAATTATAGGTAGTAAAATTAAGTAACACTAAGCCTGGCAATTACGTGGCTAATGTGAAGGGTAAGACAAAAACGACAGTCGTAATCTCCGGCAGGACTGATTTCTACTTCAGTCATGGCTTCTCCGAGTTAAAACCCAAGTCGCTGAGCGATACATCGCCGCAACCGAAATCTGGTGAGTTTATGGTGGTTTACCTATCCATTTAAAATATTCTAAAACCGCGGCATGTTTTTAAATGGCTAAGAGAAGATTAACCTCATCAAGTCCGAACGCCAACATCAAAAAACTTCTATAAATTTATTTTCAGATACGAAGGGCTACCTGTGCATTTCCGTCACTGATGATAGTCACTCAGTAAGAATAGAAGCGGCGAAGATTTTAGACATGGATGGAAAACCAATTATAGAAAAACTGCCTCTAACGGAGACCTCTGAAAATTTTTACATAACGGATCCGTTTGTTGCACCATCACAAAGGTTCAAAGTGGCCGTAAGTACCTTTTTTTTTTTTTTTTTTTTTGTGGATGGGAAATCGTCAAATGACTTCTCCCGCTCCGGGCAGAGCGGGAGGGCGTGTCAGACTTTTACTGACTAAAACCCACCCGTGTTCCTTCAGGTGCCCGTGCCAGGGCCACGGTATCTCTTTCGAACTACCCGCGACCCCGGCGGCTTCGGCCCTATTGGACCCCGTCACTGCTGACATCTCTTTGAGGCGCGCGTGGAACACAACGCGCCGTCGACCCGGGCCTGGTCCTTACCGGACGGCGAGCTGCCCATTACTCGTCGTCCGCAAGCCCGCGCCTACGGTGGCCGGGAATCGGCAATCGATTCCCGCCGCCCAGGGCGTCTCCTACGGCGGCTAGGGGCGCGAGGGCGCGGCTGTTGCCTCTCCCTCTCGCGTTCCGCCTCCTCCTTTGCGAGCATTACTGCTTCGCAGAAGGAGGTGACGGCCTCCCATGCACTCTCGCTCCGCACCATGGCCTGGACCAGGTTTGGACGCGAGAGATCGCCGCCGCCGATCGCCTGCGTGAGAACACGGCGGTGCTCCGCCCAAGCCGGGCAGACCTCCACTGTATGCTCCACCGTGTCCTCCGGGCGATCTACACAATGGTGACACCCGGGCGTTTCCTCCCGCCTTATCCGAAACAGGAACCTCCCGAAACAACCGTGTCCGGTGAGGACCTGCGTTAGGCGGAAGGTGAGGACGCCGTGGCGCCTCTCCAACCACTCCTCAAAGAGGGGACTTATCGCCGCAATTGTGGCGTGCCCAGCGCTGGGTTGCGACAATCGCACTCTCCATGTCGCCATGAGATCCCGCCGGAGCTCTGTCCGCTGTACCGTGATTTCTCGCGGCAGCGGAGTTACGCCCCGGCGTTTCGCCTCCTCGCGCCACTCCCACACGTGCGCGAGAACTTTTGCCTCCAGATCCCATGGCGGTAATCCGGCAAGGAGGCTCGCCGCCTCACAGGAGACCGTGCGGTATCCCCGGACTAGCCGGATGGCCATGACCCTCTGGGACGCGTTCAACCGGCGGGCTGGTCGCAGCCTCAGGGAACGCGCCCACACCGGTGCCCCGTAAAGGGCCATGGACCGCACGACCCCCGCGTAAAGCCTCCGGCAGGAGGCGTTTGGACCCCCCAGATTGGGCAGGAGCCGCTTCAAGGCAGCCCCGGCCCGCTCCAGTCTGGGAGCCAAACGTCGGAAGTGCTCCACGAAGTTCCACCGGCTGTCGAGGACGAGTCCCAGGTACTTCATCGTCGACTCGACTCCGATGTGAACCCCTCCTACCGTTATTTGGGAACCCGACGGTGGCGCGTTCCGAGGACCATGAAAACACATGACCTCGGACTTGTGCAGGGCCACCTCGAGTCCCAACTGCCGGATTCTCTCTACGATTGTCGCAACCCCGCGTGTCGCTAGTTCAGCCGCCGCCTGGTGCGACCTCCCTTGCGCCAGGACCAGCGTGTCGTCAGCGTAACATACAACGCTGACGCCGCTAGGGAGGTCGGCGCGCAGCACCCAGTCGTACCCGATGTCCCACAGATGTGGCCCCAGGACAGATCCCTGTGGGACACCGCACGACATCTCTCGCCGGTTCCACTCTCCCTGATGACCGGGGTTGGCCGTAAGTACCTACAAATTATATTTTGTAATAGGGCTAGGGCCCTAAAAATGCGTTAATAGTGCGGCTACAGTATGATTTTTGATTAGGATTTTTGTTATTTTTTTGTTTTCTTTTTATTTTATTGTTTTACGTTTTTTTTTTTTAGCTTAGGAGCTTTAAGAAATCATACTGTATCACGCATTTTTTCATGAATGAAACAGTTACGAATAATTAAGGTGAAAGCGCCGGGTAGCCCGTGAAATTCAAAATTTCTTACGTTTTTTGTAATTTGTAAGTCAATATTAGGTAGTATGTTGATTTAAATATGATTCGCGGCCGTATCAAATATTTATTTATAGAAATATAATATTAAAAATCATCAATACAACTCTCTAAATTCATATTACCCTATTGAAATCATGAGATTTGAGGTCAATATATTAAAGAACTAATGGAGTTGTCTTGCTGATTTTAATTTTTATAATTCTGTAAAGCCATATTAGTTACGACCGCGAATCATATTTTATTCAACATACAAACTGACACCGACCTGCACCACATCTTCCTGCCCTTATCCCATATTACTTGGGGTCGGCGCAACACGTTTTCTTCTTCCATTCTCCCCTGTCAACCATCACGCTATCATTCACTCCCTTCTCTTTCATATCATTCCTCACACAATCCATCCATCTTTTCTTTGGCCTTCCTCTGCCTCTCCATCCATCAACATCTATATTCATCACTCTTTTAGTCACATGCGTTTCGTCTCTCCTCATTACATGCCCATACCAAGACAAACGATTTCCTTTCAACTTTTCTGTCACTGGCGCCACTTTCAAACTTCCTCTTATATACTCATTTCTCACTTTATCCATTCTTGTCACTCCACACATCCATCTCAACATTCTCATCTCCGCTGCATGCAATTTTTTTTCAAACTGACACCGACCTGCAAACTGCAAAAAACGTAAGAAAGTTTGAATTTCGCGGGCTACCTTAGCGCTTCCCCCTAAAATAGTTTTCGTTAATAGACAAAGTGACACTATTATTAGTGTTTCTGTTAAATTCTCGACCGTGTTTGTGTTGGGTGTCCCGTTGCCGGGCAATTTCTCAACAAATTAGAACAATACATAATGTAAACAAGAAGATACACAAGAGGTACCTATTTATATAACGGTAAAATGTTATTTGCAAACACCGTAAGTATAAATAAATCTCGCGATTATAAGCTGGCGAAAAATTTGTAAGCAGATAATGTAATTTTATTGAAAGATTATTAGACATTATCTGCTTACAAATTTTTCTTACAAAGAAAAATCAATAGTTTATTATGTATCCTTAACTTATCTAAAGCTGCTCTTATATGGGTAATTAACTTCGCGATTCTTGGTAATTACTGTAGCATAATCAACCTATAACGTTTCTCAATGCTGGGTCTTACAGGCATCGCTTTGTGACAGGGAGCGGGACGTAATCCATTACGCGGGCCCCGTGTAGATTGGTTTTCGGTGGCAATTTCTGTAGGTACAATCTTGGAATTGCTCGGTGATGCTAAGAATTGCACAACAAGCATGTGTAGGTAAATGTACCATGACGAGGATATATTTTCAATTGTTTTAGGTAGAGGGGATCGTTATAGCTACTAACAAACCTATAAACAGGACTGCTAAAATCCCTGTCTCGCCACCACCGCCAAAAAGTAAGTTGAGCTTGATCACACACAAAATACTTAAGTACCTCTCTAAGGTTTATTCTCAATTTCTCATACTATCAAGGAAACTAATTGAATCTCATCGGATTCCTTAACTTACCATTGTAAATAGCATACATAGTACCGACCTTCTTGTACCACTTTCCCCCATCTATAAGAATCAGTCCAAACAAAAAACGCTGTGCAAGAAGCTTCCAGAGCTTCGAAACTGACAGCGGTTGTACATTGGTCAACCTCTTGATGTACCAATGGGTAGATCAATCGTACTTGATTTAAGTTTTTATACAATGGAGTCAAAAACCTAATTCCTTTCGTATACAGGGTTCCTGGTAATTCGACGTATATCCGTCAGGGGCTGATGAGGGGGCCAAAATGCAACAAATTGAACCCCCTATATGTATGGCCGAAATTCAATAGTTTTTGAGATATTTGAATTTTAAGAGTTTTTCGATATTTACCCAAAATTTGACATTTAATTCAGTATTCGTAATCCAGGGGCTCATTTTGAACAAAAATGAGCCCCTGGATTACGAATGCAGGTTCGAATTCTCTTCCTAACTTCGGCTTTCGTCACTCTTGATGTGAACGTTGTTCTTATCTGTTGAGCCGCGTTTATTATTCGCTGTCGAAGTTCTTCGACTGAATTTATTGGGGTCGTAAAAATCAAGTGGTGTGATATCAGGGCTTCGTGCTGGCCACGGAATTGGCCCTCTCCTCCCAATCCATCGGTTTGGATATCTCTCGTCTAGCCACTGTCGGACAGTAATCCGGTAATGTGCTGGGCAACCATCATGTTGAAACATGAGGTTGTTTTTTATTTCTTCGGGAACATCCGCCAACAAATCATCTAGGTTGTTTCTTAAAAACTCCTCGTAATTTTCGCCGTTCAAATTTTGGGGCAAGAAATGAGGGCCCAGCAAATAATTATCAAAGACCCCCATCCATTCGTTCAGGGAAAATCTCATTTGCGACGCAGTTTCTTTTAGTTTTTTTGGATTCCTGCCTACTTTAGGTGCCCAAAAATGTAAGTTATGGTAATTCCTTATACCATCCCAGTCAAACTTTGACTCGTCAGTCCACAAAATATTTCTTAGGAAATGTCAGCGTCAGCGTTTAACATAAACCGAGAAAATTCGAGCCGCTTGGCAGGATCTCCCTCGTGCAATGTTTGGACAGGTTGATAATGGTATGGGTGTCTACCTGATAGATGTACTACCGACCACACTTTCCACTGGGACATACCGAGCTGTCTTGCAACAATGTTCGTTGAGATGTTTGGGTCATCAATAAAACACTGAAGAATGGTGTCCTCTTCGTCAGCCGTGTACCGTCGAGGTCTGCCAACGTTGACTTGTGCTCTCTGAACACTGCCAGTTTCAGACAATCGTCGATAGATGCTCCCGAAAATAGTAACGTGGGGAAGTCGACGATCGGGAAAGCGGCGTTGGTATTCTCGCCGAGCCGCAGCCGCGTTTCCATCGGCAAAACAATAACAAAACATTATGTCTGCGTATTCGTTATTAGAATACGAAGCCATGTTATCCGAAATAACAATGATAACAAAAAGAATAACAAGAAAACAAGAATTAACAATAATGATCGATAACAAATTAACGCGATGAGAGATTGGTTAATAGCAAGATAACAACACACGTGCTTGCGCGGCGTAGAGTTGAAACTTACTAAGGAAGGCGACGCGAGCGCAGCAGACGCCGTGTACTCCCCCGCCCGCACACCCCGCCCCATCACGATGAATTTCGCCAGTAAAATCGGTTGTTTTAGCGAGGATCATAAATACAGACACACACACACACACACACAGATACCACAGATACACACACAGATACACAGATGATTTCTCTCCCCGTACCGCGCGCCGCCGCGCCGGTTCAAACACATGCCATGCCATTAATTATGTATTTTAAGATTGAGTTTTATACCTTTGTGGAAAGCTTACAGAATAGGCAAGTTGTTTTAGTTATTTGTACGATTAATGTCATAGAAATGTTTGTGACGAGGCAACATTTTTGAAGCGTAAAATGAAAATATTGGTAAGATATTATTCTTATATCGCTCATTATTTAAATTATTTTGTTAAATTAAGTAGTTTTAATTATGTCCATAGCTTAATTGAAGTGCCAGCTACAACATCATTTTTAATGGTACCCATTCAAATATGTATTTTTTATTTTATTTGGAATTAAATGTCAAAATTTGGGTAAATATCGAAAAACTCTTAAAATTCAAATATCTCGAAAACTATTGAATTTCGGCCATACATATGGGGGGTTCAATTTGCTGCATTTTGGCCCCCTTATCAGCCCCTGACGGATATATGTCGAATTACCAGTAACCCTGTATATCTGTATGGTTTCTGTATGGCACCCACTACCTAGATTAAGAAACTATGCCTAGTGTATAAAAATTACCTACCTTGACATGTAATCTAGTCCTACTTGAACAATAGATATAATTATACATAATATATTAATTCTTTGTGGATTTTTTACTTTTAGTTGCTCCCAAGGTACTACAAGGAGTAACTGTCATGAAAGTCACCAAGGGTAAAACTGCTGATTTTGAATGCAAGTAAGTAGCAATAATTTAATACTTCAGTTAAAGGAGCAAGCATCATTTAAATATCTGTCCGATTTACGTGTATTGTTTACTGCCATTTTGGTATAACTGGATGTTGCTACCTTTGCATCGATATGACTCAATTACTTCATTATTCACATTGAAATACTTTCTCAAAATACGCTAACGCGGGCAATGACTGCGGTAATTCTTGGTAATTGTGCTCATTATGACCCCTTGGCCTCGGAAACACTGAGTAATTTACAGTAACTCTAACATTGTACTAAACTGCAAAGAACTGCGCAGTTTTAGTTGCCCCTGAAAG
Organism: Cosmia pyralina; assembly: GCA_946251885.1. Classification (NCBI taxonomy): domain Eukaryota; kingdom Metazoa; phylum Arthropoda; class Insecta; order Lepidoptera; family Noctuidae; genus Cosmia; species Cosmia pyralina. The sequence goes on along the minus strand of OX276342.1, from coordinate 17,562,273 downwards.
CGCAACATCATTTTACTGCCCTTATGCCAATCTATTTAGGGTCGGCGTAGCATGTATTTTTCTTCTATACTTCTCTATAAGGGACTAACTACACTTATTCAGCCAAATTCAGCTTTTGTCCATAGAAAACACCACTTTTGAATTTGAATGGAGATCCGTTCAGGGCTGGCATCTCCAGTCGTCATCGTCTTGCGGTAGTCACCCCTTTTCTAGCCACATCACCTTTCAGACAGTGCATCCGTCATTTCTTTGGTCTTGGTCTTGTTTTTTTGATTCATTTATATCAAATCAATCAATCTTTTCCTTGGGTTAGACTGGAAGCCGACCCCAACGTAGTTGGCAACGTTGGGGTCGGCTTCCAGTCTAACCAGATGTAGCTGAATACCAGTATTTTACATTGAGCGACTGCCTTTCTGATCTCCACAACCTAGTAACTTGGTAATACGATATCCCTTGGTACAACTGGTTGTCAGACTTTCGGACTTCTGACGTCCCGTAACGACTGTCAAAAATCCACGAATGACAGCCGGGCCAACGCCTTAATGTGCTTTCCGAGGCATGGAGGGGCCTCGGTATGTAAAGATCCACCCACCCACCATCCATCTACGGACCAACCCCGCAATACTGATACGAGTAGATCGACCCGTGCGGCTGTTATTACTTAGCCACGAGCTTTCTAAAATCACAATTATCTTCAATCGTTTTACTTAAATTCTTTCAGAGTTGTGAGTGGTTTCCCTGCACCAAAAATAACATGGCTCTTTTGGAGCAAATCAAGTTCAAAGTTTACACCGTTAGTCGGTACTGAAAGTGTGCTGCGTATAACGAACATCGAGGTTAAACACGAGGGAAAGTATAAGTGTGTAGCGGAAAACGCAGCAGGCAAAGACGACCACGTCACGACACTATTTGTTCAAGGTAAATTCAACGTCGTAGGTATAACACATTAGTATAATTTTAAACTAGCTTTTGCCAGCGGCTTCGCCCGCCTGGATGTCGGAAAATATCCCACGGGATCGTACTAGCGGGAGTTCCTTCCTTATTCCTTGTCTACATTATAAAGGGAACCTCTGTGCAAAATTTCAGGTTTCTAGGTCTAAGGGTTTGGGCTGGGCGTTGATGAGTCAGTCAACCAGTTAGTCAGTCATTCATTCAGGACTTGTCTTTTTATTTATAAATAAATAATAATAATAATAATCGTATCCGTAGGTATAAGCGTTGAGTAGACCGATGCACTCAGAATCGCACCTTCCAGAGTGATGAAAGGTGGGTCGATAGGGCTTGGGAGCGACCAGACCAAAGTGTGGCTGACACGCCCCTGCCGGATGATGATGCTATGTGCTCGTTCTGGCGAAGCATCTGGTCGGTGCCTGTCAATCACACCGAAGGTGATTGGACTGGGAAGATCGAACGAGCGTGCGATCAAATACCACAGATGATGGCAATTACCATCAGCCCCCAAGATGTAGCTCGAGCAGTCCGTCCGTTACCTAACTAGAAAACTCCAGGACCGGACGGGCTGCACAACTTTTGGATAAAGTGGTTCCAAAGGTCGCACGCCCGCTTGGCATCCCAGTTCCAGTCAGCCTTACAGTCAGGGTCGCTGCCCCAGTTCCTAACGACAGGAATAATCCACCTACTCCATAAATCAGGTAGTACTGCGGAGCTCAAAAATTATAGACCAATCACTTGTCTACCGACGGTCTATAAAGTTCTTACATCGATTTTGAGAGCTAAAATTAACGAACATATAGACACCAACTCCATCATGACTGCCTCTCAAAATGGATGTAGTAATGGGTCCCGTGGTACTTAGTACCACTTAGCTACTCCTCATTCATATGGCCATTAGCCAACAGGTTCGTCGTTCCCGAAAGGATCTGTCGACATGTTGGATAGACTATAAGAAGGCCTATGATTCGGTGCCACATACATGGCTCATGAGGGTGCTGGAGTTGTATAAAGTAGATGCAACTCTGCGCATCTTCCTGATGTCGTGTATGGGACAATGGAAGACGGTACTTCGCTATTCGGGATGTCGAAATATCCAAAGGGACAGCGAACCGATAAGGATCGAGCGAGGCATATTTCAGGGCGATAGTTTGAGTCCACTTTGGTTCTGCTTAGCCTTGGATCCTCTAAGCACACTGCTGAAAGATTCAGGTCTAGGCTATCGGCTGAGGAGAGGTAATCAGGTTATATCCCAGCTTCTCTACATGGATGACCTAAAACTCTTTGCTCCCAAGAATTTGCAACTGATGGAGCTACTGAAAGTTACAGAAACTTTCAATAGCGCCATCAGGATGGAATGTAGTGTGGACAAATGTACGGTCATGCATGTAATGCGAGGGGAGATTGTAGAATCCGTGGGAACCGAACTCTCGGATTCCATAAACCTTAGAGCCCTCTCCGCACCCGAAACCTATAAGTATTTGGGTATGTCGGAAGCGTTGGGCATCAATTTTACTGACATGAAGCAATCGTTGAAGGAGCGCTTCTTTGGCCGCCTGAAGAAAGTATTTAATAGTCTTTTATCAGGCGGAAACAAGGTGCGCGCCTTCAACGGTTGGGTCATGCCGGTTTTGATGTACTCTTTCGGCATACTCAAATGGACTCAGACCGAACTCGACGCCCTGGATAGGAGGGTCCGTACACTGCTGACTGTCTATCGTATTCATCACCTGCGGTCATCGGTAATGAGACTGTATATCCCGCGAAAGTGTGGCGGTCAAGGCTTTTTAAACGCTAAGACCCTCCACAATCGTGAGATATACAGTCTCAGGGAATATTTCATAGAAACCGACGCGGGGATGCATCGAGATGTGGCCGCGGTGGACAAGGGCCTCACCCCACTCTCCTTGGCTAAAGAGAACTGGCGCGTCTGTAGTGCTTGACACTAACGATCGCAGGGAGGTATGACAGAGTAAGGAGCTCCACGGACGCTTTTTCCGGGCCCTACATAGACCCGATGTTGATTTGCTAGCGTCCGTAGCCTGGCTGCGTTCCGGTGACCTCTTTGGGGAAACCGAAGGTTTGTCTGTGCAATTATGGCCGAAGTTATGATGACGAACAATTACTGGAGATTTATTGTGAAGGACGGCACGGTTGACATTTGTCGGGCATGCCACCATCCAGGAGAATCAATCTGACACATTATATCCGGCTGTTCTCGTCTAGCTAACGAAGAGTACTTGCATAGACACAACCTTGTAGCCAGGATTATCCATCAGCAACTTGCGCTGAAATACAGCCTTGCGGAATCGGAAGTGCCGTACTATAGGGATGTGCCCGACCCAGTTCTCGAAAATGGAAATATCACATTGTACTGGGATCGATCCATCATCACTGACAGGACTATTGTTGCCAATAAGCCTGATATAGTGGTGGTGGATCGAATAGAGCGGCGCACAATGATTATTGACATAACGGTCCTACATGACGGGAACCTCGTCAAAGCCGAGAAAGATAAACAAATCAAATATCTTGACTTGGCTCGCAAAGTTGTCGTCATGTGGGATGTGGACTCAGCAATCATTGTGCCGATAGTCGTATCAGCCCATTGGCTGATTGCTGAGCCTAATTGGTAAGAGCCTCGACCAACATCTAAGGAGGCTCTCGTTGGGCAGCTGGATTGAGGGCCTGATTCAAAAAGCGGTACTTCTGGACACGGCGCGCATTCTTAGGAGATTCCTTTCTCTGGAGCCCGGACCGCCGGTAGCTTGGACCCTGTTCCCGATACCGGTGGGCTACTATGTTTTATATTTTTAAATGTTTTTTTTTTATTTTATGTTTTTATATAAAATATTTAAAATGCAAATGATACGTACATAAATGAAATAAAGGAAATAATAATAATAATAATATAGATGACTGCTTCAATTTTTTGTGCTACATAAACATTAAAATTGATTGTTTTTTTTTAAGTTTTTTCTTTTTGTAGATCATCCAAAAATAGTTTCAACTATTTCTTACATTTATGAAAGCACTGAGGGAGACGCTTTGCTGAGAATTCCTTGTATCGCAGCCGGTCTTCCCAAGCCAAGTATCACATGGAAGTTAAACGGCCTTTTCATCAATCCAAGTAAGATTCATTCATTCTTTCCTACTCAGCCACGTCTTTGAGTGAACTTAAAAACTTCCAAAACAGTAGATAATGGTAGTTGTGTCAGGCTTCTTCATAATACGCCCTATAGCTAATGTCCTACCAACCGTGACGACGAAAACATAGACCTGATTAGGATAGAACTGTGTTTTCATTCATAAGTTATCTTGTGTTTCAGGCGCGAGGTATTCCATAGAGAATGGAACGCTCATAATAAAAGGTCCGAAGGTGAGCGACACTAACTCGTACACGTGCGAGGCGAAGAACGAGGTCGGCGCAGTCAGTGCGACGTTCAGAACGAACATCAATCGTGAGTACTTACGGTTTTCATCTACATAAATGAATTCAAACAAAACTGAAAAATATCTAGGTATAACACAAACTTGCAACTTATGACATTTGGCGTGTACGTAATTATTTACAGAGGCACCACAAGTATCAGGAGTTACTATTAAGAAAGTGAGAATTGGAACGCCGGTTACTATCGAGTGCACGTAAGTGTTTTAATACTTGAACAAAAATAGTCGTTCTTGAAAACTACACCAATTAATTATGAATATGACCAATAAATCGACAGTTTCCAATACAAGTTATTCGTCTTCGTTGCGATGATTCCATTCACTAACTATCTTTATTTTAACTGTAAACATAACCTAAAAATAACATAATTATATAATATACTAACATAACTAAAACTATTAAAAAACTAAAATATGGCGTCGAAAAATTCCTCCGCATCGCTGTCAACTGCTAAAGTACCCAAGAGACTGGCGGCATTGCCACGTTGTATGGCATTTCTAAGCCTCTGGCCAAGGTAAAAGCCAGCCCTTGGGTCACGGGAAGTGTCAACCAGCCCTTTGGAGATTTCGTTGAACAAACTATGAGCACTCGAACCCCACGGCCCAAGGGTTTCAACTCCAAACAGCTCGAAAATATAATTACCGATAATCACACTAATATTATAAAGGCGAAAGTTTGTGAGTGTGTGTGTGTGTGTATGTTTGTTACTTCTTCACGCTCAAACGGCTGGACCGATTTGGATGAAATTCGGTATGTAGACAGCTTATACCCTGGATTAACACATAAGCTACTTTTTATCCCGAAAAAATGAATGAATCTTACTTGGATTGATGAAAAGGCCGTTTAACTTCCATGTGATACTTGGCTTGGGAAGACCGGCTGCGATACAAGGAATTCTCAGCAAAGCGTCTCCCTCAGTGCTTTCATAAATGTAAGAAATAGTTGAAACTATTTTTGGATGATCTACAAAAAGAAAAAACTTAAAAAAAAACAATCAATTTTAATGTTTATGTAGCACAAAAAATTGAAGCAGTCATCCCGTGGGATGAGCAAGAAATTCAAATATATTTGTTACTCTTTCAAACTCAAACGCCTCGACCGATTTTGATGAAATTTGGTGTGGAAGTAGCTGACCCTCTGGATAAACACATTAGCTACTTTTTATTTCGAAAAATAGAGAAAGAACGAAAGAAAGAAAAAGTATTTATTGTGACTAGCACAGGAAGATCACCAACTTAACTAAAATCACAATAATAAAAGTTTAAAACAAAAAAAAAACAAGTAAATAATCACACTATCACACTTCACACTATCACACTAATATTATAAAGGCGAAAGTTTGTGAGTGTGTGTGTGTATGTTTGTTACTTCTTCACGTTCAAACGGCTAGACCGATTTAAATGAAATTCGGTATGTAGACAGCTTATACCCTGAGTTAACACATAGGCTACTTTTTATTCCGAAAAAATGTAGTGCTCCCGTGGGATGAGCAAGGAATTCAAATATATTTGTTACTCTTTCAAACTCAAACAGCTCGACCGATTTTGATATAATTTGGTGTGGAAATAGCAGACATCCTGTGTACACATAGCACACATAGGCTACTTTACATCCTGAAAAAATGTAGTGTTCCCGTGGGATGAGCAATTTTTTTGTGAATACTTTTCTCACCGATTAAATAATACACGTTTTAGTGTATCTCATAAACCGCGGGTAACACCACGGGGCGCAGCTAGTGTTATTATACTTTTGCCGCTCGAGGTTTTCCGCAGCAGCAGCAGCAGTGCCAGCACAGCACGCAGAGCCAGAAAGATGGGATGGCGCAAGAGTATCGACACACGTTGCGTCCCACACTAAACGCCTTCCCAACTTCCATGGAAATAAAGACATGTCGTCCGGTCTCTTGCCATCGTCGCGTGCCAGCCATTGGGTTCTAATACAGCTGGAATGCCAACGATGACAAGGGCTCGTCGGATAATGTCATTGATGTTCGCGTGCCGTGCTAAGCGACCCGCACTTCGGCTGCAAGACAGGCCGTGGTGTCCGAGGCTGTTGACAACTTCGCCACAGTGACAGCGATGAGGAGAACAAGAAGGAGCTCCTAGTCGCAGGGAAGCAGCGAGGCGGAAAATAGTGTCGTCGGACAAAGTGTCTATGTTTGACGACGGAAGAGCATGAAGCCACAGACCCGACTCCCACTTACCCACAGCCAGTAGCTTACGCTCTGCAGTAGTAGCAGACGTATCAAGTAAATTGTTCTGCACTACTCTGCAGAGCGGCTCATCCCACCGTCTCTGGGAAAATGGATTTTCGAGTGGGCCTGAATTCAGGCAAGCGAGTCTCCAGGTATCTATAGCCTCGGTGAAACAAGTCACGTCAAAATTAACCAGTATCGAGGCTAGGATTTTCCTGATTAATTTATCTGTGCCGTGGACCGAGCATATGAATGCCGGTAAACTAATAATAGAAATTTTGCGGACGCCGAGGCCTCCCATACGAATGGGAAGAGTAGCTTGTGCCCAAGCACGGTCGTCCAAGGCCACATTTAAGATCGAAGTTAAAGTTTGTCGGATAATTTTGTCCATTTTATCTAAAAGGTGAGTGTGCTTCCATAAATGGGAAGCGCGAAGGAAATATGTTAATTTAGGGCCGAAACAGCAGTAACGGATTAATGTTATGGCCGAGTGCATGTTAATTTGGGACAATCTTTCCAAAACGTCATTGAAATTTTGAATTTTTTCTTCAATAAAAAAGAAAAAAAGAAAAAAAAAGAAAAGAAAAGAAAAGAATTTTCATAGATAGGAGACCCCAGGAGACAAAGAGAATTTTTTCAATAATTTTGATTTCGGGGCTACTTATTGCGTTAAATTTGGGAAGTGTTAGATGTCTGTCGGTACCGTCCGCTAAGAATAGTTCACATTTCGAAAGATTGAGATCAAGGCCAATGGAATAAAGTTCATTTTTAAGAATTGAAGGTCATTTAAAACAGTTTCTACATCGCCTCCCAAGGTTGCGTCATAAAGATACCAAACGATAAATTTGGAATTTAGCTGTCGAATAATTGGGTGAAGGGCTAAACTAAAAATCACTGGCCCGAGGGGGTCACCTTGTTGACAACCAACAGCAGATTCCAGAAGGTTGTCCCGATACAGTAATTTAGAAGGGTGTCTGTAACATTGCCAAAGGAAACTATAAATTTGGGGTATTTCTTTTCTAGTTTCTGCCAGCAAGGTGTCCCTATTAACAGAATTGAAGGCATTCTTTATGTCAACCTTCAGGATGACCTCAACTTTGCCAGAGTTTAGGTAGGTCGATAAGGCGTGTACGGCAGCCTCACAGCCCCCTTTGGAGCCGTAACCTAGCTGCAGGGGCTGCAATTTTTTCGAAACAACCTCACCATAAAATTTACAGCAAATCTTGGCTGCTATACGACGGTAAGTAGTTCTCACGGCAATGGGACGAATGCCGCCATCCCTTTTACGCAGGGCACATAGATTGACCCCGTATAGAACGTCGATGACGGCCTCGTTCACCTTGCCGGAGAGCATGAGGTTAATCAGAGCCGTAAGCTCCTTCAAGAACAACTCACCAGCTGCCCCGGCGCCTGAACAAATAAGGTCCTTAAGGTGCTGAGGACTCAGGCCGTCGGGGCCACCAGCAGAGCCGCTCCGGAAGGAGCAAACGGCTGTGACCAACTCTCAACCTGTAATGGTGAGGGAGTGATTATCCAGATCAGGGGGGTCGGGAAAAGAAGGGCCATCCGCTGGGGCAGGGTGTTTGCTCTCCAGAGCTGCGAGTGTTTCTGCCACCACATCACTACTAAAAAGAATACTGGCTGCTCCGCTAATGTCACCTTCCCCTAACTTGGATTCTACCAGATGGAAAGAGGTATATCTCTGTGTCGGTAATTTTAAATCTAAATTATGAGCCGAAATATTAAAGTTTTCTTTAATTTGTGCAGTTAAAGTCTTTTTGGTAGCCAAATTCTTTTGTACATGTAGAATTCTGTAAGGGAAGGTGAGCAGCTGTTCCCAAGCACTTGTTTTAAATAAACTTCGACCAGAATTCGGCAACTTTAACAGCATTATCGTTGGCCTCGCAAAGGTCTTCCATAGAGCAGGCGTTATTTCACAGATAGCACGACACGAGGTGAAGCATCGTTTACCATGTGGCTCCGCAGTTGCACTGTGGCTCATCGGAGTACCCCCACCCGACTAAGTTGTACCTGCAGCGGCCTTCCTGGCTTACTACATGCTTAAAGCACAGGGTTGCGCTTGAATCTTACTTAGTTGTCCAGTACGTTCACAAGCAAAGCGGGCTTCAACAACGATGGTGAAAAAGATGATATGACATTTCTAAAGTGTTTACTTGTAAATGTTCAATTGTATATTCTTTAATCGTTTCATAATCCTTCAGGGTCCTCAAAGGTAAACCAAAACCACAAATATCATGGCGATTTATGGACCAGTCCAACTCCTATTTGCCAATTCGCGGATCAGACGAAGTGCTGCATATATCAAGGGTGGAGAACAAAGACGCGGGGCGCTACAAGTGTGTGGCAAAGAACAAAGTCGGAAGTAGTGAACACATTACAACACTCGAGGTTCAAGGTAGGCAGATGTTGCAAACAGATGTGATGCTTTGAGATCGCATTTCTAGCATAGACAAACAAAAGTATTTTAAAAAAAAATTAACATTGCAACCAATCTATTTACAGATTTTCCAAAAATAGTTTCAAGTGTTTCTAACATCTATGAAAGCACTGAAGGAGACGCTTTGCTGAAGATTCCTTGTTTCGCCGCCGGTCTGCCCAAGCCAAGCATCACTTGGAAGTTGAACGGTCTTGTCATCAATCCAAGTAAGATACTTACACTAACATTTTATCCTACTCAGCCACGTCTTTGAGTGAACCAACCGCTGTGAACAAAACATAGACCTGATTATGATAGAACCGTGTTTTCATTCATATGTTATCTTGTGTTTCAGGCGCGAGGTATTCCATACAGAATGGAATGCTCATAATAAAAGATCCGAAGGTGAGCGACACTAACTCGTACACGTGCGAGGCGAAGAACGAGGTCGGCGCTGTCAGTGCGACGTTCAGAACGTACATCAATCGTGAGTACTTACGGTTTTCATCTACTTAGATAAGTTCAAACAAAACTGAAAGATATCTAGGTGTAACACAAACTTGCAAGTTTTGACATTTGGCGTGTACTTAATTATTTACAGAGGCACCACAAGTATCAGGAGTTACTAATAAGAAAGTGAGAATAGGAATGCCGGCTACTATCGAGTGCACGTAAGTGTTTTAAAACTTGAATTTAAAAAAATAGGCGTTCTTGAAAAATATACCAATTACCTACGAATAGATGACCAATAAATCGACAACTTGTTAACTTTACTGTTAGTGTTTTACATGAAATCAAGATAACTAAATTCAATCAACTGTTTGTCATATTTTTAAATTACAGTATAATAAAGCAATCTTAAGAAGGTGTGCGCTATTTTAAAATCTAAACGCAAATGTGCCGCTCCGCTTGTGTACAGCAGTTTTTATACTACCCGCCGTTCAACCGTCGTCGACTGTCGTTTCTTGACTGCAATGTTGCCAACACGGCCATGCTGCATGGTGTCTACCCCAGGCACCACTCGAGTCTGGGTGGAATTCTGAAATTGAAATTGGTGCATGTTAAAATTTTGAAAGAATCAACACTTGAAGAAGTATTGCACATTTTTATTCATGGATTGCAGTGCCATTTCCCCGCACCCAAAGGGACAGTGCCACACTTAGGAGACCAGGTTTACAATTGAAAAAATCACTTGCATTCGAAGAGCATTTCATTCACTCAAGCGTACCAAGTTGATCTTGTTCAAGACAAAGCAAAGCAAAACATTTATATTTCAACATAATGTTAAACAACAATAATATTAATATAAACAATACAGTATTCTAGCCAGGCTCGCAAGCTAAATACAGGAATAGTATTACAAAAAGGTTTATGGGCTAAGGATGCTCAAACTGTAAATAAGATTTAAACAATCAAGCTGAAATAATAACAAATTAGTAAATAAAATAATAAATCAAATATATACTTTGGCAACACGGTTTGTTATTATTACTACATTTACATGGTCTAATCTTCAATATTAATCCATGGTTTTATACTTTCCGCCACGGCTATTCCATTATACTTTTTAGAGCTTTTTAGGCTACCTCTTAAATCTGATATCTCATATCTATCATTATTTAGTACTTTCATAATCTGGAACGGACCTTTGAATGCCGGTAAAAGTTTTCGACTTTGAACATCATTATTTTGGCTTTGAATTTTGACCAGTACCAAGTCCCCTTCTTTATACCGTGTGGCTTTGATTCGGGTTTTGTTGAATCTTCTTTTCTGTTCCTCTGCACTAACTTTAACATTCTCGTCTACCTTTTCGCGCAACTTTGACACGGCTATCAATGCTTCGCTATCTATATCTGGGGCGAGACTATCACTATCCGTACGTAATCTATATCCAAACATTACCTCACTAGGGACGGCTCGAGTAGTTTTGTGCATATATAGCCATATGCAGCCTAAAATTTCTACCCGAACAATATTGAGTAAATTTATTTGAAGTGAAACATGATCCCCCATCACTAATTATTCTCGTAGGGTTACCAAATGTTTTAGATATACCCTCTTACTCTTTAATAACACCAGCCACATTGGTTTTGCGCACTGCAGATATAAATACGAATTTCGTGAAAGAATCTACAATTACCAGCAAATATTTATTTTTGGTTTTAGTTGTAACAAAGGGTCCAAGATGGTCAAGGTGGAGAGTATGGAAGGGTTGTGCATATTTTGGCAGGGGATACAGCAAGCCCTCCTTGGCACCTCCCTTATTTTTAAAATATATACAATTAAGACAGTTTTTGACGTACTTTTTCACAATTTTACGCATACGTGGAAACCAATATCGTGTACGTATACGCTTTACACACTTGTCTACAGAAAAATGACCTAGGTATATCGTCATGATTACACCGTATGATTTGCCAAATACATTTTTTTGGAACAACCCATTTACGACCTTGACTAGTTCTCCTATAAACTTTTCCGCCTAAAAGCTCATAATATTAAAAACATCTTTACGTTCGTCGGCCTCTCCTGATTCTAAAACGTCGCGTATTTTGACTATCTTAGAGTCTTGTACCTGTACTACCAGTAACCAATCTGCCTCCGTAATTGACATAATAATCTCCGATTCCGATTTTTCCCCGGATAGCACGGGATTGCGACTCAAGGCATCTACATGTTGCGTCCGAGATCCTTCCCTATGGATGATGTCAAACGAGAATTCTTGAGTTGATAGAACCCATCGGGCTATACGTGGGATAATGTTTTTTTTAGTTAATGCATAACTAACGGCGCTGCAATCAGTAATTATTTTAAATTGCCTACCTAACAAGTATAAACGGAATTTTTGAAGAGAACATACAATGGCTAACGGTTCCAACTCAAAAGAATGGTATTTCTTTTCATATTTGTTGATTTGCCTACTATAGTAATGTATGACCTTTTCGCCCTCATTATCTATCTGGGTGAGTATACCTGCAATGCCGTCTCTACTCGCGTCTGTATATAAAATCTTATCTTTGGTTGGATCAAAAATAGCCAAAACGCTTTCCGAGGTTAATTTATCCCTTAAACTGTGAAACACCCGATTTTGAACATCATCCCATACCATTTCTTTAATAGTTTTGTAAGTGGAGCCGATAGAATTGCACAGTTTCGAATAAATTTACGAAAATAACTAATTAGTCCTAAAAACTGTCGAAGCTGGTGAACCGTTTTGGGTATTGGGAAGCTCTTAACAGCCTCTAATTTAGTATCATTTGGCATAACGCAACCTGGTTTAATTTTATAATCTAAGAATTCAATTTCGTGTTGGAAGAAATGACATTTTTTTTAAATTTAATGTCAAGGCCATTTGTTTTGAATATCTATAATACATCTTATCTAATAGTCTTATATTTTATTCTACAGCCTCACTAACCAAATATACGTCATCTAAATAAATAATTACATTGCCGAATCTCAAATTATCTAGCACTTTGTTCATCGTTTGTTGAAAACATGCAGGGGCTTGGCCAAACCAAATGGAAGTCTTAAAAACTCGTAATGACCATCTTCAGTTATGAAAGCCGTCTTCTGTATCGAATTTTTATGTAAACAAATTTGGTAATGGTGCCGATTCTCTTGTCACAAATGCCTCTAAACTAGACTAAAAATCACTAAAATTTAGTTTATTCCTGTCAAGCGACGATTTCCCATTCTGAAATTGACTAAAGTGACACAACTTCACTATATTTTAGTTTGACAGGACTAAGATTGTACGGAGTTAAGTATTAGTTTAGTGAAAATGGCAATTTTGCTATTCTGAATTTGACTGTTTTCACCTAAAATTTTAATTATCAAACTAAATCAGACTATGTTCAATCGCGATTAAAAAGGTGTGGAATAAAATTAGTTGACATGAACTAAAATTCACACCGAGACCTTGACTTCGGATGCAAAAATAGTAGTGTATTTTTTTCTTTTCTTTTACATATATCTCGAAAACGGTGAGTCCTATCGCAAAAATAATGAAAATTTGGCCCCCCTTTATAAATTCCATAAACCCCTAAGATTCAACATGTAGGTATCAAAAAAAAAGGTACAAAAAAAAAAGGTACCAAAAAAAAAGGTACCTACATTCCATATAAAACACGTTGAAGCTGCCCCCTCCATGCGCCCCTCCAGCTCTAAAAGATATTTGACCCGGTAACGATAGCGATGTCGGTGAACAAAATATGACAAGCCTGTCACTTCATAGTGATTTCGTTAGTTCCAATTAAAGCCACCGGGTCAAATATACTACAGGCACTATACCACGCGGAGTCACGATTGTCAAACTCTATTTTAGTTGTGTCAAAATTGTTATTAAATTTAGAGGTTTTTTTTTGCAGAATAGCTCTAAGATTCTCATAGCAAAAAGTAAGGAATTTTAGTGATAGTTTAATTAGTTTAGTTCGGTGTACAACAGAATGGGCACCATTAGCCACTTTTCAAATCTAAACTTGTAAAACATTTATATCCTAAGCCTTAAGCCTATCTATTAAATCTTCAATCCGCGGCATAGGGTATTTGTCTTTTATCGTAATTTTATTTAACGCCCTATAGTCAATGCAGAGCCTTTTTTCGCCGTTTTTCTTGTTTACTCCGCATTCTCCGCATTCTAGAACAGAATATATATTTATTTCACTAAAATTACATTCAGATGAATTGAAATTCCTGGACCTCACACTAGGATTCCCTGATTTACTAAAAGGAGAGGACTGGCATAAGGAGAATTGCTATCGCGCACAATTTTACTTTCGAGTAATTCTGCCACCATTTCTCTAATTGTTTGCCTATCCGAAAATGAGGCTCTAAAGGGTTTGCACTGAACTGGCTGCGAACTTGATAATTTAATTGTCATTTCGTAGTTAGTCACTTTTCTAAACACTTTTATATTTGAAGCGGATCAATCACTATCTATTCAGCAGGGCAAGTTAGAATAGGAACGCCGGCTACTATCGAGTGCACGTAAGAGTTTTAATCATTGATTAAAACAAAATAGGCGTTCTTGAAAAATACACCAATTAACTACGAATAGATGACCAATAAATCGACAACTCAAGTCTTTTTGCGAAAATCAGTGTTTCCAATACAAGTTTTTCTTCTTCGTTGCGGTGATTCCATATACTTCTTTTAAATAAGCTTCGACCGGAAATCGGCAACTTCAACAGCGTTATCGTTGGCCTCGCAAAGGTCTTCCATAGAGCAGGGGTCATTGCACAGAGAGCAAGACAAGAGGTGAAGCATCGTTTACGATGTGGCTCATCGCAGTACCCCCCCCCCCCTCCCCCTCCCCCCCCCCCCCCCCCCCCCGACTAATATGTACCTGCAGTGACCTTCACGGCTTAATTCACGCTTAAAGCACAGGGAGGCGCTTGAATCTTACTTAGTTGATTCAGCAACGATGGTGAAAAGGATGATACGACATTACTAAAGTGTTTATTACTTGTAAATGTTCAATTGTATGTTCTTCAATCGTTTCATAATCTTTCAGGGTTCTCAAAGGTGAACCAAAACCACAAATATCATGGAGATTTTTGGACCAGTCCAACACCGATTTTCCGATTCCCGGATCAGACAAAGTGCTGCATATTTCAAGTGTGGAGAACAAAGACGCGGGGCGCTACAAGTGTGTGGCAAAGAACAAAGTCGGAAGTAGTGAACACATTACAACACTCGAGGTTCAAGGTAGGCAGATGTTGCAAACAGATGTGATGCTTTGAGATCGCATTTCTAGCAGAGACAAACAAAAGTATTTTTAAAAAAAATTAACATTGTAACCAATCTATTTACAGATTTTCCAAAAATAATTTCAAGTGTTTCTAACATCTATGAGAGCACCGAGGGAGACGCTTTGCTGAAGATTCCTTGTGTCGCAGCCGGTCTGCCTAAGCCAAGCATCACTTGGAAGTTGAACGGTCTTGTCATCAATCCAAGTAAGATACTTACACTAACATTTTATCCTACTCAGCCACGTCTTTGAGTGAACCAACAGCTGTGAACAAAACATAGACCTGATTATGATAGAGCCGTGTTTTCATTCATATGTTATCTTGTGTTTCAGGCGCGAGGTATTCCATAGAGAGTGGAATGCTCATAATAAAAGATCCGAAGGTGAGCGATACTAACTCGTACACGTGCGAGGCGAAGAACGAGGTCGGCGCAGGCAGCGCGACATTCAGAACTTACATTAATCGTGAGTACTTACGGTTTTCATCTACTTAGATAAGTTCAAACAAAACTGAAAGATATCTAGGTGTAACACAAACTTGCAAGTTTTGACATTTGGCGTGTACTTAATTATTTACAGAGGCACCACAAGTATCAGGAGTTACTAATAAGAAAGTGAGAATAGGAACGCCGGCTACTATCGAGTGCACGTAAGTGTTTTAATACTTGAATTAAAAAAAATAGGCGTTCTTAAAAAATACACCAATTACTTACGAATAGATGACCAATAAATCGACGACTCAAGAGTCTTTTTGCAAAAATCAGTGTTTTCAATACAAGTTATTCTTCTTCGTTGCGATGATTCCATTTATTTCTTTTAGCCACTGAAACGACCATTGGACGAAAGTGAGCCTGAACGAACAATGACAGCGCGCGCGTTACCTTTTTATTTTTGTGTGTGGACCCAACCTTTGCGTTCTAGGTTCTTTGGAAAGGTGGTTAGGTACTGTATATTTTTGCCAAAAGCTGTGAGGTTGTATCGGCATTACGAACAAAGTTGTCTGTGGTTGAAAATCAGTTTGCGGAACGAGAGGTGCGCGCGGGAGGCGTTTGTTTACCGAGATTAATGCTCGTATTTCAAAGCTTTGGAAGAACAAAGATAAATATTATGATATCATTTGATTATTTGACACATACGTAATATTTTAGGCAAAAAAAATAGGGTTATCGCTTTGGATTTTGAAATAATATTTTAATTGTTTTTTATTGGCGGTAATATAAACAAACTGTATTTTTTTCTTTTTTTTAAAACTAAGTCATCTATTGTTCTAAATCAAAATTCGTAATCTAGCCTAGTCTATCCACTTTAGGAAACAGTCATTCGTTGAATGTCCATTGATACAAATTTCTTGTGTACAAGCTGTGTATAAGTGGCTAGGCGCCCCGTCGCGCGCCGACAAAAAGTCTCATATTTCTCAAGGACAATCCTAATGATATCGCGCGGGGAGCGCTATGCGTCAGTGGTTAAATAAGCTTTGACGAGAATTCAGCAACTTCAACAGCGTTACCGTTGGCCTCTCAAAGGTCTTCCATAGAGCAGGTGTCATTGCACAGAGAGTACGATAAGACGTGAAGCATCGTTTACGATGTGGCTCCGCAGTTGCACTGTGACTCATCGGATTACACCTGACTACTTTGTACCTGCAGCGACCCTCCTGGTTTACTACACGCTTAAAACACTGGGAGGCGCTTGAATCTTACTTACTTGATTCAGCAACGATGGTGATAAGGATGATAAGTGTTTACTTGTAACTGTTCAATTGTATAATATATTCTTCAATCGTTTCATAATCTTTCAGGGTTCTCAAAGGTAAACCAAAACCACAAATATCATGGCAATTTATGGACCACTCCAACTCCGATTTGCCAATTCCCGGATCAGACAAAGTGCTGCATATTTCAAGGGTGGAGAACAAAGACGCGGGGCGCTACAAGTGTGTGGCAAAGAACAAAGTCGGAAGTAGTGAACACATTACAACACTCGAGGTTCAAGGTAGGCAGATGTTGCAAGCAGATGTGATGCTTTGAGATCGCATTTCTAGCAGAGACAAACAAAACTATTGTAAAAAAAAATTAACATTTTAACCAATCTATTTACAGATTTTCCAAAAATAGTCTCAAGTGTTTCTAACATCTATGAGAGCACCGAGGGAGACGCTTTGCTGAAGATTCCTTGTGTCGCCGCCGGTCTGCCCAAGCCAAGCATCACTTGGAAGTTGAACGGTCTTGCCATCAATCCAAGTAAGATACTTACACTAACATTTTATCCTATTCAGCCACGTCTTTGAGTGAACCAACAGCTGTGAACAAAACATAGACCTGATTATGATAGAGCCGTGTTTTCATTCATATGTTATCTTGTGTTTCAGGCGCGAGGTATTCCATAGAGAATGGAATGCTCATAATAAAAGATCCGAAGGTGAGCGATACTAACTCGTACACGTGCGAGGCGAAGAACGAGGTCGGCGCAGGCAGCGCGACGTTCAGAACTTACATCAATCGTGAGTACTTACGGTTTTCATCTACTTAGATAAGTTCAAACAAAACTGAAAGATATCTAGGTGTAACACAAACTTGCAAGTTTTGACATTTGGCGTGTACTTAATTATTTACAGAGGCACCACAAGTATCAGGAGTTACTAATAAGAAAGTGAGAATAGGAACGCCGGCTACTATCGAGTGCACGTAAGTGTTTTAATACTTGAATTAAAAAAATAGGCGTTCTTAAAAAATACACCAATTAATTACGAATAGATGACCAACAAATCGACGACTCAAGAGTCTTTTTGCGAAAATCAGTGTTTTCAATACAAGTTATTCTTCTTCGTTGCGATGATTCCATTTATTTCTTTTAACCACTGAAACGACCATTGGACGAAAGTGAGCCTGAACGAACAATGACAGCGCGCGCGTTACCTTTTTATTTTTGTGTGTGGACCCAACCTTTGCGTTCTAGGTTCTTTGGAAAGGTGGTTAGGTACGGTATATTTTTGCCAATAGCTGTGAGGTTGTATCGGCATTACGAACAAAGTTGTCTGTGGTTGAAAATCAGTTTGCGGAACGAGAGGTGCGCGCGGGGGGCGTTTGTTTACCGAGATTAATGTTCGTATTTCAAAGCTTTGGAAGAACAAAGATAAATATTATGATGTCATTTGATTATGTGACACATACGTAATATTTTAAGCAAAAAAAAATAGGGTTATCGCTTTGGATTTTGAAATAATATTTAATTTTTTTTTTATTGGCGGTAATATAAACAAACTGTATTTTTTTTTTTTTTTTTAAGTCATCTATTGTTCTAAATCAAAATTCGTAATCTAGCCTAGTCTATCCACTTTAGGAAACAGTCATTCGTTGAATGTCCATTGATACAAATTTCTTGTGTACAAGCTGTGTATAAGTGGCTAGGCGCCCCGTCGCGCGCCGACAAAAAGTCTCATATTTCTCAAGGACAATCCTAATGATATCGCGCGGGGAGCGCTATGCGTCAGTGGTTAAATAAGCTTTGACGAGAATTCAGCAACTTCAACAGCGTTACCGTTGGCCTCTCAAAGGTCTTCCATAGAGCAGGTGTCATTGCACAGAGAGTACGATAAGACGTGAAGCATCGTTTACGATGTGGCTCCGCAGTTGCACTGTGACTCATCGGATTACACCTGACTACTTTGTACCTGCAGCGACCCTCCTGGTTTACTTCACGCTTAAAACACTGGGAGGCGCTTGAATCTTACTTACTTGATTCAGCAACGATGGTGATAAGGATGATACGACATGTCTAAAGTGTTTACTTGTAAATGTTCAATTGTATAATATATTCTTCAATCGTTTCATAATCTTTCAGGGTCCTTAAAGGTAAACCAAAACCACAAATATCATGGCAATTTATGGACCACTCCAACTCCGATTTGCCAATTCCCGGATCAGACAAAGTGCTGCATATTTCAAAGGTGGAGAACAAAGACGCGGGGCGCTACAAGTGTGTAGCAAAGAACAAAGTCGGAAGTAGTGAACACATTACAACACTCGAGGTTCAAGGTAGGCAGATGTTGCAAGCAGATGTGATGCTTTGAGATCGCATTTCTAGCAGAGACAAACAAAACTATTGTAAAAAAAAATTAACATTGCAACCAATCTATTTACAGATTTTCCAAAAATAGTTTCAAGTATTTCTAACATCTATGAGAGCACCGAGGGAGACGCTTTGCTGAAGATTCCTTGTGTCGCCGCCGGTCTGCCCAAGCCAAGCATCACTTGGAAGTTGAACGGTCTTGTCATCAATCCAAGTAAGATACTTACACTAACATTTTATCCTACTCAGCCACGTCTTTGAGTGAACCAACAGCTGTGAACAAAACATAGACCTGATTATGATAGAGCCGTGTTTTCATTCATATGTTATCTTGTGTTTCAGGCGCGAGGTATTCCATAGAGAATGGAATGCTCATAATAAAAGATCCGAAGGTGAGCGATACTAACTCGTACACGTGCGAGGCGAAGAACGAGGTCGGCGCAGGCAGCGCGACGTTCAGAACTTACATCAATCGTGAGTACTTACGGTTTTCATCTACTTAGATAAGTTCAAACAAAACTGAAAGATATCTAGGTGTAACACAAACTTGCAAGTTTTGACATTTGGCGTGTACTTAATTATTTACAGAGGCACCACAAGTATCAGGAGTTACTAATAAGAAAGTGAGAATAGGAACGCCGGCTACTATCGAGTGCACGTAAGTGTTTTAATACTTGAATTAAAAAAAATAGGCGTTCTTAAAAAATACACCAATTAATTACGAATAGATGACCAATAAATCGACGACTCAAGAGTCTTTTTGCGAAAATCAGTGTTTTCAATACAAGTTATTCTTCTTCGTTGCGATGATTCCATTTATTTCTTTTAGCCACTGAAACGACCATTGGACGAAAGTGAGCCTGAACGAACAATGACAGCGCGCGCGTTACCTTTTTATTTTTGTGTGTGGACCCAACCTTTGCGTTCTAGGTTCTTTGGAAAGGTGGTTAGGTACGGTATATTTTTGCCAATAGCTGTGAGGTTGTATCGGCATTACGAACAAAGTTGTCTGTGGTTGAAAATCAGTTTGCGGAACGAGAGGTGCGCGCGGGGGGCGTTTGTTTACCGAGATTAATGTTCGTATTTCAAAGCTTTGGAAGAACAAAGATAAATATTATGATGTCATTTGATTATGTGACACATACGTAATATTTTAAGCAAAAAAAAATAGGGTTATCGCTTTGGATTTTGAAATAATATTTAATTTTTTTTTTATTGGCGGTAATATAAACAAACTGTATTTTTTTTTTTTTTTTTAAGTCATCTATTGTTCTAAATCAAAATTCGTAATCTAGCCTAGTCTATCCACTTTAGGAAACAGTCATTCGTTGAATGTCCATTGATACAAATTTCTTGTGTACAAGCTGTGTATAAGTGGCTAGCCGCCCCGTCGCGCGCCGACAAAAAGTCTCATATTTCTCAAGGACAATCCTAATGATATCGCGCGGGGAGCGGGACGCGTCAGTGGTTAAATAAGCTTTCAACAGCGTAACCGTTGGCCTCTCAAAGGTCTTCCATAGAGCAGGTGTCATTGCACAGAGAGTACGATAAGACGTGAAGCATCGTTTACGATGTGGCTCCGCAGTTGCACTGTGACTCATCGGATTACACCTGACTACTTTGTACCTGCAGCGACCCTCCTGGTTTACTACACGCTTAAAACACTGGGAGGCGCTTGAATCTTACTTACTTGATTCAGCAACGATGGTGATAAGGATGATACGACATGTCTAAAGTGTTTACTTGTAAATGTTCAATTGTATAATATATTCTTCAATCGTTTCATAATCTTTCAGGGTCCTCAAAGGTGAACCAAAACCACAAATATCATGGCAATTTATGGACCACTCCAACTCCGATTTGCCAATTCCCGGATCAGACAAAGTGCTGCATATTTCAAAGGTGGAGAACAAAGACGCGGGGCGCTACAAGTGTGTAGCAAAGAACAAAGTCGGAAGTAGTGAACACATTACAACACTCGAGGTTCAAGGTAGGCAGATGTTGCAAGCAGATGTGATGCTTTGAGATCGCATTTCTAGCACAGACAAACAAAAGTATTGTAAAAAAAAATTACATTGTAACCAATCTATTTACAGATTTTCCAAAAATAATTTCAAGTGTTTCTAACATCTATGAGAGCACCGAGGGAGACGCTTTGCTGAAGATTCCTTGTGTCGCCACCGGTCTGCCCAAGCCAAGCATCACTTGGAAGTTGAACGGCCTTGTCATCAATCCAAGTAAGATACTTCCACTAACATTTTATCCTACTCAGCGACGTCTTTGAGTGAACCAACCGCCGTGAACAAAACATAGACCTGATTATGATAGAACTATGTTTTCATTCATAAGTTATCTTGTGTTTCAGGCGCGAGGTATTCCATACAGAATGGAATGCTCATAATAAAAGATCCGAAGGTGAGCGACACTAACTCATACACGTGCGAGGCGAAGAACGAGGTTGGCGCAGTCAGTGCGACGTTCAGAACGTACATCAATCGTGAGTACTTACGGTTTTCATCTACTTAGATAAATTCAAATAAAACTGAAAGATATCTATCTAGGTGTAACACAAACTTGCAAGTTTTGACATTTGGCGTGTACTTAATTATTTACAGAGGCACCACAAGTATCAGGAGTTACTAATAAGAAAGTGAGAATAGGAACGCCGGCTACTATCGAGTGCACGTAAGTGTTTTAATAATTGTTTAAAAAAAAATAAGCGTTCTTGTAAAATACACCAATTAACTACGAACAGATGACCAATAAATCGACAACT
Source organism: Cosmia pyralina (assembly GCA_946251885.1). NCBI lineage: Eukaryota > Metazoa > Arthropoda > Insecta > Lepidoptera > Noctuidae > Cosmia > Cosmia pyralina. The sequence continues at coordinate 17,540,644 of OX276342.1, read as the reverse complement.
CAAGAGTCTTTTTGCGAAAATCAGTGTTTCCAATACAAGTTATTCTTCTTTGTTGCGATGATTCCATTTACTTCTTTTAAATAAGCTTCGACCGGAAATCGGCAACTTCAACAGCGTTATCGTTGGCGTCGCAAAGGTCTTCCATAGAGCAGGGGTCATGGCACAGAGAGTACGATAAGACGTGAAGCATCGTTTACGATGTGGCTCCGCAGTTGCACTGTGACTCATCGGATTACACCTGACTACTTTGTACCTGCAGCGACCCTCCTGGTTTACTACACGCTTAAAACACTGGGAGGCGCTTGAATCTTACTTACTTGATTCAGCAACGATGGTGATAAGGATGATACGACATGTCTAAAGTGTTTACTTGTAAATGTTCAATTGTATAATATATTCTTCAATCGTTTCATAATCTTTCAGGGTCCTCAAAGGTGAACCAAAACCACAAATATCATGGCGATTTTTGGACCAGTCCAACTCCGATTTGCCGATTCCCGGATCAGACAAAGTGCTGCATATATCAAGGGTGGAGAACAAAGACGCGGGGCGCTACAAGTGTGTGACAAAGAACAAAGTCGGAAGTAGTGAACACATTACAACACTCGAGGTTCAAGGTAGGCAGATGTTGCAAACAGATGTGATGCTTTGAGATCGCATTTCTAGCAGAGACAAACAAAAGTATTTTTAAAAAAAATTAACATTGCAACCAATCTATTTACAGATTTTCCAAAAATAGTTTCAAGTGTTTCTAACATCTATGAGAGCACCGAGGGAGACGCTTTGCTGAAGATTCCTTGTGTCGCCGCCGGTCTGCCCAAGCCAAGCATCACTTGGAAGTTGAACGGTCTTGTCATTAATCCAAGTAAGATACTTCCACTAACATTTTATCCTACTCAGCGACGTCTTTGAGTGAACCAATCGCGGTGAACAAAACATACACCTGATTACGATAGAACTGTGTTTTCATTCATAAGTTATCTTGTGTTTCAGGCCAAGCCAAGCATCAATTGAAAGTTGAACGGTCTTGTCATCAATCCAAGTAAGATACTTCCACTAACATTTTATCCAGTAGGATAAAATGTTAGTGGAAGTATCTTACTTGGATTTATGACAAAACCGTTCAACCGACCGTTCACTCAAAGACGTCGCTGAGTACAGCCACGTCTTTGAGTGAACCAACCGCGGTAACAAAACATAGACCTGATTATGATAGAACTGTGTTTTCATTCATAAGTTATCTTAAGTTTCAGTCGCTAGGTATTCCATAAAGAATGGAATGCTCATAATAAAAGATCCGAAGGTGAGCGACACTAACTCGTACACGTGCGAGGCGAAGAACGAGGTCGGCGCTGTCAGTGCGACGTTCAGAACGTACATCAATCGTGAGTACTTACGGTTTTCATCTACTTAGATAAATTCAAACAAAACTGAAAGATATCTATGTAGGTGTAACACAAACTTGCAAGTTTTGACATTTGGCGTGTACTTAATTATTTACAGAGGCACCACAAGTATCAGGAGTTACTAATAAGAAAGTGAGAATAGGAACGCCGGCTACTATCGAGTGCACGTAAGTGTTTTATTAATTGAATAAAAAAAATAGGCGTTCTTGAAAAATACACCAATTAACTACGAATAGATGACCAATAAATCGACAACTCAAGAGTCTTTTTGTGAAAATCAGTTTTTCCAAAACCAGTTATTCTTCTTCGCTGCGATGATTCCATTTACTTCTTTTAAATAAGCTTCGACCGGGAATCGGCAACTTCAACAGCGTTATCGTTGGCGTCGCAAAGGTCTTCCATAGAGTTGGGGTCATGGCACAGAGAGTAAGTCAAGAGGTGAAGCATCGTTTACGATGTGGCTCCGCAGTTGCACTGTGGCTCATCGGAGTACGCCCACCCGACTAATATGTACCTGCAGCGACCCTCACGGCTTACTTCACGCTTAAAGCACAGGGAGGCGCTTGAATCTTACTTAGTTGATTCAGCAACGATGGTGAAAAGGATGATACGACATTACTAAAGTGTTTACTTGTAAATATTCAATTGTATATTCTTCAATCGTTTCATAATCTTTCAGGGTCCTCAAAGGTGAACCAAAACCACAAATATCATGGCGATTTTTGGACCAGTCCAACTCCGATTTGCCAATTCCCGGATCAGACAAAGTGCTGCATATTTCAAGGGTGGAGAACAAAGACGCAGGCCGCTACAAGTGTGTGGCAAAGAACAAAGTCGGAAGTAGTGAACACATTACAACACTCGAGGTTCAAGGTAGGCAGATGTTGCAAACAGATGTGATGCTTTGAGATCGCATTTCTAGCACAGACAAACAAAAGTATTGTAAAAAAAAAATTAACATTGTAACCAATCTATTTACAGATTTTCCAAAAATAGTTTCAAGTGTTTCTAACATGTATGAAAGCACTGAGGGAGACGCTTTGCTGAAGATTCCTTGTGTCGCCGCCGGTCTGCCCAAGCCAAGCATCACTTGGAAGTTGAACGGTCTTGTCATCAATCCAAGTAAGATACTTACACTAACATTTTATCCTACTCAGCCACGTCTTTGAGTGCACTAAAAACTTCCAAAACAGTAGTTAGTGGTAGTTGTGTCAGGCTTCTTCATAATACGCCCTATAGCTAATGTCCTACCAACCGCGGTGAACAAAACATAGACCTGATTATGTTAGATCTGTGTTTTCATTCATAAGTTATCGTGTTTCAGGCGCGAGGTATTCCATAGAGAATGGAATGCTCATAATAAAAGATCCGAAGGTGAGCGACACTAACTCGTACACGTGCGAGGCGAAGAACGAGGTCGGCGCAGTCAGTGCGACGTTCAGAACGCACATCAATCGTTAGTATTTACGGTTTTCGTCTACTTATATAAATTCAGACTAAACTGAAAGATATCTATCTAGGTGTAACAAAACTTGAAACTTATGACATTTGACGTGTACTTAATCATTTACAGAGGCACCACAAATAACAGGAGTTACTAATGAGAAAGTGAGGATAGGAACGTCGGCTACTATCGAGTGCACGTAAGTGTTTTAATACTTGAATAAAACTAGGCGTTCTTGGAAAATACACCAAATAACTATGAATGGATGACCAATAAATCGACAACTCAAGAATATTTTTGCGAAGATCAATATTTCCAATACAAGTTATTCTACACAATTATTCTAATTTTAACAGTATTATCGTTGGCCTTGCAAAGGTCTTCCATAGAGCAAGTATTATGCACAGAGAGCACGATACGAGGTGAAGTATCGTTTACCAAGTGGCGCCACAGTTGCACTGTGGCTCATCGGAGTACCCCCATCCGACTAAGTTATACCTGCAGCGACTCTATTGGCTTACTTCATGCTTAAAGCACAAGGTTGCGCTTGAATCTTACGTAGTTGTCCAGTAAGTTCACAAGCAAAGCGGGCTTCAGCGACGATGGTGAAAAAGATGATACGACATTTCTAAAGTGTTTACTTGTAAAGTTTAATTGTACATTCTTCAATCGTTTCATAATCTTTCAGGGTCGTTAAAGGTGAACCAAAACCACAAATATCATGGCGATTTATAGACCAGTCCAACTCCGATTTGCCAATTCGCGGATCAGACAAAGTGCTGCATATTTCAAGGGTGGAGAACAAAGACGCGGGGCGCTACAAGTGTGTAGCAAAGAACAAAGTCGGAAGCGATGAACATGTCACAACGCTTATTGTTGAATGTAAGTAACATAACATATACTTAGACTTATCTTTACATAACTAACAAATTTTGTCCCAGGGTGGAGACAGAAAATACTGATCACCACCTGTTTTGTCTAAGGTTTATAACTTCTTCCACTTTTTATTACGCATACTAAGATTTTTTTGGTACGAAGTTATTTAACGTGGCTTGCGACAGGAGTAAACTAGTAGAAATCGTCACGTACATAACTAAAAAGCGTTGTGCCCGAAAATTTAAGTTTCAAGTGTCAACAAAATTTAATTTTTTTTTAATACAGGGCCATCTGGTATAATTTTTTAATAATAATAATAATAAATAATAAATCATTTTTTTGCATAAAACATTTAACTACTTAAAAGTTATGTCCCTCGCACATTTCCGATATTGACAGAGTGAGATGGGTCATTGATCGGGCCAACGCCTTTTTTAAGGCCCGTTCATATTTAATCCTTCTAAAATTTACTGTACAAGAGACATATCCGCCATGACTCACGTACAAACAATATCGTCTGGTTCAAACACGTGCGACGCGCAGGTAGTCGATGACTTAACTGAATGTACAGCGTTTGGTTTGTGTGGAATGGACTTTATGTTGATTACGTGGACCAATAGCAACGCAGTCAAAATCTTCGGTACTCGTTTGTTAAAAAAACAGACTATAGAGGCTCTGTATCAATGTATAAATTAATGGATGTTTCTACCTATACTCTATTTGCAATAAGATTAGACATTTAAACAAACCTTTTTTACAGTCCGTTCAACCGATTTTCACTTCTATTGCGTTGGTGGCAAGACAAATGGCAGCTACAGTAAACAGTTGGTATTGTAACCACTTTTTTGCCTTTATTGTCATCCTTAGGCATACGGAATAGAAGTCAAAATTGGTTGAACGGACTGTAAAAAAGGTTTGTTTAAATGTCTAGTCTTATTGTAAATGAATTCACGATTTCAATCTATGCATAATTGTGTTTAAAAATCCGGCCAAATGCGAGTCAGACTCACGCACGAACGGTTCCGTACCACCGTACAATAAATAGCATTACATTATATTTAAAAAAAAAAACTAAACTGAGAATGTTTTTAAACTTAAAATTTTAACAATTGCAAAGATAACTTAGTATTTCATAATGATTCTGTGAATTACAAAGTTATTTTTGCAGTTGCACGAAATCGCCCATATTTAAACAAAATACCTTATGAATCGGCGTTTTTAGTATTGTTGATTAATACAGTGATGGTACATAATATACAGAAGTTTCAAATTTCTAACTTGTTTAATAGGGAGAATGCCTGGGTAAAAAAAAAAAGAAATTCTATTTAGTCCGTCAGTCAGATAATAAAAAAATATTAGACACGTATTTTTTGCTTTATCATATTAATAGAAAATTACTTGGGAAAAAGTCTTTTCGTATTATAGTAGGTATGAACTTAAAATGTAATCTCTTTGGCTATACTATTTGTATCTGGCTGGTTTTGGTATCGTTGCAAGTTTAAATTTTAAAGAACATAATTCCAAATTCAAATTAGGAAAATGTGTGATTTTCATTTGTTTTTCGTACTGTCAAGATGAGTGAATCCAATGAAGAAATTCGATACATTTTAAAGTTTTACTACAAAAAAGGTAAAAATGCAACGCAAGCCGCGAAAAAAATTTGCGATGTTTATGGACCCAGTGCAGTGTCTGTGAGAGTAGCACAAATTTGGTTTAAGCGTTTTCAATCCGGAAATTTTGATGTCAAAGATGCACGTCGCTCTGGTCGCCCTATTACGGATAAAATGGATGCCATTTTTGAAAAAGTGGAGCAAGATTTGCATATCAGTAGTTACGACGTAGCTGAAGAACTGGGAATTGACCACAAAACAGTTTTGGCGCATTTGAAAAAAGCTGGGTACACAAAAAAGCTCGATATTTGGGTACCTCACGAACTCACTGAAAGAAACCTAATGAACCGTGTACTCATTTGTGATTCTTTATTACGACGTAATGAAACCGAACCATTTTTGAAGAAGCTGATTACTGGTGATGAAAAGTGGATCACGTATGACAAGAACGTGTGAAAAAGGTCGTGGTCAAAGGCCGGTCAGACTTCACAGACTGTGGCGAAACCCGGATTAACTCTCGACAAGGTGATGCTGTGTGTGTGGTGGGATTGGAAGGGCATTATTCATTATGAGCTGTTACCACCAGGCAGGATCATCGATTCTGAACTCTACTGCGAACTACTGGTGAGATTAAAGCAAGAAGTTGAGAGAAAGCGGCCGGAATTAATCAACAGAAGGGGTGTGGTTTTTCATCACGATAACGCTAGACCTCACACATTTTTAGCCACTCAGCAAAAATTAAGAGAGTTTGGCAGGGAGGTGTTAATGCATCCGCCGTATAGTCCTGACCTTGCACCTTCAGATTTCCACCTGTTTCGGCCTCTTCAGAATTCTTTAGGCAGTGTCAGGTTAACATCACGAGAGGACTGCCAAAACCACTTGTCGCGGTATTTTGATCAGAAGTCCCAAAATTTCTATAGCAATGGGATCATGTCCCTACCTACAAGATGGCAAAAAGTTATCGAACAAAATGGTACCTACATACTTTAGATAAATGTAAATAATGTATATTAAAAAATGTTTTGAATTTTCTTAAAAAATGCGAAGAAACTTTTTCCCCAACCTATTATAACACGCATTAAAGTTGTGGAGTGGGGGCTCGCTACGTCACTTGTACGTATAAAATCTAGCTACACGTGACGTCACGCGATGTTTTAACTCGTTGTATCGCCGTAATCTTTTGATTTAGAAAAAAAATAAAAAAATACTTGTCCAAAATTATCTAATAATCTACTTGACGGACAAAAGAAAAATTTTTAGTCATCATCTCTTTTTTTTTTTTTGTGGATGGGAAATCATGAAATGACTTCTCCCGCTCTGGGCAGAGCGGAAGGTCCTGTCAGACTTTTACTGACTAAAACCCACCCGTGTTCCTTCAGTTACCCGTGCCAGGGCCACGGTATCTCTTTCGAACTACCCGCGACCCCGGCGGCATCGGCCCTATTGGACCCCGTCACTGCTGACATCTCTTTGAGGCGCGCGTGGAACACAACGCGCCGTCGACTCGGACCTAGTCCTTACCGGACGGCGAGCTGCCCATTACTCGTCGTCCTCAAGCCCGTGCCTACGGTGGCCGGGAATCGGCGATAGATTCCCGCCACCCAGGGCGTCTCTTGCAGCGGCTAGGGGCGCGAGGGCGCGGCTGTTGCCTCTCCCTTACGCGTTCCGCCTCCTCCTTCGCAAGCATTACTGCTTCGCAGAAGGAGGTGACAGCCTCCCATGCACTCTCGCTCCGCACCATGGCCTGGACCAGGTTTGGACGCGAGAGATCGCCGCCGCCGATCGCCTCCGTGAGAACACAGCGGTGCTCCGCCCAAGCCGGGCAGACCTCCACTGTATGCTCCACCGTGTCCTCCGGGCGATCCACACAATGGTGACGACCGCGCGTTTCTTCCCGCCTTATCCGAAACAGGAACCTCCCGAAACAACCGTGTCCGGTGAGGACCTGCGTCAGGCGGAAGGTGAGGACGCCGTGGCGCCTCTCCAGCCAGTCCTCAAAGAGGTGGACTTATCCCCGCAATTGTGGCGTGCCCAGCGCTGGGTTGCGACAATCGCACTCTCCATGTCGCCATGAGATCCCGCCGGAACTCTGTCCGCTGTACCGTGATTTCTCGTGGTAGCGGAGTTATGCCCCGGCGTTTCGCCTTCTCGCGCCACTCCCACACGTGCGCGAGGACTTTTGCCTCCAGATCCCATGGTGATAATCCGGCAAGGAGGCTCGCTGCCTCACAGGAGACCGTGCGGTAGCCCCGTACTAGCCAAATGGCCATGACCCTCTAGGACTCGTTCAACCGGCGGGCCGGTCGCAGCCTCAGGGAACGCGCCCACACCAGTGCCCCGTAAAGGGCCATGGACCGCACGACCCCCGCGTAAAGCCTCCGCCAGGAGGCGTTTGGACCCCCCAGATTGGGCACGAGCCGCTTCAAGGCAGCCCCGGCCCGCTCCAATTTGGGAGCCAAACGTCGGAAATGCTCCACGAAGTTTCACCGGCTGTCGAGGACGAGTCCCAGGTATTTCATCGTCGACTCGACTCCGATGTGAACCCCTCCTACCGTTAGTTGGGAACCCGATGGTGGAGCGTTCCGAGGATCATGAAAACACATGACCTCGAACTTGTGCAGGGCCACCTCGAGTCCCAACTGCCGGATCCTCTCTACGATAGTCGCAACCCCGCGTGTCGCTAGTTCAGCCGCCGCCTGGTGCGACCTCCCTTGCGCTAGGACCAGCGTGTCGTCAGCGTAACATACAACGCTGACGGCGCGCAGCACCCAGTCGTACCCGATGTCCCACAGATGTGGCCCCAGGACCGATCCCTGTGGGACACCGCACGACATCTCTCGCCGGTATTACTCTCCCTGATGACCGGGGTAGATGACGGCCCTGTCCGTCAAATAGGCCTCGACCACTCGACAGAGGTAGGTTGGCATCCGGTGATACCGGAGTACTATCCTCCCTCCCTCCCTCCCTGATGCAACTCCAGGGCAGGGTATTGAAGGCATTGGCGATGTCTAGAGACACCGCCAAGACGACCCCACCCCGGGCCACAGCTTCCCCCGTCGTGAGGGCTCGCACGCGCATGATGGCGTCCAGCATAGAGCGCCTCCTGCGGAAACCAAACTGGCTCTCCGCCAGATCCGGAACTCTCCTGCACCAGCCACCCGACGAGGTGGTCTGCAATGACTCTTTCAAAGAGCTTGCCCACCTCGTCGAGCAGCACGATGGGTCGGTAAGCGGACGGAGAGTCCGCAGGGCGCCCCGGCTTCTTAATGAGGACCAGTTTCCCTGTCTACCAACGAAGTGGGAACTGGCCCCTCTCCAAGCATGTGCTTAGGAGCCCCCCCTTGTCGAGGCCCGAGGAGGTTCTTCATCCCTATTGTTGCGATAGAGCTCGTACAAAAATTGGTCTAAAATTGACAACTTTTACGGCCCCCTATTTCTTCATTTTTGAAGATAAAAAAAAAATTAAAATATATTTTTACGCTACTTGATAAGTTCTAGACAATGACACCCCACATGCTAGAGTTAGAATTTTTTTTTCTAAGTGATTTTTTTTTTATTTTATTTTGATTATTTGTTGTTTTATGTTTTTAGATTGTGTATTTCTATTAAGGAGCTGGTGTAAACTTCAATAGTAGCGAGATATCGCCACTACTGAAGTTTACTTAACTATCCTTTCGTCTTCAGCTTTGCCAGGAATCACTACAAAATCAACAACAGTAGAAGGGATTGAAGGAGATCTAGCTTTAAGGATCCCTTGTGATGTCGTTGGTTTCCCACAGCCAGTAATTAATTGGAAAATAAATGGCACTCAAATTACCCCCGGTGAGTAAATAATAAACAAAATTGATTTGTTAGTTTTTGAGAAATTCGCAGACATAGTACTCCCCTGCATGGGAGTCGAACACCACAGTCGGTATTCGTGCATGTGACCAGTAAAAATGTTATTACTCTAATATCCTGGACTCAGATAAATTAATGGACATTTGAGCGGAATCAACGCGAAAAAAGAATGACTTAATCGAAGGCTAAGCTACTCGCGGTCGGTTCGTGGATGAGTGACCATCTATTACATATAGAGACCCCTCCGTGCCTCGGAAAGCACGTTAACGCGTTGGTCCCGGCTGTCATTTGTCGATATTTGACAGTGATTGCGGGTAGTCAGAAGCCCAAAAGTCTGACAAACAAGGGGTATCATGTTACCGAGTAATTGAGTTGTGGACGTCAGATAGGCTGTCGATCCATGTAAACTAGTATTCAGCTGCATCTGGTTAGACTGGAAGCTGACCCCCACAAAGTTGGGAAAAGGCTAGGCAGATTGATTTTTTTAAGAAACTACAAAAATAGTGCATTGGACAATCCACAAAATATTACTTATGAATATGTCGCTTATTTCAGATGGAAAGTATTCCATTGAGGATGGAGCTCTAATTATTATGAAACCGACAAAAAATGATTCTTCATCGTTCACGTGTGAAGCTAAGAACAATGTTGGTTCCGTCAGCACTACGTTCCAAGCAACAGTTGAACGTAAGTTATGGCTCTACTCTTTAAAACACGCGCGTGCGAAGCTTCAAATTTTTTTTTGCGTATTCATGTAAAATGCTTTATTAAAATTTCACATTGCGAAAACGCCTAGTTTTTGATATAAAAATTCGTAGTTTCAAAAATTTGAACTTGTTTACGTAATAAAATTGACATTTTACCACATATGATGTACGGATTTCACTCCTAGGATGTTTTTTTTTACGTTCAGACAAAGTGACTGCGGATTATAATGGTTTTTAGTATAAATATTATCTACTCAATTATGAAGCAAATTTAATTTAATTAAAAATAATACAGTTTTATTTGTACTCTTAAAAGATCGTGGATAACGAAACGTAATCGAATGTAACTGACCATGACGATAACGTTTAACAGTTCTCAGTCATCGTATGTGTACAAAAGGCAGTGTTCTAACTACTGTTACTAGGAGACAAAACTTAGGATGCAAGAGCGAGCGAAGCGAGCTCGAGACTTGTGGCACCCCGATTCGGACAAGTTAAGTTCTTTTTCGGGTTCCGTACCTCAAAATAAAAAAACGGAACCCTTATAGGATCACTTCGTTGTCCATCTGTCTGTCTGTCAGTCTGTCAAGACCCTTTTTCTCAGGAACGCGTGGAGGTATCAAGTTGAAATTAATATTAAATACGTAATTATAGATACTCTTTGTAATAATAATAACGTATAGCCTTGTGGAGCACAATCATTCGGGCTTAGTTTCTGCATTTTCATTCTAAAATAAAAGAAATAACCAAACAAACGATGAGGGCGCCACTGCGCGGTCGGTACGCTCTTAAAGTGCACTGGTTCCAATAATTTATAAGCTAAGTCTTTAAATAATAATAATACGTGGTATCTAAGATGGGAGAAATTATCATATCAAGGGGGAAGGAATCATCAACTTCTCCGCATCTAAAGCAATTTGTCAAGATGAAAACACATTTGTTTCTTATAAGAAAAGAATATCATATTCTCTTTTCACACAATATCGCTTTAGCGGTACCTACTAACTGGCAGCTGCCGTAAGTCTTTATTGCACTTCCGAACTGTTAGACTCAATAATGAAAAGTGTGACATTTACCGATAACTTTAATATCTTCACTAATTATTATACTTCACCTTAGCCAAATCGCGGTCAAACCAAAGCGCGGGAAGTGACGCTACTGTCACCTTCAACTGACAGCTCGCAGCCTGTGATGTACGACCCTACTTGTAGTGTTGGCATTCGATATGCGATCTTCAGAATACCGGTTATCACTACTTAACCCTTATGCTGTAAATAATTTACTAATTTATGGACCCCATTGGTTCATGTCAATGTGTACCCCCAGTAGTTGCTAACCCCATAGGCTCACAACTACTGTAAGCCCGCGGTCGCCATCGCATGATGTTTTTTTACGTTTATTTTATTTATTATTTATTTATTTATTTAAAACTCTTAAACTATCATTACAGGTTTAGAAACCTAATGCGATAGCTAAGCCTACTTATAATATTTACTATTTTAAATAACCCTATTACTAACAATTACAAATAACTACACAATACATCAACACCAAATTACTTATAACTAAAACAATACAACCTTATAATTATAACAATGTAATCTTCACAGGAAATTGACATAACTATCTATGTTTTACTTAAAAAAATAATAATTAAACAATAAAAGAAACAATAAACTTAAAATTACACTAATTGTTGCTCTCGTAACATATTATATATAAACTTACTCTTGCAAGTTCACTGAAGTAACACGAAAAAATGTCCAACCTATTCTGAACTTCGTTAACAGTACGAATTGCTCGCGTGAGAGGTGCTTTGGCCTTTATTTATATTTAAATGATATATGCTTATATACCTATTATATAAGTGTTTTTCTTTACGCACACATGGGGTGCGTCCGACATTTGAGGGATATAAATAAACCTTATGAAATTTAAATATTTTATCTCAACTGACTTTTGTCTTGTTTTCTTGAGTAATGGTATTGTTAAATATTTGTTCGTATTATTTTTCTGCAGAGTACCCCAAGAGCTTCGACTCAGAGCATTACGTTTACTTATTAGACGGTGAAACTAGGAAACTGAAATGTGAAGCGTATAGTTCTGAATCTCAATCAGTTAAATGGTTTATGGTAAGTACCTAACTATGTTCTTTTTTTCATAAGTCAAGATTTATATTATTGCTAAAGGATCTCCAACATAAGTTGTATACAGCACACAGCACATGCCACAAAATAATGGGCAACCTCAGGTATTAAGTAGGTGACCTCCTTCACATACAATATAGGAGAACACAGCATGCCCAAAAACTAATTGAAATATTTTTTTAAAGGATTAAAAAGAAAAAAATACTTTTACTGATAATTATTATTGAAAGTAGTTTGGTGTTAATTTAACAGAATCGTTACTAGTTTACTTTTTCGTTATTTTCGCTTGATCTAAGTGCTTACTCTGATAATTATTGTAGTTTGAATATTTTGACCAAGTATAAAAGTCAGTTCACCAAATATGTCTTAAATGATAAATAATCAAATAATCGTATTTAATAATACATAATAAGTACCTAATGTTAAAGGCAAAAGCAAGCCCACTGTCCCAGGACTCGTCGCTGAGCACCACCACATCGCCGTTGGAACTCGAATCATCAGAGACTACAACCGAATCGAGCACGGATTATTCCTCGACGCCATCGCCAATAATTGTAAGTAAGCAGGGGAGAGGAGGGCCACCGAACGGCATGAGGTTTAGGACTCTAAGTCGGATGCCGGTGACTGAGATGAACTTAGTTATCAAACGAGAACGTAACGCGGTCTACAGAGTAACCTCAGTGGGTACCGTGGCAAGATGCTATTTCTGTTTCAGGCAATAGAACCAGCCGGTTATTCTCGTCTTATAAATGGTGAGGGAGGCTAGCATAGACAAGAGCCTAGGATTACCCACCAGTATTATCTCTTATTATAATTACTGTATAGCTAGCCGTGAAAATCTGTAATTGGCTTCATGTTTCTTATTTCAGTATAATATATTTATTGTTTATAAGTAAAGCTGTTGGTTTTCCACATGTTAAATAAATAAAATATGATCAATTTGAGTATACTGACGTATATTGTACTAGGATCGATATTATTTTTGTTTATGATACACTTTATTTATCGTACATAGGTAGGTACACGAACAGTGGTGGCTAAGATAACGGCCATGACTTACGAGTTGTAGGTCGTAGGTTTGGACCCTGTGATCGATGCACTACCTGTATTCTGTGAATACATAAAGAAGACAAAAGCAAAGATATAAATAATTAGAGGACAAAAGTTTTCGAGGATTGATAGCTAACCGAATAATGAAAAGTGAAAGTGAAAGACGAATTAATAATTTATTTAATAATAATTTATTTGCATCAAATTTAACATTTAACATTATATACATGTTAATTATGACGAAGAAGGAGAGCTCTGAGATCACGGCTACCCTTTGAACGTCGCATGAACACCTGGGTGTGCATAAGAAAAAATCCTTTATATAATAGGTATATAAGCTTATATCATATATATGTAAACGTAAAAAAACATCATGCGATGGAATAAAATCATCATCAGTAGTTGTGAACCTATGGGGTTCGCAACTAACCCCCCCCCCCCCTCCCCTGGGGTTTTGGGTTCATAAATTAGTACATTGTTTACAGTCAAAGGGTTAAAGATGTTGGCATGGAAGTTAAAACCGTGCTGCACCGACCCGCAAATAAATTTACTATAGTGGCAGAAGAATATTGATAGTGTACATACTGGTGTTATATCGATTAGTTAAAACCAGATTCTCGTCAAAGCTAAACAGAGACTTGACACATGAGGTTATACTCGTAATAATGCAAGGTTTCTCAAAAATATTCATCTGTTTTAAAAATTAAAAAAAAAATAAACTAATACAGTTGGAGTATAAGTCTTTAGTATAAGACGTAAGAATATATAAATAATAGTTTAAAAAACTAAAAAACACGCTTTAATATCATTAAACAAATATTCCGTTACATAAAACATACAATCAATCCAACATACAGGTGAAGCTAATAAAAGCGTGTTAAAAATGGAATTTTATATTTTAAATATCACATCGTTGAGATGTCTTCCATTGCACGCCAGACATTCATTGAAGCGAGACTGTAGGCTGCATCAATTGGGTACCCCAGTTGTACTAAAATTTTAATACAACTGGGGTACCCAATTGATGCAGCCCACTGTACACTCGTCGTAAAAGATCCGGAGTAATGGAGTCCATTTCGATCTCGATATTCCTCTTCAATTGAGTGATGGTTGTCGGAGAATTCTGATATTCTCTACTACCAATCTGGGCTTCTTGGTGGCCACCTAATGTCGGCCCTCACAGAAATTACCCTTTGAGTGAATAATTCTTGTAAAGAAGCTAGTGACTCTCTAGTCGTATGACACGTCGCTCCGTCTTGTTGAACCAACTCTCTGGCGTGTAATCTCGACACTGTCTAAGTTGAGGCTCTAAATATTCTAATAACGGAGATATAGCGGCTTGAATGCACACACATACATACTCACCCCACACACATATACACACTCACCCCACACTCATACAAAATTGTAAATGAGAATAATTTATATATTTTATTATATCTAAGGGTTTTATGGTTGTTTTTTTTTTATTATTTTTTTTTATTTAATTTAATTTTTTTTCTATTTTTCTCTTCATTCAACTATTTAAAGAAATGCTTTGTACCAATGAGTTACATTATTGGCTTGTGACTTTGCTGCGGAGGGACACTGATCTCTAAGATACAGGGATACCCCTAGTTTGGAGATCAGGGTTTCAAAGTATTGTGCATAGCATAGCCACCTAGTTATAAATATAACATTGTTTTAGTTTTTTTTTAGTTAGTTAATGCTTTCACGAGGTGCCTCTCTAACTGAATGCCGTACTCGTTCCACATTCCATCGGTTCTTTGTTCTCTTGGACGCCCTGTTTGCCGTCATCCTATCGTCGAACCTGGTAGCTTGAAACGTCTTAATCCAGCTCCGAATAGTTGACGGCGTAGGTGCGTGTGAAATGTCACGTAGGCCATAGTGACTACGAAATAGATGAACTGTGACCATAGATTTCGAATTTCGTAAAATGCTTGGGCGCGACATGCGCGTTGCTCCCCGGTGAAGGTAAACATGGCACTAACAATTCTACGCATGGTCATGCGTGATGTTCTAAATTCGAAATTGAAATAGGCGAATATTTTTGAGACAGCCCGTATCATTAGGGCTTTCGGTAGGTGGCTGCATCAAGGGTTAGTAATTCTCAGTACCTATGGCACTGTGAAGAAGTTACTGTCTGCGGCACCCTGACCACCGGTAGCTTGGACCCTGTTCCCGAAACTGATGGACCCCTATTTTATTGAATTTATTCAGTAACAAAGAAGACACATACCTAATTAATACATACAATTTCAAGCATGATAATATATGATTTATTTCGACTAAAATAAGTTTCTGCTAACACAGATGCTGAACGCAACCATCAATGAACGATACATACATACAATAGCAAACGCTTCAGACTCCGACGCCGGCAACTATACGTGTCGTGTGAGCGACAAGCAAGGAAACATACACACACACACAAGCATGGTGGGCGTCGGTAATGCGCCGAAGTTTCTTTCCGACGATAATAATAATGATACGAGTATTAGCGACTGGCGAGGAGATATATCACATATCCAGCAATACTGTGACGTTCAAGTTTCCCTGAAACCAAAGCCCGTCGTAAGTTTGCATTGCACATAGTTATTTAGACGCTATGGATCAAAAACGCCCAAGTGCGTGTCGGACCACGCACAATGATGGTTTCCATAGTTGGGATGAATTTATCTCAAGAACAAATTTAGCGTTGTAGTTGAAAAGATGTTGTCTTATACAGACCTACATCGATTTATGTAACGGTCAAGTCTCCAGCTGTAGCAACTGTAACATTTACGTAAACAATAACATATACCTAATTAATTATTAAAAATAACAAAATTATATCCTAACTTAATTAAACTATTCAAAAACTAAAATATGGCGTAGGAAAATTCATCAGCTTCGCTGTCGACTGATAATGTATTACCCAAGAGACAACCGACATTGGCACGTTGTAATTGCCATACAACGTGGCAATAATAATACTAATATATTCTTTTATTGTTCTCTCATAATCACAAACACAGCCAAGCAGCCAGCCTCTAGCCAAGGTAAAAGTTTGTTTTTGGGATAAATTCTAATTCAACTATAGGGAACTCTTCATTGTGCATGGTCGAACACGCACTTGGCCGGTTTTCATTTTTAGAGCTCCAAGGTATATAATATAGACGTATTTGATAATGTTAATTTTAGCTTGATTCCTTTATGCGTTCCTGAGAAAAAGGCTCTTGACAGATAAACAGACAAATGGATGGACAACGAAGTGATTCTATAAGGGTTCCATTATTTCCTTTTGAGGTACGGAATCCTAAAAATGTTAAGAGCACCTACGTGCTCTACCCACATATAGCTATAACTACCACGAATCGGCAAACGTAAGGCAGAACGCCCTCAGGCTAGGTGGAGCGACGATCTTCGCAGGGTGGCTGGTAGCAGCTGGATGAGAGTTGCCGAGAATCGAGCTAAATGGCGTGTAATTGGATAAGCCTATGTCCAGCAGTGGATTGCCGGATGATATAGCCACAAAAGTGAAGAAAATGTGCATACTTTTTTCTAGTAAAATATGCATATTTTACTCGAAGAGTTTTGCATCGTTTGGATACTCTTTATAAAATATAGGATTTATAAATAAGGAATACTCATTTTCTTTCACTAACTTGACACAATACAAATGCTACTGTTACTTTCAGGTTGAATGGACATTTAATGGCGAAGTGTTAACTGATTACAACTTAGCAGGCCTAGGTCATTATACATGCAACATAAGCAACGTACATGGATCAGTACAGAGGAGCTTTGACGTCACGTCTACATGTAAGTTTCAATATTTGTGTTTATTAGAAGTTGAGATTCCACGCTGAATGATTAATATTTGTGTACCTATGAATAAAGTACTAAGTACTACTAATATGAATAACCTACCCTTCGATCAATAATAGTACTAGATTCCCGATAAGCGCTTCAAAAACGGCCCGAAAAATAAAAACACAAATACTTTTGTGGTCTTATTTCAAACATCGACTGTTCGGGAACAGGGAAATGCATGGAGTAGTATTGTTACTTTATATGTTGTTTTTGTTTGTAGATTTCCTAGTGACCCATTTCGCAATGCAGAATGGGTATCTATTGTCGCGAAAGAAAGAGGAGAAGAAATATATAAACCTTGTAAAAATTCAACAATTTGTTTTAATATTTTTATTAAAATAATTAATTATCAAATTAATAATCAAAATTAAAATAACTATTGTACTAATTTACTCCTTCTACTTTTAAAAATCGGTCAAAAATATTTGCTACCATATAAAACGAACCTTGGCCTAAAAAATATATTATTATTCTGCTACTCTACATCTTTCAATACTTACTGTGTTCTGAGCATTGAAATGTAAATACCAAGAACTATGTCTAGTTCCAAAATAGAGTAAGCACAAAATTTTCAACAAAATGTTTTTAACTTTATTGCTTAAGTTTTAAGTTTCACTTTAGAATAAATATTTTTGTAGTTATTATAAAAATGACCTTTTATTTTCAAGCGACATTTTTAATTTATTGCTTTTACCTTTCTCCGATGATAGAAGGACTTAAATATAAATATTTTGCAATCGTAATTAAACTTTATGTTTGATTGTTAAGGTTTATAATGAATTGAAGTTGTAAATATTATAAAACTTTTTTCTATATTTCGTAGTAACAAATGTAAATGTTTATGTGTGTGTAAACGTGGCCACTACAGCGACTTATTTTTGTTCCTGATCCTGTATCTAGTGCTATTATTGATCGAAGAACCTACCTATCTAAAACTATTTACAAATTGCATTTTTTTGTTACAGCATGTTTGATAACTAGGAACTTGGGAAATGCGTACATGCAACATATGCCGCTCGTGTTAGATGACAAAGGATTTTGGCACAAATTAAAAAACACAAAACATTATACAGTAGTGAAACAAAAAGAGAAAATCACATTGTCTTGCCCAAGCCAAATAGAGACTTCAAATACATTCAAAAAATTCCCTAAAAAGAGTACATTAGAGGCATATTGTGATAAAGAAGACTCTTTCTCAGTTGAAGACGAAATTTACAAGCTCTCAGACCTACAGTGCACTAATAGCATTCAACCCTTCGTTATCAGAAAGAAAGTGAAATGCTCAACGGAAACCTCCGAACTAATGAGAGTGGGCTACAACGTCCCTGATTTCTTAGAGGCTTACGAAGTCTGTTTCGACACAGAAAAAAATATGCCCTTATACACACGCACCATAATGACTGAAACAAACAACAACGATCTGAGTGTCGGCTACAACTGGTACACATACCCAGGAATAGGCAACAAAAAAACTGAAAGAGGATTTACTTGTAACGACACGACGTCATCGTGTTGTTATAGTAAGTCCCAGCTGGTGAATGCAATAGACTTTAATGATGGCCCTGCTAAGAGAAGCACTTTCATCGATCCTCTGAATGTAATCCCGGTCTGGCTCCCTTGCAATACTTCAAAGGTAAGCGCTATTTTATTACTTTGAAATAATTAATAAATACCACGGATATTCACGGATTTATTATGGATCTAATCGAGGACATTAGAGTTAACTTTATGATGTTTTTGGTTTTGTTTTTCATGATGTGTTTGTATAGCGAAAATATCATTTTATGTTTCTGTTCCACAAAATACTTGCAAATATTATGTAGTTAACTCATATTATTTTTATTTTATACCCAAGTCTAGCCAAATTCATGAATTTACGATTGGCAATTTTGATTTAGGCTCGCTTTTAAGAATGTCTCAATGATTTGTATTCTTTCAGCCGTCATGGGAAAGTATCAATGAAATGGTGAGATCCCGGCTGGCCATTTACATTGACATCGTTACCTGGTCTGGCACGCACACGTTGCAAGAGAAAAATGGAGCTATTATACCACGATATTTATGGAAGGTATTACCTGATTCTTATTACACAACAATTAACCCTACGGCCTATAATTTTACAAGAGAATATTCTTGTTGTCTGCCTTGTACATGGCCTTACCTTATGTTAACCAAGTGTGATCAAGAGAACCGAAAGCGTACGTTTTCTGCTCAAAGTGCTTCACTTGCTTGCTCTCGACGCATGATGCAACCTCGCAAAATCATTTTATGCGTCTTTTTTATTTAAAAATCGCATACTTAGGTCTATTATTATTGTCTCGTTGGTCTCGGTGGTAGCAAGCGCTACTGACTGAGTAAGAGTCCTGGGTTCGATTCCCAGATTGGGCAAAAGTGTTGTTGGGTTTTTCCATCAGGAATTTCTCGGTGGCAGCCCGGACTCTGGAATTGTGCCCGGTTGATGGCTATAAGCTCGCCTCCTACTTCATGGAACTCACGGCGCGTAAAAAAATCATAAGTCTGGAGATATAGAACATTTTGAAATTTTCTATACTCAAATTTTTTGTCTGATGAAGTAGATCAGGTCAGATCAAAAAAATCAACACTAAACCTCCTAGGTCCGAAGCTTAGAAGTTAACGGCAAAAACGGCCGTTTTCAAGGTAATTCTACCTCATCTGACTAAAAATGTGTGAGCATAGGAAATTTCAAAATGTTTCATATCCCCAGACTTATGATCGTTCAGCTCTGCCCTGACCCTTTGGGGATTACAGGAGTGATGGTAATGTTTATTAATTACGATTATGTTTTTGTCTTATATTCCTCACATGTTGAGATCGGATTTCATGATCAAACAAATTTAATTGCAGGTGGTAAGGCTCGACGACGATGAGGCAGTGGCCATAGTCCATGTTAACGATCCTGAACCAATAGAAAAGGACATCAAATGCAAGACACAAGATATTTGTGATAAATATGAAAATTTGTCTGATAGCAGCGACAAGTATACTTACTGCTGCTCACTACCAGATTTCTTTAAATCGTTCGATATTCACGTCACTGACATTGGAGGCAAGTTATTCATTATGGAGTACAAACTCATTAAAAAAAATGTTTTTTTTTTTTTTGTTTGTTCATGTTTAATTAAGAACAGAACTGGAAAACGTTTCTTTTTTCTGTATTTAGTTACAATTTTGGATTTTTTTACAAAATAATATACTTATAAACATAGTAAATTAATATCACTGATCTTCTGTACAAAAAAAAGTTATAAAATGTTTGAGCTGCAAATAATAATACCAATTTCTTTTTTTAGAATCCATGGACGCGGTACTTGATAAAATTGAAAAAATTACCTAGACAGTTTCTAACTGTCCAGGTACTATTCATATTGGAGGAGTAATATATATTCACACCTTCCCAGGATTACACTTATATTCAGGAAGATATCACAAAACATCATACCCTACATTAAGTAACTTCATCATTTAATACTTTGTACACCTTCAAATACTATGAATGAGATTTAAGTATTCAATAAAAAATGTCAATTACACATGTTTGTTTCATTTTAATAGGAATTTGAAAGAATGGCAGGTACCCTAAATTGTCTCATAACAAGATGGTGCTTAGCTTATGAGACCACTTTGCAACTCGACAACTCAAAAACTAATTAACAAAAATCATCTATCGTTTCTCCTTCGCCGCCGCATTCATGCATGCAAGCAGCTACCAAAAATCATCAGCTAATAGATATTTATACAATTATGTCATTAATGACATGGGAAATCACATGAACAGAAGGAATTATTGCCATACATCCTTGTCTTCAACGTAGTCCTTGATTTTGTGACGGGTAACATATGCTTTTAGGGTTCCGTGCCAAAATGGTAATAAGGAACCCTTATGGTGCGACTCAGTCTGTCCGTCTGTCTGTCCGTCTGTCCAGGATATCTCAAGAACTACTAATTCTATCAACTTGAAATTTGGAACAGTTATTGATGACGTTTGCCCAACTATTTTGCAAATAAGAAAGTTTTTTTTGCAGCTCTTAAGAATTCGAAGTGGTATCTTAAGAAAGAGCGCTGCTTGCACATTCTCAATTTTTTTTTGTGGCCGTAGGTACTGTTTTCGACTTTTATAAAAAATTAAAAAAAAGTACCGTTCCCCCACCCCTTATCTCCGAAGTTTGCATAGAGAAAAATCTGAAATTATTCTATGTGATAGAAGTTTATGTAAAGATTACAGGACAAATAAAACGATGTCTCTAAGTGTTGATGTTCCTTTCTTTCTTTGGTAGGTATTATACGTGCCACGAAAGATAGACTTGACCGCGCCTCCCGCGCTCTTTCCGCCGCCCCTATGATGCTCGGTCCCTTTCCGCGCTCAGACCTTATACCGCTAAAGAGACCTAAAATCGTCTACTGCGCAAGTCAAACCACTTTGTGTGTCAAGCCTCATCTTTAGTGAAAGTTTAAATCCTCATGGATGTCCTCCACCTTGGGGTGGGTGGAGGCGTCTGTCAGACTTTTACCGACTAAAACCACACGGTGTTCTGCTAATTCCTTTAGCCGGGGTGCTGGAGTGCTTGCGTATTTTGTCACGCTCCCACGGATGGGTGTTGGCCCACATAAATTCATGCGGACCCCGTCACCCTCAGCGGCCATATACGGCTGCAATTCCTCTAGAGAGAGGCGCGCACGGAACACGGCGCGCCGCCATCTCGGGTCTTTCAAGCTCAAACTCAAAGCATTTATTTCAAATAAACCAATTACAGGCACTTTTGAATTGTCAATGGGTCGGTCAGTCAGAAAGATGAAGCTAGTTGCCCATTCCAAAGCGTAGTAGATCCCTATGGAGAAGAACGGGCAAGAAACTCCACGGACACTCTTTTAAATCATAATATTTTTACAAAATATTGGTTACATCGTTCAAGTTGAAAATATACATGTGAGAACAATGTAGAAAGACGTGCACGTTAAAAAGCGTCCGTAATAAAAAGATAGTAACTAAAACAACTAAATTAAATATTAAAATTAAAAATAAGCCATGGCAGCTAAGAGACGACCAGTCCCAACTGACGGCGCCCGTTCACGAACATGACGCATGGATCAGCACCAATTAGCTCAACCATTTTGAAGGGAACTTAATGATCCAACACACACGCCACCATCAGCGAGACATTTGAGTTAGCATGACATACTCTCAACCGCCAGGGCACACTCAAGTCAGTGAAAGACGTACCCAGTAAAAGGTAGCTTAATAGTAGCTACATAGTGCTCACACGTGCTATGCAATTATATAATACTAAGAGATTGAATCTAAACAATGCAAAGAAAGTTTTCTCTCATCTTAATCTTCAGCAGGTCCAACAATATATCCGAATGCTAATCAATTAATTAATGCGTCCTTGTGGAGCAGGACAAGCATTCAGCCAAGCATTTTTGTCAGCGATGTAATCCCCCAACTTATAATATGCCTGGCTGCATAGTGTGCGTTTTATACAAGATTTATATTTTATTTTATTTTATGCGTGCGTTTTATATTTTATTTCACTGTTGAGGCAAAAAACTCTCCAAGTCTGTTGCCTGCAGGTCTCACCCTAAGGCTGCCGGAGATCGTTCCGCGCCCTCCGGCACCCGGCGCGTCTGCTACGGATTGGTAAAAATAAAAAAATAATTTATTTGGACTAAACACTTTACAAATTATACAAACCTGCCAAACTGCAAGACAGTTTGTCGGCAGGATTAGAGCTCCTCTTGGAGGAGAGAGGAGGAAGAGGAGGTTGTCTCCTTCTTCTCGCTTTCCACCGCCGCTCACAGAAGAAGGCGACGGCATCCCTCGCGCTCTCACCTCTGACCATGGACTGGACCATGTCCGGAAGCGAGAGAGTATTCGCAGCACAACAGCCGCGACGAGGTAACGGAGTTGCACTGCCCGAGCAGGGCATTCCTCAAGGGTGTGCTGCGTCGTGTCATCGAGGCAGCTGCAATGGTGGCAACCGGGTGTCGGTTCCCGGCCTATGCGGCACGGGTACTTTCCGAAGCACCCATGTCCGTCTGGACATCCCAGCCCGCTATAGTAGCGATCCCTGCGCTGGGTTGCGCAAGTTGCTGCTCCCACTCTACTACTAAGGTCTGACGGAGCTCAGCCGTGTACACCTAGACATGACGAGGCATCAAATGCTCGCCTCGCTCCAGCGCGTCCCAGCGCCACCGATATCGTGACACTAGAATTTTGGCGTCAATATCCTAGGGTGGTGATTCGGTCTAAAGGCTCGCCACCTCGAAGGAGACCGTACGGTATTCTCTTATCAACCTGACGGCCATTGCTCTCTGCGGTCTTTTCAGTATTGTAATGTTGCGGACCGTCAGGTTGTCCGCCCATATAGGCGCTCCATAAAACGCCATGGACCGTACGATCCCGATACAAAGCCTCCGGCAGGAAGTACTTGCCCGCCCAGATTAGGCAGCAAACGCAAGAGTGCATTTGCGGTGCGCATCAATCGAGGAGCGAACCGCAAAATGCGGCCCGGAGTTCCACTGGCTATCAAGGATGAGTCCCAGGTACTTCATCGTCGACTTCATACCGATGTGGACACATCCTACTATGATGTTGGATCCCGAAGGTAGCTCTTTCCGGCGCCCGTGGAAACAAATGGCTTCCGATTTATGCAATGCCACCTGGAGACCCAACCGCCAGATCCTGCCTACGACTTGCGCAATACGCGGTCACTAACACAGTCGCCTGCTGGAGCGCCTTCCCCGTGCCATTACCAGTGCGTCATCGGCGTAACAGATGACGCTAACGCCACCGATATTCCCCAAAACCGAACCCTGTGCAACAGCGCACACCATCTCTCACAGACCCCATGCTTCTCAACCCGCATAGATGACATGTCTGTTCATCAGATAAGTCCCAATAATGAGGTGGAGGTAAGGTAGGTACTGTGAAGGCTCGAACATCACAGTAGGAGATTTACTGAACTACTAAATAATATGAGAGGGACTCTAGTTATATGGGACTGATGCCCTCTGTATTGTAAGCTTCAGATCAATTATAAATCACACTCCTTAACTAAATTTGTTCTACGCGAAGCCCTCACTAGAATCTATCTGTCTTCCTATTAAGAAAACGATAATCGTTTTCTTGATAGAAGACATTCCATATTTGAATGATTGAATATCAGCCAGTATAATATTGTCAAGGCTTGATCAAAGCATCAAACCTCCACATGAGCTACGCCCCCTTTGAGTAAATGTCTTGCAGTAGTCCACTTCTAAATAAGACTTTTATTCAGACCAAGACATTCGATCATATAAACCAAACCTATATATCCCTAATATATAACCTACCTAACTCCGGGAAAGGGAAGACATCTGGGTAATTGTACTTATAGGTACAGGCTAAGTCTGGACAAACGAATTGCAAAAATCTAACACTATGTTAAATGTCATCAAGTTAACATCTATGCGTGGCAACGTGCACTCAAAATTACACATTTATCCAGACTGAGCCCCGTCAAACAAAACCCGGAGGCAAAAGGATGACGTGCCCCCTGCGATAACAATATGACGTAATGATTCACATCAGCCCAGAAGGGGTTGAACAAACTAAATAACTCAACATCGTGATTCATTAATCCATCGGACTGTATTGAGCCAGAGGGAGCAATGTGTCAGGAAGTTAAAATTCTATCGCCGAACCTATCTAACGATCAATCTCCAGTAAGTTCAAAAAAAATATCGCGTAAAG
Organism: Cosmia pyralina; assembly: GCA_946251885.1. NCBI lineage: Eukaryota > Metazoa > Arthropoda > Insecta > Lepidoptera > Noctuidae > Cosmia > Cosmia pyralina. The sequence continues at coordinate 17,515,959 of OX276342.1, read as the reverse complement.
TCAACACTGAACCATCACGTATTACTACTGGTCCATATTGACCAAACTGTGAATCCTCAGATATAAACTGCACCAATTGTGTCAACTCAACACACTTTGCAAGGACTATGTCCCGTCAGCAAAGCTGGTTACAACTTACCCTCACCCACCCCACCCTCTCTAGGAGATTCACAGTTTTTCAAAGCCATTTACTACTCCCAATACGTCATACTAAATGCTGGAGGCTGTTCATGCTAATGTGCCCTATCGACCCGTAAAGAAGCGACGACGTTGTTGGTTCACTCCCTCTTGCTCTTCAATGAAGTGGCCAGCGTTGTGGGTAGCGGTGTGGTGTGTATATACCTCACACGCAATTGACTGCGTCCGATGTAGTAGTCAGCATAACATGAAAACATATATACACAAAATGTTAGTATTACATACTATATTAATGTCACAAAACAATTCAGTGACATAAAAAAACTGAAAATAAAAACAATGACAATTATACAATTTTTAAAAGAAAAAGTTTCCATCTACTAATACTCGTACTAAAAAGTTTACATCTAATAATATTATTAATAATAATGTCTCTAAACCTTATTTTATTCAATTTGAAAAAACAATATTTTAAAACGGAAAACTTCTCTATGAAATGCTTATTGCTTTTCTCATATTTTTTTGAATTAATTAACTTCAAACCCAATCTTTTAAATTTAATATAATTTACAGATAAACACTTTTTCTTTTTATATACACATATTGGTATGTTTATAGCTCTTTGGTATCGTAATGGGGTATTAGGGAACCTGTCATAACATTTTTGTTTATAATTAATTTCTACTTGTGCGATATCAGCCATTGTTTCGACTGCGCATGACTCTACGTTCTGTTCACCTAATTTTAAATCGACTTCCAAATTACAAAACTTGTCAATCTCGTTTATTTCCGTCAACGGCCGAAAGCACCCAGTCTCCATTGAATTTGAAAACTTTAAACCAAAATTATTTTTATCAAATTGTTCACATGCGATGTTATTTTCATTAAGTTTCACATCGTGAACATGATCGTCTTGATACACTGAAACACTAGCAGACATAATAAAAGGACTGGACCGACCCGAATATTCCAATGCTTCCTGGTCTTCTGTCTGAAACACCTCGTCTATCTGCTCCTCATCCTTGGTCACCATAAGGCTGCTGTCTGCGCAGCTGAGCTCAGCAATGACTTCATCTTCATCACCGCCCGCGTGGCATTTTTCCAAATCATCTACTTCCTCACTCTTGCTAGAAATTAAATCAGAATTATCCTCTACACATAACACACTTTCCTGCCCACCTTCTATAGACAGATCATGTGCACTCGCCTCCTGCTGTGCATAATTAAAAATCTTTCCTTTATGGCATCTACATGGGAAATCTGCCCATAATGCGTCACACAATGCCTCAAAGGACATACCAGCAAAATAAGTATAATTATAAAATGACTTCGCAGCACTTTTAAGAAAATAACCCATTATCAGCGACCAATCACTTTCTCTCCATCTATTGGTGTTGGCAATACGTCTGAAATATTCAATGAACTTTTCCAGACATCGAGCGTCAATGCCCGTGAAATGATAATCTAACATAAGCATCGCGATAACACACTCAGCTAAAATACATAGAACCACTTAATCTGTTTATATGAGGGGAAGCTCCACTCCTCCTGAATTCGCTAGACATGCGATAGCTCTGCGTCCAGCAGAATATCTTCTCGCCAAACACTTATATTTCTAAAACAAACTCTCGTAGGCCGTATCGGCGCATTCCAAAAACTTCAAGAGGTACGTCGAACGTACGCACGGACGTCTCCACCACTATGTGAAGGCTCGAACCTCACAGTAGGAGATTTACTGAACTACTAAATAATATGAGAGGGACTCTAGGTATATGAGGCTGATGGTTATTTTAAGCTTCATATCAAATTACAAATCACAGTCCTTAACTAAATTTGTTCTACGCGAAGCCCTCACTAGAATCTATCTGTCTTCCTATTAAAAAAACGAGAATCGTTTTCTTGATAGAAGACATTCCATATTTGAATGATTGAATGTCAGCCAGTATAATATTGTCAAGGCTTGATCAAAGCATCAAACCTCCACAGTACTACTGACCAACATAGTTTCATTAAAATAGTATTTCTGAATTAAATGAATTTTTTTATTCAATAGGATATCGGAATTACTATTATTACACGTCATATTATAAAAAAAAATATGTAAAGCAAGGTGGAGTTGACATTTCCTATCTGACTACCCCTGAGAAGAAATGGCGAAACAATCTCAGAGATCAGTCTCTTTTAAAGTCCAGACATAATCTTGGTCAGGCCATATGAGGACCATGACTGAAATGCTATTTTAAGGAAAGAACTACACATATTAAGAGGACCTTTGCAGTCAGTGTACTAGTACTAATCGTGCAGCTCAACTCAGAAGTTAAGCACCACAATGACTCGACGAACAATAGATACCAAAGATAGGACATTAGGGTAAAGTACTCGAACTGCCAGTCAGTCGTTAAAACTCACTGAAAAAAAAAAGACTCGCTTTAATTAGTCCTCATATTCATAGCAATTAAAATAATAATAACATAAAACTTCATGGTGTAAATACACACATCAAAAGTGTCTAGGGATCAACATATATTTTTGCAATAACTTTTCTCCTGATTGATATTAATTAAAATTTTCTTTAAGGATTCATCAAATAAAGTGTTTTCGTTTGTCACAGTAACGATAAACCAAGTCACCTTTGCATTAATAAAGAAATTTGCCATTTTCCTAATAAAGGGATTTTTGACATTTGAACCACTAACATTAAAGTTCGAAAAAAAGACTGAAATAACAGTTTTCTTTAAAATTTTATTGGGTAACTTAAACAATTAATAATCCGTGTTTCTACCGCGAACACTAACAACACAAGAACATCGGTTTGGCATACTCAAAATGAGTTCATCCAAATCACGCTGTGGAATGGCCGCCCATGTTTGTTGCAACAACAAAAAAAGGTCTTCTTGCGACTGGATACCCTCCATATTCGGCAGAGCTCTTCTCTGTAGCATATCCCATGCATGCTCAATCGGGTTCAAGTCTGGCGACTGAGCAGGCCAGGGCAGGACATTGATGTTAGCTGCGGCGAGAGTCTGTCTTACAACTCTTGCGGTGTGCGGTCGTGCATTATCATGCATTAACTGAAATAAGGGACCGATTTGCACTTGTAGAGGAACGATGACGTCTGATACAATCGTCTCCGCATAAATTTGAGCGTTGAGGTTGCCTCTGATCCAAATCAACTCAGTTCTTCCGCCGATCCAAATACCCGCCCATACCATGATGGTTCCACCACTATAAGGATGGACTTCCTGGCAGGATTTTAATCGCTGTTGGCGTCCAGGGGTTCTCCAGTGTCGTATACGTCTTGTATCCGGTCTCATACCAAAACGAGACTCATCAGAAAAGCACACGAAACGCCATTGTTCTTCTGCCCAATTTCTGTGTTCAAGAGCCCATTGATATCGAATCCTACGATTGTGCATTGCTATAGGTGGTACCCGTAGCGGTCTTCGGGAATGAAGGTTCACTTCATGCAAGCGGTTTCTGACTGTTTGGTCGCTAATTAAGTTCCCTGAAGAGTGATGAAGCCTCACGGCTAACATCATGGCGGTTATAGTTGGAGCTCTTCGAGTTAAGATTTGAATGTATCGGTCTTGTCTCCGTGTGGTGCAGCGATACCGTCCTCCATGGCGCTCAGCCACGGTACCAGTGCTTCGGTAACGTGTCCAAAGTCGACTGATAACACTCTGACTTGTATTCAGAGCTAAAGCCACAGTACGTTGCCGGGAACCAGCTTCTATCATTCCCACGGCTCTGAGCATTTCTTCCCTGCTTAAATGACGTCGCCGCTCCATAATAACGTTGGTTTTAATCAGTAGTAGGGAAACAGTAGCACTAATAATGTCTTCAATGCGTTGTATGTTTTTATAGGGAAAATATTGACAGCTGATTTTCATCTTTTACTCGAATTTGATTCACAGTTCCTGATTCAAATTATGAAATGCACCAAAAAGGATCCATATAAATTTATAAAATCATAAATTTATTACAAAGCCACATCTCAATCTCAAGAAATCCGCATAAAAATGCTTGATCCCTAGACACTTTTGATGTGTGTATTCATGTAAATCAGATTAGGTATTGTATTAAACTGAAATATAAATCCGACTTTAAATTGGCATTACTAACAATAGGTAAATGGTATATCTAAATATAATAAAAATAAATGCGTAGTAGGTATGTGGTATTGTTGTCGGCTTAGTAATAGTTGTTAATTTCCTTATTTGCGCAGGAATACTTATTTTAAATTACAATATATTTTATGAAATCAATTCTCTACGCAATGAGATTATTTTTGTGCCTTTCCTGTTTGTATGCCTAACCAATTTTTGTTTGCCTACTTTTCTACTGATTAATCACAAACACAGAACAGAAAAAACAGTAGAATTGAATAGCGCTTCATTAGATCATATGCGTATACAGGGTGTTTCTTTTAAGGTGTCAAGCCAGTGCGAGCTGATAGAAGAGTACCATACCTATCGATTTAACCCCCATGTAATAGGTCTTTACCTATGAAATTGCCGTTTTGTATGAAAAAATTTAAACGAATTTTTTTCATGCATTTTTTATTTGTATTAATCGAAGTAATCACCCATGCAATCAATGCATCTATGCCAACGCAGTGGCAGTTTAATGATGCCCTTCTTAAAGAAATCAGCTGGACGGGAGGCAACAAATTCTTCAAAGGCATTTTGTACTGCCTCTCGGGTATTGAATTTTTTCCCCGCCAAGAAGTTATCCAAATTCTGGAAAAAGTAGTAGTCTGTAGGCGCAAGGTCTGGTGAGTAGGGCGGATGACGGAGAGCTTCCAACCCCAGTTCTTGCAACTTGGAGACCGTCTGCTGTGCAGTATGAGGTCGCGCGTTGTCGTGCAGGAGCAGCGGAGACGAGCGATTGACCAATGCTGGTTGGAAATGTGCCAGCTTCTCCATCATTGTGTTCAGTTCTTCACAGTACACATCTGAAGTAATGCTCACCCCGTTTGGTAAGAAGCTGTGATGAATCACACCGGCGCTAGACCACCAAACAGTGACCATCACTTTTCTAGGGGTAAGTTTTCGTTTAGGGCATTGTTTAGGTGCTGAACCAGGATCCAACCAACTTGCTGAGCGCTTGCGGTTATCAAACAGAATCCATTTTTCATCGCAGGTAACAATGCGGTTCAAAATTCCTTCATTTGTGTGTCTGTTGAGCAGTGCAAGGCACGTCTCGACGCGTACTTCGCGCTGGCGATCATTGAGTTCGTGGAGCACCAATTTGTCAAGCTTTTTTACCTTGCCAATTTGACGCAAATGGACCAATATTGTTTTGACGCTAACGTCGAAAGCTGCTGCTAATTCAGCCGTAGATTGTGTATCATCAGCTTCCACAATCGCCTTTAATTCGTCATTGTCGGCCAAAGTCTTCGGATTACCGAGAGGTTCATTTTTCAGGTCGAAATTTCCAGAACGGAAGCGAGCAAACCAATAACAAGTGGTGCGTTGGTTTGTAGTGTTAGCTCCGTAAACGTCGTTGATGTTGCGTGCCGCTTGTGCCGCGTTGCTGCCACGACGGTACTCATATTCCATAATTACTCGAATTTTTAACGTATCCATGATGACGAAAAAGATTGAAATGCGATGAAAATGTAACACTAATCAATAAACAAATGACTACTTTTGGAAAAAAAATCCATGTTTTTAAAATAAAATTAATTTGAAATTAGAATTCTTAGCCAAACAAAAATTATTTTGATTTGAAATGGCCAGTACTGCAGAACGGCAATTTCATAGGTAAAGACCTAATATGTTCTACGTTTTTTTGTAGTTTTCGAGTTATAATTTATTTCGATATTTTTCCTGATTCAAAGAGATGATGGCTTTAAAAAAACCGACTTCAAGAACCTTTAACAGCTTCTGCAGAAGCTGTTAAGTTTTTGATGAAAGTTATTTTATTCGTTTTAGGTTTTGAAGTCGGTTTTTACTTTTTTTAAAGTAAATTTATTTTTCCATTTTTAGTTGAATATACAATTAGGACAATGACGAGACGAACGAAAACAAGAATCATCACAAAATCCGCCTAAAAATGTCGGAGATACAGTACATATATGCATATATAACTCCGTACATAAGAGCAATTACCTGATGACCTCCTGAAAGTATGTAGATTACGGTAGTGAAAGAATCATCAAAATTAATTCATAAGTTTTTGAGAAAATCGCGGACAAACAAACATACATACATACGGGTCGAATACAGAACCTCTTTGTTTGAACTCGGTTAAAAAATTATATTTTTTTTGGGTCAACTTTGAACAAGAATGTACCTACTAAGCTAAGAAGAATGTACTAAGGTAGGTATTAAGCTTTAGTATGCACAGCAGATTTTTTTCGCGATTTCAAAGTTGGTCCCATAGTAAAAGTTATTCAGTTCGATGGCCTAAAGCACTCCTTAACGTTTGTAAAGTAGATGTTTTAACAAGTTATACAGGGTGTTTGGTGCATCGTTTGCCAAATTGAATTGGCCGAAAGAAGAGGTCATTTGCTATCGCTTCAGGCTCAAGTACTCATTTTTGGCCACACCGGTTTTTTTATTACAACTTTCTAATTTTTATTTTGAAAAAATCCAAAACTCAGCATTAAAGCTTAAATTAAAAAAAAGTTTTAAGTGTAGTCGTCAAATTTCATTTTTATTTACATATGTACTGTTGTATGGCTCTATCAAATTTAAAATTACTTGCCAGTTACATCTAGTTTTTTTTTAATAAATCACAAAGTTTTTGGAAAAATAAAAAATGAACTTAAAACTCAACTTTAAATAGCTATAAAAAAAAAACTAAAAGCGATCGGGATCTTCGAATTATTTTAAAAAGTTCTCTAGTCTATCCCCTTTCCAACGGTATGCAATGTGTTTAAAAAATGTTTCAGTAAGTTCACTAATACGCTAAGTTTGTGTATCGGGACGCACCATCAAACTATTGCATATTCGGGATAAACACTACTTACCTGACAACCTGAACGGGGATAATTACTTAGAATTTCTGCAAACAGAGTTGCCCTTATTATTAGCTGATTTGCCAATTTTCAGTGAAGACAGGTCTTTTGTTTTCCAACATGACGGTTGTCCCGCTCATTGGAGAATAACCGTCAGGGAGTACTTGAATGATGCATTCCCGGACTCATGGATTGGGAGGGATGGCCCTATTCCTTGGCCTCCACGTTCTCCAGACTTAACTCCGTTGGATTTTTACGTCTGGGGACGGGCCAAAGAACTCGTCTACGCCACGGAAGTTGAGACAAAAGATGATTTAGTCCAACGCATTGAGGCGGCTTTCATGACGATCAAAGCAGAAATGCGTTTACGCACCACTACAGTTGAGATAAGACGAAGATGTCGCGCGTGCATACGCAATAGTGGTAGACAGTTTGAACAAGACTTGTAAGATTAGTATGTAATTAAATTACTTATTAATAAATGATTATTTTTGTAATAATGTATTTTTTTTTCAATTTTGAGGAAAGTTCCCTATGTAAGAACGAGATAAGAGACTACGTAAGACGTGAGATAACAGTATCTATCTACTAATAGCATGTAATTTATGCGAAAACTAGTGTTTTAAACGTAATATCCAATATCAGCCTGATGTGTCTCGACTACACATTTAGCTAATTATTAAAGATATTAAAAGAGTTTTTTAACACATTACATACCGTTGGAAAGGGGACAGACTAGAGAACTTTTTAAAATAATTCGAAGATCCTGATCGCTTTTATTTTTTTTTTTATAGCTATTTAAAGTTGAGTTTTAAGTTCATTTTTTATTTTTCCAAAATCTTTGTGATTTATTAAAAAAAAACTAGATGTTACTTGCAAGTAATTTTAAATTTGATAGAGCCATACAACAGTACATATGTAAATAAAAATGAAATTTGAAGACTACACTTAAAACTTTTTTTTAATTTAAGCTTTAATGCTGAGTTTTGGATTTTTTCAAAATAAAAATTAGAAAGTTGTAATAAAAAAACCGGTGTGGCCAAAAATGAGTACTTGAGCCTGAAGCGATAGCAAATGACCTCTTCTTTCGGCCAATTCAATTTGGCAAACGATGCACCAAACACCCTGTATAAACTGCTTCGTTGGTCTAGAGGTCGGAAGCGTTACTGCTGAGCATGAGGTACGATCTCCAGTTCGAGCAAAGTGTTATTGAGTGTTTTTATCAGGAATTTCTCAGTATTAGCCCGCAGTCTAGATTTGTGCCCGGATGATGACAATATGGCGAAATGTGGGTGTACTGTAAGTACTAGGTACACCTCTGCCTAACCCTTCGGGATTACAGGCCTGGTGTTATGTTATATTATACCTATATACGACGTTGCTGTTTGTGTCCCGACTGCATCACTCCAGAAGGTTGAGGAGATCGTGGAGTACATGAAGGTGAAGACCAACTGGACCTTGGGGTCAAGAAGTTGGAGCCTAGTTACAACACCAACTTCAAGTCGTTTGTAGTGCGGGTTCCGACACACCAACTCGACACGTTCCTAAAGGAAGAGTTTTGGCTGAAGGGTGTAGTTTACCGACGTTTTCGCGGCAGGCTATGCGACACCGCGCAGCGCAACATGACGCCCGTCACTTCGTGTGTCTTAGTTTATTTTATAAGTTATGTTTTTTAAGTATTAGTAAATACTTTTGTTATGTTGTATGTTTTTGTGTGTTGTATTTTGTATGGGCCACAGCTGCCTGAAATAAAGGAAGAAATTTGATATTAAATTATGTATTTAAGTACGTTACTGCAATTCGCAAGAAATCAAATAGTCATTCACTTATCAATCATGTCACTCTCTCGTTTTTCGACGATGCCCAAAATCATGCAAATCTGACTAATTGTTCGTGCCTCACCTCCGCGGCTTCAAATCAGGCTGTTAGGCCGGTCTGGCTTATAGGATGGCGGGATACATATCCAGTATACAGTATCCGACCAAACCACCATCCGTTTCATAGCTACTTTACAATTACCAATCTATGTAAACGCTCGATCGTCAAGTTTTGATTATGCTGCCAGCAACATGTTTTCAGCAACACAGGAGGATCTTGCAGCAATAATGTTAGTAACCACCTAGGTTTACATTGTGGTTATAATTGCCGGCACGAGTCGTGAGCACAAGTTCCATCATAACTTTAACTGCCCTCGTCAGCGTGCTCTTGTATTCTGTTTTCTATATCTGTATCTAAATATGCTTGATCATATAATATATTGATTTCATTGCTCCCACCCGTGTCTCCTCAGCCGTGCTAGGAAATAAGATTCATTACGTTTAAGATCAAAGTTTGCAACTATACTAACATTACACCGCACGAGACAAATATTATAATTTAAAAAATAAAATGCATTTAATGTTAAATATTTGCTTGACAGGTTCCTCGTAAGCTCAACAAAAAAAGGGAAAATAATTTAAAACAATGCAAAACATTGTTATCCCTTTTTTTACAAGAAAACGTATTAGATCATAATATTCCAACATTTCATTACCCGGAGTTAGTTTTATTTTTAGGGTTCCGTACCTCAAAAGTAAAAACGGAACCCTTATAGGATCACTTCGTTGTCTATCTGTCAGTCTGTCAAGAGCTCTTTTCTCAGAAACGCGTGGAGGTATCAAGTTGAAATTAATATCAAATTCGTAGATAATTTTGGTCCCTTGGAGCTAGACAAAAGTCAAGCTTCTAAGTCAACGCAATCAAAAAATACAGCCAATTAAGCTGAGCGTCCACTGGTCCGTGCCGGCCACAACGCACTCACGGCACGCCACGAATATTGGTTTGTTTGAATGAAGAAAAGAAAATGCGGGCGGTACCGGTAGTGGACGCAGTGCTATATGAATTCATACAAAGCAAACCGTAAATCCGTTCCGTACCGTGCGTGCGTTGCGGCCGGCGCGGACCTGCAGTGCGATTCTGTAACTTGCACCGTGAAAACTTGGGTGAAGTGAGCTGTCAATAGTGTCAATTCCTAGCAAAAACAAACTCACTTCACCTAAGTTTTCACGGTGAGATTTTTACAGAATCTACCGGCTGTGCACGCTCAGCTTAATGCGACATGTTTTGACACTCGCAAGTAAATCAAAATCTATAGGATACTTCACATTGACCTAGAATCATGAAATTTGGCAGGAAGTAAGGTCTCACACCACAAGCGAAAAAGTCCGAAATTTGATAATTAGTAGTTTTATCACATAATAAATAGTTTTTGCGATTACAAAAAAAATATCGTGACGTATATATTATATACGACGTCTTCGTCGTGTGTATGTATGTATGGAAGAACATGTTTGTAAACTATAATGTTAAGTTTGTTTTTGTAATGCTTTATTAAGAATTAAATTAACATTTACTATAATAACCATTAGGTTATTAATATAAAAATCAATTGCCGAATGTATGTACGCGCATCACTTCAGAATGGTTGCACCTATTTGGCTAATTCTTTTTTGGTGTGCTTGTAAATTATTTTCAGTGTGTACAAGGTTTGTATGAAAGAAAATGTTTGAAAAGATTCCGGGAAAATTGGAAAATTCGGGAAAACGGAAAGTGCATTTACCATGGGAATTTTGTATGAATTATTGAAATTTTTACAGGGCAACGTTTGTCGGGTCAGCTAGTTAATTAATAAAAATAAAAAAATTATATCCTAACTTACTTAAACTATTCCTCACGTACTAAAATTGAGGGCGATGAAAAATTCATCCATCGCTGTCGACTGGTAATGTACCTAAGAGACTGGCGGCATTGCCACGTTGTATAGCAATGCTTAGCCTGTGGCCAAGTTAAAAGTTTGTTTTTGGGTTAAATTTTTTTCAACTACGGAACCCTTCAGTGTGCGTGGCCCATCACGCACTTTGTCGGTTTTCTATTTTATTTCATGACTCGGTGTTGTTTGTGGCTGAATTATTCAGAAAGTGACGAAGCTTTTCACGTCAGACGTTTTTTATAATAAATTAACTTGAATGAAAATGACGCTGAACTGATGACCCATCAAAATGGGCATTTAAATTGACCCCAAGTTCCTTAAATTGGAACTTTCATCTTGTCGATTCATTACTGTTTACGAATAAACCGGTTTTGTAAGCTCTTAGTAACCAATTGGTTACAAAGCGAATTAATAAATAAATAATTAATTAGTTTTCAAAACATGGGTTTGTTTCATTAAATAAACCCATGGAAATAGCCAACAATTCAGTTGTAATATTTAGTTATTAGAATTGAATTATTGGCTATTTTAATTCCAGAATGACGTAATTAATTATGTCAATCTGGAATTATACCAAATAGGAAAACGGTAACAAAAACCAAAATAACTGTGTATCACCGTGACTGTATAAATTGAACGTCCCAATTACATTTTGCTACAGTGTGGATTGCGCTTTATTAGGGATCAGTACAGTATTAATCTCCGCTAGTAGAATAATCGCATCGAAAATGTGGGGGCGAATATGTCCGCACGCGGTGTTGCTAATACTCGCGAATATTATACTGAGAGCATCATGCAAGGGCAGTCTAACCTTCCTGATAGATGATACAGGCTCTATGAGCGACGATATAAGACAAGTTAGAAGTAGTGTGAACCGAATCAGTAATATTGTGTTCAATGAAAAGTCCAGTCTGATCAACAACATGGTGCTCGTAACGTTCAACGATCCAGGTAATGTACCTAATTTATCTTTATTAATTTACCTATTTTGATTAAGATGGTTCTGAAACAGCTCAAAAACAACAAGGCCGGGAGTGATGACGGAATTACTGCTGAACTCTTGAAGGCCGGAGAAAAACCCGTTCTTAAGGCCCTCCAGAAACTGTTTGATTCCGTCATACTCGAGGGCAAAGCGCTGCAGGCATGGAACAGAGGTATGGTGATACTTTTCTTTAAGAAGGGTGATAATGTCCTTCTTAAGAATCACAGGCCCTTCTTACTTCTGAGTCATGTCTACAAGCTGTTTTCAAGAGTTATCACGAACCATCTCGCACACAGGTTTAACGACTGCCGAACAAGCCGGATTCCGTAAAGGCTTTAGCACCATAAATCACGTACATACGCTGTGGCAGGTAGTACAAAAGACCGAAGAGTATAACTTGCCTCCTTGCTGCGTTTGTGGACTACGAGAAAGCCTTCAATTCGATCGAGGCATGGGATGTACTGCAGTCTCTTCAACGGTGCCAGATCGGCTATCGGTACATTGAGGTGATGAAGTGTTTGTACGAAAACGCCACTATGTCAGTCCGACTCCAGGACCAGACCTTGAAACCTATCCTTCTGCAACGAGGGGTGACACAGGGAGATCTGATATCTCTGAAACTGTTCACCGCTGCACTTGAGGATGTCTTCAAGGTTCTTGATTGGAAAGGTCTAGGCATCAACATCAGTGGCGAGTTCGTCACTCACCTTTGGTTTGCCGGCGATATAAATAAATAAATAAATATTTATTGCAGAATCACTTCCATATTTGTTAGTAACAATGTAAACTTATAAACTATTGTTAGTAACATTTATTCCTATGCTGGGTGAGGCACGCCGATCCTGGGGAGTATCTACTTGACTGCGTGCAGTCGTATCCACCGCCCCAAAATCGGAGAGTCCCACCTATCAGCAAACGTTCTAAGAATGGTGTTGGTTGTAAATATAGTAGTCATGGCTGAGACTATGGAGGACCTCAGTCCAATGCTCGGTTACCACAGTTGAGCTTCCGAACGAGTGGGTCTTAAAATGAAGTTGGATAAGACAAAGGTCATGTTAAATGCCCACTCTCATGAAGATCGGAGATACTACACGCGAAGTTGTGGAAGAATATGTTTATCTAGGACAAACTGTCCAGTTAAGTAGATCTAACTTCGAGAAAGAGGTCAATCGTCGAACCCAACTCGCCTGGGCAGCGTTCAGAAAGCTTCGTAATATCTTTTCGTCTCACATACCGCAGAATCTAAAATGAAAGTTTTTGACCAGTGCGTGTTACCAGCGACGACCTACGGCACTTAAACGTGGTCGCCCACAATGGACCTTATTAGAAGGCTAAAAGTCACCCAAAAAGCAATGGAGAGGGCTATGCTTGGAGTTTCCCTACGTGATCGAATCAGAAATAAGAGATCCGCAGGAGAAATGATGATGATGAATTTACCCAAACCCAATTCAGCTAAATCCGATGTTAAGCTTTATCCCCCTAATTAATAAACGCGACTGAATAGCTAACATAAGACAAGAGTTAAGACAAGAGAAAACAGCAGATTAACTAGTCATATGATATTTAATCAGGCTTGTAGAAACGCATCTATCAAATACCAAAAAGTATTCTACCTTACATCATTATTAACTGTAATCTCAGGGTCACGTTTCTAGCGGTATTTTCTTTTACAAAGTCCTTAGATCATGTTTTTGCTGTTTTCTTTCTAACAGAGCCATCCTCATTCATACTAAAAGCTATCCATGTGACATATTCCTCATTTACTCATCATCACATGCCCATACCATGACAACCAATTTCCGTCAAAACTTCTTAGTTACCCACGGAACTTTCGATCATGCTCTTACATACTCTTTTCTAATTCTATCCATTCCCTACCAGTCAGCTAGTATATTGCTATATTCTACATTAAATAGATGCATTAGTTTATGGATTGCGTTCTCGACGCGACCAATCTAGATAAGTAGTTAAACGATAGTAAGCCATCTAATCGAATCGACAAACGTAAGGCCGCCCTCAGGCTAGGCGGAGCGATGATCTTCGCAGAGTGGCTGGTAGCAGCTGGAGGAGAGTTGCCGAGAATCGAGATGAATGGCGTGCAATTAGGGAGGCCTATGTCCAGCTGTAGACTGCTGTAGGCTGATGATAAAGCAGCGTCGTGTACGAACCATCATTGAAATATTTGAGCTATGACATTCTGACTACTCATTGGTTATTGGTGATTTGAGTTTGTAACTGGTTACTTTTGAATAGCCTCACAGATGAACGGGCCTTACATGTGCAGAGAACACCTAAAGGGCAAATAACGGATTAAATAGGAAATGAAAAACTAGCTGCTACAGTACTGAAAGAATATTATACTTACTTAAGAGGTGTTTTAATTTCAGATGCTCAAGTGAGGGTGGTGACCAGAAATCGCGACACGTTTAAACGAACATTAGAGGCAGTATATGCTCACAATATTTATAACCGAGACTGTTGGGAACCCTCAATGAATGGATTACTCCTAGCACTAGATAAAAGTAACAGCAACTCCTACATTTACGTTTTTACTGACGCTCCGGCTAAGGACTACCGAGACGGACATTATGTAAAAGAAATGTGTCAAAAGAAGCAGAGCCAGGTAAAGAGTCTGAAAAGGAATATTTATTTAATTTTTCATATCCACAGATTAAAAATATGGTTTGGTACAACCTCGGACCTAACTATCTTAGCCACATTGGTCACCTAGAGTGATGAGACCGTCTAAAAATTGTGTCATTTATTTCATCCTAGAGAGGTAGTCCCCACGTGCCCCCTGGGAGGTCACCATGCACTCTGGCCACTCAAGCCAATGCTTTATGTTATCTTCTTCGTCGTGTGGATGGCACGTCAGTGTATTAAATTTAGTTAGCCCAAAACATCGCCACTTCCATAGCATCGTCGGTGGCAGCGCAGAGATCGGTATAACTCTGTTTTTTGCTTTATATTATATGAGTTCAGTTAACATGAGGCTAAGGTACTCAATGATGTTGGTGCGAGTCCAGAACAAATTCACATGCCACTTGTACAAGAAACTTTATGGGGTATACCCATTTTACCCTTTTATGTATTTGTATGTACTCTATTCGTATTCGTTCGTATTCGTCTTCGTTTCGTTTCGTTCGTTCGTATGGTGGGGTACAATCTACTCGGGGTGCGACGGGAATTTGTACTGGTGTCGTACATGGTGAAACAGCTCCGAGCCATAGAGCACAACCCGAGAGAGCTGCAGCGGTTGCACTTGTACGTACCGGACCGTTATATGTGGAGGCGACGGCCCCCGCCACTGCTGGTCATACCATCAGCCAGGACCAACTTGCTGGCCAAAACCCCTCTGACTCGAGAAATTCGTACCATCAATTATGTTCAGGTCGAAACTGATATATTTACACGTCACTGGCACACCGGGGTGGGGTGAATTTGCAAAAGTACTATTGTTTAGACTATGTTACAAACAATGATCTTTAATTCTTTGTATTTTGTGCTTTCATTTTAATTTTGGGTGTGTGACTTAGCTATCGCATTAGGTTAAGACCTGTAATGATAGTTTTAAGGCATTTACATAAATAAATAACTCATAGGATGTTACATAAAGAAATAACGAACAAATTATAACAAACATAATAATATTATTATCATATATTATGCTTACAGATAGTATTTGTGCTCACCGGCCGCTGTTCTGATTACTATGAAGCTGAAGCCTTCGATGTATATTTCGACATAGCACAAGCATGCTCTGGGCTTGCTTTTGACGTTAGCAAGACTGCCGTCGAAGAGGTAGATCAGTTATAATCTTAATACTAAGGTCCGTATTACAGAAGGAAACTCAAGCATTGATCTTGAACAGAGATCAATGCTTGAGCAACATTCTGTAATACGGACCTAAGTTAAAAAAGATATGGAATCGATATTCTTTGTCAAATTCAAATTCATTTATTTCGTGAACACACTACGTATAGAACGTTTTATAAATAATACATAAGATCTGAGCTGAGTCCTGCCAAAAGACTTACAAAATATCAAAGGCATTTTAGAAAATAAAAAGTCAGTACAATCACTAAAATTTTCAAATCAAATAAAGTAAAAAGAACCAAAAAATACAAAATAAAAAAATAATGTTACAAATTCATTAATACAACAATGTCAATTATTTTAGGTACTCCGCACAATTGAAGAAACAATAAAAGGCAACAAGACTGTGATTACTTCGACAACAGTACCAGCCAATGTTAAAAAAGATATACCGGTAAGTCTTCTTTTCATGAAATTATCCATGTGTTTCCTGCGGGTTACTCTTGTTTCATCGAAAAGAAATTGACAAATTATCACTTCCCAAACAATTTTCCGCATAATTTAATTTGCCAAATTATATACTTAGCAAAACATCTCTTCACAAATAATTGTAACGCAAACCTAATGTTTGGCAAGTGAACGTTTAAACATTAACTGGTTTACCAACTAGTACTTTTACCAATTTTTATGTAGTCAAATATTTCAGTTGGAATTACACATTTTACGCAAAATAAAATAAGCCAAATATTTAGTATCGTCAGTTTTCAATTTACCATTTCTATTCAGTCAAAATTTTTCGCTTCGCTCGTTCGGCTCTTGCGTAGGAGGTCACAATTAAATCGTTATGCGGTAGCGGCCGACGAGTGCCAGAAACAACTAGATTATATAGAAAAAAACAATCTTTAGACAATAAAAGTTTGGTCGAATAAATCATTTGACCAAACTTTATCTAAAGATTGTTTGTAGTAATAAAACATTTGATTAAAGACCAAATGCCATAATGACACTATCCTTGGTAATAATCTGCCTAGTAAAAATTTCACCAAACAAAAATGTGCGTAATAAAATAATTCCAAATATTGCATTCGTATAAAAAAAGGTTGCTAAAATTTGTTTGGGTGAAATTTTGTCAAAATCATTTCGGCAAAACGGCTGGATCCCGTTTTCTGCCAAATCTATTACATACATATAATACAAAAAACTGTACATTGAATATTTTTGGATAAAAAAGAACTGCTACGAGGTTAACGAGTCTGATGCCGCAAATATAGTTGTTAGAATGTTTGTCCGTTTATGTTTGTCTTGGATGTATGTTCCGGATTGGCTCAAAAACGTCTGAACAGATTATTGTATTCAGCAGCAATATTGCGTAACACACTATCAAGCACAGTACCTTTCATTTTGAAAATTCATCAATTTTCATTTTCATTCACATTGCTGAGCAGATGAATGAGTGTATTTCTATGTAAACCTCTGCCTTACGCTCAAAGCTATGATGTTAAATATTATAATTATATTTTACAGTTCACAATAGATGACCACACTGACTATGCCATCGTCTCCGTGTCCGGCAGAAATGTATATTTGGACATTCCTTCGGCTAATTTTGAAAAAATAATGTGGAACAATAATGGAAAAGTAAGTTTACGTATCAGTTAAAGACGGCAAGTTTTGCCTCTGCACTTGGATAATGAAAGCATAATGAAGCTCATTTATATGGCATAGATTCAAAATGTTTAAAACACCAGCCGGTCTCTCATAACCTGTTCAATTTGCTGTAGGTAACATCCCACGTTCGATCGTGAATTTGGAAAGCGGAATCAACATTAGCAAATCATGCACATGTGATGGCATGAGATTTCGGGGTACCATCTCATCCCTATTAGTTTTTCTATATGTTTGAGTGCAACTGTTATTGAAAATTTACCCATTTCTAGAAAAAACTGAGTTTAAAATGCAACAGACTGGCGTGCCATTTTCACTGCTCTACATTCATATTCTATGTATATTCCTTATTGTCATCTCAGGATAAAATCTCATAATACACATTTTTTTGATTCAAAAATATAATAACAAAAAAAACAATATTCAATAATGGCTGTTTTACCAATTCGTTAAAAGTTATTAAAATTTTAAAAACGTTATAGGTTGTAAAATTAAGTAACGCTAAGCCTGGCACATACGTGGCTACTGTGATGGGCCAGACAAGGACGTCCGTCGTCATCGTCGGCAGGACTGATTTCTTCTTCACCCATGGCTTCTCAGAGCTCAAACCCAAGTCACTGGGTGATACGTCACTGCAACCGATAGCTGGTGAGTTCCATAATGTTTCCATTAAAATATCTGTAATTAGTAGGAAGTCGCTATTCCCGTCTGTCTGTTTGACCGATTAGTTCTTCTAAACTACTCAATAGACTATATGCGGTGTTTGCCATCATTTAGAGAATTTACTCCGAAAGTTTTATGTGTATAAAACATTAATGTTTAACTTAGATAAAGCACAGACATCTCAATGTTTTGAAACACCACATCAGTAGATCGCACACGTAGGAAACAGGGACGGGCCGCTAGTTTAGATATAATATTTAAATCAGTGAGTTGCAGATAGAAAAAAAGGCTGCATCATACAAGACCACAAAACTTCTATGAATTTTATATTTTCAGATGCGAACGTCCACTTGTCGATATCCGTCACTGATGATCATCACTCAGTGAAGATAGTATCAGCACAGATTTTAGACATGAATGAAAATCCAATGAGAAGCTCGGTGCCTCTAACAGAGGTCTCTAAAGATTTTTATGTAACGGATCTGTTTGTTGCACCATCGCAAAGGTTCAAAGTCGCTGTAAGTACCTACAGTTTATTATTTTGTAAAACCACCGTGAAGAGTACCTAAACAGGCATCAAGATGCAGGAAAATCGCTGCTAATATTCTATGCAACGTTGTACGTTGCATACTACGCGCTACTACAACACTGCATACTATACTGCGTCAGCACTACTACTATTGTTACGTTGTATGGTTTGACTCACGTGTTTGATTCGGGATTCCCGTAGGCGGATAATCCTGAAACAAATGAAACACATAGTTTAAACATTACAGCCCGGCCGACGCGAAGTGACGCGAGAGAATACGTTCTTGACACCTGTCCGTTTCATACTAAATTCGCAAAAGACATATTCTGTCTTTGTTCCACGCAGATGGCTACTTTTTACTTTTTGTTACTTTCATTACAATGTCAATGGAGTTCCATGCCGAAAACTTTGCCGCGAGATGGCGCTAGTATTTTGACTTGTCGCTGATTGGTCGCTTTTTATTCAAGATCACTTTGACAAAGTGACAAACACTCAGCGCTCTCTCGTGGCGAAGCATCCAGTAAACAACCCAATTGGTTCTTTATCGAGTGTGTTTAATGAAGCCGAGAGTCACATGTTATTCCCGTCATTTTGATTTTAACTTAACTTTGAATATCGAGTGTAAAAAGACGCTTAACGAAGCCGAGTTACTTGTTATTTCCGTCATTTTGATTTTAACTTCACTTTAAATATCTACCCCTAAGACCCTTATACCGTATATGCACTCATAAGCAGTTTTTCACCTATTTAACAAAAATGAAATGCTGTTCGTTGGTAAGCGCATAACTTCAGAACGGCTGGACCGATTTGGTAATTTTTTTTTTTTTTTTTGAAAATGTTTGTAACAGTCCGAACCAGGTTTTTAAGACAAGAAAAGTTTTTAAAAGTTGCCGTGAAAGTTACAAAATTCGGGAAAACTGAAAGTGCATTTTCTATGGGAATTTTGTATGAATTATTGAATTTATACAACGTCGACCGGGTCAGCTGGGGCTACCTACCAAAAATCAAAATCGTTTCCCAGCAATTTATTTTTGTGCAATGCTACTTATGCCCGTTTTGCCAGATGTTGGAGCCCTCCATGCCATTAATGCCCATTAGTTAAAGTATATTTACATCCTGTGGGAATTGAATAAAAAGTTGTTTTATTTTAAAATTAACTGTTTAACACTTCATAAAAGGAGAGGGCATTGTGCTTTTAAATTTTGTAAAAATTTTAGCAGTTCTACCATCATAATAGGAGGAAGCGATTGATTCTAAGAAATCTTTTATTTAGTACTAACAAGATCCTATTTTGTTTGTTTTAGGTGAACGGGATAGTAAAAGCTACTGGCAAAGCTATAAAAAGGATTGTTAAAATCCCCATCACTCCTGCAGCACCGCCGAAAGGTAAGTTAAGCTATGATTAGTTTAATACACAAAATACGAGACCTACAAAAGACGAGAATCAAATCGGATTCCCACGATGCGAGACACTTGACGCATTTACCAAGAAGTGATAATAATCCACCTACCACAAAAATCCAAAAACCAAAAAATAAATAAAATTCATCTACCTACCTCATCTGACTAAAAATGTGAGCATAGGAAATTTCAAAATGTTCTATATCTCCAGCCTTATTAATTAGTTTCTTAACTCTTAAAATAGTGGCGCTGTTAGCAGCTGTACCCAATCCAAAAGATTGTTCAAAAATCTAAAGATACCGTTACAACCGTATTAGTTTTCATCACAATCGGCCCCTGACTGGGTTTTTTAGTCCTTTTCACATTTTACTTCCTTGTTTTTGGTGATGAATGCCGACTAAATTCTTTTAGACGTACTTACCTGAAGTTTGATTCTGCTTATCAAAATCAATCTGGCTAGCCTTTTCCCAACTTTGTTGGGGTCAGCTTCCAGGCTAACCGGATGCAATTGAATACAAGTATTTTACACGATACCCCTTGGTAAGACTGTTTGTCAGACTATTGGACATCTGACTACCCGTAACGACAGTCAAAGATCTGCAAATGACAGCCAGGACCCACGCCTTAGCGTGCTTTCCGAGGCACGGAGATCGGAGAGGTCTCGATATGTAATGGATGGTCACCCGTCCACGAACCGACCACGGCAGGCGTAGCTTAACCTTCAATCGACCCGTGCGGTTGTTATTATTTAGCCACGATTAAAAACTAATATACTTAAATAAAATTTTTCACTGGCTCCTGAAATACAAGTAAGTACTCTAATCTAGATATGGTGTCAGGTTTCACATTTATTCTGTAACTTGTGTTTATGCCAATAAAAAATTGATTTATTTTCAGTTTTGCCGACTATGACAAAGCCGAAAGTCGAAATAGCAGAAGGCAAGGCGATAGCAATAGAGTACAATAGCACGGTGAAGTTAACTTGCAAAGTGGTAGCGTTCCCACAGCCTAAAATCCAATGGATTAACAACAATGGAGGTCTTATGCCCTCTAAGGTATCATAAATATTATATTGGATTTTATTATTTGTTGGGTTTAGTTATGTACCTAATATTAGGTGACGCACATTAATTATGCATTAGTTTTATACAACATGGAGATGACAATACGACAATAAAGGTATATCTAATGACGTTCCCGTCTGCATACAAAATTCAACTGAATATATCCAATAATGTATCACTGTAGCTAGTCAAAGATTGGCAAAACCCATAGTCGGCCTGCCACTAATATTTAAGTTCCTACCTACGAGTAGTTGGTTTGAAAAAAAACACTTTTAATTTCGTTGTTAAGATTTATCTGATAGTTACAAAATATTCTTATGCATTAATATTATAAGTGTTTTCATTTATGTGTCTCCACATTGTATATCCAAAAATTATCACGATACGAAAATCTTGGGTGGAAACCCTCATGATGTCTCTTGTATCTAAGACTGCCCATTTAAATCATATGCCATTAACTTGCAGATGTCACTCCAAGAATATCCATATAAATACATAAGTTATATGGACATATCATACGCATCGAAAGGAGACAGATATATGTGTCATGCTGTGAACCATGTAGGCAGGGATGAGACAACAATAAATGTTGCTGTAAAAGAACCTTTCACTGTTAAATCTGCTCCTTCAGGTAAGCCAATTTAATTTCCTCCCTCCATCATCTAGAGTCAGCATCAGAAGAGTTTTGTACGTTCCACTAATAGTTAAAAATTCTAGTAGCTACGACCTTGCAACTAATGTTTTATGGAAGTGCGTTTTTTTTATTAAATATCTTTTTTACATCTGCCTAGCCCTTCCCCAACTATGTTGGGGTCGGCTTCCAGTCTAACCGGATGCAGCTGAATACCAGTATATTACATAGAGCGACTGCCTATCTGATCTCCACAAACCTGTTACTGGGTAACACGATACCCCTCGGTAAGACTGGTTGTAAGACTTTCAGGCTTCTAACTACCCGTAACGACTGTCAAAGATCTACGAATGACAGCCGGGACCAACAGTTTAACGTCCTTTCCGAGGCACGGAGGGTATGGTATGTAAAGATGGTCACCCACCCACGGACCAACTGCGGCGTAAGAGCCGGAACGCGTGCGCTGTCATCGTTCGTTCAGGCTCATTTTCGTGCACTCCGACAATCCTCGTTTTTCGTTTAAGCTCACTTTCGTGCAATTGTCGCGTGAGTGGTTATACTGATATTTACTTTTATTGTTGATAGGAGTAACAAAATTGGCCTACGGTACAGAAGGCACCATTACTTGCGACGTCACATCGCACCTTCCTATGGATATCCGTTGGTCCTACGCCAACGAGATGACAGGACAAACTAGAGAGATAGAAACATCTGACAAGTACGTGGTATCTGCAAGTCGCACTCAACTAACGTTAAAAAAGATGGACTTGGATTTAGTCGGCAGATATACTTGCAAAGTTTCATTGAAAAACAAGAAGGATGTGGGAAAATCCTTCAATACACGAGTTAGAATTTATGGACTAAGTAAGTACCTGTTAATATTTTCATACATTTCAGTCAACAAACGCAAACAATTACTTCAACAGTACCTATCTCTCACTTCAGATACAGCAGTAATTTATTATTAGCTCTATCGTCCAACAAAAAAAAATATATTATGTGTTTTTTTACTTTTAGTAACCCCTAAGGTACAGGGAAGAACTGATTATTAGCTCTAGAGTCCAACAAAAAAATATATATATATATTATGTGTTTTTTTACTTTTAGTAACTCCTAAGGTACAGGGGAGAACTGAAATAAAAGTCACTAAGGGTAAAACTGCTGTCTTTGAATGCAAGTAAGTAGAAATCACTTAGAGTACAACCAAGTAACAAACCGTTACAAACTTTGAAATACTCAGATTGAATTACAGTCCTGCCAACTTATCTGTGAACTGAAAGAGGCGGCACCGTCGATGCGTCGACAGAATCGAATGACATGCGTCGGCACAATCAAAATGAAATTTCAACATGACGGCCGTAGTTCCAATTTTCGCCATTTCACAGATAAGTTGGTAGGAGAATAGGTATATTTACAGATCATGGCTACAAATAGTTGTTATTTAATTCTTGCAGAATTGTAAGTGGTCTACCAGCACCAAAAATAACATGGCTATTTGGGGGTAAATCAGGTTCAACGTTTACATCTTTAGCTGGTTCTGAAAGTGTGCTGCGTATAACGAACGTGGAGGACAAACACGAGGGAAAATATAAGTGTGTAGCGGAGAACGTAGCAGGCAAAGATGATCATGTCATGACATTATTTGTTCAAGGTAACTTTAACGTCATATTTCCATAAATACAAGATAATGGCTACTATTCTAGACTATTTATACTTCTTGATATTTACAGATCTTCCAAAAATTACTACAAAAATCTCTATGGTATACCAAGCTACTGAAGGGGACGCCCTTCTGAGGATTCCTTGCGTAGCAGCTGGTGTTCCAAAACCTGTCATCGTTTGGAAGTTAAGCGGTCGTTACATTACTCCAAGTAAGATGCTAAAACTGTGTGTTTAATTAATAATAATGATCAGCCTATAATGTTGCTGCTAGGACACAGGCCTCCTCTTGGTGAGAGGGAACGGGCTGTAATCCACCATGCAGGCCCAGTACGGGTTGGTAGTTGTCACATGTCTTCAAATTTATGGCTCATGATGTTTCCTTCACCGTTTTGAGAGCTACCGTTTCAATATTTACACAAAGTAAAGCGGCTGTCTGGGTTCGAACCTACAACTCGTAAGTCACGGTCGCTACCACTGGGCCACCACTGCTCTTTAGTCAAAATAATTAACCACCTGCAGTACCCGAGCACTAATTACAGACATCAAGTTTTACAAAAGAACTGTCTCACAAATATTAGTAACAGAAACGACGCTTTAACTGCCTCGGTGGTGTAGTGGTCACAAGCGCTACTGCTGAGCATGAAGTCCTGGATTCGATTCCCGGGTCGGGCAAAGTGTTATTGGGTTTTCATCTGTAATTTCTCAGTAGCAGCCTGGAGTCTGCATTAGTGCCCGGTTGATGGCAATAGGCTCGCCCCCTGTCACAGGGGACTTAATAATAACTGGCGAAATGTGGGTGTATACTATAAGGACACCTCTGCCTAGTCCTTCGGGGAGTACAACTCGACATATCCTTCGTTCTAGTATACTCGTACATAGGTAATTTCAGTCGCGACGTTCTCTTACTTTTCAGGCGCGAAGTACTCCATTGAGGACGGAACGCTCATTATACATAATCCGAAGGTCAGCGACACTAACTCGTACACGTGCGAGGCTAGGAACGAGGTCGGCGCAGTCAGTGCGACGTTCAGAACGTACATCAATCGTGAGTATTACGGTTATCATGTGCATAATTATTATTATAACGAGCCTGGTCCTCATGTGCATATATTATGCAAAAGTAATGTCCTAGATGGGATGATGCCTGGGTAAAAAAAAAGAAATTCTATTTAATCCGTCAGTCATATAATAAAAAAATATTAGACACGTATTTTTTGCTTTATCATATTAATAAAAAATACTTAGATAAAACGCAACCTCTTGAAGGCCAACTGCACCCCATGTGTGCATAAGGAAAACCCTTTACATAATAGGTATATAAGCTTATATATTATATAATATATATAAACGTAAAAAAAACATCATCCGATGGAAAAAAAATCATCCTAAGTAGTTGTGAACCTATGGGGTTCACAACTAACCCCCCCCCCCCTCCCCCTGGGGGTTTTGGGCTTATAAATTAGTATATGATATCACCTGAAGAGTTAAAGTGGATTCGGGAGTGGGGGATCGCTATGTCACAACTATAACAAACTACATATAAAATCTAGCAAGGAGTGACGTCATGCCACATTTTAACTCATTGTATCGCCGTAATCTTTTGATAACGTAAAAATACGTGTCCAAATTTTTTTTTCATAATCTATATGACGGACAAAAAATTTTATCTAGTTGCAACTAGATAAATTTTTTTGTCCGTACTTTGACAATATTGTACCGTAAACAAAATGTAAAATACAATTGTTGGCAAACCATGGAGTGCTAAAAATTTCACGCTTTGGGCAATGATCTGCAAGATCGCCCGATTTTTCCGCTACGGACATTTTTCTTTAAGGTATTTTTCGAAGACACTCATTTAAAGTGAACAAGCCAAAGACATTTACGACCCTTATAACCACGAACAAAGAAGTATGTATTGAGAATATTTTTTTATTCTAGCGGCTGCTTGCAAGAGATTAATTACTTTTTAGATTTAGCCAGAATTTATAGGTCCAAGTACACAAATAACAAATCAAATTTTCCATTAAAAAAATATTACCTAGGAAAATCATGTCAATAATTTTGATCGGAATAAGTATAACAGAAACTTGCAATGTCTGATATTTGGTGTATTTACAGAGGCACCACAAGTATCAGGAGTTACTGCCAAGAAAGTGAGAATAGGAACACCGGCTACCATCGAGTGCACGTAAGTGTTTCAATACTGCACTATAATCGATCAATCGACAACTCCAGAATCTCGCTGTGAAAACCAGTTTTTCCAGAACATGTTATTGAAGCTCTTCAGCTATCAATCTATATCTATCTTCTACGCATATTATGTGTGTAACACTCGCACAGCCCAAACCGTTAAAGGTAGAAACTTGAATCTATGACAGTAGTTGTAATTACAAACAAAACCGGGTAGGAACTAAGGATTTTACGACATTCGACATTTAAGGGGGGGGGGGTTAAAAAGGGAATTCTTTACGGTTCAGAAACTTTAAACTTAGCGCAAATACCTTTCTAGGTCGATCATAGGAAGGTAAGATCGTTAGGTAGATTTATTCCTATTCCCTAATAGGAAATCTTACACATTCGTCAATCGTTTCAATATTTCAGGGTCAAAGGTGAACCAAAGCCAACAATAACATGGCAATTTATGGAAAACTCTAGCTCAAAGTTTTTACCAATTCCCGGATCCGACAAAGTGCTGAATATTCCAAGGGTAGTGAACGAACACGCGGGGCGCTACAAGTGTGTGGCAAAGAACAAAGTCGGAAGTAATGAATACATCACAACACTTGAGGTTCAAGGTAGGGAATTGTTACATACAGATGTGATTCTTCGAGATCGCCGTACTAGTAGAGGCAAATAAAAATATATAATGTAAGTATTCTAAAACTATTAAGTACCTATATTTTAATCAATATATTTACAGATATGCCAAAAATAGTTTCAAGTGTTTCTACCATTTATAAAAGCATCGAGGGAGAAGCTTTGCTGAAGATCCCTTGTGTCGCACACGGTCTGCCCAAGCCAAGTATCACTTGGAAGTTGAACGGTCATATCATCAATCCAGGTAATATAAAATAAAATCTCATCCTACTCAACCACATTTTTTTGTGAAATAAATAACTTCCACAACAGTGGTACTTGTATTTGTGTAAAGCTGCTTCAATACGCTCTGTAGCTGTAATCTACTTAATAAAATTCTTAAATTCACTAACAGACAACGCACTGCCTAAACCGCTAGTTCTAGAAGCATTTAACTTTGCACAAGGGTTCCTTAGAAAACGAAAGTGGAGGTTTTTTGAAAATTAATCTTATAAAAGGGATAAAACTTTGTAAAGAACATTCGTCATTTCTGCCTATTGAAAACCCCATCGGGCCGGGCAGGCGGCTTGTATTAGAATTGATACAAATTCAGATGCTTAATGCCACCAAATGCGAACTGTGGGCAAAAGTTTGTTTAACTTTATAGAATAAAATTGTTTCCTCATTCAGACGTTCGCTTATGATTCAGGCGCGAAGTATTCCATTGAGGACGGAACGCTCATAATAAAAGATCCGAAGGTGAGCGACACTAACTCGTACACGTGCGAGGCGAAGAACGAGGTCGGCGCAGTCAGTGCGACGTTCAGAACGTACATCAATCGTGAGTACCTACACTCCTACAGTAATATAATAATATGCCGAATAACTGCAGCGGTTGACGTCATCACGTCAATGCCAGCTGTGGCTGAAAACCAGACAGTATTATGCTGAGTGATGACCATTTTGAGTAGAATCGCGGGACATACGAATCACCCCTATGGTGATTCAAATGCCTGCAATAAAAGGCATCTAAATTTTATCTTTAGACGTCACTTCTTCGGCCACCCTGTTATGGGCTATTGTCACAGAACAGATAAATTATCTTTTCTGTGGCTATTATAGCGTAAGCAGTACCCTAATTGCGTAACACAATATCAATCGGAATCTGTTTCATTTTGACAGTTCAACAACATTTCATAGCGAGCAGACAATTTCGAACATATGAAGCAATGGATTATCAATTTGCTTAAAAATGGTCCACATTCTGACTGATTGTGTGTTGCACAATTAGGGTGCACTTCGAAGTTTCGAACTGCACCCTAATTGTGCGTAACATAGAAAGGCCCGAGGTTTTGAGTTCAAATCCTCGGGCCTTTCTATGTTACGGTTTACTTACTTGAAATGTCGTTAATTTTCAGAGCTTCCAAAATTATCAGGAGATGCTTCTAAGAACGTAAGACTGGGTGCCCCAGCAAGTGTGGAGTGCACGTAAGTGTTCTATTTCATAGTTTCATTTATTTACAATTTATCAAAGGAAGTGTAAGATAAAGTTACCTACAGTCGGATAACCCGAGGCTCGCTCTTAAAGCGTTTCGTGTTTCTACAACAACTTTTAACAAAAGTGACTATGCTTTTCGGTAATCCATCACATTTGTCTTTCCATCATCGTTGTCGCTGATAAAATGTCTTGTTTGTCTAGCCCAGGCCCCCTGGGACATAGATAACTACTCTTTGTCTATGTTCCAGGAGGCCTCTGTAGGCTCTAACTCATCGCAAAGTCAGATTTTCCAGTAAAAGTAGGTATTTGAGCAGTTAAAATATTTTTGGGTGAGGTCATGAAATGGGACTGTCGAATTTAGATATAGAACTAAAACTGAGTAAAAGATGATTAGCTTTATTCCGTAACATCGAAAGAAATCTATTCTAAACGTTTTATGTAAAAATTTTCATTCTTTCAGGATTGTCAAAGGTGAACCGAAACCGAAAATTACTTGGCTATTTATGGATAAATTCACTTCAAAGTATGTACCTGTGGCCGGTTCAGGTAATACACTGCCCATATCAAGCGCGAAGAAGACACACGCGGGGAACTACAAGTGTGTGGCACAGAACAACCTCGGAAGCGATGAACACGTCACAACGCTCATTGTTGAATGTAAGTAACATAGTATTATTCATACCAAAATCGTATGCGAGTACGTCTGTACCTCTATACATAGGTATAAACGTCCTACAGACTTCGACAAGATCTGGTCATTCACGCGCGCCCATCGTTTCCGAATACTAGGTACCTACACAAGTACAACAGTATGTCAGTGGTGACAAATATATAGTATATGCTGGCCTCGTATTCTATTGAAAATCCGTACTAGGCTAGGTCAGCTCAACTCAAAGTGTTACCACTGACTGACTTGTGGCCTAAAATGTGCTAACGACAAAACCTTTACACCTTTTAATGATTTTAAACTGAAGATCACGTCCAAACGAGTAGTGTTAATCATTTGGAAAAAAATATATGTTAAATAAATTAGAGAATGTTTTCAATATCTTAATATTTGAATATTTTTGATCATGTTTATTTTACATAGTGACATTAATTTGTAAAGTTATGTCTAACGCGGATAAAAAACTGAGAATCCCGCAAAAACTATCAAGCGTATTTTTATGAAACCATCACCATTTTACAGATAATTTAATTGCTTACCTTTTAGTACTTATACCTACATATTTTAATATAATACTTTTTTTATGTATAATAAATTAATAATGCGTCTAATTTGGGACAGCGCTCCTTGATAGGCGAGTGACATTACTGGTTGGACGTACAACGCGTTGCGTGAGCTGTGATTAGCTTGCGTGTTCACGCAAGCTAATCATTAAAGCCGCTGGCACTTGCGTCTTAAAGTTGCTTTTTGTATACACTGATTCACCCTGCCCTTAGGATCCTTTGTTTTTCCTACAATTGCAGCTTGCAAGCAAAATTATCTTGAAATTGGAAACGCCAGGCCTTTCCAATTTCAAAATAATTTATATAAAAATGTCAGGTATGTAGGTACATACCTGATATTTTTGAAGAATACTTTTCTATAAAGGAAAAGACTAAAGATTAGTCTTCTTCTTTTGTGTCAATGGTTTGTACTTTGTTGTGTGCCCATCGTGGGAATCGCCTACCACGTTACCACGGAGATCCACCTTTAAATCCCGTTTGTTTGTCTAATCTTACAATATGCCCAAACGAACTATCTTCTAAATATTTGTCAGTACACACTTTGGCTTACAAAGGTTAAATTTTCTTGTTTTACTGAACTAATTGTTAGCATACACAATAATCGACTATTTAAAACTAATAATATTTGTGGGTTGCAACATTGCTATTTTTAAATAATTCATTCTTTTTGTTATGGCAACCCATTGAGGACTTCAGAAAAAGTAGAAAAAGGCGCGGGAAGAAAAAAATTCGATCCTCGGTTAAAAAACGACGAAAGTGGTCTCGGGTTACAATTTAAGGTGTTAAGTATCAATAAAGCGATTCGTACAAGTGCTCGAGTGTATAATTCTAATATAATTGATCTTATTTTTTCAGTTGCACCAGAAATCATTAAAAATTCTACAACAGTAGAAGGAATCGAAGGAGATCTAGCTTTAAGGATTCCTTGTGATGTCGTCGGTATTCCAAAACCAGTTATTACATGGAAATTAAAAGGCGCCACTATTACACCAGGTACGAAATTTATGAAACAACAAATAAATATATTTAAGTATATGAATCCACTATCTAAACGTTTTTTATTGAATTTAGTTTCCATGGCAACATTAAAATCTATACTATGTGGAATCGCTGCCAGTCTTTTGGGCACTTTTCCAAACACCCTGAATCATCACACATAGAATATTTAACACTATTATGTAAGAACCTATCAGGTTGTTTATCACCTACCTACCTATTTTCAGGTTTCCACTATAGGTGGGCCTATAGTGGAAACCTGAACATAGATCAGATCGATAACAAAACCGATTTGATGGTCCAGCTTTGACAGCTTTCATTATTTCCTTTTAGTTTTGTACATCGATTTTTTCTTTGTTAAAATAACATTATTTTAGGGGTTTGCTTTGGCTTTTCTCTTTACGAAAAACAACGTTGTCTATTATTATTATATCGCTAATTTCAGGTTCAAAGTATTTAATTGAGGATGGAGCTCTGATTATTATGAAACCGACAGAAAAAGACTCTTCGATGTACTCTTTTGAAGCTAAAAATTACATCAGTACAGTCAGCACCACGTTCCAAGCAACAGTTAAAAGTAAGTTATATTATTAAGGGTTAGACAGAGGTGTACCTTTTTCAAAAGGCGCCCGGGCTTTGGGGAAAAGACCGGGGAGTGTGCGATTTTTATTTCACTAAAACCACCCAGTGGTCATCATCTGTACATGGAAGGGGCACCGTTACCTCTCAAAAGTACAAATGGGTGTTCCACAGGGCTCGATATTGGGTCCTTTCCTCTTTTTAGTATATATTAATGATCTACCCCATTTATTAATAAACCAACCACAAATGGTGTTATTTGCTGACGATACATCCTTAATTTTTAAGATAAATAGACTTGCATCAAATCTTGACGACGTAAATAACGCCCTACTGCAGATCCATAATTGGTTCACTGCTAATAATTTAGTATTAAATGGGAAAAAAACTAAATGTATAACATTTGCTTTACCAAATGTTAAAAGTACTGATTGTGACATAGTATTGAATAAAGAGAAACTAGAATTCGTCGATAAAACTGTTTTCCTGGGGATCACGCTCGACTCAAGGCTGCAATGGGGTCCGCATTTAACATCTCTTGCAGGACGGCTAAGTTCAGCAGCATATGCGGTGAGAAAAATCCGTCAATTCACTGATGTAGACACCGCAAGGCTGGTCTATTTCAGTTACTTTCATAGTATTATGTCTTACGGTATTTTACTATGGGGACGGGCTGCAGACATAGAGTCTATTTTTATTGTGCAGAAAAGAGCCATCAGAACAATATATGGCCTCCGCAGGCGCGATTCTCTAAGGGATATGTTTAAAGATATTACGAGTAACATCATGACGGTACCATGTGAATATATGTACGAAAATATCATGTACGTAAGGAAAAATCTAAATCTTTTCGGTAAAAGAGGTGAAGGTCACAATTATAGGACTAGAAATAGGGTCCAATTAGTTCAACAAAGTTTCAGACTGGCTAAAGTAGACTCATCCTTCATGGGGTACTGTTTAAAATGTTATAATAAAATACCTCCCCACATACTCCAGCTGAATGAAACGAAATTTAAATCTTGTATAAAACGCACACTATGCAGCCAGGCATATTATAAGTTGGGGGATTACATCGCTGACTAAAATGCTTGGCTGAATGCTTGTCCTGCTCCACAAGGACGCATTAATTAATTGATTAGCATTCGGATATATTGTTGGAGCTGCTGAAGATTAAGATGAGAGAAAACTTACTTACTTAAATAAATAAAATTGTAAAAATAAATAAAATAAATAAATAAACTTTCTTTGCATTGTTTAAATTCAATCTCTTAGTATTATATAATTGCATAGCACATGTGTGAGCACTATGTAGCTACTATTAAGCTACCTTTTACTGGGTACGTCTTTCACTGACTTGAGTGTGGTTGAGAGTATGTCATGCTCACTCAAATGTCTCGCTGGTGGTGGCGTGTGTGTTGGATCATTAAGTTCCCTTCAAAATGGTTGAGCTAATTGGTGCTGATCCATGCGTTATGTTCGTGAACGGGCGCCGTCAGTTGGGACTGGTCGTCTCTTAGCTGCCATGGCTTATGTTTAATTTTAATATTTAATTTAGTTGTTTTAGTTTTTTATCTTTTTATTACGGACGCTTTTTAACATGCACATCTTTCTACATTGTTCTCACATGTATATTTTCAACATGAACGATGTAACCAATATTTTGTAAAATATTATGATTTAAAAGAGTGTCCGTGGAGTTTCTTGCCCGTTCTTCAACATAGGGATCTACTACGCTTTGGAATGGGCAACTAGCTTCATCTTTCTGACTGACCGACCCATTAACAATTCAAAAGTGCCTGTAATTGGTTTATTTGAAATAAATGCTTTGAGTTTGAGTTTGAAAGACCAATCCGGAACCCCCTCTGTGCAACGCCTGTTAGGGCACATCTCTGGGGAGACTGTAAAGGAATCTCCCCGAAACCTGACTATGCAAATGAGCAAGGCAGCATGTGACCACTGTGCGCCGTCTTCCCTGAGGTCACTCAGTGGACCGACAGAGTCCCCACTCTGAGCGCCCGTGATCCCAAATTCCCGCCTGCCTTAGGATGCAGGTGGGATTTCGGCGTGTTAGGCATCGAGGCGGTTGCCTCCCCGACGCCTTCTCTTCCGAGCGGGATCAGCCCTCTCACGATCCCGCTCCGCAACCTCCTTCTGAACCATCACGGTCTCACAGAAGGAGGCTATTTGCTTCCACTTCGCCTACTCCGCCAGCATTACCCCAACTACTGCTGGCAGAGGCAGAGGTGTACCTATACTACGCCAGCATTTCGCCCGTTATGTTTAAGTCCCATGTAATAGGGGGCGAGCCTATTGTCATCAACCGGGTACAAATCCAAACTCCGGGCTGCTATTGAGAAATCTCTTCTAGAAAACCTAATAACACTTTGCCCGACCTGGGAATCGAAACCAGGACCTCATGCTCAGCACTAACGAGGCAGTTATATGGTGGCCTGTGGCTAAGTAATAACAGCCGCACGGGTCGATCGATCAGGTTAATCTACGCTTGCCGGGTCGGTCCGTGGATGGGTGGCCATCTTTATATACCGAGAATCCTCCGTGGATCTTTAACAGTCGTTACGGTTCGTCAGACAGAAGCCTGAAAGTCTGACAACTAGTCTTACCAAGGGGTGTCGTATTACCTAGTAACTGGGACAACCCAGGAGGTCAGATAGGCAGTTGCTCCCTGTAAAATACCGGTATTCGGCTGCATCTGGTTCATAGTTGGGAAAAGGCAGATGATGATGAGAAGCAAATGGCCTCTGCAAGGAAATGGTGGAATGGTTTGGAAATGTAACACCATTTGACCTTGACGAGGAAATCCAATAAAACCACAGCAAGGATTATCTTAACCTATATTTTTGTTTTAAGTATTCTCAACTGCAATATTTAATGAGGGCAATGAATCCATAATTGGCAATTAGGGATACCTACTTAGCACCTTCAGCAATTATTTTTTTTAATACGACTGACTGTTTTCTTTGAATATTTTTAAAATATACCCATTATTCTTCTGCAGAGTTCCCCACGAACTTCGGCACAGAACATTTCGTGTACTTATTAGAGGGTGAAACAAAAAAACTAAAATGTGACGCGTATAGTTCTGCATCCCAGTCAGTTAAATGGTTTATCGTAAGTATATCTCATTCCTACAATATTTTATTACTAATGAAAGAAGTTTTCGTGTTATTTAAATAATTTAAACTAAACCTACATTCAGTTACTTCAGTTTAATTTTTCATTGTTCTTCTTTGATATAATTACTCTGTTTAAAACACGGACTAGAAGAAAAAGAAGGACTCCGCGCCACGCATAGCGAAAGTGAAGCACAGTAAGTATGCCGAGACCGTTTGTACAAACACGCCTCACGCACACATTTACATCTTAGTATGCCGACGGGCCGCCATTACGTGACACGACGGCGTCTTTATCAAATCACGCACACATAGATCGGTACGGTGCTTCACTTTCGATATGCGTGGCGCGGAGTCCTTCTTTTTGTTC
Organism: Cosmia pyralina; assembly: GCA_946251885.1. Classification (NCBI taxonomy): domain Eukaryota; kingdom Metazoa; phylum Arthropoda; class Insecta; order Lepidoptera; family Noctuidae; genus Cosmia; species Cosmia pyralina. Next base: position 17,482,096 of record OX276342.1, on the reverse strand, counting down.
TAGTCCGTGGTTTAACACTGTTAAGTAGTGTTTTGCTCTAAAAGTCGATTCAATACATGAGTCAATGGTGACTACGGGTAGATAAGAAAATAATTGTATTGAATGGTAATAACAAGAATTCATTTTATGTGCTTAACAGGCCTCTGCGAATTGGCTTCGGCCCCTCGTACCTACCTACGTCTTTCACGACCCCAAGGTACCCAGATATGTCACAGGTAATTTAAACATCACAAGCTAAGATTTTTAATATAATGTTACAGACAAAGAAACGAACCCCGGACTCGTCGACTACCACCTCATCGCCGCTGGAACTCGGATCATCAGATACTTCGACCGCGTCCAGCAAGGATTATTCCTCGACGCCATCGCCAATTATAATTGTAAGTCAGCAGGGGTGAGGAGGGTTACCGAACGGCAAGGAGTTCAGTGGCAAATCAGCTCCGAGCGGGGGGGGCATCACTGCCGAACCGGTGGTAGAGATAAACATCTATACATATTATTATAAATTAGCGAAGCAGCAGCGCTTCGCACGATTTCTACGGCTTGACAAAACACGAAGATTTCTTTATTATTTCTAAGTTAAATATAATATTAATGTTTTATACACATACCTTTCGGAATGAATTCTCTATAAATGATGTTGAAAACCGCATCGAAATCCATTGCGTACAATATGTGGGGTATTCCTCAAAGCGCAACCATTAGTTGCGCTCACAAATTCAAATTAAAAATATTAGGTACCTATATGTTTATTCCTCAAAGCGCAAAAAATAGAGAGGGGTATGATGGATTCGTTAATGATATCGACATACAGCTTTAAATCAACTGTCCTAATTGTTTATTTATTAAAATGGACTACCAGGAAAACAGAAATTAACTGGAACTAAGTGTTTAAGTAACTTTTGGTCAATAATGTTAAAAATACATACAGGTTCATAAAATTTTTATTATGACATCGTTTTCAAAAGTACCAGGGTAACAGAAATGAACAGGAAATAGATGCCTATGAACAATCTGGTAACAAAGTTATCAATCAGCAATAAGACACTATAGGGCAGTAAAAAAAGAGTATATTAAATCATACCTCACTAAAGTAATTTTTTTTTTTTTTTTTTTTAAACATGATTTCGTTTTCTCACTTAGTATTGTTTAATCATCACGTTTAATCACAGTCTGATTCATAATCACAATTAAAATGTCATTGACATTCATTGCACTTGCACTTTCCTATGTAACTCTGTTAAGGTATAGTAAAGCTTTCTAAAATTTCAAGTTATATTTTTACCACATTTTTTTTAGTATTGAAAAATTTAATTATCCTTATTAAATGGAAACAAAAATTTTGTTTTAAGCAATTTAGATAAAAAAATATAGACTTTTATTAAGTAGTCAAAATAAATTCGGAGTTTATGTAAATTAACTTGCAATTGACATTCCTTGTTTTTCCCCTGTAGTCTTCTAATGTTAAAAATACGTAATGAATGTGAATGACATTCATTGTCATGTTCATTGTTCATGTCAATGACAATCATTGTTGTTGTTCATTTTTGGTCATAGAATAATGTTCTAGAATCTAGAACATTTATTTAGAATTATCTAGAATCCAAATAATAAATCCCCCTTCTTAGGTTAAATATGGCAGATTAGTAAACAAAACTTGAGCTTCTTCTGAACAAAATTTCTTCAGTACTTGGAGACATTGTATTTTTCCTTTAATAATGCTATAGGTCCTGAAACAGATTTATTAAAAATAATTATTTATTTATCAATTAAATTACTTTTTATTTTACAAAATACACAGCTTGTGCTTTATAAAAATAGATAATAAGGAAATATTTACCTTCATATGCTGCAAAGGGGAAATAGAATTACTCGCCTTGACATGGTGTTTGACTTACTTGAGTATGCTGAGGATGGCCTTTCTTTTTTGCAGCAATGATAATTCCTTTTGAGTACCGGCCATTATAATTACAAATAATTATGCACACAAAACCAACAAACAACCAGCAAAATACGTCAATCATTTCAATGGCGACGGCGGCCGAGCTGTCAAAGTGACATTCCCGATTTTTGCATTTTTGCGCGCGGACCAACGACCATATAGCCCATAGACGCCTAATGCTTGATTTAACGCATCAAAACAATTCTGTCAACTAGCTGAGGTATGAGGAAGCGGGGTACTGCGTTCTGATTGGCCCTTCCAAGGTCATTACGTATCACTAGGGATGGGACAGGTTTAAATAAAACACGAAGGACAGTCAAAAACACCATACTAATCATTTTTGAAATGTATTAACTTTGTATATATCCTCCTAACAGTATGTTTATGATGAGCAGACTTTGTAAGAAAAGCTAGTCGTGTGGAAATATATTTGTGCATAACACTCATTGACAAATCCACTACATGATTAGTTACTTCAGAGTGGAATTGATGATTACTTATATTAGGAAATAAACGACGGAAACGACGAAGTTATCCGCGAACACACATAAAAAAAGTCGAATTGAGAAACTTCCTTTTTTTGAAGTCAGTTAAAAAGATTTTCAAATTTCGTTTAGATAGTATAGGTTTTTGCTTTCTCGATAACTTTGGTCATATGATTTGGTGCATCACTATTATTCGTTAGGTATGTTTACCAAATAATAGAGGAAAAGAGATAGCTAAAAAAATACTTTCAGAAGAAAGGGACGCAAACATGAAAGACATCAACGAGAGACCTTGCACCTTTCGTCCACCTACAAGTTTGACCAGTGTAGGATGAACTCCGATAAATAATAACGGAACATAAATCTAATCTAATTATGAATATATAACTATTTACTTACCGATGAAATGTTATGCCATCTTTTCGGAAACTCGAAGTCTGGCTGTTGTTACCACACCAACGTATTGTGCAAGGGGCCATTATATTATTTTGAACAATTTTTAATCGACTAACGCGGAAGTGTTTACAGCTCACAGAAGTGGTTGAAACTGAATCGAAATTGTTGAGTGGCGACCTATATCAGATCTATAAGTCTGATGTGTTGACAGACATCGGTCGCCTGTTATTAGGCGTCTATGGGCTATATGGTCGTTGGCGCGGACGGTTACGATTCTTGCAAAGTCTAAACAACCAAACAGCTGGCTATAACTTTGACGTCGACGATTCTTGCATCTCAAATTTTTGCTAAGGTTTAGGTACATATGACTGCCGATAGATGGCATCATTAGTACATTTTTGACTTTTTGCTGACATTCCTCGTTTTTCTCCTGTAGTTTTCTTGACTAAAAGTTGCATAAAGTTTAGTTGCAGTTAATTTCTGTTTGACTGGTAGTCCGTTTTAATAAATAAACAATTAGGATAGTTGATTTAAAACTGTCTATCGATATTATTAATGAATCCATCATACCCCTCTCTATTTTTCATCATGGTTGCGCTTTATAATAATCATATTTTTAATTTGAATTTGTGAGTGCAACTAATAGTTGCGCTTTGAGGAATAACATAGTTGCGTTTAGTTGGTTGCGCTTAAAAATAGTTGCGCTTTGAGGAATACCCCCAATACGCGCCAGGAAAGATGAAACTTGACACACCACGTGGTTTGATTTCCACAGTAGACGATTTTAGGTCTCTTTAGTGGTTTGAGGTCTGAGCGCAGGAAAAGACCGGACATCATCGGGGCGGCGGAAAGAGCGCGGGATGCGCGGTCAAGCCTCATCTTTCGTGGCACGTATTTACTACGCACAGATTTTGATGCGGTGAACTTGCATATTTACAGCAAAAATATCTCGATGTTTTGTCAAGTCGCAAAAATCCTGCTAATCAGATGGGTGTCGCTACATATTATGATGTGATTTTTTAACGACTTGATTGTCTATCTAAGGTTAACTAAATTAAGGTTCTGCTTCCACAGATGGAGGATGCAGGCATCAAAGACCCATACATACAAATAGCAAATGCTTCATACAAACACCACGACGGCAACTATACGTGTCGTGTGAGTGACAAGCATGGAAACACACATTCACACACATACGTGGTGGACGTCGGTAGTGCGCCAGAGTTTGTTTCCGACGATAGTGCTCTTAGCGACTGGCGAGGAGTTATATCAGATATTAGAGAAAACTGTGACATTCGAGAAAACGCGAAACCGAATCCGGTCGTAAGTTTGCATTGCACATGGTTATTAAAACGCTATAAATCAAAAAGATAAGAGTAGATAGTTATGCACAAATAGAAATACGTTTCAACCTTGAGTTTTTCATAATGACAATTATTAGACTTAAAGGTTTATTCTCAAAATGCTGAGCTATTAATACAATGTTTACACGACGTGAAAATACTACGGGTACACTACACTTAATGTAACCTCTCACTAAACTCTCTGTAACTTTCAGGTTGAATGGAGGTATAATGGCAAAGTGTTAATCGACCTAAACTCGGCAGGCCTAGGTCACTACATCTGCAACGTAACCAACGTGCACGGATCAATACAGAAGAGTTTTGACGTCAAGTCTTCAGGCAAGTTTCAATTATTTGTTTTGTATTTCAAGCGAATAGAGGTTAACTGTCCACGCAGAAATAGTCTTTGAGTTTTGCCAAAAGCGTATAACAATGGATCTGTGCGGAAAAATTTTTGTAGCCCTCTCAAAGGTAATCTGTATGGAATTGACATACGGCATTGCTCCGTGTCTCATTCGATCTCTCTGCATGGCACCTTGTGCTACGGCTAATGAACCACGCTGCGACTTATAAGTACCTACAGTAAATCACATAAGGATAGGTATAAATATCTATTTTACTACCTACATATAACTACATCCATCTAAAAAAAAATTTGTTACAGCATGTTTGATAACTAGGAACTTGGGAAATGTGCACATGCAACATATGCCGCTCATGCTAGATGACAAAGGATTTTGGCACAAATTGGAAAACACAGACCATTATACAGTAGTGAAACAAGAAGAGAAAATCACATTGTCTTGCCCAAGCCAAAGAGAGACGTCAAATACATTCAAAAACTTCCCAAAGAGCACATTAGAGGCGTTTTGTATTAAAGAAAACTCTTTCTTAGTAGAAGGCAAAATTTACAAGCTCTCAGACCTACAGTGCACTAACAGCATTCAACCCTTCGTTATCAGAAAGAAAGTGAAATGCTCAACGGAAACCTCCGAACTAATGAGAGTGGGCTACAACGTCCCTGGTTTCTTAGAGGCTTACGAAGTCTGTTTCGACACAGAAAAAAATATGCCCTTATACACACGCACCATAATGTCTGTAGCAAACAACAACGATCTGAGTGCCGGCTACAACTGGTACAAATACCCAGGAATAGGCAACAAAAAAACTGAAAGAGGATTTACTTGTAACGACACGACGTCATCGTGTTGTTATAGTAAGTCCCAGCTGGTGAATGCAATAGACTTTAATGATGGCCCTGCTAAGAGAAGCACTTTCATCGATCCTCTGAATGTAATCCCGGTCTGGCTCCCTTGCAATACTTCAAAGGTAAGCGCTATTTTATTACTTTGAAATAATTAATAAATAGGTACCTACCCACTTTACCGTTTCATTTATGGATCTAATCGAAGAAAAAAAAAGAAAAGAAAGAAAGAAAAAAAAAAGGAGAGAAAAAAAAAGAAAGAAGAAAAAGATCAAAAGAAGAAGAAGAGAAGAAGAAGGAAAGATAAGATCACTCGTTTGTCTGTCTGTCCGTCTGTCACAGCAGAAATTGCTCCGAATCTAATAAACCGATTAAGTTGAAATTTGGTACACATAATGAACTTCTGTGACCCAAACACGGACTCTTAAAGTAAATAAATAAATTTTTAATATGGGGGTCACTTTTGGGGGGCAAATAAGAAATTTAAAAAAAAGGTTTTGCAAACTATACCGTGTGACATATCAAATGAAAGGTCTCACTAAGAGGGTCTCAAATATATTTTTTATAATTTTAAAATAAATGGTTATAAAGTTATTTAAGAAAATAGACGACAATTGACCATTCCCTCCCCCTTATCTCCAAAACTCCTGAGTTTAAAATTTTGAAAAAAATGCTGAAGTAGTTTTATACCTGTAGTTTACAGGAAAACCTATAAGAAGTCTGTGGTCTTAAAATAACATGGTAAATCTCTCAATGTTGTGAGTACAACGTTACATTTACAGTTGGAATGTATGGGGAACATGCTTTTCAACTACAATGTTAAGTTTGTTCTTGGGATATCCCAACATCCCAACTACGGAACCCTTCATTGTGAGTGGTGTGACACGCACTTGACTGTTTTTTTCTAAAATATAATTTCAGTGAAAATATCATTTGAAGTTTCTGTTCCACAAAATACTTGCAAATATCATATAATTAACTCATATTATTTTTATTTTATACCCAAGTAAGATTTAGGCTCGCTTTTAAGCATGTCTCAATGATTTGTATTATTTCAGCCGTCATGGGAAAGTATCAATGAAATGGTGAGATCCCAGCTGGCCATTTACATTGACATCGTTACCTGGTCTGGCACGCACACGTTGCAAGAGAAAAATGGAGCTATTATACCACGATATTTATGGAAGGTATTACCTGATTCTTATTACACAACAATTAACCCTACTGCCTATAATTTTACAAGAGAATATTCTTATTGTCTGCCTTGTACAGAGGCTAGCACATCAAGCTACCCCAATCTGTCAAATTTTCCCAATTGAATATGAACCTTATTCCTTTGCGGTAAAGTTGAAAATCTTCAAAGAAATTTGACACATTGGGGTAGCTTGATGTGCTGACTTCTGTACATGGCCTTATGTTAACCAAGTGTGGTCAAGAGAACCGAAAGCGTACGTTATCTGCTCAAAGTGCTTCACTTGCTTGCTCTCAACGCATGATGAAACCTCGCAAAATCATTTTATACGTCTTTTTAGGGTTCCGTAATCAACAAGGAACCCTTATAGTTTCGCTATGGCCGTCCGTCTGTCCGTCCGCAGCTTAGCTCAGAGACTCTTAGTACTAGAAACCTATAATTTGACATGGCTATACATATTTATCACGCCGACAAAGTAGTAAAATAAAATCATGAAAAAAAAATATTTTTAGGGTACCTTCTGTACACGTAAAGTGGGGATGGTTTTTTTTTCTCATCTACGCCACGCTGTGGGGTTTTGTTGGATGGATCTTTCAAAACCATTGCGGGTTTGTGCAAACAATTTTTCGATTTAGGGATCCGTTTCTGAAATATTAAGCTTTAAAGTGCTAATTTTTGGTAGAGTCCCTGCCAGCTAAACGGCTGGTTTTGGATGAGTAAAAAAATTCACGGTAGTAGTATGTGTAACGAAATTAAAAGGAAAACTATCACAGCTAAGTAGGCTTATCAAGTTTACGAGTAATCGTCAACCAACTTATAAAATGTACATGGAAAAAATAAAATTTCGTACAAATTCTTTTAAAAATTACTTATATAACGTTGTTAGTTGTGTAAAACATGTAAAAATATACAAAAATAAAATCATAACATTCTTATTATTAATGATTTCTAATTAATTTAAAAGGCCCTCTTCTTAGTCCGCATTATTGTGCAACTACGGAACTCTATTACTGCGCGTGGCCCGACACGCACTTGGCCGGTTTTTTTATTTAGAAATCGCTTACTTACTTAGGTACATTAATTATATGCTGACTGTAACATTGGTCTCGGTGGTCGCAAGCGCTACTACTGAGTAAGAGTCCTGGGTTCGATTCCTAGATTAGGCAAAAGTGTTGTTGGGTTTTCCATCAGGAATTTCTCGGTGGCAGCCCGGACTCTGGAATTGTGCCCGGTTGATGGCAATAAGCTCGCCTCCTACTACATGGGACTTACGGCGCGTAGTACCACCAACTAGCGCCACCGTTGAGAAAAAAATCATGTCTGGAGATATGGACATTTTGAAATTTCCTATACTCAAATATTTTGTCTGATGAAGTAGATCAGGTGAGATCAAAAAAATCAACACTAAACCTCCTAGGTCCGAAGCTTAGAAGTTAACGCTAAAAAATGGCCGTTTTTGGCGTAACTGCTAAGGCAAGGTAATTCTACCTCATCTGACTAAAAATGTGTGAGCATAGGAAATTTCAAAATGTTCCATATCTCCAGACTTATAATCGTACACCTCTGCCCTGACCCTTTGGGGATTACAGGGGTGATGGTGATGTTTATTAATTACAATTATGTTTCTGTCCTAAATTCCTCACATGTTGAGATCGGATTTCATGATCAAACAAATTTAATTGCAGGTGGTAAGGCTCGACGACGATGAGGCAGTGGCCATAGTCCATGTTAACGATCCTGAACCAATAGAAAAGGACATCAAATGCAAGACACAAGACATTTGTGATAAATATGAAGATTGGTTTAATAGCAGCGACAAGTATACTTACTGCTGCTCACTGCCAGATTTCTTTAAATCGTTCAATATTCACGTCACCGACATTGGAGGCAAGTTATTCACTATGGAGTACAAACTCATTAAAAAAAATGTTTTTTTTTTATGTTTGTTCACGTTCAATTAAGAAAAGAACTGAAAAATGTTTTTTTTTTCTGTATTAAGTTACTGTTTTGGAATGTTTTACAAAATAATATACTTATAAACACAATAAATGAATAACATTGATCTTCTGTAGAAAAAGAAGTTATAAAAATGTTTGAGCTGCAAATAATAATACCAATTTCTTTTTTTAGAATCCATGGACGCGGTACTTGATAAAATTGAAAAAAGTACCTAGACAGTTTCTAAATGTCTAGGTACCTACTATACATTATAGGAGGAGGATTACACTTATATTCAGGATTACACTTATATTCAGGAAGATATCACAAAACATCATAACCTACATTATGAATTAGCTTAGATTTACAAATAGCCAAGTAACTTCATCATTTAATACTTTGTACACCTTCAAATACTATGAATGGTATTTAAGTATTCAATAAAAATTGACAATTATACCTACATGTTTGTTTCATTTTAACAGGAATTAGAAAGAATGGTAGGTGCGTACCTTAATTATCTTATAAAAAGATGGTGCTTAGCTTATGTGACCACTTTGCAACTCAACAACTCAAAAAACTTTTTTACAAAAAATACAACCGACTTCCAAAAACAACAGTACAAAATGAAAAATAACTTTAATTTCGGAAGTCGGTGTCTAGTTAAATGTGTTTTCGTTTTTTGCCACCGACTTCCGAAATTAAAGTTATTTTTCACTTTGTAGTGTTGTTTTTGGAAGTCAGTTCTATTTTTTGTAAAAAAGTTTTTACTTTTCACTTTTTAGTTGTGTACCTACCCCACACAAGTTCTAATACCACTATCTGCAAAACAAACTAGAACATCATCCATATAAAAGTGGGGAAAAAATACGTATTATTGAAGCTAACTCAAAAACTACCGAAGCAAAGTTAATCAATTTTATATGGGACCAACTCTGATGTATACCCTCTCGAATAAAACAAAAAAAAAACTAATCGACTCAGCCATCTTCGAGTAATCGGGGAACATACATAAAAAAAAAGGTTCCGACGAATTGAGAACATCCTCCTTTTTGAAGTCGGTTAAATACTAACTAACAACAATCATCTATCGTCTCTCCTTCTCCGCCTCATTTATGCATGCAAGCAAGCAACCCTGCTAGGAAACATCGTAATTTGGAAGCTCAGTCAGTGAATCTGAATTATATGATTATTTATACCTATGTCGATAATGAGTATGTCTTCTGCGCATATTGTGGCTTCCCTGACAGAAGGAATTATTGCCAATCGTCTTTTTCTTCAACGTAGTCCTTGATTTTGTAACAAATATGTTTTTATTAGCACGTTTGATGTGGGTTTTGAACTTTCCATTGTTAAATTCTGTAAGTAACCGATTATCTTTGGTAACATAAGTTCATGTTTACGGCGTGTATTTATATGATGAAAATGGCTTATAATTTTGATTTGTTTCTAAGGGACTTGCGAGCGCCCATTTCATAGATCGCGCGGATTTCCTTCTTTTGCAATATGAAAATTGAAACTAAGAGCAGAATGCTGTAAGATATAATTCTGTCGAAATAAGTAAAGTAGGTGTTGCAATATCCGTCACTTGCCTTATTATCCTTCCTGCAGCTGAACTTAATATTTTACTACAATTTTGAATCAATAATAATACCTAGAAATACTGTTTCCGCAATAACACCTAGATTTTGCCATCTAGTTTTAAATTTCGACCCACTTGAAGTATTGGTAAGAAAACAGACATTTAGTTTTGTTCGCATTTTGTAAAAGATGCGAACCACTTCGAGAGAACAGCAGGCCATCGTTGACATGTAAGGCCTCTGCCTCGAATTTCGCGGGCAGCGGGGCGGCAGCGGCGGCGGCGCGGGAGCGGCAGGATTTTATGCATAAAAACAAATGGACCGGACCTCGAAAACAGCGGCGCGGAAGCGGGGCGAGACAATGCGAGACGCGCCGCCGCCGCCGCCGCCCCGCTGCCCGCGAAATTCGAGGCAGAGGCCTTAGACATCCATTTCTTTTCTATCTATTTGACAGATAAAAGAAGTGTGATCAGTGAATAGAATTATATTCGATAGGTTAGTCATAATGTAGGTACGGAAGTTTATTAATAAAAAGTAGAAACATGAAAGGGCTAAGAAATGAACCTTGAGGCACGCCCATCCTTAACTAGAGACCCCGAAGACGTCACCCCATTAAGGGGGATGCGCTGTGGTAGCCCGCGAAATTCAATTTTTTTTTTTGGGTTTTTTGCAATTCGCAGGTCCGTGTCAGGGTGTATCTTGATCAAAATATATGATACGCGGGAATAAAATATTTATATAATTATAACCATGAAAATCATTAATACATCTCACTAAGTTAGATTTCGTGCAGATTCGTCGAACGAACGAAATCTAACGACTCTGCACGACTTTGATCTTAATTTGATCAAGATACAACCTGACACGGACCGCAAATTGCATAAAACGCAAGAAAATTAGAATTTTGCGGGCTACCACAGCGCATCATCCTAACAATAACAGCAGCTTATCCACAAATTTATTAGTGGTGCAATACCGTGATCGTTGCCGTGAATGGGGGGTATAAAGTTCCCAGTCGGCATGATTTTTTTCATCTTTGACAATCATCGTCATATTTCAGCCAATTTAGGTAGGTACACAAAACCTTCATGCACCACACACACACACACACACACAAACACACACACTACATACACACACACACACACACACACACACACACACACTCACTGAATCACTCCGTCCATTGGTGAAAACCGTATGAAAATCCGTTCAGTAGTTTTTGAGTTTATCGCGTTCAAACGGACAGACAGACGCGGCGGGGGACTTTGTTTAGTTAAAATTTACTATGCCAGTCACGCTCTAATAAGAAATAATTTTTCACCGAGTGTCCACTTGTTCAAAACTTGTCTTCGTGCAGTATGCATGACCCAAAACACTGATAGTTGCAAACTATTTTTTATTAATTTAAAATTAGTAACACTCCCGTCCCTATATATTTCTGAAGTTGTTATGTTTATTAAAAATAACCTTGACCAATTTGAAACTCTGTCCACTAAACAACATCAAGGTGCAATTAAGTCAAAAACCCACCAAACTGCCTTGTTCTCAAAAACTTTTCTAGGAATGGCTCCAAAAATATTTAATACTTATACTACCTAAACCTATAAAAGCTTCAATCAATCAGCCTGGCCTTTTCCCAACTATTTTGGGGTCAGCTTCCAGTCTAACCGGATGCAGCTGAATACCAGTATTTTACATGGAGCGACTGCCTATCTGACCTCCACAACCCATTAACTGGGTAATACGATACCCCTTGGTAAGACTGGTTGTCAGACTTTCGGGCTTCTGACGACCCGTAACGATTGTCAAAGATCCACGAATGACAGCCGGGACCAACGGTTTAACGTGCTTTCCGAAGCACGGAGGAGTCTCGGTATGTAAAGATGGTCACCCATCCACGGGCCGACCCCGGCAAGCGTAGCTTAACCTGCTTGATCAACCCGTGCGGCTGTTATTACTTAGCCACGAGCTCCTCATACTATACTGTAAACCTTGCTTCAAAATATTTAATTACCTTCAAAAATTCAGGCTGACTTTATTCAAATACACTCACTATCAGAAAAAACTAACAGTAAATATCAGTTCTATAAAGGAGATTACGGTGCTATAATGTCCGCTCTTGATGACGTTGACTGGGACGAGTTGCTGAGTGCTGAGCCACTAGACAATGCTGTTAGTCTTTTTTATAAAAAACTTTATGAAATCCGAGATCACTATATTCCAAAAAAGTCTGTTTAAAATTCATCACACCCACTCTGACACATCTGCACTAATTAAGATCCTGAAAGAAAAATATAAATATCACCGGAAATTTAAAACTTATGGAAATATATCAGATTACCAAACCTTTTCTTTATTGCGTCATAGAGCTGCAGAAGTAGAGAAATCTTGTTACCGTATGTATATGGATAAAGTCGAGTCATCAATTATCAAAAACCCAAAAACTGGTCCTATATTAAAAGCAAGAGAAGTCAAAGTCAAAGTTTTATTTGCAGATAAATATGGTTACAAAAGTTCTTAAAATTGTAATATTAGTAGCTTAGCATATTCAATCATAACATAATGACATGCAAATTTTGGTTATAGGCTGGTACAATTACATTACTACTTACATTTAAATTGAAAAAATTCTTTTATATTATAGAAGGGATTCTCAATCAACCACCTACGTAAAGCCCCTTTGAAACGAACCATTGGATGTTCCCTAATTTGGTTAGGAATCCCGTTATAAATCCTAATACACATAGGATAACAGCTTCGCCTATACAGCTCTGTTCTCATTCTTGGATTAATTAGTCTATTAGGATATCTGGTTTTGAACTCACATTTATCTCCCAGTTTTTCAAACATCTCTGGATGAGATTTGGTAAATCTACATACTTCCTCAATATAAGTACCAGTCAATGTAAGTATTCTGAGTTTCTTAAACAGTGGTTTACAGGATGTGAGTGGGTCTACATTACAGATCGCACGTATACACCTCTTTTGTGCAATGAAAGCTCTTTCGAGATGCACCGAGTTTCCCCATACCAGTATACCATAGCGCAATACTGAACCAACATATGCATGATAAGCTTGCAATGTAGCTTGTCTATTTGTTAGATTAGATAAACGCCATAGAGCATAAGCAAACTTACTGAGTTTTCCACATATCATATCAATATGATTAAGCCAGGAACACCTCTCATCTAAAACTATACCAAGAAAAGTCATACTATCCGATTGTTCTATTTGTTTATCTTTATACGTGATGTCTAAATCTATTTTATTCCAGTTTTTATTATAAAATTGTACATAAGTATTTGGTTTTATCTATATTAGGTTTAAGGTTATTCTCTTCCATCCAAATTATTATTTTGCTTACGGTACTATTTATTTCCTCATTATAGTTGTCTTTAGTTTTAGGGATAATTACGGACACATCATCTGCAAAGAGTATGCAAGGATGGTCAGTTACTTTTGTCAGATCATTGATATATAGCAGAAAGAGTGGGGGGCCTAGAATACTGCCCTGTGGAATACCTGTGCAATTGTAACCTAGTTTGGAATTCAATTTCTGTTCACCATTTTGATCGGGTTTATCCACAGTAATTTCTACAACTTGCGATCTGTTTGTAAGGTAACTTTTTAGCCATGCATTTGCTTTTCCGCGGAAGTAAAAGTAACTTTCCTAATATACTGAAATATCAAGACACAACCGCAGACACTGGAGAAGAAATCAGTAACCTGTTCGCTACATACTTTCAGTCAACATTTCAAGAGCCAGACATAGACGACCAAAATCAAGCCACAACACCATCCACCAGCACAGCAAGCATTAGCTCTATAGAGGTATGCCACGAAAAAGTACTAAAGCTACTTCAAATGCTCGGTCTCTCTAAACCAGGTGGCCCAGACTTATTACCACCTATATTTATAGTCAACTGTGCAAAAAGTCTAGCCAAACCTATCTGTACATAGGCTGTACTAAAAGTATCGGGAATGGAATATTTCCATTGTTCCTGTCATATTAAAATCTTTTTAATTGAAAACTCCTTGGTTTTAAAAATCGAATACCATTTATTTATTTAAAAAAAGATTCTCGGTCTTGTCACAAGGTTTTGTCAAACTTGTTTAGTCGTTGGGAAAATGGAATTGACTCGAGAAAATTCAAGAGCGATGATTTATTATGACTTTCGAGGTGGTTTAACACAAAAACAGTGTGTTGACCGGATGATTTCTGCATTTGGTGATGAAGCCCCATCCAAAACCACAATTTATCGCTGGTTTGCTGAATTTCAACGTGGACGTGTCAAGTTCAGTGATGATCCCCGTCAAGGTCGTCCAAAAACTGCAGTCACCCAAGAAAACGTTGATGCTGTGCGTAAGCTGATTGAGGAAGATCGACATGTAACATACCGCGAAATTCAGGCAACTTTAGACATTGGCATGCAATGATATTATATGTAAAAAGACGTAGATAGGTTACCAACCCAACATTCGGTGTTCAAAAACGGCACAATTTCGTACGATTAGATGACATGTGGAAGTAGGACGGCATGTCTTAATTATCGGGAGCGGAAAAGAGATAAGACGACGAAAATGTGGCTAATTAGCCAGATTTTGACGTGCCACTTGCGGAGCGTGTATAACCTATCTACCTCTTTCTACATATAATATCATTGTTGGCATGAGTCAAATACAAATAATCTTGCATGAACAATTAGGTGTAAAAAAGTTTTTTTCCCGATGGATACCGCATTCGCTCTGTGAAGAGCAAAAAGCGGCTCGCGTTACTGGTGCGTCAGAACTCTCGAAAGATTCCACGCAGGATCCTCAAATGCTGTATACAACATCGTATCAGGTGACGAATCCTGGATATACGCGTACGCACCCGAAACAAAAAACCAGTCACGAGTTTGGGTGTTCGAAAATGAGTTAAAGCCAAAAAAATTGTTCGTTCACGGAGTGTTGCAAAAAAAATGGTCGCCACGTTTGTCTCCAAAACCGGCCATGTTGCGACTATTCCTCTTGAGGATGCTAGCATTTGTTTGCCACAGGTCGTTTCTGAACTCCGTAAAGAGAACTGCAACCGCCGCATCATCCTCCATCACGACAATGCGAGTTCTCACACCGCACACAGAACAAAAGAATTTTTATAGCAAGAAAACATAGAATTATTAGACCATCCGCCGTACAGCCCCGACCTAAGCCCTAATGATTTCTATACTTTCCCTAAAATAAAGAATAAATTGCGTGGTCAGAGATTTTCATCGCCTGAAGAAGCTGTGGACGCCTACAAAACGGCCATTTTGGAGACCCCAACTTCCGAATGGAATGGTTGCTTCAATGATTGGTTCCATCGTATGGAAAAATGTGTCAAATTTCGCGGAGAATACTTTGAAAAGCAATAAATACATTTTTAAATAGTATTGTTGTGTCACTTCCTTGATTCCCGAAATTTTCAGTGCCGCCCTCGTATTACTCGTATATTCAAGCGGTCTTTAACAGAAGGCAATGTTTCTAAAATGTGGAATTCTGCATTCGTTACGCCAGTTTTTAAAAAAGGTGATAAGTCCCTCGTAGACGGATATTGCAACACCTACTTTGCTTATTTCGACAGAATTATATCTTACGGCTCTTAGTTTCAATTTTCATATTGCAAAAGAAGGAAATCCGCGCGATCTATGAAATGGGCGCTCGCAAGTCCCTTAGAAACAAATCAAAATTATAAGCCATTTTCATCGTATAAATACACGCAGTAAACATGAACTTATGATACCAAAGATAATCGGTTACTTACAGAATTTAACAATGGAAAGTTCAAAACCCACAACAAACGTGCCAATAAAAACATATTTGCTACAAAATCAAGGACTACGTTGAAGAAAAAGACGATTGGCAATACATTCCTTCTGTCAGGGAAGCCACAATATGCGCAGAAGACATACTCATTATCGACATAGGTATAAATAATAAATAAATAATCATATAATTCAGATTCACTGACTTAGCTTCCAAATTACGATGTTTCCTAGCAGGGTTGCTTGCTTGCATGCATAAATGAGGCGGAGAAGGAGAGACGATAGATGATTGTTGTTAGTTAGTTTTTAACCGACTTCAAAAAGGAGGATGTTCTCAATTCGTCGGAACCTTTTTTTTAATTTTTTTTTTATGTATGATCCCCGATTACTCGAAGATGGCTAGACGGGTTTGAATTTTTTTTTGTTTTATTCGAGAGGGTATCACAGTTGGTCCCATATAAAATTGATTAACTTTACTTCGGTAGTTTTTGAGTTAGCTTCAATAATACGTATTTTTTTCCCCACTTTTATATGGATGATGTTCTAGTTTGTTTTGCAGGTAGTGGTATTAGAATTTGTGTGGGGTAGCTAGTAGCTACTACAACTAAAAAGAAAAAAAAATAAAAACTTTTTTACAAAAAAATACAACCGACTTCCAAAAACAACACTACAAAGTGAAAAATAACTTTAATTTCGGAAGTCGGTGGCAAAAAACGAAAATACATATAACTAGACATCGACTTCCGAAATTAAAGTTATTTTTCACTTTGTAGTGTTGTTTTTGGAAGTCGGTTGTATTTTTTTGTAAAAAGTTTTTTTATTTAACTTATTTATAGCTGATTAAGAAATGTTTTATTAACTCGTACATTCCGCCGATGACATGAAAATACTTAAAACAGTACGTTGTTCATCTGACACTTCACTATTCCAGGAAGATCTCAATAGGTTTGTAGATTACTGTAGACTAAACAAACTTCAACTAAATGTAGGTATCCAAATGCTTTCTTATGACTTATACACGCCAAAAGAAGACAATTGGTTCAGGTTATGCATTGGATAACCAAACAATCACTAAGGTGAACATTATAAGGGACTTGGGCGTTATCCAGGACAGTAAACTCATATTCGAAATGCATATTGATGAAATCGAAAAGAAAGCGTCCAAGTCCCTAGGTTTCATAATAAGATCATCTACTTGCTACAACTGTCTAAAACCACATAAAGTATTATACTGTTCATACGTACGCAGCCATCTTGAATACGCATCTCAAGTGTGGAACCCAAAATATGACGTGTATAAGTCAAGAATAGAAAGCATTCAGATAAAGTTTTTAAGATACTTACTTGGATTATAAGACAAAACAATGCTCAACGGATTACACTCATCGTTGCAAAAGATACCATTTTCTCCCACTGGAAAACAGACGCCATGCTAATGATATTATATTTCTGTTAAATATTGCCAATAGTTCCATCGATTGTTCCCAACTTCTCTCCAAAATATCACTCCAAACCCATTACGTAGGCTTCAAGCAGCAGCCACTTCTTCATATTCCATTCGCATCCACCAACTACCGATGGAATGCCTTCTTCTAACGTAGCGCAGAAAGCTTCAATAACCTTCCCTCTCTTTTAGATATTGATCTATTTAGAACCAGCCCTAGCACATTAAGAATAAGAATAAGAATAATTTATTGGTCCATTGTTACAAAATAAATTTCAAAATAATACTATTGTGTGCTTACTGTAACTAGAATAATTAACTTATTTAAACAGTGGTCCCCAAACTAGGCAGCGCCTGTATCTTGGGATTTAGATTAAACGCAACTCAGGCCAGTTGCGTTTAATCTTAAACTTTAATTCGAGACGTTTTGCGCTGGCAATTTAATTTCAGGATATTTGGAAATGGACATAATACAAGACGAACTATAAACAAAGAATATTTTGAAGGCCGCAATGAGTAGCATTACTAATAAAGATCTTAAAAGAAAAATATGTTTTGTTTTGTTTAGAAAAATTTGTTGAGTTATATTATATTTAAGGAGATTTTAATTTTAATTTTTTATATGTTCAATTTCTGAGGAGCTCGTGGCTAAGTAAAAACAGCCGCACGGGTCGATCCATCAGGTTAAGCTACGCTTGCCGGGGTTGGTCAGTGGATGGGTGACCATCTTTACAAACCGAGACTCCTCCGTGCCTCGGAAAGCACGTTAAGCCGTTGGTCCCAGCTGTCATTCGTGGATCTTTGACAGTCGTTACGGGTCGTCAGAAGCCCGAAAGTCTGACAACCATCAGTCTTACCAAGGGGTATCGTATTACCCAGTTACTGGGTTGTGGAGGTCAGATAGGCAGTCGCTCCATGTAAAATAATGGTATTCAGCTGCATCCGGTTAGACTGGAAGCCGACCCCAACATGGTTGGGGCTAGGCAGATTGATTGATGTTCAATTTCTTTTTTTTTTAATTACATAGTATTTAATCTGTGGAAGCTTATAAATGGCAATTGTAAGCGATATTGTACATAATTTACCTTTATAGATAATAGGCTGTAAGCTTTCCGAAAAATAAATAAATAAAATAAATAATTAAAATAAAAAAACACTCCATCAGTTCCTCATTCAGAAAGCGTAATACACCATTAAATGAATATTTAAAAGAAAAATAAAAATCCGTTTCTCTGATAGTATATTCGTTACCTACTTGTTTTATTAAGTTTAGATAGCTATTTTATAACATCATGTGTACATTTTACTTAATTATGTGTCACAAATAAATAATTTTGAATTTGAACTTGACTTGTTAAGTTGCAACACTAAAAATTAAAAAAAATATCTTGACATTTTGATATTGACATTTGACATTTGTTTATATCGCGATCGCGGCTGTCCTGTCTGTCTGTGACTGTGTCACTGTGTCTGGTGGAGTCTGGTGTCTACGTATTTTACTTCAAACGGAAGAAAGAAGATTAAAACAATACATAAATTAAAAGATGCTATTTTAAACATGTCTCGACCAAATTTGCCACCATACCTACTACAAGAGCTTCCAGATATTACAGAAAGTATAAATTATCCAATACAAAATGTTCAACGCATAAAGGTTAGTCCAAATATTACCTATCTTTGGCCTTTGTTCAAAATATTTTGGCTAATTGTCTGCTAGATCTTTATTTAGCCAACATGCTAGGTTATAATATATAACTCTTAAAACCTCAACCAAGTGTTAAATAATGTCTTAATAGATGTCATTTAGAAATAGACACTTTTGCATTAAGTTATTCTTATGAAATCATTAAACTTTGTGAATGATTGTGTTTTTAAATTAAATCGTATATTTTTAAGGTTTTCCATTGAAAACACATGCAACATTGAAAGAGGGTCTATTAGTATGTAGGTAATATAAGTAGGAAGCCATGCTAGTGTGTGGCAAATGGTCATAATCCACAGTTTTGAAAACCGATACTACAATTTTTAAATATCCAATCGACCAAGAGATTAGATCTTCACATAAAATCAAAGCATGTCTGCCTTTTCCCAACTATGTTGGGGTCGGCTTCCAGTCTAACCGGATGCAGCTGAATACCATTATTTTACATGGAGTGACTGCCTATCTGACCTCCACAACCCAGTAACTGGGTAATACAATACCCCTTGGTAAGACTGGTTGTCAGACTTTCGGGCTTCTGACGACTCGTAACAACTGTCACTGACAGCCGGGACCAACGGCTTAACGTGCTTTCCGAGGCACGGAGGAGTCTCGGTATGTAAAGATAGTCACCCATCCACTGACCAACCCTGGCAAGCATAGCTTAACCTGATGGATCGACCCGTGCGGCTGTTATTACTTAGCCAGGAGCTCCTCCATATAAAAGCAAAGCATGCCAATCAAAATTGCAATGAACCCGTTTGGCAAATTATGTTTCCCCACTTAGTTTTGAAGCTCGTTATTGATGTTTGTTTGTTTTTCTTGTTCTTTTCAAGTCAATGGTAAATAAATGTATCATGTTGAATGAGTGGAGCCCTGTAGGTTGATCTGTTGAAACTATAAGGGACTATTCCACCACCTGCAATTAAGTTCCTATTAACTTACTTGGTAGATCATTTCATATAATTCTGGTTCATTTTTGAATTTATTTGGTAAGTAGTGGCTATTCGGACATCATGAAATAGGCCCTTAGAGGTAGATTTTCTTGATTTTAGAGTTAACTGCATCCAAAGGTTTTCACCACAAAGGCTCGTTGAAGTTGGCACAAGAAAATAGTATGTGGAAGAATCTAGGGGGCCTTTGGCATAATGTTGGACATTATAACTAGCAAAAAAATTATGCTTAATGTTAGTGGTTTACTGCTCAGATAGGCTGTCGCTCCATGTAAAATACTGGTATTTAGTTGCATCTGGTTAGATTGTAGGATTTTTCCCTAAATGAATTATTATTAATTTTTTAATTAATCACACTAATATTATAAAGGCGAAAGTTTGTGAGTGTGTGTGTGTGTGTGTGTGTATGTTTGTTACATCTTCACGCTCAAACGGCTGGACCGATTTGGATGAAATTTGGTATGTAGACAGCTTATACCCTGGATTAACACATGGGCTACTTTTTATCCCGGTCCACGCGGGTGAAACCGCGGGGCGCAGCTAGTAATAATATATATTTAATAACTTTTACTTTTATTATGATAAGTTTAATTAGTATATTATTTTTTTTATATTCGTATTAGTTATTCTGCCTTTATATTTAACTATTTAAAAATAAAATGATTTAATTTTTTTATTAAAAACAATTATTTTATAATAATAATATCAACATTATCATCCAAAGTCCGACTTCACCCACTGCTGGGCATTGCCCTAGCTCTCTTATATTGTGCCAATCTCCACACTCTTGTACTAGCCTCATTTAGGTTTTGCCTGTGATTCCAGCAGTGTTATCTGCCCATCTCGCAACTAAAATTTTCAGTGAAAAGCAGTAGGTCATCTGCAAATCTTAAAGTGGGACACGTAGACATTTTTGATGTTAATACTGTAACAGTCCCAATCTAAACTTTTCACAATGACTTCAACTTCTGAAAAACTACTACTACCTACTACTGGATTACTGTGAAAAGTTTTGGTGAAATCATATCGCCCTGTTTCCCCACTTGATTGGGGAGTGAGACAGGACATAAATAGATGTATAGAATACTCTTCATGATGTACACACGGCTACACATCAAGCTATACATTTCCAGTTTACACTGACCTCTCATTGTAAGAAAATCCTATACAATGCGAGATCAGCTTATACGGGAAATGTATAGCTTGATCTGTAGCCGTGCATACCATACAAATTACAGATATTAAATGTATTAGGAAATGACAAATGATGATGATGATGACAGTAATTTCTTGTATAATTTCAGTACACCTGTTTCGACATATCAAAATCGTTGATAGCATTTGGTGCTACCAGTGGAGGCATTTATGTTTTTAACCGAACCCCATGTGAATTTGTACAACTTATACCTAATAAGGTATGTTAACTGACATTATTTGACTTGTATTAGTTTACGCTGGCTGGGCTGGCTGTGGGTGGACCTACAAGGTACAGTCAAGGAGAAAAAATTGTAAGCAATTTTTAAACAAATTCCTTTCCCATATAGTGAGTGTATCTCACCTTTTCGAACTGTCATTAGGGTTCCATATCTCGAAGAGAAAAAAGGAACTCTTATAGGATCACTTGTGTGTCTGTCTGTCTGTCCATCTGTCACAGCCAATTTGCTCCGAATCTAATGGACCGATTATGTTGAAATTTGGTACATATATGAACTTCTGTGACTCAAACATGGACGGGTAAAGGCAATAAATGAATTTTGATTATGGGGTTCACTTTGTCGGGGCAAATAAGAAAATGTTTAAAAAAAGTATTGCTAACTATACCGTGTGACATATCAAATGACAGGGCTTACTATGACGGTCTCAATTATATATTTTTTTATAATTAAAAAAAAAATGTTTTTAAGTTATTTAAAAAAATAGACGAAAATTGACCATTCCCCGCCTTATTTCCGAAATTACTGAGCCTAAAACTGAAAAAAAAAATACGGAAAATAGATCTTTACCTGTAGATTACAGGAAAACCTATAAGAAGTCTGTGGTGTTAAGAACACAGACTCTCCTGCTAAAAAACATGTTCTCCCAAACATTCCAACTGCAACAGCCATAAAGTACAAACTTACATTTACAGTTGGAATGTATGGGAGAACATGTTTTTCAATTACATTGTTAAGTTCGTTCTTGGGATAAATTCATCCCAACTATGGAACCCTTCATTGTGCGTGGTCCGACACGCACTTGGCCGGATTTTTTTCTTATTTAAAACTAGCTGACCCGTCAGACGTTGTCCTGACAAAATTTCATTTTCATTTTCACAGCTATTCCTTTGGGTTTTCCCTAGTATTCTTTTTTCCTAAACCACCTCAGTAATGAGACGAATAAAACAAAAAGAAATATATTCAAATTGGTCGAGCCATTTTCGAGTTTTTGCGAGACTAATACATTTATAAAAAATAATGAGTTGCAATTAGCCATATGGTTCTTAAAATACAAGTATTTATTATTTGACTGTATACCTCTGCCTAAACCGTGTCCCGTTTATGTGAATGTCCTTTAATACACTGCTTAAACTTCCAGGATGGTGCAATCACCCGCGTGGCTATATCTACAGATGAGAAACACATTGGTTTTGCCAACGGTCGAGGTTTGGCCACTATTGCAGGATGTAACCAATCCCTCAGTAGTAGTCACTCTACCGTCATATCTAAAGAACACCAAGGTAACGAGATTACCGCCATGATCTGGAGCACCAATCATATGCTGTTCATGGGAGATGATGTGGGGAAAATATCTGTGTTACAGCCGCAGAACTTTATTGTAAGTAGTTTTTAGTGTTTTGTTTACTACGCCCCGCCCCTCATCATCATCTGCTTAGCCTTTTTCCAACTGTGGTGGGTTCGGTTTCCTGTCTAAGTAGCAGAATACCAGTATTTTACATGGAGCGACTGCCTATCTGATCTCCACAACCCTGTTACTGGGTAACATGATACCCCTTAGCAAGAGTGATTGTCGGACTTACTAAGACCCTCTCTCATCTATATCTATTGCTGGTGTGTGCGGTATACAGGGGAATACAAATGATATACGATAAATAAGCAGTTAAATGTTTGTTCAAAGAAGAACATCATACAATTTTACATGTTCAGGACAAACAAATACGGACACAACAGATTAGTTTTGGGATAAACCAAACAACTACAATGTTATGCACGATGTCCATTTTATATATTTTTTAGAGAATAGGTTTGAAGTATAAAGTTAATTTACATGACAATGATGCCCCACTTGTGCAGACATGCAAACAATAAGATAATATTCCGGTTTGACATGTAGTTAATAAACTTTGGTGGATATTTGTTTAGTTTTTTGTGTATTCAAATGTTCCCAAGGACAATTTCACTTTAACACACGGAATTATTGTGTCGAAATAAGTAAGTACCTACTGTTAAACAAATTCTAAGTGTTTCTTCTTGAGACCCAAAGATATATGAATATGAAATAAACTACACTACTACTAAAATCAGTTAGGTACAACTTAAATTAACTTAACATAAACTTAGCTTAAACATAATATATGTACTTACACACAGCAGCAGATCAAGTTACTACAAACTGACAAATTTTCTCATTCAATTTTGAACTTAACCCTCAACATTTTATGTTTAAAATAATTTGAGAATGTTGACAGTTTAGTATAACCTGATGTGCTGTTGTCTGTACAATGGGTTAAAAAAAAAATACATTCAAATGTAAATTATGAACAAATAACAGAAAATTTAAACACTACAAAATTTCTAGGACTACACACACAGATTCAGACATGACATGGGGGACATACATTGAACATTATGAGTGTGATTAGCGATTTCACTGTACATTTACTATTGGCTACCTGCAATCTTTAGGTATTACAAAAAGAAAAATATATAATTTTTATTTTTTATTTTGGCGCCTTTGTGGCTTCTGATGCAAACTATGCAAAGCAGTATCAACTCACAAGTCGCAGTAAGCAAAAAATCTTCTCACAGACAGTAGGGGGTCCCATAATGGAACCAGACCTGGAACATTATGAGTAGATTATTGTATCTGCTGGTGCTCTTGGTCTTACACTACAACTGATGGAGAGAGCCTCCTCCTACCTAATCCTGATAATATAGAAGTTATCTATTTTTCCAGGCTAAAACAATGTTCCAGAGCTCATCATTAACAATAATGAGTTTGGATTCTCGAATTTGTCAACTGGATATAAAGTCATGCATGCTCCTTGTGTCCACCCTTACAAGGTGTTATGTCTGTGATACGTCTCGAGAACAGTACAGACAAATAGGCCAGAAGCTCCGGGACGGAGAGTATGGCGCCTGCTTCGTCAACAAGCAAACTAACAACGAGCAACATGCAACCAGCCCAACACAAGACTTCACGGAAGTCAGAAAATACAACATAGTCAGTGATGAGTCCGGTTTCGCTGTAGGCAAAGACCTGGAGAATACATTGATATTCTGTGCAAGACCATCTTCTCGAGTATGGGAAGCCACGATAGATGGAACTGTTATACAGACTCATCAGTTCAAACAAGTACTAGCAAAGAAACCAATGACACTTGTGACAAATAAATCTTACCAGAATGAGAATGTCGCCATAGATGAAGTCGTCACCGACGGCGAAGGACGATCGGTGAATTTCCCCAAAATTGTTGCAACAAATGGTGCCATATTTTCGTTTAGAAAGGATGCTTTGTATTTCTTAAATATTTATGATGTTGATCATACAATTTGGTTTGACAACTATAAAGATATTGTGGATTGTAAAGTGTATCATGACATGCTGTATGTATGGCTAACTAACGGCTCTCTAGTAAACTTGAAATACATGAAGGTAGACAAGTTCTTAGTCAAGTGTTATGTTGAAGAGAAATATGTGCTGTGTGCAGAACTGTGTGCCTTGTTTAGTGATTATTTGCTAGCGAACAATTTGTCACCGGAATTACATATTTTAGTGAGCTTGAAATATAAATTAGACAATGAAGAGTTACTGAACAGCATTAAACAGGTTCTAGATAAGTTTGACGGTTTAAAGGCTAATGATGCTACTCAAATGAAATCGGGAATATACATAGTTGACAATACTTATCACGCGCAGTCATCGTTACTAGAGAGTGACACAAAACTGAACGAAGACTTCAAATTCAGCTCTATACCACCAGAAGCAATGCAGACGTTAAAAGATCTGAGTGTGAGTGTGTCTGATAGATTAAATAATAGCAAAAAGATGTTAAAGGAAAAATGGGAGGACTTTGAAGGGAAAATGAAACACCTTAGCGTTGATAAGCACCAGGAAGTAAAAGACACACCAATCATAGAAAGAAAAGAGACACAAGATCTCATAAAACAAATTGCAGCAGATGAAACACATGAACAAACACCACTTGTATTTGATAAAGAAACCATTTACAAAGAATCTAGTCAAAAGGCCATAGAAGTAGACAATAATAGTTTAGAAAGAGACAAAGTGAACAAAAGTTTGTATCAATATTATAAATTAAGCATAGTTGGTAAGGAAACAGATCGATCGAATTTAGTTGCTACTATCGAACATTATGCCTGTGATATTAGACAGATCTACACTCTTATGTTACAATTAGAAAGTTATTGCATTAATATAGGAGCTTTCGATGAATCTAAATTTGTACCTAATAATATATTTCTCAGTTACCTTAACGAATCACAGAAAAAAGAGGAATTACTCGATTCCATTATCAAAGATGAAACTTTGTACAAATACTTTGTAGATTCATGTATATCTGTGAATATGAAAAGTCAGAAACTGTCAAACATTGGTTGCGAATGTGGATTCCCTCTTCCTTACTCTAGATCTCATCAAGCACCAATATTTTCTGAGCTTATAGACGAATTTATTGAAAAGCAGTGGTCAAGTCAAACGAGGAACCAATGTTACGATATTTGTAAACGAATGCCTTATTTGTGGAGGAAGATTCTATATTTGAGGAGAAACGAAGACTTGTTGAATATATTGAGGATATTACTGCAAATGTTGGATGAAGGTGTACTACATTCTTTCCTGCCCCAGTTTACTTTGGATATTTGGGAGCGCACCGTGCAGTTGTATGCTACACTACATGCGAATATATGTTTAAATTGTTCGAAGAAGTTCGATCACATCTCTGTGAGGGATACTTTGAGTTGGGACGATGTCGGGGCACTTATGATCAAGTCTATCGGTGGAAAAAAAGCTATAAAAGTGATGGAGAAATATGCAAGCCTCATAGACGAAGGAGCGATCACTGTGAAGTTCTACCACACGTGTCTGATGGTGACTATGTATGAGAAATATGACGTCACTATTACTGGACAGTTGACAGACACCCTGTATAGTTGTTATAACTTTGAAGACTCCAGGATAGAGGTAAGGACATCATCTTTAGAGTCCAAACTGAGCCCTATTGCCGTCACACACGTGTCCGTCTCTCCGTCGTCTGTCACATAGGTTTTACAGCCAAATGGTTGGAGCTACAGTCTTCAAATTTTCACAGTATAAGCATCTGTTGAACCAAAGCTATACAAATTGTCAAAAAATATTTTTAAATGTTTTTATGGGGGGCTCTGCTCCTGCGCGTCGCACGTGTTTTAGTGAGTAAACCAATCGATATTGTTTGTGCGTGTCATGGTGGACATGTCTCCTGTACGGTAAATTTTAGAAGTATTCAATATAAACGGGCCTTAACAATTTCAAAACAAAATAAAGGCGTTGGCCCCACCCCGATCAATGATCCATCTCACTCTGTCAATATCGGAAATGTGCGAGAGACATAACTCAGTACTCGTTTGTTAAAAAAAACATACTATAGATTATTTACGATTCTATCTTACTAATAATGATTTTTTTATTTACACTTCAACGTCACAAACATCTGTGTAGCCCTGGCTTTTGTACTAGGACTTCCTGTATCACTAAGAAGATACTCTAAGTAATGCAATTCTCCTCATTTTCAGATATGCAGATTTTTGCGCAGCACCTTAAATGGTAAACCCAAGAACACTGCGCTGCCAATAATTGCGGCAGCGAAGTCCAAACATTGGGGCCTAAGACCACTTACTGCGACCAAATCTACCGGAGACAAAGAATCTACTGAAGAGTACATAACAGACGTATCTATCACCAATATATTAGACAATTTATCCTTTATCAATAATAGCGTAACAGATTGTGTATTATGTGGGTTGCCACTGCAGAATACCTTTCTAATCAAAGATGGTGGACTCTGGGTTTTTAAGTGTGGCCATACTTTTCATGGCGCGTGTTTAGATTTGAACAAAGTGAAACTATGTCCTTCGTGTTTGCCTGTTAAATGAAGTTTATAATATAGGGACAGGCTTAGCCAATGAGCACAATTAATTTATTTTTTATTTGTTTTAAGGCTTGTTATGATCTTTTTAGTATAACATAAAGCCAGTGTTATTTCTTTTTGCCTTTTTGAAGTGTTTTTGGAGTATGTTTTGTTTGCAGCTTATGATTATGAAATATTATTATGAAATGATGGAGTACCGTGTTGCGATCACGAACGACTCTGCTGCCAATTGCTGTGGATCCTTTAAATATAGATACAGCTTTTTACCTGTACTTTATCATACCGTTGTTAACTTAGGTATTTGACAGTCGTTACAGGTAGTCAGACGCCCAAAAGTCAAAGAATATTTTTTTGAATTAAGGCGAAATGGGTCTCAAAGAAGATATTTTGACACAATTCGGCTGCACGTAAAATCAATTTTTGTCGTCAAAATCAAATTTCTCTTATTCTTTTTCATGATTATTAAAATTGATGATTTTCTTTAGTAAATTAATATAAAAAAATCGCGGTTTCCTCAAAATTGGCATTTCTAATGAGGAAAACTGTTTTATTCGATTGTAATTACTTAAAGCAATTTCAATAAAATTGAGGCTGTTACGATCACCAATAAAGACAAGGGGATTATCGCTTAGTTTTCATGTAACCGATAATATAGAATTTTAAAAATAAATATTTCTGAAATTGTATAAGCTCCATTTGGCCATACCAATGATCCCGACACCGTTAGGATATCATTTCGCCTTAAATATTTTTCTGTATTGTTTTATTGATAATTTTAATATGTATATAACTTTTTAGTAATAAATGCTACGCGCACCTATACACTGTCGTTCGACATCGCAAATTATTCTGCTAGAAAAGTATATTTTATCAAGATCATATTTTACGAAAAAGTACTAAATTATTTATATTTGTTGCTTGTTCCTAATATAATGTTTTAATGCGAATACATTTATGCATTATTATAAAAATCTAGTAAGTAGACTAGGTAGTAGCAAATACTTCATATTTTTTATGTCTTTTGATCATTTAAAATAAAAACTTATTGGACAAGGTATAATTTAAATATATGTTTCTGTAAATGATTACTCCTTTTAATATGAAGACGAAGAAAAAATCAATTGCTCCATACATTTAAATGCGGGTAACTCGACAAAATGTATGAAACAGCTGATTTTCACGATTTCTGGGATGGTCAGTTATTTCTATTTAACATTGAAATATTTTTTATAATCATAAGACTTCAAAAATATGAAGGTTTTTGAAGCTATTTCGTTCGAAAATCACGACTAAAATTAGACACGGTAGGTATACATACTCGTAAGGCATCTGTCCCATCGCCCCGACGAGGAAGCGACTAATCTCGGAAATTAAATTTGAGGTCAAAAATGTAAACAGTGAAATGTCATTGTCAAAGTGACGTTTCAGGGTTAGTCCTAGTCATAAAATTTTTTTGATTTTGAAATTTTGAAGACGTAAAATATAACAAAGAAAAACTAACCTAACAAATAAAAGCAATACACTTGTTTTTTGGGCAGTCGTGTAAAAACTCAGAGAGACACATTCAATCACGACATACCGAACAAAAACAAACTATAAACTGAATGAATGTATTACTTTCCTCAATGCCTAATGACCAATACAAAATGGCGACCAGCATC
Source organism: Cosmia pyralina (assembly GCA_946251885.1). Lineage (NCBI taxonomy): Eukaryota > Metazoa > Arthropoda > Insecta > Lepidoptera > Noctuidae > Cosmia > Cosmia pyralina. Next base: position 17,453,110 of record OX276342.1, on the reverse strand, counting down.
GCAAATGAAAGTACCATTGTAGAAACTTTGCCGTAATGCCGGTAACATAAAAATAATTTGCACGATTTTATTTCAAACAGTTATAATTTTATTCTTGGATCGTAGTTTACATCACTAAAGCTAAAAACTGTGTGCAATATTATATTTTACTTGTTTAAGATATTTATGCCTACAATTTTAACATTATATTCTAGTACTTTTCGAAAAAATAAACAATTGAAATTTTTTATTTCGAATTTCATTTCCGAGTTTAGCTATCAACAATTTTCTCGCTAAAGAAACGCACAAAAGATGTAGTTCCCGTGTAAATAAAAGAAATAAATAATATTAATATTGATTGCTGACTGTTCACATTGCCTGTTCACATTGCCTGACTGTTCACATTGCAGTACTTGTCGCAGCGACAAGAGCTATCAAAGAGAGTACTACCTTGGTGAAGCGATAATATTAAGTGTACCTAAAAGCGCTCCATCGCCGGGAGCATTCGCCTGTAATATAAAACAATCCAAGATTCGATTTGAGCAAGACGTTACAAATAAACGCACCTGGTATTCAGCTGCATGCGGTTAGACTGGAAGCCAACCCCAACATAGTTGGAAAAGGCTAGGCAGATGATGCTCCCGGCTAGGGAGCGCCATTCATTTGTTTGTCTACGAAGCTAATTTATTATGTAGGTACCTACATTTTATTTTATGTCATTAGGTACTGTACCTACCTAACGATATTTATAATAAAAGACATTAAAATTATGTAAAATATATTATATTTTGGGCATGTCCTTACAGTCTCGACCGCGACCATGTCGAATATGTAAATTATGCTAAATCATTGGAAACATTGTTGATATTTTAATAATCTCACTTATATTAATAAGGTACCCATAAATTATAGTAATACCTACCAAAAATAACTTGACTTAACTTGTCTTGTATGTAACTTGTAACTATGTACTTAAAGAATTTTGTATTAGATCGTCTAACCGGCCTTTACACTAAGCTAAATTCAGTGCTTTAATTTTGAATAGTTAAGCCGCTGATAGACTTGAGCATTTACTTGTGTAGCGAATGTTAAAATGGAGCTTATTAGCGAGCGCTTTAGAGAGCATTCTAGCCAAACTACAGTAAATTTGCTTCGAACTTTTTGCCGATTTTTAGCGTTCGCTAGAATGATCGTGAAAATATTCGTAGCGATGGTTGGCTCTATGCTTGGCTCTGTTCATTGTTCAGTGAATGCTCAAGTCTATCAGCGGCTTTAGAGTAGTGAGAGTTCTTTATTCATATTCCTGTCTGTCTAAAAACCAGAGATTACTGATTAAGTGTTGGAACTAATCAAGTTTTTGTGTTGTTCCAATTTAACTCCTTGAGTGTCGCATGATACCGCATAGGTTCATAAGAGAAAGTGGTTGAAGTCAACAGATATCGTGTTCCTAGTGCAAATAAACGTAAAATACCATCGTCCAATGGCGACCACGGGCTGACTTGCAAACGTATACGGTTTGGATGAGGTTCGAGCGCACTTTGACATGGACCTATGCGGTATCCTGCGACTCTCAAGTCAAAAGGAATCGCTTATTTTTTGAGGGAGTGAAGTTAACACTCAAATATTGCCCTAATAAAATAGCTTACTAGCTTGCATGCCCGGTTCCTGAGGCACTTTTAACGGTGGTTTATCTATTCAATAGCGCTATTGGTTCGATAACTTGTGAAATTGCGTTTCCGAACACCGCAATGTAAGATTGTAAGATAAACTTCGTTTAAACTTAAGTTAACTTAACTGACCGATGAGTGCCTTTTATCGGTTCGATAATTATTAGTGGTCATCATAAAAACGGACCCATCCATTTTTTGTTTAATATTATTCGATTGTTTCACAGATAGCTGTTGAAATGCTGTTTAACACATGTTTGTTTTTTAATTTGAGGATCGATAATGTAATGATTGACATCTTATTGCACTTATTTAAGTAAAATTACTTCCAAAGTAAATTAATCAAGTCCTGTAAAAGTTTTCATAAAAAAGTACTTAAAAAAAAACATTTATTTTTTTTATCACAAATAAAACTAGTAATAGAGACTAATTAAAATAAATTTTTCGACGCGATCCTTCATACAGACCCATCTAGCGGCAACTAAGGAACTAGCTATCGGTTTCATAGTCATAGAATTGCTTGTTGCGTATTCAGAAACGTAGTGACAGTTAAACGTCGTTTATCAGCATAACTACGAGTATATTGAAACAATAGCTATTGAGAGTTTATCTGATGATTTCAGCAACCGGGTATTAGTAGCTTATTTCCTTTTCCTTGTTCAATTCGAGACATCAGTTGTGTGAATCATCACGCTTTTGTAGCACGGCATGCCGGACCCAAATCCTGTTCAGTTTACGTCAGTTAAACACTGTTTAGTAACGATTAATCGTGATTTGTTTTTACCAAATAGTGTAAGTACAGTTTACGGTTTGTCTACAGATTAATGGATGACCGGCACCCTAATTGCGTAACACGCTAGATCGGAATCTGAATCATTTTGAAACAAATTGCTAATCCATTGCTTCATTATGTTCGAAAAATGTATCTGCTCGACAACGTAACTAACGCAATGAATGTTGGTGAACTGTCAAAATGAAACAAACTCCGATTTACAATGTGTTACGCAATTAGGGTGCTTGTCTTTATATTGCATGTAGCTGTATTAAGATTATCGCTGTTGTAAGTTTAGCAACTCAGTGTGTTTTTTTTTTTTTTGTACGGCTTTTGTCTTAATTCATCAATCTGCCTGGCCTTTTCCCAACTATGTTGGGGTCGGCTTCCAGTGTAACCGGATGCATCTGAATAGGTACCAGTATTTTACATGGAGCGACTGCCTATCTGACCTCCACAACCCATTAACTGGGTAATACGATACCCATTGGTAAGACTGGTTGTCTTGTCAGTCTTTCGGGCTTCTGTTGACCCGTAACGATTGTCAAAGATACACGAATGACAGCCGGGACCAACGGCTTAACGTGCTTTCCGAGGCACGGAGCAGTCTCAGCATGTAAAGATGGTCATCCATCCACGGACCGACCCCGGCAAGCGCCGGGGTCTACACGGGTCGATCCATCAGGTTAAGCTACGCTTGGCTGTTATTACTTAGCCAGTCTTAATTCATACACGACAAAATTTTTAGAGAGAATATGACATTGTGCAAAATTAATAATCTTTATTACATAAGGAAGTCGTTACAGATTGTGTGAAGTCCCTTACTCTTTGTATTTAACCTGTGTTACAAGAAATTCAATTGATCATACTAACACAGCTTCGTGGAATGTCAATCCAACAATAATTAGACAAGAGTCAAGGTCAAATGAAGGTCATCCACCAATCTGTAGACAAACATCCTGGGGGTGTTATACAAGGGGAGATAAAAACTTCATTATTTTTTACCTAGGGCGTCTCTTTTTTGAGATATTTGTGAAAAAAGGAATGCAGTGGTTCAATGAACTTACAACAGTGATCATGTTAACACAACTTCATGCAATATAAATTCAACAATAATAAATTAGACAAAGGTCACAGTAAAAAAAGAAATCTGCTGTTCCGTACATTTATGTTCGCATAACTCGTCAAAATATAGGGTTTTGCTGAATCTTTTTTCGAGATTTCAGGTTTTAGTCCCATAGTAAAAGTTGTTCATAAGAGTACAATGACCCCTTAAAAGATTTGTGTATGAATAGATAGACCTTATATAATGTCTCAGTAAGATAGTTGTAGCCGTGATATAGTAATATCCCTAGGGATATAGCTATCTAACGTTATACAGGGTTAGTTTTCAATGACCAGCCAAATTTTCACAGGGCGTTCTACCCGTGAATATGAACAACTTTTACTATGGGACCAACTTTAAAATCACGAAAAAAAAAACAGCTGTTTCATACAAAAGTTCAATAAGTACCTACTCGACCAAAATGTATGAAACAGCTGATTTTTTTTTCGTGATGTCAAAGTTGGTCCCATAGTGAAAGTTGTTCATAATCATGGGTAGAACACCTTGTGAAAACTAACCCTGTATAGTTATATCAAAACTGTCGGAGTGCCCTAATTTTGCTACTGCGACCAATTTTGACGTAGCGCTCGACGGCCGCTGGCGCGGCTCGCTGGCTCGGCTCGCGCGTACTTGGTCAAAGTTCTATCCTAACCTAACATATTTAGTCGGAGTGCCCTAATACTTACATTCCTATTAAGATAATTATGAACCGCTTTCTTATACTTCAACTATATTACGGTTTATAGCTATATCCCTAGGGAGCTCGTGACTATGTTTACATACCGAGACTACTCCGTGCCTCGGAAAGCACGTTAAGCCGTTGGTCCTGGCTGTCATTCGTCGATCTTTGACAGTCGTTACGGGTCGTCAGAAGCCTGAAAGTCTGACAACTAGTCTTATACCGGTATCGTATTACGCAGTTACTGCGTTGTGGAGATCAGATAGGCAGTCGCTCCATGTAAAATACTGATATTCAGCCACATCCGGTTAGATTGGAAGCCGCCTCAACATGTTGGAAAAAGGCTAGGCAGATATATCCCTGGGATATAACTATATCACGGCAACAACCATCTTACTGCGACATATACACTGTATTTAGCAAATGTAAAGTCTTTTAGATGACGTTACCTATGTAGTGAAAACATGCTGTACATAATAATATAAATAATATTTTTATATATGCGAGGAAGTGTATCCATATCATGTAATAATTATATTTTTCTGATACTCGATGTATTTTGAAATGTATGAACGTATGAACAATAATGTAACTATATTCTTAATAAAATTACTTATTCGGTCAAATTGATTGTTATTACTATATTTAAATGTAGGTAAGTACTCGAATACGACATTATGTCCACACGGCTACACATCAAGCTATACATTTCGAGTTAACACTGACCTCTCATTGTAAGGAAATCCTATACAATTCGAGATCAGCTTATTATATACTGGAAATGTATAGCTTGATCTGTAGCCGAGTGTACAGCCAAGGAATGATAATTTGAAGCACTAAGGTTAATATTAGGGGTTACAGTATGAAATTGCCGATTTGTACTGAAAAATTGAAATTCGTTTTTTTTTTTTAATTTAACATATTTATTTAATCAAAATAATTACCATTATTATCTATACATTGCTGCCATCGAATAGGAAGGCCATATAAGCCTTTGCGATAGAACTCTCGTGATCTAGATTCGACAAACTGTGTGAAAGCATTTGTACTGCCTCCTGAGAAGAAAACTTTTTAATTGTCCAAATCACGAAAAAAATGGTAGTCCGTTGGAGCAAGGTCTGGCGAATACGGAGGGTGACGAATGGTTTCTAATTACAGTTCCTGTAGAGTTAAAACGGTTTCTCGTGCTGTATGAGGTGTCGCGTTATCATGGAGCAATAATGGTGTAGATCGGTTTATGAGTCGGGGCTGTTTCACTGCTAGTTTGGCTATCATTGTTCGGATTTCCAGATCGGAGAAAGCTATAGTGAATAACACCATGCTGAGACCACCAAACAGTTACCATTACCTTTTTAGGGTTCCGTACCTCAAAAGGAAAAAACGGAACCCTTATAGGATCTCTCGTGTCTGTCTGTCCGTCTGTCACAGCCAATTTGCTCCGAATCTAATGGACCGATTAAGTTGAAATTTGGTACACATATGAATTTCTGAGACCCAAACACGGACGGGTAAAGTAAATAAATGAATTTTAAATATAGAGGTCACTTTTGGGGGGCAAATAAGAAAATTATAAAAAAGTTTTGCAAACTACACCATGTGGCATGTCAAATGAGAGGGCTTACTATGAGGGTCTCAAATATATATTTTTTTTATAATTTTAAAATAAATTGTGTTGAAGTTATTTAAGAAAATAGACGAAAATTGACCATTCCCCCCCCCCCCCCCCTATCTCCGAAACTACTGAGTCTAAAATTTATGAAAAAAATACAGACAATATATCTTTACCTGTAAATTACAGGAAAACCTATAAGAAGTCTGTGGTCTTAAAATAACATGGTAAATCTATCAATATTGTGAGTACAAACTTAAATTTACAGTTGGAATGTATGGGAGAACATGTTTTTCAACTACAATGTTAAGTTTGTTCTTAAGATAAATTCATCCCAACTACGGAACCCTTCATTGTGCGTGGTCCGACACGCACTTGGCCGGTTTTTTTATTGGTATGCTTTGCTTTAGGACACTATTGCGGCGTTTGACCTGGGGTCAGCCATTGCATTTTTCGCTTACGGTTATCGTAAAGAATCCACTTTTCATCACATGTCACACTTCGATCCATATTCCTTCATTTTTGTATCGATTCAACAAGGCAACACAAGTTTCAACACGCGTTTCTTTCTGCAGATCAGTCAAAACATGAGGCACCCATTTCTGATATTTTTTTATTTTATTGATTTGACGCAAATGAGTCAATATTGTTGGTAAGGTAACGTTAAACCATGCCGCTAATTCCTGGGTAGTTTGGCTCCGATCGGCTTCCACCATCTCTTTCAATTCATTGTTATTCACCTGTGTGGGCGGTCTTCCACGTGGTTCGTTCTTCAAATCAAAGTTTTCATCACGAAAGCGTTTAAACCAAAATCGCACGGTGCGTTCATTAGCAGTCCCCTCTCCAAACGCAACATTGATATTGCGAGCTGTTTCTGCCGCGTTAGTTCCGCGTCGGAACTCGTATTCAAAAATAACTCGAATTTTCGAAGTATCCGTCTTTCTTGTCTAAGCTGAATACAAAAAAAACAACTGAAAGTCGATAATCGAATGTTGCACATTTTTTAAAAGAAGAACTTCATAGGTAGGTACCATGTTAAAAAGTTTCATTCTAAAATCTCAAACCATGAAAGTTCTATGTCAATTCGAAGTTCCTAATACAATAAACGGCAATTTCATACTTTAACCCCTATTATTGCACCTTATTATTTTTCCGACTACGTATTATCAACATTTTGAAAATGACAGTTTAAAAAGGTGAAATATGCGCCAGCAAATAGCTGGCACTCCTTGACCGCAAGTCTGCTGCTATGCTACGTACAGTCAGCAACAAAAGTCGATTAACACTTGCAGTTTTTTAAACTTAATTATCAAGCGAAATATTTATTTCAAATCGGAACAGAAGTACTTAAAATTTTAAGAACATTAACTAAATAGATAAGTGGTGCCTTAATATAAACTTATTAAATGTCGTGATGGCTCGGTTAATGTCGTATTAGGCTCATGCATGAGGTTGTGGGTTCAAATTCGGGCTAGTACCTACCAATGTGACATTTTGAGCTCATTATGTACTTTCTAGTTTATCTTGGACATTACTGACATCGGTGAAGGAAAACATCGTGAGGAGACATGTAGATAAAATACGTCTGAAATCGCCAACCCGTCTTGAGCAAGCGTGGTGATCAATGCTTGTGCCTTCTCTGTATGAGAAGAGACCTTTGCCTTTCAGTGGAACAATAATAGGCTAGTACTATTATTCTATTAGAAATTATCATCTTCTTCCACAAGACTTTTTACAGTACAGTTAGGGCGTAAAAAATAAAACAAATCAATATTTTTTATCATTTATTTTTTAATATACTTTTGGGTTTTGGCACAATTTTAAACAATGTGTCCTGGTTTACACTAGGTAATAAAACCTAAACTCTATCTACTTACACATTTGAAACATTTTCGAATGCTAAGTAAAACGGCATGCTAAAATGGAAATCTCAACAAATTATTGTGAAAATAGTTCAAAAAAACTATTAATTAAAAATAACAACGTTTGTTTTTAAGTACGTAAAATATGAGTTGTGAATCAACATTGTGATGTCTAGAATTACAGTAGGTAGGTACTCTATATGGCAAGATGCGTGGATACTACCAAATTGTTTTGTTACTTACATTTGTTTCAATAAATAAAAATAAAACTCGTTCGAGATCCTAACTCATACAATGGAGACACCAACATTAAGTATCATTCATTAAATAACCACAATTACTAACGTTTACATCAAAATATACGCGTATTTACACGAGTTCAACATAAAAAATAAATAATTTAACGGCACTGTTCTAAACCCTTACACATTTACTATGAATACACACTACTTATACACATTAAGTTTCACATACACAGTAAGTTTTATTTACTCATACTAATGCTACTTCACGTCAATTACTGGCATACAGCTTTTAAAGAAAAAAGAGGAAAAAAAACAAAAACAAGTTTTATTTAATTAGAAAAATAAATAACAAAATTCAAAAATGGCAATTAACGTCATTGAACAATTTTTTTTAAGTTTTTCTCGAAATAGGTATCTATACAAGTTTGTTTACTAAGAGCTATATAAAAATGTAGATAATATTATGCGTTACTACAGCTTAGTTACTATTATCTACTTATATAAATTGCACGATTCGATAAAGCGAATATTTGTTTATAATAATAATAGTTTAAGGGCTTTACATCACTTGATTTGAGAAAGTACTTATTAACATTTAAGATTTGACTAATAAAATGTCCCATAAGTTCTATTCAAAAAGTAATGTTCAAGGTGATAATTTCCTTAGGTATGTTAAAAATAAATTATATTTTCCGTCAAGTAAAATTCAAAAAGCTGCTGATATCTTACAATAATCATGTTCATGAGACCAATTTAATGCAATAAAGAATTGAGAATTGAATTGAGAATTTACTACTTTTACTAAGTATTATATTATTCCATACCCAATTAAGTACTTGAAAGATTAGTTTACTAAGGTGATGTAAGCCCTAAATTATCCCACATTATGTCGGTGGGGTTCAACAAATCAATAAAAAGGAAATGTCTTTATGTATTAACAAATTGACAATTTCACAATTGACCAATTATTTTTATTAAAAAATACTGTCAGTAACAAAAGATTTGATCTGTATCGGCACCAAAATTTTGACAGTATAAAAACAATATTATATTTAACAAACTGGTGAATAAAAATCCTTCGTTTAGTTTATGTATGATTTGTAAATACCTACAATTTTTATGTCATTGGCTATGTTGATTATTCTTTAACATTAGGTATGTTCGTGTTAAAACTGCTTATTATATAAAAGGGTCTATTATCAATCTCATCTAGTTAAGTCTATGAGTATTTAATCATAACCATTATGCATAAAGATCTCACTGAATTTAAATAAAAACAGTTCCCGTGTTCAAAACACTTAAATTTTCAAGCAATCCGCTTCAAATTTTTGGTTTGATACATTTAAATTGCTTAATTGTCTAAAGCAGCTACAATACAAATAGAACTTCGCACTAAGTTTATACATGGCCACGCTGTAGTCAAAGATTCAAAGTACTCATTACGACTAACACTAACAACTAACCTCTGAATCTTAAAAACTAGCCGAACATTCGAATAAAACTTAATGTAATCTATCTACAAAGGGAATTTTACTTATTTACAAAAAATCCACTTAAACCCGGTTATATCAGGCTAGAATCTACTTTATTATATTGATTCAAAATTATTTACTTATGTAAGTACGTAGATACGTGGATATTTACATTTTCTTTTTCTAATTATCTATGTGTTTGTTTAACACAACATTTGGCACAATTTCTTTTATAAAAGGGATTATCTATTTGTGCCAAAAATCTACAATTCTAGTCGAAACATTGTTAGATTATAGGTCGAACCTAAAAAGGGCGCTATTTACATAACAGGAGAACTATACACCCGCATAATACTTATGAATTAAAGAGTAATTTAATACATTTCTACTAATTATATTTTCCAATTTCTTAATACAGTACAGAAAACGTATGGCTCGTTCAAAAGTCTTACACATTTCAACCGTATAGATTAGGTTGTGTATTTGTTTCATTAAAGGTTTTCAATAATTTTCTCTGAACAAATTTTTCACTGGGAAAATCACTGCGTAAGCACACATCAAATATACGGGCGAAAGTGTCCAAAGTTAGAAGTTTCTTAATTCACTAATGGAATAATCTCATTATTAATAATCAGTATTTTGTAAACGAGAGATCCAATTTGAGACACTGGCAAAAACTCACAAAATAATATAGCTACCGTCTATACGTGTGCCTCCCTTTGTACAGTCACGACACGAGGGGGCGAGGTCGAGGGCAACACTAGAGATTCCTGCTCCAAGTCTTTATGAATGTAATCCAGAGTGTTCTAGTGTTCTAGAACTGTCCGCGTTATTACCAGGGGTGGTGAGAGGGGGGCAAGGAGAGGGGCGCGGCGTGCGGGTAGGGCCAGCCGCGCGCCGTACCTCAATCGTCCTCGCGGGGTGACAGCGGCGGGGAGAACCCGGGGTTCATGTAGTTGCCTCCGTTGGGGGGCGGCGAGGAGTTAGAAGGTCCGGGGGAGGCGAGCGCGGGCGGCAGGAAGCCCAGCTCGCTGCCGCCGTCGCGACACCACAGCTGCCGCATCTCCTGCCGGCGCGTACGCATCAGGTTTTTGTACTCGGATATCCGCATCTTCTTGCCGTCGACTATGCATGTCCTTTTTGGTCTTGGTCGGTACCTGGATGTGACACGGAAAATGTGTTGGTTTTTCTCACACAAAAATAATAATTTCACAGAAATATAATAGTAGGTATAGAGAGAGCCCAGAGAGAGGTGGCCCAGTGGTAAAGGCCGCGACTTACGAGTTGTAGGTCGTAGGTTCGAACCCAGATGGCGCTTTACTTTGTGTAAATTACTTCATCACCACTGCTCTCAAAACGGTGAAGGAAAACATCGTGAGGAAACCGGCATGTCCTAGAGCCAGACATTGTGACATCTATCAACCCGCACTGGGCCCGCTTGGTGGATTACGGCCCACTCCCTCTCAACGAGAGGTCTGTGTCCCAGCAGTGCGAAAATTACAGGCGGATTATGATAAAAGTATAAACCCTGGCTACAAGAGTGTTCTTCTATTTTTGTGACCTCTAAAAAAAATCGAGGTAGACCTAACGATATTAGTGGCAAGTTACTGTAAGTAGGTGTAAGGAACACTATAGGCAGGTAATTGTAGGAATATAATAGGTACCTACATAAGTAGGTAAGTAATTTACCTATAATCAGGGTGCTTCTCCATATGCTGTTTGGACAGTCTCGATTGTTCCTCATAGTAGGGTTGCTTCTCAGCATTGGACATCGCCTTCCACCTGGCTCCGAGGATCTTGGATATGTTAGAATTGTGCATGTCTGGACACGCTTTCAGAATCTTCCTGCGCTCATCCTTGGCCCACACCATGAACGCGTTCATTGGTCGTTTGATGTGCGGCTTGCCGGTCTCGTCGCGACGTGGTTGGCGGACCAGCTTCGCTTTCTCTGCATCCTCGGATGGTGATTGGCTCCATGATGATGCTGGAATGTTAAGATTGGTTATCAGTAGGTTACTTTTGCAGAAGTAAAGTTACAAAAAGGATTAGGCTTTGATTGATAGAGTTGTATTTGTATATGGCAGATATAGCTGTCTTATGTGCACACAAGACAGCTAAATCTGCTGTCTATCGTTGACGAGACCCCTAAAAGCCATATTAAATATACTGAGCGCACCGCGACTATCGCTTGGGGCCTTGTCAGTGCGCGCGTCTGTGCGAATGTGCCGTTTCGACCGTTTGTAGGTACCTGCTACGCAGTTTCCTATCTGTCCATATATTTACTGTGACAAAGCTGTTCACCATTTTCCTGATATAACTAAGTACCTATATAGGTGACATAGGTATCCAACCTATACTTGGTAACCTGAATAAGTTGTCGAGTTGTTTTAGTGCTGTCAAAGAATGAGTTTATTCTTTGACAGCTCTAAAACAACTCAGTTTACGATGCAAGCGATATCAATACATCTAATCTGTCAATGAAATATAATCTGCTTGAGTGATACCCTACCGTACATACTATAAAACAGAGTAGGTCCCTAAAGAAATTCCGACGCCTAATAAAATTATGGAATTAAACACAAATATAAATAAGATATGAAAACGGTCTGTCGCAGAGTTGCTTGAGAATACAATCGGAAGCCGTGCTTAGCTCAGCTATAAATTATCGCGAACGATGGATGTCGGCCGTAAAACAATCGTTAAACTGGGATTGTGTGACTATTTCAAACGTTTCCATTTATATTCCGATAGTTAAAATTCTATTTGGCATTTTATTTTTATATTGGTTGTTGTATCTAAAGATTAAAGTACTTTTTGTGCAGTAGATAGTACTTATACTACTTTATTGTATTATTTCCACTGTTCTTATACCGTAAAGGCCCCGCAGACGCGCGACGCGACTGTGGTAGAATAATTTCCATGAAGTTTTCATAGAAGTTGTTCTTCCAGAATCGCGTCGCGCCTGTCATCCTTAAACCTGTAGGAGCGATCTACCGCCGTCTACGGCATGTTTAAAGCTGCAGTAGTTAGGTAGTATATGCTATATAGGTAGGTACTAGACTATTATTCTTTAGTTTTCTTGCTCTAAGTACCTACTAGCTACCTATTGTGCTATCACATTTGAGCCAAAAAGACGGCGTTGTGCCATTTTTGTATATTTTAGTTAAATACCTTCTTTTTTTTGTGGATGGGAAATCATCAAATGACTTCTCCCGCTCTGGGCGGAGCGGAAGGGCGTGTCAGACTTTTACTGATTAAAACCCAACCGTGTTCCTTCAGTTGCCTGTGCCAGGGCCACGGTATCTCTTTCGAACAACCCGCGACGAGAAATACTTACTTAGGTATATCAATTGTTTGAAGTTCCTACCTATTTATATCTTAATAGAAACGGACGCCTACAAACCCGTCGTAAACAAAAACCCATGAAGAAGTAGTCTTTAAAATGACGTTCATTGCCTTGTTTGTTATTAACAAGAGTCGAGGGATTATAATTAATAGGTAGGTAGCCATCTATAGCAGAATCGTGTGTTTGTATTTCTGATGAATTCATTAGAATAGATTATTACACACATGATATACATAGGCTACGTTAAACCAGTATCCATTTACCCTTAAAGTGACAGCTTTCTAGTTGAATAAATTATAAAATATAGCAATTGATTGGATATTTATGGCGTAGGTACACGGCTGACCTAATTTCTTAGGTACGGTCAGCAACAGCTTTTTGACATCATCCTAAATTAACACAAAATTATATGATAACCTGCTTTTTAGCATTTCATTTATTAGATAAGAGTTAATTTTCTTTAAAGTTTACATCTGTTTCGATTTTAATTAAGTGTTTTTCTCAATAATTATGATTTAGAAAACTCAACTGTTAATCGACTTTTGTTGCTGACTGTACATTCTTGCAACTTTCGCGATGATAAGTTGTTGTTGGTTTCATCAAATAGACTGTTTAGTAGTTCTTATTTGAATGAGGGTTTTCTAAAAATACGTTCACTAGTAATTTCTTTAATCGTGACTTAATAATGAATGCATTAATGAAATTAATGATGAACGTAATCATATAATTTACATTCATTATCGAAATGGAAGACCTCTTGTCACTCTAGCGTGGTATTGCAAAGGAAAATCAGACCTAGTTAATTAAAAATTAGGTTAAAATTTATGCAATCTAGACAGGATACTTTCCAGTGTTCATTCTTTTGATCGTCTTTCACGACATCGGGGGTTGGTCCTTAATACTTCGAATTAATCAGTGTAAGTACCTATTGAAAACTGTTTAGCAGGTAGGTATGTAGAAGGTTTACCTACCCAGATACCTAATAGGTTTCTAACTACTTACCTACCTACCAAGGAGTGTCTATGAATGACCAAGCATTGTAGTGCAGCGTAAGCTGAATATGGATGTTCTTAAGAATTTTAGAATGTAGATTTAAGAAGTCGTATTTCTTATTTTGTCGTTCGTGTTTTCACGGTTCTTGTGTTAAATGATTATTCACTGGTATTTAATTTTGTTGATGGAAATGCTTTATTTAAAGTTTGGTAGGCTACCATAGACGTTTAAGGCAGGTCTTGTGATTGTTTGTTAAATAAGAATTGTATTTCCATCTCCAAAAGGCGAGAAGAATTAATATGTCTATTTTCTTAATTGTACAGCAGTGCTATTCTGTACAAATATCACCGTGAAAACCTAGATGAAGTGAGTTGTCATTCCAGCTGATGCTAGGGATTTACACTACTGACAGCTCACTTCACCTAAGTTTTCACGGTGAGATTTATACAGAATAGCACTGTAGTATTCAACTGTCAAAATAGGTAGATACAGTTACGGACAGTTGTGTCAATGCTAGCAGATAAGTGCACTTCGCTACAATTCTAAAATCATCAGATTTGATCAGACAGCATTATAGAGTGAATTACGTCATGAGTGTCGCGCACATTAAATTTCGCACTAATCAAATTCCGAAACGATTATTGCGACCGCATCCCCTCCCACCACCCCACGTCCAGCTATGTGGGTCACACTGGAAAATGTCCGGCTAACATTTGAGCTGACGGATTCGCTACCAAGTGTCCACTCGATTAATAAGCCACCGCGGAAACATGCCGCACTCAAAGCGAGGGACATTCCTCGAATTAATTTGAAGCGCTGTTAGATAATTTATAACATCCTACCGCGCCTGATACGCGCGCGATATACTTCTAATATGAACGCCGATGTGACACTCTCGCGCACAAAACTCTTACGCCCTTATTTTTGTAGGTTTCCATTTCTTGGCCTATTTTTGTAGTAAGTACCTGGTACTTAGTTGTTGACAGGCCTATACTGTCCTCCCATAATAAAAGCTAATTATTTTAACAGGAGTAACCGTGGAGTTTCTTGCCGGCTTTTTCTCCATAGGATGTAACCAAAGAGAACTGTGCAACTAGCTTCTGAAGTTCTGACGTTTTATAAGTGCCCATGTAGGTTTAGATATGTGAGATAAAATATTTGAACTTGAATTTTTTGGTCATCACAATTTTAAATCCCGTGGCGGCTTATGACGTCAATCCCATTTTATTTTAGTCCCCGTTATGCGGCTGTCACGCTAACAACTAGTATTAATGACGTTCGCCTGGAATGACGGCAATAATTAGCCATTCGTGACAGGTCAAGTACGGCACAGTCGGTGATTCAGATACAGTTACAGGCCATTTCATTTTATAGTGTAAGTCATTATGTGTTTTATCTAGGAATTTGCGTGACGCTATGACTTAAAATATTGTATTGCAGCTGTCATATTTATTGTAACATGAAAGTTGTGGAAATTATTTATATTCGTGTATATAAACATTAAGAAAAGCCGGAAAATTTTAACTGTCCGCCATCAGCTTAGGATTTGCGTTATAATGAACTAAGCCTTGGAGATGAAAGAAGAGAGCGAGCGTTATAAATTCTTTCATTTTAGCACACTATTAAGATTCATAGATAAAATCCAGGAGGTTGTTGTTTGTAGTTAAATCTTTGAGATATCATAATATTAATTTGTACAACGACTAGTGTGCGCGAGTGTCCACCGAGGCGGGACGTTGCAGCGAGCGGAAGTTTGTGTCTCCAGCGCCATCTATTTCACGTTTCACGCGATTCTCTTGTTTTAAAGGAAACGAAACGACACTTGCGATTTTGTAACCAATTCGGTTTGGGATTGCGCCAACTATTTAAAGCAGATATTTGTTTTGTTGTACACCATCTTACACAATTATTTATATGTATGAATTATTAAAGTATAACTAATCTTTCTAATGAATGTTCTGCAGTTCCTTGGCTACATGGGTATACCAAAAGTGACGCAAGGAATTAAAATCTGTGGCAAGTATTCTATTGTTTCTCAATGAACACCTTGAAAAAATGCACTTTATAAGAAATTCTTGAGTTTTAAAATAATTGGAATGCCTCCGACCATTATCCTCGACGTGGAATGTCATCAAATTGCCGGGGGACGCAATAAAAATGAAACTTTATAAACTTTGTAACATAAAACTTGGGCTCGTAAGATTTACAGATGAGTTTCAAGATTACCGGTGGTAATTAATATTTCTAAAGTAATTTACGTATCTCTCAATTTTGTCAGACTTGCATCTTATACGAGATGTGTCGGGTAGTGTCCGTGAGGAACTACATTTTACTTTACAAGTTAGGATCAAGTTAGGCAATCCTATCACTTTCCGAGGTGACAATGTGTCTGATACCACAGTGACCTGCCGATCTGGTGGTAATAAAACTGATAATCATGAGCATGTTTACGTAAGTATTTACTGCACTTACCTACCGTAACAGAATGTATATTGATATATGTACATATTACCTTTAACCCCGAACGTAGATCTACGTGAGACACAATCGTTTTTTAACCGACTTCAAAAAGGAGGAGGTTCTCAATTCGTCGGAACCTTTATTTTTTTTTTTATGTATGTTCCCCGATTACTCGAAGATGGCTGGACCGATTTGGATTTTTTTTTTGTTTTATTCGAGAGGGTTATACATCACAGTTGGTTCCATATACTCGTAAAATTGATTAACTTTGCTTTGGTAGTTTTAAGTTAGCTTCAATAATACGTATTTTTTCCCCACTTTTATATGCATGATGTTCTAGTTTGTTTTGCAGATAGTGGTATTAGAATTTGTGTGGGGTAGGTACACAACTTAAAAGTGACAAATAAAAACTTTTTTACAAAAAAATACAACCGACTTCCAAAAACAACACTACAAAGTGAAAAATAACTTTAATTTCGGTGGCAAAAACGAAAATACATTTAACTAGACACCGACTTCCGAAATTAAAGTTATTTTTAACTTTGTAGTGTTGTTTTTGGAAGTCGGTTGTATTTTTTTGTAAAAAAGATTTTTTAATTATTTCTGTAATTATCGGCGTACGAAAGGTTACAAGGGATTAAAAGCCAATTGTTTTTTTCAGCCTGAAACGGTTTTACGAAAAAAATGCAATTTTTGGAAGTCGGAAAAATATCGATCGGCAATTTCAGATGTTATTGACTTAGTATATTAAGGTAGTGATATTTACAGGTCGCTTTTTCACGGAAGTAATAGGTAGGTACCAAAGACAAAAGGCTTCAATAATCACCTAGGCAGGTACAAACACAGTTAGCAGTAAATTCGAGTAGGGAAACGCGATGAATCGCATGGCCTACATTTCAGTCGATATTTACCGAAGTATAACTGTTTTACAGTGTAAGACGTATTAATTATATTTAGCAATTAAATGCGAAACATCAAAATGTTTGGCGGCGACACGGGACATTTCTTCATTTTAACATTTGCCGACTATTTATCTAAGACTATTCCTTGTTTATTTTAGATCCTAACATTTCGTAAGTACACTAACATTTTGATATTAAAATTAATTCGGATTTACTTCATATTGTAGGTATTGTGTTTGAGTGAGAGAGGAGAGAGGAGCTCGTGGCTAAGTAATAACAGCCGCATGGGTCGATCCATCAGCTTAAGCTAGGCTTGCCGGGGTCGGTCCGTGGATGTGTGTGGTCCGTGGATGGATGACCATCTTTACATACCAAGACCCCTCCGTGCCTCGGAAAGCACGTTAAGCCGTTGGTCCCGGCTGTCATTCGTGGATCTTTGACAGTCGATACGGGTCGTCAGAAGCCCCAAAGTCTGACAACCAGCCTTACCAAGGGGTATCGTATTACCCAGTTAATGGGTTGTGGAGGTCAGATAGGCAGTCGCTCCATGTAAAATACTGGTATTCAGTTGCGTCTGGTTAGACTGGAAGCCGACCCCAACATAATTGGGAAAAGGCAAGGCAGAATTATTGTATTGTGTTTGAGTTATTATCCAGTTGTAATTACTTATAAAAGGGGTTTCTGTCCAAAAATATGCACATGAAAATGAGTATTATTTTGTACTTCATCATCAGCCTACATCAGTCCGATTGCATGCCATTCACCTCGATTCTTGGCAACTCTCATCCAGCTGCGAAGATCGTCGCAACACCTCGCCTGAGGGCGTTTGCCGATTCGCGGTCTACCACAACGACCATCGGTTCTACGGCTAAATGGCTGCCCCATTGCCATTTCAGGTTGCTTATTCTGTGAGCTAATTGTACATATAAAATATGATTTTTTGTCAAAGTTTTTAATTCTATTGAAGTATTGTACAAAATATAACGGTTTGCCAAAAATTTACTGAAACAGTTAATCGATCAGAAAAAGACATTTAAAAGCACTTGAGATTGTTATTATAATGATCAGAACACACAAGATTTATTCATTGTTATCGTAAATTGTAAGGGGAACCATAATGTGATTTATTCATTAATTAATTATTAATTTTACTATTGCAATTTGTTAGATTCTCTCTTCATCTATATAATTAGTTATATTTTTCTTAAATACCCTGGGTCTTAAGTAAGAACTAGTTATGTAAATGAAAAGCCTATTATCATTTCTCGAGTAGTTTTATTGGATGAATTATGGGGTCAGAGGTACAGAATTTGCGGAATTTATTTAAAAAGGTAAAACTGTGTTCAATAAGCTGCTATTATGACCGTAATCTAGGTTTTAAGGCGAGTAGTGCTGCCAACTAGCGCCACCATGAGAAAAAAAATAATAGGTTGGAGATATGGAAAAACGGCCGTTTTTGGCGTTAACTGCTAAGGCTTCGAACCTAGCAGGTTTAGTGTTGATTTTTTTAATACAAAAAAATCTACCTCATCTGAATAAAAATGTGAGCTTAGGAAATTTCAAAATGTTCCTTATCTCCAGACTTATTTTTTTTTTAATGGTGGCGCTAGTTGGCAGCACTACTCTCCTTAACACCCGAGTGGCGCTTACGCATTTTTGTGTTACAGATTGGTTATTACCAATTTAGTGACTAATACAAGAAAATGTACAAAATATACTCTAGTTAACTGACTCAGATTTTAGCAGTTATTGTTCTGGCTGATGATGCTGAGACTGAAAACACAGAAAAAAAAATTTTGTAACTATTTTTCCTAATTCTCTCTGTAAGTACCTATGAATCGAAAGTCGTAACATTTTTACACGTCTCATCTACGCACGAAAGCTATTAGTACGCCAGTGACATAGTTCCACAGTTCACACAGAATCCGTGTTTAGGTAACAAGTGAATCAGATAATAATAATGACGTCACCAGAGCATTATTGCGCACCGGTTCCTGAAATATTATTACGGCTGTCTAGTCAAATAATTTATGTGCCACAGAACAAATTGAGCAGGTTCTATTGGGATCTAAGGCTAATTAACAAGTTCTTTCAGGGAGAGGGTTTACATTTTGGATGGCTGATAGGGTGGAATCCAACAAAGATATCAGCTAACAATGTGCGTGACGTCCTTCTAAGGCTGACTTTCCACCTGGGGTTAGCGATCAACCGGAATCCTGAGCGAGAAAAAAGTTCAACAATATAATAGTTTCATATCCAAAATGTTGCAAATTTATAGTTGGATTATTATTTTCTCACCCATCGCTCCACTTCTTCGCACATCACTGGTGGAAAACCTACACCCTCAAAGCTGACGCACATTTGGGATGGCCACGCCGCATTGCAAAAATCCTCCTCCTACATCACTTTCGTGGATTGCGTATGGACCATACATCTTCCTAGCCTTTTCCCAACTATGTTGGGGTCGGCTTCCAATCTAACCGGATGCAGCTGAATACCTGTATTTTACATGGAGCGACTGCCTATCTGACCTCCACAATCCAGTTAGGTACTGGGTGAGTGATACCCCTTTGGTAATAAGACTGGTTCGGGCTTCTGACGACCCGTAACGACTGTCAAAGATCCAGAAATGACAGGCGGGACCAACGGCTTAACGTGGTTTCCGAGGGGTCTTGCTATGTAAAGATGGCCACCCACCACGGACCAATCGTGGCACAAGCCTAGCTTAACCTGATCGAACGAGCCGAGCTGCTATTATTACTTAACCACTAGCCCCTACATTACATATGGACCATCGCACACTATACGTACCTAGACTGTACCGCACTTTTTGCACTGCAACCCGATGGGGCTGTAATGTGCGCATAGCAATAAATAAGGCCATGATACTCACTGTTGCACGGAGCATTATATTCTTCTTCCTTCGGCATATTATACTGGCTCTCTTCCATAGGAGGGTAGGGCACAAAGCGTGGCATCATCATCTGCGGCGCCGGCGACGGTGAGCGCTGCTTGCTCAGGTTGAGCGGAGTATCTGGGTCCTGGGGGGGCGGCGAGCGAGCACTGGCCGTGAGCTGAGCGAGCTGAGCCGTCGCTGGCCATTGGTTTGTTTGCATTGCCTAGAAATTAGAATGGAAAAACGTGATAAGTTTTAGTTTGCGTGTATAGAGTTAGAACATCTGGTTAAGATAATGTACTATATGATAGACGTATGCTAGATTTTTCGTACTTTTTAGATTTTAGGTAGACCTGGATCAAACATAATATGAATGGAAATGTGTCTAAGTATAAATAGGTTGTAATCAAAGCTATAGGATTACATATATATTCATGGAAAATTATGCAAGTATAAACAGCAGATGCGTATAATTAGCTACGGTCAGCAACAGAAGTCGGTTAACACTGCTACTTTTTGACATCATCTAAATTAACACAAATTGATACGATAACCTGTTTTTTAACATGTCATTTATTAGAGAAGAGTTAACTTTCTTTTAAATTTATATCTGTTCCGATTTTAATGAAGTATTTTTCTCAATAATTAAGATTTTGAAAACACAAATGTTAATTGACTTTTGTTGCTGACTGTACCATAAATCTAAATACATAATTCAATATTTAATTCGTAAACTGAATCAAGATTAACGCGTCCTAAATAAACATAAAAGAGACAATAACTATCATCAATGACATAACAGTAAAAGCAACTTGCGTCAAACAAGTCGCCGGTGACGTTTACAAAAACTGGATGCTCTCAGTAACACAGGATTTGACGCATCTAATTATAATTTTACATAACAAACACCGGTTGTTGTAGCTAATTAGTTCGAGAACAACTTTCGATTTACTATCACGTGTTCTGACAATATTTATAGTGGTAATATCGATTGCACCATTCAGGGTGTTGTTTGATTGAGGCATCGAAATAAAATCGTTTAGCAAATATAGATTCTTCAGTCATTTTGTGATGGCATTGGAATGTATAAAAGATGATGATAGACTTCAATGTTCTGAAGCGGGAAGAGAGTCGAAATATTGACTTAAATGAATGTATATGCCTGAAATTGTTTAAAACAGCATTAATTTTCATCAGGCACATGCCCGATCAAACCGAACGAAGTTGTGAGTTCAAATCCAGGCAAGCACCAATGTTATTTTTCCAATTCATGTGTATTTGTTTCCGAGTTTATTTTGGACATTACTATGATAATAGTACTTGGTTAATACTCGTATAAATCTGAAATCGTCGACTCCTCTTTAGCAAGCGTGGCGAACAATGCTCGTGCCGTCAAGAAGAAGCCTTTAAACAGCAGCCAACTGCAGTGCACTGTCCAAACAGTAAAATAGGCTGGTATACCACGTCCTAGAATTGATGGCACAACTGCTTAAGGGGTCATTGTACTCATCATTATGAATAACTTTTACTATGGGACCAAACCTGAAATCGTGAAAAAAAACTCAGCTGTTAAGTTCATTTATCTACATCAAACTCATCAAAATGTAGGGAGCAGCTGATTTTATTCATGCTGATTATTTTTTATTCGAAATAATTGAAACATTTTGAAATGAAACAGAACATCTACAGTCACAAGGGAGTTCCTTAGGTAAGCAAGGTCAGAAAGAAAGAGACAGAAACATCTACAAGAGAGAACCAATTTTTGGCAATGTTAGCAAGAGCTACTGAATATGATAATAGATACTTAATCTCTGCAGCAATAATGTCTGCAGTCACATTTACCTACCTCATATTCACTCATTTGTTAAAAAATTGGTATACAAAACAAAGATATTTTATTATCGAACATTTTTTATTAGACAGCCCTAGCCAAAAGGTAAACACAATGTCAATAATTGCTGTTATTTAACACAGGAAATTAGCCAATATAACCAATATATATATTTATATCGTGATGGTCGCTTGCCAAATCAATTTGTTCCATACATTTTCATCCTCGTACAGTGACTATTACATTTATAATTTGGTCGTTTTAAAGTTGACGAGTCAGATATTTTGGCAACTATGGATGCGGTTCGTTAGTAATCATAAGTGGCTTAATTGGTTATTTCTTTATCAAATCTTCCTCAAATTTATTCTTCAAGTTTTTTTAAGGTTTGAACAACATCATCATGCACTTGAAAGACGTTCACTGCCTGAACATATACCTACGCTCCTTAGCATCACCTCAACGACCAGTCCCGTGCTTCCCTTATCCAACGGATTCCCGTGACCTTCACCTAGTCGTCGGTCCATCTACATACACATTCACCTATACCTATTATATAGGTGAATACTCACGTTTTGTTGCTGCTGCGGAGGCCGCATCTGTTCCAGCAAGGGCAGCAGTCCCAGCGGTGGGCCGGGATACATGCCGTGCCCACGCCGCACCATCTCCTGTCGACGCAGCTGCTCCTGTTGTAACCGCTGTAGTTCCAGCTCAGCTGTCACGTTTCCGATGTTCTGTGACAAGGAGATGAGATGCTGTAAGTTAGGGATCGTTTTTAGGTCGAAGGGAATCACCATGACAATGGTATTCATCAAAAAATTTCAAGAGTTCGTGGATTCTGAAAATGGATTTTGTTTTGGGTACTCGTTCAATTTTTCGCATGTCAGCTTTTATGGTCGCGTGAAGTACAGCGAATCGTATGTAATAGTTGTTATTGAAACGAGAATAAAAGAACCGCAATTTCATTTGCGTCATGTAAAATTTTGACTGTCGTGTCATTAATAAAATAACTTTATATGCACTAACAAAAGGCACCGCGCGGCAGCGCGGACGGCTCCATACGCGCCACATTTTAAGCTTCGCAACTTTCTGCTATCAGTCTTAACGAGCCTCCCGACGCGATATTTGTTCCACACAATATATTGCACACTTAAGCACTTCGCAACACAAAGAATAAGCTAAAATGTGTGCACAAATCAACCGGCGGGACGGTCACTAAATCACGGCGACCATAAAGCGAATTCCCAAAAAAAAGTACACCAATTAATTGCCTGGGAGTCGTGACGAATAACACAATATACATTTTATCGGCTCTTCATTAAGACAGTATTGAATTGTTAATGGTTGTACAGAGTAAGACGTTATAAGGTGATGAAATCAAAACAACTCGACGATGTAAGTTTCCGGATGAACGACGACGCGAAATATGAAAAGGATTTGCAATTTTAAAAGTTTCCTGCAAACGTATAAATGCGCTCCTGACAGTAGGAATACATTTAAGTGAATCACTGTCGGCGGAGATAAAAAAGAAAAAGCGCTAATGGAAGACAAAAGCGAATGCATAAATAAACGTGACATAATCGTGCGAATAAAAAGAGCGGCAGAGTGTAATAGGCGTCCCTTCGGCGATACCGCGATACATCGAGCGCCACCGGTAATCGAGCAAGTTTTTCCATCGGCCTGACAAATTGCCGTCATAACCGAACGGATTAAACTTTTTATTAAAAACAACAAACTGAGCATAATGTATGGGCGTAATCGGCAAGGGACAGATGTTCCCGAATAACGTACGCGATTTATCTAATGTAAAAAGACTTTTATTTAATAGCTCTGCGGAGATGTCCTAGCAATTGGCGCTTATATTTTACAGCCAGCCGTCGTTTTGGCATTTCGACCGCATTTTGATAACATTATTAATGTTAGAGATGATATAAAAATGCGATTTTTGATAGAGGTGACCAGCTGTGGCGTCACAATTTATTGTTGCACGGCACAGGTGGGTTGCCTCGTCATAAATATGATATGGAAGGGAAACAGCCAAGATGGAGTGGCGTCGTTATACTGATTGAAACAATGGAACCGGTGCCAATGGAAATAGGTGGGTGTGATTTGGCGAGGAGTATCGCCCGATGTTCTGTCAATACTGATGACGATGGATATAAATGGAAGCGAAAACATAATTCTGTTATTGTCCTTGTGGCTTATATGTTAAGAACGATTTCCTTTTCCTATATTTCTTCGCTAAACGAAATGTAGATAGTTAATCATATAAATATTATTAATGATATCTCTTTATTAGTCGCCCTTCGAGCAAAATATACAAGAAGCCTTGACATAAAACCAGAGACAGATCTAAGGAATAGCAGTAGCACTGTTAGATGTTCAAATGATGCGTGTTTAATATGATACCAACATTTATATGAAATTCATCAAAAATGTAAAGTTCTATCAGATGTCAACACATTTAATAATACATAACTTGCAAGATTTATTGAACACGCGGTTAAAGCAACAAATCCCCATAAAGCTATTGTCAATGAAATAGACGCACAAAACCCTAATGATTTATTCGAAACCGCGGATTAGCTTGAAAGCGTACATCAAAAACAATATAATTGAAGAATATATAGTGGACAAAGAGATCACAGATGAACACCGGACATACCATGACATAATTTATAATGTGGGCGCCGATATCAAAATAGTAATCCCACTTTTTAAATACGCGACTTACGATATTGACCCTTACGTGGCCGGATTAAGAGCTGATGATGTTATATGAAAAGATTAGGTGAAAATACACGGAAAGCTGTATAATGAAACAGACGTCACATTGACGTAAGAGATGCAGATCTTTGGGTGAAATCATAATATTTACTGTCACAGGCCGACGTGTTCTCATTTCTAGATAGATTATTCGAGTAATAGATTTAGGTTTTCGGTAGTTTTCCTGGCGACTGAGATTTATCTATTAAAGCTGTTAAAGTAAGAGACTATTTTTGTGTAAGCCTTATCAAGGAGGTCGAATCTCATGATTTATGGATGCGAGGCTGTCGACATAGCTGGTATAGGGAAATATATAGTGATGAGTACATTATTTTATTTGCTTCAAGTAGGTAGCAAAGTTTTCTTATTTTGGGATGATCGATCACCGTATGACTTAAATCGTGAGGTTTGTCGACCTTTTACGGAGACGAGACAAAAATTAACGACGATTTTGATAACTCTTGAAAACCCACCAATAGCATGTTGACCTATGTATGGTGACCCATCTTATTAGCAGCCTGTCTATCCACTTACCGATCCACAACGGACTAATAAATTATTTATGCCGTGACCCTAAAGTGTTGTTAATTTGAATAATGCAATGTAAAAAGGGCTTGACATGATTTGAAGGGTGCCCGGGAATAAGGGCGTTACAGACAGTGCAACGCGATGACATATCAAAATGAATCGCTAATGCATGTATAAGAACAAGAAATGTGTGGAGTTGCATCTAACATAATAATATGTTTTTTTTTGCATTGTCGATGGTAAAAAAATGGGAGAAAGTAATTTTGACGCGTAATTCGTGATTGGCTTTTTTATGGTAACTGAAAAAATAGGAAACTATTAACTTAACTTTAGTCAATATAAAAAAGCGTATCTATTAAATTGTGTAATTAGTGCTTTCACCTGTAAATCTTTTTGCTAGACATGATCATCTAAGCTGACGACTACTTAAAAAAATCTCGTATAAAGATGAACCACCCTTCTAATTTTTTCTGTGATCTTGTGTACTAGTAAATGTCTTTAATAACGGAACGTTTGCATAATGTCTGATAGTTACAAAATCACTTTCAGCTTAAGGGGGATGCGCTGTGGTAGCCCGCGAAATTCTTTTTTTTTTTTGGGTTTTTTGCAATTCGCAGGCCCGTGACAGGTTGTATCTTGATCAAAATATGATACGCGGGAATAAAACATATGTTTGCATGTTGTGTGTGTTTGTTTATTTTCATGGTTAAAATTATATAACTACAAATGTAGTTATATAATTTTAACATGAAAATCATCAATACAATTAATACATCTCTCTAAGTTAGATTTCGTGCAGAGTCGTTAGATTTCGTTCGTTCGACGAATCTGCACGAAATCTAACTTAAAGAGATGTACTAATGATTTTCATGGTTAAAATTATATAAATACATATGTTTTATTCCCCCGTATCATATTTTGATCAAGATACAACCTGACACGGACCTGCAAATTGCATAAACCGCAAAAAAAAAATGAATTTCGCGGGCTACCACAGCCATTCCAGCTATTTACAGTTTAAATATTAGATCTGATCTGGGCATAAAACTATTTTGCGCACTTGTTGCAGCCATGTGCACTTTTTCCAGTACCGTTGTGAACTGGCGATAGTTGCAGACGACGTTAATTCAACACTTGATGACAAAGATGTGAGAACTTTTTTACCACCTTCAATACAAAAGATAAATCCCGCATGAAAACAGGCGTGCCCACACATACTAATTAGCTCAGAGCTAAAACAGGCGCCTCTAATTTTATAGTACCCATAACTTGGAAAGCACACCTATCAAAGAAAGACACGGCATAAAAATATGACATTAAAGAAGCACAAATAAGTAAAACATTATGACGTCCCCCAATTAAACTGCCAGGGGGCAAACAAGCCGTACACCCGGCGTTCCCCGCAGGAGTTCGCTTATCGCATGTTTTATCCCCGATGCGCATGAGTCGCAGTTTCGCGAATGCACTGATCTTATCTAATGTCCGCGGTGATTATGCATTTTGCATAATGGAATCGATGCGTGCTTTGTCTTGTTCGGACCCTGTTTTATATTTATAGCGTTAATATTTTATTATGTTTATTGTGTTAGTTTGCAGAAAATCGTTAACGAGAGGTTGTTGCCACTTGGAAAAGGTTTTACGATAATGACAGCTTATCATTTTGACATAAAAATTAATTCTGTGCCCGATTTTTTTTTTCAATCGAAGACATTCTTTTGAAATCCCAACAGAAGTTATGATGGAACTCAAAATCTCCCTAACTATGATTGCAAAAATCAGAATAACCCTCCACAATAGGTAGGTACTCATTCTCAATCAACATGAAAGTCAAAATATTAAGGGTTCGCCCACTTCTGGCGTTGAATTGTTATTAAATCACACAATACTTGACGGTTGTAGGCGCTAATAGTGGCAGCCCTGTAGAGTGGTTCCACAGAGAGGCAGCCCTGCGGTTTCTTCAAATTAGCGCAGTGATTGGTATCGGACGACGGTCGGGCACGTGGCGGCCGGAATTAGGTGCCTACCTATTGCGTTTTCATGTTGCTTTGCTAAGGGAAACTTTGTTAATTCGTGTGCTAGTATTGTGTAGTTTTGATTGACGATGTGATTTGTCAATGAGATGTTCGATAACGTGTTTTATTGGTGATGCTTAAAAGTTGATGATTGATGACTGTGTCACAGAATGGGTTAGACATCGATATCCCATAAATGTATCTAGCAATGGACATTGGGGTACTCTTGATCCGATCCAGCGTGTCCCTTGCTGCCCTCCCCCAGGGACACCCTAAGCCAAGGTCCGTGCCCCATAGGGTGCCCTTAGCGTGTAAGCAGTCGCTTAGTTTATAAATTTTATGCAGGATATCCCATTTAAGGTGATATGTAAAAAGCAAACTGGGCGGAAATAAGAAAGTGACAAAGTCAATTATTTCCACATGCGAAAAAAAGAGAGCGCAACAATGCCTGGAACCAAACGCCAAACCAAATAAAAATTGTTTAAAATTAATTAAGCTATCTATCAAAAATATTTTCAGACAGTTTTCAATTACTTACCTAATACGCACATTTTGCATGCAATTTTACAACAGGTGAAAAATATAAAATGTCCAGGTCTTTCCGGAATTAAATTCTAACGAGGAAAATTAACCCTTTAGCCTTTTCCTTCAGTCAGAGTATTAATCAAATAGTCAATAAACATATATCCAAAAATTAAATGCACACATGCTGTAATGGTGACGTAAATGCCCCTAATTTATTTTGATGTCGCAATAAGCAGCCGTCAACTTCCTAGGTTGACCTGCGAGGTGTCAAAAAGCACTGGGGAGCTAGAAGCACATGATAAGTTATTATATTATATTATATTATATTATATTATATTATATTATATTATATTATATTATATTATATTATATTATATTATATTATATTATATTAGAACCTACAGATTTTGAATAAATAATTAAATAAATGAGAATTCTACATCTGCCTAAAATTACCTTACTGAACTATCAGCGGGTTTAACAAAGAAAACCATTATAATATTAACATAACAATTTCATTTGAAGTCACCTCTAACTCCATAGTTTATAAAAGCACCTTCCATTATTTTACAGCTTCCCTTCGACATGGGACATATCAAACAAGCGTGCGTAGTAAATCAAGAAATTAAGCTATTACGGCCACATCACAAGTCGGCGCTCCTTTTGACTTGAACATTTTTTACAAAGCAAGAACAATTTTTAGACATCCGGAGGACAACGCACGGAAAGTAACGACTTTATAATTTGAAACATGTTTTTGTTATCGATTATTTTAGAGAAAGCGTTTTTGGGAACTTTTTGTAAACGTATACCGTTTTTTGGAAAAGAATAAAGTTTTTGTTTTGAGATATGTGAGAAAACCACATTGCTAAGAGGGCTGTCGCATTTTATCACCTTTCTCGGTTATAAGGGACCAAATTTTTAAGATTGTTAAATGAAAAGATGCTTTTTTGAAAATCTTAATCAATTAGCGAACTAGTAAATAATATTAATTTAATAGGTACCTAATTTTAAAAACACATTTCTATTGTGTTATCTAATAAACTCAGCTCAAAAAGTATTTATTATTAAAAGTATTAAGTATTATCTGTTTTTGAGATAAGTTAAATGCCACAATAAAAATGTGTTTTTAATTACCTATTAAATTAAAATTATTTACTAGTTCACTAATTGATTACATAGCCTACAGCAGTCACTGCTGGACAGGCTTCTCCAATTGCACGTCATTCAGCTAGATTCTCGGCAGCTTTTCTACATTCTACTCATGATGTCATAAATACAATTTAATATTTTCCCCACACAAAAAAAAACTTCAAAAAACATACCCTTACCCCAAAAAATTACCACTTCAAGTAACATGATGTAAGTTCAAATAAGTATAAACAAAAGCGGATCGGGCGTCCAGCCAACCGATGACAGTCCCACGAGAGCTTTACAGACAAACATCTATAACACCCCCCTCTTTTATACCCCCTTTTGCCTCTCCCCCCTGTCTTGCCTCATGCCTCTTGCCTTTTGCTAGCCCCGGATGCTCGTCCCACTTGAGCTTTTCTTTTATTCCTTGCCTACTCTTATGTTTATTTTTGTTTTCCGTTAGCCAACGGAAATAATGGCGTTAGGATATTGTAGATGTTACCTAGTTTGGTAGGGTTTTGTTTTATGGGATTGTTTGAGTGGGTTATTAAAATTGACAAAAAAGAAAAATCTAATTATTCGACTTTTTCCATACCATTGGATTCCTACTACTACAATAAATGAATGAACTGTATAAATGAATTAAATGAATGATTAGTCAAATGGGTTGGTGATTGATTAAGTTCGTTCATGAATGTTTTGTATCCGCATGTACTCATGAAAGTTCAGGAACCTTTAACCTACCTTATCTATAAAATCTCAAAGGGAAATACATCATCTTATGACACAACAATGCAACCCGTGCCAAGTTCAATGTTTCAGTTCCTAAAATGTGGTTAAATAAATTAAAACAATTACATAACGTAAGTAGCTACCTAGCAAAGTCATAAAAATCAGTTATATAAGTGATAAATAAAAATAGGAACCCCTCATGCGCAAATAAATGCGAATTCGACCAGAAGCTCCACATTATTCTTTCGTATTCCCAAGATGACCTTTTGTAGGCGATAGAGTTGTGGAGTGGCATCATTATTCTGTTCTCAGTCAATTCTATATTTTACCACATTTTTATATTAAAAAGGAAAACAAATGAGCATCGTGCATTGAGAACAAACCAGCCCCGTAGAATGTACATTAACTAAGAGCTTTACTGTTTTCAATTACGCGTTTTTTGTTTCGAGAATTTTTACCTACCTATTTATGTAAGTGTATTGAGGTTGAAAGTATGCTTCAGGAATGGGTGAAGAGTATCTACTTAGATTTTATTTTAGTAAATCGAGGTTACAATGGATGTTGGTTCTCCTGCGGATTTTTTCCAAGGTAACCGCAATAGCCCGAAGAATTGCCAAACTTAAGTGGCAGTGTGCAGGGTATTGCTCGCAGAACAGATGACCGATGGGGCCGAAAGGTTCTGGAGTGGCGGCCGCGTACCAGAAGACGTAATTTTGGAAGGCCTCCCACAAGGTGGACCGATGACCTTGTAAAGGCCGCAGGAATCCGCTGGATGCGGGGAGCACAGAACCAGTCGAAGTAACGGTACTTGGGGAGGCCTATATCCAGCAGTGGACGTATTTCGGCTGAAATGATGACCGAAGAAACAAACACCACTTCATACCAAAACTGCTAAAGACTTTTGTAGTAAATATCGTATAATTTCGTTCCTATTGATTGGTGTTTAACCATAATGACTAAAATAAGGTAAGAACAATACACCTTTTAGGTACTTACACTATTAAAAACAACGTTGAGATCTCATCAAGAAATAAGAAGACCCTCAAACGATCCGACATTACACCACCAAACCACACAACAGTGCAAATTGAAAATCATTGTCTACACCATCTTTAACGGCATAACATCTAAAGGATATACCATACTACACCTACTCAAAAGCTTTGTGCACATCAATGGCTGATGCCACAAAAGTGCGAAACCTTACCGCGGTCGAGAGAAAAGATTAATAAAGCTTAGAACACACTCAACACCTGTCCTTTGTCGCTAATGGACCGCCTCTAATCTCGAGGGAAATAGTGTGGTGAGGAAAAATAAGAAAATATAGTTTCTTTTTACGTTATTATGTTGGTAGAATGTGTGGTTATATTGTTCTAGAGCTGTTTTGTTTGATAATTGTTATTCACTAATTCTTTGCACTCATCTCCTTTTATGTTTTCCATTTCTAACTCAATTTGAATGAAAACGGTAAAACTAAATCCCTAAAGGTATGCAAGGTTGTGGCAAAATCGATTAAACCTATTACATTTTGACCGTGATTTTTGCGCTAAATGGCCAACTTTGGCGTTCTTTTTCTGAAAAACTGAAGCTCGTGGAGGAGCTCGTGACTAAGTAATAGCAGCCGCACGGGTTGATCCATCAGGTTAAGCTACGCTTGCCGGGGTTGGTCCGTGGATGGGTGACCATCTTTACATACCGAGACTCCTCCGAAAGCGCGTTAAGCCGTTGGTCCCGACTGTCATTCGTGGTTCTTTGACAGTCGTTACGGGTCGAAACCCGAAAGTCTGACAACCAGTCTTACCAAGGGGTATCGTATTACCCAGTTACTATGTTGTGGAGGTCAGATAGGCAGTCGCTCCATGTAAAATACTGGTATTCAGCTGCATCCGGTTAGACTGGAAGCCGACCCCAACATAGTTGGGAAAAGTCTAGGCAGATTGATTCTGAAAAACTGAAAGGCTTCGACAACTTTGACTTATTGAGTAGTGGAGAGTAGTTATTAATTTAGTATACTACATAGCGGCTTCGCTTTTCTCAATTTTTTGTTATCTATTTCTTCAAAGCCAAAATTCCAAAGCAAGTCTTCATAAAATGCACGACAGTATTTTTTTGAGCTCTTGGATTAAACTACTTACATAAAAAAATGAAATGAAAAATATATACTTAATAATGACTATTAATTAGTGATTTAGTCCATAGCGGCCTCAGAATTTTGAAATATTTATGGAATATACAGAGTGTAAGTGTAAACACTGGCAATCTTTTAAGGGGTCACTGTACTCATCATTATGAACAACTTTTACTATGGAACATAATCTGAAATCGCGAAAAAAAATGTACTGAACAGCTGACTTTTTTTTCGCGATTTCAGGTTTGGTCCTATAGTAAAAGTTGTTCGTAATGAGAGTACAATGACCCCTTAAAAGATTGCCACTGTTTACACTTACGCTCTGTATATAAAAAATCCCATTTAAAACTACTAAAACCGCTCTGAATTAACTGTTAATTTCTACTTACTACATTATTACGTAAAATTTATACCAGAATAAACGTAAAAAAAAAGTTACAGGACTCAAAACAAGCGTAATTACAACTGCCAAATTGCTACTTGTGCGTGCTTGTTGTGTTGCTACGTGCTTCAATATAACTAATCTGTCAAAATCCAATTTTGTACTATGCCGCTTAAAAAAAAAATCTACTGAAAAAGTTCCATCGCTAAACGACAGTCAGTTGCTAGTTACTTGCTAACCGACTTAGATACATTTTTTCTAGAGTTCCATTCATATTACATCATGAAAAAATGTTGTTTATGGTTGCTAAAAGCATCTATCATAAATAAATCTAGTCAAACTCCCTTGAGTTTATTGCTCTAGCTAGCTAATAAAGCTAGAGCAACAAACTCAAGGAGTTAGCCCTCTCCAGACTTACCAAACAAGAAGCGTCCAAAAATTAAAAGTTACATTCCGGTTCCAACCGGTTTGAGCTGGAAATAATTGGAGGAGACTCGAGCTAACCACCCGGATGGGGGTAACAAGCGAGTTATCCGGGTAAAAAGGCAAGACCGGGTAACAAGCCGGGCGAAATGCAGTAACGAGGATGCAACCGAGCTTCTCTCAAGAAGTATGGCTTTGTGGCGTCAAATATTGGCGGGAGTGTTGGATCAAATGATGGTTGGCTTGTTGGCTGAGAGTTTGTGTAAAGCTACGTCAGTAAAATTGCTGCGGGAATTCGAAGAATATTTGGAAAAGTGAACCTACTTAGTTTTCACTATGTTGGATATAATATCTATTCTAAGGAGTGTCAGGATAAGGTCAGTGAGCTTTGCTCTTCAGTGGAATAGCAGTGCAGTTGGACACAGATTTGTTTAACAAAAACTACATTCCTGTCTACTATGAAGCTTATAACCGCCGCAATACAGTAAGTTGCCAATGAGGGTTTTATGAAATGACGTTCACTAGGTGGCAGCACTGAGACGTCAGGTCCGTGCACCTGTCAAAAGTGTGAAAGCGCCTATATTTTCTTTAGTCGTGTCTGAATGATGAACGTCATCATATTTGATATTCGTTGTTGAAATGGAAGACTTGTTGTCAAAGTGGCGCCAACTGGTGGCGTGAATTTTTATGAAAACCCTCATTAAGAAGACGTCTTGTACTTCAACAAAATCCTCATCAATCAATCTGCCTAGCCTTTTCCCAACTTTGTTGGGGTCGGCTTCTAGTCTGACCGGATGCAGCTGAATACCAGTATTTTACATCGAGCGACTGCCTATCTGACCTACACAACCCTGTAACTGGGTAATACGTTACCCGTTGGTTAGACTGGTTGTCAGACTTTCGGGCTTCTGACGACCCGTAACGACTATCAAAGATCCACGAATGACAGCCGGGATCAACGAGTAACGTGCTTTCGGAGGCACGGAGGAGTCTCGGTATGTAAAGATGGTCACTCAAATAATTTGTGAAGCAATAGATATCGCCATCTAAGGTAGGAAAATGTAAAGACACGTTAGTTATTTTCCTGATCTCCATTTCTTTCATTAGCATGTAAGATATAGTATTGAAATTATTTATCATCAAAAACAAGTAGGTAACTACTTCACAAAAATAACATCCGTCCTACATAGAAAATTCTAAGAAGTTGAGTACGTCAAAAAATACTTCATCTCCTGTATACATACAATTAATCATGAACATTTCCGAAAAAAAATATTATTACCAACATAATTATAATACTTGTTTGAAATAACGAGGCGGAACAGTTTCTAAGAATTTAACTTTTACAAAGTGTACTGTACATACGTTTTATGAAATCAAAGTTCCCTGTATTAGCAAATGCTTAGAGGTTCTTAATTGAGGTTAGTCAGGAAAATGCTGAAAATATACACAAAGACCTAGTTTCACCATACCATGTTAGTTGTTTTAATCTTCTGTTAAAATGTTAACGAGACATTAAGAGTAGCGAGTGTTTCACCATGAGCTAATCCATGATTAAATGATTATTTTAATGGCTGATTTATTAATATGCGATTATGAATAGTTTGCTGAATTTGGCCTTAAGGAACTGTAGTTTACACTGATTGGAGAATATAATTTTGGTTACACAATTACTAATCATAAGCCTTGTCTTATATAGGGGCTTCCTAAGTAACAACAGCCGCATGGGTCGATCGATTAGTTTAAGCTATGCTTGGCGCGGTTGGTCCGTGGATGGGTGACCATCTTTACATACCAAGTGCCCGCCGTGTCTCGGAAAGCACGTTTTAAGCCGTTGGTCCTGGCTGTCATTCTTAGATTGACAGGCGTTACGGGTCGTCAGAAGCCCGAGTCTCGCAACCAGTCTTACGAAGGGGTATCGTATTACCCATCGTATTATATATTAGGGTCAGCTTCCAGTCTAACCGGATGCAGCTGAATATCAGTATTTTACACGGAGCAACTGCCCAACTGACCCCACAACCCAGTTACTGGGTAATACGATACACCTTGGTAAGACTGGTTGTCAGATTTTCGGGCTTCTGACGACCCGTAACGACTGTCAAAGATCCACGGAAGACAACGGGGACCAACGACTTAACGTGCTTTCCGAGGCACGGTTGGGTCTTGGCATGTAAACATGGTCACCCATTCACGGACCATCCGCAGCAAGCATAGCTTAACCAAATCGATAAACCCGTGCGGCTGTTGTCACTTAGACACAAGCCCACTATCCAAAGTGCGCTTGAAACATCTCATGCCCTGAAATCAATGCAATAACTCTTGCTTACGACTCACAGGGTGAGCTCAAAGTATGTAGAAACCAAGTAACTAAACAATCTACATAATATAAACAAAACAATACAAAAATGTAAATGCGTTTATTAAACGTCGGGCGTTTTATCCGCGGTCCGTTGACTGACATGAACACAATGATTCGTCAAACCCGTCAGTGTGATGGCCGTCATTCGGCGGCTGAGCGTGCGTCAGTCTTTTATTTATTGTTTATTGAAAACGATTATAATGGCTTCGATGATTGCCACGCTGCCTCTCAGACTATCAATAGCTTACTTTGTAGTTTTAGATGAGATGAACAGTAGTTGCTAATTTGATGGATAAATAAAAGATGGATCGGTGCGAAAAAAACTGGATACAAAGAAATGTAATTTTGGAAAAATCGTATAGAACCACATTTTTGTATAACATAAAAAAAAAAATAAGTTCATTAAAAAAATACAGTTTTCGCGGAGGACATCAAAAAACCTTTCTGATCAAAAACGGCCTCAGTTTCTATAAAACAAAAACAGAAAACGAACTGAAATGCCAGTTCCGAGCCAAAAGTAAAATGTCTTATAATAAAATTATTATAATTCAATCTTCACTATCGATCGACACGTGCCTCTATTTATAAAGATATTAACCTTTTCCCGTCAACAATATGCGGTGAAATGTAAATATTTATTTTTATACAATCCCACCGTAGGTGCTGCGGCCACGCAACCAAAAGTATAAGAATAGTTCACGAATAAAATTTGGGAAACGTACACAGTAAGCCGCCACTTGCTTTAGTATAAACATAGTGCTCTTTGTGATCTACTGACGGGCATTACAATAAATGTACCGAGGAACGAACACTTAATGAAATAACAAACACCGATCGCTGTTCAGTGTTAGCTATCAAACGGATCTAAATACTTCTTTCTATCTTTACTAAACACTCGGCTTTTGTCTATTCAACAGTGCGAGGAACGATAAAACACAATGATGTATCTGTGGAATGATTTCATACCTGAAAGAGTGCGGAGTTTAATGAAACATTGTTGGAATTGTAGCAGATCGAACGTTTGTCAAAACAAACCGAAAAACACCTGTGTTTCCAGCCTGAATGAAAGAATAACACGGAATGTATGATCTGCTTATTTTCTCTTATCAGTTGTAAAATCCATTGAGGAAAGAAATGGGTTGGAGCCGTAATATATTATTTTCTAGGCTACGAGCAAGCAGGCTACTATTGTATATTACGGTATATAAACTACGCCATATCGACCATAAACTCGATGGTTTTACTGTATGAGCTTTCAAGAGATGCGTTTGAGATCTTAGCGGCATACCATATCGGACAAAATGTGGCATAAAATATTTCATAATGCCATAATTTGTACTTAAGTGGCAAGTCCAATTATGCACAAATTGCTGAAGGCAATTGTAATAAAATAATATCCATTTAATAAAGGAATTTTTGTATTTTGAATTTTATTACCATTACTTTAATGCGTCAGAAACAATTGCCGTATAACGTGAAAAAATAATCATTAACGTGCCGATGATTCCGAATTTAAATCTCAATAAAGTTTCAGATTTGTCGGCCATCTTAATAATGCGGGATATCGCACAAAATGGCTGGTGTCATTTTAAGACCCCTTTCTTACGTCCGCAAAGATTTTAATAACAACATCTCCGCTTTCTTTATTCGTTCTTTTGAAATCTCTTTTAAGCTGAAGTAAGTTTATTACTAGTCAGATCAGGAATTTCAATCTCACATCCTGAGTGAGACGTCTTTGATGTAACCGGTGTGAATTGATGGAGAGATAACAATCTTAATTGTTAGAGAAATAGGGTTGAGTTTAGTGTGGCTCAGAGATTTCATTGATGGTTCTTCTAAAACTGAATTTGCACTCATTAATACTATGAATCTCATTCATTGTGATAGTGTGTTCGCAGAAGAGGTGTTGACGTCGAGTTATATATTGAGATTACGTACGAACATGAATAATCTATATTAAACTGGTATTTCTTGTCACTTATATCAAATAACAGTACATAATTTATTATGTAGAGTGTTGTGTGTTTGAATAGATAGTTTAGTCATTGTGGGTTGGGGATGTATCACATTCTCATTGTAAAGGCTCGTCCAACTGTGTTTGGCCATCGAACCGGCTTTCATTTACAATTTTGGAGACAAATAGGTGTACAGTCACCGTAAAAGGGACACTGTTTGTTTGATATCAAATCAATGGATAAAGCAATGTTTGTGTTACATCATTTTGTCGTTCCTTGATAGGTATTCCTTCCGCACTTATTTATACGGGGTTTATTGGTAATATGTCGGCAATACATTAAGGGTATGTAGGAGAGGTCATTTGCAACCAAATTACCCCTTAGACTCCGATGCAAATGTCAACCGTTTTCGAGTAATTTGAAATTTTATATTTCTTTTAAAGAAAATATCTGCGGCATTGTATGCAAATTTTTACTTTTTATTATTATCTACTTGAAACACATAATAATCAACAATAAAATGACAACTATCTTTAATAGTTCTTAAATCAGAGGCTACAAATCGTTACAATTTTCATAATTTTGAGCAGGTTTTTTGACTAAAATGGTTAATTTCTGCAAAAAAAAAAAAAACGGTTTGGTTTGCACATCCTGCATCCAATTAATGGATTGCCGATATATTATCTATTTACTTAACCCTTTATACAGATAGATTCTGCCATATTTATGGCAGAATTGAGAGCGTTTTCTAGTGATTACTAATGTCAAAATTCCCATGGAACATTAACAAAATCATACACTATATCCTACCAACCAACGATGTGCCGATTAATATGAATACTAACAAAAACCTAATTAAAATAGGAAATAGAATATAAAATATAATATATCATCTCGCTCGTATAGAATATCAAAGAAATATAATGTCATTATCTCAAAACTTGGTAGATCAAAGAAACAACGTCAATATGGAATGAGCGATCTTCATAATAACAGTCATAATGGGGGCTCTTGTAAAAAAAGTCTAAATTAATTTCCCCGATCCATTTCTTGTTACAAAAGGGGCTATCTCTTTGATAGACTTTTATGTACAGTCACAGTCGTTGGCGGTATGCAAATGACTCGGGGTTAGTTTTTTTTTTCGTGTAAAAAGAAAGAAGAATGTTGCTAGACATGTTTTTGAAATTTTAGGGATTAATCATTTTTGTGTGTAGTTTTATTTGGAGGAAAAACCAAGGATTTGAATATTTTTTTTTTTTTAGTAACATTTTAAATTCTTCTTATTAGCGACTAAGCTAAGGTTTTATTATATAGTGGGGGTGTAGTGGTTATTTAGGTAATTTTTTTGTCAGTAGCAGCCCGGAGTCTGGATTTGAGCTCGGTTCATGCCAATATTGGCTCACCCCTTATTACATGGGACTTAAACATAACTGGCGACTGGATGTGATACAAAACATAAAATCGAACAACTTTCTCCATGGGACCAACATCGTAATCGCGAAAAAATTTTCAATTGTCCCATAGAAAACTTCAATACCTACTCGACGCAAATGTATGGGACGGCTGATTATTTTTTCGCGATCCCGATTTTGGTGCCATGGAAAAAGTTGTTCGGTTTGATGGTCTATCCACACCCTTAGGATGCAAAACGACACATTTTATAATAGGTACACCTCTGCCTATCCCTTCGGTATCACATTTCTTCTATAACAAAATTTATTAGTACAAAATCAAAATTTTCGCTGATTCACACACTCAAAATCTTTTACAATATAAACTTACTTATGGCCCTGACTGTACATAATAATTTATGCAAGTGGTCAGCGATTGCTGAATAGGGACCTTTTAATCATAAAATGATTTTCCCCATACAAATAGATCCTTCATGAATAGCTCGGGGTCTCTTAAGAAAATGTTAAGTGCATTAAATTCTGTTTAGAATAAAAATCAATTATCTTTACGACGGGATTTTTTCAAGCGGAACTCAAAAGGAATTATGCTTGGAATAATTTTCTGTAAGATAATAGACTTAATACTTTTCTTTTAATGAAATAAATGGCATATGTGTAGGTACCTACCTACTTCAGATATTTTAACGATTGGCCCCTTGTGAGTTACTGAAATTTGTCTATAGTGTCGTTAATATGATTATGTAAAATAGCTGTTATTTATAGCTTTACGCTTATTTATTATTTAGCAAAAAATAATAATTATTAATCTGTAGGTAAGTTAATTACAGCTATAAAATAAATTAAGTAGGTACCTACCTTAATTTTATGTGAACACATGGTATGATGGTATCTGCTGCCTATTATTTATTGTCTTGGTTTACAAATTCTTAGAAGCAGCACGTCATAGGTAGGTACTTTACAATTATTTATACTTAAAGAAATCAACTTCTTAGGTCTTGAAGAAAATAATGTACCTATTGAATGGATAATCATTAATAACAAAACACAAACATTGCCTAATTTGCTAAAGCTCTTACGAGTACACAATCATCAGATTTCGAAATTCGAACGCCTTTGATTTCAGAACGATTATGTACCGAACGCTAATAAAGTCACCATTTTATTTTGATCCCTCCCTCCCCTTCGCGCTTTCATAGCTAGGGCCACAGAGGGGTAAGCAAATGAAATCCACGGCCTAACTTAAATAAGCATCTTATTCAATACAGAGAAATGTAAACAGACAATCAGTTATTTTAAAGGTAGAATTTGAATTCGTGAATAAGGGGTGGGCTGGACGCGGGGGAGGGTGATACGTAATTTGACAAACGCTTTGAAACGACTTCGATAAGTAAGCTAAAGACTTCGTGTTTGAATTTTGAATGTTAATTTTACCTACCGGTAAATTGTATGAATTACTTAATTCAGGAGTCTGTTTTGGAAATACAAAATATGGGTATTATTGAGACATTATTGATTAAAGAACATGAAAATTAAGTTTAATTTGCATTCACCGGATGTCTTAATTATTTTCTGAATATTTTGTCAAATATTGCACGTTAATAATTAAAGATGTAGGTAATAAAATTATAATATCTTAACTATTAATGTCTTATTAAAATGTGTCAAAAATAATAACAGAATGCGACCAAAATATACCTACTATTAATAGAATGCATGACAGGGTCATTATCATAATACACCTGTGTCGCAAGAAAAAAAAAAAATCTATGATTTTTATTTTATCTGTGACATTTATCTTGCCGCCAATTCCAACGAGGTGTTTTATAGGGTACGCTTTCCAGTCCCGCGGTTCTGTAAATGGAAAGAATTGGCAGCAAACAACACGCCCCGGTCTCTTTGAAAATGTCGAATGTAATCTGTTTTGTTAATTTTCAACGTCGTCTGTCGGTGTTTTTCATCTAAGCCTCGGGAAAAGGAAAGGTTTTAAGTTCTATTTGCTTTACCCCGGGAATGATTATTGAGCGTTTGTTTCAGTCCCACAAATAAATGGAAAACATTTGTATTTTTTTGGTGATGTGTGCATGTAAAAGAATTTGTTTTGGAACTGATTGGCTTTTATTTTTTTTCGAATAACATTTTGATTTGTTGTTTTTTTATAATGGGTTTTGTTTACTTTTCCAGTTTAATTTATATTACTGTTTACGTTTTTACTAACATGCAGGTAGTGTAGGTATGATTTAGTAGAACTTCCCGACTTATTACGGAATCAAACTGGTAATCGAACGTCAGATAGGTAGAGAGAACCCACCAATGTGTGCTTTTATAATTTCTAACGTCAAATTTATGACGTCATAACGTTATTGTAGACGGAAAAGCGTCTTCAAATAATTCCTTACATTTTTTATTTTCTTTCGTTGACGTAGACGTCCACGATACAATCGCTACGATAGAAATTAAATTGTAACAATTTCTTTGAACGGTTAATAACCAAAGAACGAACTCACACATAGGCCACCTATTTAAAATATCACTACCTATACTAGCGAAAGACGGAATATTAAACCATTATGTATCAGGGGACTCCTTATTTGAATACGCACAAATTGTCAAAGAGATTTTATCTGGTTAAACAAAGATGCTGCTTCTGTTAGCTTTTGGCCCGTTTTAGGGGTGCCTATTTAATGGGATCGGGTAATACGCTTGATGATGCCTACGATTTCGTTAACCCCCTTGTTAATAGGGGTTGTTTTGTTTCGTCGATCCGTTTCGGAAAGATAAGGATGGAAGATACGATTATGAAAATGCGGTCGTATGATATTGTAAGCAGCTTATTTGTTGTTTTTGTTGTTATTACGGTTAAGAGAGATTTAAGTGTTTATTGCGTATGGATTTATGCGCTGTTCGAGTAACATGTGAGTTTTTGTGATTGGTTTTGATGTGCTGCTGTATTTTCTATCAGTTTTCCGAAACGGTAGGTATAAGGTTTTTGACCCTTCTGGAAAAGTGTCGCTCTATCTTTTGTTTGAATGAATAATTTGCTATGTGATATCTTAAAACAAATTCCCTGGAAAACACATACCTACATTACAGATTTATCCTTATAAATATCCTTGAAAAGGTTTTATAGCAGAGAAATAACAGAATTACCTAATTGTTATCAGCAAAATAGTACTTACCTAGAAATGTTTTGATTCCATTTACTTACTCTCACCAAACAGAGCAAATAGAAACAGCTCCTTCGGGAAATTAAAAGTAACAAATAACAGCTAGCATTACGAAAAACACTGACAGGTAATTTAAGACTACACGTGTTCAATCTAAAAACGCTTGCATCTAAAAATAAGCGAACTATCAACACTAATCACACTCAAAATACTCCGCGTTTGAACCGCAAACAAAAATAGTTTCCCCCTCAAAAACATCTCGAAATCACGGACAATCATCAATTCCAATTACGAACATCCCCAACGTGAGAAAAATCCGACAAAACACCCAATCACGTCGACCACAAAGGCCGCTTTACACCCCTCCTTCTTTTTTTAAAATCATCTGTCCCCACCGTCATCGTGACGAAAGATAGCAGTGACGTCATTAGCGCCTGCCGCGTCATCCCGACACGATTTGTCGGCGTTTATCGCGCGATTTTTTGCCACAAACGCGTGCTATCACCACACGCACAATATGCGTAAATTTTTCGCTAGCTAATGTGTTGGAAGTAACTTTTGCGAGATAAGCGATGAAAGCGAATGCTGAACGCAATTTTTTGTTCGGTAATTTTCTGTAGGAAAACGTTTATGATGCGTTAATTTGAAAAGTAAGGAAAATGATTCAGGATTAATGAAATATGTAAGAGCGGAAAATAGCATAAGTATTTTAATTGGGATTACCATATTATCTTTTTAAGAATAAAAAGAGTACGTATCTTATAAGTTATAACATCAGAATGCTGCACTACAAAGCTCTTCAAAAATAATGAAATAGCCCTACAACCCGGTTACATAATTACAACGCAATCCGGCTAAAATCAACAAAATGGTAAACAGCTTAAAAAAAAAAGCTCAGAACCTTTTTTTCTCTCCCAAAATACTAACCCTTGCCAGCATAATGCGGAAATAAAAACATGACTTTAAAAACCATTATTTTCGCGGCACAAAGTTCGTTCGGATACGAGCATGAGGGGTAAACGCGGGCACTAAAAAGCACAAGAGCGCTTCAAATGGCACGCGTCACGGACCACAACAAACGAACGCGGCGGATAGAAACGACAATCGGTATAATTTTAATTAGAGAAAAATTGCCGCGGCGAAATGCGCAAGTACCGTGTGTACAGTCAGATAGTGTAGTCTGTGCCTTATTTCTAGAAAAAATAAATCGACTGATAGACAGTCGTGAATCATCATCATCTGCTTAGCCTTTTCCCAACTATGTTGGGGTCGGCTTCTAGTCTAACCGGATGGAGCTGAATACCAGTATTTTACATGAAGCGACTGCCTATCTGACCTCCACAACCCAGTTACTGGATAATACGATACCCCTTGGTAAGACTGGTTGTCAGACTTTCGGGCTTCTGACGACCCGTAACGACTGTCAAAGATCCACGAATGACAGCCGGGACCAACGGCTTAACGTGCTTTCCGAGGCACGGAGAGTCTCGGTATGTAAAGATGGTCACCCATCCACGGAACAACCCCGGAAAGCGTAGCTTAACCTGATGGATCGACCCGTGCGGCTGTTATTACTTAGCCACGAGCCCCTCTAGATAGACAGTCGTGAATGAATGTCGATTTATTGACAGTTTCAGAGCTTTCATAGTTATAAATTACTTTTCTTTAAGTGCTTTTTCTTTTATTTTTAGGGTTCCGTACCTCAATAGGAAAAAAACGGAACCCTTATAGGATCACTTCGTTGTCCGTCTACATGTCTGTCAGTCTG
The DNA here is from genome assembly GCA_946251885.1 of Cosmia pyralina. Lineage (NCBI taxonomy): Eukaryota > Metazoa > Arthropoda > Insecta > Lepidoptera > Noctuidae > Cosmia > Cosmia pyralina. The sequence goes on along the minus strand of OX276342.1, from coordinate 17,410,004 downwards.
TTAATCATAAAAACTTAAATTTGCAGTTGTAGAATTGACCGTGATATTTATCAATGAATGGGAGAACATGTTTTTCAACTACAATGTTAAGTTTGTTCTTGGGATAAATATATCCCAACTACGGAACCCTTCATTGTGCATGGACCGACACCCACTTGGCCGGTTTTCTTCTAAAATTCTGTCTTTACAATCTAAATGAAAACTCAGCCTTACTGCCGATTTATTGAAATCAGGTTGTCATTAAATCAGACATGCGATATTGCCTCGGCTTTAGAAAGCCTGCTAGACCCGAATGTAGAACGCTTTTTATTCGTAAAAAAAAATAATTCAGAATTATCATGCTGACGGTAAAAACTCATCCGAACAATACTCGAGGAACCCTTTCTGCAAACAATTAGCGCACAAGTGCACTCGGAACAACGGCAATAGAGCGTCCCTCTAGCGGCTAGAGTGGTGCAAAAGCTTCCGACTGGCTGCAAACCATCGTGCCTTTGCCTTTGCATCCTCGGTTGCCGCCCGCGCCCGTGGCTCAACACCGCGTGCACATTGCCAGCCGCTTTTGTTTTTAATCTGTGGGAATGCATAGAATTTTTGACGTTTCAAAAAAGTATCATGTTTTTTTTTTTGTTAATTGGCAGCTTGGAAAATGGAAAATTTCTATTTACTTTTTGTAATTATTCGAATATTAAATCTCTCGCACTGGAATTTAAAAGAACGGTTTATCTGATCTCCTGAAAGTCTTGGTATCATCCTCTTAGGACATAATACCTAGGTTCCTTTTATGATCTAAAATTTGATTTGATTTAATTAATCTGATTTATAGGCAGAACAAATATTTTAATTAATTTTACTATACGATCCTGATCCTAGCACTTACTTCTGAATGAAACAAAACGTTGCGACATCGATATTAGAAATAAGTTTCAGACGTGGGCGGCAATTGTAAGCTGTATTGACAGGTCGTTACTTCATTGTCAGATGCTATCGCGAACTGTTATCGACTCCCTCGCTATTTTCAAGACACGAAAAGATAAGAACGAGGCACTAGATAATACGCCTGCGTACTTTGTTTTTAGATCAATATCGTTAACTGTGAAAAGGTAAGACTATAGCTGTATCAGTTACACGAATGACTGATTGAGTGACTGACGGAAAACGCACATCCTAAGCCACGGTAAAAGAAATTGCATTGCTAATCTGCATATTTAGGTGCTCATTATTTTTTGAGAGATGCGTTTCTTAGCAGGAAGAGGGGCAGTAAAAAGGATATTTTGGGGTTGATGTGAACAAAATCGTGGGTAACAGCTAGTTTTTTTTCCCTAATAAAACACAAATGACTAGATGAATTCACTTAAACCTAGATACGATATTTACTTTATGAAACTTGAGAAGAACACATCCTTATACGACTAGCAATGCAGCCACCATTGTGTAAAAGTAATTTATTTGACAGCAATAAAGCATTTACTTAGTTGTGCTTCCGTTATAATGTCTTTCTCTTGATCGTAATCATAGCTCCAGCCTCTTACTATATTCCCCATATATTTCCTTTATGAGGAACAAATAGACATTTTCTCCGAGTAGCAAACACGATATAAGCTTAGAAATAAAGCAATAAAAACAACACAGATCAAATAACTCGACTTATCTGGATAACAAAACGAAATCCTTAACTATTACTTGAACCGACGAGTATTCCAACATCTCTGATAAGAAAATGTTAATAACAAAACGTATCATGTATGTTATGTTAACGACAATGATGTACCTACACTTAATTAACATCAAGTTTCTTCTGTCCAAAAAACAAGTAGCTTGATTCTCAGAATTGTTATCTTACTAATGTTACATTAACTACTAAATGCTAGGTAATAATTCGTTAAATTATGAGAATAAACCACTGCTCAAAGAACCCAAGATTAAAAATTAAAAAACCAGTTCTGATTGATCAGCATTGTTCGTTTTTTAAAAGATATTCTTATTTTGAATTTATAGAATGCGTTGGTCAAGATGGTATTAGGATTTATAATTTTTGGCTTCGTCTAAAGAGTTTTTATGTAATTTGATATTCAAATGTTAATGATTCTTTTACCATTTATATAAACGCAGAGTTTAATAATTACTTTTGAACAATATGTATCATAAATTAATTTCCTAGTAGTATGGACACATTAGCACTAATATGGTGAGATTTAATTATCTTTTGACGACATATTTATACTGTCTGCTTTCAGTCTTCAGTAGGAGGCCTAAATGATGTCAATTGTTCCATAAAACAATGTATAACAAAACGTAGGCCAACTACAAACAATACTACCAGTCAATTTAAAAATAATAATAAAGTGCTTATAACCTACCTATGTAACAAAGCCATGAAATATACTAAGTAGTTGTGTATAATTAATTCCCACAATGCAAACCTTTAAAGCCTCTCTGAACGTCTGAATCCTCCGTACATTGTAATTATTGGATGAAAGTAACCTGCCTGTATGATAAATGAGGCAAAGACGACCCGTCATTGTTCCACCAATGAAAGAGCTCTTGTCTATGGGCCGAGACAAAACCCTCGCTCGTTGTCTATGCCCCGCTCGGCTCACTCTTTTGTCGACCGTCGCGGTGTATTGTCGTGCGATGCGTCGGCGGAATCATTAAATGTGTTTAAAAAGAACAAAGAAAAAAGCTTTGCAAATATTTGCGAAATTCTCACGGCATGAAATACTGTGCTTACATAATTAAAATGAGTCGCGGTATCTCCGTCACATTATTGTTATGATGATGTTTTACCAACTTTGCATAAACGTGGTTTTTATTGACGGAGGGAACGACAGGAAATACATATTTTATATCAATTTTATACTAATGCAAAACATAAAAAATGTGTCCGATCTGATTCGGATTTTTATTGGCGTGAATTTATTAAATATGTTTTAAGGTTGCTCTCGATTATGAAAAATATTTTTTAACTTAACGAACCTGTATTTGAAGCGCTATTGATTTACTGACAACGTTCAATTGCTTAAAAGCTAATTAATTCAACAATGTAAGATCAGTAACACACTAGAATACTAAAAAACATGAAAACAATACTTAAGAGCGGCCATATTGTGTAGAGATGCGCAAGCGCAAGCACAAAACCTCATTGTGCGCCCATATGGGAATATATCGCTTGTTTTGTCATCCTCATTGTTGCTGACAGACAGACGGACAACTGAAAAGACGGCCTTTGAATAGTTATGTAAGCAGGAAGGAGTACTTTGTGCATACTCTGAGTTACGAGGTTAAAATAATATTCTATGCACGTTTGTTTAATGTTTCCGTTGTTTCAGCTCTGTTTTTTACAACATGATTGATTAAATATAGAAAACTGATATATTTTTCGATTATATTAATCAAAATCATTGCATTAATTGAGAAGATTTGTATGAATATTCTTCTCAGTTGAACATCTTACTGATGTAGGTACAGCCGCCAGCAGGTCAATGCATTCGAAACTGTCAAATTTTCCCAATCAACTTTGAACCTAATGCTTTAGCGATAAAGATAAGATGAAAATCTTTTAAAGAAATTTGACAGATTGTAGTAGCTTGATGTGCTGGCTTCTGTACAAAGTTTACCATATTCTGTCCTGTAACTAGACTGTTCGGCAGGAACCAAATGTATTAAACTTTTAATATAACTGGGGTACCCAATTGATGCAGCCTACTGTACATCTTCAACGAAAATGGTGCTCAAAAATGATGGAGTAGTAACTACACTTATTCATCTCAATTCAGCTTTTGTCCATAGAAAAAAAACAGAATGGAGATGCGTATACGCATCCAGCTCAGAAAGCTGAACGGATGCATTCCGCTTTCCGCGTCGTTTCATACAAAATGCTTTTTTTATGAAAAACAGCTGAGTTCCTTTTTTTAAGTTCAGAAACTGGGAAAGTGCCATTTTTCCTTTACTCTTTTTAACAAAGTACAATCCTACTAAAAGCTATCAGATACTCGAGGAAAACACTACCTTATGTATTCTCAATATGGCTTGGCTTTTTTATTCTAATTTAGCCTGACAATAAAATTAATTAAACAAACCACAATCAGCAGTTTCGTCCACTTTTCAAGTCCCGATCCCACCGTATTCATGTTAATAGTTCAATTTATCACAAAGCCGCTATCCGCCGCTACTTTTAACACGGAAACATTTTCCCTTCGCTTATTAACCGAGTAACAACTACTTAGAGACACCATCCATTTTGTTTTGGAAACAAGTTAGCTGCGATCATTAACGCGGCAAGAATTGTGAATAAATCATATTAATATTATGTTATTTGTGTCGCTCCATTACGGATCTTCTGAGGTTTTAGTGAGAAATCTGATTAATAGTGTTTTCACTGTGGCTGATGATGGAATTGTGACTGGTTATTATTTTTGCTGAGAAGATGAAGCTGCCGTGTGGGCCTAATTTAAGAAAATATGGTGCTTTCGTGTTTGAGGACTTCGAAGCATGTAGCTATAGAATATCATCATCTTCCTGCCCTTATCCCATATTACTTGGGGTCGGCGCAACACGTTTTCTTCTTCCATTCTCCCCTGTCAACCGTCACGCTATCATTCACTCCCTTCTCTTTCATATCATCCTCACACAATCCATCCATCTTTTCTTTGGCCTTCCTCTGCCAAGACAAACGATTTCCTTTCAACTTTTCTGTCACTGGCGCCACTTTCAAACTTCCTCTTATATAGGTACTCATTTCTCACTTTATCCATTCTCGTCACTCCACACATCCATCTCAACATTCTCATCTCCGCTGCATGCAATTTTTTTTCTATAGAAATATAGCTATAGAATATAATATAATATCTATATCTATCTATCTATCTATATCTTTATTATGTTATGTAGTGGGAGCTTGTGGCTAAGTAATACAGCCACAAGACTTGATCGTTCAGGTTCGTGGATGGGTGAATAACTTTATATAGGTACCAAGAGCCCTCCGTTCCTCGAAAAGCACGTCCCGGGTGCCATTCGTGGATCTTTAATAGACGTTACGGGTCGTCAGAAGCCTGAACAACCAGTCTTACCAAGGAGTATCGTATTACTCAGTAATTGCGGTTTGTGGAGGTCAGATAGGTAGTCGCTCCATGTAAAATACTGGTATTCATTTGCATCCGGTTAGACTGGAAACTGACCCCGACATAGTTGGGAAAAGGCTAGGCAGATGATGTTGACTCTTCATTATGTAGGCACACCATAGAGATATTTTACATAGGGTGACACAATGGGCGGTCTCATCGCTAAAAGCGATAAGCGTATCAACTGATTGAGGCATTACTTTAGTTAGATTCACAATAGCAGCAAGAATCCGGGAATTAGAACAACCAACTAAGCTTCGCTTGGATTTTGGTTTAAGACCCTGTCGACGATGAACAGCTTTTTTTTAATTGGTATTTTTTAAATGAAGTGCTTGTAAATCTATAACAAAAGGTTGTTCATGAGGACACTGTAGCTATCTATGGTGACAGATACAGAAAAAGTTAAAATAATATGTACCTATGATTTTCAAGAAGAAAAAAGTTTAATATACGCACACGCAGGTAAAAATGACAAGCGACAATATTCAAAATACATCAACACCTAAGTAATAAAGAAATCGGCCAAGAGTGAGTCGGACTGGCGCACCGAAGGTTCCGTTCCGATTTCTGAAAAAGTGTGCTATTTAGAGACATCGTTTTATTTTCCTGTAATATTTACATAAACTTCTATCACATAGAATAATTTCAGATTTTTCTCTATGCAAACTTCGGATATAAAGAGGGGGGGGGGGGGTATTTTTTTACATTTTCCATCAAAAGTTGAAAACTATGCGGCCTAAAAAAAAAGATTAAAAAAAACTGTTTGCGATTCGCAAACAGCGTCTTTCATATGATACCCCACATTCCCTAGTAGCTCCACTTCGAATTTTTAAGATCCCTTTTCCGACCCTGTTGCAAAAAAAAAAAAATTTTTTTTCTTTTTTATTTGCAAAATAGTTGGGCAAACGTCATCTAAAACTGTTCCAAATTTCAAATTGACAGCATTAGTAGTTCTTGAGATATCTGTGACAGACGGACAGATAGACAGACAGACTGAGTCGCACCATAAGGAATTTTGGTTGATGATTTACCCTGTAGGCGCCACTGATGATATGCACCCAGCCTTATCTCGTTACATCGTTTGTCAAGTGGGCTGAGAACACTGATGGTTTTGTCCAATCTGTCGAAGCGTGGGACTGGACATCACCATGGTGTGAACTAGCCTTAATAACCATTATTTATATTTTTATTCGATTTTTTATTGAACACTCCAAACACACGACAAATTAAATCCGACCTTGTGACATCACAGATGAAGTTTAATTTGAAACAGTAATCGCGGGGGAGTATTATCGAAGCTAATCTTTTACGAGTGCTTTGTCACACCAGTAGGTCCGTCTTTATTGCAAGATAAATTCCCAAATCTATTTCGGTAGGTAAGCTTTTGACATATATATGATAATGTGTTAGTTGAAACTGAAGCCGTGAAATTAAAAACCATTGCTTTAAGACAATATTGTGTTGCATTAGTTCACGAATTTTTAAAATACGTTCCGTTTTGAATATTTTGAGAGCCGTTTTATCGCTCACAGTCAAATAAACACATATTCAAGTGTGTATTAATATTCTTATAAGTTCCGAGTCACTGGTTATTGGCGTATTATTTAAATATGAGCTATAAATATTGACAAAAAACTATAAAAGAGAATGTGTTTAATAGTTATATTTATGTATGAGCTAGGTTTAAGTTCCGTAACCATATGGTTTTTACTTGTTCAAGAATATTTTTTTACGCTTATTATAATTTAAGGCCAAAAGTGACAATGACCTTCAAATGACCCTTACATAATAAAATATAAGATTTAAGGCTGATTATTTTGTTGTCAACTAACTTTCATCACTTATGTTGACTAGTGTCAACGGCGGCTTCGCTTCGACTGTCCCGTACAAAGCTTCAATACCTACTAGATCCAAATGTATGGGATGGCTGATAATTTTTTCGATTACGATGTTGGTCCCATGGAGAAAATTGTTAAGTATAACGGTCTGTACCTACCACACCTTTCTGATACAGCCTGTAGGTAAGTCCATAAGGAAGAACTGTCAATTTTATGCCCGTGTAAAAGTCAGCGGATGATATAATAAGAGTTAGCCATTCGTGGAATATGTATTCACGTTAGCAAAAGGTCAACGGGCATTGTGCTTAGTTTTACTAATTATCAAATAAAACCTTTTACCCAGTCGCATAATATAGAGGTTGTTACCACTTTATGTACACACAAATAATGTTACACTTCAAATAAACTAAACAATGTTCCAACGTCAAAGTATTATGTCTTTTTGTAATTCATGTTCATTATACATTACAAAATTACTTAAAAAAAAATTTTGAGCGTTACATACAAAAGAAGCAATGTATTCTAAACAGTTAACTTAAGTCAACACAAGTTCTTGTCTTTTGACGACTGTACAAATTAACGCAGTGTTGCCATGCCTAATGGTCGTGAAGGCAATTAAAGGCACAGATTAAAAGTAAAACGTTGTGATCTCGTGTTTCTCGGTACATTTGTGGGAAACTTTCATTGTTAATTACTTTAGAACAGCGGTGTTATATGACTTTATCAGATCTTAGTTAGTCAGTTGATGAGTCGGATTGTTTAGAAGAATTTTGTGTTGGAAGCTTCCTCTTGTTGGGATCAAGATCATTTCAAAAAGTTTGTATGATAAATATTTAAGGCCAATTATTTTTTCGATGACGTGGGAAAACTATACTAAAATATACTATCGTACTTGTTTTTGCCCGCGGCTTAGCCCACGTGAAGGTTAGAAATTATCCCGCGGGAACGTACTACCGGGATAAAAAGTATCCTATGTTTTAATCCAGGTCATGGTCTACCCATGTGCCAAATGTCAACAAACAAACAAACTAATTTTTGTATTTATAATATTAGTTAGGATTACGGTGATGAAAAAAGACGCTGATAGTACCTAAGTAAAAATGTAAGTAATTATGCAACTTGTTTACTGAAAACTTTTCTTACCAATAAGCTAAGCAATCTTCGAGTGTTTGAACTTACCTGTAAAGAAATAAAAACAATGATTAATAACATAAACGAAGATAATAACATAATTAAATAACTCAACTGTAGGATATATTTTCAATCTGTAGAAAGTGATTACCGCCGTGATTACGCAGAAATACAAAAGTGAGAAATATATTTCCACAATATACAAAAGCCCTTAGGTGCCACCTATTGTGGTTTACGTCCAACTACATAGGTAGGTAATTGTTATTTACCATTATAAAATCAGTAAGGTCTGTTCTTAAGATCCGACCTGGTGAAATAACGGCCCACTAATGAGCATAATATTCATAATATTGTGCGGCTCAAAAGAGTCTTGTTAGGTCCACACACGGGTGGCGACAAGGTGGGACTCTATTAAATTCTAACGCCCTGGTGCACACTATGAGCGGTAGCGTTTTCATTAGCGACAGCGGGAATGTTGGCGTTATGACTATTTAAACTTATTTTTTTTTCTTAATATTGGATAGCTAAGTATCTACCTAAGTGCTTTTGTACTATCTGTGTTTATTCTTAGCACCGGTTTATTTATTCGGGCTAAATATTATAGGTAATTATAATAATCTAAAATTAAACTCATATCTAAAGTAAATTAATATCTACCTGAGCTTCATTTATTTATGCTCTGATAGAGCAAATCTATTTCTCTATTGAAACTTATTCACAGCTTGTTAAATTATAAATTTACAGCGCAAATTAAAATGAAAAGCTTTTCAACAAATGTCACGTCAACCTCCTATTCTTCCTCAGTCCATACCGCTCTCCAATCATACCTTACACCACCCATCTCAGTGTTCGCGCATTACCCCGCAAAGCCTCCACACATGCGCCCTGAATGCACAAAGACATATAATAACATAAGGCGGCCCGCAATTAAAAAATTTAAGGCACTTTGTCGTTGCCCTAGCCTTTAACTCCCATTTCCTAATGTAAACGTCGACGGTGGGTAGTTTCATAAAGATTTCATAGTTAGTGCAGTTTCCATTACGTACATTTTGTCTTTAAACATATGAAACGGTTTTAATGATGATGTCATTAATTTAATATTTTTATGAAATGGTTTAAAAGTTTGTTTGAATGTGATGGGCGGGATTTTTGGTGCGTCAGTGATGACTGAAAACTTTCAATAGGCAGCTATGTATATTGGATATACAAACACGTGCTTATGAATTACATTTTGATTTTAAATTTACTATTTTCTGATGTACCTACTTTTTTAAGTGTAATTGTCCTAACCTTATACCTTCTAAGATAAAGGAAACGACTGGGAGAAATAGATCGATCGCAGCAAAAATATATTCGGAGAAAATTTATTGAGTGAGACAATAAATTTTCTCTGAATATAATTTTGCTGCGATCTATTTCTCTCAGTCATTTCCTCTCTCTACCATATTCGAAGATTCATTAAAAGAAATTGGGTAGTTCCTAGTTAGTCAGTTTGCAAACAGAGTTGATAAAAATCATGATTTTAAAAAAATCTAAATAATCAGATTTATTTCATTTAAATCATTGTTTATGAATTATTTACATATTCCAATCTTTTTTCATTTAGACGTCGGTTATTATTAAAAAAAAATAAAAAATAAAAAAGAATCAACATTGCAGTTCTACTAAAATTATCAATATTAGTCACATTCAAACAAAAAATCAACATTTACACACCGTTAAACTTTGTTGAACTTTTCGAAAGCAGACTTTTTTTCATCAAAATAAATCCATAAATAAGTACAGCATCTTTTTTTCTTCCATTAATTTTGTTGTACTCGCGCTTTCACTAATCAATCACCAATGGCCGGGCGAAAACACATCAAGTCGTACCAGAACTGTGTAGATAAACAAAGCATTGCACGTAATTTATGTCGGGGAAGTCCCTTGACACTTTTTGTTGCATTAAAGTAAATCAACGATTTAAAAAAAAGCACTTGATTTTAATCACTGATTAAAACCAGGTGGTTTAAACCATCTTAACCCTGACTGCAATGAATAATCAATGTGAATTAAAAACTGACGAGGTATTTAATTACCCGACCTACTCCGCATTCGACTTTTACAACTCACTCATTCAAAGATTTAAAGCCATCACAGAATTATTTTGGTAACGAACATTTCTGGCGTTACCTTCAAATCACTAATAAAACGCACCAATTTTACGTGTAAAACAAAAATAAAAGTTAATTTATCGTCTATTTCCTTTATTAAAATGTGAAAATTTACATTTATTCGTGTGTTCCATTCCGTTACCGATGTTGATTAATGTCAATAATTTACTGGTCGTTCGGGACACATTAATGTTGACCCTTATTTAATTTCCCTCAGTTTATCGTTGCTCTGCTGACAACCGAAATGGTGATGACAACCCGCTATACGACATCGCGATGAAAAATTTGTGCGCAAACCTATTTAGGGTGACATCGAAATCTATATTCACGGATTTCTATTTTTTTTAACAACAAAAAGGTGTGACTGTATCTGAAAGAATCTGGACTCCGGTATTCATGGATTTTGTATGACATGCGCTCATCCGAACATTGTGCTGAAATTAGTCTGTATTAATATTTTGAACTAATTTTAATAATAGAGAATTTCAACGCGTCCATCTAGCTCTACTCCTGTCAAAACTGCTCTCGAACGATGTTTGGGCGTGTCACTAGTCACGATAAAAAATGGGTTAAATTAGAAGCACAAGATAATGAGCCATAAAAAATATTGTCGCATATTTTCGTGCATTTTAAAGGATTTCAAGTAGGCGGCTTAGGCATTCTCATAGGTAAATTATGTCTGGCAATAAAAGCCAACTGTAAATTACCATCCAACTGTCTAGTTAGTAAAACTATCAATATTGTCACATCATTAAAATCTACGTGATTGCACACCTTCGAGCACATCGTAGATTAAATTTCACAGTTCTCCATAAAAGTCATGTCAATCGAGACACTGCGTCAAATATTTAAATTAAAAAAAAATAACACTTTTCAATTCCAAACATTCCATCAAAGAATGAAACTAGCTCAGATAAACACAGATTAATAAACAACAACAGAAGTGTCAGTTCGCGGAATCGTTGATGAGAATAAAGCGATAGCATTTCGCAACGGATAGAGCGTTACTCGGAAATACGTTACGATCTCATAGCTACGGATGCGATGCCTCTCTCTTTATTATTCCAATAACAATCCGTAATGAGTGCTCTGGTCAAACGTAAATAGCAACTTCATACATTTGAATGATGCCAATGTAAACTCTGTTCTATGGACTACTCTGTACCGTTTAGGGTTATCGCTCCATTTTATTAGGTCTTCGTCAAATCAACATCTTGAATCGCATGAATCAGAAACCAGACTTTGATTTATAAATATTCACGACTATCTTTAAAAATCAGATCATTTTAATATTTGATTGCAAAGTATTCAATCGATGTGTTATGAATCTGGTTCATGAGATAGTTCATTTAGTAACATCAACATAATTAGCATTTGTACTACACATCGGCCGTTATCATACAAAGTCTTCCACAAACAATGTTTTCCTACATTAAAGTAGCTACTATTACATTAAAATAAAATAGGGTGGTATCTACTTTCCATGCTCAATAAATAATCAATTAATCGCATTCTGTAGCTCAGGACATTAGCTACTTTAAATGAATACTGCTTTTTTTAATTGAGACCACACAATATTAATTATTATAAAACGATTAATTTTTTAACATCGCAGAATGTTTTTTTTTTCATATTCATAAAAATAACGGACAGCCCTACCGCGGCCGGCGCACATCAAAGGCGCACCTCACACTGCCTAGTTTACATTGTAACCTCTGCAGGAGTATTTACACTGACATTAGACTACTGACCTCTTATGACACTCCGAGTGTGTCGAATTGTCGACACCGGAAATCGATTGTGTGACACTGACGACACTTGACATGCTCGCGTGAAATTACGCGCGTAGGGCGACCATGTGCCGAAAGTAAAGATGGTAAAATTGAGGACAATATTTTTTTGGTTTTTTTTTTTCAGGTTGTCTTAAAAAAAAGTCATAATACTTTTGTGATACTGTTTCTTTATTTTAGGTTTAAGTAATAATAAATAGTGTAATATATATATAGTGTATATATATAGTATATATATAAGTAGTAATATATATAGTGTATCAAAAAGGTGCGGTATTTAAGGGTGTGGTACAAACCATCAAACTAAACCACTTTCTCTATGGGACCAACATTGAAATCGAGAAAAAATTATTATCAGCTGTCCCGCACAAAACATCAATACCTACTCAACCCAAGTGTATGGAACGGCTGATATTTTTCCTCGACTACGATGTTGGTTCCGTGGAGAAAGTTGTTCCGTTTGATGGTCGGACCACCCTTAAGTTTGACCACACCATTCAGATACAATTAATATTGTTTCTGAAATATTAAATTAAATGCTTTCTTAATTTACTCTAATCTGCGATTTCTACGAAAAGTTACATAAAAAGAGCTCGATAAAAACGGAAATGTTTTATTTTACCATGATGTTATTATGTATTAATTTATTACATTCTAAAGTAAACGGTAAAAAGAACTGCGATATCTACGATATCTGATTATCCTACGATATCTGATTTTACAAGCATTGCATTGCAAAATACACTTCTTTATAAACACGTTAGTGATTCGGAATTTTGTAATTAAAGCACACACTAGCGAACTAGAACAAATCCGAGCAAACAAACGGATGTTTCCCCTAAATGCCGCTCTATATTAATGAACCTCCTTGTTTCTAGGTAAGAATGTGGTAGGCGTGTGTAGACTAACAATATTCATAATAATAGGATCTCGCCTTTGATCTGCCACATCGTCAAACGAAACGAAATTATGACAGGATATTTAATTTGGTTCAACCCTGACAATGTTGACGGTTCGATCTGTCACTGAGATTCATTAGGAAAAAATGAACGCAGAATTTATGCCACAGTCCGTGATTTATTTGCGATCAATATATTATTTTCAGTGGGTTGTCTACGAAATGTATTTCGCTACTGTTGTGCCATTTGCGAGACGAAGAGTGAGCAATTTTAGTTTTTTTTCTTCTGTTACTAATTGTAGAACATAACTCTTGTTAAAAGAACGACCTGTCATAATTCAGTCTCGATTTTTTGTTACCATTTTTAATACTTCAACAGATTTAAGTCCCGTTGATTTAATTCTAATAAAAAAACTTGACGCTTGAACAGAAAATCAGTTCATCACAAAACAGGCTATAAAGTTAAAGGAAACCAAAATTAACAGATTCTAATGTGAAACCAGATTTCAATCAACATTACCGATGTAATCAAAGTGAAAAAAAAAACATTTAAAGGCCAGCCAATAAAAACGTTTTTACAGAATAGTAACTGTGCGATGTTAAGATTAAGATAACAGTAATCCAAGTAGGTAACTGAATACATTTCTTTAATGCCCTGTTCTTACTTTACACAAACTAAACGTTTAATGAACTTTGTCTCGCGTCTTGAAAATTTGTGGTTATACCGATGATGAAAAACTTACGTGTTGATAAAAAGTTTTGCTAACCATTTACCTACCAGCTTTTTTTGCTACCTGTTTAAGGTTATTCAAATTTTCTTTTTTTTCAGGTGGCTGTAGAGCAAATTAACTTTTTTAGTAACATAAAATTAATCATAAATTTTTTCATCCGTCTTAAACAAAAAAAAAAAAATAATAAATTGGTGTATTTTAAAACACCCTTCAGAATTGTACAGTCCTATTTGCAACACTAAAATCTATTCCCACAATCTGACAGCTTCTGTCCTAAGATAAATATAGTTTAAAGAAATCATAAATATACATTTATTATCAGATTATTTAACCTGTAAAACTAACCGTAAAAATGACCTAAAAGTCAAAGACTGTCAGTGAAAGAGAAATTTATAAAACATAAAGAAAGGAATGTGCCAATATCAATCTAAGCAATTTACTTCGTGTGTTGACTCACAGGTTATGCCTACGTATTTTTAACACGCTATATTTTAAAGAAAAACAAATGGAAAACTGGATAATAATATGATGTTTAGTCACAATAGCGGGGAGTGCTCGTAAATCCGTCTAGCTGGGCTGAATTAAAATCTATTCGAGTGTGGAATATAGAAGTAAATGACGCACGGACAGACAAATGTCGTATTATTTTGACGGGAGTTAAGACGTTGCATAGAAAAACATATTTTGTGGTAAACTATACCTACTTTAAACTTCATTTTATAAAACAGTCATAAATCCTATCATCTCGATTTTCAGTTCTAGTAGGTAGGGATAGGTACTACGCAAATAATTACCTAATTAAGTTGCTTGTCATGTCAAACATTTTTGTAACCTATCTGTAGTGAACTTGTGATAATATCTTTATTTGCCGGTGTATTTTATAATAAAATGTAACTGATCTGATAACTTATTTACTATTATATACCTGATAATTTATATGTAGTGCTGTTCCAAAATATAGGACAGGAAATGGTTCGGAGTATATATACTTACTACTTACAACATTGTGACATATTTATAGTCGTCGTTGTACAAACGATTGAGACATGTATTATGTGGTAGGTATCTTTTTTTGCGGTGGCAATCTCATTTTCTTTCACCACTTGGCAATAAGGAGTAATATCGTTGTGACCTTTACTCCCTGTCATAAAAAAAAATATTGTAACAAGTTTTTGCTTTCTCGAAGATTTTTAATCTTCAAGATTAAGTAAGCATCGTTAATATATCTGTTCGGAATCCGAGATGTGCAATAAAAGAGATTTATTAACATTCCTTCTGTAAACAATGCGAGGCAGTTTTGGCCGCATTCTTACTCTCGTAAAAACTGTGAACGACGTTACTTTACTGCAAAATTATAATATTTTGTCCATAATTTTCTAAGCTTTATGTCAACGCATTTAGCGTTGACGATAGGTTAACGACTTTGTAGGTCGACCACTCCGAAGATTGATACCCTAATTTATTGCACATTAAATTCTTACGTTCAACACCACAAAGTATGTGAAATTTATGTTTCCTTATCTTTTCCTCACATATTAAAAAAAATGCAATTTATTATGTCAGCTCACTGAAACAATAATTATGGTACTTCAAACGGAGTACATTAAAAAGATCTATTTCTGTGAGGATAAAGGATAATCCGAAACACGACCGAATGTTGCGCATTCCCATACGCACACCGACCACCAACAATGGAGGGCAATTAATAAAAACGGCTTTTTAAAAAAGGAACCGGGACGAAACGCGCGACTCCCGCGCACCTTACGTTAGCAGACTAGGGTTGGCAGAATAGGTTATTGTTCTTCTCAAGATTTAGAATCTTCCAAAGACGACGAATTCATCCAAATTATAAAGAAGTACCAATGTCATTGGGTACTTATTTCAAAATAGACCATGATAATCTACTAGCAATAATATTATTTAAACTACTGGTGATTCTTGACAAAATACTGGCCAAGTTAAACATTTTTTAGTGTGAAACATTAATTTTGTATATTTTTTCAGAGTTTAGCAGCCCTATTAGTAACGCATCACGAAATATACGCTCATCCGCGCACTTCGCACGAGATCACGTTCCGCGCATTATTTTGATGAATTCCAATTTCGAAAGCACCTACGCCATTTTGTATTCTTTTTTTTACTGTCTTTTGTTGTAGAGAAATCGTTAAAAGGGCATATTTTATATTTAGCACAACATATTGTAGACTTTAGAAAAATATTTATTTATGTACAGTCAACAAAAGAGATATCTAGGCAGGGTAGAGTAACATATTTGTAGGTGAATTGCTTCATGTTCAATTTTATATGTATTACTTTGTTTTTGCAATACTCCTACATTGTAACACACCAACACAAAATTGTATATTGTCACGAAATTGAACATGAAGCAATTCACATACAAATATGTTAGTATACCCTGCCTAGATATCTCTTTTGTTGACTGTACCTATTATTTTTATAAACATTTCACATGTTACACAATACTACGTTTACTTCACAATTTCTAAGCAAATGACCTGAAAAGAACTTAAATCGCATTTCAAGACCATAACCGGCACTAATTCCAGTGTAAAAGCATCTTACCACTATTAAAATAATACCAGGATAAGTGGAAACAATAAAAGTAAAACAAAGCAATTAAAAATTCATCAAGTGTACAATTGAGAGAGATATAAACAACAGTTTATGACTACTATTAATCACACAGTTAAAATCTGCCGTCACTTTTGTAGGTGGCTATTGTGCGGTGTTCCTTTCATGCACAGTGTGACAACCTGTAATAAATCGCAAGTGTTGCCATCAGTATAAATGTTACAAGAATTACAAGCCGGCCTTTTCAACTTTCAACCAATTATTAACAACTTACCTGGTTTTTGTTTTTAAATTTTTGGCGCGGGTAAAGGTAACTTGGTGTTGTCTTTTGTTTTTTGTAACTACCTATATTGTATTCATGTTAAAAGGAATAAATAAGATGATTATGAAAGGAAAATAATTTATTTTGTTAATATTTGAAATTGAACATATTCGCAGAATGACCAAATGAATGAAAACGGCAACATTATTACTAATATTCTTTATTTTGAAACGATTCTTGAAACTTTTTTCATTGTCAATTTAATAAGAAAAAAGCTTTTTCATAATTTTCATAGAACCCCTACTAATTAGCACGATACAGCCAACTGTCACAAAAGAGAGAAAAAAATAATAAAAATGTAAAGCTTCTGTTTCCTTTCAAAAACAAAATACTGAAGATTTTTTTATTTGTGTTGAAAGAGAAAAAAAAAATAAGAAAGAAAAATGGAAAGTCCGATTCATCCGGGCGCTCGTTGCTCGGTGCTCTATTCAGAAACAACTTATTAAATAAATTAACCGCAAGTTGGTGGAAAAGGAAAACTAAGGCAGCGCACGTAGCCGCGGAGACGGAGCGGTAGCGATTATGCAAATACACATTAATAGTACCTACTTACCCGCTTTACAGAAAATTTCAAGATAGTCCTATGCATTTATATAGGGTTACTGGTAATTAGTGACCGATACTTAAACACATGATTGTGCTCATGATAACAAACAACTTTTACTATGGGACCAAACCTGAAATCAGTGAAACCTGAATACAGGGTGTACGTGTAAACAGTGGCAATATTTTAAGGGGTTATTGTACTCATCATTATGAACAACTTTTACTATGGGACTAAACCTGAAATCGCGAAAAAAAATCAGCTGTTCAGTACATTTATGTTCGCATAATTTGTCAAAATGTAGGGGACAGCAGATTTTTTTTCGCGATTTCATGTTTGGTCCCATAGCAAAAGTTGTTCATAATGATGAGTACAATAACCCCTTTAAATATTGCCACTGTTCACACTTACACCCTGTATACATGGTCAAATTAAATTAGCTAGCGAAACTCCGCAGACGTATTGGGTACTATATATAAACATGATAAAACAAAAAAGAATTTAATTTGATGATGTTTCTTTTGGGGTCACTTAAAATATCAGTTTTTTCTTTTTTTGTAAACTGCACAAAAGTGCTGGGTATCGATATCTCAACATGATAAAACAAATTTTATCAACTCACACTTCAAGTAACATAACAAAACTACCAGCAGTCACTGACCCGAAAAAAAAAATCATCAAATCTTATTTTATTATATTTTGTAGTGCCCATCATTTGACCATGTATTCTTTTTATTTTCATAATTCGCCCTCGCCCCAGCTAGCAATGTGGTCACCTCAGTATCAGCTCCGCTTCGCCGGGACAAAGCTGTTAATTCCTTAAAGCCCGACTCCATTCTGTTCTCACTCAATGCGGACTGTAGTCTGTGGCGAAGAAAGACCGCAAAAATAATTGGAAAGTGACGCGAATAACGGTTACGGTTTAGTGATGCAAAGGTAAGTCGATATTGTTAACTAATTATTGAGATTTAGAAAGGTAACTGGTATAGAGATCGTCATAGTAACAAAAGTTAGAAGAATTTTTTTTTTAAGTTTCTCTCTAAATTTCATAATTATCTCTTCGTATTAACTCCTTACGTGTCGACTGCACACATGGGTGTGCATAAGGAAAATTCCTTTATATAATAGGTATATAAGCTTATATCATATATATATAAACGTAAAAAAACATCATGCGATGGAAAAAAATCATCATCAGTAGTTGTGAACCTATGGGGTTCGCAACTAACCCCCCCCCCCCCCTCCCTCCTCCCTCCTCCCCCTGGGGTTTTGGGTTCATAAATTAGTACATAATTTACATCTAAAGGGTAGCCACGGTGCCACAGAGTGAGTGCAGAGCTTTGAGCCATAGACGATGCCCTACCTCTTGTCGTGCTATCTGTGCCTGCTCATGGAAGACCATTATTAGGCCAAGTCTAACGCTATCGAAGCTTATTTAAAACTAGGTTCTGCCCGCGACTTCGCCCGCGTGCGACCTCCATCACGGCGTCGCATCCCATCACCCGCAGGCGATATTACTTTGTTTTCGCTTAGCGTTCTTTCTGACCTTTTTTGGGCTATCAAATGAAAAAAGAATATTTAAAATTCGACTGGTAGTTCTAGAGACTAGCGCGTTCATAAAAACAAACAAAAAAACAAACTCTTCCTATAAATTTAATCATCGAAACGACGAAGAAGAAGAAACTTTAAGATTAGATTAGAGATTTTTAGATTTATTTCAAAAGCACATAGTATTAGGCTCTTTGTTTGGCAAAAATGTATTTTCAAATAACTGCAGACAAAACGAGACAGTCACTGAACTCAATTCTAAAAACCCACTATAAAACTCCAACCAGCTTTAGTCTCCATGCACACGACTTTCTTTTCAGTGCATTTATCGATAAAGTACACAAGGATGTTCGCATCCCTACGTCGCCCCGGGAACGCGGCCCAGATTCCCAACTTTTCATCATTCTCCTTGCCTTCCCGGCTCATTGTGTCCGTGGGAACCTTTATTGCCCCCATAGAAAAGCATGAAAGCCGACCAAGAAAAGCATTTGTGTACTGAATACATACAAAGAGGCATGTTTCAGTTGATTCCGTACCTGTTTCAGACGTATTTTCATTTTGGTATTTTCCGATTGGGGCAGCTCTATTGGCTACGGTCTTGTTTTGTATCGGTAAATGAGTTTCGTACTGCAGAAAGGTTAATTTATTTTCAGTAAGTACGGTTTTGTTTGTGAACGTAGGAGGTCCTATTTTAGTAAATATTGTATGGCTTTTGATTGTAGTACTTGCCTACATTTATTTATGTTTTTTCAATCTGGTTAAGCTACGGTTGCCGCGGTCGGTCCGTGGATGATTGGCCATCTTTACATATCGAGACCCCTTCATGTCTCTAAAATCACGTAAAGCTGTTGGTCCCAGCTGTCATTGTTGGATCTTTGACAGTCATTACGGGTCTTCAGAAGCCCGAAAGTCTGACAACCAGTCTTACCAAGGGGTACCTATTTGTGGAGGTCAGGTAGGCAGTCACTCCATGTAAAATACTGGTACTTATTCAGTTACATCCGGTTAGACTGGAAGCCGACCCCAACATAGTTGGGAAAAGGCCAGACCGATTTATTTAATTAGGATTTAATAAATTTTATGCTGTTTTTCTCATATCCTTTCATCTCATTATTTCCTAGCCATTACTGAAATACTACGAAAGTAGCATATACATACAGTAGGTGTACCTAGCCAATGAAACAGTATTTTTAAAAATAAATTTTGTTAGATAATTTTCCATATAGGTACTACAATTTACCTACCCAACTTCAATTTATACAAACCACGAAAATAACACCGTTTTAAAATTCAGAATCCTTCCCACAAACAATGAAAAAAAAAGTAAAAGAATTCTCAATGGCACTTATTTGAAAATGCCATTCAGGGTTTTTCCTCACGAAACTTTTCCAGCTTCTTCGGGTAACTAAGCGTTCACTACTTAATTACGAAACAAGCCCCTTTTCAACCTCGTGCATTTTCCTACAACTTCGTCAAAAGGGGACAGACAATTTTCCGTTTTCTTTTTTTTGCACAACAAGGCTGATTTTCGTAGTAAAACCATTGCTCGATATTAAGGTGCTGTAGCAGAATGGACGAAATCAAATTAATAATTTTAATTTTATATTCAAGTTGCTAGCGTTTAAATTTGTGTTCGGATGTTTACTTGTCATATTTTGTTTTAATATGGCAATAGGCTTTAAAGAGGATTACGAATTTAAAATAGAAACCTTATTAAAATACTATTAATGCAAAGTGGCATTTTTTTTCATAAAACTAAGCAGGCAATTTCCCTACATTTTCATTTTCAAAACTTCTGTTGGCAGTAACAATCAATCTGCCTAGCCTTTTCCCAACTATGTTGGGATCGGCTTCCAGTCTAACCGGATGCAGCTCAATACCAATATTTAACATGGAGCGACTGCGTATCTGACCTCCACAACCTATTAACTAGGTAATACGATACCCCTTGGTAAGACTGGTTGTCAGACTTTCGGGCTTCTGACGACCCGTAACGACTGTCAAAGATCCACGAATGACAGCCGGGACCAACGGCTTAACGTGCTTTCCGAGGCACGGAAAAGTCTTGGTATGTAAAGATGGTCACCCATCCACGGACCGACCCCGGCAAGCGTAGCTTAACCTGCTGGATCGACCCGTTCGGCTGTAATTAGTTAGCCACGAGCTCCCCCTCTTCTGTTAGCAGTAACAAGCATAAAAATTTCATCAAAACAAGACATCTTTCTTATCAACGGCAATGAACCTACAAAGTTATTAAAATGTATGTAAAGGAATTGTACAGCATATTTGATGGGCACCGGCAGATTAATACTGCCATTACGGGCTAGCTACCATTTAGCTCCAAAGGTGAAATCGTGCTACTGTGAATGTAAGAAGATTATCCTATCTTGCTGTAAATAACATTGTAAATTGTGTTATTGCTTTTAATATGTATGCAAATGTTAAGGGGATACATCGATAAATTTTGTGTTTTCAAACATTCCTATAAAACCAAATGTATATAATTATATCATTTGGATTCTCAATATGTGTTATTTGACTTATTGTCTACTGCTGTACTAAAACCGAAACATGATTACTTTAAAAATTTTCGATAGAAAAAAATTCCAAAGTAGCACCCAAGTAGCACCGTCTACTTTCTGTTTTATACGATTATACGTAAACAGTTCCATAATCTGCAGTAAAATTTGCTTTAAATCGAAGGTATTTAAATATGTTAAGAACTTACTATGCTAAAAATTTATTTAAGTATAGCATTTAGTTATAAATCAACATTTAAACGAAGTGCGTTTAGTTCCTCTCGAGTTTTCTCTCTCTCGCGTCAAACTAGACAGCCTTCTCCATTTCATTAACACACCGAGCTAAACCACGCTTCGATGTATCCTCTTAAGCGGGAGGTATCGCTGCCTCGAATATTGTCTAGGATAGGAAATGTGTTGGATTTAAATGAAGCTACCGATAAAATGTGTTCTTAGTATTATGAACAGTTGCTTGTCGATATTCTAATGTGCGTTTTCCGTTAGTTTGCGGGTCAGTAAGGTAATTAGGTAGTTAGTAGAGTTTTGTAATGTATGAGGTAATTTTCAAGCCCGTTTTGACTGTAGTGATGTACAGCCATGAGTAAGTCTGAACATCGATATTATTCTGAATAGTAGTTAAAAAGCATGCCCTACGTGTGCTGGATTCATTTTGCATTGAGCCTGTTTGTATAATAAAGTACCTAACATAAAATTACAAGTATTTAGAAAAGATAAAGTCAGCCTAGATTTTTCTATTCTTAAAAGTAATGCCCTATATCTCTAACGAGTAGGTAAATTATAGCTAAACCAACACTACGTACAACAAACAATGTATTAATGGATTTCCCCAGATTTTTACAACTGCTAACGTTGCTCGGTGTAAAACGGCTTATGAAAAACCAAACATCGTAAATGTCTGCGCTGAAACGACGCCAGTAAACGTCTTGTGCAAACCATAAACTTCTATTTATACCTACGTTCACCCATTGTTTTCTCAATGACGACTAGCGAATCAAATTATTGGCTACAAAACACCAAAGGAAAAACGCCCGTATTTTCAAGAGCTATTGGCTATAATCGCGTGAAAATCAGATAGAGCCGCGCAGAAGTGGGGATAACAATTGTCTATTGTGTTGGCTATCTCTTTTGCGCATCGCGGCGGCGACTTTGTGTGAGCAGGACAGGTGTATAGTGCTGTTGCCTTCTCTCACAATGCTCGGTGGAAATGGGCACGCCTTTGTGGCGAGGATTTTCTTCTATTCGTCCGTTTATACCGGATTAGTGATGTGTTATACAATTTTGTGCGCATGTCTATTTGGTTATGATTTCACGGTGTAATGCTGATGGTTTCCGGTTCGTGACTGTGGGCGGGTAACAATAGATTAAGTACATAACAATAGAATAGCTGTAAGATAAATAAAGTCTTAGTGATGCAATATTACATCCAGTAGCAATAGTTCTGTTGAATATAATTATGTCCTGAAAAGTCATGAATCCGTCATTTTTAGCAAGTATTTTATTTGAAAAGAAAAGAAAAATATTTTATTTGGGACACGCACAGGACATACAGTTAAAAAGGATCATATAAAAGTAACAAAATAAACATTACAAAACAAAAAAAAAAAAAAAAGAAATTAAATTAAATAAAAATTCAGACAAAAAAAAAGAGACCTGTGCGAGGCCAAAAAGGCTCCCATCTCAGCATAAAGCTGCGATATTTAAAAAATAAATACCGCAACGCTGGTATTGTGATAGGGCCTGTGTGATGCCACGGACATACCCACGGATATTTAAGGTTTTTAAAAGCAAATATCCTAAGTACCGAAAGTAAAGTATCGTGTTTCCAGCTCTTTTGAAGATTCAAATTAATCTATAGATATATTCAGCACACTATAAAATATATAATAAACACGCATTTTAATGTAAGAATACCTATATTGCTTTGCTATTATCTATGTAAAACCGAAATCGTAAAACGTCGCCATTTTCATATCGGTTATTAAAATTTTCCGCAAAACCGGATTTGCACGGATATGCCGCTTCAAATTCTGCAATTATATTCTTTGATTTTATAAGTGCACTGTGCCCAGCCCTATTGATAGAAATGTGATTATTTAAGAAAATAAAACTATAGGTACTAATTTTTGTTTGAAGATCTGCAACGAATCATCAGTATTTTTATTTTATTTTGATTTTCCTTATTCTCAGTGAATTCAGATTTTTTTCTACCTTAGGGTAGAAAAAAATCTAGCTTTCTAAAAATCTATTAGCTTTGATTATCAAAGATATGATAAGCCCTTAAGCGAACCTACGGTGATATAATTACTAGGCATGTGATTGTAAGATAAAAGCTATGCCCATGAAGAATTCTAGATCACAACAAAGCAAAAACACTACGAGCAAAGATCGTAAAAAATGCACAGGTTTTTATGTTGTTGACAAACTATTAAATAGCGGCAATAAATCGATTAAAACCACAAAGTACATTTAGTAATTTTAGTGCCAGCGTTAGCCAATCTCTAAGCTATTAAAATTTTACTTAAGATAACTTAAGTCGTGTTTCTAATTTGTGTGAAACATGTAAGCGGTTAAAATACTTAAATAGTGTAATACGTGATGTATGGTGTGGTTCAGAGGAACAAATAGGGGTGATGGCGGATGCCAATCATAAATCGTTTCTCGATGAATAATCGTTCTGTCAGTAAACTAATCGATAAACTGTACATCGAGTGCGTGATGTACTGTTTCGAAACTTTAAAGCTGGCCGTTGAAGTACCTAGTGATCTTTAAATAAAAAAGAATTTATAACAAAATGAATGACGGAATTTTGAAAATAGAATTCATTTTAATCAGCCTGCGTTATTTTTGTTACCCCACTACGGCAAAGCCAAAAGGAAGGGTTATGATTTTAGCAGTATATAAGTATGTATTTACGTGTGTTCCACCGTAGCGCCTAAATTACTGAACCAATTTTAATGAATGAGCTATCAATAGATTCGTAATAATGGTCCGGGTAACATAGGTTATATAAATTCTCGCTAAATTTAATATGGTGGACTTTACACGTACATTTCTGACCTCGAAAAAAATTTAATTGAGATAATCATGACATGTTTGGTATCAAAAGAAAGGTCTTGACAAGCACATTACAAATATGTATGTCATAAATAATTATGTTTAAATTGTTAAAAAAAAGTAAAGTAAATAATATTAATTTAATAACTTACAGACGGGTTTTAGTTTTTCTACTTACTTTTTATTTATTTTTGACTAATGTAAATCTTTTAGTACAATATAGGCACATAGAAAACGTATCGACATTTTAAAAAAATGCCTGCAGTTTGCCTACTGTTGATACTAAAACCGAGATGAAATAAACAATTTCGCTTTGGCTGTCGATGTCGGTTAAAAAGGTACACCACTAACAACGTTAAAGAGCGAGTTACCACCAACTTTTAATATTATTTTTTTAAAGTTTTTTAATCAAAAACGTTGTCAACACATGTCTGTCCATCACTCCTGTAGTTTTCTTTCAAAAACTAATTGGTCTGACACGGTTTAACCCCTCGAATGTGGAGGGATATATATATTTTTTAATTTGAAATATTTTTTTAAAGAGCAACTTGTTGACTCGCTTTACCGGTCGCAGTTGATGGTTAATGGGAAATGACACCTTTTAAAAATGTTTCTGTTTTACGTTTTGATGCGACAGATGATTCTTTGAAATTATTTAAAAAATTGGAGCTTTATAATTTGATTTGATTTGTTTTGTTTGTTTAGTTGTTGTGGTATTATCTCTTTTAGTCATGTGGTTAGGATACTTGAAGATGTATATAATATATGTCTATTTTACCTACATAGTACTCAGGTAAAGTTGGTTTATTATCTAGCTTTAGATAGCTGCCACGGCTTATTTTTAATTTAGTTGTTTTTAGTTTTTTATTACGTCTTTCTACATTGTTCTCACATGTATATTTTCAACATGAATGATGTAACCAATATTTTGTAATAATATTTTGATTTAAAATAGTGTCCGTGGAGTTTCTTGCCCGTTCTTCTACATAGGAACATTACGCTTTGGAATGGGCAACTAGCTTCAACTTTCTGACTGTCCTGAGTGCCTGTAATTGGTTTATTTGAAATAAATGGTTTGAGTTTGATATCAAGAACAGAGGTAGAACAATAGAATATGCGCATTGTTTTCTTTTATTGTACACCGTGTAGATATTAAAGCAAATTCTTACCTACCTACCTACACCGGAAAGGTGCGTCCACACCGAAGTTAATTTTTGTAGAGCAACATACTAACCATGAATAGCGTTAAGTAGCTTTCTGTAATACGAGTATATAGTAAGTGCTATCCAATGTTGCTCCTCATAAAGTAACTTCGATGTAGATGCACCTCAATACAAAATGAGATGTTTTATTATTTTCAACATAGTTACTTATACATAAGTAGGCACAGGCTTTTATCATCCCTCATCCCTCCATCACTCGCAACACAAATAACGGACACACAAAGATGGCCACCCTACTAATTTATTTGTTTTTAATTTTTAAAAACAGAACGAGGAAGCGGACCAATGAGACGCGTCCTCCGACTGATTGTCAATTAGCGACATCAAACGGGCTTTTTGCGAATTAAGCGGTCGTTTGTGTTCATTTTTTGTCCAGTAGCCGTCGCGCACTGGCGTTTGATGCGTTTTTCCGTTTATACGTTTCATTTTCATATTTCCGTTTGTCTGGCCCTATGGAGAGGGCACAATATAGGGTGTCTGCGTGCATATGCCGATGCTTTCCATTTATTTGGGTGATATTTTAATTCGAGTGAGTGCCCTCATAGACGGATTAAATTTTTTGATGTTTGTTATTTTTTTACCTGGTCAGTACAAGGAGGGTTATTTGATAGTGTAGATTTTGTTTACGGATTGAGGGCTAGGGAAAACCTGCTGAAGTATTAATGCACGTCACACCTTTATTTCTCAAAACAATTGTACACTCACAAATTGCCCATATTAAGTATGCAGTCCAATTTAGGTAGAAATAATGACTTCGTTTTGAATAATAATTAATTAAGGAAAATCAATGACCTTTGCAGTTATGCCTACTAATGAATTGTCTACTGCATTATTTAAAATTTGCATGATCAAGTCTGTGAATTTAATTTGACTTGACATCGTGGGTATTGGCACGTAATTTTACATTAAATTTTATTTACTCAAATTTTTCCATTATACGCATCTAGCTTTATTTTATAGTCATACTATACCTACTTTTATGTCTAGCATAATTATGTTTCCTTATTTTCAGCAAATGATTTGTAATTTCGGCCGGGCCATCCACAAAAATGGATCAAACAAACAAAACAGCCTGGAGTTCCAAAGACAAAACATAAAAAACTCCATGAATCGAACTCGCCGTATCGAACGCTATTCCGAATGCACCCAGCACAGTCAACAAAGGGACGTACTGAAAAAAACGCGCGAATACGAACGCGGCCCACCATTAGCCGCTCCCATTTGCACCGCTATAGATGGGCCTCTTCAATCTATACCGTCAACAATTGTAGGGCTGCTGCCTGCGTTAGGCGAATTACGCAGTTTATATTGCAGCCTAGCATTTTCTGGATGTTATCTTTCAGTTTTATATAAAGACTTTTCCGGGTTGAAACTTGTCAAAATCTGCCTGTATCGACATTCATATCTGTAATTTGTAGGTGTACATAATAAAGAGTATTATCATCATCATTCTCCTGTCATGATCCCAATTTATTTGGAGTCGACACAACATGTCTTTTTCTTCCATATTTCTCTATTTATTTATTTATTTATTGGACAACCAACAGAGCATACACTAAAAAAAATACATGTTAAAATAGCCATGTTATTATCACATATCATAGTGTAGCCTTAATTAAAGGCTGCCACGGCAAGCATAAAATATAGGAGTAAAAAAAAGCAGTATAGTAGCAGTGTAGTGGTAGTAGCTATTAGTCGTGATCTCAGTAGTCATCCCCTTTCTAGACATATCATCTTTCAAACGCATGAGGTAAATACATATTTAACTCATCTGTCATATGTAGTAAAGATTAAGAGTAAAGAGTATTCTATTATATTTTATACTAGCTTTTGCCAGCGGCTTCGCTCGCGTGTATGTCGGAAAATATCCCACGAGAACGTACTACCGGAAATTCTTGCCTTATTCCTTGTTTACATTATAAAGGGAACCTCTGTGCAAAATTTCAGCTTTCTAGATCCAAGGGTTTGGGCTGGGCGTTGATGAGTCAGTCAGTCAGTCAGGACTTCTCTTTTTATTTATGTAGATGACAGAAGAGTTAAATATTAATTTTCAAATTATTTACGAAAATAAATGCCTTGTTACTTTTTCACCTGAAACAGAGTTTCAGATTTTCGAATCAGTTTTTAATCTACATTGAACTGACGGAATTTAAATACAGCTTCAGAAAAAAAAAACTTTTTTTCCTGGCAACCCTACACAGAGGGCATGTGATCGAGTGTTGTTCGAGTTTTTATCGCTGATTCATTAGTATGAGAGTGTCTTTGTTGCCGGCTGCACGGGCGCCGGCCCAGCACAATATGCATTCAACATGAAAATTGATTCGAAATGAAAGGATACACGCCATTGTATACATTGCTAATTGAAAATGAATATGAGCCCAGTAATTAGGGGCTATGTATGTAGCATTCGATGTAATCTATCTATTGTTGCGACTTTTGTGAAGTTTCGTTTCATAAAAGTTGAAATGAATGTCGAACAAAACGTTTATAGATAGGTATTATTTAACCAATTATTGTCATAATACAGAGTGGATACGACAATATAACAATTAATTAAACTTCGTATACCTAATCACGTAGCCAATCTGCGTACAAAAATTCAATTTAACTTTTCAAGATTTTCAACATGTGATGTATCTGATAATACAGTTATTAGACCAGCCTCGCCTAAAAAAATAAAGGTTAAAGACATTGCAATATTCTTCACACACATGTTGCCAGCTACCTACTTCAATATGGGAATTAATGCATGTTGTACCTTATACCAGAGGCATAAGAGTCATAAAGCGTGTCATCAGAATTAGATAAGAAAATAATGCATGCGGAAGTTACATCTACTCACTCTTGTCAATCGAAAATTTTTAATGTGCGAAAGAGATACGTATGTAGATGATAGTTCGTTTATTTCTACGTCGCTTTCTCACCGAAACAATAACAACCCAAACCTGCAAAAAATCGTCACAAACAATGGTGTGTTGGGTCGGTCAGTGCCCCAGTCATCAGCCGTGTTAAAATATTAAAAAATGGTGTTCTATTTTGTTTACATTTTTAAGCTATTTAGTTTGTTAGAAGAAGTCACTTTTTTAATTTCAATGTTAGGATTTATTTGATAATTCCTATAAACTGCTGTACATTAGTTCTGCTCGTATTTTCATTTATTGTCGTATTGTCGTATCCACTTTGTATATTTAAAACTAACATAATTATAGTGAAAACTTTCACACGTACATCTCCATAATAACATCTAATTTATTATTTCAAACATTAAAACAAAAAGGACAATGCTACTTGACAGCCTCTTCTAAATAACAAAGTCTTTTAAAAGAACCACGGGCCCGGAACAAACCTAATTTGTAAAAAGGGTAAACAAAAAGTTGGAGTTGAGGGAGGAATTACAATGAAAAAGAAGCCTGTGCCTACATCGGCCCTTTTAAGATCAAAACCAGTCGTCAAGTATTGATTATAAAATATACTTTTTTGTTTTTTCTGCCGATAATAAAAGTATTAAACTTAAACATTTTGATAAGTATTGATGCATGATTTAGTAAAAAGCCACTAAAATCCAATCAAAAGGTGCAATGCTTCTACAATATTTTTGGTGAAACGGAGATAATGCATTGAAACTCGCCAAAATTCTTCCCATAATCCAAATTTCAAGTCTTTAGCGCCAACCGTTGCAGTTAAACCTAGACACTGACATGTCCATAGTTTTAGCTTTCATATAATCAAGTACAAAGAATCGTACTTAACGAACCACGATGCATCATCCATACATTAAGTTTAACTACGCCAAAAGACAAAACGCCTTCATAGGAAAGAAATTCCGCAATATCGCATAACAATTATCAATAGCATTGTAGAAAATTTATGTTATGATGTACAGTTGGACGTTGTAAGTAAAACGACCATTTAAACGACATCGTGGACTGTGGAGCTGTCAACTCCATAAATGTGCATGAAATGGAACAATAACCACGAGTTTACGAACTGAACGTAAAGTTCCAAAACAGGAATAAACCTTCATTCCTTAGCCCTTTTCAATTCGTGACCTAGCATGCAAAACAGATGTCCGGGGCTAGATAAAAGCCTTTGAAAACAAAGTATTACCACTCGCTCCTAAGTGGGGTGGAGAGGTCAAACACAATCGCGGACCTC
Organism: Cosmia pyralina; assembly: GCA_946251885.1. Lineage (NCBI taxonomy): Eukaryota > Metazoa > Arthropoda > Insecta > Lepidoptera > Noctuidae > Cosmia > Cosmia pyralina. The sequence goes on along the minus strand of OX276342.1, from coordinate 17,380,368 downwards.
TATTTTAAGTATTCTTAATATTCTAATTAGTGAATAATGTGATTGGTTTTGCTTTGCGTTCAGTCTTTAGAAAAGTCTGGCGTTTAGTTCGAGCGTCAACAACCTAGAGGTTATTACGTTTTTGTCCCTGTTCAAAATAACTTGAGCATATGATTTATGTACACAAGAGAAGATATTTGTGAAAAAAATGCCGTTAAATTACTGTTAGGTACTACTTGCAGAAATCCCAATCAATGATTAAAAGTAACTCAATCAAGACTCAATCTCCTTTGTATTATATAATTGCATAGCACATGTGTGAGTACTATGTACATACTCTAAAGCTACCATTTACTGGGTACGTCTTTGTTTGACTTGAATGTGCCCTGGCGACTGAGAGTATGTGACGCTCACACTAATGTCTCGCTGATGGTGGCGCGTGTTGGATCATTTAGCCAATCCATGCGTCAGGTTCGTGAATAAGCGCTGTCAGTGAAGGCTGGGCATACCTTAGCGGTCAGGGCTTATTTTAATTTAATTTAAATATTTGAATTGTTTTTTTTTAAGGACGCTTTTAACGTTCTGCATCGTTCTCACATATGAAATTTCAACATGAATGATGTAACCATTATTTTGTAACCATATCTTGATTTAAAAGAGTGTCCGTGGAGTTTCTTGCCCGTTCTTCTCCATAGGTACCTACTATGCTTTGGAATGGGCGCCTAGCTTCATCTTTCTGACTGACCGACCCCTTGACAATTCAAAAGTGCCTGTAATTGGTTTAATTGAAATAAATGCTTTGAGTTTGAGTTTGAGTTTGAGTTTTGAGTTTGAAACTAGATGATTAAGTTTAATAGCCAACGAATTATAATTATATTGATTGCATACTCCTCAGACACTTGATAAATTAGTACTAGTTTAATGTACAAAAAAGTTTAATTTAAATCGCAAGTTATACTTAATGTATGGACACTTTGTTGCGTAACAAGTAAGTCAGGCCACACTTAAATTAAAAGAACAAAAAATGTATAGAAGTCACAAAATATAATGTCATGCGGGATCCGTGCGAGTAACATTGTCCAAGATGTACGAAATTCGAATTAAAAATCCCTTTGCCGCGGAAACAGAAGAAGATGGAATAATCCTGCACCTATTTATCTCGCGCGATGTTAATCCGACAAACTTCATTACAACAAGTTGGCAGCTGCAAACGAGGTCATCTATGTACTTTATTTTTAATACAAAATATGAAATCAGATAGTATTGAAGACGTGACAAAAATTGGTATCAGCCATTTTTCTAGTAGATCAAACGCGTCAACTGTATTCAGATCAATTTTTTATTCGTAAGCTGAAACTGATGTGATATGTATGATTGTTATTAATATCAGAAATTATTGGGTCACCTAAAATTATTAATATGTTGGAATGTAGCAAATTCTTAGATTCAGAGTCGGCTTTCTAACGAAATTCCTTCTACATTCTCAGCCAGATTTTAAGCTCCTATTCCATCGGCTTTGGCAATATCCCATCCAAACCTTTAGTTCCCGTTCTCAAGTATCCGTAAGTACGTGACATTTCACATATTCATTTTCAAGGATAGTTATCTCCTTCCAATTTATTAATGACGATAATATCACTACCGTTACCTTAGCGTGTTCTTGCTGCGCCAATAGCTGCTCCCTCACCATCTGCAGTTGCAGGATCATCTCCGACAGCTGCCGTTCCTTCTCCAGTACACTCTCACCAGCCAGTGCATGCAAAGCTGCTGCGTCCAGTACTGCTCGCCGCTCACTGTGGACAAGGAGGTGGAGTTTAATTAGTTACTTTTTCATGTTATCTGGAGAAGGTTCATGTGTGGAGGATTTTGTTGTTATATTGAAGGGTGTATTACTTGTATACATTTTATCTCCATGCAAGCTGTGGCCTTAAAAACATCTACTAATTACATTGTTTTAATTCAGTTAGAAATAAATATTGACAATTTGAATGGCGAGTTAAAATTCTGAATAGCGTTAGTTCCAATATCTAAGCTAAATATAAATAAAGTAAAAAAAAAAAGGGAAATTTTGCACAGTTAGTGTTAATTTTCATACACATTCAGAAGGTACCATGAATATAACAATCTCAAATTACATACAATTCTCAAATTAGAATGGCAAGCAAAAACTCACATATAAACAAGCGTTTGATGATCCTTACACATAAAGTTTAATGCAATTTTGTAAACTAACATTCCGTGTTAATATGACGGTTTGGAATACAAAATGTATAACATTATGTAACTTTGTATCGCAGACGAATTCACGTGAATAATTCATGGTGGCGTTAGGATGCTAGTGCTGCATGATATCAACAACAAAGATTGGATGATGGCACGTTCGTGCGCTGCTACTTCTAGAACTCGAAAAAAAACATTTTTGGATCCGGGAAAAGATTTCCAAGTTTTATAACGGACGTCACTATGGCAACTTTCTTGCTGTGATTACTTGTGTAGGTACATTTTGTTATTGTATAATGACTTTCATATGTATGACAAAGGCAGGTATTCATTTTCGATTACATAACCACAATTTGGACCTTATGTTAATTGATTTTCGTTTTAAAATCTTCCAGCTAAGTTTTCTCCCAATATCAAAACGTTTGAAACTTTCAAGTCGTCTTCCCCGCTTCAATCTGAGTTCCGTAGTAGAGGCACGTTATTTCGGGACGTCACTATGGCAACTTTCGTGCTGTGATTACTTGTGTAGGTATATTCTGTTATTGTATAATACACTCATATGTATGACAAAGGTAGGTATTCATTTTCGCTACATCACCTCAATTTGGACCTCAGTTAATTGATTTTAGTATTAAAATCTTCCAGCTAAGTTTTCCTTCAGAACCAAAACGTTTGAAACTTTCAAGTCGTCTTCCCACTTCAATCTGAGTTCTGTAGTAGAGGCACGTTACTTCGGAACCGCAAACAAATGCATCAGAGGACGTCTCTGAATTATTAATGCTGTGGTCTGAACCAACCTCCTCTCTTTCAAGAGGTTATGATGTAACCTTTTAGTCTTCCGCTATGAATTCTATTGGCTTACATTTTTTTACATTTCTTTATTAAAAGTAGGGCTTTGGTTACGTTTGTGATGAAGATTCTTGTTATTGCAGTGTGATGACTGTGTGATGTAGGTGACAAATTTTTTATTTGGTTTAAAATTTATGATTAAAGAACTTCAAAGGAATTATTAACTACTGTTTACTTATCTTTATAAGGATAATCAATTTAAATTGATTCATGATCATTCAAATACCACAAAGGAGCTTGGTTTTAATTTTAACTGATTCAGCAATTTTGAGACATGATCAGTAAGCCTCTTAATTGCAAAAACTTGAAGGTATACAATTGTTTCTCGCTTGTAAGAATATTTCACAACCTTTTTATTTTCACGATACAAAAGATTGGACCACTTTCTCAAAGAAAGGGCTCATTGTGAAACCAGTTCGGTGAAATAATAAATTAACGGTACCTAATTAAAGATCTCATTTTTTACTATGAACCAATTTACGATTCTTGAGAATTATGTTTGAGCGAAATTTTAGGGTACACAGTGAAAATTGTGAAATGAATTTGTGAATTAAAGTTATAAGTAAGTTAGTATATTTTTAAGATTTATTGGTTTTACAAAGTAGTTTTGTGTATGAATGTGGATGGCTATACGAATAGGGTAAGACCAAAGAAACGATGGATGGACTGTGTGAAAGATCATATGGCTAGAAAGGGAATGAAAAAAAGATTTATTTGGAGAATGATGATGAAAAAGAATCAATCAATTTAAAGTTAAATTTCGAAAATATGTATTAATAGAACTGTGCCCTACGTTGTCATTGGACCAGTTCTCTGTGCTTATAGAAGCGGGGAAAAAATATTATTCTTAAAAGATAATGATCATCTATTTTAGCCAAATTTTCACAGGATGTTGATGACCCATGATTATGAACAACTTTCACTATGGGACCAACTTTGAAATCACGAAAAAAAAATCAGCTGTTTCATACATTTTGGTCGAGCAGGTATTGAACTTTTGTATGAAACAGCAGTTTTTTTTTTCGTGATTTTAAAGTTGGTCCCATAGTAAAAGTTGTTCTTATTCACGGGTAGAACACCCTGTGAAAATTTGGCTGGTCATTGAAAACTAACCCTGTATAGATTAAAAGAGATGTCCTGACTGACAGACTGACTCACCAACGCCCAGCCCAAACCCTTGAACCTAGAAAGCTGAAATTTTGCACAGAGGTTCCCTTTATAATGTAGACAAAGAATAAGAAAGAATTTCCCGGTAGAACGTTCCCGTGGGATATTTTCCGACATCCACGCGGGCGAAGCCGCGAGCAAAAGCTAGCTGTGTGATAATGATGAAAAACAAGTCTCATATGATCTAAATACTTGAGACGATGGACATCATTTGGTGTGTTCTAATAGGCCCTTTGGATATTTATATCCCGGGGTCATTAGCTCGTGGCTAAGTAAAAACAGCCGCACGGGTCGATCCATCAGGTTAAGCATACGCTTTCCAGAGTTGGTCCGCGGATGGGTGACCATCTTTACGTACCGTGACTCCTCACGCGCTATTACTTCGTTTTCGCTTATCGTTTTTTCTGCCTTTTTTTTTGCATTTTTCAAATCTAGTCAGATTACGCTAATTTAACGCGCTAATTTCTGGAACAACCACTCGGTAGTTCCAGAAATTAGCGCGTTCAAACAAACGAACAAAAAAACAAACTCATCAGCAAAAAGGCTCCTACAAACTGGCGCGATTATATCGCGTGTCGCGCCTGTTTGTAGGAGCCTTTATTATTAGTATAGATTTTACCTTTCCTATCTGAAAACTGGAGTATTATGTAAACCAACAAAAACTCGTATAAAATGAGAACAGTATCGACCACTCAATTCACAGAAATGCGTTTTATTTTCCTGTTCAGTGGAACGCCACTTATGATTTATTGTAGAGAAACAAATTCTCTACTTGAACCCCCATAGGAATCAAACTAGACATGTTTGTGGGAACACACCATGTTGGTGAGGGATTGGGTTATTAATTATTGTTTTGTAAGTGTTTTCATAATTGATTTGAGCATTAATTTTTTAGGAAATATTTTTATTTGCGGAAAGTGAAGCAGCTTCAGCCAATCAGACTGGTCGCAAATATTTCTTGACTAAACAGAACACAGATATTACACAGATATTTAGGTACACACTGCTACATATCAAGTTATAAATTGCTAGTATAAGCTGATCTCGCATTATATTGTACTTTCGTACAATAAGAGGTCTGTTTATACTGGAAATGGATAGCTTGATATGTAGCCGTGTGTACCCACGCCCACCAGTTAGGTTTTAGTCCTAAATAACAGGGGGCGAGCCTCTGATGCTGTATAGTTACATTACAAATAATGGCAAAAAAGTTGAACCCAGGTAAATTACAAAAAAAAAAAAAAATTAGATCGACGTACACTAAAAGCTAAAAACAATACACTTAGCAGTAACTACATTAGAGAAGGGGACTCGTAACTAAACTAGGGTGAACTAATAGACCAATTCACTACCACTCGATGTTTCGTTTCGATAGAATCGATTCGATTATTCCGATTCGTGGCGCATTGCCTGCGTTAATTTACTGTTTATCAATGTTTGTTTTTGGAAGCTCTATTTTTTTTTTTTGGTTTTAGTTTGATGCCAGTTTTATTTCAAAAAATGAATACAATTACACATTTCATTGCTGACTGATGATTCGGGTTGGATTTTTTTTTATATAGGCTAATACTTCCAGCTTTGTTTTAGGTATCCAAAAACAGACTGCGATTACAATAGAAAATATCATGCATTGTTTTGATATTCATAGAGAGTTCCTTTTTTTACTGTTTGTATATTTTCCTGTGCATGTCCCAAATATTTTTTTTATTTCTAATTATTTACCAGTCTACGTTTTTCTTCCATCGAATAAAGTTTAAGAAACAACATTGTGGTCTGTTAACAGCATTGTTTGTAACAAAACAAAGGTAAAGAGGTGTCTTGAAAATCTCAAGGGTTGTGCCGGGAGCAGGGGTGACGTCATTAAAATGGATGCAAGGGGATGCGATGAATTTTGACATTATACAGTAGGCTCCTTTTATGTTTTAGTGTAACAGTTTTTGGGCATGCGAGCATTCTGTGGTTACTGAACCTAATTGTCGTTTGACTATGGGCAGTCATGTATTACTAGCTTCCGCCTGCGGCTTCGCCCACGTAGTACATCGACCAAAAGCAGCCTATGTCCTTTTCCAGGTTATGGTTTACCCGTGTGCCAAATTTCATCCAAATACCTTCAGGCGTTTTAATGTGAAAGCGTTAAATACAAACAAACCAATAATAAAACTCATTTCGCATTTATAAATGATATGACTGCAGAAAACTCCTATCAGTATTGACTGCAAGAATTATAATTAAAGAAATCCTATACAGTGTTTTAAAATGGGTTTAACTTATTGTAACCTTTACTAAATTATAATTCCTTTAGTCATTATGATAACCGTATATTTTCTACTTTCCCTATGAATATTTCAGAATCTCATTAAAATAGAAGATGACGCGTCGATCACTTTTGACCTTTAAAAAACTTCGCCAATTACAGGCAAAGGAAATCGGAGCACTCTGTATAATCGAAGTCGGACTTTTTAAAGAAAGTCGTTTAAAAAGCCGATCCGATATTACGGCTTGTCACTCCCACCTGTCGATGGCGTGATTGTAAAAATATTGTTGCTGTGTACAAGAATAATGTCGTAAGTGGCGGGTTTAATGTCGTATTTAAAATTTGGGAAACAGCTGCAGTATTGGGTTAAAAAGGCAGCGTTTATCTTTTGATTTGCTTAGTTTTGTTTCAGAAAATATGTAAATTTTAAAATTAAGTATCGTATGAAGAAATCGAATGGTTTGTCACTATCATTTTACTGTCTAATCTTGCTTTGAAATGCACATAAAAATTTTGGTTTTTGTCAAAAGCTTCCACTTACGTCATTTTTATTATAAACGCTGATACAATATTTTATAAAATCATTCTTTTTAAAAATTTCTTTGATTTCATCCCTACTTGGATTTCGATCAAAATTCTCAGCATCAAAGCTGCGAGAGAAAAGGAAGCAAATGAGATAATAATTGCTTTCCGTATTATTTGCAGACGTTTCCTTTGAGGGGCATTACCTATGGACTTGAAACCGTATCTGTGCGATAATTGTACATTAATTAGCTATCGATTTGAGGTATTTAGAATTTTTTTCTGAGATTTTTGGGGTCGTTCTAATTAATTTCTGAATCACCCTGTTTTTTTTTTTTATGATGCTGGTTTGAGTCGGTTTTGAATAGGGAATACAGAATGTGGTTTATTTATCATTGTTGGAACTTTTGAATTACATTAAATGCGATCAGTAATGATCTGTTTTTGAATATGAATAGACTCGTACCTACATTGTGAAAATAATTGTGAACGTTGTATTCAATCAAGTTAACAGTTTGTACACACAAAAACAAAATAATATTAAATGGCATAGAATTTATTAGTTAATGTTTTGGGGTAGTATTTAAACGCACATCAAAAATTACCAACTTTTCCCAACAGAATACGTACATCAAAAATACTGTTTGCACATCAAAATTTGCACGATTAAATAAATTAAACTTAACGTCAGGTCGACGGAGCCCCGTTGCGCGGGGCTCCTATTTCCGTCTGCAGGGTTTAAAGGAACCTAACAAAACCTAACCTCGGGGTGCCCAATAATTATTATTTGTACAATTTTTGATATTCAGTTAGTTAACTAGTAGTCAAATAATAAGTTTTTTAGATGCGCATTTATTATTTTTGATGAACAGTTAGTATTTTTGATATGTAATTAATATTTTTGTTGTAACTTTGGACAAAAATTGATGTATAATAATGATTATTATACGTGCAAATTTTGATGTGCAAACAGTATTTTTGATGTAGGTACGTATTCTGTTGGGAAAAGTTGGTAATTTTTGATGTGCGTTTAAATACTACCCATTTAATATTTTTCTGATGTGCGATTAATAATTTCCCAATGTTTTGTTAACAGTTTGCAATTTACACCTTTACGAGCTTAATAAAAATACCCTGGGTAGATTTCATTATTATGTCAGAATCAATCAATCTGTCTAGCCTTTTCCCAACTATGATTGGGTCGGCTTCCAGTCTAACCGGATGCAGCTGAATACCAGTATTTTACATGAAGCGACTGCCTGTCTGACCTCCACAACCCAGTTACTGGGTAACTCGATACCCCTTTGTAAGAGGGGCTTTCTTTTTGGGCTTCTGACTAACCATAACGAAACTGTCAAAGATCTACGAATGACAGCCAGGACTAACAGCTTCATCAACATTATCATCACCCACTGCTGGGCATAGGCCGCTCTTTTCTAGTGCTAATCCCCACGCTCCTGTACCAGCCTCATCCAGGTTTTTCTCTTAATCGACGAAAGCCATGCACAGAGGGTCGGTTATATTCCTGGCATTTCTCCACCAGCTGCTTACCGTGTGGATATGGTCGATGGTTGAATATCCGCTGCGGAACCCGGCCTATTCGATTGGCTGGACTTCATCAAGCTCACGGGTAAGCCGATTTGTAAGGATTTTAGTGAATAGCTTGTATATCTGAGAGAGGAGACTAATGGGACGGTAGTTGGTTACTTTTGAAATGTCACCTTTTTTGTGAATGATAGTGACAGTAGCGTTCTTCCATTATTCTGGGGTACGGAAATCATATACATATAACGCTATTAAAAAGTTCCACGAGGACCCTTTGAACTGGTTCGCCACCTGCTCGTAGCAGTTCAACGGTGATTCTTTTTCGGCATAACGTGCTTTAATTAAATTTAAGGTGTGTTTCAGAAAAATACACAACAAATAAAGTAAATAGACAACTTATTTATTAAACGACAGATTATCAACAATTCCTAGACAAAGCAACGTCGCTCCCGGTCTCATCTCCCACAATAAAGCGCGATTCATTTGTTTTTCACCGTCAGTCAACACGCAGCACATAAACTATGCAAAGCTAGGGTTGACGGCGAACAGTTTGTGGGCAACAATAAAAAATCCCTTAACGCGAGACAACGGCGGCTGTAGGGTTATCCGTCTTGTTTGCCCCTCGCGACAGACATGGTGGAGTAGTGTGGATGTGACTTTTTAGTTAAGTAGTAACAGTTTATGGAGAAAAAAAGCGGTCAACTGTTGCAGAGGGCAGGCGTGGTGATCAATGCTCGGTCGTTCCTGTCATGGGATGAGACTTTGACCTTCAGTAAGATACCTATTCGGAGGCTATAGCACTGTTCAGTCAAATCACAAGTCAAAGACAGAAACGTACCTATAGCTGAGGAGTTTGTGCGTGCTTTAGAGGTAAATGGTCAGCTTTTAAGGTCCGTTTTTTCTTTTGTTTTAATTTAAACTAGTATATATATCCAATTAATTTCCTCTCAAAGTTACTGAAAGTCTACATCGTATCGATGCTATTCCGAACTTTTGCACCCTTGCACCTTTCTTCCACCTAAAACAAACGCATCCATCCTAATATTTCCCCAAACAATACACTCATTACGAATTTAACAACTTGCTACCGCCATACTCCGTCATGTAGCCCGTTTTTATTGAGTTCTTCATTGCTCGGCTCCGCTCGGCAATACTCGGGCCTCCTCGACGCAGTACGGTACCGACTAGGGGGACTGATAGCATTTTAAATCAGGTTAAGGTCAACAACAACCGGATTCGAACTCGGCGCACTTTGATTCGTAAAAAAACTGGCGAAAACGGGCTCTTTTAGATTTAGACCTTGTTTAGATGTCAAAGTTAGGCTTCGATATGTATGGAAGTGGATATGCATGGCAGGAAAGTGTTAGGACTCAGAAACTGTACCATTTCCTGTGAGGATCGTTTTTGACAAAGCTGGTGACATGGGCAAGGGTATGTATGTAGGTATGTATAAGACTGTCTGCGACTAAGAATAATACCAGTCGAGTAGGTATATAATGTATCGGAAAAAAAAAGAAAATATATAAGGTGCTATAAAATATATGCCACGGCAATTTCGTACCCCGGAATAGTTAAATAAATTTGAGAAAATAAAGTAATTGTTTAATAATTACTTTATTCTGCATAACGTGGTTCATGTGTCGCTTCGTCAATGAAAACTAATTACTAAGGGACAGTTTCATACAAATAAATTTGCACGCATATTTTTTTGTACGAAAAAATTGATGACATAACATCAATAATAAATTTATCTTCACTATTGTAATCTATATACATAATACTGTCTCCTATTGTAGCCGTGGCAGATATTTTTATAGAATCTTATATACGAACTGAGATTACTGAAAATGAAAAGAATTAGAAAAGTCTGGCTAGTAATTATTTGAAAGACTTCGAATGATGTCTTCATCATTCGAAGTCCAAATTTGTCAATCGGCGTCCGAAATCAGGGGACTATTAATTGAAATTAGGAACAAACCATCAAAGTTCCTAATAGAAATCAAGCAGTTGCTATACATATCGAAGACTCAATTACGTATGATAGCAATAGGAATCATCAAATTACGTCTCGATTGTAAATTTAAATAATGTTGTTCTCCGATAATTTCTATAAAACCGGAACGCGTACCGTTCAGTTTATTGATCCTGGCACTAATTATGGCAGTTAGATAATTGCAGACGCTAATATTGAATGATAGAGATTTTTTATTTATTCTCTTAAGATGTAAGTACCTAATGACGTTTGTGATGTACGATGTGGCTGCTAATAGTTCTGTTTCATCGACTGAGTGATACTGCACTGAGACTCTGAGAGTGGAGATACCATTCAAGCTAAATGATAGAAATCAATGTATTGTCATGGCATTTCCATTAATAGTTCATTTTGCAGAAAGTTTATTTTGCCATCACCAGTTTTTAAGGTTTTAGCTTCAAGTTTTAGTTTTAGCTATCGTCCAGAGCAGTTTAAGAATCCAAAAATTTTAGGAACAGTAACTAAAAATGTACCAAAGCTAGCATGGCCTCAACTATGTATACTTATTAAATTTACGTACTTATTATTTTAAATGTTTCAAAGGAGCTCGTGGCTAAATAATAACAGTCGTACAGGTCGATCCATCAGGTTACGCTGCGCTTGCCGGGGTTGGTCCGTGGATGGGTGACCATCTTTACTTACCGAGACTCCTCCATGCCTCGGAAAGCACGTTAAGCCGTTGGTTCTGGCTGTCATTCGTGGATCTTTGACAGTCGTTACGGGTCGTCAGAAGCCCGAAAGTCTGACAACCAGTCTAACCAAGGGGTATCGTATTACCCAGTAATTGGGTTGTGGAGGTCAGATAGGTTCCATATAAAATACTGGCTGTCATTCGTGGATCTTTGACAGTCGTTACGGGTCGTCAGAAGCCCGAAAGTCTGACAACCAGTCTTACCAAGGGGTATCGTATTACCCAGTAATTGGGTTGTGGAGGTCAGATAGGTTCCATATAAAATACTGGTATTCAGCTGCATCCGGTTAGACTGAAAGCCGACCCCAACATAGTTGGGAAAAGGCTAGGCAGATTGATTTTTATTTAAAATGTTTCAAATCACTTAATAGTGTGATAACGTAGGTACCGTGTTGTAGCACTCTAAAGAAAACAAGTTAATTGTATTGCTTGTCAACTTTAAACGACCTTTTCCCACCACTTATATCTTTTTTATATTCCTATTCGATTCAGACCTTTACTGTTTCGATCATTGCTTTCACCAATTTACGATAATACCTTCGTTTCAACAAAAACGGTCGGCTATTTTTCTATCCCCTCATACAAACCAGTTTTATTTATACGAAATAGTTTCACCAAAATCACTGCATAAACCACCGCTCAATAAATAAAATGGACCGAACCTGTCCGATTCAGCGTCAATAAAAACACATCCCAAATGTAAACGAGAACGATGCATGAATTCTTCATTTCAAATTGTATGGCCATGTTAGGGCATTATCATTTTTAGTGCTTGCCACACTGGTATATTCAGATGGAATTTTTGATGCACTGGCGACACAGCCGCGCTGCGATTGGCCGCCCTGAATATTGTATGAACCAATCACCGCGTTGCGCTTAACGTTGCATTCCAATTTGAAATCGTGAAGGCGGGAAACAGCGACAAAGTTGTGTGTTTTGCAATGGCGTGCAATAGGCATAATTTGTTGTTACACAATCAAATTGGTTTTCCGAACAGGTATGTGGCATTGCGCTGGACATAATTGGAAGGCCGATTATTGGGACGCGGTAAGAGAATTTCCTGCGTTTTATTAGTATTGTGAATACATTAATGTCTTCCAACCAGTCAGCGCCCAGGTTAATAGAATTGAAGTGTAGTGGTAATTATCAATTACAAAACTCATGTTATTTCTCTACCTCGTAAAACCGTATACTTGTAATTTAATACAAGATAACACTAAAGGATACATAACTTTATTAGTGTCATGAAATAATAGTATGGAATTTACGATGATACTATTGTCGTTATACAGAAATGTCAGATTGCGTATTGCGCAGAGGTAAAGAGGTTTTACCGACAAGTCGCCGATCTTGCCGCAGCGTAACAAATTCAGTCCTCAAGGCCGGAAAAGCGCTAAACGAATCGGTTGCTTTCTTATTTACAACTAGATGTTGTAGATAACAAAATTCGCGCGTATGAAATCCTCATTTTTTTCTAGTAACTATGTTATTGTTATAATTAATAATATCTCTCGAACAGTGCACTAATTGTTGTGTTATTTATTAGCGGGCCAGCCGGCAAGATAACCTCTGCCACAACCGAAATTATTGTTCCTATATTTTGTGAATCGCTATCTGTTATATTGTTATTGTCTCCATTCGTAATTGGGGCGTGTGCCCGGTGGAAAGTTAATAAAAAATTGCAGTCCTTTTTAGCTTGAGATTATAGTTCAACGGTCATTCGTTGATAATCTGATGATGACATGATTATTACAGAGGCGCCACTTCTTACTAGAGATTCTTATGCATCTGTGAAAGCTTTGGCCAGCGCTGCTATAGAAAAAAATAATGTGACTGAGATTTTGTGTGGCATCTTTTGATTTAGCCTGGGACACTTGTACTATTATGTATTCTCTGCCCGGGATTACATTTATAGGAATGACCTTGAAAAAAGACTGTTAAGCGCTTTGGTGAATTTAACAGTGTAAATGTTAGAAAAAGAAGCAAACACACAATGATAATAAAAGTATTATGATGTAATCTTGAATTGTAAATGTTTTTGTCATTTTTGGGACACGAAACACAATCACTTATAAGTGACACAGTGAACTGCCTATCAAAACACATAAAAATTTAGTGGTCTGGTAACATTCCAAGACCAAACTTGGAATAATTATTTCAATTAATAAACAACTGCTCTCTACCGTAGAGTATAAATTTTAATCAGGAATTGTAGGTTATAGGACCGGACCACACTTAACTGAAGAAAAGCAAAACCTAGTTACTCTAAAAGCCGATTTAGCAATCACACGCCTTGCGCATGCTATTTCTAAAATAGACATGACATTCCTAACAAATCGTCACACAAAACATTAAGATTACTAACATTCCAACAATGAAAACAATTTCAATTTGCACAATTGTAGTATTCATGTAACAAACGAACAATTCAGTGAACAACGTGAGTTCTGTGTTCCTATGTGTGGGGCAAATCTTTGCAGAAGGCGACTTTGTGAATACTATAAAGAGTTATTGTGGTACACAAAGGAGTATTGTCCTAGCCTTGTTGATTGTCTCTGCTCTCGTGACAGATACATGTTAGCTGTAGTTTACCTTGAAAATCTGTTTTGTTCAAGTATTGATTCGTTTGAGTGATGGGATGTCTTAGACTAGTATGATAGTATGACGAGTAAAATTTGATATTGGGTTAAGTTTACACCAGCACCCTAATTGCGTAACACACTATAGATCGAAATCTGAATCATTTTGAAACAAATTGCTAAACCATTGCTTCAAATGTTCGAAAAATTTGTCTGCTCGACAACGTAAATAACGCAATGAATGTTGTTGAACTGTCAAAACAAAACCAACTCCGATTGATAGTGTTACGCAATTAGGGTGCAGGTTCTGCTTAATTCTTTACTTTTCGATATTAGTAGCTTCTTAAAAAATTAAAATGATCGATTCATCAATTTTATTATTCTTTACCATACCTCAACTTCAATCAGCGTACGCGTACGTTAATCCTATGCCTTTTGGTTATTAAGTTATTCTAAATTACCTTCAAAACATCAACTTTGAAATAAAATTAAAACACCATAAAACACATAACTTATTTTGTCATTCCCATCATTATTCGTGTGTTAAAACATTTCTCATGGTATAAGAACAAAAACGGTTGGAACGCCCCCAGGCCTCCATCATAGTGTTTATAAATAAGATATTCATATTAACTAATGTTACGTCTTCTGTAATCTGTAACATTATATTGTGCTTTCTGGTTATATATCACTGTACAAATTATGACTTTGTCTATTGTTAACGTTTTGTTTACTGATGTGGCGCAAGTTGTGAGCTTTTAGCAGATGGAGCTGTGGATTGAAATATATTGAAATAGCGGTAGATGATCGTAAGAATGATATCATAGCGACAAACCCTGGGGAATATCGATAAGCATGGATCATTTTGTTCATTTGTATGTTATCTAATCACTTAATCTGTAGCTTTGACATTGTGTTGATGGATGACAGGAGTGCAAGAGACTTAGTTCTTACAAATTATGGGTAGATAGCCACAGAACGTTGTTATTAACTTTGTGTCATTAAACTTCATCTATTCTCATAAGAATGTTGGTAGGTAGAAGCTGGTTAAAAAAGACTGTTCAGTGGTGCATCATTGGAGACACATATGTCCCCAATGATGCACCATTGAATAGTCAGTCTTTAACCAGCTTCTACCAACTTTTTGTAGGTATCTCCTTTATTACCTCCATTAGCTAACCCGCTGATCTCTCGAACCTTACCCCACAATCCGAACCCAAAGCCAGCATAACGGAGATGGATTGAAGCACATTACGGGCTCACGTCTTAATCTCGTCGGCGGCTATTACGGTGCGTTTAATTAGTGCAGACAATAGCCCGCGCTGGCCTTAATAATACGCCAAAAGTGGCCCTTATTGTCTCTGCTATGACTTATTTATGTGCTAGGATTACAATTGTTTAACGTGTTCTATAATTGACGGTGAAATAATAATTATTATTGTTGGAATGATGTAGTGTGATTGATTGATTTCTTGGTTTGTTTTAGTTCTCTTGTTTGAAATTAGCTATCTCAAGCAGACTTGTATCTGACTCACCATTGCTGATTAGAGAGAGATTATTACATTTCTATCCATTATCAGTATAAGGTCAGTATTATTGGAACTAACCTAGCTTTTATCTACCTTAGGAGGATCGTTTTCAGTATTACCCGAAGTGTCTATTAGCTGTACTTTGCATCCGCAAAGCAGTTCAATTTCGTAGTTCACATAATGTTATCTTACAAACTTAAGAGTGATGACGATTAATTATAGAAATATTTCATTCATTATTTTCCTTTCCATTATCACAAATGTTTACATCTCAATTGAAAACAGACATACGACAATGTTTCTCCTGGCAACGAACAACAACATATCCGCGACTACAATCATAGTTATCAACAAAAGCTATTAATTACTGATAACGCCACTGATAATGTTGGCACGTAAATATTGACATAGATCACGCTTGACACCGCCTTAACCTTTGTTATAATTATCTCTATTATTGAACATAATCTATAACTATTTAAATAAATAAATAAATAAATATGTTTGGACATATCACACAACGCCATCTAGCCCCAAGCTAAGCAACCTAATGCTTGTGTTATGGTAACGAGATGGCTGAAAATCTGTTAGTAATTTGTGCATCGTTTTATCTACCCTCATACTGGGCCTCTTCTTTCCATCACAATGTCTAGTTGTGAGGTAGCTATGATCCTTTCAACCATTCTTGACCAAGACATTGGTGATCTCAGCATAACATTGTAACCAACACAGGTGACTTTTTGTCCATTGTCATGAGAAATATAGGTAGGTACTATCGAGAAAACTTACATCTATACACCGTAAGGTATACTTGCTTGCAGCACTCGGCCGCTATAGTAACACTTGCTAACAGATGTGGTCATCGTGTACACGGGATTTTGTTTTCAAACTGATCAAATGTAAGTTTCCTCTATAGTACCTACCTAGCCTATCCTTATGTAATGTATTGATTCTACTCGCTGTGAGGGCGCGTCGTAAGACACACAGATAGTTACGTTATACCAGATGGGAATCAGAATCTGGAATTCTACACAGACAGCAGTTTTATTCATTAAAGCTAGCAACATTGGTTATGTTCTTGAAAATGTCACAGATGTAGATGAAAATCGTCAAGGAATCAATCTTGATTTCGTTCACCCAATAGGTTGCATGTCCATCGAACTTTGTTGCTAAGGACCTCAAGATACACATATAGACGATTTACATTTAATTGACCAAGATTGCAAAAAAAGACCCGGGCAAATCTAGTCTGTATCAGATTTCACTGTAGAACCTTCTTGGAACCCTATTAGTTCTGCAATTACCTTCTATAACAGTTCTGTTTATATTGGCACCGCTAATGTCTCTGGACTGTTGATTAATCTACGGACTTTGATACCATGTTGAATTCCGGTCAGGTTTACCATACAACTAATTGCACAGAGTAATAATAGGAGATAGAAAGGCCAATAAAAAACTAGTTTCTGATAGTTATCCAGACGTTTTATCTCAATCATACTTAGGTTTATAAAGCTTTGATAATAAAATCATATTTGAGTGAATCAACTAGAAGTCAGTCTGTATTAGTCAATAAAGTTGGAATACAGCATGGCCGACAAAAAGGCGCTGTTTTCTGCAACATTCATAATTTATATGTCAATATTGAATTTGATAAAACCATTATTAATATTAATGATGACAAATATAATAATAGAATATTTGATAAAGTTGTTTAAGCCATTCGATTAGGCAAACATGGTTTTATAATGAAAAAGTGTGTAGGCATGCCAAGAGCTTTTGTAGGAACATTATTTTAATGACTAGAATATTTGAACAATAACAATCTATTCTGTAGTCTAATTCTGACCTTATTGAACTATTATGTTAAATAATAATGTGATTTTGCATCGCCTTGTGGCTGGCTGGTTAAATAAAATTTTCTATGCGCTGTTACTCAGCCCATATCTGTCAATACAGTATCGTAGCATCGACACAGATAAAAAAAACTGAGCCCATTATAAAATCCTAGAATATGGATAGTGCTAAAAATGATCATGTTCTAAATCATGATGAACTAAATTTTAATTTTAGAGATGTTTGGATTGTGAGAGGAAAGAGAATGATAACGTGACGTTTAACAAATGAACGGGAGAATGGAAGAAAAAAACGTGTTGCACCGATCCCAAGTGACATGGGACAAGGGTAGGAAAATGATGATGATAATTAACTGAATTTTAATTTCAAGGCTGAAGATAAGTTTTTGATTACGAATGAGCCAAAAAAATCTAAAATTCTTTAACTCAACAAGGCCACGCAAATTCTCAAAGCGAACAATACCTACTAAAAGGAGACTAAAACAAGACGCTTGACGAGCATATAACTGCAAACGAGCATAATTAGTCCGGTGATAATCTCACGCTTAGCCGTTGTCTTAACGCATTAGCATCTTGCCTACAATAAACTGTGGAATTGTCGCATTACACATTCGTTGAGCGCTAAATGACGACTTCTAAGGAAATGTGGCACATACAGCCGCAGGTTGAAATAATTGAATCTTCATCATTATTATCAACATCTACTGCCAAATCCGACCCTGTCTTCATTTTAACGTCTTTAGCCAAATTTAGATTAACTGTGTTAAAATGTTGGTACTCCTTTTGGATACGAGTTTTTCTTCTCAGTGCCCCAGGCAAGTCTTTATTGAAACAAACTTGTCCTATTTCACTTAATCATGTTCACGCTTAAAATAAAGTTAATATATTCGGAAATAATGATACTGATTTTCTTACTTCAATGAAGCTGTAAACCGAATAATTAATATCATATTTATCGTCGACCGTATCATATTTTTTAAGTCCTTTACTATATAAGTATATAAATTCAAGCATGTTGGTTTAATTACTACTTATGCTATTCTCCATTAAAGTTATAGGCTGTAAATAATTCAGCGACCACTTAAACTGGCGTAAAATTATAATAGCATTAGCTATGAAACTGGTAAGCAAACATGCTGTAGTTTTATAAATAATATGTTTTAGATGACCTTTTTATGGTGGTTATTGAACTATGTCATTATGGTACTAAAAGGTTAGCAGTTGTTTACAAGAATATTGGTTTTTTGAAGACTTCTTAACGATTTGATATTCAGGTGAATCATTAATTATATTGGCTTGAATAGACTTACTGAATTGAATCTAAAAGTTGTGTTCACAAAATATGTTTTTTTCTTTTTTGTGATCTAATGAATGGAATTAAAATAAAGTATCATCATTACCAAAAGTGTTCAAAGTAGGAGTGTCGGAGCTAGCTTTGAGCCTAACCGTACTTTGTACATCTTCAGTTTTTTCTTCAACAATATTAAATTTTCATGGCAGGTCACTTCTTAGGTATGGTAACGCCAATAGTTCCTCAGTATCTACCAACTGAAATAAAAACAAAAAACGCCTCAAGCAAACCCGCTGAGCGCAACATACTAACGTCCTTTACGATTTCCGTCACCCGAACTCAGTGGACATACTATAACGTCGGAATATCTATAAAAGCCTAGTAAAACATGCGTTTAACGCTTTTATAGTAAACTTGCGGTGGTCCTAACATTGTTTTTAATGTGCAGTAATATGGCTAGTTAAATTCTGGTAAACGACTAACTTGAAATGGTGTAAGTGTCTCCGTTTTATTTTAGTAGTCAGCGGCAGTGCTTGTTAGAGTAATGAAAACGGATAGTGTGTTGCATCACTGCTTTGTGGACGAGACAAAAGGGAAAGAGAAACAGGCGTTATGTTTAATGGAAAGATTGATTCAGGTATTGTCATCGATACAAAGTTCTTACGTAGAACTGTTGTTACAGTATTCCTACAATTCTGTCTAATTTGGTGGCTGAATTTTGCGATTTGATAAAGTCCTAATATTGGTTAGATTAACAACATGATCAATGAATTCTTGTTTTTATTAGAAACTAGTTGTTCGTGCCCGGCGGCGGCGTCGCTCGAGTGAATTTCATGTCTCTATATCCATTGGTTTAGGCTGTGTGTTGTCTGTTTTTTCATACAAAAATTCCATCCAAATTCCTTTTCCACAAAACTTTTCCGTTGACTTTTCCACAAAAAATCGGTCATATAAACCTTTTCCTGACAATTGTAAACACAACCAAAACAGAATTAGCCAAATAGGTGCAACCTTTCTGAAGTGATGCGCTTAATACATTCGGCAATTGATTTTTATTGTAATATATAATTTTTTATTGATGACACAACTAACTATTTACACCATTATACAAAATTAAATGAATAAAACAACTACTTACTAATTTAATGACAAATAATCACAAAATATATTTTTATTTAATATAGATAAACAATGGATAAATGAAATGAAAACACATAATTTGTTCATGCGAATAAATCATGTGTCGTTAAACCATTGATCATTTCCATGTCTGTTTCACGGACTAGAACAAAAGAAGGACTTCGCGCCACGCGTATCAAAAGTGAAGCACCGTACCGATCTATGTGTGCGTGATTTGACAAAGACGCCGTCGTATCACGTAATGGCGACCAGTCGGCATACTATGGTGTAAAAGTGTGTGTGAGGCGTGTTTGTACAAACGGTCCATACTTACTGTGCTTCACTTTCGATGTGCGTGGCGCGGAGTCCTTCTTTTTTTCTAGTCAGTGGTATGTTTCTATCTTTTATGATAGCTGTTAGTATGGAATCATCATCATCAGCCTATCAGTCTACTACTGGACATAAGCCTCTCCAATTGCACGCCATTCAGCTCTATTCTCGGCAACTCTCAACCAGCTGCTACCAGCCACTCTGCGAAGAACCTCGCTCCACCTAGCCTGAGGGCGTCCTACCTTATGTTTACCGATTCTAGTCTCCGCTCAAGAACGGAGGAGGAGGTTCTACGGATAATATGGCCGGCCCATTGCCACTTCAGCTTGCTTATTCTGTGAGCTATGTCGACAACTTTGGTTCTCTGCCGGATTACCTCGTTCCGGATTCGACCCCTGAGAGAGAAGCATAGCTCTTTCCATAGCTCGCTGAGTGACCTTAAATTTATGGACCAGCCGTACCATGAGTTTCTATGTTCGTAGTAGGGAAAACTAATTAAAAATAATCATTTACGCAATGGAAAGCTTACCGGACCTAGGAAACGAACCCTAATTTCACATAAACACATTATCACTAACGAGATGAATAATATATTATCGGCTAATAATGATTTCCGTATCTCTTTGTAAACAGACTGTAACAAAACATTTGATAAATGCTGATGTAGGAAACTATTATATTGGCACTAGAGGGAAGGTGACAAGATCAATTAGATGATAGCAATGTAATGTCTGACTTGTTAATGAGGTAGTGAACAATGATACACAGAGGACAAGCAATTGTTACGTATGTGTCTATATATGTAATTGATAGGCAATGATGCGGTTAATTTATTGTTGTCCAATTAATATTGAAGCGAGAGAGAAATGTATATGCAAGTAATTATATGTTTTAGAAGAAATTATATATTACATTACAATGGAATGATTACAACCATTCCTATAGTCGATTTGTAGAAAACTATCTAATGTGAGTAAAATTTTTCTCGATATGGCGACGCTCTTTGGGTTATGTTAACGATGGTGATATATAAAATTTGATTATCAACCTATACCAATATGTCGCAGTAAGGTGGTCGTAGGCGTGATATAGTTATATCTCTAGGATTATAGCTATATACCGTAATATAGTTCTATGAAAACTGTCGGAGTGCCCTAATTTTGTTACTGCGACCAATTTCGACGTAGCGCTCGCCAGCCGCTGCCGCGGCACCACTCGCTTCGCTCACTCGGATCGCGTGTAGTTGGTCATTATTCTATTCTAACCTATTTGGTCGGAGTGTCCTAATACTTATATTACTAGATCATGCATATTTTATTATAATAGTCTCTTCTAAAATAGGGTTAACAAGTGACGACTCTCGAAAAGTTTGACTTACTTGTTCTTATTGACAGGCGTGGTCGACGGGGTTGGCCTCTTCTCTTCTTTAATCGTACTATTGTTCATTTTCGACGTTAACCTCTTCAAGACGTCATCCATAGAACGCTTATGAGGATTACTCAACGACAGAGCGCTGTTGTGGTTCAGCAGTGAATTGTTATTGTTACACAGTCCCAAAACCTTCGCCTCAGCCCCAGGACTACTGCATTCTGACGAACCTCTCCTTCGAGCCTGCAGGTCGTTCACTTGATGAAGACTTAAGAAAGATGATGGGACTAGAAGATTATTTGTCATGTCTAATGTTTGCTCGAATCGTTGTTTCTTTGACGGTCGTTCGTCTTCGTAATTCGTATCCTCCTCGCTTATAGAACTCCTTGTAGAGCAACTGGGTGAAAACTTGTAGTAGCTATGCTGCTCGTTGTCATCTGACTCCTGGTGGTCAGGGAAATCCAGGTTGGCTGGACCGGCTTCCTGCTTCTCTATGTCGGCGGCACCTTCTTGCAATTTCGACGGTGGTGACTTTCGTTTAGATGACATGTTTCTGGAAAAGAGAGCGACGATTAGGCATTGAGTTATATTGAAGAGCAATCACAAACTAACGGGAAACATGTGACATTTATAAAGTCTGGTAGACATACTAAGTGCTGTCAAGACTCAGGACTGGTTAATAGCCAGTATGATGTCAAGTCTAGAGATGTCCTAATTATCCAGCTCTATTCATTAGCATGACTGTGCTCGTTCTGTTGACTTGTTAAATGCAAAATACAAACACGGTTTACAAACAGTATCACTGTTTGATCGAGATCTCGGGTCAGACGTCAAACGTAGTATTTGTCACCCAAACTCCCTCGACTAGTTACGAAACTCGCTTCGTTAAAGCACCTAATTGGGCTCTACTAATTGTACTAATTGCAGTTACTGCCTCCTTTGGACTTAAGGTGTCCGCCGGTTCATGTAATACCAACCACTCGAGATGGATCCTTAAATACGATTTCAATTTCGTTGGTAACACCTATTTTGATAAGGAATTAGACGGGCGGGGAGGGTCTTGTTATATTAGCTGATTTTGTATATGTGTGGGTGTTAGGTTATACTGGATTGGCCGATATCGTGTATGGTACTCTAAATATTGCGCATGTGTGTACGATTATAGACTAACATGTGTACTTTGATGCTGATTTGAGTTGGAAACGTCTTCATTGATTGTGTTAACAAACAGTTCCTTTGCGCATAGTGTCTGGCGGCTCTGCTTTGATGTTTGTCTACGTATCTGTTGTAAGTATTGATGTGATTATTTTGAAACGTTTACGCGGTGTCATCCTTTTGCCGGAATGTTTCATCCTTTGAACTTCAATGACAAATGAGGTAAACAAATTTAGAGGATATCCATCGTTATGCGTAGAGCTGTTTGGACTATTTTGGCATGATAGCAATCTCTTTGTTAAAGCAGGGCCAGTAGTATGTTGGAAGATAACATCATCTCATCAACATCATCATCAACATCATTAACAACAAGATTCATTTCCATTCACATCTTCTCATCTTCTTTTCTTCTTTTAATTTTTTGTTCATTAACATCTTCTCATAATCCATAATGTAAGGTAATATAGTACTACTGCCATCCTGAATAACAATCGCAGTTTTATGCGCTTTCCCGAAACCAAAATCTAACTAGATATGCTTAATACAAATCATATTTTAGCAGTAACACATATAGTTGCTATGACCTAAAGTCCTTTAACACTAAATACTAAGAAACTAGACTAAATCCATAAACAATTATTTACATACAGAACATTGTTTATATTCACAAGTTTACCCAAAGTCTGTGAAGTTGGGACAGATCTGACAAGTAAATGAAGAATCAACATTCAAATTTTAGGGTCTAAATACACGAAATGTTTATTTTAGTCAAAGTATATATAGTTAATTGAAATAGTTTTGGCTGACGACATTTTAGAAATTGAAATTTATTATTACGAGTTTAATTAAACTTAAAGATTTTGATTCAGACTGAAATCTGAAGTTATTTAAAAAGGAATAACTGAAATTACATTTATAAGCAGGTTTATTTTATAACAGACGATATTAAGAATGAAAACATAATCATTTTTCAAGAGACAAAAATTACACAACCAAAGCAAGCAGTCTACGATGCCGACATTATCGATTTATGCACAAAAAGGTGTCAAATCGATATTCCCGTTAAAATGTCTGTTAGCAGACTGGCACAACAAATTGTGTTAGTGCCCTTGAGACAAAAGGGGGTGATGGTGGAACATGAAGTTAGGAAACAAATGGAACAAGCCATTTAAAAATTTATAAAAACGAAACCATAGAGACGTTAATCGTTCAAAAATAATTACTGAAACAGATTTTTTAGGTTACTCTCATCTATGGTGGACTACCGTTTCAATGTTGTTATTTTAGTCAGATAATAATATAGGAGTCATCGTTGGAAAACCATCAAGACAATTTTGCAATGCTGTCTAATTTATGTCAAATCTCAAAGTAGTGAAAAAGAATGGTAGAATGGTACCTACCATTAACTGAATGCTACATTGCGTACCTAACGCCAATACTTGACTAATGGGACTTAATTTATTATCTATTGTTATGCGACTCACGGAAGGCCAACGGGCATTAATAAGTTAAGAATAAAATTTAAAAAATTCTCCCTTTTTAGGGTTCCGTACCAAAATAGTAAAAAGGAACCCTTATGGTGTGATCCAGTCTGTCTGTCTGTCAGCGTGTCACAGCAGGATATCTCAAGAAGTACTAATGCTATCAACTTGAAATTTGGAACAGTTTTAGATGACGTTTGGCCAACTATTTTGCAAATAAGAAAGAAATAAAAATATGTATGTTTTTTTTTTGCAACAGGGACTGAAGGGGGTCTTAAGAATTCGAAGTGGGGCTACTAGGACATGTGGGTTATCTTATGAAAGAACGCTGTTTGCACATTCACTGACATTTTTTTTATTTTTTTAGGCCGCATAGTTTTCGACTTTTGATGAAAAATGTTAAAAAAAACACCGTTCTCCCCGTATCTCCGAAGTTTGCATATTATATTACAGGAAAAATAAAACGAGGTATCTAAATAGCACAGTTTTTCAGAAATCATCAAGAACCCTCCGTGCGCGAGTCCGACTCCCTCTTGTTTTTTTTTTTTTTTTTTAAATGAATCATTGTGTTTTGTCACCAGCTTGTTCTTAGCTCAGTGGCAATAATTCAGTTTGATACGGCTGCGCTTCAGCGCGGCTGTAATTGTTGTGATATGCAACAATCAACTTAGACAGGTAGATACTGTAAACGGCTCGTAGAAAACCTACTTAGTTTTCTACATGTTTTTATCTAGCCTTTTTAAAAGGATCCCCCGAATTAATGTGGATATGTTTAAGCTCGATGCAAAATCAACTTACATTTCTTTAAACCGACTTCTTAAAAAAGGAGGTGGTTCTCAATTCGTCTGTATATAAATATTTTTTTTATATTATGTTCACCGATATTTTCGTCAATTGTTTACCGATTATGAAAATTCTTTTTTCATTTAGTAAAGGATGCTTGCGAGGTGATTCCATTTAATTTTATTAACTATTAGTAGGTAGTTTTTGAGTTAACTTCAATAATACTTATTTTTTACACTTATGTGTGTTGATGATGTTATAATAACTTCCTGTCACTAATATTTACATAGCAAATAGTGATAGCTATACGAATTTCAGTGAGGTACAAAAAAAAAAAACAACCGACTTCAAAAAAAAAACTACAAACTGAAAAAAAGTTTTTTTATCGGTTATCTTTGTTGCGTTGAAGAAAAATAAGAAATAACCAATACAATTTGTCAACAGCACAGGCAGCAATATCATCAATCAGCACTTGACAATCGATCATTACAATATAATTTCCGACTACACACGTCACTATTATTGAATAGTTCCACTCCTTGCAAAGTTATTTTTCCCTAAGATAATGCAATACCACTCTTATTCCCATGAACACAAGATTCATGACAAAAGAGTTCAGTAAATATGTCAATTGTAACTACTAATTTCCTTTTCATTACTGTCACAATGACGTCACGCGGTGGCGCGAACAATATGGTGAATTGGCGGGAAATTTGACAGGTCAATATTGCGTTCGGAAATGTTTATTTCTCTTCATTTCTTTTTCGCGTTTATGATAATGTTAGTCATAATTTCTGGTGATTGACATTTACAAATATCTGTATTATAGGTAGCAGGAAATTCACGTCAAATTAAATGCACATTATTTTTTAAATAATGTCAATGCTCATAGCATTGATCATGCCTTAATGTAATGTTGACTGAAATATATTTTCGGACGAATTTACACTCGTGTTTAATTTTTAAATTTATTTTATTTTGAGTCAGTAAGCACTTTATTATCGTTCAATAATTGAAATATTTCAGTTATATTTCTGTAACTAGATTTATCTTATCAGAAGTTGCAATAGTTATTGATAAAATGAACTACAATCAAAAACAATAACTCGAAGCTTCAATGGTGCAACTCATTCAATTTGCAGTGGGGTGACGTCACAATGACGTCAGAGAATTGCTAACAAATTGTTTTTGTAAACGCCTCCCCTAGTTGGATGGTTTGCAGGCGTTGATAAAAGGGTTATCTTTTGTTGAAAGTTATTGGTTACGGTTTTTAACCAAATGTGATGGAAATAGATTATCAGGCCAACTATTAGGTAACTAAGGTCATGCCTAGTTAATTAAAGATTAACTAGGCATGACCTTAATAATTTAGCGAATACTAAACTTGTTATTATAGTAAGATTTATTATGAAACTACCCCTCGCCAGCGGCTTCGCCCGCATGCATGTCGAAAATATCAGGACTATCGGGATAAAAAATATCCTATGTCCTAATCCAGATCATGGTCTACCCGTGTGCCAGTTTTCATCCAAATCCAATCAGCCATTTTAGCGTGAAAGCGTAACAAACAAACAAACTCACTTTTGCATTTATGTTTAACTAGCTTCCGCCCGCAGCTTCGCCTGCGTGCGTGGTATGTCAATAAAAAGAAACCTATGTCCTTTTCTAGGTCATGGTCTACCCGTGTGCCAAATTTCATCCAAATCCGATTAGCCATTTGAGCGTAAATAAGTTATAAACATACAAACACACACACATAAATTTTCGCCTTTATAATATTAGTGTGATTTTCTTAACAACCCTGAAACACGAAAATCTTTTTCATTTTGGAATCGCAGTGGTCGCATTTTGGAATCGCAGCAATCGCAGTGGGAAGACCAAAGAAACGATGGATGGATTGTGTGAAAGATGACATGGCTAGAAAGGGGGTCACTACCGAGATGACGAATAATAGAGAAGTATGGAAAAAAAGGACATGTTGCGCCGACCCCAAATAGATTGGGATAAGGGCAGGAGAATGAGTGGTCGCATTTCATGCTGTAATGAAAAAGGCTTACGTACTTACTAAAGTCAGTTGACATCCGCAGGGCACTGCAAGGAATGGAGGCCCTTCCGTTCAGAAGTCATGATACGGATTCCACTGCCATTACATAAGATCATCATCCATCAAAAACTATCCTTCCAGAATTCTACGACATTCCTCCACAACCAACATCTATACCAATCTTAGCAAAACAAGTCGTATCAACATATCACACTTGGAACCGACTTCTAATTTATACGAGATATTAACATGTGCATCCGTTTAGAAATTCATCAGCGAACGCCGGACGAACGGACGGGCCTCTAAGTAAAGGTAACGAGTGCCTAGCCCCCAATCTATCTGACGTAGGAAATTGCCGACTCCTGTCTTAGATAAACGGCTAGGCTAAGGTATCCTACCCGGTCTATGTATGTAGGTAGGTACCTATTAGAGTGTCATCTCGTGTAACTAAGTTGTTGGAACTCGCTCTTAAATCTTGTAGATTTGTTGATTGATTTATTGGATTGCTCTTGCTTGTGTGGAAAGGTTAAATGTGGCTTGGAAGGCAGATCAGATACGTTTTTGAATGTGTGCAACTTATGTGGACATTGTAAGTCAATATTTAAAAATCTGTAATTTTTTTAAAGATTGTAGATTTGTGGATTGGTTTTTTGGATTGCTTTTGTTTGAATTGAAATGTTAAATATGACTTGGAAGGAAGAGAAGAGACGTTTTACTTATGTACCTAGATGGTTCGTTGTTAGTCGGATCTTCAAAAGATTCTGACAATTTTTGATAAAGGAATCTCCGTTATAAATGTGCAAATCTAAGCTGCAAAAAGTTCCATTAAACTTTCCACCGTTTACGGAAAAATGACAGCAACGCAGCTAATGAAAACACTTCGAAAAGAAAAGTTACGATAAAAACAGCTCAAATCAAATAAGCGAATAAGAGTCCCGGAGAGTCGGCCGAGTACAATGAAAATAAAAATTAAATAGAAAAATATTGTGAAGCGTCAGTAATTGAATAAGAAACGAGAAACATTTTCTTTCCATTCGGTGAGAAAAGAAGAAAAATCGGAAGAAATCTTCCCGTAACAGAATTATTCCTATTCTATAATAAGTTTATTCACAATAAGGTGGAATAAAATGTTTGCAGCGTTCCTTCAAATTAGGTTTTGATGTGCCTATTTTCTTGTTTGTTCTCTAGCATTCCAATTTTGTTTTAATTTGTTTCGAGAATACATTTATTTTTATTGGTTTTCTTCTAGTATTTTAGTCATTGTTGGAACTCTCGTAGGTAGCTTTTATGTAGGTCAAATATCTTAGCCTTAACTCAACTATGTTGGGGTCGGCTTCCAGTCTAACCGTATGCTATTGAATAGGTTCTTTTTGACATCATCTAAATTAACATAAAATGATTCGATAAACTGCTTTTTTAATATTTAACTATTAAGAGTTTATGATCATAAAATTTGAAGTACCTACTTATGTTCCGATTTGAATTAAATATTTCAATAATAATTAAGATTAAAAACTGCAAGTGTTAATCGACTTTTGTTGCTGACTGTACCAGTATTTTACATGGAGCGACTGCCATTCTGACTTCCACAACACAGTTATTGGTTAGCTTTTGTAGAGGTAAACCAGTCGCATAATAACCTTTTGCATCCACGTGTATCCCAGACAAACATTTTCCTAATGACACAACTATTTTTTTAGAATCAAACATAATTTCATATTTTCTCAATAGCAGCCCCGATGAATGCCAATAATTTGCCAGAAAGAAATATTTCAAAGAAAACACAAAATGATATGTCAAAACAAGCGCTGCATCGTACAATTGGCTTCTATTGAGTGAAGCGAAGGGAGGTGGAATTATCGACGGCAAATTACAAGATACCTCCCTCGCACAGAAACCCGAACAAAATGTATTTACAAGTGTAACAGCCGACAAATGTTAGGGCTACTAGATGTGACTTCATAATTGATGATTTATTGTGATTTAATTTTATTGTAAAGTCAGTTTTAGTGTTTTTTATTTTGTGACTATATTGAATGTTATTGTATTTTATTTTGATGTTATATGGATTTTGATGTATTTTATTTATTTTTATGACTTTTAATGTATTTTATTTTAATGATGAATTAATTGCATGTGTTTCTGATGTGTATTATGGGACTTGGTGCCTTATTAAATAAATAAATAAATAAATAATTCGAAGAAATTAGAAAACTTACTATACTTGAACTTTTAATCGTATTCAGTAACTTGATAGTTGAAGGGATATGTTAAGGAAATGAGGTGAAAAAAAGAATTTAGCGAAACTATATTGATCTGCTTATAGTTTTAATTGAAGCACGTTATATTGGTTTATCTATACCGTAATATAAACGATAAGTAATTTAAAAACGAAAATTATTTTGCTTCGAACTGTCAAGTGCTGAATACGATAAAAAAACTGTGAATATTGTTTTAGTCAATGTGTCACGTTTTAAAATAGGAAACCATTTCTTTTATCTCGTTCTAAAATAAGCATGACCTGAACTGCCAACTGGAAAGCAATAAACTCACTAAAACTTTTTATTTTATATAGTTTTTCCGGACAATCAATAACAATTGAATATTGTTTAGTTTCTCTAACCGCAGATAAAGAACTAAAACCATCAGCTAAGCCAAAAGTCATTAAATCTTAGTTTATAACGTGTTTGAAAAGGTTCCAGAAAGCACGCATAAATAATATAATTAAAAAAATATAAGTGTAAATATTGGATAAACATGTGGACGAAGTCAAAACATCCATTCCATTCTGAAATGCTTATATAATTTGTCATGTGTAATATCCAGAAACCAAAACTATGTCTATATTTTGTACCACACCACTTACTGAACCTTTTAATCTTCAATAAACTAAATTTCTTTTCGAAATCGAAATATTACTTCGTACTAAATTGTTTCTATAAAACGATTACTGTGAGGGAAATTCAAATAATATACCTACGTAGCTAATTTACTTTTTCTTGCTAATAGAATATTATATTTTTGCAAAGAAAAATGCAACATATCAGTTTTATTGGTACTTTTATTCACACCTACATACCTACTTCTACTATTTAATACTTTCTTTGTTGCCAATGTGAACAGGTGTATTGTATGAAATATAATGTACTGAAATTCTTTGGAATTTTTGTGGATCAAGCAAAAAATATTTTATTGTTCTTTGGTTTTGTTTATAGTACGTTTTAATTTATCGGATATATTTTTGGGTCAGTAGGTGATGTCACTTCTAGTGAAATACATATTGTTGTGAACATTTTCTTGTGCCTGACAATGGGGGAAATTACCCATCGGGTGCGCGACAACGCGAGTCGAGTGGGCGAGCCGGCTCGTTAGTATGGAGTCTATTCATTTATATTCATACTTAATTCTTCGTGAAAAAAAAATGAGGAACTTCTGCCTTTTTGATATCTAAATGTGTTGTTAAAACCTTTTTTTTCCGATGTAGTTAATTATGTAGGGTGAATTATCATTGTCTTCGGTTAGCGATTTAACAATGAAAAAGATAGCTTTGCAGCCTGGACTTATGGTACCTATTTGTTTCTAAAGATAATCTGCTTTGGCGGAATTTGTACAATACAATACTTTTATTTCAAACAGAGTCCATATGGTTAGTAACAATTTTACTTAATATCTAGTGTTAGTAGGTACAGGCACAGATATAAAAAGCTCATATAGTTTATATTTATGTAAAACTCATGTTCAGCAGGACATCTATTACTTATTTGCTTGAAAATAACAGGTACCTTCGTTGAAAAAAAAAAAACAGTTTGTGGCGACATCTACAACGCCACATGCAAACTACCTACGCATTAAAGACCTGACGTCACACAAATCCTGCATCGCGCAAGCAGAGTTTACTGCGCGACTGCGGAAACGACATCCCGATATCGACCATCAGGCCTCCCATCAATCCTCCCTTTTCTATAGAGGATGAGTGAACTTCTGAGTGAACTGTTCCTCATACCTCTAAGTTTTTCAAGCAGAATCCGTCTCCACACTAACTACCGACCCTTGGAGGGCATTGAGACGCTTTATGATTACTCGGTGACAAACAATGCAGTTAATACGGCACAATGCCCAATCACCGGGCGCCATTGTTCGACATAGGTTGCTACTTTGTGCCTTTAATCACGGCTTAGGCATTTTTCATGGCAATTGATTTTGGGTAAGAAGCAAAGTCTGTGTTAATAGCAGGGAAATTGTTTTGAAATGTTTACCTGCAGTTCACAAATAAATGCTCTATTTTACTTGTCATGGCTGTTGCCCCCGACTTCTTCTGACATCCAGGTTGAAAGGTAGCCTATGTCCTTTTTCAGGTCATGGTCTACCCATGTGCCAAAGTTCATCCAAATCAGCTAAGCCATTTTATCGTGAAAGCGTAACAAACAGACAAACTCACTTTCGCATTTATAAAATTAATAGGAAGTTTGGATATATTTATGTTAGGATCTATTTTGCATATTTTATTTTCAGGTGCTGCAAACAGGTGAAAAGGTACATAAAAAAGTAACTAGGTACTGTACTTTGCGAGACCAAGCTGCATTGCTATTTTGAGTCTTACTTTGTCATCCAATATTTTTTAAGGCAAATTAAGATGCATAAAATAAGCCTCTATACGTAACTTCCTGGTGCCGTATTATGACGTTTTCATGCCACCATGATTCCAGTGCGAGAACGAGAGACAGAGCTATTATATGACCAATAGCACCTTCCCCTTTTTGGACTGGAATCATGATGGCATTAATGCTTACTTCCATACATACTTCCTTGCTAACTGGCTAATATTTTACGATTACGACGTGACCGATGATCGCAATGGCAAATGTCGACAAGAGAAGATGCAGGTAGGTACCGTACTTATCTCCCCCGAACGGCACTATGCCACAAAACATCGACCATCACCTCACTACTCCAGTCCTCGCAGAGCATCAATATAAGATATAATATCAACAATTAAGGCGTATACAGACGGCACGACACGGCCCGATTTTCCCTAAACAAGCCCGTCTGATGAGTGTCATTGTGTTCCTTAGGTCACTGCGAAATGAATTGCTAGCGAAACGAATGAAATGAGAATGTAGTGCAGCTAAACGTTATTCAACGCTCGCTTGTTTCTTTTTTCATTTTTTCATAGCGTTGGTTGTCTTTTCATGATTTTACGTCATTTTTAGCGTAATCAAAAGTAAGTTGAAAAACTAAAACCCGACTACTGAAAAATCCCGCGCGCCGCGGTCGGTCTGTAAGTTATTAAATTAATATTATTTACTTTTACTATTTTTTAACAATTTAAACATAATTATTTATGACATATATACATATTTGTAATGTGCTTTTTAAGACCTTTTTTTTGATACCAAACATGTCATGATTATCTCAATTTATTTTTTTTCGAGGTTAGAAATTTACATGCAAAGTCCACCATATTAAATTTAGGGAGAATTTATATACAAATTCTACCTAATTCTCCCTATTATTTATTCGTTTTCTCTTCTTCTTTAATTTTTGCTATAGCCTATTTTACCCGGACCATTATTAATCTATTGATACCTCATTCATTAAAATCGTCACACGTAAATACATACTTATATACATACTTACATACATACATAGACTGCTAAAATCATAACCCTTCCTTTGGCTTTGCCGTAGTCAGGTAAAAAGGAATGGAGGCCATGCTGTAATTAGTCGGTTGTTACAAGGTAACTAGATAATAATATGTTGGTTGAAAGCACTATATTGTCATATTGTCATCATACAGGGTCAAAATAAATCAGCTAGCGAAACTTTGCAGACATGGTAGGTATCGATGTCTAAACATGATTAGATAAAAACTTTTTTACAAAAAAATACAACCGACTTCCAAAAACAACACCACAAAGTGAAAAATAACTTTAATTTCGGATGTCGGTGTTTGGTTAAATGTATTTTCGTTTTTTGCCACCGACTTCCGAAATTAAAGTTATTTTTCACTTTGTAGTGTTGTTTTTGGAAGTCGGTTGTATTTTTTTGTAAAAAAGATTTTATTTTTCACTTTTTAGTTGTGGTACCTACCCCACACAAATTCTAATACCACTACCTGCAAAACAAACTAGAACATCATCCATATAAAAGTGGGGAAAATATACGTATTATTGAAGCTAACTCAAAAACTACCAAAACAAAGTTAATCAATTTTATATGGGACCAACTGTGATGGGACCCTCTCGAATAAAACCAAAAAAAATCAAATCGGTCTAGCCATCTTCGAGTAATCGGGGAACATACATAAAAAAAAAAATAATAAAAAAAAAAAGGTTCCGACGAATTGAGAACCTCCTCCTTTTTGAACTCGGTTAAAAATAAAAACGGAACTGTTTTTTTTTGGCAGGTCACTGACCGCGAGTGTGTTCTTACTTGTAGTATGAGTTTGAGAAAATCTGTTTTCTTATTGTCACAGAAATATCACGAATAAGAATCACAGAATAGACACGGTGCATGGAATAAACAATTATAGTTTTAATGCATGAATGGGATACATTATGAATACTTCGTTATTTTAATCGGTTGATTTTTATGAAACTTCATCAATAAACCAGCTGCACCAAAGCTCAAGTTTGACGCAATTCTCTGAAATTCATCACTTTTCCAGTATCAAAAAACACAGACTTTAATATGCCAACTAATTAAAAAACTTACCTCCAAATCGATTTAAAATAAAACCATTTTCCATCAACTTGAACACAAAACCCACAGTAAAACGGAACAGTGGATACAAAATGGCGAAGTAGAAAAATAGTTGAACATAAATGAGTGGTGCTTTTGAGTCAAGATGTGCTCCAGAGTTTCGCAAAGGAACGTTCAGTACTGAGAAATTCGGTTTCCGAGAACTACTTCAGGTTCCCCGATCCTTTGTACAGATGAATAAGTTTGATTGTTCGGCGATGTGGCTTGAAGTTGTGGAAGTAAGAGGCTTGGTGTAGGCGTACTTTGCATATAAAGGATTAAAGGATAAATGGGAAATGTCATTACAAGTTGCTTGGATATAATGCATGGCTTTACGGTTCGATCACTAACTACGTTGCGGACTTACTTAAAAGTCCCTTAAAAAACCCTTCAAAGTCAGTGGTGTTTTGGTGTTTTAACTATCCTTATGGATAGTTGATTGAAATACCCAGCATTAAGAGATGAGTGGGTAAGTTTCAGTGCAACGAACACCTTATCTACAACGTGATGCTGCAATCACGACATTAACTTGACTCGCGTATACGGTTCCGCGTTTTCGTTTTACAATGATAATGTATTTTAATTTCATTAAACGTAGTTATTTATTGACTTATTTACAATTATCTAAAATAGCATCTTGGAGCAACGTGTAGAGCAGAGATGAAATTTAAACTAACGAGAAAAAAAAGGTCACGCCACTAGAGTTTTTTTCTGGGGGATTTGCAAAAAATTCATTCATGAAGCTACTCAAAGTTGGGTCAGAACAATAGACAAACGATGAACAAAAGAGGCGTCGGTCAACAACCTTTTACCAGCTCACATAGAACCATAGCTTCATGAATGAGTCGTTAGCATAGAGTGATATTAAATTTGGTTATTATTTTATTATTTAGTTTGTTTGAAATTATTTTTTTTTCAATTTATGAATTATTTTATCTTATTATAATTTTTATGGTTACTGACCACTAGCCTTACCTGTGTAATTAATAAATGTTGTTATAGCGGCGACACATTGTATATGAGTAAAGGCCCTTGCAGTAGGTAAATGACTTCCCAGCTTTATTTTACAGTTGAAAATAAAATAAGCTTCCACATTGCCCAACCAAAATGTAATGACGCGCAAGTCACCGATTGTCATTCAGCTACTTTAAACATCACTTTGTTTACACTACCCGTCTCATCTCCCTCCCCTTCGGATAAAATAAACAAGTGCACATCCTTTGACAGTGCAACACAAACAATTGTCCAAATCATAAACAATGGTTCACATCGCAAATATAACCCCGAGTCTCGCACAAAGTATCCCTATGTATAACGAACCATTCATTCTGCCAAACAAACTCCAACCAACCATATGCAATAATTCCATACAGGACGAGCCAATACGATAAAGCTGTAACCCCCTATCATGTTACAAATGATTCTAAATCGAAAATAGATGGTAGTAAAACCGAGAATTAAATGACTAACGTAATAGATGTAAATCCTTGGTTCGCTGACAAAGAACAGAAGCGATTTCACGACATCAAAGTGGAACACGACATATTACGCTACAAAATAAACACCAGAATAAATACATCGAAATGTTTGTTCGGAAATATTCGGCAATGGGGTGATCATATTCTAAATTATCTGTTAACGGGGGGTAGTTTCACAACCCTTTTGACGGCAGGATTAATTTGCTGTATGTGTACTTACGGTTGTCTCTGTGAACGGATTTGCAATTAATAAGACTACCTATATGAACCTACATCTGTTTGTTTATTTGTATCTTAATTATCTCTACTTTCCTACATAGGTATTGATGCGCACACATCTCTGTCCGCAAACATGAGCATAGCATACAATAATAGCAGTATTAAAACTGTTCTAACGAACCCAGATTGTTCGCGGGGCGTCTGCAATGAAATCCGAGAGCAAGCTCAAA
Source organism: Cosmia pyralina (assembly GCA_946251885.1). NCBI lineage: Eukaryota > Metazoa > Arthropoda > Insecta > Lepidoptera > Noctuidae > Cosmia > Cosmia pyralina. The sequence goes on along the minus strand of OX276342.1, from coordinate 17,344,909 downwards.
AATGGTAGGCTATAATTTGCACATAAAACGTATCCTAATGGCAACGTACGTGATCACTTATTCGGTGGACTCACAAAGCGGGACATCTTCATCTGAAAGCAGACTCTGATTTAAATACATTATTCTTGTAATAACAGCCGCGCACCGGACGAAGGGAGCCCTATTGAAGTCGTAGAATACATTATTTTAATTCGTACCACCTCTTTGTGACCCCATCAGGGAATTAATGGATTCAAAGCCTTCTCTTCCGTTCGACAAAGAATAATTTACTAAGTAAATGAACGGACAGACAATCGCGTTAGAACCCGAGTTTTGTTTCGATTGTAGATTAAAGAGTGGCGAATCTGTGAAAGGGGCACCTTTCAATCTGTGCCTTTGTACGCGTTATCTCTGTTAATTTTGGAAGGTCAATGAATAAAACACACAGTAGGATTTCATTATTCATCGTCGACCTTTGATTACGTTTAACTTTCAGTAAATAAAGGTTATTTTTTCTTATATCAGCGTTTCAATAAATACTGATTGAAGTTTGTGTGGGGTTCTATTAAGATATTGCATCGTGAACAGCGAAGCAATAATCTAAATTGAAATAGGTTGTGTCTAAGATGTACGGAGTTGGTCTCAATTCAGTATTCATTGGGAGCGGTAGAATAGAGGAGCTATCGAGAATTATTGTCGAATCTCAGGGGCAATGCGACCCGGTCGGAGAGAGTCGACTAGGAAGGGGCTCTATTGATGTTTCAGAATAGTGGTATTTGCTTAAGTGCAATAGTTTTACACATCTCAAAGGTATTTGATTTGAGGTTTTTACGATATTTTGGCACTCAGGTATTTATATTATCAATAGTGATTATTTTGCATGGATTTTTCATATTTACACTTCGTGACGAAAAAAATTAAATGAAGGTGAGTGTTGTAGCTCAAGTAATTTTCCAGAAATGCTGCAAAAAAAAAACTGATTTTCAGTTCTGAATAAGGAAAAACCATTCGCTATTACTGTAAATAACACTTTTAACATAAAAACCGGCCAAGTGCGTGTCGGACCACGCACAATGAAGGGTTCCGTAGTTGGGATGAATTTATCTTAAGAACAAACTTAACATTGTAGTTGAAAAACATGTTCTCCCATACATTCCAACTGTAAATGTAAGTTTGTAATCACAATATTGATAGATTTATCATGTTATTTTAAGACCACAGACTTCTTATAGGTTTTCCTGTAATCTACAGGTAAAGATCTATTTTCTGTATTTTTTTCAAAATTTTAGGCTCAGTAGTTTCGGAAATAAGGCGGGGGAATGGTCAATTTTCGTCTATTTTCTTAAATAACTTTAAAAAAATATATTGTAAAATATAAAAAAAATATATTTGAAACCCTCATAGTAAGCCCTTTCATTTTATATGCCACATGGTGTAGTTTGCAAAACTTTTTTTTTAATTTTCTTATTTGCCCCCCAAAAGTGACCTCTATATTCAAATTTTTATTTACTTTACCCGTCCGTGTTTGGGTCACAGAAATTCATATGTGTACCAAATTTCAACTTAATCGGTTCATTAGATTCGGAGCAAACTGGCTGTGACAGACGGACAGACAGATAGACAGACACACGAGTGATCCTATATGGGTTCCGTTTTTTCCTTTTGAGGTACGGAACCCTAAAAATATTGTAAAACAACCAGGTAATACTCGATCATTGGTAATAAAATATTTAACCTTTAAGGCCGCTCCACCCCTTCCTTGTAAACCGCGAGACGTCGGCTAAGGGGTAGCGCAGACGATCGAGTTAATCCCTGGGGTCAGTTATTGTGTCATCACAGACTGACATCTTGCCTTAGTGGTACTTAAACTGTATGATCTATATTTGTTAAGTGATGGGTACACTAGAAAGAACGGAAGAATTTTATTTCGGAATAGGTTCGTTGTAACAAAATAATTAAGGAAGTTTGCGAAGCCATATATGGCTCTAAGCAAGATTATTAGTGTATTACATACTTCTGCATGCGATTTCGTCTGCGTGAAATTTCTTGTTTTAAGGCTTGTCCTCCGTCAAATACGGCGAAACTAAGTACCTAACTTTGTGTCCATCTTTACAGTATCTTTTTGATAGGAAATAATACACAGTAAACTACAATACATAAGAAGTGATTTCATTTGTCCTGAAACTTATTTTAGTTCATAGAACTAAAAAAAAACTAAATTCAGGTATTTTTTTTTACTTTTACTCCTACAATTTTCATTAAGTGTTCATACATTTATACAGTTCTCTACAAAATAATAAAGAACGGTTTCATGTCATTACTTTTTAGTCCAATCAATAGTTTTTTTTGTAAATAGATAATTGCTCCATATTTTGCAATAAATTACCACCGTTGTGTCATTGCGCTTCTCTTTCTTTTCTATGCAGTCTGACAGTGACCGCGCTTTTAACTGAGGAACATAAAATATGTCTTATGACACTCGTCAATACTGTAGCTGTCCATTAGTGCAAGAATTTTCGGAATTAGATCAGTAGTTCCGAAGATTCCCTACAGAAAAACTCGGAAAATTTTACCTCTTTATAATATTAGTACCTACTTATAGACACATACCTACTAGGTTTACATCAGCAAAGATTTTCAGTACCTACTTTGACAAGATTTAGGGAAACTTAGTTTTGAAATTAGTCACAAAACATTACGTGATAAGTTTCAGCTGAGCTAAGAGGTAAATAAATAATATTGAAATGAAACATTTAAATACCTTCTCATTTATCAATACATAACCATATTAATTAAATAATTAATGTACACGTTTTTATAAAATAAAACCTCGTATACTTAGGTTAATACTAGGTTTCTCAATTGAGAAATTTAAAGTTTATTTGTCAAAATCTACTTTAGCATTACTTAACGTGATTCCTTCAATGTGGCCTAGCATCACCCTTTCACCTTAAGTAATTCGCAATTCGCAAACAGGATAATAGTTTTCTTTTCTTGTCATAATTGGTAAACAAAGATGGCGTTAATACCTACTAGCAATTTGAGAAAATTAAAGTGTTAAAAGTTAAAACGGTTAATGTAATATAAACATAACCTAAAAATAACAAAATTATATCCTAACATAACTAAAACTATTAAAAAACTAAAATATGGCATCGAAAAATTCCTCCGCATCGCTGTCGACTGGTACAGTACCCAAGACAAGAGACTGGCGGCATTACCACGTTGTATGGCAATGCTAAGCCTCTGGCCAAGGTAAAAGCCAGCCCTTGGGTCACGGGTAGTGTCAACAAGCCGCTTGGAGATTTCATTGAAACGGTTAATTCGATGTAGTTTTTTAATAAAAACCAGAGAGCATAAACAAGTGCCATTCGCTTCGGAGCGATTCTATTTCTACAATCGCTACAGCTTCAAAGTGACATTGACATGATCACGTGACATTTCGACAGCTTATGTCAACCCATACATTTTTGGCTTTAATGGCTTTTCTACTAGCATCACGCTAATCGAAAGTTACTTTGTCTACGCCCGCAGATCATTGTGGGAAAATTTTTCCTACTGTGCACCATAGGAAATTTATCTGGGCCCTCTGGACGTTCATAATTCCTGATTTTTCACTAAATAAGTACCATATAAGGAAGAACAGGTACCTACACAGAAAGTAGGTCATCATTTGCCTAGCCTTTTCCCAACTATGTTGGAGTCGGCTTCCAGTCTAACCGGATGCAGCTGAATACCAGTATTTTACATGGAGCGACTGCCTATCTGACCTCCACAACCCAGTAACTGGGTAATACGATACCCCTTGGTAAAACTGGTTGTCAGACTTTCGGGCTTCTGACGACCCGTAACGACTGTCAAAGATCCACCAATGACAGCCGGGACCAACGGCTTAACGTGCTTTCCAAGGCACGGAGGAGCCTCGATATGTAAAGATGGTCACCCATCCACGGACCAACCCCGGAAAGCGTAGCTTAACCTGGTCGATCGACGCATGCGGCTGTTATTACTTGAGCTCGTTCTGGGCCCTTTGGACGTTCTTAATTCCTGATTTTTCTCTAAATAGGTCCATATAAGGAAAAACAGGTACCTACACAGAAAGTAGGTACACTTTCTAAATTGTAAAGCGACGAATTGTACCTAAAAAAGAGCTCCTACCAAAAACCACAAAATTCTGTTTATCACGAAAACACATAGGGAAACGTGGAAAGTTTGCATCAAATAATATCGAATGATTTATATATTATTCATCCGGTTGGTTCGGGGAAGCCACTACACCTTTGTGAATAATTTAGGCCGCAGACACATATTATTTTTGCAGGGGCCGACCGCTCGGCGTTTGTCCTATAAAATATTATCATTTGAGGACAAACGGAGGGATGAAATCCTTGAGGTTAATCTATGAAGGACAAGATGAGGTGGATGTGTGGCTCTTGACAAAATATGACTAAATGTTTTTTATTTTACTTTTGTGGGATGGAAAAAGGACTTTCTGTTTTGTTGAATATGGAATATTTTTGTTTATTTCAGTTGATCTTATCGAGGCGAAATCATCTTTCCATTCCTAGGTACCATCTTATATCGTTTTAAAATTCATAATAATTAAAATGTGGTTTTCATTAAGTATTAATTCCCTAACCCAATTATAGTTTCTCTTCAATACCAGTGCACTCAACAAGTAATTAATAACCAAACAATAGACCAAACTAACTGCTTGTTTGGTACAGACGCAAACTACACCGTACGCGTCCAAATGACATGGAATCAATCTGCCGACACAATGGCTCAATCTGCAGACGCTTCTAACCGAATTACATCAGAAACCTACGAGTTACGACTTACGACTAAAAGCATTATTAACCCCTTTCAAGTCACAATCGCAATTTGTGGTTATTTGTCAACCCGTTAATGCAAAGTAAACGAATTTGTTTAATATTTCGGCTTTATTTTGTAACGTTAACGTTAAACGTTACGTTTGGTTGCGGTTAGTGATTGCTTGAAAAATTCTTGTTTGCGGTTAAAGCATATTGTGATGGGGTTTTTATGTTCTTGTAATGTTAGTAAGTATGAAATGAGCGGCCGTTTTGAAGAACTTGTGTGTAAATATTTTGTAATGGGAACGTCTGAATGCACTTTAATTTGATGTCGAATGTTTAGACGGGACGAGTTTGAAGTAACGTTAATCTTTTCTCATAGGTTATGTACGAACTATACCTATGAGAATAGGTCAAACCGTGGAGAAAATATTGGAAATTCAGCAAGCTGATAGCCGGGCTTACTGCCCAGGATGCAGAACGTACATTTTAGTATTGCCGTAGATGCTATATTAGCAGCCCGAAGTTTGGAAGTTGGCGGTGCGATACCCCCTTGCCTTGGTAAGTACGTTAAGCCTTTAGCCCTGCGCCTGATCTCTCACCGGTCGTATCGGATAGCCGTCCGGAGAGTGAGAAAAGAGAGATGCACCTGTGTCTGCGCATACACTTATGCACTATAATATCTCCCGCGCCGAAGGCTCGTCTCCGCCGAGATTGGTCAGCATGGCCAATATTCAGTCTAGAAAACTATTATGTGACTTATAACATCGCCTTGGGTGGGTCTATAAAGGTGTTATAATTGTGATTTAAATAAATAATTATTATATAAGCACACAAAGTAGGTAGAGATACGAGTATGAAAATATCATGGAATGTGTTTTGCAGAAATTCTACGCCAAATTAGAAATATCAAAACAGTAACATGAATATACCAGGACTATTTCACCACAATGCTTTGAGCAGCTTGCCGTAATGAACGTCGCATACAAATGAATTAGTCCCTACACACGTCAGCGGCAAACTGTCCCCAACATTAACAATTGTATAGAACAATACGCTTTCGCTGAACTTCAGAACAATAACAATACATTATTGAAATGAATAGAGCCACACAATATGTTGAAACGAAGCGAAACCACAAGCGAACTCAGGAATTTCCAGAGAAGTTAGGCTAGAAATTGTAAGGTTATATTCAATAGTTAGGGCAGACTTAGCCAGCTCGCCGTCCGGTAAGGACCAGGCCCGGGTCGACGGCGCGTTGTGTTCCACGCGCGCCTCAAAGAGATGTCAGCAATGACGGGGTCAATTGGGCCGATGCCGCCGGGGTCGCGGGTAGTTCGGAAGAGATACCGTGGCCCTGGCACGGGCAGCTGAAGGAACATGGGTGGGTTTTAGTCAGTAAAAGTCTGACACGCCGCTCTGCCCAGAGCGGGAGAAGTCATTTGATGATTTCCCATCCACAAAAAAAAAAAGGGCAGACTTAGCGCCTGCTTCTGAAGAATAGTAATGAATGAAGACCTCTCAACTGTCGATCGGCCTCCTAGAGGCCGGTAACTATAGAAAATTGTGTCACCAACATGACAGTTGACGGTTTAACTAATAATAAGCTCTAGAAGAGACTGGTGGCTCTGTGGTAACGGCCGCGACTTAAGAGTTGGTCGTTGGTTGGAACTCAAGGAGGCACTTTACTTGGTGTAAATTATTTTAACCGGTGAAGGAAAACATCGTGAGGAACCAAAAGTTCTAAGGCATGTGACATCCACCAACCCGCACTGGGTCCGCGTAGTTGATTACGGCCTACTCCCCCTCACACAGAGAGGAGGTCTGTGTCCCAGCAGTGGGAATATTATAGGCTGATTATGCCTACTTAAGCTCTATAGCTCTATTATAAACAACTGTTTGATAATAAATATATTAGATTAAAAAGAGAGACAAGCACTAAATGGGAATTGAATCAAAAATTACAAGAATAAACATACGATTATTAAAAAAATTTTGTTACTGAATTTCATTTAGAAAACGTTTTATCAATACTTATTGAGGTACCTATCTACAACAGGATAGAAAATAGAAAGCACCCAACTGTAGTCAAATCGAATAATTACATAATTATCTTGATAATCGTGTGACCAATGCCTTCTCAATAGACTTGTTTTTGAACCCAATAAGTGTGAGATGAAGTGGAATAATCGATCCGACAAACAAGAGGGCTCCGCGGTGCGTCGATACATCGGTATACGATTCGTTACAGACGTTCGAATTAGAATCGATTTCCGTGATGTGTTCACTTTGGCTTGTTATGTTGTTAGGAAGAAAGGCTGACGCTGTTGTTGTTTGTGTTTTGAAATGAAAACTTATTTAGGCGCGTTGAGCGATTTTTGGTAAGGGGAAATCTTACGGGTTCGCGTCACCGCGTCACCGCGACACCTCGACACCGGAACATGCTATGCATAGTTTTATGTTTAAGTTTTTACTTCTGTTGGTAGTTCCATGACTGCCAATTTTTTTAAGACAGCCTTGGAATGTGATAATGTTTGCCTGCACACTACAAAGTTGAATGTCAATTAAGTTTTGCTTTAATTCAAATCGAGTGCTTTTTAGACTATTCAGCAAAGTAGAGATGAGTTAGATGGAATCGTAGGTATTTCTAAAAATGAGATTACACAACAATCGATGTTCTGAAACATAAACACGTACAACTTTTTAAATTTTCGCGGTTTGTACACATTATAAACAAAACTGAGAACGGGTCTTCTCGCGATACCTGTTTACCTCGTAAAAAGGAATATCGCGAAAGGCCCGTTCTCAGTTTTGTTTATAATATAAACACGTTCAAATTAATATCAAATACGTACGTCTGTGGTCCCTTGGAGCTCTAAAAAACTCAAGCTTTTAAGTCAACGCAATAAAAAATACGGCCATTTATGCGACATATTTTGATACTCGCAAGTAAATCAAATCCTATACCTAGGGTACTTCCTGTTGTCCTAGAATCATGAATTTTGGCAAGAAGCAAAGGTCTCATGGCACAAGTAAAGGAAAAAGTCCGAAAATCGTTAATTTATAATTTTATCACATAACATTTTTTTTTGGGATTACAATTTTAAGTTTGTTTTTGGGATAAATTCTTTTCAACTATGGAACACTTCATTGTGCGTGGTTAGTACGTATAAAAACACAATGAAATATTTTTTCTGTAAACATTTTTTTTAATATATAAAATATTAACAATGACATATTTTCCTGTAAACCTGTTTTTTGCTAATGAACGCAGCGTGTAAGCACGATTGTAACAGTCACCTGAAAGATAAATAACCATTCAAATTCCTAAAGTCACTCCAATGTGTTAAAGTGCACATTACAGAAAGAACAGTTATAATGCTTGTCCTATGTCCGCAATAAAATACAGCATTGATTGCTGACATTTACAATCTTGACACAAAAATTTTGTTTCCCGCGCGGAACGACATTAGATAATTTTTTTTTATATCTTCGTTTAGATTTTAATGAAAATATCGGACATTATCAACATCCAATGTCTGGGAAACATTACGACTTCCATCGGTTTTTATACATCAAAAATAATGTTTCGATCGATAACCATTGATTAGACCCTCTTGTCACATCAAAGAAGAGAGAGTCTATTGTGTGACCTCCAATAATATTTCCAACAAATTTTCTCAAAGAATTTCTATAGTACGTTTCTTATACAATAATAGGATCAAACACGAAAGCTCTCTGATTGTAATTGAATGGACAACTCGTAATGATATTGACGTGTAGAGTGATAACATGTTTAATGATGACTTTGACGATCTGGTGATAAATGATGTGAATTTGTTGGACATATACCAAGTGTTACAGCCTCTTGAAATTATATATGATATACAAAGTAACTTTTGTAATAACACCGGACACATAAGTAATGCTGACGAATTTTAAAAAAGGTCAAGATTGGCATAATAAACATTAAATCTTTGCTAATGGCACATTAACGTATTATGTATTGTCATTTATATTCTTTGCGAAGTGAATAACACTCCTGAAAATTGTTTGACTTCGTTTGAAGTCATGGAGCATGATACTGAACAGATTGTTAGTTTATTGCACAAGGCGAAGTTTTATGCAAATTGTATTTTCAAGTTGACTTCAGAACCATCCATTATTTTTCAGAAACTATAATAGTCTTGACAATAACAACAAAAATGCGTGACTATTTCACAAAAGTAACGTTCGATCTGTTATTATAAGCACTATTGTTTTTGGCACTGCCGCCATGTCATCGCCGGTCACTTGTCACGATGTTCCACACTAATAAATATCCTTCACTCCTAAATGGGTTCGAAGAAAATAATAAATAATTATCATTGACTTTCGCAGTTTTTTACAAATTTAATGTTTAAGACATCAAAGGGGCCTGAGTGGTGTGTGCAATAATTGGTCAATGTTAGGAGGCAACGACGCATGGCCTGCGCACACGCAGTGCCAAATTAAAAATGGCGACAAAAAGAACATTGTTTATGTGACGCCTTATTAACGAGAGATTTATCGTTGACGTTACTCTTAAAAGTTTTCTGTTGTTATTTTTTTGACGTTTTAATTGTGAACCAGATGTTATCTTTAAGCTTTTGGTTAGTTCAGAAAAACAAACGAAAAATATCTTTACAAATTATGAATTCTACTACACAACATATTAAAATAAAAATTGCGTCTAATAAAATAATGAGCTCAGCAGACCGTCCTGAACACAATCGGTCAATGTTTCAGATACAATTTTTTACTTTGACAAATTAAAATTACCCAAACCGTTCGCATGCGACTTTTACAATGACACATGAGCCATGCAACCGACTAGCTGTCACCTCCCCAAAAATTAAGAGCCCCCTAAAATACAGGATGTGTCTATATTAACTGGAGAATTTGACAGCAATAGAATTACGAGCAAAACAGCAATTTTTGTTTCATTAAGTCGATATATCACGGAAGATATTCACGAACAAATAGAATGTGATGTTGGCACAAACCACACACAACAAAGAGAGTGATAAATAAAATTATAGTACGGTGACAGGGATGTCAGTAACAGGAAATTATTCGACACAATCTCCATTATTATTGTTGAACTTTGATGGATTAATTTTCCTGGAATTGAAACAATGGATGAAATCCTAATTAAACAACAATGCAATAATTATGATATCAGTAGCTCCTTATTCGGATTTTGTGGTATTTAATGAAGAATTTCATATGAGGTGTCCTGTTGATAAGAAGCTTTAGTAAAGGCCTAATTAAATTCATTTTTGGTAAAGCCGATCCAAATGAGGAAATAAGAGTAAACATTTCTATTACGATAGTGGGTAACTTACTAATAATAATAAAATCAGATAGATTTTTAAAGGGATAGCCTCACTTGTAAATTGTAATTTAATTCTCTGATCGCCAACCCTAGACGAAAACAACTGACATTTTCTCAAACATTGTATGAATATCGGTGCCACATGCACTGGCCTAATATCACGACTGTCCATTGATATAGTTAGTCCTTTTAGTATGGCGATAATTAACATATTACCCGCTTCTGAGATATAACATGACTTGCTCAGTAATAATACTGCTAGTGTAACGTGATTTCATAGTAAAATTGCAATGATATCATTGTGTGTGTATGTAATGTAGATCAATTATTGTAATTGATTATTATTTCTCGGAGAACATTGGTAGTCTTCGCATACCGATTCAGTTTATCGTTTATTATAGAATATACAATTAAACATTGTAAAATATTAACAACTTTATTTTTTACCAGACTTATATATTGTGTTATTACTTTATTAGTATCAAGTTCAAGCAATATCAATCTGCCTAGCCTTTTCCCAACTATGTTGGGATCAGCTTCCAGTCTAACCATATGTAGCTAAATACCAGTGTTTTACAAGGAGCGACAGCCTATCTGACCTCCACAACCCAGTTACTGGGCAACACGATAACCCTTGGTAAGACTGGTTGTCAAATTTACGGGCTTCTGACTAAGATTGTCAAAGATCTACGAATGACAACCGGGGCCAGTTGGGCCTCGGTATGTAATGAATGGTACCCATCCATGGACCGACCTCAGCAAGCATTGCTTAATCTTGAATATCGACCCGTGCGGCTGTTATTATTTAGTCACGAGCCCCTCTACGAGTATCAAGTTATTACTAATTAAATAGAGACAAGAATAAACGATGTTCTTTGTACCCACCGACATAACTAGGAATGATGATTGTGGTTTAAATAATGTAAAGATGACAAAAACAAAAACATGACTATATCTGATGATCGATATAACATTCATTACCTACCGATTAGAAATATTTAAACATGTTGCTCAATTGAAAAGACATCTTAATCGTCATCCACTAGTAAAAAATATTGCTGACAAGATTCTGTTATTAAGAATAATAAAAGAGCATATAGGAAACGGATGTTGTTATTTGACTTTGTGTCTGCATATCTGTTTCATTTTCAATAAAAAAAATCACCAGACGTAGGAACATTAGTTTTCAAAAATAATATTCTTCTATTCGAATAAATATAATCGTAAAACTGTTAGTTCAAGGATTTTATTAATATCTGTTGATTTTAAAATTAGACGTACACGTAGGTATCATTGGTTGCCTGAATCAACTTCGGTTACTAGTTTCATTGCTGTTTTAAACATAATAAAAAGTATTATAGTAAGCAGTAGTCTTATTAACAGATTAAGGGCGAGTTTAAACCAACCGATAAACTGCGTTCTAGAGCCGCCAGCTTAAAAGTCCACAAAAGAATGATGACACTGACAGCTCTTGAACGCGGTTTAGATGTGTTGATAGCGTTCAGTTTCATTGTTGAAATAGCCCTGAGTTATTAAAAAACTTACCCTAAGTAAGTTGTTATAACGCACTAAATGAGTTTCATCTTTTTATGGCAAATAGTCTTTATTCTCTTCAAATACGAGATAAATCCACAGAAATAAAAGCCGTACGAACACGTTAAACACTTTTACATCGTCTCGCTTTACATTTACTGTGAATATGGCTAAATCAATTTTCCTTTCTGTTAAGTTATTATCCCACATGTTATTCCCATTCTGTTACGTTATTATCCCAAATGGAATTTCTGGAACTGTTTTCAGTTACTACGAACCGTGAAAATTTAATGGAAACAATTGAAGTTTTCATGGAAATTCATTTATACTTTTCTAGTAAGAGAAGAAGAAAAAGCTTACGAAGTGATCAATAAAGTAAAACAAATATAAAAACAGAATGATTATACAGAATTAAACGTGGATTTCAAAACCTTTCAAAAACCTAATAGGTAGTAACTGAACGCAATAAAACGGGCTTCTGCGAGTTGGCTTCGGCCCCTCGAACGCCTTCCTGGGGTCCCTAGAATGTCAAAAACTGAACGCAATAATATCGATACACCAGAAACAAAAAAAAAACACATAATAAATGCAAATTCGTTACCTAGTAATAAGATAATAACGAACAATAAGTTACAGAACTTATTACAAACAAAACAGATAAATATTTGATAAAAATGTACCGATAACCTTACTAAGTTGTTTTATGGTAAACTAGCTGTTGCCCGCGACTTCGTCTGCAATTCAGGATGAAAAATAGTAGCAGTAGACAACATTCCTTACCCAGTTCATGGTCTATCTTTGTGCCAAATTTCATCCAAATCCGTTCAGCCGTTTTAGTGTGAAGACGTAACAAACAAACTCACTTTCGCATTTAGAATATTAGTTAGGATAGAAAAATACCACGCTCTTAGATAACCTAGAAAGGTAACACTGGCTTATTGTTTGTTTTTGAACATACGTTGGTAAAGGCTTTGAAAAACAGGATAATTCACCATTTGTTATTGCAATTTTAATATTCGTAGAGTTACAACTTACAAATCGTGAATCATCACTTAAATCTTTCTAAACAACTATAATGCTATATGCTTCCATTAAGCAAACAAAAAGTATAAAAGTAAATATGTACATATTCATGATCTTCATGCCCCAGATGACCCTAAAGTTTAAGATCAGTTCCATTTAAGAGGTGACAAAGTATACAGATTTTCATAACAACCAAATAATAACGGTTATAATAGCTTGCACTGATATCAACTAACCTAAATTGACAAACACAATTTAATTGATAAACCAGACGAAATGGGAAACAATAAAACATTTTAAACTATAAAAAATATAATTATCTTTGGGTCACCGGTCGGCTGACCCATATTTTGGATATTCTGTACACATCTTAAGTTCATATTATGGATTCTTTCATAATAATTTACTATTGCAACTGATTAGTCTCGCTCAACTTGCGGGAAATATGATAATAAAGACTTGAATACTGCTGCAGGTTTCTTTGATTTTATAAGTTTTTAATTAAAACAAGGTCAAAATTTTATCTAAAATAACAAAACAAGTAATAAAATTGATTGCGGTTGGTAAGACCCGCGAATTCAAAGATAAACTAACCTTGAACCTAACAAAGGTAGGCTTAGTTTATAAACCAGTGTTGCTGGACTTGATTTTACCTTATGAGATACCCGCCAAACTACCCAGGTAGATAAAGGAACATCTACTGAGATTAATCATTCAATTGAATCAGACAAGCAGCAACACGACGGAACGGACAACAAGAGTGCTCACGTAGAAGAATTTAACAAAACCAAATCGGTCAACTTGAACTTGCCCAGTAGTGGACCAACAAAAGCATTATGAGGAAGATGTAGCATTAGCTTTTGTTCACACCCCAGCACGTGTGATCCGACTACCGTCCCTCAAAACGTCATTATTTGCATACCAACTGGTTCCGTCTATACGATATTAATCAAAGGTTTTATTAGTGAACATCAAAGAATAAGCACAATGCTAAGATCTCTTATAAGGTACCCTCAATACTATTGTTACTTTTGTCTGAGGTTGATTTATGAGCGGCCACTGTTGTTGGCCCAACGTATTGTGATGTCAGTTTTTGTTCGCCCGCCGACATTGTACTACCCCTTCGACGGTCCAGCGCGGATGCCTTTATTCAGGTTGATCTCACTTTGATGCTTCTAACTCGGTACAATGCCCTGTGTGAGTCACAACAGATTTTACATGTATGGAATTTGCATAATTCAAGATGTCCATGCTCGCGTCCATAGTAACCGTTCTAATGGATTTTATTTTTGCTTTTGGCGAGAGTTTTTATTAGATTTGCTGTATATTCGATAACATTGGTAAGTTATTCCAAGAGTGTCTTGGTAAAACTGTTTTTTGCTTCAAAATATGTAATAATACAATATTTTGGAATATTTATATATTTCCGCCCTAACTCTTAATAGCTTTCAATATCATACGTAATCACATCATCAAAAATTTACAAGTAACACCGATTTTAATTTTACTTTCCCATCTTATAACCCTTTGTCCTTCATCAAGTCCTTGACCGTCCATTGTGAGCATTGTGCAACACAAAAGAGCGGCTGCGATTGAGCCCCGCATGTAATTTTCATGGTTCGCTCCTCACATTCACGCTTCTACATCCACTCGCTTCCAAATCATTACGTTCCATACCTTTGTGTCTGCCTTCCCCGACTTTATTACGCGGTAATACTTCATTGTGCACATCTTATTCTTTATTAGACATAGCATTGTAAGCACTCTCTTGATTGGCTCTCAGTTTTTTTTCAACACTGTTTTGAGTAACGTTTGCGTCATCAATACTAATGATTGCAACCGGTAGCACAATACTTATTGTTGTGCCGGTTTTTATTTTGTCTGTACAACTTTTTTCTTCATCTTCAGAATTTACATCGTCATTACATTTAGTTGGATTTTTATTACTATAGTTTAGTAACAATAAAATATTGTTGGGATCAAACAAGAGTCGGTGGGTTGCGGTGCGGGCCTTACTGGCTGATCAATAAATATGTCAAACTGATAAACAGTTTGCATAGATTATGATATCCCAATTATACGACGTGATTTATTCGTGAGTATTGACTTCATTATGTAATCTATTCTAATTTTGGTGATAGCTTGTGAATATATGAATGCTATTAATAGGCGTATATTAATGTATTAATGTAATTGTTTTGAGTTAGGGAAATAAAGGCAAACATTTTGCGAAAATAGCATTCTTCTATTTGATTCCGTAAATTGCAGCAGTATACGCAAATAAAATACGAAAGCATGCTAACATACATTTATAAGAAATAAACCATCGATACAATAGATAAAATTTTATGGCTCAAACTATATAAAACACATATAAACGTATAAGAGATCTTTGTCCGGGCAAACTTTTGTACATAACGAAAATTTAAGTCATAAAAGTTTCATTATAATCTCAAAGATAGCAGAGCAGTCGTATGATTGAACACCGTGCAAGAAGTGAGCACGACCATCTCCGAACGTAAGGGGGACTATACACACGCGATCCAACAGCTGTTTGAGACTGGACAAATATAAATGTCCTTGGTACATGAAATTTTGTAGACCAGATGTTTGTCATTTCTTTTGATTATTAATAGAACGAAGATTTTAAAATTAGGATTTGATTAAATTAGTTTTATTTGCTGTACTTTGGTATTTTTTTACATAATATATTTTAAGACCCTTATTTGCTTACATGTACCTGTCTGTTGTATCATTATTAGGTTAAATAAATTCAATGTAGTATTTTCGAAAGCAATCAAATAGAAGTTTTATGTAATCCTTTATAATAACTGAAAATATTATCTAACAGTGATTTCCATTTACTAATTTACAGTAAATAAGGCTTTAAGTTAAATTGACTACTCGTTTTAATTCTCTATCCTCGTGTTATATTTTATAATGATTGTCACTAATAAAAACTTTATGTTTAAGATAAGCTTATTGAGAGATATGCCACTGTTAAACTAAAATTGTGTGTGAAATTACCTTAGCTGTTAATCCTGTTAAATATTATATGTTGTTCTTTATTTGCTTTATTAAATGTATAATTAGTGTGAGTCTTGAAATTGTTGATTGAATTTATTTTACTATCCTCCTGTCGTTATGGTAATTTGAATGGTGAATGTTTTTCTTCATTTTTACATCTCCATCAGAGTCAGCTCAATGTTCACTTCCGTTCTAGCTATATCATCATTCGATTGCATTTTGCTATCAGATTTTTTTGTCAGGTTCTATTTTCACCAGAAACGCAGCGACGTTACCAGTCACTGTGTGTAGAGTTCTTAACAATCTAAATCTGTACACAATCCAGTCATAAAATATGGCTCCAACAATAAAACAGAAGTGGTCCGTACTACTTCAACACTGGCAAAAGTGCTCTATATTCTTAGAAGGATGAACTTTTTATTACCATCCACTGTTTAATTTCTTCTAATCCAACAGATTATAGTGTATATTTAATTTTGTTCGACGGTTATTTCTACAATGTTTTTGTTTAACATTTTATTCGTGCTATATTTTACATTGTTATCTTTCTGATCATTAATATGTGTAGTAATAACTTTGACTGTTTTTGGTGATTTTGCATTTAAATTTATACTGATTTTTGCTATTTTGCGGCGGATGTTTTTGTAACTTGATCGTTTGGTTTTGATGAAAAATTATGAGGACTCTGAAAAAGAGTAGGTGTCAGATTTTATCAATAATCACTATTTTAGAAAAAAATGCATGGAACTTGAAACTCAATAGGCAAGTCGCTCTCATAATATTTTTACCTATAAATAATTTTCCTCTGGACGTGTCTACAAAAAACTGCCGGTATACCTAAAGCTAAATCCGAACAACAAAGCACCTACATAAATACCTAAACATTTATATAAGCTTCCATTTAACTAAGAACAAAGTGCTACGTCACTGCAGCCAGCCACTAAATAAATCAGACGAGAACAATATTACCCCTTTATTATTATTTTTTATGAATTATCGCCTACATCTGATCTCTTTTTATTTTCTTTTGTGTAGCCACCGGTAGCATTCATCATGTTAGCATGTTATTGTTACACTCTTTGTAATGACGCCCCTAGATGTGACTCGAATTATTTTTGGGTTTCAATTTTATCGATAGTTTCATTTGTTTCAGTATGGATATTTCTCTATTTTTCAGCTGGATAGAGTGTCCTTCTATAGGCGTTAAGTCAAATTTTTATTTATGTTCTCTATATAAACTTAACCAGTTCAGCCAAGTCTAAAAAGATTTAGAAACTGCTATTTGATGCACTGTATTTATAGTGTTGCGAGTATCTTTTTGTGATTCTAGCTACATTTGTGATCGCACTAATTTACGAGTACGAGTATATTGAATAAACTCGTCTACAATCGGGTCCAAATATCGAATGCTCCCATCTCTATTATACATTAGTCATATGAATTCGTTTTGCTCCACCTGCACGGTTCATTTGTGCGGATTAAGACGCCCTTGATAATATCCAAGATGGATTCTGGACTCCAACACATTCTTTCTATATCCCAGAGATTTGTTGGATCATAGAGTATTAGGATGCAATGCAAACGTGTCTTGTTATGTGTTACTATTGTAAATGTGTCATTTGTTTCTTGTCATTTTTGTTTTTTTTTTTTGTAAGCGTACTGGCTGTTTGTCGTTCTGCAGTTGAGGATGAGATGATTATTATTTTGTTAGTTGAAACAGCATCATTATTTTCTTTAGGTAGAGGAATCTAGCTGTAGCATATATATGTATATATTCTATTTCTTATCGTCTAAAATCGAAAGCTACTAGTGCAAAAAGCTTTTCATTAGCTATCAATTTCAGCAAAACATCTTTAATAAAGAAACCTTAATCTCAAATTCTCACCGTTTCGTAAACTTCGACCCCAACATCCAACAATTATAATCACAATAATTAACAACCATTAAGATGACGAAATGAATTTCTCCGACATAAAAAATAATAATTTTACACGTCTTCGAGCAAAGCTATGAAACAACCAGTTTGTTTATTACGAAACAGTTTCATAAAGTGTTAATAACAACAAACTAGTAGTTAGAGTTAAAGTAATTAACGCTAACCTTACATTATCTGCTATTAACAATAAACGTGGACATGCTGTTAACACACATATTGAGGACGCCAGCGTTATGGATTTTCTAATAGCAGCCGTGAACGTATGAATCCAATTATAATCTGTAGTTGAATTTCATGTAGGAACTAAATCAAAGAAAAAGAAAGTAGTTTACAAAGATGATCAAGATAAAGTAATTGATATGAAATTTCCATTATTAGAATACATTATAGTCATAGATTCCAAAGGTAAAACGGGTATTTTTCCCTTCCAAATGATCATATAACCGTTGGCAACACAGAAATCGTCCACACAGTCATGAATGAACGTTTATAATATGTTATATTCGCGTTCACAAACTGAAATAAACGAGCGAACGGAAACGGCCGTAATATTATTAGATACGACAATTCTATTATTTTTATTCGTAACATATCTTGGTAGATTTATACGTGAATCTGGCTCAACTCGGTATGGTAATGATTCCTAGAAGCTATGGCGTTTTACACCTAATTGAAATTCTTTAATGAGATCATTCATGGAATATGTTTTGTTTATTTTGTGGGATATGATTATGAACTTTGAATATGTTGGTTCAGTTTCAGTTAAAAGATTTTTAAATGCACTATTTCATTTTTTTAGGTGGTTAGATTGATTGTTAATCAGAAGTTCATATACCAATATTGTAGGTACCCGTGTAAATCTTGAAACCTATAAGTATTGATTATATTGCTAAATCATCGCCGTCAATTAGGTATGCACAATAATAAATTGGTAATCCGCACAGTTTTTTAGCACTGTCCTGCCCGCAAGCAAGCTTTTTATAAATAGCACGTAAAAATAAAAACTCTTGCAATTATAGGTGCCATTAACTTTAAATATAAATACCGCGCTCCAAGGTCTTCCAGTTACAAATATTTTGGCGCCGAAAAAAATGACATGGCGTATGCCGGTAGAATTTATTGAAAAGAAGTCTTGTATCGCTTTGAACTATATGTAAATCATAATAAAAACCTATGGATCCCTGAATATCATCAAACATGTAAAAGAAAATAATTTATAGGTGATAGGAACATTTGTGTTCTTATTTTTGGTCGGCAAATGTCGTATGTATGACTGGGAGCATCTTTCATGTGGATCGCCACGCATTATTTATAAGAAACACTGTTCTGTTCATTGTTTCATAATAAAACATTAATTTTGTCAACGGCCACGGCTGAACGCACCGCGACAATATTAGAACTTCCGTTCGAGAAAAAAATGTTCGAGATTCGATAAAATTTAAGCGAATGTGACTGCTGAAGTATTTTATTGTCATACTGAATTGTTCTATCATACTGAAAAATGTGATTATGTCTGTATGGTTAAATTATGTTTATTTTCCAAGCTCACATTGAGGAACATAAACTTGCGAATAATCCTGACAGAAAAGAAAGACATTTCCGTCTAGGTTTTGCTTTTCCTCATTTTTTTTAACAACGATATAATAAAATGCTGTGGTATATGTATTGTAAATATATGTTATAATGTTAAAGGTATGTAATGTTTTGAAATAAAAAATCATTTTAACAATAAAAAGATAGAAAAGACACTTAAGAACTCCCAAGATTGCTGTCCCACTTGAAAATTCGATGGGAACCGACGCAAATGTCTTGTACGATTCAAAAAGTCAACCGAACGGTTTCGCACACATGCAAATCTTGTACAACTCCCAACAAAAACAAAAAGCTCTTCAGAGGGACTCCGACAAAAACAAAACTACACGTGCAACTAAAATGGAAGCAAAAAAGGTCAACAATATGCCTAATCTACAATCCGTGTCACAGGCTAAAGGTTACGGAAGGTTGAACAAAAAACCACCACAAAACAAACCATGTTCAGACAAAATCGACCGTAAAGCACTCTTCAGAGATTCGATTTTATATTCTATTTCATTCATTTTAGAGTTTAAATTAATTATGATTTCAGGGACAGGATCTGAGTGGCATTGTTCGTACCTTAGGGAGTAGGTAGTGACAACAGATTTTTGTCTTTTTTTCACTCATTTCACATGTGGCATCGCAATCCTGGACGATATGTGACACATGTGGCGGTTTTAGGTTACTTCACAATAATGACTGGCTCTTCAGTTTCTCATGCTTTGGAGCTTGGAGCGTCCATTACGAGATTTTGGTTGAGTCTAATTCCAACTGGTGTCAATGCACCTTTCTTTTTGATGTTCACCTTTTACAGTTTTTAGTGGAATATGATAGCTCTGGTCATCAGTCAACAGGTGATGTTTGTTTTGCTATTCGTGTCAATTTGAATTCTTTCATTCTAATGCGTAGGTATACTACTGATATTTCTGTTTCATTTTCTGCATTACTGAAATCAAATATTTCTAGCTCTTATACTCTGATTGCTTCAACTTCACGACCCATTTTATCAGTAAATTCAAAAGAGTTAATATCTAAAGTTTAAAATGGCAGCCAAAATAGCCCGAGCGTTCCCTACGCTACATGATCCAATATTTTAACGACACAAAACAAAACATATAAATAACCATTGCACAGAAGTAACAACTACCGGAACGTATCTGGACAATAAATTCAGATGCAGCCATAAATAGACCAATAAAAATTATTTTACGATACATGAGTGAGCTACATTAAGACAATGTTGAGGGTACAATATACAATGAAAACATTATGGTTTAATTGATTTGGCCACAATGCTCTTTATGTGAACACTGTGCGTAACAAAGATGTTATTGTCTATCAAGCAGACGTCTGGAAATACTTGACCGAAGACAAAATGGCTTTGTACCGATGGCAGGCGCCAACGGTAATTTAATATGGATTCTAATTAATCAGGTTTGATTCTGGTGTTGTGTTTTGGCGGCGTGGGATACGTTGAGGGGTTTAATTTTTTTATTAATCGTTAGTTTAAAAATGTTGTTTAGTTGCAAGTAGAAGAAAAACCATCTTTAAACAGAAATTCCACAATATGAACTAAGTTGGAAGGTTTACAAAGACATGATCATTTTGGACTCGGGTACAGCAAAGTAGAAGAGAGGAAATGTATCGAAAATAGTAGCGTCTACTTGTTTATCGTATAATAACCGGCCAAGTGCGAGTCGGACTCGCACACGAAGGCTTTCGTACCACCATACAATATTTTTAGCACAAAATTTTTTGAAACCCTTAAATTTTTAACGTTGTTTGATTTTTATTATTTGTTATTATAGCGGCAATTGAAATACACAATCTATGAAAAATTCAACTGTACACGTATTATGGTTCATAAAGTGCAGACCGCTGACAGACGGACAGTGGAGGGTTCCGTTTGGCACCCTTCGAGTACGAAACCCTAAAAGTCGTAGTTTTCTAGAGCTAGCAGGCCAGAATGGCGAGACTAGAGACGCTAGCTCCTGTTTGATTACGTCATCAAATGTAACTAAAAATCCATCTTCTATTGTTTCCGTGAATTACTAACCAATAGCTCATTCGCAGACATACTGACGTATTGTTTGTTAAAATTCTACCTTACGTTGATAAAATCATCAGACCGCAGAACCGCAGGCAGAACCTACTAATATCGTATTATCTAGGGTACCTATTGTATTGTAGGAAATAAACACTTACCTATACATAAGTACCAGGTTATTCTAGTATTAAGGATTACCATGAGGATGTTATTTACCTGAAACAAAAATATTAATATTTATTAGTGAACAGTAAATAACATAATTACTACATAATACACACATCAAAAGTGTCTAGGGATCAACATATATTTTTGCAATAACTTTTCTCCTGATTGATATTAATTAAAATTTTCTTTAAGGATTCATCAAATAAAGTGTTTTCGTTTGTCACAGTAACGATAAACCAAGTCACCTTCGCATTAATAAAGAAATTTGCCATTTTCCTAATAAAGGGATTTTTGACATTTGAACAACTAACATTAAAGTTCGAAAAAAAGACTGAAATAACAGTTTTCTTTAAAATTTTATTGGGTAACTTAAACAATTAATAATCCGTGTTTCTACCGCGAACACTAACAACACAAGAACATCGGTTTGGCATACTCAAAATGAGTTCATTCAAATCACGCTGTGGAATGGCCGCCCATGTTCGTTGCAACAACAAAAAAAGGTCTTCTTGCGACTGGATACCCTCCATATTCGGCAGAGCTCTTCTCTGTAGCATATCCCATGCATGCTCAATCGGGTTCAAGTCTGGCGACTGAGCAGGCCAGGGCAGGACATTGATGTTAGCTGCGGCGAGAGTCTGTCTTACAACTCTTGCGGTGTGCGGTCGTGCATTATCATGCATTAACTGAAATAAGGGACCGATTTGCACTTGTAGAGGAACGATGACGTCTGATACAATCGTCTCAGCATAAATTTGAGCGTTGAGGTTGCCTCTGATCCAAATCAACTCAGTTCTTCCGCCGATCCAAATACCCGCCCATACCATGATGGTTCCACCACTATAAGGATGGACTTCCTGGCAGGATTTTAATCGCTGTTGGCGTCCAGGGGTTCTCCAGTGTCGTATACGTCTTGTATCCGGTCTCATACCAAAACGAGACTCATCAGAAAAGCACACGAAACGCCATTGTTCTTCTGCCCAATTTCTGTGTTCAAGAGCCCATTGATATCGAATCCTACGATTGTGCATTGCTATAGGTGGTACCCGTAGCGGTCTTCGGGAATGAAGGTTCACTTCATGCAAGCGGTTTCTGACTGTTTGGTCGCTAATTAAGTTCCCTGAAGAGTGATGAAGCCTCACGGCTAACATCATGGCGGTTATAGTTGGAGCTCTTCGAGTTAAGATTTGAATGTATCGGTCTTGTCTCCGTGTGGTGCAGCGATACCGTCCTCCATGGCGCTCAGCCACGGTACCAGTGCTTCGGTAACGTGTCCAAAGTCGACTGATAACACTCTGACTTGTATTCAGAGCTAAAGCCACAGTACGTTGCCGGGAACCAGCTTCTATCATTCCCACGGCTCTGAGCATTTCTTCCCTGCTTAAATGACGTCGCCGCTCCATAATAACGTTGGTTTTAATCAGTAGTAGGGAAACAGTAGCACTAATAATGTCTTCAATGCGTTGTATGTTTTTATAGGGAAAATATTGACAGCTGATTTTCATCTTTTACTCGAATTTGATTCACAGTTCCTGATTCAAATTATGAAATGCACCAAAAAGGATCCATATAAATTTATAAAATCATAAATTTATTACAAAGCCACATCTCAATCTCAAGAAATCCGCATAAAAATGCTTGATCCCTAGACACTTTTGATGTGTGTACATCATAATAGTGATGTTCTATAACATCACTATTATGATGTATTATGTAGTAATTACTCGGTTGTCGTACTTACCTATGTAAGTGCGATTATTTTCGGAAACAATTTTATTTAGGTATCATGGGTTTCTCCCTTTTCTACATGTAATAAGAGTTAGAGACGACTATAAGGAACACCTTCGTGGAAACTGACAACTTTCAGTAACCTACTTGCTTATAGGATTTTAGGGTTGTCCCTAATACAGTCCCTTGTGGAACTCCATGTGCAATTTGTAAAAAGCAAAACTATTTTCATGAAAGATCTCATTTAATAAATCCTTGTGCCACGGAAATGCTTAACAAAAAAATCAATACTCTATAAAATCTTAAATAAATTAACAAAGCACCCACATGGGTCTCATAAAAAATGGCAAGCGCAGGATTCGAATAGAAATTCGATATTATTTTTTTCCCAATACGCGATGCGTCCAGATGTGTTAATGCACTACATGTGTTCAGTTTATCTCCAGTACAATACGGTTGGATGCCTGCTCATGCCTTGTCTTGCTCGAATTATTTATAGATACCATTCCATCTTTTGTTTAATTATAATATGAATCAATTTTTTTCCAGCAGGTTCATAGAGTGGTACGCTTTCGAAGCTGTACCTTATTGGTGACTCACCATTTTTATTATGAAACTTTTGTAGGTTTATGTTTAACACTATACACATAGAAGGATGGTGAATATCAAAATTTTGATATGTTATTTTGGGATTTTCCCTGATCTTCTACTAATATAGCTTTATGGATTTCTAAATAACATCAAAACAATGAGTAAACTGTGCACCCAAAAATAAATATATCGGTACCATTATAGGTGTTCATGTAAGTATGTATCAAATTTTTGACGTCAGTAAAAATTGTACCTAATACTGGAATAAGAGAAAATCCAGCTCAAAATACAATAATCAAAAACGATGATACGGCTAGTACTACATAATTTAACACTGACAATATTAATACTAAATCTTTCACTCCCCTAGCAGTCCCCCTTAATGGACTTAATACAAACATCATTAGTCAGCCCTTACTTCATCCCCATCTTAAATCAGCAGATGTCAATGATCAGCGTCGTTAAGTACGCACGAAGACGTATCAAGCTATAGGTACATATCCAATATAACTTGACCTCTCATTATACGAAAAGCCTATACAAAGCGAGGTCAGGTTATACTGAAAAAGTATTTGATATGTCGACCAAAAAGACATTCTAAACAATAGTTTTAGTGTGTGTAAAATGAACCGATACTTGATAGTTTCTGTAGAGCCCATAAAATCTGTCATTAATGCCATAAAAGGGAAGAACCGCGTCGAGAGAGTTATGTGCAGGAAATAAAGGAAAAGGGCTCTTTATGAAGTTAACTGTTTGTTAGGTTATATCAAAATTGGAGGGGCCCTTGGCCTGTAAGTAGGAGTCGATAACGGTTGCGGTTGAAAAGGAAAATGTTGTGAAGAACGAGCAAGAAAATTAATTGCAGCGTTTTCAGAAGGCACCGAAGGCAGCTTATGTTTAAGTTAGAAAATTCACGGGCACTAGTTGTTAAGAGAGTTTAGAAATAACTATCAGGGAGGTAATTGAGAGCGTTCAGTATAATATAGTGATTAGTGATGCACTTGCCATTTTTTGAGCAGTTTAATAAATTAAAAAGGAGTACAAAAACTCAAATTGATAAATTGATCGTTGGAATTAAGCTACGAACTTGAGAATGCAGTTTTTGTTGCATATGTACATTTTTTACTTCGCATACTGTACATGTATATGCCAAATGCCAAGCAAAAGCGATACCTATGAAGTTTTATTAAAGAAAAAATTGGAAGTAGTTTCGCTTTTAGACAAACATAATATTATAATGTAAAGAGGAATACGGTTTAACAAAATACTGGAACAGAATTTGCAATACCCAGAAAAAACCCCGTCAGACGCAAGTCTATGAACGGAAGTCCTATAACAAACGCCTTGGATTATTATTATGATAACATTTTTGACCATAAAATTGAAACTATTACGTACATAGACGCATAATAAAGAGTTTTACGAGCTAACATCGAACGCAAACTAAATATCTACAGGATGCAGGATTATCAAACAATGTATGGCTTTAATCTGAGAAGCAGTTAAAATATTATAGCGTTTTTATTATTATAGATTTTGTAGAGAATTGATATCAAGGTTCTTCAAAGCATATATCGAGGTTCTCCAAGGATGACATACATACAGGATACTGTAAAATTAAAATTTTTCGGCATACAAGTATGTAGAAGGATGGCGAAGAGGGCTTTTGGCATTGTTCTTTCTATATATGCCTAGTTGTACACAGCCTAGAACAAAACTAATATAGGTAGGCAACAGTGTGACGTTTGCAGAGGTCAAAGATCATAAAGTACTAATTGTGGCAGAAACAGTGGTGTGGAAAAACAGTGTCAAAAGCAGAGATAATATCTATTTATCATCATCTTTCTCCTTCCCTTAGACCCATACCTCAGCAGGACGCCATGGTGGTGCAACCAGGTCGCGTCGCCAACAAAATGTGTGGGTGACTGCGTAACTAAGCGGACGCCAGGTGAGCCACCCTGTGTACATTTAGATGGCAGCGCGACCTGGCGACGTCGCCATGGCGTCCCGGTGAGGCATGGCTGTTATTCCAGTATATTAGGTACCTATGAAATTGCCGTTTTACATACAGAAAATCAAAAATTTTTTTTGAAAGAAACATTGTCGATGCACTTTTGCTATTTTAATAAAAGTTCGTTGATGCCTTTGCCATAGAAATCTTGGGGACGGGAATCGATGAATTCTTAGAGGCTTTTTTCGCCGCCTCAATGGATTTTTAATGGAAATTTTTCCCCGGGGCTCATTGTTAAGATCAAAATTTCCAGAACGGAAGCGATCAAACCAAAAACGTACCATGCGTTCACTTGCAGTACCTTGTCCATATACTTCGTTAATATTGCATGCTGTCTGTGCTGCGTTGGTGCCACGACGGAACTCGTATTCGAAAATAGCGCACTATTTCGATTTTTCCATGGTTATAGAAACATCGATATCAAAGAAAAATCGAACGGAGGGAAAACAAAGGAACAACAGATTTTTTTTAAATATCATGCTATATATAAAATCTATTTGAATTTGGAATTCTAAATAGAATGAAAGATATTGATCTTCACACTAGCCGATATCAAAAATCAGCAATTTCATAGGTAAAGACCTATTATTTTGGGTCGGCGCAACATGTCTTTTTCTGTCACACTTCTCTATTAGATGATATACATCATAGTTTGCTAATGATAATTTTTAACCTATTAATATTTGGACATGAAAGATTTTACTAATGATCTTTGTTAATCTAGGTAAGTATGGTTTATACCTACGGATCGCGATTTGATACGCGGCGATCATTCTCCATTCAAGCTCATAAAATTATAGTAATTTATGTCACATAACTGGCTCTTAAACACTATTCTTAACTGCATATCAGTATGCAAATTAAATTATAGGGTAATAAATTACTACCCCTGTTCATAAAAAACATGACTTCGTTAAACGTTTAATAAATCTTAGTTGTTAATGTCGTTTTCTTTTAAACAAAGGGAGATTGCAATCGTTGTAAAAGTAGAACCATATAAAAGTTTCCGTATCATCATTCGGTTCTATATCAACCGCTCCTGAAGTCCTGAATACCTACATAATATATGATGTGGATATTTTCTTTTATGCCACTACTAAACAATCATTGTCTACCTGACCTAATATCATACTTTTTCAAATGTTCAGCCCTAGAAAATCTGATTAGGCTGTATTTCTGTCTACAGCTTTACCTGTGAAAACAATGATTCCTATTTGCCAGGCGCTCTGACCACAAACAAAATTCTTACATACGTCTTAGAGAAATGATATTAATAGAACCTACCTATATTGAAGTCTATAATAATAAAGTCATAATATCCATCTGTCCAAAAATATTTTCATAATAATCAAAATTGAATTAACCTTTTTACTAAGCAAACACGTGCAGCCGGATTTTCCTCCTGCTTTTTCCAGAGCCAACGATATAATTATTCGATTCTAAATCAATCTCTATACAATACATGAGCAATATGTCAATCGATTTTGTTCCGACAGGCATTTTTCTCTCGTTCAAACAAACAGACGTCGTTCTGATAGTAACATGTTTACTTTCAAACGTCACTTCAGCTATAAATTATAGGGAAATCACATTAATCTTTGTTTGACTCAATTTTGGAGCGATTCGGACTAACGTACGTATTACTGAGAAGTTTGAGAATGACAATATACTAAAATATTATGAGGATTTTCTTAGAACGCGTTGGGATAAAATCATTTCATTCAAGTTATATGTAATACTTTAATAATAGAAGATTATAATTAATCCGTTGATGCTGTTTTAGTCCTCTAGAATTTATTTTAGGTGCTAGGTAATTTGTCCATTTGTTCTTTGTTTTAATTTTCTAGTTTCAGTAGGCGTGGCTTTCAATAAATGACAGATATTTTCGCAAAAATAGAAACGTTAGGATCACTTCAATCAATATCTAATTCCCAGACATCGATCCCACAAATATTAGGACAATCATCAATAATAAGATCAAACTTGACTTGTAACTCGAACAAGACCCTGTTTCACACGTGTCCCATAAAGGTATTTCTTTAGAACAGGGTCGAATGTCCCTCGACAATTGTACAGGAAACTCTTTATTTTCTATATCCACGACGGAGAAGAGACGGCACGTAGAAGACTTGCATTGTGAGCTCAATGTGGGGATGAACAATGGAAATTATATGGTTCGTATTGATAAGACTGCCAAGTTATATTGGTAAATTGAACAGAATATTAAGCCCTACGTATTGTTGTACTATTTTGGAAAGTCCATGACGATGCTCACTCAACTTACTGCGATCTTCAATTGTTTAAAAGTAAGTAAACCGTCGCGGATTCTCACCGTCCGAATTTTAAAGTTATGTTTGATTGTTTGTTTGTAGAATAACCCTATCTACTGCACTGATTAGTATGCGTGTATAATTATTGTGAGTTCTTATCTAAATCTCTTTAACATTCCCAAGTTTTGATATTTAGGTCTATCAAGTTTTCTAGTCTTGTATTTAAACTTTTTCTCATTTGGCAGTCAACCCATCCTTGTTATTTGAACAGTCTTCGGGTATTATTTCTACGCGTGCGAAACGCTGACAAGCAGATGCGATGGATGGATATACACGGAAATCGTAATTAGATGTAGGTTTATTGAACCTTCCAAAATATTACTGGCAGTGTACAAGAGAATATACTTTTCTTGAATTAATAGATTCTTCAGTTTTGTCACTTCTATTCTTTACCATAGGTAAAAATAACAAAATATATATGCAAAGATCGCATAGGTAGCTAGAAAATCCTACGTAGTCTTAGTAAGCACAGGTAAGGGAGAAAATTATAATAATGCTAAAAATAATCAGCAAAACGATTAATAAAAGACATAGAAACAAACCATCCAGCCAGAGAAAACATAAGAATTCAACCAAGATCGCCGATTTGCATGCCACAAAAAGCATATTCCACTTGGCACTGTCAATTCTTTCCCCAACAACAATGGCACTTCCTTAGCATTCTGTAGTCGCCCTCCAATAATTGCGCAATAACTACACAATAAAACACGTGCTAGCAAACAGAAGGGTTCCGTACTACAAATAATAGGGACACCTAAAATGCACACCTACTGGGGATTCTTTCGTTTGGCTGGGAATGGTACAAGTTGGAGACTGAAGCGGGATTCTACGAGCATGTGAATCTACTGAGGTCTTGCGGTATAGGTATCTATTGGACCAAAAAACCTACTAGCCAATATAAAGATTAGAATAAAAAGGTATACCGGTTTAGAACTGCATGGAACCCTCCCGATGGAAATCCCGTGGTTGGAAAAACCGTAACGCAAGTATTTCTGTTTGAGGTTTTCCAGTCTGTTGCGCTAACTGGTTTTAATTGTTTTGAATTGTGACACAACTGGTTTAGATCTATCGATATTTGGTAGTTTTTTATAGGAATGTATCTAAGGGCCGGTTTAATTTGTAAAAAAACCTTTTTTTTTTAATTTTTAGCAGGTTTGTCCATTACTTCTTACTCTTCTACTTTACTTCTTTCTTCTTCTTTACTTCTTCTTCTCTTCTACTTTACTTTACTTTTTCATTACTACTTACTCTTCTAAATTAGCTAAACATACTTGCAATAGTACCACTTCGAAATGTCAAATGCAAATCGTATACATATTTCAATTAGACCAGAGAAATAAAAAAAAAAAGAATTGATTCCCTTTCCAAAAGGTAGTTTTGTAAGGAGAAGAATGTGCAAGAAACTCCATAGTTACTTATGAACACACAGAATAGCTTTATATGTTCTGTGCATGAACCCACGTGAACAGTGTTGCTGGAATCCGAACCCAAACCCGGGCTTTTCACTCTAATTTTGGGAAGTTGTTGCTTAGTGGAGCAGTTTTAAAAACTCGCTCATCGGTTATAACTTTCAAACCAATTCCTCTTTGTCCTTTTCTAAGACTCAATGAAAGAAACGGAAGGCGTTGTCTACGGGAATTGTGGAATTATTTGGGGGTTAAGTCGGAGGGCGCTATCCATTGTGGGGCCGTCAATGAAGTTTATTTAGCATAAAATTCTATTCAAATAAATTTTAAAGAGGTGTTAATGCGTTTTGTGAAGTATGTGTATAATGTTTGTTGTTCAAGTTAAGGTTAGGAAATGTGTTGCAAATGTATTTGCGTATATACATACACTAGCTTCTGCCCGCGACTTCTTCCGCCTATCCCCCGACCCACCGCGACGAATCTCATCGCCTGCCCGTGCTTTTACTTCGTTTACCATTTTATTTTTTATTTTTACTCAGCTCCTAAGCGTCATAGCGTGATGTTAAATAGCCTATAACCTTCTTAAGGAATTGGGCTATCAAATGAAAAAATATTTTTTTCAAATCGGACTAGTAGTTCCAGAGATTACCCCCTACAAACAAACTTACAAACTAATTTTACCTCTTTATAATATTAGTACCTATAGATACACCGTCACACCGTCACCGTTACATGTACCGTCACTCGGGTAGAAATTAGAATGTAGCTATACGGACGAATTTCTTAACTGTCTTAAATGTTTAGGTTTTTAATTCGAGATTCACAGATGACTCCGCCCTGGGGTGTAAATGTGGTGCCGTCCCACAAACAATGGGGCACTTAAGATCGTGTCCAGATCGTGTTCTGCTATCTGCACGCTACAGGAACTCATGGACGTTACTGAAGGTGCCAAGCTCGTAGCCAAATTCTGGGCTGACTGTATATAGATTGCTATCCACACGCTAAGAAGAAGAAGAATAGGTTTTTGTAACAATTTGCAACTTAATGTTGAGGAGGAGCTCGTGGCTCAGTAATAACAGCCGTACGGGTCGACCCATCAGGTTAAGCTACGCTTGCCGGGGTTGGTCCGTGGATGGGTGACTATCTTTACATACCGAGACTCCTCCGTGCCTCGGAAAGCACGTTAAGCCGTTGGTCCCGGCTGTAATTCCTGGATCTTTGACGGTCGTTACGGGTCGTCAGAGGCCCGAAAGTACCTCACCAAGGGGTATCGTATTACCCAGTTACTGGGTTGTGGAGGTCAGACAGGCAAGCGCTCCACGTAAAATACTAGTACTCAGCTGCATCCGGTTATCCGGCAGATTGATTGCAACTTAATGTTATGTACCTAACTTCTTTCTTTAACGTCGTTTAAATTAACCTACGGAGTATGGCAGGAGAGCTTTCTGAAAGAGAAAGCAGTTGCCTATACATATAATTGCGATTAATAAGAACTTTATTCTACGCCATCTTCCTTCCTTCATGATATTGCACAGTATTATAATGTTACAGTAGTTTATCTTCATAGAAAACGGCCGAATCGACGCGCTTCGAAATTTCAGTATATAGGTACCAGTAGGCAACAGTTAGAGTACGCGGCAATTACGCACGGACGGACGCGTATTTACCTATCTGCCGAGCGGCCATAGGTAATTAATTCAAGGTCACTGTCCAGATAAACTACTGCAGCTTTATTATTCTGTGTCATGAGTCAGTGACATTTATGACTCAGTTATTGGTACCTACACTCATAGCAACTCTTAAAGTAAGGGAATATTCTTTCTTAGTCCTTTGAAATACTATAGCCTTCTTTTCATTAGGTATGTAGGTACCTAAAAGGCACCACAATAAGGACTCAGACGTTATACCTAAATGTATTATTTACACCGCACAGTGATCCAAATCGACAAAGCTAAGGACAAAATACGTAAAATTCCATTCAATAAGCATACTACGTATTTCTATTACACATGGTATTCACAATGGGACGAACAAAGCAGAGACGTGGAGGGAATTAATAAAAAAAAAATCGAGGGCAAAGGTAGGGTGGCGGAAATGCTGCCAGTTTGAGTCAAAGCAATGTCACAATGATGACGTGAGACGTGACCTACCTATGTGATTTGGCCGGGTAGTCCCAAGTATTTGTCTTGTAAATCGGATGGGTGTGTCGGATAAGAATCCTAATAATAGTGTTATGGTGTCTTTTTCTCTTTGGATTTTTCAGCTGGGAAAGTTTTTCGAAAGAGTGTAGGTACTTGTACGAGTGTGTCTTGGGATTTGAATTTAGATTCTTTCAGCAGTTTGAACTAACTCTTGTGTTCCTTCTACGAATTTGAAAAAAGAAGTCATTGAAGAACTATAATATTGTGAGGAGTCATAATTTGAAGCTACGCCATTGCTTCGTAGTGGACAGTATTATTAAAAGTTTTGAATAAAAACTTTTTTACAAAAAAATACAACCGACTTCCAAAAACAACACTACAATGTGAAAAATAGCTTTAATTTCAGAAGTCGGTGTCTGATTAAATGTTTTTTCGTTTTTACCACCGACTTCCGAAATGAAAGTTATTTTTCACTTTGTAGTTTTTGGAGGTCGGTTGTATTTTTTTGGAAACAAGTTTTTATTTTTCACTTTTTAGTGGTTCACATGTGCTTACCCCTTCACAGCGTACCGTCGTGATGTTATGTTATGAACTGGCGTAAACAATAAATAGATGTGAGATTTCAGCAATCCTAGTCCATTTGCTATCATTTATTGAGGAGTTCGGTTGCCTATCTCAGAAGTTCTTCATCAGATCTTCACCAAATTGAAATGGGACCACTCCGAAAAAGTAAAGAAAGAAAGAAAGATAGAAAGAAAATACGTTTATTTGCGGTAGTACTCTTCCAAAAATTATCCAAATCGCTTCAAGTGTGCCTATAAAATTGGAAGAGTTCTCTATATTTCTCCAGGATCCCATCATCAGATCCTGACTTGATGATATTGGGACCACCTGGGAAATATACCCTTTCAAACAAAAAAAATAATCCAAATCGGTTCAGCCATCTTCGAGTAATCGGGGAACGGTTCCGACGAATTGAGAACCTCCTCCTTTTTGAAATCGGTTAAAAAAGGACTCAAATCTTTAAATTCATTAAAACTGGATCAATTCTATCGCAGAAATGAATAATTACTAACATTTTTTTTTCACTGCTAATTAATGTAGCCTGTACTGGTTGTATAATCTTAATCACACACAGAATCAACACGAGAAGGATCTAATAATATGGTCATTAGCAAATATTAGTCAACTTGTTGCAATGTAACAAATGTATTCAAATTAAACATTATTGCCTGAGATTATGACATTGCTTCTTAGAAATTATAAACCTACTAACCCATTGGGAAGTTTTACCATACCTACTTAGCAATAAGTATACAGGGTGTTAGGTAAAGCTACTTTAACGGCGTGTAGTACTCATGAAAATGAACAACTTTTATCATGGAACTAAGCCTGAAATATAAAAAAAAATCAGCTGTCTCGTACATTTTGATCGCGTAGGTTTTGCACTTTGTAGAGAACAGCTGATTTTCTTTTTCATATTTCAGGGTTGGTTCCATGGTAAAAGTTGTTCATTTTCATGAGTACTCTTTAAAGTATGTCCCTCGTTGATCCTAACACCCTGTATTTATAGTACTTACATAATATAACATAACATCAAGCCTGTTAATCCCCGTTGGGTTAAGCAGAAATACCTATTTTACACCCACATTTTGCCAGTTATGGTTAAGTCCTATGTAATAGGGGGCGAGCCTATTGCCATCAACCGAGCATAAATCCAGACTCTGGGTTGAAATTCCTGATGAAAGAGCCCAATAACACACATGGCCGTTTTCACCAACCCTAAGCGACACTTAAACGAATCCCTAAATAAAACTGCACTGTTGTATTATAAACGCTAAGCTTAACAGCGCCGAGAGTTGAAAATCCAACAGTGCAATAATATTTAGGGATTCATTTAAGTGCCATTTAGGGTTGGTGAAAACGGTCATAAGTATAATAAGTAATTAAGTAACTTAATAAATCCAGATCCAGAGTAATTGTAAGATTAATATCGTGTTTATTTATTTATTGGACAACCAACAAAGCATACACTAAAAAAAATACATGTTAAAATAGCGATGCTATTATCACATATCATAGTGTAGCCTTAATTAAAGGCTGCCACGGCAAGCATAAAATATAGGAGTAAAAAAAAGCAGTTACAAAAAATATTCTACTTATCT
This sequence comes from Cosmia pyralina, assembly GCA_946251885.1. Classification (NCBI taxonomy): domain Eukaryota; kingdom Metazoa; phylum Arthropoda; class Insecta; order Lepidoptera; family Noctuidae; genus Cosmia; species Cosmia pyralina. The sequence continues at coordinate 17,311,079 of OX276342.1, read as the reverse complement.
AGATGATCTATATATCTTAAAGACAACAGAAACTACAATATTAATTTTAGTTTTTCACCTTTAGGACAATGCCCTATGCAAGACAGACTTAACTTTATGTAAAGAGTATATGTATGAGAGTGTATGTTATCATTCTTAGTAATATTTAGTTGTTTTTTTTTAAGTAATTTTAATTACTTTTGGTAAGTATACGAGTACTTACTAAAGTTAGTCTTACCGCAGCAGTTTTATTGAACTTGAATAAGGAAAATTAATTATTAGGTATATGTACCCGAAAACCAGACACAAACATTATGCAAGAACTATAAGTAGGTACAAACAAATAAATTTATGAATTGAGCACATCGAACAAAAATAATTATAGGTTCGAAGAACGTGTAACGAAGTCAAAACCTATTTCAAAAGCATTTCGGTCAAAACCAAAAGCTGTTTATGAAAATCTAAATGAAAAACCCACTCAAAAACACATTACAGACAGCACCCGTTAACTTTAAAAAGTCATAAACATTGAAAGTCGCATCGTGACCACAGTGTTTGATTTAAAACATCTGAGGACAAAAACCACATCCTATAGATTTTATTAAAAATATTAAAAACTAATAAATTGGTTATTAAAATCAACCGCATCTTCGGTTTTATGAACTTTTCGACGTTGCCTATTTAGTGTCTATGGTTAAATAGATCTATGGTTACTTTTTTTTAATATTCCTCGCATCCGGTGCATGCAAAGGTTTATATTCGATTGGATTTACGACTGTTTTCATTGCGTGGCGTTTTAATATAAATAAGTTGTCCGTTTCCTGTTGGTTCATAACAAAAATAATATTTATTAAAAACAATTGGTGTAGGTAGTTAGTTATCCTAGTTACTGGAACTGGTACGCGTTTATTATTGTAATGTTTTAGGTATGTGGGTACGTAGTCTTCCTGATGTGCTTTGGCGGTAGTAAAAGTTTCTAATAACTGTGTAAATTAAAATTATTATGGAAGGAATACAATGAAAGTTCAGAAGTGCCGTATGCCCATGCTCCTGCTAATTTCTTAAATGAGATCTTTTACAAAATGAAATAAAATTATTTACTAGGTAAGGTTTATTGGGGTGATTACGAAATTGAGGTAACTTCGATTGATGATAATTTCTACCAAACGCATCGGCATTTTTGTATAGCGACAGCGAAAGACGGCGGCCGATAAAATAGCGTCCAATCATTATGTTGTCAATATAATTATGTAAAATTGGTACGTGCGTTTGGTAGAAATTATCATCAATCGAAATTACCCCATTATCTTAATTACCCCAATAAACTCTACATTAAGTTTTCTATTCATTTTCATGTTTTCCCCTTTGACTGTTTGTGATCCGTTAGCAATTTAAAAAAAAAAACACTGTGGTTAACATAATTACAAAATTAACATCCACAGTGGTTAAAACAGTTACCTATTAAATTAACATCCTAAATAATTTCCGGCGAAATTTTCAATATTGAAAGCGGAAACTTAGAGAAAATAACACGCTTTCCTCGAATTCTTCTTTTATCTACTTTCATATTTATTAAGTGTTGATAGTAGCCATCATATTTTAATGTTTTATCTACATCCACTGAAGTGTAACACTACCATTAAAGTCTACTGCTTATTTCCGAAACAGAAAAAGTCAATAAAAAATATTAAAAAAAACTGGTACAAGATCTGTCATTGACACTGTATTTTCTCTAAAGTAGACACAGTGTAAAAATTACAGATCAACAAAAAATACGTTTGTGTAGAATGTACTACCTACCTACATATATCGAAGAGTACGTTATGTGTGTTTGTCTGTGTGTATGTGACTCGTAAAACGGAGGCGCTAATTGATGAGTGTCGTGGCGAGCGGTGATACGCCCTGCGTTTGACAGCCCGACAACTGAACGAATTTCCTATACTAATGCTGGACACAGAAATAGCTTAGAACATTCCTAGCACTCATTACCGTCAAAAATACACGATACGAATTTGTACGGAATATTTTGCCGTTTTTTCAACCACTGGTAATTTTTCGAGTAGGTACCTAAGTTTTAAACAAAACTTAAAGTTTGTGTTTTTGACCAATTTATTTCCTTGCCACTAGCTGTTTACTTTCATTAAGGGTCCCGCAGACAGGCGTGACGCGACGGTGCGGTGGGATTCTGATATAACAATTTCCATAAAGTTTTCATAGAAATTGTTCTACTAGAGTCGTATCCGCCTGTCTGCGGGAACCGTTACCCAATGATTTAATCGCCTTTATTTTTTTTTTCTTTATTAAATAGAACTAGAGTTCTTAATAACTGATTACAATTTAACCTAATAGACTAATAAGCAATTTAACTCTAACTTATTATTTTACGTGATACATTTTGTTATAACTAAGAATAACGTCAATTTACACTTTTTCATAATTTCGTAGCACTTTCTTAGAGTCTGATAATGTTAATAAAAACACTTTGTTCATGTGTCATATGTATAGCACAGCATCACTATTATTCATTCACACTTTACACTAACTCAAATGGTTTAGTTCTCTTTAGCCTGCGCACTATGTTCGTGTTCTCTAGCAGCTGAATTGCCTCGACATTCACGTCGGTGAAGTCTGTGTTCGTGGCTTCAGCAAATTTTTGGATGATGGTGGTGACGAGTTCCATTTTAAATCGCCTTTATGATATTTATATTTCATCTTTAATTTATATATGTAAGTATTAAGTCTACAATATACGACCACGATAAGACTGTAAAATTTCTATATCTGCATAAGATCTGTAATTCGTATGGTGTAGGTTACATATAGAGAGGTATATAACTATTACCTATATTCTATGAGATATCTATCCAAGAGGAAATGATCTCAAATAATGATGTGATAAGATGACAGAGGATGAAAATGAATGTAGTTCAAGCTGCTAAACTCGATGAAGACAAAATAATTACTAACTAATAAAGTTTTTTTTTTTAATGTTTTTTTCATATGTACTTATTTATCTATATCCTCATTTATATTTAGAATTGGTTCTCCTCCACAAAAGTGAGAACAGAAGGAATCTACTACGCTTTGGAATTGGCAACTAACTTCATCTTTCTGACTGACCGACCCCTTGACAATTCAAGCCTGTACCTAATTGGTTTACCTAATTGAAATAGGTAGGTAAATGCTTTAAGTTTAGATACAATTTATAAAGATAGCCTATCATAGAGCTTAGCGTTACAAAATGCACAGTGAATTATAATATAATCACACAGGTCAATTAGATCATTTCGTGCAATCAATGAAATAAATAAAAAGTCCGCCCAAATAATATAGGTAACTACGAAGAGACTACTTAAGAGCCCCCCTAGAGCATGCGAAGTTCATACAAACGAAATATCAAAATAATTTGTAAATCAAACATATTCTGAAGGTAATAGTGTGTATTTATTCCGATTGTATAACAGAATATCTAGGATCCCAAATATATATATTAAATAAGAACAAAGATAGATATGAAATATGAGAAAAATAAGTTTTTTATAGAAATTTCAAATTTCTCATCTCGTCTTTAACTCAATGTCCTTTCAATTCAAAATATATATTTGGGAACCCTAGAAATTCTGTAATCCAATCGGAATAAATACACATTAACTTAAGAATATGTACTTATGATTAACAAATTATTTTGATATTTCGTTTTATGAACTACGCATGCTCCGGCGACTCTTAAGCAGCCTGCATACAAAGTTCAATAAATTAATTTCTCAAGAGTTTCCTCATTAAGAAGACAAAAAGTCCCAATTAAATAGTACCGAATGCGTGCATACTTTATTTCAAGCGACCAATCGTATATCTCGAAACCTCACTGTCGTTAACAAATTGACACGTTTTTATTACAAAAAATCTGGGGATCATTAAATGAAATTTAAGAACGGAATAAACAGTGTTCCGAACGTCGAACGATTTCGACAAACAACGGATCAATTCCCGTTAATTTACCGCCTACTTAATTTTTAAATTTAATTGCGGTAATTTCGAAGTCAATTTACCTCGACAACAATGCTGACGCAGTAAAATTCTACCATTGTGGCGGTCATTGTCAAAGTTTTACCGTTTGTTACCGCTTGTTACTTCAAAGAAAACCTACCAATTAAGGAGTGTCACTTGAAATTAGTCGTAAATGAGACAGACTGTGAATAATCAGTTAAATCAGTGTTCAGTACAACCTAATCGGACATATAAATTATTTGAATTTTGTTGAATTTATTTTTTTTAAGTGAAAACTTATTTGAGCGATTTTTGGTAGGGGAAAATCTTATGAGTTCGCGTCAAGTCACGCGTCATGTCACACTGTCTGTCGGCAGCTGTCCCCATGACTTATGGTTTTTTCTTGTTGTTAATATTTTTACCCTTTTGAATGAGTAAATTGTGCTCTTACTCATTTAATAAATAAATTAGGGTTATTTTAAAATTTTCCACAGCATTTTCATTTTTAACAATCAGCCTCACATTTATCATAAAAAAGCTGTCAAGTCACCTGAATTATAGTAACAATAATTATATACAACAAGTGTTAGTAAATTACAGAATTAATTTATTTATTAATTAATAATAAGTTTTATTATAATATTCGTACTTAATAAAATAGATAATTATGAAGACATGTAACTAAAGAGATGATAATGAAGCTCAATTTAATATTTTATTGGAATAAGTTACTTCAAGTGATATTCTTTTTGAAGTATTCAATCAGCCTAGCCTTTTCCCAACTATGTTGGGGTCGGCTTCCAGTCTAACCGGATGCCGCTGAATACCAGTATTCTACATGAAGCAACTGCCTATCTGACCTCCACAACCCATTAACTGGGTAATCCGATACCCCTTGCTAACACTGGATGTCAGACTTTCGGGTTTCTGACGACCCGTAACGATTGTCAAAGATCCACGAATGACAGCCGGGACCAACGGCTTAACGTGCTCTCCGAGGCACGGAGGAATCTCGGTATGTAAAGATGGTCACCCATCCACGGACCGACTCCGGCAAGCGTAGCTTAACCTGATGGATCGACCCGTGCGGCTTTTATTACTTAGCCACGAGCTCCTCCTCCTTTTGAACTATTATTATTTAGTTTATTATGTTATGCATGGTAAAAGAACACCGCAGGTTTCTAATTAATGTAAGTATCTATGACTAACCTACAGTTTTTCTAAGTAAAATGAGTAGGTAAGCGAGGTTTGTAATAATGGAAGTTATAATAATATCAGGCGCTTATTGTCCTACTGCAGGGCAAGGTCTCTTCTCATACAGAGAAGGCACGAGCATTGATCACCACGCTTACTCAAGACGGATTGGCAATTTCAGATTTATACCTATTAACTATAAGTCCATTTTTGCTCAGATTTTTATCCTTCCCCGATGCATGTCGGTAATGTCCAGTACCTAAGGAAGTTTCATCAGGTAAATATTCGAGAGTTTTGGTTTATTCTGTGACGACTAAAATAAAATAATTAATAAATTACGAAGAACCTATCCGCGAAAAGACGAGATAAAAGACGAGATAAAAGCACGTCATTATTTATTTGAAATTTGTATTTTTCATTGACAGCAAATTATTGCAAAAAATAACTCAAAAGTGCATCGACATTAAAATTTACTTCCTCAAAAAATAGTCAAGTTTAGTCTATTGAAGGCAAAATGTCTAATTACGTCCAAAGAAAACGTATAAAAAACTTAATAAAAAATAAAGCAAGCGAAGAATCTATTGTAACTAGATAGGTATCTTAAATAAACACATTCAAAAAATGTCAAATGTCACAAAATGACAAACCAGTAATGCAAACTGGTTTCTATACAAATGTACACAATAGTATTGCACAGTACCTAGGTATTTCATTTATAAAACATGTCGCCACAAGAAGATCTCTTTTATCGGATTAATAAGATAAAAGAAAATGCTAACGTTTTTTTTTTTGTCCACAATTTTTGACCGTTGGCCCACTGTGCAAGTTGTAACTTGTGAAAGAAATTTTAAAATATTACGTAACTTTTATTTTTGATCAATATTATAAGTTCAAGCTAAATAACTTTATCAAGTATTATTAGACCAATTATTTATTCAAATCGTACTTATGAAATATTTTTTATTGACAAGTGTAGATAGGTAAGCACAACAGTAACTCTACACAATTAAAGTTATTGCCATCCACAATAATAACCCTATTTATAGAGCACATAAAATAACCGAGAAACAAAAGTTTTAGTCCAAATAAAACTTCAACACTCTACATTTAAAAATATTAAAAAGTAATTTACGTACCTTCAGGTGCAATACCATCGTTCCTCTTGCTTTTCCAGACATCAGAAAAAATAGAAGTGCGACGTAAACTTATAAAATAAAAAAAATCAAATGTAACAAAACTAATACAACACGTTAAATTGTCCGATCACACCGTTTCTTTGGCATTATTTTCACAATCATAATTATCTGGTTCTAACTGTTAAAGTCACAAACTAAAAAATAACACACAAGCAAAAAAATAACACAAAATAAAAACAATAGTCCGACACAAAATATTCGCAGTAACGTTCGAATAAAGAGTTCGTGCGACCGCTCCGCGATCGAACGCGTTCGAAAATTTGAAATAGGAACGTGATACACGTCTTGTGAACGCGCGGCGCCGATACACAATGCTGGCAGATCGAAGCGGGTCGACAATACGCGCGCGCTACAATACCGCCCCCCGCCCCCCGCCCCGCTCCCACGTGCGACAAGGACGCACCGACCTAATGTCACTGCCCTATGAACAATGCCGTCCTTCGGCACCCTGTTCTCTCAAAAAATGAATCAAACATCATATTTTGACCACAAAATCTCAATTAGCACACCGGGAACTTTCAGCCTGGAAGAAAATTCGGTGCAATTCTATTCATGACAACGCTTACAATCAATTGTCTATGCGGAATAACAGCTTTCATCCCGCGGAATCTATACAAAGCCGTTCAGCCCATCCTTTTCTAGCGGCCAATGTGTGCGTGTCGGACGGTCGCGCTCTCTCCCGCTCGAGCGCGCGCGGCCGTCTAGGCGAGGTTTCATCTCGCTCTAAGCTCCGCCCTGCGAACGTCTTTGAGTGTGGCGATCCCGCACAGTGTGCGTACCGCGGTGAATAGCCGGGCATTGTGAAACCATTTTCGCACACCACAATGAAACTCAGGTGGGTGTGCGCTCTATGAGGGCGTTTAAAAAGTCAATACAATCTCCGTTACGTTTGTATTTGTGGAGAAAATTTTCTTTATTCACGAATGTTGGAGGATCTAACTGGGCGTGTTATTGTGCCATTGTGTCGTGAGGCGTGGCTACAGGAAAACGTTCTATTGTGTGCTGCTCCGATTGTGCTATTGGCGAGCTCTATTGTTATGCGAGACAAGGGTTTCCCACCAAACCTGTAATGTGACGCCAAAATGAGCTGAATATTTTGATGTCACCGACTTTTTTGATATTTGCATACGCAGCTATTAATCAAGAACGATGTCATTCAGTCAGTATTGAATTTAAATGAGATAAGATACGCGTAAAATAAAAAAAAGGAAAAATGTAAATTTATTTTGAATGTCAATGTCGAAAGTTCTATTTATAACGGGCTACGATTTTAGAGGAACTGTAAGTGGGACGTAGTACGACGTAATCCCTACAGATCGCGCCCAATTTACGGATTCTACTTATACAATTTGAAACCAGCATAAATTGCTCTGCTGATTTGGCTGATTTTATAAGAAAAACTAATGAAAATCAAGATATTTTGGTACTAATATGCCAGAATTATGCTCACAATCACTCCTACTACGTATGTTACGGGTACTATAATAACTACAGAAAACATCATAATAGATTTAAATAGATCATTTCATAGGAAAATTTAGATCGTGGCTAAGTAGTAACAGCCACACAGGTCGATCCATCAGGTTAAGCGACGCTTGCCAGGGTTGGTCAATGGATGGGTGACCATCTTTACATACCGAGACTCCTCCGTGCCTCGAAAAGCACGTTAAGCCGTTGGTCCCGGCTATCATTTGTGGATCTTTGCCAGTCGTTGCGGGTCGTCAGAAGCCCGAAAGTCTGACAACCAGTCTTAGCAAGAGGTATCGTATTACGCATTTACTGGATTGTGGAGGTCAGATAGGCAGTCGCTCCATGTAAAATACTGGTCAGCTGGATCCGGTTAGACTGGAAGCCGACCCCAACATAGTTGGGAAAAGGCTAGGCAGATTGATTTCATAGGAACGTTTACCTACTGTGAATCTTGTACCATTACCTACCTACATAGGTAAGTAAGTAGGCTACATGTCAATAATACAGTTGCCTACTCTAGTACCTTAAGATCATGAATATTCAGCAATAAACTTGATAGCATAATTTCTCTCGAACTGTGACGTTTCCACGTGCAACTTTTGAAACGTTATATCTTTAATTATTATTTTTTATAGTTGATATGAAAACTAGCTTTTACCCGCGTGGACGTCGCAAATTATCCTACGGGAATGTTCTACCGGGATAAAAGGTATTCTATGTCCTAACTAAGGTTATGGTCTATCTGTGTGCCAAATTTTATCTAATTCCGTTCAGCCGTTTTTACGTGATTGAGTAACAAACATCCAAACGCACAAACTTTCACATTTATAATATTAGCTAAGATATAGTAAGATTGACTCTTTATTTCAGTTCAAAGACAGAGTGGGTCACTTTACGACACATATATTTTTTATTATACTATTTAAATGTAATAAAATAAAGATTAGGACGATAAAATGTAAGCAAGTCGTCAAAAAGCACGTTATTTTTGTAAATAATGTAAATATGTTAGATATTAATGAATCGGTGTGTATGTTTAGCTAATTAGTGTGTTAATTGACATATTCCCATGACTTTTTTCATTGAAAATTCAAATATTTATTAGATTAGATAATTAAATTCTTTAGTAATTTTTTGGCGACGGCGTACCGTTTCCAAACCACTGTGCTTGTTTTTATTTTCCTTTTACACTTAAAATTAACGGAGCATTTATACTAACTTGATAAACTATTAAATAAAGCGGATAAACCGTGCCGGATAAATACGTAAAAATATTTGTTTTGCCATGTTTATTTCCCACAATATAAGTACCTATGTAGATGCAAAATTTCTCTCTCTTGGGTTTAGCGGTTCAATGTGGCCGTCGAGTTAAGGTCATGGATCCAATCTCTCCATTAGACTATTTTATAGATCATCCGTCTGTTTTCGAGTCCAGTCATATAATAATATTATAAGTAGGTAGGTACTGTAGAGGTTTCATGCTTTGGTCAAGCCTCGACAATGTTATACTGGCTGACATTCAATCATTCAAATATTGAATGTGTTCTAGAAAGAAAAACGAACCTCGTTTTTCTTTGTAGGATGACAGTTAGATTCTGCTAGGGCTCCGCGTAGAACCAATTTAGTTAAGGAGTGTGAATTATAATTTATCTGAAACTTAAAATATAGCGGCCATCAGTCTTATTCATCTAGAGTCCCTCTCGTTTCGTTTCCTTTCTCGTTACGGGTCGTCAGAAGCCCGAAAGTCTGACAACCAGTCTTACCAAGGGGTATCGTATTACCCAGTAACTGGGTTGTGGAGGTCAGATAGGCAGTCGTTCCATGTAAAATACTGGTATTCAGCTGCATCCGGTTAGACTGGAAGCCGACCCCAACATAGTTGGGAAAAGGCTAGGCAGATGATGAGTCCCTCTCGTTTCATTATTAATATAGTAAATCTCCAACTGTGAGGTTCGAGCCCTCACAGTACTTAGGTAATACTTACTCCTCTCATGCACCAGGTTGTGGGTTCAAATCCGGGCTAGTACCAATGCGACATTTTCAATCCATATTATGTAAGAACATAACACACATGGACATTACTGACATCAGCGATGAAGGAAAACATCGTGACGTAACCTAGACATACATACATACATAAACTCACGCCTTCTTCTCACGGGGGTACGCAGAAACTACAGAACGCCACCTGCTACGATACTTACCATACTGCTTTTGCCTCGTTTACGTTCATACATCTGGTCATACACATACGCCGGTTGCGAGTACTACGCACCTGACCTTTCTGAAGAACATCACCAATAAGGTCACTATAATATAAAGTCTTCAATGTACGTAAAATACTGGTATTGAGCTGCATCCGATTAGACTGGAAGCCGATCCCAACATAGTTGGGAAAAGGCTAGGCAGATGATGATCTAGATGTCTTCCCTCCTCCCGGCGTTTCCACTCACATCTGACTTATAAATACCTTTTGTTAGTCGCCTTTCATTCATCCTCTCAACATGACCAAGCCATCTAAGCATACTCATTTAAATTTTTGTCACTACATCTTCTTTTAAACCGCACCGTTGCTGTATCACATCATTCCTCTCCTCAACCACATTCACATCATCACCATTCACAGTCACATCACACATGCATTTTTTCGCAGGGAACGCATTTCCTAACCTAACCTGGATTTATAGTAGGTAACTAAAAGAAAAGTAGGTAAAAAAAAAAAGTCTGAAATCGCCAGCACGTCTTGAGCAAGCGTGATGATCAATGCTCGTGCCTTCTCTGTATGAGAAGAGGCCTTTGCCCTGCAGTGGAACAGTCATTCTGCCTAGCCTTTTCCCAACTATGAATAGCAGCTGAATACCATTATTTTACATGGAGCGACTGCCTATCTGACCTCCACAACCCATTAACTGGGTAATACGATACCCCTTGATAAGACTGATTGTCAGACTTTCGGGTTTCTGACGACCCGTAACGACTGTCAAAGATCCACGAATGACAGCCGGGACCAACGGCTTAACGTGCTTTCCGAGGCACGAAGGAGTCTCGGTATGTAAAGATGGTCACCCATCCACGGACCAACCCCGGCAAGCGTAGCTTAACCTGATGGATCGACCCGTGCGGCTGTTATTACTTAGCCACGAGCTCCTCAGTGGGACAGTAATAGGCTAATATTAATATACCAGTATGGCTTAGCTTCAAAATAATTGAATAACTAAGTTCATAATGAAAGGACTCGTAGACTACAAATTTTAATCAATAAACATTATGTATTTACTCCAATGCTACGAGTATTTATAAAATTAGATCCTAAGCAAATCATTTATTCCTTTGTAAACATAATACCTAATAAAACATACATATGAGACCTTTTCTACCCAAAAACAAACACATAACATCCATCTTTTGTATCAAAAGGACAAGAAACCTTCCTTTGAGGACAATGTGACCCACATATACGCGCACGCGTGTAAGAATGTGTGTCTCGGGGGTGTCCCCATTCCCTCATCCCCGATGTGTGGGGGTATTATCTGCCGGGGTTGGGGGACCGTGGCTGTGTTCCAAGCTTTTATTAGCCCCCGTACGGGGGTAAATTACTTTTGTTTGATGGTTTGTAATGAGTATTTGTGTGTATGGAGAATTTAATAATTTGTAAGATTATTTTTTGGGTTTTATATTTTGGAACGAATTTCCTTACCGCACGTAATCTATAGAATTTATATGTCACAGTAACATGGTTGATGCAGTGATATAGGTAGTTATATCCCTAGGGATATAATTTTAGACCATAGAAATATAAAAGAATTTTTTTTTATATCTAAGTAGGTATGCTTATACCTACCATAATAAGTAAAAATGAAAGCGGTTCATAACTGTCGGAGTGCCTTAATTTTGTTACTGCGACCAATTTCGATGTAGCGCTCGCCGGCCGCTGGCGCGATACCACTCGCTTCGCTCGCTCCACGACCTTCAACTCGTATATCGCATCCGTTAGTTACCACTGGGCCACCACTGCTCTCGAGAGCAGTGGAGTTATCTCAATCAGCCCCCTGGCTACAATAGCACCGGGTGATCTTATTTTTTTTTATTAGAACGTTAAATTACAGAGGAACAAAAAATAAAATGTTTGTTTTTCCTTATAACATGTTTTGTTATTACGTTTACCCAATACCAGTTCCTCGTTCATTAGTCACGTCATGATTCCCCCGTTAGTCATAGGTACCTTATTGTACACGGTACCTACTTGGGTTTGAGAAATTCTCACGCTACGCCACAAACAACTGTAAGCCACAAAACCACAAGATTAACAACTTACAATTACCTACCTACCTATGTTATTTTAAACAAAAGTCTCAATTAATATAAATAAACACGAAATTACACAAAATAACAAAGTTCCAGGTATTTTCCCCCTTTGTCCCTCTAATGAAGATTATCGACTAAGGAAGCACCCGAAACCGGGGCCAAGGCAATTACTTGATTGGCTTCTGGTGTTTTGTTTATCCCCCTTCTCCCCCAGAGAGTGGGTCTGTTTGAACCGACCCTACTCCTTTATAAGTTCGTCAGTTTCAAAGATTATTTGCCCGTAAAGAGATTTCTGAATTTTGATAATGTTTTCTTTGCCTAGGCTCTGTTTTGTTTATGGACGTTTTAATTATTTTGTTTTCTGATAAAAATTGGGATTATTTTGTGGTTTTAGATTATGGACCGGTTGTTAAGACTTATTTATTACATACTCTTTAATTATTTTTAGATTTTAATGTTTTAATTTAAAAAAAAAAGGCTAACCTACTTAGAGAAATGCAGTAGGTGGTGTCCATTAAGAATTTAAGATCAAATCAAATAATCGTAAACCTGAGCATTTAAATTATAATTAAAATAAAGATCAAATCATAAAACAGATTGTTGTTTTATATTTAAATGGATGAAGAATTTAATGTAATTTAATTTATTTAAAATTATTTAAATGTCGCTAATTTAAGTAAGTAAATATCGCAAATTGCGGATTGCATCTTCTTTAAAATCCAGTTGTTATTTATTCGTTTAATTTAAATATTTATTTTATTACACAAAACAGAACACGATACCTAAGCACCATTTTTTTTTTTAAAAAAATCTGGTTTAAAATTAAACATCGAACTTCTTCCGTGCAAATCCCGAAGATACCCGAACGCCGAAATTTTTAAAACTGGAAGCCGCTTCACCTTAACCGATGTCAAGAGAGGGCGCGCTGGCTAATTGGCGTCACTTAGCGCGTCCGCGGCCTATCTATTTAAAGATCTTTGCCTCGCTTTGAATCTAATCCGCGCGAGTCCATGTCTCATTGTGGCATTTCCGCCTCTGTTGCGCTCAATGGTGTGGTGGCTGTTTTTTTGTTTAATTAGGACTTGAGACTGGTAGCTGATTTAAAGGTATTGTCCGTCTTTTTTGTCCAGTAATTCCGTTGGATCTTTACTTGGATGGTTAATTTTAGAACCGGTGTTTTTTGTGCTTTAGTGAAAGAGATTTAGTGATTGTAGATTTTGTTTTGCTGGATTTAGGAATTCCTTCTTTTGTGTGTAGGTATGTGTGTTGACAGTAAAAACTGACTTTATACTTACCCCCTTATTCATGAAAAACTAAAACGCTCTACAAACCTATTTTAGTTATAAAAACATTTTTACAAAAAAATACAACCGATTTCCAAAAACAACACTACAAAGTAAAAAATAACTTTAATTTCTGAAGTCGGGTATCTGGTTAAATGTATTTTCGTTTTTTGCCAACGATTTCCGAAATTAAAGTTATTTTTTACTTTGTACTGTTGTTTTTGGAAGTCGGTTGTAATTTTTTGTAAAAAAGCTTTTATTTTTCACTTTTTAGTTGTGTACCTACCCCACACAAATTCTAATACCACTACCTGCAAAACAAACTAGAACATCATCCATATAAAAGTGGGGAAAAAATAGGTACCTACGTAGGTATTATTGAAGCTAACTCAAAAACTATACCCAAGCAAAGTTAATCAATTTTATATGGGACCAACTTTGACGTAATAGGTTGGGGAAAAAGTTTCTTCGCATTTTTTAAGAAAATTCAAAACATTTTTTAATATACATTATTTACATTTATCTAAAGTATGTAGGTACCATTTTGTTCGATAACTTTTTGCCATCTTGTAGCTAGGGACATGATCCCATTGCTATAGAAATTTTGGGACTTCTGATCAAAATACCGCGACAAGTGGTTTTGGCAGTCCTCTCGTGATGTTAACCTGACACTGCCTAAAGAATTCTGAAGAGACCGAAACAGGTGGAAATCTGAATGTGCAAGGTCAAGACTATACGGCGGATGCATTAACACCTCCCAGCCAAACTCTCTTAATTTTTGCTGAGTGGCTAAAGATGTGTGAGATCTAGCGTTTGCATGATGAAAAACCACACCCCTTCTGTTGATTAATTCCGGCCGCTTTCTCTCAACTTCTTGCTTTAATCTCATCAGTTGTTCGCAGTAGAGTTCAGAATCGATGGTCCTGCCTGGTGGTAACAGCTCATAATGAATAGTGCCCTTCCAATCCCACCACACACACAGCATCACCTTGTTGCGAGTTAACCCGGGTTTCGCCACAGTCTGTGAAGCCTGACCGGCCATTGATCACGACCTTTTTCGCACGTTCTTGTCGTACGTGATCCACTTTTCATCACCAGTTATCAGCTTCTTCAAAAATGGTTCGGTTTCATTACGTCGTAATAAAGAATCACAAATGAGTACAGGGTTCATTAGGTTTTTTTCAGTGAGCTCGTGAGGTACCCAAATATCGAGCTTTTTTGTGTACTCAGTTTTTTTCAAATGCGCCAAAACTGTTTTGTGGTCAATTCCCAGTTCTTCAGCTACGTCGTAACTACTGATATGCCGATCTTGCTCCACTTTTTCAAAAATGGCATCCATTTTATCCGTAATAGGGCGACCAGAGCGACGTGCATCTTTGACATCAAAATTTCCGGATTGAAAACGCTTAAACCAAATTTGTGCTACTCTCACAGACACTGCACTGGGTCGATAAACATCGCAATTTTTTTTCGTGGCTTGCGTTGCATTTTTACCTTTTTTGTAGTAAAATTTTAAAATGTATCGAATTTCTTCATTAGATTCACTCATCTTGACAGTACGAAAAACAAATGAAAATCACACATTTTCCTAATTTGAATTTGGAATTATGTTCTTTAAAATTTAAACTTTCAATGATACCAAAACCAGCCAGATACAAATAGTATAGCCCAAGAGATTTTATTTTAAGTTCATACATACTATAATGCGAAAAGACTTTTTCCCCAACCTAATATACCGTCTCGAATAAAACAAAAATTTTTCAAATCGGACGACTCTGTAAAAGTTATGTGTGGTCATACAAAAAAAAAAAAACATACGTGTCGAATTGAGAACCTCCTCCTTTCTTTTTCGTCGATTAAAAATAGTGTTTTGTCAATTTCTTTCGAATTATGATTTGAGTTTGAAAGAAGAAGACAAAACAGTATTTTAACTAAAATAGGTTTGTAGAGTGTTTTCGTTTTTTATGAATAAGGTGGTTAATCCATAATGTGCGATAGCTTGTAGAATCTGTATCTTTTCTATAGTAAACCTAACAACACATAATAACAGGTCTACACAATTTAGTACTCCTATTACCTACGAGTATAACATGTAATATAATTACGTTGTACGGTAGTATCTAATCTTAGAAAGTTAAGTCATGTAGGTAATTTAACTAGTCGTACCTAGTTATAAACAGGTACCAAGTTAACTAAGTATTTGCCGTATCTATAATTAGCAGACTTATGTGTTAAGTGTCTAAAAGATAAGTTAATTTTTATTAATTAAAACGGTAACTTATTTATAAATGAGTATCAATTATCTTTAGACAGCAGAATACTTTTCAGTCGTGACTTCATCTGAAAATAATATTTCTTGTTCTCTTTCTTGATTCCTTGGTTATAAGTGTCTCGTCTGTGTATATTAAACTTTAATTACCTACACACTTCCTTGAAATCATACACAACACATCAGTTAATATCAACCCCTCCTTATTTTCCACATAACGGGTTCATTTTCACCCTTCCGTTTTCGTCCCCATAACGTAAAGTTATTTTGATGGGAAACTTACTCCTCGCTGAAGGGTTTTCCATGCGGTTTACTTTTGTGATGGTATTAGGTAAGGAGTTAGATTAATATTGTGCCAGAGTTTATTATCACCCTTTTCATATAGGGGTGAAATTATAGTTTTGGAGACATTAGCAGGTCATTCTGAAACTATTAGATCATCAATATACCTTTAATCACAAAAGTCTGTTACAAAATTCAGGTCAATACTCAACGAAGTATAACGAGGAGCTCGAGCCTAAGTAATAACAGCCGCACGGGTCGATCGACCAGGTTAAGTACGCTTGCCGGGGTTGGGCCGTGGATGGGTGACCATCTTTACATACCGAGACTCCTCCGTGCCTCGGAAAGCACGTTAAGCCGTTGGTCCCGGCTGTCATTCGTGGATCTTTGACAGTCGTTACGGGTCGTCAGAAGCCCGAAAGTCTGACAACCAGTCTTACCAAGGGGTATCGTATTACCCAGTTACTGGGTTTGGAGGTCAGATAGGCAATCGCTCCATGTAAAATACTGGTATTCAGCTGCATCCGGTTAGACTGGAAGCCGACCCCAACATAGTTGGGAAAAGGTTAGGCAGATGATGATGACTCAACGAAGTACTGACCTGAATTTTATTCACAAAAACTCACGTTAAAACAATTAGTTTTACAGAAAAACTTCAGTTTAAGAACGTTGGCTCCGTACGGCATTTCATACAAACTTTCAAGTCCTTTTTTATCGAAATGATTGAACCGATTTTAATGAAACTTCATACGCATAAGCAGGATACTTATGTCTAAAAAGTTAGTTAAGCATTTTCGAAAAATAGTGTTGCAGCTAAATTCGACCGATTTTAAATAATCCATAGAAACAGAGATTTCCAATTATCTTTTTTTAAATAAAACATTTCGAAAATGTTCTTAACTAACTTTTTAGACGTATGTAACCTGCTTATGCTTATGAAGTTTCATTGAAATCGGTTCATTCATTTCGATAAAAAAGGACTTGAAAGTTTGTATGAAATGCCGTGCGGAGCCAACGCTCTAAGTTACTTATCAATCCGTAAGTACTTAACTTGCAAAGGATTTCTGACAAAATCTCTTAATGTTCTTACGATAGGTGATGAGAAACACAAGAATATAGCTATTTATCTATTTACTTTATTAGACACACATTGACGAACAAGTAGGTAGGTATGCCTACATGAAAACATATATGAAGTAGGTACCTTTTATGAAACATAAGGCTTTGATGTCTCACTGCCGCCTTTATAATTAGCTCGTTATTAAATTCCTTGAAAGATTGTTTATCTATACATTTGATACTTAGATAATATGTGATGTTGCTATATATTTTAGTAATTAGAAGACTACTCGTGGGTTGTTAAGAGACATGACAGTTGACATTAAGATGTAAGTAGGGTGAAATAAAACGCTAGTGATTAATTTGTATTGGAGGCGCCACCTGGCTTGTCAAACATGAGTTAAACAGTGTCATTGTATAAGGGGAGACTACAGGACCTTAATGCAACGAAATGCAAGTTTTATGATGCCTAAAAGTATATGATCTACTGCAGTAAACAAAACCAGAAAAATATATGATATTCTTCACGATATATTGTGCTAGTTAGATAGACGTGTTGACAACATTATACAACTAATTTGATACAATAAAATAAAATATGGCATCGAAAAATTCCTCCACATCGTTGTTGAGTGGTAAAGTACCCAAGAGACTGGCGGCATTGCCATGTTGTATGGCATTGCTGAGCCTCTGGCCAAGGTAAAAGCCAGCCCTTGGGTCATGGGAAGTGTCAACCAGTGTTTTTTTAATAGTTTTAGTTATAAAAACACACACAACATACACACATTAACACACATACACACACATTATGTACATTTGTACATAATTTTGTTATTTTTATTTGATACAATAGAACAAAATCACGAAGATACCTCTAAAAATTCTTTTAACAATTAAAAACCATACAATTATTCTGATTTTTTTGTCAGATTTTTCTAAAAGCAACATATTAACGTAATAGTGTTTTAATTTTTTAGTCCAATCAATAGATTTTTTGTAAATAGGTAGACAAGTAATTGCTTCAGATTTTGCAATAAAATACCAGGGTTGTGTCATCGCGCTTTTCTTTCTTTCCTATGCAAACCGACATTGACCGCACTTTGGTTCCTGTAGACCCCTTAATGGAATTCTGAAGGTTTCTTGAAATTGCGACCAGATGAGACATTTTTTCTTACCTATCCTAATTATCTCTAACTCTTTCATTATCTGTTCCAAATTCCCATTAGGTACTTCCATTGATATCCTGATAAACGACTCAGACTTTTCTATTCTTATTTGTTTCAGTAAAATCATAATTGCAAAAACCAAGCCCATAGTCACATTTGAGCCAACATCACAAACCAATATTGGCCCAACATCTGCATCTGTTTAACCGCAAGCAACTGGTTAATTAGGTACCGCGTGTCCACTTTATTAATTATCATATCTGTCATCAACCACCAACCAGGTATCGTTAACCTCTGCTGTCCATTCATTACTTTGGCTTGAGAGACCAACACCACTGGTTCCCATGACCCCGTATTGACCTTACTAAACGGTTAGTAAATTTATTGAAAAATTAATACTGTTTGTTAAATGAAAGTGGATGTTTATTTAATTGTTTCCATCAGCAGTGAAAGTTGCTGAACTTAGACACTTGGTGAAATGGTAAATGTATGCTGTGTTGAACCCTTGCCTTGGGACTTATGAACCTATTAGTGGCATATGACATTACCTGCTTCAGTATATACCTAGCTCTAGTACCTAAGTATGATACAGTTATTTTATTGTAGAGGATTTTTTAATAGGCTCACCCCCAAAGTATTAAGTAGGTACTACAGGGACTTAAAAACATAACTGATGGTGAATGATGGGTGAGGTACTATATAGGGGTGGTACTTGGGTACACCTCTGCCCAACATTTGGAGGAAACAAAGCGTGTAAGTACCTAGTTATGTGTGTGTTTGTTTAAAAACTGATTTTTTACTCAGTTTTCTTTTCTTTTTTTTTCTGTAGGTACAGTACAGAAAATCTAAAATTAAATGGCGTTACGGAAAAAAGCACAAGAATTAAATCACTTCAGCAAGCTTTTCAGTCCAAAAATAAGACAGCACATTAACTTAAAACATCCTCGATCACGAGTGACAATAATAGATTATCACATAGACTTGAAACCAATATCAACAAAATAAATCTATTGAAAGCTTACATCAATCCTTAAACGTTTTACGTACATTTGACGTAAAAAGTAGGTACTAACACGTCGAAATGGCACCATTAGCCGTACTAATCTCTATTTGTGGACCCTCTGCAACATTACCGCTGTTTCGGTCAACGTTTTGCCTAAATCCGGGGTTCCGCAGGGGATGCTTCTTGTTTCATTAAGGTTGTAGACCATTACTGGGTAAGGAGAACTAAGTTTAATTTTTGTGTTAGAAATAGGTAACTGTAAAGTTTTGAAGGCGAAAAAATTCTATCCACGTAGGTAATATGATCAATCTGCCTAGCCTTTTCCCAACTATGTTGGGGTCGGCTTCCAGTCTAACCGAATGCGGCTGAATACCAGTATTTTACATGGAGCGACTGCCTATCTGACCGTCACAACCCAGTAGGTAATTGGGTAACACGATACCCCTTGGTAAGACTGATTGTAAGACTTTACCGGGCTTCTGATGACCCGTAACAACTGTCAAAGATCCACGAGTGACAGCCGGGACCAACGGCTTAACGTGCTTTCCGTGGCACGGAGGAGTCTCATTATGTAAAGACCCCATCCACGACCCATCCACGGACCAACCCCGGCAAGCGTAGCTTAACCTGATGGAACGTTCCGTGCGGCTGTTATATGATCCGGATATAATGTAATATTATATGATCCGGGCCGGATCATATTTCTAAGATCCCAACAATGTTTGCCTGCACCGGAAAGGATCCGCTGTAACAAAAGTCGAACACAAAAGACTGTGATTATATTCCTGAATAGTAAACCGGTTTTCGGCGACGGAACCGTACCCCTTATGACCGACACCCAGCTGACCAAGTTTTAAACGATGCTTTTACGGAAAAAATAAGTAGCTGCCATTTCCATTTGGGGCGCCTAAGTGGACGCGATCTTTTTTTTTTTAATTTATTACCAGTTTACTTTCTGTTTTAATGTGTTTTTGGCTTTTAAAAATCGTCTCTTTCCCGATTTGATTTTGTTATATGTTTACTATTAAAATTGTATTTCCCGACGCTCTTATCTCTCTTTGAGTTTTAATGCTTACGTTTTTTTGTAGATTAACTACAAAAAATTAGATCAGTTTATAGAAAAAGCTTCCAAATATTTTATATTATGTCAGTTAGTCTAAATGACTAACTGACATAATATAATGCATATCCACATAGGAATATTGACTAAACAAAGATTTCCTTAGCACCAATATAACACCCAAAACTCCAAATAGAATCTAATGTTCTATAAAAAAATATAAGAACTGTTGGGCGGTGCGTCCCGCCACGACAATAGGGCATTGTGTGGTGGGCGTGTCCCATTGTGCCAGCCAGCCAATCAGGGCGTAGTATTCAACAATAGCGCACCGAATTGGAATGCCGCGTCACTTCTATTGTCGGATTGGCGATGTGCGAGTATTGTTCCGCGTTTAAATTTTTTGATTTGGCATTTACCGTGTTCTATTTCTGTGCTGTTTGTTACTTTGTAATTGAGAATCGTTTTGTTTAATTTTAGATATTTTTAGGAGATTCAAAGGAATAATTAGCTTGAAATTGTTGAAGCTAGTTTGTCTGTAAGTAATTAATGACCGACCTACTTATTTAAATTAATTAATGACAATTTTCAAATTGCTCATTTTAGATTTTCATAGGATTAGGTTAGTATGTATATATCTCAATAACTAGGCTGGTAGATATTTACCCTTTTAGAGGTAAGTGGTAGGTACCTACTTACCTACCTACTATTTTATTTAAAAAAAAAAACAAAAGTTTGGTGGAATTACCCTACTAGGTGCCACATTAAATAATCTGTAGGTAAGGCGAACGAGCTCTGCTCGGGGGAAAATAGAGAAAACGAATTTTTCCAGATGTAAGACCTAGCTAGATCTATTTTTCGCCCCCGTAAACCCCAATATTGCAAGTTTCGTCGAAATCGTTAGAGCCACTTTCGAGAACGTGATTACAAATATACCTACAGGTTGTACTTAAGTGTAAACAGTGCCAACCTTTTAAGGGGTCATTGGACTCATCATTATGAACAACTTTTACTATGGGACCAAACCTGAAATCGCGAAAAAAAATCAGCTGTTCAATATACCTACTTATTTATGTTCGCATAATTCGTCAAAATGTAGGGAACAGCTGATTTTTTTTTCGCGATTGCAGGTTTGGTCCCATACCTGGTAAAAGTTGTTCATAATGATAAGTACAATGACCCCTTAAAAGATTGCCACTGTTTACACTTAGGTACACCCCTGTATAAATATTGCTCATTTAGGTAATAAGTAGTATAGGATCTTATACCTACTTCTAGCTAGGTACCTACTTAATTACCTATGGATTTCCAAACGATACCATAGGTATTACAAATAATCAATCTGTCTAGCCTTTTCCCAATTATGTTGGGGTCGGTTTCCAGTCTAACCGGATGCAGCTGAATACCATTATTTTACATGGAGCGACTGCCTATCTGACCTCCACAACCCATTAACTGGGTAATACGATACCACTTGGTAAGGGCGCTTTCAATTTAGACGTTTCGTGTCGGACCGCTGCGGTGCCGAAGCGGTGCGTTCATCGTATTGCGCACGGACGGTCGTTTGTTTTCATACACGTGGAGTTTGCGACGTTGCCGTCCTGTTGTCGAGCGTTCGCGATATCGACGCCGCACTGCTGCCGCACCGCGCGCTTTGTATGAAAACAAACGACCGCCCGTGCGCAATACGACAAACGCACTGCTTCGGCACCGCAGCCGTACGATACGAAACGTCTAAATTGAAAGGGCCCTAAGACTGGTTATCAGACTTTCGGGCTTCTGACGACCTATAACGACTGTCAAAGATCCACGAATCACAGCCGAGACCAACGGTTTAACGTGCTTTCCGAGGCACGGAGAAGTTTCGGTATGTAAAGATGGTCACCCATCCACGGACCGACCCCGGCAAGCTTAGCTTAACCTGATGGATTGGCCCATGCGGCTGTTATTACTTAGCCACGAGCTCCTCACACCTCACATAGGTATTACAAATAAGTAGGTACATAAAGAATTATGGTAGGTCCTACCTAATTAAAGTAGGTAGGTACTTACCTAAGTAAAACAATGTTTTTCCTAACTAATTACCTACTAACTAACTAACTATATAGGTAGGTAGTGTACTCCATACATGACATCACGACTAAAAACCCAAGTAAGATTAGGTACTTACTTTATACAAAACACAATCTAGAATTCCACTAAACAAATAAAAAAAAAGAAAATGACAATCGCTGCCACGCCATTCAAGTCAAACCAGACAGAAATTCCACGCAGAAACAAACTAAAAACATTCATTGATAACATCAACACAGTATAAAACGTCCTAATAATAGTACTTACCTAACATATTCACAGCATTTAATGCCTGTCCTTTAACTAGTTTTAAATAGAACCTCTATTTATAGAGTCAACATAGGAACACGCCTAATATGTCCACCGCTTTACAAGACAATAACCCGGAGTTAGCGCGTTTAAGTTACGTCATCATGGATTTTTTGTGCGATGTTAACGTAAACGTGACTATTGTGCTAAATTAAATAAAGACTTAATCATGGCTGGCTACACACTCGTTAAGTCGTGATAGATTCTTTATTTAAATTGACACAAAACGATAACGCGCATCTAAGTTGCAAACCACGTTAAAGTAACGCAGCACAACAATTTTATTCCCAAAAAGAACTAAAACGCAAATGATAAAAGCATACCGCAAAATGGACTTCAAAATCGAACATGGTTAACGTTACGTGATCGAACGATTTTCCTCACAGGCTGAACTTAAACGCGTCAGTTGGAGCATATTGTCGTTTGTAGAAACGAGAGCACTCATTAAGAAGTGCAATAGGCATAGTATCTGTGACCGGATGTTCGGAACAGGTGTCGCTGACTGCCCCACCCTGTACCACGGGAGAGAACGATAGGCGATCGATGGAATCTTTCGTTCAGAATACTTTTTTGATGACGTGGTACGGGGGTAGTGATATTTTATTTGCAATGTTCTGTTAGTTGGTTTTGACTCTTTAAGTATTTTAAGCGGTTGAAATAGGCATTTGACTTTTCCATGTGATTCCCTGGCAGTAAATTAATAAAAAAATTTCTTTACAAAAAATAACAACCGGCGACTTCCAAAAAAAAAAAAACACTAATCAATCTGCCTAGCCTTTTCCCAACTATGTTGGGGTCGGCTTCCAGTCTAACCGGATGCAGCTGAATACCATTATTTTACATGGAGCGACTGCCTATCTGACATCCACAACCCAGTAACTGGGTAATACGATACCCCTTGGTAAGACTGGTTGTCAGACTTTCGGGCTTCTGACGACCCATAACGACTGTCAAGTTTTAATTTTTTCACTTATTAGTTGTGGTACCACCTCACACAAATTTGAATAGCACTACCTGCAAAAGAAATGAGAACACCATCGACATAAAAAGTAGGAAAAAAAAAAACGTATTATTGAAGCTAACTCAAAAACTACTGAAGCAAAGTTAATACATTTTACATGAGACCAACTTAAAAAAAAAATATATATATACGTATCGACTTGAGAACCTCCTCCTTTTTTTTGTCGGTTAAAAACTGAAGATTGTCTTCTACTTGTATAAAATAATTTATAGTTTAATTATTTAACTTTTGGTTTCATGTTAGCTGCCATCTTTGAAATAGTCCTTTTCTAGCTGATTCTATCTACTAGTCACGTTCTTCATTGGCTACAGGAAGTATAGGGTGGTCAAATCTTTTCTGGCGACCACATAGACAGAAAATCTTTTACTATACCCATCCTTCTTTTATCCACAAAAGATATAAGTTATCTTTCCTATAGCCATGCTATATGGCAAGTGGACATACTTTACAATTTGCTCTACCTACAAAGTAAAATGTTAAGGAACATTACATGATATTTCAAACGCAACTTCAACAGAATTCCCTAGTTTCTAGAACAGCTAGAATACCGCATACAAAGAAGAATACATTCCTCCTATATTCTGCAGCTTTGCTTCATTTCAAATAAACGACTCCACACACACAGGCAACGGTTAAAAACCTTATTAACCAGTCACATTTGACCTCCCTTTGCCCCTGATACCACTTAGAAAATAGAGGACAGCGGGGTAAAGTAATGCATTTTCATGGCTCTTCCCTAAATGGACATTGTGTTGTGAAACACCAACATTACATTGCCGTTCGATTCAACCTTGTTCCATCATCCTAAGGTTTAATGTGATTTGTTTTGTTGTTTAGGTAACCTTGTGCTACGTTTCGTGGTACACGTGCCTCCTCCTCACACTCCTGGGCAGGGTGCCCACCCCCCAAGCAACGTCTTGGAAATGTTTAGTCTTGCCTCCATACATGTTTTGTTTGCCTTTTATTCTCCGTCTCTTTTATGTAGGAACAGATAGATAGCTACGTTTTGTGCGGCTGTGTCAACGTTCTGAAGGTTTTGTTAAAGAAATGTTCGAGGAACCTTTTCAGAGGTTTGTGTTTGATGGGAAGGTTGGGAGAATTATTACTGAGATTGGGTGGTAAAGAAAATAACATGTGTATTGAAGATCTTTGAAGAAGAGGTAGTATTTTGAAGCCGCAGCTTTGTCTCACGGTGTAGTGAAAGCTACAGAAAGTGCCAAGTACCTTGCCCTTATATTTACACTACTGAAGAAATAGAAACCTGTCTATATTTCTCTGTTGTAATCAAAACTGAATTGTTGTTGTTGGGAAAAAATATATATATTTACAAATTAAATTAATATTTCAGAACCCGTAGCGCCACCTGTCAGAGAATGCATGACCTACAAATGTAGACTACACATATTACACATCAATATGAATGATGTACACATCAATGTGAATGTAATGAATGGATCATGATTTGTGTTAAGATTAACTTATTTTGTAGCAATATCTTGCAACTGAAAAACCTTTTCAACCAAGTATTCATGATCATCGACGCCTTAACTCTTACAGAAGGAAAAACCTTTCAACAATATTTTAACCCTTTCTCCAATTTTTCTCGAAAACAAATCCTGAAATACTAATTAAAGCGCAGGCCTTACTCTGGAAAATTGCTGCAACATAACACAAAAATAGAAACAAAAGTTAGTACCTAAATAAGGGCAAAAAGAGGACAAAAATTCCATCGCATGGTTGGACAGAGGACAGAGGACATGGGGGAGGCAAGAGGGACCAAAAAGTAAAAACTGGAAGGAAGAAGTGAAAAAGAGCAGCCGCGCCTTTGTGTGGCACCCTCCCCAGTAGAGTCAGCAAAAGTAGCGACATGAAAAATATTATTAATGCATGGTTTGTCGTTAGTTATCTAATCCCGCTTGCATCACAAATCTATACAAATAAATAAAATTGAAGTGTCTGTTTGTAATGTCAAAATTACGTCGACTAATGAAAAGATACAAAGATAATTTTGCTGATATTGACATTATTTGTATTGTCAAAAAAGACATTAAACATACGATACACTCTCCAAAGATATAAATATCTAGTTATAGTTTTTTTTTCTTTATTTGTTTTTAGGGGCTTTTTTATTTAATGGTCTGCAATAAACTTTTTTTTTTACGCATAGCGTATGTCAGTCCCATCGTATTCTATCGTATCGTACAACTGTACTTTCACAAGACGTGGGCCATGAATTTGAACAAATCCTTCGCATCATCGCCATTTGGTTGTGATAGAATTGTATGGAACATACCTACCTCAGTTCTGTTCAAATTCAGGGACCTTACTAAATTATTTCTACTTGACTCATATTGAACACATTCCATCAATAAATGTTGTAGGTCCTCGACAACTCCACATTCGTCACAATTAGGTGAAGCGATCACCATGAAGGCAAATTTACCTACACATACACAGATATACAATCAAAGCTGTGTACTCGTCTAAAAAATAGCGTCTAACTGTTCGCCGCAAACTGCACGGACACTAGAGAAGCACAATCACTGGAGCGAGTTGAAAGTTGGCCTGTTTGTTTTAGTTCTTTTGGAGCGTGACACGCTATCTAGACATAAAAGGAAAGTTGAATCGTTCAAGAAATTACTGTCTTCTATTTAACATTTACAATTCCAATTAAGTTAACAAGATTTTATTATCATTTCCATTAGCAATTAAGTAAAATGTTTCTCCGTTATTCCAATTTTCCCGTTGTAAAATCAGGAAAACAAAGTCTCAACCAAAATAAATTTAATAATCTATGTATGTTTATTAAATTGAACACGTCGAAACGTGTTTTTTCCCACTTATGTCAATATTACAACTATTTGGAAATTATGTAAAATAAATTGATTTAATTGAGAAAAGTGATTAATAATTGTGCTGAATGCCTCAATCTTATGGGGCGTTAATTATTTTATGGTAAAACAAAATTGCTTAATGTAAGAAATGGCCGGTTTTTATTGAATATAAAGAGTTATTTACATTCGTTTTCACGCTGGGGAGGTGGTGATAATTTGCAGTGAATGTTTTATTTATGTGTTATTGGTACTTTTTATAGTGTTTACCTACGGACTGTGCTTACTTATTATGGCGTAAGTGAGAAGGCCTTATTGGTGTTTTACTCAATACAAATTGTAGGTTTCTTCTTCTTTTTGAGTCGATGGCAAAGGTAAATATTATATTATATTTTAGATGAGTTGGGCCAAGTAAGTGGCCACGCTAATAGCCGATCAGTGGCGTATTTTTAGGTCCTCAGAAGTGCAGGTGACTGGTTTAAAGGCTTAAGTAATACAGAAGCTACGAAGAAAATAAATAATAGAAATAGAAAAAAAAAAAAAAATCATATATAAAAATCATAAATAGTGTAGAGTTATTTCAACACCTCTCTCTCTCTCTCTTGAATTTGTATATAATATGTATTGTAATATATATATATATATATATTATAGGTATATCTTATAGTAAGTGTATGTATGTGTATTATTAGTTTATAACCTATTTATGTGCTTGTATAAAGTCTATTTATAATTAATTAAGATATATTTTTAGTGTTCTTTATATAAGTATTCCTCTCATACTGAGCACCTGCCATCTTATCCCTGCCTGTCATCATCTCTTCACCACCCTTGGTTGACTGGTAGAGAATGCCTAAGGCATTAAATCCGCCTTTGTACGTTTTGTGTGCGAAAAGGTTAAATAAATAAATAAATAGAAAAAAAAAACACGTGTCGGCCATTTGACCCCGTGTTAACTTTAGTATACAAATGTCATTTTATGTATATTTTGTTTTATGCTTACAACTAAATTACCTACGTCAGATAACGATAAAAAATAACTCCACACATTCATCCTCAAGAAAAAAAATAAATAAAAAAATCACAAAACAATAAAAATAAAAAAGTCTTTTCTGCTATCGCTACCTCACAGACACAACTTTGTAAAGCCCGACTGTGGGGGAGGCGAAATTAAGAGACACTTTGTGTCGATTCATAAAGGAATGTTTACATGCATACCTACATAGCGACATAATTAACTTTCTAATTATACATAGATATATAGCTAGCTCAGTTTCAAGTAAGCTTCCTTTCTTCGAAATTGTGATGAGATTTTGACAATTTCAGTTCCTACTAAATTCGTAGTGCAAGATTAACATGAAAAACTCGTAGATGAACTCTTCTTCCTGAAACTATCAAATACAGGGTGTAAGTGTAAACAGTGGCAACCTTTTAAGGGGTCATTGTACTCATAATTATAAACAACTTTTACTTTGGCACCAAACCTGAAAACGCGAAAAAAAATCAGCTGTTCAGTACATAAATAATGTTCGCATAATTCGTAAAAATGTAGGGAACAGCAGTTTTTTTAGCGATTTCAGGTTTGGTCCCGTAGTAAAAGTTGTTCATAATGATGAGTACAATGACCCCTTAAAAGGTTGCCACTGTTTACACTTACACCCTGTATATTGACTCTATTTATTATTTACGTTAATATTAACTCTTAAAATGTCGATTGTACACCATGTGTACAGATAACAATAGAATTTCAATTGTGTCTGCTAATTGGCGCGCGACGGGTTAATGAAATTACAGCAAAATAATGATAGTCGTTACTGGTAGTCAGAAGCCCGAAAGTCTGAAAACCAGTCTTACTAAGGATCGTATTACCCAGTAACTGGGTTGTGGTGGTCAGATAGGTAGTCGCTCCATGTAAAATACTGGTATTCAGATGCATCCGATTAGACTGGAAGCCGACCCCAACGTATAGTTGGGAAAAGGTTAGGCAAATGACGATGACAGCAAATTAATTATATGTTCCTATAGCAGGTAAGCATCATCAAAAACTGACCATAGATATGCTTTTTTATAGACTAAGATAAAGTTGTACCGTTGTGAGCGATGGCCGTAAGAAAAATGTTAAGTACCTACTGCCCAAAAACTAGGAGCTAATTAATCATTATTAATTCTTAAAACGTTATTTTCAGATTTCACAAAAAACTTAAAACCTAAGAACTCTACGACTTACTGAAAAAAAAATCGTCATCTGCATATCATCAAAAACAATGGCCGAATTTCACTACAACGAAGCTCATTACACCTGCAAATCTGCCCTGAAAATTACCACCTTCGAGCCGTTCGTCAGCGCCAAGAGAAATCAAAGAGGTCGCCAAAGCAAATAAAGGAGCCATGATAAATGGGAAGGCGGCCGAAGTGACGCGATTCGACTGTACATCATAATATCATTGGCAGCCGCGTTTAATGTGTGCCTAATCTATTGTTATTTATAGGAAGGTGGGGTAGCATAGTATATGGGGAATTTGGAGAAGCGGTAATAAAGAAAGAAGAAAAGAAAAATAAAAAAAAGAATCGCTGATGTTTTTCTGCCAATTTTTGCCCGCGGCTTCGCCCTCATCAATCTGCCTAGCCTTTGCCCAATTATGTTCGAGTCGGCTTCCAGTCTAACCAGATGCAGCTGAATACCAGTATTTTACATGGAGCGACTGCCTATCTGACCTCCACAACCTATTAACTGGGTAATACGATGTCCCTTGATAAGACTGGTTGTCAGACTTTCGGGCTTCTGACGACCCGTAACGACTGTCAAAGATCCACGAATGACAGCCGGGACCAACGCGGCTGTTATTACTTAGCCACGAGCTCCGGCTTCGCCCACGTGGAGGTGGGTAATTATCCCACGCGAACATACAACCGGAATAAAAGTATCCTATGTCCAGGTCATGGATTACCCATGTGCTAAATTTCATCCAAATCCGTTTAGTTTTATCGTGAAAGCGTACCAAACAAACAAACTCACTTTCACATTTATAATATTATTAAAAAGTTAGGATTTGCACGTTCCACGTTGTTATTTTTAGGGTTTCGTACTCGAAGGGTGTCAAAAAGAACCCTATTACTAAGTCTCCACTGTCCGTCCGTCTGACTATCTGTCAGCGGGCTGTATCTCATGAAACGTATTAGCTAGATGAAATTTTCACAGATTGTGTATTTCTCTATAGTTGCATTATCAACAAATATTAAAAATAAAATAAATTAAAAAATTGAAGGGGGTTCCTATACAAGAAACGTGTTTTTTAAACAGAAGTATTTTTTTAAATATGTAGTGCCAAATATTTTACGGTGCTACGGGACCGTTCGTGTGCGAGTCCGACGTACTTGGCCGGTTTTTTTTTGTTATATCGTCTGTAGCTAACTAACCTACCTACACATTCAAATATAATAAAAATATAGCTATGCTAAATGATTGTGTCACCTCTTCTCACTTCTTATAAAAATCCTGTGTGGCCTTGTAACACAATTTAATTCTTCTTGGTGTTGATATATTTCCAACAAACCAAAGAACCGCTGTTCAGAACCTTGCAACAACCACAACATTGACAATGGTCTCGCCCATTTGTAATAAAACGCTGAATTTCAATATTATTTTCAGAATAATAATAATTAACCCCAGCAACTTTCACCTTACACCTTCCACATAATTTTAATTAATTCATCTGAAAACCTTCCATATACTACACGCCGCGTTTGAAGACAAAACGTGCTCACTTATGAATGAAACAAAAGTGTTCCGCTCCATCGCAAATGTCACGCGCAGCTTCAGGAATATATTATTATGAACAATAATAATAACGGGAGCGCTAATGTTTATTGTTAGTTTCGTCATTATTTTGTTTCTATTGTATACTAAACATTGGCTGGTATTATAATTGGAGGAGAAGAGGAGCTCGTGGCTACTTAGCCACGAGCTCCTCTTCCCGTGCGGCTGTTATTACTTAATAACAGCCGCACGGGTCGATCCATCAGGTTAAGCTACGCTTGCCGGGATTGGTCCGTGGATGGGTGACCACCTTTACATACCGAGACTCCTCCGTGCCTCGGAAAGCACGTTAAGCCGTTGGTCCCGGCTGTCATTCGTGGATCTTTGACAGTCGTTACGGGTCGTCAGAAGCCCGAAAGTCTGACAATCAGTCTTACCAAAGGGTATCGTATTACCCAGTTAATGGGTTGTGGAGGTCAGATAGGCAGTCGCTCCATGTAAAATAATGGTATTCAGCTGCATCCGGTCATACTGGAAGCTGACCCCAACATAGTTGGGAAAAGGCTAGGCAGATTGATTTTGGTTTTACTCGTATAATTGGATTGGAAATAGGTTGCGTAATTTAATTAATTAAATTGGGTCTGGAATTTGTGTGTAGGTAATCTAGTCTGGTATGTACAGTACCTACAGTGCCTTATCTGTTTAATAGTCCAATATTTTTTTTAAATATTTTAGAGAGTAAGTTTAAATCAAGGTAGAGTTTTGTTTTGCAGTCAGTTCTAAAGACGCTGCCTGATGACCAGGAGGACTGTAATTGTAATAGGATTTTAGATCCCTAGGGATATAGCTATCTATCGGGATATAGTTATATGAAAACTGTCGGAGTGCCCTAATTTTGCTACTAATTAATTTCGACGTAGCACTCGCTGGCCGCTACCGCGCACCGCTCGCTTCGCTTGCTCGGCTCGCGCGTAGTTGGTCAAAGTTATAACCTCACCTATTTGGTCGGAGTTCCCTAATTGGTACTTATGTTCCTAGTAAGGTATACCGGATGACTTTTTTTACCGTCTCGAAAAAAAATAGGGTGTATTAGGTGAACGGAGTAAAAGCGTATGGCATAACTAGTTTTTTTTATTATTAAAAAAAAGCTAGCTATTAAGCTATTAAGCTTAGTCAGAAAAAAATATCTAAGTATCAATAAATACTACAAATTCGATGTAAACTTTTCATTTTAGAACAATAAAAACATACATTTTGAAAAAAAATAATAAATCCTTTAAAAATATCGAAATTCAAATCTTATGCAACCTGCATTATGATTTGAAAACTAGATATGCCATAGGCTTCTACTCGGTTCACCGAATATACCCTATTTTTTTTATGACGGTAAAAAAGTCATCCGGTATAAGAATCGCTTTCATATATCCCGGTAGATAGCTATCTCCCTAGGGATATAACTATATCACGGCTACAAACATGTTACTGCGACACACATACATATTTAAAAAAAAAATTGCCTTCATTTTGGAGACCACAGGCTTATAAGCATTAATTGCATTTAAGTGATTTTTAGTTATTAAAATTACATATTTGGTACTTTTTACTAGGTACTAACATTATTATAACATAGAAACGTAATCACTTGATCAGTGTGCAGTAAACTGCAGTTAATATAGTCCAGAATGTAAACCAGCCGATACACAAGAATAACTAGTTTTACGATTCCAGTTTAACGACACAAAATAAACGACACGACCCATAATTTTATTATTATAATAGTCACAGCACATCGCATTGTTTATTACAAAAACAATTATTATTAAATTAATAATGGCGCTTAAAATAAAATTCGAAGTTTACG
Source organism: Cosmia pyralina (assembly GCA_946251885.1). Classification (NCBI taxonomy): domain Eukaryota; kingdom Metazoa; phylum Arthropoda; class Insecta; order Lepidoptera; family Noctuidae; genus Cosmia; species Cosmia pyralina. The sequence continues at coordinate 17,278,977 of OX276342.1, read as the reverse complement.
ATTAAACATAAATGTGTAATTATGGAAAAAATATGTTGCTTTAATAAATCACTAGTACAATAATAATAATAAATATACGGTGGCCAAAATACATGTGGCATTAACATTTGACACCGCAGTTTAAGTGCGTCTTCGTCGCCTAATTGGTCATAAATTATTATAATTTGCTCTGCTGCCCACCCCGGGGAGTTTAGTGCGCCGTGAATATGATTATTAGATGGGCTAGCGAAAAAAAATATGTGTATGATTTATAAACCTAGAATCTGTTTTATTTTGAATTTTGTGGGTTGTAGTTAATTCTAAAAAAATAAGTTCATGAAGAACTTACTCTAGTTATATTTACCTACACTATTTCTTTTTTTGTCACATGGTAAGAATTAGGTGAATTTTACTCCCAGATTCAGTCCCGTGGTAAGAAGCAGGTGAATATTACACCCAGATTCAGGTTAAGCCTAATTATAAACGGACGATGTACGAGTATACTCTATTCAGCCAGCGTCATATCATACATTGTTTTGTAATGCGTTCGCGAGCTCTCACAATAAATAGAAACTCCATTACGCCCAAGAGAGACAATACAAATACCAACCACATGAATGCAATAATTAATACCTGCCCTAGAATTCTGAAGCACTCCAATAATAACCCCGATGTTATTTCAATAAACACTAGTGATGCCAACAATGAGAGGTGCTTTGACAGCGGCATCCGTTTCATGTGTGACTTACGGTCGTCGAGTCAATTGTCTGTGCTAAATCTGTGTTCAAATAAAACTACGGTTTGGTCTTACATTGTAGAGTAAGCGAAGCGAGTAATATTGGTATGGGGATGTGTGAGTCACAACTGTCAGATGTGTATTGTGTGGGATTTTTAGAGCTTGTTGAAAAGTACCCGAAAGGTGGAAGACGTTCTTATTCACGACTATGCGTCATGTCCAAATACTGCCCTTCTCGGCGTGCCAATATTGTTATATCGACATGCGAGAAAACTCAGTTGCCAATATTGCCAAATAAAATTGGCTGATTATCAAGCGAGATACTCAAAAGTACGTGCTGTCATAATATGATCACGAGAGTTTTCCATTTTGAGAGACTGATTTAGGTATCTAACTACAATAATACCGCTGAAGTAAATCGTATGTCAAATCGTAGGGTTAGTTCATTTTTAAATGACTTCAAAAAAAGGAGGTTTCTCAATTCGACCATATATATATGTTTTACTTTTTTTTTTAAGTGTATTCGCGGATAACTTCATCCTTTATGAACCGATTTTAATGATTTTTTTTTTTGTTGTAAAGGAGATATAAGGAAACCAGGATCTGATGATGGCCTCCCTATAGCGATTTGGGTATTTTTTAAAGTAACTCGTGCATTTGCTCCCGGAAAGCACCATTCGGAGAAGTGGAACTGATAAGGAAGACCACAGATGGCCATCGGAACTACTCAATTATTCGTATTTCACGGATTGCAATTCGATTATTACTAAGCAATTTATGCTTGTCACAATACATATGTAGAAGTGGAGCTGATGGTGACTTCACCATCAGTTCCAGTTCTCCTGGTTCCTTACTGGGAGAACTCTTCAACAATTAACGTCCTTGTATCGGGAAAAGCAATATTTTATAAAAGGTAATGAGCAGTTGACATGAGGCTATTTTAACTTAGATAAATTACAGACTGACCCACTATAAAGTGAAGAATAAAAACTTTTTTACAAAAAAAAAAACAACCGACTTAAAAAAAATACTACAATGTGAAAAATAATTTTAATTTCGGAAGTCGGTGGCAAAAAGCTAAAATACAGATCCAAAGACTTCCGTAATTAAAATTATTTTTCACTTTGTAGTATTTTTTTCGAAGCCGGTCGTTTTTTTTTTTTTGTAAAAAAGTTTTTTTTATTTTATCTGTACTTTCAGGCCCCCCTAAAATTTAGAAGAAGACCCAGTTCCACTTATTGGGTAGCTCCAACCCTATTTTCATATTATAATTTTATTTCCATAGTATAGCCATCGCGCATCTCCAATTGCTTCCCCAATCTTAGTTATCCGAAGACTGAAGAGAGCTTAGTTCAAGGTAGGACACTTGTTTTATTCATTATCTCTTACATTGTTGTTTTTGGTTGACACCAGCTGACAGACCAGTAGGGGTTTATGTGCTTCGGTGAAATGATTGGTAAACATTCAGTTGAGTAAGTTATAAGTGAAGACTTTTTGGTTGTGGTAGAATGAGGTGGAGATTGAAATTACATTATTTCTGTTGATGATAATAATCAGGGTATTTAATATGTGTCTGATAGGAATTATGACGGTGAAGATTCTAACAAGTATCTATAAGGTTCCTTATTTATAAGAAGAATTACTATTAGTAAAATTCTAGGTAACAGAAAACTAGTTAGAAGTGTGAATGTTTGCGTGTGTTTACTGTTTACATGTAACATTAACTTAGATGTCAAGAAGATCCGGATAATAATATAACAGGAGCTTTCAGAAAATATTCGACTGTTTTTGTCACAATTATTTTACGAGTATCATGCTTTTCAAATGAAACTATAAAGTAAGGTAAGGTTTTCTAAAATAGTGTTTTGCTTTGATCCTTTACACAAGTGCTTCAAGAATTGACACTGCGGTACAAATCAAGTACTAAAAAAATCAAAAGCTGTACACCTAAAATAGTCATAACAAGTATTGTAAGGCGTACGACACTGCATCGACATCCGCGTTTATTACTGACCATCATTCTCAGAACCAGACAAGCGACAACAATGCTAGCCTGTTTGACGACTTGTCGCAGCGCTTTTATTGGGCTCTCCACTGTTTGAACTCTCCTGCTGTTACTGTCTTACTACCATGCATTATGTATCACTGAGGTCTTCATTCGCAGTCTTTTTAGATTTCTTGGTATGGCTATAAACTTGCTTTAGTCTAAAATATAGGAAAATAATGAGGTATTGTGTCTCTTATTACATTGTCGCTTGGGGCGATAATAAATTTCATCTGGACAATGATTTTCTTATAAATATTAAAATAATTGTCCAGATGAATTTTATTGTCTATAAATGTTGTATGGTTCTAGGAATAATGGAAATAATTATGATTCCACGAAATATGCCAGTCTCTTTCATACGGTGGGTGATAGCGTCCTCCTCTCCACTGACAACAGTACCTATACTGCGCTTAATAATCAGCATATCTGGCGACCACGCCAAATAAAAAAAATTATGGCAATGTTCTTTCTTTATTATTCACATTCTAACGGCCTACGCCTAGCCTATTACAATGATGATGTGCCATAATTATTGTCTTCCAAGAGCTGTCTTACTGCAGGAACACTTCCCTGATTCTGTTTCAAGAACAATTTTACCAATCTTTTTCTATAGGTACTTATCACGTGTCAGTCCGTATGTTATTTAGAAAGGAACTGTATTCTGAGATTCAGGTCGACAGGCAATGTCCCAAAGTCCATCTCCTTTATCATAATTATCATCAGATTGTTATATTTCTATGAGCGGACCACCAATACATTAGCTGTTAAGGATTAGTATAAATATTTCACTTACAATACATTCATCGTTGTCACAGTCCATATATAGTTTAGTTAGTGGAGCGTGCGCCCGCGACTCCTGCGCATCGTTTCCGCTTATTATTGCACCGCGCACCGCTGTGCACTGCTTTGTTTGAATATCATACTCATGCTGCTGTGGATTGGCTAGTTTATTATTTTAATTTATTGCGATAAATCAGTTTACCTTTTATTAGGGCTGTGCTGTTTGGGTTTAACCCTTATTACTCGCAAGACAATATTAGACAAAAAATATCACCTTCTTAAGAAGGTGATATTTTTCTAATACTATACTAATATATATATTCTATACTATTCTAACACTGCCTTAAGGCAGTCGAGTAAAAAGTTTTAGTGTCATGACAATCTGAAGTGTCATGTTATATTTACAGTCCTACCAACTTATCTGTGAACTGAAAGAGGCGGCACCGTCGATGCGTCGACACAATCGAATGAAATTTCAACATGACGGCCGTAGTTCCGATTTTCGCCATTTCACAGATAAGTTGGTAGGAGTGTAATCATGTGCAAGGCATAAAAAAATAAAAATAGTTTATTGGTAAAACAAATTTAGGTATAAACAACATTTTTGATTGGATCCTCCTTTTAGGCAGATAGTGCCTGTATTAGAAGAGTCCGCTCTTCCATAACAAGACTGTTAATACAGAAACCACAATGTATAATTTTTATGCTAAAACTACATAAATTAACATTAATTTAAAATAAATCAAATGTGTGTAAGGGTGGGTATGTGTGTGAGTATATGTGAGTGAAAGTGTAGCCTGTAGGTGTGATTAACCTTACCATGTCTGTAGCCTTAACTTGTAGTTCTCTGTAGTTCTCTGCAAAATATTAGTTTGGGCTAAGAAATTTTGATTTTAGGGGATTCCATTGCAGAATTCGCTGATGCCATAAAATCAGATTTGATAGCAGTTTCTTTGAAATCAATAATGTAGACGATTTTATATACTAAGCACTCAATCTGTTGTGAAGTCAGTACTTAATAAAACAATACTATGCAAAACATAAAATAAGATTCACCAACTGAACATTTCTGTCAATACTGCCCATTTTCCCGTGCGCTTAAAATTCACCAACCTTACACACCCAATAAGATTCTCATACGTTGTCATACCAATATGACCGATCAATGCTACAGTATTATCGCCGCTTGCGCATAACATTTATGAATTATTGTGCTCTATTTCTGGGCCGGTGCGCGCTTAAGAATGGTCGGTGCGTTCGTTCAGATCGTCTCTTGTTTTGTGAAGACCAAGTGTATTGACACTGCAGTTACTGTGTTGTGATTTGATTTAATTGGTTCATTCACTATTCCTGTATTATTGGTTTTAGGTGTTTTACGAACATTGGCTTATTTCTACTGAATTTGTTGTTCTATTTTAGTTTTCTGAACACGTTGATCAATCGTTTTATTTGAGTGATTTATCTATTAAGTTTAGCCAAAGATCTCGTTATGTTTATTTTTTAGAAACAGTGTAGCTATATATAGCAGCCTACTGTCCGATTAGTATGATTTTTCCAGCATGTGCCAAGCACCGATATCAATACAAACGAACTTACGAGTCAGGTAATAAAATATACAAATAACCGCTGACACTATCATTGCGCGCGAACACTTTCTCGTTGTCCGCTCGGCAGATTACGTCATTCCGCGAGCGCCGGCCGCCCGGCCAGATGTTGATAAACAAACTTAATTTACGACGTCGTTTCTTCGAAGAGCCCTTTCAAGTGTATGTTTTTGTAATGGGAAACAACAGAGCTTTTAAATAGCGTTTTTTTTGTTTGAATGTTGATTGCATCCATTTATACAATAATTTGTAAACGTAAACACAGCGATTTTTTTATCTTAGATTACAAATAAATGGCTGTAGTAAAAAAAAACAAGTGATGACCTATATGTTTTATGGTTTAATATGCATGGTGTGATTATTCTTAACATAAAAAAAATAACAAAACACATTGCATAGTATAATATTTAGTATTTAGAAGCATCCGAAGTTGTTGAGACAACATTGTTGACGCGGCAAGTTTTACACGCGGACTAAATATTTTTTTCTAATTATATCTGATACGTAGAAACTTTGAAATAGATTTTAATGTTTTACTCAATAATCAGACTATTCATATATGTAATAATATTTCAATGATCAAACCAATAATCCATCAAGATTCTTATTGGAATGATGCGTCACTCAAAACAATAACAAACCATTTCCGTGCCGTACCGGTTGACGATAAACACTGAAATAACTAATTAAATCACTTACAGACTTGAATCCTGCACTAATCCATATTGCCTATATTCTTGTTAACACACACAAATAGTTTTTTTACCCGGTTTTCCCGTAAAAACCACAAGAAACACAAAAACGGACAAAAAATACGCCAACCGTTTCGACCACGCACACCGCCGCACTAAACAACACAATTAACAGAGAAAAAATATTTTTTTAAATCATAGACGAGAGTCGCTCCTAGGGTTACCATACATAGAAATGAGCGGAATTTAATAGTGGAATCGACTAAATCATTCGATTCGGGAGGCACCCCGTAATGTGGAAGCAACAAGGATTGTTTTGAGGCGACCCGACCAAATTGGAGCGCGGGAATTCCTGTAACCATGCGCGGGGAGCGGCAATTTTTTCTCGGTTTCACGAATTCCCAAGTGCTACTGAGCGGCTAAGACAGTTCCCATAAAATAACGATAAAACAGTACAAACAAACTCGTCAGTACTTATTCAAACCGGCTGAATGGACATTTCATTTTAATATCAATCAGCGGGCAGTCCCAGAGCCATATATCATGCACCGCATGCAATATTTTTTCAGCACTAATGGCGGATGTTTTGGCGCGAACCGTCCGCGCTTCCGCTGCGTCGCAACTCGCGCGCACAATCACCGCATCCTGCGTACGCACAGGTTACGTCGCTTCTTTTAACAGCTCGTTTAATCTTCATTTGTTTTTGCGGTGCAGTGAAATCCGTCATTTGTTTACGTGGTGGAGTTTTGGAAGGGTTAAATATCGTGTGTGTAATATGTTTTGGAATGGAAGTTGCTTGATTTCCGAGTGTGTAGGTAATGTGATTTGTGTAAACAGTAAATTAATTAGACTGATTTTCCTTTTTTATTTCATGTTTCCTGTGTAGAATTTTGATACTTGCAATGATTTGGAAATAAATAACCCGAAAAAGATAGATTTTACGACCTTTGTCTTTTAGCTTTAACTATTTTTATACCTATAATTTTTAAAATGTTGACATTTGTTCTTTTCTGATTTTCCTCAATAAATTAGTTGTATCAATGACTTCAGTCAGCAGTCACTTCAGTGACAGCATACAGTCCACTACATTTTCCACTCACCGATGTTTTTCTAAAAGCAACATTTCTTGTTTCTGCGTGGTTGCAAATTGCAAAGGTACTTCAGTTTTTTCTTTTAAAAAACTTCGAGTGCAGAAACAATAAATCGATGTAAAGTGGAAACACCATGGTATTACCATAATCCCCTCAGCTAACCTGTTGAACGCGATGTATCCGCCACCGATCAACAAGACAAATGTTTGCAAGTTCCAACCCCTATTATTTAGGGGTGCATTGTTTATAGGGTTGAGAGTTCATAGGGATTTCCCTATAAACTCGAAATAAAAAATTAAATAAAATACAAAAGTTTTAAAATGTTTCAATTTTGAAACATTTTTAAAATTTTGTATTTAATTTAATTTTTTATTTTGAGATTGATTTTGATTATTATTTGGATTTTAATTTTGATTTTTGCTATGGAATAAGGATTTAGAGCTATTATAATAATAAATAATAATAAATATGTTTGGACATATCACACAACGCCATCTAGCCCCAAGCTAAGCAACCTAATGCTTGTATTATGGTAACGAGATGGCTGATAAACTACTTATATACATTTTTTTTTTGTAAATACATACATATTATAGATAGAAAAACACCAAGACTCGGAACAAATACTTGTAGGTCGTACAAATATTTGTTCCGTGCGGGAATCGAACCCGCGACATGCTGCGCAGCAGTCAATCGCTCAACCACTGCGCCAACCGTGTCGTCACTACTAACATAGTTTTTGTAAGTGCTAATACTAACATGATATGGAAGTCTTATATCCGAAATAAATGTTTGAATTGAATTGAAAAACGTTGTGTAAAAATTACCTTTTCAGATAATTTCGTGTTGTCTATTCTGACCTGTGGTTCCATATAGAGAATGTACTAAAACCGGGATAGATCTAAATCTTTGTATATATACGTAAATGGCAACGCTGTTGCAATTTGCAAAGTAATCTTTAACCATTTTTTTTTGGGTACTTCTAGGAACCCAAAAAAATAGGTGAAAAATGAAACTACATAGACTACATAGACAAAAAAAAATAACTAAATAAACTTTGTGAAATAGAAAACTAGTATGGAACCTAAATTAATCAGGTATACCTAGGGTGAAGGCAGCACTATCGACTATAATACCGTCACAGCGTTTTACTTCAAGACTTATTTTTATTGCTGTAAGGCTTTAAAGCGATACCAAAATAAATTGGGGGCTTTTTCCTAATAATTTATTTCACTATTACGGCATGTATGGTTTACTGACAATTTGATTGATACTCTGAAGGATAGAATCCGATCCGATCTCGATAGAATTTAATTCCTAAATGACCTCTACTTTTTTTTCTGTAATTCTAAAATCCTAAATAATTCAAAATGTGATTATTAGGTAATTCAAAACTCTGGCTAAAAATATTTTTGATGGATAGCTTAACTTATTATTATACAATTTTTATTTGGTTTGGCGTTTTTATTTTGGTTCCAGCGCATTGTTGCGCTCTCTTTTTTCGCATGTAGAAGTAATTGACTCTGTCACTTTCTTATTCCCGGCCGGTTCGCTTTTCACATATCACCTTATTTTATTGTTCTTCTTTGCATTTTTCTTGACTGATTTTATGTTCCACAAAAAATAATAGAACAAACAAAAAATATCATGCAATACTTTACCGTACAAAACAGTGACAGCCCTAGGAACAAGCGATGACTTCCACTTGTTGCTCCCCCAACAATAAGTTAGGTCAGTTTAATGGCACTCAGGGCTGCAACACATAATGTGGAGTTGTCACGCGATGCTTTTACCTGTAACAAGGTAAGTAATTGTTTGATTAGATAGTGTTTAGTGTAACTATGCTGAGCTTGGGAGTTAGTTATTTGATGTTTAGTAGTGAATTTGATAGGAGTAGAGCTGAGTGTTACCTTCATATCTAATGGGTGTAATAATTTAAAAACCTTAAAGTTGCCAGCGCAAAAAATTCAGTCAGAATTCAGCATATTCCTGCTAACTTATTGCTTTTGAATAAAACGTACAAAAAATCTGAATTCAACTAAATAGCTAGCTCGGAACATCCGTTGGTAACGCATAAGTGGCCTTTCTGCATACTTCCACGTCTTATAGCTAGATGTGACACAAATATCTGCCAGTTGATGACAAAAAGACAATATAATTATATATTCCCCAAGTTTAAGCATCGAAAGTACCAAAAACACTGTCTATTTAAACAATTTCTCACGCGAATATTTTAACTTTACTCGCTTAAACTTTATCGCCGTGTTCAATAGGTACGAGTATAAAGCTGTGAACATATTGGGGAATACAATCTAGTTTACGATAACACAGCACACAACAAGGTTCGACAAGCGATTGAGTTGTTCCGCCCACGCTTCGCATTGTATGCTAGTCCGAACATGCTTCGAATAATGTTCCATGTGCATGCGAAAAATTATTCGAAGCGTATTTTATGAGCGAGTTTTAGAATGTTTAGAGTATTATATGGAGTTTTAGTTGAGATGTGTTTGTAGAAGTGTAGCTTTGGTATTAAGTTGGCACAAAAAAATCAGATAGATGCTTTCTCCTCTTGTGAATTGGTACAGGACCTATATAATCTTTCTAACCATTTATTTTACTTTTGACATAAACACGCCTATGAAGTTCCTTGTTTATTGACAGGCAACCAAGGACGAAAAAATGCAATACTTCATGGACGCTGTTTTTACTTTACTTAAGTGTTAAATCGATTAAAACTTCATCATAAATAAAGTCGATTGTTATAAGAACTCGAATCGGTAACGCATTAGGACATCACTAACTGATCAGTACTCGAGCTGTCAAAAGTTTAATAAATGGTTTGAAAGATTAGCTGTTGTTTGTCCCTTTATTCATTTGAAAACAATAACTTTCACATAAGTTAGGTACTAAAGTTAGGTTTTGTTTTTGTTGAAAACGTGTATATTTAAAATTGCCCTAAACCTCTCCATGGGGCGGACGGTATGCTAAGATTTAATAGTTGTAACACTCGGCAATTGTTGTGTCAACTTCGGTCGAGATCGGCTTTACTAGGTTTTATGGTTGTCGTGCGCACACGCCGCTATTCGCGTTTACTTGGGGATAATATAATTGTCTCTGTCCATAGATATTTATTAGATTGGCGTGCCGTGAATGGGCTGTTTAGGTGTCGATTAGTGAAAACGATGTAATTAGACAGGAAGTTATTTATTTGTTTTATTGGGGTATGAACTTTGTTGAATGTAGATGTTACAAGCGTTTTTATGGAGAAATGTTTCTCGTTAAGGTTGGTTTTGCTTAGAAACTGTCCATGTGCAATTTATACCCACCGATTATTATGTTTAAGGTTTTCGTGTGACACAGCAATAATTATAAAATTCAGTAGCAATTAGCAACAGTAGTACAACAAAAGTGTTACTGCCCCTTTTTTTTTGTGGATGGGAAATCATCAAATGACTTCTCCCGCTCTGGGCGGAGCGGGAGGGCGTGTCAGACTTTTACTGACTAAAACCCACCCGTGTTCCTTCAGTTGGCCGTGCCAGGGCCACGGTATCTCTTTTGCGCGCGACCCCGGCGGCATCGGCCCTATTGGACCCCGTCACTGCTGACATCTCTTTGAGGCGCACGTGGAACACAACGCGCTATCGACCCGGGCCTGGTCTTTACCAGACGGCGAGCTGCCCATTACTCGTCGTCCACAAGCCCACGCCTACGGTGGCCGGGAATCGGCGATAGATTCCCGCCACCCAGGGCGTCTCCTACGGCGGCTAGGGGCGCGAGGGCGCGGCTGTTGCCTCTCCCTCACGCGTTCTGCCTCCTCCTTCGCGAGCATTACTGCTTCGCAGAAGGAGGTAATGGCCTCCCATGCACTCTCGCTCCGCACCATGGCCTGGACCAGGTTTGGACGCGAGAGATCGCCGCCGCCGATCGCCTCCGTGAGAACACGGCGGTGCTCCGCCCAAGCCGGGCAGACCTCCACTGTATGCTCCACCGTGTCCCCCGGGCGATCCACATAATGGTGACACCCGGGCGTATCCTCCCGCCTTATCCGAAACAGGAACCTCCCGAAACAACCGTGTCCGGTGAAAACCTGCGTCAGGCGGAAGATGAAGACGCCGTGGCGCCTCTCCAACCACTCCTCAGAGATGGGGCTTATCGCCGCAATTGTGGCGTGCCCAAAGTGTTACTGCCCCTAACGTTATAATAGCTTAGGTAGAGGGTTATTGGTTGGTTGGTAGAGTTATTGGTTGAGGTTATAATTATCGGCAATCCATTAAGGGGATATAGGAGAGGTCATTTGTAACCAAATGACCCTATAGGACTCCTATGCAAATGTCAACCATTTTTTTTGCAGATATCGACCATTTTAGTCAAAAAACCTGCTCAAAATTATAAAAAATTTAAGGATTTGTAGCTCTGATTTAAAATCTTTTAAAGGTAATTGTCATTTTATGGTTGATTATTATGTATTGAAAGGTTAGCAAGCAGAAAAAAAAAACCAAAAATAAAATATTTCATCCATTGTGTTTTTTTCATAAATTTTCAAAGTTGTATGTTTACTGCAGATATCTTCAAAAAACATAAAATGTCAAATTACTCGAAAATTGTTGACGTATGCATACAGGTCATTTGCCCTCAAATGACCTCTTCGAAATCACCTTAATGGATTGCCGGCTTATTACGCATGATGTATGATGTATACAAAAAGTAGAATAAGTTTTAGATTACAATCAGCAAATTTAGTGATATTTACACCAAGGAAATGTGATACTATAACTAGGCTCTCGAGCAACATCTACACAAGCACTTACAATATCTTTTCCACCAACAATCTCAACACAACCCAACATTCATTTCAAGCACTCACTTAAAACACAACCATAACACCATAAACGGCCCTAAAATTACATGCAACATATACTACAATAGTTCCCTCCAGCATATGACAGTTAATGGGTTCATAAAGTAAAACAAACGTAAAACTTGTAAGGAGAATCTCTTTGCGAATCGTTTATCGTTCGTCTGTTTGCATACATATTGACTTAACAACAAAAGTATCATTAACTTGCTAAGTTCTATGGCTTGGTGCAGGAAAAATGGCTTAATATGAATGGTTGAGGAGTATGAATCATTTTTAGTACATCGTTTGGAAGTGCCGACGGTTTTTTGATGCCAAGTTTTGACAATACGCGTTGATGAAAAAGTGGTTGTTAAAATGAATGTTCACGTCTTGGAAATGAAGATATTAACGGACTAGGTCTATTTTCCACCGGGTCCTTTCATTGTTGTGGTCTTAATAATGCCGGACTGTTGATATCCTGATGTAGAGCAGAGGTAATATTGTACAGAGGAATAATAAGAATTACGAATGGACCATAACCATCAGCACAGATTAATATAGATGGGACACTCGGCAGTTTAGGTATAAAGCTACAAATACGCGGTGGGCTCATCTCACTGGGTCAATTCAGTGTGGGCTGCCGCGCACCGGCCGGCTCGCACATTAGTTCGATACTCACTCACGCGCCTCGTCGTAAAAGAAGACAACCCTAAGTAGTTAGAAAGTATAAGAGTTACGCGATAGAAAGAGAGGCAACTTATAGGTGAATATAACTGTAGGTAATGAAGCGTTGTAAGATCTGAATTGTGCTTTATTGTGTCGTAGCAAGAGTCGCTTTTTATTTCAATGATTTTGCAGAGTGTCCCATCTGTATTAATCTGTACCTACAGTCATCACATTGATCTTTAGAAATCCTTGTTCAGCAACGTTTATGCACTGATGATACACACGCCTTGCTTCACTTCACTTCATTTTTTACATAGGTAGTATAAAATGAAGTCACTTCCGCTGTCTGTTCGCTTATCTTTTAAAATACTCAATGGATTATAATGCAGTTTGCAGCAATAGATAGACTGATTCAAGAGGAAGGTTCTTAAGAAGAGAAAAATTGGAAAATTTCGGAAAACTGAAAGTACATTTCCTATGGGAGTTTTGTATGAATTATTGAAATTTGGACAGGACAACGTCTGTCAGGTCAGCTAGTCATCTATAAATCCAGTCTTGATCTTCCCATAGCCAAAAATATTGCAGCCATATATTTTAACAAAATGGACTTCATCATAAATTGTTAACGTTTAAAGTGCATTAAATTAGTTACACTGTATTTATGGATTCCTATTTTCAGTTTTAACAAGACTCAAGAATTTTTAATGATTTAAAAACCTTTGATTATTAAAGTGAAGTACTTGTAAACACGTTTATTATCACGGCGGTGAGGGAGATGAGAGCGGCAGGATGACGGACCAAAGTAACGTGGATATCTGAATGAATCGCACTTTCATTGATGGAGATCCAGAAATATACTGCGCGTGAGTCGGTGCCCGCTACTGACTGTAGATTTGTGAATGTGATAGAGGGTTCTGAATCGAAAAAAATCTTTTTTCTTCAGACTATACTCTGAATGCGAGTGAAATGACAGATTAACGTGTTTTTTTTTTAAAGATAGGATTTCATAGACCATCACATATTTGGTGGCTAAATGCAACTATGACGTGGTAAAATTCGCCGTTTGTTCTTTTTAAAAAGCTATTCAAATTCAAACTCGAAATACTTTACTTCACATAAGCCTACGTGGGCACTTATGAACCATCAGAAGCTAGATGCACGGTGAGAAGAGCCGGCAAGTATCTCCACGGCTATTATCAATATGACAACTGTATTTAGGTATTACCCTGGTTAAGCTAAAAAGAGTCCATGCATGTTAAAACAATGATGCAACCCTTATCTCTTTTCCACGGATTGAAATCACAAATTAAAATCATGATGGTACTCTTGCATCTATGCTAAAAGTAGGTATATTACTGGGGTACAAGATTTGCAATAGATTTTACGCAGCAGCTACATAAACGCCCATATAAATGAATTAATAAATAATAGGAATGTTTCCGGGATATAAAAAAGAAATTCTACTTAGTCCGTCACTCAGATATTAAAAAAATATTAGACACTTTTTTGCTTATTTTTATTAATGGTGTACAATCGACATTTTAAGAGTTAAAGTTGGGCAGTGGGGGCTCGCAACGTCACATCTATAGCAAACTACGTATAAAATCTGGCAAGGAGTGACGTCATACCACATTTCAACTCAATGTATTGCCGTAATCTTTTGATTACGTAAAAAAAGAAAAAAATCGTGTCTAATATTTTTTACTATGTGAAATGACAGACAAAAAAAATTTGTGATCATCCTTGTTGTAGTAGAACTTCTCTAACCCTTCTTCAGTCAACTTTGTCGGAAGATGAAGTGCGATGATTATCTGAGGGCATTTCCTACCGAAGTCTTATTGTTCGTGTTTCAACAATGCGCCGAACAGACAATGAACATTGTCTTTTACTGGATTGATTTAAATGTTCTGTAGAATAAATCTTGTTATTTGTACGACATGTAAGTACCTACTAAGTATTGTTTTATAAACTAATTTAGAATTGACAATTATAAATGCCTTTGTCAGACTGCAGTCCTTCTGAAGTATCAGTAAGCATTTTTACATTTTATCCACGGACTAGAAAAAAAAGAAGGAGTCCACACGACGCGTAATGAAAGTGAAGCACCGTACCGATCTATGTGTGCGTGATTTGACAAATACGCCATCGTGTCACGTAATGGCGGCCGCCTGGCCGGTCAGCATACTATAATGTAAATATGTGCGTGAGGCACATATTTGTACAAACGGTCCAATACGTACAATACGTACTCAATACGGTCAATACGTACTGTGCTTCACTTTCGATATGCGTGGCGCGGAGTCCTTCTTTTTTCTGCTGCTACTGCTTTTGCTTTTTTGCCTTCAATGGACCCGAATAGCTGTTATCTTAGAGCCATTTTAAAACTTTAGCTATTTTTCAATAAATATCTTCTATCATACTTATCCAATAACACTTAGACAGATTCCTCGTATCCATTCCATTTTAATATAACAAATATCAGTTAGTAATATCCGCACTTTAGAATAGAAATGCAAATGGAAACTCGTAACTGAGAAGTGACAATAACAGATATTGTTCTATCAGACTTTCTGGGTAGCTAACCAGTGGCCATTTGAAGCGACCATTCATAAAATCTCAAGTTTATTACAAGATAAATAATTGTTTATCAAAGTAACAGTTCTTAATGCTATGTTTGAAGACGAGGAAGACATCTTTCGTCAATCAAATGACACGCCAGAATTACATGATGCTAATATACAGAGAGTTATTTTCGCTTTGAACATTAAAGTCGATGAAACTGCTGAAGAAAATATATCACGTAATGGAAGAAAACAAAGTGTAAATGACACAAAAAGATCATGAAGAATCATCACTGCAGCTGTTCTGTCACACCTGGCAACCAGATATTCATGTAAATAGTTCATCCCTGATTAATAGCAAAGAAAATGGGCCAAACGTTGACTGGCCTCCAGCTAAGTAACTTCCGCTGAAATTAAGAGCCCTCATTACCACATACTTGAGGACTGACGAAATTATATTCACTCACTAGTTGGCCGAAGATACAACGGTATTGCAAAACGATGAAAAGGACCTTTCATTCAGGGAATTCTGTTCGAAAGACAGAGATGCTGATATAGATAATTTGAAAGAGAAAAGGGGATGGTAGATGTCCTTAACTCGATTCTTGGCAATTGTCCACCGGAAGGCGGCTTTTAGCAATAAGACAGCTTTGAATATGAAACTGAAATACAAAGCCGGTCCATTCAGTTGGTTGACGAGCACTGTATGTAATTGGTTCGGAAAGGTCAATCTATTGCGTTCAATGCAAGGGTTGATCTTTCTATTTGAGATTGTCCTATAGGATTATACATAGTTTCTAGTCACTATTCTATTTGGCTGCTTCTGTTAAGATTTGACTGTGAAGTGTGAATGAGAATTTTTCAAAGATTTAGTATACGAACGCAGTTGGAATTTTCCACATTCCTCTCCTCACTGCCAAATATACATGGTGTCCTATAACTAATGGATCAAACGTAACGGATAGGTAGCTCACCTGAATTTGAATAGTTAAAAAAAAAACCGCTAAGTACTGTATACATTTTTTAGTAAATATATGTTTATTTTAGAATTCAGTTTTTTTAATGATGTCGCTGCAATTGAAAAAAATTTTAGGTAGGTATGATATTTGACAAAAAATTCTGAATAGCTTACTAGCTAATGTAATAAGATACAATTTTTGTAAATAATGTTTTATTTGCCTTAGAAAAAAAATCTTGAATTGAAATGTTTTTTTTTTTACGATGGAAAAACAAAAATTTAAAACCATATAAGCTATTCTAATTAGGGCTGGTTTCACCAAAATTCAAACCACCTAGGTCAGATATTGAAACTATTGGTTAATGCAAAATTACCTTCTAAATTTGACATAAACCAACTGTTTAAATACCTAACCGGGGTGGTTTGAATGTTGGTGAACACAGGCTTTAGTTGTTTCAAATCAAGTGAGCCACCTACCCGTTATGTTTGATCCATTATTAACGGGACACCCTGTATTTGAGATGCCAAAACTTGTGAAGCATTTCATTTTTATTAAAACTCGTCGTTTCTGTTCAGTGTTTTAGGAATAAAAACTTTGCAATATTTTTATTGTAAACTTGATTTATAACGACCCAAAGTCACAGCCAAAGTGCTACTACAAAGATGTTTTCACATCAAACGCGTACGAGTATAAAGTTGTTTTTTTAACATTGCGTGCTACTACCAAATACATTTTAAGTCGCAATCAATCAGGCTTTGTCTGACTCCTCTATGGAATTTTAAATTGGATTCCTGTTAACAATACAAGGATTAGTGAGTTCGTACTTTTGTCCGCCAGTGTACCATCTAAAACTGATGTTACTCATGCGTGTTACAACGGCATCGATTAGTTTCACAACCAACGCTGGTTTTATTCAAGCGATCATTTGACAATGTCAAAGAGAATAAGTAATGTAAGTTGTGTTTATGGGGCTTATCGTTTTATAGAGGGTGTTAGAATACCAGAAACAGTATTTTACAGTGTCGATCGCTAGTTTCAATGGTGTCTAGGATTATATGTTATTTATGGGGATTTTGTAGATGAGTCGGTAACGTTTTGTAGTTTCAAAACCTGTTCTTATGGGGGACAGATAAAGATGGAACCATTTCGTTGACAGATTGATAATATAAATTGAATTTTGAAAGGTATCTAAGTGTCTTCGCTATAATAGATGTGGTGCATCTAATTTGGGATTTATGGAGGAATTACTGGAAGTATGAAGATTCTTGTGAGTCAAAATAATTGAAAACAGCTGCAGAAGCTTACTGGGGGAAACTAGGTGTCAGGGCGCCAGTTTTATACAATCAATCTGCCTAGCCTTTTCCCAACTATGTTGGGGTCGGCTTCCAGTCTAACCGGATGCAGATGAATAGCAGTATTTTACATGGAGCGACTGCCTATCTGACCTCCACAATCCAGTGACTGGGTAATACGATACCCCTTGGTAAGACTGGTTGTCAGACTTTCGGGCTTCTGACGACCCGTAACGACTGTCAAAGATCCACGAATGACAGCCGGGACCAACGGCTTGACGTGTTTTCCGAGGCACGGAGGAATCTCGGTATGTAAAGATGGTCACGCATCCACGGACCAACCCCGGCAAGCGTAGCTTAACCTGGTGGATCGACCCATGCAGATGTTATTACTTAGTCACGAGCGCCAGTTTTTATAGATATTATAATAAATCTTAGATAGGTATATACTGTTATAATGTGTAACGATAGTGGATTACTTTGACTCTAGGACATAATTTTAGCCCAAATCATGACAAATGTTTGAACTACCCACCGTGTCGCGACCACACAACCGAAATAAGGCGATATAGACGCGTACTTGCGGAACTGTGTGTGGTTTTTTCGACACTAAACATTTGTCTCGATTTGAGCCAAAGTTATGCCCTAGAGTCAAAGTAACTCGCCATGACGTTAAGTAGGTCAAAAATCTGCCTAGCCTTTTCCCAAATTTGTTGGGGTCGGCTTCCAGTCTAACCGGATGCAGCTGAATACCAGTATCTTATATGGAGCGACTGCCTATATCTAACCTCCACAACCCAATTACTGGGTAATATGATACGCTTGCTGGGGTTGGTCCGTGATGGGTATCGTATTACCCAGTTAATGGGTTGTGGAGTTCAGATAGGCAGTCGCTCCATGTAAAATAATGGTATTCAGCTGCACCCGGTTAGACTGGAAGCCGACCCCACCATAGTTGGGAAAAGGCTAGGCAGATTGATTGATGATACCCCTTGGTAAGACTGGTTGTCAGACTTACGGGCTTCTAACGACTCGTAACGACTATTAAAGATCCACGAATGACAGCCGAGACTAACGGCTTAACGTTCTTTCGTTAGTATGTAAAGATGGACACCCATCCACGAACCAACCCCGGCTAGCGTAGCTTAACCTGATTGATCGACACGTACGGCTATTATTACTTAGCCACAAGCTCCTCTTAAGTTAAGTGGGTATATGAATTTAATTATCAATACTTCAAAAGCCTTACTAAAAGATTTAATTGTTTAAAGATATACCTAATTATCATACCTACTGTTGTTTTATTGGCTTCAATTTAACTACTGTCTATAGGTTTTTTATCTCCCGAAGAGACACGCGTTTTACTTGTGTTTACCAAATGTATACAAACACGCTTTGAATGTGTGCGCGAAGATGAGTAGCACATAACACACTCTTCCGCACAAAAAAGATAACTGTTCTGTGCTCTTCCGACTTCGCAAGTGTCTCGGACGGTACCCTGCGTTGCGCTTGCACACACATTCACAGCATATTTGTACACTTGGTAAACACAAGTAAAACACGTGTCACTTCGTGAAAAGTAATGTTCAAAAGCTGTCACCATCGTCATACTACAGCGATTTATTGCCCGATATAGCACTATTCACTCTTGCTTGAACTCGATCAGCACTCATCAATTACTTTCATCCATTTATCACCAGCCACCTTGCAAACATCATCGCTCAACCTAGCCTGCTACTCTGACCACCAGATCAAGATAAAACGTCTAATCCCATCAAAAACCAATACCCAGTAGGCCTCCAATTCAGTTTCCTGCTCATTGACATATCTATATAAAACATCCGATACGAAAAGTGAGCAATAACTAAAAAAGTAGCAGCAACACCAAGGCGTTCCTGCAAAAGCTTTTACCGAAGAAGTCGTAGTAAAATATTATGATGCACATAAAGAGTGTACAATAAGTTACAGCACTCGCTCGATTATCTCTTATTTGTTTGTGTTTTATAGCGGTACTGCTCTCCGTTTTATAGCTTTTCGATATTATTTCGCGTATTTTTTTTCCAATGGGCTACCGCGACGCTGTTACTCTATATGGACAGACTATCATGGATAAGACTATTAAGCAATAAAATGGACAATTGAATCTCGCCTATAGATAAATACACTCTCGGACTCCTAAGTCGAGTCACCAAGGTATCAAGTCCTAAAACCTAAAAATATAATAATAAAAATAATAATGATGAGTCAAAGAAAAAAAATTAATGCAGTTTTAAAGCAGATGTATTATACTGGCGATCATTTTGGTGTCATCAATGTTACAAATTTGAATTCAACACCATTTATAAAGTCATAGACCTTTATACAAAAAAAAAAAATGCAGGATGGCTCGATTCAGGTGTCCGGGAGTGTAATATGTGACCGTTATGGGCCAAGTTATTAGTTAGGTTATGTCTAAAATGGCGTTGTTTATAGTTGTAAGCGGTGGTGTTATGTTGACTTTATCAACAGCGAATAATAGTTTATTGTCTCAATTTTATAGTGTCGTTTAAGCCGATATGCAGCTTTAACTGTAACAGTTTAAAGATGGTAAACTAGTTATTTTTTTTAATAAGAGCATAGTTCTCCTCTCTTGCTTTGGGACCATCAATGAATGAAATGATAAGCCAGTCAACAAAGTTATGCTAGCTAGCAGAGCTATCTGCC
This sequence comes from Cosmia pyralina, assembly GCA_946251885.1. Taxonomy (NCBI): domain Eukaryota; kingdom Metazoa; phylum Arthropoda; class Insecta; order Lepidoptera; family Noctuidae; genus Cosmia; species Cosmia pyralina. The sequence goes on along the minus strand of OX276342.1, from coordinate 17,259,030 downwards.
CAGTCTACACTCGACGAGATTGAATGACAACGTTATTGCAAAATGACTGCACTTCATGATTTTTTTATTTATATACTTATTTTACACCAGAAAAAATAATTAAACACTACAAAACATTTACATTGTATGCTTGGTAATGATTAATTATTATAATGTTTTATTTTGGTAGAAAATTGTCGTTTTGTATAAAATTCAAATTTTAATACAAAACGACAATTTTCTACCAAAATTCGACTACCAAAAAGTCGTATCTTCAAATTTCGAACGTCACAACGCACTGTCCTCTCCACAATACCACTTGAGCCTATCGGGCATTTGATAAAAAAAAAAAATGTAAAATCACCCCTCGGCCTTAGAGTGCCATAAACTAGTCGGGCTCGCGCGCCAATTAAATATGAATGTGCTGGCCCACTCTCATTACCACGTAAAATTTTTAGTTGAATCTACCCTCTTTTTTGATATTGTGTTATACGATATTGGATAGGTCAGTTGTGTAAATTATTGAGTTGGGATATTCGTGGAGTAACGATGTAATTTGAGGAGAATGGGATTGAAGAAAAGAATGGGTTTTTATGTCGTCTTTTGAATGAGGGTAGTTTGTTTTTTTGCAAAACTTCAAAGGAATGGTCTTAAGCTCAAAAATTATCAGTTGTAATTATTAAAAAATAATAATATACGTGTAAAGGTGTACTTTTTCAAACAGGCACAGAGAAAGAGCGACTTAAGAAATAAAAATTGCAATGTGGTATAATAAATAATTACTACTTTTTGCTTTATATAACAGGTAAATACGATTCTTTTAATTATCTTTATGGAGACAGTAGACACCTCTATAATAGATTTTTACTCAAAAATACCTCCTCTACGTCATAACAAGTGTTCTTAATACCTACAACCAACCAAACTACATTTACTTACACTTCAACAAAAAATCGACCTTATTACATCAAAGAAAGTCCTATCTACAATTTCAAGAACTGCACAAGTAAAGTATGTCGAGATATACAGGGGGTGTGATAATTGCGAAGTGAGACAAAGTCGCTTCAAAGGTATTGTGGAGGTTGTATAGACTTTACAGGCCCTTAAACATTTGAGTTGATGTCAACCACACTTTGTCGTGCCGTAATTATGATGCGCCTCTCAATGGAACACCCTGTTTTCGTACAATGCGTCTTACAAAACGACAAATTAATGAGGATTTTTTTGCGACAGTTGTTTTAATTTTAAAGTATCAGTAGTTACAATACTTGGTTCTTAAATATTGTATGTATTTAATACCTCATTAGTCTTTACAGTTCTTTTAACTTTCCTGGTTTTCGTAATGAGTGATTGTTCTTGTGTTAATTACCTACGTGTTTTTTGACCTTCGTCTTCATGGTAATGCTTTGAAAGGATATTCTTAACAGGACTGTGGTAACATTAATTTTCTGGAATAAAGTTTTATTTTTTATTTTAATAACTTCTTTACAAGGTATAAAATGGTTCTTTTATGGTAAATAAAGAACCACTATTGAAACATAATATATTATTACGTAACTGTCACCTAATTATAACGTCGTAGGAGAACGTCAAATGTTTCAGGAAATACTATAGTACACACTAATTTTATAAAGGCGAAAGTTTGTGTGTGTGGGGGTGTGTTTGTAAGTTTGTTACTTCTTCAAGATCAAACAGCGGACCGATTTGAATGAAATTTGGTACGTAAATAGTTTATACCCTGGATTAAAACATAGGCTGCTTTTTAACTGACGAAAAAAAAAGGAGGAGGGTCTCAATTCGACACGAATGTTTTTTTTTCTTTTTTACAGAGTCGTCCGATTTGAAAATTTTTTGTTTTATTCGAGAGGGTATACATCAAAGTTAGTCCCATATAAAATTGAATAACTTTGCTTCGGTAGTTTTTGAGTTAGCTTCAATAATATGTATTTTTTCCCCACTTTTATATGGATGATGTTCTAGTTTTTTTTGCAGGTAGTGGTATTAAAATTTGTGTGGGGTAGGTACCACAACTAAAAAGTGAAAAATAAAAACTATTTTACAAAAAAATACAACCGACTTCCAAAAAAAACACTACAAAGTAAAAAATAACTTTAATTTCGGAAGTCGGTGGCAAAAAACGAAAATACATTTAACCAGACACCGACTTCCGAAATTAAAGTTATTTTTTACTTTGTAGTGTTGTTTTTGGAAGTCAGTTGTATTTTTTTGTAAAAAAGTTTTTATTTATCCCAGTCTACGCGGGTGAAACCGCGGGGCGCAGTTAGTGTAATATAATACCTAAGGTAATTTAGTAAAGACATTAAAAAACCCAAGCTTTTTAAAACGTCCTAGATATTTGTAGGTACTATTTGTAGGATTATTCCTTTTTATGACAAAAAAAAAACTCTTTTGATTAAAATATTTTTTTTTGTCAGTTTCAGCCTTGTTTCAGCCTTGTATGTACCTAGTTATGAACCGACCTAGATAACACCACATCTTTCTATGTAAACAGTCATGTCGCAACAACCTACCCTTTTATATAAAGGAGTAAACAACCCAACTAATTACAAATCAATACAAAGTAACGCTAGATTGTATCGTTATAATCTGGCGAAGCTCGGCGACTGTCAAGATCCCAACAAAACCGAAGTCAGTGGTATAAAAGTGAATGATTAATGGCTTCTCACATTAGGTTGCGGATACACCCTCGTGCGGGTGTGGGGATGTGGAGGTAACGTGTGGAGCCTTTGAGTAGGCGGTGAAAAAAACAAGCGAGTAATGTTTTCGGGACATTATGAATTATTATTTTACTTTCCGTAGAGTTATAGGTACGGAAGATTCACAGAAATTAAATTAAAATTAAATTTGACCCTGTATATATTATTAATATATATATATATATATTATTAAAAAAATCCTATACTTCCGACTAATATTATAAAGTTGAAAGTTTATGAAGATGTTTGGATGTTTGTTACTCAATCACGCAAAAACGGCTGATCGGTTTTGGATGAAATTTGGCACACAGATAGTTTACTAACATATAGGATTCTTTTTATCCCGGTAGTAAAATAATCAAATATTTTTTATTTTTATTTGGAACCTCCAAATAAAAAAAAAAATATTTGATTATTTTTTTGGGATCAATGACCGCTCTTAGTTGAAGTGTGAGTTGAGGATTTTGTTTTTGTTTTGTATTATCGTGTTAACATAGTGATAACCATCACGTAGGTACGTGAAGTTTACAAAAAAAAAAAAAAAAAAAGATTTTTTAAACTGATATTTCAACTATAGTTACACTACGGTTGTATTTTTTATAGTTTATCATGTTTATATACTCATCACGTCTGCAGAGTTTGGCTAGCTAATTTAATTTGATCCTGATGAAGAACTGTATTTAGGTAGATATTTACGTACTAACTTATTGATTCCTGCGAAAAGATCACTCAAAGCTCTTCGTACTAGCTTCGTGCCCAGTTTTCAGAAGTAACAATGGTAATTAATAACTTTATCTCTTTGCCATCCATTACCTATGAGAAAATCAGAATAAACTCCCGTTCGCACGGGCGTAATAAAATCGCAGCGGGATTTTATAGCGCACTGGATTTTCAACTCTCGTTGTTGAGCCGAGCGTTGAGAATCCAACTTAACAATAACAGAGTACATTCTAGCGCGTCGAAAAAACACACTGTTGGATTTTGTACTCTCGGCGCTAAGCAGAGCGTTGAAAATCCAGTGTGCTGTAAAATACCGCCTCGATTTTATTACGCCCGTGCGAACGGGGTTTGACGCAGTTTTATATTTTGACCACGGGGACATTGTTATCATGTAGCATAATGATCATCACGAGGTAATACATATTTCACTGTTACCAAAACTCCACTTAGAAGCCAAACACAATGCAATTTTTTTTTTCAGTTAATCCAAATTCAGGTACTGACAACGAGTCGATCAGTTAACTTAGAAAGTTGGAGCTAGTTGCCCATTCCAAAACGTAGATCTTTATGGAGAAGAACGGGCAAGGAACTCCACGGACACTCTTTTACATCAAGATAATACAAAAGATCTTCAGAGACAGCTTCATAAAAAGATTCCTTAAATCGCTAGTTTCGCAGCTCACTTTCTTTAACACGTCAATCGATTTGAGAGTGTAAACAGTACTCGCCCTTTGTGCCTACCTCGTTCCTCTACGGCTTGAAACAAGCTGTATGAGATGTATCAGTTGCTAGTCTGCTGTTTGTTGGTAAGATGTTTGTTTGTGCATACATGGATTGGTTCCAAGATTAAGGTAAGATTAATACAGGGCGAGGAAGTTAATCATCATAACATGGGTAATAATTTACAAGCCACATGTTATATTAGTTGTGCTCAGGGATAAATGATGAGCTATGCCGTTGACCCCTGCTGTCATTCGTAGATCTTTGACAGTCATTATGGGTAGTCCGAAGCCCAAAATTCTGACAACCACTCTTACCAAGGGGTATCGTGTTACCCAGTAACTCGGTGGTGGAAATCAGTTAGGCAGTCGCTCCATGTAAAATACTGGTATTCAGCTGCATCCGGTTAGACTGGATGCCGAACCCAACGTAGTTGGGAAAAGGCTTGGCAGATTAACCGAGGTGATGATGAAATGATGAGACAAGTATCTGCAGTTTTTTTTTTTTTGAATGATACTAGATCAGTATTTTTGACCAATTATTAACCTACTGGTGATACTATGGGTGATGTTTTTTATTTTACAAAAAAAAAGTTTTACAGAAATTTCTAAAAATTGGTTGCCTAGCCTTACTTTAGTTCTGTACCCATTATTAATATTATTTGTAAATAATATAAAATATAACTAATTCAAAAGAATTCTAAATATATAATGGGTAAGAATAAGCCTCAAACCTAAAGCACTGTTTCAAAATTCATCACTCCAGCAGTTTTTGAGATTAGCATTGAGCTCAGAATTGGACATACCTAGATTTTTTTATAAAATTATAATGCTATGCGCTAATATAAAAACAAGAGATCAAAAATACATTATAGCAGGTATTTTAGAAATATAATAAATATTGAAAATTAAATATGAATACGGATATTGTAATAGGTTCAGAAAATACCCATTGCACGAGGATACTTTGTCATACAATGTCATAATGGATTTAAATGTAATAGGTTTGTTTAAATTATTTGTTTTCTACGTGACTTTTTGTTAATGTCTGTTCTTTCTTTTATGATATATTCATTATTGTATTTATATATATTTTTCGTCCTCGAGGTCATTTTAACTTTATATAAATCATATAATTTATATTTCTGTTGTGTTTTTCTAGTTTATTATTGTAAAAATGAATTATGCCTGCTACTTTTAATTCTTTGGTGATTAATAGAAACTAATAAAGTGTATTTTATTTGTGGTATTCAAAATATTTTTGTAAAACTGTATCGTTAATAACGGTGAAATTAATAGTGTGTATTCGACATCGGTATGCGGGTATTTTGAGATTAGGACTCATCGTAAATAATGCAATTTATGTGATCTATTTAACTTCTAAATAATATTAATAGAGTTAACTTTGCTGAAAAAAAGTTTAGTCATATTTTTATGACACATTTCTGGATATGGAGTGATTATTTATACCCCAAAAAACTATCTTGTTGTAATTGGAGAATAGCCCAAGTTTTGTGGTTTATGTTTGACATATCTAATAAAACAATACCTATAGGTACACCGTGTATACTGATTTTCTTATTTCATTTTTAAATCTTTTAAGAATAATTAGTTATAACATGACGTATTGCAAGTATCTATCAATACACTTACTAAATTTACCAACAATCTAAACAAAACAAATCTTTCTCTTTGCGGGAAGCTCATCTCGTGAAAGTCACTGCGCAAGCCAGGTGACCGCTAGGTCAGGAGCTAGGCTGTAAATCCGAGAACTTAATCATTGACAGCAGATAATAATAATAACCCAACTCGTGCACATAAATATACACGCTAATTGAGTGTCAAGGCGAATAAATATGACGATAAAATTTATTTGAAATTGTGTTAACGTTATTGTGAATTTCATCAGTATTCCTACCTACTTAAACATGTTCAAAATCTCGTATTTTCTTAGGTAGCACATTCACGATTAAATTTTAACAATCATCGTCATCATTCTATCTATAATATGTATGTATTTACAAAAAAAAAATGTATATAAGTAGTTTATCAGCCATCTCGTTACCATAACACAAGCATTAGGTTGCTTAGCTTGGGGCTAGATGGCGTTGTGTGATATGTCCAAACATATTTATTATTATTATTATTAGTAAGTCACTGCAATATAGCTCTTATCTCATCCTAATAAAGCATAAATTAGAATGATTACCGTGAGTTTGACAAAACTCTCAGCAATAATTCAAAATTTTACCTTACCTTACCGAGATAAGAGTTACATGGCAATGACTTACTAATGGTTTTGTATATCCTACCTTAACTGATTTCGATAAGGAGGATCTCAGCAACAACATGTTATAAGTAGGTTTAAGTACTTAAGTTTTTATTACCTAGATCGAAAATATATGATGAGCATTTATTGGCAAGCTGGTGTAATATTTGTTTATAGATTTGCTGACTAGCTTTTCACTGGGCTTGCATGTGCGTTAAGTGGTGCTTGAAAGTGTAACAAAAATACGCTTCGCATTTTCCGAAAATATGAATGGGATGGATAGTCATGATCGAGGGAGCCATTTAATGACGTATACAAAAAAAAAAGATTAAATCGTTCTAAGCTAGCTCTGTGCCTATAATTACCGACAAAAGTCTAATTTTATCTCTGGAAAATATAGAAAAGTAAATTATTCAAATCTTTTCAGTATTCTTTGCAAATACCGATCAAAGTCAATAACAAATTACTGTATTAAATATCGAATTGTAACCCGATACTTATTATAATAGTGCTACAATAACATTGAAATATTTCCACAGACAAACCGTGAAAACGGTTTTGCGGGGCATATTTCCCTAAATTAAGATTTTTTTGTAAAATTTAATAATATTAAATAAATTAATAATAAAATAAATATAATAAGGTATACCTTAACACATTTACATATTTTATACTAAAATATTGATTTAAGCTTTGATTGTTAACCCATCCCGTGGTCACGACGGTCGTTGCGACCCGGTGTTACAATTACAATAAATTAATGTGGGACGTTTTGTTAACAGCCGTTTTAGTGCCGATCTTAGGGTCATTCTAGTCCCGGTGATAAAAAGACCAAACATCTAACACTAGATGTATCCTCGCTTTTGTACAAATAAGTACGTTTTGTTTTTATGAATGGGTGGGATAGGGGTCAGTATATGTATGTTTTTATGAATGGGTGGGATAGGGGTCAGTATATCCGCCGGGGTCGCGGGTAGTTTGAAAGAGATACCGTGGCCCTGGCACGGGCAGCTGAAGGAACATGGGTGGGTTTTAGTTAGTAAGAGTCTGACACGCCCTCGCGCTCTGCCCAGAGCGGGAGAAGTCATTTGATGATTTAAAAAAAAAAAAAAGGAGTCACAGTATATGTATGTAGAAACAAATGTTTCTATCTGAATCTGAATTACATTCAAAAGAGCATGTTTTATAAATTATGTTACCTCTACCTTTTCAGTGGTGCTAATTATCATAATTTCCAATAATCTTTTCAGATAATACGAGTATCGACATGCAAAATGTATCATTGGTATGCGTCATGCAATCATTTAAGACTTGATGTGGCAGTTTACACAGCTTTAAATTATATAAAAATAAACCAAAAACAGCGTATTTTTAACCCCATCTCATTATTCACCACAACTATTTTAATTTCCACGCGGAACCACAAAGTTTCGCAAATATTTGGCCTCACAACGTCACAGTCGCAATCAATTGTCCTTGCGACGACTGCATAAATTTCGCGGTACTAAGCGCGCCTCTAATTAACCCTAAACAGACGCTGTGCCTCAAACGAGGACGTAAATCACGTGGCAACACAGAATGCCTCGTTGTCTTTAATTGAGCACTGAACTTTATTTACGCACATTTGTTTGTTTGCGCGGTTTTTCTCAAATTTATTGACTTGATAGAGAAAATATGCAGATGAGAAAAAATGCTCAAAAATGTGACATGCGATATTAATATTTATATAAATTGTAAATTCATTATACTATGACTAATTATTACATGGCAGTGCATAAATCATTTATAAGTTGTTAATAATTTACATGACTGCATATAGAATATTAATTTATTGAAATATTAATTTCTCATTTGTCGTTTTGTGTGTTTTGCCTGCTAACAAATCTTGTGAAAATCATAGAGGAATAAACTCACTCGTTTCAACAAATACCTATAGGCATTAATTTTTTTTCGTTAGCCAATGTAAATGGAACGTCTTTCGATTTAAATATTTTAGCGTTTTATAAAGAAAAAAAAACACAACAATTGATCCAATAAACCACTCGACTTAAAATAATCCACTAACAAGGAGTGACGTAATGAAACGCAAACGCTAGTAATTTCATATATTTCACTGGGAAAAAATTTAAAAGCAAAAGTTCACAAGGATTTGTTTTGAGCGGGCAAATTTGTGGCTTAAAAACGTCCGCAGTACTTTATTGTTATAATAAAATTTCGCGAAATTATTTGGCACTTGTTCCGGACCTGATTTACGTATGCCTCGCCGCGGCGCCTCGTTATACGCCGCATTTTAAGGGTTATTTAGTTGCAGCAACATAATGCAAACAGGTGCTGTTGTTTTTATTTTGTAATTGTTGTTTCTTACATGTCTTTGTGGTAATTCGACATAGTAATTACTGTACTTTCGTTTTGTAAGGTGTTTTCAAGTGGTATTTAAGTTTTTGATAATTTTATCGACGTACTCTTGTAATACTCTAATCGCGTCGTGAAAGGTTACACTCTTCAAACGAAAGGTTTCACCTTTCATTATTACTTGTTACACTGTTAAATCTATTTTGTTACTCATTATTTCCTTGTTTTTTGTTGCGCCTGATATTTCTGGTAACATTTGACGCGATACACGTTGACATTGCTCGGCTAATGTCACTTTTTGATTAGGTTATTCTTGCTAACAAAACGTGTTCGATTTGACAGTTCATAAGCGCACGAAACAAAAATTTTACCTTAAGGACAAAAAAAAAATAAAAAGTACATGAAAGAGCTTTGTCGAAGTCATGGTTTGTTTGCTTCGGAACGGAAAGGGTTAAGTGTCGAAAGTAACCTTAAAACTAATTCTGTTCAAGTTTTTGGCAAGTCACTCATTCGGCACAATTGCTTTTGAGATATATTTCTTTACTATTAACTGTTTTAACGTGGAACTACGAGCTTTGAAACTTCGGAGCTGACAAGCAAATCTCAAATTCTCTTATAGTTTGTTTTCACAAAGTCACTTTAATGGTGAAATTACAAACATACCTACATAAACATATGCCTTCTCCTCATGGGGGTTGGACGCCACCTGCTACGATCCTTACATGCTCCTTTTGACTTTCCTATAATAGTGAAATTACTTGACATAAAATATGTAAGTACAGTTTAAAGGCTGGGGACAAAGAAGCGCGACGAGACGGTCGGCCGCGGCCGGCGCGACTCGTGACTCTGGTGGAACAATTTCTATGAAACTTCATAGAATTTGTCCTAGCGGAGCCGCGTCGCGCCAGTATATGACAGCCTTAAAACAGCATTCATCCAGAAACTGGACAATAGGCAGTACATCGATAAATAATGACCATGACTAACAATTTTTCCTTCTTTAAAATTAACATCTCAAACTGCAGTTTCAATTTTAGTTCTTACTTAGCTAAAGCAGTAAAATTGTTTTTTTAATGAAGATTAAAGATTACGCAATAAATTGCATAATTATACAATTTACACTTTGCTCAATAACCCTTAAAATTCTACACACCTAAAAATTATATTTAAAAAAGACAAATAATACGAACATAGCTAGTTTTTACACCTCCAAGCGACGTATTATCTACTTAAGTTACTTTCAAACTTAACCTATTAACTATGTTTTTAGAAGGCCTTCTCGTCTGACTATGATTTTGCAAATCATTGAGCCTAATTAAACGGCTTATTGCATTCTGTTAACCGACTGTGAATAGTTAAGAGATGGTTTAAAATAGCTTTGAAGTAACAAAGGTACAGGCAATTAGGATTTCTATAGAGTTGCAGTTTTTTTGTTTAGGATTTTCATGTTTTTTTTTTTGCCTTTGTGGCGGAATCTATATCGCCACATACGAACTACGGGTTACATTGACGTCACGCAATCCTGCATCGCGCAATCAGAGTTTACCGCGCGACTGGTATACTGGGTGTCCGAGAAAGGTGTGGCCAAAATTAAGGGTGTGGTAGCTACAGACCATCAAACTGAACAACTTTCTCCCGGGAACCAACATCGTAATCGCGAAAAAAATATCAGTCGTCCCATACATTTGTTCGAGTAGGTATTGAGGTTTTGTATGGGATGACAGATTTTTTTTCATGATTACGATGTTGGTCCCCGGGAGAAAGTTGTTCAGTTTGATGGTCTGTACCGCACCCTTAATTTTGGCCACACCATTCTCAGACACACTGTATATACAACGTCCCGACATCAACCGTCGGGCTGCCCTGGCCGGAGGCTTTAAGTTCGCTTAAAGCACCCACAGGAAACGCTCGGTTAAGCAGTCTCGACCCCCAGTGGTCAACTGCGAGATGACAACTCACAAAAACGAAATCAACCGTCGGGCAGTTGCCCACCAGACACAACACCCGTCCGTCTGGTCGGAGAATCCTCGCTTTTCTATAAATAAATAAATAATAAATAAATATGTTTGGACATATCACACAACGCCATCTAGCCCCAAGCTAAGCAACCTAATGCTTGTGTTATGGTAACGAGATGGCTGATAAACTACTTATATACATTTTTTTTTTTTTTGTAAATACATACATATTATAGATAGAAAAACACCCAGACTCGGAACAAATACTTGTAGGTCGTACAAATATTTGTTCCGTGCGGGAATCGAACCCGCGACATGCTGCGCAGCAGTCAATCGCTCAACCACTGCGCCAACCGTGTCGTCAATCGTCGTCGTCGTTCTATGGAGGTTGAGTGAACTTTCCACCCTGTTCCTCATGCCTATAATACTCTTAGTACTTAGAGTCTTAAGTCAAATGTTGATTCTGTAAAACGTGTCTTGTTTTTTTTTTTTTTTTGTTAAAATCAATATTCTTATACTTACTGTCTAGACTAAAAGAAGGAGTTTTGATAACTTAGAGGAGCTCATGGCTAAGTAATAACAGCCGTACGGGTCGATCTATCAGGTTAAGCTACGCTTGCCGAGGTTGGTCCGTGGATGGGTGACCATCTTTACATACCGAGACTCCTCCGTGCCTCGGAAAGCACGTTAAGCCGTTGGTCCCGGCTGTCATTCGTGGATCTTTGACAGTCGTTACGGGTCGTCAGAAGCCCGAAAGTCTGACAACCAGCCTTACCAAGGGGTATCGTATTACCCAGTAATTGAGTTGTGGAGGTCAGATAGGCAGTCACTCCACGTAAAATACTGGTATTCAGCTGCATCCGGTTAGACTGGAAGCCGACTCCAACATAGTTGGGAAAAGGCTAGGCAGTTTGATTGTCTTTGTAGACTAAAAGCTATCGAGTATTTGTGTGCAAGTAATTTCTGCTACCATGAGTTTATTTTTTTATAGAACTCTGACGCAGCCTTCAGTTTCTGTGACGGAGCCCATTCATGAGAATGTCCCCACGAAAAATTTTATGAAATTAAAAGGTTATAATGCTTTTACTAAACATAATTCTTGTCAGTCGTTATCTCTATACACTACTATTTTGTAATTAGTACAAAAAAAATGGGGCACTATCCGTACCCGATACTGATCATATTTGTGTAGTCAAAAATAAATCCCAAAATTGTTCACGAAAATTTGTCATAATTGGTAAATTCATAATTGAATCAATCATTCATAACAATTGCTACTAGAAAATACTACGCGCAGTGTTTTTTCATGATTAATGAATACTACTTACTATGTAGCTTGTACAATATTTCCATAAACTGAGTGACATTTCGGGATATAAACAAACGCTAATAACTTTGCTGTTTATGAATATTATTTATTGAGAATTTACATATATAATAACAAGACCTCTAATAAGCCCTTTGAGTATTTGTACTAATTAAAAATTAGTGGTGTATACACAAAATACAATCCAAAAACAATATAGATTATAATTTAACTACTACTTACCCTCTGCACTAAAACAGTTAATTTAACCAATATCGTAAAAGCTAAAACCATTAATTTCCTCTTAACATTATGAGTTATATGTAGTTAACAATTTCCATGTACTTCTCGTAAATATACTTACATATTTTAAAATAAATGCGTGGGAAAAACTTAATTCATCGATAAGAAAAACGGAGCTATATTTTACGATTACCATTAAGAAAATCAAGTGCTTAAATCAGTAAAATTGTTTACACTACTGGGTAAATTCGTTGTAAATGATGAACGCGCGGAATGTCAGTTCTATTTCATTGGTATAAAGTTTAAATTATAATGACAGAAAGCGCGCTCGTCTAATGCCACAATCTAGTGATGGGTCGAGAAAATATTCTCTCACGGTGAATGTTCTCCGATCGAGAATATTCTGCAATATTCTTTTCGGCAGAAAATATTAAACATAAAAATTAAACATAAACATTTATTTCATAAAACAAGAGGTACAAAGTAGGTTGACAAGTCAGGATTATATTCTCGGATTCAATTTCTATTGTTACGGTCCTCTAGGAGTTCGATCGACAGTTTAGAGGAGGAGAATTTAAAATTGAAATAGTTAAAATTAATCTCACCTTACGAAATTTAAGAGAACTTATGACAGTTTTCATGGATATATTTTCGAGATTGTTCTGGCTCAGGAAAATTTACTGAGAATTTAAGAAGTGGAGTAGATTATTTTAACGTCAACTTCGTAAAACGTTCCAATGCACTCAACACTGTTACTATAAAAATAAACAATACATAGAGACATCTATTGTTTAATTCTCTTAAATTCTCTTCTAAAGAATATTCTCGAGAACTTCACGGTAAAGTTCTCGCTAAGAGAATATTCTCGAGAATTTACCACCACTAGCCATCACTACCTAATACTTGTAAGTCATTACATAATCTTTATTCACCTTAACGTTTTCTCGAAGTAATTAAATAAATTGAGTACCAATAAACGTAGATATCAGGTAGCTATACCAATAAAAATACTAAAGAAACCACTTAATTTTACAACTGTGACAATGTATGGCAGTATGGGTGGGCCGATTGTCTATTTTGAGAGAGAAGATACACGAAACCAAGATGGTAACATAAATAACAAGTTTTTGGACAATTAATATCGGATGTTCCCTTGATCTATCGTTAGATTGCTTTTATATTTAGATTTAGTGCACTTTGAGCGTGGTTTAGTTTGCGTGAACCTTTTCTTAACAGCTGTTTTCCTGGTACATAAACGGACGCCCGGTTTTCTTTAAAAATTGGTAGTGGTTTATCAAGTCTATACTTCATTTGCAATAAGATTACACATTTAAACAAACCTTTGTACCGTCCGTTCAACCGATTTTGACTTCTATTCCGTAGGCTTGAGGATGGCATTAAAGGCAAAAAAGTGGTTACAATACCACCAACTATTTACTGCAGCTGCCATTTGTCATGCCACCAACGCAATAGAAGTCAAAATCGGTTGAACGGACTGTAAAAAAGGTTTGTTTAAATGTCTAATTTTATTACAAATGGAGTATAGGATTCGCTCCAAAACTCTTTAAAAATATAACATAATATCCCGCCTGTAATCCCCAAAGGGTTGTGCAGAGGTGTACCTATAATAACACCCACATTTTTACAGTTATGTTAAGTCCCATTGTAACAGGGGGCGAGCCTATTGCCGTCAACCGGGCACAAATCTAGACTCCAGGCTGCTACTGAGAAATTCCAGATGGAAAAACGACCCGGGAATCGAACCTAGGAAAGGAAGCTGAAAAGTCGCTGTAATCAAACAAACCTAGATTCCAGAAAAATGGAAACTTTCGGAAAATATGAAATTAAATTCATTGACACTTAAATAATAGATTACATTAAAATAATTATGTAAATGAATTAAAAAATAAAGCAGCAGACGCAAAATTAATATTTTCACATAGATATTCTGATGCAATTAATTTCCTTCATAAATAATATAAACTTCAAAACGAATGCGTCTATATCTGTGATTTAGTGATCTCTTTTCCGTTGAAATAAGGTTGAGTTTCGTGTTTTATAAATCCTTAGCCGCCCAAGAAGAAAAGTTGGACGTTTTCCGTGACAGAATAAGGCAAATTGTTATTATATTATTGATATGCTTCCGTCCACTATATTCAACTAGAAATTTATTTAAAAACAGGAAATGCTCATAATTTGACGTCGTGTCCATGAAAAATGATATCTTTTGTCACATAACAAATACGTTGTGTTAATGATTTGAAAAATTCGTCTCAAAACTAATTTTTAATTTAGATCCATATTTTTGGGTGTAATTTAATGTTACAAGGTAGTCAAAATGTTGTAAATGTGATTAAGAAATGGTTTTGTAAGAACTAATAGGTAGGTAGGTACTTAAGCATTTTGTTTTAAAGATTTAGATAACTAAGTACTATAAAAAATGGTAGTCTGGCAGAAACAACGTTCTGTGGTTAAATAAAACTTATAACAATGCTACGTTTTTATATTTTTTTATCACGTATTTCAAATGCTGTTATAGCGTCAAACAATGCTTGCAATATGTATCAAAATAATATACATTATTTTAAATGACATATTTACCCACTATGAACTTTGAAGAAATAATTATATTGTGATGAAGACACAATTCCAAAAAAATCGGTAGGTAGTTATGAAAACTTAGTTATACACTTCTGGACACATCTTTTGGCCCACCTTGTATTTTCAGTTTCGTTTGGTCCTAGCTAAAATTTTATATTAGGTCGAGCAAAAAGTTTTTATGCAGTTTTGAACCTGGCACATTCACAATTTCATTCAATAGTCTTTTTTTGAATTTCGAACACAGAATTTAAAGAAACAAAAGACAATTTGGAGCCTGTTTGTTGATATCAAACAATCGAATACTAAGAAAACTTGGTTTTATTGGTTTACTTGGATTTAATTCTTGAAAAAGTGATTGATATCTTTGGTTTTGCAACAAACATTACTTATTCTTAACATTAAGGTGAGGTTCTATCAATAATCTATGGATACTTCACCTGAAGTCGCCGCCCAAGCTGTGGCACTTATTCAGGCCGGACACAGCCAAAGAAACGTGAGTGCTCAACTTAATTTAAGTCGATCTGCGGTCCGAAATGTTTATCGGAGGTACCTAGAGACTGGCGGCTTTGTTCGTCGCCAAGGAAGGCCACGATCTCGGGTCACAACTGAAAGGCAGGATCGATTCATCGTGACGACCAGCTTGAGAAATCGTCACCTTACCTCCATTGAGATACAAAACCAACTTCGCGACTTCCACGGAGTATCTGTGAGCGCTCGAACTGTTCGGAGAAGGTTAAAAGAACGCGATATGGTACCACACAAGCTAGCTAATGGCCTCAAACTAACGCGAGCCCACCGAACAGCGCGCCTTCATTTCGCACGCAGTCATTTAAATTGGACACAGCAAGATTGGAGCCGTGTACTCTTTTCTGATGAGTCTAAAATTGTGTTACATGGCAATGATGGAAGGAAGAAGGTCTACCGACGTAAGGGAGAGCGTTTCGCACAATGCTGCTTTGAAGAGAGGGTTGCTTATGGCGGTGGCTCATGGACTGTCTGGGGCGGTATATCCGCGAGCGGCAAAACTCAACTTGAGGTTGTTACAGGACCACGGCTGCCAACATTAAATGCTGAAAGGTACATTCGTGAGTGCTTAGAACCTCACGTGATACCATACGCGGACTATGTGGGCCCAAATTTCCTTTTTATGCATGATAATGCAAGAGCCCATGCGGCCGGCATCGTCAGGGAATATCTTCGGGATGTGAACATCACAGTTATGGACTGGCCAGCCAGAAGCCCAGACATGAACCCCATTGAGCACATGTGGGACGAGCTAAAAAGACGTGTTAGGGCTCGTCAGCCAGTTGCCCAGACGATGCAGGAGTTGAAAACTGCCATAGAAGTGGAATGGGAGATGATCCCTCAAAATTTCATAGAGCGGTTGATAAACTCTATGCCTAATTGTATGAGAGCTGTGGTAGATGCCCATGGAGGCAACACGCGTTATTAAATTAAACCTTTATTTGATAAAACATGTTTTTTATTCAAAAATCAATTGCCTTTAACAAGGCGCATATCCGACTTGTTAGGCGTAGCTCCATGTCGTATGGTATTCTGAATTCAAATTTAAAACAATACGATCGAAAAAGATGGTAAAATGTATCAGGTTTAAAACTGCATCAACAGTTTTTGTTCAATCTAGCAATCATATTTCGGTAGGGGCCATCGAAACCTAAACTCTAAGGTGGGCCAATAGATGTGTCCAGAAGTGTAGTTGGGAAAAGGCTAGGCAGATTGACTAATCTGCCTAGCCTTTTCCCAACTATGTTGGGGTCGGCTTCCAGTGTAACCGGATGCAGCTGAATACCAGTATTTAACATGAAGCGACAGCTACAATCTATTAACTGAGAAATACGATACCCCTTGGTAAGACTGGTTGTCAGACTTTCGGGCTTCTGACGACCCGTAAAGACTGTCAAAGATCAATGAATGACAGCCGGGACCACCGGCTTAACGTGCTTTCCGAGGCACGGCGGAGTCTCGGTATGTAAAGATGGTCACCCATCCACGGACCGACCCCTGCAAGAGTAGCTTAACCTGATGGATCGACCTGTGCGGCTGTTATTACTTAGCCACGAGCTCCTCCGAGTTATGAAAACTTTAACACATAAACATTATGAAACATTTCACCATTTGTCATAAGAACACAGATGAAAATACATAATGTCATTCACACGAGGTTGATATGTGAAGTGATAAATCCAATAAATACAAGTTATTTCCGTTTAAATTGTTATTGCTTGCAATATTAGATTTTAAATATATGGGTTTATTCATGTGATATTTATAATAGCTTCATAACGACTAATGCAAACGATAATTTTGTCGAAAGTTGGACATTCACCCAGTTTCTGCTTGATATATCGGTGAAGTAATATCAAAATTATGTCTCGCGTTCTGCTTCATTCATTGAATACATTTTGATTGTCCTTTATATGAAAATTGTTGTAATTATTAGTTACGTAAAAATTAAATTAAGAAAGGTGTCAATACGTAAACCTTTTCAGTAATTCTAATTGTGTTTCTTTGCAAGTCTTTACTAATAGCATATAGATAAAAAAAAAAGAACTAGGTCAAGTTTTTGATTGCAGGTTATTGACAGAAAAACTCAGCTGTTTATAAAGATACTATCTTCTGTCGGTGTCTTCGTCCGCGTGAAATTTCTTGTTTCCCCGTCCCACCCCGTCTCATTGCATCGTCCGCCCGCGCTATTACTTCGTTTTCTTTAGCGTTCTAACGTTTTCTTTTTGTTCGGCTCCCAAGGGTCATAGCGTGATGTTAAGTAGCCATTAGCCTTCTTCAAGAATTGGGCTATCAAAATGCAAAAAGATTTTTTCAAATCCGACTGGTAGTTTAAGAGATTAGCGCGTTCAAACATACAAACAAGCAAAAAATTTACTCTTCAGATTTATTATTAGTATATAGAAGATTCATTCTATTCTTTGATTCACTTAATAAGCCAGCTAGTTGGTCGAAACAAACATACCTACCTATATGAAAGACCAATCATGAAAACTACTGAAAAAAATGTTTATTATTTTAGCGTTAGCAAAACATCTTCTGTCTACCAAGAAACTGACAGTTCCATGGTAACAAAACAACACATTACCACAGTTGAAGTATTGTGTGTCCAATTAGTAAGAGAACGGACCAAAAGCGTTGTCTAAAAATATATAAAAACACTCTGTTACCATTTGTCACGGAACGCCTTATATTTATCAAGATACCGTTCCGCGTCCAACGTACAGGGTGATCAGTACTGTAGATCGTATAATTGGTACTGAAATACCAGCTGATACGAGTAGTAGTGGTTTCACCTATGAGTGATACGACAGAAAAGGGAGTGAATGTTACCGTGACGGTTGACAGGGAACAGTGGAAGAAGAAAACGCGTTACGCTCAAGTATCATGGGAAAAGGGCAGAAAGATGATGAGTAGCTTTTTGTTAAAGGTGATGCAGGAGCTGCTAGGGAGATTATAGAAGATGCTGAAGAATTAATAAATAGAAGCAATGCAACTATAATAGCAGACATGATCAGAACTATAAGTTGTCAATAAGGTGCAGAAGTATCATTTAATGATGATGATGATTTATTTATGTAAATTGGTGCAAAAAAAAAAACACTTTTATACAAAATTTTACAAAAATTAACTGAAATAAAAAAAAAGAAACAGAGATTAAATAAAGAAGAAAATGAAGAATGATAGAAGTAGATAAAGACACGAAAAGCGAAGATTAATAGGAGATAGGGAGTGATTTCATGATCTTTATTGGATAAGTCGCAGGTAAATGGGGTAGACAAATACCAGCAAAACAAACTTCATTTGCTCAGTTTATAGCAAAGGTGATGTAACAGTTGATGCAAAGAAGTGAGATGTAAAAAGGGAAAGATGTAGAAATAGGGCATTTGTGTGATCAGTATTGAAAATCGTAAATAAGGCACAGAATTACCAGCTGACGGTAAGATTTATTTCAAAGAACATGACTGTCAGAGCTAACGATGATGAATATTAAGGGAAACTTAAACGTTTTCAGTCACAAAGCAAAGACAAACAGGTTATTTTGGCTCAGTTCTATACGTAAAATTTTGTTGCATAAAACTACCAGCTGGTGGCGTTTTATCATTTTCATTATCATACCCAGATTCCAAATAATCACAAAAATTAAGAAGAATGTTTCCCCATAAAAAACATGTCTCCCTCCCTGTATCAACTAGAGCAGTCATAGGAATAAACACGGTTAACATTCCTATAAACAAGATTGTTGCAGCTCTACGCTGATTGATGGATGCGCCCACGCAGTCGCTATTAGTGACGGTTTATGGGAAAAATAGTTTGAAAAAAGAATGTAAAAAAGTGTATTCCGTTTTAAATACATTGTGTTTTTAATTAGGTGATGTCGTTGAGTTCTATTGATTGAGTATATTTTTTTTTATTTTTGTGATGGTTTTGAATTTAGAAGTAAAGTAGTAAAGTTACGATGATGAACGAAATTGAGATCTGATAAAGATGAAGTGATGACTGACTAAGTATGAGAATTGATAATGATTGTACTAATTCGAGACTAAAACATACTAAAAGAACAAAACTGAACTGAAAGCCATAAAAACGAACAAAACCAAAACAAAAAAACATGTTTTTATCAAGAAAACAGCGGAACTATTTAAAACGGTATTATCTAATATCTTTATTTCAATGGCGCGCATCGTGCATCCAATATATCAACGTGTGAATCCCACAAATGTACCGCGGAAGCGACGCACGCGCGGCTTATGATAATTTGTATTTTGGGAGCTCGTAATGTTGGGTATAACGTGCTTTTTTTCTTATTTTTTTTTGTGTTGGTGCATCTCTTGGAGCATGTTTCATGTTGAGAATACCTACTACAAGTTTTTTCAAATGTTAAGGAGCATATTATATTTTTCTGTTTGTATGAAAATTAAATTGGCCTTACAAAATTTACATCATATAGAGTATCCATGTTTGTTTGTGTCTAGTATCCATGGATGGGCTGGGCAATTGCGTAACACACTATCAAACGGAATCGGTTTCATTTTGACAGTTCAACAATATTCCTTGCGTTATTTACATTGTTGAGCAGACAAATTTTTCGAACATGAAGTAATGGATTAGCAATTTGCTTCAAAATTATTCAGATTCCGATTGATACTCGTAGTGTGTTATGCAATTTGGGTGCAGGCTAAACTAGAGAGTTTAATAAGTAAAAATAAATACGTAAACCACATAAATGCTTGTACCTGAAACACAATATAGAAGGACTCATACTTATACCTAGTAAACAGCAGGTACAGCCAGGGAAATTAATTGTTAAGCAAGTTGATACCCTACGCAAATTTGCCACGTGTGTGTGTGTGTGTTTTGTTTTGTGTGTGTGTGATAAACTGACATAAGTATCTGTACACTCCTACCAACCTATCTGTGAAATGGCGAAAATTGGAACTACGGCCGTCATGTTGAAATGTCTTCGATTGTGCCGACGTATTATGTCATTCGATTGTGTCGACGCATCGACGGTGACGTCCTCTTTCAGTTCACAGATAAGTTGGTAGGACTGTATTCCTTCTTTACAACTACATAGATACCAAATGAAACGGTAGTATCTTTAAGGAGACAATTATTTTATGGACGTTCTTTTCTGGAAATACGTTCAAACACGGAAACTTCATCAAAAACTCTACTTATATTTAACCAATCGTTCAGCGGATCTATTAAAAATCTCACCGTGAAAACATCATGTTCTGAAGTGAGCTGTCAATATTGACAGCTAACTTCACACTACTGACATCCCTAGCATCAGCTGGAATGATAGCTCACTTCACCTAGTTTTCGCGGTGAGATTTTTAAACAACGTGTCGTTTTGCATCCTCGTCAAAAAGGACGTGGTATAGACAATCAAACCGAACAACTTTTTCCATGGTACCAACATCGTAATCGCGAAAAAATAATCAGCCGTCCCATACATTTGCGTCAAGTAGGTATTGAAGTTTCCTATGGGACAGTAGAAAATTTTTTCGCGATTACGATGTTGGTCCCATGGAGAAAGTTGTTCGGTTTGATGTTCTGTAACACACACGACACGTTGTAGAATAGACCGACTGGTCTCAAAGTTTATTTCACTTCTCATTAGTCTCATAAAGAAACACAATAAACTATCAGAATCTCTATTGCAATTAGCAGTTGCAGTGTTGCGTCAGAGACAATCGTAGCAACAGTCGGGCTACAAATAGTTGGGAGTGGGCGAGGCGCACCACGCTCGACCGGGAGCGGTGACACGGTGAATATTAATATGTTATAATTGTGCATTAATTATAACAGCATATGAGCTGTAAAATGTTATCATTTGAGGCGGGAACTTGGTGTCCGAGACATTGAGCTGTATTAATAAGTTGTACTAGTACAATTTTCATAAGTTAAATGTGAAAACCTTTTTTTTTAAAGGGTAGTATTTAAACGCACATCAAAAATTACCAACTTTTCCCAACAGAATACGTACATCAAAAATACTGTTTGCACATCAAAAAGTAGTGAAGTTGCACCATGTAACAAGAGGCAACAGGGGCTAGTGTGAATCTTTGGGTTCATTCGAGTGATCGAGTCTGGTTAAACCACGCTGGGATCGGTGCAATTCATTCATTCATTCATCATTCATTAATTCATTCATTCAGTTAGTTAACTAGTAGTGAAATAATAAGTTTTTTAGATGCGCATTTATTATTTTTGATGAACAGTTAGTATTTTTGATATGTAATTAATATTTTTGTTGTAACTTTGGATAAAAATTGATGTATAGTAATGATTATTATACGTGCAAATTTTGATGTGCAAACAGTATTTTTGATGTACGTATTCTGTTGGGAAAAGTTGGTAATTTTTGATGTGCGTTTCAGAGAAAACCTCAATCAATCTATTGAGGTTTTCTCTGACAGTGTACACAAATTGTTTCAGTGTGAGTTTTCTGTCTAGAGACAAGTATATCAATTTTCACAAGCTTGGTGTGAAAATGTGATTTTTGCATGGGGGAAATTAAATTGTATGTTACCAGCTGTTTTGACATAGGTAAATGCTGGTAAAGTTGCTTGAGGGAAATTAATTAGATCTAGGGTGTAAAATAACGCAGTGACGGCTATCCGTCTTAACCGCTCGTTTATTTGTAAATTCTTCATGAACATTTTGTATAGTTGCAAGATACATGGAAGAATGGGGAAGGCAACTGTCAAAATGGCGCTGTCGTAGGTAGTTAGTTCCCAACACAAGCTAATAATACAATGCGTGAGGTGGTTTTATTTTATTTTTGCAAAATGACGCGTTGTTGTGTTCCTAAATACTCCGAAATTGGAGTCCACCATTTCCCGAGAGACCCCTAAAATTAGAAGATTGTGGATTAAAGCTATTGGTGAAGATTTTGAAGAGAGTGATTACGTGGACATGTTTAAGGTTTTCAATTCCGACACTTTCCATGTCAAATACTTGGTTAAAACTCATGAATGAACGAAATGTCAAATTTACTATAGGCCCAAGGGACCTAGCTATGATCACGCCATCTACAATTAGCTTTACCCGACCTTTCCCATTGCACTGTTTAATTTTATTAACCGACGAAAAAAAGGAGGAGGTTCTCAACTCGACACGTATATTTTTTTTTTTTTTTTTTTTGTTATGTATGGCCACGCAAAACTTTTTACAGAGTCGTCCGATTTGAAAAAAAATTGTTTTATTCGAGAGGATACACCTCAAAGTTGGTTCCACATAAAATTGATTAACTTTGCTCGGGTAGTTTTTGAGTTACTCGTAGCTTCAATAATACGTATTTTTTCCCTACTTTTATATGGATGATGTTCTAGTTTCTTTTGCAGGTAGTGGTATTAGAATTTGTGTGGGGTAGGTACCACAACTAAAAAGTGAAAAATAAAAACATTTTACAAAAAAATACAACCGACTTCCAAAAACAACACTACAAAGTGAAAAGTTTTTATGCATTTTGTTGTTAACCAGTCTCTTCTCAAATTATAACCTTCTCACTAATCTTTGTTTGTTATGCGGCCATGCATTAAAATATCAAAGAAACATTCGAACTAATAACTTGTTGTAACAACCACGCAGTGCCAACAATACTTGCGCCATACACCTTGGTTTACGCGACATATATCGCCTGCATTTACAAAATACTAGAATCATAGGAAGTGAAGCAATAAATTGGACGGTAGCATACTGGCCTAAATATCGAGTGTTTGTCGACGCGTCTTATTATTCTCTCATATATGTTTGACGTGTATTTTTCAACGCTCTTCAATATTTTTGAACGGCTATTTTCGTAGCAAGACCGCCTCCTTCGTTTGTGCAAAGATTAGAATAGTATTGGGGACAGATGCGATGTTGTTTTTACTTTTTATCGAAATGTTTTAATTTAAGTATTAAAAACAATAGAAAACAAAAACGTTAACCCATACTACCTCAGCTTTTTATCTCGCTCGAACGATACTGCTCCCGGACTGAGTGCGGTGCTGGGCGCCGATAGTTTAGGTAATTGCTATTTACGGTGAAAATAATGGTAATTTGAAAAAAATAAAAAACATAAGACCTGCTTCATAGTTAGTTCAGTTAGTATGCAAAGTTTCATGATCTAATTTGAAGTATTCTTTGAATACCAGCGGTTTATTGTTCGGTTTCGAAGTAACTTTGGATTTTTTTTCTATCGAGAAAATTTTATGGAATCGTGTTTTCGTCAAACATAGTACTTAAAATTAATCCTCAACTTTACCATATATATTTATTTCAAAATTAATGCTGTAGTATTTTCGACATAATGGAGGATCATGCTAAGCCATTTGAGGTAGTATAGGCTCTTAGTTCAATAACTAATAACTAGGTATGTGCTCGTACCTAACAACTATGTAGGTTAAGGAAAATTTTGTGAAGAATTTAATCAAAGACTAAAAAATTTTATTTAAAAGAATCCATTTATTTTTCCTTCAAGATTGTTGTTCTACAGCCTAATAATAAGTTCATGAATGAATGAAATGCCCCGACCCCAGGGTATTTTAACGAGACTCGATTACTCGAACGAACCCAAAGATTCACACTAGCCCCTGCTGCCTCATGTTACATGGTGTAACAAGGACCATTGCATATCAAGGAGTAGACCGGGGGGCGCGGTAATGGTAGGGAAGACGTGCCCTTAGGATATGCATAAGGATTAGAGCTTAACCAGTATGCACCGTATAATAAGCATTGGAACTGAGGAGAGATGGGTGATAGCATGGATGGACATTTTTTTACGACGTCGCCGCCAGGTAGGCTCAGCTCCAGCTTCACTGGTGAATCTTTTGGCGGGGTTAAACTAGTTGTCAGCAGCAGAATGTCAAGGATGCAGTCAGCCCGTTCCTCCTTGTTTGTTTCCAGCTCCGACTTCAAATAATGTAACTTTTGTTTTTATTCAAAGTTCGACCTAGCTTGCCGCTATTCACCTCAAGTTGGTGCAATTGGAGATGTTATAGTTCTGTAGTTCAAAGTTATGCATACAGTTCACCACTAATAAATAATTGAACTGGGCCCCGACACGACCGCCGGAGTCCGTAGGTACTTGAGTTTTACTCAAATAATCAATTAAATAACCTATGATCTATAATCACCACACGTTTTCTGCCTACGCGACCATCTACACGTTATATCACTATCTACATTTTCACACGTCACTCACAGTGTCGTTCTGTGGGCTATTCTACAGCTCTTTATTGTCGCTAGCCCATTGTTTATTTAAACAATAACTGGACACTTTATGGCGCCGACGGTTTTTACGATTATAAACTATGCCTACATGTCATCTAGTTTTTTTCTTCCTAAATACTTTATTTTTATTGTCCCAAAAGCAAGTGAAACGTGACCACATGATATAATAAATTCACTTTTTTAGTGATGTAAATCGTAAATAACGCTGAAATTATGGCTGTGTTTAGTAATAATAAAGAAAAACTTTTCCTTCGAGAATGCGGTGTTTGATTTAGTGTTGAGTTCCCCTCGTATTTTTGTTAATGTGTAGTTTATTATTAGTACATTGTTAATGGAAATTAAGGGACCATCGTCAGGCGATAAAAAAAATCTCGAGAGTGTTTAAAAAAGCAGGTCTAGGATCTTCCGAGTGTGAAAATATAGACGGGACATTCGATAAACATTTCCATTTTGAACAGAAATATTATCGTAATTAATAACAAGTGTTATCCTACTTACAAAATTTTAGTCGCGTAAATTAATAGAAGGAATTCAAATAACAGACATGCAACTATTTGTAAGATTATTAGCGACTAGCGAAAGAGAAATAACAAAAGCTATTTCTTCTATTTAACCCCGTTGTTTTGACGTGCCTCTCTATTCTGGTATTCGAGGAATCACTAACAAATCAGCACCTGTCACTTTTGTTAACGTATCCACGAATATCCGAGCCATTGTTTTAAAAGTAGAAAACAATTCAATCTTCACTTTAAAAAAATCTTCTGTTATTTTAGTCAGTCTTTATAATGGCTCCGCGTATTTTGTTTTAGAACAACTCACGTGGTCTGGGCATATATTATGAACTTTATGGAGTGTCTTATAAGATTCAAATTGGATGTTTTTCTTGTTGGGATGTCAGATGTTTTGTTTTTAAAATCGACTTGGAAACATTGCTGTCGCCTCTACAATAGGCCTGCACGCGTTGACAGTTGATAATCGAAGACAGACTTAACGAAGACAATGGAATTTTCAGTATTGTTTCAACTGAGTGACAAATTGCCGTAACGTCAATTTTTTTCTTCATTTTTCTTGGCACATTGTTCCTTTTCGTTATGAATAATAAAAATAAACAGGTCTTTCTTTATTATTTTTCTTTTCTTTTATTCGTTATTTACGGCCGGTGTTAATGTTAATATGATATATGGGATTATTACTTTAGAATAATTTGTACGCCTCCGTGGACTAAAGTGACTTTTAATTTTATTATTTACTGCTTTTGTCTTGTGTGCGAGCTTAACCGTTGTTTTAAGTTGAAAGTTTTACTTGCAGTAATATTTTATCTTATAATCACAATATTTTTGGCAGATCATTTTTGGGAAATATTTTACTCGTTTTACAGAAAGAATGATGTTCATGAACTTCTATATCTTCTGGACTCATTTTGTCTTGCCGAAAGCTTAATCCCAAATATAAATAATTTTCATTTTTAAGAGCTGGTTCTCTTTTATTTTGGTCCATTATTGTTCTAAGCGTAGTTATTTTATCGCCTTCTTCACAATTCAAGTCGTATCGTATGTAGTAATTACCTTCACTTCTTTGCAGACTGTGAGTTAATTAAGAACTAACAACATTCTTGCATATTCGGATAGAAAAATACAGCATACGTGCAGTTTCGCGAGTTGAGCATACACAAAACCTTTCTAACATTCACGGAATTCCGATGTATCGAGGCAAAAACGTGAAATATCTATCCACTTTGTCATTCCATGAAATATCTTAGCACATTGTTTTCCTATTCAGACAATGACTTATTCGCCGCTTACGAGAACCGTCTATCGTTTTAGTACGTTAATCTCGGAGATTACTGCGTCAAGGCGGATGTCACATAAAGTACACTTTGACACATCTCGAAATACGTGCCGCGTATGTTTACACTAGGACATCACTAGTCGAGAAACAGTACTACTCCAATCAGACGATATTGGACTCTACTCGACGAAGTTACGGTTGGAATTCAGTTGGGTGAGCTTTTGTTTATCTTTGCACCAACTGATTGGATTGTCATAATGTTCGAATTTTAAAATGACTAATAGTTTTTGTTTTGTTTTAGTTAGAATAAAGTTTTTCTGTTGTTACTGAAATAGAAATTGATGATGCCATTGGTTACTTACATAATTATTATAGTACATTTTGATACAAGTGGAGAATTTTTGTTATTGCATTCGAGGCGGAATTAACACCCGAGCCGTAGGCGAGGTTGTTTTGAGCCGAGAACTGCAATAACAAAATAATGTCCACGTGTATCAAACGACGTTTTTCAATACACTTTTGAAGAAATAAAATAACCAAAAATATTTTTGTTATGAATAGTATTGTTTGTTTTTTGTTTTTTTTTATTAGGAAACTATGATTTAAATTTTCTATTTTTTCCGCGCTTTGCTTTCGCCAGGTTGAAGGAGAAGCAAAGGTATAAAGCCGATAAACAGCCTAATATGAAAAATAGAAAATTCAAATATGTTTGAGTTTAGAATAGAAATAAATGTTAATTTGTTCATAAACGTTTTTTTTATTGTAATAATCATGGTTTTTGATGATATTCTATTTATAAAAATTGTTTAAATATTCAAAAAATATTATCGCCGTAAAGACGCATATCTCTTTGCCGAGATTAAAAAAAAAACAATTATCTCCGAATAGAGACGGTGTGAATAGAGGAATTGAACCAATTTGGACTAAGTATAGGTATAAGTTACCTGTGGCAATTTTTATTCCCGCACACGTGTTGGAAAATGAGAAATCGCACGCGTGTGAAATATATTGCATTGTGAACCTAATCGTAGTGCGATATGAACCAGTTTTCGAGGAAGTGTATTGAAAAGTTTATTTAGGTACTTTGGCAGTTTTTTAAGCTTTTTGTTTACCTACTAACACAAGTTTAACTAATGTAATATTGAGTATTTTGTATGTGGCCTACGCAAATGTCCTGCAGATCTGGTAGCGTCGTTTGACGAGTAGTTGAACTCGCTAAAATAGGGCTGAGCTACACGATGACTTATGCTTGCATGTCGTCTGCTAGGACAGGTCAACTTAAAGGTGCAATGGCTCTTGCTTCAAAAGGCCCTTCCAGACATGGCCCTACGTTGTTAAGACTCACATAAAATCCTAATATAATGTTTGGACTTTAAATTAAAGAGACCATGACCTCTGGGTTAGTTTCGGCATTTTTTCTCAAGGACCAGTCAGCTAAGAAATGTCGACGCCATCTACTTTTAAAATATTGACGTGTAAAAGTGTCTTAAAATATCTAGGTATTTACAGAAATAAACATTTCATTTAATTTTATTTTATTTCGTTACAATTTGGAAAAATAAACACATACTTAATATAATACCTTATATCAGCTTAACCGTAACGTAATGTCCTGAAAACTAATAAAGAATTATTGTAGTACAATTGTTTATAGCGTGACTTAGGTAAATATAATATTATAAAATACGTTAGCAAGCCTGCTTCAACTTAAAATTACCAAATTTTTTTACTTTTATTCTAATGCAATGAATTACATTCTGCTGGTTTACAGTGCCCACTAAAAATATTGATCATACGGAATAACCGTAAAAAAATAATAATAATTACTTGTCGGGCATAAAATAATTTACTTGTATTTATTAAAACCCCTTGAAGTTTCAAATTACGGTCAGAAAAAAATATACTTAATAAAATAGAATTGAAAAAATACTTGCTATAATTCAGTGTCAATCATTAACCGTTAGGTATTGTTAAAAAAAAAAAAATATTTACCTAGGTATCTAATTTAGAATATGGTACTTCAAATTACTTGCGAAGCTAATTGTTTTGAAAAAATATAATGTTTTTTTTTTCTATAAAAATAGTCGATGAGTACACATACTTGGGCCAGATAGTGTCTTTCAACAATAGACAAGACCAGGAAGTCGAAAGACGAGTCAAAAATGCTTGGAAGACGTACCCCTTAAAGAACACATGAAAGGTAGTCTTCCTATAACACTTAAAAGGAAACTCATCGACATGTGCATCCTGCCTGTTCTAACCTATGGTGCACAAAGTTGGTCACTTACTGAACAACAAAAGTCCAATCTCAAGATTTGCCAACGGGCAATGGAGCGCAGCATAATGGGCGTCAAGCGTACAGACCGAGTTAGAAACACCATCCTGCGCTCCATAACTCAAGTAGCAGATGTTGGAGAAAAAACAGCGAGGCTGAAGTGGGAGTGGGCCGGACACGTCGCGCGAATGCACCCGGAGAAATGGGCAAAGATCGTCACCCACTGGACGCCTGAGGGAGGACATCGCCGTCGAGGCAGGCCACGGCGAAGGTGGTGTGACGATCTGACAAGGTTTGCAGGGCCAACATGGCCAGAGATCGCACAAGACAGGGAGGTTTGGAAGGAAATAGTTGAGGCCTTTGCCCAGCAGTGGGACACAATGTAGGTTGTAGGCTATTAAAAAAAAAAAAAAAAAAAATAGTTACAAAACAGAAAATAATACGAAACATTTTAAAATTAGAATATAGGGCAGGCGCACACAGGAAAATTTGACGTCATAGAGAAGTAAAATGTAATAGAGAAGTGAAACGGGCAATCAATCGCTGTGTAGGAGCAATTAATAAATGGCTCACAGCCATACATTTCAGCGGTCCGTTGACGTCAAACAAATGTTCTAGGATTTTTTTGTAACAAGTCTTTAGCTTCATAATTCTTGTCTAATGTGACACACTGATTTGTGTTAAGGCGAAGTTTTCGCTGCCTTTTAAACTAATTAAAACTTGGATTAATATTAGCAATTGGAACAATAGATTGTACTTATTTAGGGAAAGTATGAGTAGGTGCAGGACCTGCGCCTGAGTGCCTACTTACGGATCTAATGAGACAAACATATCTAATACTTAATACTAGCCTATAACTGTCCCACTGCAGGGCAAACGCCTCTTCTGATACAGAGAAGGCATGAGCATTGATCACCGCCCTTGCTCATGGCGGATTGGCGATTTTTCATAACTAATATTATAAATCCTAACAAATACCTTTTATAAATCCGAAAGTGAGTTTGTTACGCTTTCACGCTAAAACGGCTGAACGGATTTGAATGAAATTTGAATGAAATGAGTAGACCATGGCCTGGATTAGGATATAGGATACTTTTTATCCCGGAAGTACGTTCCCGTGGGGTAATAACCGACTTCAACGTGGGCGAACCAGCAGGAAAATATTATAAGTTATAAGTCCAGGTTTCCTCACGATATTTCTTTCAATCACTGACACAAATCACTGACATCAGGTCAGCGATTATTAAAATATTTATTAATGATTAAAAAAAAATACAAAATTATTATTTGCAAGTAAGTTTCATACAAAAAAATTTAAAAAATTTTACACTGTTCTTTAAAACAATCAATAAATAACTGTTTAGCATATTATTCGAATGAAATCTTTGGAATCCATTCCACAAGAATCACATTCATCTTAACACACAATGTTTACAATATCGTCACATTTATTATTGTAATTTATTATTAAACAGTTTCTATTATAGTTTTACAATAATAACAATATATTATTAAACTATTTTAAATATTTGTTTAGTTCACTAAATAGTATTTAATCGGTAATTTGTCTGTAAACTTTAAACTGTAACACTAATAAAATCGTTTTAAATGATTCACGAGAACAATATTCTATTAAATGTAAGTTATTATGTGAATAAGTCTATAAAATCCTAAAAAAAAATCATATACCTATAAAAAAATCCTAATCCTGAATATTTTTCTTTATTTTAATCTCAAACTAAATGAAATATCTTAAGGTACAGCCAGCAAAATATTACAATGAAGATTAATAAAACTAAAAACGTTGGATTTATTAAATACACGGCTTGTGACGCATCATAATAACCGAGTGCTAATTTTACTTCCACAAATTGGATATTCAGGAACGATTTAAGGCCAATTTTATGTTACTCTCGCAAATTTCGATTAAGACGCGTCGCCTTTATATTTTATTAAATGTAGTTTATGGATCTGACTGTACTTTGGGTGCGAAAAAATTCGCCTTTGAATTGGAAGTCTGCGGATTTTTGTGTATTTTTTTTATTTTGATGTGTTTTATTTTATTAAGATTGATGGATTACCTTTTGTACTGCATTCAGATTACATTTTTGTGTTTGTATCTTTTTTCTATGGTTTAGGAATGTTTCTTTGAATACGATAGTAATTTCTGACATCGGTACTCTCGGTAAACGTACAGGCAAACGATAATCGCAACACAGTAAAGTGCTTGATATTCTTTTTACATACTAAATAAAATAAGTGCTCATACACACGAGCGGCATGTTGCCAACGGCAGAGGCAGCTTGTGTACAATGCATGCCACGAAAGATGAGACTTGATGAGCGCAGTATCGCGCCTCCCGCGCTCTTTCCTCCGCCCCGATGACGCCCGGTCCCTTCCCATCTCAGACCTCATACCGCTAAAGAGACCTATAAATCAGAATAATCAGAATAAGAGAATTATAATCTACTGCGCAAGTCAAACTACGTGGTGTGTCAATTCTCATCTTTCGTGGCACGTATTGTATATGAGCACATAGAAACACATAAAATCACGCTTGTAATCCCCGAAGAGTTAGGTCATAGATATAAGAAAGAAATTTTCTTTATATTTCTATGGGTTAGGCAGGGAAATATCCTATTGTAACACCCACATTTTGCCAGTTATGTTTGTCTCATGTAATAAGGGGCAAGCCTATTGCCACCAACCAGGCACAATTCTAGACTCCAAGCTGCTACTGAGAAATTTCTGGTGGAAAAATCGAATTACACTTTGCCCGACTCGGGAATCGAACCCAGGACTTCATGCTCAGCAGTAGCGCTTGCAACCACCACGACTAGATCAACGAGGTACTTAGAAACACTCCTAATTAATCTAAGGTACTCATCTTCAAAAATGGTAACCAGAACCAAATGGACCTTAGTCTAAGAAAGTATTTATAATGACCCAAAAATTAAATAAGAAAACAAATATTCGCACAAAAAAAAAACAATACACACGTAACCCGCTATTTAGTGATCCCATCAATAACGGGTCCTCGCTTTACAACCCTCCCCCCACTTCCGACAAATTACACCCCGTTTCACCCCCAAACGCGTCAAGTATGACGCAATTATTGGCGCGATCCATCATCGGAGACGTGTAACACAACTAAATAATTTTCGGGTTAAACATTTAATTCTGTGGGGTAAAACAACGTCGCATTCGTAGGGTTGATGAATGAGTGTATTAGCGGCTTTATATTATGTTAAAGTTGTGTTTACACTCACTTTATAGTGTTATCGAGTTTGGAGCACTGAAATTGCCAAAGGCATGGTTTACACGAGCGTCGGTTGGCAACGGGCGTAAAATAAGTGCTCATAGGTATTATTATGAACGATTAAATGGCTAGAACTGTGTTACGCTCTTTTGAAAGGGCTCAATAAGGATGATGACTGAAAATGCTTTTTTGTCCATCATGTAGATTTTTAAAAATATTGGACACGTATTTTTTCTATTTTCACGTAATCAAAAGATTACGGCGACACATTGAGTTAAAATCTGGCATGACGTCAGTCCTTGCTACATTTTATACGTAGTTTGATAAAGTTGTGACGTAACGAGCCCTCACTCCCCAACTTTAATGCGTTTTATCTAAGTACCTATGTAATATTTTATTAATGTCTTAAAGCAAAAAATACGTGTCTAATATTTTTTTATTATCTGATTGACGGACTAAATAGATTTTTTTTTACCCAGGCATCATCTCTATTGCCAAATTAGGTATGTTTGAAACGAGTGTCAGTTGGCAACGAGCGTCAAATAAGCGTTCATATTAATTGACCAGAACTGTGTTAAGCTTCTTTGAAAGAGCTCAATTCAGTAATCTTTTTTTTTTTAATCGAAACTCAAATAGCATCGACTGAAGTTTTGTTGCGCATACGTCCCATTTTCGGTAAAAAATCGCAATTGTCGTAGTACAACTTTATTGTCGGAAACTAAAGTCATACCTGTGACATTATAATTTTCTTGCCACGGTCTTGCACTCTGCCTATTTCCTATTTTCTACATCCATGCCATGACATGACCACTTTCTATTTTACCGGGATCTTCTGAACCACGTAACCTTTACCGACGGAAATCTGACTTTATTACGTTCATATAATTTCCCGTGTCAACACATTACGTTAAGAAGTGGGCACTCGTTATGACGAGTAAGGCATTTGTCTGAATTTCTTATTGAATATTCTATTTTCTGCTATTCAAAAAAGTAAAAGCCAAAACAAAACGTTTATCCAACTTTATTACGAAACGAAAACCTTTCGAAAAACAAATTATCCCAGCTACACAATAGCCTTTTCTAATATCGGGGCGAACAAAGCGCCCTTTGGGTTCGCCCCCATTCAGTTGGCGGCAATCCGTCAAGAGATGGCGCCACAATAGAGGATTAGCTGCCGTTATTACATCACCTTTGTGGCTGAAGTCCGTGTTATGATCGAGAGCTCAATATTAGGGATTATCACGGCTTCCCCATTTTCTTTGGGGGTGGGAGTGGGTTTAAAGTTCGTGTTTGGGATTTTCTGATTATGGTGATATGGTGTCGCGAAATTGGTATTTGAGCATTTGTACTACTACTACTACTGTCTGTACCGATTAATGTTTTTATTTTATTTTATTAAAGTTATAACAAAACGATATCAGAAACATCACAAAAATCTTAATAGGTTCGTCCGGATGTTGAAACACTTTTGAGCGTACTAACAAAATGATACAAATAACGATGGACGTTTGACCCTTCAAATTCTTAGAGTAGGTATAGGACCAGTGTAACCAGGGAAAATGCTGGGTGACAGTAACAAGAACAAGTTATGGAATACAGTGATGTGTATTATTAGCTTGTGAATAATTTAGTTAACCGAACTATTCAGTAAATTGGTAGATAAGAAACAGAATAAAGCTGTACACACACATGAAGAAAATCTCACAAAAGTTTTGCAACAAAAATATTCATTCGATAATACGACACTTGTTCAAGTACCTACTTATAATATGAGGGTAGTTGCAGGGGGTGTAATAATGCCCGGCTTACAACGGTATTACCATCGCGGAAGTCGAATAATATTTGTATGGCTTAGGCTCAGTGCACAGTGGACAATGATGTTGAGGGTTTGGCAACATTTCGAAAATTTGTTGCATATTTTATTTATTTATTTATTTTATTTTATTTTATTACTTTTAGGAAAGCTTACAGCTAATACATTTCCATTTATGGTCGTTTAAATAAATAATAATACAGGTAGCTGGGATAATTTGAAAATTAAATTTGAAAATATCAAGGTAGTTTAACGGTATAAGGGTAATAAAAGTAATAATGGTAATTTAAATGATTTTTTTTTTTTTTTTTTTTTTTTTTTGTAAGGTTTTTATTTTATAATCCCAGCTAGCTGTATTGTTTGAAGATGGTCGTGTTATCTAGTTGGTTTTAGCTAAAACTATGGAGAAATTACCTACCCTATGAATTCAACTCAATGTTTTTCAGATAGATATCTCTTTTTTTTTAACACAGCATAACACAGCATTTGCGCATTCCGTTTAATTACAAGAATAACTATAAGATGCTGAAGACAATACAAAATACTTTTGTAGTATAGATATGTAAACACTATCTCATGCACATCAGTAGTGACAGCTACCTCAACTGTCACTAATGTCAACTGTCAGTTCACCATGAATGACGGGAAACAGTTGAAAGTGAAGCGTGCCTGCACGAAAGGCTCTGTGTGCTGATGAGCTAGTGCAGTGATATAATCAGCTTAAGGCGAGTAGTGCTGCCAACTAAACTAACGCCACCATTGAGAAAAAATAATAAGTCTGGAGATATAGAACATTTTGAAATTTCCTATGCTCACATTTTTAGTCAGATGAGGTAGAATTTTTATATCAAAAAATCAACACTAAACCTCCTAGGTTCGAAGTTATAGCAGTTGACGCCAAAAACAGCATAGGACAAAATGTTCCATATCTCCAGACTTATTATTTTTTTCTCAATGGTGGCGCTAGTTGGCAGCATTTCTCGCCTTAAATAAGGGATCAACAGAATTCTATAATAAGAAGTAATTTTTCTTCCCCAAAGTAGATACTCCAGTGTACCCTCAGCCCTACAGCAATCACTCTTAACGACACAATATCCACGACATCCACCCCGCGTTTGATTAACACACGACCATGTTAAGGCTTCTGTCTCATCGTGTACACCGTGCCTTATACCCTGCTGTGTTCGCAGCCATCTTGTCTCATGTGAGAAATGGAGAAAAGACAAACAGGAATACATAATGAGGAAGAGACGGTTTAATATAATTTATACTTTTGCATGATATGCAACTGTTGGACAACATAACATAACATCACGCCTGCTTCCCATCGGGGAAGCACAAACAACATTAATAATAAGACAAAACTATATCATGTTTAACTTTGGATGCACAATGTAAAACAGTGGAGTAGTAGTTACTCCACCAACAGCGTAAAATAAAAAGCCATTAAAAATCTACGAGCCAACAAATATTCGTTTTTCTTCCTATTTAACGCAACTTTGGGCGTAAATAGGTAACAAAAGAAGTGTAAAATCTCCAAAACATAGTCGGCACTGACAAACCTCAGTTATTGAACTTTTAATAAACTTTATTTGTTTGATTTGTGCCTGAATAATGTGCCTTTAAAGGTATTTCGAAGTGACTAGGGATAATACGCAAACGTAGAGAATAAAAAAAGTAAGAATTTGAACTCTCATCATAACATCTTTGACTCAGCATTATAACATTATGATTAATGCGAGTACAGCTGCTAACCGGCAGTGTCACTATTGAAAAATTAATAAGTCTGGAGATATGGACCATTTTGATATTTCCTATGCTCATAGTTTTAGTCAGATGAAGACGATTTTTTTTTTATTAAAAAAATATACACTAAATCTCCTAGGTTCGAAATTATCTCCTGACTTATTCATTTTTTTCTCACTAGTAGCGCTGTTGGCAGCTATACTCATTTATATTATGTATTTGGTACAGCAGTACATACAAGGAAGTAATAGAAACAAGACAAAATAAAAGTATATATACTATACTCGCCTTAAGTATGTATCTTTTGAGAGATATTTTGTGTTATGCAGACATGAGCTTCCATACTCTATTTTTTCCATCTACCCACATCGAAAACATAAAGTACACATTAAAATACCCCAGAAGTCGTAATTTCTCTTGTACGCACAACTTGGATTAAGATGCACCGAAAAATATCATAACTGATCCAAAGTTATAAGACAAAAATGTCAAAAAATTCATTAAATCATAACGAAAAACTGACTAAGCTGTCATGTTATGTAAACACTCGTGTTTCTGTCTTTTACGTATGACAAAATTATAAAATTTATGACATATCATACACAGAAAATTTTGTTTATAATATTGTCACGGAGAGAAAATTATAAAAGTATAATTTATGGTCGGGGTAAACATAACAATCGTATATAAACTAATAAAACGTGTCAGCGGCAAAATAATTGGGCCAGAAAATTATTATAATATTATAAATAGTTTAGTCTGGGTGTAATTTTGTACACTGTCGTACGGGAACAGACCGCGGTCGTAACTCATAATTCTGTTTATAGCGTCGGTGCATCCTTGATACTTGCACGTGTTGTGTTATTGTGAGTTTTAGGAAGGAACAACAAACTGTGAAGAAAATGGCCAAAAAGGCCCGTTTTTTATAGATTTCATTGCTCCCAGAGAGAGTGTGTGCAGAGGAGAAGTAAATAATTATGAAAAAAGGAATATCAATCAATCTGCCTAGCCTTTTACTACAACCCAGTTACTGAGTAACACGATACCCCTTGGTATAAGACTGGTTGTCAGACTTTTGGGCTTCTGACTTCCCGTAACGACTGTCAAAGATCTACGAATTTCAGCCGACAGCCAACGGCTTTCCGAGGCACGAAGCGCAGAGGGGTCTCGATATGTAATGGATGGTTACCTATTCTTGAACCAACCGCGACAAGCGTAGCATATCTTTTACGAGTATATAAATAAAATGAGAAGTCCTGACTGACTGACTAACTGACTGATTCATCAACGCCCAGCCCAAACCCTTAAACCTAGAATGCTGAAGTTTTGCACAGAGGTTTCCTTTATAATGTAGACAAGGAATATGGAAGAATTTCCCCGTAGTAAAGAATATACAGACTTAGAGAATATAGGCACCTAATTTTAACGAAAAAAATATAGAATGTGCAGTTCTACAGGGTGTACAGACCATCATAGTGAGCAACTATCTCCATGGAACCAACATCGTAATTGCGAAAAAAATTCAGCCGTACATTTGAGTCGAGTTGAAGTTTTGTATGGGACAGTTAATAAATTTTTCGCGATTACGATGTTGGTTCCATGGAGATAGCGTAGTGTAGTGTAGTGTGTAGTGTGTGTGGTGATAGTTGGTGTTGGAGTTTGATGGTCAATACCACCATCTTTCTGGTATACCCTGTATTCACCTCTACAACTTTGATATCGCTTTAATAATAATGTGGCCTGTATAAAAGTCACTACACCACATCAGTTTTTGTTCTTCAAACTTTTTTGGTTGATTAACAATAAGTACAAGATAGATTTTTTGATTTTGAGATCTAATCTCAGTCTGGGTTCAAAATGAGATACAAAAAACTTTACAATTGATTGTACTCTTAGCGCGCCAGTTATTGTGTGAACATACATTACATATGTATTTAATAACAAAAAAATAGACAGTTATCTCCCAGATAAGTGTTACTAATGAACATTTGTCGATGCTCAGTGTGGCTACGATAAAGATGATATCGTACCTGTCAATTTTTGAGATGCATATCGCATTCTTGATTGCCACTGAAAGGCTTATTAAGTGAAAATGTTCAAAATGCATAGCGAGATAAGAAGAAATATTGTAACAAAGATGTTCACTATACCTAATGAAATGTCAATTTAAAATATTTTGGTAGTACAGTTAGTAACGGCATTGTTTTTGTCACCTTATAAAAATGATTCTAAACTGCTATTTATAAACAGGGAGGATAAGAAGATCTAGCAGAATATACAATAATAGTAACATAATGAAGCTACAGAACATCAAACCGAACAACTTTCTCCATGGGACCAACATCGTAATCGCGAAAAAATTTTCAACTGTCCCATAGAAAATTTCATCACCTACTCGACGCAAATGTATGGGACGGCTGATTATTTTTTTCGCGATTACGATGTTGGTGCCATAGAGATAGTTGTTCGGTTTGATGGTCTATACCATACCGTTAAATTTGACGAGGATGCAAAACGACACGTTGTCCTCGTATAATGACGTTGTTGAATTCAACTGAGAATGACTTTGTAAGTACGTTGACAATTAGGGTATTTTTTGGCCAACGTTCTTTTTTATCTGTTTTAAAACTTTTTACTTCTCTTCTTAATTAATTTTGTGAATTAGTTACTCGTTTTTATCATAGTTATTAGTAATAATAAAAAAAAATATCAAAATCACTCGATCCAAGCACAATTGGACAAAGATTTTATTGTACTTGATAATAAAATAATTCAGATAAATAAAAAGTTCTTGTTTATTTCGACATAACCAAAACTTGATGACGTGACGTGCAATAATTTGATAGTTTTATTGGTTATTGCTGTGAAAATATCATGAAAAGGCGGTCTGTTTTACGATTTATTGTCTATTTTATATTTTGTTTCCGCCTTTAATAAATTAAGCATTTTTTTCTTGTCATTAGCAACAGATTCTTTCAAATCCTTTTGATCTTTCCAGTTAAATTGGCCCGTTAATTTCTAGTAGATTTTTATTAAAATGTTTTTAGTGTTAATATTAAAATAATATCCAATTACTGTCAACACTAAAGAGAGGTCGCAAGTGTTACCACTGTGAGAAGCAGGAAACATAGATAATAATGTAAAAGCAAAATATGAACAGTTACTGCTAAGGAAATACGCTTCAGTTGCAGAGACGAAAAAACATGCTCTAATAATAATATGAGTAGTAACGTGTGTTTTTTATGAATACTAACAATGATGTAGGTTGATTAATAAAAAATACTTTAGTGGTTATTGCGAGGCGATTATAAAAACTCAAGTGTCACTTAGTTCCTTGCGAAAACATGCAGATAATAAATATTTTTGGCTCACATTAATACAGCTATGCTTATTAAATACGTTTTAGTTTGTGTTTTTGTAATGTTACGTTTTTTATTGTTTATTTATAATTACAATTTTTTGTTATCTTAACCTTTTTTTTCAATCTCATTATGATAAAGACGAGATAAGAAAATTTTACACATTATTTTTTATATTAGTACCTACCGTTATTGGTTAGATGCTTCTTAACCCGTTATGTATGATGGGAAGTGACGTTTACTTTTTTTATTTAACAAATACTAGCTTTTGCCCGCGGCTTCACCCGCGTAGGAAGTCGGAAAATATCCCACGAGGATGTACTACCGGGA
This sequence comes from Cosmia pyralina, assembly GCA_946251885.1. NCBI lineage: Eukaryota > Metazoa > Arthropoda > Insecta > Lepidoptera > Noctuidae > Cosmia > Cosmia pyralina. The sequence continues at coordinate 17,219,846 of OX276342.1, read as the reverse complement.
TTAAAATTACCCTATGTGTTAATCCAAGTTAAGGAGCTCGTGGCTAAGTAGTAACAGCCGCACGGGTCGAGCCATCAGGTTAAGCTATGCTTGCCGGGGTTGGTCCGTGGATGGGTGACCATCTTTACATACCGAGACTCCTCCGTGCCTCGGAAAGCACGTTAAGCCGTTGGTCCCGACTGTCATTCGTGGATCTGTGACAGTCGTTACGGGTCGTCAGAATCCTGACAGTCTGACAACCAGTCTTACCAAGGGGTATCGTATTACCCAGTTACTGGGTTGTGGAGGTCAGATAGGCAGTCGCTCCATATAAAATACTGACATTCAGCTGCATCCGGTTAGACTGGAAGCCGACCCCAACATAGTTGGGAAAAGGCTAGGCAGATTGATGTGTTAATCCAAATTATGAACTACCAGTGTCCCAAATTTCATCTAATTCCGTCCAGCCTTTTTTGCGCCATTCTGGAACATTGGTACATTCAGACAAACGGAAAAAAATTCTAAAAACTATATTTTCGGCATCAGACTCGTTCCCACACCTCATAGCAATAATATTTTCAAAAATGTTCAATGTACAGTTTTGACTTCATAACCATTTTATTATTAGGTATGGTTTGGGTTTATGGTTAGGTTAATAAATAGGTTAAAAAACAATAAAATATTAATTGTTAAAAATTCAACAAACAAAATATATCTACTTACCATGTGTACAAATAAAGCAGCTGGTCTCAGATTTATTATGTAAATAAAAACCCGTCACAAAAATTACACAAAACCGATCACCATTAACAACAAAACCCTCCACCGCTTGTCCAGTTAATAACAAATTAACAAAATATAGCTATCCAATCAGCAAGTTCAATTCAAGTTAATAAGTTTTGTCTGTGAGTTAATCTTCCGGTCAGTAGCAGTGTGTCCTACGGATTATATTGGCAATCTAATCAAACTTGCTAGACTGTCCCAGGGTTTATGAGCCAGTGGATTAGGGGTGTTATTATTGTGTTGTAGTTATAGTTGTTATGGAATATGGAAGAGGGAGTTGTTGTTATTATTATTGCTGTTTGTGGAAAAAATAATGATACAAATTGATGTTGCAGTTTTTTTGCAGTAGGTACACACGGCTACATATCAAGCTATACATTTCTAGTATAAGCTGATCTCGCATTGTACATGATTTCCGTATAGTGAGAGGTCAGTTTAAACTGGAAATGTATAGGTTGATATGTAGCCGTGTGTACAAAACATGCAAAAAAACTGCAACATATCGGAATTTGGCGAATTGTTGAAATAGACTGTTATTATTTAATCCAGGTACGCGAAATGAAAAAAAAAATGTCAAAAGGTAAAGGTAAATTGGTAAAGATATCATTTTGAGCGAATCGATAAATGTAGCTCTAAGTTGTAAATTCGTAAAATGCAAAACACAAAAAAGAAAACCATAGTTAGTCATGGGGACAGAAGTGAAAACGTGACGCGAACTCAGATTTTCCCCAACTAAAAATCGCTCAACGCTCCTAAAGAAGTTTTCACTTCAATTATCAATCAAGAACTTCAATGCTTACCACATGTAAACAAGAAGTACGAAACTGTTCCTAAACAATCTATAATTACACTTAAAAAAACATCTTGCACTTTGATAACGTCTCACGGGATTTTACCCCTTCTGCAATCGTAAAAATAAAGTTCATAAAATACGAATTACCGTCAACCCTTAGTCTTCAGATGCCATTAGAATTCATAAATAAGTCCAACAAAAATAAACGGGACAAAAAACACCCCAACAATTAACAAATTGGTGGCAGTTTAGGGTTAATTTTAAGCGCTTCCTACTGTTGTAATTTGAGTGGTTGTTCTTTTTTTAAATTTACTGCGGTAATTCGAATCTTGAAACAATAAATAGTGACAATTATATTCAAAATATAGGTGGGTTATATTTAGAACCCCTGTAAAGCACCTGTCCCACCACCGGGCGCCGGCGACTAACGGGAAGCGAGCAGAGCTAGCAACTTAAAACGAGTTGGCGAGCAGTGAGCAGCGAGTGCGTGACGGCGTAGAGCGATTACTCACTGGATGCTGTATACCAAGCGTGAGTCTGTCAGCGAGTGTTAGGGTATGCCGAAGATGCCTCACTGCGATACCTCGCGATCGCAGTTTACCTCGCAACCACGATGTCATCTTCATGTAAAACAAATGCATGCTAATAGACACACACGCGGATACATCGCGGGCTGCTTGGAGTTTTACCTCGATGCATACATGAATACAAAATATTTTGTTTTTACATCGCGGTCGACGGCAAACATCGATGTGATCTGGCTCGTGATTGGTCGAATCGGTTCGCTTCAGCTAATCGTATCTATTTCACTCACGTGCCACTTCTTTTCGATTGTTTACTTGTGTGAATTGAATTATGGATAAGGAGGAGCTAATTGATTTGATTTATAATATTCCTGCTTTGTGGGATTAGCGGGAGGAAAACCACTACAACATAAATGTTTTAGCGAGAGAATGGAAGAAAGTTGTTTCGGTATTAATATCAAAGGATTCATCGTCATTGACACTATAAAGACAATATTATGTTCGTCTGGAGTATAGGTAGAGTACAACACAAACACACGACTAAGCAATGGATCTTTCAGGTGCGACAGAACCGACGTGTTCGCATCCATCCATGTAGAAATAGCGAGTATCGACATCGGGGTATCGAGATAGCGACCGCGATCGTGAACATCTATGGCATGTAATTACCCTTATTCAAGCGAGCGTCTCTCTTTGATATAGCTCTTGTTGCTACGACAATCGTGTACTGGCCGGGGCGCGGTCAGGGATCAACTATTAATATAAGTATGCATCTCATTTACTTAGGTACATGGGATCTACAATCTTCTGTACGTTTCTTGAGCGAGAAAATCGTTGATAGCTAGTCGCTTCCCCGTCGGCAGCAGTGGGACTGACGCCTTATGCAAAAGAATTTTAAATGATATATTTTGGACAAAATGTCACCTGTCGCATTTATTTTTGAAACTGTCGTCAATTGTTTTTTGGAACGAAGTTCTTTAACGCAGCTTGCGGCGGGATTTCACTGGTAGAAATTGTAACGCGCGTTCATTGATTTTAGTGACTTTTAAATCTGTTTGATTCCTTCAAATAATGCAAGTATGCAAAAAATGTATGTGAAACTAGAACGCGTACATATCAATCCTAGATAATACACTTCTGGACACATCTTTTGGCCCACCTTGTATTTTCAGTTTCGTTTGGTCCTAGCTAAAATTTTATATTAGGTCGAGCAAAAAGTTTTTATGCAGTTTTGAACCTGGCACATTCACAATTTCATTCAATAGTCTTTTTTTGAATTTCGAACACAGAATTTAAAGAAACAAAAGACAATTTGGAGCCTGTTTGTTGATATCAAACAATCGAATACTAAGAAAACTTGGTTTTATTGGTTTACTTGGATTTAATTCTAGAAAAAGTGATTGATATCTTTGGTTTTGCAACAAACATTACTTATTCTTAACATTAAGGTGAGGTTCTATCAATAATCTATGGATACTTCACCTGAAGTCGCCGCCCAAGCTGTGGCACTTATTCAGGCCGGACACAGCCAAAGAAACGTGAGTGCTCAACTTAATTTAAGTCGATCTGCGGTCCGAAATGTTTATCGGAGGTACCTAGAGACTGGCGGCTTTGTTCGTCGCCAAGGAAGGCCACGATCTCGGGTCACAACTGAAAGGCAGGATCGATTCATCGTGACGACCAGCTTGAGAAATCGTCACCTTACCTCCATTGAGATACAAAACCAACTTCGCGACTTCCACGGAGTATCTGTGAGCGCTCGAACTGTTCGGAGAAGGTTAAAAGAACGCGATATGGTACCACACAAGCCAGCTAATGGCCCCAAACTAACGCGAGCCCACCGAACAGCGCGCCTTCATTTCGCACGCAGTCATTTAAATTGGACACAGCAAGATTGGAGCCGTGTACTCTTTTCTGATGAGTCTAAAATTGTGTTACATGGCAATGATGGAAGGAAGAAGGTCTACCGACGTAAGGGAGAGCGTTTCGCACAATGCTGCTTTGAAGAGAGGGTTGCTTATGGCGGTGGCTCATGGACTGTCTGGGGCGGTATATCCGCGAGCGGCAAAACTCAACTTGAGGTTGTTACAGGACCACGGCTGCCAACATTAAATGCTGAAAGGTACATTCGTGAGTGCTTAGAACCTCACGTGATACCATACGCGGACTATGTGGGCCCAAATTTCCTTTTTATGCATGATAATGCAAGAGCCCATGCGGCCGGCATCGTCAGGGAATATCTTCGGGATGTGAACATCACAGTTATGGACTGGCCAGCCAGAAGCCCAGACATGAACCCCATTGAGCACATGTGGGACGAGCTAAAAAGACGTGTTAGGGCTCGTCAGCCAGTTGCCCAGACGATGCAGGAGTTGAAAACTGCCATAGAAGAGGAATGGGAGATGATCCCTCAAAATTTCATAGAGCGGTTGATAAACTCTATGCCTAATCGTATGAGAGCTGTGGTAGATGCCCATGGAGGCAACACGCGTTATTAAATTAAACCTTTATTTGATAAAACATGTTTTTTATTCAAAAATCAATTGCCTTTAACAAGGCGCATATCCGACTTGTTAGGCGTAGCTCCATGTCGTATGGTATTCTGAATTCAAATTTAAAACAATACGATCGAAAAAGATGGTAAAATGTATCAGGTTTAAAACTGCATCAACAGTTTTTGTTCAATCTAGCAATCATATTTCGGTAGGGGCCATCGAAACCTAAACTCTAAGGTGGGCCAATAGATGTGTCCAGAAGTATATTTAAAACAAAATTGATAATAAATTTCCCTATTTTCCTTGAATATTTACTTGGTTATATTTAAAATTAGAACTTTTTATAATTTGTAAACACGTCATAGATTAAATCAACAAATTAACTTGACTTTTCAATATTATAAATAGTAATATTAGAATTGAGCAATGCAGTAGAAATTTTATTAAAATTATTGATATGAATATTGAAACACAAAATGTCAACACGTCTGTCATATCCTGTCTTTGGTAATACTAGTTTTTATGATTATTTTGCAATGTAATAATAATATAGGTAGACACACATCACATCCCTATCTATTCCTGAGAAAAATACTGGTGTAAGCATAATTCAATCAATCTGCCTAGCCTTTTCCCAACTATCTTAGGGTCGGCTTCCAGTCTAACCGGATGCAGCTGAATACCAGTATTTTATATGGAGCGACTACCTATCTGACCTCCATAACCCAGTTACTGGGTAATACGATACCCCTTGGTAAGACTGGTTGTCAGACTTTCGGGCTTCTGACGACCCATAACGACTGTCAAAGATCCACGAATGACAGCCGGGACCGACGGCTTAACGTGCTTTCCGAGGCACGGAGGAGTATCGGTATGTAAAGATAGTCACCCATCCACGGACCATCCTCGGCAAGCGTGCTGGATCGACCCGTGCGGCTGTTAAGTTATCTAAGCTCCTTCTTTTAGTCTTTTAGGACTAGGCCCGGGTCGACGGTGCGTTGTGTTCCACGCGCGCCTCAAAGAGATGTCAGCAGTGACGGGGTCTAATAGGGCCGAAGCCGCCGCGGTCGAGCGCAAAAGAGATACCGTGGCCCTGGCACGGCCAACTGAAGGAACACGGGTGGGTTTTAGTCAATAAAAGTCTGACACGCCCTCCCGCTCTGCCCAGAGCGGGAGAAGTCATTTGATGATTTCCCAACCACAAAAAAAAAAAAAAGGCACGGAGGAGTCTCGGTATGTAAAGATGGTCACCCATCCACTGACCAACCCCGGCAAGCGTAGCTTAACCTGATGGATCGACCCGTGCGGCTGTTATTACTTAGCCACGAGCTCCTCCCGAAGAATTGGAGCAAATGTCTTGGAAAAGCAATGGTGCCAACATTACGGTGAAGGGAATTCTTTCTTGAAACGCACTATAGATACGATCTCCAAACCCTTCCTCGCAACTTATTTTTTACAAAGCAAACATCTGTTTGTTATTCCATCTATTTTCGGCCATCCCCTGTCATTGTCCCTCAATTAAGGCGCATACATTCATTTTAACTGCCGGTCATATTTCTATCTATGTACCAAACATTTTTATGCGATGTTTTTTGCCGTAATTAGGCATTTAATTGAGTAATTTATTGGTGTGTAGCAAGCTTTATAGCTTGTTATGGGCAGGCATGGGCCAAACGCACGACTAAGATTTTTGTTTAGAAATTCTTGTTTGTTAATGTGAAATTTTGTGTGTGTATGTTTGGTAACGTTTAACGTTTGTACGACTAGACTACTAAACTAATTTCGATGATTTTTTGTTGCTTTCTTCGTTTATTAATTCTCCGGGATTTTTTGTTCATGCAGAAGGCTTACGGACAAAAATTCTTGGAGAATCATTTGAGTGGGAAGGAACCTGCTTTATTTGTGGACGGAATTGGGGCGAAAACAGTATTTTATTATAGTTCTTTATGACTGTGATTTTGTATATTACTTTTCCGAATGTGGAAAATTTAATTTAAAGTTAGTTAGTAAGTTAGCTTTAATTTATTACATCGTCCGATTAATCTACTCCATTACACTAAGTAGAGCAATTAATTGTGTAGTTATCGGTCTTAAGTATGTTTATAAAACCTGAGTTGATTACTAATTTAGCCTATATATACCTATAAACAATTATTTATTGAACTGAAAACTTCTATAGCTGCGTTGAGTTGAGCGTTTTTTGGCAGGAGAAAATCTTACGAGTTCGCGTCACCGACATGCGACATGATAATGTTTACAACTACACTCGTATCTGTAGCTATGCATACTTTTAAGTTATCACTTCTGTCAGCTGTTCCCATGACTGCTAATTTTTAGGGTTCCGTACCCAAAGGGTAAAACGAGACCCTAATTACTAACGGTACGCGTACACCTAAGCCGTTATCGGCCGATCTTTACTCGGGCGTCTTCGACCAAACTCAGCCGATCAAATCAAACGTATGGTAAATGAAAGGGAGTGTGTACAGTTACAACCGCCATCGTCCGATGACGCCCGAAAACGGCCGATCAATCCGAACTTGTTGGGATTTCTCGCCAGTCTGCCGGTCTGCCGGCGTCTAAAGCGCAAATTGAGTGTATTTATAGTTTAATCTAATCATTCTGTCTTTAATCTGTTGTGTTTCTACCGACGGTATTAAATTGCAGTACGAATTTTCTAAAACATACATTTCTTCGAATTCCTCCATTTTGAAAACTCGTCTACACTGTTAAGCCGCACAGTCAACTACAGAAGACCGGCAACGAGACCAATGTCGGCACAACAGTGTCGGCCGACAAAATCGGTTTTGGTGTAACCATACCGTGCACATGCACGTCCGAGTTACTCGTACGAGTAGTTCTGTCCACCATCGGCCGACAAAATCGGTTTTGGTGTAACCGTTCCGTAAGACTCCGCTGTCCGTCCGTCTGTCTGGCCGTCTGTCGCATGAACAATGATAATTAGACAGTTGAAATTTACACAGATGATGTATTTCTGTTGCCGCTATAACAAAAAATACTTATAAAACAGAATAAATTAAATATTTAAGGAGGCTCCCACACAACAAACGTAATTTTTTTGCCGTTTTCATAGATAACTAGCTGCGCCCCGCGGTTTCACCCGCGTAGACCGGGATAAAAAGTAGCGGTATGAAAAATAGATGTTAGCCGATTCTCAGACCTACTCAATATGCTCACAAAATTTCATGAGAATCGGTCAAGCCGTTTCGGAGGAGTACGGGAACGAACATTGTGACACAAGAATTTTATATAATAGGTTGGGGAAAAAGTTTCTTCGCATTTTTTAAGGAAATTCAAAACATTTTTTAATATACATTATTTACATTTATCTGAAGTATGTAGGTACCATTTTGTTCGATAACTTTTTGCCATCTTGTAGGTAGGGACATGATCCCATTGCTATAGAAATTTTGGGACTTCTGATCAAAATACCGCGACAAGTGGTTTTGGCAGTCCTCTCGTGATGTTAACCTGACACTGCCTAAAGAATTCTGAAGCGACCGAAACAGGTGGAAATCTGAAGGTCCAAGGTCAGGACTATACGGCGGATGCATTAACACCTCCCAGCCAAACTCTCTTAATTTTTGCTGAGTGGCTAAAGATGTGTGAGGTCTAGCGTTATCATGATGAAAAACCACACCCCTTCTGTTGATTAATTCCGGCCACTTTCTCTCAACTTCTTGCTTTAATCTCATCAGTTGTTCGCAGTAGAGTTCAGAATCGATGGTCCTGCCTGGTGGTAACAGCTCATAATGAATAATGCCCTTCCAATCCCACCGCACACACAGCATCACCTTGTTGCGAGTTAACCCGGGTTTCGCCACAGTCTGTGAAGCCTGACCGGCCTTTGACCACGACCTTTTTTGCACGTTTCGTCACTTTTCATCACCAGTTATCAGCTTCTTCAAAAATGGTTCGGTTTCATTACGTCGTAATAAAGAATCACAAATGAGTACACGGTTCATTAGGTTTCTTTCAGTGAGCTCGTAAGGTACCCAAATATCGAGCTTTTTTGTGTACCTAGTTTTTTTCAAATGCGCCAAAACTGTTTTGTGGTCAATTCCCAGTTCTTCAGCTACGTCGTAACTACTGATATGCGGAACTTGCTCCACTTTTTCAAAAATGGCATCCATTTTATCCGTAATAGGGCGACCAGAGCGACGTGCATCTTTGACATCAAAATTTCCGGATTAAAAACGCTTAAACCAAATTTATGCTACTCTCACAGACACTCCACGGGGTCCATAAACATCGCAAATTTTTTTCGCGGCTTGCGTTGCATTTTTACCTTTTTTGTAGTAAAATTTTAAAATGTATCGAATTTCTTCATTAGATTCACTCATCTTGACAGTACGAAAAACAAATGAAAATCACACATTTTCCTAATTTGAATTTGGAATTATGTCCTTTAAAATTTAAACTTTCAATGATACCAAAACCAGCCAGATACAAATAGTATAGCCAAAGAGATTTTATTTTAAGTTCATACATACTATAATGCGAAAAGACTTTTTCCCCAACCTAATATAAGATTGTACAGAACCCTTCGTGCGCGAGTCCGACTCGCACTTGGCCGGTTTTTTTTAATCTATAGGTATTTATTTATTTATTTTTTTTTTTATTGACACACCAACGACTTATTCACTAAATCATTACATTAAATATATTCTATATCAACAGCTTTGCGGTGAATTTGTCACTTATAGGTGTGCACAGCACTTGTATGTATGGTCATTAATAAAAATTAAAATGGAAATAACAAAATTAAAATTAAAATTTACAAAGCTTACATTGCATTTAAAATGACACTACAAAAATTAAAAAAAAAAAAAACATCAACGTCATCATCAAAGGTATAGTAATCCTTTTTCAGCAAACACCTATAAATTACCCATATTGTCATATTATATAATATGATGATGACACACCTCTTAAGTTTTCACTTATTCTACCTTCAATTAAGCTAGAAATGTAGAAAGAAAATACCACCAATTAAGGCACCTCCGTCCTAGCTCTAAGTAAAGTTAGGTACTTCAACCATTTTCTCAGTATTCCTACCAAACTTTTAATACTCAAGAGCTTCCAATACTTTAATATCTGCAGACTGACCTACATCGGAGATAAGCGCCGGTCGTGTGCACTGGGGTTTAAGACGGCCGACATTGCATCTCAAGTGTTACTTCCCTTAGAATTTACGTTAGTGTATGTAAGGCTTTATGTTCATATTTGCTGTGGTTTATTATTTTATGCTGATTTTTGTTTGATTTGAAGTTGGTCGTGTGGAACAAAGCTATAATGAATAATGTCGGATCTCGTAATACGATGTTTAACCTTTAATCAATTGCCTGTAAACGTATCCTGCTAAGTGCTAATTCTTTATTCATTTTCTGGTTCTGAATGTTTCCATATACCTATACCAATCAATCTGCCTAGCCTTTTCCTAACAATGTTGGAGTCGGCTTCCAGTTTTACCGGATGCAGCTAAATACCAGTACTTTACATGGAGCGACTGCTTATCTGACTTCCACAACCCAGTAACTGGGTAATACGATATCAATTTGGTGACAATTTTGTTGTCAGACTTTTGGGCTTCTGACTACCCGTAACAACCGTAAAAGGATTACGAATGACAGCTGGGATCAAACGGCTTAACGTGCTATTCCGTGCGGGTCTCGATATGTAATGGATGGTCACCCATCCACTAACCGAACGCGGTAAATGTAGCTTAACCTTCGATCGAGCCGTGCGGCTGTTATCATTTAGGCACGAACCCCTCGATATAAACCGTTACCACGATGTTTTTTCCAAAAACATCTACAGCGCAGAATTAGTGTGAAGGTATTTAATATGAGTTTACTATGAAAATACAAAACACACACATACACACACACGCTTATAAATACTTCATACACGTATAAGTTAATAATTTAATTCGGTCACTAATTACCAGTCACCCTATATAGGGTGACTGGTAATTAGTGACCGATACTTAAACACATGATTATACTCATGATAACACTTTTACTATGGGACCAAACCTGAAATCGCGACAAAAAAATCAACTGTTCCCTACATTTATATTGGCATTACTCATCAAAATGTATCCCAGCAGCTGATTTTTATTTCGAGATTTCAGGTTTGGTCCCATAGTAAAAGTTGCTTGTTATCATCATAAGTATAATCATGTGTTTAAGTATCGGCCACTAATTACCAGTCACCCTATATATACGTTTGCACCATATTATAGTCCTAAGCAGTCTCATATTATATTTTGTACTCCTTCTGTGGGAACCTGAGCTGGTGAATACAGGTTACCATGTAACTTAGCTAGGACGCCAGATTCAATTGTTAATTGTTACTTTCTTTACGATGTTTCCCTAAATTGAAAAAATAATATTTACTGTAACAGACTGTGTACCACACTTTTTGAAATAAATATATTAAATTAAAATTATACCTAGTACCTATAGTGCTTAGATACACTAGATGGAGACAATTTCATAAACTCTGACATTTTTAATTGAAAAAGTGATCAATCAAACATACTAAAATCACTTCACAAAAGATACACCTCTCACTAAAAATGCTTTCCTTTTACTAAGCAAAAAAAAAACAACCCGTTCACTAAAACGTCGCGTCGGTACAAAAATAGTTAAAACAATAAATATATTTCACGTCACTCACATGTCTTAAACACCAGACAAGACAAAATGAAGCGAAATATGGTTATTGTCATATTATGTCGTATGACAGACGAAAATGATTTTAATACCGTCCTGAAATAACCCTGAAAGCTTCAAGCAGCTGAATTGGATATGTATGGTGTCGAGTTGCTTTAGCAAATAAATTTTAGTTACATTAATAAGATTTTAAACAAAGGGAGAGTGTTTCTTTATGTTGAGATGGTTTAAGATGATCCATATGACAGTTGAGGATGAGTACTGAAAGTAACAATTTTAAAATACTTTTTTCAAAAAAATACAACCGACGTCCAAAAACAACACTACAAAGTGAAAAATAACTTTAATTTCGGAAGTCGGTGTTTGGTTAAACGTATTTTCGTTTTTTGACACCGACTTCCGAAATTAAAGTTATTTTTCACTTTGTAGTGTTGTTTTTGGAAGTCGGTTGTATTTTTTTGTAATAAAGTTTTTATTTTTCACTTTTTAGTTGTGGTTGTGTTGTGTTTGTTTTTGTTGTGTTGTGCTTTTTTGTGTGGTTTACCTACCCCACACAAATTCTAATACCACTACCTGCAAAACAAAAGAACATCATCCATATAAAAGTAGGGAAAAAATACGTGTTACTGAAGCTAACTCAAAAACTACCCAAGCAAAGTTAATCAATTTTATATGGGACCAACTTTGATGACCCTCTCGAATAAAACAATTTTTTTTCAAATCAGACGACTCTGTAAAAAGTAATGCGTGGTCATACATAAAAAAAAAAAAACATTCATGTCGAATTGAGAACCTCCTCCTTTTTTTTTCGTCGGTTAAAAATGGTCGTTTTGAAGCGAATATGACGAAATTTGCAAATTAGAGAATGGTCCTGTAGCATTGCTGGTCATCCCAATGGATAGAGATAGGGCAAAAATCCAGCATCTTTTAATTATAGTCACATTTGTCCATTATTTTACTTGGTGGTTTACCCTTGGTTGATTGGTATTTATTATTACTAGCTTTTATCCGCTGCTTCGCCTACCATGAGTTCGGAAATTATCCCTCAGGAACGTACTACTGGGTTTAAAAATATCCTATGTGCTAACATAGCTTAGACCATGGTCTACCGCTGCTAAATTGCATCGAAATACGTGCAGACGTTGAGGCGTCAGACAGACAGAGTAGCAAGGTTTACGACACAATTTCATTATTTGTTTTTATCTTTGTATTATCAAAGAAAATCCTCATTTTAATTCAACTTTGTGTCATCTCTTTATTTATTTATACTTCCCTACCCATCACATCAACAGATATTATAGAACAAGCTTTAAGAACTTAATTGGTGTGTACAAATGCAAATGTCAGCTTAATGAAGCTCGTTGACAAATCAATGTCTTTTTCTTCTAAACTTAAAGTTTCATCTCGTGAATTTAGATATCCTTAAACGGTAAGGGTGCTTGCATAAAGATTCTCAGGTTCTCAGTACGGAGAAGCCGGAACACGTGCGGAAAAATGGGGCTAAAATAGTACCATAATTTAAAAAAAAGAAAGAAAATACGTTTATTTGCGGTAAACATGACGCAAAAAAAGAACACAAACTCAAAAATTACAAGCTGGGCGTCACATCCACGCAAAACGGCCATCGCTCAGCATAATGCTGCGACCCTGTGAGAGACAGGGTCTACGTACATAAATAAACAGCTTGAAATTTGTCAGTACCGACTCCCTGTCATTTCGGGCACCTATCAGTAGGTATACTTGTACCGACAAATCGGGACCGGAAAACCTGTATCTTTATGCAAGCACCCTAATACTAGAGGCAGTATTCAGTAGAATATATAGGGTAGCTATAGGTGCGCGCGCGCAGGCTAGACCCCCGTGGCGCGGCGCATCTTGATGCGGCTAACGAGCGCCCGAACAATGTCTCTATTAGCTTATTCTGGAGTTTTAGATCAGGATTACAGAAGCTGTGGAGTAGATTGTCGTCTTATTTTTTTGCAGTGATTTAGTGGAATTTTTTTCTGTGGTTACCGCAAAAGTAATTTCTTCTTTTTAAAAAAATAACTATGAAGTCATTTAAAGAAAATTCTGATTATTAAAAGAAATTAAGTTAATACAGTAAACTTAGTAACAAAGTTATGTTATTATCTAGCTTGGATTGTTGGTTCTCATGTATAAATATGAACCAGTTTTCTATAGTAAACTTATAAATAGTAAAGAATAGGAACAACCATGTTTGGAAAACAATATTAATTGTGAATATATGAAGATAATATAAAATAGCTAGAAGCATAGATTTATTCACTGAATAGTCACTGAATATTTTATCATAATATATACATTTAAAGTTATTACTATGAAGTCATTATCATTGTTTATGGTAAATAACAATAGTTAATAAGAAACAGGTAATTTCGCATCTTGCATCACGCATTATTCTCAAGTAATAGGAATTTTAATAGGATTTTTCTTATCCATAAGGTTGTAACGTATTAAATACGCAGTATTAAAATTACTAATAGTGTAATAAAACATCTATCTCGTAACTACCTACCATACCTAGCCAGCTGACTGAGTTATAAATTTCCATACTTAACGTCATCTGCCTAGACTTTTTTCAACATGTTAGGGTCGGCTTCCAGTCTAAGCGGATGCAGCATGGAGAAAAATTTATAATGAACAGTAAATCGATAATACCGGCCAAATTGTAACCCCACTGCAGAACAAACATCTTCAACATCTACCTGGGCTTTTCCTAACTATTGGCTCGGCTTCAAGACTAACCGGGTGCAGCTGAATACATCGAGCGACTGCCTATTTGACCTCCACAACCCAATTACTGGGTAATACGATACCTCTTGTGGTTGTCAGACTTTCTGACGACCCGTAACGACTGTCAAAGATCCAAGAATGACAGCAGGGACCAATAGTTTAAGGTGCTTTCCGAGGCACGGGGGTCTCGGTATGCAATCGTAGCTTAACCTGCTCGATCGACCCGTGCCGCTGTTATCACGAGCTCCTAAATTTTCATACTTAACCTTTATTTTAATTTAAGGTAGGGACTTAGCAATAAATATATTCTGCGGAAATAACCATTCGATTTCATTTACTATTAAGTTGAAAATTCTCTGCATTCTACTATTGATTGCGACTCTGTAGGTATTAGAGAACTGAAATTAAAATTTTGTGACTGAGTAAAAAATTCGACTCCACATTTTTCTGTGTCCGATGAAACAAGACCCGATCCCCTTACTCCACTATGCAAATAAAGTTAGTAGCAAAAACAAAGCGAAACACGGTAATTACACTTGGTGGAAAATTAACTGACATCGATACGGCGTACATGCTCTGGCCTGCACGGTATGGACGTAATGAGTCGAGATATCGAGCCTTAGTGCACGCCAGTGTATTTAGAGATTTTTTTTTTGCACCGAAGTACATTTTAATGAGAACAATTAAACGATTTTAGTTGGTATGAGTGTTAGTGTTTGCACGACAGTGTAGTTGTAAGCCGTTTTTCATGGCCTTATAAAAGTGAAAATTATTGCAACGATACGATTTACTGAAAAAACTATGAATATTAGAATTAATTCAACATTTCTTTTGGTTTTCATCCTGCATCCAAACAAACAGTATGTCAATATCATTTTTTTTTTTTTTTATGTATGTTTTCTTCTCTTTTTTGTTATTTTTTTTTTGTTATTGGCATCTTGTTTTTATATTAATTTACTTAATTGTACTTTTGTGTGTTGGGCTATGTTTTATGTGTGCACCGAATAAATGTTTTATCTTTCTAAACACGTCTCCCAAATAAAATTGACGTACCAAAAGGCACAAAAAACGCAGTCTATTTTCGTTTGCCATTTATAAAATAAAGAAACGCGATCTTTTCTGCATTTGAGGGATAAGTTAACCCTGCGATCGCCACATAAATCTGCTGCAAAAGGGTTGTAAATCCAGCCAACCCCTTCCAAGAGTAGTGATGGACGACCACCAGTTTATTTTGACCCCTCTCCCCTTTCTTCCACTTAATAATGTGGGGTGAAAAGGTGGTATGGCATGGAGGGCCAGGGGTCGAACATAACTGGTCGATATATATAAATACGAATAAAATTTTCAAGGAGAACCGAAGATATGTTTCGTTTCACCCTTTCTAGTCTATTTTGTAAATTGATATTGGTTTTTGGGACCGTTTATCTTTTGGGGTGTAAAATTTTAATTTGGTTTCAATATAATTGCCTTTCGTGAACGGTTTAAAAGTATGAATAGGTAAATTAGAATTCAGTTCGGCAGATCAATAAATAAATAATTGTTAAGGCTAGGCCATCATTCTCCTGCACTTATCCCAATTTATTAGGGGTCGGCGCACGATGTCAATAATTACTTCCATACTTCTCAGTTAGTCGTCATCTCGGTAGTCACCCCCTTTCTATCCATATCATCTTTTCACAGTCCATCCATCGTTTCTTTGGTCTTTCTCCACATCACTGTCATCCACATTCATACTCATAACTTTCCTCACGACATGATTACTGACGCTAGGACACCATTGATAATTAGAGTAACGAATCGCAATTTTATCACATCATTTTATGACTATGCAAATTACAAATTACAATAGGTTGTTTTAATAATATATGTAGCTAAACTAACAGAGTTTAGCTACAAAATAAAAACCAAAAACACAAACATTTAGGTCCGACATATTTTTCCTGATTTAAAAAAAACTCCTGGAGTTATAAAAAAACCTAAAATAGAAAAAAAACACAAATAAAAAAGTATATTTCAATCTCAGCAGCAAAAACACAAAAATTCACAACTAGAAACATAAAAAATAATACAACCAAATATTTCAATCCAATCGGTTTGTATTCCCTTGCCCGTATGCTATTTTTTACTATTTTTTAGAGTTCCGCAGGTGAAAACACGGCTCACCATTAAGGTACTGACGCGGGTAGTCCGCTCCTTTACGGAACCCGCAATAATTCACAAAAAAAGCCTACCGACTGTATGGGAGCCATGTTTGGGCACAGAGTAGCTAAAGGATACAGAGTAGACGTTTTATATGGACATTAATAGTATAGTGTTTAAATAAAAAGAATTCTACTGTAAGTACAGATTAGGTGGATTCGGTATTGCATTGCTAAGTCATAGGAAGGGATGCTTGAAAAATCTGCGTGCGAATTTTCAATGAAAGTTAATAAAAATACTATGTTGCAAAGAAAACAACTATATTAAAGTGACTTAAACGCTACGTAAAAATCCTATTGGAAACATTGAAATATTGGCCTGACTATATTTGGAGAACAAAACATTTTTAATTTTAGTAAATAGGTACCATAATGAACTAACCAGCACCATCACTAAATAAGTGAATTATGATCACTAAAAATATAATATGCCTATTTAATTATAAAGAGTTTATTTATTACGTTTCAATAATTTCTACCACTAATGTTGAATGGAATTTCAATAAATTATAATACAACGTTTTTACTCATTTATTGTTCCCTACAATAAATCCCACTTGATTGTGTCTTGTCTTAAAATTCTAACTATCAAAGTTTTATGATTTCTTTTTTCATTTAGAGAAGCTCAACTTTTTAAATCAACGAGCGGTACGTAGCTACAAAAAAAAACCAATGAAAATATTACGTGTATTTTCTTTTCTTAATGTAACACCTATTTACAATTATGATACTTGAAGAACCGCTGTCATATATTAATATAATTTAAAAATGTTTAGTTATCTCTCCTCTACCTACAGTTTAACACTTCTTCTTCTACGTCGTATCGATTTTTTTATGTATAAAATTACGCAGTTCAACCTAGGAAGTAGTCTGCTGCTTAACCGGGCTATCCGGAGAATACCTTATAAATAAGGCCTCCAACCAGAGCAGGCCTCCAGCCAGGGCAGTCGTATCGATGATTCCATTTCCATATTTAAGAATTTTAACACAGAAAATATGATTCAGCCTCTGTTGTAACTTACTCTGTGGACATCAAAGACGCCGGCAGTTGGCATAATTCAGCGCATACAGTATGCACTGATCGGCATTTTATCGGCGACGTCGTCGGGGGTGCCCACTAGTTTATGTAACCGATATTCTCTATTGAGACGTTTCTGCAATATGTTGCTTTGTTAGTACAATTGAAAACTTGCTGTTTTATTTTGTAATTAAGAGTTTTGAGATTTTTTTTTGTTTTTAATGGTCTTGGACTTTTTAACCCGACTACGGCAAAACCAAATAGAAGGGGATCGAACATAATCTAGACGTTTTATGCCTTACATTACATTTCGACTTAAAGACGACGTGATTTTTGCGTTAAATAGCCAACTTTGGCGTTCTTTTTCTGAGAAACTGAATGACTGCACGCCTAGCATGACTGCCATAGAAACGGGTTTTGTCGACGGAAGAATAGACAAAATGACAGATTCTACGCATTCTACGCGTGTAAGCATGGCAATGTGTAATTTTGTCTATTCTTCCGTCGACAAAACGTTGTCACGCTACGCGTGCAGTTCATCACTCTTTCATTATCTACTTTTTCATTTGTAGTGAATAGTGATAAACAGTAAACTATTAGGATTAAAATATTTACAGAAAAAAATAATAGTGTTTTTTTTATTATTTGACTTCTATTTTCTCATGTTTGACGTCAAAGTTATAATAAGAGTTTAATTTACAACATTATAAAGCAGTAAAATATGTCACATACACAAATATACAAACGTAGGCAGGTATCATAAAAATATCTTTAGTATTGTAATCTAATACTTTTTGAAATGGGACTATTATATTTGCTAATTATTATTATTTATGATAGTTGTAAATTATGTTGTATGTAGACAAGATTTTTATGAAGCGTTTACTCTGCTTCTATTAATAAATCACATTATAGCGGAAAATAAGTATTATTTGTTTCAAATATTTTGACTGAGTTGATTTTGCATTTTTGTATAAAATAGTTTTTTTTTTTCGATATTTCAGACTTGGTCCATTAGTAAAAGTTGTTCATATTCATGAATACTTTCACCTACTGAAAGATCTCTAATAAATTCAGAGGTAACGATTTTAATTTATTTTTATATATACAGAGCTATACATAAATTAAAGTCGCTTCTTGTGTCTGTCTGTGTGTCCGCGTTGTTCTTCTAAACACCGCAATGGATTTTGAAGTGGTGTTCACCATAATTTAGAGAAATTATTGCAGACGGTTTAAGTGATACTTTCTGATATGATACTTTAATTTTAAACTTTCATACAATACAGAAACCTCGATGTTCTGTCAAGTCGTAAAAACGGTGCGAAGCAGGGGCAGATCGCTAGTAATTAATAAATAAATATATTTTTGTGGCCTCTACCTACTTAACCTCTTATAGCTTAAACAAAAATCACATCTAAAATATTTAATAAAACTAATATTATCACAGTTATCAACCGACGCCTTCGGTGTGTTCTAATAATTTACTTAAGTAACTTGTTTAAGTTATAAGAATATTATTATTTATGGAAATAACAATTCCATTCACAATAATTTTCATTCAAATATGAAACTCGTCTAGAACAATATGGCGCATAAATATTATAGGTACCGTATCATCCAAACGCCAATTAAGTATATACAATTTATATTATAATACATTCTATTTCATTCCATTGTGATGAATGCTATCTTAGTTATTTCTAAACAGTTCTCTGTTAGAATTATCTAAATTATCTATTAGCATACTTATGGGTTTATTATAATAATATTGTACCAGAAACGTGGCACGTATTTTGATTTTGTTGAAAGATTGTGTCAACGCTTCTATATAGTGTTGAATTGTGGTAAGAAAAAAATAAATATAAAAAACCAGACTTTATAATAATTAAAAAACTACTTGTAAATTGGACTTAATTACAGAAATACGTCAAAAAAAAAAGAAAAAGTTTTTGTCCTAATACATAACATAAATCATAATATTTTTTATGACTAATTCATCGATGGGAAATAAATAAAATGGCCGAAATTGTGACGAAGGTATCAATATATATTTAACCTACTTAACTTAATCTTCTGTGGGAAACTAAACTAAATAAAAACACATTAACTAAGAGTGTCTTGTCCGGAAACTTTAGAATATTAAATGTGTTAGAACCTGTCGTAGTATATCATTAAGGCCTACAATCATTTATTAAGCGAATCATAATAATATATTAACACTACGCTTCCCAGCTTTCTTTTGATTAAGATTTAATTGAACCAATGTTGGTTCAAATGTTTTGGGCCAATCTTGGATGCAGTAAAATCGACACAATATTTGTGATATTAAAAAGGGATTCCCAGATATAAATACCGGATTTTTTTTCAAATACCGGATTAAATAAACTTGTCATTGGTACTATTTTATTACAACCCAAAAAAAAAAAAATAAACTGGACGCAAGAGAATTTGTTAATATAAAAATCGCTTAAAAGTTTTACAAAAAATTACGTAATAGATCCCGCAAATCACATATAACTAACGTTTGTACCTTAAAAACAAAAAATGTGCCCATAAATTAAAAAAAAAAAACAACAAGCAGCTACTCTTTAACCCTACGATTCGGAAAGCCGAATATAAAGGCCGGTTGGACACTACTCGTAAATTTATGAAGGTGAAACACGATTATGTTAATACAACTTGTATGTTCGACATTTTTGTGATTTTCTCACGAATACGGCGACATTTGGTCTGCCTATAATGTCATTGAACTCGGTGAAATTGGTTGCTGGATGCGCATTCTAGAAATGATACTAAGTAAGTGTACGTTTTTTGTAAATGATACCGCTGTTTTTTTCGTTATTTTTGCAGTTTTATTTATTAGATCGGATTTTTTTCTTATTCGGTTTTTAACCGTGGTGGTACCTATAATTAGTCGGGGTTAGAGGGTAAAAATTTAAACGTGTCTGGTTTTCCTCAAGAAAGTGTTTTACATCATGCATGTTACATAATCATTATGATTCTATGTGCAGTCACGGCTCACGAGCATGAATACATTACAGTTTCGAAAAATTCAAAAGCGTTTTTCTGGTGAAATAAAAATGTCAATTTTTAGGAAAGACTATTTCATAATAGTATAGTTTTGATAATAGTATGTTCGTATCCCTATAAAATACCTACGATTAATATGCTTTGTAATCTTGCGCAACTTTTTTCTCATTAATATTATACTAGCTGCGCCCCGCGGTTTCACACGCGTAGGCCGGGATTAAAAGTAGCCTATGTGTCAATCCAGGGTATAAGCTATCTACATACCAAATTATAATCCAAATCGGTCCAGCCGTTTGAGCGCGAAGAAGTAACAAACAAACAAACTTTCGCCTTTATAAAATTAGTGTGATACTCTAATCTAGACCAGTTCAAATTTTTTTTTGGGATGTTTTAAATCCTGAAAGCGCAATAATCATATAGATACGTTTTTCCCCACAACTTTTTCTACATACTTCAGCTTTTTCTTATTGGACGAAACCGACACTTTTTTGTAAGTCTGCCATTAGATAGGAAACCCACAAAGGCGCGTGCGGTATAGTAATTAGCAAATGGCCAAAGATCGGGTACCGATACCGATACCCTTTTTTATTTCTCCTTTCCCCTCACTATTCGGTTAGATCCTTTGGTTTCGGGAAAAAATGTAAAAATGAACGACGTGTATATTCGATTACAGTTCAGGACTTTACTAGATGTAGTACTTATTTCAATTTGTATTAGTTTTTCGTAATGTTTTTTCCTGAATTACAGTTTTATAACATTTTATGCTGGTCGGTCAGAAAAACTCAAATATGTAAGCTACTGTGATAAACTGTTCATTCTTTGTGCAACCATATTTTTTTGTACTGCGCGCCGCGGTTGCACCCGCTTAGACCGGGATAAAAAGTAGCCTATAAGTAAATCCATCCTAAACGGTCCAGCTGTTTGAGCGTGAAGAAGTAACAAACATACAAACACACACCCTCACAAAGTTTCGCCTTTATAATATTAGTGTGATTATTCAAAAGTTATTGTTCAAACGAAAGGCATTCTAAGCCGACGCCGACGTTAGCACCGACGTAAAAATATCGCGGCGAGATTTTATCGCGCACTGGATTTGCAACTCTCGTTGTTGAGCCGAGCGTTGAAAATCCAACTTAACAACAACAGAGTGCATCCCAGTGCGTCGAAAAAACACACTGTTGCATTTTTAACTCTCGGCGCTAAGCAAAACATTGAAAATCCAGTGCGCGAAACAAAATCGCCGCGATATTTTTACGTCCGTGCGAACGTCGACTAAGAGTCATCCACACCTAAAATATAGCTAGGTGCCACATTTTTATAAAATTTTAACCCTCGTATACTTTATTTATTTGTTTGTGTTGACTTTCTGAGCTAAGTAGGTCGTACTTCATATTAAATAAAACAAAATTTCATTGTCTTTTTATAATACTTGTAAAGAATCAATCCGTAAAGTTCTTTTCGTTAGTAACTTAGCATAATTCTAAGCAGTTTGAACACTAAGTGCACAGACCCGGTAGAGGTACGGTCAGCAATAGAAGTCAGTTAACATTGCTACTTTTTGACATCATCTAAATTAAGACAGCGCGGATTATTATTGGAGCGGGCTATGCTCGGAGTTTCTTTGAAGGATAAAATCAGGAATGAAGTTATCCGGAAAAGAACCGGAGTAACTGACATAGCTTTCAAAGTAAGCAATCTGAAGTGGCAGTGGGCTGGCCATGTTTGTCGAAGGACCGATGGCCGGTGGAGCACACGAGTCCTAGAGTGGAGACCGCGTATCGGTAAGCGTAGTATGGGACGCCCCCTAGCTAGATGGACCGATGACCTGAAGAAATTGGCTGGGGCAGACTGGATGCGGAAGGCGGAGGACAGGGTGTTGTGGCGCAACCTGGGAGAGGCTTATGTCCAGCAGTGGACTGCGATAGGATGAGTTGATTGAAATTAAGACAAAATGATTCGTTAAACTGCTTTTTTTTTCGTTTAACTGTTAAGAGCTGTTCCGATTTGAATGAAATATTTCGCTCAATAATTAATATTAAAAAATGTTAATCGACTTTTGTTGCTTACCTACCTACATAAAGTATATTATGCAATGGGGTCAAAGGTCATAGTTTTGCATAAGTAGTGATACGTGTTCATGAACCCTTTAGGAGGCGACTTTTCTTACAGAACTGCCTCTTCGGTCTAGTGATCGTAAGCGCTACTGCTATGCATCCTGGGTACGATTCTCAGGTCGGGCAAAGTGTTATAGTTTTATTCCTTCAGGGATTTCTCAGTAGTAGGCCAACGTCTGGATTTATGCCCGGGTCATGACAATAGGCTCGCCTCCTATTACATGGGACTTAAACATATTTGACGAAATGTGGATACGTGCACCTCTGCCTCGCCTTTCGAGGATTACATGCGTGCTATTATGCCTGTAGAGCCTTTTTTTTTTTTTTTTTTTGTTGTGGATGGGAAAACATCAAATGACTTCTCCCGCTCTGGGCAGAGCGGGAGGGCGTGTCAGACTTTTACTGACTAAAACCCACCCATGCTCCTTCAGCTGCCCGTGCCAGGGCCACGGTATCTCTTTCGAACTACCCGCGACCCCGGCGGCATCGGCCCAATTGACCCCGTCACTGCTGACATCTCTTTGAGGCGCGCGTGGAACACAACGCGCCGTCGACCCGGGCCTGGTCCTTACCGGACGGCGAGCTGCCCATTACTCGTCGTCCGCAAGCCCGCGCCTACGGTGGCCGGGAATCGGCAATCGATTCCCGCCGCCCAGGGCGTCTCCTACGGCGGCTAGGGGCGCGAGGGCGCTTTAAGTTCGTCCTATAATAATAATCTGATCCAGCTTGTCCCCTGCTATCCTCCCGCCAGCGACACCCTAAGCCGAGGCCCCTACCTTATAGCGAGTGCCCTAAGCAAGTTGTCACTTACTTTATAAGTTTTTATGCCCTGACTGGAGGCCTTAGTTTATTGAGGATTATGAAAAACTAATTTGTTGAAAGTTCGTTTGCAGATGTATTGATTGCCGGACATGACAATCAACTAAAAAAAAATACGTTTGTAGTTTTTTATATTATTTTTTACCTTCTAATCTAGCTCTATTTCCACGATGAATTTAACGACTAATCAAAAACAAAATAGAAAGATAGGTTTATTAGATTCCAAGTAAGGCAGTTTTGCAAAAGTGTATGCAACTATAAAAACCGGCCAAGTGCGTGTCGGACCACGCACAATGAAGGGTTCCGTGGTTGGTAGACTATTACTCGTAAAATTGAAAGCCCTACTTAGCTATGATAGTTTTCCTTTTAACTTAGTTATATATACTACTACCGTGAATTTTTTCACACATCTAAAACTAACCGTTTAGCTGGCAGGGGGAGGACACTTGACTCCAACATAAATTAGCACTTTAAAGCTGAATATTTCAGAAACGGATCCCTAAATCGAAAAATTGTTTTCACAAACCCGCAATATTTTTGAAAGATCCATCCAACAAAACCCCACACCATGGGGTAGACGAGAAAACCACTTTGGCGTGATGAATATGTATATCCATGCCAAATTATGACTTTCTAGTACTAAGAATCTCTGAGCTAAGCTGCGGACGGAGAGACAGACGGACGGACATAGCAAAACTATAAGGGTTTCTTGTTGACTACGGAACCCTAAAAATGACTTACTTCATGAATTTAAATGTTTTACCCACATTTAACAACAGTTTATTGACGGCTAAACTATGTCTTCGATGGTAAGTAATCTCGGTTCATGATTGACCTTACTAAATGCTCGATTTGCTTACAAATAAAAATCGTGTCTTTGATATAAAAGCTTATTCGAAATTGCTTATAAATCATTCACAAAAAGAAAAAAGCTTTTTCTTTTTGTGAATGATTTGCGTTTTACAATCAAAACCACAAAAGTCTGCATTAATCTTAGTTTAATTTGTTTATTTTTTCAGCCTTTTGAAGGCTTTTGAGGAAGCATGAAAGTGGCACCGGTGACTGAAAAGTTGTGCGAGAATGGTTGGCATGGTATGGGCATATGATGCGGAGGAATGAGGAAAGTTTTGGGTATGAATGTAGATGGCTATAAAAATAGGGGAAGACCAAACAAACGATGGATGGATTGTGTGAAAGATGACATGGCTAGAAAGGGGGTAACTACCGAGATGATGACCAATAGAGAAGTATGGAAAAAAGGGACATGTTGCGCCGACCCCAAATAGATTGGGATAAGGGCAGGAGAATGATGAAATGATGATAATTTTTCAGCCTACAATGTTCCCACTGCTGAAACACAGTTTTTTAGATGAGAGTAATTTTTTTAAACACCCTATTTTGTTAACCTGTTATTTGGCATCGATAAATAAATTATCTGATTCACCTAACCACTATTTCGATGCTCTAACTAAACCAATATTATACAAAAATATTTATTTTGTATGTAGAGCAAACACATCAAATACATTCTATTTTATACTAAACTATCAAAATAACAAAGCTACATAACAGTAAATTTATTTTACGATATACCAATTAAAATTCAATTATCGATATCTGAGATCACATCACTATCGTAAATATCTTATTAAGACGTAAACACCACTTAGTTACTGATCCCATAAGGTCAAAAACTAGTATAACCTGACCTCTTGTTTCTTATTGTTAGTTGTCACGCAAGATTTTTTTATGTCTGGTATTGTAGAAGAGAAATAAAATAGGTAGGACTATAAAGAAACAAGCAATCAGATGGATGGCAATCAACTTTGTTATTAGATCAACGGCCAAGCGCGAGTCTTTGTGTGTATTTAAATATTTTGTAGAAAATAAGGCAGCTGTCCCACCGCCGAAGAAGAAGCGACTAAGTACCTATCAAAATATTTCTAGCACAAGAAATGTGTAAGTAAAAAAAATATATATTTACATATAGGGTCAAATTAAATTTAAGCTCATACTTCAAGAAACTACGATATCAACGGTGACCCTAAAAAAAAATATTTTTAGGATTCCGTACCCGAAAGGTACCAAACGGAACACTATTACTATAGTCCGTCTGTCTGTCAAAGAGCTGTATCTCATAAACCGTTTTAGGTAGACAGGTGAAATTTTCACAGATCGTGTATTTCTATTACGGCTATAACAACAAATAATAAAAATAAAATAAAGTAAAAAATTAAAGGGGGCCCATATAATAAATATATCATTTGAAAAAAAAAAATCTTACCCTGGCATGTGGGGTGTTATTGACTAGAAGTCATCAAGTGGAGTACAAATATATATAATATATTTTTTTTGTCTTCAAAAATGAAGAAATAGGGGGCCGTTAACTTGATACCATTTTTGTACGAGCTCTATCGCAACAATTAAATTTAAAAAGTTAGGAATTTGAAACTTCTGTATATCATGTATCATACACTGTTAGGCTGTAAATCATGTACTAAGGGGGAGGAGGGGGGGGGGGGAGGTTAGTTGCGAACTCCATAAGTTAACAACTACTGATGATAATTTTTGTACTATCGGATGATGTTTTATTACGTGTGTATAACTATAATAATATGATATAAGCCTATATACCTACCTATTATATAAAGGATTTTTCCTTATTTATTTATTTATTTATTTATTCAATTGGTCTTACGAGCTAACAGACATACCATCCAAAACGCTCATATGATTAACTTACAATTCAATTGTGGCTACACACACTTGCTAATGCACACATGGGGTGCAGTCGACACGTAGGAGTCAACAAATACTAAAAACTCCGATTCATACGGTATTTTGTTTAATTATGGGCGCTTTTCTGCAACTGCAAAAAAATAATCTATATTTATAATAATTCACAGTGTTGTGGGGACCATACATGGTTACATAGATTAGACAGAAAATCTTAAAGTACTTTTTAGTCTATGATTCCATTTATCATCTGCGGACTTCCAAATCTAACGGTTAGACTTTTACATTGAGAACTATTTATTTAATTTATTCAACAGGTTTTATGTTTTTATAGTCAATTAACGAAGTAATTGTTAGAGTTATATTTAGTTGGCGAGTTTTATTTATTTCGAACAACAATTCATTAATTTATTGGAGGCAATCAAGGTAATTATGAACCTACCACCTACAATGGGAATGGATTCGAATAAAATTCTTGATTTTCGTCTTTCTATCTAAATTGGCAGGCGCCGTTCATTGAGAATGCGAATTAGCCTAGACGCATGTTAGACAAAATGCATGGTTTTATGGTTTCTAAATTGCTCACTAAATCAAAATATTTTATTTAACATAAACCTATGTAACTTGTGAAAAGTCAAATGTTAGGTGCAGCGGTTCCTCTGACAACAGAATGTTTATTAAATTACCAAATTTTCCATACGGGCCATCGCTCGATTGAATAATAACCAAAGTCATAAGAAAACCTTCTCTGTATGAGGAGAGGAATTTGCCCAGCAGTGGGACAATATAGACTGGTATTCATATTATGTCAAAAAAAAGTTGTGCGGAAATCGGCTGTCATGGTATGGGCATGTGATGCGGAGGAGGAAAATGTCGTGAGAAAAGTTTTGAGTATGAATGTCGATGGCTATAAGAGTAGGGGAAGACCAAAGAAACGATGGATGGATTGTGTGAAAGATGACATGGCTAGAAAGGGGGTGACTACCGAGATGACGAATAATAGAGAAGTATGGAAAAAAAGGACATGTTGTGCTGACCCCAAATAGATTGGGATAAGGGCAGGAGAATGATGATTCATATTATGTCAAAAATCATACCTTTTTCTAACTCATCCCGAAGATCTTGAAATGAATTTCACTTCACGATTGTATCTGAAATTGAAAACATTACTTATAGTTAGTTAAGAAATACACACTTATCACTACAATAGGGATGATGCCTGGGTAAAAAAAAAATATATATAATTATTTAGTTCGTCAGTCAGATAATAAAAAAAATATTAGACACGTATTTTTTGCTTTATCATATTAATAGAAAATTACTTCTAAAACACGCATTAAAGTTGGGGAGTGGGGGCTCGCTACGTCACTTGTATGTATAAAATCTAGCTACACGTGACGTCATGCGATGTTTTAACTCATCATCATCTTCCTGCCCTTATCCCATATTACTTGGGGTCGGCGCAACACGTTTTCTTCTTCCATTCTCCCCTGTCAACCGTCACGCTATCATTCACTCCCTTCTCTTTCATATCATTCCTCACACAATCCATCCATCTTTTCTTTGGCCTTCCTCTGCCTCTCCATCCATCAACATCTATATTCATCACTCTTTTAGTCACATGCGTTTCGTCTCTCCTCATGTTTTAACTCAATGTATCGCAATAATCTTTTGATTTTCTAAAAAAAGAAAAAATACGTGTTCAATATTTTCTAAAAATCTATTTGACGGACAAAAGAAAAGTTTTTAGTCATCATCCCTATTATCTGGTCCAGGTTTGATGCATGGTCAAGGGTGGCAGAAATTGGCCAACTAACAGATGGATTTAGAAGGGTCATGTCAAATAGCCAATAAAAAATATCAAACACTAATGTTACACTCAAACTCAATGAATTTATTTCAATTAAACCAATTAAAGGTACTTTTGAATGGTTAAGGGGTCGGTCAGTCGGGAAGATGAAACTTGTCGCCCATTCCAAAGTGTAGTAGGTAGGTTCCTATGGAGAAGAACGGGCAAGAAACTCCATGGACTCAATAACCAATAAAAAAACAATATTTCTTAATACATAACGTCAATTAGCGTCTGTAGATACTACCTACTTCCACCGTATCTAAGTATAAAAATACATATCCGTGAAATACATTAGCCACACAAGTTTTCAATTAAATCATTCTTTCTAAAACAATCAAAACAAATATAATTGGTAGATCCAATATTTAAACTGACCAATCACTGAAGTTTGCTGATGATACCGTGAAAATTGTGATGACACGCATGCCGTCATACATTCCTGCGTTGTTAAAGGTCTATCCACACATATCAGAGCTATGCCTGAGACGTGGATGGACCGTGCTCCGTCAGAAGCTCAAAAAATATCGATGCATACTATCGACAAAACGGAACCCTTATAGGATCACTTCGTTGTCCGTCTGTCCGTCTGTCTGTCAGTCTGTCAAGACCCCTTTTCTCAGGAACGTGTGATGGTATCAAGTTGAAATTAATATCAAAACCGTAAGTCCCTTGGAGTTCTAAAAAAATCAAGCTTCTAAGTAAACGCAATAAAAAAATACGGCCATTTTTGCGACATATTTTGATACTCTCAAGTAAATCAAAACCTATAGGGTATATACTTTCCGTTGTCCTAGAATCATGAAATTTGGCAAAAAGCAAGGTAAGCACAAGTAAAGGAAAAATCCTAAAATTGTTAATCTGTAATTTTATCACAAATTTTTTTTTGTTTTTTTGGGATTACAATATTAAGTTTTTTTTTTGGGATACCCCGTGGTCTGACACGCACTTGGCCGGTTTTTCGTATGTCACTGATTCATTGAAAAAACCCTGCCTCTATGGTCCTTTGTTTTACTTTGTCATAAGTACATGCAGCTTACAAGCAAAATTGTTTCAAATTTGGAAAGGCCTAGCGTTTGTCGATTGTACATTTTTTATGAACTTGTTCACACACGTCCATGCCTAGGTCGGCGACAGAGCTACAGTCAGCGTCTGCCTTGAGCGTATCACGGCCGTCACATCCCAGCCATGGCCCTGATATGTGTGGACAGACCTTTCTTCGGAATAGTATGCTAAAGATACTTCACAATGTTAGGCAAGTATTCTATCATCTTTCCTTTGCGACAAACGTGCATATATAGCCATTCATTAAAGAATTTGAAGTGAACATGTATTTTATTATGACATACGGTGCTGAAACGTGGACACTGACGGTCGGGCTGGTCCACAAATTCAAGGTCGCTCAGCGCGCTATGGAGCGGGCTATGCTCGGAGTTTCTTTGAAGGATAAAATCAGGAATGAAGTTATCCGGAAAAGAACCGGAGTAACTGACATAGCTTTCAAAGTAAGCAAACTGAAGTGGCAGTGGGCTGGCCATGTTTGTCGAAGGACCGATGGCCGGTGGAGCAGACGAGTCTTAGAGTGGAGACCGCGTATCGGTAAGCGTAGTGTGGGACGCCCCCTAGCTAGATGGACCAATGACCTGAAGAAAGTGGCTGGGACAGACTGGATGCGGAAGGCGGAGGACAGGGTGTTGTGGCGCAACCTTGGAGAGGCTTATGTCCAGCAGTGGACTGCGATTGGCTGAGTTGATTGATTTTGATTGATGTATTTTATTTTATTTGGGAAAAACTAAAATTGTATTGTAATGTAGATCATTCTTAAAATTTTTGAGATATTGGGAGGTGTTAAAGTAAAACTTAAAACATAACCCTTCTGTATTACCATCATCGTAATATACAGGATGTAAGTGTAAACAGTGGCCACCTTTTAAGGGATCATTGTACTCATCATTGTGAACAACTTTTACTATGAAACAAAACCTGAAATCGCGAAAAATAATCAGCTATTCAGTACAAAACAAATGTAGGGTACAGCAGGATTTGTTTCATAGTAACAGTTGACACTCCGTGTAATACCTAATCTCAAAAACAACAACTAGTACCCAATTGTCATTTTTGTATCAATTCCATTGATGATGTTTACCACATATTAACCGAGTGTGTCCGCAACGAGGAATTTAGAAATACCTTAGATTGTAGGATTGTAGATTAACAGAAAAGTAGGATTAAAGAGATAGGTTATTGTAATAGTGTTCTAGCTGTGCCACTTTCTAATGCAGCTAGAGTACTTTATAAACCAGCTATGCTAAGATTATGTTAAAATTATAATTAGTATGATTTTGTTAAGTCAATCAGGGCGGCATAATCGTATGTGCGACAAAGCCCTTGAATCACAAAGCTCTTTCAATTTGAATAAAAAAATAAACATTTGCGCGGGTCGATTGATGAGGTTAAGTTAGGTACGCTTGCCACAGTTGGTCCGTGGATGGGTGACCATATCTCTACATACCAAGACTCCTCCGTGCCTCGGAAAGCACGTTAAGCCGTTGGTCCTGGCTGTCATTCGTGGATCTTTGACAGTCGTTACGGGTTCTCAGAAGCCCGAAAGTCTGACAACCAAGAATCGTATTACCCAGTAACTAAGTTGTAGAGGTCAAATAAGCATTCGTTCGATGTAAAATACTAGTATTCAGTTACATCCGGTTAGACTGTAAGCCGACCTCAACATAGTTGGGAAAAGGCTAGGCAAATGAGATGACATACTTAGTTCTTGAGCTCCCACATTTGTAGCTTCCCTACTAAATGGAATGCTTCCCTAATAACCACGCTTCTAAACCGCGTTCAAGAGTTGTCAGTGTCATCATTCTTACGGAATATTGACACTGACAGCTCTTGAACGCGGATTAGTTGAACGCGTTCAATTTCATCGATGAAATTCGCCTTTAGTCACACAAACAACGAAACAAACACACTTACAGGTAATATCTATCAACAAATCAACAAAAAGCTACATTTAAATCGCGCAGCAATCACTCTCCTTTGAGAAGTACCGTGTGAATTCTGTTCGAGCCACAGTTGCCGCAATCGATTCTTAAGACGATAATTTTGAAAAGTGATTTTGAAAAAATGCAAGAACAAAAGTGCCGACTGTCTTTCGAAATTCGCAGATTACAGCGGCATCTGATAAACCAATAGTCGTGTAGTCATGCAGGTGTAGATTGGCCAGTGATTAGGTATTTTTTTATTCATAATTGGTTGGAAGATACTGGTTTTGTTTCTGAAATACTGCGGTCTAGATTTGGTAGGTGGTGGAAAATTTTGGGTGTTGAATTTAATGCGTTATTTTACTTTTTTTTGTGCAGAGTCGCAGGAAATTTCCTTTACGTACAATTTGACGTAGGTTTGAGGTATTCTTTTTTAAAAGATTAGCGATAAACAGTTGATTTTGTTCTAGTTTATATATATTCACGGTTTTTAGTAAAAAAAAAAGTTATATACATTTAAATATTCCAATTATAACCAATACAAAACACTGGAGCATACTAAACCTCCACCTAAAGTCACGAAGGAACACAAATGATCATTTACTTTTTGCAGAATTAATCACCCACCATGTTTACAAATTCCGTCATTCACTCAAACGTTATCAGGCCCAAAAAAGGCCCTCCAGCAACACAACGAAAACATTTAAATAATTACGAATATCTCGGGTCCAATTATCGGCGTCCCGCGCCAATGCTCCGCGGGCGGACTACAGGAGACAAAGTGTCGAGATGAAAGGCACCGCCGCCGATTGTCGCGGCATTGTATCCTCACTCGTTAGTCCGGCATTATCGTATCAAGATTTATTTTAACGATTAAGTTGGTGGTTCAAGGGAGAGATGAAAAGCGGTTTGTATAATTCAAGACTCTCACAAAAGAAGTCGTCTTCTCAGTCTAAGTCTCAAACCACTTCTGTTCTAACTAACAGAGTTAAGAATACAAAAACATAATATAAAGGTAGTTTGAGTGTTTTATATCATTTGAGAAATATCAGAAGGCCAATTCTCGTACCTAAAAACATTCAAATTCAAGTCGCAATCTCATGCCAGCGACACTCAAATGTCAAAAATGTACAATTTTTGACAGATTGAGACTGAGATGAGATTGCGAACGTTGTTAAAAATACGGGAACTGCCTCTCAGAAGACCAATAATTTCGTAAAAACATTCAAATTCGAGTGACAATCAATGTCGAGTACTACTTGTCAAAAATGTAGGTAAGGCGTTTTATGTAAATTAAACGTTTTTATGACAGATTGACACTGAGATTACGTTAATTAAAATATGATCATTAGGACCTATTTCACGATGTCCGAATAGCCACTATACTTACCGAATAAATTAAAAAATGGAACAGAATCTGTATGAAATGATCTGCTAAGTAAGTTAATAGGAACTTAATCGTAGGTGGTGAAACAGGCCCTTATTATTTTCTGTATGAACATACCTAATCGATAACTGGTCACAAATCTATGTTCACCACAATTATACAACTGTTTTCTAAATACTTAGATCTATTCTCACATCAGGAATCGCCTACAGGAATCACACTGTCCACCGCACAACGTCAACTGGACGTCAACGAGAAACGAGAATCGAACCGAACGTGAGGTGCCGTTGACGGACGTGTGTTGGACATAGTAAATGTATGTATAAATCGATACTTCGCCGCCGTCATCTCGTTCTCACTCTTCGTCTTAGCGTGTCGAATCTCGTTGGAAAAAATGCCAAAACTTTCACTCTCGCACATGGAAGTGACAACACCACCCAAATCTCTCCCGCTGCCGCCTATGGCATGGAACCACCTTAAGTTCAACGATTAACGCTTATAGCTTCAGTCATTAAGCCACAATTGGGCTGTATGCACCTTCACAATTATAGAACGACGGCCATTGTATTACATGAAACAATATGCCTGTTTATTAGACTATTGGCTATTTCAATGGAAATAATTCCGATTGAAATCAAGGATTGCTGATTTGTGCAGAAATTATAATAGTTTGAGGATTAATCATGGTTGTTATAATTGAAAGCTTTATTGTAGGTACCTACACTACACACCATCTATTTATGTAGTGATTATTATAGTACCTTTATGTAATAACTATCGTACATGTAGGCACATGTAAGTACTTAGACATGTTTTAGCCCGTGTATCTAATAGTCCTCCAGGCCGAAATTCAGCCATGGCGGCTGATATCAGCGGAGCCCAGCTTTCGGTGCGGGAGATATTATAGTGCACAAGTGTGTGCGCAGACACAGATGCACTCTCTCTTTCCGCACTCTCAAAGTCCGATGGGACGGCAGTCCGGTACGACCGGAGAGAGATCAGGCGCAGGACTACTACTAAGAAATACCTAGTAAGAAAACCCATTATCACTTTTGCCAGACCCAGGACTTGGAGACCAGGTCTCTACGCTCAGAAGTCGCACTTGCCACCAATGACCAATGGGGCATGCGTCTACGTAGCTCTTGAAATGGCAAAAAAGTGAAAGGATGTACTAAGTACACCACATTGAAAATTTTTGTTGCAGAATTAATACTTTTCTTCCTTTTCCAATATATAAAAAAACCAAAAGATAAAAAAAAAACCGGCCAAGTGCGTGTCGGACCACGCACAATGAGGGGTTCCGTAGTTAGGATGAATTTATCTTAAGAACAAACTTAACATTGCAGTTGACAAACATGTTCTCCCATACATTCCAACTGTAAATGTAAGTTTGTACTCACAATATTGATAGATTTACCATGTTATTTTAAGACCACAGACTTTTTATCGGTTTTCCTGTAATCTACAGATAAAGATCCACTTTCTGTATTTTTTTCAAAATTTTAGGCTCAGTAGTTTCGGAGATAAAGGGGGGAATGGCCAATTTTCGTCTATTTTCTTAAATAACTTTAAATCAATTTATTTTAAAATTATAAAAAAATATATTTGAGACCCTCATAGTAAGCCCTTTCATTTGACATGTCACACGGTGTAGTTTGCAAAACTTTTTTTTTTAATTTTCTTATTTGCCCCCCAAAAGTGACCACCATATTCAAAATTCATTTATTTACTTTACCCGTCCTGTTTGGGTTACAGAAATCCATATGTGTACCAAATTTCAACTTAATCGGTTCATTAGATTCGGAGCAAATTGTCTGTGACAGACGGACAGACAGTCAGACAGACACACGAGTGATCCTATAAGGGTTCCGTTTTTTCCTTTTGAGATACGAAACCCTAAAAAGACAGTTAAAATATTTAAAAATAAATATATATTATTTCCAACTACTAAATAAACATTAAAATATGTTATCATGTAACAACCGCAGCATCTGAAATCATCGCGAAAATATTCATTCATCGTTTAATAAACAACCAACATTGTACCAAAATGCGGACTCCCCAGTAACATCCTATCAAAAACCGATACAGTACATTTTATTACCCCCGACTTTCTTTAAAATTGAATCATTAATTCGTCATCCATTCTGTCACTGACTTATAGCACCATTGTGTCTTATAAGGAACGATATTTCACGATGCAACATAGCAAATTGCTTCATTTATAACGGAAAGGTACCAAAAAAGTGCTCACGGTACCTTTTGATGGTACACCAAGTATGTAGGTTAAAAGGTATTGTAAAATTTTATAAGTATAATGATTTTTAATGAACATTTTCAAGGTCTTCATTTTGACAAGAAAATGTACTGTTAACATTGTTTGGATGGGAATCGGAAATGTGTACTTATGGCTTATACAGGGTTATTTTAAATTGGTTAGCTAAACTTCGCAGGCGCGACGGGATATCTAAACATGTTAACTAAAAATAAATAAATATAATGATTTTTTTTTTTGTGGGTTCATCGACCGCAGTTATTGTAGTCACTTGAAATATCAGACGTGATGAGTTCACACACGTGATGGATAACATAACAGGATAAAATTTACTTTAAAAAACTTTTTTACAAAAACATACAACCGACTTCCAAAAACAACACTACAAAGTGAAAAATAACTTTAATTTCGGAAGTCGGTGTCTGGTTAAATGTATTTTCGTTTTTTGCCACTGACTTCCGAAATTAAAGTTATTTTTCACTTTGTAGTGTTGTTTTTGGAAGTCGGTTGTATTTTTTTGTAAAAAAGTTTTTATTTATCACTTTTTAGTTGTGTACCTACCCCACACAAATTGTAATACCACTATCTGCAAAACAGACTAGAACATCATCCATATAAAAGTGGGGGAAAAATACGTATTATTGAAGCTAACTCAAAAACTACCGAAGCAAAGTTAATCAATTTTATATAGGACCAACTGTGATGTATACCCTCTCGAATAAAACAAAAAAAAAAAAACAAATCGGTCCAGCCATCTTCGAGTAATCGGGGAACATACATAAAAAAAAAAAAAAAAATAAAAAGGTTCCGACCAAAATTGAGAACCTCCTCCTTTTTGAAGTCGGTTTAAAAAAAGTAAAAACCGACTTCAAAACCAAAAACGAATAAAATAACTTTCTTAACAGAAAGCTAAAGTGCATTGTAGAATTGAAGACACCGACTTCAGAAGCTGTTAAGTGTTTTATGAAAGTTATTTTATTCGATTTTGGTTTTAAAGTCGGTTTTTACTTTTTTTAAAGTAAATTTATTTTTCAATTTTTAGTGTTTTATACAATTACCTACGTAAGTAGGTAAGCCCAAGTCAAACGAAAAGAAGAGTCATCAAAATCTGCTTAGAAATGCCGGAGTTACAGTGCATGCATATAACTTTGTACATTACAATAAATTACATAATGTATTATATACTAAAACCTTCTTGAATGCATGTAGATCACATTAGTGAAAGAATTATCAAAATTGATTTATTAGTTTTGGAGAAAATCGCGGACAAACAAACATACATATTGGTCGAATACAGAACCTCCTTTTTTGAAGTCGGTTAAAAACATAAGCAAACAGTTTTTCTCAACTCGTGCTTCAAGTAACAACATGGTCGTTGACCTCCCAAAAAAACGCTTTATTTTTCATTTTATCGTGTTTAGAATTAGATATCGCGTCCCATCGCGTTTGCGTAGTTTAGCTAGAAAATTTAAA
The DNA here is from genome assembly GCA_946251885.1 of Cosmia pyralina. Taxonomy (NCBI): domain Eukaryota; kingdom Metazoa; phylum Arthropoda; class Insecta; order Lepidoptera; family Noctuidae; genus Cosmia; species Cosmia pyralina. Next base: position 17,183,934 of record OX276342.1, on the reverse strand, counting down.
ATAACCCTGTATATTTTTTTTTCTGGCAAGAAAACTGAAAACCATCGATGTATTCACAACTCGGCTAGTTAGATCTTTAATTCAATTTTGAGATCTTAATATATCTACATTAAATCATACCTATACTCCATTTGCAAATAAGATTTAACACAAAAACATTTAAACAAACCCTTTTTACAGTCCGTTCAACCGATTTTGTCTTCTATTCCGTAGGCTTAAGGATGGCATTAAAGGCAAAAAAGTGGTTATAATACCAACTGTTTACTGCAGCTGATATTTGCCATGCCACCAACGCAATAGAAGTCAAAATCAGTTGAACGAACTGTAAAAAAGGTTTGTTTAAATGTCTAATGTTATTGTAAATGGAGTAATAAGTACTAATAAATTGTGACTTTTAAAACCATCCTTTGTATTTTGATCTGTGGCAAAATAATAACAGCCGCATGGGTCGATCGTAGGTTAAGCTAGCTTGCCGCGGTCGGTTCGTGGATGGGTGACCATCTGTTACATATAGACACCCATCCGTGCCTTGGAAAGCACGTTAAGCCGTTGGTCCCGGCTGTCATTCGTAGATCTTAGACAGTGGTAGTCAGAAGCGCAATAGTCTGACAACCAGGATTTCGTGTTAACCAGTAACTGATTTATGTAGGACAGATAGGCAGTCGCTCCACAAAATTACTGGTATTCAGCTGCACCCGGTAAGACTGGAAGCTGACCTCAACAAAGTTGGAAAAAGGCTAGGCATATAGATTAACTTGAACAAGTTAATGATCATCAGTTTAGAAGTAACATCGAGAAAAGTCTAAATTAATCCCGACTTGTAATTTACATAACAATTTCATTAAGTATCCCATTCAATATTCAATTTATAATCTAAAAATATTTTATAACTCGTTTATTCCCTATCGGATTGCATATAACAAGGGCCACCATACCAATAGCTCAAAACTATAAACATTACTTAGAACAATTTGTATGGTAAACCAAACATCTGATTGCTTATGTAAAGTAAAGAAACTATTTAATTATACACATTGTGACCACTATAAAGTGGCCTTTAGGTAAAACAAAATACCTGTGAGTATTTTTGTGTAGTAATGGAATATTGAAGGTAGTTTTACATTGGGCGTTAAAACCGTTCGTCATATGACATAATGTGATATAATTTGTCTTTCTCACATAAGCTGTCGTATCAACGGGTGGCATATCTAGCGGGTGTTCGAAACCAATAATTGCTTGTTGCTCGTTTAAAATGAATATTTAAAAGTACAGAATAGTTTTAGTTAGATTACTTAACTTTTTTTTTTAACGACGTTATTAAGTCTGTTTGAATGTGGGTCGGGAAATTGTAGGTACATGTTACTTCGCGGGGGGGTTTAAAATAAGGTTGCTTAAACTTTTTATTAGGATATAAAAGCCTTTTATAATAATGATACCTTGTTCGCATAATAAGTGTCTTATTACCTGTTTTGTATTGAATTGTTATTTTGTTGTGGGTAGGTATATTGCGTTTGTGTAATTAAATTTTTTTTAATTGGTTGAAAAACGTTTAATTATTCATAATAATTATTGTAAGATTTTTACTTCTTAATTTAATTATGTTTTTGCACCTTCCTGCAAGCAAAACTTTATAAGAAAGAAAAATACAATAAAATAAAATTATAAAATATAATTTATAAAAAATATATATTTTAATTTTTTTATTTTTTTTTTATTAATTTTTTTTTTCTTACAAAACAAATTAAACTAGATCCTAAAACAAAACAACACTATCCCAATCAACAACAACACGAAAATTCGTCAAAAACAATTCCGTTTTCGACCCTTTCATCTAGCAACATAATGGCTTCAGGATAATCACAGGGTGTGCCACCGGAACTATGTCCAGACGGGAAATAGATTTTTGAAAGCTCCCATCAATGGAAAAATCTGATTTTCCATGCATGTTGCAGGGTAAAATGCGTACCTACTATCCTGGATAGTTGTACTTATATTGAGTGCCTAGATTGGATGCTTGTTTTTGGTTACAGGTTGTAATCAAGTAACTTTCAATCAAGCGAAAAGATTTAAACAAGTACAGAATTTAGGAAGCAAGCATTAAAAAAAAATATTTTATAATCAATCTGTCTAGCCTTTTCCCAACTATGTTGGGGTCGGCTTCCAGTCTAACCGGATGCAGCTGAATACCATTATTTTACATGGAGTGACTGCCTATCTGACCTCCACAACCCATTAACTGGGTAATACGATACCCCTTGGTAAGACTGATTGTCAGACTTTCGGGCTTCTGACGACCCGTAACGACTATCAAAGATCCACGAATGACAGCCGGGACCAACGGATTTACGTGCTTTCCGAGGCACGGAGGAGTCTCGGTATGTAAAGATGGTCACCCATCCACGGACCAACCCCGGCAAGCGTAGCTTAACCTGATGGATCGACCCGTGCGGCTGTTATTACTTAGCCACGAGCTCCTTAAAAAAAATATTTTATAATTAATATAAAATCTCGTTTGTCTTAGGTACACATGCCTACATATGAAAAGACATACGTACCTGAATTAAAAACATTAAAACAAATTAACTCCTATGCATGGTGTGAATGCAAATTCACTTAACTACATACATACCTAACTTCATATTCAATAATAATTTAGGTATTTTCAAAATAATCTAAATTCATCTGTGTTGTGTGTTGTATTTGCGAGTTACATGATTAGTGAGCCAAAACATCGAAAATATTTGCACAAAACCGTTAATTGACAGCGCCATATTATTGTAAATCAACATTGATTGGTAATCAACAACCTTTATCGTTTAAAGGTATTTTATAAATAAATAAAATATGTTCCAACATCACCACTTAATACTAACCATTAATCTTTGAATTAAAATTGCAATCTCATTCCTAGGCCTTGTCAATGTAAAATTACCGTTATGAAAATCTAGATCTTAGTAGACAAAAATGCTGTTTAAAAACAAGTTCAAACAGCATTTTTTATCAAAAAATTCTTCGATAAACATTTAAATATTTCTAAAGTCCCGTATTCATTTGGAAACAAAGTTGCGCAATATTTATTATTTATAAGCTGACCCCGATCCGACAAACGTTGTCCTTGTCCAAATTTAAAAATCCCATAGAAAAAGTGACGTTCAGTTTTTTCCGATTTCGAAAATTTTCCGGGAAACTACAACTTTTCGAACTCGTTTCGTTTCGTTTTCAAGTCTTCTGGAAATTTATTAAGAAAAATAGGTACTAAAGTTTCAGCAACATGTTTTGTGTGACAGGAAACATGTTTTATGGCAACATAGCAAATGTTTCGTATTCATGGTATCTTGTATATATAGTTGTCCAAAATTGTTGCCAGCAGTATTTGTTGTTGTGGGTAACAATGTTGCGGTACTGTTTCTCAACGTTATACTAAAAATGTTATAAAGAGGTAAAATTTGTGAGTTTGTATGTAGGAGGTAATCTTCGGAACCACTGAATTTTCTATTCCGAAAATTCTTCCTCTAATGGGAAGCTGCAATATTGCCAAGTGTCATAGGATATATTTTTTGTTAAAACAAGTCTCACGCCGACGAAGTCGCGGGTAGAAGCTAGTTTCCAATAAATACGAGGCTTTACACAACAACATTTCGTACATTCTTTACACAATTCAATGAACTTTAAATCCCATATTTTGATCTTTAACCCCACCGAAAAAGATCATTATTTTCTCCGTATTCTTTCCTCGTTACAATAAATATACGAAGTAAGTTTAATTCCTACTGAGTAAAGTAACACTCTGTCACTGACATTTAATCCTATGTAAATTGGGTGTAAAGTTGAGAATAAAGTATTGTTAATGGTTAAATTTATTGTAGGTTTTTTATTGTTTAAATTATGTTTCCAAAAAGTTTTGTTAGATTCATTTATTTTGGAGTAAGAGGTTCAAAAAATCGAATGCTTTAAGTTGTCAGCTAGCGGTCTATAATTTACATCGGCAATTAATATGATCAGGTGAAAATACACATAAATTGGTAATGGACTTCTAACAGTAGTTACAGTTTGTCTCAGTAATGAGATCTGCAAGCCTTCTGAAATTTTGAACTAAGTACGGTGTTTTATTATAACTAATTTATTCAAATTAACAGTTGCTGAACATTTTTCGAATAAACCATTGAGTAATAAAAATAAAGAACTTCGATTTTACACACGATTTTTGCTTTTTTTTTTAGATTTTTTTTTTATTGAATGCAGGGACGACTCCCTAGGAAGACATAAGTGACCTTATTGGTGATGTTGTTCAGAAAGGTCAGGTGCGTAGTTCTCGCAACCGGCGTGCGTGTATGACAAGGGTAAAGGAGTATGTAAGGATCGTAGCAGGTGGCGTTCTGTATTTTCTGCCTAACCCCATGGGAAGAAGGCTTGAGTTTATTTATGTGTGTCGATTTTACTGCAAGATGGTAGGGAATATAAGGCTGTCACAATGGACTTATCTTACAAACTTATACCAAATCACACGTGGCATATAAACATAAATAAATTAATTAACACACGAACGTCACTAATTAAAAATATATTATTATATCATAAAACGTAAACTTACAACATAAACCAATTACAAATATAGCAACAAATGTCGCTCCCAACACTGTTATAAATTACCAGAAGTTTATCTAGTGCTTAAAAATTAACCTCTCCCCGTTTATACAACCATACTTTCTGAAATATTACCATTATTAATATAAATTAATTTATTGATATCATAAACGCATGGAATAATTAGATGCTTATAATTTTGTCATAAAATTATGAGTGGCTACTAAAACTTCGGTAGGAGAGTGGCTAGTGGCTAATATATTGCTAAATGATGGCCATATTAAAGTCTGTGGTGATTCTGTGAGGCACCCACTGTTTTATGACGACAAACGGTATTATGACGGTCTTCTGGAATATACTAGGTTCATTAATGGATAGTTTCGTTAATACTGCAGTGTATTGCTTGCCAGTAAACTACCCTGTGCATTTCACGAGTTTTTGTAGGAGTAGTAAGACCTAGCACGGACGAAAACTCACCTTTTGGCCTACCTTCAGTGCCAATCAATCTGCCTAGCCTTTTCCCAACTATGTTGGGGTCGGCTTCCAGTCTAACCGGATGCAGCTGAATACCAGTATTTTACATGGAGCGACTGCCTATCTGACCTCCATAACCCAGTAACTGGGTAATACGATACCCCTTCGGGCTTCTGACGACCCGTAACGACTGTCAAAGATCCACGAATGACAGCCGAGACCAACGGCTTAACGTGCTTTCCGAGGCACGGAGGAATCTTGGTATGTAAAGATGGGCACCCATCCACGGACAACCCCGGCAAGCATAGCTTAACCTGATGGATCGACCCGTGCGGCTGTTATTACTTAGCCACAAGCTCCTCTAGCCTACCTTCAGTGCCAAATACGCTTTTAAAGACCTGTGCGTGCAGTACTTAGAAGCCCACTGACATAGTGTTGAGGTGGCCAAGTTCTGTTCAACAATCAGTGCTAAGGCCATAAGTATTAGTCTTGTCAATCTTTCATCAAAAATCGATGTTCCTTTTTTGTTTCTCTTGTATGAAATTTACATCTATATCTAAGGAAAATAAATATGGATTTAGTCTAAATGTAAATAACTTTTCTAGTTCTGTGGTATTAAATAGATACAGCCGAATTTTGTGATGACTAAGATATTTCCCATCACCAAAAATAGTTCAACAAAAAAATGTCATAAACTAAAAACCATCAACAATATTAATACTCAACACAAACTTTTTAAATGGATGACAAATTAATACTTATCTATACTGAAACGGCCCAAAATCAATTTCTCAAGGGTCACTGCTCCACGCTATCGGAGGTCACATGAGCTATGCATAAATACATTTTAAAGTAGCGAACATTTGAAAAGTTTTCTACAGTCCAACAACTTTAACTTTACATCCTTCATCGCTCTTGTTGTTTTAAAGCTAAGGATTATTTTCCCGTGTGTTCTGGTGATGATAGTGTGGTGGTATCGCGGTTATAGGTAGACAGACGGGCGCGGAATGAGTTTGTGAATATTTCAAATGCAATCTTAAGTCGTTGCCAAGTATAGGTTCTATTGTTCTCGCAGGTGGTTATGTACGAAAGTTGCTCTACTTTGAATGACAGATTTTTTTCCATTTTCATAACATAACATAACTTAACGCCTGTATTGCTCTAAGAGTTAGACAGAGGTGTAGGTACCTATAGTAACTACACCCACATTTCGCCAGTAATGTCTAAGCCGCCCCATGTAACAGGGGGCGAGCCTATTGCCATCACCGGGCACTAATCCAAACTCCGGGCTACTATTGAGAAATTCCAGATGGAAAACCCAATAACACTTTGCCCGAACCGGGAATCGAACCCAAGACCTCATGCTCAGCAGTAGCGCTTGCAACTACTAGACCAACGAGGCAATCGTTTTTCAATTTTCGTTTTTTTTTAAAGATTTTTTTGTAGTCTTATTTTGTAATTTAGATTGCAGCAAAGCTAGATGCCTAAAAAATATTACATGTGTCATAAAATGGTTTGTGCTTTCTAAATCCTTGGCACGTGCTTGCGTGACTAAACATGCTAGCACTTATTAATGTTTTTCGATTAGAATATTATCTCTACTATTTATTAGACGATGTTTCTATGTTTTTGTCTATACCTTACTTCGCCTATGATTATGTGTTTTTTTTTTTTTTTTAATTTGTATCAACACAATTTTTTTTAAAGTAGTTATTTTATGAAACAGGAACGTGCATGCAAAAACTTTACTGAAAATTACATAACGTAGGTAATAAATAATTAATCTCTAAAAGTGCATTTTATAATACAAACAAAAAGTTACTCAAACTACTTTCATTAATCATGGAGATCATGACAATTCAAAATTGTTTAAACTAATTAAAAAAAGCTTGAAATAGTAATCATAATTTATTAAACTGATTGAACAACTTTCTCCATGGGACCAATAATTGTAATCCAGAAAAATAATCAGCCGACCCATACATTTGAAGTCGTCCCATTATTGAAGTTTTGTTTGTAAGGGTACTTGTACTTTTATGTATTCTGTGATAAGGGGCAGTTGATAATTTTTTCGCGATTACAATGTTGGTCCCATGGAGAAGGTTGTTCAATTTGGCCACACCCTTAAATTCTTAAAACCAAACATTTCTGATACATACTGTATAAACGGAGGTAATTTTACCTACTTTATTATGTGTTTTTATTTAAAAAGATTGTAGACATCTCGAAGTTGTATGAAAACGTCAAGATTTATGTCTCGCTGTAGTGCGAACATTGATAGACATTCAAATATTTAAAACGATGTAATCACTCAAATTGATAAGCTTTCTACTAAAACAGTACAATTTGTAGTTGGCCTGACGGACGATGGTGTGCCAATGCCCTCACTTAACCGCTGTCATTTAAAATGGTTGATTAATTGCAATTTTAGAAAAACTATTAGTTTATTTGTTATTTTCTATTATCTTACCTAGGGGTATCGTGTTACCCAGGAACTGAGTTGTGGAGGTCTATACAACGTATCGTTTTGCATCCTCGTCAAATTTCAGGGTGTGGTACATAACATCAAACCGAATAACTTTCTCCATGGGACCAACATCTGAGCTACATAACCTATTTTGTCAATTATATGTGCCTGGCAACTATATAGGTCACCGCCACAGTAAGAGGCACAAATTGTTTGCTCGGCCAGCATGTCGTACGGTCGCTAGAGCAGAGTCGCCGGTGTGTCGGACTCTGGAAGCCCTCAATGCCCTCCTGGCAGTCAATCCTGATTGTGATCTGTTTGCCGATGAATGGAGATAATGCGAGTGTGTCTGAAGTTTATTCTAAGTTATGAAGTTCTTATTAATAAATGATTATTTTTGTAATAATGTATTTTTTTTTCAATTTCGAGGAAAGTTCCCTATGTAAGAACGAGATAAGAGACTACGTAAGACGTGAGATAACAGTATCTATCTACTAATAGCATGTAATTTATGCGAAAACTAGTGTTTTAAACGTAATATCCAATATCAGCCTGATGTGTCTCGACTACACATTTAGCTAATTATTAAAGATATTAAAAGAGTTTTTTAACACATTACATACCGTTGGAAAGGGGATAGACTAGAGAACTTTTTAAAATAATTCGAAGATCCCGATCTCTTTTAGTTTTTTTTTTATAGCTATTTAAAGTTGAGTTTTAAGTTCATTTTTTATTTTTCCAAAAACTTTGTGATTTATTAAAAAAAAACTAGATGTAACTGGCAAGTAATTTTAAATTTGATAGAGCCATACAACAGTACATATGTAAATAAAAATGAAATTTGACGACTACACTTAAAACTTTTTTTTAATTTAAGCTTTAATGCTGAGTTTTGGATTTTTTCAAAATAAAAATTAGAAAGTTGTAATAAAAAAACCGGTGTGGCCAAAAATGAGTACTTGAGCCTGAAGCGATAGCAAATGACCTCTTCTTTCGGCCAATTCAATTTGGCAAACGATGCACCAAACACCCTGTATAATTGAAAGATATTACAGCTGTAGTATCTTGCAACTAAATGTACTAAAACGCATTTACCTAATCAAATAACTAAAACAGATATAACATTCTTAAAAATATTTTTATGTTAAAACACTTTACATCCGCTAAAAGCCGCCATGTTGAATTTTATATGACGTCATATCCTAACTTATAATTATAATTGTGAAAGTGAGTTTGTTTGTTTGTTTATTACGCTTTCACGCTAAAACGGCTCAAGGGATTTGGATGAAATTTGGTACACGGGTAGACCACGACCTAGAATAGGACATAGGATACTTTTAATGTTCCGAAATGCATGCGAGCGAAGCCGCAGAATAATCTATTAGCCAAGGAACTACTTGATGCTTCCAATGATACCTCAAAGTTTGTCAAAATACGACGAGTATTTAGGAGTTATGAGGGACAAAAGATGAACATACACACATTCATAGCCTGTTAAAATCATAACCCTCCTTTGGCTTTGCCGTAGTCGGATAAAAATGGGCATAACTCCAACTACAAAACTTACCATATCAACAAAAAAAACTAGTCCAAGACTTCCTACAATCACAAATAAATCTCTCGCTACAATACCAACGGAAATAAAACACATCAACAGTACAAAGCAACGATTTATAAGTCAATGTGACCAGCAACGCAATCAACAACCAGTTGCTGGCACAATGCTGCGCCGAAGGGCCGTACATAAGCCTGTCGAACCCTATCCATGTATATTCTAGCATGATTTGCTTGATCTGGAAGTCGATCTGCATCTAATCAGCCGTTTAACTTGCATTTAATACAGTTTACACTTTAATCGTTGGTTAAATAAAAAACAGTTCCTATCACAAGGGTTTAAGGTTCAAAATCGTATGGTAACTTATGCCTTGAGCGTTAAATTAGCAACAGCGATGGTGTTAATTTTGTATTGATAAAACCTACAGATGTAAGTTATGAAGTCGGTTTAGTAATTCTGTTTATTTTGAGACGAATCGTTCGGTTCGGGTACAGTTATGATTATGAAATTGAAAATTATTGTTAGTTTAGTGTATTTAAATGAGTTCGTTAATGTTAAGAGACTCATAAGTGTAAGTATATATGGTTATATGTAATTGTATATGTTGGAGGAGGAGCTCGTGGCTAAGTAATAACAGCCGCACGGGTCGATCCGTCAGGTTAAGCTGCGCTTGCCGGGGTTGGTCCGTGGATGGGTGACCATCTTTACATACCGAGACTCCTCCGTGCCTCGGAAAGCACGTTAAGCCGTTGGTCCCGGCTGTCATTCGTGGATCTTTGACAGTCGTTACGGGTCGTCAGAAGCCCGAAAGTCTGACAACCAGTCTTACCAAGGGGAATCGTAATACCCAGTTACTGGGTTGTGGAGGTCAGATAGGCAGTCGCTCCATGTAAAATAATGGTATTCAGCTGCATCCGGTTAGACTGGAAGCCGACCCCAACATAGTTGGGAAAAGGCTAGGCAGATTGATGTAATTGTATATATGATTATATATTCCTATTTAATTATTATTTTTATATACAATGTGATTATTACCTGTTAAAAATGATCTCAACAACTAAGAAAATTAAACTTTATCTCAATTGGATAAAGTCCCTGTCAGAATGACAGTTGTCGTGTACTGTCTTCATTCTGAAACATTCCTGGTGTCATTGAGTTAATATTTCATTTTCAGAGTTGTTTAGATAACTTTGAACAGTCTGTTCGTCCCGATATTAGTGACGCTAACTGTACCTACTCAATTATATAACTTAATCTTGCCAAACTAGTGCTGTAAATATGTACTAACAAAATCACAAGCCACTTTTTTCTAATACATATCTTTATTAAACTTTATACTCAATGTAATGAAGCTGAAGAGTTTGTTTGTTTGTTTGAATGCACTAATCTCTGGAACTATCGGGTGGATTTGTAAAAATATTTTTGCATTTGATAGCCTAATTCTTGAAGAAGGTTATAGCTTATTTAACATCACATTACGACCCTTAGAAGCCGAGGAAAAAGATGAAATGTCAGAAATAACGTAAAGCAAAAATTAATTTTTTTCTTTCTTTTCTTTGTTTTTCTTTTAAGTAACACAACGGGCGGGAAATGTGGCTGTTATTTTAGTAAACTGTGGTGTCTTACGATTTCCACACGAAAGTAGTCGCGGGTAAAAACTAGTTTTTAATAAAAATAAAGTAGAGCAACTTTCATGCCGTCACAGCCGCCCAAGTCAACAACTTGTCACCGCATTGCGTTGTGGTTTGCTAAAAACAAACAACAATAGAGAGGCTCTCTCCATACAATATCCTTTGTCAACCTTTTTATCAGGCCGACGGAAGAGCGACAACCGTGGAGACGTTATTAATATGATATTTTTTTAAATAATGATAACTTTTTTTTCTTAAGATTGAAGATACAATACCCTTTAAAACTATAATAAATTACAATTTAACTTTTGTGAGTTACAAAGGTGTCACAGATGGCATATTTATTTACCTAGTACACCTACACATACACACCACCACACCACCACCACACACCACCACGCATCACCACCTATCACCGCCACCATGACCACCACCACCACCACCCATGATCACCATCATCATGGTGATCATGATCATGATGATGATGGTGGTATATCACTTATACATGATTTAATTTTAGGTCCATCTGGTAAACCATGGGACAAAATGCTGTCTTTATCTTATGGGCCAACTGTGTTACTCTACAAGGTATCAACCTTGTAGAGTAACACAGTTGGGAGTAACGAGAGGCATTAAATTAAACTACATATACTATAGATGCATAGTGTTATCTCGGAACTATTAAAAAAAAGTTTAGAAGAAAAATAAGAAAAAACTTTTTTCGAACAAATAAAATAGCTTAATGATCTAATTATAATGTAAACATTCTTTGTAGACATTTCCACTGACGTGCGTAACAAAATGGCAACGTCGCGTCAAAAATTCTGTCGTTTTAAGGTGTATGACCCTAGATAACTATGCGTAGGTACCTACGCATAGTTATCTAGGGTCATACACTTTTAAACGCCAGAATTTTCAACAACATACTTAGTCAGCTGTTAGGGCAGATACGTCGTGTTTCAACAAAGAAAAAACTAAAAAATAATCCTGTGACTAAACTATTGCTTCTATTTATCAGATTTTCAGTAAAGAGGCTAAAAATGATACAAAGTATATGTGGTTTAATTTAATGCCTCTCGCTCATATCAACCTTGTATAATAACTCTGAGTAAAGAATCTCACTCAGACTAAAATAAAATAATGTTTTTTCATAATGATTATATTAGGATAAGCAGACAAAGACATTAGCTGATACATATCTGTTTTGTCTGCCCGTCGCTTCAAATCAGTGCAAATATAAATACCCTTCACACATACAAAAGACTTCTAAAAGCAGACTTGGATCGATCCATCAATCAAATAAACAAATGAACCTTACATTAACTTATTTTTCTTGTTGAAATAAAGGCAAGTGAAGGCACGATACCTATGTACTTATATTATATACATAAAAAAAATTATGACTAACAGACAGACAGACACCTCACAGCTTAAACAACTGATGATGACATTGAAAGATTTGCTCCGTAAAGGAGCACAATCAATGAATACATAATCAGCCTATAATGTTCCCACTGCTGGGACACAGGCCACCTCTCTGTGAGAGGGAGTTGGCAGTAATCCACCACGCGGGCCCAGTGCGAGTTGGAGATGTCACATGTCTTCAAATTTTTGGTTTTACATGCCGGTTTCCTCCAGATGTTTTCCTTCACCGTTTTTCGGTGGTGAAATAATTTACACACAAAGTAAAGCGCCTGTCGGGGTTCAAACCTACCTACAAACTCGTAAGTCGCGGCCGTTACCACTGAGCCACCACTGCTCTTTCCTATTACTTTTACGAATCCGATTCCTGACATCGCTTGTGGGAAAAGAGGTATCCACCACCTCAAGACTTCGTAAATCTCCAAGAACACCTGCCTCCCGGTCGCGAACTTCAATGGTCTATTTGGAAAGCACTGAATCGATTACGTACCGAAGTAAGCCGCTGCAAACATAATTTGGCGAAATGGGGCATTATAGATTCATCCAACATCCAGTGAGACTGTGGTGCTCCTAAACAGACTATGCCCCATCTGCTAGAATGTCCCAAATGTCCATTTACCTGCACCCTTGACGATCTGATCTTGACGATTTGGGTTATAATAGAATAGGATAGAATAGTAAGCGATGAAAAAGTATAGAAGAAAGTAAACAAATAAAATAAAGCACATACAATTAACATAAATGATGGAATTACAGATCTCGATTGCTCAGTATGTGAACCATACAGCAATGGTTCAGGTACTGACACTCAATTGTCAGAGGATTGAGTTGCGTAGGGGTTCAAACCTCTGCGCGAAAAAGAATCATAGATGTACCGTCGAAACGAAAAGAAGAAGAATTACATTGTCAGAATTAACCTCATGGATGTCGTTTGCCCTGAATTAGGCAAAGGCTCTTACTGATTAAAACCACACAGAGTTCCTTCAAGTATTATTGACTGGAGGAGCAGGAATCGCTTGTGCATTCATCTGCTCGGATTCATACACCCGATCCTGAGCGTAGAAACGAGGTATCGATTTTTGCCACCCGTTATCATCTTCTGTTAGCTGCCATTTCAGTGTTCACTTTCTTCATGACCATTATTATTGTCTTTTACACAATCCATCCATTTTTTCTTTAGCATGCCTTGTTGCCTAAAGTCGCGGTCAATTACTAGTCATACGAGTAGGTACAAAACTAAACGAACAAATTACATAATACATTTAATATCATGTCAAGGTTTTATAGGCATTCAACCTATAATACACACTGTCTGCGATGATTTGCATAATCTTTATTTAATTGTTTGATTCTATACTTATATGAGTGTGTTATCTATTGAGGTTGATTTCTTAAGTGATAGGCTATGTTTTTATGTTGGTTATGTGTGAATTAACTGGTCTATTTGTTATCAGATCTGTGTTTAAGTATTGGTTGATGTATTATGTAGTGTTATGTGTTTTATTAAGTAAGTGGTATTGGTATAGGTTTGTTAATGATCTTGTAATTGTTATAATGTTTGCATGTTCTATTTCAAAAATAGTGTTTTCTTGGTTTGATTATTGAAATGATAATTTTTCATTCTGTGTATTTTTTTTATTTGTTATTCTATTCGTGACATTTTAAATGAGCTAAATCGGTGAGTATTGTAATGCTTTGAGATTCTCAGCTAGAAAAACAGCAACAGCTGCAAATTATGATATAATTTTTCATGCAGTAGAAAAGATTCACCGGAGAAGCTGGACTTGAAACAACCTGGTGGCGACGTCGTTAAAAGAGCCCATCCTTAATATATCACCCATCTCTCCACAATTCCATTGCTTATTATAGGGTGCATACTCGGTAGGCTCCATAATCCTTATCCATATCCTAGGGGTACGTCTTCCCTGCGATTATCGCGCTCTACTGCTTGATATGCAATGGCCTCTGTTGCACCATGTAACATGAGGCAAACGGGGCTAATGTGAATCGTTGGGTTCATTCCAGTAATCGAGTCAGGTTAAACCACGCTGGGCTCGGTGCATTTCATTAATTCATTCATTCATTCAGTAGAGATGCAACTGCACTACTTACCTATTTATTTATAAAAGTTTTCTTTTATAATTATTTCTATCCTAGAAATACAAACAACATAAATAAACACTTCTAATATTCATATTTCTAAAATAAATTGAAAATATAAAATAAATTATCAAACAATGGCACGTCATTGGTTTTAGTCCAGCACTTCGCTTCAAATCTGGCGCAAGCATTCAAGCTTCGCGAGTGGACGCAAGTGCACATTGTTACCTTCTACACCAAGAATAACGTCTTATCTGCACTCTTGATAAAATTGGAGTTGAGACTCTATTTGGTTACAAATAGGGTTGAGTTTTAAATGGTGGTTGGATGGTAGTTACAATACATTGTATAAATCAATAAAATTCTATCTGCTAATCTTACAGCAATCGATTTGATGTTTTATGTTGCAACTTTAAAGATTCATATTCAGTTGTTTTAAGGTTTACACTTATGCCTTTTCGTAGAAAATCGTAGGCTATTGTTGCGAAAAATTGATTTACGTACAACATCTGTTAAAAGCGTAGCTGTAACGTTATTTTATATTGTTGTATAACTTATGTTAGTATGTAGGTCGTGTACAGGTGCTTAACTAAAAGTTTTGTAAGTACGGTAATGTTGACTGTTGTTTATTACTTAGATAATTCACTGAGAAACACTGCGAATGGTACGAGAACGAGACAACAGAGTTGTTTTGAAACTAGATTAAAATCTTTAAGCTCATTTAATAGGAACTTAATTTTAAGTACCTGATAACTTTGACACGGTGACAATAATAGAAATGAGCTGTATCAATAATGATATTGTAATCATTTTCGTTAGCCGATTATTATGTTAATGACTTGATAAAATATTTCAACTGAGAAAAGAATTGAGGGAAAATAGTACGAGTATTATGCTGCGTTTTCATAATCAAAGAAAATAAAAGAAAGAAAGAAAATTTATGTTTATTCGTTTTAGGTTTTTCGTTTTTTTGGAACGAAGTTCTTTAACGCAGCTTGCAGTAGGAGTTAACTGGTAGAAACCATCACGTAACGAAACAGCGTTATGATGATCATCATCAAATCAAAGATCGCGGCTACGAAAATTTTCAAATTTTTCATCATGGGTATCATGTTCATGGTTTTCGAGGGTGCTAAAGTTGATAGTGACGTAAAAATGAAAATCCAAGATAGCGGTTGTTAAAATTTTGCTTTTGTTTTAAATCTTACTTGAGAAGCAACTTTGCCCCTGACGACGGGTCCCCAGACCGCAATTGTTTTTTTTTTCGAAACTAAAAACTAAAAGAAGAAGACTGAAGATTAAAAACTGGGTGCTGTAGAGTGTAATGCAACATAAGTATGTAGGCAAAATCGGAAGAATGTGTGTGTGTGTGCGTGTGCATGTGCTGTCGCTACTCGTCTTCACGCACACATGCACAGCGTGTTTCTACACTTGGTAAACACAAGTAAAGCGCGTGTTGCTTCGTGAGATAAAAAAAACACTATATTACAAAAGCAGTAACAAACCAGTCCGAAAGAAATCAACGTCCGTTCCACAAACGCAACACAACCGGCCTCCTTTGCATAATTACATTTTCTTAAGCTCTTAGATATGTCATGCTTATAATCGTTTGAGATACGGAAAATAACATAAGATTACTTGGATCTAGTCTAGTTTGTTATCGAGTTTGACTTCAGTTTATGTTATGCATTTCACATCTTTAAAGTCTAAGGTATTGTTTTAAGCGAAAGAAATAGAAGAAAATATAGTTGTTTCTGAGCTTCAAGTTTTGTTTGGTAAAGATGTTTTTGTTGAATAAGATAACATATCAGCTCATTTTAAGATAACATAAAGATCATTTACTTGTCCAAAACATGAATATACACACAATTGTATAATTCACACACATGGCATGCAAGATGTAGGTACATTAAATAAAGGTTTACCATAATCACGTTTTGCCATCGGCGTACAAGTAGCAATAAGGTGTTAAAAAATTAACTCTAAAAACTTTAAGGAATGCTTTAGACCATCCAACTGAATACATTTTACTATAGGACCAACTCTGAAATCGAGAATAAAAATCAGTTGTTCCGTACATTTTGACGTACGAGATGTAGACAACAGCTAATTTTTTTTTCGCGATTTCAAAGTTGTTCCCATAGTAAAAGTTATTCAGTACTATGGCCTAAAGCACTCCTTAAAGTTTTTAGAGTAATTTTTTTAAGACCTAAATAGGTAGGATATTTTTTTACAGTTGTTTTTTTCCTGATCGACTTGTTGAATGAGACAACACTTGGTATTGACCTGAACAATGCCACAACATGATGAAAAGGTTATAGAGAGTTTCAAGCATGCAAACTTACCTTGGTGTTACTCAAATAGAAATTTAGACTATCTTGAACAAATTAAAACCAAGATGAAGAAAATATATTATCTGTGTAAATAACATTCACTTCATCATTTATCATACAACACTCACTTTTACAATCGTTCCTAACATTATGTCAGATAACAATACAGCCACTTTTCCTCTCAAATGTCAAAGCTATTGACTAACATGATGAATTCATCGAAAAATCGTCGGAACAAATGAACAAACAACAATTACAACACAACGAGCGATTGTACTCGGTTCGTACCGATTAATTTATCGATTCCCCGCCGTACTGGAGAGGCGACAAGTAATCGATCATGATCGAGAGAGGCGGCAAACTGATCGATTGTTTTATAAGCTGTGAATAAATTAAAAATCGGATTGTTATCGTGGATAATGATGTATAAGCTTGTTTGATGGGAATTCTTGATCAAAAGGAGTTCATGGGATGATGGCGCCGCGCCATCCTCATGATCATTTGTATGATCCGTTACAGTTTCGTTTTGTTTCAAGAACGCCTTTAATCATCGTTTGGGCGGGTATTTTTTATTTCTTTGATTTTACCAACCTTCTTGCTTGCTCATTGCTATTGGTTTCTCCAAGTAGGTAGATATGTTTGTATTAAGTCGGTTCCTCATGTCTGAGAATCGTGGTCAGCTTTGGAGTTGCACCTGAGCGGATGATCCGCCTCCACCGGTTTTTGTCCAGCGTCTCTCTTACCACCGTGTAGAATTTAGAGGACGATGATTCCTTCACCTGAATGGTCCATCGTGTTGGTGAACGACCGCGCGATCGTGTGCCTTCGGTGTTCCCAGCCACAATCAATTTTCCCAAGCTTTTATCGCCTCTGCGTACCTACTATGTGGCTGAAATAGGAGAGAATGCGTTGTTGATGTCAACAACGCATTCTCTCGCATTCTCTTCGATTAAAAACCCGCTTGTCGACCATGTGGTCGACAAGCGGGTTTTTATTCGAAGCTGGGTTAAGACCGTATTGGTGCGTTTGGCAGTCAACGGTATTCTCAACATTCGTCCCCAGCACCACATCTCATTATACATCATTTCTATGTCTTTCCCGGCCAAAATCGAACGTAATAGTACGTATCAGTTAAACATGATGAAACAATGATGATTTTTTTGTGGGGTCATCGAACGCGGTTGTTGTAGTCACTTAAAAATAGTAGTTTAATTTTTTTTTTTTTTGTAAACTTCACAGACGTGTTAAGTAAGTATCTAAACACGATAAAACAATAGAAAACCGTTTTTCTCAACTCATACTTCAAGCAACAACACTTACCTACAGCGGTCGTTGACCTGCCAAAAAAAAACATCAAATCTTGTTATTTTTTACCCGACTACTGCAAAGCGAAAAGGAAGGGTTATGTTTTTAGCAGTCTATGTATGTATGTAAGTATGTATATAAGTATGTATTTACGTGTAGTTCCACCGTAGCACCTAAATTACTGAACCGATTTTATTGAATGAGGTATCAATTATTTCGTAATAAATGTCCGGGTGACATAGGCTATATAAATTCTCCCTAAATTTAATATGGTGGACTTTACACGTTAATTTCTGACCTCGAAAAAAATTTTATTGAGATAATCATGACATGTTTGGTATCAAAAGAAAGGTCTTGACAAGCACATTACAAATTATGTCATATTGTTTAAGTAAATAAATATGTTTAAATTGTTAAAAATCAGTAAAAGTAAATAATGTTAATTTAATAACTTACAGACCGACCGCGGCGAGCGGGATTTTTCAGTAGTCAGGTTTTAGTTTTTCAACATACTTTTTTCGGTAAGTAGTGACTATTCGGACATCGTGAAATTGGCCCTTAGTGTAACAATTAAATTTATTCTAAAACAGCATGTTTGAACTCTAAATTCAATTAAATAAAGAGTACCTATTCACGTCAAACGTGAGTAGGTAGGTACCTACTCATTATTATTTTATTTTATCGTGATTAGATAACCAATTAAAAAACCAATATCGCTGGCCAATTTAAAGTAACCCTGTATGTGGTGAAGATCTCAAGCTCCCTCGCTTGCAAGTCAACACTTTAAAGTTACGGTTTTCTTGAAGAGCGGTTACGGTTTACATACAGGATAAGTTTTTACGCAGTGCGCAAATTTTCACAGGATATTCTAGCCATAAATATGAACAACTTTTACTATGGAACAAAAACTGAAATCACGAAAAAAAAATCAGATGTTCAGTACATTTATCTATCGTCGTCAAAATGTAGGGAGCAGCTGATTTTTTTTTTTGCGATTTCAGGTTTGGTTCCATAGTAAAAGTTGTTCATATTTATGGGTAGAATACCCTATGAAATTTTGCGCACTGCTTAAAAATTTATCCTGTATAATTGGCGAATGACGTCACTGAAATGTTATATAAGAAAGTAAGTTGATGTGATTCCTAGAGAGCGTTTTTTGACACGGTAAAGTCAAATTCCGCTGCCATCATTTTCATGACAGCCGTCACTGCCGGCCGTTATGTAGCGGGCACCGTACTACTAGGAAGCCGGAGTTTAACCGTTGAAAACTTTTACCAAAAAAATACTAGTCATTCACCGTGTAATCAAAATACACATAAATTACATCATCCCTCAATTCTTTACAACAGAAATTAATCCTCTCTTAATTTCGTAACTAAACATTAAATTCGTTCCCACAAAGTTTCATTATAAGATTTCAATATTAACTTTTAATTAGACAACTACCGTGCTCAGTAATTCAAATGTTTAGATCATAAAATATTTTGTATAACTTTATTACAGCCTGTCTAAATGTTAATATATTACCTATGTATTAACAAATTATTACGCAAAGTAAATAAAGTTTAGGAGTTTAAAAGTGCTCGTCATTATTTTGTTGAACGGTTGATTAGTAATATTTTGACGGACAATTTAGACTGTAAGGCTTTTCACACTTAAAGCTCTTACAGACGAACCACATTTTGTCGACGACAGAAGTAACTGCAGCCGTCGTCGTAACACGCGCTAGTGGCTGTCGTAGTCACGCAGTCGACTGCAGTCGAGTTAACGGCAGCCACGGTGCATCGACGGCAGCCATCAACAGATGCCGACAGGTGCAGTTATCTCAGTCAACTGCAAGATACCGCTCGTCTGTAAGCAGCCTGATTTATAGTTGGATCGTGTAAGCCGGTAAACAGGTTTGGTTTTGGGAGGAAAGAGACATCAAAGATAATTTACACCATTAGGTAGGTACAGTATTCGGATGCTAGCAAAAGTTACTGAAACTTAAAATTACTGGAACTGCCACTATCATTATTTATTTAAATATAACCTATGTCATAATATAACAGTATCACTGGCAGCTCTACAAAAATGCCATACAAAACAAGTTTAAGCTAATGTACCTATTCTTTTTTCAAAATGATCTTAAGTAATTAAATCGGCATTCATTTTTTTAGGGGCTGCCTCGTTGGTCTAGTGGTCGCAAGCGCTACTGCTGAGCATAAAGTCCTGGGTTCGATTCCCAGATCAGGCAAAGTGTTTTTGGGTTTTTCCGTCTGGAACTTCTCAGTAGCAGCTCAGTCTGGATTTGTGCTCGGTTGATGGCAATAGGCTCGTGCAGAGGAGGTCGTGGCTAAGTAATAACAGCCGCACGGGTCGATCCATCAAGTTAAGCTACGCTTGCCCGGGTTGGTCCGTGGATGGATGACCATATTCTTTACATACCGAGACTCTTCCGTGCAGAGGAAAGCACGTTAAGCCGTAGGTCCCGGCTGTCATTCGTGTATCTTTGACAGTCGTTACGGGTCGTCAGAAGCCCGAAAGTTGACATCCATTCTTACCAAGGGGTATCGTATTACCTAGTTACTGGGTTGTGGAGGTCAGTTAGGCAGTCGCTCCATGTAAAATACTGGTATCCAGCTGCATCCGGTTAGACTGGAAGCCGACCCCAACATACTTAGTTGGGAAAAGGCTCGCCTCCTTTTAAATGTGAGTGTACTATTGGTACACCTCTGCTTAACCCTGGGGGGAGTACAAGCGTGATGCTATGTTGTTTTCATAAATATTTATCCATCAAAAATGTGAGTAGGTACATCCAAGGCCGTTACCTCCATAGGTTCCGTTACACTTACGTATAGATTACACAAAATAAATATTTATTTACATTATTAATAACCAGATTCTAATGGAAATCATCGTGAGAATATCCAAAATCTAATATTAAATTTTAAAGCATTTGTAATAGTGATAGGTCACGCCACCTGTCGCAGATACGAGAACTACCGTTTTGAGGTTAATAGACTTAAAACCTTATGATAATGATGAATGGGTCTTAATTGGCGTGTGATCATCGTTTAGAATAGTAGTTTTGGCTTTTCCTGTGAGTCAGTGTAGGTAGAGAGGCAAATATTGTAACAAAATGTCAATTCTTTTGATTTATGACAGTACCTGATTTGCTTGCACAAATGCAAAATTTTTTCCTCGTTAGCATTTAGGGAATCAGCAGATTATTTATTATTTGAAAAATTCTTGAATTGTCCAAATCGAGAATACATAACACATATTCACATAACATAAAGACATATACCGAAAAATAGACAATGGCCAAGTCTGTTTTTCGGTATTTCTTTATGTAAATTCTTGTGAGTCACAAGAATTCACACGGGATCAAATTAAATTAGTTAGCAAAACGTTGAGATATCAATACCCGTCATGTCTGCTGAGTTTCGCTAGCTACTTTAATTGGACCCTCCATAAATGTTAGACTACTTTTAGGTGACAATACTATTGCACACTCCGACACCCTTTCGAGGATTAATGTCACAACCGTTATCCGATAATATGTTATTAAAATAACAAGCAATACTACGAGCAGTAAAAAAACTAGTTTCATACTTGACTAATTTATTACCTAACCACGCGAGGTTTATTTTTATTAGAATAGCTTTGATTTAGTAAGTACCTGTTAAGTGAAGTTATAGCGATGAAATCCGGCCAAAGCCTGGGGGCACGGCTAATATTTATATTATAATTGTGTTACCCAATGATCGGTTTACGGTTCCACGGGCTACTTCTATGGATTTCTCACAATAAATTATATTGAGCGCAAAGTAGAGCAGCTTGTCTTGCGTACTAACACTAGGTCTCGTATCTACAGTGTGTTTCAATAATAACCGGGACACAATATAATTATCTTGTTCTAAAAATTAATTGGTGAGATAAAGATCTATTATTAAGTAGACTGTTAGTGAGGATATTAGTTGTCACAAAGGTGACAATACAATTTCAAAATTGATAATTGCTATTCATTGGCCTGGTTTTGGTTTACTGTAGCTGAAATGAGCTCTGAGTATTTGCAATATTATTACTTTATTAGGGGTAAGATATGTTAAATGTACAGTCAACAAAAGAGATATCTAGGCAGGGTATATTAACATATTTGTATGTGAATTGCTTCATGTTCAATTTCGTGACTATATACAATTTTGTGTTGGTGTGTTACAATGTAGGAGTATTGCAAAAACAAAGTAATATAAGTATATATATATAAAATTGAACATGAAGCAATTCACATACAAATATGTTAGTATACCCTGCCTAGATATCTCTTTTGTTGAGTTTACCAATGTACAATACGAATGAACAAATCCCTATCTCTGACTGTGTTAATTAATTTAATAATTTAACTATTGGCTTTCCAAAAGTATTATAGATATTTATGCCTATATCAGGGTTTTTACTTTTTTAGACAGGTACTGGCCACTGACAGGAAAAATATGAATGGTCGTTTAGATTTCACCGATTCACTTTCTATTTTTAACCGACTTCATAAAGGAGGAGGTTCTCAATTCGTCGGAACCTTTTTTTATTTTTTTTTTATGTATGTTCTCCGATTACTCAAAGATGGCTAGACCGATTTGGATTTTTTTTTGTTTTATTCGAGAGGGTATACATTAAAGTTGGTCCCATATAAAATTGATTAACTTTGCTTGGGTAGTTTTTGAGTTAGCTTCAATAATACGTATTTTTTCCCCACTTTTATATGGATGATTTTGTTTTGCAGGTAGTGGTATTAGAATTTGTGTGGGGTAGGTACCACAACTAAAAAGTGAAAAATAAAAAACTTTTTTACAAAAACTTCAACCGACTTCCAAAAAGAACACATTATGAAGTAACTAGTACGCCAATATGCAATATTAAATTAACTAATGCTCGCTACAATTTTTTTTTAACTCGTCTTTTTTGATTGTCTGTTGCGACGAGAATCGCAACTGTTTGTTTGTTGCCTTTACTCTCAGATCAACATTCTACCACCCGGTTATCTGCATTCAGAACCCAACTGACTCCCGACTTTAATCCTCAGTTATTCCAGACCTGATCTTCTGGACATTAAACAAACCACATGAAAACCACAGCCCACGAAAAATATTTAAAAAAGTCCCAAGTATACTAATAGGTCAAATAAAAAAAAAATACACTCACCATATTCACCTCATCGTATTCCCTAAAAAGGCTACAGTAATGTTTAACAGTCTCCCACATACCAACC
Organism: Cosmia pyralina; assembly: GCA_946251885.1. Lineage (NCBI taxonomy): Eukaryota > Metazoa > Arthropoda > Insecta > Lepidoptera > Noctuidae > Cosmia > Cosmia pyralina. Next base: position 17,160,812 of record OX276342.1, on the reverse strand, counting down.
ATACATTTTCACACACACGCTATACCTACATACACACGTACGCGCCCACATCCCGCGTCAGAAAGTGGACGCTCCTCGTTGCGCAAACGCAAAACAATCGAGAGTTGCGAACATATTAGATAACTGGTTTTTTGTTTGATGCACAGAGCTAGTAATGTATAGAGTAGGATGATATTGAAACAAGTATTTGATAAGATTCTTCTATTACTAGTTAGTTGTCAGCAAGGTGAATAGCCGAGCTGACTACTGGATGCCCAAAAACCAAACCAGACCAGAACGATAATGATTTAAGGTGAAAATATTTGTATAAGCCAACATATGGAATGCATTGTCCGTACAATATATGAAAAAGAACATTATTAACATTACATATTCAATTCAAATAAGACAATACGTATTTATGTTATGTTTTACGTTTATGTTCTGTGTAAGAGTTGTCTATTTGCAAGCTTCTAATTTCCCGCCACCGTTTTTGCTCTCTAAGTTAAAATAGCTTTCATGTTCCTGGAATATTACTATTATAGAGGAGCTCGTGGCTAAGTAATAACAGCCGCACGGGTCGATCCATCAGGTTAAGCTACGCTTGCCGGGGTTGGTCCGTGGATGGGTGACCATCTTTACATACCGAGACTCCTCCGTGCCTCGGAAAGCACGTTAGGCCGATGGTCCCGGCTGTCATTCGTGGATTTTTGACAGTCGTTACGGGTCGTCAGAAGCCCCAAAGTCTGACAATCAGTCTTACCAAGGGGTATCGTATTACCCAGTTAATGGGTTGTGGAGGTCAGATAGGCAGTCGCTCCATGTAAAATAATGGTATTCAGCTGCATCCGGTTAGACTGGAAGCCGACCCCAACATAGTTTATTTATTATTTATTAGGAAACTCAACAGCTTATAACTAATTACATGAGTTATGAATGTTCACCACACTATCAATGAACAGCTCAAAGCAGTTGCGTCAAAGTTACAGCATCCTACAGTCTGTATACACTGTTCAATGATAGCGAGATGATGACAATTATCACTATATATTATTATAGTTGGGAAAAGGCTAGGCCGATTGATTGTTTCTGGAATATTACAAGTATATAATGGTACATTCAGAGACATTTTGAGACATAGCATCGTCAGCCTATAATGTTCCCACTGCTGGGACACAGGTCTTCCCTTTGTGAGAGGGAGTGTGTGAGTAATCCTCCACGCGGGCCCAGTGCGGGTTGGTAGATGTCACATGTCTTTGAATTTTTAGTTTTAGAACATGCCGATTTCCTCTCGGTTTTCCTTCACCGTTTTGAAAGCAGTGGTGATAAAATAATTTACACAACATAAAGTGCCTGCCTGGGTTCAAACCTGCGACCTACATTACAGTCACGGCCGTTTCTAATGGGCCACCACTGTTTTTCGGGTATATTTTGAGGATAAGGAGCTATGAAATATCTCCACAGATAATGTAAAGTAATTGAAGTGATTCCTAATTAATGTGCTCATCATTTTTAGGGTTCCGTACCTCAAAAGGAAAAACGGAACCCTTTCACTCGTGTGTCTGTCTGTCTGTCCGTCTGTCACAGCCAATTTGCTCCGAATCTAATGGACCGATTAAGTTGAAATTTGGTACACATATGAATTTCTGTGACGCAAACACGGACGGGTAAAGTAAATAAACGAATTTTGAATATAGAGGTCACTTTTGGGGGCAAATAAGAAAATTAAAAAAAAAAAGTTTTGCAAACTACACCATGTGGCATGCCAAATGCTAGGGCTTATTATGAGGGTCTCAAATATATTTTTTTTTATAACTTTAAAATAAATTGTTTTGAAGTTATTTAAGAAAATAGACGAAAATTGACCATTCCCCCCCCCCTTATCTCAAATACAAATACAAATACAAATATTCTTTATTGTGGTACATAGGTAAGCAATAAGTTGTTACATGTTTCCGAAATTGTACACAGCTATGACCCGCCATAATGGCATACAATAATTTTAAAATGGGTAACATTTTAACAGCACAATCAAATAGAAAATTAAAATAATAACAATTTAAATATGCAGCACTTTAGAATTAACGAATATTTTTACATGTCTCAAGGCAACAATTAAAATAACGAGACATAAATTATAAATTCAGTTAGAATTAAATAATACAAATTATGAAATATATACATTTTACTTATCAGGGGAACAATTAAAATTAAATAACATCATCGAGATAATCTTTTAAAGTATAGTAACATTTGTCTAACAGCAACTGAAATAATTTCTTTTTATAATTATGCAAATCTAAATCTCTAATTGTCTTTGGCAATTTATTATATATGTCTGGTATTAGATAAAAAACACTTTTGTGGAAAAGAGCAGTTTTGTGGGGTTCACGTGACATTTTGTCTTTATGTCTGGCTCTATTACTAAGTTTGAATCGGTGAATATTTAATTTTGCGAAAATGGCACATTCGTAAATAAACATACAGGGAAGTGGTAGTATTTTTAGTTTCTTAAAATGTGGAACACAGGAGTCCGTTGAATCAATGTTCACGATTGATCGGATACACCGCTTTTGCGCCTTAAAAGCTAGGTTTTTGTTGGTTGAATTGCCCCAGAACATAAGACCGTACCTTAAAATGGAAGAGACATAACCATGATACACACTAAGAACAGCAGATTTATCTGCTATTTTACTTAATTTATAAAGGGCATATGACTGTTGATTTAAGCGTTTACAGACATAACCTATGTGATTTTTCCAGTTAAGTCTTCTGTCAATATGTAGCCCCAAAAACTTAATTTCATCTATTTCTTCAATATTTGTATCTTTGAATATTATATTTAAATTTGGCGATGCTAGAAAATTTTGTCTAAATTTCATAATTTTTGTTTTTGACAGATTTATGTTTAAATTATTAGATGATAGCCATTCAGTTGCATTAGTTAAAAACATATCAATCTCCACATTAATGCTAGAATGCAAATTGTCACCACCAAACAGAACTGTGCTGTCGTCAGCAAAAAGCGTCATTTGATTTTTTTTTTATTTTTTTTTTTTTTTTTTTTTTTTTATTTAAGGTTAACCAACAATTGCTTACACCAGTACATTAACAGCTTATTATTTATAATAGGACACAATTGCAGGTGCAACAATTAATTACAGGTTAACACCGCTAGCACAAAAAAACAGTGGTAAAACCATTAATTTACGACAGATTCATAAAAATATAAGTGAATAAAATGTTAAAACTAAATTAATTAAATTATATCGTAACGAGTAAACATGATAAAAATTAAATAATAATTGATATGAAAATTAGATAATAAATTACACTCAGATAAAAATAAATTACATTGTCCATTTAAAAAGTAAATTAAAGCAACAACAATCAAAATCACAATCAAAATTTGATGGTGCGTTATGGATGGTAAATCATTAATATATACAATAAAGAGTAGTGGGCCCAATACGCTACCTTGTGGTACCCCAAAACGGACATTAGTGAACTGAGATTCGTAAACTTTTTCTTCTTTCGATATTGGGCATACTCTATTTATTTCAGTAGCTTGGTGTCTATCGCTTAAATAGGATTTTATTAGATTATTAACATTACCCCTAACACCATAGTCATTTATTTTTTGGAGCAAAATGTCATGACGAACGTGGTCGAAAGCTTTTTACATGTCTAAGTACATGGCTACAGCTGGTTTTCTATTATCTAAATTGGTCATTACTGTATATATGAAATTATAAATCGCATTATTTATTGATTTACTTTTACGAAAGCCGTATTGTTCGCTGGCAAGAACGTTATTGGTTTCAAGAAAAGTGTACAACGATGTATATATAACTTTTTCATAAATTTTCGAGAAGATGGGTATTAACGCTATAGGTCTGTAACAATTGAGATCTTCAACATCACCCCTCTTAAACATAGGTTTTATAATGGTGTACTTAAGTTTATCTGGGAAAACTCCGTGTTCTATAGTGAGGTTAATAGTATAGCTTAAAACAGTAGAAATTATATGAGCTACATCTTTCACAACTCCAACTGTAACCTCATCGTAACCAGTGCTGCGTACATTTTTTAAAGAATTAATTATTTTAAAGATATCATTAGGAGTTACAGGTTTCATAAAAATAGAGTTAGGTTGACTTTTACCCGTTAAATATGGTATTGTGTTTGCTCGTTCACAGTTAGCTACGTTTAAAAAGAAATCGTTAAATAATTGAGCTATCTCTTTCGGATTTGAAATTGTATTACCATTATCATTTTTCATTTTATTTATGTTCTCCTTGAGTACATTATTTTTGTTTTTGTTTATAACTTGCCATGTAGCTTTACTTTTGTTAATAGAAATTTTAATATAATGGCTATTTTGTGATTTTTAGGTAAGATTCAGAACAGATTTATATCTTTTTGAGTAAGATTTAAAATTACTTTGGTTTTTGCTAGTTGGGGATTTTCTATACTTCCATAAGAGTTCTCGTCTACGTTTGCTGCACAAACTAATGCCTTTTGAGATCCATTTTGGCCTTTTGTCTACCATAACTTTAACTTTAATATAAGGAAAACATAAATTATAAAACAATGTGAACGTATTATGAAACTGAGAGAAGGCATTATTAGGGTCATCTGTTTCATAAACTTCACTAAAACTTAAGCTACTAAGACATTTTATAAATTTATCTCTGTTTTCATTTGAATAGTCTCGCCGTTGGACGTACCAGTACTTAATGGAGCAACTCTTTTTTACGGGGCATTTAAGAATTTGGGCCACATGATCTGATAGGGCCAACTCAACCAATTCGCCTTTGCAGCCTTTGACGTTGTGAGCTATGTTATCCAGGCACGTGCCACTAACCAATCGTGTTGGAGTGTCAAACTGAAGTCGCAAATTGTAGGATGCGAGTGAGTGAATGAGCTCGGCTGTTATTTTATTAGTCTTCAGAATATCAATGTTTAGATCTCCTGCAATTATAATTTTCTTATCTTTAGATCTATATTTATTAAGAATTTGATGTAAAATCCGAAAGAAAGTGTCAAAGTCTTTAGAAGTATTTTTTGGAACTCTGTATACGCATATGATAATTATTTTATGTTGTAATAATTCAATTCCTGAACATTCAACTACGTTAGGCACTGAAAGTGATACTACATCATCAAGTACTTTATATGAATGAATATTTTTGACCAAAATGCAAGAACCTCCACTTCTGTTATTCCTACAAAATGTTGAAGCTAGTTTATATGATGGTACACAAAGTCGTGGGATGTCATCTTTAATCATATTGTGCTCAGTAATGCATAATACGTCTATAGTTTTAGAAGTAAAAACGTTCAAACAGACTGTTAACATATCTGATTTACCAATTAAACCTGCAATATTCTGATATAGCACATGTATATAGTTATAGACGAAATAAATTATTACTATTTATAGGACTAGTATCAGTATCATTAATTATATGTGCCATGGAACTTTCTTGTGGATTGTCTTGATTATTAAATAATTCATAGTCCACTATTATGTTAGCCAGGATATGTTCATATATGCTACTCCATCCGTTTTTGTTTATTCTTCCTGTGACGCGCGAAAACATCTCATGTTTCAGGTAAGAGTTACTGTCAAAGAAGTATGCATATTCATTATCTCTTATATCCATATAGAGAAGGTTGGTAAATGACTCGACTTTATAATTAAATATTAGTGCGCCTTTTATATAGGTTGGAGCACAGATAACGCTATTCGTGTGAGAAGTGTTTTTCAGCAGTTTCTTTAATTTGTCTAAGATATTTATGTAGTCCCCATTTTTCAAGTCATTCTCTCCGATAAATACAAGGCAATAGTCGTTCAATGTGAAATCTCGTAATTTATTTTCTGCACTGTTTATAGATTCTTCATTGAAAATATCTGGTAATAAATAATGACAGTAGTCAAAATGTTTTGTGAAAACTGCTTCAATTTGCGGCAGAGTTCCCTTTGTGCAATAACTGCTGATAACGCACAATTTATTTTTATGCTTCGGGGTTGGTATAAAGCCTGATGGTTTTTGGTTTGCATAACACTGTTGTGGCATAGCTTGTCTTTGCTTTATATTTGAATCCTGCCTGGGTATATCAAAAACGCGACTAAACTTCTCTGATATTTCTTTTTTTAGTTTTTCATGTTCAATAGCTAAATTCTTTATTTTTGTAGTTAATTTCTCAATTTCTAATTATATAATATCTCCGAAACTACTGAGCTTAAAATTTTGAAAAAAATACAGAAAATAGCTCTTTACCTGTAGTTTACAGGAAAACTTATAAAAAGTCTGTAGTCTTAAAATAACATTGTAAATCTATCAAAATTATGAGTACAAAGTTGGAATGTATGGGAGAACATGTTTTTCAACTACAATATTAAGTTTGTTCTTAAGATAAATTCATCCCAACTACGGAACCCTTCATTGTGCGTGGTCTGACACGCACTTGGCCGGCTTTTTTAATGCTTCATGTGTCTAGTAATTCCTAGCTCTACATTCCCAAACAGAAAGTGTACCACTCCAATCTATCGCAATCTGCCTAATTGATTGTTATGATTAGTTATATTTATTGGTCTAGCATTATATGAAGTTATATTATACGTGTCGATGGATATAGCAACATTACTAACACCACTTTGTAAGTACCCATATATTAGAGCCTGAACTTAATACGTTTGATATTTAAAAGTCATTTCTTAGCGAAATGTTGAAGAATCAATCTGTTGATATTTATGACTTCATTATAAAATGGGGTTTGAAGTGAAATTGTTTTTTGTAATCTTCAAATTAATTGATTATTTGTTTGATGTGACCTAAAAATAAAGGAATGGCGTTTTAGTTTTGGATTGCGCTCGTTTTTTCTAGTAAGTAATGGTACAAAATGCTTGTAGATTTTAAAAATGGGTGGGGTTTGAATTCAAAACCTTTAATGTCATTTTCACTAACACTAGGCGACACCTAAATCAATGGCTAAATAAAAGATTTGCGTTGAAAATCCAGCCGTGCACTTTTATTTAGAGGAGCTCGTGGCTAAGTAATAACAGCCGCACGGGTTGATCCATCAGGTTAAGCTACGCTTGCCAGGGTTGGTCCGTGGATGGGTGACCATCTTTACATACCAAGACTCCTCCGTGCCTCGGAAAGCACGTTAAGCCGTTGGTCACGGCTGTCATTCGTGGATCTTTGACAGTCGTTACGGGTCGTCAGAAGCCCCAAAGTCTGACAATTAGTCTTACCAAGGGGTATCGTATTACCCAGTTAATGGGTTGTGGAGGTCAGATAGGCAGTCGCTCCATGTAAAATAATGGTATTCAGCTGCATCCGGTTAGACTGGAAGCCGACCCCTACGTAGTTGAGAAAAGGCTAGGCAGATTGATTGCGCTTTTATTTAGACACTCAATTAGGTGTCGCCTACTCTTAGTGAAAACGGGCATAGTTCTTTCTCCCCAGGCCGCGCTTTGAATGTTAGGTTACAGCCGCTTCAATTTTGCATCTTTTTTCAAAACAAAGTCGTGATTCTAGAATTGTTAGCTGTCTAGAATCTTTAAGCACGACTGCGCAAAGTATCAATATGTTTAGTCATAAAAGATAAGTGCAAGCAATCCTAATTAAACCCAGCTCACAATACATGCATCAACACTTCATTATCCTCTCGTGATCACTCGTCATGACTATTAAAAATCTTCAACAATAATGGGTACTTAATATTTACCTGTTTACAGTAACTACTAATACTTATTATAAGTACCTAATACGTGATGCCAATGTAACAATGACCAACCTCTGATCCGGGATGTCGAGGTTTTACATCAAAACTTATTTTGATAATACAAAAAGTTTGATAGGACTGGGTCGGTAAAATGCTGCATGAAGTTACTTAGGCCCATATTACAGAACCTCACCAGATTCAAGTATTATTGAAAACTTGTTTCAACCAATCAGATGGCATAAAACTACATCATCGTCATTTCAGCCGAAGGACGTCCACTGCTGGACATAGGCCTCCCACAAGCACCGCCACTTCGACCAGTTCCTTGCTTCCTGGTCATCGGTTTATAACTACATAGTTTAATATAATGTTTGATTTATGAACGAGGTTCGTAATACGGACTGTTCTGAATTTGAGCTACTACTGTGGAGGATCAAAAGCAGATATTTCAACCAAATAGACCTATTGTTTTTCAAAACAGTTCAGAGTTACAAGTTACTACTTTCTTAATCAGAAAGTTGGGATTTCAAAATGGCTGAAGAAGGAAAATTTCTTACCAAATTAGAGAAAGACGAGTGTAACTTTTTATATTTATCAGTTGTATTTAATATTTAATTAAAATACGTAACTAATATTTACAACTATCTCAGTCCTTCACAGTAATATTTTCGGCTTGTAAAGTTTTAATAGTGTTAAGCAGCATTTTAGTACCCGATAAAGCAACAATAAGTTTTAAATGGTATTATGATGAGCTGTTAATTAATTATAATTTAACGCATCGGCTAATTTAACAATGCTTGTCAAAACTTTTAATTTATAGTAACTAACGTGAATTAATGAACAAATAAAAATAACATCCTGTATTATTGTTTTGGTTACCTAATCGAAAAAAAAAATAGAAACACAAAAGTGCTGTTCTTAGTAGGCAAAGTAATCATTTCATTTAGATATTTTGTTAGATACTATTTAGACAAATAATCGAATCTTCTCGATCAAAAGGTCTTCCTGTGGTAAAAGAAGATGTAAAGATGCATTTAATTTTTATTTTTTTTTATTTTTTTTTCTTTATTTATACAACTTTTTTAAAGTAGGTATAGAGTCTCTTTTGTTATTATTATTATTTTTGTTTGTGTTGTGATAAAACAATTTTTTTTTTTTTTTTTTTTATTAAGGGAGGACACTGGCTCCTGCAACACAGTATTAACTAGCGCAGGAGTTAGAGAATTCAATCATTTGTGGTATCTACTGTTTTATGCCAATCATTATTTTTTGTATTTTGATCTGCTGGCCTAACGATATCTTCCTAGCCTTTTCCCAACTATGTTGGGGTCGGCTTCCAGTCTAACCGGATGCAGCTGAATACTAGTATTACATAGAGCGACTGCCTATCTGACCTCTACAACCCAGTTACTGGGTGTTGTATTGTATGCTACATTTCCATAGTAAAGTTTTTTAAAGTCTGTCTAGATTTGTAGACATTTTTCGAGGTCACATACCGCATTAGGTTTAGTCTTGACCACAGAAATATGAATCTTGATGTATTACGTCAGATAGTCTGACCCAAGTTTTAGTTTTTAGGCGGCAGTCAGTCTGCACTGTCTACCACAAGTAACAGTTACTTTGAAATTTTTATAATAACGGTTGTGCCAAAATTTATATTGTATTCATTGTGAATAATTTTAAACAATCCTTCTGATAACATGACAGCTTTAAATCTTAGACTGATAATGGTGCCGATTCTGTTGTGCACAAACTAAACTTAATTTAGGCTATTGCTAACTTTTTCTCTCTATTATGACAAGAAAGAGACGGAAATAAATTAGAGCTGTCAAATTAGTTAGAACTAATTTTTCCATAGACATTTAGACGACACGTAAAAACATGTCGACTAAAAAACACGGTGAAGCGCAAGGCGTGAACTAGTTTGACATCTCCAACTTAGTTCATAGCTATAGCCGTCCTTTTCTCGCGCTGCCTGTTAGTAAAAGATAGCGATTCTCTAACTTTAGTTTAGTGCGTTCACAAGAGAATCGGCACCAATGTCTTCATTCTAAGAAATAAATGTTTGAAGATAATATTATGATCCAGATACTCAATGAGAACAAAAATGTGATACTTTTAGAGAATTCTTTGATTTCGAGAACATTTTGTATTTACTATATAATTGATACAATATTAAACCATGCTTATTCAAGAGAAAGCCTGTAGTTTATGATAGGTATTTTAGATTACTTTATAGGTATAATATTCGTTTCTACTCACGTTGCGAGTGACCCTGCAAATGGCGCCAATCAAACCTGCATGTAGTAATATGTGGGGGGTTAAAGATCAGGACAACGGATAGGTGATGGGGTTTAACGGGCTATTGAATACAATATCTGCTAGAGAATAAAATGAGAGTCTTATTTCCTTATCAAGACACTTACGGACAGTCTTTGAAGATGTTCTATGACACCTCCAAATGTACAATCATTAAAGCGGACAGCCCGTGAAAAGGGTTCAATTATTAACATTATCGTTCTCCTAATATATGTGCGAATTAACTTTAGTCACTGCGGTAATTGCGCACAGTTTACGTTAGCTTCATTTTCATGTGACATTAACTAGTTAACTTTAACGCAAACCACAACCGTTAATAATAATAACCGTTCAAGCGGGTACACAGGCAAAGGTAAAGGTAATCTAACGTAAGATACAATTCCATCCTTATAAAAGCACAAAGGCTTTATTCCCCTACAGTTTCATAATAAACTTGCAAAAAGCGATTAACAAAAAAAAAAAAAACAATTTAAAATTATTACAAGTTATGCTTAATTCATATTGGCTGGCTGATTTGAACCTTGCCTGGGTCCATCAGTATTTTTTTCCGAAGCCTCGTTACTTGGTTGCTTACATAAAAACTTGTGAAAAATACTAGAGGATTCTTCTCTCACGACCACTCCAGCTCATTCCCAGTCAAACCAAGGTAAAAACAATGTAAAATTAAAGTCAAAACACTGTACAAACTCATCTTAAAGCAATCGAGCGCACATTAATTCTTCATTCATGATTGACAGCTGATGTTTCTATACTCTCCTATGTCAGCGCATAAATAATAATCGTTCATCGATATTGTACCAACCATGAATATTATTTCCATCTGCAACTAATACCGCCTATTTTTTAGCTCAAATTGAGATGTTACTATGTAATAAATCGTCTTTTTTGTGTATAAAAAATATAGCTTCCATCTTATTTACAACGTATAAAAATATAGCTTTAATGTCAGTAATTATGTTAATGTCTTAAACTTATTTACGACAAGCTAGTTACTCGATCCATAAGAAACTGTCTTTAAATCGATTATCATCAAATTAGAAGGGAAAATTAACGTAACTGTAACTAAGAACGTCGATGATTATTTTATACTTCACGCTCTCATAACACAAAGACTTGAAAAAACAGTAAAGCAAACATTTGAAGCGTTTCGGAATATTAACAAGAGTCGTCGAGCTCTTGACCTCTGCGAAATATTTTGTATTGTAATCATTGTACACCTGATTGAAGAGATACTTGTAATAAATTAAAGACTCGTTGATGTCAACGACAGTTTTGAAGTACTTACTGCTCATTAGAATGGTAGCGTTGTATAACCTGAAATGAGTGAGTAGTTCAGTGAGCCATAATTGTGAAAGAAAGTAGGCAATAGTATAGATCTAACTGACTAGACTGACTGATTGAGCTTATAGCAATCAAAATTATTAGAAAATCTTAGAGTCCAATGTCAACAACGGATGAGATTTAGAAAAAATATTATTGACTCTAAATAACAGTAACATTGAAGAAAAGAATTTCGTTTTGCCTATTGTACAATCATGCTGTTTAAAAATATTGGCATCCCTTCATTTCCTGCCAAAGAAACAACAAAACGATTATTGCAAACACAAATCACATCTTTCACACCATCACACATCCCACAAACTAATCACATATACGTATTTGGTGGTATGTAGGTGGCATTAGAAATAGTGTACATTTTGTACATGTTAAGTAAAGTTCGTACTTGACAATGCGTCTGAGTGCTCTTGACAATCGGTCCGAATTACGACACGAATGAGCTTCGGACAAACAACATTTTAGGACCGCTTGGAAGTAAAAAGTACCGTTGAATAAATATTGGCTTAGAACATCTGTCGTTTGAATGAAATTAGAAATTGGCTAAGAACAATGGTTCTGTTTACTGATGACCATTTGAGGTAAGCTAATAAGTTGGTTTGAAGATGCAAATTAATGTTAAGTGGTTGGTGAGATAACAATACAAAAGGGTTTTTAGTTTTTACTTTTCTGTTGTTTTACGCAAATTCTTTTTGTATTTGAAGGGACATAGTCAGCTCTAGACCTAAGAAAGTTGAATGACTGTGCGTTGGACGGAAGAAATGAGATTTGTTTGAAAAGCGAGTCCATTATTCTGTCTAGTGTGTCATTTCCTCTTTGCCTGACACAACAGACGTTAAAAATGCACAAGTAGCCAAATACACTATCCATGACACTCAAAATTGAAATACGAAATGAATATGCGTCGTAGGGTAAACACACCAACTACGGACGCTAATCAAACAAGAAAACTTGGTGTGTGTCCGAACTATCGTTATGGTGGTCCAACTATTGTGTGGACCACCTCAGTTGTCGCATATTGTGCGCAAGAGTTTGTTTTCTTTTGTTTAAGCAACTTTCACAATTAACCTGTACATGCGAAAGGTATGTCACAAAAGGCCTACTTCGACTTAGACAAAGCTGTTCACTATAATACTTTTCGTTACTCAAACCCTTCTATGGTATGCTATTTCAACTCTCTAAGGTCGATTAATTTTAAGTGAAATCGTGAAAGTGGATAAGGGATCGCTTATTATTGTTGTTGCAATAAGAAGGAAAGGAAAACCCTGTTGAAATTATTCATCCAAATGAAAACTATCTAAGTATCTTGAGAATCGCGACAACTCCTTTATTAAGCGGCAATAATACGTGAGAAGATGAAAGAGTTGTTTGTGAGAGATCAAGGTAAGGTTGGCAGGGAACATTATGATATCTTTATTGTAAAATGATGAATAAGTTTAATTGTGTAAGCCGAGACTCGAAGGGAAACATATACATAATACCTACTTACTTTGATAAATCTATGTTTTCTGGTGTTTGTGATGTTGTGTGAATGTTTTTTTTTCATTAGTACATACACCAACGATACTCTTCTTTCTGGAATATTCTATTTTTATTTGGAAAATTGTTTTTGTGAACCGTAAATGTATTTTTCTGAAATAAAATTTATTTATTATATAAGTAGTTTGAAGAAAACCATCACATTTTCCGTCAGCTACTAGTAAATTCTGAAATTTAAGAATATGCCGCCATTGCATCGGTTGTACCTCCCTTGTAAGATTTTTGGGAATGGGAAGAGATTCATGGGATTCAATTCGTGGTTCAATGACTCTACAGGGTCAAATTAAATTAGCTAGCAAAACTCCGCAGACGTGATAGATATCGATATATAAACATGATCAAACCAAAATAAAAATAAATCAAATTATTTTTGGAGTTTTTTCTGGAGACATCAACTACAGTTAGTTTATTCACTTGAAATATCAGTTCAAAAAAATCTGTTTTTTTTTTTGTGTATAGCTACTTGATAGACGTAACGGATGTCGATCTAAACATGATAAAACAAAAGAAAACCGCGGAGTTTCGCCAACTAATTTAATTTGACCCTGTCTATACAGCTATGCTTCGGTCATTACACAGACACCTCATCCGCCTAGCCTTCTCTCAGTTTATTTAAGATTGATGCAGTAAGCATGTCTTCTTAAATCATCGTATTCACAATTAACATCATCTATTTCCCTTTTTATTATTGCTTTATAAGAATTAGCTTCCATCATAACTTTTATATTATACAAATATTTATCCATAACCCTTTCGCCATCGATAGTACGCACCTAACAAGTAACATGTCGAATCTTCACTCGCGTTAGACAATGACGGAAACCATCTATAAACTCTACTGGAATTTGAACCTCGGCCTTTGACCGAGAAAGCAAAACTACTGATGGGGCCAAAGAGTCGTATTACTTAACAATAGAATTAAGTGTGGGGAATATATCTTATTGGAGACGTCTTATATTGTTACGTTACGTCATGAGGTTAAGCAACATAGCTTGCGGTTTGTACGATGATTGGGGGTCTGTGGTTGATCAAGGACATTGTTGAGGTATTGATTGTAGTGTTATAATGAAGAGTGAAAGGTTTGTCGTTTTAGACTATGGTAGTATATGCAACTATTCCCAGAAATTATAATATATTTATTTACAACCGTAACGTAGATTGCTAAATTGTAAAAGATTCATGTCAATCCAGTGGCCGTAGTTTCCAGTATATTCAACTATGGGAAATTCGTTTTAAAATAGTGTTGGAGGTAAAAAGACAGGATGAAATTCGGAACTCCACGCTACGTTCCAAAACAGGCATATTGGACGTGGGAAAGAAGGCTGCCAGGCTCAAATGGAATTGGGCGGGTCACATCAGCCGTACGCACGATAACCTCTGGGCAAAAGTCTGTACACAATGGATGCCTGAAGATGGACAGCACAGAAAGAGGTGGCGAGACGACCTGGATGCGTACCGTGTGGACTGGAAGGATTTGGGGGAGGCCTTTGCCCTGCAATGACAACATAGGATAAACAAAAACATGATAATAGCACATGTGTGAGCACTATGTAGCTACTATTAAGCTACCTTTTACTGGGTACGTCTTTCACTGACTTGAGTGTGCCCTGGCGGTTGAGAGTATGTCATGCTCACTCAAATGTCTCGCTGGTGGTGGCGTGTATGTTGGATCATTAAGTTCCCTTCAAAATGGTTGAGCTAATTGGTGCTGATCCATGCGTCATGTTCGTGAACGGGCGCCGTCAGTTGGGACTGGTCGTCTCTTAGCTGCCATGGCTTATTTTTAATTTTAATATTTAATTTAGTTGTTTTAGTTTTTATCTTTTTATTACGGACGCTTTTTAACGTGCACGTCTTTCTACATTGTTCTCACATGTATATTTTCAACATGAACGATGTAACCAATATTTTGTAAAAATATTATGATTTAAAAGAGTGTCCGTGGAGTTTCTTGCCCGTTCTTCTCCATAGGGATCTACTACGCTTTAGAATGGGCAACTAGCTTCATCTTTCTGACTGACCGACCCATTGACAATTCAAAAGTGCCTGTCATTGGTTTATTTGAAATAAATGCTTTGAGTTTGAGTTTGATAATTGATGAATAATATATGTGTAGTGTTAAACTGAATTACCTTCTAAGTAGGTGTTGCAATAAATAACTTTCATCTTTTTGTGAACGATTGTAAAGAGTTGAAATTAAAGTTTATTCGGGATTAAAATCAAGTTTTTGATGTTCAAAATCATCAGCCATTAATTTTATTTGTTTGCTTTTATTTCTTTCTGCCATAAATTGTTAGAAATATCTTTTATCACGTCTGTCTTTCTTATCCTTTTTTACAATACGATTTGTTGAAAAAAAATGAGTGATTAATTACGATTCCATGATTGCATTTTACTGTTGTCTACTGTCTAAGCAAATCTATAAAAAAATATGAGATCATCCATTCCAAACACACATGCATAGTGAAGCTCATAAAAAGAATTAATCGATTCATATTATTCAACATCGATACTATCTTTAGGTATCGATAACTGTGTTAGCATAAAGATTAAAATCGATATGAGATGTTCGATGATGGAAAATTGATAGTAAAAGAGATTATTGATATAAACTATAAATTATGCCCACTTTACGTCTTGGATTTTAAATTTTAGATGAATCGATACACGTTTCACGTTATTTATCAAACGCGATGAAAAACAATTAGAAATCTCAGCAAAGACAGCACCTAAAACCTCTGAAATAAATCGTTGTAAGTCTAATCCCGGTTTCTGACGTTTTTGAACGGAGTTTATCCATTCTATAGTGATTATTGGTTCAATATCGTGCCTCTGAACACTTTGTGGTGGAATCTACATCGCCACATACGGACTACGTGTCACACTGACGTCATGCACTCCTGCATCGCGCAATCAGAGTTTACCGCGCGACTAGCATATATACAACGTCCCGACATCAACCGTCGGGCAGTTGCCCACCAGACACAACACCCGCCTGGTCGGAGAATCCTCCCTTTTCAATAGACGATGAGTGAACTTTACACACTGTTCTTCATACTTCTATAACTTCTTTAAGGATGAATTTAGCTTAAAAGTCGAATGAATCACTATCGAGGTTTTACCTGAGGACCTCAAAAACTGATCCCACTGATTTATTACATAGGCAGTCAAAAAAAAAAACGGCATTAGGTACGTATACTCATAAAGGAACTCGGCAAGAGGTCATGATCTTATTATTTTATCTATCGAGTAAAAAATTGATAACTGACCACTCCAACAGAAGTAGGTTCGTGAAATTGAATGCCATCATTCGATATTCTGTAATCAAATCAAATCAAAATTTTATTAAATCGGACAACCAACGATCTATAGTGTTAGTAATATCTTATAGCTAGTGTTAGTAAGTAATGTTATTTATTTGGAGGTAATTTTGAATTGTGTTTGAAGCATTTTGCACAGAAGATGACCAAGTAAGGTACAAGTTTCTCACCTGGCCATCCTCTCCACAAGATGCCTCAAAATGAGAGAATAGAAACTCTCAGTTACTGTTTTCAGAATGCTGTTGCTAGTGCCTCGGGTTCTAGTTACTAATGATGCGATTTTTTTTCGGATGATCGCATGAAATCCCTCAGTTCGATTCTGTGCAAACATTTCTGACGCACTACAGAAACGGTGCAGTCTCAAGAGCACTCTGAAAATATGAATAATCCCATCGTAAAAACTTAGGTAAAGACAATCCCTATCTCCCGCCTGTACATGAGTTGCCTTGGGTAACCTGGAAGTCTGACCCAGGTTGGGAAAAGCAATGCAAACCTGTTAATTTGGAGATTCATAGACGACTCCGCCTTGGAGTGTAAATGTGGTGCTGTTCCACATATGATAGGACACTTAATATCAGGTCCTGCGTGTCCTGTCAGCTGCACGTTACAGGAATTGATGGACGCGAGTGATGGCGCCAAACACGAAGCCGAATTCTGGGCCGAGTTCATTTTAGATCGCCATCGACACGCTAAGAAGATCAGATGAATGATGATGATGAATAAATACGTTTTCTTTTCTTTCTTTAGATGGAATGACAGCTCATGTCAAGCTAGCTCATTTCATTTAAGTTTTCACGGATTTTTACAGAACAGAGCTCATTCATTCATATGCATCAGGAATCGATTCCAAAACGATGCCAAAAAGATCACTCAACTGCGTAGCATTTAAAAAAAAACCGCTCTGAAAATACCGACAACCATGCATTAATCGATACAAAATCAAATCGATAACTCCTCAACACTAGTGATGTACATAGACATACAAAAATAAACAACAATAATTCAAAGGCACTCAGCGAGTTGAGGTCATGCGCCATTGTTAGATACGTAAAAAAGTTCAAGTGACCACTAGACCAGCGTAGTTAGACACATCGTTACGACGTAGTCTTTCAAACACTTCTAATGCGGATTTAAACCTTTTTTGTTAGAGAAATTCTAGTGTTATTATTTGGGTTTTTGTCTACAATTGTGTGGCAGAAAAAGTGAAGAAGATACCTGCTGTCATCTCGTTGGAAACATTTTAAAACAAAAAAATGTAGTCACTTTTAATCATAAACCTAGGCTAGGAAATATTACTTTTTTATTTAACTGGTAAATGCGGAGGAATTTTTCGACGCCATATTTTAGTTTTTTAATAGTTTTAGTTATGTTAGTATATAATTTTGTTACAAATAATTAAAAAATAATAAAAAACCTACTGGTAAACAATATAATGTTCATACACTATTTTGATGTCCATTAAAAATACACCATCTCTATTTTTCGCTTTTGTTGGTGTTTTTTGACAGGTCTTAGCAAAGCATATATTATTATGTGATCAGACTGATCATAATATTGTCATTCTATTGTTTGAGACAACTGGGTAAGACTATCCAACGACAGTTCAAAGTAGAGGTTAATATATATTCAGCAGTGGACATTTACTGATTGCAATAATCCAAGTAAAACTAGATTACCTACCTGATAACATCAAACTATAATACACTGATCTTAACTAGAATACAAAACAAAGGCGCCTGTTGTAATGGTGTAGAAACTTTAAAACGCATGTCAGAGGTCAAGCATTATTTTATGTTAATGCATAGTCCGCCTCGGCGTAAATCAATTATACCGCGTGACCCGTAGAGGTCGCCGGTTCGATTCCCGAGCAAGTTGCGCTTTTACACCTATTAGTGTTGTGTAAGATTAGAATGCGAAATTATTTTCGCTGTGAACGGTTAATGACCGTAATGAGCGTCTGCGCTTTCATTATCAGGTTTTAGAAAGGTCAATTTATGGGCTAGTTTATGGGTTCTGGTTGCTTATGTGAGTTTATTAGTGTGAAGATGTTTCGAATATTGCACTTAAAACAATTAGCCTTTGCAAAAAGGCCTGTATTGGCATATTACTGATATGTTGATATTAATGCCTAAGTGGTTCACATGAGACATAAAAGCTAAAAAAAAAAGCAGCCAAGTGCGAGTCGGACTCGCACGCGAAGGGTTCCGTACCAATCTGCCTAGCCTTTTCCCAAACTATGTTGAGGGTCGGCTTCCAGTCTAACCGGCAGCTGAATGCCAGTATTTTACATGGAGCGACTGCCTATCTGACCTCCACAACCCAGTAACTGGGTAATACGATACCCCTTGGTAAGACTGGTTGTCAGACTCGGGCTTCTGACGACCCGTAACGACTGTCAAAGATCCACGAATGACAGCCGGGACCAATGGCTTAACGTGCTTTCCGAGACACGGAGAAGTCTCGGTATGGAAAGATGGTCACCAATCCACGGACCAACCCCGACAAGCGTAGCTTAACCTGATGGATCGACCCGTGCAGCTGTTATTACTTAGCCACGAGCTCCGTACCACCGTACAATGTTTAAAATAAAATAAATAAAAATGTTTATTGTTACAATGGGGAGAATCCTTTTAAGCAAATGGTTTGCTTGGGGTAGGATGCTCCGCCCTTCCCCAGGTTATATAATTGATGTAAAGTTAGTGTTTAACCCTACATATGAAAAAAAAAACACGCTTCTTGGGGGACCCCCTTTAATTGTTAACTTTTTTTTTTTGTTTTGGCGGCCATATTAGTTCCTACACAAGTACACACTTTGTGTAAATTTCAAGTGTCTACATATTACGGTTCAAAGATACAGCACTGTGACAGATGGATGAACAGCGGAGCCTTAGTGATAAGGTAGCCGTTAATATTTAGCTTTATTTTATTTTTATTGTTTGTTGGTATAGCGGCAATAGAAATAAACAATCTATAAAAAATCACACACACACCACACACACACACACACACACACACACACACACACACACACACACACACACACACAAACACACACACAGATACAGCCCGCTGACAGACAGACGGATAGCGGAGGCTTAGTAATACGGTTCCGTTTGGCACAATCAATCTCCAAAACTTGTCAATTTAGATAAATTAGAGGTATTTTTGGCAGATTTAGACTTTGATTATATTGTGAACGTTCGTATGAATACAGGAATTGCACCTCAGCACATGCTATAAAAATCTCGTCGTGAAAACTTAGGTAAAGTGAGCTGTCATCATCATGTGCCTAGCCTTTTCCCAACTATGTAGGGTTCGGCTGCCAATCTAACCGGATGTATCTAAGTACCAGTAATTTACATGGAGCGACTGCCTATCTGACCTCCACAACCCAGTTACTGGGTAATACGATACCCCTTGGTAGATTTGTTGTCAGACTTTCGGGCTTCTGACGACCCGTAACGACTGTCAAAGATGACAGCCGGGACCAACGGCTTAATGTGCTTTCCGAGGCACGGGGGGTCTGGTGGTATGTAAAGACGATGGTCACCTATCCACGGATCGAACGCGGCAAGCGTAGCTTAACCTGATCGATCCATCCGTGCGGCTGTTACTTAGCCTAAGGTGAAGTGAGCTGTCAATAGTGACAGTCCCTAAAATTAGGTGGTAATGACATAGCACGCTTCAAGGTCTTTTTCACCTAACTTTTTAATATAGACCGAACTAATATCAACTTCCTTATAAACATGAGAACTTGACCACGATAATTATAATACCGTAATAACTATTTCCTTTCGTCCATAAATTATTCACATCCAATCAAAAGTAGCATAATGTTTCTAACCTCATAATTTAATTAACTGCAAGTTGCAGGTTAGCTACAAATATTAATTATGGTAACACGTTTAATGCTTGACCATCATAAGGTTGCATGAGAAACTGAGAAGCTGAGAAATTAACTCGTTTTCAGTTGTAAGTGGAAACGTGAGATGGATTAAGTAAATAGTGATATTGAACTGTATCAGAAGGCCAAAAACGTTCAAATTCAAATCGCAATCTCATGCCAGCGACAATCAAATGTCAAAAATGTAGTTAAACGCTATACAATTTTTTACGGATGAGAGATTGCGAACGTTGTTAACAATACGGGAACTGCCTCTCTGATTAGACTTGATCAGAGACTTAGGACTACACTGTCATTCTATACATATTCGAAAACAATGTAAAAGCCAATTTACAATAGAGGAGCTCGTTGCTAAGTAATAACAGTCGCACGGGTCGATCCATCAGGTTAAGCTACGCTTGTCGGGGTTGTCCGTGGATGGATCTTTCAATAACGAGACTTCTCCATGCCTCCGAAAGCACGCTAAGCCTTTGGTCCCGGTTGTCATTCGTGGATTTGTGACGGTC
This sequence comes from Cosmia pyralina, assembly GCA_946251885.1. Lineage (NCBI taxonomy): Eukaryota > Metazoa > Arthropoda > Insecta > Lepidoptera > Noctuidae > Cosmia > Cosmia pyralina. The sequence goes on along the minus strand of OX276342.1, from coordinate 17,140,173 downwards.
GTTACGGGTTGTCAGAAGCCCGAAAGTCTAACAACCAGTCTTACCAAGGGGTACCGTATTACCCAGTAACTGGGTTGTGGAGGTCAGATAGGCATTCGCTCCATGTAAAATACTGGTATTCAGCTGCATCCGATTAGACTGGAAGCCGACCCCAACATAGTTGGGAAAAGGCTATGCAGATTGATTTTGTAAAAATCAATTTAATAAGAGTCACCGGGCTCTTCTTCATAGAACAATTGAAACCGTGCACCCAGCAATTGAATTTAATGATAAATTTGAATTTAGAAGCGATGACGAATCAAAAGAAGATTTGGCGAGCCGTGGTTCCTGTCCGCCCTTTGGGAAAAAACGACGTTGTCCATTTACCTAGGTACAGGCCATATAGCTGAAGAAAATGCATGTTGTAGCTTAAAACGAGAGTTGCCTATATTATCCTAGGTAGACTACGATACGCTAAGTTCATTAATATCCATAGCAGAGCATAGTGCCTTTAAGTATAAGCCCGCAAAAGTGTAGATAGTCACAAAAAAATTGGAGGGACATCACCACATTATTATAAAACAAAGTCCCCCGCCACGTCTGTCTGTCTGTATTAAGTATGTACCTATTCGCGATGATATCGAAAACTGCTGAACGGATTTTCATACGATTTTCACCATTGAACGGAGTGATTCATGAGGAAGGTTTAGGTGTATAATTTATTAAGGTTCTTTGTAAATTGACTGAAATATGACGATGATTGTTGAAGATGGCGTGCGCGTTACGATAGTACGTTTCCGTGGGATTATTTCCGATCTCCACGCGGACGAAACCGCGGACAAAAGCTAGTATTGAGTAAAATCGCAATGAAAATGCTAGCCAAGTGAATAGATGATCATAGTATGTTTTTAGTATTTCATTGTTAGTCTTTAAACGCCAATAAATGGAAGGTCATCGTGTTACTACACAGACTAAGATTTAATAAGACATCAGCACATATTCAAAAAGAAAAATCTTGTAATTGCACATAACCTACAATATTAATACACGAACTACAAAGGAGGCACGCTTTATTCCAATGACTATGGTATTTTGAATGCCTACTGTACGGTCAACAAAACAGTGAGGCTACCGATTCACAAAAGGAATTTTTATTGCTGTACCGTGCGCAACAACAATGGACTCGTGATGACTGAGCAGTTTATGGTTGATAATCTAATTGTCAGATTGTATTCTGATTTGTTGATTGTATCGACGCTAGTTTTGATTGTAGCGTCAACAAAGAAGTTTTGTAAATATTTGAGACTAAGTATAAAATAAAAGTGTAATCATAAATAATTGATGTGTATATAACAATAAGCTTATTATTTTAAAAAAGCCGTGCGTCCACCCGAAGAGGTTTTGACATCGGCAAAATAACAAAATCTTATACAAACTTTCATCCCCTATTTAACCCCTTTAGGGGATGAATTTTCAAAAATCCTTCCATAATGCTTCACTTGCGTTATAAAAGGAACCCATGTGCTAAACTTTATTCTTCTTGATCCAGCGGTTTAGGCTGTGCGTGGTGTCAATGAATTTAATTTTATTATGTAGATAAAACGAAGGGCTTGTAGTTAAGTAATAATAGCCGCACGGGTCGATCAATCAGGTTAAGCTACGCTTGCCGTGGTTGGTCCGTGGATGTGTGGCCATCTTTATAATACCAAGACCCTTCCGTGCTTCGGAAAGCACGTTGCGCCGTTGATCTCGGCTGTCATTATTGAGTCTTTGACAGTCGTTACGGGTCGTCAGAAACCCGAAAGTCTGACAACTAGTCTTACCAAGGTCAGATAGGCAGTCGTTCCATGTAAAACACACGTATTCAGCTGCATTAGGTTAGACTGGAAGCAAACCCCAACATAGTTGGGAAAAGGCTAGGCAGGTGATGATGTAGATAAAACAAAGCAATTTTATTCTTTTTTTAAAAGGGACTGTTACTAAAAATCGCCTCTGGTTGTTCAAAACAAAAATGGAGTCTACATAATTAAATCTACTTTTAACGCAATATTTTACGAAAATTTAAATCTCTTAATTCTTTTAATAATTCTATTAAAGCCTTTGTAGGTGTTACTAATGAAGAATAATAACATACTTAAGTTTTCTGAGCATTTTTGTAGCACTACAATGATTGCGTGGGCAGATAAGTATAGTTTAACATACCGTTTACTCAACGCTAGAACCTTATAAAGATAACGAAAACAATTTCTTTTGCAATAGTGAGAGTGTTATTTTTTATTATACATGTACATGGCAATATGGCATTGTTATTTAGGTCAATAGAGTTTCATTTTGATCCACGGTGAATGTATTTAAATGTTAAAGATGATATTCAAAATTGAAAGGTATTTTTTTTTGACTAAATTAGAGGAGCTATCTTTTAATCTGGCTTGCCTTTATTGGCCGGCTGGAGTGAACACTGACGGGAACAGAGCTCCCACCTCATTCTTGCCTTTATTGGCCGGCTTGAGTGGTGATTCGCAAGAGCAAACGTGCTCGGAGGAAGGAAGTGTTCCAGTAATTGCTTGTAGGGATCTTGACCATCTTCCGGGCTCTGGGATTGTTCTGACAGCCGTGGAATACTTCTCCACTCCTCAAGCACCTCAGGACATGTTGCCCCTTGTCGTTACGTCACTATGTGCTAGCGACCGTTTCCGGGGGCCCATTATTGAGTGTGCAAGTCACCCCCTGCCAATTTACCTGTGTATATTATATAACATTGGTCAGGCAGGGGACATAGTTCTTCCATAGTTCAAGGTACCCAATCCACTATAGCCACCCAAGCCCTTAGGCCCAATGTGTTTTGTTTCCGTGTTCTGCAATAGTTCTGCACCAACCGGGGGTTGTCCTTGGGTGCAATTGCATAGTGCATACAGGGATAATCGTCGGCTGGTGCCTTCTTTTCATTTAAAATTGTCTAAGTGGCCTCTACGAGTTGGCTTCGGCTCCTCGTACGCCTTCCAAAGGTATGAGATATGTCAAAGACAATTTAAATAATAATATTAATAATGTACGTACATAAATTTTGTTACGATCAATAAATACAAGCATTCTTGATAGTTGCTAGGTATATTTTGTTTTATTCTAATACAAAAATGACAATACTGAAATACTAACAATACTGTACTATGTGTACCTAACTACCTACATGAGACCTTTTCAAGTTTTTTTTATAATTATATACTTTTTTAACCGACGAAAAAAAAGGAGGAGGTTCTCAATTCGACACGTATATATATTTTTTTTTTTTGTGTATGACCACGCATAACTTTTTACAGAGTTGTCCGATTTGAAAAATGTTTGTTTTATTCGAGAGGGTATACATCAAAGTTGGTCCCATATAAAATTGAATAACTTTACTTTGGTAGTTTTTGAGTTAGCTTCAATAATACGTATTTTTTCCCCACTTTTATATGGATGATGTTCTAGTTTGTTTTGCAGGTAGTGGTATTAAAATTTGTGAAAGTGAAAAATAAAAACTTTTTTACAGAAAAATACAAGCTACTTCCAAAAAGAACACTACAAAGTAAAAAATAACTTTAATTTCGGAAGTCGGTGGCAAAAAACGAAAATACATTTAACCAGACACCGACTTCCGAAATTAAAGTTATTTTTCACTTTGTAGTGTTGTTTTTGGAAGTCGGTTGTATTTTTTTGTAAAAAAGTTTTTATTTGCGAACGCTACACCATCTATGAATGATTACTCAGTTCTAAGACATCAACGCATCAAATGTTTAACAAAACAAGAATAAGTTATCGGTAATAACGTATTATTTGCTAGCAAACACATCGACCTTATAATAATATTGTCATTAGCACACTAACAAAGTGGAGTCCCAAGTTTTTTACTTCTAATCCTTTGTACAATAAGTTGTAACCTTTTTTTTTCAGAATCATTAATGTACATTTAATATTAAAAGGTCGATGAACTTTTTACAATGTCGACTTTTGTTGTAGAGTTATTATTATTATATTAGTTATTGTATTATTGCGAAGTGTGTGTATTTGGAGGTTTTATTATAAGAGAGAATTGTGAGTTTTTTGAATGTCAATAGTAATGGGTTCCCTATTCACCTGCATGTTGCCGCAAAAAAAAGTGCTGGCAGAAAATGTCACTGTCCCTGAGCAACGATGTTTTCGCACTTTTGTGAAACAACTATAACAAAGATCGCAACCTGAGTTCGACGTTTGTTATAGTTAAAGTAAGATGGTGCAACCCATCCTTGTTAAAGTTCCTGTTAAACAAAAAATGGCTGACGTCATAACTTTAACTTTGATCTTAACCGCCCACGCTTCGCTGGTTAAAGTTATTGTTAAATATCTGTCACTTCTTGCAGACGCGTGCAATACTAATAATAATAACAAAAAAATGAAATGACGGTGCAACAGCAGGTAGTCATTTTATGGTCATTTTAACTTTGACGGAAACTATAACCTAGCCCTTGGTGTAACCCACCCTTAGAGGTCTAAATTAACCACTTTGAAAAATATTGACGTCAATACGCCCGACTATTTAGCATAAGCATAACATAATCATCCTACACCTAACGTTCCCACAGCTGGGACATATGCCTTCTCTCGGTGAGAGGGAGTGGGCCGTAATGCACCACGCGGGACCAGTGCGTGTTGGTAGTTGTCACATGGTCATCGAAATTTTCGGTTCTAGGACATGCCCGTTGCCTTACGATGTTTTCTTTCACCGTTTTGAGAGTAGTGGTGATGTATCCTATTTGGCCTCTTGATTTTGACACCAATAATTTTAAAGAGCCTTCTAGTATCTACCTAGTCTTAAAAAAAAAAAACTTACAATCAACCTCTAGAGGGTACTCTTAACAAGATTTCACGCACTAAACTTAAGCAACACTTTAAAATCCTCCATGACACTTACTCGTACCTCTCTCTACGCGCAAAAAACGCATCTTCAAAAACTATTTCACATACCCATTCTCTTTACATAACATCTATGAGAACAATGATTATAAACCTACTAAATTAAATACTGCTTTATTTAAAGACCACACTACATTCCGCGAAGGATTTTCAAATTACCAGCATTTTGCAATAGTTTTATAATAACCGCCAAGATGCGGTATGTGCTTTAGTTGAATATTAAACTTTATACGCGTATGATTTTCAATTTGTTAGCTCAGCTATGTTTGATTTCACACTGTTGCCGCGCTGGTTACGGTTGTGGAGCGGGACACGAGAAAAGGCGATTTGAGAAGAGGTTAAGCAGCCTAAGTTTTGTCCCAATGTCTTAATAGAACATTTTATTGAGGCATTTATCTTACAAAAAGTTTACATAAAAACTGTACCATAATTGCGTAACACATCAATCCGAATCGTTAACACACAACATTCATTGCGTTATTTACGTTGTTGAGCAAACACATTTTTCGAACATATGAAGCAATGGATTAACAATTTGTAACAGCCGCTTGGGTCGATCCATCAGGTTAAGCTACGCTTGCCGGGGTTGTCCGTGGATGGGTGATCATCTTTACATACCGAGACTCCTCCATGCCTGCACGTTAAGCCGTTGGTCTAGGCTGTCATTTGTGAATCTTTGACAGTCGTTACGTACGGGTCGTCAGAAGCCCGAAAGTCTGACTAGCAGTCTTATTAAGGGGTATCGTATTACTGAGTTAATGGGTTGTGGAGGTCAGACAGGCAGTCGCTCCATGTAAAATACTGGTATTCAGCTGCATCCGGTTAGACTGGAAGCCGACCCCAACATAGTTGGGAAAAGGCTAGGCAGATGATGATTGTTTTACGCAATTAGGGTGCTTAGCGGGTAGCATTCTCAAAATTAACGGGTAGAGTAGTTACTCTACCCGTTAATTTTGAGAATGCTACCCGCTCAGTTCCGATAGCAGCGTGCATCGGAACTGAGCGAGTTTTAGAGGAAGGAAAGTGGGACGCGAGGTAGGGGCATTCTCGAAGTTAAAGTGTAGTAACTTTATTTGTTACTGCTTTGCTAGTGCTGCTGTTTTGTGTCACAGCACTTCGATCGAAAAAATCAATAATTATATTCTTGTTTTCTATCCAATAACTGCGCTATATGACGACAGACTTCGTTCCCTGTGGCTCTTACCTTCACTTGCAATTTACCCGTCATAAAACAAAACTCAATATAATTCGTAGACTTTCGCTTTCCGCTTCTAAGTTGCACCCACATCATTCTGACAGGTGCTCAGTGGGTCCGTACATCAATCACGGATGAAACAATCGTGCGGGGTCAGCAGTTATATCGATGACAGATTGTCAGTAACCGCGGCATCCGATGTAATGCTTGGTAATTCCACATGTCATGCTCACTCGTTTTAGTTCCGCCACAAAAAAGGCACGTTACCGTGTTTTAACGTTTGTTACTATGACCTCTGTTTGTTGTCGGTGCGATAGAAAGCTGCGTTTTGTGTGTGAGAATCGTGGTTAGATTTTATAAGGTTTCTTTATTCTAGGTTCTTAAAAGTATTACTCGACTATAAAATTTCCGTGCCCATGAAGTTTCTGCCCGTTCTTCTCCATAGGGACTTCTACGCTTTGGAATGGGCAACTATAGTGGCCACCACTTAAATCTGAAATAAAGTTTATTGCTCTTTCCTTAATTTCTCTGCGTAGATACCCCGACAATACAATATGAATCGTTTTTTAGTACTAGAAAAGTCAAGAATCTCGATAAAGACCGTTTTGGGACAAGTTTATGTCATTATTTCTATTTTCGAAATTATGTATTTGAATAAATGTATGCGGGTCAATGACCTTTAATTCAGATTTATTTGACGTTAGGTATAGCTTCATCTTTTTGACAGACCAACCCCTTGACAATTCAAAAGTGCCTGTAATTAGTTTATTTGAAATAAATGCTTTGAGTTTGAAATAAACACTACGGTTCTGATGTTTCCAACGTCAGATAACTGTGTGAAATACAATTGACGTCTGACATTTTTGGTGGGAAAACTGTCAAAAATTTAAAATTATTCGTCGGATTCATCAGAGATATATATCTGGCTTTGAAAAATTCTGTCCTAAAGCTAGGTAGTCTAGGTTCCCAGTGGAGACCCGTATGCATAATATGCAGACCGCATTCTGACTTCTGTTGTCTTGTAGTCATATGACTGATGATGCCAGTGACACAAAGACTACTATAGATACTGCAGTGACTATTGTGGTCAGCCGCCCCCCTCTCCCACCCCTGTTAACATTGTCAGTATATAGGTACTTCAAAACACTATTAGTTTTAATCACGGAACTTTATTAAAAACGAGTGTTTATGGATGCATATTTGGGTCATACTTACATAAAACATAACACAGATACATACTACATTTATATTTTATTTAAAAAAATATAGAATTTAAAATTACTGAACAAAAGCAGAGATATTTTTTTTACAAGTTCTAACAATCATTCTCTATGCATTTACACGGCTGTTATACAGCTCCAGTTTGCTTTTTTGCACGTATACACACGGCATACATTTCCAGTATAAGCTGATCTCGCATTGTATAGAATTTCCGTACAATGAGAGCTCAGCTGGAACTGGAAATGTAATAGCTTGTTATGTAGCCGTGTGACATAGTGCGACAGTTTAGATCGACATTTACGATGGATTTCATAAAGAATTGGGTAGACATTTCTGTACCTATCATTTGCTTAGAATAAAGGTTGCACTAAGGGTTTCCTAACACTGCCGCTAGATAGCGTCCGTAATTTACCGTTGAAACTGTTGAAGAAAATAAGTTGGTGTGTTTTTCTAGGGACCGTTTTTTGACAAGGTGAAGTCAAACCCAAGTGCTCTCACTTTCATTACATCCTTTATGTAGCGGCCACCGTTCTTCTAGGAAACCGTAGTTTTAGTATATTTTTTACTGTGATAGAAATGGTTTACATTGTTTTAGTTTATGTACCCAGGTATTTATCAGTTAGTGTATGAAAAACTATTTGACAAAATAGTGCTTTACATTTTACTAGTATTATTCTTCAAGGATATAATATCGAATCTTAGTCGTTTTATCAGTAAATTATGTCATACAGAAGTATAAGTAATGTGATGCTACTACTTGAAATTACTGTAACTACTAACTGTTTGTATAAAAACACGTAGGTATGTTTCTCATCTGAAGCACTAGGTAATCTCTATTTATCTTTATATAAATAAAAATCAAATGCCGAATGTATGTACGCGCACCACTTCAGAACGATTGTACCTATTTCGCTAATTCTTTTTTTGTTGTATTTGTAATTGTCAGAACAAGGTTTCTATGGCAGATATTTTTTGGAATATTTACCGCAAAAGTCGGAAAGGATGGTATTTTTGTATGAAAACCGACAACACAGCCTAAAGCACTGGGCATAGAGACATGAAATACACTCAGGCGACGCCGGCCACGAACAACTAGTACTAATAATAATAGTCCTGCAGACCGAATTTTGACTGGCCAGCCTGCGGCGCGGGAAATATTATATTTATATGTATGTTTAAATATGTATGTATGTATACAGGATGAAATTTAAAACATGCACCAAATTGAAATGGGAGATTGTACTCATCATTATGAACAACTTTTACTATGGGACCAAACCTGAAATCGCGAAAAAAAAATCAGCTGTTCAGCACAATTTATCTACATCAAACTCGTCAAAATGTACTGAACAGCTGATTTTTTTTTCGCGATTTCAGGTTTGGTGCCATAGTAAAAGTTGTTCATAATGATGAGTACAACCTCCCATTTCAATTTGGTGCATGTTTTAAATTTCATCCCGTATATGTATTTATTTTTTTTCGAGTTACCATGTTTTGTCTCTGCATCACCCTAAGGTTGACTGGTAGAAAATGCCTCAGGCATTAAGTCCGCTTTTGTACAGTATTTTTTTACTTGTGCATAAAGTTTTAATAAATAATAAATAAATAAATTATAATGCACAAGTGTGTGCGCAGACACAGATGCACTCTCTATTTATTCACTCTTACCTTTAGTCCGATGGGACAGCAATCCGACACGACCGGAGAGACATCGGGCGCAAGACCAATGACTTAACGTGCTTTTCGAAGCACGGGGGCTTACACCGCCACCTTCCAATCTCCGGACTGTTACTAAGAAATTCCAAATGAAAAAAAACCAGTAACACTGCCCGACTTGCGAATAGAACCCAGTAGTGCTATTCAGTAAACATCTCACCGTGATAACTTAAGTGAAGCGAGCGTGAAGTGAGCCGTCATTCCACCTGATGCTAGGGGTTGACACTATTGACAGTTCACTTTAAGATCACTTCACGTTTTCACGGTGAGATTTTTACAGAATAGACCGGCAGGACCCCACAAGCTTGCGACCACAAAACCAACAAGGCAGTCAAGAAGTAGCACTAAGTGCTTAAGTCATATACCTACCTACTGCATTGTATTGTTCCGAATACCAATTTTATTACAGTCGTTAAAATAAGTAACCAGGCTACAGCTGTGATTATCCTAAGTTTTTGCAACCACATCGATAATAAGAGATCTTTGATTACGCCAGCTCCGTGTTATAATTGTACGTCGAACATGATTGATAGTTATATCCAACAAACAATGGATTGCTGACCAGGGCACCTTGAAATGCATACAATATAATGAACGTAGGTATTTTGCATATAAAAGGTTATAGAGTAACAATATTAAATTGGATTTGTACATAATAATACACGTTTATGTGCAAATGTTTTGAAACAGCAAAAGTAATCTACGGGTTTGTTTTAAGTTATCAGTCAATTGTCTTTAATATAATTTTAAATAACATAAACAAGGCCTCGCTGATAATCATGACATTTAACACGATATATATCAATTGATATTTATATGGATACAATCTAGAATACGATTATCTGTCCCGACGTGGCAGTCTAATCATAAGTTTCGGAGATTCACCAAATAATAAGACTGATGAATTATTATTTATCAGACTCAAATTTTTTGTAACTTTAATAAGTAATAGAAACGTCAAAATAATCAAACAAAAATTTTTATTCTACAACTAAAACACATACCTATAAACCACTTACAAAATGAAAATCGCATTTTTTTGTTTAAACACGATAGTAATACGATTTAATATCAGACATTATGATATAACAGGATATACATAATATGTCTGATATGATCGGATATACTCGTTTATCAAATATCGGACTTTTATGAACCCTGATAAAAATATAGATAAAAAACATAAAAATTGTAAATGTACTTACAAGTTGTTCCACCAGAGTCGCGTCGCGCCTGTCTGCGGGAGCCTTCATAGTGTTTCAGATTATAGTAGGTATTAGATAGATAGTATCTCTTTCTCGAAAATGTCATAAAGACTCATGACACTCATGACATTTGCTAGAAAACTAAAATTATAGATTGTGATCAGAAATTTAATCAAAACGTGTCGCTTAATAAATAATTTTACACCCAATCATTCGTCAATCATTTAACACGAAATAAAACGAAAAAAAGCGAAAATTTAATTAATTGATTAAATAATACTATTTACATTTCAGACTTGTAAGTTAAATGAAATCTGCAGCAGCGATTATCTGAATTAGATATTATGATAGATGACCTTTCACGTTTCGGCTGATCATCATCACGTAATAGCTGGGAGAGAGTGATAGGTGATTGAAATAATCAATCACGTCTTCTAAGCTATACGTATCAACATGTCTTAATAAAATCGTTACTAAATTTTGTGTACACGTCAAGTTTTTAACGTTGCCCCACACTAGAGTATAGTTCTCACGTCTGGGCGTTGTGGTTATACAAGGTGTAACTTAAATAATGCATAACCTCTTAAGGGGTCATTGTAGGTACTCATTTATGAAGAACTTTTATTATAGAACCAAACATGAAATCGCGAAAAAATCACCTTTTCCCTACATTTTGACGAGTTATGCGAACATAAAGTTTTTGTTTCAATTTAAATTATCTGTGTTTATCAGTGGAAACTTGTAAATGACCTTCAGTTTCATATTGTGTAAGGATATTGCCTACTTTAGCTGTAAGTATCCCGAACAAAATAAAATAAAATAATTTTAGGGAACAGTAGATTTTTTTTGCAATTTCAGGTTTGGTTGAGTAAAAGTTGTTCATAATGAATTACCAATGACCCCTTAAGAGGTTGTGTTGTGCGTTTTTTAGGTTACACCTTGTAGAATATGTACCACCTTGTAGAGGTACATTAATCATTACTAAAGACTGTTTGAACTTCTTCATGACTACCATGGATCCGTTTAATTATGATGATTATGAAGCATGATAGTTGTGAGTATGTCATGCTCACTTAAATGTCTCGCTGATGGTGGCGCATGTGTTGGATCACTTGATTCCCAACAAAATGGTTGAGCTGGATGGTCCTGATCCACTCGTCATGTTCGTGAACTAGGGCTTATTTTTAATCTTATATTTTGAATTGTCCTTAAGTTTTTTTTTTTTTTTACATTTTTCTCACATGTAGAAGCAACAAAATTAATATACCTACCCATTATGTTGTAATACGTATCTTAATTTTAAAAAGTGTCCGTGGAGTTTCTTGCCCGTTCTTCTCCATAGAGATCTACGTTTAGGAATTTGGCAACTAGCTTCAACTTTCTGAATAACTGACCGACTCTTTGTCAATTCAAAAGTGCCTATAATTGGTTTAATTGAAATAAATGGTTTGAGTTTTGAGTTCCTTCTTTTCGGTTAGACTGTAGATCTATATTTGGGCGCAATAGGTATCCTGAACAGTTGCTGGAGTGTCTCAAACATCCTTGCCCATCTGAATAACGCTTCTGACTATATTGTGCGTACTAAATTCTTATTTTCAATGCAATTAAATCTTCACTTACTATTTAATGAGTTGTCATTATACTTACTCCCTGGCTGCCTCGATGGTCTAGTGGTCACAAGTGCTACTGGTGAGCATGAGGTCTTAAGTTCGTTTCCCAGCTCGGGCAAAGTGTTACAGGGATTTTATTTATTTATTTATTAAAACTTTATGCACAAGTAAAAAAAATACCGTACAAAGGCGGACTTAATGCCTGAGGCATTTTCTACCAGCCAACCTTAGGGTGGTGCAGAGAGAAGACATGGCAGGTGCAACATAAAGGATAGATAACAAGAAAATAACTATAAAATATAAGAATAAATACATATATATTATATAATTACACAAATACATACATATATATATAAACGGAATAAACTTTGTAAGGAGAAATAACGATCGGTAGAGGAGAAACAACGATCAGTAGAGGAGAAAATGAAGCCAGCAAATCAGCGCTGGGATGCTTCTGCCAACTTATTACGTATATACTCACGTGTCATCACTTTAAAAGACAACCGATTGGTTGCCATCCTGATGTTCAGAGGGAGCGCGTTCCAAAGAAAGACCGCCTGGACAAAGAAAGATGAGTGAATGAATCCAGAGCGGTGAGAAGGACATCGTAGAAGACGATTATTGGAGGACCTAAGGTTTTTACTATGGGCAGAGCATAAGTATTGAATATGGGAAGTCAGATAAGAAGGAGAAGTGGGATTGTCGAGAATAGAAAACAACATAGACAGAGCCCTCAGCTCTCTGCGTTGACGAATGGGTAACCATTTTAACAGCAATCGGTGCGCAGATACATGGTCATACTTACGAAGATTGAAGACGAATCGAATGCAATTATTGAGAAGGCGGTCAAGTTTATTGAGGAGATCTGCATTCAGGTCATAGTAACACACATCACCATAGTCAATTATAGGAAAGATTAGGGACTGCACAAGCATTGCCTTTATGTATGATGGGAGAAGGTTTTTCAACCGATAGAGCGACCGCAACGTTCCGGTGACTTTTTTACTAACCGTAGTGACCTGCTTTCGCCAGTCAAGACGAGTGTCGACATGCAGACCAAGATCCTTAACATCGGAGCTAAACGGAATGATAGAGCCGTCAAAGATTATAGGTGGTACAGTTAAGTCATCCAGCTTTCTTATACTGTAGGGGCTCCCTATTATAATAGCCTGACACTTGGTAGGGTTAACCGCCACTCCAAATCGGTCAGACCAGTCCTTAACCACACCCAAACTCCGGTTTAACTCCTCAATCGCATCTGAAATGTTATCAACACTCGTCTGGCTGTAAAGCTGCAAATCGTCGGCATAAAGATGATACGCAGTGCGAAGCACGGTAGTTATGAGATTAATAAAAATGGAAAACAAAAGAGGAGACAGTATACCGCCTTGAGGGACGCCAGCTACAAGATCACACCAACTTGACGAAGAGTCCCCAGCATGAACAGACTGCTGACGCCCTCGAAGATAAGAGGAAAACCATTGTAATACCTCCGGAGAGACCATAAGATAGGAAAGGATGGACAAAAGGACTTCGTGACTGACGGTATTAAAAGCATTGGAGAAGTCAATTAACACTAAGACTGTAACTTTAGTGTCTTCCATTCCCCGCCTTATATCGTCAGTCACTTTAAGGAGAGCTGAAACGGTACTGTGCCCGGGCCTGAAACCGGATTGAAAGGGACTAATGAGGGAATTGTGGTGAATAAAGTGGGAGAATTGTTTATGAACACAGGCCTCGAGCACTTTAGACAAAAAGGGAAGGATGGAAATTGGGCGAAAGTGACTAGGAAGAGAGCAGGTGGGTATCTTAGGCAGGGGCCGAACAAGGGCTTTTCGCCACAGGGAGGGGAAAACACCGGTGTAAAGGGAGAAGTTTATTATGTGGGAGATTGCAGGAAGTAGTTGGTCAAGAGCCATGACGATCATATGGCGGCTGATATTATCGCAGCCAACGGCTTTTGATTTAATGGAAAGGATAATCTTTCTGATCTCGCCTGGGTCGACTGGGGTGAAGACAAAGGGGTTAATTTTGGGACGCGTCAGACCAGCAAGGTAGTCGAGGGTTTGACATTGGGTTAGACTATCTAGAGTGGGAACAGTGGAGAAATGGCGATTTAGATCGTCCAAGCCAATTGTTTTAGGAAGGTCCAAATGTCGCGATTTGCCGATACCTAAAGTTCCAAGGAACTTCCAAACATCGGCAGGAGAAGAAGAAGTGATATTATTTTTTTTCTTTTTTCCAGATTTTCTTTTTTCCAGATTTTCTATCTGGAATTTCTCAATAGCAGCCCGGAGTGTGGATTTGTGCCCTGTTGATAGCAATAGGCTCGCCCCCTATTACATATCTGTCGAAATGTGGGTGTAGGTACTATAAGTACACCTCTGCCCAACCTTTCGGAGAAACGGCGTGATTTTGTTATTTAATGTGCTGTCATGTCAAACATAGAATATTGCTAAGTTTTTATTCTGTTTTAGAAGCTTTTATTTAAGCAGTTAAATAAGTGTTTTATCACCAAATTTATCAAAACATGATGATCTTCGATTCGCACCTACCGTTTCACAATATTTATATCAGAACTTTAACATAAATAACTTAGATAATACATTTTATTTTCTCAAATACTTTGCATATACTTACATAGGAATCTAGAAACCATAAAACGAACTTAATAGGTATATAAAATATCGATGACAATTTACAACTTTCTCGGAATATATTCTGAAGGTGAGGTCAAGGCCGAAAAGAGGTTTTAAATAGTTTTAAATAATTTAAAATTCTTTAAATGGCGACCTACCGTCTAACGGTTTCTTTGAATTATTATTATGAGAATGTGAATCGTTAGTGTTTTATATTATGATCATGGAACATTGTACAGGTGTTGGTGAGAAATATATGGCTAATACATATTTTATTATGTTTTTTTATTGAGTGGTGTATGGTAAATAGTTTTGTGATAGCTTTCCCTTCTGTTTTGTGTAGGATGCTATTAAAGTTGTTGGCGAGCTAAGAAAGTGAATATTATTTCCGGCTCTGGGGGCTTTTAACTTCTAAGGTTGGTAACGTCCTATGAAATTTTTCTTGTGCCCGTAAAAGTATGGTATTAAAATAGCACACTTGTTACAAACTAGCGACCCAGCCCTGCTACGCACGGTTCTTACGACTGGACAAAACATGAAGGTTTTTATATTATATTTATAAGTGAAATATTAAAGTACTATACATATAATCCTTCTAGAATAAATTCTCTAAATGATAGTGAAAACCGTATCACAATTCGTTGCGTATTTTAGAAGAACAACGCGGCCACACAGTTAGATAAGAAAATAAATAAATAAAAAATATAAAAGTTTATTTCATCAACCTAAAAGCGACTTTATTTTGTAATATGTATAAATACAGATATATAAGTGTGCTGTACTTAGGTACAGCATTTCACTGGGGGCAGGCAATAGCAATCATCACTAATTTTTCATTAATAATGTATTTTTTACGCAGTCATTAAAAGGACCGAGCGGTAAAAAAAACTAAGTCCCACCACATATTATTTGTTTAAAAATACAATTTAAATTAATAAAAAAAATCAATATAGCTATGTTATGCTGTGTCATTTTAACGTTTTCTGCTACTAACGACCGACACACAGAGGGCGAACGGTTTAACCTCTGACCAATCGGTGTCATAAGCATGTGCCACCTATAAATTTAATATTAAATATGACACTTTATTTTATTATAAACAGCTTTGAAGTTAGAAAGCATGACCCCTGACAATTTATAGGAATGCCCCTTGAAATACGCTTAAAATTAAAGTAAAATTTACACAACAAAATGTAGGTACTCATTGTAATTTATTCATTATACGAAGTATAAAGTCAATGATAATTAATTACCTAGCTTGCAGGTACAACACTTTTAAGACAAATAAAAAAAGGAGATGGTCAAAAGACTTAATGTAAAAGCAGAGAAGTGATTCTCAAATTAAACGTACATACACTAGTCTTAATATTTTTGACCGGGTTGACCGTAGGCACGAGCCGATGCGCAGAATGCAAAACTGAGGTATCAGTTGGGACGATGATGGGGAAGCGCGGGATATACATTCCGCCACCAAGATGGCGGTCATAACCGTATTGTTTATTATATACATTGTAAAAGTACGCCTAATTAATTATTCAATATTACTTAGTGTATAGAAGAATACTGTTTCACCTCAGTCTTCGTATGTAGCTTTAGCACAACGTAAGTAGGTAAGGAACCCTGTCATTGGATTAAAAAGACAGAATAGGAAAAGATCCAATTCCAATTGATTCACTAATAAAAAAAACTTTTTCCAGTAACAAATCGCAAGACACAGTACAATAACATACCTAATCTCGTCGATTATATGTGTCTATATATCTATCTATATAAATAAAAAGAGAAGTCCTGACTGACTCACTGACTCATCAACGCCCAGCCCAAACCCTTGAACCTAGAAAGCTGAAATTTTGCACAGAGGTTCCCTTTATAATGTAGACAAGGAACAAGGAAGGATTTCCCGGACCGGAATAAAAAGTAGCCTATGTGTTAATCCAGGGTAAAAGCTATCTACATACCAAATTTCATCCAAATCGGTCTAGCCGTTTAAGCGTGAAGAAGTAACAAACATACAAAAATACACACAAGCTTCGCCTTTATAATATTAGTGTGATAAATTAGGATTCACACCTCATGACAAAATGACTATCACTTTTCGACCAACAAGACTTACACAACCTTTTGCTTACCTAATAAAAGGTAAAAGACGCAATGACCCAATCATGACCCAATCCCAGGCAAATTATTAAAAGCTGTTCGCAGTAGCCAATCGCCTGCGTGCCATAATAACGACAATATACTACAAGATACAATGTTAACTATGGCTAAACAGTTACATCCTTAATCTTCGGTATATCTGTTTACAGGTAACTGTAAAAGGAGGTAAGTACATGTGTGCAACTTATCAACGTAGGACTGGATGTGGTAGTGAGGTTATAGTTGGAGAGAAGTCTTTTTGAGCGTGGTTTAGACGATGTAGATGAGTTAGCTAAGTTTGTCATCTGGAGTTTTTCGGAGTGTCTGTCATTAGTGCGACAAACATGGTGCGACATGTCAGTAGTTCAACAGGTCGTTTGTTCGACAGGTCGTTAGTGCGACAGGTCTTTAGTTCGACAAGCAATGTACGTTTAACAAATATGACTTCTAGGTAATACGGTGCTTGATACCGATGGGGCTACTACTTTTTACAAGCTTTTATTTAGTTTCACCCGTCACAGTGGCTGTCTGTTTGTCGGTATTATAATATATCTTGACCCACTTCCCGGTTTCCGATTGAGCTGAAATTTTACATGCACATGTAAATCGGACGACAGTGCAATATTATTATGACATGGAGCTGATTTGAAGATAGAGTCGGCAGGTGTGGCCATGGGAAGTCAGTAATAAAACGACGCAATCGTGCGAATAAGGGAAAATAAATCTAATGATAGTAAAATTAATACTAAGTCATGACGATTTAGCCGGTAAGTTGTAGATCAGTTTGAATTCAATAAATATTTATTTATTTGCATAATGTACACTCAGTTAGAATAAAACTTTTTTTTTTTCTAGTGGATGGGAAATCATCAATGACTTCTCCCGCTGTAGGCGGAGCGGGAGGGCGTGTCAGACTTTCACAGACTATAACCTGTATCTGGTATCTCTTTTGAACAACCCGCGACCCCGGCAGGCATCGGCCCTATCGGATTTCATCACTGCTGACATCTCTTTGAGGCGCGTGAAACACAACACGCCATCGACCCGGGCCTGTAGTGCTATTCTGTAAATATCTCACCGTGAAAACATGAGTGAAGTGATCTTAAAGTGAGCTGTCAATAGTGTCAACCCCTAGCATCAGGTGGGATGACGGCTCACTGCACGCTCACTTCACCTGAGTTATCACGGTGAGATGTTTACAGAATAGCACTACTGGTCCTTACCGGATGGCGAGCTACCCATTGCTCGACGCTCGCAAGCCCGCGCCTACGGTGGCCGGGAATAGGCGACTAGGAACGTGAGGGTGCAAAGGTTGGTTCTCCCTCACGCGTTCCGCCTCCTCCTTCGGTAGCATTACTGCTTCGCAGAAGGAGGTGACGGCCTCCCACGCACTCTCGCTCCGTACCATGGCCTGGACCAGGTTCGGACGCGAGATATCGCCGGCGCCGATCGCCTCTGGGTAGCCGGATAGACCTGGACTGTATGCTACCGTGTCCTCCGGACGATCCACACAATGGTGATACCGGGCGTTTCCTCCAGCCTTATCCGGAATTAGGATAAAACTTAAGAGTACGTGGCCCTGTTAGGGCGCAGTAAGTATTATATTACCTTTATCTTATTGGAAAATAAACATCACAATAATATTATTTAAACTTTATTTTAGACAATATCCATAACCTATTTTAAAAACAGTTTTCCTTCATTAAACCACACTTACATCACACGCGATAAATTTCTTATCCCATACATTTTTAAATCTCCCAGTCCCTAGTAAAAACATTAATCACTTTCATCCTCAAACCACGCTCAACTCAACTAAAACTGCAAGACTCATCCAGCTATCTCTTTACCAGTGCCTCGTTCACACAGCCACCTAATCAACGAACCAGGCACACTTGTGTGCGTTGTCATTCTACTTTCTACATAATTTTTTACACTGCCAAGTCTATAGTGCAGCTTCTAATATTAATTTATAGTTTAAACTTTGTTTTCTATACGCTGAGACAGGAGATTTTTCTGGCCTTGTAGTTTTTTCGTTCTTTGTAAAATTGTTATTGTGTTTTTTATGTATTAATTTTCTATTTCCTGTGCCAGTCTTGGATAAATACTTTTTCTTTGTTTCTTACTTTCTTTTCTCTGATGTTTTTTTTTTTGTATAAATTCGATCTTAAAAATATTTCCGTTTGTGAATATAAATTGATGATTAGTTGTGCTAGTAGCGGTTGTAGTTTGATTAATGGAATAATGATATGTTTTGTGAATTTTAATTTTGTGGAGTAGGAGATAGTTTGTAATAAAAATGTATAAAAACTACTGTTAACTATTTTATGATAAACTATTAGAAGAAGTAAATAATTGTCTTACGGTATCCAGCTACGTATCCGTATTAGGTATAATCGGCTCATCGGTATACAATTATATTAAAAAATATAGAAGCTAACTTTATTTGCCTTAATGATTCTTTTTCATTAACATTCCAATAGGGATGGCACCAATTTTTTTTTTCTGTCCGATATGTAGTTTATTAATAATATTGACACGTATTTTTTCTATTTTTACGTCCTTAATCAAAAGATTACGGCGATACATAGAGTTAAAATGTAGCATGACGTCACTCATTGTTAGATTTTATACGTAGTTTGTTACAGTTGTGAAGTAGCGAGCCCCCACTCCCTAACTTTAATACATTTTATCTAAGTTTTTTGTTTTGACCGAAGGACTAAATATATATTATATTTTTACCCAGGCATCATTCCTATTCTTCATATTATTTTATAGATATTCGTCGCCAAGAAAAATTACACCTTCTAATTTTTTTATATTATATAATTCATAGTCAGGGCTATGAATAAATGTCACATATACAGGTCTGGTCATCCGCACCATGTTTGCTTTGTAGTCCTACTGAGATAGCATCTCGAGATACGTCTCAAGATAAATCGACTATTGTAATCGCTTATTAACCTGTAACTTTGAGTATGGTAACATAATTAGTTTTAAGTAGCGCTGTAAGTATTTTGATAAAATGATAAGCATGTCTTAGTAGAGATGAGATCAATACAATGTTGATGGCTAGATCACCTGGTGTTTTAAATAGTTTTTTTATAATTAAGTGTTAAGAAGCTGGTAGAATTACTCATTATTTTTCTAGGTATAGGCAATCGGGTTTTAAAATGAATAAATTAGCAAGAATGCTAGAATACTACGCAGAAACTTTTATTAATGATGGGGAAAACTTCATAAAATTCAAGTTTTTGGGGTTTTCCTGCACATGCAAACAGATACACAAAATCGAGAAAATTATTATAAGTACCTAAAACTTAATTGTGATGAAGCCATTAGACTTTACGACGCCGACGCCCAAATAGGCATAGAATCGTGAGAAAACTTGTTTAATTCAAATTTTATAATGTACAAATGCCATTCCCAGATCAATGTTAGATTAGGAGATTACTGACTAGTGAAATTTATTTACATTAAATATAAAATCAAAATTAAATCTTCTCAGGGATTAATTACATAAACAGCAATAACAAACTCTTTTATTACGAGATGAAACTAAACGGAAGTTGATGATGACATTAAGATTATCGTCACCGCTCTCACTTGACACTTTGAATAAACATACCCGAATTATATTTGCCGTTTTCACAACGCTTTTCCAACCACGTATATATTTTAATAGCCACACTAAAACCACTCAAAGGGCCCGCACCACAGATGCATACTACAATTAATTAGTTAGTAAATTAATATGCAAATAAAAACATTAAAAAATATATCGACGTCGCGATAGGGAAGGGAAAGACATCGTCACTAATTCCACTAGTTACGTATCTACTTTGAACAAGTGGTACGATAAATATCGATGGTCAATAACTCATTTTAATTGAATCATTCCGGCTAATAGTGCTTTCTAGACGTTTGACAGCACCGTCATTAGAGACATGATAGAGACAGAAGACTGGATCTCGATTAATAAGTACGTCGTTTTAGTTTTAAATTCGATATACGTTTTATTGAAATGTTTATCTTTTTAATGATACAAAGATTTTTATTGTCGAGATAGATTATTCTTAATGAAGTTGTAATGTCAAAGATTTTATCCGAGTAAAAGTTGTTAATCCATCGCATATTAAAGACTTTCTATCTTATCTTATTATACGTCAAACGTGTTAAATTACTCTAAACGATTATGCATTTCTAATCCTAGTTTCGATAAAACAAAAAATTACAACAAAAACTGTGCACCTCTCTTTTAATTTACTTTCAAAAACAAAAAATATGGCAACACGTTTTCGCTTCGCCATAGTTTAAAAAACGAAAACGTAGAATTGAAATACGGCCTCGTTTTAATTTCTGGTCAGTTCGCGGCGAGCGACAAATAAAGTGGCGATCCCGAGATGGTTATCTGCGGACAAATCGTCGTGTGTGTTGCGTACGCGCAGCGGTGAGAACCTAACGCACCTGTACCGGTCGGTGGGCTATTAGGGATGGGCAAGTGTCGATAGTTTTCATGTTATTTTATTAAGTTGTGTTATCTTTGTGGTAAATGTGTTTGTGTTTTTCTCTACTAAATATTATTGTATGTGATACTTTGCTTATGAAGAAACGAAGCTTGAAAATTATTTAGCTAACGAAGTTATTGACCATCCCAAGCTAAAGAAAGTAAATTAATAAAATCATCTTATTTTAAAGCAATGTAATCGTGTTTAAAAAAGATTTTTGTTACAATCAATAAATACCTCATAAGTATGTCCATTAAAATTAAATACACAGTAATACCTGTTTTCTTTTATCTAGATAATAATAGCAAATAAAACTAGAAAAGACACAACCACAAACCTATCAAAATCTAATCTCCCATTTATCGACATCCAATCCGCTACCGCGTTATCGATAGCCGATCAACTATCGATATCTATCGGCATTGCCCCTAGATCTCACGCAGCGCCGTCCCGGTCCATCGGGCCCGTTCGTTGCGAGTCACATCATAAATCACGCACTAATAGCCGGTAAACTCATTCGCTAATCCGAATCGAACAACTGCGGGACGACCACGAACATTGCGCGAACGCAACTCGCTGTTTTTTCCATTGGAAGCTTCGGTATAATTATTTCAACGGAATAATTAGTTGGTATTAAGGAGATGTTGTTTTTGGTTGAAATATCATAATTAAATTACAATCACATGAAAAAAGTTTTAAGTATAAATAAAACTTTTTTGTTTTAACTTTTTCCTTGTATATTTTTACACCGGTATCTCTAGTTGCGGGGTCAAATAGCAGTCGTTCCGTGTAAAACACAGATACTGCATCTGGTTAGACTGGAAGTCAACCCAGCTTACTTACTTGAGAAAAGGCTAAGAAGGTGATGATGCGTAAGTTTTATATGAGGTGGGAAACCTTTAAATAATGATGGGACTATCCGTACTTGTACCTATAAAACCGGTAAGTAACCGCTAAAGATTGCAGGTTTATATAGAAAGTAACAGTATTCGTCTCGTATTCTCTTTAATGAATAGCACAAGTTGCTCAAGCTCCTAAGATATTTCATTCAGATCTTTGTTTATGTCAAATTATGGTAATTGATTTAATTAATTAGAAGCTGTACTTTAGTCGCATACCTAATATTGTAACCTGTTTTAATAATAAGATTGCGTAAATGAAACTTATTCAAAGAATATTGTTGTAAGTTTTGATGAAAGAGTATTCATGCAAAGATTTAGATCGTTAGAGTCGCCCTACCGCGTTAAAAGATAGTCGCGTTTCTGTTTCGTTTTGAAACCTCTAACACACAATGCCGCAGTGACTTGATGGAAACGGTATTTAATAACGTGTGAGCTCACTCTGGACACTTTTTCGCGTGACTTAGTACGGCGAGAGCAAATCTAGTGATTTAAATCTTCTAGCATTAATGTAAATAACATTTAACAATTCTAGTAACGTGTTTTTTTGAGATTGTACATTAGTTTCTGACTCGAATAGAATCTTTATTATTGAATAAAATGAAATTGACTATGCACAGCATCTACCCTTGGGCTTTTGGCTACTTACATATTTGTGTTTGGCTTTGCTGTCATCAGAGAAGGATAAAAAACCAGTCTGGATCGCTGTCACTTTTTTATATTGTGCAACATAAACAATTTTTCTTCCTTCTTTTTGTTTGTTATAATGTGAAGACATTATCATCATCACTCTCCTGCCCTAATTCCAATTTATTTGGGGTATCTGTATATTTATTAAGGTCTGTATATTTATTGATGATCAAGATTGATTTATTACTTGTTCATCACTCAATAAATCTAGAATGAAGCTAAACTGTATTGTTATCCCACTCCCTCTCACCGAGAGGAGGCCTGTGTCCCAGCAGTGGGGAAATTATAGGCTGATTATGATTATGATGTATTGTTACCTATTTTCGATTCATGTAGTGTTGTGTTGTGTAAAGTTATATTAAGTGTTAAAGCTCTACTTGAAGAAACCATGTTGAACACAAATGTGTGTGGGTGGTAGGTTGATAAACTGCTCTGTGTAATGACAGGTTATTATCGCCTATCTCTTGGTACCTAGCCTTCCTACCAACGCGTTAGAATCCCTAGCAAATCTACACTACCAATTTATATAATAGGAATAGGACTTTCTTTCAATGAAATACATCGAGGGATCATAAAAAAGTCAGTATTATACATCGTTTTTCCGAAAGTTGTCGCAGAAATTCTTAAATGTCTGCTAAAAAAAAATGTAAGCTAAAACAAATGACGATACCAAATAACACTATCAATCTAGATTGATAGTGTTATTTGGTATCGTCATTTGTTTTAGCTGGTTTTTGTCATAATCTTCAGTAGTAGTAGTAGTAGTAGTAGTAGTAGTAGTAGTAGTAGTAGTAGTTCTTGTCTTTTTTTCACTATTTTGAGAGTTTCATCTTGTAATGTTTGAAATATAGTAAAATTAACCAAATGGTTAACTAGTTAATGGTTAAAAGATTGCCACTGTTTACACTTACACCCTTTACAACCTATTAAGGGGTCATTTTACTCATCATTATGAACAACTTTTACTATGGGATCAAATCTGAAATCCCGAAAAAAAAATCGGCTGTTCAGTAGCTGTTCCCTACATTTATGTTCGCATAATTCGTCAAAATGTAGGGCTACAGCTGATTTTTTCTTCGCGATTTCAGATTTGGTCCCATAGTAAAAGTACAATGACCCCTTTAAAGATTGCCACTGTTTACACTTACATTCTTACACTGTGTACACTTCTATCTCTATTTTACGAAGTTTATATCTCTTTTTATAGAAAGTGACATTAGTTTTTCTTCATTTTTAATTATTCACATCGCACCCTAGAAATCTTTCTACAATCCATCATTTTGTCTTCCGATTCCACGGTGGTCATGCAACACGTGCAAGGCAATTTCAATTAATATCAAAACTACTCCAACTCTCCAACCTCTTGCTGCAGTACAAAGCCACGTACTTACCTGAAACAATTAAGTATGGACGTTAGAAAACGGACGATCAATTTAGAAACCTGATTTCTTCAACTGACTTAGGACAAGCCTTCGATTCAGTAAAGCGTAGTTAAGTCAATGGCGCAACGGTTATTAAAGGCAGAATTAACTACAGATAAATTGAGTCTATGTAGGTAGGTACGAGTATACTGTCAAAGTCTGAAAGTACGTTTTTAACTGGATTCCTAGAATCTGTCTAATGAAATTGGTCTTAATTGTACCTAATCTAGAGATCAGTAAAGATTGATCGATATCATAGAATTAGATGTTACTTTCGGTATGGTAGGATACATGAGAATCTCTTCAGGAATAGATACAAACATGTAATAAAATCAACCTTTTTATAGGCGATGAACCCGCTGTAATTAATAAAAGACTACCTATAATGCAAGACCACACAGACAAACGTCTTACATAAAATAAATTCCCATTAATAATTACTCTACGCAATAAAAACAGTGACAAATTGCGAACGAAACGCCTGCGCAGAAAGACAGCCATCCGTTTTTCCCGACTTTTACGACTCAAAAGGCTTATTTCCCTTCGCCACAGAAATAAATTTAAAAGCACGTCCTTTAAATTATCGTATTGCCAGTCTCTTTTTGAAATCTAAATTTACTTTGCGCAACGACAATTCTAGTTTTCAAGTCGGTGTATAGATAAGGGGACGTCCTACGCTGTTAGATGGACAGCCTAGTAACCGGTCGAGTCTGATTGTGAAGTATAATGAAAAATACCGCTTGATCTGCGGCTTCGTTTAGACATCGGTAACGGGTATGTTTCTTAATGCGGGAGAGGAATTATAAGTAATTAGTGCGAGGATTTGTAACTTTATTAATTTTATTTCGTTCTCCTCTATTAGCTGGTTGATAAATAGAGCTTCCCACTAGTGACGATATTATCTGAGTACTGTAGAGGTTTGTTGCATTGGTCAACCTTAGTATGTTACTGGCTGACATTTTATCATTCAAACATCGAATTACTTTTGAAAATAAGTGACAGGAGTCAGCCGGCCACGGGCCGATGTGGTAGTTGTAAAAATATGTATTTATTTAAATATGATTAATAAGGTTAATATGGGCGAGAGGCATTAAATTAAACCACTTATACTTTGTATCATTTTCAGCCTCTTTACTAAAAATCAGATAAATAGAAGCAATAGTTTAGTCACAGGATTATTTTTTAGTTTTTTTTTTTTTTTGTTGAAACACGCCGTATCTGCCCTAACAGCTGACTAAATATGTTGTTGAAATTCTGTCGTTTAAAGGACCTTAAAACGACAGAATTTTTGACGCGACGTTGCCGTTTTGTTACGCACGTCAGTGGAAATGTCTACAAAGGATGTTTAAATTATAATTAGATCATTAAGCTATTTTATTTCTTCGATAAAAGATTTTTTATTATTTTTCTTCTAAACTTTTTTTTAATACTTCCGAGTTAACACTATGCATCTATAGTATATGTGGTTTAATTTAATGCCTCTCGCTCATATCAACCTTGTATAACAGTGTTATAAGCGAATCAGCGGGCTATCCCCCTGTGAGGTTCGAGCCCTCAAGTACCTAGGTAGGGGAAAGTTCATCAAACAACACGATGAACTTTCGAGTGATTAATTTGTCATATTAGCTTGAGCTAGAAAACAAATTGAAGATGGAGAAGATCCACGATCTGCAGAACACCAAATTGTTTTGATAATAATGCTACTGCCAAACCTGCGCGTCAAGTAGCGCGAACCACGAACTTAATTTTTAGTGAATAGTCTTGTGAATAGTATTGTGAATGAAATTTTTGTGTAAACAGAGTCTCATATTACGTCTCTCAATCGTTTCGATTGCGTAACATGAAGTCTTTGTCATGCATCAAACTATTTTGTCTTAAATTAACTATAGAAACTTACTAAGGAACTAAGTACACACAAATAATATTTTATGAACTAATTTACTTAGTAAGTCCAAGATCGGTCATTGCATTGCATTTAATTAGGTTTATTTTTACATGTTATGAATAGACATGAATATGAATAGCCAAATACTTCAAAACAGATTCAATAGATCGCGTCCCGTACGCAATCCATTGAGTCCGTATTTGAAAAAATATTAAATCAGGATAATTTTTTTGCAAAACTCCGTATTTTACCACGAAGATTGTGTGATATTTGAGGGTTGACATTGTAAAGCCTTATTGTCATCATAAATGGTAAAAATGATAGTCACATTCATAAAATTCTCACTTTGATCAAAGTAGACAAGCTCTACACACGTCTGACCACAAGACGCGTGTACCCCGCTTTGCAAAAGCGGTCTTCCCACGTTACAGTCGCGCAGGTGTGCAAGGCGCCTTATGATAACCCGAGCAGCGTCTGCCGTGCGACTGACGCTCCCGCTTCGCAGTCGGTTTGGTCGCGCAGGTGTAGTCGAAGCTTAAAGGTGACGACGACTCACAATTGAACTATCAGTATCGTTTTCTCACTCTAACAAAACGTTGCAACCGGAAATTATCTGAAAGTGATGATAAGTGCTGGTGGGCTTGAGTGACTGGGGGCGGTGCGTTTTCGCCGAATGCCGTTCCGTTCGCCTTCATAGGGAATATTTATTTTTAGCAACACAAATATGAATGTTTGAAAAATCACAGATATACTAAACCATAGATAATAAAATAGTTTGTTTATAAAAAAAAAAACATGAAAATATCAAAAGAAAATCAATAAATACATTGTTTGAAAATAATATAGTTTTTATGTTTTGACATTATTTCCTGAATTTATTTCAAAATATTTTGCTACAATACTTAAATATGTCAATCAATTTATTTATTTATTTATTTATATATACTTTATTGTACACCACAAAAATACATAACAAAAAAAAAGACACAAACTACAAAATATACAATGGGCGGCCTTATCGCTTTCTGCAATCTCTTCCAGGCAACCATAGAATGGACAGTGATTTGCCTGGATATGAAATGGGGCTGTCTTTGGTGCAAATAATAAGTGCCTACTTACAATATTATACTAAAATAGATACATACATAACCTAAATAATAGATACATAAATACATACATACTAAATATAAGCAACGAAAACAAATGAAGACTAAAGATATTTACAGTTACGTGAACACGATCACAACGACAAATAATCAATCTGCCTAGCCTTTTCCCAACTATGTTGGGGTCGGCTTCCAGTCTAACCGGATGCAGCTGAATACCAGTATTTTACATGGCGCGACTGCCTATCTGACCTCCACAACCCAGTAACTGGGTAATACGATATCTCTTGTTAAGACTGTTTGTCAGATTTTCGGGCTTCTGACTACCGGTAACGACTGTCAAAGATCCACGAATGGCAGCCGGCACCAACGGCTTAACGCGCTTTCCGAGGCACGGAGGAGTCTCGATTTGTAAAGATGGTCACCCATCCACTGACCAACCCCGGCAAGCGTAGCTACAACACTTCAATACAATATACGCGTACAATACTTAAATATGTATTCACATATAAAATTAATGTGTACGCGTTCTAGTGTAATATACAATTTTTACCTTGCTTGCATTATTTATTTGAAGGCGTAATGTAATGACAGATTTAAAAGTCACTAAAATCATATACAGGGTGTCCAGTAAATAGCACGACATACTGCAGGAGGTGATAGCTTGGGTCAATACCTATCAAAACAACACAATATATGTTCAGCAAAATCTTATGGATTTTTTTTCACCACTGTAGGTTAAAGTTATGCGAAAAGAAAATCGTTATGTGAAAATTTAAACAAAAAATACTATTTCTTGAAAACATTCTTGTTTTTGATAAAAAAAAGACTTATCAATGAGTAAAGTAACTATTCACGAATAATTTGATGTAAAAAAAATAATAGAAAAGGAATGTTTCATTACGAGATGCTTAAAAATCTGTTTCAAGGTAGAGATTTTTCGATATTTCGGAAAATTTTGTAAAACTGTAAATCCGTAAGATTTTGCTGAACATATATTGTGTTGTTTTGGTAGGTATTGACCCAAGCTATCACCCCCTGCAGTATGTCGTGCTATTTACTGGACACCCTGTATGTATCTGCATTTTAAGTGTAAATAAAATCATTCTTAAACTGCTAATTACCTCTTTCACTTTCAACACCAAGCATAGCAATCTATTTCGCATTCCCAAACCCGTATCATCTTCAATCAAACCCCTCTTTTGCCGCGTCGTTTAAAAAACCCGGTTCTTTCAAACAAAAAGTTAAAAACCAACCCAAAAAATCTCATCACAATCGTGACGTATTAAAACGGACACGTTCAAATCGGGCATGAAAATAATAACCCACGAATCGCTCCTGATTATAATTGGTGGGTGCTCTTGCGCCGGTCCGCACGCGTACAGTTACGCTATAAACTATCATTAGGGCGATGCGCACTTTGTGAGGGAATTACCGCGGTTTTATTTGTTAGGTTTGTGAAATTGAGCATTGCAGGGTTGGCTGTATTTATTTGTTGTTGGTTTCAAGGTATGATTATAAGTTTAATATTGTTTTTGAAAGATCTATGGTTGTAAGGCAAATTGTCTTTGGCGTTATCGTGCTAGTATTGGTGGCCATGTGAACTGACAGACTTCTTTGAAAGTAAGCTATAAGAGCTTAAGCCAGCTTATAATTATTTCATAGAATTAAGCCCCGTCAATATAAGTTTATCTCTTGTCCGCCCTTTCCATGACTTCAGCATAATGATATAAAAGTAAATCCTGTTCTATATTTCCATATATTTCTTTATATTTAAGAGTAAACTATTCTGACGGAGCTCGTGGTTAAGTAATAATAGCTGCACGGGTCGACCCATCAGGTTAAAAGCTACGCTTGCCGCAGTTGGTCCGTGGATGGGTGACCATATTTACATGCCAAGACTCCTCCGTGCCTCGGAAAGCTCGTTAACCGTTGGTTCCGGCTGTCATTCATGGATCTTTGACAGTCGTTACGGGTCGTCAGATGACCGAAAGTCTGACAACCAGTCTAACCAAGGTCAGATATGCAGTCGCTCCATGTGAAACACTGGTATTCAGTTGCATCAGGTTAGACTGGAAGCCGACTTCAACATAGTAGGCAGATTGATTGAGGTAATTGACCTTGACATTATCCATTAAGATAAGTTCTTTTCTACGCATTAAAAACATTAAATAAGGCTTTCGGTTGTATTTATAGCACTCTTGGTACTTCAATTTTTCCATAAAATATTCTTCTCCATCCTTTGTAACATCAGTATCGGTGACCTCATCATTAGAGCTATTGCTACTGTTACTCAAATTAGTTTTAATTTTAGCAGCGGTACCTTCAGAGAAATATTCTTTCCTTATAGCCCATAAATCACCAACATCCTTCAAAACAATACTGGCAACCCTGTCACACAAGTCCATACATTTTTATGAAGGTAGTTTGCGATTTTCCATAGTCAATAAACAGATTAGGTTGATTGTTTGATTTCGACCGATCGATCAAGTTGAATATCTAATTCGTTGTTGATTGTACGTCTATTGTGATTCGAAGCAGGCTACGGGATTGAAAGATTGTAATTGGTATTATTGGAATATTGGCTAACGTTAAAATTGCCAGCCTTTAGGTGGAGTTGATTGAGCGGTTGAGTTTTGAAATGCTTAATTTAGGCTTTGAAGGCGGTGAGTTTCATCGGTTTATTGTCATTCATCTTTTCTTTTTTTTTTGTATATTCGTCCATTATCCTACTTCATTGTTCTGGTATATCATCCAACGTTTCTTTATTATTTGTATATACTCATTCGTTTATTTTAATTGCATTGAAATTTTATTCTATTCTGATCGCATTCATTCATTCATTATCATTATTATTTTTTTCTTTCATTTTATTCTTTTTTTTTTTGTTGCAGTATTGTGAAATTTTATTTTATAGGTATTATGGGTTTTGCCTGAATTAAATGAATTGTATTTTTTATAGCCATTTTTCTGAATATAGCCTTTTTGTATTTTTATGGATTACAAGTTCCTCAACATAATGGGAATTATTAAAAGATCATGGAAGTTACAGAGATTTCTATATAGTGTCTCTTCTTTTTCCCAACTGCTAAGAAAGCTCTATGCTTTTGGGATTCCTAATTAACTTTAGATAAAGATTCATAATGTCTCTTTGTTTTTGATTGAACATCTATTGTGATTTAAAGCAGGCTACGGGATTGAAAGATAAAGAAGTGAAGAGAGTGAGTGTGAATGAGTGAGTGTGTTTGAAGTGGTATTTTAAGGATTGTATTGAGGAGCCGGATTTTGATGTTCAAGTATCGTCAAAAGCGGTGTTTACTTTGATAATACTGTGGTTGAATGATAAACTACTTCTGGTAATGGTGACGATGCTTAGTTCATTTCGCTGCTTTTCATAAATAACCACACAATCCAAAAAAAGCAAATTTACAGGGTAGCCATTTGAAAATCAAACAAAATATTTGCTGTCACAACTTTTATTATATTCGAGTAATGAAAACATGAAATGTATAAATCTAAAGGGTATTAATCAAGGTTTCAATGAATATAAAAAAAATTAGGTTCTTAGTTTTGAATATCATAATTAATTTTAAAAAACTGAGGAGTGTTAGACTTATGACAACATTAGTTTTGTTATATTATTGTGAATAGTGGCATAATTCAAAATATTGTATTTGTGTAGTTCTCAATTTTTCGTTTAGAATGACATAACTGGCAATATGTTCTACAAAATATAAAAACATTTTTATAATAGTAACACATTTGCGATTATGATTATATTCATGAAAAATATCCCTGAATTCAAATATTTTTTTTGGTTATATGTTAAAACCATTGGATTGAATTTCTCTGAAGAATAACATAATTTTGGTTATGCTATGGTGAATTAACATTAAAACCTGAAAAAATACATTATTTTATGGATAAGTAATTTTAGAAAAAAGATGCTATCATAAATAATAATATTAAAATTCCGATTCCTGCTCGTGTCCCATGTTTTTCCGAATTTCTTAAGAATTTCTTTACAAATTTATTAATAGCTTACATGTGCCAAAAACATGGTTAAAAACACAAAAATACAATAAAAATTAGTAATATTGAATCGATACTTTCCACACTGCAAAGTATGGAGTATTGAGTCGGTGGTTTCTCGATAAATATTACCTAACGACCTATGTGACGTTTAAAAGAATGAAATAGATTCGGACATTCATGTGACATTGGCAGGACACGATGGCTCAGTGGTTAGAGTGCCGGTACGGTAAGCCGGAGGTCGTGGGTTCGATTTCTGCTCGAGTCCCATGTTTTTCCGAATTTCTTTAGAAATTTATTAATAGCTTACATGTGAAAAACACAAAAAAAAAACAATATTAAATCTCAAACTAATAGGAACATAAAAGTAGTCCACATTGTAATAATTGCAATATGAAAAGAACACAAATTGCTACGAAGCCTATTAAAATAATCTTTTATTATAACAATAATATAGGTGACAAAAATTAGGAACCGTAATAAACATAAAAAAAAATCTAACAAACTTATACTTCTTCTTCTTATAAAACAATATAATATAATAAGGCAATTATTGCATAATCATCAGTCTTGTTCAGGTATATAAAGGATACTAGAGAGTCTCATAAAACGGTTTATAAAATCTTGGTACGATATTTTTCCTTATAAGTTCAAGCAAACCCTTTTTCACAGTGACATTTCTGGCAGTGTTTCTTGTTTTGCCAATTTTGTCTATCACTACTGTTTAAAACACAGTGTCCTCGTATGATGTTTTATATGAAAAACAGTAATTATTAGAGTCACTAGACTCCACTTTCAAAATTTTGACATCTCCTAGCTTTAAAGTTTCCTTTTCCACGTTGTTGGAAATTTTTTTACCTATAGTTGAAGCTAACGCTTTTATATCAAAAAAGTCATCGTGTACTAATTCGTTTACTTGATATGATTTGCCTGTTTTTTTAGCATTTCTTATAATATGCACATACTGATCAGGTGTGCATATAGGTCCAGACTTCAGAGCTTTATTTATTCCTCTTTCATTGCAGCTGCAATTGTAGCTGTAGATCGCGAAGTTGAGGCTATTGATTCAGACAAATTATAACGAGAAGAATAATTTTCCATGTAGTGAGGTGACATCGACGCAGGAAATCTGTTGCTATCTATCGTAGGTTGAACCACTGCTGTTGAACTTTCATTATTTAGTTCATTTTCTGATGAACTGTCGGAATCTGATGAGCTTGCTGAACTAGATGAACTGCTTGAACTCGATGAACTGCTACTAGACTCTGTTTGCATAGGAACTATAGGTACTGGTATTGGTGAACTCGTTCGGTTTGTAATTGACACATCGTTATTTATAATATTATTTTATTTTATTTTATTTTATTCATTAGGTACAGATACAGACAACAGATTAATAAAAAACAAAGAATGAGCCTTAACAATAAACAGTGAGTGAACCTGAAGTCCAATTACAATCGTACACAACTTGACCAAACAATGCTTCGTTTTCAATAAAGGTTTTAATTTTAAATGTATAAACAATCAAATAGAGAATCAAAATATATAGAGAAGAAAAAAAATACCTTTAACTAGAAAAATTTAGAAAAATTAAAAAAAAAAAAACATAAATAAACAACAAATAAAATATTAATAAAACTTAAATTGACTAAAAAGGTCACGCAATGTTATAATTACTTATAATGCAGCAAGAAAGATTTGAAATTTGATTTTTTTTATTATCACATTCTTTTTCATTTAAATCTGTTTCCTTCATAAAATTTTTTCAAAACTTCTCGTCGTTCATTATATAAAAAGGATCTCTTTATTGGAAAGTTATCTACATAATCTGGATCCTTCACACTATCATCAGAACAAAAGTCTTCACTGGCATTAGATAAATTATTCATATTTTCAATATTTTCTTTAGACTTGGGAGATAAAATTATGTGTTCTTTTTCAGTGAATTGCTTGGAAGTTGAAGTGATAGATATTTCGTCATTTTTGTTGCTATCCTCATGTCTTCTATTTATATTTCGGATTATTTGAAGAGTACGGGGATTCGGCACTGTAAGAAAAATAAATAGGTTACCTACTAAATATTAAATTAAGTGCGGAGTTAGAAAGTATAGTTAGGTAGATACATAAACTTAGATAATTAAATATTATTAAGAAACTATTATGGCATAATAGTTTCTTTAACATAATAATAATTATAATTTCAAAATTATGTTAACCCCAGGACATAGGTACTATATAAATATATAATACGCAACTGCCTATCTCTCGGATTATTAGATAAACGTATGTTTCTCCAGCTATGTTATGTCCTACTAGCTTCCGCCCGCGGTCTCACCCGCGTAATTCACGTTGCTGTGGGAATACGGAGATAGAAAAATCCAGGAAAAACAGAAAAGCCCTATAATATTTTTGTCCATACCTGGCAATCGAACCCAAGACACGCATCAGTACACGGCAGTGATGATAATAATATTATGTAGGCTTATAAATCAACAAAACGTCTTAACACTGAATACCTTTAATATGCTTAAATATGTAAGTATTGTATCTCTAAGTAATTAAATAAAAAAGTTAAATAAAAAGTAACGCACCCTAAAAAAACAATCCGGCTATAGTCAAAAGTAACTTATCTTGCTTTCAATTATAAATTTACGAGCTTCATTTCTAAACAATATTAACACATTTCGTCACCATGTTACGACATTTTGTTATTTTTATCTTAAATAAACAAATAAAACGAAATAAGTATAAATGTATCACTTACTTTTTCTCGAAGAACGTAGTAGAACCAAATGCTGCACTTTTCATCAAAAGAATGTTCAAAAATTTTAATAGTTTTATCCTGAATAATCACACAACACAAAATGGAATAGTAATGCAGAAAATATTACTAAACTATCACTCAATTATTTAGAATTATGACATTATTCACGAGAAATTTTGTGTGACTCTGTGTAAAGAATAATAGCAACTAGCGAACGTCGGTTGTTGCACAAAAATGGCGTCGAAAATGATCCAATCACATAACGACATATTGGCGCGCCACTGCGCCTGTTTTGCCGATAGGAATGTGAGTCTTACTGAGCATTAAATAAGGACTATTTCGGATCTTGCTATGTTATAAACCAGTATTTTTAAAATTTTGGATTGTGCGGTTATTCATGAAAAGCAGCGATTTGTTTTTTGTTTGCGTGTGTGTACTGGTATTCTTAGGTTACGTAATTGTGTTGGAAACTCCATCAACACAGAGTACCTACATAATAGTATAGAATGTTTGTTTATCTTTTTTTAAATATTCTGTTGGATTAAAGAGTCACTCACACTGGCACTCTAAAATGAACAGCTAAACCTCCTCTTGTTGACTGATCTGTTATCACGGCACGGGTAAAGAAGAAAGGCTTCCTGATCGGATTAATCAAAAGAAAGTAAAAAGTAGTAGTAGTAGTAGTAGTCGAAAGTATTCCAGAACATCGCGTAGAGAAACCAAAGCAACTGTACGGTCAGCAACAGAAGTCGGTTAACACTGCTCCTTTGTGACATCATATAAATTAACACAAAATGATACGATAACCTGCTTTTTAGCATTTTATTTATTATTTATAAGAGTTAATTTTCTTTAAAATTTACATCTGTTCCGATTTTAATGAAGTATTTTTCTCAATAATTAAGATTTAAAAAATTCAAGTGTTAATCGTCTTTTGTTGCTGACTGTACTACACACCGTTATCACAACATAGTAAAAACAATTTCGTTCTCAAGTGCCGTCAAGATAATTTGTATAACATTCAATTTTCTACATAGTAACAAAATGGTCTTACTGTAACACAATTGATAATTTTTCCGTCTAGAATTCCTAGGACATATATGTGTATATATACACTAAGGTAATTACTTCCTGGTCAGATAATGGGCATAATAGCATCATAAGGTACTGCTGGATGGATGGTTTTGGATGATCTGTTGTTTTAACTTCAGAGTCGTCTATGTTTAACTATGGATTGTGATGGCTCAGTTCTCGATTGACCCTAAGACTGCACGTTTTCACAGTCAAGTTTTGCAAAAAAAAAATCATTTCTGTATCTATCTTTTTTTAAATTACTTGCTAGACCCTTTTGCAGTTCACAATTTTATTACGATAAGATTAATTCAATTCTGTTATCAAAACAATATAAGTTTACTAGGACCAATGGATATTTTTTTTTTGTGTATAATATACACAAAATATGTTACGTTCATAGTAATCAATCAATCTGCCTAGCCTTTTCCCAACAATGTTGGGGTCGGCTTCCAGTCTAACCGGATGCAGCGGAATACCAGTATTTTACATGGAGCGACTGCCTACCTCCTCAACCCAGTAACTGGGTAATATGATACCCCTTGGTAAGACTGGTTGTCAGACTTTCGGGCTTCTGACGACCCGTAACGACTGTCAAAGCTACATGAATGACAGCCAGGACCAACGGCTTAACGTGCTTTCCAAGGCACGGAGGAGTCTCGGTATGTAAATATGGTCACCCATCCACGGACCAACCCCGGCAAGCGTAGCTTAACCTGATGGATCGACCTGTTCGGCTGTTATTACTTAGCCACGAGCTCCTCATACGTCCATAGTAACCGATGAAGTTTAAAACCTGGTCAAGACACGTGACTACACAGCGTTTAGCTCGCCGCCCTTCTTGAAGCGCGGACTAATGACAAAACGATACAATTAGGACGTATTCGAGTCCTCACGAAGCGAAACATAGCTGCCTCTTTTTAGGGTTTCGTACCTCAAAAGGAAAAAACGGAACCCTTATAGGATCACTCGTGTGTCTGTCTGTCCGTCTGTCACAGCCAGTTTGCTCCGAATCTAATGGACCGATTAAGTTGAAATTTGGTACACATATGAATTTCTGTGACCCAAACACGGACGGGTAAAGTAAATAAATTAAATTTGAATATAGAGGTCACTTTTTTTTTTAATTTTCTTATTTGCCCCCCAAATAAGAAATTAAAAAAATAAGTTTTGTAAACTACACCATGTGGCATGTCAAATGAAAGGGCTTACTATGAGGGTCTCACGAATATTGACCATCCCCCCCCCCCCCCCCCTTATCTCCGAAACTACGAAACTACTGAGCCTAAAATTTTGAAAAAAAATACAGAAAATAGATCTTTACCTGTACATTACAGGAAAACCTATAAAAAGTCTGTGGTCTTAAAATAACATGGTAAATCTATCAATATTGTGAGTACAAACTTACATTTACAGTTGGAATGTATGGGAGAACACGTTTTTCAACTACAATGTTAAGTTTGTTCTTAAAATAAATTCATCCCAACTACGGAATCCTTCATTGTGCGTGGTCCGACATGCACATGGTCGGTTTTTATATATGTACAATATCATTGAGTAGGACATTTAAATTACCATTATTTTATCAAAACCACAAATCAATTAAGGATATATATCCTTATTTGATTTGTGGTTTTGATAAAATTCATATAACTGCAGAGTACCAGGTGCACATAAATCCACCGGGCTACACAACGAGCTGGCGGCCACATTGTGAATTGACGGAATGGCTTGCACGCTAACATTGGTTTTACGACACGTGTGCACTTGAAACTTGTGTGGTATTGCTGAGCTAAAGATTTTAGAAGTGACTCGACATTTAGAATTGTATATCCAACCTGTTTATTTGAGCAGAAGCGGTACTGAGTGTGGTAAAATTAACTAGGTAATTGGGAAATTAATTTGGGGGTTCCTAGCATTATCTCTGCTAAGGACAGGTCCTATATAATCTGCAACTAGATACGTTATAGATTCATCCAACATCTAAAGAGAATGTGGTGCTTCTGATCAGACTATGCCCCATCTGCTAGAGTGCCCCAAATATCCGTTCACCTGCTCCCTTGACACAATAAATGTGGTCACCTGCTGGGCCCAAACTATACAAGATGTACCTTCAAATTGAAAAGAAGAAGACATTGGCTACAATAACCAAACAATAGACAGCGATGCGACCACGCACAATTAAGGGTTCCATATTTGGGATGAATTTATCCCAAGAACAAACTTAACATTGTAATTGAAAAACATGTTCTCCCATACATTCCAAATGTAAATGTAAGATTGTACACACAATATTGAGAGATTTACCATGTTTTTTTGAGACCACAGACTTCTTATATGTTTTCCTGTAATCTATATTTTTCTGTAAAGAACTATTTTTTTTATTTTTTCAAAATTTTAGGCTCAGTAGTTTCGGAGATAAGGGGGGGAATGATCAATTTTCGTCTTATTCTTAAATCACCTTAAAACAATTTATTTAAATTATATATACATATATTTAAGACCCTCATAGTAAGCCCTTTCATTCGCTATGTCACACGGTACAGTTTGCAAAACTTTTTTTTTTAATTTTCTTATTTGGGGGGCAAATAGGAAAATTAAAAAAAAGTGACCCCCATATTCAAAATTCATTTATTTACTTTACCCATCCGTCTTTGGGTCACAGGAATTCATATGTGTACGAAATTTCAACATAATCGGTCTATTAAATTCGGAGCAAATTGGCTATGACAGACGGACAGACAGACACACGAGTGATCCTATAAGGGTTCCGTTTTTTCCTTTCGAACTATGGAAGCCTAAAAAGGAGTTTTCTTCAACCAACAGCGATGGGCTGTGAAGAAGAGGAGTCTTCTTCAACAGCCCATCGCTGTCTATTATCTAAGAGGGCGAGTTACCCTCTTAGGATAGCAACATAATAGTGTAACCAACCAACGTATACGTGTTTGTGAGTTAACCAACGTATACGTGTAGAGACAAAAGTTGCTTCTCATGTTGGTTGGTGATGTAATACAAAGTTACATAATAAAGTATTTACGAGCCACTTCCATCAAATCTATATTTCCGCGTAAATCCTTGTACTCGTACGCGGCCCTTCTATGACATCACGCTATTGTCCAGCGGTAGTGGGTAGACAAAAGCTTGCAAGTGTGCGTACGACCTGCGCGTGAGTGCGCTGGGAAAGACGGCCAGTTCAGATGTGGCAAATAGCATTGTTGTTATTCTACGGAAAGCTGTTTGAGTATTATTGTTAGATATTATTGAATTTTGAGTACTTTGTTGATTGGTATTTCCTTTAGATGGTTTGGCACCTAAGTACCTATTCAAAGGTAGGTAACGCTAATCTTTGTGATGTTATTTGTAAAGTTACGTAACAGAAACTTGACGTTTGTGTTACCTTCAAATGATTTTCTGCAAATTGGTATATTGAAATTTGACAGAAAAACTTTTTCGATAAAATCTAATAATTATCTTCATCTGCCTAGTTTCTTCCAAACGATGTTGGGGTCGGTTTCCTGTCTAAACGGATACAGCTGAATACCAGTATTTTACATGGGGAGACTGCATGGCAACACTATATAATAGAATAGAAAACATTGTCTACGACCTTTTAGGTACGTTTTTATTAAATTATAAGGGCATTGCTACGAATACTGTAAGTATGCGTGAAGTTTGGTTAGAAAGGTATCGTGATCCACACAGTCAAAAGCCTTCGACATATCGGAATATATTGCGCATACAGGTATTTTAGAGTCTACTTTTGGCATTATTTTTTGGAGAAATTTGAAAATAGCCATGTTGATGTTTTTATTTTTTCTAAAACCCTTTTGTTACTTACATAGTATGTGGTATTTTGTTAGAAAATTGTTGAGAGATTCATATCTAGACAATTTTTCTAATAACAGATTTTAGTATAAAATCTTAATAAAATCAAATTTTGGTCTTTTGAAAAAAATATTTGTTACAAAATCTTCATTATTAAATTGTATATCCATTAGTGTCAGTAGTAAAATAAAATAATGTTTACTTCACGAGGATCATCATTATTTCTCATTTCTGTGCTTTCGTTTTATGGATATTAATTAAAAAAGTACTCCTTAAAAAAAAGAAATGTACCATTATGGCATCAAGATTATGGAGAAATTTAATGTATTTTTTTTAGTTGATATTTCTTCTAAATAACAAGTAGATAGCTCCAAAATACTGCACAAAAAACGGCTAACGCGGTGTTTTGGTCGTCGATGCGCCTTAGGAAAATCAACATTTCAACCATCATAGCCTATAAAATCAGCCTCAAACTTCAACGCAAAGGCGTAAGCTGCCGTCCATCATATCCATCCCACGTTGTTTGCCGACAGTGTAGACTCTACACACAAACAATGGGAGCTGACAGACTATAGTGTTTGTTGAGTTCTGTTTGTTCAGACTAAACGTTGTGGCAGGTAGGCGGTTAAGCAAGTATGGTGGGTTCGTGACGATATTGGTGTGGGGCAGGCAGATTGATGAGACAGATCTAGTTCCTATATGGTGACTTTTTCTTTGGGAAAATGTCATTAGCGTTATCAGCTTTCTATGCTTGAAAGGCTCGCTAAGGGCGATGGTGCACCTTGCGTAACTCTAAAATGACGATTGCACAACATGTGTGGAGATAACAATAAAATTTCTATTGTGTCTCCTAATTAGCGCGCGACGAGTAGGGCCAGTCGAGACCAAAAGATTTCTAGGTTACCTATAGTTATAGCGAAACACAGGCTCAGACATAGGGCTGCCAACCCTCCAGATTTGACTCGGACACTCCGAGTTTGAAAGATGCGTCTCCGGGCTACGGGTTGACATCGCATATCTCAGGGTTAGACGGGGTGGGTGCGAAGTCCTAAGTGCTATCGCTCGCTCTGCTTCTGTCGTGCGCGGCGCCTGGCAAATTTTACTGAAATAATAAACTCCTTGGAAATTTTTTCTCTATCTATCCCATTAGTAACGCTTTTGTAGAAAGCGTTTTTTCCCTGATGGGGAACTTATGGAACTGTTCATACTGAAGTCGGAGTTGAATAGTAAAAATAAATTATAACATAATTAAGACTGTCGAGAATTTTTTAAGAAAAAAAAATTACTTATGAAATTTCAATCCACGAAAAAATATGATTTTAAGAATGTAGCTGTAACGTAGTAACTAGTGTTAGTTCCATTCTTTTTTAAATAAACGTAATTGTGGAATTACTGTTTTTTTTTTATACTATTTGGCATTCTGGCATTTTTGAAAGTTGCCAGCAGGCATGATGTGAAAAAAGCTCAGCATTTTAAAACATTTTTTTTAAACAGTTATTTTACAGTCAAATTAAATTACATAGCGAAACTCCGTAGACGTGATGGATAGGGATCTAAACACAACAAAATAAAAATGATTTGATGATTTTTTTGGGGTCAATGACCGCTGGTAGTGGTGTTACATGAAGTGTGAGTTGATAAAGTCTATTTTATCCCATCCATCACGTCTGTGAAGTTTACTAAAAAAAACTGATTTTTAAAATGATATTTTAAGTGTCTACACTACCGTTGATTGGTGACCTCCAAAAAATTACATCATCTAATTAATTTATTTTTGTTTTATCATGTTTTGGCTGCGGAGTTTCGCTTGCTAATTTAATTTGACCCTGTATTGCTCCTGCTTTGTGGTTAGTGAAAGTGTTGATATTGCAAACCTTTAGGTTTTGACAAGAAGTCCTTTGATTACGCACCGACTATTCTACGTATATACTCCATGGTTTAGGTAATTAAATAAAGGTAAACAAAAAACCACGTGTCTGGTTAACCGACTAAACGTAATACCTGTCACAGTTGTACTCTTCAATTTAGCAACTCTATGATTCGTTGTATAGCCTTGCTAAATTGAAGAGTACAACTGTGTCGTAGCATGACGACTGATGTGACAGGTATTACGTTTAGTCGGTTAACCAGGCACGTGGTGTTTTTGTTTACCTTTATTTAATTACCTAAACCGATGGAGTATAGTACTTATTCAAGCAATGTTTACCATAAAGGTATAGTATGTCCAGAATAGTTTGGGTTAAACCCATCATCATTATTTCTGCTTATCGCAATCCAATCTCGACATTTGCTTCTCTCAAAGCATATAAACGTCAAGCGAAGAAAAC
The DNA here is from genome assembly GCA_946251885.1 of Cosmia pyralina. Taxonomy (NCBI): domain Eukaryota; kingdom Metazoa; phylum Arthropoda; class Insecta; order Lepidoptera; family Noctuidae; genus Cosmia; species Cosmia pyralina. The sequence goes on along the minus strand of OX276342.1, from coordinate 17,099,015 downwards.
ATTACAGCTACTTACTACCTAACATTCGTAGGCGTTCCCAAACTACCATCAATTCTGTCAATAGATACTAATTTATCACTAAATACCACTATTACCGACCAAAACACCATAAACAAAAAATATCATAAAATACATGAATACAAACAATTAATAGTAACCCGATCCCCGAGATTTCATTAGGTAATAACTATCAGAGAATCGAGATAACAATGAAACGCTTGGACACAGAACAAGCAGACTACAGAAGGTCAGCTCTATTAACGAACGAAAACACGCACTCATAGACGCGTACGTACGGAGATCGCAAACTGTCTCAAGATCCATTCAAGCCCAACGAACGAATCTAGATTCAGAACAAGAGTATTTCTCAAATTTATTGATATTTAACGATAAATAGATCTACAAAAGAATGCTCTCTCTTTCCTACGTTCAAACGAAAGTCTGTCGCGAGTGCGCTTACACGTGAAGCGTATCTCTGTGCGTGCGTTTTCACTCGTTGCTTAGAACCAACCTTCTTTACCTATATATTCTGTGGCCTGGACCAGCGGTCGTCAACATTCCTCAAATGAATGGTGCATTAATAAATCGAGGGGTCCCATTAACATCTAAGCGTAGATGTTGATCAAGATTTATGATAATGCTCGCGACAAGATTGAGACACACTTGCTCATGTGGTTATGTAAGGTTTCGATATTGTTTTCTAATGTACGTAGGTGTGTGTCCTGTGTTACGCAGTTTTGTATGGGACCGGATTTTAAGACACTAAGCTTATAAGCCTTAATTTCGTATCTAGTCAACAGTTGACCTGGTTATTGCATTATTTATAGCGTCATCCATTGATGAAATAGAGTTAAAGATCCAACATTTTCAATGAAAATGTTGGACTTCCTGAAACAATTTCTTTCCCCGACTGCGTCGAAGTCCATAGAGGTTTTTTCCTTCAACTTATTTGAGTGAAACATCCATGAGTAATGATGGCCTACTGGGCAGTCAATCCGGCTATACCACCCTTGCTGACTAACACGTCGTTTTGAAAACTACTATTCTCTTAAAATTCTTGGTAAAGGGAGACGAAAGTATACCTACTCTACTCTGAGTAAATACCACATCAGCCACGTAGCATGATCAAGGTTGAAACGGAAGAAACGAAAAACATAATGACAGAATCTAGAAAGATTACAGAGCGCTATGTCAAAATGAAGAAATAATGAGACAAGAAAAATTGAGCCGTCGCGGGACGTCTGGCAGATGTAAAACATAGAAATAAAATGAATATGGCATAATCAAAAACAAAACATTCAGATTTTTTTAAATAAAAAGTTTTTTTTTTTTAATACATATTAATATGTCGGATCCGGTCAATAGTACGGACGCGTAACGAATCGCAGGCGCGCCATAGGCGACATCACGTGAGGTGCCCACGCCTACAGCGCGCTTCTACAGAGTCGTGATGTTTTAACCTGATGGCGAGAAGAACAGTCTAGTGTCGGATCGCATCGGAGCAACATCGGGGTTACTACGCCACAGAACTGTATTCGATTCGTTGTGCTTAGTGATTGTGTTAGATTGTGATTTAAAACACCGTGTATCGCACCCAGTGTGTTTTCATTGCACGAAACCCATCTTCTGCCCACGTGTCTGTCTAAATCTAACTGAGTAAATCCTGACGTCCCGACAAATATAATATACCAACATTAATATCGTAACTATGCGAGAGAGTCACAGGGTTTATTAGATGTTTCACATCAAAATGTCACTGTTTTATACAGATATATATCTAGTTTCGTAGAATAATTCTCTACTTACTACTCTACGAAAATAGACCATTATGACTCTTAGCATAGTACTTATGGTACACAGCTGTTCAACCTGATTTTGACTACCACTTGTACTACCATGTTTAGTGTATCTGTTAATGAGTATCTCCTTGTAAAATAAACTTATTATCTATTATTATTATTATTTATTTATTATTATTACTTATCTCTACGTAACACATTCAAGATTATAAACATATTTCTTATAAGATTACATTTTAATTTCACAGGCATTAATAAAGTTTAGAAGGCTATACATTGAATAAGTTTTAATTATCCGTAATACCACATCCGGCGGTGAACTGTAAATCAAAAGTGAAGGTATATTAACACTGGCCACCTGTACCAGTTAAATTAAAAGGAATTGTTGTAATTAGTGGAGTAGGTATTATCTTGCTTGTTGGTCTGTTTCGTTCGTGTTTTGTTTCAAAGTTAGGCCGATAACTATGCGGTATTATTGCAAACTTCTTTTTCACCGGGAGCATTCGCCTGTAGGCAATAAGTTCAGATTCGAGCATTACATCAGTGAGTGAGGAGAACTGAGCGTTACAATGCGCAACCGTAACAATAAATTTACCGGGACCATTCGCCGGTGCTTTTCAAAAGGCAACCGGGCATTAGGGAAAAGACCGGGGAGTGTAGAATTTTTACCTCACTAAAACCACCCCGGTGGTCATCATCTACACATGGAAGGGGCACCGTTACCTCTCAAAAGACCAATCCGGAACCCCCTCTGTGCAACGCCTGTTAGGGCACATCTCTGGGAGACTGTAAAGGGATCTCCCTGAATTCGCCTGTACCTAATATAACAGTGGTGAGTGACGCAATTTTTAACATGAATGCAAATCTTATCGAATCTAAAATTGTTACATTACAGGCGAATGCTTCGGTGAGGGACCGCCTTTACATGAACGTAGGTACAAGGTAAAGTCAAAGAAATGAATTGTTAAGCAAATTGACTTGACAACTTAAATTGTTCGTGTATTCAAATCATAACTGTCATTCTTTGAGCTCGTGGCTAAGTAATAACAGACTCACGGGTCGATCCACCAGGTTAAGCTACGCTTGCTGGGGTTGGTCTGTGGTTAGGTGACCATCTATACATACCGGACTCCTGCGTGCCTCGGAAAGCACGTTAAGCCGTTGGTCCCGGCTGTCATTCGTGGATCTTTGACAATCGTTACGGGTCGTCAGAAGCCCGAAAGTCTGACAACCAGTCTTACCAAGGGGTATCGTATTATTATCGTATTACCCAGTTACTGGATTGTGGAGGTCAGATAGGCAGTCGCTCCATGTAAAATACTGGTATTCAGCTGCAACCGGTTAGACTGGAAGCCGACCCCAACATAGTTGGGAAAAGGCTAGGCAGATTGATTGATCTGTTATTCTTTGACAGTAGTCCGATATGGCTGTAATTAGGGAAATTAACGTAAGATGTCCATTAAAAATTAATTTCCCTATAACTATGTGTAGTACATACATTAAGGTGATCTGTAAAACTCGAACTGAGCGGGAATAAGAAAATGACAGAGTCAATTACTTCCACATGAAAATAAAAGAGAGCGCAACAGTGCGCTGGAACTAAATAAAAATTATTTAAAAATAAACTAAGCTATCTATCAAAATCATTTTCAGCCAGAGTTTTCAATTACCTAATACGCACATTTTGAATGCAATTTTGCAATGAAATTACTTAGGATTATAGAATGACAGAAAAAATATATAAAAAAGTGTGAATTAAATTCTATCGAGACAATTTAAACTTTATGCATTTTCCTTCACTCAGAGTATTAATCAAATAGTCAATAAACATGTCCAAAAAATAAATCCATACATGTTGTAATAGTGAAATAAATGGTTACAAAAAAGCCCCCAATATATTTTGGTATCGCCTTAACGTTACTGAATGTTTATTTTAAGACACATGTAGGTACCATCGGCAAACTTTCCGGTGGACCACTTTTCAACCTTATTGCGTTAGTAATAAGGTCGAAAAGTGGTTCACCGGAAAGTTTGCCGATGGTACATCCAAATATGTGGCCACATGTAATAGAGGGCGAGCCTATTGCCATCAACCGGTCATAAAACCAGACATCTGTCTGCTACTAAGAAATTCCTAACAAATCCCATAAAATCATCAAACTTTACCGCAATTGCTCAATACTTTTTCAATTAAATCAGATCGGATATAATTTCATCATTCTATGATTTATGGGACAAACAAAGTGACTTTAATTGACTGTCACCCGTAAACCAGTTGTGTAGCCAACACTTAGGTACCTTTCAAATATAGTCTATTGTATTTAGCCTTGAAGATGTAATAGCTAGGAATGCTAGATTAACATTGCGCTCGTTACCTTTTTAGGGTGGTTAGAACTGTAAGAAATATAGAATTCGATGCGTGGGAACTGGGCTACTTATGCAAGGCCTCGATGTCCAGAAATGAATGGTTTTATTTACCTGTAGTAGATATATATTTTATTAAGGGTAGTATTTAAACGTACATCTAATGTACCAATTTTTCCCAACAGAATACGTACATCAAAAATACTGTTTGCACATCAAAATTTGCCTGTCGAAATAAATTTAACTTAACATCATCGTCAGTTCGACGGAACCCCGCTGCGCGGGGCTTCTATTTCTATCTGCAGGCTTTAAATATATCTAACCAAACCAAACCTCGGGGTGCCCAATAATGAAAAATTTGCTTCCTAATGATACAAAAAACCGTGTCTAAATCGGTTGAGTACTTTAGGAGAACAACGCAGTCACACAAACCGAGAAGAAAATCGTCTTTAATTTATATTAAGATTGTATAGATAAAGATTATCTCTTCAGTTACTGTCAGCATAGTATCCATTTATCATGGTGCTAATAGCCTGTGGTCCCGCATTACATGAGACTCGAAATGTGGGTGTATTTTGTACACCTCTGCATAACTGCGGAAAAACAGCGGTAATTTTTGAGTATGCCGCAACACTGCAGTTGAAAAACAGAACAATATCACGAATGAATCTGCCTAGCCTTTTCCCAACTATGTTGGGGTCGGCTTCCAGTCTAATCAGATGCAGCTGAATACCAGTATTTTACATGGAGCAACTACCTATCTGACCCCATTAACTGGGTAATACCCCCTTGGTAAGGTTGGTTGTCAGACTTTCGGGCTTCTGACGACCCGTAACGACTGTAAAAGATCCACGAATGACAGCCGGGACCAACGGCTTAACGTTCTTTCCGAGACACGGAGGAGTATGTAAAGATGGTCACCCATCCACGGACCGATCCCGGCAAGCGTACTTAACATGATGGTCGACCCATGCGGCTATGAGAACAATATCACGAATATACAACAAAAACCAAACTAGATGAACCAACTGATGGGCGTACGACGACTGGCGACATCATAATCATATATCTAAACTACACAATCTAACCTATCAATACGAGTACATCTACTGCGCTTGAGTTAATGTGCGTCAAACTGACCACAGATATAGAAACAGGTGCGCTCATTGTTAATGATCTGATGCTGAGATCCGATCTGATTTGGATGACATTTGGTTCTGACTAGAGTCGCCAGGTGGGTTGTTTTTGTGAGGATTTTAGTGACGTTTAGCTGAAGTAGCAAGCTGTATTTACTGTTAATACAGGTTGTTATTTATAAAAAAAAACTTGTATAGAAAGGAGCGTTAATAGGTACGAACAGCAGATGATTAGTTGTTTTTTTTTTAAATCAGGTTGTTGTTGCTTTTAACAGTACCTAGACTACGTTGGACAACTTTAATGTACTTTTATTCCGTTCTTTACTAAATAAACTTAATTGTAATTAATCGAAAACGACATCGCCGTAGAGGCAGGCCACGGCGAAGGTGGTGTGACGATCTGATAAGGTTTGCAGGGCCAACATGGCCAGAGATCGCACAAGACAGGGAGGTTTGGAAGGAATAAGGGGAGGCCTTTGCCCAGCAGTGGAATACAATGTAGGCTAATAAAAAAAATAAAAAAATACTGTAATTATACTGGATGATTTTTTTTACCGTCTTGAAAAAAATTGGCTATAGGTGAACAGAGTAGCAGCCTTATGGTATACCTAACTTTTTTTTTTTTAAATAATTAATAAAAGAAAAATTCAAATCTTAAGCAGGTTGCATATGATTTGAATTTCGATATTTTTTTTTAAAGTTCTGTTTTTATTGTTCTAAAATGAAAAGTTTACATCGAATTTGTAGTATTTATTGATCCATAGATAATTTTTTCTGACTACGCTATTGAAAAAAAAAACTAGGTATGTCATAGGCTTCTACTCTGTTCACCTAATATACCATGTTTTTTTCAAGACGGTAAAAAAAAACATCCGGTATAGGAGTACGTATACCGGATGATTTTTTTATAAAATAAATTGTTCGAAGCCCGTTTCCAGTAATTTCATTGATGCAGTTGTAATCCTAACTAATATTATAAATGCGAAAGTACGTTTGTTTGTTTCTTACCTTTTCACGCCTAAACCACTGAACCGATCATCCTCAAAATTTTACATATACGTTATCAGGTGCACAGAAACGGACATAGTGTACCTTTCATCCCGAAAAAAAAGTACTGTTCAAGAGGAAAACAACAATAACGTTCTTATGATAATAGAATCATGATTTAATTATATTATTACAAGCAGAGTACAACCCGAATTGATTGTCAAATTCTAAATTAACGCGAGTGAAGCAAAAGCTAGTTTTTTAAATAAATTACTTACGTGTCAGCGGGAAATCAATATTAAATCCTTTAAAACCGTAAATTGTCTTTATTCAGTGTGATTTTTTTAACTTTCCAAATAAGTTACACTACGAATCTATTTTGAACGGTTTAAAGTAAAAGTATTTTTTTCTGTTATAAAGTTAAAGCTAAAGTATTTTTTTTTATATTTTCAATACAAATGATTATTTACGCTATTGTTAATAAGCGTCCCACTTCCTACCTAAATCCTAGTCACACTACACCGACCTCCTTTAGTAAGATTTATCTCTTGTCCTAGAACAATGCAAATGGTACATAACTTAGTAGGTATATATCGTCGCATTGTCTGAATTATGTTTTAATAAGCTACGTGCTCGGATTAAAGCGTACGGATGTAAATTGCCCTTAATATACTGCTGTTAAATGGCAGTTGGTCTTTGTAAAGGTTGCAATGTAATGCAGTAGCGGTTAGGGAAGTAATTTGTATGCATGTTTTTAGATGACAATATTATTTATTTATTGATTAATTAACATGCGGTTAACAAAAATAGTTTCAAACGCTATTAAGTATACAGGATGGCAGGGACTTTGACGCACAACCTGTCACCATGGATTTAGTAGGTACATGATTTCTGGAGTGTTGAAACTTTTTGTCGGTTATTAAAAAAAAATCTGCTGTTTCCCACAAAAGTGCACCTACGCGGTCAAAATATATGGTACAGCAAATTTTTTTTTTAATAACCAAGGAATCATTTCTACGCAGGGAACTGTTTCGTCGGTTATGTATTGTATCCATGGTAACTCAGAATTTTGGTTTTCCGTAAAATAAAAATTTTCACATAATGATGTTAATTAGAATATTGTTAACAACAAATGTCATTGAAAACGTCGTAGGTAAAAATAATCTGGATTCTGGTATTTAGATCAACAATCAATCTGCCTAGCATTTTTCCAATATACGTTAGTTGCGGTCGGCTTCCAGTCTGGTACTCGTATGTAGATCATTATAGTACATAAAAATAAAAATAACCTCGCATTAATAATAAAAGCAACGAAAACTTCTAAACAATAAAAGTTATTCTTAATCCAAATTCGGAATACCACTACCGAATTTAAAATTTCACGACTTCTGTTACATAAATCGATTTGAACGCACTAAATACGAATCGATTGCTGAATCGAATTGTAATCGTAAATCGAATGAGAGTAGCTACCAAAGTGTAATGTCTATTAATCAAGGTACAATGCTGCTTTCTAGCTATGTGGACAAAAGTAATTTCACTCGGATTGGGTTATTTATACGTATAGGCCGGCCAAACAGGTGTTTGGCTCTATACAAGGTGTTGACTTTGTGTCATTACTTTTTATGAATAAAAAAAGTATGTTTTGTTATAGTTATTGTCGATCTTATAAGCTTCCTGCGGGACATTCCTAGCCTAGTACAGGAAGTCTCGAAATTTCTGAAATAAAAGTCTAGAAAGTTTGGAAATTCTAAGAAAACAAAAAAAAATGTTTTAGCTGTAGATGCATGTTCTGTAACCCTTATATTTGTGTTATTTAAAAAAAATATGTATTTATAATTTATTCTTATGCCATAAACAATACACAACAACAACAACAACATAAACAACGCTGAAATTCTATCATTCTAACAAAAAGTAATATTTTGTTTTTAAATCTGACTAAATATAATAAGTAGGTATGTCCTAAAAGTTACCAATGAAGCCAACGCTTATCTTGTTTTAATGAAAACAACTGTTTAAAAGAATCTGTTTTTTTTTTTCTTAAATCAGTTGTTCCATACATTTATATTGGCATTACTCGTCAAAATGTAAAGCAGCTGATTTTTTTCACGATTTCAGATTTGGTCCCATAGTAAAAGTTTATTGTTATCATGAGTACAATCATGTGTTTAGGTATCGGTCACTATACCAGTCAACATATATATCTGTTTTGTATATATATTTTTTTAATTGTAGTGTATTTTTGCAATAGCTTCATCTTTCTGACTGACCGACCCCTTGACAATTCAAAAGTGCTTGTAATTGGTTTATTTGAAATTGGTTTTTTTGCATTGAGTGAGTTTTGCAAGGAATAATTTTTATTTCGATCATTCAAATTGGCCTCAAGCAAAAGTTATTTATATTCATGAGTTCTTCATCCCTTTAAAAATTGTACACAGCGTTATTATTTATGAATAGTTATAATAACAAAGGAAAAAAAAACCCGCAATAAAACATCACCCTGTATTTTGAATTAGAAGACGCTCTCCGAAGCCCAGGGAATAGTTATTAATTTGGAATTTGTTACAGCCTATACTTAAGCCACTAGATACCGCAGTTAAGACTCTTGCGCATAAATATGAATACATCACACAATCGCCGAACGCATTATGTATAGGTAAGTATTTACTAAACTACACAAAGATTAAAGATATTATGTAGGTAGTTAGTTGAAACTTACCTTATTAAGTTGGTATAAATCTGTGAACGTTGAGTAAAAGTGTAGTACTTAGTTTATTTTTTCAGATTATTTAAGAGGAGCTCGTGGCTAAGTAATAACAGCCGCACGAGTCGATCCGTCAGGTTAAGCTAGCTTGCCGGGGTTGGTCCGTGGATGGGTGAACATTTTTCTTTTTTTCTTTCTTTTCGGGCTTCTGACGACCCGTGAGGAATGTCAAAGGAATCCACGAACGACAGCCGGGACCAACGGCTTAAGATGCTTTCCTAGGCACGCAGGAGTCTCGGTATGTAAAAGATGGTCATCCATCCAAGGACCAACCCCTGCAAGCGTAGCTTAACCTGATGAATTGACCCGCACGGCTGTTATTACTTAGCCACGAGCTCATATCCTATCTACACCTATTTAGTTTAAAAAAAATTGTAAAACATGTTTGTGTAATGCTTGCTGTCCCGCTTGTTCTATTCAATACCTATGACTTATTAGGTACTATAAAAAAATACCAAATTAATTGAAAAGTAGAGTATTTGAGTCTGCTGTCGATTCTGAACCAAATAGTTTGAGGTTTTGAGTTATTAAAATAACACCATGTTATTGAAATAAGAGAATGGAAAATTAAGCAAGCAAATAAAAAATAAAATATTGGCAAAAGTTGTTTGCATCAATACCTACATAAATAATTTGAACAAGAATTTTATATATGAAATTATCGGCATATCTTTAAGACAATAGATATTAATAATATTAATAAATTCTTAGCAGGTTTAAGAAAGATAAAGGTAAAAATATTCGCAAGACAGAAGGATGAAATTAAAAGAATTTTAATTAAACCACATAAACGATTAGGAATCTAAAATATTACCTTGATAATAGTTACCACTTAATCCTTTATAGTTTTCAAGAATTACTACCCAATAAAAAATGACCCCTGGCCGTGAGTAACGTCTTGGTCAGCTCAGCTTTACTAAAAATGGTCGTGGTATAAAATTCCGGTTCACACTCGGCGAGTTTTTTTTTTTATCTCAGACAATAGGTTTTTGTTTTACGAGGTCGATGGTCAGCTGTATTTCTTGAAGGAAAATGATAGAAATATTATGGAGATTACTGAGAAGCAAGTGTGACTAACGAGATCCAGTCATTGTTGTGGTATCCATAATGGACGACATTTTTAGGAATTTTTTTGCCCTCGTTTTAAATAAGGCTCGGAATTCTTGGTGATTGAGCTGCTTAATCATAATATCATGCAAATGCTTTGGTTTTTGTAATACATGGTGTAACTTAAATAACGCATGCGGGGGGTCATTGTACTCATCATTATGAACAACTTTTTAAACGCGAAAAAAACAGCTGTTTCCTACATTTTGACGAGATATGCGAACATAAATGTAGGGAACAGCTGTTTTTTTTTCGCGATTTCAGGTTTGTTTCCACAGTAAAAGTTGTTCATTAATGATGAGTACAATGACCCTTAAGAGGTTGTGGGTTATTTACGTTCCACCTTGCACATTTCAGTTTTGATGAGTAGAAACCAGCTCAATTGCAATGACCCCGAGCTACCGACACGCTGCTGAGAATTCCTAAATAGAAAACACAAAAACAACTTTCTGTCTTTCAAGATATCTATGAATATTGTTTTCAAAAGTACCAATATACTGATGTCAAAGGTACTGACAAACGCAACGTCATCTTGTAAACTTCGCGCACATCCCGCACTACGGTATGCGCATACCTACTAATTACTAAGGCGTTCACGCGATGGGATACAGCCTGTCTCTTCTCAGACACTTTAACCATGTTTGCACTTTTTAAACATGTCTTGTTAATGCTGTATGCGAGCTTCGAATGTTACAAGAAAATTTCCTATTAAGAACGCTGTTACAAATGGGTAGTCAAATCATTTCTTTTTTACACAAAAGTATGTTTAATAAATAAATTGCTTTGCATTCTTAAAATGTTTTTTGGCCTAATTGTTGATAGATGTCCAATGTCCGTTTCTGAATTGTAAATATAATTTTAGATAGGTACATTTTCTCAATAAATGTACCGAAGTAAAAATTTTCACTTCGGTGCATATATTGACAAATTGCTTAATAAAAAAACTTATATTTATAGTTCAGAACCGTACCTTGCACATCTATCAACAATTCGGCCAAAAACATTTTAAGAATGCGAAGTATTTTATTTAATAAACATACTTTTGTGTAAAAAAGTAATGATTTGACTACCCATTTGTAACAGCGTCCTTAGGATGCGCTGTGGTAGCCCGCGAAATTCAAATTTTCTTGCGTTTTATGCAATTTGCAGGTCCGTGTCAGGTTGTATCTTGATCAAATTAAGATACGCGGGAATAAAACATATGTATTTATATAATTTTAACTATGAAAATCATCAATACATCTCTCTAAGTCAGATTTCGTGCAGAGTCGGTAGATTTCGTTCGTGAATGAATCTACACGAAATCTAACTTAGAGAGATGTATTGATGATTTTCATAGTTAAAATGATATAAATACATATGTTTTATTGCGCGTATCATATTTTGATCAAGATACAACCTGACACCGACCTGCGAATTGCAAAAAACCCAAAATAATTAATTTCGCAGGCTACAGCACATCCCCCTTAAGTCGTAAAAGTATGCTCAATCAAAAGGAAAATCGGTTCCATTATGTTGTCAATAATCATCATTTTAATTGCGAAAAACCAGTTTATTTTAATTCTTGATTAGTATTTTCCGACTACTTACAGCAATTGGCCTATTTATAGAAAAAAAAAGTAACATAATAAGTATTACAATAATTAGAAAACGAACAAAAAAAACTAAATAATTTTCCTTTTACCCAACACTTTCCCCAAGACGTAATTCTCCATGAATCATAACGATAATTAACCGGCTACCTGTCTTAGAAAACCCACAAAGATTCCAGTTGCAAACCTACTGGTTTGGTTGAGAAAAATCTTGCTCGACGCAGTGTCGTAATCACAAAGGAAATGGTCTAAGCCTGACTTGCGCAAGCGCGTAACTCGGATGTTGACGATTACTGCACAGCCGCGGGTGTTTGCAGGTCTAGTTACTGGCGCGTTTGAACGGGGCATTGTTGGGCTGATTTATTAGGTTGTTGCGAAATTGTTTTGTAATAAAAAAAACTGGCCAAGTGCGTGTCGGACCACGCACAATGAAGGGTTCCGTAGTTGAAAAGAATTTATCCCAAAAACAAACATAACCTTGTACCTACTCCCAAAAAAAAAAAAATTTTATGTATTAAAATTACTAATTAACAATTTTCGGACTGTTTCCTTTACTTGTACTGTGAAACATTACTTCTTACCAAATTTCATTATTCTAGGTCAATGGGAAGTACCCAGATATAGGTTTTGATTCACTTGCGAGTATCAAAATATGTCGCATATAATTAGCCGTCTTTTTTATTGCGTTGCCTTAAAAGGTTGATTTTTTAGGATTCCAAGGGAACATGGACGCGTTCCTGAGAAAAAGAGTCTTGACAGGCAGGCGGACAACGAAGTGATCCTATAAGGGTTCCGTTTTTTCTTTTTGAGGTACCTAGGAACCCTAAAAATAGTAAAAATAGTCAAGTATTATTTATTGTATTATTTAAAATTGCTAATGATATTTTAGCAACGATTTCGTGATAATTTTTTTAGAAGAATAAAACATTAATATTCGAAATCATCACTTCGCATTTTCTTTACGTTACCATTATTATGTAAACAATAATAAAATTAATACCATTCAGAGCGTCACATCACGTTGGCGTCCAAGAAATAAAGGAGTAAACAAGACCTAATGTTTCGTAATCTAATAACCTGACACAACTTTGTATAATTGCAAGAGGCATTTTAAGCTCTACATATCATTGGTGTTGCAAATATTCCCAGCTCGTAAAGGTAAACGAGCGAAGTTAAAGCTCTATAAGTACAAATTACGAAAATCTGCAGAGCCCGGTTTTAAAACTCAATCCGAGCGAAACACGCCGTTAAATTTAGATTAAACCATTAACTTCTTCACGGTAATATGCGAGACAACTAAACACGCCTTATGTCACAAACTGGGGACATTCACAAACGAGCTAACTCTATAAGCTACTAATAAAATTCTAATTAATTCATTATGCCGTCTTTAAATACAAGCCACAGATAATGACGTGTTTCAATCGTGATCCACTACAATGTAAGTGCCGTTGAGGTGAGTGGTCAAGCGAGTTAACTGGAACGGTGTGAACGAGGCTCTGTGAAAGTGGACAGGGGAGTAGCACGGATAATTTCTATGAAAATGTGTTCTTAGGCCCGCACAATTGATAGAAAATTGCCGGTAAGACTTGCCTCTATGCGGCAATTGCTCGTAGGTGATAGTTACCGTTTTTTACCTGAAACAAAAAAGGAAAACGGGAATTAGTGCTGTCATTACGCTTATAGCAATTAAGGGATTGTACCGTTTTATTATTAGAACAAAAGGAAAATAAGTACTTGTGGTTGAATATTCGTATTATGTGTGTATTTTCCTATTTGTTCTAAAGATATTTGCATCATCGTTGTCAAGTCAGTAAAGATTGGCATCGTAATCCCAGTGTAACCATAATGTCATTTCTTTTTAGACAAGCTTTGTCTACAGATTAATTTTATACCAGTCTAAAAGCTTCCATTTCTAACTAAGGCTAATTAACTTCCTAATGTCGTCATAAGTATGTGTGTATTTTCGTATTTGTTCTAAAGATATTTGCATCATCGTTGTCAAGTCAGTAAAGATTAGCATCGTAATCCCAGTGTAACCGTAATGTCATTTCTTTTTAAGACAAGCTTTATCTACAGATTAATTTTATACCAGTCTAAAAGCTTCCATTTCTAACTAAGGCTAATTAACTTCCTAATGTCGTCATAAGTATGTGTGTATTTTCGTATTTGTTCTAAATATATTTGCATCATCGTTGTCAATTCAGTAAAGATTGGCTTCGTAATCCCAGTGTAACCATAATGTCATTTCTTTTTAGACAAGCTTTGTCTACAGATTAATTTCATACCAGTCTAAAAGCTTCCATTTCTAACTAAGGCTAATTAACTTCCTAATGTCGTCATAAGTATGTGACTAAAGTATGACAATAAAAAACGTCCGAACGATTTCACATGCCGATATAATTTCTTGTCTATCGTTAATTCATTACACATGACAATAAAAAGACAAAAAGCAGGCCAAGTCTCGGCCATTCATGTGTCGTAAAAAAAACATTATAAAGTATTATCTATATAAAAAAGTTAGCGGTAGATTGACATCTGTCCGTCCGGGCTGCGTCATACGCTCGGTTGGGCAAAATCGAGTATTACAATTAAATTAAAAATCACTCACGTGTACACCACTGATAAGTTTTGTAGCGACAGCAAAAAAAGTGTCAACCAGCCAGTTTTTTTAATGTTTGTTTTTCGAAGCTAGTTTGCGGGGAGTCGGGGACTTGACAAAGGAATTTGTATTGTATAATTTTTGCAGTGCTAATTACCATTTATTTGTTATTTTTAAATTAAACAAGTTAGTTTTGGTATTGTAAAGTTGACTCAATAAAGATTAGCAAAGATTGTACAAGGTATAAAAGTTGTAAAATTATACAAAATCGTAAATCCGACTCCCACTTGCCACGTTCCAGTTATTACAATGTTTGCACGACAATTTTACGCATTCCGTCATCGAGCTGTCAAATTGTTTGCCGCCATTTTTATTTTAAGCTTTACGGCCTTTTGCTACTTAAACGCAGACATAAATCAAAAGTGAGTTTTATGGTGATTAATGTTGTTCTACTAAAGCTTTCTGGCTTATTTTCGTTTAACAGCTGTGTTTGGTATCTTAGGGGACATCTTTATAAATAATAGGATTAAATACCGTTTCAATTAGGGTTTTAGGCGTAGGATTTTCCGCTTTTGATCATCTTTTAATGTGTTTATTGTGACGAATAAGGAGCGTAACGTATAATCCATATGTTATATATCCATATTGTGTTGTGTATTATTTAAATGAGGCACTATGAAAATTAATATTTTGGACAAAATTAATTTTTTGGATTGCGTCTAACCGTGTGAATATCACTAAAACAATAAACAGTCAATCATTACTTTTTAATATTACCTAAGTCGCTCGGACAATCTAGTTTTTTTCTGATCATGGAAAGAGCTTTTTTGAGACAAATAAAGGCCAATACTATTATTATTCAATCCAACTAAGACTTTCTCTGCTAACCCTACATCAAGCAACATAATTAATGGTAGAATGATTCAATTGAATCCGCGGTATGCGTGAGTTTCCACTCATTGTGGCTTTGCTTTCTACACGCCTCCACTTCATAGCAAGGTGTCACATTGCCCACCATTGCGCAACTATGTCCAACGCTGGTATTGATAGATAGTGACAGACGGACTGGAATGCCGAAGGCTATATTGTTTTAATTTATATTGTAATAGCTGTTAATTAGATTTTGGAAGATAGATGGGATTTTTCGATTGGTTTAATTTTTGGAAGTAGTTTTGTGGTCAGTCGGTAGTCAACTTTTTTCAAAGAGAACCTATTAGATTATCCCCGAGTCCATTAGAGCCGGGATACAGAAGTCTTAAACTTCCCGTGATGATGTTTTCAGCACAATTTATATGGTATAACTAAGATCTTCTGTGTAACACATTAGCAAACATGGAAACTTAAGTAACCTTTCGAAGAATATACAGTCAGCAAAAGAGATATCTAGGCAGGGTATACTAATATAATTATATGTGAATTGCTTCATGTTCAATTTTATAAATTACTTTGTTTTTGCAATACTCCTACATTGTAACACACCAACACAAAATTGTATATTGTCACGAAATTGAACATGAAGCAATTCACATACGAATATGTTAGTATACCCTGCCTAGATATTTGTTTTGTTGACTGTACATGGTAGGTTCTAGCATAGTCACCATACGAGTCAAACTGATTTAAACAGATACTGCTAGGAGTCCTCTTTTGTGATCAAGCCTATGTCGCTTTAATAGACAAGTTCCGCATTCTACTCACAATTTTCGCCCCCAAATTTGATATTCCAGTT
Organism: Cosmia pyralina; assembly: GCA_946251885.1. Classification (NCBI taxonomy): domain Eukaryota; kingdom Metazoa; phylum Arthropoda; class Insecta; order Lepidoptera; family Noctuidae; genus Cosmia; species Cosmia pyralina. The sequence goes on along the minus strand of OX276342.1, from coordinate 17,082,932 downwards.
TCACCCCGCATTTTGTTCCAAATTCACCTCAGTTTTTTTTGTAGGTACAGATAGAAAATATTTTTTTAAATTGGTAATTGCTTTTTTTGCCAGAAACATCAAAGCAAACTCCACTTAATAAGAAACTTCTAGACAGAGGAACTTGCCTCAACTTATAAGCAATAGACGATCAACTTGCTACATAGTAATTATCCATCATTATACTTTTACTAGTGGCCATAATACTCTGAGTACAGCTTGCACTATAAAACGGCAAGGAAAAGCACTTGATATGTTATTATAGCAAGTTCCACTTTTTCTTGGGCAAGTTGGAAAAGCTAGTCGAGGATATAGCCAACGCCTTAAGCAAACACAGGGGTGGATAATTTTTTTCTTTATTATTAACTAGCTGTTGCTCACGATGTCATCTGTGATCTGGGATGAAAAGTAGCCTATGTCCTTCTCCAAGTCATCGTCTACCCATGTACCAAATTTCATCCATATCCGTTCAGCCGTTTTAGCGTGAAATCGTAACAAACAAATCTTTTCGCTTGTATAGTATTAGTTAGGATTTTTCGAGCTATTTCTTGGCAGAGAGGCAGACAAAATCACTTTTGTCTAATACCTACTCGTGCAAAGGCATTGACAAAAAGTTCATTATCTGCCTATGCTGGGGTCAGCTTCCAGTCTAACTAGATGCAGCTGAATAACACGATACCCCCCGGTAAGACTGTCAGATTTTGGACTTCTAGCAGCGACTACAAGTTATACTTTCAAAAGTGATAATTCATTTTGAACCGACTTCAAAAAGGAGGAGGTTCTCAATTCGGCGGAACCTTTTTTTTTTTATTTTTTTTATATATGTTCCCCGATTACTCGAAGATGGCTGGATAGATTTGGATTTTTTTTGTTTTATTCGAGAGGGTATACATCACAGTTGGTCCCATATAAAATTGATTAACTTTGCTGGTGTACTTTTTGAGTTAGCTTCAATAATACGTATTTTTTCCCCACTTTTGTATGGATGATGTTCTAGTTTGTTTTGCAGATAGGGTAGGTACACAACTAAAAAGTGAAAAATAAAAACTTTTTTACAAAAAAATACAACCGACTTCCAAAAACAACACTACAAAGTGAAAAATAACTTTAATTTCGGAAGTCGGTGGCAAAAAACGAAAATACATTTAACTAGACACCGACTTCCGAAATTAAAATTATTTTTCACTTTGTAGTGTTGTTTTTGGAAGTCGGTTGTATCTTTTTGTAAAAAAGTTTTTTCAGTTAAATAACAGAGATAAGTACAAAAAAATCAGAAGTGTGCAACCCTATACCTATTGTTTTAATTACAATATCGTGAAAGTTAAATCCTCTCCATGCCTTGGAAAGCACGTTAAGCCGTTTGGTCCCTGCTGCATTCGTGATCTTTAACAGTCGTTACAGATCGTCAGAAGCCCAAAAGTCTGAAAACTAGTCTTACCAAGGGGTATCGTATTACTTAGTAACTGGGTTGTGAAGGTCAGATAGGCAGCCGCTCCATGTAAAATACTGGTATTCAGCTGTATCCGGTTAGGCTGAAAGACGACCCGTTGGGAAAACGGTAGGAGATGATGATGACGAAAGTTAGATTCTCAAATTAGACTATCTATTTTTAGGAAAACCTATAGCCATAAAGCTCGTCAAGATCTATCTGAATATTTTTAACCAACCAGTTTAAGATCTAGGTTTAAGGCGCGGTATTAGCTCAATATTCACAAAAATTGGTTTCTTGGATTGTCGACTACGACGTAACGCAATGAAACTATCCGACTCAAAAAATACAGTGGACAGAGAAGGGTTTAATGAAAATTTTTCACCGAATAGTATAGTAAAAAATTTAGAAATCATCAAATCCTGTGCGTGTCCCAAATACAATATTTTTCTTTCTTTCTCCACAAAAATAAACTTTGTCGTCGAATATCTCTATATTTTCAGCGATAGCGATATTCTTTTTTTTTTAGAATTTAATACAATTAGCATTTTTTAAAAACTTTAATCGGACAATTACTTATTTAATTTATTGTGAATATTCTGAATAATCTAAAGAAATGCCGGAAAATAAATGCACATTCGCAACTTAGTCACATCTCGGCAAAAAAAATATTATTTTCAACCTTATTTCAAGTTTGCTAATGGTGTTACGCGGTTGTATGCCGTTTAAAATCGTAGTCAGTCCGCGCCTTAAATCTCATTTTTGGTTTTCCAATATTTACGACGTAAAAGTTACCGGTAGCAGACATTCTTTCTCACGAAAATTATGTAAAATAAATTCAATAAATTAATGTTTCGTAACATCATCTTAATTAACGTAGATGAAGTTCCAATCAAAAACGTTTTTTTTATTGGTACGAGAAAAAATTGTAACACCATAAACATTGTTCACTTTTTAATTTTATTACTATGGGCTCTGTCAATCATGTGAGCCATTAAATCGATATACTATATAATCTTAGTTATTTAAATACTTTCGACAAAATCATTCCCAAAGGCGAAACGGCTATGTAGTAGTATCTAGTGATGGCCGATGAGTTAGTTGAATGTGTGTTGTTTTTGATTATTCGATTTGTTTTAATTTTTAGGTACTGTATGCAACGTGTCATTTTGCATCCTCGTCAAATTTCAGAGTGTGATACAGAATATCAAACCAACATCGACCAACATCACCAACATCGTAATCGCGAAAAAATTTTCAACTGTCCCATAGAAAACTTTAATACCTACTCGACGCAAATGTATGGGACGGCTGATTATTTTTTCGCGATTACGATGTTGGTGCCATAGAAAAAGTTGTTCGGTTTGGGGTTCTATACCACACCCTTAAATTTGACGATGATGCTAAATGACACGTTGCCAATTTGGACTTAGAGTCTATGGGCAAGTTTCGAAGTTAGAACGAAAATTATCGCAAAATGAATGTGACAAATTGTCAAGCGCGTGTTAACTGTTGTGATAGGCTATTGATAAATCATTCAATTCTAGCAGTTTACGTGCGCTTGACAATTTGTCACATTAATTTTGCGACCACCCAAAAGGCAATGGAGAGGGCTATGCTTGGAGTTTACGTGATCGAATCAGAAATGAAGAGATCCGCAGGAGAACCAAGGTAACCGACATAGCCCGAAGAATTGCCAAATTAAGTGGCAGCGAGCTCGTAGAACAGATGGCCGATGGGGCCGAAAGGTTCTGGAGTGGCGGCCGCGTACCGGAAGACGTAACGTTGGAAGGCCTCCCACAAGGTGGACCAACGACCTTGTGAAGGCCGCAGGAATCCGCTGGATGCGGGAAGCACAGAATCGGTCGAAATGGCGGTGCTTGGGGGAGGCCTATGTCCAGCAGATTTTGCGACATTTTTCGTTCGAAAAACTGGCCCTATATTGGGGACCTTTGAATTATTTATTCAAAATGACGACTAATCTTTCAGGATCTTAAGGTGAAATCGGTCCCAAAGAAGATATTTTGACACATTTCGGCTGGCAAAATCAATTTTTGTCCTCAAAAACTACTTTTCCTTATTCTTAAAATTCTTCTTATAATTTTTAAAATAAATATTTTTGAAATTCTATTTGCTCCGTTTGGCCATGCTAATGCTCCAAACCCCGTTACGATGCCTTTTCGCCGTATGAATAATACACTTGCCATGTATAAATCACCATCAAACTCAGATTAAGTAGCTGGGATTGATAGACACAATAATAATCCATCCAATTACAAAAGACTTGTTTCAACCCATAAAAACTACCATCAGAACCATCGATAAAATCGATTCTTATTCGATGTTATCAAACAAAAGCCGACTATCGACCAGTAGGCGGCACAACACTAATGAAAGCCGTTATACCTAATCACTAACGCTGTAAAAGCTATAATTTTGCAAATTGCCGCCACACATTGACGAAATAACTTTATAGGTAGCGCACATTACGAAAGTAATTACACTTACATACTACGTACGGGTTTCAATATATGTAGGTAGATAGACACTAGATAGTAACCAACAGTACATACTCGTAACTATTTATTATCTTTGTAATTATAAATCTGAAGAGATAGTGTTTGAATTTTGGTGTCGTGTTTGAAGGAGCTCAAAAGAACTTGAGGAATTAACTAATTAAAATTATTAAGGGCAAATTTTTCAATAGTCAGATAACTTTGATCTGAAGAATAAATATGACAGTTTGACATATTTTTTATACTTAAAAAAGCTGTCAAACCGCCATATTTAGTCCATAAATAAAAGTTATCTGACGATTGAAAAATTAACCCTAAGTTATTGTGATTGTTTCATTAAAAACAAAGCAGAGTCCTTCTTTTTAATCAATGGTCTAAAGGCCGATATTTCAATCGTCAGATTACTTTTATTTGAGAAATAAATATGGCAGTTTGACATATTTTCTATACAAATGCTGTCAAAACGTCAAACATAATCCCAAGATAAGTCATGTGACTATTGAAAAATCGGCCCTAAGAACACTAAACTGTATCAATTAGTCCTTTTTAAATTTGCAGGGGTTGAGATATTATTCTAGAAATAAGGAGTTTCAAATTCGACAACTTTAAAGGAAAAGTTTTTAAGCAGTGCTCAAATTTTCACAGGGTGTCCTACCTATGAATATGAACAACTTTTACTACGGGACCAACTCTGAAATCACAAAAAAAAAAACAGCTGTTTCATACATTTTGGTCGAGTAGGTATGAAACAGCTGATTTTTTTTCGTTATTTCAGAGTTTGTCCCACAGTGAAAGTTGTACTTATTCAGGGAAAACATCCTGTGAAAATGTGTGCACTGCATAAAAACTTTTTCTGTATGTAACTATACTTATAAGCGGAAAAGCACGGTCAGAGAGCAAACCGATTAAAGATATCAAATTGTAACCTAAGAAGTGGTTTGTTTTTATCTTAAACACATATCATACAAAACGTTTCATTGGTATTGATTACGTATGACGAGCATTCTAATGAATGCTCACCAGAGTTTGCGACAGTAGTCCGAATCAAACTGTGTTACACGCTATCAAGTTTCATTCTCCAAAATCAATCTACCTAGCCTTTTCCCAACTAAGTTGGGGTCGGCTTCCAGTCTAACCAGATGCAGCTGATTACTAGTATTTTATATGGAGCGACTGCTTATCTGACCTCCACAACCCAGTAACTGGGTAATACGATACCCCAGACAGACGGTTGTCAGACTTTCGGGCTTCTGACGACCCGTAACGACTGTCCAAGATCCACGAATGACAGCCGGGACCAACGGCTTAACGTGCTTTCCGAGGCACGGAGGAGTCTCGGTATGTAAAGATGGTCACCCATCCACGGACCGACCCCGGCAAAGGTAGCTTAACCTGATGGATCGACTCGTACGGCTGTTATTACTTAACCATGAGCTCCTCACACATAATCGAAGCATCCAAACGCTGGTTACATAAATAGTTTTATATATCTTTGCTAATTTATAATTACAGTTACAGAGGTCAACGAAAGTACCGTACAGATATCAACACAACTAAAATTCAAATCGAAAACTAAAATAATGGTTCATGTTACATCGTATAGGCGGGACGAGCCAAGCAACGATGCTTCGGGGGCCACGCTTATTGATATTTTGATATAAATTACCTATACAATAGAAAGTTATCTTAAATCATAACTGCGATATAGTAATTTGGGCGTCCCAAGAATACATTTAATTCTCTATTTCTAATTGAAACAATACGAATGGTGGTCATAAATTGTAAAAACTGTCTGATAGTATAATTGACCAGCCTAGGACCGCGTTGGTGGTCAAAATGATAGATGTTAATGTTATGATACTAAACAGTTTTAATTTCTATTACAGGTGTATCAGTTGGTATGATCTGATGATAGAATAATAAGTACATCTGATGATGGTAGATTTTTTCATGTTACTAAACTCTGTACTGATTTTATCGAATTTTTAATTTTGACGTCTTAAAAAAAATAAACGTCCCAACACTAGTACCGATCCGTAGGTACCATTTGTGGAATAAGATTTTAAATAATAAATTATTCCAGTAATGGCACCCGCGAAAAATACCAATAGGTGCCGTTTAAGTGGGTGCCCAATGTGGAGTACGTCGCTTTCACATGCCTTGCGTGTTGATTAGGTAATTAAAACTTACTTCCCCAACACAGTATCGTAAAAAAATTCAGTGAAACACAACAGACTCATGTTATGGAACCACTGTGACATTACCTGCGCATACATACATGACACATATAGAAGTTTTATTGACACAAAGCTGAAAAAGGTTGACGTATTTTGACACAGTAAAGAAAGTTTCTGTGGAAGAAGCCTTAGAAATAAACATGCACCTTAATTGCGTATCACGCTATCAATCAAATAGGAGGAGCTCGTGGCTAAGTAATAACAGCCGCACGGGTCCATCCAACAGGTTAAGCTACGCTTGCCGGGGTTGGTCTGTGGATGGGTGACCATCTTTACATACCAAGACTCCTCAGTGCCTCGGAAAGCACGTAAATCCGTTGGTCCCGGCTGTCATTCGTAGATCTTTGACAGTTGTTACGGGTTGTCAGAAGCCCGAAAGTCTGACAACCAGTCTTACCAAGGCGTATCGTATTACCCAGTTACTGGGTTGAGGAGGTCAGATAGGCAGTCGCTCCATGTAAAATACTGGGATTCAGCAGCATCCGGTTACATTGAAGCCAACCCCAACATAGTTGGGAAAAGGCTGGGCAGATTGACTATCAATAAAATCTGAATCATTTTGATGCTTCCTAACATTTGAGCAGACAAATTTTTCATATATTCGAAAAATTTGTCTGCTCAACAACGTAAATAACGCAATGAATGGTGTTGAACTGTCAAAATGAAACCATTCCTATCGTAAGTGTGTTACGCATCTACCCCGTTGATATTTCTATCATAAGACCAAAGATACAATGGATGGACTGTGTGAAATATGATATGGCTAGAAAGGGTTTAACTACCGAGATGACGACTAATAGAGAAGTATGGAAGAAAAAGTCTTGTTGCGCCGACCCCAAATAAATTGAGATAAGGGCAGGAGAATGCTGATTTCTATCATAGAGAATTACACAAAAGATCTGGGTAAAGTCCGCTTAAACTTAAGCTATCTAGAACAACACGTCTGACAGACTTCCGTCCAACCTTTTGTCTCCCACACTTTCATAAAACCTCATCAATCAACCTAAATACACGTACACACTTACACACACCACACACACCTCCACCATCACAAACACACTACACAATTAACTTTTTCGAAATGTCAATAACTGTTACTGTATACAATCGTAAGCCGTCAAAGACCATCGAATTAATCCCCGACTACCTGATAGAAGTACCAATTTGTAACCATGATTGATAGTAATCCCTTAATCTGAGTGTATGTCTGTTCTAAAAACTCACTGTTCTGGCTTGCGACGGTGATGTGACGCCTTGATTGGCTGCAGGTCGTTAATTGAAGATTTGTTTGAATAAGTAGGAGGTAGAAATGTACCTACGTCTTTATTGTGTTTGGCTACTGAAGTGCTGGGGAGATTATGCACTGTGCTTTGGATGACAAAAAATAAAGCTGTTTTTTAACCGACTTAAAAAAGGAGGTTATCAATTCGACACGTATGTATGTGATATTATTGGAACTGCAATATATTCACAATGATAATCTATTAGGGCTTCCAAACAAAAATACAAAATTTTATAGGTGTTTGTCCACGCATTTCTCCGGAACTACTAATCGGATTGCGACCATATTTTTTTATTGGCTAACATTTACTTCAACTTAGGAAACAATGCAAGTTTCATCAAAATCGGTTCAGGATTTTTCAAGATATACACTAACACGTGTACCTAAGTGTGACGGCCGATACGAGCTACGGGTGTGGTGTCAAAGGGAAAACTTTCGAAAACGATAAAAAAATAAAGCAAAAAAGAAAATTATAATAATTTTGACTTCATTTCTTTTGAATTTTTTTTTGACGTCATAATTTCGGAACTCGGTGGCAAAAAACTAAAATATAAATCCCAAGACACCGACTTCCGAAATTAAAGTTATTTCATAATTTTGAGTTCATTTCTTTTTGAAGTCGGTTTATTTTTTTTTTAGATGAGTGTGTTCATAGCTTATTGAATTCCAACTTTCACAATGGCACGTTAGAAAAGTTGAATCGTCGATTTCTAAACCGTAGATTAAATCGAAGAAATTAGTTGTCTTAAAACTGCTGCAAATATTTTCAAACATCACTGAAGTTAGTCATCCTATTTGCACAAGATAATAAGTTAAAAAGAGTGAACTTCATAAGGGCAGTCATGGTACTCCTCTAAAGCAGTTCACTTGTCATAACATAGTGTTTTTTTTTTTTTGAACATTTGACTGAAGTATCACAAGTCTCAATCTCTTTTAGAATTTAGAACAAACACTCAAAAAGAGTAACGTCATTATAACAAAGATTTCTACGGAATCTCTTCCCATCTAAACGTTTTCCAACCTCTACGCTCACCCACAATCGCTATAATCATCGGTATATTAATTAATAACTCATAAGACAGGTACTCAAATAATCTTCTCCAATAACAAAAAATATAATTTGCGATAATGTTACAGCGCTTACTGCTTTTATTTATTAACATTTTTTATTATTATAATTTTCATACTGAACAGTTGGCGTAAAAAACGATTTTTAGACCGTCTAGACAAGAATGACAGGTTGTTACATGACGTATAACTATGATCATGTAGGTACATATGTGGTCGTAAATTTATTAACGGTATATGTATTAAGTGTGGTTGAACTAAATTTTATTACTATAAGTAATTGCTGCGAATAAAACCATGGATAGTAGCGAACTACCAACACTTTTTGTACTTTTTTAATGTTTAAAAATAATTATTATAATCATACCTTAATCTTCGCAGGTTGACAATAAATTTGGGCTGCAATGACATTTAGTAATAAATGCTAATTGCCGATGCAGTCAAAAATGGATAATTTTTAACGTTTATTGGTTCTGTTAATTATTGAAATGATAAATGATATAGTAGAATTTTCTCTGGTGATTGATCGACGACTGAAGTGCAGGCGCATTTTGTTGAACTGTGAGCCGATTCAGGCTGAGATGGGAAGTACTTAATAAGCTTTTTTTTTTGTTACCTTACAGGTATGGGTTTTCAAAGGCCTATGGCCTACCAGATGGAAGGTTTTGGGCACCACCAAACCTCAAAGAGATTGCAGAAGCCAAGAAATCGGAAAAGATACAAAATTCTAAGACAATATTCTTTTTCTTTTGTAAGTTTAGAGGCGTTGATAATCAGACCATCAGGCTAATAAAAATGGAAAATAAAATGTTGTGTTTTGTATTGTAATTATGTGTTTTGTAATTATGAGTGTTATTTATGTGTAATGTAAGTTGTAAGTATTCGCATGCCGCTTTTAGCAGCAGATGTGTCCTGAACATACATTTTCCTACCAAACCTGTACCATAACCTACGAATAAATATCATTGTGTCTGTCTTTGAAAATGAGAAGCAGGTCAATTTCTTGTTAGCAATTGGATCTCAACTACCAAGATACTAAGGCAAAAATACAATGAGCATTAAATAAATTAATATTAACTAGCTTTTGCCCGCGGCTTCGCCTGCGTGGAGGTCGGAAATTATCCCACGGAAACAATCTACCGAGATAAAAAGTATCTTATGTCCTAATCCAGGTCATGGTCTATCCATTTGCCAAATTTCATCCAAATCTGTTAAGCCGTTTTAGCGTGAGATCGTAACAAACAAAAAAACTCACTTTCGCATTTATAATATTAGTAAGGATGTGCTTTTAATTGTTTTTTTTTTATACAAACCACTAGTAAAATACATATAGTTTAAAATTTAATATACTTTTAAACTCCCATGATAAAAAAAACACATGATAACCATGATAATCCATGACAATTAATTTTAAAACACTTTCACGGCCGCCATGTTTAAAACTCTGTTTGCACGACGATCTAACGCAGCGACCAACGAACTCAATATAATATTTACTCATGTAAACTTACACCGTAATGTAAACAAAACCTCGACATCATACTCTAAAATACTCGAATAATTTAATCGTTCGCTTGTCAATTAAAAAGCCTTAAGCATCGATCTTTAAATCGATACACGTAGGAATCGATGTATCGAGTCGAAGGCCCCATGCATCTTTCTAAAGTGTCATTTGATTTTTATCGGCGGAGATAAGGTTGATGACATTATTTTTTTTTACGTTAACAATGACTTTTGACCTGAGATACGTGTGAGTCTTTGTTTGAAGGATGGTGTCGTTTTCTTTTTCTGTTTTTTTAAAGAATATCGTTTGTTTAAAGATGATTTTGAAAGAATGAGGGTTAATTTTCAATTTTGTTCGTGTTTTCACGTCTTGCCGTTAAATTTTTTAAAGAAAAGTTTAAAGTTGTATAACTCATATTTACTTATAATTAAAACTAATTATATACCAGAAATTAAGCGCAGAAACGTTCTTGATTAAAATAACACTATTTCGACTTCCAAAAAAACAATTTAATAATGCACAGCGCTCAGCCTAATATTCTTTATAACAAAACCAACTGCGAAAAACATTTTCATTTCACAAAACAATTTCATTCCATTATTTTAAATCATATTCACAGGATGTTACACTTATAAATTGTTACATGTTTTTAATAAAAACTAATCGAGTTTGTCATTGTGTGACGTTGATATTTCCCGGATGCGAGTGTTGGGTAATTGTTACAATGTGTGTGTAATAAACTGATGAAAAATAGTGTGCTAAACGTTTATAAATATGACATTATTTTTTACTGAAACATAAACTGTGTGACTGTTTCTTATACAGAGTGTAATATCCTACTTATATTATAAATGTTAAAGTTTGTATGTTTGGATGTTTGATAATCAATCATGCAAAAACGTCTGAACGGATTTGGATGAAATTTGGCACAAAGATAGTTTATAACATCAGATTTTTTATGAAATCCACGCGGGCAAAGCTGAGGGCAAAAGCTAGTTATAATAGTCTTTAACTCTTTTATGAGTTTAAAACTTAATCGAAAGAATAATCTTGAGAAAAACTAAAAACTTGTTAAACTGAACTACTGTTGTCTTTTGCACTGGTATAAAATTAAAACGAAGATGGCTTGATGAAAACAAAACACGCTGTATAGGAGAAAACATATTAATAACGAAGGAAATCAACAGTCAAGATTATTACAATAATCTTGTTAAATCGTACAATTCACCACGTATCAAAAAATCTAATATTTATACAAAATTTTATTCAATTTCCCGAAAACTTATTACAAATGGTTATAAATATATAAAATATGGCCGATTATGTAAAGAAGGTGCTTTTCAACAATGTAGCTAGCGAATAGAGTCATCTCTACATTTATTTCGGTTACGGTTTTGAATAAATTATGGTGTTTTTTTTTTAATAAATATTTTCCCACAAAGTGTCGTGGAATGTGTATAAGTAATGCGTATTGTTCTGAATCTAGAGTTACGTTTGGTAGAGTCTGGTAGAGCTGTTAGTCAAGATGACTTGTGTGAGTAAATTGTAGAGAAAGTTCGATATCCGGGATTTTAAATGTTAAAATATCTGTATTTGTTGTTAAGTAAGTTTTGTAGAGACATTCATAGTCGACTTTAAATTGTGATTGCATAAGTTTACTGTACCTACATAGTTTGTACCATTTACATTGTTATGTTTATATAGTTCTTTGACTACAGTATTCTATTAAATTTTTCTTTATATCACCTATATCTACGTCTGAGATTATACCATCAATTTTCTACCCGTGTTTCATCAGTAGGAACCAGGCACTCCGAATGTGTTGACGATGGCATAGCATCAAAAGATCACACGTTGTTATGGTAGCCAAAGTTCTGATTGTAAGGTCCATGGAATTATAAACCCAGTAATTTTGATGATATAGCACAAAATCAACTTCTTGCTAGAACAATAATTAAAAAGCAAGAACAAAAACTAACAGTCATTAAAGTTATCTAGGCCATGATAGACGAGCAATTAAAACAAAAGTCGATCGAGGTTGCAACAAAATGGGAGGTTGTTCATTGTCAACCAGTCACAATAATAAGCAGGTGATGAAACCCTTAGCTTCATTAACTAGTGTTGAGCCACACAAAGATCATGAATAGTATAATTTAAACTACTAAAATAACCCCCGCCTTGATTACAATCAATTTTACACAGACACTTATTAACTCTGTTATTAAAAGTTAACAAGAGAAACTAGAATCCCATACAGTTACAGTACAAGCTAAGACAAAACCACTGTAAGATGAGCGGCATTATAAAGAACATGAAAGGACTGTATAGGTCAAAAGTGCGTGGTCATAATTCTCAAGCACCCAACATAAATTGATCTCTAACAACGGTATCATTGTATGTTAAGAAGAGATCTCAGTTAAATTGTAGGGGTACCGCAAGGAATAATGTTATGCGGTAATGTTAAATCTAAGTTTATAACTGAATCTTCATTTACAGTGAGCTCCGGATGGCATAAAAGTACTTCGCTCTATGGAGACGGCATTATTTTATTATCCTTAATTAATATCATTATGTCCAATTATCGTTTTGTTGTTAATGATATAATTTTATTGAGGCTTTTTGTGTAAGTGCACATTTCTGTAAATTTTATTGTAAGTATATCTTTTCGCGTTCATTGATTAAAATTACTTGATTATTAACCTACGTAGCCTGTTTGATAAAAATATATAATGTGTATTATTATCTTAATTATGATGCAGCAGATGAACAAATTAGCATAATACATTAGGAAGAAGCTAATCTATTTGACAATATAGAAATCTATGCCAAAATCATCATCGAAAATAAAAAATCATCAAAACGTCGAATATAGTGTGACGTTAAAAAAATCCCACAACCAAGTAATAACTATATTCTAAAACAAAATGGCCGTCACAGTTCATAGGATATTAGTGCTTAAACTTTTTGTGATATAAACTCTGCTATCAATGGAACTATCCATAGGAAAATGTATAACAATAACAGTATCACAAAACAGCTGTCATATCTTCACGACAATTTCAGAATTGAAGTTCATCCTAATGAAGCCCACACGCCACATCCATCATAATCAAATCAAGTTATCAACCACCAACTAGAGAAACAATTTGTGCACAGCAAATGTTCCAAATTGGCTTGTTGGCTAGTTGAGAAACAGGTGGCTGCCGTAGTCTATTACCATTGTAAATGTTACTGCAATTTTCTTGCTTCCTTGTCCATCAGAAAACTTATTACGTCTGTGATTCTGTGCTTTGAGTATGTTAGAAAAGTTATTTTAGTTTCTTGGGTAGGAATTCTATGCTTTCTTGGAAAGTAGTTTTGGATTAATTTCGATGGTAGTTTCATCTGGTTCGTTTGTATTACGAGATTGTTCATTATTGTCAACCTGATATTATAGGCACCTATAATTACGTGGCTTTAAAATGGTGGTATAGTGCTTCAACGGGAAAAGTTAGACATCGTCATCATGATTGTTTTCATTTCAATAGTTATATTCTCTTTAGTTGTTACCACCGCTTTAGGGACAGAGTGATCCTGTTCCTGTTTTTCTCAGTAGGCTTTTACCATTGACATGCAATTTATCGGATCCTTCAACTAAAATCTATACTATGCGTCTGATACCATTTTCTCATTTGAAGCTGTTTCTATAACTTGTCCTATTACAAAGTTCCACTTCGCTTCCAGTCTAACCATAGCTTTACAGTCAACTTGGTTCGGATCGTAATCAATATTTCTATTACCTGTATCCGCTTGTTAGGATCCTCTTCATTTAGCTTACATCCGCCGCGTACTTTATACTTCTGCTATTGTATCCCATAACATTTGTTTGTAATGAGCGCTAATATAAGCTTTCGATAGAGGCTTTTAGAATATTGTTGTATACCGCCTACGTACCCACGCCTTACGGTTTTAGAAGTGTTGACTGTATGAGCTTAAAAACCCTGTTTAAAATCATATTTCTCTAGAATATTGACTAACAGTATTGCCGTCAAGTTACTTTAGTGGTTGTCCATTGTTAGTACCGGTCTGATCAGCATTGGGTGAATAAAAGCTGTCTTAAGATGATCAATATTGACGAAAGCCTTGCCTGTTATTATCAGTGAGTGTTTAGAAAAATAGCTATATCGATACATTTTTAGAGATAAAAAGTCGCCTTTTTAAGAACCGAACCTCAAGCAATGAGACACACACGTGGGCGAACATACATTTATGTTTTCTACTAGCTATTTTCATTACTTTTTAATCATCATGATTTTCATCAGGAGCTATTGAACCACTATTGAATATAAACCTCCATACTAACCAATACCGTCCAGTTATATACATTTCATTCAAAAACAGAACAAACAAATAATAAAAAAAAAATCAAAGCCCACAAATTGACATGTCACACTATGACGTCACAAAACCCGAACAAAATATCAAAAAGTATTATTATACTGTCACTTGCTAAGTGGCGTAAAAAAACGAATGAAATCTTTAACAAACGACTGTCAAACTAGCTGCGTAGGAGTTTAAGAGACACCGCGCGGGGCTTTTTAACTTATTTGTCAATGTTGTCGATCCGACTGATGCGGTGTTGTGAAAGGGCCTTACTTTTATTTGAAGGGAATGTCAGACTGTTAGTAGCTGTTTGTCCTTGTTTGTTGCTAATGGTGTACTTATGTATAATCAAAGTAAATAGATCATAATTATAGATAAGTTAGAAATTGCACCTTGGATAAGTTGATAGATTTAAGAGGTCTTTCGCATTTTGTCACCTCTCGCTCACATGGGACCAAATTTTTAAGATTGTTAAATAAAAAGATGCTTTTTTGATTAATGTAATCAATTAGCGAACTCGCAAATAATATTAATTTAATAGGTACCTAATTTTGAAAACACATTTCTATTGTGTAATCTAATAAACTCAGCTCAAAAAGTATTATCTGTTTTTGAGATCAGTTGACCGATTTTAAATATTTCATAGAAACAGAGATTTCCAGTTATCTTTTTTTGAATAAGACATTTCGAAAATGTTCTTAACTAACTTTTAGACCTATGCTGTCCTGCTTATGCATATATCAATCAACCTGCCTAGCCTTTTCCCAACTATGTTGGGGTCGGCTTCCAGTCTAACCGGATGCAGCTGAATACCAGTATTTTACATGGAGCGACTGCTTATCTGACCTTCACAACCCAGTAACTGGGTAATACGATACCCCAGACAGACGGTTGTCAGACTTTCAGGCTTCTGACGACCCGTAACAACTGTCAAAGATCCACGAATGACAGCCGAGACCAACGGCTTAACGTGCTTTCCGAGGCACGGAGGAGTCTCGGTATGTAAAGAATGGTCACCCATCCACTGACCAACCCCGGCAAGCGTAGCTTAACCTGATGGATCGACCCGTGCGGCTATTATTACTTAGCCTCGAGCTCCTCCTGCTTATGCATATGAAGTTTCATTAAAATCGGATCATTCATTTCGATAAAAAAGGACTTAAAAGTTTGTATGAAATGCCGTACGGAGCCAACGCTCTTAAAGCAAAGATAACCTGAGGACACAAAAAGAAGCTATTTATTGAAGGTCAACTCACCAAGAGTTGACACCAAACGTAAAATAGCGAAGCATTATTCCCATCTCAGCATGGGCAGAAACTACAGAACACCAGGTGCTACGATCCTGGCAAAGTATTTTTGCTTCATACTCATAAGAGGTACCAATACCTACCTAGGTACAGCTAGAATTTGTCATCACAATAGGGAAAGATTCAGTAGGTCAGGCATATGCAAATGATGGCCCCGACTCCTTTCCTATAAGGAAAATATTTTCCATTCAACATGTTTTAATACCTAGTGAAAATTCACTTATAACAAAACCCACTTAGATCATGGCTCTCACAAGAAATAAATTCTCTGTTACTGTGGTTGGTATATTTCGATTATATCTGAACGCTGATTGGTTATAACTGTGCTAAGAATTTAAATGTTAATTTAATGACTAACTGACAACGACCACTTAGTTTTTATACTTAATGTGGTATTAGTTACGAGAAATGAGTATTGTGGAAAACATTTTAAGATTATAATTATGATCGTGAGAAATTTCTTTATAATGACGTCAGTCGATAGTTGCTACATATCTATCTATGTCATCATTCACCTGCCCTTATCCCAATTTATTTGGGGTCGGCGCAACATATATTTTTCTCCCATATGTAGTTAGTTAGTTAGTATTAGTCGTCAACTCGGTAGTTACCCCCTTTCTAGCCATTTCATCTTTCATACATTCCATTCATCGTTTCTTTGGTCTTCCCTTATAACCATCTACATTCATACTCAAGTTTTCCTCACGACATTTTCCTCATTTCTCCGCATAATATGCCCATACCATGACAACCGGTTTCTGTCACCGGTGCAACTTTTCAGTCACCGGTGCCGCTTTCAGACTTCCTCTTATGGCTTCTTCTTTCAGACTTTCTTTATCTATGTACCTTCCGTAAAAAATCTTTCCGTGTTACAGCACATTGACGGTAATTTGGTTGGATTTATTTATATAAATAATCAGTAAGAGGGATGTGTGGTGTTACACGAATGGATAGAATAAGAAATGAGTACATAAGAGGAAGTCTAAAAGTGGCACCGGTGACTGAAAAGCTGTGCGGAAATCGGCTGTCATGGTATGGGCATGTGATGCGGAGGAGTGAGGAAAATGTCGTAAGGAAAGTTTTGGGTATGAATGTCGATGGCTATAAGGGTAGGGGAAGACCAAAGAAACGATGGATGGATTGTGTGAAAGATGACATGGCTAGAAAGGGGGTCACTACCGAGATGACGAATAATAGAGAAGTATGGAAAAAAAGGACATGTTGCGCCGACCCCAAATAGATTGGGATAAGGGCAGGAGAATGATGAAGTACCTACACTTATATTTTATACATATATAAGTTGGTGCAAACATAAACACATTAAAGTTTAACCGTGCACCAAAATCATCGACCACATAATTCTTAGATTCATAGTTAAAATGAAAAAAAAATAAAAATGAGGGTATTATGTGAAATATTTTACTAAACAAACGAGCGAACATCGGTGACCGATCTGACCGTCTTTAAAAGAAAGTGGAGGAATGTGATTTCGATTGATACAGGTTGTTCCTAAAAGTAAGTTTTTGGTAATAATTAATTTTCCTATATTTTGATTTGTTAAGATATTGTTAAGTATTAAGTTTTTTTTTGGTATCTAATTCAATTATAACATTTATTTTCAGTCACTGATCAGTCACAGATCAGTTGGAATAGCATCCTGCCAAAAAATAAACGAAGTCAAACTTTGATATCACGCAAAACTGGCTGAAATCAATGTAGACCATTAGAAAGATCAAGCTTCCTTGGAACTCGTTTGTTGTTTGAACTTTTGATTTTTCTTCCTATGGTTTTTCGTCTTAAAAATATTTTTAATTCTGATGTCCAGCTGGAAGAGATTTGACCAGTGCATTGCATTATACTCAACTGGCATTCGCAGAAAAATTATTAATTTAACCATTTACATTTTCAACAACCAAGCGCTGTTCGACCAAAATATTGTTTGTGTTTCTTCCCATACTCAAGATGACAAACTGCTGATTTTTGACATGATTATTCTATTCCAAAAATCAACACGGATATTAACAAAATATTTATTTACTGATGGAGTTCAAGAGGGGCTATTAAGTTTTTGTCATTTATAAGCAACATTATCATTCAAAATAAACTGTAATAAGAATAACCAATAAAATGTAGATATATATTTTCTAACTAATTCAATGGATAGCTCCATTGAATTAGTTAGAAAATATAAATCTGTAATCTTAAACAATTTATGCACATATATAATAGGAGGCACTTTACGCAATGCCACAAAAGGGCTTCTAAGAACCATTTCTTGATTTTCTAAACGTGTATAGTGATTGAATTGTTGGTTTTTATCGAGCAAGTTATACGGGATGTACAAAAATAGGAAATACTTAACTGGCCTCTAAAAACTTTTTGTGTTTCTAATGATGGACACTTTTTTTAATAATTGAGCATTTTTTCTACTTTCTGGCTATGTCTCAACGTTGGTCGCAGTAACTAAGCTAGGTTACCCCGACCAAACGGGTTAGGTTAGGTTGAAACTGTGACCAACCACGCACGAGTCGAATTGGTCGTAATAACTAAGCTAGGGCACCCGGACCATATGGATTACTCGGCTGTTTGGTATTTTTAGGACTCCAAAATAGGAATTATTTGAGGTTCACATAAAGAGGCGCAATAAATATATTAGAGTGTACAATAATATTTAGGAGTGTAAAATAGGAATTATTAGATGTTTGATTGCTCGATGCTTCAGTATTATTTGTTTAAAGTCATCTTAAGAAATTCCAATTTATTTCTCAGCCGAATCAAAAATATCTGAGCAAAAAACCCATACACACGATATTTATTGCTATATCAATGTCTACTGTTTTAGATTACATGGCTAACGCTTTAACTGTTTTAAGTATCAGAGTACCCCTTCCCGACTTTTACGACTCGCCAGTAGATAAACAACTAATAATTTTAACTTTTATTCTCAATTCGTTATGTAAATTTTGAAATTTATTGCCTTTAAGAGAATAAAAGTAAAAATCAAATGGATTTTTAATGAGCAAAAATCAATAGTTCGCGTTTTTAAAGTTACTTGGAGAAATTCTTCTAGTATTTCAACAGTATCTATTGAAAATCTTGGTTCTAACACTTCAATAAAACTAGTTATGGGCTTTTTAAAATAATATATATTTGTTTAGCCAATTAAATTCACTAGGAAGTTTATACGTCCGTCGTCTCAACTAAAGCACAGTATGAGAAGTAAATTAATATTTATAGCGGGTAGGATTGGCAGGCTACCGTTTTACTTTTTAAATAAGTACCTACATTAAATCGATTAGTACAGAAACGACTAAAGATTGATTTTTGTAAATAAGTAAATCAAATAAATCAACAGTATCCTAACTAATATAATGGCGGTGATGGGGTTACCCCGATACTGCAGCGCCTCGGGTATGTTCGCAGAGGCGCGCACCGACTGCTTTCACGCGACCATGCGTAAGCGCGCAGCGTCCTTGGTGCGCAGGGTGCGGGTTAGCCCCAACATCGTACTGGCGATGATTGCGGGAAGGCTGGACTGCCCCTTCATCCGACATTGTTCCAGCAGACATGTTGCTGTACCAGTGTCGGAGGGAATTTATTAATTTTAATTTTAATGTAACGATTGATTTAATTTTACTGTATGATTTATTTATTTATTTTTTATTTAATTGTATTTGTTTTATTATTTTAATTTATTTTGATTTGATTTAATTTTAAATTTTATTTGATTTATTTTACATGTCTGGCAATGGGTGTAATTTACCTGAAATAAATGAATTTATTATTATATTATAATAAATGCGAAAATTAGTTTTTTTGTTTGTTTGTTACTCTTTCACGCTAAAACGGCTGAACGGATTTGGATTAAAATTGAAAGATAGATAGCCTGGGACCAGTACCCTAATTGCGTAACACATTATCAATCGGAGTTGGTTTCATTTTGACAGTTCGTTGTCGAGCAGACAAATTTTTCGGACATATATGAAGCAATGGATTAGCAATTTATTTCAAAATGAAACCAACTCCGATCGATAATGTGTTACGCAATTAGGGTGCTGGTGAAGGACATCTGCTACTTTTGTTCCTGGATCGCAGACGGAGTCGCGGGCAACAGCTAAAACCAAATTAGGTATCAATAATTAATGTGAACAAACTCCACGTTGTAACAAGTAAACGACATTGATGAAACTTTTTATAGTAGCTAAAACATTTAGTACCTAATGAAAACTCTCACTTAAACAAAGTCTTGTATGGGGTGGATATGGGTGTTCAGTTTATATCAGAAAACTCAAAATCCTAGTGCACAAAGTCACGGGAGAAGTTTGTAATTTAATAAATAAGTAGATGGACACTTGACTCACAATAAAATTGAAGCACAGATTTCCCCCACGCTGTATATAATCTGATTTGTTTCCGAGAACAATAGTTTTAAGTGCATTTATGACGCCTGACATGTGTTCCAGTAAGACATTCGGCCTACACAGTAATTTTGTGTTTGTGTACAAGTTTGTAACAACGTGATTATCCGGTTATTTTTTATGTTTACTGTATCGGTAACGAGGATCGATATGAGTGGTATGCGTTGGTTGGATAAAAGGAAGTGGTTCGCGGCTGTGAAAAACTCCTCAGTACTTACAAACAGCAAAACTTAAAATTATTATTTAGCCAAATGGACAACATAGCCAATAAAAACTTTTTCACAAAAAAATACAACCGACTTCCAAAAACTACAAAGTGAAAAATAACTTTAATTTCGGAAGTCGGTGGCAAAAACGAAAATACATTAATCAGACACCGACTTCCGAAATTAAAGTTATTTTTCACTTTGTAGTGTTGCTTTTGGAAGTCGGTTGTATTTTTTTGTGAAAAAGTTTTTATTTTTCATATTTTAGTGGTTCACATGTGCTTACCTCTTCACAGCGTACCGGCGTGATGTTATGTTATGAACTGGTGTAAATAATACACCACATGAGATTTCAGCAATCCCAGTCCATTTGCTATCATTTATTGAAGAGTTCCGTTGCCTATCTCAGAAGTTCTTCATCAGATCTTCACCAAATTGAAATGGGACCACTCCGAGAAAGTACTCTTCTAAAAACTATCCAAATCGCTTTAAGTGTGCCTATAAAATGAGTTCTCTCTATTTCTCCAGGATCCCATCATCAGATACTGACTTGAAGATCATGGGACCACCTGGGAAGTATACCCTTTCAAACAAAAAAAAAAATAAATCCAAATCGGTCCAGCCATCTTCGAGTAATCGGGGAACACATATAAAAAAAAAAAAGGTTCTGACGCATTGAGACCCTCCTCCTTTTTGAAGTCGGTTAAAAATAATTGTTGAAGTACAATGCAAGTTAAAAGGAGAATTTAAGAGAGGGAGTTATGCTAATCATGTTACTGGTTTTATTGAAACTTTTTGATCATCCATCTACCCTCATGGAATCACTGGTGCCCAAGTCACAGGCTATAAACCTAGTTTGGGTGCCAGGAGATAATACTGAATGCACTTTAAGTTGTATCATAATACTAATTTGTTGTACTTGTAACCTTGTTCATTTTACTGGAAATAAACATTATTTATTATTATTTGTTTTTCAACTTCAACTGTGCTTTTTAGGAATCCGTACCAAAATGGTAAAAAGGAACCCTTATGGTGCGACTCAGTCTGTCACAGCTGGATATCTCAAAGAACTACTAATACTACTACTACTACTACTACCTGACATTTGGAACAGTTTTAGATGACGTTTAAAGAAATAATAATACATATAGGTATTTTCTATTGCATCAGGGTCAAAAATTCGAAGTGAGGCTACTAGGGCTTGTGGGGCATCACATGAAAGAACGCTGTTTGCACAGTCTCAAACATTTTTTTTCTTTTTTTAGGCCGCATAGTTTTCGACTTTGGATGAAAAATGTAAAAAAAAAACCGTTCCCCCGTTATCTCCGAAGTTTGCATATAGAAAAATCTGAAATTATTCTATGTGATAGAAATTTAAGCTTACAGGAAAAATAATACGGTGTCTCTAAATAGCACACTTTTTCAGAAATAGGAACGGAACCCTCGGTGCGCGAGCCAACTCGCTCTTGACCGGTTTTTTCTACATTTTGTAGGGTTCAACTTCCGTCTTGACTATATGTTGCAGGAAAAGAAATTAAAAAAAAAAGAAAATCTTTTTACCTTTTTCTTCGCTTACGTAGAATGGAGAAAGCTTTTTTCTCTGCCCAACCCTTTCCCAACATGTTGGAGTCAGCTTCCAGTCTAACCGGATGCAGCTTGATACCAGTATTTAACATGGAGCGACTGCCTATCTGACCACAACCCAGTTACTGGATAACACAATACCCCTTGATAAGACTAATCGTCAGACTTTCGGGCTTCCTACGACAAGGCTTAATGTGCTTTTCTCTGAATAAAATTAATTATAATATTAGGTCTTTACCTATGAAATTGCCGTTCTGCAGTACTGGCCATTTCAAATCAAAATAATTTTTGTTTGGCTAAGAATTCTAATTTCAAATTAATTTTATTTTAAAAACATGGACTTTTTTCTCCAAAAGTAAGCATTTGTTTATTGATTAGTGTTACATTTTCATCGCATTTTAATCTTTTTCGTCATCATGGATACGTTAAAAATTCGAGTAATTATGGAATATGAGTACCGTCGTGGCAGCAACGCGGCACAAGCGGCACGCAACATCAACGACGTTTACGGAGCTAACACTACAAACCAACGCACCACTTGTTATTGGTTTGCTCGCTTCCGTTCTGGAAATTTCGACCTGAAAAATGAACCTCGCGGTCGTCCGAAGACTTTGGTCGACAATGACGAATTAAAGGCGATTGTGGAAGCTGATGATACACAATCTACGGCTGAATTAGCAGCAGCTTTCGACGTTAGCGTCAAAACAATATTGGTCCATTTGCGTCAAATTGGCAAGGTAAAAAAGCTTGACAAATGGGTGTCCCCACGAACTCAATGATCGCCAGCGCGAAGTACGCATCGAGACGTGCCTTGCAAAGCTCAACAGACACACAAATGAAGGAATTTTGAACCGCATTGTTATCTGCGATGAAAAATGGATTCTGTTTGATAACCGCAAGCGCTCAGCAAGTTGGTGGATCCTGGTTCAGCACCTAAACAATGCCCTAAACGAAAACTTACCCCTAGAAAAGTGATGGTCACTGTTTGGTGGTCTAGCGCCGGTGTGATTCATCACAGCTTCTTACCAAACGGGGTGAGCAATACTTCAGATGTGTACTGTGAAGAACTGAACACAATGATGGAGAAGCTGGCACATCTCCAACCAGCATTGGTCAATCGCTCGTCTCCGCTGCTCCTGCACGACAACGCGCGACCTCATACTGCACAGCAGACGGTCTCCAAGTTGCAAGAACTGGGGTTGCAAGCTCTCCGTCATCCGCCCTACTCACCAGACCTTGCGCCTACAGACTACTACTTTTTCCAGAATTTGGATAACTTCTTGGCGGGAAAAAAATTCAATACCCGAGAGGCAGTACAAAATGCCTTTGAAGAATTTGTTGCCTCCCGTCCAGCTGATTTCTTTAAGAAGGGCATCAATAAACTGCCACTGCGTTGGCAAAGATGCATTGATTGCATGGGTGATTACTTCGATTAATACAAATAAAAAATGCATGAAAAAAATTCGTTTAAATTTTTTCATACAAAACGGCAATTTCATAGGTAAAGACCTATTATAAACAACAGTAAGTGAACTACAGTGAACAGTGAGTATACTTGAAGTGTATCTAACTTCTAAGTTTAAAAAAATTGAAGACGTAATAATGTAAGTAAGTAATATAAGTAAATCATTGTTACGCTACTACACGCTTGTACCTACCGACGAGTACATAGGTATGTTCGAATATTATTAGGTACCAACACAAACTCAAAAAAAAAACAAAAGGTAAATTAGTGCTGCGCAAAAACTAGTTCAAGAAATGTTAGTTTTCTTCATTATGCGTATTAACGAGTCTTTCAAGTAGGTACACTTTTTGTTAATTATTATTTTAATTACTATGTTTTAATTACTATATTTTTATGGTTTTTACAATCTCTAGATATAAAATATATGATACAAAATTGTATTAACACTAGTTACCTACTTTTATGTACTTTACTTTTTTTTTTTTTGTACTTTTATGTACTTTTATGTACTTAAAGAGAAATAGGTACTATGGACCAAAGATCCGCATGATCACCTCAAAGGCGAAAATCGCATGCACGGCTCACGACTCGATCGCATAATGTTCGTTTGTCACTAGCTGCGCTCTCACAGGAAAATTTTCTTAAGTGAGCGTGCTTAAGTTTTGTCCATAGTACCTATTAAAGTAAAGGTAGGTACCTAATCTGAAGCTATTACTTAAATTATCTAGTTTTTATTACTATTTAATTATTTTAATAGGTAGGTACAAAAAATACTATTAAATAAAATACAATTAAATACAATTTTTTATTGGTAGGTTTTTGTACCTAGTCTTTGTAATGACCATCACCTTTTAAATTAAAATTAAGTATCATAAAAACGTACCTTTAATGAAAGGTCACATTGCTATTTTAATAATAAACTTACTTTTATTAAATATCCTTTGGTTATATGAGAAAAACGTTGTGTTAGTAGAGAAGTAACAGGAGAAGAACTCGAAAATATTTCAAGTTCAAATTGAATAATAGAGCTACAGTATAATAATGTTACAGTAGTTTATTTCGAATTCTCAGTATATACCAGTACGCAACAGTTCGAGTGCGCGGCAGTTACACAACGACGGAAGCGTATTTACCTATCTGCCGAGCGGCCGTAGGTAATTAATTCACGGTCACTGCCCAGATAAACTACCGCAGCTTTATTATTCTGTAATAGAGCCTTTTTCAAATAAACATAAGCATCAACTGTTAAAACAGTCAATGGTGGACATGTGTGTTTGCATTTGCAAACAGTGGTAGGTGCGTAATGACAAAATTTGTAGAATAAATATTTATTTAAATATGAAAAAAAAAAAAAAAATGATGTTGAATGATGTATGTGTTTGTGTGTGTGTGTGTGTTTATGTATGTGTTGTGTTGTATGTGTATGTGTATTTGTGTGTTATAATGTGTGTGTGTGTGTTGTGTTTTGTGTGTGTTTGTGTATGTGTGTGTAAAAAATGATGTTGAATGATGTAATGTATGTGTTTGTGTGTGTGTGTTTATGTATGTGTTGTGTATGTTTGTGTATGTGTGTGTGTGTGTTGTGTGTGTGTGTGTGTGTGTGTGTGTGTATGTGTATCCTTATATGCACATTAAAAACTATAAATGTAATATTATCTACCTAATTATATATATAAGCACAAATAAATACACATAAATACACGAATATACTAAAACAAATAAGACAAACAATGGGAAAACATTACCGTTGTGACGATACTGCCAGCTTCTTACATCTTCTACTACCTTTTTGGCGCAGCCGTGAGGCACACTATTGTTGTTAAAATATTATTTTCACATTGTTTTTTTTCTTTTGTTTTCTGTGTTTCAAGAACTGCGTCAAAACAAACGTTATTCTTTCTTTCTTTCTTACATTTCCCGTTGAAATAACAATAAAACCTAAGTTGCAGGTGGGTACTTACTACGTGGTCAAATTAAATTAATCGATACAATTTGATCCTTCATTACTATATCAATCCTGATACAGACAATTCAAGTCTCCAATATCTGTTTGTTCTACAATTTATATTCCGTTTATTGCTTATATTGTTGCTCCACCATTTAAGTATCGTCGAAGCCATAAGTACTTGAGAGCAGTATTGTTATCATCCCACGTATTGCCCTATAGTGGTAAATGGTCAATACTAATTATATCTGAATCTTAAAGTATCTGTACTTTCTTGCCTGTTCTTTTTATTTTAGTATGACCAACATCAATAAAGCATTAAAAATAAATAAAATATGATTAATTTGGGTAAAAAGTGGTGCTGCAGAAATTAATTTGCTTAAATATTTAGAAAATCGTGAAAACGTCTTTCCATGACTGCAAAAAAGAGGGGAACAGGAAGACATCAAACCACATGGTTGACGAAGGTCCAAAAGGACATGAGGGAGATGGGACTTTCGGAAGATGACGCACAATACCGAAGTAAATGGTGCCGCATGACTGGGAAAGCCGACCTCGCGTAACGGAAAAAGGCGAGGCCAAAGAAGAAGAAGATTCAGAAGCAAAAAAATATCAAGAAGTTTAACTCATGGAGATTCCAGAAGAGGTAAAAAAATTGGCACACAATTACATGTTTACAGTGCACACATAGTTTCAAACAAAAACACACACACAAGCACATCTTGTTAAAATAATGTTTGAATCACAATCAACCAAGTCCAATCCTCTTGTCAAGTCTTCACTTTCAGACTTATTGATCACAAAGTAATTAATTAAAAAATATCTATCCCATTGTTTAAATCGAACCGTATGTCATATAACATAATGTTGATTTTTAAATAACATATTTACGAGTACAACCCAATTAATCATACAATTAAAATGATTTGACATGTAATTCGTCAATCGTAGGCGCGTACCGAAATTTCTCTTATAAAAAGTTGTAAAGCTTTTGTAAAGTACAGACGGGCAACAGTTTGACCACTAACAATTAACTTTTTGTCATACAAACTCGTTGTTAAAATTAATAAGATACGATTTGCATTTTATTAACCTTGTTGTTAGACAAAGGTTCAATCATAAACATAAGGATTAAAATAATGCTAATCTTACAGAACACTACTTAAAAATTAATTAGCTCTCTCTCTCTCTCATATCTCGGTATCGCCAGGCCAGGCCTTCCTCATTTTAGGTATGAAGCTACAAGTACGCGGCGGGCTCGACTTGTCGAGCTAATTCAGTGCCGGCTGCCGCGCACCGGCCAGCTGGTACGTTAGTACAATACTCACTCACGCGCCGCGTCGTAAAAGAACACAACCCTAACGAGTCAGAAGGTATGTATAAGAGCTACGCGATAGAAAGAGAGGCAGCTCCTAGGTGAATATAACTGTAGGTAATTAACGCTGTGTGACCTGAATTGCACTCTATTGTGTCGTAGCAAGAGTCGCTATTTATTTAAATGATTTTGGGGACTTGTACTATTATATATATTCTGTGGTATCGCATAGATTATGTTAACGATATCAAAAACATATAAGTCTCTAAAGAATGCAACATTGTGAGAACACGGATGCAACCTGATCTTAAAGTCTGGATGTTTGCTCGGTCGTTTAGGGATTGTTTTACAAGTCGCAGGCAACTATTTAGTAGCCATACTGTTGCCACACTGTTGCCACAAAGTAGCCTGCCTGCTTCTCCACTAAACTTGATTATGTAGTACGACAATAAAATAAGTCGGTCAATTCCGCCCACGGTTTCTCTTATTGGATAAGACATTGTATCCATGTTTCTGCTTTAAATGCGTAAATAATGTTTTAAAATATAGAAATTAATGTGTTTGTTATCACCTGTGAATCTCACGTTTTCGAGAATAGGCACAGTTGTTAGTGACAATAAGCGTGAGATATTTTAAGTTTATGCGTTGTTTCGTTTTGTCGCGCATTTTAGGTTAAGATTGTAAAAGATTTATTTGTAATGTGTACAAGATTTTTTACTTTAATCTTAGCTCAATGATGTAGAATTGTTGCTGTATATTATATAATGTTATTCTGTTCGGCTAAGGCATATTTTGTTGACAATACCTGCCACAAAGGCCTGTCATATTTCTATTAAAATGTTGTACGTATATAAATAATTAAATTTCCATTGTTAGCGTTAATATTTTAATCGAGAATCAAGCCTGACTTTGTAAATAAACTTATTAGTTTATATGTTCTAATTGAGGTTATGATATCAATATGGATTATCCGTTTCTGACCATAAGTTGCGTCTCCCACGATATCGTTAGTCATTATTGTCCCAATCACCACGGTAGGTACCCATTGGCTATTATGATAGCCAGTGCAGTGATCGGCAAATGTTTTGACGCTCGAGAATGTAGTTTTGAAAATGGAACAGCTCGTTTGAAACAAAACGGATTCATTTGTTTTTCAGCTCATTCAATACCTTAGGACAGCTGCACAGTATAATAATGTTACAGTGGTTTGTCTTCATGACGCGAAACGAAGCGCTTCGTAATCTCAGTACATATTTACCAGTACGCAACAGTTCGAGTGCGCGGCAGTTGCGCACGTAAGGATGCGTATTTGTCTGCCAAGCGGCCATAGGTAATTAAAGGTTACTGCCCAGACAAACTACTGTAGCTTTATTATTCTGTGGCTATACCCTTCTTAGGGTGCCATATTCGATTCGGCAGTAATTGTTGATCGGCTAGTGCCGATCGGCAAACTTAATCTACCTTCGCTGAATAATGTTCGGACTCTGCACAATTCGAGCTAAGCCTTTTTCCCAAACACATAATATATCTACATGATAATGTATTCGATTTTGCCGCCCGTAAATGTGTAGCACGTCTCATATTTTAGGTATGTTTTATTTATTTTATTTTTTACCTTAGTAAAGTTTTTTATTGATCAATTAATTAATGAACATAAGTACATAAATATTGTGTATTGTTTTTTAAAGTGGTGCAATACTTCTATAACGATAGTATTATGTCATCAGAACAGGTGGACCAATCTTCTCTTCTAAAACTATAACCTGTTATGGAAAGTTTGCTCAGATTTATATTTATTTATATCTGACTTGATTTTAGAGACTATCTTTATTGCATATTTATTTGACTTCTTGTTTTCTTTCTAACGTAAAATAACGCATGTAATCCCCAAAGAGTTAGGCAGAGGTAAATGTTTAAGTAATAAAAGCCGCACGGGTCGATCCATCAGGTTAAGCTACGCTTGCCGGGGTCGGTCCGTGGATGGGTGACCATATTTATATACCGAGACTCCTCCGTGCCTCAGAAAGCACGTTAAGCCGTTGGTCCCGGCTGTCATTCTTGGATCTTTGATAGTCGTTACGGGTCGTCAGAAGCCCGAAAGTCTGACAACCAGTCTTACCAAGGGGTATCGTATTATCCAGTAAGTGGGTTGTGGAGGTCAGATAGGCAGTCGCTCCATGTAAAATACTGGTATTCAGCGGCATTCGGTTATACTGGAAGCCGACCCCAACATAGTTGGGAAAAGGCTAAGCAGTTTGATTGTAATATTGCCATCAACCGGGCACCAATCCAGACTCCGGGCTGCTACTGAGAAATTCCTGATGGAAAAATCCAGTATCACTTTGCCTGACCTGGGAATCGAACCCAGGACCTCATCCTCAGCGGAAGCGCTTCTGACCACTAGTCCAACGAGGCATTGTTTCTAAACATACTTAATTATTTTCTTCTGACTTAATGCCTCATGTACATAGGTAATTGTAGGTAATATTAAAGTAGATAAAGGTAAGGTAAGAGAGAAGATAAGGAGGAGGGGATAAGGTTTAAGTAGGTAGGTGGTATTAATTCTGATCTTGTTATTATTTTCTCTCAATGTTTGTGGCTCATCCATCAGTGACGTGAGGCCGCACATTTTGAGTTCCATAAACATGTGTGCACGTAATGAGGTGTAGTTTAATTTTAGTTTGGTGTAAATATGTGCGTGTGGCCGTGTATGCACAGGGCGAGGTGTAGTTTTGAGCATGCTTCACTATTCGCAGCGCTATGTCTTGGTTTTTTGTTTAGTCTGAGGGCTCATCCCTATACTTTTATCAAAAATCTTTTACGAAAATCGGCCATCATTGAACAATGCTTTTAAATAAACAAAATGATAAAGTCACTTTTAATTCATCACGTCTAATAATTTGATGAGCTTTGTCTCAACGTATCTTTGATGATAGTAAGTGTTGAGACGTAACCACTGATATTATGACGGACAGATGGGCAGGGGACACTACTATGGAAACTCGATTGTTATTCACTTATTGGTATCTGAAAATGTCATGTTAGCTCGTTGAAAAGTAACTTTTTGTAGCTTAATAAAGTAATAGGCTACTTATATACATTAAAAAAAATATCCTGCAGAAATCAGGACCCCTTCCTGATTTGTGAAAGATAAAAACCTCATTTTTTTATTGTATGTAGGTACCTATTACTTTAAAGCATATTTCAAAATGTAGTAGGTGCAATATCTGCCTACTAGAATTCAAGAATGAAGCAGATTTTTAGGAGTTATTTGCGAGATGCCGAAGTTAACTTGAAATTATACAAAAGAAACCGCAGAAAGATGGTAATTTTGATTATGTTTTAACTTATTGTTTATGTTAATATTCTGATTTTCGATCCGACATTAACAAATTAATTTATTTTGAACCGTGCGGTTTGTTTCCTAATTTATAACAATCAATGAGCACTAAACAGCAACATTAATAAACATACAAAGTGTTTATTCTAAAACACTTTCACATTTTGAATTTAATCCCCGATTCGAAAGTAACTATTTTAATTTCACCGAACACTCTTATTAATTTAAACTGTATAATTTATTTCGTTTATTATACAAATTATTGGCAAATGATTTAGTTTTTTTTTTTACTTTTACTGACATATTTTTAGGTAATAACTGCCATTAAGTGTAAGCATTATTTAGGTATTGATTTTTAAAATGGTATAATTTTGTCTATACTTAGCTTATACCTAATGGCCGAAATTATGATGATATTTCAAATTATTTTTCGAAATCTGATTTTTATATTTGATTCTCTCTGTAATAATATCTACAATTGGAATAATTCCTAAGGCTATTCTAAATAACATATTTTAAGACCATGAAAACTATAGGTATACACATAGTAGCTTTCATAAATAATTTATTAGTACCTTGTAACTTGTCTTCTTACAAATTTTTTTCAGACTTGCTCAGATGTGATGTGAGACACTTAGAACGAAGGTAGGCATTTGATAACTTAATTTTGCTTTAGATTTTAGAAAAGGTCATCTCAACAAAATAAAAAATTTAAATTTTAGTCATAATAAAAATATAAGAATTTAGTAGAGACCACAAAACGATAATTTTATTAGACAATAATTCCAAAATCGACTTATAAAACTCACTCCCAAATCTAACCCTTTATCCACAACACTTAGTAGCCCCCATTATCACGACAAGCTCAACTTAGACCGACAGGTGCAAGCACATAACTATGATTGAGCTATTGTTTCCCACGACTATGATTACTGCCCGAATGCCCGGGCAACGCGGAGCAGTAGTGCGGGGTAGTGCGGGGCAGTGCGGGGTAGTGCGGGGACATGCGGGGCAACGCGGGCAAAGAATGCTCGTGGCAATTATTTAGAATCAAGATGAACTGAGCATTAGTAATGATAGTTTGTTTGTTCTGTGGTGGATGATGACGAGTTATGGGTAATTGTTTTGTTGTTAATTAGGGTAAGAGGTAATTGTTTTATGTTCATTCATTAGAAAGAGTACGCTCATTTTAAACTATAAGTTTTGTGAAGTACATTTTTGATACTGTAGGTATGTCAAATTATGGACAGCAGCATCCATTAGTGCACTAATTAATAACATTCACTGTCATGTCGTCTTAAATCCGTTAAACAATGATGGTGATTACGAGCACAAAATAGCTGCGCAAGCAGCGTCTAGAGAAGGCAGTTCTAATAAAATTCGTTGCGCTGAAAGTCGAGCGCACAACCTCCGTTGTGGTGCCATTCAGAGTCGTCATCGTCAGTTTTTATTTCTATACGTCATTGATGTCGTAGTGCGAGTAAACAGTATTCTTGGTTTGTATGGAAAGTGTTGACAATGACCATACCTTACTCCAGAAAACAATGCAATAAAAGTCATTAATCCCACTTGTAAAAAAAAGGTCTCGAAATTTAAATGCAAACAAAAAAAAACCGGTCAAGAGCGAGTCGGACTCGCGCACAGAGGGTTCCGTTCCGATTTCTGAAAAAGTGTGCAATTTAGAGACATCGTTTTATTTTTCTTGTAATCTTTACATTAACTTCATAACATAGAATGATATCAGATTTTTCTCTATGCAAACTTCAGAGATAAAAGGGGCACGGTATTTTTTTTACACTTTTTATCAAAAGTCGAAAACTATGTGGCCTAAAAAAAAGAAAAAAATATTTGAGAATGTGCAAACAGCGTTCTTTTATAATATATGATATCCCATATGCCGTAGTAGTGCCTTCTAATTTTTAAGATCCCCATTCTGTCCCATTTGCAAAAAAAAAAATTCTTTCCTATTGGTAAAATAGTTGGGCAAACATCATCTAAAACTGTTCCAAATTTCAAGTTGATAGCATTGGTAGTTCTTGAGACATCCAGCTGTGACAGACGGACAGACAGACAGACTGAGTCGCACCATAAGGGTTCTTTTTTTACCATTTTGGTGCGGAACCCTAATAACATGTCATTTGCATTTGCACGAGTCAAGCATGCCTGTAACCGCGATATGTTTGTTTTGATCGTGTTAGCGCCACTGCTTTAATATTTTTCGTTTTTAAATAATACATAGTAGAGGGCGTCATCGACTTTTTTTGCACGGTTATCTGGCTGAAGGTTTATTACCGGCCGCTGAGGCAACCCATGCTCTGATGGGTAATCGTAAAACCATATTTTCGCAATTAAAATCCATTGGAAGTCAAGTTCCTGAATCCTGTAATTATAAAAATAATAAACATTTCATTAGTTTTCACACATAAAAAAAATACGTTACAATAAAAACCGTTAAAATAAAAGCTAGATAAAAAATAACCTCGTCTGGAGTGCAAAGTTCGTCCATCACTGACAAACTGTCTACATTGTATTTACACGCAGTAGGGCGCCCGCGCAACAATTAACGTTACAACGTGTAATGATCCACTGTCTGTAACATACAATCATTCTAAAAGATAAGTAGGTATTAGACAGTAGTCTTGTGTACCTACTCATCTTCTAGAATGAAGTCAGTAAGTAAAATACAGCGGTGCTATTCTGTAAAAATATCACCGTGAAAACTTAGGTGAAGTGATCTTAATGTGAGCGTGAGTCATTCCATCTGATGCGAAGGATTGACACTATTAATAGCTCACTTCACCTAAGTTTTCACGGTGATATTTTTACAGAATAGTTCGTCAGTATTCATGAACCTTAACTATGAGTTTTGTTGACCAATAAAACAAGCAGTAGTATGTAGTCGTGCGTTCGATTTCCGGGTCGGGCAGTGTTATTGGGTTTTTACCGACTTCAAAAAAAGGAGGTTATCAATTCATCACGTATGTATTATTGGAACTGCAATCAATTCACATATGGATAATCTATTAGGGCTCCTAAACAAATATACAAAATTTCATAGGTGTATGTAGGTTTGTCCACGCAGTTCTCCAAAACTATTAATCGGTTGGCAACCATTTTTTTTTTATTAAATTACATTTACTTCAACTTAGGGAACAGTGCAAGCTTCATCAAAATCAGTTCAGTAGTTTTCAAGATATGGACTTATGCGTGTAAGTGTAACGGCCTGGCTAATTGATACGAGCTACGGGTGTGGTCTCATCTCCTTGGTCAAATATCAATATTTACAATAAAATTATATTATTAACTATACTAGGTACTTATTACAAACCAATATTCCAGTTATTACACAAAACTAAAAACTACGAAATAAACAGTACCTAAAAAAAATCGACTTCAAAAAAAAATTATACTCAAAATTATGAAATACCTACTTAACTTTAATTTCAGAAGTCGGTGGAAAAAAATGAAGATGCCAAAACACCGACTTCAGAAATTAAAGTTATTTCATAATTTTGAGTTGATTTCTTTTTTTCATCTGGAATTTCTTGATGGCAAAAAGCTCGCTCCTATTACAAGGGACTTATACTTATAGATACATAACTGGCGAAATGCGAGTGTACTCGGGTACACCTCTGCCTGACCCTGCGGGGGATACAGGCGTGGTGTTATGTTGTTTTTGTTGTTGTAAAACAAGTAAGGAATCAACACAGTCTTCATGACTGATCTTCATTTTATACTCCTAATTTTGCTACGTTGATAAAAGTTTATTGCGGTCAATATCTATGACAGGCTGAAATAATGGATAAGTGCTCTCAAACCACCTATTCTCAAACTAAACACTAGCTTTTGTTTCGTAACCTATTATATTTGAGTCCCCCGAACCAATTTTTTTTGCAATGTTGTTTCTTGCAAGAAACGCATTTGTGGCCTAAACTATTTTATGGAAGACAATTAATTGAATAATGCTGGCCGAGTGGTAACGGCCCCGACTTACGATCGCGGGTTCGAACCCAGACAAGAGCTTATTTTGTGTAAATAATTTCATCACCACTGCTCTGAAAACGGTGAAGGAAAACATCGTGAGGAAACCGACATGTCCTAGAACCAAAAATTCGAAGACATGTGACATCTACGAACCCGCACTGAGAATAGATCCGTGTGGTAGATTACTTGCCCACTCCCTCTCACAGAGAGGAGGCCTGTGTCCCAGCAATGGAAACGCAATAGGCTGATCATGCTAATACAACATTTTCTAATTTAAAGAAGGAAACTAAAAAAAACAAACAACAATGAAACTGCGCAGCACAAACAGATCAGTCTCACTCAATACCACATTGCAAATTCACACAAGTAACCTTTTACGTAACATATAAATAATAGAAATACAAAGATTATTGATATGGCGTAGATAATCACAATGTTTCCCCAGCCGTTGTACACAATGGCCCATTATGAACGATTACAAACATAATCCTTATACCAATAGGTATGCGATGAATATTTACAATAGATTTAGTCACGAGTTCGAATAAGTTATTCAATAATAACGTAAATAAATTTTAGTCCTGGAAGGATATTCTTGAAGAAAATTGTTTGCCGCGTAGTGAGCAATACTTACAATGAAACAACGAATAGTTCTTACTAATTTATTTACTCATAAACCCAAGAATCAATAAAGAATCAATTCAGTTTGGCACCGGCAAAAAAACTCAATCGAAATACTATCAATGCAACATTTTCATAATCTTATTGAATTTGGAGCAACGCATCATCATTTCCTTTCTCACATTGCTATCAGTTATCATTCCAGTGTTTACTCCATTCTCAGCCTCTACCATTCACACGATCCATCCATCTTTTCTTTACGTCATCAACATTAACATTTACAAAATCTATTATTAAATCACTATCACCATTTCTACCTTCACTTCATTTCGATAAAATGCTCTTACTTTTAAGGCAACGCGTAACTGCGTCGTTTTAAGCAATAACATTGCCTCGAAAGTAGTAGAAAATGTTTATGTCTGCCTCACCTTACCTCGGCCGTGTAAATAAGTAACTTATGATTTTTCTATGCTAATTGTAAAGTGTATTGTTGGATATTATTTGGGGAACGCCGACAAAGAGAATGTTCGACCGTTTGACTAGTGGTCAAGTGCAATATAATAGGTCTTTACCTATGAAATTGCCGTTTTGTATAAAAAAATGTAAACGAATTTTTTTCATGCATTTTTTATTTGTATTAATCGAAGTAATCACCCATGCAATCAATGCATCTTTGCCAACGCAGTGGCAGTTTATTGATGCCCTTCTTAAAGAAATCAGCTGGACGGGAGGCAACAAATTCTTCAAAGGCATTTGTACTGCCTCTCGGGTATTGAATTTTTTTCCCGCCAAGAAGTTATCCAAATTCTGGAAAAAGTAGTAGTCTGTAGGCGCAAGGTCTGGTGAGTAGGGCGGATGACGGAGAGCTTCCAACCCCAGTTCTTGCAACTTGGAGACCGTCTGCTGTGCAGTATGAGGTCGCGCGTTGTCGTGCAGGAGCAGCGGAGACGAGCGATTGACCAATGCTGGTTGGAGATGTGCCAGCTTCTCCATCATTGTATTCAGTTCTTCACAGTACACATCTGAAGTAATGCTCACCCCGTTTGGTAAGAAGCTGTGATGAATCACACCGGCGCTAGACCACCAAACAGTGACCATCACTTTTCTAGGGGTAAGTTTTCGTTTAGGGCATTGTTTAGGTGCTGAACCAGGATCCAACCAACTTGCTGAGCGCTTGCGGTTATCAAACAGAATCCATTTTTCATCGCAGGCAACAATGCGGTTCAAAATTCCTTCATTTGTGTGTCTGTTGAGCAGTGCAAGGCACGTCTCGACGCGTACTTCGCGCTGGCGATCATTGAGTTCGTGGGGCACCCATTTGTCAAGCTTTTTTACCTTGCCAATTTGACGCAAATGGACCAATATTGTTTTGACGCTAACGTCGAAAGTTGCTGCTAATTCAGCCGTAGATTGTGTATCATCAGCTTCCACAATCGCCTTTAATTCGTCATTGTCGACCAAAGTCTTCGGACGACCGCGAGGTTCATTTTTCAGGTCGAAATTTCCAGAACGGAAGCGAGCAAACCAATAACAAGTGGTGCGTTGGTTTGTAGTGTTAGCTCCGTAAACGTCGTTGATGTTGCGTGCCGCTTGTGCCGCGTTGCTGCCACGACGGTACTCATATTCCATAATTACTCGAATTTTTAACGTATCCATGATGCCGAAAAAGATTGAAATGCGATGCAAATGTAACACTAATCAATAAACAAATGACTACTTTTGGAAAAAAAATCCATGTTTTTAAAATAAAATTAATTTGAAATTAGAATTCTTAGCCAAACAAAAATTATTTTGATTTGAAATGGCCAGTACTGCAGAACGGCAATTTCATAGGTAAAGACCTAATATTACTATAAACTTTCCTAATAGTTGAAGCGAAGATGGATTGGCCTTTGCAATTGGATAACCTGCAGCTGATATCTACTTTATGATAGCCGCAAATACGTTTAGTAATTTTATGGGTTGCCTACTGAGCAATGGTGCCCCAGTGATAACGACCCTGACCTACGAGTTCTAGGTCGTGGGTTCGAACCCAGGCAGGCATGCATGTGCCAAATTTGATCCAAATCCATTCAGCCGTTATAGCGTGAAAGCGTCACAAACAAACAAATTCACTTTCGCATTTATAATATACTAGCTGCGCCCTGCTGTTTCACCCGCATAGACTGGAATAGAAAGTAACCTATGTGTTAATCCAGGGTATAAGCTATCTACATACCAAATTTCATCCAAATTGGTCGAGCCATTTGAGTGTGAAGAAGTAACAAACATACAAATATACACACATACACTCACAAACTTTCGCCTTTATAATATTCGTGTGTTAGTTAGGATAGGATGGCTATAAATACCACGTCAAATACTTATGAAACAAATGAAAAGCTTATAGATGAGTCTTTATGTGTTTTTATTTATGAGTTTTGTTGTGTGATATGTCCAAACATATTTTTTTTTTTTTTTTTATGTAATCAATACCTGAGAAAATTTTAGGCGATAGTCTAGAAGCTAAAGAGACATAGTCAATCTGCCTAGCCTTATCCCAACTATGTTGGGGTCGGCTTCCTGTCTAACCGGATGCAGCTGAATAGGTACCAGTATTTTACATGGAGCGACTGCTTATCTGACCTCCGCAACCCAGTAACTGGGTAATACGATACCCCTTGATATGACTGGTTGTCAGACTTTCGGGCTTCTGACGACCCGTAACGACTGTCAAAGATCCACGAATGACAGCCGGCACCAACGGCTTAACGTGCTTTCCGAGGCACGCAGGAGTCTCGGTATGTAAAGATGGACACCCATCCACGGACCAACCTTGCAAGCGTAGCTTAACTGATGGATCAACCCGTGCGGTTGTTATTACTTAGCCACGAGCTCCTCCTAAAGAGGCATAGTATGAGATAGATTGATTGATTTTGAGATTGATTGATTGTCTGATCATTTTTATTTGATTCCAACCCATTTCATCCCAAAATTATCATTCTGTGTTATTAATAAATAGCACAGATAGATAATTTTTATTAATTCGAATCTATCGATTTAATAATAACACCTTACAAATCAAATGAGGAAAATCTATCAGGTACCTACTTGAAGATTTATTTTATATTGCAATACAACAATCTACGGAATTCTGTGGTCTCGACTTCATCAAAATATCAAGTTACTTCAAGTCTTGTTGCTGTTATTATTCTGTACCATATAACTTCTCCTTGGAGTGTAAACCTGCTAAATCCATTTTCTATCTCTTGCAATGTTCACTAAAAATACAATAATATGAAAATCTAATAATACTAGAATACAATAAAGATGTTGACAGAATGGTATCTATATGTTCCTATATTTCTTGTGTAAGTGTAAAGTTCGACGTGTTAGGCTTTTGCCTAACTAAACAAAAAATCGGATGGTAAGAAGAATCAAATTTTTTTTTTTTATTATTTTTATTTAAAGTATTAAGAAAAATGGAACAAATTATAACATCAGCCTGTATCTGTTTATATGAAAAGCAAAAACATATTTTTATATGGAAACAAATAATTAATAAAGAATTATGATTTTATTAAATTATTTTGAACTTACCAAAGTATATTTTTAACCTGTAAGTAGTACAATTTAGAAGCAAATTAACATTTCTAGATTTTGAATTAAGTTACGTCATGTTTTTATAATTCAAAGCCTTAAGCCTACAAAGAAAATACCTATCAATAAGTTTTATTACAAAATGATGGATCATAAAAATCGCAAATAAGCACCTCTAAAAAATCTGGACTAATTAATATTTTATTTCTTCTGCTGCCACTACAAACACGTTATAATTTAAAAAGCTCATAAATTATATTAATCATAGCTATTAAAATTATATTTTTGAGACAAACGACAGGACTTTGACCTCTGCACACACAATACTAACTTTTTTCTTTTTTCCAGACAAAATGCAAAACCTTTTATAAATTTTTTATAAAAACAGATGAAGTGGTTATTTAAATTTTTAGACTTCGGTTCCTCAAAAGGAAAAAACGGAACCCTTAACGGATTACTTCGTTGTCCGTCTGTCTGTCTGTTTGTCCCTTTTTCTCAGGAACGCGTTAAGGTATCAAGTTTAAATTAATATCAAATACGTAGGTCTATGGTCCCTTAGAATTCTAAAAAATCAAGCTTCTAAGTCAACGCAATAAAAAAATACGGCCATTTATGCGACATATTTTGATACTCGCAAGTAAATCAAAACCAACAGAGTACTTCCCGTTGACCTAGAATCATGAAATTTGGCAAAAAGTAAGGTCTCGTAGCACAAGTAAAGAAAAAAGTCCAAAAATTGTAATCACATAAAAAAATGTTTTTTGGGATTACAATGTTAAGTTTGTTTTTGGGATAAATTATTTTCAACTACGGAACCGGGAACCCTTCATTGTGCGTGGTCCGACATGCACTTGGCCGGTTTTTTTTTTACCTTATATTAAAAGTACATAACTAATTATAAGTGACAAAATGGCACGCAACGCATAACACTGACAATTTTAGTAGCGTTGACCGATTAATGAAAAAAAAAACACGTAGCTAGATTATTCTCAAAACTCTGTCAAGCCATGTTTTACAGAATTAAACACAGAAAATAAACATTTAAACGTGTGAGTGTCAGCTCTGACGCACGACTGGAGTTTACTCCTGTTTTCTGTGCTGTTCCGACTTTCTATTGTTGGAAGAAAACAAGGGACCATAGGGGCAGGGTTTCTTCAATGAATCTGTGCTATATAATAAACGTAACGCTTTTGAGTTAACGCTTGTAATATTTTACACTATAAATTTTTTATACCGGGGGCCTTATCGGCGGACGGAAAATCGAATCATAAGGAGTAAACTCTAAAAGAAAACCGTATTACAAAATAAGTCATACAAATTCAGTCCGCATTCGTCTACCCCGCACTAAGCTATCCGACTCGTAAGTTACAGTCGACACCGCGTCACTCGACCATCAAGGTAGGTTTTGCAAGAAATCCGAAGTGGACGCACTTGCCTTATACGGCTCGGTAGACGATCTAAAAAGTGGAACGCAGCCTGTCTAAGAGCCGTACTATTGTGAGAATATTTATTGTCCTGATGAAAATTGTTTTTAGCTTCGAAAGTTGCGTTAACTGGATAAATGTTGGAAGTTGGAATCTTCTTGTTATAAGTGCGTGCTATTTTCTTAGAGAGAGTTTTTAGAAGTTATAAATCTTAAGTACCTTTCTAATTAAGTATCTGCAGTAATAAATCATCAGTTATATATTATGGATGATACAAAATACGACCACATATGCGTTGTCTGCACGGCGGAAGTGTTAAGGATATGAAAATGATATTACCTACTTACTTTCAAACTACATCATAATAAATCTAACTCATCTTCCTGCCCTTATCCTATATTAGGTACTTGGGGTCGGCGCAACACGTTTTCTTCTTCCATTCTCCCCTGTCAACCGTCACGCTATCATTCACTCCCTTCTCTTTCATATCCACACAATCCATTCATCTTTTCTTTGGCCTTCCTCTGCCTCTCCATCCATCAACATGTATATTCATCACTCTTTTAGTCACATGCGTTTCGTCTCTCCTCATTACATGCTCATACCAAGACAAACGATTTCCTTTCAACTTTTCTGTCACTGGCGCCACTTTCAAACTTCCTCTTTTATACTCATTTCTCACTTTATCCATTCTCGTCACTCCACACATCCATCTCAACATTCTCATCTCCGCTGCATGCATTTTTTTTTTCATCATAATAAATCTAATTAAAGAAGATTATACATAGTTTTGAGGTTATTCCTGAAAAAACTAAAAACTTGAAAGTTGGGTACAGTATCCCATCTATTCCCAGTCTACATGTATGCACTTCACCTGGCAATGCAGGACCTCTTACTCAAAAACTAATAACGGTAAATAATACAACAAAAAACACACGAAATTATAATAACAATTATAGATTGAAAATACCTCCATTAAAAGCTACACTTAGGCCCGGACTCCACCAAAGCGGAGAGGAGAGGAGATGTGTTTTAACAATCAATCAAATTTCGTTACTTGAGCTAAGTGGAGACGAGATGCGTGAATAATTAAATTCTATTGGTTTTTAAAACACATCTCCTCTCCTCTCCGCTTTGGTGGAGTCCGGGCCTTACTCATAAACCTACAAATGACTGCATACATCTTGAAATTCACATCTCGTCTATAATTCACAATAATACATTTGCGGTAGTTAAAAAACGTCATTATGAACCAGCAATGAGCGGGTAAAACAGTAGAATAGGCTTACACTGCAGTGCAATAATAACTGACACACAGTAATCCAGGACAAAAAGTTAATGAGTTGAGGTGATCCATCATATAAGGCGAGGCGATGGCGAGGCGATGCTATCTTTGAAGCTAACAAATGTCTGATTTTGAAAAGGAACTGAAGACAATCATATTCGTTTGTTTTTATGTGTTTATCTGTATTGGAAAGTATGTTAATTTTGGTAGGGCATTGTTTTTCACTGCAAGAATTTCTTAAAACTTTCATTCTACTTACATTATGAATGACTGAAGATTTCACTTTGCTCTAGTTTATATTGTAAGGATCCTCATTAATTATTATCATAATAACTTGTTATTTTAAATGAACCAATTAACACTTTTGAATTGTCAAGGGATCGGTCAGTCAGAAAAATGAAGCTAGTCGCCCATTCCAAAACGTAGTATGTTTCTATAGAGTAGAACGCGCAATAAACTCCACAGACACTCTTTTTAACCGACTTCAAAAAGAGGAGGTTCTCAATTCGTCGGAACCTTTTTTTTTTTATGTATGTTCCCCGATTACTCGAAGATGGCTGGACCGATTTGGATTTTTTTTGTTTTATTCGAGAGGGTTGGTCCCATATAAAATTGATTAACTTTGCTTCGGTAGTTTTTGAGTTAGCTTCAATAATACGTATTTTTTGCCCACCTTTATATGGATGATGTTCTAGTTTGTTTTGCAGATAGTGGTATTAGAATTTGTGTGGGGTAGGTACGCAACTAAAAAGTGAAAAATAAAAACTTTTTTACAAAAAAATACAACAGACTTCCAAAAACAACACTACAAAGTGAAAAATAACTTTAATTTCGGAAGTCGGTGGCAAAAAACGAAAATACATTTAACTAGACACCGACTTCCGAAATTAAAGTTATTTTTCACTTTTTAGTGTTGTTTTTGGAAGTCGGTTGTATTTTTTTGTAAAAAAGTTTTAAATTAAAATATTGGTTACATCATTTATGTTGAAAATATACCTACATGTGAGAACATTGTAGAAAGACTTTAAAAGCGTCCGTAACAAAAAGATAAAACTAAAAACAATTGAAAAATTAAACTAAATTAAGTTTAAAATAATATTCTGTTCTTAGCGAGTGAAGCGGGACGTGCACGTATTGCATTATCAAATATGAGTCTGCAGATTACTCTGTGAAATATTTCGTGATTTAATTTCATAGAACGAAATTTCAGGTCTAACACGATTTCGAATATAAGTACATATTTCATTTATGTAATAGCATTTCGAAAATGGTATCTGCACAAAAAGTTCTGTGCCCACGACTCTGTCTGTGTATAAAGTATTTAAATATCGAATAAAATACCTATTTAAAAAAAAAGACTAGACCCTAGCCTATTACAGAAAAATAAAACAAATAGTCAATAGGTACACAAGAATTAGAAAATCAAAAGCTAAGCTAAGAAAGTATAGAAACTCAGCTTACATAAACTTGCCTACCTGCATAAGACATGCATTGTGACCTAACTAAATAAATGGTTAAGTACTTACTAAGATCTATTACCAAGATAAAATAGTTACGAGCTATAAATTACAGCTCCTTCAGTAGTGGACGGTCAGCATTAGGTCGCAGATGACAAACACACATTAAAGTCTTGATAGAGGGAAATGAGAAACAACGAGTCAGGTGAAAGGTTTGCTTGGAAACAATATTGCAAATACAATTTATTATAATAGGATTTATACACAGATTTATGCACTGTAAACTAGATTTTAGTGAGCTTTGTCTGTGGGAACTTTCTTTGCTGTGATGCAACTGAGTTAAATGGAGATACGCAATTTGAATGTGCGTCTGCGTAATCAATTTATAGTCCCTCTTTTGTTTCTTGTTATATTCTGTACTACCGATTAACGTATTCCGGTTTATGGCATGGATTCCTATAATATGGCCAGCTTGCAAACTCAAACTCAACTCAAAGCATTTAATTTTAATTAAACCAATTACAGGTGCTTTTGATTTATCAAGGGGTCGGTCAGTCACAAAGATGATGCTAGTTGCCTATTTCAAAGCGTAGCAGGTTCCTATGGAGAAGACCGGGAAAGTTGTATAAATCAAAATATTGTAGCAAAATATTGGTGTCTGTGTAGCATGACCACCGTAGAAACGGAAGCAACGAAAGACATAATGGCAAATTGTAGAAAAATTTTGTATGGCGCGATGTCAAAAATGAAGTAAAGGAATGTCACTTTGTATAGAAAGGGATAATGTGTATTTTTCGTAGAGTATCAATGAATAGAAGTGGACATGCTTCACGTGCTGATCATCCCTGGCAACGATATTGTTCTCAAAATCTTTAAATCGTTTTCATTAACAAAATAACAAAAAAATCATAAAAGCAAAATTATTACACTCGAAACAAAAGCACAAAACAACAGAAAATAAACACAAATAAACTAAAAAAACATTGGAACAGGAGCGGTGTTGCGTGCGCGCCGCGTTCCGTTTCGCACGAGAGGGGCCTCAACTTTTTGTAACATCCCATAATCGAAGCAGTACATTGAAACCTCCGTTCGATAATACACAGATTACAGTGTATTATTTGTAATCTATATTTATATAACGTGTAATTTCTCAATTTTATTCGTTTAGTTCGGATTTATTTGCGTTTTGGGTGGTGAAAGATTTGGCCGGATTATCAACTGTCATGGTGCAAAAATATATATTATTACAGTAATTTTATTACAAATGTAACAACTAGAAAGATTCGAAAACTTTAAGATTTGAACTAATTAAAAACCAATAATTGCTTA
This sequence comes from Cosmia pyralina, assembly GCA_946251885.1. Lineage (NCBI taxonomy): Eukaryota > Metazoa > Arthropoda > Insecta > Lepidoptera > Noctuidae > Cosmia > Cosmia pyralina. The sequence continues at coordinate 17,039,257 of OX276342.1, read as the reverse complement.
AGAGGGCTGGCTGTTGCAGTTTGACCTATGTCTCGCTCACACGGGTCCAAATTTTCAAGAATACCTACTATATGAAAAGATGCTTTTTTGAAAACTGTAATCAATTAACAAACTAGTAAATAATATTAATTTAATAGATAATTATTAAAAACACATTTTTATTGTGGCTCTTATTTAACTTATCTCAAAAACAGATAATACTTTTTGAGCTGAGTTTATTAGATCATAGAAATGTGTTTTTAAAATTAGGTACTTAACAAATTAATTTATTTACTAGTTCGCCAATTGATTAAATTTTTCAAAAAAGCATCTTTTCATTTAACAATCTTAAAAATTTGGTCCCACGTGAGCGAGAGAGGTGATAAAATGCGACAACCTTCTTAATAATGAAACATCAAGCTAAATGAGATAAGATTCGTCGAACGAACGAAATCTAACTTACATACGAGTATATATAGATGTATTGATGATTTTCATGGTTAAAATTATATAAATCCATATGTTTTTATTCCCGCGTATCTTAATTTGATCAAGATACAAACTGACACGGACCTGCAAATTGCATAAAACGCAAGAAAATTTGAATTTCGCGGGCTACCTCAGCGCATCCTCCTTACGTAGATTAGTTGCACATACGATTGCACAAGAGAGTAAATTAGAATAGCATTTAACCAAACACGGAACAGAGTATCATCGTGATAAATATAAATTATCCACCTGCCAACAGAGCTGTGGAGTTAGTAAGTTTTCCCCTAGGCTGCTAGGATATTTTGATAAAGCAATCTCTAAGGGGCAGTTAGTACCCAAGTGAATACAAACATGATTTGTGCGTCTATAATAATTTGGATACTACTAAATCATTTTAACGAAATAGATTGAAACTAAAGGAGCTGGTGGCTAAGTAATAACAGCCGCACGGGTCGATCCGTCAGGTTAAGCGACGCTTGCCGGGGTTGGTCCATGGATGGGTGACCATCTTTGCATACCGAGGCTCCTCTGTGCCTCGGAAAGCACGTTAAGCCGTTGGTCCCGGCTGTCATCCGTGGATCTTTGACAGTCGTTACGGGTCGTCAGAAGCCCGAAAGTCTGACAACCAGTCTTACCAAGGTTTATTGTATTACCCAGTTACTGGGTTGTGGAGGTCAGATAGACAGTCGCTGCATGTAAAATACTGGTATTCATCTGCATCCGGTTAGACTGGAAGCCGACCCCACCATATTTGGGAAAAGGCTAGGCAGATTGAGATTGAAACAAACGACTATCTTCGGCTATAGTATTTAAAATATATATTCAAAATTAAATCTAGATAGTAATTTAGTAAATTAATTGTATTGTAAAAAGGAAAGGAAAACATTAAACTAGTCTGTTGCTCAACGTCCTGCGCATTCATGTCAGATTGTCGGCCAATCGAAGATATACTAACTGCGGTCCTGCCATGCGAAATAGCGTAAGTCCGTTTAGTTCATTTTTGTAGATGACTGGGCGAGTTAACTCGTGTTCTAAGGGGTCCCTAAAACCTTACCATTAATTTCTATCTACCAAATAATACCAAATAAATCTACTATCTATAATTTCTATCTACCAAATAATACCAAATAAATCTACTATCTACAATTTCTATCTACCAAAAAAATTACCCTTCATTTCTATTGTAGTAAATATTGTTAATCGCTTCAATTGCACTTGGTAGACGATCAATTTGCGCGTCAATGTGTATCAATCACGTAAAAATTGACTATTGCAAAGACTCTTAAGAATAAACGTTTTACAAGAAATAAACCTTTCTTTCCTTTTCTATACGTACTCTTTTCTGCAGAAATTTGGCTCCATTATGAGGTAAGCCTAGCAATTTTATGACAACTAGCTTGTGCCCGCGGCTTCGTCCGCGTAAAATTTCTTGTTCCCCCGACCCGTCGCATCGCATCACCTGCCCGCGCTATTTCTTCGTTTTCGCTTAGCGTTCTTTCTGACCTTTTTTCTTTTTGCTTGGCTCCTAAAGGTTATAGTGTGATGTCAAATACAGCCTATATATAGCCTTCAAAATGGGTTATCAAATGCAAAAATAATTTTTCAAATCCAACTGGTGGTTCCAAAGATTAGCGCGTTCAAACAAACAAAAAACTAAACTCTTTAGCTTTATTATGGATAATATTGTTTTTCGCACTGAGAAGGAAACATTATGAATTTAACATGAAGGATATTATTATTATTTTCAAAATAAGTAAATTTAACATGAAGGATATAATTACTATTTTAAATATAAGTAAATTTAAGACGAAGTATATTTTCAAAATAAGTAAATTTTGATATTTGCATGAATGTTTTTATTTGCTTGTTAACGAGTACCTACTTTTATAATATTATTGTTGTTCAGTGTACGGATTTTGAAGTATCGTATATTCGGAACAAGCCATAAGTTTAGATATTCTTATTAAACAGTAAATTCATTAAACCAAAGTCGAAAGCGACGGATCACACATTAAACACTCGGTTTTAAAAAGAACCACTAAACCTGATCAAAATCAATTATTCTCAGAGTATTAAAATGGTGTAGAATATCGCGGGGCTCAATGTGACAAAATTTTATTTGTTAAAATAATGTGATCGAATTCTAGTAGGAATATCCTTAACATAATTTACATAATTAATTGAAATCAGTTCATAAATTTTGCATTAAATCGATATTAAAGTGAAGAGAAACACATAAATTTTCAAATAATCGCTAAAGATTACATGAAAAAAAAATGTTGTGAGACCCATAAAGATTGTCGTTAAAATAAACAATATCAATGGAATTTGTTACTGAGCTAATCTAAATTTTAGTTTTCTTGTTGGCCCCACTTAAAGCGCCCCGCAGACAGGTACGACGCGACAGCGCGTCGCGACTTTAGTAGAACAAATTCTATGAAAACTTCATGGAAATTGTTCTGCTAGAGTCGCGTCGCCCTCTAACGTCGAGTCTGGCTAGGTAGGTTACTATATTTATTATATTCAAATAATACTTATTTATTTTGTTACCCATTGGATGATTATTATCGGACAAAACGAGATCTCGGGAATATTTGGAAATAACGGCTTTATGAAAATACATTACATTACATTACATTGTATTATACATGGAATCGCCTAAAAAACCTTATTTTTAACTTATTTTATTTATTTATTTTTAAATAGATATTGACATCAAAATATTATGTTCTTATTGAAAAGTACTTTCTTTTTCTCTCCCATCATGATTCACAAAAACCTTACCTTTATATTATTTTGCATATTTATCATAGTGCTTGAAAAAAACATAACAATTATTGCCAATAATTGAAAATACGTTGCAACGTGTGAAATAGGCATGCGGTGCCCATTATGTTTAAGATTAAAATAAAGAAACTCAAACATAAAGCTACACCTGTTGGTTGCATTCCATGCTGCAATACTTAGAGAGAATTAAGACCGCCTCACACGGTACTTATTATTTATTTTGCGTAGTAAGCGTTGATACAGTATTTTATTGGTTAAAAAATATTTCCTCGCTAACGGCAGTGATAATATTATTATTAGTTACATAAGCATATTTGTTCAATTACCGTTCATTTTCATGCTAATTGTTATTATAACGCTGTACTCTGTAGGTAATATGGTATAATTATAAGCTTTATTATTTATTTAATGCTTTATGCACAAGTCAGCAAAACATTGCCTATTCATTACACACAAATAAACAGACAAGCAGATAGGAACAGAAAAATACGCACAAAGGTAATGCTTATTTCAAAAGAAATCTATTTCAGCATACCTGCGATAGGACAGAGGATAAAAAGAGATGTAGACAACGTATAATAAATACTTAAATACATACATACTACTAAAATAAATACCACTAAAATAACTAACAACTATGACGAAGTGGAAAGATAGTGTTCTTTCAGTCTCTTCTCTTTTTTTAAATCTTATATTTTGTACCACAAACAAGATTTTTCGTTCCTATGTGTCACCTACGGGCTGATACGATTAGTGAGAAATGAGGATCCATTGTTTTTTAGAAATAATGAGTGGCTTGTATGATACAATTTTCTTACTACATAAAATTCCAGTTAGCTAGGTAGCCGAGCTACCGTAGCACTCTAGATAGATAGTATAAGTATTGTGTGTGCAGGGTTTTATTTTCAAGATAACCAGAGTATGTGAATCAATACAGGTTGTTTCAAGACACCTACGGGAATCGCTAAGGGCTAATATAACTTAGTTCTCGCAGATGACTCCCGTGGCCGTAATAAATGTTAATTAATAGGTAGTGTAATGAATTAATGTTACGCATTTTTTCCTGTTACAAGAAAAGTATTGAATTTCGCCATGCAACAAAGGCCTATGGCCAGCATTGCACTACGATAGGCTTAGGTACTTGATTGATCGATGAGTCGTAGGTTAAAGTTTTTAATGTTATAACGTTATATTAGTTAGTAATTATATTATTTTTAGGGTTCCGTACCTGAAAAGAAAAAAACTGAACTCTTCTAAGATCACTTTGTTGTCTGTCTGCCTGTCAGTATGTTAAGACCCTTTTTCTTAGGAACGCGTGGAGGTATCAAGTTGAAATTAATATCATATACGTAGGTCTATGGTTTCTTGGAGCTCTAAAAAATTCAAGCTTCAAAGTCAACGCAATAAAAAATATGGCCAAAACCATTAACCTAGAATCATGAAATTTGATGAAAAGCAAGGTCTCATAGCACTAGTAAAGTAAAAAGTCCGAAAATAATTAATTTTATAGTTTAATCACATAAAAAAATTGTTTTGCGATTACAAAGCAGTTGGAGAATTAACCTTGACGTACATCAATGTATGGGGGAACTTGTTTTTTTAACTTTTTTATGTTAAGCTTGTTTTTGGGATAAATTCATCCCAACTACGGAACCCTTCATTGTGCGTGGTCCGGCATGCACTTGGCCGGTTTTTTTTACTTAAATTATTGCAGGTAGCAGTTCTCTGATGACTAAAAGATAAGGTTTCCTAATACCAAGGCAGCTAGAAATTTGCTAAAACAATCCTGGTTTCATATCAAATCGGTTCTCACGTTTTTCAGATCATTCAGACGAAAAAACATTACATCATAAATATTTCAAATACTGACAAGAAATAGAACCATGAACCCGTTTACGTACATTACGTTCAGTACATTTGAAAACAAAATAAATGACCCAATAAAAAATAACATCGAAAACTTTTATCGATATAATCGAACTCGTTACTCGAACAAATCATTCGATTTGCATTATTTACAGAAAGTAATAACGTTATCAATATTTACTGCTTATGTTTTATGTATGGAACGGATAAATGTTCTTGTTGTTTATAAAATGGAGTAAAAAAACGTCATGTAAGCCTAAGTTGTTGGTAGCGAGTTGTGCTGCGCATGCGACGACAGACGGCTTAATCAACGTTCTTAGGAAAGACTTCAACGAGATGCAAACAAAGGTGCAGTATTCTATTTTCGAATTTCTTTTGTAAGAAAGGTTTTTTTTTTTATAATTTCGTGGAAAAAAGTAGTTTGATTGGAATTATAGTGAAAATACAGAAAAACTAATTAATGAATTAACTACCAAAAAATGTTTGGCTTTCTTGTATTTTTTTTAAATATTTCTTACTAAAAAACGGTTCAGTTTTTGGGCTAATTAATGATCTTATAAGTAGGTATATTTTATTACCCACTGTGGGTACATTAGTGAGAAGTAATTTACATTTAACGTAAAATCCGATGACTACTCAAGACAACGGAAAAACCTATTTTTAGTTTTGATAATCAATGAAATAACATCGAAAACGGGTTTCACTGCGATATTCCTTGGTAAACAGGTACCTATTTGTATCCCGAAATCGCGAAAGTTTAAAAAGTATAATCAATGAAATGTTAATATGGATACGTTCAATTATTTTCTCGGAAACATTAATAATTAAACAGCGTTTTCGAAACATAAATTGAAGTATAACAAATTCTTATGTTGTTTTTAATAATTGCATTGAACTGAAATATCAAATATCTAAAAAAATATAAAAAAAAAAAAAATATGAAAAAAATATGAAATATCTGAATATTATATATCGTTCCTTATACAAATAAAATTCATTAAGTACATACCTGCTATCAATATTTTATTTTAAATTGGTTTTCTATTTAACCGTTATTTGTCTGATTTAGTTGAATTGCAACTTGCAATTTTCACATATTTGTGTTTTTTTTTCCATTTTATAACAAGAAGAAAATAAGAACGATGACGCAAATAGATCTATAAATTTCAGCGTTAAGTGTTGTTAGTTTGTCTTTAATTTAGTATTTTGAATTTCGAATACCTTTAAAGCGACAGTTTTAATTTAATTTTCGAGTTATTTCAAGTTTATAATCTTAAAAAAGAAAAATTAGTAACAATTGTTAAATACATTTATAATATGACAGCAATTGAGGTTTTATATTTCAAGAATAAAGAATAATTTAACAATAAAGAAGGTAGCAAAGACTACAAGAAAAAAAAAATTGTTTAAAGCCATTGACCGCAAGAACAGAAACACTACTTGCCTAAATGACAACATCACTGTCACCAACAACACCTCTAATTACAACTACTTACCCACATTGCAACTACAAAAACCTATGTCAGAATTTTCCGCGCTACTTGACGTTAGCTTTCATCTGACACCTTTGTATCGGTTGCCATGGTTACCAAACAGTCTCGGTCCAGTGCCAGCCAACAGGTTGTAACAAAAGAACACTTTATATCAGAATCTATTTCTTTGTGCATGTGTGAGGGAAAAGTGATACTTGTTCCGTTGATTTGTTGATGTAGAGAAAATGTCGAATTTCACATGTCTTCGACTTCTTTTTTTGCGAGATAGAGAAAGAGATTAATGCTTTGAAATAACAAGCATTGAAAACCAAGTCATCTGTAGTTTGGATTAAAATTCAATTTTTTTTATTTCATTTAAACCTACCTAAGCTTCTGACGTTTCATAAGCCCATTTATGAAACGTCAGGAGCTTAGGTGCACGGTTCCAATCGGTTGTTTCCTATGGAGAAAACCCGGCAAGAAACTCCACGGTTACCTACTCTTTTGATGTACTGATTATGAGGTTAGAGGTTTTTAACCTGAACATTAAAATGTCTAATGTTATAACCAATGTAACCAATGCAGGGGCTCTCTTGAGATTTTTCTGTTGGCTTATTGACATCCTCGGAAACGGTTCTTAATTTAAACACGACGCTGCTGAAAAACTGATTAAGTCGTCTCACTATCAAATAATTAATTAAAACAGTTATAGCAGTTATAATAATTTCTCTTGTTGATTAACGGTTCAATGACGTGGAAGTCAGTAGCTTCTTGAATCAAGTAATAAAAGAAATCTACACCTGCGTTTAATCCATGTAGCACAAATAATGGATTTGATTTGATTTGGATTTAAAATCGATTTGCATAAACTCATAATTGTATTGTCTTGTATCTAGTGATAAAAGTTTTATAGAATAGAATACTGTTTATTATATACACCATATGGATTACAGATATAAATGTAGAAATTTTACATTGGTTAACACAATAGGCGGTCTTATCGCTAAGAAGAAGTATTTAGGTATAAAGAATGGAAAGTGACCAATGACGGAAACTTGACTGAGGATAACTTTTTAACTTTTCCTTTAACCGGAAAGATCTTCATTAATTGACATTAACTAGAAGAAATAATCATTAATTTATCATTTAAACTTGTCTCTTTACATGTTGAGTAGTATTCCTAGGACAACAAGAATACATATACTTGAACAAATTCACAGAGGAAATCAGAAGCCACTGAACGCCACCTCGCAAAATAAATAATAATCAACCATCGACTTTCCCTCAAGAAAGCAGATCCTTAGCAAACTTTAAGCTTGATATAAGCTTAACGAGCAGTAGTGGAAAATATTAACCGCATCTCCCTTTATAAATTTTGTAAGTTGGCAACCTGTCAAAATTGACATTTCATAACTGTCAAAGTTTGTTGGTAGCTACGATAGAGGTATATCGCGACAGTAAACTTTCTTCCTATTATTATGTTTATAATGTTTTCTATTTAATTATTAACATTGAAGTTTTAATCGAAGTTGTAACTTGTTAAGTCGGTATGTAACTTTTAATGAGTGGCGCTTTTATAATTATTAAAAACTTAATATTTAAAAATATACATTGAAACTTTAAATAGGTACTGATCAATTAGTTTGATCATTTTACAATTCCGAAAAGAAATGATAATAACGGATTTGATTGCTAAAAGTTATGAAAAAGCTGTTTCGGCTCCTGTTTTGCTAATCTTACGATAAACAAAAATCTTATTAGAATTGCAAAAGCACCTGCTACTATAAAAAGAAGTAGGTATTGCAGATTTACTTAGATATTTCTAGTATCCCAAATCTTTCAATAATAAAGGCTCGTAACACTTGCAAATGCAACATAAACTAGTGTTTATGTTGCCGACAAAAGGTGCACATACCTTATAGTCCTCAGTAATTAAAAGGCTAATTACACTTCACTAGAAGTTATTTCACAAGTCACATTAGGTTACAAACACGACACTCTCACAGATCTAGGTATTACTATATATGTCAACATAGTCCACTTTACCTAAACAATACAAAACAATGTTTCATTATGTTTATAATCAAAAATTTTTACACCAAGTCTCTATGCAAGTTACAGGTGTAACGTAAACGCACGAGTTACAGCCATACATTACCTAAACATCCGAAAAAAATGTTTTTCGAAACGTAACATTCCGCGTTTCATTTTCCGATCGCGTCGCCGTATAAAGGCGCGTCAAAAACGCGGCTGTGTGCGTAACAACCTGACCATAGGCTTGCGTAGTCGCAACTGAAATCACCTTGCAAGGCCCACTATACCTCTCTCGCTCTAAACATGTTACTGTTTCTTTCTAGCGGGCATTGTGCTCGGTCCAGCGAGTGGTACGCAACTTGACAATAAATTACGTATAGGAATCTAATCAGTTTAATAGATGTGTGATTTTTTTTTATAAATTCTGACCGTTCTTAATAGTTGGACGATGGTCGTTAAGGAACTAGGATTACGGTGAAAACTTAGTGTTTGCTTAGATTGTGCGGTTAAGAAACAAGACTTCTTAAGTGCGGTGACTGACTGAGGCCGGTTCGCACATATTTTTTGCCAGTTCATCTTTACAATGTTACATACATTCTGAATTGAATTTTTCTTGTTGACCTAGTCTCTAAGTCTGGGTTTTATCTAGTATTTCGACGCTATCACAGTTATTAATTAAACCAAACAGAACACGACTTCTTTTCACATACAATTAGGGCCAAAATAAGGATTTTTAAAATCCCCTTTAATTAAAAGAATCCCTATAATTCTTAAAACAGAATACAATCCAAGTTGACTCTGTTTCCCACAATGCAAACGCTTAAGATTTGCCATTAAGTTGCAAAATAGAAAGGATTACTACTCCGCAATCTTATAATACATAGTTCTAATAGAATGAATCCTGGTTAGAAGATAATCATCTGTTGTTTGAACAGATCAGCTTACATTCAACCAGGATAACTTTTATTTTTCTTACGAGGTGTTGCCCGTGTTTTTACTTACAAGCTTAATCGGAGGCTCGTGGCTAAGTAATAACAGCCGCATGGGTCGGTCCATCAGATTAAGCTACGCTTGCCGGTGTTGGTCAGTGGATGGGTGACCATCATTAATACCGAGACTCCTCCGTGCCTCTGAAAGCATGTTAAGCTGTTGGTTCCGGCTGTCATTCGTGGATCTTTGACAGTTGTTATGGGTCAGAAGTCCGAATAACAACCGACCAGTTTTACCAAGAGGTATCGTATTACCCAGTTACTGGGTTGTGGAGGTCAGACAGGCAGTCGCTCCATGTAAAATACTGGTATTCAGCTGCATCCGGTTAGACTGGAAGCCGACCCTAACATAGTTGGGAAAAGGCTAGACAGATTGGAGTTAAAAGGAGGAACTAATACCTTCTGACATTGTAGACATGGGTCTACTGTGATGTAAGTACGACGAGCCTTTTTTTCTCGATTACGATGTTGGTCCCATGGAGAAAGTTGTTCAGTTTGGTGGTCTGTACCACACCCTTAAATTTTACCACACCTTTCTGATACACCCTGTATTATAGAAGAACATTAAAATAGGACGTCGTCGATGGGCAGGACACGTTGGAAGAATGGACGAGACTAGAGCACCCAAACGTTTACTTCGTAGTAAACCAGGTCCAAGTCGATACCAGCTGAAGCTCAGTTGGTTGAATGGCGTAGACCAAGATTTAAGAACTGTTGGAGTGAGAAATTGGAGAGAAAAATCCGGAAATATTTCACAAACATACATACATAAACTCACGCCTCCTTTCCACGGGGGTCGGCAGAAACTACAGAACGCCACCTGCTGCGATCCTTACATACTCCTTTTGCCTCGTTTATGTTCATACATCTGGTCATACACGTACTTGCGAGTTGCGAGTGCTACGCACATGTCCTTTGCTGAAGAAATAAGGTCACTATCCTCCTAACCTTGTTTGTTCTAACCTTTTGTTAGTCGCCTTTCATTCATCCTCTCAACATGACCAAGCCATCTAAGCATACTCTTTTAAATTTTTGTCATTACATCTTCTTTTAAACAGCACCGAAGCGTTATCACATCATTCCTCAGCCTATCATTCATAGTCACCCACACATGCATCACAAAGACCGTTCACGTTGGAGAAAATATACTTGACCACGCTAAACCCTTCCTGAGCTGTAAAGCATGAAGTGGTGATGATGATAATCATAATGGAGAGTTAAGAAAAGTTCTTTTTCTTCTTCCGTCCCTAGTCCCTTCATTTGGGGTCGGGTCTTCTCACTTTCCTGCGCCAAGTGATTCTATCTTGGGTTTTCGGTTCTGACAATTTGGCTTTCCTGAGGTCTCTTTTTATATTTGACCACCAGGTCAATGGCGGGCGGCCTCTGCCTCTCTTTTGTTTTGGGCAGGTTTAGTGCAATTTGTACCACATGATCTTCATGTTGACGTGTCCATACCATCTTAGGCGATTTCAGTAATTTTTTCCGTGATTGGTGTGGCTTTAAAGCTGCCTCGTATGTACTCATTGCGGACTTTGTCTAGTCTGGTCACAACACCAGCCCATCATTTCATTGGTATGGACCTTTTGTTCATGTGGCTTCTGTAATGTCCAGCATTCGGATCCATAAAATAAAGCCGGACAAACTGCTGCTTTATATATCTTACCCTTTGTTTTAATGGGAATACGTGGATCACACAGTACTCCTGTAAGTGAACGCCATTTCAACCATGCAACGTTGAACCTATGAGTCACGCAGCGTCCACATTTGCGTCCGTTGTGAGCATGGAGCCCAAATATTTGAACTTCTCCACTGTGGGAATAGGCGCTTGCCCAATAAAGATGGTTTCAGGTCAGTAGAGCTAAAAAAAGTTATATTAGCTAATTTAAATACTTATGAAGTAATATTTTAGCAGTCACATTAATAGTTAACAATAAACCATATATCTAATCAAATAATGCTTACATTAAGTTACAAAGCTGGTAATTGGCGTTAAGCAACAAATCGCGAGGGTTCACGTTCGATTCCCGGGTCAAACAGCCGGTGATTTTACGATATACCTACTCATTAGATATTCAAATGCGATTTTCTTGTTGAAATAGAAACTTGTTGTAACATTAGAAGAATAATTAATGAAAAAGGTGGCCCTTTATGTCGTTATTAATTATGTAATTTATTAGAATGTCAATAAAATAAATTAATTAATTAACTGCCTCGTTATTGTAATAGTGGTTGCAAGCGCTACTGCTGAGCATGAGGTACTGAGTTCAATTCCCAGGTCGGCCAAAGTGTTATTGGGTTTTCCATAACGAATTTCTCGAAGCTTTTTTTCTTGTGGATGGGAAATCATCAAATGACTTCTCCCGCTCTAAGCGGAGCGGGAGGGCGTGTCAGACTATTACTGACTAAAACCCACCCGTGTTCCTTCAGTTGCCTGTACCAGGGCCATGGTATCTCTTTTGAAAAGCCCACGATCCCGGCGGCATCGGCCCTATCGAACCCCATCATTACAGACTGAGGCGCGCGTGGAACACGACGGGCCTGGTCCTTAACGGACGGCGAGCTGCCCATTACTCGCCATCCGCAAGCCCGCGCCTACGGTGGCCTGGAATCGGCTATCGATTCCCGCCGCCCAGGGCCTCAGTAGAAGCCTGGAGTCGGAATTTGTACCCGGTTGATGGCAATAGGCTCGCCCCCTGTTACATGGGACTTAACTTTTTATAACAGGCGAAATGCGACCTCTGCCTAACCCTTCGAGAATTACAGGCGTGGTGTTCAATCAATCAGTCATTCAACTCAGCCTATCGCAGCCCACTGCTGGACATAGGCCTGTCCCAGGCTGCGCCACAACACTGTCCTCCGCCTTCCGCATCCAGCTAGTCCCAGCCACCTTCTTCAATCGTCGGTCCATCTAGCTGGGGGGCGTCCCGCACTATGTTTGCCAATACGCGGTCTCCACTCCAGGATTCGTCTGCTCCATATGACATATGGCTATACTATACAACGTGTCGTTTTGCATCCTGGCCAAATTTCAGAGTGTGATACAGAACATGAAAACGACACCTTGTATCAATCAACTCAGCCAATTGCAATCCACTGCTGGACATAGGCCTCTCCAAGGTTGCGCCACAACACCCTGTCCTCCGCCTTCCGCATCCAGTCTGTCCCAGCCACTTTCTTCAGGTTGTCGGTCCAAATAAAGACCTATTTTAAAAGTTCCGGAATAAATTCTCTCAGTGATGGTGAAAACTGCATAAAAATCCATTGTGCAGTTCAGAAGAACTAAGCGGTCATACAGACAGCCATGATAAGCAACTGTATAGATTGTATGCGATAACTACGGAAAAACAAAGAAGCGATCATCGCTGTGGTCTGAGGACACTACACTGTAGTGAACGTTAGGAAAATTACAATAATATGCGCCACAATGCAATATCTTTGTAGAAATAGTTGATGCGGTTTTTTGTCACTTGGTTTAACTAGAATAAAGACAGAGCATTAGTTTTAGTTGAAAGGACCCGCTGTCTTGTATGGACCAAACTGATGCGCCACAAAAGAGATGAATGAAAGCTGAGACGAGAATGCTAGTGTTACGCGAAAATATAAAATAAGAAATGTGTATACATATAAGAGGAAGTTTGAAATGTTGTGTGGAATTCGGTTGTCATGGACTCAGCAGTGACGGGGAGAAATAAGGATAATGTGGTGAGGAAAACCCTACTCTTATGAATAGGCGAAGATCTATGAAATGATGGATGAACTTTGTGAAAGAAAAATATGGCTAGAAAGGGGGTGACTATTGAGATGTTGACTAATAGAGAAGTATGGAAGAAGTAAGAGCAAGAGAATGATGAAAGATAGATAATTAAGTAGTTGTTAGAGGTGCCTATATTGAACAACAGAAGTCCAAATTCAAAATTTGCCAATAGACAATGTACCGCAGTATAATAGGTGTCAAGCGTACAGATCGCGTTAGAAACACCACACTGTGCTCCAGAACTTAAGTAGGGATGTTGGAGAAAAAACAGCCAGGCTGAAGTGGGAGTGGGCTGGACACGTCGCACGAATGCACTTGGAAATATGGGCAAAGATTGTCACTCACTGGACGCCTCAGGGAGGACATCGCCGTTGAGGTAGACCGCGACGAAGGTGGCCAGAGATCGCACAAGACAGAAAGGTTTGGAAGGAAAAAGGGGAGGCCTTTTCCCAGCAGCGCGACACAAAATAGTCTTTCGGCTGAATAGAATCCACAAGAGTTCCGTTATTATACAGGATCTTCAAACAACCCTAGACAGTCGGTCTCGCACTATAAACCCGCTTGACTATTCTTTTCACAACGACTTGAACCGTTGAAAGACATACCAACAAGAAGATATGAAGACGACAATTAGCTGTAATGCATACGTTGGTCTTCTTTTTTTCCCTCTCTCTCTTTTCCACAGTGAAGGGCTGTTTACCTTGAGGAAAACTTTCTTGACTGTGTCACACTTCCTTATGATAAACATAAGGAAGTGTTAAACAGTCCAGAAAGTTACCGTTTTAAAAAAAAAAGTAAGGTATCCTTAATACGATACTCGTGGCTAAGTAATAACACCCGCACGGGTTGATCGATTAGGTTCAGCTATGCTTGCCGCGGTCGATCCGTGGATGGGTGACCATCTTTACACACCGAGACCCCTCCATGCTTCGTCATTCGTGAATCTTTAACAGTCGTTACGGATCGTCAGAAACCCGAAACTCTGACAACCAGACTTACTAGGAGGTAACGTATTACCGGAGAGTTTAGATAGGCAATTGCTCCTTGTAGAATAGTGGTATTCAGCTGCATTCAGTAAGACTGGAAGCCAACTAGAGAAAAGGCTAGACAGATGACGAAATTTAGCCCATTTCCATACACCCCTGATATAAATTCCAGAGTTAAAAAAGAAATTTCAAACATCGCATGTACATTATACAAAGCACATTTATAAAATATCGTTAGTGACAGTAAATACCTAATTACCTCACCTTTAAACAAACAAGCTCCATACAGGGGGAATATTACAATTTGTAATACAATGCGCCCGCGCACCGTCGTCGTGGGACAAAAAGTGGACGCTCCCCAAACAGACGGTAGTCAGTCGAGTGCTCGCCTTACACGTCGCCAATGTCGTTACTAGTGTTTTGTTGCAAAGAACAAGGAGTTACAGAAGGTCTTATCCTTAGTCCCATCTTGACTGCAAAGTTAAAGACTTGGGTTGTTCCTTTTGGGGGTGTTCTGAATGATATCGAAGAATCTGATCAGAGAGAGGGCTGCAGCATCCTGCCATGCATGAAAAAAGAAACTAGGTACTTAAATAAGTGATCTAAATTGAGTGAGAGTTGTGTCAGTTTTTTTTACCAAGACCACGACTTTTTGAAGCTTTTGTATTTTTATTGGAAGGCTCCTGAGATTTATTAAGTCTGTAATCTTAGACTTCTACAGAAAATGCCAAAGAATAACAAACTTTAGTGCCATGCATGATTTGTCATCTGCCAAGATATTCCTTGGTGCGGCTTTGGTTGGCTAGATGCTGTTGCTAGTTGGTTATCATAATACCTTGCTTCTAAATGTCCATTTATAAAAAAAAACTCATGAATATCTTGACGTTTCATCACGATATTTTTCATATGCGTCAGCTTTTTTTTACGGGAGGAGCCACCCTTCTGCACTCTTTATTCCTTCTTTGTAGACTTAGTATAACAGGAGATTTTTTGTTTAACACTTATGGCAAATACGGAACATTTGCAGGGGAGGCGCGGCAGTATTCTACATGAGTACAGTGGTAAATGGTAATGGTTGTCATTTGTGCCCATGCTGATTTTAGAGTTGAAGAAAAAAGTAGGGTGTCGGGAACAGGACGTAAGAAGGTCTGTATTAAAGGACCTTTTGTAATGTGGTGTTGTTTTATTTATCGTGTATCGTTAAATAAAATAATATGTAGGTATCGCTTACTTTCTATGTTCATCTAAAATGTTATTGACTAACGGTGATATTCTTATACGGAACTTGTTCACGTGCATTTTCAAGCATGGTCATCAATGTTATGAACACTCTGCGTTGGTCGTGGCCTGGCGTTGAATGCCTCATTGATGAGCTGAGCTCGCTGAGCATGAGGTCCTGAGTTCAATATCTAAAACAAAAGTCATTTATTCAAATTAGGCTGAGAATCAGCACTTTCTGAACGTCAAAATTACATAGACAGTCCCACAAAACGCTCGCCCTTCACCACTTCCTAGTGCTTTAGCTGGGAAGAAGAAGTGGCGCAACAAACTCCCCAGCAGTGCACCTGTCTCTTCAGTTAGAAGAACTTGATTCTATACAATAATATGCAAAATAATTTACGCAACACAAAACTTTAAATTATATTATTTGTCAAATAAAATAAACAATTTTAGGAACTCGTATATCCTGTCATTATGTAAGCTAATTCTGGAGAAAGAACTTAAACATTGTCTTGAGTTAATCACAGCGACCAACTATTCTTATCGTTCAAGTAATAGTTCAAATAAATAATAGTATGCCTTTGAACAAAGGTTGGTTACTTTAATTTTAAACGTGTACTGAATACGTGGTTTTATTATTTTATTACCTAATTGCCTCTCTGCATACCTTGGTAAACTTCACCTTATCATTGTATTCCTAACCATAAAGTTATAATTTCACCTTATAAGTAGCATAAAGCATAGCATAAAGCATATGCTATATGCAAATTTTAAGGTGAAATTATGCACGTAACTTTATGGTACAGTTAACATAAAGTTATAATTTCACCTTAAAATTAAGCTGAACTAATGATTTCCAACTTAACTTATTTCCAACTTAATGTACAATAAAATCCAAAAATTACTATTACAGTTAGTTATAACTAACGCTTAATGTTCTAATATTTTGTGATTACTAACTAAATTATTCGCCTATTAGCTTAAATTAAGTTTTATTTCTTGATTAACGACTCGGTCGGATATGTCACTCGCATTTTTAGGGTTCCATACCTTAAAAGGAAAAAACGGAACCCTTATAGGATCACTTCGTTGTCCGTCTGACTGTCTGTCTGTCTGTCTTTTTTCAAGAACGCGTGGTCCCTTGGAGTTCTAAAAGAATCAACCTTCTAAGTCAACGCAATAAAAAATACGGCTATTTAAGCGACATATTTTGATATTCGCAAATGAATCAAAACCTTATAGGGTACTTCCCGTTATCGTAGAACCATGAAATTTGGCAAGAAACAAGGTCTCTCAGCACAAGTAAAGGAAAACAAGGAAGGAAATTTTTTTTTTTTGGGTTACTATGTTAAGTTTGTTTTCGGGATATATTATTTTCAACCACGGAACCCTTCATTGTGCGTGGTCGCACTTGGCCGGTTTTTTTATAGATTAAGAGAAAAGAAATGATGTCATGGGTATAATAATTATGAGATAGATTTGAATGGTGGAACATTTTTGTAATTAATAAACATCACCTGCTTAGTATTTTCCCAAATATCTTGGGGTCGGCTTCCAGTGTAACCGGATGCAGCTGAATACCAGTATTTTACATGGAGCGACTGCCTATCTGATCTCCTGGGTTATAGAGATCAGTTATGCTGGGTAATACGATACCCCGACTTTCTGGCTTCTGATGATCCGTAACGACTGTCAAAGATCCACGAGACAGCCAGGACCAACACGACGGCTTAACGTGTTTTCCGAGGCACAGAGGTGTTTTGGTATGTAAAGATGGTCACCCATCCACGGGCCAACCGCGGCAAGAGATGCTTATCAATAACGATCGACCCGAGTGACTGTTATTACTTAGCCACAAGCCCCTTTTATTAACACAAGTTTTGTTTATATTCCTGGGCTTGTGTTGCCTGAAATAAATGGTTTATTTATTACTTAGCCACAAGCACTTTTGTAAACCTAGTGTGCGAAAGAATTGCGAATTAAAAAAAAACGAGTTTCTCTTAGAACTTGTTTTTATTACGTTTTTTCTTGACGTTATCCCCTGGTTAAAAAAGAGGCTGTTTGTTTTTCAAAAAAAAAAAACCTCCGTTTATTTTAACCTCCGTATGGTTATTATTGTAGGCAAATCTTTTGAGAATGACGGAAAGGTTCATTCTTAATTACCCTTTCGTTTAGCAAAGAAAGTTTCAAGAAGAAGAAGTTGATACGAGTAGAGGCACAGCCAACGGTAGGTAGATGCTAAAAGGTGCCAATTTTGGCTGGATTGGCTAATTTCCTCACAGAAAAACTTTCAACTGAAAATGGCATCATCTCCACGTTGGCGTTAGCAATCACTAAACCAAAAAGGCGGTCCAGTACATGTATCTTGTCTTAATAACTGTGCAATCCATTTTTAATATGACAGCCAATATTTCCCCGTTAAAATTAATTACAAAAAGTCACCCACGATGACCAAAGTTAACAGCACCAGGGTACCGTTAACTGTTACCGAAACAATAAAATTGCCACGCCCCGCCCAACGGCGCATGCGCATAAATCATTACAAAACACAATTTTATGAAATTACACCCGCTGTTATAATTAAAAATGGTTGTATTTCATTAATGTGTCAATTATTAACAAATATAGGGGACCACCAGGTTGGTGCGTGGGCATGAAAAATATAGGTGATTGACAGAAGTTTTTCTTTTTCAGTAGTGTGTAAATAATGGGTTTTCATAGACATTTTTTTTCATGTCTGTCGTAAGCCGCGTCTCCTGCGTGTCTTTTTGCGAAACATTACACATAAACATTTGTTTTCATACACAAGCTGTCTCCTGCGTATTCAAATATTAGGTACACATTTTGTGTAGATGTCAGTAGATCACATTTCTGTTTGACAACAAATGTGCGCGGTACACGCAGCAGTTGAAAATGGAACAAACCGTTTCCCTCTTCCCCTGCGCGGGGAATATTTTCAATGCAGCTCGGAAAACAAAAATATCGTGTTTGCATACACAAATGTGTATGGCCACGCCTCTTTGTTTCGATGGTTTTGTGTAATGTTTCGATAAAACGTGCAGGAAGACGGCTTTATAGTGGTACTGTCAGATTGATTAAGGACGCTGTTACTAATGGGTAGTCAAATCATTACGTTTTTACACAAAAGTAATGATTTGACTACCCATTTGTAACAGCGTCCTTAATGGTTAAACATAAAATTATGGCTGATATTTTTCGTTCACATCTTCCGGCATCTACTGACATCTTACAGTCCTACCAACTTATCTGTGAACTGAAAAAGGACGGCACCGTCGATGCGTCGACACAATCGAATGACATGCGTCGGCACAATCGAATGACATTTCAACATGACGGCCGTAGTTCCAATTTTCGCCATTTCACAGATAAGTTGGTAGGAGTGTACAGCCGATGTGGATAAGTTATAACTGATCTTTTCTGAAACAAGAAGCCCTCTTACCACGTGACTTCCAACAACTTATAACGAGGAAAAGTCATGAATACACGAATATCATCCGTAACTTTAATTTTTTAAACACGTCATGTAAAACATACTTTACCCATCGTCTCCTCTCCACATAGTTGGTATCTAAATTATTGTTTATGTAAAAATAAATAATGATATCAAATACAAAATGATCAATGATAAAATTATGATGATTAATTAATCAAAAATCAGAAGCGTTTTTAAACAAAAATATAATTACTGGCCATCAAAATGAAAAGTTTAAATCGTTTATAATCTTTCTATAAGTAGTAGGTATAAGATGGGTTTCCGTTACAAAAATACTTTGGTATTCTGCCGATAATTATTTCATTTGACCTCTGATGTATTGACAAGTGATTAAATGTATCTATTTATTTTGCTTATTTGTAGACTGATGAAGAAGTTAAAATTATAATAACTTGATTTTTTTTTCCAGCGGTTTTAACAGTTACTTTTAACAGCTATTTGGAACTTATGTTTGGCAAAAAATCCTCTATAACATTTAACATTTTTGCTGTTATTTATAGGTACAACGTCCTACATGTTTTCTTAGTACCTACCTATTAAAAAAAATAAAATACTTTTTTTAAAGCATCCTATTCCTTTCGAAACGGCAAGCACAAGGAATATTTTGTGTATGAGGTATATGTATATGTGTATTTGCTTCCCATCTCTTCATACAAAACTATCAACAAACTTGAAATTCTCATTTCAGATCAGCTGTTTATATTAAACGTAAATTAAGTTGTCTCCTAATAACGGGGAGCAATATCAAAGTTTTATGATTTTTTTATTGGTAAATTTTACAGTACCGATAAAAGGAATCGGCCGGCCGCTTTGACAACAAGTAAAACACAGCTTTTTACTGGTAAACGTACATTTATATACGTTTACAACTTAAGAAGTAAATACAGGTCCATTTATTAATCTAAATTAGAAGTTTCTAGTCGCTTGCAAGCCGGTAGATTGTACCAAAGTGGATTAACAGTAAACATAGAGATTTAAAAAAGCCGCGGCGTCCGAAACTCAATTATCTATACGACCAATTGTCCGAAGCTCGGACTAATAAAATTAATCTGAACACAACCGACGCCATTACATACGGGACCGTATTAATCTCAAAGCGTTGATTAGTAAAACTATAAAAGCGGAAGTATCACAAGAATGCGGTTAATGAGAGACTGAAACCCGATTTTATGGTTGATCGTTAAAATGGCCGACAATTGTCTAATTGTTGACTACTAAACAACTAACATCGTGGGAAGACGATGCCTCACTGACGGTGAAAGTCAAAAACTTGACGGTTTTATAGCGTCACCCGAATTCGAAATTCGAATTGTAATCGAAACAACGAATCGCTTTTAGGTTCTTATTTTTAAAAAATCAATTTGTTTT
This sequence comes from Cosmia pyralina, assembly GCA_946251885.1. NCBI lineage: Eukaryota > Metazoa > Arthropoda > Insecta > Lepidoptera > Noctuidae > Cosmia > Cosmia pyralina. The sequence goes on along the minus strand of OX276342.1, from coordinate 17,018,798 downwards.
TTATTTTATTAAAAAGGTTTTATTGGCTTCTTAGTTAGATTAGAAACTTTAACGTTCAAAACAGTGGCTTTTAAGTATTAAAGCTTGTGTCGGGGTTCATTTATTATTTTTAAGTGATGAGATCACGACCTTGTGTAAATCCGTCATTAGGTCATTGTGATTATAAAAGCAGGCAGTTGCTGTTATTAAGAAAAGGGCAGTCGTACGATTGATTAATCATGGCTGTGATTTATGGAATAATAAATCACGAACATTATCTTCTTGCTGTGAAGAAAAAAAAACAGTAATTTTGTTGTTATTTGAAACCTTCTAACTATGAAGCAACAGATCCACAAATTATTTCATTTACATTAATCTTAACACAGGACTAAAATAATTTTCTCCCTGCATACTTTCCAATTTCAAATTAAGTATTTACAAAAACAAAACACTAGCAGTTCCCTCATTAGACGCAACAACTATCAAATCGAACCTATTCAATAACCATTCAATTTCGATTATCGATCCTCAATCTAACTACACAAGTACACAAATTATATACATAAGTACACAAAGTACACACAACTACACAAGTTTGCATAAAAACACCAACTAAAGACAGGCTCTATTCAAACGCGCCGACATTTTTCCGCCGCGTTTTTCCTCGACAAGTTCGAAGCGCAACATTGAATACGACGCGACAATACGTCGGCGACACGTTGTTGACAAGTCGCGTTGTCGGATGCCACTTTAAATTTAATTGGAGGTATTCCGATCATTGATTTGTTGGTAGTTAGTTGGTACTACTCTACTAGATGGTTGGTCATGAAAACTTTGTGTTGAAGAAAGAAAATGTAGTGGAAATTAATACGCTTCTATTAATTAGGGACGTAACTTAATTTGATCATGATGAAATGAGACTAATTTTGTTCTGATTTTGTTACTTCAAGTTAGCTTTATTTTATTTAGCAAAGAGAAGGTAGGCAAGGAAATTTGAAATACCACATCTGGTTTCCCACATCATTGGGACAGGCTGTTTTTTTTTTTTAAGTTTAGCTGATATTTTTAACCGACGAAAAAAAAGGAGGAGGTTCTCAATTTGATACGTGTTTTTATATTTTTTTTTTATGTATGACCACGCATAACTTTTTACAGAGTCGTTCGATTTGAAAAATGTTTGTTTTATTCGAGAGGGTATACCTCAGAGTTGGTCCCATATAAAATTGATTAACTTGGGATGGGTAGTTTTTGAGTTAGCTTCAATATTACGTATTTTTTCCCCACTTTTATACGGATGATGAATTTATGATTCTAGTTTCTTTTGCAGGTAGTGGTATTAGAATTTGTGAGGGGTAGGTACCACAATTAAAAAGTGAAAAATAAAACCTTTTTTACAAAAAAATACAACCGACTTCAAAAAACAACACTATTTGTAGTGTTGTTTTTGGAAGTCGGTTGTATTTTTTTAACTTAACTTCGGAAGGAGCAGTAAGTAAATAAAACCTTTTTTACAAAAAAATACAACCGACTTCCAAAAACAACACTACAAAGTGAAAAATAACTTTAATTTCGGAAGTCGGTAGCAAAAAACGAAAATACATTTAACCAGACACCGACTTCCGAAATTAAAATTACTTTTCACTTTGTAGTGTTGTTTTTGGAAGTCGGTTGTATTTTTTTTGTAAAAAAGTTTTATTTACTAACTGCTCCTTTCAGTTTGACGAAGTGTTAACCCTGCATTACCAAACATAGCAATTGTAAAAAAAAAAATATCGGTAAAGGCATTTACTGTAGAGTAAAACCACAGTAATGAAGCATGACGTACTGACACAGATTCCGAATTGAATGATAACTCGTCATCCATCACACATAAGCACAATTTTATGCACATAACTTCAACAAAAGCAACACAATAAATAATCCCAACTAATTATATCTACACGTCATGCTCACTAACCTTAACACACATAAAAACTTCATACTTTACTAATTACATTACAAACGTTTATCAACAAAACGTGTCGTCGATTAAATAAGCCACTACGATAAAATCAGTCGTATATTAAAAACGTAAAAACCGTCAAAGCGTGACAACACAATGGTTATATTGGTATAAACCCGCGAACAAACACACCCAGTTTTTGTTCGACCAATCAACAATAATCATCACGCTATTACATGCCCTGTTAACCCTGTAATTGTTGTAATAAAAAATACTTAGCGCGTGCATTACGTGCAATCTCGCACTATAGTACAACCAACTTATATTTACCGCTACTAGAATAAAACCCACATAATTCTACACCTTATGCTTCTTTTCATAAGGGTGATGAGGGGTTTTGGGAACGGTAAACACATAAGTGCATCGAAGCGTCAAGCCTCTGATTTTGGTATGGAATGTCTAAGGGCGTCGCTCTAATTGATCTGATTTTTGTTTTGTACAATTTACACCTAATTTTCTTTTGTTAGGATTCCGTACCTCAAAAGGAAAAAACGGAACCCTTATAGGATCACTCGTGTGTCTGTCTGTCTGTCCGTCTGTCACAGCCAATTTGCTCCGAATCTAATGGAGCGATTAAGTTGAAATTTGGTACACATATGAATTTCTGTGACCCAAAGACGGACGGGTAAAGTAAATAGATGAACTTGGAATATAGAGGTCACTTTTGGGGGGCAAATAAGAAAATTAAAAAAAAAAGGTTTACAAACTACACCATGTGGCATGCCAAATGAAAGGGCTTACAATAAGGGTTTCAAATATATTTTTTTTTATAATTTTAAAATAAACTGTTATAAAGTTATTTAAGAAAATAGACAAAAATTGACCATTCCCCCCCCTTATCTCCGAAACTACCGAGCCTAAAATTTTGAAAAAAATACAGAAAATAGATCTTTACCTGTAGATTACAGGAAAACCTATAAGAAGTCTGTGGTCTTAAAATAACATGGTAAATCTATCAATATTGTGAGTACAAACTTACATTTACAGTTGGAATGTATGGGAGAACATGTTTTTCAACTACAACGTTAAAAATTCATCCCAACTACGGAACCCTTCATTGTGCGTGGTCCGACACGCACTTGGCCGGTTTTTTTTTTTATTATTGTTTTTCTTGAATGTGTTTTCTTTATTTGAGGAGCGATTGAGTTAATGTTATTATTACAGCGATGTGCTCGATTATTTTGTAATTGTGTGAAGTTTTTCAATTGAAATGATTTAAAAGGTTATTTATTTTATAATTAAGTTTAAAGTAATTTATTTATACTTGTTAGACTTGTTACATGTTTTGAGGTTAGTTTTTTACCTACATACATTTTAATATCTGTAATTAGGATTTTTAATTGCGTTTTTGTTTCAAACTCAAACTCAAACTCAAACTCAAAGCATTTATTTCAATTAAACCAATTACAGGCACTTTTGAATTGTCAAGGGGTCGGTCAGTCAGAAAGATGAAGCTAGGCGCCCATTCCAAAGCATAGTAGGTACCTATGGAGAAGAACGGGCAAGAAACTCCACGGACACTCTTTTAAATCAAGATATGGTTACAAAATAATGGTTACATCATTCATGTTGAAATTTCATATGTGAGAACGATGCAGAACGTTAAAAGCGTCCTTAAAAAAAAACAATTCAAATATTTAAATTAAATTAAAATAAACCCTGACCGCTAAGGTATGCCCAGCCTTCACTGACAGCGCTTATTCACGAACCTGACGCATGGATTGGTTTTTTATTAGGGATCAGTTCCAAAATGTTAAAAAGGAACCCATATGGTGCGACTCAGTCTGTCTGTCTGTCTGTCTGTCACAGCTGGATATCTCAAGAACTACTAACAACAACAAACAACTATAAACAACTTGAAATTTAGAACAATTTTAGATGACGTGTGCCTAATTTGCAAAATAAGTTTTTTTTTTGCAACAGGGACTGAAAACTCGTCTTAAAAATTCGAAGTGGAGCTATTAGGGCATGTGGGGTATCATATATGAAAGAGCGTTGTTTGCACATTCTCAAACATTTTTTTTTCTTTTTTTAGCCCGCATAGTTTTCGACTTTTGATGAAAAATGTAAAAAAAAATACCGTTCCCCCCTTATCTCCGAAGTTTGGATTTTTTTAGAAGATATTTGAATATAAGTTTAGGTAAAGATTACAGGAAAAATAAAACGATGTCCCTAAATACCACAATTTTTCAGAAATCGGAACATTACCCTCGGTGCGCGAGTCCGACTCGGTGTTGAACAGTTTTTAGGGTACCGTACCCAAAGGGTAAAACGGGACCCTATTACTAAGACTCTGCTATTCGTCCGTCTGTCTGTCCGTCTGTCACCAGGGGTGTATCTCATGAACCGTGATAGTTAGACAGTTGAAATTTTCACAGATGATGTATTTCTATTGCCGCTATAACAACAAATACTAAAAAACAGAATAAAATAAATATTTAAGAGAGCTCCCGTAAAAAAAACGTGATTTTTTTGCTCGTTTTTGCTCGATATTGATAACGGCAACAGGTAGACGCTTGAAATATTCACAGAATATTTATTTATATCTTTACTATTCCGATCAAGGGAACATGCAGACCACCAAGTAACGTCAAAACAATATTTCGTACATTTCAATAAAAATTCCAAACAGCCAAACCAATATCGTAAAAAATATTGTAAATCTTAATGTTTACCATTAACTTGCGTCTATTGTGCCGAATGTTGATGGTACATTACAATTATAAATAATTGATAAGTGCCATGTTATTACTAGCTGTAAAAGTAATGGCGGGCACGCGTTTGAGGGTTATACTGTGTAATTACGAATGATACTAGAGTATCATGTATGGCGAAGATAGGTGTTTGATTTCATATTACTTTGGAGCCTGAGGCTTTGGCTAGATAATTTAGGGTTAAGTTGAGAAAAATAAGAACTAGCTGATGTGAAGTAGTGTGGAGTTTCACAAGAAAGTGATTGTCGTCAAGCTCACGTCAGATGAACAGCTGGTACCACGTGGCATGAGTACGAAGTTCATCTAGTAGATCGATAAAAGTATCGATCTACTAGATGAACTTCGTACTCGTACCACGTGGGCAATTTCCATACAAAGTTTAGATTATTCCGATTTTTCGGCTGTTCCTTAGGATTTTTCCTAATTTTCTTTTTCCTAAACCACTCCAGTATTGACGCGAATAAAAAAAAATATAAATTATTCAACTCGGTCGAGCCATTTTCGAGTTTTTGCGGGTCTAATGCACGGCAATTGATCCTAACTAATATTATAAATGAAAAATCGAGTTTGTTTGTTTGTCACACTTTAACGCTAAAACGGCTGAATGGGTTTGGACGAAATTTGGTACATGGGCCTGGATTAGGACAAAGGATATTTTTTATCAGGGTAGTACGTTCCCGTGGCATAATTTCCGACCTCCACGCGAACCAAGCTGCGGGCAAATAAAATAAAATAAAAAAATAGATAATTTGTGTAGTTTATAGAACTACACAAATTATCTATTATTATTATTATATTTTTTTTGCGAAACAGATTTATAAATAGTATGTATAGCATACTATTTAAAAATCTGTTTCGCGTAGCAACTAATAAATAAAACTTTCTTTATCTTCAATACTGTTACCTGGAAACGTATTTATGATGCACAAAAAATCTGAGATAATTTTAAGAAGCACGGAAAAGTCCCGTAAATATTTACGAAAAACGGGAGAGAAATAGAAAAGCAGTAATTTTTCGTTTTTCTCCCTTTTAACGTACTACGCCCGTACCTTTTCGTGGGACGGAACCTTCAGTCCGCAAAACTTTTCTACCTTAACCAATTTTTGACCAGACCCATTGCTCAACTATCACCGTGTGCAACCATTTAAATGATATTATTTCAGATTTTATGGTCCATTTTATTTATTGCTTTTTTTCAGATTGTGTATTGAGAAGAACGTTATTGTTCGATATTATAAAAAGTTTTTACTATAGGTACCCGTTTTTTGTTTTACAATTTAAATCATGAGTTAGGTTCGTCTGCTTGCAAAATAAAGAGCTTTTATGAGTTTTTTTTTGCCCCCAAAAATCATTTGATTCATTAATTTGTTTTAATAGGTGGCATAATTAAATTATGTTTGGGAAATCTATTGTAAGAAACATTTAATACTGGTAATGTAGTTTTTATATTTTATAAAGTACGTATTTTTTGCGTAGTTATCCACTCATATTTTACTAAATTGGTTTAAGCAGCAGACATTGCAAAAAACTGCTAACTTCAATTACATTGGAATAAAATAGAAAAAACACATTAATAAAACATTCATTCAGAATAGGACGTTTTGACATTAAGGTCAAATTTCTCAATATTTCAATAACATTAACTGAAGAATAAAATATAAAATAATAAAAATAGTTTATTTGTTAACCTTAAACGTACAACAAATTTGAGATTGAAGCCTCCTTTTAAGCAAAAGCTGCCTGTATTAGGAGACGCTTATTATGCTTGACTATTCAAAAAAACAGGCCTAAAAAGGAGACAAACAATAACAGCTAAGCAGGGAAACCAATGAAAACTAAAAAAAACAGTGTGGCGCTTGGGCATATTTTTCTCTCATTTCCAATGACAAAAATATGCCCAAGTGCCAAAACCGAAAGGTTTACCACCTCTGCATTTGCTGGATGAGGAACACTTGACGCTGAATCAAGTTTATCGAGCTCACCAACTATTTTTGCCGAAGAATTCTAAAGAAAAATGGATTCGAACACCAATTAGTAAGTGACCATCGTATACATGACAGGACAACTAACCTTAGAATTGAATTCCGATGTCCGGCGGCCATTTGTACGTTTTCACGGCTCAGCTAGTTAGGGGCAGCCATTGATCCGTCCGTCTGTACACGTACAATGGCGCGGTTGGCGCCTAAGACCATTTAGCAGTCGTGTTTCGAGAGTTGGGTGATAGATGATTTTTGTAATGGTATTTACACTATTATTTCGTATTGCAAACACTTGATGTTATTCATGTTGTTTTGTTGCGGCTGTATTTGCATCGAGGATTAGAATAGCTGGATCTGGTAGGTATTGCCTTACATTGAACAATTTCTGATTTTAAGAGGGCTGTTGTGCATAATAAAGAGTATTCTATTCAAACTCAAACTCAAACTCAAAGCATTTATTTCAAATAAACCAATTACAGGCACTTTTGAATTGTCAATGGGTCGGTCAGTCAGAAAGATGAAGCTAGTATTCTATTCTATTCTATTCTATATCTCATCTCAGAATCAGATAACAATTTTTGAGCTGCGTTTATTGATAACATAAAAGAAATGTGTTTTTAATATTTAGAAACCTATTAAATAAATATTATTTAACAATCTTAAAAATTTGGTCCCGTGCGAGAGAGAGAGTTAAATAACTAATAAATAAATAAAGATTTATTGAACAAAAATGGTTGAACAATCAAACACCTACAAATAACACCATGCATATACAAAAATAGCGTATTTAACCACTAATGTTATAAGCAATGTCTGATAAAGCATTTTTATCAATGCGACAGTCCTCTTAAGTTGGGAAGCGAATTCCTTAAGGTGTCATGTTTTAAAATTTTGTTAAGGCTCTGTTGTAACCTATTACCATAAAATACTTTGGTTGCAGCTGCTACTGAGAATTCGCCAGCAGAAAAACCGAGTGACTGTGGCGTCTCAGAACCGGGTTTGTGACATTATTTTGTACGTGTAAACTTCAAATTTCTTTCTTTTTTTTCTTCTGTTGTGACATTGCAGAGCGATAATATTGGGACGACTAGTTCTTCCACTCACCATCTGCGTAGCCTTTTCCCAACTATGTTGGGGTCGGCTTCCAGTCTTACCATATGCAACTGAATACCAGTATTTTACATGGAGCGACTGCCTATCTGACCTCCACAACCCAATTACTGGGTAACACTATATCCCTTGGAAAGACTGACTTTGGGGCTTCTGACTACCAAGGACCAACTGCCGGACCGACCTCGGCAAGCCGATGCTTAACCTTGAAGATCGACCCGTGTGGCTGTTATTATTTAGCCACAAGCCCCTACATATTATGACAACTCCATAGGATTGCAATTTAATGACAGCGGTGACTGTACAGTCAGCAACAATCGATTAACACTTGCAGTTTTTTAATCTTAATTATTAAGCTAAATATTTCATTCAAATCGGAACAGAAGTACTAAAAACTTTAGGAACATCTCTTTACAGTTGAACGAAAAAAAAGCATTTTATCGAATCATTTTGTGAAAATTTAGATGATGTTCAAAAAGTAACAGTGTTAACCGACTTCTGTTGCTGACCGTACGATCGTGCGATCGTCGCGATATAAAGTAGCATATAAAAAGTCTTCATGACCAGAAGTGAACGTCTAGATACAATACTTATTAATCTCAGATACTGAGACCAGTAAAGTGCATCAAAATCTAATGGAAAATTCTCAAAGAAGTATTGCATAAAAATCTAATAAAAGCAGTAAATGTTTCTCCATCCATTAAATATATATTTAGTCCGAGCGTCTATCCGAGCTACATATTATAATATATGTGTGTACGCATGTTAATGTGTTTCTTTTTGTTTATCAATTTGTATTTGTCCCCATATTATCGGCAACACGCCGGTCGGCTTACTTCACAAGGTTTGAGATGTGTATAGAGCTGATGAAACTTAAATGTGACAAGTTGGTTTGGTATGTTTTTTCAAGTAAGGCACTTTAGGCTCATTTAAATAACCCCTTTTCACTAGAAAAGCTTGCTTTGTACTTAACCAAATCTACTTACATGTTAAACACCAATCAATCTGCCCAAAATCAATTTAAATGTGTTGTTACACGCTCACTGTATTGTAAACGTGATATACCCAATCCTTATCATGTCCAAAATCAGTCTCCAACAAAGGATTTACTAACTACGACAATCAATCTGCCTAGCCTTTTCCCAACTATGTTGGGTTCGGCTTCCAGTATAACCGGATGCAGCTGAATACCAGTATTTTTCATGGAGCGACTGCCTTTCTGACCTCCACAACCCAGTAACTGGGTAATACGATACCCCTTGGTATGACTGGTTCTCAGACTTTCGGCCTTCTGACGACCCGTAACGACTGTCAAAGATCCACGAATGACAGTCGGGACCAACGGCTTAACGTGCTTTCCGAGGCACGGAGGAGTCTCGGTATGTAAAGAATGTCCACTGACAAACCCCGGCAAGCGTAGCTTAACCTGATGGATCGACCCGTGCGGCTGTTATTACTTAGCCACATGCTCCTCATGTTAAACACCATAACTACGAGTATGTATAATATTATTATACTGTTTCAGTTACTACGGTAGTACGACCCATAATTCATTCGTAGACCCTTTTTCTCAGGAACGCGTGGATGTATCAAGTTGAAATTATTAACAAATATGTAAGTCTAAGGCCCCTTAACGCTCTAAAAAACTAAAGGTTCTAAGTCAACGCCATAAAAAATACGGTCGTATGCGACATATTTTGATACTCGCAAGTAAATCAAAGTCCAAAAATCGTTCATTTGTAATTTTAAAATAATGTTGGCATTATAAACTTGTTTTACAACTATAATGTTAAGTTCGTTTTTTTGATAAATTACTTTCAACTACGGAATTTTTCACTTTTCATAAAAATACCGGCGAAGAGCGTGATATATTTTTCTGTAATTTTGCCTCATGACTTTACAGGGCCCATTTGTGTTTCAGCTATATCATTCGCACACTGCACCATAACAATGTATAAATACATACTATCTCTGAGTACCACCTATAGAAGCCACAAGGCTTATTATGGCTTAAAAGTTTTGGTCAGTATCATCATCAACCCTGCCCTTATCCTTTATTTGGGACTTATTGATTGATTTAATATTTATTCTATTAGCCGCAGTTTACTTCTTTCCTACTTGTCTACAATAGTCAGTATGGTCCTCTTAGAAATATCCTCCGTGTAGTATCATCCTCTCCATAAAATCCGTTGAACACGTCGACATTTCTCATATACGTTACTACCGACTCGGTTCATCGCTCGGTTTATTGGTCGACGTTTGTTACCCAGATAAACCTTTGTATTAGCTTTTATAATACTATCTTTGGACTATATATTGTGGCCGGTAACCACTTTAATGATTAAAACACGAATTTATTTATGATGCTGTAAAATTGTGCTTGATTTTTTATTGGTACAATTATTAATATTGAAATACATTTACGAGAAAGTAATTGCAGTTTATTTGGACTCCTGTAGTATGTTCATATCCTTTGTTTCTTGCAGGGCGGCAATGTGAAGAGACAATTATTGTTGTATGCCTTTGCATAATGAGTCATAGTTTATTTATTTTAATTCTAAGCCAAGAGTCGGACTTTCTGTCATGAGTTTTGCGCGTACGATTTACAGATCAGAGGAAATTATCTTTTTGTTTCCACCTCATTTATAATTTCAGTCTCGAACTGCCGATGTTAGAGAGTTTCCAGAAAAAATATCGTCTTTAGGGTTCCGTAGTAAACAAAAAACCCTTATAGTTTCGCCATGTCTGTCTGTCTGCGGCTTAGCGCAGAGACTTAGTATTATGAATATGTAATTCGGCATGGGTATACATACATTATTAATCACGTCCACAAAATTATAAAATAAAATTTTGAAAAAAAAATGTAGGGAAAGTGGTTCACCGCAAATATCCGCAATCCTTGTACGTAAAGTGAGGATGATATTTTTTTTTCTCGTCTATGCGCTGGTGTGAGGTATGGAAGGATAGGTCGTTAAAAAATATTGCGGGTCCGTGAAAACTATTTTTCGATTCAGGGATCCGTCTGCGTAATTTAAGCTTTAAAGTACTAATTTTCGAGTCAAGTATCCCCTCCTGCCAGCTAAATGGTTGCTTTTGGATATAGGAAAAAAATAAGGCAGTAGTATTAATATATAACGAAGTTAAAAGGAAAACTATCACTGCTAAATAGGAGGAGTACATGTTTTTCAACTACAACGTTAAGTTATTTCTTGGGATAAATTCATCCCACCTACGGAATCCTTCATTGTGCGTGGACCGACACGCACTTGGCCGGTTTTTTTTTATTTATTTATAACTAGCTGTTGCCCGCAACTTCATCTACAATCCAGGATAAAAAGTAGCCTATTTTCTTCTCCAGGTCATGGTCTACCGAAGTGCCAAATTTCATCCAAATCCGATCAGCCGTTTTAGCATGAAATCGTAACAAACAAACTCACTTTCGCATTTATAATATTAGTTAGGATTAACAAAGTTACATTGAACCAATCGCCTAAAAAAAATATCTTTCAGATCTTAATTATGTACTAATTTATGAACCCAAAACACCAGGGGGAGGGGGGGGGGGTAGTCGCGAACCCCATAGGTTCACAACTACTGATGATGATTTTATTCCATCGGATGAAGTTTTTTTACGTTTATATATATATGATATAAGCTTATATACCTCTTATATAAAGGATTTTTCCTTATGCACACACGGGGTGCAGTCGACACGTTAGGAGTTAAATATAGGACTAGGATTTCACACATCTTATAATTGCCATAACTGAGTGTGGTGTTAAACACTGGTTTGTACTCATTTCTACTTCTCATCACAGTCAAACCCTGTTACGACTATCTGCCTATCACACTCACGTAAGAGAAAAACGCCTAAATAACCAGCAATAGCCTTTTGTTAAAAGATAACGCCAGCACAAACGAGCCACGATAAGACATTATTAGTACCAGAACCAGTATACGTTTTTCAATTGTATTAAGTTACATACAAAGATAGAATGCAATCAGGGACGTGGTATATGTTATTACTAAAGATATTTGCATACAAGCAATAACATTGTTTTGGTCTTATGTGGAGTTGAAATAAGCCGTAATACACAAAGAGCGGACGGGTGAAATAAGGCGCGGTTCGCACAGGGCGGATGGGACAAGATGTGTTGCGGATATTTTGCAGATTGCGGATAAATGTTATGGTGATTTATAGGAGGTCCAATTTCAAATCCAAGGCAATTTACATAGAATAATAAACACTTGAGCTTAGGGTCTTGAAGGGGCTTGTGGCTAAGTAATAACAGCCGCACGGGTCGATCGATCAGGTAAAGCTACTCTTGGTGCGGTTGGTCCGTGATGGTGACCATCATTACATACCAAGAATTTTCCGTGTCTCGAACAGCACGTTAAACCGTTGATCCCGGCTGTCATTCGTGCATCTTTGACATCATCAGAAGCCCGCAAGTGTGACATTTTACGAAGAGGTATCGTGTTGCCCAGTAACTGGTTTGTGGAGGTCAGATAGGCAGTCACTTCATGTAAAATACTGGTATTCAACTGCATCCGGTTAGACTGGAAGCCGACCCCAACATAATTGGGAAAATGCTAGGCAGAAAGGAGGAGAGGACTTTAAAAAATAATAATGGGTGACTTTTAGTGGAAAGCATATTTAATAGACAATTTTATGCGTAAAAGAAAACTAGAACCTTTGAAAAAGACACGTCAGGATAAACAACTGAACATCCCTGCTACTTAATGTGTGTTCTTGTCTACTGTCCAGTGTCCAAGATAGGCACATTCTGAGTGAATTGGGAGTTATTTATTTAAGGCGGTGCAATGACAGTGCAGAACCTTGCGATAGTGCGTTATTCAGAGGCTATAAACTCTTTAATTAAGGGCTGATTGTTCAATAGGCGAATAACTTTTACCTGAAGAATAAATGTGACAGTTTGACATATTTTCAATACAAAAGCTGTCAAACCGCCATATTTATTCCTCAAATAAAAATTATCTGACTATTGAACAATCAGCCCTAAGAGTAACAAAATTACATCTAAAAGCACATTATTAATGTTTGTTCGCTCGTTGTTATTTGATTTTATGTGTTATAATGGTATTTTATGATACTGTTACATAATGAAGGGTATTATAACACGAATGTGTGTTTTCTATAATATCACACGAGTTATGTGCTGTTTCATACACTACTTTATCTACACTCAATCAATAGGTAGTTACCTATTTATAATAAAAAAAAAAAATCAAGTTAGCAAAAAGTAAACAAACACAATAATGGCTCCGAAACCAACACAGACTATGTAGATACGAAAAAGGGAAAAAAACCAACGTGACGTAGATTACGTTACTATAGTTATGGAGCTATCATCGGTCAACCGCGCATGCGCCCTAGCGCGGTCCCCATATATAATACAATGATGGAAATCGAATTGAAAACTCCTTGGTCGATTCGAAGTGTACTCTAATAGAAAAAAGTAATTTTATAGCATTAATAATAAAACTTTTCAATTTTATTTCAGTTGTACATACTTAGTCTATCGTTCTGGTAATATTTTTGAATACATAATCAGAACTTTACGATAAGAGTGTAGATAAAAACATTTAAAAACTCCTTGTAAAAAAGTGACGAAAATTATTGACTCCATGCATATTTTGCCAAAGTTGACGTTCTAATCATTCAGTATCACAATAATAGATAGATAATTTAAAAATCTAAATAATTCACGTGTTATTTTATTTCAGAAGATCGCCGTTCTTTTTTAAGAAAATAGTTCCTCCAAAAATCCAGTGAATTCTATGATAAAGAGCATTAAATCCGCCTTTGTACATTTTTAGTGCGAAAAGTTTAAATAAATAAAGAGGCAGGCGCAAGGAGCGGGTCAGAACGACACTGCGCGGTGCAGAGAAGGACCAAACGCTCAAGGTCGTTTAGTCAGGGAACCGCCTTAAGGGTTTCAACTTTAAAATTACCTCTTACCACAAAGAGTTGATGCCAATGCAATATTATATTATTTCTGTATGTAATCCTGTTGTTAAAGTGAACGTATAATTGATTGTAGTTTTCAACAACCTGATCTGTTACTCATGCCAGTGTGCACTGTGTGCACCCTAGATGCTCATCCAGTGGAATACATATTTTGCAATACGTATAACTACAGTTTTCACGTTTTAAATTGTCTTCTTGTTTTCGAAATTAAATAAAAGCAGGCAGTTTCGTTTAAGAGAGGAATTCACCAAAAATTAATAATTATTTTCAATTCATAAAATAGAATCCTTTAAAAACTTCGATCCCCGCCATCTTAATTCCCTGTCCGCCATTTTGCCACAGATTCACATTATCATCCAACACAGATAATCAACTATGAATGAATGGAATATCCATCTAAGTCGACACAATAAAAATACTCAATGAGCATTGACATACAAAAACGTCTCCAGTCTTAATGAGTTGCCAGAGATAAAAAACGCCGCGGCGGCACCACAAAGGATGGCAGAGCAAATAAAAGAACGCAGTCAATGTAAAAGGTTTGCGTATTGTTTTATATTAAAGTGAAATAACAATAGGTAGCCCTTTCAATGGATAATGCCGCCACAATGAGAGAGGTTAGGCTTGGTTTGCATGCTGGTGAGAATGTGGCCAAATGTAGGTGGTTACTTGGTCAGATTTTGTTGATACAGTGCTTCATGGTTGTCTGAGATGTTCATGGTATATTGTTGTATGTTCTGCTCATATAAATTTTAGCAATTAGCTAATTACCCTGTGATGTTCTGCAACATTTGGTCGATAAAACATGTTCGAACTTCTGGAAATTTCCAATTTCAAATACGTCAAATTAAATTTGACACTTTAGATTGTAGTCAATTGGAAATTTCCAGAAGTTCGAACATGTTTTTTTGACCATATGTTGCAGTACCTCACAGGGTAATTGCTAAAGTTTATATAAGCAGAACACAGGGTTCATGGCGCCCATGCCGCCCATACTAGGAAAGGCTACTGAACAAAACCTTGGATATTTGAGTAGAATATAGGGCATTTTCTTTTATGATACAAATAGTAGGAAAGACTGCACTTACGAATCTAAGATTGCCAATTTTGAGAAGTCTAAAGAACACTTGAAACAGGGTTTTTAATCACACTACTTTGACCAATTCATCATCTGTCTAGCGTTTCTTAACTATTTTGGAGTTGGCTTCCAATCTAACTGGATGCAGCTGAATACCAGTATTTTACATGGAGCGACTGCCTATCTGTCCTCCACGACTGGGTATAGTTGCCAGCATGAGTCGTGAGCACAAACTTTAATCTAAAACCTAACGAATCTCATTTCCTATCACGGCAGGTTGCACACACGCTGGAGCAATTAAATCAATATGCATAATTATTTATTATGCAGATAGAAAACAGAACACAAGAGCACACTGACGAGGGCAGTTAAGGTTAAGATGAAATCTGTGCTCACAACTCGTGCCGACAATTATAATACGATACACCTTGGTAAACCTGATTATCAGACTTTCAGGCATCTAACTAGCCGTAACAACTGTCAAAGATCTACAAATGACAGATCACTCTGACCAAGTCTTCAACGAATTTATTGAACAAATTATTGATTTAAACTTTTCGCACTAAAAATGTACAAAGGCGGACTTAATGCCTTAGGCATTCTCTACCAGTCAACCAAGGGTGGTGAAGAGATTGATGGCAGGTGCTCAGTATGAAAGGAATAATTATAAAAAGAACACTATAATATATCTTAATTAATTATAAATAGTCTGTATACAAGTACATAAATAGGTTATAAACTAATTATACACATACATACCTACTTACTATAAAATATACCTATACTAAATATGTATATATATATATGCAATACATGTTACATACAAATTCAAGAGAGAGAGGTGTAGAAATAACTCTAAACTATTTGTTTAGAAAATAACTCCGCAATTTCCGCTTAAATGCATACCGACTGGTGGAATTATTAACCCACCAACAAAAATATGTCCTCCATAGAACCCAACCCTAGCGCGATTCGAACATAAGTGGACACCGTAGAGCCTTGTGAACATAATGTAGTAGTGAAATACAACATCACATTGTTCCGTCACCTGCACACGTCACCGCGCATTCGCTTACACTTCTTATTATCTGAACACTCATCACGCTTTTGTTTCTGTGGGGGTCAGTACACTAAGTAGCATCGGAGAAAAATTTCGCAGATTTTTATCCCCGTGTGGTTTGGGACTAGACGAAAAAGGTATGCTTCAAAATTGACGAGTGAATTCCAGCGATTTTCTGCTATATTTTAAGGGATACATTCGTAGCATTAGTCACCTAGTGTAAATTAGGTTTTGTTAAGAGCAGCACGCGAGGCATGCAGGGTAGAAAGACTCAACTGGACTTTTTACGAAATTCACATTTTTACATAATTCGACTCAGAACTCTTTGTTTTTCATAGGATTTTTTTTACTGTTTAATTCTCAATTTTTACTAATATTAAGTCACGTATAAAAATACAACAACACAATTTATACAAAGTGACGAACATCCGTATCTTGAAAGAAATATTAATAATATATTACAGTATTATTGGCCTTAACCATTTCCCTATATGATGTAAAATGGAAGAAGATAGCTTTGTTCTTCTATTAATTATCACAGTTTTGCGTTCAAAACCCTTTCCTATAAAATCATGATTTTGTTGATAACCGTATAATATACTTTACGGCCACTGAGTAGAAAGTTTTCTATTGTCTTTAGCATGGCAATCACAAAATCAAATTGTCTTCACTACCTACAATTGTCAGTTGTCAGTGTGATTTTGACAGTTTGAATGGAAAACATTCTTCTAAAATAGTCTACTTATATAAGGACCTAAACAAAAATCGTTAGGAATTAAAGACAAAATGACAGATTGTAGAAGGATTTCTACAGCGCGATGTCAGAAATGGAGAACAAAATGTCAGTTAGAAAAGAAAGAGATGTGTCTACGTAGTCGGGTCATAAGTTCTGTCAAATATCAAGTGTGAAATAAATGACACATTTTCAATTTTATTATAATAATTTATGTAAGAGAAGATGGGTAAAAATACAGTTTTACATATATATTAGTTTATTTGAAATTACCTCCTTGATTTTCGATACAAGCCCGTAATCTGCATCAATAAAATCACGCACGACATTGAGGACTATTTCGGTCACTGCTTTGATGAGGGATAGCTTCAGCGACTACAAATTTTTATGAGGTTTCGCGCAGGCTTTTTCCTCTAAAATCAAAAAATCAAAAAGTCAAAATCAAAAGTCATTTATTCAAATTAGGCTGAGGAGCAGCACTTTCTGAACGTCAAAATTACATAGACAGTCTCCACAAAACGCCCGCCCTTCACCACTTCCTAGTGCTTTAGCTGGGAAGAAGAAGTAGCTCAACAAACCCCCCAGCAGCACAGCTGTCTGTTCAGTTAGAAGAACTTGATTCTGTACAATAGTATGCAAAATAATTTACGCAACACAAAACATTAAATTATATTATTTGTCAAATAAAATAAACAATTCTAGGAACTCATATAACCTGTCAATATGTAAGCTAATTCTGGAGAAAGAACATAAACATTGTCTTGAGTTAATCACAGCGACCAACTACCTATTCTTATCGTTCAAGTAATCAATGATAGAATGGTATGCCTTTGTTAGGTTGGATTTTACTTTAATTTTAAACGCATTAAAAGGCAAATCTAGCAAAGAAGAGGGTAGCTTGTTATACAAAGTTATACCCAGCCGGTAGCCCAACAAATGAGTTATGTACCTTATGAAGCCTCTAAACACTGCCATATTTAATAATCCAAGGGGTTAAGGTCGGGACAGGAGGACGGCCAATCTTCTTGCCTGATGAAATCAATTTCATGGGCGTCCAATCAGTTTGGCGTACTCTTGGTTTTATGAGCCGGTGCAGAATCTTGCTGGAATAACCAGTGGTGAATTGCGAACATTGTTCGTTTAAGAGGTTCTACTAAGTTTTGCACAGCCGTATTTTGGTACACCTGTGCAGTATACGACACTCCAAGTCAAAGCATCACCGATGAGGGATGATGACCACGTTGAACGTGCCTGATCGCTTCGTCACTGGTGTGAGCATACACCTTGTCATTTTGTTTATTGAAGCTCTCTTCGACTTTAAAAAAAATTTCATCTCGTCTCAACAAAACGCGTGCTCGTTGAAGCCTATTTTTTTCAAACAAGCATTCAGGAGGTGTGCTGTTCTTTTACGATAAGCCCGTAGCCCGTGGTCTTCATTCAACACCCTTTCACCGTAGTTCTGTTTAAACCCATCTGAAGAGCCAACAGTTTTTGCTTTCGCACCGGGATTTCTTTGATCACAGCTGGATTGCGAACCGTACGCCACTTCTCTTTCTGTCTTCTATTCTTGAATCTTCCTCGTATCGTTAAATAATGCGATAAACGAACCTTTGTGTTATTTTCAAGATTTTCTGAAGTTTGAAAATTTCACTTACAGCGTATCCACAACGATGCAATGCAATTACAGCGACTGTCTTCTTTTTGTATCCACTCCATGTTGAAAACTAAAGAAAAGTCTACAAATTATATGTTTTTAAAATTGTGCAACATTCAAAATTCGAATGTAATTTATTGATTTTTTTGTCTGAATTCCAAAATCAAAATTCGGAACCTATGACCGTATTTATGACCCGACTACGCATTCTTCGTAGCGTTAAAAGTAGTCATGATACGCGTGCTGTTGATACTAAGCTAAGCTTGCTTAGAATATCTTTTCTATGGAGCCTTGTGAACATGAACATATTAATACACGTCACTATTCACATACACTTCTTATTATCTGAACACTCATCACGCTTTTGTTTCTATGGAGGTCAGTACACTAAGTACTCGTAGTGTCGAAGAATTTTTTTGCAGATTTTTATTCCATTGTGGTTTGGGTTTAGACGAAAAACGTATGCCTTAGAAATTGACGAGTGATGTCTTATTAATTATTATCTGAACAGTCATCACTTGTTTTTTTCTCATAGGCTCAGTAAACTAAACAGTTGTAGTTTAGCGTCAATATTTTTCTGTTGGTTACTTTTTTATTTATTTATTTTTTTTATTTCAACAAAAGTTACACAAGAGTATTTTACAAATCTTCTGCCAAACTGCAGGACAGTTTGTCGGCAGTTAAACGATCATGTGTAAAGATGTCCCTATTCTTATGTCATGATGACATTTACCACACCCTACTACCCTCTGATATTCGCTTCAAACATAAACACGGTCTTCTAGTAGGTATTATTCTGTGTATCTATCTCGTTATTCTGTGCTAAACTTATTACAAATTCAATGAGTTGTTTTAGTTGCTAAAGTTATTGTTATTTGCAATTTTTCCCTTTTCTGAATACGTGGTCATAATATATTTGTCTACAGCGCGATATAATCATTTGACGGATTTATTAGTCTTCAAACAATCTAATTAGGTTTATCATTGCTTAAATATAACATTATTTTAATATCGAATATATTCATAAAAATTTATGATTGTCATTACACCTGCGCGATGTCCGTGGTCAGTGCACTCTTGCGCATTGTCTTTATTATTGAATGATTTAATACATTAGTATGACAGAGGCCCATGTTCAGTAGTGGATGTATGATGTATGTTCAAAATATGACATCCTTTTAACGTCTTTGTCAATGTCATGGTACTACTTTGTGTGTATTGCTTATGTTTGCTTTTTTGTAAACGTATTGTTGCAAACTGTGTGAATAGTAATGTAACATCGATCGGTGAGTACCTATCGGTGTGACAGTCAGCTGATACCACCTTGCTGAAATGACCGTTTTTTTTCCACGACACGAGCCAAGTTCTTGCCAAAAAAAAAAGTGAAGAAGAATCGGTGTATGATCTTTTTATTGTCGGGAAGTGTAAACACTTATTTTGTGTTCTATTAGAATGGATTGGAATACCTGTAGCATTATAAATGTTTTGTTGTGTTTGTTTATTTGTTTGTGTTTTGTTTATTTATTGTTTTTTTTTTGTTTATGTTTGTGTGTTTTTGTTTTGTTGTTTGTTTTTTTATGTGTTTTGTTGTGTCTATTTGTTGTGTTTGTTTTGTTTTTTTTTGTTTTTGTGTGTTTTAATGTTTTGTTGCGTGTTTGTGTTTTATGTTAATACTAGAAACCCGTCCCTGCTTTACACGGTTTTACGATTTGTCAAATTATCGTCGTCATCGTCAAATGTCACTTCAATTATTTTGCTAATTTCTCACTATAAAAAATATTTACTGTTTCATAATAGGTTACTCCTTCCTTATTCAGCTTTATAAGTAGTGTTTACGAGGATAATATTATCAAACACCTTTATCTTTTTACGCTTCATCGCCATCATTCGTAAGTTAGGTAAGTAAGGCATAATGAACATAGAATTTTTCTTTCACATAATTGAGTCACCAGAAAAAGTCGATAAACATTTCGGTATATTTATGTTAACTATATTCGTAGCTTATTTATTCTAAATTCTAAATGGTATCATCTTTTTAATTCATATGTTTGTTACTTAACCACACTAATATTATAAAGGCGAAAGTTTGTGAGTGAGTGTGTGCCTGTGTTTGTATGTTTGTTACTTCTTCACGCTCAAACGACTGGATCGATCTGGATGAAATTTGGTTTGTGGTATGTTTGGTGTGTGTTTTGGTGTGTGGTTTGGTATGTGTGGTGGCTTATACCCTGGATTAACACATAGACTATTTTTATTCCGGTCAACGCGGGTGAAACCGCGGGGCGCAGCTAGTTAGTAATAAATAATAAAGTTTTCCATTCTACAACTTTTATCAAATGTTAAACTAACTAGCTGACCGCCAGACGTTTTCTGTCCAAATTTCAATAATGATTACAAATATCCAATAAAAAAATGCACTTTCAGTTTACCTGAATTTTCCAATTTTCTCGGCAACTTTGCCAATTTTTCTCTTCCAACCCAACCTTCCTCGGGCTTCAACGAATATTTTTATTTATATAGATAGATTTCATTAGATTCAGCATCAAAATAAGCGTTATCTATATAAATAAAAAAGAAAAGCCATCAACGCCCAGCCCAAAAGCTTGGCCCTAGATAGCTGTAATTTGACACAGAGGTTCCCTTTATAATGTAGACAAGGAATAAGAAAGGATTTTTCGAAATTTAACCCCCAAGGGAGTAAAGGGATGAAAGTTTGTATGAAAAATCATTTTTGTAGTTTAAACCATGCAAATTAGTATTTAGCACCCCGGTTAAAATTAAAAAAAAAACGAAAATCATCTCCTAAGGGGGAAAACAGGGAATGAAAGTTTGTAAGGAATTTATTGGAATTTTGCCTTTGTTTAGAAATTACTAATTACTTTTTTGGAAAATCATCCCCTAGGGGTTTAAAATCCTTACTAACTCATCATATTATATGTACGTTCAGTCTTACTTTCGCCATTGCCAAAGTATCTTTGTTCATTCAGAGAAAAATATATTTTTCGGAATTTCCACGGGATAGGGAAAGAGGATTTATATTTTCGCTTTAAAGTTGCCTTCAAATTTAGCATGCAAGTTGGTAATTTTCTGTTCCATATTTCTTTACTATTGTTAAGTTTTAGGATTTTTTATCCTCCAGCAATCATATATCAATCCGCGCGCCGCTACTCGGATACTATATAAGCAGTGCGGAAAAAATTGTTGACCTGATTAATACATAGTGTACTTTTATCCCGGTAGTACGTTCCCGTGGGATATTTTCCGACATCTACGCGGGCGAAGCAGTGTATATTATATTATAGAAATACCTGTAATGTCCTACAGCTGGGAAAAGACCACATTTTTTAAAAGAAGAACTTCATAGGTACCATGTGAAAAAGTTTCACTCAAAAATCTCAAACCATGAAGGTCAATTCGAAGTTCCTAATACAATAAACGGCAATTTCATACTTTAACCCCTATTATTATACTAATTAGTATATATATTTAATTGAATAGTAGAGGATTCATGAGGTTGAGTCTTAATTTTATCTATACCTACTTCACGATGAAGGCCTAAGTTTGTTTAAAATCAATGAGGATTTTCGTGAAAATTCACGCCACCAGATGGCGCTTCTATGACAAGAGGTCTTTTATTTCAACAATCAATCTACCTAGCCTTTTCCCAACTATGTTGGGGTCGGCTTCCAGTCTAACCGGATGCAGCTGAATACCATTATTTTACATGGAGCGACTGCCTATCTGACCTCCACAACCCATTAACTGGGTAATACGATACCCCTTGGTAAGACTGATTGTCAGACTTTCGGGCTTCTGACTACCCGTAACGACTGTCAAAGATCCACGAATGACAGCCGGGACCAACGGCTTAACGTGCTTTCCGAGGCACGGAGGAGTCTCGGTATGTAAAGATGGTCACCCATCCACGGACCAACCCCGGCAAGCGTAGCTTAACCTGATGGATCGACCCGTGCGGCTGTTATTACTTAGCCACGAGCTCCTCTTTTATTTCAACAATAAATATAAATTATATGATAACGTTTATCATTCGTTTCATTCATTCGTTCATCGTTAAGTCACTATCAAAGAAAATGTAGGTGCTTTGACACTTTGACAGGTGCCCGAATCTAACATCGCAGTGGTGCCACCTAGTGAACGTCATTTCAGAAAACCCTCATTATAACAGTATGGGTTACCGTCCAACCCGCGTCATCTCATGCCTTCCCCCACACTAGCCGTTCATTTTATTGCGTCGATAAGTGAGCAAGGGCAGTAATTACCGCTAATGGTTTCGATTGCTTGTGACAAATGAACAAACAGATTCGCCCGCGAATCTCATGTAACGCATATATTACAGCCATGTTTGAAAGATGGTTCTTTTTAGGGTTCCATAACTCAAAAGGAAAAACGGAACCCTTAGAGGATCATTTCGTAGTCTGTCTGTCTGTTTCTGTTTGTCTGTCACCCTTTTCAACAGGAACGCGTGGAGGTATCAAGATGAAATTAATATCAAATAGGTAGGTCTATGATCCCCTGGAGTTCATAAAAAAAATCAAGCTTCTAAGTCAACGCTATAAAAAAATACGGCCATTTATGCGACATATTTTGATATTCGCAAGTAAATCAAAACCTACAGGGACCCGTTGTCCCGTTGTCTTAGAATCATGAAATTTCGCAAAAAGCAAGGTCTCACAGCACAAGTACCTAAAGGAAAAAGTCCTGAAATTGTTAATTTGGAAATTTACCACAAAAAAATTTTTTTTTTTGGGATTACTTTGTTTTCGGGATAAATTCTTTTCAACTACGGAACCTTTCAATTTGCGTGGTCCGATACGCACTTGGCCGGTTTTTTTTAATAGTGGCTTCTTCTTTATTGATTAGTTCGTTGAAGGAACATGGATGATTTAATATAACGTAGGTATGTAATTTTTTTGTGAAGAGGGGCTCGTGGCTAAATTATAACAGCCGCACGGATCGATCGAAGGTTAAGCTACGTTTGCCACGGTTGGTTCGTGGATGGGTGACCATCAATTACATAATTATCGAGACCCTACGTGCCTCCTTGGATAGCACGCTAAGCCGTTAGTCCCGACTGTCATTCGCAGATCTTTGACAGTTGTTACGGGTCGTCAGAAGCCCGAAAGTCTGACAACCAGCTTTACCAAGGAATATCGTGTTATCTAGTATCTGAGTTGTGGAGGTCAGATAGGCGCTCCATTTAAAGTACTAGTATTCAGCTGCATCCGGTTAGACTGGAAACCGACCCCAACATAGTTGGGAAAAGGCTAGGCAGATTGATAAATCTACATGGGCACTTAAGAAACGTCAGAAGCTGGGTGCAGGCTTTCAATTGGTCGTTTCTTATAGAGAAGAGCAAGCAAAAAACTCCATGCTCCATGCAAATATTAGGTCTTTACCTATGAAATTGCCGTTCTGCAGTACTGGCCATTTCAAATCAAAATAATTTTTGTTTGGCTAAGAATTCTAATTTTAAATTAATTTTATTTTAAAAACAAGGATTTTTTTTTCAAAAAGTAGTCATTTGTTTATTGATTAGTGTTACATTTTCATCGCATTTCAATCTTTTTCGTCATCATGGATAGGTACGTTAAAAATTCGAATTATTATGGAATATGAGTACCGTCGTGGCAACAACGCGGCACAAGCGGCACGCAACATCAACGACGTTTACGGAGCTAACACTACAAACCAACGCACCACTTGTTATTGGTTTGCTCGCTTCCGTTCTGGAAATTTCGACCTGAAAAATGAACCTCGCGGTCGTCCGAAGACTTTGGTCGACAATGACGAATTAAAGGCGATTGTGGAAGCTGATGATACACAATCTACGGCTGAATTAGCAGCAGCTTTCGACGTTAGCGTCAAAACAATATTGGTCCATTTGCGTCAAATCGGCAAGGTAAAAAAGCTTGACAAATGGGTGCCCCACGAACTCAATGATCGCCAGCGCGAAGTACGCGTCGAGACGTGCCTTGCAATGCTCAACAGACACACAAATGAAGGAATTTTGAACCGCATTGTTACCTGCGATGAAAAATGGATTCTGTTTGATAACCGCAAGCGCTCAGCAAGTTGGTTGGATCCTGGTTCAGCACCTAAACAATGCCCTAAACGAAAACTTACCCCTAGAAAAGTGATGGTCACTGTTTGGTGGTCTAGCGCCGGTGTAATTCATCACAGCTTCTTACCAAACGGGGTGAGCATTACTTCAGATGTGTACTGTGAAGAACTGAACACAATGATGGAGAAGCTGGCACATCTCCAACCAGCATTGGTCAACCGCTCGTCTCCGCTGCTCCTGCACGACAACGCGCGACCTCATACTGCACAGCAGACGGTCTCCAAGTTGCAAGAACTGGGGTTGGAAGCTCTCCGTCATCCGCCCTACTCACCAGACCTTGCGCCTACAGACTACTACTTTTTCCAGAATTTGGATAACTTCTTGGCGGGAAAAAAATTCAATACCCGAGAGGCAGTACAAAATACCTTTGAAGAATTTGTTGCCTCCCGTCCAGCTGATTTCTTAAGAAGGGCATCAATAAACTGCCACTGCGTTGGCAAAGATGCATTGATTGCATGGGTGATTACTTCGATTAATACAAATAAAAAATGCATGAAAAAAATTCGTTTAAATTTTTTCATACAAAACGGCAATTTCATAGGTAAAGACCTATTAATTGCTTTTACAATGTTTTAATTACCAGTGTTAATAGGTATGGGAGGACAGTGTAGGCCTGTCAACAAATACCACATACGTAACAAAATCGAAAATGAAAACTACAAATTTAAAGTCTATTATTGCGATTGAGGTAGACTTTAAAGGTATATGATTTTTGAGAGGTCTACGTACAGTACGTGTTTAGGGAGTAATTTTATGGTGATGAAATACGAACGCGCGGTGATGAGATTTAATATAGAGCTGTTACACCCATGGAAGTACACCAATATTTTGTATTACCGTGGTAAAAAAATTACAGATTAACAACCTTACCTAAATAGTACAAAAAAAAAACATTTAAACTGACAAATGACGATCTGCGACCGTATAACCCGACGCAGAGGAAACTTCATACGAACGCGCAATGAGAGACGCACTACTGCAAAGTACAGCAGTGTAAAACTAAGAAGCTTTGCCTCTGTAGGAGGTTACTTTGTGGCGCGACGTTCGTGCTAATTCTGTAACACGAAGATTACCGAAGCGCTTAGCTTTTCCGAACTATTTAAGATTTCAGTAAAAAATAATGCTTCTTCTTTTGTTTTATATTGGGGACAAAGTTGCGCGTCCACAGGACCGGAATCGGTCCGTCCGCACCGTACGGATTTGTTGCGTTGAATTGATTTCTACGGTACTGCGTGCACTGGATCGGCAAATCAGCGGCTGAGACCCGTATGTTTGCCGATGAAGTCATCCGCAGTGAACGCGCCCGGTACTACCAGGTACACGGTTTAAGGCTCCCCGAAACGATCAAAAAAAGTTGAGAGGTGTCAAGGGACACCCGGATGGAACGAAGTTCCTTTCGATTAATTAGTGAAGGAATTGTAATATTTTTTTTTTAAGTTATAATAATATTTTTTTTATTATTAACAAATATAATGTAATAAAAACTTAATCTTTCTATAAGAGAGAGAGAGAGAGAGACAGACATAGAAACATGCGCACGTCGCACAGCTTACAATAGCTTACTATAGCAAAAAGTGTCGTTACAACTTTTCGTGAGAATTTTTTCCGTCTAGCCCCCTTTCACAACGCGCGATAAGGAACTTCGTTCCAATTGCAATTGTCATTTTATACGTGATTGATGCACATTGATGCGCAAATTGAATTGAATAAAAAACAGAAACATTTTTAATTAAAATTACTTTCAAACGAATAACTAAGGGCCGGTTTCGTGATCCGTAGTTAACTCAACCAATAGTTAAAAATAGTAAGTTACTATTTTTAACTATTGGTTGAGTTAACTACGAATCAAGAAACAACCGGCCATATAAGACCACTTCAAAATATTTTTTCGCTATTATTCAGTCGAAATAAAATAACCCTAAGATATGCATAATATTGGTAAATTTACCCTAATAAAGGGAGAGATTTCTAAAAGTGAAAACACTGGTTGATATTGCCGATGCAAAATCCGAATGCAGTGGACGCATCTTATCGGCATTTTGTAAATTCAGACGCTTTGTACGGTACGTACACTCCGATTCCGACCCAATGGACGCACAACTTCTATCTATTTAAATATAAAATAAATTACTGTTCGTTTGTCTCGCTAAAACTCAAAAACGGCTGGGCCGATTTGAATATTTTTTTTATTTTATTCCCCTCTTTACTGGGGTGGATTAAAAGGAAAAAAAATAGGAAAAAAGAAATTGAAATTTTGACAGGACAACGTCTGGCGGGTCAGCTAGTCACTTATATAAGCAATGAGCAACAAATAAACCTAATCTCGAACCTAACCGTAATCTCGTATCTACACGAGAGAAAAAAATAAAAATACCTACCTAACGGGCACCTAGTCTTTGCTTATCTGCAAAAATACCAAAGAAGAAAGTTAAGTGGTAAAACTATTAAGTTCTCACAATATTAATCTAGAATATAAAAATTTAAATAATTTTACAACATTCAATACATTCATTAGTAGAATTTACATAGAAAATATGATAAAGAAATTAATTGTTTGAGCTTCTGTATTTATTAAAATATTATATTTAAATATTATCACGAGAATTCATGTTATGAGTGTTATAAATATTTCAAGTTAGAATTATTTAAATTATATTTTAATATAATTATGCCATGACTATGGCCAAAAAAACAGGAAAAGTTGAAGGATTAGCCCAAAATTGCAGAAGACCATCTGCAATTTTGGGCCAATTCTTTAAAAAGGAAAAGTGGAAATAGGGAAGTAAGGCCTTTGCCCTGCCGTGAGACCATACAGGCTCATAATAATAATAAAATGCTTTTTAAAGCCATATTTTCCATATTATAACACAACACTTACTCCATTATAATTTATCATTAGGTTCGTGAAAAGTTTTAAGAAAGATATATAATATAGGTAGGTATCCTAAAACTTTTCACGCACCTAATAATTCTCCATGCAAAAATTCACTACAAACTAAATCCCATAAACGCACTCACCACCTTGCACTCTGGTATTTTAACTACAAAACCACAACAACACAAGTTAAAGAATAAAATTTTAATATAAAATGTCTCAAAACGCCGCGGCGTCGAATCCCGGAATCCGGGATTATTAAGTGTTGTTCTTTTTGTACTCCGATGTGGCTGTTTGAACTCAATATGTGGTTGCTCATTTAGAGCCCGGGATTAACAATAAAAACGAAATTTGATCATTGCGGCCGACGGTACGGTGATCTGTTAAGGGGAGGATGTTTGTTGGATTTTGTCAGGATAGGAATTGGGAAATTGGTGTCACAGGTCTAACCCTAATTTTATTAAGGATATTAAGTTATTGGGAAGGTAAAACAAGGCTTAAGTTACCTTTTTTTGTAATCACGCCAGTAGACTCGCATTCTGGTTCTACATTCTCTTTTTCACTTAATTGTTTCCTCAAACGGGAAAAAAATACATGTTGTGCCGACCCCAAATAAATTAGGCAGGGTAATTATGATGATATTTTCATCCTGAAATTCACAATATTACACAATATCCAGCCATTACTTCAGGTATTGAGCTTTAAAATTGACCTGGGGGCCAACTACCACTTCTTAAAGCAGTATTATTTTAACCTTCAAGCGGTCGCGCGGCGTCGAATCGACCGCACTCGATACATTTTCGTTTATAATATCGTTACTTCTTATCGCATGTATTTCCTATTCCTAGTAGACTTTCATTGTTTCATTGTGCACGAAATAAACATTTTACCTCCCTTCCCCGTGCCCCCTGGAGTGCACAGATCACATTTGCTTTTGTCGCGGCGCAGGCGTCGAAAGCACGCCACGCGCCTGTCGTCGAAAAAGTTACGCGCGACGTTCTACGCGAGATATTATTTTTTGGAATATCATCGAATTAAGTTTGTAATAGTGTTTTTTTATATAAAAATGGCTCGTAGGCCACTAAATAGTAGTGCAATACTTGCGCAAATACAACGAGAAGATGACGAGAGTGAATCGGAGCTCAGTGACCAAGGTTCAGAAGCTTCCGACCACCTTCTAGTTCCAGAGGAAACTCAATCTGTTGAAGAATCAAGCAGCTCAGATTCAGATGAAGAGGATGTGCCTCTTTCAGATATAAGTACATATTTTACGGGGCGTGATAAGGTAACAAAGTGGCAAAAATCTAATAATAACAGAGTGAGGCGCCAAGTTCAAAATGTTCTTACAGAAAATTCGGGTACTCGGAGAAATGGCGTGGGGGTGACAACGTTTGTGGATGCCTGGAATTTATTCATTACTGAGTATATTATTGAAAAAATTGTCATACACACCAATGAATTTATACTAAAGAAGGCGCCATCGTATGACAGACCCCGTGACTGCAAACCGACTGATGCTGTAGAAATTCGAGCATTATTTGGATTACTGTATATTGCAGGTACCTTGCGGGTGTCACACGCGAATTTAGAGGATTTATATGCAACTGATGGCACAGGCGTACCTATTTTTCCCACTACGATGTCACTGAAAAGAACAAAATTTCTACTAAATTCGTTGCGGTTTGATGAGGCATCCACACGAGCATCTCGTCGTAGTCTGGATAAAGCTGCACCAATAAGGGGTATTTTGGAAACGTTTACACAAAACTGCCTTTTACCTTATTCTGTGGGACAGAACGTTGTTATTGATGAGATGATGGCAGGTTTTCGAGGAAAATGTCCGTTCAGACAGTACATAAAATCAAAACCCGATAAATACGGAATAAAACTTTATCCGCTTGTAGACGCTGCTACGTTTTATGTCCTCAACATTGAGCTTTATGCCGGCAAGCAGCCAGAAGGCCCGTATCAGTTGAGTAATGCTGCAGCAGACGTAGTGAAGAGGCTAATTACACCAATTTCTGGTACCGGACGGAACCTAACAATCGACAATTGGTACACAAGTGTACCTTTGGCAGACGATTTAGCCGTAAATCATAAGATTTCTGTTGTGGGTACCATGCGTAAAAACAAGAAAGAAATACCTCCTTGTTTTACAGATAAAAACAGACCTGAATTTTCAAGTCAATTTGGATTTTCTGACAGGGCTACGCTAGTCTCGTACGTGCCCAAAAAAAAAAGATTTGTGGTTTTATTATCATCACTTCATTCTGCTGCTGAAATTGATGAAAGTAGTAATGAAAAGCGCAAGCCAAGCATCATAACTTTTTACAATAAAACGAAAGGCGGTGTCGATGAAGTCGACAAAAAGGTGAAGATGTATTCGACGTCAAGGAAGAATAATAGATGGCCATTGACACTCTTCTTTCGTCTTCTGGATATTGCTGGAATAAATGCCATGGTAATATTGAGGGCAAATCAAGTGGTTATACAGAAAAGGCGAAAATATTTACGTGAATTAGGCATTGAACTGACAAAAGAGTACGTTCAAAGAAGGGCTACAATCGTGAACCTTCCAAGAAAACTCAAAAGAAACATAAGAGAGCATTTGAATATGAATGTTGAAGACGCTGGTTATGAACCAAGCAGTAGTTCCAGCACATGCAGAGGAAGCTGCAAAATATGCCCTGCAAAAAAAAGGAGGCAATCAAAGACACAATGCACATCATGTCTGAGAAATATTTGCAGGTCCCACACTACATTCATTTGCAATGAATGTTATCAAGTCAAAGAAACTGATTCTGAAGAAAACTAGACCCAAGTTCATGATAAATACTTTGATTTTAATTATTTGATCTCATGCAGCCAACTTATTTTGTTATTTTGATTGTTTTTTTATTATGTAAAGCTAGTTAGACGTATATAAGAAGATTTTGTGTTGAGAAATTGCTTTTTCAATCCAAAGAAAATTTAAGTTTTTTATTTGATTTTATAATTTTGTTTTTAGCTGATTTTAAGTTTATTTTTTTCGTAAAATTGAGTCCTAATATAATGATAACATGTCTAAATAAGAAATAATAAATGATTATTAATTAATTCGTATTTTAAATCCCTATAATATCCAATAGGTCTTTTAGGTTACGCGCGACCGCTGCCGTTACAAATGCCCGCGCGCCCGCTTGAAGGTTAATGTTACTTCAGTGTGAGAAAGAGATGGAGCTATACAGGACGTCTAGCTCCATCTCTTTCCCACACTCATATAAGATTAAAATAATACTGCTTTAAGAGGTGGTGGTCTAGCTCCTGAAGTTCTAAATGTTTGCGCTTTTACCTAGAACATAAACAAGGAAAGAATATAAACTATAATAACTAAACTGTAACGAATCTACTATCCTGGTTAAATAAAAGGGGAGTAGAGACTTGAAACAAAATACAATTTAGGAAAAATAGAAAATACAGATTAAATGAAAAAAAAAACACCTCCCTACCTATACACACACTCTCAGATTTTTGGAAACAAACACATAACCCTCCTTTTGGACTTCGCTGCAGTCGGGTAAGGCCAGGCCAGATATCAGGCCTCGTCAGCTCTGCGGCCTGATAATTCCAAAAGAAGCACGGGTCGGTATCGTCAGCACAGACCCCAACTCAATAATAAGCTTTTTTGCAAGGCCTAAAATTTAAAATTTAAAAAAACCCCCGACCAAAAAAAAGTACCTACGCAATTATTATGACAAAAGGTTAAAAATGCTTAAACCCTATAAAAAGCAAAAAACCACATCCCAATTCCAGCATCAGGTCCTCGTCAATTAGAAACATGAAGAGAACCAGTCAAGACAAATTCAACGAGCCCAAACTCGATGGGTTTACTAAAAGGTAGACCAGGGTTACGTCTCCTACCTTCGAGCCCTATCATCAGACCAGCTCAGAGGTTCCAGATTTCCAGCATCAGGTTCTCGTCAATTAGAAACATAAAGAGAACTAGTTAAGACAAATCCAACGAGCCCAAACTCGATGGGTTTACTAAAAGGCAGTCCAGGGTTACGTCTCCTATCTTCGAACCCTAACAGCAGACCAGCTCAGTGGTTCCAGAAGACATTAGTGTTTCAAATGTCAGATCCCACATTTGCTTGCAAGCAAACTGAGCGTGTAACATTCCTATCACACCTAACAAACGACCTGATGACCTTGAAGACCTGAACCGATTTCCACCAGTCATAGCTAAGAACACTCTCGACTGATATACCTTTCAAACAAAAAAAACCGCATTAAAATCGGATCATCCGTTTGGGAGCTACGATGCGACAGACAGACACATACACATTTACACACACAGACACGTCAAACTTATAACATACACCCCGTCGTTTTTGCGTCGGGGGTTAAAAATAAATAATTAAAGCGCGAAGGAAAATAATTTATGTTAATTAGAAAATAATTTGTATTTTTTTACTCCTTATGGAGTAAAAAAACACAAATTATTTTTGAAACAATTGATTTTTTTGGTTTTAATATAACCAAAAAAATCAATTGTTTTTCAATGGCAACTACAATTCACAATATTTAAAACGTAAAATCCGTGAAATACAGCAGCATCTTCACCTTAACCGAGCATTTGCCGCGTTATCAGATCATCGTCCAGCCTGTCCAGTGTAAATAAATCCAATAGTTTACTGCCCAGCCATTGTTATTCTCATTAACCCTTTGTCTCATTAGACCTCGGCTTCATATTCTACCTTATTTTTGTTACCGATGACAGCTCAGATTAGATCCTTTTTTATTTTATTCTTTTTTCAAAAACTTTTGTCCACCATCTTGGTTTTTTCTTTTATTTTTCGTCATATAAAATTTCAACCAGTCTTATAATGTTATAGTGTTTATTGCTTGGTTTTTGTTTGTTTTTATTTTTTGGAATACATTGTTGTTTATGTAAAGCCTTATTTTGAATTGTCGCGTGTTTAACAACGTTTGGTTCGTAATTATTTTTTAATGAAATGCAAATGAGTGAATAAAATGAATTGCTTAATTTAAAGTAGTATTTCAGTTCTTTGTTTCAAAATTTAATTTAATCGATACAAACGATGAGAACTTTTAAAATCAATTAGGAGGCAATTAAGAATGAATAAAAAATTCTTCCTGATACGGGTTATTTTAAATTAAACTTAAAAAAAAAATTAAGTATGCTTGCTTGGTCACATACTTTCATGTCAACCATTTTATATGGGGTTGCCAAATGCAACCGCTATTTAGCTTTCTTGCAAATTGCTTGCAAATTGTTTTTGGAACTTTCGATGCGGTTACAAATATTTCAATAAATACGTGGTCAAAAAGTTGTTAAACTTTAATAATTTTACACTTTATAGAAACTTATATAGGTAGTAGGTAGGTCCTACGTATGATTTCGTTTTCAGGCATTTTTTTTTATTCTACTTCTTTTTACACGATATTGAATTAAAGCAGCACATTCACGATCAAATTTGAATGGCGTTAAACCGTAAACGTAACTTTGTAATGCAATGTAACTTTTATGTCATCGTAATAAAGTAGAAATTAGAATGATTGCCGTGAGTTTTTTAAAACTCTCGGCAATCATTCCTATTTATACCTTTCCTTATCGAGAGAAGAATTACGTTGCAATGACTTACTACTGGTTTTATGTCGGTCGTGAATGTCCTACTTAAGACTCCTTGCTTTGCAAAAACGTATATAAATGACAAAGACGTATGCGCAAAGTTACCATTTAACTATTTGACAGTAGGTATTAGACCTTAAATTTTTTTTTACAAATAAAGAAACTCACAAACATACATGAACCCTGAAAACATAACACTCCTTTTTGGGCAGTAGTGTAAAAAATACAACCGACTTCTAAAAACAACACTCAAAGTGAATCAATCTGCCATGCCTTTTCCCAACTATGTTGGGGTCGGCTTCCAGTACTTCTAAAAACAACACTCAAAGTGAATCAATCTGCCATGCCTTTTCCCAACTATGTTGGGGTCGGCTTCCAGTCTAACCGGATGCAGCTGAATACCATTATTTTACATGGAGCGACTGCCTATCTGACCTCCACAACCCAGTAACTGGGTAATACGATACCCCTTGGTAAGACTGATTGTCAGACTTTCGGGCTTCTGCCGACCCGTAACGACTGTCAAAGATCCACGAATGACAGCCGGGACCAACGGCTTAACGTGCTTTCCGAGGCACGGAGGAGTCTCGGTGTCTCGGAAAGCACGTTAGCACAACACTCAAAGTGAATAATAACTTTAATTTCGGAAGTCGTGTCTGGTTAATGTATTTTACGTTTTTTGCCACCGACGTCCGAAATTAAAGTTATTTTTCACTTTGTTTTTGGAAGTCGGTTATATTTTTTTGTAAAAAGTTTTTATTTTTCAGTTTTTAGTTGTGTACTCGTACCTACTCTATACAAATTCTAATACCACTACCTGCAAAAGAAACTAGAACATCATCCACAAAGTGGGGAAAAAATACGTAGGTATTGTTGAAGCTAACTCAAACACTACCCAAGCAAAAATCAACTTAGAGGTTATACCCTCTCGAATGAAACAAACATTTTTCAAATCGGACGACTCTGTATAATGCAATCTTCATAAAGACAAATAACTTTAACGTACCAAGCAACAACGATACAGTAGCTAATCCCCGGTATCGACGTCGACTTGCAAACCATTTCAAATTGTTCTAAAGCCAGGTTGCAACCAGCGAAGTAGTTAACACGTTTGTCTAGCAATTTAGCTGGCTATAGGTAGTGTATTATCTGCCTGACTTTGATCTTCACGTTAAGCGTGGCCATTTCTCAACATCTGGTGGTTAGGTATAGCAAAGTTCCTCTTGATTTTGGCTCCTGAGTAAGTAATAACGGCCGCACGGGTCGATCGAAGGTTGCCGCAGTAGCTTAGTGGATGGTTGACCATCAATTACATATCGAGATCTTAGCGTGCCTCGGAAAGCACGTTAAGCTGTTGGTCCCGGCTGTCATTCGTGGATCTTTGTCAGTCGTTACGGGTAGAAGCCCAAGTCTGACAACTAATCTTACCAAGGGGTATCGTGTTACCCATTAGCTAACTGGGTTGTGGAGGTCAGATAGATAGTCGCTCCATGTAAAATACTGGTATTCAGCTGCATCCGGATAGACTGGAAGCCGACCCCAATATGTTGGGAAAAGGCAGATTGATCGATTTGCTATAGCGATGTGACTCTTGATATTTTAGAATAGAATAGAATAGAAATCTTTTTATGTATTTTGTATGTACTTTTTTGGGTTATAGCAACTTGAAGGACTCACAGTGTGTATTACTTACTCAAATTTAGTGGTGGGATGGTGACATTTTTTTTTAATACAACCAGATGCAATGATGCCTAAATGGTCCCCGAAAGACGGAGGAGTGTCAATGTGTCATCAGTCTCCTATCCAACAGTTAGACGCGTCACCGAAATTACTGTGTTATCTGTAATGAAAATAACGTTGATTTCATTTATGTAAATTCAAATGTATCTATCTATACAACGTGTCGTTTTGCATTCTCATCAAATTCCAGGGTGTGATACAGAACATCAAACCGAACAACTTTCTCCATGGAACCAAAATCGTAATCGCAAAAAAATTTTAAGCCGTCCCATAGAAAACTTCAGTACTTACCTACTCGACGCAAATGTATGGGACGGCTGATTAGTTTTACGCGATTACGAATTTGCTGCCATTTAAAATGTTGCTCGGTTTGATGATATAAACCACACCCTTAAATTTGACGAGGATGCAAAACGACACGTTGTATAAATTTTATAAAACCCAGTGTAAGTTATGAAATTATTTAATTGTCATTTTATTTCATTACTTGGTCGTAGTCGTGGGTACCTAGATAGATAAAGGGAAGATTTGGTCTCATTTTCTTCTTTAGTATACCCATACGAAGCCAGGGCCGGCAACTAGTTTAAATAAAACTTCACAACTAATTGAAATGATCACTATATCGTAGG
Source organism: Cosmia pyralina (assembly GCA_946251885.1). Taxonomy (NCBI): domain Eukaryota; kingdom Metazoa; phylum Arthropoda; class Insecta; order Lepidoptera; family Noctuidae; genus Cosmia; species Cosmia pyralina. The sequence continues at coordinate 16,983,479 of OX276342.1, read as the reverse complement.
GGAAGGAAGAAGTAAAAAGTTAAATACCATGTTACTGCGCTGATGAAACCATCATCAAATTAAACCAAAACTCGTCATAATTCCTACCAATCTAATTAATAAAAAACTTTTTACAAAAAAATACAACAGACTTCCAAAAAAACTTTTCTACAAAGTAAAAAATTACTATAATTTCGGAAGTCGGTGCCTTTGGTTTGAATTTATGATTTTTGCCACCGATTTCCGAAATTAAAGTAATTTTTTACTTTGTACTATTTTTTTTTTTTTTGGAAGTTGGTTGTATTTTTTTGTGAAAAGGTTTTGGTTTGTCACTTTTTAGTTGTAGTACCTACTACACATAAACCCGAATACCACTACCTGCAAAAGAAATAGAAAGTCATCCACATAAAAGTGTGAGAAAAATACGTATTATTGAAGCTAACTCAAAAACTACCAAAGCAAAGTTAGTAAATTATATATGGGACCAACTTCGAGGCATACCCTCCCGAATTAATCTTTCAAATCGGACAATTCTGTAAAAAGTTATGCGTGGTCATACATAAAAAAAAAAATATATACATACGTGTCGACTTGAGAACCTCCTTCTTTTTTCCGTCGGTTAATTAAAAAAGATAACAATACCCCAAACCTGTGCCTAAACATCAAAAACTTTATTAAAATGTAACAAAAGATTAGATAGGGCTTACTCAAAGGTCATTCACACTCGTCCTTTGTCGCTGCGTCCGGCGATCCGTCAGCGTACAGATATGGATGTCATGTGTTTTATACAGGGTTGCCGCTACGCTTTAATTGATTAAAGCTCATTGGAAAAACTGTGGAGCTGCTGTAGTACAACTTAATAAACAAAATTGTTATTTAATTTTGCGAAGCATGAAAGTTTGTACTTCACTTTTATTAACAGTAATGTCAGCTGTCAAAGTTAGCCAAGTAAGTACGAGTAGTTACATGAATGAACAGTAGTATCACAATATTGCCAAATACTAAAAGTCGTCTTTCTAATCTTAACATGTACGTATGTTTTTTTTTATTGCTTGTTTCAGAATATTTTCATATGTTTTTAAGACGGACTAGAAAAAAACGAAGGACTACGCGCCACGCTTAGCGAAAGTGAAGTACAGTAAGTATGCCAGGACCGTTTGTACAAACACGCCTCACGCACACATTTACATTATAGTATGCCGACCGGCTGCCATGACACGACGGCGTCTTTGTCACATCACGCACACATAGATCGGTACGGTGCTTCACTTTTGATACGCGTGGCACGGAGTCCTTCTTTTTTTTCTAGTCCATGGTTTTAAAATATGAATTTTAAGATTAACAGTAGTCTCAAAAAATCAAACCTATTTTATAATTACATACTTAACAGTATATTATACTAGCTCCGCGTTCACATGACTTAAATATTTAACTCTTTTATTATCTTTTTTAATTAACAAAAATCTCCGGTCAACTCCACCGCACCTCTATCCAACGACAAAGTTTGACAATGCTTGCGGCAAGCTAAAAGGCCTGACGAACAGGTGTACCGTGTAGCCGATCGGAGCTTGCTTGCATCGTCCACCGTCCGCCATGCAAGAGATAAGAGGATGCTGATTACTAGCCACTAAGTTATTTTTACACTTATCCTAGGTTTATCCTAGATAGGGAATTGGATAACAAGGGAAGAGATCTATGTAGAAAATGAGATAGTGTTGTGTTTTAGATTGTAATGAAATTATTGAACTTAAGTAAAATGTGGTTAGGTTTTTGAAGTGAAAACTTTTTGGTTGGGAAAAATCTTATAAGTTCGCGACACGTCATTGTCAAGTTTTCAACTCAGTCGGCAGTCCCTTTGACTGCATAATGTTTTTTTTTTTGAGCCAACATACGATTTTTTTGAGCCAACATACGATTTTTTTGAGCCAACATACGATTTTTTATTTAGATCGGTTTACCAAAAAGTGGTTGATAGAAAAGCAGTAATTTTGTCACTTCCGTTAATAAATTATACAGGTATGATGAGGAACAGGGTGTAAAGTTCACTCATCCTCCACAGAAAAGGGAGGATCCTCCGACCAGATGGGTGTCGTGTCCGGTGGGCAACTGCCCAACGGTTGATGTCGGGATGTTGTATATATGCTAGTCGCGCGGTAAACTCTGATTGCGCGATGCAGGATTTGCGTGACGTCAGTGAGATGCGTAGTTCGCATGTGGCAATGTAGATGCCGCCACATCACTCCGCTCCGGAGACCGAAGGTCGATAGGGGGCTGAGTCGTGAGACCACCAGCATGCAGCGGGCGCGCATACCTGGTCATCACTCTCAGCCTCATCAGCAACCTTAGCACAGCACACCGCACTTTCGGCAGGCTAACAAGGAGAGCCCTTCAACACTCTCCTGATCGACGCCCGCAGTCAGTCTCAACCCGGCGCTGTACCACATTCGATCACCGAATTTCCGCATCAGACAGTTCCGAGTCACTGTGAACTATGCGGCACCCGGTTCCGACTCACTGGAATCACAACTGGCACTGGCAAGCATCGTAAGATACACGACACAGCCCGCTATCGACCTCCAGTCTCCGGAGAGGAGAGATGTGGTGGCATCTACATCGCCACATGCAAACTACGCATCACACTGACGTCACGTAAAATCCTCGTCGCATGTGGTGATGTAAATGCCGCCACAAAAGTATTAAATATGTAACACTTATTTAACTGTTGATTTTAAAAATTTTAACATTTCTTGTGCTTTTTTCGTGTCACCACGAGAAGTGAAAAAAACAGCTTGTCACCAAAATTAAAGTGACTATGACAATCCAGAGAGCTTTGGACTTATGTAGGTAAATGATCTTAAGCGGTTATTCAAGGAGGCTCTTTTAAGAAAACCTCAAAATGAACCAACTCCAAGACAAAGTTTATTCCATAAAAGATTTAGCTGACCAAGCCCCAATCTTAGTTTTCCATACATTAAGTTGTAAAGTGTAACTTAGCAGTTTCTTTTTATTTTCAGAAGTCCTTCGCAGTAGTTGCGGCAGTAATCTGATAGCTTTTAGTGTTTTACCGAACAATTGAGAGCTAAGATAAGGTAAGTGAGAGTAGCTAGGATACTCCTTAATGGAACTGGGCTGGACGTTGTGGGAGATATTGGTGTAAATAGAGCCTCTATGAGGCATTACTAAAGTGGGTTGATAGGAGCATCGAATTGTTAAGATGGGAGTACGTGGTCTTATAAAAGTCGTGAAGTTTCTTTTAAGCATGAAAAAATCATAATTTTTATAGATAAAGATATAGGTTGGTACAAGAATCTGTAAATCTATATATACTCGTATATAAAAATGAATCCCTATTTCCCTTGGTCATCGCATCACGCGTGAACGGATGGAACAATTTCGCTAATTCTTTTTTTGTTGTGTTTATGATATCAGGAGAAGGTTTTTATGAAAAGAAAAATTAAGAAAATTTGGCAGAAAATTGGAAAATTTCAGAAAAAAACATTTTAACTTCACGCGTTTACATTAGAATATTCATAGCCAAGATAGGACAACGCCTGTCGGGTCAGCTAGTGGTTTATAAAAAATCAATGTTGTCGGTTAACATTAGAAAAAAAAAAAAAGAAAAAAGTCAAAAAAAAGAAAAGAAAAAAAAATCACCCATATAGCTTTTCCACTCTGAAATGACGCGCCCCACATTTACTGTAGTGTACTTTACAAATTTCAGTAGTGGGGCGCGTCATTTGAGAGTGGACAAGCTATTATATTGGTATACAGGGTGACTTTTTTACTGTTTGTAATAGTAGTAATACGTGATCTATACTGCCGCAGTGAGTATGGAAGTATTCCTTCCTTAAACAAAATATTTTTACACAAAATGAGTACAATTTAGAGCAAATTTTTTTCTAATTAATATTAGGAAGATGACATTAGTGCATTTCATAGTATGAATTCGCTGTCTCTCATACCTTGGTCCAAGCCCTTATCGATGCGGCTTTTCAGTTAAATGCTTACACGGGGCAATAGTGCCAATTTGTTGCATATTATCTACTACGAGGGGACAGATAACCTGACAGATTGGCATGTACTTAGTGCGATGTGGGCGGCTGGGAAAAATGCTCCTTACTCGCAAAATGAACATAATTGCTCACTATTCATGGTGCATCAGTCGCCTTAGTACGTTTGTTCACTCAAAACTGATGGACGTTAGCCAATTATGTTGGTTTAACTATTGTATGGAGTTGTGGATTAAAAAGGAGAGGCAAATCTGTTTAAATTTCTTCTTGATTTTTTTTGTTTATTCTATAAAAAAATAAATACCATAAAAAAATACCGCCTGTTAAGGACGCTGTAACAAATGGGTAGTCAAATCATTACTTTTTTACACAAAAGTATGTTTAATAAATAAAATGCTTTGCATTCTTAACATGTTTTTTGGCCAAATTGTTGATAGACGTGCATGGTACGTTTCTGAACCATAAATATAACTTTAGATATGTACAGTTTCTTAATAAAGGTACCGAAGTAATTATTTTCATTTCGGTACCTTTTTTGACAAACTGTACCTACCTAAATTTATATTTATAGCTCAGAATTGTACCACGCACATCTATCAACAATTCAGCCATAAAACATTTTATGAATGCAAAGCATTTTATTTAATAAACATACTTTTGTGTAAAAAAGTGATTTGACAACCCATTTGTTACAGCGTCCTTAAGTTTCTGATCTTGATTACTTTTGTATTTTTCAACGAAGAGGCAGTTTGGTTCGAATACTTTTTGCATATTTTTGACAATTTAACTACCAATTAATACCAACTAACATTGATATAATAATAAAGATTACCGAAATTAATACGTTCCCAGCAAATAATAAAGCTAGCTCTTTCCAAACTTTACCATAAAATGAATGTTGATAAATAAATAAAAACTTTTCTACAAAAAAATACAACCGACTTCCAAAAACAACACTACAAAGTGAAAAATAACTTTAATTTCGGAAGTCGGTGTCTAGTTAAATGTATTTTCGTTTTTTGCCACCGACTTCCGAAATTAAAGTTATTTTTCACTTTGTAGTGTTGTTTTTGGAAGTCGGTTGTATTTTTTTGTAAAAAAGTTTTTATTTTTCACTTTTTAGTTGTGTACCTACCCCACACAAATTCTAATACCGCTATCTGCAAAACAAACTAGAACATCATCCATATAAAAGTGGGGAAAAAATACGTATTTTTGAAGCTAACTCAAAAACTACCAAAGCAAAGTTAATCAATTTTATATGGGACCAACTGTGATATATACGAGGGTATACATCACAGTTGGTAGTTGGTTGGTTTGATTTTTTTTTTTTGTTTTATTCGAGAGGTCGAATAAAACAAAAAAAAATCAAATCGGTCCAGCCATCTTCGAGTAATCGGGGAACATACATAAGGTTCCGACGAATTGAGAACCTCCTCCTTTTTGAAGTCGGTTAAAAATGGAGAAATAGGGGGCCGTAAAAGTTGTAAATTTTAGACCATTCTTTTACGAGCTCTATCGTAACCATTAACAAGTTAGGAATTTCAAACTTCTGTATATCATGTACCATATACTGTATTTAATCAACAAGTACTAAAAACGCTGACTCATACGGCATTTTATTTAAATATGCCCGTTTTTGTGCAACTGCAAAAATTACCTTGTAATTCACGGTATCATTATGAAATACAAAGTTATCTTTGCGATTGTTAAACATAATGGTACGGAGCCCTTCGTGTGCGAGCAATTGGCCGGTTTTTACTAAACACTATCGATATTTAAAGACATTCATCAAAATTGCACATGGAAGACTCGAGATCTCAGGTACTTGAATTTTATAATATTTATGGTAATAGCATTGTACAATGCTATTACCATAAATATTATAAAATTCATTACTTTATTACTTGACAAGGCTGTAAACCACAATTATGTATAAACGATGTCATTATTTTCGATTTAATCTTTGGGGGATGAATGCCTCAAATTAAACGGTTTACATACATTATAGCTTTTGCAGTTAGAGGTCATTCTCAGCACATAAATCAATTATCTGTTAAAGTGTGCGTCAACTCAATACTTAAAATATAGGCAGGTATCAACCATTAGATAATTTCAGCATTGTTATTATAGCTTTAGTACGGATTTTACCACGCTTACTTTCTGCGTGTCAGTGAAGTGAAGCTATCCACAGCTAAATTCAATTGGGCCGTATACAGGATGTATCATATAATTAAGGGTGTGTTACATACCATCAAACTGAACCACTTTCTCCATGGGACCAACATCGTAATCGCGAAAAAACTACCAACTGTTCCACAAAACTTCAGTAGCCACTCACGCGTCCCGCTCCCCGTGCGACGTCATCAGGATTGTCCTTGAGAAATATGAGACTTTTTGTCGGCACGCGACGGGGCGCCTAGCCACTTATACACGGCTTGTACACAAGAAATTTGTATCAATGGACATTCAACGAATGACTGTTTCCTAAAGTGGATAGACTAGGCTAGATTACGAATTTTAATTTAGAACAATAGACGACTTATTTTTTTTTCAATAAAAAAAAATACAGTTTGTTTATACACTTCTGGACACATCTATTGGCCCACCTTAGAGTTTAGGTTTCGATGGCCCCTACCGAAATATGATTGCTAGATTGAACAAAAACTGTTGATGCAGTTTTAAACCTGATACATTTTACCATCTTTTTCGATCGTATTGTTTTAAATTTGAATTCAGAATACCATACGACATGGAGCTACGCCTAACAAGTCGGATATGCGCCTTGTTAAAAGCAATTGATTTTTGAATAAAAAACATGTTTTATCAAATAAAGGTTTAATTTAATAACGCGTGTTGCCTCCATGGGCATCTACCACAGCTCTCATACGATTAGGCATAGAGTTTATCAACCGCTCTATGAAATTTTGAGGGATCATCTCCCATTCCTCTTCTATGGCAGTTTTCAACTCCTGCATCGTCTGGGCAACTGGCTGACGAGCCCTAACACGTCTTTTTAGCTCGTCCCACATGTGCTCAATGGGGTTCATGTCTGGGCTTCTGGCTGGCCAGTCCATAACTGTGATGTTCACATCCCGAAGATATTCCCTGACGATGCCGGCCGCATGGGCTCTTGCATTATCATGCATAAAAAGGAAATTTGGGCCCACATAGTCCGCGTATGGTATCACGTGAGGTTCTAAGCACTCACGAATGTACCTTTCAGCATTTAATGTTGGCAGCCGTGGTCCTGTAACAACCTCAAGTTGAGTTTTGCCGCTCGCGGATATACCGCCCCAGACAGTCCATGAGCCACCGCCATAAGCAACCCTCTCTTCAAAGCAGCATTGTGCGAAACGCTCTCCCTTACGTCGGTAGACCTTCTTCCTTCCATCATTGCCATGTAACACAATTTTAGACTCATCAGAAAAGAGTACACGCCTCCAATCTTGCTGTGTCCAATTTAAATGACTGCGTGCGAAATGAAGGCGCGCTGTTCGGTGGGCTCGCGTTAGTTTGGGGCCATTAGCTGGTTTGTGTGGTACCATATCGCGTTCTTTTAACCTTCTCCGAACAGTTCAAGCGCTCACAGATACTCCGTGGAAGTCGCGAAGTTGGTTTTGTATCTCAATGGAGGTAAGGTGACGATTTCTCAAGCTGGTCGTCACGATGAATCGATCCTGCCTTTCAGTTGTGACCCGAGATCGTGGCCTTCCTTGGCGACGAACAAAGCCGCCAGTCTCTAGGTACCTCCGATAAACATTTCGGACCGCAGATCGACTTAAATTAAGTTGAGCACTCACGTTTCTTTGGCTGTGTCCGGCCTGAATAAGTGCCACAGCTTGGGCGGCGACTTCAGGTGAAGTATCCATAGATTATTGATAGAACCTCACCTTAATGTTAAGAATAAGTAATGTTTGTTGCAAAACCAAAGATATCAATCACTTTTTCAAGAATTAAATCCAAGTAAACCAATAAAACCAACTTTTCTTAGTATTCGATTGTTTGATATCAACAAACAGGCTCCAAATTGTCTTTTGTTTCTTTAAATTCTGTGTTCGAAATTCAAAAAAAGACTATTGAATGAAATTGTGAATGTGCCAGGTTCAAAACTGCATAAAAACTTTTTGCTCGACCTAATATAAAATTTTAGCTAGGACCAAACGAAACTGAAAATACAAGGTGGGCCAAAAGATGTGTCCAGAAGTGTATTACCGCCAATAAAAAACAATTTAAATATTATTTCAATATCTAAAGCCTATTTTTTTTTGCTTAAAATATTGCCCATGTGTCAAATAATCAAATTACATCATAATATTTACCTTTGTTCTTCCAAAGTTTTGAAATACGAACAATAATCTCGGTAAACAAACGCCCCCCGCGCGCCTCTCGTTCCGCAAACTGATTTTCAACCACAGACAACTTTGTTCGTAATGCCGATACAACCTCACGGCTTGTGGCAAAAATATACCGTACCTAACCACCTTTCCAAAGAACCTAAAACGCAAAGGGTGGGTCCACTCACAAAATTACAAAAAATAAAATAGTATCGCGCGCGCTGTCATTGTTCGTTCAGGCTCACTTTCGTGCACTCGGACAATCCTGGGTTTTCGTTCGGGCTCACTTTCGTGTAATGGTCGTTTCAATGGGTAGGTAAACCCAAATGTATGGGATGGCTGATAATTTACCCTTAACCCTTGGCATGTTTGGTGGATGAAAATCACATCGCATGACCACAGTGACAGTTCCCGATTTCAAATAATATGTATTTTAGAGCAGAAAATGATTTAATTTTTTTTTGCCTATGGCTAGATTGAAACATATATTAATCTACATTATTATGAAGTAAATAAAAACAATATTTCAGTTAATTAGTATTTTTATTAAATTTTGCAAAAACTTGAAAATTTCAAACAAATATTAACCTCTATTTTAGACCAAAACAAAAATAAAGAAAACAATTAGGTATTATTATTTATCTCTTATTATTTTTATGACACGTAAGGCAGTTAGGTAATTAAGGTGTAAGGTAATTAAGGTGGGATACAAAAAGGTAAAATTATAAAAAAATAAAATAAATGAAAATTTTTGGTAAAATTTGTTAGTCATCCCGTCTTAAGTATGCCTGGTAGGGTCTACTAGACGCCAAACCACTTTACGCACGTCTTATTCACAATGAAGCTAGCTCCGGGCTGCGGGGAGGGGATTGCTTGAATGGCTACTTAGTTTGTAAACCGAATTTCAAGTGCGACAGTTCACCTAACTTTGTATTTAAAAAGATATGACATATTTTCTATTATGTGGAGTCTTTAGGTTATTTGTCGGTATTAGTACCTTCCTCTTGTTACAGACAACTTCATCTTTAAAGAAACTTTTTCGTCCAGTAAAAAACTGCAAACGCCTGTGGAATGAAAAAACAAAGACATAATTTACAAATTATAACCTAAAAAACTTACGTGCGAAAATAAAAATATATATTGTAGTAAATTCCTGGTATTAGGTCATTTTAAATAACAATTTTAAAAGTGTACACAACCAATAATAAAGTTCGTTTTTATTTACGGCAGCAAACGGTAAAGTAAAGTAATATTTAAAATCGATAATAAAACGTTACGAGATGAAGATTTCAGATTCGTTCGGTACGTTTTAACAACGTTGTAAAATGTTGCGGAGTTTGTACCTACTGAAGAAATGTATTGTTAGTAACCAAATAAACCTGATGATGAATCACCAAAAGATATTCAAATTAAATAATATCACGTCTGCAATATTAATAATAATAATTATTATTAATGTATTGTATTGTTAGGAGGGCTCTCTGTAGCTTGGACCCTGTTCCCGATACCGGTGGGCTACTATTTTTTATATTTTTAAATGTTTTTTTAATTTTATCTTTTGTAAAAATATTAAAAATGTAAATCATAATTATGTTTATAAATGAAATAAAGGAAATAATGATAATATTAAAAATTTAAAATATTTAAAAATGTAAAGGATATGTACATAAATGAAATAAAGGAAATAATAATATATCATTTATTTCGGGTAACAATGACCCATAACATAAATCATCACCTTACAGACTATCATACACATTTATAAAAAAACACAAAAATATTAATAAAACTATTGTATACGAAGTGACGACGTCGTATTGCGCCCCCCTCACCCCCCAATCCTCGAAGGATTATACAGAGATGTACCTACCTATTATAGTACACCCATATTTCGCCAGTTATGTTTAAGTCCCATAATTATGTAATAGGGGGCGAGTCTATTGCCATCAACCGGGCACAAAGCTAGACTCCGGGCTGTCACTGAAAATTCCTGATGGAAAAACACAATAACATTTGTTCAACCTGAGAATCAAACTCAGGACCTCATGCTCAGTAGTAGCGCCGGCGACCACTAGACCAACGAGGCAGTCAATCATCAAAATGAATCGCCACAATATTTTCAAGAGCTTTTAATAATGATTACTTAAATTAAATATGATAAGCTAAGGGCCTGTTTCACCACCTACGATTAAGTTTTTAACTTACTTGGCAGATAATTTCATGCCAATTCTGTTCCATTTTTTTATTTATACGGAACCTAAGTAAAGGCTATTCCGACATCGTGAAATAGATACTAAGTGTAGAAATCTGCGTAACTAATACAGAAACAACACCCTTCTCATTCTCACTCACTGGTCTACCCCAGGCCTCTCACATCTCATTTAGTACGATTCAAACTAATTGGAGTTAAATCTTTAAAAAAATCTTAAATAAAAAAAAACTTAATCGAGCTTGGACCCAAATTTATTTCGACTTGACTGTACCTACCTGCGCGGTCTGCAGCTAACTTCCGAGCCGCCATTAAATTTGAATCGAATTATACTATCTCTCAGTAAGAAGCAACACTGAACTCATTGTATGCACCGGTCGACGTCATCACGTCAGCGCCGGCTGTCACTGAAAACCAGCGCTGGGGCTCTGTCTCGCATGGGGTCGCAGCATTATACTGAGCGAAGTCCGTTTTGCGTCGTTGTGCCGCATATTTTCCCCCAACTTGTTCTTTTTTGTGTTTGTGTTCTTTCTTTCCGTCATGTTTACCCCAAACACACGTATCATCTTTCTTTCTTTCTTTTCTCTGTTTTTTGGTTGGTACTTAATGTATTTTCTTATTTTCAGTGAATTCGTAGACGCTGGTCTTCATCCAGCTTCTTCATACATTCTGCAAAAAAAATTTAAAAAAAAACTTACTAGAAGATTTAATAAATGATTACTTAATGTTACTCACGGAACATACAGTCAGAATAATCAAAAATAATATCCTAACCACCTACATCAAAATACTCCATTTTCATGTTCGATACACGAAAATCTTTACAAAAACGCAATGCATCCAAAAACATAGGCACTCTACATCACCACGAAAGACGCAATCGATACTGTCTAGTTCAGGAGGTCGTAATTGTGATATGGGCCGTGAGAATATTCAATTAAGCGGGCGAACTTAATTGCAACTTGATAAAGTTAAGTTGGCTCTAAGTGAACTATCTTCCGAACTAAGTTAACTGACCATTATCTTTGCCTTTGTGCTTGGTAGCCTCGTCCACACCTAATTGGGGGTAGTAGGGTGTTAGGAACTTGTGGATGTGACTTGTCTATAATGATTTACTGATTAAAATTAGTTTCTTTGATAGGTACTTGGGATGTTAGACTGATAGCCGATGAGCAGAAAACTTAGTGCTTCTGTAAATCTGTAATGTAGGATATCGGACACTGACAACGATTTAATTTGTCATTAATCTTCGGTCACTGCGACATAATGAATATACTGGATGACTTTTTTTACCGTTTTGTAAAAAAATAGGGTATATTCGGTGAACGGAGTAGAAGCCTATGGAAAATCTAGTTTTTTTTTTTTATTAAAAAAAAAATCAAAATTCAAATCATAAGGCAGGTTGCTTATAATTTGAATTTCGATATTTTTAAAGGATTTATTTTTTTTTTTTCAAAATTTATGTTTTTATTGTTCTAAAATGAAAAGTTTACATCGAATTTGTAGTATTTATTGATACTTAGATATTTTTTTCTGAAAGCTATACAAAAAAAAAAACTAGGTATGCCATACGCTTCTACTTCGTTCATCTAATATACCATATTTTTTTCAAGGCGTTAAAAAAAGTCATCCGGTACATTGTGACTCGTCAAAAGTTTTAGTCAAATTAGACCCAGCAACTTATTGTAGAACACCAACAGAACTTCAGATAAAAATTCAAGTACATCATTGTAAGCATAATGCTATGCACTGTGCTAAGATACACCTTTAAAAGGCATATTAAGGCGATACCAAAATAAATTGGGGGCTTTTTCGTAACCATTAATTTCACTGTTGCAGCATGTATGGATTTAATTTTTGGATAAATTTATTGACTATTTCATTAATACTCTGACTGAAGCAAAACGCAATATTATTAAATTTCCTCTATAGAATTTAATTCCGAAAAGACTCTACTTTTTATATTTTTTTCTGTAATTCTATAATCCTAATTAATTTAATTGCAAAATTATATTCAAAATATGCGTATTAAGTAATTGAAAACTCTGGCTGAAAACACTTTTGATAGATAACTTAATTTATTTTTAAAAAAAAAATATTTGATTTGGCGCTTTTATTTTGGTTCCAGCGCATTGTTGCGCTCTCATTTTTTCGCATGTGGAAGTAATTGACTCTGTCACTTTTTTATTCCCGACCAGTTCGCTTTATACATATCACCTGAATACACGTTACATTTACTGCTAATTCCATGATTAAAACGAAAGTTAGAACTTAGAACGTAAAAAATTGGTCCTAAGATTATCCACGTTATCATAGCCAGGACCACGTCCGGTGCCCGTCCGGGCCTAATCGAGTTATTGTGAGCGGCACAATGCCGCAATCAGGCGCAGCCGCAGCGGCAACTGCAGGTGCTGTATTGTCGTGTGTGTGCGAGGTAAAGGGTAAAGTTTAGAACTTTAGATATCTTTCGATCTTTCGAAGATTCTAGAATTTTTGAGAATGATCTAGCCCAGGGTCAACTTAAACGATGAAATTGAGGATTAGGTATTAACTAAGAGATGAAGACAATGTTTTACGGACTGGGATAGCCCTTTGCGTTGAAATAAAATAGCATGGCATCGAAACTGTTTTATCCAGAAAAAGATTATATGGGTAACACGTCCGACATTTTATTATTTTCTGCTTACGAACGTTAAGCAACTAACTACCGAGATTTTAAATTATACTGAGGAGTTTTATTTAAGATATCGTAAAAAACGTCATTGTCTAAATAAACACCAAACATTTCCACGCTCTGAACAATAAAATAATACCCGAACTAAAACATTTAACTCCACGACAAAATTAATACGGTAACAAAACTTCCTTTATTTTATTACGCACATTAAATTTCAAATTGATTCATGAGCACTACGGCAATAAGAAAGAAATATAACGACTTCATATTATTGCCAGCGCAAAAAATCAATTTGAGGCAAAATTCATAACTTGCAACATTGTTTTAATTGCAAAAAAGATTTTCTTGTAATATTTTACAAGATGGCTGGTGGCCACCGCACGCTACAATAAAGGGACAATAAAGAAAACTAAAAACCGGTTGCAAAACAATGCTGGCCGCGCGGCGTTGCTTGACGTTTTTATCATTTCGTGCGGAGAACAAAAGCTTGAAGGCTTCCTGTTGAAGCTGCATCACCATTCTTGTGAAGCGACTTGCGGACGGACACACGGATGGAGAGAATGGACAACTTCGTTGTAGTGGTCAAGTTTTTATTAAAAGTTAATAAGATGGTGTTTGCTTTGTGATTGGACAGAAATAAATGTAATATAATCTCTATAACCATAAGGATTGCCAGTGGGTTTTTTTGAAGAAGATTTGCCATCAAGAATCAAGTTTCAGTCATCACTGATGATTTCATGGCAATTTGTAAAGACTGAAATTAAAAAACACTGCTATTATAACAGCATGCTCATTTACAGTATGCTCTCCGCAAGTGAAAAATTATCATTTTCATTGTCTTTTCGTAAACTCATGCTAATTTGTGTGCTACTAGCTAGCATCTTCTCGAATTTAGCATGCTTTTGTGGTAGGTAAATGTTTATTTCAATAACTTACAGTAGTTACATTAATACTTTTAGGAATGACCCTTTAAGCAAAATAAATGCTTGTGCTAGGACATTCCGCCCTTCAACTACAGTACAGTGTCGTATACAAGTTATTGAATTAAGATAATGAATAAAAAAAAAATAAGTAGACAAATCCTCCATTTTAAAGGAGGAGTCTAAATTAAACAAAAAGGAAAAGAAATGAAAATTGGGTAATTTAATAGCGCGCGCATAGTGATAGTGCGTATGTTAGTGCGCGTGTATGCATGAGTGTGTGTATGCATGAGTGTGTGTGAGTGTGCGTATGTGTTTTTGGTGTGAGTAAGAGGCTATGAAGTAAGTGCGGGTATGCGTGATATGAGTGAGGAGAGAGGGTTGGTGCGGTAGGTGTTGATGTATTTTAGAAGTGATTGTACTATGGAGTGTGATAGGGATAAGAGATTGAAGTTTTAGTATGGATTTTGGCGTTATGGATTTTGGATAGATAGCATGTGTATTCCAGGATTTAAGAAGAAAACCAACCAAAACTCCACGAAAGCGTGACAATATCAAGGATAGGCAAAGATCGCGAAACTTCGTCAAACAGAAGATGACTTCAAGTCAGGGGAATCACGACCCTCAGTAATGAGAATAGTACCTAAGTGTTGCTGTCTTATTTTTGAATGTTCTCGAAACAAGTTTTAGTATCAAGGTACAGAGGGAATGCGGCTTTTCTATTACCAAAATTAAACACGTTGGCTATTCAAGGCAACTTACGAACACTTTCCACAAAGAGTTTCTCGAAAGAAACTATTGAAAATCTGGGATTCCCGTACCAGTGAGAACGTTCGCATTCTAATCTGTCAAAAAAATTACAGCGTTTACCTAAATTTTTGACTTTAAAATTTGACTGTCGCTGAGAAGAGATTGCGACTAGATTTTGAACGTTTTTAATTAGAAAATTGACATTCAGATCTAACTTTGACATACAAAACTTTTTGTTCTCCAAACTAACCGGTCTTATGTCTCCCAAACTCTTGTCCCGATACATTAACGTACAATAGAGGTGGACGATCTATTCATTGGCGCCACAATGCGATCGGATCGGACGATCGCAGCCGATCGCACGTGATCGCACTTGCAACGCACTGATAATAACATCACTGTTCCATGTAATTTGAATCCAATGTTGATCGGACGAATCCGGCCGAAGTCGGAAGATTTCGAACGAATAGTTTATTGGGTGTGTAGAGTATAAGTTATGTGTGTAAAGTAATATTATAAGGAAGGCTTTGTTTCTTAGAGATTATTGCAAAAACAGGCTTTGCTATCAGATTTGTCTGATAAGAAGACAACGTCTAAAGACTGTGCACTACCCAGTCTTTAGACTCGACATGCGGATAAAGGTGCAAAAGGTTTGTTTTGTTACGCTTTCACGCTAAAACGGCTGAACGGATTTGGATGAAATTTGGCACATGGGTAGACTACCTGGAGAAGGACATAGGCTATTTTTTATCATTTATTGCAGATGAAGTCGCGAGCAAAAGCTGAAAAAAGAAAGTTTGTGAAGATGTTTGGATGTTTATTACTCAATCACGCAAAAACGGCTGAACGGATTTGGATGAAATTTGGCACACAGATTTTATAACCTGGATAAACACATAGGATACTTTTTATCGCAGTAGTAGGTTTCCGTGGGATGATTTCCGACATCCACGCGGGCGAAGCCGCGGGCAACAGCTAGTAATACATCTTTCTTTTATCGGCTATAAAACTTGTGGCAAGTATCAGTTGCTCGATTGTTTTGATTAGATACGGAAGGCTGAATACGGGTATTATGATGCAATTTGGTAAAGGTTTTTGTCCTGCAATGCACTGTGACAGGATGAGTTGATTAATTGAATGGTTTTCACAACAATAAGAGATTGTTTCCTAATGAAAATGCTTACAAGTTTTTCCAGCCCATTTTATAAGAATACATTTTTATTTACAAAGAAAAGAAAGAAAACCTGTTTATTCTGCACAAATAAAACGCACACGTCATCACAACTGTTAACGGATTTTTAACTGAATACAAAATCAAATCCAATCTGAAAAACCGGCCAAGTGCGTGTCGGACCACGCACAATGAAGGGTTGCGTAGTTGGGATGAATTTATCTTAAGAACAAACTTAACATTGTAGTTGAAAAACATGTTCTCCCATACATTCCAACTGTAAATGTAAGTTTGTACTCACAATATTGATAGATTTACCATGCTATTTTAAGACCACAGACTTTTTATAGGTTTTCCTGTAATCTACAGGTAAAGATCTATTTTCTGTATTTTTTCAAAATTTTAGGATCAGTAGTTTCGGAGATAAGGGAGGGGGGAATGGTCAATTTTCGTCTATTTTCTTAAATAACTTCAAAACAACTTATTTTAAAATTATAAAAAAAATATATTTGAGACCCTCATAGTAAGCCCTTTCATTTGATATGCCACATAGTGTAGTTTGCAAAACTTTTTTTTTAATTTTCTTATTTGCCCCCCAAAAGTGACCTCTATATTCAAATTTAATTTATTTACTTTACCCGTCCGTGTTTGGGTCACAGAAATTCATATATGTACCAAATTTCAACTTAATCGGTCCGTTTGATTCGGAGCAAACTGGCTGTGACAGACGGACAGACAGACAGACAGACAGACAGACACACGAGTGATCCTATAAGGGTTCCGTTTTTTCTTTTTGAGGTACGGAACCCTAAAAACACAGCATTTTCTATAAAACGTATGGCCAACAATGCTGGCACAAAACAATGATTTAAAAGACAAATAATCGTCAGGTATCGGGTCTCGTATTAACGAGGAGTGTTCGGAACATTTGTCAAAAGAATAACACAATAACTATTATGGATAACCGATAGTTTGTTGCCTAGTTAACTCTAACGAGGCCGTGGTGCAACCTGTCCATCGGATGAGGACACATCGGGAGTAAATGTATGCGAATTTGTTTTTTTGATTTCATATTTTATGGTGTCATTTGTCTTGGTATTAAATTGTACGATGTTTGATGGCTCCTTATTTTTATTCACTTTATATTAAGTAATATTGAATGATATCTTCATCGGAAGCTATTAATTTGAGAAAATTCCGAAAGAGGTGATTTAAGAAAGAAAAGAAAGAAAGAAAGAAAAACGTTTATATCATTTATTTAGTTATTCATGATATCGTCGATTTTTAGTTTATTGTGTTTAGTATTTCCCATGTCTAATTCAATGGTTATAAAATATGAGGAAATAATTAACACTAAGACACAGGAGGCCACAGGAGACTTTCTCAAAAAATCTTTAACTGCGATCTCTTAGTCCATGATTACATACTGCATTTTATTCATATGTAAGTCAACGTAAGCTACAAAACCACTCAATCATATTCACACAAAAACAAAAATTCCTCCATATTTTAATACAAACAAAACTATCCCAGTATGCCACAAGAACATTTCAATACAAATGCGAGGCGACGGGGGGCCGCGACCGAAATGCGCGTATTGTTGCTCGTTACCTGCGACAAATCGCAGTCGCGACCCCGGTGTGTCCCGGCCACTAGTCAGCTAATTGTGTGGCTATGAGAAACAATGCAATTATTTAAAGTGTGAGGGGACGATTATTTGCACGTCTCGCGTCGGGTTGAATAATAAATTTGAGTAACGTGTTTTTTTTTTCTTGTAAGTAATACTTTAGCGGGAAATCTGTGTGAAAAAATGAATGTAGAACTTATTTTTTTATAAAGATTATTAAGAGTTTAGAGATTTCAGCGAGACGTGTTACTTTTTTATGGTTTCTAAAGCTTGTCTTAGTTAAGTAAATAGGGAACAGTAGACTTATCTTGGTCCTCATATATTACTGTTTATTTATTATGTCTCAAACAACCAGTACTTAAAACCAAATAACGACTGTCCACAAAAACCACAACACTGAATATTCATACAACTGCAAAAATTTAAATTTTATACGCTAATAAAACTCTAATTATGTCATTTGAATTCAACCCGAAAATATCTCGAGCAAATTCGGCGAAATAAAAAGAAAGTTTGAAAAAAGAACGATAACTTTTTAAAATCGCATTCCAGAAAACAATGTTCAGTGGACTGACGGGCCTCAAGGCGAATGCATTAACGAAGTACACCTTCTTTGATATTAAGTGTATTATTTTTTTACTTGGTTTTTATAGGGTTCCTTTGGATACGAGTAGAAACTGATTGTGGTTTATACTGATTTTCTTTACTTTCAGTAAGGTTTACTAAGATTCATATTTGTTTTCATAGAATTAATTTGCATGCACTAAACAGGCAAAATATGGACTGTGCCTGCACCAACTTTACACCGATGCGTATTTTCTTTCTTTTTTTTCTTTTACCTAAATTTTCTGCAAATAAATGATTTTTATTCTTACAATAACGTCTAGTTACTAATTGATACACAATCAATTATTTATTGCTGCGAGACTCCCGGGGGCCATAAGTCATAAAGTCATAGCTCACTTTGTAATTAATTAAAATTAAAACTTTTGAAGGTTTTTATTTTGCAACATGTTGAATTTGATGGACGTTACCTGGGAAGGAGGTTAATTTTACTGCTCAGCTTTAACATCATCATTTGAGTCAAAAGACATCCACTGTTGGACATAGGCGTCACACGCAAGCACCACTATTTCGACCGGTTCTATGCTTTCCGGATCCAGAAGATTCCTGCGGCCTTCACTAGTTCATCAGTCCACCTTGTGGGCTACGTCTTCCGATACACGGTCGCCACTCCAGAACCTTTCGGCCCCATAGGCCATCTGTTCGCCGAGCAATGATTATGCTGCTTAGCTTATCTTTAAAAATGTGCAATTTACTAGCTACCTATGTGTTTAATTTTAGCCAAAAATCTTTTTCAATTAAGTACCTGGTCGACCGAGCTCTGCTCGGGTGAAAATAGAAAAAACTATTTTTTCAAACTTTCCCGGAAATCAGACTTTGCTAGATCGATTTTTCGCCCCCGTAAACCCCTATATTGCAAGTTTTATCGAAATCGTTAGAGCCGTTTTCGAGAACGTGATTACAAATTAAATTTAAATCACCAGGCATTCTCAACGCACTGCTAACTTATAAACGGAACCCACGACTCACCTCGCCTCACAACTTAACACAACCTTTTTGCTTCTACCTCTTTGTAACACACTGGTAGCTCCCTCAGTCGCCCGAAGCAAATCGCTGTTTATACCACACCGCCTGGTAATTTATTATTGCATTTTTTGTATTATCAATAGCCTATACTCTTCGACTTTTTTGCTATATTAAAAAGGCTATTGTTTATGAAAAATCGTTCGCGATTCTTATCGCTGTACCTCGATGTTGTTTGTGCAAGTTATGAAATTAGCTCCCGTTGTAATATTGTGGTCGTGATTTTGTGGTTTGTTTGTAAACGCTTTGTTTTTGTGTGGGGTTTAGTGAGGAAACTAGGGGTTTAATGTGTGGTCTTTGGGTTTGTAGGCCTCTGTGATACTTGATGATGATAGCTACTGGGTTTTTACAAAGAGAAGTCCTGACTGACTGACTCATCATCGCCCAGCCCAAACCCTTGAACCTAGAAAGCTGAAATTTTGCACAGAGGTCCCCTTTATAATGTAGACAAAGAATAAGGAAGGATTTCCCGGTAGGACGTTCCCGTGGGATATTTTCCGATACCCACGCGTTCGAAGCCGCGGGCAAAAGCTAGTATAACATAAAATCATGCCTGTATTCCTCGAAGGGTTAAGTACTCGTAGAGGTATACCTATAGTAGACCCATACATACTCCCCATAAAATCCGACAGTAATCCCTTTGGATTAAAATCATTACTCTTTCTATACCCTTGATAACATAACTGAAGTGTCAATGGCCGAAATCTTATCTTCCTTATTTATCTCAATTCTATCCCAATTTACCCATTTGGGGATCAGCACAGCACGTCTTGTTCTTCCATACTATCAGCAGCATCAGCTATTGTCTCAGTAGGTATTCCAATCCATCCATCGTTTCTTTGGTCTTTCCCTACTCATGCAGCCATCCATTTTTAAATAATCGTCAGAATTTTTCCAAGTATGTACCTTACTAATTTGCAACTAAACGAGCTACCTACTTACGAAAGCATTCAACCGAACAAAGCGAACTCAAAAATTTGCCATCTTTCCGTAGCAGCAATTTTCCCAATTTGCCAAAGCTGTAAATAAGAAAAAAACAAATAAATTGGAAGGGAACCACGACGAATTGTTTCCATGCGCCTTATTTGGAAACCGCAAAGAGTTCGACAAAAGAGGTTTGCTCGGACTACTGGTCTTCACTAAGTGACTTTTTTGTAAAGCTTTGTTGTGAGTCCGTAGGCCATCACAAGTATTTCAGAGTTGCCAGATGTTAAATTTTATGAATATTGTGGATAACGTGCTAACATTATTGTAACACCAACTTCGCATTATTTTATTGTTTTTGCAAAAAACCTAGCAATCTTGTATAGTAGGTATACCTACTCTCTACATTATTTACATTTCGGATGAAAAATAAATAATTAAGTACTTACAATAAACTTAAGCGCGACTTGCATTTCTGCTTGGTCATCACTTTCATAAAGATTTGTTAAAACTCTTGTAAAAGAACATTTTTTCTAAACTAGTAACACCTTGCATGACTGTCCCGTCATTTTAATCGCCTTCAAAAAAAGACAAGAAAAAATTACCCGCGAAAAACCGTGCATTGTCCGTTCCAAATTCAAAACGAGGAAGGAACGGGAATAATGGCGCTGGTTCTTGAAACAGGAACGTCGAGTTTTTAAAAAGGGATTCGTTTAAACGGAGGCGTTCGCAAGTAATCACAGGCGACGTGCACCGAGCATAAGGATGCGTTCATACGAGTATGAGAGATACTTATTGTTAGTTTGATTCTACACAGCATCGACCTGGTATGGCGGGCTGAAATGAGTCTGGGGTATTCAATTTACGCTAACATTTTCGCTGAATGTCGGAGTACAGCAAGACCTTTCTTCATCAACACATGCAAGTTAAAAATTACAAGGAAGAGAAGGTGCAGCTCATTGCAGACTAAGTCACTGAAGAAAGGAAAAAAACATCGCGGAAAACTCAAAAGAAATCATAATACCTACTTACTCAACTTTTCATAAGTCTAATTTTCCTACTGCTAATTTTTAATCGTCATCCTAGCCAACCGGTAGACATTCAGATAAACCCAACCATAAATAAATTCAACTACAAATCAACGCAGCCTCACTGTGCACTCGACCCCAGATCGCGTGCACTCTGATACAGGTGCGCGCGTTGCCCGGAGCGACGCCCGCGCAAACTTCATTCATTGTTACTTACGTACTGCCGATTATGCTGGTTACAATACAATTTCAGGTTCAACATCGTATGTAACGGTAGGTGACACCCAATAATAGGGATGCGAGGGTTTTTGGGTAAGTTCTTTTTTTTAAATTATTATTTTGACGAGAATCTTGAATATTTTTTATAATTGTTGAACAGGCAAGGCGATATTGGGATGAGGAATAAGGTTAAGGCAAGGATTCCCCTAGTAAAAGGCCACAATAGGTTGTTGAAAAAAAAATCAGTCTTATTGTCTTTCAATCTGCCTAGCCTTTTCCCAACTATGTTGGGGTCGACTTCCAGTCTAACCGGGTGCAGGTGAATACCAGTCTTATTGCCTTCCGCTGATTCAGAGTGGTGATTACAGTCACAAGCTACGTGATTTTATTTAGTCTTTAAAAAGTGGTTTGACTTTTTAGGGCAGATTTTTTAATCGTTAGCTAACTTTAATCTTAAGAATAAAAATTGCGGTTTATAATTATTATTTTTTTACTTATACAAAATGATAAATGATTTTATTTCTATAAGTAGGTTTGTACTTTAACTACCTATCAATCATATTTTTAAGGCCGAACCAAACTCAGAGGTCACAGTCTCTTTTTAAAGTCCAGACATAATCTTGGTCAGATCATGTCTTGTGTAGATTGGGGTCTGAAATGGTCTTATGAGGAAATACTGTCAAACCGTTATACTGGGTGTCCCAGAATAATGTGTACAAACTTAAGGATGTGGTACAGACCATCAAACTGAACAACTTTTTCCCGGGGACCAACATCGTAATCGTGAAAAAAAACAGTCGTCCCTTAGAAAATTTCAATACCTTCTTGACCAAATGTATGAGGTCGACTGTTTTTTTTTTACGATTACGATGTTGGTCCCCGGGAAAAAGTTGTTCAGTTTGATAGTCTGTACCACATTCTTAAGTTTGTACACATTATTCTGGGACACCCTGTATTTATTCATCAGATAAAATTTTTCTGACGATTGAAAAATTGAAAAATTTGCCCCTTGTGTTTTAGTCAGGCCTGTCTTTCACTTCGGACACAAACTGCGAAAATGCTAGCCACATTCACAGCCTCCATCCGAAGCATCACAACACGAACTTCCTTAACAGCCGCTATTAGACCATTAACTAAGTGTGCGTACACCGTAATAACGTCAAATAAATACACCAGCCCAATGTCACGCTCATAAAGGAAACTATTTGTAACATAAATAAAATAATTACAACGTCTAGACGAATGTCGGATGCGATCTCACGTCGGTGATCAGTCACTGCGCCGGTGATTAGCTCGCGAGAACACGGCGCTGCTCCCGAGTGGTGATAAATGTGCTTATCACCATTATCGGCGTTTAGCGGGTTTTGTAGGGAGTTACGTCTTTATGTTTTTCTGGGTTATAAATGTATGTGGATGAATTGTGTGGTGATTAATCTTGGTCAGGTTTTTTTTTTATAAATAATTTAGATTTTTTTAAACAAAAACTTGACAATGTAACGTTTAGAAAAGATCGATGTTCGTGGCAGGAGTAGTGAAGTTATGCTTGTTTGCTTTGAGGTGGTTTTAAATACCTTAAAACCTTACAATTCAGTATGAGATGCGAGACGTTATCAAATTCCTATTTTGTACTTGTCGATAAAACCCGAAAATTGTAGGGCTTCCATCCCATACCTGTTTTGTTCGTGTCAATTTTCCTAACTCCAAAATCAGTCCTTCTACAGGTTGTCCTGACATCTTGTTAGCTGCTCCAAGTAGGTGATACTTTAGAGTGTAGGTACCTTAGTATTCAAGACGGGCCAATGATGTTAGTTAGACTGGCAAGCTGCGTACGGTACCTACTACCTTTCACTCACGTACGCACTGCTAATCGACACCGCTGGGTCTAGACACTTGATGGATTCACTCCTCGGTAAGATAGGTATTGTTGTTTTCTTTGTGAGGTACATTAACGGCAAATGTTTCTACAGTGTGAATGGCGCATGTGTTGTGTATAAGTCGCAGCCAACTGGTTTAATACATTTAACTAAATGGCGGCCGTTCAACTAGCGGTCTGAATGATATTCAATTATAGGTTAGGTTTGAACTGTGACCAACCGCGTGCGAGCCGAGCGAGCGGAGCGAGTGGTGGCGCGGCAGCGGCGCGCAAGCACTTCTTTTAAACACTATAGGCGGTTAACTAAAGACTAATTAAGCCAGTTGGCTGCGAGCTGCGACATATACAAGCTCCTATTTTACCTGGGGTATATGTAAGTTCTTCTTGTTTTCTAAGGTATAGCCGCTTTGTCAATAAGTATATAAGGTGCTATAAAAATATCTGCCACGGCTTCAATGGTAGATAGTATTGAGTATATAGATTATAATAATGAAAAAATTTCGTACCCCGGAATAGTTAATTAAATTTGAGAAAATAAAGTAATTAAATAAACATTTACTTTATTCTGCATAACGTGGTTCACAAATGACGCGTGATGTGACGCTTCGTCGATGAAAACTATTATTACCTCTTTCTAAGTGTTCTGTGAATGAACACTAATTACTACGGGATGGTTTCATACAAATAAATCCATTCAAATACAAACGCACATTTTTTTATGTAAAAAAAATGATGACATAAGATCAATAATTTATTTATAATATTGTAATACTGTCTCCCATTGCAGCCGTGGCAGATATTTTTATAGCACCTTATATATAGTGCATCAATTCTTATCTGTCCTATTTTGTTTCCATCATCTTATTTTTTTTTTGTTTTAGAATTAAATGCTCTGCTAACTTTTAACTCAAAAATAAAGACCTCAAATTAAGCTCCACTGAAAAACTTTTTCTGCTATTTTTACACATTTCTCTATGCTTCGTCATAATTGTTATGAGGACTAGTATTTTAAGAAAAATCTAGTCTTGTCTCACATCTCAATCTATTTTGATCTAAAACTAATAAATAATTTCGCTCACAATCTACAACAGCACAAAACCAACAAAATTACGACACAATAATTATTTTAGCACCAAACAAAACAGTGCCAGCAAATTAATTTCAACATTATCAATACAGCACACAATTTGTCCATTCTATTAATTACTCTGCGAAATTAAACCCCGAGCGAATGGATCAGATAATGTGCGAAATTGAATTGTCAATAATTACAAGATAGTGTAAGGTCAGGTATTTGAGCCTTACGGCCTTTGAGCACTCCTACAATAGATGTAAGATTGGGTCTAACATGCTAATTAATAGTTGGAAATATATTACGTGAGGCTCACTTTCTTCCGTATATACTTGAAAATCAATTACAGCGGTACTGTTAGCTCCGTAATGTATGATCGTAGCGTGAAGTTTCTTCAAGGAAGGTAGTTACTTGAAAATTTTGCATCCACCATTAAAATCTTTTTAGGACTAGACTGTAGGTATTTTGAATATTCAATATTTGAAAGATGAGGGAAAGTTGCGGTTTAAAAGATGTAGTGACAAGAATTTAAAAGAGTAGAATGAAAGAGTAGAGTAGAGTAGAATGAGTAGAGTGGAATGCTTAGATGGTTTGGTCATGTCGAAAGGATGGTTATAAGGCGACTAACATAAGGCAGACGTGAGTGGAAATACCGGGAGGGGACGCCCTAGAAGGACATAATTATAGTGACCTTATTGGTGATATTCTTCAGAACGGTCAGATGCTTAGTAAATAATCGCAA
Source organism: Cosmia pyralina (assembly GCA_946251885.1). Taxonomy (NCBI): domain Eukaryota; kingdom Metazoa; phylum Arthropoda; class Insecta; order Lepidoptera; family Noctuidae; genus Cosmia; species Cosmia pyralina. The sequence goes on along the minus strand of OX276342.1, from coordinate 16,958,294 downwards.
TCGGCGTGTGTGTATGACCAGTATGTATGATCGTAAAAGAGGTAACAGAAGTAAGAATATAAGAATCGTAGCAAGTGGCTTTCTGTAGTTTTTTCCATTGGAAAAAAACGTGAGTTTATGATACGCAAGCAAGATTTGAAAGATATATTAAGTCAATTATATAGCCACTAGTACGAAAGCGACTCTACACAAAAAAACAGTCCATCATACAGTCATGCGTACGCGCACCGTGACGTCAGCCCTCCACACGTCTTTACAAACAATGCCGAAGCGACAAACATTCTTGGAATCTTGTAACGCTCGAATGTTTTTATGGATGCCAGAGAACTGGACTCTATAGTAGTGTATGTTTAGTTTGAATGTATGATCGTATAAAATTCACAAAAATAGGTATGTAAAGAGCAAACACAGTTAGTTTCAGATTTCTAGATTCTAGATTTCTAGATTTTCTACTATGAAAAAACAAGCGATAACCTATATTTTTTATAGTTTAAAATGCATGCTGTGTTAACTCTTAACGTGAAACATAAATAAAACCACTTACCACAGTACAGTATTCATTATTTACAAGCTTCCGAAGTTGAGACAAAAACTTGTTATTGTTTACTTTAAATTATATGACCGAAAATAATATTTTTTTAATGTTATAGACTGGTTCAGTGAGTGTTGTCGTATCTCAAAAGGTTTGGACAAAGATAATCTATCACAGTGAATGCATGGAATTGGATGTTACTACTTAATAGTGGTGGAACAAGGTTAAAAGTAAAAAAAGATTGTCTTGGGAACTTCGTTCCACGGACAATCTACTGTTGGGGAACAAACTTCCCGTGGTCGCGCAAGTAGATAGTTTATCAAGACCTTTTGAATGTTAACTTCTCCGCCCAAAGATACGTTCGCAATGGCACTACGTGTCTTAACACGTGAAGAACATGTCGGAAAAAAAGTTTTGAGTATGAATGTTGATGGCTTTATAAGTAGAGGAATACCAAAGAATCGATGGATGAATCGTGTGAAAGACGATATGGCTGATAAGGGAGTGACTTTAAAAGAGTGCCCATGAAATTTCTTGCCCGTTCTTCTCGCTTTGGAATGGTCAAATCTTTCTGACAGACCGACCTCCTTGACAATACAAAATAATGGTTTAATTGATATAAATGCTTTGTGTATTTACTTCTGCGTGATGGCTATTACAGATGCTGATGTATGAGATAGAAAATTTGACGTGGTGTTAATCAAACGGCTACCGTGGTGACAGCGAAAATTAAACTCTTACGATCATATTGCTGCTGTTTCTCAGCTACTTGTCTATTGTAAATATTCCTAAACCGCTACTGCCACCAACATCCTGAACAGTTCCTACTGAGCCCACCTATACCAGCGCCGTTCAATCACAATCACGCGCATCATACGCGTATAATTTCTCACGCGTGTTCCCACGTGCGCCGGCGCATGGATATTAAATAAAAGATGGCCGATGCGCGTCCGCGCAGTTCTTCGTAGGGCTGGCTATGTGCACTACTATTCATTAATTTATAATGGTACAAAGGAATTATGATGGGTGAAAATTGCAGGGCATTTCTGCGTGCGAGAAATATGTACAGAACTTTGTAGAATATACGATACAGAATCCGACTGTGTTTTAAAGTGCATGTATGCAACATAAGTAGGTCAGGACACTCAGGACTTCCCAAAATTCTTTTTTCTTGATCAATGAGATCCCATTCTTCACAAAAAGAGCAGGAAAAGAACCATTAAGTATTGAAACATGTTTGGGTAAACGTTTTCTTCAGATGGATCCATCTCTCTTTATCCCAGCTAGCAGTGTTCACAACCCTCAAATTAAGCCAACTAGCTACCACACAACAAATAGGGATGCACCTCACCACCAATAATTTATTCCATTCATCGCGGAAGGTCAACCGACAACCCTACCCAATGCTAATGTCTAGGCCTCATATGATATATTGACAGCAACGGACGGACAGATACTATGCGTACACGGACTTGTGTGTGTCTGTCTGTCTGTGAGTTACTACTTAACAGCCATGTTATTATTTTGTAGTTTGATACGGTACGCGTTTCAGCGGCAGTAGCATGATATATGGCAGGTTTTTAAGGATAGGCGAAGCTTGATGGAAGAGAAACGAGGTGGTTAGACTGTTGGTTAAAGTCAACTACCGATGTAACCTACCTACTTATAGCAAGAAAACTTGCTAGGTAGGTACTGTAGAGGTTTTATACAATGTTCAACCTTATTTATGTATGATAAAGGCTGACATTCCATCACTCAAGCATCGAACTACTTTGAATAAAAGCTGTTCTAGCTTTTGTTTAAAGAAAAGTCACATTCGAGATAGGATAGCAATATAGGGAGTGCGTATTTATTTTAAGTTAAAACTGAGGATGATAAAATATATATCTCTATAGCCTCCTTCTCTTGAATCCTTCTTTTTTCCTCTGTATATGCACATATACAGGTGATTTCTTTTTCATGTGGTTGGATTCTTTAGGAGCTCGTGGCTAAGCAATAACAGCCGCACGGGTCGATCCATCAAGTTAAGCTACGCTTGCCGCTTACCATCTTTACATACCGAGACTCCCTCGTGCCTCGGAAAGCACTTTAAGCCGTTTGTCCGATTCGATTCTCATTCGTGGATCTTTGACAGTCGTTACGGGTCGTCAGAAGCCCGAAAGTCTGACAACCAGTCTTACCAAGGGATATCGTATTACCCAGTTACTGGGTTGTAGAGCCCAGATAGGCAGGCACTCCATGTTAAATACTGGTATTCAGCTGCATCCGGTTAGACTGGAAGCCGACCCCAACATAGTTGGGAAAAGGCTAGACAGATTGATTGATGGTTGGATTCTTTAGTAGGTAGGTATATTAGGTTGACTGGTAATTTAGTGACCGATACTTAAACACAGCATGAGTGTACCTACTCATGATAACAAACAACTTTCACTATCAAAAATCAGCTCAAATCAGCAGCGCATTTTGACGAGTTATGCGAACATAAATGTAGAGAACAGCTGACTTTTTTTTCGTGATTTTAGGCTTGGTCCATAGTAAAAGTTGTTTGTTACCATGAGTACAATCATCTGTTTAAGTCAGGGACTGTACAACCCCGGTTAAGAGTTAAGTCTTTCGAAGGGGTAAGCCGTTTACGAGGTTACCTTTATCGTGTGTGTCTTCATTAAGATAACTTATCTATTTTAAGGGTTTTGTTCGCGTCACCGTATTAGCTATTTGGAACGTATGCCTATCATCGAGAGATCATATTACATTGCTCCGTGTTGGAATGTTACGCTGTTATCGTTCCTAAGAGAGTTATAGTAACCCTTTTGAACCGCTTAATTTAAGCCGTTCAAAAGGGTTACCCACATCGTATGGGTTTTTGTTTACGGCTTAGAAAATCCCTATCGTTCAGACGTGTAAGACATACAGACAGACTTCAGACATAATAATATTAGGTACCTATGTAGAAGGAACTTGCTGCTTACATGAAGGATGGATTTAATAGCAAAGCAGCTAAAAAACTAATTGTAAGTTTTGATGCTCTGAATCTAAAGATGGTAAGTCCCAAAAAAGTTTCATAAAAATAAAAACATACCAAGTGCGTGTCAGATCACGCACAATGAAGGGTTCCGTAGCTGAAAAGAATTTATCCCAATCATGAAATTTGGCAATTACCCTATAGATTTTGATTTATTTGCGAGTATCAAAATATGTCGCATATATGGCCGTATTTTTTTATTGCGTTGACTTAGAAGCTTGATTTTTTTAGAGTTTCAAGGGACCGTAGACCTACATATTTCATATTAATTTCAATTTGATACCTCCACGCGTTACTGAGAAAAATGGTCTTGACAGTCTGACAGACAAACAGACAGACGGAAAACGAAGTGATCCTATAAGGGTTCCGTTGTTTCTTTTTGACGTACAGAACCCTAAAAACATATATCTTTTAGTTTTCCTTAGATTTTTTCTTGTGATTTTGTGTCAACTTAGGTATGTTATTAGGTATAGTGTGTGTTTTATTATTGAAGTCAATTTTGAAGGAACTTGCTGCTGTTTTTATAGGATGTATACTTTGTCCTTGTTTAATTCAACAGTGTAGTGGTATAGAACTTCGCTGTAAATCTTGAGGTAAGTACTGAATCCGAGTTTAAAAACTGAGAACTTGTGTGACTTTGCATGTTTTTGAGTTTTTAAAGGTATATTAAGGTGGTGGGTGGGGTGGTGTTAAGGTGGTGTTGGTGTTGGTGGTGGTGGTGGGTGGTAAGGGATATTATTACTTATATCATTCAGGCTTAACGCATAATTAATAGAAATACATAGGTTATGTCCATTCATTGACTCATTTTGTTTTGTCTATGGTGGCACAATCATTCAGTCTAAGCTGGATTCAATAACGTCATCTCATCAACCTCCTAGAAATAGGCGGACTTATCAACCTCAAGGGAATGAATGTAAAGAGGGTATTCGTTAATTAAATTACTATTCATGTACTAATATGGAACCGCTACATCGTTGGTCTAGTGTTTGCAAGCGCTAGTGCTGAGCATGACGTCCTGGGTCCGATTCCTAGGTCGGGCAAAGTGTTATTGGATGTTTCCATCAGGAATAGGAATTTCTCAGTAGCAGCCCGGAGTCTGGAATTGTTGCCCGTTGATGGCTATAGGCTCACCCGTTGAACACTGTACTATAAAAAAAAAAAAACTTTTATTTGGACCAAACACTTACAAACATTTAGCAACACACATAACAACAGCAACAACAACAAACAACACAACACACAACAACATAAACAAACAACAACATTAACAACAACATTTTTTTCATTTACTTTTTTTTTACATTTATAGGTAAGTACACATTTGCCTAACCCTTCAGGAATTACAGGCGTGATGTTATGTGTGAATATTGAACAAATGTTGTAGACAAAATTAAATATCATGTCCATATAATTAAAGGCAGATAAGTATATCTATTTGATGCTGACTGTAGAGTACTTACGTACACGTAATAAAAAATTTAACCACTACAACCTAACAGGAAAAGTAATCAGGCCGACAAATAAAGACGAGCAAGTCATTAAACGGAATATCATAACAAATTCACACATTAATCACTCACTTTTTACATACAAACGCGATGACTAACTGTAAACTGAACCTAACTATTAATTTAACTGGAACGCAACAATTAACAGAACAGGTTCTGATAAAACTATTGCTAACATTAATTTATTCAACAATACGTCTTGTCACCAATCGGGCAGCCATCATTATTTCGCATTCATTCCATCTCAGCCAATGAAGTGTCAGAACGCGCCTCCCATACCTCTCTTAACCAATCAGCGAACGCTATTTGAAAAACAATAGAACATAAAAAATTCCGTCACGCTCTTCTGCGCTCGAGTCGACGTTCTAATTCGTGGTAATTCAACTCGTAGCTGTTCGGCATTCGTTGGTTTTTATCGGTGAAATCATTTTTCTAGCTGGCAATTACCTCCTCTTTCATAATTTGTAAATATTAATAATGTTTAAATAATTTAAATGGTATTTATATTTTATGCTAATGATTGTGACGTAACATCGTCTGTAACTTCACTGGGAGTAGGTAATCATTTAGTAGAAATAGGTCCTATATTAATCATAACATTATGTTTATAATGTCTGCATCTCAAACTTGAATTTATAGATTTTAAGTCAGTCGTTTAAAGTGCCCAATCATTTTTGAAGTAGCATTCACAAAAGAAAACAGAAAGTCTTCATTTTTCCCAGAAACATGTGCAATTGTCTAACTGTAGATGGCATAAACAGTATATAATAAAGTATATTATGATATAAAGCTTTTGACTAATTAGACGCATTTTTTAACAGTGATAATACAACATGCCGTTTCGCATCCTCTTCTTTAAGGATGTGGCATAGACAATCAAACCGAACAACTTTTTCCATGGCACCAACATCGTACCTAATCGCGAAAAAATTATCTACCGTCCCATACATTTCCGTCGAGTAGGTATTGAAGTTTTCTATGGGACAATTAAAAATTTTTTCGCGATTAGGTACGATGTTGGTCCCATGGAGAAAGTTGTTCAAACTCAAACTCAAACTCAATGCATTTATTTCAAATAAACCAATTACAGGCACTTTTGAATTGTCAATGCGTCGGTCAGTCAGAAAGATGAAGCTAGTTGCCCATTCCAAAGCGTAGTAGATCCCTATGGAGAAGAACGGGCAAGAAACTCCACGGACACTCTTTTAAATCATAATATGTTTACAAAATATTGGTTACATTGTTCATGTTGAAAATATACATGTGAGAACAATGTAGAAAGACGTGCACGTTAAAAAGCGTCCGTAATAAAAAGATAAAAACTAAAACAACTAAATTAAATATTAAAATTAAAAATAAGCCATGGCAGCTAAGAGACGACCAGTCCCAACTGTTCGGTTTGATGTTCTGTATCTCACCCTGAAATTTGACGAGGATGCAAAACGACACGTTGTATTAGACCCAACCTATATTGCACAGAAATTGGAGGAGCTTGTGGCTAAGTAATAACAGCCGCACGGGTTGATCCATCACGTAAAGCTACGCTTGCCGGGGTGACCATCTTTACCTACCAAAACTCCTCCGTGCCTCGGAAAGCACGTTAAGCCGTTGGTCCCGGCTGTCATTCGTGGATCTTTGACAGTCGTTACGGGTCGTCAGAAGCCCGAAAGTCTGACAATCAGTCTTACCAAGAGTTATCGTATTACTCAGTTAATGGGTTGTGGAGGTCAGATAGGCAGTCGCTCCATGTAAAATACTGGTATTCAGCTGCATCCGGTTGGATTGGAAGCCGACCCCAACATAGTTGGGAATAGGCTAGGCAGATTGATTGTATGTTGTACAGAAATATCATCCTACTTATCCATAATACAATTTATTTGGGGTCGGCGCAAGACAGCGTATCTTCTTCCAAACATTTATATTAGCCATCTTTCCAGTATTTACCCTCTTTATTACCGATTCCACTCAAATTGAGTCTACAGAAGAATCAATGATTAATTGCATTATACTCGTAAGTATGGGACTAATAAGTGCATCTGCATATTGAATCATCCTCAAGTTTTATCAGATCCAGCAATTGAACATGTTTACTATCCGCTTCCATGTTGCTTCTCCTAATATGTAAAACTGTTGATAATAAGTTAAAGATCAGTTACATAGGGCACGAACTCGAATTTATAGTATTCATACATGAACATCTTATCTGCGAAAAGGTTGATTGTTTATAAGTTAAACTATTTTACGAAGGCGTGTTTGGTATTGCAATTTAAACCTTATAATTAACGATATAAAGGCTTCAAGATACGACTTCGTAAATTAGTTTATACCACCTTTCATGTTTTGGTATATTCATAAATATGATAAATACGTATTAGCGAAGGAAGGTCACTAGTATTCTCTTAATATCGGTGTCTGGTGTCGGGAATATGTCAAGAGAATCGGCAGTAGCATCTTCCTGTGCGTCAATAACAACAATCAATCAATCTGCCTAGCCTTTTCCCAACTATGTTGGGGTCGGCTTCCAGTCTAACCGGATGCAGCTGAATACCAGTATTTTACATGCAGCAACTGCCTATCTGACCTCCACAACCCATTAACTGGGTAATACGATACCCTTTGGTAAGACTGGTTGTCAGACTTTCGGGCTTCTGACGACCCGTAACGACTGTCAAAGATCCACGAATGACAGCCGGGACCAACGGTTTAACGTGCTTTCCGAGGCACGGAGGAGTCTCGGTATGTAAAGATGGTCACCCATCCACGGAGCCACCCCGGCAAGCGTAGCTTAACCTGATGGATCGACCCGTGCGGCTGTTATTACTTAGCCACGAGCTCCTCCAATAACAACATAAATAATATTTCAAATCCTACGGATTGGTGGTGCGGGTAGCCATGGTGATTGTAACATTAAATACAATCTGTTTGGCAGAAAATTAAAACGGCGGGTGGCTACATAATACGTATTTAAAATTTTACGAAACTTAAGGCTGTCTCGACACCACTAAAGCTTGCTGATAACAATTTGAGATAAGATAAAAATAGAAGGGCCAATTAGATATTTTCAGACTCATGAGACGAAGATTTATAAAGTAAAAAACCTACCGTAAATTCCCATGCAGAACTGCAAGAATAACATATCCACAAACGCCACATTACAATCGAAATGCGTGCAAATCTAGCCATTCCCACCAGATCCCTAATTGCCTACAAGCTTACGAATTGACCTGGCTATGCGGATACAGCTGACCCTAGACCAACAAATGGCACCACCAGCTTTTAATTCAACAAAAGCATTTGCAACTCGTTCCAGAATAGAATGAGAACACAGATTCCAACACCTAAGTACCTACTCCTAATTAGGAGGACAACACCTACGGGACTCAACTTCTAACGCCTAGGCGTTAAAGTTTTAGGGTTGCTGCACCAGATTGTTGAGATCTTAAATCATTGTTTTCTTCATGAAAAACCGTCTTAGATTGTCATTAATAAAACCTGCCTTGAATCATCATCATCATTTCAGCCAAAATACTTCCACTGCTGGACATAGCCTCCCCCAAGCACCGCCACTTCGACCGGTTCTGTGTTTCCCGCATCCAGCGGATTCCTGCGGCCTTTACAAGGTCATCGGTTCACCTTGTTTGAGGCCTATCAACGTAACGTCTTCCGGTATGCGGCCAATGTCACCAATTAAATTATTAAACAATGGTTAAGGAGTAAATAAATACATTATGTTTTTAATGCATTTCTAGAGCAATTTGTAGATTATGGTTTGTCTATAAACCAGTCATTCAATTTAGCTATTTTTTTCCCCAAAGCAGCTGCTGTGTTTCAACTTTAAAGGTTATGGGGTTGCGGACAAGTTCAATATCGACTTTTCAAAGTTTGCACTGTAAAGTTATAAAAGCCCACAGTTACAAAAGAATAAACTTCCTCATAAACCGTACCAAAGGAGCACCTTTAGGAGCAGAAGCAAGTACCAATAAACAACCGATCCATTAGATTCACACACACTTTGACAAAACACACTCATTAGGTAGCATTATCTGCACCGTCTAAATTTATTAACCTAACCTATGTCCTACTTATCGCTCCGAAGAGTGTAGCAGCTAATTTGCATATAACATTTATGAGGCTCAAGTTATCAATAGAACGGAGTGTGGGAAAACGAGAAAATTAACACCTTCGATATTTATTAGATTGGTTTCACTTTGATCGTTATCAGGAAATGTTCTTGTTATTTTCTCCATCAATCGTGGGTTATCGGTATGTTTGATAGCAGACACTTATAATGAATGAATACATAACATCACGCCTGTAATCTTCAAAGGGTTAAGCACAGGTGTACTTAATAATAATAAAAACACTAGGTCAAAAGGCTCCTATCTCAGCGTTTTGCTGCAACATTTAAAAGTACCTACCTACAAGTACTCTATTTAAAAAAGATTAGACATTTAAACAAACCTTTTTTACAGTCCGTTCAACCGATTTTAACTTCTATTGCGTTGGTGGTATGACAAATGGCAGCTGCAGTAAACAGTTGGTATTATAGGCACTTTTTTGCCTTTAATACCATCCTTAAGCCTATAGAATAGAAGTCATAATCGGTTGAACGGACTGTAAAAAAGGTTTTTTTAAGTGTCGCAGCGCTGGTATTCTGACACTTATGACTGGAGCTGATAAAATACTTAACTTAAAACCATTGTAGTTCTATTTTACTGCACTCTCCCGAAAAAAGCCTTATATAATAAAGTCTCCATGCTGTTCTATTAGCTACATCAAAGCCTTCTCTTGTGAACAAGTGAAGTTGTTACCTGTCATTTGCGAATAAGTGACAAGTTGCTCCTTGTCCAGGTGATTTAAAGTTATCAAAACATGTAGGTTAAAAGAAACATGAGTAGGCAAATTGACAATAGGGAAGATGACAACATTTTTTTTTGTCCGTCTTGAAAATTATTAATAAACATTATTGGACACGTATTTTTTCTTTTTTTATATAGTCAAAAGATTACGGCGATACATTTAGTTAAAATGTGGCATGACGTCACTCCTTGCTAGATTATATTTAGTTTGTTATAGTTGTGACTAGCGAGCCCCCACTCCAACTTTAATGCGTTTTATCCAAGTAGTTTTTTATTAATATGATAAGGCACGAACCTAATATTTTTTTTTATTATCTGATTGGCGGACTAAATAGAATTTAAATTTTTAGGGTTCCGTACCTCAAAAAGAAAAAACGGAACCCATAAAAGATCACCTCGTTGTCCATCTGTCTGTCAGTCTGGCAAGACCCTTTTTCTCAGGAACGCGTGGAGGTATCAAGTTGAAATTAATATCAAATACGTAAGTCTATGGTCCCTTGAATCTGTAAAAAAATCAAGCTTCTAAGTCAACGAAATATAAAATACGGCCATTTATGAGACATCAAGTAAATCAAAACCTATACCTATACTTCCCGTTGACTTAGAATCATGAAATTTGGCAAGAAGCAAGGTCTCACAGCAAAAGTCCGAAAATTAGTAATTTGTAATTATATCACATAACATTTTTTTTTTGGTATTACTTTATTAGGTTTGTTTTTGGGATACTTAAACTATTTTCAAATACGGTACCCTTCATTGTGCGTGGTCCGACACGTACTTGGCCGGTTTTTTTTTACTTAAAATCTTATTTACAAGTTCAATACAGTTACCAGTACACTTGTAGTTCTATTTTCTGTGCCTTATAATTTTTCTAAGTTAACTAAATTCCACGTTAGGACATGATCATCATCTGTCTAGCTTTTTCCAAACTATGTTAGGGTCGGTTTCCAGCCTAACCCGATTCAGCTGAATACCAGTATTTCACATGGAGAGACTGCCTATCTGACGTCCACAGTGAAGTTACTGTGTAATACGATACCCCTTGGTAGCACTGGTTGTTCCCGACTTTCAGGCTTCTGACGACCCGTAACGACTGTTAAAGATCCACGAATGACAGCCGGGCCCGGTATGTAAAGATGGTCACCCATCCACGAACCAACCGCGGCACGTAGCTTAACCTGATCGATCGACCCACAAGCCACAAGGCCTTAGAACATGATACACATCTAAAAGTAAACAGTTTGTTATAAATAGGTTTAGAAATTACGAAACACATCTATATAAGTGCACTAAGTATTTAACGGCTGAACTTTTACTTAGCTTGTTCCAAAGCCATGCAATAAACTTTAGGATCAAAGATCGCAATGCTAAATCTAAATCTAACACAATCTGGCAGCCCTAAACGGTGGAAGGCGTTGCGTGTAATTAGAGATTGTATACATTAAGCGAATACAAATAAAGCACAATGCGACGAGCGGAGCCCAGCGCAAACATTAGTCTTGCTAGAGGTCGACGAAGATTTAGCCCCGGTGTTCACTGACCGATTGCACTATCACATCTTGCTTAATTAATGGTTAAAGTTACCGTGGATTTATTGTTTATATTTTTGGCATTCATACTTTGTTCAAGATGTCAAAGCACTACTATGTATATATGTATACTACAAAGTACCTACTATATAATTATGTATATTCTTTAAATTTTTACAAAGGATTTTCATGTAATTTAGTAGTTTTGCATCCTTGCTGCCTTGTAATAAGTGTGAGAAAAGCTGGAAATAAACAAATTTAAAGCGTGTTTATTATTTTGTGTTTATAATGTAGGTATTGAGATATAAAATGTCAAATGAATTTATTTTTGTGTTGTTAACTTCGATAAAATCGGACTCTAATAAATTAAAATTGAAAATAGATATTTACGACCGTGTGAATTCCCAGTTTTCTTCGCCCAAAAATTTAGGTATTCACCTAAACACTATCATAAAAACTATCACGAAATTTAATTACCATCCAACATTGGCTTTTTTGTCATTTAATATGTAAATCAGACTAATTAATGTGTTAAAACCTAGAATTAATATGCAAGGCAAAAATATGCCTCGATTTATAACAGCTAAACATGAATATAAAGCGCTTAAATCAACATCAAAACCAGATTTAAAATCAAATGGCTGTATTTGTATATTTTTGCATCGCTTTATACTCATTTTATAGTCTAAAATATTCTATGAAATAAACAATACACGGATGAATGAAAACAACTTCAACTGATAGGCTTTCTTATTTTTCCACATCAAAATTTTTAGATTTAACGACTCATTGCTGAGAAAAGATACTAACGTTATCTTCAAAATTAGTAACGTTCTAATTAATTTAAACTACAGTTAAAACTCTTACAATTAGTGGATCAATTAGTAAAACGATTTCTCGATTAGATTTCGTCTTAACTGCCATTTTGTCAGTACAGCTTAACAATTAATTAAACTAAGTTAATCGCACGGTATCACCGGTCTCTTCTCGTTGCAGTGGCATCGGCTACTCTAATTAACATAAACACCAAGACCATAGTTATTTATAACCATTGCCAATATATTTATATAACTAGCTGTAGCATGTGAATCCACTTGCATGAAATACGGGACTTCAAACATAGCTTTTATTGTATTGGATTTATTGACTCCTGTGGCACCAAGGTAAAAGAAAAATCCAAACAAAACGCTTTTGATTCACCTGGAGAAGTAAGTTGTGATGAGTAGTTACGTACCTGTAAATATGAAATCTTCTATATAAATAAAAAAACTTTTTTAGAAAAAAATACAACCGACTTCCAAAAACAACACTACAAAGTGAAAAATAACTTTAATTTCGGAAGTCGGTGTCTAGTTAAATGTATTTTCGTTTTTTGCCACCGACTTCCGAAATTAAAGTTATTTTTCACTTTGTAGTGTTGTTTTTGGAAGTCGGTTGTATTTTTTTGTAAAAAAGTTTTTATTTTTCACTTTTTAGTTGTGTACCTACCTCACACAAATTCTAATACCACTATCTGCAAAACAAACTAGAACATCATCCATATAAAAGTGGGGAAAAAATACGTATTATTGAAGCTAACTCAAAAACTACACAAGCAAAGTTAATCAATTTTATATGGGACCAACTGTGATGTATACCCTCTCGAATAAAACAAAAAAAATCCAAATCGGTCCAGCCATCTTCGAGTAATCGGGGAACATACATAAAAAAAAAAAATAAGTTTCCGACGAATTGAGAACCTCCTCCTTTTTGAAGTCGGTTAAAAAGAGAAGTCCTGACTAACTGACTCATCAACGTCCAGCTCAATCCCTAGGACTTAGAAAGCTGAAATTTTGCACAGAGGTTCCCTTTATAATGTCGACAAGGATAAGGAAGGAATTGACGTTTGTACGTTCCCATGGGATATTTTCCGCGCTGGAATTGCTAGTAAGTAATATTGGGATTGACGAAATAATTGTGTGCTGACGAGGCTAGTTACTTTGTGAATACTGAAGCGACGGGTGATAGACTGGTATTGAAGCAGAAAACTGTGAAAGAGAATTGTGATAAGGACAAAAAGAAGACTGTACAGTTGGTTGATATATCACAACCAACAATATGCAATACCAACAATCTATAGACGCCAACCCGCAATGGGCCCGCGTTACGGCCCAGTGTTTGAAGAAGAAGAAATGTTTTTTTGATCGCTCTATTAAGGGCCCTATTTTCAAGAAAAGTGCGACATATTTCGTTATTACTAATAATAAAGCTAAAGAGTTTGCTTTTTTGTTTGAATCTCTGAAACTACCAGTCGGATTTCAAAAATTCTTTTTGCGCTTGATAGCCCAATTCTTGATGAAGGCATCAAGGCAGGAAGGAAGGGTCAGGGGTGGCCAACTTGGTTATACCCAAGATCTACTGTTCACTGACAACACCCTGTGCGATCTACCAATTACATACTTCTTGAAATTTTAAATGAAACAGCATAGATGTAGTATTTATTATTTTATTAAGAGGGAAAATATAAAAATGGAAATTATTCTTAGTAACTACTTATTTATATTAGTGTGAGCATTGCGTTTGAGCATCTTTCAGTTAGTGATTAGGTACGTTGCGCAGTCTGTTCTACGTATTTATATTTTTTGCCTTGCCACGATCGACTGGACTAATAGTCGCGATCGACCGGTTGGTCACCCCTGCTATAGGTTATTTATCATCATGCTACAACCCTTAGGAGCCGTGCAAAATGAAAAAAAATAGAAAGAATACTAAGCGAAAACGAAGCAAAAGCGCGGGCGGGCGATGCGATGCGACGGGGTGGGGAGCAAAAAATTGTACGCGGACGAAGTCGCGGGGAGAAGCTATTATATTATATTTAGACAAAAACAACAACGTATAAAGAACAAGAGACCTCGCGAAGTAATTATTCACCAGTAGGGCTAACATGACAAGCACGAGAAGACGAGATATCACGATTCGTCGAAATTTGTCGTCGATTCTGACGTTATTCTAATGCCTAACATGACCGTTAAGCTCGAGTAAATTCGAAAAAGGCACTTTGACACTTCTCTGCCTCGCGACGAGAGAACGATGTAGTGAGTTATTAAAAACAAATCATTTTTATCATAGCAGCATCGGCTTGAGGTTCCGTTTCATTCACTCGATTTTTTTTTGTTTTTTGCATGGAATTAGTATGTACTATAATGATTTTACGTGCACCTCTTTTAATATTATTTATGTTTGTATCATATGCATGCCGAAATTAAAATGTTCTCACTGGCCGTAATCCACCACGCGGGCCCAGTGCGGGTTGGTAGATGTGACATGTCTTCGAATTTTTGGTTCTAGGACCATGCCGGTTTCCTCACGACGTTTTGCTTCTGAAAGTAAAGCGCCTGTCGGGGTTCGAACCTACGACGATCTACAACTCGTAAGTCGGGGGCGTTACCACTGGGCCACCACTGCTACACTACACTCACTTGATAATCACCACAAATGACATGGGCTGAAGATCACAATTTGACAAAACGAAGGTATAAAACCGATTATGTTGCAAATTTTGTTAATCACCACCCTTTTAGTAATTATGTTGTTAGATTTCGTTAATCATCATAATTGGCAAAGTGACTCGGAATTACCTACTGAAAGTGATACTCATCCAGTTTTCATTATTAGGATAATAAAAAAGTATCGACGTGTAATTATGCGACTGCCATGTCAGTTTAGTTTTTTTTTTTTGTATCATAATTTTGTCTACTCTTCTCGTCGTCAAAATCGAGGACGACTAAACGAGAGAAGAATCGGAGATTATCCCGTGTTGAATTGTCAAAATTCGAGATAACTTAGGTGTCATGTTAGGGTTTGTCGAGAAAACATCAAGTTTGACAAAACATTGTATGGCAGCGCTGTCAGAAAACGAGAAAAGTGTTGAGCTGTCTTAAAATTACTCACGCGAGAGCGAGAAATTGTCGCGTGTGTCATGTTAGGCCTGCAGGAGAAATTGTAAGTGAATTGATCTAGATTGTATCAAGACATCGACAGTGTTAGTAGGTAAGTGCTTTTCAAGTTTACATGACTTATCTAAACTATAGATAAGAGACTTGTATTTTTTTTTTTTTTTTTATGTATGTTCCCCGATTACTCGAAGATGGCTGGACCGATTTAGATTTTTTTTGTTTTATTCGAGAGGGTTGTTGGTCACATATAAAATTAATAACTTTGCTTCGCTAGTTTTTGAGTTAGCTTCAATAATACGTATTTTTTCCCGACTTTTATATGGATGATGTTCTAGTTTGTTTTGCAGATAGTGGTATAAGAATTTGTGTGGGGTAGGTACACAACTATAAAAGTGAAAAATAAAAACTTTTTTACAAAAAAATACAACCGACTTCCAAAAACAACACTACAAAGTGAAAAATAACTTTAATTTCGGAAGTCGGTGGCAAAAAACGAAAATACATTTAACTAGACACCGACTTCCGAAATTAAAGTTATTTTTCACTTTGTAGTGCTGTTTTTGGAAGTCGGTTGTATTTTTTTGTAAAAAAGTTTTTTAACTAGCACTTCCCGCGCGTCTTCACACGCGTGGATGTCGGAAATTATCCCACGGGCATGAAAATCGTTCCTTATTCTTGTCTACATTATAAAGGGAACCTCTGTGCAAATTTTCAGCTTTCTAGGTTCAAGGGTTGGCGTTGATGAGTCAGTCAATCGGTCAGGCCTTCTCTTTTTATTTATATAGATTAGGTAGTCGAAGTTTTTCAATCGAACAGCTGCTCTGATCATCGGTGTTAAGATTTGACAATAAAATCATTGCGTGAGGCAATGATTTTATTGTCACACAAACAAATAATTTAAAAATAATTTATAATTATTACAAATAATTCATTATCTTTCACAAGTTTTTAACTACATTTAGTGTTTTTTGCTTTTTTATTCATTAGAAATAAATAATTGTTAGGACAATAATTACTCCCTGGGGACCTATGTTTATGTGGGTGTGTTATGTATATTCGTGTTTATGATTAGGGCACGGAAGTACCCGAAGGGTGCCAAACTCAATCCTATTACTAAGCCTCCGCAGTCCGTCTGTCTGTCACCGGGCTGCATCTCATGGACGGTAATAGGTAGACAGTTGAAATTATCACAGATTGTGTATTTCTATTGCCGCTATAACAACAAAAAAATAAAATAAAGTTAATAATTAAAGAGGGTCCCCATATAAGAGACGTGTTTTTTTTACTAAAGTAAAAAACGTAGATATTGTACGGTGGTACGGAGTCGTTTGCGAGTCCGACTCGCACTTGGTCAATGTTTTTTTTTTTTTTTTTTGTTGGATACTGGCATTCTGTGCTACGTAGAAACTGAATGACATTTTGTCTCATCTCCAAACCAAAGACCGTGCAGTCAACCAACATATTTAAATTAGTGATAACACCGCTCTGTGAAATTCACCCTTACTGCTACAACATAAAGACGCTGTCAATGTCAAATAGTAATCTGTTTAGTTACGGTACGACAATGTTCAAAGGTTCCATCGTTATTTTTCGGAAGTACCGAACTTTGCCGAATAAAATGTGACTGGTTCAATAACTGAGTGACGGAATTATGCTCGGCGCCTGAAGTTTTTAAACGGAGTTTATCCATTCGATAGTGATTATTGGTTCAATATCGTTTTCCTGATCACTTCGTTAAGGAAGAATTTAGCTTAAAAGTCGAGTGAATTAGGGTTTATCTGAGGACCTCAAAAACCGAGCATAAAGAAGGAATTCGCTTAAATAGATAATTTTATCGAATCAATAGCTATTGAGAGTTTAAACTCCGTTAGAGAATTCTTCGGAAACCGGGCATTAGTACGTCAATCTATAATAATTTAGGTGGGATTAATTATAAATCAATTTCTATTGGTCGATAGTCACATTTTATTCGCTATAATTCGGTTTTTCCGAAGATAATTGAAATTTGAACCTTTGAAAGTTGTCGTACTGGGGCAGTAGTAACAATAAAGAGGGACGGAGTTATACATGACCTACCTATAGCACCATCTCTTTTTCGCAACGGAATCGTGATGGTGTTAATACTTCATAATAAGGACCCTGTATTACTTTACTAATAGCCATCTCTTCTTACAATCTAAAAACAAACTAAAAAAATCTACAAGGCAATAAGACGACTCTGGCGGCCATCTTACGGTAGCTGTTTGAAATCACGCGATGATAAGATGGCGGGACAAGAACACCATACCTTGCATGTATGCAAATATACCTACCATTAGAATGAAATATACTCGTACTTCTGACTTGTCCTGTTGTATATACAATTAATGTTTTCATGCAAGTTTATAAATAGTTCGATGATGTAGATAAGGTGACTATAGTTTATAGTAGGTACTTTATAAGTGATTGAGGAATGTGAGAATTTAATATTTCAGGAAATAACTGTGGTGGATGCAAATTGTAATTAAATCATCATCTGCCTAGCCTTTTTCCAACTATGTTGGGGTCGGCTTCCAGTCTAACCGGATGCAGCTGAATATCAGTATTTTACATGGTGCGACTACCTGACCTCCACAACCCAGTTACTGGGTAATACGATGCCCCTTGGTAAGACTGGTTGTGAGACTTTCGGGCTTCTGACGACCCGTAACGACTGTCAAAGATCCACGAATGACAGCTGTGTGTCGTTTTGTTTAGAGCCTTAAGCTAACAGTCAACTGTGACAAATGACTGATCAAATTAAGCACCGTTAGATGTAGCTAGATTAATACCTAATTACATCTGAGTAGGGTACTATTTCGAACCCTCACAGTTCCTACCTAATATGCCTACTAGGGTCCGAATAGTTTTGTTTCTTTACGTAGTAATCCAGAAATAGGCACACAATTGACTAGTTAAATCCAAAAGGCGATAAAGTATAAATGTTGCATCAGGGGAATAAATAGATTTGTTAAAAGATCTTGTAAAACTTATGGCCTCAGTTCATAACAATAACTTACCTATAGACTGTCAAAAAACAAATACTCCTAATAAAATAAACAAACATAACCAAAGAGGAACGTGCGACTGTTTATGAAAACAAAACAAGCGTACACGCAAACGCATCTACAATATAAATGGACACATTTTTCATAAATAAATTTAAATATCCGTTGGTACGGGTGTAAATCTCAGCGGGCGTACACTGGCGTACAGTAGCGAAGGGAACACGCGAACTAATTAATATGGAGTAACTGTCGATTTATAGGTGTTTCGTCTGAAGTTACGCGTTGTTCTAGCTGATGGTCCACGGGACATGATTTTGTAAAGCTTGTTGGTGAAACGTGTAAACGTGAGAAAAAAAATTGTATCAAAGGACCTGTTTATTCAGAAGCGAAGTAGCAATAGATAATTGCGTATTTATCGTCGGTTAAAATTATTTAATGTTGCGTAAATTATCAAAAAAATAAATCACAGCAATTGGCAGTATTTGGGATTGATGCATCCATTGAACAACTTTTAGTAATGGCCTCTCTAAACGTTGTTATAATCCCGACTAATATTATAGATGCGGCTAAACGGATTTAGATGAAATTTGGTACACCGGTAGACCAAGACCTGGAATAGCACATAGTATACTTTTTAACTCAGTAATAAAGCTAATTAGATTATATTTTGTAAATAAAAACACAAGATAAAATATGTGTCTTGGAAGTAACATTAGATAATAGAATCAAATAGGTACTTATCAGTTTTCATTTATAATGTAACATCTTGCAAGCCATCCATGTGTGGATTCAATCATGTTTTCGACAGATAGGTAAACAAATTTTTTAGTACGGCGGTATTTAAAGACCAGATAGTTACTGCAGTGCTATTCTATACAAATCTCACCGTGAAAACCTAGGTGAAGTGAGTTGTCATTCTGCCTAATGCTAGGGATTTACACTATTGACAGCTCACTCCACGCTCACTTCAACAAAATTTTCACGGTGAGATTTGTACAGAATAGCACTGCTGCACTCTACTTATCATATAAATATTGATCCTTGACGAATCCAATCGTCATTGTCAATATCAGCACCCTAATTGCGTAACACATTATCAATCGGAGTTGGTTTCATTTTGACAGTTCAACAACATTCATTGCGTTATTTACGTTGTTGAGCAGATAAGTTTTTCTAACATATGAAGCAATGGATTAGCAATTTGTTTTTCGATAATGTGTTACGCAATTAGGGTGCAGATCACACGCTCGTCGCAAAACCCGCCCGTATATTTCAATAATAAAGTACGAAAGGTCTCACATTACAATGTTGTCCACACAAAACCATACACTAAGAGCTGTATACACATAGATTTCGTAGATTACCATCGCGCGGTAGTTCTTGTAAGTAACCAAATACTTTTTGACGATGCCACTATGTAGATAGTTACTATATTTAGTGGTACTTTAGTGACAGCCCTTCAAATGGTTGGAAGTTATGTATGTGAAGAGGTTGGTGGTGGAGAATGACTTTTATTTTTTAAAGAGGTGGATCGTTAATGTCAGTTAGGTATGAGGCTATCCGGCAGAGAACCAAACTTGTCGACATAGCTCACAACATAAGCAAGCTGAAGTAGCAACGTACCGGCCATATTAGCCATAGAACCGATGACCGTTGTGGTAGACGAGTTCTTGAGTGAAGACCGCGAATCGGCAAACGTAAAGTAGGACGTCTTCAGGCTAGGTGGAGCGATGATTTTCTCAGGGTGGCTGGTAGCAGCTGGATGAGAGTTGCCGAGAATTGAGCTGAATGGCGTGCAATTGGAGAGGCTTATGTCCAGCTGTGGACTGCATAGGCTGATGATGAGGTATGAGGCCATGATATCAATGATGAAAGAAGCGGAAAGGAACCATGAAGTAAAGTTGGAAGTCTTCATCTCGGAGGGAAACCATGCAGTGTATTTGGGTATTGTTTCTTTAGCAATAAGCAATGGATTTGTTCGTGTACATGATCAATACACCAAGGAGAAAATATTAATCGATTCAGATAAGATAGGATAAGATATTTTTTTAATTGCGTAAGACATGGTATACATAGGTGTTATTATAGAATATGAGATCATAAATGTTTTTCTTAAAATTAAAGGATGCAAACTTCAACGAATAAACGAATTTGAATTTACAAACATTATAATTAATGTTAATTTTTTTTTTAAAATATTATAGAAATTATTTTCATTCATTCATTGTATCTACTTATTTTAATTTTGTATAACCTGCAATTTAATATTTTTAATACAAGTAATATGCACTTACAGAGCTTAATGAATAAGCTTTAATTGCCATAAGTATGGAAAGTTCTAAACTGGACTTGTTTATGCTTGTGATAAACTTAAGCAAAAAATGTCACATATTCACACAAATCAAAATCCATTGAATAATTATGTTCATGTCATAATCATCTGCTATAAAAACACACCAACTTATCAAAGTTCTGTATAAAAGTATCTACTTTAATTAAATTATCTTCCTTCTAATAACGTTCTTGAAGGAAAAAATATATATTCGCTATGAGGGTACGAGTATCATGTTAAATTGGACGGCCCACGCTCTGGTGTACATTTCTCAATTTATTGGTCTCCAGGCAGTAAATGTGATCTCTACTTGCCTCGTTAGATTTTTATTTAGATATCACTTTGAGGAAAATGCTATAAGATTTTTTAGAAGTACTTATCTACTTTTCAATCAATTAAGTTTTGGTGGCATCGCTTGATTTTTTAAGCACTTATGCATCATGTACCGTAGACTTTGGTTATAGTTTACTGTATATACATTTTCGTTAAATATTATTTGCTATTTTAATTAATATCTTTTATTTATTCAAACAAAAAAGGTCCGCTGTGTTAGTAACAATATTATTTATCCTATCCATCAGGTTAAGCTACTCTTGCCAGGGTTGGTCCGTGGATAGGTGACCATCTTTACATATTATATATTACTTTAGATAAATGAAAATAATGTATATTAAAAAATGTTTTGAATTTTCTTAAAAAATGCGAAGAAACTTTTTCCCCAACCTATTACCAAAACTCCTCAGTGCCTCGGAAAGTACGTTAAGCCGTTGGTCCCGGCTGTCATTCGTGGATCTTTGACAGTCGTTACGGGTCGTCAAAAGCCCGAAAGTCTGACAACCAGTCTTACCAAGGGGTATCGTATTACTAGTTGTGGTTGTGGAGGTTAGACAAGCAGTCGCTCCATGTAAAAAATACTGTTACTCAGCTGCATCCGGTTAGACTGGAAGCCGACCCCAACTTAGTTGGGCAAAGGCTAGGCAGATTGTTAGTACCTACTTAATAACTAAAACTGATCTGGTTCGATGGACACAAGCGAGCTATCTGCCCGGGCGGCTATCGAGTGGAAAATGATGTTAGGACTGTCACTATGCTATGACTTTAATGTAGCTCTATGCTTTTTTTCTATCCCTATAATTATAGGTAGGTACCTCATTTCATTCAAATATGTCTAAGAGGCCTCTAAAAATTGAATTCTGCCACTCGTACGCCGTCAAAAGACCGAAATCTATGGTCCCGAAATTTGTCAATGTAAATCACACTTCACACTAATACACACATCAAAAGTGTCTAGGGATCAACATATATTTTTGCAATAACTTTTCTCCTGATTGATATTAATTAAAATTTTCTTTAAGGATTCATCAAATAAAGTGTTTTCGTTTGTCACAGTAACGATAAACCAAGTCACCTTTGCATTAATAAAGAAATTTGCCATTTTCCTAATAAAGGGATTTTTGACATTTGAACCACTAACATTAAAGTTCGAAAAAAAGACTGAAATAACAGTTTTCTTTAAAATTTTATTGGGTAACTTAAACAATTAATAATCCGTGTTTCTACCGCGAACACTAACAACACAAGAACATCGGTTTGGCATACTCAAAATGAGTTCATCCAAATCACGCTGTGGAATGGCCGCCCATGTTCGTTGCAACAACAAAAAAAGGTCTTCTTGCGACTGGATACCCTCCATATTCGGCAGAGCTCTTCTCTGTAGCATATCCCATGCATGCTCAATCGGGTTCAAGTCTGGCGACTGAGCAGGCCAGGGCAGGACATTGATGTTAGCTGCGGCGAGAGTCTGTCTTACAACTCTTGCGGTGTGCGGTCGTGCATTATCATGCATTAACTGAAATAAGGGACCGATTTGCACTTGTAGAGGAACGATGACGTCTGATACAATCGTCTCAGCATAAATTTGAGCGTTGAGGTTGCCTCTGATCCAAATCAACTCAGTTCTTCCGCCGATCCAAATACCCGCCCATACCATGATGGTTCCACCACTATAAGGATGGACTTCCTGGCAGGATTTTAATCGCTGTTGGCGTCCAGGGGTTCTCCAGTGTCGTATACGTCTTGTATCCGGTCTCATACCAAAACGAGACTCATCAGAAAAGCACACGAAACGCCATTGTTCTTCTGCCCAATTTCTGTGTTCAAGAGCCCATTGATATAGAATCCTACGATTGTGCATTGCTATAGGTGGTACCCGTAGCGGTCTTCGGGAATGAAGGTTCACTTCATGCAAGCGGTTTCTGACTGTTTGGTCGCTAATTAAGTTCCCTGAAGAGTGATGAAGCCTCACGGCTAACATCATGGCGGTTATAGTTGGAGCTCTTCGAGTTAAGATTTGAATGTATCGGTCTTGTCTCCGTGTGGTGCAGCGATACCGTCCTCCATGGCGCTCAGCCACGGTACCAGTGCTTCGGTAACGTGTCCAAAGTCGACTGATAACACTCTGACTTGTATTCAGAGCTAAAGCCACAGTACGTTGCCGGGAACCAGCTTCTATCATTCCCACGGCTCTGAGCATTTCTTCCCTGCTTAAATGACGTCGCCGCTCCATAATAACGTTGGTTTTAATCAGTAGTAGGGAAACAGTAGCACTAATAATGTCTTCAATGCGTTGTATGTTTTTATAGGGAAAATATTGACAGCTGATTTTCATCTTTTACTCGAATTTGATTCACAGTTCCTGATTCAAATTATGAAATGCACCAAAAAGGATCCATATAAATTTATAAAATCATAAATTTATTACAAAGCCACATCTCAATCTCAAGAAATCCGCATAAAAATGCTTGATCCCTAGACACTTTTGATGTGTGTATTATAAAGGCGAAAGTTTGTGGGTGTGTGTGCGTGTGTGTGTGTGTGTTTGTTACTTCTTCACGCTCAAACGGCGGGACCGATTTGGATGAAATTTGGTATGTAAATAGCTTATACCCTGGATTAACACATAGGCTACTTTTTATCCCGGTCTACGCGAGTGAAACCGCGGGGCACAGCTAGTTAATAATAATAATACCTGCTTATTATTTTCCCACTGCTGGGCAAAGGTCTCTTCTCTTTTTGTTTCTTAACACGCTATTGACACTGGCAACACAAGAGCCATCTAAAATGGAGAAAACACCTAAACACATAAACATTTCAGACATAATGTAAGTTTACAAACTTGGTCTTTCGGTCTTTCTTTAGTCCTTATCATAAAAGCAAATTCTTCGAACCTATCTATCTAATCACTTTGTCGTACTAAATATCAATAACTAATATATCATAAAGTCATCTTCGTGATTGGCTCAAAGGCCCAGGCTGCCTTGCTATCAAAGAGCCAAAATAGGGTACCTGCTTCGGATATTAATAAAAATAAGAGTATACTAATAGATGAAGTTATACAGAGACTCCCAGTCAGCTGCATTTTCTTAAAGGAACCAAGAAAATGATGTCCGATCACATGACAGACTAGAGAGGATACGCTATGGAAAGATATATTTTTCTTTGCAAATTGCGGTTTTATTCTTTTTAAATCCCAGTATTAGAAAAACACATTGAGACCCAGAAAACTTCCCAGTAAGGCACTGCAGTTACTTCGTAATAGCTTTTTATTACTTAAGCAAAGCTGTCTCCGGTTAATTGATGGACAAGCGACTGAACATAGTCGTCATTTTTGCTACGTGATATTTTATCTTAATTCGTTTACTTAATAACAGTCGATCGATCAGGTTAAGCTACGCTTGCCGCGGCTGAACCGTGGATGGGTGACCATCTTTACATACCAAGACCCCTCCGTGCCTCGGAAAGCACGTTAAGCCGTTGGTCCCGGCTGTCATTCGTGGTTATTTGACAGTCGTTTCGGATCGTCAGAAGCCCGAAAGTACGAAAATCAGTCTTACCAAGGCGTGTACCCAGTGTACCCAGTAACTTGGTTGTGTGCATGTAAAATACTGGTATTCAGCTGCATTCGGTTTGTCTGGCAGCTGACCTAACATAGTTGGGAAAAGGCTAGGCAGATGATGATGACATTTGGGCTTAAAAGTTGTGATGACACAAAAGTGAAAATATTTTTTCTGTATTGAGCCAAACATTTATAGATGTCAATAAAATTACTGATTCAAAGTAACTTTGGTCTTTTATAGTACCAAACTTTTTACCTACCTAGGTATGTACGAGTATATACTTTAAATCTAGCAGTTGACATCTATAATTTTTTTTCTACCAGTCTTCTTTCAACTTAGGGCGAAATGGGTCCCAAAGAAGATGTTTTGACGCATTTCGGCTGCACGCAAAATAAACTTTTGTCTTCAAAATCTACTTTACCTTATTCTTTTTCATAATTAAAATAATTGAAAATTTTCTTTAGTAAATTACGAGGGCCAAAACACGATTGATACAATTTGGATCGATACAAAAAAATCGCAGTTTCCTCGAAATTTGCATTTTTTATGAGAAAAAAACTATTTTATTCGATTGTAATTAAAGCAATTTCAATAAAACTTCTTTCACAATGTAACAGAGCATATGTAGAACCTTAAAAATAAATATTTTTTAAATCCAATTTGCTCCGTTTGGCCATACCATTGCTTCAAACCCCGTTGCGATCCCATTTTGTCATTTTTTTTTTATTCCATAACCAGTCATATCCACGTTAGAACTTACCCAACAAGTTCATAACGGCACAGCCGGATAAAATTGCACGTAGCATAAAGGAAAGCTAGCGGATATAGAAAATCTCTCAATACCACCCGGTGGATTCAGCTCAAAGCTGCCGTGTCCACGTTGTAATAACTACGGATACTAGAACTTTTTGCCGTTTCCAGGACCTTTCAGATTGATCAGTTTTGATAGTGATTTTTGTTGATGAGTTTGGTGAAGTTTAAGGTGTGTTAAAAAGGAGGTTAGCTTTGATTAACAAGTTACACAGCGGCTGGGAACACATAAAAAAATAAAATAAAAAAAAAGTCGCTAACCCTCTAGAATAAAAATATTGGATCTTTACCCAATATATTTCCCATTGTATCCTTTGATACGATATCTTGTAAAAAACATAATTATGCAATGTACTTTGATTTAATAATCTGGAAAAAAATTACGACTTAAAATATATCGCTTAAAATACACAACAATAAAATAAACCTTTCATGAAGAAACAAGCACAAATAAAACACGAAATTATACCGAACAATCAATAACAAAGGGAAAACTGTCAAAGCGAAATTCCAGGGAAAGCAGGTAAAACACAAAATATAAAACTTTCCGCGAAACTCCCGCCAAACGGGAACAAAACATTGATTAATGACGAAATGCACTCGAAAACAAACTGTCGAACTTCTTCAAATTCGCAATACAAATGCCTTCGGTATAACCCCTCGAAAATAATGGTTTCCTTTATGGGGGCACTTACCCTAACCACCAAGAATCCCTTACACAAACTTCAACCTTACCTTTATGACATGAGATTCAAATTACCTTGTCAGAAAAATGTAGGGTAAAAGTGCTAAAAGTCTCCCAGATTTTCTTTTCGTACTCAGTTTTGTTACTTTTTTTGTTGTCGCAGGCAAACGGAAGTGGCGTGTAGGGACGTGTGTTTCCTCCTTTTTTGTTGAGAAATTGTTTCGGTGCCATTAAGCCGTTGATAGATCGCCTACAGTGAATAATGCCATGAATTGTTTGAGGCTATGGGGGCCGCATTTGTGTGACAATGCGATGTTTAGATGTGCATTTAGCGTGTTTAAGGCGGGATTGATGACTATCGGTGTATAGGTTTATTTGGGAATGGAACTGACATATTCCGTAGTAGCTACTTGGAAAGAAGAGTAACTATTAACTGTACAGCATGTATCAAAAAGGTGAACTGAACAACTTTTTCCATGGGACCAACATCGTAATCGCGAAAAAAAAAACAACCGTCCCACACAAAACTTCAATACCTACTCGACCCAAATGTTCGACGACGATTCGGACATATGCTGTACGGTACATGTTTTCTTTTGTCTGTAAATGTCCCATTGTATAGCTTCTTCTAAAATATTATAATAAAGCAAACCCTAGCTAGATCACCACGCAAGCTGACTGCGTCTGTGATGGTCGTCAATTTTCAAACTAAAGTATCTAATGCGGTGGTTCCACGGCCGCTTTCTGACAGGCCAGATCGCGCCAGGCCAATCCGACAGGCCGTGGGAACCGTCGATCTGATGAGGCCTATAATGGGAATGCTCGGCACGTGCTGCGACAGGCTTCGACAAGCATGGCCACGCGCCAGGCCGCGACAGGCATCGATAGGCCGTGGGACCACGGCATAAGAGTTTCCTCGCGTTTTCTTTTACTGTAAGTAAGTGTTTCTGTGATTATTTAAGACACTAGAAAGTTATAATATTTAATGATAGATTTCAAACATTGCATAAATAAATGGAGAGCAAAAAGTGTAAAATAAAAAGAATAAAAAATAAAATAAGTTTATTTCATATATCTTATTTGGCTTACCTACATTGCATGTCGAGGAGTCTCCATTTAGACATATGGAATGCCTGTAGTTGAAGGCTCCGCTCTTCCCTTACATTAGAAACGTACGAGTACAAATAGGTATATGTATAAAGAAACAAAGAAAGGACAAAATATAAATACGATCAATTTCTACGAGTGTATGTAGATACTGTACTGTACTTGTACCAGTACAGAAGTACTGTACTGTATTGTGTTGTACTGTTGTGTACTTTGTAACTTTTTCATTTTGATTTTCCAAGATCCGAGCTAGGTCATATTGTAATAAAATCTTCGTCGTATCTAACATCGAATACACAGGACAGTTTCCTAGAAATCGTGTTTCAAATTAACGGATTGCGTCACAATTTTCCCCGAATTAAACTAATATCACACTTCACCAGAATCCATGCAAGAGATTACAATTTGGAAACTCCCATAAAACATGAAATCAAACCATTTCATATAAGTATACTTTATTCAATAAATACTTATATGTTTAAAGCGCAAAATTAACTAGATCCTGTTTGAAACAGATACCTTCCAGAGCTGCCAATAATTACCAACTGTTTCTCCACTTCAACAAAGTTAGCATTTCACATCAGAAAACGTTTTTTAGTCTTTATTTCTGAAGCTTAGAGTTAAAAGGTGATTTGTTGGGGTGTACGTTTAAGTTTGTTTTGCTGTAATGAGGAGCGGTTGTCTCATCCATCAGTCTAGGCCAATTACAAGTGATCACGCGTGGTACCGCTCCTTGGCAACCCTATTTCTCGTCAACATTTTTTGTGACCACCGTAGCGACCGAGTTATTATCTAGACGAATTCGTGAGTAGATCTATAAGTTAATGAGGTGTTGTGCACGACATTTGAAAGGTTGTTGATTCCTTTCTCTGTTTATTTCGTAAGGTGTGATCGGTGATGCTTTCATAATTCGCAGAGTGAAAGTTTTAAGAGGATATATCGAAGCGTTTTTTAACTCGGTATGTAAGTGAAATGGCATTATGGCTGTCTATATATGTCACTGAAATTTTCCGTTTCGTTTAAATGTAGACATATTACAAAATGCTATACTTAAATCAATCTTTAGCTTGGGAAGTTCTTAACATATTTAAATACCTTCAATTTAAAGCAAATTTTACTGCACTACTAGGAACTGTTTACATAGAATTGTATAAAAAAGAAAATAGACGGGTGCTACTTTCATAATAATCATAATGGTCATAAGTTTTCGGTTTTATTACAATAGTAGACTATTGTCTATTGTCTAGTTAAATAACACTATATGGAAAATCCAAATTATTTAACCATATGCTTTTATAGGAATTTTAAAAACACAAAATTATCGATGTATCCCCTTAAATATTTTATGATAGGCGTGTGTTAGATTTGATATAATATAATATAATTATAAGCATATATATAGCTACTTCGCAAATAGCAAACCTTACATGTCAGAATGGTTATTTGGTATTTGTTGTTTATGAAAGTATTATGATTATGGTGTGTAAGGGAAGGATTTCATAAAGAAAAGCACAGAAAGACAAGACTAGATATTTATTATTTCAATTAGGCTTGTCAATAATTATTCATCTTTAATGAGAAAGCTATTGTCCGTTCGCAAAACTAGGTCTTCATGGAGAAGAAGGACAAGAAACTCCATGGAAACAGTATTATAGTATTCTATCAACACATTTCTTATACTTCCACAATTTATAGTTATCTCAAACAGTTAATTCTATCACTCAGAATAATAGCAACATAATAACAATATTTAAGGTATAATATGAAATTACGTAACTTACATGACACCTGGTAGATATATTTCACATCACAACGGCACTAGCACTAGCCACTTGAACATCCACTGGACAACTGCCTCGAGAATGTCATTACAATCCTTTTTATATCCTTCCACCCCTTCCATTTATCCCTTCCCATCAAACATCAACTGACAGTATTGTATCAATCGTTTCAAACAACCTGTTATATTAAAATAGCAATATAAATTCTAAGATATACTACAGTTACTATCAAATATTATTTAATTATTTATAGTATTAACATCTGTACGATTTTGACAAGTTAAGAGTCGTATATTTCGTAAACACAATAACTAATCAAATTAGATACTTCTACATTGGTCTCAAGCTTCGTAAATGTGACAGATGTCAATATCCAACAAACAGTTATTCTAATAATCTAAAGGTTGTTTTACAATGATTCGATGATTTTGATCACAACCGAACTAACTTCCGGAATCAAGGTAATCTCAAGTATTTATTTCTAAATATTAGACACATAATTACATTTATCTAACACGGCCATACTGACAAGTACTTCGCTCTCGAAGTACATTAGATACCGTTTTTCTACAATTGTAATTTACTTTTCTTTTGTCATTGTCATTGTCATTTGTTTTGTTTTGCCAATTGCCTAGACATGTCAAGTCCCATCCACCCGCTGCCAGTGGGCTAGACTTGCACCAAGCAAATGACCGACCAGCGGAAACACTCACAGTCATAGTCACAGTCAGCTAATTACAATTATCTAATACGGCCATACTAACATGTATTTCGATCTCGAAGTACAAGATAATCATCATTATACAAAAACAATAGTGTGAAACTTAATCACATCTTACTGTATGTGGCCAAACACCCGCCGTCGGTGAAGCTCAATCACCCGCAGTCAGTGAATGCCAGACAACAGTCAAGACAAGCTCTTTTTGTATTAATTAAATAAGTAATCAAAACAATATACCGCTCGGTCAACCTGACAATATCATTGCAAATTGTATTGATCATCCTTATTACATTTTCTATTAAATAATTGCAAATATTTAATATGGTCACTCTGTTGGTACCTTACTTTTTAGTAAAAGGTTATACTAATAAGCCAAATCAAAATTATCAAGAAACCCAGATCAGTTCCGACCAAACTATAAGTTTATTTTAACAATACTATTAGTAAGCATTTTGAAAGTCAAAAATAATAAAATAAAGCTAATCATTAATAACCTTCAACCTTGTCATATTTGTTTATCAGCAAGTTATGTGATATTCGCTATTTCTTTCATAATATGAAAATGACAATTATGTTTCATTTACTTTATGACATCTAAAGTTTCCTCCAAAGCCATTTTTTAAATTAATTTGTGATCAACAGAACAATAATATTAACAATTTTAAATTAACTTTCCGTGAACACTTTCATTTTTTTTTCGACCATACAATTCTCAGCACGTTTTCATCATTATGACGAGGGTTGAGTCAACGAACCGCCGTTACCAATGGTTTCCAGCAGAACACGATTGCTCCAACGTTGACCATGAAAATAGCAAAATAAAATTCATTAGAAATATGTAATGTGAGACTGAGCACTATCCCACTTCTGATGTTAGATTTGATATAATATATAATTATAAGCGTATATATAGCTACTACGCAAATAGCAAGCCTTAAATGTCAGAATGGTTATTGGTTATTTATCGTGTATGAAAGTATTATGATTATGGTGTGTAAGGGAAGGATTTCATAAAGAAAAGCACAGAAAGACAAGACTAGATATTTATTATTTCAATTAGGCTTGTCAATAATTATTCATCTTTAATGAGAAAGCTATTGTCCGTTCGCAAAACTAGGTCTTCATGGAGAAGAAGGACAAGAAACTCCATGGAAACAGTATTATAGTATTCTATCAACACATTTCTTATACTTCCACAATTTATAGTTATCTCAAACAGTTAATTCTATCACTCAGAATAATAGCAACATAATAACAATATTTAAGGTATAATATGAAATTACGTAACTTACATGACACCTGGTAGATATATTTCACATCACAACGGCACTAGCACTAGCCACTTGAACATCCACTGGACAACTGCCTCGAGAATGTCATTACAATCCTTTTTATATCCTTCCACCCCTTCCATTTATCCCTTCCCATCAAACATCAACTGACAGTATTGTATCAATCGTTTCAAACAACCTGTTATATTAAAATAGCAATATAAATTCTAAGATATACTACAGTTACTATCAAATATTATTTAATTATTTATAGTATTAACATCTGTACGATTTTGACAAGTTAAGAGTCGTATATTTCGTAAACACAATAACTAATCAAATTAGATACTTCTACATTGGTCTCAAGCTTCGTAAATGTGACAGATGTCAATATCCAACAAACAGTTATTCTAATAATCTAAAGGTTGTTTTACAATGATTCGATGATTTTGATCACAACCGAACTAACTTCCGGAATCAAGGTAATCTCAAGTATTTATTTCTAAATATTAGACACATAATTACATTTATCTAACACGTGCAAACAAATGGTAGGTCAGGCCAATATTATTATGACGCTGCTACACATTAGAATATATCGTTCACACGATCGTCTTCTTCATATATTATTATATAAGCTAATCGTTAACCTACTAACATAACCTCTCTTATATTTATCAAGTACATATAAAAAATTAACTGCCTCGTTGGTCTAGTGGTCGCAAGTGCTACTGCTGAGCATGAGGTGCTAGGTTCGATTCCCGGTTCGGGCAAATTGTTGTTGGGTTTTCTGTCTAGGATTTCTCAATAGCAGTACGGAGTCTGGATTGATGCCCGGTTTGTGTATCTTGACGATGATAAAATACTTTTTGTCACTGTTGTTTACATAGTGAGTAGTGTATAAATTGGTATAGGGGTAGGTACTACCATAATTAAAAATTGAAAAATAAAAAACATTTTTACAAAAAAAAAACAACTGACTTCCAAAAAAACACTACAAAGTGAAAAATAACTTTAATTTCGGAAGTCGGGGGTCAAAAACTAAAATACAGATCCAGACATTGACTTCCGAAATTAAAGTTATTTTTCACTTTGTAGTGTTTTTTTGGAAGTCGGTTGTTTTTTTAGGGTTCCGTACATTAAAAGGAAAAACGGAACCCTTAAAGGCTCACTTCGTTGTTCCTCTGTCCGTCAGTCTATCAAGACCCTTTTTTCTAAAGAACGTGGTCCCTTGCAGTTCGAAAAAAAATCAAGCTTCTAAGTCAACGCAATAAAAAATATGGCATGCGACAGATTTTTATAATCGCGAGTAAATCAAAACCTGGTACTTCCCGTTGACTTAGAATCATGAAATTTAGCAAGACGCAAGGTTTCACAGCAAAATGTCCAAAAATAGATCATTTGTAGTTTTATTACTTTAAAAAATGTTTTTTTTTTCAATTACAAACTTAAATTTGTTGTTGGAGAATTGACCGTGACGTATATCAATGTATCGCCATGTTTTATCAACTACAATGTTAAAGTTTGTTTTTGGGATAAATTCTTTTCAACTACGGAACCCTTGATTATGCGTGGTACGACAATCACGCACTTGGCCGGTTTTTTTTTTGTTAAAAAAACTTTTTTCTAAAAAAATACAACCGACTTCCAAAAACAACACTACAAAGTGAAAAATAACTTTAATTTCGGAAGTCGGTGTCTAGTTAAATGTATTTTCGTTTTTTGCCACCGACTTCCGAAATTAAAGTTATTTTTCACTTTGTAGTGTTGTTTTTGGAAGTCGGTTGTATTTTTTGGAAAAAAGTTTTTATTTTTCACTTTTTAGTTGTGTACCTACCCCACACAAATTCTTATACCACTATCTGCAAAACAAACTAGAACATCATCCATATAAAAACTTTTTTACAAAAAAATACAACCCACTTCCAAAAACAACACTACAAAGTGAAAAATAACTTTAATTTCGGAAGTCGGTGTCTGGTTAAATGTATTTTCGTTTTTTGCCACCGACTTCCGAAATTAAAGTTATTTTTCACTTTGTAGTGTTGTTTTTGGAAGTCGGTTGTATTTTTTTGTAAAAAAGTTTTTATTTTTCACTTTTTAGTCGTGTACCTACCTCACACAAATTCAAATACCACTACCTGCAAAACAAACTAGAACATCATCCATATAAAAGTGGGGAAAAAATACGTATTAGTGAAGCTAACTCAAAAACTACCAAAGCAAAGTTAATCAATTTTATATGGGATCAACTGTGATGTATACACTCTCGAACAAAACAAAAAAAAATCAAAATCGGTCCAGCCATCTTCGAGTAATCGGGGAACATACATAAAAAAAAAAAAAAAAGTTCCGACGAATTGAGAACCTCCTCCTTTTTGAAGTCGGTTAAAAAGATATTTATCATCCATAAAACTACCAGTAACAGCTTTCAAAGTATCGTTTTTCTCACATAAATATTAATTTAAAAGTGGTGTCGGTCGTGAGGTTAAGTTACACCTCAACCTATTGATTTAAAGTATGGGAATAATACAGACATAGATTACAAGCTTACCGTATAACGACACGGTGACCAATTCACACCATATATTAGTAAAATGAGCAAGTTCATGTATTATTAACTTATGCATTTGGTAAGCCATGTTACTGGTTAAGAAAATAATTTGAATTATCATGATTTACACCGAGTTTATACCTGACTAAAATAGGTTCACGACAGTAAGGTGAAT
Organism: Cosmia pyralina; assembly: GCA_946251885.1. Classification (NCBI taxonomy): domain Eukaryota; kingdom Metazoa; phylum Arthropoda; class Insecta; order Lepidoptera; family Noctuidae; genus Cosmia; species Cosmia pyralina. The sequence continues at coordinate 16,924,548 of OX276342.1, read as the reverse complement.
TAAGCCTATTTTAGTGGTGATAGCCTTTTTTTTTTTTTTTTTTTTTTTTGTGGATGGGAAATCATCAAATGACTTCTCCCGCTCTGGGCAGAGGCGGGAGGGCGTGTCAGACTTTTACTGACTAAAACCCACCCATGTTCCTTCAGCTGCCCGTGCCAGGGCCACGGTATCTCTTTCGAACTACCCGCGACCCCGGCGGCTTCGGCCCAATTGACCCCGTCACTGCTGACATCTCTTTGAGGCGCGCGTGGAACACAACGCGCCGTCGACCCGGGCCTGGTCCTTACCGGACGCCGAGCTACCCATTGCTCGCTGTCCACGAGCCCGCGCCTACGGTGGCCGGGAATCGCCTATCGATTCCCGCCGCCCAGGGCGTCTCCTGCGGCGACTAGGGGCGTGAGGGCGCAAAGGTTATGTCCTCAGAAGATTTATACATTACTAGCTGCGCCTCGCGGTTTCACCCGCGTAGACGTACTCATACCAAATTTCATCCAAATCGGTCCAGCCGTTTGAGTGTGAAGAAGTAACAAACATACAAACACACACAGACACCATTATTATTGTATCTGTGTAAAACAAATCAATAAATGACTTTTGAAGTTATGAGTCATATGACTTATGATTAAGTTACCGTTTCCCGGAAGAGCGAAATGTTAATGTTTTGTTAAATTTTAAATGTTAAATGCGATGAAATGTTAATGGTTGTTTTCCTCTTAAAGGGTCATTGTACTCATCATTATGAACAATTTTTACTATGGGACCAAACCAGAAATTGTGAAAAAAAAATCAGCTGCTCCCTACATTTTGACGAGCTTGATGTAGAGAAATGTACTGAACAGCTGATTTTTTTCGCGATTTCAGGTTTGGTCCTATATTAAAAGTTGTTCATAATGATGAGTACAATGAAGGGTCATTGTACTCATCACTACGAACGACTTCATAAAATTAAGAGGAAAACAACCATTAAAATTTCACCCTGTATTATAACGGCCGTCCCAAAAATCTGTCATTTTCATCAGTATTTGAAACTAACGCATTGAAAGATACTAAACAGCTGTAGCATTAATAACAAGAAAACTTATATTATGTCTTCCTAGTATCTAAATACGCTCCCTTTTTCGACAGTCGTTATTGTGTGAGCATTTACCGCTTTCTTAGGAAACCAAAGGTTTAGGGCGTCGTCGGCTAAGCGAGCGTGAAGTCGTGAGTTCGAATTGCACATGCAGTAGCACTATTGGCGTTTTTAACCTACGAAAAAAAAGGAGGAGGTTCTCAAGTCAACACGTATTTTTTTTATTTATGACAACGCATAACTTTTTACAGAGTCCGATTTGAAAGATTCTTATTTTATTCGAGAGGGTATACTTCGAAATTGGTCCCATATAAAATTTATTAACTTTGCTTGGGTACTTTTTGAGTTAGCTTCAATAATACGTAATTTTCCCACTTTTTATGTGAATGATGTTCGAATTTCTTTTGCAGGTAGTGGTATTCGAATTTGTGTCAAGTAAAAACAACTAAAAAGTAAAAAATAAAAACTTTTTAACAAAAAATATAACCGATTTCCAAAAAAAACACTACAAAGTGAAAAATAACATTAATTTCGGAAGTCGGTGGCAAAATACAAAAATACAAAACCTAAGACACCGACTTCCGAAATTAAAGTTTTTTTTTTGGAGTCGGTTGTATTTTTTGTAAAAAGTTTTAACCAAGCCGAACCAATCTTGTAGTTTACAAAGATAGAAAAAAGTGCATGTTGGACCACGCACAATGAAGGGTTGCATAGTTGGGATGAATTTATCCCAAGAATAAATCGGTCACAGTCAATTCTCTAACTGCAAATGTAATTTTATAATCACATTTTTTAGTGATTTAACTACAAATTAACGATTTTTGGACTTTTTCCTTTATTTGTGCTGTGAGACATGGCTACATGCTATATGATTCTAGGTGAATTGGAAGTATAGGGTACTTCCAATTGACCTAGAATCATGAAATTTAGCAAGAATACAGAATTTAAGTAGGTTTTGATTGTGACGCATAAATGGCCGTATTTTTTTATTTCGTTGACTTAGAAGCTTGATTTTCCTAGAGCTCCAAGGGACTGTAAACCTACGTATTTGATATTAATTTCAACTTGATACCTCAACGCGGTCCTCAGAAAACGGGTCTTGACAACCTGACAGGCGGCGAAGACGGACAACGAAGTGTAAAGTGTATAAAGGTTCCGTTTTTCCTTTTGAGGTACGGAACCCTAAGTATCCCTAAATATCAAGGTAAAATCAATCTGCCTAGCCTTTTCCCAACTATGTTGGGGTCGGCTTCCAGTCTAACCGGATGCAGCTGAATACCATTATTTTACATGGAGCGACTGCCTATCTGACCTCCACAACCCAGTAACTGGGTAATACGATACCCCTCTGGTAAGACTGGTTGTCAGACTTTCGGGCTTCTGACGAAATTCCTAAGTAATTTAAATTTCCCTAAATATCAAGGTAGCCAACAATAAAAAAAAACCGGCCAAGTGCGTGTCGGACCACGCACAATGAAGGGTTCCGTAGTTGGGATGAATTTATCTTAAGAACAAACTTAACATTGTAGTTGAAAAACATGTTCTCGCATAGATTCCAACTGTAAATGTAAATTTGTACTCACAATATTGATAGACTTACCATGTTATTTTAAGACCACAGACTTCTTATAGGTTTTCCTGTAATCTACAGGTAAAGATCTATTGTCTGTATTTTTTTCAAAATTTTAGTAGTTTCGGAGATAAGGGGGGGGGGGGGGGGGGGAATGGTCAATTTTCGTCTATTTTCTTAAATAACTTAAACAATTTATTTTAAAATTATAAAAAATATACATATTTTAGAACCTCATAGTAAGCCCTTTCATTTGACATGCGACATGGTGTAGTTTGCAAAACTTTTTTTTTAAATTTTCTTATTTGCCCCCAAAAGTGACCTCTATATTCAAATTTAATTTATTTACTTTACCCGTCCGTGTTCAGGTCACAGAAATTCATATGTGTACCAAATTTCAACTTATCGGTCCATTAGATTCGGAGCAAACTGGCTGTGACAGACGGACAGACAGACAGACAGACACACGAGTGATCCTATAAGGGTTCCGTTTTTCTTTTTGAGGTACGGAACCCTAAAAATATACATAGGTATATTTCCATGTTGCTAGTTGTCTTCGAAAAAATCCCTGCAAGTATTTTGAGAATTTTTTCCCAGAAAACAGGTATGTTTAACGAACAACTTAATTCACACAATTAATTAAGCTCTCTAAATACCAATAATTGAGGAAGTTCAACATTAACACAACTTCCCAATAACTTGAACATAGATGTTCAAAAGACTTGTGTAGACTAGTAGGCGAAATTACTGAGAAAACTGTTTTAATAGTCTTCCCATCTCATTATTGAGCTTTTTGGTACTATTATCGTTTCAAAGTAATGGTTTTTATTTCGTAGGAAGTTTCTCGTACTGTGAATTAGGTCGACACTTGGTCGACACCCACTTTGTCTTAGACTCTAGGTAAATGGGTTGGGTACGCTGTAGATTTTGGAATAATAACAAATACAGGATACTTTTATCAGATTTAAATATACAGGGTGGCATGGGACATCGATGCGCAAACTGTGACCATGAGTCTAGACCCCCTAGCTCAGAAATTTTCAGTTAGTTATAAAAAAAAAAACAAATCTGCTGTTTCATAAAAAAGTGCAACACCTACGCCGTCATAATGTATGGAATAATTCTTTTTTGTTTAAGAATACCGACTGCGCAGTGGCGCCCTCATCGTTTGTTTGGTTATTTCTTTTATTTTAGAATGAAAATACAAAAAATAAGCCGGAATAATTGTGCTCCACTAGACTATACGTTATTATTATTACAAATAGTAGCTTTATATTGTTACGTTTTATTATAATCGTTAAAACGGAAAATAGTGGCCACTGTTTTTCTAAAATAAAATAAATAAGCAAACAAACGATGAGGGCGCCACTGCGCGGTCGGTAGCCTCTGACTACGATTACGGCACACAACCGCGTAATCTATTGTCACCATTAGCTGGCTTGAAACAAGGTTGAAAATTTTAAAAAATATTTGTGTTGCCAAGATGTGACTAAATTAATTTATTATGTATGTTCTGAATAATCTAAAGAAAACCCGGAAAATAAATGCACTATCGCAGCTTAGTCATATCTCGCCAACAATGAAACTGCCTAGCCATTTCCCAACTATGTTGAGGTCGGCTTCCAGTCTAACCGGATGCAGCTGAATACCAGTATTTTACATGGAGCGCCTGCCTAACTGACCTCCACAACCCACAACCCCATAGTAAGACTGGTTGTCAGACTTTCGGGCTTCTGACTACCCGTAACGACTGTCAAAGATCCACGAGTGACAGCCAGCCAGCATGTAAAGATGGTCACCCATACACGGACAACCCCGGCAAGCGTAGCTAACTTGCGTAAGCGTAGCTAACTAATATTGTGTTAGTGTGAGTTAGTTTTTTTGTTTGTTACGCTTTCACGATAAAACGGCTAAATGGATTTAGATGAAATTTGGCACTTAGGTTAGGATATAGGATAGTTTTTATCCCGATATTCCCACGGGATCGAGTCTTATGTCGGTGTCGGCATAATTATCATATTAAAATAGTTATTCATTTCATGTAAGAATCAAAATTGGTTGTCGAGGTATACTAATCCAAGTCCTACTACATACAAAACTGATAATTTACTCGTTTCAATACAGCAAATGTAAAATATTAAGTTAATGAAGTAATAAATCTACTTTATAATGTTTATGTTCATTTACTTATTACTTATCACACGCACTAATCAAAATGTAAACAAGATGTCAGAATACCTCACTGAGGTATCATTCAAATGATCAAGGAAGGATCGCGAACCGGTGCAGGTATAGGAAATGTTGAGGTAACCGGCACGTCCTAGATCGAAAAATTCGAAGACATGCGTGACATTCTCCAACCATACCACCATCGGCTAGCGTGGTGGATAACGGCTAACTCCCTCCCACAGAGAGGTTGCCTGTGTCCCAGCAGTGGGAAGATTGTAGGCTCGTTATGCTAAATGATCAAGATGTTCGGGGGGTTCGAGGCTTGCTGAAGTACGTAGGACAAAACAATTTACGATTAGATATATTACGGAATAAATTCTCTAAATGATGGTGAAAACTGCATCAATATCCGTTGCGTAGTTTAGAAGAACAACGCGGTCACAAAGACAGACACGAAAAGCGACTTTAATTTATAATATGTATAAATATACGTAGCTTTTGGTTTGGTTTCCGTATAATTTTAGGGGTTGCTTACTAATTAGATAAACCCCCTTTTTTTTTTTTTTTTTTAATCTTTATTGATTCAATTGGGGTTTTTATCCCAATGGATACGCCAACCCCATCATGCCTTATACTGACTACTACGATGCAATGCTTTAAATTTAAATTAAATTAAAAGGAGAATTTTAATCAATATAGTACACCAACTCGCTAAATCTTTTCACCACATCTGACTTCGGTTGTGCTAAAATTGATTGAACTAAACCTACCTGTGATATATTTAAATTAAACTCATTGATTAAATTTCTCCTTTCCTCTTGGTTCTTGACGCAATCCATCAGCAAATGATGTACATCCTCAAGTACATTGCATGTGTTGCAGTTGGGAGAACTTACTTTCTTCATGAGAAATGCAAACTTTGCCGATGGATAGTGTCCAGACCGTAATCTTAGAGCTAACTTCATATAACTTCTACTTAACCTGCTGCTGTCAAACCAGGGCACTTGAGGGAGCTCATTTTGAACTGTTTTGTACCATACTCCTTTGTCTGCTGACTTACTGATAAAATAAACCCCTATTTTGTATAACACACAATATGAATTGATGTGAATAAGTTTCAATACAAACCCACTCTAATTATTGCCTACCAGTACGTTCGTAAATTCGAATCAATATCGATTAATTATTATAGCTTTATTGAATTAATTCAATTAATTATTTACAATATTGCGTGGCATGGGCGCACTAAATCACAGGTAATGCATTAAAATTGCTACGAATAGCGCAATATATTATGTTAGGCATTCAAACAGGCATTAAATGTGATAACAATTGAGATAAAATTCGTGTTGTGATGTATATATATGATGACTTTTGACATAAAGGTGAGGTTATGGATGAGCGGAGTGTGTAGCGGTGTTGGGAGTGAGTTACTTTCCCTATATTTTTAATTTTTCTAATACGTTGTCCGTGCCTTGTTATAGTTAAACTATTTCACGAGGGCGTGTCTTAAAGCCTTTATGTCGTTAATCATAATGTATAAATTGCAATAACTAACACGATATCGTGAAATAGTATGGGTACTGTGTTTTCAGAGGACATTCTCAGAAATTATTCGAATCTGAAGTGTTTACTAATAGTTTTTGTTTTTCTATCAATAAATAAGGTTTTAAATTGTATAGAACTGCTTTCTTTCAAAAGCTGGCAAAACCCGTATTTATTACCCCTTTCCCTCAATGCTTTCCCAAAAGCTTTTACGACAAATCATCAGTGATAGCAAAAAGTCAATTTGGTATCTAAGGGATTATAACTTTGAGCGTAAAATTAAATCGCCCCGCTATCGCTTATCAATGTAACCACAACCCGCCGTCAAAACTTAAAACACATACAAACTTATGGGGAACGGAGGTCGTAGCGTGTACCACAGCTGATAAATGTGGTCTCTGATTCCATTATCACTGAATTGATTCCACACGAAATTTATTGTAATAGCAATTCACAGTTCAAAGCTGTATTTTAAATTGTGGATGCAAACGTGAGAACACAACATGTTAAGCTGGATCGGATTTGTAATTCGTGTTTTATGTGTGAAAATCTTTTGAATTATGTCTTTGTCGTTCAGTGACATTTAGTTAAAAGGTAAGTATGTAACTAAAACTGTTATAGCGAAGTTTAAAGATATGGCGAAGAGCTTGGGTGTTATATAATCGTGACGTGTTACTGTCAGTAAAAGACAGATCGCTACTAATGACAGACAATATAATTCTCTCCTTACGTTCCTTTGGTTAGTTGTTGTTCTTTTGTTTTATTTGTCTTAGGTTATTTTGACGTTAAAACTATAGATAGATTGGTTTTTTCTATCTCCAGCATGCCAAAACTGGTGATAGATATATTATTGGGTTCGGCCGTTATTAGGCTAGAGTGGTAACTCCACTACTAAGAATAATATTAGGTACTTACTTATTTTTTCGGAGGGTCTCGTGGCTAAGTAATAACAGCCTCACGGATTAATCGAAGGTATGCTTGCCGAGGCCGATCCGTGGTTAGGTGACCAACCATTACATACCGAAACACCTCCGTGCCTCGGAAAGCACGTTAAGCTGTTGGTCCCAGCTGTCATTTATAGACCTTTGACAGTCGTTACGTGTAGCAGAAGCCCGAAAGTCTGACAACCAGTCTTATAATTGGGTATCGTGTTACCCAGTAACTGGGTTATGGAGATCAGATAGGCAGTCGGACCATGCAAAATATTGGTATTCAGCTGCATCCAGCTAGACTGGACGCCAGCCCTAACTTAGTCAGGAAAAGGCTAGGCAGACGATGATGACTTAATTCTTTCGCGAACATACCTACCTAAGTACTTATTTGAGACACCTATTCCGACCCTCATTGAGAATCATTCCAATCCGATCTCCTAAATCTGGTCCACTGATGGAGAAGCCTAGTTCTATATCTAGCGGTGGAACTGATTTGAGGATCAGACTGGAATAACTCCTTCAGAGAATCAACACTTCGTCTCTTCTACATATTTCAGACACAGGACAGGCGAAGAGCAGCCATAGTTTGGCTGCCAAAGAATATCAAATACACTCATGCTATCCTTCCTAACTATCTTACTACGAGTACTATTAAAAATACGAAAGTTTGGATGGATGGATGGATGTATGAAAGAAAGCAAGAAAGAAAAATATTTTATTTGGGACATGCACATGCAATACAGATAAGAAGGAGCACAAATAAAAGTAACAAAATAAACATAAAAAAATAAAAAAATAGTAGGTAATAAAATTTATTACCTACTATTTTTTTATTTAATAATAAAAGTAATAATATAATATAGTAGTAGTAGTAGTAGTAGTAAAGTATAGTAATATAATCACACTAATATTATAAAGGTGAAAGTGTGTGTGTGTATGTTTGTTACTTCTTCACGCTCAAACGGCTGGACCGATTTGGATGAAATTTGGTATGTAGATAGCTTATATATATACCCTGGTTTACCACATAGGCTACATTTTTATGCCGGTCTACGCGGGTGAAACCGCGGGGCGCAGCTAGTATAGTATAATTAGTAATAGTATTGATGTTTGTTACTGAATCACACCAGAACGGCTGAACGGATCTTAATGAAATTGGGCACAGAGATAGACTATAGTCTGGAGTAGCACATTTTTATCCCGGTGAAATGTAAGTTTCCCGTGGGATAATTTCCGACATCCACGCGGGCGAAGCCGCTGGCAAAAGCTAGTAATATTTTAAATGCAAAAGTGAGTTTGTTTGTTATGCTTTCACGCTAAAACGGCTCAACGGATTTGGATGAAATTTGGCATATGGGTAGACCATGACCTAGGTTAGGATATAGAGTACTTATTACTCCGGTAGTACGCTCCCGTAGGATATTTTCCGACATCCACGCGGGCGAAGTCGCGGGCAGAAGCTAATAGTGAAATAAAGGCAAATTGAAACAAAATGGCTACACTTCTGAATCTAATGATAATTAATAACTTCTGTTCTGGAAACACGATTACTAAAAACCGGCTAAGTGCGTGTCGGACCACGCACAATTAAGGGTTCCGTAGTTGGTGGACAATTACTCGTAAACTTGAAAAACGTACTTAGCTGTGATAGTTTTCCTTTTAACTTCGTTATTTAAACTACTACCGTGAATTTTTCACTCATCTAAAACTAACCGTTTAGCTGGCAGGGGGGGGGGGACACTTGGCTCTAACAAAGATTAGATTTTGAAAGACCCATCCAACAACACCCCACACTATGGGGTAAACGAGAAAAAAAAACATCCCAACTTTACGTGTACTGTTGGTCTACCTTAAAATTTTTTTTTTCATTATTTTATATTAGCACTTTGTCGGCGTGATGAATTTGTATATCCATGCCAAATTATAGCTTTCTAGTACCAAGAGTCTCTGAGCTAAGCTGCGGACGGACAGACGGACATAGCGACGGGAATCTATTGCCGATTTCCGGCCACCGTAGTAATAGTAATGGGCAGCTCGCTGTCCGGTAAGGACCAGGCCCGGGTCGACGGCGCGTTGTGTTCCACGCGCGCCTCAAAGAGATGTCAGCAGTGACGGGGTCCAATAGGGCCGATGCCGCCGGGGTCGCAGGTTGTTCGAAAGAGATACCGTGGCCCTGGCACAGGCAACTGAAGGAACACGGGTGGGTTTTAGTCAGGAAAAGTCTGACACGCCCTCCCGCTCTGCCCAGAGCGGGAGAAGTCATTTGATGATTAGCGAAACTATAAGGGTTTCTTGATGACTACGAAACCCTAAAAAGGTAGGTACGTTAATTCAATTATACAAATCAGTTGTCAATATTTATATTGTCACCTACATACCGACTTCAAATGAGAGGTATTTAATATTAAAAACTTTGCCAACCAGCTACTTATGCATTGGAACAGTTACCAAATTGATCGCCATTTACACATTGTTATAGGCAATTTTATTCAAAAAACTGACCAGTAGTGGCTTATACAGCTTGAGTGAAGGAAGCTTAGCCTAGATATATACATAATTAACATTTGAATTAGGCAATGTAGTTCATATTAGGAGTAATACGAACGGGTGTGGCGGATAAGGCATGGTTCAGATGAGATGTGTCAATTGTTTTTATTGGAGAGAAGCTTGTGCATTTAAGATAACATTATAAAACTTCACTGTGGATTTTGTTTTTAGGGTTTTCTTTATTTATTTTGATATGAAGCACCTTCGAAACGCCAATGAGGTGGTGTGTTTTCAACAACCAACTCTAGGACTATACATTTTTTAGAATTAAAATGTTTTCAGTGTATCATATTGTTCTTTAGATATAGCGCATTTTTTCCTTCATACTCATACATGTAAGTATGAAGGCAGCCTTAATAAGCACAAATTTTCTGTCTTTCAAGTTATGTCAAAAGAAAATTCTGCCAAAAACCAGGGACCATTTTGGTTACCCATTGAAAGGGTTTTCGATAGGGTTTTTCTAAGCAGTTAATCAAAAACCTATACGATGTGGGTGGATGTGGGTGGGGTTAACATTTTTAATCGACTTAAATTAAGTGGTTAATAACCCCTCACACGAGTGCGGTGTGAATCGGGTCCGTGAGTAATTTTACCTAATAATGTACGTGGTATGAATTCTATACCAAGAAAATACTTTTTTATTATTACTTAATAGTGATGGAACAACGTTAATAATAAAAAAATATTTTCTTGGTATAGAACTCATACATATTTTAGGTAAAATGAGATTCACACCGCGCTCGTGTGAGGGGTTGGGGTTACACTTCAACTCTTTTAAAAACTATAACAGCGTAACATTCCGACTCGGAGCAATGTAATATGATCTCTCGATGATGGGCATACGTTCCAAATAGCTAATATGGTAACCCAAACAAAACCCATATATTATATAAGTGGTCTTACTGAAGGGGTAACCCATTCACTGGGTTTCAAGTACAGAACCCATTCAATAGGTTATCCATATTGAAGGGATAACCCTTTTACTGGGTTTCAAGCCTAAAACCCATTCAAGGACTTACACATGATAAAGGTAACCTCATAAACGGCTTACCCCTTCGAAAAACTTAACTCTTAACCGGGGTTGTACGGTCCCTGCCAAAAACACATTAGGTCGTTTGAGCATTGTATCCGATTCGAAACCGAGGAATGACGGTCGGAAATGCTCGTACTACCATTTGTATGAAGGGTTGCGCACGAGATCCGAATTCCATCCATCTGAATTCAGAATATGTCTGATTTGGATAGAACTCCGATCTCGAATTCAGATTCGGATCGGATGCAGTGCAGAAACACTCTTAAGGGGATACAACGATAAATTTTGTGTTTTTAAAATTCCTATAAAACCGAACGTATATGGTTAAATCATTTGGATATTCCATATGTGTTATTTAACTATATTGTCTACTGCTGTATTAAAACTGAAACATGATTACTTGAATTTTTTTCGATAGAAAACAATTCCAAAGTAGCACCGTCTATTTTCTGTTTTATACGATTATACGTAAACAGTTCGTCATTGTGCAGTAAAATTTGCTTTAAATCGGAGCAAATTTTAAAGTTAAAAACTGATTTAAGTATAGAATTTTGTCATAAATCTAAATTCAAACGAAGCGCGTTCAGTTCCGGTGCGCATGAGAGTTTCCTATCTCGCGCGTCAAACTAGACAGCCTGAATGCAATTTCTCTTACACTCAGAGCTAAACCACGCTTCGATGAATCCTCTTAAATATCATTACTTTGCTGCTGACACAACTTTGTTATTACTGCCGCTCATTTAACTAATTCTGTTACTACCCAGAATACTGTAACTCAGAACTAAATGTGTTGTTTGTTACTATGTTGGTTTTCCAATAAAGATATTTTCCCACACATAATGTGCACAAACTTGTGCTTGTGCACAAATTTGTGCTTGTGCACATTCTCGACGTTCAGCACTAAGCTTTAAAGAATTCACTTTCTTACGTAGGGAAATAATTAGTCACTAGTATATGTTCCGTTCGTAAGCGTAATATGTTTGCGTAAATAGAATTAATAGGTACTGATTATGTAGTGTAAAGTATTTTAATAATGAATGTCTTGTGAGTGAAAATAATATAATTAATAGTTTGGAGCATGGTGTAATTATAGTGACGGATATGTGTTCCCGTTTTTACCCGACTACGGCAAAGCCAAAAAGAAGGGTTATGATTGTAGCAGTCTATGTATGTATGTAAGTATGTATTTACGTGTGTTCCACCGTAGCGCCTACCTTACTGAACCGATTTTAATGAATGAGGTATCAATAGATATAAATTCTCCCCAAATTTAATATGGTGGACTTTACACGTAAATTTCTGAATTAAATTGAGATAATAATCACATGTTTGGTATCAAAAGAAAGGTTTTGACGAGCAAATTACAAATATGTATATAAATTCATATGTGTACCAAATATCAACTTAATCGGTCCATTAGATTCGGAGCAAACTGGCTGTGACAGACGGACAGACAGACAGACAGACAGACAGACAGACAGACAGACAGACAGACAGACAGACAGCCAGACACACGAATGGAAAAAAACACGGAACCCTTATAGGATATAAGGGTTCCGTTTTTTCCTTTTAAGGTACGGAACCCTCAAAAGAGAAGTTTTTTTGAATGATTTGCTTTATTTCAAGCTTTTTAGTTTTATTAAAGAACGAGTTGTTCATTAAGTCAGAAAAGAAGAAACAGAAAGAAAGAAAAAATGTTTATTTCACTCGGATCCCTTTGAACGTCGCATGAACACCTGGGTGTGCATAAGGAAAAATCCTTTATATAATAGGTATATAAGCTTATATCATAAATATGTAAACGTAAAAAAACATCATGCGATGGAATAAAATCATCATCAGTAGTTGTGAACCTATGGGGTTCGCGCAACTAACCCCCCCCCCCCCCCCCCCCCTGGGGTTTTGGGTTCATAAATTAGTACATAATTTACAGTCAAAGGGGGTATTTGCGCAGTAGTAGCCCGCGAAATTCAAAGTTTCTTACGTTTTTTGCAATTTGCAGGTCAGTAACAGGTTGTATATTGATAAACATATAATTCGCGGCTATAACAAATATGTATTTACATAATTTTAACCATAAAATCCATCATATTTCTAAGTTAGATTTCCTGCGTATTCGTCTAATTTCCGAAATCAGTTCAATCCGCAGGAAATCCAACTTAGAAAGATGTATTGATGATCATTGTGGTTAAAATTACGTAAATGCATATTTTTTATAGCCGCGTATCATATTTTAATCAACACACAACCTGACATTTACCTGCAAATTGCAAAAAACGTAAGAAAATTTAAATTTCGCGGCTATTAATGCGGATCCCCTTAAGGCGCACAATATTCACACACAAAAAAACATTAAAAAAACTCACCTAAAAATGAACCTATATGGACGAGTTTCTGGCTCTTGTTTGAAACTGTTACACATAAACTTCTGTATGTGTAACAGTTTAAAACAAGAGCCAAAATAATAATATTTTAATTTCAGAGTCCCGTTGTGATTACACTGCTTATTTCCATAGCTTCCCATTGTAAACTTAATTGCTACTTATTGGACCCATTACTCACGTCCACTTCGAGTAAAACCTAGCAACTTTGTGTGCCAAACGGTCCGTGGCGGCACGATTCGAATTCCAAACAATGATTTAAATTCAGTGCGCCGATTGGTCGGCGGCGAGTGACGCGGGACAAAATACGCTGTAATTGGTGATTGACATGTGAGCGTTTCCTGATTGGTTGCGTACACTGTGAATGTCGTTGTGTTTGAAATGTGATAGAATTGATGGAAATTCGGACCTTTATTTTTCTTTTGTGTGTGTGTGTGTGTGTGTGTGTGTTCTTTGTGTTTTTCTTTTGGTGTGATTGCGTTTTTTGTAAAAATAACCCAATGTTTGAGGTGCTTCTTACATTATAGTTAAATTAAAGTTTAGAGGACTTCTAAAAATAAGTATTCATCATGCTATTATGAACTAATGGCGTAACCTGTATATTTTCAAAGCAAGTTATACTTTTAGCATACTCATAAAATTAATCCGATTACTTAACGATTCTAGTCCTACTAATATTACAAATGTGAAAGTTTGTATGTTAAGATGTTTGAATGTTTGTTACTCAATCATGCAAAAACAGCTGATTGGATTTGGATGAAATTTGACACACAGATAGTTTATAACCTGGATTAACATATAGGATACTTTTTATCTCGGTAGTAGGTTCCTGTGGGATAATTTCCGACATCCACGCGGGCGAAGCCGCGGGCAAAAGCTAGTTTGTTTATAAAACGTTGTACTACGCTCAGCGCTGCGTTCAGCGTCTAACTTCCAATTTTAGCCTAGAATATTTTATCCTCAGTAAAATATATCCCATACCAATACCGGATGAATTTTTACCATCTTGAAAAAAATAGGGTATAATAGGTGAACGGAGTAAAAGCCTATGGGATACCTGGTTTTTTTTTTAATAGCTTCGATAGAAAAAAAATATCTAGGTATCAATAAATACTACAAATTCAATGTACACTTTTCATACTAGAACAATAAAAACAGAAATTTAAAAAAAAAATCGTTCAAAAATATCGATATTCAAATAATACGATGCACCCTGCATATGATTTGAATTTCGATTTTTTTTTTAATTTTTGAAAAAAAAAACTAGCGGCTTCTACTCCGTTCACCTAGTATAACCTATTTTTTTCAAGACTGTAAAAGAAGTCATCCAGTATAAACAATGAAAACTATACAAAAACCTTGTCAACTCTACAATTTCTATAGCCTAAGCTCTACTAAAGCGGTTGTATCATTATATTCAGCCTGTGAAGGCATGCAGTCTATGTAAGGGGAAATAATAGTGAGCCGTACTCTACTAAAACAGTACGAGGTAATCAGACTCTACCAGTGATGGATGACTGTTTCAAGGTGTGTAGAGATTGAGGAGTTGAAGAGGTATTATGTGTTTGAAATTTAATAGGCTTAGATATGCCAGCCAGTCTTTTGGTAGCATAAGTTCGTCTAAAATATATAATAAATTTACTTTAAAAAAAGTAAAAACCGACTTAAAAACTAAAAACGAATAACATAACTTTCATAAAACACTTAACAGCTTCTGAAGTCGGTGTCAAGCTAAAGTGCATTGAAGAATTGAAGACACCGACTTCAGAAGCTGTTAATTGTTTTATGAAAGTTATTTTATTCGTTTTTGGTTTTAAAGTCGGTTTTTACTTTTTTTAAAGTAAATTTATTTTTGCATTTTTAGTTGAATACACAATTACAAGACGAAAGAAAAGAAAAATCTCAAAATCGGCTTAGAAATGCGGGAGATACAGTACATTAATGAATATAACTTCGTACATAAGAATAATTACATAATGTATTATATACTAAAAACTTCCTGAAAGTATATAGATCACGATAGTGAAAGAATCATCAAAATTGGTTCATTAGCTTTTGAGAAAATCGCGGACAAACAAACATACATACATATATACATACGGGTCGAATACAGAACCTCCTTTTTGAAGTCGTTTAAAAATCAGCCAAGTGCATGTCGGAAAAAGTAAAGAAAGTAAAGTGGGCTGATATATATTTTTTTTCAAAATCCCTACAAAATTTTTTTTTCAAGATATTTGTTTTTGCACTTTGTTGGCGTGATTAATATATAGCACAATCAGCCTACAATGTTCCCACTGCTGGGACACAGGCCTCCTCTCACTGAGCGGAGCAGGCCGTAATCTACCACGCGGGTCCAGTGCGGGTTGGTAGATGACACATGTCTTCGAATTTTTAGTTCTAGGATGTTTTCCTTTACGGTTTGAGAGCAGTGCTGATGAAATAATTTACGCAAAATAAAGCGCTTTCCGGGTTTCGAACCTACGACCTACAACTCGTAAGCTACGGCTATTACCACTGCGCCACCACTGCTCTAACTTTAACACACTGATTGATATGTATATCCATGCCAAATTACAGCTTTCTAGTACTAAGAGTCTCTGATCTAAGCCGTGGACACACAAACAGATAGACAGACGGACATGGCGAGACTATAAGGGTTCCTTGTTGACTACGGAACCCTAAAAACCGTGTATATTTATATATTTAAAAGATCGGGGTATAAAAGTATAGCCTTAACTTTTATGCCCCTAACTTCTGGTTAAGGAGGATACTTCGGGAGGCTTTCTTGACTACATTGGATCAAGTGCTTGATTCAGATGCGGTACTCTTGGACACGGCGCGTATTGTTAGGAGGTTCCTCTCTCTGGAGCCTTGACCTCCGATGGTAAATTTCTTATGTTTGTGGGTAAGTACCTAATAAACACATTTTATTGAACAAAAAATAGCTTTTCCTGTTGTTTTTCCCATAAGTACCTACTCGTAGGTACCTATTAATTGTTTTTGTCCGAGCATAACCCATTTGCTTATAATAAAACATTAGTTCTCCGTATCAATTAGAGACTGACAACAAAAAACAAACAAATTCACAGCTAAAGGTTAGCAATAAATAATGACATGTAAACAATAAAACAGCAATAATAACAAAACCATACATTGTGTAACGAATAAATAAATCAGAGGCGCCATTTGTCAAGGCAGACATGACACATTTATATATTACGTTGTGAGTTTGTGAGCAGCTAAGATTTCAAACATTTACAATCGAATTAAATCGTCGTCACACATGGCAAAAGATGAGTCATCTATCATGGGATTTTACAAACAAATCTTATTTTAAATCCAACTTTAAAACACTCAAAATAAGATATAAATTCCAACAGGTTTCTCAGCACCCTTCGTTAACAAAATGCATTATTAAACAGCGATTCCATGACCCCATTTGAAAGGCATTAGATAGCGCATTATGTGTAATTTGCTTGTTTTAATTCAGTTTTGATTATAACAAAGTGTGCTACTTAATTATTCAATAAAGTCTTCACGGGAGCTCGCTTATTGAGCTTTTGTAGGATAGAGAAGGAACTTGCGAGATTGCGAGTTGGAAACTGGTGATGTAGATAATCAAAAAAGAGGATTTCCCTCTTCGATTTACTATGAAAATAATTAGAAATAGCAAGATGAGAGCTTATCTACATTTTATACGATATTTTTATGGGAAATTTGTAACTTCCCTAAAAGTATCGTAAAAATTTCAAAAAATAAGATTTCTCTCTTCGATTTACTATGAAAATATTTAGAAATAGCGAGAAGATGAGCTTATCTAGATTCTAGAAACTTCTCATAAAAATATCGTAAAAAAATCTTAAAAAAGAGAATTTTCCCTTTTCGATTTACTATAAAAATAATTAGAAATAGCGAGATGATGAGCTTATCTAGTTTTTTTTATGATAATTTTATGGGAACAAAGAAGAACTTTAAGTCAAAAATGCGCATAAGTAATAAAACATTCATTGATATCTATTCCTAATATCAATGCAGGTCAGTTACCCTCAAACGTGGACGTTTTAATGAATTCATGATCCAAATAAAATGCAAATTCTATAATGCAGTAGCAGTAAATGCTAGAATTAATTAAGAAAACATTAATTAAGAATCCATTTTATTAGTTTCATTAAAATTTTAATTCTTTTAATTTATTATTAAATTTATTAAGAAACCAAAATAAAATGCATACAAATCACCTACTCGTACATAGATAAGATATTGCTAATATTGTCACGGATTGCTAAAAAGTAGATGAGGAGCTCGGGGCTAAGTAATAACAGCAGCAGCGCACGGATCGCTTGCCATTGCCATGGGTTGGTCCGTTGATAGGTGACCATCTTTACCTACCGAGACTCCTCCGTGCCTAGGAAAGCACGTTATGCCGTTGGTCCCGGCTGTCATTCGTGGATCTCTGACAGTCGTTACGGGTCGTCAGAAGCCCAAAAGTCTGACAACAGTCTTACCAAGGGTATCGTACCCAGTTACTGGGTTGTGAAGGTCAGATAGGCAGTCGCTCCATGTAAAATTCTGGTATTCAGCTGCATCCGGTTATACTGGAAACTGACCCCAATATAGTTGAGAAAAGGCTAGGCAGACTGATTGATTTTTGTTTTGCTAAAAAGTAGACAATATATTTTATCCACAAAGTCACATCTTGGACGTATACTAATATTATAAAAAGGTGTGAGCTTGTATGTACGGGATAATCTTCGGAAAGACTGATCCGATTCCGAAAATTCTTTCAGCAATGGGAAGCTACACAGTATTGCCGAGTGTTATAGGATATTATTTTATGTTTAAACAAAAATTTTCACGCGGACGAAGTCGCGAACAGTAGCTAGTAAAAAATAAAGGTGGCTAGACATAAAATAAAATAAAAACTGCACCAGTAGCATTCTCGTTGTGGTTATTAGTGAAATGACTGGTGATTAGCGTAATCGCCACACACAGGATAACGATGGACGCATCTGTGAAACCAAATAGGTACGGTGAGAGACAAACACATAAATATATTTTTATTATGGCTTGAATGCGGGATTTTTATGTGGATGTCTAGACGAAAATCAATCATTTGTTGATGAAATAGGTAACTGACAATGCTTGTGGAGGAAGATATGAAATTCTTGTACTGAAGAAGTGGTAGATCCTGGGTTTCAATAATCTTATTGTCTGAACACGAAAATCATTGATGATACCCATACAAGACGATACTGGCTACAAAATGTAAAGGAAGATATCAAGCACTAAAAGAATAAAACAACTAAGAAAAGAACCGGCCAACTACGTGTCGTAGTCGTTCCTTAGTTGGGATGAATTTATGCCAAAACCAAACTTAACATTGTTGTTGAAAAACATGTTCTCCCATATCGATATTACGTCACTAGGCTGTCAATTCTCCAACTGCAAATGTAAGTTTTATAATCACATTTTTTTTTATGTGATAAACTACAAATTAACGATTTTTGGACTTTTTCCTTTACTTGTGCTGTGAGACCTTGCTTCTTGCCAAACATTATTCTAGGTCAACGGAAAGTACCCTATAGGTTTTGATTTATTTGCGAGTATCGAAATATGACGCATGAGTATTGAAATGTTGACATACGCACAATGGCCGTATTTTCTTGTTGCATTGACTTAGAATCTTGATTTTTTTAGGGCTCCAAAGGATCATAGACCTACGTATTTGATATTAATTTTAACTTGATACCTTCAAACGTTCCTGAGAAAAAGGGCCTTCAGACAACGAAGTGATCCTATAAGGGTTCCGTTTTTCCTTTTGAGGTACGGAACCCTAAAAAACAAGCTATCATCTATCCATTGAACTAAATACCATCACATCAATCCATTACCTCAACCCTCAAATACATCGTCATGTTGTATTTGTCAAAACAAACGCCACTGCAACCCCGCGGGAGGGTTTAACCCTTCGTTGCGATATCAATTAATCGGCTCAATTTATGAATTATTACGTCGAAACAACCCCGGTTTGATATAGGGAATATTAAATGAGATGGGTGCATAATGTATTTTGTCATGTTCAATAGAATTTTCATTGATTTGAGTTTTTTTTATCGTTGTGCACTTTACAGCTCTTGTTGAGTGCTTCAATGGTCGTTGGGGATTAAAAATATAATTGAAGTTGTTTTATATCCCACAAGTGAAATAAAGGATGAGAAATAAAAAGTGGTCCTATGATCCAATATAATAATAATCACACGAAACGTTCTACATTTTTCCTTCGCAAGTTTGTCTCGAATTCTCGATCATAATAACCTTTTTTAAAGAAAAAAAAACAGTCTATTAAAATACGTAGCCAATAATGTAATAACAAATTACTCTCACACATGATCCCACAAAATAATTCATTAAAATTAAAATAGCACTAAAATTGCACTTACTCATAACGTAATCTACAAGAAATACTTTATGACCAAAAAAGAGAAATCTATGAAGACTTAAACACCGGGAGCTATAAAGATTTGCATACAAATAGTTGATGGGGATAAATCATGCAGGACAGTAATCTGCGGCCATTTTGATGTACAGCAGCGCCATCTGTGTCAACTGAATGAGTTATTATACTGCTATTTTAGGGTTGACTCTTGTTTTGTGGGTTGTAAAACGATCGAGCGGTTTCGGGTTATTGTTGTAGGTTAATTTTAGAGGTATGTGTTTTAGTGAAATATTGTTACTAATTTAATTTAACCTCTCAACCGATATTAATTAATCCCATAGGTTCATGTCAATGTGTACCCCCCCTGGTTGTGAACCCCATAGGTTCACAACTACTGAGGATGTTTTTTTAACCGACTTCAAAAAGGAGGAGGTTCTCAATTCGTCGGAACCTTTTTTTTTATTCTTTTTTTATGTATGTTCCCCGATTACTCGAAGATGGCTAAACCGATTTGGATTTTTTTTCTTTTGTTCGAGAGGGTATACATCACAGTTGGTCCCATATAAAATTGATTAACTTTGCTTGGGTAGTTTTTGAGTTAGCTTCAATAATACTTATTTTTTCCCCACTTTTATATGGATGATGTTCTAGTTTGTTTTGCAGGTAGTGGTATTTGAATTTGTGTGGGGTAGGTACACAACTAAAAAGTGAAAAATAAAAACTTTTTTACAAAAAAATACAACCGACTTCCAAAAAAAAACACTACAAAGTGAAAAATAACTTTAATTTCGGAAGTCGGTGGCAAAAAACGAAAATACATTTAACTAGACACCAACTTCCGAAATTAAAGTTATTTTTAACTTTGTAGTGTTGTTTTTGGAAGTCGGTTGTATTTTTTTGTAAAAAAGTTTTTTTACGTTTATGTATATATGACATACACTTATACACTTATATACTTATTATATAAAGGCGTTTTTATTGATTTTTCCTTATGCACACATGGGGTGCGTCCGACACGTTAGACTGCAATATTTTTAATGAGATTGGTAAGTAGGGTAGGGTGGGGCTTGAAGGTCCGCGGGTAAAAAGGTCCACCATGTCGATCTCAGAAATTATAAATGCGCGAGCGAAACAAATGACAGGCGTATGAAGGGGATACGGGAGGGGTACCCACGCGGCCCCGCGCAGTGAGCTTGCGAGCGCCGACTAGAGTATACGCAGTCACGGTGCTAAAAATTCACGTAAGTAAATTTTTTCACGTCACTTATTTTTAGTCTAACTGTTGTGCTTATAAGATTACGGAACTGAATTTTTATTAAATGTGCAGTTTAACGTTTACTGTTTAACGTAAAGCCATTATTTATTGAATTGTCTGTGTAGATTTTTCTCTATAACCTCAAACTTCAATCAACAGACAGTTGGGTATAAAGGTCCACTCCGGACCTTTAAGCCCCACGGTGGACCTTTTAACCCTATACAAAATATATCATGTTATGGTATTCTTTTCAGAATGCGGAATTACAAGAGAACCACCGATAGAGGTAAAAAGTCGGTCCAGATCATGCAACGTGCGGCTGAGCTAGTCACAAACGAAAATAAATCCATACGTCAAGTTTGTCGTGACTACGAAATTAGTAAAACTTCTCTAATAAGATTTATTGCACGCCTAAAAGAAAATCCAGAATCACCACGATTTGGTTACGGGACTCCCAGACTAGTATTTAACGCTGAACAGGAATCTTCTCTCAGTGAGTATCTGCTTACACTTGCTCAAATCTTTCATGGTTTAGGACCCAAAGATGTTCGTCGCTTCGCATATGAATGTGCCACGAAATATAATCTTCAGATGCCAAATACATGGCTTGCAAATAAAATGGCTGGCAAAGATTGGTTACAAGGTTTCTTGTCAAGAAACGACCGTCTCTCCATAAGGAAACCAGAGGCTACCAGTTTGAGTAGAGCAACTTCCTTTAACCGAACGAATGTTGCAGAGTATTTTGATAAATTAGCACAGGTCATGGATCGTCATAGATTTAGAGGGTCTCAAATATGGAATGCCGATGAAACGGGCGTATCAACTGTCTCCAAACCCTCCAAAATTATAGCCGCTAAAGGGAAACGAAACGTTGGATCAGTCACATCAGCTGAAAGAGGAACCAACGTTACATTACTGGTTGCCGTTTCAGCGACTGGTGGTTATGTGCCACCATTGTTTGTGTTTCCCAGGAAGAAATATCAGGATCATTTTGTACGAGATGGGCCTGCAGAATGCATAGGTGCAGGAAATGCAAGTGGCTGGATGACTGATGTGGAATTCTTGCAATTTATGAAACATTTCATTAGCTATGTAAAACCAACTAAAGATTCTCCTGTATTGCTCCTGGTAGATAATCACTGTTCTCACCTCTCCTTTCCTGTATTGGATCTAGCCAAAGATAATGGAGTAGTGATGCTTTCGTATCCACCCCACTGTTCGCACAAGCTGCAGCCCTTAGATGTCTCAGTATTCGGTCCGCTTAAAAAATATTTGTCATCAGCACAAGATGCATGGATGCGTAATAATCCCGGCAAAACCATGACAATATACGACCTCCCAGGAATAGTGCGAACTGCATTACCACTGGCGCTAACTCCCAACAATATTTCAAATGGGTTTCAAAAAACGGGCGCGTATCCATTCAATCGAGAAGTTTTTAATGAATCGGACTTCGCTCCAAGCTATGTGACGGATCGACCAAACCCTAATAATCAACAGGCACCAAATTCTACGTCTACTGAGCCGTATACAAGTTCTGATTTACCCGCAGCTATTGAAACTTATCCACCTATTTCATCCATATCACCAAGTTTGTTAATACCTAGCGACCCAGCAGCAGCTGATTTATCTACCGCTTCGCTTTTATTGTCTGCTAGCACAGTTGGTGTGATAGAGCCAGAGCCATCAACTTCCCACGCTGTTCTATCCTTTTCCAATGAGCCCCAGCCATCAACATCTACGAGTAACGTGTTTTCTCCCGAAGCTATTAGACCTTACCCTAAGGCTGGAGCTCGTAAGGGAACAGGGGGAAGAAAGCGACGCAAGACAGCAATTTTAACAGACACACCGGAAAAGGAAGCACTGCTTTTAGAACAACAAAATAAGAAAAAGAAAACTGTTTCCCGAAAAAAGGCTGTTGATCAGAAAAAAAAGCAAGTGAAGAAAACAATTTTAACTGATAATAAAAAGGAGGACAGTTCTAGTTCGGAAGAGGAATGTTTTTGCTTGGTGTGCTGTGAATCATACCTGGAGAGCATTCCTGGGGAAGGCTGGATGCAATGTTCTAATTGCAAAGGTTGGTCCCACGAGAAGTGTGTTAATCCTTCACTGTCATCTTTGACCTATATGTGTATTAATTGCGATTCAGATGACGAGTAATTGTAAAAAAGTTATGTTGTTTTAATGTTACTTTATAGGTTTCGGACCAAAAAGCTGGAAAATTAAGACTGAAATGCTGTGCCATAAGTTAAAATAAGTAATCTTGTTTAGTTTTTTTTAATTAAAATAAAGACTGGTTGATTTAAAATCGTTTTCATTTATTTACTTGCTTTAATTAACCTTAAAAAACTATTTAATTATACTGGTCCTCTTTACCCCAGAACCGGTCCTTTTTACCCCACCCTTGGGGCAAAAAGGACCATTCGACTTGACTTTAGAAAATGCAAATATCTAGTTGTATAGACAGACATTACTTATGTTCACATGTTCTTTCTTATAAATGAAGGATAGCAGTAACCATTGCTAAAAAGATATTTTTCTGAACCTTATACATAAATAGTTACAAGGCAATTTACGTAAAATGGACCTTTAAGCCCCACCCTACCCTACATAGGTATATTACTCAAAAACAATGGGTATTGTGCCGACTCTAATAAATATCATTTTTATGCGAAATACCTGTCTATTCCTGTTTTATAGAATTAATTTATAATTTTTCACGTAACTTATTATAGTAGGTTGACAAATAAGTGAAATAAGCAAGCTCCTTCATAAAATTCCTTATACCCAATGAATTCCTTATTTTTTATTTGCTCAAGAAAATCGAAAATCAGGAACTCTAACAGGGTTTATTTTATCATCAAATTATTTTACCAATTAATAAAGAAGGCTTCCACATCTATTGTCTCTGAAACAATTTCTCTTTACCGCCAGCCCTACTAACTCAAAACGTAATATGATTTATAGGGCAACCCCTCAGAAGATTAACCCTTTATCCGGGGTCAAACGACACGAACACGCGAGTTCGTGTAGCCCGACACTTATGATTTTGTTATTTATTGTCTTTCGTCCCGGGCAATGCGATATTTCAATCTTTGGCAGTATGTTGTGGCTAATTGGTAAGTTATGAAGGGAGGTCTTAATTAGGAAACGATTATGTTACGACTTTCGCATCATATTTTAATTCTATTTAACGTTACATTACAGTATATCAACGATCAAAAGTTAGAGTTAGTTTATTTTCGGCAAAACCGAACTATGCCGAATTTAAGATTGGTGCAACAAGGGAGTGACGGAAGCAGTGCGTCAGTCTACAAGGTGCTCTGAAAGTCTACCTATTCCTTGAAAGAGGGTATACTAGAGGTCATTTCCAACAAATTAAGCCCTACAATTTTTGTTTTTTTTTCTATATTTTTTTCAAGGAAAACCTCTAAATTTCAAAAATGATTAAATAAAGAAGGCTTTTTTTTCACTCAGGACCTTTTATTTCTGAAATTATGGGAATTCAGGGCATGTATTTTTTTGTAAATAAAATATCAGTCATTTATCATCAGTCAGAATAAAAACGAATAAGTGCCGAGAGAGAAGTAGTTATTTTTAAACTAAGTATTTTATTATTTTTGGTGATCAGTCTGAAAATTTCAACAATAAACTAAAATTACGTCTGGCTATATAACCCCTATCAATTCAAAAAATTGATTTAAGTACAGCACTTTGTCATAAATCTACATTTAAACGAAGCACGTTTAGTTCCAGTGCGCGTGAGAGTCTTCTATATCGCGCGTCAAACTAGACAGCCATAACGCCATTTCACTTACAAACCGAGCTAAACCACGCTTCGATGTATCATCTTAAAATCAAGTAACAAATTTATTTCACTTTGACAATGCATCTATAAACAATGACAAATACCTAAGAACTTTTAGCTATTTATTTTAGATTCAGTAACTCTATAATCGTGACCGATTATTTTTTCGACTACTTTTGTAATGACAGTTTTCCTATTAAAGAAAAAACAACTTGAAAATGTTTTCCAGTAAATTGCTTTGTCACTTCGGTAGTCACTAGTCAGCGGCAAATGATGGGTTGAATGAATGAAAGTGATGGCTTACTGCTCCTGCATATTATATAGGTAGTTTAAGCAGGTAATTTAAACCGGAAAACCATATTATTTATACGTAAAACATCAACCTAATAATAACTCTTAAACGTCTAATACTAAACACAGCCCTGCATACTTTTACGCATTATATCACAGCCCAGTGTTCCAGTCTAACGCAAGATATAATTAGAAAAACACCACATATCCACATAATGAGGAGTTTCATGATCCAGGAGTTAAAACAAAACGATACTGCATCCTCTGCCGATGCCCCAGGGATAAGGTTTGAAGATGTACTCTTTTAATAACCGTTTCCACTCAACAGCCAACACAAATAGCTAAAAAGATTAGACGCATTGTACGGTTCGCGAAACAGTTCTGCAATTTTTTTTTTACAAGAAAACCCAAAACTTTTACGTGTTAGGTAGGTCTTAGGTACCTATCTAAAAAAGCGAATTTTCTATGGCTTTGCATTAGGTACATTAATTATGTCCTCCAAAATTAATTCCAGAATTTTTGAGAGAATATAGTTAGTTCTTAGATCCGGATCTGAAAGAAAAAAAGAAAGAAAGAAAAATATTTTATTTGGGACACGCACAGGAAACACAGTTAAGAAGGAGCATAAATAAAAATAACAAAATAAATATTATATAAATGCCTAGGGGAATAAAATAAAATACAAATACTAGAATACCTAATAAAAGAAAACAAAAAACAAAACTCGTAGACTTTTCATTAAACTTTTGAAAAATGAAAACGGCGACTACGATCATTGTTGACCAGACATTTTTGCTTTTCAGGTTAGAAACCACACAGGAATATTACGTAAATACTTATTTATAATTCATTTTCGTTTCGTCTAAAAGTGACACCGGTGACTGAAAAGTAATGCGGAAATCGGTTGTCATGGTATGGCATGTGATGCGGAGGCATGAGGAAAATGTCGTGAGGAAAGTTTTGAAAATGAATGAATGCTATAAGAGTAGGGGAAGACCAAAGAAACGATGGATGGACTGTGTGAAAGATGATATGACTAGAAAGGGGGTGACTACCAAGATGACGACTAATAGAGAAGTATGGAAGAAAGGGACATGTTGCGCCGACCCCAAATAAATTGGGATAGCGGCAGGATAATGATGAATTAATTCTCGTTTAAATTCAAAATCACTTTAGTACCTATTATGGTTTGAATTTTATATTAGACAGAACTTTGGACGCAAAACCTTAATTTTAAAATTGTATTATTTCAAGTCAAAGGGGTCTCTTTAAGATTATTATAATAATAATCTCTTCTCGTATACTTAGCAGTAAATTTTAGCCACAGAGGGAATATTTTACGGGGACTAATTGTGGCAATAACCGAAGTTTGTGTTTAAAAGGGGCTGGCTGAAACAATTTGCGAAGTGTTCAGTTATTCTCGAGAAAATTTTAAAGCTTCCCAAAATATTCGTGTAAGTTTTTCGGTATTAGGACGAAAACTATACTTTTTAATTTTATTTGCGACTGTTTATTTTTTTAAACCATCAGAAAATTAAGTCCATAATTATGTATCTTAAGTGCAATGTACTAAGTGCAGTATTAAGCAACAGATAATGTAAAAAAATGCAATAAAGGAAACAACAACAAACAATTCAATGAGAGTCAAAGTAAAATCTTAGGGACTGCTTAAAACTGTATCAAGCATTTAAGCTCCTAAACAGTCAAAGCTCAAAATATTGTACCCAGTGAAATATATCACTCAAATCGAATCATATAATGCACAACCTATTAACTGTCATAATAATCCCAGGTGTATATTATACGATATCTTAGGGCCTGTTTCACCACCTACGATTAAGTTCCTATTAACTTACTTAGCAGATAATTTCATACAAATTCTGTTCCATTATTTTAATTTATTCGGTTAATCGACGTTCGCACGGTCGAAAAATATCGCGGCGATTTTTTTTTCGCGCACTGGATTTTCAACGCTCTGCTTAGCGCCGAGAGTTCAAAATCCAACAGTGTGTTTTTTCGACGCGCTAGAATATACTCTGTTATTGTTAAGTTGGATTCTCAACGCTCGGCTTAATAGCGAGAGTTGAAAATCCAGTGCGCGATAAAATCCCGCCGCGATATTTTTACATCCGTGCGAACGTCGGCTAAGTAGTGGCTATTCGGACATGGAGAAATAGGCCCTTAGACTGCCTCGTTAGTCTAGTGGGCGCAAGCACTACTGCTGAGCATGAAGTCCTGGGTTCAATTGCCAGGTTGGGCAGTGTTATTGGGTTTTTTATCTGGGATTTCTCAGCAGCAGTCCGGAGTCTGGATTTGTGCCCGGTTGATGACAATAGGCGCGCCCCCTGTTGCATGGGACTTAAACATAACTGGCGAAATGTTGCTGTACTTTTTTTTTATTTTTTTTTTTTTTTATTTATTCATGGTTTACCAACAGATGTTACAGCTATACATACACAAAATAAATAACAACAGATCTTAGTTCTACTGCACACCCAATCACAGGTAAACACAACATGCGATTATTTTAGTTTACAAAGGACAGCAATTTATTGTACAATATTGGAGATATATCTATATAACGAAGTGCCAGCTTGAAAGTAGGCTTAAACTATAACTAAATTGATGCAACCTAACTTATTTGTTTATGTTAGTATTGCGGATGAATGTTTCTAGTGTTTCTGTGTGGATATCATTGAGATCACTGTATTCATTAACTAACTTACACAGCCGTGGAATTGGGGAACTAGTGCCTGACTTAGTTCGATGGAAGGGTGGGACTAGAGGAGTGATCGGCTTTCGTGGCTGTCTACGTGGGACTCGAAAATAGAATTTGCTTAGGAGTTTCGGACAGTCACTTTTATTCCTGAGTAGCTTGTAGACAAACCTTAGGTCCAGGATATCTCTCCGTTTCTCAAGAGACGTCATTTTGAAAAGGCCCAGCTTATAGCTATATGGTTTCCTTTTGATTTTATCCCTACTGAGAATCCGAGGTAGTTTAAAAATCTTTTTTGCACTCACTCTATCCTAAGGCAATGAACAGCGTAATGAGGCCGCCAGGCAGTGCTACAGTATTCCAGAACACTGCGAACCAAAGTGCAGTATATACTTAGATACACCTCTGCCCAACCCTTCGGGGAAACAAGGCGTAATGTTATGTTATGATTAGATTTGGTCATAACACTCTTAACATAATACACTTTAGTGTTAACCTGACACCATAAGTCAAATATTTTTACCTTCAATATTTTTCTGCGGACGCTACGTCATAATGTTGCTATACGGTTGCGCCGGCGCATCTCAGGTAGCCTGATTTACTGCTGTCTTAATGAAACCTGTTATATAACTGGAATTATTTATTATTTTGTCCTAGGAACGAGTCTAGGCAGCAGCTTCTGTCTTAGATAATAATTAACTTTCTATGACTGTAGTTAGCTTGGTACTGTCGGGGCAAAGAGTGAGGGGAATATTAATGATGCAATAATAGTAGTTTATTATGATTATTTTTTAATAATAGGGACTGTTATATAGTTTACGGTAGTGTAGAAGACGGGATTAAAACTGATAGGATTTTAATTTACTACTTAGTTATGTAGGTACATGGTACATAATTTACAATTTCCTTCAATTTATTTCAGACGGTATTAATTCCAATAAATAATTCCAATAAGTAATTCCAATAAATTATCGAAAACTGGTTTTAAAATATTTTAGTGAGATTATTTTAACGCCATCTTTAAAATAATGACCCGTTCAAACCCATGTAAACAATTTGAAACAACTTCGAAAATAGTTAAACAAACAACATTCATCAAGTTTATCTATGTTCGAAAATTCCTAATTTGAAATACAAATGCATTTTTTCAAATTTTGAAAAACAAAAGAGATAACACCTCTTTGGTAAGCTAACCTCATAGTAATCATGGGTCAATCTAAACTGGTCGTTCGAGAATCTTTAATTATGTTATTAAAAGGAAAAAAATGTGTTTCCTATGGGCATTTCGTCGACTTTGTCGCTTATAGATGCCATTAAGAACACATATCTAAATATCTTAAGAAATCTATCGTAAGGCCGGTAAAGACCGTAATTAATATCTTTGGAAACATTCGAAGTAAAAATTCGTGGCATTCGCGAGTACTGATGGTTCGGCTGATCAGGATTTTATAGAGCTGCTATTACTGTGTTTTTTTGAATAAGTGACTGTGCTACAGTGGCAGTGGGTCAAAAAATGTTAGCTAAGTAATAAATAGATGGTAATCTAACACAAAGTCGGGTTATTTACTTCATTTATAACTCAAGAACAGCGGGACCGATTTTTACGTAGTTTGATTTGTTGGATTTGTCTCCGCCCGGATACAATATACGGATACATACGGATAACAGGAAAAATTAAAAAAAAAATACACATGAAATTTGCACAGGGCCACGTCTGTTGGGTCAGTTAATCTTTCTTAAAGATCTATTTCACGTTATTTATAGTTGCGTGATTTTATTTATATAATTAACCATTTATGTACACACAAATAAAGAACAGAAAAACTTTTTTACAAAAAAATACAACCGACTTCCAAAAACAACACTACAAAGTGAAAAATAACTTTAATTTCGGAAGTCGGTGTCTAGTTAAATGTATTTTCGTTTTTTGCAAGTTGTTTTTGGAAGTCGGTTGTATGTTTTTTGTAAAAAAGTTTTTATTTTGTACTTTTTAGTTGTGGTACCTACCCCAAACAAATTCTAATACCTCTACCTGCAAAACAAACTAGAACATTATCCATATAAAAGTGGGGAAAAAATACGTATTATTGAAGCTAACTCAAAAACTACCGAAGCAAAGTTAATCAATTTTATATGGGACCAATTGTGATGTACCCTCTTGAATAAAACAAAAAAAAATCCAAATCGGTCTAGCCATCTTCGAGTAATCGGGGAACATACATAAAAAAAAAAGGTTCCGACAAATTGAGAACCTCCTCCTTTTTGAAGTCGGTTAAAAATACGTACAATGGCAAAAATGCAATGACAATGGCAATGGATGGTGTTTCAATGGCAATGTTAAAAGTTTTTTTATTTGCTTAGTTATTAATCACAAAATCAAAATGATACTAGAATTTGGGGTTACATTGTTGTCTATTTAATTTCAGTGATGAACAAAAATCGAAGAATTCGTCTTGAGATAATAGTGACTGGAACAAAGCAAAATAAATGGACGTCTATTAGTAAAATTGCTGATGACATTAATCCCCTCGGACATGGCCGGTTTCCTCACGATGCTTTCCTTCACCGTTTTTTCACCTTTCGATCAACGCAGGATGGATGAAATGGCGACAGGTTACAGGAACAACTTGCGACCCACGGATGCCCCTCAAGTTGAAGGGGAAAATTTACAAGTCCGTGATAAGGCCTGTCGTACTTTATGGATCGGAATGCTGGACAGTGAAGAAGACGGATGAAAAAAAATTGCATGCAGCGGAGATGAGAATGTTGAGATGGATGTGTGGAGTGACAAGAATGGATAAAGTGAGAAATGAGTATATAAGAGGAAGTTTGAAAGTGGCGCCAGTGACAGAAAAGTTGAAAGGGAATCGTTTGTCTTGGTATGGGCATGTAATGAGGAGAGACGAAACGCATGTGACTAAAAGAGTGATGAATATACATGTTGATGGATGGAGAGGCAGAGGAAGGCCAAAGAAAAGATGGATGGATTGTGTGAGGAATGATATGAAAGAGAAGGGAGTGAATGATAGCGTGACGGTTGACAGGGGAGAATGGAAGAAGAAAACGTGTTGCGCCGACCCCAAGTAAATTGGGATAAGGGCAGGAAGATGATGATGATGATGATGCTTTCCTTCACCGTTTTGAGAGAAGTGCTGATGAAATTATTCACACAAAGTAAGGCGCCTGCTTGGGTTCGAACCCACGACCGACTCCGACTCCGATACGTTACCACTGGGCCACCACTGCTTGTTCTATTGGTGTTCAATAAAGAACACTCTATCAGAATCTATATTTTTGGTCTATGCTGAGCCCAGTTTCCAAAAACGCCCACTCTCCACGCGGTATCATCATCTCCGTGAATTCCGACACACATTGTTCTCAGTTGTACACAGTCCAAATGTCGTGTTGGTAATGATCATTTTTTTCACAAGATCGCATCTACAGCGGTGTTTATTTATTGAACGTTTCCACATAACTTCTTACCTTTATTAAAGAAGCAATTTATTAATGAAACAATTATTCAAGTGTTATCGCGGCATCTGTTAGTCGCCGAAAGTCGTGTGTATGGAGGTAGGAACGTAGGTAGGTAGCGGTTATGTTGTGTTGAGGACTTGGGGGTATTTGTAACAATACTTTGTTGGTAGTTTTTGTACTTAAAAATCCTAAGTGCAATTAATAAAAAAAAATTGACATGGAAAATTAATTATTTTATTTATATTGATTAAATTAGAATCATTATTATTGTCACCAAAATTTGCATGCTGTATTTAGGCGAAATATATTAGGTCTTTACCTATGAAATTGCCGTTCTGCAGTACTGGCCATTTCAAATCAAAATAATTTTTGTTTGGCTAAGAATTCTAATTTCAAATTAATTTTATTTTAAAAACATGGATTTTTTTCCCAAAAGTAGTCATTTGTTTATTGATTAGTGTTACATTTTCATCGCATTTCAATCTTTTTCGTCATCATGGATACGCTAAAAATTCGAGTAATTATGGAATATGAGTAGGTACCGTCGTGGCAGCAACGCGGCACAAGCGGCACGCAACATCAACGACGTTTACGGAGCTAACACTACAAACCAACGCACCACTTGTTATTGGTTTGCTCGCTTCCGTACTGGAAATTTCGACCTGAAAAATGAACCTCGCGGTCGTCCGAAGACTTTGGTCGACAATGACGAATTAAAGGCGATTGTGGAAGCTGATGATACACAATCTACGGCTGAATTAGCAGCAGCTTTCGACGTTAACGTCAAAACAATATTGGTCCATTTGCGTCAAATTGGCAAGGTAAAAAAGCTTGACAAATGGGTGCCCCACGAACTCAATGATCGCCAGCGCGAAGTACGCGTCGAGACGTGCCTTGCACTGCTCAACAGACACACAAATGAAGGAATTTGGAACCGCATTGTTACCTGCGATGAAAAATGGATTCTGTTTGATAACCGCAAGCGCTCAGCAAGTTGGTTGGATCCTGGTTCAGCACCTAAACAATGCCCTAAACGAAAACTTACCCCTAGAAAAGTGATGGTCACTGTTTGGTGGTCTAGCGCCGGTGTGATTCATCACAGCTTCTTACCAAACGGAGTGAGCACTACTTCAGATGTGAACTGTGAAGAACTGAACACAATGATGGAGAAGCTGGCACATCTCCAACCAGCATTGGTCAATCGCTCGTCTCCGCTGCTCCTGCACGACAACGCGCGACCTCATACTGCACAGCAGACGGTCTCCAAGTTGCAAGAACTGGGGTTGGAAGCTCTCCGTCATCCGCCCTACTCACCAGACCTTGCGCCTACAGACTACTACTTTTTCCAGAATTTGGATAACTTCTTGGCGGGAAAAAAATTCAATACCCGAGAGGCAGTACAAAATGCCTTTGAAGAATTTGTTGCCTCCCGTCCAGCTGATTTCTTTAAGAAGGGCATCAATAAACTGCCACTGCGTTGGCAAAGATGCATTGATTGCATGGGTGATTACTTCGATTAATACAAATAAAAAATGCATGAAAAAATTCGTTTAAATTTTTTCATACAAAACGGCAATTTCATAGGTAAAGACCTATTATCATATATTATAAAATCGGTAAAAATACCATCAATCAATCTGCCTAGCCTTTCACAACTATGTTGAGGTCGGCTCACAGTCTAACTGGATGGAGCTGAATACCAGCATTTTATATGGAGTGACTGCCTATCTGACCTCCACAATCCATTAACTGGATAATACGATACCCCTTGGTAAGATTGGTTGTCAGACTTTCGGGCTTCTGACGACTGTCAAAGATCCACGAATGACAGCCGGGACTAACGGCTTAGCGTGCTTTCCGAGGCATGGAGGAGTCTCGGTATGTAAAGATGGTCACCCATCCACGGACCAACGCCAGCAAGCGTAGCTTAACCTTGTAAAAATACCATATTTCAGGCAAATAAATGAATCTAAATATCTACCTATCTATCTAATAATCTCGCAAACTATAGGTGAATACAATTATTGAATTAAACAATAAAGAACAGTAATTAACTATTTTTTTAGGATAATTATTTGATCTTACCAACTCAAACCTTCTTTAACG
Organism: Cosmia pyralina; assembly: GCA_946251885.1. NCBI lineage: Eukaryota > Metazoa > Arthropoda > Insecta > Lepidoptera > Noctuidae > Cosmia > Cosmia pyralina. Next base: position 16,891,213 of record OX276342.1, on the reverse strand, counting down.
AATAAATAAATAATTTACCTTCGTACATTATAATAAGTATCCAATTACACAAAAAAAATGTACCCCACTACGTATCCAATGAAAGTGCTGTATCATAGTTTTGTTATATTTCCCAAATCCTGCAAAATTTTCACAGAAACAGTAGATAATTTCGCAAAATCTCCCTTTACATATTTCACCGCAACATAAAAAAGCGATACATAAGTCTTATTCAGTGTTGTCAAACCGTGCTTTCCAAAATGTTCACAGTGCGTGTTATGACACTTGCGTTGATCAAAAGTGTCAATCTCTCGTATAATATAAATGCAGTTTGCGTTTTATAAGAATGCCGAAACAAGTTATTATGACAGTAACATCTGATGTTATTTTGCAGATCTGCTAAAAAAACCGAATAAGATTATCATACTGAATTTTTTATATTTGTATTGGTGCCCATACGGCATCATTATTTTGCTGTTAGGCTGGCCAAAATCACATACTGTGTAAGCCAAAAATTTCTGTTTTGTAAAATTAAATCTCAAATCATGGCTACTGAAGATGTTGTAAAATTAACATCAAAACTGCCGAAAATCTGATTAATTTGGAAAAGTCTTGGTTAAATCATCTGCCTAGCCTTTTCCCAGCTATAACAACAACAACAACAACAATACAACAATAATTATATCATTTATTCTCTCTTCACAAAGCAGACTTATAGTTAGTGTGTACAAAAAAAAATATTTCAGCTGTATTCCACCTTTGTGAGAGACTGGTGCCTGATATAGGTTTTTGGGAAAAACCTGTGTTACAGGTCAGCTATGTTGGTGTCGGCTTCCAGTCTAACCGGATGCAGCTGAATATCAGTATTTTACATGGAGTCTGCCTATCTGACCTCCACAACCCAGATACTGGGTAACACGATACCCTTTGGTAAAATGCTTGTCAGACTTTCGGGCTTCTGACGACCCGTAACAACTGTCAAAGATCTACAAATGTCAGCCGCGACTAACGTCACGGAGGGGTCTTGGTATGTAAAGATTCATCCACGGACCAACCGCAGCAAGCGAAGCTTAACTTTACTTAGCCACAGTCGTAATTAAATGTGATGATTAAATGAAAAACACAATGAGAAAACTGATGAACCTTACGTAAAGTATTCATAAGCGATAATAATTGTAGGTACATTGATCATTTAGCTTTTTTGATCAATTATCGCTGATAGTCGAAATACAGGTTTTGCTTAGTTCGGCTACGTTGTACTAAAAACTAGCCTATATATTAAAAAAAAAAATATTAAACCAAGTTTATGCTAAATCCAAATAATGAACTCTGTCTTAGTAACTTATTCATTCCCCCTACAAATTCCTGTTAGCCAACTAAACCAAGTAACAAAGACAAAACCAAATTAAGGTGGTTATAAGTAACAAAAAGTGTGAGTCGTCGGCCACCGACGTGCCGTATTCAAAACAGTTGAGAAGATCTCTCTCAGGACATTCCCACATCTAGACTACTTTGGTGTAGTTGTCCAATGCTGTCGACACGACCGAGAAAAATAATTTGAAAGTGGTACTTACAGATAAAGAAAGTAAAGATCTCTATTTATGACATTTCTTCTTTAGGTTAATAATAATTTTCGAAAATAAATGAACTTATAAAAATAAATGATAACAAAACATTATTTTTGTAATAAGCACATGCGTAATACTCTAAATCTTTAGGTATATATATTATAATCTAATCCTAGGTATTGTATAGAACACCGGATTATACAGATTGCCGGTAACTCTTGAACCTAGAAAGCTGAAATTTTGCACATAGTTTTCCTTTATAATGTAGACAAGGATTAAGGAAGGAATTCCCGGTTGTACGGTCAGCAACAGAAGTCGGCGGTTAACACTTCTACTTTTTGACATCATCTAAATTAACACAAAATGATACGATAACCTGCTTTTTAGCATTTTATTTATTACTTGTCTAATAATTTTCTTTAAAATTTATATCCGATTTTAATAAAGTATTTTTCTCAGTAATTAAGATTTAGAAAACTCAACTGTTAATCGACTTGTGTTGCTGACTGTACGTTCCCGTGGAATATTTTCCGACATCCACGTGGGCGAAGCCGCTGGCAAAATCTAGTAACTAGTTAAAAACGATACAGCTAAGTATGTTATATTTTAATTTGATAGTTATATATTTATTATTTCATTGCATTTGAATACGATATTATTTAATATCATTGAACTATTCGGCACCTATCTTCACATTATAATGAAGATTGAATTTTAAGACTGGGATAATAAAATCTAATATTCTGTTTAAATCACATTCAGATTTCAATAATGATAATGTTTAAATACGAACCACAACACAACAAACATTAATTGAAAAATATTGAGTTTTATCCGTCATGGTGGCAACTCCAACCAAGACTTTTATTTTTATTCTGGTCATTCTTCCAAGTTACTTCCAATTTTTATATTTTTTTTTTTGCCATCAGTGCATAATCCTATAATCCGTAGATCATAAAACTTCATCAAAATCGATATACCCATCACTTTAATTTTGGTCAAATATGCTATCATAATTACTTTCCTCGGCCTTATAAAGGGTTGTAGACCAACTGTCATACTCAAAGAAATAATTAATTTTCATGACGCAACATCGTCAACAGTGGAAAACGCAATGTCGTGCCCCTTTCTCGGTATCGGGCATCGTCGGAGATCGATGTATGTAGATCCGACTCTATTAACATATGCCACGTCTATTATTTCACGAATTTAGCATGCAACGGTAATGCCAGACTGTTGACATGTGATCCTGGTATATCATTTGAAACTTCTGTATTAAATCTTGGGTTGAATGTTTGAACTTTCTAATAGTTTGATGTCCAAACATGGGTATTTCAATCAGTTGGTGGATGGTACGTTGTGTTTGCACCTATTATATCATGAAAGTGGTTATTAGGGACTCTTCATGCAAATAAACTATCATTCTTGCACATTTGGTTGCATCGTGGGCTTCTATGCACTCTTAACTAACCCACAGAAGTACAGTTAGATTTATTAAATGTACTATCGACAAACGCCAAGCGTTTCCAATTTCGAAACAATTTTGCTTGCAAGCTACAATAATTTTAGAACAAAACAAAGGACCATAGGGGCAGGGTGAATCAGTGCAGTGTATACAAAAAGCAACTTTAAGGTGTAAAGGCATCCATTTTCTCGATAGTAATTTATAATTAGGTATAGATTGATAGAATGTTGGTTCGCTGCCTTGTCTAGTGGTCGCAAGCGCTACTACTGAGCATGAGGTTTTGGGTTTGAATCCCAGGGCGGGCAGTGTTATGGGTGTTTCCATTAAGATTTCTCAGTAGTAGCCCAGAATGTGGATTTGTGCCCGGTTGTTGGCAATAGGCTCGCCCTTATTACATAGGACTTGAACATAACTGGTGCAATGTGGGTGTATCTTAACTATGAGTTATGAGTACACCTCTGCCTAATCCTTCAAGGAAATAAGGCGTGATTATGTTGATAAAGTAACTGAAATGTCTTTTCATATAAACATAACTAATAAGTAATTGATGAAAATCATTTGGTTTGTTTTTAAAAGGTTGATGGTTCATTTTAAAAAGGGTATTTTCTTTAAAATGGGTCATTTTAATTGGGGAAACCCATTTTGTGATTTTTTTAGGGCTAAGTAATAACAGCCGCACGGGTCGATCGATCTAAGCTTGCTGCGGTTGGTCCATGGATAGGTGACCATCTTTACATATCAAGACTCCTCCGTGCCTCGGAAAGCACGTTAACCCGCTGGACCCGGCTGTCATTCGTGGATCTTTGACAGTCGTTACGGGTCGTCAGAAGCCCGAAAGTCTGACAACCAGACTTACTAAGGGGTATCGCATTACCTAGTAATTGGGTTGTGGAGATCAGATAGGCAGTCGCTCCATGTAAACTACTGGTATTCAGCTGCATCCAGTTAGACCGGAAGCCGACCCCTAACATCGTAGGGAAAGGGCTAGGTAGATGATGATGATAATCTTTTATTAAAATAAGCGAGTATGGCATAATTTTCAAGACCGTTATGCAGCTTGGTGGCAGTAAAATATTTTATCTGCGTGTGAACATGTGAATCATCATCTACCTAGCCTTTTCCCAACTATGTTGGGGTCGGCTTCCAGTCTAACCGGATGCAGCTGAATACCAGTATTTTACATGGAGCGACTGGCTATCTTTCGTCCACAACCCAGTTACTGGGTAATACCATAACCCTTGGTAAGGCTGGTTTTCAGATTTTCGGGCTTCTGACGATCCGTAACGACTGCCAAAGATCCACGAATGACAGCCGGGACCAACGACTTAACGTGCTTTCCGAAGCACGGAAAGGGTCTTGGTAAGTAAAGATGGTCACCCATACACAGACCTACCGCGGCAAGCAGAGCTTACCCTGATCGATCGATCCGTGCGGCTGATATTACTGAGCCACAAGCCCCAGCAAAATAAATGCATAAACAACTTATAATAGGTACTAATGCCATGGGCGGAGAAAACCAATCCACACAGATCTCCTATGTCCCCACTTTCATCCTCGTTTGACACACGACTTCACCCATTCCCTCGACGTTGACATACGAAGTCGACAGTCCATAAACAGGACAAACTGGCCCACACATAAAGCACATAACATACTAAATCGCTGTACACATTCTAGAAAGTTCCAATGACTAACGCTAGAACGTTGTGCGTAAAGCACATACGACCAGCGAATCATAATTCTCGGTATGAAAGTTGTATCTCAATAAGTCGTCGAGGCAAAGGAAGTTATATCAAATATTATCACACTATCATTCATTGGTGACGTTACTTTCCGCTGCGTATGCGCATGTTATGGATGTGGTGCAAATGTAAATGATTGTGGGAAATTGAGGTCTTGTTTCTGATTAGATGTTGATCGCTATATTCGTAGAAGATTTATTAGGTACCCAGTTGTGTTTTGTTTATCAGTGAAAATTATGTGAAGCAGATATCAGATGCTTCACTCTTTGTGAAACTCGGTCTGTTCTGTCACTTTTAGTCAAACGTCTGAATACAAAATTAATACATAAGTAAACCAATCCCACGATGTTGGATTTCGGCACTCAACATCTATCACACACCTACCGAATGATCGAACAAGTGCGTGTCAGAACACGCACAATGAAGGGTTCCGTAGTTGAAAAGAATATTTCCCAAAAACAAATTTAACAACGGTTCCCAAAAAAAAAAATTATGTCATAAAACTACAAATTAACAATTTTCGGACTTTTTCCTTTACTTGTGCTGGGAGACCTTGCTTCTTGCCAAATTTTATTATTCTATGTCAACGGGAAGCACCCTATAGGTTTTGATTTACTTACGACAGTTGCGGGTATCAAAATGTGTCGTAAAATGGCCGTATTTTTTTATTACGTTGACTTAGAAGCTTGATTTTTTTTAGAACTGTAAAGGACCATAGACGTACGTATTTGATATTAATTTTAACTTAATATCTCCACGTCTCCTTGAGAAAAAGGGTCTTGACAGACTGTCAGACTTGGAATTTTTTTTATGAGATAGAATTACAAATTAACAATTTTCGGAATTTTTTCTTTATTTGTGCTGTAAGAGCTTGTTTCTTGCCAAATTTCATGATTCTAGGACAACGGGAAGTACCCTATAGGTTTTGATTTACTTGCGAGTATCAAAATATGTCGCATAAAAATGGCCGTATGTTTTTATTACGTTGACTTAAAAGCTTGAGGTTTTTAGGACTTCAAGAAACCATAGACTTACGTATTTGATATTAATTTCAACTTGACACCTCCACGCGTTCCTGAGAAAAAGGGTCTTGACAGACAGACGGACAACGAAGTGATCCTATAAGGGTTCCGTTTTTTCCTTTTGAGGTACGGAACCCTAAAAACTAAATGAAACGAGCAGATGAACGTTCATTCATAAGTAATTTTGTCGGTGTGAACGTAGAATTGAACGAAAATGAACATTCACTCGATTGAAGCTTCTGATATCAGCATAAGGAAAACTAAAACTACTTGAAAAGATTACTCACTAAAGTTTAATTTCAAGTTATTCTATTTCATCATTATCTAATAAGTCTCTTTCCATAACTGGCTGCAGATTTCCGTCGCTGTACTTACATGGATGATAGATTTAGACTGCATTCCTTACTGCCATAAAACCTACTAAGTTTGGTAGACGGATTGGAGACCAGAGAGTTGATGTATTCATAGCTGAACTTTATTTTTTTACTGTGTCAAGTGGATGTCTTCTCCTCTTCTTAGTGGCATCTTTCTTTGTATATTAATATAAACACAATATGATATTCAATCTAAGAATTTATTATTTTGCATTCAGCTACCTTAGCTGCGATACAGTTCATAGTGTGCTAATCTTTGTATCATCATTTATTAACCGACTTCAAAAAGGAAGAGGTTTTCAATTCGTCGGAACCTTTTTTTTATGTATGTTCCCCGATTACTCTAAGATGGCTGGACCGATTTGGATTTTTTTTTTGTTTTATTCGAGAGGGACATCACAGTTGGTCCCATATAAAATTGATTAACTTTGCTCCAGTAGTTTTTGAGTTAGCTTCAATAATACGTATTTTTTCCTCACTTTTATATGGATGATGTTCTAGTTTGTTTTAATAACACAATAAAAACACAAACTTTTGACTTTTTTTTTCATTTTTCTTTTATTGTGTTTTAATGACACAATAAAAGAAAAATGAAAAGAAATAAAAAAATAAAAGCATATAAAAACACAAAATTCTATAAGAGAGAAGAAAGAGAAGATTTTAATAATATTAAGTAATAATAATAAAGACTCGCCAGCCCCCACAGTCAAACTATTGACATGGTTTTGTGGGGCTTATTATATTTATAAGCTAAGTAAATCATTGTAATAAAATAAATAAAATAATAATAATAATATATCCTAATGCCAAGAGGCATCTCAGCATGACGCGAAATACACATATAGAAAAATAGCTACCAATCTATGCAGTACACAGAACAAAATCAACGTATAATTACCTCATAGCGAAAAGCGGTTCCAGCAGGAAAATCAAACATCTAAATAATTTCTCGGGCACACCTACAGATACGATCGTTAAGTGTAACAGGCGTTTAAAAGGATATATCGTTCATATGAGTCGCAATTTCTGTGGCGAGTTATTAGCGAAGGTGTAACTGTTAGATGTAGGGACGGTAAGAAGTAAGAGGTTTTGTGGAAGGTCCTGATTTGAATTTGCATTTGTATAAGTCACCTGTGTTGTTTCTAAATTTACTTACTAATCTGCCTGTCAAACATAGACTGCTCCACATCTTAGTGGGACCATTCTTCTTCATTTTGCTCTATGTAATAACTATGAACTGAAATTCAATTTTGTTATACCTTTCGAAAAGCCTCATCTACTTATTCACTGGTTATTGGCACAATATGTCTTGCTTGTATATGACAATTCAATATGACATGGTTTGTTTTCCACGACATGACTTTTTGTTTCATTTTACACTTCATTTTTCATCTTCTTCTTTTATGCATACTATTTAATTCACAATTTTGAGCTAAAAAAAGACGACAAACCACTTTTCCCCAATTGCTATATCACAAATCTCAACTATCCAAGCAATTATTTTTATCAAAGTAGCTGACCCGACAGACGCTGTCCTGTCCACAATAATTCATATAAAATTCCCATACAAAATACACTTTCAGTTTTTCCGAATTTCCCAATTTCCCCGGCAACTTTTCAAACATTTTCTTTCATACAAACTTTATCCTGACAATTTACAAACACAACAAAAAAAGAATTAGCCAAATAGATGCAACCGTTCCTAAAGTGATGCGCCTACACATACATTCACCAAATAGGGATGATGACTAAATTGTTTTCTTTTGTCGGTCATGTAGATTATTAGAAAATATTGGACACATATTTTTTCTTTTTTCACAAAATCAAAAGATTACGGCGATGCATTGAGTTACTCGTAAAACATCGCGTGACGTCACTTGTAGCTAGATTTTATACGTACAAGTGACGTAGCGAGCCCCCACTCCCCAACTTTAATGCGTGTTACATATGTCATTTTCTTAACTTGTCTTGTCTTGTCTTGTCTTGTCTTCTTTCTTTTTGTCTTATTTTCTTTACTTTTTAACCAAAAAATACGTGTCTAATATTGTTTTATTATCTGACTGGCGGACTAAATAAAATATTTTTTTTTTTACCCAGGCTTAATTCCTATTGATTATTATTTGTATAAAGATGCCATGCATTGTCCAGAGAATCTTTGGAGACGACTGCTTTACTCTGGCCAAAGCAAGTCGTCTCCACATCAAGTTACGATGAGTCCAGTCCTAAAAATAGACGTAAAGTTGGAAACTCTAGCACTCAACGTGTCATACAATCTAGTTTTCTATTTAAATGATACACTTTCGAATTGCCTCATTTGTCTAGTCGCCCCGTGGCTTTAGCATTCGATTTCCAATTGTAGCCGTGCGAAAGAACTGTGGGAACACAGAGAACATCTGTAGAAGTCACTATGCCTTATTGGGAGGCTTATCTGATTCTGGGCCCTATGTGCATAGCTTAGTTAAAGTTAGCCGGTATTACGAACAATTATTTGATTCAACTGAGCAGTAACCGATAGGTCATGTGTACGAACAATCTAAAATGTTGTTTCTTTACTAAATATGGTTGTAAACTCAGGACGCTTTGAGGCAGATCTTGACGCCAAACACGGTGTGGACAAAGATTGGTCTGCATTGGAAAGAATGGATGAGGTACCAACGTTCAATATTTTCTATAACAAGTATTTTAATAATGCATACTTAAGGTGCAAACTGCAGCAAGCAAAAACATACATTTCCAGTGAAAACTAGAATACAGTGCTTTTTAATTACAAAACAGCGCGTTTGGATGCACTTCTTTGTATTTGCAGGTTATTAATTAGATGCCGATATTGGTCCGTGGATGGGTGACCATCTTTACATCATACCGAGACCCCTGTACTTCAGAAAGTACGTTTAGCCGTTGGTCCCGGCTGTCATTCTTGGATCTTTGACAGTCGTTACGGGTCGTCAGAAGCCCGAAAGAGGTATCGTATTACCCTGTAACTGGGTTGTGTCAATCAATCAATCAACTCAGCCAATCGCAGTCCACTGCTGGACATAGGCCTCTCCAAGGTTGCGCCACAACACCCTGTCCTCCGCCTTCCGCATCCAGTCTGCCCCAGCCACTTTCTTCAGGTCATCGGTCCATCTAGCTGGGGGGCGTCCCACACTACGCTTACTGATACGCGGTCTCCACTCTAGGACTCGTCTGCTCTACCGGCCATCGGTCCTTCGACAAACATGGCCAGCCCACTGCCACTGTAGTTTGCTTACTTTGAAAGCTATGTCGGTTACTCCGGTTCTTTTCCGGACAACTCCTCGCTCAGCGCGCTATGGAGCGGGCTATGCTCGGAGTTTCTTTGAAGGATAAAATCAGGTTGTGTCGCTCCATGTAAAATACTGGTATTCAGCTGCATCCGGTTAGACTGGAAGCCAACCCGAGCATACTTGGGAAAACGCTAGGCAGATGATGATGATGATGAATTAGATACCGATATTATACAGACCGTAACTACCACATCGTTAAATAATTTCTATGTTAGTTTGGTGCGAGAGACCTACCAGATTAATAGAATTGACCGACAGGAACCGCTAGACATTGCATACGACTGCCAAACACCAGCCATCAGCATCTAAGTTTCAACTCAACAATTACATACATGTACCTAATGAATCGACACTTCACACACAAATAAACACTATTTAAACAACATTCGCTTAACAACATGATAAATTCGATTGACAATCGCGCGGCAACAAGGCTCAGAGTTGTACACAATTGCTCGTACTAATTTAAGAAGCGGTTCCTTATACAGCAGTAGGAGTGTTAAGAATGTACACTTGATAGGCGTTTGTATGAGTGCAAGGGAAGTACTTTGACGGGCGCGAGTAAGGCCTTATAGGGTTGTCGTGTAGTGAAAAATTTGCTCTTCAACCCCCCTTAATTGGGTGTCGCGTTGTTTTACATGGTGTGGACACACGGCTTCAAGGGTTGGTGAGTAGCTTTTGGTCGATTATTTTAAAATATGGAAAATTTTGGTGTAAAAATGAAGGGTGCGTTTTTGCGACACGCAAATTGAGCAGTGCTAATTAAATATCAACAAACCGTTTGAATAAATTATATTACTCAATCTGTTTAGCCTTTTCCCAACTGTGTTGGGGTCGGCTTCCAGTCTAACCGGATGCAGCTGAATACCATTATTTTACATGGAGCGACTGCCTATCTAATCTCCACAACCCAGTAACTGGGTAATACGACACCCCTTGGTAAGCCTGGTTGTCAGACTTTCAGGCTTCTGACGACCCATAACGACTGTCAAAGATCCACGAATGACAGCCGGGACCAGCGGCTTAACGTGCTTTTCGAGGCACGGAGGAGTCTCGGTATGTAAAGATGGTCACCCATCCACTGACCAGCCCCGGCAAGCGTAGCTTAACTTGATGGATCGTCCCGTGCGGCTGTTATTACTTAGCCACGAGCTCCTCTGAATAATTTATATTACTGTAATAGTTTTTTTTACTAGACTAGACATTAGAAACATTTAACAAAAGATTTTTATATTTGGATATCTTAACAAATCCATTAATTTATTAAAATACTAAATGTATAAGTAACCTTTAGAAATACAGCTAGCAACATACTTATATCCGGCCCTTGATCTACTTTGTAATTGATGCGCATCCTTCAGGAACCTGATTCAATTATGAGATAAAAAGAACGACGCACAGGACTAGAATAAGATTCATCTTTATGCCTTTTTCTTTGGTATGGATTAAGTCATTCAACGGATATATTAATGTGCAATCTACTGATAATGATAACATTATTTCTTCATAAATGATTTATGAGCGTAAAATTGTTGTGTACCTACTTAATCAATGACTAATTGGACAACGTTTCTAGTTTTAATACATAAAAGTGTAGTTTTGAACCAATTTGCAGAAAAATTATCATTTGTCAATTATTGGTTTTGTTAGAATAAATAAATAGTTTGACACTGACCTCTCATATTGTAAGGAAATCCTATACAATGCGAGATCGGCTTATACTGGAAATGTATAGCTTGATCTGTAGCCGTGCGTACCTCATTTTTAAAATGTTATACTGTGGGTGGATTTCACCAATGAACCTGAACTTGGTTCTTGAAAATGTTATCTACCTTCTGAACTCATTTAATTATTACATCAGGTAAAAAAAAACTAAGAAGACACCACATCCAGACAAGCAATGTAAGAAAGAAAGAAAGAAAAGAAAGAAAGAAAATACGTTTATTTGCGGTAAACATGGCGCAAAGGACAACAAAATAAAATAACAATGTAAAAAGCAAGTAGGTAAAACTAAACCAATGTATGCCTATAAAGTAGGTAGGCGATTTAATTAATTAAACAGAAGAATCAAACCCTTTAGAACAATTTTTAGATTCAATTGATTACAAAAATTTTTTTTTTTAAACCTATGCACAAAAGTTGAAACCGCAAAAGAAACTTTCTTCCTCCTCTTTCTTTCTTTTTTCTTTCTTTCGTGTGTTCACTTGACGACAACCTAGTTGCTTTTTGCCAAAATGCTAGCCAAACTTGTCACCCGTATGTCTCATGAACTAACACAGGGCTGCCACTGATTTGTTGCGGAGACGTTTCTTTTAGCGCTGATGTGGCGCTGATTGGGACGTATGAGGTGTTTGTGAAAGCATTTTTGTATTCTTTTTGCAGTTAATGAACACTCGTTAGCTGTCGAAGAATTTCCATGAATGTGCGTTGGATTGTAACTTTGTATGCCACTGTAGGTGTGACTTTGTTTTTTTATTTTTTATATTTGTATAGTATTGTTGTGTTACAATCTAGTTATTTTAGTTATGTTTGACTTGGTTTTGCAAATGTTTCCCATGGCAATGTCCTTTTTGCGGCAATCATAAAAAACCATGTCAAAAATTCAAAATATTCGAATTCATAAAAAAAAATATTAGGTAGTCACTATATTCCCCACATAAATTTTCATCACAAATGCTCTTTAGTACTCAGGTAGATACTATCGAAGAAATTTACATCTGACCCATCTGAAAACAAATCCCGTGCACACGATAACCACATCTGTTAGCAAGCGTTACTATAGCGAGCGAGCGCTGCAAGCAAAAATAGTCCTAACTGTGTATAGATGTTTGTTTCTACGATAGTACATAGTGAAAACTGTGAAACAGAGGGCAAACTAGAAGAAATTATGAATTAATAATTTAAAATCAGTATTTATTCATTCATTTTCATAATTAACTTTACTGTACACAAAAAAAATACACATAACAAAAAATAAATGAAACACTACAAAACGTAGTTACAATGGGTGCTTTCTGCGATCTCTTCCAAGCATCCTTGGAATTGACATGTACCTACTCTAAAGAAGCCTTCAAAATCACAGTAATTTCCCAGATTTCTCAAAAACAATAAACATCAAACTTTAATATCACATTAATATTATAAAAGTGAAAAATGTGTGTGTGTTTGTTACTTCTTACCCCGAAAAATGTACGGTTCCCTAGGGATAATTTCCGACATCTACGCGGTCGAAGCCGCTGGCAAAAGCTAGTTCACAATAATTTTGCTCCACACTTTCATATGTAACGGTTTAAGTAAATTATATTTTAAATCTAAATACATAAAGCCTTCATTTACACAGAGATAAATTAATAATCTCAGGAATGGCTAATCCTAGCCGTAACGAATTAACGACGCGACGCAATATCTAGTACTTACTTATACCTAGGACTGAGCCTAGAACTGGATCTGAGGCAATCCAGGATTATAATGACGAGGCATAAGTAGTGGACAGTTTCAATGGATATAATGTAGAAGGGTCTGTTAAGGAACGCATTAAATGTTGTATTCGATTCCATCGGTCGTTTGCTTTAGTCGATAGGAATATTTGATTTGAGTAGGTGCGTTATAAAATATCATAACATAATATAACATCACGCCATGTATTCCCCTGTTAGGGTAGGCAGTGACGTACCTACCTATAGTACACCCACATGTCACCAGTTATGTATAACATTATAAACAAAACTGAGAACGGGTCTTCTCGCGATATTCCTTTTTACGAGGTAATCAGGTACCTACTTGTTTCCCGACGTTTCGACTGCCTTGTAGCGATCGTGGTCATGGCAGAACTGATGACAGCTCAGCGACGTCTGCGTAAAGTGCGGGTATTGGCATCTACCCTCATTTGGTCTTCACAATTTTTATTATTGTCACTGTCGGTACTTCTACACACAACACTAATGAAGTCTACACACTGGCGGACCTCGTCGGACGACCGGCGTTGTTATGTATAAGTCAATCTGCCTAGCCTTTTCCCAACCATATTGGGGTCGGCTTCCAGTCTAACTGGATGCAGCTGAATACCAGTATTTTACATGGAGCGACTGCCTATCTGACCTCAACAACTCATTAACTAGGTAATACGATACCCTTTGGTAAGACTGGTTGTCAGATTTTCGGGCTTCTGACGACCCGTAACGACTGTCAAAGATCCACGAATGACAGCCAGGACCAACGGCTTAACGTGATTTCCGAGGCATGGAGGAGTCTCGGTATGTAAAGATGGTCACTCATCCACGGACCAACCCCGGCAAGCGTAGCTTAACCTGATGGTTCGACCCGTGCGGCTGTTATTACTTAGCCACGAGCTCCTCCAGTTATATTAAAGTCCCATGTAATAGGGGGCGAGCCTATTGCCATCAACCGGGCACAAATCCAGACTCCGGACTGCTATTGAGCAGATGGAAAGACCCAATAACACTTTGCCTGACCCTGGAATCGATACCAGGACCTAATGTTCAGCAATAGTGCTTGTGACCACTAGACCAACGAAGCAGTCAAATTATTATATTTCTTCTTTATTTTTGTAGTGGCAACCTTGGTCGTGAAAACTACAAAACTGTGTTTATCAGTGTTGTTTACGCTGAACTACTTGGAGTTTGACGTAAGGCACGGGTTGAACAAATCAAATCAATCTGCCTAGCTTTTTCCCAACTATGTTGGGGTCGGCTTCCAGTCTAACCGGATGCAGCTGAATACCATTATTTTACATGGAGCGACTGCCTATCTGACCTCCACAACCCATTAACTGGGTAATACGATACCCCTTGGTAAGACTGATTGTCAGACTTTCGGGCTTCTGACGACCCGTAACGACTGTCAAAGTTCCACAAATGACAGCCGGGACCAACGGCTTAACGTGCTTTCCGAGGCATGGAGGAGTCTCGGTATGTAAAGATGGTCACCCATCCACGGACCGACCCAGGCAAGCGTAGCTTAACCTGATGGATCGGTTGTTATTACTTAGCCACGAGTTCCTCGGGCACGAGTTGAACATGGTGTTTAAATTAACATGGACAGCTACTGGGCTCAAACAGTATAAGCAACATATACATAGATGACTGTCTTCTTCTTAGCGTGTCGATGGCAAAAATAACTCGAAAAAATAAAAACCGGTCAAGTGCGAGTCGGACTCGCGCACAAAGGGTTCCCTACCATTATCTATAAAAACGGCAAAAAAATCGTGTCTGTTGTATGGGAGCCCCCTTAAATATTTATTTTATTCCGTTTTTTTGTATTTTTTTTATAGCGGCAACAACGAAATACATCATATCTAACTATCACGGTTCATGAGATACAGCCTGGTGACAGACGGACAGATAGACGGACGGACAGCGAAGTCTTAGTCTTAACCCTAAAAAATACATGCAGTTTTTTAAATTTGTTTGGCCCAAAATTCTACAACGCAAATATACACACAGCACATGCAGCACGCAGCGCGCGCAGCTGCGCTGACGCAGCTATTAGATCCTCACGTGTGCAGGTGACCGGGATGCGATGCAAGATGGGAGGTGAGCCATTGGCTGTGGAGACTGTGGCGATATTATGGATAGCTGACTGTCGATACGAAAAGAAGTAGAAAGTTCTAGTTTTATGCATGACCGTACTCAGTTCAAACTAAAGCTAATTCGTAATATAAAGTACAACATATCTATGAAGCCAATAAAAAATAAAGCGAGTGTCACACGGAACAAACGCGCGGCTAAATAGAAGCGCGTTGACGCGAACAAATTGACGAGCTGTATTGCACCTACGTAGTGCGAGCGATGAGATTTGATACTTTGATAATTTTTTTTTTTTTTTTTTAAATACAGTTTGCGATTACGTACTATTAATAAGACGTTATAATTCAGTATAGTTTGGATGCTACAATCCAAAGAAAATGCGCACAAAACGATGTATTTTCACTATTAAACACCTTTCAGTTGCACAACCGGCCTACGTCAAAACGACAGCCTAGTGACTTAGTGACAAGCAACTATAAGGGCGATGCGGTAAACAATTACATGGTACTAAAAACAAGAGGCAAAAACTCTGTCAATAGAAAATAGGAGCAATGCTGTGCCAATTTTGGTTTATTGCTCGTAGACCTTGCCTGAAAGACATTAATTCTCGACGGCATGTGAAGCGAAGTCAGAAACACATGAGCATAAGACTAAGAAGGTCACTAACAAGAACAAGAAAAAGAATGAAGCCCAGTGTTGTATATATAGTCTTCGTGTATTAAATGATATACAAAATACAAAAAATACAAAATGTTTATTTCTGTACCTACTAGTTTAGATTAGTTTATGATTGGAGTCTCCTTTTAAGCATAATAACACCTGTGTTAGGAGACTCCGCTCTTCCATAGCTTTGGCTGTTTGTACAACTTACAAAAATACAATAATAACTTACAAAAAAATTTTTTTTCTTTAGTTTCTGGGGCTAGGTACATATTTCTTTACTAACTAGATAACATATTTTCTCGAGCGCGTGTTCCGTGCTATATTGCCATTTACATAGAGTATAATTTTTATACTTCAAACACGCTGAAATGAGTGTATTACTTGTCCCTCGAAAAATAACATCAGCTTCATAAGAAGAGTTCTCAACACTATCTTAACATACTCTACTAAATTCCACCCACAAAGACAAACTGGTATGTTATTTTACTAATGCAACCTTCTGACATTCTCAAAGCTACTTTTAAAGTTTCAATAAAATTCAACCATCGCATGTTTTGATAAACAACACTCCACACTCTTGACATCACCCATTCTATAATCTAACAAAGCATTATACAATATAATGATTATCCAACACCTCGAACTAAAGAGAGTTTTAACAACAAACTGCATGTTTATATAATAAAATGTTATTGTACAAAATATAAGGTAAATAATAAAAGGTGTCTAGGAAGCGAACATAATTGATGATCACTCGTCGCTCTGATATTTTCAATGTTGTTCCATGAGAATTTCCGCATAGAAAGCCCGGTTTTATGAGAGGTTACCAATTTATAGTGTTGCTATTAACCAAGTAATTTATGTCTTAATACTACAATATAGTAAACAACGTAATTATGTACTAGCATGTATTTAAATCCATGTTGTAATTACTGGTAGGATGCGAAGACTATGCGTAGTGAAAGTGAGTGTTTGCTGTTGTTTTAACCTGCTAGACCTTGGGAACTTCCCGAAGACACTCGAAAGTTACATAAAATCTGTATAACTTACTCCTTAGATTATTATCTTTGAAATAAAATAATAATAGAGTTAGATTATGAGAACAATAGGCTGATATAATGACGTCAAACTTCTTCATGAAGGTTTTTACTTTGGGAATTAGCCTCATGAGCTTTCATTGCAAGGTTAGGTCGAAGATTTGTCCCGCACTGGAAGTTTACAGGTTGATAGTGAAGATGATGAATTACCACTAAGTAAACCTTGATATTTTATTTATATAAAAAATAAAAATATTTATTTTAATCTTGAATTCATGCATGATCCATACAAAATAACAAGAATGTAACAGAAATGGAAATTAATATTATGTATAAAACTAATATAACAGAGGACCTCCAAAGCGGAGATGAGATCCTATCAGCCACAGTCTTCAATATTTCGTTGTAGTATACCTATAACTACATAGATAGATATTTTTTAAGCAAATAAAATTACTCCAATTTTTTCAAGTATCAAATCCTCCTCGTCCTCTCTCCGTATCAAGTGCGGAAACAATACAGGGGATCAAGTTTACAAGCAGCTCAATTGGCCGGTTGTAATTTCGTCCCATTGTCTATATGTCCCCTGTTCCCATCCGTCCCCTGTCCCCAGTCGCCCCAGTTACTCTCAGGGGACGTCGTTACGTTCTTTGTATTAACATATTTACGAGGAACGAAAATGGCGATTATTGTTGCTTAATTTATAGGAGGGTAGGACGTCTTAGAAAAATGTTTTCCGTTTGAGTTCATTTTGTATTATTGTTTGATATTTTTTGTAAGAAAAGTTCGACTTTACGTTGGGGTTGATTGGCTTTCTTCATTTTCATTGCTGTGAGAATTAATAAACAGGGTGGGACGCGCAACCTGTTACCACAGATTCAGTAGATACATTAATTATTCTAGACCCCCTGCGTAGAAAATTTTAGTCGGTTGTTAAAAAAAAAGCGGCCAAGTGCGAGTCGGACTCGCCCGTGAAGGGTTTCGTAGCAGCAAGTTACATAATATAAAAGTTCTTGTAGTTCGTTGTAACTTTGATCGATGTTTTAATAATTGTGTTGATTGAATGAAAGGTATATTGCGGTTACGATTTATGACGTATTAAAAAAAAAACTACTTACTAGATCTCGTTCAAACTAATTTTCGGTGGAAGTTTACATGGTAATGTACATCATATATTTTTTTTTAGTTTTATCGTTCTCATATTTTAGAAGTTACAGTTACACATTTTACCACTTTTGAAAAAAAAAATATTAGAAACCTCAATATCATTTTTGAAGACCTATCCATAGATACCCCACACGTATGGGTTTGATGAAAAAAAAAATTTGAGTTTCAGTTCTAAGTATGGGGAACCCCCAAGATTCATTGTTTTTTTTTTCTATTTTTGTGTGAAAATCTTAAAGCGGTTCACAGAATACATCTACTTACCAAGTTTCAACAGTATAGTTCTTATAGTTTCGGAAAAAAGTGGCTGTGATATACGGACGGACAGACAGACAGACAGACATGACGAATCCATAACGGTTCCGTTTTTTGCCATTTGGCAACGGAACCCTAAAAACGAGCCTTATAGTAGTAGTAGTCGCATATGATGTGTAACATCTGACATCTCAACTTGGTAAAAGTACTTTCTATGTAGTTCCATACCAAATTTCAGTCCTTCACTCAAAACTTTTACAAAATATTTTCACTTCCTGTTACACACTTCCGGCACTTCCGTCTCTTTTTACAAAATCACTCCGACAGATTGCAGGAAAGCGAGAGGAAAAATGTTACACATCAAAAAAATTCAGCTGTTATATTTTTGACCGCGTAGGTAGGTCCAGAATCATGTAGGTACTGAATCCATGGTAAAAGTTGTGCGTCGATCCCTGCCATGTATTTTGAATAAGTAAATACTTTGTCATGAAGATGTTTGCTGAAGTCTTCCAAACCTTCTTAGACAGAATAGTAGGTACCAGTTTTCCTAACTCAAGCTCAAAATCCAGAGTTTATTCTGTAGTATTTCTGGATGAATTTAGGGTCTCCTAGAGCAGAGTAGACTCGACTCTAGGAGTCCCTAAATTCATAACTTTATAATTTTAATTTTATGGGTCTAGTCCAAGTTGTTGCACAGCTTCTCATCTTTAAGGCTCCTGCAGACAGGCGCTCGTCAACGGTGCTACGCGAGTCTGGTAGAACAATTTCCATGAAGTTTTCATAGAAATTGTTCTACTAGATTCACGTAGCGATGCCACATCGCGCCTATTTGAGCCTTTTTACAAAAAAAAAAACAGAACAACCAAAGACTCCCCAACTATTTAACGAACGCGCACATTTTCTATCAAAGGCTTACAGTTAGGTACAAAGCCTATACTCACATATAAATAAAATAATCCACACATACTTAACGCTGACAATAACAAATACATACATGCGACGGCTTTTAGCAACAATGAAAAAAGTCAGCTTCTAAATACCAACGGTAGGGATGGGACGCGACTCGCGACTCACGGGACGAGTTTGACTCGAGTTGATTGTTTGTTTGAAGTTTTTCTTAGTTGTGTTTTTAATAAAATATCTATGTGCAAATTTTTATTCATACAAATATATAATGTCGACAAAGATTTGCATTCCAGTAATATGAATGACCTTCACCAATAAATTTTGCGTTGACTTTTCTAGATAATTTTTGACAATTTATTTTTCTATAATTACAGATAGAGCAAGAATTATTGACATAGGAAGAATAAATAAACAACGGATAGATTTTGAGAAAAAAATGGATGGAGAAGGCTGAATGAAACTACAGCTGGTAGAAACGTACTTACGGAAAAAATGTAAGAATGCATAAACTAAAAATCATTTGTAAAAGCTTTTACCACTAGAGCTCAAAATGTATCAAGAATTATCACAACACAGCCTGCCAGTTCGATTTAAACAACTCAATTTTGACATCTGTCAAAAACAAAAAAGCGCGCCACTCGTCCACCTCATCGAACATACTTTGCACATCACTACAAAAGAGACAAAGGGTTACTCTCCACCGCAAGTCAGTTACTAATGGCGACTGCAGCCAGAGATCACGCAAACAGATCCCGCTTGAAAGCAATTAAAGCACACCAGATTCCTTAGAGGACAGCCACCGGGAGCAATCAAAATAATCACGACGATTTAACACTTTCCTACCTTAAGATAAGTGATAAACTAAGTCTTGTTACGGTCGGATATCGAGTGACGTATTTATTTTGATAGTGCTAATGAAGCGAATAGATTAGGATTATTGGTCTGAATGGACATTGTTAGGTCTTAGTAGGTGGATATACTGGTTGGTTTAATCAGGCATTCAGGCTGTGTTGTTGATTGGCTGGTGTATTTACTAGAGACGGATATTGTAATAGTTGGAACATCATTATATTCTAATATAAGTAAGCTAAGTTAGTAGGTGTGTTTTGAGAATTATCAGGATCAAAAATCGACATAATATGAGCCAAAAAATATGTAAATATAGGTATCTCTTGTCGTACGTCTTTTTTACATCGTTCTTACATTTATTCAACATAATGATGTAACGAATATTTTTGAAACAATATAATTTAAAAGAGTGTCCATGGAGGTACCTAGTAAACTTTGAAATGGGCAGCTAGCTTCATATTTCTAACTGACCGAGTCCTTGACAGTACAAAAGTGCCTGTAAATTATTTAATGGTTTGAGTTTGAGAATATGGAGGTCTATATGTAATAAGCAGTGGTAGACAAGGCTGCCAGTGACAATGCTGATGATGAATATCTTAATAGATGTATGCGAAGTAACAGATATTAAGCTAAAACTTCAAAATACTGCGACGTAGGTAAATAAAATTACTTTTGGTCTTTCAAAATATATTTCTTCATCTTTGAATTTTGTTAATTAGGTACTGATTTACAATAATTTCTTGGAGGAGCTCGTGGCTGAGTAATAACAGCCACATGGGTCCATCGAACAGGTTAAGCTACGCTTGCCGGGGTTGGGCCGTGGATGGGTGACATATCGAGACTCCTCAGTGCCTCTGAAAGCACGTTAAGCCGTTGGTCCCGGCTATTATTCGTGGATCTTTGACAGTCGTTATGGGTAGTCAGAAGTCCGAAAGTCTGACAACCAATCTTACCAAGGGGTATCGTATTACCCAGTTACTGGACTGTGGAGGTCAGATAGGCAGTCGCTCCATGTAAAATACTGGTATTCACCTGCATCCGGTTAGACTGGAACCCGACCCCAACATAGTTGGGGAAAGGCTAGGCAGATGAAGATGATTACATTAATTTCTCAAAAGCTGCAGAAAGAGGGCTTGACGCATTTTGTCACCTCTAGCTCACACGGGACCAAATTTTTAAGAATGTTAAATGAAAATATGCTTTTTTTAATCATTTAATCAGTATAGCGAAGTATTAAATTATATTAATTTAAGAGGTAATTATTAAAAACACATTTTTATTGTGGCATTTATTTATCTCATCTCAAAAAAATATTATAATACCTACTTATTGAGCTGAGTTTATTAGACAACACAATAGAAATGTGTTTTTAATAATTACCTATTACATTAAAATTATTTATTAGTTCGCCAATTGATTACATTTTTCAAAAAAAAGCATCTTTTCATTTAACATTCTTAAAAATTTGGTTCCTTGTGACAGAGGTGTCAAAATGCGATAGCCCTCTTAAGCTATAAATTCAAGTAATTCCTCAAAGGAATTCACCTGCACAGTGATATCTCTATACTATTCCAACCCAGTTTCCCTAAAAGTCACTCCTCGCGGAGTTAGATAAACACCATATAGGTAGGAATAGGCTTCGGATAAAGGAAATGGTCGTGCACTTGCTAATGAGCATATCAGACCATAACAAATCCATGGGAAAACGCCACGGAAGACAGAAAAAGACAGCTTTTGGGAAAGGAAAGGGATTTTGTCTTCAAGGAATGTACGTCAAAGGACTTTTTAATGTAAGTATAGTCAGCAACAAAAGTCGATTAACACTTGCAGTTTTTTAATCTTAATTATTAAGCGAAATATTTAATCCAAATCGGAACAGAAGTACTTAAAATTTCCAGAACATTAACTCTTAACAGTTCAACGAAGAAAAGGAGTTTATCGAATCATTTTGTGTTAATTTATATAATGACAAAAAGTAGCAGTGTTAACAGACTTCTGTTGCTGACCGTACCGGGTAAGAGGTTCATTCGGGGAAACAGTACCTACAGCCTTACCTGTTTAACCATCAAGCAGCATTGTGATCCTGTTCTAAATATACTAGTGTAATTACAGGCACGAGGGGCTTGTGGCTAAATAATAACAGCCGCACGTGTCGATCGAAGGTTAAGGTACGCTTGCCGCGGTCGGTTCGTGGTTGGGTGACCATCCACAAACCGACCGCGATATGTACGAGACCTCTCCATGCCTCGGAAAGCACGTCAATGCTTTATAGGACAAAAACTAGACATAATATTAGTTTTATTGTTATTACTGATATGGTGGCAAGACGGGTTGTCTGACTTTCGGGCTTCTGCCGACCAACATTTAATGACCGTGTATAGGTCACACGGTCATTAAATAGACCAGAGTCACCACTTACAATTAAGTTGACTGGCAGTCTTTCCCAACAAACACACAAAAATATAATGATTCATGGTTTTCACAAAGCTTGGAAAGCAGTCTTATTACATGATTCAGATATTCAACATAATAATTCAAATTTAATATAATTTGTTCAATTTAGGCATTATCAAACGCTAGTATCGAAACACATCAATTTGTTTATAGGGTTAGCAAGCGTTGGAATAAACTTATTATATTATTACCATATTATTATACCATACCATAACACAATATACAGGGTGTTTGGTGCATCGTTTGCCAAATTGAATTGGCCGAAAGAAGAGGTCATTTGCTATCGCTTCAGGCTCAAGTACTCATTTTTGGCCACATCGGTTTTTTTATTACAACTTTCTAATTTTTATTTTGAAAAACTCCAAAACTCAGCATTAAAGCTTAAATTAAAAAAAAGTTTTAAGTGTAGTCGTCAAATTTCATTTTTATTTACATATGTACTGTTGTATGGCTCTATCAAATTTAAAATTACTTGCCAGTTACATCTAGTTTTTTTTTAATAAATCACAAAGTTTTTGGAAAAATAAAAAATGAACTTAAAACTCAACTTTAAATAGCTATAAAAAAAAAACTAAAAGCGATCGGGATCTTCGAATTATTTTAAAAAGTTCTCTAGTCTATCCCCTTTCCAACGGTATGCAATGTGTTAAAAAACTCTTTTAATATCTTTAATAATTAGCTAAATGTGTAGTCGAGACACATCAGGCTGATATTGGATATTACGTTTAAAACACTAGTTTTCGCATAAATTACATGCTATTAGTAGATAGATACTGTTATCTCACGTCTTACGTAGTCTCTTATCTCGTTCTTACATAGGGAACTTTCCTCGAAATTGAAAAAAAAATACATTATTACAAAAATAATCATTTATTAATAAGTAATTTAATTACATACTAATCTTACAAGTCTTGTTCAAACTGTCTACCACTATTGCGTATGCACGCGCGACATCTTCGTCTTATCTCAACTGTAGTGGTGCGTAAACGCATTTCTGCTTTGATCGTCATGAAAGCCGCCTCAATGCGTTGGACTAAATCATCTCTTGTCTCAACTTCCGTGGCGTAGACGAGTTCTTTGGCCCGTCCCCAGACGTAAAAATCCAACGGAGTTAAGTCTGGAGAACGTGGAGGCCAAGGAATAGGGCCATCCCTCCCAATCCATGAGTCCGGGAATGCATCATTCAAGTACTCCCTGACGGTTATTCTCCAATGAGCGGGACAACCGTCATGTTGGAAAACAAAAGACCTGTCTTCACTGAAAATTGGCAAATCAGCTAATAATAAGGGCAACTCTGTTTGCAGAAATTCTAATTCTTGTAAGATTAGTATGTAATTAAATTACTTATTAATAAATGATTATTTTTGTAATAATGTATTTTTTTTTCAATTTCGAGGAAAGTTCCCTATGTAAGAACGAGATAAGAGACTACGTAAGACGTGAGATAACAGTATCTATCTACTAATAGCATGTAATTTATGCGAAAACTAGTGTTTTAAACGTAATATCCAATATCAGCCTGATGTGTCTCGACTACACATTTAGCTAATTATTAAAGATATTAAAAGAGTTTTTTAACACATTACATACCGTTGGAAAGGGGATAGACTAGAGAACTTTTTAAAATAATTCGAAGATCCCGATCGCTTTTAGTTTTTTTTTTTATAGCTATTTAAAGTTGAGTTTTAAGTTCATTTTTTATTTTTCCAAAAACTTTGTGATTTCTTAAAAAAAAACTAGATGTAACTGGCAAGTAATTTTAAATTTGATAGAGCCATACAACAGTACATATGTAAATAAAAATGAAATTTGACGACTACACTTAAAACTTTTTTTTAATTTAAGCTTTAATGCTGAGTTTTGGATTTTTTCAAAATAAAAATTAGAAAGTTGTAATAAAAAAACCGGTGTGGCCAAAAATGAGTACTTGAGCCTGAAGCGATAGCAAATGACCTCTTCTTTCGGCCAATTCAATTTGGCAAACGATGCACCAAACACCCTGTATATACACAATAACACAATATATATGTTATTTTTACCATAACACAAGCATTAGGTTGCTTAGCTTGGGGCTAGATGGCGTTGTGTGATATGTCCAAACATATTTATATTAACATATTTATTATTATACAGTATTCCATCATTATTGAAACTGTAGATAAAGATTGATTTACTAATCAGATGTTGAATATAAAATAGCTTAGAAATTGGCGTATACATGATTAAAATATAACAGGACACTAAATTTATGAACATAGTAATTAGTTACAAACTGTAGTCAAGGAATAACAAATTAATAGAAAAATTTGTTCGTATTTTGCATAGGATTAAGCGGGATCCAGACCATAAAGAATGTTTAGCTAAGGCATTAACACGTTCAAACACGCATTATCCTCCCCCACAATTGACTCCTACAACCTCGTCGCGATGTGCAACAGCCAATACATTTGCTGTCCTATCCTGAGATCAGCATAAAAATCAATGGCAACTGCAATCGTAACCACATCTGCAGTGGCTACTATGCAAATACTTCGGTTATCTCTTATGATACACCGTAAACTTGTCCAGACTTCCATCAGGGAAAGAGAGACCTTATAGGACTTGAGCTAGGGTTCGTTTTAAATTGGAGGGTTCGTTAGACAATAAAATAATGCAAAACATCTGACGGGTAGTCTTGTATACTCGATTTCAACTGGTTTATCAACATACATTTTAGAAACGGAATCATTTTTCATTCAAAATATTAATATACAACTCGTTTTCGCTGGTATGTTGTTTTAATATTGACCATATTTTTGGATTATAATATTTGTTGATTAATTAATTAACTATTTTTGACTGTTTCTATCTGTCATATTCATGTTTTTATGCAAATGTATTTTAATTTTAATTTTAGTTTTTTATATTATTTGACTACTTTTAAAACTGATGGAATGGTCATCAGTATCTATGAGTTTTTGTTAGGTAAGTATTATTTTAAACTCTAAACCTTACATCGTTTGAAACCACGGAATATTGCGACAAAACTCTAATAGTGATATATTTTTCAGGATTTGTATGACCTGACCAAGCTTTCAAAGCTGACTGAAAGAGTGATGACAGAAAAATAACCGATTTAAAAGCAAAAAAGCAGCGACGACCAACTGAAGGATGTAACCTGACGTGGGCTCTTTCTGATCATGTGCTCCTGTTACCATACTGCGAGGATGTCGGAATCACTCAGTGCAAAACAAACCATAGACAATTTTTAAGTGTTGAGGCACCAACCGACGATTATCCTTGTTTGCACTATGCAAGAGCACCCAAGGACAACCCCTGTTTGGTGCAGGACTAATGCAGAACATGGAAACAAAACATATTGGGCTTGGGTGGCTATAGTGGACTGGGAACCTTGAAGTATGGAAGAACTATGTCCCTTGCCTGGTCAATGTTATATAATATTATATACACGGATGAAATGGCCGGGGGTGACTTGCACACTCAATAATGGGTCCCCGAAAACTATCGCTACAACAAAGTGACGTATCGACAGGAGGACAACATTTCCTGAGATGCTTGAGGAGTTGAGAAGTATTCCACGGCTATCAGGACTATCCCCGAAGTACGGTCAAGATTACCACCACATTACTAGAATACTTCCTTCCTCCGAGTACGTTTGCTCTTGCGAATCTCCACTCAAGCCAGTCAATAAAGGCAAGAAAGAGGCAAGAGCTCTGTTCCTCGTCAGTGTTCACTCCAGCCGGTCAATAAAGGCAAGCCGGAAGTGAGGAATAAGACTTCTCCCGGGAGATAGGATCCGCGGGGTCGCTACTGCCCAGCAGCTTGCCACATGCTGAACTACGGGTACCTCTCTTGGTCGGGCTCCTCACCCTAGACCTGTTTCGGCAAAGTAAACTCTACCGTCACAGACCCAGAGCTCGGATCGCGCAACCCTCACTACGACGCGACGTCAACGTAGAGATACAAAGGCGGTGAGGTTATAATTATTACTGTTTTAGTGGATCTTATCAAAGAGATCCCAAATTGTATGCGCAACATTATGGTGAAGAGAGCCATATTTAATCTTTTGTCGCTTCAAGAAAAATATATTTATGGACGGCACCACATTTACCACGCTACAATGAAGGCCAAAGAGACGAGACGACATAATCAACGAAGCAACAATGTAATTTCTAGATTCTTATTCCGAGATGTCAAAGCGTATAAAGTTTTAGTACGGGTAGTGCAGTTTATTGCAACATGTAAGGCCGATCGAAGTACCAACAGTTGTAAGAGCATGTTCACAAGAATGAGCGTTTGATATTTATTAAATGACTATGCATGGAAGTCTATTGACTACATGGAGTGCTTGTTATTGTACTTTTTTTGGGATGAGTTATGTAATAAAATCAGAATAGTTTAGGTTTTATAAACAGCCTAAACACTTGCTTTTGTTCAAAAAACTTATTGGGTTCGTGGTGTTCTAATAAATCAATAGTAAAATTGATTCCATGCTAAGCTGGAAGCAAGTTTGTAGTATGCAAGACGCGTCATGGCAATTCATCTATCAACTAAATCTAAACGACACTCGTGATGAGACTGGTTTAGTTCTTCTAATATCTACGTCAGGAAAATGTATTTGCAGAAGCTTCTCCCATTTATCTCAATTCAAATTCTTTACATCGATTTAGCTTTCACAATATCACTGGTATCCAAAGGCCATACTTCCAGAATTCCAGACCCTTAACTCATGTAATCCAGACAGTTTAAGTCAAGAGCCAGTGTTATAATCGAAAAATAATAACATATTTCGGAAGCGTTAATAAACGGCCAGTATGAACACGCCCTACCTCGCGGTAGCCGAAAATGCAAATCCGATCCAACGCGTCGCTTACGCAACTTTATTATTCTTATTTTAAATGTGTCTTTATTTTTAAGACTCACTTTTTTCTTTTATAATGTTGCCTTTTATTTATCTTTTATCTTTTTAGCCCATCCCCGTGTCGTGAGCGTTGATTGCATTCGTGAGTAAGAGCCAGATATTGTAAGTTTTTAAAGGGAGCCGCTTGATCGAAACCTTTTAAAATAAAGTGCATTGTCCAAAGAGTATTGTTTTGTATATCAAATGTTTTTGATGCTTTTATAATTGCTGTAATTGGCGTTTATGTTTTGTACCTGCGCCTTTATAAATCTTTAGTTGATGTGATCATTTATTGAAGTCATTCACAGTACCGTATTTTTATTTTGATTCAATATATATTATGCTGTCTTGTCTAGGTGCATCAAATTAGAAACTGGTTCTTGTATCCAGAAGTTTTTCCCTGTCAGAAAATTCGTATTACCTGACAAGAGTTTCCTGACAGATACAGTTACCTGAATGAGGTTAAGATAGCTAAAGGTAGTTGCACCATCCTAAGGAGTCAGAGTGCAAACCCATCGCATGCCGAGTTGAACCAATTACCTACACGGTGACTCACTTAATTCTGAGGAACAGAGTAAAGTCGGTGACTCACTCAGCTCCGAGAAAGTAAAGTACCAACCGCTTCGGTGTTTGGTCCACTTCGTACATTTTCGTCAGATGACCGTCAATGTCACTCGTCGAGGGTCGGTTGAAACGCATTAGTAGTGACGTTTCATTAAAAACTGTGGGATATAAATATCTTCTCCTATTATTATAAAATTACGTACAATTTTGGCAAAATCTTTAAATCACTTTTATGGCCCCACACTATCCTACTAATAAACTCGCAACCCATTCCTA
The DNA here is from genome assembly GCA_946251885.1 of Cosmia pyralina. NCBI lineage: Eukaryota > Metazoa > Arthropoda > Insecta > Lepidoptera > Noctuidae > Cosmia > Cosmia pyralina. The sequence goes on along the minus strand of OX276342.1, from coordinate 16,863,144 downwards.
ATAGACCAATAAAAAAAAAACTTTAGAGTGGTCGCAGATTTCGTAACACTATTCTAGATTCTAGGTCTTCACCAATTAGATTCGGAGGCTAGGCTGGTGAAATGTCGCGTATTTCCAAACGCGTGCGCCAGTGCAACGACCCGCATACCGACAACCTGCTCTATGTGATGACAGAGTACTTGTTAGTTGTTTCGTTGTACGGTATAAAGTATAAGAGGATGCTAGGAAGAGGTTGCATTATTTGCATATCTATAATTTATGTTATAGGGCTGATTTGAAGGTGGTTTTTGAAAAGCTGTTTCTTCGTATTTTGAGAGACGAGAAGTCGATCTGCATTAGAAATATTATATGGGCTACATTTTCATAGGCCCCAGATTGGTGGAACTAAGGTAACTGGACCTCCTTTGACTTACCTGAAAGGACTAGAACAAGAAATTATTCAAGAAGTAAAACATTTGGCAAATAATCAAGGTGCAGGGATTACAGTGGTAACGGCCTCGACTTACGTACTGTAGGTCGTGGGTTCGCACCTAGGCAGGCGCTTTACTTTGTGTAAATTATTTCAAAACGGTGAGAGAAAACATCGTGAGGCATGTCCTAGAACTAAAAATTCGAAGACATGTGACATCTACCAAACTGGACTGGGCCCGTGTGGTAGATTAAAGCCCATTCCCTCTCGAAGAGAGGAGGCATGTGTTCCAGCGGTGGGAACATTAAAGGCTGATTATGCTCCCTCACCGGGAGCATTCGTCTGTAATGTAACAGTTCAAGATTCGATTTGGAGCATTACTATATTACCATTACCTCGGTTCTCCTCACTCACTGATCTGCTCGACTCTGAACGATTACATTACCTACAGGCGAATTTTAAATTAGAATTTAGTGGCTGAAAATCTTGGTAGGTACAGTCAACGCATAAAACCATACAACATAGACATATCTTTAAATCGTGCGTAGCAGTGAAGACGCTTTTCGTTGTGCAAGTGATGTGCTGTTAACTGTAGGTACATATCTTAGATATCTGCCAATTTACCAAAAACGAATATAACGATAGACTTAGCACGAAAATTCACTCTTATAAAAAATTGCAAGCCACAGCTTACAAATTGTACCACACAACAACCAGTAGCACAGAACAGCAACTAACACTCCCGTACAAAAATAGTTTCAATCACACGCCATTGATGCACTGACTCTGTGAGTCTGTGTCCTATTGAAACACAGCAAATTGTTCATGTCCGTTGATTGATGCTTCAAAGGGGCAATATAAAACAATGGGGCAATAGGCGAATGGAATAGAGCACGGGCGAATTTGTGAATACGTATTTTTGTGTTTCTATTTTCACGGATATCGAATTTTTGTTTTGGATATTGGGAAAGAATACAAAGTATCCAATGGGATATTTTTACGAAGTAGGTAAAATGAAGAATGAAAGGGATTTGCTAAAGTTTGTTTTTGGGGACTAATTTTGTTTACTAGCTCGTGAAATCATTGGACTTGCTTACTTGATAAGCTCATATTAGGAGATGCACTGCTTATAACAATAGATTATTTGAATTAGCATGTTTTGAATTAAACTAATTAATTTGTTTATATCATTTTCAATGTGTTTTTTTTGTCACAAAAATATTTACTGATCTGTCACTTTTAAAAAATATAGCACCATTTTAAAAATATAATAAATGTTGCAAGGTGATCAAAGATAATTTATATAACATTATAAAAAAAAATACGAACGTATTTTATAATCGCCAGATGTGCGTAGAATCGAAATTAAAACAATAAAAAAATACCAAATCCGAACCAATCACAACCATTCGTTTTATGACAATTGTAAATCGATGTTCAGTTCAACGACTTTAGTGTTTAACTACCTAATAAAAATGACACTATACATTTTGATAAAGAAAAAAAAAGTCATTAGAAGATGGCGAAAAATAGTCGCTTTTTAGGGTTCCGTAGTCAACAAGGAATCCTTATAGTTTCACCATGTTCGTCTGTCCGCGGCTTAGCTCAGAAATTCTAAAATCGGGCAAAAAAAAATTAAGATAAGATAAGATATTCTCACCACATATTATAGAATATAGGGGGGTTAAAGTAGGGATGATATTATTTTTGTCGTCTATTTCATGGTGTGGGGCACAGGCCATTCAAAAATATTGCACATGTGTTAAAATCATTTTACGATTCAGGGATGCGTTTGCGTAATAGCCTTAAAGTGCAATTTTTTGTTAGAGTCAAGTGCATAGATATATTTATATTTCTATGGTCAAGTGTTACCCCCTCCCCCCCGCCTGGTAAATGGTTGTTCTTGGATATGTGAAAAAATTCACGATAGTAGTATACAGGGTATAAGTGTAAACAGTGGCAACATTTTAAGGGGTCATTGTACTCATCATTATACCTAACAATATAAATCAGCTGTTCAGTATATATATGTTCGCATAATTCGTCAAAATGTAGGGAACGGCTGATTTTTTTTTCGCGATTTCAGGTTTGGTCCCATAGTAAAAGTTGTTCATAATGATGAGTACAATGCCCCCTAACTTAGGCTTTACAAGCTAACTAGTGATAGTCGACCAACTTACAGTTGTAGTTGGAATGTTTGGGAGAAAATGTTTTTCTTCTACATTGTTGTTTGTTCTTGGGATAAATCTATCCCTACTACGGAACCGTTCCTTGTGAATTGTCCAACACGCACTTGGCCGGTTTTTAATAGATAAAGTTGGGAGATAAAACTTTTAGAACACAATAGTAAAATACTATAAAACCTATGAGAAAAATATGAAGAGGTTGTAAATTAGAAAGAACTTTGTTGTTAGCACATGAAATGATGTCATTTTGTTAATTTGCATATTGACCTTGTATCGTAAAATGTGATATATTAGAAGATTATGGTAATATTTTAGGATGTTGCAGAGAGTGTTAAAAGATTTAGGATTTTTTTTAACACTATGTAGAACATTAGATTGGTGTTTGGCAACACTTCGTGATGTTTGTGAAATTGGTGTCCTTTCTAAAGTTTTTCAATACGTCAGCTTTTATTTTCGGAATCAAAGTAATGTATCCGGTGAATAGATAGCCTACTTAAACTTGAGTACCTCTGCCTTCATCATCTGCCTAGCCTTTTCCCAACTATGTTGGGGTCGGCTTCCAGTCTAACCGGATGCAGCTGAATACCAGTATTTTACATGGAGCGACTGCCTATCTGACCTCCACAACCCAGTTACTGGGTAATACGATACCCCTTGGTAAGACTGGTTGTCAGACTTACGGGCTTCTGACGACCCGTAACGACTGTCAAAGATCCACGAATGACAGCCGGGACCAACGGCTTAACGTGCTTTCCGAGGCACGGAGGAGTCTCGGTATGTAAAGAATGGTCACCCATCCACTGACCAACCCCGGCAAGCGTAGCTTAACCTGATGGATCGACCCGTGCGGCTGTTATTACTTAGCCACGAGCTCCTCCACACACGAGTACCTCTGCCTTAAGTACCTCAAATCATTAGGCAGGGAAGAATTAAAAAATCACATCCTTCGCTACCGTAATTTTACTGAAAACTTCTTGTAATTAAAAATACATTATGTATTAACCTAGCTGCTGCAAATAAAAGGGCAACTGAACTCATTGAACCGCGTTCAATATAACAAACCGGGACTAAAATATGTACAAATAGGAACCAGTCCCAACCATCTTCAACGGACATCACAATTACAATAAATCGTTCCTTTTTCACTGTAACAACTCTATCAACTATGGAACAACTTTTTTTCAACAACATAGACACAGCCATTAAAAACTAAATATGACATAATCTGTCACTATTGATGTATGACTTATCTGAGCTGCATAAGATCAAACCTCAGTAATTAGCGTCAACAAAACGTATACGGTCTGAGCCGCAGGCAATATTTACATGAAACATTACAATAAATCACTCGATTCACTTTCCTAAATTGATATTGTAATCCGTTTGCTTCGTTTTGTTTTTGTTTCTTATTGAATAAATGAAGACGTTGCTGTGATGCCGGTTCGTTAAATTGCTATCTCCTGAGTCTGTGCTCCGGTGGAGTAGGGTTTCATTGTACCTACATTTTTTCGACGTGAAAAACAATAGGAATTTATTATAATTAATCAAGTTTGCTGAAGTGAAGGGCCGTAGAGAAAGAACGATTTGTGAACTTTCAGCTATGTTTTTTGTCTTAGTGTCGATGGTATAGTCACCGATATTGTATTATGTTGAAGTGGCTAAAGTATGATCTTATCGTGAAAGAGATTCTTTTAGCAAATGCATTATGAGGTTGTCTATGAAATTAGATATTTGTTAAAAAAAAAATCTGCGGACATTATCATGGATAAAAAATCAAGCAATGGTTTTGACGGAATATATCTCCCTTATTCATTTGAATAGAAAACTGTAGTGTCACTTGACTAATATAATACCTAACTCAAAAATTCTCCAACTTTCGTCTCCACCCCATTCCTATTCCCACTTATCGCACACTCCGATACAAAATGGAGAATCACGATGTACAGAAGCTCTGAGTTATGTCCCCATCCTGCAGTGATATGTTCATTTCAACAATAAATATTGGTGGCCAATTAAACGCGAGGGGCTACCGTCCGCGCAGGCGTCGCGACGCGCTGTGATGTGCTGATCTTATCGGCCGATAGATGGCGTTAATCATAATAATGGAGGATAGGCGGTTAAGGCGTAAGTGTCGTAAGAAACTGAGTATGTAAATTGTGAAGTCCCATATGTAATGTGTGTATGTAGGTAGATAATTCTTGTGTGATTTAATCAAGTCTTTTTAACCGACTTCAAAAAGGAGGAGGTTCTCAATTCGTCGAAACCTTTTTTTTTTTTTTTTATGTATGTTCCCCGATTACTCGAAGATGGCTGGACCGATTTGATTTTTTTTTGTTTTATTCGAGAGGGTTTACATCACAGTTGGTCCCATATAAAATTGATTAACTTTGCTTTGGTAGTTTTTGAGTTAGCTTCAATAATACGTATTTTTTCCACACTTTTATAAGCATGATGTTCTAGTTTGTCTTGCAGGTAGTGGTATTAGAATTTGTGTGGGGTAGGTACACAACTAAAAAGTGAAAAATAAAAACTTTTGTACAAAAAAATACAACCGACTTCCAAAAACAACACTACAAAGTGAAAAATAACTTTAATTTCGGAAGTCGGTGTCTAGTTAAATGTATTTTCGTTTTTTGCCACCGACTTCCGAAATTAAAGTAAATTAAAGTTATTTTTCACTTTGTAGTGTTGTTTTTGGAAGTCGGTTGTATTTTTTTGTAAAAAAGCTTTAATGAACATTTTTGTACCATGAATGCTGTCTAGAGCCAAATGAAATAGATCAATATGAAAGATCGTTATGTCCCAATTAGCATGCTTTTGATATTGCCACTGATTACCGCCAAAAATTAAGTGTGTAATTAAGTACAAATGTTTCAATAATAAATGTATTTCCAGTAAATAAAAATAAACCAAGAAAGCTCATTTAAAATCCTCCATTACTTCTTATAAACAAAGTAACGATATCTAACAGACATTCACAAATGTGAGAAACTCATCTGCATCTGCAACTCGCATGTCGCTCGATTAAATTGTTTTACTGAATCGATTAAGCTCTCGATCTCATATCGATTCTAGATCGATTATTTTTTGTTTCGTTCAACGTTTCATGTACGCCGCCGTCTGATGTCTTTATTAAATGGCTTGAAGTATTATAAATGGTGCTGCAATACTTTTGTGTAGCATGTATTGCTACTGTTTGAGTTTATAAATGTATGTTGCTATGGCTGGTTTCATCGTAATGAGGTGTTTTATCGATATTAATGTGCAGTTTGCTTCAGAGCGGTTGTTTAATAAAGTTATTGGTTGAGCTTCTTGTAAAGTTTTTTTTTTTCTAGGGTTCTAAAGATATCGATATAGTTGGACTGGAATCCAACATTAAATAACTGAAACGATGATTGATTCTTATTTATCAGCATCTTACTAAGTGTCAAATTGTTATTGAGTTATTTTTAACTGACTTCTAAAAAGGAGGTTCTGTATTCGACCCGTATGTCTGTGATTTTCTCAAAAACGAATGAACAAATTTTGATAATTCTTTCACTAACATGATCTACTACTACTTTCAGCAAGATTTTAGTATATAATACATTATGTAGTTATGTACGAAGTTATATGCATAAATGTACTGTATCTCTGGCATTTCTAAGCCGATTTTGATGATTCTTCTTTTCGTTCGTCTTGGGCTTAGATACTTATGTAATTGTATATTCAACTATAAATGGAAAAACTTCATTAACTAATAAAATAACCTTAAAACAGCTTCAGAAGTCTTTAATTCTTCAATGCACCATAGCTTGGCACGGATTTCAGAAGTTGTTACGTTTTTATGAAAGTTTTTCTTCCATCCAGTCAATCGTAAACTATGTGTTGAGAAGAAAATTCAAGATGTTACTAGTCCATCAATCCATGATATAAGGTCTATTCATACACGAAAGTTCGTAAGGGGTCATTGTATTCATCATTATGAATAACTTTTACTACGGGACCAAACCTGAAATTGCGAAATAAAATCTGCTGTTCCCTACATTTGCGCTCGCACTAGCACTTCCCGCGCGGCTTTACCCGCGTGGATGTCGGAAAATATCCTACGGGAACGAAAATCCTTCCTTTTTCCTTGTCTATATTACAAAGGGAACCTCTGTGCAAAATTTCAGCTTTCCAAGTCCAAAGGGTTTGGGTTGGGCGTTAACAATGAGCTAATTCGTCAAAATGTCCCTGAACAGCTGATTTTCTTTCGCGATTTCAGGTTAGGTCCAATAGTAAAAGTTGTTCGTAATGATGAGTACAATGAACCCTTTTTGATAACTCGTCAAAATTTCCTTGAACAGCTGATTTTTTTTCGCGATGTCAGGTTTGGTCCCTTCGTAAAAGTTGTTCATAATGATGAGTATAATGACCCCTTTTTAACCGACTTCAAAAAGGAGGAGGTTCTCAATTCGTCGGAATGTTCCCCGATTACTCGAAGATGGCTGGACCGATTTGGATTTTTTTTGTTTTGTTCGAGAGTGTATACACTCTCACACATCACAGTTGGTCCCATATAAAATTGATTAACTTTGCTTTGGTAGTTTTTGAGTTAGCTTCAATAATACGTATTTTTTCCCCACTTTTATATGGATGATGTTATAGTTTGTTTTGCAGGTAGTGGTATTTGAATTTGTGTGGGGTAGGTACACAACTAAAAAGTGAAAAATAAAAAGTTTTTTACAAAAAAATACAACCGACTTCCAAAAACAACACTACAAAATGAAAAATAACTTTAATTTGTGGTAAAAAACGAAAATACATTTAACTAGACACCGACTCCCGAAATTAATTTTTTTTAAAATTTTATTTTTAATTTTAATTAAATTAAAAAAGTTTTTTTGATAACTCGTCAAAATGTCCCTGAACAGCTGATTTTTTTTTTTGCGATTTCTGGTTTGGTCCAATAGTAAAAGTTGTTTGCAATGATGGGTACAATGAACCCTTTTTGATAACTCGTCAAAATTTCCTTGAACAGCTGATTTTTTTTGCGATTTCAGGTTTGGTCGCATAGTAAAAGTTGTTCATAATGATGAGCACAATGACCCCGAGATTTCGTGTATGAATAGAATACAATAGACCTTATATTTTGAGGCAGTTATCGTAGTTTAATGAGACACTAATAGTGCATCTCTTATAACGACGATACCTTTTTCAGTTAAGCCCCGACTGTCGAACAGCCTACCTAGCATATACTATCTATCTGCCTCAGGGTTCGACGGTCAACTAAACAGTTTAGTGCTGTCAATAGCTCTGCCAGAGTCCTACCACAGCGTAACTGCTTAGGATGTGCGCTAGGCTGTACGCTACCGTTGTACTGTTCGCAGTTACGTAGTTATAATTTATTAGACTATACTACGTCAGCTTTTTATCTCGCTCCCATGGTACCGCTCGCAGACTGAGTGAGAGCGAAACTGAGTGCGGTGCTGGGCGCCAACAGGTTAGGTAATTGCTTTTTACGGTGAAAATAAGATACTTAATTTGAAAAAAATAAAAAACATAAGATCTGCTTTACAGTTAGTTCAGTTAGTATGCAAAGTTTCATGATCTAATTTGAATTATTTTTTTAATACTAGCGGTTTATTGTTGTGAGGTAACTTTGGTTTTCAGGGTTCCGTACCTCAAAAGGAAAAACGGAACCCTTATATAGGATCATTCGTGTGTCTGTCTGTCCGTCTGTCACAGCCAATTTGCTCCGAATCTAATGGACCGATTAAGTTGGAATTTGGTACACATATGAATTTCTGTGACCCAAACACGTACGGGTAAAGTAAATAAATGAATTTTGAATATGGGGGTCACTTTTGAGGGACAAATAAGAAAATTAAAAAAAAATGTTTTACAAACTACACCTTGTGACATGTCAAATGAAAGGGCTAACTATGAGGCTCTTAAATATATATATATTTTTTTTTTTTTATAATTTTAAAATAAATTGTTTTAAAGTTATTTAAGAAAATAGACGAAAATTTACCATTCCCCCCCTTATCTCCGAAACTACTGAGCTTAAAATATTGAAAAAAATACAGAAAATAGATCTTTACCTGTAGATTACAGGGAAACCTATAAGAAGTTTGTGGTCTTAAAATAACATGGTAAATCTATCAATATTGTGAGTACAAACTTACATTTACAGTTGGAATGTATGGGAGAACATGCGTTTAAACTACAATGTTAAGTTTGTTCTTAAAATAAATTCATCCCAACTACGGAACCTTTCATTGTGCGTGGTTCGACACGCACTTGGCTGGTTTTTTTTTTCTATAGAGAAAATTTTATGCAATCGTGTTTTTGTCAAACATTACTTAACATTAATCCTCAACTTTACCATATATCATAACGGAGGATTACGGTAAGCCATTGGAGGTAATATAGGCTATTAAAGGTAACAGAAGATTGTGTCTAGATACTTTTTTATTTTCAGATGAAATGATAATTAAAAAATTTATTACATTACTAGCTGACCCGCCAGACGTTGTCAAAATTTCAATTTCTTTTTTTTTCCTTTTTTTTTTCTTTTAAACCACCGCAGTAAAGAGGAGAATAAAACTAAAAAAAATTTATTAAAATCGGCCCAGCCGTTCTCGAGTTTTAGCGAGACCAACGAATAGCAATTGATTATAAATACACTTCTGGACACATCTTTTGGCCCACCTTGTATTTTCAGTTTCGTTTGGTCCTAGCTAAAATTTTATATTAGGTCGAGCAAAAAGTTTTTATGCAGTTTTGAACCTGGCACATTCACAATTTCATTCAATAGTCTTTTTTTGAATTTCGAACACAGAATTTAAAGAAACAAAAGACAATTTGGAGCCTGTTTGTTGATATCAAACAATCGAATACTAAGAAAACTTGGTTTTATTGGTTTACTTGGATTTAATTCTTGAAAAAGTGATTGATATCTTTGGTTTTGCAACAAACATTACTTATTCTTAACATTAAGACTAAGGTGAGGTTCTATCAATAATCTATGGATACTTCACCTGAAATCGCCGCCCAAGCTGTGGCACTTATTCAGGCCGGACACAGCCAAAGAAACGTGAGTGCTCAACTTAATTTAAGTCGATCTGCGGTCCGAAATGTTTATCGGAGGTACCTAGAGACTGGCGGCTTTGTTCGTCGCCAAGGAAGGCCACGATCTCGGGTCACAACTGAAAGGCAGGATCGATTCATCGTGACGACCAGCTTGAGAAATCGTCACCTTACCTCCATTGAGATACAAAACCAACTTCGCGACTTCCACGGAGTATCTGTGAGCGCTCGAACTGTTCGGAGAAGGTTAAAAGAACGCGATATGGTACCACACAAGCCAGCTAATGGCCCCAAACTAACGCGAGCCCACCGAACAGCGCGCCTTCATTTCGCACGCAGTCATTTAAATTGGACACAGCAAGATTGGAGCCGTGTACTCTTTTCTGATGAGTCTAAAATTGTGTTACATGGCAATGATGGAAGGAAGAAGGTCTACCGACGTAAGGGAGAGCGTTTCGCACAATGCTGCTTTGAAGAGAGGGTTGCTTATGGCGGTGGCTCATGGACTGTCTGGGGCGGTATATCCGCGAGCGGCAAAACTCAACTTGAGGTTGTTACAGGACCACGGCTGCCAACATTAAATGCTGAAAGGTACATTCGTGAGTGCTTAGAACCTCACGTGATACCATACGCGGACTATGTGGGCCCAAATTTCCTTTTTATGCATGATAATGCAAGAGCCCATGCGGCCGGCATCGTCAGGGAATATCTTCGGGATGTGAACATCACAGTTATGGACTGGCCAGCCAGAAGCCCAGACATGAACCCCATTGAGCACATGTGGGACGAGCTAAAAAGACGTGTTAGGGCTCGTCAGCCAGTTGCCCAGACGATGCAGGAGTTGAAAACTGCCATAGAAGAGGAATGGGAGATGATCCCTCAAAATTTCATAGAGCGGTTGATAAACTCTATGCCTAATCATATGAGAGCTGTGGTAGATGCCCATGGAGGCAACACGCGTTAATAAATTAAACCTTTATTTGATAAAACATGTTTTTTATTCAAAAATCAATTGCCTTTAACAAGGCGCATATCCGACTTGTTAGGCGTAGCTCCATGTCGTATGGTATTCTGAATTCAAATTTAAAACAATACGATCGAAAAAGATGGTAAAATGTATCAGGTTTAAAACTGCATCAACAGTTTTTGTTCAATCTAGCAATCATATTTCGGTAGGGGCCATCGAAACCTAAACTCTAAGGTGGGCCAATAGATGTGTCCAGAAGTGTATATAAGAAAATAACATGGAACATGTGAAAGTTTACGTTATAGTATTTTTGGTGAACCTTAGGCATTTTGATCACGATTAAATCCTACTACTGACTAATCACCAAGACATTCGTCAAACGTTTCACATACCTACAACCGTTCATTTTAGTATTCGTTAAGAAGGTATTCGTTTACAATTGATTACGAGCTAATAAATTTAAAGATGAGGATTATCGAAGCCAATTCTAACTGTTACTAAGGGTGGAGTTTACCGACTTAAAACGGCTGTTTAGATATTTAATCAGTTTTTTCCTTATGAAGTTTGACATAAACCAACTGTTTAAATCCTTAACCCGGCGATTTGAATGTTGGTGAACACAGCCCTATCTAAACTAGTATGAAAATGTTTAGTCACAGTATAATAATATTACAGTAGTTTATCTTCGAAATCTCAATCAGTCTCAGTTACGCAACAGTTCGAGCGCGCGGTATAGTTACTCACGGGCGTATTTATCTACCGAGCCGCCGTAGGTAATTAATTCAAGATCACTGCCCACATAAACCACTGTAGCTTTTACTCTGTGGTTTAGTCGTCATCCCGGATACAAAATTAACAAAAGCTCGAAAAAGAACCTTTGACCAGCTTTTTAAAGAACAATGACTAATCCCTAAAGATATGCGACTAGTCAATCCATTTCAATGAATTAAATGATTCACAAAATTATAACAAATCTTTTGCTATAACTCACATTTGAATTAAAATAAGGTATTTCCCTAATATTGTATAAATTACATTAGTTCTGTTGTAATGCCGTGTCAATACGTCTTGGGTCGCCTATAAAAAGAAATAAAACTAATAGTACATGTGTTCGAATTTGACAAATTGATTGTAGTCGGTTGAATACGTTGTTGGGGCCAACCTTGGAGCCAATGGTTGATTGGTAAGAGGTTAAAGAGCTTTTAATATACGTTGTTCCAAATAAACGCGATTATTATTATTTTAGTATCTTTAAGAGGATTAAAGAGAAAGAGAAAATTAAGCATATGAAATTAAATCATCATCGCCTAGCCTTTTGCCAACTGTGTTGGGGTCGGCTTCTAGTCTAACCGGATGCAGTTGAACACCAGTATTTTACATGGAGCGACTGCCTATCTGACATAAAAAAATTAAAAAAAATAAGATAAAGGATTTAAGACGAAAAAATTGTATAAGACGAGGATTTTAATATCTTGAAAACTGCATTTAATTTCAATCTCGAATAAATAAGCTTTGTGTGTTTTTTTGTGAATAAAATATAGATGTGATAAATAAATAGGTGTTCATTCAGAAAAATAATTGTTTTTTTTTTTAAACTAATTAAGAAGGAAATCTATAAAAGAAACCCGGACATAGATTCATTAACAACAATGTAATCCACCAAAAAAATATCTAACACCATCACAACCAACACTGGCCCCAACATTTGCCCCACAAGACTCCAACACACATGGTAAGCCGATAAACAAATTATAAAATGTTAATAGAATCGAACCTTTGACTCTACGCTACAATACATCATTGTCAGTCGGAGCGGAGAGATTAAAGTTTAGCAGACAGTGGGAAAGTTCAACCGACTGCCGGCTTGAGAGGTTATGTGTTATTTACTTATGGAAATCAGGGAAGATTGTTTGATTGCGAATTTTGTTGTAGACGATTTAGGTGAAATCTTTGACTGACAACTAGGACAAGTAGGTACCTAAAATTGAAAATCGGATATTTTTATGATAAGCTCAGAATTACTGAATCTACTTGTGGCGGCATCTACAACGCTACATGCGAACTATGCATCAAAGACCTGACGTCACACAAATCCTGCATCGTGCAAGCAGAATTTGCCGCGCGACAACTATTACCCACCAGACACAACAGCCGACTGATCGGAGAATCCTCCGATTTTCTATGGAGGATGAGTAAACTAACGGTAACGGTTTTCTTTCTTTTCTTTATTTCTTTCTTAAACTTTACACCCTGTTCATAATCATCCTAACCAATATTATAAATGCGAAAGTAAGTTTGTTTGTTACCTTTTCACGCCTAAACCACTGAACCGAACGGACTGAACACAAAACGGACATAAGGTATCCCGAAAAAAAGTACTGTTCCCGAGGAAAACAACAATAACGTTCTTATGATACTAGATGGCGCCACGTGTCTTTCGAATCATGATTGAATTATATTATTACAAGGAATAAGGGAGGATTTCCCGGTAGTACGTTCTGGTGGGATATTTTCCGACATACACGCGGGTGAAGCCGCAGGCAAAAGCTAGTACCTCTCTCTATACACTTAATTAAAATCTTACATTCATTGACACGCAACGCACAGCTTAAACCACTGGAACTAGAAGCTTGAAATTTTGCAGAGCTCATTTCAAAACGAATTTGAGCACTAAGAGAGGATTTTTGAAAGGTGACTGAAGCTAGCTTATAAGTTCGTAAGCCATCAACCGGGCACAAATCCAGACTCCGGACGGCTAATGAGAAATTCCTGAAGAAAAAAACCAATACCACTTTGTCTGACCTGCGAATCGAAACGTTACAACCAAAAATCAGTAAAAAAAAAAAAAACAGAAAAGCCTATTAAATAATATAACATTATTCTGTAACAAGATTACAGTAGTGCTATTCTGTAAACATCTCACCGTGATAACTCGGGTGAAGTGAGCCGTCATTCCACATAATGCTAGGGGTTGACACTATTGACAGCTCACTTTAAGATCACTTCACTTATGTTTTCACGGTGATGTATTTACAGAATAGCACTACAGGTTACGGGTCATCAGAAGCCCGAAAGTCTGACAACCAGTCTTACCAAGGGGGGGGGGGGGGGGGGGGTCTTACCCAGTTCTGGGTTGTGGAGGCCAGTCGCTCCGTGTAAAATGCTGGTATTCAGCTGCATGCGGTTAGACTGGAAGCCGACCCCAACATTGGGAAAAGGCTCGGCAGACGATGATGATTCTGTAACAAGATTACGAAAAGATACTAGCGAATAAATCTATTGAAACATCGATCGAGATCTAAGCGGTACTGATAAAATCTGTAAGCTAATTGAGCTCACGCGCAACAAAATATAGGTTTTGGTAAAGAATACTTAATTGCTGAATCGTCTAGTTAGAGTAAAACTTGCTCATTTACTGGGCCCAAGTACATTAGAACAAGAGAGGGAGAGAGAGGGTGAATCTTGCTATTTTTAAGTCCCATTTACCCAATCCGTAATAACAGCCGCACGGGTCGATCAATCAGGTTAAACTACGCTTGCCGCGGTTGCTCTATTGATGGGTGACCATCCTGATATACAGAGACTCTTCCGTGCCTCGAAAAGCACGTTAAGTCGTTGTTGGTCCCTGCTGTCATTCTTGGATTTTTGACAGTCATTACGGATTGTCAGAAGCCCGAAAGTCTGGCAACCAGTCTTACCAAGTGGTATCGTGTTACCCAGGCAGGCAGTAGCTCCATGTAATAGACTGGTATTCAGCTGCATCCGGTTAGACTGGAAGCTAACCCCTACGTACTTGGGAAAAGGCAAGGCGGATTGATTTTAACACGATGTAAGTTTCTTGACTGTGGAATACAATAAAATTTATGAAAAATGAGTTGCAACGTCTGAGCAGTGTTTAGACGGTGCAATTTGTATTATAATAATAATAATAATAACCCCACCGCCGTATCTCTACGTTGACGTCGTGGTGGGGCTTGCGCGCTCCGAACTCTGGGTCTGTGCCGATGGAGTTTACTTTGCCAAAACAGGTCTAGGGTGAGGAGCCAGACCAAGAGAGATACGTGAACCCGCAGGGCAGTATGTGGCGAGCTGTTGGGCAGTAGCGACCCCACGGACCCTATTTCCCGGGAGAAGTCTTGTTCTTCACCTCTGGCTTGCCTTTATTGGCCGGCTGGAGTGAACACTGACGGGAACAGAACTCCCACCTCATTCTTGCCTTTATTGGCCGGCTTGAGTGGAGATTCGCAAGAGCAAACGTGCTCGGAGGAAGGAAGTATTCCAGTAAGTGCTTGTAGGGATCTTGACCATCTTCCGGGCTCTGGGATTGTTCTGAGAGCCGTGGAATACCTCTCCACTCCTCAAGCACCTCAGGACATGTTGCCCCTTGTCGCTACGTCACTATGTGCTAGCGACCGTTTCCGGGGGCCCATTATTGTGTGTGCAAGTCACCCCCTGCCAATTTATCTGTGTATAATATATAACATTGGTCAGGCAGGGGACATAGTTCTTCCATAGTTCAAGGTACCCAATCCATGTAGCCACCCAAACCCATAGGCCCAATGTGTTTTGTTTCCATGTTCTGCAATAGTCCTGCACCAACCGGGGGTTGTCCTTGGGTGCACTTGCATAGTGCATACAGGGATAAACGTCGGCTGGTGCCTCCTCGTCATTTGAAATTGTCTAAGGGGCCTCTGCGAGTTGGCTTCGGCCCCTCGTACGCCTTCCAAAGGCCCGGGACCCCAGGGTCCCGAGATAAGCCAAAGATAATAATAATAATAATAAAAACGTTTATTTTCTCCACCACATAATGAAACTTGCTACAAAATACATAATTTGTGTATACAAAAATACATTGATGTTGTGGAGACTGGAGCCTGTACTTGTTTCTTCAAGTTATATTAATTAAGCAACAGACAATTAAATAGCACCGTGTATTCTGAAAACCTATTTTTTAGAACCCATGATCCATTTACTTATGTTTCACGCGTCAATAACATTTGCCTTTGTTAGACTGTAGTTTCGTGGTGGCGCCCAGTGTACGTCCACCGTTATTTTTCTATTACCGCGGCTGATCGTTCCCACATTAAAGTGAAACATCACTTAACTGACAGATAACCGTTTCCAAAATCACGTGACCTGCGCCTGCGCTGACAGCTAGGGTGAATTATTCGTGACTATAATACATTGTATGTATCAGGTGAAACGATTAGCATCATGTAAAAGAAGTGATATTCTGTTTGACAAGGGTATTCATGAAATGAAGTGCCTAAATCTGAGCAACATCCTGACTTGAATATAGAACTGTAGTGCTATTCTGTAAACACATCTCACCGTGATAACTTAGGTGAAGTGAGTGTGAAGTGAGCCGTCATCCCACCTGATATGCTAGGGGTTGACACTATTGACAGCTGACTTTAAGATCACTTCACTTATGTTTTCACGGTGAGATCTTTACAGAATAGCACTACTGGTACCTAGCTAGAACGAGCTTATCTCATTTTTTACGAGGCTTAAATGGAATTTAGTACGTAGTTTTTAACGCTTTCAAGGACTCAAGACTCAATATAAGTTTTATTTTTATAACGCATATTGGAGTTATTACTCCATTTACAATAATATTAGTCATATAAACAAACCTTTTTTACAGTCCGTTTAACCGATTTTGACTTCTATTGCGTTGGTGGCATGACAAAAAGTAGCTGCAGTAAACAGTTGGTATTGTAACTACTTTTTTGTATTTAATGCCATCCTTAAGCTTACGGAAAAGAAGTCAAAATCGGTTGAATAGACTGTAAAAAAGGTTTGTTTAAATGTCTAATTTTATTGTAAATGGAGTATATTATTGTCCCTCAAAGTATTATCTGGATCAATATTATTATCTGAACTACATACAGGATGTGTATCAGAAAGGTGTGGTCAAATTTAAGGGTGTGGTACAGACCATCAAACTGAACAACTTTCTCCATAGGACCAACATTGTAATCGAGAAAAAATTATCAGCCGTTCCATTCATTAGGCTTGAGTAGGTACTGAAGTTTTGTATGGGATAGCTGATATTTTTTTCTCGATTACGATGTTGGACCCATGGAGAAAGTTGTTCGGTTTGATGGTCTGTACCACACTCTTAAATGTGTCCACACCTTTCTGATACAGGCTGTATAAGGCCAATATTTATCTACTGAGAAGTTTCACAGTACGATGGGGTACTAAATACACTACCTTTAGGGAAAAAAAGGCTCGATATTAGGTGATGTTTCACAATAATACAGCCTATTTCCAAGAACTTATGTTACTTGCAGTTGCAGCTTTTTTCACAATTAGTAATTAGCTCCTTATTCAGTGGTTTATTTTATACAATTACTAGCAGTGCCCCGCGAGTTCGTTCGAGTGGAAGTCGAACGACGACAATATACTAAAATAATAGAAATGCTGTTTGCCCACAATTTCATGGGTTTTAATTTTTTTTTGGCAGAACACTAATTATTTTTCTAAAATAAAAGCAGCTTAAGTTACTCCTTATAATAATTTAGCTATCTGCCAGTGAAGTCCCGTCAAAATCGATCCAGCGGTTTTGGAGATTAGCCGGAACGAACAGACAGACAGACAAAAATTTTAAAAACTATTTTTTTGTTATGTGTACCGTATATACTTTCACATGCATTTCGGAAGAAAGCTATTATTTTGACATTACAAAAAGATATTTAAATTTTATTTATTTGTATAGATGTATAGATATGTATGTATATATATATATATATATGTATGTAATGTATACATTAAAGGAGTATGTTACAACTACCTACCTTCAATATCGAGGTTAGCAGTCCAAACGACAACTATCTGGAAAAGATAGGGCAAAGCACGTCTCACCCAAGTTTGGTCACACAGTTCATGCAGGTAGGTACTGTTACAGTACCGATACATAATAGCAGTTTCTATACATAAGGTTCGTTATCAAACTGCATATTAATGCAGCTTCCGAAAGTTCCCATGGCTGGTCATATCTCAGCGGTAAAATTATTAAATTTATTGCAGAGCTATTGGAATAGTGGATTAGTGATGGGCAGATGCGAATTGTACGAGAATAGTTTGTAGTTTGTTGTAATTGGATGGGATTTTTAAGTAAATTAAGCAGGTTAAGTATGGATGGGTTTGAGAAGATTTCTTCAGTCAAATGTTTTGACCTGTAGTGCTATTCCGTAAACATCTCACCGTGATAACTCGGGTGAAGTGAGCGTGAAGTGAGCCGTCATTCCACATAATGCTAGGGATTGACAATATTGACAGCTCACTTTAAGATCACTTCACTTATGTTTTCACGGTGATGTATTTACAGAATAGCACTACTGAAGCCATGCTACAACAACAATGTATTTGTTGAGCAATTTATTCAGAACTGGACTTCTTCTTGTTCTTCGTCGTGTCGATGATTCCAATATTTTGACTGCAAAGAAGTGCGCAAAGGCTCCTGCAGAAAGGTGCGAAGCGACCCTAGTAAAACAATTTCTATGAAAACTTCATGGAAATTTACCAGAATCGCATCGACCCGTCGTGTCGCACGTGTTTGCGGGGCCTTTAAGGCCCACGAAACAGGTTGGTTATGGTGTCTGCGCGACTCATCTTCCCTACAAAATTGTGCCTAAATACCTATATAGAATTTTTACATTAAGATAAGGTCATAAGGTCCTAGGTTATAAGGTCTTATCTTTAATCACCACCTTCTTTATTTAAACGTACGTTGGCGACGTCGCAGTAACATTAAAATCGACTAATAACATCAATCGATTACTTTACTCTGTCCCAACACTATTAGAAATGGTGCCGTACGCCCGTTCATGATTAATATCGTAATTAGTATGTTTGTATGCTACCTATTGATAATTTAATACCTACGATTCTGATTAGTTACGGTGCATACCAAATTTCACAATTAAGAATCATTTGTGGCTCGAATGCAACTTTTTATATAGCGTGATTGAATATCGTTGTGTTTAATTGCTTTACATACATTATTGGGATACATGAGTAGATATTGGTGACAGAGACTGAACTTCATCCAATCGCGCGACTATTGGTACTCTAATATTAGGCACAGCTATGCTATGTGATGTTGTCAAACTGTTTCAATTCGCGCTGCCGTTTAATGTGCGCTTGTTGTGTGTTTCTTTATTATTCGAGTTTTTGTATGCCACGTGTTTCTGTGACAAAATAAATCGATTGTTCTTTCTTTCTATAATATTAGGTTTTTACCTATGAAATTGCCGTTCTGCAGTACTGGCCAATTCAAATCAAAATAATTTTTGTTTGGCTAAGAATTCTAATTTCAAATTAATTTTATTTTAAAAACATGGATTTTTTTTTTCCAAAAGTAGTCATTTGTTTATTGATTAGTGTTACATTTTCATCGCATTTCAATCTTTTTCGTCATCATGGATACGTTAAAAATTCGAGTAATTATGGAATACGAGTACCGTCGTGGCAGCAACGCGGCACAAGCGGCACGCAACATCAACGACGTTTACGGAGCTAACACTACAAACCAACACACCACTTGTTATTGGTTTGCTCGCTTCCGTTCTGGAAATTTCGACCTGAAAAATGAACCTCGCGGTCGTCCGAAGACTGGTCGACAATGACGAATTAAAGGCGATTGTGGAAGCTGATGATACACAATCTACGGCTGAATTAGCAGCAGCTTTCGACGTTAGCGTCAAAACAATATTGGTCCATTTGCGTCAAATTGGCAAGGTAAAAAAGCTTGACAAATGGGTGCCCCACGAACTCAATGATCGCCAGCGCGA
Source organism: Cosmia pyralina (assembly GCA_946251885.1). Classification (NCBI taxonomy): domain Eukaryota; kingdom Metazoa; phylum Arthropoda; class Insecta; order Lepidoptera; family Noctuidae; genus Cosmia; species Cosmia pyralina. Next base: position 16,843,725 of record OX276342.1, on the reverse strand, counting down.
AGTACGCGTCGAGACGTGCCTTGCACTGCTCAACAGTCACACAAATTAAGGAATTTTGAACCGCATTGTTACCTGCGATGAAAAATGGATTCTGTTTGATAACCGCAAGCGCTCAGCAAGTTGGTTGGATCCTGGTTCAGCACCTAAACAATGCCCTAAACGAAAACTTACCCCTAGAAAAGTGATGGTCACTGTTTGGTGGTCTAGCGCCGGTGTGATTCATCACAGCTTCTTACCAAACGGGGTGAGCATTACTTCAGATGTGTACTGTGAAGAACTGAACACAATGATGGAGAAGCTGGCACATCTCCAACCAGCATTGGTCAATCGCTCGTCTCCGCTGCTCCTGCACGACAACGCGCGACCTCATACTGCACAGCAGACGGTCTCCAAGTTGCAAGAACTGGGGTTGGAAGCTCTCCGTCATCCGCCCTACTCACCAGACCTTGCGCCTACAGACTACTACTTTTTCCAGAATTTGGATAACTTCTTGGCGGGAAAAAAATTCAATACCCGAGAGGCAGTACAAAATGCCTTTGAAGAATTTGTTGCCTCCCGTCCAGCTGATTTCTTTAAGAAGGGCATCAATAAACTGCCACTGCGTTGGCAAAGATGCATTGATTGCATGGGTGATTACTTCGATTAATACAAATAAAAAATGCATGAAAAAAATTCGTTTAAATTTTTTCATACAAAACGGCAATTTCATAGGTAAAGACCTATTATGTCCAATCGCTGAGCTGATTAGTTAAATGGCTGAGCTAGGTTGTTCCTGTAGGGGTTTTTTTTTCATCAGTTGGGGTGACATCAGTTACTGTTATGTTAACACGCTGAGCTGTTACGTCTCTCTCGCAGAGTGATTGTACGAAGCTTGCTCTCTGTAGGATATCTACTCAATGTCACCACATGAATTCTTAGTAGGTAAGTTATGGTGGAGGGAAATGGGATAATCACCATGCTTAGCAGGTGGATTAGTGATGTTATCTGTGTAATACGACTAAGATTATCTTTTAGGGAAAAATGCTGGAGCACGACACGTGTGTTGATGTTCTTACATAATGTAATATATTCTCTAGGATAAGAATCAAAATAAACAATACTTAGTTATTAAAATTGATTAAATATCCCACATAAATATGCACTTTTAGAACAAAATGCCTACAACATAGTCACCATCAGGTGTTATCGAAAATATTTTGTAAATGTGTCATATAAGTTGTTTTGGAAGTACCTAAATCGTCACTTTCACGTTACGTAGATCCATTATTTTCTGGCTGGGGATAAAATGGTCTCGATTTATAGCAGATCTCTTATGAAAATGTCAACATCATCACAAATTCATTAAGCACACAACATAGCATTGTTCTCTGAGCAAAATATGCAAAACCATATTTAACCTTTAGTAAAACATAAAAATCATCTGACAATACACGAGGTAGGTACAAGATAATACATTTATAATACGAGGCCTGTGTTGCGATTATTCGCGCCTCCGTCCTCTGGTGGAGTGCCGCCGGCTAGCCGCCACTCTTTATAATTTGATCACATTTGTACCGCGGACAATGCGCGCCCAAAGCTAAGAGACGACAGTTGGATAGAGGTGGCGTGGAGTTGACGTGGATAGTAAACATTTTTTTTAGTCAAGAGAAGATATTATCTTCGCCTATCTTTTACAAAAGCTCCGACTTTAAGAAAATCGTAATTGAACGATTTATCGATATCTCAACCCCTTGAGTGTCGCATGATACCGCATAGGTCCAATGGTGACCGCGGGCTTACAGTAGTATGGACATAATTATGAGGTTCGGTAGACATTCGAGTACACATTGACATGAATCTTTGCAGTATCATGTAACCAAAAAAAAAAAAATGTGCCAATATGATAATGGTTGCATACGTAGAGAGCGTTAAATTGAGTATGAAAGAATTGAAGTAGACCTAATAAATAAAATTAGCTACAAAGAAATAGTGCAAGAATAATTATAGGTTTCTTTATTAGGGTACTTGTTTGACTAGATTGTTTTGTGTTTGATTTTTGGTAAACCAAGAAATAAATTAAACTACAGTAAAATTGTGTTTTAAAATCTATGAGAGATAGCACTTCTGCGATCTGACGTCACAACACAGGAATGCCATAGTAATTTCGCGCCATTCAGCACAATAATCATTTCACGTGACAAGGATAGAAGAATAATTTCAAAGGCGGGTAACTTCTCCATTTTTTCCACCGATTTTATTAATTTTTCCACTAACCTTCAATAATCTATACCACACTTAGCCCCTCACACGAGTGCGGTGTGAATAGGGCCCGTGAGTCAATTTACCTAATATTGTACGTGGTATGAGTTCTATACCAAGAAAATATTTTTTTATTATTAACGTTGTTCCATCACTATTAAGTAATAATAAAAAAATATTTTCTTGGTATAGAACTCATACCACGTACAATTTTAGGTAAAATGAGATTCACACCGCGCTCGTGTGAGGGGTTAGGTACCTACTAAAAATTCTTACTCAAAGAAAACAACTGTCCTCTCCATTTCTTTCTCTATCCGTTCCAACATTTCACGGAGGCAACTCCTTCAGAGGAGGTAGCCCGAGGCCTGCACAATGGCCGCTACTTTTTCCCCGGCCATAATCAACATTTGTATTCAAGTCATACATGCTGACCAAGCCCAGCTTCCACCAAGATATTGCTGAGTACATTAAACAGATAATCTTTGGAAATTTTCGGGTTTGCTCGGTTGTGTGGTAGAGAAAAAAATGTGTATTTGGCCTTTTTGGGGTTGTTGTAATGACTTAATAGGGGATCAATTTGAGACAGGAGTTGTTTGGTCTTTGTGACATTAAGAGTTATTTAGAGATATGGCGGGACGAACTTGACTTTTTTCTAATAGATTGGTCACATAGTGGTAAAATTTCTACAGACCGAATTTCAGCCATGGCGACCAATCGTAGGGGAGACCAGCCTTCGCAGCGGGAGATCTTATTTATTTATTTATTTCGGGAAAACAAACAGTTACACAAATATCATAATAAACAAGTAGTGAGAATAAAAAGAGATTACATATGTTTAGCTCACCACGTTATGCACATCTTAAATACTACATAACTGTTAGTGAACTATTTGCACACGAGTGAAACTTAAAAGGTTAAATCTAAAGAAAATTCTAAAATGAAGAGAGAGAGAAAAAAAAAACATTTTTTCTTTTAAACAAATAAAACTACAATTCCTGTTTTAAAAATCTAACTCTCTAAATAATTTTATCAACGAGCTTCTAAACTTATTACCAGACAATGTAAACAAATCCAAATTTCCGAACATAGTGCATAAGTGTGTGCGCAGACACAGATACACTCTCTTCCATCACTCTCTTAGTCCGATGGGACAGCAATCAGACACGACTTGAGAGAGAGCAGGCTTAAAGTGCTTTCCGAGGTTCGGGGGTATCACACCGCCAATTTCCAACCTCCGGAATGTTCCTAGGAAATTCCTATAGGAAAAGCTCAATTTCACTTTGCCTGATCCGGGCATCGAATCCAGCGACCAACGGCAACCAACGGGGCCATCACACATTACAGCAATAGATAGGGATAAGTGGAAGGAGGGAAGGGAAGCCTTTGCCCTGCGGTAGGACACAAATGGGTGAAAATAATAATAATAAAACATATTTAAGACTTATTTAATTTTCACAGCGTCCTGTTATAAATACTCGACTGAGGCATAGTCTAAAGTTCTTATTTGTATTATTCTGGTGTATACTAAAGAGTTTCTATAACTAATCCATAATAATTTAACCTAAACTTATGCGGAGGTGGTAAAACAGGTAATGAGTAGGTACAATACGAAAACGTTCCATCGTTTATCTTCGCAAAAACCGAAATATAACGAATAAAATGTTACTATCGACCAATAGAAATTGATTTATATTCCCACCTAAATTATTATAGGTTGACGCACTAATTCCGTCACGCCCTTATTGGATCAGTCACATTTAATTCGGCAAAGTTCGGTTTTGCCGAAAATAAACGATGGAATCTTTGAACGTTGTCGTTTCTAAGAACTTTTATATAATGATCTTCTCGTCTTTGAAGAGGTCCATGACCATATTCATACATGATGTTATTACACTTCAACAATCTAATTTATTTAATATTTATTCCACGATTAATAAATTACATTACCTATTCAAACAAACATAACATTACAACATAATTTTCTCATCAATAAATAAACAGTGACATCAAATTAGCTCTCATTAAGATAATAACATTATTCATTACAACATAATAAAGTAAATATGTCTTTCAAACTTTGAAAGAATCGGTAATAAATATTTACTTATATGGTCGACCATAATATACTGGGGACCTTAGACCGACCTATAAAAAATATATTATAAAAGATTTAATTATGAGAGTCCTCATAATATTAATACTCTATAAGGCTGACATGGCCATGCTGTGGGAATATCAAGAAAACGCTATTTTGATAAAATGTCTCATCATCATAATTTCAACCGAAAGACGTCCACTGTTGGTTAGGTATAGGCCTCCAAGCACCGCTACTTCGACCTGTTCATGCGTCTCGCACCCAGCGGATTCCTGTGGTCTACACCTAGTCAACGGTTCCCTTTGTGAGAGGCCTTCCAATGCTTCGTCTTCCGGTACGCGGTCGCCACTCCAGAAACTTTCGGCCCCATCAGCCATCCGTTCTTCAAGCAATGTGTCCTACTAACTGCCACTTAAGTTTGGTTTTCTTCGGGTTATATCGGTTACCTTGGTTTTCCTACGGATCTCTTGAGCATACGGATGAAAGGTCTACAAAACATAATTAAAATCGATAAATATTCGGTTTGCATTTTGGTTGTGTTTCATGGCAATTAACAGATGTTAAAACACACGATGTGAATACATTGTCCAATTAGTTTCCGAATACTCGTGATTGATAACACGGAAACCTGTACCATTCTAAATTCTCATACAATTGTTTATTCATTCTGTGTCGAAATACGCATCAGACTTACAATTAAAACAACAGATTGGGGACCTTCCTTTTGATCAGAAATATTTTGTAGTAAAGCTCTTTATGAAAAGGTTTTATGTAGTAAAGTAGCATTGTTCTGTTACCTCCTGTTTGATTTGAAGGCTCCTGGTAAAATTCACCAGTCTAGTCACCACATCACTCGATACGTAATTCCCATATTCTGTAACTGAACAAAAAAGAAAACACAACATTGAACTCATTCACACAACTTACCTTGATCATGGACACGATTTTATCGCAAAAACTGAACAGTTATCGCGTATATTTTTCACCGTGGACATTACCAAAGTAATGGCATTTTAAATTCGGCCGGCATAACCACTCATTATGTTGAAACAAAGGGCGATCATCTGAATAAATTTGCTAAATAATTGTTATTTCGTATCTGGACCTCGGGCGATCAAGCTCAAATTGTTGGAAAGAATTACTACCGGTTTTGGAGCGAGATGAGATCGAGGTGAAGTTAAAAATGCATAGCTACGTTAGTAGCTACGAAAGTAGTCAAATCAATGCTTTCGAGATGTGGTGTTGGCAGGGGCTACTTCGTATACCATGGACCGCCATGAGAATGAATGATTCCATAGTGGAGGAACTCAACGTCACCAAGCGGCTATCTACAATATACCAGCCGGTCTATTCTGTAAAAATCTCACCGTGAAAACTTAGGTGAAGTGATCATAAAGTGAGCTGTCAATAGTGTCAACCCCTTAGCATCAGGTGGAATGACGGCTCACTTCACGCTCACTTCACCTAAGTTATCACGGTGAGATGTTTACAGATTAGCACTACAGGAGCGTGCCCTTAGCTTTTTCGGACATATGCGTTCACCTAGGCATGGTCTAGAAATGTTACTGGGACAGGTGGAAGGAAAACGCGCTCAAGGCCGGCAAGATGGTCAGATGTGGTCAAGAAGGCTGTTGGAGGTTACCACGAACACCGCATCCGCTTAGCTTGGAAACGAGTCGTATGTGGTCGCGATTCTTAGCATTGAGTGAGCGACGAAGAAGAAGACGTAAGTAGATAGGATCGATTAATAGACACAAGTAGATCTTCTCATAGCAGAAGACAAAAACAAGGAAAGAAGAGAAGAGAAAAGAAATAGGTCTGCCTAAGTCAAGTTCTTAAGTCTTTTTGATTACTTCTGATTAGAGTTTTACCTACAATAGAGATTATGAATAATTTTTTTTTGTCCGTCTTGTAGATTATTTAAAAATATTGGATTAAAACATTTTTTTTTTATTACGTATGTAATCAAAAAATCACGGCGAAACATTGAGTTAAAATGTGGCATGACGTCACTTCTTGCTAAAATTTTATACGTAAGTAGTTTGTTATACTCGTAGTTGTTGTGACGTAGCGAGCCTCCACTCCCTAACTTTACTGTGTTGTATCTCAATATTTTTTTATTAATATGATAAAGCAAAAAATACGTGTCTAATATTTTTTTATTATCTGACTGACGGGCTAAACAGATTTTTGTTTTTTACCCAGGAAACATCCCTATTAAAAATACTACTTTTCCAGCAGCCATTGCCATTGTTTTACAAAACGAGACAAGTCCCAAATTAGACCAAAATTCGAGAACACGCAGTAAAAACTTATAAATTACCTATTTTCAATGTAATGGACTCGCTCATACTCACATGATTTAAAATACAGGTGCCGCATGCCGCAACGAAATGGGCTCGCCAAATAATTACGAATAATACCAGATGATGTTTTTAAGTGTTTAAACTGTTCGCAATTTTCGACCAAAAATACTTTATTTTTACATTACTTTATTTTCAACAAACAGTTATTTTGACATTATCAGCTGATTGGAGGAAATTTTGGGTTGTTATCCAGTTATCTCTGTTGTGGGCTACAACAGCCACAACAGCCATAACTTGTGGCATATGTCCTGCTATGATATGACCTTCCTATGGTTAAAATATGTATTATTAGTGACCTCAGACCAAATAAAGAATTTAAAAAAAAAATAAAGTTGTTCAGTTTGATGGTCTATACCACACCCTTAAATTTGACAATACCTTTCTGATACATCCTCTCAAAATAAAGTTGCGTTAGTTACCAAAATTACATATAAAGCTGAGCGTCCACTGGTCCGCGCCGGCGCACTGCACGCAACGGATTTTGTTTTGTTTGTATGAAGATATAAAAACGCGGGTGGTACCGATTGTGGACGCAGTGCTATATGAATTCGTAGAAAGCAAACTGAAATCCGTTGCGTGCCGTGCGTGGGTTGCGGGCGGCGCGGACCAGTGGACGCTCACCTTAAGAAAGGCTAGACAGCAAGGGAATTCCTAATGCAGGGGTTACATCAGTTGCCTTCATTAATTTATAGTGCAATCTTTAACCCGCTCTATTTCCTAACTCAGGTGCAGTCTTTAACTTTGGCATTAATGACAAGTAGTAGTAGTACTATGTTAAGGACCGGATTTCTTAGTAGTAGTAATAACTACTTGTCCTGTTAGGGCGTTATTCTAGTTTTAGGAGCTTACCTAATCTTTGGCTTAGTGTAAGAAGACAAGTGGACATACCTCTACGGTATACCCGTCGGAATATACCAAAAGTATCAAGAATCTCATTCAATAAATTAATACAACATTTATTTATTAATCTCTTTAGGATTTCTTTACAGTTAAAACTGAACTATATCTAATGATCGATCAGCACCAATAACTGTTAGAACAAACCCCGTTAAAAAAATTTGCAAAACAGTTTTAGTATTAAAAATGATACGTAAGTACCTACCTCATTATGAAACCATCAAGATTAGAAAATAACAAAAATTTTTGGTAGACTTCAATATTATTAAGGTAGTTTAATGAGGATTTGGTATGTATGATTCTCATGCAATAAATTAAAACAAAAATTAATTTGTTTTGGATTTCTTTACAGCTAAAACTGCACTATCTAATTATCGATCTGCGCCAGTAACTGTTAGAACAAACCCCGTTAAATAAAGAACATGTAAAAAAAATTAGCAAAACAGTTTTAGTATTAAAAAATTAGCGTACCTACCATCAAGATTAGAAAACACTAAAAATATTAGACCAGAAAACGATTCCTCTTTTTGATAAAGACGTCAATAATAAGGTAGTTTATGAGGATTCCGTAAAAATAAGAACAATATTGAAGTCGTAAAGAATAATTTAAACCGATTAAACACTATAGATAAGAAAATTTCAAGTGCCATGAAGCGACTGTAAACTATCAAAACAGTTACTTTCATCTAGAACGATAAATTCATAGGTGCTTAATATGACAGAGATAAGGATTATCCATAATTTAACACTAAATCTTGTAACGTTAGGCTTAATCTTTTAGCACATTAAACAAGCGTAAAAAAACTACAGAAAAAATACCGACGAATTCATAAACTACTCATGTTTTGAAGTTAATTTGAAGAAGGCGATTGGAATTTAAAGTGTGTACACAATAATTCATCCGCAACTACCCCAAAGGTGTGAAGCCGAAATTAAAACAATAGAAAACGATCCGTCTATCAAACAAAATATCACTAACTGTTCTAGCTAGATTTGAAGGTATTTTTCATAATTTTTAAGCAATTAGCTTTAGTCCGGGACTTCTTTTGCGTGTATTCTGCATTTCTAATTTTTTAATACAAATATCCAGGACTAGCTTTTAGGAAGGAGCTTCGCCCGCGTGGATGTCGGAAAATATCCCACGGGAACGTGTTACCAGGAAATCCTTCTTTATTCCTTGTCTACATTATAAAGGGAACCTCTGTGCAAAATTTCAGCTTTCTAGGTTCAAGGGTTTGGGCTGGGCGTTGATGAGTCAGTCAGTCAGTCAGGACTTCTCTTATTTATTTACATAGATATATTAAATGTAGCCAATATCTTGTCTTGTCTTCAATGCCTCGGAAAGCCCGCTAAGCTGTTGGTCCCGGCTGTCATTCGTGAATCTTAAACAGTCGTTACGGGTAGTCAGAAGCCCGAAAGTCTCACAACTCAGTCCTTACCAAGTGGTATCGTACTACCCAGTTACTGGGTTGTGGAGGTCAGATCAGTAGGTCCATGAAAAATACTGGTATTCAGCTGCATCCGGTTAAACTGGAAGCCGACCCCAACATAGTTGGGAAAAGGCTAGGCATATGATGAAAAGTAGCCAACGTCCATCGCTAAGACCCCAAGCCTCAGGCTATCTATTTGTCTTTAATAACGACCAGTTCTGTTGTTTAGCTTGAAAACGGACAGACAGAGTTAATTTCGCATTTATATTGGACTAGTGACCCGTCCCGGCTTCGCAGGGGCACAATTTACAGTGAGTGTCAGAATAGCAGGTGTATTTCTCAGAAATGGTCGAAATATATCTCAACAATTAGTACCAATTTGTACCACTTGTAAAATAATTAGTACCTCGTAGGATCGCAAGTTATTGCAATAAGTCATACACCCACTATTCTGACATGTTACCGGGTGTACTTTTGTGTAGCCAAGCTTACTGAAAAATTTGATATAAAACATACATCGATATTTAGTACTTAATTTTGTACCTTACTTTGTACTATAAAACTGTAATATCTGCAATCGCGTCAACGTGAACTGAACAGCAGCGAGCTATAGGTCGAACTTTGAATAAAAACAAAAATTTCATTATTTGAAGTTGGAGCTGGACAACAACGAGGAACGGTCCGACCGCGTCCTGGACATTCTGCTGCTGACAACTCATCAGAACGAAGAAGAAAAGAGTCGAGAAGGCAGATTACCCGTAATACAGCATAGCAGCGACATAAAAAGAGTCGAAAACGCAGATTAACCGCCAAAAGATTCACCGGGGAAGCTGGACTAGAAGCAACGTGGCAGCAACGTCGTAAAAAAGCCCATCCATATTATATCACCCGTCTCTCCACTATTCCAATGCTTATTTTACGGTGCATACTGGATAGGCTCTTTATCCCCTCCATATCCTAAGGGCATGTCTTCCCTACCATTACCGCGCCCCCCGGTCTACTCCTTGATATGCATATGCTTGATATGTCTCTATTGCACCATGTAACATGAGGCAACAGGGGCTAGTGTGAATCTTTGGGTTCATTCCAGTGATCGAGTCTGGTTAAACCACGCTGGGATCGGTGCATTTCATTCATTCATTCATTCATTCATTCTCAAAATATATACCTTAAATAAATTAAATCCAGAAAAATTAAATCCAGAAATTAAATTCAAAAATAAAGTAAGTAAATTAAATCCAAAAAGTAAATTTAAAATATATACCCTAAGTAAATTAAATCTCATCGAAATTCCACAGAAATCGAAAATGCACAGTCATTCAGGGTGTAATAATCTGTGGTTGAATTACATTTAGCCTGCACTATGATTAACAAACTGCACCTTTACACACAATGTGAAGCCGGTATTCTGTTCACGACATGTTGTGGACGCGTTCTGCGCATTAACTTGAAAAAAGTACTAGGCTAAATTCAAGATAGTGTTTCATTAGTATTATTAAGTACTTCTTGTAGTATATATTAGGTCTTTACCTATGAAATTGCCGTTCTGCAGTACTGGCCATTTCAAATCAAAATAATTTTTGTTTGGCTAAGAATTCTAATTTCAAATTAATTTTATTTTAAAAACGTGGATTTTTTTCCCCAAAAGTAGTCATTTGTTTATTGATTAGTGTTACATTTTCATCGCATTTCAATCTTTTTCGTCATCATGGATACGTTAAAAATTCGAGTAATTATGGAATATGAGTACCGTCGTGGCAGCAACGCGGCACAAGCGGCACGCAACATCAACGACGTTTACGTAGCTAACACTACAAACCAACGCACCACTTGTTATTGGTTTGCTCGCTTCCGTTCTGGAAATTTCGACCTGAAAAATGAACCTCGCGGTCGTCCGAAGACTTTGGTCAACAATGACGAATTAAAGGCGATTGTGGAAGCTGATGATACACAATCTACGGCTGAATTAGCAGCAGCTTTCGACGTTAGCGTCAAAACAATATTGGTCCATTTGCGTCAAATTGGCAAGGTAAAAAAGCTTGACAAATGGGTGCCCCACGAACTCAATGATCGCCAGCGCGAAGTACGCGTCGAGACGTGCCTTGCACTGCTCAACAGACACACAAATGAAGGAATTTTGAACCGCATTGTTACCTGCGATGAAAAATGGATTCTGTTTGATAACCGCAAGCGCTCAGCAAGTTGGTTGGATCCTGGTTCAGCACCTAAACAATGCCCTAAACGAAAACTTACCCCTAGAAAAGTGATAGTCACTGTTTGGTGGTCTAGCGCCGGTGTGATTCATCACAGCTTCTTACCAAACGAGGTGAGCATTACTTCAGATGTGTACTGTGAAGAACTGAACACAATGATGGAGCAGCTGGCACATCTCCAACCAGCATTGGTCAATCGCTCGTCTCCGCTGCTCCTGCACGCCAACGCGCGACCTCATACTGCACAGCAGACGGTCTCCAAGTTGCAAGAACTGGGGTTGGAAGCTCTCCGTCATCCGCCCTACTCACCAGACCTTGCGCCTACAGACTACTACTTTTTCCAGAATTTGGATAACTTCTTGGCGGGGAAAAAATTCAATACCCGAGAGGCAGTACAAAATGCCTTTGAAGAATTTGTTGCTTCCCGTCCAGCTGATTTCTTTAAGAGGGGCATCAATAAACTGCCACTGCGTTGGCAAAGATGCATTGATTGCATGGGTGATTACTTCGATTAATACAAATAAAAAATGCATGAAAAAAATTCGTTTAAATTTTTTCATACAAAACGGCAATTTCATAGGTAAAGACCTATTATTTACATAATAAACATCCTATGTCCATCTGGAATAATGTAGCTTTCAAATGGTAAAGGAATTTTTCAAATATATGTAAGGGCTGTGATTCCGGTGTACCTTCCACATATACACAAACTCACAAAACATAGATGAGATTTGTCCAAGTTGCGGTCTCTTAAATCATAGCGTGTCTAAGTAAGTAAGTATGCATCTTGTGTTCGCTGAAACGTACGCTCCATTTCTCTTTCACCTTATCCACAAAAAAGTAGAACAAAATGCATATCGATAAACAAACTAATTATTAAGTTATTATAGATCCGCTAGTCTGCGGTTAGGAATATAATATTTTATGCATGATAATGTTGATCAGCACACATAACAAATATCCAGATATAGAGAAAATTTAATTTAACTTCATTACAATCTATTTACAGGTAAATTCATGTGTCATAATAAACGAGAACTAGGACCGATTAGGTAATACGAGTATTAGTCTATATGAAGTGTATTTAGATTCTGACAATATTTATTCAATAAGCGACAAGTAAATCCAAAACAGGAACATTTTATAAGCGCTATATCAATTCAGCGAAAACATAGTAATAAAATATTTACATGCGTAATGCCAACTCATTCTATAATCAACCACTCCTGATCATAATTTATATTAGTTAATATATTTATGTGAAAGTCACAACAAAGCACAACGTTTTGAGTGTAAAACTAATGGCACATAAATTTGCAGACCCTACTCTCATACTAAACGATGCCCCGAGCAACTAACACTACAACCAGTTTCATCTACTTGTCTTCTTATTACTTTTTCAACGACTCCAAATTCAACTTTATCTTGATAAGGCTTAAGTTTAGACTCGTTTGAATCTAACCCTTCATTTTGATGTTTATCATTTTGCACAGTTAGTGTTCTATTTCTATCGTCCTTAGTAATTTCTTCTCATAAAGCTCAAAATTCAGGCATCGATTGTTCTTCTTCGCCTTTTGTTTTTGCTGCTACTGCAGCGCCTGTACAGTGAGTTACTCGAGAATTTATTTCTACAATAGAATCAACACGAAATGGTTTCTTAGCCGCAAGGAGAATAGCGACTGAGTTATTGCCTGGTAGCATTACTTGTTCAGAATCATTCACTATCTTTCCATCTGGTCCATTCTGACATACTTTACAACCAGGGCTTGGCTTCTGATTTTCTTTAATGACGCAAGATATATGAGGTCTTATGAAGAATTTGTTTCTTTATGTATCGTATCTTGATGAGTGTGATATTTTATATTGGTCTCGTCCGGTTTCAAAGAACCGATACGTTGAGATTTAATTGCATATTTTTATTGATCTGCTTCAAATCAACTACTTGGTCGCAATCGACTCACCAGATTTGTTATTTACGGCTGTACCACTAACAGTTCTATTAGTACTACAATTGAAAATCCCATTTCTATTTTGATTGATGTATCCTAAAGACTTGGTTCTACACTTATTTCGTAAGTGTTCAAATTCTTCCCATCGTACAAAACAGGTTAATGATAGCCGATCTTTAGGGCTCTCTCTCTCTTCTAGGACTTGTGACGCTATATAATATTACCCTTGTGTGAAAAATTACGTACTATTTGCATCTGATAAAACCAAGACAATAAGAGTAATCACATGTTTTATCCAACAAAAAATAAATACATACACACCACATATACCTACATAAATAAACTCACACCTTCCTTCCAATGGGGGTAGGCAGAAACTACAGAACGCCACCTGCTACGATCCTTCATCTGGTCATACAGAAAAAAGAAATAGGTTCGAAATATTAATCATAATCAATATTACAGTTCATTTTATTTGCCGTTTATTTAATAACTCCTTTGCCATTTATTTTTCTTAGCTGAAGACAACTTGCTAAATAATGAAATCAATAATCTCAAATTATTATTTAAGTTTCATAATCCCATTTTAAATACTCCGAAACATTCAGCACAATCCCTTCGTTAATTAAACCCGCCAGCCCTACAGTTCCCTGCATTGTCTCGTAAACTGACAAAGGCGTGCGTTCGCGCAACCGATTGATTTGCATAGCAGAGCGTTTATTAGATTTCGTTACGACTCCTAGCAGCAGCATTTAGCTTGAACGTTGCGACATTTCTCCCGGCTATTGTAAGAGATTGGTAAATGTATATATACATTTATTTGTTCCACTTGTGATTATTATGTTGTTTCTCTAATGTTCGTGTTCGTGTTTTGCAGTAGTTCGGTTTAATGTTATCTTTATAAGCCTTAAGCGACTCTGATAGTGTCAGACTTTGTAAACAGGGAGAGAGATATGGAGTGGGTAAAGTTTTGTTAGATATTTTAGGGTTGAACGTAAAACTGTATTTAGTTATTTCTTATTATGTGCTTGGGGGATGCGCTAAGGTAGCCCAGATATTCAAATTTTCTTACGATTTCTGCAATTTGCAGGTCAGTGTCAGGTTCTATGTTGATTAAAATATGAGTCGCGGCCGTAATTAATAAACTAATTATTATTATTATTTTAAAAAAAACCCTGGGGCCCCGGACCTTTGGAAGGCGTACGAGGGGCCGAAGCCAACTCGCAGAGGCCCCTTAGACAATTTTAAATGACGAGGAGGCACCAGCCGACGATTATCCCTGTATGCACTATGCAAGTGCACCCAAGAAAAAGCCCCGGTTGGTGCAGGACTATTGCAGAACATGGAAACAAAACACATTGGGCCTATGGGTTTGGGTGGCTACATGGATTGGGTACCTTGAACTATGGAAGAACTATGTCCCCTGCCTGACCAATGTTATATAATATACACAGATAAATTGGCAGGGGGTGACTTGCACACTCAATAATGGGCCCTCGGAAACGGTCGCTAGCACATAGTGACGTAGCGACAAGGGGCAACATGTCCTGAGGAGCTTGAGGAGTGGAGAGGTATTCCACGGCTCTCAGAACAATCCCAGAGCCCGGAAGATGGTCAAGATCCCTACAAGCACTTACTGGAATACTTCCTTCCTCCGAGCACGTTTGCTCTTGCGAATCTCCACTCAAGCCGGCCAATAAAGGCAAGAATGAGGTGGGAGCTCTGTTCCCGTCATTGTTCACTCCAGCCGGCCAATAAAGGCAAGCCAGAGGTGAAGAACAAGACTTCTCCCGGGAAATAGGGTCCGTGGGGTCGCTACTGCCCAACAGCTCGCCACATGCTGCCCTGCGGGTTCACGTATCTCTCTTGGTCTGGCTCCTCACCCTAGACCTATTTCGGCAAAGTAAACTCCACCAGCACAGACCCAGAGTTCGGAGCGCGCAAGCCTCACCACGACGTCAACGTAGAAATACGGCGGTGGGGTTATTATTATTATTATTATGTCGTTTATTTTATTTCTTATCTATTTACATTTTTAAATATTTCTTAAAAAAAGGATATAAAAAAACATTTAAAAATATAAAAAAATAGAGGTCCGCCGGTGTCGGGAGCAGGGTCCAAGCTACCGGTGGTTAGGGCTGCAGAGACAGGAACCTTCTCACAATGCGAGCCGTATCAAGGAGTACTGCCTTCTGAATCAGGCCCTTGATCCAACCGCCTAATGATAGCCTCGAGAGATGTTGTTCGAGGCTTTCGGCCATCAGGCCATTGGCCGTTACGACAATCGGCACAATGACAGCCGAGCTCACATTCCACATATCAACAACCTCGTGAGCTAAGTCGAGATATTTTATTTGTTTCTCTTTCTCAGCTTTCACGAGGTTCTCGTCATGTGGAATGGTAACATCGACTATCATTGCGTGGCGCACTAACCGATCTATCACTACTATATCAGGCTTATTGGCAACAATAGTCCTGTCAGTAATGATAGACCGATCCCAGTACAAAGTGACATGGTCATTTTCGAGAACTGGGTCGGGCACATACTTTTCAATCAATCAATCTCCTCACCTACCTCAGAATCGACTAGTTTATATTTCAAAGCAAGTTGCTGGTGGATAATCCTAGCTACTTGGTTATGCCTGTGCAAGTACTCGCCGTTAGCCAGACGAGAACAACCGGAGATAATATGTCTGATGGACTCACCCGGACGGTGGCATGCCCGACACACGTCAACCGTCCCGTCCTTCATAATATGTTTCCGATAGTTATTCGTCAAGATAACTTCGTCCATAATTGCACAGACAGAATCATAGAATCAGCAATACAACTCCAATACAATAAGTTACAATTGACCTCAAATGTAGCGATTTCATGAAATCATGTGGTTTGAGTTCAATTCTAACTTATGGAGTTGTATTGCTGATTCTAATGATTATAATTCTGTAAAGCCATATGAGCTACGGCCGTGTCTCATATTCAATCTGACACTGACCTGCAAACTGCAAAAAGCGTAAGAAAATTTGAATTTCGCGGGCTACCTCAGCGCATCCTCCTTAAGTTACAAAATAATGTATTACAAACAGAGTAACCGAACATCAAGATTTTTATGAATGGCTATAAATTGACGATTTTTCGGTTTTTCTGAAGGCCTACCCAAAAATCAAAAAGTCCTTGAAATTACGTCGACATATAACGCATTTAGGTATACGGATGCTTGGCAGTCGTTAATAACAAACAAATTCTTTTTTTTTTTTCCTTTTTTTCTAATCTGCGCGAAAGTAGTGCGCGATAAGAAATCTAAACAAACTAGGTCTCCAATTAGGTATCCAACCCTCGAGAGCTTATTTGCTTTAAATATAATTAAATTATATGTTAGAATAATCAATCGTAAATTAATATAAGTGATATTAAATCGCGGTCGATGATTACAGGGTAGAACATTTTGAATTCAATTATATGAGATTATTCTTAAAAACAACACTACAAAGTGAAAAATAACTTTAATTTCGGAAGTCGGTGTCGGTGTCGGAGTTAAATGTATTTTCGTTTTTTGCCACCGACTTCCGAAATTAAAGTTGTTTTTCACTTTGTAGTGTTGTTTTTGGAAGTCAGTTGTATTTTTTTGTAAAAAAGTTTTTATTTTTCACTTTTTAGTTGTGCACCTACCCCACACAAATTCTAATACCACTATCTGCAAAACAAACTAGAACATCATCCATATAAAAGTGGGAAAAAAATACGTATTATTGAAGCTAACTCAAAAACTACCCAAGCAAAGTTAATCAATTTTATATGGGACCAACTGTGATGTATACCCTCTCGAATAAAACAAAAAAAATCCAAATCGGTTCAGCCATCTTCGAGTAATCGGGGAACATACATAAAAAAAAAATTAAAAAAAAAGGTTCCGACGAATTGAGAACCTCTTCCTTTTTGAAGTCGGTTAAAAAAAATAGACACAAATAAAAGTGAAGCCAAAGCCACGCAATTATTTGAACAGTTAAGCTAACTTGCTTTAATTTCCAGTAAACCATCTCCACGACAGTGCAGAGTAGCGCTCCTCAGTACTTTAATAGCGTTATATTAAAACTTCTATTTACGTTAATTGCTAAAGCTATCAACGCTTGGCTTCAGGTTACCTAACCAATTATAAAATCATAATGGCCATCTATTTTTGTTCTTAGAACGAGTTTCCTTTGTACAATAAAAGTGTTAATTTCCGATGCCTCGGATAAGGATAGTGTGCGTACCTACATTGTTCCTTTTTGTAATACATTTATGATAAGAAATCAGCAGGATGTAGGTACTTATCTGTGTACTTATAACAAGTACGAAATAGGAATGATGACTAAAAATTGTTTTTGTAGGTTATTGCAAAATATTGGACATGTATTTTAACCGACGAAAAAAAAAGGAGGAGGTTCTCAATTCGACACGTTTGTTTTTTTTTTTATGTATGACCACGCATAACTTTTTACAGAGTCGTCCATTTGAAATTTTTTTGTTTTATTCGAGAGGGTATACCTCAAAGTCGGTCCCATATAAAATTGATTAACTTTGCTTGGGCAGTTTTTTAACCCGTCGCGCGCCAATTAGCAGACACAATTGAAATTCTATTGTTATCTGTACACATGGTGTACAATCGACATTTTAAGAGTTAATTAGCTTCAATAATACGTATTTTTGTCCCACTTTTATATGGATGATGTTCTAGTTTCTTTTGCAGGTAGTGGTATTAGAATTTGTGTGGGGTAGGCACCACAACTAAAAAGTGAAAAATAAAAACATAAAAAAAAATACAACCGACTTTCAAAAGCAACACTACAAAGTGAAAAATAACTTTAATTTCGGAAGTCGGTGGCAAAAAGCGAAAATACATATAACCAGACACCGACTTCCGAAATTAAAGTTATTTTTCACTTTGTAGTGTTGTTTTTGGAAGTCGGTTGTATTTTTTTGTAAAAAGCTTTTATTTTTTTACGTAATCAAAAGATACATTGAGTTATATACGTAGTTTGTTATAGTTGTGCGTTGTTGTTTCCCGTGCGTGTCTCAATTCTTTTTTGTGATGTAGCGAGTCCCCACTCCCCAATTTTAATGCGTTTTATATAAATATTTTTTTATTAATATGGTAAAGCAAAAAATACGTGTCTAATATTTTGTTATCTGACTGACGGACAAAATAGAATATATCTTTTTTACCCAAGCGTCATCCCTTATTAAACACGGTCTCTTCAACCATGGTTTTACAAGGATAAAGCATGGCTGGTACTAGCCATGAGCTAGCTTCGTCATCATCAGCTAAAGACTGATCATCATTAAAACGAAGACTGTTGTGTTTCCCCCAAAAAGGTGGACTGATGACCCGGTCGCAAGCCGTTTGAATCCGCTGGATATGAGAAACAGGACTGGTGATGCATGGCGATGCTTGATTCAGGCTTATGTTCAGCAGTGGACGTCTTTCGCTGAAATGATGATGATGATGATGACGTTGTGCTGTACTAGTTTTCCAGCAACACAGCGTAGCTATGACAGTAGTAACTCAAAATAAAAAGTCGGGAAGTGTCTTGACACATCCGGTTGAAACGAAGTTCCTTTCGCTGTGTTTTCGGTGTATTAATACAAAGCCATCTAGGGGCTTGTGGCTAAGTAATAACAGCCGCATGGATCGATCGGTCAGATTAAGCTACGCCTGCCGCGGTTGGTCCGTAGACGGGTGACCATCTTAATATACCAAGACCCTTCCGTGGTCCCGGCTAACATTCGTGGATATTTGACAGTCTTTACGGGTCGTCAGAAGCCCGAAAGTCTAACAACCAGTCTTACCAAGGGGTATCGTATTATCCAGTAATTGGGTTGTGGAGGTCAGATAGGCAGTCGCTCCATGTAAAATACTGGTATTCAGCTGCATCGGTTAGACTGGAAGCTGACCCCAACGTACTTGGGAAAAGGCTGGACAGATGACAAGGCCATCTAGTATGGTCTCAAGTTTCAAGTGTCAAAAGTTTTTAAACGTTTAGTAAGCTAAAAATTAAACTAGATGGCTCTGTATAAAAAAAAAAACAAAAACTTTGACACTGACGGTGCGGCAGAATGCTTTTTCGTTACGTCATAATTTCTGGCAGTTTACAACTACCACAAGCCACGCTGAAGAGCTACGTTCCAATAATCTTTAGTTGCAAACATCGATTATAACATATTTTGCCAAATACGCTACTTGTGTGAAGACTGGGACACATTAGGTACTCCGTGACCATCAAAACTCAAATTTCGTTCAAAGCAGCTAAGCTTAGTTTAATAAAAACCTGTCGACCGCAAAGATAAAATATTCGCGAAAAAGAAAGGTCTACCGTTAGACAATCGCAACAGGTATTTACATAGAGATAATCTAAATTCTAAAACAATCGCCTTGAGGTATAGAGCAATTTGGACCGCAAGTGGAACCATATCGCGATATAACGATGAATAAATTAAATATATCGAAAATTATATCACTTCCTTTTGATAACAATGGAAAGGAGAAACAAATAAATCAACTATAGATATTTTATATTTTGTTGATTGCCTCATTGATTCAGTGGTCGCAAGCGCTATTGCTGAGCATGAGGTCTTCAATTCCCAGCCTCCCAGATTGCTCTAAGTGGGTTGGTTTTTCCAAATGGTATTCTTTGGTAGCAGGCCGGAGTATAGATCTGTGGCCGATTAAAGGCAATAGGCAGCAGGCTCGTCCCTTATTACATGGGCAGTGGACCTTAAATACACGACAAATTTTTCATTAGTACAAATACTTCAAGGGCTTATTAGAGAAAGTCTTGTTATTATATGTAAAGTCTTAATAAATAATATTCATAAACAGCAAAGTTATTAGCGTTAGTTTTTAGCCCAAAATGTCACTGAGTTTATGGAAATATTGTGCAGGCTACTACTTACTAGTAGTATTCATTAATCATGAAAAAACACTGCGCGTAGTTTTTTCTAGTAGCAGTTGTTATGAATGATTGATTCAATTATGAATTTACCAATTATGACAAATTTTCGTGGGCAATTTTGGGATTTAATTTTTTTTTACTTTTGACTACACAAATATAGTATTTTCTAGTAGCAATTGTTATGAATGATTGATTCAATTATGAATTTACCAATTATGACAAATTTTCGTGGGCAATTTTGGGATTTATTTTTTTTTACTTTTGACTACATAAATATAGTATTTTCTAGTAGCAGGTGTTATGAATGATTGATTCAATTATGAATTTACCAATTATAACAAATTTTCGTGGGCAATTTTGGGATTTAATTTTTTTTACTTTTGACTACACAAATATAGTATTTTCTAGTAGCAATTGTTATGAATGATTGATTCAATTATGAATTTACCAATTATGACAAATTTTCGTGGGCAATTTTGGGATTTATTTTTTTTACTTTTGACTACACAAATATGATCAGTAACGGGTACGGATAGGGCCTCATTTTTGTTGTACTAATTAAAAAATAGTAGTGTATAACTGGCGAAATGTAGATATACTATACGTTCATCTCTGACTAACCTTTCGGGCAACACAAGCGCCTGATGATATAACGTTATGAATACTGTCAATAAAATTTGAAGAAACAAATTGGCGGAGAAGAAATTGGTATTGACACCATACTTAATGATGACTTAAACAATCTTTCTACCATATTTGATCAGATTTTCAAATCCTACATAAAATCAGAAACAATGAATCCAGAAATCCATCCGTTTCACAACAAACCATTCACAGAACAACCGTATTAGCTAAGTGATAACCGGTACCATAAATAAGACGCATGTTAATAGCCTGTAAATATATTGAGGCGTTAAAACAGCCGGGAGCTCGAAGCTAACTAATAGTGAACGTGATTTACGTATGGTGCGTTAGAAACTTTATATGAATGAAGAGCAATCTGCGAATGTCAAGGAAGACGAAGTGTGGATGCAAAAGGACCAGCTCTTCTCTTTACTAGTAAAAAAGTGGTATCTTTTGGTTCAGAAGGTTTATAATTTGGAGCATAGATGGATATGATAAAAGTAAGATTATGGGAAGCATTGATGAAAAATATGAATGAAGAGCAAACTGCAATATTCCACGTTCAATAAGTCCCAAGACTAACTTGGAGATAGCGCATGTATTAAAAACTCTTTAGATTCACTTTCAGACTTCACATTTCATATTCTTCTCTTCTTATTCTCACACACTATTGTCTACATTTCTTTTTCACTTCTCCTTTCGCAGGTCTGCTGGAAGAAATTTCTTTAGAAATAAGCAGTACCTTTGTACTTCAGTTATAAATTATGTTGTGTCTATGTATTTTTCTGTGTACATAAATTGTAAAATAAATAAAAATAAATAGATTTTTGTTAAGTACTGGCCATCACATTTGAAAAGTGTCTTGTAATCTTGCAGGCAACCAGAATACAGCAATGCAATTAAACGGCAATTACAGCATGATCTTTCATTCTTCTATTCTACCACCCATCTTTGCTAGAAATTTTGATACCTCACCACCAGAAGATACCACTTTTGCACAACAGACGTTCTTACCCAGAAAATAGAAGGGCTGGGTTTAATAAAAAAAAAATTGACACTTAATAAAACCCAGCCCTTCTATTTTCTGGGTAAGAACGTCCATTGTGCAAAAGTGGTATCTTCTGATGGTGAGGTATCAGAATTTCTAGCAAAGATGATGGTGGTAGAATAGAAGAATGAAAGATCATGCTGTAATTGCCGCTCAACTGCATTGCTGTATTCTGGTTGCCTGCAAGATTACAAGACACTTTTTTACTTAGTCACGAGGGTTGGCAAAGCTTTAGCTAAACCCCTTAGGGTGTTTCAGGTGTGTAGCCAGCAGGAACCACCCTTTGTTTTTATTATAATTAAGTCTCAAATTGCACTTAATAACCTTTATACGTAAATTTAATAATAGCTGCTCGGGTTGACTTTGAGTTTAATCGATCAGGTTTTGCTACGCTTGCCACGTTCCTTCCGTGGATGGGTTACAATCTTTACATACCTCGACTCCTCCGTGCCTCGGAAAACACGTTAAGCCGTTAGTCCCGCCTGTCGTTTGTGGATCGTTGACAGTCGTTACAGGTCGTCAGAAGTCCGAAAGTCTGTCAACCAGTCTTACCAAGGGGTGTCGAATTACCCATTACCTGGGTTGTGGAGGTCAGATAGGCAGTCGCTCCATGTAAAATACTGGTATGCAGCTGCATCCGGTTAGACTGGAAGCCGACCTCTACACAGTTGGGAAAAAGACTAAATAAATGATGTATTATGTAATTCCAATTATAGAATTATAATGCCAATTTCAATCATTTTAACGTTTTTCATCATTTCCTTTTGAATGAAAAAGTATGTTCTGTTAATTCATGACCTGCGTAATCCTAGCACAAGTTTGAGATATTTCTTTCGCCCTTTACCTCCCATTATAATTAGAAGTTAATAAAGTCCATATTTTCCTATTACCTCAAGACAAGCGTGAAAGCTTTATAATCTAACTTCCAATCTCTTCCAAATTAAGATCTAACCAGCAATTAACTTAGCCGTTACTGTTAAAAGTTAAACGGCCTGAATTCATTTGTATGCAAATTGCTTTCAATAGAAAATCACCCATAGGCCTTCTATGAGGATGTAGACATAACTTTTCTCGGATTTTAAGAGGTGGATAAGAAAATGGTTGCTTATGCAATCTGGGATGGAAGCTAAATGATACATGAGGTTTAACTACAAAGTCTCCTAAAAACTACATACTAGCACGTTTTCAGAAGTATTAGCCACTTAATGACATTTTATTTCTAGTTTTTGTTAGATGTTATGTCTAGATAACGGATAGATAATATTTCGAGCAAGTTTACATAATTGCCCCACATATAACTAAATACGTTTAGCGCTAAACGAATTTAAAAGGTCGTTCGACTGAATCATGTTTTACTCGTAAATAATGTTTGGCGCTATTTAGCGATTTGTGGTGCAACAGTACTAACTGCACTATAATGTCCAGATCTAAAATACTAGCGCACTTGGTTATTCTAAAAACTTTGAAAAATTAATTTCCATAAAATATCCCCCAGAAAATTCCTTCTCCTCATTTTTTTTGACTATCCTGTATTCATCGAATCCAAGCTGATAATAGAATACTATTATATTAATGATCTTCTACGTCGAACGCAGGTGATTATACGATGGAGGCTTGAATTACGTGTAACTACCCGCATTGAGAACTGATTGCTTTAATTCAGACGACAGCTACCCTATACCCGTAATAATGTAAACATGCATTATCTAGGAGATAGTTCTTTGTGTTAGAGATTATGAAGTTTGATCTACATAGGTACTTTAAAGTATGTTTCACAGGATTATTTTTGCGGTGGAGGTATGTGTTGGTAGTTACAGAATATATACCTGCATGTTGATTGAGTATGTCTTGTAATGTTTAGCAGGCGATCTAAAGTAAACCGCGGTCTTATAGCCGCGTATTAAAAAAAACCGGCCAAGTGCGTGTCGGGCTACGCGCGGTAATAGGGTTTCGTAGTTGCACAATAATTCATTTTATTAGTTGGTTAACTTTTACTCGTAAACTTGAAAAGCCTATTTAGCTGTGATAGTTTTCCTTTTAACTTCGTTATATATAATACTACTACCATGAATTTTTTCACGCATACAAAACTAACCGTTTAGCTGGCAAAAATTAGCACTTTAAAGCTTAATATTTCAGAAACGGTTCCCTAAATCGAATATTTGTTTTCACAAACCCGCAATCATTTTGAAAGACCCAGCCAACAACACCCCACACTATGAGGTAGACGAGGAAAAAAAAAACATCCCCATTTTACGTGTACAGAAGGTACCCTAAAAAAAATTTTTTCTCATGATTTTATTTTACCACTTTATCGGCGTGATGAATATGTATATCCGTGCCAAATTATAGCTTTCTAGTACTAAGAGTCTCTGAGCTAAGCTGCGGACGGACGGACAGACAGACAGACAGACGGACGGACATAGTGAAACTATAAGTGTTCCTTGTTGACTACGGAACCCTAAAATAAGAAATATTTCTTATTTTTTTTATATAAAAATAGTCTTTACTTACATGAGTATCTTTCTCGGACTACAAGTGAGCCGGCCGTAAGTCACAAGTGTTGCTTGAATAAAAGAAAATCAACATTAGTAGCTCATGAAAATTTCATAACATACGACCAGACTAACCATCACACATGTCTGCTACTTTCAAGCTTACTTGCATCCCATACCGTTATTTTATTTTTCTTGGTTCTTGATGCTTCTCAAGATTTTCAATTGCAATAATTAAAGGAACAAATAAAAATACTAAAGTTTTTCTTCGAATAACCATCATCACACTATCACACTTCACACTAATATTATAAAGGCGAAAGTTTGTGAGTGTGTGTGTGCGTGTGTGTGTATGTTTGTTACTTCTTCACGCTCAAACGGCTAGACCGATTTTGATGAAATTTAGTATGTAGATAGCTTATACCCTGGATTAACACATAGGCTACTTTTGTCCCGGTCTACGCGGGCGAAACCGCGGGGCGCAGCTAGTAATATTATAAAGGCGAAAGTTTGTGAGTGTGTTTGTATGTTAGTTACTTCTTCACGCTCAAACGGCTGGACCGATTTTGATGAAATTTGGTATGGAGGTAGCTGACACCCTGGATTAACACATAGGATACTTATATCCCGGTCTACGCGGGTGAAACCGCAGGGCGCAGCTAGTCTTCTATATAAATGGTAATCAATTGCCAAAATATATGTAAGCGCATCACTTCAGAACGGTTGTATGTATTTGGCTATTTCCTTTTTTGTTGATTTTTTAATTATCAGGTTAAGGTTTATATGAAAGAAAATATTTAAAAAGTTGCCGGGAAAATTAGGAAATTCGTGAAAACTGAATGTGCATTTTCTATGGGAATTTTGAATTAATTATTGAAATTTTGACAGGACAACGTTTGTCGGGTCAGCTACTAGTATTACATAAAACATTGGAAACCAATTAATCAAACATGTCCTAAATCGATACTAACAAAAACCGCACCTAGATCGAAAACACAAACATTTTAGACAACATAATTGGAAATCAGCATTAAAATGACTACCGATAAGTCGAGTGTACAAAAACTGTAAGCTGGTACATAACTGGGCACTTATGTGCTAATCTGAAGTTGTGCCGTAACTTAATACATACATAATAAGTGTGATTACGTAAGACGGGCGCCCGGAGCAACGGGAGCCGAGATGTGCCAATCTTTTCCTTATTGCGGGGGGCTCACATGGCGATGGTTGAGCTAATACGTCAATTGGTGCGTCGAGGTCATTGTGGGATTGGATTGGGGATGGATTGATAGGAAATTTTCAAATTAGTATACATACTCTGTAACAGAACATAATTTTATTGCTGTTGGTAGCCTAAATAAATAAAAAAAAGTTGAGAGGTGTCAAGGGACACCCGGATGGAACGAAATTCCTTTCGATTAATTAGTGAAGGAATTGTAATAATTATTTTTTTTTTTTTTTTGTTATATCTGGCTTGCTTTCTATAAGAGAGAGAGAGAGAGAGAGAGAGAGAGAGAGAGAGAGACAGACAGAGAAACATGCGCACGTCGCACAGCTTACAATAGCTTACTATAGCAAAAAGTGTCGTTACAACTTTTCGTGAGAATTTTTTCCGTCTAGCCCTTCGATCAATAATAGGTCTAGCCCCCTTTCACAACGCGCGATAAGGAACTTCGTTCCAATAAATTACATTTTAAATGAGTTGAGGATGAAAATGACGATTTTAGTTACGAGCAGACTGAAGAGAATGACGAAGCGATAGTACTCCACATATAACCTGGAAAGCGGATAGTGTTATTTTGTCTAAAAAAGCAGCATATCCCTACCACTCGAATAATGTGTTTCATTCTCATTAAACAACTACAGGTTTTTGGGCAGGAGTATCTGACACAATTCGTAAAGTTTGCGTAAAATCACCTTTTCAATATCATATTAACAAGATAATCAATTGGTCCTGTGATTTTGATCACAAAAGGTAACACGAAAATGATAGCAGAAACTTGTTCTGCCATAAACCGCGGGATAGAATACCGATCACGGCGATCACAAACACAATTTTCATTTAAGATGAAGATATATGCCATTGGCCTTGAATGATTAGCTTGCGTGTTCTGTGCTGAGCTCACGCAACGCGTCGTACAGTCGCCAGTAAGAGCACTCGCCCATCAAGGAGCGCTGTCCCAGATTAGACTCATTATTAATTTATTAAACAAAACACAAAAGGTATTGTAAAGAAAAATAGATAGATAGAATACTCTTTATTATGCACACCATAAAAAAATTACAGACATAAATATTGATTTTTTACCTAGGGTGACACAATGGGTGGTCTTATCGCTAAAAGCAATCTTTAACAGACAACCTTTGGATGGCTTAAGGGGAGAAGGAGAGACAATACTGTAGGTAGTCAGTGATGTACCATATACATATACAATATATACATACATATATCCAAATATATGCTATAATAAACATGAAACAAGAGCAAGGAACTATACATGTAATGATGATTTAAATAATTAAAAATGATAAAATAATAAAATTTCCATTCTTCTTCATTTTGCGTGTTTCTCTGTTTTTTATCCGCGATAGACATAACTTTACAAATTAATTACACTATGTAATATAAATATAATCTAAAATATTCACATATTAAGTTATTAAGAAAATACTCTAATTTAACATATATTTTTTCCAAATCATTAACACTAGTCGTTTAGAAGTGGTCTTCAGTTTAAAATCATAAAAAGTCGATTATCGTCGCCTTAAAGGACTTTTCTAGAACCTTTACCACCTGCATGTAAACCTGCATAAACATCAGCGAGTACGCAATATACTATTAAACGGAGTCAACGCACCCGTGTATGTAGGTATGTGGCCAGTAATAACAACGGACTACTGTTCACCCGTACAACCGGCTAACCGCGCGACAACTCGCCGGGAAACCGACAGAGATGATAATACCATTTAATAACTCTTCTGGATATATATAGAGGTGATAATACCGTTGATGATACCACTGGAACTGCTTGATAATATTTGTCACAGCAAGTAAATAGATCAAAGAGATGATTATACCACTAAATTCCTAAGTATTCAAAGTATTTTATAGAATCAATTAGTTCTATCTATATACTAAATATACATTAGCAACGGGTTCGTCGAGCAAAATTCAAATGGCTCATACTTATGCCTGTCAAAGTTTTTATCGTGTCTTAAAAACTATCAATACAATACCTTATTACTCCTCGTTTGATTTTCCTATCGGTGATCTAAGTACTGACGTTAAAAGATGAAGGGTTCTGCCCCCATCCTCTTGAAAAAATCTCCATTATGGTCATGTATAGGACGATGTTAAATTATCTTTCAAAGCCTCTATGGCCAATAGCCACTCTTCTATCTCCAATTTTAGTACATTAGGAAGGATTAAACTTATAAGAGGAGTCGTTAATTAAATAATAATATTTATTACTTCCCATGGGAGTCTTTCACAAATGGACTAAAGTTATTGGAGCTGTTTATTGTAAACAATATTAGACTCTTAAATTACTGTAATGACTCTAAAGATCATTACGATAATAGGTCTTTAAGAAATTGACGATATAATAATAGGTTTAGAAAGCAGGGATTTTTTTTATTTCTTGTAACCTAATACATTATCTTTATTTAATCTCTTTGGCGCTTCGCATAGGACTGGTGCTGATACTCCCTTTGGCATCATCGTCTTTATTTCAGCCAAAAGACGTTCACTGCTGGACATAGGCGCCCCTAGGCGTCGCCATACCATTGGTACGTGACATGTACAAAAACGGGTAGCTCAATTTTTCGCCAGTAAAATAAGCATAGCAACAGCATAATAATGTTCCCACTGCTGGGACACAGGCCTCCTCTCTTCGAGAGGGAGTGGGCCATAATCTACCACGCGGGCCCAGTGTGGGTCGGTAGATGTCATATGTCTTCGAATTTTTGGTTCTAGAACATGCGGTTTCCTCACGATGTTTTACTTCACAGTTTACCGGAAAAATAAGTATGGACATAATAATAGGTCCTATGAACCTATAAAATTGCCGTTTTGTATGAAAAAATTTAAACGAATTTTTTTCATGCATTTTTTATTTGTATTAATCGAAGTAATCACCCATGCAATCAATGCGTCTTTGCCAACGCAGTGGCAGTTTATTGATGCCCTTCTTAAAGAAATCAGCTGGACGGGAGGCAACAAATTCTTCAAATGCATTTTGTACTGCCTCTCGGGTATTAAATTTTTTTCCCGCCAAAAAGTTATCCAAATTCTGGAAAAAGTAGTAGTCTGTAGGCGCAAGGTCTGTTGAGTAGGGCGGATGACGGAGAGCTTCCAACCCCAGTTCTTGCAACTTGGAGACCGTCTGCTGTGCAGTATGAGGTCGCGCGTTGTCGTGCAGGAGCAGCGGAGACGAGCGATTGACCAATGCTGGTTGGAGATGTGCCAGCTTCTCCATCATTGTGTTCAGTACACATCTGAAGTACTGCTCACCCCGTTTGGTAAGAAGCTGTGATGAATCACACCGGCGCTAGACCACCAAACAGTGACCATCACTTTTCTAGGGGTAAGTTTTCGTTTAGGGCATTGTTTAGGTACTGAACCGGGATCCAACCAACTTGCTGAGCGCTTGCGGTTATCAAACAGAATCCATTTTTCATCGCAGGTAACAATGCGGTTCAAAATTCCTTCATTTGTGTGTCTGTTGAGCAGTGCAAGGCACGTCTCGACGTGTACTTCGCGCTGGCGATCATTGAGTTCGTGGGGCACCCATTTGTCAAGCTTTTTTACCTTGCCAATTTGACGCAAATGGACCAATATTGTTTTGACGCTAACGTCGAAAGCTGCTGCTAATTCAGCCGTAGATTGTGTATAATCAGCTTCCACAATCGCCTTTAATTCGTCATTGTCGACCAAAGTCTTCGGACGACCGCGAGGTTCATTTTTCAGGTCGAAATTTCCAGAACGGAAGCGAGCAAACCAATAACAAGTGGTGCGTTGGTTTGTAGTGTTAGCTCCGTAAACGTCGTTGATGT
The DNA here is from genome assembly GCA_946251885.1 of Cosmia pyralina. NCBI lineage: Eukaryota > Metazoa > Arthropoda > Insecta > Lepidoptera > Noctuidae > Cosmia > Cosmia pyralina. The sequence continues at coordinate 16,814,383 of OX276342.1, read as the reverse complement.
TGCGTGCCGCTTGTGCCGCGTTGCTGCCACGACGGTACTCATATTCCATAATTACTCGAATTTTTAACGTATCCATGATGACGAAAAAGATTGAAATGCGATGAAAATGTAACACTAATCAATAAACAAATGACTACTTTTGGAAAAAAAAATCCATGTTTTTAAAATAAAATTAATTTGAAATTAGAATTCTTAGCCAAACAAAAATTATTTTGATTTGAAATGGCCAGTACTGCAGAACGGCAATTTCATAGGTAAAGACCTAATATATTATAATATGTGCTACTGGACAAGATTTGATGCAACGATTCAGCTTTTTCAGAAATCCTTTTAGATAATAAGTGTACAACAAACAAACAATAAACATTAACAATAACATAGTAATAATTATTTTGTTAACTAAGATGTGTAGGGAAACGCAAGTTTACATAATAATCAAGACGCAAATGAACATTATTGTCTTGTAATTAGCAGCTAATTAATTGCATAATTATAGCTTCTCCAATATGGGCTAAGAGATAGAACTATGGAATATTGTGTTACACATGTTATTGTTATAGTGAATAAGATATAATGGTGCAATGCGCTTTACAAACAACAAAATACTAACTGCGATCGATCACAAATCATTCTGCTTAGTGAGACGATTTTTGCTACACCAACAATTTTTGTTAAAATTAGAACATAAGTTGATAGTCTCATTTATTCATTCATTCTCCTGCCCTTATCCCAATCTATTTGGGGTCGGCGCAGCATGTCCTTTTTTTCTATACATCTCTATTATTCGTCATTTCGGTAGTCACCCCCTTTCTAGCCATGTCATCTTTCACATAATCGTTTCTTTGGTCTTCCCCTACTCTTATATCCATCGACATTCATACTCAAAGCTTTCTTCACGACATTTTCCTCACTCCTCCGCATCACATGCCCATACCATGACAACCGATTTCCGCACAACTTTTCAGTCACCGGTGCCACTTTCAGACTTCCTCTTATGTACGAGGAGGGATCAAAAAGTAGTGAGAACGACATACTCCTTGGTAAGAAAAAAAATAAATACTGGCAGGCATAGCTCAGCTACATATATGTAATATTAATAAAGAAAAAAATCTTCGATTCTCTTTTGTTTTTTTCTGAATTTAGTCATTTGATTTGTTTGCTTCTTGTCGGAACGTGTTATCGAAAATGGAGAAAAACGAAGTGCGAGCCGCTATTAAATACCTCTGTTTAAAAAAGTTAACGACGCAAGAGATTCATTGCGATTTGGAGGCAACATTCGGAGAGTCTGCTCCGCCTTATTCCACTGTCGCAAGGTGGGCTTCTCAATTTCGAGTAGGGAGAACGAGTACGGAAGACGAACATCGTTGCGGCCGTCCATCGACGTCAGTCACCCAAGAAAATGTTGCGAAAGTCGAGAAAATTGTATTGAGCGATCGAAGAGTTACCATCCGATACTTAATTCAAGAAACGGGCATTTCATATGGAAGTATTCTATCCATATAGAAACAATCTTTGAATATGAGAAAAGTCTCCGCAAGATGGGTGCCGAGAATGTTAACCGACAGTCAGAAACAAAATCGACTTGACATTTCGAAGATATTGTTGGACAAGTTTCAAGAAGATTCTGAAAACTTTTTGTCTCGTTTCGTAACAATGGATGAAACATGGGTTCATCATTTTGATGCCGAGATAAAACAGCAATCTTCACAATGGAAACGGCCATCATCACCGACCCCGAAGAAGTTTCGTGCCGTGGCATCGGCTGGCAAGGTTATGGCCTCAATATTTTGGGACTCAGAAGGGATATAGTTGATTGATTACCTGGAGCGTGGAACCACTATTACAGGCCAATATTATGCAGCTTTAATTACTAAGTTGAGGAATGCCATCAAAGAGAAAAAGAGAGGGAAACTTCAAAGGGGCGTGCTGTTTCATCACATCACGACAACGCACCCGCGCACAGGTCGGCAGTTGCGATGGCTGCCATTCAGCAAGCTGGCTTCGAATTGGTTGACCTTTTGTGGATGGGAAATCATCAAATGACTTCTCCCGCTCCGGGCAGAGCGGGAGGGCGTGTCAGACTTTTACTGACTAAAATCCACCCGTGCTCCTACCCCCCTTATTAACCAGATCTGGCGCCTAGCGATTTTTATCTGTTCCCCAAATTGAAATAATACTTAAGGGGAAACAGGTACGAAGACGATAACGAGGTGATGGATGCCGTGGAGAGCTTTTTGCAGGACCAAGACAAAACTTTTTTTTTTGGAAGGGATTGAAGTCTTGGAAAAGCGCTGGACTCGGTGTGTAGAGAGACTCGGAGACTATGTAGAAAAATAAATTATTAAGTTATCAATAGTCATTACAATCTATCTTATTCTCACTACTTTTTGATTCCCCCTCGTACTCATTTCTTATTCTATCCATTCGTGTAGCATTCTCAAAGTTGGTATTCTCATTTACCAGTAAGATATACTTTTTTCTACATACAGTCACATCTACAAAAACTCACGCTTTTTTCCCTGGGTTTAAGCAGCAACTGCAGACCGACATCTGCTTCGATTCTATTCTTCTTCGATAGTAGCAACGGGAAGCACAGAACCGGTCAAAGTGGCAGTGCTTGGGTGCTTGCATCTTTCGGCTGAAATGATGATGGTGATGGGATCATTCTGGAACACTATTTTTAGTAGGTGTAATACCAGGGGCGGTCATTTTAAACTTATACTGACAATTTACTCATCATCTGCATCTAGCCTTTTCCTAACTATTTTGAGGTCGGCTTCAAGCCTAAACGGATGCAGCCGAATACCATTATTTTACTTGGAGTGACTTCCTATCTGACCTCCACGACCCAGTTAACTGGGTCGTGGTAAGAGGTATCCCTCTTGGTAAAACAGTTGCCAGACTTTCGGGCTTCTGATAACCCTTAACGACTGTCAAAGTTCCAAGAATGACAACCAGGACCAACGGCTAAACGTATGTACTATGGGCCAAAGTTCCGCATGATCACCTCAAAGGCGATAATCGCATGCACGGCGCACGACTCGATCGCACAATGTTCGTTTATCACTAGCTACGCTCTGACAGGAATATTTTCTTAAGTGAGCATGCTTAAGTTTTGTCCATAGTACTTTCCGAGATAGGGAGACTCTCAGAGTATGTAAAGATGCTCACCCATCTACGGACCGACCGCGGCAAGCGTAGCATAACCTGATCGATCGATCCGTGCGGCTGTTGTTACTAAGCCACGAGTCCTCCTCCACGAGCCCATCCTGGGGCCCTACTATGACGTGAAAAAATATCATGGATCCATCATGGTTCAGTGTGAGAGAGAGACGGAGCTATAGTACCTATAGCACCATCCTTTTTTCACAACGGAACCATGATGGATCCATGATCTTTTTTCATATCATAGTACGGACCCTGATAATTTACTAAACCTGCTGATTGTCCAATATTTTAGCTGTAGTCTGAGCCATTCTCATAAAAATTTGCTCACGTATAGCAGAATTTTATCACCCATTGCACCAACAATGTTGTGTACATCTTTTGTTAGAGATCTTAAATAAATAAACAATCCGTTTACATCACATGCTCAGAACATAGCCTGTAACAAAAGCTCAAGCACTCAGTACAAGTAATAGGTGATTGTCTAAACAACGTGATTATCTAAAGAAGGAGGCGCCAGTCTTCCTGCGGCACTGACTTATTGCGGGCGACAAGTTTACATGGAACTTCATAGAGTTGCTAATACCGTAACGATTAAGCAGGGATTTAATGTTTATAGTTTGATTTTATTGTTGTTTTTAAGGTTATGTTGTTGTTGTTGTTGGTTTTGTTGATTGTTGTTGGTTTTGTTGTTGTTGTTGTTCCTATTGTATATTGTAACCAAGTTTTTGGGGAATTTTTCAGTTTTTTTTTTTTTTGCGTTGTTTTTAAACGATTTGACAAGAAGCAAGCAAGATATACAGAATGTGCAAGTAATAGGTGATTATCTAAATATCGTGATAGTCTAAGCAAGGAGGCGCCAGTCTTCCTGCTTGCACTAAGTTATAGCCGGCAACAAGTTTACATGGAACTTCATAGAGTTGATAATACCGCTAAAAAAAACGAGTTTATCGATCGGTAAAAAGTTTGTTTTCTGTTATTGATTTTGAAAGTTAACATGAAGTTTCCTTTTACAAAACTGTGCTGAATGATGAGATAGGATTTGCCAAAGTGACATATATTTTTTTCCTCTTTTGCGTTTGTTTAAATAAGCAATTTGATCTAAGCAAGGAGGTGCTGGTCTTCCTGCTGCACTGAGATATAGTGGGCGAAAAGTATAGAGTTGGTAATACCGCAACGATAAAAGTGAAGTATACATCTGAGCGTATTCATGAATGGTGGTTTTTAAAGTTATTTCTAAATGATCTCTAAGTCACAAACACTTACAGTTACAAACACTTGATGGATGTTAAGATTTTATGATAAAAATGAGACTTCTTGCGTTGAAGAAAAAATAAATACATAATTGAATAATGTATTTTTTTAAATAATTCTATTTAATAATAATAATCGTATGAATTGTATGTACCTATTAGGTATGTTATAATTATAACTTATAAAGTAAGTAATTCAGAAAACCCTGACCCAATTATTAGATTTGTTCATGCGGTTAGATCTACATAACTGTCAAATTACACTCATTACATAATAAAAAAATACAGTCCAACGCAGTATAAAAAAATACAGTCCAACAACAGCGACACCCCTCAACGCAAAGTTTTACTCTGTGATTTTCTCTCGTCCAACAGGATTGTATGGAAAATAATAAATTGCGTAACAACAGGACCCTGTATTTGTCAGTCGCGACCGGTCGCACAATAATCGCAGCTTGCGTGTACATTGTAAATTATTTTGTATTAGTATAGAGATGTTAATACCGCGGTGGTGTTGATTTTCTTTTTTAAAATTACCTCATTATTTAAATAAAACAGTTTCTTTGATAATTTCTTGTGGGCAAGTGGCTTACCTATGGTGATCATTAGCATTTATTTATTTATTTATTTATTAAAACTTTATGCACAAGTAAAAAAATACTGTACAAAGGCGGACTTAATGCCTGAGGCATTTTCTACCAGTCAACCTTAGGGTGATGCAGAGAGAAAACATGGCAGGTGCAGCATAAGGGATAGATAACTCGAAAAAGAATAAATACTAATAAATAAATACATATATACATACATATAAACAGAATAAACTTTGTCAGGAGAAATAACGATAGGTAGAGGAGAAAAAGAATCCAGCAAGAATCAGCGCTGAAATGATTCTGCCAACTTTATACGAATATGTTCACGAGCCTTCATTTAATTGTAGGAAGATAAATATTCACTAGCCCTCGATGTAAATCACTAAAATTAAAGGGCCCCACACATTATACAGTCCGCAGGCAAACGGTCCACTCATAAAAACTGGCGGTCCATTTTATAAGTGGACCGCCTGTCGGCGTACCTACTGCCGGCCGGTAGACTGTAAATGTGTTTAGAAATGGAGATATTTGAGAACCTGCAACTCCTGGAGGGTCTAAGTGAGTAGCAGTGTAAATTATAGGAAGTACTTAGCTACCTAATATAAAACTAATGATATTGTGTTTTTTTAACCGACTTCAAAAAAGGAGGTTCTGTATTCGACCCGTATGTATATATGTATGTATGTATGTTTGTTTGTCCGCGATTTTCTCAAAAATTAATGAACTAATTTTGATGATTATTTCACTACCGTATTTTGCATACCTTCAGGAAGGTTTTAGTATATAATATATTAGGTAATTATTCTTATGTCCGAAGTTATATGCATAAATGCACATTTCTATGCGGATTTTGTGATGATTCTTCTTTTCGTTCGTCTTGGACTCATCAAATTGTCCTAATTGTATATTCGCACCTTAGCCAAAGTCAAAGTCAAAGATTTATTTGCATGCTAAGTGTACATTTTGAGGTCTTTTACAAAAGTAGGTACTTACAACTTAGCGGCCATTTCCAGGCATCGCAAACTTTGAGGGCTAACTAGCAAACTTTTAAACTATAATGACACAATGAAATGCATACCTTCTAAGTTTTTTATGAAAGTTATTAATTAATTAAATTGCTTAAACACAAAAGCCTCCTTCACTCATAAAAAAATAACCATAACAAATTTATCTACAGTTTTTTCTATCACACAAAAAAATCGCCGTCATCTAAAATCAACAGCTCTATAAAAATATCAGTTTGCAATTAGATTGTCAATAGACAAGTGTCTCCGCGACTCGTTTCATTCCGATGGTGCGGTTAAGAAACGCTAGTTACTAATACAATCAACCGCGACAATTGAACTGGGAAAACTACCCTTATATCTACGACATAGAGGCACTGTCTGTTACCAAGGATGTGTGGTTGATTGTACCAGTACAGATAGACAACTACAACATCCACTGTACATAAGTGCGGTCAGCAATTATCAACGAGTTTTCTTGTACACTTTCTTTAATACAATTTCATAGTGAAATAGTGCTTGATGCTAATTGATTCTGGATCGTGTATCTGTTAGTTAGTAGGCTTTTAAGTTTAGAGACCTCAGTTAGAGACTATATTGGTTTTACTTGCATAGTAAATTATAGATAACATAAACTAAAACAACACTCGGGGGCTCGTGACTAAATAATAACCATATACATATACAGAATATATATGTCGGAACGTCAGGATTTACTCAGTTAGATTTAGACAGACATGTGGGCAGAAGATGGGTTTCGTGCAATGAAAACACACTGGGTGCGATACACGGTGTTTAAAATCACAATCTAACACAATCACTAAGCACAACGAATCGTATACAGTTCCGTGGCGTACCAACCCCGATGTTGCCCCGATGCGATCCGACACTAGACTGTCCTGCTCGCCATGAGGTTAAAACATCGCGACTCTGTAGAAGCGCGCTGTAGGTGTAGGTACCTCACGTGATGTCGCCTGTGGCGCGCTTGCGATTCGTTACGCGTCCGTACTATTGACCGGATCCGACATATATATTCTATATTCGAATCTATAATCGAAGGTTAAGCTACACCTGTCGCGGCCGGTTCGTGGTTACCATCCATTAAATAAAGAGACCCCCTCGTCGTTGGTCCCGGCTGTAATTCGTAGATCTTTGACAGTAGTTACGGGTAGTCAGAAGACAAAAAAGTCGTGGTACCCAGTAACTGGGTTGTGGTCGTCAGTCGCTCCTCCTTGTAAAGTACTGGTATTCAGCTGCATCCGGTTTGACTGAAAGCTGACCCCAACATAGATGGGAAATGGCAGATTGAAACTAAAAATACAGTTTAGCAAAGTATTCGGCAACAACATAGTATATCACTAGTACGAATCATTCCTATAAAGATTCCTAATAATTCGAGTAAGTCCAAAGAGTTAGCCGTTGTCCTAAAAGAACGCGATTACGCGACTATTGCGCGATCATTGCGCGATTATTCACTAAATTTATGAATACAGACGTCCGTAAGTACCTAAATTGCTTAAATACTTAGAAGAACTTACATTTTTAACTTAAAAATAGAATAACTTTGTGAAAGCTTAGATAAAATATTCTAAGTAGGTACCCGCTGAAGATACCCGTTCAATCTTCTTCAGTGATTGATGACCGAAAGTCCGAATGGATGACCGAATGAAATCGATTTAGTGAGCAATGACGGCTATTTGCATATGTATAGAAGGGAGATGAGACTCTTTATAAACTGGGATTTACATTACTTTTGTGTAAAGATTGCTTTTTAAAGTGTGGTGAGTACTGATCGGCTTTTGCATCATACATATTTTGAAGCGGGAATTCCTTTACACACGCTGTGTAATGGGAAAACTTTTCTGTTTTCTTTCGTAGTTAGGCGGCGTTCGCACAGACGTAAAAATATCGCGTCAGGATTTTATCGCGCACTGGATTTTCAACTCTCGGTGTTGAGCCGAGCATTGAGAATTTAACATAACAACAACAGAATGCATTCTAGCGCGCCGAAAAAATACACTTGACACACTTGGAAATCATCAAATGACTTCTCCCGCTCTGGGCAGAGCGGGAGGGCGTGTCAGACTTTTACTGACTAATACCCACCCACGCTCCTTCAGCTGCCCGTGCCAGGGCCACGGTATCTCTTTCGAACTACCCGCGACCCAGACACCCCTACGTTTATGACTTTGAAGATCAGTGAAGGAGAGATCTGACAGCAGGTGAGACTTTAAGACTAAACCACCCTCCAACATACAATACCATTACTACAATGGCATTCTAACGTGTCCGCACTGTGTACGTACCTTTACTGTCAAGATAGGATGCATTAGGCACATCTGAGGCCTTCTAGTTTTAGTTAGAGGGTATGGTTTCCGCACTTAGTCCTTCATGTGGACCATTGTGCGTGGGCCATGGCGGCCGTCGGGGGGTTATTCCAACCAGCCCACCTCACTCCAGAAGTCGATTCGGTCTTCTAGTCTGTTTAGAACATCTGTGATCATCAGAAGCCTTAGTGCGAGTTTTTATACTTACTTCTCACTTAGTTGACATAAACTTTAATTTGTACTGAAACTGAATAAGCGCCGTCTGGTGACTATAAAGTGAAACACAAAACACAATTATTCTCCTTATAAATTGACGTAACGTTAACGTAAACGTAAACGCAATCGATTAAGTATAAAAACTCGCACTAAGGCCACGCCCGTAACCTATAGTCGTCGGAAACAAAATCGGTGACTACCGTAGCCGAAATTAATCCTCGTAAATATCGTATCGTACTACCTACTTTTGAAGAACAAAATTCCAACAGTATAAGATTGACACCCGGCGCCGTCTGTACACAAAATCAGAGCATTATAGACTTAACATGAGAAATAGAGCAAAATAACAGATCTACAATTCATTGTTCAAACGATAGGTTTGAATACACCATAATATTGAAGCGCCGCCGGCGGAGCTATGACGAACTAATGAACGCTTTCTAAGCTGTACGATTTGTGTGGACATAGCTTTTCTTAAAAATATATTATGAATCTTCAGTGAGCTTTCGAGAAGTGTTTCATCATATTCACATTCGTCATGTTTCTCAATTTTGTATGATGACCCAATTGTCTCTGACTTTCAGTTTTTTAATGTTTTTAGGGGAAACTTATTTTGATTTGACAGCATAAATTGAAACACAAAGCATTTATTTAAATTAAACCAACAATTTACAATTATTGAATTGTCAAAGGAGTCGGTTAGTCAAATAGATGAAGCTAGTTGAAAAAAAATGGGAACCAAAAAGTCTTCATACGGGGCAATTTTTTATCACTAGCTAAATTATCACAGGTGTTTTCAACTTTCACTATGGGATCAACTCTGACATCACCAAAAAAAAACCGCTGTTTCATACATTTTGCTCGAGTTGGTAAATTTTGTATGAAATAGCTGTTTTTTTTTTTTCGTGATTTCAGAGTTGGTGCGATAGTGAAAGTTGTTCATATTCATGGGTAGAACCACGGAATAGATTTTATCTGTTCCGTGGGTAGAACACCCTGTGAAAATTTAACTAGTGACAAAAAAAATTACCCTTTACTAAGAAACTTAGTAAATACATAAGCAAAACCACATGTTATCTTTAATGACTACGTATCAATAAAGCATTTACATTGCTAAGTAAGTACCAATGTAAAGTGTCTCAGTGAAGAATTTTTTCCAGACAAAATATTTTTGAGCGATCCACACAAATCTTTCGCCCACTATCGATTCACGCGTAATTCAGTCGCGTACGACGTTAGAGCGTTCAAACATGCAATCATAGACAGGTGGTGTGCGTAGACAATGGCCGACGATGGTCGGCAATGGTCAGCTGTATCACGCGCGTCCGGCAATCACGGCGTATTACTGAGATTACACCAGAGTGGCCTGTTTGTGCTGCCTTTTATTTGTTTATTATATTGAAGGGTTTTTGACAGAATATTGTGTCTGGTAAGCGTAGTGAATAGTGATGCATCTGCCGAAAATACACAACGGAAATTTCGCGTACTTTGTTTTCTATGGAAATTAATCGGCTTAATTTGCAGGCGTAAAGCATAGAGACACCGCTTACAAATTGCGCAACATGTTGTTGTCCCGGACATCAAACGTCTCATGCCCGGTTTCTGAGGTATTTAAATGGAGTTTATCCGTTCGATAGTGATTATTGCTCCGATATCCGTGTTTCTGAACTATACGCTAAGGAAGAATTTAGCTTAAAAGTCGGTTTATCTGAGGACCTCAAAAGCCGAACATAAGGAAGGTATTCGCTTCTACAACGTGCCGCTGCTATAGCGACATTAACTAAAGACACAGGTAGTGATCAGTAATCAGTCATTATAAAAATTATAATAAGATGATATAATAAAAAATTGGAAAAAAATCAAACAAACCAAATAATAAAATAATAACCAAAATTAGGATCATTCTATGCAAAGGACTCATTCATGAAGCTATTGTTCTATGTCAGCTGTTAGGGTCTTTGACTTTGACCCTTATTTTTTTGTTCATGGTTTATCTATTGTTCTGATCCAGCTGTGAGTAGCTTCATGAATGATTTTTTTTGCACAATCCCCAGAAAAAAAACTCGAGTGGCGTGACCATTTTTTTTTTGTTCGTTTTAATTTCATCTCTGCGCTAAAGGTTGCTCCAAGATGCTATTTTAGAAAATTGTAAATAAATCAATAAATAATAACAATTAATGAAATTAAAATATCTTTACAAAACGAAAACGTGGAACCGTATACGCATGTCAAGTTAATGTCGTCAAAGCTGTGGCATATAGATAATTTTGTCGAATCAATAGGTATTGAGAGTTTAAACTCTGTTTAAGAATTCTTCAGAATCCGGGCACAGTCTACTACCCTTACTTTACTTATTATACTCTTTGCTACTACCTGAATATGCATACACCACGGTTGTCACATTTGACATCCCTGGGACACATCTTTAGTTTGTAATAGCTGCTAGTCAAAAGCTTTCCAAGAAATGAACAGGAGCAACATAATTCCTAGAAACTGTGACGCTATCGCAGTTTGTAAACAAACGCGCGCAGCGGGCCTAATGACGTCAGCGGGTGGTACAATCGACTAGTTTTTTTAAGCGGGCGCTCCTGCTCTTGTGAGCGGTTAGACTGATTTGAAGATATCGGTCAATCCAGAACTAAGACAGAACCAATAGATTACGAAACATTACGATTCATTTCTGAACACAGAAAACCACAGTCCACATAAACAGGGTTTTCAAAACTATGTGGTATTTTCTCAAGAGAGGTGCTTATGCTAAGCTATTCCATCCACGCCATAATCAAACGCATAAATGCGTGCTTAAATCCTAACATAGTTTATATAAAATAAAACTTTTATGTTCTTCTTATAACCGAGATCAAATCTCTAAGTATTTTTAGAACATAACACTTTTTATCTTTATCAGATACTAGCTTTTGCCAGCGGCTTCACCCGCGTGGATGTCGGAAAATATCCCACGGGAACTTACTACAGGGAATTCTTTACTTATTTTATATTATAAAGGGAACCTCTGTTGAAAATTTCAGGTTTTTAGGTCCAAGGGTTTGGGCTGGGCGTTGATGAGTCTGTCAATCAGTCAGTCAGTTAGTCAGGGCTTCTCTTTTGATTTTTAAAGATAGATAGGTGTACAACAATACAATGTTATTCTTTGAAATAAAATCAAGTTTACAGGTTATTTAAATTAGGCATTTTGCTCTTTAAAACGTCTTAGAAAGAATAAAAATCGTATAAACGCGAGACAATATTATGTTAATTTTATCACAAGTTTCTTTTTATTTTACTTTTACTGAGTATTTAATTGGGTTTATGCTCGCAGCTCTGTAATATTATTATAGTAAATAACTTGGATCAGCGATAGAGGTTTATTAAGTCTTCAAATTAACTTTATCCTAAGGTTTTGCTCGGCAGGTCAAAAATTATGTTATCGAACATAAAGTAGTTGCTTTTTTTTCTGTCATATTTCATTCACAGTACTTAAATGAATTGAAAAAATAACCGGTTAAGAGCGAGTCGAACTCGCGCACCGAGGGTTTCTGAAAAAGTGTGCTTTTTAGAGACATCGTTTTATTTTTTCCGTAATCTTTACATTAAACTTCAATCACAAAGAATTATTTTAGATTTTTCTCTACGCAATTTTCGGAGATAAGGGGGAACGGTGTTTTTTTTTTAGATTTATCATCAAAAGTCGAAAACTATGCGGCCTAAAAAAAAGAAATAAAATGTTTGAGAATAGGAAAACAGTGTTCTTTCATGTAGTAACCCCTCTTCGAATTTTTAAGACCCCCTTTCAGTCCCTATTGCTAAAAAATACATCATTTTATTTCTTTCTTATTTGCTAAATTGGGTTGGGTTGGGCAAACGTCATCAAAAACTGTTCCAAATTTCAAGTTGATAGCATTAGTAGTTCTTAAGATATCCAGCTGTGACACACGGGCAGAAAGATAGATAGACTGAGTCGCACCGTAAGGGTTCGTTTTTAACATTTTGGTAGGAACGGAAAAAAATAAAATATTTTTTTTAATCCTTCAGTACCCTAAAAAAGGAAAAAGGGTGTCTACGAAAAAACTTTTTCACCAATGTGTGGTAAGTACCTGTTTTACTTATCTAGTTTTACTAGTACTATCCATTATTAACCACAATTAACATAATTACAACGACCTTTCAATACTGTAATTACGATTAAATTAAAAAAATACTTAACTAAATTTGAACCCTTATAATTGTCATGATTCTGTTACAACATGAATTTCCTGATACATCTATCGATTCACACTGACCCAAACTATATTCAACACAATCATTCCTAGAACAGTAATGAGTACCTACCATCTGATTATCCATAATATCCATTTACCTCGTTAACAATCTTTCACCTAAACACATAAGAGCCAAATAAAAAGTTACAACATGAGATATCATAGTCTTTTAATATTATGCTAATTGTATGCACCTGCTGCATATCGTGATAAGCAGGCCTAGCACAAACGTGCGGAATAAACGAATACCTGTACAAGAATCTTAAATAATTACCTATTTAAGTATATAATATATGTTTTATTTAATAACTTATTTTTTTTTAGATTTTATTTATTTTATTTTCTCTTCTACTCTTACACACGTTGTCTACATCTCTTTTTATCCTCTGTCCTATCGCAGGTATGCTGGAAGAGATTTCTTTACAAATAAGCATCATGTACGTATTTTTCTGTTCCTTTCTTGATGGCTGTTTACTTGTGTGTACGTAAATGGTTAACTAAAAAATAATCTTTCAGCGTATGGCCAAAATTAGAACTAAAGCCGCCATCTTGTTTCGTCAAAAACAGATCTAACAGCGCCCCTCTGTCAACGTGATTCGAGCACCAAAGGATCCTTGTAGGAGTGTAACGAAAATTCGAATGATTTTAAATTGGAAATACTCGTTTGACACATTATCTGGTGATACTAAAGCATGACTGAATTACAGGCATCTTTGTGGGCACGCTCGTTCCATCATAGACCATATCCATTGCTTTTCATCAGGCGTGATCGAGGTCAAGAGCAGACCCAGTCGGCAATAAAAAAATAAACTAAGGCCCACTTACACCACAAATATGTACCTAAATTAATTTAAAATGTCGTTCCATTTCTGTTGATCATTTGAAGATGACATGTTTTATATACGTTTAGTGTCAAATGCATTTAGTGATTTGTGGTGCAAGTACCTAAACCTAATGGGTCATTTATCAAAGTCGATGTGCAGAGTGCGGGGACTTCCCCGCAGGCGGGGTAATAATGACTAATGAAAGTCAAGTCGATAACGTGGTCGGTACACCGTAAAAAAAAACTGATTTTAATAAACCATATGCGGGGAATCCCGGTAGCGGGCGTAACGACCAATGAAATTCATCGGTCTGTAAAAAGCATGCGGAGACTCACACCTACTGTAATTGACCAATGAAAATGAGCCTTGAAACCAACTGCCAAACATGCGGTGCAGGTTCTCTATTTACCGCAATAGATTCCTAACGACTAATGAAAACGGTTCCCCGAATACGGGCCCTGTGGCATGCGTTACAGAAATCTCCCGCACCACGCATACGAGCCCTATTGGCCAATAGAAATGAGCCTTAATTGTCCTTGTCACAAAAATGTAACCCAAAATGCGAAAGGATTGTTGTATTTTCCATTCAAAAAACGTACGAGTTTACGTTACGTTAACATCGCGCGTGCGTGCTAGGGCCTAAATAAGATTTTCTCACGCGTGAAAACTCACAAAATGACATTAGGTAATAATTAAACGTGAATGTTTAACAGTTAAAACTTATTCGAGAATTCTTTTGGACTATGTTGTACGAGGGTTTTACGAGTACTAAGAAGACAAGGTGATAGTTACATTATACTCATATATTTTGGAGAAACAGTTTGTAGAGTCATTATTTGAATAGCTTAATGTTAAATTACGTGCTATTGAAGGAGTATATTTTATGGAAGTTGTCGAATCAAATGAATAGTTGTGCAGATAGCAATTTTTCCTTATTTATCAATGAGAAAAACAAAAAAGAAAGATTAAAAATTAAGTAAGCTGAAGTTATAAAATAAGTCGTAAATAATTGTGTAATTGTGTAAAAATAAGTGCTAATCAGTTTTGTAAAGTAACAGATATAAGGTCCTAAATAATTGTGTTTTAATAAGTCCTAAATAATTTTGTAAAATAATAACGTAGTAATAAGATAACATAGTGAAAAAAAAAAAATTACATGGAAAATATATATATTAATCATGAGCATGTGTATATGTATGTAAAAACAAAAAAAAAAAAAAAAAAAATATATATATATATAAAATGGATGGATTCACGTAAATTTTAAGATTAAAGTGTCCGAGAGAGGAGTTTATGATTGTACCATAGATTTAAAAAAAAAACACAAATAAAATACAACAATAAAAAAAGGCGCAGACCACCAAGTCCGCGGTAGTCGTACTCATATAAAAAAAAAAAAAAGTAAGCTGAACTTACACTAGACTAGTTAATTCTGCTGGAGTTTCAACTCAGTCTGTTTGAACCTTAATATGGATTTCTTCTCTGAGATATATAATTTATCTTATAGCATGTAGGAAAACAGTCATAGTACATAAATACTTCTGCCATTATTTTATTTCCTAAATAATGTTCTATTTATGCTCATGTTTGCCACTTTACAAAGATCTTACTCCGATTTCAATACCGCCTACGAAGTGTAGTCCTCAAACGAGCATGGCAGTAAGTCTCACCAGTCGTGTTACCTACTCTTTACATACGCTTAGGTTACGTAAAGTTACCTTAAGGTGACAATAGGTTAACAATCGACATAAAAAACCCCCCGGAGTCCTTCATTTGACTATATCAAGTTTCTTTCAACTCAACTATCTAATGTTGCCTTATACGACCATCGAATTTGCATCGGAATCGTTTCCAATTTTAAAACCAAATTCTCATACATACTACCAGATTGCGCTCATAATTAATCTTACACCAAGCTTAATCTAATCAGTTGATATGCAAGTACCGTTCTTCAGAAATTCTTTGAGGTCTTGAATATGTTTAACATTCTTCAAGAATTCATGACAATATTTTTCAAATTGTGTTCTGCTTTCTCTGTAATTATCATTTAAATTAAGAGTATTATTTGGAGTTAATCGTACATACTTAGTATTGCACTGACCATTACTGCTTTTGTTAGGGAAGTCCGAAGTTTTGTCGAACAAAAGAGGGAGTGGATGAAATCATCGATGCTTCAGATCAATATTAAGGTGTCTTAAAGACATTCTGATTTAAATTTAGATAATAATATGTTAAGATGGAATCACTTTTGGGTGATACAGATAAAAGATTAGATTTCAAGGTAGCCAGGTGTTGATATAATAATGAATCTTATACACAATGACCTTTCTTTTTACCGTTGACTTTTTAATGGCGTAATTCTTTCGGGGAGTTTATATCTCGTGCATTTTTTACCGAAATAAAGTCGGTGTACAGATCTTGATTCTGAAATTCGATATTAATTGTGTTTCTAACACTTTGGAAGTATTTACAATTCCGGTTTAAAGTCGAGTAATCCTTGTTCAGATCAGTTTATTTTTCCTTAATAGTATTCAAAGCAGAAATATTGTCGTGTCAGACATCGAAGTTTGAACTTTACGATTTGTAATGAGCTATACAAATATATCATTTCGAGTAAAGAAGCGTTCTTTAAATTCTGTGTGATGTGCAGATAAATCGACATTCTTTAACTTCATTTGAATTAGATTCGAATCGTATAGTGATGGACCGTCCCTATTATGGTCAGTAAAATAGCGCTACATAAATGGAAAGTAATTATCTAACTACTGGCCAGCTTATGATACTTGCGTATGTCTAAAAAACCGGTCAAGTGCGCGTCGGACCTCGCACAATGAAGGCTTCCGTAGTTAGGATGAATTTATCTCAAAAACAAATTTAACATTGCAATTGAAAAACATATTCTCCCATATATCGATATACGTCACGATCAATCTCCCAACTGTAAATGTAAGTTTGTAATCGCAAAAAATTAACAATTTTCGGACTTCTTCCTATACTTGTGCTGTGAGACCTCGCTTCATGCCTTATGTCATGATTCTTGATCAACAGAAAGTACCCTATAGGTTTTAATTTATTTACGAGTATCAAAATAAGTCACATATTATCACACTAATATTTAAAAGGCGATAGTTTGTGAGTGTGTGTGTGTATGTTTGTTACTTCTTCACGCTCAAACGGCTGGACCGATTTGGATGAAATTTGGTATGTAGATAGCTTATACCCTGGATTAACACATAGGTTACTCTTTTTCCCGGTCTACGCGGGTGAAACCGCGGGGCGCAGCTAGTAATAATATAATACCAGGCTGTGATTGCAAAGACCTCTTCTCATACAGAGAAGGCACGAGCAGTGATTACCACGCTTGCTCAAGAAGGGTTGAAGATTTCAGACGTATATTAACTACAAGTCTAGGTTTCCTCACGATGTTTTTCCTTCACCAATGTCAGCAATGTCTATAGAAGATAAACTCAGAAAGCATAAATGGCTGTATTTTTTTACTGCGTTGACTGAGAAGCTTGATTTTTTTAGAACACTAAGGGACCGTAGACCTACGTATCTGATATTAACTTCAACTTGATACCTCCACGCGTTCCTGAGAAAAACGGTCTTGACAGACTGACAGACAGACAGACAATCCTATAAAGGTTCCGTTTTTTACCCGACTGTGGCGAAGCCCAAAAGGAGGGTTATGTGATTGACCTGTATGTATGTATGTATGTCTGTTTCTTTGTTCCCTCGTAACTCCTAAACGGATGAACGGATTTGGATAAATTATACATCTTTAGATTTGTCTTGGTAGCGTGACTGTCACTGGCTACATTAAAATAAAAAACAAAGTAAAATGGCTGATTTGGGGTGCCATATTGTGCAGATTGAATTTTTTTTTTCTTCTAATACCATCGAGTGGGATATCAAAATGAAGGGTTTTAAAAGGTGATTACGAAAATATATGCAACTTATGTGGTTAAAAGTAATTCAAAGTGACAAATCGTAAAATACACGTTTTTGTGCACTTGATCCAAAAAACTTACTCTCACGACCAAAACTTCTTGCAAGAACTAAATCGTCTGCGAAATCTTTCACATTTGTAAACTAAAAAGCTGTAAATAAAAAAAGGTAATTAAAAAAACTAAAAAACCCGACTGCGTAAAAACTGAAAAGCTAAAAACACGCCCATTTTAAATTAAATAAAAGTTGGAAGCAGGCGGGACCCATTCCATTTTTATATTTTCTAACTCAAATCGGTCCCGCCTGCTTCCAACTTTTATTTAATTTAAAATGGGCTTGTTTTAAGCTTTTCAGTTTTTACCGCAGTCGGGTTTTTTAGTTTTTTTTTAATTAACTTTTTTTATTTCCTTTTGAGGTACGAAACCCTAAAAACATAGCATTCCAGCAAATCTACTCAATAAAGGTTATCTTTTGAATTTAGCAAAACAAAGAAAACATCAGTCCTTACCTAAAACAAATACAGTCATTGTCTTGAGAAATGACACTTTGGCCAAGAACAGCAGTGCTACTCTGTACAAATCTCACCGTGAAAACCTAGGTGAAGTGAGCTGTCATTCCACCTGACGCTAGAGATTGACACTATTGACAGCTTCACTTCACCTAAGTTTTCACGGTGAGATTTGTACAGAATAGCACTGCTGATACCAGGACGGAACTCAACAATACCTTCCACCGATTCAAAGCGAAGCTCGTTAGCACTAGGTCAGCGAACAATAACGCAATTGTTACCAGAGTTTATTACATAAACGGATATATTTCTACCACGTCACAATAAATTCTCGTCCACGACAATCAATCGGCGGCCCTTCTAGATAATGTACCAGGAAAAGACCATCTAGCTAACAATGGACATTTGCAATTATAATATAAACGTTACATAGAAGTACTTGATGCATCGCATTATAGCCCATCTAACGGAGATGCTTTGACATA
The DNA here is from genome assembly GCA_946251885.1 of Cosmia pyralina. Taxonomy (NCBI): domain Eukaryota; kingdom Metazoa; phylum Arthropoda; class Insecta; order Lepidoptera; family Noctuidae; genus Cosmia; species Cosmia pyralina. Next base: position 16,795,804 of record OX276342.1, on the reverse strand, counting down.
GCGCTTTATGGAAACATCGCAATAAAATTAAAACAAACTTACCATCTACATCTGATAAAACCCTTTAACAAGATCTAACGTTCTTACGCACAAAGACACATGACACAATTTGAATAAAAGACTTATTACGGAAACGCAAATGTAAGTTTGTCAGCAAATCCGAACAGTGCCACCCGTAGACACCCTTTGTCCATTTCTTGATTGAATATCGAATGCATAATCGTAAACTTGAATCGATTCTTACGAATACGAAGAATCGATATTGAAATCGGCAAGCACTAAGGCTTTGTATGAATAAACGCACTTAGTGTGTGGAATAGGAAATCATAAAAGCATAGTGCTGTTCTACATACAATATTAAATCGAATTGGAGTTTATGCGCCGATTAAGCTTTATTTATAGTTCTTTTATATTTTTCCTATAAGCCGCGATGGTACCTATTCATCAACTCGCATTCTGTAATTAGATTATAGATTATCATGGGCATAATTTGGTTGTGTTTTCAGTAACGTTTTAAAGCTTGATTAATATATAATAATAAAATCAATTTCACCGTTGACATCTTTCGCAACCGTAAATTCTAAAGCTCTGAACCTGGTTACAATTTCACAAACTGTTAAACGCAGCGCCATCTATGAATTTGAGCGGGAACTACAGACATCTCGTAGTAACATCCAGATGGGGTGTAACTAACTACCCTTACCTTTTCCGGAACCCTGCCTCGATACGAAGATTAGATATTTATATTACAGAGCATTTAGTTAGAGGACACACTTAAAAAGAATGGGCAGACAAGTAGCTGTTTTCGAATATAATTCGCCAGATTTTCTAAAACATATTTCTTCTCATCCTTATTCTCAATACTATGGAAACAAATAAATTAAAATATTTAATAAATCTATCTACTAAATCTGGGTGCGGAACGCAAAAAGCACTGATAAATAATTTAAATAATAAAACCTATCTACTTCAAATTATAATTTGGAATTCAAGAAGCACGTCTTTGTTTTCCTAAAGGATCTAAATCGCTCGGGTTACCATATCACACGGCGAGTATTTCCAAGGAATATTGGTACAAATTATGCGACTACGGATTCTTTCACTCGAGATAATGTATTCGATTCCGGACCGAGTCGATGGCATCGTTCACGCGAGCTTCGAATGTTAGGCGTTTTATCCGATACTACGGAAACTCGATTAAAAATCAAATAGGAATCGATTTGTTGTTCTGCGTCTAATTCTTGTTTGTTATGCATTCGAGTTTGGTTTAAAATTGGAATCATAAATTAGGGCTGAGTAGAGACAAAAGTTCATCGTGGAGTAATATTTCATGTTACTTTTTAGGGTTCCGTAGCTCAAAAGGATAAAATGGAACCCTTATAGGATCACTCGTGTGTCTGTCTGTCTGTCTGGCTGTCTGTCCGTCTGTCTGGCTGTCTGTCTGTCTGTGTGTCTGTCACAGCCAATTTGTTCCGAATCTAATGGACCGATTAAGTTGAAATTTGGGACACATATGAATTTCTGTGACCCAAACACTGACAGGTAAAGTAAATAAATAAATTTTGATTATGGAGGTCACTTTTGGGGGGCAAATAAGAAAATTCTAAAAAAAGTTTTGCAAACTACACCGAGTTACATATCAAATGAAAGGACTTACTATGAGAGTCTCAAATATGTTTTTTTTATAATTTTAAAATAAATTGTTTTAAAGCTATTTAATAAAATAGACGAAAATTGACCATTCCCCCCCCCCCATCTCCGAAACTACTGAGCCTAAAACTTTGAAAAAAATACAGAAAATAGATCTTTATCTGTAGATTACAGGAAAACCTATACGAAGTCTGTGGTCTTAAAATAACATGGTAAATCTCTCAATATTGTGAGTACAAACTTACATTTACAGTTGGAATATACGGAAGAACATGTTTTTCAATGTTAAGTTGGTTCTTGGAATAATTCATCCCAACTACGGAACCCTTCATTGTGCGTGGTCCGACACGCACTTGGCCGGTTTTTAATAACTAAACCAAATAAATTGTTTGTAAGGTCAATACATTAACTTCTACCTACAATAAATTATATTAAGACGGTAGAAACTTATAACCGTTCTATTCACATAAACTTTTACTTTACCCATTTGTAGTGCGCTATTAAAGTTAGCAATCACAAATAGATCATATAGCAGAAAGATTATTTTTTATTTGTTTTTTTTTTTGTTTGAATCAAGCCTCGGTAATGGAAATTCGCAACCCCGGTGACATAATGTCAGTATAGATATATCTACCGAGTATTTAGTCCCTGTTTATTTTTTTGGAACTTTGTTAGTCTATCAATAATCATCCGTCACCATTCCCCATTTTCAAAATTACAGCGTAAACATGGCGAGAAATAAATCTTAAAACATGGCGTAGTTTTTGCCTACTCCCAAGAGAAAAAAACGGGGATTTATTTACGAATCGGATGTGTTTATAAAATCGGAGCAAATCATGTTATTTCCAATCGAGAACCAACAGTACCGTTTAGAGATGTAAGCTCGATATTCGGTGCATTTGCGAGATCATATCGATACACGACGGCGAATATTTTGTGCTTTGAACGAAGACTGTCACTTGCAGACAACGTTTCGATAAAATACCGATTTTTGTAACAAAACACCGGTCTTTCCGAAATTGTTCCATTGATTACATAATTGGAGATCAGTTTTTTGGAAATTGTTTCTGGTGATATTTTTTTACTGATTATTCGTAAATGGTGAGGGTTATTTTGGGCAGCGCTTTTTGGTAAGGAATGTTGGTCTGAATTGTTCTGTGGACTTGGAACTGCTTTAATTTTGTAACAAGGAACTGGAAAAATGATTTATCAAGCAATTTATGGTTATAAGTGGCTCGGTTACTTCAGATTTGGAGTATTCAAGGAGGAGATCAACTAATACCTATGAATCAATTTCTTTTGGTTTACCCTTTGCAGACAAGAATTTTTGGAACACGTGAATTGACGAACTTCCAAAGTCTTACAGTATCTATAATCCTGTAGAGGTTCATAGATGATGCTTAAGTCTATTTAGTCTTCCTGTAGAGGTAATAACGCACCTTAACAACAAAATCAGAGATCCAGAGGAACGGAGGTGAAATTAGGACCATTAACCTGACGCCAAAGCCGCGGTGGCCACAAATAGAGCCGACGGTGATAGTGGCTAATTACTTGTTAGTACTGCCGCCAAATACACACATGCGATAAGTAGTGATGTGAGATAGGTAGTCGATAAGTGGCTGTTTTTATGTCGACGCAAATTGTTTGTCATTTTAAAAATCATTCCGTGCAATACTTTGATCAAAAGGGACGGCTTAAATGTTAAAGATCCAGTAAAGGGAGTTTATAGTATGTTTACGACTAAAAGGTTAAAAAGAAGTGTACTTTAAACTTGGTAGTCATTTAAGAATCAATAAATAATACTAATATAGTATCGTTGACATTACTAAGAAAACGTTGATACCTACCTTAGTCTTAAAACACACTCTTTTGTACCTAGCAGGAGTACTGAAGTAACATAATTTTGTCATTGCTTTCTGTAGAAATAAATAATTAAAAACATCGATAAAAACCACAACACAAGCGCAACACTGGCAAGTGAGCGACGACCGACCGCAGTCGCCACTACACCGCCATCTATAATTGGTTTGCTCCGCGGCTGATTTTTATCTCCAATTATTGAGTTTTCACGCCAATTAAATATTATCTAGCTTCCGGTGGAAGCCGCAATGTCGATATAATCATACCGTTTCTAGAATAGGCACAACCCTTAGGAGTAATACGTTTGTTGAATAAATGATTTAATTATAAACTCTCTATAGGTATTTTAAAGTAGATAATGATTGTAATACCTCTTCGTTTCCGTTCTAATATAATTATGTATCGATGTACGAGTAGGTTTTGCGCAATTCAATTATTATGAATAAGCCGACGTTCGCACGCACGTAAAATTATCGAAGCATTCCCGTTACAGCACCAATTTTTTGAGCACCAAAGGTATTCCCATCTGAGCACCAATCAATATTTTAACGTGGTGCTCAAAAGGGAACAATAAAAAATATTCAACTTTATTCCCTTTTGAGCACCTACGGTGCAGTAGCTTTTAGTGATGGGGTGTCTAATAAAACATATCGATACAAATTGGCAGTACTTTTGACCACCGTGGGATACCTCAAGGGCATTGTTGACCTCAGGGTTATTGACCTTGAGGTCACGGTCTAAATTCCGAAAGTCAAGATCCGTGATTCTCTTCAGGTTATTGACCTTGACCTCAGGATTATTGACCTTGAGGTCAAGGCCAAAATTCCGAAAGTCAAGATCGGCTATTTTCCTAAGGTCACTGACCTTGACCACTGGGCCATTGACCTTGAGGTCAAAGTCGACATTCCGAAAGTCAAGATCCGCGATTCTCCTAAGGTCACTGACCATGATCTCAGGATCATTGACCTTGAGGTAAAGGTCAAAATTAAAACCAAACCTAACCTCGGGGTGCCCTTCGCTTGACATAGCGACGATGCAACAGAGAGCGAAGGGACACCCCGAGGTTAGGTTTGGTTAGGTTACCTGAAACCTTTTACACAGAAATACCAACCGTGAATTGAACCAACAGCGAATTGGACTTCCAGAATTTTGACCTAGACCTCAAGGTCAATGACCCTGAGGTCAAAGTCAATGATCTCAAGGTATCCCATGATGTTCTAAAGTACTGACAATTTGTATCGATATGTTTTATTAAACACCCCATCACTAGAAGCTACCGTAGTGCTCAAAAGGGAATAAAGTTGAATATTTTTTATTGTTCCCTTTTGAGCACCACGTTAAAATATTGATTGGTGCTCAGATGGGAACACCTTTGGTGCTTAAAACTAGGTGCTCAATCGGGAATGCTTCAAAATACCGCGGCGATTTTTTTTCGCGCTCTGCTTTGCGCTGAGAGTTGAAAATCCAACAGTGTGTTTTTCGACGTATTGGGATGATCTCTGTTGTTAGGTTGGATTTTCGATGCTCGGCTCAACACCGAGAATTTAAAATCCAGTACGCGATAGAATCCTGCCGCGATATTTTTACGTCCGTGCTTACACCGGCTAAGTGGCTACGTTTATTGCTATATTGATAAGGTATAGGAGCTAAAAAAGATACCAAGATAGATTTACATATACAAAATCCCTACAAAATCGTTGAGCTGGATAGTGCTGATCCACACGTCATGTTCGTGAATGGGCGCCGTCAGTTAAGACTGGTCATCTCTTATCTGCCAGGCCTTATTTTTATTTTTTTTACATTGTTCTCACATGTAGAAGCAACAAGAATAATGTACCCAGGATGTTGTATTACTTAACTTCATTTAAGAGTGTCCATGGAGTTTCTTGCCCGTTCTTCTCGATTGAGATCTACGTTTTGGAATGGGCAACTATAGTCTGTTTTTTTAACAAACAAGTACCGAAAATTTTCACTGGTTGCTATTGGTCCACGTAATCAACATAAAGTCCGTTCCACACAAACCAAACGCTGTAGTTACATGTACATTCAGTTGAGTCATCGACTACCTGCGCGTCGCACGTGTTTCAGTGAGTGAACCAGACGATATTTTTTGTGAGTGAGTCATGGCGGACATGTCTCCTGTACAGTAAATTTTAGAAGTATTCAATATGAACGGGCCTTAACAGTTTTAAAATAAAACAAAGGCCCCACCCCGATCAATGACCAACTCACTCTGTCAATATCAGAAATGTGCGAGAGATAACTCAGTACTCGTTTGTTAAAAAAACAGATTATAGCTTCAACTTTCTAACTAACTGACCGACTCTTTTACAACTCAAAAGTGCCTGTAATTGGTTTAATTGAAATAATTGCTTCGAGTTTGAGTTTATAATTTAAAAAGTAAACAAAAGAAAATATAGTGTCCATTTTTGGCTTCTGCCTGATAATTAGTATTTATTTCTACGGCCTGAGTTTGCATCGCACATCACAGTTACAAAACATACAATTGTATGATGCTAAGGGTAGAAGGTGAAATGGTATCGTAACGGGGTTTGAAGCATTGGTATGGCCAAAAGGAGCAGAACTTTAACTAATATTTCTGTTTCTTTTATATTATGATCTGTTATATCAAAATAAACCCATAATCCCCTTATGTCTTTAATAGTGAACGTGCAGACGACATTTTATTGAAATTCCTTTAATTATAATCGATTAAAACAATTTTTTTCTCCTAAAAATACAAATTTTGAGGAAACTGCTGATTTCAGGGTTCCGTATTAAAATGGTAAAAAGGAACCCTTATGTTGCGACTCAGTCTGTCTGTCTGCCACAGCTGTATATCTCAAGAACTACTGATGCTATTCACTTGAAATTTGGAACAGTTTTAGATGACGTTTACCCAACTATTTTGCAAATAAGAAATAAATAAAAATATACATTGTTTTTTGCAACAGGGACTGAAAGGGGGTCTTAAAAATCCGAAGAGGGGTTACTAGGGCATGTGGGGTATTATATGAAAGAACACTGTTTTCCTATTCTCAAACATTTTTTTTTTCTTTTTTTTAGGTCGAATAGTTTTCGACTTTTGATGACAAATGTAAAAAAAAAATACCGTTCCCCCCCCCCCCCCCCCCCTTATCTCCGAAGTTTGCATAGAAAAAAATCTGAAATTATTCTATGTGATAGAAGTTTATGTAAAGATTACAGGAAAAATAAAACGATGTCTCTAAATAGCGCACTTTTCAGAAATTGGTACAGAACCCTCGGTGCGCAAGTCCGACTCGCTCTTGACTGATTTTTTGTGCTATAGAGCCAAGTTGTGTCAATCGTGTTTTGGCCCTCATAATTTACTAAAGAAAATCTAAAATTTCTAGTTTTTAAAGGTTACTAAAATCTAAAGTTAGTAGTTTTTGAGGAAAAAGTTTATTTTGCGTGCAGCCGAAATGTCGAAATATCTTCCCAAATTTTTCAACAATATCGAAACACAATGAGTGCTCTTTTTAGGGTTCCATAGCGAAATGCCAAAATCGGAATCCTTATAATTTCACTGTGCGTAGTCCGATACGCATTTGGCGGGTTTTTTAAAGCACTTATGTCAACACTAGCTGCACCCCGCGGTTTCACCCGCGTAGACCGTGATAAAAAGTAGTCTATGTTGTTAACACATAGGCTACTTTTTCCAGGATATAAGCTATCTTCATACCAAATTTCATCCAAATCGGCCTAGCCATTTGAGCGTAACAAACATACAAACACACACACACACACACACACTCACAAACTTTCGCCTTTATAATATTAGTGTAATTCACACCCACATAATATAATTATAGAGAAGAGCTTTTTCTTGACTGGATATCACAAAGACTGATATTATTTAGTTCTGATAATGCCCTATCGGTAGTTGCATCATCACAATGAGTCGACGTTCACACGGACGTAAAAATATCGCGGCGATTTTTTTTCGCGTACTGGATTTTCAAAGCTCTGCTTTTCTGCTGCTGCTAATCTAATAATTGATATGTATATGTATGTATCTTTGCTAGGTTTTTTTTATCTTGACGTCTTTGTTCTGAATCATTTATCTTCAAAAAATACGTGAAAAAATACGTGTGTGTAAAATACGTGTCTAAGTCGACGTTCGCACGTACGTAGAAATATCGCGGCGATTTTTTTTCGCGCACTGGATTTTCAACGCTCTGCTTAGCGCCAAGAGTGCAAATCCAACAGTGTGGTTTTTCGACGCGCTAGAATGTACTCTGTTATTGTTAAGTTGGATTATCAACGCTCGGCTCAACAACGAGAGTTGAAAATCCAGTGCGCGATAAAATCCCGCCGCGATTTTATTACGCCCGTGGGAACGTGGTTTAAAGTAAAAACCCTTTACATTAAAAGCAACACCTTCTCAGTTTCCATTAAGTACTACTTATTAACTGTAAAGTAAGTAACAGAGTCAACATTTATCTTAGATACAATCTAAATTCTACCGCGCACCCATCCGGGCCCTGAACACAAATAACTACTTAAAAGGTCAACTTTCTCACTATTAACTTGTTCAGACATTGTGGCGTATTGAGTTATACTAGTTTGTTGTAGTCTCGTGGCTAAGTAATAACAGCCGCACGGGTCGATCCATCAGGTTAAGCCACGCTTGCCGGGGTTGGTCAGTGAATGGGTGACCATCTTTACATACCGAGACTCCTCCGTGCCTCGGAAAGCACGTTAAGCCGTTGGTCCCGGCTGTCATTCGTGGATCTTTGACAGTCGTTACGGGTCGTCAGAAGGCCGAAAGTATGACAACTAGTCTTATCAAAGGGTATCGTATTACCTAGTTACTGGGTTGTGGAGGTCAGATAGGCAGTCACTCCATATAAAATACTGGTATTCAGCTGCATCCGGTTAGACTGGAAACCGACCGCAACCTAGTTGGGAAAAGGCTAGGCAGATTAATTGTCGTAGTTAGTAAATCCTTTGGTAGAGACTGCTTTTGGACATGATAAGGATTGGGTATATCACGTTTACAATGCAGTGAGCGTGCAACAACACATTTAAATTGATTTTTTTATGACAACTTTAAATCATAGGTATTGAAGTTAGCGTGATATTTCGCATAGTTGCAGTTTCATGCATCATAACTTTATTACCTATTTCTTCGCTTTGTAACGTATAATAAAGAGCGCCTCGTTGGTCGCAAGCGCTACGGCTGCGCATGAGGACCTGGGTTCGAGTCCTAGGTCGGGGAAAGTGTTATTTAGTTTTTCCATCAGGAATTTTTCAGTAGCAGCCCGGAACCTGGATTTGTGCCCAGTGGCTTGCCCCCTATTACATGGGACTTAAATATAACTGGTGAAATGTGGGTGTACTATAACTACAACTCTACCTAAACCCTTTGGGAAATACAGGCGTGATGTTATGATCAGGTAAGGCTTAGATTTTAAATGGATTCGAGTCTGACCCAGACTTGGAGGACGCCCAAAGCCACATGGTTGAAAAATTAATTGTCTAATTATATTACCAGTCCAGGAGCTAGACCACCACCTCTTAAAGCAGTATTATTTTAATCTTACATGAGTGTGGGAAAGAGATGGAGCTAGCGTCCTGTATAGCTCCATCTCTTTCTCACACTGAAGTAACATTAAAATAATACTGCTTTAAGAAGTGGTGGTTGGCCCTCAGGTTTATTTGTTGTCTACAAACTATATATTTTCACTGTCCAAAACGAAGTAGGATTATCTAGCGAATTTCTGAAGTAGAATTTGAATATATGCGGCTAACAAGGTACAAAGTTCCCATTTACCTATTTATATTGCGATTAGCGTGGATATTGGACGTCTGTATGCTATGGTATGTTATAAGGCTTTCTATGGGCGTAATGGACACAAAAGTATTTATACAGGTGTATAATTAGAGCCTCGCTGTGTAATAAAACAGCTATACCTAACTGAAATACATAGTACAAAGCTATGCTTGCCGCGTTCGGTCCGTGGTTTACAAGACCCCTCCTTGCCTTGGAAAGCACGTCAAGCCGTTGGTCCCGGCTGTCATTCGTGAATCTTTGACAGCCGTTACTGGGGATTACCAGTGTTTGTCACACTTTCAGGCTTCTCACTAGAAGCTCCGAAGTCTGACAACCACCAGTCTTATCAAGGGGTATCGTGTTATCCAGTAACTGGATTGTGGAGGTCAGACAGGCAGTAACTCCATATGAAATACTGTTAGACTGGAAGCTGATTCCAAAAATAATTGGGAACAAATGCCATTTTGAGAACTACCCTCGGCCCTGTTTTATAAGTCTGAAGATGAAATGAGAAGCTGGCTGAAGGCTGATTTGTCGGCTACATGCAAGAAGAAAAAAACCGGCCCAGTGCGTGTCGGACCACGCACAATGAAGGGTTCCGTAGTTGGGATGAATTTATCTTAAGAACAAGCTTAACATTGTAGTTGAAAAACATGTTCTCCCATACATTCCAACTGTAAATGTAAGTCTGTACTCACAATATTGATAGATTTACCATGTTATTTTAAGACCACAGACTTCTTATAGGTTTTCCTGTAATCTACAGGTAACGATATATTTTCTGTATTTTTTCAAAATTTTAGGCTCAGTAGTTTCGGAGATAAGGGAGGGGGGGCAATGGTAAATTTTCGTCTATTTTCTTAAATAACTTTAAAACAATTTATTTTAAAATTATAAAAAAAAATATATTTGAGACCCTCATAGTAAGCCTTTTCATTAGACATGCCACATGGTGTAGTTTGCAAAACTTTTTTTTTATTTTTTTATTTGGCCCCCAAAAGTGACCTCTATATTCAAAATTCATTTATTTACTTTACCCGTCCGTGTTTGGGTCACAGAAATTCATATGTGTACCAAATTTCAACTTAATCAGTCCATTAGATTCGGAGCAAATTGGCTGTGACAGACGGACAGACAGACAGACACACGAGTGATCCTATAAGGGTTCCGTTTTTTCCTTTTGAGGTACGGAACCCTAAAAACGTAATAAGTTGGAGTAAGACAACAACAACCATAACAGTCAAGTTCATGAAAGCATAAAAATTACTAACTATACTCGTACCAAGAGAAAAACATTTTTATTAAATTTTTGGAAAACTTTTTAGAACAACAGTAAGAACGGTTTCGGTGAAAAATAAAGAGAATTACTTACAAAATCTACTTTAAGGAACATTCTTTACTCGTCTTTGTAATAACTGAAACCATCTTGAAATTCTGCTTAAAAATAAAACAGTTTTACCGTACCGCGGCTTTACAAAGAATCTCAAAAATAAAGCTGCTATTTGCGCCAAAACATAAAAAAAAACATCGTATTGTTCTACTACTGAAATGATTCGTGTTCACTGTCAGGTTGAATTGTCCAAGTTTATTTCCGCAACCGACTTGCACGTCCAAGAAGTAGCTTATTCTTGCTGCAAGCTGAAATAATCTTCTTGCCCTGTATTTTACAAGACTGTTTTTTTCTGCAAGATACAAAACTCTTGCTGCAAGCTGCAAGTTACAAACTGTGCATAACATCAAAACAATAACCGTATTCATCTCTTGTCAATGATTGTCCTTGCTACAAAGACATACTTGCAGACATCCAAAGGTTACTGTTGGCGACTGTATTTATAACCTGTCACAATTGCAAGTAACTGTCGGTGCTTGTACATACTTGCAGTCGTCACAACATAGTCGAGCACTGTTGTAGATGTACAACATGACGCGTCCGATGCATTGTTCTCAAGCCTGTTCGTTATAAATAAAGTATTATCTGCAATAATAACTTGCTCGATTGAACTGAACAATACGCTCAGCGGACGTGTGGGCGGCGGATACTATCGACCTATTGACGGGAATTACATAGAGCTGCTAATACAGCATTCTGTATTTTTGGGTCTGAAGGGCACAGATCAAAGCCAAGGAAACCCAACAAAAAAATACATAACACGTATTCACACTAGATCTAAAATGTTTGGTTTTCAGCAATAATATTCAACACTCAACGTATGAAACATCTGATCGACATTCTTTGCGAGAAAATGCTTTTGCTGTGATAAATCAGATAATATTATCAAACTAAAACATATATTTACTATTTATTTTTTAACAATAATAATCAATGTTGCAATAACAAAGTGCAAGAAAAACAAAAAATGGGTATTATCATCTCCATAAGCATCCCATCAACGACTCTTTGTTGAGGTCCAGTCTGATTTAATTGCGTACAGCGTTAATTGGCCATTGTCCTTTAATATTGTGCCCTCGCCCTCAGTTAACTATAGCCGATTGTTTTTGTGCCCCGTTGGGTCTTGTGCCCCGTTGTGCCCCGTGCTAATGTGCAGTCGTGATGTTTGCTTACCGTTTAGATATCGATTGAGATGTTTGGGGTGGAGGTATGTTTAATTATTCATGGTATTGTTTTAGATTTGAAGGAGTATCAGTCATCATTATAATTAAATTAGGATAAAGCAATCTTCGAATGATCTTTGAGTTCCCCTCATTCAACGTGAACGTTTTTGACGTGTTGATTAGGTAATCATAAGAAATCGTAGTATTTTTTGTCTCTAAACATAAAATGCTGTGGCATAAAACTTTTTTACACAAAAATACAACCGACTTCCAAAAACAACACTACAAAGTGAAAAATAACTTTAATTTTGTAAAAAAGTTTTTTTTTTCACTTGTTTGTTACCTACCCCACACAAATTCTAATACCACTATCTGCAAAACAAACTAGAACATCATCCATATAAAAGTGGGGAAAAAATACGTATTATTGAAGCTAACTCAAAAACTACCCAAGCAAAGTTAATCAATTTTATATGGGACAAACTTTGAGGTATACCCACTCGTAAAAACATTTTTTTTTTTCAAATCGAACGACTCTGTAAAAAGTTATGCGTGGTGATACATAAAAACAAATTTAAAAAAAAAACAGGTGTCAAATTGAGAACCTCCTGTTTTTAATCGGTTTAAAATGTAATCACACTAATATTGTAAAGGCGAAAGTTAGTGAGAGTGTGTGTGTGTGTTTGTATGTTTGTTACTTCTTCACGCTCAAACGGCTGGACCGATTTGGATGAAATTTAGTATGTAGATAGCTGGATTGACACATTAGGCTACTTTTTAACCCAGTCAACGTGGGTAAAACCGCGAGGCGCAGCTAATTACCTTTAAACCTAAACAAATTGAAAACTGACTTCTGATGTGTGTATGTTGAGATTTGGAGTAAAACTTGCAACAATGCTAACCAGCAATATTTTATAACCATAAACTTAATCACTCAATCATCAAGTTAGAATATAATTAATATAAATGTCAAAAATAAGAAGATCTTTCAGCAACCAGTACCAACACAATATCCCTCAAATCTCTTAATCTACAGATCCCCAGATTAAGCACTATCCAGCGCACTACAACAAGGAAAGAATTCACGACAAAAACATAATAGCTTCCAACGATGTTACAGGACAAAGGCGTTTAAGAAAACCTGCCTCCTCCGTTCTTTGAATCATATACATAATCATAATAATTAAATGTCGCAATGAGGAGCCGTGTTATCAGGCGGACGCAGAATGATGCTACTGACCACTTCACATCATTCTTTTAAAACCACCCTTACAAAAAACCCGACATACATTGCCGGCTTTAAGCCAAATTGGACGTTACCCTTTCAAACGTAAAACGCAAAGGTTGTTGCCCAAAAAAATTCCGTCGGCGATTAAAAAGTGCCACAGTGTAGGAAAGTGTCAGACCAAGAACCAGTTAGGCAAATTATCTGCGAGGAATCAGTGACTCCACCTGCCGTTCAGGGCTGCGTTTATTTATTTATTTATGTATTCTGTGTTGCAAAGTTCGCGTGATGAGACGCAATGTATTGTTGTAAATGGCTTGCATGGCAACTTTTATTTTTACTTGTTGACGGCCCTATTGAATTAACTTTGGAATGTATTAGAAATATAGGCAGGATTATTATTTATGTGTGGTTGTCGTTGCGGGTTTTTTGTTGTGGAATATTTTTGCACTAATTAATTAAAGAGGTTCGTATATTTGACAGAAATGAATATCTGTTAATTGGCTTCAATTATAAAGATTTTTTTATTTAGAAGCGGATAACTTTAAAAAAATGATTTTATTATGAAATTGGCTTTATTTGATAGATCATTTTATGGCATTACTATTTGAATATGCAACTGCATATCAAATTTTCACACACTCTTCGTAGTAAATCAGGCTGTATTTCGGCAATAATGCGTCGAATTTTGGCATCCAAGTGCTCAATTGTTTCTGATTTATCATTGCGAATTTACATATCTCCAGAGAAAATAATGTAATGACGTCAACTCGCATGAAAGATGATGACCATTTGTGCAATTAGTCGTTCGTCAAAATGATTCTTTTAGTAAGCCAACAAAAATAGCTTATTTTTTTTCAGTACATGGTCTTCGCGTCAGCCGCAGGGCTGTCACATTCATGAAATTATGTTCAAACATTAATGCCATAAAACTATCTGTCAAATAAAGCGAATTGCATGGACACATAATAAAACATTTTCTATGTTTTATTTAAATTTAAAGTTCTCCGTCTATAAATTAAACACCCGATTCATATTTCAGGCTTCTTGGGGTTTCAGGGTGCCTAGAGAGAGTCACTAATGTTTAGCTGACGAGATAGGAATTATCATTTTTAACCTTACCCAATATTTCATTATTTTATTGTATTACATTATACGTGGTACAATCCCATACCAAGATGATGCACACATAAAACATGAATTTTATTATTATTTTCACTCCAACATAATAACAAAAAACATATCCAAATAACTGACAACTTATTCAACGAAATCACCACTAAACTAAATACAATAAACAATAAATATTTAGACAATAATAAATAGTTTTAAAACCATAGACAAAACCAACAAGGTATAAACGCTATGCAACATTGAAGATTTTTCAATCAGCCACACAGCTGGGTATCTAATTAAAAGTATAATGATCCATCCTATATTAGTATTGAAAAACTAATGTTCCCATAACCAGCATTACAATAATGAATAATAATTCGTAATTAGTAATTGTGTAACAAAAACTATTTACTATTTAGTGGAGCATAAAAAGTTAGTGATTTGGAATTTCAAGCTCATCTTCGTGACTAACAAGATTTTTGTTTTAATTTGAGCTATTATTTATCGGGTATTACTAAATTATTTAATATGAATTTGGAGTGGAGCTAACAGTTTATTTATTTAATTTAGATAGGTACTCAACCGCAAATACCATAAAAAGAAAGAAAAATGCGTTTAATTGGCATTATAGAAAAATATAAGTATACCTTAAAATTATAAAAACATAAAACAAAGATTGTAATGCCAAAAGGGCCTCAAACTCAAACTCAAACTCAAACTCAAAGCATTTATTTCAAATAAACCAATTACAGGCACTTTTGAATTGTCAATGGGTCGGTCAGTCAGAAAGATGAAGCTAGTTGCCCATTCCAAAGCGTAGTAGATCCCTATGGAGAAGAACGGGCAAGAAACTCCACGGACACTCTTTTAAATCATAATATTTTTACAAAATATTGGTTACATCGTTCAAGTTGAAAATATACATGTGAGAACAATCAGCATATTGTCAGATGACAACACAAGGTGTACCTGAAGCTCGCCGTCCGGTAAGGACCAGGCCCGGGTCGACGGCGCGTTGTGTTCCACGTGCGCCTCAAAGAGATGTCAGCAGTGACGGGGTCCAATAAGGCCGATGCCGCCGGGGTCGCGGGTTGTTCGAAAGAGATACCGTGGCCCTGGCACGGGCAACTTAAGGAACACGGGTGGGTTTTAGTCAGTAAAAGTCTGACACGCCCTCCCGCTCCGCCTAGAGCGGGAGAAGTCATTTGATGATTTCTCATCCACAAAAAAAAAAAAAGGTGTACCACCTGACGCTGATTTTAGAACTCTAGAATAATCCATATTAGTCCATAGTTAGTCCATCCATATTAGTGCAAACGTCTAAATAGTGCAACTTTTAGGGTTTATTTACCTGAAATGCTTACTTAAAACAGCCATAATATCAGCCTATTTACTATGAAAGATATTTTGAAGTTTTAATTTTATAAAAAAAAAAACACCAATATGTTGAAACATTTTTACACTCTCCTCTAGTTGATTTTATTAACATAATTTACAATATAACAGTCTTAAAAAAAAATACGAGTATGTCCATAAAAAAAGAGGAGAAGTAATCATAGGGCATCAAATTATTAGTGCTTATTATGATTACTAAGGGAAATTATTAATCGCACATCAGAAAAATATTAAATGGATAGTATTTAAACGCACATCAAAAATACTGTTTGCACATCAAAATTTGCACGTATAATAATCATTATTATACATCAATTTTGGTCCAAAGTTACAACAAAAATATTAATTACATATCAAAAATACTAAATGTTCATCAAAAATAATAAATTCGCATCTAAAAAACTTATTATTTCACTACTAGTTAACTAACTGAATATCAAAAATTGTACAAATAATAATTATTGGGCACCCCGAGGTTAGGTTTGGTTAGGTTCCTTTAAACCCTGCAGACAAAAATAGGAGCCCCGCGCAGCGGGGCTCCGTCGACCTGACGTTAAGTTTAATTTATTTAAACGTCCAAATTTTGATGTGCAAACAGTATTTTTGATGTACGTATTCTGTTGGGAAAAGTTGGTAATTTTTGATGTGCGTTTAAATACTACCCGATTACTAATACCTATTTACTTAATGCTTTGCAGTAACATCAGTAAGTACTCGTAGGTAATAGTTTGCTATTTGTTTGGTGGTCGTAGCAAAAGTTAGGTAGTACATAATTATAACTGTGAAAAATAAATTTTGATCCCTAGTTCGGAAAATATAGTTATATTTTTTCCGTTGCAACTCTGCCTTATATTTATTTAGACTGTGGTCAAATAGTGCTTATCCTCCAAAAAAATCAATTACATGGCGTACGTACTCTTTTAATCTAATCTAACTACAGCCTAACAGTAAAAGCAGAACCACGCACACCCATCACATATCACGCCTTACCTTTCCCTCACGATTTAACCGACGACAGGTTAATTATTAATTAGAATTGCTAATCAAAATCAATTTATTGATTTTCACTATCTAACATTAGTTTCCTTCGGTAAGTTAGTCGTAAATCAAAATCAATTAAAACAGGTTTAATTGATTATGTAGGAAGATTAATGCACATTATTGTATATTATTACATATTTATTCATTTATATTTTATGTGGTATACGAAGATATTTATTGGTTGATTACTGAAGATGAGCTTGCTTCTACTTTATGATCAGCAAAAAAAACTCTATAAATAAAAACTTAATGAATTTTTTAAACAGTTTTGCAAAATTGAGGCTCATAATTTTGTAGGACTTTCTTTTTAATAAAGGATTGAGTTTTTTTTTATTGATAAACAATATTTAACTTCTAGAAAAGCTTTAGCCATGAGCTAATACTAATTTTGGTCCAATTAGAATTACCAGTGATTTTTGCTCCCTATAATAATTTAATGAATTATACTTATTGCCCTTTTCAAAGAATTTTTGCTTTGTCTGAAAGTGGCACCGGTGCGTGACTGAAAAGATTTGTGGGAATGATATGGGCATGAGATGTGGAGGAATGAGGAAAATGTTGTGAGGTAAGTTTGTAGTATGAATGTGGACGGCTATAAGAGTAGGGGAAGACCAAAGAAAAGATGGATGGACTGTGTGAAAGATGATACGGCTAGAGAGGGGGTGGGTACCGATATG
Organism: Cosmia pyralina; assembly: GCA_946251885.1. Classification (NCBI taxonomy): domain Eukaryota; kingdom Metazoa; phylum Arthropoda; class Insecta; order Lepidoptera; family Noctuidae; genus Cosmia; species Cosmia pyralina. Next base: position 16,778,490 of record OX276342.1, on the reverse strand, counting down.
ACGACTATTATAGAGAAGTATGGAAGAAAAATAAATTTTGCGCCGATCCCAAATAAATTGGGATAAGGGCAGAAGAATGATGATTTTTTGTAGAAATAGCATCGTATTCACACTCACTAACTTTTTCATTATTGTCCTTTATTTCACATAAACATATAGGCATAAATAACATTTTTAAATGTTTTTATTAAAATAACTTAAGTGCCATATTTTTTTAATAAAAGCGATAATTAGTTCTGCTGTCGCTACTTACCTGTTAGTGACGTCATCAGCGTCGTACAATCGCCTCCGATGGCTGCATCACGCGCTCTTCTGCAATTATCAGCTGATTACACTTCACTGGTTATAGATAGACCAGCTATTTCTGATCTGCTACATAAAAAAATATGTTTTAAGATTAATAAGCGTGGGTAAACTCGTGCCTTTTCACTTTGTCCGAATAGCCACTAAGTACTCACTTAATTAAAAACTGGAGCAGAAATTGTATGAAATTATCTGCCAAGTAAGTTAATAGGAACTTAATCGTAGGTAAAACAGATCCTTAGAAATCACTTTACTTATTACAAGTCCTTTAGATACCTATACATCACATCGATATCAGCAAATAAAATCGAAGCTCAGTATCGATAATAGGTGTCGGCGAGTTTTTTGTAATGCTCGGGCATTACAATAAAAAAAAAACAAATAAAAATCATTATTAAAGTAAAAATAACTCGGCAAGCAACATCGGTATGTACTAAAACAAATACAAAGGATGCACGGGCGCATTTGAAATGATAATAAAACGGACAAATGAAATCGCACACTTAACCGTATCTTTGTGATGCGCTCGGACAAAGTGGCGGATTAAAGGCGTGTACAGGACTGAGTCCCGGGTCCCGGGACCGGGAAAGAACCAAAGTACAATAAAACTTTATTTTGGACAGTGATAGGAAAGATCAAATGAGTGAACAGTGTTTAATTTTTTTTTTCTACCTATTATTTATGTAGTTATTTAAAAATTAAAACTGTCTCTGCAATTAGAAGTCTATACATAGTATAAAACAATGTCGCCTTTCATGTCTGTCTGTATAGTAGTAACAGTAATTTATTTATTTTACTTCAAGACACAAACATCTGTATAGCCCTGACTCTTGAACTCGGAGTTCCTGTATCAAACCCCCAATACCTACCAATACCTACCAATACCTACCAATACCTACCAATACCTACCAATACCTACCAATACCTACCAATACCTACCAATACATACCTTTCAATTTACAGGGAATATATTAAAGAAGCGCCATAAACAAAAGTTAATAAATTACAGTATGGCATGCATTGATTGGTTGGTTAAACAATAATAAAAGACTTCAAAATTAACACTGCGTTCTGTGGAGGGTGAGTGAGAGTGAGTTCGTGTGATGTGTGTGTGTATGACCGTTAAGATCTTACTAGAGATAAACATTGGATTTTGATGTGGTTTTCACCATCATTTAGAGAGCATTTATTCCGGAAGATTTATGAGTATAATCCAAATTAATATTATAAAAAGAAAAGAGTTTTTAGATTTTTTGTTTGTTTTTTTGTTACGCTTTCATGACTAAAAAACGGCTGTACCGATTTTGATGAAATTTGGTATGGAGATACTTTGAATCCTGGGTCTTTTACATAGGCTACTTTTTATGGACATACCACGCGGGCAAAGCCGCGGGCTTACATTAATATTTAACTTAGATAAAGCACATAAATCTCAATATTTTGACATGTTGCCATTACATCCCTGCGCAGCAGAGGCTCTAGGTAAATTAAAACATAGAACCGAATTGATAACCTCCTCCTTTTTTGAAGTCGGTTAAATAAAGAGTTAAACTTTTGAGTTATCTTATGAGTTAACTTATGAGTTATCTACTCCAAATGATAAGTTCACTTCTTCATAGAAGTGACAGATGTCTCACGAAATTAAGACTCTAAATGAAAAGTAAGTTAAGCTGTCTTCTACAAAATAATATTTACTAGATAACAAAATATAGATAGGTAGTATTTAAAAACCCACACCCCAAAAACCCGTGTTTTTAATTTGTAAAAATCCCGGTAGGAAATTCCGGACACGGTTCGTGTGTCCTGCCCTAAAGCCCATGAAAACTAAGAACACAACTAGTATCGTAATATTTGTGAATAATCCGCAAACTGGTAATACTATACGGAGACTGGGAACACTGAGAAGTCTCAGATAAAGAAAATATCAAGACTATTATAGCCCGTCGCACGCACGTCGCTCTTACGTATGATTAGGGTGGATAAGACACTGGAAGATTGATTTATGAAATGGCCTACCTATTTCATAAATCAATCTTTGACTGTCAAGTGCCAGTGTTTTATGCTGTTTTCTTGGGACTTTTCCTATATTGTTATGAGAAAAAACTTTTTTACAAAAAAAAAAAAAAACAAGTGACTTTAAAAAAAAAAACTCAAATGATAAATAACTTTAATTTCGGAAGTATGTGTCTCTGGTTATGTATTATCGTTTTTGCCACCGACTTCCGAAATTATTTTTCACTTTAAAGTTTTTATTTTTCATTTTATAGCTACCCCACATAAATTTGAATATCATTAGCTGCAAAATAAATTAGGTCATCATCCACATAGACTAAGTGGGAAAAATACGTATTATTGAAGCTAACTCAAAAACTACCCAAGGAAAGTTAATAAATTTTACATGGGACCAACAACGAGGTATACCGTCCCGAATCAAATAAGAATCTATCAAATCCAACCACTCTGTAAAAAGTTATGCATGGTCATACAAAAAAAAATCGTCCTTTTTTTCGTCAGTTAAAAATTAAAACATTTCATTATAACCAGAAATATTAATTGTGTACTTGTTCATGGCAGGCCTGAAGCTTCATCCAATTTATATTTGTGTACCAATATAGAAGTAGATTGTCAATAAACTCAGGAATTTCCAGAACTTCTTTAATATAACTCCGTTTCAGATACTTTTTAAAACAGGATAAAAATTAAAATTTTCTTCGTTCGTTGTCCCACATAATCCGCAAATTACAATGCCTAATCATCTTAATAAAAGAAAGAACTTGCAAAACTTGTTTCTCTTTGAAAAATAAATCATAATTACATATTATTTCTTATCCACACAATCCCAACATGTCATTCGACTATATCTTTTGTAGTTTCGCATCCAGCGGGCTGTCATACGGCGGGGCTTAGCGAATTAACACCGGAGTTAAGTTGCATTATGTACTGTGCCTTTTGCAACGCCGCACCTCTTGATACCTGTACCACAGTGAATATAGAGCAGCAGGTATAGTTGACACAAGTCTGAGATGTTTAGAGTGAATTAACACTGGAGTTAAGTTGCATTATATGTGCTACTCCTTTGGCAACGTCGCATCTCTTGATACCTATGCCACAGCGAATATGGAGCAGTAGTCTGAGCTGACACAAGAGAGAAATATTTTGAGAGAATTAAAATCGGAGTGAAATTGCATTATGCACTGTGCCTTTTGCAACGCTGCACCTCGTGATATTCGCTGCCACAGTGAATATATAGCAAGAGGTTAAGTTGATGCAACAGTTAAATGTAATAGGCTCTGCCTAAGACCGCACTTTTGCTGTACATCTCATCATCTTTTGCTCTTTGTACATTGCTGTATGAATTGCTGGCAAAACAAGATTACTTCCTGGGCTAAAGAATTTCGGTTGAAAAGCTGATGAAACAAGCATATTTATTTAGCTTTGGCGTCATCTTTACAAACAATCGTGGTCCATAAAATAATGCACCAAAGAGTGCACCAAACTCTAGTTGAGAGCCTGCAGATTTAATCTGTGATAATGAGCTGTCAATAGGGTCAATCATCTAGTTTTTAAAATATGGTTGACGTTTAAAAGTGTTTGTACCAACCTACAAGAAATAAAATCATTTATCATTAATCCCTACCATGAGGTGGAATCAAAGCTCACTTCACCTGTTTTCACGGTGAGTTCTTTTTATTTCTTAGGAAATTTATATTATTATCGCTTAGCTCTTGTCGATGACGAGAACAAAAAGGTCAATTTTCCGAATTTTCATACCTACCTCGTAAAAAAATTGCCCTACTTCTTTTCACCTGCACTGTGTCATAAATATAGCTAGTGTTGTTATCGATATGTTGTGTGTTGTTATGTGTTGTACAACATGTTAAATGTTAATTACACACATACTGATTTGTTGGTCGCTCGCCTAGCTTTTATATGAAGTCCTAGCTTTAATTTCCGGCTTTACATAATGTGGTAGGCAGTTATGTAATGGTTGGATGCTGAATCGCAACTATTGTCGGTGGCGGGTTTATTATCGGAGCTGGACAGACGATGGATTTGGCAGATTTATCTTAAACCAGCCGTGCCCTGAGGTTACACCTGCGGGTGTATACAAAGTGTCGTTTGGCATCCTCGTCAAATTTCAGGTTGGGATACAGAACATCAAACCGAACAACTTTCTTCGTGGGACCAACATCGTAATCGCGAAAAAAATTTCAACTGTCCCATAGAAAACTTCAATACTCGACGCAAATGTATGAGACGGCTGATTATTTTTTCGCGATTACGATGTTGGTCCCATGGAGAAAGTTGTTCGGTTTGATGGTCTATACCACACCCTTAAATTTGACGAGGATGCAAAACGACACGTTGTTTAGATATTTTTTTTTTTCTAACATTAATTTCATTCAAATGACAGCGAAATCAGTTCGAATGCTCAGCCACGAAAACGTTACAAACAAAGAAACACAAAAAATATTTTTATAAGTACCATAACATCACACCTGTAATCTCCGAAGAGTTAGGCAGAGATGTACCTATATATATATATATATATATTTAATTTAAATTTTAAGATTTTATAATATAGAGTTAATTTAATTAATAATTAATTTAAATTTTTCCCTTTTACTTTCAATTGACATGTCATTAAAATTAGTACGATAGTTTAGCCGTAAAAATGTTACGAACAAACCGATACTAAAACACAATTTTGCATTTATTTTATAAACTAGTGACTCGCCCCTACTTTGCACGGTTTTTTCACGACTTGACACCATCGAGATTTCTTTATTATAATATCCTATACCTACTATTAAATGAACAATATTTATTTATATATACAGGGTGTCCCAGAACTCAACGTCAAGCCGAAACGGGGCGACAGGATTGATTGTAAACATCATGAGAAAAATCAGAAAAAAAATCTATCCCATGCAGTTTGAAAATTATGGGCATTTAAGAAAAACCTAAAAATTTGGTCAATCTGTAACCATTTTTCGGTTATTGTAGTTAATTTTTATTATTTTTGTTCATTTAAACTTTGGAACCGTAACCCTAAATAATATTTCTAAGAATCACAGTCAAAAATAATGACACAATTGCCCCAAGTTTCCTAGAAGATTAAGACTTTGTCAAACTATGAATTTAAAATTTTCAAAATTGGTCGACTTTGAACGGCCCTCCTTTAAAAAAAATGTACTAGAGTGCCTTGGCAAGTGCCATTAAAAGTTGGCGCATTTAATCAGGATTGTAAAATGGTACAATACTTGTTAGTTTCTTACTAAAAAAAACGAGTAAAAAAATAAAAACCTCAAGTAACCCGATTTTTGCTAACCCATTTTACTTAGTTAAAATGTTTTTTATTCGCACAAGCTCTTGGTAGGTTCTTAATTTTACGGCAAAATGATGAGAGAGATGGATAGTGTACATGTTTACGCAGTGCAAATTAGAGATTTCCTTGACCAGGAACATCCAGGAAGGTGGATTGGACGTTCAGGCACTATCTCGTGGCCAGCCCGTTCCCCAGATTTAAATCCCCAGGATTTTTTTTATTGGGGCGTTCTCAAAGAAAAAGTTTATTCAAAGCCCATTGAGAGCGTAGCCGAGCCGCGTGAACGAATTTCTCAAGCTGCTGAGGACATCAACTCTCGAGGATATGCCCGGCTAATACGTAGATCTTTTTTAAGAAGTGTAGGGTGTGTATTGAGGCTGATCGTAAACAATTTGAACATTTGTTGTAATAAAAAATATTATTTCCATATCTGACTTTTATTCCAATAAACCTAAACTAAACTAGGTCAAGATTTTTCATTATTTTATTAATTTTACTTACTTTTGTCGACTTTGGTAAAAGTGGCGTCACTATCTGTCTCTCTCACTCATGGCAAACATGTCCACTATCCATCTCTCTCATCATTTTGCCGTAAAATTAGGAACCTACCAAGAGCTTGTGCGAATAAAAAACATTTTAACCGAGTAAAATGGGTTAGCAAAAATCGGGTTACTTGAGGTTTTTATTTTTTTACTCGTTTTTTTAGTAAGAAACTAACAAGTATTGTACCATTTTACAATCCTAATTAAATGCGCCAACTTTTAATGGCACTTGCCAAGGCACTCTAGTACATTTTTTTTAAAGGAGGGCCGTTCAAAGTCGACCAATTTTGAAAATTTTAAATTCATAGTTTGACAAAGTCTTAATCTTCTAGGAAACTTGGAGCAATTGTGTCATTATTTTTGACTGTGATTCTTAGAAATATTATTTAGGGTTACGGTTCTAAAGTTTAAATGAACAAAAATAATAAAAATTAACCACAATAACCGAAAAATGGTTACAGATTGACCAAATTTTTAGGTTTTTCTTAAATGCCCATAATTTTCAAACTGCATGGGATAGATTTTTTTTCTGATTTTTCTCATGATGTTTACAATCAATCCTGTCGCCCCGTTTCGGCTTGACGTTGAGTTCTGGGACACCCTGTATATATATAAACTAATTTTATTACTATTTTTTTTTCCAGCTAAGAGACCTAGCTAGATCGATTTTTCGCCCCCGTAATTTCCTTTATTGCAATAGTTTCTACGAAATCGTTAGTCGTTTTCGAGAAAGTGATTAAATATATAAATATATAATAAACCACGTAAATAAATATATTTAATCACGTTCTCGAAAACGACTCTAACGATTTCGTAGAAACTATTGCAATAAAGGAAATTACGGGGGCGAAAAATCGATCTAGCTAGGTCTCTTAGTTGGAAAAAAAAAAAATAGTAATAAAATTAGTTTTCTCTATTTTCACCCGAGCAGAGCTCGCGGTCGACCAGGTACTTAATGTAAAACACATAAACCTTCCGGAATAAATCCTCTAACTGCATCAAAATCCGTTGCGGAGTTTAGAAGAATAACGTGGTCACACAGACAGTCACGATATAATTTATAATGTGTATAAAGAAATTCTTATTTTGAAGCCAACTGAACCTACCTACCGCCCGCCGGTTCGGTTAATTCTCTTTTGTGTGCTACCTACTACCTACAAATACACTGGAAGAGGCATAATTATCTACCTATACCCCGCCTAAGAACAGATTTCATCTGTAATGCCTGGATCACACGTACCGAGTAGAATACACTGGAAGAGGCATAATTATCTACCTACACCCCGCCTAAGAACAAATTTCACCTGTAATGCCTGGATCACACGTACCGACTAGAATGCACTGGCAGAGGCATAATTATCTACCTACACCCCGGCTAAGATCGATTTCACCTGTAATGCCTGGATCACACGTTCCGACTAGAATGCACTGGCAGAGGCATAATTATCTACCTACACCCCGGCTAAGAACGATTTCACCTGTAATGCCTGGATCACACGTACCGAGTAGAATACACTGGCAGAGGCATAATTATCTACCTACACCCCGGCTAAGATCGATTTCACCTGTAATGCCTGGATCACACGTACCGAGTAGAATACACTGGAAGAGGCATAATTACCTACCTATACCCCGCCTAAGAACAGAATTCACCTGTAATGCCGGGATCATACGTACCGAGTAGAACACACTGGAAGAGGCATAATTATCTACCTACACCCCGGCTAAGAACGATTTCACCTGTAATGCCTGAATCACACGTACCGAGTAGAATACACTAGAAGAGGCATAATTATCTACCTACACCCCGCCTAAGAACAAATTTCACCTGTAATGCCTGGATCACACGTACCGACTAGACTGCACTGGCAGAGGCATAATTATCTACCTACACCCCGGCTAAGATCGATTTCACCTGTAATGCCTGGATCACACGTACCGAGTAGAATACACTGGAAGAGGCATAATTACCTACCTATACCCCGCCTAAGAACAGAATTCACCTGTAATGCCGGGATCATACGTACCGAGTAGAACACACTCGAAGAGGCATAATTATCTACCTACACCCCGCCTAAGAACAAATTTCACCTGTAATGCCTGGATCACACGTACCGACTAGAATGCACTGGCAGAGGCATAATTATCTACCTACACTCCCGCTAAGAACGATTTCACCTGTAATGCCTGGATCACACGTACCGAGTAGAATACACTGGAAGAGGCATAATTACCTACCTATACCCCGCCTAAGAACAGAATTCACCTGTAATGCTTGGATCATACGTACCGAGTAGAATACACTGGAAGAGGCATAATTACCTACCTACATCCCGCCTAAGAACAGATTTCACTTACCTGCGTTTGTTGTGAAAGTATGAAACAGTATCAAGAAATGCAAACATAACATACCTACCTGTTTGAATGTGTATGGCAACTAACGTATCCTTTGCCAGCATGACAGTGTCGATATATCTCCTCTCTCCTGCAGTTAAACTATATAACAGACAAATCCATATATGGGTAAATGGATAAAACGTCCGCACTAAACATATTTTAGGCTCAAGAGCGCGAGCGGTATGAATGAAATTTATTTTGCATTTTAGTAATTTTATATCATCTCCGAAACTGACCAATTGACATACTGTAAAGGCCAAATCTTATCTCCATGATGTCTTTGTGATCATAAAATAACTTATTTTGATGAGGATTAATGTTTTGTTGTTTAAATAATCATCCAAACGTAAGTATGTCGAAAAAATACTTTTTCAAAACAATAAAAGAAGTATAAAAGATAAAATATAAAAGATAGACATATGGTGTCGCGGACTTTTTTGTAGAATTATTTAAGAGGGACCAGGTTGCTGTACATTGTTTTCAATTTAACCGTTTAGGCAGCGTATGCAAATAATTCTGTTTCTTTCCGACTTGCTAAACATAAACTGTGCTAGCTCGGCTAATATGCATGATATAAATATAATTTATACCCTATAGCACTCAGGAATAATGTAGCTTTCTACTTTCTTTCTTTTCTTTCTTTCTTTTTTTCTTTCTTTCTTTTTCTGCTTTTTTTCTTTCCAGTGAATTTTGGTTTTCGAATTGGATCATTCGTTCTGGAGAGTACCCCCTACATACAAACTTACAAATTTTACCTCTTTTTAATATTAGTATAGAAGTATAGATAAAATAACTGGTACCTACTAATACATTAATTAATTCATGACAATAGTCACCAATTAAGTATTGCACACTAAAAACGTAGACGTCAGCTAAAACGCCAACGCCAACCTAGGCCTCATTAACACCACATTAACATTCTAGATTATTCCAAGCTATTTGTCTTATTATTATCTAGATATCTTTTATTTCACCTTTCTTCTCAAACCGTGAGAAAAAAAACACAAACAACAAAGGTCATCAGATCTCCAAGTAATTAAAAATAATTAAACCACACACAGACAGTTCAATTTAATTTAATTTCCTATTTAAATTTCGTAATCACGAGACCAAGTCTTTAATTAAAAACCAAACATAATCAATTTTAAATAAACCAATATTTATAACCAGGTTCTAAGCTTAATAAGTTAACCATTCAATTAATTGGAAGTCCGGCTTTGAATTTAAATAAAGGGAATCATTAAGGACAGATACAATTCTTCAATTGGATCATTAATTAGTCAATTAAAGGGCAGTGTCTTCCTTATTTTACCTAGTTGAGTATTCCAAGCAAATGAGGATCATAAATTACAGAACAATCGCATTTGACTTAAAGACGTAAGTGCTCACCGGCAAAATGGATTAAGGATGTGGTGATGTGACAAGCGATTGGCGTATTGTGAAAAGACAATTAGTTTTTCGTGCATGACTATTTTGGAATAGGTACCTATGTTGTGCATTGTCTGACAAATAAGGCGCGATTGCATTCATAGATGCATACAAACAGAAGAATGCTTGATATTAAATGAAACTATCTCCCAGCCTCTGTGTCCTGACCACCTAAAACCCGTCTGCCTTCAAAGCAAGAGTGAACAGGCATTTTCTGGTCATCATAGACCTCATCCATCGCTTTCCATCAGGCGTGATGAGGGTCAAGAGCAGGCCCAGTAAGCAAAAAAATATATAAGTATATACAACGTGTAATTTTGCCTCCTCATCGAATTTCAGGAGGTGATACAGAACATGAAACTGAACAAATTTCTCCATGGGACCAACATCGTAATCGAGAAAAAAAATTCAACTATCCCATAGAAAACTTCAATACCTACCTTCTCGACGCAAATGTATGGAACGGCTGTTTTTTTTTTGCGATTACTATGTTGGTGCCATGAAAAAAGTTGTTCGGTTTGATGGTCTACCCTTAAACTTGACGAGGATGCAAAAAGTAACGTTGTATATAAAATAATTTGTGACTGTCTCGTTGGTCTAGTGGTCGTAAGCATTACTGCTGACCATGAGGTCCTGGTTTCGATTCCCGAGTCAGGCAAAGTGTTATTGAGTTTTTTCATCCGGAATTTCTCAGTAGCAGCCCGGAGACTGCTTTTGGATCCGATATATGGCAATAGGTCGTCCCCAGTTACTTGGGAGTTATGTTTAACTCCCAAGTAACTGGGGTAACTGGCGAAATGTGGGTGTACGTATAGGTGCACTTCTGCCTAATCCTTCAGGGAATAGGCGAGATACTATGTAATTAATTCATTAGGACTCTCGTGAAATTCCAAAAAGGTCGGAAATTAAAGTATACAGGGTGACAGGGAAACTCGACGTATTCCTTATAGGACGTGGTAGTGTAACCCATTTGCAAGAATTAATCACCCCATAAAGTCTTGGCGAAAATTCAATTTTTATGTATTTTTGAAAATTTGCCAGTTTTCGTCACTATAAAATCAATTTTCTCTAAACTCTCAAATTGAATGGTCTGCATTGCTATTCCATTGAGTACCTAATACTTTAACGAACATTTCGATGTAACAAAATTTTCTAAAACATCAAAGAATGAAACGTTAAAGGAAGAAGTTTACTAACCACTTTCAAATATAATTTACGTGCATGAACTTTAATAGTAGTTATCTTAAAACTTTAGTATGACAACAAGCGTACAAAATACGGGAAAGACATCTTCATTTAATCAGCTATCTAATGAGGTACAAAAATTAAAAAAAATATTTAGAGGTGCCGATGAAACAGTCGATAATGCTGGCAAAGGTCGAATTTGCAAATGGTTGAAATAATTCAAAATTGTGGGATACTAGAATTAATATACTATCTAGTTTATGCTGTCCCTTTACCTTCTCACCACCCAGCAATCCTCCTTCCTACGTTATGTAGCCAGGTCGTCGCGATCAGGTCGCAAGTTGAAACGCCACTTTTGAGTGGTTAATATTGCTCGCAGTCGAACACTATAAGTAAATTGCAATACCAACATATTATAAATAGGCACAAACCTATCCAATTCTTTCCCACGCTTTCCATTCGTTTTCCTGAAAACTACTTTCCATTTCGCTTTTCTCTCCCGCCCACAACCGAACCAATTCTCTACAACCATTGCATGTCGAACCAAAAGGTATAACTGGAACCTATTAATACCAACGCATCTGAATGGCCTACATTATTAATACGAACGTTGTATCCTAATGTATCTTATAGGGCTTCTAATAACCTCGCACTGCGAATTAAATGACTTGAATTGAACCGATAGTGCATATTACAGAGATTGAGATCCAAGAATATGTATCTTTTTTTTTTTTTTTTTTTTCTCTTTATTTGATTTGGGGTTTTTATCTAGACAGATATGTCAACCCCATCGTGCCTTTTACCATTATAATATTAACACTTAACACACAAACTGTTACTGTAACTTTACACACAAACTACACTAAACATTTAAATAATATAATATATAAAACACTTTGTTTACAGATAGAAGTCACCGATGAAGGACTGTGATCAAATTACTTAACTTTTTGGCACCTTCTGAAGTTGGTTCGGATAAAATGGATTGTATCAATCCCACGTTAAGCCTATTTAAGTCCAATTCTCTCAAAAGTGACTCCCTCTCGCGCCTGTTGCGGACACAATCCATCAGCAAATGCTGCACGTCCTCAATCTGATTACATTCTCCGCAATTCGGTGAATCAGTTTTTTTCATAAGGAATGCAAACTTCGCTGATGGATAGTGTCCAGAGCGAAGTCTTAAAATTAATTTAACATAGTTCCTACCAAGCCGATCGACATCGAACCACGGCACACGAGGGGGCTCGCCTTGTATGCTCCTATACCATATACCTTTTTCCTGACTGATATTATCAAAGTGTTGTTTCCAGGACTTATAACAAATAACTTTATATTTAGATATGTATTCCCAATAATCAGGTAAGTAATCAATTACTGTACCCTCTACTGCTGCTAATTTAGACAATCTGTCAGCCTCCTCATTACCACGTAGTCCAATGTGAGCTGGAACCCATTGCAATTTAATTTCTATATTATTTTTAATTAATAAAATAATATTTTCAAGAATATCATATGCTATCGATGCACCTCTGAAACCAGAGGTGCATCGAGCAATATGTTGTATTGCGCTTTTACTGTCTGAAAGAATAACGACTCTTTTTAAATTCTGATTTCGGCTATAAAAGATCGCTTGATAAATTGCAATGAGTTCCAGTGTCATTATTGATACATTACAGTTTACTTTAAAGCCAAGATTAGTTCCTAAGTTTTGGTCAAATATTCCTGAACCTAGACCGGAAGTACCCTTTGAACCATCTGTAAAAATTTTGTGCCAATCACAATACATAGAATTTAATTCTGCTAAAACATCGAACACTAATAAATTTGGATTATAATTGGATTTGGGTTCTTTAACACATTCTAGATCAACCTTAATTACATTTTTAGTCTCAATAGCAGTGGTCCAAGTTTCTAAAGTATACATTTTTTGAATATCTGTTGAAATAACATCTGTGTGCTTTACATTATTATATGTTTTAACTAATAAGGGTACTTTTTTGTTTTCCCAATATTTGATACTACAAAGGGAACTCAGATCCGCAATCAAACTGACTGTCATATTGTTTGACCATGACATTATTTTTAAACAATATTTATAGGCTAAATACTCTCTTCTTAAAAATAAAGGGGGAATACTCAAATCAGATTCCATTACATGGATTGGGGAACTTCTGATATATCCACCTACAATTCTCAGGGCTTGATTTTGTAACTTATCTAGTTTGGAAACATGACATTTTGCACTACAATCATACATAAAACACCCATAGTCAATTCGACTTCGAATCAGCGAAATAAGAATATGTATCTGTCAGAGACTAAACTTCATACAATTTTCCTGAGCTATCACAAGAACTGCGTAGCGCACCCACACGACGTATGAACGCTACTATACGTAAGTTACTTGCATATTCAAATCAAATCAAATCAAATATATTTATTTCGGATTCTGTTATATCCATAGGTGTTAGTAACAATAAACTTATCCTAATGTTAGTACAGTTAATTCATAGGTTTATTATAAAAATTTAATTTAAGCATGCGCCGGGCTGGGCGCCCGTCACATGTACACTCATCCACTGCTTCAACAGCGGAGAATCCCACCGGTTACTTACTATGGGTAACCGTAGGTGGGTGGGTATTGGGTGGGGTGGGGTTTGGGTTACTTGGTATGGGTATGGGTATGGGTGGGCGGTGGGTATTATTACTTGTTTTTCGATTGACAGCTTTCGTATTGACGTAGGTACCTTTTCCTTGATGATCAGTAAAAAAAAATGGCAGTCATGGGGATTACCGACAGAAATAAAACTTCAACGTAAAAGCATAGCATTTCACGGTGTCAAGGTGTCGCGGTGATTCGGCGACGCGAACCCGTAAGGCGTCGTCCTAATTGGCTAACGAACGTACGAGCAAACTATGCGATTTCGTCGGACGATGAAAATGTGTTCCTGTGCTCGCGCGATCACATGATGATGAAAAAATAAGTGTGTTTAACCTCGTTGTGCGACGAAATCGCATCGTTTGCTCGTACGATCGAAGCCAATTAGGACGAGACGCCTAAGATTTCCCCCTACCAAAAATCACTCAACGCGCCTAAAGAAGTTTCACTTCAAAAAACTTATTTAATTCAAATAGGTTCCGAGGTACGCCCCACATGGCAGCAGAATTAAAACAGTATTTATTTTTGTAAACGCTTTTGAGGTCGCTTGACGTCTATAGACGTCATAACAATAAAATGTCTATAGTATCTCGTTTACCGTCCGCGAACCGATTAAAATGGCATAATATGTAGATATCTATCATACAATATTTTTGTCGATGTTACCACGTTAAAAAAAGGTTCCCTATTATTTAGAGTGATGCTATTTTGTTCGTTCCGTTTCGCGATGTTATGAACCTTGGTCTCTGTCAAACTATCTACTCCAGTAAAATGATTGCATATTATATGCATTATTATGTTAATATGCATCAGTAGTCGATATCGAGTCCAATTTGCATGCACAAAGTTTGGAATCTTGTGCATATTTGAAGCGGATCCAGGTTTGAATCGTGTTGTAAAAATACGAGTATATTTTTGTTTTTGTTTTGTTTCTTTCAAAATTTTAACAGCTACCAGCTTTTACTGTATTGTAGCGCTTAAACAAAAGTGCCTATATTACACACACTTGTGCTTTTATCTCTTTCACCAAGCACAACTGGAAAAAAATTAGTGAACCCTAATTCTTAGCGAAGCATTTTAAATTACGATACCATTAATATCTTCATGTGTATTAAAATTTCACGATTTACGATCTAGATTTTTAACCGACTTCAAAAAGGAAGAGGTTCTCAATTCGATGTTCCCCGAATACTCGAAGATGGCTGGACCGATTTGGATTTTTTTGTTTTATTCGATAGGGTAATACATCACAGTTGGTCCCATATAAAATTGATTAACTTTGCTGTGGTAGTTTTTGAGTTAGATTCAATAATACGTATTTTTTCCACACTTTTATATGGATGATGTTCTAGTTTGTTTTGCAGGTAGTGGTATTAGAATTTGTGTGGGGTAGGTACACAACTAAAAAGTGAAAAATAAAAACTGTTTTACAAAAAAATACAACCGACTTCCAAAAACAACACTACAAAGTGAAAAATAACTTTGATTTCGGAAGTCGGTGGCAAAAAACGAAAATACATTTAACTAGACACCGACTTCCGAAATCAAAGTTATTTTTCACTTTGTAGTGTTGTTTTTGGAAGTCGGTTGTATTTTTTTGTAAAAAAGTTTTTGACACCTATTTTTTGAGCGGCTTTGATTGAGCAGTGGTGGCCCAATGGTAAAGGCTGCGACTTACGAACGTCGTCGTCGTTCGTCGTAGGTTTGAACCCCGGCAGGCACTTTAATATGTGTAAATTATTTCATCACCTCTACTCTCAAAACAGAGAAGGAAAACATCGTGAGGAAACCGGCATGTCCTAGAACCAAAAATTCGAAGACATGTGACATGTGGATTACGGCCCGCTTCCTCTCACCGAGAGGAGGCCTGTGTTCCAGCAGTGGGAACATTATAGGCTGATTATGAGTGAAATAGTGGAATTTTCAAGGAAATAGGGACCTACAGTCGCAAATCAAACGTCATACCCAATAATAAGACCAAAAACCTTTATAGGTACCAACCTCACCACCAGTCACCTAATGAATATAATCAACCATTCGTTCCCAGTAGAGCTGACACGGAACTTGTGCCTACACAACAGTTAGACGGTCGACAAAGGCATCTAGCCTCGAATAAAAATATCGAGTTGCTTCTCCGAGCCTTATATGCTGCACAATAGTAAACGTGCTTTGCGGGACACACAAGCTAGGACGTAAAGTGCTGCGGAGACGCGATAATTGTTTTTGTGAGGATTTTTTAGCATCTGTGAGACTTTTATTTTCATACTTTGAAGGCCCGTAGCGTGTTAGTTAGTTACAAATTACTTAAACAAGACGTGACAATACTCAATTTTTCCTACATCATTATAGAACGGCACTTATGCGTAAAAGTGTCTTTAGCATGGCTCCAAAAATCTATACTAAACTTCCTAAAAGCCGGAAGCAATTGAGTCTTTTTTTTTTTTTTGTGGATGGGAAATCATCAAATGACTTCTCCCGCTCTGGGCAGAGAGCTTGAAATTGATTTTTTCGAGCATAACGCTTTTTCGTTACGTGACGATTTCTACCACACAAGTCGCGAAGACAACTCATTTTATAATTTCAAATAAATAGGTTATTATATAGATGTACCTACTAGTCCGGGTACGAATTTCATAAACTGAAAAAAAACCCAGAATTTGTAAACAAATTTAAATTAGTAGAATTCAAATTCTTTTGTTAATTATATTTATATACAATATACAAGTTAACATAATTTCCACTAGGTACTAAATGGTAACTAACTAATTATACAAATAATTACAAAAACAAAAGGACACTTACCTAGGCGTCGAAGTACTCATCCGCATCGATATCATCCGGAAACGTGTCCAGAAGACTGGCAGCATTGCCACGTTGAATGTAGCCGCAGCAGCGTCGCCAGCACAGCACGTCGTGCTTGGAACATGACATGGCGCAAGGGTCTCGACTCAGGTTGCGTCCCACACCAGAGGCCTACCCATCTTCTAAGGCAACAACGTCATGCCATCTGGTCTCTTCCCATGGTCACGTACCAAGCCGTTTGGTTCTAATACCACTGGTACGGCGGCGCGGGCGGTGACAAGAGCTCGACGAATAATATCGTTGATGCTGGCGTACCGTGCTATGCGACCTGCGCTCCTGCAGCAGGACAGGCCATGGTGCCCGAGAGTGTCGACAGCTTCACCGCAGTGACACCGATGCCGACCAACACAAGTTGCGCCCAAGCGGAGACACGTAGCGAGCCGAAAAAAATTTTGTTAATTGTTTTAATTTGTTTTAGTGTTTATTTTTTTATTTTCTGTGTAATGTTTTAGTACGCTAATTGATAGAGCCGTGCTTTCCTATAATTTAGATACATGCGAGATCTATATTATGACAAAGACTCTGGGTTATGTTTAGTTAGTAAGCCTTTATAAATAAATAAATAAACTGAGTTTTCACATTTACCTTTATGATAGTTTCAAACCAGCCAAATCATGAAACTCAATCATTTGGGACAGCAAAAGCTAGAAAACACACAAAGCGCAATTCGCCATCAAAGTAAATTTTGCATTGTCACCACCTTGTGTGACTGCTGATACTTACAGACAGGCAAGCCTATCCAAATTCCAACAACCATGAAACCAGCTTCCAGTTTTACTCAAACCAATATCCATCAAAATAATTATCTATTGTGACAAAATCTTCAAACGAAATCCCTTTACATCCTAAGTCCATGCGTGTCTTCTGTAGAAATGCGAAAATCACTATTTATTGTCTAAGTGACGAGTCATAAATTGTGGAGACGACTACCAGTACCATTGTAGTGCGCAGGAGTTTTATTGTAGGACTTATTGAATACGCCTCGCGATTGTAAGGGAAATATTTCTTTATTATATTGTGTTACTTTGTGTTCTGTTGAGATTTTTGTTGTTTTGTGCCTTTTGCGCTAGCTAGTATATTGAGTGAGGGTCTATTTTTTTTTTGTTTTAGATTCAGTATTGTGCTTTTTAATTTTCCTAGATCAGAGTTGTCCAAAATTAAGTGTGTGTAACAATTTTCTTGAGTTTTGGATATATTCTTGAAGCTGAACTGATCTTTGGGCAACATAATATGTTCTGAGAATGAGAGCCATTGTAGTACGCAGGAGTTTTATTGTAGAATTTATTGAATATGCCTCGCGATTGTAAGGGTAAATATACTTGTGTTATGCTGAGATTTTTGTTGTGTTTAATGCCTTTTGTCCTATTTAGTGAAGGTCTATTTATTATGATTGTGTTTGAGTTTGTCAGTGTTATGCTTTTTAGTTTTTCCATACCAAAGTTGGTCAATATTACGTGTGTAACATTTTTCTTGAGTTTTAGGACATACTTGAAGCAACTGATCTTTGGACAACATTAGTGCGGGCGTGGTGGATTACGGTTCACTCCCTCTCACCGAGACTGTGTCCCAGCAGTGGGAACATTATAGAATGATTATGCGTGGTTTTGGCGTTCTCAGCTGCGGAGGTACCATTTTAGTGCGCAGGAGTTTTACTGTCGGACTTATTGAATACGCCTCGTGTAAAAGGAAATATTTGTTGTATTGAGATTTTTGTTTTGTTTTCTATCTATGTGCCTTTGGTCTAGTCTAGTCTATTAGAAATGGTCTGTTTTTGTTAAGTTGAGATGTAGTGGTTTACGTTTTAATAATAACTTAAAGCTTCTATATATGGAATCTACTAGGAGCTCGTGGCTAAATAATAACAGCCGCACAAGTCGATCCATCAGGTTAAGCTACGCTTGCCGGGGTCGGTCCATGGATGGGTGACCATCTTTACATATCGAGACTCCTCCGTGCCTCGGAAAGCACGTTAAGCCGTTGGTCCCGGCTGTCATTCGTGGATCTTTGACAGTCGTTACGGGTCGTCAGAAGCCCGAAAGTCTGACAACCAGTCTTACCAAGGGGTATCGTATTACCCAGTTACTGGGTTGTGGAGGTCAGATAGGCAGTCGCTCCATGTAAAATTCTGATATTCAGCTGCATCCGGTTAGACTGGAAGCCGACCCCAACATAGTTGGGAAAAGGCTAGGCAGATTGATATGGAATCTACTATCGTATTCTGGAGTTTTCGACATTCTGAAAGCTATTAACCTCTGGCAATAATAGGATATTACACCTATTGTTGAAAAGTGTCTCAATTCGATTTTATAGTGCTAATAAGCCACTAAAAAAAAACAAAATTTTTACTCAATCGATGGGTGCCATAAAAATGCATTTAAATTTTACATTTTCAAATTTCGCGCGAAAAAGCTGGACGCAGTGGACGCCATATTGCTCTGTGGTTATGACGTCAGTTGGCTGTGCTGATCAGTTAACAGTTGAAATTGACACTTTTTAATTTACACATCCGTATGACGTAATAACATGGCGGCTACTTTCATGGTGTTAGAAAACAAATTAATAAAACTGAAAACTTTGAATTGAGTTTTAAAATTTATATTGTTATTTTATGAACTAAAACTATCATTTTCCGACTGCTTTTTGCCTAAGCTACTCGTATCTAAATAATATATTTTTAGATTTTTTCTCATATAGAGTAAAATACCGTATTTAGGATACAAGTAGTCGAGGAGAATATAAAAGAAGTACGAAGCTATTAGGATCCTCTTTCAATGAATTCTCTGTGATTAAAAACTTGCCCAATAAAAGCAAGGTGCATTACAGAATTTCCTATTAAATTTTATCATATTATTGAAAGACGTACACAAGTTCTTTATTATAAAAATAAAATAATAAATGAAAGCTAATAAAATGGCTTTAATAACTAAAACTACATGTTATTATAATTCTCAACAAATTCTTGTGGAATCGTAAAATTTATTCTTAACCAAAGGTATTAAAGGGTCTCGTGTCACTTGTACGCTATGAATAAGAGAATTTTATCGATAATTAGTAGGTAATATATATAACTTATAACAATACGTTCGTGATAGGCTCGGAGCTAGGTATTTAATACTTAGGAAATGAAAAGAAGAAATAAAAAAATAAAGAATAATACAATAATAAAATAATAATAATAACAACAACACCAACCGGGGTTTGTCCTTGGGTGCACTTGCATAGTGCATACAGGGATAATCGTCGGCTGGTGCCTCCTCGTCATTTGAAATTGTCTAAGGGGCTTCTGGGAGTTGGCTTCGGCCCCTCGTACGCCTTCCAAAGGTCCGGGACCCCAGGGTCCCGAGATAAGCCAAAGACAAAAAATAATAATAATAAAAAAATAATAATAATTATTATATATATATTATAATATAATTATAATAATATAATAATACTATTGGTTTGATGAAGGAATATGATTTTAATTTCTTCAAAAAAACACTTTTACACCTCAATAATAATTGTTTTTTTTAAAACAAGATGAGTTCGGTGTATCTTATCCGACTATTCTGCAGAGAAAGATTGAAACAAACTCAGAGGTCTCTTTTAAAGTCCAGACATCATCAGCTTGGTCAGGCCTTATGAGGAACATGCAGATTAATTTACCTACTTGAGAATTATAACAGGTAACGAATTTATTAATATAATTCATCAGCTCTTTTGTATTGTGTGATTTATTCAGTTAACTGTCGTTATTTCAACAGGATTCAGTATGAACAGTGATTTTTCTATATAGGTTTGTTTTGTGATAAAATTCGTAACTGATTCAAGTTAATATTCAGCTAGGCAATTACGTAACATACTATCGATCGGAATCTGAATCATTTTGAAGCAAATTGCTAATCCAGTGCTTCATTTATGTTCGAAAAATTTGTCTTCACTAATTGTTTGCAATATTTATAACGCAATAAATGTTGTTGAACTGTCAAAATGAAACCGATTCTGATTGATAGTGTGTTACGCAATTAGGGTGCAGGAGACCTTGAAACACTTTCCGCTTTTTCACTACACTTTAAACTTGAAATTAAGACTTTGTTAATACATTTACTTGGCAGTTATAATACATACAAGTGATTTCTCTATTTCTCTATTTATTTATATAAAGATTAAGGACGCCTTAATGAAAATATTCAAATTTCACAACATGTCTCAAGAAAAATGACCTCAACTCCCGGTTCAAAAAGCACTATAAATCTAAAAATAGTGCCTCAAGGCGGTACCTTAAAGTGCATCTCGAGCTTAATCGTCCACTATGAAAACGGTATAACTGTCTCCCAGACAAATAAAATGAGTTTTTTACAACACCCTCTGTCGGCGAAGCTGGGACAATTTTCATTTTATTTCAATTGTAATTTTATAGTGCATTTTCTATTATGGCTGCGTTTCTATTTTTATTCGTACTTTTTACGAGTCGATTTTTTTATGTTACACTGCTATCTCTTTGACTATTTGCATGGTAGCGTACATGTTGCGATTATGAATATTATTATTTGATCGTGATTATGATAGAAATTAACGATCAATGTTTAGTAAGCAAATTACCAGTTACATAAAAACTGCTATTTCAAATCGAACATTATGCCAGAACGGGCCAGAACTATGATAATTTGATCAAAACTGTCACGTTGATGAGTTGGAAAAGTCAGTATTTTCATTACAGGTGGATCTTGGTGCCCCAAACCTCTGAATCTGCATCAATGTGGCCGAGGAACTTGTCATCGAAAAGATCCAAATACAGTGTACATTAGTACCTATTTGCATTAGTACAACCCAGAAGACTCGTTTCTCATTACTCAAAACGGAAATTAACACCCAGTTATTTTAAATGGAAACAAACAGTAGCAATGAATTAAAATTCCCTCGCACATTATAAAATTTACAATAACTTTAAGATAATTACTATAGCTTTAATATCTCAGGAACAATTAATGTCTATCACGTTGGTCTGCCTCGGGCGGCTTCGGGCGCGGTCGGCTGAGCTCGGTAATTGCCTTGCGCGTACGCAGCCTCAAGCGACTGCAACGGCTACCGTCTCTGTAGTAGAGAAAACAATTTATTTTAGTAAATAGAAAAATGATTTGTAATGTTGTCTCATTATCCTATTAGTAAATTGGTTTTTGAGTGATAGTAATTAGCGTAGGTCGTATGCAGCTTGATTGATTGATTGATACCTGGGACAAATAGACTTATTGCTGTGGCAATAAATTGGCGTAAGTTCCTTTTTACGTTTAGTTGCGTTGACATAATGACAAAGTATGCATAAAAATGTTATTAATCGAACAGACTGTCATCCTTATTGATATGTCACCAACATGTCATTGACAAGATTGCTAGGAGCTTCAAATCACTTATTTATCTAACTGCTGCACCATGTAAAAAATAAAATAAATACATCCATCCAAACCAAAAAGACTAGGTACAATACGGCCGACGTATCTTGGCGAGTCCGAACTTCGCGCAGAAGACTGCGCAGTAACTATTTTTAGGAACCAAATATGAGACGAGTGTGAGTAAGAGAACATGCGCGAAAATTCGGAGAGCCTATGTTCAGACTCGCCAAGACACGTCGTCGGCCGTAGTGTAATCAATTGGCCTGTAGTCATAAGAAAGCAACAACCTCTCACCTAGCCTTCGTGTTGCTCAATAAAAGTCGTTACTGCATTGCTGGTGAAAGACTGCAGCTAGCTATACATTAAACAGCTCGTTTTTGAATTCTGGCCTTCATCTGTTCTGTCTCTGCAAACAAAAACACATTAGTATGTGCGGTTGGTAAAAGTATACTTTGTGAAAACTTTGTGACTCTACACAAAATCGATTCTCGGCAATCAGAGACAATTTTCTTGTTAGAAACCTTTCAGGAATTTCAATATGCTTTTTAAAGGAAGGAGCATCCAAAGACATAGTCACTTAACAATAGTAAATTCTGGATATTCTAGAATATCACAAGCATAGCCTTTTAAAAAAAATCAATCTTAAAGGTACACAGGCGCGACGTGACTCTGGTGGAATAATTTCTATGAAAACTTCATTGAAATTATTCCACCAAAGTCGCGTCAAGCCTGTCTGCGGGAGCCTTTAGTCATCCTGAGAAGAGAGAGAGAGAATGCGTTCTTGACACTCTCTTGACACTCTCTTGACAACTCTTGTTTTTTGATCCTTATAGTTACTAGAAATTGTCCTACTGACAAGGAGTCAGGAGCGCATTCTCTGGACGGCCGGACTGTAAAAACAGAAGCGTCAGCGAAACCAGGTATGTATACTTCTTAGCATTTCATACAATTATTATGCCATCAAAAATCCTAACAACCAACAGATTTATTAGCAAAGATAGGTAATTTCCTCACAGATGCCAACTAATTTATTCATAGAGTTTCGCAGTGTCCCGGTTGGTGCCCGGGCACTGACGTTGCCCCGGGCGCCTGTCTTGCTCCCAATTACGTCACTACTTGTCCAGATATATGATTTGTCGGGAATTTTAATGAAGTCTTATGGATCGCTTTCCAACTTGTTTTCTGTATCAATTTTATAATGAGCCGATTGTGAACGAGCTTCGGTAAAGCTTAGTCGTGCAATTATTCTGCCTTGATTTTGGTCGTATTGATATGGTTCTTGATTACATCGTTGTGTGGTCCAAATACGTGACAGAGAAGGCAGTACGTGGCAGGACCAGGAAATTGACGAGGAAGAAAAATTACAAGGACGACGATTGCTTTGAAATTACACCTTGCGCTGTTTGTTCTTGCAAACGATATCTGGTAATTCTGATTATATAATTTTGATAGTCGGGTTTTCTTTGTTGAGTAGATAGTATTGTCAATGATGAATGTGATGTATTTCGTGTTTCCAGCTGTAGTAAAAAAATACAAAAATATTTTTCGAAAAGCCCCTCTCAAAATTCAGCTATCGTCGACAATTTAAATTGTAACGGCATTTCGCCTCTGTGTAACCCTTGAAATTTCCCTTTACGAGGTTAAGAGTTGAGAACAGGTCTAAAACGCCCATTAACTCAGCCATAAGTACCGTTGAACTTTCAAAAAGTACGTAAAGTATATCATTATGCACCGGCGAAATTCCCATGAGCGAAACAAAATTTTAATTAAACACAAAAGCTTGTTTCGGCTTTATCTTTCAAAAGAACAATGAGTGCAACAATTACAATCAGTAAGACCCACTGCTCTTACGGGACTTCAGAGAGAAAAAAAGCATCGAAATCGTGACCCAAATTGCTCTTTTTGCACCGAGCAGCTCCGATAATGGCCGAAATTTGCCGAAAGCATACGGATTTCGGGGTCAATTTGATTTATTTACGGTTTGATACAATTCCGCGTCGCTTGCTTTTTTTCGGACAATGTGACTTGAATTGATGAGGCAGAAAGGGTATTGGTGTCTTGGTGTTAATGTAATGATTTTGTTAATGACATGGCTGACGGTGTGCTTATTGTGTTCCCACACTATAATGTAGTCGGTACAATAACTAAGAGTAATTCATTTCTTTTTTGTGAAGCCTTGAGTCATAGCAGGAAAAACTTTTTAAGCTGAATTGATGATGTTTTTTTTTTTGGACACGGCCATGAGACTTTTTCTAAGAGAGAGTGAGCTCAAGTAAAAGTGGAAGGCTATGGGAAGACCTATGGCCATCACTAGATTTTTCTTCTATTATGATACAACTTTTTTTGTACCACGGATCGATCCACACTAAGCTACACTTAAGCTACACTTGCCGGGGTTGGTCCATGGATGGGTGACCATCTTTACATACCGAGACTCCTCCGTGCTTCGGATTGCACGTTAAGCCCAGGTGTCTTTCGTTGATCTTTGACAGTCGTTACGGGTTGTCAGAATCCCGAAAGTCTGACAACCAGTCTTACCAAGGGGTATCTTATTACCCAGTAACTGGGTCATGGAAGTCAGATAGGTAGTCGCTCCATGTAAAATACTGTTATTCAGCTGCATCCGGTTAGACTGGAAGCCGACCCTAACGCAGTTGGGAAAAGGCTAGGTAGACTGATTAATATCATTGGTTTATTTTGAATTCGGATACGAGTAACCTTCAGTTACCGAATCGTTAGTAACATAAGAATAATTAGATAACCGAACCCAAGAGGGAAGGTGTAAGTCGAACCTGGTAAAGCTGGGCTACCTCGACGGAACGGCAGCAGGGTGTGAATGTGGCTGTGTCACAAACTATGCTCCACCTCCTGTCCTGCCCTCTGTGTCCTAAAACATGCAGCCAAAGTGACCTCTGCGCTGTCACCGATAACGCCATGGAAGTGGTGACGTTTTGGGCCAACAAAATTTGAATAACTGTCGTGCCAACGACAAGAAGAAATTATTATGTTATATTGTTTTCAGACCAATCTTTATTAATAATACTATCTTTTTGGCGTTAATTTAGAATTTGACAATCAATTCGGGTTGTACTCTGCTTGTTATAATATAATTCAATCATAATTCGAAAGACGCGTGGCGCCATCTATTATCATATGAACGCTATTGTTGTTTTCCTCGGAGACAGTACTTTTTTCGGGATGAAAGATACACTATGTCCGTTTCTGTACACCTGACAACGTATATGCAAAATTTCAGGATGATCGGTTCAGTGGTTTAGGCGTGAAAAGGTAACAAACAAACTTACTTTCGCATTTATAATATTAGCTATGATACCACTCTATAACCACCTTCATTCCTTTCAACATAAACTCTTACCGTTAAAGGCACTAACAACAATATCTCGCCATGTCTCAAGCTAGCACAGGTGGCTAGCCATCGCCTCAGGACATACTTATCCGTTTTGAATCGGACCCGTACGGAACGTTGGTACCTCCCACTGTCGTCAAAGATGTGTCCCGTGGAGATAATGGGATTGGTATTGTGGTGCAAATGTCTGTGGATGGTGTTGTGATGTTTAGCTTTAGGGTAAATATTGAAGGTTAATTGGAGGTCAATGGAGTTGAATATTTACTTATTATTTTCTTTTATTTAACTTTACACATATTTGTTACATTTTTAAATATTAGAATAAAAATAATATAAAAACATTTAAAAATATAAAAAAATATAGAGAGGAACCTCTTAACAGTGGGGGCCGTGTCCAGAAGTACTGCTTTCTGAATGAAGC
Source organism: Cosmia pyralina (assembly GCA_946251885.1). Taxonomy (NCBI): domain Eukaryota; kingdom Metazoa; phylum Arthropoda; class Insecta; order Lepidoptera; family Noctuidae; genus Cosmia; species Cosmia pyralina. Next base: position 16,752,628 of record OX276342.1, on the reverse strand, counting down.
CCTTGATCCAGCTGCCCAACGAGAGCCTCCTTAGGTGTTGGTTGAGGCTCTTGGCAATCAAGCCATTGGCTGATACGAACATCGGCACAATGATTGCTGAGTCCACATCCCACATGTCGACAACCTCGCGAGCCAAGTCAAGATTCTTGATTTTTTTTATCTTTCTCGGCTTTTACTTATTATTATTGTTAACTTCAGTCTACGGGTGTGTAAAAATAGTAAGCTTTAGATTATTAAGTTGCAGACAGGATACATTATGTTCAAATTAACTGCCTATTTTTTCTTGGAGATAAAAAAAATATGTTTTCTCTACAGTTACTTTTTTTTTAAATTGTCCAAATTCTATCGTTTGTTGTTATAACTTCTAATACGTGAATGAATTTCGTTTTGCTTGCTGGACTTGACGATCCCGGACTGGAGTCATCTTCGTCTCATGGGAAAATCCTCTATTCTTTGCCGGAGACCACACGATACATATTTTTCCATAGTATCCGTTTTGGTTGCAGTAGGAAACCCTGGATATTTCTAATATTGTTTCGTCTTCAAAATTATGTTTTGACTAGCATTGGCCAGCGGCTTCGCCCTCGTGGATGTCGAAAAATATCCCACGGGAACGTAATACCAGGAATTCCTTCCTTATACCTTGTCTACATTTTAAAGGGAACCTCTGTGCAAAATGTCAGCTTTCTAGGTTCAAGGGTACGAGCTAGGCGTTAACGAGTCTGTCAATCAGTCAGTCAGTGAGTTTTTTTTTTTTTGGAAATGGCATCTCGTAGTGTGTGACCATGAGAGGTCTCGACTACTCAACCAGACTTTCCTGTGGGTGTCTTTAAGCGAGCTCAAAAGCCTCTAGCCAGGGGGCATAATATGCTAACTAAACTTATAAACTAAACGACTGCGCACTAAGGGCACCCCCTGTGGGGTACGGACCTCGGCTTAGGGCGTAGTTGTCATTATTATTAGAACAGCAAAGCAAAGAAAGAGGCTGGATCAAGTTGGAGGAATTATTATTAACAGGGGAGTTTAAAGCTACAGGCTCAGGCTACGCCACCAGCTGGCTCGATTAAACCGACCAAGGGACAAGAATTTACATTTACGTTAGATGGTCTTAAACGCGGGGGGCCTCGGCGGCGAGGTCGGAATGTAGATCTGTGTTTGTGTTTCTTATAGACGGTACTAGTTTCCCTACTACTTTCCTGGAGAAGGGTGATAGGGTCATCAGGTTGGTCAGTCAGTCAGGACTTCTCTTATTATTTATATAGGTTTCGTTAATCTTACTATACATAATAAATTATGTTGCTGGTCACCTATGTCAACATAACATAACTTCACGCTTTGTTTCTCCGATGGGTTATGCAGAGGTGTACCTATAGTACACCCACATTTCGCCCGATTTGCAGTTACATGTAATAAAGGGCAAGCCTCCAACCGGGCACAAATCCAGACTCTGGGCTGCTACTGAGAAATTCCACGTAGAAAAACCCAATAACAGTGTGAGGGGTGAGTGGGAGGTGTGGGGGGGGGGGGGGGGTAAGGACCAGGCCCGGGTCGACGGCGCGTTGTGTTCCACGCACGCCTCAAAGAGATGTCAGCAGTGACGGGGTCAATTGGGCCGATGCCGCCGGGGTAGCGGGTAGTTCGAAAGAGATACCGTGGCCCTGGCACGGGCAGTTGAAGGAGCATGGGTGGGTTTTAGTCAGTAAAAGTCTGACACGCCCTCCCGCTCTGCGCAGAGCGGGAGAAGTCATTTGATGATTTCCCAACCACAAAAAAAAAAAAAAAAAAAAAAGGGGTGGACAAGGCCTAAATGGCGAGTGTAATATTTTGCACAACCCGTATACTACAAGCATAGCTTTTTTGTTTTCCGCTTCTAAAATCATGAATACGCATTACAAAATGCATTGCTTAAACGCCAATCACTGGACAATCTATCGAGCAGTATTTAACAAGTCATTTCCTTCAATAAAGTATGACTCATGCGCAATTAAGTATAATAGTGAACCCCCGCTAAGATAATACTAAGCTGAGAAATGCAGGCTCATTCCCAGTGGTAAAACCCGTGGTAAGAGTTCTATTTTTTTTTTCAATCAAATAATGAATTTATTAGTAATTTCCATTTACATAAAGAGTATAATTAAGTTAAAAATATAATATTCACCTAACTAAAACAATTAAAAAACTAAACTATGGCATCGAAAAATTCTTCTGCATCGCTGTCGACTGGTTATGTATCCAAGAGACTGGCGGCATTGCCACGTTGTATGGCAATGCAAAGCCAAGGTAAAAGTCAGCTCTGTCGTTATTCATTTCTTTTGCGCTCTTTTAGAATAAAATAGAATATTGTATAATGTTGTTGTTACAACATGGTTGGTAAAAAATAAAAAAAAAATATCTCTACAACTACAGTTCTATGGTCTACAATAATCTTACTTCTTATTACTATACTCCATTTGCAATAAAATTAGACATTTAAACAAGCCTTTTTACAGTCCGTTCAACCGATTTTGACTTCTATTGCGTTGGTGGCATGACAAATGGCAGCTGCAGTAAACAGTTGGTACAGTAACCACTTTTTTGCCTTTAATGCCATCCTTAAGCCTACGGAATAGAAGTCAAAATCGGTTGAACGGACCGTAAAAAAGGTTTGTTTATTTGTCTAATCTTATTGCAAATGGAGTATAGATACTATTATAAATGCGAAAGTTTGGATGGATGGATGTTTGTTACTCAATCACGCCAGAACGGCAAAACGGACCTGCACCCTAATTGCGTAACACATTATCGATCGGAGTTGGTTTCATTTTGAAACTAATTGCTAATCCATTGCTTTATATGTACGAAAAAAACTTTTTTTAAAAAAAAAAAAACAACCGACTTCCAAAAAAATACTACAAAGTGAAAAATAACTTTAATTTCGGAAGTCGGTGACTTTTTCACTGATATGTGGGTCAGTCTGTAATTTATCAAGCCTAATGTCAACTGCTCATCACCTTTTATGAAATATTGCTTTTCCCGATACAAGGACGTTAATTTCTGAAGAGTTCTCCCAGTAAGGAACCAGAAGAACTGCAACTGATGGTGAAGTCACCATCAGCTCCACTTCAACATATGTATTGTGACGAGCATAAATTGCTTAGTAATAATCGCATCGCAACCCGTGAAATACCTACGTATTATTGAGTAGTTCCGATGGCCATCTGTGGTCTTCCTCATCAGTTCCACTTCACCAAATGGTGCTTTCCGGAAGCAAATGCACGAGTTACTATAAAAAATAGCCAAATCGCTATAGGTGTGCCTATAATATTTGAATGTTCCCCTCGATTTCTCTGGGATGCCATCATCAGATCCTGGATTCCTTATCATGGTAACACCCTTAGAATATCTCCTTAACAACAAAAAAATAATCATTGAAATCGGTTTATAAATGACGAAGTTATTCGCGAACACATAAAAAAAAGGTAAAAAAAAATTATATACGGTCGAATTGCGAAACCTGCTTTTCTTGAAGTCGTTTAAAAAATTTGTCTGCTCGACAACGTAAAATAACGCAATGAATGTTTTGAACTGTCAAAATGAAACCAACTCCGATTGATAATGTGTTACGCAATTAGGGTGCTGGATGAAATTTGGCACAGAGATAAATTATAGTCTGAAATAGCACATAAGCTACTTTTTATCCTGGAAAAATGTACAGTTCCCGTGGGATAATGTCGGACATCCACGCGGACGTAGCCGCTGGTAAAATCTAGTAAGAAAATAAATAAAAAGAATATTCTAACATGACAGGATAAACAGAAAACTAAAATAAGTTTAACGAAACTCTTTGATTTTTCAAATTTGCAAAAATGCAAACCGATACACTCAGGTCAGGAAGGATATGACCACTGCCAGAGATGGCGTTCACAACGATATCCCAACAATGCATCATTTCTATTCTGCTGACTCATGGAAAGTCAAGGTGACCTCTAGCTTTGTGCTGAGAGCTGGATCCGCAACGCTGCTATACGAAAAGGAAAAACCTTATTTAGAAACTTAAAAGACTCACACAAGCATAACATAACAGCATGCATAGCACAGCATAATCAGCCTATAATGTTCCCACTGCTGGGACACAGACCTCCTCTCTGTGAGATGGAGTGGGCCATAATCCACCACGCGAACCCAGTGCGGGTTGGTGGATGTCACATGTCTTCGAATTTTTGGTTCTAGAATATTTTTCCTCACAATTTTTTCCCTCACCGTTTTGAGAGCACAAATAATTGAAATAATTTACACAAAGTAAAGCGTCTACCGGGGTTCGAACCTACGACCTACACACTTGGCCAAAAAGAGACAAACTTATAAGAATCTTCGGCATTTGATGCCAATGTCAATCAAGAAAGGTTACACAGGTACCAGAAGTTAATAGATATCCTCAAAGTTATACTGAATTACTTTTTTTGCCGTCTTGAAAGAAATAGCCTATAATAGGTGAACGGAGTAGAACCCTATGGCATACCAAATTATTTTTATTAAAATATTTTTTTTTTAATTTTTTTTTCAAAAAAAAATCAAAATTCAAAACATATTATGCAGGTTGCATATGATTTGAATTTTGATATTTTTTAACGGTTTATTATTTTTTTTCAAAAGTTCTGTTTTAATTGTTCTAAAATGAAAAGTTTACATCGAATTTGTAGTTGTCCACGCGCGGACTCAGGTCCCGCCTGAGACGAAGGCGGGGTGCGCGAGGCGCGCGGGCTGACGACGCGGCGCGAGCCAATCAGCGAGGGCCACGCGAGTCTGCGGCGGCTGCGCGGCCGCGCCGTCCGGCGCGCGCCCCTGACCTTCTCTGCACTTCAAAATTCCATCTAACAGCGACCGGTCGCTGTCCGTCATTCGTCTGCCGATTATTACATAGTTCTGTTTTTCTTTACATTTACCATTATACACTTGTTGAACAGTCCACTAGTTTTATTGAAGAGTCAAGAACACACACCAACATTGGTCCTTCCACCGGCAAGGAAGAATCGTGCCGAGAACAAAAGTAAAGTCGGCGACGCGGACTTTGGCCCCGAGACTCGTGCGCCTATCTATTGTGCTGAGACGACGCTATAAGAAGAATTTAAATCTTGAAGTCCCATTATTACACGGGCGCCGATCTATTGCGCCGCGCTGTGACAACTGACAACGCTATTAACGAGTGAAGATTGATAATTAAACATTGGAGTCGCCAGTGAAGCGTGCGCCGATCTATTGCGCCGCGACATCGCTGTTTTCGAGTGATTCAAACAGGAAAGCCTCCATTGGATTTTGGATAAGGACGGGCGTGTTGTGAGTTCGTTCCAATTTTCCCATTAATCTGTACCTCTGTGCGTTTGTTGCATTTTCACATTCCTAGTTATTTTTTTTAATCCAATTCAATTACCTACCTTCCCTTTAATTGAGTTGGCACAAGCTAATCACTTCGCATGTAATTTCACTTCGCTCTGCCAGTGGCGATCGCATTGACGCCATTTTAATGCATAAAAATATACTTAGCTTATTTTATTTTACAGTATTATACTGTTACATTTATTTAACCGTAAAACCGCAATACCTCGGAGCCTGTCACGGAACCCGCAGAAGGCTTGACCTGATGTTGGCGCGGCAGCTTATTTCTGCTGAACACCAACATCAGGTCAAGCCTTCTGCGGGTTCCGTGACAGGCTCCGAGGTGACAGGTGGGACAAAGAATAACTTTATACGTTTGCCTAAAATTGATTTACCTCGTTTTGATGGCAGCTATCAGTGTTGGCTGGAATATAGGGACACTTTTCTATCCTTGATCCATAATAATAACAACATTGATAACATAAATAAATTTCATTACTTACGTGCTTCCCTAAAGGGGCAAGCCGCTGAAATTATCAAAAATATAGACTTCAGAAATGAAAACTATGCATTAGCTTGGGACTTATTGTGCGAGCGGTATGACAATAGTCGCCTATTGATAAACAATCATGTCAAAGCACTATTTAACGCAGAGCCTATTACCAATGAATCCAGTACAGCATTACGCCATTTAGTTGATGTCACTAATAAAAACATACGAGCATTAACATTGTTGAAAGAGCCAACGCGGGATACTCTCATTATCTACTTAATGACATTAAAATTAGATAGTACTACCAGCAGGGATTGGGAAGAATACCGTAACACTTTACCCGACTCACCAACTTTGCAACAGTTTTGTACATTTATGAACAATAAGGCCGATTTATTGGAAACATTAGAGGAAAATAAAAAACTAGATAACATGCAATCAAACAGCAGTAATAAATCAAAAAGCTTTACAGTCACATCACAAAAACAAGAAACAAATAAAAATGAGAAAGACAAAAATAAAATTAAATGTCCATTGTGTTCTCAAAATCATTTTCTATATTCATGTGAAGCTTTTAGAAAATTAACAGTAGAAGAAAGAGTACAGAAAGCAAAGGAATTCAAAGTATGTATGAATTGTTTACGTGTAGGCCACGTAGAAAAGCATTGTAGATTTACACGCTGTAAGTACTGTAAAACCCGTCATAATACCTTATTACATTTAGATCAGCCCGAGACTCAAGTAGTAAATAACCCAATGCCTACTACATCCTCCAATAACGTATCACTTTCTGCAGATATACAGCCTACTTCTCAGAGACACATTTTACTGTCCACAGCAATGGTGAAGGTGGTGAGCGACAAAGGCGACAGGTACAACGCCAGAGTCCTACTCGACAGCGGCAGCACAGCCAACTTCATCACCGAGAAACTATGCAGGGATTTGGGATTGTCTCGAGTTGGTACCAACACCAGGGTCACAGGTATAAATAGTTTGACCAGTAACAGTACACATTCTTGCAACCTCACTATAGAGTCATCATACGAATATTGTTCTTTTAATGTTACCTGTCTCATACTGCCAGAAATTACTAGGAGATTGCCAGCATCCCACATAAATATCGAAAACATACCGATTCCTTCAGGATTATTTTTAGCGGACCCATCTTTTAATATTCCATCAGACATTGATATTCTATTAGGAGCCGAACTATTCTGGGATGTTATTCAGGCCAATCATATTAATTTAGGAAAAAACTTACCAAAGTTGTGTGAAAGCAAATTAGGGTGGTTAATTTCGGGTACCGTACCCACTAGCTTGTATAAACAAACACATGTTTGTAATTTTTCAGAAATAAAAACTAGTCCTAACTTGAATAAGTTTTGGGAACTTGACACAATATCACCTAAGCATTGCCTTTCTCTAGAGGAACGCGCTTGTGAAGAAAGTTTTAAATTAAATACAGTCAGAGGCTCAAATGGCCAGTTTATTGTTACTATGCCACTCAAGGTGGATCCCACTGTTCTCGGTGACTCATATGCTGCGGCTAAGCGTAGGTTTTTAACATTAGAAAAACGCTTTGAACGGGATCCGATTTATAAAGACATGTATATTAACTTCATGACTGAATATCAGAGTTTAGGTCATATGACAGAGGACAGCAATACATCAGTTAATGACAAAAATAAAATTAGTTATTACTTGCCACACCATGGGGTTTTGCGGGAATCAAGTACAACAACTAAGTTGCGAACAGTTTTCGATGCATCAGCAAAGTCAACTACAGGGTTGTCACTTAACGACATTCAATATGTAGGTCCAACTGTACAGAATGACCTACTATCTATCTTAATGAGATTTAGACAATATAAATACGTAATTTCAGGGGATATCGAAAAAATGTACCGAGCTGTCGAATTAAATCCAAGTCAAAGGTCACTACAGCGCATTATATTCAGGAAAGATCCGTCTGAGCCACTTAAAACTTACACGTTAAATACACTCACATATGGGACAGCGTCTGCGCCTTATCTCGCGACCAAGTGCCTTGTGAGCCTCGCTGAGGCCACAGATGATGAACACGTAAAAAGTAGCATCCAGCGCGATTTCTACGTGGACGACTGGTTAAGCGGTTCAGACACTATAAGCGGCGCAATCGAACTTTGCCAGCAAATAAAAAGAATATTAAGTTCAGCAAAATTCAATCTAAGAAAATGGCAGTCGAACAGTACTCAAATTCTAAAAGAGATAGTAGACGTAGAACGTGGCTCTTGCCTCGATTTAGATTTGTCCGATAATTACACATCAAAGGCTTTAGGGTTACTATGGATATGCAAATCAGATGTTTTGTCATTTTCCATTAACATTCACACTCACAAAACAATAACAAAAAGACACATTTTATCTATAATAAGCCAAATTTTTGACCCACTGGGGTTAATTGGTCCATGTGTTGTTGAAGCAAAAATAATAATGCAAAAATTGTGGGTCAATAAGTGCGACTGGGATGAGGAGGTTCCTCAGGATATAGCTAATTATTGGTTAACATTTATAAATGCATTAAAATTTTTAAATAGCTTGAATGTTCCCAGATGGGTTTTATGTGATAACTGTATCACTGCTGAACTACATACTTTTACAGATAGTAGTGAGAAGGCATATGGTGCTTGTATTTATATACGCAGTCTGGATAGCTGTAATGCGGTCACGGTGCGTTTGTTAGCTTCTAAAAATCGTATAGCTCCTATAAAACCAACAACGATGCCCAGGTTAGAGCTGTGTGGGGCGCTGTTAGGTGCAAGATTGTGTACAAAGGTCAAAGAATCCCTTACCATACCAGTCAGCCGATGCGTCTTTTGGTGTGATTCAACAATAGTGTTGAGCTGGTTATCCACACCATCAACTCAACTTAAGCCTTTCGTCAGGCATCGTGTGAACGAAATACAGGAGACCACCCTTGGATCAGTATGGAATTATGTGCCAACACGAGACAATCCCGCAGATCTCGTTTCTCGAGGGGTGAAGGCTGATCATATCAGCGATTCTATCTTGTGGTGGACAGGCCCTTCATTTTTGTCGCAGGATGAATCTCTGTGGCCGAAACCACCAAACAATGTTGCAAAACAGGATTTGCCTGAACTAACTTATTTTGTAAATGAATCCGATAATCACCACATTCCAGTTAATCAAACAGTAATACAACAGTTAATTAATAAATATTCAGATTTTAACCATTTACAAAGAATAGTGGCCTACATGAAGAGGTACATTTACAATTTAAAAAATAAAAATAATAGGTTGGTAGGTTGGCTGTCTAATCAAGAAATGCAATCATCATTAAATTGTATTTTACGCAATGCACAATTACAAATGTTTCCGGATGAATATTCTATTTTAAAATTAGGAAAATCTTTGCCTCATAAAAATCGACTCATATCTTTATCTCCCTTTGTAGATTCTGATGGCATTATTCGTGTAGGAGGTAGGCTAAATAACTCTCCTTATGATTATAACGTAAAACATCCCATACTCATGTGCAGTAAGCATCATTTAACTAAAAGATTATTTCAAACTGTTCACAGAAAACTGTTACATGCGGGACCTCAGTTGCTCTTGGCAAATATTCGCCAAAACTATTGGCCCTTAGGGGGCAGAAACATATCTAGAGTCACAGTTCAAAAATGTGTAGTGTGTTTTAGGCATAAGGCACAAAATGTACAACCAATAATGGGACAGCTTCCAAAATCACGAAGCAATCTAGAATTCCCATTCTTAAATTCAAGTGTTGACTATGCTGGCCCAATACTGATCGCTGACCGGAAGGGAAGAGGTTGCAGACTTATAAAGTCATATATATGTATCTTTGTCTGCCTCGCTGTCAAAGCCGTTCACCTGGAGCTTGTCACGGATCTTACAAAGGAAGCATACATGGCTGCTTTGAATAGATTCGTTGCGCGCCGTGGCAAGCCTCGTAGTATATTGTCCGACAACGGCACAACCTTTGTCGGTTCTTGTAATCAATTACGTCTTTTTTTGCAGAATTCAAATATTGCATATGATGTTGCTCAGGAAGGAATTGAATTCAACTTTGTGCCTGCCTACACCCCTCATTTCAATGGCGTTGCTGAGGCCGCTGTGCGCTCAACAAAACATCACTTAAAGAGACTGCTTAAACTAACGCACTTCACGTACGAAGAGATGGCTACGTGCATAACTCAAATAGAGGCTATTCTCAATTCTCGCCCTCTCACTCCTTGTTCTCCTGATCCACTTGATTTCTGTGCCCTAACTCCTTCTCACTTTTTAATTGGAAGGTCACTCACGTCCGTTCCGCATCCACAGATGGCTGACAGCGGAAACATCAGTCGACTCGAGCGATTCCAAAGGGTGGAATACATTAAGCAGCATTTTTGGAAAAGGTTTAATACAGAATACATATCTCTGCTACAGCAGAAGACCAAGTGGTCTACAACATCAGGAGACATCAACGTGGGGAGCCTCGTCCTGGTAAAGGATAAGGCGCTTCCACCTCTGTGCTGGCTGCTGGGTCGCGTCGTGCAGGTGTACCCGGGCTCCGACGGCGTCGTGAGGGTCGCCGAGTTGAAGACCAAGAAAGGGACTATTCGACGCGCCTTCAACAACATCTGCCCACTACCACTTTTTTGAAGCTACCACTTCAACCCGGGGAGCATGTCCACGCGCGGACTCAGGTCCCGCCTGAGACGAAGGCGGGGTGCGCGAGGCGCGCGGGCTGACGACGCGGCGCGAGCCAATCAGCGAGGGCCACGCGAGTCTGCGGCGGCTGCGCGGCCGCGCCGTCCGGCGCGCGCCCCTGACCTTCTCTGCACTTCAAAATTCCATCTAACAGCGACCGGTCGCTGTCCGTCATTCGTCTGCCGATTATTACATAGTTCTGTTTTTCTTTACATTTACCATTATACACTTGTTGAACAGTCCACTAGTTTTATTGAAGAGTCAAGAACACACACCAACAGTAGTATATAATTTTTTCTGATTATTTTTTTTTTTAAAACTAGTATAGGTATATGCCTTAAGCTTCTACTCCGTTCACCTAATATACCCATTTTTTTTTTCAAGACAGTAAAAACATCATCCAGTATAATAGAGTACATCACAGGTCGTATCAATAACAACTTACACTTGATCCAGCCAGCTTTCTTTAACCCATAGAACATGGGAACATGGTAAACGGCCATAGATTCTACATTACTACATTCCCATATCATATCACTACATTCCCATATCATTTATAGCTGCCACCATAGTATCTAAGTTTCATAAAAAATCAACATTTTAATTCCCATAAAGAGATTCACATTTCGCTAAACCTGTTTATCATTACTTCATATTTTGCCAGGGTATTATGATCTTTATAAGGAACAAAATAAAGGTTTTATTCTCCGTTAATGTGTGTAAATTGTGTAAGCAGAGAGCGCCTTGTCTAAACCGCTAGCAGTTTAGATTTTAGTATTCTTATTTATTGCAATTTGTCAGTGAAACGAGATTTTAAACTTGTTTTAATTGCTGGCCGCTTAGACCGCCTAAGCTAAGATAGGGTTGGACATATGGTTTACTATGATCTAATAGTAAAATGTCTGTGTCTCAGGATAGACTGGCAATAATACGGACGTTTGAAGAAACGTTTACCCTAGGCTCAGAAATGAGTAAGGTTTGAATGAATTAATTCGCTTTAATAGATCTCTTTTCTAGATTCCCAACAGAATGCATTTTTTGTACTGCCGATCTTTTGCAATTCAGCCGCGTTGAGTTTTATTTTGTCGGTATATCGAATTCATAATGATAAAATTGTAAACGAACTCGTAAAATCAACAAATTCTTATATAAATCTTAAGTATCTCCACATTATTAATTATGTAAAAACGACTCAGATCATTAACAACAGTAATTTCCTTATCGGAGTCTCCACATTTAATAAAATTACGGCGCGATTAATAATTACAATTAATTATTTTTTTATGCTTGCAACCCTGCGTTACTAGTTGTCGCCGTTGAGCCTGGCCGCCATTTTGTTTTGTTTCCCGCGCGCGCAATATTTATCAATGTAACCGCAACACTATCACCATTGATAAATAATAATCTACCACAGTGGTTCGAAACAGGTGTTGAGATAGGTACAATGATCGGACGCGAGGAAATTACAGAAAATAATGCCAATTATACAGCTAAACGGCACTTTTTGCTTGTCATCGGTAATTAGATTGACAGGACTGACAGCAAACCGTGCGAGGTCTTGAGCATAACAATATTAACTAGTTTGTTGGGATATCTCCCGGTTTTTATGTGGAATTTTTGCCCTGTCACGCTTATTATTGTAACGTAAAATGTCAATAATTTATGATATAATTATTTTAATTGTTGTACCCACCGCGGTGTATACAGGTGATGACTGCATTCCTGAGGATAAAATGTTCTATAATGTTACATCACTTATGACCTTACAACAATGGCTAAAATATTCAGTTATCTGAGTAAACAGATGGAGGGACCGTCATCTACTTCTACTTCTTAGATTCGATTGTAAAAAGTTCTACCATGTTTGGCCCAAAATTCTCCCATGTTTGAACTGACACAGTCATCAGATCATCAAGTTCATAGGTGACAATGCAGTGCAAGATGGAAGGTGGGTCATTGTCTATGGGAAGGTGCTGCGTACGCACTTGAGATCTCAGCCATCCATGAATCTGTGGTGATTGTGGTTGCTCCGGCCGACTTTGGTCCGTCGTAAACTTCATAGGCACAGTAAAAGAGAAATCGAATTACAAAATCCACCGAACGAATTCCAACAGACCCCAACAATATAGTCAATCGATTTACTTGTCAATCAGCGAGCAATACAAAATATTGTCAATCACGTCAATAAATTGGTTTGTCAATCAGAAATACAAAATATTGTCAATTTCCCTTTCCCGTCCCTGTTTTGGCAATTTTACAGCGGATATTAGGGGAATCGATTGTTGACAAAAATGTATTGATACATATTGAATGCTTTTTGCATGGTATTTTTATACCGTGTTTTCAAAACAAGGGTGCTTGCATTTATTGATTTTTGTACAAGTTATTTTTTTAGCAGTGATAATAATATTTGCGTGAAAGTATTTTATAGAAAGATGGTTGAATGCAAGAAAAGAAATATCTAAGCGTGGGAACCCCTTCTCCATAATACAAGTAGGTATGCTAATCGATAGTTATCAGCATATTGCTAACAAGAAAACTCCTAGACAAATGGCTACCCACTTTACATTACCAATAAATTACCTTTTACAATCCAGAAAACACATAAAATAAATAAACACACAGACATCATCAAAATATTATACAAACTTGTCAAAACATACATTTACAGTTGCCAAGTTATCGATAAAGTCGACAATGATAAGCCGCTTTGCTAACTTAAGCCAGGACACATGTGAAGTGCATTAGCTTAACAATAACTTAAGCTTACTTCATCATCGGCCGGGTTACATAAGCGTGTGCTGCGTTTGGACGCTTGCGAACTTGATTGTGTATGGGAGAGTCGTCTAACAGGTAGTACTTTTGAATAGTACTCGTACTTACCTACTAATAACTAGAAAAGATTTTCATTATTTAAAAAAATTAAGTTTAAAAACTAAAACCCGACTACTGAAAAATCACGCTCTAAAAAGTATGAAACAAGAAAATGTTCTCATCTGAAATTAGAAAAAGACAGACAGATCAAAAATCCGTCATGAATCAAACAGATTACGTGTGACTTCGGATTTTTAATTTGTCTGTCTTTTTCTAATTTCAGATGAGAACATTTTCTTGTTTCATACTTTTTAGAGCGTGATTTTTCAGTAGTCGGGTTTTATGTTTTTAAACTTAATTTTTATTTATATTATTCTGGGGTTATAATTCCGTTTAGGTTAGAGTCAATTTACATTTTAAAGAAGAATATAAAAATTATAATTATATGTATTTTGGGTAGGTTTGGAGAGAAAATATGTTTGGCTCACATTTGAGCCGTGATTTTAGAAATTATTCCCAATTATCGGGTGCATACAAGCAAAGCCGCGAGCAATAGCTAACAATATATATATATATATATATATATATATATATATATATATATATATATATATATATATATATATATATATATATATATTTAAATGTGCTAATTAAGCCCTTTCATTTGATACACACACACGGCATAATAAAAAAATACTTTTTTTTTACTTCATGATTTTATGTCCTCTACAGGGCGCCATATTCAACATTATGTGAAGACATATAGCCAATAACCAGCGGACGGCCAAGACGCTTCTAACGACACCTCATTTGTCAAATTATGATAAGTAGTTTAGAAGGTTTGAGGGAATAGATGAACATACTTACATACATACCGGTCAAAATCATAACCCTCCTTTTTGCTTCGCCGTAGTCGGGTAATGAACAGACTGTCTATAACTAAACATAGTTATATAAACCATGGTTTTCTAATTTCAATGGCAAAAGCATTGTGCATGTTGTTGCTACAATAAAATGGTTACTACATTATCTACAGGTAGGTATATAAAATATGTTTATGGTAATAATGATGTATTTACACTCTAATCATAACACTAAAAGAGATGTCAACAGTATTTAAGACCATAAAATATAAATATTGAATCATAACCTCAATCATTTGAGCAAAGCATATAGTCACGTTCGCACATAAATCAAGATAATAACATTATTTCAATGATAATTCACAAATTATATATTTAACTATGAGAACTTTCTTCATCTTTAACATATAATTGCATACTTACATTCTGATTACATCTAATTGACTTATCTCATTACAATCAAGACTGTGATTAGTGGAACGTAATCAGCTTGATTATTCGAGTCTACTATCTCGTGTGAACGCAGCATCTCGGCCGAGCTCCGTTATTTCATTGGCAAGTAGTCACTCCTGATTTATCCGAGCCTGCAGCGCTAATGTGTATGGTAAAAACTTATTATGCTTATTGTTCTCATACATTTGTACAAGGGCCATGGTTGGGCGTGTATTTGAAGGGTATTAAGAGGGTACCGACCGCGCAGTGGCGCCCTCATCGTTTGTTTGGTTATTTCTTTTATTTTAGAATGAAAATGCAGAAAAAAGCCGGAATAGTTGTACTCCACAAGACTATACGTTATTATTATTACAAATAGTAGCTTTATATTGTGTGTGGAGCTCGTGGCTAAGTAGCCGCACGGGTCGATCCATCAGGTTAAGCTACGCTTGCCGGGGTTGGTCCGTGGATGGGTGACCATCTTTACATACCGAGACTCCTCCGTGCCTCGGAAAGCTCGTTACGCCGTTGGTCTTGGCTGTCATTCGTGGTTCTTTGACAGTCGTTACGGGTCGTCAGATGCCCGAAAGTCTGACAATCAGTCTTACCAAGGGGTATCGTATTTTCCCAGTTAATGGGTTGTGGATAGGCATTCGCTCCATGTAAAATAATTGTATTCAGCTGCATCCGGTTAGACTGGAAGCCGAACCCAACATAGTTGGGAAAAGGCTAGACAGATTGAGTAGCTTTATATTGTTAAGGTTTATTACAATCGTTAAAACGGAAAATAGATTTTCCGTTTTAACGATTATTATGAAAATTGTGGAGCACAACTATTCCGACTTATTTTCTGCATTTTCATTCTAAAATAAAAGAAATAACCAAACAAACGATGAGGGCGCCACTGCGCGGTCGGTACGCTCTTAACGTTTTGGTAGGGCGAAGAGTAGACTGTTCGGCTATTCGATTAGGTATTCGACAGACGTTATAACTATGATGATACATTACGACATGCAGGACTCAGAAGTTCCATCGTTCATGTTCGGAAAAACCGAAATCTAGCGAATGAAATATTATTATACTGATTATCGACCAAAAAAAGTTGATTTATATTCCCATCTAAATTATTATAGACTAGCTGACCTGCCAGACGTTGTCATGTCAAAATTTAAATTTCTTTTTTTACCCGACTGCGGCGAAGCCCAAAAGGAGGGTTATGTATTTGACCTGTATGTATGTAAGTATGTATGTATGTATGTGTGTATGTATGTGTGTATGGCAGTTTCTTTGTTCCCTCGTAACTCCAACGAATGAACGAATTTGGATAAATTAAACGTCTTTAGATTTGTCTTGGTAGCGTGAGTGTCACTGGCTACATTAAAATCAAATACAAAGTAAAATGGCGGATTTGGGGTGCCATATTGTGGAGTTTGAAATTTTTTTTCTTCTAATACCATCGAGTGGGATATCAAAATGAAGGGTTTTAAAAGGTGATTACAAAATATTATGCAACTTACATGGTTAAAAGTAATTCAAAGTAACAAATCGTAAAAAAAACACTATTTCTCTCACGACTAAAACTCCTTGCAAGAACTAAATCGTTTGCGAAATCTTTCACATTTGTAAACTAAAAAGCTGGAAATAAAAAAAAGTAATTAAAAAAACTAAAACACCCGACTGCGGCAAAAAACTGAGAAGTTAAAAACAAGCCCATTTTAAATTAAATAAAAGTTGGAAGCAGGCGGGACCCATTCCATTTTTATATTTTCTAACTCAAATGGGTCCCGCCTGCTTCCATCTTTTATTTAATTTAAAATGGGCTTGTTTTTAATTTTGCAGTTTTTTACCGCAGTCGGGTTTTTAGTTTTTTTAATTACTTTTTTTTATTTTTACAATGAAGTTAATTTTCTCGTTACTCACTTTATTCTTTTAATGAATTTTTTTTTCTTTTTTTTTTCGTTTAAACCACCCGAGTAAAGAGGAGAATAAAACAAAAAAAAAAATTCAAATCGGTCAAGCCGTTCTCATGATATGGTGTGACCAAGGGAATTAAGGATTCATTTTTTATACATAGGTTGACGCATTAATTCCGTGACTCCTTTATTGGCCAGTCACATTTAATTCGGCAAAGTTCGGTTTTTCCGACGGTAAACGATGGAACCTCCGAGTCCTGTCGTAGGTACTGTACTTTCTCATCTGTTTTTCGACCATATTTTTGGGTGTTGGAACTGCTTACCTGGCAAGAAGGCATTATTGGAAGGATTATCTTATTAAATGCTCTTGTTAATAAATGTTATTCCCCTGAAATGGGACAATTAAGACTAAAGCAGATTGTGGCGGGTTGCATTGCAAAAATCCCCCTACATCACTTTCGTACATTTTTAACCGACTTCTAAAAAAGGAGGAGGTTCTCAATTCGGATGTTTGTATTTTTTTATTTTTTTTTTATGATTGTTCGCGCATAACTCCGTCGCTTGCCAACCGATTTGAAAAAATATTTTTTTGTTGGAAAGGGTATACTTCCCAAATGGTCCCATTTTTGTCAAAATCCAGTTCTGATGATGGGATCCTAGAGAAATCGAAGGAACTCTTAAAATATTATAGGAACACCTATAGCGATTTGGGTATTTTTTATAGTAGCTCGTGCATTTGCTCTCGGAAAGCACCACTTGGTGAAGTGGAACTGATGATGAAGACCACAGATGGCTACCGGAACTACTCAATGATAAATATTTCACGGGTTGCGATTCGATTACTTTAATATGGTTGCTAAGCAATTTCCGCTCGTCACACAATGCGTGTGGTGAGTGGTTGTTGAGGAGTTCTCCTGGTTCTTACCAGCAGAACTCTTCAACAATTAACGTCCCAGCATCGGGAAAAGCAATATTTTGTAACATGTGATGAGCAATTGGCATTAGACTATTGTAACTTACATAAATTATAAACAGACCTACTAAAAAGTGAAAAATAAAAACTTTTTTACAAAAAAATACAACCGACTTCCCAAAAACAACACTACAAAGTGAAAAATAACTTTAATTTCGAAAGTCGGCGGCAAAAACGAAAATACATTTAATCAGACACCGACTTCCGAAATAAAAGTTAGTTTTCACTTTGTAGTGTTGTTTTTGGAAGTCGGTTGTATTCTTTTGTAAAAAAGTTTTTATATGAACTAAACGCACACTTCATGCGAGCTTCACTGCACTTTTTTGTACGAAAATGTGTTGCGCTGTGACCCGTTGCGGGCAGTAATGTGCGCTTGGCTTTACAGGTCAGAATAGAATAGAAAATATAACTGTGATGCTTAACTTGCACATTGATACTGTTTTTATCCTCTCGCCAATAGGAAGGGTTCTAAAGCATAAATTGAGGTACCTAGTAGTTTAATCTTTTTATAAACATCTAGAATCGCGTGAGAATTGCAGCTGGAAACTCGTTTTATTAGTATGTTTTGCATTCGTTTATTATTCTTGAGCATTTAATTTTATGAAATTAGATCAATAAGTTATATTAGCAGCTGATATGTCAAGAACTAATTATCATTAAGCAGTAATTCTGGTTTATATGGTGTATTGTCCGGACAGGCAAATAAATTTTCAGCATAAAACTTTTATAGTGTCTGTAATTTTATTTTAGAACATATAATAGGTAGGCGTTGCAATAAAATACTACAGTTAAATATTATTTCAATTAGGAATTTAATGTAAAATTAATTTACATATCAACCAGCAACTTTTACTATTATTAACACCTGTATTTAATTAAAACTTTTTTACAAAAAAATACAACCGACTTCCAAAAACAACTTTTATTTCGGAAGTTGGTGTCTAGTTAAATGTATTTTCGTTTTTTGCCACCGACTTCCGAAATTAAAGTTATTTTTCACTTTGTAGTGTTGCTTTTGGAAGGCGGTTGTATTTTTTTGTAAAAAAGTTTTTATTTTTCTTTTTTTAGTTGTGTACCTACCCCATACAAATTCTAATACCACTATCTGCAAAACAAACTAGAACATCATCCATATAAAAGTGGGGAAAAAATACGTATTATTGAAGCTAACTCAAAAACTACCACAGCAAAGTTAATCAATTTTATATGGGACCAACTGTGATGTATACCCTCTCGAATAAAACAAAAAAAATCCAAATCGGTCGCGGTCCAGCCATCTTATCAACAAAGATTAGGTACGAGTCACCGCGAGTCGACCGCACCAACGCATCGTACGGCGCGCGGCGGTAGACAATACAAAACTTATAACAATTACCTTCATCTTATATATAAAATTCTCGTGTCACAATGTTCGTTCCCGTACTCCTCCGAAACGGCTTGACCGATTCTCATGAAATTTTGTGAGCATATTGAGTAGGTCTGAGAATCGGCTAACATCTATTTTTCATACCGCTACTTTTTATCCCGGTCTACGCGGGTGAAACCGCGGGGCGCAGCTAGTAGATTTGTATAATGTTAACACTAAGCTTTTCACTACTAAGCGCAAAAATGTATCAAGTAAATTTTTAGTATTTATTTCTGTAAAGTGATTTGTAATCTTTTAGAAATAAATGAATTCAAACCGTATTTTCTGCAAATAAAAAACACATGATTTGCAGCAGCTTTTGGCATAATTAAATCCCTACTGACAAAATAAACAATTGACAAAACAGTAGTGCAATTTTCTATTATGTAAAGAATAAAAAAAAAAAAAACAATTGACAATCACGAGAAAAAAATAAAATTACAATTCTACATTTTACTTTGTAATGGCACTACTACTGATTGAACAAATTATGGCAACCCTACTCGATAACCACCATTAACTCTTAAAATGTCGATTGTACACCATGTGTACAGATAACAATAGAATTTCAATTGTGTCTGCTAATTGGCGCGCGACGGGTTAAGAATCGATGACGTAACGATGACGTTGTTTCTGCCACTGATATTAATTCCAGCTATAATGTGCATGAGATGGTCGTAATGATAAGGAGCAGATCACATGTTTCAAACGTCTAAATTAACGGTGCATTTGATTAACTAGTAATACAGTGTAATTGTGGCCTTAGGGTCCGTACAGACGTGACACGACCACACCACAGCACAGCGATAAAAATGGCGGTGAACAGTTGATGTTGCGAAATTGCAACCAAAAATACGTGAGGTGATGTGGTTATAATAATTATATATATGGTATATATATGTATTTATATGTATTTATAATGGTATTATAATGGTATATATATGTATTTATTTTAAACTACCACTTTGCCAGAGACTTCGTTCGCCCTATAAATAATATAATATATACCATCCGTCTTATTACAAAAAAATGCTTAAGTACTGGTTTAAACCAAGACAAAAAGGTCTAGGATTGTTACGGTATTAAAGTTAGTACCAGGATCAAAATGTGTTCCGATTACAAAACGAAGACCATCCGAGGATCAGTTAGTACCATGGTTATAGCAATGAAGGTCCATGCTTTTAAAATAACCACAGATAAGAAACAAAAATGACATTCTTTCATTCGTTCGTACCAAGATCGTATAGTATTTATTTGAAGCAACGTTCCGTTTCTCTAAATATTGATATAATAGTATCACTTGAAATGCTTAAATAATTATTTATCAATACAAAAATATGTCAAACATTGTTCTGTGTATAAGTTACAATATATTGAACAAGCACAACTTATACTTTTGACGTGCATTTTGTAAACAAGTTGTCATATTTTTTAACACCTCTAGCGTGAAGTGGAGTGATTTAAATACTGCGGGCGGCGCGCGTAATTTGAGAGTTGAGACGAATGTTTTTGTTGCGTCCTATACTTACCTACTAATAAATACCTGAATGCACTTCTTATTAATTGTTTTTAGTATTACTGTTACTGTTATGAAGTTGGTACTTAAAACATGGATTTTAAATTATTATTAGGTAAGCAATGCTATGTATCATCTTATTTCGACTTTTTAACGCGATGTTCTTATTATTATAGGATATAAAACGTCAACTTATTGCTCAATCAGCACATATTATAGAAGATAAGTCCACGAAAATATCAGTAAACATGTAGAAAACTAAAGAGTGGAAGAATATACGGATTTGTGAACCTTTAATTGTATCTAAAATCTTCGTCACTCAATTCAAAAGGATTCACGCGATAACGTTGTCTGTAAGATCGCCGAGACGTCTCCAGCATATCCAAATCTTCCAAATCCATCAAATCAATCCTATTAATATCCATTTTTAACAATTTGTAAGTAAAACGACACACAACAACGACAACTGACAACGACGCTAACCTCAAATAAATTAGTACCGCAGGTAGTCCAATAGATAAACTAGGGGTCTCTGTGGTTTAACTTTAGTACCATGGATAGTTCATGAACTAGTGATAAACTTCATTTTATAATAACGTTTTATTTAGTCATGGTTTAAACCTAGTAAGAATCCTAGTACTAAATTTAGATCGCGTTTTGTAATAAGACGGCATGTGTTTTTCCTTGTCTACATCATAAAAGGAACTACTGTGCAAAATTTCAGCTTTGTAAGGTATGTCCAAGGGTTTGGACTGGGCGTTGATGAATCAGTCAGATTATAATAGATTGATGTTAGGAGTTGGTACCGGTGATACGCAAATGGCTCAACCATGCTTTTTTGGCCGCGATATTACCAGAATTCACCACCCGTTCGCTACAGCCGTTGAAAGAAACTGCAAATTTGTCGTACCTACGTGTGAATGCACATTACACATATAATTTAGTGCCTAGCCACATATTTGCCGCTGTGGTGTGGTGGCACGTCTGAGTAGACCTTTATTTTACGAGTTGCGAGTTGGGGTTCAGAATTATGTGATAATTATTGTATTACGGGTATTATGTTCTGTCTGTGTATTGAACCACAGTCATTGTCATTGGAATTCAATGTGGTATGGTAGCCAATGTCTGCAATTTATACAGAAGGAAATAAAGTGTATTGGCAATTGTTTATGTAGGCTTAGTAAAGTACAGCAGCCATATAATTTAACTTAACAGTTAATTGATCAGATTGGGCGATAATATTTCTGTTTAGCAATCCTTAGGATAAACGTAAGCATTTTTTTTTTATTTAATTGCAAATTGGGCCTATTCTTGACCTGGATCTCGACTGGTGGAAAGCGATGGATGAAGCGAGCGTGCCCAGAAGATACTTGTTCACTCTAGCTTTGAAGGCAGGGTTATATGTGGAAGGCAACACAGACGCTGGTATTTGGCAGAGAGTTCTAGACTGGCCGTGCGGTATCTTCTTAAAGAGTGTGTTTGTAATGTCAAAATAACAGCTTTTAACTAAATGCATAATCATGAAAGTATATACGGTACTCATAACAATAAAAACGGTTTTTAATTTTTTTTGTCTGTCTGTCTGTCTATCTGTTTGTTCCGGCTAATCTCCTAAACGGCTGGACCGATTTTGACGGGACTTTCATTGGCAGGAAGCTGATGTTACAAGGAGTAACTTGGGCTACTTTTATTTAGTAAAAGAATTAGGGTTCCGCGCAAAAAAAGTAAAACCCATGAAATTGTGAACAAAAAGTCGGATTTGAACAATTCTTTTTGCATTTGGTAGCCCAATTCTCGAGGATGGTTATAGGCTATTTAACATGACAATTAAAAATTGTCTGAAAGAACGCTAAGCGAAAACGAATTAATAACGCGGGCGTTCGATGCAACGCGGTGGACGAGACGAGAGTTTTATTAAAATGTGACGCGAACGCGAACGAAGTCGCGGGAAACAGCTAGTACCTACCTATCTAATAAATGTGTAGGAGAAGCGCTGAGTACGACTAGTCGGTATATCGATATGTTATCTGGAAGTCTGTTAGTGAAAGGGATATGGTGGTATTTACAATCATCAATCTGTCTAGCCTTTTCCCAACTATGTTGGGGTCGGCTTCCAGTCTAACCGGATGCAGCTGAATACCAGTGTTTTACATGGAGCGACTGCCTATCTGACCTTTGTCAGACTTCCGGGCTTCTGACAACCCGTAACGACTGTCAAAGATACACGAATGACAGCCGGGACCAACGGCTTAACGTGCTTTCCGAGGCACGGAGGAGACTCGGTATGTAAAGATGGTCACCCATCCACGGACCAACCCCGGCAAGCGTAGCTTAACCTGATGGATCGACCTGTGCGGCTGTTATTACTTAGCCACGAGCTATTTACAACCATGACATTCTAATTTTCTAGGAAACCGAAATAAGTCCAAATTATTATAGTTATTGATAACATAGCTACCAATCTTTGAGTCATAGCTGTCACTAGACCCATAAAAAACTAAAATACTCTGTCTTGTATCGAACTTACAGTCCTATGCAAACCTGCTGCCACTGCATCATTCGAGTCACCCCTTTTCGTAAAGTTAGAACATAACATCACGCCTATAATCCCCAAAGGGTTAGGCAGAGGTGCACCTTTAGTACACCCACATTTCACCAGTTATAATACTTTGCCCGACCCGAGAATCGAACCTAGGACCGCATGTTAAGCAGTAGCGCTTGCGATTGTAACCACTAGAACAACGAGGCAGTTTTAACGTTATAACAACATAATTTATCAACAAAAGACATTTACTATACCTTTCGCCAGATAAGAGTGCAATAAAAGTCATTAACCCCACTTGTACTAAAAAGTCTATGCAAACAAAAAAAACATGGCATTTGCACGCATCAAGGACGCCTCTTACCACGATACGTAAAGGTGCTCCCTCACCAGGAGCATTCGCCTGTAATGTAACGTTACAGATTCGAGCATTACATCAGTGAGGGAGGAAAATGAAGCATTACAGCGCGCAGTTTGTAATGATACAAAACGAGTATTACATCAGTGAAGGAGGGGAACCAAGCATTATAATGCGCGTAATGATACAATGTGTAATACCTTGATACAACTTGTAACATCAATGCGGAGTGCATTAGAAGATAAAATCGTTTTAAATAAGTTATTGGCCAAATCTAACTCTAAACTAGTGTTTTTCGCAATTTTTATAACATTTGTGAAGTGTAACTGCTGTGGTGGACCCTCAAGGACAACATTTGCTTATTTGCTACCGCGTGCACGCGGTAGAAGATTCCGCCATCAAGAAACTTTAGAAAGGTGAAAACTGGACAATCGTAAGTGTTTTGCAATCCTTTCACGCCCTAAACCCCTTTTCTGTTGTTCACTGACTTAAATACGCTATATCAATTCCATTCAGCTAGCCATCAACCCCCTTTTTTGAGGCAATCATTGAAAATACCTACCCTCAAAATTTAATTCTCACAATACAGTCCACTCAGGTGAATATTTTATTCATCTTTATAATCAAGCGTCCGTTTCAATAACCGACCTTTTTTTTGTTTTACCCTTTTCACTAATTCATCAACATATTTTTGGTTTGCACTTGTATTTAAATGTTACATTATACGCGAATGCTCGTCAGTCAGGGAGGTAGTATTGTAATGTAATGCTCAAAGTCGAATGTGTAATGTTACATTACACGCGAATGCTCCTGGTGAGGGAGCACCTTTAGTTTTGATCGTGTTAGTGACACTGCCTTAACATTTTTTCGTATCGTCTTGAAATATTGTAATACATTGGTAGAGGGTGTCAACGACCTTTAATGCACGGTTATCTGGCGGAAGGTATAATAATAAATCCAAGACAATCGCCGTTTATACCAGTAGGTAAGTACTTAAAACCAGTAGCAGTACAAGTATATATTAATCTGAATATTGTATGTAAATTAACTGCTGCCTAACAGATAATATATTAGCTTTTCGAACTAAGTAGGTCTTGTTTTTGTCTTGTTACATATTCATTCTTGTAGCTAGATATACCGGATAACTTATTTACCCGACTACGGCAAAGCCAAAAGGAAGGGTTATGATTTTAGCAGTCTATGTATGTATATAAGTATGTATTTACGCGCTTAAATTACTAAACCGATTTTAATAAATCAGGTATCAATAGATTCTTAATAACGGTCCGGGTGACATAGGCTATATAAATTTTCTATAAATTTAATATGGTGGACTTTACACTTAATTTTCTGACCTCGGAAAAAAATAAATTGAGTTAATAATGACATGTTTGGTATCAAAAGAAAGGTCTTGACGAGCACATTACAAATATGTATATATGCCATATTGTTTAAGTAAATAAATATGTTTAAATTGTGAAAAACAAGTAAAAGTGGAGATAAATAATATTAATAGGTCACAGACCGACCGCGGCGAGCTTGATTTTTCAGTAGTCGGGTTTTAGGTTTTGAACTTACTTTTTATTTACTGTCTAGAAAAAAATAGGGTAACTATATTAGGTGAACGGAGTAGAAGCCTATAGAATACCTAGTTTTTTTTTTTTAATAGCTAAGTCAGAAAAAATTATCTAAGTATAAATAAATACTACAAATTCGATGTAAACTTTTCATTTTAGAACAACAAAAACAGAAATTTTGAAATACTAATAATAATATAATTTTGTAAATCGTTTAAAAATATCGAAATTCAAATCATAAGCAACCTGCATATGATTGGAATTACGATTTTTTTAATTAAAAAAAAAAAATTGTTGATAGGTATGCCATAGGCTTCTACTCCGTTCTCCTATTTTTTTCAAGATGGTATAAACAGTCACCCAGTGTAAGCGTCTTTGGTAAAATCGTGTTGTATCGAAGAGTTTGAGAGTAGTAAATGTAAATAATTACGATGTAGTTGACCGTGTGGGGAACCATACCTTATCCATGGTTCCCATCTCCTACAATACTCGTAATAAAAACTGACAACAGCATTTGGTCTAGACCAGTTAGTCTATGGTAAACGAGAAGAAACAAGTTTAGCAATCGTGCGTTTGCACTGGCGAAACATTCAGTTTCATGTTGAGATCTCTGTCAGATACATTGACAGACATAGAGATATCAATATGTTTAATGCGATGTTTCGCCAGTGCAAACGCATGGTTAGACTTGATGTTTTTGAATCGAAACAACTAACACGATTCTTAGCCGACGTTCGCACCGACGTAAAAATATCGCGGCGGGATTTTATCGCGCACTGGATTTTCAACTCTCGGTGTTGAGCCGAGCGTTGAGAACCCATCTTAACAATAACAGAGTACATTCTAGCGCGTCGAAAAAATAGACTGTTGTATTTTGCACTTTCGGCGCTAAGCAGAGTATTGAAATTCCAGTGTGCGAAAAAAAATCGCCGCGATATTTTACGTCCGTGCGAACGTCGACTTATCCTGTGTTTGTGCAAATGTATATTCTTCTTCTGTGTCGCTTTGATACTGTCCTTGACACAAAATACCTACACATCTATTAATAAATTAGCTGTTTGTGCTGTCTAGCGTCGCCCGGGTGTTTCAGGTGGATTTTCCGGATATTTTATTTCATACAAACCTTACCCTGACAATTATGAACACGACAAAAAAAAAAACAGCCGAATCGCTTACATAAATTCGGCAGTTGGTTTTTAGGGTTCCGCCTCAAAAGGAAAAAACGGAACCCTTATCACTTCATTGTCCGACTATCTGTCTGTCTGCTTGTCTGTCAGTCTGTCAAGACCTTTTTCTCAGGAGCGCGTGGGGGTATCGTATGTATCTCCTAAGTTTATATCATGAAAAAAAAATATTTTGGATTATAAACTTAAATTCGTAGTTGGAGAATTGATCGTGACGTGTATCAATGTATGGGAGACCAAGTTTTTCAAATACATTGTTAAGTTTGTTTTTGAGATAAATTCTTTTTAAGTACGGAACCCTTCATTGTGCGTGGTCCGACACACACTTCGCCGGTTTCTTTATTTTTAAGATACTCGTAGATGCCTAAAATTATACCTACGCCGAAAACTGCCTAGAGTGTACTACCAGGCGTGTTTAGTATCATCACTTAACGATAGCTAAACATAAGTTAAAACACAGTTTTAAAAGTCATTAAATCAAGCAATTGGGATGATGCCTGGGTAAAAAAAAAAAAAAATCTATTTAGTCCGTCAGTCAGACAATAAAAAAATATTAGACACGTATTTTTTTTTAATTAATATTAATAAAGAATGACTTGGATAACACGAACTAAAGATGGGGAGTGGGGGCTCGCTACGTGACTTACTACTTCTACTTACTGCGTAGAAAATCTACAAAGACGTGACGTCATGCTACATCTTAAGTCAATGTACTTACGTAAAAAAACAAAAAAAACGTTTCCTATATTTTTTAATAATCTACATGACGAATAAAAAATAAATTTTAGTCATCATCCCTATTTTCAAGTCAATCTGCCTAGCCTTTTCCCAACTATATTGGGGTCGGCTTCCAGTCTTACCGGATGCTGCTGAATACCAGTATTTTACGTGGAGCGACTGCCTATCTGACCTCCACAACCCAATTACTGGGTAATACGATACCCCTTGGTAAGACTAGTTGTCAGACTTTCGGGCTTCTGACGACCCGTAACGACTGTCAAAGATCCACGAACGACAGCCGGGACCAACGGCTTGACGTGCTTTCCGAGGCACGGAGGAGTCTCAGTATGTAAAATTAGTCACCCATCTACTGATCAAACCCGGTAAGCGTAGCTTAACCTGATGGATCGACCTGTGCGGCTGTTATTACATAGCCACGAGCTCCTCAGCTCCCTATTTTCAAGTAATATCACAAATATTATAGAAAACGAAGACTTGCCGAATGCTGCTGGAATCTCAAAATCCAATAACTGCCATCTATTTAGGAAAAAAAAACACAGCCAAAATAACCTATAAAATCTCAAAATAGCAACACAGCAACATTGTGACAAGGGTACTGCGCTTCCAACTGATTTGAGTTGATTTCCTCTTCGCAGCCACAATCACACTTCTATTAAAGAATTTCCGTCGAACCGCTCTCCGGAGTGATTGACAGTAGCATGGAAATTAACTGTTAGCTGAATACGGGAAGATTATTGTTTGAAGGGTAGGAATAGAAAGGCTGGTATGGATTGTGGATTGGTATTTCGGTAAACATACAAACATACATACATAAATTCACGCCTTCTTCACATGGGCAGAGGCGAATTTCCCCTAAGGCACAGTAGACCAGGGCCTAGGGCGGCCAATCTGACAAAAAACTGATTATAACAAGAAATAACTGAAAGTACCTAAATATTCTAAAGGCTGGCGCACATTACGGCAGGCCGCACTGCACCGCATCGTAAAATAATAATCTTCTTAAATCACTTTCGTACAGGGTTAGCTTATTGACCAATATCCTCTTAAAGGGTCACTGTACTCATCATTATGAACAACTTTTACTATGGGACCAAACCTGAAATCGCGAAAAAAAACTAACTAGCATTCAACTAAATTTCTGAATCGATTTCGATAAAAGTTGGCAATAAAGTAAATTCATTATGTAATCTATATGATAGGTGCTGAGAAAGGGCTGGCTGAGGCCTAGGGCGGTCAAGACTGCAAATCCGCCACTGCTCATGGGTAGGGAGAACCTACAGAATGCCACCTGCTACGATCCTTACATATAATATTACTTTTGCCTCGTTTACATTCATTCACGCATGCCGGTTGCGAGTACTACGCACCTGATCTTTCTGAAGAACATCACCGATAAGGTCACTATGTGTCATAATAGGGTAAGAGAGAGTCACTATATGTCTTATTTGGGTAAGAGAGGAGCTTGTGGCTAAGTAATAACAGCCGCACGGGTGGATCCATCAGGTTAAGCTACGCTTGCCGGGGTTGGTCCGTGGATGGGTGTCCATCTTTACATACCGAGACTCCTCCATGCCTCGGAAAGCACGTTAAGCCGTTGGTCCCGGCTGTCATTCGTGGATCTTTGACAGTCGTTACGGGTCGTCAGAAGCCCGAAAGTCTGACAGCCAATCTTACCAAGGGGTGTCGTATTACCCAGTAACTGGATTGTGGAGGTCAGATAGGCTCCATGTAGAAGACTCAACATAGTTGGGAAAAGGTTAGGCAGATTGATTGACTATCAAACACGCACATTCCCTCATTAACAACGCCAACACTAATATTTTTTAAACGAACCTACAATCAATAAGGATGATCGGACAAGAAGACAGAAGTATTTGTGAGGCATCCATGTGTCGTAAGTTCTCTTTCGCCACACTCATTTGCATACAACGGCTTGATCTATAGACAGAGGAAGGTTTAGAGGAGGATTATTATGCGCAAATAATCGTAACATCATCATCAGCCTAGCCTTTTCCCAGGAGCACCTGACTGCACTTGCCACCCGGACGTGACTTGTTGTGGTATATATGGAAAGCAAACGATTGCGGACTCAAGTAGGCCAATGCAAGCAGAATCTAGCGGAATCGGGGACTATTGACCCCAGTGCGAATGCGTTGCTCCTGACCAAATCATGTCCTTTATGTTGAAGTGTTCAAAGTGCCCATACACCTGAACTTCTGAGGACATAACCTTTGCGCCCTCACGCCCCTAGTCGCCGCAGGAGACGCCCTGGGCGGCGGGAATCGATAGGCGCTTCCCGGGGCTTGCGGACAGCGAGCAATGGGTAGCTCGGCGTCCGTTAAGGACCAGGCTGGGGTCGACGGCGCGTTATGTTCCACGCGCGCCTCAAAGAGATGTCAGAAGTGGTGGATTCCGATGCCTGCCGGGGTCGCGGGTTGTTCGAAAGAGATACAGTGGCCCTAGTGGCACAGGCAACAGAAGAAACCCACTCGTGTTCCTTCGGGTGGGTTTTAGTGAAAATCTGACACGCCCGCCCGCTCCGCCCAGAACGGGAGAAGTTGATGATTGCAGTCTGTTTTTTATATAGGTATATATACACTTCTGGACACATCTATTGGCCCACCTTAGAGTTTAGGTTTCGATGGCCCCTACCGAAATATGATTGCTAGATTGAACAAAAACTGTTGATGCAGTTTTAAACCTGATACATTTTACCATCTTTTTCGATCGTATTGTTTTAAATTTGAATTCAGAATACCATACGACATGGAGCTACGCCTAACAAGTCGGATATGCGCCTTGTTAAAGGCAATTTATTTTTGAATAAAAAACATGTTTTATCAAATAAAGGTTTAATTTAATAACGCGTGTTGCCTCCATGGGCATCTACCACAGCTCTCATACGATTAGGCATAGAGTTTATCAACCGCTCTATGAAATTTTGAGGGATCATCTCCCATTCCTCTTCTATGGCAGTTTTCAACTCCTGCATCGTCTGGGCAACTGGCTGACGAGCCCTAACACGTCTTTTTAGCTCGTCCCACATGTGCTCAATGGGGTTCATGTCTGGGCTTCTGGCTGGCCAGTCCATAACTGTGATGTTCACATCCCGAAGATATTCCCTGACGATGCCGGCCGCATGGGCTCTTGCATTATCATGCATAAAAAGGAAATTTGGGCCCACATAGTCCGCGTATGGTATCACGTGAGGTTCTAAGCACTCACGAATGTACCTTTCAGCATTTAATGTTGGCAGCCGTGGTCCTGTAACAACCTCAAGTTGAGTTTTGCCGCTCGCGGATATACCGCCCCAGACAGTCCATGAGCCACCGCCATAAGCAACCCTCTCTTCAAAGCAGCATTGTGCGAAACGCTCTCCCTTACGTCGGTAGACCTTCTTCCTTCCATCATTGCCATGTAACACAATTTTAGACTCATCAGAAAAGAGTACACGGCTCCAATCTTGCTGTGTCCAATTTAAATGACTGCGTGAGAAATGAAGGCGCGCTGTTCGGTGGGCTCGCGTTAGTTTGGGGCCATTAGCTGGCTTGTGTGGTACCATATCGCGTTCTTTTAACCTTCTCCGAACAGTTCGAGCGCTCACAGATACTCCGTGGAAGTCGCGAAGTTGGTTTTGTATCTCAATGGAGGTAAGGTGACGATTTCTCAAGCTGGTCGTCACGATGAATCGATCCTGCCTTTCAGTTGTGACCCGAGATCGTGGCCTTCCTTGGCGACGAACAAAGCCGCCAGTCTCTAGGTACCTCCGATAAACATTTCGGACCGCAGATCGACTTAAATTAAGTTGAGCACTCACGTTTCTTTGGCTGTGTCCGGCCTGAATAAGTGCCACAGCTTGGGCGGCGACTTCAGGTGAAGTATCCATAGATTATTGATAGAACCTCACCTTAATGTTAAGAATAAGTAATGTTTATTGCAAAACCAAAAGATATCAATCACTTTTTCAAGAATTAAATCCAAGTAAACCAATAAAACCAAGTTTTCTTAGTATTCGATTGTTTGATATCAACAAACAGGCTCCAAATTGTCTTTTGTTTCTTTAAATTCTGTGTTCGAAATTCAAAAAAAGACTATTGAATGAAATTGTGAATGTGCCAGGTTCAAAACTGCATAAAAACTTTTTACTCGACCTAATATAAAATTTTAGCTAGGACCAAACGAAACTGAAAATACAAGGTGGGCCAAAAGATGTGTCCAGAAGTGTATAAATAAAATAATCTTTATTTCGGATAAGCATCATCCATATAAGGGTTAGTAAGCAAAAAGAAAAACAAAAAGATATCTTATACCTATGTTAGGGCTGATTGTTCAATAGGTTGATAATTTTTGCCTGAAGAATAAATGTGAAAGTTTGACATATTTTCCATACAAAAGCTGTCAAACCACCATATTTATTCCTCTGATAAAAATTATCTGACTATTGAACAATCAGCCCTTAGTCTGATTTTTAATTCGACACTTCAGATATCCTAAGCCTTTTCTGTCTTGTCCTTTTTATAAGTTATAAAAATGACTAGAATGTTTGGACAAAAAATAACAAAAATATGAAAGAGAATGAGATCTGAGAACTATATGCTAATGTAAATAGTGTTTGTTCTGTGCATTCAATGCACAGTAACTAAAATAATAATTTTATATGCCTAAATGGAAAAAAAGAGTAAAAGAACGTACTTTTTAAATTTAAATATTTATTTAGGTATCATTATCACTAATATCATCATCGTTGTCTGTCTGTAGTTACAAGAAGCGAAGATTTTACAAACAAAAGATATTCCTAAAAAAGGTTTGTAACCTATGGAATAGTGAACAGGGATTCCTGTGAAAGAAAAATAATTACCTTACTAATTATTTTAACTTCAATAATTTGATAATAAAAAATCTGATTACCATTTTAAAATTATCAGACAATTTTTATGTTTTAGTTTTTCTAATTGAAACCTTAAATTCAAGAAAGGTTTTTTTTTATTTCGCTTAAATGCGTTCCGTTTTTAGTAGGACCGTTTTATTATTGGCAACACTTCTGAAATGTCAGAATTCCGTCGAATTAAAAATTAGACTGTAGTAAACTTATACCTAATTTATTTAGCGACAAGACTGTTGTTCGAAATGCCTCTTTGAACAACATCTCCTAACAAAGAAGAATCGTACCTCCCCGCTATAGTCCGGTCTAATCCGGTCATAGTAGTTTCACATAACACGCTGTCATACAACTTTTATTATTTCAAAATCCTTTACTGTAATCTTAATAGTTTCATAAATTAGTACATTATTAACAGCCTAAGTGTTAATTGTTACTCCACTAAAATGAAAAGCCTAACTGTATAGTATATTTCACAGCCCAGACTCAAGTAAAACAATTTATTAGCGTCATTTAAATGACACCTCACGATCCCAGACTTTGTCATATCGCTAACTATTGTGCGTTTTAGCACAACAATGTACGACATTAAATTATGCTTTCCGTAACGACTGCAACAAAGTCTTGTACAGTTAGGAGGTATGTAGGGAATGCTTTTCAAAGCGATGGGATGAAAATTAAATTACTTCTTGTCCTAGTAAGGATATGGTGTAGCGGTGTTTGATGGAGCTTGTGGGGTTGGGATGTAATTGGGTCGGATGTACTGACTTGAATTTTTGTTTAATTGTAACGGTATATTATTCGGATGATTCTGATGTATGTTTGTGACAGTTTTCATCTAAAGAAAAACTTCTTGTGACATTGAAAAGCAAAGCAATTTAGTAGGATCGGTATTTCTCTATCAGCTTTACTGTTTTTGTAATTCATGTCATTTTGAAAGCGAAAATCTGTAGTTTTTCTTACTTCAACATCAAAACTAATCTAATAATTGATCCAAAAGTGTGGATGTATGTATCTTTGCTAGGTTTTTTTATCTTGACGTCTTTGTTTTTAATCATTTATCTTCAAAAAATACGTGAAAAAATACGTGTGTGTAAAATACGTGTCTAAGTCGACGTTCGCACGTACGTAGAAATATCGTGGCGATTTTTTTTCGCGCACTGGATTTTCCATGCTCTGCTTAGCGCCAAGAGTGCAAAATCCAACAGTATGTTTTTTCGACGCGCTAGAATGTACTCTGTTATTGTTAAGTTGGATTCTCAACGCTCGGCTCAACAACGAGAGTTGAAAATCCAGTTCGCGATAAAATCCCGCCGCGATATTTTTACGTCCATGCGAACGTTGGCAAATATTTTTTTATTATTTGACTGACGGACTAAATAGAATTTCTTTTTTTTTTTACAAAGGAAACATCCGTATTGTGATTTAAATAATTAAATAAATCTCAATTATGTCTTCATGGCTTAGCATTTGGTTAAAACTTGGCGGCATACAGGCAGGTATTGAGTCAAAGGTTCCCTAGGTATATTTACGAGTAAGTCCACCTAAAGGAGCGGTAAAAGGTAGCAGTTATTATATAAAGGTGTCAATCATTAGTGAACGCTTGAGTTTCAGTGGTCACGTTGTGCCGGTAGCTATAGTCCAGACACGCTGCGATTCGTGACTTTCGTAAAACAAAGCGATCATTTTCAACATGGTTTATAATTCGCAAGAGGACCTCGTGGCTAAGTAATAACAACCGTACGGGTCGATTCATCAGGTTAAGCTACGCTTGCCGGGGTTGGTCCGTAGATAGGTGACCATCTTTACATACCGAGGCTCCCCCGTGCCTCGGAAAGCACGTTAAGCCGTTGCTCCCGGCTGTCTTTCGTGGATCTTTGACAGTCATTACGGGTCGTCAGAAGCCCGAAAGTCTGACAACCAGTTTTACCAAGGGGTATCGTATTACCCAGTTGTGGAGGTCAGATAGGCAGTCGCTCCATATAAAATACTGGTATTCAGCTGCATACTGTTAGACTGGAAGCCGACCCCAACATGGTTGGGAAAAGGCTAGGCAGATTGATTGATTTATATATTATAATTCGCAAGAAAACATGAATGCTTATGTAGATGCTGTGGATTCTTACAACAACTGAAGGCGTGGTGTTGAGAATGGTTTAAGGGTCCCGTAACCAAAGGGTGCCAACGGGACTCGGTGACTAAGCCTCTGCTGTTCGTCCGTCTGCCTGTCAGCGGGCTGTGTATCTCATGAAACGTAATAGCTATTACATGTGAAATTTTCAGTGTGTGTTTCTATTGCCGCCTTAACAATAAATAATAAAAATATAGCAAAATTAAAAAAGTGGTCTCAAACAAAAACGTGATTTTTTTGGCGTTAACTTGGTTGGTGTAATTCGGTTTAGACTTAAGTTTCCAATCAAAGATAAATCTATATATATACATAGTACCTATAAAATATTTTACAATATAAAGTCACTTTTCATGTCTGTCTATGAGGCCGCGTTGTTCTTCTAAACTGCGCAACGGATTTTGATGCGGTTTGCACCATAATTTAGAGAGTTTATTTTGAAAGGTTTATAAATGTGTGCAATACAATACATTAATTTTCCTACATAAATTAAACTTACATAATAGTAAAGAAATCACGATGTTTTGTCTAATCGTTAGAACTAAGTAAAACCTGACAGATTTTCGATTCCAAAAAAAACATTTAAGGCGAGTATAGCTGCTAATAGCGCCACCATTGAGAAAAAAAACAAATTAGTCAGGATATATGGAACGTTTTGAAATTTCCTCACACATTTTTAGTCAGATGTTGTAGATTTTTTTGTAGGTAACTGCTATAACTTCGAACTTATGAGGTTTAATGTTGATTTTTTTTTACACAAAAAAGTAATTTTCAAAATGATCCATATCTCCAGACTTCTATATTCGCCTTAAACCTTCTCATATATGGTGTAAGGAACAGCCCTCCGCAGACTGATGGGGTGAATTCAGTATATCATACTAAGATGACCGGTACAAGAAATTATTTCAGGAACGTTATGCGAATCCAATAAACATATATCAGGTTTGTGTTTTTGTGCACAAATCGGAGCGTCTGTTACTGGTTGGAAGGGGTAGGTAATAGGTATGCGGTGAGTTCGAAGAACTGTGTAACTAGACAGAAAGTGAGCAGCTGATTTCACGCGTCGTTCGTTAGAGTATATTTCAACATCCATTGCTGGTTTTTTTTTTTACATAAAGTGCTTCGTACAATGAATGTAATTTTACATTGAAATAAAACGATAAAAAAAATCTTGAGAAATTTTCCGGTGGAATATGATTCAAAATAAAGAGCTGAATGCACCCTGTTAGTTTGCGGAGGGCTGTCTCTTACACCCTGTATACTGAAAGGTATAAGATGTTTGATAACCAAAAAGATTTTTTTATTTTTTTTTCAGAATTGCCCTTTCTACACCTTCCCCACTCTAAATTCATTTGATTTAGGGTGTGAGCACACAACAGTGGTGTCGTAATTTTGACTTGTTATCGACATCGTTACGTTTATTTATAGTCTTTAAAACAAATATTCCGGTTGGAGGCGGTTTTTAATGCACCATCAACTTTATGACCGCTCGCAGCATTGCGTAAATTGCGTTCAGCTAAATTGTTGCAAGTTAGTGTGTGGAAAGTGCGGAATTATGTAGAATGTAGACTAGGTTTATTATTGTGGGGTGACATAATACTTTAATTTAGGGTAACTAAATTGTGGCTATAATATTATTGCTAGACACGCCTCTATTCAAAAACAAACAATATAAGTCGTTGTTTGTCTTAAGAGTAACAGTTGTATGTTAAGTCACCCGAGAATAGATGTTTGTGTAAATGCTGTATTTTATTTGTCATATGTAAAATGTGATTTCAAACTTAAATAAATACATAAATAGTTTGTATTTATCCTACTAATATTATAAATGTGAAAGTTTGTATGTTTGGATGTTTGTTACTCAATCACGCAAAAACGGCTGAACGGATTTGGATGAAATTTTGTATACAGACAGTTTATAACCTGGATTAAGACGTAGGATACTTTTCATCCCGGTAAAAGGTTCCCGTGGGATAATTTCCGACATACACACGGGTGAAGCCGCTGGCAAAACCTAGTACATAATATATAATACATTGGAGGAGAATAAGAAAACGGAAAACGTTTTGTTTCCGCTTCTTCTATTATTTTTTTATTCTAATTGATGTTTTCTGAGTGCTGCACAATGATCATCATTGCTTATCCTGTAAACTCTCTTTATCTGAACTTCCAGATGCCAGATGACATCCATAAGAGGATAATTTCTTCATATGGATGTCATCTGGCATCTGGAAGTTACTAACTTTTACTAACGAATTAACTTTTCTTAAATACTTATAGTAAAATATTATATAACACCAGCCCATATAGAGAAGGCACGAGCATTATCATCACGCTGGCCCAAGATGTGTTGGCGATTTCAGTTTATATCAACTATAAGTCCAGGTCTCCTCACGAAGTTTTTCCTTTACCGATGTCAGTAATGTATAAGATAAACTCAAAAGTACATAATATGAATTGAAAAAGTCACATTGGTATTTGCCCGGATTTGAACTCAGAACTTCGTGTATGACAGGGGAGGCCTTAACCACTGGGCTATCACGACGATAAATCCTAACTATTAATATAAATAAGAAAGTGAGATTGTTTTTTGTTTCTACGCTTTCACGCTATAACGACTGAACGGATTTGGATGAAATTTGGTACTTTGGTACTTTTTATCACGGTAGTTTGTTCCCTCGGGATAATTTCCGAACACCACGCGGACGACGCGGGCATAAGCTAGTTTTCTTATAAATACTTGCGAAATGTCAAAGCAGAATTAAAGACATTAATATTTACTCAATTTAAATGTAAATGATATACCCATAAAACACATAATAATGAACACATTGAGATTAAACACCGCCATACTCCATCAATTAGTTTCAGAGCAGTTAGCAATATAATTTATATCAGCAAGTGACAGCTCTATGTGTCGCTATTGACACTTGCCCAAACAGAAAACTGGAACAACTCCATTCGGAACGTGATTCTTATTAATTTCTATGAACCTATAGACAGGTAATGACTGTTTATTAGGGAATGGGGTCTTAAAGGGGAAGCTCCAGAAAAGCCCGCGAAATTCAAACTCTCTTACGTTTTTTGCAATTTGCAAGTCAGTATTAAAAAAAGGCGGACACAACAAAAAACTGTGTCTATCGGGGTCAGCCAGCTCGCTGTACCTACAGGCCCGGCACGCACACATCAGTCAACCATTCGCAATATGGTAACGTATTCTTAACATGGTAAGGTATTATTATAAAGTAAAAATACAGCATGTCTTGTGAAATATTTGCCTGTAGGTACAGCGAGCTGGCTGAGTCCGACAGACACAGTTTTTTGTTAGCGAGAATATGTCCGCCTTTTTTATACGTCTATGGTATGAGTTGTATGTTGATTAAAATATGATTCGCGGCCGTAACAAATATGTATTTACAGAATTATAATCATTAGAATCAGTAATACAACTCCTTATTTAGATAGTACAATCCTCAAATAACAAGAATTCGTGAAATAGTCATTCAATAGGATTACTTGGTCTTAGAGAGTTGTATTAGTGACTTTAATTATTATAATTCAGTAAATACATATTTGTTACGATCGCTAATCATATTTTGAACAACATAAAACCTAATATTGACTTCCAAATTGCAAAAAACATTAAAAAAAATTGAATTTCGTGGGCTACCCTGGCTTTTTCGCGTTAAAGAAGGCAGGAGGTATGTTTATTTAAAACAATAACAAAATGGCCGTCCTAAAACAGACTGCCTTACTCATTGACTTATATCTATACAATATTATAGGTTTTATATCAATGGCCTTACTCAAAAGTTCGCTAAAATTTCTTGCCATGATGGAATCGGCAAAAAAGATGTAACTATAATGTCTGTTGTAAAGTTGGTTTCTGAGGTGTCTTTAGCGGGATTGACTCTGCAGCTTTGTGATCAAATTCGTATTTTGAAAAGAACAGTAAAAAACCGGCCTAGTTAGAGTTTGAGACGCACACGAAAGGTTCCGTACCATAGTACAATATTTAACACTTATTTAAAAAAAAATACTTCAGTTTAAAAGATACATGTTTCTTGTTTGCCTCTTTAATTTTTTACTTTATTTTATTTTTATTATTTGTTATAGCGGCAATAAAAACTGTGAAAATTTCAACTATCTAACTATTACGGTTCATAAGATACAGCCCGTTGACAGACAGACGGATGGACAGCGGAGCCTTAATAATAGAGTTCCGTTTGGCACCCTTTGGGTACGGAACCCTAAAAAGAAAATACAATTAACCCCCGTTCGCACGGGCGTAATAAAATCGCGGCGGGATTTTATAGCGCACTGGATTTTCAACTCTCGTTGTTGAGCCGAGCGTTGAGAATCCAACTTAACAATAACAGAGTACATTCTAGCGCGTCGAAAAAACACACTGTTGGATTTTGCACTCTCGGCGCTAAGCAGAGCGTTGAAATACCAGTGCGCTATAAAATCCCGCCGCGATTTTATTACGCCCGTGCGTACGGGGGTTTAGTGTCTGCTATTCTGGCACAGTGGGTAGAGTAGTTAAATACAAAAATAAAACCATATAATGTTTTTTTTTTATATGCGTAACACCTATTGCCTACCACGGTCTACCAATTTTTTTTTTTTATAAATCATCATCATCATCTGCCTAGCCTTTTCCCAACTATGTTGGGGTCGGCTTCCAGTCTAAGCTTCCAGTTTAAGCGGCTTCAGTATTTTATATGGAGCGACTGCCTATCTGACCTCCACAACCCAGTAACTGAGTAATACGATACCCCTTGGTACGACTGGTTGTCAGACTTTCGGGCTTCTGACGACCCGTAACGACTGTCAAAGATCCACGAATGACAGCCGGGACCAACGGCTTAACGTGCTTTCCGAGGCACGGGGAGTCTCGGTATGTAAAGATGATCACCCATCCACGGACCAACCCCGGCAAGCGTAGCTTAACCTGGTCGATCGACCCATGCGGCTGGTATTACTTAGCCACGAGCTCCTCTGTTTTTTTATAAAACAAAATCTCAAAAATTATTAAGTCCCCAGCTAAGTTAACAATCACTGCATCTACCCTAAAACTCGAGATCAGTTTTATTTGTCAGATCTCAAGATTCTTCAAGAGGTGTTATTTCGCGGCTATTAAGTTTACTCTAATTATTACCAAGTGCCTATAAATGTCTTGTAAACGTGAAATACTCCACAGACTGTTATTTATTTACTGCGAAAATCGTGATTTAGCTGTGTAGCGGAGTATTTGTTTGTTGATATATTTTTGGTTAAGTAAGTATGATTAAGTTATGAGTTAATTGTGAGTTAATAACTCACTTTTGCTTTACGCCTTTAAACAATTAATAGGTTTTTAAGTTAATCTTGCACATAGTGTCCTGAACAAATCAGTGCTTATTTACTTTTTTCATGAAAAGAGGCTTGAAGTGGCACAGGAACATAATGAAACAAAAAAAATATAAGTAAATCGATAATACCGGCCAATTATAATCCTACTACAGAATAAACATCTTCAACATCTGCCTAGGCTTTTCCTAACTATGTTGTGGTCGGCTTCCAGTCTAACCGGGTGCAGCTGAATACCAGTATACATCGAGCGACTGCCTATCTGACCTCCACAACTCTTTACTGAGGTAATACGATACCCCTTGGTAAGACTGGTTATCAGACTTTCGGGCTTCTGACGACCCGTAACGACTGTCAAAGATCCACCAATGACAGCCGGGATCAACGTCTTAACGTGCTTTCCGAGGCACGGAGGAGTCTCGGTATGTAAAGATGGTCACCCATCCACGGACCAACCCTGGTAAGCGTAGCAGCATGTTTGTAGGTAGGTACCACGTTTTTGCGATTTTAAACCTTATTTCAAGTTTCCTCACGATGTTTTCCTTTTTTTTTTTTGCTAGTCATAAAATAATAGGTTGGGGAAAAAGTTTCTTCGCATTTTTTAAGAAAATTCAAAACATTTTTTAATATACATTATTTACATTTATCTAAAGTATGTAGGTACCATTTTGTTCAATAACTTTTTGCCATCTTGTAGGTAGGGACATAATCCCATTGCTATAGAAATTTTGGGACTTCTGATCAAAATACCGCGACAAGTGGTTTTGGCAGTCCTCTCGTGATTTTAACCTGACGCTGCCTAAAGAATTCTGAAGAGACCGAAACAGGTGGAAATCTGAAGGTGCAAGGTCAGGACTATACGGCGGATGCATTAACACCTCCCAGCCAAACTCTCTTAATTTTTGCTGAGTGGCTAAAGATGTGTGAGGTCTAGCGTTATCATGATGAAAAACCACACCCCTTCTGTTGATTAATTCCAGCCGCTTTCTCTCAACTTCTTGCTTTAATCTCATCAGTTGTTCGCAGTAGAGTTCAGAATCGATGGTCTTGCCTGGTGGTAACAGCTCATAATGAATAATGCCCTTCCAATCCCACCACACACACAGCATCACCTTGTTGCGAGTTAACCCGGGTTTCGCCACAGTCTGTGAAGCCTGACCGGCCTTTGACCACGACCTTTTCCGCACGTTCTTGTCGTACGTGATCCACTTTTCATCACCAGTTATCAGCTTCTTTAAAAATGGTTCGGTTTCATTACGTCGTAATAAAGAATCACAAATGAGTACACGGTTCATTAGGTTTCTTTCAGTGAGCTCGTGAGGTACCCAAATATCGAGCTGTTTTGTGTATCCAGTTTTTTTTAAATGCGCCAAAACTGTTTTGTGGTAATTCCTAGTTCTTCAGCTACGTCGTAACTACTGATACGCCGATCTTGCTCCACTTTTTCAAAAATGGCATCCATTTTATCCGTAATAGGGCGACCAGAGCGACGTGCATCTTTGACATCAAAATTTCCGGATTGATAACGCTTAAACCAAATTTGTGCTACTCTCACAGACACTGCACTGGGTCAATAAACATCGCAAATTTTTTTCGCGGCTTGCGTTGTATTTTTACCTTTTTTGTAGTAAAATTTTAAAATGTATTGAATTTCTTCATTAGATTCATCATTTTGACAATACGAAAAACAAATGAAAATCACACATTTTCCTAATTTGAATTTGCAATTATGTTCTTTAAAATTAAAACTTTCAATGATTACAAAACCAGCCAGATACAAATAGTATAGCCAAAGAGATTTTATTTTAAGTTCATACATACTATAATGCGAAAAGACTTTTTCGCCAACCTAATATATTATATCCTACAGCTGGGCAAAGACCTCCCACCTTTCCTTCCAAACCTTTCTGTCTTCTGCGATCTCTGGCCATGTTGGCTCTGCAAACATGATTAGATCATCACACCACATTCGTTCTACACTACTTCGACGGCAATGTCCTCCTTGAGGCGTCAACTGGGTGACGATCTTTACCCAATCTCTCCGGGTGCATTCGTGGCGACGTGTCCAGCCCACTCCCACTTCATCTGGCTGTTTTTTCACCAACATCCGCTACTTGAGTTATGGAGCGTAGGGTGGTGTTTCTTTACCATATAAAAAGTATTGAATAAAATTCATTCGGTTGAAGATGTCTCAGAAGCGATAGTAGTTATTATATCCAATACAACAGCATGAATGGACACTTAATTTCCCAGCATAAATTGCCATAAATAGAGACAATTGGGAGAAGTGAACCGTTAGCACTTAGCAGTAAAGACGTCGTCGGTGTTGCCAGGTATAATATGAAGTGATTATTTATAATGCATATACATTGTGCGGTTTAAATTAACGACACCTGTTTTGTAGAGGTTGTGGTGCAGTGCTGGTGAGAAGCGAAGCGATACGTCGCATTTGGCTCCTCTCTCACGGGACCCAAATTTTAAGATTATTAAATGAAAAGATGCTTTTTTAAAAATGTAATCAATTAGCGAACTAGTAAATACTAATAATTTAATAGGTACTTAATTATTAAAAACACATTTCTATTGAGTTATCTAATAAACTCAGTACAAAAAGTAGTATTTGTTTTTGAGATGAGTTATATGAATGCCACTATAAAACTGTGTTTTTAATAATTAGGTACCTATTAAATTAATATTATTTACTAGTTCGTTAATTGATTAAATTTTTCAAAGAAAGCAAATTATTATGAGCTCATTTCTTTAGTTTGCCGTATGTCATTACTTCCCAGAATTTATTCTTTAATAGCGACACTGGTGTGTTAATAGAGTTAATCGGTCCGCGCGTTAAAATTACTTCATACAAACTT
Organism: Cosmia pyralina; assembly: GCA_946251885.1. Classification (NCBI taxonomy): domain Eukaryota; kingdom Metazoa; phylum Arthropoda; class Insecta; order Lepidoptera; family Noctuidae; genus Cosmia; species Cosmia pyralina. Next base: position 16,710,523 of record OX276342.1, on the reverse strand, counting down.
TGACATCCCCTATATCCCTTTTTAGGGGGTAGTTTAGGAAACCTAAAAATTACAAACTTTATAATTTACTTAGATAAATATTCGTGCCAAGTTTCAAGTCTATTAACTCAAGGAATAAGATTTTTCATACAAACTGTGGACTCCCGTTGCACCCCCTTAGAGGGTGAATTTTGAAAAATCCTTTCTTAGTGCACCCCTAGACCTCATAAGGCCAACGACCAAAAACGACCCACGTGCCAAATTTGAAATCTCTAGACCCAGCGCTTTGGGCTGTGCGTTGATATGTCAGTCAGTCAGTCAGTCAGTTTCTTTTATATATTTAGAAGATAGCATCGCTTTCTCCAATCACTGGATCACAAACCCACAGGCCACCCGATTGTGTTTCTTCATAAATATTTCTTGTCAGATGATTTATAAGTTAGGTTGGTCTAATTATTTGGGTCAAGCCTTTACGAGATCAACTTTTTTTTTAAACTCGAATCAAGCTTTCTTATTGTTTGGTGCTTTTATAATAACTTTGACTTTCATTTTTAAGAAATGGACTTATACAGTTTTTGTTCCCGGAAATTCGATTACGATAATATGTTGTTTTAAAAATTATGAGACTGTGTTTAATTTAGGTAGTTTATTTGGTTATTTAAGAATTATTATTGTGTTTTGATTTAGTATGCATTTTCCAGAGGGGCCTGTGGCTAAGTAATGACAGCCGCACGGGGCGATCGATCAGGTTAAGCTACGCTTGTCCCGGTTGGTCCGTGGATGGGTGACCATCTTTACATATCAAGACCCTTCCGTGCCTCGGAAAGCTCAATAAGCGGTTTGTCCTGGCTGTCATTCGTGGATCTTTGACAGTCGTTACGGGTCGACAGAAGCCCGAAAGTCTGACAACCAGTCTTACGAAGGGGTATCATATTATCCAGTAACTGGGTTGTGGAGGTCAGATAGGCAGTCGCTTCATGTAAAATACTGGTATTCAGCTGCATCCAGTTAGACTGGAAGCCCACCCCGACATATTTGGGAAAAGGCTAGGCAGATTATGATTTAGTATGCATTTTCATGAGCTGCCTATGAGGGGATCCGCAGTAGTAGCCGCGAAATTCAAATTTTCTTACGTTTTTTGCAATTTGCAGGTCAGTGTCAGGTTGTGTGTTGATTAAAATATGATACGCGGCTAATAACAAATATGTATTTACATAATTTTAACCACAAAAATCATCAATACATCTTTCTAAGTTAGATTTCCTGTGGATTGGTTCGATTTCGGAAATTAGACGAATACGCCAGAAATCTAACATAGAAAGATTAAGAAGACCCGTCGCGCGCTAATTAGCAGACACAATAGAAATTTTATTGTTATCTGCACACATGTTGTGCAATCGATATTTTAAGAGTTTGCTTATATGGCCTGCTCTTGATCTCGATCACGCCTGATGGAAAGCGATGGATGAGGTCTATGATGGCACGAGCGTGCCCAGAAGATGCCTGTTCACTCTTGCTTTGAAGGCAGACGGGTTGTATGTGGCAGGGAACACAGACGCTAGCTCCTGGCTGAGAGTTCCACACTTTAGCTGTGCGCATAATAAATGTGAGGGAAAAGCGCTGAGTACGACTGGTCGGGATATCAACCAAGTGTGGATGCAGTACGTCTGGTAGTCCGGTAGTATCAGGTTGTGGAGCTTCTGCGCACACTCTCCGAAGTACAGTCTGTAGAAGAGCGACAGGCAAGCAACATTACGCCGATGAGCCAGGCTGTGAATCGTAGCCACCAACGTCTCGTCCCCTATAAGTTTTTTTGCTTTGCGTTCCACCGTGTCCAGGCAGCAAGCTGGCATTTTGCTGCGTCATCCCAGAAGTGGCTGCAATACTCCGTATAGGAACGGACCTGTGCTTTGTACAATCTTAAAAGCTGAAGATGTGAAGTTTTTACAGATCGGCTGGAACATGTCACACACCTGTCAAATCCAGTACATTTCATGTTAGTTTCGTTTTTGCCACCTCGTTTATAGAGAGTCGATAGCTATGTTGGAGTGTTGGTATAGCAATCAAAGAAGCAGCTGTCCATTGTCACGACCAACCATACATACACGATGATGTACACTCCGAAGCTATTATATTGTGGTTCACATCTCAATCTAAAGGTTAACCGTGTGTCTGTTACTGTCAGAGATCGCGCCCCGCTGAGCTGTGTATGCGCACCGTACACTTTGGAGTTGTGCAAGTGATGAGAGGTAGCGGGTTGTCGTGAGAACGAGACGGATTTTTAAAGGTGTTGCATTTGTCATTTCTTGGAGTAGCTCATAGAATAGAATAGAATACTCTTTATTATCGACACCATGTGCTCATTGTTTCTGGCTCAGACTCACTTATAGTTTAGTTGATCTAAATTCATAAACTCTCGACTTCTATAAGCTGGTTAGTCAAAGATTCGTAAATCTGCTGATCTTGACTTGGCTATTAATCGGTACTCAAAATTACAACATCCAGCCTCGATATTGAAATAAATGGAAAATAGGCTACCTGTAATTTAAATGGTGTGCATAATAAAGAGTATTCTATTCTATTCTATAGGCTCTAAGAAAACTACAGTTGACATAAATAATAACTGCACTGCCTACTCACTAAGCCGCACAGGGTGTCGCGTTTCTATTCTAAAATGTTAATTCAATACTGATAAAGTTCGAAAAAACATAGAGGTCATCATTCTCCTGCCCTTATCTCAATTTATTTGGGGTCGGCGCCCACGTCCATGTCCCTTTTTTCCATACTTCTCTATTATTCGTCATCTTGGAGTCACCCCGTTTCTAGCCTTAGCATCTTTCACACAGTCCATCCATCGTCTCTTTGGTCTTCCCCTACTCTTATAGCCATAGAAAGTCATACTCAAAAATTTCCTCACGACATTTTCCTCATTCCGCCGCATCAAATGCCCATACCATGACAACCGATTTCCGCACAACTTTTTAGTCACCGGTGCCACTTTCAGACTTCCTCTTTTGTACTCATTTCTTATTATATCCATTCGTGTACACACATCCATCTTAGCATTCTCATCTCAGTTGCATGCAATTGCATTTTATTTATGCCTTTTGTGGCCCAGCATTCTGATCCATAGAAGACAGTCGGGGCCGTACTCCTCATCTTCCTGCCCTTATCCCATATTACTTGGGGTCGACGCAACACGTTTTCTTCTTCCATTCTCCACTGTCAACCGTCATGCTATCATTCACTCCCTTCTCTTTCATATTATTCCTCACAATCCATCCATCTTTTCTTTGGCCGCCCTCTGCCTCTCCATCCATCAACATGTATATTCATCACTCTTTTAGTTACACGCGTTTCGTCTCTCCTCATTACATGCCCATACCACGACAAACGATTTCCTTTCAACTTTTCTGTCACTGGCGCCACTTTCAAACTACCTCTTATATACTTATTTCTCACTTTATCCATTCTCGTCATCAACATTCTCATCTCCGCTGCATGCAATTTTTTTTCATCCGTCTTCTTCACTGCCCAGCATTCCGATCCATAAAGTATGACAGGCCTTATCACGGACTTGTAAATTTTCCCCTTCAACTTGAGGGGCATCCGTGGGTCGCAAGTTGTTCCTGTAACCTGTCGCCATTTCATCCATCCTAAGTTGATCCGGTGCGTTATGTCTCGGTCTACTTCGCCATCCCCTTGGACAAGCGACCCGAGGTACCGAAAGTCGGAGCAGATCGGTAAGGGCGTTCCGGCAAGAGATATGGGCACAGGACCGGAGAGACCGCCAAAATCACAAAACAAATACTCTGTTTTGGTCCGACTTACTCACAGGCCAACGGTCTCCAGTCTTTTCCACCACACCTCCAATCTGCTCTGGACCTCTAAGCCACTCTCGGCAACCGGCACAATGTCATCGGCGAACAGCACAATCGGGGCCGTACTATGCGTGAAAAAAGATCATGGATCCGTTGAGAAAAAAAGGATGGTGCTATAGGTCTTATATAACTCCGTCTCTCTCTCACACTGAAACCGTTCAACTTCTGCCCTGCTATAAGAGCTCATAGTAAGCCCTCAGGTCTAACCATTGTTTTATATATCTTCCCCTTAAGTTTGAGGGCAATACGGGAGTCGCAGATTGACCTGCCACCATTTCGTCCATCCAGTGTTAATTGTATGCTGTCTATCATCTCGTCTACTTCGAAATCGCTTTAAAAAATGTTTGAGTTTTATGAGGCATGTTGCTTTTCCAAGTTGCGTTGCGAAATAAAAGAGGTTGCTTGCGTTGCTTTTTTCTTACACTGAAAATCGCTCTCCGCTCTTCATTTACACCGCTCCTTATAATTTGTTCTACTAAATTGTCTGTAAAACTTGCGCTTAGAATAATGTTTAATAACCTGTGCACAGTCGGCTCATATGTAATCGTATGCTTGTTACAAAGATTGGACGTTAGAACAAATAAAATTAATAATTCACTAACTCTTTACTACATTTTTTATGTTTCGTGAGTGGAAAGTATATTTGTTTTAATCACGAAAAGTATTTAAATGTTGGCTTGATTGTTTCATGATGGGATCGTCAGTAATTTGATAGTCAGTTGAGCTCGAATTGATGGTTAATTATTTTTGTGTAGAAACTTATGCTAATGTTATTGGATATGGTTTTTTTTAGTTAGTTCGTGAAGAAGAAATCAGAGTGAATCGTGAATCTCATGTGTGGTCGCGTATTTAAAAGAATTACTTTTCCTCGACTGTTTGGCCTAGATTTTCTTTACCTATTTATTACAGCGTGGATTGGGTATTACAATACGCCATTTTATAATATCTTAAAGTTAATGATAAACATGAAAATCTGTAGAGGTCAGTATTTGCCAGAGACAATGTCTTCTTAAGATGAAATCCGTATATGCTTTCAAAAAAACTCGTGATGTGACACCAGTCATTTTAATTGAATGAAATAGAAATATTTCCAGATAATACAATTACATACACAGATACACTATTGAGGAGCTCGTGGCTAAGTAATATCAGCCGTACGGGTCGATCCATCAAGTTAAGCTACGCTTGCCGGGGTTGGTCCGTGGATGGGTGACCATCTTTACATACCGAGACTCCTCCGTGCCTCGGAAAGCACGTTAAGGCGTTGGTCCCGGCTGTCATTCGTGGATCTTTGACAGTCGTTACGGGTCGTCAGAAGCCCGAAAGTCTGATAACCAGTCTTACCAAGGGGTATCGTATTACCCAGTTACTTGATTATTGAGGTCAGATAGGCAGTCGCTCCATATAAAATACTGGTATTCAGCTGCAGCCAGTTAGACCGGAAGCCGACCCCAACATAGTTGGAAAAGGCTAGGCAGATTGATTGATCTGGCGGAAGGTATAGTTTGCATCTCTGCGCTCAAAACCAAATACATCGACGAGTTCATCACATACTTGTATCAAACCATTACAAAATACTTCTAAACAATTTGATAGAACGTGGAGGCACGTCTTCTTCGCGATGATTGAGGCTGTTATGCTGACGTGACACCATTGTGAGCCAGGATCGTAATCGTATCGCTAGCTTACTAACTAGATTGGATCAGGTGGAGAGTTTATGTGGGAACGGGACAGGGGTTTTAAACAGGTAAGTAAAAATATATTTTTGAACGAAACGAGGCTAGGTAAGTCTATAATGTTGTTCAATGAGGTAAGTAAAAGTTAAGATTTGCAACGGAAGTCTTGGATTGTGTGAGTTAGTCAGAATAACTTTTACGTATAAGTAAATTTGACGTGTAGGTATATTTCTATGGTTCAAAGAAATAGACATAGATACATAAATACTCGTACACATATACATACTCTCGAAAAACATTACCCTCCTTCTGGGGCAGTCGGGTAATAATAAAGAATTCTCTAATATTGCTCGTTTATTTTTTTTTTAATATCAATTCCTGAATTTTGCTTGGTACTTACCGAACTAGGGGTCGAAAGTGGACGAGGTATGCCTGTCCTTTGTATGAAAATTCAGTCTCGCCCCCTGGGGGTCATGTGTGAGCTATGTTTAGGGGTTGAGAGGAAACAAGTTGTTCAACTTGTTCGTGAACAAGCGCTGTCAGTGAAGGCTGGTCATACCTTAGCGGCCACGGCTTATTTTAATTTAATTTAAATATTTGAATTGTGTTTTTTTTAAGGACGCTTTTAACGTTCTGCATCGTTCTCACATGTAAAATTTCAACATGAATGATGTAACCATTATTTTGTAACCATATCTTCATTTAAAAGAGTGTCCGTGGAGTTTCTTGCCCGTTCTTCTCCATAGGTACCTACTATGCTTTGGAATGGGCGCCTAGCTTCATCTTTTTGACTGACCGACCCCTTGACAATTCAAAAGTGCCTGCAATTGGTTTAATTGAAATAAATGCTTTGAGTTTCAGTTGAGTTTGACAAACAAAAAATCTTTTTTTAGGGGTCGAGGGGCCGAGAGTGGACTAAACGGGAGGGTTGGGCAGAGGTGTCCTTAAGTACCAACACCTACATTTCGCCAGTTATGTTTAAGTCCCATGTAATAGGGGGCGCGCCTATTGTCATCAACCGGACACAAATCCAGACTCCGGGTTGCTACTGGGTAATCTCAGATAGTCACTTTGCCTGACCTGGGAATCGAACCCAGGACCTCATGCTCCGCAGTAGCGCATGTGACCACTAGACCAACGAGGCAGTTACTAACTGAAATGGCAATAATTGACCGACACTGCCCTCAACTCAGGCTCCACGAAATCTTTGTTTGATTTCCCAAGTAGATGCGCAATGACAAAGCACCGGCCATAAGTGCGTGTCGGACCACGCACAATGAAGGGTTCCGTGGTTGAAAAGAATTTATCCCAAAAACAAACTTAATGCGAGAAAATTACAAATAAACAATTTTCGGACTTTTTCCTTTTTTTGTGCTGTGAGACCTTGCTTCTTTCCAAATTTCAAGTTCTAGGTAAGTACCCTATAAGTTTTGATTTACTTGCAGTATCAAAATATGTCGCATAAATGGCCGTATTTTTTTATTGGGTTGACTTAGAACCTTGATTTTTTTAGAGCACCAATGGACCATAGATCTACGTATTTGATTTCAATTTTAACTTGATATCTCCACGCGTTCCTGAGAAAAAGGGTCTTGGCAGACTGACAGACAGACGGACATCGAAGTGATCCTATTATGGGTTCGGTTTTTTTTCCTTTTGAGGTACGACACCCTAAAAACACAAATTAATACACTATATTGAAATAAGGCTACACTATAAGTACAAACAGACACAATAATAATACACGCGTACAGTACGGCAAGACTCAAAGGTTCCATCGTGTATCTTCGGGAAAACCGAAATATAGCGAATAAAATGTTACTATCGACCAATATAAATTGATTTATATTGCCACCTAAATTATTATAGAATGACGCACTAATACCGTCACTCTTGGACCAGTATTTCGGCAAAGTTCGGTTTTTCCGAAGGTAAACGATGAAACCTCTAGTCCTGTCGTACTTTAGTAGCCTGTCAACAGACTACTATTAAAAATTTAGGGCCAATTTCACCAAACTGTTTATAATCGGACATTACTAAATCAGCCATTAAAATAAACTCCGATTTTAATGGTATTTACGTTCGCGACGGTTACCGCGTCGTGAAACACTACCTACTTTTAATGTCCCGTTAACATTTTAACAGAATATTAAACTAACTAACATGGTTTGGTGAAACTAGGTTTTAACATAAGTAATTAACACTACAAAATCTTCAACACCTATCACATGACATCATCCAGATTGACAAGCGGAGACAAATCCAGCAAATGTCTTGTCGTAGTGCGATACGGAATTATTGTCAGCCGCGCATAATGGATGTGACGCTTTCTCATAGCCGTACAATATACGCTGTACACTGCAGTGCAGAATGATGGTAACATTATAGAAATGGTTGCAATAGATAAGTACCTTTTCATATGGGTATCACTCACAGAAAATGCTTGTTTACTGTTTGTTAGAGCCAACAAGAAGATATAAAACCTCTTTAGATTTCATTATTATTATTTTTAATTTTTAATATTTTACATCGTCTTTTGTTTTCTTCTTCTATAACGTGACATCTCATGTATGCACAAAACTAAATAAATATTTTATAATATTCCATATTTTGTTTGCTTATTTCTAACAAAATTGGTGTCGAAACCAGGGATTGAACCAGGGACCTTTACCTGTTCTATATTCTTCCTCCTGTGTGATTAAAGCAACGTTTTCCAATAGTTACCTATAAATATTTTCAGATAATTATTGAAGAAAAGAAGAAAAATCGAGCGCAGCGAGGTTCGAGTATGAAGCAAATCAAAAAGAAAAAAACATTGCAGTGCAATTTATGATCTCTACCATAAAAAAAAGGGTGAAGGAAAACATCGTGAGGAAACCCGTGCCTGAGAGATGATATTAATTCTCGACGGCATATGAAGCCAAGTCAGAGGCCCACACACACCCAGGTGTCGGGTTCACTAACAAGAACACGAATGCTGTCTTACAATTAAAACTCGATCTAGATTTAAGTTAAGTATATCGGAACGTCATGATTTACTCAGTTAGATTTAGACAGACACGTGGGCAGAAGATGGGTTTCGTGCAATGAAAACACACTGGGTGCGATACACGGTGTTTAAAATCACAATCTAACACAATCACTAAGCACAACGAATCGAATACAGTTCCGTGGCGTAGTAACCCCGGTGTTGCTCCGATGCGATCCGACACTAGACTGTCCTCTTCTCGCCATGAGGTTAAAACATCACGACGCTGTAGAAGCGCGCTGTAGGCGTTGGCACCTCACGTGATGTCGCCTGTGGCGCGCCTGCGATTCGTTACGCGTCCGTACTATTGACTGGATCCGACAAGTATATAAAATCTGTAAGTTAATATAAATTGAGATAAGTATCCATTATCTAGCAATAATCTAAAACATGTCAGAGCCTATCTTCTCACGTAGCTCGTAAATCTGCTTAAGGATTTAATTAAGTCTATTACAGATAGTAACGGTCTATGAAACTGACATAATTTACTGCGTTCATTCACTATAATCTGCTAATTATGCACTTCTGTAACACGGTTTTCGTGACAATCTATCATCGTGGGATGTTAGCTGTAGTTAGTCGTCGATTCACCTCTTACTCTGGTTTGAATTATATCATAATTTTAACAGTCCTTTACACAAAAGCAAACTGAGTAAAAATAATTGTAAAGTAAAGAAAATCACTAATACTGACTATAATATTATAAATGCGAAAGTACGTTTGTTTGTTTGTTACCTTTTCACGCTTAAACCACTGAACCGATCATCCTGAAATTTTGCATATACGTTGTCAGGTGTACAAAAACGGACATAGGGTACCTTTAATCCCGAAAAAAATAATATTCCCGAGGAAAACAACAATAACTTTATTATGATAATAGATGGCGCCACGTGTCTTTCGAATCATGATTGAATTATATTATTACAAACAAAGTACAACCCGAATTGACAAATTCTAAATTAACGCAAGCGAAGCCGCAAACAAAAGCTAGTAATTAATGTAAAAAAAAAAAACATTTATTTCAGGTCATTGACCCATATTAAATACAAAAACACAATTCAAAATGAAAACTGATTAAATATGTAATAATTAATGTCTAATAAACAATGTCAGTAATAAATAAATAATGTCAAAGTTAATATAAAAATCCTCATCAACTACGTAGCCTTTTCCCAACTATATTGGGGTCGGCTTCCAGTCTAACCGGATGCAACGAAATACCAGTATTTTACATGGAGCAACTGCCTGTCTGACCTCCACAACCCAGTTACTGGGAAAACCCCTTGGTAAGACTGGTTGTCAGACTTGCTACAAAAATATTTTGCGTTATTTTAATTTATTCTGTGCTGTACCATTTTCCGTGCACTGTAGTGTACTAACGTAACCGAACGTCACGTGCGAACCAATCACAGGCATTATTGATCCGTGACGTCATCAATGGCCATTTTGTTCAACTTAGCTCTGATTTGTCAAACGATTGGAACTTGTATGGGAAATGTTTTCTGAAACTATTGCCGTATTATGATAAGTATGAAGAGATTGTCATTTCTCGTTGAGATTGAAGTATAATGGTCACACTTTTATTCAATGAGATTGGCAGGTACTTGGGAATTTAGTATGAAGCAAATCATAGATGCAATCAGCTCAGCTAACGCAGTTTGCTGTTGCTATGAGTCCGAAAGTACATAAGTTCCAAAGTTAGCCTACACGATAGGCTCATAATGTCTGCCGCTTGACGAATCATAATCGAATAAGGTATTAAGTAAGTAGTTACTTAATACCTTATTCGATTATGATTCGTTATTATCAAGGTGTAGACCTTATTCAGCTCAATTCCGCTTTTGTCCTTAAAAAAAACAATTTTGTATGGAATGACTAGGAAAGCTGAACGCATCTTTAAACAAAAAGTTTTTTTTTTATAGGGACAAAAACTGAATTGAGCTGAAAAGTATAGGTAAGTAGTTGGTCTCTAAAAATAGACTAGCCAGATCTTGGGGCAATTAATGCACCTCTTTTTGCAAACTAGTAAGTGGCTGGTTTTTAAATTGAGAACTTGTCAAACTCTACTTTGGCATTAGGTACTTAAGGTACGAAATTAAAAAAATCTTTGCAAAAAAACGTATTTTTTAATTTTGCGGGCTTTATTAAAGGAATCACCAAAAGAGTTTGACAGGTTCTCAACTTCAAATGCTTGGTGATACTCTTACTAACATTACAAAATTAGAAAAAATAGGTCGACAAGGTTGCAAGAATTACATGACATGGACACCCATATAACCTCATCATCATTCTCCTCATTCTCTCATTCTGTGAGTAAGGATAAGGGCAGTAGCCCTTATCCCAATTTATTTGGAGTCGGCGCAACATATCTTTCTCTTCTGTACTTCTCTATTAGTCGTCATCTTGGTAGTCACTCCCTTTCTAGACATATCATTTTTCACACAGTCCACCATCGTTTCTTTGATGTCCCTACTCGTATAGCCATCGACATTAATACTCTGACAAAAAAAACATTAATAGACAGTTTTTGTCTTGTCGACATTTTACTCATTCCTCCGCATCTCATGACCCACTCAACCTATAAGCATAGTCAGCCTGTAATATTCCCACTGCTGGGACACAGGTCTCCTCTCTGTGAGAGGGAGCGGGCCGTAATCCACCACGCGGGCCCAGTGCGGGTTGGTAGATGTCACAAATCTTCGAATTTTTGGTTCTAGGACATGCCGGTTTCCTCACGATGTTTTCCTTCAACGTTTTAAGAGCAGTGGTGATGAAATAATTTACACAAAGTAAAGCGCCTGTCAGGGCTCAACCTATGATCGCAATTAAATATGGCATAGCATCCGTCTTATGACATACATCTTGAACGTAGCATTAATACAGCAAACTCCATTGTAAATAAAAGCATTCATGTGTAAATATAGTACAGGAATGATTGTGCATATTATTATCTGTGTTAGGCATCAAGAACGGGTATTGGCAAGGCGTTCTGTCAAATAGACTAAGATCGAGTGGACTCCTCGATGTTTTAATAAGAATGAGATATGTTTGAGCGTGTGACTAAACGAGATACATAGTTGCTATGATGCTGCTGTGTGGTTTTTCTTTTATACCTGGTTTGTAATTATTTTTATGCTAGGCAAAGACGATGTTACTCAAGGGTAAAAATTTTCGACTGATAGGAAAGTTTTATTGCAAAAAATTTCTTCACTACAAGTCGAAGATGTTGAAATAAATGAATAAAATCCCCTCATCGTCCTCTAGTATATAGGTATATTTGAGGAAATGAGAGTACCTAAGTATTAGGGGTACTACTTGCCTATAAATGCCTGTGCTTATTCCCGAGAGGATTACTAAGGCCCGTATTTATAATCAAGTAAAAGTGATTACTTCAGTAAAAGTGATTAATCAAGTAATGATTTTCATTCTATAGTTCAGTAATTGCTTGAAGTTAGAACTGTCAAAGGTTAGAATTCTTAGCCAAGTAATAGTCACCATTTTCTTTACTTAAAAACTGAGAATTCGACCATTTTGCGTTTTATTTTGCGGTTATAGCAATGGGAAGCATCGAAACGGCTTTTGGTGTTATAGGTAGGTACTACCGCAGATAATGACAGTTGGAGATTGAATTTGCTGAGCATAGAAATCGCTTCGTGATGTGGATCCATTTCATAATTCATTATAATCATCATTAATTTATAGATAGATATTGGATAATATTAGAAATACATGCAAGTTGTTATTACCTATATTAGATATAAGTACTTACTAGAAATAACTATTGCATTAGGTAATTAAGACCTGTAATAATAGTTGTGTTATAACTTATAAATAAATAAATATTTTTTTTTTTTTTTTTCATTTGAAAATTGTTTTATTGTGAGATTTCGCTTTTCCAAAAGTATTAAGATGAATATGATTTACGGAGAATTATCAAGCGTTGATTCTTACTGAAACATTTACTCAAGTGAGTAACGCATTACTCGACTATACTCGTAGATTAAGATTTTGTGATGAAGAATTCTATCCTGAATAATGACTTCAGTAAGCAATTATGTAGCAGCAAGTAATTGCTTGAATATAAATACGGGTGTAGAGTAACCCTTTGGGGAACAGGTAATAAGTATTATATAACATAAAAAAAAAACAATAAAAAGTTTATTTCGGAACAATAACACAAAACTAAGTACAACAACTCAACAAGTAAAACGATGATAGCTGCAAAAGTATAAACTGTAGCGCAGCTAACAACGCCCTTCTCCAGATACAGAATCGAATGAATTTTCCATGCATAAAAGTGCATAACTACCTAATAGAGGTAAATTAATTAATTTATTATTACTAGTTAAGTAATTTTGATTAATTAACAATTAATTAATCATAACTACTTAACTAAATTTTGATTAATGAATTGTTAATAATAACAAAAATTAAGATAAAAATAAACAGTGCAGGACATAATTATTTGGGATGTATTTTGACGTTGAGTTAATGTGGTGAGCGTAGGGTGAATGAGTGTGTGGGTGAGTGATAATGAGGTGTGCGAGGGGTGTTTGTGGTGATTGTGACAAGTGTGTTGGGTGTGATTGATGAGTATTTTACACTTCCACGAGTTTCTCTGTTTCATCATAATTTCATTCATCATTTTTCACTTTTCATCTATACCAAACCGTGTTACCACTTTGAGGGACCGCATCATTCCTATTAACTACTACGTACTATTATTTATTCTGTGCTACCACTAATAACGAAAGACAATGTAAATGGATTACCTATTTAAGTGGATAGGTAATACTTGTAGAAAATCGAGAAATTCGAGGAAGAGAACGATTACCTAATCCAATTCCTTCTATAGCTCTTGTTCTAAAATGACTTAAGTAAATAAATAAGTAAATAAAAATAACACAGTTTGCAGCAACAGCATTGAAAATACCGGGAATACCTACAAACTATTTTACTTGGTAGCTACTTGTAAATAAATAATATTTTTTGCGCCATCTAAGGGAAATTACTGGAACGATCACAAAAGTGGCAACAGGCGTTGTACTCTCGCTAGTAGTTCAAGAAGGTAAACCTAGATGGCGCTACTTTATGTTTTCTTTACTTTCATTACAAACCTAAACATTCTAGTTGTCCATGAAATTCATAGATGTCGCCTTTTAGCAGCTTATTTTTCATAACAGGTGGCGCTACTTGTATTATACCAAACTTTATTTTAAATTATGTTTTTTTAGTATTAAAGGATAAAAGAAAAATTATTTCATAAACTGACTTTATAATTTTCAAAATTAAAATAATAATCTTATTAGGAACGATTTTTTTTTATTATTGTCAAAAGTATTGTATGCTTTTAGATTATTTACATTATAAAATTACCGTACTTATCTACTTATGAAGCCTGCTACAATAACTGCCTACTTTTTGATACCTGTACATACCTAATAAATCTAGGATGGGTGATAGATTGATAAGTGGCTAAGTAGACCGACACTACAATATGTAAGTAGTAGCCTACTACTTACATATTGTAGTGTCGGTCTACTTAGCCACTTATCAATCTATCACCCATCCTAGATTTATTAGGTAGGTACAGGTATCAAAAAGTAGTAATAATATGTAATATGTAAGTAGTAGTAGCCTACTACTTACATATTGTAGTGTCGGTCTACTTAGCCACTTATCAATCTATCACCCATCCTAGATTTATTAGGTAGGTACAGGTATCAAAAAGTAGGCAGTTATTGTAGCAGGCTTCATAAGTAGATAAGTTAATTAGTTAGTTAGTTAGTTAAGTTAATTTTTCTTTTATCCTTTAATACTAAAAAAGCATAATTTAAAATAAAGTTTGGTATAATACAAGTAGCGCCACCTGTTATGAAAAATAAGCTGCTAAAAGGCGACATCTATGAATTTCATGGACAACTAGATGATGATGATGATGATTTGATTGAAATACCTTCCACGTGTCTGTACACGTGGAAGGTATTTCAATCAAATCACATGGTGTTACAATCAAAGCCATTCCGGCGACTGTCGGTTTCATTTCCAACGGTCTGTGAGCATCTTAACGTTTGTAAAGCAATCACTTACCTACGTAAGTATTAGGATAGGTACATACTTATATATATGCTCGCGTAGGTAATATTGATTTGATACGTAATACCTAAAGATCTTCTCATGAAAGCATGAAAAGATCTTTTCGCGATTCTGGGACAGTTCTAGGAAGACGAAAGCATCTTCCTGTTTTTACCCAACTGCCCCAGGAGGAAAAACTTGCTGCTTTATCATTCAAACTATTTGGTGTAATTGTAGAAGCCCATAAGTGTCTAGTGGGTACATAAATAGGTCTTTATTTTTAACCGACTTCAAAAAGGAGGAGGTTCTCAATTCGTCGGAACCTTTTTTTTTTTTTTTTATGTATGTTCCCCGATTACTCAAAGATGGCTGGACCGATTTGATTTTTTTTTTTTAGTTTGAAAGGGTATACTTCCCAGGTGGTCCCATGATCATCAAGTCATGATCTGATGATGGGATCCTGGAGAAATAGAGAGAACTCTTCCACTTTTATAGGCACACTTGAAGCGATTTGGATAGTTTTTGGAAGAGTAATTTCTTGGAGTGGTCCCATTTCAATTTGGTGAAAATCTGATGAAGAACTTCTGAGATAGACAACGGAACTCCTCAATAAATGATAGCAAATGGACTGGGATTGCTGAAATCTCATGTCTGTTTGTTGTTCACACCAGTTCATAACATAACATCACGCCAGTACGCTGTGAAGGGGTAAGCACATGTGAACCACTAAAAAGTGAAAATTAAAAACTTTTTTACAAAAAAATACAACCGACTTCCAAAAACAACACTACAAAGTGAAAAATAACTTTAATTTCGGAAGTCGGTGGCAAAAACGAAAATACATTTAATCAGACACCGACTTCCGAAATTAAAGTTATTTTTCACTTTGTAGTGTTGTTTTTGGAAGTCGGTTGTATTTTTTTTTTATCTACTTAGGTACCAGTTAGATATTACAAACACATTACACATACAGCACGACAAACGACAATATTCAAAGGTTCCATCGTTTATTTCCGGAAAACCGAAAGTTATCGAATAAAATGTGACTATTCGAGTATCGACCAATAGAAATTGATTTATATTCCCACCTAAATTACTAAAGATAGACGCACTAATTCCATCACTCCCCTAATGGACCAGTCACATTTAATTCGGAAACGTTCGGTTTTTCCGAAAATAAACGATGGAACATTTTGAACGTTGTCGTACAGACCTACATACCTACTTACATAAAGTCATGCCTTTTTCCCATGGGGGTAGGCAGATACTATAGAACGCTTCCTGCTACGATCCATATAATAGTCCTTTTATACTCCTTCGTTCACGTAACCTATTACTGAAATTAAAAAAGGTATACCTACTTATTAAGATGCTTGCAAAAATACAGTCAATATTTCGTCTCTAGAATCAGACTGAAAAATTATTCTTTATTCAAAGGATACTTTTTTCTTCTCCTGAACATTAAGTTGGTTCTGAAGTATTCTTCAAGCATTCGAGTGGGCTCCGCAACGAAATGAGCAGACCACTTAGACGTTGTAACAATCCACTTGAAAATACACTGAATAATTTTATTCACTCACATTTCTGTGAACAAGATGCTTTCAAAATGACGAATGGAAATTTTCAGGACAATAGCCTGAAATATATTTTGTTATTTATTTATCTACATTGGTATTTTCAGGTAAGGAATTAGATATTTTACAAAGGATGTAGGTAGTCTAGTCATGTAAAAATAAAATAAAACGAAATTCAGTTTTAATAATAATTCTATAGTAAAAGGAATAATCACAATTTAAAATAATTATGTAAGCAAAACCGCGGGCAAGAAGCAATACTAGAAAATAGGGCACCTCAAAAAGTTCAAAAGAGGTCAAATTGCAGCTGACAGCCCAAAAATGCCACTCGCAACTTAGAAAAAAATAATTTCAAAAAAATAAAACTTTCGAATGAAGAACACTGATCGTCATAGAAACAAAAATCTCGTAGAGAAAAAACAGACTGTTTGACGTTGACGTCGTGTTGTTTTTTGTCTGAAAAATAATTGAATATTGCAAAAATAAATGATGTTTTCCGATGAAGAAATAAAAGAAGAAATACCGGAGAGTGGTTTCATGCGACCGGGTGATGAAATTATAAGGTGCGATCTTCGTTTTTTTTTTTTTAGATAAATAGTTGAAACGCGGCCATGCTGATTTGTTTTACGTTTGTTTTATTTTTGTTTTATGTTAATTTCGTTGTTTCAGCATACGTGAAGTGTGTCTGAATGATAAGTTTGACAGGAAGGAATTCGGATTCAATGGCGAACCGCTGCTATCGAATTCCGGCAGAAACGATGTACGTAGAACAATATTTTTAGTATCTTTTTTAGTGAGAAGAGCAATAATTTACCATGAGTAAAGATAATGTGATGAAGATTGAAGACCTCGTCAGTTTCATATCGCAACAAGACAGTTTGATTGACAGGTGAGGAATTGTCATTTTACCTGCCAGAGAAATGTCTGCAAGATTAAAACGTCTAATTGACGTTTTCTCATAAGTAAATAAACAAGTTATTGTCACAACCTGTAAATAAAGAAAAACGCCCACCATGCAAGTCATCAAAGCTTCTTTCTATACAACAGTGGCTGAGTTGTTATTCGGGCCTTAGCACAGTGGAAAGTGAGTGAGCGTGTTTCCTTCAACGCCATCGGTCAACGAACGACGCGACGCTATGGCATCTGGTGTCGTTTTGTCTAATCGAGCTTTCGGTTATTAGCCATTCCATTCAAAACACAACATGAAAGGTGTTATGCTTCCCCACTGTTCAGGTAAGTAAAATCTAACACGGGTAACACGCATCACGTCTTTTTTTGCCAATGCGGTAGACACTGACAGATTCTTGAAGTTTAAAGCGAGATTTGGCTCGTGATTTTGGTCAGAAATATTTGATAGATAATAACGAAATGTTTGCACCTGTCGCAAGGATCGCGAGTTTTAGATTAATATTAATGTTAGCTTCAATGAAACAATTTAATTTGTTTGTTCACCTTATGGATGTAAAAACAGCATTTTTAAATGGGAAACTGAACAAGGAAATCTATATGAAATCACCCACATTTTGCCAATTTTCTGTTATATTATGTGCCTAAGTGCGACTTTCATAGCAAACGAGCATAACACCTGTAACGCTGTTTACACACTGACGCTGCAGTAAGCGAAAACCTGGTGCTAACTGATCTTTGTATGATAAGAACCGGTCAAGAGCGAATCGGACTCGCGCACCGAGAGTTCCGTTCTAATTTCTGAAAAAGTGTGCTATTTAGAGACATCGATTTCTTTTTCCTGTAATCTTTACATAAACTTCTATCGCATAGAATAATTTCAGATTTTTCTCATGCAAACTTCGGAGATAAGGGCGGGGGGAACGGTATTTTTTTACATTTTTCATCAAAAGTCGAAAACTATGCGGCCTAAAAATAGAAAAAATGTTTGAGAATGTGCAAACAGCGCTTTTTCATATGATAATACCCCACATGACTTAGGTACCCCAACTTCGAATTTTTAAAACCCTATTTCAGACCCTGCTGCAAAAAAAATAATAATATGTCTTACTTATTTGCAAAATAGTTGGTCAAACGTCATGTAAAACTGTTCCAAATGTCAAGTTGATAGCATTAGTAGTTCTTGAGATATCCAGCTGTGACAGACGCACAGACAGACAGACTGAGTCGCACCACAAGGGTTCCTTTTTACGATTTTGGTACGGAACCCTAAAACTACCGCGTTATGCAGCGAAGCCGCATTGGTAAGCGTTAGTGTGCTGATGACGTCACACTCAAATTAGATAGTTGACAACAATTGGCTTTGAAACAGCTAGACTAATGTAGCAGACAATATAACTTGATTTTCATAATCCTCCTTACCACCAGCTCGACGTCCACCGTTCCATATTCCGTGACGGCTTCTTCTCTGATGGCTTGGAGCAGCAACAGGCCAGGTTTGCGTGGACGGAGGAAGATGGTAACATCGCGTCCCTGGTTTCCGAGCCAGGGTTTGGCACCACTGGCCAGACTACCTTTGGCAAGGATTTGGATGCTGCGCTTAAGAGTGAGATGAAGGCAAGTACATAACATCATCCTTATCTTTCTTCCATGTAAGTGTTCTTACACTCGAGCTGTCAACGGCAGAGGCAACTGCACGCGTTGTTGACCGCCGCCGACGTAAAGCGACACTGGGAGTTGTGGTGTGACGCGTCCGTCATTTTGTCACTCCTGAACTATTTGCAGTCCACTGACAAAGTGGCGGACGCGACATACTACAATAGCAAGCACCGCTTTCGGTCGCCTGCTGCCGGCGACATGTCGACGGCGTGCAGTTGCCTCTGCTGTTGATGCGTGTCACTCATGTGTAAGAACACTTACTTGTCATCATCATCATCCACAGCCCGACTTCACCCACTGCTGGGCATAGGCCTCTCTTTTCTTGTGCCATCCCCACGCTCCTGTGCCAGCCTCATCCAAGTTTTGCCCGCGATGGCAACAATGTCATCCGCCCATCTCGCCGCCGGACGTCGATATCTCGTCTTCCAGTCCTTGGACATGACAGGTGGAGTAAAGCTGTGACCGAATGGCCTCTTTCATAACCTTACTTCACCTGTATCACTGCGCCTTGCCAGGTTTCCTGCCTAACTCCATTTGAGTTCCATAATACGATTTCCGATATCGAAGACCTTCGTACGTCTTCGGATCTCGACGTTTGGAACTTGGTCTATTATCTATTATTTTTTACTAGCACTTCGCGCACGGCTCCGCCCGGGCTGATGTCGGAAAATATCCCACGGCAACAAAAATCCTTCCTTATCCCTTGTCTACATTACAAAGGGAACCTCCTTGCAAAATTTCAGCATTCTAGGTCCAATGGTTTGGGCTGGGCGTTGATGAGTCAGTTAGTCAGTCAGTCAGAACTTTATGAATCTTATTCGTCTCATAAAAATCCCTTGCCGTGGCTTGCCCCTAGTGATATGATCAAAGTCATCATCATCATTTTCCTGCCCTTATCCCAATCTATACAAGGTCGGCGCAACATGTCCCTTTTTTCCATACTTCTCTATTAGTCATCATCTCGGTAGTCACCACCTTTCTAGCCATGTCATCTTTCACACAGCCCATCCATCGTTTCTTTGGTCTTCCCCTACTCTTAACAATCAAAGTAACACAACAATATAATTAATTCTTTAATGATTTCTTTCCTAAGGAGGCTGACACGTCAAGTGCGGTGCTGCAGCCTACCAACAGAAATGGAATCACGTTCAGTAAAAAGAATATTTTCGGAGAGCCTCACGTCGTGTCTTCTACATCAGCTGCTTCAAGTTCGGGAAATACTGGACCAGGTGAGGTCATTCTAGAAGTACCTATCTATGACATGGCTTAGGTTAGGTTATTTTTTTTTCGTTCGAATGACTTGACTCGAGAAATTGCTACAAGTAGGTAAGTAAGTTTGCTTACCTACAAATCTAGAATTTAAATATTACTCCGCAAAAAACTTTTTTACAAAAAAATACAACCGACTTCCAAAAACAACACTACAAAGTGAAAAATAACTTTAATTTCGGAAGTCGGTGTCGGTGTCGGTGTTAAATGTATTTTCGTTTTTTGCCACCGACTTCCGAAATTAAAGTTATTTTTCACTTTGTAGTGTTGTTTTTGGAAGTCGGTTGTATTTTTTTTGTAAAAAAGTTTTTATTTTTCACTTTTTAGTTGTGTACCTACCCCACACAAATTCTAATACCACTACCTGCAAAACAAACTAGAACATCATCCATATAAAAGTGGGGAAAAAATACCTATTATTGAAGCTAACTCAAAAACTACCCAAGCAAAGTTAATCAATTTTATATGGGACCAACTGTGATGCTCTCGAATAAAACAAAAAAAAATCCAAATCGGTCCAGCCATCTTCGAACGAATTGAGAACCTCCTTTGAAGTCGGATAAAAAGACTAAACAACTGTGTAGTAAAAAAATATGTGTTTCGCGAGTGATCATAATTAGGTACTTATGTACTAGCACAGATTAATACAGATGGGACACTCCGTAAAATCATTTAAATAAAAAGCGACTCTTGCACACACTATAAAGTGCAATTCAGGTCGCAAAACCCTTAATTACCTACAGATATATTCACCTATAAGTTGCCTCTCTTTCTATCGCGTAACCCGCCGCGTCGCGTGACTTGTGACTCGTTAAGGTTGTCTTCTTTTACGACGCAGCGCGTGAGTGAGTATCGAACTAACGTGCGAGCCGGCCGGTGCGCGGCAGCCCACACTGAATTGACCCAGTGAGATGAGCCCGCCGCATACTTGTAGCTTCATACCTAAACTGCGGAGTGTCCCAACTGTATTAGTCGACGTTCGCACGGACGTGATAATATCGCGGCGATTTCTCTTCGCGCACTGGATTTTCAACGCTTTGCTTAGCGCCGAGAGTGCAAAATCCAACAGTGTGTTTTTTCGACGCGCTAGAATGTACTCTGTTATTGTTAAGTTGGATTCTCAACGCTCGACTCAACAGCGAGAGTTGAAAATCCAGTGCGCGATAAAATCCCGCCGCGATTTTATTACGCTCGTGGGACCGGGGGCTAAATCTGTGGTACTAGTACATTACGTAAAATTTTGTTTATGTATTTTCTGGAGATAAATAAACATATTTTTTTATTACTGTCGACGTATCTTGGCGAGTCCGAACTTCGCGCAGAAGACTGCGCAGTAACATTTTTTAGGAACCAAATGGTGACATGAGGTAGTAAAGTATTTTATGCATGACATCATTAATCTATAATAAATTGCCTGATGACATTAAACAATTACCAATGCTCCAGTTTGAAAAGAAACTACATTCATTATTCATAGAAAAATGTTACTATGATGTCAAAGATTACTTGTGTGACAAAAATATTGTATTCCCATGACAAAAAAGGAAAAATAACTATCATTTTTTCCCACATAATATGTATATTGTGAATTGTATTTGAATGCCATTTAAATTGCTTGTCTTTCCTCATTTTTTTTTTAAATTTTTGAATATTTATATACTCGTAAGAATATAATTTGCAATATTGTAATAAGGAATTATGACTTATATGACTTGGAATTGAATTTGTATGTATTAATAATTTGGAATATTTTAATAATGTATCGAGACTAATTTGACTAATTGTATTAAAAATTCTGATTTATATTTTATTATTGTATGCCTCAACGGCGGGACATAGCTGAACTTATTTTAATTATTTAAGACCTGCATTTATGTGTATACCTATAGTCCACAATAAAGATTATTTGATTTGATTTGAGGCAATTATGAGTAAGTAAAACACGCGAAAGTTCGCAGAGCCTATGTTCAGTCTCTCCAAGATACGTCATCCGTAATCCACATAGAATATGATCTCTCGCGACACACATATTTTGTCACTACTCACAGTTGTTAGCCGAGTCTTCTTAGCGGAGTAATATTTATTTTCTTTACTCGTGACTTCTAATTCAAATAATTTTCATACTTTGCCTATTAAACGGATTACGCTTTGTAGATTGTAAAGGTACCCAATTTATATTTTGTGTGTATAAATCATTATTATCAACAGCCTATTATTGTCCCAAAGTAAAAGACCTCTCCTTATATAAGGCTCCTACAAACAGGCGCGATTATATCGCGTGTCGCGCCTGTTTGAAGAAGCTTTTGTACAAGGTACAAAGTTTGGTTGTATGACATCGGGGCTCTTTTGAACGCAAAAAATAGTTGATTCTCGCTACGTAGCGTCGTCGCTAGAATGAGTTACGATTGCTTTCTCCGCTATAAAACAGGCATGGACAGGGGCAAGGGTCAGAACACGTGCAAGGTGGACAAGGCAGACCCTCGCTCCAAATTTCATTACGTGAAGTACGTGAAGAGACATGGACGGACAGTCAAGCTATGGGAGTGCGGCATTTGTAAGTATTTGCGTATTTTCTCATTTTACCCCGATTTCCGACTGCTTCGTTGGTCTGGAGGTCGCAAGCGCAACTGCTGAGCATGAGATCTTGAGTTCGAGTCCCGGTTCGGGAAAAATGTTTTTGGGTTTTTCCATCAGGAATTTGTCAGTAGCAGTTCGGAGTCTGGATTTGTGTCCGGTTGATGGCAATAGGCTCGCCCCCTATTACATGGGAATGTGAGTATACTATAGGTACGCCTCTGCCTAGCCTTTCTGGGAATTCAGGCGTAATGTTGTTATGTGTTACCCGATTACGAAAAATAAAAAGGAATAATTGGGTGATAAGACGTACTTAGCAGAAAAAAGATTTTCGTTTCTAGCAGCATTTGACATTACATTTTCGTGATTCGTGGGTACATTTACAAAAATTTTTCCTTACCACTAAAAGTATTGGGATCGAGCTTATAACACGTAGCGCAGCTAAGGTACAGTCCGCGAGGCCTAAGCTGAGCTTTTGCATTTGTGTGAGTGATCACCAAAGAAGCGGAGTTGCGTCGCGCAACGGATGCACCGCGCCTCAGGCCGATTGCCAAAAAGCAGTATAAGCCGGTTTTAAACCAAGCAAAGGACGCGGCGCGCTCTATGCCGACGTTACACCTACACTATCTATGTGTACTCACACAAATTAAAAGCTCAGCTTAGACCTCGCGGACTGTACCAGTCGTCAATAATCTGTTCAACCGTGCCATTATACCTTTCTCATCTAGAAAAGCATATTTTCTTTTTGTTCTATAGTTACTATTGTATTGGTTTTAGACACTACTTAACTATAGCGTCTAGATCTAGAGCCAATCAAAACGCAGAATAACGTTCCCAAATTGTACCTATAAAAGCTTTTTGTGAGATCTACTTCCATATTTTTATGAATAATAATGGTGTTACCACTCCGTTTTCTCCCAGGCAGTCGCGAGTTCCAACACCAATACACGCTGATGCGTCACCTACCGACACACACAGACGAGAGGAACTTCCACTGTGCCTCCTGTGGCAAGAGCTTCAGACAACTGTCCACTCTGAGCCAGCATCGCGCCATACATTCTACTGAGAGGCCTTACGCTTGCGAGGTATAGTATGATGCGTCACTTACCGACACACACATACGAGAGGAACTTCCACTGTGCCTCCTGTGGCAAGAGCTTCAGCCAACTGTCCACTCTGAGCCAGCATCGCGACATACATTCTGCTGGGAGGCCTTACGCTTGCGGGATATAGTATGATGCGTCACTTGCCGACACACACAGACGAGAGGAACTTCCATTGTGCCTCCTGTGGCAAGGGCTTCAGCCAACTGTCCACTCTGAGCCAGCATCGCGCCATACATTCTGCTGGGAGGCCTTACGCTTGCAGGATATAGTATGATGCGTCACTTGCCGACACACACAGACGAGAGGAACTTCCACTGTGCCTCCTGTGGCAAGAGCTTCAGCCAACTGTCCACTCTGAGCCAGCATCGCGCCATACATTCTGCTGGGAGGCCTTACGCTTGCGGGATATAGTATGATGCGTCACTTACCGACACACACATACGAGAGAAACTTCCACTGTGCCTCCTGTGGCAAGAGCTTCAGCCAACTGTCCACTCTGAGCCAGCATCGCGCCATTCATTCTGCTGGGAGGCCTTACGCTTGCGGATTATAGTACGATGCGTCACTTGCCGACACACACAGACGAGAGGAACGTCCAATGGGCCTCCGGTGGCAAGAGCTTCAGACAACTGTCCACTCTGAGCCAGCATCGCGCCATACATTCGGCTGAGAGGCCTTACGATTGCGAAGTATAGTATGATGCGTCACTTGCCGACACACACAGACGAAAGGAACTTCCACTAGACCTCCGGTGGCAAGAGCTTCAGACAACTGTCCACTCTGAGCCAGTACTAGTATAAACTTTTAATAACGGAGTTTTCTATCAATAAGATTTTGGAGAAATGTATTGCCTTTTAGATCTCTAAAATCCTGTGATACCCAGCTAAGTCTCAGTTGCATATAGCACGATCGATGATTAGCATGCCCTAAACACAAGACGAATACGTATTGCGTGGTCCTTAATAGTCCTTATCCTTTATTCCTTTCTACCCAGGTATGCAACAAAACCTTCAACCGTGTGTCCACCCTGATCTCTCACCGCAAGACCCATTCAGATGAAAAGCCGTACAAGTGCCACATCTGTCCCAAAGGATTCCATCAAAAAGGTTACCTTTATCCATTCCTTTATTTTTCTTCTACCCACTCACACGCGCGGCTCCCCTGCGCGACCCACCCTCGCGCCTCTTCTCCGACCATTTTATGCGCGCGCGCAACGGGGCGCCCAGCCACTTATACACGGCTTGTACACAAAACATTCCTATGAATCGCTATGTTACAAATCAGCTGTTCCCTACATTTATGTTCGCTTAACTCGTCAAAATGTAGAGAACAGCAGATTTTATTTTCGTGATTACAGGTTTGGTCCCATAGTAAGAGTGCGTTTCCACTGAAGCGGAGCTGGGTGGAGTGGAGCGGAGACATGCAGAAATCGATCAATCATAATGGTTGTCCTCATCGTGTCTCGTGCCTCGTCTGTGATTGGACGATTCCTGCACGTCTCCGCTCCGCTCCGCCCAGCTCCACATCAGTGGAAACGCACCCTAGAAGTTGTTCATAACGATGAGTACAATGACCTCTTAAGAGGTTGTCACTTATTTAAATTGCACTTTGTATAAGTTGTACTACATCATCAAGTACTTACCTATAATGATCACAGAATAATCTCAAAATCTTCCTCTTTTCTTCAGGCAACCTCCGCAATCATCTCTTCACACATACCAACGAGCGTCCTTACCGCTGCAATATCTGCTTGAAGGGTTTCAACCAACAGTCCAACTTGGTCTGCCATAAAAACAAGGTAAGTACAATACGGCCAATTAAACGCATTTTTCTTTATTTCTTTCTTTCTTTACGACAACGTTCAAAAATTCCATCGTTTATTTTCGGAAAAACCGAACTTTTCTGAATTGAATGTGACTGGTCCAATAGGGGAAGTGACGGAATTAGTGCGTCAATCTACGAAGTCGTCAATATATAATAATTTAGGTGGGAATATGAATCAATTTATATTGGTCGATAGTTATGTTTTATTCGCTATATTTCGGTTTTCCCGAAGATTAACGATGGAATCTTTGAATGTTGTCGTAGGTAGGTACTGTAAGAAATCTTGGTAATTACTCGATTTATTACACTTACATCGAGTTTCAATAGTTTCATCTATGCTGGGTTCGATTTCTGCATGGAAAATTTGCCTGGCCTGCCGATATAGGTACCTTAAAACATTTATGATATGGAAGAATCTCCTGATTAGTAAGGGCAGGAGAATAATGATGAAACAGAAGATATTTCAAGAGCAACTTCAAAATGCGTTCTTCTAGTTACCTATGCCAATCATAAAATCTAAGCGGTTTTTTATTTTGGAACGAAGTTCTTTAAATTTAAAGGCTCCTTTAGACAGGTGCGACGCGACTCTAGTAGAACAATGTCCATGAAATTGTCATAGAAATTGTCCTCCTAAAACCGCGTCGCGCCTGTCTGCGGTAGCCTTTACGCAGCTTGTGGTAGGAGTAAACTATCAGAAAATGTGACGTAACGAACGAAAGAGCATTATGATGTTTTTGTTATTTTAATGCAGAGCCATCTAGTATAGTTTTTAGAACACTTTTGACACTT
This sequence comes from Cosmia pyralina, assembly GCA_946251885.1. NCBI lineage: Eukaryota > Metazoa > Arthropoda > Insecta > Lepidoptera > Noctuidae > Cosmia > Cosmia pyralina. The sequence continues at coordinate 16,684,183 of OX276342.1, read as the reverse complement.
GAAACTTGAGACCATATACTAGATGGCTCTTTATTAATACATAATTTACAACGAAAAGAACTTCGTTCCAACCGGGTGTCTCACGACACCTTCCGACTTTTTTTTATCCAGGGTATAATAGTCAACTATAAAATCTAAGCGTTATATTTACACAGGCACATCCGGAGGACACTTCCACCAGTCCCATATTGCCCGTCGGAGGACGATCAACCACTCCACGCGGTCCTCGATTATCGACAGACACACAACCTGAAACTACGAGGTAAGTGCCAGTCATGTTACCATTACCATCTCGTCGGGTTTTCTACCTCAAACGTAAATTATAGATACCTAATGTGCCTTTCCAAAAGTTTTAAACAAATTCGTTTGGTAGGTACAGTATTTTTATCTCACATAGCGACACGAGCTTTACTTGTGTTTACCAAGTGTACATACACGTTGTGAATGTGTGCGTCATGACGGAGTAGTGTCAACACATGACACGCTCGCACACACACTCTTCCGTCTTCGCCATTGTCTCAGCCGGTATTAAGAGTTCCTGCGCTTACACACACATACACAGCGTGTTTGTACACTTGATAAAAACAAGTAAAACGCGCGTCGCTTCGTGAGATAAAAATACTCTACTGAACAAAGGTTCAATTTACATTTCCGTGGAACGGAATGGAAGCGAATTTTTGTAACGAAATCTTATAAAGCTATATGCCAATTGTAGGTACTCGGTATGATGTAAAAACAAAACAGGTCGCGCGTCTTCTTTGGGAATTCCCGCAGCTAGCAGTTCGTATTTAATACTAAAAACAACCCCACTGCCGTATCTTTACGTTGACATCATGGTGGGGCTTGCGCGCTTAAACTCTAGGTCTGTGCCGGTAAAGTTTACTTTTCCGGAACAGGTCTAGGATGAGGAGTCAGACCAAGTGAGATACAGAAACCAGTAGGGCAGCATTTAGCAAGCTGATGGGCAGTAGCGACTCCACGGACCCTATCTGTGAGGGAAGTCTTATTCCCCATCTCTGGCTTGTCTTTATTAGCCGGCTGGAGTGGACACTGATGAGGAACAGAGTTCACACCTTATTCTTGCCTTTATAGGCCAGCTTGAGTAGAGATTCGTAAGAGCAAAGGTGCTCAGAGGAAGAAAGGATTCTGTCCAGTAAGTGCTGGTAGGGGTCTTGCCATCTTCCGGGCTCTGAGATTATCCTGATAGCCGTGGAATACCTCTCCACTCCTGAAGCACCTCCGGACATGTTGCCCCCTTGTCGCTACGTCACTAAGTGCTAGCGACAATTTGCGGTGACCGACTATTGAGTTTGCAAGTCATACCCCCTGGCATTTTTCCCGTAATTAAACATTGACCAGGTAGGGGTTCTAATTCTAAGTAACCAGCCTATTAGCCATCCAAACACATATTCCAATATCTTTGTTTCCATATCCTGCAATAGTTCTGCACCAACAGGGAATTGTCCTTGGGTGCACTTGCATAGTGCGTCCAGGGGTAACTGTCGGTTGGTTTCTTTAAAAGCATCTAACAGGCCTCTACCTTTCCAGGACTCCTTGGTCCCGGGATGTCAAAGAATTTTAATAATAAATAATAAATTTTTCACTAAATAATTTATTCATGATTGTTGGTTACAAAAGGCTTAAAACTATGTTAATATTGTATCATTCATTAAAAAAAAATCAACTAATAAAATCACTTATGTCAAAAATATCAAATATCATAATGTCATCTCGTCACATGAAGCTGGATGAGTCTCCCCAGCATTGCAGACTCTGGCCTCTCAGAGATCATCCTTAGAATCCTGTTGGCACCCCCCCGAATCCGGCGAATCAGAGAAGCTGTTTTCGCTTGTAGTACGTTATACAATGGACATAAAGTTATCATGCTTTGTACAATTTCGTTACAAAAATTCGCTCCCATACCATTCCGCAGCAATGTAAATTGAGCCCTATCATCACCTCCGATTTATTGACACCTCGAAGGACAAGGCAGAAAACTTTACTTTTCAAACTGTAGAAAAGATATAAATTGTCACTAATTAGATTCTTAACGGTCTTTATAATATTATGTTAGTTGAAGAATGTCAACTAACCTAATATTAAAAATGTAACCATTTTATCTACTAACAAGTTGCACTCGCAGATTCTCAAGTAATAGGAAACTTTTAACGAGTTCCAACAAATTACTCACGCTGCATTTAATCAGTTTCTTCTTTACATAGAATCTTTGATGATAAATCAAGAATGTTTTATTGGTAATGAGGTGGTAAGAGACTGTTTCTTGAATAAAAATAAAATAAATAAACTTTTATTGCAGAATCACTTCCATATTTGTTAGTAGCAAAGTAAACTTATAAACTAGTGTTAGTAACATTTATTTTAAGCTGGGTGAAGCACACCATTCCTGGGGAGTGTCTACTTGACTGCGTGCAGTCGTATCTACCACCCCAAGATCGGAGAGTCCCACCTATCAGCCAACATTCTAAGAATGGTGTTGGGGCTACCGCGCACACGGCGTAGCAGCGATGCGCATCTCTTGCGCATGATGGCCGGAAAACTATCCACATCCGCGTCGGAAAACATGCCGGACGCGCTACAAAAACGCGGCAGCCCCATCAACACCCGGAACGTGTTGTTATATTGTGTGCGCAGGCCACTGTATGCCCTCTATGTATAAGGTCCATTCATGTTATGAAAATCTGTTCTAGAATTTATGACCTAGTTTCCAATGGTTCATTTGCCACAGCCATGGTTTTATGTGAACCGGTACACAAGCACAATGTACACATTTTGAAATGGCCCAACATTGCCGTAGATAAACAAGAAAGACGTAAAAATTTCGACTGCCTCGTTGGTAAAGAGTATTTTATCTATCTAGTGATCGCAAGCATTACTGCTGAGCATGAGGTCCTTGGTCCGATTCCCAGGTTGGGCAAAGTTGAAAGGGTCTTTGCATCTGGAACTCCTTAGTAGCAGTCTGGATTTGTATCCGTTTGATGACAATAGGCTCGCCCCCTTTTAAATGAAACTTAAATATATCGGGCGAAATTTAAGTGTACAAAAGGTACATAATCAGCCTATAGCGTTCCCACTGCTAGGACACAGGCCTCCTCTCTGTGACAGGCAGTGGGTCGTAATCCACCACGTGGGCCCAGTGCGGCTCTTTAAACCTTTCGGGGAAACATGACTGACGTTATGTTAAGTAAAGATTTTGATGATTTTAATTATTTATTTTCAGATCCCAAGCCGAACATTGCGAAGTAACCTCCTCAGTGGGACCATACCTACCATCAGTAGCCGGCCCTTCATCTTCAGACTGGTCTACGAAACCCACCACCCAGCTTTCAGACATCTGGGACATTTCCAAGTCTTTCCAGGAACCGAGTGACATTTGGAATGAGGGACCATGGGGCTCTATGAGCAATGGGGTGGTTGTGGACCCCATAAAGACGTACCATATGGGGGTGGCGCTGGCTACTAGACAGACCCCGTTTGCTTTGCTGAAGTCTGAGAATGGAACTCCTGTGTTGGTGAAAGTGGTTGATACGAAGCTTCCGGGTGGAAAACAGGTAGTTACATCATTGTTTTTAATTTACTGTGGTAGATAATTCATATAGAATAAGCTTTGTATGAAGCAGTGTTGGCCTATGCTGTGGTAACGGCCCTGACTTAGGAGCTGTATGTAGGTCGTGAGTTCGAACCCAGGCAGGCGCATTGCTTTGTGTAATTTATTTCATCAGCACTGCTCTCAAAACGGTAAAGAAAACATCGTGAGGAAATCGGCATGTCCTAGAAGCAAAAATTCGAAGACATGTGACATCTACCAACCCGCACTGGATCCGCGTGGTGGATTACAGCCCACTCTCTCTCACAGAGAGGAGGCCTGTGTCCCAGCAGTGGGAACATTATAAGCTTATTATGCTGTATGCTTTGTATATCAGGCTGGTGTTCCCAACTCCACGTCCAAGCGGGTATTTTAAATATAATACTTGAATGTTTACTGTATTGTAAGACAGCTCATAGCCACCTACCTACCCATATCTTTGATTTTAAGGGTACAATTGTAGTTTTATCGCCCATTGTAATGTCTACCAGACAACATGTAACGTTTAAGGTCGGGAAACTAGTTTTGGTCTGTTTTCGAACATTTTGGAGCTACTTGCATATTTTATTTCTTCTATGTTAATTCATTTCCATTAACGTTTTCCTTGGGCTTGCTGCGGTTGGTCCGTGGATTGATGACCATGTTTACATAACGAGACCCTCCGTGACTCGGAAAGGACGTTTAGCCATGCGTTGGTCCCCGCTGTCATTCTTGGATCTTTGACGGTCGTTACGGGTCGTTAGAAGCCCGAAAGTCTCGACAACCAGTCTTACCAAGGGGTTGTAGTATTACCCAGTAAGGTTGTGGAGATCAGATAGGCAGTAGCTCCATTGAAAATACTGGTATTCAGCTGCATCTGGTTAGACTGGAAGCCGACCCCAACATAGTTGGGAAAAGGCTAGGCAGATGATGATATTTGTTGTGTTTTGGTTTAATATTATCTCGCTGGTCGCGGCCCATTCAGGAATGTTTGACGGCGTTTTGTAAAACTCGGCACATTATACCTTACCCAACATTATGTCGTAAATTCCTGTATTTTTTTTTTTTTTTATTTAAATCATTATTTTGATTTCAGATGTTAGTGCCTGCAACGGCTGAAGATTTGCGAGTCGGAGGCAAAATCGTTGTTAATAATGAAGATGAAGATGGTGTCGCACAGGTATCTAAATATTATTTTTAACTAGCTGACCCCACAGGCGTTGTCCTGTCCAAATTTCAATAATCCATACAAAATTCCCACAGAAAATGCACTTTTAGTTTTCCCAAATTTTTTAGTTTTCCCAGCAATTTTTCCAATTTTTCTTTTCTTAGAAACTTTCCTCGGACTTCAACGAATATTTGAAAAAAAAAGTTGCTGAATTGGTCCAGCCGTTCTCGAGTTTTGCGCTTAGCAACACATTTAGACAATCATTTTTAATAAAAATATACAGAGTGAAGTTTGAATGGTTGTTTTCCTCTTATAGAGTCATTTTACTAATCATTATGAACAACTTTTACTATCGGACCAAACCTGAAATCGCTACATCAAACTCGTCAAAATGTAGGGAGCATCCGATTTTTTTTTCGCGATTTCTGGTTTAGTCCCATAGTAAAAGTTGTTCATAAATAATTATGAACAACTTTACTAACTAACTCATAAGAGTACAATGACCACTTAAGAGGCTATGTGCTTTATTTAAGTTACACTTTGCATTAGTATAGTCCAAATAACCTTCTATTCCAGCATGACCCCATAAAACCAAAATTGGAACCAAACGGTGCCGTTCAGATCAGAGTACCAGTAGTGGCGACCGTGGTGCCCAGGATACAACCCAGTGGCAGACTGCATCTTACCGTGGAGGAACCGCATCATGCTTACCACACCGCCTTGTCTGCTGATTGTAAGACATTTACTTACTTATAGACAAACAGTTAGGCTTTTTCCCGTGTCACCGCTTCCGTGGTCCCACAGGAATCACGCATTTTCAAATCCGTAAACTATGAGTGACAATACAGACATAACGAGAAGGAAGACGAAGTGCTTACCCACAAAAAAAATCTGACTTAGTGGATGAAAGGCGATCCATCTTAGACGTAAAATGACGTCAATCCCTTGCTGCGTGAAATAAGGACAAATCAACACACACAAATTTGCATTTTATCATATTAGTTTGATAAATCGGGATTTGAATCATCATTTTAGCCGAAAGACGTCCAGTGCTGGACATAGGACTGCCCCAAGCACTAGGTACTTCCCGCATCCAGCGGATTCCCGCGGCCTTCACAAAGTCATCGGTTCACCTTGTGCCCGGCCTTCCAAAGTTACGTCGTCCAATACGCGGTCACCATTCCAGAACCTTTCGGCCCCATCGGCCATCTGTTCTGCGAGCAATGTGCCCTGCCCATTGCCACTAAAGTTTGATAATATTTTTCGGGCTATGTTCGTTACTTTGTTTCTCCTGCGGACCTTTTCATTTCTGATTCGATCACTTAGAAAAACTCCAATCATAGTCCTCTCCATTGCCCTTTGGGTGACTTTTAGCCATCTACTAAGGCCCATTATGAGCGACCACGTTGTAATTGCTATTCAATTATCCCTTTCGTGACCGAGAGAAGCTCGTGGCTAAGTAATAACAGCCACATGGCTCGATCCATCAGGTTAAGCTACGTTTGCCATGGGTGACCATTTTTAAATACCGAGATTCCTCCGTGCCTCTGAAAGCACGTTAAGCCGTTGGTTCCGGCTGTCATTCGTGGATCTTTGACAGTCGTTACGGGTCGTCAGAAGCCCTAAAGTCTGACAACCAGTCTTACCAAGGGGTATTACCCAGTAATTGGGTTGTGGAGGTCAGATAGGCAGCCGCTCTATGTGAATTACTCGGATTCAGCTGCATCCGGTTAGACTGGAAGCCAATCCCAATAAGGTTGGGAAAAGGCCAAGCAGATTGATTATCCCTTTCGTGACCCAACATTCTGAATCTTCTTTTGGTGCCTCTCCAGTTACCTATTGAAGGTTGGCTATCAACTCCGAATAATACTCCTTGTCATATTTCTACTGCTAATAAAGATGGTATCATATACTCAGTGGGTGAGGTGAACGTGGCGCCGTGCACATCACGTTACGAGCCTTGCGTCGCCGGACCAGCCGCTGCGCCGCACGTGCAGTCGCGACATTTGGACTCCTGCGGGGAGTTCGATGACGGACTGAGGACTAGTGAGTAGAAACTTATTGGACACTACAGGCAGATAATTATCAGGGGCTGCAGTCTCGACATAGAGATCGCTTTACAACCGGAATTGCTTGACAAGCTCGTGATTTTTTTGTGCTTAAAAAGCAATTTTGACCATATAAGGATCCCATTAGGACTTTGCAACAGAATTCAGTCGTAAAGCGATTACTATCTATGTCGAAGACCTCGAGTCAAAGTAGCGCGAACTGGTGCATGGCGTGAATTTTCCTGAAATACATTTATGAGATCCATTCAAATTTAACAAAAGAATGTTCCTATGTTCAGGTACACGAATATCATCAATTTGTGCGTTGCCGCCTCCTGCGCCGTCTCCTCCACTGGACCTCATTTCCTTGGACCTGTTTGAACCGATGGAATGCATACCATTAGGTAGTCAACAACTTTTATACTTATTATCAATATGATAGATGATAGGACATTTTCAATACAAAAATATTGCTAAGATGGTCTATTGACCATCTTAGCAATATAGATGGCGTTGACAGTCTAGTTTGGCGGAATTCTCGACTTGAATAGTAAATTTTTGAACTGGCGGAGCATTAATTCATCCTTCTTTTTTGGGCTTTGGGTGAGTTTCATTCCCGCAGCAAACATTCGTAACTTAACCGATATCTTTTTGATTAAAAGTTTGTTAGATATCACTTAAGCATGTGCTTACAATCATAATTACACAATAATGTCATGTGTCCGGTTTGCTCCAGGCCCACAAATCACTGCAGTCGATAATATCGACCAGGCACCACCTTCAGACGACTCTGACATCTTTATTGAAGAGTTTGAGGTAAGTTACTAAAATATTTACTTTTGGGTCGGTTTTTCAATCGCCAGTTAACTTTTATCCGACGAATAAGTTTGTCATTTTGACAGTTTTTGTATGGATAATATGTCACTCATAATGTTACATTTTAAATAGGTACATTTTCTCAATAAATGTACCGAAGTAAAAATTTTCACTCCGGTACATTTATTGAGAAACTGCGCCTATCTAAAATTATATTTATAGTTCAGAATCGTACCATGCACATCTATCAACAATTTGGCCAAAAAACATTGTAAAGCATTTTATTTAATAAACATACTTTTGTGTAAAAAAGTATTGATTTGACTACCCATTTGTAACAGCGTTCTACAGCGCAGGCCACACTGAGAAGTAAGCGAGTCGAAGCTAAGTTGGTTTAGCTTCGCTCATGTAGGTACCGCGTCTTTTACTATTTCGGTTCACGCTGCGTACTATGAACCTATATTATAAAGTATGAAAATATATTTAAAAAAAAATATATATAGGGTGACTGGTAATTAGTGACCGATACTTAAACACATGATTATACTCATGATAACAAACAACTTTTACTATGGGACCAAACCTGAAATCGCAAAAAAAAAATCAGCTGTCCCATACATTCATGTTCGCATAACTCGTCAAAATGTAGGGAGCAGCAGATTTTTTTTTTTCGCGATTTCAGGGGTGATCCCATAGTAATAATAGTTGCAGATACATGTGGAATTGCTGCCCGTATAGTACTCCCAAAAGAAAACTCCTTTTTTTTCATACATTTTTATACATGAGCTCGTGGCCAAGTACTTCCATTTATTAAGATTTTAATAATTTTATTTGCAGGATTGCATCAAGCTGTCGGGTTCAAAATGAAGAAATTGAACATAGTTTATTTTAATATTTTTTTTGTTTTACCTAGTTTTATTTGTGCTTGTGAAAAGGATTCGGTATTGATTTAGTATTAAGCGAAATTGTAAATACATTATAGGCATGTAACTTTTGGTTTTACTTTTAAAATCCTACGAAACATTTTTAGGCAGTAAAACAACTATAATTCCATTCTTAACACTTATCTTTCATACTACACACAACAAGAGATCTTTAGAATCTGCTCATGTCAATTTACAACAAAATAATATATCAATAAAAAACTGCCAACACAATAGACTAAGGGCTAAAAAAGGCAATTTCCTGTCGTCAATGTAAATAATCCGGGATATTATTATGACGTAGTGATGACGTGTATGATATCGTCGTCTCGTATTGTTGACGGCACGTGGACGGAAATAGGCCCTTTAAGAGTGTGCCACCCCTGACAGCCGGGTTTAGTGTGGAATGCAGGCGGTAGATGGCGTTAGGTGTTGCGACAAACGTGGACTGAAGATAGGGAAGTTTCGTGTAAGTATTTACATTATACCTATTCTATTGTAAATCAGTAAACATTTATGATTGCGTGTGCTAATCCGCGTATTACTGCAATACGTCTTACGACGAATGATAGGCCTTTGCTAGTTGTGTGTGTTTATATGCCAACTGACAGTGCAGAAAATTTACCTTTGTTCACAGATTGTCTAAGTTGTATCAGTGCCATAATAAGTGATAGTGATATCGAGTCTGTTTTTATTGTTGGGGACTTCAACGCGCATCCTGGTGAGCGTTTTTACCGTGAACTATTACAGATTTCTCGATGGAGCAGGATTGGTCTTGTATAGATACTAGCAGATTGCAACTGTCGTCCGAGACGTTCACGTTTGTTAGTGAAGCTCACGGGAGCAGGCGGTGGCTCGACCACTGTGTTGTGTCTGACTCGGCTGTACAATGTATAACAGATGTGTTCGTAAAATACGACGTTTATTGGTCTGACCATTTACCGCTAGTTGTAACTTGTAATCTCGATGTTGTTAGGCAGAAAACGATTGGGAAATACTCTGCTTGTAATAAAATACAATGGGGAGAGAGGAGTGCAGACCAATGTATCACCTGTAAAAATATGTGTAATGCACAATTAAAACATGTTGATTTATCTGTAGACTTACAAAATTGTTGTGGCAAATATTGTAGTGTTCATTGTCACAGAGAGATAATTAATAAGCTATACAGTGATGTTGTGCAAATTTTAAGTTCATGTGGTACTGCCGTATGAATGCAGTCGTGGTAAACGAAAACCCCTGGCTGGTTGGAACAGGCATGTGAGCGAGGCTCATAGGAATGCTAGGTTGGAGTTCAATATATGGTGTTGGTACGGTCAACCATCCACTGGTCCCATTTTTGACGCCATGATGTTAGCACGGAAGATCTTTAAAGGAAAGCTTAAGTGGTGCCAAAAAAACCAGGAACAAATTAAAATGGATTTATTAGCCAAACACCATGCTAATTCAAATTTTAAAGGTTTTTGGAAAGCCACTAATAAATTGAATCCTAAGCCTGGCGTTCCTGTGACCGTCGACGGGATTTCCAGCCCAAGGGAGATAGCTGAGGTGTTCCAAAAACAATTCGGTGTTAAGTCGACATTGGGGCCGCCGTGCGGGGTGTTCAGTGCTGGTCCTGAGCGTGCGGAGGTGACTACTGTTATTCTTGCAAAGGAGATCGAGCATATTTTGAGGAAGATGACAAGAGGCAGATCCCCTGGGCATGACGGACTCAGCATTGAGCACCTACAGCATGCTGGTGTCCACTTGCCTCTTGTGTTGGCACTTTTATTTAATCTGTGTCTGTGTCACTCACATCTTCCTCCTGATCTAATGCGAGCTCTGGTGGTGCCGGTAGTCAAAAGCAAGACGGAAGACGTATCGGACAAGCCTATTTCACTCGCCACTGTCATAGCGAAGGTCTTTGACAGCGTGCTTAATTCACATCTAAATAAGCATGTGCGGCTCAGTGATGCCCAGTTTGGATTCCGGCCTGGGCTGTCAACAGAGACTGCTATTGTGAGTTTGAAGCACGCTGTCAAGTATTACACAGATAGAAATACACCGGTTTATGTGGTTTTCCTTGACTTGTCCAGGGCCTTTGACCTTGTCCCGTACGATCTTCTTTGGCAAAAGCTAGAGGAAACGACGCTGCCTCCGGAGTTCGTATTACTTCTCAAGCACTGGTACCTGAACCAGGTGACTCAGGTGCGGTGGGCAGGAGAGCTATCGGAGCCATGCCGGCCGGAGTGCGGTGTGAGGAAGGGGGGCCTGTCCTCGCCTTTGCTCTTTGGTCTGTTTGTTAATGCACTGATTGAGAGACTCAACAGCACGCGTGTCGGCTGCTACGTGGATGGAGTTTGTTTAAACAACATTAGCTACGTAGACGATATGGTGCTGCTGGCTCCCTCGATCGGTGCTCTCCGAAAGTTACTCAATGTGTGCGAGTCGTACGCTGCGACTCATGGGCTAATTTATAATAGCAGCAAGACAGAGTGCATGGTCTTCAGGTCTGGCACCAGGTGTCCCACTACTGTACCTCCTCTCCTAATGAGAGGTTTACCGATAAAAAGGGTATATAAATTTAAATACCTGGGCCATCTGGTTACTGATGACCTGAGAGATGATAGGGATTTAGAGAGGGAGCGCAGAGCATTGTCAGTTAGAGCGAATATGCTGGCCCGCAGATTTTCTCGATGTACAGACGCAATTAAAATAACCCTTTTTAAGGCGTACTGCACAGCACTGTACTCGGGAGCTCTGTGGTTCACGTATACCCAAAAGGCTTACAATGCTCTGCGTATCCAATACAATAACTCATTCAGGGTATTGTTGCGACTGCCGCGATTCTGCAGTGCCTCGGCAATGTTTGCAGAAGCACGTACTGACGGCTTTGATGCACTATGGCGTAAAAAATCTGCCTCGCTACTTTGCAGGCTGCGTGGCAGTCCCAACACTATCCTGCAATCGATAGTCGCCCGGGCAGATAGCCTGCTAGTGTGGGCGCTTGCAAATCGCACCCGATCTGTTTTAGTTATTAAGTACTAACATAGGCTAAGCTATTTTGTTACTAACACTGTGGACCACATAGTAGTCTGATTAATAAAGATTAAATTGAATTAAATTAAATTTATAAGATTCTTATAACTAGAAAACATTCAACATGAGATTTTTTAATACTTGTCATGTCAAACAAGTCTCACAATTTGTTTTGTTGAATTTGCGTTCGCACTGCACGAAACATGAGTACAGTCCTACCAACTTATCTGTGAACTGAAAGAGGACGGCACCGTCGATGCGTCGACACAATCGAATGAGATGCGTCGGCACAATCGAATGACATTTCAACATGAGGGCCGTAGTTCCAATTTTCGCCATTTCACAGATAAGTTGGTAGGAGTGTAAGTCTTAAAGTCCTAAGACAAATGTCAAGATTTGTTGAGAAAATGTGGTGGTGGAAACATGTCAGTGATATGAAACGTCAAACTTATTCCGCGTCAACAAGTTGTGTTACAATGCGAACGCGAGTTGATACATTGACAAGAAACCATGGAAACCGAGATTTCAACATGTTTTTTTGTGAATGTTTCGCCAGTCAAACACTCGGTTAGTCTTTACAAACAACTGCCAACCTTAATAAACGGTTTTTCAAAGTTTATTAAAGTAATCAGTTTATGTATCTAGTCAAAGATGTCATATTTATATAAAATCATTGTATCTACAGTTTGATTTTTAATTCGACGGCTGTAATTTTTTGACACTTCAGATATCATAAACCTATTCTGTCTTGCCCTTTTTATAAGATACTTATATACTTAACTAGAATTTTTTGGATATTATTATTATTATATTATATTCTTTATTCTTCGGACAACAATGATCCAATGAGTTAGTTAACAATATTATAACTTATTACTAGTGTTAGTAGTTAAAATACAATAGAAAAAATTAAACTAAACAAAACAGAATAAATAGGGTTGTGAAAAGGACATCCCCAAATTAATGCTTAGTGATTGTCCTTCTCACAAAACTTATAATAATTGGAGAGTCGATACTCTCCGTCACAGTTTTAAGAATGCTGTTGCCACTCGCCCGCAACCTTGACAACAGTGACGCGGTTTTCTTGCGAATGACGGCGTGGAAGCCGTCAGTTCGGTTTTGCGCAAATATAGTAGAAGCGCTGCACCATCGTGGCAGTCCCAACAGCATCCTAAAAATATTATTATATTGTACGCGTAGGTCATCCAGCGTTCTTTTGGTATAGTTGACCCAAAGATTCCCCGTGTAAAAGCGAAAGCGTGTGGACATAAAGTACAAAAAAAAAATTAAAGAGAATGAGATCAACTAAAGTATTTGACAATATAAATAGTGTTTGCTCTGTGCAATCAATGCCTTCTAAATGCGTTCCGTTTTTAGGAGGACCGTTTTATTATTGGCAACACATCTGAAATGTCATTCCGTTGAATTAAAAATCAGACTGTAGTACTGTAGTTGTAGGTTTATTGTGCTCGAATTCAGACTTCTTTTCTAATGGAACACTTTACTGGCACTTATTTACAGCAGTACCTTTAGTGTTTATTATGACTCTGTTTGGAGAAGTGGTTAATTATTAGCAATATTTACAACTGCTTGTATTTTTCGTAATGATGTCTTCTTTTCATGGAGTATTCTTTGAATATAGGTGGATACCTGAAAACAACCTAAAACAAATTAATGATACAGTTGCAAATCCAACAATATTAAAAAAGTAATATAATATTGAAAATTGATTAGAAACGGAAAGAGTTTGGTCTTCCAAACTCTTTCCGTTTCTAATCAATTTTACAATTTTTATTTTTTTATTTTACTAGTACTTTGTTATACCATACTTCAAGCGACAGATGGCGTTACTTGCATCGAACTTGATATTAAAAATGTAGGTAATGAAAAATTTATAGTCTTTATAATTATGGTTTTAATACAAATCACAAAACGCCTGGTTCTATTTTATATACAAAAACACTATGTATTGTGGAAATTATATTGTTATGTACATATCAATTATGTTTTGGGAAGTTTAATTAATTTATTTTTTTTAATATTTAATTAGAAAGCACGGATCGATGCGTTGGGTTAGCCAGCGTAATATTTTACTTCAATCAATCTGCCCAGCCTTTTCCCATCCATGTTAGGGTCGGCTTCCACTCTAACCGGATGACACTGAATACTAGTATTTTACTACTATTTTATTTTGAACGCCAAAAACGTGCGTTTTTGGCGTTAACTGCTATAACCTAGCAGGTTTAGTGTTGATTTTTTTGATACGAAAAATTCTACCTGATCTGACTAAAAATGTGAGCATAGGAACTTTCAAAATGTCTTCAGACTTATTATTTTTTTTCTCAATAGTAGCGCTAGTTCGAAGCTCTACTCGCCTTAAGTTGTAAAAATAGTTCTTATTTATTGGGTATGGAAGCTTTAGTAAACTAATGTAAACCGTACCAATACAGCAGTAGGTTTAATGTTCACGGTCTGTAGGATTAATCAACAAGCAACTTGTACTTCACTAGCCTCTACCAATTAAAGTAATTTTATCCCCCATTTTAAAATACTGACAATAAAACTAGTAGTTAAAATTTAACTCATTAAAACACATTCATCCTCTATTCGAGATCAGTCAATTTGCGACTAATGACATAACTGACCAACGTTCGACCGCAAAAAAATCGCACTATACGACAAAAAATCGCCATAACATTTAACAAGAAGAATGCGACAATAAAACGCGAATTATGTTCGTCCAGTTTTTTACCAAAGCCCAACACGTGGCAAACACGCGACCTAAAATATTAAAACTGGTGTTAGATCTGACACGCGGCCTTTCCCACCAATAAATAGAGAAATCTTCTGACAACCCTGTAATGAAAACTTATAATCACACTACAAGGGAAACCCAACCTTCCCTTCCTAATCACAAAGTCACATTTCCTTTCAAATAACTTCCAACCAACTTATCCCAAACCGCCATTAAAATGTCAACCCTACCCCCCAAACACAAAGTTGAATTTGCAAAGTTCTAACAGAAATTAAAATTAGGGTTGTCCCCAATTCCTAATACCGCCCCCGACGGTTATCGTATAATGCGTCGGCACGTGGCGCTGTTCGTTTTTTATCGGTTATTTTCGTGCGAACGGAGTGGTCTGGTGTAGACTGGCCTTACAATGGGTGACGATGGGTAGTACGTATTGTATGTGGAATTTTCCTGGGAAAAAGAAGGCTTGAAGTCTGGTTCTGACAGTAGTTTTAAGATCCGTTTTGTCGAACAATTGTTGAATGCGGTTGAGCTGTTTTTGAGTTTGTTCATCCAAAAAAGCCATACGGGAATTCACCAGACCGATCGATGTGGCAACGTTTAGGGAGGCCTATATCCAGCAGTGGAGATCTTTCAGCTGAAATAATGATCCATGAAAACGTATACATAACTCACCTAGTGTTGGTAGTAGGGGAAAATAAAATATCTGTGCAATCTGATTTATTTATTTATTAGTAGTCGCTACTAAGAGGAGTTCGTGGCTAAGTAATAACAGCCGTACGGGTCGATCCATCAGGTTAAGCTACGCTTGCCGGGGTCGGTCCGTGGATGGGTGACCATCTTTACATACCGAGACTCCTCCGTGCCTCGAAAAGCACGTTAAGCCATTGGTCCCGGCTGTCATTCGTGGATCTTTGACAGTCGTTACGGGTCGTCAGAAGCCCGAAAGTCTGACAACAAGTCTTACCAAGGGGTATCGTATTACCCAGTTACTGGGTTGTGGAGGTCAGATAGGCAGTCGCTCCATGTAAAATACTGGTATTCAGCTGCATCCGGTTAGACTGGAAGCCGACCCCAACATAGTTGGGAAAAGGCTAGGCAAATGACTCGCAACCGGCGTGCGTGTATGACCATATGTAACATATGAACGTAAACGAAGCAGGAGTACCTATCTATGGATCGTAGAAGGTGGCGTTATGTAGTGTCTGCCTACCCCCATGGCAAGAAGACATGAGTTTATATATAACATAACATAGGCCTTAGTGCGAGTTTTTATACTTACTCGATCACGTTAAAGTAAACGTCAATTTGTACTGAAATTGAACAAGCGCCGTCTGGTGACTACAATGGGAAACACAATTATTCCATACAAATTGACGTAAGGTAACGTTAACGTAAACGCGATCGAGTAAGTATAAAAACTCGCACTAAGACCACAGATCTGTACAAAAAAGTCTTCTAAGGTGAGTATAGTCGTCCACCCGTAGTCCCATACAGTCGTCACACGAACAGCTAGCGCATATTTCTAAATATCCGCTGTTAAAATTGCGTTTTGTAACAATTCATTACTATTTTAAAATAAAAATGCACAGTGATACGTGATGTACCCATTATTGTCGTCGCTAAGTCGTGAAACTATTAATAAGTTGTAGTTTAGAAACAGTAGCGAATTTAAAGTTGAAAACCACCTCATTTCATTATTTCTTTTGCATTTCTTTTTAATGTTGCTTAAAATTTTCACATGCTCAGATTGAAGTATAGGTAGTATAGTATATGTCAAAGTTTCATACTTATATATTTTTTCTGGAATTTTCTGTAGTCTCATTTAAAAGCATTAGGCTCTCAAAAATCATTTTACGACTATACTCGCCTTAATGTTATCTGAACCTCTGCCATGCGCCTTAATGTCGCTTCAATGAACGCTACTAAAAGAAGAAATTAACATAAGTATAATTAATGCAATGCTGCCAGCCTTCTGGGCACGTTTCCGGATGACATCGATGCGGACGAGTACTTCGACGCCTAAGTGTCCTTTTGTTTTGAATTTATTTGTATAGTTAGTTAGTTACATTAGTCATTTACATTAATTTTTTTCTTGTTTAATTAAAAATTAAATATATTCTTAGTATAATTATATTTGTTCTTATTCATTGTATTATTTAAAAAGCCAAACAACTTCTAAAATACACATGTAATCCTATAACAAACAAAATCAAATAAACTATCAATTTTAATAAAATATCATTAAAAACAAACAAACACTAGGGCTGACAAATCCCTCTCAAGGGTCCAATCGACCCCCAGAAATATCATTTCATATTTTGATTATGATATCAATGTCACCCAGTGCATACGCCGGGTTTTTTATGTCTTTTGTCCGTTAATACACATATTAACCCATTAAAAGTCGCGTGGCGACATTATATGATATTTCACACGTATAATAAAATCATTGTTGTTATTAATGTTAGGTTTTTTATGTGAGAATAGGGTTTTTATTGGATTAAGAATGTCCAGATTTAATTTCTTGCGTTTGTGTTTGTTGCAATCGATTGGTTTAAAAAAAGAAGAAGTGTAGTTAGTATCTAAAGTTGAAACTAAATCGCATCATTAGTGGCAGTAGCAACAGCATTCTGAAAACAGTGAGGGAGAGTTTCTATTCTCCCATTTTGAGGTATATTTTAGAGAGGATGGGCCAGGTGAGAAACTTGTTGGTACCTTACTTGGTCATCTTCTGTGCAAAATGCTTCAAACTCTTATTTACTAACACTAGCTCTAACATTATCGATTTTTGTTGTCCGAATAAATAAGCTATGAGAAAAAATGATTAGGTACAGGGTACAGCTTACTACTTGTCTTCTTCTTAAATATAACTAAAAAGAAAAGCCCTGACTGACTGACTGATTGACTGACTGACTCATCAACGCCCAACCCAAACCATTGGACTTAGAAAGCTGTTTTTTTTTTTTTTGTAATGTAGACAAGGAATAAGAAAGGATTTTTGTTCCCGTGGGGTATTTCCGACATCCATGCGGGAAATGGTAGTTACACATAGGTATGGCCCACTAGTTAGGCCAAGCTATCGGCTGCTATGGCGATAGCATTTTCCTTAGCACCTACTGGACTGCCAAAAGCCGTAAAGCTGTAATCGGCTCCATCATAACGAGCAGGGTTATCCTGTTTGAAAAACCTAACAGATTTACTTAAATGTTACTAACATTGGAGGACCTCCAGACGCATTCAGACATGTGAAATGGAAATGTATTATCACCAATTAAAAACACGTTCAATTACAGACTACTCGCCCATTCATAAATAAACATAACATTTAAGCACCTGATGGCTCTGACACAAAGCCATTACATATTCCATTAAACCAGCAACCACGATAAAGCCCAGGCCACCCAACTTTTATGAAACGCGACCAATTACACGACAATTTCTCAAACACCAGGAAAACGCGTCTCATCTTATTCGCAATAATTAACGATGTTGCGCCTGCGACAGACGCGCAACAGTCGCGCCACGTTCCCGCCACGCGACGGCCACGCGCCACGGATCAACGCGATTGGTCACAATCGTGCTAGTATGACGACTCAATCGGGATTTTGTTGGCAGTAATGAGGGATGACATTGCTTATTTTTTGGCAGTGATGGTTATTGCTATTGTTATGATATTTGAGTAAATTGTCCGCGATATTTTGTGAATTTGTTTTGTATTAATATCGAGCAGTGGTGGCCCAGCGATAACTACCGCTACTTACGAGTTGTAGGTCATAAGTTCGAACCAAAATAGGCACTTTACTTTGTGTAAATTATTTCATCACCACTGCTCTCAAAACGGTGAAGGAAAACATCGTGAGGAAACTGGCATGTCCTAGAATCAATAATTCGAAGACATGCGACATCTAACAACCCGCACTGGGTCCGCGTAATGGATTACTGCCCACGGTCACCGAGAGGAGGCCTGTGTCCCAGCAGTGGGAACATTATAGGCTGATTAGGATGCTATGCAATTATCCTTATGCATATTTTTTTTTCTTTTTATCTATTGAGCAAGTAATAAGTATGAAATTGCCGTTTATTGTATTAGGAACTTCGAATTGACATAGAACCTTCATGGTTTGAGATTTTTGAGTGAATCTTTTTCCACATGGTTCCTATGAAGTTCTTCTTTTAAAAAATGTGCAACAATCGATTATCAACTTTCAGATGTTTTTTTTTATTCAGCTTAGACAAGAAAGATGGATACTTCGAAAATTCGAGTTATTTTTGAATACGAGTTCCGACGCGGAACTAACGCGGCAGAAACAGCTCGCAATATCAATGTTGCGTTTGGAGAGGGGACTGCCAATGAACGCACCGTGCGATTTTGGTTTAAACGCTTTCGTGATGGAAACTTTGATTTGAAGAACGAATCACGTGGAAGATCGCCCACACAGGTGAATAACAATGAATTTAAAGAGATGGTGGAAGCCGATCCGAGCCAAACTACCCAGGAATTAGCGGCATGGTTTAACGTTACCTTACCAACAGTATTGACTCATTTGCGTCAAATCAATAAAATAAAAAAAATTGACTGATCTGCGGAAAGAAACGCGTGTTGAAACGTGTGTTGCCTTGTTGAATCAATACAGAAATGAAAGAATATTGGATCGAATTGTGACATGTGAGGAAAAGTGAATTATTTACGATAGCCATAAGCGAAAAACGCAATGGCTGACCCCAGGTCAAACGCCGCAACAGTGTCCTAAAGCAAAGCTTACCAATAAAAAGGTAATGGTAACTGTTTGGTGGTCTCAGCATGGTGTTATTCACTATAGCTTTCTCCGATCTGGTCAAGCAATAACGGCGGATGTCTACTGTGCCGAACTCCGAACAATGATAGCAAAACTAGCAGTGAAACAGCCCCGACTCATGAATCGATCTTCACCATTATTGCTCCATGATAACGCGTGACCTCATACAGCACGAGAAACCGTTTTAACTCTACAGGAACTGCAATTAGAAGCCATTCGTCACCCTTCGTATTTGCCAGACCTTGCTCCAACGGACTACAATTTTTTTCGTGATTTGGACAATTTTCTACGTGATAAAAAGTTTTCTTCTCAGGAGGCAGTACAAAATGCTTTCACACAGTTTGTCGAATCTAGATCACGAGAGTTCTATCGCAAAGGCTTATATGACCTTCCTATTAGATGGCAGCAATGTATAAATAATAATGATAATTATATTGATTAATTAAATATGTTAAATTAAAAAAAAAAAAACGAATTTCAATTTTTCAGTACAAATCGGCAATTTCATACTTTAACCCTTAATATAACAATTATCATTATATTATCTTCATTCGAACTTGTATTTTACAAAAACAGATTTAAAGAGAAATCACTTTTATGTAGATGGTATAGGTACCACAAGCACCTACCTAAGTGGAAATTCGCATGCATTTAAAAAGAATAGTGTTTTAATTTTGTTGTAATGTTTAGGTATACCTCTACGTGTCGTCTTAGTTCTACATAGAAGTGCACACACACAAAAACAAATTAATTGTTAAAAAAATATGGGCTTTTGGCTAAGTAGTAACAGCCGCATGGGTCCATCGATCAGGTTAAGCTATGCTTGCCGCGGTTGGTCCGTAGATGTGCGACCATCTTTACATAACAAAACCCCTCCGTGCCTCGGAAAGCACGTTGATCCCGGCTATTATTCGTGGATCTTTGACAGTCGCAACGTGTCGTCAGAAGCCCGAAAGTGTGACAACTAGTCTTACCAAAGGGTATCGTATTACTCAGTAACTGGGTTGTGTAGGTTAGATCGGCGGTCGCTGCATGTAAAATACTGAGTTGGAAAAAGGGGAGACAGATGATGAATTGATAAAAAAAATATCTACAGGTAGGTCCCTATATGAAGTCGGTTGAGAATTTGATTAAACAAAATTATATTTTTCCATCAATTCTCAAATTTATACACGAAAAAGTAACTATCAGCAAACAACAGAAAATAAAGAACACGGAAAACCTTTCAGATCCATTCGAAACTAAAAAGCAATCGTACAAACTATGGCTTTAAAAAAACAATACAATACATATATGCAGATGGTCGGCCCAGGCAGATTACGCGGGCATATACCACGCATCGCTGGAGACGCAAATTGTTCACTAAACTGATTACTACTGCTAGTTCCACATTGTCTTTGCCACCCCGTACCACCCACTGGGCAACTCTGCCCATCTGTGGGAGTTTGCTGGAAGAACTTGGTTTTCTTATTTGTCTTTGTATTTCTTTTTGTAGTACTTTCATATTCCTTGTCATCATCATCATCTGCCTAGCCTTTTCCCAACTATGTTGGGGTCGGCTTCCGGTCAAACCATTCAAATTCCTTTTATTGGTTTGAAATCCTTTACCTATTTAGGTACTTCCAAAAAATTTTTGTAAGATAGTCTGCTGAGCCATTTTTTATGGAGTGACTGCCTACCGGCCTTTCACAACCCAGTTACTGGGTATTTACGAGTACCCATATTTTTTATTACACTAGTCTAAACTCTCAATTCACCAATATTATTTTATGTCTGTTTGGATCTGAGAATTTTACAATATGATTTTAATATACCCAGACTAAACATTTTGATTATCACACTAATAATTATAAAGGCAAAAGTATGTGTGTGTGTGTGTGTGTGTGAGTGTTTGTTATTTCTTCACGCTCAAACGGCTGGACCGATTTGGATGAAATTTTGTATGTACAGCTTATACCCTGGATTAACACATGGGATACTTTTTATCCCGGTCTACGCGGAGCGCAGCTAGTTAACAATAATAACACCTTTCAAATGTAACGGGAATGTTATAAAATAACGGGTTATGTAAGAAAATAAGTATTTTTTTCTCTTCGTGAAATCAATCTCTTTAAAATAATCTCTCAAGTTAAAACTTTTTAGGCGCGTTGAACAATTTTTCGTAGGGGGAAATTTTACAGGTTCGCATCACCGCGACACCGCAATATGCTATGCGTTTTCACTTCTGTCTTCTGTGTTCTTCTGCGTGTTCAGTCCCCATGACTGCCTATTTTTTCTGCTTTCTTATCATTCTCAGTTTTTTTTTTCTTTTTAAAAAGCCAAATACCTATTAGATATTGCAGTCTACCAACAGATTCATAGTTCCATAATATTTCCATTCCCTTCCAGTCATATTATTTCATTGTGTAGTACGCTATAAACCATCAAATTTCTGTATAAATTCATTATATTTCAATGGGGCCGCATTGCGTTTTTGGTAATACAATTTGTGTGCGGTCTGCTTCTCCAAAGTTGATTGCGTTTTTTGATAGTGAACCTCTATAGCTTTAGGGAAATATAATATACCTATAGTTTTCATCAGGGATTGTAATTGAGCCGTATTAGGTTTTACAGAAAACATCGGTATTAAATTAATCAAGTTCTACACTTTTATCACGATAAGTACTTAGCTATAAGTAAAGTAAAGTTTTTTCGAACATTTATATTCTGAAAAGATGATTGTTTAATTTTTGAAAAAAAAAATATACTTAGTGTTAGTAAGAATCACTAGATGGCATTAGCATTAACGAGACATCGATAGTCAATAGAAACCAAACGGAATGAAAACTGAAAGATACTTTCTAAATGAAAAAAACATGATCTTAAAACTACTCATGAAAAACAGATTTAAAAGCAAGTTATTTCTTTCAGATAGGTAATCTGATTTTAGGGAACGCTTAGTATGTATAAGAAACTAGATACTAGTCACCAGTATTCC
This sequence comes from Cosmia pyralina, assembly GCA_946251885.1. Classification (NCBI taxonomy): domain Eukaryota; kingdom Metazoa; phylum Arthropoda; class Insecta; order Lepidoptera; family Noctuidae; genus Cosmia; species Cosmia pyralina. The sequence continues at coordinate 16,662,099 of OX276342.1, read as the reverse complement.
TAGTTACAATAAAAGTTCACATAATATTTGTGTCTTAGCTAGTCAGCCCCGCCACCAACCTTGTATAGCGTTCTTGAATCAAACTTGAACTCAAAATTTATTTCAATTAAACCAATTACAGGTTATTATAATATAAGTGAATTTCTGAATGCAAAAGATTTTTACGTAAATTTCTATGGAGAAGAACAGGTAAGAAACTCTACGGACACTCTTTTAAGTTTACACTAGTCGGCGGCGGCTCGAACTCGTTGGCGACGTGGCTAATATACGTGCTATTTATTTTATTTATTGAGTATTTATTTATTTAATTTATAATTATTTAGTAAAACAGAATTCTTTAATAAATTATCTGTCCCGGTACGGTAACAATTTTTTCATTTTCATACACCGGGAGCCATTTTTTATGCCTAAAGATGCGTTAAAATTAGCATTGAAGTCTTGAAATTTCGAAGCTCATAACTTCCAAACCAATATATTATTTCCAATTCTGCTTCCATACAGTTCAAGATAACGACAAGAAAAAATTATATAATTTTCATTTTTGAACGTACACCGTCAAACAGACGAGTAATCACTATACTACGTTTGTATGGAAGAATGACCGACTAGCGTAGCCTTAAATTAAGATACATCATTCTTGTGGCGTATATAGCATCTGAGAACAATTTAAAAAAAATATTAAAAAAACAGTTCAAAATATAAGATTAAAAATAAGCTCCGGAAGCCAAGTCTCAACTGACGGCGTCCATTCACGAACATGACGTGTGGATCAGCACCATCCAGCTCAACTATTTTGTAGGGAACCTAATGATCCAACAAACGCGCCACCAGAATAGCTCGTGGCTACACTACATTAGATGAGAAAAGTCTATTTTACGCCCAGTCTATAAAAACCAGCAACCCCGTTCAAACATAATTACATATATGTTCACACAGCAAATACAGATATCCAGGCGATTATAATTAGTAGGCCGGGCCCTCACGACTAACGCAATAAGGGGCTGGCAGGGGTCCCTTTATGCAATAACTGCTCCTCTTAATTTGATTTTTATTTTGATCTCGTTTGGCGACGGTTTGATTGTCCCTTGCCTTGGGCATGTACTTATTGTTACTTGTGACTATATTTTTTTGGGTTTTGTTGTACCTAATTATTATTGTTCTGCTTGTTGTATGCAGGTCCGTGCATGGGTACCCATCTTTACATACCAATATCCTTCCGTGCCTCGGAAAGCATGTTAAGCCGTTGGCTCCGGCTGTCATTCGTGATGGATGTTTGACAGTCGTTACGGGTCAGAAGCCTGAAACTCTGACAACCAGTCTTACCTAGAGGTATCGTATTACACAGTAATTATGTTGTGGAGGTCAGATAGTCAATCGCTCTATGTAAAATACAGGTATTCAGCTGCATTCATGCCCCAACATAGTTGGAAAAGGCTAGGCAGATGATGTTTGTTGTAGGTATGTCTAAGAAACATATCTGCCTAGCCGTTAAGGGCGACTCGACCCTAGACATGAACCAATGGTCTAAATTTCTAAAGGTTAAAAAGTTGTCAGGTTTGCGAAAATGACTTTCTTGATGTGAGAGTTCATGAAAACATGAAGTAAAACATGAATTTCTCCGTAGCTCAGAATATTCTTGACAATCTTACTCCTGCCCATTTCAATTCTTTATAATTTAAGTTCCTTTTACATTCAGTAATTATTCTTCTTTATACTAAGCGTTAAGGCGCCGATAACCGACTTTTAATTATTTTAAACTGAAGATCATGCATAAAATGAGTACTTTCATGATTTGGAAAAAATATATGTTCACTTAGAGCATTTTTTTAATAACTTAATATGTGAATAATTTAGATTATGTTTATATTACATAGTGTAATTAATTTGTAAAATTATATCTATCACGGATAAAAAACTGAGAATCACGCAAAAACTATCAAAATTATTTTTATGAAACCTCCACCATTTTAAAGATAATTTAATTATTATCTTTTAGTTTTTTTTTTATTATAATACCTTTTGTTTTATGCATAATAAATTAATAATGCGTCTAATTTGGGACATCGCTCCTTGATGGGCGAGTCCTATTACTGGCTGGACGTACGATGCGTTGCGTGAGTATAGCACAGAATATGCAAGCTAACCACTCAAGACCATTGTCATTAATCTGCGTCTTAAGGTAACATTATAACTTTTCGTCTAATAATCTATAAGTAGGTTCAATCATCTATATGAGTCACCATCAATGTCGGCTAATTACAGAGAATCTTCACATTAACTTCACATCACTTCAGTCATCCAAATTAATGATCAGTAAACAAAAAAACACAGGACAAAAGAAAATAAAAGAAATGTAAAAAAAAGCTGGTGAAAAATTTAAATTCAGCAAGCAAATAACATACGTTACAAACATACGAAATTCTTTGTTATTTAAAAACAACGAGCTTTGATATGGGAGACACTCATAGACTCAAACGATGTACAGACAACTATCAGGACTGAAACCAACCCTTGGAATACAAAAAAAGGATATTCAACTTTGTTTTGTAAAGCTTGAGGGTGAATCTCCAGTGTCAGTTTTGGGTTGTAAAAGGAATCTGTGTGGAGGGTTGTATGAACATGAGTATGAAAAATATACAAATTAATTTTACTTTGTACGTGGCTTATATATAACATTGGAGTTGAACATTGGAACTGTTTTCTTTGGGATGCTAAAACTGGTTAAGGGTTTGGTAATGTTACAAAATGATATTGAAGTTTATGGACGATTTTAACAAGAGTTTACGTTTTAGGGTTCCATACCTCAAAAGGATAAACGGAACTCTTATAGGATCACTCGTGTGTCTGTCTGTCTGTCTGTCCGTCTGTCACAGCCAATTTACTCCGAATCTAATAGACCGATTAAGTTGAAATTTGTTACACCTAAGAATTTCTATCACCCAAACGCGGACGGGTAAAGTAAACAAATAAATTTTGAATATGGGGGTCACTTTTGGAGGCAAATAAGAAAAAAAAAAAAGTTTTGTAAACTATACCGTGTAACATATCAAATGAAAGGGCTTACTATGAGGGTCTCAAATATATATTTTTTATAATTTTGAAATAAATTGTTTTAAAGTTATTTAAGAAAATTGACCATTCCCCCTCCTTATCTCCCAAACTACTGAGCCTAAAATTTAAAAAAAAATACAGAAAATAGATCCTGTAGATTACAGGAAAACCTATAAGAATCAGTGGTCTTAAAATAACATGGTAAATCTTTCAATATTGTGCGTACAAACTTTACATTTACAGTTTTTTCATCTACAATGTTAAGTTTGTTCTTGGGATAAATTCATACCAACGGAACCCTTCAATGTGCGTAGTCCGACACGCACTTGGCCGGTTTTTTTTTAACGAAGCTATGGTGGAATTTGAAAAATAAATACAGTCACTTTTCACTCTCTCTCTGTCTGTCTTCACAGTAAGAGATGGAATGTTCTCATCATTATCATCATTTCAGCCGAAAGACGTCCACTGCTGGACATAGGCCTCCCCCAAGCACCGTCACTTCGACCAGTTCTGTGCTTCCCGCATCCAGCGGATTCCTGCGGCCTTCACCAGGTCATCGGTCCACCTTGTGGGAGGCCTTTCAACGCTAGGTTTCCGGTACGCGGTCGCCACTCCAGAACCTTTCAGCCTCATCCATGTTCTAATCCAAGTTAAATATCACATGTAAGTCACACACTATGTAATACCACACACTACTACTTCTACTACTACGCACACAAACACTACTATGTACTACACTACTATGTATACTATGTGTGCCATGATTATAGCTATAGTTATTTACGTATCCGCTAGAAAATATGACTATCCGACTCGCAATACAAAATCCAATTAAAATGCCAACTAAACCAATAGATTACTTTGCCACAGACGGAAAATCTCATAAATTTATGATGACAATACAAAACAAACTAGAGTAGCAACTATTGGTAGAACCACTCGTCAAACGTAAATTGAATTCAGGAATCAATTTGTGTACCGCCGCACAGAACAAATATTCAGGTAAAATACTGAAAGGATTACAAAGAATAATATTGTTGGGACATAACCTTACTTTGTTTTTTTTACCTAACTCGGTTTTTTAGGGTTCCGTACTTCAAAACGAAAAACGGAACCCTTATAGGATCACTCGTGTGTCTGTCCGTCTGTCCGTCCGTCCATCTATCACAGCCAATATGCTTCGAATCTAACGGACCGATTTAATTGAAACTTTTTACACGTATGAATTTCTGTGACCCAAACACGGACGTGTAACGTAAATAAATTAATTTTGAAGGGGGTCACTTTTGGGGGCAAATAATAAAATTTAAAAAAAAATGTTTTGCAAACTGTACCGTGTAAATGATATGGCTTACTGTGACGGTCTCAAATATTTTTTTTTATAATTTTAAAATAAATAGTTTTAAATTTATTTAAGAAAATAGACGAACATTTACCACCTTATCTTCGAAACTAGTGAGCCTAAAATTTTGAAAAAATACAGAAAATAGTTCTATATTTATTGATTACAGAAAACTGATAAGAAGTCGGTGATCTTAAAATAACATGGTGAATCTTGTAAATATTGAGCGTAAAAACTTGCATTTTGCAGTTAGAATGTATGGGAGTACATGTTTTTCAACTAAGTATAATGTTGAGATTGTTCTTGGGATAAATTTATCCGAACTACGGAACACTTGATTGTGTGTAGTCGGATACGCACTTGGTCGGTTTTTTGTCTGCAATATTGGCCGAGTGCTATACAGCTATCATAAATGTCGTCATCATGCATGTTATTTCTCGTTATACAAGACTATTGCCAAAAGTCAGAATGTTATAGTTTTATTTCAGGAGCGATAATTAACCGACTTCAAAAAGGAGGAGGTTATCAATTCGTCGGAACCTTTTTTTTTTTTTTTTTTTTTTTTTTTTTTTTTTTTTTTTTTTATGTATGTTCCCCGATTACTCGAAGATGGCTGGACCGAATTGGATTATTTTTTTTTTGTTTGAAAGGGTATACTTCCCAGGTGGTCCCATGATCATCAAGTCAGGATCTGATGATGGGATCCTGGAGAAATAGAGAAAACTCTTCCAATTTTATAGGCACACTTGAAGCGATTTGGATAGTTTTTGGAAGAGTACTTTCTTGGAGTGGTCCCATTTCAATTTGGTGAAGACCTGATGAAGAACTTCTGAGATAGGCAACGGAACTCCTCAATAAATGATAGCAAATGGACTGGGATTGCTGAAATCTCATGTCTGTTTGTTGTTCACACCAGTTCATAACATAACATCACGCCAGTACGCTGTGAAGGGGTAAGCACATGTGAAGCACTAAAAAGTGAAAAATAAAAACTTTTTTACAAAAAAATACAACCGACTTCCAAAAACAACACTACAAAGTGAAAAATAACTTTAATTTCGGAAGTCGGTGGCAAAAACGAAAATACATATAATCAGACACCGACTTCCGAAATTAAAGTTATTTTTCACTTTGTAGTGTTGTTTTTGGAAGTCGGTTGTATTTTTTTGTAAAAAAGTTTTTATTTATAAATATATTTGACTGCTTTAAATATATCTAACACCACCATTCTTTACCGATTCAGAAATATTTCCGCGTAATTCTAACATCTTCACCGTCGTAGAAAAGTAACAAATTCTTTCTTATCTTTACAAAATCAAGTCTGAATAAATTGCTAGTCTTTGGCACGGAGCGCCGTCTGGGCCCAACGTAGAATCAGTTCAAGCCTAGATTTAGTAAATTTACTAGATTTAAAGTCTGCCGGCTTCTTGGGGCGCGCTATGCAAATTTTATTTATGTGCGCACTCAGTGAAGAAAATGTTGCGGTTGAAAATATTTTACTGAAAAGTTAGGGTCAGTTAATTCTTAGTTCTCATTTTTGTACCTCAGATTTGGTTACTCTAGTGACAGAATTCTTCATATCCTATAATTGTGCTATTGTTATGAAGTCTACTATGTAGTCAAGTTTACGAAGTTAGCGGAGTGACGAGAAATTGTGCAGAAGCTATATATAGAGAAAGTTCTCAAGAACAGCTCATATAGTATCATAAAATTTGACTGTTGAAGAGATCATGTTGATGTCATGTAATTAATTCGAGCTCGAGATCCCAATCAACCTTTCCTGAACATTAAATTTAATTTACTTACACACAAAAATTTCAAGCACACACACACAATACACGCATACACACAATCACCACTACAGGCTTTGTCTAAACATTTTTTATTATTTTCCTTTACTTTTTCTTTTTGCATAAGTTTTCAATAGTATTTCTGGGAGAGGGCACTGGCTCTTGCCGCCGGGGTCGCGGGTAGTTCGAAAGAGATACCGTGGCCCTGGCACGGGCAGCTGAAGGAACATGGGTGGGTTTTAGTCAGTAAAAGTCTGACACGCCCTCCCGCCTCTGCCCAGAGCGGGAGAAGTCATTTGATGATTTCCCATCCACAAAAAAAAAAAAAAAAAAAAAAAAAAAAAAAAAAAAAAAAAGGGCACTGGCTCTTGTAACACAGTTTAACCACCTAGCACAAGTCTCAGGGACTTCACACAATTTGTAACCATTTTCTTATGTAATAAAGATTATTATTCATCTATCAACTATCAAGTATTAAATTAATTTGAAAGCTAATTAGGAACCATCCTATGAGATGAAGCAGCCAGGCGTTAACTGGGGTAAACTGCCATAACTCAAATGCTAACAACAGTATTAAATCTAAATTATGGCAAAAGACAAATCATGTTACTTCATTGATGTTACTAATTTCTTCCAAGGAACGTTTTTACTTACCATTTCATTTGGAAACCACCCTAGAACCGCAGCGTTTTCTTCGCCCAGTGAGTGTTCCCTACGCGGGGTACCAACTGAATTTTCAATGAGGATGTCACAGCCTTTCACCCGGTGACATTTGCTCCTGCCACCGACTTGTTTGGACAAAAGGGGTTTTTGCCCCGTCGAGAGAAAACTCAACAGATTTCTTGCTACGAATTTCACGATTTTCCTGATTAGATTACCTACTTGAATTTGAATTTTGAGGGGTTTGGCAAATTAATAAGGTTTAAGATAAACGGGTTATGGAATGAAATATAAGTTGTTTGATAAACAAAAACAAGTTTTAAGTATTTTCGTAATTTGTTTGCCTACCTATTTGTTATTAATGGAGTGTTTCTGCTATTGCTAAGGATTATTATTTTAATAATATATATTAAAATTGTTGGATAAGATGCCTATTTAGGTGCTTCGTTCTGCCTACAGCTAATGTAGCTCTATAGATTCTACAACCAATATTTCAACGACAAATCCGCCTTTTGATTTAATCTTGCATCTTACCATCATCACTTAAATTTTATTGTAGAGTAAAATAATACTTCCAACCAATAATTCTAACCAACACGTAGCCCCCAACATAATTGACCCATTTCAATAGTCACATTCAAAACCACCGAAGCACAAAAATATAAAAAGTAAAAATTCAAATCCGACCACATTCGAATCCATCCGAATTCGGGCCCATCCGCGTATGTAATCTGCATCCATTATTTAGTCCCACAACAATACATTCCCGGGGACCTATTCTGGAAAATTAAAAACGAAATTCGAATCGAAATCGTCGCGGGTTCCGCACGAGTTGTCACCGAAAATGGAAACTTAACAAGTGTGGTAAATAACCACAAATCACGGCTTCCTAACACCCGGGGCGAGATTTAAATTCACGCGAGTGTAGCCATCGGGTTGGGGGCTCTGTTTTCGTTGTGTGACGGTGTGGGTTTTGAGAATAGTGTTACAATTGCACGAGTCGTGAGCACAAATTCCACCTTATCTTTAACTGCCCTCGTCAGCGTGCTCTTGTATTCTGTTTTCTATCTGTATCTAAATATGCTTGATCATATATTGATTTAATTGCTCACACCCGTGTGTAACTTGCCGTGATAGGAAATAAGATTCGTTAGGTATAAGATTGAAGTTTGTGCTCACGAATCGTGCAGGCGAATATATCTAGGTATTACTATTGAAATCTGATTTAAGCTCGTGTTTATGTAATAATAGCCGCACGGGTTGATCCATCAAGTTAAGCTACTCTTGCCAGGATTGGTCCGTGGATGGGTGACCATCTTTACATACACATTAAGCCGTTGGTCCCGGCTGTCATTCGTGGATCTTTAACAGTCGTTACGGGTCGTCAGCCCGACTCTGAAAACGAGTGTTACCAAGGGGTATCGTTATTACCCAGTTACTGGGTTGTGGAGGTTAGTTACGCAGTCACTCCATGTAAAATACTGATTCAGCTGCATCTAGTTAGACTGGAAGCCGACCTCAACATAGTTGCGGCTAGGCTTACAACAAGGCTAGGCAGATTGATTTTTACTGTTTAAATCTTTAAGTAGTATTCAGTTTCAATAATCCAATCAATTAACCAATCTAGGCATTCTAATATGCATATACATTCATGGAAAAAAGCGTTAGCTATGCAATAACTTACGGAAGTAAGTTAATAGTACATTCTAGCCCTCATGCGAACATAATGAGGACTTGATTCTGACTCCACTCCGCTCTTTTGTTGCTCCCCGGAGCAATAAAAGAGTGGGCTGTATTTTAGACAATGCTTTATTGCCACGCTTATTACAAAATATAAAACTGTCCTGGATAAACAATTACTTAATTATCGTCGGAGTCAGTGCTCTTCATTCATTTATTCATCAGAGAGGAGTATCTTCCGTCGCGGTGGAGTCCGTTGAAGCAAGTCATCATGCCTCGACGCGCCTCAGTTTGCCGATGACGCGTTGATCATGCCACCTGCAGACCACGCGCAAGGTGTACGGTTCGAATCCCAACAATAAATACTGACGAATTTTGCTTGAAAATGTATGTCCCGTTTGTATTCGAACTAGGCTAGACTGCTTAGTTAATAAAGCTAATAACATTCTGCTGCCATTTTTCTCGTGCCGTCACCGACAATGGTAACCACATCTGCCTACCTATCAAAATCAACATACAACCGTAACATACGCAACGATAGAACCAAAAGACTGAGGGAACGCTGACGTATTATTACTTTTAAATTCATACACACTCCAAAATATTCCATTTTATTCTTCAAATTTATTCTCAACCTTATTTCTATGAGTATAAGATCCATATTTACTAATTATTTTTGTTCTAATGACGTTATTGTTGCACTTGTCGTGGGTGCGAATACGGTCGGTGCGTGTCAAATTCGCAGTTTTTACAATTTCGTTTAATGAATAGAATTTTTCGGTAACCGTATCGAAAGACGAGATCGTATTGTTAAGTTGTCGAATAGATACGGTTAGATGAATAGGATGAAGTAATTTTTAGTTAACTGTGTGGTAGTCTGTAAATCAATGTTGTTAATGATGGTTAGATACGACAGGCTGTGACAATGTGGTTGATTGTAAAGATTGGCGAAAATGTGTCTCTAAATGCCTGGTTTCTGAGGTTTTTATTAAAAGGAGTTTATCCATTCGATAGTGAGTTTTAGTTCGATATGTTTTTCTGAACACTTCGTTACGGAAGAATTTTGCTTAGAATTCGAATAAATTAATATCTAAGGTTTATCTGAGGACCTCTAAAAATACATACAATAGGTACCTACATAACAAAGGAATTCGCTTAAAAAAATAGGTAATTTTGTCGAATAGCTATTGAGAGTTGAAACCGGGCATTATTTGGTCCAAATGATTGCAACAAAAACAGATTTTACAAAGAATTTTTTATGTTATATCATCAATCTGCCTAGCCTTTTCCCAACTATGTTGGGGTCGGCTTCCAGTCTAACCGGATGCAGCTGAATACCATTATTTTACATGGAGCGACTGCCTATCTGACCTCCACAACCCAGTAACTGGGTAATACGATACCCCTTGGTAAGACTGGTTGTCAGACTTTCGGGCTTCTGACGACCCGTAACGACTGTCAAAGATCCACGAATGACAGCCGGGACCAACGGCTTAACGTGCTTTCCGAGGCACGGATTTTATGTTATATCTATTATTAAATAATATTTAAATGAAAATGAGAAATGATTTTATTTCTTTAAGTTGGTTTGTACAAACACTTTTAAACGTCAATTTTGGGTTATGAATTGTAATTCATAATTTTCTTTAGACGTAATGATTGCAAGTACATAATGAAGGTAGGTACAGCTGTTTAGTCTTCTAAAACTAAGAGCTACATACAGTGATACTTAGATAAATTACCAAAGAAGCCTTTGACAAAATTCCATTACATTGAAAAGTTACAAGAAGCTACATTACGTCCATTTCATTCCAAATTCCTTTTCCACACATAACCTAGTTACTCCCAGTATATTACTCCTCACTTTGCAGTTATGCAGCAAACCTCATGCAGGGCGGAAGTGACGTCAGATCACAATAGATGGGCCCCGGTATCCGGCGCGCGCGCACCGCTTCCTGCCGACCTAATGTCGCGGATATATCCGAGCGTCTCGCGGATATATCCGAATGCAATTTAGCGGCTTTACCGAAAATATAGCGGTTAATGAGTGCGGTAGGATTGTTTAGTGTTATTGTGCTTTTGCACGATATTGGGTAACAGGATGTCGGGGCTATAAATAGTAGTCATAAAATGGTACTTAAAGGCATAATATTACTGTCGTTACAAAAACGCAACAATGATCTCGTAATACATTGTTTTGGTTTTGATGATGATTTGGCATTAGAAACTGTACAGTCCACGAGGTCTAATCTGAGCTTTGCATTTGTGTGAGTGAACATAGATAGTGTAGGTGTGACGTCGGCTTAGAGCGCGGCGCGTCCTTTGCTTGCTTTAAAACCGGTTTATACTGCTTTTTTGGCAATCGGCCTGGGACGCGGTGCATCCGTCGCGCGACACAACTCCGCTCCTTTGGTGATCACTTACATAAAAGCAAAGCTCAGCTTAGGCCTCGCGGACTGTACCAAGATTATTGGTAATGTAGTGATAGTTGACAGAAACATGTACCATCGGCAAACTTTCCAGTGAACCACTTTTGGACCTTATTACTAACACAATAAGGTTGAAAAGTGGTTCACCGGAAAGTTTGCCGATGGTACTTAGGGTATAGCCCGTCTAAGCTGATATGACGCGCCCTACTACCGCATTTACGGTAGTGTACGTATACTAGTTTAAGTAGTGGGGAACGTCGTTTCAGATTAAATGGGCTAAGTACTTAGGTAGACCTACTTATGTTCGTTCATTCCTCTTGACACCACTAAAATCGACACCACTGGGCTGGTGTCATGGGGAATGACAGTAATCACTATTCCCCGTGACACCACCGACTGTTAGTGATGTCCAGCTAGCTTGTCCTCCCACACATTTAATCTCCATGTAATTATTTAAAACCATCACCACACTGACAAGTATTTATACACAACACAATACAGAACCAGTGTTGAACAGACAGACAGACAAACGAACATGTTGCACAACTGGCTTAAACAGTAGTTCATTAGGAAGCAGTTTAAGATGTTAAGCAAACATACGAAATATTATTGGATAACTGAATAGTGTTATGTGAGAGGGTGGCATGCAGTTTAAAGCGGATAGATATTGTGAGATAATAATCTAATTTTAAAATGCAGTTCCTAGCTCCATGCAACTTTAACCATTTATAGTAATCACATATTTTTCAATTTATATAAGTAAATAACTACTTAGGAAAAGGGAAATCTGGCTCTTACTTTGGTTTACTATAACTAAAACTAAAACTCAACAGCAAATTGTAGAGCTTAGTTTGTTAAGACTCACTCCGAATTGCAGAATTTATTGAAATGATTATTTGTTAGACTTCATTGAAGGTTAGAGGTCTGTGGAACAAAAAAGGATAACCGCGAACTTTTATAATTGTAATTATCTCTTTTCTGGAATTACTCCGCAGAATAGATTTCTTCACGATGCATCACTTTTGAATGACACCGTTCAAAAATCCCCCATAGATTAAGGACGCTAATCAACGAGGGTGCAAACTACCCCAAGTTACACCCCACTGCAGCGGGGGCGAAGTGTTAAAAACACAATAAGATATAATACATATCAAACACAGAACTTTTACTTGCAAAAAATAAAAATTTAATCTAACTTCAACCCTATTTCTGCACAATAAGAGTAAGGGGTGTAATTTGGGGGTGAAATTTAAAGTTGTTGAAATAAACTATAATAATTCGCAACGCCTTCAATGTGTCATATCAGTCATAGTGATACAAAATACATATTTTGAATTGCGCCCTTAAGCTTGCTTGCTTTTGCGCTTTGTGAAGGGGTGTATTTTGTACATTTTTATTGTGCTTTAAAGTGCCATAAATATTAATATGGTGATAAAAAGTTTTGATACAGTATCGTTTACGATGGACGTTTGGATTATTAAGTGGCTTTAAAATAATTGTTTTGTTGGAAATCATACCATTTTTTATATTTCATGTAGTATACATATACTCATAACGTGATCAATAAAAGTAAGGACCAATAAATTGTTTTCTAAAATCAAGTAACCTGGCGTGATACAAAAGCTTTCCATCATCTTGACATGTACAGTCAACAAAAGAGATATCTAGGCAGAGTACTATCATTTGCACATTTGCTTCATGTTTAATTTCGTGACAATATACCATTTTGTGTTGGTGTGTTACAATGCAGGAGTTTTGCAAAAACAAAGTAATATATATATTATAAAATTGAACTTAAAGCAATACACATATAGAAATATGTTAGTGTGTCCTGCCTGGATATCGCTTTTGTTGTCTGTACAATAATGTACTAACAAATAGGTATTCTGACAATGGAATAAGTACCTACCTAATATCAGTTTCGCTGAATTTCTGTCCATCAATCGATCTGCCTAGCCTTTTCCCAACTATGTTGTGGTCAGCTCCCAGTCTAACCGGATGCAGCTGAATACCAGCGACTGCCTATTTGAACTCCACAACCAGTAAATGGATAAATACCTTTTACCTCTTGGTAAGACTGGTTGTCAGACTTTCAGGCTTCTGATGACCCGTAACGACTGTCTAAAATCTACGAATGACTGCAGGGACCAACTGCTTGACGTATTTTCTGGGCACGGAGGAGTCTCGGTATGTAAAAATGGTCACCCGTCCATCGACTAACCCCGGCAAGCGTAGCTTAGCCTGATGGATAGGCCCGTGCGGCTGTTATTACTAAAACTGTTCATTGAACCTACTTCAATTAAATAAAACTTTACCTACAACTGATTTTCAGGCTACGTATAAAAGTAGTTAATAATAGGTCTTTACCTATGAAATTGCCGTTTTGTATGAAAAAATTTAAACTATTTTTTTTCATGCATTTTTTGTTTGTATTAATCGAAGTAATCACCCATGCAATCAATGCATCTTTGCCAACGCAGTGGCAGTTTATTGATGCCCTTCTTAAAGAAATCAGCTGGACGGGAGGCAACAAATTCTTCAAAGGCATTTTGTACTGCCTCTCGGGTATTGAATTTTTTTCCCGCCAAGAAGTTTTCCAAATTCTGGAAAAAGTAGTAGTCTGTAGGCGCAAGGTCTGGTGAGTGGGGCGGATGACGGAGAGCTTCCAACCCCAGTTCTTGCAACTTGGAGACCGTCTGCTGTGCAGTATGAGGTCGCGCGTTGTCGTGCAGGAGCAGCGGAGACGAGCGATTGACCAATGCTGGTTGGAGATGTGCCAGCTTCTCCATCATTGTGTTCAGTTCTTCACAGTAAACATCTGAAGTAATGCTCACCCCGTTTGGTAAGAAGCTGTGATAAATCACACCGGCGCTAGACCACCAAACAGTGACCATCACTTTTCTAGGGGTAAGTTTTCGTTTAGGGCATTGTTTTGGTGCTGAACCAGGATCCAACCAACTTGCTGAGCACTTGCGGTTATCAAACAGAATCCATTTTTCATCGCAGGTAACAATGCGGTTCAAAATTCCTTCATTAGTGTGTCTGTTGAGCAGTGCAAGGCACGTCTCGACGCGTACTTCGCGCTGGCGATCATTGAGTTCGTGGGGCACCCATTTGTCAAGCTTTTTTTACCTTGCCAATTTGACGCAAATGGACCAATATTGTTTTGACGCTAACGTCGAAAGCTGCTGCTAATTCAGCCGTAGATTGTGTATCATTAGCTTCCACAATCGCCTTTAATTCGTCATTGTCGACCAAAGTCTTCGGACGACCGCGAGGTTCATTTTTCAGGTCGAAATTTCCAGAACGGAAGCGAGCAAACCAATAACAAGTGGTGCGTTAGTTTGTAGTGTTAGCTCCGTAAACGTCGTTGATGTTGCGAGCCGCTTGTGCCGCGTTACTGCCACGACGGTACTCATATTCCATAATTACTCGAATTTTTAACGTATCCATGATGACGAAAAAGATTGAAATGCGATGAAAATGTAACATTAATCAATAAACAAATGACTACTTTTGGAAAAAAAAATCCATGTTTTTAAAATAAAATTAATTTGAAATTAGAATTCTTAGCCAATCAAAAATTATTTCGATTTGAAATGGCCAGTACTGCAAAACGGCAATTTCATAGGTAAAGACCTAATAATATCTTTCTTGACATTCACTTTTACATAAACGAGAGATAGAGGAAAACCCAAAAATACCTACAATAATACCTACATAATATTCAGTGTGATTATTATTTAAATTTACCATAGCAAAGTGTCAGGATGTGCGGCCCGCATTTAAATGACAATGGCCCAGCCTATTCGGATGTGGGCGAGGGGTCCAAAGTACCCTACTTTGTCGATTTATTTTCAACTTTAAAATTTTTATGTGCCTAACTTTAGGGAAGAATTTTGATTAAATGTATTTTTTGGATAGTTACTTTTTGCATAATGCTTTCCAAATGATTGTGATGACAGAATGATTTCTATGTGTTGCATCGAGTCCTAAGAATAATATTTTGAGTAAACAGAAATGAGACTGACATTAGAAATACGAGTAGCATGTGTTGTATTTCAGATAGATAGATGTGTTAAAATAACAGATACTTAGACGCAGTTATAGCATTTGAAAATAAAAATTATAGGTTGCCGCAACATTCTTTAAAACGACCCAATATTAAAAAAAAAACGAATGTTTTAGTAAGTTTGTTTTATAAGTACATTTTTAGGGTTACACAATGTGATTTTGATGTCTGTACTCAGAAAAAGACTTCGGGGAGGTAATTAAAACTTCACACACGAGCGTAACCGCCACAGTACGGCCAAGCATGGAGCTAAAGAATGTTTTTCTTTGATTAATTTAAACTTTAATGTCATGAAGGACCAAAAGATCTACGTTTAGGAATGGGCAACTTGCTTCAACTTTCTAACTGACCGACTCTTTGACAATTCAAAACTGACTGTAATTGGTGTACATAATTGAAATAAATCCCAAAGGATTTATTTAAACTCAAACTCAAAAGTTTGAGTTTTTTTGGCCCTGACGAGCAGTCTAAATAACGTTAAAACTGAACAAATTTTTTTTTTTTTAGTTTCTACTACCCAATCTAACATCATTATTACATCCCCTCTAACTTTAGATTATAAACCCGATACGTGCGTGTAATAGATGACGTCCGTCCGTCCGTCTGTTAGTCAGGGCCGTTTCCGACACGACACGTGGCCAGTTTAAAATATTTTACATTGCTACTTTTGCATAATGACGGTCTAATGTCAATTGAAATTCTAATGTCAAACTATTTAAAAATAATGGCAAAAATCGTGTGAACAGCTTAGAACCGTTATTTTGCTATAGTTTAATAATAATACCTTTAAACATACATAGGTGCCTAAGATAAATAATTGAGAAGGAATACAGTACGAAAGAAGAAAGAAAAAAGAAAGAAGGACCGCATCGCATCCCCGAAGAACTAAATCCTGATTTTTTTTATGACCATTATAATTTAAAACTTACCGGTGAAACATTGGTACCTTAAGT
Organism: Cosmia pyralina; assembly: GCA_946251885.1. Lineage (NCBI taxonomy): Eukaryota > Metazoa > Arthropoda > Insecta > Lepidoptera > Noctuidae > Cosmia > Cosmia pyralina. Next base: position 16,646,122 of record OX276342.1, on the reverse strand, counting down.
ACCTTTAGAATTGTTAAAATGTAGTTTTCATAGCTTGATATTAGCCTTTTAATTTTGAGAAACTCAACAAGCAAAACAATTTTTATAATAAAGAACCCAGGAAAAGTCAATATATATCCTCATTTACTTAATAGCTCCACCATAAGTTGAAATGTAAAACCTTATCGGAAGTAGAGAAATACTTACCGTTAGAGCATGAATTGAGATTTAAAAGCTCCACTCACTATAATGAGAAAGATCTTCAAACTATTACTAAAAGCACTCAAATCAGACCTAGATTAACCTACATTTCTACCGTCTACAAAAAACAAGAAAAATGCATTTAATAAGCAAAAAGAAAAAGTACCCGGCTCGAAGGACCACGGAACTAATCTTACTCGAGAAGAAAAAAAAGAAATCTTTTCATTTCCTAGATTACGTCGGGTGGAAAGTGAATAGAATGGGGGTAAAAACGTGCTGTACGGGATTGAAACTCATCGGAGCGCACGAACCCGGGCGGCGAGCATTGTGCTATAGATCAGTATTGTTATTAAAATTGTGGTATTATACGACATATGCGGTTTGATTCGTCTGATTAGGCTGGTTATGGTTGATTCTTTGTTAATTTTTGAGTATATTTTTTTGATGATTCAGCTGTTTTATAATCCTGTGTATGTATCGCACCCATGTGAAAAGTTAAACTGGCTTTTACAATAATTTTGTATCTATAATTATAATTATTATAGCTACCTTTCTTTAAATAGATTCTATTTATTTCTTAATGACTTCCTTCACTTTTATTCATGCAATAGGTAACTATCGATACATTTCGATATCCTGAGATTAGAAGTCAGGTTTAAGTTCTGAGGATCAACCTCAAGCATAGATTTTCGTCTAACAACTGAGGTCAACCGACGGTACCTATATTAGTGTGCTAGTTGACGCATGGAAGGTTCTCTCAAGCCTCGCTGATTGATTAATCAATGTTATCATGTAAAATAGAATAAAAAAAGAAAAACATTAGTCAAAAAAAAAAAACAATATCGAGAGTTTATTTAGAAAGAATCGATGATGGTCTTTTTGGTGGATGGAAAGCAGTCAATTTCATTCTTCTACGAGTATATCTCTGCAGACACCACTTCAATTATAATTTGCATTACAACAATACCTTAGTACATACAACTACAGTGGGCAGTGAAGTCATAAGCTGGTGAACACATGTGCAGCCACAGTACGCTACGCTGATGCGATTTGTGTGAACACTTCGTTACACCCGCCAGTAAGCCCCTTATTGATATAGCGTTATGTTATATACGAATACATTGTTTTGCTTATTAATTTTGAAGTGGTGATGAATCTGTTGTTCATTTTACAGCGGGTGAAATTTTGATCCTTTGGTAAGTATGCAATTTTTAAAGATGACAGAAAAATATGGTAGTCACAAATATACCTACCTACAAACTACAAACGAAGCCTACGTAAGTTTTATGTGTATTTTGGCATTGTTTTTAATTCGTCCATCGTCAACACCGACCATGAATAATCCTTAGCTGTGATGTCAAACAAAGCCTTTAGCTTTTATTGACATCATAGCTAAGCTTTTTGTCACACACAAAAAGATGTGATGATTCTCTGTGTATGATATACCTCATAGATAAAACCTATGATAAATCTTGTCATAATAAACATTATTGCTCATTGTATCCATAGTTTGTTTGATTTTTTTTTTGTAATGTATTTTTGTGGTGTACAATAAAGTGTATATAAATGAATAGATAATTATTTACTGACCTGGACTTTAAATATGTAAAATGGAATTTTAAATCGGTACATTTTCTTAATAAATGTACCGAAGTAAAAATTTTCACTCCAGTACAGTTATTGAGAAACTGTACCTATCTAAAAATTATATTTCTAGTTCAGAATCGTACCATGCACATCTATAGACAATATGGCCAAAAAACGTTTTAAGAACGTAAAGCATTTTATTTAATAAACATACTTTTGTGTAAAAAAGTAATGATTTGACTACCCATTTGTAACAGCGTCCTTAACATGCTTTGTATTTAATCTAACTCTCAACTGACAAACTGTCGGGTCTGTCACTTTCTCGGTCAAGCGCGGACAAGGTTACAAGGCTTTTTGGGAAGTTGCTCATGCGTGTCCTTAGCTGACGTACCCCGACAGGTCTAACTCTGAGGCCCTAGCGCAAATTTTGGTAGTACGTAACGTGACTTCTGCATTTACGTAGGTAGATAATCTATTGTTCATTAACCTATTGGATCCCGAGTAATGAATAAGACAAAATTGATTATCTATCGTGTCTCGCCCGATATCGCGACCTCGGTACTCTAAGGGGTAATCGTTATTATAGCGTATCTGTGGCTTCAGCCACTTACAAAAGTTATACTCTGTGTATTATCAGTGGAACCACCAGCTTTTTATTTAATTACACAAAGGAGAACGTGATTTTCACATAATTTAATGCTGTCTATATTAACCATTTGCGAATATAAAGGTTGTTTTAAAACCGACACAATATGCTTAGTATTTAACTTTGTTTCACGTATTATATACTTATTGCTACGCTTGCCGCGGTTGGTCCGTGGATGGGTGACCATCTTTACATACCAAGACCTCTCCGTTGCTCGGAAAGCACATTGAGCCTTTGGTCCCGTGTGTCCTTCGTGGATCTTTGACAGTCGTTACGGGTTGTAGCCCGAGTCTGACAATCAGTCTTACCAAGGGGTATCGTATTACTCAGTAACTGGATTGTGGAGGTCAGATAGACAGTCACTTCATATATAATACTGGTATTCAGCTACATCCGCTTAGACTGGAAGCCGACCCCCCAACACAGTTAGAAAAAGGCTAGGCAGATAATCGTGATGATACTTATTGCTCGGGTTACACGTGCAGAACTTCGCTTGAAAATGAGCTTTGCTTTTTTGACAAATGTGAATGATTTTCAACGCACTTAGAAAGCAATAAGGCCGTTTTTCCCAGCCTACATACAGACCGGCTATCCATAGGCAAAGCTATACCATTAGCCTAAAAACTACTGCGTTCGAATTCCAACTCCGAACACGAAACTTTTCGCATCCGCCATTCTTACAAAATACCATCTGCATAGCAATCTTGGAAATGCATTTGCCATGTAGGCGTGGTCTGAATCAGCCAATGTGCAGTCAGGCGATATATAGTTCATCCAGTTTGATAAGACCCCCCTCACCTCCCGCCTTCCACGAAATACTGAAGCCAGAGGAGCAACATTGTATATTTTCAAAGCTCTTTTTGTAATGGTTGCGCTTGAAGCTCCGCCCATCTGCGCGCTCTGCTGATTTTCCCTGTATGTTAGAACAGTCCGGCTATATAAATTAGACAAGGACAGCGGCGACTTTTCTTAAAGATAGTTGGCTTATATAAGACGACATTGTTGTACATAGAGTCAGGTCTAACAAAGTGAACTTATGTAAATGAGAACGTTATTTATGATTGGATGTAGACTCACAAATTGATGTCACTCTGTGAATATATGTGGAAACTTAATACGGTTCTATTCTGTATTGAAAATAACTTTCGGGTTATACTTACCTTGATTTTACGCGCGTGTAGGTTATTGAGTTGTAAACCGATTTGGTTGTAATAAATAACATAGATACGATATTATTTTGTTACAACATTCACGAGAATTGGGTTTCTTTATTTTCCTTAGGAAATGAAAGTACAGCAGTATTATCCAACGTATTGAGATAATATCTAGCATTTATTTTCCGCTATGGTCACGAAAGGCTAACAAAAGATAACTCGGAAGAATTATGATAAAGTCTATAAAGTAAAATTTAACATTGTCATAATTGCAAAACATAATCCTGAGTTATTTTTGTCGTCGTAGCAGCTAAACACTGCGTAGGCTACGCAGTGCTACGCACGTAGAGGCTTCGTAGTGCTACGCACGCAGACTGTAGAGCCCAAGTCTTTCGCTAGGTTACAAGGTCTGTTTTCTTGAAAGAAATTTATTTAGGTGTATGTATGTAGGTGTAAATACTTTAGCGAATTGACAACATAGCCAGTTGTCAATTCGTCAAAGTACTTACAATAACAAAACTTTTGGGTTTTTTTAGAAAGTGTCCATTTTGAGTTTGGGCATAGCAAATAAATACTTACATATTTATTTATTCATTAATTAAGGAAAACATGTTATGGCTTTTTGGTAAGTTTATATAATAGAAAACATTAAGTAGTAGCCACAAAAAAAAAAACGTCTGGCTAGCTCAAGAGTTTCACCAGTGAGTGAAAAAATCAGATTGACTTTGTAGATGAATGTTAAAAAAATTGATTATCACTATAAACGTGCAAAAAGCACTGCCGTATTTTGATAACTTTGGCATAAATAAGAAGTCACCTAATTAGTATTATGCTTAAAGAAAGACAACAAAGAACAGTTAAACATACTTATATAAAAGTATTCCTCTCTCCTACTATGTTGCTGTGCCCGACAGGGTCCACAATGTTAGCAAAAAATTTTAAGTTACCACCTAAACACACATTGTGGAATGCAAATAAAGGTATTGAGTATTGAGTAACCCGTTGAATTATTCTATTTTCCATAACATTGCTTCTGTTTTGCGTAAAGTTCGGAAACATTTAGAATTTTCGCCTTAGTAATTTATTTGAAGATTTCGGGTGTGAAAATTCAGAAAATTTCCCAAATTTTCTTTATGGAAAACAGAAAAAAACTATGTGTTTACTGTCCTGTTTTGTCTTTATTTAAGTATAATATTAATTAGGTAACAAATCAAAATACGGCAGTGCATTTGGCAATAATTTTTTTATCAATCTACAAGGTTTATCCTTAACTCGATTTTTTCACTAACTAGTGAAACTCTGGAGCTAGCCAGACGTTTTTTTTCGTGGCTACAACTTAAAGTTTTCAGTATAAACTTATCAAAAACCCATAACACAATTTCCTATAACCGACCCTTAGTTAATTATTTATTTATAACTTACATTTACAGTTTACACAATACTGGTGATAAAAAAAACCTGTCTATTTAGAAAACACAAAAAGCCAGAGCAGGTAAGATTACGTAATTTTCTATCGTCCGCGTCGTAGCTTTACCAATATTCTATAGGGACTTACCTACTTCAGTTAAAAGCCTCTCATAATATCAGTCATCAACAAGTTTTCTCAACATTGGTACCTACCAAAAAGTACCTGTATACTTAATGTTTTATTGCGAATGTCAATCTGTCAATTGATTCTGTCTACTTCGCCTTTTTTTTTTTGTGGATGGGAAATCATCAAATGACTTCTCCCGCTCTCGGGAGGGCGTGTCAGACTTTTACTGACTAAAACCCACCCATGATCCTTCAGTTGCCCGTGCCAGGGCCACGGTATCTCTTTCGAACTACCCGCGACCCCGGCGGCATCGGCCCAATTGACCCCGTCACTGCTGACATCTCTTTGAGGCGCGCGTGGAACACAACACGCCGTCGACCCCCTACGGTGGCCGGGAATCGGCAATCGATTCCCGCCGCCCAGGGCGTCTACTTCACAGCCTGGCAATCTAAATGGACTCGGCCTGTTATCATCGTTTTCATTCTTTCTTTTTTCTTTACTTTACAAAACACCTAAGTACCTAAGGACCAAAAAAATCCCCTTAACATTACATTTTAAAACCAAAATTCTGTGGAGAATAAAAAGGACATCATTCATGAACTATACTCCGAAGGAATCCGTCTTACATTCTTTATAACGATCGTAAAAGGGGGAGAATGGGGAGATTTGCATGTATGGGGGTGGAGGGGTGGGGGGGATTAAGTGAAAATTCTCAACTATTTGGCCAAGGTGGCTTTGATGCGACGACGGAACATCGATACAAATTGAATTTCGTTCTTAGTCGAGTTAAGTCGGGTTTTTATTATGTTGTGTCATGTCTTGAGATTTATTTCTTTAGTGGAGGATTTGGGTAGATATTGTTTGGATGTTGTCTAATTTGTCATATTTTATGCTCTTGAATGTAGTTACTTATTAAGTAGAGATAAGTAAGATAAGATAAGTTTTTTTTTAGTATATCAATAAAATCACAGCTCTGACTGATCTTAAGGACGTTGTTTCAAATGGGTAGTCAAATCAATACTTTTTTACACAAAAGTATGTTTATTAAATAAAATGCTTTACATTCTTAAAATGTTTTTAGCCAAACTGTTGATGGTACGATTCTGAACTATAAATATAATTTTACATAGGTACAGTTTCTCAATAAATGAACCGGAGTGAAAATTTTTACTTCGGTACATTTATTGAGAAAATTTACCTATTTAAAATTATATTTAAAGTTCAGAATCGTACCATGCATACCTATCTATCAACAGTTTGAACAATGAACATACTTTTGTGTAAAAAGTAATGATTTGACTACCCATTTGTAACAGCGTCCTTAAGTTCGTTTTGATACATTGTAATTAAATAATACGATTTAGCTACAAAATAAGTATCTCACTCATGTGAAGTTGTTAAATCACTGAGAATTCCTTGTGTAATTACTGTGAACTATAAACAAAGAAAGAAGAAAGAAAATAATTTTATTGGCACACTTTATTCACACAAAAATAAAATAGTATTATCTGTTAGGTCCTTACATAATTTTACTATGATGTAACTTTTAGGAAATATATAAAAAGCCTTCCGATTGTAGACAAACCTAGACACAACTTAACATAAATAAATAAAAAACTTCCTCAACCACTTTCAACTGAAAGCAGTATATCGCAGAATCTTATTATAATACTTTTGCGGCAAAATGTTTCTTAGTTTTTATGACACGGGTGAAATACGGTTATGGGCCGAGTTGCCCAACTCTCCCCCGCTGAGTTTAAGGAGGGTTCAACCCGTATGGAGATTTGGACCCTCTTAAATCCTATTGTTTTGCATGTATGAAGTCGGTATTTTTATATTGTAGTTAAGTTTTTAAGCATATATTTTTGGGTTATTTGGACGTAAAAGAGAATATTATAGGCACTTTATTTTAAGCCCGTGATCTCAATTTTATTTATTAAAATAGATTGTGCAGGAAACAAAACAAAAGAACAAAAAACAAAACAAAACGACAGGTAAGAACATGCAGTGGTTTAAGCAGTGCGTTATCTGCCAGCCAATTAATCAATAAGACAAGTTTTTTATGATTATGTTGCAGGTTTACCTAAATGCTGTAATGTTATAAAGTATTTATGTATTTAAAATACTTTGAACAGGAAGATGAGACCATTTACCTATTTATTAAAAAATATGACTTCGTCTCAAACTTCAAATTCAAAAACAAACAAAAAAGTCATCAAAAACCCTTTTCTATATATATTACGAATCTACTCGTACATTTAACACAGTAAAATTATTACAACATACCTGTTTGCGAATACAGGTTTGCATAGACGAAACCAATTTCAGTAATTGTCCGCATTGCCACCACATTGTACCGGGTTCAATACGGCCTCATTACTAGTAATGGCGAACGGCCGCTATACCCCGCTGCAATTTTCGGTTTATATTATTTATAGATTGTAATATATTTGTGAAGTAAGTTAGTATACCTACATATACCAACATTATGTGGGTGTTTGTCGATTGTTTTAAGTGATTGGGACAAGATTCAATTGAGGTTAGTTGAGGTAAGTTTACCTAACACAAACGAACATCACACACACATACACACTGTCTAGTAGGAAAACGAAGTTTGTATTTTCTTCACTTATACTAATTTTATCCTTTCACACCTATTTGCTAATGACTGTAATACCTCGTAGTTATTCATTACAGCATGCCTTAGAATTTTTTATTTTTTTTTTACTTTTTGCTTACAAACTGTCACTATGTATTTATTAAGACATTTAATTATTTTTATGACAATCGTGTTACATGTGTTGCTTGGTATTCATCCTATGTATGACACATCCTTTTTTTAACCAACTTCAAAAAGGAGGAGGTTCTTTTTTTTTTATTTATGTTCCCCAATTACTCGAAGATGGCTAGACCGATTTGGATTTTTTTTGTTTTATTCGAGAGGGTATACATCACAGGTGGTCCCATATAAAATTGATTAACTTTGCTTCGGTAGTTTTTGAGTTAGCTTCAATAATACGTATTTTTGCCCACTTTTATATGGACGATGTTCTAGTTTGTTTTGCAGGTAGTGGTACACAACTAAAAAGTGAAAAATAAAAACTTTTTTACAAAAAAGTACAACCGCCTTCCAAAAACAACACTACAAAGTGAAAAATAACTTTAATTTCGGAAGTCGGTGACAAAAAACGACAATACATTTAACTAGACACCGACTTCCGAAATTAAAGTTATTTTTCACTTTGTAGTGTTGTTTTTGGAAGTCGGTTGTATTTTTTTGTAAAAAAGTTTTTATTAACAGAATTAAACTTTAAAAAAAAAACAATAAAAACATAGAATGTTGGCTTATTAAGTAGGAAAGGTAAAGAAACTCGAAGGGTTAGATTTTTACGTCAGTAAATCCGGTTGATAAAGGTAGACGAAAATAGACAAAATGACAACTCAAGAACGATAAAGGATATACCGTCCGCGTCCGTAGCTAACAAAATTTTCCATAAGACGTTGTCACGCTGCAGCTCTTATTTTAGATTAAAATAAAAAACGGCCAAGTGCGAGTCGGACTCGTTGTAGTTCGTTGTAACTTTGATCGATAATAGACCGATTTAAACCCATTTTACCACTTTGGAAGTGTCTCTCGCGCAAACTATTCAGTTTAGAAAAAAATTATATTAGAAACCTCAATATCATTTTTGAAGACCTATCCGTAGATACACACACGTGTATGGGTTTGATGAAAAAAAGAGTTGAGATGAGTTTCAGTTCTAAGTATGGGGAACCCCCAAAATTTATTGTTTTTTTTTTCTATTTTTGTGTGAAAATCTTAATTCGGTTCACAGAATACATCTACTTACCAAGTTTCAACAGTATAGTTATTATAGAAGTGGCTGTGACATACGAACGGACATACAGACAGACATGACGAATCCATAAGGGTTCCGTTTTTTGCCATTTGACTACGGAACCCTAAAAACACCACTAACTCTGCCTACTCGTATACCGTATAGGCAGAGTTAGTGGTGTTTTTTGTATTTGTACGTATAGGCTATACGTGGGGAAAACAGGGCTGATGTATCCGTTGTTACATTGTGACGTTTCATAGGTTTATGTGAAATAAAATATTTTGATTTTATAAGTAAGGTGTGGCCAAAATTAAGGGTGTGGTACCTACAGACCATTAAACTGAACAACTTTATCCCCGGGAAATACGAGGCTTTTGGCGACGTTGTATTAGTGCGTGTATTATACACATATAATATGCGTCTTATATGTGCAGAATATAATAAACAAAATTACTTACGAGTAACAACTCCAAATACCTCAAGAAAATGCCATCTTCGCGTAACTTCCATACCACCTCTCTCAGATCTCAATCACTCAGCTGCACCTCTTACAATGGCTATGTGCCCGGGTATGTAAAGCGCAGTACATACGGATAACCGCACTAAACCTGACGGGAGTGGATCAGCCATTACTGCTAATGACTTCGCCACGCTGCCTGCCTCGTGTTCTAGGGTTGGCAGGAGTTTAGCTAGGAACTTTATGTGACTTTTTGACTTGTGTTTTTGGTTTCAAGAACCAGAGAAATCTCATCTCTCTTGGATCTGTGAATCAGGAATTATAACTAATAAGTAACGCTGCTTCGAATTAGTAAGCGAAGCTTTACATACGTGATTGGTTTCGTCAAGAGTATTTTTGCATTAGGAACTTTTTGAAAAGCTAGGTAGGTAAGTAATCGTTGAGGTAACATGAAAACAGAAAAATTATATTGTTTTCTGTTAATGATACACACACACTCATACACACCCACACCCCCCTCATTTTCGTGTGTGTTGCACATCTCACACATATTGGCTTCTAAGATACAAGTATCTTTTTACTTAGTTCAGGAGCCAGCTGTTCAACCTGATTTTGACTACCACTTGTGCTATGTATCTGTTAATGTGTATCTCCTTGTACAGTAAACTTATTTTTTTTTATCTCTTTATGTTGATTTTGCGCATAATAAAATTGGTTGCCGAAGGTTCTCAAATAAATACAAAATGTAAAACGCTGTCAAATTATTTTCCACTCAAACTACAATTCTTATACAATAACTTCAGGAGTTTGTATATCGTAACGTTTTTATTTTTTTATCCCCACAAAATAAAATACCAAAAATGTAACATTAAAATTTCAACCCACCAATTCCGCTCCCGAATATTTCGCCCATGCCGTTTCAACCCTGCACCCACCACGCATTGCACCGCTGCACCCGGCACGCTACAAACACACGGCACGGCATAAACATCGCCTCCGGTCTCTTCGACCCGCTGATTGGATTTATGTATGCGCGCTGACGGGTTGATACTGCCTGTTAGTACATGTTGAATATTCAGTATTGAAAACGTGGATATCTCCGTGTTAATTCTGTTATGGTAAAGATTTTATTGTGCTCTAGTTAACAGGTGTGGAATCAAGTTGATAAATTTATCGAAATGTTCAAGTTGTCATTTTGTTACACAGAGGAATAAACTAAGTAAACACAGACTGTCTTCTAACAGAAGCAGATGGAGAGAAATCGTGAAGCGGGCAATGACTACACCTGCGATTGGACACAGCTCATCGTGACCACGACAACTCTGTCAAGAGCGAAGCGAAGAAGATGAAAAGACACAAACAAGGATTTAAACACGTGATTTGAAATTGGCTAAAGAAGTTGAACGTGAATTCAATAGTAGAAAGTTTTGATGGTCCTATAATGAGTTACAAAAACAAAACCACTGTTTTGTTATTTTTCATGAATCTGGTGGATAATAATTACATTTCAGGAACACTACTTTTTTCCTAGAAAAAGTGGGCTTTTGCAAACGAGGATGCTTCTTAAAAACACCGTTTAGATACCTGGATATTATATATTATTGAACCACGCCAACCGAACCGTCAAAACATCCCATCTACTCTTACAGCAGCCGTACCTAAAAAAAGCCTCCACAAAGTCAACGGCCGTGCAAAGGCTATGTAATAGGCTTAATAGGCGTATACACAAATCGTCTAGCTCACTGGTTACGCCTTATCGCCTGCAGGGTAGGCAGGTGTGATGGCCAGCCGATGAGAAAGTAATCACCAGGAAACTGCCTGTTTGGCTTTAAAATTAGACTCGATTAAGGGATGGGGAGAATGGAGAACGATTGGCGATTTTAGGTTTTAGTTTTGCGTAGTGGAATGAGTGAGGTTTTCTAATATCTACTAATTTGTGTTAGGTACCATTCCAACATTTTTATTATTTTCAAATTGAAGCTTGTTTACCTTACGATGTTCGCTTTTGGGACTAAATTAGAATACGCTTAATTTTCAGTAGGTAGGGCTTGCACACTCAGCGTTAAATGATATGGTTTTAGATAAAACCTGCTTACTGAATTAAGTAAACTAAAAACGGTACCCAAATTTCGTAACACATTATCAATTGGAGTTGGTTTCATTTTGACAGTTCAACAAAATTCATTGCGTTATTTACGCTGTCGAGCAGACAAATTTGTCGAACATATGAAGCAATGGATTAGCAATTAGTTTCAAAATGATTCGAATTCCGATTGATAATGTGTTACGCAATTATGGTGCCGGAGTTGACGGCATTATTCTGAGGGTCCTATTACTGTCCGGTTTTACCATACAAGTTTTGCCCACTGTAAAAGTATGGCCAGCCCTTATTTCCTACTTCCCAAAGGCGATAAAACCCAATCAATCTGAAATCTCTTCAATATTGACTTCACACATCATCCATTTTCCCACTACATCACAGGGCGCGAACGATCCACACAACCGGAAAACGTGCTGTTATTAATAAAGCCAACTACGGTAGCTTCCAATCTTTGTCATAGCTGCCTCTAACCATCGGCGCGTGTACAACTTGCCAGCTCGATGCATGTGCAGAAGCGACCAGTGTGGAAACACTATAAATGTCAAAGTGCACACAACCGAATTTAAACTTTGCTGTTTAGATTTTAGAGTAGAATTTTGAGTGGGTTGTGTTTTAGATATAAGGTGCGGTCTGCATAGTACGGTTTGCTCCTGTGCTTGACAATAATGCATGGCTGGACTAATGTTTGCTTTGTATCAAGCTACACTAGTTATGTCCACCGCGGTCCGCTTGGGGCGTGAATGTATAATTTGACTCGTGCCGGACTGGAGAATAGGCAATTAAAGAGGTTCATGCATTTTGTATGCGTCATCATTTGATAATTTTGAGGTTATGATGTTGCTGGTAATAATGTTATGGTTTGATTATCTTAGTTTATTTGTGGTTTTACGTCTACCTATGCGTGTTAGTATTCTTAGATAGAAACTGAGTTATCTGTAGTGGTGGTTTTTAGTAGATATAATACTCTTTACGTTAAATTCTGATCAGGTTTGGAGATACTGGCATCGTGAATTGACCAGGGTAGAGTAACTAAGGTTTACGCGAGTGTAAATTTAGACGGATAAATCAGTTCACAAAAATTTTACGCTACCATAACAAATCACCAACGTCTTTTCAGTTTCTTTTTTTTTTTTACAATTTATAACTTTTAAAGTTACAGTAATTTTATGTAGACGTACAAGTGGTTACAAAGTTAGATATGTGCTCAATGTAACTTAGCTCAATATAAATGAGAGAAGCTCAAACACATGCAAAAAAACAAAATATTTCCCAAATAGTGCACTCTCAAATAGTTTCCTAACTATACAGCTATAGTTGACATGTTATGTCTGCTCCGAGGCCTACACAAAAGCCTGGCGTACAATGGAGGCCTCTTGTGAACGCAGGCCTCCACAAAACACATGTCCTGCGGTCAAACGATTGCTTTTACGATGTGGTATAGCGGAGAATTGAGGTGAATGGTCGGCAGTGATGGTTTTAGGAAATTGTTGTGTTTGCTGAATAAATTGGTACCTACGAAATTGTTGCAAACAAAGTCTACACGAGGGTCACTTATGAGTTCTGTTATAATTAGGTAAGTAGTTTCTTGTCTTCAATTTCATAAAAGTGGTATTGCCAGGGCTTGGAACCGGTACCAAAAGAACAGGTTCTGTATGCATTCTTAGCGGTTCTTTCCATTTCAGTCCCTAGGTACCGGTTCCAGACTGGTACCGGTACTCCACCTAACAAGTGCCGGTACCAAATTCAGGGACCCGCTGCGTACCACAAATCTCGTATTTGTACGAGGACCTTCGTATGGTTGGTGACCAAGAAGTTAATTTCCTAATGCCTACTACCTATCTATTCTTTTTACTTACTATAATACCTGTTTTCTTACTCTAACTTACTAAAATATTTGTTTTTTATCCGGTACTAATAGTATAGACACTACGTCTGGTACCGGTATCCCACCGCGGCCGCAAGGCGGTACTACGCAGTTCCCAAAAATACCGGTATTTCAACCCCTGGGTATTGCAGAAAATTGGCCGGAATTAACTTGCACGATTTGGATTTACAATCCAAACTAATTTATTTATATACACACAATATATACCAACCTATGCATAATCTTTACATTTCATAGTAATAAATTAAGGGGTTTATTTATAAATATTGCTTAAAATTAACGAGACGTTAAAACGTAAAAAAATGGTTTATCAGATAGATATACTAGACAATATAAACGAATAAACACGATTTGATAACTTTGGCTCGATAGATTAAATTCGCAAAGGTACCTCTTTTCGAGTAATTTTTCCTTTATTTCCCTACTTTTTTATGTAAATAAGTAATTTGATATTATGATTCATTTAGTTACTAAAATGAAGTTCATAGATGACTGGAGCGTTTATACACGATAGTTTTTTGTGATGAAAATTTAAAATATTATATATATGAAATATAAAAAATGAAAAATAAAATGTAAAAAAAATAAAAATTGAAAAATTGCAAGTATTGTTATTTTCTTCTTTATACGTACCTAAAGAAAAAGACAGACGAAGGCAAAAGTTCGGGTGCGTACCTTTCACTAACTCTCCCTAAAAACGTAATCAAGCAAAACACAGCCTAAATACTAATCTCTGCCTATCCCCGGTCTATAAAAGCCAGGCAGCCATTACACAAAGGGTAGCTCTTGTGAACGCAGGACACCACGAAACACGTGTCGTGGTCAACGGATTGACTTCAGACTCATGTCATACGTAGATACGGCAAATAGATATTAAACTACATTTATGTCAACGGAGTTTGGTAGCTTTTCTTCTATACCTGAGTTTTCGTGGTTGAAATGTAATGTCAACGTTTTCATAATTGTAGTTTTTCTTTCAGCACATACAGCACACTCTACTCCATTTGTAATAATAACATTAGACATTTAAACAGACCTTTTTTACAGTCCGTTCAACCGATTTTGACTTCTATTGCGTTGGTGGTATGACAGTAGCAGCTGCAGTAAACAGTCGGTATTGTAACCATTTCTTTGCTTTTAATGCCATCCTTAAGCCTGTGGAATAGAAGTCAAAATCGGTTGAACGGACTGTGAAACAGGTTTGTTTAAATGTCTAATCTTATTGCAAATGGCTGCACTAGGTAGTCTAAGTTAAACTACGATTTTTTTTGGGTGAACTTTTAGTCTTCTTAATGAACACTGACGTAGGCTTGTATTAGTAGTTTCTCCGTCCTGAAACAGTAGTTTGAATTTCTTATTATTTATAAAAAAAAAAATTAAAAAAACAACCGACTTCCAAAAAAACACTACAAAGTGAAAATAACTTTAATTTTCGGAAGTTGCAGTCCTTGGATTTATATTTTAGTTTTTTGCCACCGACTTCCGAAATTAAAGTAATTTTTCACTTACCAACCAGTCTTACCAAGGGGTATCGTACTTAGTTATTACCCAGTAACTGGGTTGTGGAGGTCAGATAGGCAGTCGCTCCGTGTAAAATACTGGTATTCAGCTGCATCCGGTTAGACTGGAAGCCGACCATCACCCGTCTCTCCACTATTCCATTGCTTATTTTTCGGTACATGCTGGATAGGCTCTAATCCTTAACCATATCCTAAGGGCATGTCTTCCCTACCATTACCGCGCCCCCCGGTCTACTCCTTGATATACAATGGTCTCTGTTGCACCATGAAACATGAGGCAACAGGGGCTAGTGTGAATCTTTGGGTTCATTCGAGTAATCGAGTCTGATTAAACCATTCATTCATGTAGTGATTTTTTTTTTTGAAAAATTTTGTATTGTTGTCTTCACTTTTTAATTATGGTACCTACCAATTTGTAAACTATTAGTTGCTATGTAAACAACAGTGACAGAGATAATTACACAAAGTGTTAAATACGAATTATCGAAGCCAACTCAAAAACTACCCAAGCAAAGTTAATAAAATTTATAAGTGAATACCGCCTAAGCTTCCACTATCAAATGAAACAAGTATTTTACGAAATTATCGATGAACATACATTAAAAAAATACATACACCTTTTTTAAAGTCGATTAAAAAATAATGTGAATCAAATTAGAGATCATTGGATTTGTGAAAGTGTCTCCTTATTATGTTATGAAGATCAGAAAAATTACAACGATATACCATAAACACACAACTAAGTACCCACCTACTATTCTCAACAAAACTTTTCCGCTTAACCCCTCGAGATTTTCAGCAACCAAAATAACACAATAACCCTTATCTCGCCGTTCCCTTGTCTACGTCACAGATGCAGGCAGCGATTCATTCGGCAGGCGATGCACGTACGCTGGCTACACAATGCGAGCCGCCCGACGCCGCTCTGTATGGAAATGCTGAGAAATACCTATTTATTTACCAGAATTGCTTGGAATGGATTTTGCGGAGTGGTGTAGGGCTATTGGAATTATTGTTGAAGTAGATACTTAATTTGTCGAATTGAGTATATACGAGGAAGTCTGAAAGACTGAAAGATACAACGGTGACTGAAAATTTGTGCGGAAATCGGTTGTCATGGTATGGGCATGTGATGCAGAGGAATTAGGAAAAGTTTTGAGTATTAATGTGGATGGCTATAAGAGTAGGGGAAGACCAAAGAAACGATGGCTGGACTGTGTGAAAGATGATATGGCTAGAAAGGGAGTGACTACCGAGATGACGACTAATAGAGAAGTATGGAAGAGAAAGACATGTTGCGCCAACCCCGAATAAATTGAGATAAGGGCAGGAGAACGATGATGAATGATGATGAAGTACTTAATTTAGGATTGATTTTCAATTATTTTGCAATAATATACAACTAGAGTTAGTAAAGCCGATATTAGACCTATATTAGACGCTTCACGAGCGTGAAAGATGTTGTATCATCAACATAATCTGCCTAGCATTTTCTCAACTTTATTGGGGTCGGCTTCCAGTCTAACCGGATGCAGCTGAATACCAGTATTTTACATGGAGCAACTGCCTATCTGACTTCCACAACCCAGTTACTGGGTAATACGATACCGCTTGATAAGACTGGTTATCAGACTTTCGGGCTTCTAACGACCCGTGACTACTGTGACTGTTACTAGGTATACACGAATGGCAGCCGTCCCGGCTGTCATCCAAGTGTCAAGTGCTTAACTTAACCTGATCGACCCGTGCGGCTGTTATTACTTAGCCACGAACCCCTCTGAAAGAAACCCTCCCGTGAAAGATGTTGTATGAAAGGCAAAAATGAACAAAAAGTGAAGCTTCTGATATCAGCTTTAAAAATTTACTTTAAAAAAAGTAAATTTATTTTTCCATTTTTAGTTGAAAATACAATTACAAAACGAACGAAAAGAAGAATCATCAAAATTAACTTAGAAATGCCGGAGATACAGTACATTTATGCATATAACTTCGTACATCGATAAGCCCTGAGAGGTTTTCGTTGTGTGGCTAAAACCAATTGTTCATAATTAATACGTGTATTGGAAATAAATAAAATAAAAAAAAATACATAAGACTAATTACATAATGTATTAAATACTAAAACCTTCCTGAAAGTATTTAGATCACGATAGTGAAAGAATCATCAAAATTGGTTCATTAGTTTTGAGAAATCGCGGACGAACAAACATACATACATACATACAAACTTACATACATACATACATATATACATACGGGTCGAATACAGAACCTCCTTTTTTGAAGTCGGTTAACAATGAAATGAGGTTTCACAAACGTTTACGAAAAGCAATATATTATTAGGCAAGTAAATACGTATAATGTTTATTAAAAAAAATACAAGTTTAGGCACACGTATTCCACTACAGATGTGAAACTCCGCAACACTCTTTCAATGTGAAAAATCAGGAATCAGACTTTTTGGCCGGTAAATCAATTTAAATTCCATCCTTATCCTCAACAAAACGGATACACAAAAATCTAAAATACACCTCACACATTGCCCTCTGGAAACCCTTTAAAAATAACCCCGTATTACCTACACTAGTAGATACGTTAGGTAGTAGGGACAACATACCCGGCCGCGCATGATTTTTCCGCCCATGTGATTTCACCGGTTCCGAATTTATACCGAGTTTTTATATGAAAAAATATTTTTTTTTCTAACATGAAAAAAATTTTAAAACCAGTTTGGATTATTGCAGTGTTGTCCGACGCTTTTTAGTTGATTTGAATTTTGAAATTGGAACAAGTGTAGCGAATGGATGTGCAAATATAGTAGGCAAGTTGAGTTTATTAGAATTATGTAGTTGTTTGTGCGTTTTTGGTTTTAAATTGTAAGTATTCGTTATTTTTATGTTAAATTACTTTTGAATAAGTATAATATCCATGTGATTGATATTCGGTTACATATAAATTAGCTTTCTGTGTATTTCTCGGACCATTTTGAATTTCTTATTACAAGATTTTTTGATTGAGCAGGCTCCTATTCATTTTGAAGTGACATAGAATGGGCCACTGTGACCATTTTCTTTTTGTACGCTCTTCTGAGGGTTATCTTTAAGTAAGGTGAGGATAAGCTTATGAGTTTATATAATAAAATCTCTCCATACTTACAGACAATAGCTGGGAGCAGCCGCATCTCCGCTAGGAGTAAGTCGTTCGCGCGGACGTAAAAATATCGCGGCGATTTTATTTCGCGCACTGGATTTTCAACGCTCTGCTTAGCGCCGAGAGTTGAAAATTTAACAGTGTGTTTTTTCGACGCGCTAGAATGCACTCTATTGTTGTTAAGTTCGATTCTCAACGCTCGGGTCAACAACGAGAGTTGAAAATCCAGTGCGTGATAAAATCCCGCCGCGATATTTTTACGTCCGTGCCTACGTCGGCTAAATAATATTGTTCTGTGTGTCGAATTATAATGGTGGTCTCGAAAATATTAGGTCTTTACCTATGAAATTGCCGTTCTGCAGTACTGGCCATTTCAAATCAAAATAATTTTTGTTTGGCTAAGAATTCTAATTTCAAATTAATTTTATTTTAAAAACATGGATTTTTTTTCCAAAAGTAGTCATTTGTTTATTGATTAGTGTTACATTTTCATCGCATTTCAATCTTTTTCGTCATCATGGATACGTTAAAAATTCGAGTAATTATGGAATATGAGTACCGTCGTGGCAGCAACGCGGCACAAGCGGCACGCAACATCAACGACGTTTACGGAGCTAACACTACAAACCAAGGCACCACTTTTTATTGCTTTGCTCGCTTCCGTTCTTGAAATTTCGACCTGAAAAATGAATCTCGCGGTCGTCCGAAGACTGGTCGACAATGACGAATTAAAGGCGATTGTGGAAGCTGATGCTACACAATCTACGGCTGAATTAGCAGCAGCTTTCGACGTTAGCGTCAAAACAATATTAGTCCATTTGCGTCAAATTGGCAAGGTAAAAAAGCTTGACAAATGGGTGCCCCACGAACTCAATGATCGCCAGCGCGAAGTACGCGTCGAGACGTGCCTTGCACTGCTCAACAGACACACGAAGGAATTTTGAACCGCATTGTTACCTGCTATGAAAAATGGATTCTGTTTGATAACCGCAAGCGCTCAGCAAGTTGGTTGGATCCTGGTTCAGCACCTAAACAATGCCTTAAACGAAAACTTACCCCTAGAAAAGTGATGGTCACTGTTTGGTGGTCGAGCGCCGGTGTGATTCATCACAGCTTCTTACCAAACGGGGTGAGCATTACTTCAGATGTGTACTATGAAGAACTGAACACAATGATGGAGAAGCTGGCACATCTCCAACCAGCATTGGTCAATCGCTCGTCTCCGCTGCTCCTGCACGACAACGCGCGACCTCATATTGCACAGCAGACGGTCTCCAAGTTGCAAGAACTGGGGTTGGAAGCTCTCCGTCATCCGCCATACTCACCAGACCTTGCGCCTACAGACTACTACTTTTTCCAGAATTTGGATAACTTCTTGGCGGGAAAAAAATTCAATACCCGAGAGGCAGTACAAAATGCCTTTGAAGAATTTGTTGCCTCCCGTCCAGCTGATTTCTTTAAGAAGGGCTTCAATAAACTGCCACTGCGTTGGCAAAGATGCATTGATTGCATGGGTGATTACTTTGATTAATACAAATAAAAAATGCATGACAAAAATTCGTTTAAATTTTTTCATACAAAACGGCAATTTCATAGGTAAAGACCTATTATGATTTGCGACAATATCAAATAATATGTAGATTTGCCGTCGTTAGCTTGGAGAGGTGTATTGTTGATTAATAAGGTTATAATTATGTAAATACATATTTGTTTCTGTCGCGAATTATACTTTTGAGACTACCATTTTAATTCGGCGTTATTGTATTTCTCGGTGGGACCACGGGCACAAAAAATCCCCGTGGTCCCAGGGACTACAGGTAACAAACGGTTATTTCCTATCGGACTACTCTGAGAAGCAAAAACCGAAACAAACTCAGGGGCCAGTCTCTTTTAAATTCCAGACATAATCTCATTCAGGTTGTAATTATGAAGACCATGAAGATAAGTGTGAGATTGTCTTTTGAGGAAAGAACCACGCGGATTTGAGTGGCCACGTCACGTCTTAGTCAAAAGAAGGGTTAAGTATGTACATGCTTTAAGCTAGTATTAGTTTGTAATAAGTAATAATGGTAACCACATATTCAGTCTATAGCACATCTATATGATATAATAGCTATAAGGACGCGGGTGCACAGCCGGGCGTGGAGAGCGTGATTGCAAACGTTTGGGATCGCGCCAACTAGTCGACGTGAGCCGCGCTCGTGAGTAATGTGCTCAAATCATACGTATAGGTGCTGTTTTATGGAATATGGAGCTTATAGGATACTAGCTTCTGCCCGTGGCTTCGCCCACATAGGGGTTGGAAATTATCCCACGGGAACGGACTAAAAAGTATCCTAATGTCCAAACCCAGGTCAATCTGTGTGCCAAATTTCATCCAAATCTATTCTGCCGTGAAGGAGTGAGATGATATCAGACAGAGAGAGTTAGTTTCACGTTAACAATATATTAGTATGGATAATATGAGCTTTTGGCTAAGTAATAACAGCCGCACGGGTCGATCGATCAGGTTAAGCTACGCTTGCCAAGGTCGGTCCGTGGATAGGTGATTATCTTTACATACCGAGACCACCCGCGCCTCGGAAAGCACGGTCCCAGCTGTCATTTATGGGTCTTTGACAATCGTTACGGGTGTTCAGAAACCCGAAAGTCTGAAAACCAGTCTTACCAAGGGGGGTATCGTATTACCCAGTAATTGGGTTGTGGAGGTCAGATAGGCAGTCGCTCCATGTAAAATAATGGTTTTCAGCTGCATCCGGTTAGACTGGAAGCCAACCCCAACATAGTTGGGAAAAGGCTAGGCAGAATGATTGATTTAAAATTGGTCGAATTTAGCTGCAACACTATTTTTCGAAAATATTCTTAACTATCTTTTTATACCTATATATCCTGCTTATTTGTATGAAGTTTCATTAAAATCGATTCATTCATTTCGATAAAAAAGGACTTGAAAGTTTGTATCAATTGCCGTACGGATCCAATGCTCTTAATAACAATTTAATTTCAAACTAATATCTTCATTACTTGTACTAAGACTGTGTTTCCAAGAAATAGCAATACGACCTACGTAAAACTTTCCGCACATAATATTAACTACAAACTATAAGTTCAGAGCTACCGTTAATTAATATTTTAACATCAAACGTGATCCTGGCAGTATGCGGTACTTACTCGTGCTTCAGTGAGCTATATATTAAAGTGTAAGTTAGTATTAATATCTACATAGTTTTACCACATTACGTTCGGGGAAGATTTGCCGACGGGTGCCACGAATTGGTAAACGGGAGGGTAATTAATTGGAGGATAAATCTTTGGTTAAAGTTAACGTTTGCTTAATCGATAATATTGAATTTGGCGCTATAATTTACGTGCTGTAAAAATTACAGAAGATGATGTTTTAGTTGAAAAAATAATCTAAAGTAATTTAGCAGTTTGCTGGCACTACAAGATTATTTGAATGAGTATCAAACCGTAAACGACTTTGTTGTTCTTCCCAATAATCGCAACGATGGGTGGTCAAAGAACACATCGCCATTACCTTCTAGCTCTCGTGTTATAATAACCTGTGATCTCCGGTTGTTATAATAATAGCAGAAACTGCTTGCTCGC
The DNA here is from genome assembly GCA_946251885.1 of Cosmia pyralina. NCBI lineage: Eukaryota > Metazoa > Arthropoda > Insecta > Lepidoptera > Noctuidae > Cosmia > Cosmia pyralina. The sequence goes on along the minus strand of OX276342.1, from coordinate 16,624,460 downwards.
CTTTTAAGTGAAGTAAGAAAGCTTATTCTTACTGGAAGCCTTACGGCACCTTACACTTCATTCCATAGTATTGTAAGTTGTAAGTAAATGAACAGGTGCTAGCGAACTGCTGGTAGCTTAACGTAGATTTAATCTAAGTTTAACTAATCATAATCATGATGAACCATTCAACCATTATCAATCATTATTAATCATTGAACCATTTCTCCATCAAATATTGTGACGTTAGAGCAAATTGTGACACGACGCCATCTTTGACCTCACTCGCGAGGCAAATTGGCGGTTTGTGGCTCTGACGTCACCACGCATGGTGGAGCTGAAGACGTGATGGAACTATGTTATATGTACCTGTGTTTGGTATAGGTAGGTATGTAGGTAAGGTATGTTCTGTAGATGGTTTGAGATGTTGTATAATTACGTATGGGTAATTAAAGATAGTTTTTGAAATAGTGTGGATTACTTATAGTTTTGCCTCTAACTTACTTGCTTGTTTTGTCTTCTTCTATATATAAGGTGCTATAAAAATATCTGCCACGGCTGCGATGGGAGACACTATTGCGTATATAGATTATTATTATTATTAGTGAAGATAAATTATTGATCTTATGTCATACAAAAATATGTGCGTATAAATTTGAATGGATTTATTTGTATGAAACCGTCCCATAGTAATTAGTGTTCATTCAAGGACCAGTTAGAAAGAGGTAGCAATAATTGTTTTCATTGACGAAGCGATACATCGCGCGTAGTTTGGAATAAAGTAAATGTTTAACTTTTTACTTTGTTTTCTTAAATTGATTTAACTATTCCGAGGTATGAAATTTCTTCACTATTGTAATCTATGTACTCAATACTGTCTCCCATATTCCTATTTCATGATGCGGCCAAACATTAGTGATCATGTCGTAAAATAGTTAGATTAACCAACGGTAGAGGCGTTGATGTCGTTTTTTGTTGTGCATCTCTCTAAAAATTCTTGAGTCCAAAAAATATTAAATAGCCAAGTAATTGCGAACAACTTGGAAGCAGTGCTCGACGTTCGTTCGCTCGCTCGGCTCGCGCAGGGTTGCTCACAGATCTAACCTAACCTAACCCATCCGGTCGGAGTGCCGCTACGGCGTGAAATGCAACTACTTTGTGATATGCCCAGTGCTTAGCTAGTTATTGCTTACACGATATGGCCATTTCTACGATCGGACCACGACAGATACCTATTAATGATATAGCCAAACGTCGACTGACGCATCATTAAACGTCAACGTTTAATGATACGTCAGTCAAAGCCAGCAAAAAAAAGCAGCAAAAAGCAGTAAAATTAGCTGGCCATTTCATGAAACACAAACATTTCATGAAATTATCAATTCTAAGATCTGGCGACGATTTATGCAAAGTAGACTAGGTATGTCCAATAAGTACAAAAAATAAAAATTATCTGTACTAAAATCTCCATAGCAATCCTAACAAGATCAGAAAATATTTTGCTAAACATTTACCTAACACTTTCTAAACCGATAGTATATACATATAAGTTGGGTAGGCCTTTGAGGTGGGATGCAACCTGTGTCCACACCCTCGCGCCATCGCATCTTCCTAGCACGGCGTGTAGTGTCGGAGCGGCTGCTGCAGGTGCAGAAAACCTCAAACGGCGCAAATGTAACAACCTTATTGGGAGCTATATGTTTGAGCCGTTTGGGGTTGAAACACTAGGGCCTTGGGGTCCGATCAAGTATTTCGGGACATCGTCAAGCAGTTGGTCGACTCCACACGAGACCAGAAGGCTGGCCTATTTTTAGCTCAATGAATTAGCATTGCCATCCAACGTGGCAATGCTGTCAGCCTTTTGGGCACTTTTTCCACTGACAGCGATGCGGATGAATTTTTTGATGCCCTATGAGCTCTTCCCCTTTTTTATTATTATATGCTTGTACATAGTTTAAATAATTTCGTGTTAACTTGTATATTTTAATTAAGTTTTGTTTATAGTAGAGAAATAAAAAAATAGTTCCAAGCCGATTGGAAATTTTCTCGTATTAGGTATAAGAAATTAGATACCTACAACAAAATATCCCACCATTACATTAGTACGAACTCCTCTATTTATAACAAAATGACTAGCTATAAGTGCCCCCTCACACGTGTTCCCGGCCGCGCGACGCGACCGTTGCGTATGACGCGGACGCGCGTGTCGACGACACGTTTACGCGTCAATGGGCGTCGCATTCCGGCTAAATGAAATTTTAGTTAAACATTTTAGTTGTGTAGTTCTGTTTCGACTGTGTTTAGTTCGAATGCTGGTTGTGGAAGCGGAAGGTTTGAATTTATTTTACTGTAAAGTTGTTTGTGATTGTAAATGTAGTTATTTTGTACCGTTTTATTGAAAATACTGAACTGGTCGATAGGCTAGTTAGGGGAAACAAAAAATCTATGATGTGATGTAGGGATTTTTGTCAGGTTTAGATAGACACATTTCATTCAGTTAAGCATTCAGTCAATGCTTAATTAAAAGAAGGTTTAATGAAAACCATTGAAAAGGTTTTAAAATGTAAGCTGGTTTGGTCTAAGAGGATGAATTAATGATTGTTATCAAATCTACAAGACGGATATAATAAGTGGAAACGCTGTGGAGGAGACGCCCTAAAGAGCATTCACATACCTTATTGGTGATGTCCTTCAAAATATTTAAGACTGTATTTGGTCTGTAGTCTTCATCCTTCTGCACCTTTCACTAATCTATAAATTGCATTGCACTTTCAAGATCCATCACGAATATCTTTTAATCTTGATTTTACGGGACCGAAATCCTTTTGGTTAGTAGAACAGCAAGATCACGATCTTTCCACAAAAAGCGACCCACAAACTTCACAAACCAACCTCACCTAGTTTCCGAGAAATGCCCAAATTCACAACTTACCCTTGTATCCGTCGGTTCCAATCAATATGCGATTAATCAGTCGCAGCGCACAGCGTAAGCGCATTCGCGCGGAAAATCTTACAAAAAATCGCGGGCGGTGAGAGCGGGGGCTTTACGCCCTGACGGACATAGCGATTTAGACGCAGGATACTGATGGCGTAGAGTCGATAGTTTGGAGTCGTTATTAGATCAGCTTTATTAGATTGCTGATATGTTTTAAGCATGTTAACAGAATTTTATAGGGCTCTTTTTTGGGTTCTGTAAACATGCGTTTTTCCAAAGACTTTAATGTCGATTGCACACCATGTGTGCAGATAACAATAAAATTTCTATTGTGTTTGCTAATTGGCGCGCGACGGGTTAAATTACTGCTTGTGTTGCAGCTGCATAGAACATATACATTCCTAGTTTACAATGTCTATGATCTATAATTTTGAAAATATTGTTAAGAGTAACGAAAAGTAGTGCTTTTTAAAACTGTAACTTTCTTTTATAACAGCAATATAAAAATGTCAAAAAATCTCTCATGAAACCCGGCCATTGCTCACCACAAGTTATTTTCCACATGACACTATTCCATCGACTCCGCTCAAGAGAAGGGTAGGCTGTGCGTGTCGATAACAGGCGACCATAAATCATTACGTACAAATGTCTTGTCGTTGGCTGCAGCCGACGATTTGCGTTCCCTGCCCGTGTGTCGGGGGCATTGGAAAACGCTCTTTATTACATGAAGTTATTAATGTAACATGTTAGTGATTGGTAGGTGATTGATTGAGGGATGGGAAAGTATAGATTGTCTGTTATTTTAATGTGGTTGATGAGGGTTGTAGGTCAGTGAAGTGCATGTATTGGACCTGCTTGCTCCTAGATGTTCCTATCACCATACCTATATGTAGAACAACTCAACCTACCACAGTTTGATCGCCATTCCGATTCTACAAAGTCCATAGACAGATCACAATATTTTCCAAAATTGGAACGTAATTGTCAGTAAGCTCTGTGTTTGAGAGTTTCAACAAGCGAGTCTATTATTGTATTGTAATCTACGATTGGTAAATTATGCCGTATTTTTAAAGACAGAGAGAGAGAGCTACAAAAACTTTTTTACAAAAAAATACAACCGACTTCCAAAAACAACACTAGGTATAAAGTGAAAAATAACTTAATTTCGGAAGTCGGAGTCTGGTTAAATGTATTTTCGTTTTTTGCCAACGACTTCCGAAATTAAAGTTATTTTTCACTTTATAGTGAAAACTTTATTGGATGTCGGTTGTATTTTTTGCAAACAAGTTTTTATTTTTCACTGTTTAGTTGTGGTACCTACCATACACAAATTTTAATACCACTACCTTCAAAAGAAACTAGAACATCATCCATATAAAAGTGGGGAGAAAATACGTAATAGGTTGGGGAAAAAGTTTCTTCGCATTTTTTAAGAAGATTCAAAACATTTTTTAATATACATTATTTACATTTATCTAAAGTATGTAGGTACCATTTTGTTCGATAACTTTTTGCCATCTTGTAGGTAGGGACATGATCCCATTGCTATAGAAATTTTGGGACTTCTGATCAAAATACCGCGACAAGTGGTTTTGGCAGTCCTCTCTTGATGTTAACCTGACACTGCCTAAAGAATTCTGAAGAGACCGAAACAGGTGGAAATCTGAAGGTGCAGGGTCAGGACTATACGGCGGATACATTAACACCTCACAGCCAAACTCTCTTAATTTTTGCTGAGTGGCTAAAGATGTGTGAGGTCTAGCGTTATCATGATGAAATACCACACCCCTTCTGTTGATTAATTCCGGCCGCTATCTCTCAACTTCTTGCTTTAATCTCATCAGTTGTTCGCAGTACAGTTCAGAATCGATGGTCCTGCCTGGTGGTAACAGCTCATAATGAATAATGCCCTTCCAATCCCACCACACACACAGCATCACCTTGTTGCGAGTTAACCCGGGTTTCGCCACAGTCTGTGAAGCCTGACCGGCCTTTGACCACGACCTTTTTCGCACGTTCTTGTCGTACGTGATCCATTTTTCATCACCAGTTATCAGCTTCTTCAAAAATGGTTCGATTTCATTACGTCGTAATAAAGAATCACAAATGAGTACACGGTTCATTAGGTTTCTTTCAGTGAGCTCGTGAGGTACCCAAATATCGAGCTTTTTTGTGTACCCAGTTTTTTTCAAATACGCCAAAACTATTTTGTGGTCAATTTTCAGTTCTTCAGCTACGTTGTAACTACTGATATGCCGATCTTGCTCCACTTTTTCAAAAATGGCATCCATTTTATCCGTATTAGGGCGACCAGAGCGACGTGCATCTTTGACATCAAAATTTCCGGATTGAAAACGCTTAAACCAAATTTGTGCTACTCTCACAGACACTGCACTGGGTCCATAAACATCGCAATTTTTTTTCGCGGCTTTCGTTGCATTTTTACCTTTTTTTGTAGTAAAATTTTAAAATGTATCGCATTTCTTCATTAGATTCACTCATCATGACAGTACGAAAAACAAATGAAAATCACACATTTTCCTAATTTAAATTTGGAATTATGTTCTTTAAAATTTAAACTTTCAATGATACCAAAACCAGCCAGATACAAATAGTATAGCCAAAGAGATTTTATTTTAAGTTCATACATACTATAATGCGAAAAGACTTTTTCCCCAACCTAATATTATTGAAGTGAACTCAAAAAGTACCAAAGCAAAGTTAATCTATTTTATATGGGACTAACTTTGAGGTATAGCCTCTCGAATAAAATAAAAAAAAAATCAAATGGGACGACTTTGTAAAAAGTTATGCATGGTCATACATAAAAAAAAACATACGTGTCGAATTGAGAAACTCCTCCTTTTTTTTCGTCGGTTAAAAATGATACTTACTTCATCATACTGCGTAATATGTAGCTAGATTTTTATGTGTGCTATTTGAAAAAAAAAAAAAAAAAAAATGAAATCTTTTATTTCCAGATGTAAATTTACAAATCATATTTGAAGCTATGAGCAAAAGCCACTGACATGCCTGAGAGATATTTCTCGATAGCAAGTGAAGCCAAGTTAGAGGCCCATGGGCAGCATAAAAGCTCTGACACCAGGTTAGTCACTAACCACACGAAAAAAAGGAGGAGTAAAGCCAACACAGCCAAAAATCCTGAAGCTAAATAACACACCGAATCTTCACAACCAATATCACATAGGTACATACCTAAATAACGTAATACATTAGGGCATGTGACGTCACGCGTGCAGGTATGTCTGACTCGCGCGTAAATCAAGCACGCCCTGTTACACGAATTAATTAATTCTCAAATAACTCGACGTTTTGTACCAAATAATTATTATTTTGCGACAAAATGTACGTCTAATTTGTACATTATTTGCTATAGTTTATTGTGTTATTATTAGATTATGTGCCATTGGATGGATGCGAGTGATTCGATTGCTTTTGCTTTTGGCAATGTTCGTGTATTTTAATTGTTGGAAATGTCAATTTAGAACTTAAATGATTTTAGCTAATTAATAAAGGTTGTTACTAAGGACTAATTGGAATGAATTATTATGTTGTTTAATTTTGTAATAAATTATTCACAGTTACAAATTAAATTCTGCGAATACTGTTTGGATTTCGTTTTTGATTTGCTTCTCGATAAAATAGTAGGTAAACGTTGTCTTTAATAAAGTTAATTAAAACTCCACATGAAATCTTTAAACAAAATTAAATATAGGTATTTTTAGTAATTTGAATATTTTAAGTAGGTATCTTGCTTATCCAGATCATTTTGTGTCGTGTTCATTATAGTAAAGACTTCAACTAATTCGATTTTTAGGGTTCCGCAGTCAACAAGGAACCCTTACGGTGTTATTACAAAACGAGGTTTTTCTTCGTCATGGTTTAAACCATCGAGCCAGTTTTTGTAATATGAACCTAGCTTTGATAGAAATACAGTTCTTTATACAAAACTGACAACTTAGTCCGGTACCAAGTTGTCAGTTTTGTAAAACTGACATCTTAACATGTCAGAATAAAGCTCAAAATTCAAAAAAGGGTCCATGGTTTAAGCCTGGGTTTGAAGATGAACCTTGTTTTGTAATAAGACGGTAATAGTTTCGCTATGTCCGTCCGTCTGTCCATCTGTCCGTCCGCAGCTTAGAGAGAGACTCACCACCGCACCTCAGAGGCTCTTAGTACTAGAAAGCTATAATTTGGCATGGATATACATATTCATCACGCCGATAAAGTGGTAAAATAAAAGCATGAAAAAAAATTTTTGTAGGGTACCTTCTGTACACGTAAAGCGGGGATGTTTTTTTTTTCTCGTCTACCCCATGGTGTGGGATGTTGTTGGGTGGGTCTTTAAAAAAAAAATCACGGTAGTAGTATATATAACGAAGTTAAAAGGAAAACTTAAGTTAAGTAGGCTTTTCAAGTTTACGAGTAATAGTCAAATATTCATGAAACAACAAAAAGCCCTCTTCTTAGTCCGTATTATTGTGCAACTACCGAACCCTATTAGGTACTGCGCGTGGCCCAACATGCATTTGGCCGCTTTTTTAGGGTTCCGTACCTCAAAAGGAAAAAACGGAACCCTTATAGGATCACTTCGTTGTCCGTCTGTCTGTCAGTCTGTCAAGACCCTTTTTCTCAGGCACGCGTGGAGGGATCAAGTTGAAAATAATATCAAATACGTAAGTCTCTTGGAGTCCTAAAAAACTCGAGCTTCTAAGTCAAGGCAAAAAAAATACGGCCATTTTGCGGCACATTTTGATACTCGCAATTGTCGCAAGTAAATCAAAACCAATAGGGTACTTCCCGTTGACCTAGAATAAAGAAATTTGGCAAGAAGCAAGGTCTCTAAGCACAAGTAAAGGAAAAAGTCTGAAAATCGTGAATTTGTAGTTTTATGACATAAAAAATTCTTTTTTGGGATCCATTGTTAAGTTTGCTTTTGGTAAATATTCTTTTCAACTAGGGAACCCTTCATTGTGCGTGTTCCGACACGCATTTGGCCTCTTTTTTTTATAATCAACTTGCCACTAAAGACAGAATACAAAATACTATAATGGGTTCTTATTTGTCATACACAGAAATTAATTTGATATTTCACATCGGAAACCTGCATACAAAATCCTACAAATATATAGCAATTACAATTTATATATTTTCACCCATTCCTATGTATATTTCTATCAAACGAAGGGCTGGCATCCCCTGCCCTCCAATTTACAAGATATTTAGTTAAAAGGGAACGCCAATTGATGTGAAGGACGGCTCCAATTGTCTTACATTGAGTATTTCAGGGCTCGTTCAATTATGTGTGTTTGTTGCTCGATATTGTCTCATTTGCCTGTTTTGTGTGACGTTTTGCTCGTTTTAACTAAATGTTTCAGGATCTATGAGTTTGTTGAAGCAATTAGTAATTGACCGAGCGGGCGAAGCGTCTCTGCTTCGTGTGATAAAATTTGCTTTCGTTTGTCAGTTTGTTCGTTTGTAGTTACAAGTCGTATTTTACAACCGATCTAGACGTAACTTGGTACACAGGTTTTACGAATTTATAGATTTCATTTTATCGTCGGGGATTTTTGATTGGAGGAGCGCTTCCTCTTGGGGGATTTCGATTTCTTTGTTTATTTGAAAGGTAGTAACTTTAAGTTGGTCTCATACAAATTTGGTGAAGACCTGATAAGGATCTTCGGCATGATGAGCAGAATAGCTCCTCAAAATGCACTAAATTGCTCACTTTTAGATTTCTACCAGTGAAATCGGCCGGTCGGCCCTTTAACTGCTAGGTAGGGATTGATGAGCACCTGGGACCAGCTTCTCATCACAAAACTAGAGAATTCTGAAAATAATTATCAGAATTCTCTAAAAACGAGGCTTTAAAACCAATAGTAATGTAAGTTTTATAATAAGATCACTAGATGGCGCTACTGTGCACCGCTAGATCGCGCTGTGTTGCAAAAAGTTTGTACTCGCTAGGTTTGCAGGACTATTAAATTACTACACAAATTTAAAGCCCTTTTAAACATATTTTTCTTTGTGAACATTAGAAAAAGCTATTCGAGAAAAACCTTGGGTGTTGTAGGAATCTATCCTGGCAGTAGTAACTAGTTTTCTTGCGTTGCCGTCGGCTTCCTAGTAAATCTAAGTTTAAAATGATTTTCTTAGGATACGAGAATTTCTAGTTCCTCCTTAAGGCGAAAGCGCCAGGGTAGCCCACGAAATTCAAAATTTCTTACGTTTTTTGCAATTTGCAAGTCAGTATGAGGTTGTATGTTGATCTAAATATGATGCGCGGTCGTATCAAATATTTATTTATATAGAATAAAAATAAAAAATAAATCATAAAAATCATCAATACAACTCTCTAAGTTCATATTACCCTATTGAATGACTATTCCATGAAATCGTGAGATTTGAGGCCAATTAAATTATGGAGTTGTATTGCTTATTCTAATGATTATAATTCTGTAAAGCCATATTAGTTTCGGCCGCGGATCATATTTTTAACCGACTTCAAAAAGAAGGAGGTTCTCAATTCGTCGGAACCTTTTTTTTTTTTTTTTTTTTTTATGTATGTTCCCCGATTACTCGAAGATGGCTGGACCGATTTGGATTATTATTTTTTTGTTTGAAAGGGTATACTTCCCTGGTGGTCCCATGATCATCAAGTCTGGATCTGATGATGGGATCCTGGAGAAATAGAGAGAACTCTTCCAATTTTATAGGCACACTTGAAGCGATTTGGATTGTTTTTGGAAGAGTACTTTCTTGGAGTAGTCCCTTTTCTATTTGGTGAAGATCTGATGAAGAACTTCTGAGATAGGCAACGGAACTCCTCAATAAATGATAACAAATGGACTGGAATTGCTGAAATCTCATGTCTGTTTGTTGTTTACACCAGTTCATAACATAACATCACGCCAGTACGCTGTGAAGGGGTAAGCACATGTGAACCACTAAAAAGTGATAAATAAAACCTTTTTTTCAAAAAAAAAAAAACCAACTTCCGAAAACAACACTACAAAGTGAAAAATAACTCGAAGAAGAAAAAAAAAAAAAAAAAGAAGAAACCGACAAAAAAACGAACGGAAAACGGTAACGGAAGTCGGTGGCAAAAACGAAAATACATTTAATCATTTAATCAGACACCGACTTCCGAAATTAAAGTTATTTTTCACTTTGTAGTGTTGTTTTTGGAAGTCGGTTGTATTTTTTTGTAAAAAAGTTTTTATAATCACCACACAACCTAACACTGACCTGCTAATTGTAAAAAACGTAAGAAAATTTGAATTTCGCGGGCTACCACAGCGCATCCTCCTTAAGGACGCTGTTACAAATGGGTAGTCAAATCATTACTTTTTACACAAAAGTATGTTTATTAAATAAAATGCTTTGCATTCTTAAAATGTTTCTTGGCCAAATTGTTGATAGATGTGCATGGTCCGATTCTGAACTAGAAATAATTCTTAATAGGTAAATTTTCTCAATAAATGTACCGAAGTAAAAATTTTCAGTCCGGTACATTTATTGAGAAACTGTAACTATTTAAAATTATATTTATAGTTCTGAATCGTACCATGCACATCTATCAACAATTTGGTCAAAAAACATTTTAAGAATGCAAAGCATTCTATTTAATAAACATACTTTTGTGTGAAAAAGTAATGATTTGACTACCCATTTGTAACAGCGTCCTTAATAAAGGATTGCAATACCGTTTTAAAAACATAACGGCTATTTCTTTAAAAATGTTATGGAAATTCATTCGCATTCCATAACATTGCAATTATGTCCAACCACCACCGGTTTTCTGGACACAGGAAAAACTCACCATCTTCCATCCTCCATTCTTCCATTTAAATGATTAAAAACAAAAGAAAAAAAGAAAACAGTTTAATATCTCTCACTAAACAAAACAGAGGTAGGCATAAATCCTCTATTTTGTAGGGCAGAGCACAGGTACGGGAAGGTAGCTTTCATTTAGTTTTTTTTATACTCATTACTAGAACGGTTTCTTGCTTTTTTTGCCCTTTTTCCGCTGAAAGAGATAAAAAATGAAGATGAACTGCCGAGGTGCGGAGTAAATACGGGGTGCTAGGGATGGGGTGAAGTTGTTGTAAAAATTATCGATATATTACATATATTTTCTTGTGTCGAATTGAAAGAGTCATGGAAGACTTTTAATCCCGACTTAACTGCAAAAGTGATTAAAACGTATCCTCGTTATTAAGTTGATCTGTAAGGGAATAAACAGTTCTTTAGCTAGCACTCGATGCTGTACTTGGTTTTAATTAAGATTTCTCTTTTAAGCTAAAGATGCTATTAGTTTTGGCAAACAGGCAGCCAGATCACTCGATGGAAGGGTGATTACTACCTCCTATCATCCTGTTCCTGCAAACTCAGATGTGTTACATACCAAAATATAATAATAATAAAAATAAAAGATGATAATAATATATAAAAGATGGACTATCACGAAACTGAAAGTTTATTCACATTCCTAACATAATATTATGATATCTAAAACCCATACACACTGTCTAACATTCTTACTTGTTCCCGGCCTTACACACATTCAAAGGTGCGAACCAAACCAGACACTCACTCACTCCCTTGCACACACACAACAAACTTCCACCGCATACACACATAAACTCATCAACTCTCATAATTACACACACAGACATCAAAAACAAATAATTTTTTGCATTTTTACTTTCTTTTTGTAATTTTAATCCCTGCATATTTTATGTGTTTTACCTTCTTCTGTACCTAATGAAAGCTATTTTGACTTATATGTGTTACCAAAAAGCAATAACTTTGGCTGTTAACTTCTACTGACACTCCTCTTAAATGCTGTTAGATTGGAAATAGAACCCATGGCTGAACGCTGACCCCCAAAATACAGGTCCAGGCCTAGTTTGGGGGTTAGGATCTGATTGTTACAATACATTAGTGTGCTATTATTATAACTTGATTGCAACATGTATTTCCTAGTGTCAAATAAATATTTTTATTTTTTATTTTTTTTATTTTTATTTTATACCCTTAGAGACATTTTCAAATAACAAAGAAGTCTATCATGTATTATGAATTTATGAACCATCACAAAACATCGACACTTGCTCATCCCTCAACAGACCGCAGACCGCACGGGCCGGTAGGCACGAAAAGTCGTTCCCAGTTCAAATATATTAGAATATACATTACCCTACGTGACTGCCGCAATGAATGGACGTCTGTCCCGCGGTATAGAGGTACCGATGTAGAGGTATAGAGGGTATGGTGCAGAGGTATATAGAGGTACATGGTGAAATGAGTTTTATGATTATGTAATGGAAGGGATGATGGTATATTGATTTTCATTTGGTTAAGTTAGTGACTGTTTGGTTGACGTAATAGTTTTTTGTTTGTCCCTTATTATTCCGTAATTATCACATTTATGTAAGAGGTCAACTCTTTGACAAATAATTTATCAAAGATCATGAATAGCCTTATCTCGCTTCTGCTTTAAAATTGTTGCCGGTATTACTTACTAATAACTTTAACACAAGTGAAGCGGCTGTTCATTTAGCTTGCCTAAAGCCTTGATCGCCTTTTTGTCAAAAGAAGGAAAGGTTTTCTCTTACCATCACCATTCTCCTCTTACCATTTACAGAATACATTAACTTACAAAACATAGCTTAATTTAAAACACACACAACAACACTTTATCATTCACACGTTTTTCTTCAATTCAAACACCAAACATCACGGTAAGTCACGTACTGATGCCACTTCCTCCATCCATTCCTTTATATACGAACCTTGTCTTCGCTGAAGCTGAAACTTTCAGTGGAGCTGAAAACCTTGGGATCCGTGCGCATGAGTTGAATGCGAGCCACTTGGGGAAGGCTCCGATTTGTTTCAGGCCTGTTACGTGTCTAATCGGTTAGGGAAGTTTGGGAGATGTTGGGTGTTATATGCTGAATGTTTCATGAAAGCTACTAACGTAACTAAGTAGGAGCCTAAATCATATTTAGTCATGATTAGGCGTGTGATGGACGTATGTGTGTATTAGCATAAGCAATGAGAAAGGGCTGCTGATTATTAGATATGCGGTTGAGTATGATTATTCTATTATAAGGAGGAGCTCGTGGCTAAGTAATAACAGCCGCACGGGTCGATCCATCAGGTTAAGCTACGCTTGCCGGGGTTGTCCGTGGATGGGTGACCATCTTTACATACCGAGACTGCTCCGTGCCTCGGAAAGCACGTTAAGCCGTTGGTCCCGGCTGTCATTCGTGGATCTTTGACAGTCGTTACGGGTCGTCAGAAGCCCGAAAGTCTGACAACCAGTCTTACCAAGGGGTATCGTATTACCCAGTTACTGGGTTGTGGAGGTCAGATAGGCAGTCGCTCCATGTAAAATACTGGTATTCAGCTGCATCCGGTTAGACTGGAAGCCGACCCCAACATAGTTGGGAAAAGGCTAGGCAGATTGATTGGTTGAGTAAGATTATTCCTTAAATTGTCTTTAAACCTTTTAAGTGTCTGTATCCGACATTTTGCCGATTTTGCTCGTGATTTTACAGTTAAATAAAATACTGTATTTCTATAAGTTTTAATGCTCGACATACAATATCATTTCAATTATGATCTAATGAATGAAATTACTTTTTTATTTTTATTATTTAATTTTAATTAATCGACCTAAAACGGCGAATGTTTTGTGAATTTTTGCTGTAAGCAGTTTAGAAAAACATATATTTACGTACTATTTCGACGTCACAAGGGAATGAAAAAAATTACAATGTATTCTTGTGAGTCATTTTAAAATTTGTGCATCATTTTTTACCACTTTCGTATAAAATGTTCAAAGAATTGTTTTTGACTTCGGCTACTTAGAACCCTCGTTCATAAAATTAAAAGAACAAAAATAATCTTCAGTTCGAAATCAATCCATTTCTTAAAAAAACAAAAAATGCAAAAAAAAATAATAATTTAGCAATAAAAAATCTTTTCAAACTATCTAAATCTCGCATAATACTCGACGCAAAATAAGAAGTGGTGGGTGGTGGTGGTGGTGGTAGTGGTATGGTGATCAGAATTGAAATGATCTTTCGTGTTGTACAAACTCTTCAGGTGATACAATATACCAATTTATAAACCCAAAACCCCCAGGGGGAGGGTGGGGGGGGGTTAGTTGCAAACCCCATAGGTTCACAACTACTTCGGATGATTTTTTTTTACGTTTATATATTCTATATATAAAATTCTCGTGTCACAATGTTCGTTCCCGTACTCCTCCGAAACGGCTTGACCGATTCTCATGAAATTTTGTGAGCATATTGAGTAGGTCTGAGAATCGGCTAACATCTATTTTTCATACCGCTACTGTTTATCCCGGTCTACGCGGGTGAAACCGCGGGGCGCAGCTAGAATAATATATAAGCTTAGGTATATACCTATTATGTAAAGGGTTTTTCCTTATGTACACATGGGGTGCAGAAAGCCTTCAAGGAGTTAAAACTTGTAAAAATCACGTCTGTAAAATCATGTAAATCTGCAAAATCAGCGAAATTTCGTATACGGCCTCTTAACCATCAGTAGGTGCATCATCTGAAAGGCATCATCCATATTACATCATATGGATTGATTGATTGCTAGATAGAAAAATGTTTGGACCATAAAAGGATTTATCTTGTATATAGGATAAGTCTTATACAAGTTCTTTACTCTCTTTAAATCATTATGAAGAAAATACATAACCATTTAAATTAATATTCAAACTTCAAGAAAAAATTACAAACATTGGATCACTAAGATGTAAAATGCGTCAAACTATAATGTTCCAATCACATCACCCGCCTCTTCCCACCAATCGATGCCATCGCATTGTCTAGCAAACTATAAGGCATAGTTCATAAGTTGCAGCCAACAAGTCATCAAAGAGTAGTTAGCTAATACTTGAGCAGTTAGGGCGCATTACGCAGTGCCGAGAACAGTCGAGCTTGCCTCTTGTGAGTTTAGGGGGCTATTCTGATATCTTGTTGAGTAGCAGGCAATTTGGCAGGTGATATTGATTTTCCGTGATATTGGGGACGCGTTACCAGTGTACAGGGACCGGAACAGACGAGCTTGCCTCTTGTGGGTTTAGGGAGCTATTCTAATATCTTGTCGAATAAAAGGTAATTTTGTAGGAGACATTGATTTTCAGTGATATTGGGAACGCATTGAGAGTTGTGTCAGCTACAGATGAGATTACCTCTTGTGAGTTTATAGCTTTAAAATTAATTAAGTTTTTTGAGAATTAGTGTGTAAATAAATGACTTACGAGTATTTGGGTATACAAGATCAAATTATCTGTTAGGTAATTGAAGGCTAACGTAGTCGAGTATTTGGTAATATTCGAAAGATTTCTTGGCTGTTTCTCGACGCAAACTTTGTAAATTGGAGAGATTTGTAAGTTGTTGTTGTACGTTTGTAAATCTTTGTTACTTTACTTATTAAAATGTAGATTAATCTTTTTTGTAAGAAAAAAAAAACTTGGACTCTTACAAAAAAGATGAATCTCGAACCACTATCTCGTGAATTACTTGATTTCTCAAACAACTCACGAGATGGTGGTTCAGGCTAGGTACTAATGAGATGTTATTTTTTTCAGATCAATCTTTTGTGACCATGTTGGAGGATCAATAGACAAAGCCAGCTACAATAACGCTTAGACCAGCTTTAGTATACAGAAGGATCTGGGTCTAAAGTTACAAAACAGCCTAATACTTTTAACTGAAAGTCAGCTGGATCAGTTTGAAAAATGCGCAGACACTTAACGCTAAACTGAGAAAAACTACTCGATAAAATAATCACCTTAATATCGGTTAGTTTTGATAATCGGATCAGAATGCTCGTCGCCAGTCTGCCTGGGGGTACATAACAATGACGCGTGCGCTCAAAATAGTCCGCAAATTGAACTATAACTTAGTTTCTTACTGTCTTCTGAATCTTGAACCGTGCGGACACGTTCTGTTATTGAATTTAAGGAACTGATTTTCAGGAGTAGCCTAACTGACTTATATACAATTAACAGAACAGTATTTCAGCAACCGGCGTGAGGGTATATTAAAAATGTGTCCGTGACAACTTAGGTAAAGTGAGCTTGAAGTGACCTGTCAGTACTGTAGATCCTTAGCACCAGGTGGAACGACAACTCACTTTAAACTCACTTCACCGAAGTTTTCACGGTGACATTTTTACAGAATAGAGTTACAAATGTAAGAACGTAAACGATGCAAAAGGAGTCCGTGTTTCCGTAATAAAAAAGTATCAGCGAAGTCATGAAGTTTAAAAAAATCTCATTTGACAGATACCTACCGTAAAAATACTGTTTATTGGAACCAGAGGCCGAAGTAAAAATGATTTCCGAGCCTAAAAGTAAACAGAAGTTTGTTACGAGGTTATGTTGCCACCTTCGTATGTAAAGATCGTATCAGGTGGCGTTCTGTAGTTTATGTATGAATGTAGTTCAGTAATTTTTAATCTTATGAAAGAAATATTTAATTTAAATCGGTACAGATGTAAAATTAAAAGAGTTTTAACTTTTAACTATTACATAAAATGCTGGAATACAATATATCTAATTATTATGTCTCAACCTAAATTATGCGTATATTATTAAATAGCAGTGTTGATCGACTTTTGTCACTCACCGTACCTATAGGTACGTACTGATGAAGGTTTAAGTTTTGTAGACATTGAAAGAAAAGGATTGCTGGGTCCATCAAACTAAGCCGTGAACGGGCGCCGTCAGTAGGAACTGGTCATCTCTTAGTTGTTATTTTAATTTAATTTAATTTTACAATTGTTTTTCGTTTTTAACGTGCACGTCTTTCTACATTGTTCTCCCATCAATGATGTAACCAATATTTTGTAACAATATTAAGATTTAAAAGAGTGTTCGTGGAGTTTCTTGCCCGTTCTTCTCCATAGGAACCTACTACGTTTTGGAACGGGCAACTATAGCTTCATCTTTCTGACAGACCGAGACCCCTTGACGTTTCAAAAGTGCCTGTAATTGGTTTATTTGAAATAAATGCTTTGAGTTGAGTAATGAATAAGATAGAAAGGTGACTACGTCTTGATAACATAACTTTTGGTTCCTGTCTATCACAAAGTTACGTGAACGCTGCATCCATTTTAATATGGTGAAATCTGGTTTTAAATGTGTGATAACAGGCATTATGTACTGTACATCCCATAAAAGTTTCTGATTTACACAATATCTTAAAAGTGATGCAGCTTAATAAGACTGAATAAAGTGCACTTGAAATATTTAAGTTATACTTACAGGATTATGCAAAATTGTATACCCATTGTTTCACGAGGCAATACGCAAATTCCAAAAAATTACACCGTGTCACAAAATTTTCTACAAAATCCGCAAAGAATATCCGTAAAATCTTTTTTCGGTCGTCACTTATCATCATAGATTAAATTTTCACCTTCAGCTAACTGAAAAAATCCATTACTTCCGCCAGATGTCACCGAAATCAAATGTCGCTGGCACACGAGTGGCGTGCAGCTGACGATCTCTCTTTGCTAACTTTTTCCCACCAACGCCATAGCTACTTATTATTTTGACTAAATTCACTCAAATTCAAAACCCAAAAAATATTTAAGCTATTGCTAGGCTCTTTCAGCAGCAATGCTTGTTGAAAACACACACCCAAATCGACACTACTATGTGTACCACACACACTTCTGTGTGTTCTATGTGTATAATCATCATCTGCCTAGCCTTTTCCCAACTATGTTGGGGTCGGCTTCCAGTCTACCCGGATGCAGCTGAATACTAGTATTTTACATGGAGCGACTGCCTATCTGACCTCCTCCTTTGTACCTATAATAATATCGTAAATAACTATTGAAGAAGAAAAACAGAAAGCCTAAAAGAATTTATGCACTCAATATTTTTTTGATAAGTATGGTAAGTACTGAAAATTCGATAAAAATAAGTTAATGTGTGATAACAAAATAAAAAAAATTCTGTCGTGCATTAAAATTACATCGACGAAAGAGGAGCTTCAATCAAATGAGGGTTTTCTGAAATGACGTTCAGTAAGTGGCAGCACTGAGTCGTCAGGTCCGGGCTGTTAAAAGTGTCAAATCGCCTACATTTTCTTTTGTTGTGACTGATTGATGAACGAATGGATGAAACAAATAATGAACTTCGCCATATATTTTATATTCATTGATGAAATGGAAGACTTCCTGTCAAAGTGGTGCCAACTGGTGCCGTGAATTTTCATGAAAACCCTCATTGCCACATTCTATAATCGAACGAAGCCGATCTAACAAAAAATAAAACGATTAGTTACGGAAACGCACGAGCCTCTCCATTCCTTTCCCGTTCCAGGCTGTACCACTGA
Organism: Cosmia pyralina; assembly: GCA_946251885.1. Lineage (NCBI taxonomy): Eukaryota > Metazoa > Arthropoda > Insecta > Lepidoptera > Noctuidae > Cosmia > Cosmia pyralina. The sequence goes on along the minus strand of OX276342.1, from coordinate 16,606,127 downwards.
AACACAAAGTTTTTTTAATCGATAGACAGACGGACAGACATTAATCAACGTCGATCAGTCGCAGGCGCCGCTTCACAACAAATTGGGAGCCGATGGAGTTTTTATGGTGTATCTGACCTTTTGTCTTTGGTAGAAGGATGAGTTATTGAATATTAAGTGGTTGATTAGAATTTACGTGTTTTGATTGATTTTTTATGAAAGGATGATGTTGTACATACATTTAAAAAAAATCGTTTTACTACCGAGTTAATCGGACTCCCTAATAGCTATTATTTTTGTCCGGTGAACATGGATAAAAATGACTTTATGACGTTTGAACATAATATTTTTTATTTACTGAAGCAATCAAGAGAGAGGAGAGAGGTAGAGAAGTAGCATGGACAAAAAAACAAAAGAAAAATTAATGTTCCATAAGATTATAACAAATAATATCGGCATTGGCAATACCAGATATTTAACTCCAATCAATCTGCCTAGCCTTTTCCCAACTATGTTGGGGTCGGCTTCCAGTCTAACCAGATGCAGCTAAATACCAGTATTTTACTTGGAGCGACTGCCTTATGACCTCCACAACCCAGTTACTGGGTAATACGATACTCCTTGGTGAGACTGGTTGTCAGACTTTCGGGCTTCTGACGACCCATAACAACTTTCAAAGATCCACGAATGATAGCAGGGACCAAATGAGGCACGGAGGAGTCTCTGTATGTATAGATGGTCACTCATCCACGGACCAACCCCAGCAAGCTTGGCTTAACCTGATGGATCCGACCCGTGCGACTGTTATTAGGTAGCCACGAGCCCCTCTATCAACGAACGAGGTAAATCAACAACTCCCATAAAATAATCAGAAACTTAGAGATAAGTAGAATCATCCAAATCTAAAATAAAATACTTCAAATACAAGAAAATCTACATTTATTTATATTAACAAAATCCGAAATTTCATTAACACACAACGAATATGGAAAACTCTAATCTGACTTTATAATTGTACGGAACCTAGTCGAATTGCTTCGCTGAAGACAACTACCTCTGCATATTTCAGTATTAATAATTATGAAGTCTGTATAGCGCACAAAATGCGATTTATTCCGATTTCCAGATTTTATTACTGTTGGGTTTGGTGGTTAGAAGGATGGGCGGGGTTGGAGTTCGATTTTGTGTGGTAGTGATAAATTTATCGTGTAACAAATCGGTTTCGGTGAAGTAAAAGAGAACGGGCTGTGGTTCAATTCGTAAAACTTTGAGTTTTCCTAAAATAACTTTGTTCTGATTGGATTCCTTTTTCTGAATTACAAATGATAATTTTTTTAGTTTTGAAATTCACATAATTTCTACACAAAAACTCATCCTATAATCACCTTCACAAACATACCTCACCTACATAGCACACCCATTACAAACCGTAAACTAATAAAAACGAAACTCAGGAACACTATTTTCACATTATTCTCGAGTGAAGCTACGCGCTACGCCTCTACGCCGTGCTACGAGACTACGACGCTACGCCCCCCGACTTACGTATTCGGTATTTCTCGGTCGACGTCACCGTCTTCGCGAGTCGTCGGCTCTTTCCGCTCCGCTGCGTCCGCGCACCGCCGCCGTCGCTATAGATCGTATTATAAGATTTGTTAAAGGATTGCGTGGATTTTCTTCGCAGTGAGATCTTTTGGTCAGTTGTTATAATTTGTGTTGAGTTATTAGTTAATTGAGTTAAACTTGATTGTTTGGTGTTGTTATATTTGTGTTATCGTAACTCAATGAAATTCGTTGGTAAAACAAAAAAACCTTGCTTTTAGGAAATAATATCAACCAGATGCAATGATGTTTCCAAATCATAATTTTATTGCACAGCAAAGTCACTAAAATCCCTTTTTTAAGTAGAACATGTTGGACTGTAAATAGAACTTATCAAAAATAATGATATCGTATGAGATTGTATGATCACACATAATAATATTTGATTTGATTTGAAGTTAATGTCGACCGACTTATTGTCGTGAAAGTCGAGCGTTTATTTGTCTCTTTCTAAATAATATTTTCCATCGAAAACTTCATACGACCTCTTCTCTCTGATGCTAGATGTCGGAAGCCCAAGCAAGTTTTAGTAGTCACACAAGCATATCTCGACGGCGCGTTAAGTAGCTCAACTGATCCGGACAGACACGCGACTGAGACCAACACTATCTACTGAGTTTTATGTGGGATTTTATAGAGATGGTGACACCTGGGTTAAACATTACAGGGGTAAAAATTGATCAGTAGGTCTAGAAGTCTTATGACACTAATCTTTGAAAAATGTTTTAGGGTAAGGGTGCAAAACATATAGTTTAAACCTTTGATAAAAAATATCTGTTTATGAAATTGGTTCAAAAAAACTTAAAAGAGTTTTTTTGAACCAATTTCACATGTGAAAACATGTGCAGTTACGTTTTTAAAACTAGACGTGGCCAGTATTTCCAGTTCGACTAGTCTCTACAGTTTGAGCAGCAACATTAATTATTTTTACTAGCATATGGGAACTAGTGAAGAATCTTGTCGATTTTAACTAATATAATAAAAATAAAATATATAAACCATTTTTTTCAGGCGACACAGCATAAAAAACTCACATATTTGAATATATTAGTCTTTACCTATGAAATTGCCGTTCTGCAGTACTGGCCATTTCAAATCAAAATAATTTTTGTTTGGCTAAGAATTCTAATTTCAAATTAATTTTATTTTAAAAACATGGATTTTTTTTTCCAAAAGTAGTCATTTGTTTATTGATTAATGTTACATTTTCATCGCATTTCAATCTTTTTCGTCAACATGGATACGTTAAAAATTCGAGTAATTATGGAATATGAGTACCGTCGTGGCAGCAACGCGGCACAAGCGGCACGCAACATCAACGACGTTTACGGAGCTAACACTACAAACCAACGCACCACTTGTTATTGGTTTGCTCGCTTCCATTCTGGAAATTTCGACCTGAAAAATGAACCTCGCGGTCGTCCGAAGACTTTGGTCGACAATGACGAATTAAAGGCGATTGTGGAAGCTGATGATACACAATCTACGGCTGAATTAGCAGCAGCTTTCGACGTTAGCGTTTAACAATATTGGTCCAACTGCGTCAAATTGGCAAGGTAAAAAAGCTTGACAAATGGGTGCCCCACGAACTCAATGATCGCCAGCGCGAAGTACGTCGAGACGTGCCTTGCACTGCTCAACAGACACACAAATGAAGGAATTTTGAACCGCATTGTTACCTGCGATGAAAAATGGATTCTGTTTGATAACCGCAAGCGCTCAGCAAGTTGGTTGGATCCTGGTTCAGTACCTAAACAATGCCCTAAACGAAAACTTACCCCTAGAAAAGTGATGGTCACTGTTTGGTGGTCTAGCGCCGGTGTGATTCATCACAGCTTCTTACCAAACGGGGTGAGCATTACTTCAGATGTGTACTGTGAAGAACTGAACACAATGATGGAGAAGCTGGCACATCTCCAACCAGCATTGGTCAATCGCTCGTCTCCGCTGCTCCTGCACGACAACGCGCGACCTCATACTGCACAGCAGACGGTCTCCAAGTTGCAAGAACTGGGGTTGGAAGCTCTCCGTCATCCGCCCTACTCACCAGACCTTGCGCCTACAGACTACTACTTTTTCCAGAATTTGGATAACTTCTTGGCGGGAAAAAAATTCAATACCCGAGAGGCAGTATAAAATGCCTTTGAAGAATTTGTTGCCTCCCGTCCAGCTGAATTCTTTAAGAAAGAAAAAAATTCGTTTAAATTTTTTCACAAGTTTTTTATTATAAAAAACTTGTGTTAATAAATAACGCTTAAGACTATGTTAGTAGCACTTCACTTTGCACTAGGTTACTCGTACTAATGCTAGCCCAAAATCCTCAAGCAGTATGCGTTAGACCTAGAGATGACTAACTTCTTAAAAAATCTAAAATAGGCAAAATAATAATATTATATTAATATAATAATAATATTTTTTTCTGGTAAATCAATTTAATATTCTGTCTACTAAAATATCAGCTCTATACACATGCACATAAAATCAAATCGCGGGTGTGCTCTGTGGCGTGTGACACGCGTCGAGTCGACTCCACCGCGGCGCCGATATAGCACGTTTGCCATTTCACTTACCTTTATATTTACTTACAACCTTTGTATATGTGAGTATGTGTATCATGGTATAAAAAGACGCATCGCATACCGAAGAAACAATAAAATACTGCATGGAAAATGACGCTTTTCAGTGTTTTGTAGGTAGTTAAAAATCGAAGTACTGTAACTGTACTGTCTTCGTCGTTAAGAGGATTGTAAGTAAATCGAAGGGTCACTGCCAAGTTTTAAGACTTTAAACTGCGTTTAGCCATCTTGTACTTCAAAGTTCCAACATAATGTCCCTCACAACCAATCCGCGCCGCTGTTGATTTTTTTTTTTCTAGTGAAAAAAAATCTGCCAGTGCAGACAACGCATGTCATGATTTCCAAATAATAATAAGTTTTGTGGCCCTGTGGTAACGGCCGCGACTTACAAGTTGTTGTAGGTCGTAGGGTCGAACACAGACAGGCGCTTTACTTTGTGTAAATTGTTTCATCGCCACTGCTGTCAAAACGGTGAAGGAAAACATCGTGAGGAAACCGGTATGTCCTAGAACCAACAATTCGGAGACATGTGACATATACCAACCCGCACTGGGCCCGCGTGGTGGATTACGGCCCACATTCTCTCACAGAGAGGAGGCCTGTGTTCCAGCAGTGGAGATTATTATAGGATAGGTGTGTATATATGAGCACAAAGAAATGATTTTTGAAAATTCATACCTTGAAGGGGTTACGTAGATGCGAAGGTTTGTATGGAAGTTCGTCACTTTTTCTGATGTGAAACCCTATCAGGTGCACGACTTGTGGTGATTTACGACATATACTATGAAGAACAGGAGCCTCAACTTTTAAACACCCCAACAGTATACTGCAGTGTGTCGCGAGCAGACTGGACTGCTTGTGTGTGAATAGCTGCTGCAAGCTTTCCACACCGGTGTTGAGCTTGTAGCAGGGATTCTCATAACTATAGGGCAGTGTTAGGTTATGTGTGTTCTGTAGGTTACTTGTTCATCTATCTATCTATATAAATTTAAAAAAAAATTGCCGTATTTATGTACGCGCATTACTTCAGAACGGTTGCACCTATTTAGCTAAAAGTAGTTTTTTGTTATTATTCGATAATTTAATATTCGATTGTAGAATGTTTTTGTGTATTTTTTTAAAAGTTTATTAGATAACTCATTTAACGTAAGAACACGTTAATTTACTTTAGCGCTTCCTGAAAATTAAACTTTTCGAGATAGAACGTTTTTCTCGCAAATATGCGAATTATTTTTTTGTTGTTTGTAATTGTCAGGACAAGGTTTGTATGAAAGAAAATGTTTGAAACGTTGTCGGGAAAATTAAAAAATTTGGAAAACTGAAAGTGCATTTTATATGGGAATTTTGATTGAATTAATGAAATTTTGACAGGACAGCGTTTGTCGGGTCAGCTAGTTAGTTAAATATAAATAAATAAATAACCTTTTGAAATACACAATTACACACAGATTTGAGCGTGGGCTATGGAATCGTTGCAAGATTTCTTTTCTACCCACCTAATAAAAGTGCACGGAACGTAGATATTTCGTACGTGACAATTTTCTTTCACAGTGGAACATGTCGCAGTCACCGTTTGATCTATTTTGTATTTTACACACGACTCTCTGTGCAACAGGAGGCAACAGTGGAATATCGTATGAACTAGTATTTTGAGTAGTGTTAAAAGGTACTACGGACAAAAGTTAAGCATGCTCACTTAAGAAAATATTCCTGTGAGAGCGCAGCTAGTGACAAACCAACATTGTGCAATCGAGTCGTGAGCCGTGCTATGCGATTATCGCCTTTGAGGTGATCATGCGGAACTTTGGCCCATAGTACCTGAGCCAAAAACCATTTCTTGAAATTATTATATTCATGAGAGGGTTTATTTGTAAACGAATTTACTTTATGTTAATTTATTTCATGGGTCTAGTCAGTGCATTTTTGACGTTTAAATGTCTCTTAAAAGCAACTTTTATAAATGAATTGTAAAGTAATAAATATGTTTGACCACGGCTCGGGGAACGGGACGTCAACGAGACAACAGATGACGGCGCCGAAGTAGCGACCCGTTTACGTCCCGTCGCCCGGTGCGGTGGACAAACAGTGTAACGGTCTGCTGACACAACAAACATCCGTATGACGAATCCGACGTCATTAGGTATATTTTGGACGGATTCTACAATTTTTTAAAGTAATCGTAATGTTTCACGATTCGTAAGCATGATGTGAATACGCTGTGAAGCCGTTTTTTTACTCCTACACAGAGTTTTATTATTAGTACCTATACTCCATCGGTTTAGGTAATTAAATTCAAGTAAACAAAAAAACCACGTGTCTGGTTAACCGACTAAACATAATAACTGTCACTTCAGTCGTCATGCTACCACACAGTTGTACTCTTCAATTTAGCAACGTTATACAACGAATTATAAAGTTGCTAAATTGAAGAGTTCAATTTTGTCGTAGTAACAATTGAAGTGACAGGTATCACATTTAGTCGGTTAACCATACACGTGGTTTTTTTGTTTATCATTATTTAATTACCTAAACCGATGGAGCATAGTTGCAAACTAGGGAACTAATTAATTTACCAGGGTACTTGAAGTAAGTACTATCGACAAAACGGACGTCTTTACACCTTAAAGTTGCTTTTTGTATACACTGATTTCGTTGTAAAAATCCTGCTCCTATGGACCTTTCTTTTACTTTGTCATAAGTACAATTGCAGCTTGCAAGCAAAGGCAATTGTCGTTTGTCGATGGTACCCTATAAAAGAACTTTATGAGGTAATCATTATAATCTGCCGATCTATTCTGTAAAAATCTCACCGTGAAATCTTAGGTGAAGTGAGCGTGAAGTAAGCTGTCAATAGTGTCAATCCCTAGTATCTGGTGGAATGACAGCTCACTTCACCTAAGTTTTCACGGTGAGATTTTTACAGAATAGAATTTTAGAGAATAGATGTTAGTTCTCTGTATTATTAAAAATACTTATCAATATTACTTTTTATCAAGCTTTTAAGTAGGTAGGTACATTTATCTATTCCGGAACACGTATAAGAAATACTGTTCGTCGTAGCGTGCAGCGATTGTGAACGAATCAACCGTCCACACGTAATCAGAACCTCATTTCTCCTTAAACATCCCTTCCTGATAGGCTACGTATACTATGAACATTGTTTTCATTAAAAAATTTTTTTTTAAAAATTAAACAGACGAAAAAAGAAATTGTAAGCGCCTGTAAATTACAAATTTTGAGTCGGTTTAAAATGAGAAGAAGCTACGCAGTTTTCTGTACTTAGTTATGGAAGTTCTTGATATTTGTGTTATGTTGTGTGGGACCCCATACCTAAAAAAAAAATGGTAGAGGTATGTACCACAATTGGTATGGGACTAAAGGAAAATCAACAATTAATATGTCGTTTAAATAAACATTTCACAACATCCCGACGGAACGATTATTAATCTGCTTTGTTTTGAAGATATTATTTCGAAATTCTAGTAACGCCTATGATATGTACTTACAATAAGTATGAAGGTAGGTTGAAAAATCAGACTGCTGCCTAAACATATTAAATCGTTTCTGTGAAAACCTGATTTCAATGTCCTCCTGCTCCAAGTCTAAAGCCTCAGTGGTCACATAAACAATTTCCTCGAGGACAATATCTTGGTATATTCGCTTAGAAATATAATTTAATCCGCGCACAATGGTCACATTGTGTGCTGGTGAGGTAAGATCCCTGGCTTTTTTCCTTCAATAGCGGGGAAATATGTAGAGGTACGGTATAGTCCTGATTGATCTGAGGAAAAACTTACCTAATGTACTATTTTTAAGACTATGTTTTAGCCTGCAAGTATTTGAAATGTGTTTTTAATAAAAACTTAAAAAAAAAAAATACAACCGACTTCCAAAAACGACACTACAAAGTGAAAAATAGCTTTAATTTCGGAAGTCGGTGTCTGCTTAAATGTATTTTCGTTTTTTGCCACCGACTTCCAAAATTAAAGTTATTTTGCACTTTGTAGTGTCGTTTTTGGAAGTCAGGTTGTATTTTTTTGTAAAAAGTTTTTATTTTTTACTTTTTAGTTGTGGTACCTACCCCACACGAATTCTAATACCACTACCTGCAAAACAAACTAGAACATCATCCATATAAAAGTGGGGAAAAAATACGTAAGCAAACTCAAAAACTACCCAAGTAAAGTTAATCAATTTTATATGGGACCAACTTTGATGTATACCCTCTCGAATAAAACAAAAATTTTTCAAATCGGACGACTCTGTAAAAAGTTATGCGTGGTCATATATTAAAAAAAAAAATATGTGTCGAATTGGGAACCTCCTCCTTTTTTTTCGTCGGTTAAAAAGGGATGTTTTTACTTCGATTACACGTTTCTGATTTTATCTGTGTGACCACGTTGTTCTTCAAAATTGCGCAACGGATGTTGATGCGGTTTTCAACATCATTTAGAGTCAATACAACCTGGCTGCTTACATTCTTTATTTTTTCATAAATAATATTGAACGTAAAAACACACTAATAATCAATGACAAATATTTGACTACGGAAATATGAAATTAAAGTGCCTGTGATGGGTGAAGTAAAAACTGAGAAAACCTGGACTTGTAAATAATGAATATTTTACTGTGGTAACTGGTTTTATTTATGTTTTACGTTAAGAGTTAACACAGCATGCATAATCGCTTGTTTTTTCTTTGTAGAAAATCTAGAAATCTAGAATCTAGAAATCTGAAACTAACTGTATTTGCTCTTTACATACCTATTTTTGTGAATTTTATACGATCATACATTCAAACGAAAGATACACTACGATAGAGTCCAGTTCTCGGGCATCCATAAAAACATTCGAACGTTACAAGATTCCAAGAATTTTCGTCGCTTCGGCATTGTTTGTAAACACGTGTGAAGTGCCGGCTGACGTCACGGTGCGCGTACGCATGACTGTATGATGGACTGTTTTTTTTTTGTGTAGAGCCGCTTTCGTTCTAGTGGTTATCAACATACCACGCGGACGAAGCCATGGACGAAAGCTATTATTAATATAAATCTGACATTGCCAACCCGTCTTGAGCAAGCGTGGTGATCAATGCTCGTGCCTTCTCTGTACAAGAAGAGGCCTTTGCCCTGCGGTGGGACAGTAATAGACAGGTAGGTATTATTTTTGCCTATACTCACCTTCTTTTAGATTGTACATGCATTTAACAATCTTATTGTTAAGGAGGTTGCGCTTTGGTTGCCCGCGAAATTCAAATTTTCTTACGTTTTTTGCAATTTGCAGGTCAGTGTCACGTCGTATGTTGAATAAAATATGATTCGCTGCCGTAACTAGCATGGCTTTATAGAATTATAATCATTAGAATCAGCAATACAACTCCATAAGTTAGAATTGACCTCAAAAACGTAAGATATGAATTTCGCGGGCTACCTTAGCACATCCCTCATTCCAAATTACCACTCAAACTATCTAATGTATGAGCATGCATAACTAGCCATTCTATAATAGAAGCATTCACCTGTGAATTCGTAACAACGTAGTATTCTACAACAATGGACGAGTTTAGTAACTAGTACAGATACATGATTATAGTAATTTGGCTCTGTTGAGAGCATTGATCATTACAGTTGGTGTTATGATAGTGAAGTGATGCGTTTTACGTGACTCCGGATTTTTAATTTTTCTATCTTTTTCTAATTTCAGATGAGAATATTTTCTCGTTTCATACTTTTTAGAGCGTGATTTTTCAGTAGTCGGGTTTTAGTTTTTAAACTTACTTTCTATTTAAATTATTTTGGAGTTATAAATTCGTGATAAAGTATTTGCAGAGCCACTTTACATTTTTAAAGAAGAATATTTATTATATATGTATTTTGCGTAGGTTTGGACAGAAAATATGTTTGGCTCACATTTGAGGCATGATTTTAGAAATTATTCCCAATTATTGCAATCAAAGTCACGAGAAAAATAGCTAACAATATGCATATTTTTGAAATGTGCTAATTAAGCCCTTTCATTTGACACCCAACACGGCAACATTAAAAAAAAATATTTTTTAGTGCATGATTTTATATCCTCTAGAGGGCGCCACATTCAATTTAATGTGACGTCACTTAGCCTATAACCAGCGGACGATCATGACATTTCTAACGATACCTCATTTGTCAAATTATAGAGTTTAGAAGTTATGAGTGAACAGATGAACATACATACATACCGATCAAAATCATAACCCTCCTTATTGCTTCACCATACTCGGGTAAAAATTGTGTCTGGATTTTGGTTTATCTTTATTGTGGTGGTTTTTTCTCTGGTGATCTGACCTAAAAAGTTTTGCAGTTATAAACAAAAGATAGAACTTACCGTTTAACATCAGCTTGTCCACCTGCCAGTTACATCACTGAACGACTCAATTAAAACGACATGGCAGCTACTTTCTTATATACTATCCTCTTTTTCAATTCACTGTTATTATTCTTTGTCGAATTGGGAACACATTGGGATCAGTAAAAATTCAGTCGGTAACACGGGCCTGATCTCCGCAATAAGATTTGAGATCACCGCGGTTTGTATTCAGCAGAGTTGGTAGACGTCACAGGACTTTTATTTAGAAGTTACTGTTATGGATACGAAACTACTATTTTACAGAGTAAGGGTACTATTCTCCAGATCAAATTTCGGCCATGGCGGCCAAGCTCAGGCCACCGACGCAAGAGATATTATACTGGGTGTAATTTTAATCACCGTTCTCCTTTTAAGGAGTCATTATACTCATCATTATGAACTACTTTTACAATGGGACCAAAGCAGAAAACACGAAAACAAATCAGCTGCTCCCTCCATGCTCAAGTAAGGAATACTAAGCAAATGGATTATGTTAAATAACGAAAAGTATTTTTCAATACACTTCCTCGAAAACTGGTTCTTATCGCACTAGGATTAGGTTCACAACGCAATATATTTCACACGCGTGCGTTTTTTTATTTTCCAACACGTGAGCGGGAATAAAAATTGCCACAGATAACTTATACCTATACTTAGTCCAATGCCTCGAGTTAAGCGTCTTTACGGCGTTAATATTTTTTGAATATTTAAATAATGTTTATAAATATAATATCATCAAAAACCATGATTATTACAATAAAAAAAAAACGTTTATGAACAAATTAACATTTATTTGAGTTCAAAACTCAAAAACATTTGATTTTTCTATTTTTCATATTAGGCTGTTTATCGGCTTCTCCTTCAACCTGGCAAAACCAAAGCGCAGAAAAAAAAGAAAATTTAAATCATAGTTTCCTAATGACAAAAATATTTTTCGTTATTTTATTTTATTTCTTCAAAAGTGTATTGAAAAACGTCGTTTGATACACGTGAACATTTGTTATTGCAATTCTCGGCTCAAAAACAACCTCGCCTACGGCTCGGGTGTTAATTCCGCCTCGAATGCATTAACAAGAATTCTTCACTTGTACCAAAATGTACTATATTTCACACCATTTTTACTATATAAAATTGTTCAGGTTATTTACGCGTAGTTCTAGAAGTGAGTCAATTATTTCTCATAATGCCAAAAAATCAATCTGCCTAGCCTTTTTCCAAATATGTTGGGGTCGGCTTCCAGTCTAATGTCTAACCGGATGCAGCTGAATACCAGTATTTTACATGGAGCGACTGCTTATCTGACCTCCACAACCCAGTTACTGGGTGACACGATACCCCTTGGTAAGACTGGTTGTCAGACATTCGGACTTCTGACGACCCGTAACGACTGTCATAGATCCACGAATGTCAGCCGGGACCAACGCCTTAACGTGCTTTCTGAGGTACGGAGAAGTCTCGGTATGTAAAGATGGTCACCCATCCACGGACCGACCCCCGCAAGCGTAGCTTAACCTGATGAATCGACCCGTGCAGCTGTTATTACTTAGCCACGAGCTCCTCCAAATGCCAAAAGATATTGGTAGAAAATTAAAAATGTATTAACCTAGTGTAGTACCTGAACCTAGTCACCTACGTATTAAAAAATTACATTATTTGTGAACTTTTAAAAAGTCCATGCTTTGCGTCGCTTCATATCCAAACGCAGACAATCTTAGAAGAATAAGAAAGAAAATCGGGACGTGAAGCTCTCACGCAGTATTGGTCACAAGCTCACAAGCCGTGGAGCTTCACTACGAGTACTACCTTGCGTATATACTCAAAGTAAATGTATACCTACATTACATAATGTAGGTACACGTTGTATTATGTAGCCAGGCTTATTGTTAACAATATGAGCCTTCTGTTGTACGGTAACAATGAAGTTTAGGATAGCGCTGACAGTATGGTGGTAATTTTGACTGACTGATTTGGCTTGAATCATCATCATTTTCATCTGCCTAGCCTTTTCCTATTAAGTTGGGGTCAGATTACCTATGAAAGTAATTTAAATATTAGGTCTTTACCTATGAAATTGCCGTTCTGCAGTACTGGCCATTTCAAATCAAAATAATTTTTGTTTGGCTAAGAATTCTAATTTCAAATTAATTTTATTTTAAAAACATGGATTTTTTTTTCCAAAAGTAGTCATTTGTTTATTGATTAGTGTTACATTTTCATCGCATTTCAATCTTTTTCGTCATCATGGATACGTTAAAAATTCGAGTAATTATGGAATATGAGTACCGTCGTGGCAGCAACGCGGCACAAGCGGCACGCAACATCAACGACGTTTACGGAGCTAACACTACAAACCAACGCACCACTTGTTATTGGTTTGCTCGCTTCCGTTCTGGAAATTTCGACCTGAAAAACGAACCTCGCGGTCGTCCGAAGACTTTGGTCGACAATGACGAATTAAAGGCGATTGTGGAAGCTGATGATACACAATCCACGGCTGAATTAGCAGCAGCTTTCGACGTTAGCGTCAAAACAATATTGGTCCATTTGCGTCAATTTGGCAAGGTAAAAAAGCTTGACAAATGGGTGCCCCACGAACTAAATGATCGCCAGCGCGAAGTACGCGTCGAAACGTGCCTTGCACTGCTCAACAGACACACAAATGAAGGAATTTTGAACCGCATTGTTACCTGCGATGAAAAATGGATTCTGTTTGATAACCGCAAGCGCTCAGCAAGTTCAGCTCAGTTCAGTTCAGCTCTCCGTCATCCGCCCTACTCACCAGACCTTGCGCCTACAGACTACTACTTTTTCCAGAATTTGGATAACTTCTTGGCGGGAAAAAAAATTCAATACCCGAGAGGCAGTACAAAATGCCTTTGAAGAATTTGTTGCCTCCCGTCCAGCTGATTTCTTTAAGAATGGCATCAATAAACTGCCACTGCGTTGGCAAAGATGCATTAATTGCATGGGTGATTACTTCGATTAATACAAATAAAAAATGCATGAAAAAAATTCGTTTAAATTTTTCCATACAAAACGGCAATTTCATAGGTAAAGACCTATTATTAGCAGTCCCCTCTCCAAACGCAACATTTATATTGCGAGCTGTTACTGCCGCGTTAGTTCCGCGTCGGAACTCGTATTCAAAAATAACTCGAATTTTCGATGTATCATCATTCTTGTCAAAGCTGAATAAAAAAAACAACTGAAAGTCGATAGTCGAATGTTGCACATTTTTTAAAAGAAAAACTTCATAGGTACCATGTGAAAAAAGTTTCACTCCAAAATCTCAAACCATGAAGGTTCTATGTCAATTCGAAGTTCCTAATAGGTACAATAAACGGCAATTTCATACTTTAACCCCTATTATTTTTGTAACTCGTAATTTATTCCAATATAGATTTATTTATTTTATTTTATTCAGCTCAATTCAGCTTTTGTTCATACAAAACTGGTGTTTTCTATGGACGAAAGCTGAATTGAGCTGAATAAGTGTAGTTAGTCTCTTAAACGCCACTTCTACCACACAAAAGACACAGCAACATTTATTCAAAAACCCAACGAAAAACCATATCATTTAAAAGATCCCTCACACATGAATATAATTTGTGATACCCTAAGTAGGTAATACAATTTCCAAGATATAAAGTCAAAGAGCTTTCACCCCCTTTCAACCCCTTTCACCCCCCTACGGTGTCGCAATAAACTTAATTACGTTAATACGACCTCAATACGTAACGCTTACAGCGTAGGGTGTACATCAGTTTGGGGGCGTAATTATAATTATTAGGTATGTTTTATAAGATTATGTAGGTAACACCTATTTGGGTTCTTTGCTTGAAGGGTTTTCGAAGATTAGGCGGCAATGTTAAATCTATGTTTAAGGTATAACATCACATTTCATGCAGCTATTCAAAAACAAAAGCGGCCAAGTCCGTATCGGGCCACGCGCAGTAGTTAATAGGTTTCCGTAGTTTTACAATAATGCGGACTAAGAAGAGGATTTTTTGTTGTTTCATGAATATTTGACTATTACTCGTAAAATTGAAAAGCCTACTTAGACCGTGAATTTTTTCACCCATCCAAAACTAACTGTTTAGGTGGCAGGGGGGGGGGGGGGACACTTGACTCTAAGAAAAATTTGCACTTTAAAGCTTAATATTTCAGAAACGGATCCCTAAATCGAAAAATTGTTTTCGCAAACCCGCAATATTTTTGAAAGACCCGTCCAACACACACCATGGGGTAGACGAAAAAAAAAACATCCTCACTTTACAGAAGGTACCCTAAAAAAAAAAATTTTTATTCATGATTTTATTTTAAAACTGTCGGCGTAATGAATCCATGCCAAATTATAGCTTTCTAGTACTAAGAGTCTCTGAGCTAAGGTGCGGACGGACAGACTGACGGACATAGCGAAACTGTAAGGGTTACTTGTTGACTACGGAACCCTAAAATGGTAAGTTCAATGTGTAATAGTAATACATAGTCTCTCAAAGCCTAAGTCAAAAGTCATAACTTAGATGATTTGACATTTAAGTCAAAGGGTCAAAATACATAAGTCTTATCCGCATCAATCAATCATCACATCGTAGTTATTTCATTGCCAGACATCTTAAGGTTTGTATACTTTTGCTTTTAATCTGACCTACATTAGGTATCTGCAATTTTGGACCTCGAATGATGTCAAGTAATGGGAAGAGCAGTAGTGCTATTCTGCAAACATCTCACCGTGATAACTTAGGTGAAGTGAGTGTGTAGTGAGCTGTCACTCCAACTGATGCTAGGGGTTGACACTATTGACAGCTCACTTTAAGATCACTTCACCTAAGTTTTCACGGTGAGATATTTACAGAATAGCACTACTGTTCTTATGCAGCAAAGTATTTAAAAGCACAGATTTTTTTAAATTTCCAACTGAAAACTTAACCCGTGAATCCTCTAAGCTATGCCAACATGTCGACAGTAGCTACGTCGTAATTACGTGCTAATTACGTGAGGCAGTGAGCGTGCGCAATTAGTGAGACGCGACTCGACACGACGTGAGAGTCACAACTCGCGACACGACGTCATGTACGAATCAAATCTTTGTTTGTTGCCAGTTTTTGTTTTAAATTAATATTATCTGCGAAGGGTTGAAATCTTTAAGGTATTATAATTTTAGTGGGTTGAGAGGGAAAAGACGGTGACAGCCATGCATTTCTTTTGACAGAATAGCCAATGTTTTTGTATACTTTTGACTACTGCACTTAGCAAAGAATTTGAATGACTGACTGAGTAAAGTTACAATAAGTTAGCTTTTCTCATGACCAAGAAATCTAACTTTTAAAATTACATCGAACATGAAAGAAAAATAAAAATCCCAAAAACCCAAACCAATCCAACCAACCAACCCAATTCTTTAAAAAAAACTACCAAATATTGCTGAAAACGATCAGAACAAAAATTACCTCACTTGCTCAAGGAAGCAAACTATTCCATCATCAAACCTATCAAAATTCACCCCTAAAATATGACTTAACAAGCGCGGTGCATACCTCAACACCTTTACTCATTGCATCGTCGCGTCGCTTACTAACCCATCTGCAGCGCAATTACGACGCCATATTGGTCTCCGAACGATCAGCTGATCATGCGAGCTACCGATCACGGCAGACTGATGAGAAATTTACCGCCCGACCAACGGCTAGGTTAGTCGGTTTAAAATTGATGTTAAATTTTGCAAGATTGAGGTCGGGTATGAAGAAGATTTTTCGATTTGGAAAGCTTACATTTTGGATTTATGTGGTAAGTAGAATGGATTTTATAGTTAGGTGCAGCTTGCTTAAAATCTGTTGTAGCTCGGGATAAAATAAAGTTTTGCATTGCATATACTTAAATAAAGCTCAGCATGAGAAAATTACCTAATTCTTTAACTTAGTTTTAACAGCCCATATCGTTCCAATTGCTGGGACACAGGCTTCCACTCGTTGGTAGATGTCACATGTCTTTAATTTTTGGTTCTAGGACATACCGGTTTCTTCACGATGTTTTCCTTCACCGTTTTGAGAGCAGTGGTGATGAAATAATTTACACAAAGTAAAGCGCCTGTCTGGGTTCGAACCTACGACCTACGACTCGGAAGTCACGTCCGTTACCACTGGGCCACCACTGCTCTTTAACATAGCAACGGCAATCTAATTTGTATTAGCCCAGAACTTAGCAACGAGTTTTGCATTACCTAGCGTCCAAAATTAAATGCTCCTCAAACATATATAATTTTACGCAGGATTTTAATTTTAGCGGCTCCAGACCACAAACGTAAGCCAAGCGTGTATAAAAAAAAACATTGCAGTTCATTCTGTAATATAATATTAATATTACAGAATGAACTGCAATGTTTATTTTAATGGAATTAATTCCATCGAAATCTTCAGCAGAACGGTTCTCAATATTCCCAAATTAGGATGCACTCAATAAAACTACACCATTTGTTATAAACAAAACCAAAAAACGGGTCTTCTCGCGATATTCTTTTTTACACCATTACACCAGTATACGACATTTGTGTACTTATCTGTGTAAGTGTATAGGTAATATTTAGTACCAAATGTTCACTCATCGCAAGGACGTCTCAATTTCACCCCCTTGGGGTTGAACTATCAAGTTGTATACAAAGTGCTATACTACTGTTTAACAAAACAGAATTTACAATCATTCTCCGCATGATTTCCAATCGATATAAAATAGTCAAGAATTGACTATTGTAAGTATATCGATGTAGTAGCACTTTATTGACACAACTTGATAGTCATGATGGCTGGAAAGATTACCTACTTCCATAATATTAGGTATTTATGTCAGCATTACATCTAGAATAGTGGCGATAACGTTTAAGAAAATAACAAAACATTGTTTGCCTGTCTGTGTTTTTTCATTCGTAACAAGAAGAGGCAAACAATAGAATAGATTAGTTAGGTATACGGAAAAGCAAAAATAATCAAAATTAAGTTCTTATCAAGGAAAACTTAGTAAGTACTTAAATACAAAATTCGTAAGCAAGTCAGACCAAGTCATGATGTTTAAAAACGTTGCCTTAATAAAATGCAGGCCTAAAGAACACTTGTAAAATAAAAAAAAAACTTCCCAAAAAACCTACGAAAACATGAATTTTGTAACAAACAGCTAAGAATCGTTGAATAATCCTTAAATTAACTTCCTGGGGTGAGATTGTGAACGTCGATGTTACGCCTCATTAGCTCCTGTACTAATCATTGTAAGGGCTTGTGCTCAGTGAAGACCTGGTCTGCTAGAGTTATTTGCAAAATAAGTGGAAATATTATTTTCAATCAATTATGCTAAAACAGAGGAGCTCGTGGCTAAGTAATAACAGCCGCACGGGTCGATCCATCAGGTTAAGCTACGCTTGCCGGGGTTGGTCTGTGGATGAGTGACCATCTTTACATACCGAGACTCCTTCATGCCTCGGAAAGCACGTTAAGCCGTTGGTCCCGGCTGTCATTCGTGGATCTTTGACAGTCGTTACGGATCGTCAGAAGCCCGAAAGTCTGACAATCAGTCTTACCAAGGGGTATCGTATTACCCAGTTAATGGGTTGTGGAGGTCAGATAGGCAGTCGCTCCATGTAAAATAATAGTATTCAGCTGCATCCGGTTAGACTGGAAGCCGACCCCAACATAGTTGGGAAAAGGCTAGGCAGATTGATTTTTTATGCTAAAACAGAAAAACTGAAAAGTGTAGGTACGCTAAGTTAAGCAGTATTGCTGTTTATTTGCGTTAGTCCACGAAAGTTTTGAGTTTTTATTTCTTAACAATATCATTACTAAGTAAACTAGCTTTAATCTATGCGTATTTTAGGTATATTTTCGTTTGGCATACCAATCCTTCATTATAAAAAAAAAATAGTAAATTTATAAAATCAAAAAACCCGACTGCGTAAAAAGTGAACTTTAAAAAAGATGGAACAGTGTTGGGAGATTTTATTTTTAACACTTTTTAGCGCCAAAAGTGTATACTCAGTAACACTCGCACAATAAAGACGAATCTAACGACATCAAAATCGGTCAACCCGTTTAGGCTACAGGAGGTCACAATGGAACGGACATACGACTACATACATGCAGGTCAAAAACATAACCCTCCTTTTTTGGATTCTCTGAAGTTGGGTAAAAATATACCTTCTTTGATTACCTCTAAGAACTTCTAGTACAAAAGAAAGTAGCTATAAGATCAACGAGAATTATTAATAAAAAACTGGAAACATAAACATAAGTACATACATAACATGCATGGACATAATCTAATCGGGAAACAACCAATGTAAATACGCTTTTCCATGCAATAAAAGTGAGCCCTCCATTTTTCCAAAACCAAAACGTTCTTCTTTCACCCGTTCATTTAGCAAAGCCTTTACACAATGACGAAGCACTATCGTACACAACCTGGCTATTTATCTTTGATCTAAAGTGTCCGGCCACGTACCGGTTACAGACCGGACTGATCCATCCCTCACGACTAATCGACCGTGCCGAACCGTGCCAAACCAAGATTAATAAATGACGCTTAAAATTCAACCTTTTTTCGGCTAAGCTAATGGCGCAAAAATAATTAGCCGTTTTTTATAGCCGTTTCTAACGGGAGAGAAATTTATTATTGGATTTTCTCGTTGTTTTTTGCGTTTACTGTGCGAATGAGTTATGATTTTGTTTTTTGTTTCGTATTTTATGGTAGGATTTGTTTTGTTTTGAATTTAATTATTTTGGAGGTGTAATTGCGATTGTTCAAAATTGGTTTAAAGTTCTGGACAAGATGTTCGCGTAATAGGGACGGCTGGCGCATATGGCCCACCCCATAATGGGTTAAAAAGGTTGTATTATAATGACGATCACAGAACAGATAAAAGAGGTCTCTTATCCTCTTCCTCTTTTATGCGTTCTGTAGTGACGATCATTAGATTTGTCACAAAAGTAAACAGGGTGTACCAGAAATGTGTAGTCCTTAAGGGTATAGCACTGACCATCAAACTGAACAACTTTCTTCATCATAGCCACGAAAAAATAATTAGCCATCCCATACATTTGCCTCGAGTCATAAGAATTGAAGTTTTCTATGGGACAGTTGATAAGTTTTTCGCGATTACGATGTTGGTCCCATGGAGAAAGTTGTTCAGTTTGATGGTCTGTACCTACCACACCCTTTTTGACCGTACATTTCTGGCACACCCAGTAGATATTTCGTCTTTCAGTACCCAATTTTACTGATCTGATTAAAAAAATAGAATATTGCTTAGAGTTTACGTGCTCATAATTCTGAAAAAAGTTCATATTTAAAAGCAATTTTTTAAAATGATTTTTGTTGCAGTCTAACAGATATTCAGCAATAGTTTATATACGGAAGACGTCCAGTGACTGCTCCGTTAGTTCTTATATAGCCACTTAATAAGGTCTTAAGCAATATTTCTTTTTAGTCTTCTAGTGACTGGTTGGGGTCCATCAGGTTTACTGCTAGCATATTGAGATGATTCGTAATTCGTACACTTTTGTCTATTCAGAGAGAAAAAAAAGCAGCATTTTCCAAAGTTTTTAACTTCCCCTTGTCATAAATGATACGTGAAACGTGATAGTTACGTACGCATCGCATACTAAAGTACTCACGTTAGTGCATTTCCAATTTTATAAGCTCTACCTATCTGAATGTAAGCTTATGTACTTACCTGCCTGCAAATCAATCAGTTGAAGTGCTAATCCATCAACAAGCACTAAAATCTGCTTGAGGCAATAATATCCTGTATACCTAGCAACTGTTAGTATTAGGAATAGCATTTCGTAGTTTCGAGTAATTCATAACATAACATCACGCCAGGAAGCCCCGCAGGATTAGGCAGAGATGTACACCCACATTTCACCAGTTATGTTTAAGTCAAATATAATAGGGGGCGAGCCTGTTGCCATCAACCAGACACAGATCCAGACTCCGGTCTGCTACTGAGAAATTCCTAATGGGAAAATCCAATAACACTGCCGACCTGGGAATGGAACCCAGGACCTCATTACAAAGCAGTAGCGCTTGCGACCACTAGTCTACCGAGTAATATAAGCAAGGTTGGCGGCGGGGCTGAAAGCCTAGGATACTCCAGATTGCTTTGCACAATAGACGCTTACGTTGTAGAAAGTCTGGGAGTAATTTTTGTGATACCTGGGCGTTCTTATCCATGTTGGTTGGGTTTTTACATGGATGTATAGGTGGCACTAAGATCATCAGCCAGTCTAAGCTGAAACAACCGTTCTCCTCCAAAAAAAAAACCCCACCGTGAAAACTTAGGTGATCTTGAAGTGAGCTGTCATCCTATCTGCTGCTAGGGACTGGTACTATTGACAGCACACTTCACCTAATGGCTGGTTTACACAGTGCAAGCTGCTGACTAGACAGTAGACAACTGCTTGCACTGTGTACTCGCATGTCGGTAGCTCAGCTTGCCTTGGCTGTTTTCATTATGAAAGTAGCTGCCTTCTCTTGCGAGTTGTGTGATTGGAACGATTGTACAGGATTGTCTTACGACTGGCGAGCTACTGCCGATAGCATCTGAACTATGAGAGTGATGTGAGCGGGCGAGTAAAAATAAAAAATGTTGAAGATACTCGGCTGCGAGCTACTATCCAACTCGTAAGTGCAAGTCACTCATATGATACGACCACACAATGCGAGCTGCTGCACTACAGCTACTCGGTGGGCCGACTCGCACGCTAGCTCGCACTGTAACCATAAGTTAACACGGTGACATTTTTAATCGACTTCAAAAAAAGGAGGCTTCTCAATTCAACCGTATATATTATATTTTCTTTTTTTTTTATGTTTGTTCGCGGATAACTTCGTTGTTTATGAATCGATTTTAATAATTCTTTTTTTGTTCGAAAGGAGATATCCTAAGGGTGGTACCATGATAAGAAAACCAGGATCTGATCATGGAATCTCAGAGAAATTGAGGGGAACCTTCAAATTTTATAGGCACACCTATAGCGATTTGGGTATTTTTTATAGTAACTCGTGCATTTGCTCCCGGAAAGCACCATTTGGTGAAGTGGAACTGACGAGGAAAACCACAGATGGCCATCAGAACTATTCAATAATACGTATTTCACGGGTTGTGATTTGATTATTGCTAAGCAATTTGTGATCGTCACAATACATATGTTGAAGTGGAGCTGATGATGACTTCACCATCAGTTCGAATTCTCCTGCTTCTTTACTGGGAGAACTCCGCAACAATGAACGTCCTTGTATCGGGAAAAGCAATATTTTGTAAAAGGTGATGAGCACTTGACAGGCTATTGTAATTTAGATAAATTACAGAGTGACCCACTAAAAATTAAAAAACGAAACCTTTTTTACAAAAAAAACAACCAACTACCAAAAAAATACTACAAAGTGAAAAATAACTTTAATTTCGGAAGTCGGTGGCAAAAAACTAAAATACAGATCCAAGACACCGACTTCTGAAATTAAAGTTATTTTTCACTTGGTAGTATTTTTTTGGAAGTCGGTTGTTTTTTTTTTGTAAAAAACTTTTTTATTACAGGTTAGATCGGCCGCGGCAGTTCTCTTGTCAATCATGATGATGTTGTACATTGCTATGGATGCGTGTATATAAACGAAGTACCTAGCAGAAGTCAATGCATGCTGCCCTCGGTGTTAGTCACTTCTATAAGGGAGAAGCGCCAGGGTACCCGCGAAATTCAGATGTTCTTACCTTTTTTGCAATTTGCAAGTCAGTATTCGGTTGTATGTTGATTATAGTACGAGTCGCTACCGTAACAAATATGTATTTACAGAATTATAATCATTAGAATCAGTAATACAACTCCTTAAGTTAGTATAATCCTCAAATGTCAAGATTTCATAAAACTAGTAATTCAATAGGTTTACTTGGTCATATAGAGTTGTATTGATGACTTAAGATTCTGTAAATACATACATGTTACAGTCACTAATCATAATTTAATCAACATGCAACCTAATACTGACTCGCAAATTGCAAAAAACGTAAGAAAATTTAAATTTCGCGGGCTGCTCTGGCTCTTTCACCATAAGACCAAAACCTTCTTTCCTCATAATATAAAGCGGAAGCACTAGGTACAGTCAACAAAAGAGATATGTAAGCAGGGTTAACATATTTGTATGTGAATTGCTTCATGTTCAATTTCGTGAAAATATACAATTTTGTGTTGGTGTGTTACAATGTAGGAGTATTGCAAAAACAAAGTAATATATAATTATAAAATTGAACTAAAATTGTTGACTGTACGTAAATAAGTGCCTGGTAAAGCAAGTAAATAACAAGCCAAATATATTTCACTGTTTATTGAATTTTGAATATAATATCATTATACATAGGTATTTACAATAGTATTCGAATGTTCTGAACTACAATATATTTTCGTAATACTACATTTAAATAAATAATAGTAACACAACCAATAACTTTCTACCATAAATAGATATAGTTAGGTATTTCAGAATGCGTTTATTTGACTTCATTTAAAAGAGCTCTTGAATTAAATGAGCACAATGTTTGAGTTAAATGAAACTAGGTTTAAACCGAGTGGTATGTTACATTGAAGAACATATAAATTTATAAAAGTAGAAGCTCTAAGTTATTGTGAAAACCTTTCGTTTCGGCGGCAGTGATTATTTTATATATTCTCAGTATGATTTAACGATACAGGTACTTATGATATATATTGTATTTAAATTACTGAGTTGCGATCTATTTTACTAGTATATCATATTTTATATAACTCTTTGGTATACATCCAGTGATATTTGAAACTATATAGCTAACTTGTAGTAGTGGTTCATTTATTAAATTGAGGTCATTTAAATTTATTTATTTCGGCCTTATTTCAGTATTCCCATATTATTCGTCTTGTCCACATAGGTATATATTTTTGATGATGGTAACATTTATTTTTTTCTTATAACTTTAAAAAAATTACGTCAAAGTGTAAAGAATATAATTATATAAATCCTTACGTAAGTATTTTAAAAATCAATTTTAAAATAAGTTTGTAAAAAAACTACATGAACTAATGGTATTTTTGCTAAAAACTTTAATAAAAAGGACGGTAATGGTAATAAAAAATGTAAAACAAGAAAATCTGATACAAAAATTGGTGTTATTAATGAGCAATTTCGATTTCTTGGGAAAATATCATGGGGTTTGTATATTGGCGTTATTACCTGTAGTATTGCATTTTGGCACATTTTATATCGCTATACATATATACTATTATACTATATTATTATATAAATATTGATATAATCTACATTATTAAACCGAACATCGATAGATATATCTAGCTATATGACAATATAACTTCATCTTTAACACTTATAAAAGCCGTGTCACATATACATACAAATAATTAAAAAGCAGAAGGAAGATAATAAATGAAAGAAACAAAAATAATTTCAATATTTTTTTTACTTTTTTATCACATGGATTACACAAATCTCAAATCAAATAATCAGACTTTAAGGCGTCAAGAATTTGTCGTCATACGTATACCCGAATTGCTTTAGAGTGACAATGGAGGTCATTGCCCTTACCCTAATATCTCACTGTAGGAACCCAAACAATAAAATTTGTATGGTTTTTCATTATTGAAGCATGTGGCAGATCACGATAGATATTGATTCAGGACATTAACAGACTTTATTTCAGTTTTCGAAATAAATAATGCTGGATATTGTAGGTGGGTTCAATGACCGCTATTGCCTCGTTAAAGCGATTCGAGTATAGTTTAGAACTGCGAAAGTGACGTTAGATTGTAGTAACGTCTCAATATCATACTACATTATGACGTCATAGATTCAACGAGTACAATGTCGTACAAGAACAAAAAAGAGTACAATTTCAATATTTTAAAATTAGCGAACATTTATTTAAAAACAATTGCAAAACGCCACTGGCTTGAGCAAACAGTTGCTTTAATTGAAGAAAACATGAAAAATATTTTTTCAAACTTTTTTTTTTCGTCATTTTGAGACACGATTATTGTATGTACTTTAACTCGATAAAACTACTTGCAAAATTAACATCGGAAGCTCAATTTTTAAATTACAAACTGCCGACCATTTTAAATAGGCCTCTACATGCAAGCGAATCACAAAACTTTGCTTCGTAAATCATATATAGTAGAGATCTAGCTAAACTGGCTTTTAAATAACATGTAACATCCGTTTGATATGTTTTATGTACTATATGTTATTTTAGGCGTATTCGCTTTATTCTCGTCATAAGATTGTGTTAATATCAACAACCCATCTTCATAATATATGGAAACCCTTACATTAAAACTATTTACAGTTACGATATATACGACACCGAAAATGGTAGCGTAAGACTATGCTAATCGAGATTATATAGTTAGGCCTACCCAAATATCCAAATATGAATTTCCAAAACGCATGAAATAATACAAGCTTACTATAACATCAAAATTTTCATGAAAAAAAAATACTTTTCAAAAATGTATAATTCAACGCATTATTGGACAAAACATTTATACAACTGCACTAATTTTAACATTCGCATAATAATAACAGAAACAAAAATATACAATTAATAAAAACCTACTAAGTATAAATATAACAGCCCCTAGAATTTTACTATTCAATAGTAAAATTGTTAATTTAACTATTTTATACAATAGTTTATAATATAAATAAGGTTATGGTACGTAAAAGCAGTGTCGAAATTGAATTACAAATAGTCCTTTATTATAATAGTTTGGGACCAGCGGTTTATGGTAATTTTGAAGCTGGTCCAGTAAAGGTTGCCACACATTACAACTGAGCTGCTCATCACTTTAAATCAAAGAATGTTTAATTCTCAATACATGAAAAAAACTAGCAAAATTGTCCTTACAGAATATTTAAACGCGCTTGTAGCAATTCCAAATGAACACAACAATACTTAGCACAATATTTTCCTTGCTATGTTTATTACTTAGTACGTTATTGTTATTACACCTAAAAATAATGTGTGCCAACCCTCAATTAACTCTAATATCCAAACCTATTTTAAAATATCGATTCAAAATTCGAGTAATATCATTAAAACATTGCAAAATTTTATTTCCATCTACATTTTTCAGCTTTCCTTCTTTTTTATTCATCAACTGCATTTCCAAAGAAAAAATGTTAGTATAAAACATGCTAAAGATAAACAGACACTTACAATACTTTTTGGTTTTTACACAAATCCAAAATATCTGACTCAATTTCCAAAACAATCAATTACAGACATTTAGATTTATTTTTTATATTTTCGCTTATTACATTTAATATTTCCATTATAATAGGAAGCTTATCTTCCGGGAAGACAATTCCATGAACATTTTAGCCAAATTAACCAACATCAAAAACTTCAAAATTTACTTCAACTAGTAATATATCAATTTCATTTCTTCGATTAATGGCTTAGCTACACGCTCCATCAAGCAAGTATGTAAGGTATATCGTGCAAACGGTTTGTTATGGTGTGGAATCCTCATGTTGTTTGCACAAACTGTGCATGCAAGTCGCTGCAGGCCTTAAGACCTGGAAACTGATTGTAACGAATCTAAGTCATAGTTATCATTACCTTTCACAATTCTTCGGTAGACGCTATAGGAGCTTTAAGTAGTGGAGTTCTAGGACTTTTAGAGCCATCAGTATTTCTGGTAGGAGCTTGGAAGTCTTCATTAGACAGCGAAGCAGGTAACGGTGCTATCTTTAGTTGATGTCCATTCAACTTTATCTCAGTAATGGAATGTGATCGCCCGTGGTTGACATTAGGTTTCTCTTTGTTTGACGTTGTCATCGGATCGTGAGTCGGAGTCTTGGCTAAAGATTGAGTCACTCTGGCCCTGTTCGATTGTTCTCTTAGTGCCATCTGGTAAGCTACTTCGAAAGCCTCGCCTAGTGTTAAGATTACTTCTGTCGCTTGATCCTGGAAAAGGAATAATTTCAATATTAAAATTTATTTCGTTTAACTAGAGATTAAATATGGAATGTGATATTTATAAAGAGCTGTACTCTAAAACTGACGAAGGGAAATCTACGCGATTTCTAAAGCTGATATTAGACGCTTCACTTTTTGTTAATACTCGTATATGTCATTCAGCTTGTTTCATTCGAAGTAAAACATCCAAACACGAAATGAATCAAAAGAGAAAAATGAATTTATTATTGAACCAATCCAACAATGCTGGATTTCAACATTCGACATCTTTCACTCGCGTTCTGAATAGGTAGTCTAAAAATGAAATGAGCCGATGAACGTTCATTCCTGTGAAATTGAGCCGACGTGGTGTGAACGTGGAATGAAACAAAAATTTACAGTCACTCAAGTGAACCAACCATTCACTGGAGTGAAGCGTATGATATCAGCTGAACGAACTACATCTTCATGTCATAAAAGAAACAAGTAAAAATCAACAAACAAATGAACATCTCACCATAGTAGCAACTCGGAAGACATGACAGTAGTGGCTCCTGCTCGTGTGATCCTTGGTGATGTACGCGAAGTGGGTGAGGTCGTCAGCATCCTGACACGCACAGTGGATGTTGCGGATTTCATGCTCGCAGACCAACTCCTAAGAGAGAAAGATATGAATAAGTTTAATTAGGCCTTTGAATAGATATAAACCCGATTGAATTTGCTCAAGTTTAATCTTTGAAAACTGAGCAAAAGACATAGAACACCTAGCGTATCTTATTAACCTAAGCTATTAAACAGGATTGAGGCAACAATTTTGCGTAAAAAAACAAAAACTTATAAATTTCGTAACAATGTAAAATAAACAGAAACATTCTGTTAATTGAAAACGCTATGTAACGGACTCTAATTAAAAGCGTTTACAAATTGGGACTGTAGGTCCTTAAAAATGTACAGTGAAACTATCGTTTACCGGCCGAAAACATTTCATACCCGTCGCAATTTAAAAAAGAGAGTTTTTTTAACGAATGCTGTCCCAAACAATATTTTACTCATTTTTGACGTAAAAAAACAAGTCCAAATTAAATTTCAGCCATGCTTCGCAAGCATAACATTGCAAAAACACTAATTATCCCACTTAACTAACCGTGAAGAGTTCTAACATAAAAATTCATTGTAGAAAAAGGGGAAGAGAGAAAAAACAATCCTTTTTTTTAAGAAACACAAAGAAGAGATTGGTCATTGGTCCGATCAAGTGTGAGGAATGAACCGTAATTAAAAATCAGACAAGAATCAGGGTCTTCGTAGGTCCTTTGTTACCGAACCCGGGATGTTTGCCATCTTACACTTGGATGATCTTCAAAGACCCCTAACAGTCTCCAAAGTTTGCCCGTCAAGGATTGAAACTACAAACTTGGGAACAACGCAGTTGAGGAAAAAGATACAAGATATGGTTTTTCTTTTTAACTTTTTCATTTAAATGGAAAGGTCAAGTTGGCTATTGACATAAGTTATTCTTGCTTAAATAAAATGTAAACATCTAAAAGACATAATGAAGTCTTTTAAACTAAACATAATCATTATCTGCCTAGCCTTGTCCCAACTATGTTGGGGTTGGCTTTCAGTCTAACCGGATGCAGTTCAATACCAATATTTTACATAGAGCGACTGCCTATATGACCTCCACAACCCAGTTACTGGGTAATACGATATCCCTTGGTAAGACTGGTTGTCAGACTCTCAGGATTCTGAGGACTCGTAACGACTGTTAAAGATTTAAGAATGACTGCCAGGACCAACGGCTCAACGTGCTTTCTGAGGCACGGGGGGGTCTCGACTCGGTATGTAAATATGGTACCCCATCCACGGACGACCGCGGCAAGGGTAGCTTAGCCTGATCGATCGACCCGTGCGGCTGTGATTACTTAACCACGAGCCTCTCTTTTAAACTAGTGAGTAAATATTTCTGGTATAGATGAAAAAAAAACTGATGCTGAGATTGACAAACGTTCCTTAGCACGTACTTTGCAGCATTATTCCTGTCACTGTCGCACATCTGTCAAACTAAACGTACAAGAAGGAGTAACATAATATAATTATCTAAGGCAATGCTCGTGACAAGTAACGTCTATCAATCTTGGTGTTAAGTTAAAATTGTAGCAGCTGTTATCAGTTTTCAAACTCAAACCATTTATTTCAATTAAACCATTTACAGGCAATTTGAATTGTCAAGGAATCAGTGAGGAAGTCAGAAAGTTGAAACTAGTTGCCCGTTCTAAACGATGATATTATAAGTAAAAAAAAAGACGTGGATAAGTTACCTACCCAACCTTCGATGTGCAACAACGGCACGATGTTGAATTATTAGAAGGCACGTGGAAGTAGGACAGCCATATGTCGTAATTATCGGGAGCGAAAAAAGAGACAAGACGACGAAATTGTGGCTAATTAGCCAGATTTTGACGTGCCACTGTGTATAACCTGTCTACCTCTTTTTGCTTAGAATATCATTGGTTCCAAAATATAGATCTCTATGGAGAATAACGAGCAAGAAACTACATGGACACTTTTAAATCAAACTCAATCAAACTATTACAAAATCATGGGTCTTGTTATTTCTATACTTACATATTATGTGAGAACAATGTAAAAAAGAAACAAAATAAACCAATTTAAAATACAAAGGAAACTTACCCTGGTGATAGTGTTTAGGAACTTGACTCCTCTATAGCTGATGGAGAGGATGATGTCAGGAGAGTCCCTCGGTTCTTTGGTACACTTCTTCAGCTTCTGTATCGATTTCTTCGTCGACTCCGTACCCCGGAGCTCTTTCACCACTGTTGATCCTAGGTACTGTTTGAATATATTGTTTTAAAGCCACAATTTATGGAAATATTTTATAGCAAACCAATATTATGAGCTCCGGAAAAATGCAAGTTTTATGTGACGATGTGTTCTAATCTAAACACAATTTATTCATATTCAAGCTAAAACTGTTCTTTACGCCACCAATACAAAACACGTAATCAGTATGTAGTATCCTATGAAAAATCTTTGAAAATAAAGCCACAGTCATCATTCTCCTGCCCTTATCCCAATCTATTTGGGGTATAGAATAAAGCCAAAGTAAAGAGCATAAAATTATAAAATACTTACATTAGCTACATAAGTCACAGCCCCAGTAACCAGCACAAATGGTTGATGCTTCCACTGAGTCTTCAGCGCCCCTGGTACTCCAACCAGCAGTTCCGATGGTGCTCTGATCTCCAGGTCTGAGGGTCTAGGAGGTTGAGGAGCAGGCCTGTTCTTTTTGCTACGCTTCAGGGTCTCTCCACCAGGGGGCGCCAGGTGAGGGACCACGGGAGGCGGAACAGGTTTGAGGTTTTCTGAAGGTGGTAACTTCTCTTTGATTTCTTCTTTCAGCTGCTTTATGTTGCTCTTCTAGAAGGAATTAGTTGTTATTAATAATTATTATGTACCTAAAGTACATTAACTGCTATAATTAAGAATTTTGTTTCATCGTCGTGGCGTCATTCGTAAGCTTGTATCCGAAAACGTTAAAAGTTCGTTTAAAATTTTCTAAAAACATTTTCTATTTAAATTTTTCTCATAAATATCCCTCTCTAAAAAAACACGGCGCTAGAAATACAGACACGAACCTCCCCTCAATAACTCTAATTAAATAAAAAAAAATGGCAACAAAGCACAATACACAACAAAACGTAAAGTGACACTCATACACAGATTCACACTTCAGAGGTGCAAAACAAAACGCGACGGGGAGAATTAAAAACATCGCCAGTAGGCGTAAAATTTTAATGAAGGCAATGAAAGGTACACAAGTAAATAATTGAATCACCTGATGTCATGGTGTCATTGGTGAAAAACTACGGGCTGGAGTGAAAGGGCTGTTCCGTCAGAATAAACTTGAATAGAACTACGGAATAATATGGATGGATGGATTTGACGCATCGAGTTTTAGAACATACTAGTTTTTGCTCGCGGCTTGACCTGCGTAGAGATAAAAAAAAACTTATGAAAACCTTCTCCATGAAAAAATACATACAATTTGTGCCAAGGTCATGGAGATCGGTCAATCATTTTTGGATTTTATTATATCTAAGTACTTATATCTGTACTAATAATAAAACTGAAGAGTTTGTTTTATTGTTTGTTTGAACGCGCTAATCTTTGGAAATCTCTCTCGCGCTAATATCCACCAGCCCGCACAGGGCCCACGTGGTTGATTATGGCCACTGCGTCCACTCATAGAGAGAAGGCCTGAGTTTCCCACTGTGGTGGATTGTAGAATGCGCTGTTTTATAAAACTGCTAGTTGTTTAACATAACAGCGCCGTTATGTAAAACACCGGCGAGCGCTACTACCAAGTTGGTCACAGTTACCTGGCTATTTAGTATTTTTAGGACTGATTTCATAAAACTCTGAAAACTTTATATTAAAATTGTCCAATCTTTCTGTTTCGGAC
Source organism: Cosmia pyralina (assembly GCA_946251885.1). Classification (NCBI taxonomy): domain Eukaryota; kingdom Metazoa; phylum Arthropoda; class Insecta; order Lepidoptera; family Noctuidae; genus Cosmia; species Cosmia pyralina. The sequence continues at coordinate 16,575,122 of OX276342.1, read as the reverse complement.
GTTATTATTCTTGTCATGACAGTATGACACACAGAGCCACGAGCGTCAAAATTTAAAACTAAAATCTGACGTCTCATTTCACGCTGTTTTACATAACTTCTAATAGTTAACCCACTGCATTGATAGACGCAAAACGTTTAAACAGTCCCGCGTGTTAAAGTTTAGTAATTATGTAAAACCGCTAAACGTCGTTTAGTTGTTTTACATAACGGAGCTGTTTTGTAAAACAACTAGTGGTTTCGTAAAACAGCGAATTCTACAATCAATCTGCGACATATACCTACACCACATCTACCTTTGTTCAAGGGCTTCTTAAAGATTTCTAGGAAATATGATCTAATATCTAAGGACAACTGGCAATTTTAATGGCATCATACATGTAGAACGACAAAGTTCTGCGCTACAATTATCATTAGATGACATGATCGTAATAACAATAATATGATCACAAAGTATTGTCATTTTTGAATTTTTGTACTATGAGATTGTCTTTATCATTCATTAATAAAAGACCAAGCGGGCCGTATCGAATCATATTTATAGATAAATGAGATTAGATATGGACAAAATGGCTTCTGTTTTTATTTTGACATTGAGAAACAAGAGTTTTTCCAAGTTAATTGAGCGGAAAAATGGGTGAGTAGTGTCTGGAGGTTATTTGGGTGGCAAAAATAAATGCACTGTAATTGAAGATAAGTATGACTGCAATACTCAAATTGAATTAGTAGCTATTATTATTATTATTAAGCCTTTTATTTCCCAAAACAATAAAAATTACATTAAAAAAATTCATTATATAAAAATATTAATTTGTATATCAATAATTCATTCTAGTTTAAACATGCATTTTAACAACAATTAGGTAAATAAAAATAGATTTTTAAATAAATAAATTAATTAGATTGAATAAAATAGAATAAAATAAATAATCTCTTTTTCAATTAATATTATGTATTGGGTGCCCATTTAAGGGCGAAGGCCTCCTCCATCTTTCGCCATACCTCTCTGTCTTGGGCTATTCTAGTCCAGGTGGGGCCAGTCACGGCCACAATATCGTCGCACCACCGGCGCCTGGGTCTACCGCGAGAGCGTGGTGCATCGCGAGGGTACCAATGGAGGACCCTCTCACTCCAGCGTCCATCTGTGGCTCTAGCTACATGTCCAGCCCATCGCCATTTCAACTTGCAAGCTAATTCCACAGCATCTATTATTTTAGTGCATAGTCGTATGTCTTTGTTTCTTTTACGGTCTCGGAGTTTAATTCCTAACATACTCCTCTCCATTGCTCGTTGGAAGGCTTGAAGTTTGTTTGTAACTGCCTTTGTTAGTGTCCAACTTTGACAACCGTAGAGTAGAGTAGGTAAAATAATAGTGTCCATAGCTTTTTTTTTCAAGCGAATCGGGATGCGTGATTAAACACTTCTTTCAACGACCAATATCTTCTCCATGCACTCTTTATTCTGCGATCTACTTCATTTTCTGTCGGTCTGCTAAATGAAATGCTTTGCCCAAGGTAAATACAGTTATCCACGTACGCGATTGGCATGCTTTGTATCACCGTTGGTACTCTTGTGCTGTTGGTTAACAGGCATGTTTTTTCAGCGTTCATGTGAAGACCACACTTTCGGCTCTCTTTGTCTAGAGACTTCAGCATGCGCTCGAGATCTGCATGTGTTTCGCTCATCAAAACAATATCATCTGCGAAGCGGAGATGGCTGAGAAACTCGCCGTTTATTTTGATACCGACATCGCGCCAATTTAGCCTTCTGAAGATATGCTCCAAAACTGCGTTGAATAGGTTTGGTGAGATGGGGTCACCCTGCCTAACTCCTTTTTGAATGTTAAATGGCTCTCCCTTTTTCTCTAGTTTAATTATTGCTCTACTGTTCTTGTAAATTTCTTTTAAAATATTTATGTATTTTGTGTGGACTCCTTGTTCACGAAGAGAGCACCATAGAGATTCATGGGAGATAGAGTCAAATGCTTTGGAGTAGTCTACAAAGGCCACGTAAAGCTCTTTATTGTGTTCATTGTACTTCTCGATTATCTGTGTTAGCGTGAAAATGTGGTCGCTAGTAGAGAAGCCCGATCTGAATCCTGCTTGCTCTCTAGGTTGGTTTTCGTCTAAGGTCTTAGAGATTAATTTTAATATTAGGCTGGTAAATAATTTGTAAAGTGTCTGTAGCATACTTAGTGGTCTGTAGTTGTCCATTTTGCCTGGATCCCCTTTTTTATAGAGTAAGGATATAATCGCAGTATTCCAGTCAGGTGGTATCGACTCTTGGTTCATGATTTCATTGAATATTGTGGTTAAAATAGGTGTTAATGGCTCTCTGATGGCTTTTAATATGTCATTTGTTATACCATCTTCTCCAGGGCTTTTCTTCGTTTTCAGTTGATAAATGGAATTGCTAATTTCATACTCCAGAAATTTCGGTACACTGTCTGCATCAAGTAACTCCATATCTCGTAGTGAGTCTTCGTATGAGGCCGAATGCTCATATAGTCTAGTATAAAATTCTGTCGCAACTTTCAATATTTGCTTTCTGTCCGTTACTTGGTGTCTGTGTTTTGTAAGTTGTGTGATCCATTTTTTGCTGCAATCTATTCTTTTGTAAGCTCTTTTTACTGATGCAAATTTCTCCAATTCATATTCAATAATAGTATATCTATGTTCTTTTGATTTCCTTTGTATTTGCTTTCTAATTAATTTGTACAATGCCGATAAATGTTTCCTTTCTATGTTAGTTTTGTTTTTCTTTTCTTTTAACAGAGTCCTTTCCTTTATTAGTCTTGCTAGGTTTTCGTGAATAATAGGTTCATAACACTTTTTGTGCTTTTTTAGTTTGTCTTTACTGTTTCTAATTTTTGTGACTAAGGTAGAGTAGGTGCGCTGTATGTTTATAAATTCCATGTTTCTTATTTCTTGCGAAAATTCATCTTTCAAGTGCTCTTGTTCAGGAGGCGCAATATCGGTAAAGTTTTTTTCTCCAAAATGTTTTCTTGAGGTAACTCGCTTGTTGTGAAGTATCAGTGACGCACGCACCAGTCTATGATCCGTAGGATATGTAGTAGGTATGACATTGACGTTATGTATACTGTTATTGTATTTTGTTATGATGTAGTCGATTTCATTCCGTGTAACGCTATTAGGGTGAGTCCAAGTCCATCGCCGATTCGGGTTCTTCTTGAAGTAAGTATTTGAAATATGCAGTTGATGTTCAAAGCAAAAATTTATTAGTATCTGACCTCTTGGACTCCGTTTCCCGTATCCCCACGATCCCATAACATCTTTATCATCATTAGTGGGCAGACCAATCTGTGCATTGAAATCACCTATGATCAATGTGTCTCTGTTCGTGTTTTCCATCGCTTTTCTGAGATCGTCGTAAAATCGATCTATGTCCTCCAACGGCGATTGTTCTGTTGGCGCGTACACTTGGATAATATGAATTGTTTTAGATTCTATGTATAAGCTTAACTTTGCTACTCTGTCGGATACTGGTACAAAGTCTGTAATGTTTTCCTTTAATTCTTTTTTTATTAAAAATCCAATACCGTTCCTGTTATGAGTTTGTCCGTAGTACATAAATATAAAATCTTGATGTTCTATAATTTCCTTGCCTTCAAGTTTTATTTCAGAGAGTCCAATTACATGCCAGTTTAGCTTAGCAATAGCGTATTTCAATTCAGTAAATCTCGACGTAGCAATCAGCGATCTCACATTCAATGTGCCAATGTAGAGGTATTTGCTTTTTCTATTGTTTATATTGACTTTGTTTTTGATGGAGGGTTCTGGTCTACTGCTCCCACGGGGACCAGCCGTGTCGGGAGAGTGAAGGGTAGTAAGGGTAGTTTTGCGGTTTTCGTAGTATTTAGGAGGAAGGCCTACTAGTTGCTATTGTTCAATTTGGGTATCACACATGATTTGGGTTGAAGTAAGAGTAGGAGAAGAACTTATGTCTATTTCTTTTGGTACAAAATAATTTCTCATATCTACTTTAGTTTTTTTGGTTGTGCGTTGTGAGAGCGATGTTCTGCTTTCATGATATGGTGTTAAAGTTCCTTTGTTCTCTGGTGATTTCGATGGTTTTCTTTTAGAGCTGTGTTGGTTGTTTTGATAGGTTTTTTTATTCTCTAAGTAAACAATTTTATCATGTCTCAGTACAGCATTTTTGCCCTGGCTTCTTGCTATGTCTACTTTTTTTTGTAATTCTTTCCGTTTTTCTATGACCTGTGGCGAGAAATCTTCTTTTATGTAGTAGCTGGTTCTTTCTAGTTGTTTTTTCCTTTTTAATATTGTTACTTTCATGTTTAATTTAGAGAATGTTATTTTAACAGGTCTTGTTTTTTCTCCTTTTTTTCCCAACCTTATGGCAGATTCTATATCATATGTAGTACATTCTGCAGCGAGATGCTCATTGAAAATTAAGATAATTCGTTTTTCCAAGTTTTCGTAGCTTATTTCTTTTTCTTCTAGCCCAAATAAAACAATATTTTTCATACGTACTTGTCTTTCTAGTTTTTCTATTGTATTTTGTTGATTGTTAATAATTTCCTCTAGTTCTTCATTTTTAGACATAATTTCATAAAATTTTATGTTCATATTCTCGATTATTGGTTTCGAAATATCTTCTTTCAAACTTTTTATTTCTGTACTTTGTTGTGACAAATCATTCTGCAGTTTCTTCAACAATTTTGTTATTTCTTCCATTTTCAATTTTAATTTAGTGCCTTCTAGTATGTAAATAACTTAGCTATTGATGGTAATTTGCTTTTCAGTGTTTGTTTTGGTATTTCAACTTGTTTCTGCTAGATATGGCTATCGGTTTTGGTTTCCAACAGTGTGCAACAGATGGCGTTGTTGTCCAATTCTACCGATTTAATTGGGTGACACATCGATATTTTATTCAATGACAATCCAAAGTTAGGTTATGTTTATTAAGTTATCTACAAATTCATTGTTTATCACTTTTACGCACACTTTTCAATATCAACATCAGCTTCTTGATGAATTATTAATCCACAGCTGAGTATTTTCCTTACCCGCTGGCCAATCTTCAAAAATAGAATTAGAACTGTCACTGATATATTTCTCGTAATTTCTTATTTTCCACTTAGCACCAGACAACACCAATTAGTTTAGTCTATGTATTACTGTATTATCAACATTAGTAGCTATATTCAACAATAATATGTAGCTACTAGTATAAGTGATCGTTAAAAATAAAATGTATGCGATTATAACACAAAACATCATGACAATCAAGACACGGAAGAAATAAAAACTCTTCCGAGAGTTCTTTGACTGACAAAAAGAATTCAAATATATTTTTCTCATCTGGAATTACCTGTTGAAGCAGCGGGAAATTCACCCAAATCAGAAAAAGAAAGAAATAAAAAGTATTTATTTCTCAAACAAATTAAGCCAAACCAACTCTAATAAAATAAATAAAAACAAAAGTAAAATGTAAATAATAAAGTCCCGGACGAGGTCAAAATGTTCAGTACCCCTGATCAGTCAATAAATGACGCCTCAAAAAGCGCCGGTAAATCAAAATCATAAATCTAATAAATAAATCTCAAACAAAAAACCTTGATTCAAATAAAAAATCCATCCTAAAAATCATTTTCCAACCCAACCATATAATCAGCACGCGTGTTGCGCTTACTCCCTTCGCGAGTGGGGCACTCTTAGTCAATGCAAGCTGAATAGACGACGAATTGAGCACTAATTACCTATACAGAGTTGCCGACGTGTGAAATTAAAAAAAGGCAGCAATATGTGAAGGTAGGTACATATAGGCTGAATTAGCGTCGCTTGTGGATGAATGGGATGTTGTGCATGTATGGTCAGATGAGTGGATGTGAAATTAGTATGGTATTTTTTTAGGTGAGGTTTTCAATGGGTAGCTAATGTTACGTCTACTCTAGCAATATTGGTGAGACATGAAAATAAAATGTTGTAGCTAACAAAAATATCTAAGTACTAATAATGATAAAGGTAGATTTTAGATATACAGTATAACTAGAAAAGTAATCACCAGCTATGAGCTCAATTTGGGTAAAATTATTTCCGTCTCTATTAGCTTAGGTTTCCGCTCCAAAGTTTTATCACAAAAATTCACCCCGTATAATAAATTCAGTAAGAAACTTTTTTCGTAGATTCGTAAAAAAGTTATTTTCTTAAAAAGAACCACAAACGTATAAATTGCTTTAAATGACCATGCTAAACATTGACCGTATTACCACAAAACTGTGTTTATCTGTTGTTTAGACTAAACAGCTGTTTAACATGATATTTATGTATGGAGTTTGACGTAAGACGGACGTTAGACACGCTTTGAGCAAGTGTATAAGTTTTTGTGGCAAGACCATAAGTTCCTAAGGGTCTTACCACAAAAACTTAGACCCTAAGACCCCAAGGGTTTTAGCACAAAAACGTAGACACTTGTTCAACGCGTGTCTAAACTCCAAACACAAATGTCATGTTAAACAGTTGTTTAGCTTAAACAATAGATAAACTCAGTTTTGTAGTAATACGGTAAAATTCTACGCAAAACGCGCACGAATCCTAAACTAGCTGAGAAGCTAATATTATGCGATTTAGTACCCATGTGCCAAATACTTATGTTAATTAAATTGTCCAGCACTGGTCTAAGTGGCTCTAAGTATTAGATGGTCTTTAGTTTAGATTGTGATATTATTTATCGTTTTTGTTGTTATGAAGGTTATTTTTAACCGACTTCAAAAAGGAGGACAGGTTCTCAATTCGTCGGAACCTTTTTTTTTTATTTTTTTTTTTATGTATGTTTCCAGATTACTCGAAGACGGCTGGACCGATTTGGTTTTTTTTTTTTTTGTTTGAAAGGGTATACTTCCCAGGTGGTCCCATGATCATCAAGTCAGGATCTGATTATGGGATCCTGGAGAAATAGAGAGAACTCTTCCAATTTTATAGGCACACTCGAAGCGATTTGGATAGTTTTTGGAAGAGTACTTTCTCGGAGTGGTCCCATTTCAATTTGGTGAAGATCTGATGAAGAACTTCTGAGATAGGCAACGGAACTCCTCAATAAATAATAGCAAATGGGCTGGGATTGCTGAAATCTCATGTCTGTTTATTGTTTACACCAGTTCATAACATAACATCACGCCGGTACGCTGTGAAGGGGTAAGCACATGTGAACCACTAAAATGCGTGCACTAAAATGTGTAAAGTGCGCCTGGCCTGCCAGAAGGCAGAATTTTATATCGACTTTTAAAACCTTTTGGAACACCAAATCACATATTCAATACCTCCTGAAACACAATTTCATTCCAAATAATACATAACCTAACTACAACTTTGACAAATCTCCAAAGACACGCTGACACGTTATTTAAAACTCATCTCGCCACCTCATCACGCGTTACTTACATGTGACGAGATTAAAACTGCTAATCCTTGTTAAATTGCTCATCTGGCTGCTAATTATAATCACGCACGTGCCACAGGGGAGTAGCCAGGCAACGCCCTCACAGGTGTCACGGTAAAGTAAGGAGGAATGTTCAAATGAATTTGGATTTCATTGACGGTGATATATTTAAAAGCAGTCGAGGATAATGACTGTTGAATTTGACTATATATTGTGTCATTTATATTATCTGTGTCTTTTCCAAAAATCTTACTGAGGATGCAGATCGATTTCGAGAGCCAAAGAAATATTTTATAGTAACTAGCTTTTGCCCGCGACTTTTCCGTATGATTTTCATGTTCCCCAACTCACCTCGTCGCATCGCATCGCCCAACTGCGCGTTACTTCGTTTTCGCTTAGCGTCTTTCTGACTTTTTTTTATATTTGCTCAGCTCCTAAGTGTAATAGCGTGATATTAATTAACCTATAACCATCTTCGATAATTGGGCTATCAAAACAAAAATATTTTTTCAAATCCGACTGGTAGTTTCAGAGATTAGCGCGATCAAACAAACAAACTCTTGAGCTTTATTACATTTCTCAGTAGGTATTAAGTACTTATATTACTACAAGCACTTTTAGAGATACCATACATCATGAACATGATAGACTTTTGTTATTTCTAAACACATCTACCTATCATTCAAAAATATTTTATACTGTTTTAACATGAAAGAAAGCGCTACCGTAAACTTTGTTTTGCATAATAGGTTACCGACCTCTACAGTAGTGCTATTCTGTAAATATCTCACCGTGATAACTTAGGTGAAGTGAGCGAGAAGTGACTCGTCATTCTACCTAATGCTAGGGGTTGACACTATTGACAGCTCACTTTAAGATCACTTCACCTAAGTTTTCACGGGGAGATATTTACAGAATAGCACTACTGGGCAGGGCATAGAACGTATCAGTAAGTCTGCCACTTCACATTAAATTACATTGCTAGAGGACTTAATCAGCTCCCGCATTTAACATAAAACAATTCAGATGCCTTATTATAATCCAATAAAAATCCCAATAAGTCCAAAACACATGATCGGAAAGCAATAAGGCCGAATACAGCAGGTGGATCCCATAATATAATATTAAACCAGTTAAGGCAAAGGATATCCTCGCGAAATAAATTGGCAATCGCCGCACAATAAGTATGCACCTGCCTACCGTGTGTATTACGGCTTATTCGATAACAATTTGGGATTTTATCGAGGTTTAAAACTGACTCAATCCTTGCTTGACTTTTAATTTGTTAGCGTCTTATTTTGACTCGACTTTTGAGTTAAAATAGTAAATGTTTATCAAATACTCTTTCATCTTTTCAACTATCATTTATCTATACCATGAATTTATGCCGAACCATTGATTTCCTGTTACTGTTTCTAATCTCCAAGATCATAGTTTATTCAATGCTAAGGCTATCAAAAAACTATCCTTTTTAACTTTTTCCCTTTTTTGATGGGCTATAATTTGTATAACAGCAATCAGTCAGTTTTATTTGAAGTTCAATTGTGGAGTAATGAGTTTCTAGGTGAAAAGAGCGATGTATATTTGAAGTAGGATTTCATTATCTATACCATACTATAGTCCAATTAGAGATACATCAGTAGATGCAGTATCACCTTCATACATCTCTCACCCTTTCGATTGCCATCAATCGCTTCACCGATTACATTCAATCCGATATCATAGCAACGCCCTCTGTCGTCGACAATTGTCATTTTGCTGCAAGGATATCCTTTTTACAAGCTTTTTGATTGAGCGAATTGCTCACTTCATTGCTCAGATTGAACCATCCTGGGGCATTCGTGTTTGATTTATTGGTATTTAGTTGGTGACTGTTTCTTAAGGACTGTATCGTATTGTGAGAAAAGGTCTTAGCTATGATTGAATGAATTGGTTTCGGACGATGGTTCTTTTTGTAGATTGATCCAGTCAATCATATATTCTTTGACATTCATATCAATCAATTTTAAAATGAAGGCCCATTTGAAAATTTATTATAGAGATTTGTTTGAATATAGCTATATAAAAAATCAATGAGCTCCAATAACAAATTAACTTTCAATATAATAAAACAATAACTCTACGGCTTTAATTTCAACACCTGGAACTTTTACTTTCATCACATCCCATTCATTAAAAACAGCTCACTTTCTCGCTACATAATTAAAATATATCACGCCCAAGCTGTTGCCCTCATTTCATCTTCCAAGTCAATCTATCGATCCACTTAGAATTCGTCAACTGCCCGTCTCCAAAATCTGTTACGTGATATTTTTACAACACTTTATAGCACAACTTTGCTACCTATATTAGTGTGGTAATCGCTTTCTCTTGTTGATCAACCATGGTGTATGGGAAACCATGCATTAGTATGCATGGTGTTGACACCGACATTCGTGATAGCGATGAACATTTATTAACTATACATTATCATTTTTGATATAGTTTAATGTGTCTGCTGGCTTTGGTTGCACTTTAATCCAATTGATTGTGCAACGTACGAGTTGTAGAACGGATTTGACGGCCTTAATGATTATTAAATTGTGTTAATTAATACGTTTTTGGACAACTAGATTGCTTGGTATCTGTATGCACTGGGTGTGCGCTATCGAGGCGTCGACACCCATCGTCGCGTCGACGGGTTTCCGCAAGGTAATTGTCAACTGTCACGACGTGATTTTATTATTAAACGAAATCTGATTCTGATAGAAAAAATAATATTTTGATATAGACAAAATTGGTGGGTGTGTGGAAGTAAATAATAATCAAGATGTTATTAAAACAACATTACTAAACACAATGTGAGAAAAATATCCTTCTATAAAACTCAGGATGACACCACTCAAATCCTTTATATAAACATCAAGGAGATGATTTCTCAGAAATCAATGAGTAATTGCTATAATAGCATGAAATAATCCGTAAAGCAGTAATTATGTTAATATCATCCTATTGTTCATTGTATCTGTCCATGCGGTGGATTTTTAGTGAGGGATATTCCTGTTGATATAATTATCACACGTATTATTATTGGTAACTGGCTTTTAATATTTCTTGCGTGTTGATTTTAGACAGAACCTCCTAATTTAGGAAAAGTTTATCTTAGGCAGACAAATCAATAGTGTCAACAAATATGACTTACCAAAGTATTGAGATCAGCATTAATATCTTCCATATGATTAGCAGGTCCATTGTGCTGTCCAGATACCGAAGCCAGGATCCTTTTCCTATGACCAGCCTTCTGAATCTCCAGCACAGCAGTCAGTTCTACTTCCCAAATTCTTCTCACTCTATCCATATCTACATACAAATGTTTCCTAAAAGTATCGCTATATATCTCTAAGTTTATATGTCTTAGCCATTCTTCTACAGATTCGTTTTGGCTTTTACTTATATTGTTATTGTTATGATTATTGCTTATTTCAGTTATTTTAAGAGGTAATTGTTTAGCTGATTCTAGTATTTTTTGTCTATCGTTCTCTTCTATGCCCATCTCTCGGAGGTCGTTTTCGTCTATGATACCGTTCTGGAACAAATGTTTATTGTTAGTTGATTGTTGAGAATGGGTTTGTTTGGATTTCAGCGTAAGGTTTCTTAGAACTAAAACTATAATATTAATGAAACAAATCCATATATTACTTTCAGTCCATAATAAAATTATAATGATCATTTATATGTACTTTAACCCCTTTACCTGTACTTACTTTTGTGTTCTTTGTGAAACGGTGACTGTTTTTTTAGCCTAATAGATGTCAAGATCATGTGATAACAAATCGGATGTGTAATATTGAACTACATTATAAAATAATCAATAAAAGTATACTCACAACAAAATCAATATCATCGAAGCCACTTTCCAAGAACAAGGTCTCATAATCATGCAGTCCCATGCCAGCCAGCCACAGTCCAAGACTGGAGGCCACAGATGGACTCAAGCTGGATTCAGAACAGCTCAACCCAAGCCGGGAAGTGAACTCCTGCTCAAGTTCTGACACGAAGACAGACTCCCTCACGAGCTTGCTTCCAAACGACGCCATTATTTCGGATATCTTCGCCCATTCCTCCTGTTGGAAAAATGGAAACTGTAAATAATAGATTGTTTTTTATAATTTTATAGGAATTACAAAATATTTATAAGTAAATCTAGTTGGGAATAGAAACTGAACCGGCTGAGCTAGTTACGCCAGATGATCGTTATATAAAATAAAAAATTTATTGTATTATTTGCAAGGTAAATAACATTTTAATAGATCGACAATCCAGTAAGATAAGACCAAGAAAATTAATTTGACTAGCGAGTAGGCTTCGCATAATAAAATAATGAGCTTCTGATATATATGTGTGTGTGTGTGTGTGTGTAAACGAGTTCGCGTTGGTACAATCCATGTTTTTCCCAGGCCAGTATGAAAAAAACTATATTTTTTATTATGTCTACCGTGTGAATTGGCAGACAATGGTGTTCTATCAATCAACATTATGCTACGTATCAACATTATCCGGTTTCTATGCATGTTAGTCATACGCTTACCTAGCCTATGAATACCACGTATACAAGCTGGTAACTATATTGCAAGCATTTGATTACTTAGTGTGAAGGATAAATTAGGATACAATAATAGATATTAATTCCATAATATTTATCTCTAGAATCTTGATGTGTGAGAGACTAAATTCAAACAGACGACTTGACCCTTAGAGCATTCAAGCTACGATACTTTCCTAGCTAGAGTAGCGGTGCTAGATTAATCTTTATTATATAAATAAAGACAAATTCTCTATTGTGAAGGAGGTATTACAGGTCAGATAGATCACATATGTGTAAACTGTAATTATTATTATTTATTCATGATGGTTATATTTTGCACACCGTACAAATTTAGGAGCTTAAGGAACATCCTTCATTACCAACAGCTACCTGCACTAATACAGACGACCTTTTAAAAACATATAAAACAAAAGTGCCACATCAAACTGAAAATACAACTTAATTTTATCAGCAAACATTAACATGACTGTGTAGCATCGAATCGCTTTCACGCGACATTCAAACATCTGCTGTTTGCCACCTGCCTACCTGAATAGGACAAGAGTATATAATATACGACAGAGACCTAACTTCACGCAATCTCGCTAGCACGACTGTGTATGCGTGAGTTTGACAAGCAATCTTGTCAACGTCAAGCATTACGGCCGTGCTCGTGCTACGTGGCCTCCATGTTCGTGGCACTATAGCTTGGCTTCCTCCAAAATCTACTCAAGGTCCAGATGGAATACTACAGTACTTGGTTAAGGACTTCTGCGAAATTTTCAAATTACCCTTACTATTTATCTTCAACCTGTCTGTTGTAGACTGTGTGTTGGTTCCAGTTAATTTATAATATTATCAAATCGTCATAGAAAATTAACAAAATCCTACCATATGAAAATATAATATGCTTGATTATTTTTTCCACAAATTGTAATGTTTTAAGTTTGTAACTGTCAAACTTACTTCAGTTCTATTACGAGTAAGATTTGTAAAGGGCTGATAATAAAATCTGTGTGAAGTTAGGAAGACCTGCATATTTCTAAACCAGCCCTACTTCATAAGTAGGTTTTTTTTGGTTGCATAAGTGTCACTGAGAAGTCACACACCCAAATAGTCGCGCCATCCATGTCACTCAGCTGGCTTGTGATAAGTTCGGACTCCATTGGCTATCTACTCTTTGTGCCCCCACGACGTTATGTTATCGGGATCAGCACGTAATGTGGCCACGTCTCGCCGCGATATGTGGGTATCGCCCGCATTCATGTGACACTTTTTTGTGAACAGTTTTTGTTAAACTTTTTGTGGAAGAATGATGTACTGGGGTCACTTTACAGACTGATATAAATGTGGCTTGAGTATGTTATTATCGGTTTATGATTAAGGCTTAATTTATTTTTAAATAAGTTTAGTGCTGCATTTAATGAAGATGGGCATACTAGGAGGAAAATATTTTTAAAAGAAATTTAGAGTCAAGGCCACGTTCCCGGAATCTCCTGAGCGACTGGATTCTATGAAGAATCTAATGAAAGTAAAAGGTACGAGTACCTATGTATAAGAAAATGACTCTGAAGTGATGATTAGTAGCGCTGGCTATCTGGTATACTCCATGCAGCAATATCATAGCATAGCATAATCAGCCAATAATGTTCCCACTGCCTGGGACACAGGCCTCCTCTCGTTGAGAGAGAGTAGAGGTGTGTATATTTTGTATACTTACCTACCAACACTACTGGACTTGTTCAAAGATTATTAAGTAAAAGGTAGTCAAAACCACTATACTGGTCTCCAAATTTTCTGTTTTTAATTTCGTCTACACTTTTATTTATTTATTCATGTACACAAAATACAAAACTTAAAAAGAAAAATACATAAAGTCATTTTTTAACACGACTTTTCTACTGCTGTCCAACATAATCAGGTAAATTGTATGCCCAGGTGCATGGTATTCATACTTCCACTTTTTACGAGACTTCGTCCAGAATACTAAAAAACCACAAAACGCCAGATGCCGTGTCACAATCACAATATATAATGGCTGATTTGCATTTAATGCGCATAATTCTGAAGTATTCTGCTCAACAGCTATCCAACGGACACTCTGGCAATAACGAGTCATGTCCAGATGTAGCGCTCACCTGTCCTCATTTGAGTGCAGTGAACACCTGGACACCTGTACGGCCTATGAGCGGTTTAATGGGGCATTGTCCTCAATTGATACTTATTGCTAGTGTTTGTAGCTGATGCGGCATTGTTTGATGGTTGACGAGTTGATTTGCATTCGCACGTATGTATTCATGTGGTTTGTTTGTGTGGAGGTATGTTGCTCTAATGGCTTTCTTTGCCCATGGTTTCTGAAATCCTAGTCAAATTATTTTTCAGTAAACCTTCTGCCAAATAACATGTTAGCTGTCGTGGTTAGATGGCCAGGAGCTAGACCACCACCTCTTAAAGCAGTATTATTTTAATCTTACGTGAGTGTGGGAAAGAGATGGAGCTAGACGTCCTGTATAACACACACACACACACACACACACACACACACACACACACACACACACACACACACACACACACACACACACACACACACACTGAAGTAACATTAAAACAATACTGCTTCAAGAAGTGGTGGTTGGCCCCCAGGTGACAATGACCAAATAACCAACAAATAAAATTTCGCCCTAATACGACGATGTATGTTACGACCCTAATATGACGATGTACGTATGTCACAAGTTAAATTCATTCATTGGAAAAAGAAAACACGTGTTAAAACAGGAAACAATGAAAGAAAACGTAGTTTTTCAAACGCTTATCAACAACAGGGAAAACATTTAGCGTTACAGCGATACATACACAAATGAGTATTTTTTAATGCGAAACACATATTTAAGTGTATTTTAATTTATGTAACTAAACGTTATCATCTAAATTAGCATTTCAAATGCCCATTTTTACGAGTATGTCATGGTTAAAAGTTATCTTCTTTCCATTTAGTTAACTAAGCGAAAACATAAATATATGCATAACCTTGCAACGAAAGAAATACATAATGTACGTATTAATTAGTATGCCTATCAATTTAAATATACGACGAGAAATAGCACTTTATGAATCTTATCTGCCCATTCTGCCATGTCTAGTTATGATTTATTAAAGGAAAAATACAACCGACTTCCAAAAACAACACTATAAAGTGAAAAATACCTTTAATTTCGGAAGTCGGTGTCTAGTTAAATGTATTTACGTTTTTTGCCACCGACTTCCAAAATTAAAGTTATTTTTCACTTTGTAGTGTTGTTTTTGGAAGTCGGTTGTATTTTTTTGTAAAAAAGTTTTTATTTTTCAGTTTTTAGTTGTGGTACCTACCCCACACAAATTCTAATACCACTACCTGCAAAACAAACTAGAACATCATCCATATAAAAGTGGGGAAAAAATACGTAGGTATTATTGAAGCTAACTCAAAAACTACCGAAGCAAAGTTAATCAATAGGTTCCGACGAATTGAGAACCTCCTCCTTTTTGAAGTCGGTTAAAAATGTCAATGATATATTTTTTTAATAAGAAGCAATAGCCCAACAGTTGAGACATCGGACTTCCGACTTAGAAGACCTGAGTTTAAATACCACCCGTTGAACAATTGATGCGATTTTGCTAGCATATAGCAGAAAGTCTATATCCGGACAGCAAAAGACCGTTTGTCCAACGCACCGGAAACGGGACGTCAACGAGAAACGAGAGATTATTCGGCCATAGTAAATGTACTGTCGCTACTTCAGCGCCGTCATCTATTTCCTCGTTAACGTCCTTTTCCCGATATGGTGGACAAACAGTGTTACAGGCCCAAAAATACAAGATACTTAAGCCGATTATTCTTAACTAAGAACAAGCAACAATTATTCCACTGTCGTAGCTGTGCTTTTGTCATCATCTTCCTGCCCTTATCCTATATTACTTGGGGTCGGCGCAACACGTTTTCTTCTTCCATTCTCCCCTATCAACCGTCACGCTATCATTCACTCCCTTCTCTTTCATATCATTCCTCACACAATCCATCCATCTTTTCTTTGGCCTTCCTCTGCCTCTCCATCCATCAACATGTAATAGGTCGGGGAAAAAGTTTCTTCGCATTTTTTAAGAAAATTTAAAACACTTTTTAATATACATTTTTTACATTTATCTAAAGTATGTAGGTACCATTTTGTTCGATAACTTTTTGCCATCTTGTAGGTAGGGACATGGTCCCATTGCTATAGAAATTTTGGGACTTCTGATCAAAATACCGCGACAAGTGGTTTTGGCAGTCCTCTCGTGATGTTAACCTGACACTGCCTAAAGAATTCTGAAGAGACCGGAACAGGTGGAAATCTGAAGGTGCAAAGTCAGGACTATACGGCGGATGCATTAACACCTCCCAGCCAAACTCTCTTAATTTTTGCTGAGTGGCTAAAGATGTGTGAGGTCTAGCGTTATCATGATGAAAAACCACACCCCTTCTGTTGATTAATTCCGGCCGCTTTCTCTCAACTTCTTGCTTTAATCTCATCAGTTGTTCGCAGTAGAGTTCAGAATCGATGGTCCTGCCTGGTGGTAACAGCTCATAATGAATAATGCCCTTCCAATCCCACCACACACACAGCATCGCCTTGTTGCGAGTTAACCCGGGTTTCGCCACAGTCTGTGAAGCCTGACCGGCCTTTGACCATGACTTTTTTCGCACGTTCCTGTCGCACGTGATCCACTTTTCATCACCAGTTATCAGCTTCTTCAAAAATGGTTCGGTTTCATTACGTCGTAATAAAGAATCACAAATGAGTACACGGTTCATTAGGTTTCTTTCAGTGAGCTCGTGAGGTACCCAAATATCGAGCTTTCTTGTGTACCCAGTTTTTTTCAAATGCGCTAAAACTGTTTTGTGGTCAATTCCCAGTTCTTCAGCTACGTCGTAACTACTGATATTCCGATCTTGCTCCACTTTTTCAAAAATGGCATCTATTTTATCCGTAATAGGGCGACCAGAGCGACGTGCATCTTTGACATCAAAATTTCCGGATTGAAAACGCTTAAACCAAATTTGTGCTACTCTCACAGACACTGCACTGGGTCCATAAACATCGCAAATTTTTTTCGCGGCTTGCGTTGCATTTTTACCTTTTTTGTAGTAAAATTTTAAAATGTATCGAATTTCTTCATTAGATTCACTCATCTTGACAGTACGAAAAACAAATGAAAATCACACATTTTCATAATTTGAATTTGGAATTATGTTCTTTAAAATTTAAACTTTCAATGATACCAAAACCAGCCAGATACAAATAGTATAGCCACAGAGATTTTATTTTAAGTTCATACATACTATAATGCGAAAAGACTTTTCCCCCAACCTAATATATACATCACACTTTTAGTCACATGCGTTTCGTCTCTCCTCATTACATGCCCATACCAAGACAAACGATTTCCTTTCAACTTTTCTGTCACTGGCGCCACTTTCAAACTTCCTCTTATATACTCATTTCTCACTTTATCCATTCTCGTCACTCCACACATGCATCTCAACATTCTCATCTCCGCTGCATGCAATTTTTTTTCATCCGTCTTCTTCACTGCCCAGCATTCCGATCCATAAAGTACGACTGTACTGTGCTTTTGTAATTACAAAATTATACAGGTCTGAAGACACTGTACTTATGTTATGAACGAACTTCCGAACCCACCTCCATCGCTTAGTTAACCAACCGTCTGAACTCGTGAACCATGACAGACAACCATACAATTTGGCATAACAATAGCTTTGGAATATGGTGACGCATCTAACAAAGGCAGGAAGTTAGGGAATTATCTTTTGACGGTAAACACCTGTGGTTTAACGCACCCCATATTGTTATGCAGCATTTGGCTTTTCAGTTAGTACGCAGAATTTTGAAAAACCGTTAGGTAAGTAAATGTAAAGTATTATATTATTTTTAATTATTGGTGAACGTGAAGACTTCGTGGGTCATTGTTTTTTTTCTTTTCTCAGTTAGTTTTAATCATAGTCTGGCAGTTTGACTAATTTATGTTGCCTACCCAAATGTCTTTTCTTTGGTACTGTTCGTCGAATCGTTGATCTCGTTAAGTTCTGAGTTGAGCTGTACGATTACTAACAAATGCGTGCACTGACTGGGCAGGTCCGCTTAATCTGTGTGGTTCTAAAAAAAAAAATACAAGCTCTAGCTTAGTTTGGGAATCAATATCAGCATGTATTGTACTATACATTTCAATTGTTACCCGCTTTAGCCTGCAAATTTGTGAATG
Organism: Cosmia pyralina; assembly: GCA_946251885.1. Taxonomy (NCBI): domain Eukaryota; kingdom Metazoa; phylum Arthropoda; class Insecta; order Lepidoptera; family Noctuidae; genus Cosmia; species Cosmia pyralina. Next base: position 16,556,837 of record OX276342.1, on the reverse strand, counting down.
TATCTGGTATCAATAAACAATTTTTATTTTTATTTATTTTTTTATTTTATTTTCTTTCCTCAAAAGACCATTTCAGACACCAATCTACATGGTCTTCCCATGATCTGACCTGATCTGATCTTTGTTGGTTTCGGTCTTTCTTCTCAGAGTAGTCAGATAGGAAACGCCGACCTCATCTAGTTTTTATTTAAAAATATGTTTGACGTGTAAGTGTTTGTACAAACCTACTTAAAGAAATAAAATCATTTATCATTTAATGATGAGTAAGTAGGTACTTGATGTTAATGTAATAATAAACTATTATAAATTATTGAGTTTTTCCAAATGGAATTTCTCTATAGCAGCCAGGGTCTGGTTGATGGCACTAGGCTCGCAGTATACACTACTATTTTTTAATTAGTACAAAAAAAAAAGGGGGCTCTATCCGTACCCGTTACTGATCATATTTGTGTAGTCAAAAATCAAAAAAATGAAATCCCAAAATTGTCCACGAAAATTTGTCATAATTGGTAAATTCATAAATTTCATAATTGAATCAATCATTCATAACAATTGCTACTAGAAAATACTACGCGCAGCGTTTTTCCATGATCAATGAATATCACTATGTAGCCTGTAAAATATTTCCATACATAGTGACATTTTGGGATATACACAAACGCTAATAACTTTGCTGTTTATGAATATCATTTATTGAGACTTTACGTATATAATAACAAGACCTTCTCTAATAAGCCCTTTAAGTATTTGTACTAATTAAACTTTAGTGGTGTATATTTTCTAAATTATGGTTAAAACCACATAAAAATCCGTTGTATAGTTTAGAAGAACAAAGCGATCACAAGACAGGCACAATAAGAGACTTTATTTTATAACCTAAACAGATTATTGACCTGCTCAGAATTTAAAATAATTTATACTAAGCTTAGCGAGGAACACGGGTGGGTTTTAGTCAGTAAAAGTCTGACACGCCCTCCCGCTCTGTCCAGAGCGGGAGAAGTCATTTGATGATTTCCCATCCACAAAAAAAAAAAGAAAAAAAAAGCTAAAGCTCAACACAGCTTTTCCACACAAATGTAAACACGCGTCGTGATTTCAAACTGACATTATATTATTTGACCCGCGAAGATCTGACCTCAAACTTAATTAATTCCATTTTAGTTATTAACTGCATAAAATTACGACTTATAATTGAAAATAGTTGTTATTTTTAATAGCCAGTTAATATCCAATGTCCAAATGCAGATTCAGTCACAGAATATATTGGAAATAATTTTTAGAAATTATGCAATTCTACGCACATGCCTCATAAAATCTGGTGGAGAATACAAATTGTTTTAATTAAAAGTGAGTACCTATCTTGAATCTAAGAGCAGTGGTGGCAAAATGGTAACGACCGCAACTGACGAGTTGTAGGTAGGTTGGAAGTTCGAACCCAGACAGGCACATTACTCTGTGTAATTTATTTCATCACCACTGCTCTCAAAACGGTGAAGGATAACATCGTGAGGAAACCGGCATGCTGTCTTAGACCCAAAAATTCGAAGACATGTAACATCCACCAACCCGCACTGGGCCCGCGTGGTGGATTAAGGCCCACTCCCTCTCGCACCCTTCAATGGGAACATTATAGGCTCATTAGGATGATCTTGAATACCGTTTTAGTCATTATTTTGCATAGGGTTATGCTCAAGCATTTGATTGTGATACTTCCTAGAGTGTTTCTTATAAGACATTTGTAATGGCGTACCTAAGTACGATTATGTTAATTTGTTTGTATGACGTAGGTACAAACATCATCTACCACATCTCGATAAATCCAAGCCATGATCTTGGTTCACGTATCTCTATGCATGGTTTATTTAGAGTAGAATATTAATCATCTAAATAGATTATTTTCTATTTTGTGAATGTGTGAACGTTGGAGGCCTAGGAGACTGTACATTTGTTGACTATTTTCTATTTTGTTAAGTACCTACCTAGTACTTGTTGAAAGGCCTACATTGTCCTCCCATAACTATTAATACTGTTACCTATATGAAAATATTGTAAAAGCCAACTATTTTTAAAAAAGTAAAGTAAACCCCTACGGGTTTATGGGGGCGAAAAATCGATCGAGCTAGGTCTCATATCTGGAAAAATTAAAAAAAAAAACTTTTTTTTCTATTTTCACCCGAGCAGAGCTCGGTCGACCAGTTAATATTAATAAATATTAACTTAAGTTAGGATCTTAAGATCTCACCTGCTCATCAAACGGACTAAGTATAGACAGTGACTTCTCCCCGCTCTGCGTCGAAGAGGTGGTATTACTGCGTCTCCTAACTTCATCCTCCACTCCATTGATATTCCTGTCTGTCGCCTGTCCATTGCTGCTCAAGATGGTCGGCGGCGGCGGCGGCGGCGGCTCAGTCGGGGACGCGTCGTAAACTGACTTTAGCTTTCTCAACGTTTTCGGCCGTTCCGCTGGCATCGGCCGCAGACCGATCCCGTCTAGCGTTGTTGTTGAGCCTTTGAAGAGGCCTGAGGACAAGGAAAATAATTGGTTTAGTGATTTCATTATTAGATACTATCAATCAATCTGCCTAGCCTTTTCCCAACTATGTTGGGGTCGGCTTCCAGTCTAACCGGATGCAGCTGAATATCAGTATTTTACATGGAGCGACTGCCTATCTGACCTCCACAACCCAGTAACTGGGTAATACGATACCTCTTAGTAAGACTGGTTGTCAGATTTTCGGGCTTCTGACGACCCGTAACGACTGTCAAAGATCCACAAATGACAGCCGGGACCAACGGCTTAATGTGCTTTCCGAGGCACGGAGGAGTCTCGATAAGTAAATATAGTCACCCATCCACTGACCAACCCCGGCAAGCGTAGATTAACCTGATGGATCGACCCGATACACATACATACACACACATACATACAAATACACATAATTTATCAGATACTATATGATACTGAAAGGAATCGGCAAATCCTGATGTGTAGAGATCGTAAAAGCTTTTTGCGTGCTAAATTGAATTCAAGTTAAGAGACATCCATCTTCCGGCAACTCTGCAAATTAACTTGAATACCTTTTTTTTTTGTGGATGGGAAATTATCAAATGACTTCTCCCGCTCTGGGCAGAGCGGGAGGGCGTGTCAGACTTTTACTGACGTAAACCCACCCGTGTTCCTTCAGTTGCCCGTGCCAGGGCCTTTCTACCTCTTTCGAAATACCCGCGACCCCGGCGGCATCGGCCCTATTGGACCCCGTCACTGCTGACATCTCTTTGAGGCGCGCGTGGAACACAACGCACCGTCGACCCGGGCCTGGTCCTTACCGGACGGCGAGCTGCCCATTACTCGTCGTCCGCAAGCCCGCGCCTACGGTGGCCGGGAATCGGCGATAGATTCCCGCCGCCCAGGGCGTCTCCTGCGGCGGCTAGGGGCGCGAGGGCGCGATTGTTGCCTCTCCCTCACGCGTTCCGCCTCCTCCTACGTGAGCATTGCTTCGCAGAAGGAGGTGACGGCCTCCCGTGCACTCTCGCTCCGCACCATGGCCTGGACCAGGTTTGGACGCGAGAGATCGCCGCCGCCGATCGCCTCCGTGAGAACACGGCGGTGCCCCGCCCAAGCCGGGCAGACCTCCACTGTATGCTCCACCGTGTCCTCCGGGCGATCCATACAATGGTGACACCCGGGCGTTTCCTCCCGCCTTATCCGAAACAGGAACCTCCCGAAACAACCGTGTCCGGTGAGGACCTGCGTCAGGCGGAAGGTGAGGACGCCGTGGCGCCTCTCCAACCACTCCTCAAAGAGGGGACTTATCGCCGCAATTGTGGCGTGCCCAATAACGAATACCTATCGCGATCTTTGGAGAAATGTCATTCATACCAACTAAAAATGAACTTTAGAAATGGTATAGTAGCGTACCTACAGTTCAATTAAATGTCATACGTCACTGCCAAAAAAGGGACGTTTAGATACCTACTCCAAATGGTAAATCAAATCACGATCTTTATTGAAGTATGTTTTGAAACCGTATCATTCTGCACTCACAAATATTATGAACAAGTACATTATATACTAATTGCACACGTTTCCTTGTGACCCACAACACTAAGATTTATGCGATCGAAGCGCAATAAGTACAACTGCTCGTATGTTTGTCTGTGTATATGTTTGTTAGTGATGCAACACTTTATCAATTTTATTGTCCTCGGGCTGCGGGGACGTAGTTATTTGTAATGTATTGATAATAACCTGTCAGGGGACAAAAGTGCCTGCATATTTCCATTTAGCCGACAGAAACATGACGGAAATTATAAGTAATTCATAATTATAAAAAGTCCCCCCGCCCGCCGCGTCTGTCTGTATGTCTAAACGCGATAAACTCAATAATACTGAACGGATTTTCATACGGTTTTTACTAATGGACGGAGTGATTCACAGCAAAGGTTTAGGTGTAAAATTCATTAAGGTTTTGTGTAAAATTGGCTGAAATATGATGTAAAATATTCCAAGTAGGATGAAAATCACTTACATTTTAATCTAACCCACATGCTCGACGCAAAGGCTGATCTCATACTACACTAAGGCAGAAAAAACCCGTGCGAACCCGGGGCGGGCTGCTAGTAATAGATATTTATATTTTGCTGTTTGAAAGTTTTGTGGCTTCATAAACATCATTTGAGAATTTCGATTACTTTTCACACATTCAGTTGACATTGACACTTCTTAATTTATATAGCCGTATGACGTAATAACATGGCGGCTACTTTCATGGTGTTAGAAAACAGATTAAAAAACTGTTAAATTTGAATTGAATTTTAAAATTTATATTGTTATTTTATGAACTAAAACTAACATTTTCCGACTGCTTTTTGCCTAAGCTATCTAAATAATATATTTTTAGATGTTTTCTCATAAAGAGTAAAATACCGTATGTCTATGAATGCTCAAACGGAACGTAAACTATCAATTGGCCGACCTTGCTGTTGCTAGATAGACCAGTTGTTTTGATAACTGCCCGGGCCTTGACACCGATAGAACAACGACCGTGTTTTCACTTTTTATAAAACATGCACCTTTTTTTGTTTTGGTTAGGTTATGAATGATGGCGCGTCAATTGTGTTATGGCTATACACTCCTACCAACTTATCTGTGAAATGGCGAAAATTGGAACTACGGCCGTCATGTTATTTTATTATTTTTATATAGGTATAATTGTTTTTAATTTGTAAAAACTATAATTCTTATTAAACGATTATGTCTAATATTTGTGTCCTTCTTGAAAACTTATTCAATTTTGGGCACCTTATATTAATTAGCAACACTGAATCGACGGTGCCGTCCCCTTTCAGTTCACAGATAAGTTGGTAGGACTGTACATCAATATTTTAATACACTTCAGTAGCTACAGATTAGATTTAAACATAAAAATTTGAGTCGATTAGTATTGCTACTGTGTCCATCTTTGTTTTATTTCCAAGCTAGACAAAGCCAGACAAAGTATGTCTGGCTTTGTCTAGCAGAGGTTTTTCTCACGGAAAATATGGCTACGAAACCTAATATCGTCTTGTTAATAAAATAAAAGATGTTTCTCATTTTATGAAATCGATTGAAGGGAAAGAGTATTACCCGATTAATAAGTAAGAAATACTTTTCCACCTTTTGTGTCCGACATGTCGAAGTGATGCGGTTGACATAATTATACAAGGTGTAACTTAAATAACGCACATCCTCTTAAGGGGTCATTGTACTCATCATTATGTACAACTTTTACTATGGGAACAAACCTGAAATCACGAAAAAAAATCAGCTGTTCCTTGCATTTATGATCGCATAACTCGCCAAAATGTAGGGAACAGCAGATTTTTTTTCGAGATTCATATTTCAGGTTTGGTCGCATAGTAAAAGTTGTTCATAATGATGAGTACAATGACCCCTTAAAAGGATGTGCGTTATTTAAGCTACGCCTTGTATGTTGTAAAAGAAAAAGGAAAATAATTAATTTAATATTCGGACATCAGAGAATCAGAAATCATTATTCTACATTCTGTATCAACAATAATTAAATTAATCAATCATCTTGTACAACAAGCAATGTTTTTTTATTTTACTAGTAGGTACAGTGGGCTGCATCAATTGGGTACCCAGTTGTATTAAAATTTTAATACAACTGGGTACGCAATTGATGCAGCCAACTACTCTCTTTTAGTCAAAAACCGAAAGCACCAAGCAATATTCAGTCTACCCATACAGGAAACGCAAGGTATTTCAGTCATCATCATTCTCCTGCCCTTATCCCAATCTATTTGGGGTCGGCGCAACATGTCCTTTTTTTCCATACTTCTCTATTATTCGTCATCTCGGTAGTCACCCCCTTTCTAGCCATGTCATCTTTCACACAATCCATCCATCGTTTCTTTGGTCTTCCCCTACTCTTATAGCCATTGACATTCATACTCAAAACTTTCCTCACGACATTTTCCTCACTCCTCCGCATCACATGCCCATACCATGACAGCCGATTTCCGCACAACTTTTCAGTCACCGGTGCCACTTTTAGACTTCCTCTTATGTACTCATTTCTTATTCTATCCATTCGTGTAACACCACACATCCCTCTTAGCATTCTCATCTCAGCTGCATGCAACTGCTTTTCATTCATCCCTTTTGTGGCCCAACATTCTGATCCATACAAGACAGCAGGTCTAACCATTGTTTTATATATCTTCCCCTTAAGTTTAAGGGGAATGCGGGAGTCGCAGATTGTCCCCGTGACCTGCCGCCATTTCATCCATCCAGTGTTAATCCTATGCTTAACCGTCCGATCTACTTCGCCATCGCTTTGCACGAGTGAACCGAGATACCGAAAGTCGGAGCAGACCGGAAGAAGCGCGCCATCAAGCGCTATGCCTCCAGAACTGGAGATACCGCCGAAATCGCAGAACATATATTCAGTTTTGGTTCTGCTGATTTTCAAGCCAACATTCTCCAGTTTCTGTTGCCATTTCTCCAATCTGCTCCGAATCTCAGGTAAATCTTCACCGACAAGAACAATGTCATCGGCAAACAGCATGCACCAGGGTGCCTCTTCCTGTAGATTCGATGTCAGAGCATCCATAATCAATAGGAAGAGGTAGGGACTTAAAGCCGACCCTTGGTGCAAGCCAACAGCCACATTGAACTCGTTGGTATTCCCAGCAGCCGACCGGACGTAGGTACGAGATTGACTGTACATAGCACGAATTAACTCTACATACTTCCCGGGCAAACCTTTCTCTTTCAAGGCCCACCACAACACATCCCGAGGTACTCTATCATACGCTTTCTCCAGATCAATGAACACCATGTGCAAGTTCTTGTGTGCACGTCTGTACTTCTCGCACAATTGGCGGAGTGCAAAAGTGGCGTCCGTTGTTCCTTGACCTGGCATAAACCCAAACTGGTTCGGGGTAATTTCACTCTCCTCTCGCAGTCTTTTCTCTATTACTTTCTCCCATACCTTCATACTATGTGACATGAGCAAGGTATTTCAGTATCAATTGAAAACAAAGGCCGTCTAGTTTATATACTATTGAACAATGTAAAATAATCCAGACACTCGATATTTTACCTACAAGCGGCGTGCGCGCATGCCATACAATTCAGGCCAATTTATTTCTGAGTGCGAACGCGTGAAAACGATTTTAAGCTCATTATTACAGAGCTTGCTTGCTGTGATTTATTTTGAAGTTGCTTCATAGGGCAAAGTATTTTAAGTTATGCCGTAGGCGCATCTAGGTACTCACATATTTAGAAGAACATACATATTTAAAAATTATTAGGATCAATTTAAAAATAACATTAACCCCCCGAATAATTAAACGATATTTAAATCTAAGCCGTTCTTAAAAGTATTGCTGTCGTTACAATACACTTAAAAATGACAGGGACAGCATGAGACTTCACGATGACTTAAAATTAAGTTGCATTTGAGTATGGCCACATATCTGTATGGCCTTCAATAGAAACATTATTACTTAAATGTGCATAAAACTTTATTATGATTAAAATCTAATGCTGTAAGTTATGTCAATGATTACGACAGGATCTAGAGGTCAACGTTAATACTTATAGTATGTATATACCTAAGAACTAATGATTTATTAATTAAACTATGTCATCAGACGTTTGACGTTGAAAAATATTTAATAAATAAACTGTTCAGAATAACATTTACGTACATAACATTAACATAACAGCAGTTGCATTGTTTATTTTTTGAAACAAATGTCTCGCTTCTGAGACAGATTTATTATTCTGCAATTTGACAATATTTCAAAATATAATATCATCATCAATGACATAGCTTACTGTAGTAGTAGTCACAAGTCCACTGTTAAAGATAAGCCTCTAATAGTAGGTATTTCCATCCATCCATTTCTGTTTTGACAATCATTCAATTTCTCCGCTGTACGTCCGTCTGTCTGTCAGCGGGCTATAATATCTCATGAACTGTAATAGCTACACAGTTAAAATCACAGCTAATGTATTTCCATTGCCGCTATATCAACAAATAATAAAAAATTTAAAAACTTAAAAATTAAAGGGATAATAGACAATGTTAAGTTTGTTTTTGGGGTAAATTCTTCTGATCTACGGAACCCTTCATTGTGCGTGGTTCGAGACGCACTTGGCCGGTTTTAAAAAAAAATATGTAGTGTTAAACATTGTACGGTGATTCGCAACCCTTATGTGAGTCTGACTCGCACTTGACCGCATTTTGATCATCATCTCCTGACCTTATCTCAATTTCTTTGAGCCGGAAGCCTCGGGGTCAGTTCAACACGACGTCTTTTTTATAGGCGTCATCTCTAAGTATAACTTCCTCCAAGCCTTTCATCTTTCACAAAGACATCTAGCAATAGTCACCATGATCTAAATACTAAACATAGATTTAAAAATAATATCTTATTAATTTACTAACGATCGGTAGCACTATTTACCTTTCCAACACCCACGACATGTGTTTGTGTGGTCCTCTTATAGCCAAGAGCATACAATAGAAACCAATTACATCTCCCATTAGTTCGAGCTTCACTTAGGAACATGTCTACCCAACTAAAAGGTAGCAAATGAAAGTGACAAGCTACAGACAATGGTCTCAAAAACAATGCCTATTGTGACCCTTTGAGGCATCGGTGTGAACCATGGAGTAGGAAAGAATGGAGGCTATGAAGAAACATCTGATGCGACAACGCGGTCGCAGGTTATCGCACTCAATAATTCGGCAACTTGGATCCCTAAATATCATATCAGTCAAGGAATCTGTAACTGATAAGGAAATCCTGATAAGAACCAAAGCAGCAATTGGGACCGTCGTGCAGGTAGACGATGCAGTCGTCAAAACTGTCTCTGGGTAGTCAAACAATGTGCCAGCAGCGTTGCATGTTCCTTTCCATTTGGTAAAAGGACTCAATTTTAATTGAAGATACTTTCATTAAAAATTGTTTAAATAAAGTATTATAAATAATAGAGTTCCATTGACCGTTTTCATTGCGCTGCTTTTATACTGACTGCGTCCTGTTTTTAATCCGAAATGTCCTGGTAGTTTCACCTTCTAATTCTCGTTTTCAAAATTTGGGGATGACAACCGTAGTATACACACTCCATTACTTCATACTCTATAGTGTGAACTATTAGTTTGATGAACAGGAAGATTACATGGCAGTTATGTGATAGTGTTTTTACTTTTTCATTTGAATGGAGTTATGTAAAATGAGTATATGCTAGTTAGTATCACACGCGTGTTGTTGTAATTTATGTGAACTGCCCGTACCTAGTTCGTTAGGTCGAAATATAAATATTTTTTTTTAATTCAAGTGATAAATTATTCAACAACCTCAGTAATTTTTCCCATAGGTTGTAAAAACCTAACTGTTGAAAATTAATGAGAATAGTTTAGTAGGAAACAAACTCAACAAGTCACCAAGTCAAAGAAATTGAAACAGTAGCATAGCGAATAGTCCACCGAAGATTCATTCAATTCATTGGATTCAATAATAGATTGCTTACAACAAAACCAATAACAGAAAAGAAAATGATGTCATATCACCAATCTTGCCAAACGCACTGGTGATCAATGCAATTCAATGTAAAGAACTTATTAATCATGTTGTTTGACAAAACCTTCGTATGACACATTTTAAATCAAGCTCGTTTAACTTGTGGAAGGAAAAATATAAAATGTAAGATAAACAAAAGGAATTTAAGAAGGATGACATCATTAAAAGTTTTGTTTTCAATGTTTTTTAAAACCACTTAAATTCCATTACAGTCTCTTGCAACACAACTATTTGAAATGAACCATTTGATGCTAACAATTTTAACAAATGTCCCGGTCATTTTCTTACGTTGATTTCGAGTAACCTCAAAAACTGCTAGATTTTTGATATAGTTTCCATTACAAAAATTTCCATTATGGACAGTCTTAATGTAAGAAGCATTATTGCAGTAGGCAAACGATAGCATTTCATTATTATTTTAGACTTATACTATACATCATGTGATATCGTGCTAGAAATCGCAGTGACTCAAGAAAAACAGTGCTGCACACAAATATATTACACATATATATCCTGGTTTGTAATGACTAATGCATTACAGTTAATAAGAAACGTGTAGAAATTTTCTTAACTATTGGATATTTAACAAACATTAACAAATATTTAAAAGAATCATTGGAACTCACAGTTTCCCATCAGAGTGGCAATCATTTAACATTCCATACAACTGTACCGTCGTCATTTCTTCATTAGTCAGATTTATTTTAAGAAACACCTTTAACTTATCACTAACTATTCAACTATCACTTTTGAACACACTTTCAGCTCGAAAAATCACTATTTCATTAAAATTATTGACGAATTTATTTCTAAGTCTCGGAAATCCTAAGAAATTCGCGATTTCTGATGATGCGGTAGTAACGACAGTACTGTCAGCCGGTGCCCGTGCAACTGTCGAAGCGACCAAGTGAAACAATATTGATAACAGACGACGTCACTTATCGTCCGCACTTTATTAATCTGAATCAATTTGTTCGAGGAGACAATTGGAGGACGATTTCGTAGGATATGGGGGCGACAGGGAGACCACTGAGAACTGACTTACACATATTTCTGTCTCTATCACTCTATTCACCATAAATATCGATGTGAGCAGGTATGTATGACACATACCATTAGCTGATAACATAGCTAGGTTTTGCGTCTCGTTATATGTTCATGAATGGAATCCGTGACTCGTCAAACATAGTATGGGATGCCCCCAAGCTAGGTAAAGCTATGATGTTTTCAAGGTAATTGGAAATGGATTGATGTTACTTTCCCAAGATCGCAATTAATGGTGAGGAATTGTGGAGGCTGAATCTAGCAGAGGATCGCTACTAATATGTCAATGATAGATATGGTTAGATTTTGTAGATGTGCCTAAATACCTGAAGATCATCATCCAACTTCTCCTCGTCTTTTTAATGTCATCTAGTAAAATGTCCTTGTGAAATAATAATGGAAACTTCTGGAAGTTTCCATTATCCACAAGTTTAAAACTTTTACATCACATCACTACTGTTATATCACTAGAATATGTGACGGTGACGTGATGAGTTTCTAACGAAGGATAATTTTTGAATTCATTTTGGATCCAAAATTGTAGACATTTTGAATTCCAGATAAAGAGGATGTTATCAGGAGATTATTGGAAAAAGGGCGCTGTTTGAATGACGGACGGGAAAGAACGTTATCTACAAGGAATGTTTGTGCGAATTCTAGCTCATCATCGTTTGATAACACAGGAGTGCCGTGTCTGTAGATTAGATGATAAACTGGAAGACTTGGTTCCTGAGTTTCGTTCCTGTTTGTTGAGTGAGTTTATCTTTAAAAATGCTAGTTAACATTTTCACACTAGGTACAAATTTATGTCCAAAATAGCGATGATAAAAATGGAATTGGTAAAAATTGTAGAATTTCAAGATCGCTAAATGGTTAAAAATCAGTGACATATTAATCTTAGGTGTAAAAACTTAGAAGTTTTTTTATTTTGTTTTAAAAACGATCAATTTCTAGGTGTTTATACATGAGTTTGTAGGTACTACGCGTACAACATTTATATCTTTTTTATAGCCAGATCAACGTGACAGATAATATCAGAGACTTATCTTGATCTAATATCTTCAAATACTGCGATGTTATCATAAATTATATTTATTACTATCACGCGATAATATTAGTTTTAGATCTTATCTTAATAATTATGTCGAAAGTTGTTAGGTTAGGTAAGTTTGGTATGGTCAATGACTTTTTAGCCTGTTTGTATTTTGCAATCCCCTGAGGCAAATGTTATGATTATGAAGTATAAAAAAATAGAGGCTCGATCAATGAAGCTGTTTAGATTATAGTTACATCATAAAACAGTTTATCATTAATCAGTTGATTTGCACACAATCGACTATAATAATTATATGGTTTATTTGCGTGCGCGACATATTAAATTTACTATCTGTCTGTGCCTATGCCCACGACTGATCGTATTCAAACCAGCATTTACATTCGGTTAAGTTGAAAAATACTGTCAATGTATCGCTATGGAAATCTCTTCTAGCATAATCAGCCTGGAATGTTCCCACTTCTGGGACACAGTCCTTATCTCTGTGATCCACCACGCGGTCCCAATGCGGGATGGTGGATGTCACATGTCTTCGAATTTTGAGTTCTAGGACATACCGGTTTCCTCACGATGTTTTCCTTCACCGTTTTAATAGCAGTGGTGATGAAATAATTTACACAAGTAATGAGCCTGCCTGGGTTCGCACCTACGAGCTACAAATCGTAATTCACGAACGTTTCTGCTGGGTCATCACTGGCCCAAATTTCCTCTACAGCTGAAAAACATGCCTGTCAACCTTTAATTTTTTAATCTTTACAAATAACACTGAAAATACCACTTTACTTAGCCTATAGGCCAAAAAAAAGTTGGCAGAAGAAAGTATTATTCACAGTCATGGCCGGAGAAAACCCGACCTAATCCTATTTTTACACGACTGCCCCAAAAAGGAGTGTAATGTTTTCAGTATTCATGTATGCTTATGAGTTTCTTTATTCCACCATAACTTATGAATGCCAGGACAGATTTCGATGTATGGGGTATCTTTAGAATCCTTCCATCATCTCAAGTGACACTGGCTATATGTCTTTTTTTTGTATTGAATATGGCTGCAGTATTACTCCATTTTCAAATTTAGCATGGCGGGGTCTTGGTATGGAAAGGTTGTCATTCAACCACAAGCCCCTATTAATCCCACACCAAAAACCACATTTACTAATTCAACATTACATCTCTATCATCAGTCTCCGTTCACATGTAACCCCTAAAAACACGACGGTTACAAAGCACATGTTGTAGATTAAGTTCGAGTTACTGAAGCCCGCCATGTGACCACTGCCAAGGTTACTTTATATTTCGGGGATAGGGCTGTCAGAAAAAAATTTGGTACGTTGACACTGACATGAGATCCATCTGAACTTTTTGAATTGAAGCACACTAATATTACAAAGACGAAAGTTTGTGAGTGTGTTACTTTTCACGCTCAAACGGCTGGACCGATTTGGATGAAATTTGGTACATAAAATTTTCACGCTTTCAGCCTTTGGAACCCTTCAACCTTTTTTTTGCCTAGGTTATTTCCACATCAAAATTAGGGTTAGGTCATAGATATTTTTTTATGTTTCTATGGGTTAGGTCAACCCTATAAAGTAAAGATAACATAATTATTATTAGAAAGGGATGCACATGGAATATGGCTTATCTTCACATATATTCTGTAGGGTAAGCAAACATTAGACAGTAAGTATTAATTTTATGAAATAAGTTCAATTCTTATTTTTAATTGGTTCTGGCTCCTTTTCTTCTTTCAAATGCAATCCATGCACATTTCATTTCGAACTGTTTCTTCTATTACCTAATTGTCCTTGCTAGATCCATAATTATTTCTAAAGATAGAAATGAATCAAATGAAACGGTTATCTGCTTAACCCGAACTAAAAAAGTGTTTTAAATAAACGAGAAATGAGTTGAAAGGAAACACCGTTATTTTTTAACCATTACAAAAAAAAAAAAAAGTTAAAAAAACTGTTCCTAAAACAACGTGTAACCTCATCCTTACGTCTTACAAGACGTATCTTTTTATAAGGCAAATTTAAAATTAATGCCATACATTCTACTACTTTAACACTGCCGAAATAAAGTTCATATTAACTTGGCTGGTTAGAGAAAATTAAGCTATCATTTTTGAATAGTGAAACCTGAAGGGTATTATAGTTATCGTCTTTTTTAGTATCTTAAAAAAGTTGACACATGTTTTCATTTTGGTTTATAATAGAGCTACTGTACTATGGACAAAACTTAAGCATGCTCACTTAAGAAAATATTCCTGTGAGAGCGCAGCTAGTGACAAACGAACATTGTGCGCTCGAGTCGTGAGCCGTGCATGCGATTATCGCCTTTGAGGTGATCATGCGGAACTTTGGGCCATAGTACATACATAGTGGTGCCTAGTGCCTACCCCTGTATGTATCAGTTTAGGATATTATGTGGACTCTCTTCCTCTTTTCTCTAGTTTACAGGATTTCATTTTGATATTTGAGATTTCCATACCATTTATTTTTATTCCGTTACACACTCGTCAAATACTCAATTATATTTTTTGCTCTTTTAAATCTATTAAAACGAAGGCAGGAGCGGTATAAAAACATAATAATGTAAATCTAAGTATATTATAATCATATTATAAACAAGTCTGTAAACACATAATAAATAATAAAATTATGTACTTACAACATTAATTTAAAACGATGACTGTGTCAAATATTTCCTAACATAGTTATGACTTCTAATAATTATGTAAAATCTTAATAAAGTTAGATTTAGAACCTAAAGCCGTTAACAGAAGCTTCACCTTTTGTGTTAATTTTTTTTTGCCTTTCATTCGGGATCTTTCACTCGAAGTGAAACGTCCTAACACAAAATGAATTAAAAGTGAAAAAAAGCGGCCAAGTGCGAGTCGTACTCGCCCATGAAGGGTTCCGTAGCAGCAAGTAACATATAGTAGTATATTAGGTCTTTACCTATGAAATTGCCGTTCTGCAGTACTGGCCATTTCAAATCAAAATAATTTTTGTTTGGCTAAGAATTCTAATTTCAAATTAATTTTATTTAAAAAACATGGATTTTGTTTTTCCAAAAGTAGTCATTTGTTTATTGATTAGTGTTACATTTTCATCGCATTTCAATCTTCTTCGTCATCATGGATACGTTAAAAATTCGAGTAATTATGGAATATGAGTACCGTCGTGGCAGCAACGCGGCACAAGCGGCACGCAACATCAACGACGTTTACGGAGCTAACACTACAAACCAACGCACCACTTGTTATTGGTTTGCTCGCTTCCGTTCTGGAAATTTCGACCTGAAAAATGAACCTCGCGGTCGTCCGAAGACTTTGGTCGACAATGACGAATTAAAGGCGATTGTGGAAGCTGATGATACACAATCTACGGCTGAATTAGCAGCAGCTTTCGACGTTAGCGTCAAAACAAAATTGGTCCATTTGCGTCAAATTGGCAAGGTAAAAAAGCTTGACAAATGGGTGCCCCACGAACTCAATGATCGCCAGCGCGAAGTACGCGTCGAGACGTGCCTTGCACTGCTCAACAGACACACAAATGAAGGAATTTTGAACCGCATTGTTACCTGCGATGAAAAATGGATTCTGTTTGATAACCACAAGCACTCAGCAAGTTGGTTGGATCCTGGTTCAGCACCTAAACAATGCCCTAAACGAAAACTTTCCCCTAGAAAAGTGATGGTCACTGTTTGGTGGTCTAGCGCCGGTGTGATTCATCACAGCTTCTTACCAAACGGGGTGAGCATTACTTCAGATGTGTACTGTGAAGAACTGAACACAATGATGGATAAGCTGGCACATCTCCAACCAGCATTGGTCAATCGCTCGTCTCCGCTGCTCCTGCACGACAACGCGCGACCTCATACTGCACAGCAGACGGTCTCCAAGTTGCAAGAACTGGGGTTGGAAGCTCTCCGTCATCCGCCCTACTCACCAGACCTTGCGCCTACAGACTACTACTTTTTCCAGAATTTGGATAACTTCTTGGCGGGAAAAAAATTCAATACCCGAGAGGCAGTACAAAATGCCTTTGAAGAATTTGTTGCCTCCCGTCCAGCTGATTTCTTTAAGAAGGGCATCAATAAACTGCCACTGCGTTGGCAAAGATGCATTGATTGCATGGGTGATTACTGCGATTAATACAAATAAACAATGCATGAAAAAAATTCGTTTAAATTTTTTCATACAAAACGGCAATTTCATAGGTAAAGACCTATTATAAAAGTTCTTGTACTTCGTTGTTACTTTGATCGATGTTTTAATAATTGAGTTGATTGAATGAAAGGTAAATTGCGGTTTACGATTTATGACGTATTAAAAAAAAACCTACTTACTAGATCACGTTCAAACCAATTTTCGGTGGAAGTTTACATGGTAATGTACATTATACACTTCTGGACACATCTTTTGGCCCACCTTGTATTTTCAGTTTCGTTTGGTCCTAGCTAAAATTTTATATTAGGTCGAGCAAAAAGTTTTTATGCAGTTTTGAACCTGGCACATTCACAATTTCATTCAATAGTCTTTTTTTGAATTTCGAACACAGAATTTAAAGAAACAAAAGACAATTTGGAGCCTGTTTGTTGATATCAAACAATCGAATACTAAGAAAACTTGGTTTTATTGGTTTACTTGGATTTAATTCTTGAAAAAGTGATTGATATCTTTGGTTTTGCAACAAACATTACTTATTCTTAACATTAAGGTGAGGTTCTATCAATAATCTATGGATACTTCACCTGAAGTCGCCGCCCAAGCTGTGGCACTTATTCAGGCCGTACACAGCCAAAGAAACGTGAGTGCTCAACTTAATTTAAGTCGATCTGCGGTCCGAAATGTTTATCGGAGGTACCTAGAGACTGGCGGCTTTGTTCGTCGCCAAGGAAGGCCACGATCTCGGGTCACAACTGAAAGGCAGGATCGATTCATCGTGACGACCAGCTTGAGAAATCGTCACCCTACCTCCATTGAGATACAAAACCAACTTCGCGACTTCCACGGAGTATCTGTGAGCGCTCGAACTGTTCGGAGAAGGTTAAAAGAACGCTATATGGTACCACACAAGCCAGCTAATGGCCCCAAACTAACGCGAGCCCACCGGACAGCGCGCCTTCATTTCGCACGCAGTCATTTAAATTGGACACAGCAAGATTGGAGCCGTGTACTCTTTTCTGATGAGTCTAAAATTGTGTTACATGGCAATGATGGAAGGAAGAAGGTCTACCGACGTAAGGGAGAGCGTTTCGCACAATGCTGCTTTGAAGAGAGGGTTGCTTATGGCGGTGGCTCATGGACTGTCTGGGGCGGTATATCCGCGAGCGGCAAAACTCAACTTGAGGTTGTTACAGGACCACGGCTGCCAACATTAAATGCTGAAAGGTACATTCGTGAGTGCTTAGAACCTCACGTGATACCATACGCGGACTATGTTGGCCCAAACTTCCTTTTTATGCATGATAATGCAAGAGCCCATGCGGCCGGCATCGTCAGGGAATACCTTCGGGATGTGAACATCACAGTTATGGACTGGCCAGCCAGAAGCCCAGACATGAACCCCATTGAGCACATGTGGGACGAGCTAAAAAGACGTGTTAGGGCTCGTCAGCCAGTTGCCCAGACGATGCAGGAGTTGAAAACTGCCATAGAAGAGGAATGGGAGATGATCCCTCAAAATTTCATAGAGCGGTTGATAAACTCTATGCCTAATCGTATGAGAGCTGTGGTAGATGCCCATGGAGGCAACACGCGTTATTAAATTAAACCGTTATTTGATAAAACATGTTTTTTATTCAAAAATCAATTGCCTTTAACAAGGCGCATATTCGACTTGTTAGGCGTAGCTCCATGTCGTATGGTATTCTGAATTCAAATTTAAAACAATACGATCGAAAAAGATGGTAAAATGTATCAGGTTTAAAACTGCATCAACAGTTTTTGTTCAATCTAGCAATCATATTTCAGTAGGGGCCATCGAAACCTAAACTCTAAGGTGGGCCAATAGATGTGTCCAGAAGTGTATATTTTTTTTAGTTTTATCATTCTCTTGTTTTAGAAGTTACAGGGCCCCCTGTAAGGGCATTTTACCACTTTGGAAATGTCTCTCGCGCAAACTATTCAGTTTAGAAAAAAATTATATTAGAAACCTCAATATCATTTTTAAAGACCTATCCATAGATACCCCACACGTATGGGTTTGATGAAAAAAAAATTTCGAGTTTCAGTTCTAAGTATGGGGAACCCCCAAAATTTATTGTTTTTTTTTTTCTTTTTTTGTGTGAAAATCTTAATGCGGTTCACAGAATACATCTACTAACCAAGTTTCAACAGTATAGTTCTTATAGTTTCGGAAAAAAGTGCTTGTGACATACGGACGAAGAGACAGACAGACAGACGTGACGAATCCATAAGGGTTCCGTTTTTTGCCATTTGACTACGGAACGCTAAAAAGAAGTCTTTACTAAACCGATATAGTGATGTTGGATTTTGGAGCTGCCGCATCTTTCACTCTTCTATCCAATGATCGATAAACGAAATGAAAGGAGTAGATGAACATTCATTTCTTTAGGTATAATTTTGTTGGCGTCGCGTCGTGTAAACGTGGAATACCGGCTTTAATAGCATGCCTAGACATAAATAAATACAGACTATGTAAACAAAAAATAGGCGAAACTCCCACGCAATGTTGACATTATAATCTGTTTTGTACACAACCGAGTTTGTCATTGACATTGACTCTGCGAACTTAGTATAACTTTGACTGGTTTGAGTCGAAAATATATCTAATTATATAGAATTAAAATAAATGAGAGAAAAAAAACCTTTGACCGGCCGTGTAAACTGGGTAAAAAAAATACAGCTATAATGATATAAAATTTTGTAGACTTATTCGATACCTAATAGGTCATCATCATCTTCCTGCCCTTATCCCATATTACTTGGGGTCGGCGCAACACGTTTTCTTCTTCCGTTCTCCCCTGTCAACCGTCACGCTATCATTCACTCCCTTCTCTTTCATATCATTCCTCACACAATCCATCCATCTTTTCTTTGGCCTTCCTCTGCCTCTCCATCCATCAACATGTATATTCATCACTCTTTTAGTCACATGCGTTTCGTCTCTCCTCACATGCCCATACCAAGACAAACGATTTCCTTTCAACTTTTCTGTCACTGGCGCCACTTTCAAACTTCCTCTTATATACTCATTTCTCACTTTATCCATTCTCGTCACTCCACACATCCATCTCAACATTCTCATCTCCGCTGCATGCAATTTTTTTTCATCCATCTTCTTCACTGCCCAGCATTCCGATCCATAAAGTACGACAGGCCTTATCACGGACTTGTAAATTTTCCCCTTCAACTTGAGGGGCATCCGTGGATCGCAAGTTGTTCCTGTAACCCGTCGCCATTTCATCCATCCTGAATTGATCCGGTGCGTAATGTCTCGGTCTACTTCGCCATCCCCTTGGACAAGCGACCCGAGGTACCGAAAGTCGGAGTAGATCGGTAAGGGCGTTCCGGCAAGAGATATGGGCACAGGACCGGAGAGACCGCCAAAATCACAAAACAAATACTCTGTTTTGGTCCGACTTACTCTCAGGCCAACGGTCTCCAGTCTTTTCCACCACACCACACGATACCTAATAGGTATTGACTAAAATCAAGATCGAATTAGTTTCAATCTTCTCCCAATAATTAACACTTCAAAATTACTGGGGACTCAGTAAAAAGTAAAAAAAAAAAAAAAAAATATTGATTCATAAACATGTTACAAAAAAAAAACAAGTAAGTAAGGGGCAATCTGTATTTATGATAGGTAGGGTCGAAAACCAAGTTTATTATGTAGCAAATAATAGCAATAATGAATAAACAACAGTTTTCCACGAATTGTTACAAGAATCATTATCGATTACTTTTAATTTTTTAAATCGTCATAACAAAATAGATAACATTTCGGGAAAATGCAATTCACAAAAAAATCATATGACCCACGATTTCCTCGTAATAAAATATCTACCGACTAAAATGACACTATTGCAATGATGTCACTATGACAAGACGAAGATAAAGGTTATTATCAGTTATCAATAGCTTCTGTAATATCATGAGAATTATGTAGGTATGATACAAATCAATAACATTTATTAGATACTCGGTTATGTATGTTGTTATTGATACTAATTGGGGTCTATTGGTCATCTTATTATTTGAATCGATGATAATAACAACAGAAATATTTTAGGTATTAGATTTCGTTTTTGATCAAATTGTTATTAATTTTTTCCATTAGATTGAAGTTCAACCATTAAATTTTGATTGCTGGCGAAATCTATTTGCAAACTAGACCTTGACTGAGTTTAATCTACCAGCTTGCAACGGTTATAGAAGATAATGTTACATCCTGATCGAAAACAATATAGGTTTCATTTTCAGGTAGTGCACGAAAATCAGCAAAAAGAAGAGAAACAACCATTGACTGTATACTCCTGAATAGAGCATACATTTTATCCGTTGTAGGTACACACGGCTACATATCAAGCTACACATTTCCAGTATAAGCTGACCTCTCATTGTACGGAAATCCTATACAATGCGAGATCAGCTTATACTGGAGATTTACAGCTTGAATGTAGCCGTGTACGATTACTTTCAAGCATACAAATAAGACTCACAGACACGAACTATCTCGTTTACTCATAGACAGTAGACACGTGTTCATAATGACATGCAGCTGTGACATTCAAAATGTTCCTCTTCCTCTGACGTCATTGCGGAAAACGGTCACATCAGAGAAAATGCAACAAGAATCACAGAAAATCATCGATGTAAGAAACAAGAACAGCCAATTTATCTTGACCGTAATAGTGGCGCTTCATAGGATTTTGTGAACAGCGTTGTGGGCTGCAAAATCACACTAATATTAGGTCTTTACCTATGAAATTGCCGTTCTGCAATACTGGCCATTTCAAATCAAAATAATTTTTGTTTGGCTAAGAGTTCTAATTTCAAATGAATTTTATTTTAAAAACATGGATTTTTTTTTCCAAAAGTAGTCATTTGTTTATTGATTAGTGTTACATTTTCATCGCATTTCAATCTTTTTCGTCATCATGGATACGTTAAAAATTCGAGTAATTATGGAATAAGAGTACCGTCGTGGCAGCAACGCGGCACAAGCGGCACGCAACATCAACGACGTTTACGGAGCTAACACTACAAACCAACGCACCACTTGTTATTGGTTTGCTCGCTTCCGTTCTGGAAATTTCGACCTGAAAAATGAACCTCGCGGTCGTCCGAAGACTTTGGTCGACAATGACGAATTAAAGGCGATTGTGGAAGCTGATGATACACAATCTACGGCTGAATTAGCAGCAGCTTTCGACGTTAGCGTCAAAACAATATTGGTCCATTTGCGTCAAATTGGCAAGGTAAAAAAGCTTGACAAATGGGTGCCCCACGAACTCAATGATCGCCAGCGCGAAGTACGCGTCGAGACGTGCCTTGCACTGCTCAACAGACACACAAATGAAGGAATTTTGAACCGCATTGTTACCTGCGATGAAAAATGGATTCTGTTTGATAACCGCAAGCGCTCAGCAAGATGGTTGGATCCTGGTTCAGCACCTAAACAATGCCCTAAACGAAAACTTACCCCTAGAAAAGTGATGGTCACTGTTTGGTGGTCTAGCGCCGGTGTGATTCATCACAGCTTCTTACCAAACGGGGTGAGCATTACTTCAGATGTGTATTGTGAAGAACTGAACACAATGATGGAGAAGCTGGCACATCTCCAACCAGCATTGGTCAATCGCTCGTCTCCGCTGCTCCTGCACGACAACGCGCGACCTCAAGCTGCACAGCAGACGGTCTCCAAGTTTCAAGAACTGGGGTTGGAAGCTCTCCGTCATCCGCCCTACTCAACCAGACCTTGCGCCTACAGACTACTACTTTTTCCAGAATTTGGATAACTTCTTGGCGGAAAAAAAAATCAATACCCGAGAGGCAGTACAAAATGCCTTTGAAGAATTTGTTGCCTCCCGTCCAGCTGATTTCTTTAAGAAGGGCATCAATAAACTGCCACTGCGTTGGCAAAGATGCATTGATTGTATGGGTGATTACTTCGATTAATACAAATAAAAAATGCATGAAAAAAATCCGTTTAAATTTTTTCATACAAAACGGCAATTTCATAGGTAAAGACCTATTATTATAAAGACGAAAGTTTGTGAGTGTGCCTATGTGTTTGTATGTTTGTTACTTCTTCACGCTCAAACGGCTGGACCGATTTGGATGAAATTTGGTATATAGATAGTTTATACCCTGAATTAACACATAGGTTACTTTTTATTCCGGTCAACACGGGTGAAACCGCGGGGCGCAGCTAGTTGTCTATAATTAGTTATGTATTCCTTGTTTCTATGTTTTATATTGTAATTGTTTGTTGTTCCTTTTGAAACAACAAATAAATAAATAAATGAAAAAGAAATGACATTAACATTTCTATTCAAATAGAAAAAAAAAGGTGAAAAGAATAGAGAAGACAAAAAACGATGAAACGATGTTGGAAAAGACGAAGTGACTAGAAAGGGGTGAATACTAAAATGAGGGTTGATTATGAAAGAAAAAGACATCTAGGGCCGACCCCAAATAAATTGGAATATTTAAGGCAAGAAAATAATGATTCTCGAGCACAAGGTTGTGGGACCAAACCTGAAATTCTGGAATGGAATGGTGCCTTCTTTGTATTACATATTAAGGCGCTGACAAACAACTTTTAATGATTTTAAACTGAAGATCACAACTAAACGAGCGGCGTTAATGATTTGGAAGAAATATAAGTTAAAATAGAGCATTTTTTTAATAACTTGTGTGAATATTTTAGATTATGTTTATATTACTATAATTAATTTGTAATCCGTTTAACGCGCTTAAAAAACTGAGAATCGCACAAAAACTATCAAGCGTATTTTTATAAAACCTTCAGATAATTTAATTAGTCATCTTTTAGTATATGTGTTTTAATATAATTCCTGTAGTTTTATGTATAATGAATTAATAATGCGTCTAATTTGGGACTGCGCTCCTTGATGGGCGAGTCCTATTACTGGGTGGACGCACGATGCATTGCGTAAGTTCAGCAGCACAGAACATCCAATTACTATGCTGCCCAAATCACTCAAGGCCGTTGGCGTATGTCTGCGTCTTAAGGTGAGTATAGCTGGTAACAGCTAGTAGTTTTTTGTCATTAGCTGCTATAACTTCAAACCTAGGAAGTTTAGTATTGATTTTTTTATAAAAAAAAATTCTACATCATTTAACTAAAAATGTGAGCATAGGAAATTTCAAAATGTTCCATATCTCCTGAGTTATTAATTTTTCAATAGTGACACTGCCTGTTAGCAGTTCTCTTCGCCTTAAAAAGAAGACATGTATATTTGCCCTGCTGTAGGACAATATACCCCAGAATAAATAATTATAAATTATAACACCCAACACATTACTGTGTCGTGTTGTGTCGTGACGCGGGATACACCTATCAAACGAATCTGTTCAGGACTACGTCAAATCACAAAGAGTTTTGATTGGCTAACACTGCGTCAGGAGTCACGACACAACACAACACAGTAATATGAATCCGGCTTTAGGCATCTAAGTATGATAAGGATGACAGGATAGTCTTATTTTCTCACTATCTGAGCGACTTTTTGAAAATTCAAAAACACCTGAAAATGCTTTACATAATATGTTTTTGTTTCGAGTTTCTTTCCCCGATTCACCAAGTATCAACTCATACTGGACCAAACAAAATGAATCACGACTCTCTGGGCGATCCTCGTGACTCAATTTCATCTTACTCATCCGCGGTAAAACTATGGGCACAGTAAGGGCACAGTAAATATATATTTACTGTGGTAAGGGCGAGTTACTTTGACTCTAGGCATAACTTTGGCTCAAATCGAGACAGATGTTTTTCAAAGTTCCGCAAGTACGCGTCTATATCGCCATCTATTAGTTACCGAAGGACATACAACGTGACGCCACGCACAATGGTCCACATGAAGGACTAAGTGCAGAAATCAAATCCTTTAACATAGAACGACACGACCTTCGGTTGTATGGTCGCGGCACTTCGGGCACTTTAAAGATTTGTCTCGATTAAGGCCAAAGTTAGGCCCTACGTCAAAGTAACCCGCTTTTACGGTATTTGATCACAGTTCTCGTATTTCACCGACGAAAAAAAAAGGAGGAGGTTCTCAATTCGACACGTATATATTTTTTTTTTTTATGTATGACCCACGCATAACTTTTTACAGAGTCATCCGATTTGAAAAAAAATTGTTTTATTCGAGAGGGTATACATCAAAGTTGGTCCCATATAAAATTGATTAACTTTGCTAGGGTAGTTTTTGAGTTAGCTTCAATAATACGTATTTTTTCCCCACTTTTATATGGATGATGTTCTAGTTTGTTTTGCAGGTAGTGGTATTAGAATTTGTGTGGGGTAGGTACCAGAACTAAAAAGTGAAACATAAAAACGTTAAAAAAAAATACAACTGACTTCCAAAAACAACACTACAAAGTGAAAAATAACTTTAATTTCGGAAGTCGGTGGCAAAAAACGAAAATACATTTAACACTAACTACTAACTACTAGTGTTGTTTTTGGAAGTCGGTTGTATTTTTTTTTTAAAGTTTCTTTATGAACTGCCGTGATAACGGACGAGTGTTACGATGTGATAATGCGACGGGTTCTTGTATTTTAAAGGATATGTGTTAGTGGAGATTACGGTTATCAGTTTTTATGTTGTATATAATTTTTGTGTTTTGGGTAAAATAAAAAAACTTCTACATTTTAATGTGTTTGGGTATGGATCGTGTTATTATTAACCATATTGTTAGGATCAGTTAATTTCCAGTGCTTTCAGCGGTCTTGATTATTCACCCAAGTGAATTATTGTGTAATCAATCTGAAAACCTACAGTCAATAAAGTCATTTGTACCGACTCTATAGGATGCAACTTGGCAAATTTTATAAACAAGCGACGGTTTTGAATAGATTATTAATGAAAAGGCCTACCTTGGTAGGTACAAGCCACAATTTAATAATTGTAATTAGTATCATTGACTTACAAAAATACAACACTGACGGCGCACCTTTTTACTATGGAAACGTCTGGAACATTTTATTGAGAGCAAAAATACGATCTTCGAAGAAAACAAAACTAAAATAGCACTAACATTTATCCTATTGCAGTCTCATAAAAACATTATTACCGACAATAAAAGAATAGAACAAACACAGTTCTCGGAAGATTAAAATAAAAATCTTGAACGATATTAGCATAAGAATACGCTTGGAACACAATAAATGTAGTCTTACCTTACAGCGTGTATCAAAAATCTGTGGGTAAAAACTATTACAGCCATACAAAACTTCAATGAAAAAAAAAACTCTAAATGCCTACCTACTCGACCAAAAAGAATGGGACATTATAATTTTTTTTCGCGATTAAGATGTTGCTCCCATGGAGAAAGTTGTTCAGTTTGATAGTCTGTACCACACCCTTAATTAATATGACCACACATTTTTGATACACGCTGTATCTTGTTTTGCTGTACTCTTTAAGTTATTAATAGGTAAGTAATATAAAATACCATTGCAATAAATATTATGGTGCCCATAAAGGGTGCACAAAGGCAGTTCGATGACTTGATCGGAGTTTGTTTCCATGGTACTTGTGATGAAAAAGTTGTTGGGTAAAGTTTCAGGTAGTCAAGCACTTATCTCAAACTTCTATGTAAATAAGAAGAGCTTCTTTTATCGTTTTATTGTCTCTTAGAATTTATTGTGCTTAACTGAGAAGAACAGGGCATTTATCCTTATTTCGTTTATTACTTAAGGGTGGCTTGTACCAACTTACTTTAACAATAACAAACATCGAACTGAAGGTGCGATGTTTGTTATTGGTAAGGTAAGTAGTTCCTGATAAACAAAAAATGGGTTGCCCCATTTGACAATTTATTAGCTGACGTCATAACTTTAACTTCAACAACAGGACTTCTTGTGTACGGGCGAACTTTTATTACTAGAGATGGGCCGAATGTGGTTTGAACCGAATCCGAACTTCGGCCGACCATTCGGTTAAAATGAAAAGTTCGGCCGAACTTCGGTTCAATTTCAAGCGCTTTCTCGAGAGCGACACGTCGTGACTTGCTTACGCATTTACTTCAATATTATTGCTAGATGCACCCCGCCCCCACACCGCGCTCCCACGGCGTGGCCCGGAGCCGGCCGGTCATTAGCAAATACGTCATCGGCGTGTCGCGTGCGATTGTTTACATTGAACAAAAATAATTGTTATAAGTGGAGTAAGTTGTTGCGGTCGCAAATCATATTTTAATCAATATACAACCTGACACTAACTTGCTAATTGCAAAAAACGCAAGAAAATTTGAATTTCGTGGGCTACCTTGGAGCATCTACCTTAATTTGATTGTTTAATTTGACCTATAAGATACCCTTTGTAATAAAAAAATATTTGATGTTAATGAATGTTTAGTTTGTGAACCAAAAACGTGATTTTTTTATTCAATTTACGAATAGTAATCCAGATGTTTCTTAGAAGAATACTAAGTTTATTTCATTTTTGTAATAGTATCTCTAATTAATTAGGCAAAGATTTTCAAAACTAATAAGAAAAACTGTAATTTAATTTAAGGTTTACATTTACAATCTTCATATCTAAAATAAATGACAATGACTGAGTAAAAGACATAATTTTATTTTATAGTAATGCTATTCTAATTCAGAATTACAGTCAAAATAGTGGAAGTAGGTATTATTTTTCTTGTGCCGAATGTTCGGCATCTGAACCGAATTTCGGCCGAATGCCGAAGTTCGGTTCAAGCTGCCGAATTTCGGCCCATCCCTATTTATAACATATTTAAGAGATATCAATGATATACAAATAAGACTGATAAAGTTTCTGGTCAATAAAAATGATAAAGATAAGTGCAACAAAGAGTATGATAAGTTATTCCCCATCTGTAAAATCATACCCTAACACACACATATCTCCTAACACAAGCAACTATTGCTTAAAAGGAGATCTCCAATACATTTATGACAAAGCACTTTGTAATTGAAATAAACATTTTTTTTTTTTTTTTTTTTTTTTATACCCATAGATAAAAAATTAGATTATTTGGTAGGTCTGGAACATTATTACAATGATGAATATAACGTTAATTTTAAAAACAAGTAGGTACAGCACACGTAGGGTTAGAGAGAACAAACTGGTTCAACCACAGATAACAAATTATTATGGTAAGAGAACATCTAAGTATTTGGTACCTAAAGTGTTTAACAAAATGGATTTATTAAGAGAAAAAGTAAAAATTAGTAAAGGATCACTTAAAACAAAATTAAAAAAACATTTACAGGATAGTAAACAGAACTAAAACATTGTATAGAATAAACTATAACAGGATAATTATATAAGTAGTAGGTATGTACAGACAGCAGCACATCGGGTTGTGCCGAGCTGTCGAATTTCTCCAAATGATTTTAAGCCTTAAAATGTTGATAGTTAAATTCAAAGTCGAATGAGAAAATGCTTCGCTGGTTAAAGTTATTGTTAAATATCTGTCACTTCTTTCAGACGCGTCAAATGTCCCTACTCCGAACTTTATCTTTTACATTTGACATGACGCGGTGCAACAGCAGGTAGTCATTCTATGGTCATATTAACTTTGACGGAAACTGTAACGTAGCCCTTGGTGCAACCTACCCTTTAAAGCATTATACCGTAACGGAGCCAAGAAGTACGCGTATGCGTATAGGCTGCTTTAGCAGATCTGCTATCCACAGACCTTTTTAATTCCGATATTCCGAACTTCATATAGGTAGGAATCAAATATTCGCCCATCAATAAAACCGTACTACTTCAATAACTGTAAAACATTACCGTATCGTAGATAACAATGGAACTACACACTACAGTCGATGCACTGACCCTATAGCACCTGCTGACCTTGCAACGCCGTAAGCTCTAAGATTTGTTTGTGTTACACAACACAGCTTCTTTCATGTTTATTATTATTCGAGGCTTTGGTCACAGTAAATAAATATACAGTAGGTTATCTAAGGCCGCCCGCCGAGTTATTAGCCTACTCTTGCGTTGATACCCAGGGTTGTCACTTTTACTTTTAGTTAATATTTTCGAACAAGCAGCACTTGATCTAAATTTATAAAATAAAAAGCATATTATGATTGAATATTTTACCAATTTATAAATCACCTATTATTTTTCTTTCATGATACCTTACTTTAATATCTGACTATCTGATGACGTAGGGTTTTGTGTAGATTCACCTAATAATGTATTACAAATTTGAACTTGAAGGTAGCGTGATGGACTATTTCCCAGGTTTCCCAGTTTTGTATACAAAAGTCGTTATATTTACAAAATGAAACCATATCTAACAAAAATAACTGTTGCATTTAGTATAATACACATCACCTTACAATAATAAACAAAAAGAACAGACCTCTTAACACATTTTTTTCATACGATAAGCGAAACAAAAACAAGTGTCAAGTGGCCGACCCGAACGCCGGCCAAAAAAATGCGATGTACACACAAGTATATAAGTCGATCGTCAGACTACCGGAACCATATTTGGATTGAACAACACATCAGACAATAGAAAAAATAATAATTTCAAAAGTAATTAATTTGCAATATTAATTATTGTGAAATTGCCCTTATTACAACTATACCTACGCGAAAAATATGTTTACCTAAACGATGTTTCGTACTCAATCCTCTATTTTATAGTAAAACTAGACTTCTTAAAATAAACTTTAGCTCTAAACATAGTATTCAGAAAAATGCGACTCGGCTACGCTCTTAATAAAGCAAATAAACTGTGAAATAAACAATACCATATTTTCTAATAATATTTAAGTATAAGTAGGTACTTACATTTCTGGTTGAGTAGGAAGTATGAAGAATGATAAGTCCGGGTTTGCGAAATCATTGTTGAGGCACCCGAAAACACTACAATATTTTTTTCCCCTTTTTGAAGTCATGATACTCGTAATTTACGACAAGTGTCCGCCGCCCGCGCCGGCGAGAGTTGACGAACGCAAGCGGTCATGTAGCGTACGCGCGTGCTCACAGTCGCGCTGCACAGCCCGCACTGCCGCCACCTTATTCCCCCATATATTATGCTAGCGTGTGCGTGAAATCGCGTGCCGACATAGCGCGCGGCGCGCACGCACACATTCAAACCGAGAGCGGCACGTTTGTATGAAGATGTTTTACTGTATATATTTACTGTGCTTTGGTTCTGTGTCTATTATGATTTATTATTATTTTATGGACGTTGTGAGCAAGTGTGGCGAGCAGTGGTCGTTTCTTTGCTGTCAAACTCGAAACTCAAAGCATTTATTTCAATGAAACAATTCACATGCACTTTTGAATAGGGATGATGACTAAAATATGTTTTTGTTCGTCATGTATCTAAGTTCTGGACAGACAAACGTGTACTTCCACAAAGGCAGCAGAGCAGATGGCATGCAGGAACAAAACCATCACTCGTAGAACCTGCATTTCTCCACATGTAAAGGAATTTGCTGGATATTGGACGCACTCTGATCCACCTCTGCCGCCTTTCTGGAAGTACACGTTCGTCTGTCCAGAGCTTATTTTCGAGGAAACTATGAAGCCTAAAGGCACCATTTTAGAATTAACATAAAGCTAGTTTAATTCTATACAAATTCTTATTTCATGACTTTTCTCTAGGACAATTAGTTCAGCCAGTACGTGAATTGGCAAATGATCATGAACAAAAAATTCTAAGACATGTGTGTGACATCTACGAACCCGCACTGGGCCCGCGCGGTAGATTACAGCCCACTCCCTCTCACAGAGAGGAGGCCTGTGTCCCAGCAGTGGGAACATTATAAGCTGATTATGCTACGATGTGTTCATCATTGGAAATATTCTTGATCGATTGGAAAAGAAAAAGATTGTTCTTGAGTTCCTGTGTTCAAGATACCTATTGTAATACATTAGATCAGTGGTTCCCAAAGTTGACTGGACCGCGACCCACCTAACAAAAACTTCCGAATTCGGGACTCACCTCTTGGCTGCCGTGGAGTAAGAAAAAGTCAAATTTTAAATAAAATTGAGTGCTATTTGAATGAGTAGGATTTATTTGTTTCCTAATTTTTGATATTATAGCTTTAGCATCAACTTCGATTTTAGTTACTTTTAATTGCAATGATTTTGATACGTCTAATTTATTTCGGTACTATTTAGTTTTAATGTGGCTGAAAATCAATTTTTCAAGGCCTGCCGAACATTCGCTCGCCACCCATGGGTCGCGACCCATAGTTTGGGAAACATTGCATTAGATTGTACAGGTGCATCCACCTTTACAAAATACAATGGATTGCGTTTGTACAGAGTGTTGTTTTTTTATGAACCCATTGTACGTATTCTGTGTGTGTTTTCCTAGAATAATGAGATCTGTATTTCGGGACTTCCCTAACAGCAAGACTTCCTTAACGTTTCTATTTTTCTATGACGAATTCAGGTAAGTATATAATTTCGGGGATATATCGAGGAAGCTCTTCAAGTTAACTATTGGACTTTTTTAACAAAATAGTTTTACAGTTTATGTGACCAGTGCAGTACCTTCGTAAGTACTCTAGGATACATATCGGCTACGGCTCTAATAATCCTTCCATATCCTACAGACACGTCTTCCCTACCATTCTTGAACCCTCAGTGCAATTCTCTGTAGCCCCATGAAACATGAGGTTCCAGGGGCTAGAGTGAATCTTTGGGTGCCTTCGAGTAATCGAGTCTGGTGAAACCACGCTGGGGTCGGTACATTTCATTCATTAATTCAGTGGCAGTACGTAGGTATAGGATTCTTGTAACAATATAAAAAAAAAAAAAAAATATATACTGGATGACTTTTTTTACCGTCTCGAAAAAAATAGGGTATATTAGGTGAACGGAATAGAAGCGTATGGCATACCTAGGTACCTAGTTTTTTTTTTTTTTAATAGCTTAGTCAGAAAAAAATATCTAAGTAGCAATAAATACTACAAATTCGTTGTAAACTTTTCATTTTAGAACAATAAAAACATAAATTTTGAAGAAAAATAATAAATCCTTTAAAAATATCGAAATTCAAATAATATGCAACCTGCATTATGATTTGAATTTTGAAAAAACTAGATATGCCATAGGCTTCTACTCCGTTCACCGAATATACCCTATTTTTTTCGAGACGGTAAAAAAAGTCCTAGTATATTTTATTTTATTTTTAAGTATATAAGATAACTAAATTACACTTCTGGACACATCTTTTGGCCCACCTTGTATTTTCAGTTTCGTTTGGTCCTAGCTAAAATTTTATATTAAACCGAGCAAAAAGTTTTTATGCAGTTTTGAACCTGGCACATTCACAATTTCATTCAATAGTCTTTTTTTGAATTTCGAACACAGAATTTAAAGAAACAAAAGACAATTTGGAGCCTGTTTGTTGATATCAAACAATCGAATATTAAGAAAACTTGGTTTTATTGGTTTACTTGGATTTAATTCTTGAAAAAGTGATTGATATCTTTGGTTTAGCAACAAACATTACTTATTCTTAACATTAAGGTGAGGTTCTATCAATAATCTATGGATACTTCACCTGAAGTCGCCGCCCAAGCTGAGGCACTTATTCAGGCCGGACACAGCCAAAGAAACGTGAGTGCTCAACTTAATTTAAGTCGATCTGCGGTCCGAAATGTTTATCGGAGGTACCTAGAGACTGGCGGCTTTGTTCGTCGCCAAGGAAGGCCACAATCTCGGGTCACAACTGAAAGGCAGGATCGATTCATCGTGACGACCAGCTTGAGAAATCGTCACCTTACCTCCATTGAGATACAAAACCAACTTCGCGACTTCCACGGAGTATCTGTGAGCGCTCGAACTGTTCGGAGAAGGTTAAAAGAACGCGATATGGTACCACACAAGCCAGCTAATGGCCCCAAACTAACGCGAGCCCACCGAACAGCGCGCCTTCATTTCGCACGCAGTCATTTAAATTGGACACAGCAAGATTGGAGCCGTGTACTCTTTTCTGATGAGTCTAAAATTGTGTTACATGGCAATAATGGAAGGAAGAAGGTCTACCGACGTAAGGGAGAGCGTTTCGCACAATGCTGCTTTGAAGAGAGGGTTGCTTATGGCGGTGGCTCATGGACTGTCTGGGGCGGTATATCCGCGAGCGGCAAAACTCAACTTGAGGTTGTTATAGGACCACGGCTGCCAACATTAAATGCTGAAAGGTACATTCGTGAGTGCTTAGAACCTCACGTGATACTGCGTGATACCATACGCGGACTATGTGGGCCCAAATTTCCTTTTTATGCATGATAATGCAAGAGCCCATGCGGCCGGTATCGTCAGGGAATATCTTCGGGATGTCAACATCACAGTTATGGACTGGCCAGCCAGAAGCCCAGACATGAACCCCATTGAGCACATGTGAGACGAGCTAAAAAGACGTGTTAGGGCTCGTCAGCCAGTTGCCCAGACGATGCAGGAGTTGAAAACTGCCATAGAAGAGGAATGGGAGATGATCCCTCAAAATTTCATAGAGCGGTTAATAAACTCTATGCCTAATCGTATGAGAGCTGTGGTAGATGCCCATGGAGGCAACACGCGTTATTAAATTAAACCTTTATTTGATAAAACATGTTTTTTATTCAAAAATCAATTGCCTTTAACAAGGCGCATATCCGACTTGTTAGGCGTAGCTCCATGTCGTATGGTATTCTGAATTCAAATTTAAAACAATACGATCGAAAAAGATGGTAAAATGTATCAGGTTTAAAACTGCATCAACAGTTTTTGTTCAATCTAGCAATCATATTTCGGTAGGGGCCATCGAAACCTAAACTCTAAGGTGGGCCAATAGATGTGTCCAGAAGTGTATTTTTCACTCGTATCGACCGACACAGCTAAATGAAAATTTGACAGTCAGCAAGATGGTTAGCGGGGCCGACCTTTTGCAACCGATTTTTTGTAAATCACATCACACCACACACACATCATCATGTTTACATGAACATCACGCCTGGAATCACCGAAAGGTTAGGCAGAGGTGTATACCTATACATATACAGGGATTTTATTTATCACTACCCAAACACAGGCTGTTCTGGGTAGTACAGCCTGTGTTTGGGTATGAATATGAATAACTTTCACTATGAGACCAACTCGAAAATAACGGAATAAAAATCAGCTGTTGCATACAAAAGTTCAACACCTACTCGACCAAAATGTATGAAACTACAGATTTTTATTTCATGATTTAAAAGTTGGTGCCATAGTCAAAGTTGTTCATATTCATGTAGAACATGCAGCCTGCGAAAATTTGGTTGTTATAAAAAAATTGCCCTGTATAGTACACACTTTTCGCCCGTTATGTTTAAAAGACCCATGTACCCGGGCGAACCTATTGCCAACAACCGGGCACAAACAAATACAGACTACGA
This sequence comes from Cosmia pyralina, assembly GCA_946251885.1. Taxonomy (NCBI): domain Eukaryota; kingdom Metazoa; phylum Arthropoda; class Insecta; order Lepidoptera; family Noctuidae; genus Cosmia; species Cosmia pyralina. The sequence continues at coordinate 16,523,045 of OX276342.1, read as the reverse complement.
GCTTAGCAGTTTTTCCAACAGGAATTTCTCAGGTTGCTGAGAAATTCAAAAACCTAACTACACTCTGCCCGACCTGGGAATCGAACCCAGGTCATGCTCAGCAGTAGCACTTGTGACCAATACAACAACGAGGCAGTCCTACCTATGTAGATAATCTTTATTTGACCATGTCTCGATCATTTCATTAGCTTTAAGTAGGTATGTTAAATGGAGGAGGACAGGTACCACACGATAGTATGACGTCACATGTCACGGTCATACTTGTCGTGATTTTCTAAGAAGGTGAGTCATGTTTAGTGAAATAATATCGACGTAATAATTACAAACATTCGATTATTTGACCGAAGTCGGTATGTGGATTAGACATCGGGTGACACTGAAGGAATCCATGTACCTATGACAAACCATTCTGAGAAGATAACGGTTGAACGGTTAGCATAGCATATTAGCATATATTTGGCTTACAATGCCTGTCGAGGAGTCTCCATTTAGGCATATAAAATGCCTGTAGTTGAAGGCTCCGCTCTTCCCTTACATTAGAAACTTACGAGTACAAATAGGTATATGTATAAAGAAACAAAACAAGGAAAAAATGCGATCAATTTATACGAGTGTGTGCGAGATTTATATGTGTGCGTGTGTATGTGTATGTGGGGGTGTGTTTGTGTATGAGGGGGTGTGTTTGTGTGTGCGGTTACGATTGGGGATCGCGATACACCTGCGAGAAACAACGCTACATAATCCTAGCCTGGGGTTCCGTACCAAAATGTTAAAAAAGAACCCTTATGGTGCGACTTAGTCTGACTGTCCGTCTGTCACAGCTGGATATCTTAAGAACGACTAATGCTATCAACTTGAAATTTCGAACAGTTTTAGATGACGTTTGCCCAACTATTTTGCAAATAAGAAAGAAATAAAAATGTATAAATACCTATATTTTTTTTTTTGCATCAGGGATTAAAACATTCGAAGTGGGGCTACTAGTAGGGCATGTGGGGTATCATATGAAAAAGCGCTGTATGCACATTCTCTAGCATTTTTTATTATTTTTTTAAGCCGTATAGTTTTCGACTTTTGATGAAAAATGTAAAAAAAAAAAAACACCTATGTGATAGAAGTTTATGTAAAGATTACAGGAAAAATAAAACGATGTCTCTAAATAGCACACTTTTTTAGAAATCGGAACGGAACGCTCGGTGCACGAGTCCGACTCGCTCTTGACCGGTTTTTTTTCTTCATTTCGTCAACTCGTAAAAGTGCACTGTTACTTACACACCTGAATGACCGCTAACACTGAACAGTCTTGTTATAATTTACAATAGTACAATGTGTTTTCATTACTGCACAAACACATAGCAACATACATTATGTATATTTGAGGATTCTAGTGCCCAATCCGCTGGACTGTACTTAGATAAGTTTCTAACACTATTGCTTGAGATAGACTCCATCTTGTCTTGAGGTCTCATTTGTCAGGAACTACACGATAAGATGGTTTCAGATCTTTTCAACGCTGGATGAGCTTAGTTTTTCATTTAACAAATTACAATTTACCGTACCTGGTCTACAGTTTTCCATTCCGTAAACTACTATTGTTGTCACTACTTACACAATGCAAAAACGTAAACAAAGACATACCGTAATACCTTTTGTACTGAACCAACGGTTTAACTAATCTGATCTTACAAAATTGAGCCTTTTGTTGTATTTATTTATTTTTAAAAGGGCATTAAGTAGTGCGGCAAGGCACTTCAGAGAAATAAGCAATCTTTCGCTTATTTTATATACACTAAATTGCACTGCGGTCTGAGATACTCAGAATATTATAGAAAGCGTGCCTCGGAAAACAAGTTAAGCCGTTGGTCTCGGCTATCATTCGTAGATCTTTGACAATCGTTACGGATAGCAAATCTAATGTATTTAAGTATAGATAAAAAATCCGAATAAACCTAAGGGTACAAGTAAATATCAAGCTCCCAAAAAAATCAAGTAGGTACTCTTTTGTATTTCAAGTATTTTCAAGGATAAAGACGAAAATTGATGAAATGCTTTCAGCACAAGTGAAATATTGAATGGGTAAATCAAGTTACACTTCTACGTCCATTAAAACATTGCGTAAATACACTTTTACCTTAATACACAATCACACTTGCGTTATGAAAACAATACAATTTCCGTCCTAAATACCTAGCGATCATCCGCACAGAATCCGCGTGCGCGCATGTTTATTGAACGGTTAGCAAGTTAGCAACGCACGTTCACTTACCTATGGATATAACATTGTAGAAAAATTCCTAAAGGTACTTCTTACTATGGTTGGATAGTGCTAGCACAATGTTACTTTACAAGGGATTTAACGGGCTTGATACTAATCACACTAATATTATAAAGGCGAAAGTTTGTGAGTGTGTGTGTGCGTGTGTGTGTATGTTTGTTACTTCTTCACGCTCAAACGGCGGGACCGATTTGGATAAAATTTGGTATGTAGATAGCTTATACCCTGGATTAACACATAGGCTACTTTTTATCCCGGTCTACGCAGGTGAAACCGCGGGGCGCAGCTAGTTTTCATATAACTTTAATTCCCCTTGGATTTATACTCACATGAAAATAAGTAGTATACCTACTCCATTTACAATAGGATTGTTTGTTGATGTTTAAAACTTTAAACAAACCTTTTTTACAGTCCGTTCAACCGATTTTGACTTCTTTTCCGTAAGCTTAAGGATGGCATTAAGGGTAAAAAAGTGGTTACAATACCAACTGTTTACTGCAGCTGCCATTTTTCATGCCACCAACGCAATAGAAGTCAAAATCGGTTGATCGAACTGTAAAAAAGGTTTGTTAAAATGTCTAATCTTATTGTAAATGGAGTATGGTTTACAAGAAAATATAATTATTATTATGGTGACGTGAAATTGTAAATCTTTTCAAGCTGTATTTAGCTCTAATCTATCATGAGTTCAGCATTTCATGATAGAAGCCAATAGATGGTATTCAAAGTTCCTTCTGGGAAGGTTAACGTGCAATTCATGAAGGTCTGAATTTTATTTTGTTTTAGTTCTATTGCAGTTTATTCTGCTATCTCTATTTTAAATCACAATCCGTATTCTGTACTGGTTTAAGTTGTTCTTTTAGTCTAGTTTAGTCTGTTCTCTTTTTATGATTAATAGTACATTTATTGATGTCACAGCATATTGCAGTGTCCATACATCAGCATCTTTGAGGATCTAACTAACGCTACTGAGGCCACTATTAACGTGGCCACCCTAAACTTGAAAGTAAAGAAGTATTTTCTTTGTACCTTATTCTGTGTGAATACGTGCTACGCCATGTGCGTGCATTTACCAACGAATGTAAGAAGTACATTCACAACATTACAGCATATAATGTAACATGTTGTTTGACGAACATTTAGCGAAGCACGTTCAGTTGTGAGCCACAGAACACCATACGAGTGGTTAGCACGAAATGTGTGTTTGTAGGACATCGTAATATGTCCACAAGGTTCATTTTATTAAAGTGTTTTATGGATGTGTGGGTTACCTATGTTACTATGTGGGTTTTGTAATGTCTTATTTAGTTATAGATCATAGTCCTGCCTCATGGACCCTCAATGTACCTACTTTTTATCGTACCTAACCTAACCAAACCGTTTCCCTCTTACTGGGGTATCCTAAGTGCCCGTTTTCTTGCACCATTGAAGACCGTAAGAATGCCACTGATGCCGCAATCAACGAGACCACCTATTAGGCTCAAACAATACAATAATAATAAACCAAGGTATCGTCGATTCGACAAAAAGAAGAAGGCCAACAGATATTTTAAACATCTATTTAACATCTCTTTTCGTGGCTGGACACGCCCGGTCCAATCAGCCATCTTTCCGCTAATGTTCCACAAATTTAAATTCAAAAACTGTTTCTAGTATTTGCCTCTAAGCTGGAGTAATAAATTTTATTGCATCATCATCATCTGCCTAGCCTTTTCCCAACTATATCGGGGTCGGCTTCCAGTCTTACCGAAAGCAGGTTATTTATGCAGCAAATTTTATTGCATGTCATTACATAAACATAAACACCTGCTAGAAAATTATACTGTTTGCATTCTAAACACCTAATTTTAAGTAAACATTTAGAAATACTATGTTTTGTCACAAGTTTACTACCACAACTGACCTCTTTCGAGCCATAACTAAATAAACTGCCACAGACGAGAATTACATTCTGTTGGTAATAAATGAACATGTAGGCACAGAGAATATCTTGAGATTCTACCTACAGCTTCATGCAGTTGTAAAAGACTTGACTGCTAACAAAACGTGTTGTAAGTAAAAATGTTGTTTCAAAATAAAATAAAGAATTTAAAAAAATAAAGTCAGACACAGTAAGGAGCCCCCTTCTTAGTATATCTGACTTTATGGCCCTTATTGATAATTGATGGTGTTACCAAAAGAACAGAAGTTATCTGAGAAAAAGCTGCAGATCGAGGCGACGGCTTTCCATTGAAACTTCGTATAAAGAAGCTTTATTATCAAGTGAATCATCTGGTTAACTCATACAAATTCATGGTCTTCTTTTTTTCTAGTATCAGTACCAACTAATAAGGATATCTCATGTCGCTTGCCAAATTATTTATTCGTCAGCAAAGAAGTAAATGGCCAGGTGGGTAAGGTGGACGATCTACAGAAGATTGCGGGGAAGACCTGGATGAGTCTCGCACGGACCAGGGAATCATAGCACAAAAGAGAGGTGGCCTGTACTCGGCAGTGGGGCTGCCAATAATGATGATGATGAGTAAAGCAATGGCAGAGGACAGACGTGTGTTGAAAAGGGAGAGGGAGGCCTTTGCCCAGCAGTGAGACATTACTGGCTATTTAGATAGATAGCAAGGTGGAAGCGGGTCTGACTGCCCAGAATGTGAAAGTATAGCATAATTAGCTTTTAATATTCCTACTGCTGGGAGCCTGCGACACAGGCCTCCTCTCTTCGAGAGGAAGCGGTGTAATCTACTACTCTAGCACGCGGGCCCAGTGCGGGTTGGTAGATGTCAAATGTCTTCGAAGTTTTGGTTGTAGGACATGCCGGTTTCCTCACGATGTTTTCCTTCACCGTTTTGAGAGCAGTGGTGATGAAATTATTTACTTACACAAAGTAAAGCGCCTGCCTGGGTTCGAACCCCAGACCTACGACTCGTAAGTCACAGCCGTTACCACTCACACCCAGGAAGCCAGACGCGTAATTAAGTAGGTACGTTGGTATTGCCACTCATGAAGGCTATTTCAAAGCACTGTGATGATGACCATGCTATCCAAACAGCACATGCTAACAAGATTCCATCAAAACATTTAACAACGTAACAAAACCTTTTAATCGACGATCAATAAAACCAGCTGCGCACACGCAACAAAACGCACGGATTAAATAAATATACATAACAATAAACAATAGTTTAACAACACATTAGCAAGGTCAATGCCCTCTATAAAAGTGTAACACCCATGGTAATAAAGCCTGCAATAAAAACGCCAATAAACCCATGGGCCACAATAGCCCTTTGAAAGGGTTAACTGAGCGCCATTGAGTAGCCAGGAACGGCCGGAAGTCGCAGGTACCACTTCCGGTTTCGATGCATTCAAATCTCGAACACGGTTGATGGTAGCAGATAACCGTTTTATTGGTATATTAGTTATGGGTACTTATACTAAATAGTATGGCGTTGAGTCATGCACAGTTATTTATAATGTACCTACTCGAAACGTAGGTATTTTTTTCTGGGTTAGGTTCAATAGAGCACTACATGATACACCATTCAAAATGTAATTGCATTCGTAATGGACACGAATTGACACGGTAGGCATGGTTCATCCTGAGTTTAGTGTACGGTTCTCTTCGGGTGTCTCATAAAACCCAATAGTCCTAGATATTATAAGAGCAATAAAACTGCAGGAGTCCTATTCAGAATTCATTAAATCACTCATCATCAGATGATGCGCTTCTATTAAAGACAATTCATCACCAAATGAGATATAATACCTTTTCCTTATTGACGTGGGACAATACAAGAGTAGGTACTATCGACCAAACTTCCGCATGCTCACCTTTAAGGCGATAATCGCACAGCACGGCTCTCGACTCGATCGCCCGATACATGCATTTTTGACCAATAGGACGCACGATTGTTTTTGATTTGATTTGTTGCTAATGTTTGTTGTTATTTTTGTTACACGCCCTATACTCACACAAATGCATATTTTCACTAATTAGGCGAAATCAGGAAGGGGTGTGTCTGTCACTAATTGCGCTTCCGCAGAAATATTTTGTAAACTGAGTTTTGCTGATAGTACCTATGCTTGAAAGAAACACCACATAATGTATTGGACTTTTGATTTATTTCTGCCATAGGAGTAGACAAAGCGAAAACACGAAACAACATTGAATAATTAGCGAACTAAATATTATCAAATTAAATTCCTATTTATGGCCAATATATTGAACGGTAACCAATCAAATAATTTTGCGGAAACAACCATTGTTTTAACCTCGACAGGTTAACAGTGATATAATAATCGCGACTAATTTAATTACCAACTCATTTGCACGGATACAGTAATAGGCATAATTATTAGGCTTTGGAATTTACGTGCATAGTAAACTCTATGAACTAGTGTTAAAGTTCAAAATGTGTTATACTAATCTCCAAAAACCAAATTGGTAATTCGAATAATTGTTTCTCGCTAGACAGACATGAAAGAATTGGTAGGCAATGTGTATTACTCAGGCGGTTGAATAATAGTAAATAAATAGTAGCATTAGGGACGTTTCCTGGGTAAAAAAAAAAGAAATTCTATTTAGTCCGTCAGTCAGATACCTAATAAAAAAATATAAGAGACGTATTTTTTGCTTTATCATATTAATAAAAAAATAAATAGACAAAACAAAACACAAAACGTTCGGGAGTGGGGGCTCGCTACGTCACAACTGTAACAAACTACGAGTACGTATAAAATCTAGCAAGGACTGACGAACAACAGGATCTCAAAAACATTCTTTTTCTTTTCGAATCGATCAAGAATATTACCAATGATGACCACATTTACACTACTTAATGATGTAACCAATATTTTGTGACAATATAATTTATAAGTGTCCACAGACCATGGAATGGAGTTTCTTGCCCGTTTTTCTCCATAGGTACCATCTACTACGCTTTGAAATGGGCAACTTGGTTCATATTTCTGACTAACCAGTCGGTTGGTCATCCCTATTGTCAAGGAGTCCCTTGACAATAGGGATGATGCTTGGGTAAAAAAAATAAATTATATTTAGTCCGTCAGTCAGATAAAAAAATATTAGACAAGGATTTTTTGCTTTATCATATTAACAAAAAAATACTTAGATAAAACGCATTAAAGTTGGGGGAGTGGGGGCTCGCTACGTCACAACTTATAATAAGCAACGTTTAAAATCTAGGAGAGTCAACGTTTAAAAATCGAAATCTATCAAGGTGTGACGTCATGCTACATTTTATCTCAATGTGTGTAGGTAATCTTTTGATTACATAAAAAAAGAAAAAATACGTGTCCAATATTTTTTATTAATCTACGTGATGGATAAAAAAAATTAAGTCATCATCCTTATTAAAATTGCCAAGATCCTGGACAACTAGATACCTGAAGACGCTCTTTTTAGTCAGTCAGATAAAGGTTTTAATGCAGAAAGCTCTTAGACACTATATGGCAAGTACTATTATAGTATTTTCATCTCACGAAGCGACGCGCGCATTGCTTGTGGTCACCAAGTGTACAAACACGTGTGTGTGTGTGTGTGTGTGTGTGAAGACGAATAGCGTCAGCCACAGAACAGATAACTTCATCTGTTCTGTGGCGTCAGCACATTAAACACGTACCATGCCTGTGCGTGTTATGTGCTGACGCACACACATTCGACATCGCCATTGTCTCGGGCGGTACCGAGAGCTCCTGCGCTTACACACACATTCACAGCGTGTTTCTACACTTGGTAACCACAAGTAAAGGTGCATCCACACCGCAGTAACTTTTTGATGAGGAACATTTTGACTTTTGTTTTATGATAACATTAAGTAACTTTCTCTATCTTTCACGGCTTTTGCTATAAATTTTTGTTATCCGTTGTTGCTCAGTAAACCCCGTTCGCACGGGCGTAATAAAATCGCGGCGGGATTTTATAGCGCACTGGATTTTCAACGCTCAACTTAGCGCCGAGAGTGCAAAATCCAACAGTGTGTTTTTTCGACGCGCTAGAATGTACTCTGTTATTGTTAAGTTGTATTCTCAACATAAAATCCCGCCGCGATTTTATTACGCCCGTGCGAACGGGGGTTAACACTTGCAAACGTTGAGTAACTTCGGTGTGGATGTACCTTTAAACGCGTTTCGCTTCGTAAGATAAAAATACTGTAAATAAAGTCCTACCCACCAGTAAACATCTCTCTCTCATCCAGTAAACAGCTCACTATGGTCATATTGAAAACTGTTTAACTAACAAAAAAATACAACCGACTTCCAAAAACAACACTACAAAGAAAAAAATAACTTTAATTTCGGAAGTCGGTGTCTAGTTAAATGTATTTTCCTTTTTTGCCACCGACTTCCGAAATTAAAGTTATTTTTCTCTTTGTAGTGTTGTTTTTGGAAGTCGGTTGTATTTTTTTGTAAAAAAGTTTTTATTTTTCACTTTTTAGTTGTGTACCTACCCCACACAAATTCTTATACCACTATCTGCAAAACAAACTAGAACATCATCCATATAAAAGTGGGGAAAAAATACGTATTATTGAAGCTAACTCAAAAACTACCGAAGCAAAGTTAATCAATTTTATATGGGACCAACTGTAATGTATACCCTCTCGAATAAAACAAAAAAAAAACCAAATCGGTCCAGCCATCTTCGAGTAATCGGGGAACATACATAAAAAAAAAAAATAAAAAAAAAAATAAAAAAAAAAAGGTTCCGACGAATTGAGAACCTCCTCCTTTTTGAAGTCGGTTAAAAATATAAGATCTCTTTTTCAGAAGAGAATATTCACGAGAAGGCCAAAATATCAAAACTAAGGCCGAAACAAAATCAGTAAAAAAGTGCTAATTATTTTTAATTTAACATGTCCCAAGTACTACCTGGTACAAGTACCTACTACCTAATACCTACCTATACCTACAGCAGTTATATTGATAACAGGAAAGTCCTTGAACTGGTTGATAATAACTGATAAGGGCTGTCACAGTAAACATACGGTGGTGATTTGTTATCGATGTTACCGCTGCGTTAGGGCTGCATGGCGATGGCGAAGCGATATTTTCAATTATGTACTATCAATATGTATGTATTATCAATATTATTATACCTATCCAAATCTATCCTATCCAAATGCCATTACAGTATTTTTCAGGATTTTGGCGTTTTCGTATGGAAGTACGAAGATCCTCATTATCCCACGTTGTTCATAGATAGTTGCTTTTATTTTCAAACCAAAATTGAAAACCATCTCTACGAGTAGTTTGTTTATTTGTTATGTTTGTTTGTTTGTTTTTAATAATGAGGGAGGCTGTACCACCTGGAGTAATTATTTATGAAATTGCTCCTACTTTTGTAAAAAAATTCCTGCTCATATTTTCCAAAAACAAAATCTCTTCCGTCTACTTGGTTCTGGTAATCTTATTTATCTAAATTATGCAGCCTAAGCAATAGAAATCATCACTATCTGATTACAATCGAAGCCTTGACATAAATCTCTCCTAAGGTCAGTTCTACAAAAGACCAAATATCTTACATTCATATTAGGTTGGGGAAAAAGTCTTTTCGCATTATAGTATGTATGAACTTAAAATAAAATCTCTTTGGCTATACTATTTGTATCAAAAAAAAAAAAAAAAAAAAAGGTTCCGACGAATTGAGAACCTCCTCCTTTTTGAAGTCGGTTAAAAATATAAGATCTCTTTTTCAGAAGAGAATATTCACGAGAAGGCCAAAATATCAAAACTAAGGCCGAAACAAAATCAGTAAAAAAGTGCTAATTATTTTTAATTTAACATGTCCCAAGTACTACCTGGTACAAGTACCTACTACCTAATACCTACCTATACCTACAGCAGTTATATTGATAACAGGAAAGTCCTTGAACTGGTTGATAATAACTGATAAGGGCTGTCACAGTAAACATACGGTGGTGATTTGTTATCGATGTTACCGCTGCGTTAGGGCTGCATGGCGATGGCGAAGCGATATTTTCAATTATGTACTATCAATATGTATGTATTATCAATATTATTATACCTATCCAAATCTATCCTATCCAAATGCCATTACAGTATTTTTCAGGATTTTGGCGTTTTCGTATGGAAGTACGAAGATCCTCATTATCCCACGTTGTTCATAGATAGTTGCTTTTATTTTCAAACCAAAATTGAAAACCATCTCTACGAGTAGTTTGTTTATTTGTTATGTTTGTTTGTTTGTTTTTAATAATGAGGGAGGCTGTACCACCTGGAGTAATTATTTATGAAATTGCTCCTACTTTTGTAAAAAAATTCCTGCTCATATTTTCCAAAAACAAAATCTCTTCCGTCTACTTGGTTCTGGTAATCTTATTTATCTAAATTATGCAGCCTAAGCAATAGAAATCATCACTATCTGATTACAATCGAAGCCTTGACATAAATCTCTCCTAAGGTCAGTTCTACAAAAGACCAAATATCTTACATTCATATTAGGTTGGGGAAAAAGTCTTTTCGCATTATAGTATGTATGAACTTAAAATAAAATCTCTTTGGCTATACTATTTGTATCTGGCTGGTTTTGGTATCATTGAAAGTTTATATTTTAAAGAACATAATTCCAAATTCAAATTAGGAAAATGTGTAATTTTTATTTGTTTTTCGTACTGTCAAGATGAGTGAATCTAATGTAGAAATTCGATACATTTTAAAATTTTACTACAAAAAAGGTAAAAATGCAACGCAAGCCGCGAAAAAAAATTGCGATGTTTATGGACCCAGTGCAGTGTCTGTGAGAGTAGCACAAATTTGGTTTAAGCGTTTTCAATCCGAAAATTTTGATGTCAAAGATGCTCGTCGCTCTGGTCGCCCTATTACGGATAAAATGGATGCCATTTTTGAAAAAGTGGAGCAAGATCGGCATATCAGTAGTTACGACGTAGCTGAAGAACTGGGAATTGACCACAAAACAGTTTTGGCGCATTTGAAAAAAACTGGGTACACAAAAAAGCTCGATATTTGGGTACCTCACGAGCTCACTGAAAGAAATCTAATGAACCGTGTACTCATTTGTGATTCTTTATTACGACGTAATGAAACCGAACCATTTTTGAGGAAGCTGATAACTGGTGATGAAAAGTGGATCACGTACGACATGAACGTGCGAAAAAGGTCGTGGTCAAAGGCCGGTCAGGCTTCAGAGACTGTGGCGAAACCCGGGTTAACTCGCAACAAGGTGATGCTGTGTGTGTGGTGGGATTGGAAGGGCATTATTCATTATGAGCTGTTACCACCAGGCAGGACCATCGATTCTGAACTCTACTGCGAACAACTGATGACATTAAAGTAAGAAGTTGAGAGAAAGCGGCCGGAATTAATCAACAGAAGGGGTGTGGTTTTTCATCATGATAACGCTAGACATCACACATCTTTAGGCACTCAGCAAAAATTAAGAGAGTTTGGCTGGCAGGTGTTAATGCATCCGCCGTATAGCCCTGACCTTGCACCTTCAGATTTCCACCTGTTTCGGTCTCTTCAGAATTCTTTAGGCAGTGTCAGGTTAACATCACGAGAGGACTGCCAAAACCACTTGTCGCAGTATTTTGATCAGAAATCCCAAAATTTCTATGGCAATGGGATCATGTCCCTACCTACAAGATGACAAAAAGTTATCGAACAAAATGGTACCTACATACTTTAGATAAATGTAAATAATGTATATTAAAAAATGTTTTGAATTTTCTTAAAAAATGCGAAGAAACTTTTTCCCCAACCTATTATATAAAATAAATTAAACACCATAAAATTCAGTGACATTCATATAATTTAGAGCACCATGACACGTCATAAGTTAAACGGGATAGTATGAAACATACAGCCCACATTACGTGGATGATTAAAATCTTATTGTTCTATATTGCCATGTAACCATAAAAACACCTTTCCTTGTAGCAATTTATGGGAAAAAGTAAACATTCGCCTCACGTTCTACGATCACAATGGAAGATATAATGGACTTCTCTTATAACCAAAATATACAAAGAAAAATAAATCTTAATCCTGTGATCTACAGTTTAAAATTCACTGGCGTTTTTTTTTTTTGTAAATCTAACTCAATGTTAAGTATACAGTCTGGCTCTACACGAATCTCATAAAATATGTTTTATTGCTTAAAATATAAAGTATAATTTTGAATGTATCTTTTTTCATGAGATTTTGAACAGGAAAATAGCTAAGTTGTTATAATAAGAATTTTAATCTCAAGGATTTAAGTCTATTTTTGGTTGTATGAAATTTTGGCGACACGAACAATACCCATACAATTTTACACCTTTGAACACGGTGTAGCTTGACACAATAAATGGCCTTTATAAGTCTAAACTGCTCCTGATTTTGTATGGGTATTTAATTTTCTTCATAATGGTACAAGACTTTATCTTTTAAATATATAATAGCGTTTCTTGTACCTTTTTGGTAAGAATTCTCTCAGCATTGTTTGTTTGGTTTATTTAAAAAAAGATTGGATAAGGAACTTTATTGATAGATACTGTCTTATTAATCGTGTAATATTTTTCCTACATCAGTTTTGGGTTTTGAACTTAATAATATAACGTCAAAAATGTCAAAATAAAAACAATAAAAAAAGACCAATAAAACATTTTTAAAAACACTTTTTTTATCTTTTGTGACTAAAAATAAGTTAAAACATACCCATTTGCCCCTCAGTTGCCACGTAGTCCGGAATGATTGGGCCTCTATCACACAACTTCTCACATAAAAACACTAACATAACATAACATTGTTCACTTGTCAGATTTCATTCGCACTCATTTTTGTCACTTCGTAGAATCAACCTTGAAATAAAAGAGAAAATAAATTAAAATAAAAGAATTATTGAGAAATAAAAGATAAAATATTTTTGTAGTAAAAGTAATAGTGGTTTCATTTGCTTTTCAGTGGTTACTTAAAAACTGTTATACAATCTATGAATTCATAGGTATAATATTTTATAACATACATATATATTTATATCATGTAAAAAGGAATTAAAAAAGAAACTAGTCACTCGACGGAATTTTACTCTGTAAAACGAAGTTCATTCCGATGATCCCTCGCTAAATGGGTTAACAACATTAATAGGTTTACAAGTACCGAAAGTACGTATCAGCTACTCATAATAAGCGTTTCATAACAAACCAATGAGTTTGTTATCATAACGAACCATAAAACACCATAACAACATACGGTCTACAGCTGCTTGTTATCTTTAACAGTTTCAATCAACTTCTGACAGTCCAACACAACTTTAAAGTGTTTGTTTTACTTTCATTCAAAATAACTTTTGGAATGCCAAACGAATCTATTGAAAATAAAAACTTTTTTACAAAAAAATATAACCGACTTCCAAAAACAACACTACAAAGTGAAAAATAACTTTAATTTCAGAAGTCGGTGTCTGGTTAAATGTATTTTCGTTTTTTGCCACCGACTTCCGAAATTAAAGTTATGTTTCACTTTGTAGTGTTGTTTTTGGAAGTCGGTTATATTTTTTTGTAAAAAAGTTTTTATTTTTCACTTTTTAGTTGTGGTACCTACCCCACACAAATTCTAATACACTACCTGCAAAACAAACTAGAACATCATCCATATAAAAAGTGGGGGAAAAATACGTATTATTGGAGCTAACTCAAAAACTACCCAAGCAAAGTTAATCAATTTTATATGGGACCAACTTTGATGTATACCCTCTCGAATAAAACAAAAAAAAAATCAAATCGGACGGCTTTGTAAAAAGTTACGCGTGGTCATACATAATAAAAAAAATATATATATACTCGTACGTGTCGAATTGAGAACCTCCTCCTTTTTTTCGTCGGTTAAAAAATATTTCAAAAGATAAACTAGGTACCTAGTAGATACCTAGTGTATCTTTTTAATTTTTTTTTTGTAAAGATTAAAAAAATATATATTATACTAAAATAATATTTCATTTAGAACACTTCTGTCTTGCGGCGAAAATTTGTGACTAAACCACCAGTAATTAAGTTATAACTGAACGTATTAACAGCTCGGTGAGAACCATAAATATTCTGCACATTGAGGCGCTTTTATACATACAGGGCTTATTAATAAACTCTATGGAGTATTTTTTTTTAAATCACGTACTTAGTTACCTATAAGTAGTAGAATTATGGTTTGGGAAGCAAAGTAAACGTAAACACAGCTACCTATTAAAGTTTTGAAGAAAAAATAATAAAAAAAAAAAAATTGAAAAAAATGTAGAGACCAAATGCATTCACTAGCAGCCGTTTCGCGGAGTACTTTTAAATACCCATTGTCTTCAAACAATGCAAGAAACAATAGCATCTTTTCCCTAAGAAATAAGTAAAAACTTTTAGAGCTTGAAAACCGCCATTATTGCTTCAGATCTGAGCAGCCCCTAATCACCAAGCAAAAACAATAAGAAGGCATCGCCCGCGAGTTCACTGTTCGAGAATAGAACACGTTCTAAATATAAACCGGCCGTTAGTGAAGCGCCGCGGGAACATAAGTTCTAAAATTAAAATGGATTTTAAATTTTAAATCCTGACGTTTCTGTCACGCTCAAGGCCGTTTCCCGAAGATTTAAAAAAATATTAGTTTTTTTTACATCTGGCAGCGATAAGTCTACAAAGGTTTTAACAGATAGTTAAATCCAAAATGGCTGCCATTGTAATGGTTGTAAAAACAATGTGGAATATAGATATTTCATTAGATTTACCTATAGACTCACATTGTCTTAGCCTTGCAATCAAGGATTATGTGAATGTGGGCGATGGTTTCCATACTGACTGACTAGAAGACACGTAGGCTAGGTAGCCAATAGCTAGGCTACCTAGCCTACGTGTCTTATAGTCAGCGATCCTTAGTTTGAGGTAGAAAAATACTTTCGATTACATTAAATACAATTATTGGACCTAAAAGTACAAGTAATTTTAAAATAAATACTAGATGACACTTAAAAAAAGGTATAATAGGTGAACCTAGTAGAAGCCAATGGCATACCTAGATTTTTTTTTAAATCTTACTACTATAAATGCGAAAGTTTAGATGGATGGATGGATGTTTGTTACTCAATCACGCCAGAACGGCTGAACGGATCTAGATGAAATTTGGCACAGAGATAGATTATAATCTGGAATAGCACATAGGCTACTTTTTATCCCGGAAAAAAGTTTCAGTCCCGTGGAATCATTTCCGAAATCCACGCTGGCAAAAACTACTAGCTTATTGAAGTAAAATTTACATAGAACAATAAAAACAGTTTTTTTTTAAAAAAAATCGATAAAAAAATATCGAAATTCAAATCATACCCAAGGTGCGTATGATTTGAATTTAGGTTTTTTTTTTGTATTAAAAAAAAAAACAGGTACGCCATAGGCTTCTACTCCGTTCACCTGTTAGGTATACCTACCCTATGATAAAAAAGTCATCCAGTATATCTGGTACAAGTATCCAGTATATCTTTTTTAAGTAATTTTTGGTACAGAACAGAATATTTAACAGCATTTTGTATAACAAACAGTTATTTAAACTAAACTGTTTATACACGGAACAGACGGAATGTTTGCGAGTGATATTAAACAAAAGGAAGTGAATGTATGAACATAATGCGCACATAGGTATTGCTCCTTGCTTTATCTTTAGGAAGTAAGATCAGCTGCAGGCGGTAGTAAAATCTGAATGTCATATTTATTTTCTTTTGTGTTCATGATGACACTGATGATTGTATACTCTCCATCTCAACCACTCTAAACGCATTACAAGTCCAGTAACTTTCTAATGTCAACATAACGATCTCTGCTTCTTTGGAAATTAATTAGATTTTAACAGAACACTAAAATTCCATTTCCCGAAAAAGACAATTTTTCTCTCTTGTATAAATATATTTTAAATATAGAACTGACGAATCTTGCGCGTAGGCAGCAAACACTAAATATCCCTTATTCCGTTGACGGACAGACAAATTGGTTTTCTAAATCCTACCACTGTTTTAGACGACCAGTGTTAAATGAACTCTTTGTTAAACCAGATAGTTTGACTCAGGGTTCTAAATAAATTTGCCTTGTTTATCTAATTTTGGTTAAGAAATGATCCCCTTATGGTTTGTGAAATTGTCGGTTGTCTGTTACAAGTAAATTTAGACTGGAAGTAGATATTTATTGTATCTTCCTTTAAGTTCACTTAGTAGACGTTACTGGCTTTGGTCGGAATATATTTATTTTGTCTGGCGACAACAAACGGTACGGTTTGTTGACGATTTACGCAATCGTCTGGCTTCTTGTATTGCATTGTTGGGTTGAAATACCTGAGCGGGGATATTATTAACAATAAAAACAATTGAGCAATATTTTTATGTATGAAACATGTAGGTAAGTATCTACACGAAATGAAATGAAATGAGAAAAACAATACAGGTTTACAATGCATAGCTAACCTAAGGAAAGAAAAGTTAAGTTAGGGCTAGTCCTAGCAATAACTATGATACAAAAAAAACCGGTCAAGAGCGAGTCGGAGTCGTGCACCGCGGCTTCCGTACCATCATTTTATATGTAATTGTTGTTGGTAATTTCTGTAAAACTGTGCTATTTAGAGACATCGTTTTATTTTCCTGTAAGCTATACATAAACGTCTATCACATAGAATAATTTCAGAGTTTCCTCTATGCAAACTTCGGAGATAAGGGGGGGAACGGTATTTTTTTAAACACTTTTCGTCAAAAGTCGAAAACTATTCTGCTTAAAAAAATAAAAAAATGATTGAGAATGTGCAAACAGCGCTATTTCATATGATACCCCACATGCCCTAGTAGCCCCACTTCGAATTTTTAAGACCCCCTTTCAGTCCCTGTTGCAAAAAAACTTATACATTTTTATTTCTTTCTTATTTGCAAAATAGTTGGGCAAACGTCATTTAAAACTGTTTCAAATTTCAAGTTGATAGCATTAGTAGTTCTTGAGATATTCAGCTGTGACATACAGACAGACAGACTGAGTCACACCATAAGGGGTTTTTACCATTTTGGTACGGAACCCTAAAAAGGAAGCAATATACTTAAAACACTTATCTATCTAAGTTGAACTTTAAAGAACTACCCAACTAGCAAAATCGTCGTATAATTCCAGTCTTATAAGACGTCATGTTATGTAACAGTTATATAGTAGTATTTAGCTAACTATTATGATTATATAGACGTTTAACTTACGACGGTTAAGTCGCGTGACTGTAATGTCTTAATAAAAAGTTGAGTAAACGTTTTCAGGACTAATTTATACAACGTTGGATAATGGTGTCAGTGCATATGTTGAGTAAACGTTTTTAGGACTAACTTATACGACGTCATATAATGGTGTGTGTGCATATGTTGAGTAAACGTTTTCAGGACTAACTTATACGACGTTGGATAATGGGGTGAGTGCATAATGTTGAGTAAACGTTTTCAGGACTAACTTATACGACGTCATATAATGGTGTGAGTGCATATGTTGAGTAAACGTTTTCAGGACTAACTTATATGACGTCGAATAATGGTGTCAGTGCGTATGTCGAGTAAACGTTGTCAGGACTAACTTATACGATGTCGGATAATGGTGCCATTCATGACGTTTATTGGACAATGTACTGGTCGTATAAACGTTACGGTTAAATGAAAGGTTTTCGTACGACAACCGTCGTCGTTTGCGAATCTTAACATAACTTTTATATAATTGAAACGCCGCTTAAATGTTTGTGCATGACCTTTATGTAACAAAACTATTTTGGTCGCATGAAAGACTTACTAAGACTTGTATGCGACTAAAATGTTGAATTTTAACAGTTACATAACTCTAAGAAGACTTCTAAATCATTTAAAGGTCAAATCCACACTTTAATGAAACCATTCCCGTTTTGTTTTGTCAAATACAAAAGGGATTTTGTTAAAAAATATGGATCCAAATAAATGGAAAAAAATTAAAAGAAGTGGGGCCTTCAAGCGAAAAATTAGTAAAACGTTCCACTCATTGAAAAGTGAACAGATAACATCTTCGTTATCTGATCGCCCCAAAAATGACGTACAAGAACGAACGATTGTTTCAGAAAATGGTTCCGTATATTATTATACACTATAGAATTTATTTTATTATTATTATTCTGTTTTTCTTTTTTTGTGGTTAATTCATTTAAACTATCGGATATTACCAAAGTATCGGATTATTTAAATACTTGCAAACTACCTAGTGAAATTCACAGATCCGTTCGAACTTTGGAAGTTTTAGCACACTGGAAGGGATCAGAATTTCGCACATTTCTATATTATCTCAGTTTTATTATCTTAAAGGACTTATTATGCCATAAAGCGTTTTATCACTTTTTATGCTTTTTTTGTGCAATCACAATATGTTCAAATAAGCAACACTTTACTTACCTACGACTTGCTGAAGAAATGCTTAAATATTTTGTAACTACTTACGGAAACATTTATGCTAGCGGTTACGTTACTAGTAATGTACACAACCTATGCCATTTAGTTGACGAAGTAAAACAATTTGGCATTCTGCAAAATTTTAACACTTATCCATTTGAAAATAAACTATTTGCCATAAAAAAATGGTAAGACAAGGTAATAAACCATTGAGTCAAATAGCAAAAAGGATTATGGAAAAAAATTACGTAGAAGTAAAGCATTTTGGCCGGAAGCACATAAAGGCAACTCCATTTATTACAACGAAAAGGACCAAACATGGTGTTATTTCCTTTGTTAGTTTTGAAAATTTTATTCTATCTCCACAAAATCATAATAAATGGTTTCTAAACACAAATAATCATGTAGTTGAAACTGTTTCAGTGAATGATAACGATGGAAATATAGTAATATTTGGTAACCTTTTAGAAAATTGTACCGATGCGTTTGAAAAGCCTATCAAATCTTCATTATTAAATATTTATATGTGTGATACTAATACTGTTAGTAAATCAGAGTTAACATTTAAAATGCAAGTTTTTAATGCAAGTTGGTTAGCGTTGCTTATAATGAGCTTATGTTTTTTATACCTTTAATTCACACATTGTCATCGTAAAAAAAAATTAAAGATCTTAAAAGTAGCAATTTGTTTTTTATTCACCAGGAAAATCACAGCACCGTAAATTATTAGACTAATTTTGGTGTCGAAAACTAACAAGTCTGTTTGACACCTTATTATTAATGAAAATTTAGCATACATAATCTAATAAAAATTTAAGTACGAATATGGGACATTCGGTTAAAAAATTATCAACAAAAGTTCGTTTATTATTAATGAACGCAGCTTATAGTATTTTGTCTCACAAAGCGACGTGCGCTTTACTCGTTGTAACCAAGTGTACAAACACGTGAATGTCTGCCTGAAGACGAGTTGCGTCAGCACACATACACTCACACACACTTTCGACTTCACCATTGTCTCAGACGGTACCGAGAGCTCCTGCGCACACACATTCACAACGTGTTTGTACAATTGGTAATCACAAGTAAAGCGCTTTTTGGGTTTGGAATTTTCAGACGTCAATTCTTCTACCTCTGTATCACTTTTTTCCAACATAATGTTCAATTCTGATTCCGCACTTGCTTTTGATACTAATCCCGTCCTTTTGACTCGGCATTTCATTGTATGCCACGAAGAGTCTGGGTATGAATCTTCTTCAGCCAACAATGTCTCAGCTTTCCATTTTGGCCAATACAAAATATTGTTCTGTTCCCAATTATTTGGGACAAAAAACAACGTATTTTTACCCTTTTCTAATGTTTCCACTATTTTGTACGGCATGCCGTTAGATTGGTACTGGAAAGAAAGCAAAGCAAAACATAAAACAGTAAGTAATCGAGAACGCGACCTGATGGCTAACATTAACGTTTTGAAGGACACTGTATGGCCAGAGCAGTAATAAGAATAAAACTTCTATCGCGTCTCGTTAGTGTCCTTCAAAGCGTTAAGGTAGGTATGTATATACATGTTTGATCACACAACGAGAAGAAAAAGAAAACACGGAGAACCACTGATGCGACCGTGCATGCCTTATTTCCAACTTTATAAGTTTACACAATGGAGGAGGAGGAGCTCGTGGTTAAGTAATAACAGCCGCATGGGTCGATCCATCAGGTTAAGCTACGCTTGCCAGGGTCGGTCCGTGGATGGGTGACCATATTTATATACCGAGACTCCTCCGTGTCTCGGAAAGCACGTTAAGCCGTTGGTCCCGGCTGTCATTTGTGAATCTTTGACAGTCTTTACGGGTCGTCAGAAGCCCGAAAGTCTGACAACCAGCCTTACCAAGGGATATCGTATTAACAAGTTAATGGGTTGTGGAGGTCACATAGGCAGTCGCTCCATGAAAAATACTGGTATTCAGCTGCATCTGGTTAGATTGGAAGCCGACCCCAACATACCTAATTGGGAAAAGGCTAAGCAGATTGATTGACACAATGATTAAATTGTTATAGGTAAAGTGCATTTTTTTCAATTTACTATCTACAAATTCTACAATTTAATAATACCTAATTAACATATTCTAACTATTAACTACTAACTATTATCTTGTTCTACGTTGATATGCCTAAGTGCGTCAATTATTAATTTTACCTTCGATTCCACGGAGCGCAAGCGACACGTTGGACGTACAAAGGATGGGGCGCCTGCGTCGCTCCGTCAACGACACTTTCGCTTGCTCCGATTATTATTTAGCCAAAAAATTGATAATAGCAATAATCACACTCGTCCTCGAGAAAGTGATCATATACACTGAAAACTGAACCATTTGAACACCAGAAAAAATTATGGTTCAATAGGAGCATTATTTGATTGCTACTAAGTATAAAATGAGTCGGTCTTAGGGTATCAGTAGCAGTGGGACTGTGGCAGTTATAGCATTTGCTTGACAAAGTAAAATGAGTTCTTCTCCAAGGCCATTTTCGTTTTTTAAGACGTTTTAAATCATTCCGAGTCAAAAATTTTTCGATGTCCAAGAACACTACCATATCTCATTATCATATGTTAGACCTGAAAATAAATTAAATTATTCATTTAAATAAATTAATCTATGTCATTTGATTTGATAGCCATCGACACGAAAAGAAGATGAATATATTATAAAGGGCGGCGTTAATTCTCATGATAAGCAATGTTTAGTAGATTTTATGAAAGTAATGATTAGGGAACCCTAAGTTCGACTGAATATGGCTGCCGGCTTTATGGTATCAAGGAAAAGTCTACGCGACCTTTTTGTTATATTAATGTAACATAGAGGTCGCTACATAACGTAAACAAAATGGTTGGAACTTTGTATGAAAACATATTTTGGATAATTAAATAAAACCATCGAAATACAAAGAAATACGGGAGCGCGTTAAAAACTTGACAAAAACACATATATACATTGTCATAAAACTAAAGTTCCCTGAAGGATTAACACAACTAATATTAAATCACACTCATTTAAATAATGTACAGTATAGATATTTTGTAATCATGGAAATTAACTTCACTTACCTTTTTCTGTTGTTTTTTTATGTCACACACGGTTATTTTCACTTCACTACATTTATCATGCGAATCAAAACGGTTGTCGTTGAGTCGTATTGTTTAACACTAGTACAACGTTTTAGTCATTTGAAAACGTCATTATAACTGCTATGTGACATAAGCGGTCACATAAGGGTCTCATCACAACCAGTATTGGACCGAAAAGTCGGTCTTTGTACTTTTACTTAACTTGTATATAACGTTCAACGGTCATTGGCTGACTTCTATGTAACTACTAAACGATATTAACGTCGTATAATTTGGGCCCTTTTCGCGTTTTTTAGACGTTAATATGTACGTTTTTGCGACCAATCTTAAAAACGTAACAGTAAATGTAAAACGTTATCTTGACTATTATAAAACATTAATTTGTTAGTTGGGTACACACATCAAAAGTGTCTAGGGATCAAGCATTTTTATGCGGATTTCTTGAGATTGAGATGTGGCTTTGTAATAAATTTATGATTTTATAAATTTATATGGATCCTTTTTGGTGCATTTCATAATTTGAATCAGGAACTGTGAATCAAATTCGAGTAAAAGATGAAAATCAGCTGTCAATATTTTCCCTATAAAAACATACAACGCATTGAAGACATTATTAGTGCTACTGTTTCCCTACTACTGATTAAAACCAACGTTATTATGGAGCGGCGACGTCATTTAAGCAGGGAAGAAATGCTCAGAGCCGTGGGAATGATAGAAGCTGGTTCCCGGCAACGTACTGTGGCTTTAGCTCTGAATACAAGTCAGAGTGTTATCAGTCGACTTTGGACACGTTACCGAAGCACTGGTACCGTGGCTGAGCGCCATGGAGGACGGTATCGCTGCACCACACGGAGACAAGACCGATACATTCAAATCTTAACTCGAAGAGCTCCAACTATAACCGCCATGATGTTAGCCGTGAGGCTTCATCACTCTTCAGGGAACTTAATTAGCGACCAAACAGTCAGAAACCGCTTGCATGAAGTGAACCTTCATTCCCGAAGACCGCTACGGGTACCACCTATAGCAATGCACAATCGTAGGATTCGATATCAATGGGCTCTTGAACACAGAAATTGGGCAGAAGAACAATGGCGTTTCGTGTGCGTTTCTGATGAGTCTCGTTTTGGTATGAGACCGGATACAAGACGTATACGACACTGGAGAACCCCTGGACGCCAACAGCGATTAAAATCCTGCCAGGAAGTCCATCCTTATAGTGGTGGAACCATCATGGTATGGGCGGGTATTTGGATCGGCGGAAGAACTGAGTTGATTTGGATCAGAGGCAACCTCAACGCTCAAATTTATGCTGAGACGATTGTATCAGACGTCATCGTTCCTCTACAAGTGCAAATCGGTCCCTTATTTCAGTTAATGCATGATAATGCACGACCGCACACCGCAAGAGTTGTAAGACAGACTCTCGCCGCAGCTAACATCAATGTCCTGCCCTGGCCTGCTCAGTCGCCAGACTTGAACCCGATTGAGCATGCATGGGATATGCTACAGAGAAGAGCTCTGCCGAATATGGAGGGTATCCAGTCGCAAGAAGACCTTTTTTTGTTGTTGCAACGAACATGGGCGGCCATTCCACAGCGTGATTTGGATGAACTCATTTTGAGTATGCCAAACCGATGTTCTTGTGTTGTTAGTGTTCGCGGTAGAAACACGGATTATTAATTGTTTAAGTTACCCAATAAAATTTTAAAGAAAACTGTTATTTCAGTCTTTTTTTCGAACTTTAATGTTAGTGGTTCAAATGTCAAAAATCCCTTTATTAGGAAAATGGCAAATTTCTTTATTAATGCAAAGGTGACTTGGTTTATCGTTACTGTGACAAACGAAAACACTTTATTTGATGAATCCTTAAAGAAAATTTTAATTAATATCAATCAGGAGAAAAGTTATTGCAAAAATATATGTTGATCCCTAGACACTTTTGATGTGTGTAGGTACGCACTAAACAAAACCCTTTTAAAAAGTCAATTAAAATTTTTTAATGAACACAGAAATGCCCAAATCCTATGAAAGTGAATGTCCCAAACCTCCTAATCGTAAAATAAACAAAAAACAAACGACAGTACCCTACCGTATTTTTTGCTAAACATTTTTGTGTGTAAACAAAACAGACGCGGGTCATTAAAATGGGATATGGGACATGATGGGGACAGTTTCAATGTCACAAAAACGAATGTAACTGTTGTTTACTGATATAAATCAATTTCATTTGATCCTGCAGAAAAAAAGGAACTGCTGAATTTTTTTTCTTTATTTCAGGTTTGGTCCCATAGTAAAAGTTGTTTAAAATGATGGTCTCATTAATATCCTAGAGTTATGGGATATCAAAAGAAACACGTTGTATACGGCTGATTTTTCAATGGTCAGATAAATTTCAGCTGAAATGTAAATATGGTGGTTGAAATATATTTGCCATACAAACTCGCCATTTTTATTCTTCAGATAAAAGTTATTTAACAATTAAAAAGTCCGCCCTTAATTCTTAAAATATTATTTGGGCTAGATATCCATAGAAAATAATATAAACGAACTCATATTAATATTTAAAGAGGCTCACCAACAATAAACTGCAATATGCAATAATGATGAAAACATAAGAAAAAATAAAAAAGCTGATACGGTAACAACAATAAAAAACAACACGTAGTGAAACTAAATACATGTAGTTGTAAATTGATATCAAATGCCTATGCCTATGCTTATGATAGCCATGCCAAGAGAATAGACGGTCGAAGCTCAACAGCACAACTTAAAGAAACACAACAATGAAACGATCTACATAATCTTATCAGTCACAATAAACTTCAAATGCTAAACCGGCTCAATTCCTAACCTTAGTGGGCGACCTTAAAGGTTCCAATCATTGTCCATACCACCATAAAAACCATGCTATACAACAAAACCTTTTTTATAAAACTGCTTTTTGAATAAATAACGGTTTTATGAACACTTTACATTAATTCCGGTGGGTGTCAACACTTGTCTGAAATGGTTCTTAAAGTCCACTTATGAATGACAGGTACAAATATTTTTTGAAGAATATGCACACCGGTGGTCCAATATTTGGTTCCTGATGTGTTATTCTACGACTTTTTCTAAACTGTTTACTGCTGTTGATGGTTTGAATAAATTAGATACCACTATAAGGGAAAGTGTCTTCGGAATTTGACGATTCTTTGGTTTTCATAAACATAGAGAAAATCAAATGTTTGCATGTCCAATAATATTTTGTATCCTAAGAAACAATTCAAAAGTGTGGCTGCCTTACATAAAAAATGAAAATAAATTGAAATCGCAGATGTTGAAAAACGCAAAAATCAAGAAGTAAATTACAAGACAACATGCAAACGAAATTAACACCACATGTAAATTCACTTAAAAATTACAATAAAACAAAGATACTGCTACTAAAGGCAACGGTATGGGTCGTGCTTTACATCGAAGGGATGTAAAGCAGCTTGCACATTATACGATTAGTCTTGGGCAGAAAGATATAGCAAAATATTTTGTGAACCATACATTTGAAGACATTACGAGTATAACTCAGTCTGATGATAAGTAGTGTAGTCACCGGTATGATGTTTAAACAAATGGAATGATTACTAAGCAAATCTTTATGCGACTGCAAGCATCTGCACCTACTAATAATACATAATAAAGCTGAAGAGTTCGTTTGTTTATTTAATCGCGCTAATCTCAGTTTAGGAGCCGAGCAAAAATAAAAAAAAAGTCAGAAAGAAGGACGAAGTAATAGCATAGGCTGGTGACGCGATGAAAAACGCGAGAAAAATATGGTGAGGAAACCGGCATGTCCTAGAACCATAAAATTCGAAGTCATCTACTAACCCACACTGGGCCCGCGTGGTGGATTACGACCCGCTCCCTCTCACCGAGAGGAGGCCTGTGTCCCAGCAGTGGGAACATTATAGGCTGATTATGTGTGTGTGGTGATGCGACGCGACGCGGTGAGTGCTGGGGCCGAAATTTCACGCGGACGAAGTCACGGGCAGAAGATAGGTAGTAACACAGAACATATAAAGATCTGTTCTGTGGATAGTAATAAAAAATAAACTATGTTTTTCTTTCGAAGAAAATCAAGGTTCAGAAGTGATTTTTTTAGGTGGTAGTCTTCCAAATCATGCTAGATTCAGTTCTAATTCAGAGCAGTCAATCGTCCGTTTGTCGCCTCGTGAAAACACGTCTTAATCCTTTTTAATTGGGCAGGATCTCTAACGGGACTTGACCCCTAAATGTCCAATCTGTTTTAATTTTATTGGAACTGGTTTGGAGAAACGTGCTTATCACGGTCACGGAAACGAAGTCGCGTGTTCGCTATCACCTTCTCGTCTTCAAGATTTAATTTATCTTTTATGGTCATCTTTCTTTGTGGGATAAGTTGAACGATTGCTAAGCACGTGATTTTTAGGCAGGCTTGTATGTTATTCAACATTTAGAGTAGTTTTCTTATTTCGCGATTAGCTTACCTAATGAGATTCGATATCAAATTTTAAAGTAGGGTAAATGTCTACTTCGTTATCCAGTTTTCTATCTAGTTCTAGGTTCTAAATACTAAGAACTAAACATTCAATAAAACTGGTATTAGAATAATTGAAGTTTTGTAAGAAGTATTTACATCAGCGTATTAAAAACCAGAAAGGAAACTCCACGTCTGGTAGATTTCCTCATTTAGTCCACAAAGCACCATTATAAAACAAAGCCTATGAGATAAAAAAGGTTTTAATGCTCACCACGTAAGGATACCAAGGCCAGTACAAAATAATATTAGCAGAATGTGTGATTAGATCCATCATTCACTCCATCATTTTGTATTACATCATGTCTTTTGTTCGTCAATTTAACACGTGTGCAATTAGAGGTAGGTCCGTACAATAGTTAATTGGCTACTGTTATAGACCTTGCAGAGTATCATCAAAGGTATTAACTCTCGGTGTAATTATCCCATCGTTTATCAACACTGCCACTACGCGTAATTAGAGCAAAACCAATGGTGGCATCCCGCTGGAAAATATTTGTCAAAAATCAACCATCTACATTATTATTAACCAGTTAATTTTTTGCAGTAGCTATATTACATCATAAACATTCGGCTACTAAATGTGTAGCCACGTGTGTCTAATAAAAGAGGCCTCTATACAGTAACTAATTGATAAATAGCCGATGATTAGCGCAGTTCTCTAGTATTGCGCTTGCGCACGTTCCGCGCACGCCGTCACGTCCATCGTTGCGTCAATGTGGCTACACGTCGTCATTATTTGCATAATAACCGATTCAACATTCTTTACGAATTTTCGTTCTATCAGAATGATACCAATGGTCATCTTTTGGAGTGAAGTTTACTGAAATGTGATTATTTCTGAAGAAGTTTGACCGTTTCAAGAGTCTAGAGTATTAGCTAGAAAGATGAATGATGAAGCAAGATTAACTGCTTGACTAGTCTCTTCAATTTCGTCTTCTAACACCGTCGAAAATGAATTAAACCTGAAGTACATCCAAGGTTTTGGTCACTTTCATATTGTCACCAACATCTACTACACACACCGGCAAAATTAGAGGAACACAAAAAAAAGGTGCCTTTTTTTAAACACTTGTGGATATTTCGACAAGTGGTTCTGTTATTTGAATGATTACCCTTTTTTCATACAAAATTAAGGGCATTTTGGCCAGTTTTCAACCTTCTAACATAATTGATACCCCTTTAAGCGTTTATTTACAATTTACGCTTCGAAGTGCTTTTGATAAGAAAGTTGGTTTATGCAGTCAATGGTGGCCCTAGATCAGTTTGTTTGTTTTGTTTGGAGAGTTAACATTGTATTGCATACAGAATGAGTGATTTGCCAGCAACAGAAGTCGCCAGGGCTGTGACAATGATTGAGGAAGGTCACACCTACCGTTCAGTCAGTCGAACGTTGGGTGTATCAGTATCCGTGATCCACCGTAATGTGCGACGATACAGACAGACAGGATCTTACGTGCGCAGGCGAGGCCAAGGCAAAAAACGTGCAACCAGTGCCGTAGACGACCGTTTTATAAAGGTGCAAACTTTGAGAAATCGTCGTCAAACGGCTGTTCAGACCCGAAATCTTTTGGAAGAAGTGCGTAACGTACGTGTTAGTGAACGAACAGTGAGGAGAAGGTTAAATGAAGTTGGTTTGAAGTCATACGTGCCAGCAAAAGCGCCTAAACTTGAGGTGAGCCATCGAGTAGCAAGATTAGCTTTATTAGATTATTAAGATTAAAATTATATATTAGATTATTAAGATTAAAATTGGTCCAATGAGTGGATTCGAGTGTTATTCTCTGACGAAAGCCGTTTTTGTGTAAATTTCATCGACGGAAGGGAGAAGATGTGGAGATATCGAGGAGAACGTTACTGTCAAGCAAATTTTTCGGAAACAACGTCTTACGGTGGAAAGTCTGTTATGGTGTGGGGTGGTATAAGTTTGACGGCGCGCACCGCTCTGGTCATCATCGATAG
This sequence comes from Cosmia pyralina, assembly GCA_946251885.1. Classification (NCBI taxonomy): domain Eukaryota; kingdom Metazoa; phylum Arthropoda; class Insecta; order Lepidoptera; family Noctuidae; genus Cosmia; species Cosmia pyralina. The sequence goes on along the minus strand of OX276342.1, from coordinate 16,494,712 downwards.
CGGTTCTCTGACTGCACACAGATACATAACTGAGATCCTAGAGCCCCATGTTATGCCTTTTGCACCATTCATAGGATCAGATTTTGTGTTTATGCACGATAACGCACGGCCCCACACTGCGCACATAGTGTGTGATTACCTTAATGAGATCGGTATAACCCAGATGGACTGGCCAGCACGATCGCCCGACATGAATCCAATAGAACATGTCTGGGACATGATTGGACGAAGGGTCCGGGCAAGAAATCCAGTCCCTACAAATGTTGAAGAGCTGAAATTGGCGCTGGTTGAAGAATGGGACACTGCCTCAGGAAATGATTGAAGGTGTCATCAGGAGCATGGGTAGACGTATCCAAGCCCTCATAAGGGCACGAGGAGGCAACACGCGCTATTAATGCTTTTTATTTTACTTTTTTTCTTTAATTTTGCTCTGTCTTTAAGCATTACAAAACATCAACATTTTTCACTTAAGACCACTTTTATTGTTTCTTTTTGAATAAATCCTAATAAACCCTAATTTTTCTTTTTTTTCTTACATAAAATAAACAAACAAAGCCAAATGAAGCGAAAACAATAATTAAAAGACATTAAATCTCAAAAACCAATGTATTTTTTTTTTTGTGTTCCTCTAATTTTGCCGGTGTGTGTATTTAGAGAGTTCTGATCTTCAGTTGTTTTGTTCAGTTGGTCATAGAATCCCAAGTGCCAGAAACAAGCACGTTAGCTACCGTTTGATGTTACGTACGATAATGACGTGTCGAGTTTAAAGATCGCATCAATTTATAAATAGTGTCAGTTTCCTGGCGAATCTTTTACGGTCATCGTTAGTAATATTATTAAGAGACATGGTTTCTTTGGTTGTGTTCCTGAGATGAAAATAAGCTTTAATTCTATAAGCAGAATAGACAGCGAAGAAGAACATATAGATTTGCCATCTCATGGAAGAGTAGAAGAGGGAAATTAAAGTACCTAAAAATAAAGGCTCCCGCAAACAGGCGCGACGCGACTCTTGTAGAACAATTTGATAACTTTATGGAAATTGTTTTACCAGAATTGCGTCGCGCCTGTCTGCGGGAGTCTTAATGTCTGCAATTCGGTTTTAAGTTCAGCATGAACTTGTCTAGTTTATTCATTCCTCTGACCCGCCTAAATCATCATTGCATAAAAAATATTTGCATGATTCTCAAATATAAGTGACAATAAAGACTCCCGCAGCCAGGCACGACGCGACTTTTAATGAACAATTTCAATGACAACTTTATGGAAATTGTTCTAACGAAATCGCGTCGCGCCTGTCTGAAGGAGCCTTAATATCTGCAATTCGGGTTTTAAGTTCAGCAAGAACTGGTCTAGTTTATTCATTTCTCTGACTCACCTAAATCATCATTGCATAAAAAATATTTGTATGATTCTCACATATGTAATATGTATAATACATATTTGAGAATCGTACAAATATTTTCATCTTATTTTCGTGTCCATGTCCTTCTTATTACATCAAATAGTTTAGCAACAGCATGTCGGCTTAAATTTAGAGCAAACGCAACACGCCATTGCGTTAATGTTGGAACGAAAGTTGATGTCGAATCGTTTCGGTCGCTTCCTGCCGATTCGCAGAAACATACGCATTTTAACGCTACTGAATCCACAAAAGATATCGGAATACAAGGAAAACTTAGGTGGGAAATAGGAATCGAACGTTTCGACCTAAAAACAATGGATTTCACATAGCTACAAGCCACATTTAGCATGGACATACTTAACAAACATTCTTACTCAATTCATGCAAAATATATAAACTTTAATAAATTATTGAACAAAACATAATAATATTTAAGTACCTGTAACACTTATACTTAACAGATACATACATACATAATACTCACACCTTCTTCCCATGGGGGTAGGCAGAAACTACAGAACGCCACCTGCTACGATCCTTACATACTCCTATTGCCTCGTTGACGTTCATACATCTGGTATATACTTAACAGATGATATAACCAATACAAGCGATTTGCAATACGTGCATAATTATTATTGCTTCTAATCAATCTGCCTAGCCTTTTCCCAACTATGTTGGGGTCGGCTTCCAGTCTAACCGGATGCAGCTGAATACCAGTATTTTACATGGAGCGACTGCCTATCTGACCTCTACAACCCATTAACTGGGTAATACGATACCCCTTGGTAAGACTGATTGTCAGACTTTCGGGCTTCTGACGACCCGTAACGACTGTCAAAGATCCAGGACCAACGGCTTAACGTGCTTTCCGAGGCACGGAGGAGTCTCGGTATGTAAAGATGGTCACCCATCCACGGACCAACCCCGGCAAGCGTAGCTTAACCTGATGGATCGACCCGTGCGGCTGTTATTACTTAGCCACGAGCTCCTCTATTATTGCTAACAACTGTTTAATATTAGGGAATAACAGCAATTATGAGACTTACTAGTAATTATAATATTATAAACGTGAACAATACAAAAGGACAACACGATGATAACAATTTTGATATGTAATACATATACTGAAGCAGGAAGTTAAAATTCCGTTCAATTGCGATTAATTGTAGTAATCAAGCAATTGTCAAGAGGATTACATTGCTGAAATTAACAATCATAATAGAGGTTGCGATAACACAACTGAAAAAGGACCTTACGAAGCTGAAGATAAGGTTGGAACAGTTGTTGTTAAGGGAATGTGGTAAGTAAAGGATACTGAAGTAAATACTCGACTAGTTAACGAAGGGAGACAAATGACAGTCATTTAAAATTTAATGGCGCTTATAAAGCAATTTATGTGGATAAAAACTTGATAGGATCGCACATTACAAGGAGATAAATTGTTTAAGTTTTTACGTTGAAAGCAAACTAGTAGAATTAGAAAGGAGTTTGTAAATTATGAACATTTGTAATATAAGTACAGCCTCATAATTAATAACCCATATTTGGAATGTTGATACAGCAGACAGAAGTAATGTATTTCTTTAGAAAGTCGCAAGTATAAAATGTAACAATAACAATTCTGGGAACTATAAAAAAATACACGCACACATTAAAACGGTTATGATCGTAACGGTATAAATAATGTGACAATGGGTGCTAAAACTTAGTCAGAACCATGTCTGGCTTAAATATTGCAAAAAGTTGTAGGTAGGTATGCAAAGGAACATTTTAAGCGTCCAAAGTACCAAATCATGGTACATCAACTAAGGTCAAGATCAATCTTAATTCCATATAACTAACCTTATCAAATTAAATTTTCCAAGCTTTGTAGAGCATGATGCTCCCATGACAGATCCAGATTACATTGAAGGTCACGACCTGCATAGATGATATCACTGCTGCGACATACAATCCATTGGAGGTCACCCAACCAACTTAAAAAGACCCAGACTTGGTAATACAATTACGTCCTTTAATTCTGATTATCATACAAAAGCGGGGAAGGTAGAAGGTCTGTCAATCCTGGTACTGCAAGAGTTGAATCATCAACGATAACAATAAAACGAAGAGCGAATGTACGTAAGTATTAACTGTTCATTGTTGTATATTGTATTCTACGAAACGTGACCCATGGAGGTGTAAATTGGATCAGGGACAGTTTGATGAAGTTTTTGGTAATGAAATGACGAAATGTACAGAGAAAATTAATGTGATAACTATTTGTGACTGATGAGCGAATAACTTGCGTTGTTTGGTCAAAATACGTCATCTGTAAGTATGGACACGAAAGGAGAATATTTAAGAGGTTTGATGACGCAGGAAAATTATTTGATGTAGTGTCCACAAGTAAGTACCTACATTATGTATACTGGTAATACCCACGGTGAGAAGCCGAAGGACATTGGTGAAGGAGATATAATTAATTATTTTTCAAACAGATATTTTAGAACCTATTACAATCCTTTGATCTTTCAAAATCCTTTTCATTTCCCAAGCTCCTGACAGGTACTACAAAAAAATACTTCCGCTCTTTCGTCATACAAAAAACAGTTCCCACAACTAATTGTACCACTTTTTCAACAATTGATGCGTACATCCTCCACAGCGGTACCTGGCTGCATCCGCTGGCGAAACTGATAAAACCTGCAACGCATTGCCTCATTCCATACACGTAGGTACTATAAAGTGTGGTGCAATGGAGAAACGTTGTGAAAGAGACGCAGTTAAGGATGCTAATGATACTTATTGAAAAGATAATTTTAAGTAGGTATATGAGAATATTGATATTAGGTTTATTTGTGTTTTTTAGTGAGCATTCAAATGTTGACACGTACCTACATACATAGCAATTTTTACCTGTCATGAATCTCTTGTCGCATTCTTAGTGATGCCATTGCTTTAGACAAAAAGATTGTTCAAGGTGGGGACGGGGTCCAAAATGTGATTTCGTCTTGACAGCATAAAATGAAGAAAAACTATTGCAATCGCGTTAACCTGAAGTGAACAGAAGTGAGCTACAAGTCGAACTTGTACCGCGAAGACATTGAAAACAGCAATACAGTGTAACACTGCATAGCAGTGACATAGAAAAGAGTCGAGAAAGCAGTTTAATCCCGCCAAAAGATTCACCGGTGAAGCTGGATCTGACCAACCTAGTGGCGACGTCGTTAAAAGATGCCCATCCATAGATGATTACTATCATCTGTCTTTCCAAAGTTCCATTACCTACTTTAGGATGCATATCCGGTACGGCTCTAATAATCCTCCCATAAACTAAGGGCACGTATTCCCTCCATTATCGAGGCCCCCGGTCTACTACTTGATATACAATAGTCCCTGTAACCTCATGAAACATGAGACTCCAGAGGCAAGTGTGAATCTTTGGGTTCATTAGAGTACAGGGTCTGGTTAAACCACGCTGTGGTCGGTGCATTTCAATTATTCGAACATTAGGTGCAATAGTGGCAAGACGCAAACTGCCTACCCAATTGTTAAAAATAGCCTTTAAACAAATCTTTTCATTTTCCTAACGTAATTTCATGCAAGTCCTCAATATAATCCATTGCCACAATGAGACGTGATTCAAGAATAAACATGCAGACTTTTGATGCGTAACATTTTGTTGGGATTTTCTCAAAGATTATACGTAGTGATAATAACATACTTTGTTAGAAAATTACTCGAACATAATTACGTAGGTGCACTTGAGTATTTCCTTCTCACTTATGGCCAATTGGCAACCATAATAATGGGCGAAGATGTGAGCTTCCTTTATATGACGTCATCAACTCTGAAGTACATAAGGTACTTTAAGAAGTACCTTATGCACTTATCAGTATGTTAGGAAATGCGGTGATTTCGAAGCTATGCACTTATCTTTAGCAAGGAGATAATTTAGATAAGTAAGGTATGTTAGGTATGTTTACAGTTTGCTACTTGATCCACAAAATGAATTTGCGTACCATTGCGTAGAAGTTTAAAACAAACATACCTATAGGTGTCAGTAAAATACTTTTCATAGGTTGAGGTTAATTTTGATTTTGTGCTGAACTTCTCAAACAGTCAGCAGAAAGTTATTTTGATTTACGGGAGGTTAAGTAAACAAGCAGATAACTCAATCAATGAAGTTAGTTATCAAACCATGCACTTGTCATAATAATATCGATCTTAGCACGAAATTAGGTCGATTCCAGTTCAAATTCTATTTCAGACTCAGATGCTCCAGAATTTTCTAACTGAATCGTGTTTATCGACCAGCAAAAATCTAGGTTGAGATTAATTTTTGCGGTTTTAAAGATCTTCAGAAGTATTTACCCAATTTCCGAGGTTTTGAAGACGTTGAATTATATTATAGCCATAATATTAAAAGATTCAATAAAATCTGGGAAATTTAATTGATTTTCGAGTTTTGTCCCTTTGATATTCGTAATTCTATCTTCTTTGATCTGGAGACTATGAAATTCTTTAGTATCTTATAAATATTAAACGCTGTTTCGTCCAAGAATAGAAATAAATGACCGTTATTAATAATTTCGCAATTTTGTTGAAAAACAGCGATGAAAACAAGGAAGGAGTTAGCTTTGTCATGAAACATAATACCTATTAGCTGTTATAATGAGCGCTAACTTCCAAGTTATTCAGGCCTTTCTCAAGTTGCTCTGTAGCAGAAACTACCGCATTTTACATATAAACAACATTGTTAAATCAGACGAGATTATTAATGAAGTAATTTGTGGTCGTCGGCCACACCCACGCCACGACACGTGGTTATTTATCTGTCCTTATCTAAGTCCTTATGTAAGTAATCGACCAAACACGGGTCATTAACTATCGCTTAACAAAAGCTCACTGTCAATGCACTCCACGATTTTAAACTATTGGAGCAAGATAAGATCAAATGAAAATTGTGCGGGCCTTATTCCAAGACAAGGTTTATCTTTGCACCCAACTTTTGAACCATTGCAACATTTTTGAATTTCGAATTTTATACCGACAAAATTGATGTTGTTATTACAAAAACTGATGTTAAACCCGAGTCAAAGTTGTCAATTTTCTATGAAGAACATACAAAACAACAACATACTTTTGTCGGAATAAAGTTCAAAATACAATAACTGGCTCAAAGGTTTGAGCTTGGACTAAAGTTAGAATTCGTGTTGTAAGGACACGGTTATAGTTTTAGGTATTAGGTAGTGTCAACAGTGTTAAAAGCTACAACAAAATCGAAAACTATTAGAGGTGTTTCAAATGATTCAAATTACGTCGTTACCAATGCACGCACATACCTATTTACTTGAAGTAGCAATTTATGGTTTCTCAATCGTAATAGCTTCGTGGCAACAGATGTATGGAAAAAACCTTTCGAAACTGAAAACTTTCGATTTCCTTATCATGATCGTGTATACATTATACATCGAGATGTATTTCTATATATCGAGATCTATATGTATACACTATACGTTTACAAGATCGACAGTAGGTCTGTACGAATGATTTGAGACAAAACAAATATAAAAACGTACTATCAAAACTTTACACAGACTAAATAGACATTGATTTAAGACGTTATAAGAATAATCTGGAATAATCCAACGTTAGTATACTTACCTACTCTAGGAACATAAATGTTGCATAAATCTTACATAAAAAATCACTGCAAAGTATAAATAAATAAGTAATAATTGATTTACAACAATTATCGTAAATGACAACACACATTTAGGTATTAAATACATATAGTGATATTACGTTCATTACATACGTTGTACCTACGAAGGATGTAATAAATAATTATTGACTGATAGATAAAATGTCATTCGGAGCGTTTTAAACACCTTTGAACTTTCGGAAAGTTAGTATAACAGGACTTATTCATATTTAACTGTGAAGGCTTATATAGCTAGGTACAAATTATGGGTCCTGTTAGGACAGAGCAACAGGAGAAAATTAAAGAAAAACTAAAACAAGTCTGTTAAATTTTTCTTAACCACAGATTTCTTAATCCTCCTTCTCTTTTCATAATGTATGTGCAATGGGGTCTTAAGCTTTTACTTCGATGCATTCTATTAGCTGATATCTCAGTATTTACTTGTTCTGTAGCAATACCATCTATAACATGGTCTAGCTATTAATTGGCCTTCCTTTACCCTTAAACTCGACATCCATACTCAAAACTTTTCATACAACATGTCCCTCATTCCTCCAAGTCATATGCACATTCCAACCTATTTTAACACTGATTAATAGCTAGGTACTGTTATTAGGTTCTTACCTAGTCTTGTTATTTGTTTAGGTACCTACTGCCCTGAATTCCAATTTGATAGACCTCAAACTGACCCAGTTTACGGCAATCTTGCTTGTCTATAAAGATAAGCAGTGCATTGATGTTTATCTTTATATCTTTACTGCAGTGCATTCATGATTCAATTTTCGTCTTGCATTTAATATACACGTGTACAAGGTATGGAAGAAAAACATTGTATAAAATCTTTACTATAGTTTTCGTATATATTTCTTTCCTTCTCGTCTTTAATTGTTGTACTGTTATATCTCTTTCCATTTCACAGTAAATGTGGGTCACAATAATTAAAAGTAAACAAAGAATATTTAACAGTCTTCCTCTGTCCATATTTTGTTGAAGATTTCTATTAATTCATAACCAATTAATAAACCTGTTCAATTAATTTAACGTGTGTGATTTAACGAATCGTAAAAATTAAGAAATGAGTATGTTGTCTTTTGAAATTTGAGTAGGCAGTTCGGATTTTATCAAAAATAGAGAAAGATTTATTAGCTACGCAGTGATTTTTTTCCATGTTCACAAAAGTATTGGATTTCACGTTCGAAACTAGGTGCTTAATCCTGACATCTGCCAGTCAAACCTTTGGGTGCGATAGCTGATATGATACACCTGACGTTGTTATTCAGTATTTTGTTATTTTACCTGCTGCATGGTAGAAAAGGTGAGACAAAAAACCGTTACAAGACTAGGTAGATGAAAAAACGAATTTCGTAAAGAGATTTTAGATAGAACATCCTCAACTGACGATTCAACAGTTACAACTTGCGCCCTAACAAATAACTGAACATTTGCTCTTACTTTCAACATCCCAAATTGACTTTTCATTCCCGTTTTTCTGACTCCTATCTCCTTCCTATCATAAATCAAATATTCCTAGTGTATCTTTCGACATTTTTTTGCTATGCGGAACCAGCCCTCTTGAAAACATATCGCTGCCATCCGGGAGATGGTCTCGAGTGCCGGAAACAGTTATAAATCTATAAAAACAGCTAACAAGGGATCCTTCATGGGGGATAGAAAGTTTTTGATCATAGCCAGATGGCTGATTTTGACATTAAGCTATCAATATTTGAAGATAAGGTGCAGGAAGACATTTGAAATGTTGGCTTATGTTGTGAGGCAAAGAAATTGGATTAAATTAAAGACGTAGATGGAAAGCATACACACAAAACTGTCTTTTTTGATATATTTCAAGTTAAATATAGGAGAGTAGCTACCATGGATACTGTAGGAGGTAAAGAGATTACACAACAAGAACCAGAAACGCTTCATATCATGATTGAAGGAACTGGTCGTGGACTGGTTAACGAGATCATGATTACTACATCATTTATTTTAAACCGAACCCTAGCTATAATTATAGGTAGTGATACAGTATACGAAATAGGTGATGAAGTAGAAGAAGCAATCTTAACTGGAGAGAATGTTGAAGAAAATGAGACTGATATTAATGATGTTTCAAATATCATGTTTTATAAATGCAAAAATACATATTATGTAGTTACTATAACTATTACCTAAATAAGTAATACATAGTTACTATTTACATGAAATTCTGTTTCCTCAACTGCAGTGGAGTTAAAACAGCTGATATGGTCTGGTTTACTTTACTGGCGAGGTACATTTTATTTATTTTTCTTTTTTGTGAGCACGCTCCTGCAATCTTTGGTGCAAACGTGTTTTAAGGTGCGTTGACATCAAGTACTGCGGTTAACTTGCTAGGAATAAAAGTACCTACTGATGGGGATATAAAATATTTTAAGGACGAGATTTCCTAGAAGACTTTGAGTAAGTATGTATATTTCTGTCATTATGCATGCATACAGCTATATGGAGTTAAACAAGTAGATATAAACTATTTGGCCATACCTAACATAAAACTTGCTATTGGTAAGGAAAGTTTTTAAAATTCATGCAAGTCTAATTTATTTTAAGAAGCTAGAAGCTGTTTTAGTGCTTTAAGTCATCATCTACCTAGCCTTTTCCCTACTATGGTGGGGTTAGCTGTGTGCCAGGGCCAGCTCACCAAGTGCAACTGAATACTGATTGCCTATCAGATCTCGAGATCCCAGTTATTGGGATTCTGATGACCCGAACGACGGTCAAAGATCCACGAATGACAGCCGGGGCTAACGGCTTATCGTGCTTTCCGAGGCACGGAGAGGTTTCGGTATGTAAAGATGGTTACCCATCCACAGTTACCTAACCTGATCGATCGACCCGTGCGGCTGTTATTACTTAGCCACGAGCCACTATAAAGTATGGTAAAAGAATGCGAAAATAATTTTCAGTGAAATAATGCTCTCTTGTGAAAGGCTGTTCAAAGCTTTCTGGAACAGAAAAACTCCTCTACAATAAAAACAATACAGTGTTTGCAAACTCAGATAAGTTTTAAAACTACAACCGTCTCTAACAAGTCCCTGTAATACTCGTAGTAAAAGTCGCTTTTAAAGTATGTCTAATGGTTTCAAGAAACATTAACGCCGCCGTCAAGAACTCAAGACAGATCAATGGCCATTTCTTTTTATACGCACTTTGTAAATACACAAAACATATTTTTTACTACTTTCTTCTTTGGTACCTAAACTTTATGGTTTAACATAATGTCTGGCACTGGCCACAGTTTTACGTACATTTAAGGATCAATTACGATTAAAATAGCCTTGTTATTTAAACGAATGGAAATGTGTTATCATGGGTTTAAAATTTAATACAATACTAGCCCAAGGGTCTCAACTCAACGTATGAGGCACGATTCTACTCTGCTTTGGCTTCTAAAGCACGATGTTCAAATGCATTGAGCTAGATCTCCTCAAGGCTTTTCTATCTAAGTACAACATTGTAAACAAAACTAGGTATGGGTCGTTGTCTAATAAATGGCGATATAATCGCCCCCTATCACATTGGGAACAAATGCCGTCATCAACGAGATGTGGGTGTCAGTACAGACGTAGAGTACACTTACATCGAAGATTGCAGATGACAGTAATACTATATCGGTTCAAAGTGAAATAGATTTAGATATTTCTTGTATCTCGATTACGAGTGATAAAATAACTACGTTTATTATATAAAATATATGTCAAAGGCAAGTCTTACAAAAATTTGGAAAAATGCCTAAAATATTATTCCAAACCGTGATTAAAAAGCAAGAAATACTAGAACGTATCTATTTGGTTTATTGATGTCTAAATAACGTCAAATAATACACGAGACCTCACGACGCAACCCATGTGCCTATCTCGGGTTAAACTAACGTTTGCACAGCACACGGGTTTAACAAAACATTGACTAAAACCAATAGTGAGTCACAAATACTGTTAGTATAGCTACCATATGAACCGCCGTTGCATAAGTTTTGGTAAAAACGTTCTCTGCATCTAAATGTCTCACTAATTCAGCTATGAATTTGCTGTAGGTATTAACTAGATCAAACGGGTGTTTTGCATGTAGCGTTAAGTCTTTATTAGTGCAAGAATGGTCTATGAGACCTTGATGATCTACGTGTGATTCTTTACTTGGGGAAAACTATATCTGCTCCTTGTTACTGGACTATATTCGAAGCTCATGTTTATGCAGAATATTTTAAGTATTTTATTTCTGCAAGAAATGTTTTGCTTCATCTTAAGATTGGAGTTTAGTCTAATCGTAAGCTTGTTTTCCATCAAATAAGCTCCAACATTGCCATTAGCAAACAGGTGATTTATTATACAACTGCATTTCTACCTAACTCCTCAATATGCGCAGACATGATTGATTATATTTCCATACTCTCAGCATATACTTTCAAACAATGTATTGGATATTCAATTAGGTTCATCCAATCAATTGCATCCTGTTTTCTATAACTTTTTTGCGAGAAAATACAGTATTATTGGTACTAACGGTATATCAGGGTTCCGTACCAAAATGGTAAAAAGGAATCCTTATGGTGCGACTCCGTCTGTCTGTCTGTCCGTCTGTCACAGCTAGATATCTCAAGAACTTCTAATGCTATCAACTTGAAATTTGGAACAGTTTGAGATGACGTTTGCCCAACTGAAAGGGGCTTGTGGAATCACATGAAAGACATTTTTTTAATTTTTTTTAGGCCGCATAGTTTTCGACTTTTGATGAAAATTTAAAAAAAATACCGTTCCCCCTCATCTCTATATTTAAGGGGCGGACCTTACCTCTGAAGTTTGCATAGAGAAAAATCTGAAATTATTCTATGCGATAGAAGTTTATGTAAGGATTAGGTACAGGAAAAATAAAACGATATCTCTAAATAGCACACTTTTACAGAAATCGGAACGGAACCCTCGGTGCGTGAGTCCGACTCGCTCTTGACAGGTTTTTTATTCGTCAGTGACGGTATTTCATTTCGATACTTTAAAATTTTCAACATCAACTGGGGTTTTGTCTCGAAGAGGGAAAACAGAATAATGATGACAGTCGGATGCTCGTGTCCATAAAATGTTCATGACACGTACCTATTATTTATCAATTCTATATAAACAGCAGACATTTTATAGTCTTCATACGGTTTCCAAGACGTAGGTAAATGTTTTTTTTTTTTTTTTTTTTTTATTTAAGGTTAACCAACAATTGCTTACACCAGTACATTAACAGCTTATTATTTATAATAGGACACAATTGCAGGTGCAACAATTAATTACAGGTTAACACCGCTAGCACAAAAAAACAGTGGTAAAACCATTAATTTACGACAGATTCATAAAAATACAAGTGAATAAAATGTTTTAAGAACAATTCGGTCCATATTTTAAACATTTTAAAGACTGTTTCGGAAGAACAGGAGGAAAATATAAATAAACAAATATTGTGATGTCAGCTGCATAAATGCAAGGTAACATTATTTTGGTATGTTGAACATTATTATTCAACAAGGACTTCAGATTCTGTTATCTAAAGGAAAAGTTGAAGGTTATTCATCTTTTACAAAATATTCTGACTCAATAATATAGTTGACCCCAAAATTCTTAAACAAGCAATCGTAATAGACCAAACCAGGATTCTGTACAGTGAAAAAACGAAAATCACCATTACATAAAATGTTTTTAATAAGAACGTTATTAATGACGTAGCAAGATACAAAATTGAAGTAGACCTCATTAGTATGGAGACAGCTAATTTCACTTCCTTAATTAACAATTCCTTTTACAAATGACACTAGAAAATTACCATCCATCTTGCTGATCACGCAATTTTTTGTAACTTTTCTATTTCGGAGTAGGTATTTTGTTTTTGTTGTTGAAATGTCAACTTGAAACTTCAAGTTTACTTTTTAACAAAGATTACTTTGGTATGACCCTAATAAACGATAACTTCTTAACAAATTTGAAATTGATAAAATAGTAAACACAAGACCAGTCCGTTGTTAATTTGACCTCAGTTATCATTAATGTCATTATCAAATTATGACCATTAAATCCAATGTAAATTAAAGATACATTAGTATATAATACAAGCGATAACATTGTTTACAATGGTATCACTATGTACATATTTAAGTACAATGTTACGTTCATTCGCAAATTCATTCACATTATGATGACTCAAATTCTGTTTATTTTTGTTGCTATTATAAATATGATTCACACGTGTTATACTATAACAATTTTCATACAAACCAAGGATATCATCATCAATATTATAAAAAAAGTACCACCTATTAATAAGTGAACTAAACCACTATCACGTTTATCTATAAGATAATGACTTTATAAAGTTAAGTAGGATAATATCTTGAAAAAAAATACGAACCTTTAAATAAATTAAATGATGATCACTTAAACAAAACTGCACTGTATAACGAAAGCACTTTTAAAGATCTGGTTACACTAAATCACAAAAAGGATCTATTTGAACGATCAATAATCGAAGAAAATGTACGTATAGCGGCGTTGATCGATGCCCGAGCGCAACTGACAAGAAGAATCGCCGAGCCATGCGCCGGCGCAGGATTAACCGACCGAGTTTAAAAGACCACCTTTACTTCAAGTGATACTGGTACTGGAGACTTTTTAACTGGTAGGGTTAAACCGTGTTTATTCACCGTGAAACTAATGTATTTTTAGTAAATACGTAGGGCAGGTAACGACTACTGTAGGGCCAAGGGCTCGATTGTAAAAGTCTGCCATTTTTTACCACATTGCTTAGAACATAGAGATAGTCGATGGAGGTTAGAATAGTAACTAATAATAAAATTATTACATATTAAAAACGTGATAGGATTTTATCAAAAAAAATATATTATAGAATTGATCTTATTACAGAAGAGAAAGTAAGAGTAGTTTTTGGGGAAAACAATAATATTATTAATATAAAAAACTGGATGTAAGAAGAAGAAAAAGAAAATATAACTCAAGGAAGAACACCTCAGGAACGTGAGTAGGTAGGTATACTATTAACGTATTACGTAAAAAACCTGATGTCTCGTTCGAAATTGTAGTAATAAACCGAAACTGGTTTCACTATTAAGATTTCAATTAGATTTTAATAAATTTTCCTGCTACGGTATTACCAAACTGTTGGAAATGTAATAGATAAAAAATTTAATGAATAGATTATGTTTTTGTAAATGCCATTGCTAAGTCCTATAGTAACAAGGAACATGGTAGGTACATACGTAATCAATCAAGTAAAAAGTGCTGTGAAAATGGAAATACTTGTCTTTTACTTTATATATACCTAGGTATAGCCAGGATACACAATTGGAATGGAAATTCAACTGATTACACGATTGTTTTACAATCATTAGTTATAAAATCTTTAGCTTCACTGCCTACAGCTATAGCTCTGACTAGTTATTGTAGTACGATATTACCTACTTACTATCTTTTAAGATTCTGTAAACTTTTTTTTTTGCATTTCTGTTACAGCTTTATGTTCAACAGTTTAGTATTCGACATGAAACTTTTCATAGCAAACTATGTCAAGTCACATGTGAGTGTGATCTTTAAAATCATCACGCTTTTAAGTAAGGGAGCAAGTAAGCACAAGTAGCAAGACAGAAATGGAGAAGTCACATATTACTCAGACCTAATAAAAATATCACTCAACTTTTATTTCAAATCAATCACAAAGAAACGAACACAGAATCACGAATCATCACAATTCGTTCGAGTGTTCTATATTCGGAAGTTTCGTGGATCGTTTGGGTCGGATCGATTTGGATCAATAACACGGAACAGTAGCGGTGTCAACGCACTACACCCGCGCAAGCTGGACGACGCGACGCGACCAATTACGAATCCGTCAAGTGGACTGACATTTATTAGGCTGCTGATATAATTATAGTTTTTTAACCGTCATTCTTAATAATTTTTAAACCTGACATTTATTAAATTGATCTTCCATTGGTATTATCTCCTTTTAAGGGTGAGGCATATCTCTATCGGTGGAACGCGATAGGTTCAGTTGACATATTTCTTTTGGAACATTTTAAACTTAAATTTATATCGGTTGCGTGTTCCATATCGAACAACTTTGATGAATGTGACATTAAAACATATCTTCCTACGCAAGTAGTTGAAGTCAGTTAAGAATGATGGTTCACTTAAGCTTCCGTAGGCGCTAAGTTGATTATTTGTCATACTTTTAAACAACAATTTTACAACTCAATAAAGTTTTAGAATACTTGATTGCAAGCACATTATTTTGTCAAAGATTAGGGTTTAAACAAAATAAAAAAATATCCTAACTCCAGAAAAAGTATGGAGCAGAAGACTAAATTCATCAGGTATTTATTCCTGATAAATATACTTTTCTGCTCCTTATTTTTCTTTTCTTAGTCTGTTATTAGAGGCTGAAAAAAAGATAACGAATACTACAAACATCAAACTTGTGGATTTACGCGCAGAAGAAATAAAACCATTAAAACTAGAAACTAAAATTCCACAGAAGGTGGACCTTAACAAGGATATATTTTACGACTGGATAGCATTAACTACAGCCTCAGGCAACATAAATGATAATTTAATATCGGTAATCTTGTGTAAGAAGAAAATTCTCCATTAGAAAGCGCTAACATATTTCTATCGACGTATTGCTTAACAGTATCAATATCGAATAGAAACTGGTTAAGATTATGATGCATAAATATTCCCAGATCCTGGCTGTAAGTAATGAATTATAATCCGCTGGAGGCGTTAATACATAATTTGTAGCTCGTCTAATAAATAATAATGCACTAAAAGCTTTATTTGAAAAGCAATCGGAAATTTAAACCGTTATTAATTATTGTAAAACCAGATTAAAAGACGAGAGACGTTATACGAGGAAAAAGCAGCAAAAGTACAATTGATGCTAGATTCGATAACATTTCATACAACAATACTGCCAAAACAAACCAAATATGACGCAGAAATTTTCCAAGCCAACCAAAAAACATTGATCAATTGACACGACGAAAAAATCACACACTATAATACCTATTCTCGAATACAATGAGCTAGTAAGACCGGTGAAGGTAATTGAAACCAATGACTCATTAAAGGGGCAAGGGGCAAATCTCCAAGTTTTGTCGGAAGCGGCCTACTAACGGGCGCGTGACGTCGACGAGACGACGCCGGCGGCGGCGCGGCGCTGCGTCATACTACAGACTACTGTATTTTGGATTTGTTTTGGGTTAAGCTTTGAGAAGTATTTACTGCGAAGTGTCTGAGTACGGGAGGAATTTCTGGTAGCTCTGAAGGGAAAATTTATGAATGGCGTGTATTTGTTTTTGTGAGTGATCGTTTGACGGATGGGTCTAGTCAGCGTCATCGTTTTGTTGACCTACTTGCATAAAGGGTTCATAGGTCATGTCATGGTTATGGAATGTAAGAAATATATCTCCAGTAACATCATATTTTTTTGTATCACTTTAAATTTTTAATAATAATAGCAGATCTACCTATCGTCATCATTTACAGCCTTCACATGCCACTTCTGGCAATTGACATTCTCTTTAGTATCTCATCCACCCGGATCCTGTATCAGAACCATATTTGATTCTAAAACATTCTGAAAATCTCTGAACATGTAAGTAACCAAAACTTATGCCTTTGATAGCTTCTTTAAACACCGCACAGCATTTGACATTGCACAGGACATTATTATAACATAAATATTTATACTGTCTACCACTACTGTTTCTTACTTGTATGGTAGCCGAACAGATGGACTAACAGACACTATTGTAAATACATAAGCTGAATATTGAGCCTTACCTTTGTTATCTTACGGTTTAGTTTCCGAAGAGTTTGTACTCCTGCCGAAATTGTCTTTGTTTGGGTTCTGGTTAGGGCTGGCATAGAATTTAGCAGATGTATAGTTCGAGACAGAGACACCTTGGAAATGACAATCTTCATTATTGAGACATGGACAAAGAGCAGTTCAATTTCTGTAATGATCGTTAAAGAAAGATCGCAAACGTCGGCTGCTTCTGCGGTCAAAATGAGAATTTTTCAGCCTAGCAGAATGGTTAAAGTATATAGCATAGTGTGGTTTCTATGTAGGTATATGGACGAAGCTATAGACGACAGTAGCGCATTGGCTTTCTGTAATTTCAGAAATCAGAATGTGAATTTATCAATTCAAATGTGGTTTCTACTTTGTTATACTTATTAAAAATATACCTACGATACTTCATTTTCCTTTTAACTGCAGAATATGAATCACTATTGTTTACGTTTTCGATACAAAATTATATTAAAAGCATATGGCAGCCCTAATAAAGTCGCGACACACAGGCGACAACAGTGAGTCGTTGGGCTAGGTCGCGACGACAGTTTATTTTAAACCGTTTTGACATTTTGACACTCGCGAGTGTTTATTGTAGGACGAATGTCGGAATGTCGATGAGGTGATTATTGTTCTTAATGTTTTAACCTTTGGTATACCTGTTTATTTACATTGTAAAGCATGTATATCACAAAGGGGTAGGCATAGGTATTTAGTCCACCCACATTTCGTCATTAATGATCCGAGTCCCATGTCATAGAGGCAAGTATATTGCTCCGGGTAGTGTCAGCCAATCAATCAGCGTTGTGCTGTGGGCCACACATATTAGCACAGCATCATGCTGAGCAAGAAGCCTTCTTGCCACAGTCACGACGTGCAGCTGCCGATTGATTCTGTTTCGTGCTCGTGATTATTATGTAGATCTATTTTGTCTTTGTTTTTCTTATTACTCGAGTTAATAATGTTTTTGTATGCAAGTGTTTGTGTGACACATAAACCTATTTCTTTTTTTCTTTTCTTTCAGTACTTTTGACTCTAGGCTGTCACTGAGGCTTCGTAGAAGGACCAGTAGAAAGGACCAGTTAATACATCATAATTATGATGTATTAACTGGTCCTTTCTCAGGCCCACAAGCAAAACTTAAATTCAAAAGTGAATCTATTGTATTGATACTATGGACACACATCTTATCTAAATCTCTTGATAACATACATAATATGGCGCCAATGCGATACGAATTAATATCAACAACACTTTATGCAACTTTATCAATGAAGATTTCTTTCAATAGGTACCCATTACTGTATTTTCTAAACGACCTAAAACAAAAAGATAAAGGAAACAAACATTATTTTCGACGCACCTAAAAATAAACGAAAAAAAACTGTCGGATTATAAAATAAATAAATAAAAAAAAGGATTACAGTCATTAAATGAACCTATACTTAGAACGTCAGTATAATTAAAATAAGACGTGACCGATTAAATACCAGCACAAGGTACCTATGTCTCGAGTTTTTTCTCCTAATTTGAGTTCCAGTCAATCGTGCAGCAGGTTATTAAAAACAAATCGAAAACCTTATCGAATTGTATGACTTTGACCTTCATTCTAGCAACAGTTATTGTTGTAAAAAGTAAAATGTCTGCAACATAACCAGCCATTTCATTTTTAAATGGAATAATACATACTTACTGTGTGTTTTTCTACGCCAGATATTCTACGCTTGAACCCCATTTCATAGATATTCCAGAACTTAAATTGATAATCATAAATATAGCACCAGAGATTTTTGCTCAGCTAAGTAAGGAATCCTCCTTACTGCTTACGCTGGAATCAGGAGTTTTTGAAGGAGCAAGAGCACCTGTAGGTACTAGAGTCATGATCTGCCTAGCCTTGTTCAAATTATGTTCCAGTCTAAATGGATGCAGCTGGGTCTACTAGAGTATTAATGCGCTCTTTCACCTCAGTATTCGCCTGTAATGTACCTATCCTTTATCCGCGGCCTAGCTATGTTACTCGTATACTAATTTAATTATATGTATAAACCCCGATGTGGTATTCACAAGAATCACTAGTTAGGGCTTTGGGTTGTTGGTTTGTTTGGGATGTCAGCAATGATGGGGTCCGATAGGGCCGAGGCCGCCGGGGTCGCGGGTTGTTCGAAAGAGATACCGTGGCCCTGGCACAGGCAACTGAAGGAACACGGGTGGGTTTTAGTCAGTAAAAGTCTGACACGCCCCCCGCTCCACCCAGAGCGGGAGCAGTCATTTGATGATTACCCATCAACAAAAAAAAAGGGCTTTGTGTTTAAACTATAAAGTAAAACCACTGAATTATCAGTAAGTACACAACAACTCAGAGAACGTCTGATCGCCACAGAGAGTAGACTGGGATTATTTGAGGTGTTAGGTACTCTTGAGCTGTGCTGTAGGTACATTTAATAGATCCTGTTGGTTTCAATATCTCTCTGCACTACCTAGCAGTTGACGGCCTGCGTAGTCTACTTGCAAAACCGACGCCGTTACAGTGGAATCTTTGATTGCTACGTTACAGGCGAATGCTCCCGGTAAGGGAGCGCCTTTAAAGTCAAAATAATTTTAAGAAAAACGTCTAGTAAAACTACGTGAAGCACTGCAGCGCAAGCGCAGCTTATATCTACATCAGAGACCGGTTCGTTCCGATATAACCTATGACCCGTATATTTCTTTTAAAGCTTTTATTTTACTTTTACTGTCTTTTTTCTCACGGTACCAAACCTTAACCTACATTTTAACAGCATGAAATAAAAATTGGTTTATTTTGCTTTATGACAGTATACCCAGTACCTACATAGGTATATGTATAATGTATGACAGCTAATGGTGCGGTGGCACTACTACAAAATTTGATTAAAATACCAAACATCCTGAGATACCTTAAATAAATTTCCAGTTTTTAAAAGTCTGAACACTAAATAGTATTTTCACGCAGATAGATACTTAGATAAAACATTTATACATAAATTGTGATTTTTTTGACTATTTTTTTTTTGACATGTCTCTGATCAGAAAATCTATGTTAGCACAAGGGAATATGGGTTAACCGAAATATCAGCAGTCAATCAATCCATCCATCACATATTTGACAACCGAGGCTTTCTGAGGGATAGTGTTTTTATATTGCCTGTAAAGAAGAATCATTTGAAGGCCCCTGCAAGTTTAAAGTCAAAGCATGTATTTCAATAACACCATTTGCAGGCACTTTTAAATTGTAATGGAGTCAGTAAATTAATCAGAAAGTTGAAGCTAGTTGTGCGTTTAAAAACGTAGATCTCTATGGAGAAGAACAGGCAATAAACTACATGGACGCTCATGCAGTAGCAGAATTACAGGTTGATATTATCAGAACATTTGCATCTACGGAATCACCTTTCAAGATAAATACTTGGCATACTGTATCTACAGGCTTACAGCATGTCTCCAAAATTAAAGCGAAAAAAGGTCACGCACGTGATAGTTCACTGTAAAACCAGAATATATTTATAGGTATCTGGTCTTTTGTACGCTATGTAATCCGAGTTAATAAAACTGAACCAGTGCCTTTAGCCTACCTAAGTCGCAATACTTAACCAAGCGTAAATACTTGTTGTAATTATAGGCGATACCCATAGAAATATAAAAAACAGGAGAAGTGGCATGGGGGCGTGCCTGTGTCCACGCGTTATGCGCACGCTGTGCCTTTACTCGCCAAATGGCCGTCTCCGCGAACTAGTACGCTTTCGACCGTGGTCACGATAAATTATAAAAATGCCGTGTTGTTCAGTGGTTTCCTGCAAAAACCGAAGTGATATTAAAAACTTCGTATCTCACGGGATCACTTACCATATGTAAGTAAAAGTATTTTACTGTATTTATCTTTAAAATCATAAAAAACAACAAATCGTAAAATATTTCTTGCTTTTACTACGTTATTTTTGTTTTCAAATATCGCAGCGGCTGTACTATTTTTGCAGCAAATACATTGCTCCTTAACCACTACCTTAAGTATGTCGCTAAGCGACTGGACAAGCAATGTAAAAATAACAAAACGATACTTTATTTACGCGGAGCGTCGCATAGTACAGCCGCTGTGTCTTGCGGCGAGATAGTGATGAGGTTAAGATCCACTAAAGTAGGCTATCGATAATAATGTCGATAGCCCAACGAATATTATATTGCTATTATAGTTTATTTTTCAATTTGTCAACCGTTTTAGCCCGGTTGGAACACTTGAAAAGATGACGTTTAAGTACGGTTGGGAAACCTTTGAGAATGTAAAATAATCTTTTTTACTGTTTTTGATTATTTTACAGCGTACCTAGTAGAGAAATGCATAACCAACGGTCGTAAAGTAAGTTTATTAATGTTTAGGTGGAGTGTTTTTGGGTTTAAATTATCGCATCTTCGTGCTATTTCCTTACGTTTTTTTGGTTTTGGTATTTTACTTCCGCTAAAGTCTTTAACTATGCACCACAAGATTCAAATGCGTTGTAGTAATCGGTATGGTTCAGATAAAATATTAGTGATTTTAGCTTAAAATAAGTCAACATATTCATGCTATTTATTTGTTATGCATGAGTATGGTATGTGTTTGTTTTCATATATTTAACTATTTCTTAACTAAGGGTTTTTTGTTAACAACAAAAGCCTATTCGCCTGTTGCCTGCTACCTGCTTACTCATCGTGAGGTTAAGAAGTATAGACCACGCCTTAGGTATGTGAGCGGTGGGATGGAGGAGCAGGGGCGCATTACTCAGTACGTGCGTTGCGAACCGCCGCCTCACCCCTGTCTCAGCGGCCAACTAGTTCCTAGACTATAGACTATAGCTTAAGATACATATGTAAATGATAAATAAGTTCTTATAGTACCTTTTTAGCTTCCCAAAAGATACAAATACAAAATAAGAATGGATTGATGCCACAGTAAGGCCACCTAACTGGTTCCCAACAAAATATAGCACCATATGCTCAATTCACTTTAAGGCAGAAATGTTCCAGCCTCTAAAGAAAACTCGCAGGCTTTTTGAATGGGCAATCCCAAAATTAAGAGTACGTCAAGTACTGAACAAATACCTCCACTTTACAGGTCAGTGAGTAAACACATCATAACAGGGTTCAACAATTCCTATGGTTTCACAGCCTAAACCAACTTAACCGGATTGTTTTAATTTATTGATTCGTGTTTTTTTTTTAATATACATTTTTTTTTTTTATTTAAAATGTATAATACTTTCTGGACATATCATTTTTTATTTTATTTTCAGGACCCCAAATTTTTCTTGTACAGTAATAAATGGAAGTATCGATAACTTTCCGTTTTAGTCAATCACTAGCGTATATGTAAAATAAATTGCTTTTTGCACAACACAATAATAGCGACAGATGTTTTTGTGTGAGTAAGTTGTACGGTGCATGGTAAATGCACGCTGTGTGTGACGAGTTAAGGTTTATAATTGATTGTGTAGTATGTTCTGATTTATGAATTGCAAGTGTGTGCGCGACTTTGTATCTATTGCTTTTATTGAACTACATGTGTAGTAGTGGCGCGGTGGTGGGGCCAACCTAGCGACATCGGGTTCTGATACATTTTCAACTACCGGGCATATCTCCTTCTTTCATATATCTATGGCGATACCAGTAAGACTATTATTATTCTTGGGAATGATATTGAAGCCAAAATTGTGTGCCTTTACGTGCTGATTTGTGTAGTAGTGTTGAAATTAATAACCAGGTCTGCCTTCAGATGTCCAGGGTCTTGAAACGTGTTATTATTTAGTTTAGGTACTACAGAGTACTCAAGAGTCGGATGTAGACCTTTTGTTGTCTATCTATATAAATAAAAAGAGAAGTCCTGACTGACTGACTCATCAACGCCCAGCCCAAACCCTTATTGAACCTAGAAAGAGGTTCCCTTTATAGTGTAGACAAGGAATAAGGAAGGACTTCCCGGTAGTACCGGTCCCGTGGGATATTTTCCGACATCCACGCAGGCGAAGCCGCTGGCAAAAGCTAGTGTATTATATATCAGTATGTTTTTTATCTGACTATCACACAGAAGCAACCAATTCTATAACTGCATGTCTTTATGCATTCATGCATAAAGTCTTAAGTCTTTATGCTTTCTACATGTCCATTCGCTCAGGTAGATCGACACAGTCCACTATTATATTTGTAGCATCACATTTTAAGTCAAATTACAGTCTCTCAAGATACAGGGTAACCTAGTTTGAGAGGCAGGGTTTCCAACATTGTGTACAGAATTTGGTTCTTTGATTTGTATCGCATTGTTAACTATCATAGCTCATTTAAATTGTCCTTATAAATAAACGTGTTCTTCTGTACTTTTATGAAATCAAGTTTTTTATTTTTTATTTTATTTCAAGTTCCAATAATCCAATAGACACTAAACCTCAACTAACCTCCTTCTAAGTTCAAAATCTATACCCATATTATACCACAACAGTCATAAAAACCACCCGCACATTACAACACCACTTACCATTTTACGACAACCTAACAAAAGGTACTTTCCACGCACCCATCTGAAGCTGACCGCAAAGCATGGTGTTTTGACAAATAAACCGGCGGCCGCGCAGGCGTAGCTAGTATGTCAACAATAGAAAGGGCTCGGTCACGCCTCTTACTAAGTAACTGTCGTAACCGCTGCGCTAGGAGAAACCGTGCTTCGGTGCTTGAGTTACATCTGATGTACTTACTTGCTGGTGTTTTGTTACTCTTTTCTAGTTAGGTATTTTACTGTTTTTATTTTGACTAAAGTATAGTCTTGTCAAATCCTGTACAATCCCTCGTCAGCGTCAAAAGCCGCTAAGTAAATATAGTCAGATTTGCAAAGACCAAACGTTATTGTGGATGATTATCAAATGATTTGAAGACATCTTTTCTTGGCTTCATAGTGACGTGACCAGCTAGTTCATCCGGTGATGAATTTGATCCTTTTTAGGTCCAATTTCACCAAACGTTTGACTATAGGACGTTAGTAAATCAGACATTAAAATAAATATCGATGTTAATGGTATTTATGTTCCACCAAAATTAAGAAATTTAATGGTGGATTAGCGCGTGGTGAAACACTACTCTTAATGTCCCGTTAACATTTTAACAGAAGATTAAACTGACTACCAGGTATGGTGAAACTAGGTCTTAGGGCCTATTTCACGATGTCCAATTAGCCACTTCTTACCGAATAAATTCAAAAATGGAACATATTTTGTATGAAATTATCTGCTAAGTAAGTTAATATGAAATTAATCGTAGGTGGTAAAACAGAGAGATGTCAGCAATGATGGGGTCCGATAGGGCCGATGCCGCCGGGGTCGCGGGTTGTTCGAAAGAGATACCGTGGCCCTGGCACAGGCAACTGAAGGAACACGGGTGGGTTTTAGTCAGTAAAAGTCTGACACGCCCTCCCACTCCGCCCAGAGTGGGAGAAGTCATTTGATGATTTACAATCCACAAAAAAAAGGTGATGAAACAGGCCTTTAGTCTACAATTAAAACTAATGTTTCTGATTTCGGTTAAATTACCATTAATTGCTCAAAGTATCTCGCTAGTTGTAAACTAGGTACCGAATAACAACGAGTTAAATAGATCTGAACATGGATATGATAAAAATATTCATTATACATCCTTAGCTCAAAGCCAATACTCTATTTATTGCTTACAGCAGTTACAGCTGATTACAACTTGTGTGGGGCAACCGACACACTACACGTTTTTCTTTCGCACGAGATGTCTTAAATGTCACATGGCTGAATTTGCGAAATATTAATGTTTGTGGTGACAGATCCCTAATCTGGCCAGCTGGTTTCAGACGTTCAAACAGAGTAAGGGCCGATTAATTACTTAGAAAATTGGGTCAAAATACTCCTTTATTTTAATTATGCCACCCATACCACCCATATTCATCATCATCATATACTCAGCGTTTTTCCCAACTTTGTTAGGGTCGACTTCTGAACATCAGTATTTTTTTACATGGAGTGGTTGCTTATCTGACCTCCATCTGCTTATTATTCCTTCAACAAAATTTCAAAGCTTAAATTCCAAACCTATTTTAGTTAAGTAAACAAAACCTAAAACACATAACAATAAATTAAAACAACTTAATAGCCCATATAGAACAATTCACCTACTTTCAACTGAAATAAATTAACAACAGTATAAACTTTCAACCTTCAGTTACTTTAAAAAAAACAGACATAACAATATATCCTTTCGCACATAAACGTTGGACGCGAGACGAATGAAAAGGGGGGAATAAAAAAGGATAACAGATGGCGCCGGTGTCGCGTCGCCGCCTGCGCATGATCGCTTTTTAACACAGAACAGGCTAAGATTCAGAAGGTCTACCATTGGCATTATTGTGTGACTGTAGCCATATCCCGTCTTTTTGTAGAAAACACACGAGATTTCAATACCTATCGAGTTGTTTCAGTCTGATCCCCAAATCGGATCAACCGGTATAGATAAAGTCTTTCCCACTAGTCAACTAGGGGATCCGATTTAAATAAGTCTCCACATTGATCTGTAGAATGAGGATGATTTCTTAAAAGTGACCGATCGACTCGTGACTTAAAGACTTATGTTAATGCTACTCAGAAATGCAAACTCTCGTAAAGAGTTCCTCTTCTCGCTACACATAAAAAGTTCTCACACTTTAACGGGTTCCTGATTTCGAAGCATTGATCAGATTGGTCCTTCTGTGTCTCTCACTTTCTTTTTCGTCCTGTTGACGCCGCTGCAAGGATATTGCATGTTTGTAATACACACGCTAAGGCCGACTTTCGTGAGTTAATGCAACTACCTGTTTTCCGTGATAATAATATTAATTTGCATATAACTGTATTATAATTTCCTCGAATAAGTGAATTAATTAGGATAAAAATGTATTTCAGTGGTGTAACTGTACCTTATTATGAGGTTATTGTTTATTTATTATGGTAATTAGGGTCAATTTATCAACCGTCAATATGTTAATAGGTCATAATATGAATGCTGAACAGATGTGTAATCATAAGCAGTCTTAATTAAGACTTCATACAATTACGTGAGTTTATGAGCTCGTTATCTTGTTCGAGTTTCAAAACTGTCAAAAACGACTTTTAGTCTTGGTTGGTGATAAGTTGATAACATAACACTTGACGTGAAGGTCCATTTTGAAATGATAAACTTGGACAGGTGCTGTTTTAGATCTTGTCAAGTTCTTATTCTAATCGAGTTGATGGTAAATTGTTAAATGCGTTGAGCCAAGTAGGTGGCCACGCCAATCTCGGAAGTTGCTACATCAAATACCTATTACGATCACCGGATCATACCATAGTCACAGAATAATAAAGCTGCAGTAGTTTATCTGGGTAGAGACCTTGAATTAATTACTTACGGCCGCAGGGTAGATAAATACGCGTCCGTCCGTGCGCGAACTGCTGTGTACTGGTACCCATATACATATATGTATACCTACTGAGATTTCGAAGCAAGTCGTTTCGGCCAATTTCATTTCTATGAAGATCTATTACTGCTTACTTTATATACTGTGCCATTGTTTACTATATTTGGCAGGCTGGCACACCGGCGAGAGATGATAAAGTGTGGTGACATTTTGGTTTCCACCTAAGTAATGCAATAAGCGACGTGCATCGAAAGAGATGAAGTAGAGGGGTGTTCTTTTAACACTGCGGGATAATGAACGAGACACAAAAGAAGTTTTACTGTCATAACCTGTCGCAAAGTGTTGGGGATTCCTTAATATCTGAGCCATCAATACAACGCCTTGGCCGATTCCTATAATTTACGGACCGTTATTGATTATAATTATTACTCTTGCATCTTTACCAATAATGAAGATAATGAAGAAAAAACCTCATAGCTTTCCATAGTAGACCCTTCCATATGGAAGTAGCTATCACAGGTAAAATTGGCTTACAAATCTATTTACGAGACCCGTTTGGCAATAAAAAATGCTACCATTGGTAAGCTAAATGAGTAATTTTAGGGTTCCGTAGTCAACAAGGAACCCTTATAGTTTCGCTATGGCCGTCCGTCTGTCCGTCCGCAGCTTAGCTCAGAAACTCTAGTACCTACTAGAAAGCTATAATTTTGCATGGATATACATATTTATCACGCCGACAAAGTGGTACCTAAAATAAAATCATGTAATTTTTTTTTCGATTTAGGGATCCGTTTCTGAATAACGAAATATAAGATATATTAGGTTGGGGAAAAAGTCTTTTCGCATTATAGTATGTATGAACTTAAAATAAAATCTCTTTGGCTATTTGTATCTGGCTGGTTTTGGGATCATTGAAAGTTTAAATTTTAAAGAACATAATTCCAAATTCAAATTAGGAAAATGTGTGATTTTCATTTTTTTTTCGTACTGTCAAGATTAGTGAATCTAATGAAGAAATTCGATACATTTTAAAATTTTACTACAAAAAAGGTAAAAATGCAACGCAAGCCGCGAAAAAAATTTGCGATGTTTATGGACCCAGTGCAGTGTCTGTGAGAGTAGCACAAATTTGGTTTAAGCGTTTTCAATCCGGAAATTTTGATGTCAAAGATGCACGTTGCTTACGGATAAAATGGATGCCATTTTTGAAAAAGTGGAGCAAGATCGGCATATCAGTAGTTACGACGCGACGTAGCTGAAGAACTGGGAATTGACCACAAAACAGTTTTGGCGTATTTGAAAAAAACTGGGTACCTACACAAAAAAGCTCGATATTTGGGTACCTCACGAGCTCACTGAAAGAAACCTAATGAACAGTGTACTCATTTGTGATTCTTTATTACGACGTAATAAAACCGAACCATTTTTGAAGAAGCCGATAACTGGTGATGAAAAGTGGATCACGTACGACAAAAACGTGCGAAAAAGGTCGTGGTCAAAGCCCGGTCAGGCTTCACAGACTGTGGCGAAACCCGGGTTAACTCGCAACAAGGTGATGCTGTGTGTGTGGTGGGATTGGAAGGGCATTATTCATTATGAGCTGTTTTCACCAGGCAGGACCATCGATTCTGAACACTACTGCGAACAACTAATGAGATTAAAGCAAGAAGTTGAGAGAAAGCGGCCGGAATTAATCAACAGAAGGGGTGTGGTTTTTCATCATGATAACGCTAGACCTCACACATCTTTAGCCACTCAGCAAAAATTAAGATAGTTTGGCTGGGAGGTGTTAATGCATCCGCCGTATATAGTCCAGACCGTGCACCTTCAGATTTCCACCTGTTTCGGTCTCTTCAGAATTCTTTAGGCAGTGTCAGGTTAACATCACGAGAGGACTGCCAAAACCACTTGTCGCGGTATTTTAATCAGAAGTCCCAAAATTTCTATAGCAATGGGATCATGTCCCTACCTACAAGATGGCAAAAATTTATCGAACAAAATGGTACCTACTACATACTTTAGATAAATGCAAATAATGTATATTAAAAAATGTTTTGAATTTTCTTAAAAAATGCGAAGAAACTTTTTCCCCAACCTATTATATAATAACGAAGTTAAAAGGAAAACTATCACAGCTACGTAGGCTTTTCAAGTTTACGAGTAATAGTCAACCACCTTACATTTGCAGTTGGAATGTATGGGAGACCATGTTTTTCAATTACAGTGTTAAGTTTGTTCTCGAAATAAATTCATCCCAACTATGGAACCCTTCATTGTGCGTGGTCCGACACGCACTTGGCCAGTTTTTTTTTTATAGGAACTGAGCATTATTGTACCACAAAAACCTTGATAATCACCATCATATAAATAGGTACCTACACTCGAAGATTGTACTCTTATCATTTGATGTCATCCACTTGAAAAACCAAGGTTTCCTTTACTAATATCAAAAGACAGCGTGTTATTTAAGACGCAAGGTATTTGCGGTTGTAACCAATGTTCAGCCAATCAGGTTTTATTAACAGTATGAGGAAGTCGGCGTCGCTTGCGGTGTTCCGGCTCTTGTACTGTTATACAGAACTGATATTATTGAGACTTGGTGATATGACTATTGCTTAGTTTCTTTACAAAACCATTAGGTAAGTACCATCGGCAAACTTTCCGCTGAACCACTTTTCAACCTTATTGTAATAATCATAACCTAAAAATAACAAAATTATATACTAACATAACTAAAGCTATTAAAAAACTAAAACATGGCGTCGAAAAATTCCTCCGCATCGCTGTCTACTGGTAAAGTACCCAAGAGACTGGCGGCATTGCCACGTTGTATGGCAATGCTAAGCCTCTGGCCAAGGTAAAAGCCAGCCCTTGGGTCACGGGAACTGTTAACCAGCCGTTTGGAGATTTCGTTGAACAAACTATGAGCACTCGGACCCCACCGCCCAAGGGTTTCAACCCCAAACGGCTCGAAAATATAATTACCGATAAGGTTATTATACTTCCGCCGCTTGAGATTTTCCGCAGCGGCAGCAGCAGTGCCAGCACAGCACGCAGAGCCAGGAAGATGGGATGGCGCAAGAGTATCAACACACGTTGCGTCCCACACTAAAGGCCTTACCAACTTCCATGGAAATAAAGACATGCCGTCCGGTCTCTTGCCATCGTCGCGTGCCAAGCCATTGGGTTCTAATACAGCTGGAACGCCGACGGTGACAAGGGCTCGTCGGATGATGTCATTGATGTTCGCGTGCCATGCTAAGCGACCCGCACTTCGGCTGCAAGACAGGCCGTGGTGTCCGAGGCTGTTGACAACTTCGCCACAGTGACAGCGATGAGGAGAACAAGAAGGAGCTCCTAGTCGCAGGGAAGCAGCGAGGCGGAAAGTAGACGGTAGTGCATGAAGCCACAGACCCGACTCCCACTTACCCACAGCCAGCAGACGCGCACGCTCCGCAGTAGTAGCAGACGTGTCAAGTAAATTGTTCTGTACTATTCTGCAGAGCGGCGCATCCCACCGTCTCAGGGAAAATGGATTGTCGGGTGGGTCTAAATTCAGGCAAGCGAGTCTCCAGGCATCTATAGCCTCGGTGAAACAAGGCACTTCAAAATTAACCAGTGTGGAGGCTAGGATTTTCCTGATTAATTTTTCTGTGCCGTGGACCGAGGATATGAATGCCGGTAAACTAATACTAGAAATTCTGCGGACGCCGAAGCCTCCCATACGAATGGGAAGAGTAGCTTGTGCCCAAGCGCGGTCGTCCATGGCCACATTTAAGATCGAAATCAACCTTACTGCATTAGTAATAACGTCGAAAAGTGGTTCACCGAAAAGTTTGCCAATGGTACATAAATTGTTTTTGAAGTAAAAGAAAATACTTTTGAAATCAGGCTGGAAAATAATGCTGAAATATTATCAACACAAATAAAACCAGATGGGCCAGGGTCTTCATGCAGTGGATGCGTGAAGACGGGCGTCATCACCGAGGCAGGCCTAAGAAACGCTGGCGCGACGACCTAGACTTGTTCTCGACTTCTTCTGCCTAGCCTTTTCCCAACTATGTTGGAGTCGGCTTCCAGTCTAACTGGATGCAGTTGAATACCAGTATTTTACATGGAGCGACTGTCTATCCGACCTCCACATTCCACAACCCAGTTACTGGGTAATACGATACCCCTTGGTAAAACTGGTTGCCAGACTGTCTGTCAAAGATCCACGAATGACAGCCGGGACCAACGGCTTAACATGCTTTCACCCACCCACCGAGCAACCCCGGCAATCGTAGCTTAACTTGATCGATCGACCCGTGCGGCTGTTATTACTTAGTCACAAGCCCGTCAAGACTCGTTCTTGACTGATTGAATGAAAAAGTAGCTGCCCAACAGTGACAAAAGGTAGGTTAAAAAGAAAATATTTTAGAATGTATAGTAATTATTGTGTACCTACTTACTTATATCAAATTAAAGTTGTTTTGCGCTTGGACGTGAAGTTTCGGACACCAGTCCGATAACATAATACAAGTGATGGTGTCTTTCTTCTAGGGAAATTGATCTTACAAAAGGCATTATGTAGGATTGTAGGCACAAGCGTCAAATCATTGTGAGCGTCAAGATGACGGGATCGACATATTACCCCATAATAATACACAGGCATATCACACATATTCGACCTTATAACTCACACAATTCTCAAACAAACCTTCAAATCATACATTTCAACAGCTTCATACCTAACAGCCTCACAATAACTGTAATAAGCTCCGACAGTGAGAATTACAGTGTTCTCGTAATATTACCGCAGCGCACGCGCATGGTCGGCCAATGAATGACGCCTGTCTAATGGAGGCACGAGATATGGTAATAAAGTTAGTAGGCATGGTAAAATGACGCTACGAGTAGTTATAAATACCATTAGTGGTTACGGTGAGGAATGGTCTGGTTGTAATTACTATTTCATTCGTACGGGTTTTAGGTGATTTCGTATCTAAGCACCTAGTTGTCCGACTTCTAGATATTCTACGATCAAAAATCCCAATACATTCTTAAATCTTCAATAATCATGGTAAAATGACGCTATGAGTAGTTAGAAATACCATTAGTGGTTACGGTGAGGAATGTTCTGGTTGTAATTACTATTTCATTCGTACGGGTTTTAGGTGATTTCGTATCTAAGCACCTAGTTGTCCGACTTCTAGATATTCTACGATCAAAAATCCCGATACATTCTTAAATCTTCAATAATAAAGATTGAAGTCTGAATTTCCCTTTCTTACTTTTCGCTTTTGATAAGCATTTTTTAACCGACTTCAAAAAGGAGGAGATTCTCAATTCGTCGGAACCTTTTTTTTTTAATTTTTTTTTTATGTACGAGTATGTTCCTCGATTACTCGAATATGGCTGGACCGATTTGGATTTTTTTTTGTTTTATTCGAGAGGATATACATCAAAGTTGGTCCCATATAAAATTGATTAACTTTACTTGGGTAGTTTTTGAGTTAGATTCAATAATACGTATTTTTTCCCGACTTTTATATGGATGATGTTCTAGTTTGTTTTGCAGATAGTGATATTAGAATTTGCGTAGGGCCGGTACCACGACTAAAAAGTGAAAAATAAAATCTTTTTTACAAAAAAAATACAACTGACTTCCAAAAACAGCACTACAAAGTGAAAAATAACTTTAATTTCGGAAGTCGGTGGCAAAAAACGAAAATAAATTTAACCAGACACCGACTTCCGGAAGTGAAGTTATTTTTCACTTTGTAGTGTTGTTTTTGGAAGTCGTACGTAAAAAAGTTTTTTTTATGGAACCTAGTTAAGAAGTCTTCAGTAAATATGGAAAATGTTTTGTTTCAATTTTTTCTTAGTACATTACCAGGACACAGATTTTGTCCAGTCACGCGTGTATCAATAACAGACAGTTCACGCGGCTCAAATCCATCACAAATAGAAGCGTAACTAAAACAACGAAAGAAAAAACACGATGCGGCATTTTAGAGCTCACACGCTTTTTAATGCTAATCACTCCTATATTTTTATTCCAAAGCGTAAATAATTGGGCATTTTAATAGCAAGAGTTAAAAACTCGTTAAACAGAAAGTAGGCAGACACCTACTACCAAAGTACGAGTACTTCTTAAAATTGATTGAAGTAAAATTACAAGTGTCAATTAAGTCTTGGTTTTGGTACTTGACTATGTAAGTAATTAAGTTTGTAATCATTTCTGCCTGCAAACCACAGTGACGAAGCAGAATGTCTGTGGTGTTTGAAATTAATGTTTGTACACAAAGCTATTTAGGTAAGCAACACAGTACAAACT
Organism: Cosmia pyralina; assembly: GCA_946251885.1. Lineage (NCBI taxonomy): Eukaryota > Metazoa > Arthropoda > Insecta > Lepidoptera > Noctuidae > Cosmia > Cosmia pyralina. The sequence continues at coordinate 16,461,990 of OX276342.1, read as the reverse complement.
TTCTTATAAGTACTGTTTAAGTACATACCACATCGAGCTGTCAAAGGCGTCAATCTACAGGGTTATTGGTAAAACACCAGCAACCTCTTAAGGAGTCATTGTACTCATCATTATGAACAACTTTTACTATGGGACCAAACCTGAGTACATTTATCGACATCAAACTCATCAAAATGTTCCCTACATTTTCACAGCTGATTTTTTTTCGCGATTTCAGGTTTGGCCCCATAGTAAAAGTTGTTCATAATTATGAGTACAATGTCCCTTTAAGAGGTTGCTGGTGTTTTACCAATAACCCTATATACTAATAGTTTGGTTTAAGAGTTTGTTTTTTTGTTTGTTTGCATGTTTGAACGCGCTTGCTTATCTCTGGAAAAAAGAAAAAGAAAAATTCTTTTTGCATCTGATAGCCCAATTCTTGAGGAAGGCTACAGCCCATTTCACATCACGCTAGGACCCTTAGGAGCTGAGCAAAAAGAAAAAAAATGTAAGAAATAACGCTAAGCGAAAGCGAAGTAATATTGGGTCGGGCGAAGAAGAAATTACACGCGGACGAAATCGCGGGGAGAAGCTAGTATAGTAATATGTATGTATAAGGCATCTACAGAACCCAGCTTTCCATCGAAAGTGTCACCAATCAAGTGCCACAGTATAGCTACGAATTATCTTTCGGGGCAAAAATTTACAGATTTGTGGCTACACACGGCTGCAACCATCTTACTGCGACATATTATATACCATCTCTCTTCTACTTAGTTGAAATGATAAATTATATTTTATTTCGGTAGTTTCTGCCACCCTAGGAGAAGACGTCAGTTTATTTTTTTTTTCAATTCAAAATATTTATTTCGGACAAGGTATATCCATATTTTGGTTAGTGACAATATAGGTATGTACTTACAAAACTATGTTAGTAATGACATATTATAATTAAACGTTAATTGGGCAACACCATGACCAATGAATAAAATTCTAATGTAGGTAAGAACTTTATGTAATTTCTGTTCCAGTTGAAATCAATCAATTAATCTGCCTAGCCCTTTCCTAACTATGTTGGGGTCAGCTTCCAGTCTAACCGGATGCAGCTGAATACCAGTATTTTATATGGAGCTATTGCTTAACTGACCTCCATAACCCAGTAACTGGGTAATACGATACCCCTTGGTAAAACTGGTTGTCAGACTTTCGGGCTTCTGACGACCCGTAACGACTGTCAAAGATCCACGAATGACAGCCGGGACCAACGGCTTAACGTGATCTCCGAAGCACAGAGGAGTCTCGGTATGTAAAGATGGTCACCCATCCACGGACCAACCCCAAGCGAAGCTTAACTTGTTGGATCGACCCGTACAGCTGTTATTACTTAGCCAGAAGCCTCTTCTATATAGTTGAAATGATGAATGATATTTATTTCTGAAAATTGATTCATAAAAACTTTTTTACAAAAAAATACAACCGACTTCCAAAAACAACACTACAAAGTGAAAAATAACTTTAATTTCGAAAGTCGGTGTCTAGTTAAATGTATTTTCGTTTTTTGCCACCGACTTCCGAAATTAAAGTTATTTTTCACTTTGTAGTGTTGTTTTTGGAAGTCGGTTGTATTTTTTTGTAAAAAAGTTTTTATTTTTCACTTTTTAGTTGTGTACCTACCCCACACAAATTCTAATACCACTACCTGCAAAACAAACTAGAACATCATCCATATAAAAGTGAGGAAAAAATACGTATTATTGAAGCTAACTCAAAAACTACCTGAGCAAAGTTAATCAATTTTATATGGGACCAACTGTGATGTATACGCTCTCGAATAAAACAAAAAAAATCCAAATCGGTCCAGCCATCTTCGAGTAATCGGGGAACATACGTAAAAAAAAAAAAAAGTTCCGACGAATTGAGAACCTCCTCCTTTTTGAAGTTGGTTAAAAAACACATACACAGCAAAAATTATTTAATTATGTTTGAAAACTAGATGAGATCGGCGTTTCCTATCCGACTACCTATATGTATACTTTGAGAAGAAACACCAAAACAAACTCAGAGGTTTCACCATTATCTTAAACTTCGTAACGTAACTTCGTATCTTCTTAATAAGATATGTTTCAGATGTCCGCGTATTAGTACTCGTAAGAAAACTCTCTTCTGCATTCCCTTTACTAGAACTAACTATGGTGCTAACACATTTGTAAAACGATCTTGTCGTTCATATGATAAATTAATGGCTACTAGTGAATGTGATTGTATGGATATTTTTCACGTTTCCCTCTCAAAATTCAAGAAGTCTGGTTCGAGACGTTCTTGCAGCAAAATTATGATTTGTATTTGTGTGTTGTTATTTTCATTTTCATTGTTAAATCATGTTGAGTATTTTTCCTTTTGATAGCAGCCGTCATACTTTCTAAATTATCAAAATTTGTATTAATAATGTGTGGAAACTGTTTTGGATTATGTATTGCTATTTTGTACCGTTTTCTTATATTATTGTACCTGTTTGTTTCCCAAATAAAATAAAATAAAATAAAAAATAAACTTAAACCATCCTAACTAATCACTACATAGTATAAAACAAAGTCGCTTCCCGCTGTCTTTCTGTCCCTATGTATGCTTAGATCTTTAAAACTAAGCAACGGATTTTGATGCGTTTGTTTAAATAGACAGAGTGATTCAAGAGGATGGTTTATATGTATAATAAACGTGGGCGAAACCGCGGGCAAAAGCTAGTATAATATAAATGTGAAATTGAGTTTGTTTATTTATTACGCTTTCTTGCTAAAAAGTCTGAACGGATTTGGATGAAATTTGGCATTTGGGTAGACCAGGACCTGTACAGCTAGTCGCTAATATTTCACCACCTCAAGCTAAGAATCTACTCGAATACCTAACATTATAAACTAAAATTACTCCTTTCAACTTTAAAGACCCAATTACTCTTGGTACTCGCGTGTACCAACTAACACAGCGAGGTGTACTGCCGCAAATTATATCAATTACCTTTCATATTACACCTATATTGAAAGTTATTATGGAAATCTAAAGGTCAAACTTAATAAAAATACGTGCCCAGAGCCCTGTCATTATGGAAACTCAACAGTGTAGGTGAAAGGTGTTATGGTTTTCGTACAAGTACTGCTGTGAAGGTTTTCTGGCAGCACTGAGACGTCAGGTCAAAAGTGTTAAAGCGCCTAAATGTTCGTTAGTCATGACATGACTGAATGAGGAACGAATGATTGAAACGAACGATGAAAGTCATCATAATATTAGGTCTTTACCTATGAAATTGCCGTTCTGCAGTACTGGCCATTTCAAATCAAAATAATTTTTGTTTGGCTAAGAATTCTAATTTCAAATTAATTTTATTTTAAAAACATGGATTTTTTTTCCAAAAGTAGTCATTTGTTTTTTGATTAGTGTTACATTTTCATCGCATTTCAATCTTATTCGTCATCATGGATACGTTAAAAATTCGAGAAATTATGGAATATGAGTACCGTCGTGGCAGCAACGCGGCACAAGCGGCACGCAACATCAACGACGTTTACGGAGCTAACACTACAAACCAACGCACCACTTGTTATTGGTTTGCTCGCTACCGTTCTGGAAATTTCGACCTGAAAAATGAACCTCGCGGTCGTCCGAAGACTTTGGTCGACAATGACGAATTAAAGGCGATTGTGGAAGCTGATGATACACAATCTACGGCTGAATTAGCAGCAGCTTTCGACGTTAGCGTCAAAACAATATTGGTCCATTTGCGTCAAATTGGCAAGGTAAAAAAGCTTGACAAATGGGTGCCCCACGAACTCAATGATCGCCAGCGCGAAGTACGCGTCGAGACGTGCCTTGCACTGCTCAACAGACACACAAATGAAGGAATTTTGAACCGCATTGTTACCTGCGATGAAAAATGGATTCTGTTTGATAACCGCAAGCGCTCAGCAAGTTGGTTGGATCCTGGTTCAGCACCTAAACAATGCCCTAAACGAAAACTTACCCCTAGAAAAGTGATGGTCACTGTTTGGTGGTCTAGCGCCGGTGTGATTCATCACAGCTTCTTACCAAATGGGGTGAGTATTACTTCAGATGTGTACTGTGAAGAACTGAACACAATGATGGAGAAGCTGGCACATCTCGTCCATGTCCATCTCGTTACCATAACACAAACATTAGGTTGCTTAGCTTGGGGCTAGATGGCGTTGTGTGATATATATGTCCAAAACATCTCCAACCAGCATTGGTCAATCGCTCGTCTCCGCTGCTCCTGCACGACAACTCGCGACCTCATACTGCACAGCAGACGGTCTCCAAGTTGCAAGAACTGGGGTTAGAAGCTCTCCATCATCCGCCCTACTCACCAGACCTTGCGCCTACAGACTACTACTTTTTCCAGAATTTGGATAACTTCTTGGCGGGAAAAAAATTCAATACCCGAGAGACAGTACAAAATGCCTTTGAAGAATTTGTTTCCTCCCGTTCAGCTGATTTCTTTAAGAAGGGCATCAATAAACTGCCACTGCGTTGGCAAAGATGCATTGATTGCATGGGTGATTACTTCGATTAATACAAATAAAAAATGCATGAAAAAAATTCGTTTAAATTTTTTCATACAAAACGGCAATTTCATAGGTAAAGACCTATTATCTATATAAATAAAAAGTGAAGTCCTGACTGACTGACTCATCAACGCCCAGCCCAAACCCTTGGACCTAGAAAGCTGAAATTTTACACAGAGGTTCCCTTTATAATGTAGACAAGGAATAATGAAGGGATTCCTGGTAGTACGTCCCCGTGAGATATTTTGCGACATCCGCGCGGGCGAAACTGCTGGCAAAAGCTAGTTTTATAATTAATTGTCGAAACGGAAGACCTCTTGTCAAAGTGGTGCCAACTGGTGGCGTAAATGTTCATGAAAACCGTCGTTGACTGCACGTTGGTTAGATGACATCGTATTCTATTGAAACTCCGTACTGCGCTAGGCCTGTTGACCACTGACGTGCGGTCGACTGTACAGAGGCTAGCACATCAAGCTACCCCAATCTGTCAAATTTTCCCAATTGAATATGAACCTTATCCCTTTGAGGTAAAGTTGAAAATCTATCAAAGAAATTTGACAGATTGGGGTAGCTTGATGTGCTGGCCTCTGTACCTACATACTTTTTTAGGGTTCCGTACCCGAAGGGTGACAAACGGAACCCTATTACTTGGCCTACGCTGCTGTCCGTTCGTTTGTCTGTCAGCGGGCTCATGGACCGTAATATGTAGTCAGTTGAAATTTTCATAGATTGTGTATTTCTATTGCTGCTATAACAAAAAATAATTAAAACAAAAAAAGTTAATAATTAAAGGGGTCCCCGTACAAGAAACGTGTTTTTTTTAACTGAAGTATTTTTTTTAATATTCAGTGTTAAATATTGTACGGTGGTACGAAACCCTTGGTATGCGAATACGACTCGCACTTGGCCGGTTTTTATAAACTTTAAAATGTAAAGAAAATCATGAATATTGATCTTATCTTTTTTTATTAGATCTATCTTGAACCAGGAAATTTATTGAGAAGAAAAACAAAAGGTCGACCCGTCGAAAAAATTAAGCCCTTCATGTCCAGTCCAGCTTTTCGCATGATTGACTCTACTAAGTTGAGTTGAATAGTTTAAAGGAGTAACTACACTTATTCAGCTCAATTCAACTTTTGTCCATAGAAAAAAAGAAACAGTTTTGTATGGAGATGCGTACGCATCTGTTCAGCTAAGAAAACCGAACGGATGCGTTTAACTTTCCTCGTCGTTCCATACAAAACTGTTTGTGAATTGAGCTGAATAAGTGTAGTTAGTCCCAAACTGTAAATAGTTGCACGCAGTCTAAGTATTATCACAATCCTAATGATACTCAATATAAATCGTGAGGCAATGCAAGGAGAAATCATAAGTACCTACTAGTCGAGAAGTGCCTTTAACAGTGACTACAAAATATTGAAAGATATAGAAACTGCCACAATGAATTATCATCAAGTACAGGTAGGCTCAGTACCTAAACTTTAAAATGCAACACGGTACCTAGCAACTCGATAACTTCCGATAGCATCATAATGTCACCAATCAAGAAGAGAATGCAACAGTACACATTGCCAAAGCGCTTCATATCAATACATTTATCATGCAACCTTATTATTTACCGACGAAAAGGAGGAGGTTCTCAATTCGACACGTTTGTTTTTTTTTTATGTCGCAAACTTTTTACAGTCGTCCGATTTGAGAAATTTTTGTTTTATTCGAGAAGGTACCTATACATCAAAGTTGGTCCCATATAAAATTGATTAACTTTGCTTGGGTAGTTTTTGAGTTAGCTTCAATAGTACGTATTTTTACCCCACTTTTATATGGATGATGTTCTAGTTTGTTTTGCAGGTAGTGGTATTAGAAGTCGTCGGAAGTCGGTGGCAAAAAACGAAAATACATTTAACCAGACACCGACTTCCGAAATTAAATTTATTTTTCACTTTGTAGTGTTGTTTTTGGAAGTCGGTTTTATTTTTTTGTAAAAAAGTTTTTATGTTAGTTCCGTTACGTAGGTGCACGGCATCGTTCATAGCCCCCGATGACGGGACAATGGTTAAAACCCAATGGGAATCCAGGTAGGAGGGAGGAGGCGAGCCTGCTGTGAGAAACTTAGGCTGAAAGGTGAACGCAAACTTGTCCACGCCGAACGAAACGAAGTTCCTAGTAATTCTTCCGGCGATTCGTCCGATTCGACGCGGATAGGATTTCATACAAGTCTGTAATTCTAAAATTCGATTCTTTCGGATTCTTCGCTTCCTTCGGCTGTGAAAAGTGTGTGTTTACCTTAAGAAAACAAAGTTGTTATGCCGTTTACGTGTGGCGAGCATGCTCATAAAACCTAGATGGATTCCTCGTTTTCCGAAAGCTTAACTGTTGCAGGATGTTTGGGTTTAAACTGAACTAGACACATCAAAATCATTTGAATGCTTCAAAATCAGTACCTACAATAGCGGACATCCAATCCGTAATTATTAGGTAGGTGATTCCAGCTAAAGCTTTTTAGTAAAATGTAAACCTTAATGGTAGCCTCTTAGCTTTGTTACTGTTGCCTCTATGGTCGCCCAAAGCCATACCCAACCTTAACATTTTCAACACCGGTCTACAAGTAGGTACCTTCAGTAGCTGCAGCCTGGTTGCCCAACTAAGTCTCGTATTACGCACGTTTATTGCCATTAGCGGCTTGTCTTGATCGAGATTGATTGGTAAGTAAAAAAATAATTGCCTTCGTGGCATAGACGCTTATTTATACCGATGGGAATGAGGCGATGGTAATCATTCAACGGATACTGGCATAGGTAGCGTTTCGAAATCTTTGACACTTTGTTTGTCGGTATGTAGGTTAAGAAGGGTTTTGATTTTAAAAATAAAACTCTAATTTCTCAATTCAGGCCCCCCTGGCCTTCATTACAGTTGATTGTATTTCTTAGATACACTAGCAGCTCTACCATACATACTTTGGCTTGATACAAATATTGTCAGAAATCAATATTCTGTACAATTCATGTCGTATGAAAGGACCGACTAAACGGTCTTGATTTTTTAAACCAATAAGCAAAGGCTCGTGTTTAAACGCCTACCAGAAAAGTACTACTACCAAAACTTCTAAATACCTGCCAGAATGGATAAATGCTTACCAAAATGGATAAATGCTCACCAAAATTAAAACAATTTTATTGTGAAATTATAACTTTAGAAAACTGACAGCAGGCCGACGGAGCCCCGCTTAGCGGGGCTCCTATTTCTGTCTGCAGGGTTTAAAGGAACTTAACCAACCAAACCTCGAAGTGCCCCTGACGTCAACCGTCTAGGGTTAGGGTTTTCGTCAGCAGGTCGACGCAGATTTGGTGAGCATTTATCCATTTTGGTGAGCATTTAATTTTTTTGGTAATCATTGTATTTAATCCCATAAGCATTATGCGTCAATTGTTGTTGGTACCAAATGAGTATTAACAAAAATGAATAATACAAATTGAAGCCTTTAAAGGCTAAAACAATCTTCAAGCACCAACAAGCATCCAAACCATAATTATTTCTGCAACATTGTCTACATAAGGCTTCAGAATAATTTCATATTAAATATTTAATATGTAGAACCGTTACCACGAATGGAACAGACACTGCTAGAGGTAGGTACATAATATCCATGGGAACGAACAGCCACAGGGTCACATCTACGGCATAATACCGTTTAGTGCATAATCAATTTCGTGAAAGCCGACCACGATTCTATCTTGGAAGTGTGACAGTGCCATTGTACCTTCAATGATGACCCTTTAACACCCTTTATCATCCAATTAACATAGTTGTGTCACGTGTGGTATTTCGTATAGGTAGATGATAATTGAGTTAATACTGAATAGGAAAGTTCTTAAAATAATATTTAATCATACTAAATGCACATGGGGCTTGTTGCTAAGTAATAACAGCCGCACGGGTCGATCGAAAAGGTTAAGCTACGCTTGCCGCGGTTGGTCCGTGGATGGGTGACCATCTTTACATACAAAGACCCCTGTGCCTCGGAAAGTAGATTGTTACGACCATCAAAGATCCACGAATGACGGCCGGGGCCAACGGCTTGGCCCCGGCTGTCATTCGTAGATCTTTGATAGTCGTTACGGGTCGTCAGAAGCCCGAAAGCCAGACAACCAATCTTATCAAGGGATATCGTATTATCCAGTAACTGGGTGTGGAGGTCAGATACAGTCGCTGCATGTAAAATACTGGTATTCAGCTGTATCCGGTTAGACTAGAAGCCGACCCCAACATTGTTGAGAAAAGGCTAGACAGATGATGACTTAATGCACATGAATAGGACGTACACTAGACGAATGTTAAAGCAAAAGTTTTTAAGAGCTTTGATTTATAAATCTTACTTTGTCCCCGAACAATTTGGAATAAGGGCAAGAGAATGATGAATTCGTACTGAATGAAAGGTAGACTATTGCAGGGGTGATCATTGAGCCCACAGCGGAACTGGTCTCAGAGAAAACATCATCATTGCATTATTAATGGTACCTACCTATAGTATTTTTATCTCATGAAGCGACACGCGCTTTACTCGTGGTTACCAAGTGAAGAAACACGGTGTGAATGTGTGTGTAAGTGCAGGAGCCGTCAGTGACAATGGCAGTCGGAAATGACTTTTGTCATCACGCACACATTCACTGCGTGTTCGTAACTTGGTCACCACATGCAAAGCGCGTGTCGTTTCGTGACATAAAAATACTGCAGCTATTGAGTGGTATAATTCGTTGCATCCTATGCAGCGGTGCCTTAAGTACCGCTAAGGCAAAATAATTGAAAGCTATCCAAAAACTTCTACGTAAATAAACAAATATTCGCACATATTTTCCAATCATATTTCCTACCACACAACTCCAACCCGTCAAACAGTTCCGAAACCCCACAAAAGTTTATAGCAGCGAAAAATGTCAAAAAACCGACTTGTGGGCAAACACTGCAGTGCATTGGTGAAATGTTTGACTGTAGTTGTGTGGTGAACAATACGTCTGTTTACCGTCTGCGAGCCTAGTGGTGCGTGCCACTGCTGTTTGTACTGTAAACAACGAAAAATAGGGAAAAACGCGGAAAAAGCTGCACTCCGATATAACGAAATTCAAGTTATTGGTGGCTGTTTTATGTAGCTGTGTAACTATGGGAGGATACTTCTCTTGTTGCATACATAAATACGCATAAACAGTGCAGTGTGTAGGTACTCCATTTGTCAATGGTACGAGTTGTGATTTCAAGAATGTTCCATTAGGTTTTTGTTGTGTTGTGGGTTTCTATATTAAATTCCCCATTTGTAAAGCGCTAAACTGAACTGTATCAGGACTTCATGGCAGACTTTGGGGAGTCGGCTATTTTGTGATCCAAACATCGTAAATTTTCAAGGAAACTATACCTTTCCTTTCTTGTTCCCATCCAGAGTACCAGAAGTTAATTTTCGCAATGTTTGATATTTCTGGTAACGATCAACAATCGTCAGAACACATCGTAAAGCTGTGATGTGTAACGTACGCTTCCGGATTGTTTTCAGAGCCCAATGTTGAACAAAACAAACGCATTATCGAGCATGACTCAATGAAAGATCAGAGACATGCCTTCATAGCACAATAAAACACCTACTTGAAGTTTAAAGGTTGTGATAAAAGCCAGATAGAACATCTTCTGGCACTGCTTCAAGAGCTGATCACACGGAATCTGGTAATAATAAATAATTAACTAGGATTATAACGAAGAATCAGTTGGCTTTGTTCGAATGTATTTTAAATACCTATATTAATGTAACACCACTCTTTAAAATCTTCATTCATCTGTACAGCAAAAGTTAGATTAGGTTAGGTTACCTAAGACCAATGGGTCAACCCGAAAAAATAACACGTAGGACTAAAAAGAGGCCGCCTAAATACCTAGGTAATCACGAAAGTTCATAAATAATGATAAAAGCTGCAGATTCCCGAAGTTACATCACACCTTCGAAATTTGAACAAATTGTCAGCATTAAAAGAACTTGTTCTTAAGAAAATGCCATTAGAAAAAAGAATAAAAGTCACTTACCAGCAAAAGGCACATCGCACACGTACTCTTCCACGCAGTTGTCAGTGTTCCCGCTCCTGTCTGTGGCTCCACTGGCCACTGACGCTGCTGATGCTGCTCGGAGGAGGTTCACCTCCGTTTCTGTCTGACTGTCGCGGAGGACCGACCTTCGTTTGTATTCCTGGCGGGAGAAATGGCGAATGAGGACCAGACATGAGAACACTTAAGTTTTTCCTCAATTTTATGTATTATCACATGGTGCATAGTTTTTTTAGTAATTCAGCACCAACAGAGTTAGAGATCAATACTTACACAAGAACCTTTTCTCTGAGAGACATGCCTTGATATAGCTTAAAGAAAACTTTCAGAGACTCGATAATCTGGCTGCATCTGGTTTGTCATCAGGAATATTGTGGACAAATACGAACTGCCGATCTGTACTACTTATCAATGCTAATCAATTAGGTAAATGTGCTGGCAATATCATCAAATAACCCTATAGTGTCACACATTTTAGAAGCAGCAGCTATGTCAAAAAGAATTTCGTTAACTTTCTTGTTATGGTAATAGTGATGCCCGAATGTCCAATATTAATTAACAGTAAATTGTTTTCAATAAAAAGTGGCTTTTATGTAGTTCTGATTAAGTGGTCTAATTAAACCAGAAGCGACTTTTTGAATACCAGATGAACGTGGGATCCCATACGATTGCCACATTAAATCATCATAACATGCCTATATTCCTAAAAGGACAGTTAGGCCTGTATGACACATACCATGACACGTGTTAGCTTGTACAACACTATGCGAGTAGCTTGCATGACATTGTTTCATTCACCAATCAAAAGCTAATACGGTACATTAGCAAGCAAGCTACTTGCATAGTTTTGTAAAAGCTACTATGTTTATTAAGGCTCCCGAAGACAGGCGCGACGGCGATTCTGGTCGAACAATTCCCACGAAGTTCTCATAGAATAATTTTATTGTTCTAGGTACTAGTCGTGTCGAGCCAGTCTGCGGGCGTGGCCGTGGATTGCAGAGGATCGAACCCATAAAACCACGATGAACAATCGCCCTTGCGACTACTTTTGACCAACGAATCAGTATGAAATAATCACAAAACAAAAAGAAATTAGGTCTTCAGGTTTTAAAACCACTGGGTGTGGTTTTCACGAGGCATAAAGTAGCATTCATGCACTTTGGCGATAAACTCAATTGATAGGAAAAGATAATAATATGGTGCTAAAAGTATTGTAGGTAATAATGTGCATTTTATTGCAAAGAAGAGACAGCAGCTGGGTAAGTATATTTAGAAATATCGATGAAAGCTTATCAAGTTCGGTCGAATCATGCATCTTTTAAGATAAATGCACTCTTGTACGCGCCGAACGAAACGAAGTTCCTAGTAATTCTTCCGGCGCTGCGATTCGTCCGATTCGACGCGGAAAGGTGTGCGAAGATTCATAGGATTCTACGACTCTCCTTCGCTTCCTTTGCCTCTGTTATGTGTGCATTTACCTTTACATACCTCATTTTGGAGAACTTTTGCACTCGCTTATCGCATTGAAACCGTTTCCTTATCAAGCCCATCAATTTTATAATATTAATCCTTAGAAGAATACCTTATCTTGGATTTACTTAGTTTTTGTCGGTACTACGCATTATTTTACAGCTCAGGAGCAATTATTATTAATCAACAAACTATTTTTCATGTCAAAGGCTATGAATACACACTACACACACACACAGCAGACACTGAAAAACATCGTAGAAGTAGATCTGTTTTCATGTCAAAGGCTATGAATACACACTACACACACACACAGCAGACACTGAAAAACATCGTAGAAGTAGATCTGTTTTCATGTCAAAGGCTATGAATACACACTACACACACACACAGCAGACACTGAAAAACATCGTAGAAGTAGGTAGATCTGTTTTCATGTCAAAGGCTATGAATACACACTACACACACACACACAGCAGACACTGAAAAACATCGTAGAAGTAGATCTGTTTTCATGTCAAAGGCTATGAATACACACTACACACACACACAGCAGACACTGAAAAACATCGTAGAAGTAGATCTGCACCGTAATTGCGTAACACACTATCAATCGGAATCGGTTTCATTTTGACAGTTCAACAACATTCATTGCGTTATTTACGTTGTCCTTAGACAAATTTTTCGAACATATGAAGCAATGGATTAGCAGTTTTCTTCAAAATTATTCAGATTCCGATTGATAGTGTGTCACGCATTGGTGCTGTATAGCTTGAAAACTCCATCTTCGTATGATTCAAAGACAACATTTTACTCATTGTTATCTTTAGAAATTTTGTGTAGAAAATAGGCTATTTTGGGCATTTAAGCAGACCTTGTCCTATTTGAATAACATTTTTATACAGACTTACTACACACAAGCCTTTATTAGAAACACATTTTATACAGTCCACTCAAGTTAGTTTTTTTTAAATCTGTAGGTAGGTATGTAGGTACCTACACATTTCATCTCCTCTGACAGCTGTCATTGGATTGAACTCGCTTCCAAACAATGATGTATTGCTTCCAAATAAATATTCTACGAGTAAAGACGTAAAAATAGTTTTAATCACCAAACAATAGAAACACGCCCATAGTGCCTTCAAATGAGAAAATACCCAAATACTCTACTGAGATAATAATTAGTATTCCCCATAGATATAAGAACAGTTTTCTTTTTTAACCGAATTCAAAAAGGAGGAGGTTCTCAATTCGTCGGAACCTTTTTTTTTTACCGACTTCAAAAAGGAGGAGGTTCTCAATTCGTCGGAACCTTTTTTTTTTTATGTATGTTCCCCGATTACTCGAAGATGGCTGGTCCGATTTTAATTTTTTTTTTTTGTTTTATTCGAGAGGGTATACATCACAGTTGGTCCCATATAAAATTGATTAACTTTGCTTTGGTAGTTTTTGAGTTAGCTTCAATAATACGTATTTTTTCCACACTTTTATATGGATGATGTTCTAGTTTGTTTTGCAGGTAGTGGTATTAGAATTTGTGTGGGGTAGGTACACAACTAAAAAGTGAAAAATAAAAACTTTTTTACAAAAAAATACAACCGACTTCCAAAAACAACACTACAAAGTGAAAAATAACTTTAATTTCGGAAGTCGGTGGCAAAAAACGAAAATACATTTAACTAGACACCGACTTCCGAAATTAAAGTTATTTTTACTTTGTAGTATTGTTTTTGGAAGTCGGTTGTATTTTTTTGTAAAAAAGTTTTTTACGCATAAAATCCGGCCCTCGAAAACAGCGGCGCGGTAGCGGGGCGGGACAATGCGAGACGCGCCGCCGCCGCCCCGCTGCCCGCGAAATTCGAGGCAGAGGCCTTATAGTGCAAGCTTCCGCCAATGTTTGAGTATTATCGGTACACACTAATTACCGTGTACTAACTATAGTGTGTACCGATAAAACTCAAACAGTGGCGGAAGCTTGCACACATATACTATAAACGGTTAGAAGGAATAGTGGGGCGCGTCTTCGTGGATTGCACTATCTATATTAAAACAAATCTATAAATTCTACACATCTCAATTCAATAGGTTAAGAAAACCAGCTAATAAGCTTGACTTTTTACATGAGGTATTAAAAATGAACTTTACAAACTAGGACTGCTTTACACCATCGAACTGAATAACTTTTACTACGGAACCAACTTAAAAATCATGAAAAAAAACAATCGTTCTACACTAAAATTTAATACCTATTCTTCTAAACTGTATGGGACATCTGTTTTTTTTTTTCGCGATTTCAAAGTTGGTCCCATAGCAAAGTTATTCAGTTCGATGGTTTATAGCACCACTTAAAATTTGTACAACCTTGCACTGCAACCAGTCGACGGGTACGTCATTGCTATTCGAGTCCACTCAGGCGGACGGCTCTTGCTCGAGTCTTGCATAATTGTTATAGATATTTAAAAAACCCGCTAGGAGTAACATTAATATGAATATATGCATCAAAGTCGTGAAGTGTTTTGTAATGTTATCTTCTTGATAATAAAAAAAGTATAATATGAAAGTTTCGCGACTAAAAATAAAAGTCGGTTCAGTCGACGACTACTGAAAAGCAACTTCTACGTTGATTATCTACGTGTTGCGGTATGCATTTGGTCAGGCGCTCTCAAGACGCCAAGCCAAGGACTTATTTAGGTGTATGAAAATACGGCAATAATGTGCAAATTAAAATCTAGTAATAAAACAAACGTGAGCAGGGAAAAACTGGCACTAAAAACCAAGCCAAGAATAAATAACGCAAATAATAAAATAACAAATTCATATACAATATAATTTTATTGCGAAACTAAAATAAAATCAAAAATTAATACAAAAAGCCTTAAATAAGTCGCTTAAACTAAAATAATTTCACATTTTCGTCTGATACATTTTGGGTCAGTCTGATTGTCTTTCCAATTGCAACATAAGATAACTAGGTACTCAAAATCCAATTAATAAAATTAAAAACTAAGGAAAGTAACAACTACGTACTGAATATACTGTCATGTAGGTAAAATATAACACTTACTAGTAAAATCGTTTTGTGAAATTCTGCCGAATTAGCCCCCCCCCCCCCCCCCCTCCACGGATGTAACAATATCGCGGTGGGATTTTTATCGCGCACTGGACTTTCTACTCTCGGTGTTGAAGAGTGCATCCCAGCGCGTCAAAAAACATACTGTTGGATTTTCAACTCTAGGCGCTAAGCAGTGCGTTAAAAATCCAGTGCGAGAAAAAGAACCGCCGCGGGAAAAAACGGACGCGCTAAACAGTACCCTAATTGCGTAACACACTATTAATCACAATCTGAATGATTTTGATGCATAGGTATTGCTAATCCATTGCTTCAGTTAGAAAAAAAATTCAGCTCAGTAACGTAAATAATGCAACAAATATTGTTGAACTGTCAAAATGAAACCCATTCCTACTGTAAGTATATTACGCAACTACCCCGCTGGGCTTAAAAATGCTTTATAAACGCGGTAGGTATAAAAGACATCCATAAATGCATCAATATATATCAACGTTAAGAAAATCAACATAGTTTCAATGTAAAAATAAAAATATTGCTCTAGAAATTCATAAGGCACTTCATACGATGTTTTTCGTAGAATCAACTCAGTGTTTAAGTAAGGCACTGGTGCCGATTCTGTTGTGCACAAATTAAACTTAATTTAGGCTATTGCTAACTTTTTCTCTCTATTATGACAAGAAAGGGACGGAAGTAAATTAGAGCTGTCAAATTAGTTAGAACTAATTTTCCATAGACATTTAGACGACACGTAAAAACATGTCGACTAAACACACGGTGAAGCGCAAGGCGTGAACTAGTTTGACATCTCCAACTTAGTTCATAGCTATAGCCGTCCTTTTCTTGCGCTGCCTGTTAGTAAAAGATAGCGATTCTCTAATTTTAGTTTAGTGCGTTGACAAGAGAATCGGCAACAATGTTTGTTTACAACTCCGACTGACTATATCATTAATAATAGGTGCCATTTTATGTTTAAGTGTTTTTTTTTTTTTTGTTTTAGCAATAATATATAAATAATTGAATGGTACACGAAAAGGGGCTCATCGACATATTTCGTAAAATCTAACTAACTATGCCATTAGATTCGTTATAAAAGGGCCTTTCATTTGGTTTCTTCAGAACAGTATAAAAAGAGTCCATTGTAAAGATAATGCACAAACGACTAAAAGGATCCCATTGCAGATTAAACTTGACTTTAAGGTGCACATTGCATACAAAACCGGTACAGAAGGTTCTCAGTCTATATTAAATTTTAAGAACGCGTCCATTACGCGGCCATTTTAAATAATCTGTCATATTTCAAAAACATTAACTTAACTAGCCATTATACCTGAAATTTTGTTTTGTTGACGTGCCCCTTTTTTCCTGTGCCCTTCAATTTGAATATGCTTTTTCATCATCAACATTCCCCTGACCTTATACCAATTTATTTGTAAATGCTTTTTATTACTTACAGGAAAAAATAATCCAGTTTAACCAAAGTAAGTTTAAAAACCTATTGTACATTATTTCTATGTTTGCACTGTAAAATAATGTTATTTCATAACTGCACATTCCACAAAACGATTTTAAATCTTAGCTTATAAATAAAAATAGCACCTTAAGGAATAATTAAGCAAATAAAATATTATATTTACAGACAACACTAATATACTTACTCTATAATAATAACTTTAAAGCACCATAAGTGAAAAAATAAACCCCTTTTAAGGAAACTACATAATGAACGCTATCTCTTTCTGTCATCGGTCATTTTCAATACAATAAAATGAGATGGCGATAGAGATGCGTCATTCCTCTTAACTTTTATAAATAGGGGTCAAAGACTAGGGCGCTAAACAGAAACGGTTTTAAAAATATTATCATCAGCTATTCACTACGTCACCCTGCGACTTTTTTCTAATTCTTATCTCTTCTACAACCTCCATAATAAGCTGAAATGTTTTAAAATAATTTAAATGATTTTTAAAATAAAATAATAAAATCTAATTACATGCTCATGCAAGGGTAGTGTGTGTTTGTGATTTGTTAAATAAATAAGGGTGCATTGTTCAGACAGGTGGGTAAATTAGAAATTTTGGGCGGATTTCACCGATGAGTCTGAATGTGTTAAGCACATCTAAACCATGTTTAAGAGTGTTTAAATTGTTGTGGAATATTGACACTGACAACTCTTGAACGCGGTTTAGAAATGCTAGTCGCGTCGTTCATTGGTGGAATCCGCACTTAGACGTATCAGTATAAGTACCTACGTCTGATTTCAGGTTATACAAATGATGATTCTAGTACTCATGTTTACATAGGCGCAGGGTTAGTCACAATAATGTTGAATATTTTTATTTTACGTTGCCAAGAATGGCCTTTTTTTTTTGTTTTGATAGGAAGACAATTACCATATGCTTAATCATAATTGATATAATTGAAAATTACTAAGTCCCTAAATATTTACAAAAATGGCGTAAAAAAGCTTAAATTATCTTCCTACTAACACCAGTTTTGAAGAATACCGCTTTTGGAACCGATACGAGTACCAATATCTGATAAACTGAACTAATAAACAAAATCAATACTTAATCATCATTTCCACAAACCGAAATCGTAAACAACGTACACAGTAGCGGGTCATGTTATCACAAACTGTCAAATTTTCTCATACGATTTTGAACGTAACTTTCAACATTTTAAGGTTTTAAATCATTTGGAGAAATTTGACAGTTTCGTATCACCTAATGTGCTGTCTGTACTACAAACAATAGCAGTTCTATTTCGGACTAACCTGGCTCAGAGGCCTAATCCTTTCATGTATGCAGTTCTCAGCCTGTTTAGCCGAAGGAGGTGGATGGTCAGGCGTCGGTGGCTGCTCATAATGCGTCGGCGACAATGGAATCGAAGCCCTCTTCCCCTCGTAATACCGCTCACAATCGCTCGGACTATTCATCGACTGATCGTCTAACAAACTTTCTAAGGAAGACTTCTCTTGGTTCGAGTATTTTCGTACTCTGTTATCATTCATTCTCTGTTCATAGTTTTCGTTTGAAGGTACGAAGTTGTTTCTTCTTAGTTTTCTTCTGGGGTTTTGTTCTTTAATGACGACGTTTTCGTACATAGCCGTGATGGCGACTGGTTGTGAGCGATGCTTGAGACTGGGTCTTGGGTTAGGAACTGGGGCTACGCGGGGCGAGTTGTGGTTCTCTTCGTATTCCGAATAGGATAGCTTGCTGTCGACGTATTGGTCCACCGACCGACCGTGTTTGAGGTAGTGTTTAGCACCCTGTAACAAAGAATTGAGTTTATTAAGGATATGTGATGTTCTTCAGAAAAGTCAGGTGCATAGTACTCGCAACTGGCGAGCGTGTATGATCAAATGTATGAACGTAAACGAGGCAAAAGAAGTATGTAAGGATCGTAGCAGGTGGCGTTCTGTAGTTTTTGCCTACCCCGGCTACCTCCAAGGGAAAAGGCGTGAGTTTATGTATGTATGCATGTATGTTGTTATACTCCTGATACATCACTGTGTATACCTGTAATAGGCATACATACCAGTAATTTTATTATCTTATTGCTCTGTATTATTTTATCTGTATGTACTGCTGTTGGTGTACCTAATAAATAAATAACTAAATTAGATGTAACTACTCTTCGCTACGCAAGTTGGCAAAAAAGTGGGGATGCGAAGTACGGAATCCTGTAGCATGATTGGTCGATTGGTCGCGTCGACCAATCACGCAACAGGATTCCGTACTGCGCATTACCACTTTTTTGCCAACTTGTTTGGTGGCTACTGTATCAGCAGACAGAAATGACAGACTTGATAGTCAGTTATGGTCTAACTATCAAGACATTGTCATCTTCATTAGCTAGCTTATTGCACTCCAAAAAACTAGACATAAGCCTCTCCTTTTTCGGCCACTTCCACCGATAGATCGATCTTCGCAAAATGGTTGATTTTGATTACATTCGTTTTTCGAAAGCCAAATTGTTCCGAAAATATTTCAAGTTCATCTATTTGCCATTCAAGGTGAGAATGATCTCTAAGTATAAGTAGTCACGCTTTAATACGAACAACGTTATTATTTATTTGAAAACGTGACTTAATATTATTGTTTAAATCTCATTAACACTGACCGTTCCACATTAAAATTCTTGTGCACTACGCATGACCGCATGTAGTCGTAGTCCGTAGTCCATGCATTGGAACGCATGCATTGCATGGTTGTACAATTGTACAAATCTTTCGTTCATTTGGAATTTAAATATATATTTTAAACTGGTAGGGTCGAGTGTCTCACATTGGACCAGGTAGCCACATTTAACCACGGCTATATTTCCAAAATGCGACATTGCCGATCTATGCTAATGTGAGTAAAAGAGAGGCATGTAGGTGTCCTGTTTGCTCACTAGTTTGCGCGGTGATCCCGCGGAAGGTGGTCAAGTGCGGAGCATTTTTGTGAAAAGAGTACAAAAAAGTAAGTTTTTAATACCTGTTTCTTTTATTTTTAAAGTTTTTCCTGGGTTAAATATCGATTGCTTCATATTTACATTGAATACTAGGATAATTTGGCTTTCTAATGCACCACGATTCGTTTCGTTATGGTTTTACTTTATCATTAAAATTCTGAGGTTAGTTATGAAAACGTGGTGTGTCTCAGATTGAACCACTTTTGAGAGGTACACTATTAACCATGGTTCAATGTGTCCACCTACGATTTTTTGGCAGTACACATTTAACCACTGCTTAGTGCTTTTTTGAATTAAAACAAAGTACTTTCTCAATAGGGGCTAGGCAGAGGAAATAAACCCGTTTAGGGTTTTAAAGTATGAAATATATTAATTATGCTAAAATACGTAAAAGGTTTTCAGTTCACTGCTTGAGAATTCTATGGCCTTATGTAGGTAGGTACCTATCCTCCAATAATTTTTTACGACATCTACGGGAACATACTTAATAACTATTGGAATTTGTTTCAGAATGGCACGGAAAAAGTTTTAGAGAGGAAAAGAGGCGAACATTCAGCTTCCAATATGCTTAAAGCGTTGAAGATGCATATGTCAGGTGAAAGCATCCGAAAAACTGCTAAAACTTTCAACATTGCCTATCCCACCTTACGCCGTTATGTAGTGCAAAATTTGAACGTCGCTGATGAGGATCTTGTCGACAAAAGACTGATACCAAATTATGAAAATCATTTGATATTTACTGCAGAACAGGAAAACATTAATGTTCATTTCTTTGGTTTGTTTGATTTTACGTTTGAAAAAACTTGTATTAGGTAATACATATCTCTAATTGTCGATCTCTCTTTGGTTATTCAATGATACTTTATGTTAAAGAAGCTATATAATTGTATTCAGTTACTTTAATTGTTAAAAAATAACTTGTTGATTATTTTCTTTGAGTATAGTAAGTTGTTAAATTTCAATAAGTCTTATAATAGAACATTAATATGATTGTGATTTTTAAGACTGATAATATTATTGTGATAAGGATTATTAAGCTCACAATAAACACTAAGTGATTATGAAAATGATATTCTATTATTTTATTAAGTCATTTGCTATAAAGTTAAGTAAAGTGGTTCAATGTGAAATAAGGTGGTTCAATGTGAAAAATACCCTGGTTCATTGTGCACGTCCTAGAGTACACATTGAACCAAATCTCATTTTTCACAAAAACTTTTATTATTCTGAAAGTAACACGAAACTTGAAAATTCATAATTGCACACTTTTAGGTAAATAAATTCCCCAGCTACACACAAAATCTTGACCGCTTCGAAGCATAAACAGTGATGTTATGAGCTCCCGAAATTTACCTGGTTCAATGTGGGACAACTTACCCTATATATTTTTGATTTTCTCAACAGAAATATAATATTTTGAAGACTTGAAGCTGATAGAAGCTTTGTCGTACGTGTGCTAATCACAATGCCTTCAAGGTACGTCGCAAATCACGATTGTTTATGAATGAAAGTCTTCATAAGTGCACCATGAACCCGAGACCACTTGGCATTTTAACATCACTTGTCATCATATCAAGCCTTATCCCAAAGTATTTCAGCATCAGATCCATTTCCTAAAGAATGAGAGCCTCAATTTCAATTTAAATACTTTCTATATCGAAATTAATTTGTTTTAACCTTTTGTTTTGTTTTTCTAATTTAGCTACTTTAATCAACCTCAAAAAATACCCTTACCTTCCAAATCCTTCGAAAGCTACCAAAAAAATAAACTCATGTAAATGCTACCATAACAAAATTACCTGTATATCATCCAAATCGTCTTGACTCCGCGCATGGGGTCTCAGCTCATAGCTGTACCCCGAAGAGGGGGAGTTTGCGTGGGTGGGGGACACTGACAGGTTCCTCCGGGGAGGTTTCTTGGGAGGGGTGGGCTGCAATACATACGAGACGTGTTATGGTGGTCGTCGGTAAGGTAAAGATTAGGTAGTATATATCCCAGCTTCAAAAATTCCTGTGCATCCCAAAGATGCACAGGAATTTTTGTACTTGGGATACGTAAAGAACAGATGGTAATAAGGATGCACAGGAATTTTTGGAGCTGGGATATGTAAAAAAACAGATGGAAATAATCAGAAGTGGGGGATAGTTGGATACATATTTTGTGCTAAAAAATATTCCCTAAGATAAACACCAACAATCAAATTGGGACATCATTTGTTTGAGATATTTTCATATATCGAGAAAAATAAATCATGTGCACAATGATTACTAAGGCTAGCCTTAGTAGAGTATTACTTTCTCATTCCTAAACAATAACTATATACAACCAATACAACATACAAATTCCTGATCTAAATTGACGATACAAATGAACGTTAATGAGCAATTTAGAAGGCTGCCTATCTAAGAGAATAGCAATCAAATAGGCGTCTATTTCTGTACCATCTCGTTGTCATCGCAGAAGCGAGATAAGTGCCCGCAATTGAGTAATAGGGAATTTGAATGGCGATGAGGATAACATCGTATGGTGGTACAAGTAGTGGCAGGACGAGAGCGAATAAGTGATCGAGTTGGCGAATAGGAATAATAGTGAAATTTATGATTTTGTTTAGTGGGGCATACCATGAAAAATATTTTCCCCGGATAAAGTAAATATACATAGTGATGCATTAAACTTCACGTCAGCCTATGTTTTTTTTACGATTTGGAGGAAAGTAATAGCTTGAATCAGTGCCAGAAAGCGCAACCAGAAATTTTAAGATGTGTAACTGGGAATATGACACAAAGTCCATTGTAGAAACTAAAAATTAAGTATGGCCTATCTCGAAATTCTTAAACCCAAAAGAAGGATCATTCCAAAAAATTATATTAAAATCCGCTGGAAATACTGTACTTACAAAAGGCGTAATTCAATGGTATTAAAACCAGTAAAAGCTGGCCTCGCATTCCATTGAAACTCGCTAGGCCAGCTCAAGGGCAAAACGTTACCACCGACGTGTGGTCCACCGTCATACATCTCAGCAAAGTATCTTCAAAATTCAAATACAAAATCGCCATTTCCTTTTCTCTTGGACAGCATCACGTGGCCCAAGTGGTCCAAGTAATTCAATCCTGGGCCGCGGATGAGGGGTAAATTGGTTGCAGCCGGTCACTGAATGGACAATTTTCTATACATAAAAGCCTATTAGCCTACAGATGGTAGACTAGCCGAGATTATAGGGACTATAGAATGTTCTGCTAGATATTATCAAAGATATTATGATAGATGCTTTATATCCTACTATTATAGCAGAAGAATTGAGTATCAATGCGAATTTACGGAGTGCGGTAGGTACTTAACCTTTTTTTTTTTTTTTGTGGATGGGAAATCATCAAATGACTTCTCCCGCTCTGGGCAGAGCGGGAGGGCGTGTCAGACTTTTACTGACTAAAACCTACCCATGTTCCTTCAGTTGCCCGTGCCGGGGCCACGGTATCTCTTTCGAACTACCCGCGACCCCGGCGGCATAGGCCCAATTGACCCCGTCACTGCTGACATCTCTTTGAGGCGCGCGTGGAACACAACGCGCCGTCGACCCGGGCCTGGTCCTTACCGAACGGCGAGCTGCCCATTACTCGTCGTCCGCAAGCCCGCGCCTACGGTGGCCGGGAATCGGCGATCGATTCCCGCCGCCCAGGGCGTCTCCTACGGCGGCTAGGGGCGCGAGGGCGCGGCTGTTGCCTCTCCCTCACGCGTTCCGCTTCCTCCTTCGCGAGCATTACTGCTTCGCAGAAGGAGGTGACGGCCTCCCATGCACTCTCGCTCCGTACCATGGCCTGGACCAGGTTTGGACGCGAGAGATCGCCGCCGCCGATCGCCTCCGT
Organism: Cosmia pyralina; assembly: GCA_946251885.1. Classification (NCBI taxonomy): domain Eukaryota; kingdom Metazoa; phylum Arthropoda; class Insecta; order Lepidoptera; family Noctuidae; genus Cosmia; species Cosmia pyralina. The sequence continues at coordinate 16,438,500 of OX276342.1, read as the reverse complement.
GAGAACACGGCGGTGCTCCGCCCAAGCCGGGCCGACCTCCACTGTATGCTCCACCGTGTCCTCCGGGCGATCCACACAATGGTGACACCCGGGCGTTTCCTCCCGCCTTATCCGAAACAGGAACCTCCCGAAACAACCGTGTCCGGTGAGGACCTGCGTCAGGCGGAAGGTGAGGACGCCGTGGCGCCTCTCCAACCACTCCTCAAAGAGGGGACTTATCGCCGCAATTGTGGCGTGCCCAGCGCTGGGTTGCGACAATCGCACTCTCCATGCCGCCATGAGATCCCGCCGGAGCTCTGTCCGCTGTACCGTGATTTCTCGCGGCAGCGGAGTTACGCCCCGGCGTTTCGTCTCCTCGCGCCACTCCCACACGTGCGCGAGGACTTTTGCCTCCAGATCCCATGGCGATAATCCGGCAAGGAGGCTCGCCGCCTCACAGGAGACAGTGCGGTATCCCCGGACTAGCCGGATGGCCATGACCCTCTGGGACGCATTCAACCGGCGGGCCGGTCGCAGCCTCAGGGAACGCGCCCACACCGGCGCTCCGTAAAGGGCCATGGACCGCACGACCCCCGTGTAAAGCCTCCGGCAGGAGGCGTTTGGACCCCCCAGATTGGGCAGGAGCCGCTTCAAGGCAGCCCCAGCCCGCTCCAGTCTGGGAGCCAAACGTCGGAAGTGCTCCACGAAGTTCCACCGGCTGTCGAGGACGAGTCCCAGGTACTTCATCGTCGACTCGACCCCGATGTGAACCCCTCCTACCGTTATTTGGAAACCCGACGGTGGCACGTTCCGAGGAACATGAAAACACATGACCTCGGACTTGTGCAGGGCCACCTCGAGTCCCAACTGCCGGATCCTCTCTACTATTGTCGCAACCCCGCGTGTCGCTAGTTCAGCCGCCGCCTGGTGCGACCTCCCTTGCGCCAGGACCAGCGTGTCGTCAGCGTAACATACAACGCTGACGCCGCTAGGGAGGTCGGCGCGCAGCACCCAGTCGTACCCGATGTCCCACAGATGTGGCCCCAGGACAGATCCCTGTGGGACACCGCACGACATCTCTCGCCGGTTCCACTCTCCTTGATGACCGGGGTAGATGACGGCCCTGTCCGTCAAATAGGCCTCGACCACTCGACGGAGGTAGGTAGGCACCCGGTGATACCGGAGTGCCTCCCTGATGCAACTCCAGGGCAGGGTATTGAAGGCGTTGGCGATGTCTAGAGACACCGCCAAGACGACCCCACCCCGGGCCACAGCATCCCCCGTCGTGAGGGCTCGCACGCGCATGATGGCGTCCACCGTAGAGCGCCCCCTGCGGAAACCAAACTGGCTCTCCGCCAAATCCGGCCCCTCCTGTACCAGCCACCCGACGAGGCGGTCTGCAATGACTCTTTCAAAGAGCTTGCCTACCTCGTCGAGCAGCACAATGGGGCGGTAAGCGGACGGAGAGTCCACAGGGCGCCCCGGCTTCTTAATGGGGACCAGTTTCCCTGTCTTCCAACGAAGTGGGAACTGGCCCCTCTCCAAGCATGCGCTTAGGAGCCCCCCTAGTCGAGGCCCGAGAGCCCCACAGGCCAGAACCCAGGCTTTTCCTGGCACGCCGTCGGGTCCTGGGGCGGTATTTTTGGCACTCAGCCTACGTACCGCCGCTCTCAGCTCTACCTCGGTCACTTCCGGAGAATCGTCGTCGTCGTCGGTGTTGTGGTCCGCATCGGGCACCGCAGGAGGCGGAGCCATGGGCGGGGGAGTATGTTCCCCTCGCGAAGGGAACAGAGCGCTCACCACGTCCTCCATAGGTACTTAACCTGATGAGGTATCTTTAGGGTTCCGTGTGTCTGTCTGTCCGTCTGTCACAGCAAATTTGCTCCAAATCTAATGGACCGGTTAAGTTAAATTTGGCACGCTATACGAATTTCTGGGACCCAAACACGAACGAGTAATTAAATGAATTTTGAATATAGGGGTCACTTTTGGGGGCAAATAAGAAAATTAAAAATAAAAGTTTTGCAAACTGTACCATGTGACATATCAAATGAAAGGGCTTACTATGAGGGTCTTAAATATATATTTTTTTATAATTTTAAAATAAAATGTTTTAAAGTTATTTAAGAAAATGGACGAAAATCGACCATCCCCCCCTCCCTTATCTCCAAAACTACCGAGACAAATATTTTGAAAAAAATACGAAAAATAGTTCATTACCTGTAGACTACAGGTAAATATCTCAATATTGTGAGTACATACTTAAATTTACAGTTGGAATGTATGGGAGAACATGTTTTTCGACCGAATGTTAAGTTTGTTTTTGGGCTAAATTCATACCAACTACGGAACCCTTCATTGCGCTTGGTCCGACACGCGCTTGGCCGGTTTTTGTTCAATAAATCTGTGTTTTTATTTATTACTGTGTAAGGAGGTAGGTAGGTATAAGCACTCAGATACAAAAATACATATTAGCAGAACCAATGTGTTTTCAAAACCTTTCAGAAATCGTGTGTTACAACTATTTTGATATTTGTAACAGTTGCCTACGATACCATGAATTAATAGCTCACATACCAACGACACGATATCGGGTCAAAAATAATAGATAATCAATTGTGTCTCATTACTCGGGATTTTACGGGTTAAAATATGCGTGTGTCCTTTATGCAAACAAGGTATTCATATCACCAACACCAAAATTTTACAATCCCACCTAAATCGGTAAGTATTTGCAGTACCAAAATCCCAGCGAATTAATTACAGCTTACTCTAACAATACAAACACGATAATGCATTTAATCTGTTATTAAATTACAACTGAAACCATTCCGCGTTAAACGTTGCCCCATATTACGGCTCGGTTTACAAATTCACTAATTGCAATAGTAAACGAGGGAACAGTAAACAGTGTATAAAACCGTAGTTTACGTATAAATAAATGTCTGTTCTTTGGAGTTGGCCTATATACGGTTTTGGCCCAGTGAAGTGGTGCAACATGTTGCGTTTGGACAGAATCATCATAAACGTATAATAGTCTACCATCGGCCGCTACAATAGAACAGCAGATCTATAAACGTTAGGTACTTAGCAGCACGTACGCACGGCTACAGATCAAGCTATACATATCCAGTATAAGCTGATCTCGCATTGTATAGGATTTCCTTACAATGAGAGGTCAGTGTAAACTGGCTTGACGTGTAGCCGTGTGTACAATACGACAACGTTCAAAGGTTCCATCGTATATTATCAGAAAAACCGAACTTTGTGGAATTAAATGCGACTGGTCCAATAAGGGAGTGACGGAATTACGAATATTCCCAGTCGCCCCCACATACATATATTGCTACCAGGTGGCAGTAGGGAATAAAATTAAAAGTTATTGCGCCCACTTCAAATCGCTGTACACTGCGGCGTTGTTGCCAACCCCCCCTCATCGCTATCAGTCTTACGGCCGCGATGAAGCGGCTGGCGGTCAGGCCTCTGCCTCGAATTTCGCGGGCAGCGGGGCAGCGGGGCGGCGGCGGCGGCGGCGCGTCTCGCATTGTCCCGCCTCGCTTCCGCGCCGCTGTTTTCGAGGTCCGGTCCATTTGTTTTTACGCATAAAATCCGGCCGCTCCCGCGCCGCCACCGCTGCCGCCCCGCTGCCCGCAAAATTCGAGGCAGAGGCCTCAGACTTTTCCAATGTGGTTTGGGGGTTGGCGATCCACGCCGCAATGTACAGCGATTTGAAGTGGGGGAATAACTTCCCAGTCGCTACCCGGTGGCAACTGGAAATTGTTTTCCCGATTGCTGGTGGCAATCCATGTGGGGGCGACAGGGAATCGCGGAATTAGTGTGTCAATCTATAATAATTTAGATGGGCATATAAATTAATTTCTATTGGTCAATACCACATTTTGTTCGCTATATTTCGGTTTTCCCGAGATCATTCATTCATTTTCGTGTGGTTAGTGACTGACTAACCTGTTGTCAGAGTTTTTATGCCTCCCATGGGCCTCTGACTTGGCTTCACTTGCTGTCGAGAAATATCTGTCAGTCATGCCGGTTTCCTCACGATGTTTTTCTTCAAATAAATGATGTAACCTTTCAACGTTGTGTACTGTACTTTAGCTAAGCATTATTTCTGTCACTGTCGCACAACTGTCAACCCACAAGTGCAAGATAGAGATGAGAACATGTCCAAGTCAAAGCACGTGCTAAGTAACGTTTATAGATCTCGACCTTAGAACATATTGTCATAACCGCCGGTGTTGGCAGACGGTTTGGTTGTATTTAGGCAGTTTAATGAGCGTGCTAATCCACCCCAATGCAATCTTTTAGTCAATTTTTGCGACACGAAAATTTACTGAAGTGGGTGTCTAATCGTATTTGGCCGATACCTACCCGACAGTGGTTTAATCGAAAATTTGTCCGCCCTAAATTAATAACTCACTTTACCATCACCTATAAACAATTTCGTAACAATAACCTGCATACGATAACACCTATCTATAATTACAATCTCCACGTGTTTACATATTACGCTATAACAATTATCACGAACTACTTTATATGCAGTACAACACCCATTTAATTACCAGGCCAGCGTGACGCAACCTAATTTCTGTGAAGCACGCTTTCATAGCTTCCTACATTATATTCCCTTAGAGACTAATATTTCGGGGACATTTCTGGCTACACCTGCCTTAAATGTAACTGTTAACACCAATTAATTTCGTGTAATTTACGCGGAAATGGGAATTTGACCGGAAATTCGTGGAAGGTAATTTGGTTACTTTGAAGGCTTTGACGGGTGGTCTGCTGCCGCGAACGATTATGTTTATTTTATATACTATTAACAGAATATTATTTTGATGGGGATTGATGTAGAAAGGATTATTATACGAGAAACCTCTCTTATCTTTCGTTCCAGGATAGATCAATCATAAAAGCAAGTTGCATCTAGCCAAAATGTTTATGATCTGAAAACCATTAAACTTCGACCGATAAAACCTTCCCTATAATATAACCGAACAGCACAGCTGCCGTTCGGCTATATTTAAGGGATACAACCTGTATAGGTTCAGGTTGCATCCCGTTAGCTCCCAAAATAAACCAATGCAAAGCCCATTCTGGGCAAACTCCACCTGAACAACAAAATTAACACACAAAGCAATAAACCCCAAAACAATACAAACATGAAAATTTCAAAGCTCCATTCCACGAAACACGACTTCAAGTACGAAGGACTTCAAAGGGCTAAGATATAAATTGGCGGCGCAAGCGCAACGTTGATGCGCGCGACAGCGATTAATATGGCGCCGGAACACGCCATTGATTTGTACGCGAGATATTAACCGTGACCGATGGGGCTTGTTGGACGTGATGAATGGGTCGCTCAACGAAGGGCCTTTTATAGACACTAAAATTGTACATTGTTATAAATTGTTGCGTTTTAGTATTAGTCAAATTGTCTACTGTTTTCAGTAAAAATCTACTGACACAAAAACTGCATCTTCAAGAGGAGTTTGAAAGTATTGACCATGATCAATGAACGAGTCAAAGATGCACATTTTTTTGGTTACTGAAAACCGATAGGATTACTTTTCTACGACGATAGACAGAATAGGAGACGACACTGTTGGCATGCTCACCGCAAATATTTTAGCAATTGCCGAATCTTTTAAAGTGAAAGAGTCACTGCTATTTGCAACCAAGGCCAAAAAACGGCGAAAAAACATTAATTTGCAGATCTTGATAGTCTCATCAGAATTTATGTATTCTTAATTGACAGTTCGTATCTGGTTGAATAAAGAAACCGCTAACCTGATGAACACTCATCTGAATCATATCCATCAAAAGTATAGCAAAGTGCACATGTGGACCCCGTCAGTTCAGTAACATCAACAATTAGCTAAAATCCACTTTTCTCCTTTCTCCAAATCTGTATTAATCCATCGACAGGAAGGATATTTTTGTATGTTTATGCAACGCAGATATAGTAGACGTAAATAAGATGCTGATGCACATGTTATTTATTATTTTTCGTGAAAGCTGTAACGAGTCCCGGTAACCCACATATATACGATGAAATCATCTATCTGAATATATTTATATAGTATACAATGCATAGTGGATGGGCGTCTGCTTGGCCACATGTGGATGCTGCAATCATTAACTGTCGACTATATGATAGATAGAAGTAGATTCATTAATGGACCGTTTATTGTTCGTTGATTAAAATCTGAAATTGAGTCAGTTCTTAGAAAATTGCAATGATGAGACGTCGTAAGGAATGCAGACTGATTTTCAGCTTCGCAAATTTTGTAGTTTTGTTTCGACCAGTCATCGAGTGATTTAGATTCGCAACTGTTTGCCCTAACTCGCGTGAAATAATTAAATTTTCAATGACTATTGACCTCTAACAATGAGTCATGATGACTATCTGAAAGTTCCACAAGATAAGCCAAATATATAAAGCATTTGAGTTGTATAACAATACCATACTAAATCGAGAATGTAAAAGAGGACAAGGTCTTTAGATCCACATCCAATCCTAGTAACCTATTTATCGTTGTTGTAAATACACCATCTTTCGTAAACAATTAAGGATCTTACTACTGGCACTACTGGGCCAATCTAAAAGGGATCTTGAATGTTGCATTGGTCAGGTTATGGAGAGATCTTGTGGCTCAAAGAAAATAATTATTAATGTCTCATGTCAGGGTACCTAATTGCATATACGATTGACATTTGAGATATCCTCAAGTATGGCACCCGGAAGTCAGAAAACAGTACATCTTTGGAAAATTCGATTAACAGCAGAATTCCTGGCAGACACAGAACGACTTAGACGATGACAATATTTCCAAAACAACTCAATGTATGAAACAGCAGTTTTTTTTTTTGTGATACGAGTATAAGAGTGTGAAATTTGTTCATATTTATGAATAGAACACCCTGTGAAAATTTAGCTAATGATTTAAAAATAGCCCTGTACAGGGTGTCCCGTAAATAATGGATCAAACGTAACGGGTAGGTAGCTTACCTAATTTCCAACAACTAATTTGAATATTAAAAAAAAACCGTTACAGAAACCAGGATATTAATTTTTTTTCGAATTTTACGATTTTGTCTTCCAGAATTAAGCTTTTTTAATGCTGTCGCTGCAAATGATGACATTTTTAGGTATGATTTTTATTTAACATTTCTGAATAGCTTACTAATGTTATAAGATACCATTTTTTTTGAATACCGTTTTATTTGCCTTAGAAAAAAAATCTTGAGTTGAAAAGTTTTTTCTTTACGATGTTAGGACCAAAATTGACAAAATTCTCCTGTAAAAAAAATGTATGACACCGAAGACCACCATTATTTTAAAAACTTGTACATTTAATAAGGTTTGCAAATTGGTATAAAACTTACGTCTAGTCCTTATCGTTACAAAGATATTGCTATGAATGTGATGAAGAAGACAGAAAATAAATTAAATTGGTACTATTCCATTTTTTCCTTTTCGTAATGGCTTATGCTTGAATGCTTGTAATCGAAGCAGGTAGTTAAGCGGATAGCATAATTCCGACCCGATGACGTCATCTGTCCGGAATTTGGGACCGCTACCTGTGGCGGAGTTGCACCTCAGTCAGTGTGAAAGGGATAGATAGCGCCGCTTTTTGGTAAATCGGTTAAATCGGTATGAAGTTGCGCAGGTTCTTTTGTTCTTTCCTGCGCCCTTCACTCGTACAGGCTTCATTGTTGCTTGATTTTATTAGTTTAGTTGTAACTAGTCTCTCTTCGAGTTGCTACGTCAGACAACTTTCGCTCCCGGTCAGTGGCTCGGTGTTTTCTTCTGTAAAATTTGACTTGTACTGTGTTTTTGGACTTTGCTTTGCCTATCGATTTGGAACTCTTTGCGTATTGGACAAACGACTTGGCGATCCTACGGACTCCGAAAACATTCGTTTGTGTGTGCTTGTACGTGTGTGCAGTAGCGCTGAAACCTTATTCAGCCCAATGCCTCGTTATGAGTACACGCCACGGCAGTATGCCGAAATGCATTTTATCTACGGAGAAGCAAGAGGTAATGCCAGGGCGGCTGCAAGATTGTACCGTGAAAGATACCCGAACCTGGTTCGTTATCCCGATTATCGCGTCTTTATTAGAGTGCATAACGCGCTTCTTGAGGGAAGAATTCTTGGCACCGGAGTTGGTGGTACCCGTGAAGGACGACCGCGACAAGTTAATGACGAAGTCATTCTTCGAGAAATCGAGGAAGATCCGTCAGTCTCCGTTCGCGTCATAGCGCGACGCGTAGGAATTTCTAGATCGACGGTGCATCGAGTGCTACAACGGTGCCGATTGCACCCATATCACGTGCAACGTGTTCAAACGCTGACGTCGCGTGATTACCAGCCAAGAATAGAATTTTGCCAAAGGATGCTTAGAATGATTCGGGCGGACCCGCAGTTTTTTAACAAGATTTTATGGAGTGACGAGTCTTCATGCCGCCGAGATGGATATTTAAATTTGCATAATTTGCACAGTTGGCAGCTGATAAACCCATATTTGATGCGAGAGGACAGGAGCCAACATCAATTTAAAATAAATTTATGGGCGGGAATAATCAATGGGCAAATAATAGGGCCCTTTGAACTACCAGCTACTCTAAACGCCGAATATTATCTCCATTTTTTAAGGAATGAGTTGCCAAGGTTATTAGAAAACGTTCCAGAAGACGTACGGCAAGCAATGTGGTTGCAAAATGATGGGTGCCCCGCTCACTATGCGACGGCAGTAAGGGCGCACCTTGATGAAAGTTATCCGGACAGATGGATCGGCCGATTAGGACCAATTTTGTGGCCTCCGCGATCTCCGGATTTAAATCCCCTAGATTTTTTTTACTGGGGATGTTTAAAAGACAGGGTCTACAAGAATCCAATAACGTCGGAAGAAGAATTACGACAGCGCATCCAATCTGCTGTATCAGAAATAAACCAAAGCCGTTTTGTCCGTCGGATAAGAGCTTCCTTTATTAGGAGATGCAGACTTTGCATTCTTGTAGAGGGAAGGCAATTCGAACATTTATTGTAAAAACCAAATAAAACGATTTATTTGAACTAACTGTTTTTTTTAGTACGGCCTCCTAATTCTTTTCATACGCCTCAATAATTCAATGAACATTGCCTCTGAAATACTACAGTTACACATTTTAAAGAAAAAGTTTAAATGTACACACTTTTTTATTTTTTTTATTAACGTTGATTTGGAGCACCTCTCAGATTCATAGCAATTATCTTTGTAACGACAAGGACTAGAATGTACAACTTCATACCAATTTACCAAAAATACAAAAGCGGCGCTATCTGTCCCCTTCACGCTGACTGAGGTGCAACTCCGCCACAGGTAGCGGTCCCAAATTCCGGACAGATGACGTCATCGGGTCGGAATATGCTAGCCGCTTAACTACCTGCTTCGATTACAAGCATTCAAGCATAAGCCATTACGAAAATGAAAAAATGGAATAGTACCAATTTAATTTATTTTCTGTCTTCATCACATTCATAGCAATATCTTTGTAACGATAAAGACTAGACGTAAGTTTTACACCAATTTGCAAACCTTATTAAATGTACAAGTTTTTAAAATAATGGTGGTTTTAGGTGTCATACAATTTTTTTACAGGAGAATTTTTTCAATTTCGGTCCTAACATCGTAAAGAAAAAACTTTTCAACTCAAGATTTTTTTTCTAAGGCAAATAAAACGGTATTCAAAAAAATGGTATCTTATAACATTAGTAAGCTATTCAGAAATGTTAAATAAAAATCATACCTAAAAATGTCATCATTTGCAGCGACAGCATTAAAAAAGCTTAATTCTGGAAGACAAAATCGTAAAATTCGAAAAAAAATTAATATCCTGGTTACTGTAACGGTTTTTTTTTTAATATTCAAATTAGTTGTTGGAAATTAGGTAAGCTACCTACCCGTTACGTTTGATCCATTATTTACGGGACACCCTGTATAATTAAACATTTCAACAAATAAGTAAGTACCTACAAAGAAAACAAGCACAACATTTAATTTTCAATAAACACCTGCAGGTATTTCCCGTGGTGAACTGTCAATGCGTGTTCCGCGTAAACATGAATACCACTGGCTGGAAGCCAAGCGCAAGATATTTCCGTGCTTGCTAAACATTCGGCATCAATGATCACAAAATATCTGAAATTACATCACTGGGCTTTTAGGCTGATAATGTTAGGATAGTCATGACATTTGTTTTCAATGACTTCCACTAACATATTGTGTGCCGCCACAATACCTCTGGTGTAGGATACATCATAAATACATTTTCTCGAAAGTGAGTCTTGTATCTCTAGGACGTGGAGCTAATACATCTCATATATTTTACTACAGCTGGTACTCTACGGGCAAAGTTAAAGCAGTAGATGCGAAAAAGAATCCTGCGGGATGGCTATGCCAAAAGAAACATAGTGAAACCTAGATTTACAAATCTAGGACTACTACAGTAGTAAAGGCTCATTTCTAGTACGTGGAACTAAATCTCATATATATTACTAGAACTGGTTCTCTACGGGCTATCTATGCCAGCGCCAAGGGTCTGATAAACGTTAAGATCAGCCTCACTTCAAACTTAAAGCAGTAGATGCGAAAGAGAATCCTGCTGGATGGCCATGCCAAAAGAAACATTGTAAGCCCTAGATTTTTAGTAGGGTATGGAGTCGTGCAGCTAATAAATCACATATAAAGTAGAGACTTTTCTGTGGTCTACTACCGAAATAACAAGAAGCATTGCACTTATTTTGAACAGGCGTAACTGACATAATTATGAAGTGCAGTTGCAGTACCTAGTTGAAATGTAGTCACTATAACATCAAAGATTTTACAGGACGTATTTGAAACCTTGTAAAATCATTTATACAGAACTTTTACTAAACATAAAACTGGATTATATCTTTTATAGTCTTTGATATGTTATTTTTGTCCACATGTGAAATTACAAAACAGCAGAATTGGGTTATAGGGCCCTTGACACAAGGTTTTATGGTGTTGTTACAATATTGTTTATATTAGATACCTCTGTTTTTATACATAAACATATGTCACGTATTTTATTTAGGAAAACATCGTCAATCTTACTTTTGAAATGTTTTCATTAAGTATCAGTCTGTTTGTTGTTCTACTCGTGTGCATCAAGTTTTTTATGGGGAATAGGTCAATATTTTAATAAATTAATAAAAATTTTATGATCATCGCAATCAGTGGGTACTTTTATTATCATCACCTATCCCTGCTTTCCTACGACTAAGTTTAAATGCAAAAAGTTGCAACTTACATTGAATTTACACAAACTGCGCTTTGCACATAAAACTCATACACACAAACAAACCACTCACACTAAAACAACACACATAATAATGCACTTGCACCGAGAACCACATAGCAAAATTCCGCGATTACCGATTGCTAATCGATAGCGCGAATATCTCGATTCCCGATTGTAATCGAATGCGTTGGAGCGTACAAACGCAGGCGTCGGTTTGATACGCGACGGCGCGACTGACCGCCCAATTTCTTTGCGTCAACTCATCGCGTAGTAGTGCCATGTGGCCGTCAAGAGATGTACCAGTTATGAACAATATGCTGCATATGTTGAACTAAATATAGATAAGTGGCGGTTTAGACACAACTCTACAGACGAGATAATGCTATGGAGTGATACAACAAGGTATGATTCCTTAAGAAGGCTGGTAAGAGCCCTTGCTCTTTCATACTAGTCAAGCTAAAGAATATTCCCAATATTTCGCTATTCTGGGTATAACTGATGGTCTGGAATTTCGAATTTCTAAACGAAAATATAACTTTAATAGGCCAGGGTTTAGCGAAAAAATTATTTCATGAAATATATTTATATCTGCCTGATCCTTTGTAAAAAAATGCTGTTACTCATCAAAACAGTCTGTAGTTTATGTATCCTCATGTTTTGTCCTTTATTCTGTGAATACAAAGAAATTTAATTCAGACTCTCAACAAGATGATGGTGATACAATTCGTTAAACAAGTGGTAAATAAATTAATCAACTGTCTGCTACACAAACATCCGATGCACAAACATATGGCCACGTTAATCGCTTTTCTCACGAGCTTTTTATTCAATTTTTATTTGAAACTTAGACGTCATTACGATTTGTTTCGTAGTTTATTTTCGTGATGTGGGTTAAAGACAGAATTTCTCTAATTTCGTACACTACTTTTATTTTACGTAATAACACTATCCCAGAAACAAGAGTTACTGAATCGGTTTACATAGTAGTATTTGCAAAAAAATCTTTCAAATGCAGATCTGCAATATCGACAAAGTGAATTTTATAATCATGCCTAAACAGCGATAACTATCCCATGACATAAGAACAATAAGATGATTGTGACAAATCTTTCGGGGATGTCAAGAGTGATGTTGACGTCAATAATAAGGCAATGTGCACTTTTATAATTTCTAACGTGACAATATTATCGTGCACGTCCTCGTCCATAAAATGTATGGAACTACGTGCACGTTATAATGTTATCATCATCATCATTCTCCTGCCCTTATCTCAATCTCAATAGGGTCGGCGAAACATGTCCTTTTTTCCATACTTATCTATTAGTCGTCATCTCGGTAGTCACTCCCTTTCAATCCATATCATCTTTCACACAGTCTATCCATTGTTTCTTTGGTCTTCCCCTACTCTTATATTCATTGACATTCATACTCAAAACTTTCCTCACGACACTTTCCTCATTACTCCGCATCACGTGCCCATACCATGACAACCGATTTCCGCACACCTTTTCAGTCACCAGTCCCACTTTCAAACTTCCTCGTATGTACTCATTTCTTATTGTAACGTTATCGTGGGAGGGAATTTAAAAGCGTCTACCCTTTGTTTTCGTGAGGCCAAGGACGTCCACAATAATAACGTCAAGTTATAAATTATAAAAAACGCACATTAGCTTATAATAATGTATTCCAGCACTGCTATCCTCGTTCGTTACAGACAAAACCGTGATTCTTTCTAATTTCTACCCTATTGCATTTCCTTTTACGGTGTCATTTCGTGTCAGCCATGGTTCATGGTGTCAGCATACCGTGACCGCAATTGTTCATTTTTATAATTTACCCGGACTTCGCGTGACACTCGGCGATCGTGCAACAGGTCATCGGGCGGGACAAAACACGAATTAATTATATACCTAGCTGTTATTCTTGTAATTATTACAAACAACATTGAAATGCATGTTTCGGATTCATTATTCAAATAGGTTTAACTACTTAATTAGTTATTTACCTACTTGGTTATTTCTACAGAATATGTTTTAATGTCTTAATTACTCATGAGTTTTTTGGCAATTTGTATTAGAACACAAGAATGCGGTTTTCTGAAATGACGTTCACTAGGTGGCAGCACTGAGACGTAGGTCCGAGCACCTGTCAAAAATGTCAAAGCGGCTATATTTTCTTTAGTCATGATTTCATGAACTAACGATGAATGTCACAGTGGCGAAAGCACCTAATAACACGATTCCTACCGGCTTCCCTTCGGCGGTTCGCTACTCTACCGCTATTGAAAAATGGCACAGTCAGTATAGTGTCTACTATTGCCAAAAACAAGAGTTACAGTGTGGATATTTAATTCACCATAACATTTTAACAACAAAAACGCCTATTTAGCTTTGAATTACAACAACAACAAAAAAAAAATCTAAAATAACTCGGCGCCAAAACGTCATAATCATGAACTAAAAATTCATACAATAGCGATCCCGTCATGACGTCACTCTAGGTCACGTGGCACCGCTTGATAATGGACGAGAGCAAGCCGATGTACAACGGGTTACGATAGAGACAGATATAGGAAAAATGCATCAGCGAGAACGAGACGAAGGAATATTGCACATTTTATTTAGTTTTCACCTGTTCAACTTACTGTATTATATGTATTCGATCTTTTATATTCCTATAATAATTTTAAAATGATACTATCTAATTTAGTTGAGTTTATTTCTCTAAAACATTGAAAGTTTTGTTTGTGTAGTGATAGCTTCTTTTTGTTTCTGCTATTTGACAATAGATGGTGTTTAATTCAGTAAAGAACAGACTTTAATTTTAAGTGAACAAATGAATTTTTACTTTATTGGTGAGTATGTAAGTTGAAACCGGCTTCTCTCTTACTTTTGTTCACACCTCGCCACTGGAATGTCATCATATATTTTATATTCACTGTCGAAATGGAAGACCTCTTGTCAAATTGGCGCCAACTGGTGGCGTGAATTTTCATGAAACCCTCGAAGGCTAAGCATAAGTTACAAAGAAAAGATCCTAGTTCAAGACGCGTTTAATTCCCGCGGACATTGGTGCACATACCGTCACACTCAGCTGAATGTTAATCCCTTGATTGTGTTTAATTAAAAGTATTTTCCCACAACCAATTAGGACCTCGTTCATATGACAGCGAAGCAATAAATATATCAATTAGTCCCTGTCTTCACTAACGAACGACCATTCTTATGCCTTCAGTTCTTGAAACTTTCTTCTTCAATTCATTCAGCGCTTTTAACGCTTTATTGGTGATTGATCGACCTCAAAAATCTGATTTCTGAAAGGTTAATCCATTGATTTTTTGCACTGAATGTAATTCACTTGATATTTAGTGTCATATCACAACTGACTTGATTGACCTAAGTTAACGTTGAAAGGATGGGCATAAAGGGTTGGATGATAAAGGAATTCGGTGTGGAATGTGTGGAAATATAGGTACTTAGAAAATACAATAATCAATATTGATTCGCAATATCGTGTAATTATTTATGTTGCATTGTTACATAACACTTCGATGAAGCGAAAAATTGTTTGTGAATTTTTAGACAGAACTGTCGATTTGCGAATCAATGTCTTATGATAAAATGATAGATCTTTTACAGAGAGAACAAGAAGTTATAAGAATCAGAAATATTAATTAAAGTATGTTCCTTACCGAAACTTTGCTGTATTCGTGATGGTGCGCCAGAAGTAGAGGCGCACAGCTAGAGGCTGCACTGGACACGCTCAGCGCATCACCCTCGCTGGTTCCCTCCGCCTCATCCCACCTGCGACGCCCCGACCCGCTGCGAACACCCCCGACCAATCCCGAACCCCGCTCAAGCGAAGCACAATCAAGCGACTCGTCCGCATCGAACCTCGGAATACCACTATCATCGTCGCACTCAGACGACGAACTTTCAGAACCTTCTAAGCAAATACCACTCTCGTGTTTCGAAGAAGAAACCTCTGATTCTGAATTCTCCTCTACGATAACATCGATTTCAGGTTTGGTTTTACTTCCAAATCTGAAAGAGTCGCTGTGGACCCACGGTCTTTTCGCTGTGCTTATTTCTGACTTCACTGTCTCCGCGTCAGAAACTTCCTCGTCCGAGTGCAAGGTACCGTCGTCGGAATCATCTGACGAGTCTTGACAGGACTTAAATGACGCGTCAGATTTAATTGTGGCATTAGAATTACAAGTATGAAGTGACCAGTGACCGGAATATTCCGAGGAGTTCGATTCCCTTATAGGCAAATAGACACCAGAAGCGTGTGATACAGTAGAGGCGGTCGATGTTGAATGTTCATTTAATGATATCACGTCTGCAATGTCTTTTATTGAGTAAGGACGTGCAGATGAAGACGATGAAAGTGTAGAAGGGTGTGACATTGGAGTGTAAATAGGACTGTCTAGATCAGTTTTGTTTGCACTCAGATTAGAATTTCTCGCGATAATATCATCTAGAGTAACTACCGCGTATGGGTCTTCTAAATGGTTCGGCACAGATTTATTTTTTGGAATATTTGATTTGCAGGCTGTCGAATAAGGAGAAGTATCTAAAGTAATATCGGGCGTTGAAATACTCCTTTTAATAGCAGAAAATTTAACGATTAGGTCAACAGGGGAATCACGTCTGCTTGAGTGCAATGTGCAGGTGCCAGAATCACAGTAACACTGAAATGATGAAGATATCATTTCAGATGTGTTTTTAAGTGCTTCAATGTCTATAGTAACTTTTCCATCTTCAGCATGAACACTTTTATCCAAAAGGTCTTCAGCACTACTGTGGAATTTACGTGGTCTGGGCCTACAAAAGCATATGGCAGTTTCATAATAGCTGTCTCTTTTGTCATTGGGGACTTTCGTAAATGGTGGTACATCACTATAAAGTGTGTCTCTATTAAAAATGTAAATGAATTCTTTGACTGTAGGCGCTTTATATATGCAGTGCCCTGTACCTCTTATGTGATAATGAGCTAAAGTTTCTTTCAAAAATTCATTGTTCCACTGGGGCAAATCTTTAACTTTTATTGAATTTCTATCTACTTCAATGTTTGTAAATGTTCTATGCCTAAAAAGAACTTTCTTCTTACCAAAATTGTCGGCCTTTTTATTCGGCATGGTACCAGTCATAGACAAATACAAAGGTTTTTCTTCTGCATCACAGCTGCAATCAACATTTTCTAAAGCACTATTTTCCGTCATATCCGAAGAATCTGAAGAGTCAGAATGAGTTCGAGATATTGTTGATTTCGAAGCAGAAAATGCGGAAATTTTCCCAAGTCGAAAAGACTTGGACTTTTCAGATAGTAAAATATCTTCAAGATTAGTTTCATCTATCATAGAATCCGCCGATGATGTGGAAGATCGACTGCACATCGATAATTTTTCATCAAAACTATCCGAACTAAGTTTCTTAGGAACAAAAGTTCTTTTGATAGGCTCTGGTTGTTTATTTTCTTGAATTACAGCTATATTCTCATACAACGTTTTCTTTTGCAGTTCATCAAGAGGTTTAATAGGAATGTGGATCCTTGCAGCAGGTTTTGGTATGGTCTTAATCTCCATCACTACGTTTGCATAAATATTTTCGTTGCTGTTTGCACCAGCCGCCATTGTCACTCTCGGAGGAGGTTTTGGAAGTGATAATTTCTTAATACTACCACCAGTGTCAAATTTAGAAAACTCATATGGCTCGTAGCATTCGTTTAATGAGTTTGTTGATTCTGTAGATACAACTGAAGTAACTGATCTTCGATCTTTTATCTCTCTAGGCTCAAATATATTTAACTTCATATACCTATTAACAGCTTCATTAATATTTAAATCTTTGTTACTGTTAATACAGTCTATTTCTGTAATTACCACAGATTCTGGGATAGATTCTTGGGAATCGCTGAGTTCATTGTTCTCCGATATATTAGGTAAAGATGTTTTAAATCCAGGACAACTCCTATTACTTCTGTTAACGACAGAGTCTCTGTTTAACGTGCCTAAACGATCTAGTGATATAGTATCAAATTCATCATTACATACTATTTCACCCGATTCCTCCTTTTTCGACAGCATTTTAAAGAATTTACTATTTCCTATAAGCATTGTATTTGAATTGCTTTTATGATCAGATTGTTTCGATTTAACATCGACTTCCGCTTCACTGTTAGATATGTTAGGAGCTGAATTAAATTTCGCTTTCAGGCCCAAGCATTTTGAAGCAAGCTTTTTAACAAAACTTTGAGGATGATTTTTTGTTAGAGACGATGAAGATGGAGATAAAAAGCTTTCGTTATTATTAGTATTTTTCTGGGTCTCTGTGGTTTTCCTGTAAAACACATAAAGCGACAAAAAATAAAATAAATCATAAAAATGAGTTTAACTTAATTTAATATGATGTCATGAATTGTGTTAATTTTTTTAGATTTCATTTCCCACCACCAAAAGCGCGAATGTCCGTACATAAATGGAAGTAAGAAAAAGAAACAACAAGTAAATACTTAATATATAGATAATATTATAACATAAAAACTTAAAAAGTAACTTGGTTAACGATTTTTTTTTCTACCAATCGGCAATAAGTTGCTTTACTTGAGACAACTTTTTCCTTAATAAGCCACCCGATTTAGCGTCTAATGTCGCTGACTTTTCTTGGTTTGATTCATTAAAGTCAGGGTCGTCAAACTTGTAAACTTTTCCTTCGTTTTCTGCATTATAATCGATCCAAGCTGAATCCTTTTCATCTTCAACCATTTTAGGTTTACCCGACAAGTCATTTAATGAAGAATAAAAACCTTCTTTGTTTTTCATGGAAACATAAATTTCCTCACAGCTGTAATAAATGTTTTGGCTACCACCAATCTGACGAGTTCTAGCGTTAATCTTTCTTTGAACTTTCGTTTCTCTGTCAGGATCTTCATGACAATAACACGGCATTGGTTTAGCTTTCTGTTTTGTTTTAGTGAAAGGCTCGCCATGTCCACGGCATGCTCCATGATTTATTTCGTAGATGTATGAATAATCATGGGACTCATAAAGGCATCCAATATCACCTCTAAGGTGGACGAGATCGGTTTTGTTGAGTTGAACAGACAATGATCGTTCGTGATGTCCTGTAGGAGACATTGTAACATAGTCTTCGGGATTTTCACAATCGTCTTCATTGCTTTTCAAAGGCTTAGATTTAATGCAAGTACCTGTAAACGTATGGCTTCTATGAAACTGATTATTACCGTCCATAGTTACGTAACTATTGTCAGCGGCGGTATTTGTATCTACGACATCCTCCGACAATTTTCTATTAACATTTTCATATATAATGTCTTTGTCGTAATCGTTGTTTTTAGCAACGAAATCATTGTTTATAGCGCCGAAATCGTTTTTGTTAGCAACAAAATCGTTGTTTTTAGCAACGCAATTGTTAGCGTATATTATGTCAGCATGGTCCTCATCAGGCTCAGGTACAAACCTCGGCACACAAGCTATTGGTCTTAGAGAAGGCTGTAGTCTCTTTTTGAAATCATTCAAATCATTTGAAATCATATTCTGATTTCTTTGCACTTGCTCCATAGTGCTTCGCCTGATTCTTTCACCAGGGTCAACAAGTTCGCTTCGCACTGCTTGCACTACAGCACCTACTTCTTTCTCTGACTCGGGGCCAGCTTTCGATTTGTTACGCGATTTGAACTCGGTAATGACTTGGTTTTGATTCTCTAATAACTCCGTGCATGCAGTTTCCGATGAAATAGCGTTGCCTAAAATCTTAAGTTGTTTATTGTTCCTAGCTTTGAGCACAAAGCTTTCGCTTCGCTCCCTCATATCGACGCTAACTGAATTGTTCACAACATGTTTATTAGGTAAAACGTGGTTTTTTAAACGTGCCTCTGGTGATGGTGTTCGATTGCAAGCATTAATAACAACATATAAATTGCCTTTTCTTTCATTGCCCATTTCTGGGGAAGCGTTAAGTTTGGGGTAAAGCTGTTTAGCAGTCGCAATATCGTTATAAGACCTGTAAATTAAAACAGTTATTTCGTATAGTTGTTTAGCTGTATCATGTGGAGACGATTTTTATGTCTTTTGAAATTAATTTAACTATCAACATTTTTAAAAGTGTAACATTTCATTCAGGCACTTCAACAGAGGGAAGCTATTTTTTAAAATTTCATTGGGTTTGAATTTCATTCCTTTGGGAGCGTCCACGTTTTCAGTAAAGCTGAAAGTGCTCATCCTTAAGTATTTAGCTCGCCATCAAAGGACGTCGTTGGGTGATATTTTTCTCGTGTCACAAACGTCTCACCTAGCTGTTTGCAGACAAAATCAGAGACACGGAACATTTTAATGAGGCAACCCGCATTCAAAGTTTTTTGTTTACAGTCCATTCTTTTGTAAACTTACATGTGATTATTTTTTATCACGACGCAAGCGTTTTCTTTTGCAAGTGAATTTCAAGGAAAGTATGGATAAGTTTGTTTTTATGGAATTGCGTTAGCAAAACGTGTGATGTTTACGTATTATGTTATTTTATTTAAATTCAAGATAATTATTACAATCAGCAAGGTAATTATTAAGGGTGAGTATTTATTACTAATAAATTTTTCAATATACCTAAATCGTATCATAGACACCTAGATTAGACGAGTGCCTTAGTTTTAGCATAAATACAACATTTCCTTTATTCATTTATTTTTAATTAAAAAAAACTCCTAAACGATAAACGAGGTTCTAAGATAGCAATCATAGTTCAAAGGAGACACGTCGTATGTCGTAATTGAGACGAGGCACTCCAATTAAAACAGAATGTTTTGAGCCTGTCCTTTGAGTGAGCAGGCACCTTTAGCCTCGCTTACCAACTCCCTTTACGAATCAACGGACAGATTTAAATAAAAAGAAATCGTGCGTGTTAGTATTAAAAAGATGAAGAAAAAAGATAACCCCTCACCGTGTTAATGGTTTTTGCGTAATGAGTTTCTTGATTATTTATGAATTGTATGTATTTGTGGAATGTCGCACAGTCAAAGGCAGAAAATTTTAAATGTGACTTCTGACGTCCATGAACGAAAAGAAAAACTTCGAAGTGAGTGGGACAGAATTATATTTGCTGCAAAAGACTGTGCGCAAAATGCATTTACGTTAACTTGAGGTTATGCTACATTTCTTCAAAAAGTAATTTAAAAATCGTGCACTCAAGAACCGATTTCCGAGTCTCAAGTTAACGTAAGCATGGAAATTTGAGCAGTTCTTGCAGTAAAAATAGTTTGTAGAGACTCCATATACAGGGTGTCCGGTAATGAATGGATAACCTTTTAAGGGGTCATTGTACTCGTGATTATGAACAACTTTTACTTTAGGGCCAAACCTGAAATAGCGAAAAACAAATCAGCTGTTCCCTACATTTTGACGTTATGCGAACATTTAAATGTAGGGAGCAGTTGAATATTTTTTTTCGCGATTTCAGGTTTGGTCCCTAGTAAAAGTTGTCCATAATGATAAGTACAATGACCCCATAAGAGGGTGTCAGAGAGACACCCTGTAAATGGATTTTAACGTTTATATTTAGTAGTCCCTAGGAGGAAACACGGGGAACTTTTGTGCCCGTGGTCCCTCCGAGAATAACAATATTGTCGAATTAAAATGGTTCTTGAAAATATGATTCGCGACAGTAACATATATGTAGATTTACCGTGGTTTGGTTTGCTTTCGGAAATCAGACCAAACCACGACAAATCTAACTTGGAGAGGTGTATTGATGATTCTTATGGTTGTAATTATATAAATACATATTTGTTACTGTCGCGAATCTCGAGGAGCTCGTGGCTACGTAATAACAGCCGCACGGGTCGATCCATCAGGTTAAGCTACGCTTGCCGGGGTCGGTCCGTGGATAGGTGACCATCTTTACTTACCGAGACTCCTCCGTGCTTCGCAAAGCACGTTAAGCCATTGGTCCCTGCTGTCATTCGTGGATCTTTGACAGTCGTTACGGGTCGTCAGAAGCCCGAAAGTCTGACAACCAGCTTTTCCAAGGGGTATCGTATTACCCAGTTAGTGGGTTGTAGAAGTCAGATAGGCAGTCACTCCACGTAAAATACTGGTATTCAACTGCATCTGGTTAGACTGGAAGCCGACCCCAACATAATAGGGAAAAGGTTAAGCAGATTGATTGTTATTGTCGCGAATCGTACTTTCAAGACTACCATTTTAATTCGGCAGCAGTGTATTTTCCGGAGGGACCACGGCCACGAGATTCCCCGTGGTCCCTTCCAGGGACTACGACAGGGACTATGGGTAATAAATGCAACAAATAGTAAACAAATGAAGTACTAACTCAGATAATGTTCTAAAGAAACTCATTTATCAAGAAGATTATTTCCAGCAACACTTTACATCGCTGTTCGCATTTCCTATTGGTAACTGCCCCAGTTTTGTTCGCAATCATGCTTTAAATACATTAGCATTTCATGTGTTTACTTTTATTTTCGACTACGAAATAAATTGTAGAATTTCGGATCTATGTGTCAGGCTAATTTGAACTTTATAAGTATATAAACGTAAAACTCACATTACGGCATCGGGGCTGTAATCCTGGACGGGGAATGGTGGTAACTCTTTGTCGCTGTCAAAGTTTCCCATGATGTTCTCATACTCTGTCAAAATTGTACATGTCATTTAGATTGATGTTTTTAAGAAAAAATATTAAATTATTTTATTAGTTGCAAGTTATCCTACTAATATTATAAATGTGAAAGTTTGTATGTTTGGATGTTTGTTACTCAATCACGCAAAAACGGCTGAACGGATTTGGATGAAATTTGGTATACAGACAATTTATAACCTTTTCATCCCGGTAGAAGGTTCCCGAGGGATAATTTCCGACATCCACGCGGGCGAAGCCGCTGGCAAAAGCTAGTTTGTATATAAATTAATTAACACAAGCAGGCATTTATTGTCATTACTAGCTGCGCCCCACGGTTTCACCTGCGTAGACCGATATAAAAAGTAGCCTATTTGTTAATCCAGGGTATAAACTATGTACATACCAAATTTCATCTAAATCGGTCCAGCCGTTTGAGCGTGAAGAAATAACAAACATACAAACACACACACACACACAAACTTTCGCCTTTATAATGTTAGTGTGATTTAATATTATATTTTACGGAACTTGGGTTTTATTACTTATAAAGTTATAACACATTGCCCGGTATTGCCCAGTATGACAATACAAGCTACATAGACAGATAATATTACTTATTTTATTAAAACCGATGTTAATAAATTAATCACAAAATCTCACAAAAATAGCTTGTTAAATAAATTAGCACACACAAGGAAAATATTATTTTGCTTGTTAACTAATATAGCTAATGCTATATCCTGTAAGGTATTATCTTGTTTTAGGTTTGGTACAAAATTCATGTAACTATAGAAATAAATAAAGGCAACGTTTTCACAGGCTGTTCTACCTATGAATATGAACAACTTTCAATAAGGGACCAACTCTGAAATCACGGAAAAAAAATCTGCTATTTCATACATTTTGGTCGAGTAGGTATTGAACTTTTGTATGAACCAGCTAGTTTTTTTTTCGTGATTTCTGAGTTTGGTCCCATAGTGAATGTTGTTTATATTCATGGGTACCCTGTGAAAATTTGCACACTGCTTAAAAACTTTTTCTGTATAAAATACTAAAATGTTTCTTATGCAAAACATTAAAAAAAAAATACATAGACGTAGACATAACTGGCGCACCCCTGCCTGAACCTTTCAGGGATTACAGGCAGATTAATGTTATTTCAAAATCAAAATATTTTATTTCATATAAACCTACATAAGCACTTATGAAACGTCAGAAGCTAGGTGCACGGTTCCAAATTGGTTGTTTACTATGGAGAAGAGCCGGCAAGAAACTCCATGGTTACTCTATAAAAACTTTTATTTTATTAACAAGTTACAATAGTGT
The DNA here is from genome assembly GCA_946251885.1 of Cosmia pyralina. NCBI lineage: Eukaryota > Metazoa > Arthropoda > Insecta > Lepidoptera > Noctuidae > Cosmia > Cosmia pyralina. The sequence continues at coordinate 16,415,217 of OX276342.1, read as the reverse complement.
AAATAAACATTTTAGTAGGCATGGCCAAATTTTACATGTAGCTATACATCTTCAACAATCATTTCAGTATAGCTATGTTGATCTATAACTCCGCTGAAAGCGATATTGAAATTACAGTAAAGGTTAAATCTCAAACCAATATTAATTGCACTTCGTCCAAACCTAAAACGAATAACACATAGAGCATCGTCATATAGGTGATATTACTCTAAGGCCACGTTCACACCAAACAGTCAGAAACCGAATGTGAAAAGGTGCCTCGAAAAGTCGCTGGCCGTTGTTCGTTCGTAGAATTTCGACAGTCGTTACGAATAGTTATAAGCCCGAAAGTCTGACAACCAGTCTTGCCAAGGGTTATCGTGTTACCCAGTAACTGGGTTGTGGAGGTTAGATAGGCAATCGGTCCATGTAAAATACTGGTATTCAGCTGCATCCGATTTGACTGGAAGCCGACCCTAACATAATTGGGGAAAAAGCAACGTAGATTAGTCGTTATTATGATGATGATGATGAAGTTATTTTTTCATTAATTTTGAACTTTACGTTCACAGTCAGCAGTTAATTACACGTTCGGTGTGAACGCGGCTTAAAACGTAATAAAAACTCTTTACCAATCAAAATAGCTACTGATTTTGCGTTTAATCCATCAACACCAGTGAAATCAGTAGACAACATACCTGCTTGGAACATACCTCGTATGACTTTCCTGACTTTTCTGGTGGCTTCTTCAGGATATTCAGCGAGGAGGTCGTAGACTGTCTTTCTTGAAGAGTTCTGGGCATGAAGGTCTGCTCCTTTGTTGAGGAGAATCCGGACTACTGAGGGTTTGCCAAAACGGGCAGCTTCATGAAGAGGTGTTCCGCTGTGAGTCCTCACGTTAGGGTCCATGCCAGCGTCTATGAGAGCTGTTACCACATCCCTGATGAGAGAAGATGGCTGATAAAATTTGTCACAAGCCAGGATAAGTTTGTTGCGTAATAACTTTTTAAAATATAACACAAACTGAGACGAAGAATGTCAAAGATACACTAGTGACAAACGTAGAAAATGGTTTAGTAAAAAGGTGACGTTGTTTGCTGTATGATAACTTATCTCTCTTGACTGTTTAAAACATTATGACGTGTGGATTTTATTTAGGTACCTAAGTCTAATAAAGATGACACGATCTACATTCACAAGACGCCATTATTTTCTGCACAAATTATAAATGCACCACAGGTGGAATGTAACATTACAAGTACTTATAATAATTGGCCAAGCTATTTGGTGTACAGGCAACTACTTTAAAAAAACCGGCCAAGTGCGTGTCGGACCACGCACAATGAAGGATTCCGTAGTTGAAAAGAATTTATCCCAAAAACAAACTTAACATTGTAATTCCAAAAAAAAAAATATGTTTATGTGATAAAATTACAAATTAACAATTTTCGGACTTTACTTGTGCTGTGAGACCTTGCGGCTTGCCAAATTTCATGATTCTAGGTCAACGGTCAACAATCAGCTGTTCCCTACATTTATGTTCGCATAACTCGTCCAAATGTAGGGAACAGCTGATTTTTTTTCGTGATTATAGTAGGTTTGTTCCCATAGCGAAAGTTGTTCATAATTATGAGTACAATGACCCCTTAAGAGATTTCGTGTATGAATAGATCGACTTGTATATTCCAATTCAGTAAAACCTATATCAAAATCGTAGTCGTCAGCTACAAGCCGAATCTATTGACTGGACGTTGTACATATCGCCATTCATAAACCAATCATTCATATTCATGTGGCTAACGAAGCCCCGACTGGACGCATAGAAATTTTAACAAAAGCTCCCGTTTTTTTTTTGTAAATCAATGTACCGATTGAACACAATTTTTTTTGTAAATAACAGCATGAATAATTTGTGTTACGTTGAGAAATTAATGATGTTGGTTTAAATAAAGGAGCAAACAAATGATAAACAGTAGTGATAACAGCTAAGTTTGTTATCTAAAAATATAAAGTAAAGAAAATATGAAATAAAAAACTTTTTTACAAAAAAATTTTTATTTTTCACTTTTTAGTTTTGGTACCTACCCCACACAAATTCTAATACCACTACCTGCAAAACAAACTAGAACATCATCCATATAAAAGTGGGGAAAAAATACGTATTATTGAAGCTAACTCAAAAACTACCAAAGCAAAGTTAATCAATTTTATATGGGACCAACTGTGATGTATACCCTCTCGAATAAAACAAAAAAAAATCCAAATCAGTCTAGCCATCTTCGAATAATCTGGGAACATAAATAAAAAAAAAAAAAAAAGGTTCCGACGAATTGAGAACCTCCTTTTTGAAGTCTGTTAAAAAAGGCAAAAAAATCACGTTTGTTGTATGGGAGTCCCCTTTAAATAATAGGTCTTTACCTATGAAATTGCCGTTTTGTATGAAAAAATTTAAACGAATTTTTTTTATGCATTTTTTATTTGTATTAATCGAAGTAATCACCCATGCAATCAATGCATCTTTGCCAACGCAGTGGCAGTTTATTGATGCCCTTCTTAAAGAAATCAGCTGGACGGGAGGCAACAAATTCTTCAAAGGCATTTTGTACTGCCTCTCGGGTATTGAATTTTTTTCCCGCCAAGAAGTTATCCAAATTCTGGAAAAAGTAGTAATCTGTAGGCGCAAGGTCTGGTGAGTAGGGCGGATGACGGAGAGCTTCCAACCCCAGTTCTTGCAACTTGGAGACCGTCTGCTGTGCAGTATGAGGTCGCGAGTTGTCGTGCAGGAGCAGCGGAGACGAGCGATTGACCAATGCTGGTTAGAGATGTGCCAGCTTCTCCATCATTGTGTTCAGTTCTTCACAGTACACATCTGAAGTAATGCTCACCCCGTTTGGTAAGAAGCTGTGATGAATCACACCGGCGCTAGACCACCAAACAGTGACCATCACTTTTCTAGGGGTAAGTTTTCGTTTAGGGCATTGTTTAGGTGCTGAACCAGGATCCAACCAACTTGCTGAGCGCTTGCGGTTATCAAACAGAATCCATTTTTCATCGCATGTAACAATGCGGTTCAAAATTCCTTCATTTGTGTGTCTGTTGAGCAGTGCAAGGCACGTCTCGACGCGTACTTCGCGCTGGCGATCATTGAGTTCGTGGGGCACCCATTTGTCAAGCTTTTTTACCTTGCCAATTTGACGCAAATGGACCAATATTGTTTTGACGCTAACGTCGAAAGCTGCTGCTAATTCAGCCGTAGATTGTGTATCATCAGCTTCCACAATCGCCTTTAATTCGTCATTGTCGACCAAAGTCTTCGGACGACCGCGAGGTTCATTTTTCAGGTCGAAATTTCCAGAACAGAAGCGAGCAAACCAATAACAAGTGGTGCGTTGGTTTGTAGTGTTAGCTCCGTAAACGTCGTTGATGTTGCGTGCCGCTTGTGCCGCGTTGCTGCCACGACGGTACTCATATTCCATAATTACTCGAATTTTTAACGTATCCATGATGACGAAAAAGATTGAAATGCGATGAAAATGTAACACTAATCAATAAACAAATGACTACTTTTGGAAAAAAAAGTCCATGTTTTTTAAATAAAATTAATTTAAAATTAGAATTCTTAGCCAAACAAAAATTATTTTGATTTGAAATGGCCAGTACTGCAGAACGGCAATTTCATAGGTAAAGACCTAATATTTGTTTTATTTTAATTTAATTATTTATTGTTGAAGTGAATATATAACTAAATATTCTGTGAATATTTCAAGCATCTGCCTGTTGCCGTTATCAATATCGAGCAAAAACGAGCAAAAAAATCACGTTTGCTGTATGTGAGCCCCCTTAAATATTTATTTTATTCTGTTTTTTAATATTTGTTATTTGTTGTTATAGCGGAAACAGAAATACATCATCTGTGAAAATTTCAACTGTCTTCTATCACGTTTCATGATATACAGCCTGGTGACAGACGCACGGACAGCGGAGTCTTAGTAATAGGGTTCCGTTTTACCCTTTGGGTACGGAACTCCAAAAATATAAATACTAAATAATGATATTTTTTTTAGATAAGTAGGTATTTATCTATTCGAGAGTACATTATCATCAATCAACAGACACAATTTATTACAACACGAGCAGAGACAGAGGCGGAACAGTAGTATAGATGTATTAAAATCGAAGATAATAATAACGAAATGCTAAATACATAAATTCAACGCGAGGAAGCAAATCTTAAATTCTAATTCTATAAACCTTAATTTGCTAAACATAATGACGACGTTACAATTACAAGACGACGTGCGACGTGTAAAGGTATCATATTAGCGGCGGAAGCGATTTATGACTTATAAAAGTGAATTTTTTGATGCTTTAGATTGTATTATCAGGTTAAGCTACGCTTGCTTGCTGGGATGGTTCTTGGATGGGTGACCATCTTTACACCGAGACTCCTCCGTGCCTCGGAAAGGGTTCCGGCTGTCATCCGTGGATCTGACAGTTGTTACGGGTCGTCAGAAACCAGAAAATCTGCCAACCAGTCTTAGTCTAGTTATAACGCAGCTAAATATGATGACGCTCCTGCCATCTTCATATTAATCCTGATTCATAATACAACGTACCAACTCTAAAATACAGTGAACTAACAATATCAAAGGCTGTCCAAGTGTCACCGCATATTGCAACCGCAAATAGATACTCATAGATACCTACAACCATTTAGACTGGATCTATTGTGTTATTGTTTTGCATAGCCTCCATCGGAAACAAAACAACCGTTTCGATTGTATAGTGATTCGCACGTACACCATGTACATACAGTCGACTGCACGTCGTTGGTACAGTACGAAAACTTTCAAAAATAGCATCGTTTACCTTCGGAAAAACCGAAATATAGCGAATAAAATGTGACTATCGACCAATAGAAATTGATAATTATGAGTGACGTACTAATTCCGTCACTCCCTTATTGGACCAGTCATATTGAATTCGGCAAAGTTCGGTTTTTCCGAAGATAAACGATGGAACCTATGTTGAATGTTGTCGTCTGTACTTTGACCTTGCGCTTGCGTAGCACGGAATTTCAATAGAATAAGAGGCCAGGTTATACTGGCCGTGTTACCACTGATATTTTTGACGACACGGTTGGCGCAGTGGTTGAGCGATTGACTGCTGCGCAGCATGTCGCGGGTTCGATTCCCGCACGGAACAAATATTTGTACGACCTACAAGTATTTGTTCCGAGTCTGGGTGTTTTTCTATCTATAATATGTATGTATTTACAAAAAAAAAATGTATATAAGTAGTTTATCAGCCATCTCGTTCCATAACACAAGCATTAGGTTGCTTAGCTTGGGGCTAGATGGCGTTGTGTGATATGTCCAAACATATTTATTTATTTATATTTATATTTATATTTATATGCGGCCTACTGTACGGGCTATGGACGTAGGATATATATTATGGTACGTTTGATATGGATTTATATTTTGATAGTTACTGACGACATCTCACTAGATATTATGGAAATCAAATAAGCGTAATTAATGAATGAGACCATAGCGGACGTTTGTACAGTCGCGTTACTTCCCGGAGATACACTTTTCGACCTTATTACTAAAGCAATAAGGTTAAAAAGTGTATCACCGGGAAGTAATGCGATTGTACCTTACCATTCACTAGCTTTTGCCCGCAGCTTCGCCCGCGTGGATGTCGGAAGATATCCCACGGAAACGTATTACCGCGATTAAAATAAACCAATGTGTTAATCCAGGTTATAAACTATCTGTGAGCCAAATTGCAGTCAAATCCGTCCAGCAGTTTTTGCGCTAATCCGGGACATACATCCAGACAGACAAACGGACAGAAATTCTTCTTCATTATTTATTATTTATTATATTATATTTTTTTATTATTTTTATTATATTCTTTATTATTTTATTTATTATATTATTATTCTTTATTATTTCTTTATTATTCTTTTTCATTATTTTATTTATTTATTATTATTATTTATTATATGTATAGATAGATATATAGATAATATGTTAATCTTTGTCGAAGTCGATTTACAAATAAATGTGGGGTTTCATTGAATCAGGTTACAGATGGCAATAGACCACAAATTCAAAGTCGCTCAGGGCGCTATAGAGCGGGCTATGCTCGGAGTTGATGTAAAGGATAAGATCAGAAATGAAGTTATCCGGAAAAGAACTGGAGTTGCCGACATAGCCCGCAAAAAAAAAACGTTAAAAAATAGTAATATAATTAGTGCTTTTTTAACTTGCTCTGCTAACAGCTAGCTATTCTGTATGGTAATCTGTGGATAACGTCTTGAGTAGTGTATTTGTTACTTTTATTGCAAGTTATATACCTATTGTCTCTTCACCACCCTTGGTTGACTGGTAGAGAATGCCTAAGGCATTAAGTCCGCCTTTGTACGTTTTGTGTGTGAAAAGGTTAAATAAATAAATAAATAAATAAATATTGTATGCCTACTGTGTAATATACTGCTGTTTGTTATTCCTATCAAATAAAATAAAATAAAACGTTGGATCAGACCAATCCTGGAGTGGAGACCGCGTATCGGCAAACGTAGTGTGGGACGTCCCTCAGCTAGATGGACCGACGACCTTAAAACGTTGGCTGGGACAGACCGGATGCGGAAGGCGGAGGACAGGGTGTTGTGGCGCAGCCTTGAAGAGGCCTATGTCCAGCAGTGGACTGCGATAGGCTGAGTTGAAATGAATAACGTTATAACGTGCACGAATTTCCATAAATTTAATATACGTGGACATGCACGATAATATCGTCACGTTCGAAGTTATAGAAACGCACAATAGGTGTCAAATATTTTATCCTAACCTAAAGTAAATCGCCCTTTCCCCTAACATAGAGCCTTTAAAATCAACAGTCACAAGGCGGGTACCGCATGCCACGCGTTGCCAATTTAACCCTTCGACAGGGCGCGGAAAATTGACACATAGGATTACATGAACACCGAAATGTTGACAGTTGGATACGGCATATAAAGTACTAACTTCTGCCCCCGACTTCGTCCGCGTGAAAGAAACATTTCCTATCGTACTCAGCAATAGCGTTGCTTTCAATCAGTAAAAGAATTTTTGTAATCGGGTCAGTACCTTCTGAGATTGTTTCTTACAAACAGACAAGTTTTTCCGCTTCATACAACGTGTAACTTTCATAATGCACAAACTATTAACTCATCATTTTGAATAACTTTTACTATGTGACCAAACCAAAAATAGCGGAAAAAAATCAGCTGTTCTCTAAATTTTGACAAGTTATGCGAACATAAATGTAGGGAACAGCAGTTTTTTTTTTGCTCCCATAGTAAAATTTGTTCATAATGATGAGTACAATGGCCCCGTAAGAAGTTATGCGTTATTTCAGTTACACCATGAATTTGTTTAGAGTTTGGTTCAAATAGAGTTCAAGTATTTAATTTGTGATCTGAAAACATCGGATCGATTTTCTTGGTTCAATTTACACACTAATTCAATTGACTAAGATTGTCGGCGAATATGGTAAGCGCGACAAGTGACTCAGGAAGAACAATGGATATCTTTAAAGTATCAATTGTGATTAAACATTTGGATTGTTTAGTAAATAGCAGCGGTCAATATGTATACACCATGACTTATTGACCGATAGAAAAGTACTAGTAATATACGTTTTCACTATCAATAGGTGACGTCTAAGTGGATGCCTAAATAAAAGCGCATTGTTGGATTTTCAACACTCAGCTCTGCACCGAGAGTTCAATTGTGCAATAATAATTAGTGTTTCCTAAGTGATAACGGTCATAACTTATGACCGTTATCACTTATTGTTGGCTTGTTACTTAGTGACTTATGACTCATAAGTCACTAAAGCTAAAGCTTAGAAGGTACAGGAAAGGCACCATCTAGTTTTAAAATATTGATCATAACATTGACGTGTTAAAGTGTCTAAGTACTTACAGTAATAAAAAATAATTTTAGGATAGGATTTTTCTAAACTATGGCTGTATGAGAATACATAAAAGAAAAACATTTTCTGACACACATTTCTTAAAAAGTCCACAAATATACCGCATCTACTAAAATATTGTTGCTGGTAACACCGACATGTAAACAGGCAGGAAAGCTATCGATGCGGTATAACGAACGAATGAATATGAATACGACGCAATTGCCGCGCGCCTTTGCATTAACATAATTTTAATAAATAATTTACCTATGTATCAGCTAAGACGGGTGAATAGAGAAGCTTTCTTATGTTAGTACGAAGATTGTTCAGTGTTTCTAGATCAAAGCAGTAGAAAGATAAAATGTTAAAGTGGATGCTCAAATGAGCCCGCGAAATTCAAATTTTCTTGCGTTTTTGCAATTTGCTGGTCATTGGTGCCGATTCTCTTGTCACAAATGCCTCTAAACTAGACTAAAAATCACTAAAATTTAGTTTATTCCTGTCAAACGACGATTTCCCATTCTGAAATTGACTAAAGTGACACAACTTCACTATATTTTAGTTTGACAGGACTAAGATTGTACGGAGTTATTAGTCTAGTGAAAATGGCAATTTTGCTATTCTGAATTTGACTGTTTTCACCTAAAATTTTAATTGTCAAACTAAATAAGACTATATTTAATCGCGATTAAAAAGGTGTGGAATAAAATTAGTTGCCGTGAACTAAAATTCACACCGAGACCTTGACTTCGGATGCAAAAACAGTAGTGTATTTTTTTGTTTTCTTTTGCATATATCTTGAAAACGGTGAGTCCTATCGCAAAAATAATGAAAATTTGGCCCCCCTTTATAAGACCCATAAACCACTATCACTCAACATGTAGACCGTACCAAAAAAAAAAGGTACCAAAAAAAAAGGTACCTACATTCCATATAAAACACGTTGAAGCTGCCCCCTCCCTGCGCCCCTCCAGCTCTAAAAGATATTTGACTCGGTAACGACAGCGATGTCGGTGAACAAAATATGACAAGCCTGTCACTTCATAGTGATTTCGTTAGTTCCAATTAAAGCCACCGGGTCAAATATACTACAGGCACTATACCACGCGGAGTCACGATTGTCAAACTCGATTTTAGTTGTGTCAAAATTGTTATTAAAACAGGGTTTTTTTTTTGCAGAATAGCTCGTAAGATTCTCATAGCAAAAAGTAAGGAATTTTAGTGATAGTTTAGTTAGTTTAGTTCGGTGTACAACAGAATCGGCACCAGTGTCTGGTCTTGATCAAAATATGATTAGCGACTATAACAAATATATATTTACATAATTATAACCATAAGAATTATCAACATCTCTCTAAGTTTTATTCTAAAAAAATGTCATGATTTCGGAAATATTTTGATCAAGGTGACAATGACCTGCATATTGCAAAAAACGTAAGAAAATTAGAATTTCGCGGGCTACCTTTCTAAAATGCAGTATTATTGCTTCTTATTTAGCGGTAACGCGCCGTATCTTTTCTGCTACCAGGAGCTAGACCACCACCTCTTAAAGCAGTATTATTTTAATCTTACATGAGTGTGGGAAAGAGATGGAGCTAGACGTCCTGTATAGCCGTCCTGTATAGCTCCATCTCTTTCTCACACTGAAGTAACATTAAAATAATACTGCTTTAAGAAGTGGTGGTTGGCCCCCAGGGCTCTTAGGAGCCCTACAGTACTTACCTATACCTAAGTAACAATATGAATCAACAGTAGATAATGTCTGTAAGTACAAGGCACACAATTTCAAAAAAAATTACGAGAGACGATGAATTTTGCAAACACGTCGTGTTTGAATGTCCTGGCTACGCTTACATTCGCTTTATAAGTTGTGAATCATATTATGAAACCATGTGAACATAACACTTACTTCCTTCCATTCTTGCTGGCCCTGTGGAGTGGGGTTGATGTGAACACGACATTACGGCAGGCGGGGAGTCTATACTGGTCAACTAAATGTGGCCGAACGTCTAGAAGGTGCTGTACAACTGCCAACCTATGAGAAAAGTTTATAGTTAATCAATATAATATATCAGGGGACAAAGGAGTACTTATTCTTTTATTCAAACTGGCCGCGGTTTGTTCCACGATGTGCAAAAGTGCAACCTGAGCTGATTCAAGATCTCTTTGTCCAACAGTGGACTATGATGTTTGGTTACGTGTACACACGGTTACAGATCAAGCTATACATTTCCGGTTTACACTGACCTCTCATTGTAAGGAAATCCTATACAATGCGAGATCAGCTTATACTGGAAATGTATAGCTTGATGTGTAGCCGTGATTAAGTACTGAAATTTTCGAAAAAAAAAAAAAACAAGCCAGGTGTCAGTAAACTACGAAAGGATCATTGGCCATTATTAATGATCCTTAACAGTCACCCTGTCCGTGAAGTAGGTACAATACTTAGAAATAGGGAATATGCATGTGATTAAAAAAAGGTTCCGACGAATTGAGAACCTCCTCCTTTTTGAAGTCGGTTAATAAATAGAGAAAGATCCCATGGCCGCCAGACCTTAATTATTTTCTGATTAGGTAACAAAATGTATGGGATAGAGTAGTGTCAGTATTACTTTGAAGTTTGAACGTACGCTTACCTGCATGCTTGGACCGACCGCCAATGTTCAAGTATCAGGTCGGTACCTGATACCTGAAAATTGGTGGTCGGTCGTTACGTTACGTAAAAATATTACTCATTTTTCAAGTCTGACTGCTGATTTTTACGTACGTTTTACAGAATATTGTTAATAATTAATAATCAACAGTACACACAGTCAGACACAGTCAGTTACAGTCAGACACTTCCCGTCGGAGGTTTTTTCCGCCAGACGCTTTGAAGCTCGCAAAAAATGATGTCATATGATCCTAGTTTTTATATACGACCGCTACGATTGATCTGGCTGCTTACAAATAGTATTGAAATAGTTCCCCGAGCATCATTATAATAAAAAATTTAATTTTTTTTTGGTTGACCATTTTTATGTTTCAATATTTTTTAGCGTTGAATATTTTTTTTAATACTAAGGGCCTGTTTCACCACCTACGATTAAGTTCCTATTAACTTACTTGGCATATAATTTCATACAAAATCTGTTCCATTTTTGAATTTATTCGGTAAGTAGTGGCTACTCGGACATCGTTAAATGGGCCCTAAGTATATATAGCGATGTAACCTATCAGATAAAACTATTTAAAAAAATACATGCATATAAAATAAATACATGCATATTAAACAATAATCTGTCATCATCATTAATCATTTTATTATTATAAATAAAATAAAATAAATAAATAATAATATCTTTATTAATTATTTATTTATTTACGGAACATGAAAATTATTAAAACATGTTCTCACCTCCCATACTGCGCTGCAAGCTCTAGGGCACTTTCATCGTTATTGTTCTTGATGGTGACATCGGCGCCATGTGAAACCAGCTGAGCTACCACGTTGACGAAACCGAACTGAGCGGCTATCAGCAATGCAGTTTCGTGGTCAGACGTCTGTGGAGCAAAGTGTAGGGGATTACGTTACAATTACAAGCCGTGTCCTATGGAAATTCCATACTAAATTTAATTCCCTATTCGACCGCTTTAGAATATTTACTTTCAAAAATCCTTGCTAGTGCTCACTTTCGCTAGGTACATAAGAAACTTGTGCAAAACTTCATGCTTCTAGACCTAGCGATTTAGGCTGAGCGATCTCGCTGAGCGAATTTAAGAATTTTATCATTTACGGCATTTAGGAAAATATCGTGAGGAAAGTTTTGGGTATGAATGTCGAAGGTTATAAGAGTAGAGGAAGACCAAAGAAACGATGGATGGACTGTGTGAAAGATGATATGGCTAGAAAGGGGGTTGACTACCGAGATAACGACTAATTGAGAAGTAGGGAAAATAAATTTACTTTATAAAAAATAAAAACCGACTTCAAAACCAAAAACGAATAAAATAACTTTCATAAAACACTTAACAGCTTCTGAAGTCGGTGTCAAGCTAAAGTGCATTGAAGAATTGAAGACACTGACTTCAGAAGCTGTTAAGTGTTTTATGAAAGTTATTTTATTCGTTTTTGGTTTTGAAGTCGGTTTTAACTTTTTAAAGTAAATTTATTTTTCAATTTTTAGTTGAATATACAATTACATAAGTAGGTAAGCCCAAGTCGAACCAAAAGAAGAATCATCAAAATCCGCTTAGAAATGCCGGAGATACATTGCATTTATGCATATATAACTTCGTACATAAGAATAATTACATAATGTATTATATACTAAAACCTTCCTGAAAGTATGCAGATCACGTTAGTGAAAAAATCATCAAAATCGCTTCATTCGTTTTTGAGAAAATCGCGGACAAACAAACAAAGATACATACATACATAAGGGTCGAATACAGAACCTCCTTTTTTGAAGTCGGTTAAAAAGGGACATGTTGCGCAACCCCAAATAAATTGGGATAAGGGTAGGAGAATGATGATTTACCTACGTCATTTAGGTAAGAGCCAATATGAATACGATTTTGGGCAAGGAATTGCGACTATTTAAGATGCTGGTGAGAACGGTGTGCTTAAGCGTGTTATGTTATGCATGTATTTCATGCATGTAACTGCTGCATTTTAAACGATTTGTAGATTGTTGATCGGTGAAGTATGTCAGCATTTATGTGAACAAGCCTCGTAGATTGTAAGTTATACGCTTATGTATATTGCAGTTAGATTACTGAAATGTTAAAAGACGCCCTACATGAAGAGGGTGTCTAAGCATAGAAGCGAATTTTTTTAACTCCCATACATTTTCTAAGAAACTCTATCGTAGAAACCAGTGTTCTAAAGCATCAATCTCGTATTTCTGAAGCTAAAATCAAGGCCTGTAACTTGAGCCGTGAATAACAAATCTACTTAGTCGTATCTGTACCCAAAACTGTTGCAAATCGTGTTCAACACGCCCTTTTACTTGGCCATATCTTATCCGTATTCAAATGTCGACGCCCCAGCAAATACTGACCGGTTCTAGGTAAGGTAAGTCACCGGTTCCCAGGCTAGTCCTATTTAAATAACTATCAATGAATGTACCAGAGGCTTGCTAGGTTGTCGGACAAGCAATTAAATTGTCTTAGTGACTAATAAACTATTTTTGGATAATCGTAACATCTTAGGTTTTGATTAGTTTAATGTTTCTTTGCTTCAAACGTGACATCGCAAATCTACGCATATATGAATTATCATTTACATAATATACCTACGGAATAAAGTTTGTTTTCAAGAAAATGCTTCGAACAAAACTTTTGATATAAATAAATCTAACATTATCATAAAGAAAAGTTAAGTTTTGCTAACCATGTTTTCTTTCAAAACTATATGTTCATATAACACCACCCAGTTTCTTTCAACTTTTGTATTGACAACATAGTTACAAACAAAGTCTACGTCTACATACTGTATTGTTCAGTAAACCGGTCACATTTCTAGACTTTCCCAAAGTTTCTTATTAAACTTTAGGTTTCCAACACACAATAAGTACCTTAACACGAGACCTGGAATTCCTCAAAGCAGGTATGCAAGAGCCGGGTGCTGTAAACTAAACTCGTAAGTAAAGGGCGAAGCTCTGACGTAATGAACATTCCTGGAATATTCTGGAACTTACTAGCGGCTCGTGGATAAGTGGGCGTCGAAAACAAAGGTGGAGCAACATTGTCGGAGTAGGTAGGTAACACATGGGCACACATCATCACCATACCTAGGTATATTTGCCGCTAACCAAGCAGCGGAGCTTTCTTCCAATTTGAAGAGTAGGTATGGGTGTCGGTGTTGTAAGACTCACGAGACATTGCATTATTTGTGTCTGGAAATCCAAGTTTGCAACTTACCTGCGATGCTTCCGGTATTACAGAATGTGATGGCCATAGGCGTCAGAGGTCAGTTAAAATCAGCTAGCAGCAGCCGCCAGCTAAATTGACAGCCATAATCAGCCTATATAATGTTCCCACTGCTGGGACACAGGCCTCCTCTCGATGAGAGGAAGTGGGCCTTAATCCACCACGCCGGCCCAGTGCGGGTTGGTAGATGTCACATGTCTTCGAATTTTTGGTTCTAAAACATGCCGGTTTCCTCACGATGTTTTCCTTCACCGTTTTGAGAGCGTGGTGATGAAATAATTTACACAAAGTAAAGCGCCTGTCGGGGTTCGGGCCACCACTGTTCTTGCCACGCAATAAAGTAAAATATAACAGACGTAAAGCCTCTGAACCCCAGCGTAACCTTCGAGGAATATAGGCTTGATGTTATTTTATGTTCATAAAAAGCTAGGAAGAGGTTTCTAGAACTTACCAGCTTATCAACATTGCATCGCGGGTTGTTGTGAGCGAGGAGCATCCAGCAGATGACTCGGTGTCATCGTTGAACGCGGCCAGGTGAAGGGGCGTAGCACCTTTCTTCTCCACCGTACATGGCGAGGCACCTACTGATAGTAGCTCGCGGTCCATTTCTAGAACTTACCAGCTGATCAACATTGCATCGCGGGTTGTTGTGAGCGAGGAGCATCCAGCAGACGTCGGTGTCACCGTTGAACGCGGCCAGGTGAAGGGGCGTAGCACCTTTCTTGTCCACCAAGCATGGCGAGGCGCCTACTGATAGTAGCACGCGGACTATTTCTCTAGAAAAAGGAGAGGAAGGTTAATTATCATTCCTGACGCTAAACCGACGCGGCGGGATTTTATAGCGCACTGGATTTTCAACTCTCGTTGTTGAGCCGAGCGTTGAGAATCCAACTTAACAATAACAGAGTACATTCTAGCGCGTCGAAAAAACACACTGTTTGATTTTGCACTCTCGGCGCTAAGCAGAGCGTTGAAAATCCAGTGCGCGAAAAAAAATCGCCGCGATATTATTACGTCCGTGCGAACGTCGACTATTACACGATACTACCGGGCATGATGTAAGCTTTACATTACGAAGTAACTAGCGACCAGACCTTCCTTAGCTAGGTTTTTACGACTTGTCTTTTTTATGTAAGTATTTAATATTAATATGTTATAGGTACATAAAAACCTTCTAGAATAAATTAGGATTTAAAAGATTGTGAAAAACGCATGAAATAATAGTTCCATTGTGTAGATTAGAAGTACTTAGCGGTCACTCAGACACGAAAAGCGATTTTATTTATTGTTACCTAAGTAGATAAACCTATTGCGGGACACCACATGTATTTAGCCTAGATCTGAGAGGATACAGGCTTCTGTATACTTAAACTTTTTGCTTACTAAGGTAAAAGTCATTATAGTTCCAAAAGGACTATTAGTACTGATTTACTGTGCACAAAGCTTTGTAAGTCGACGTGCGCACGGACGTAAAAATATCGCGGCGGGATTTTATTGCGCACTGGATTTTCAACTCTCGTTGTTGAGCCGAGCATTGAGAACCTAACAACAACAGAGTGCATTCTAGCGCGTCGAAAAAACACACTATTGGATTTTTAACTCACGGCGCTAAGCTGAGCGTTGAAAATCCAGTGCGCGAAACAAAATCGCCGCGATATTTTTACGTCCCTGCAAACGTCGACTTAAACTCCACAAACTTGTTATTAAATTGGGCTATTCTATAATCAATTCTCATCAATATTTACAATACATAGATATTAAGTACGTACGCATCCCAAGTGTGGAACCCGCAGTATCAAGTATACATAACTAGAATTGAAAGCATTCAACGCAAATTCTTGAAGTATTTAGACTACAAGGCACACCGGCACACTTCAGACTACATTGCCCGATGTAAACGGTATCATTTTCTACCTCTTGAATATAGACGCAATATTAGTGACATCTGCTACTTGTCTAACATAGCGAATGGCTCTATTGACTGTCCGGAGCTGCAAGGAGCTTTAATGATCTTGCATCGCGGCTAGACTTTGAACTTGACTTATTCTGCACCAGCTCGAGAGCGATAAAAAAGCGCGCAGGTGAGGAGTACTTTGGGGATCGTGTGAACGTCCTATGAGGAGCTTTTCACTTGTGCATACTCGATCACTGCTCAGGTTGTATTCTATAGGGTATCGACATGAATGGAACGTAGACTGAGTAGTTACATATAAGTGAACTTAATTTCGTTTTATTAGTGTTTGTAGTAGTTTGAAAACTGTACTTACTTAATTATTTGTTTCTTTGTTTTTTTTTTTTTTAATAATTTTATTTTTTTATTTTGTGTAAGTAGTCTTTTAGCACTCGCCTTGGTTTGTATACCAATAATATATATTGCACTAAGTTACCTATATGTGTGGACTTGTAATTAGCTAAATAGTTACCTAAATTGTAATTTTATTATTTTTATTATTTGTCTGTAAGTCCTCCTAAAAGAAATAAATAAATAAATAAATTAACTCGAGGAGCTCGTGGCTAAGTAATAACAACCGCACGAGTCGAATATTTTCTGTTTTGGTACCTACCTATTTAATATTTACAACAAGTACTTCGTTTGTAAATAATATATTTTATACAGACACAATAATGGATCAATATTATAATTTACAACAATTTACCTACACAAGTGTTATACCTACCTATTTGTTTTTCTATAACATACAATTTTTAACTTAAAAATGTTCTGAACCACTGCTCTGAAATAATAGGTCTTTACCTATGAAATTGCCGTTTTGTATGAAAAAATTTAAACGAATTTTTTTCATGCATTTTTTATTTGTATTAATCAAATTAATCACCCATGCAATCAATGCATCTTTGCCAACGCAGTGGCAGTTTATTGATGCCCTTCTTAAAGAAATCAGCTGGACGGGAGGCAACAAATTCTTCAAAGGCATTTTGTACTGCCTCTCGGGTATTGAATTTTTTTCCCGACAAGAAGTTTTCCAAATTCTGGAAAAAGTAGTAGTCTGTAGGCGCAAGGTCTGGTGAGTAGGGCGGATGACGGAGAGCTTCCAACCCCAGTTCTTGCAACTTGGAGACCGTCTGCTGTGCAGTATGAGGTCGCGCGTTGTCGTGCAGGAGCAGCGGAGACGAGCGATTGACCAATGCTGGTTGGAGATGTGCCAGCTTCTCCATCATTGTGTTCAGTTCTTCACAGTACACATCTGAAGTAATGCTCACCCCGTTTGGTAAGAAGCTGTGATGAATCACACTGGCGCTAGACCACCAAACAGTGACCATCACTTTTCTAGGGGTAAGTTTTCGTTTGGGGCATTGTTTAGGTGCTGAACCAGGGTCCAACCAACTTGCTGAGCGCTTGCGGTTATCAAACAGAATCCATTTTTCATCGCAGGTAACAATGCGGTTCAAAATTCCTTCATTTGTGTGTCTGTTGAGCAGTGCAAGGCACGTCTCGACGCGTACTTCGCGCTGGCGATCATTGAGTTCGTGGGGCACCCATTTGTCAAGCTTTTTTACCTTACCAATTTGACGCAAATGGACCAATATTGTTTTGACGCTAACGTCGAAAGCTGCTGCTAATTCAGCCGTAGATTGTGTATCATCAGCTTCCACAATCGCCTTTAATTCGTCATTGTCGACCAAAGTCTTCGGACGACCGCGAGGTTCATTTTTCAGGTCGAAATTTCCAGAACGGAAGCGAGTAAACCAATAACAAGTGGTGCGTTGGTTTGTAGTGTTAGCTCCGTAAACGTCGTTGATGTTGCGTGCCGCTTGTGCCGCGTTGCTGCCACGACGGTACTCAGATCCATAATTACTCGAATTTTTAACGTATCCATGATGACGAAAAAGATTGAAATGCGATGAAAATGTAACACTAATCAATAAACAAATGACTACTTTTGGAAAAAAAAATCCATGTTTTTAAAATAAAATTAATTTGAAATTAGAATTCTTAGCCAAACAAAAATTATTTTGATTTGAAATGGCCAGTACTGCAGAACGGCAATTTCATAGGTAAAGACCTAATATTATTATGCTACTGCTGGTTACGTACACACGGCTACACATCAAGCTATACAGTTCCAGTTTACGCTGACCTCTCATTGTAAGGAAATCTTATACAATGCGAGATCAGCTTACACTGAAAATGTATAGCTTGATCTGTAGCCGTGCGTACTCATGCGAGCGTCACGCGTCGTGACACTGTGGCGGCGGCAGCCAGCCCTACAAAATGGAAACTTGGTGACCGCTACGCGCCCGCGCCGCCGCTCGCGCATAATTATGGTGAGGGGGTGCGCGGGGCATTCTCAGCGGTAACGCCCATTTGAGCAAGGTCAACGACGTAATACTCGGCCATAAGCTACGCTTGCCGGAGTCGGTCCGTGGATGGGTGACCATCTTTACATACTGAAACTCCTCGTTAAGCCGTTGGTCCCGGCTGTCATTCGTGGATCTTTGACAGTCGTTACGGGTCGTCAGAAGCCGGAAAGTCTGACAACCATGGGGTATCGTATTACCCAGTTAATGGGTTGCGGAGGTCAGATAGGCAGTCGCTCCATGTAAAATACTGGTATTCAGCTGCATCCGGTTAGACTGGAAGCCGACCCCAACATAGTTGGGAAAAGGCTAGGCAGATTGATTGACATAGATAGTAAACACGTTTCATATCACACCTAAATAATTTGTAAAAATTAACACAAAGGTACAGTTCCAACATGCTATTGTTTACGAGTAATTTGAATAAATTAATGATTCATTTATGATTTATGAACTAGTTTTACCCGTTGTCTGTTCCCTTGACGTCAGACAGACTAATAATAACAACGCGGAGGAAAAGTGGAATAAAAATGTTTTTTTCTTTTGTCATTTTTGCTATCATGTTTGTACTTTGTATTTGCCATAACTATTTGATTGCATGTACAATAAATAAGCTGACTTTGAATTTCTACAATTTTTGTCGGGGGGAGAAATACTCATGAAAATTAGCAACTTTTATTAGAGGACCACCTCAATTTGGCCTCAATAGAAAAAGATGTTTATGTGTATTTAATAAGTAATTTTACCCCTGAAACATTGCTATTAAATTCATAGTCAGTCTGTATTACTTAATTAGTGAATTTCAATGTTCCCTTTTTATTGTTAGGGGTAAGACAAGTTAATAGGTATTTACAAACTCTTGGTTTGCTAAAAATACTTTGTTAAAATTATACCAAATTAGCTTTTGCTCGCGCCTTCGCCCGCGGAAATTATGCCACGGGAACGTAGGTACTACCGGGATAAAAAGTATCCTATGTCCTAATCCAGGTCATGGTCTACCCAGCTGCCAAATTTCATCCAAATCCGTTCAGCCGTTTTAGCGTGTAAGCGAAACAAACAAACTCACTTTCTCATTTATTAGAATAATAGGTCTTTACCTATGAAATTGCCGTTTTGTATGAAAAAATTTAAACGAATTTTTTTCATGCATTTTTTATTTGTATTAATCGAAGTAATCACCCATGCAATCAATGCATCTTTGCCAACGCAGTGGCAGTTTATTGATGCCCTTCTTAAAGAAATCAGCTGGACGGGAGGCAACAAATTTTTCAAAGGCATTTTGTACTGCCTCTCGGGTATTGAATTTTTTTCCCCCCAAGAAGTTATTCAAATTCTGGAAAAAGTAGTAGTCTGTAGGCGCAAGGTCTGGTGAGTAGGGCGGATGACGGAGAGCTTCCAACCCCAGTTCTTGCAACTTGGAGACCGTCTGCTGTGCAGTATGAGGTCGCGCGTTGTCGTGCAGGAGCAGCGGAGACGAGCGATTGACCAATGCTGGTTGGAGATGTGCCAGCTTCTCCATCATTGTGTTCAGTTCTTCACAGTACACATCTGAAGTAATGCTCACCCCGTTTGGTAAGAAGCTGTGATGAATCACACCGGCGCTAGACCACCAAACAGTGACCATCACTTTTCTAGGGGTAAGTTTTCGTTTAGGGCATTGTTTAGGTGCTGAACCAGGATCCAACCAACTTGCTGAGCGCTTGCGGTTATCAAACAGAATCCATTTTTCATCGCAGGTAACAATGCGGTTCAAAATTCCTTCATTTGTGTCTGTTGAGCAGTGCAAGGCACGTCTCGACGCGTACTTCGCGCTGGCGATCATTGAGTTCGTGGGGCACCTATTTGTCAAGCTTTTTTACCTTGCCAATTTGACGCAAATGGACCAATATAGTTTTGACGCTAACGTCGAAAGCTGTTGCTAATTCAGCCGTAGATTGTGTATCATCAGCTTCCACAATCGCCTTTAATTCGTCATTGTCGACCAAAGTCTTTGGACGACCGCGAGGTTCATTTTTCATGTCGAAATTTCAAGAACGGAAGCGAGCAAACCAATAACAAGTGGTGCGTTGGTTTGTAGTGTTAGCTCCGTAAACGTCGTTGATGCTGCGTGCCGCTTGTGCCGCGTTGCTGCCACGACGGTACTCATATTCCATAATTACTCGAATTTTTAACGTATCCATGATGACGAAAAAGATTGAAATGCGATGAAAATGTAACACTAATCAATAAACAAATGACTACTTTTGGAAAAAAAGTCCATGTTTTTAAAATAAAATTAATTTGAAATTAGAATTCTTAGCCAAACAAAAATTATTTTGATTTGAAATGGCCAGTACTGCAGAACGGCAATTTCATA
The DNA here is from genome assembly GCA_946251885.1 of Cosmia pyralina. Taxonomy (NCBI): domain Eukaryota; kingdom Metazoa; phylum Arthropoda; class Insecta; order Lepidoptera; family Noctuidae; genus Cosmia; species Cosmia pyralina. The sequence continues at coordinate 16,394,684 of OX276342.1, read as the reverse complement.
GGTAAAGATCTAATATTAGTTAGGATGGTAATAATAATCACCAGTTAATATTATCAAATGATTTCTAATAAATATTTTCCTTACCACAGCTTTTAGAACAAAAAATATTAATTTATATGTAACTCGTTTGGTTGCCAAACGAGTTATTAATAATTTCTCGAATATTAGATAACGTTAAAAATATGGTCGATATGTAATGGTCTAATAAAAATGTTTTATTGGTGACCTACTTATAAAATAAAAACATTATATTATCTTAATAATAAATGGCTACCTTGAAGAAAAATTAAATTTGTCTACAACTATCTCTATTCAACAAAAAAAAACTGAAACTTACCTGTGGCCATTCAAACATGCTTGGTGGAGTGGTGTATACCCATTGTCATCTTGAACATTTACGCCAGCCCCTCTGCGTAAACTGTAACAAATAAAATAAAATAGATACTAGAGACAAAAAGAAATTCGCAGTCGGTAGGATTCGAACCTACGCTCCCAGAGGGAATCTGATTTCTAGTCAGACGCCTTAACCGCTCGGCCACGACTGCCACGAGAAATTGGTCGAAATTACCGTATGCTCGACACTTTGAAAAACTGCGTTAACATGTTATGAATTATAATGTTACGCAAGATCACCACAAAAATAATTAAATATCTTTTATTCTACTACACAAACCGACAACAACTGATTTATTTGCCGTGTCCATCGTTTAGTAGGTAAAATGTAATTTTCCTCATTCATAGCTTTTACGTCACTAAAGCAAAAAATTACCCATACGTAACATAGTTGAATATGAACTTTAGGCTGTAAATAATGTAATAATTTATGAACCCATAGGTTCATGTCAATGTGTACTCCCAATAGTTGCGAACCCCATAGGTTCACAACTACTGTAAGCACGCGGTCGCCATCGGATGATGTTTTTTTACGTTTATGTATATATGATATAAACTTATATACCTATTATATAAAGGACTTTTCCTTATGCACACATGGGGTGCAGTCGACACTTGAGGGGAAATACGCCCAAACCTCAGACCAAATAGAAAACAAGACATAGCGCTGCGAATACAGTGAAGCATGCGCAAAACTACACCACGCTCTATACCACGCTCACACGCACACATTTACACCAAACCACAACTAACTACACCTCACTAAGTGCACTCGAAACCGGCCTCACGTCACTGTTGACAGCGCTGTCTTGGTTTTTTATTTGCTCTGAGGTCCAAACAGCGTTGTTTTAAAAATAAATCGATAAGACTATTTTATCATTGGTTTAGGAAAACTAAAGTTAATTTATGTATCAACAAACTTCGATTATTCAATTAATTTGTCAATATGACTTTATAAAACCTCATTACTACGTCCTTGACCCAACCAGGTGCGGTCGTCGACCTATGCACCTTTTACAGTTCATCAGAAGTACAACCTAAAACAAACTGTAAAAGTATGAAGCAAAAGGTAAGTTTTACCGTAACACTAAATAATTATGAATAGCTTCAGATGTGTCAACAATGGCACTTGCCGTAACGAACCATGATGTGGTTACTTTTACTGGGCAAAGTATTTGGGGAAAGACCCTGAACAACTGTAATTTTTAGGGTTCCGTATCACAAAAGGAAAAAACGGAACCCTTATAGGATCACTCGTGTGTGTGTCTGTCTGTCTGTCCGTCCGTCTGTCACAGCCAGTTTGCTCCGAATCTAATGGACCGATTCAGTTGAAATTTGGTACACATATGAATTTCTGTGACCCAAACACGGACGGGTAAAGTAAATAAATTATATTTGAATATAGAGGTCACTTTTGGGTGGCAAATAAGAAAATTAAAAAAAAAAGTTTTGCAAACTACGCCATGTGGCATATCAAATGAAAGGGCTTACTATGGGGGTCTCAAATATATTTTTTATAATTTTAAAATAAATTGTTTTAAAGTTATTTAAGCAAATAGACGAAAATTTATCATTCCCCCCCCCCCTTATCTCCGAAACTACTGAGCCTAAAATGTTGAAAAAAATTCAGAAAATAGATCATTACCTGTAGATTACAGGAATACCTATAAGAAGTCTGTGGTCGTAAAATAACATGGTAAATCTATCAATATTGTGAGTACAAACTTACATTTACAGTTGGAATGTATGGGAGAAGATGTTTTTCAACTACAATGTTAAGTTTGTTCTTAAGATAAATTCATCCCAACTACGGAACCCTTCATTGTGCGTGGTCCGACACGCACTTGGCCGGTTTTTATTATTGTGATAATAGAAGTCGACTATTTACAAACTCATCGCTCTAGATTTCATAAAGTAACAATTTAGTAATACTAACTACCATATACTATATACAGGGTGTTTGGCAGAACGTTGAACATACGAAAATGGTGGATAGGTGGGGTCATCTGCTACTTACTCAGCCCTAATTTATTTGGCCCTGGCCCTCTGGATATTTTAAATTTTTATTTTTTTGCTTTTTTCTAGTTTCACCACTTTCTTAACTTTAAGGTGTAATTTTTATAAAAAAATGGGTAAAACAGGCAATACTTTGTTTTTTTTTTTAATCTTTAATGTTGGCAGATTCTTATAAAATTATTGTTTTATTCAGATGTTAGCTAGAAAAAAAGTTATAAGTCCTCAAACTTACAGAAAGGTGTAAAAAATTACTTAAATCTTAATTTCAACTTGCATTTAAAAAAAAAACAAAAATTGATTGAGGAGTTCCAATTCTAGCAAAACATCCCTAGTGTGTGACCTTTCTAATGGTATGTAATTTGCTTTTATAAAAAAAAAACTTTAAGAGTTATTTCATAATTTTATCAAGTAGGAAATTTTTGACGAAACTCTACCTTTACGGAAAGTGAAATGTTTTGCGAAATTTAACACTGCAAGGTTCGTAAAATTTAAAGAAAAAAATGTAAAGATTAAAAAAAAAAAACAAAGTATTGCCTGTTTTACCCATTTTTTATAAAAATTACACTTTAAAGTTAAGAAAGTGGTGAAAATAGAAAAAAGCAAAAAGATTTAAATTTAAAATATCCAGAGGGCCAGGGCCAAATAAATTAGGGCTGAGTAAGTAGCAGATGACCCCACCTATCCACCATTTTCGTATGTTCAACGTTCTGCCAAACACCCTGTATATTTATAATACTACTGTGTAAGCAGAGCGAGCGGTGAGAAAATTCCGTTTATTACGCGTGATCCCTGCAATAGTCCCTGGAAGGGGGACCACGGGGAATTTTGTTACCCGTAGTGCCCGTGGTCCCTCCGAGAAATACAATGCAGGCAGTAATTAAAATGGTAGTCTCGAAAATGTGATTCGCAACAATAATAAATATATGTAAGTATTTACATAATTATAACCATATAAGAATCATCAATAGGAAAATCTGGATCTGGATCTGTGGAAAATGTTGTGGGTAGTATATTTGTAAAGTTCTAATTTTAAGACAACACTGTTTATGATTAGTATACTACCTACTGTTTGTTTTCCCAAATGAAATAAATAAATAAATAGGTACATCTCTCTAAGATAGATCTGCCGCGGTTTGGTCTGATTTCGGAAATCAGACCAAACGATGGCAAATCTACATAATTTGTTATTGTAACAAATCATATTTTCGAGACTACCATTTTAATTCGGCAACATTGTATTTCTCGATGGGACCACGGGTAATAAACGGAAAATTTCAATAATAGACATGCTCCATTTTTAAATATGATGCATTCCAATTGGTTTTTTTTTTTGCTCAGCTATGGTGGAAAGCTAATAATAGTCCCACAATATTTCAAGCATTCCCGAGCTGTGTTGTCCAGGACCACCTACAGTTATAAAACCTTCATAGGAGCTGGTCTAACGGTTCCTCATACGCAGAATTGGTTAAAATGGTAGAAGTTAAACTTATAGACATTTTACCAACAAACACTACTCAAGTTTCCAGGGTGCTGTTATTTCCTCGCCCTTCCACAAAATTTCCAAAATAGGATTAGGACAATCCTATTTTGGAAATCCTTCAATAATATTGTGACGTTTTAGCCTTTAGCTACGTTATTACTATTTTTATACTATGCTTTAGCTTCAGAGGCGGATTTGCCCTAAGGCACATTAGGCCCGGGCCTAGGGCGGCCAATCTGACAAAAAACTGATGTAACAAGAAATAACTGAAAGTACCTAAATATTCTAAGACTCGCGCACATTATGGCGGGCCGCACTGCACCGCATCGTATAACAATAATCTTCCTAAATCACTCGTATAGACAGGGTTACTCGTTATTGACCAATATCCTCTTAAGGGGTCACTGTACTCATCATTATGAACAACTTTTACTATGGAACCAAACCTGAAATCGCGAAAAAAAAATCAGTAGCTCGATTTCGATAAAAGTTGGCAATATAGTAAATTAATTACGAGTATGCAGTCTATAAGATGGGTGCTGAGAAAGGGGCGGCTGGTACCTATTTTTACTACATGGCCTGGGGCCTAGGGCAGCCAAGACTGCAAATCCGCCTCTGTTTAGCTTCCAAATTGAGTCGTGTCAAATAAGATTTAAGTAGGAATGTAGTTTAACTATACTACCTATATCATATACTAGATTTGGGTATATGGCTAGAATGGTATATTGATATATTTATTTGATATATTTTGATATATTTTTAAACAACAACACAGTACATGGCATATGGAAATAGTAGGTTGTACTACCAAGTTTAAAATTATAGTCAGCTTTCCGTGCTCCTAAACTAGGTACGCAGACGTGTATCTTAGGAGTCGGAGATTTTACGGTTTCAATCTATAAAATACAACCGTGGTTAAAGTACTAACTGACTAGTGACTACTCGAGGAATTAGTTTACCATAGTTTTGGTCAGGGCTAATCCTATCCTCAAATTGCGACGACCAGCCAAACTAATGACACGGTTTTTGCTCTAGTGTATGAGAAAAAAAGCTTAAGATACTAATAAGCAGAATGTACTGTCATAACATTTTACAGGTCAACCGTTAGAGTGCCAAATAAACAATTATGAGAATGGCGCAAACGGTACAATTTTGCGTAATAGCTGTACAAACATTTAGTTATGTTTTTGTGTCATGTGAAGAAGTCATGAAGAACTGGTCATTATCGCATTAGGTATAACGAGAACCGTCCATTGTAATGGATATTATTATCAAGACTGAATTCAAAGAATGTTAATTAAAACCAGACTATTACGCCTCGCGTTTCCCACAGACAAAAGCAAAAAAGTACACACAAATAGTTCGCGCAAACATTAGTATAATGGCACACCTGCCCTGAAGGAGGGCCAAGCCTATCCGTGCCGACAAAATTAAATAAACTAACAAATAATTTACCTAATTAAATCAACATAAACTGTACATTAACAAGAAAGCCACATAAAACACGCACACATAAATTAATCAAGCAAATAATGTCAAGGTCAGCGTAAAAACCCAGTGCTTAAAAAAAAAACACGATCGCCTTCCATGCCAAAACGAACTCTACAGGTTGCTACTTAGGGTCCATATTCTAAAAGGGATAGAAAGATATATGCAAAATGACCAGTGTATGGATATTCCAAGAACCGGAAGTTACGTGTCGCGGAGCTGCCGCCAAAGGCATCGTGCGTTGGGCCTTTCCAAGAATCAAAGCCTCCTTGAGTCATCGTCACCGGTCAGCTAAACGAGTTCTTAAATCGTTTGGACTACTCTAATGATAGCGTTGGGTTTGGAATCGATAAACATTCTATTGTTATTATCGTTATTGGATCGAGGAGCTCGTGGCTAAGTAATAACAGCCGCACGGGTCGATCCATCAGGTTAAGCTACGCTTGCCGGGGTTGGTCCGTGGATGGGTGACCATCTTTACATACCGAGACTCCTCCGTGCCTCGGAAAGCACGTTAAGCCGTTGGTCCCGGCTGTCATTCGTGGATCTTTGACAGTCGTTACGGGTCGTCAGAAGCCCGAAAGTCTGACAATCAGTCTTACCAAGGGGTATCGTATTACCCAGGTAACTCCTAAAATGTCGATTGCACACCATGTGTACAGATAACAATAGAATTTCTATTGTGTCTGCTAATTAGCGCGCGACGAGTTAATGGGTTGTGGAGGCCAGATAAGCAGTCGCTCCATGTAAAATAATGGTATTCAGCTGCATCCGGTTAGACTGGAAGCCGACCCCAACATAGTTGGGAAAAGGCTAGGCAGATTTTGTTATTATCGTTATTATGAATGAAATTCTGAGTAATTTAGTTTCATTTCTTTGATATCAATATCAGATCTTTTTGAGGAGTGAAAATTTTCTTCAATCTTTGGTTTCCAATAAGAAAATAGAAAAACAGGATAATGAATCTTGAATTCAAATATTCCCGAAAATTAATTCAGATCAGTCCTTGATATCCAGGGCTCTCGAATGGGGGCGACGAAAGTAGATAGCAATTTCCGAAAATGCGAACTCGGCAGTAAGTATAACAAGCCATAGATAATGACGATGAAGCAAGTCGTGCACAAGTTTAATTAGTTACTAATAAATTGATAAGGATAACCCACATTAGTAAGCTGCTAATTGTGTAGTATATAATCACTATTTTATCTATTGTGTACGACAAAGTTGATAAACTTCACTTGTCAGTCGCAACCTCAGACCAAATAAAAAACAAGACGTAGCGCTGCGAACAACACAGTGAAGCATGCGCAAAACCTCGCACTGTGCGTACACTCTCACAAGCACACATTTATATCAAACTACAACTAAACTACACCTCACTAAGTGCACACATGTTTATGAAACCGGCCTCACGTCACTGTTGACAGCACTGTCTTGGTTTTTTATTTAGTCTGAGGTCATTTTGGAGGCTTTTTGAATTGAAACTAACTAAAAGTCTAACTAAATTACTTCAGTAAGACTCAGAAACCGGGGGGCACGCTAAGTAGAAATCCTTCAACATGAAGCTAAATTTGAAGACTGTCAGATGAAAAAATGTAACTCAATGCCACAGATTGAATCGAGTTTATGCGGAAAAAAAATATGTCGTTGTTTTTTTCGTTCACTGTTGAAAACTGTCGATAAATTGTGACTGTACCATATTAACTTTCGATAGTTTATAATCTATCCATGTCAAACCGTCAAATGTGTACAGTATTTTTGACATGGATAGATTATAAACTATCGAAAGTTAGTACGTTATATTTGCACTTTCTATAATATCATCGAGATACACAAAACTTGTGTTGTTACTTGTTACTAAGAACGAATTTATTTGGTGCCAACTTATTATATTTACTTGTTCTTTTTTACCTATTTGAGGAAAAATTACACTCGTACAGGTCAATCGATCAGGTTAAGTAAGCTACGCTTGCCGCTGTAGGTCCGAGTATGGGTGACTATCTTTACATAACAGGACCCCTCCGTGCCTCGGAAAGCACGTTAACGCGGTACCCCGGCTGTTATTCGAGGATCTTTGACAGTCGTTACGGGTCGTCTGAAGCCCAAGTCTGACAACCAGTCAGGAGTATTGTATTACCCGGTTGTGGAGGTCAGATAGGCAGTCGCTCCATGTAAAATACTGGTATTCAGCTGCATCAAGTTAGACTGGAAGCCGACCCCAACATAGTTGAGAAAAGGTTAGGCAGATGATAATGAGGATAAAATAAATCATATATATTATCCTGATCTAAACAGTTAAATTTTGTAACACTGAATAATATTTTACTCCTATGTGTTCTAACTCGAACTCAAAGCATTTATTTTAATTATTTACAGGCACTTTTGAATTGTCCACAATCGGTCAGTCAGAAAGATGAATCTAGTTGCCCAGTGAAAGCGTATTAGGATCCTATGGAGAAGAATGGGGGAAACTCTTTGGACTCCGGTACTTATCTCGAATTCGGGGAAACCATCTTATTGATAGAGTTCCAGTTTTATATGTGTACATATATCTCGGGATGTCGGGACCATGGTAACTGTTTCCGGGGGCCCATTGTTGAGTGTGCAAGGCTCAATAATGGGCCCCCGGAAACAGTAGCTAGCACATAGTGACGTAGCGACAAGGGAGCAACATGTCCTAAGGTGCTTGAGGAGTGGAGAGGTATTCCACGGCTATCAGGACAGTCGCAGATCAGACCCCGGAAGATGGTCAAGATCCCTACCAGCTTCTTAATGGAATTCTTCCTTCACTCATGCCCGCCAATAAAGGCAAGAAAGAGGTAGAAGCTCTGTTCCTCCTCGGTGTTCACTCCAGCCGGACAATAAAGGCAAGCCAGAGGTGAGGAACAAGACTTCACCCGGGAGATACCGAGTCCTTGAGGTCACTACTGCCCAACAGCTCGCCGCATGCTGCAATGCGGGCTCATGTGTCTCTCTTGGTCTGGCTCCCCAACCTACACCTGTTTCGGCAAAGCAAACTCTACCGAAACAGACCTAGAGTTTAGGAGCACGCCAGCCCCACCACGAGGTAGGTATAACTGTAACCATTTTAGATAACAAGACGAATTTATTTACTCTGGTCAATAATTGAATGTTGTTGATGAATGTTTTTCCCTTGTCCGACCTTTGAGGATATAATTTGAGCAATAACAATTTTGTAACGAAGAGTATTACATTATTACGATTATTATTTACATTATTGCATCTATGTTCACATTGTTCACTGATATTTACTTTCTTTCATTCTTGTCTACCATCCAGTAGCACGGGGTTGTTTTGAAACAATTTTTAGCGGCTTCCCTTTCTAAACATAACAGTTACTATTGTCCTCGAATTTCTGAACACATTTTTTCAACCAGTTTCTCCAATCAAAACTTTCACCCATCATCGTCAATAATACCTTCATCTTTTTCATACAACCTTAACACCAAAACGCATTATGTTCATAATTGCCTCTCTAAAATATAGGCTCACTAAAATTAATCATGAACAAAGCCAAAAGTGAACGTCCATTGCAGGATTGTTTATAGTGGTAGAGTAACAAAAGACAACTTTCTCCTAACCTAATAAAGTCAACCGCATAGTAACTCATCGAAGACGAATCACACTTTTTAACTATAACGGGACCTATACAGATGTAGTGAGTCTGTATATAATGAGTCATACAATCGTAAGTGAAACATAAACAACAACACACTAAGTACCACATACGTCACTACTACAAATCGAACGAAGTTCTCGAAAGATTCAGGAGCCCTACATTGGTATTCCAGCATACCATTAGTTATTTACCTAAACCAATCCGTGTCTGTAATTTTGTCGCTCCAGAAGAACCACAATCTCAAGAAACATCCGGTAGGTACACTTTTTTCGGACTAAATCTAAGTTCACTCACCTGTTAGCCCCGAACATTCTGTGACTAAACTTCTTTGTTTTAACCCAACTCCTGTGGAAGCTGTACCGAACGTCGCTCAGATTCAAATCAAAACTGTTTTTATTATAATTGCAGCACTTCACTGTTTTGTCACTATCACTCTTTGTACTTGCCATGTCAAAGACGACGAATAAAATGACGAGTAAACTTAATGAAACTTAAATTGTAGAATCGTGACTCACGGGCAGTTACAGGATGGTTAATTTAATAACTTACAAGGTTTGCACACGGAGGGAAACATCACCAGCCTCTAGGCTTTTCATAAACATTTGTGGAAACATATTGTTTAAAACTATTCAACGCTGAACAGGTGCGTACAGACGCTATGTTGAATGAAGTGTGTGTGTAATTGTCACAACAGAGGGACGATAAGATAACTTGAGATAAGATATGCGAATTGGACCAAGGAAATGCAAAATGGTTAATAGATAAACCGACTAGTACTAGTGTTTAGCTCAGTATATTTGACTAAGCAATATACCGGGACGTATTGATGATATTCCAGTCTATTTAAAATAACTCATTTGCTAACAAAAATAATTATTTATGGAATCTTCATATTTGGTCATTATGCTTTGAGGTAAATACATTTGGATTACGCTTAAAAGGAAATTAGGTTATAGTAAATGAGTGTATGACCAATTACAAAAGAGAATGCAATGAATCAGTTTTATAGACTAGAAATAAATAATAGAGTCCTGTAAAAATCACTGAATGAGAGGAATTAAGAAGCAGGTAGGAAGTAGGGACTTCTTGCTCAACATCAAGGGTAAGTCTATCTATTTATTGCATTGGATAGGCATAGCCAACGACTTTCATCAATTATCAGAAACAAACAAATGCCATGTAGGTATCCCGAAGCTGTTACTAGAAAGAGATGGTCAACCAATGACAATATGAATATCAAATCTATAATACACACAAGCACTAAATCAATCACAAACTAAGAAACAGAATCCAATACAATAACCAACTTCTCACAATACTATTGATGAAACGATTGAAAATAAACTAAGACACACTAGATGAAGGACAGTCGTAACTTAACAACAAACTGTTAATGAATAAAATATAACCAGCAGCATAATCAACAATGAAATAAATACTTAAAACGTAATTACTAACGACGTAATGATTTAAAACTTGAAATCGTATCAACAGAGGAGCACGTTGGAAACCTTGAAGGAAAACCTAATAATGTTCCGGTGTCCTCAACCAAAGTTAAATGTATTTTAATAAGTTAATTAATCAATTAGTGGATTATCCACATAAGCACCTAACGAAGTATCCTTTGTCGTTAGTAATTATTGGCAACTTGAAAATCGTCACTATATTTTTTATATCGATGATTTGTATGCGCAGTGCTGACTAGAATTTGGTGCTTTTCTCATGCCTGGTTTCTGAAGAATTCTTAAACGGAGTTTAAATTCATTATAGCTATTGATTCGTATGCTTGGTTTTTGAGATCCTCAGATAAACCCTCGATAGTAATTCAATCTAGTTTTATGCTAAATTCTTCGATAACGAAGTGTTCAGAAACACGATATCGAACCAATAATCACTCTCGAATGGATAAACTGCGTTTAAAAATCTCGGAAACCGGGCATTCAGTCATGAATAAGTTTATTTCATCATCATCGTCAGGTCCACTGCTAGCTATACATACTTACCTGTTATTTAAGCATTGAAGCAAATAACCAATCGTTAGTAAAGTAAGCGCGTTATTACAAGCCATTAACTGCATGTTATTGGTAGTTCATCCGTTTGAGTTTAAGTGCGATCATTCAGATCATTAACTTAATCATTCATCATACTCCGTCCACTCGTCCTTAAACAATTTTACTGGGGTCTTCTTTCATTACGTATACAACATGTCCCAGAATTGAAGGCACAACCGCTTAAGGGTTTATTGTACTCATCATTAAGAACAACTTCTACTATGGGACCAACCTGAAATCGCAAAAAACGTAGTTGCTCCGTACATTTATCTACATTAAACTCGTAAAAATGTAGTGAGCAGCAGATTTTTTTTCGCGATTTTATGTTTGATCCCATAGTAAATGTTGTTCATAATGATAGGTACAATGACCCCTTAAGCGGTTGTGCCTTCAATTCTGGGACATGTTGTATATCAGCCGTTATCTCAGTATTCAACCCCCTTTCTAACCATATCATCTTTCACACAATCCATTCGTCGGTATCGTTTCTTTGGTCTTCCCCTACTCAATTTCCATTCGGAATCTTTTACAATAAGCTGTAACTATTGTTTACACAGTAAAACAAAAAGTCGTAAATGTAGGTTATAGCAAAAATAGCTTCCTTACTCTATTTGTATGATAATACAAAACTTAACCAACCGTAAAAAGTAATGCCACCTGCTTCGCGCGACAATAGAACTATAAACCATAGCAGACTATACAATTACGACCACAGTACCAGGTCAATGGGCTAGATCATTACCCGGGTGGATTACAATTGCTTATTGCGTACGATTCCCATTTAAGTAATTCGTTTTTTCCTTGTCGTGAAATGGGGCCGAATAAGTACGTAAAATGGTCAGTGCGGTCCCCTATATAATATTGATGACTTATATTAACAAGTTAAATAGATACGCCAATTTCGTCAAAGTTTTCAACAGGAAAGAATTTCATATTTAATTAGTCTTCACAACTAATAATCTACAAATTCAATGACATGCTACCTATTTGGCAGTTCTTAATATAGAACTAAACAAACAATTTGCCAAATATCAAATCAGACATGTCTGATACTAGGAACAGATTACATGATAATCGAGAATTGTGACCACAAAGATTAGATAGTAAATGCCAAAATTGGCTTGCTATTTATACATAAATATTCTATTTTACCTTTGTAGCTGGTAATGGAGCATATGCCATAGCAACGTAGCTTTAAAGTTTAAAAAGAAACGTTCAAATTCAAGTCGCAATCTCATGCCAGCGACAATCATTAATGTCAAAAAAATGTAGGTAAACGTTATACAATTTTTGCCAGATTGAGACTGAGATGAGATTACGAACGTTGATAAAATTACGAGAATAGCCCGTCTGATGTTAAAGATGATAATAATAAGTAAATAGGTACTTGGGATTTTAGCAGAATTTATTAATTCATTGAAAATGAGCACAGGATTTTTTCGACACAAAAAAGAAACAATCACGTCAGTTACAAAATAAGAATTCAAGAGTACAAACCTGAGCCTTCTAATAACGCCCCTAAGAAACACACTAGGATCAGAACTATATCGTTTCAAAAAGTTAAACTTCATTGTATTTGGAACAAAACCCATCACTTCACAAACCTACAGTAAACAAAAGCACACAAACTCTGTTATGTTATCACTTCGTTCTCATGTTCAATATTGATTTAAAAATATTTACAAGAAAGCTATGCGAGCGTCCAAACCGCGACCGAAAAGTGAATAACGAAACGACCGGTGAATGAATCATAGGACCAACAAACAGGTCGCTTCACTTAGAACTTTTTATTGCGGTATTTTTTGGTTTAACTGTTATTGAGCTTGGGAACGAACGTCTAATTTTACAGAGTATCTTGTTAACTATGCTATAATTTGTCAAACTATTTTAATTTTGGACAATTTATCCGCAATTTGATAACGTTTTAATTAACCACAGATTCGTTGTTCCTATCTCGTGTACACCCATGTACTGTTCAAATCTACAGGATGTACCAGAAAGGTGTGGTACAGTACAGATACAGACTATCAAACTGAACAACTTTCTCCATGGGACCAACATCGTAATCGCGAAAAAATTATCAGCCGCCCCATACATTTAGGCCGAGTAGGTATTAAAGTTTTCTATGGGACAGTTGATATTTTTTTTGCGATTACGATGTTGGTCCCATGGATAAAGTTGTTCAGTTCGATAGTCTGTACCACACCCTTAAATTTGACCACGCCTTTCTGGTACAACCTGTATCCTACATAATATAAATTAAAGTCACTTTTGGTGTCTGTCTGTGTGACCGCGTTGTTCTTCCAAACTGCACAACGGATTTTGATGCGGTTTTCATTTAGAGATTTTATTCCGACAGATTTATATTTGTAAAACATTCATATTAAACTAACATAACAATAATAAAGAAATCTTGATATTCTGTAAAGTCGTAAAAACCGAGCGAAGCAGGGGCGGATCGCTAAGCTAGTATAACCCAATTAAAGTATTTTAACAGGATATTTCGTTTTCCAAAGGCATATTCGGTAATGTGGCGATTTGTTAACCACTGAAAATTTTAGTCATGTTAAATACTGTCGTGGTCATCACACCACACTAAATTATAAAGGCGAAAGTTTGTGTGTGTGTGTTTGTTACTTCTTCACGCTCAAGCGGCTTCACCGATTTTGATGAAAGTTGGTAAGTATAAGGCTTATACCCTGGATTAACACATAGGCTACTTTTTATCCCGGTCTACACTGGTAAAACCGCAGGGCGCAGCTAGTAGTTTTATAATAGCAGTTTATAATATTGTTACATAATGAGGGAAATTAAAACAGGAGTGAGGCGAGGTTTTTAATAGTATCACACGAGTGTTTTCACCCTACTTCAAAAAAGGATGTCTGTATTCGACCCGCATGTATGTATCTTTGTTTGTCCGCGATTTTCTCAAAAACTAATGAACCAATTTTGATGATTCATTCACTAACGTGATCTAGATACTTTCAGGAAGGTTTTAGTATATAATACAAAGTAATTATTCTTAGTACGAAGTTATATGCATAAATGTACTGTATCTCCGGCATTTCTAAGCCGATTTTGATGATTCTTCTTTTTGTTCGTCTTGGGCTGACTTATGTAATTGTATATTCAACTAAAAATGGAAAAATAAATTTACATTAAAAAAGTAAAAACCGACTTCAAAAACCAAAAACGAATAAGATAACATTCATAAAAAACTTAACAGCTTCTGAAGTTGATGTCTTCAATTCTTCAATGCACCTTAGCTTGGCACCGACTTCAGACGCTGTTAAGTTTTTTATGAAAGTTATTTTATTCGTTTTTAGTTTTTGAAGTCGGTTTTTACTTTTTTAAAGTAAATTTACAATACCTAGTTTCACACACTACTTTATCTACACTAATATGTAGTTACCTATTTATAATTTAAAAACCAAAGTTAGCAAAAAGTAAACAAACAATAATGGTTCCGAAACCATCACAGACTATTACCTATAGCGATACGAAAAAACATTTTTACAAAAAAAAAACAACCGACTTCCAAAAAATAGGTAAGTACTACAAAGTGAAAAATAACTTTAATTTCGGAAGTCGGTGTCTTTGGATCTGCATTTTAGCTTTTTGCCACCGACTTCCGAAATTAAAGTTATTTTTCACTTTTTGGTTTTTTTTTTTGTACAAAAGTTTTTTATTTTTCACTTTTTAGCGGGTCAGTCTGTAATTCATCTAAGTTACAATAGCCTAATGTCAACTCAACTGCTCATCACCTTTTACAAAATATTGCTTTTCCCGATACAAGGACGTTAACTGTTGAGGAGTTCTCCCAGTAAGGAACCAGGAGAACTGGAACTGATGGTGAAGTCACCATCAGCTCCATTTCAACATATGTATTGTGACGAGCATAAATTGCTTAGCAATAATCGAATCGCAACCCGTGAAATACGTATTATTGAGTAGTTCCGATGGCCATCTCTGGTCTTCCTCATCAGTTCCACTTCACTAAATGGTGCTTTCCGGGAGCAGATGCTATAAAAAATACCCAAATCGCTATAGATGTGCCCATAAAATTTGAAGGTTCCCCTCGATTTCTCTGGGATGCCATCATCAGATCCTGGTTTCCTTATTATGATACCACCCTTGGGATATCTCCTTTCCAACAAAAAAAGAATCATAAAAATCGGTTCATAAACGACGAAGTTATCCGCGAACACACAAAAAAAAATATAATATACGGTCGAATTGAGAAACCTCCTTTTTTTGATGTCGGTTAAAAAAGGGAAAGAAAACCATCATGATGTGGATTACGTTATTATGGTTACGGAGCTATCATCGGTCAACCACGCATGAAATCGAATTGAAAACTCCTTGGTGGATCCGAAGTGTACTTTAATAGAAAAAAATATATTTTATTAGTATTACGTTGATAAGAAATCTCTATCTTAGGTAACAAAACTTTTTAATTTTATTTCATTTGTTCATGCCTAAAGTCTGTCATTAGGGTGCTATTTTTTTTTTAATTCATAATCAGAACTTTACGATATGAGTGTAGATAACTTTATCTACCCAAAAAATATTTAAACAATTTACTTAAATAAAAATATGTTACGTGATGCTACGTGGTACACGTTTTAGTAATTTAAGTGTAATGGCTAGCCTGGAACTAAACTGGTCTATGATACAAAATAAACCACTTTGAGATAACATACGAAACGCATTTGAAGTCACTGTGTGCTTATGAATGTATTGTTATATTGATGATAAACATTTTTATAGACCACTTTAGTTCCAGGCTAGCCTGTTAGACTAGACATATCTTCATAAATTTGTTCAAGACTGATGATAGTTACGTTCCTAAAGAAAAAAACTGGTCAAGAGCGAGATGGACTCGCGCACCGAGGGTTCCGTTCCGATTTCTGAAAAAGTGTGCTATTTAGAGACATAGTTTTATTTTTCCTGTAATCTTAAACTTCTATCACATAGAATAATTTCAGATTTTTCTCTATGCAAACTTCGGAGACGGGGGAACGGTATTTTTTTTTACATTTTTCGTCAAAAGTCTGCGGCCTAAAAAAAATAAAAAAATGTTTGAGAATGTGCAAACAGCGCTCTTTCATAATTATGATACCCCACATACCCTAGTAACTTCACTTTTAAGACCCCCTTTCAGTCCTTGTTGCAAAAAAAATATACACATTTTTATTTCTTTCATATTAGGTTGGGGAAAAAGTCTTTTCGCATTATAGTATGTATGAACTTAAAATAAAATCTCTTTGGCTATACTATTTGTATCTGGCTGGTTTTGGTATCATTGAAAGTTTAAATTTTAAAGAACATAATTCCAAATTCAAATTAGGAAAATGTGTGATTTTCATTTGTTTTTCGTACTGTCAAGATGAGTGAATCTAATGAAGAAATTCGATACATTTTAAAATTTTACTACAAAAAAGGTAAAAATGCAACGCAAGCCGCGAAAAAAATTTGCGATATTTATGGACCCAGTGCAATGTCTGTGAGAGTAGCACAAATTTGGTTTAAGCGTTTTCAATCCGGAAATTTTGATGTCAAAGATGCACGTCGCTCTGGTCGCCCTATTACGGATAAAATGGATGCCATTTTTGAAAAAGTGGAGCAAGATCAGCATATCAGTAGTTACGACGTAGCTGAAGAACTGGGAATTGAAAACAAAACAGTTTTGGCGCATTTGAAAAAAACTGGGTACACAAAAAAGCTCGATATTTGGGTACCTCACGAGCTCACTGAAAGAAACCTAATGAATCGTGTACTCATTTGTGATTCTTTATTACGACGTAATGAAACCGAACTATTTTTGAAGAAGCTGATATCTGGTGATGAAAAGTGGATCACGTACAACATGAACGTGCGAAAAAGGTCGTGGTCAAAGGCCGGTCAGGCTTCACAGACTGTGGCGAAACCCGGGTTAACTCGCAACAAGGTGATTCTGTGTGTGTGGTGGGATTGGAAGGGCATTATTCATTATGAGCTGTTACCACCAGGCAGGACCATCAATTCTGAACTCTACTGCGAACAACTGATGAGATTAAAGCAAGAAGTTGAGAGAAAGCGGCCGGAATCAATCAACAGAAGGAGTGTAGTTTTTCATCATGATAATGCTAGACCTCACACATCTTTAGCCACTCAGCAAAAATTAAGAGAGTTTGGCTGGGAGGTGTTAATGCATCCGCCGTATAGTCCTGACCTTGCACCTTCAGATTTCCACCTGTTTCGGTCTCTTCAGAATTCTTTAGGCAGTGTCAGGTTAACATCACGAGAGGACTGCCAAAACCACTTGTCGCGGTATTTTGATCAGAAGTCCCGAAATTTATATAGCAATGGGATCATGTCCCTACCTACAAGATGGCAAAAAGTTATCGAACAAAATGGTACCTACATACTTCAGATAAATGTAAATAATGCATATAAAAAAATGTTTTGAATTTTCTTAAAAAATGCGAAGAAACTTTTTCCCCAACCTATTATTTGCAAAATAGTTGGGCAAACGTCATCTAAAACCAAAATTCCAAATTTGATAGCATTAGTAGTAGTTCTTGAGATATCCAGTTGTGACAGACGGACAGACAGACTGATGAACCCTTATGGTGCGAACCATAAGGATTCCTTTTTACCATTTTGGTACGGAAACGCTCAAATAACTGCACGAGGGCAAAGCCTTGACAAGCAAAATCATATAGCAAGCAATGCTTTACATTAATTACCTACATAACAAATTAAATCATACATTATTTCCTTGAAACAAAAGATCTTATTTATGCGTTTGCTGAAAGGTATGTCCGCCGCGTTACTATAAATATTCATTAGACCAAAGCCAATGATATTCGCTGCTGCTCTGCTTCTGCAGCAAAAAGATTACATTCAAATCAAGGGGATAGAACCATTCATTGACAACCTCCTAAAAATACGTAAACGTTATTTTTGAAGTGGAAAAAGATTTAAAACGTTTAAATAAAATGCTTGACGATTTCACAGAAGTGAAAAACTATATCACGTCCTGCGAGGTTAGTAACTTCGTAGTACGAAGTTCCCATTTAAATGATGTACTTAATTTACTTCAAAAAAAACATAACTAAACGTGTTTGTATTTAATGTTACGTGACTTTGATAAAAAGAGAATACAGAATTAATTTAAACCTGACATGGGAATAACTTTTCGTCATCCTTCGGGGAATCAAATACAAAATATGCATTTAAATATAATAATATAAGTACTATGCATATCATGTACATGTATGATGTAGGTAAACAATATCAATTAGAGGTGAAGTAATGGGCCAGTCCAAGCATGAATCATTAAAATCGTATTAAACATACGAACTCAGATAATGAATAAAACGAAGCGTAACGAGCGACGCACTCCATGGGTTCTGCTTCAGCATACTTGGACAATTATTATTTTGAATAAGTTTCTGTGGTTAGCAATGTTATGAATGAGGGGTTTTCTGAAATGACGTTCACTAGGTGGCAGCACTGAGACGTCAGGTCCGGGCACCTCTGAAGTGTCAAAGCGCCTATATTTGCTTTAGTCGAGACTGAATGATCAACGAATGATGAGCGTCATCCTATATTTTTTCATCATTCTCGAAATGGAAGACCTTTGGTGGCGTGAATTTTCATGAATACCCTCCTTCTTCTTAGTAGTCAGCCTCATCCTTCTGCCCCAACCCAATTTCTGGTTAGCATATCCAGCATATCTTCTTCGTTCATGCATCTCTATTAACCGTCATATCAGTAATCACCCCTTTCTAGGCATATTATTATCTTTCATACCATCAATGAAACCCATCCATCCTCTATTTGGTCTTCCCATAAGCTTAGCAATGTTGGGAGGATGGTCATAGTTAATGTTACCGGAAACAATACCCTTTTAAGAGCTTTACAATACGCAACTCAACTTTTTATGACATAGTTGGCTATTAAAAACATCTGATCCCAAATTCCTCTTTTAACGATAAAATCTATCATAAAGATGCTTAAAACTAAGAAAACTTCCTTACCTCTTTACCGGAAACATTCCTTTAGGCTACAGCATTTAAGGATGAAATTTGCTTGGTAACAATAAGGATATTAGCCAATGTTGCGTTAGCAGTCTTGCAAGCTTTGAGGCATTTGCTGCAATTTATAACCTACGAAGATTTATGGAAGCGGAATGAAATTGGGTCGATGTGATAAGCATAAGTCCATTATCTGATTAAAAGGTGCCTTGGAAGCTTTGTTGATGCGTAATACATTATGGAGGCTAGGCAGGTTAGTATCTAAATTGCTAGTAGCACGCAATCGTTCGTCATCCTTACGACTGTCGTTAACACCTACAGAAATATCTTCTTCCAAATTAGATTGATTATCCTTAAGGCCTATAGTATTGACGTACCTCAGATTCGAGATTAACGTCTTTTTAATTTGGATTGTTTTACAAACCAATTTGGTTCCTCAGGTTTTTCCAATTTTGAGACTTGCTTGTTGGCACCAATGTCTAACTCTACTGCCCGGGATTTTCCAACTTGAAGAATATTTTTGAAACTGCAAGTGAAAGTTTTTATCATAAGTATAATGCTATCAAGTTATCAGTACCCTTCCATCACTCTGTCCATTATGTTCTTTGGGTTTTAAATCAAGTGACATAATGGCCTCATTAGATCAAAAAGCTTCAATGTTAATGTCTGGTGTATTGTATTAGAATGATTCCGTATCACAATCCGAGGCTTCGGATATAAAAACAGTTAGAGAAGTACCATAAGTCATCATAAGTATCAAGTTATTAGTACCCTTCCAATACTTCGGTCCGTTTATATCTTCTTTAGGGTTAAAATCAAGTGACAATAGTCTCATTAAATCAGAAAGTTTTAATGTTAACGTCAGGTGTACCTACTTATTGTTTTAGAATGATTCCGTATCACAATTTATCCAAGGCTACAGATGTAAGAACTGTTAAAGAAGGTACTTGACATAAGTAATAAAATACTGTGATAGTAGTAACAGGTCTATAGTTTCATCGCCTATATACTTAGCTCCTAAACATTATGACCCCGATTCCCTTAATTGACTCGAACAGATTGCGCGAAGGTTAATAGTTGACACGTCATTTTGAATCCAAGATTCGCAAGGAATCTATATGGTGTCGTAAAAGGAGACTTGGGGATCGTGTAATAAGGTTGGGCAACAGAATCTTTTTATCTACTGAGTATCACTATCATACAGACTGAGTACTACTTAGCTAGGCTCATGGGCTTCAACTCTTTCGTGAGCCCCATTTCAAGGACCAACGCGCTTGACAGGTACACTAATATATCTTGGATCTCAAGAGTTCATGAGTTCATTCAAGACTATTGTGTGTGTAATTAACTTATTAAGTTGATTAATGGACAAAAAATTGCAAAATACTTCGTAACCTAACCTAGGTACCGAAACATAACAAATTCGTTTCACATAAGTTTAAATCTTTAAGCTTTATAGAGGCGAGACGTATCGACTGTCTTTCATTAGGGTTGCCTCAGATTTATCTGCGCCCGGGGATTTCCATAGGATAGGACCAAACCGGTTGAATATTTTATGAACACATTTCCGATTAATTTAAAAGCATTGTAGAAAATAATAATCATGTGCTGGTAATAAAATATTCAACAAGTCAGTGCTTCGAAGACATTAATGATATAATTTTAATTCATCGAGTGATTTGCAATTTTTAGCTGGCACTTCTTCGAGGCCATGCAACGGTGGTTCTCAAATTCGGCTTAACTATAGGAAGCCTAAACTAGGAGTTGCAAAACATGGACCCTAGATTGCTGTTAAATAATTTTGCACATGTTTTAAGTGCAGTTTTCGAACGCATTTTTATTGCTTGCCAAACTTGCAGTGTCCGGTTCGAGTGTTTTGCATACAAACACCTTGAACGCAGGGTTGTCAGATATCTGTTTAATCAAAGCGATCCAGTTTTCTGGTGCGCCTTCACGGAACGAGCTACAAGAGAGTAGGTAGGCAGAATGGGAAGTTGCCTAGCCAGCAACATTCCTACTTATTGAAGTTACTTACGAAATAGAATTAAAATAGTAGGAAAGTGTATGTACTTAATATGGCAAATTGAAATGATTGATGATAAATGATTGGGGATGAAAAGAAAGTTACTAAATGTTCCAAATCTAAAGAACCTTTTTTATTTACTTTGACTTGACTTGAGCTGCTTAATTTTAACTTAGCTTGATTAATAGCTTTTTTACACCGTTTTTAGGGTTCCGTACCTCAAAAGGAAAAAACGGAACCCTTAAGGATCACTCGTGTGTCTGTCTGTCCGTCTGTCACAGCCAATTTGCTCCGAATCTAATGGACCGATTAATTTGAAATTTGGTACACATATGAATTTCTGTGACCCAAACACGGACGAGTAAAGTAAATAAATGAATTTTGAATATAGAGGTCACTTTTGTGGGGCAAATAAGAAAATTAAAAAAAAAAAGTTTTGCAAACTACACCATGTGGCATGTCAAATGAAAGGGGTTACTATGAGGGTCTCAAATATATTTTTTTTATAATTTTAAAATAAATTGTTTTAAAGTTATTTAAGAAAATAGACGAAAATTGACCATTCCCCCCCCCCCCCCTTATCTAAGAAACCACCGAGCCTAAAATTTTGAAAAAAATACTGAAAACAGATCTTTACCCGTACATTACAGGAAAACCTATAAGAAGTCTGTGGTCTTAAAATAACATGGTAAATCTATCAATATTGTGAGTACAAACTTACATTTACAGTTGGAATGTATGGGAAAACATGTTTTTCAACTACAATGTTCAGTTTGTTCTTAAGATAAATTCATCCCAACTACGTAACCCTTCATTGTGCGTGGTCCGACACGCACTTGGCCGGTTTTTTTTTCCATAATACCACCACCGTCACATTAATTGATCTCTAGATTTCAGACCAAAACTCTTTCTCGCTGATTGATATCTTGAGTTTGTTCTAAAAAGCCCTACTCTGCCACCCCTAAGCCTACAGCGTTAGATACAGACAGACAGTAAGACAAAAGTTCAACGTACGTTTCTCAAACATCGATTGGCGTCTGGCCAACCGCCAAACACTTCACTTTAATGGTTTGACTTATCCTACTTCCTTAAATAGATAACCGTACGCAGATGATTTTCGATTATTTATTTTTACGCATTTATCATGTTGGGCAGTAAACTCTCGCAGCTGGATATAAATACTAATATAGGCCTTCTTGTAGATTGCAGCAGTAGGTAAACGATTAGGGGAAATACTGAAGTATAGCATACTCATTCGGGAATCGGGGTTGTCCAGGTACCTCTATACCAAATGCCAAATTACATCATAAATGTGCGGTGGTTAAGCTGGGCACTCACAGTCAGTCCATCGCGCCAAATGGCGTGATATAGGAACATCCAAAATTTGAACGTGACTCGATTCTTCAATCCATATTTTGGCGCGACGTCCATCCACGAATTTTCCGTGCGCACCGTAATCCATAGCCTCACGCCGCCGTTTGGCGTCGCGTCATTTCTCCGTAAGTGCGAAAACCGTGGGCCGTCTCACGATACGTGGCATTCGATTATGCACCTTATTCACAAAGCAACACGAATCAATTTCCTATGCAAGTATTTTAGTATTTTGGCGGCACTCATCCATTTGATTTAATCCAAATGGACTGACCGTGAGTGCCCAGCTTTAGGCGTATTGTGACTAATAGAAACTCAGTTTCGCAATTATCTGCAAATGAAAAGAATAGGCTGCACCCATACATAAAAAAAATATTTTACCAGGTAGCATCCTCGGGCGGCGCTGTTGCATTTTATTCGCCGAAATACGTTACTTGGTTCTATAATATTTTGTGCTTTTGGTTTTCTGTTAATCCGAAAGTTACCAAACGGATTAACAGAAAACCAAAAGCAGCTCATTGTAATTCTAAACGGGTAAAAACCACCTTGTCGTGTTTACGTAATAATCAAATGTTTACTAACCATCTGTTTTAAAATGCTATATTTTTATCTGTTTGTTGGCTCTAATCTTGGAAATGGTTCGGCCATATTGCGATGAGCAATTAATTACACATTTTACTTGAGTATATATACATAATGCTTATTTTCTTTCACATACTGCACAAAACTCAAACGTGCCTTAAATTCTGAATATTATTATTTACGCTAAAAATCTCTCAACTTCGCAACTAAGACAAGTCTTGAATTCCGAACTGGTTTTTGTTACATAAAATAGTAAATATCACTAGCAGACTAGACACCAGTAAAAAGAAAAAAAAAAAACTGCAAAATGTATTCTTTATCTATACCATATTACTTCTGTATAACATCGTAAACCTTCTGTGTCTGTATAAAAAAGCGGTCGAAGTCGCGGGCACCATATAGTTTATTAATTAATAAAAACTTAGGGTCTTGTCATCACACTGAATGACAGAACCATAGAACCAACAAAACCAATGGACCATGGAGCCTTATTATATTTTTTTTTAAATAAAGTAGTTCAAGAAACAGACAGCATCAAACTGAATGAACAATGATCTAAACAACAGTAAACATCATTGTATACATTGGTTTAATAAATAAAAATAAATGTAAGAATGAACAAAACGGCCATTCAAATTGGTGATAATGTAACAAATGTTTCAGTTTTTAACAAATTAACACAAGCTTACAACTTAAGTAACTAAAATGTATTGTAAGTGTGATCTAAAATTATGTGGTACCTCCTACTTAATTTGTCTTACACAAATATCAACATTCTACTGCCATGATCCCAATTTATTTGGGGTTGGCGCAATACATCTTTTTCTTCCAAACTTCTATATAAACTATCAACAATGAATGAGGAATAGAGTAGGCATAGTGCTAGCGGTTAAAGGATTCATCTGATGTCAAATAATGATGATAAGTGTTAAAATTATCTGGGAAATACAGTGCAATAACATTCACCTTTGAATGTACACAGGCCAGCACATCAAGCTACCCCAATCTGTCAAATGACGTCAAATGAGCACGTGTGAGCACTATGTAGCTACTATTAAGCTACCTTTTACTGGGTACGTCTTTCACGGACTTGAGTGTGCCCTGGCGGTTGAGAGTATATCATGCTCACTCAAATGTCTCGCTGGTGGTGGCGTGTGTGTTGGATCATTAAGTTCCCTTCAAAATGGTTGAGCTAATTGGAGCTGATCCATGCGTCATGTTCGTGAACGGGCGCCGTCTGTTCGGACTGGTCGTCTCTTAGCTGCCATGGCTTATTTTTAATTTTAATATTTAATTTAGTTGTTTTAGTTTTTATCTTTTTATTACGGACGCTTTTTAACGTGCACGTCTTTCTACATTGTTCTCACATGTATATTTTCAACATGAACGATGTAACCCATATTTTGTAAAAATATTATGATTTAAAAGAGTGTCCGTGGAGTTTCTTGCCCGTTCTTCTCCATAGGGATCTACTACGCTTTGCAATGGGCAACTAGCTTCATCTTTCTGACTGACCGACCCATTGACAATTCAAAAGTGCCTGCCTGTAATTGGTTTATTTGAAATAAATGCTTTGAGTTTGAGTTTGATCCCAATTGATTATGAACATTATTCCTTTGTGTTAAAGTTTAAAATCTATCAAAAAATTTTGACAGATTGTGGTAGCTTGATGTGCTGGCCTGTGTACATCGTTTATTTTCGGAAAAACCGAAGTTTGCTTTATTCAATAAGACTGGTGATTTTGTTCCCTTATTGAAGGGAGTGACAGAATTGGTGTGTCAATCTATAATAACTTAGGTAGGAACTTGGAACATAAATCAATGTCTTTTGATTGATAGTCACATTTTATTCACTTTATTTCAGTTTTCTGGAGATTAACAATGGAACCTTTGAACTTTGTTATACTGTGCCAACTTGACCAACCACACACACATACGTATTCACTATTCAGATTGGATCAACCACAACTAATGAACAGGTAAAGTTAAATACCTTTTAATTGTTTATTGACTGGGATGTATAGGGTC
Source organism: Cosmia pyralina (assembly GCA_946251885.1). Lineage (NCBI taxonomy): Eukaryota > Metazoa > Arthropoda > Insecta > Lepidoptera > Noctuidae > Cosmia > Cosmia pyralina. Next base: position 16,369,589 of record OX276342.1, on the reverse strand, counting down.
GTTAGGGCCGATGACGATTATGGTTATTACCTAGACCTACACAAACCAAGAGATCCTCAAGGGGGCTGTCCTCATAAAAGAATCAAGACAATAGCTTATAAATGAGGATTTGAAACCGGAACAAAAGTTTTGTATTGTCAATGTGTCCAATATTTTATTAATCAACTCCATGACAAGCAAAACAAATTTTTTGTCATCTCCTTATTCCAGTTCTACTTATTCCTTCAAATGCTATTATTATAATTTAATCAATCTGCCTAGCCTATTCCCAACTATGTTGGGGTCGGCTTCCAGTCTAACCGGATGCAGCTGAATACCAGTATTTTACATGGAGCGACTGCCTATCTATCCTCCACAACCCATTAACTGGGTAATAAGATACCCCTTGGTAAGACTTGTTGTCAGACTTTCGGGCTTCTGACGACCCGTAACAACTGCCAAAGATCCACGAATGACAGCCGGGATCAACAGCATAACGTGCTTTCCGAGGCACGGTGGAGTCTCGGTATGTAAAGATTGTGACATATCCATGGACCGACCCCAGCAAGCGTAGCTTAACCTGATGGATCGATCTGTGCGGCTGTTATTACTTAGCCACAAGCTCCTCCTCCTCCAATTTACCAAGTTTATATATTGATTAAAACGTCCCAGTGTGAAGTAGACATGCATTATTGTTTAGCATGCATTAATGGGACCACAATGGGGACCATTCTTCAGTTCTTATGGCCCTTTTTATATGATTTACTGGGATATTTTTACAATAAACATGCACAGATTTTGAAATGAAGCTATAAGGAAGATCTACATTAAACCATAACAAACTAATGTACCTATCTACCTGTATTAATACCTATTTGCAAAGAATGATTTCATCTGACATTATCTATGGTGAAAAATAATAATCACAGATAAGTTTTATTAGTATTTAATACAACTTCAGAGATGAACTCAAATAAATTTCTCTTGGTTGCCAATTACTTGTTCATCAGTGTATTATCATGGAATTATTGAAAACCGACTTGGAATTTAGATATACCTAAGTATTTATTACTTCTTATGCTCATAAAATAGTCTCAGTACTATGTTATTAAGCATATGTATGAGGTAATAAATAATCAAAGATTATAAATATACCAGACAGGGAGGTTTTACTTGATTGTATTTTATATTCTATTGTTATTGCTATGTATTAAAACAGTCTTGCACACAAATGGTAAGGGCATGGCATGTTGTTTCTTTAATACCATAAAAACAAGTTATCTATTAAGATTAAATTTTTATCTTGAAAAGATAATTCTTCAAATCTCAAACCAGACTAACATGCTGTGTAACTAACATGCAATTATCAACCTTATTGCGTGACACTAAGTTAGCATTTAAAGACCATCTTTATTTCGAATTACTTGAGTAATTATTAAAGTAGGTAATTATGTTACAAATGACTATTGACCCGCAGCAGTGCCTCAATGGACATTAAACATGCTATAATGATTTTTCATAGCGTCTAAGAAATCATCGTCTGTCATGAAACGACGATAAGCACGTAAACATAAAAAAAACTAAGTGATAACAATACACCATTGTTGATATAAAGATAACATTTTTAGATCATTTTTGAAGCCAGTGACACGTAGAAATAGAACCTCACAACAACCGTGTAGGTCTACAATAGATTGAACTTCATTATTCTACCAGTTTAGCAATAAAACATGAATCAGGACCCACCTTGTAAATGGACCACTTATATTAGTTATTTGACCAAGTATTTTTTCCACTGTCCGCTTGTCGCCTTCGCGGGCGGCGTTTAATAGCTCCTGGCCCCTTCCCATGGCCCATTAATGTTAACAACCACACACAAAAACAACACCAAAATCAAACATTTCAATTTTTACACTAGACTTCACTCACTACACATTACAACTTCATTGATCGCGCCGCCATGTTTGAAAATTTTGACGTGGGTGCGCTCTAGCGGCTTAAGCAGGAATCTTAAAGTATGAGGAATCGATAGCGAGTCTCGAACGAGAACGAAACGATCTCAAGGCGCTTACCTACTAAAACTGAGGTCTTAATAGAAAATTCGTTTTGTGCAAGACTTTTTAGAGCTCATTATTAATTCATAGTCTTCACAACAAAGTAATTATTATAGCCATATTCAGAGTACTACAACTTCCACCAAAAGTGTACAGCTCTTTCAGCTCCCTTTTTTTATGAAAAATAAGGAACACATGTTTTGGTAGGTAATACGGGGTATTTGTTTGTTACCCTCTACTAAACTATGGAGGCTATATTTTTTTTTATAGGTAGGTAAAACCTAAGTTTTATAAGATCGACGACCCACTTCTGCGGTTTATTTTTGCCTTGCATTGTTTATTGCCTAGCTGTGCCCCGCGGCTTCTCCCGCATATACCGGGATAAAAACTAGCCGAAGTGTTATCACGGGTATCTACATACCGAATTTCATCCAAATCGGTACAGCCGTCTGAGCGTGAAGAAGTATCAAACACACTCACACACACACACACACACACACACACAAACTTACGCCTTTATATAATATTAGTGTGTTAAGAAGTTTCGACTACTTAATACTTAGTTGTTATTTTGAACCTTTTGTGCGAATACTTTTGAATTGCAGGTAAACATAGAAACTTTAGCTTAGAGCATTGCTCTAAGCCTAACGATCTTCATAAAACTGTTTCATAGTATTTAAAACTTTTCCAATTTTATAAAAATATCTAAGGTTGTGGGTTAGTCACTGTTATTTTAAATTCATACTTATCTGTGCAAGTTCTATTATTTTCATTTCATTCAACAAAAAAATAGGTCGCATTCTGTGGCATCGTTCAACTCATTCGTTGCCGCTTGTCCCGTCACGCTGTCATTTTGCTGTCAGTGTCATCCAGTCCGGTAGACTACTGTCACATACTCTGTTTTGCTTTTCTTTCCAAGTTCCAACCAAACCGTGTTCGTGTTGATTTGATTGTGATATCGTAGGGGACAAAATGTGAATAATTTTATTATTGTGTCATAGTCGGTTCATTGCCCCAATAATTAGTTAATATTAACTACAATGTCGTTGTTATTTTGCAGCAAAAGTGATCTTGTCAGTGTCAAAATGATCAGCTGTTCCGAATTATTTATTCTCTAAGAAACTTTTGCTGTATTTTATTTAAAACAGTAATAACATTTTATAAAACGTTACCGAACTTGGATAACTCAGTGAAAATGCTCCCCACAATGGGTGGTAGATTTAATTTAATTTTAAATTCCGTACTGTACTTTGCTGGTTTAGTTGCTACACAAGGTAAATCATAATTTCTAATAATACTTTATTAATTAGATGCTATTACAATATATATGATATTATGAGGTTGCTGTAAAAAAGTATATACTTACACCCATGTACTGGTACCTACCTATTTGGTATTATACTGGTGCCGATTCTCTTGTGAATGCACTAAACTAAAATTAGAGAATCGCTATCTTTTACTAACAGGCAGCGCGAGAAAAGGACGGCTATAGCTATGAACTAAGTTGGAGATGTCAAACTAGTTCACGCCTTGCGCTTCACTGTGTTTTTTAGTCGACATGTTTTTACGTGTCGTCTAAATGTCTATGGAAAAATTAGTTCTAACTAATTTGACAGCTCCAATTTACTTCCGTCCCTTTCTTGTCATAATAGAGAGAAAAAGTTAGCAATAGCCTAAATTAAGTTTAGTTTGTGCACAACAGAATCGGCACCAGTGGTGCCGATTCTGTTGTGCACAAACTAAACTTAATTGTAATAGTAGGTACTTAGGTACCTACTACCTCTGGTCTTGTGGAGTGTCATAATTTTGTGTAAGCTAAGATAGATAGATATTACTCTTTACTATGCACACCATAAAACTTTCAGATATAAATGGTGAACTAAGCTTGAGCTTCTTGCTTTTTTTTGCTTGTTGCTAAGATAGAAATGTCAAAACACATTTAAATATAGTATCGTAAAAACCATTGATGTCTTCACTACACTTATCCAATTGTTTCTTTGTTTCAGATGCCCACATTACAATACCTTTAAACAAGTCTATAACATATGATGACAAAGAAATTTATGGATCCTTCATTACATTAAAAGGAGAATCTAATGTACAATTCAATTTCAGCAATGTCGATAAGAGTTTAGAATTCATAGTTTTTCAAGTACATAGTCATATGTTTAACGTTTCTTTAACCATGAATGACACAAGAGCATTAAGTAATGCTAATGGAACTAATATGGGCTTTGTGAGTTTTATAGAAGACAATGGCACATTTAAAGTATCCAATTATGATAAGAATGTTACTGTGCGCGCATATATTTCGGTGCATGGCTACAAAAAAGAAGGTATGATGTTCTTTGTGTTTTATTTCACTATTGTCTCCTCTGCTATTTTTTCCGGTGCCATTTCTTAGTGTGATAATTACTTACACTCTATTTCAGACACATCACATTTCACATTTATGCACAAAATGCTCAAAAATTATATATATATGTATTTATATATATTTGTAGTTGTTAAAGGAAATATCTCTTCCAAAAAAAAAACTTACAGGAAGATACAATATTTGGTTAAATGTTGCAAGTCATGATTTACTTAATAAGTGATATTTATGTTAAATTATATAATATTTATTTTCTATAAATTGGTTTTAAAAAACATGTCTAAAAGAAAACACAATATTATGAAAGTAGATGAGGTTGATGGAGTCCGATGATTCACCATAGTACTTATTGTTGCAAATAGTAGGCTTGTGTGGTTTTCCTCTATTGTGCTGTGCTAATGCAGAACATACCTACTATGGCTAGTACATAGGCACAGCACATTTAATTTATCAATATTGAGTAGAGTAAATTTATTGATTCTTCAATGTAGGTACTGCTCAAGTAAAAGTTCTTTGGGCATATAGCAATTTGAGACCTTTTATATAAAAAATAATCACGTAAAACAGTCATATTTTCTTATTATAGAAGTTAACTGACTATTGAAAAGCCGGCCATGTGCGTGTCTAACACACAGTGTAGGGTTCTGTAGTTGGGATGAATATAGATAATACTTTTTAGTTTGTTTTTTGGCAGGGCAGTCACGTTTTAGAATTATTAATTTTTTCCTTTAAGCGGACAGTCGTGGGCGACCGCAGCCACTAACGGCAGTTTCTATACCTACATAACTTATCAGCATAAATATTAATTCGCGCATGGCCAGCCCCCGTCGAATAGCCACTTAGTGGGAAATAAAAGGAGGATATCTACTGGACACGTGGGTCTGTGCCGTGTCTGCCACGCTACGTCCGGAACACACTACCTTAGACACGCTACGACGTGCTCGTGCGTGGATATGAATCTAGCATAAAGCTAATGTTGATCCAAGGACTATACTTTCAGATCCAGTACCTGGTGGATGTAACATGGAGTTTCCATATATTCAAATATTTCCATACCTTTATACCCAGACATTCTCCGACTACATATTAGTAGAAGCTGCGCCGCCAGCTAAGGATGCCTCAGACCGTAACTGTGATAACCCTTTGAATACAAATATGACATTCTATATGATGTACCTGCCGGAACTAAACTTCTACGCTGACCCTTATTTTACTGGCATCAGGAACATGATGACCCTCAAGGATATAGAGAAATATGGAACTGTTGTAAGCAATGCTTTTATTTTTAACTGCTTAATTTGGTTATTTTTATAGAAGTGTAGATTAGACATGTGTAGTGAAATATCAAAACCCGGTAAGTCACACTCCTACTCGAAATTGAACTGTGAATGATTGCATACTTAATTATGTTTTGGGGTTTTCAAATCAAGGTAAATCACTAAAACACTACTAAAATAACGGTTAAATCGATAATTTCTTTCATATCCCAGGATGTCCATTGACATTCAAATGTGTTCAAAGTCAAGCACGTCTGCGACAACCAATCAGCATAAAGTATGAAGTCTAGTGGCTGCCATTTCCATGAGTTATCGTGATAACTGGATGGCTGTCATTAGGCAGCCATCCAGTGAAATTGGCAAGTTCAAAGTGATTTTTTTCAAACTCTGGTATGTTTCACTAGTTTATATCAAACAACGGTATGTCCATACTGTAATCCAATTTTTTAGCTTAATCCGATATTTTTTATATACTTATTATTTTTATTTCTATTCTAATAAACACCATCTCTTTCTTACACACGTGATCACTTAAGGCGCGGACTGACTACGATTTTAAACGGCACACAACCGCATAATCTATTGTCACCATATAAGCTGGCTTGAAATAAGGGTGAAATTTGAAAATAATGTTTGTTTTGCCGAGATGTGATTAGGCTGCGAATGTGCATTTATTTTCCGGGTTTTCTTTAGATTATTCAGAATATAAGTACCTACACAATAAATTAAATAATTGTCCGGTTAAAGTTAAAAAAAAAATGCTAATTCTATTAAATTCTTAAAAAAAATAATGTCGTTATCGCTGAAAATACAGAGATGTTCGACGCCAAAGTTTATTTTTGTGGAGCAACTTCCATATTTTTTATTGGGAATATCAAACTATTTTTTACTATTCTATTCGGTTAAAATTTTTCTGTAAACCCTTCTCTGTCCACTGTATTTTTTGCGTCGGATCGTTTCATTGCGTAACGTCATACTGGACAATCCAAGAAACCATTTTTTGTAAATATTGAGCTAATACCGCGCCTTAATAAAAAACCTCATAACTTACGAGTAATAATCTATTGCCATAAACATAATTATTTCTTCCATTTCCTACTTTTCACTTTGAGTGGACTTACCAGGTTTTGATATTTTTAACTACACACATGTTTAAATAAACGTTTTTTACAGCCCGTTCAACCGGTTTTGACTTCTATAAGGATGGCATTAAAAGCAAAACAGTGGTTATAATACCAACTGTTTACTGCAGATTTGTCATGCCACCAACGCAATAGAAGTCAAAATCGGTTGAACGGACTGTAAAAAAGGTTTGTTTAATTAACCGGAGGCGTTCAACTATTCAAGACGTAGAGGTTAGGTTGGAACTGTGACCAACCACGCGCGAGCCAAATTGGTCGCAGTAACTAAGGCCTCTGCCTCGAATTTCGCGGGCAGCGGGGCGGCAGCGGCTGCGGCGCGGGAGCGGCAGGATTTTATGCATAAAAACAAATGGACCGGACTTCGAAAACAGCGGTGCGGAAGCGGGGCGGGACAATGCGAGACGCGCCGCCGCCGCCGCCGCCCCGCTGCCCGCGGAATTCGAGGCTGAGGCCTAAGCCAGGGCACCCGACCAAATGGGTTAGGGGTTAGGTTAGGATAGAATTTAATTTAATTTTTATTGTTTGTTGTTATCATAGCGGCAATAGAAATAGGTACTTCAGTTGTCTACCTATAGATGACTATAGACGGATGGACAGCGGAGGCATAGTAATAGGGTTCCGTTTGGCACCCTTCGGGTAAGGAACCCTAAAAAAATAGTCTTTTATTGTCCCACTGCTGGGCAAAGGCCTTTTCCCATACAGAGATGGCACGAGCAGTGATTACCACGCTTGCTCAAGAAGGGTTGAAGATTTCAGACTTATATTAACTATAAGTCTAGGTTTCCTTGCGCTGTTTTTCCTTCACCGATGTCAATAATGTCCAAGATTAACTGAATTGAAATAATAGTCCCATTATGCATTGGTACATTGGTACTTGCCCGGATTTGAACCCATAACCTTGGCGAGGCCTTAATCACTGGACCATCACGACAGTTTATTAACAACTAGCTGACCCGACAGGACGTTGTCCTGTCCAAATTTCATGTATGAGACAGTTAAATTTCTTCACATTTTTTTATTCGTAAATTTTTCCGATGTTTTAATATTTAAGGTATTTGGGGCGGAGACAAATCCATCAAATCAAACATCGTTAAAATCGGTCGGTTGGTTATAAATGGTGTAAATAACTCGACTTTGTTTTGTATATAGGGTGATTAGTAATGATTCATGATGATGATTTGTGATGAGTCATGATTGTACTTCTGATAAAATACAACTTTTATGGGAACAAACATGAAATCGCGAAAAAAAAAATCTGCTGTTCCCTACATTTATGTTGGCATTACTCGTCAAAATGTAGGAAACAGCAAATTTTTTTTGGCGATTTCAGGTCTGGTCCCATATTAAAAGTTGTTTGTTATCATGAGTACAATCATGCGTTTTAGTATCGGTCACCCTATATATAAATTTAATAGGTCTATGGGCCAAAGTTCCGTATGATCACCTCAAAGGCGATAATCGCATAGCACGGCTCACGACTCGATCGCACAATGTTCGTTTGTCACTAGCTGCGCTCTCACAGGAATATTTTCTTAAGTGAGCATGCTTAAATTTTGTCCATAGTACCTACAGTAACATAATAAAAAATATTTTTCTTCCAAGATTCCAACCAAATCGAGCCCGTGGCCGGCTAATCGACGTATGTTGAGTGCTTATCCTGGCACTGGAGCCATTTACGCTATTGTGGCGAAGATTACAACTTCTAATTATGGGAATGAAACACCTTACTCTGTTTACGTACCGAGCTACAGTTACGGGTGTGCCGACTTCAATGACGGGGGCTGCGAGATGATTGGTAAGTTTTCATCTGTAACTTTTCTTTTCAACTTTTAATTCTGCATGCGTCTTGTAGGGCATACCTTGGTTGAACGCCAAATGGTGCTTGTATGTGGCCAGATCTTAGAATTGTTAATTTCATCAAAATCACACTAATATTATAAAGGCGAAAGTTTGTGAGACTGTGTGTGTGTATGTGTTTGTATGTTTGTTACTTCTTCACGCTCAAACGCTTGGACCGATTTGGATGAAATTTGGTATGTAGATAGCTTATAGTCTGGATTAACACATAGGCTACTTTTTATCCCGGTCTACGCGGGTAAAAACGCGGGGCGCATATAAACTCGAATTATCGGCTAGTAAAAAGAAAGTAAGATGAGCTCGTGGCTAAGTAATAACAGCCGCACGGGTCGATCCATCAGGTTAAGCTACGCTTGCCACGTTTGGTCCGTGGATGGGTGACCATTTTTACATACCGAGACTCCTCCGTGTCTCGGAAAACACGTTAAGCCGTTGACCCGGCTGACATTTATGGATGTTTGTCAGTTGTTACGGGTCATCAGAAGCCCTAAAGTCTGACAACCATTGGTAAATACTGGTATTCAGCTGCATCTGGTTAGACTGGAAGCCGACCCCAACATAGTTGGGAAATGGCTAGGCAGATTGATTGATCACCAGAAGAACTCGAGCTTTGAAAGAGTTACACGATTTTGGAAACATCCTGAATAATTATAGCGTCATCACATGTTGGCCTAGTACCTATTTAGTAGTTGGCAATAGGGTATTACACCCATTTTTGAAAAGTGTCTCAACTAGATTCTATAGTGTAATATAATAATAAGCCTCTAAAAAAAAAAAAAAAAAATTTTGAATCCGTAAGTGCCATAAAAATGCATTTATATTTTACATTTTCAAATTTCTCGCCTAATTTGACGAAAACGCTGGACGCAGTGGACGCCATATTGCTCTGTGGTCATGACGTCAGTTGGCTGTGTAAAGAAACACTTTTTATACGCTGATCAGTTGACATTGACACTTTTTAATTTGCATAGCCGTATGACGTAATAACTTGGCGGCTACTTTCATGGTGTTAAAAAACAGATAAAAAAAACTGAAAACTGAATTGAATTTTAAAATTTATATTGTTATTTTATGAACTAAAACGTAACATTTTCCGACTGCTTTTTGCCTAAGCTATCTAAATAATATATTTTTAGATTTTTTCTCATATAGAGTAAAATACTGTATTATACAGGGTGAAAGCTAGGGACATCTACGCGTAAACTGTTAAGTACGACGAATTCAGCACATTATTCTAGACCCTAATAAACGCAGAAATTTTTCGTCGGTTATTAAAAACAAATCGGCTGTTTCATACAAAAGGTAGGTAGTGAGCAATTAATGAGCCAGTAGATGTTTTTCACAACCAACTAAAAATTTCTATGCTGGTGGGTCTACACCACCATCTATATCTGGGGTCTACACCGTGTAATATGAGTTCATCTGTATGGAGTGTTGGGTTGTGGTGGTATTACAATTGACATCAATTTTCAGATGACTGGTTCTCACAGATACTATGCGCAGCATTGCTGTTTGTTGGCGTGTTCTTGTGTTTCTTCGGACATCGGTTCTTCAAGACTGAAATGTTTTTCGCTGGATTCTTCAGCGGTGTCATTATAACATATATACTGATAGCTTTGATAACGGTTGTTGATAAGCCTGGTAAGTAAAAATTTATCTAGACCCAAAACCAAATGCATCTCCATCTGATCTATGCATATATATGCCTGTAGCTTCTACAAAACTATGCAAGTAGCTTGCATATCAATGTACCATAATAGCTTCTGATTGGTGAATATCACAGTGGCAGTCAGCTACTTGCAGTTTTTCACATAACACAACACATGTTCTACATTCATGTTCTTGTTCATTTATGTTCATGTTGTTGACGAAAAACATTCATGTTTTTCGTTTTTTAGTTTTTGCATAGGTTTTCATGTGTATTTTACGTCTTAACACAGGAAACGGATGCCTAAATAAAAGCGCGCTGTCGGATTTTCAACTTACGGCGTTAAGTAGAGGGTTGAAAATTGTATGGTAGTGTAAACGTGTCGCCTAGGGATAGTGAAAACGAGCATTAGACCTCAAAAAACAGTCCTAAACAATATAAAAAGACAAACAGTTGAGTAACGTTAAAAACTGGTCCCTAATTGTTAGTCGAGCAGGTGGATGACCTTAAGAAAGAAAAATATTTTATTTGGGACGCGCACAGGAAATGCAAATAGTAAAAACGGAGCATATAAAACAAACAAAATTAACATTAAAAAACAAAAAAATACGTAAGAAAGAATAAATAAAAAAAAGACCGGTGCGAGACCAAAAAGGCCTTACCCTGTTAACCCCATCATCATCATTCTCCTGCTTTTATCTTAATTTATTTGGGGTCGGCACAACATGTCTTTTTCTTCCATACTTCTCTATTAGTCGTCATTTCGGTAATCACTCCCTTTCTAGCCTATCATCTTTCACACAGTCCATCCATCGTTTCGTTGGTCTTCCCCTACTCGTATAGCCATCCACATTCATGCTCAAAAGTTTCCTGACGACATTTTCCTTATTCCCCTTCTGCTAACTTAGAACTACAAAATTACATGGCCTCCAGCTATCTTGCCAAATTCCTCTTGGTAAGCCAGTATATCCATTCATTAAGACTTTCTGATACTTAGGCCCACACCACAAATCACTATTTTTCTTTAATGCTAAACGAATTTAAAACATCGTTGTCTCTGTCATCTTCAAACGATTGACAGAAACAGAAAGATGTTTTACAGTCAGGTCGTCGAGAGAAAGCGCTATTAACAATGTACTGACACCTGTCTGTTGCACAATTTGTAGTAGTAATAAGGATCAAATTCTCAAAACACACATATTCGTTAGTATATTATAACTGAAGGTGTCAAGATCGCATTCTCTCGACGGCTGGACTGTAGGTACAGTCAACAAAAGATATATCTAACCATACTAACATATTTGTATGTGAATTGCTTTATGTGCAATTTCGTGAAAATATTCAATTTTGTGTTGGTGTGTTACAATGTATTGCAGGAGTATTGCAAAAACAAAGTAATAGTAGTATACCCTGCCTAGATATCTCTTTTGTTGACTGTACATTGATGCGTTTATCGCTAAACGTATTTAGTTATTCGTGATGCAAGCGCGGGCATTAAACTTGCAAAAACTCTTAGGGCAAAAATACACATGCCTGTAGCTGGTACAAAACTATGCAAGTAGCTGGCATACCATTATGACATTGAGCAATCAGAATTTGTTATGGCACACGGCATGCTAACTACTTGCATAATTTTGTCCAGCTACAGTTATGTGTACATTCGCCCTTATCAAAATATTCTTTTCTAAACGTATTTAGTTATTCGTGTTGTAAGCGAGCCAACTTGCAAAAATTCTTAACAAAATATTCTTTTAGCCCTGCTAGCCGCAGCAGCTGTGTCTGGCCTATTCTTCGGCGGAATATGGTGGTTATTCTGGTGGCTGTTTGGAATACCAGTGCTCGCAGTATTATTGCCTTCACTGAATCTTGGGTTCTTACTGGCTTCGATATTTTACTACAGATTACCAGGTAAGGCCAACATCAGAGATTTTGAACTTATGTTATTAGATTTTCTGAATTATGTGAAGATGTACAGAGGCCAGCGTATCAAGCTACCCCAATCTGTCAAATTTCTTTGATATATTTTCAACTTTACCACAAAGGAATAAGGTTCATATTCAATTGGGAAAATATGACAGATTAGAGTAGCTTGATGTGCTAGCCCTCTGTAAAAGAATTGAATATTTTTGTTTGCATTAAAACATGGTACACACAGCAGCAGGTCAAGTTACTACAAACTGTCAAATTTTCTCATTCGATTTTGAGCTTAACCATCAACATTTTAACGTTAAAAATCATTTGGAGAAATTTGACAGTTTGGTATAAGCTGTTGTCTGTACATTAACTAGGCATGCAAATATTTAAACATTTTAAATGTATAAAAATACGACACATTAATTTGTTTAATTTGACTGCCTCGTTGGTCTAGTGTTCGCAAGCGCTTCTGTTGTAGCTTGAGGTCCTGGGTTCGATTCTCGGGTCATTAGGTTATTGGGGTTTCCCACTTATAATTATTCAGTAGCATCCTGGAGTCTGGATTTCTGCCCAGTTGATGGCAATAGGCTCGCCCCCTATTACACGTAACTGGCGAAGTGTGGGTGTAGATACTTAGGTACACCTGTGTCTAACCCTTTGGGGATTAGAGGCGTGATGTTATATTATGTTATGTTATAACTTGTTAAAAAAGAGAACCAAACAGCATTTTTGGGTAAGCCAGGATTTTCGAGAAAATTGTACCGAATACTTACTTACCTACTTAGCTGCATATTCTACTAAGCAGTAGGCTAGTAGTAGTAGTAGCTTGATTACATTCATAATTTTGACGCAGAAATGCAGTAAGTATTATATTCCAAATTAACTGCATTGTGCTTACCTGTTGCGATTAAAAATAGGCCTGTGATTAGCATTCTCCTCCCCTTAAAAAATAACTTATTTATTATTTATAACTTGTACCTGAATACAATGTGAGCGCCCGTATTTTTCTGAATATTCATGGAAAATTATCGAAAATTAACTTTAAAAGGGGGGAAGGGGGTTTTTAGGGGCGGGGGATCTTTAATATTTTTTATTTTTGAGTAGCGTTTGTGACCTTGCTTTACATGTTTTGCCACTCAAAAACTCAAAAAAAAAATTATAACAAAAAATATTAAAGGTAGGCCCCCTCCCCCAGTTTTAAAGTTAATTTTCGATAATTTTTCATGAATATTCAGAAAAATACGGGCGGTCACATGCCCACGGGGCGGCATTGTATGACAGTATCTTTACAAAATTGAAAAAAAAAAATTCTTTATCAACATTTTTTTAAACGAAAACTATATTTCAGGAAACATAGCATATTTGGAATGGGACTTTAATTTCTGGAGCCTGTTCGTCCTGGTGATGATGCTGACGGCATTAGCAGTCGTGTCTGTATCCTATGCTGCGAACATACTATGCTGTGCCGTGCTCGGCGCGTACGCAGCCGTGCTGTCCATCGATTATTACATGGGATCCAACTATAAGTTCATCATTATAAACGTCATAAGGAGAGCTGTGGTCCCACATTTCAATAAGGCTGTCTTGGCGCCACCTGATTCTCAGTGGAGAGGTGAGTTATACCTGGTCTACATAATTATATGTTTATACAATTCATTTGTTATCCTATTATTTTCTAGCATTATTGACGAATCATATTGGAACGTCTGAGTCCGAACGTCTGGGTTGGACTTAGTGGAATTGAGTTTTGCCATTAGGAATTTTTCAAAATCATAAATACTTAATCAAAATCAAAATACTTTATTTCACATAAACCTACATGGGCACTTGTAAAACGTCAGAAGCTAGGTGCACAGTCCCAATTGGTCGTTTCCTATGGAGAAGAGCCGGAAAGAAACTCTACGGTTACTCTTTTAAAAATAATTGGCTTTTAAAGTATTTTCAAATATATAATAGGTATGGAAGGACAGTGTAGGCCTTTCAACAAGTACCAGGTACTTAACAAAATAGAAAATGTCAACAAATCTACTCAGCCTACTAGGCCTACAACATTCTCAAATTCACAAAATAGAAAAGAAGTATAAAAAAAGATAAATAAAATAATAAAAATAAAAATCAAATGACATGGTTGCCATTACAACTACAGTAACAAATCTGAATAATTATCATGTCCACAAAAGACTAATAAAGAGTTGAAATTAGAATTGTAGGTATATAATCCTATCTGACTTTTTCAAGTATAAATGCGACAGTGACTTTGTTTGTTTATTACGCTTTCACGCTAAAAAGGCTGAACGGATTTGAATGAAATTTAGCACATGAGTGGGTAGCGATTTAGGGCTCTATCACACTGTTCACCAATGTTCTTACACAGAATAATAAAGCTGCAGTAGATTATCTGGGCAGTGACCTTGAATTAATTGCCTACGGCCGCTCGGCAGATAAATACGTGTCCGTACGTGCGTAACTCCCGCGCGCTTAAATTGTTGCGTTCTGGTACTGACTGAGATTTCGAAGCGCGTCGTTTCGGCCATTTTCTATGAAGATAAATTACTATATCATTATTGTACTGTGGTTCTTATGTGCGGGCGCATAATATTAAGCGTCCTTCAGGTGACTAACCTATTGCATACCTACATTGTAGATTGACGAACTTATGCCCAGGCGCATAAATATGTTTTAAGTGGGAGATTACCTATTTTGTTACAACAAATTGACATGTGAAACAAATCAAATGAAAACATGTCTATAGGACAATCAACTCTTCAATTTATGTATGACTGTGTTTTCAAAACAAAACTGTTTTAATGAGAATGTTTTATTACGTCATTGTCTTTGCTTAGTAACCTATTTGAATGTTATAAAACTATATATTTTATACATTTACCGTAGGTATATGCAAATTATATAAAATCACTAAGGATAAATCTGTGGTCTGTTTTTTCCTCCATTGATTTGAGTCGTGTTGATTTGATGCATGGGGAATGGTCCATGTTAAGAGTATTTTAGGCTATACCAAAATTAAAGAACTACCAAATGTACAACCCAAAATAGTCTCTTCTGTGTTGCAGTTTTAATTGATCAGACTTAACGAAATTGTGCTCGGAGCCAATAAGAAGTTGTCGAAAACTCCAGTCAAACTTATACAGATATCAGGATGCTTCATTTTTGGAACGAAGTTCCTTATCGCGCGTTGTGAAAGGGGGCTAGACGGAAAAAATTCTCACGAAAAGTTGTAACGACACTTTTTGCTAGAATAGTAAGCTATTGTAAGCTGTGCGACGTGCGCATGTTTCTCTGTCTGTCTCTCTCTCTCTCTGGAATCTTAAATTAATTAATAATTAATTTAATTCTTCTATTTTATTATAATAAAAAAAAAAATATATATTACAATTCCTTCACTAATTAATCGAAAGGAACTTCGTTCCATCCGGGTGTCCCTTGACACCTCTCAACTTTTTTTTGTTAATTTTTGTCGTTCATTCAGCATATTTCACTCGAAGTGAAACGTTTGAAGACAAAATTAATCCAAAGCAAAAAATTAATTCATTAGTGAACCAATCCAACGATTTTGAATTTCGGAACTCGCCTACTGCACGATCCAAAAATGAAATGAGCATACTTATGAACGTTCATTCCTATGTAATTTTGTCGGGTCGTGGAAGTCACTCCTGTGGACCGTTCACTCGAGTGAAGCGTCTTATATGACGAGCCTATCAAACTCAAACTCAAAGCATTTATTTCAAATAAACCAATTACAGGCACTTTTGAATTGTCAATGGGTCGGTCAGTCAGAAAGATGAAGCTAGTTGCCCATTCCAAAGCGTAGTAGATCCCTATGGAGAAGAATGGGCAAGAAACTCCACGACACTCTTTTAAATCAAAATATTTTTACAAAATATTGGTTACATCGTTGATGTTGAAAATATACATGTGAGAACAATGTAGATAACACAATATAAATGTGTTCTTAATAATTGATGACATTTTTCAAAAAAGCATCTTTGAATTTAACAATCTTAAAAATTTTGGTCCCGTGTGAGCTTGAGGTGACAAAACGCGACAGCCCTCCTCTTCAGGCGATATCATATACTAATTTATAAACCCAAAACCCCCAGGGGGAGGGGGGGGGGTTAGTTGCGGACCCCATAGGTTCACAACTACTTATGTTTTTGATGATTTTTTTACGTTTATATAATATATATTATACAAGCTTATATACCTATTATGAAACGGTTTTTCCTTATGCACACATGGGGTGCAGTTGGCCTCTAAGGAGTTAAGGCGAAAGCGTCAGGGTGGGTTATAATTGAATTAGAATCATCAATACACCTCTCTTATTTCAAATGATCCTTTAAAGGTAATGACTATTCATGAAATCATGACATTTGAGGGCAACAAATTCTAACTGAGAGAGTTGCATTGATGATTCTAATGATTATAATTCTGTAAATACATATTTGTTACGGTCGCAAATCATATTTTGATCAACTTATAACCTGACACTGACCAAGAAATGAGGCTTTTCTGAAATGACATTCACTAGGTGGCAGCACTGAGAAGTCAGGTCCGGGCAGGTCTGTCAAAAGTATCAAAGCGCCTATATTTTCTTTAGTCGTGACTGAATGATGAACGTCACCAGAAATTTTATATTCTTTATCAAAATGGCGGCAACTGGTGGCGTGAATTATCATGAAGACCCTCATTTTTTTTTTTAAATATCGCAGCTTTATACTGAGATAGGAGCCTTTTTGGCCTCGCACAGGTCTCTTTTTATTTCGATTTTTTTTAATTTATATTTTCTTTTGTTTTTTAATATTTATTTTGTTACTTTTATATGCTCCTTTTTAACTGTATTTCCTGTGCGTGTCCCAAATAAAATAGTTTTCTTTCTTTCTTTCATTGCAAAAAAATGTAAGAAAGTTTGAATTTCACAGTCTACCCTTGACCCTTTCTCTTCTTGCAGATGTCGCAGTGGCGTTCGTGTGGCTGGTGCTAGCAACACTAGGGTTCATGTTCCAACACTGGCACAACAGGGGCAGGCCCCCCTTCCCCCCGCCGCCGAGGGCTGTTAGACCGAGCATGTCTGAACCGGTCTCTTATGGCTCTTTTTATTTTTTGAGACGGTAAGTTCATTTATATTAATCTCTTGCTAATTCAAAATTTTACTTTAATATCTTATTTTTTTACGCAGTGACTTTTAATTTCGAGATTAAAATTTGTTTAGGTAAACTCTTTGCAAAGTTCATGTTTTTGAATTTTTACCCTATCTTTGGGAGAGTCTAAAATTCTACAGGATTTTTTATCTCAAGAAGCGACACGCGCTTTACTTGTGTTTACCAAGTGAAGTGTACAAACACGCTGTGAATGTGTGTGTAAGCGCAGGAGCTCTCGGCACCGTCCGAGACAATGGCGAAGTCGTAAGTGTGTGTGTGTGCGCGTGTGTGTTGTGTGCTGACGCTAGACGTCTTCACGCACACATTCACACCGTCTTTGTACACTTGGTAAACACAAGTAAAGCGCGTGTTGCTTCGTGAGATAAAACACTATAACTAAATTAAAGCCAGCATTATACCGAATAAAGCACCCTATTTCTGTTATCAGCAGATAATTGATTAGATCTGTAGATCACTGAAATTGATTAAAAAAAAAAATATATTATACTATCTGTTGCCCGCGACTTCTCTGCGATCGAGGATGAAAAGTAGCCTATGTCCTTCTCCCGGTCATGGTGTAGACCAGGACCGGGAGAAGGACATGTGCCAAGTGCAAAATTTCATCCAAATACGTTCAGTCGCTTTAGCGTGAAAGCATAACAAACAAACAAACTCACTTTCGAATTTATAATATTAGGTCTTTACCTATGAAATTGCCGTTCTGCAGTACTGGCCATTTCAAATCAAAATAATTTTTGTTTGGCTAAGAATTCTAATTTCAAATTAATTTTATTTTAAAAACATGGATTTTTTTTCCAAAAGTAGTCATTTGTTTATTGATTAGTGTTACATTTTCATCGCATTTCAATCTTTTTCGTCATCATGGATACCTACGTTAAAAATTCGAGTAATTATGGAATATGAGTACCGTCGTGGCAGCAACGCGGCCTCAAGCGGCACGCAACATCAACGACGTTTACGGAGCTAACACTACAAACCAACGCACCACTTGTTATTGGTTTGCTCGCTTCCGTTCTGGAAATTTCGACCTGAAAAATGAACCTCGCGGTCGTCCGAAGACTTTGGTCGACAATGACGAATTAAAGGCGATTGCGGAAGCTGATGATACACAATCTACGGCTGAATTAGCAGCAGCTTTCGACGTTAGCGTCAAAATAATATTGGTCCATTTGCGTCAAATTGGCAAGGTAAAAAAGCTTGACAAATGGGTGCCCCACGAACTCAATGATCGCCAGCGCGAAGCACGCGTCGAGACGTGCCTTGCACTGCTCAACAGACACACAAATAAAGGAATTTTGAACCGCATTGTTACCTGCAATGAAAAATGGATTCTGTTTGATAACCGCAAGCGCTCAGCAAGTTGGTTGGATCCTGGTTCAGCACCTAAACAATGGACTAAACGAAAACTTACCCTTAGAAAAGTGATGGTCACTGTTTGGTGGTCTAGCGCCGGTGTGATTCATAACAGCTTCTTACCAAACGGGGTGAGCATTACTTCAGATGTGTACTGTGAAGAACTGAACACAATGATGGAGAAGCTGGCACATCTCCAACCAGCATTGGTCAATCGCTCGTCTCCGCTGCTCCTGCACGACAACGCGCGACCTCAAACTGCACAGCAGACGGTCTCCAAGTTGCAAGAACTGGGGTTGGAAGCTCTCCGTCATCCGCCCTACTCACCAGACCTTGCACCTACAGACTACTACTTTTTCCAGAATTTGGATAACTTCTTGGCGGGAAAAAAATTCAATACCCGGGAGGCAGTACAAAATGCCTTTGAAGAATTTGTTGCCTCCCGTCCAGCTGATTTCTTTAAGAAGGGCATCAATAAACTGCCACTGCGTTGGCAAAGATGCATTGATTGCATGGGTGATTACTTCGATTAATACAAATAAAAAATGCATGAAAAAAATTCGTTTAAATTTTTTCATACAAAACGGCAATTTCATAGGTAAAGACCTATTATTAGCTAGGATAAAATGTGTTATCCCTATAGTTTCAAAATCATTATCATAAAAATATTTTTTTCCTTCTTTATTAATGAAAGTACCTACAAATAAAATATTTTTTGCGTTTGAGTGTTTCCCAAACTAAATTATAGTTCATGGTCTTGCGCAAATATCTTTACCTACACAACAGTCACATAAAATAGTACTTAGACATTTTGTACCGAAATCGCGCTTGCCTTGTTTGTCTCATTGTACTAGAAAGAGATAAGTAGTATACTTTCCCACCCGTATAAAATAAATATTATTTAAATTAATATGACTGCCTCGTTGGTCTAGTGGCCGCAAGCGCAGCTGCTGATAATAAATAAATAAATAAAAACATTTATTTTCAGGCTACAATGGCCCATAGACACATAGATACCTTACAAACTAGCATAATATAAAGTATAAAACAAAACTTGTGTTAATAAATATAGCTTAAAACCATGTTAGTAGCACTTCACTAGCTTGTCCTTGTCCTGTGGTACTACCGCGGAAGCGACGGAACACCACGTCCTACGGCCAAAAGTCTCCTACCATGACAACGGACAGATAACAATTCGGATAATGACGTCCTGGATTCGAATCCCAGTCTTGCACGACCCAAGGTGTTAATGGTTTTTTTTTTATTTGGAGTTTCTCAGTGGCAGCAGTGGCAGTGGTGTCTGGATTTGTGCCCGGCTGATGGCAATACGCTCGCCCCCTATTACGTGGGGCTTAAAAATAACTGGCGAAATGTGGGTGTACTTCTCTGCCCTTTGCGGAAACAATACGTGATGTTATATTATGTTAAAATAATGTTATTTTCTGTACTTTTCAGACCAACAATCCAGCAGAACACTGGCGACGGTACCACGACGCCTGTTGGATCAAGAATGCACAACGAAAGGACTCCCCTACTGGCTTAATTACTCGACTAAAACACTAGCATGAAGAGTATGAACTAAGGTGACAAGTAATACTTACCTATTCTTCCTCTTGTTTAGTCTATTGCAGTCCATTACTGGAACGAGTTATTCAGATTACTTACTATACAAAAAAATCGGGATTAAAAAGGGCTTCCTAAAATCATCATTCTCCTGCCCTTATCCCAATTTATTTGGGGTCGGTGCAACGTGTCTTTTTCTCCTCAAAAGGCTTTCTAAAATAAGATCTCAAATGTTATCGTTATAAAGGTAAACTAAAGAATTTAAAAAAACTTCTTTCTTAATACGTGTTCAGAAACGCGCTTTTTTATTTATTACTCTACCGTTTCAGAGCGTATAAAATGCCTAGTTTTTTTTTGCTTAAACTATGATTTGACTTAAATTTGGCCTTATTATAACGATGTTAAAAATCGTGATTACGACTGATTTTGTAATTTAAATTGGCCACGCATGCCAGTGTTTTTCCAAAGATATTCTAATTATTAGTAGCACCTCTATTTAAATTACTCGCGAACTAATTATGGTATTTATGTATGTATCAATGTATGTGTGTTTTACGTAAATGACATTGTATTGCCATTTTTTTTGTACTATAATTTTAATGTGAAGTCGCTTTTACAAGGCTCCAGTCGCAAGTAAGAGGGATTTAAACGAATGCAACAAGGTAAAGAAAGAACCATTGGACTTTACTAAGCTTGGTTGTCCACACAGCCTCTAAGTATTAGCTGCCAGGCTAAACGCCTTCTTAGAATGACTGGAGGCGTGTAAATGACATCCAAAATTTTTAGAATATATGTGCTATAGAAGACAAATGTTCCTAGATTTTTGAGGCTTTACGTTACCTCCACAAGAAATACTCACATACTAACATTCGATCAAGTAAAAGTACTAGAAACTCTTCAAGAGTATGCTCTCTTGTTTTATCATTATTATTTGTCTAATATTTAAAGCAATGTGGCACATTATATGGGCCATTACGGACCACAATTAGTGGACAGCGATAGCACTTTTTCAACACACACTTGCGTATTTTTGCAATTATTTGCTAATATAAATTGAACTTTATTTAAGGTGAAATGAGTCCCAAAAAAGGTATTTTGACGCATTTCGGATGCACTAAAATCAATTTTTGTCCTCAAAAACTACAACTTTGCCTTATTCTCTTTCATGATTATAAAAAATTAAGGTTTTCTTTAGTAAATTATGAGGGCCAAAACACGATTAACACAATTATTTGGCTTGATAAAAATTTTAATTAAAGTAATTTCAATAAAATTTCGTCTACACGGTCACTATTAAATATTTAATACATTAGGGGATAATGGGTTTATTTCTTTTTAAAATTCTATAATATGCTCTGTTACAATTAACAAAGAATATAGAATTGTAAAATTAAATATTTTTAAACATCCGTTTGGCCATACCAATGTTCCAAACGCCGTTACAATACCATTTCGCCATAAATAAAAATAGGGTCTATTTTGATGAGCGGCGAGCCCCTACATAATGTATGAGGACTGTGGAGTGACTGTAGCTGACCACTAGCGGTGGTCGCGAGTCGTACGGCGTGCCTAAGAGCCGAGACTTGATAAGATTGTATCAAAAATATTGTGTACCAAAACTTAGTTAAGTATGTATCTACTAGTAACCGATAGTTTTTCTCGACTGTCAATTATGTATCTAGTTTTATTGATGGACTAGTAATTAAGGTGTTAATAATTTTCATGTAATAATGAAGGAAACCTTACTTCTTCCTACATCCTAATGATATAAGTATATTAATTAATTATTTGATTATATATACCTAATTTATATTATGCCATCATATCTAACGCGCTGTAAGACTGTAACGTATGATTTTATAAAGAGACTTGAAGTGTAAACATTATAATTTGTATGCTAATAAATATGATATTTTAATACCTAATTGCCATGTTTAATTGGTACAACAAATCTACTGTAACTTTATTACCAAAAATGTTATATAAAATTAACTGTAGTACAGTATACCTAATATTATTTTGGTCTGAGGAAAACGGAAAAAGGGAAAATATGAAATAGGATTAATACACGGTAAAATAACGAATGTGTACGTTAATATTTCTCCGTAACATAGCTTTAATAATAATTACATTCTAACAACGGCAAAAACTCAATAATTACAGGCCCCTCAGAATACCGTCAGTCCACAACACAAGATTAGCCATTCAAATCAAACGCATTCGGCCTCATCAATAGATAGGGGACAGACAGACAGACAAAATGTAAACCAATTATAAGCGTTGATAATCTGTGCCGTTGCTTACTTCGGGCACAGAGGGCGCTGCGTGCGTGTTTTTGATAGAAGACCATTGTATTCTATGTACGGGGTGGTTTTATCTGATCGGCTTATGATGCGCAAAGAGTGGACGAAATTTGCGTTGTGTTCAGTTGTGTAGGTAATTGCAGATGTGTGACGCTGGAAACTTACACTCCTTTTTTGGGCAGTCGTTTAAAAAGAGGAGTTGAGTTTGAATCTATGACTTAAAAAACTAGACACAAATACTGGAGGCAAAAATAAGTAGAATGACGATAAATCAAATCAAATCAATTTAATTTATTTCAGATACATATTTTTTTTTTAATTATATGGTTCTTATGGGAAATAACCTGTCGCAATTATATTATATTATTTTTTACGTATTTTAGGTGATGATCTACCTGAATGTTATTTAACTTTTTATTTTTTCGGCATTATTTGGCAGTGTGTATATTTTGTTCCACAGTACTTTTATACCAGACAAGCTCTAGATGTGAAGACTTGTAATTGGCTGTCAGGTTAGCATACTGTTATCTATTACCATTGTATTTAGCTGTAAGTCTTCCAAAGTCTTTAAATAAATAAATATAAAATAATAAATAATATAAAACATATATTTTAAGTTTTAGATTTAGGTACAGATACCTGGATAAAATTATGCTTTTTGAGGGCATTCATGAATAGGTATTATATTTAGAATTCTTTAGTAATCGTTTTACAAATTAAAATAATTTTGCAACGCACTGTATTGCGATCCCTCTGCGTTTAGATCACTATAATACCTCCAATACAACACGTTTAATCCCATCCCATTGTCGCGGTCCCCCATCAAATGCATGGGGACTGGGGTGCTATACAAAGTTAACCGACACAAAATTAATATATACCGCCCAAATATACTTAACGGAATAATTTCCTCACACTATTTTTAGGGTGGCAACTCGGCAGTTTTGTTCACGCAATAAGGTTGCAACTCCCGCCATCTGTAAAGAGGTTATTAATAATATTTGATACATCTTTATTAGCCCATTGTTGCATTATTAGATACACTCGAGCTTCCCATTCGTCATTGTAAACGATGTTAGGGAGTCAAAGAAAACAAAATGCTAATGGTTAATGCAATATTTATTAATAAATTTCACTGTAATCTCCTCAATCTATATGCACTTATATCAAGTAATAATTTATTTTACACTTAATCAAACTAAATTACTTTACATACATCTTTACCGCCTATACCACGTCCATATTGCATTTTTTTAATGAAAATATATATATTATTATAAATGTACATATTTATCAAGTAGTAATTAAATGATAATTTGTGCTGTTTACCAGCACCATTAAGAAAAAAAATATGACAGAAATATGTTTATTTTGTATACCTATGAGTTTTCTGTACAGTTTTGTACAGTTAGTAATTTCATTGCTGTAAAATTTAGTATTCGTTCAAATCGTCCAAAATTTTTGTGGTAAAATAATCTTATAAATCTATATTTTAATCACAGCAATATTGACCTTATTTTTACCAATAAATAATAAATTAATTCGTTTCAAGATGTGCTAATGAACTTGAGTTGACACATTACGTACAACATCTATTTGTAACAATATTATACAAGAATCATCACAATAGTACCTACAAACATGATTAGTTTGTATGACAATTTGTTGGTGAAGGCAGGGGTGTGAAACAAACGCTATAACGAAGCTCATTGCCACGTTTTTTCTCTATGGCATTAACATTTCGCACCCCTATTGCATACATCAAAGAAATAGAAAGGGTTGTGCATGCAAAGGGCGCAAAACACTCGATTATTACAAACGTTGGCACAAACAATTTACATTTTATTTCCCGCCGCCGAAGACACCTCGACTGCCTTTATAGAAACTTTCTCTACTCGACAATAGATGGCGCTGTTCTATATTTACAATTGCACTCTATTGTTTTACTAGCTTACTATTTTATTGACCGTACGCAATGAAACATGCCTAAAATATGTCGTACTTAATATACAAGTATTATGTTTAAGCAAACGATAAATTAAATTATACAATTGTTCGGCAGTGCGCAGCACACATCATCGTGTACGGTCGTTTGCTTACGACTAAGTTTGAACATCATCAGTTGCCTCTTAATTTTAAGGTGAAATCTGAAAACTATTGTAATTAAATTAAAATAACTTGCACCATTTAGAAATGAAATCTCACTAAAATGAAAACTGGGTTGTGAAACGAACGCGGTATTTTAACAGTCTCTTGTAAACACTTACGATACTGAATTGTTTTGTTCTTGCAAGTCTGCCGCCAAAACATTGGCATCATGACCGGCTGTCATGTTGATAGCTGCGTTCATAGACAAGTGCGCGTCGGCGTAGTTGTGCGCAATTTCGCCGCTAGATGGGGACTCCGGTATGTTAGTCGGGTTCTCAGGCATCGACAGGAGTCGATGCGGGAACCCGAATAGCTGAGATCACTGAAGCCGTCCCCAGTAGTTCGATGCGAGGTCTGGCCCTTGCGATGGTATTTGCACAGGCACGCTTACGCCCGCTGATATTACACCTACGGAACAAAGAGGGGGGAAGTTAATAAACATGCAAGATTTTTATGATACAATTGAGATGGAATTTTAGTGTTTCAGATATGATTTAAAGGGATTACACAACACAAAGGTATTTATTAAATACAAAGGTAGAAGACTAATTGATGTGGACGTACCTATTAGATAATTAAAAATTGACAAACACCATGGGTATTCTTAACAATAATTTTTATTATTGTTTAGCGTTGTAAAAACAATATGGGTTGTGGAGATCAGAAAGGTAGTAGCTCCTTGTAAAATACTGGTATTCAGCTGCATCCGGTTAGACTGGAACCCGACCCCATCGTAGTTCGGAATAAGCTAGGCAGATGATGATGAGTGTTGTAAAAACAAATTTTATAACTAGGTAGAGCTTTGTCTATTCTCAAATGACGCGCTCCTCTACCGCATTTGTCATAGTGTACGGTCAGCAACAGAAGTCGGTTAACACTGCTACTTTTTGACATCATCTAAATTAATACAAAATGAATCGATAAACTGCTTTTTTTCGTATAACTGTTAAGACTTAATGTTCTTAAAATGTTAAGTACTTCTGTTCTGATTAAATGAAATATTTCGCTTAATAATTAAGATTAAAAAACTGCAAGTGTTAATCGACTTTTGTTGCTGGCTGTACGTATACAAATTTAAGTAGTGGGGCGCATCATTTCAGAGTAGTCAAGCTCCAATCATTTTAAATCAACGAAGTGAATCTGTACCAAATAGGTATGGAACTTCAACGCCCTGCGTAATATCTCTTTAAAATAAGCCCCACTGTAAATCAAATCATCATCAAATCTAGTCTGCCTATCTGACCTATACCTAATCGTAATCGAAAATTCCTATTTCACGATACAATTCGCGACCAATCAAGTTGTCCGTATCGACGGCACATGTTAACACAATCAAACGTGAAACCTATTAACGTCATGTATCAGTATCGGTCGGGCCATATGTCTAATAGGATTCCGATTGCATTCCGTTTATTACACACAATCGCGTTATCTGTGCACGGTAGGTCTGCCTCGATTATGTGACGTCGCGCCCGTCATAAAGCTATTCGTATCCGTACGTTTGTGACGTATGTCGTATGTGTATCGAGTAGTGGAGTTATAGCCTCTGTTTTGAATGTTTGATAACAGTTTGATGTTATGTATTGAGTTTTGTGAGATGGTAGAAGCCTTTGTTCAGGTCTAAAGACTAAAACCCTGGTTTACTGGTTGAGAATGCTTTCGGTCTTATTATAAAACGAGGTTTTTCTTCTGTCATGGTTTAAACCATCGAGCCAGTTTTTGCAATAGGAACCTAGCTGCCATAGAAATACAGTCTTTATACAAAACTGATAACTTAGTCCCGTAAAACTGACAACTTAATGTGTCGGAATAAAGTTCAAATTCAAAAAAGGGTCCATGGTTTAAACTTGGGTTTGAAGATGAACCTTGTTTTGTAATAAGACGGTTTGAGTTTGCCCATGTCTGAAAAGGTATTGTTGCATGATGTATGTTTAAAAACAAAATAAGCTAAGAGGCTACTAAAAAAAATGAGCTAACTGTGGCCGAGACTGTCATTATTAGCAATGGTGTGCAAACCTGGTGAACACATTTTCAATAGATCCTTGTCCATATCGTTATGTTCACTAATTCTAGCTTAACCCTCCAACAATAGCGGTCCCGATATACATTATTATCGTACATAACACATACATTGTAAACGACATCACAAATATGCTGCCCGTCTAGATTTATGAAGCCCTTATTTCGATTGCTGGCCCCCGCGCGTGTGGCCGCCCGATAACAGTTTTCCGTTCCGCTGATGTTGGTAAAGGGGTAACACCGTTTACATTCATTACACGTTATTATCGTCTCTAAACAGCTCCTGTGAGACTCGTTTAGTCAATGCCCTCATGTTTATGATACTAGCGAACTAGCCAACGTTTATTGATGATTTGTATGTTAATAAGATTTTGCGCAAGTCTAGTTAATCTTTTTTTTTTCTCGAATAAATAACATGATTGGAGCTAACAAAGAATATTCCATACCGCGTATTTTATAAAAAATTTAATCTCGGACTCAGACTAAAATGAAAAATACCTCATACCCGCTGAATTCGTAAAAGAACCGGAGCCAAAAAGCGAAAAGTAGAACAAATCCGCATTATTTAATACCGCACGAAGCTGGAAATGCACCCGTCGAAAGAGCGCAAAAGAGTAAATGAAACGAGAGCGTGCATTTTGAATTGTGAAAAACTCTTTTGTTCGCGGTTGGTGCTGGAAACTCGGCAGACGAACAATGCCGCGAAACGCCCCAAACAACAATAATTCATACCGTTTTCCGCCACCTACGGCTAAAAATGTCCGCCGCGTGATATATAATATCAAATGGAAAAGTTACGGCTTTTTAAAACAATAGCATTGCCAGCCCCTCACGGCTTAGTCTTTTTCTGAATAATAAATTTACACTCCTGCTGTTTAGACACGTTTTGTTTAAGGTATCTATGTTTAATTTAGAAAGCTGTATTCAATGTCTTTTATATTCTCCCATTCCAACTATCTATTAACAAAATCAATTTAAAAGCTATTTGTAAGGAACAGACAACGGCAAATTCAATCGGAGCATGAATACCTATTTTTCCTTTTTCTCTTTTTTTTTTGTTTCCCCCATCATGTCGCGGTCTTGTGGGCCAGACGCCCCTTGCTCTTGACTCGGCATTTTTTTTACATTTTTATTACGAAGTTGGTAAATATTTTCCAAAGCTTCTAGTGGCGATTGCGTGGATTTTGTAGCGTTTTTGTATTTTGTTAGTGAGAGGTTATCGTGTAAAATATATTACGAAGTATAACCGTTCATTAACTATGAAAGTCTATAGATCTGGATAGGTTTTGTGATGAAGACGATGTTGTATGATCATATATTTACAAAATAACTAGAACAGGAGAATCAAAAGACAAAAAGGTGATATAAAGTCAAACTCACCGGTGCCAGCGGTTCCCTGCGGCTGTGAATACGCCGGATGCTGCTGATGTGCCGCCGGCGCTCTCGAGTAGCCTCCACTACCCAACACGTCGCCAAACATGTAAGGGTACCCTCCATCCCGCTGCTGCAGGCACGACGAAGTCAATCCGCCCGACATCGCGCTGTCGGAACCAAGCGCACTGTCAATGTCGTACACAGTGAAAAATATTGAAGGCAAACAAAATATAAAAGAAAAAAAAAAGAAAAACATAAGCGGTAGATAACTTGACGTTTGTGGCTGAATATTAGGTTACTTTTGCAGCAAATTTTTTATGATGCCTATATACTTAGATGTTTCAACTGATAGGTACCGTTAGGTGAACTTGTTAAGATGCAAAAGAAAAAGCCAAATCAAATATAACATGTATGAACATAATGTCTATGTATTTGTGTGTGTAATACATCCAAAGACGAAAATCAAGCAGAATAAAAGAAAAGTTGGTATAGAAATCAAAAACATTGCCTGTGGATTGAACTGAGCTAGTAATTCTCACTCCACTAAGTTAATTTGCTCTGGGACGAAAGCAAAAACTCGCAGAGTTCACTATTAAAAATCAATCGGTGTGGAAAGTCGGCCGACCTTCGTTCGTAGCGTCTCGGTGCATTGGCGGGAAACGCAAGGAGGCGCGACCTTTGCCGCTCGATTTCGCGCGCAATTTAATTAGTGTCGCTGCTCGATGATAGATGGCGATACCGTATGTTTAAAAGGTTTTACTCATGTGAACTGATTTGTATTTTTGGTGTCTTTTTTGCCAGATGATTGGCTAGGATAATTTTATGACATTGTGGCGCCAATACTTTTGCACTTATCAGTTATATCGCTAACCACTGCAAATAGTCCAATTTTTCAATAACTTGAGTGGCTATCTTATACACTTTCTTTTTCAATCTTAAAATCAATCTTTCTTTCTATTGAATATAGTATTGAATAGCCATGTTCACAAAACTACGAAAATTTACTTTTCACTTTTTGCACAGATTTTACCCGACTTCGGCGAAACCAAAAAGATAGTAACGTTATTCACGCGAAGTAAATAGGTAAGTACGTATTTCTCAGCTACTAACCTATAAGACTCCCCCATAGTGGCGATTGGTTGCGGTATGGGGCTGTACATGGAGTTGAAGCCCCCATTGAGTGGTATCCTTGGCGTGGGGGGTGCGGGAGGCGAAGCGGCTGGCGCATCCCGTCTTTGACTCCGGAGTTTTTCTTCGCGACGCCACTTCGCTCGTCGGTTGGAAAACCATACCTGTTGGAGAGAAAAATGAGGATGAGAATTTTGATATTCTTTCTGATTGGACCCTATAAGAAAAAGTTGCGTAATCTTACAGGAATACGGTCTTATTGATGTTAATGTAGGCAGCCATGGACCTATATTGGGTCCATGAATGTAGCTATAAGTAGGTACAATGTTTTTAATCTAGTTAGAATGAAGTAGGTAGTATCTGTATTATAATCAGTGTTTTCATGTTAGAGCTTTTACTGGGTAAAAATCATTTGTCCGATTCAATCTTACTGGCTGAGTTAGATTTACAAAACTACTATGTAACTGCAGTCTATAGTATTAAAACCGCTCAACATCTCATCTTAAAACAGGACTTCAAAACAAAATTCCAAGTTGTAACTGAAGTTTAAACATCTAAACAATTAAAACAAACGGAGCGTGGACGCTATATTGTGACATTGAACTGCGTGAAACGGAACGCGGCTCCGGAAGCAGCCCTCACGTGCGCGCCACTTCCGCCGGCAGCCATGGCGACGACAATATGGCGCCCGAAGCGTTCCCGCGCTTTATAAAGGCGGACTTGCCACTATTGTGCATAGTGTAACACCTATGTAATTCTCAAGTACATAGGTGTGCTAGTTTGTTGCTAGATCTGTAGGCGGTAAGGGTTGACACACTTTCGTAGGGATAATCGTTTTTTTTTTTTAGCTTTTTCTCTTGCTGAGACTCCATTGCTAAGTTTTCGACAGAATAGTGAGTATCTAGGTTTATCTAGATAAGTATTATTGGTTATATAAAACAATATGGCATTAATTTATCTCATAGTAAAACATACGGTAAATAAATCAGCAAATAATCCAACAAAACCAACTATGTACTTTCTCTAAATACCTAAATGTTAGTAGGTAAATAAGCGCGTTATTTCACAGAAGAAAAAAAACCGGTCAAAGAGGTTGTGGAGGCAATATGTCATAATATTATTGCTACGGTCTCCTACAGAATCGCCAGAATGTTGCCGACAATATTTTATTGGGGCCCACGCGAACCAAGCCGAGGGGGCGGAAAAGGCCGGGTGTACACTTGCGAATTGTACGCTAAAGTCACCCACTTGATAGTAGATTGTAGTTAAGAGCATTTGAATCGTTACATTCTAATTTTGATCGATGTTTTACAAATGGACGACTGTTTCTTCATTTTAGACATTAACAATTTTTGAAAGGATAATTTGCGTAGCCGTTAGTACTTTCTTATCCGTTATATTGTACTACCTCTTATAATTATAGTTACAGTACATATAAAAATTAAAATGATCAATCCGGTTCACTTCTACTGTGCTAAAATGTTTTACCAAATTACCGATAGAGCTACTGTTCATGTTCATGTATAATTTCAGTTTTACCCAGCACATAATGAGGGTAATCGACACACAAATTAAATAATGACGGTGAATTATTAATGCTACGTAGAATTCATTTTTACGTAGCCAAGTTAATTAATTAATTATCAAAAAGCACAAACTAAGCGTCTGAATAAGTGGAAAAACCGACTTCTTTTCCTGTAGGTTGGTAATTAATTAAAATAAACTTTTACCTGTTTGACTGGCCGCTAGGAAAACAGAAAAGGCAAGATTACTTAGTCAGACAAAAAATGTTTACAGTTTTCTCTTTCTAACCCCAACAAATCGCCCTCGGACTTCTGTCCCTAGCCTTACGTCACGATAAAATATAGTGACGTGCCTCATTTTTTCCCGCCATCTATAGATATTCCGCCCTGACAGCGATGACAGGCCTTTTTCCCGCCTCTCAGCTATTTCCCGTGGCCTTTTACAAATTGTTCTCCTACCCTCATAGTTGGGATGAAAATAAAGTTACCGAGGGTTCCTTACCAAATGGGATTTCCCATAATTTGGTTACACAACCAGCGAGTTGCGGACCGTAATTGTTTTTGCTTGTGAATTGCGCTCTTATTAATACAGTATGATGTATTTTAATTTAATAATTTTCGTGTTGTTACTGTTTTAATTGCAGGTTGTTTTAGTATATTTAGTACCTAAAGTTAGCTAATTAGTGTAGTAGTGGGGTAGTGGGCTTGTGTTGTGAAAGCCCGGCTTTAATGTGGGATTTGATATTGAAATGTCGTGATTATGTGTTGTTTTCATTTGTCACTGAAACTGTTATTCCGTTCTGATATAATTTGATTTTGAAATGCTAATTAATTAGTTTAACAAGTTTAGTGTTATCGAAATGCGAGCTGGCATTTATCTATTATATAAAAGTGAATCCCTATTTCCCTTGGTCATCACATCACGCATGAACGGATGGAACAATTTCGGTAATTCATTTTTTGTTGTGTTGTGATTGTCAGGAGAAACTTCTTATGAAAAAAAAATTAAGAAAATTTCGCAGAAAATTGGAAAATTTCAGAAAAAACATTTTAACTTCACGCATTTACATAAGAATATTCATAGCCAAGATAGGACAACGTCTGTCGGGTCAGCTAGTTTTACAATAATTGTTTGGTCATCTAGTATAGGAGTCAGCGAATGTTTTATACTGCGGTCCCATGCCCCGCTTTCTCACAAGCCAGATCGCGCTAGGCCTGACCGACAGGCCATGGGAACTGTCGCATCCGTTAAGGACAGCGGTGGCCGGTCTTTGGAATGCTCGGCACGGGCTGCGGCAGACGTAGCAACGCCTGGCGAGGCCTGTCAGTTAACGGGCCGTGAGACCGCGGCTTTATTAAAGTTTTTAGCATTTGATAATTTTTAATAAAAATCCGATATTTAACCCACTAAACGGACATTACTCCAACGGCACAAAAACGCAAAAACAAGATAAATCAGAAAACATTTCTAACACCAATATCTACACTTACTCAAGACTTTTAACCGCTATTCCTAATTCCACCTTATTTTGAACGAAATAGGATTGAATTTGGCGTGTTTTAATAGTAAAAATGTTTGTGTGCGGCAATGGGTGCCAATTTTTCAAAACACCGTCCCTCCCCGCGCGGCCGGAAACGCACCCCCGCTTCCTGTAGGCCCCAGGATCGATACCTCACCCCGCCAGCTATTGTAACTGTGGCCACGTGGAAAATATTCAGGACAATTCTCAGAATATTTTATGTTGGAATTTAAAATTCACTAAGATAAAATTTGCGGCTTGGATACTTAATTATTTTTGCTGAGTTTTTTTATGTATGCTGGCTGCTTCTGCAGTTGAATGTGAATTGAAAATAATATGGGGAAGGTATTTTGTTGTAATAAAATTATTGTTTATTTTCTGATGTCTATCCAATAGATTTGTGACTAGGGTTCTTCCTAATACAACCCACAATCACCAACAAGTTATTACAGACAGCACACAAAATTCAAAAGTATTCTTCAGATTCATCCTTCTAATTCAGTGTCATCATGGTGGCACTGTTAAACATCTATCGTTTGACATAGCCTTGAACCCCGCAACACGTGGGGTCCCGCCGAATTCCAATTTGTGTTCACGCTACTCCTTGAAAGCCTAGCTCTTTGACTATGCAAGGGAAATGGGACTTTGTGCCGCATAGTTAGAGATCAATGAAGCTTGGACTGAGCATCCAGTGATAACACAGGGCTGTGTTTTGCGTTTGATATTGCCCCCACTCCGGGTATTTATTTTCATGTTTGGGGAATATTATGAAAATTTTGCAGGGTAGGGATTTTGTACATTTTTTCATAGGTATAATGTGTAGTAGAGCTCTTCTGAAACTGTTTAAGGACGATGCGCTGTGGTAGCCCGCGAAATTCAAATTTTCTTGCGCTTTATGCAATTTACAGGTCCGTGTCAAGTTGTATCTTGATCAAAATACGATACGCGGAAATAAAACATGTATTTACATAATTTTAGAGAGATGTATTGATGATTTTCATGGTTAAAATTATGTAAATACATTTGTTTTATTCCCGCGTATCATATTTTGATCAAGATACAACCTGACACGGACCTGCAAATTGCAAAAAAAACCCAAAAAAAAAATTAAATTCGCGGGCTACCACAGCGCATCCCCCTTAACGACAATTTCATTAAAAACATAAATTGTTTTTTTTTAACATTATTCAAATTATGTTCTCCAGCTGATAGAAAAAAACAAATAAAAAATATTGTACACAACCAATAAGCTCTACAAGATCGTCAGACACAGCCTATAAGATCGATGCATATACCTTCTACGTAGTTCCTAACTTGATCGGCCTTCTTTACTATAACACCAGTCATAATCAGTCGCTTAAAAACCGCGTGTTTCCCCAAAAAGGCTCAAATAAAACGTCCACACCATTACAAAGGTTCATCCATACAGCCTTGCCAAGTATTTGTTGACCGTGCTATGTGATAGCACCCCACGAATGTTAACTAAGGCCGAGACGAGAGGTTAATGTAACAGCTTAGCCTCGACTCCCGCTGAAAACAATGTCGGCCGCCGCGCCGCCATCTTTGTTCTTTTTTTTTTACTTTCTCGTAGTGAACAAGAAAACTCCGGCGTTGGAAGTTAGAACTTTCGTACTTTTCATGTTTCACTCAAGTTTTAGTTTTTTGTGTCTACTGCTACCGGAATTAATATTATTTTACTTTGACTCTTCTTGTGTTATTTTTGGGAATTGTGAATGAATACACATTTTGATAATGGAATTTGAAAGTTGTCATACTGTATGTGCCCTATGTGACAATAGATAGGGTCCATGCCCTAATGTTTAGGTGGTGCTGCACAAAGTTTTTACATTCATATACTTTTGCAGTTTTGTAACTAAGTATTCTCCATTCTACAAAATGACCTTCAAATATCTACGAGCTCGTGCTCTCCGAGGCACGGCAGAGTCTCGTTATGTAAAGATAGTCACCCATCCACGGACCAACCCCGGCAAGTATAGCTTAACCTGATGGATCACGTGCGACTGCTATCACTTAGCCACGAGCTTTCTTTCATCTTTAAATTTGTAACATAATTAATTTCATAAGGCATAATGCAAACAAATGAACGATGACCTAAATACATTTCAGCATGACACTATCTAAAAGTTGCACTTCATTTTAATTCGATTTATGGGAGTATTATCAGTAAAGAGGTTGAAAACTTAAAAGGTTTGCAGTCAAAATCACATTAGACCATTATAAAACTTGCGCCAAGTTTGCAACACTTTGATAAATGACTTTTTAAACTGTTGGCAACACTAAGTGCGTCGCGTTAAGTGGGAGAGAACGTTATTTACCGTACATTGTTCCATGGGGTGAGATTCTAAATACCTACCTACAACTATTTTAGAAACATTTTTTGTAGTGTTATGCGTACGTATCTCTAACCTGCGGAAGAATTTCGCATTTAAAACAGCCGATATATTCTGTAAAAACTCACCGTGGAAACTTAGGTGAAGTCAATAGTAATAATAGCCCCACCGCCGTATCTCTACGTTGACGTCGTAGTGGGACTTGTGCGCTCCAAACTTTAGATCTGTGCCGGTAGAGTTTACTTTGCCGGAACAGGTCTAGGATGAGGAGCCAGACCAAGAGAGATACATGAATCCGCAGGGCAGCATATGGCGAGCTGTTGGGCAGTAGTGACCCCACGGACCCTATCTCCCGAGAGAAGACTTGTTCTTCACCTCTGGCTTGCCTTTATTGGCCGGCTGGAGTGAACAATGACGAGGAACAGTGCTCCCACCTCTTTCTTGCCTTTATTGGCTGGCTTGAGTGGAGATTCGCAAGAGCAAAAGTGCTCGGAGGAAGGAAGTATTCCAGTAAGATGATGGTAGGGATCTTGACCGTACTTCCGGGATTGTTCTGATAGCCGTGGAATGCCTCTACATTCCTCAAGCATCTCAGGGCATATTGCCCCCTAGTCGCTACGTCACTATGAGCTAGGGACCGTTTCCGGGGACCCATTATTGAGTGTGCAAAGTCACTCCCTGCCAATTTATTTGTGTATATTATATAACATTGGTCAGGCATGGGACATAGTTCTTCCATAGTTCAAGTTACCCAATCCACTATAGCCTCCCAAACCCATAGCCCAATATTTTTTGTTTCCATGTTTTGCAATAGTCCTGCACCAACCGCGGGTTGTCCTTGGGTACACTTGCATAGTGCATACAGGAATAATCGTCGGCTGGTGCCTCCTCGTCATTTAAAATTGTCTAAGGGGCCTCTGCGAGTTGGCTTCGGCCCCTCGTACGCCTGCCAAAGGTCCAGGACCCCAGGATCCCGAGATATGTCAAATGCAAGTAATAATAGTAGTAATAGTACTATAGTCTAAATAATTAGGCTGTCAATAGGTAATATCAATCCCTAGCATCAGGTGGAATAGCAGCTCACTTCATAAGTTTTTATGGTGAGTTTTGTACAGATAAAAAGAAAAGAATAAGAAAAAAGTATGTTAATTTGCGAAGACAAGCAGGCGTAGCAGGTGGCGTTCTGTAGTTTCTGCCTACCCCCATGGGAAGAAGGCGTAAGTTTATGTATACAACTTGGTATTAAAGGTAATATTCTCCCTCTGCAATAAATTAATGAATACCCCATTGTTGAACTACCGGACCAATGAACAATAATTAATTCATTAGGTGCGTCTGTGTCTGCGGAAAATATTAAATAAATTACAATTCAACCTCAATCATTCACAAAAAAAATATTTACCTTCCCCGAAAATGGAATACATTACCTACCTACCAAAAAATCACACATACCGAACTAACGTAATATTACTCTTATTAATTACTCCACATTAATGATAAGCAAACAGCCCGGGTAAGACAAACATGGTTCGTTGAAAAATTCAAACAATAAAAACAATGTTGGTTATATTACCGACGTAGTTTTCCCAAAATATTTACTTTTGCTATGTAATAAGTACATACTCTGGCTATAATATTAACCCACCCTTGTTTTTTTAACATGTTTACTGAAGACGCATCTACATACTGGGTAGCTACGCAAACAGACAGTGTAAACAGGCCCTTATGAACGCATCCCCAATAAAGCCCTTGTCCGGTTTAGTGAGATTTTATTTAAATCTGTTTCAACGATTTAGTTGTAAAATGTTCTGTTGAATTTTATGGTCCGTACAAGCTCTATAGAATATCGTAAATATAATAGGTACGACTATCGAACGAAACTCTATCGTATGTTTGACCGTGCATTTTTTTTATCCGTGCTCAGTTTTTTCAGTTATGTGATTTTGAAAAACCGACTTCTAAAAATAACTTTAATTTCGGAAGTCGATGCCTTTGGTTTTTTTATTTTCGTTTTTAGCTACCGACTTCCGAAATTAAAAAGTTATTTTTCACATAGTGTTTTTGTGGAAGTCTTTTTTTGTACTTAGTTAAAAAGGTTTTATTTTTCACTTTTTGGTTATGTGACCTACCTTAATCAAATTCGTTTATATCACTACTTATTATGTAAATAAGAGTGACAGGAAGTTATCATAACATCATCAACATAGGTACACAAAAACTCAAAAACTACCTAAATTTTCTTTAGCAAATGAAAAAAGAATTTTCAAAATCGGTCCTCATTTGATGATAATGCCGATGAACATACATAAAATATATATACAGATGAATTGAGAACCTCCTCCTTTTTTAAGAAGTCAGTTAAAAATAATAATCGTACTTAGTCGCAGTGTTAGTCAATAGTTCAAAGTTACTGGTTAACGATGACGTATCGATACAGCCACCTTACCGCGGTGTAAACTGGATTTTATTTTACCTGGATACGTGCCTCAGGCAATCCAATCTTTTCTGCCAGTCTTTCCCGCGCAAACACGTCCGGGTAGTGCGTCCGCTCGAATTCTGTTGAAGAAAAAAATGTGGTTAGTATCTTTGTAGGTATATGTGATTATTTTGATAGCTTAACAGTTAAGTATCTTAGTTGTCAAAGCTGAGGCATATTTTGATTTCTCATCACACAGAGGGATCTATAAAAAACAAAACTAACAAGAAATACCAGAACCTATGTTTTCAGTCGACGTTGAAAAATTGGCAATGATAAAAATATAATTGAAACTTATTCTTTATATCAAGAAGGGATAGACTTTTTACACAAAGCATGAAAAAAAGAACCATAGTAAATGAAAGTGTTTGTAATCTACCCCTATTCCTGACTTCAAACAAATTCAAACTTCCCGAGTCAAATTATCATATATAATCACAACCTAAAAATCAAAATACAGGTCCCAACCTAACAAAGACCTCTCAATCACTAAAGCAATAAACCAATACGATATGAGAGAGCAAACAAACAAACAAACACAGAATAAGTAAGATTAACAGCGCGACATCAATAATTGGGCCCACTGCCACCATCCAAGAGCAAGGCAAACATCAGGGGACTATATTTATTTACTTACTAATAACCGTGTTATTGCAAACAATAAATAAGATGAAAAGGACATTGGGAAATAGGTTTATGAAGGCTCCAGGGACTTATTGACTGGTGGAGGGAAGGTAGATGGATTTGGGGATGTGACTGCGAGTGGATAATTACGATTTTTGATCCTAAGTAGAATGTTACAACAATGATATTTAAAAGATTATAATAAAAAGTAAACATTATAGAATGGCTAATGATTTAAGAACTAAAACTGGAAACTGCTTGGAGTCATTCAAAAGATCCTCCTCAGTAAAAGCTAACAAAGCCTCAGTAAAAGCAAGACTATGTTGGGGTAGACTCCGATCGGAGAGAAACTATTGAAAAAGGAACAACTTTCAATAATAATGAAAATATTCCTTATAGTTGAAATAAAAAAACCGGCCAAGTGCGTGTCAGACCACGCACAATGAAGGGTTCCGTAATACGGATGAATTTATCCCAAAAACAAACTTAACATTGTAGTTGAAAACTGCAAATGTAAAATTGTATCGTGATAAAACTACAAATTACGATTTTCGGACTTTTTTTACTTGTTTTGTGATGTGATACCTTGCTTCTTGCCAAATTTCATGATTCTAGGTAACGGGAAGTAGGTACCCTATAGATTTTGATTTATTTGCGAGTATCAAAATATATCGCATAAATGGCTGTATTTTTTTATTGCTTTGACTTAGGAGCTTGATTTTTTTAGAGCTCCAAGGGACCGTAGACCCCCCGTATTTGATATTAATTTCAACTTGACACCTTCACGTGTTCCCGAGAAAAAGGGTCTTGACAGACTGACAGACATACGAACAACGAAGTGATCCTATAAGGGTTTCGTTTTTTCCTTTTGAGGTACGGAAACCTAAAAATATATATCCATATCCTTAAATAATTTGAAATATGGCAACACTAAAACAGTGATCAACGAAAGAGAAGGAGCAACATATAATACTGGAAATGTTTTGAAAATAAGACCTTATAGAGGATTAGGAATAACAAGAAAAATCTCATATATCGTCTTACCTTTCTCAAGGCTATCTATCTGGTCATTGGTGAAGGAGGTCCGGTTTCTTTGCAGCTTCCTCTTGAGCCGTAACCTCATCTGCGAGTCTTCGTCTCCTGATGATGCGTGTTCACTATTGCCGTCTGATCCAGCCTCCGATTGTAGAGGATCTGCTGGAGATTGAGGTTTGGTTAATACATTTGGATTTTGTAAATGGCTACCAAACTAAGTGATAATTCAGATTTATGTTATAATGATTGATCGAGAGTTTGAAGCTGACTAATTGAACTGTGGTATATTTTCGGGTGGTAGAAATTTTATATCCGTATTCTGAATACTCCCATATCTGTAGGAATGCAACAAATCTTTGAAGTGCTAAATCAAGATGGTTGTATTTCTCCCTGGAATGTCTACTTAAAGAAGATATGGGACACACCGGGTAGAAATTTGGCATGGAAGGAGACTCCTTCCACGCCAATTTTCTCTCTTAAAAGACAATGAGCAGGACCATTCATATGTGCTCGCAAGTCTTCAAAGCAGGAGTCATCAACAAAATGTTTAACATACAAAGAGAAACTCTTCATCATAAACTATCAACAAAGCACTCGAACAAAACGTCGCACTCGACGACTATCAAGCAAATGCGTCAGCAGTATTGCACAAAATTACCCCTCAGAAAAATTACATGTTAACCAGTCATCTTGACCCCTTACTGTGAAAAAAATGTTTGAACGCAGGGACCATGTTACCCCGGTTGTTTACTACCCTCAAAGTTAGGGTGATAGCGAAATTAAACGTTACTCGTAATGTTGTCGACATGCCTCCAGCTAATTGATTAATTTGCTTTATGGTTGGAGCACTTGAGTCCGGGGTTCGATTCCCGGGTCGGTAATGTGCGCACGGGTTACTGAGTCCGCTCAATGGACGTACTGTTAGGCAATCTGTCACAATTTTCTGATGATACACCGATGTTATGTGGGCGTGCAGCCAATATTAGTAATGGAAGTTAACATTGCGTGACTTTAAGTAAACATTTGGAGCCAAAATAAAAATAATGATTTCTAATGTCCCACATAACTTAATGAATGAGTCAAACACATTTTTTTTTATTAATACCAAGCGGGTTGGTTTTACTACCAAAAAAATTAATCAAGCTAATTGAGAAGTCAAGTAAAAACAATAGACAGCAGCACAATATAGCCTTCGAGTATTGTAATCTGGAAACCTGAACCTCGAATTAGAACTTGGTTTGAATAGAGAAGAGTACCTAGGATTGCCTGTCAAGATTCGACAAACCTTCGGATTTGAATTCCGGGAATAGGTAACATCTAAACAATCTTGCATTATCAGGCGAGATTATAGTCCAAAGCGAGAGAAGAAGATAAGAGAAGCTTTCATTATTAAAAAGATTTAAACTAAACCAAACCAAACTCGATCAGGCACAAAGGTAACACAAAAACGACAAAATTGTAACACACTCGCTGTAAACGTCGCACTCGAAACATGATTGATGCACGACATTCGCTCAGCGAAACGTGGCGGGCTTTCCGATCGGTTGACAATTTTGATTGATCGCGCGTCGCCAGCGACAGTGTGTGCGCGCCCTTAGGACAACGACACCTCTAATGAGGTTGTGTTTACAAACGAGCGTTTTGTTTTATTTTGACGCGATCTTGGGTAAATTATACGTTTTATTTGGTGGAATAATTTGCTGTCCCTAAAAATATGTGGGTTACAAGGGCTTTTTACAAAATACAAAAGTACCCACCTACGTTATATACAAGTGTTATATAATCTTGGTTATATATAATCTTGGCGTATATTTTACAAGTAAAATTCTGTTCAAAAAAAAATACTAAAATAGGCAAACTTTTCTTCCATTAACGTTTATTTACGGACTGAAACCATTCCTTTGTTACACCAATATTATTTCCATCATACCAATCAACATTTTCATATTACCGTTTCCCAAAGAACATAAAAGGAGGAGTATTCATTAAAAAAATCAATTCTGTCGACGGCTGTACTTAACCACAATTCCACCAATAACGACTTACAAATGATCGAAGAAAAAACTTCCTCTATCTAAGACCTCGAAGGGCGGGATGAAACACGAAAATACATAAGAGAAAATAATAGTAGTAAGAAAATAAGAAAAGGAACGAAATAAAAGTGGGGGCGGTGGAAAAAAATTGGAGAAAATAAGCACAAAGGGAGTGAAGAAAGTCGGCAGTCGGGGAGATAAAGCGGAATTGGAGTTATCGGGGCGAAACACGACGGTCGTAGGTGGGGGGCCGATTGCCGGCGCGCGATTATGTGAGATCGATACTGTCACTCAACCAAGCAGGGCCGAGTGACAAGCGGGAAGTGACATTTGGTTATTAGCAATTTTTTCAAAAATATCTAAACATCTCTCTTCAAGTTATTGACTTACTGTTCAATAATCAAAAAACCCGTGCGTGTCCAGATGTTAAAATAAAATTGAGTTTCCGTTCCAATTTACCCTACAGTATTTGTATACAGTATTTGTGTTGTAGCTCTTTGTAGAGCTAGCAAAATATTGGTGTTCAGCTGTGTCCGGTAAGACTGGAAGCCGATCCCAAAATGGTTGGGAAAATGTAGGTGATACGTATGCAAAGAGCCGAAACATCTAAAATGATTTTGTCAATACCTACAGCCAGACTTGGGCCCTGTCTGGTCCAAATAATGAATTTAGATTTGTTTACGAAAACAGGTAGGTATTTCAGACAACCGTTGCTGAAATCACCGTGAAACGTTTTCCTTTTTTACCAATTTATAAAGTTTGAGAAGCGCGTCCGCTCCTGTCTTACGACAAGTCCTCAAGAACAAGCTCTCTGCGGCTGGACAAGGCGCGATCCGCCTAATTCGCCACGCTTCCGCGAATAAATGTTCTGCTGGATACATTTCTTTATACTTCGCCACGTGGAAATATACATAATGACTTGTTTCAAGGTTCTTTGCCGAGGTAAGGAGCAATTTGGACAAGTTTGAGAGATTTTCAATTTTTCAGAATTTTACGCAGTTACGACACTTGAATTCGGGGAAATACTAATCAAGTTCTATATCTTCCTTAACATAGGTACTTGCAGATATTATTGACATAAAAACACGCCCCTAAATAAGATAATACATTAATCTAAATAAGTCGCCAAATTAATCCCAAATACTTTAACATCCACGCCCAAATGGAGACAAGATCATAACCAATTAAGTTTGGCCCCATATGGGGACTTCAGTACCACTCATCTAATACGCTTGAGGACCGTCTGGGGACACTAGGGGTCAAGATAAATTTGCTTGTTTTGTAATCAACCGGTCACTAAATGTCCTCGACGTGGCCATCTGAATTACT
The DNA here is from genome assembly GCA_946251885.1 of Cosmia pyralina. Lineage (NCBI taxonomy): Eukaryota > Metazoa > Arthropoda > Insecta > Lepidoptera > Noctuidae > Cosmia > Cosmia pyralina. The sequence goes on along the minus strand of OX276342.1, from coordinate 16,327,388 downwards.
TAGCGTGGGGCTGATAAGGTCCAGTTTTTATTATTGTTGGTTCAAGTGGGGCCAATTCAGATAATTTTCTTTAGGGATGTATGGGGGATTACAATTAATAAAGTTTATGTTCTGTAGTTCTGTTAGTGTAGTGTTTTTGGGTACTTACTTTAAGTACGATGTTGAACTTTAGGGCCTTGATTGGTAACTATGATTAGTTTTTTCTCGTAAAATAAAGAGATTGGTACGAATTATCCGTTTTTTTTTTAATTAGTTACTTGAAGCAAGTAGGTACTTAGATTTGTTAATAAAAAACAAAAAAAAAAACTACGAAACATTCTATTTTATTACGATTGATACACAATTTAAATATTATTATTAATTTCCACCACAGCCCAATGTTCAAAATCAACGCAATCCAGTCCAAAACCCCCTTTTAATTTCACAAAACGATCAATTACGATCACCGTTTATTACTGAATGAGCGATTCACGATACTAAACGCATAATTGCGCTGTAATACAATCTCAAACACGTGTTTCGACTAACGAGAACACTTTACATGTTAAAGTCAATTACAAAACTACACTTGACGGGAAACTACTTTGGGAACTGAATAAAAAAAGGCATTGTTTCACACTAACTGCTTCAAGAGTACTCGACTTTGAGCGGTAGTTCGATATTGATAGTTTTTGTTTTATCGAGTTGGTGGTGACACCTGGAACTTTTTTCTTTTGAATGGTAGTTTAATATGGGCATGCTATTTATGTAGGTGTATAGACGCTTAATGTCGTTATGTCTAGTGTAAAGTTTCAAGCCAATATCTTTGCCGAATTACCCCTTGAGCACGACTGCCACGAGCTACCCCTCAAGCTACACGTATGTTGCGACAGTGACTGAAGAAATCAAATGAAAGTTGATTAGTAGAGTACCTAGGTATGCCATGAGTTACCGAGACGCGACTTGCAGAGCGACGCGACACGGATGGAAACAGAAAACGCGCGAACGTGTCGCTTAACGAAAATCGTGGCGCAAATCGCATCGCCCGAGGCCGAGAACGGGGCCCTAGGGACTAACTGCACTTAATCAGCTCAATTCAGCTTTTGTCCATAGAAAACACCAGTTTTGTATGGAGATGCGTACGCATCAGTTCAGACGCGGAAAGCTGAACGGTTGCGTACGCATTTCTATACAACTCTATGGGCAAAAGCTGAATTGAGCTGAGTAAGCCGACGTTCGCACGGACGTAAAAATATCGCGGCGATTTTTTTTCACGTACTGGATTTTTAACGCTCTGCTTAGCGCCGAGAGTTGAAAATCCAACAGTGTGTTTTTTCGACGCGCTGGGATGCACTCTGTTGTTGTTAGGTTCGAGAGTTGAAAATCCAGTGCGCGATAAAATCCCGCCGCGATATTTTTACGTCCGTGCGAACGTCGGCTAAGTGTAATTAGTCCCATAAACCGAAAGCTTTTAGCTGTTACTGTGTGCAAGGCGTTTTTGTTTAACAATTTAGAATACGATCGAAGCAAATTGAATGGAATAAAACTGCGTGTATAACAAGTATAAACACGAATGATTTGCCAGCGGCCGCAGCGCGTCACTGGTTCGCCACCAGCAAATATTTGTTCTCTGTTCATACCTAACTGGATCTGTTGTGTACGTTTAGAAAATGGTTAAAATTTTATCGCCACTGATATTTCATGGACTGTTTTGGTTTCAGCGAAGCCTGCTGTAGTGGAGAAATAGAAATAAGGTTCGGTCGTTAACTGATAGTGGAAAATATCAACTTCTCATATGAAGTTTGGTAGTTGTTTTCTGTTTTCAATTTGAATTTTGAAACATAAAGTGAAGGGTATCGTATCTACAGGGGCAAAACAAGGAATGTCACAACAAATCCAATATAAGTTAAGTACCTATGGCAACACTTAGGTTTTCGTGCGTATTTTAAAGTAGCATTAAGTAAAAAGCGTAAAAACAAGCATAGTCCCTCATATCTTCAATATTTCAAAACTCTGTATAGGTGCAAAAGTGGGAATGTCCCTAGTGTAACGAAACATAACAAGGATTGAGTTGCAAAAGTGGAAATGTCCCTAGTGTAACGAAACGTAACAAGGATTGAGTTGCAAAAGTGGAAATGTCCCTAGTGTAACGAAACGTAACAAGGATTGAGTTGCATATCTGGGAATGTCCCTAGTGTAACGAAACATAACAAGGATTGAGGTGTAAAAGTGGGATATCCCTAGTGCAACGAAACGTAATTTAAGGATTGAGGTGCAAAAGTGGGAATGTCCCTGGTGTAACGAAATATAACAAGAATTGAGGCGCAAAAGTGGGATGTCCCTAGTGTAACGAAACGTAACAAGGATTGAGGTGAAAAAGAGGAATGTCCCTAGTGTAACGAAACGTAACAAGGATTGAGGTGCAAAAGTGGGAATGTCCTTAGTGTAACGAAACGTAATAAGGATTCAGGTGCAAAAGAGGGAATGTCTCTAGTGTAACGAAACATAACAAGGATTGAGGTGAAAAAGAGGGAATGTCCCTAGTGTAACGAAACGTAATAAGGATTCAGGTGCAAAAGAGGGAATGTCCCTAGTGTAACGAAACATAACAAGGATTGAGGTGTAAAAGTGGGAATGTCCAAGGTTATGAATGATAATTATATAAAATCCGGTTTTAGTGACTTTCCTTGTTTTACCCCTGTACCCTTCAAGTTAGGTGAACGTTATATACTTAGGGTGTATTCAAGTAGAAAGAAACCTACCAGCTTTATTCGTGAATGCACCCTTAGATGAGTTCTCCGTTGATGAAAATTATTTATAAACACAAAAACACAAAATTATATTATATTGATGATGGAGTTGATAGTTTGTGTTTTTCAGTACTGCAGGTTATTTTTTTTGTAAATTTATTCAATCCAATTCTGTCATACACTTTTGCTAGTACCAAGAATAGGATTCTATATAAGGTAAGTAAATATTAGGTCTTTACCTATGAAATTGCCGTTCTGCAGTACTGGCCATTTCAAATCAAAATAATTTTTGTTTGGCTAAGAATTCTAATTTCAAATTAATTTTATTTTAAAAACATGGATTTTTTTTTCCAAAAGTAGTCATTTGTTTATTGATTAGTGTTACATTTTCATCGCATTTCAATCTTTTTCGTCATCATGGATACGTTAAAAATTCGAGTAATTATGGAATATGAGTACCGTCGTGGCAGCAACGCGGCACAAGCGGCACGCAACATCAACGACGTTTACGGAGCTAACACTACAAACCAACGCACCACTTGTTATTGGTTTGCTCGCTTCCGTTCTGGAAATTTCGACCTGAAAATTGAACCTCGCGGTCGTCCGAAGACTTTGGTCGACAATGACGAATTAAAGGCGATTGTGGAAGCTGATGATACACAATCTACGGCTGAATTAGCAGCAGCTTTCGACGTTAGCGTCAAAACAATATTGGTCCATTTACGTCAAATTGGCAAGGTAAAAAAGCTTGACAAATGGGTGCCCCACGAACTCAATGATCGCCAGCGCGAAGTACGCGTCGAGACGTGCCTTGCACTGCTCAACAGACACACAAATGAAGGAATTTTGAACCGCATTGTTACCTGCGATGAAAAATGGATTCTGTTTGATAACCGCAAGCGCTCAGCAAGTTGGTTGGATCCTGGTTCAGCAACTAAACAATGCCCTAAACGAAAACTTACCTCTAGAAAAGTGATGGTCACTGTTTGGTGGTCTAGCGCCGGTGTGATTCATCACAGCTTCTTACCAAACGGGGTGAGCATTACTTCAGATGTTTACTGTGAAGAACTGAACACAATGATGGAGAAGCTGGCACATCTCCAACCAGCATTGGTCAATCGCTCGTCTCCGCTGCTCCTGCACGACAACGCGCGACCTCATACTGCACAGCAGACGGTCTCCAAGTTGCAAGAACTGGGGTTGGAAGCTCTCCGTCATCCGCCCTACTCACCAGACCTTGCGCCTACAGACTACTACTTTTTCCAGAATTTGGATAACTTCTTGGCGGGAAAAAAATTCAATACCCGAGAGGCAGTACAAAATGTCTTTGAAGAATTTGTTGCCTCCCGTCCAGCTGATTTATTTAAGAAGGGCATCAATAAACTGCCACTGCGTTGGCTAAGATGCATTGATTGCATGGGTGATTACTTCGATTAATACAAATGAAAAATGCATGAAAAAAATTCGTTTAAATTTTTTCATACAAAACGGCAATTTCATAGGTAAAGACCTATTATATCATCTTTACCAATCGTTCTATTACAATCATTGCCATAGGAGGAGCTCGTGGCTAATTAATAACAGCCACACGGGTCGATCCATCAGGTTAAGCTACGCTTGCCGGGGTTGGTCTGTGGATGGGTGATCATCTTTACATACCGAGACTCCTCCATGCCCCGGAAAGCACGTTAAGCCGTTGGTCCCGGCTGTCATTCGTGGATCTTTGACAGTCGTTACGGGTCGTCAGAAGCCCGAAGAAGTCTGACAACCAGTCTTACCAAGGATATCGTTTATCCCAGTAATTGGGTTGTGGAGGTCAGATAGGCAGTCGCTCCATATAAAATACTGGTATTTAGCTGCATCCGGTTAGACTGGAAGCCGACCCCAACGTAGTTGCTAAAAGGCTAGGCAGATTGATTGATTGAATCACCATCGTAACCTTAATACGAATAACCCGAATCAATTATCGTTCCAAGATCGTCAAGTATATTAGCGATCGATTAGCGCCAACCATTGTGGCCAGCATGTTTGTCTCCGTACCACTGTGCTAATTCTATTGTGTGCACGTATATCAGAGAGCGACACACAAACAATTTGTCCAATTATTTGTGCTATGTTCCACTGGGCAAATATTGGACAATTTTGTGTGGTTCGTTGGATTAGACACACATAGACTGTTGTTTGTTATTGTTCCTAGTTTTTTAGGAGTTAGTAGAAGGTCCGGCTTCATTTATAATTCCTTCTGTGAACGACTTCATCAAACCAAGGTAATACAGGGCGAAGTGAAGAGAGAAAACTGGGAAAGCTGATTCAACCAGCACCCTAATTGCGTAACACTATCATTCGGAATCTGAATCATTTTGAAGCAAATTGCTAATCCACACACCGACTTAAATAACGTAATGATGTTGTTGAACTGTCAAAATGAAACCGATTCCGATTGATAGTGTGTTATGTAATTAAGGGGCAGCATGTGGGACCAAAGTTGAGGAGCTCGTGGCTAAGTAATAACATCCGCACGATCGATCAATCAGGTCGAGCTACGCTTGCCGCGGTCGGTCCATAGATGGGTGATCAGCTTTACATACCGAGACTCCTCCGTGCCTCGGAAAGCACGTTAAACTGTTGGTTTCGGCTGTCATTTGTGGATCTTTGACAGTCGTTACGGGTCGTCAGAAGCCCAAAAGTCTGACTACCAGTCTTACCAAGGGGTACTCGTATCGTATTACCCAGTTACTGGGTTGTGGAGGTCAGATAGGCAGTCGCTATATATAAAATACTGGTATTCAGCTGCATCCGGTTAGACTGGAAGCCGAATCCAACATAGTTGAGAAAAAGGTGGGCAGATTGATGTGGGAAAAAAGTTAGGAAGAAATGGGAGTACCTATATGGGACAAAAAATTAGACTTCGCCTTACAGCTGAAATTTTATTTTAAAATTCTGAAGTGGATACTTAAAATAAGATGAACTAAGAAGTATAAACCGTGTGAAAGTAAAACTAACACTCACTGTATCAATAAAAGAAATTACATATACAAAATAGTATCTACGCTACCAAACTATTTGACTCCCAAATCAACGGGAAAAAGCGTACAGCGGAGGCAGTAGCTACAAAATTGGAAAAAACGCGTAACACATCAAAACACGTTGCATACCCACACGTAGATATGTAGTCTGTTACAACCAGCGTCAATCACACTCGCGAGAGCTTTTTGTGCGAAAATACATCGGCCGTTTTTATATTTTTTTCCATTTTGTATACTTCCGAAACATTGGGTGGAGCTATCGAACCGTGAGCAAAACAGTGCGTCGAATATTAAAAATGTGTTGCGGCCCGATATCAAACAGTGGGCATGTGTACGATTCATAAGGGTTGAAAATGTTCAAACCTGACGCGTCTATAAGTTGTTGTTACATCAGAGTGACGTGTAGAATTTGTCAAAGAATTATCTTTTAGGCAATTAGCCACTTTCATAGAAGTAAAGTTTGGTAAGTTAAGAATGATAATCTAAAAAACTAAAAAGAAAAAAAAGAAAGATAACTTGTTTATTCTGCACAAATAAAAGGAAGAAGAAAGAAATGAGAAGAGAGAAGAAGATCCAGAGAAGAGAAGTCCTGACTGACTCATCAACGCCCAGCCCAAACCCTTGAACCTAGAAAGTTGAAATTTTGCACAGAGGTTTCCTTTATAATTTAGACAAGGAATAAGGAAGGTTTTCCCGGTAGGACTTTCCCGTGGGATATTTTGTTAAAAATGGCGTTAAAGTTAATTTTACGCGAGATGTTTTGAGCTTTCATTTCCAGACGGAGCATATGAAAATAAAGCTTTATTATTGAACATCAAATCTTCAAACTAAAATGTAACGATAATTCAGAACCATAAAGGGATTCGTAATTTCGGTAAAAACATATTTGTGCCGTGGTCGACGGGCCGTGGGCAATAAAAACTGCCCCTTCGTATATATTCGTACGGCAGGCTATTGGTCCAGTCCGTACTTTACATACGTCGTTAAAGTATATTCGGTTATATTTCTATGTACGTAGAGGTTTATATGACTGCCTTTTTTGGGGTTCTCGGTTTTCCCTATGAAAATATAGCTGTAAAAGTAATATTAAAATGTGAGATTCTTTCCCTGAACGTTGCATAAAGTACATAATTAGTATAGTTTTATTATAAGAAGCACAATATTCCTATGCTCAATCGTCCTCGCTACTTCAAAATAACATGCACATTTTAGCCCCCCTCAGATTTCCTTCATTGAAGCAGTATTCGGAATTCAAAATTACGAATTCATTCAACAGTCTAAAATGCTGCTTTTTGCAATTTTGCTACATAGATATAACTTTAGCTCAGCCGGGCACCTTTCGAAATCGAATTTATAAAACTGAATGCCGTTGCTCGAGTTAATTAAGCCGGTGCCTACCCTCCACAAATATACACAACACAGTAATATTTGAAGTGTAAAAAGCATTCGCTATTTTATAGTGTTGCCAGCAATGTCTGGCCTTTGTGTGTTATGTTAGAGCTGTCATTAAAATTTTGTGATTTCGCTTTGTTTGATTGTACGTGTTTCATTGAACTTTTAGAGTTATTTTTAGTCAATGATTTGTTTTGTTGGGTACATGTGAGTTTTTTCTACCGGAGGTAATGAGGATTCAATAAAAGCTGAATCGCTACTTGAAATGTTGATAACCAAAACAGAATTCTTAGTAAAAAAGACAAATATTCATAAATACTAACTCCCAAACTTGCAATTCAAAATACCCACTCTCAAATAACGTTCAATCATTCTCTCGCAACCCGATGAAAACTTTAGCCGAGTTGGAGGAAATTCTCGGAAAACTCGGAAACTTGGAACCAATGGTGGCAAAGGCCGAAACGAAACAAACCGTACCGTGGTACTGTGTTACATACTTAGAGGAAGAGGCTTCTTTTAGTAGAGACTCGTCGGTGTAAAGTCGGATATTATTCGGGTCACGTACTTCGGAGCTAAACAACGCGAATACGTGAAAAGTATGAAGAAAAGTTTGTGGTGCTAAGAAGATAGAAGACAGAAGTGTAAGCATTGGGAATTTACTATTTTATTTAGCCAAAAATGTGCGATAACTATTTCTTGAATCAGGCAAAAATAATATTCCAATAAAGTTTCGCTGAAGATGAATAGAAGTTGTTTATTGAAGGATCCAACAAGCTATTTTACAAAAGTAAGCGATCTTATTTATAGCTACAGGCGATGTTTTACTTGAAACTTTCGGGTCGACTTGCCTCCTTGGAATTTGAAGGAATTTCTGTAAGATTGTAACTGGCATACAACAAGAAGCAGAACAAATTCTCTTTCTTTTACTAAATTGCACTTTTATTTCTTAGGGCCTACTTCACGATGTCCGAATAGCCACTACTCACCGAATAAATTCAAAAATGGAACAGAATTTTGTATTAAATTATCTGCCAAGTAAGTTTATAGGAATACGATGGTGGATGGAGGATGGTGAATCAGGCCGTTAGTGTTTGTTACTTTTCATATACTTTTACAATTTTCTTCGTCCAAATGCATTTTCTCATCATAAATATTACAACCATCACATCACCAAAACCCGATCGTTCGAAGTGATAGTGAACCTTCTGATTTCCCTCCAACTTCCTAAGGTTCAAGGCACGAAGCATCACTTCTGAAGGAGTGTGGAGTCAAGGGGTTAATCCTCACAGCTGACCTGTGATCTTGAGGTCATTTTTGAAAGGAGACCTCTCACTTGAGTAGGTTTATTAGCATCCGACGTACGAGATGAGTGAGCACAGTTTGAAGGTAGTTGTAGTTTTATACGAATTAGGGAAGAATGAGTGGGTGCAAGTTTGTGGGGGATTGTTCGTTAGTTTTTGTCATGGAATGTCCAGTTTTTTGGTGTTTTTTTTTTTTGGTATTTCATGAAGATTGATTTTTCGTGGTTTCCTTTCTGGATAAAGTTTTATCGATCAATTGTTGTATTTTATAAACATTAGCTATAAAGCTATAAACGTGTACGCAAAAATAAAAGTCTCTCGTTCATCAGAACGAAAACGGAACCTTTTAGGCCACTTTCCAAAATGTAGTCAAAAAAGATAATGTGCTATGCAAAAAATAACATGTCCAGCTTACCACCATCCCAGCAGTAACACGACCCAACATGCAACTCGCAACCACAAACGAGATTACACTAATACATTCACACTCACATACACAGTACACAAAGAATACATAAAGTACACAAATAAAATACAAAAGAGGCATATAATCTGGCGGGCCGCAACAACCAGTGGCGAGGTGTTTGTGAAGAAACTCGGTAACAACGTACCACCCCCACCCTGCCAAGAAAAGGGGGTGGTAGGGCTGCCCCGAGAAATATGAAAATTATTTATAAAAGCTTTTGGACTACCTAGTGAATATGGTTTGGTTTTGATAATGGAACAGTGCCTTTAGAACTTGAGACGTTCATTTGTTTTTTTGGCTCATAATTGGCACCTTAGATAATGCAGAATTAAGGTCAGTCTCCAGCAATCGGAAGAATCCTGGCGGATGGTCGAGCACCTTTAAAATTTCACTGAATAAGTAACTGTATCAATGTTAACATAAAGTATAGAATTCGATGCAGATTTCACGCTTGATAAACACTTGACGCTTTGTCTACGTCCAATTTTATAGTAGGTACTTAAAGACAATAGTGATACTTACAGTTCAAATTTTAAAAGTTTAAAAAGTGTGAGCATCCGCGAGGATTTTTCCACTTGGTGGAGACTGGGCCTTATGTGACTCATTTAAGGTTTTTTGTACTCCATTCATCAGAGCATAGGTTGCCCAGTGGAAATGGCCGCGACTTACGAGGTCGTAGGTTCGAACCCAGGCAGGCGCTTTTCTTTGTGTAAATTATTTCATCACCATTGCTCTCAAAACGTTGAAGGAAAACATGGTGAGGAAACCGGCATGTCCTAGAACCAAAAATTCGACGACATGTGACATTTACCAACCCGCACTGGTCCCGCGAGGTAGATTACAGCCTACTCCCTCTCGAAGATGGCTGATTATGCTTATGCTATTGAAATTGCTAACTGAAAATAATTTTAAGTTTGCTTATTTGTAGTTTCGTCCAAGGATTAAGCATTGAGAGGATAATCTGCCTTCCAATACATTTGATCTGCTGCTTATTTTTAGTTGTCACGACAGATAAAGTAGATTAGCATGTCCAATAGTTTTAATCTAAAGTGATGTGTTAATTATCATATTTTGCAATATACTTGACACGCTAATCGGATTGCCGTGAACAGCTTAAAAGTATCCCATCAGTAGACATCATTTATGCTTATGTAAAGTGTAGCTGGAAAGGATCTGAGAATTAAAATACTATTTGTATTAAGACCACTTCGTTGGTCTAGTGGTTGCAAGCGCCATTGCTGAGCATGAGGTCCTGGGTTCGATTCCCGGGTCGGGCAAAGTATTATTGGGTTTTTCTATCTGGGACTAGATTATGTTGGACGTCGGAAAATATCCCACGGGAACATACTACCAGGAATTCCTTTTTTAGTCCTTGTCTACATTATAAAGGGAACCTCTGTGCAAAATTTCAGCTTTCTAGGTCCAAGGATTTGGGCTGGGCGTTGATGAGTCAGTCAGTCAGGACTTTTCTTTTTAACCGACTTCAAAAAGGAGGAGGTTATCAATAATTCGTCGGAACCTTTTTTTTTATGTATGTTCCCCGATTACTCGAAGATGGCTAAACCGATTTGGATTGTTTTTGTTTTATTCGAGAGTGTATACATCACAGTTGGTCCCATATGAAATTGATTAACTTTGCTTCGGTAGTTTTTGAGTTAGCTTCAATAATACGTATTTTTTCCCCACTTTTATATGGATGATGTTCTAGTTTGTTTTGCAGGTAGTGGTATTAGAATTTGTGTGGGGTAGGTTCCACAACTAAAAAGTAAAAATAAAAACTTTTTTACAAAAAAATACAACCGACATCCAAAAACAACTACAAAGTGAAAAATAACTTTAATTTCGGAAGTCGGTGGCAAAAAACGAAAATACATTTAACTAGACACCGACTTCCGAAGTTAAAGTTATTTTTCACTTTGTAGTTGTTTTTGGAAGTCGGTTGTATTTTTTTGTAAAAAGTTTTTTTATATATTAAGATTTCTCATTAGTAGCCCGGAGTCTGCATTGTGCTCAGTTAATGGCAATAGGCTCGCCCCCTATTACATGGACTTAAATATAACTGGCGAAATGTGGGTGTACCTACGCTTCTGCCTATTACCCTTAGAGGAAACAAAGAGTGATGTTATAATAAGAAGTTCAGCTTGATGACTACTTTCATCATGTATGTGTAGGTATACCGTGGTCATTTCAGGTGCACTGTTGAACAAAATACTTTGTGGTTTCCAAAACCCAATTTCCGTGACCCAATCTTACCCCTAAACCATCTTATCCTCGTGTCAGCCCTACACATCCATGTCGTCCCCAAAGGCATGAATCGCGACACGGCGTCAAAGCGAAATAGGAAAAGAACATCTAGCAGTGTCACGTTATATCGATATATCGATAGATAGAGGTGCCGGTCGATACATGTTCCGCTCGACTAGAGAAGAGCTACGCAAGCGTTTGGAACTGAAAGCGTTATTCATATTTCGAACTCGCGTTTGGTGTTTTGAAAGTTCTAGTGTAGATATTTTGAATAGTTTCGATATCGATGAATGTGGTGTAGTCTGTACGATTAATCCAATCGAGTTGACAGGAGTTTCTTTTTTTTGAATGCGATTTGGTAATGGAAAAGTTTGCAACGAATATTTTGCGCTTTTGAATTTCATGGCATGCCTGTTTCGAGTAATTCCATCCAAGTGGGTCAAGTTCTTAAGATGACAATCGACCAAAACAGAATTGTTAAAGACTATTCAGGGTGAAATTGACTTCAAGAATTGAATTCAAGGGGTCATTGTAGTCATCATTATGAACAACTTTTACTATGGGACCAAACCTAAGATCGCGAAAAAAAATCAGCTGTTCCCTACATTTATGTTTGCATCAATAATCCTTAATTCTTAATCTATTCTAACCTCTCTTATGCTCCTCAGCAGTGGTCCTATTCAGCTGCGGTGGCAGTGGCGCAGGTATCGCCGGCGCAGCTGGTGCGGCTGGCAGGCCCGGATACCACCACCCCGTCGCCGCCTGCCCGTTGAACATCCTTAGCTTCTCATACACGCTGTCGTTTTGCGCAGACGCCGCTTGTTCTTTCTGGGATGCTAGGTTCCGCAGCACTCGGTTGATTGAGGATACCTGTGAGGAGAGAAGGATAAGTATGGCGTTTACAGGTGTGTGTGAGATGCAACACATCGTGTGCATTGGCTCTAAATCTGACTTCGATACATCTAGAAACAAAATAGCATCGTATGTATGAAAGTGAGTCGTAGCATTTGACATTTAAAAAGAGAGAATATGAATTAAAACTGTCGTAAGTAGAAAGACTAGAAAACATTTCACCATTATCTTTGCAATCTGACATTTAATTTCATGCAAGGTACCGTTTAGTTAGACCGTGAGACTTGTTTACACATCGGCCTTTAATAGATTAGTGAGAAAGATAAATCATTGACCGTTACATGTGCTGAGCATATGCGCTTGCTTCATTCAATAAACTACACTGATGATTAGAATTAAATAAATTGAACTACGACGACTGCTAATATATCTCGATTGCGAGTTTATGACAAGAGCTATGTCATGGTACATTAGTCAACCAGCAACGTTGGTTGAGTATGGTTGACTATCATATGTATTGAACCCTATAAACAAAGTGTGTGTTGTCATCAAAGACTAATGCGGTATTCGGTAGTGATTATTGGTTCGATATAGTGTTTCTGAACACTTCATAATGGTAGGATTTAGCTTAAAAGTCGAGTGATTTACTATCGAGGGTTCATCTGAGGACTTTAAAAACCGAGCATAAGGAAGGAATTCGCTTAAATAGATAATTTTGTCGAATCAATAGCTATTGAGAGTTTAAACTCCGTTTAAGAATTCTTCATAAACCGGGCATAAGGGCGTAGAAGCTCTTTGTAAGCATTGTTAATAGAAACCTGTGAGAGGGCTCTTGCTATGTAAGGACTATAATTATACAGACGGAGAAAGTATAGGTTCGTTGACCTTTTATATTTTTTTTCAAATTAGCTTTTGAAATCATTTTGCACCGTAGACCGTAGTAGTGCTACGGCGTAGCTCTGCGTAGCAATAAGCTACACGAGTGACGAATAGAAACAAAAAATAATTGGCAGTCATGGGGACCGCCAACAGAAGTGAAAACTTAAACATAACACTATGCATAGCATGTCGTGGTATCGCGGTGACGCGGTGACGTGAACCGTAAGATACCCCCTACCAAAAATCGCTCAACGCGCCTAAAGAAGTATTCATAAAGTTCTTCATTGACTGACAATGTATTTCTCTAAAATTATAAAGTTTATTACGCATGTAATACGGAGTTGAATTACGTGTATGTTTCGTAGTAGAGAATTTTCAGCGTGGAATAAGTTTCTTTGGCGTAGAGAAGTTGAGATTGTGTGAATTTGTACCTTTGTTATGTATATCGTTTGTGCTAAGGTTTACTGTCAGATTTAGCTAAGAGGTATGAACTGGTTGGTTAATAGGTACAAAGGTAAGGGTAACGCAGGGTTTCAAGAGCTAAGGTTTTTGTTTTTAGTACTAAACTTCACAACTATATGTATAATTTTACCATGAATTTTGTAACCATATCTTCATTTAAAAGAGTGTCCGTGGAATTTCTTTCCCGTTCTTCTCCATAGGTACCTACTACGCTTTGGAATGGGCGCCTAGCTTCATCTTTCTGACTGACCGACAATTCAAAAGTGACTGTAATTGGTTTATTTGAAATAAATGAGTTTGAGTTTGAATCTTAACTTCGATGTTATCTTTCATTGACCCCTCAAAGGCCAACTGCATCCCGTGTGTGCATAAGAAAAAACCCTTTACATAATAGGTATATAAACTTATATATTATATATATAAACGTAAAAAAAACATCATCCGATGGAAAAAAAAATCATCCTAAGTAGTTGTGAACCTATGGGGTTCGCAACTAACCCCCCTCCCCCTACCCCTGGGGGTTTTAGGTTTAAAAATTAGTAAATAATTTGCGTTTGAGAGGTTATAACAAGAGTGTTTCAAGACTGTAAGGGCCTGTTTCACTAATTACGATTAAGTTCCTTCTAACTTACTTGGCAGATAATTTCATACAAATTCAGTTCCATTTTTTAATTGATTCGGCAAGTAGTGATTATTCGGATATCGTGAAATAGGCCCTTACTACAGCAAAATACTCTATTTACTTATAGAAAAAACATAGGCAGTCAAGGGATTGCCGACAGAAAAGAAAACTTATAACTCTATGCATAGGTAGATACAGATATACTGTTAACATTAGCATGTTGGTGACGCGGACCCGTAAGATTTTGCTCTTCCAAAAATCGCTCAAAGCGGCTAAAGTTTTAACTTCAAAAAAACCGGCCACGCACAATGAAGGGTTCCGTAGTTGAAAAGAATTTATTCCAAAAACAAATTTAACATTGTACTTGAAAAAAAAAAACATGTTTTCCATACGTCTAGGTAAATTCTCCAATTGCTAACTTAAGTTTGTAATCCCAAAACTATTTTTTTATGTGTTTTGTGCTGCTTCTGGCCAACTTTTATGATTCTAGGAGTTAAGGTCCCTACAGGTTTTGATTTACTTGCGAGTATCAAAATCGATCAGGTTACGCTAAGCTTGCCGCGGTTGGTCTTTAGATGGGTGTCCTTCTTTACATACCAAGACCCCTGCGTGCCTCAGAAAGCACGCTAAGCCGTTGGTCCCGGCTGTCATCGTGGATCTTTGACAGTCGTTACGGGTCGTCAAAAGCCCGAAATCCTGACAACCAGTCTTACCAAGGAGTACCTATCGTATTACCTAGTTACTGGGTTGTGGAGTTCAGATAGGCAGTCAATCCATGTAAAATACTGGTATTCAACTGCATATGGTTAGACTGGAAGCCGACCCCAATATAGTTGGGAAAAGGCTAGGCGAATGATATCAAAATATGTATGTCGCATATGGCCGTATTTAACTATTGCGTTGACTTAGAGGCTTGATTTTTTTAGAGCTCCAAATGACCAAAAAGAAAAAGGGAGAAAAAGGGTCTTGACAGACAGACAGGCAGAACGACGGACAACGAAGTGATCCTATAAGGGTTCCGTTTTTTCCTTTTGTGGTACGAAACCCTAAAAATAACATTTTAAAAACAACAATATTTTAAAGCCCCTCAACAACATATAGGAAAACAAATCCACACCCACACCGGATTAATAATAACCTGCTATACATAACTAGATACACATCCCCATCGCTCAAACAACTATCTAATAGGAAATAAATTGCGCCTCGAACCCCACCCTTTTAACTTGCTACCACGTGTAATTTAAAATCTAATATGATTACTAAATTCCAATCGGGAGCCTCAAAGGGACACAGATTAGGGCATCCCGTCCCCCCTGACCGCACCCCACCCCCGCGGGCCCTAAAAACCCCAATATCTATCTACTTTCACCGAAAACCACGCATGCGTAAAAACCTAACTCACACAAGTATAAAATTCTATATACCTATGCCCACTTTAGCACGGTGTTGTATGCCTACTATTTGTAGTTATGTTTTCGGTTGGGGCGTCCCCGAGTATAATATCTGTTTTCTTGTTGCCATTGGCAACGGTGAAATGTATTTTTCCTTCGCCGGGAAATCGGTCGCGATTACAATGTACGGCTGTTCCGCAGCTCGGTATTTTGTTCGTAATCGAAATTTGGAATGGAAAGATGAATGGCTTTGTGAGGAGAGTGAGTGGGTGGGTGTACAAATGTTAAGATGTTTTGTAGGCAATTGTGGTGAGTCAAGATTTTAATTATATTGAGAAAGACATTTAATTACTTATTTAATAAAAAAAAGTAAGTTAAAAAACTAAAACCCGACTACTGAAAAATCACGCTCGCCGCGGTCGGTCTGTAACCAATCAAATTAACATTATTTACCTCCACTTTTACTTATTTTTAACAATTTAAACATATTTATTTACTTAAACAATATAACATATATACATATTTGTAATGTGCTCGTCAAGATCTTTCTTTTGATACCAAACATGTCATTATTATTTCAATTTTTTTTTTTGTGGTCAGAAATTTATGTGTGAAGTCCTCCATATTAATTTTAGGGAGAATTTATATAACTTATGTTAATCGGACCATTATTACGAATCTATTGATACCTAATTCATTGAAATCGGTTCAGTAATTTAGGCGCTACGGTGGAACACACTTAAATACATAACTCAAATAACTAACCCAACATAAGTAACATAATACAACCTGACTTAACAAAAACCGTCCATAAAACTGAACTATTACAAAATATAAATACTAAATTCAGCCGAGCGCTGGCTGGCACACGTCTGATTTAATCCCTTGTATCGCTAATGGAAGATAATGCGTCTATCCAACGTTGTAGATAACTGTGTATATCGAGGCCAGCTTATATAAGCGTTATGCTCATATTAGAGAGGTCTCCAGCTTTGTTTTTTTTAAAATGAGAGGTTGTTACTTCATAGGGCACATGTCTCAAGTGGTAAATTAGACTAGGGGTGCCTTTATTACCCCATAATTTTAAAGAAGGTACCTACTTACTAATTCGGAACAGCGATAGTTTTGAGAACGCCTTTCCATGTATCATTATCTGGATTTAGAATTTTTTGAAGGTCTGAATTTAGCAAAGAATAATAATGTTATTCAAATTGGTATCCATATTATTTTAATTATTAAAATTATAATACTAAATCATTATAACTTCGACAGCATACTCGTAACAAAATGGAATTTCTTATAAGGAATACTGAAATTAAACCAGTTTGATATACTTCAAAGGTCAAATTAGAAACTGTTCTCACACTCATCCGTTATGTATGACTGATTGAAAACCAATTACTAAATTCAAATGCACCAATAAGATAGCACAAAAAAGTGGCTCTATTATAACAAAAACATTTTGAATTTCGAGCACCGAGCTAACCAATAGGAGCGGTGCATTTAAACGCGAATTCTGCTCGTGACAGCCGTGTGGCCAATCAGATGGGTACACGGGAAGATTAAAGAGCGTACGTTCCTATTAGAATTTTAAAGGATTTATTTTTTCCATTTATTCTTCCACGTGAATATTTTGTTTGAAGTGGCCAGGAACTGACGGCTAAAAGAAACTGAATGGAATAGATGTCGATGAACTTAGGAAAACATTTTTTTTTAAATAAAAAAAATATTAACGATTTCCCTTGTAAAAATGTCTAAACCCAAAAAATTAATCCGTTCAAAGCTTTTTATACACATGTAGACATTGGATCTAAAAATAAATAATTAATCTGCAAAGATATTTCTTTAAGAAATATTATGGAGATCAATGGACTGTGAATAGAATTGAAAATAAGTAGGTACCTACCAAGTTTTGCGATGTTCGTATTAATTTATAAATTCATGAGTAACATGTTGAAGAACTGAAACATTTAAAGTCTTACCTACTTACTACAAAAAGAAAAGCAACCTTAATATAAAATCATCGATTGAAATAAATATTTAAGTTACTTTTTTGCGCACTCTCCTTTTGTCTTTTTATTAAAAACTTTTTCAGATACCTAGGTATCTGACTCATCATTAAACAATGATTGCTAATAAACAATCCTTTCTATTTCATTCGCTTTAGTTAGATAATAAAAAAAAAAGACAACATACATAGTTAGATTATACTTTCGATTCAAAGTGACACATTCACAAAATCATGAACGAATAAAGTTTACTTTAACAAAAAAAAAAAAAAAATCAGCACGTGTCTAACCAGAACTCGGTTAGTTCTGTTTTTTAACATAGTATTTGTTCAGTTGTCATTATTTGAGGAATCGGCCTCCTAATCGTGTGTTCTTTCACATTATAACGCTACGATGGATACAGCTGTTGTTTTTTTTTCAAATATTTATCTATTCCATTATATAATTTGTTTCGCTAATTGGCTGTTTTGATAACCGATTTGATGGGAAATTTAATTAGCTTTGTTTTATGTTTAACATTTTAAGTTACCCGATTTTGGTCTTTTGGATATAAAATCTTGGTTTTTATTTTATTTTCGGGAAAATATTAAATCGTATAGTTTTATTTGCTATATTTTTTATGCTTATAGCTTCATACTACTTACTTAATTAAAAATATTATCTGATTTTGTACAAGTTTTTTTTCTGAATAATAAGAAATATGTTCTTAAAAATATTTTAATTACCTACAACTTTAAAATGTAATCTAATAATCTTAATAATTAATTAGTCTCATACCGTCTCCTATCGCCGAATAATAATTTTATTTTTACATGTTTCCAACTTGCGCCCTTTTCGAGTTGAGCGAGCCGAATTAGTGACCAGCGATGTGTGTAAAGGGTCTAAAACTTTCGGCAGTTTTAGACGAGCGGCAATGTGTGCCGGTGCCGGAAAACGAGTTTTTTTTTAATATGCACAGTTTTTACACTGGATGATAAAATGTTTTAGTCACTAATAAATATTTTCAGTGCTCTAAGTAGTTAATTATGGATGAAATTCATTGTTGTTTCTGCTTTATTACTGCACTCGTATAGCACACGTTTTAAAGTAACATTTTGAATTAATCATTTCGGGATTTGTGTTTGGTAAACAAATCAGATGATTAAGTAATGTTAAGTTCATAAAATAATATGCGTCCATTAATTAATCATTACGGGACTCTAAAAATTCTGTAACATTTTGGCATGTTCAATGCTCTACTTCAAAAAAAAAGTATGCAACTACCACGCTCTAAATGACTCAACTCAATTCTTAAATAAAATACAATTATTATTTAATTTCCGACATGCACAAATAGTTGGCGGGCCCAATAAGCCCGGCACTACCGTACAAGGCCTGAAACCCGATACGTCTGACAGCGCTCAAGTTCGTGACAGGCGCGGCTCTGCGCGTGCGCAGACAACACCCCGCGCGGATGCATTGTTATGTTGAAATATTGGGTTGATATATTTGTTATATTAAATTAAGAGATGGAGGGAACAGTTTTTTGTGGTTTATTATAAGTGTTAATTTTTGTTATTCAAGTACCTACAGATTTTTTGGAATGGATATTTTTTATTGTTGGAACCTTGGAAATGTTTAGTGATGATATAAGCATTTTTAAGACAGTGCTAGGCGTGCCAAACAATTTCCAGTTGGAGACATCAAAAACTTTCGACCATGAAGCAAAGATCCACATGAAAACCCAAGCAAATAATTTAGAAATAAAGATACATCTAAAAACAAACACCAGAACGAACAAGTCTGTACCATAATTACTAAGATAAACATCTAACTCGTAACATCTAATTAAAAGCGAGCATATTATATCAAGTTTCGCGACGAGCGATAGTGTCTAGTGATCGTTTCTGAACGCGGGCGATCTCCCGTCACTATGACAGTTGACAGGTGTCACGAGCAGGGCCGCCAACATTAAAATGTGGTATTATTTTATTTCACGTGAGAATCGTTCATCATTTGTAGAGTCATGTTGGTTTATGAGACTGGACGTTGGATATAAGGATGGGGGTTAATATTTCTTGAACTAGTACCTACTCGTACTATAAAATTCTTGAAAAGTTCTTAAGTTTACATTTGTTATGAAGGTAGGAAATGAGAGTGGAACAGCGCAATGTAGGTATGAGTTTTTAAATTATTTTTAATTGTGTGACAATGTTATTTTATTACTTCCTTCATTCTTTTTTTCGTTAGGTACCTACTTTCCACGGAACTTTAAATCAATATTAAAAACAACTCCTAAAAATACTATCTAACCTGCTCTTTCTCTTACGATGAGGATAATACAGACATAGAAACAAATTATACCCAAAAAAAAAAAACACATAAAAAACTTATTTGACATCTAATTAGATAGAAACCCTTGGCAGCCCTCAGTTGTGATGCCTCGGTGCACCTCATTACCCTGACCACGAACATGGCAATAGATCATGCAGAGAGCGATAGTGCTAAGATCCTCCGGCGTAGGTGGTCCGTGACACAAAAAAAAAATGTTAGAAAATCGAACATTTACGCGGTTAATCGAATTTGTTGGGCGTTGCGATCGATCAACGATATTGTGGATGGCTTAGTTTTCTGATTTTGTGATTTGATGATGAGTTTTGTTTGATTATTGAGCAGTTTTGTTGATTTGAGAATAGATTTCCATTATGTAATTACATATTACTAAATTCGATGAATGAATGAATGAATGAAATGTACTGACCTGAGTGTGGTTTGACCAGACTCGATTACTCGAATGAACCCAAACATTTGCACTAGCCCCTGGAGCCTCATATTTCATGGGACTGCAGTGATCATTGCATATCAAGGAGTAGACCGGGAACGCGATAATGGTAGGGAAGACGTGCCCTTAGGATATGAAACGATTATGTAGATACCTATTCAATTCTCTTCTAGGAGTCTAGTTTCACTCATTTTACAACACAAAACATAACAAATGTAATTTTGAAAGTTTAATATTAATTCGTCATAAAAATGTCAGATTTGATACTTACCTCGACTATATGTTAAATATAGTTTCAAAACGAGATTAAGGACTAAGCATCGTTCTAGAACACAACCTTCAGAAACTTATTAACGAAAATACTCAAACCAAAACTACAAATAGACCAACCAGTAAGAACTTAATCACCTAAGCGATCTGTCCCTAAAAAGACATGCAAAAGAAACATCCTCATTGAATGGAAATCCCTGTACCATTAATCTATCCACTTTTCCATGACCATTCACCATCTATCCGATACCAAAGATATCTTCACAAAAACCATTACTATGAATACAAATACCCATACAGGAAGGGGTCTTCATCCCCTAGAATTACTATTAGTATTATCTATAAACATTTTAACGTACACGGTTAACCCGCGGAGACCCGGGTTCGATTCCCCGGTGAAAAGCGATTGTAGGGTGCGGTCGTAGGGGTGTTTTTTGCAATTCTCTTAGGGCGCACAGATTGGGGCGGTCTGTCTCAGTTCATTATGGATGTTAAGTTGTTGTCGGTGATTTGGATTGAAGTGGGTTTTTTGTTGTTGAAAATGTTGATAGTTTTTGCGATGTATGCTTCAACTTATAATGATTTTAGAATCGATCAGTAGTCTGCATTTCACGAATTGTACTGTTCACTTTTTAGCACCCGACTCGTTCTAAAACAACTCTATATTCGAAGGTGTTCTAAAACATTTTGAAAGTGGGCTCTCGAAAGGTTAACTAAACCCTGATAATACGCCCAATAGTTACACATCAATACAATCAAAAAAGATATCAAACTATTTCGATACTCATCAAAGGACCAAACATAGTTCCCTGAGGGACGCCAGTTAAAGTACCAAATATGTCACATAACGTGATGTAAGTGAGAGCAACAGTCTGTGACAAAGGGCTTTGGGGAGCATTGTCCCCGTTTTAAATACCGTATTGTAATGGAAAATAATTACAGTATCCATTTCTAAAAACATATTTCGAGTTTGATGATGTCATTTGCAGTGGTTAAGTTATAAATTGCTTGCTTATCAGGTTAGCCACAGTAACAAAGATCCAAAACGCCTGTGTTCGGGATTATCTTGCTGACTGGATTTTCTCACAGCTTAGACTTTCCCACTTAGGGCGGTTTCTCGAGGAAGACTTGCGGTGCAGTTGCAATAAATATTGTACAAATGTGGCAATAGTTGCTTGTTTTTCACGATTTTTTTTCGTGTCACTTCTAACAGCACGCATCTCATACTTATGCAGTACGACAACGTTCAAAGGTTCCATCGTTTATTGGCAGTGACGGAGTTAGTGCGTCAATCTTAGGTACCTAATAATTTAGGTAGGAATATAAATTAAGTTCTATTGGTCGATAGTCACGTTTTATTTGCTATATTTCTGTTTTTCCGAAGATAAACGATAAAACCTTTGAATGTTGTCGTACTGTACGTAACACTGTGAAAAAAAGGTAAACGCATCGTCCTCGACACTTTAACCAAAACTGAACTAAAAGGTGTCTCCAATTACAAGAATATTGCGTGTAAACGAAAACGAGAGCGTTCATACGCCACATAATACGTACGAAGCCTCCGAAATGCCTCACAGTAGCGTTTCGGCGGTGTCAAGTTCCCGGACTAATTCTGACAGCTACAAGTTTGGTAGTTTATAAATTTTCAAGCTAACGAGACATAAATTGTGTTTATATTAGCAGTTAGCATTTATTTCTAAATGTAGGTCTTTTGCGTCGTTTTAATTTGTAGTTTAGACCTTTTCTTTGGACTTTGACAGTTTGTAAGTTACAAAATACATATTTCAAGACACATTTGGATGTACTATTTCACACGTCTACGTTTTGATAGCATTAACAACTATTTATTTAAATTACTAGGATCCTAATAAAAATTCAGTATCGCAACATTCGATCTAGTTTCAACAAATCGGCAGAATCAGCCGCCTCGGCGCGCCTCGCTCGATCGAACTCATGAATTCTAAATTTAAATTAGATGTCTCCAAATCGTATTTAACGGTCCTTGGGTGCAACTGTTGATTGGCGATGTTTGCCGCTTTCGGTTGTGCGGTTGGCGCCATTGTTTTCTATTTTCAATTTCAATTCTTCGAAAATTATCTTTTGATTTTTCTCTGTGTTAGTCAGCTTCAGGCGCTAAACTTATGTTTATGAAAACATGGAATTTCAGATTTTAGTTCTTTTTCTGCGTGACTTACCTAAACGACATTTTGCTCGATTACAAAGAAAAATGTACATTCGTAAATGTACCTAATGACTGATTTACATTTACAGCATTTAAAATACTTATTTCCCTAACCCTAGTATAAAATTCCCTTACATCATCATAAAATATCAGTGGACTTAAAACCGTCAATTCCTATGCCATCATAAGCAGTTGACGTTAATCCGCGAGACAAGGGCAGCGATACAACGCTGCAGATCCTTACAGCATAACCACAAGTGTGAAAGAGATATCGAATATTCTGTGCATTCACGCGTAAACGTGGAATTATTGTATAACGCCCAGGGAGAAAAGCGGCGTAAGTATGCGGTGGTCTTTTGAGAATTTGTTTTTAGCAATTGAATAATTCTCATGAGTAACGACTATGTACAGCTTAGAATTTTATTGTTTAATGTTTGGTATACTTAAGGTTTTAGTAAATGTCTGGAATATAAGTTATTTTCCCAACTTTTTCTAACAAGATTCATTCGACCACGACAGTCAACGTTCTTTGGTTCTAAGACCAACTCTCAGTTAGGTACGTAGTAATATTTTAAAATATTTATAAAAATAACTACAGAAAGTGTTCACTTAAGCTTAACATCATCGGAATATAGTTATCAATTTGCATATCCTCCGTAATCAACTTAGAATATTCACAGTAAGCGGCGCTGACATCACATAAGCCTCTGTGATACTTTTACACTTACACCGTTCTGCCGCCGAGCCGTAATCGATTGTTCCACGTATTTTTGTCCGCTTTTAGTTGGTAAGAAACATCACGCCCATTCGACCGTTATGACTAGGCAGCGGAACGCACGACATATATCTGTCCTACTCTAACACGTGTGTGGACCTATCAGCTTGTCCCTTTCACCTATTTGCCCAGTGGGCCGAGTGCGTAGGTACGACAGTCATAAAAATAGCCCCTTTGGCGCCGAATCTTCTAGGGGTTTTCGGTATTTCGATTTTGTGTCCTCTTGTTACGTAGGGTAGATAATGTAGGTATTTTTATGATTAGTTATAGGTACTGCTTTATGTAGCAGATAGATTTGGCAGGGGTTCGCCTTCACAACCATATTTCTTAGGTTTATAGATACGACAGCTAGTATCTGACTATACCTACTAGATCTTGGGAGTATGGTTAGAATTAGAAAATTTTATTTCAGACGTAGGTTTTTTGTGAAAGAAAAATCTCTTATTCAAATTAGACATTTTTAAAGTTTGCAGACAATGAGGCAATTTTTTTGATAAGTGGGTAATTTCGCATCAACTTTTATGTCAAAACGATGACAAATCCTCTCTAGATAATGTAACATATCCACAAAACCAACATTTTCGATTCTCAATACTCAAGCGGTCACAAAAACTTTTTTCTTTACCATTGTGTCACCAAGTGTTTACTTTGTTACGCATCGCGATCACAAAACATTATATTTTTGAATTGTGACATTATTAACAAAAAAATTTGTTCGAGGTGAAGAAAAAAAAGAGACAGGAACGAATTTAAATATGGATTTGATAGTTCCTTAGAAATATTTCTGAATTTGTCTAAAAAGACTAAGTATTGCAATAAGAATGGAAAATAGAAGATAATAATATATAGACTGCACTAAATATGGGTATTTCAAATCCTGAACACTTTTTATTAGCTCTTCTACTTCTAAAGCCCCGTCTTTGTCTTCATACTTTAAATTCTGTTAACCACCTCATCCAAAATTTTACATTCTTCTCAAGTTAACCAACAAATTTTATGCTCTATCAACAACTACCGATCCCTAAAAATTACAAATTTTTCACTTTGTTATTTTTTGCCATGATTGGCCGGGCAGATGTGGAGCCGTCTGGTTCGATTACCAACCGTGTCACTTCAGCAATGGCTTTATTTTATATCTTGTACGCGATATTTTTCGCAGAGAACCGCGGTTTTTATCATTTTTTTAGTCCTCTCATTAATTATGGGGTA
The DNA here is from genome assembly GCA_946251885.1 of Cosmia pyralina. Taxonomy (NCBI): domain Eukaryota; kingdom Metazoa; phylum Arthropoda; class Insecta; order Lepidoptera; family Noctuidae; genus Cosmia; species Cosmia pyralina. Next base: position 16,302,815 of record OX276342.1, on the reverse strand, counting down.
GGATGTTGGTGTGTCTCGTTACTTTACATGGATTTTATGTTGTTGTTGAAATTGCAACTCGGTTGAGTTTTATTTTTATTTGCTTTGCCCTGGCCTAGATTTAATGTGTACGCAGTAGCTAAGGGTATAGGAGAAATAAGGTGCTGAAAATATAGTGCGTCGTGTTTGGTAATTGAAAACCTATGTTATTATGAGATTTATTGAGAATATAGTAGGTCTGTAAATCTGGACAAAGGAATCAAAACAAACAACAGACATTTAAGTACCAGTACCAGTAGTAGTAGTAGTAGTAATCTTGAGAACTACCTACTCGCAGTAGTCACTACCTAACTAACCCACAAGGATTAATAGTTCATCTTTTAAAAGGTTTTCTTTACATTTCTTTGAGCACTCAATATTATCAGAACACAATTCAGCATTCAATTTGTTATTGACATAAAAGTTGACAGAGCTAATAGTAAAATGGAACCGGATTTATGAACTGTCCATTATAATAGGAGTATTTGTATGGGCTCATACAAAAACCTAATAAAACGGCATCAAACATCCCGAACTAAAATTTTATAAGCCATCATCAATAACAGAATTGACCGTTTTTGTTGAACACGGTCCATCTTGAAAAGATTTTGGACAATAGGCCCGCGCCCGTCCGAAGCATATGCTCCTAAAATGTAAAATTGCGAAATTGGATTAGAAGAGAATTATTGTCACCGAACTTTGTCCAGATTATTTGATGGGCAGTACAATGGGTGCTTGAGCATATGTTTTGTGAATTTTAATTAGATATATCGTATTGCCAATAATATTTTGACGTTTTCGAAATCGGTTTAATTTAATCGATATATTCTTGTGTACTGTGTAGGTCGATACCCACAACTTGATTGATGGGTCATGGGTTCAGACATGGTACCTAGTTGTGTTAAATAGAATTCTCCTTATGCACTCCTATCAACCTAAAACGTTATATTTAGATCAGTTACCTTACCTATGATAATATTAACTAGCTAAGTTGCGAAAATGGGGTTATTTTTAAATATAGCCTAATCGTATCTGGCGTCCAGGAAAGTGTTTATATTTTTAGCAAAATCCTTTCCATATCTTCTATTAATAGTTCCAAAATAGTGAAAGTTTTCACGTAGCTGGACCGTTATAGCATCAAATAATTTAGTTAATTTTTTCTACGCGAGAAAATAATCGATGAACGTCCTTTGATATTTTTTAATTAAAATGTTACAGATTTCTTCAAAGGGGGTGGTGTATGTGTCGCAGCCGACTGGTTTAATTAGCCGTTTAGTTAACCGCCTAGCCTGTGGAAGTAGGACTCGTACCGCTCGCCACAGTTCTAATCTAACTTAACCTATTTGGTCGGAGTGCCCTGGTTTTGTTACTGCAGCCAATTCGGCTCGCGCGCGCGTGGTTGGTCACAGTTAACCACCTAGCTTTTGGAAGTAGTGCTCGCAGGCTGCTGCCGCGGCACCGCTCGCTTGCCTCGCACGCGGTTGGTCACAGTTCCAACTTAACCTAACCCATTTGGTCGGAGTGCCTTGGCTTAGTTACTGCGACCAATTTGGCTCGCGCGTGGTTGGTCACAGTTCCAACCTAACCTATAATTGGATATCATTCAGGCTGCTAATGGAACGGCCGCCATTTAGTTAAAAGGCTAGGCGGTTAACGAAACGTCTATTTAAACCAGTTGGCTGCGACATTATGCATTAGAAAATAAGCCAGAATATTTTAAGATTCTAGATTTACTTCACTAATGCCCGTTTTCACCAACCCTAAGTGACACTTAAATTAATCCCTAAATATTATTGCACTGTTGCATTTTCAACTATCGGTGCTGTTAACCCTAGCGTTGAAATTCCAATAGTGCACTATTATTTAGGGATTCATTTAAGTGTCACTTAGGGTTGGTGAAAACAAGCATTAGTAGTACAATGACAGCACTATTCTTACCATTGTTATTTTTAATTGTCTCATGTGTACTAAAAATAAGTAATATCTCTTTTTAGACAGTACCTACTGGGATAGTATGTTGCGTAGTCGTGTATTTTGTTATGAGGTACTCTCTTTAGACCCTTGACCGGTAGCTTACCAGTAGAGATTTTTTTATCTTCCTAACTCAGACCAAATAAAAAACCAAGACATGTGCTGCGAACAATACAGTGAAGCATGCGCAAAACTACACCTCGCTCTGTGCATACACGCGCACACGCGCACTTTTACACCAAACTATAACTAAACTACACCTCACTAAGTGCACACATGTTTACGAAACCGGCTTCACGTCACTGTTGCCAGTGCTATGTTTTGGTTTTTTATTTGATTTGAGTTCTCTAAATGTTGTTTTTTTTAATCACGCATGTAAGACTCCAGGTGTAGATAGATCTTGAGGCGAGCTATGACTATACCAGCTTATCTATTCTGTCATTCCATCATCAGGTGAGCTCCGGGAACCATCACACGAGAACCACTTCAAGCTCACTTCGCTAAAGTTAAGGTGAGATTTTTGCATAATAGACCAGTGACACACAATAAAATTATTCATCGTGACGAAGCAAAGAAGAAGGCACTAGGCAGAAGTCTACGGTCAGTGCTCTGCATTATCTGACCCCTCTTACAAAGATGAAGGGGGGAAAAAGGGTCAATGCACTATGCAGGTCACTGACTGTACCTGTAACGGACATTTTACCAGAAATCTAAAATGTCCCAAGTAACAGAATGAGAGCCTGATCTCGACACGTTCATCGTTGGTTATTAAAAAAAAACTGCTGTTTCATACAAAAGTGCATTACCTACACAGTCAAAATGTATTGAACAGTTATTTTTTTTATAAACCCCTACGAAAACTATCAATTCTGGTGGGTCTAGGGTCATGTACTGAATTCATGGGAACAGTTTGCGCGTCGATGTCTCTTACATCCTGATCATACTTCTAATACTAATAGGTGTTTAATTATAAAGATATAAAAGGAGAATGGCCAAATAGTACCTGTAGGCGAAGCGCCTCGTCATTGTCATATATGAAAAAAAAAACCCGTAATTTTATAACATCTTAAAACCAGAAAAAATAGATGATTTTATACTTTTTTTAGAATATAATATTTTATGTTCAAACGAAAAATTTCACGCAGACGAAGTCGCGGGCAGAAGCTACTTAGTTAAGAAAATAAAGTAGTCATACTCACACTTGGTATATTATCGTTATTGCACACGTTTTCACTCAGCAGACGGTCCCGGATCTCCCAGGCGAAGATTGAGGGGCACTCCCTCTTGTAATCAGCTATCTTCTGGACCACCGGTGTGGTGGCGACTCTTGGCTTGGACCCTCCAATCGCACGGGGCTTTATCGACCCCGTCTCGTAATATCTGCGTGCAAAGCTGAATTTAGTTTGGAAGATGAAGATGACAAACGAGCTAATTCTTTTTTGCTCAAGGTCAGTTGGATTTCTGTTGTGGTGGTGGTGAGTCCGTGTGGTTAGTAGTCAAGTGTGGTGTGTTACATAAAAGGTTATTTTAGTGAAGTGATCAACATTTTGCATTGGACTCAATGGCCGTTTGGGAATGGACATCGACTTTGAGTGGAGAACCCTTACTAGCACGTTAAAAGCTAGGTTTGAAAAATATTTATATACAGCAAACTGAGGTTGGGGCAAGCAAGTCATAAGCTAAGCTCATTCAAGTGGGTTAAGCTCATTTCAAGGTCCACTTACAGTGATTCCGTACAACCATCTGAACTTCAAACAGGGATATCAAAAAAAAAATTCTGAAACCATGTTCGAGTTAGGTTTAAAGATACAAGACAGGGAGAATAGGGATGATGCCTGGGTAAAAAAAAAAGAAATTCTATTTAGTCCGTCAGTCAGATAATAAAAAAATATTAGACGCGTATTTTTTGCTTCATCATATTAGGTTGGGGAAAAAGTCTTATCGCATTATAGTATGTATGAACTTAAAATAAAATCTCTTTGGCTGTACTATTTGTATCTGGCTGGTTTTGGTATCGTTGAAAGCCTAAATTTTAAAAAACATAATTCCAAATTCAAATTAGGAAAATGTGTGATTTTCATTTGTTTTTCGTACTGTCACGATGAGTGAATCTAATGAAGAGATTCGATACATTTTAAAATTTTACTACAAAAAAGGTAAAAATGCAACGCAAGCCGCGAAAAAAATTTGCGATGTTTATGGACTCAGTGCAGTATCTGTGAGAGTAGCACAAATTTGGTTTAAGCGTTTTCAATCCGGAAATTTTGATGTCAAAAATGCACGTCGCTCTGGTCACCCTATTACGGTTAAAATGGATGCCATTTTTGAAAAAGTAGAGCAAGATCGGCATATCAGTAGTTACGATGTAGCTGAAGAACTGGGAATTGATCACAAAACAGTTTTGCGCATTTGAAAAAAACTGGGTACACAAAAAAGCTCGATATTTGGGTACCTCACGAGCTCACTGAAAGAAACCTAATGAACCGTGTACTCATTTGTGATTCTTTATTACGACGTAATGAAACCGCACCATTTTTGAAGAAGCTGATAACTGGTGATGAAAAGTGGATCACGTACGACAAGAACGTGCGAAAAAGGTCGTGGTCAAAGGCCGGTCAGGCTTCACAGACTGTGGCGAAACCCGGGATAACTCGCAACAAGGTGATGCATTAACATCACGAGAGGACTGCCAAAACCACTTGTCGCGGTATTTTGATCAGAAGTCCCAAATGGGATCATGTCCCTACCTACAAGATGGCAAAAAGTTATCGAACAAAATGGTACCTACATACTTTAGATAAATGTAAATAATGTATGTAAAAATGTTTTGAATTTTCTTAAAAAATGCGAAGAAACTTTTTCCCCAACCTATTATTAATAGAAAATGACACACATTAAAGTTGAGGAGCGGGGGCTCGCTACGTCACTTGTACGTATAAAATCCAGCTACACGTGACGTCACGTGATGTTGTAACTCAATGTATCGACGTAATGTTTTGATTTTGTAAAAAAAAAATTGACGGACAAAAGAAAAATTACTAGTCATCATCCCTATTGCAAAGTTTTTGCGCACGAGTGACTCTAATATTTAAAAGTCTTTGACATATCTCAGGATCCTGGAGTCCCGAACCTTTGGAAACTGTATGAGGGGCCGATACCAACTCACAGTGGCCTTAGACAATTTTAAGTGTTGCAGCACCAACCGATGATTATTCATCTTTGCTCTATGCAAGTGCAACCAAGGACTACCCCCGGTTGGTGCAGGACTATTGCAGAACATGGAAACAACTACAACAACTCCACTATTATTATTAATTAACTAAAGCTACTCGTCAAATCGAATAAATGGAATGACTATTACCTACATTTATTTAGTACCTAATCATTTCGCACTACCTACATAGACCTCTATCAGTTTTCTCTTGCAATCGAGAACGAGTTTTAATTAAACTAGATTGGTGACATTCTTGTCTGATCATTCAACATATCGACCATCGTTATTCATTTGAAGTAAAATGAGTTTGTAGTTGTGTTTAACAGCTTTTCAATAAGTCTAAGCCGACGTTCGCACGGACGTAAAATTATCGCGGCGATTTTTTTTCGCGCACTGGATTTTCAACGCTCTGCTAAGCTCCGAGAGTTGAATTTCCAACAGTGTGTTTTTCTGTCGCGCTGGATTGCACTCTGTTGTACACCGAGAGTTGAAAGTCCAGCGTGCGATAAAATCACGTCGTGATATTTTTACGTCCGTGCGAACGTCGGCTAAGATAGTAAGAGTTACATAACATAACATCACACCTGTATTTCCCGAAGGCCTAACCCTTCGGGGAATAGGCACAGGTGTGCACCTTGTAGTACTCTCACATTTCGCCCATTATGTTTAAGTCCTATGTAATAGGAGGCGAGCCTATTGCCATCAACTGCGCACAAATCCAGACTCCGAGGCTGCTACTGATAAATAGTGAGAGGAAAATTCAATCTGCTCCTTGTACGGTCAACAATAGAAGTCGGTTAACACTGCTACTTTTTGACATCATCTAAATTAACATAAAATAATTCAATAAACTGCTTTAACTGCTTTTTTTTCGTTTAGAGTTTATGTTCTTAAAATTTTAAGTACTTCTGTTCCGATTTGAATTAAATATTTCGCTTAATAATTAAGATTAAAAAACTGCAAGTGTTCATTGACTTTTGTTGCTGACTGTACAAATAGATCCATAAAGGAAATAGGAACATAGTTCTTCAAAATTCTCCCTAACATAATGGAACTACATTTCCCAATACTCCAATCTACTATCTACAAAAAACTTACAACCAAACCTACAATTTACTACAAATTATCAGAACATCCCCTTTCAACTAAAATACTATTAAAACACAATTACAAACATAATCTCTAGCATCCCCTTAACTTCAAGTACCTATACAAAACGTTGCCAAATTCCGTTTGATTGTCCTTTTGAAGCACTAAGGGAAATTATACCTTATCTTTATAAAGGTTAGGTTATAAATGGCTTGTGTTGTGTGGGGATGGATATCGGATGTACTTGAAGCATTGTATGGTTGAGCGATAGACATGTGTCGATATTTCGGGTCTTGATTCTATTTCGGGTCTTGATTCAGATGTGTTGTGCCAGCATATTGTATCGAGAATTCAAGATGTCAGATGTATATTCAACGGCAGTTTAGTGTTAAAAACCTTTATTCGTCAACATTTTGCTGGCTGAAAATAATATAGACGTAGGTGGTTATAAATAGATAACAGAATAAGGGAAATGTGTAAAAAAATATTCTTACTAAGACATTCTCTCAAAAAATCTTAAAAGTTGCTTGAAAACGTATAAAATCAAAATCAAAAGTCATTTATTTAAACTAGGCTGCGAATTAGCACTTTTTCGAACATCAAAATTACATAAGACAGTCCCACAAAACGCTCGCCCTTCACCACTTCCTAGGGTTAGGCTTTAGCTGGGAAGAAGTGCCGCAAAAATTAAAATTAGGTATCCAAAAAAAAGTTTTAGCTAATTGCAAAAACGTTCTGAAAGCGATAGAAAATATACCTACCAAAATAGCAAAAAAAAAAAAAACAAACAAAGTCAAGCTGACATACAAACTACCAGAAAACCGTTACAAAATAATTATACAGCAGTAACACCAAATAACAAACATGGTTTTTATCGGAATTGTCATCGGTAAAGTTTACTTAGGCATTCTCAATAAACATTTACAGGGATATTAGGGCCCATCGTCGGATTGTAATCGCTTTCGCCTCGGGCGGATTTTCGCTAAGGGCGTTTTCGGTGGGCCCCTGTTGACTGCTTTTTAATTGAGAACTTTAAGTTCGATGAACTTTGATTATGTGTTGTGCTTTTGGTAAACAAAAGAGGGTAGGTAGCTTTGTAGGAGGTAAATACAATTTTGGAGGGATTTTTAAGGGTGAACGTGAAAGTTGTAGGAGTGACAATAGAGGCCTTTAGGTCAATATAGAATTAACCTTGGTGCCTTAAAGGAATCGTAATAAAATTTGAATCTTTGATGGAGCTGAGATTAATTGCTTGAGAATAAAATTAGGAATAGGAATAGGATCGGTTTACGACTGTAAAATGTCTTAAGAAAAGTAGATAAATCGACTATCAACTTTGCCAGACATCACGTTACGAAGCCAGACATTGTATACACATAAAAACAAACATTTGCTGTCAAAATTCAACATTGATGTAACAAACTCCATCCCACGCAACATTACATATTTGTAATTATTATTCATTACATTAACAAATAATATAACACTATCGAAAACCAAACTTTGATCAAGTAACTAAATTGCTGGCCACAAATGCAACAGAAATTGCAAACAAATTGTCGCCAAACCGAGCAATTATTGCATCAAACAATAATAAATTGATCGAAATCACTGCTGTACGGGCCACAATGCCACGGCCACTCGACCAACGTTAATTCATTGTTTCAACTAGGTATACACTGCTCCTTCCTTAGAACGATACTGACAATTCGGTTCGTAAAACCCGTTGTCACAATTCGATGGACACGCAAGTGTAAATAATGACGTAGCTGTAAATGCTGTGACGTCAGGGGGTCGGAGATCAGATGTAGATATGCTTGAGGGCAACGAAAAAGCACTTATCAGAGATTGTTTTTGAAGTGGTTATTTAAAAGTAACCGAATTACGCACGCTCTATTGAAAATATGTCACGGGGAGTTCGATAAAAGTTATTTTTATTATTTGAAAGTATTGAATGAACATTTAAAATTAGACTTTACAGAATGTACCCCTTTAGATTCGCAATCTTGATCAAAAACCATTTTGGAAACAAAAAAAATCCTTATCATGAAAAATCTAAATTTTAACATATGAATATCCCGTGACGAGTACCTACAACATCTTGAATACAGAAGTTTCCCAAAACATTGAGAATTGCTATCAAATGAAAGTTAACAGCGGGACCTCTCCTTAATTAGGAGTCCTGCTACGTCGGCCCTTCTGTGTGAGCCCTAAAGAACATTTTCCAACCCCTTTACTTAATAATTGGCTTGATAAGAATGTCCAGGGGCGTGTGAGAACGATAAAAGCACTTGCAGCCGTTGCCAGGCAAAAGAGAATGGGTAACGAGACTTTTTGGTCTTCGATTATTGTGCGTATCAATAGGATGTGACAGCCAAGGGTAATTAAGAATGGAGGAGATAGATCACATGACCTGAACAAGATTATGTCTGGACTTTAGTAAAAAGTAAGTTCAAAAACTAAAACCCGACTACTGAAAAATCACGCTCGCCGCAGTCGGTCTGTAACCTATTATTAATATTATGTACACCTCCACTTTTACTTATTCTTCACAATTTAAACATATTAAAAGTGGTATTATTTACTTAAACAATATGACATGTATACATATTTATAATGTGCTCATCAAGACCTTTCTTTTGATACCAAAGATGTCATTATTATCTCAGTTTATTTTTTTCCGAGGTCAGAAAATTACGTGTAAATAAATTAAATATAAAATATTAAATTATAAAATATATATAAAAAAAAATATATATAAAATATTAAATTATTCATATTAAATTTATGAAGAATTGATATAGCCTATGTCACCCGGACCATTATTACGAATCTATTGATACATCATTCATTAAAATCGGTTCATCAATTAGGCGCTACGGTGGAACACACGTAAATACATACTTATATACATACTTACATACATACATAGACTGCTAAAATCATAACCCTTCCTTTTGACTTTGCTGTAGTCGGGTAAAAAAGACTTTGTCGTTTGAGTTTGTTTTGCCATTTCTTCTCAGTAGTCATAGAGGAAATGTCGACTCCATCTAGCTTATTTAAAAAAAAAATAATTTGACGTCTAAAAGTCATTCCGATTTCCTATTTAAATAATAAACAATTTCATTTCAATTCATATGAAGGACAAAAGCATGGAGTCGTGTTGTTTTGAATTTTGATACTTTATTATTCAAATAAAAGTAAGATGTTTCAGAAGTTTGGTTGGACCTGTAGTTTAACAGAGAATTTAATGTTATGTATGGAAGGTGCTAACCCCAAAAGCGAAAAGCACATGCTAATACACGAGTATAAAAACATGGTATCAAGAAAAACTGAAATAATACAAGCATTTTTCCCACAAAAACAACTTGTTTCGCCAATATCTTAACGAGCAAAACATTACAAAATAATAGCGTGTGCCCACAGGGCAATATTATAGGGTTCGCTGGGCCAAATTTATTTTTCCTATAAGATCTCTTGAAGTGGCGTCAAGCCGTCTCCCTCAGTAGGGGTGCCAATTACTGGAAAATAATGTTTTTATTTTGATTTTTATTTAGGGGCGGTCGTGGGACAGCCCTGAAAGGCACACCCTATATTAAAATGAGCCTAGTTCTTTGATTGACGTCTTTACATTTTTTATTGTTCGATTGACTTTTGACTTTTTTAGTTCCCATTGAATCAAGTATGTGTTATTTATAAATAGAGTGCTTTGGTTTTGTGTGACACTGACTGAATTTCTTTCATACCTAAATAGCTACGTATTGTTTGAAATCCGCTAAGTTCTGTTATAGTTATCGTACATTTCAGACTCAGTGAGTAAACCTACATCTGTTACAGCTTTGCGGGGCTTTGTGAAATCAGTTATTTAAAACCATTACGAAAACAATTCCATTGCGATTAACACGAATACTTCACTGCCGGCATTTCAATAAGTACTCGATCCGAGGGCCGAAATCCTCCGTGATCTCCAGATAAAATCGCAATCAAACAATAAAATTGCCGTCGAAATTAGAGCCGCACCCCAACGCGGCCAACGCAGGCACCCGATGTCGATTCCCACCTAGCGTCCCCGCTGCGCACACGTCAACCATTCAACAAAAACAATACACTATGGGAATGCAAACTCAAACTATTGTATTGATTAAGTCATTGAAATTTTCCTTAATTTTGTCCACGGAAGCTTTGTCGGAGCATTGTGCGGTTCCTCAGGCGGTATTATGGGAATTCCATCAATTTGCTAACGCGTGGCGTAAGATTTTGACCCCATCGCACTTAGACATAATCGATTCCTTAACTTTTGTTGGCTCACAATAGGTTTTGTGTGAAATAATTCATTTATTCATGTAATAGTATTCGTTTTAATTGTTATGGGTGCTTGTTCCCTAGTAACACGATTACTGAATGGACTTGTCAAAGAATTAGGTTTTTCTTTTGAATTGAGGTAGACCTTGAGAAAATAAGATCTTCAAGTAATATGGTCTTATCATAAAGGCGGTTTTAAATGAAAAGTGTCATTTGGTGGGCTGTACACAGAAAAGGTAGGATGATGACATAAGACAGGTTGCTGGAACGACTTGGGGCAGAGTAGCCAGAAAGAGACGGGAATGGAGAAGGTTGGGGGAAGCCTTTGCGGATATACAAAGTGTCAGCAAACGCCAAATACGAGACTGAAGACTACACTGTTTGTCCGATTAAAAGGTTAATAATAATAAAAAAAGACCTTGAGAAAATAAGAACTTCAAGTAATAATGCTCTTATCAAAAAGACGGTTCTAAATGAAAAGTGTAATTTGGTGGGTTGTAACTAATTCAGTAGTGTCAGACTTTATGATAGATGATGCTCTTTGTATAGCGGCAATTTTCTATCTCGGGATGAATTCTATAGACCTTGAAATTTATATAAAACTCCTATTATAACGAGTTGCTGAAGAGCGATTACGAAGGTTTAAGATGTAGAGTAAACATATTCTTGGAAATTTCGGATAAAATTGATAAAGTGTATTAAGGACCTCAATAATGATATTAAAAGAATATTCATTAATGGTTTTGACGATATTAAAGATTATTATTATTTTATTAAAGATATTAAATTATATTAAATATATTAAATTGATATTATTATTGATATTGATAAATTTATATTATTATTATATTAAAGATATTAAAGAAAAAGCTTTTTTGTACTCGCTTTACTCTTGCGTAACTAGGTGTTGACTATCAACAACATCTACAAAGCACCAAAACTAACACAAAACAGTTAAAAAACACTTAAAACCAACAGACCTGCCGAGTATCTTGGAGACGCAGCCATTGGAGACCTGCAGGATTCGGCTGATGTCGCAGGGCCGTGCGCCCGAGTGCGCCAGCTCCACGATCTTCTGGCGCGTCGAGTCGGGCAGCGGCCTGCCGTTGACGTAGACCCCGCCCAGCTGGTTGATGCCGCTGTGCCCAGCTGATGAGCATCCGAATAAGGCACCGCCCCCCATCGCCGCGCTGTGCATCAGCTCATCTGTAATAGATGGTGGTGTTAACTGAACTGGTTAGGGCTAATTTTGTCGAGATGTTGGCCCGTAAATGTCCATATCCAATACCCAGTAATTTGGAGATATACGGGAACATCAAAATCAACTAAACTTGGCAAACGAATTTCTATATATATACCAGAGTTGGTAACTTCAATCAATCTGCCTAGCCTTTTCCCAAGTATGTTGGGATGGACTTCCAGTCTAACTGAATGCAGTGTTTTAGATGGAGCGACTGCCTATCTGACCTCCACAACCCAGTAACTGGGTAATACGATACCCGTTGGTAAGAGGTCGTTAGACTATCGGGCTTCTGACGACCCGTAACGACTGTCAAAGATACAAGAATGACAGCCTCCAGAGCCAGTAGAGGAGTCTCCTTATGTAAAGATGGTCACCCATCCAAGGACCAACCCCGGGAAGCGTAGCTTAACTTGGGGGATCGACCCGTGCGGCTGTTATTACTTAGCCACGAGCTTCTCCAGAGTTGGTAACGTGGTACTCATAATGTTCTATGTGTCATTCGAGTATGTTAGGTATATGTGGTACGTATGGAAAATCTTTGTTATCAATATAATTGTATAATGAATATTTAAACGTTACTATCGCAAAACAGTTTCTCATACATATGAGAAACTGTTTTGCGATAGTAACGTTGCCTCTAACGCATTTTGAAGCTTTGCTTCACCGTCATTTGATAAATATTTTGGTACTTTAAAGTTTGAACATTTAAAGCTTATCTTGTGATTTTTCTTGGGCTTTGTTAATAAATATTGCGATTATTTCATCTCATCTTCTTTGTGTGTTTGTCTGATGTAAGAATAAGTTCTGATCGAACTCAACAATAAGCTTCACATCTGCACCTCTTCAAATTCTGTCGCTTCCTCAGTTTTTCTTAAGTGGTATGCTCATGTATAGAAACATCTTTTGATATTATCTCGTATATAATATCTGCCTCAAACTATAGATTGCGGCCATCGTTCACAAAAAAGGGTGTAAAAAACGTAACCCGTTTAAAAAAATAATCCGCTTTGCGAAAAGTATCTTCAATAAAAAAGGGGTTTCGCGGTGCACGATAGAAAACCACAAATTTTTATCTTCGGAGATTCAAAGATATTTTGAGCTTCATTGTTTGTGTGGACGTTAATAGAACCTTTTTTATAGAGGATATTTGGCATTTTTTGTATTGGAGTATTCTTGGATTAAGATTCTGTAGGATCAAAACTAGGACCATTAATTTTTGGAGATCTCGTGTCATCAGCTCCAAAAATTGTTTTATTTGTTGAAACCCACTCCACATCGAGCAAATAAAATGACTCCAAACTGTGAGCACAGGGATCCTTTAATCGGGCGCCAAATTAGACGGTGGGTCCGTCCACAATTATAACCACGCGAACTGTTTACAAGCCAATAGTCTTGAATAGGAGTGCATTAGATCCGATGAGCCCAACCGTTGGTCTGACTATTCTTTTTATCCACCCCTCACAAACACGCGGTAAAAAGTGAACAATTGGATGCAATTTGTGGGCGAATTTGGGCCAGGCCCTTGATTAAGGCCGTAAAGGGTGGGGGCCTAAGTTCATTGTTTTGTCCCGACAATTTTTTTGCGGTCGTCTCGTGTATAATTTTCGTAGTTCGTGCATCGAATCCGGAGCGACTGTCTTTTGTTTTTTTTTTTTTTATTCTTTTCGTATTACTGGGTTTTTCTTATTGGTGTTGTGGTTACTGAATACATAAGAAATGTGTTGCCGAAAGCATCAACTGTATGTAACAAGAATTTCCCATAGAGCACCACATCTCTAGCTGGATATAGCTTGAAATAGACCAATAGACTTTTGGATGAAAGAGGAAGGCCTTTACAATAGCTGGATGCATAGAGCACACTAGATTTTGATTGGATTTCTCAGCCCTGAAGTACCTACCCCCGAATTCAACTAAAAATACTTCCAAGCCTAGACTTCCCTGAACAAATTAATAACCACAAGTTGTTCGCCAATTAAGTGTGCGTTTCGAGTGGCAAGTTGTCGCGTCGCCGTTGTTAATCGCGCTCGGTGCTCACCTTGCTGCGGCTTGCTAACAAGCTCGCGTTAAAAGAACAATGGACAATCGTACGCCCACCCTACGCCCTGTAGGATGTATCGGATAGGAGGTAGCGGTAGCGGTGAGCGATTTTGCTGCGGAGTTTGGCGGTTTTTGTAAGGGTTGTCGGTTGTTTTGTGGCGAATATTAAAGAAATTGAGGCTAAAAATGTTATATAATGTTTATAGAAAAATCTTCCGAATCTAAAATAAGGAATCATTTTTGCTAGATGTTGAAGTAAAACTAAGTAAGTAGGCACAGTTACTTATTGATCATGTTCCACCTCAAGCTAGTTTTGTCATAAATACTCATTCCTGAATCACGTTTGTCTATAGCTATAGCTATCCACTCTGTTAGTTGTCTATTTCAAAACTCTTATTTGACTGCGGATAGACTAGTGAGTAAATAGGTATCGTATAACTTCCAGATCATGTAGATTTGTACAAAATTAAAGCTATGGCGATATTTTAGTTATTAACCCCTAAGTGATTGCGTCAAGGTCAATGATTCCATTCTATAGGCATGTCGTAGAATTGATCAATCCATGAAGTGTTCTACCAATAAGAAATAGCTTTTTTTGATGAAATAGAACATCGACTGCTGGTCACATCACATCATGATGAGATCTGGCCAGATCATTGAATACTCAACGTCTGACGATATGAACAGCACACGACTACATTATGAAGTGGCCAAACATTAGTGATCATAACGTAAAATAGTTAGAGGCGCACCGGTAGAGGCGTTGATGTCGCTTTGTTGTGCATCTACTACTCGAATAATTCCTATTTTAGGGTCCTAAAAATACTAATTAGCCAATTTACTGCGACCAACTTGGATGTAGCGCTCGCCGGCCGCTACCGTGACACCGCTCGCTTCACTCGCTCGGCTCGCGCGCGGTTGGTCACAGTTCTAACCCAATCCTAACCCATTTTGTCGGGGTGCCATTATTAGCGGCGTGAAATGCAACTGCTTTGCGATATGAACAGTGGTAGCTGGGAATATCGATAAGTAGGTTGCTTTAGTCACAATATGGCCATTCCTACGATCTGACCACGACAGATACACTACATCTATCTATATAAATAAAAAGAGAAGTGCTGATTGACTGACCCGTGGAATATTTTCCGACATCTAAACTGGTCATTTAATGAAACAACAATTTCATGAAATAACCGAACACTTCATGAGATCTTTATTCTAAGATCTTTCCAAGATAGACGCACCAAATAGCAAAGTTTAGCATTCAAATCGCTGCCGCTCCCGCTCACATTAAGGCCTGTTGTCACACCCACTGTCGGCGCAAGTAGGTACGCATGTCGTGTGAGGGAGTGTTTTAATTTCAGAGGTGCAATTTATTCGAGCGATTTATTTTTAATCCCCGTTTTTATGGGTGCGACGCTATAAATTTCATTTATAGTTGTTGTTATTTATTTTTTTAGTTTTTTGTACGTATGTAGAGGTGCGTATAGATACGTGTACCTACCTATGTGTGCGCGTGGTTTTATTGAGGATAACTCTGGATGTGACTTTTAGTGCATGCGTTTTGGATTCGGGACGTTGCGAGGAATTTTGTAAAAGTTTCTGATAGTTTTTGCCTGTAAATGGGCAGAGTGCTGTTTCTAAAGGAAAACAATATGGTGCATTTAACTTACGTAAGAAAAATCGCATGTATTTACGATGCAGCTCAAAGCTATTTGGTATACAGACAGTCAACTTGAAACTACTTTATACAATTTTGTGGGTATGCTAACTAGTCATTTATTTTTAATCACTCTATTGATAATGCCATAAGCCTAAACAGTTACTACGAACACAATACAAATTAATATTGGCAGTATATAGGAAAGATGAATATTTCAGGCTGTATACTAAATACCTTGTTCGATATACATACAACATTAAAAATTAAGTAGTAATAAAAATAAATCATCAGCTCACCCCATAATATTTACTTAACGTAGCACAAAAACTGTCGCTAAATAGATAAAAACGTCAAATTAAACATTAATCAAACTTTACATATATACATACATACAGACAGACAGACAGTACATAGGGGTTGCAACCCTGTCGACGGCACACCTGGTGGCATCCCCCACTTAAATACCCTTCTTATTATTATTTTGTATCTGTTTTTGAATTGCTTAAATCTATGGGGGAGATTTAATTGTACGCTAAACGCACAGTCGCCATATTGGATGCGCTGAAGCTTATCAAACGATTTGAATTTGGAACGGATTGCATTAATTTCTGTTACCATAGAGTATTTACTTAAAGTTAAACCTGTTTGGAACAGAGATTGTACGAAAGGATTAAAAAAACAATATTTAATCGTACGTTGTACGTACCATTCAGAGTTTATTTTACTTCTGACAGCAGCAATCCAACAGCAACCTTATTGAAATGAAAATAAAGATCACTATCATTTTGACAATGATGCAAAATCAGAGGTAAAATACCTATCAAAGGACCGTATCTGTTGAACTTTCTATGTAAGTGTAAAATATAGATACGTCATCATCATCTACCTAGTCTTGTAGGGGTCGGCTTCAACAGTAGTTTAATACCAGTATTTTACTTGGAGCGACTGCCTATTTGACCTCCACGACTTAATACAAGAGGTACCCTTGGTAAGTCTGGTTGTCAGACTTTCGGGCTTCTGACTACCCGTAATGACTGTCAAAGATCTACAAATGACAGCCGGGACCAACGGCTTAATGTGCTTTCCGAGGCATGAAAATAAAATTTAATTTAAATTTAGAAAAATTGCAGATACCACTTTTGCATAAGTCTTCAACATACGGAATCTTGTATCTGATGTACTACCGATGAAATAATTATGCATACAACGACTACCAAAAGCTGCTAAATGCATGCCAAAAGCATTCGCAATTAGTCTGTTCTGTTTATTTGTTACTTTCTGCGTAGCTAGACTAGGGAATAATAAATTCATCTTCGAAATTTTAACCGGGGATAAAAATAATCATGTACAAAGCCGTCTTTTTTGACGTTTATCTCTGAAGTCATTGACATTCAACAATGTAGAACCTATCGAATTAAAAAAAAAACTATAAAAACCGTTTTTGTAAACGTATTTCATGGCGTTTTGTTTCGCCGTGACATAATTTATGGTGAATATAGCGAACCACGCCCCTTTAGTGGATGCGTGACAAAAAACCGTCATTGACTAACGGGTGTCTATGGTGAGAGTATGTGTGTCTATAGAGTTTTAAAGTAGAAAAAGTTTGTCTTTTTTTTTCAAGTGGGATATTAATGTTGCGATTTTATGGATATTTATTATGAAAGGTTTTCTTAAGGAAACTTCATAAGTGAAGTTTTTTCACGAAGAAAAAATCTGTGTTATAGTCTAATACAAATAACGGTAATGTAGGTACTAACAATTTGATAACTGACCTATAAAAACAAACAAAAATATATTCATCATGAATTTATGTTAAAACGCAAGCAGACACATTGTTTAAAAATTAAAAACACAGTAACAATAACTTTTTTTAAATCAAAAACTATTCAAACAATGGTTTTAATATCTTTTAACAAAAGACTGAAACGTTATCCTTTGCAAATTGTCATTGAGAGTAAAGTTAAGTAAAAGATAAGCTATTTTAAGTACTAAGTAGTCTGTCGTCTTAACTTTTGTTACAGGCTTATGTATAATGTAACCAGCCTACAGTTTTATAAAAAATTGCATTACATTTTTGTTTTTAACCGACTTCAAAAAGGAGGAGGTTCTCAATTCGTCGGAACCTTCTTTTTTTATTTTTTTTTTATATATGTTCCCCGATTACTCAAAGATGGCTGGACCGATTTGGATTTTTTTTGTTTTATTCGAGAGGGTCATCAAAGTTGGTCCCATATGAAATTGATTAACTTTGCTTGGGTAGTTTTTGAGTTAGCTTCAATACGTATTTTTTCCCCACTTTTATATGGATGATGTTTTAGTTTGTTTTGCAGGTAGTGGTATTAGAATTTGTGTGGGGTAGGTACCGCAACTAAAAAGTGAAAATTAAAAACTTTTTTACAAAAAAATACAACCGACTTCCAAAAACAACACTACAAAGTGAAAAATAACTTTAATTTCGGAAGTCGGTGGCAAAAAACGAAAATACATTTAACCAGACACCGACTTCCGAAATTAAAGTTATTGTTCACTTTGTAGTGTTGTTTTTGGAAGTCGGTTGTATTTTTTTGTAAAAAAGTTTTTACTGATACGTATCTGATTTATTTACAGGTAGGTACCTACATTCTAAACTTTACTGAGATAAACATTAGGTATAATTTGATACAACATTAGTTGTAGGTACACAAAGTGAAGCAAAGTGGTGTAAGTTGATATCACAGTTTGTGCTTATAAAATAGATAACTTTATCTATTTTATAAGCACAAACTGTGATATCAACTTTTTAATTTTATAATTACAGTGTGTTCGATGTACAGTTCAAAACATTAACAAATTAAAATGTAACAATTTAACAAAAACGAGAAATATTCTAGCTATTCTAAATTCAAAATTTGAATATTCAAAGCGTTCCATCGGACACAGTCAGCCCGAAGCGGAGTACTCAATCATTAAAATTCCCACAGTGCAGCAACAAAGAAAAGTCTATTTATCCCTCTCCAACAACTGTTTTTCCGGTCTATTTGTCTTTATCTGGCGCTTAATGTGACACAATTGTCGCATGCTCCGTTTGCTTGGCTTGGCTATGGTGAAACATAATTATATTTCTGTTATGCTTTAGCCAAGTCACCAGTTTCAATGGATTGAGGTGTATTTGTGACGTTCAATTCGTGATTAAGTTTTCAAATTATTTCCAAGAATGACTTTTCTCGATTTTTTGAGTTGTTTATCAGTATTTTAGACCTGGAAAATGGCAGGAAAACCAGAAATCAAGGTTTTTCATTAAGTGCCCAGTAGATATTAAGACAAAACGTGTAGGTTTATTTTCTAAGAATTAATTATATCATCATCTGCCTAGCCTTTTCCCAACCGCGTTGAGGTCGGTTTCCAGTCTAACCGCATGCAGCTGAATACCAGTATTTTACATGGAGCGACTGCCTATCTGACCTCCACAACCCAGTTACTGGGTGAAACGATACCCCTTGCATATACTGGTTGTCAGACTTTCGGGCTTCTGACGACCCGTAACGACTGTTAAAGATCTACAAATGACAGCCGCGACCAACGGGCTTAACGTGCTTCCCGATGCACAGAGGGGTCTTGGTGTGTAAAGATGGTCATCCATCCACGGACCACCCGCGGCAAGCGTAGCTTAACCTGATCAATCGATCCGTGCGGCTATTATTACTTAGCCACAGCTCCACTTTCAATAATTATATATGAAATTGAATTCATGGGCATTGTACTCATCATTACAAACAACTTTTACTATGGGACTAAACTTGAAATCGCGAAAAAAGAATCTGCTGTTCCCTACATTTATGTTCGCAACTCGTCGAAATTAGGGAACAGCAGTTTTTTTTTCGCGATTTCAGGTTCGGTCCTATAGTAAAAGTTGTTCGTAATGATGAGTACAAGGACCTTACGAGGATGCCCATGAATTCAATTTACTACACTTTCAGCAACCCAGGCAACCTAAATGATAAGTCAATGTCAATCTGCCTTTTTTTATTTTTTTTTTATTTTGACGCTGAGAAATGCATTACGCATCCCTGCTCGTGGGGGACGAGACGGGGTATGTGAGACTCCTGTCGGAATGACAGTATACCCACTAAAACTCAGCGGTGTTCTCACATCGCCGTGATGGGAGGGCCATGGGAAACCGGCTCAGCCTTTACTTCCACAACTCTCCCGGCGCATGCCCGCCTAGCTGGCGGGCCCCGCATGCCCCCAAGCTGGGGGGCTACGGGAATGACCGGGAACACCTGGCCATTCCCGTCCGACACTGGTGGGGGCCTGTGCAATACAGGCAAGGGTGCCCCCACACCCGTTGCCTGCTGGCCTCCACCTGGGAGGAGTCGGAGATGACTCTCAAACTGACGTCTTCTTCGACCCCTCCTCCGCCTTCGGAGCGGCGCCGCGTGAGGGTCGTCCTCCCGCGCACGCTCCGCTGCCTGCCAAATTTCGGCCGCAGAGGATAGGGAGAGCGGCCAACGTCACACCGATACTTCTCCTCCCCTGCGGCCCTACCGCGTCCGCCAACAAACGGTGGCGGCCCCCTCAAGGCCGCGGAAGGTAGGGAGAGCGGCGCACCGTAATACCGGCACTCCTCTCCCGCCGCGGCCTCCAACCCTCAGCCGCGATGCCTCCCAAAAGACACCGCGGCTCGCCTCAGTTGCGGTGTCGCCCAAGCGGCCACCGCAAACCCGCTGGCCGCTACGTCGCCGGCTTTCCAGGAAAAGCCCTGACGAGCGGCCCCTCCTCGGGTTCCTCTTCGCTTCACCGTGGGTGACCAAGCCACGGCAACTGAGCCCCCCCCCCCCCCCCGCCTCGACAATGCGGGAACCCACCCAACTATATTGGGGTCGGCTTCCAGTCTAACCGGATGCAGCTGAATACCATTATTTTACATGGAGCGACTGCCTATCTGACCTCCACAACCCATTAACTGGGTAATACGATACCCCTTGGTAAGACTGTATATATAAATATTGTATTTCGATTCGGGCTACTGACGACCCGTAACGACTGTCAAAGATCCACGAATGACAGCCGGGACCAACAGCTTAACATGCTTTCCGAGGCACGGAGGAGTCTCTATATGTAAAGATGGTCACCCATCCACGGACCAACCCCGGCAAGCGTAGCTTAACCTGATGGATCGACCCGTGCGGCTGTTATTACTTAGCCATGAGCTCCTCACCGTCAAAATACAATGTTACAAACAAACCATATAGGTATTACAGCTACATTTATACCGACAAAGCGACTTCAGTAAACACTAAACTGGTATTTGCCAAAAGGTCAGTTAACTTTAACGACTTGTAAACTTGCTAAGTTAAAGCTACCTTCAGTAGGCTATGTAAATGAAGATTAAGTAGATCTTTGAGATTCAGAGGAGAGAGAACACGTTTCAGGGGACTGGTGGACTGAAAGATTGATACATAGGATGTAGATCTTAAACTGCGTTGGTGAGGTCAAATCTTGGATGGGTAATCGGCTAATATGTATCTGGAGACTGTTTGTCTTTAATGTAGAGGTTTTTTTTTTTTATCAAAATACAGGGTTAGTTTTCTATAGCCAGGGTTTTCTACTCATGAATATGAATAACTTTCATTATGGGACCAACTCTGAAATCACGAAAAAATCAGCTGTTTGATTGATTTTGACGAGTTATGCGAACGATTTCGATTCAGCGATTTCAGGTTTGATCCTAAAGTAAAAGTTGTTCTTATTGATGTTGAGTGCAATGATCCCTTAGAGGTTGTGCGTTATTTAAATTACACCTTGTTTATCGTATAGGTAATTGTCCAAAATTTCATGCTTATAGATCCAGCAGTTTAGGCTGTGCGGTGCGTTGTCTGTCAGTGAATGAATGAATTAATTTAACATTTATATTACGTAGAAGTATACCTACCCCTACGGGCTTAGTGGCTAATGTGATTGCTGCATTAGCGAGATTAAGAAAAGATTGATTCTTGGATGGGTGATCAAAATCAAGAGCTTCAAAGTTCTCGTCAATACTAATGTGTAATTGTGTATCATTAATAGAATCTTGAAACGTATGCTTTTTAACGTATGTTTCTTGTAATAGAAAGAATATTACTGTTTAGTGTGTGACTTTTCGAATACTGCCAGTTGGTGTAGTATATTATCTCTTTCGAAAAGTTTTTGTATTATTTTAGATTAATACATACGTAGATGGACAGTCTCAATGATTCCCTGCTGATCTGAGAACGAAGAAAAAATACAGGTGAAGTACAACATCTATGAACTACAAACTATGTAGACGGAATTTGTGCAGTGCGCAAGAGTGGTCACTGCGTTTATGTCTTTTCTATCTATATATCGTGGCCAGAAATCTTAGTGTTGATCATTTCATGAAGTGTTCGGTCATTTGATAAAATGGTTGTGTTTTATGAAATGGCCAGCTAAAATTGACCATATCGTTTAAACGTCAACGTTTAATGATAGTCGAGGTTTGACAATATCAGTAATGTAGGGTATCTGTCGTGGTGCGATCGTAGAACTTGCCACATCGATCGCGACCAACATCGACATTCCCAGCTGACTTATTCAGATTTATATTTGTGAACATGACATTTATTCAGATTTGTTACTGTAGTTGTAATGGCAATCATGTCATTTGTGTCATGTCATAGATTTTTATTTTTATTCCTTTATTAATCATCTAAATAGATTATTTTCTATTTTGTGAATGTGAAAACGTTGCAGGCCCAGTAGACTGTACATTTGTTAACTATTTTCTATTTTGTTAAGTACATGGTAGTTGTTGAAAGGCCTACGTTGTCCTCCCATACCTATTAACACTATTATTTGAAAATATTGTAAAAGCAAATTATTTTTAAAAGACATGGAGCCCTTGATAACCATGGAGTTTCTTGCCGGCTCTTCTCCATAGGAAACGACCAATTTGTAACCGTGCACCTAGCTTCTGACGTTTCATAAGTGCCCATGTAGGTTTATGTGAAATAAAATATTTTGATTTTAATTTTTGATTTTGACCACTGGCCATATCGCAAAGTAGTTGCATTTCACGCCGCTAGTGGCACCCCGATCAAATGAGTTAGGTTAGGTTAGGTTAGAACCCCCCCCGGAGGGTTCCCGCATTGTCGAGGCGGGGGGGCTCAGTAGCCGTGGCTTGGTCACCCACGGTGAAGCGAAGAGGAACCCATGCGGGGGCCGCTCGTCAGGGCTTTTGCCGATAAGCCGACGACGTAGCGGCCAGCGGGTAGGTTGCGGTGGCCGTATGGGCGACACCGCAACTGAGGCGGGCCGCGGTGTCTTATGGGAGGCATCGCGGCTGAGGATTGGAGGCCGCGGCGGGAGAGGAGTGCCGGTATTGCGGTGAGCCGCTCTCCCTACCTTCCGCGGCCTTGACGGGGCCGCCACCGTTTGATGGCGGACGCGGTGGGGCCGCAGGGGAAGAGGAGTGTCGGTATGACGTCGGCCGCTCTCCCTATCCTCTGCGGCCGAAATGGCGGCGGAGCGCGCGCGGGAGGACGACCCTCACGCGGCGCCGCTCCGAAGGCGGAGGAGGGGTCGGAGCAGACGACTCCTCCCAGGTGGGGGCCAGCAGGCAACGGGTGTGGGGGCATCCTTGCCTGTATTGCACAGGCCCCCACCAGTGTTGGACGGGAATGGCCAGGTGTTCCCGGTCATTCCCGTAGCCCCCCATCCGGGGGGGCGTGCGGGGCCCGCCAGCTAGGCGGGCATGCGCCGGGAGGGTTGTGGACGTAAAGGCTGAGCCGGTTTCCCATGGCCCTCCCACCACGGCGATGTGGGAACACTGCTGAGTTTTAGTGGGTATACTGTCATTCCGACAGGAGTCCCACATACCCCGTCTCGTCCCCCACGAGCGGGGATGCATAAAGCATTTCTCAGCGTCAAAAAAAAAAAAAAAAAAAAAAAGGTTAGGTTAGAACTGTGACCAACCGCGGCAGCGGCCGGCGAGCGCTACATATCGCACTTACTTGACTATTTAGTATTCTTATGCCCATTTTCACCAACCTAAAGTGACACTTAAATGATTCCCTA
This sequence comes from Cosmia pyralina, assembly GCA_946251885.1. Taxonomy (NCBI): domain Eukaryota; kingdom Metazoa; phylum Arthropoda; class Insecta; order Lepidoptera; family Noctuidae; genus Cosmia; species Cosmia pyralina. The sequence goes on along the minus strand of OX276342.1, from coordinate 16,279,226 downwards.
AATATTATTGCACTGTTGGATGTTCAACACTCCATGCTGTTAAGCCTACCGTTGAAAATCCAACAGTGCACTTTTATTTAGGGATTCATTTAAGCGTCACTTAGGGTTGGTGAAAATGGGACCCTAAAATTTGAATTACTTAGGTCTATAAGTTCCAGCATTAAAGACATAAGGGGATTATGGGTTTATTTTTAATGTAATAGAGCATATAGAAAAAGAAAATTATGAGAAAACATTAGATATTGTTTTTTCTCATAAAAAATGCTAATTTTGAGGAAATTTTGCGATTTTTTTCTATCGAGCCAAATTGTGTTAATCGTATTTTGACCGTCATAATTTACTAAATAAAATCTTCAATTTTTAATTATAAAAAAAAACAGAGTCAGGCAAAGTAGTTTTTGAGGACAATAATTGATTTTGCATGCAGCCGAATTGCGTCAAAATATCTTCTTTGGGACCCATTTCACCTTAATATAAATTTGAAATCGCCACCAGCGTGGCCGTGGTAATCAATGCTCGTGCCTTCTCTGTATGAGAAGAGGCTGTTGCCCTGCAGTGGGGCAATACTAGGCTGGTATTATTATTATTTTTTGTCTTTGGCTTATCTCGGGACCCTGGGGTCCCGGACCTTTGGAAGGCGTACGAGGGGCCGAAGCCAACTCGCAGAGGCCCCTTAGACAATTTCAAATGACGAGGAGGCACTAGCCGACGATTATCCTTGTATGCACTATGCAAGTGCACCCAAGGACAATCCCCGGTTGGTGCAGGACTATTGCAGAACATGGAAACAAAACACATTGGGCCTATGGGTTTGGGTGGCTACATGGATTGGGTACCTTGAACTATGGAAGAACTATGTCCCCTGCCTGACCAATGTTATATAATATACACAGATAAATTGGCAGGGGGTGACTTGCACACTCAATAATGGGCCCCCGGAAACGGTCGCTAGCACATAGTGACGTAGCGACAAGGGGCAACATGTCCTGAGGTGCTTGAGGAGTGGAGAGGTATTCCACGGCTCTCAGAACAATCCCAGAGCCCGGAAGATGGTCAAGATCCCTACAAGCACTTACTGGAATACTTCCTTCCTCCGAGCACGTTTGCTCTTGCGAATCTCCACTCAAGCCGGCCAATAAAGGCAAGAATGAGGTGGGAGCTCTGTTCCCATCAGTGTTCACTCCAGCCGGCCAATAAAGGCAAGCCAGAGGTGAAGAACAAGACTTCTCCCGGGAAATAGGGTCCGTGGGGTCGCTACTGCCCAACAGCTTGCCACATGCTGCCCTGCGGGTTCATTTATTATTATTATTATTAGAGTCAATATCTTAACTCACCCCACATTTCGAAACATTTGTAATTTTTCCTAAAACTTTTCTATACTCCATTACTAGTCCTCAACTCCAAGACCTGTGCTAATTTACAGTTCTGTTTACCTCGTACTGCTGAAACTTGATGATACACACAAAGGGAAGTAACTGATGCAAGGAGCGTATTTGCCGCGAGAGGTTAATTAACTTTAACGGGTTGCTAAGTTGGTCGGGCAAGTCGCATCCAAGACTGGCGGGAAAACACTTGAGAAGATTACGGAGGTACGAGATTGGTTGGTGATAAAATATATAACTTTTTGATACTTATGAATTGTCTATCTTTGGCTTTCTTTTGGATTATATGAGATTTGCTAAAAAGTATGAGGAGATTACAGGGTTACATGTAATTCGACGTATTCCTTGCAGGACGTCATAGTAGGGTTAAAATGCAACGAATTAAGTCACCAAATGCTCTACCGAAATTCAGTTTTTTTTTTGTAATTTTTGTCTAAGAAAAATATAAATTACGAAAAATGAAATGTTTAATTAGTGATCTTAGCCAAAATTTTAGGTATTTTTCAACTTTTAATAATTAACAAGGATCTGCTACAATATCAGCTACGGTAATAACTTAAATTCCAGTAAAGTTGCGCAGTAAATAATTTTTGAATTGTATTTTTCATAAAAAAAAACTAAAAATCTAACTAACTCAAAAACTATTGAATTTCGGTAGAACATTTGGTGGCTTAATTTGTTGCATTTTAACCCTACTTTGACGTCCTGCGAGGAATATATCGAATTACAAGTAACCCTATATATTATACTCCTTCCAACCATTATTTTAGTTTTGACATAAGCACGCCTATGAAATTCCTTATTTCTTGATAGACACCCATCGATGACCTCTACTATACAAGTACGCTGGACTAAATAAACTATTATAACGCGAATGCTTTTCTAACCGCTCCCGCCACAATCTGCACGCTTTTGGCGGGAACGCCTCTCGTACCCGCTCGGCCAATAAGGGCGAGTCGAAGCTTCTAGAAGATTCTAGAAGCTTCCATAAAAACAAATGACGCGCAGTCTTGTTTTTGACTTTTGCGAGCTGTCTGTCAACCGTCAACTGGACTGTACACATTTTAGATATTTTTACAAAACTTTATCTTCGCCCCGAATCCTATTATTGTTTATTAAAGCACTTACCTAAGATAATGTGTTTATGTTAATCTCTATGAAATGGCAGTTGATTTTTGTGCCGATTCAAAGCGCCCCGCTCGAACGTCTCAGGAACTAAAATTGACACATTGTTGCAAATGGCCGACGACGTGTTGTTTTGGTATGTCTCTCATGTTTTAGGTCTAAATCGTGAAATAAGATTTCTTTTGTGAATTTTGTGTTTACTACGTGATATTTAGAACGTTTTTATCGTGTGAGTATGCATATTTTGTAAAATTTGCTATCTTAAAGGCACCGGATTGACCTTCCACAAGTAAGTGAATTTCAATGTCCCATCTCTAATATTAGTTCCATGGACGCTCACGTTGCTATGAGCGCCAAAATGGCGAAAATCAAATGCTTTCCTTTTCAAAAGTCCAGCGTACTTGTAAATATAAAGTCTCGTTACGCACATAATATTTTCTTAGTGTTAAGACCATAGAAATATCATATATCTATGGTTAAGACTATACATATCCGTGGGTGATATTTTGTGTAAGAGGCTCGTGGCTAAGTAATAATAGCTGCACGGGTCGATCGATCAGGTTAAGCTACGCTTGCCGCGGTCGGCCAGTGGATGATGGGTGACCATCTTTACATACCGAGACCCCCCGTATCTCGGAAAGCATGTTAAGCCGGGTACGGGAAGTAGAAGCCCGAAAGTCTGTAATCAGTCTTACCAAGGGGTATCGTATTACAACTAACTACTAGTAACTGGGTTGTGGAGGTCAGATAGGCAGTCGCTCCATGTAAAATACTGTATCCCGCTGCATCCGGTTAGACTGGAAGCCGACCCCAACATAGCTGGGAAAAGGCTAGGCAGATGATGATGATAGGCGATATCTTGTGTGCTTGTCGAAAAAATTTAAACCAAAATAATATAGGGTAGTTGTATTTTCGATTAAAAATCGTTCGCGTTCGTGCTAGAGGCTCTGGTTTTTAATGAACTGTACCTACCTACTTGGGGCTTACGATTTTAGCATGTCTGAAGGTATATAATTCAGAGCTCATACATAAAAAATATTCTTTGTTACCACGTCAAGTCCGAAAATCATACTCGTACAATAAGGCCGGTTAAATTACTTTGACTCTAGGCATAACTTTGCCCCAAATCGAGACAGATGTTTAGTGTCATTATATCCACACAAAGTTCCGCAAGTACGCGTCTATATCGCCATCTATTAGTTACCGAAGGACATACGACGTTCGGTTGTGTAGTCGCGATACTTCGAGCAGTTTAAAAATTTGTCTCGATTTGGGCCAAAGTAATGCCTTAGGTCAAAGAAACCCGCCCTTAATCATTGTTTTAAAAGAGTTTATGATTCTGCTAATATCAAGTTATTATTTACGTAGGAGCAAAAAAATTACATCGTAAAGTCAGTGTAACCCCTGAAAATAATAAATTGCTTTTTTAGTGCACGATGTATTTCAAGGCTTAGTCCAAAATGTGTTCAATTATTAAAAAGAAAGAATATTGACCAAACGACCCAGTCGTAGCTAGGTCAGCTAGCTTTAAATTGCAAATTGGTAACTTGGTGCTAACTTAGCACTGGAAAACGCTTGTTTAAAACTGAGCAATCAATACTTAATCCATGTAAAAATGTTCCTTGTTCTAATATGATTGGCGTTCTCATCTAGAATAATAATATGATAATAATTATTTATGATTTGTTTATTTACTAACAGATTAATGTAAAGTAGGCTTATGTCCCAGGCCTCCTTTCTGTGAGAGGAAGTGGGCCGTAATCCACTACGCGGGCCTAGTGCGGGTTGGTAGATGACACGTCTTCGATTTTTTGATTTAAGGACATGCCGGTTCCCTCACGATATTGCTCACGATGTTTTCCTTCAGAGAGCAGTGATGATGAAATAATTTACACAAAGTAAAGCGCCTGCCTGGGTTCGAACCTACGACCAACTCGTAAGACGCGGTCGTTAACGATAAACGATGAACGAATGAATGAAACGAATGATGAACGTCATCATATATTTTATACTCATTGTGAAAATGGAAGACCTCTTATCAAAGTGGCGCCAACTGGTGGCGTGAATTATCATGAAAAGCCTCATTAATTCGGCCATCGACATCTAAGTGCACCCTGAGACAATACAAATCAAATAAAACATCGTCTCCTCTGTGAAGTATCTCTTAATAAGCTGTGAGCACCCGAACCGTCTGCGTAGGCACTAACTTGTAATAGTAGGTGCACTTGATTAAGTCTACATGAGGGAAAGTCGGACTGTCCGGTGAGAGCATACTATGCCTGAAGGATCTACTTATACTGACTTTGTGTGGGTGGTACTACGGGGAGGTAGTGTTATGTACTAGAATTTGTAATAGTTTATGTGGGATGAATAATCGACATAATCAGTGTGCATAATAAACATAACATCACGCCTGTATTCCACGAAAGGTAAGCAGAGGTGTAATTAGTTATGCGAAAAGGCATAAAGAGTCTTTTTTAATTGATCAGACACTCATGTAATGTATTTGGCAGTTGATTGATAACCATATTGCAAGTTTACAAATTAAATATTCCATATGTTTCATCCCTTAACAACATTCCCTAGATATTTTTTTTATTTTATTAGTACCTAAGTATATCAAAAATAAACAGAAATAAATTAACATTTAACATACTGTTACAATTGTACTATACTGTTCCTTTTCTAAAAGCAACAATGCCTTACACCGAAACCAAAAATAAGTATGCTAGTAAAAGTTCCGCTGACGAAACTGTTTCACACAAGAACTTCACTTACCAAAACGCGAGTTTGAATCGAGAACTCGAAGTACATGCAACAAAATCAGATCCAAAGTCTGTTAGTTAGGAAGTCGAGAACTTAGCTCTTACGTAGTAAACCGAAACTTGTATAGTTGTAACTTTAGTAAACAACCACCTAGTTAACACTTATTGATACTTAACGTTTACTTGAAAACTCGACGACTTATTGTTATCGTGGATAAGTTTGCCTGTTTGCATTTCGTACAAAAGATATGGAAGTTTCATGTCGGAATGATATTTGTTAAAGTTAGCAGCGACTGTCTTGGTTTCTGTGGGTTCAGGTTTTCAGGCGATTTTATTGAAGTTCGATATAAGTAACTTGAGTACATAGATAGAGCACTCTTTATTGTGCACACCATAAAAATCTAGAGTCGAGATCGATCGAGATCTTTTAGTTTGTTCGTAGAAAGCGTGCCAATGAATGTATCTAAATTTTCTAAGAAAACCAGCCTCTGCAAAAGTTTCACCATGAAAAATCAGGTAAAGTGAGCTTGAAGAGATCTGTGGTCTTAGTGCGAGTTTCATGCGCGGGTTGTTTCACGTCCACTTAACGCACGCGGTATACGTCAAAAATGGCGCTAACTATCGTCAAACCAAAAAAACCGTTGTTTCACAGACAATCGGTTTTTTTGCAGTGTGTTTCGCTTTGTATTTAACGAACGTTAAACATCTTACGCCGTCATTATTTAACGTATACACGTGTTACGTTAACTAACCGTTTGAAACAACCGGCCCTTACTCGATCTTGTTTATGTTGACGTTAGCTTACGTCAATTTGTATGGAATAATTGTGTTTCCCGTTATAGTCACCAGACGGCGCTTATTCATTTTCAGTACAAATTGAAGTTTACGTTATCGTGATCGAGTACTTATAAAAACTCGCACTAAGGCCGCTGTCATCCCACCTGACGCTAAGGCTTGACAGCTCACTTCAAACTCACTTCACCTAAGTTTTCACGGTGACATTTTTATAGAATAGCACTGCAGAACTTTCCTGGTGTTAGATCATTGATCTTTTGTCATAGAAAGCTTTCCATTTTCAAACTTGCTGTCAGTATCTGTTCCAACTCTGTTCCTCTGTTTCTCTAAGATCGGGAGAAGCTCTTTAGTTTGACTTACTCTTTTTTTCAGCTTACTTTGTGGCCTATAGACTAGACTAGACTAGACTAGACTAGACTAGACCACTACTAAGTTTACCTAAGCATTTTCTATCTGAATTAGGATGAATGAAGTACAAACTCAACGTACCCTTATGCGGCATCTTCCAGAAAGCTTCTGCCGCCGTGGTGGGTTCCCGCGGCGGCGCGACCAGCCCGCCGACCAGCGTGGTGGCGGCGTGCGCGGGCGCCGGCGCCGGCCGCCCCCAGCCCCCGTGGAGAGCCACCCCGTAAACCTGACCCCACACCACCCTCTATTCCCAATTAACCCCGCCGAACACTCCCACTCTAATTTTACCCCAAAAATCTCTAAGCGCACGCGCACTTTAAAACTTATGCGGCATCTCTTCGTGACCTGCGAACAAAGAAATTCACGTTTAAAGAAATTTATTGACCCCAATCTAACATTAGACAATCGCATCATCAATTACAATCAAGGCTCGTCATTACGCTCCTTTGAAGCCTTCTCGTTCCGTCTCTTTTTCTCTTTCCCCTTTTTGTACTTGAAAGAAAGAGTGCAGAGATACTAATTGGTAGATGATGCTGCTGAATTGTGTGTTAGTTGGAAAGCGCCATCTATTGTTGCATAGTACAAATAGTCAGTTGGTTCGTGAGTGCCGATAATGATCGATGTTAGATGGTAGTAATGAAGTTAGATGCAAAGATATTGTGTGTATGCCACCCATCGAGCTCCGAACGGTAGTCGGCTCCGTACGTTTTTGTTTCCTTTTATTGTTTGACGAAGATGTCGGCATGATTAGACCATGTGAGATGACTTACATAATGTGTAGCGAGATTTGTATTCAGAGAATCGCGATGCCATTTGTTCGAATCAATAATTGATCGATTGATAAAAAGCTTGACACAGTAATTTATGATTTATTGCTAAAACATTTCACGATGCGTTTTCTTTTTGTTTGTGTTAAGCTTCTGTAGTTATCTTGTAACAGTTAAGGCCCTACATCGAAGCGTAGTTTAGCTCGGTGTGTAAGTGAAATGGCGTTATGGCTGTCTAGTTTGATGCGCGATATAGAAGACTCACGCGCACCGGAATTTAAAAGCGCTTCGTTTAAATGTAGATTTATGACTAAATGCTATACCTACTTAAGTCATTTAGCTTAGTAAGTTCTTAACATATTTAAATTCCTACTATTTAAAGAAAATTTTACTGCACAAAAGAAACATATAAAAAAAGGAGGATTCTGCGCCTCGCGTATCGAAAGTGAAGCACCGTGCCGATCTATGTGTGCGTGATTTGACATGTCACATAATGGCGGTCGGCATACTATGATGTAAATGTGTGCGTGAGGCGCATGTTTGTACAAACGGTCCCGGCATACTTACTCTGCTTCACTTTCGATATTCGTCGCGAAAAGTCCATCTTTTTTTTCCAACTTTGGAATTTTTTTCTATCGAAAAAATTTCAAGTACCTAATCATGTTTCGGTTTTAGTACAGCAGTAGACAATATAGTCTAATAACACTTACGGAAAATCCAAATGATTTTAACTTTAAACATTTGGTTTTATATGAATTTTAAAAACACAAAATTATCGTTATATCCCTAAAACAAGTATTTTCTGCATGATAATATTACCTAAATATGAGAAAACAAAGGCCTGAAAAGAACAGAATTTCAGGTACCAATATTTTTATGTTAGACTAAACACAGATTCTTTGATCGAACCCTAATGTCTCAGATATTTTGCGTTCAACATTAATAACATTTATTTGGATGAACGAAAAATTCTGCTTTTGATTTAAGTACCTACATCTGAGAGAAAATAAAAAACTAAGCACGTAAGACATGACATGAGTAGGTAAAGTATTTGATAAAAAATATCTCAGGAGAGTACTCGAACTCTTTATAGGCAAATCCACTATTGGTATTACATAAGTCAGAACCTCACAGGTATACGTATTGGGACGCGTATTTGATCTTTTCAAGCTGACGATCGAATGATTTTACTTTGATATATTTTCCCCTTCGGAGTAAGGTACAATGGCCAAAAGGAGACTGGGGGTCGCCTAAATTGAACTCTCACTTTGAGCCTAGTCAAAGCAAAGCAAGGGTCTAAAGTGGCACGACTAATATAAAGTCACCGAGTACCGGCGTGTGTTTGGACACTAATAGCAAACCTCCCCTGTTGAGATCCGGAAGAATAAAGGTGTGTTCCAAGAGGTTGCCACGAAGTTTTGATTGGATTTATTAGACATTGATGCTGTGTGTTATAAGCGTGTTTTCATGGTAATTTCCCGAATCAGGAAAAAATATTTAATCAGCACTATTGGTTAAAATAAAGGGGTATCGTGTTACCCTGTAATTGGGTTGTGAAGGTCAGATAGGCAGTCGCTTCTTGTAAAATACTGCATAATAATGAATAACAATTCAGCTGCATCTGTTATGACTGGAAACTGACTTGGAGTCGGCTTCACAGCTGGGAAAAGGCTAGGTAGAAGAAAATATTAGTTAAAAGAAAGCTTCTGAAATTGAGGACAATTATTGGCAATCATATGTTTCTCTCTTCAAATATTCTTTCGTAAAAATCATTCACTTCTACGAAAAAAGAATATATCAAACTGCCTCCACATAATCAGCGGGCGCATGAATAACAAATATGATACAGCTGACCAATCGAAGGCGTTATCTAGCAGCGCGATCGGCGGCGTCTTTATACTCAATCTTTTATCTGTACCACACTGACGGTGTCCAGTTACTGGCAACTCGGAAACTGTTTCTAATTAACGTTATTAGACGTCTGTGGAGTGGTAAAGAGTTTGTGATTGCTTGACTTTTTAAGAGGTTATGCTTAAGAAATTAGTGGGAAAATTGTCTTTTTTATAAGATTATACATTTATGCGGACTATTAAGTTATTGGGAGTTGGATATTATAGAACCTAGTAGATTTAAGATACTTAAAAATTATCAATGTTCTAGTACATTTGCACGATATTTTGGGCAGAGTTGCATAATCCAAAAATAGTTGCATATTTTTCTTTTTACTGTTTTGGTTTTAAAACGTTTTTAGTGAATGTTGCAATAGTCTCGATGAAATATACATGTAAATAGGGGCAATGACGTTTTTGAAGAACTATTGTCAGGTTTAAAAATTTTATACAATGAAAACAAAAAAAAAAAACAAAAATTTTTTGAGCTTTGACAAAACTTTCAAATAAAATCGGAAAACTTTCCAAAAAACTTTTCACATCAGAATTAAACTTGGAACATTTACAGTAAAACTTTATATCAAAATGTAAAGAGCCATGTTTTCTGTAACAATAAAATCTGCATAGAAGAATCTCATTTGCAACTTTTCAGACGCACACAGCACACAGTGTAAAAAATGTCAGAAGGAAAAAAATACATAAACGTCGGGGAATGTTAAAAAAATACAGTTTTTCGTTGTAAGTGGCCGTCTGGTTTCGTCAAAGGGGTCCGGAGACTGCATGCAAAGCACTCTAAACGGGGATAAAGTCGTCGGCAACGATTTTAAATTCTAGCTTAGCTCGCCCCGCAGATAATGTTGGCATGTCGATAAGTTCTCTGTTATTCTGCTGTGGCGAACAGTAATAGGAATTTGCTTTTATGGTAATTGTGCTACTGGAGTTTATATAGTATAATGCTCTGTTTTTAGGTCCGGTTTGTAACTCAGGTTGTTTAGGAGAATCGGTGGTGTTATGTGTATGTTACTTAGATTTTAGGCCTAATTCTTACTGTGATTATTTAATTTGTATTGCATTTAATACCGACTACTATTCAATAAAAAAATAAGACCGTGTTCGGCTGCAATAATTATAACTACAGAAAAAATATTAAGAAAGACTTTGATGCGATGCGATGTCTTGAAAGTTCACGTCGCATAAATTACCTAATAAATTATTATGTTTTGTAATAAATCGGTGTTATTCACTCATTTCCTTCTTATCTCCAAACGCAACATACAAAACCTAAGAATTTACGAAAAAAAAAAAATGACAAACCCGATTTAAACTCAGCACTAACGTATTCCATACTCCTAACGATCCGATGTCTGGGCTGCGCCTCATTAGACCCGCTTTGATTCAGCCACGTTTCTCGCAGGTACGGCTAATGCCTCACTCTTTACTCAAATGAATACATTTCTAATCGTATACACTTTTTTCTGGGATTACTATTTGTGAGGGATTGGAAAGCAAACGATTTTCCTTTAAAAGATTTATATTGGTTAAGAAAATCTACCGGAAATTTATTAATGTGTTCTTTCATTAGCTTTTGGAATGCGGAACTGAAAAATGTAGATGATAAGTTCAAAAACTGATGCTCCAAACAGTAGGACACTTAAAAATAAAAATCAAAGAAAAACTTGACTTCTTCACCATCATTTTAGATTGACAAGTGACATTTCCTTTATCAAAGCAAAAAAAACACAACTAGTGATGTATCAAAGCAGCCGCCACTTACAGACGCACGTGCGTTGATCCTAACAAAAATTCACATACAAAACATATACCATTTCGCTGAGTGCTCTTACTGGCTTAAGTTGCAACGTCAAAGCCAGGCCTCTTCCTTTTCACTACGTTTTTAAAATAAAACAGCCTTTCTGTATACGTACATAATTAACAGTGATGTGGCTCTGCAAAGTTTTTAGAGTAAACGAACGCAATGCTTAATGCGTTCTTTGAGTTTTCGAGTGTCATCGTACTCGCATCGCGGATTTTTTTTCCTTTTTTGGTTTTGTTGTTTTTTTTTTCAAATGACGAAGCTAAGGCTTGTAATTACAGTCTGTGATATTTCACAGACTGTAATTACAAGCCTTAGCTTCGTCATTCGTCAATAGTGGATCTCTTGAATTCTTACATGGTGAATTCAAAAAATTCTGAAATTACGTATCTTTTCGCTGCACTGTGTGGTAAGTCATTAAAATATGTGGACATAATTTTTCGTTTTGTTTGAGAATAACAGATTAAACAAACATTATTAAAATAACTGTTCCTTTACATCATAAGCTACCGAATACCGCCGAAAGGTGCCGTCAAGTCTATACAGTTCTCTCAGAATAGAAATAAATTACAATCTCTCGGTGCATTGCGGCCTTTAGTACGGCCAGCAAAGCTCTCCCGCCGATTTGTTACATTGATTTCTAACTGACATGTACAGACAGCATCGGTATGGAAATGAAGTTTGAATTAAATTAAGTTATGACTTCTAGCTAGTGAGCAGTTGTCTAGACTGTTGTTTTCATTGGGTATTGATCGATTAGTGAGCGGTTTTTAATTTGAACTCTGTTGTTTTATGCGGATTATCGATTGGGTGTTATTACTCTTGCAAAATTCATTTGGTATCATCGGTTTTGAATACTTTACAGTGCAATAATTGAATGGAAGTAAAACAAAATTTTGGTCTACATTTCACTTTGTTAGCGTCAAAAACTCAGTTTTAATTTCTCTGTATTTTTTCGCTAGCTTTAATCCATGGCATTTAAAAAATTACCACCACAATTTGTCTGCTAACGTTACAAGCGCCTGATTCGACAACCGCACACAACAGTAGGTTACCACGTAACTTCGGCACGATAAATCAATCGTACCATTGTGACGTACAGAATAAGGCCTCCTCACCTACACAGTGGGTAAAAAAGCACGCTTGGTAGAAAAAAGTATAAAAATATCAGGTGTAAAGATTTCTGTGAGGCATTTGAAAGTGATTTGTGAGCTAATTTTTATAATATACTCTTGATGAGTGTAAGTTACGTTTGATGGTGAAGGTATGCGGAGTTTTGGTATGATAGATAGGTACGTCATTAAAAATAAATAAATGCTTCGTATTAACTCGTAGCTTTAAGTTCACTGAAGTTATTGAGTTTTGTGCAATCACAGACACTTTGTTTCCCATAGATACCGTTTGCCATTGATTGATGTTTTGCCAATTTGGTAATCTTAGTAAATGTTCATCTAGCTAAAATACCTATTAGTTTCGAATGATTTACAAGAGTATAGAGCGCTAAAAAAGTGAGTAAACTATTTTATTTAGGGCTGATTTTTCAATAGGCAGATACAGTCACACCAACTTATCTGTTAAAGTTATTTCCCCGAAAAATGGAAGTGAATAAAGAATAGATAAATAGAGAAGTAGGTAATAAGTGGGAGTCCCACCCACTGAATATACTCGTATGATGATGGATAAAAGAAAGATAAAGTATGAAGCATGGAAGTACGAGAGGCATGCACGCGAGAGCTTGTATGGATGAGACATAGATATAAAATAGGCGCCAATTACGTTGGCGGAACTAGTCTGGAAACAATAAAAAAAAAAAAAAAAAAACTTATCTGTGAACTGAAAGGGGACGGCACCGTCGATTCAGTGTTGCTAATTAATATAAGGTGGCCAAAATTGAGTAAGTTTTCAAGAAGGAAATTTCACATTAGACATAATCGTTTAATAAGAATTACAGTTTTTACGAATTAAAAACAATGATACCTATTTAAAAATAATAAAATAACATGACGGCCGTAGTTCCAATTTTCGCCATTTCACAGATAAGTTGATAGGAGTGTAACTTTTACCTGAAGAATAAATATGACAGTTTGACATATTTTCAATACATAAGCTGTCATATCGCCATATTTATTCCTCAAATAAAAATTATTTGACTATTAAACAATCAGCCCTTAGCATAATTAACAGAGTATCGGTTTATTCGCTTTTTTATCACAGATAACTGGCATAATAATAAATAATTTCTGCGTACCACATCCATATTTTTCCAACCAAGTTTAAACACTTAATAGTTATTTTCAACACAATATACTTAACTTAATATAATAGCGATAACCGGCTTTACATAAATAAATTACAAAGCCAAATTAGCTGCACATTCTGTGCAAGAACGCTTTAAAATTTAATAACCATTTTATTAATGAATCTGTTTTTAAAATGTCATCGACGAATTCAAACGGACATTATGTCGGCCTTAAAACAAATAAAAGATATAAGGAAGATACATCAAAAGCTTTTTACCTTTAAAAAAGGCTCTATCTTAATCCTTATTAAGCCTCATCATGGGAAGGGTGATGCTATTGAGATCGAGAAGGTGTTATTTTGAGCCCATCACAGATTATATTTATTTAATTTTTTTTGACTAATAAGAATTAGAAATCGTAACACTGGGAGTCGGCTTTATTAAAGAGATTATTAAACATTTAGGCTTAGGTTTATTAATATTAATGTCGTTTGGAACTTGTGGTATTTTTTCTACAATGACTTCCTTTATTTAAAAACGGCCAAGTGCATGTCGGACCACGCACTATTAAGGGTTCCGTAGGTGAAAAGAATTTATCCCAAAAACAAACTTAATATTGCAATCCCAAAAAAAATTGATTTCTGTGATAAAATTACAAATTTACAATTTTTGGACTTTTTCTTTTACTCATGCCTTGCTTCTTGCCAAATTTCATGATTCTAGGGCCGTATAGGTTTTGATTTACTTGCGAGTATCAAAATATGTCACATAAATGGCCGTATTTATTTATTGCGTTGACTTAGAAGCTTGATTTTTTTAGATCTCCAAGAAACCATAAACCTACGTATTTGATACTAATTACAACTTGATACGTCTACGCGTTCCTGAGAAAAATGGACTGGACAGACTGACAGACTGACAGACAGACAGACAGACAGACAGACGGACAACGAAGTGATCCTACAAGGGTTCCGTTTTTTCATTTTGAGGTATGGAACCCTAAAAAAACTAGCTGCGCTTATTTTTTAAAGCTGCGGATTTTTAAAGTTTTATGAAAATTTAAAAAAAAATACCTGCCGCTGGTTTTATGCCGCGGTCGTAACTAATATCAAAGTAAAAAAACCCTTGTATCGATTACTGAACTTAAGATGTCAAAGGTACATTAACAAGAGTAGCAAAATTACATTTAGCACCGTGTAATGACAGCATGTGAGAATTCTTTGCGAAACTATCAATGGTTATGTCTCTCTTTGTCAAAAATATGTCATTAATACACGGAAAAAAATTGTCAAAGTGCTGCGAGGCACCCCTGGGAGTTGTTACATAATAGGGATGTCAACACTCCAGCCCGATGGCTTTTCAAGTATAAATAATAGTCGATGTAACATTTGAATAGTGCTACTTTTGCAATACTTACTTTGTCGGTACGCTTGAATTGATTTACAAGTTTCGATTTATTGATTTTTCTGTTATTATCGTCAAGCCGTATGTGTATGTCGGCATTTTTTTTAATGTGATCGTAAATGGAGTTTATGATTTTGGTAAAATATAACTTATTTTTATGTCACATCGATACATTGCACGCCCTTTTTTTCTTTTACGAATAAATCTCTACTTTACTTAAAACTTATTAGCTATGAGATTTTTATGTTCTAGTATTAATAAAGTGCAGATATAATCTGTAGAGTCCATTGAAAAAACGATTATTCATTCCAAGAAAATCCTGAATACCCAAAATGCCATGCAATACCTACTATAATTTTCTCGTCACTCTAAATAGGTACTAAAACAAACTTCAACTATCTTACAATATACAAGAGGAACATCTTTAGCAAAATTACCCGGTCCTACGTCACTGTCACCCATTGTACTTCAAGTATCGGTTACCGCAAAAATTATTCGGTCTCACAATACTTCCCATCTGTATTTAACGAAATTATCTATTCGGACAACATTCACAATAGAACCTATTCGATATTTCAAACTCGGCAACTTCAAAGATATTCTCGAATTTGTTTGTCTGTTTGCTTTTTCGAAAGCTTTGTTTACTGAAAAATGTTAATGTGATTTTTTTCTGACGATTTATATGGAAATAATGTTTAAAGTTTTTAGGCAAAAAGATATATAGGTAATTTAAATAATTATGAAATGTAAGGGTTTTTTTTGTCTAGATAATTTGTGTGGAAAACATGAAAAAAAAAAAATTAAAATTAAAAAAAAAAAGTTAATTGAAGAGATGCATCATCTGATGGCTGATGCTTTAAATATTTTCGATGTTCATAAATATTTATTAAAGCTTAATTTTCACACGATACAATTTTCTTCCTGGCATTTTTCGTATTTTATGGCCTTTTCGATAGTATTTTAAACCGGACATCTACTTTTTATAAACAATATTGATAAGATTTTTAATTGCATCATGTCCCAGCAAATAGACTAATTATTATATTTTTACAAATGCTAGGCCAAAAAGTATTATGTTACCACAAAAACGAACAATAAGACCAAATGTTTACTATTACAAATTATACCCAACAATGCAGTTTGAATTAAATGATTCAATTACTTTACAAAAAGTCGGTAAGATAGGCCAAACAGAAATATCAGGTTACATTTATGGGGAAGCTGGGTATATGGGACACAGGTAGGTTAATGTTGTCTTTGGTTATAAAAAACATTGTAAAAGATAGTCATGAGGTTTGCAACTTTTTCTTTAGAAATTAACATTCAGTAATATAATGCATTTTTATACCTAACTGAAATTAAAATTATTTTCACACGATTTTGTTTGTGGTAATAAAAATGTTTGTTAAGGACGCTGTTACAAATGGGTAGTCAAATCCTTACTTTTTTACACAAAAGTAAGTTTATTAAATAAAATGCTTTGCATTCTTAAAATGTTTTTTGGCCGAATTGTTGATAGATGTGCATGGTACGATTCTGACCCATAAATATAATTTTAGATAGGTACAGCTTCTCAATAAATGTACCGAAATGAAAATTTTTACTTCGGTACATTTATTGAGAAACTGTACCTATATAAAATTATATTTATAGTTCAGAATCGTACCATGCACATCTATCAACAATTCGGCCAAAAAACATTTTAAGAATGCAAAGCATTTTATTTAATAAACTTACTTTTGAGTAAAAAAGTAATGATTTGACTACCCATTTGTAACAGCGTCCTTAATACCAAGTAAGTGCAAAAAATTACTGAAGATTGGTAAATAAACCTAACAGAGTTTTCCTTGTTTTTCCGGATGATACTCGTAAATAACTTATCGATCTTTATTACGCAAAAGTCTATTTTATTTATATTTGTGATAAATACAAAGCATAAATATAATTTACAAACTATTGTGTATTAATACATCTTAGCAAGAAAATATGGAGTCATCAGCCTACTATTTGCACAATTATATTCTATTGGGCAGTCATAACGTTAATTCCTATTGCAAATTAATTTGTTACTTGATTAAAAATACAAATAAAATATTTGGAAGTTTAAGTAATATACATCCATCATTGAAAAGGGTATAAATCACTTTGTTTATTTTTTCGGGATGTTCCGGTTTCTGTGTAGAGCTTTTCGAGCGGAAAAGTTTCCTTGAAACAAGCAACTTGTGCCTGAAAGTGGCCACCGGCAGAAACCACTATGTTGGTGCAGGTAAGTTGTTGAAAAATTCAGATTTCTGGTGTCCCGACTATTGGCCTAGTCTTAATATTACATGAACACCTACCTAAAGACGGATTCAGCGTCACAGTAGCATCAATGAACTCACTCAAAAGTCCGCAACACAAATTCACTAAAAACTAAAAAACTACACAGTCCTTGATATGGATGCGGCGACGCGTGATCTTATAACCGGAATTCTTTAATTTGACAAGTTTCTAAACGCACCCGATGGTCAGTGTAGCGCGTAATCATCGAATACCCTAAGTATTGAGTGAGAGCACGCTCGGAGGCTGCGAACCGTTCACGATGTCACGGCTCGCTTGCGACTGGCCAAGCCATCTGATTCCAAGTCAGCCGTGTGAGCATGACTGGGGGCGGGGCCTAGAGGGGACGAGTTGTGCCGACTTGTTCGCGTTCACCCTAGGGTGGGTGACGCACACACACAAGCCCGCACACAGACAAACGCTCGTGTCATACCAACGCCCACATTCATGCGGCTACGGCAGTCGCTTCGAGCATGCTGTATAACACCGTCCTTAGCTTTCCCGTTTATTGTTCTAGTATATAGTTGTAATAATATTTAAATGGTGTCTCAGCGTTAAGTGTGGAATGTGGATAAATGAGCCAAAATTATATTTGCCGTAAAATGGATGCAGTTTGTTTTCTAGTGATTTTTCAGTTTGTTTTTGGAGATAGTTTCAGGTTATTATTGTTGTGGGTGTCTAATATCATTGCCTGTAAATGAAAAATAAAGGCTGTGGTAAATTTTCACTTATATGAGTTGTGGCTCTATAAAATCGGGATAATATGGACCACAGACAAACCCCAAACTTTTTGACGACTTAAACCTGCTAAGCATCCCACGTACCCACTGTAACTGAAGCATTACGATCGTAAAGTGCGATAAAATTTTTACTACCCTCCTGCCAGCACCCACAGGTTTATGTTCACGACCTACTATAATGGGGGGTGTAAAAAGTCCGCTAGCTAAGCTCAAAGGGGTACTAAAAGAGAACCTAGTTTCCAACAGAGTTTTCGCTAAAAAGTAATGTCATTTTTCATTGTTTTTTGGGTTTGGGTTTCACAAGTCAAGTTATAAAGTTTTGGGTTACGTTTAGCTGCTATGCTACACTGTCTTTACTCATAAAAGAGTCCATATTTCTAGATATTGAAACTCCTCCGTGCCTCGGAAAGCACGTTAAGCCGTTGGTCCGGCTGTCATTCGTGGATCTTTGACAGTCGTTAAGGGTCGTCAGTAGCCCGAAAGTCTGACAACTAATCTTACCAAGTGGTATCATATTACCCAGTTACTAGGTTGTGGAGGTCAGATAGGCAGTCTCTCCACGTAAAATACTGGTATTCAGCTGCAAGCCGACCCCAATATAATTGGCTAGGCAGATTGATTTCTAGATATTGAAAAACCCAAAGTCTCAGTTCACCCTTTAGTTACTTGCCTATAACCTGATAGGAACATCTGAAACATATAATATTATCTAACGTTAACACAACATCACCCCATTCCACCAATAATACCAAGTATGGGCCAAATGTAAAACATATCTGAAATTAACAAACTGAAGCAATAATACAATAGGAACTTACTGATACACCCACACTACCCAAAACTGTAAACTAAAATAATCACTCTTTGTAAAGAAAACTTCATAATCAGCCTATAATGCTCCCACTGCTGGGACACAGGCCTCTTCTCTGTGAGAGGGAGTGGGCCGTAATCCACCACGTGGGCCCAGTGAGGCTTGGTAGATGTCACATGTCTTCGAATTTTTGGTTCTAGGATATGCCGGTTTCCTCACGATGTTTTCCTTCACCGTTTTGAGAGCAGTGGCGATGAAATAATTTATACAAAGTTCGTCTCCATGCAAGTTTATTCTACAAAGAGTGTTTGTATGTGAAGGATTCAAAGATAGGAAAAACCTGCAATGTACAGCATAATAATGAATGATTGATAGTAAGCATCTGGAACACATTCTTCCCCTTGAATCCACCTCAACTTGTATCCAACACTGACATTGACCTCCACAAGCTTGGTAAAGCCAATACTTACCGTAAAAACAATTAGGAATTTTAAAACCTATTTACAAAAATATACGGACCCTAAGAACGGATGTGCGTTGGACGTGCGTTGAGCATATTCAAACCAAACCTAGATTCCCCAGCAACATTGAACTCTACAGACAATCTCAACATTGAATGTCATTACCATCTTACAAGCCTCATTCACTCCTAAATCTATCTAAAAATAGTTCCCTACTAACATGAATGAAAACGAGCAATGTACCAGCAAAACAAAAACATGACGCAAGTACAGTCACACGCAATTAATTGACAGTCATAAAGTACAACGTGATACCTCGCAAAATCAACAAAACGGTTTCGTACGCCGCCGCCGCCTCTCAACAATGGCGGCCACGCGGCAATCGTCACGCCGCTCAGCACAAGAATGACTTAGCCCTAATTCATATCAGCCTAATTTCACGCCTGCTCATACTTATTGTGAGATTTCGCGATACCATGTCACGGTATTCGACACGGCTGGTTACTGATTGAGCCGTCATTTTTTTTAACCCACGCTACGGTCAAAGGTGGTCGTGTTTTTCAACCAAATATACCTTTTTAGCTTAGTTTGTTTGCCAAATCTTCGATACAATGCTCCAGTTAGGTGCTTAATTTAAAATTTTGTTCAACCCATATTAATTCAACCATTAACATCGTTGTACTCGGACAATAGAAGTTACGGCCGATTTACTAAAAAATAAATAATGGAACTTTTTCTCGTATAAAGAAAGTGTTTGTCTAAGAACAATGTGGGGTACCACAGCGGGACATCTAGATACGCGGGGCTAAAGTATTTTCTTTACATTTTTTTATTTGCACTCATACCTTGGGTGAATAGATTTGGATCCTTAATTTACGCATCGATAGGCTTATTTTGTAGTTTCGCATTTGTAAGGGATAGTTCTTCGGGCGCGTTTTGTAACATTGCGTTTGTGAGGCGAGCAATCGAGCCGTTGTGCAAAATAACGACGATGGGTTTAAAAGGGCGTTCAAGGACTTTAATGTTATGTTACTCATAACACAAACAACTAATTAGGGTCTTCTATCGAAGAGACATATCAATACTTTCAGCGAAGTGCTTTATAGATTACTCTCACATTCATAAATCTCTTACAACTTTGCAAATAACAGTTTCAAATGACCCAAAAAAAAACGCCTACTATCCTTATTTACCCAAACAAGCTCCTAAAACTAATATCTCCAATCCCAAATGATCTGCAATTGGCAAAAACCCATAAATCAGTACATCAGGCTAGGGCTGGCTCGTCGTTCGCAGCTGCTGCACCTTACACGCATCAGTGGCGACTCACAACATCCCGTGCACGGCTTAAGTAACGAATGCTTTGTGCATGCCGATAGATTTGGTGGCAGCCCTAAGGGAGGAGAGGTAGCGGATTTAATGAAAATGGTGGGTCTCCTTCTTAGTTTCGTTTTCATGGGACATCTATGGTACATAAACTATTTGGGCCCAGTAGTTGGCCACATTTATTGTGGAGTCAGAGGTGTTGGGTGTAAAAATGGTGGGTATTAAAGCTAAAGAATGCCCAAATACTCAATGGCTAGACGGAAAATGAGAACTGCTCTGGCCTACACACATTTAAGAAATCGCTAAAATCATGATTAAGATCAAAATAAATCGAACCAATCCAGGAAATTAGAAGTTTCACTATTAGCGTTTTAAAAAAGTAAATAAAACAGGTAAAACCATTTTCATTCATGGCAAACTTCGATACACAGAATTTTTCAAAATTGAAAATGAAATACGAATCTATTAGAAAAAAGTCATATATGTTATCTACAGATCAGAAAAACGCCACCTCCTATAAATTATACCACATTATCATATTAAAAAAGAACGAGAATCCTTTTCAGCGATAGGTTACAGATTAGACGGGGATGCAGTCAATTTGACGCGCGGTGTCTTCCGCAAACCACCGCGGTTTTTTTGCGGTTCCTTACTTATGTCGCTTTCGCGGCTGGCGGACAAAAGGGTTATTGTGTTTTCACATCTATTGGTATCAGTTTATAGATAAAAAAGTATTTTTTAGTTCTGTATCTTTAGAATAGATTTTGATGCAATAATTAATAGGAATACTGCGATGATAAGCCTAGTTTCTTACCTTGGATCATATTGGTCCTCTTCTGTGATGAGCGTAACTAATTCCTTCATATTTTTGGAGCGATCGAAGTCTTGTTGTGAACCTCAAGATGCTGAGTACATTGGTATATTCAATGTAGGGAACTCAATCAGGCTAACAAAAAAAATACAGCAATGGACGTTCAGTGTTGTGTGTGTATTTGATACGAAGGCATTGGGAAATAAGCCAGTCTATATAAACCTTGAAGAGAGTCCAGAATAGACATGTGTGTGCCTGCCTGTCTACCTATATTTATGATATAGCTATCCATACATATAATTAGATCTATCACTTAATTATATGTATGGATAGCTAAATCTATTTATATTCTACGACCTTTTCACTTAACACGATTTGCGCTCGTCTTCCACCTGTAGCCGCTCACACGAGCGCGGTGTGAATCTCATTTTACCTAAAATTGTACGTGGTATGAGTTCTATACCAAGAAAATATTTTTTTTATTATTACTTAATAGTGATGGAACAACGTTAATAATAAAAAAAATATTTTCTTGGTATAGAACTCATACCACGTACAATATTAGGTAAAATGACTCACGGACCCGATTCACACCGCGCTCGTGTGAGGGGGTAGGAAGACTTTCTCGAATTTCTTAGTAGGTTTTGTAACAATCACGCTTTTTTATCAATCATCAATTCAGCCGACAGACGTCCACTGTCCACACAGGACCCCAAGCACCGCCACTTCGACCGCTTCTGTGCTTCTCGCATCCAGCGGATTCCTGCGATGTTCACAAGGTCACCATTTTTTTTATCAATATTATCCTACAAATAGGTACTGATCAGATCAGAAGATCAACAAGAAAACTATTAAAGATGCTTTAACCACTATGTAAGAAAAAAAACTGCTACGATTTTTGCTTGCCATTATCATTATCTGCCTAGTCTTTTCCCAACGGCTTCCAGTCTAATCGGATGCAGCTGAATATTTATCAGTATTTTACATGGTGCGACTGCCTATCTAACCTCCACTCTTCCTCAGTTATTGCTTGATATCAGAATGGATTAAATAACAAAACAAAGACTGATCTTATTCCAGGATTATAAGCACAACAAATATAACAAAAACAGCCCCTAATGTACCAGGGATACATAGCCGAAAAACAATAGTATTTAGTATTCAACTTAATGATATGTACCCTCGAAGGAGGCCGTAAATGAGGTTCTGAATTCATACCGACGTTGCATCTGTAATAATTACGAGGGGAATATAATTTAAATTGACTCAACTATTTATGAATATACATTTAACGGTTTTTTTTCTTTCTTTATATATTTTGGACGAGTGGTTTCACACGGTTTGAGTATTTTTAGAAGTTTTAGTGTTAAGTATTTAGCTACTTGAAATAGGTTGAAAAAACTTTAGGTTAGTGAAACAGGTAAAGTTAACTAACCTATATGAAAAACCACCCAGTATAAGAAAAGAAAAACAACATGTTTCACTAAGAATCTTGAATTTTAATACACCAATAAATGTTAAAAACAAAATAGCAAGATCAATAAACAAACAAATATTTACAGCACTTTCTGAAAACATACAGTCATACACAAAGAAATATTCATCCCTTTCCCTTTAAAAAATAAAAGCATTCAAACTCTTTGGTAAGTAATTTTTTTTTTATAAAATACACCATCTGTGTATTGGAAAAGTTAAAAGGGCATTCCATTTTCAAAATGTGACGTTATAAATGTGCGTATGGCGCGCTTTCCCCTTCTGTGGAAAACGCACACACAGAAATACATTTTCTAACTCACACTACGAAACACTCAGTAGGTATTCATAAAGTTATTGTAAGCCATATTGTGCCGTCTATTCATAACATTTCGTAGGTACTTTTTCTTATTCTAAAAGTACATTTTCTTGAAACTTACTATTTTTAAACAAGTCCAAAAAAAGAATGTTGCAAATCAGCACTTTAAAAATTATGACCAATGTTGTGTATAAGTCGGTACATGTTATTCGTCGAATACATAATTTCAAGTTAATCCACTCCTTACCTCTTGCAAAAAACGAAATATATAAATAAATCGAACAGTAACCGATACTAAAACAACACGATGCATCATATTTCCCCCGCCGCGGTATAAACACACGCACGTGTTTTGTCCTTGTCTTGCGTGCAGCTTTTCCGCATCTGTTTGTCTCATTCGTCGTGGGGCGTGCTCTACTCGGCGATTGGTGGAGGGGAGAGACACTCGGCGGCCGACGGCAACCTCCCGTCGGCATTTTCCCGACGCACCGCGTTCCAAAATCGAATATTTGCGGCCGTGTGGAGGAATTTTTCTTTAATCTGGTTTGATTTTAAAAGGTTATAAAGTGCCAGTGTGAATTGTGATATTATGTTTGCAAAACTATTGTAGGTCAAAATGTTTTTAAATTAATTTAGTTTTTTGTTGTTAAAACTGTAATTAAGAATTATTTAGTGTCAAAGATTTGTAGTTTGTATTTTTAAATGACAAATTACGTCTTCATAACAAATAAAAATATCTTGATTTCACTAGATGTGTTTGTGAAATAACTCAATGATTAATGATGGACCAGGAATAATCATACTAGGTACAAACGTCCATACCATAGTATATTCTTCATGTTTGTTTCAAGAAAGGTCCAAAGGTCAATAAACTCCATTTTGTGAATTTTTCACTGATTTTCTCATCATTTTCGTTTACTTAGAAATAAGTATCTTCAGTAGAATCTCGTTGCAACTCATCAGGTCGATTTCAGGCAAATAGCGGCCCACCAGGCAGATAACATTGCGCGTCGACTTTTGGAAAAAGTTCGACTTTGCAGAGCGCGAGCGCCGTCTCCGTGTGGCGGTCTCTATTCAAAGCCCGATGTGTCATATTTAAACCCGGGTACTCTAGGTTCCTACCTACTATACTTAATATTCTACTGATCAGTACAAAGAATAGTTTGTCAAAGCGATATTTAAGAAGATTTTTCATTACCTAATTAGGCAAAACACTTAAATTATAACTCTGTTGTCCACGAATGCGTCTGCGATCCAGGATGAAGAGTAGCCTATTTCCTAAACCAGGTCATGGTCTACCCATGTTCCAAATTTCATCAAAATCCGTTCAGCCTTTTAACGTAAAATAAATCGTTAAAAACAAACTCACTTTCGCATTTATAATAACTGGTTAAGATTTTCCAACTCCACGATTTCGAAACAACATAATACCGCCCTAACTAATAGATAACACTGCTGTTACCATCGATCTAAGGGTGAGTGCACACAATTACCGCGTCATACGGACCGCGGCGCGCCTCGTGCGTATGCGCAGCCCTTAGTTAACGTTGCACGAACACACTTTTTATTTGAAACTGACTGCCTCAATGGTCTAGAGGTCGAAAGCGCGATTGCTAGTGGGTAGGTAGGTACTATGGATTTGAGCCACAGGTCGGGCAGTGTTTTCCAAACGGAACCCTATTACTAAGCCACCGCTGTCCGTCCGTCTGTCTATCAGCGGGGTGTATCTCATAAACCGTAATAGATACCTAGACTATTAAATTTTTCACAGATTATGTATTTCTATTGCTGTATAACAAGAAATAATAAAAATTAAATTAAATTAAAAATTAAAGGGAGTCGCATCTTTTTATAAATTAAAGTATTTTTTTTAATAAGTAGGTACGTATGTAGTGTTAAATATTGTGCGGTGATACGGAACTTCGTACGCGAGTCCAACTCGGACCGGCCGGTTTCATTCCAATTAGAATGTCTCAATAGCAACCCGGAGGCTGGAATTATGCCTCATTTATGGCAATACCTAAATACTGGGATTCAGCTGCATCCGGTTAGACTGGAAGCCGACCCCATAGTCGAGAAAAGGCTAGGCAGATTGCAGATTGATTATGGCAATACCTAGAATTCAATTATGAGACTTACAACAAACTGATGAAATATGGTTGAGCTTCTATATAAATAAAAAGAGAAGTCCCGATTGATTGACTGACTCATCAACGCCCAGCCCAAACCCTTAGACCAAAAAAGCTGAAATTCTGCACAGAGGTTCTCTTTATAATGTAGACAAGGAATAATGAAGGAATTCCCGGTTGTACGTTCCCGGGGGATATTTCCCGACATCCACGCGGGCGAAGCCGCTGGCAAAAGCTGTTTTTGGTTGCGTTTTAGCATGCAACCTCTGTGGATTTTTAAATATTTTATGACACAAACTAGGATTTTGAAAAGGCTAACAGAAGTCAGGCCACGGGCCGAAGTGATTGTTGGAAAAGTTCTGTTATTTAATAATATCCCTGGTTAACCTCTCTATCTGTTTAATTTATAGCGTAGCTATCCCCCTGTGAGGTTCGAGTCCTCACAGTACCTCTGCCTGCCTCTACGTAGAATACAAGCGTACGTATGCATGGTCATGAAATCATCAACATCAGCCTAATAGTAGTCCACTGCTGGATATAAGCCTCTCCAGGTGCTCGCCATTCAGTCCGAACCTCGGCAACGTTTGCCGATTCGCGGTCTTCACTCAAGAACTCATCTACCCCAACGGTCATCGGTTCTACGGCTAATATGGCCGGCCCATTGCCACTTCAGCTTCCTTATTCTGTGAGCTAAAATAACCATCATGAAATAACCAATAGCAAACTGCCTACACTGGCGACACTAGATAAAAGAAAGAAGCTGTGTTTAGGGTTCCGATCACTTCGTTGTCCGTCTGTCTGTCTGTCTGACCGTCTGTCTGTCAGTAAGTTAAGACCCTTTTTCTCTAGAACGCATAGAGGTATCAAGTTCAAATTAATATTAAATACGTAAGTCTATGTTCCCTTGGGGTTCTAAAAAATCAAGTTTCTATGTCAACGCAATAAAATAATACTGCCATTTATGCGACATGTTTTGATACTCGCAAGCAAATCAAATCATGGGTACTTCTCATTGACCTAGAATCGTAAAATTTGGCAAGAAGCAATGCCTCACAGCACAAGTAAATGAAAAAGTCCAAAAATCGTTAAGTAATTTGTAATTTTATCACATAAAAATTTTTTATTCGGAATTACAGTATTAAGTTTGTTTTTGGGATAAATCCTTTTCAACTACGAAACAACATTGTGCGTGGTGAGACAACCACTTGCCCGGTTTTTTTTATATTTCTATGCTGGCGACGTTTAGTCATCAACGTTTTGTAAAGGCAGCTGGCATAATTATTTCGTGTATGCGAATATTGCTCCATCCATACACAGAACAGTACCTACATTACAAGCTTAGGTTCCTAGGATGCTATGCTAGGTAAATGCCATTCGAATTCATTCTCTAAGTCAGCAAGAGAAGGGATTTTCCAAGAATCGATTTTGTAATGGGCTTTTGGAAGCCTTTTGATTAGTCAAGAGAAGACTAAATATAACGGCTACCATCTGACCATCACCAGCCAAATTCTAAACCAATTAAAATTTATTTCATTTAAACCAATAAAATGCACATTTTATAAAATGTATAATTTTGTTTTATGCTATTAAAGCAAGTTAAGAAAGATCCTGGAATGACAGCCGGGACCAACGCAGGATCTTTGACAGTCGTCACGGGTCGTTAGAAGACCGAAAGTCTAACAACCAGTCTTACGCAGTTACTGGGCTGTGGAGGTCAGATACGCAGTCACTCTATGTAAAATACTAATTTTCAGCTGCATCTGGTTAGACTGGCAGCCAATCCCAACATAGTTAGGAAAAGGCTAGGCAGATTAATAGTTTTATGTTATTAATAGAGAATGCACACAAGTAAGTACTACCCAAATTGTGTAAATACCAATTATTTGAAAACTTGCTGCACCCTGCGGTTTCACCCTCGTAGACCGGGATAAAAGTAGCCTATGTGTTAATCCAGAGTATAAGCTATCCACATACCAAATTTCATCTAAATTGGTCCAGCCGTTTGAGCGTGAAGAAGTAACAAACATACAAACACACACACACACGCACACACAAACTTTCGCCTTTATAAAAATTAGTGTGAAGTGTGATGTTGAAAGTACCACAATAGGTACCCACCGAAAAGACGTTTTCCCGTCAGTGTTTGAAGTACCTACCTAACCTATTTCCTATTAGACCATAATTACAATATTTTGATGCAAATAACCTGTCACTTTTAGCTCAAAAGGTCCAACATCACGCTGCCTCGTCAATAAGGTCAAATAACATTTAAAACAAATGCAGACATAGTACACTAGCCGCCAATTACAATGTCACACAGATTGTGACATGCGTCTTGCCTGCGATCCCTTGATCAATACTCCCGTAAGACGGTATGACGGTTGATACTAAAGCAATTTGTAGATTCAGACAAGGGTTACAAAAAAAGTAATACACAAACAGGCCTTGGTATGCGCGGAGTACTGTAGAGGCTTTGAACCTTATGCGTTTTAGCATGCAACCTCCGTGGATGTTTGATTAATAAGAGAAAAACTTTGTTTGTGACAGAGTTACTACAGCCCCCTGCGAGGTTCGACCTCTCACAGTACCTTACCACATTCCGGGGATTTTTCGATCCTGAATTCCGTGAGGGAAACATCTCCGCGACAAGAAGTCAAACTATACCTACTGATTGAGACGGGGTCTCCGTGCTGATGATACCGACCCGTGCTTCTTTGGATTAATCAGGCCTCAGTGCTGACGAGGCCTGATATCTGGCCTGGCCTGGTGCCGTACTTCAAATTTTCCTTTTTAACCGACTGCAGCGAAGCCCAAAAGGAGGGTTAAGTGTTACTAAAAATCTGACAGTGTGTGTTAGGTAGGGAAGTGTTTTTTTAATATAATTTGTATTTCTTATTTTAATTTCCTAAATTATATTTTGTTTACGTGTCTATTCCCCTTTTATTTTATTAGATAAGTAGATTCGTTACAACCTACCACGCATTCCAAGGCTATTCTGTAAAAATCTCACCATGAAAACTTAGGTGAAATGAACTCAATGATAATTCTCTGACTGCCTCGTTGGTTGGTCGCAACGCTACTGCTGAGCATGAGGTCCTGGGCTCGATTCCCGGGTCGGACAGTGTTATTGAGTTTTTCCTTCTGGAATTTCTTAGTAGCAGCCTGGAGTCTGGATTTGTGCGCGGTTGTTGGCAATAGGCTCGCCCCCTGTTACATGGGACTTAAACATTACTGCCGAAATGTGGGTGTACTATAAGTACCTACCTAGACCACTGCTCAACCCTTCGGGGATTACAGTCGTAATGTTAGGTTATGTTATGTTCATTTTACCACAGTTTTTTCATAGTACTTCATAATATAGGAGCTCGTGGCTAAGTAATAACAGCCGCACGGGTCGATCCATCAGGTTAAGCTACGCTTGCCGGGGTTGTCCGTGGATGGGTGACCATCTTTATATGTCGAGACTCCTCCGTGCCTCGGAAAGTACGTTAAGCCGTTGGTCCCGGCTGTCATTCGTGGACCTTTGACAGTCGTTACGGGTCGTCAGAAGCCCGAAAGTCTGACAACCAGTCTTACCAAGGGGTATCGTATTACCCAGTTAATGGGTTGTGGAGGTCAGATAGGCAGTCGCTCCATGTAAAATACTGGTATTCAGCTGCATCCGGTTAGACTGGAAGCCGACCCCAACATAGTTGGGAAAAGGCTAAGGCAGATTGATTGACTTCATAATATGAAGTCCTATAAGATACCTACTACATTATGCATTACTTGAGAAACAATTTTTTTCAAATAACTCTCGAAAGACCTGTAGGATGTTTGAAAAGTACAAGATTGTGTTTGTGAAAAGGTAGGTGACAACTGTACGGAAAAAAACTTAGCTTGGGGGTTTTTTCATTGAATTATCACATTGCACAACATTATAAAGGCGAAAGTTTGTGAGTGTGTGTGTGTGTTTGTATGTTTGTTAATTCTTCACGCTCAAACGGCTGGACCAATTTTGATAAAATTTGGTACTTAAGTAGCTGATACCTTGGATTTACACATAGACTACATTTTAGACTACTTTTATCCCGGTTTACGCGGGTGAAACCGCGGGGCGCAGCTAGTTAAGGATAATTCTTACACAGGTAAGTTATTACATAATCAAGTACAAGTTAAGTGCCTAAATATATTTGTATAGAGAAAATGGAACCAAACTATAAGGAATTAAACCACTGCACCTAAACATTTTCCAACTCATCCTAATTTTGGATAGCTCTTAATGTCCCAAAAGGCTATAATTACTTTAAAGCACCTAATAATCATCCCCGTGCATGCATCGATACTACGTTACACTATAATTTGTAGGTAGCATCACTGACCTAATTCTGGCTATCATTAGGATTAAGGTAGCTCATCAAAACCTCTATTACAGTCGATTTTACGCAGTTTCCGAGGTATTATTAACCGGAGTTTATCAATTCCATAGTGCTGTTCGTTCGATATCTTGACACACAGTTTCTGAACTCCCGAAAAATCACAAACTCTTCAAACATGGTGAAAACTGCTCATTGCTCATCTCTATGAAGAGTCATTTGCACTGTATTGAACAAAAACAGTGTAGTTCTTCTAATACTTATGTATAAGCAATAAAAAACAAAATTCGCTCACATTTATATTGAAAGTAATATATATATATTGAATATAATATATATTATAATAATATAATATACTGGATGACTTTTTCTACCGTCTTGAAAAAAATAGGGCATATTTGGTGAACGGAGTAGAAGCCTATGGCATATCTAGTTTTTTTTTTTTTTTTTTTTAAATCAAAATTCAAATCATAATGCAGGTTGCATATGATTTGAATTTCGATATTTTTAAAGGATTTTTTTTTTCAAAATTTATGTTTTTATTATTCTGAAATGAAAAGTTTACATCGAATTTGTAGTATTTATTGATACTTACATAATTTTTTCTGAGTAAACTATATAAAAAAAAAATTGGTATGCCATACGCTTCTACTCCGTTCACCTAATATACCCTATTTTTTTCAAGACGGTAAAAAAAGTCCTCCGGTATATATAATATATTTATATTGAAAGTAAAAAAAAACACAAATCGGGTACTAGATGTTCATAAAGTTCTAGACCCAAAGCTTCTCAGACAATACATTTTAAAACAATTTCCAAATCCCACTCCAACTAAATTAAACCGGTATTTCAATGCGATCGCAACAAAAATCACACCTTCCTAAGAGCATTACGGGAACGTTTATAATCGGCTAAATATCGAATTGTTCCATCTATTGTTTGGAGGCTTTAAACCCTCGAGAATTGGTTTCGAGAGTTTTAAGCCTACCGCCTTCGGAAAAACTAGAAAACGACACGCAAAAAGCACCCTTATTTCCTCAACCCTTGAGTTGAAAACTAATCGGGTCACATCTAAAATAATTCCTGAAAAGTGAAAGCTTTCCTACGCAAGGTATTTAGGTTTAAACTCCTATTGAAAGAGGTGAAAGTTTAAGGGGTGATTTTGTTGCTGAAAATGAGACTTTATTGTTTAGAAAGTAAAGTTTATTTTAGGGTATGGGTCTGAGAGAATAGTAGAGGAGTGTTGAGAAGATTGTGCAGTAACGAGTCTACACACAGAATGTAATTGTATCGGGGATCAGAATCGACCCCCGCGCCAACAGGGATGGGACACGGTCGATAAGTTCGGAAACTGATGCAAACCAAAATAGAACTTATTGACTTGAAGGGCACCTTATTACACAATTAAATTAGTATATCTAAAATAGTCAACTCTAGCATATAGCCATACCTAACGGCCTTAAGTTCCTGTTGCCATTTCGAGGATACGACATCAGCACTAAAACTAAAAATTTGTACTTCGATGCGCCGTCGAGGACGACCGCCGCTAACTTAAAGCGAACCTTGCAGTTGTAGCGTGTCGTGTTCGCCATTTTGTCAGTGAACTGCAAATAGTTCAAGAGTGACAATATGGCGGACGCGTGCACTTGCCTCTGCCATTAACGCGTGTCGCTCGTGTGTAAGACCACTAAGATATTTTTGCCAGAACTGTCCTTATCATTAATTCTCAGCAGCATCCTTCTGTGTTCTAGTCGATAAGTTATATATACTTTATTATACACCACAAATATACATAACAAAAAATAAATCAAACACTACAAAATATACAATGGGCGGCCTTATCGCTTTCTGCCGGTGATCTCTTCCAGGCAACCTAAGTGGAATGATTTGCCTGGACATGAAATGGGGCTATCGTTGGTGCAAATAATTTGTTTACAATATACTAAAATAGATACTCAGATATTACATATCCTAAATATATATACACATACCTAAATATACAACATTATTTTTAGTATATGCGAAACCTGAATATAGTTTGTTCAGAATAAATAAGTGAATCGATTCCAGCAATAATTTTTATACCTTGTTATATTTTGCCCCAAAAATCTTTAAAAAAAGGTTACACTATGGACACCGAGCGACGAACACAAGTCACTGCAGGTCATAGCGGCACTAGGCACGGGCGCACAGCTGGCGCCGCGTGGTGATCATGTTTTTGTACGGACAACCAGGTAACATAACAAGCTTATAACTTTGTGATTTTTCATTATACAGTTTTGAAATTTTGTACATAGATTCTTTACATAAAAATACTTGACTCGTGTTTCTCTGGTTTCGCATATACTAAAACTAATGTTGTATAGAGTCAAATTATACTAGCTAGCCAAACTCTGCTGACGTGATGAGTATCGATATCTGAACATGTTAAAACAAAAAGAAATTAATTTAATGATGATTTTCATTTGGGGTCATCAACCGCCTGTAGTGTAATCACTTAAAATATCAGTTTAAAAATCAGTTTTTTTAGTAAACTTCTCAGATGTGATGTGTATCGATATCTCAACACTATAAAACAGATTTTATCTACTCACACTTCAAGTAAGTAACACTAAAAGTGGTCATTGACACCAAAAAAATAATAATCAAATCTCTTTTATTTTTTCATGTATAAATATCGATACCATCACGGAGTTTGCGGCGTTTGGCTAGTTAATTTAATTTGACCCCTATTTAAGCAACGAAAATAAATTAAGACTGTATATAATTTATTATTTGTAAACCTGAAAAGGGTGACATTAATATTGCTGAAAAATTATATTTTAATCTATTAATTTTGACATAAATCTATAATTTCTTAATTTAATTGTACTAAATAAAAAAAATATTAAATAATAATAATGTTTAATGCATGCTAATTAAAGATGAAAAGGGCAGGCGAATGATAATTGCAATGCTTGTAAAAGGCTGCTAAGTCATAAGTACTAACATAACATAACACCAATATTGTACTCGTACACTTAGTTCGGAATAAACGATTTACTTTGACTTTGAAAAATTATTAGGTATACAGTTACGAGAAATAATTACACAACGACAAGTTATCTTCTTTTACGAGTCTTCTAAACACAAGTAACGACCGCGCGTTTTATTTGAACTGGAAATGCATTCCACAAACGAGCGGCCGGACAATACTCGTAAAGGATTTGTCGAGGAAAGTTGTGGAATGCATAGGTATTTTAAGCTATAAGTTGTTAGTTTTCCATGGTCAAACATAAGTGCGTTTCACGAAAGAATTCCAAATACAAATATTCTTTATTGTGGTACATAGGTAAGCAATAAGTTGTTACATGTTTCCGAAATCGTATACAGCTATGACCCGCCATAATGGCATACAATAATTTTAAAGTAGGTAACAGTTTAACAGCACAATCAAATAGAATTCGCTGTAATGTTCGCCCATTCGCTGTAATGTTGCCAACATTACAGCTAATGGAATTCTTTCGTGATTCTGCTGTTCATTGAAGAATACGGTATTTTACTCTATATGAGAAAAAAACTAAAAATATATTATTTAGAGAGCTTAGGCAAAAGGCAGTCGAAAAATGTTAGTTATAAAATAACAATATTAAAATTCAATTCAAAGTTTTCAGTTTTTTTTATCTATATTCTAACACCATGAAAGTAGCCGCCATGTTATTATGTCATACGGTTGTATAAATTAAAAAGTGTCAACTGTCAACTGATTAGCCTATACTCGTATAAAGTGTTTGTTTACTCAGCCAACTGACGTCATGACCACAGAGAAATATGGCGTCCACTGCGTCCAGCGTTTTCGCGCAAAATTTGAAAATGTAAAAAAATGCATTTTTATGGCACATGTCGATTGAATAAAAATGTGTTTTTTCTGGTGGCTTATTATTACTATATAATCTAATTGAGACAATTTTCAAAAATAGATGTAATATCCTATTGCTTGCAAAAACCATTCCTTCAATGAAAAACAACGGTGCCTACATTACGGCAAAGAGAATTCTTTCGTGAAACGCATTATATAGTAGCTTTGACACATCGAAAAAGAAAATGCTACAAAGGTATGATTGCTAGAGACGACGATCTACAAAGCCTTTTCCTAAAACTCCTTGTGCCATATTAGCTAATGTATATTTTGATGGAGGAAATAAGAAGCACCCTCCCTACGCAAGTTTATGTTATTTGTTAGAGTTTCAACATACTGGGGGGGATGGGTGACCATCTTTATGTAAAGATGGTCACCCATCCCCCCCAGTATGAGGCACGGAGGAGTCTCGGTATGTACCGAGACTCCTCCGTGCCTCGGAAAGCACGTAAAGCCGTTGGTCCCGGCTGTCATTCGTGGATCTTTGACAGTCGTTACGGGTCGTCAGAAGCCCGAAAGTCTTACAATCAGTCTTACCAAGGGGTATCGTATTACCCAGTTAATGGGTTGTGGAGGTCAGATAGGCAGTCGCTCCAAGTAAAATAAGCATTCAGCTGCATCCGGTTAGACTGGAAGCCGACCCCAACATAGTTGGGAAAAGGCTAGGCAGATTGATTGATTGTTAGAGTATCAACATAAACTTCATGTCACCAAAATTTTATTCACATTGAGAAGTGGCGCAACAAACGGTCCGGCAACACAGCTGTCTGTTCGGTTAGAAAATCTTGATTCTATACAATAGTATGCAAAATAATTTACATTAGATACGCAACACAAAACATTAAATAGAATAATTTGCCATTTATGTTAGTAGCATACGCCAATATATCAACAAAATACTCATGTATTCAAGTTTCCTACTGCTAACCGGACTAAGATAATATATTTGTGTAATTATTATGTAGGTAGTAGCAACACCTACAACGGCTACAACTCACCACCACACTCACACTCACACACACACCCCCTTTCTCTCACACACACATGCAAACACACACACTTTATCATCATTATATATTCACTGTATCATAAGTATTGCATGATTTAAAAAAATGTACAAAAATTAAATTTTGGATTACACTTCCATACCGTTCATAATCGTTTCTCAACAACATTTTATCGATACACAACCGTTACATTTACAACTCATCCCCTCACTACTGCCCCATGGGGTTCGACCCGCGGTAAGCCAAGGAGGGTCGCTATTTATCGATGTGTGTCGCTTTATTTTTATTTGCTTCCCTTTGTTATAATTGCTGTTTAATGATCGCTCCCTGCTTTATTGGACACGCATGTGTACTATCTTGTTTGTGAGTTTTTAAAGTATTCTCATGTGGGTTGAGATGTGTGGTTGAGTTTCATTGATTGTGGGACGTTTCCACACTTGGTGGAAGTGTGAAACGTACCAAGTAAATTAAGTCTTTTTTACTTTCAGTCACTTATTGCCTTTTCTGAAATTTTATCATATTGCAAAAGGTATGAGAAAAGCAGATGAGATCAATGATCCATTCCAAGATTCATCATAGGCTGGCACATCTCGTGAACAGTTTAAAACAAGTAAAGCAAACTGCCTTAAAGCGTAGGTTGAGAGATTTTAAGGAAAAGCAGCTCGTCAAGTATTCTAGAGCTTTTAAACTCAATCATCGGACAAGAACTAAATGTATGACTTCTTGGAGTAAGCTAAATCAGGCTACAACTTGTTTACCAGTAGCAAAATGTAACTGCTAACGACATCTGTACTCGTCTCTAGATGTACGAACTTTGACAGCACTTCTCTCCTAGCAAAAACACGGAGGGATGTTGATAAAACGGGAGGGTCCTCTTGACATAGCATCCCTCCCGAATTTGCTACCACCCGCGAGATGGCGTTTATTTAAATAGAAAACACGTTGCCTACGAAAACCCACTTTAGGAGTAAAGTGTTTGTTACTTGCCATAATTATTGTTAAAAAATTATATTTCTGCTACTTAATATTTGCGTTTTATAATCTTGTTAAATAAATACAATGTAAGTTAAATTTGTTTGTCTTCATTGCAACAAAAATAAATAAAAAAATAAAAACGTTTGTCATATAAAATCTTCGTTTTAATGTCGTAGCATTGGTGTAGCATTGGCGTAGCAAGGTGCAGCAAGCCGTAGCAAAAGAGATATTCGATAATAATAAAATTATGTGGATGAAAAGACTACAGCTTATGAATTTTACCTTGAGTCGTGATTCGCGACTTAGTTATTATAGGTACCTACCTATATAAGTATCGGGATTAAAATCTTGACACCTACATACACTACAAACGGGAGAAATCTTCTTCTGGAAAAAAATCGCTGTTCCATACATTTCCATACATAAACACCAGATTTTTACAACCTTTCATTTCACTTGCAATGTTCGTATATAAGTTTCCCGTTTCAAAATATGCAAGTTAAATTTGACACACTTCCCGGTATTCGATTGAGCTGAAATTTGGCATACTTATGTAAAATCGGTAACAATGCAATATTTTGGTAACATCGAGCTGATCTGATGATGGAGCCGGAAGGTGGCCACGGTAACTCAGTAATAAAACGACGCAACCCTATCCAGTTTGGGCTCGTTTGATTCGCCTTGACAAAGGACTTTGGTCCTAGATGATATCCAAACTAATAAAAGCTTGTTTAAAATACACTTGTTAGCATAATGCACCATAATCGTCTTTTTACAATACACACAAACAGAACTTGTGGATCCATACATAATTATTTTTTAATAACAGGCTTAAAATTTTAACTCAGGGGGGATCCAGAATCATGTACTGAATCCATGGTAGCAGATTATGCGCCGATGTCCCTGCCACCTTGTATACAAAAACAAAAGTACCTTTCTACATCTCAAAAGACTGACAGCATTGCCACATTGAATGGCAATGCTAATTGTTTGGCATAAGAACGAGCCAGCCCTCCGGCCACGAGAAGTGACCACCTGAAGAATAAGGTTCATAATAGTTAAGTTTCTAGGTTACAGTAGTAGAGAAAAAGCCACTGCTTTCGATAGCAATATCAATAGCAGACAACAATGCTAAAACATACGTCGGCATTACTTTGTGTCGGCGCGTTTAGCGGCGTCTCTGTGGCGATTAGATGCGTTTGCGCAACAAAACTGAACGATTTTGTTAATCTTGCCGCCATTGTTGCGAACAAAGAAGTGTTGTTTGGTTTATAAACAACGCTTTTTGGGTTTGTGTTGGATTAAAAAAGTTGCTTTTTATCTTATGTTTATATATTATTTAAATATATAGGCTGGGAATGAATTTGTATAAAGATAGAAATGATGGGTCGGCTGCATTTCCATCCTGGCGAAATCATAACACAGATTATTTCAAAGGTTTAGAGATCTTTTTACCCGACTACGGCAAAGCCAAAAAGAAGGGTTATGAATTTAGCAGTCTATGTATTTATGTATATAAGTATGTATTTACGTGTGTTCCATCGTATCGCCTAAATACCTGAACCGATTTTAATGAATTAGGTATCAAAAGATTCGTAATAATGGTCCGGGTGACATAGGTTATATAAATTTTCCCTAAATTTAATATGGTGGACTTTACACGTAAATTTCTGACCACGAAAAAAATTAAATTGAGATAATAATGACATGTTTGGTATCAAAAGAAAGGTCTTGATGAGCACATTACAAATATGTATATAAATGTTATATTGTTTAAGTAAATAAATGTGTTTAAATTGTTAAAAATAAGGAAAAGTGAGGTAAATAATATTAATTTAATTGGTTACAGACCGACCGCGGCGAGCGGGATTTTTCAGTAGTCGGGTTTTAGTTTTTGAACTTACTTTTTATTTGTTGTTCACAGTCCTCTGACTAATGTTGCTCTATGTTAAATTATTATAGGATGTTAATAAGGCAGAGTTAGAGAGTTCAGGCCTCGTAGGAGATGGCGGGATGAACTGGGGCCGTACTATGACGTGATTGAAGATCATGGATTCATCATGGTTCCAGTGAGACAGAGAGAGAGAGAGAGACCTATAGCACCATCCTTTTTTCTCAACGGAACCATGATGGATCCATGATCTTTTTTGACGTCATAGGACGGCCCCTGGACAGATTCCACTAAAACTGGAAAGAGGACGCGCGGGCTCGCAAATGGTGGGAAGGATTGGAGGGAGCCCCTTGCCCAGGAGTGGAACAGCGCAGGCGACCTACTCTGAAGTTTCGCTTCCCGAAGTACCCGAAGTATCAACCGAAGGTCACAGTTTTTACCCGACTGCGGCGAAGCCGAAAAGGAGGGTTATGTGTTTAACCTGTATGTATGTAAGTATGTATGTATGTGTGTGTGTGTATGTCCGTTTCTTTGTTCCCTCGTAACTCCTAAACGAATGAACGGATTTGATAAATTATACGTCTTTAGATTTGTCTTGGTAGCGCGAGTGTCACTGGCTACATTAAAATAAAAAACAAAGTAAAATGGCGGATTTGAGGTGACATATTATGGAGATCGATTTTTTTTTCTTCTACCTAATACCATCAAGTGGAATGTCAAAATGAAGGATTTTAAAAGGTGATTACAAAAAATATATGCATCTTATATGGTTAAAAGTAATTCAAAGTGACAAATCGTAAAAAAACACGTAAACTTAGCTATTTTTGTGAACTTGATCCAAAAAAAATACTCTCACGACCAAAACTCCTTGCAAGAACTAAATCGTCTGCGAAATCTTTCAGACTTTGTAGACTAAAAAGCTGTAAATAAAAAAAAACTAATTAAAAAAACTATAAAACCCGACTGCGATAAAAAAGTGAAAAGCTAAAAACAAGCCCATTTTAAATTAAATAAAAGTTGGAAGCAGGCGGGACCCATTCCATTTTTATATTTTATAACTCAAATGGGTCCCGCCTGCTTCCAACTTTTATTTAATTTAAAATGGGCTCGTTTTTAGCTTTTCAGTTTTTTACCGCAGTCGGGTTTTTTAGTTTTTTTAATAACTTTTTTTTTCTATTTCGTTCGGTCGGTTCGGATTCGACCAACGTCAAAATGAAGTTCGGTCGGATCCGAACCGACCGAACGAAATAGAATACAGTGTATATTATCTTGTCTGGGCTATAGTATGGTAATTTTGAAAAGCTGTGACATGATGGCATTAGTTAGCAACGATGTTCCACGGGCGTATTGGATAGCTTAACCAATAAACACAGAAAGTTTGAACCGTACGCTACATTAAAACAACAACAAAAAAAACTAGTAGCAAATACAATCAGTGTTATTCCAAAAAATATAATTATGAATATCCTTGTCTGGTATATCAATTGTTGATAATCTTCTAATCCCACCCCGCCACCTGGGGTAGAAACGTGCGGGGGAGGAGAGGGGGTGAGCTAAAGAAATCCTATTTTCATAGTTCACTTAACCAACCGCCGTAATTTTGTTAACACGCATCACCGCATTGGGCTCCTGTTGAAATGCACGATGACTCTTGATACTTGAATGATTTTGATCAGGCAAAAGGTTATTTTGTAGCCCACTTGTCACTTTATTATGAAAACCCATAAAATAGGACGTAGATATAGAGGATACCTACCTAGTAGCTGTTATACTTTGAGCATTTATTTAGTACAATCAAATCGCTCGAGTAATACACACATTAATAAAAAGTCCCAAAAAAAACCATTTCCAAAAATTTACAAAAAAAATAGTGACTTTCCACACAACTTTACGTCTACTTTTACGTATTTCAGGCTCTTATTAAGTACTCTTTACCTTCAATAGGAAAAAATGTGCGGAGGTTGCGGTTGTTGCGGTGGCTGCTGCGGTGGATGCTGCTGCCCTTGCATCACAATCTACACCTGCTGTACGAAGATTTGCTAGTGGCACACAAGTTGCGCTACTTCGCGCAGACTAGGCATGGTGTCTCCGTCGAAGATGGCGCACCGTCGCGTCGCCTCCAGATGTTTGTGTCTTCAAAAACGCACTACCCGTGCCGTTTTGTAGAAATAAACTACTATAAATTTAAGACCAATTTTCAGTTTGTTAAGAAACTTACTTTTGACTCCCTTGTTTATTTGGTCACAGCCAACCTTCAAAGTGACGCATCACCAAAGGAGCGCAATTTCCGTATTTTTAACAACGTTCGCAATAATAATAATAGTTCCACATATTTTGCTTACTTATTTCAGCATATAAAATTATAAACATTATTTGTGAGATCATATGTATTGGTGT
Organism: Cosmia pyralina; assembly: GCA_946251885.1. NCBI lineage: Eukaryota > Metazoa > Arthropoda > Insecta > Lepidoptera > Noctuidae > Cosmia > Cosmia pyralina. The sequence goes on along the minus strand of OX276342.1, from coordinate 16,239,727 downwards.
TAATTTATAATTTTAATACCTTGAATGATAGGTAATTTAATTTTTTTGAACTTATGAATGAATTAATGAATGAATTGCACCGACCCCAGCGTGGTTTAACCAGACTCGCTTAGCTTATAAATTAAGGATTCACTTATAGTGTAGAACACATTATTATAAACCCATTTCTTAAGTTTCGTTTTGAAATAATTTAATGGCAGCTATCTGATTTGTTCAGGTATTTGGTTAAAGATATTGACAGATATATTTTATCAATTGTTCTGAAACGCTGAGCTTCTCCGTCTTGCATTGAATATTTATTCGTATGGCCTCTGCACTTACAGTCACATGAATCCACTTATTTTCATAAAAAGAAGTTAAAGTATCAAGTTCATTCGCTCTTCGTACAAACGTCTTAGATGTTTACAAAGTTATTCCATATTTTCAATTTAAACAGAAGTCGGTGTGGGAAGGCGGAGTGTTTCTCTTTAGGCTCACAACAAACTTCCGAGCCGCTAGATTATATTGTGTTTTATATAACAATCTCTTTGTTATGCGCCTTCCAACCCTTTTGGGATGATTGAGGAGAAGCTTTGATTAGGAGAGAACAGTCTAACGTGTGACAGCTGCTTGCCTTTCCACTTGAATTACCTTAACGATACCTTAGTATTGTATACTTTTTTAATACCTTAGTTTTCTGGTGTTTGTGATACAATGATTTTTTTCATATTACAGACACCAACAATACACTTCTTTCTGGAATATTCTATTTTTACTTGGAAAATTGTTTTTGTGAACCGTAAATGTGTTTTTTTCTGAAAAATAATCAATTATATAAATTATGTTATATTTTGATTGCGTTCGTAACCTAGGCAGCCACCACGTCCACTAAGTCACGTAAGTTTGCCGCTCTGAAACCAGGCTTTCTGATGCGCATTGCATGGTGCATTGTGATTTTAGTATATGGTATAGATATTGAATACTGCGCAGTCATTTGGAGCCTACTTCAGATCGGCAATCTTACATTTTTTTTTTTCCCTTGTTCTAGGGCTCATCAAAAGGATGGACCCTAATCGTATTACAATCTAGCCTTATAAATAGGCTAATAAGTAATTAAATTATAACCTAAACTATTAAATTGTTTTTATTAAGAATGTGTCCACTAACACTTTTCTTATTGTCTCTATTAAGGCGAATACACTTCGTTCTTGTGTTTGTTTGGCACATTTGTACTTTACACTATTTACTAACACTAAACACTAACTCGAACGGTTTTGTTCTTTTTAGTCTTCTCACTATGTTTGTGTGGTCGAGCAGCTGGATTGCCTCGACGTTCACATGCTGATGAAGTCTCTTTTCGTGAGCTTCTGCAAATTTCTGGATCACTTTTTCGATGAACTCAACTTTAAGGTCCCGATGTAGGTCATCATTTCGTATGTACCAAGGTGCATTTACAATTTCCCTTAGCACTTTATTCTGGAATCGTTGTATAATTAATATATTGGTCTGTTTGGTGCAGCCCCACAGCTGGATACCATAAGTCCAAACTGGCATCAGGACTTGTCTGTATAGCAACAATTTATTTTGCACGGACAGCATGGAGTTTCTTCCAAGCAGCCAATACATTCTTTTGAATCGGTGGTCGAGTTCATCTTTTTTCTTCTTGACGTGGGCTTTCCAGCGTAACTTTGCGTCAAGGGTCATGCCGAGATACTTGGCTGTATTCTCGTATGGGACTAGTTTAATTGTCAATGTAAACTGGAGAATACTGGTGTTTTCTGTTGGAAAAGTCTATGTGAACAGATTTGGATTCATTCAGTTTAATCCTCCATTTTTTGGTCCAGTCATAAACTTGATTTACAGCCATTTGAACCTTTTCTACTGCTTCTTCGTGGCTGTTTCCTACAGCCATTATGGCTGTATCATCAGCAAAGGTCCCAATCGTGTTTTGCTCTAATTCAGGAATACCGCAAGTGTATAGTAGGTACAGGACCGGTCCTAACACACTTCCTTGCGGTACGCCAGCGTTAATTTGTTTCAGTTCTGAGTAGGCGTCTTCTTGTCTTATTCTAAAGACTCTGTTCAAAATGTATGATTCTAATATATCTGCAAACTGCTTCGGTAACAGGCTCTTCAATTTATGTATAAGGCCTTCATGCCATACTTTGTCAAACGCTTGCGCCACGTCTAGGAATACAGTAGCACAAACTTTCTTGTCTTCGAGGGCGTTTTCTATTACGTCTGTGATCCTATGCACTTGATCGATGGTAGAGTGTTTTTCTCGAAATCCAAATTGGTGCTCTGGTATTATGTTTTTACTATCTATTATTGGTTTAAGTCGTTTGAGTAACAGCTTTTCAAATAGCTTGGACATGATTGGTAGTAAGGAAATGGGCCTGTATGATGATGCTTCGTGAGCCGGTTTCCCTGGCTTAGCTATCATTATTACTTCAGCCACCTTCCATAAGTCTGGTACATATTTTAACCTTAGTGCAGCATTGATAAGGGTCGTTAACTTAACCAGACCCTTTCTAGGGAGGTTATGAAGTACTTCTCCTGTTATTAGATCGTAACCTGGTGATTTTCGTGTATTTATATTATGTTTTATTTCTCGTGCGACTTCTCTCGGTGTTACTAGTTTTATGGTAACTTCATTTTCTGATGTCCGCATATTAGGCAAAGTGAGATCTTCAATGATTTCCTCGTCGTTTGGTTGAAATATATTTTCTAGATGCTCTGCAAACCTCTTAGCTTTTTGCTCATTACTAATTGCCCATTGCCCGTTTTCACACTTAATTGGTGGGATTTGGGTAACCGGGCTTTTTAGGTACTTAGTAGCTTTCCAGAGGGAGTAATCAGTATTTAGGTCATTACTTAGATTCTGGAGATAGGTATTGGTTGAGTCATCTTTAAAGTTCTGGATTAGTCTTCTTACTTTTTTTGTCAGGTTATTTAACTTTCGTTTGTCATCAGGGCACCTAGATTGATGCCACGTTTTTCTCTGCCTTCTTTTTTCCATAATGAGCTTCTTGATTCTGAAGGGGTACGTATTTCCCTTCGTCCTCTTATTGAAGTCAGGTGTATTTTCCCACGCTGCTTGCTGGATGTGCATTATGAAATTCTCTACTTCAACGTTTAGGTGTTCGGGTGTTTTTAGTGGGACCTTAAGGTCTATTTGATCATTCAGCCTGGTCTTGAAGCCCTCCCAGTCTGTACACTTATTGAAAAGAGTGGGACTATTTTCTTTAAACAAAATGGACTCGCTAATTTCTAAATAGATTGCGGAGTGATCCGAGTTCATGTCATAGCTTTGTTCCAATTTTATATAACCAGTTGATAAATCCTTGGTAACGAAAAAATCTATTAAGTCCGGAATTTTATTTGAATCTGTTGGCCAATAGGTGGGCTTTCCAGTTGACATGACATCACATTTCAGCTCTCTTATGGCACTCAGTAGTTCTTTGCCTTTGGTAGTTGTTAGTCTGGAGCCCCAATACGTATTCTTAGCATTGAAGTCGCCTCCTAAGATAAATCTACTTCCAAGGCGAGTTAGAAAGCTCATAAAGTGGTCTTTTTTTATCGTATACCGTGGTGGACAGTAGATGGCAGATACTGTAACAGGATATTTTTTGGTTTGTAGACAAATCGCGACTGCTTGGATCTCTTTCTCTTCGTATTTAAACTCTTCATAGTGCTGAAGGTTTTCTTTTACAATAATGGCACTACCGCCTCTTGCATTATTGTCTGGGTGAAGTGCATGGTATACTTTGTACCCTTTAAACTTAATGTGAGATTGCTTTGTGAAGTGAGTTTCTGATATCAGGCACACATCAATTTTTTCTATGTCTAATACTACTTGTAACTCATTCTGATGTTTTTGTAACCCATTTGAGTTCCACGCCATAAGTTTCAGTGTAGTATTCATTTTTTTGGCTTAGAAGTAGCAGCTTTATTGCTATTTTCAATTTTTTTCAATCTCTCGTCAAATAATGACATTAACTTTAAGATTTCATTCAACTTTTTGTCACTGTCCATATCAGCCAAAGGCTCCTTCGCTATGCCTCTTTTAGCTACTTGGGCGTATGAGACGTTTTTAGCTATAGTTTTTATTGTGCTTTGACTTCTTTTATACTGGCTGGTGCTTTCAACTCTTCCAGTAGGAGTATTTTGTAGAGAGGTTGTATTATTGCCTTTCGATTTTTTGTTTCGAATCTGCTGGATTTCTTTAGCTACGACACATCCCCTGTAGTTAGCCGGATGTGGAGCTCCACAGTGGACACACTTTGGCTTTTCTTCTTTTGATTTTCTGCAATCCTTAGTGAGATGCTTGCCTGTGCACTTTACGCACCTCGGTTCTTTGGAGCAGTACTTTTGCGTATGGCCGTACGCCTGGCATCTTTTACACTGAGGTACCAGTTTTGTGGATTTTAGCGGTTGTATTTCCACATTACATCCCAACACAGTTTTGATGGTATATATTTTGCTAGTTTCTTCATCATTTGAAAATGTTAGCATGAACATATTGAGTGGTTTTTTGGTTTTCCAACTCAATTTGTTGACTGCTTCTAGTATCTTGTAGCCTTTGCCACGCAAGTCTTCAACAATTCTCTCCGGAATGCATGTAAAATGCAATTTTTTTGCCATTACTCTAATTGGTCTCTCTTGCTTGTTCTCATACGAGTGCCAAAGACAATTGTTGAGTGAGAGGGCCTTAGTTATTGCCCTGTATGAATTTTCGTTTTTGGCATTTACTTTGACAGTATCGCCGTTCATCATTTTGATGCTGAACGCGTCAGCTGATTGGCTCTCAGATAGAAAATCATAGAATTTCTGGTAGTCATGGATACCATCTACTACAATAGGTGGTGGCAAAGGAATTTTAATGGTTTTTTCCTTACCTTTATTCTCTTCACTTTCATCTTCATTCGGAGTGGCTTCGGCGGGTGAGGTGTTCAATCTTCTTTTCTTCCTGCTTTTTTGCCGTATCCATCCTGTTTCTCGAGCTAGTTCTTCTTCGTCCGTGGTATATTCAACACGCGGGGGAGAAGTCTCAGTGGCGGTTGTAGTAGCTGATTTCGGTGCGTTTTCCGCTTGAAGTTTCAGCTTTTGCTGGAGAAATTCTATTTGACCTGTTAAGTCATTTAAGTTTTTTTGCAGCCCCTTATATCGACCCTTTATATAGGCCCTTTATATCGACATCAGTGAATCTGTGAATATCTAATTCTATATAAATGTATAGAACACTCTCAGTCGGTGTTCTATACATTTTCGTAGAATTACCCGTAAAGTCAGCTATCCAAACGAAAAGCTAAAAATCAAAATAGCAAGTAAAACTTACTGCTAATCACATTGATGTACCATCGGCAAACTTTCCAGTGAACCACTTTTCGACCTTATTACTAACGCAATAAGGTTGAAAAGTGGTACATATACCTCCACAGGGACAGTCCTCTGCAAACTAAAAGGGTGCCTTCAGTTCCCTATTTTGAATCATATTCCACAGAAAAAATCTCAGGAAAATTGTCATTATTTTATCAGTAACTTTTTTTTTCAATGTAAAATCACATTCCCTGCACGCAGCACTCCATTTATGTAAATAAAACAGCTAAACTAAAAAAAATCAGCAATAGATGTTGAAATAAGTACGACGCGCTGCGCTGCCGCCATGCCGTTAGCTACGTGCGTTTTGCCACGGTAACGATACATTGCGTGTGAGGTAATAAAACAAATCAGGTTTATTGGATACCGATAACGTTCCTGAAAAAAATTCATGTACCGGTCATCTTAATATTGAATTCACCCCATCAGTCTGCGGAGGGCTGTCCCTTACACCCTGTATTAGTAATAGTCTCTGGCTAGACCTTTCAAACGTCAAAAATATCTTTAATACCCACTGACGCGTCCCGCTCCCCACGCGACGTCACTAAGATTGTCCTTGAGAAATATGAGACTTTTTATCGGCGCGCGACGGGGCGCCTAGCCACTTATACACGGGTTGTACACAAGAAATTTGTATCAATGGACATTCAACGAATGACTGTTTCCTAAAGTGGATAGACTAGACTAGATTACGAATTTTGATTAAGAACATTAGATGACTTAGTTTTTTCCAATAAAAAAAAAATACAGTTTGTTTATATTACCGCCAATAAAAACAATTAAAATATTATTTCAAAATATAAAGCGATAACCCTATTTTTTTTGTCTAAAATATTGCCTATGTGTCAAATAATCAAATGACATCATAATATTTACCTTTGTTCTTCCAAAGTTTAAATACGAAAAATAATCTCGGTAAACATACGCCCCCCGCGCGCGCCTCTCGTTCCGCAAACTGATTTTCAACCACAGACAACTTTGTTCGTAATGCCGATACAACTTCATGGCTTTTGGCAAAAATATACCGTACCTAACCACCTTTCCAAAGAACCTAGAACGCAAAGGGTGGGTCTACACACAAAATTACAAAAAATAAAAAGGTAACGCGCGCTGTCATCGTTCGTTCGGGCTCACTTTCGTGCAATGGTCGTTTCAGTGGATACAAAGATAAATGAATGAATACCTAAATAAGTTGCTGTAGAACTGTTCGGAACTGAACCACATCATACTGGTCCTCCTCCTTATTCTGGTATTTTAATAAAGCTAAATACTATAGCATTGTTATGTGGGGCTTGTGGCTAAGTAATAACAGCCGCACGGATCGATCGATCAGGTTAAGCTATGCTTGCTGCGGTTGGTTCGTGGATGGGTGACCATCTTTACATACCAAGACCCCTCCGTGCCATGGAAAGCACGTTAAGCCGTTGGTCCCGGTTGTCATTCGTGGATGATATTTGACAGTCGTTACGGGTCGTCTTACCAAGAGCTATCGTTACTCGGTTACTGGGTTGTGGAGGTCAGATAGGCAGTCGCTCCATGTAAAATACTGGTTCAGCTGCTTCAACATAGTTGGGAAAAGGCTAGGCAGATGATGATGACTATAGCATTGTTATATTCCCTGCTAAATAAGCTCTCATAACGTTTCATGCACAAAACCTGCTCGCGCTTGGCCTGATTGGAATTTTGTCAAACCTGAAATCTATCATAGATTGACATCTGAACTCATCTCAGTAATCGTTTTATTAAAATACTAGCCGTTGCCCGCGTGGATGTCAGAAATTATACCACGGGAACCTACTACCGGGATAAATAGTAGCCTATGTGTTAATCCAGGTATAAGCTATCTACATACTAAATTTCACCCAAATCGGTCCAGCCGTTTGATCGTGAAGAAGTAACAAACATGCACACACACTCACAAACTTTCGCCTTTATAATATTAGTGTGATAGTCTGATTAAAATATATAGATGCTAAGATCTATATTTATGCTTCAAAATGTAGGTATGCACTATTTTAATAGTGCATACATTTAAACAACCTTAACAACCTTAACTAAATTAGTAACGTAAATTCCAACCATTCTTACATCGAAAATACAACTATCCTATTATTTTGGTGTCATTTTTTGCGACAAGCACAATAAAATTAGTATCAGGCATTGATAATGAATAAAGTCTTAAAACTAGTAGTTTCGCGAACAATAGACCTTGTGAGCACAAACTTTTTTCAAACACCACTAAAGTTAATTAAAACGGGATATTTACCAAGTTTTTTTTCATCAGATCTTCACCAATTTTTTATGAGAATAACTTAATTAACAAAAAACAAAGTAATTAACTACCTTTCAAATTAAAAAAAAACCCATCGTAATAGGATCTCATAAGGCAAAAAAAAAAAAATGAAAAAGTGTTTATTCACAGAAATATTTTTTCAAATACATATTACTTCTGCCAAAGTGCAAAGCAGTTTGTTGGCAGTCGTAGCCCCCTTTTTCTTTGTACATTTAATAATTTTCATAATAGTGATACTTTTTCACATAAACTATAATGCCATATTTTTTTTTTCGAAGATATTCAGTAGCCCCCTTCTTGCCCCTTTTTGGAGGAAGTACAAAGGTAGTAAAATACGACCTGTAGAGGAGTAGCAACAACTGACAGAGGACAGCAAATTTTGCCAGACTTGAAGCAGAGACCGTTTCGCCCGCTCCTCTCGCTCGGACAACTATAGTTGATATTATGTGCGAAACGAGTACTTTCAACTTTAAAATCGTTTGAAATTACGTTACGTTTACTCCTCGCTTTCGTGCCCACAGTTTCCTTCAAAATGACGACATACGGTAAATTCCTTAGCCCAACAATCGAGTTGTTATACCGACGATTATTATCGATTAATAATCGGTCGGACGCTCGATTACACGAGGACACGAGACAGCCGTCGCAGGGACAACGTGCCAAATGGCGGAAAACACGAATTATGTTATCAAAATAATTATTTATGGTCCAATGGACTTTTGACGAGCATTATGAGAAAATCATGGTGGTACTCGTATTGGTGTCATATAACGGATTTGGAATGTGTTTATTTAGAAGGACCTTATGTTGTCATGGTACTGGGAACTGCTGTGGGTTTTGTGGGACAGGCTTTTTAGAGTTCCGTACCCGGAGGCCGCCAAACGGAACCCTATTACTAAGCCTCCGCAAACCGTCCGTCAGTCCGTCTGTCTTCTTTTGTTGTGAATTGAAATTTCCGCATAATGTGTATTTCTATTGCTGCTATAGCAACAAATACCTAATAAAAATAAAGTTAAACTCTCCATACAAGAAACGTGTTTTTTTCGGCGTTTTCTGCTCGATCTTAAAAGGATACGATGCCCTTCGTGTGCGAGTCCGTCTCGCACTTTGCTGGTTTTTAGAGTTAGAAGAAGTTTACCTCCAATAATGTTAATGCTAAAATGTTATTGGGTTTTTCTCAGAAGCGGCATGTAGATAATGTGTCTACAATTGTAATGTGCAATCTACCTACATATTTGTCACTGACTTATTGTGCTATTGGAGAAATTACAGATCATGATTCTACAGAAATAAGAGAAGTAAGTAGTTGCCATTGGATTTTCGAGTTCATTAATTGGGGACTTGGACATTTTTGGTACTTTCCGTAGTATTACAGGTTAGTTAATCTGTAGTTGACTACAATCCCAATAAAGAAAATTCAAAACATTTTTTAATATACATTATTTACATTTATCTAAAGAACTAAAATATGGCGTCGAAAAATTCCTCCGCATCGCTGTCGATTGGTAAAGTACCCAAGAGACTGGCGGCATTGCCACGTTGTATGGCAATGCTAAGCCGCTGGCCAAGGTAAAAGCCAGCCCTTGGGTCACGGGAAGTGTCAACCAGCCGTTTGGAGATTTCGTTGAACAAACTATGTGCACTCGGACCCCACGGCCCAAGGGTTTCAACCCCAAACGGCTCGAAAATATAATTACCGATAAGGTTATTATACTTCCGCCGCTTGAGGTTTTCCGCAGCGGCAGCAGCAGTGCCAGCACAGCACGCAGAGCCAGGAAGATGGGATGGCGCAAAAGTATCGACACACGTTGCGTCCCACACTAAAGGCCTTCCCAACTTCCATGGAAATAAAGACATGCCGTCCGGTCTCTTGCCATCGTCGCGTGCCTAGCCATTGGGTTCTAATACAGCTGGAACGCCGACGGTGACAAGGGCTCGTCGGATGATGTCATCATTTCAATCCCAATAAATAATTAATAGACGTTGTTGCTGATATCTTAGCTTATTTCAGTCACATTGTCACATGTTTGGGAATTTGTCATAGTCATCACTTGTTGGGTTGTACAGGTAGAATTGAAAGACATTGTATTTTATTTGTAATTTGTTTGCTTTGATCTCTGAAACCTCTAAATACAACAAAAAATATATTTATTCAATCAAATGATTGTTGACAGCCAACCCAAATACTGAGAAATGCGTGTAATTGTCTTTAAGTGGCCGTAAAATAATATTTAATTCGCCAACAAATAAGTTACGTACTGATGATACTTCCAAGAAGTCGGGAGCAACGCACTGCATCACCGAACGGAGAACCTCACCATCGCTCGCTCGCGCGGAAACTGTCACAATTTGACGTTTCCCTTGACGTGACGTTCCATATTCAAACAGCCCGCCTTTTATTTTTGTTTCTTTATCTCCATATCAATCTAACGGCCAGTAATGTTACATTTTAATTTTTAATACCAAAGCGCAAAGGTCGTATATCGTGTACCTATGTACCGTTTGAGTATATTGGATTTATAAATTTAAATCGTCTGTTACCTCGATAACCTGTTGTAGGGTATTTCATTTCGTGCATCGGACGCGATGAATGCATAATTAAGTGGAAGCATTTTATGATTTTCGTTAATCCGATGGTTGTATTACTCGTACGTCAAAGAGAAACAGAGTTCCTGAAAATGCTTGATAATCCGTAAAATAGTGTTTATGCAATCCTTCATGAGAACTAAGAATCTCTAGGTTTTTTTATTTACATAGACGTTTTTTAATCTAGTGTTACTTTATTGGGCTCTTTGTCAAAAGCTTTAATTAATTTGTCTCAGGTTTTTGATTACGTAGGTACCACATCTTTATAAAAAAGTTAGTAAAAATGTATTAAACTTATAATAAATATAATATCTGTAATAAACGTTAACAGTATAAACTATCGAGTGAAAGGTTAAAGATGTTCTCTCTCTTCCATCCAAACTGCAAGAAAGAGTTCCTCAAGGGTCTGCCTTATGCCCTTTTGTGTAAAATCTTAGTAGAATGGTAAAGAATAACTGACATGGACCAAAGAATTTGAACTTATTTCCGTAAAAAAAATAGAAAGCAGACTTCCCAAGAGTGTCGTTTCTATTTTCACTATTGCATAACAACCAACCCAATTAACAAAATAAAAGTTCATAAAAACCTCATAAATTATTTATCGAAACACTTAACACGTACAAAATAAAATTAACCGAATTTTTAGATGAAAGTAAAAACGTCCGACCTCTTTCGTCGACCGCTGACGTTACACGTCATGTTTGAATTTCGAACACACGAACCATTAAAAAAATAAGTTTACTTTTTTTCTTTTTTTGTACCGCACTAAGGAACGCAACCCGATCTCCAAAATTCACTTGCTACCAAGTTTATTATTTGATACTTGGGGCGGATTATTTTTTTACACCGGCCTTACGCGGCGGCGTCTTTGCCTCTTTGTTAGACAGAGTTTTTATTATGTAGGAGTTATTTGTACTGAAATTATTTAGGTATTTAAGTTCATTGATCAGTTGGTTATAATATCAATTTTGTATGGAAGGCTTCTGTTATGATACCGCCATATTATAATCGGTTTGCGCCAAAGGTTTGTTTGGTACCTGTGTTAAATATTGAACATTGAAATAGCTTTGTGTTTAGTCTATCATCTTAGCTAAGGTAGATGCGGTGACAAAACAATTAGGTACCTATTATTTAATTTTCCCAGTATAAAATGGTTTCGTTACTTTGTGTTCCTAATCAAAGGAAGCAGAAAGTGTTTGCAAGCCGTCTAAAATCCACAAAGGATAAGCAAGACACATTCCAAACGCAAGTATTCCTTTTTAAATTCTCACAAAACGTCGAGTGATCATTCAAAATATTTCTCACTAATTGTAATTTAAACTATCGCTATCTTTTTACCCATCATTTTGGCGCGCGACGTCGCCTGGTGGTCCTCAAAACAGCAGACACTTTCTTAGAGCATCAAATTGTCAAAATGTCGACCGATCACCATTTTGGAGTGAGTTTGATTTCCCATCAGAAACACGAAACAGAAACGGAAAAACCGACTTTAACTCTACATAAGTATGGTTTAGTTTTGGTTGAGATTTGATGGGTTGTTCGATGGTACGACAAAAAGTGAAAGATGATAGAGATAAGATGTGGGACGCCCAAAAACATCCCATAACCTTTTCTCGTTGATATTATTTGATGAAATTATATTAAAGATATTTTTGGTAATTGATATTTAAAAACTGTCTGTTAAAAATTCTGCTTAAACTTCAACAGCTTATAATGAACTGCCTTGTCATTCCTCCTGAACTTGACTTTTAGGGTTCCGTTCAAAAATGGTAAAAAAGAACCCTTATGGTGCGACTCAGTCTGTCTGTCCGTCGGTCTGTCACAGCTGGATATCTCAAGAACTACTAATGCTATCAACTTGAAATTTGGAACAGTTTTAGATGACGTTTGCCCAACTGTTTTGCAACTAAAAAAAGAAATTAAAAAAAAAATGTAACGGACTGAAACAGGGACTTAAAAATTCGAAGTAGGGCTAGTGGGCATGTGGGGTATCATATAAAAGAGCGCTGTTTGCACGTTCTCAAACATTTTTTTTTTCTTTTTTTTAGGCAGCATAGTTTTCGGCTCTTGATGAAAAATTAAAAAAAAAAACTACCTTTTCTCCGAAGTTTGCATAGAGAAAAATCTGAAATTATTCTATGTGATAGAAGTTTATTTAAAAGTTACAGTAAAAATATAACGATGTCTCTAAATAGCACACTTTTTCAGAAATCGGAACGGAATCCTCCCTCGGTGCGCGAGTCCGACTCGCTCTTGACCGGTTTTTTTTATTAGTTTTATTGTTCAATAAAAACAACAGTACCGGATCTAACAGTAGTTGCATTGTAACAGGTGACGTTCTGTGTACTCCATGGGAAGAAGTCGTGAGTTTATGTAGTATGTAAGAACAACAGTATGTGGCTATTTAGTAAAAAATAAAATGTCATTAATACTGTGTGGTCGGTACGTGTGGGTGCGTATGCATGTGTGTGTGAGGCCTAATTATTTGGAATAATCGTCGTGTATCGTTAATTAGTCGCGACGACTCTGTCGCGAGACCGCCCGCTAACACAGTGGAGCTCAAACTTTTAACAAACTCAATGAAAATAAAAATAATAAAAATAGTGCTGAGTGATGCATGGACCAGAAGAAGATAATAAGACGTGGAGATGGACACACATTAAACACAATGGGAAAAGGTCAAAAAGACTACAAATCCTTTTGGTGAAATGGTCTTCCACTGTGAACAGGCTATCCAAGACCAACCGCCTAAGGTGAGAAGAAACCCGTAGGAAAAACAGCACCCACCATCACTCGACTTCGTTCAGCCCCAGGAACACCTGCCACCCGGAGTGACCTGCAGTGGCCTATATGGAAAGCAATCAATCGACTGCGGACACAAGTAGACCGCTGCAAGCATAATCTAGCGAATTGGGGGATTATTGACCCCAGAGCGAATGCAATGCTCCTGACCAAACCATGCCCCATATGTTGGCATGTTCGAAGTGTCCATACACCTACACTTTTAATAATTTACCATCGACTCGAAAAGAAGAAGAGAAAGGTGCTTATAAATTCATGGATGTTTGTCCCCATCTTTGGACTCAGTAAATCATAAAAAGGAATGATCTAAGACTAACCTAAGACTGATTATCCACCGCACCGGGAACGGGATGTCAACGAAAAAAACAGATGACCGCATCGAAGTAGCGACAATACATTTACTATGGCGCCGTCATCTGTTTTGTCGTTGACGTCCCGTTCGCGGTGCGGTTGACAAACAGTGTTAGACTTCATAATTTATTAATGTGTGGGCAAATCCCTTGGCCGAGACATGGTTGACACTTTATAGATAATTAAAGTGCCTTCCTGCTCTAAGACTAACCGGTATGCATTATCCGGTACTGCTCACAAATCCTTCCATATCCTACAGGCACGTCTTCCCTACCATTATCGCGCCCCCCGGTCTACTCCTTGATATGCAAGGACTCTGTAGCCCCATGAAACATGAGGCTCCAGGAGCTAGGTTAAATCTTTGGGTTCATTCGATTAATCGAATCTTGACAAACTACGCTGGGGTCGGTACATTTAATTCATTTATTCATTCATTAATTCAATAAAATACTTGTAACTATTAAAGACCAATTTTAATTAAAAAAAATCCACTAAAATTAGGACCAAGATCGAAATCATCCAATTTGGAGTCGCCTTACAAAAAACTTTGAGCAACCACTATAAAATGATGGATCGTGCGATGAGCCAAGGTGTCAGAGCGGCGGGTCCTCTGAAATACAATATTAATCGTTATCGCGCAATCGATTCGACCCAAATGTTTCGGCGGTTCATGGCACGTCACTAGTTTAAGAATCTTTTTTTTTTGTGTTAAGGTTAGTTGGTACAAAAAGAACGATTCTATTTGAGATTATTAAGTAATTTGTTGATTATGCAACACAATTAACTAAGTAGATGTCTACATAGAATATTATTTTTAATTTAGAATAAGATCCAAAATGTATGGGATAGAGTAGTGTTAGTATGTACATGCTTTGAACATACGCATACCTGCTAGCTTGGGCCGATGGCGACGGCCAATTTTCAGGTATCAGGTACCAAAGTTACGTAAACATATTACTCACTTTTCTTAAAGTCTGACCGCTGATTTTTATGTATGTTTTACAGAATATTGTTAATAATTAATACTGTCAGACACTTCCCGTCCTGTCAGACGCTTTAAATGACGTCGTCATACATATAGTTTGAGTCCTAATTTTTATACGTAATGATACTAGGGGAACTATTTCAGTACTATTTGTAAGCAGCCAGATCAATAGTAGCGGTCAAACATCCCCCACACAACACACAATTGTCTGGGAGATAAACAAAAAGTTATCATAATCAGCCTATAATTTTCCCACTACTGGGAACACAGGCCTCCTCTCGGTGAGAGGGAGTGGGCCGTAATCCATTGCACCACGCGGGCCCTGTGCGGATTGGTAGATGTCACATGTCTTTGAATTTTTGTTTCTAGGACATGCCGGTTTCCTTACGATATTTTTCAGCACCGTTTTGAGAGAAGGGTGATGAAATGATCTACATAAAGTAAAGCGTCTGTCTGGGCTCGAATTTACGACCTCTCGTTAGCACTAGACCACCACTGTTCTCCCATAGAGTGCCAAAAATTAAATGACTGCAAGAATGATGTAAGTTAGATTCATCGTTTAATTCTAAACCCCTTCTATTCTTTCATCAGTAAAATAAAATAATTATGAAATAGTTGAACATCCTCAGCAAATAGAGATATTTGCGTGGGGTGTGCTGCGCGGGCGCCAGCGCCGACATCACCCGAGCGTACCCGACCCACTTGACCAATCGCCTGGCTGACAGCAGTTAAGTTGTCATATTATACATACACTTGGTTGACGTCATCGGTTTGCTTGTTAACGGCAAATGGGAAATCCATGATAATCTGCAAAAAAAAATAAAAATATTGAATTAAATGAACTGCTCATAATTCTAAGGAACATGCCAACTTATAACGTCACATTTGCTGTAAGTGTTTTGAGTTGTAAGGATGTGAATTCTCCGCCGGGGTTGCGGGTAGTTCGAAAGAGATACCGTGGCCCTGGCACGGGCAATTGAAGGAACACGGGTGGGTTTTAGTCAGTAAAAGTCTGACACGCCCTCCCGCTCTGCCCGGAGCGGAAGAAGAGTTCTTCAGTAGTACTTACCTAAAGCCTAATTAAAGATCGAGGTAGAGAACTGATAGTTTTAAGTTTATCGCGAAATTAAGAGATACGTGCATCCATATTTGATACTAGATATCTCCATTTTTCATCGCAATCGCAACCATGAATGGCAACATTTTGATTAATATCACACACTAATGCGTCTTTGTTTGTAAAATTTCTCTGCCTAATGAAGATATGATGAGTTTATTCTTCTTCAGCTTCTAATTTATTTTAAGCTTTTATTACGCCTCCAGACACGTCACCGTCTATTTTATAAGTATTACTAACTTTATACAGTTTCGCAGCATTTCTAGATTTACGCCTATCTATTCTATTCTATATGTATCTATTTAGCCTTTTTTTTTTTTTTTTTTTTTTTTTTTGTGGATGGGAAATCATCAAATGACTTCTCCCGCTCTGGGCAGAGCGGGAGGGCGTGTCAGACTTTTACTGACTAAAACCCACCCATGTTCCTTCAGTTGCCCGTGCCAGGGCCACGGTATCTCTTTCGAACTACCCGCGACCCCGGCGGCATAGGCCCAATTGACCCCGTCACTGCTGACATCTCTTTGAGGCGCGCGTGGAACACAACGCGCCGTCGACCCGGGCCTGGTGCCTGGTCCTTACCGAACGGCGAGCTGCCCATTACTCGTCGTCCGCAAGCCCGCGCCTACGGTGGCCGGGAATCGGCGATCGATTCCCGCCGCCCAGGGCGTCTCCTACGGCGGCTAGGGGCGCGAGGGCGCGGCTGTTGCCTCTCCCTCACGCGTTCCGCTTCCTCCTTCGCGAGCATTACTGCTTCGCAGAAGGAGGTGACGGCCTCCCATGCTCTCTCGCTCCGCACCATGGCCTGGACCAGGTTTGGACGCGAGAGATCGCCGCCGCCGATCGCCTCCGTGAGAACACGGCGGTGCTCCGCCCAAGCCGGGCAGACCTCCACTGTATGCTCCACCGTGTCCTCCGGGCGATCCACACAATGGTGACACCCGGGCGTTTCCTCCCGCCTTATCCGAAACAGGAACCTCCCGAAACAACCGTGTCCGGTGAGGACCTGCGTCAGGCGGAAGGTGAGGACGCCGTGGCGCCTCTCCAACCACTCCTCAAAGAGGGGACTTATCGCCGCAATTGTGGCGTGCCCAGCGCTGGGTTGCGACAATCGCACTCTCCATGCCGCCATGAGATCCCGCCGGAGCTCTGTCCGCTGTACCGTGATTTCTCGCGGCAGCGGAGGTATCTATTTAGCCTAAACACTATACTTTTCAGTTTTCCATCTTCCGCCATTGGATCATAGTTTTTATCTACCAATCATCGCTGGTCCATCTCTGCAATATCGTCTCTATAATATTACTTGTTAGAAATATTCCAAAATTGACTTCTCGTCATATATTTTGTCTAACTTTTATTTTCATCCGTTGTCAAATCACTTGACAGGAGTCTTCCTTTATTTCTAACCATTGTCAATATAACATCATAACATTTTTTGTGATCGACCGCCCAGTAGCTTACAAACCATGCTATATTAACTTGCCTTTGTAAAAATTTATTGGCCAAAAGTTAATTTTTGCATTCACCTCACTTAGAAAAACTCTCCCTTTTAAACTACACATTATCATCAAGCAGTTCTGTTAGACCATATTGCGAACGCATAAAGGATACTTTTGTGTGGTTGGGGTGTTTGATAACTTTGTCAAAAAGATACTAACAAAGAAATGTCATTATGATAATCCGTTTTCGGGTTCTATTAGTTGTTTGTTGTTTATAAATCGTTAAGTTGTTTGAAAAATGTAAAAGTATATTTCTAAGAATAGTTTGAATTTAATTTTGAGCTCTCTTCTTAAGTAATTTGTAAGTTTTTAAGTATTTCTAAAGCCGAAGCCTGGTTGAGCTTTAAAAAAAAATAAGGCTCTTGTGCGGTAAAAAACGAATGTGCCTTTCCACTTGAGATATGAGATTTTAATCTGTTAGTATTGTTTGATATCTCTGAAATTGGTAAAGGTATGTTTTTGGTTCTCCCTTAAAAAGAAATTCGAATTTATGTTCTCTTTATCACTGCACCTAATATTTTTATTCAAACTGACAACTCAGCCTCTCTACTGCTTGACAAAAGTCCCTCCCAAATATTACATAGGTACTTGGTCTTTCACCCTTTTACTACGAACTTGCACTTGTTTTCGGTTCTTTTATAATTCGTGTAATAACAGAAACCATTATAAAGCCATTGTGTTTCGTGTAGATCTGCGTTTCCGGCAGTTAAGTCATTAAGGTGTTTTGTTTTTTTGCTGTAATGCCAATAAACGCATTTTCTTTCTTTGTCTCTTTAAGCCGGATTTAAATTATGAAACTAGTTGCGCAAACTAAGTTATACATTGATAGTTTTACGTGGAAATAGATAATTATTTACACGTTAAACAATCAATGAATAACTAAGTTTGCGCAACTATGTATTTTCGTAATGTAAAGCCATTTTCCCTTGAATTAAATTTGACCTCTAAAATTCATTTAAAAAAATAGAGACCCAAAAAGATCACCCCATCCTCCTGGCTAATCTCTAATCTCAATTAGCCTTTTTCCCAACTTAATCAATCTGCCTATAGGTTTTCCCAACTATGTTGGGGTCGGCTTCCAGTCTAACTGGATGCAGCTGAATACCAGTATTTTATATGGAGCGACTGCCTGTCTGAGCTCCACAACCCAGTAACTGGGTAATACGATACCCCCCCTTTTTTTTTTTTTTGTGGATGGGAAATCTTCAAATGACTTCTCCCGCTCTGGGTAGAGCGGGAGGGCGTGTCAGACTTTTACTGACTAAAACCCACCCATGGTCCTTCAGTTGCCTGTGCCAGGGCCACGGTATCTCTTTCGAACTACCCGCGACCCCGGCGGCATCGGCCCTATTGGACCCCGTCACTGCTGCCATCTCTTTGAGGCGCGCGTGGAACACAACGCACTGTCGACCCGGGCCTGGTCCTTAAGCTATGTGAATAAATCTTTAAATAATATTTTCTTAGAAAACTGTTTGAATTCTAACTGAGGTAAGTTAGTAAGTGCGATTTCTGCTTGAATAAAGTATAAAAAATAATTTAATTTATATGATTTGTGGCTAAAAATTACATGTAAGAAACAAAACAGTCAATCTGCCTAGCCTTTTCCCAACTATGTTGGGGTCGGCTTCCAGTCTAACCGGATGCAGCTGAATACCATTATTTTACATGGAGCGACTGCCTATCTGACCTCCACAACCCATTAACTGGGTAATACGATACCCCTTGGTAAGACTGGTTGTCAGAATTGCGGGCTTCTGACGACCTGTAACGACTGTCAAAGATCCACGAATGACAGCCGGGACCAACGGCTTAACGTGCTTTCCGAGGCACGGAGGAGTCTCGGTATGTAAAGATGGTCACCCATCTGAGGACCAACCCCGGCAAGCGTAGCGTACCCTGATGGATTAACCCGTGCGGCTGTTATTACTTAGCTACGAGCTCCTAATCTCTTAATCTCTAATCTATATAATCTTAGAAACAAACAAGAAAGTGACTTAATAAAAACGTGGTAAAATAAAGTCAACCAATTACTATAGTAAGTTAACAGAAAACACAAAAGTGTTACCTTCATTTTTATATTCTCTAACAAGAAACACTCGTAGGTGGAGGCTCATATTGATAAATCTGGGGTGGAGGTCAGCGCGCATTCGTTGCGTGAGAGATCCATCGACACCTCGTGATTGACAGCCGATTGTAAGGGAATGGTAGATAAGAAACTCCTATACATCGCCAACAGAAAATGCAATAATAATTAGTAGTCGCTATACCAGTTAGTATAAGAAAATCTTATACCTGTAACCTGCATAGTCAACAGATAAAAACTTTTTTACAAAAAAACACAACCGACTTCCAAAAACAACACTACAAAGTGAAAAATAACTTTAATTTCGGAAGTCGGTGTCTAGTTAAATGTATTTTGGTTTTTTTCCACCGACTTCCGAAATTAAAGTTATTTTTCACTTTGTAGTGTTGTTTTTGGAAGTCGGTTGTGTTTTTTTGTAAAAAAGTTTTTATTTTCCAATTTTTAGTTGTGGTTCCTACCCCACACAAATTCTAATACCACTACCTGCAAAACACACTAGAACATCATCCATATAAATGTGGGGAAAAAATACGTATTATTGAAGCTAACTCAAAAACTACCTAAGCAAAGTTAATCAATTTTATATGGGACCAACTGAGATGTATACCCTCTCGAATAAAACAAAAAAAATCCAAATCGGTCTAGCCATCTTCGAGTCATCGGGGAACATACATAAAAAAAAAAAATAAAAAAAAAAGGTTCCGACGAACTGAGAACCTCCTCCTTTTTGAAGTCGGTTAAAAATTCTACAGTATCTAGCCACAAATAATTTGTTTCCAAATAACCTCTTGCGTTTTCACCTTGTCAACAAAATTCGAGTCTATGGGGATCCCTTGGTCATATCAACGAATCTAAGAGTAGACCTATTGTAACAGCCAAGACAGAGTAAGTTGGTACCAAATAAAAAGATAGACAGGGTGAAATTGAATTCATGGGCAATTTAAGGGGCCATTGTACTCATCAGTGACCATCTTTACGTACCGAGACTCCTCCGTGCATCGGAAAGCACGTTAAGCCGTTGGTCCCGGCTGTCATTCGTGGATCTTTACCAGTCATTAGGGGTCGTCAGAAACCTGAAAGTCTGACAACCAGTCTTACCAAGGGGTATCGTATTACCCAGTAATTGGGTTGTGGAGGTCAGATAGGCAGTCGCTCCATAAGCTGCATCCGGTTAGACTGGAAGCTGACGCCAACATAGTTGGGAAAAGGTTTGGCAGATTGATATTGTGGTTGATTTTATACTTAGGTGCACAATGTTTATTCCACATATCGTACATATGTGGAATAAAATTACTCACACCTCATCGTGTGACCACACAATTTTACTAGTGCAGACCCCTGCGGTGCGGTAGCAGAGGTCAAATTGTAATTTAATTAATTCCAGATGTAACACCACACGAACTCCCTTTTTTGGTAAGCAATGTAATTGAACAATCTTACTCATGGCTACTATTGCGTATACGTATACATGTAAGTCACTTAGCTGTTCTTCACGACTTCGTCCGCGTTCAATATCTACAAAAATGTTTTTTCTTAGCGATCGTGAAGACTCATATTTATTAACCGGCTTCAAAAAGGAGGAGGTTCTCAATTCGTCGGAACCTTTTTTTTTTATTTTTTTTTTTATATATGTGCCCCGATTACTCGAAGATGGCCGGACCGATTTGGATTTTTTTTAACCGACTTCAAAAAGGAGGAGGTTCTCAATTCGTCGGAACCTTTTTTTTTTTTTTTTTTTTATGTATGTTCCCCGATTACTCGAAGATGGCTGGACCGATTTGGATTTTTTTTGTTTTGTTCGAGAGTGTATCACAGTTGGTCCCATATAAAATTTATTAACTTTGCTTCGGTATTTTTCCCCACTTTTATATGGATGATGTTTTAGTTTGTTTTGCAGGTGGTATTTGAATTTGTGTGGGGTAGTTACACAACTAAAAAGTGAAAAATAAAAACTTTTTTACAAAAAAATACAACCGACTTCCAAAAACAACACTACAAAGTGAAAAATAACTTTAATTTCGGAAGTCGGTGGCAAAAATCGAAAATAAATACATTTAACCAGACACCGACTTCCGAAATTAAAGTTATTTTTGACTTTGTAGTGTTGTTTTTGGAAGTCGGTTGTATTTTTTGTAAAAAAGTTTTTATTCATTTTTCGTTTCGGGATTATAAGCGTAACATAGACGGCTGCTAAAGCTATACATGAGCTATGTGTGTGTATAGTGAGCTACACACTTTTCCAATAGGGTTTTCTGAAATGACATTTACTAGGTGACAGCACTGAGACGTCAGGTTCGAGCACCTGTCAAAAGTGTCAAAACGCCTATATTTTTTTTAGTCGTGACTGAATGATGAAGGAATGAATGAATCTAATGGTGAACGTCATATATTCATTGTCGAAATGGAAGACCTCTTCTCAAATTGGCGCCAACTGGTAGCGCGAATTTTTATGAAAAACCCTCATTGCAACAACAGAAAATCTTAATTTTCCTCTTTTATTTAAAAAAAAATAAGTTTTTCTTCTGATTGTTCTGTGTTCTGTACACAATAGTGCATGTGACAAATATTATGTGTATTTTCGTTTTTAATTATCTGTCTGATTAATAAAAAGCTTTAATTTCTTCTTTCTGTTCAAATCCAGTGCTTACCTACTTGATAATAAACATGATGTCATTGCACAAAGACATCTAGGCTATTTGGTTTTTGCAGGTCAATGAGCAAAATATTAGATGATTTGCAAGAAAGTAACAGTTAGTCAAGTCATTAGTTGTAGGTATTTGGGTGGTCTGTGTCCAGTCTAGATGATTTTGAAATTAATCTTAGATTTGTACAAAAATGCAGGTCATGGTTCTTTCTTGGTGTTTGTTTCTTTAACTAAGCAGATTCAGAAGCATTTCAAACAGAGCAAAGAGCTGGATTTGCATGAAATTAAATAATTTGAAAACAGTATTTTAGGACCTACACGAATTTTGGGTTTTCGCACAGACGTAAAAATATCGCGGCGATTTTTTTTCGCACACTGGATTTTCAACACTCTGCCGAGAGTTGAAAATCCAACATTGTGTTTTTTCGACGCGCTAGGATGCACTCTGTTGTTGTTAGGTTGGATTCTCAATGCTCGGCTCAACACCGAGAGTTGAAAATCCAGTGCGCGATAAAATCCCACCGCGATATTTTTACGCCCGTGTGAACGTCGGCTTAATGTAGTAAAGCAGTAAAGTAGGTTCACTAATGTTTCTCCAAAACACCGATGATATATTTTTAGTTACAACCGCCGCGATATTTTTACGTCCGTGCGAACGTCGACTTAGGGTGCAGGTTCACGAAGTTCTGCTAATCGCATTTTTCAGCAATAGATACCAACTTTCAACCTGTATTGCAACCCATGGGTTATGAATCATGATTGATGGAACCAATAATTTATTACATATTGGAGATTACCTTGTACGGGTCATACAGTCATTTTTTTAATCAAAATATTTACACTATTGCGCATGGAGAATTAGCATAGCTTCAAAAGGTATTCATAGAACCACATGTGGTCAACTACCAGAGAGCTAAAGAGTCTATTCGTACAAAACTTGCAAATAAGTAAAAAAAAAAAAGTCAAACCAAAGACCAAATAGGTATTGCAATTTTGTTTACATAAACATAATCAGCCTATAATATTCCCACTGCTGGGACACAGGCCTCCTCTTCGAGAGGAAATGGGCTGTATTCTACCACGCGGACCCAGTGCGACGTTGGTAGATGTCACATGTCTTCGAATTTTCAGTTCTAGGACATGCCGGTTTCCTTACGATGTTTTCCTTCACCGTTTTGAGAGCAGTGGTGATGAAATTATTTACACAAAGTAAAGCGACTGCCTGGGTTCGAAACCACGACCTACAACTCGTAAGTTGGCGCCGTTACCGCTGAGCCATCACTGCTCAATGTAAATTTTGTTTGAACAACCATAATGAAACCAAAAATTGAGGAAAAAAACAAACTTATGATTTCTAAAATTATCACTATCAGACCAGCGCAGAGCTGTTTGTATTCTACTTTACTTAAAAGCGAGAATGACGTTATTACAACAATTAGTTTCACCTACATACACACATACATACATTTGAGGCTTGTATAATAAACTACCTACAAAGGAGCTACATCTAACTATATATATATATAATTTTTTTTACAAAAAAATACAACCGACTTCCAAAAACAACACTACAAAGTGAAAAATAACTTTAATTTCGGAAGTCGGTGTCTAGTTAAATGTATTTTAGTTTTTTGCCACCGACTTCCGAAATTAAAGTTATTTTTCACTTTGTAGTGTTGTTTTTGGAAGTCGGTTGTATTTTTTTGTAAAAAAGTTTTTATTTTTCACTTTTTAGTTGTGTACCTACCCCACACAAATTCTAATACCACTACCTGCAAAACAAACTAGAACATCATCCATATAAAAGTGTGGAAAAAATACGTATTATTGAAGCTAACTCAAAAACTACCAAAGTAAAGTTAATCAATTTTATATGGGACCAACTGTGATGTACCCTCTCGAATAAAACAAAAAAAAAAAATCAAATCGGTCCAGCCATCATCGAGTAATCGGGGAACATACATAAAAAAAAAAAAAAAAAAAAAAAATAAAAAAGGTTCCGACGAATTGAGAACCTCCTCCTTTTTGAAGTCGGTTAATAAATGGATGTGTATATGTATGTTCCCTATGAAGTTGTGAAGTTTGGTAGTGATCGGATCAACAGATATTTTTTTTTGCCTTTTGGTAATTTTGTGTCACATTTTTTTCTGAGCAGTAACCTAGCAAAAAGTACTAAGCTTGCATGAATTCAAGATAGTATTTCAATCATCCACAAGTCATCTGGCTATAGGTAATTAGTGCTACCCGTGCGAGCCGTGGCGGATAGCTAGTTACAAATAAGTATAAAACTAACATCAACTAAAGATAGGTAAATCAAAGAAACATGAGATACATGGTGTTATTGAAATAATGCAAAATCTCTTAAGGGGTCATTGTACATATCATTACTTAGGAACAACTTTTACTATAGCACTAAAAATGAAATCACGAAAAAAAAATCTGCTGTTCCTTTAGTGAGGTTTTGCGTTATTTCGTAACACCGTGTATTTGTATTTCATTTTAATATTCACTACCTACCTAACATGATCAAACCAATACCCAATCATGCATTTCATAATACGGAAATCAATGCAAACAGTAGCAAAACATTCAGTTATCAAAATGCTAAAGTTAACTAGCAACATTGACCCCTACTACGACCACGAAGCTTTTACACCTATCTCCATTAATTGCCATACTATTTTCAACCATAACGCTTACTCCATAAGGAAAGGTTTTTAAGATTGATGATGTTACAGATTGTAAATGTATTTTTGCGTTCAGGTTAGAACTCAGAGCTGTCAAGAACCGTTGGACCGTATAATGGAAGCTCCCAAGATACGTCCGAACTTAAGATACATATGAAATTATCTTGTTTTTATTTCTGATTTATGTACCGATACCATCATTGAGGACGTAGGCCTTGATTGTGTGAAGTTATTTTGTGTTTTGCAATAGGTTAAGCGATCTTCAATAAGATTCAGATCGATCAATCTATGATTAACTTATACCTATGCAGCTTATAAAACTTCAGCATGTACCTATTCGTTAAACAGAGGCCTTAGTGCGGGTTTTTATACTTACTCGTTCACGTTAACGTAAACTTCTATTTGTACTGAAACTGAATAAGCGCCGTCTGGTGACTATAATGGGAAACACAATTATTCCATACAAATTGACGTAAGTTAACGTCAACGTAAACGCGATCGAGTAAGCATAAAAACTCTCACCAAGGCCACTGATCACAAAGTTTTGATGTCACGTCGAGGTCGCCTTAATGTCACAAAAAGATAGTCATCATAAGTAGGTAGGTATAGCCAGCTGGATGTCATCATCATCATCCACAACCCGACTTCACCCACAGCTGGGCATAAGCCTCTCTTTTCTTGTGCCAATCCCCACGCTCCTGTGCCAGCCTCATCCATCAGGTTTTGTCCGAGATGGCAACAATGTCGTCTGTCCATCTCGCCGCCGAATGACCAACATCTCGTCTTCAAGTCCTTGAACGCCACACTCCACCTGTCATTACTGCGCCTTGAGTTCCATAATAGCTTTCCGGTATCGAAGACCTTCGTACACGTCTTCGGAGATTATAGCCTAATGTCAAAATCTTAATATGTAATATCAGTCTCCTTATCTTACCCAGGAAGTAGGACAAGGGATTTGAATTTGACTTCGCCGGAAAGGATTATTGTCAACGAATTTTGATAAAATAATGTCATTTGGATTTACACACCCATGTGCTTTGCTCATTCAAGGTAGGTGCTCGTTCTTTTCTTCCACAATCATGCACACGGTATTAAGTACAAGAGCTTACATATTTTTGCAATAATCTCCTAAAAGCATATTTAATATCAAGGTGACCACTCCATAACTTACCGCCACGTTAGAATTAAATCTTAACAACCACTCATTGAGCCACGGATTACAAAAATCCGATATTTCTGACCAGCGGTCACTTTTACTTACAAAAAGGACTTCAACAATGTTTTTGAGGTGTCGGCTTCACAAACAAACACCAACATACAAACCATTTATGCTCTAGTGCATATCCATTACATGCAACAATTGTATTTAAATCCTCACTAGGCTGCCGATACGACATCGCCTTTGCCTCGCCGCAAATTAAAAAAAAAAACTACGGCGCCGAATTATATGTGACCATTGGTGCGTTTGAATTTGGAAGGCGTATTAGGCTTATTGTCCAGCCGTAGACAAATAATGCGTAGGAGTGATTGAATTTGTAAGTAGATAGTTTGTTTGTAAGTTTTTGTTGCAATTTGCTTAGATTTTCCCGATAGAATGTAAGCCGACGGTCGCACGGACGTAAAAATATCGCGGCGATTTTTTTTCGCGCACTGGATTTTCAACACTGCTTAGTGCTGAGAGTTGAAAATCTAACAGTCCATTTTTTCGACGCGCTGGGATGCACACTGTTGTTGTTAGGTTGGATTCTCAATGATTGGCTCAACACCGAGAGTTGAAAATCCAGTGCGCGATAAAATCACGCCGCGATATATTTACGTCCGTGCGAACGTTGGCTATTATAGCAAGAAATACAATCTAGAAAAATATGCTTCATATTGAGGCTTTCCTACACGCCGCCGGGGTCGCGAGTTGTTCGAAAGAGATACCGTGGCCCTAGCACGGGCAACTGAAAGAACACGGGTGGGTTTTAGTCAGTACGCGTCCTCCCGCTCCGCTCAGAGCGGGAGAAGTCATTTGGTGATTTCCCATCCACAAAAAAAAAAAAAAAAACTTTCCTACACCGTTCTCAGCGTTTGACTGCATTACTGTAAGATTCGCGATGAATCCTGAAAAATTACCCACTTCTTTCAGGAACACTGGAGAGACACTTTTTGGACCCACTTCAATACACCTTGGTCTTAACTTACGCTTCAGTTGACCTCTTCCCACCTAATCGATGGTGTTAGTCCCATATTCCCAGTAGTGGTCAAATTCACTGGGTTTCAATCGATTTACGTACGAAGGCGTAATGTATGACCAGCTGTATGCACACAATAGTCACCGAGATTTTCTGGAGTGATGCCTCTTAATAAACACAATGTGGAGATTGGAGTGGGTTTTAAGTATAGTGTTAAGTATAGTAATAATGCCGATTGTCACTTCCAAGTGTGCCGAAGATTATATCGAGTTTGAGGTTGAATTCACCAAAAAATTTATTATTGCATCTTGTTTTATTTTAACATATTTTAATCACCGATTTGTTTATTGATTGCCATCACATTAGACCCGGATCATATTATGTCGGACCGACAGTTTTACCGTTGGCCGTATGTCGGGTTTTGCTGTTCACACTATAAGCTGCCAGTCCGGCGCAATACAAAGTAGTATGCCAAAATTATATCCGACCTGACTGAAATCGTGGCTGAACGTCCGGAAAATGTGTTGTCGCCGACAGTTTTAGCGGGTCGCCCTAATGTGAACAGCGCTATTGAAATACCTTATGCCAATATGCATCCAACCACTTTTGTTGTCCTAATGTGAACTGGGCCTAAGACTGTTTATCCACCGCACTGGGAACGGGACGTCTACGAGAAACGAGAACACTATTTGTCCACCGCACCGGCTATATTGAGTTATAATGACCGGGAGCGGGACGTCACAGAGTTTTATCTGTTCTGTGCGGGACGTCAACGAGAAAAATACGAATGCGCTGAAGTAGTGACAGTAAATTTACTATGGCCGAAAAATCTCGTTTGTCGTTGATTTCCCGTTCCCGGTGCGGTGGACAAGCCGGCAATGTCGGCAGTATAAATATCGTGGCCAGATCTTAGAATAATAATAATAATAATAATAACTTGGCAACACTGACAAGTCAACAAACGTCCGATTTTTCATATCCCATATTTTCCGTATTTATTTATTTTCTCAGTCACATTTAATCTCTAAACTACCAACAATAAACAACAATACCTTTAGGAACAAATTAAGAAGATAATATACCTACAACAGCAAAATGAGAAAAAAACTACAAAATTATCAAAAAAACAAGAATGACGGCTGACAAGTTTGACAACTACATGCCTACAATCAAACATTAAAGATGATATGAAAATAAATGTTGACAAGATCAGCAGCTCGCCGCGCACGCCTATTACCTCCGGACTCGTCGCTCAGCTCCGCCCCGCCGCCGCCGGTACCCAGCCCCATCGAGAGCGCTGAGACACCGGCCGTGGCAGTTGCGTCGAGCTCGAGCGACGAATATTTTTCCCCGCCCACGTCGCCACCACCTGCTCGTCGACGGGGAAGACTCCGGCCGCCGGAAGGCTTAGGACCTCGAGGCCCACTGGCCTCTGATAGGGTCCCAGCTCCCGGCGGAAGTGTGCAGCGCATGAGATGGACACGATCCATTAATGAGAACGTCATGCGCTCATACTATGGGGCTACAGAGGGAGGACACAATCTGACCGCGTACCGTGTTCGGATGCTCTCTCTTTTTCAGGTGCTTGAGCCAGCTGCCAACGTTTCGGCTCAACGATTATCGGATCAGGTGCGGGTCATCCAGCGTAATCATATGTTAGATGACACTGTACTTGATCGCCTGCGAAGTGAAATGCAGGGTAGCCATGTTATCGCTCCCCTGACGCAAACTGTTTTTGTACCACCACAGTGCAACACAAGTCAAGCTGACGAGGGGAGTGACGACAGGGCTACAAACGTAAGTACCCAGTGCAATGAGGAATTGAGGAGTGCTTTGGAGGGTGCCATTCGGGAATATCGGTTCATTTCACCCGAACTTAGACCACGCTTACCTCGTTTGCCCATGCATAACAAAAATAGGGCGCTGGTGGCGGCTCTGGATTCGCAGTTGTCAAACTATTTTGATGACTGCGAAGACCTCACCGATACTCACTCGATTCTGTACTGCGCGGCTGTAGCGGCATGTCGTGTAGCTCACGTCAAATTTGTTAATGACTCTAGGGCTACACGACCGAAACCAGCCATACCAGCTTGGCAAAGCAGAATTGAGCGCCGTATTGGTGGGGCCAGAGTGCTCATAGGCAAACTAATCTGCTTCAGAGAGGGCAATACTCGCCCCAGAGTGATGCGCTTTGTGAGGCGGGCATTCTCAGGGACTGATGTCAGCCCTCAGGACTATATGTCCCGTGTCACAGAGCGCATCGACTTCCTGAAGCAGAAAGTGTATGCATGGGCAAACCGTATCCGTAGGTATAAGCGGCGAGTAGACCGATACACTCAGAATCGCACCTTCCAGAGTGATGAAAGGTGGGTCTATAGGGCTTGGGAGCGACCGGACCAAGGTGTGGCTGACACGCCCCTGCCGGATGATGATGCTATGTGCTCGTTCTGGCGAAGCATCTGGTCGGTGCCTGTCAATCACACCGAAGGTGATTGGACTGGGAAGATCGAGCGAACGTGCGATCAAATACCACAAATGGGGGCAATTACCATCAGCTCCCAAGATGTAGCTCGTGCAGTCCGTCCGTTACCTAACTGGAAGTCTCCAGGACCGGACGGACTGCACAACTTTTGGATAAAGTGGTTACAAAGGTCGCACGCCCGCTTGGCATCCCAGTTCCAGTCAGCCTTACAGTCAGGGTCGCTGCCCCAGTTCCTAACGACAGGAATAACCCACCTGCTCCATAAATCAGGTAGTACTGCGGAGCCCAAAAATTATAGACCGGTCACTTGTCTACCGACGGTCTATAAAGTTCTTACATCCATTTTGAGAGCTAAAATTAACGAACATATAGACACCAACTCCATCATGTCTGCCTCTCAAAATGGATGTAGGAATGGGTCCCGTGGTACTAAGGAGCTACTCCTCATTGATATGGCCATTAGCCAACAGGTTCGTCGTTCTCGAAAGGATCTGTCGACATGTTGGATAGACTATAAGAAGGCCTATGACTCGGTGCCACATACATGGCTCATGAGGGTGTTGGAGTTGTATAAAGTAGATGCAACTCTGCGCACCTTCCTGATGTCGTGTATGGGGCAATGGAGGACGGTCCTTCGCTATCCAGGATGTCGAAATATCCAGAGGAACAGCGAGCCAATAAGGATAGAGCGAGGCATATTTCAGGGCGATAGTTTGAGTCCGCTTTGGTTCTGCTTAGCCTTGAATCCTCTAAGCACACTGCTGGAAGATTCAGGTCTAGGCTATCGGCTGAGGAGAGGTGGTCAGGTTATATCCCACCTCCTCTACATGGATGACCTAAAACTCTTTGCCCCCAACAATTTGCAACTGATGGAGCTACTGAAAGTAACAGAAACTTTCAGTAGCGCCATCAGGATGGAATTTGGTGTGGACAAATGTGCGGTCATGCATGTAAAGCGAGGGGAGATTGTGGAATCCGTGGGAACCCAACTCTCGGATTCCATAAACCTTAGAGCCCTCTCCGCATCCGAAACCTATAAGTATTTGGGTATGTCGGAAGCGTTGGGCATCAATGTTACTGACATGAAGCAATCGTTGAAGGAGCGCTTCTTTGGCCGCCTGAAAAAAGTATTTAATAGTCTTCTATCAGGCAGTAATAAGGTGCGCGCCTTCAACGGTTGGGTCATGCCGGTTTTGATGTACTCTTTCGGCGTACTCAAATGGACTCAGACGGAACTCGACGCCCTGGATCGGAGGGTCCGTACGCTGTTGACTGCATATCGAATGCATCACCCACGGTCATCGGTAATGAGACTGTATATCCCGCGAAAGTGTGGAGGCCGAGGCTTTTTAAACGCTAAGACTCTCCACAACCGCGAGATATGCAGTCTCAGGGAATATTTCCTAGAAGCCGATGTGGGGATGCATCGAGATGTGGTCGCGGTGGACAAGGGCCTCACTCCGCTCTCCTTGGCTAAAGAGAACTGGCGCAAACCTGTAGTGCTTGACACTAACGATCGCAGGGAGGTATGGCAGAGTAAGGAGCTTCACGGACGCTTTTTCCGGGCCCTATATGGACCCGATGTAGATTTGTTAGCGTCCGTAGCCTGGCTGCGTTCCGGTGACCTCTTTGGGGAAACCGAAGGTTTTGTGTGTGCAATTATGGACGAAGTTATGATGACGAACAACTACCGGAAATATATTGTGAAAGACGGCACGGTTGACATCTGTCGGGCATGCCACCGTCCAGGAGAATCAATCCGACACATTATCTCTGGGTGTTCTCGTCTTGCTAACGAAGAGTACTTGCATAGACACAACCTTGTAGCCAGGATTATCCATCAGCAACTTGCACTGAAATACAACCTTGCGGAATCGGAAGTGCCGTACTATAGGTATGTGCCCGACTCAGTTCTCGAAAATGGAAATATCACATTGTACTGGGATCGATCCATCATCACTGACAGGACTATTGTTGCCAATAAGCCTGATATAGTGGTGGTGGATCGAACAGAGCGGCGCACAATGATTATTGACATAACGGTCCCGCATGACGGGAACCTCGTGAAAGCCGAGAAAGATAAGCAAATCAAGTATCTTGACTTGGCTCGCGAGGTTGTCGACATGTGGGATGTGGACTCAGCGATCATTGTGCCGATAGTCGTATCAGCCAATGGCTTAATTGCCAAGAGCCTCGACCAACATCTAAGGAGGCTCTCGTTGGGTAGCTGGATTAAGGGCCTGATTCAGAGAGCGGTACTTCTGGACACGGCGCGCATTGTTAGGAGGTTCCTCTCTCTGGAGCCCTGACCGCCGGTAGCTTGGACCCTGTTCCCGATACTGGTGGGCTACTATGTTTTATATTTTTAAATGTTTTTATATTTTTATATTCTAATATTTAAAAATGTAATTTGTATGTATATATTAACGAAATAAAGGAAATAATAATAATAATAATATATTTATTTGACACAAAACATTATGTAACACTTGCTGAGATATACAGGACACATTCAAATTTTGTTAATTTTATATTGAAGGCATCTGTGTCTGAACTAGATAAAAATATCTGTATCTCAGACTCAGCGCTCTTCCTTATGATGACCATTGCATTACTAACATAATTAGACATATTACTAATGGGAGATATATCAATACACAGAAAAAAAGAGACTAAAAGTTTAAAACAAAATAAACAAAAACGGTGTGTGGAGTGTAAACCTCTCGGTGTGTAGTGTGTGAAAGTGAGGGAAAGAGTGTGAGAGGATGAGTATAAAAGAGTTATTCTATTTAACTACCTTTAATAAGTTTTCTGTCTCTTCATATGTATGTTTACTAACAAAATTAAAGATTTTACTTTTACATATTTTTTTATTTAGCGGGTATATTTCCAAAGCGTCATTTATTTTATTATATAAGTGCGGTCCCAAGAAGCAAAAATATTTGTTTACATAAGCATGCCTGAAAAAAGGTCGGTCGTTATTACTAATAATATTATTTCGTTTTCTAGCTAGATCACTCTTTGAGAATTGTAGTAAAGAGTGTTGCTTCATAACCACAAGAAATATAAACAACTGGCGAACGGTCAGAACCTCACACGACTGATAAACAAGATGGGTTGGGTACAAATAAGGACGAAAAGTACTAACTTTTAGTACAGCCCTCTGGGCTATTTCTAAGGGCTTTAATATAGTTTTATGTGCACCTCCCCAAACGGTGATACAATATTGAAGAATGGACTGTACGAGTGCTAAGTATATTTGCTTCACTAATTTTGGGGGCGCAACATGTCTAAGGTTCTTGAAAACATAGATCAGTTTTCTTGTCCTAGAAGTAAGAAGGTGAATATGATCTCTGAAGGAGAGGTTACAGTCAAGAATAATTCCAAGATATTTAATTGACGCTGTCTTTATTAGTGTTGGACAAGAGCATACCAAGCTATTACAACAACTATGTGCTGTAATCGAGGGGATATAAGGGAGCTGCATATTTTGAGTGCGCATCGAGAATAACATGTACTGGGTTTTATCCGGATTAAGAGTCAGGGAGTTATTCTGCAGCCAGTGAGTCACAACATTGAATCCATCCTGCGCCTCTCTATATACTTTGTCCCAGGTATCAGCAGAGAACAACAGAACTGTGTCGTCTGCATATGATATAATTTTACCTCCTGAAAGGTCTAGCTTACAGAGATCATTCAAGTATACAAGGAAGAGTGTCGGTCCCAGAATGCTCCCCTGCGGAACACCGTGAGTGATTGGAATATCGCTGCTGATACTATCATTAATCCTAACGCACTGAAAACGATTAGAGAGGTAGTCCTTTAAAAGTTGCAGTTGATTTCCTCTTATTCCGAGGCGTTCTAATTTTTGAATCAGCAAAAGCGTAGAGACCGTGTCAAATGCCTTGGCTAGGTCAAGGAAAATGCCTATTGTCTTTTTACCTAAATCGATATTCTTTACCACATAGTCCTGGAGCTCGTGGACTGCATCACTAGTAGACTTGCCTGCTCTAAAACCAAACTGGTTGTTGGATAAAAGGTTATTTGATTCCAGGTAATCAATCAATCTACTATTTATTATTCGTTCTAGAAGCTTGGAGATCGAAGGCAATATGGAGATGGGTCTATAGTTAGTGACACGGTCTCTATCACCCGACTTATAAATTGGGTATACTACTGATTTCTTTAACATCGTAGGAAACTGACCCTTAGTTAAGCAGAGGTTAAAAATATACGTTAATGGATGGACTAAAATGTGTCTATATTCTTTGAGGAAATTATTTGATACAGAATCCCAACCAACGGAACACACCTCTTTCAGGTTCAATATTAAATGTTCCACTTCAGACTCATCGGTTTCCAGCAATACAAAGGATTTAGAAACCAGTTGTGAGGGCGCTCTATTAAATTTACTATGGGAAGGGTTTAAACAGGAATAAGTATTATCAGCATGAAACCGAAAACCGAAAACTTCATGAATGATCAAATCATTCATGAAGTTTTCGGTCATTTCATGAAATGTATGAATACTATTTTTTATAATTTTGACTATCGAAAAGTTATCTGATTAGTATGGTGCTACACTTAATTTGTTTGATATATTTTTTTCAATACACTTCCTCGAAAACAGGTTCCTATCGCACTTAGGTTCACAATGCAATATACACTTCTGGACACATCTATTGGCCCACCTTAGAGTTTAGGTTTCGATGGCCCCTACCGAAATATGATTGCTAGATTGAACAAAAACTGAAATGCAGTTTTAAACCTGATACATTTTACCATCTTTTTCGATCGTATTGTTTTAAATTTGAATTCAGAATACCATACGACATGGAGCTTCGCCTAACAAGTCGGATATGCGCCTTGTTAAAGGCAATTGATTTTTGAATAAAAAACATGTTTTATCAAATAAAGGTTTAATTTAATAACGCGTGTTGCCTCCATGGGCATCTACCACAGCTCTCATACGATTAGGCATAGAGTTTATCAACCACTCTATGAAATTTTGAGGGATCATCTCCCATTCCTCTTCTATGGCAGTTTTCAACTCCTGCATCGTCTGGGCAACTGGCTGACGAGCCCTAACACGTCTTTTTAGCTCGTCCCACATGTGCTCAATGGGGTTCATGTCTGGGCTTCTGGCTGGCCAGTCCATAACTGTGATGTTCACATCCCGAAGATATTCCCTGACGATGCCGGCCGCATGGGCTCTTGCATTATCATGCATAAAAAGGAAATTTGGGCCCACATAGTCCGCGTATGGTATCACGTGAGGTTCTAAGCACTCACGAAAGTACCTTTCAGCATTTAATGTTGGCAGCCGTGGTCCTGTAACAACCTCAAGTTGAGTTTTGCTGCTCGCGGATATACCGCCCCCAGACAGTCCATGAGCCACCGCCATAAGCAACCCTCTCTTCCTAGCAGCATTGTGCGAAACGCTCTCCCTTACGTCGGTAGACCTTCTTCCTTCCATCATTGCCATGTAACACAATTTTAGACTCATCAGAAAAGAGTACACGGCTCCAATCTTGCTGTGTCCAATTTAAATGACTGCGTGCGAAATGAAGGCGCGCTGTTCGGTGGGCTCGCGTTAGTTTGGGGCCATTAGCGGGCTTGTGTGGTACCATATCGCGTTCTTTTAACCTTCTCCGAACAGTTCGAGCGCTCACAGATACTCCGTGGAAGTTGCGAAGTTGGTTTTGTATCTCAATGGAGGTAAGGTGACGATTTCTCAAGCTGGTCGTCACGATGAATCGATCCTGCCTTTCAGTTGTGACCCGAGATCGTGGCCTTCCTTGGCGACGAACAAAGCCGCCAGTCTCTAGGTACCTCCGATAAACATTTCGGACCGCAGATCGACTTAAATTAAGTTGAGCACTCACGTTTCTTTGGCTGTGTCCGGCCTGAATAAGTGCCACAGCTTGGGCGGCGACTTCAGGTGAAGTATCCATAGATTATTGATAGAACCTCACCTTAATGTTAAGAATAAGTAATGTTTGTTGCAAAACCAAAGATATCAATCACTTTTTCAAGAATTAAATCCAAGTAAACCAATAAAACCAAGTTTTCGTAGTATTCGATTGTTTGATATCAACAAACAGGCTCCAAATTGTCTTTTGTTTCTTTAAATTCTGTGTTCGAAATTCAAAAAAAGACTATTGAATGAAATTGTGAATGTGCCAGGTTCAAAACTGCATAAAAACTTTTTGCTCGACCTAATATAAAATTTTAGCTAGGACCAAATGAAACTGAAAATACAAGGTGGGCCAAAAGATGTGTCCAGAAGTGTATTTCACACGCGTGCGATTTTTCATTTTTCAACACGTGTGCGGGAATAAAAATTGCCACAGATAACTAATACCTATACTTAGTCCAAATTGGTTCAATACCTCTATTCACCGTCTCTATTCGGAGGTGAATGTTTTTTTTTTTAATATAGGCAAAGAGTTAAGCGTCTTTACGGCGTTAATATTTTTTGAATATTTAAATAATGTTTATAAATAGAATTCATCAAAAACCATGATTATTACAATAAAAAAAAACGTCTATGAACAAATTAACATTTATTGGTGTTCTAAACTCAAAAATATTTGAATTTTATATTTTTCATATTAGGCTGTTTATCGGCTTTATACCTTTGCTTCTCCTTCAACCTGGCGAAAGCAAAGTGCAGAAAAAAAAAGAAAATTTCCTAATAATTCATGACAAAAATATTTTTCGTTATTTTATTTTATTTCTTCAAAAGTGTATTGAAAACCGTCGTTTGATATACGTGAACATTTGTTATTGCAGTTCTGAGCTCAAAAACAACCTCGCCTACGGCTCGGGTGTTAATTCCGCCTCGAATGCAATAACAAAAATTCTCCACTTGTATCAAAATGTACTATTTTCTACATCTGGGCGCTTGGGAGTTCTTCTTCTTCTGCGGAATAAATTTCATCTTCTTCAGAAATCGAATTTTTATTAGTTCTTGTTTGCATTTCTGCTTCAACCCAAGTCTCTTCTCCTCTTTCTTGACTTTCTCTATTTAAATTTAAAAAAATTTGTTCTAGAAATTCAATCTCGACATATTCTTTTTCTTTTCTTGTTTCATCTTTGTTATTTTTACTAAGATTATCTCCTTCCTTTATGTCGTAGTAGAATTTCTGCATTATGTTTACATTTTTGGTTACAATAAGTTTTTGCGTTGATGGTACCCAAATCCGGAAAGCCTTGGATATTTCAGAGTATCTAATGAAGACTCCAGGTATTGCTTTGGCATTAAACTTATTTAAGTTTTGTCTTCCTTTTAAGAGAACGATTTATTATCATATCCAACAGTTTTCAGACAGAATGCTATGTTACCGATCACTAAAAATTTTCAACACGTTCAAAATTGATTTGTTTGCAAGCAGCTTAGCGTCCATCAGTACTGTTTTATCTAAAAACTGCATTGTCTCTATTGCATCCTAATAGTGGTTGCGCATATATCCTTGCCTATGCAGGTACTTAATGTAATTGTTAATTTAGTGTTGTACTTAGTTAATGTTATGTTTAATTATTATTTAATCAATTGCAAAACTTGTACAACAATACTCTATTGCTAACTAAGGAGGCTTGTAAATAGCTTGTCGTGATTAACCTCACTGTTACTTTTGTATTGGTAGCTGTAAGCCACCCAAACAAAATAAAATAAAATAAAATGGTTTCAAAGTTTACGATGCTCACACTTTCTTCTGAAAAATGATTTATTCGCATCAACTGACCAATGTTCACCTGAAAACAAGATTTTCAGATGGTTTGCTGTGGGTTTTTTTTCTGCCTCTTTTTTTATTTTATCAAATGGTCTCCTAGGTACGTGTAACGCTATTGGTGTCTGAAAATTGTGTTATCGGTACCTATCTAAAATCTATCGTTCAACTACATTTTGAAAATCAGACAGATTATAATGGTAATTTGTTTGACATAATTTGAAAATGCGGTCTGGTCGGTCATGACGCGGAAAATTTCTAAAATTAGGTTTTTTGGATTCAGAATAACCAAATATATCGATCTCAGGTTTTGCTTGAAATACGATAAGACGAAAATGTTCATCATGGGCTCTCGTAACATTAAGTATTTCTTACCCACGCTTGACAGTATAGCCACTTGCGCGCCCGCGGGAAGTTTGTTCCCCAACAGTAGATTGTCCGTGGGAACAAAGTTCCCAAGACAATATTTTTTTGCTTTTAACCTTGTTCCACCACTATTAAGTAGTAATATCCAATCCCATGCATTTACTGTGATAGATTATCTGTGTCCGATCCTTTTGAGATACGACAACACTCACTGAACTAGTCAATGACATTAAAAAAATATTATTTTCGCTGTCATAAAATCTAAAGTAAATAATAACAAGTTTTTGTCTCAACTTCGGAAGCTTGTAAATAATGAATATTGTACTGTGGTAAGTGGTTTTATTTATGTTTCACGTTAAGAGTTAACACAGCATGCATTTTAAACCATAAAAAATATAGGTCATCGTTTGTTTTTTCTTTGTAGAAAATCTAGAAAACTAGAGTCTAGAAATCTGAAACTAACTGTGTTTGCTCTTTACATACCTATTTTTGTGAATTATATACGATCATACATTCAAACGAAACATACACTACAATAGAGTCCAGTTCTCTAGCATCCATTAAAACATTCGAGCGTTACAAGATTCCAAGAATCTTCGTCGTTTCGGCATTGTTTGTAAACACGTGCGAAGTGCTGGCTGACGTCACGGTGCACGTACGCATGACTGTACTACCGACTGTTTTTTGTGTAGAGTCGCTTTCGTACGAGTGGATAGTAATTATTTTGATCAGCGTATTTTATCTATACACAATATGTACCTACTGACTTATGAGGATAAACTAGCAGTATTTTTTTAGAAAACCCAACTTCTGAAATGTTACTGATATGATTGCTCTTTGAACTTTGTTATCTTTTTACTAATTGAATATAAACATTGTTGTTGAAAAACATGATCTCCCATACATTCAAAGTGCAAATGTAAGTTTGTACCCATAATATTGAGAGATTTACCATGTTATTTTAAGACCATAGACTTCTTATAGGTTTTCCTGTAATCTAAAAGCATAGAACTGTATTCTTATTATTATTTTAGGCTCAGTAGTTTCGGAGATAACGGCAATGGTCTTATCATCTATTATCTTAAATAACTTTAAAACTATTTATTATAAAACTAGCTTTTGCCCGCAGCTTTGCCCGCGTAGATGTCAGAAAATATCCCACGGGAACGTACTACTGGGATTAAAAGTACTCCTATGTGTTAAGGCGAGTTAAGTAGTGCTGCCAACTAGCGCCACCATTGAGAACAAAATAATAAGTCTGGAGATATGGAACATTTTAAAATTTTCAATCACATTTTTAGTCAGATGAGGTAGAATTTAATGAGGGAACCAAATCAACACTAAACCTCCTAGGTTCGAAGCCTTAGCAGTTAACGCCAAAAACAGTCGTTCCATCACAGATAAAATCATTTTCGAAAGACTGAACACACTAACCAATTTAATATCACAATGTTTAGTTTTCATTCATTTTTACAGGAGCTACAGAATTCCTAGAAACTGTGCCGCTATCGCAGTTTGTAAACAAACGCGCGCAGCGGGCCGAATGACGTCAGCGGGTGGTACAATCGACTAGTTTTTTTAAGCGGGCGCTCCTGCTCTTGTGAGCGGTTATCAAAGAAAGAAGAGAAAGGAGGAAAAGAAAAAAGAAAGGAAAAGGAGAAGTTTATTAGTGATGAAGGTAGGTAGGTAAAGAAAAAAAAACATGATAATGTAGTCAAAAATTGAAAAGAATATGCTTAGTTTTGGTCACGTTGAGAGGATTCAATGAATGAATGGTATATGTATTTACAAGGCCGATGTGAGTGGAAACGCCGCCTGGGAGTGCATATTGATCACTAATAACACAGATTATGTGACTATATTAGGTCCTTCATAAGTGATCAATACGGTGATGGTCTCCAGAAAGGTCAGGTTCGTAGTACTCACAACCAGCGTGCGTGTATGACCATGTATGAATCGTGAACGTAACCGAAGCTTAAGGAGAATGAAATGATCGTAGCAGGTGGTGTTCTATAGTTTCTGCTAACCAGTATGAGAAGAAAGAGTGAGTTTATGTCTGTATGAGTAGGAATGGGTATGGTTTACAGGTAGTCATATTTTTTAGTGGCTTCTGTTCGTCACAGTCATCGCCTGCCGTGAATGAGCAAGTTTATTACGATGTCGCAAAAGGTTGCTCTGGCGCAGTCGTCCGTTTTGACTCTGCAACGTTGAGACCTGTCTCAACGTCAAAGAAACATAATTATGTAAGTACCTGTACTTACATAATTATGTTTATCTATTTCCTTTATGGTTATTAATCGGTCATATGTTGCTTAAAAGTAAAAATGCAAGGCTCTATATTTGTTTGTTCGCACTGCCGACATTGCGCACACTAAACCTGGTTGCTCATAAGATAGATGTACTCTCTTGTTCACTCGCGAGCGTGTTCGCAAAAGTTACATTACACGTTTTATGTTATGGTAATGAGTTGAATGTATAAAATTGATAAATGTATTGTATTGTTTTATTTTATTAACGTTAATTTATTTATTTTATTTATTTACATAACACAACTATTATTACAGGTCTTAAATTAACCTAATGCAATAGTTAGTTCTAATAAGTACTTATATCTAATGTAGGTAATAACAACTTCAACAACTTATTTCTAATATTATCCAATATCTATCGAACAGTCAGTATTATTAATTTTTGGAAGTAATACAATATGCAGTTCGTGTAAATTCACTCGAATTGAATTTATTGTTTAATCTTTGAATTGAAATGTATTTGTAATTATCGTTATTATTTTTTCCTACACTATCGCATTCGGTTACTGTAATGATAGCTGTAGGTATGTATGTCTGTAATAAATAAATGAAATAAAAAAATATTGGTTGCGCTGTTTTGTTTCAAGATTCGATTAATGTTTATGCACGACTTCCACAAAGTATTTAGTAAAAATCTGCTCCAGGTTAATTTTCGATTAGCGTCTTCTCTAAAAAACTTCAAACTTCAACAGAAATACCACCACTGTACATAAGTTACATCAGCATAGAGAATGTTACAGTAAATTCCACGATCTACTGCAAATCTAAAAACTCTGAAGGAGAGTTTCTCTTAGTATAAACATGTGACGTCATTCAAACCCCTGCAGGTAATATAACAATTCTCTCTTTTGTAGTTAAACATAATTTAAAGTAGGTAAGTCACAGTATAGGATAATAATTATAGGAAAACATCTGTCGGGTACTAAGCCGATAAACAGCAATCTTTAACCCGTGGGTTAAAGATTGCCATTTATCGGTAAGTACAGTTAAAGTTATAGTACAATTTCTATTGGTCGATAGTCACATTTCATAAGCTATATTTCGGGTTTTTCCGCAGATAAACGATGGAACGTTTGTTGATATATTTGAACTCTGATGATGATAAAAAGTAACTTTAATTTCGGAAGTCAGTGGCTCAAAGCAAAAATACAAAACCAAAGACACCGACTTCCGAAATTCACTTTATCGTGTATTATTTTGGAAGTCGGTTGTTTTTTTTAACCTACGAAAAAAAAGGAGGAGTTTCTCAAGTGAACACGTACATTTTTAGGGTTCCGTACCTAAAAAGGAAAAACGGAACCCTTATAGGATCACTTCGTTGTCCGTCTGTCTGTCTTGTCTGTCTGTCTGTCTGTCAGTCTGTCAAGACCCTTTTTCTCAGGAATACGTGGAGGTATCAAGTTGAAATTAATATCGAATACGTAAGTCTATGGTCTCTTGCGAGTCTAAAAAACTCAAGTTTAGAAGTCAACGCAATAAATAAATACGGCCATTTTGTGATACATTTTGATACTCGCAACTGTCGCAAGTAAATCAAAACCAGGGTACTTCCCGTTGACCTAGAATAATGAAATTTGGCAAGTAACAAGGTCTCACAGCATAAGTAAAGGAAAAAAATCCAAAAATTGTTAATTTGTGGTTTTATGACAAAAATTTTTTTTTGGGATAAATTCTTTTTAACTACGGAACCCTTCATTATGCGGTTCCGACACGCACTTGGCCAGTATTTTTTTATGTATGACCACGCATAACTTTTTACAGAGTAGTCTGATTTGAAAGATTCTTGTTTTGTTCGGGAAGGTATATCTCGAAGTTGGTCTCATGGAAAATGAAAATCATATTAACTTTGTTTGGGTAGTTTTTGAGTTAGATTCAAAAATATTACTATTCCCACTTAATTTAAGTGGTGTTCTAACTTCTTTTGCAGGTTGTGGTATTCGATTTTGTGTGGGGTAGGTACCACAACTAAAAAGCAAAAAATAAAAACTTAAAACAAAACAACAACCGACTTCCAAAAAAAACATGACATAGTGAAAAAAAGCTTTAATTTCTAAAAAAAAGAAAATACAAAACCAAAGACTTCCGAAATTAAAGTTATTGTTCACTTTTTTCACACAAACAAAAAACAATCGGTTGTATTTTTTTTGTATTAGTGTTCTTTCTTTGCATCATGTTTACTGCAAATAAACGTATTTTGTTTCTTTCTATATTATTGCCGATATGGTTGACGCAGTGGCAGATAAGGGGTTCGAGAGTCGATTCCTCTTGACAAAACATTTTTTTATGATAAAAATAACCAACATTCAGGTTGTGACTGTTTGTATTATGTGAGATATGTGTTTGCGTTTATACATTACCTTGGTAGGGTCTCTCTCCTACTATGCTGTGCCCGACAGGGTCCATAATTGTGTCATTAATTTTAAGCTTACCAACTGTTTTACATTATGGAATGCAATAAAGAATTGAGAATTGAGAATTGAGAATAAGTCCACAGTGAACCAATACAGTAGTGTGAGCAAAGAAATTTAAAACTAATGTTAGTGTCCAAATAATAATAATATGCTAGGTAAAGTCTGGAGCCGAACTTAATTATTTAAAGTAGTTCGGTCATCATCATTCTGCTGCCCTTATCCCAAATTATTTGGGGTTGGTCGATGTCTTTTTCTTCCATACTTCTCTATTAGTCGTCATCTCGGTAGCATTGTCCCTTTCTAGCAGTGGCGTGTACAGAGATTTCAGACAGGGTATGCACGTCTAAAATAAAAATATAAACTTTAACAAGCTGAAACTAGCACCTAAGTTTTTTTTTTCCCGACCGTTTGTTTTACCCGACCTCACCTACCCTAACCCTAATCTTACACTGACTCTTACCGCACGGCGCCATTGGCTTCGCATGATGTTTGTTTGCGACCACAACGAATATCTAAAATATTTTAATCTGAATATCCGATAAAGGTCCAAACATTATTTTTATCTTGATTTGTAAACAAAAAGCAAGGGATAAAATACAATGTGTTTGTATTATACACAACATGTTTGCCAGTAGGTAATAATTAGGTATCACAAAACTTTTCTATGAAAATAACGAGAGGCATTACCTTTTTTTTTGAGTTAAATAAAACCCGGGTTCATACCTTCCGTTTACAATGAATTTAACTTTTTCCTCAAAATATAACGTCGAAAAGCGGCAGATTTTAATTTATTTAACACACTTCGGCAGCACAGGTCTCACAGGTATAATTTTCAATTTTTTACAAATGATTAAAATAATTACATAATAGGATACAGTCAATCACTTGCGCCAAGAAAAACAATCAAATCAAAACAATATGGCGAAAAAACAAACAAACATTGCAAGTTGAATAGAAGCGTGTAAAAACTTTACAATTACAAAATATATTAATACGAACTAATCTTGGTCAATCCGACTAAAAAAGTCAACCCTCTGTAATCAACAACTAAGCGGTGCTTATACGGCTTCTCAATTTGGACGGGTTGCAAAATAAGCTGTGCTTCCAGAACTTAAACACACGCATACATTTTCACGCTCACAGTCACACTAGTGCTGTGTACTACACGGGTTGCGTTGTATGAAGAATAAGCACGGCGTTGTTCTGCTTATGCTCACCGGGAGCGCTGCCTGCGGGGTTGTCGCCGCTCGCTTCAAGAAATTAGTTTCAAATAAAAATAATAGATGGCGCGTAAATCGCGTTATAAACAGTGAGATAGCGAATAAGTCAAATTAATATAGTTATTACCATGATTTTTCTTGCGTTAAAGTTATTTATCCTTTCGAGGGGCGTATGTATGTGACTACAGGGTATGCATTTTTTTTTTTTTTTTTTTTTTTGGTACTGACCTTTTCGCAATTGGCTCCGGGAGCCTCTGTTGCTTAACCGGGCGTCGGCGGGGCCAGATGGGCCTCTCGCCTTGCAAAATATTTATTAAGTAGCACAGCTAAGGGCGTCCCATAGTGGGACTCGAACCTAGGCTTAGGGCGCTACTGACTACTGAGCAAGTAGGGG
Source organism: Cosmia pyralina (assembly GCA_946251885.1). Classification (NCBI taxonomy): domain Eukaryota; kingdom Metazoa; phylum Arthropoda; class Insecta; order Lepidoptera; family Noctuidae; genus Cosmia; species Cosmia pyralina. Next base: position 16,196,233 of record OX276342.1, on the reverse strand, counting down.
ACTTGTAAGTGTCGGTTTTATTATTATTATTAGGGACATTATTTTTAGAACTATTCGCTCCGCGCGGGCGGGCGGGCGGGGTCAAGGGTCGGGGGGGTCATTGATCTCTACTATTACGCGTTGGTACTCGCCGTCGAGTACGGTACCTAAAGGTAGGGCGTCGGTCATGTGTAGTGTTTTGGTGACAGGGTATGCAGAGCTTATTTGCATGTATGGAGTGCACGCCACTGCTTTCTAGCCATATCATCTTTCACATAGTCCATCCATCATTTCTTTGGGCTTCCCCTACTCGTATAGCCGTCCACATCCATACTCAAAACTTTCCTAACGACATTTTCCTCTTTCCTCCGCATGGTGGAAATCGATTTCCACACAACTTTTCAGAATTTCACTTATACTCATTTCTTATTCTACCCATTCGTGTAACACCTCACATCCCTCTCAGCATTCTCATCTCAGCTGCATGCAATTGCCTTTCATTCATTCTTTTTGTAGCCCAACATTCTGATCCATACAAGACAGCAGGTCTAAGCATTGTTTTATAAATCTTCCCCTTATGTTTAAAGGGAATTAATATTTGTATTTGTAGTTTCTACCCCAAAGAGAGTAAAATAAGGGATGAGTATGGGAAAGGCCGAAAAAAACCTACACAGTTGAAGTCGGTGACATAAAAGATTACCCTGCCTACATACCTTTAGCAAAACTATTCAAATAATAAATTATTATTTTCAGTCTATTATTATGTCCGTAGGTTATTAAGACTTAAGGAAATAGTAAATTGTGTTAAAATAGAATACATATGAGGAAAACCTAAACCTACTAAAGAAAATATTTTTTGCCAACGTGATAAAGGCGATAACCTTCCCTCACCTTGGCCATATAAATTCACTAATAATTGTAAAATTTTACCAGTGTGTATTGTGCGTTAGTAGGGAACAGTCTATTATTCTTTCGGGCTACTAAAATAATTATTAGCATCCAAAATGTGGGGACGGATATATCCGCTCGTAGTGTTGCTAATATTCGCGAATACTATATTCGAGGTGTCATGTAAGGGGAAGGGTAGTTTAACTTTTCTCATAGATGATACAAGCTCTATGGGTGACGATATAGACCATGTTAGAAATAGTGTGGACAGAATTATTCGTATTGTTCAACATGAAAAGTCCAGTCTAATCGACAACATGGTGCTGGTAACATTTAACGATCCAGGTAATGTGTTTCAGTGTTTGTATCATACTTAGTTAACTCCTTAATTCGAACAGATTTTGACGATACAAGATTACAAGGTAGTCTTGGGCTCAGTCACTAAATTTACAATCGATTGATAAGTCAACCTAAAAATTCACTGATTAAATAAGATATTGTATTATATAAATCATGAATGAAAATTTTAATTTTAGTTGTAGGTAAGTATCTAAATATTTAGTTATAAAATTTTGTTTTTAAAATAGTTGAAACTAAAACTAATTTTCTTTTTAAATACCTATCTAATTTAAAAATTGGGGATAATAGGTAGTTAAAACTAAAACTAATTCAATCGATTATTTTATTTTTTTACACGACTAAAACTTCTTCGCCGAAATTCGTTTTACATTCGGTTTAACCGAACTTCGGCATTCGGCCGAAATTCGGTTTAAAAACCAAACATGAAATGATACAAGAGATTAATAAAATAACTCAACTGCTTTGACTAAAAAAACTAAACCAGTATAATAAAATCATGCAATTATTTACTGTTTATTAGTTTTTATGTTAGAGGAGCTCATGGCTAAGTAATAACAGCTGCACGGGTCGATCCATCAGGTTAAGCTACGCTTGCCGGTGTTGGTCCGTGGATGGGTGACCATCTTTACATACCGAGACTCCTCCGTGCATCGGAAAGCACGTTAAGCCGTCCCGGCTGTCATTCGTGGATCTTTGACAGTCGTTACGGGTCGTCAGAAGCCCGAAAGTCTGACAAGCAGTCTTACCAGTCTTACCATATACCCAGTAATTGGGTGTGGATGTCAGATAGGCAGTCGATTCATATAAAATACTGGTATTCAGCTGCATCCGGTTAGACTGGAAGCCGACCCCAACATAGTTGGGAAAAGGCTAGGCAGATTGATTGATTTTTACTAGTTTTTAACCGACTTCAAAAAAGGAGGTTTCTCAATTCGACCGTATATTTATTTATTTATTTAACATGTGGAAAACCAACAGCTTAACTTATAAACAATAAATATACTGAAATAAGAAACATGAAGCCAATTACAGGTTTTCACGGCTAGCAATACAGTAATTATAATAAGAGATCTTACACACGACAAGATATCAAGAAAAGATGAGCACCAATCGTCAAATCGGCACCGCCAAACATAAGGAATAGATTACAAAAAAATTAAGTAAAATAAGAAACAGAACTATTATTAACACTAAGAATTAATTTTGAAAAATTCCAGGTTCAGCCTATTGCGTACGCTTGAGCCTTTGGTTGAAAACAAGTCAAAAGAGAACTGCTTGCATAGGTCATTAAAGTCTTTACTCACTCGCACTAAATATGAGTTTTGCCTGTAGTTGGAAGAAGACAACGGAATAGCTATAGGAGGATTAAATCTGAGAGTTCGCTGGGGAACATTAAAGTACAGCTTACGTAGAAGCTGCGGACAGTCCACCTCATTTGATACAATTTTGAGCAAAAATGTACAATCTGCCAATCGACGACGGTCAGTAAGTGGTTGTAGGTGAAATTTCCTGCAGAGATCCAAATATTCACAACTGTGGTATGGTATGCGCAAACGATAGCACAGAAACCGAACAAATCTTTTTTGTACACCCTCTATGCGATCAATGTGCACGCCATAACGCGGGTTCCAAATTTGAGAAGCATATTCTAAATGACTTCTCACAAATGAGCAATACAAAATCTTAATAGTTTTTACTTTCTTAAAACACGCTATATATATATTTTATATATATATTTTTTTATGTGTGTTCGCGGATAACTTCGTCGTTTATGAATCGATTTTGATGATTCTTTTTCGTTGGAAAGGAGATATCCCAAGGGTGGTACCATGAAAAGGAAACCAGGATCTGATAATGGCATCCTAGAGAAATCGAGGGGAACCTTAAAATTTTATAGGCATACCTATAGCGATTTGGGTATTTTTTAAAGTAACTCGTGCATTTGCTCCCAGAAAACACCATTTGATATAGTGGACCTGATGAGGAAGACCACATATGGCCATCGGAACTACCAAATAATACGTATTTCACGGGTTGTGATTTGATTATTGCTAAGGAATTTATGCTCGTCACAATACATATGTTGAAGAGGAGCTGATGGTGACTTCACCATCAGTTCCAGTTCTCCTGGTTCCTTATTGGGAGAACTCCTCAACAATTAACGTCCTTGTATCGGGAAAAGCAATTTTTTGTAAAAGGTGATGAGCAGTTGACATTAGGCTATTGTAACTTAGATAAATTACAGACTGGCCCACTAAAAAGTGAAAAATAAAAACTTTTTTATAAAAAAAAAAAAAAACAACCGACTTCCGAAAAACTTGACTTCGAGAAAGTGAAAAATAACTTTAATTTCGGAAGTCGGTGGCAAAATCTAAAATACAGATCCAAAGACACCGACGAAATTGAAGTTATTTTTCACTTTCTAGTATTTTTTTGGAAGTCGGTTGTTTTTTTTTTTTGTAAAAAAGTTTTTTTATCAACATAATTATGTAACAATTACTCGTAAATGTATTATAAACGTTATAAGAATTTTGACATTTAAATATTGAAAACAATATCGCCAAAAATCACCATTTTTAACCGACTTCAAAAAAACGTGTGTGCGTGGTGTCTTCACCATCAGCTCCTGGTGCTTACCAGGAGATCTCCTCAACAATTAACATCCCTGATGCATCGGGAAAAGCAATATTACAAATGTGATGAGTAGTTGACATTTCGTATACATTTCCTGCCTCTGAATATTCGTTCAGAATATACGGAGCTTTCAGGAGGATTCGTGCCAACAAACTGCAGCGCGATGAAAATAACCGAAGTTCGACTGAACATCGACCGCATTTTCAGCATCTATAACTTGCTTTTGGTCAGTCATTCCTTTTATTTTTCAGGTGTTTATGACAGGGTAGTGACTAGAGATCCTAAAGAATTTAAAGACGCATTGAACCTCATCAGGCCACACAACGAGGCGAAGCTATCACAGCTAGATTGTTGGGAGCCGTCAATGAAAGGATTACTCCAAGCACTAAACAAAAGTAATAGCGACTCTTACATCTTCGTATTCACTGATGCCCCGGCTAAGGACTACGTCGACAGCCAATATGTGATAGAAATGTGTCAAAAGAAACAGACTCAGGTAAACTGGGCTGACTGCCCGTAGCACAGAGTGCGTCGCGCGTCGCACGAAAATATTAGTACCGCCACTCGTGGATGAGATTGACTTAATGCTCTTTACTTACAGATAGTGTTCGTGCTCACCGGAACATTTTGTAGTAAGTTTCTTTATGTCCCTGAGGCACGCAATGTTTACTTCGACATAGCAGACGCATGCTCTGGGCTTGCGTTCTTCGTTAAGAAGAATGAAGTAGAAAAGGTAAATAGTTTGTATACTGAGAATATTCATAATTCATTGTGAAGAAATTGTACGAAATCGATTATCTTGGTCAATCACTTATTTTAGGTATTCGGACCGATAGAGGAAATAATAAAAGGTAGCAAGACTGAAATTACAAGGACGACAGTACCAGCTGGCGTTTCCAAAGATATTCCGGTAAGTACCTACCTATCTTTTTCATGAAGTGTTAAAACAGACGGAACTGTTAGTGACTGAACTACTTATTTGAAGATATTCAGATTAAGACGGTTTCTCCCCAACCCGTTCCCATCATGAGTTCAGACCTCCAAATGATGACTACAGGAAGAAAGAGGTTCTGTAGGGCGGGTGGTGTGCATCAACACGTATTTACCGGTAGCTCGTCGGCACTCCGCAAAGGCCGTCAGGTTAAAGTTTCGGAGTTTGTTTTTCCCTTAATCCGTCTAAATGTAAACAGTTTCAAATAAATGTTTCAGTCACTAACACTGTTTGAGTACTGAATGCTGTGACAGCACAATATTCCAAATCAGGATCTGTCCCGACTAGTTTCGCTGAATTCATTTTACTTCTTGAATTAGGCTTGTCAATATCACTCCGTGAACCATGGATTGAGTTTTCCATTTTTGGCGGATCTCAGATTAAAGATGAACAAAAAATTAATTCAAAAATATAAATAGACTTTCAATAAGAACTTTTATTTTGAAAGTGGGTCTGTCTTGGGATCTGTAGGTATTTTAGTTTTTCCCACCAACTTCCGAAATTAAAATTCTTTTTGAAGTCGATTTTTTTTAAATTACTTTTTTATTTCGTACATAGTATGAAGGTATGGAAGAAAGTAATAGAGAAAAGACTGCGAGACGAGAGTGAAATTACCCCGAACCAGTTTGGGTTTATGCCAGGTCGAGGAACAATGGACGCCACTTTTGCACTCCGCCAATTGTGCGACAAGTACAGACGTGCACACAAGAACTTGCACATGGTGTTCATTGATCTGGAGAAAGCGTATGATAGGGTACCTCGGGATGTGTTGTGGTGGGCCTTGAAAGAGAAAGGTTTGCCCGGGAAGTATGTAGAGTTAATTCGTGCTATGTACAGTCAATCTCGTACCTACGTCCGGTCGGCTGCTGGGAATACCGACGAGTTCAATGTGGCTGTTGGCTTGCACCAAGGGTTGGCTTTAAGGTCTTACTTCCTGTTGATTATGGATGCTCTGACGTCAAATCTACAGGAAGAGGCACCCTGGTGTATGCTGTTTGCCGATGACATTGTTCTTGTCAGTGAAGATGTACCTGAGATTCGGAGCAGATTGGAGAAATGGCAACAGAAACTGGAGAATGTTGGCTTGAAAATCAGCAGAACCAAAACTGACTATATGTTCTGCGATTTCGGCGGTATCTCCAGTTCTGGAGGCATAGCGCTTGATGGTGCGCTTCTCCCAGTCTGCTCCGACTTTCGGTATCTCGGTTCAATCGTGCAAAGCGATGGCGAAGTAGATCGGACGGTTAAGCATAGGATTAACACAGGATGGATGAAATGGCGGCAGGTCACGGGAACAATCTGCGACTCCCGCATTCCCCTTTAAAGTTAAGGGGAAGATATATAAAACAATGGTTAGACCTGCTGTCTTGTATGGATCAAAATGTTGGGCCACAAAAGGGATGAATGAAAAGCAATTGCATGCAGCTGAGATGAGAATGCTAAGAGGGATGTGTGGTGTTACACGAATGGATAGAATAAGAAATGAGTACATAAGAGGAAGTTTGAAAGTGGCACCGGTGACTGAAAAGTTGTGCGGAAATCGGTTGTCATGGTATGGCCATGTGATGCAGAGGAGTGAGGAAAATGTCGTGAGGAAAGTTTTGAGTATGAATGTCGATGGCTATAAGAGTAGGGGAAGACCAAAGAAACGATGGATGGATTGTGTAAAAGATGACATGGCTAGAAAGGGGGTGACTACCGAGATGATGAATAATAGAGAAGTATGGAAAAAAGGACATGTTGCGCCGACCCCAAATAGATTGGGATAAGGGCAAGAGAATGATGATACTTTTTTATTTCGTAATTTTTAGTTTTAAGTAAAAACTGGAATATTTTTTCTAATAAGTAGTTAATACTTTTGTTGTAAATATTGCACTAGAATTTAATCAAAGTTTTGATATGTTTTTCCCTTAGACATGACTCGTAGCTCGTATCAAAAAGCCAGGGCACACTTACACGTATTAGTCCTTAACTTGAAAACTACTGAGCCGATTTTGATGAAACTTACACTGTTCCCTAAATAATTGAAGTAAATGTAAGCAATTGAAAAAATGGTCGCAATCCGATTAATAGTTTCGGAGAAATGCGTGGACAAACATACATACATACAAAAAAAACACCTATAAAAATGTAAAGTAAACTAAAATAAAGGGTAAAGTTCAACTTTTTGAGATACATACGTGTCGAATTGAAAACCTCCTTTTTTTAAGACGGTTAAAGATGACACTGACATTTCGACATGTTAATTATTTATAACCGACTTATTATTATTTTATTTACAGTTCGCAGTAGATGACCACACTAACTATGTCATCGTCTCTGCGTCCGGCAAAGATGTTACATTGACAATAGACGAACCCTCGGCAATTTCTGTACAAGAAGTTATATTGGAGACCGATAATGCAATAGTAAGTTTAATAAGTGTACAATACGACAGGCGACAGCAGACAGCAGCAGTAGTGCTGTCCAACCGCAATGGCTGACCGCAGTGACGTTGCTGGTTTTTAAGTACCTACCTATGAAAATACTTTCGTAGATGGCAAAGTTATGGATGAGCCAGTGGGCGCATACCAAGAATGACTAAAACTAAACATCAGAAAAAGAAAAAAAAAAGATAGCAACAGTGCCGCCGAAAGTATTTTCATTGACATACGTCAGCCATTTTGGTTGAGCGTTGCCGTATGCGGTATGCCGTCACCAGCAGAATAGTACCTAAGGGTGCTACTATGTGCTCCTGGCCGTGGTCGACTTGTTCACACACTTTTTTGTAGATAAAATACTTTGTGAACAAGCTTCCATAGTAACTCATACAACATCGATGACAGTATTATTTTATATAGGGTGACTGGTAATTAGTGAATTTATTCGGTGAATAAATTCAAAAATGGAATAGAATGTATAAGAAATTATCTGTCAAGTATGTAAATAGGTCCTTAATCGTAGGTGGTGAAACAGGGCCTTAAAAAACACATGGTTGTACACAATGACGTAAGGTCATCATCATTGGTTGTACACATGATAACAAACAACTTTTAGAATGGAACCAAACCTGAAATCGCGAAAAAAAACCTGCTGTTCCCTATATTTGCGCGTTGTAATAAGGATGTTAGTCTCGCTTTTCAAGGCATACTGCCAAACCTTCTACAAATGTACGCAGAGGGCCTGCAACGTCCTTCGTGTACATATAGGAGGCTGATGGCTTCGCAGATGATCGCGGAAGCCAATGTTCGTTAAGAAAGGAAACAGCGTCATTAATGGGTAGGGTGCGCGGAAGCTCCAACAGCACCCTAAAAACATTATTAGACAAATTGGACAGTCCTTTTATAAGGCACTGGGTACGGAGGCACGCGTCAATATGTGTTAGCCACGTCTTTTTTAGTTGTTTTAGTTTGTAAAAGTTTACTATCTATGGCGGAAATATAAACAAATTGTTTTTACTTTGGGTATTGAAAAAAAAACTAAGTCATCTATTGTTCTAAATCAAAATTCGTAATCTAGCCTAGTCTATCCACTTTAGGAAACAGTCATTAGTTGAGTGTCCATTCATACAAATTTTTTGTGTACAAGCCGTGTAAAGTGGCTAGGCGCCCCGTCGCGCGCCGACAAAAAATCGCAAGGACAATCCTAATGACGTCGCGCGGAGAGCGGGACGCGTCAGTGGTTAAGATTATTTATGTACTTACTAAATACATTTTTAAATTATAGGTATTAAAATTAAGTAACCCTAAGCCTGGCAATTACGTGGCTACTGTGAAGGGTAGTACAAAAACGCACGTCGTAATCTTCGGCAGTACTGATTTCTTCTTCCGTCATGGCTTCTCCGAGTTAAAACCCAAGTCGCTGAGCGATACATCGTTGCAACCGATATCTGGTGAGTTTAAAATATTTTAAGAATGTTTAAATTGTTGAGAGAAAAAATCCCCGTCAAGTCGGGACTCGGGACGCCAACATCAAAAAACTATAAAATAATTTATTTATATTTTCAGATGCGATGGGCTACCTGGCCGTATCCGTCACTGATGATAATCACTCAGTAAGAATAGAAGCGGCGAATATTTTAGACATGGAGGGAAAAACAATTATAGAAAAACTGCCTCTAACGGAGACCTCGAAAGATTTTTACGTAACGGATCCGTTTGTTGCACCATCACAAAGGTTCAAAGTGGCCGTAAGTACATACAATTTATATTTTGTAATAGGGCCTTAAGCTTTAAGAAATCTTACTGTACCCGCACTGTTAGAGCATTTTTTCATGAATGGAACAGTTTCCATTAATTAAACAGTTTTCGTTAAGAGGATATATCGAAGCGTGGTTTAGCTCTGTGTGTAAGTGAAATGGCGTTATGGCTGTCTAGTTTGACGCGCTAGATAGAAGAAGACTCATGCGCACTGGAATTTAAACGCGCTCCGTTTAAATGTAGATTTATGACAAAATGCTATACTTAAATCAATTTTTAGCTTAGTAAGTTCTTAACATATTTTAATATCTTCGATTTAAAGCTTTAAATCTTACTGCAAAATAAGGCACTGTTTACGTATTAAACAGAAAATAGACGGAGCTACTTTGGAACTATTTCTACAGAAAAAATTTCAAGTAATCATGTTTCGGTTTTAGAACAGCAGTAGACAATATATCAAATAACACATATGGAAAATCCAAATGGTATAATAACCCTATAGGAATTTTAAAAACACAAAATTATCGATGTATCCTCTTAACAGATAAAGTGACAATATTGTTATTGTTTCTGTTAAATTCACGACCGTGTTTGTCTTGGGTGTCCCGTTGTCGAGCAATTTCTGAAGAAATAAGACCACATGATGACATCACAGTGATATTATAAAGGCGAAAGTTTTTGAGTGTGTGTGTGTTTGTATGTTTGTTATTTCCTCACGCTCAAACGGCTGGACCGATTTGGATGAAATTTGGTGTATTGATAGCTTATACCTGGAATTAACACATAGGTTACTTTTTATCCTTTTATCCCGGTCTACGCGGGTCAAACCGCGAGGCGCAGCTAGTAAACAATAAGACAAGAAGAGAACAACAAGAACACAATACAAGAGGTTCCTATTTAAATAAGGGTAAAATGTAATATTTACCAGATATGTAAACACCGTAAGTTTATAATAAATTTCGCGATTGTAAACTGGCGAAAAATTGTGAGCAGTTAATGTGATTGAAAAAGATTGATTTATTGAGATATATTGTGATTGGGTTGTGTGATAAACAAAGAAAAACCAATAATTTGTATCTAACTTAATCAGCCTACAACGTTCCCCACTGCTGGATTAATCCATCACGCGGGCCCAGTGCTGGTTAATTTTCGGTGGAAATTTCTATACAACCTTGGAATTGCTCGGTGCTGCTAAGAATTGCACAGTTGAGCCTATGAGGTAAATGCAATATTAAGGATCTGTTTTCAATTGTTTCAGGTAGAGGGAATCGATATAGCAACAAACAAATTTATAGTCAGGACTGCTAAAATCCCTGTCTCGCCACCGCCCACCACCCCCAAAAAGTAAGTTCTGCTTGATCACTAGATCGTATTAGTAGACTGTAAATACCTAAACTTCACAAGAGCAGATTATGAAATTGTGAATTATTTTTTATTTAATGGCTATGTAATAACAGTCGCACGCGTCGATCCATCAGGTTAAGCTACGCTTGCTGGGGTTGTCCGTGGATGGGTGACCATCTTTACACCGTGCTTCGGAAAGCACGTTAAGCCGTTGGTCCCGGCTGTCATTCGCGGATCTTTGAGAGTCTTACGAATCGTCAGAAGCCCGAAAGTCTGACAACCGTCTTACCAAGGGGTATCGTATTACCCGGTAACTGGGTTGTGGAGGTCAGAAAGGTAGTCGCTCCATGCTCATACTGGTATTCAGCTGCATCTGGTTAGACTGGAAGCCGACCCCAACATAGTTGGGAAAAGGCTAGGCAGATTGATAGATTGAAATATTTGATTTGTTTGGAATGTATTCAAAGCGCAATAAATAATTCGCAATTTCTTAAATCCCGAGATTTAATCGTCATGTTTATGATTCCGGGATTTTATAGGAGGTATTATCCACTCTTGTTATTTCTTTCCTCGAAGTTTAGGTATTTATATTCTACCGTTGTATCACACACAAAATACTAATAATGCCCGGTTTCTGAGATCCTCAGATATACTCTCAAAAGCTATCGATTCGATACAATTATCTATTTTCTTCGAGCGGTTTTTGAGGTCCTCAGATAAACCCTCGATAGTAATTCACTCGAATTTTAAGCTAAATTCTTCCTTAACGAAGTGTTCAAATACGATATCGAATCAATAATTACTATCGAATGGATAAACTCCGTTTAAAAACCTTTAGGTCTTATTCTCAATACAGTTTTCTTCCGGCGGAGCTTCAAACATTCATGTTTTTTTTGTAGTGTGTATTTTTCAGATATTATTTTGTGACATGAAAGTTCTCGTAACATTCAAGACGACACTGACACAAAAAAAAATCTGAAAAATACCGACCACAAAAAAAGCTTATGAATATTGAAGCTCCACCGGCAGAAAACTGTAAACATTTACAAAAATAACTCGAAAACTACAAAAATCGTGGAACATACATGGGGTATTTTCGAATACCCCTCGGTATGAAGAATTCAGATTTTTCTTTTTGACGTCACTATTTGGACGACCCTGCATAATCTGTTGCTAGGGAGACACGCCATTCCAATTTTCGAAACTTGAGGCTTGACTTCTTCATTACATTGTATGTCAGCGAAATTGTATGTTTTTCCATAGATTTTGATTGTGTTGTCTCGTTCACAGCACGCCATGAGGTTGGAGATGGAGAATAGTGAAGGGCAGTTGAAGAAGAAGTAATCTACATGTGGTATGATCAATATGATCATGTACCCTTTGTTAACTGGAAATACTGGCTATCCTAGCGATAGTGAGTATATTATAGGCTGCTTTAGGGAAACCTTTCTGGATGTTTGATATGTAATCTGTAAAACACACGCAAAACATTGATTAGACTATACTATAAAAATACTACTTCTACCTTCTAACTGCCTTCATTTTATACGAGTATGTCCATATATACGAAGCTAACTTGATGTTTCTAAAAATAAACAATTATAATATAAGAAATTGCATTATTATTTTAATCTTTCAAATTATCCAATCTGCCTAGCCTTTCCCAACTATTTTGGGGGTCGGCTTCCAGTCTAACCAGATACACCTAAATCTTTGAAAATGCATTATTTAATATTATACTTCTTGGTATTCAATCATGTTCTGTCTAGATTGGAGTAGGTTTTCTCTGGAGAATACTAGCGACCCGCCTCTGGGTTTTTACGACTTGGCAAAATATCGAGATTTCTTTAATATATGTAAGTTTTATAGTGATGTAGGTACACGTACACCTTGCGGAATAAATTCTCTAAATGATGGTGAAAACTTCATCAAAATCCATTGTGTCATTTAGAAGTTCTAAGAAGTCACAGACAGACACGCAAAGCCTGATACCCAAGAACGTGGTTCCTTCTAAAATAAAGAGGATAACACAAAAGTGAATAAAGTTTTACAAAATGATTATACTTATATATTTTGTGTTTCCAAGGTGTCACTGAAATAACTTCTTAGGGTTCATTGCGCATACTCATCATCATGAACAACTTTTACTGCGGAACAAAAACTGTCAGTTGTTCCATAAATTTTGTCGACTTACACGAACATAAATGTAAAGGAGCAGTTAAGAATTTTCAGTTATTTCAATTACACTTTATATAATTGTCGATTGCTTTACTTGCGTTGTTAAGATGTTATCTAGATATACACATTGCTATAACGCATGTTCTATACTCAAGCTTCTGACCAACGAGGCAGTATTCTGATTCAAACAAAATATAAAATAATAGTACCTGGTGCAGGTCTTGTGACAGTGTCTTTCATAGAATTGGGTCTGTCAATAGAGAATCCGAGCTGAAAGTTAAGGTCACTCTTGGCAGTGATAACAGCGTGAGTATCAGAACTGCTTCCGACTTCCACCTCATGGTCTCCGGGCTTTGCGTTTTTAACCTTCACGATCTGTCGACACAAATATTGATTTACAATTATATCTAAAATACAATTGTTTACTCTCATGTGTACCTGGTATGATTGGTTCAAGTTACTGTGCAAGTGCTTTACAATTTGCATCCAATCTTAAACTGTAATCATACTATGTTAAAGTTGGTATTCAAGCGCAGCATTCAAAAACTGAGCCCAAGTCTTGTTTCAATTAAAACTGTGCACCATACTAGAAATTTGTGTCGCAGTTGCGTTTACCAGTACAAACCCTCAAACCGAACTTTAAATGGTTTTCCGAATATTATCTGTCGGTTAAAGGTACGAGTAAGTATTTTTCGAGTATGATTCAAACCCTCGACACACGGCGCAAATGTTAATCAATCAGCCACTGCGCTAAATAAATTGTTCCTTTGTGACTTTAACATTACAGTAGTTTTACCTCACGAAGCGACGCGCGCATTACTTGTGGTAAACAAGTGTACAAACACACTGTGAATGTGTATGAGCGCAGAAGCTCTCGGTACTGTCCGAGACACGGGCAAAGTCAGAAGAGTGTGTGTGCGTATTAAGTGCTGTCGCTACTCGTCTTCACGCACACATTCACAGCGTGTTTATACACTTGGTTGCCACAAGTAAAGCGCGTGTCGCTTCGTGAGATATAAATACTGTAACGGCCGAACCCAATAACCCATCACCAGTTTTGGCATACTGGATATAGAAAAACCTATCTATCTATGGTTTAACGTCTCAATAATCTAAGACTGATAAAACTAAAACACGAACGAACGAAAGGCACGTTAGGCTTCATGTACACGACGCTGGAGCCGAACCGGCGGCGTAGCGGCGGCGCCGGACCATCTTTCTGTGAGACCTAGCTCGATGCCCTTCATGGCATATTCGGGACAATCACCGCCGCCGTGGACATCTATGGCAGCCAAAGCTCTTAACTCATTTTGATCTTCAGTGATGGTTCGTACTTGGACAGCTGAAACAAAAACATCATGATACAATCTGCCTAGCCTTTTCCCAACTATGTTGGGGTCGGCTTCCAGTCTAATTGGATGCAGCTGAATACCAGTATTTTACATGGAGCGACTGCCTATCTGACCTCCACAACCCATTAACTGGGTAATACGATACCCCTTGGTAAGACTAGTTGTCAGACTTTCGGGCTTCTGACGACCCGTAACGACTGTCAAAGATCCACGAATGACAGCCGGGACCAACGGCTTAACGTGCTTTCCGAGGCATGGAGGAGTCTCAGTATGTAAATAATATGGTCATCCATCCACGGACCGACTCTGGCAAGCGTAGCTTAACCTGATGGATCGACCCGTGCGGCTGTTATTACTTAGCCACGAGCTCATCAAAAACATCATGATTATTGTTTATTTAACACTTTACGAGACAAACAGTGGTTGGCGCAATTATGAAAATTGTGGAATCCTAACTAATATTATAAATAAATGCGAAATTGAGTTTGTTTTTTGTTTGTTACGCTTTCACGCTAAAACGATTGAACGGATTTAGATGAAATTTGGCACACAGATAAACTGTGACCTAAATTAGGTTATAGAATACTTTTTATTCCAGTAATACGTTCCCGTGGGATAATTTCCGACATGCACGCGGGCGAAGCTGCTGGCGAAAGCTATTATGTATCTAAATAAATATTAATTTACTAGTTTTCGCCAACGGCTTCAACCGCGTGCATGTCGGAAATACCCATGTGCCAAATTTCATCAAAATCCGTTCAGGCATTTTAGCGTGAAAGCGTAACAAACAAACAAACAAACTCACTTTCGCATTTATTAAATTAGTAAGGAAGTTATGGATACCTATGGATATACATTTATATATAATTATATACCTATTAAAAACTATAAATATAATATATATAAATACCTAATTACCTGCGTTCTTACATGCAATAACAATATTTTCCAAAAAAATATTACTTAGCTCCATACCGTGTGTAACACGCGTCCTGGGAGGTTTCGGCACTTTGTGGGATTATCCCTGGTGAATTTGCAATCCTTGCATTGTTGGGACGGGCAGACGAAACGCCGCAAATGATTGTCGGCTCCATACACTTGGCTAACAGAATGGATTTAGATTCCGTCTTTCGAAGTGATACTGCCGACATGCAGCTAGGAAAAAGATCCTACTTCTATGGATCCTACCTTTCGTTGTGTCATGTCTGCATTGTGGTTGAAGCAAAGAAAATTTTTGAGGTTTAGTTTTTTTACCTTAACACCCCCTTGACCCTGCACTTGTGCGCTTAGCTCATCTCTAAGGCCTGTTTCTTAAAATATCATGATTCTATCTTTACCGACTCAGTACTTCGGGTCGCTTATCTAAGGGGATGGCGAAGTAAACCGAGACGTAACGCACCGGATCAAATCAGGATGGATGAAATGGCGATAAGTCACAGGAACAACTTGCGACCCACCGATGCCCTTCAAGTTAAAGGAGAAAATTTAAAAGTCCGTGATAAGGCATGTCGTACTGTATGGATCAGAGTTCTAGGCCGTGAAGAACTCGGATGAAAAAAGATTGCATGCAGCGGAGATGAGATTGTTGAGATGGATGTGTGGAGTGACGAGAATGGATAAAGTAAGAAATGAGTATATAAGAGGAAGTTTGAAAGTGGCGCCAGTGACAGAAAAGTTGAAAGGAAATGGTGGTATTATGGTGGTAAATATTATGAGAAGGGAAGAAACGCATGTGACTAAAAGAGTGATAAATGTAAATGTTGAAGGTTGGAGAGGGAGAATGAATGAATGAATGAATGAATGCTTTATTTGCTAGCCAGAGCTGGGAGAGAGAGAGAGGTTGGAGAGGAAGGCCAAAGAAAAGATTGATGGATTGTGTGAGGAATGATATGGAAGAGGAGGGAGTGAATGATAGCGTGTTGCACCGGCCCCAAATAACATGAGACACGGGCAGGAAGATAATCATGTTTCTATCTTTAACATTATACTAGGTATTAGACTATCTTATGTCGCTCAAGACCTTATTAAATTACACATCTTACTGTTAATATCGTCAGAAGATTTTGATAGCAAAATGAGATCAAAATGATTGAATCATAATAGGAAATATCTATTAATTAAGGTGAGTTATGTGACATTGTGACATTTTGGGAATGGAACCCAACAGTGACACAACAACTACATTTTACAGCTTAGGCCCCTCGCCCACGGCGACTTTTTGTAGCGATGTAGTAGCGATGCTGTCGCGCGTTCGCATCGATACAGTCGCGATGCGGTCGCTAGCTGTTTACGCACGATTCTCAGTCGCGATGCAAACCCGATTTAATAACGGCACAAAAATGCCACAGTTGCAAGATGGACTCCGTTGAGGCAATATTAGTCCTCGGGGTAGTTAGTCCACTCACGCGCCACCCTTCCTCCGTTCTCTCCCCGATGTCGTCCAATATGGTCGCGCGTTTGCATTAATACAGTCGCGATGCTGTAGCGCGTTAGTAGCGCGTTGGCATTGCTTCTGTAGCGCGTTGCAAATGAGACTAACGCGCGTTAGTAGCGATGCTGTCGCGCGTTTCGTAGACGTGCGACAGTATCGCTACAAAAAGTCGCCGTGGGCGAGGGGCCTTAATGCATTTTAGATGACCACATTATAATAGCAAGCATAATCGGAGTCAAAGCAAATGATAAACATAACACAAAAAACATTCGCTAATATTAATATTAACACCAACATACAAAGACCAAAATGAATCTGAATCAACAAAAGAAGAATCCATCGAGTTTTTTACAGGCAAAAGAATTTCTTTGATGCGGCACACAGCTCACAAGTAGAAAGTATCAATGTAATATAAACTTAATTATCAATTGAAAATCTTCGTAATGAATGCTTGTTTATTGCTTCTGGAGCTTTAGGGTTGCCAGTTATTTGATTAGTTAGACAATTATTCTTCCGGGGGAAAAGAATCCTATTTCTTTCTCCAGTAGTGCTATTCTGTAAATATCTCACCGTGAAAACATGAGTGAAGTGATCTTAAAGTGAGCTGTCAATAGTGTCAACCCCTAGCATTAGGTGGAATGACGGCTCACTTCACGCTCACTTCACCTGAGTTATCACGGTGAGATGTTTACAGAATAGCACTACAGGTCCCAGGCTACCAATCTGTCAAATTTCATAACGATCAGTGCAGTGGTGGCCTGAAAAAGTGACAAGACAGACAGAGCTATAAAATAAAAACTAAAAGCAAAAAAAACTAGAACTAGAACTAGTAAAACTGAAAGTAATAGTAATAACATAACATAACGGCCCGCGACTTTGTCCGCATGAAATATCTTGTGCCCCTGACCCACCCCGTCGCATTGCATCGCCTGCCCGCGCTATTACTTCGTTTTCGCTTAGCGTTCTTTCTGACTTTTTTGTCCTTTTTGCTCGGCTTCTAAGTCCTGGCTTGACGCTATATAACCTATAGCTTTCCTCAAGAATTAGGCTATTAAATGCAAAAGGGAAATTATTAATCACACACCAGAAAAATATTCATACATCAAATGCTTTACTTGTATTTATCTACATGCACACCAAATCAATGATTGCACTACTAATTAACTAATTGAATATCAAAACTTCTACAAATAATAATCATTATATACATCAATTTTTGTCCAAAGTTACAACAAAAATATTAATTACATATCAAAAATACTAACTTTTCATCAAAAATAATAAATGCGCATCTAAAAAACATATTATTTCACTACTAGTTAACTAACTGAATATCAAAAATTGTACAAATAATAATTATTGGGCACCCCGAGGTTAGGTTTGGTTAGGTTCCTTTAAACCCTGCAGACAGAAATAGGAGCCCCACGCAGCGGGGCTCCGTCGACCTAACGTTAAGTTTAATTTATTTAAACGTGCAAATTTTGATGTGCAAACAGTATTTTTGATGTAGGTACGTATTCTGTTGGGAAAAGTTGGTAATTTTTGATGTGCGTTTAAATACTACCCAATGCAAAAAGAATTTTTTAAATCCGACTGATAGTTCCAGAGATTAGCGTGTTCAAACATACAAACAAACAAAAAACAAATTCTTCCGCTTTATTATTAGTATTTCTAGATAGGTAGATAACATAACGCCTGTTTTCCCCGAAGGGTAGGGCAGAGGTGCAGGTGCTAACATAGCTGTAGAAATGTGGGTGTGCTATCTTAGGTATAGTTGTTTGTTTGTGTTTTCCTATTTGAATTAGTATGGATTTTATAACGTCTATCCGTTTTTAAGGTTCCGTACCTCAAAAGGAAAAAACGGAACCCTTATAGGATCACTCGTGTGACTGTTTGTCTGCTTGTCTGTCTGTCTGTCCGTCTGTAACAGCCAATTTGCTCCGAATCTAATGGACTGATTAAGTTGAAATTTGGTACACATAAGAATTTCTGTGACCCAAACACGGACGGGTAAAGTAAATAAATGAATTTTGAATATGGGGGTCACTTTTGGGGGGCAAATAAGAAAATAAAAAAAAAGTTTTGCAAACTACACCATGTGACATGTCAAATGAAAGGGCTGACATCATAGTTAACCCTTTCATTTGACAAAATATTTTTTTTTAAAGGTATTTAAGAAAATAGACGAAAATTGACTCCCTTATCTCCGAAACTACTGAGCCTAAAATTTTGAAAAAAATACAGAAAATAGATCTTTACCTGTAGATGACAGGAAAATCTATAAGACGTCTGTGGTCTTAAAATAACATGGTAAATCTCTCAATATTGTGAGTACAAACTTACATTTACAGTTGGAATGTATGGGAGAACATGTTTTTCAACTACAATGTTATGTTTGTTCTTAAGATAAATTCATCCCAACTACGGAACCCTTCATTGTGCGTGGTCCGACACGCACTTGACCGGTTTTATAAAAACGGATATAACGTTCCTTCGCCCGTTGTGTTTGTTGGGCTTCCGAGATTATCTTCATATACCTGCGTCTATTTCCTTCTTCTGTTTCAGACCTCTCAAGCTCCGCTGGAGGACCGGTTGAGTTTCTACGCTATCTCAATATTTAAAAAGAAAAGTCCTGACTGACTGACTGATTCATTAACGCCCAGCCCAAACCTTTGAACCTAGAAAGCTGAAATTTTGTACAGATCCCTTTACAATGTAGACAAGGAATTAGGAAGGATTTTCGTTCCCGTGGAATATTTTGCGACATCCATGCGAGCGGCCGGAAAATTTCTCACGGGAACGAACATCCTTCCTTATTCCTTGTTATATTATAAAAATGGCAGGAGGGGCAGGAGAATGATGATCCACGCGGTCGAAGCCGCGGGCAAATGCTAGTGGTATATTATTGACGGTACGGGCGACGAGCGGTCCATTCCGTACCGTTCGGGGAGCTGATGTTAGAACCAGTCTATTCTCATAAAATATATTGATGCCAATGACTTTGTCTCGAGCATTTCTCATTTTTAACCGACGAAAAAAAAGGAGGAGGTTCTCAGTTCGACACGTATATTTGACCACGCATAACTTTTTACAGAGTCGTCCGACTTGAAAAAAAATTGTTTTATTCGAGAGGATATACATCAAAGTTGGTCCCAGATAAAATTGATTAACTTTGCTTGGGTAGTTTTTGAGTTAGCTTCAATAATTCGTATTTTTTCCCCACTTTTATATGGATGATGTTCTAGTTTGTTTTGCAGGTAGTGGTATTAGAATTTGTGTGGGGTAGGTACCACAACTAAAAAGTGAAAAATAAAAACTTTTTTACAAAAAAAAATACAACCGACTTCCAAAAACAACACTACAAAGTGAAAAATAACTTTAATTTCGGAAGTCGGTGGCAAAACACGAAAATACATTTAACCAGACACCGACTTCCGAAATTAAAGTTATTTTTCACTTTGTAGTGTTGTTTTTGGAAGTCGGTTGTATTTTTTTGTAAAAAAGTTTTTATTGTGTTGCCATTACAGAGGCAAATCGCAAAATTTTAAAACATGACAAAAAATCTGCTCTTGAAAGCAAACTCAAGAGCAGATTTTGTGTCACATTTCACTTCAACATCAACCTTAAACTCATCAGCACCAACCCTGGTCACGCGTCTTATTCGGTAGCGCACAAAGCCAAGGCGGTGAATCAAAGATGGCGGCTTGTTTGAAGCGAGCGCGCACCGCTGCCCGCTCTCTTTTCAATATCGCCTTTTGATTTGCCGTTTCCCAGTTTTGTTAAGGCGAAATAAATAAAGTAAGTCTTGTTGTTCATGTTTAGTAATTGATACCGGACTGTAATTGATGCCGGAGGAGCTCGTGGCTAAGTAATAACAGCCGCACGGGATGATCCATCAGGTTAAGCTACGCTTGCCGGGATTGTCCGTGAATGGGTGACCAACTTTACATACCGAAACTCCTCCGTGCCTCGGAAAGCACGTTAAGCCGTTGGTCCCGGCTGTCATTCGTGGATCTTTGACAGTCGTTACGGGTCGTCAGAAGCCCGAGTTTGACAACCAGTCTTACCAAGGGATATCGTATTACCCAGTAACTGGGTTGTGGAGGTCAGATAGGCAGTCGCTCCATGTAAAATACTGGTATTCAGATGCATTCGGTTAGACTGGAAGCCGACCACAACATAGTTGGGAAAAGGCTAGGCAGATTGATATTTTGATACCGGACTGTACTTGGTTTTGAATGTTTTTCCTTGTACACACGGCTACACATCAAGCTATACATTCCCAGTTTACACTGACCTCTCATTGTGAGGAAATCCTATACAATGCGAGATCAGCTTATATTGGAAATGTATCTAAGTAGGTACGTACGGCTACAGATCAAGCTATGACGACCCGTAACGACTGTCAAAGATCCACAAATGACAGCCAAGCTTAACGTTCTTTCTGAGGCACGGAGGAGTCTCGGTATGTAAAGATGGCCACCTATCCACGGACCAACCCCGGCAAGCGTAGCTTAACCTGATGTATCGACCCGTGCGTCTGTTATTACTTAGCCACGAGCTCCTCATGATCACGAAAAAGTTAATGATCATATTATGTACACTCAGACGATGCCATAGACACATCAAATGTGTCAATAACAATATTTCCTACATGGAGTTAAATTCTATACGAGTATATTAAAATACTCGCACTTGGTTTAAAATTAAAACAAACTCCAGTAAACTCAATGGTAGTTTATGATGATACACCTTCTCATGATATAACTGACACGTAGCATTGTGCGCGGTAGACAGTAGATTATCTCCACAAACAGAGATTGGCCCCTCGCTGTGCGCGTCAGGCTCCCGTGCCCGTGCGTGTACGCAGGTAGTGGTAGCAGAAACAGTCTGAACATTATTGCTGGAAATATGCATTATTTTTATATAACTTTTGAAATTCTATGGCCCAGATTCTCGAACGAAAATTATAGCAAAATTAATATGACAAATTGTATGTCGTAAACTTCTGCGATTTGCAGTTTATAAAGAATTTGGATAAATAAACATTATTATTATTATTATCTTTGGTTTGTCTCGGGACCCTGGGGTCCCGGACCTTTGGAAGGCGTACGAGGGGCCGAAGCCAACTCGCAGAGGCCCCTTAGACAATTTTAAATGACGAGGAGGCACCAGCCGACGATTTACCCGTATGCACTATGCAAGTGTACCCAAGGACAACCCTCGGTTGGTGCAGGACTATTGCAGAACATGGAAACAAAACACATTGGGCCTATGGGTTTGGGTGGCTACATGGATGGGTGGTGACCTTGAACTATGTCCCCTGCCTGACCAATGTTATATAATATACACAGATAAATTGGCAGGGGGTGACTTGCACACTCAATAATGGGCCCCCGGAAACGGTCGCTAGCACATAGTGACGTAGCGACAAGGGGCAACATGTCCTG
Source organism: Cosmia pyralina (assembly GCA_946251885.1). Lineage (NCBI taxonomy): Eukaryota > Metazoa > Arthropoda > Insecta > Lepidoptera > Noctuidae > Cosmia > Cosmia pyralina. The sequence goes on along the minus strand of OX276342.1, from coordinate 16,174,448 downwards.
AGGTGCTTGAGGAGTGGAGAGGTATTTCACGTCTCTCAGAACAATCCCAGAGCCCGGAAGATGGTCAAGATCCCTACAAGCACTTACTAGAATACTTCCTTCCTCCGAGCACGTTTGCTCTTGCGAATCTCCACTCAAGCCGGCCAATAAAGACAAGAATGAGGTGGGAGCTCTGTTCCCGTTAGTGTTCACTCCAGCCGGCCAATAAAGGCAAGCCAGAGGTGAAGAATAAGACTTCTCCCGGGAAATAGGGTCCGTGGGGTCGCTACTGCCCAACAGCTCGCCACATGCTGCCCTGCGGGTTCAAGTATCTCTCTTGGTCTAGTTAAAAAAAAAAACAGAGACTCCTGCGTGCCTGGGAACCGGCTGTCATTCGTGGATCTTTGACAGTCGGTACGGGTCGTCAGAAGCCCGAAAATCCGACAACCAGTTTTACCAAGGGGTATCGTATTACCCAGATACTGGGTTGTGGAGGTCAGATAGGCAGTCGCTCCATTTAAAATACTAGTATTCAGCTGCATCCGGTTAGACTGGAAACCGATCTCAACATAGTTGGGAAAAGGCTAGGCAGATTGATTGAATTAAGAATTATCGTCATTTGTTAGAAATCAGCGCGAAAAGAGAAAACATGAGAATAAAACAATCTCTCTCACTTTTTGTTTTTTTAAAAGGACAGGTCGGTCTCAAATTGAAATAGGAGCTCGTGGCTAAGTAATAACAGCCGCACGGGTTGATCCATCAGGTTAAGCTACGCTTGCCGGGGTTGGTCAGTGGATGGCTGACCATCTTTACTTAACGAGACTCCTCCGTGCCTCGGAAAGCACGTTAAGCCGTTGGTCCCGGCTGTCATTCGTGGATCTTTGACAGTCGTTACGAGTCGTCAGAAGCCCGAAAGTCTGACAACCAGTCTTACCAAGGGGTATCGTATTACCCAGATACTGGGTTGTGGAGGTCAGATAGGCAGTCGCTCCATGTAAAATACTGGTATTCAGCTGCATCCGGTTAGACTGGAAGCCGACGTCAACATAGTTGGGAAAAGTCTACGCAGATTGATTGAATTAAGAATTATCGTCATTTGTTAGATATCAAGCGCGAAAAGAGAAAACATGAGAATAAAACAATCTCTCTCACTTTTTGTTGTTTCAAATTGAAATAGATATTCCGGATAGGGAAAAACAGCTGCAGAGTAAGGGGAAATAGTCTTTCAAATCACTAGATTTTATGGCGATTTTCAGCCTATCTAATTGGGGTTCCTAAGCTGTGATTAAGGCAGAACGCCGAAATAAACAACTTAACTGTGACTCATGAACTACTTACTATATACAAAATTACAATACTAAAATATTACAAAACTGGATAACATGTTCTGCTACCACTCCCATGCCTGCGCAGTGACAGTGGTGAGGTCTTCAAGCTGTCAAGAGCACACCAGTTCATCTGTAGTCTGCGAGCCCACTGGAATGTGGACATGTGATTACTTATTAATTATGAAGGTTTTTTCAAGTGTCTGTCTTACTTCTATAGCTAGCCTATCAGCCTTGCATACATGGTAGGTAGATTACCATAAGGAATAAACCTACCTTACCTTGAAGTTAGGATCATCATCAGGTGACAGTGAGCAGAGCACATTGCTCTCAGAACAGATAGCCGATAGGGCCGTAAGGTTCTGGAGTGGCGGAAGATGTAGCGTTGGAAGGCCTCCCACAAGGTGGACCGATGACCGTTTGAAGTGGCGGTGCTTGGGGGAGGCCTTTATCCAGCAGTGGACGTTTTTCGTCTGAAATGATGATGACGATTAAGATCATCGCCTAGGTCAGACAAAGCACAGGTCACACTGAGACGATACCCGCGTGGGACACGAAACGAAAGCCACGCGACTATTCGTGCCAGTGTAAACCATACATAATTTGAACACTTCAATACTTGTTAGTTGACAGAATCGGCGCGAGTGAATTTCGTCCCGCATCCCGCGCAGGTTTCGGTTCATTTGCCCAGAGATTTATTTTTAGCAATATAAGAAGCTTTCGCCAGCGGCTTAGCCCGCGTGCGCGTGCATGTCGGGAATTATCCCATGGGAACGTACTGCCGGAATAAAAAGTATCATCCTATGTCCTATTTCAAGTCATGGTCTACTCGTACGCCAAACATCCAAATCCGTTCAGCCGTTTTAGTGTGAAAGCGTACAAACAAACAAACTCACTTTCACATCACACTAATATTATAAAGGCGAAGGTTTGTGAGGGTGTGTGTATGTTTGTATGTTTGTTACTTCTTCACGCTCAAACGGCTGGACCGATTTGTATGTATTTGCTTATCTTTGAATTGACACATAGGCTACTTTTTATCCCGGTCTACGCGGGTGAACCCGCGGGGCGCAGCTAGTTTATCATATTAGTTACGATGTCTGTGAAACTGATGGCATAGCCACTGCTGCTTTTGCATTCACTGGGGATGTTCAACGGCTACGTATGCAGGGTGTAAGGAACAGCCCTCCGTAGACTGATCGGGTGGATTCAGTACTAAAAATAATAATAAGTAATACAAAGATGAGGGGTACATGAAATTATTTCAGGAACGTTATGGGAATCCAATAAACCTGATTTGTTTTATTACCTCACACGCAACGAACCTTCCCCGCCATTTCACGCGTCGTCGTTAGTCAGAGTATTTCAACATTAATTGCTGATTTTTAGAGTTCCGTATCTCAAAAGGATAAAACAGAACCCTTATAGGATCACTTCGTTGTCCGACTGTCAGTCTGTCTGTCAGTCTGTCTGTCAGTCTGTCAAGATTCTTTTTCTCAGGAACGCGTAGAGGTATCAAGTTGATGTTAATATCAAGTCTATGGTCCCTTTGAAGCTCTAAAGTCTAAATCAACGTAATAAAAAAATACGGCAATTTATGCGACATATTATATGTTAAGGATTTGGGTTCCGCACTTAGTCCTTCATGTGGACCACTGTGCGTGCGACATAATTTTATCACATGTAAAAAAAAATATTTTGGGATTACAAACTTAAGTTTTCAGTTAATTGGAGAATTGACCAATCCATGAAAGAACATGTTTTTCAACTACAAAGTTAAGTTTGTTTTTGGGATAAATTCTTTTCGACTATTGAACTCTTCATTTTGCGTGGTCGGACACGCACGTGACCGGATTTTTTTTATTTTAGCTGTTTTATTTACATAGATGCAGTGCGTACAGAGAATGTAATTTTACATTGAAATAAAGGAATCCTAACTGAAAAAACCGGCCAAGTGCGTGTCGGACCACGCATAATGAAGTGTTTCGTAGTTGAAAAGAATTTATCCCAAAAACAATCATAACATTGTAGTTGAAAAACGTGTTGTCCCATAATTGATATACGTCACAGTTAATTCCCCAACTGCAAATTTAAGTTTGTAATCCCAAAAAAAGATTTTTTATGTGATAAAATTACAGATTAACTATTTTTGGACTTTTTCTTCCACTTGTGCTGCGAGACCCAGATTCTAGGGCAACAGTAAGACCCTATGGGTTTTGATTTACTTGCGAGTATAAAAATATGTCGCATAAATGGCCGCATTTTTTTAATGCGTTGACTTAGAAGCTTGATTTTTTTAAATTAATTTCAACTTGATACCTCCAAGCGTTTCTGAGAAAAAGGGTCTTGACAGACTGACAGACAGACAGACAGACGGACAACAAAGTGATCCTATAAGGGTTCCATTTTTCTTTTGACGCACGGAATCCTAAAAACGATAAAAAAAAACCTGAGAAATTTTCCGGTGAGTTATGATGATTCAAAATAAGGAGCTGAATGCACCCTGTTAGTTTGTGGAGGGCTGTCCCTTACACTGAATTTCTATAGCTCAGCTACCTTTATGGCGTATCTGCCTGCAGGGTACGGAATTACGGATACAATCATAACATACGGATGATGGCTAAATTTTTTTTTGTCCGTAAAATAAGTTTTTAAAAAATATAAAAAAGATTACGGTGAAACATTGAGTTAAAATATGACATGACGTCACGCCTAGCTAGATTTTATACGTAGAAGTGACGTAGCGAGCCCCTACTACTGAACTTTATGCGTCTTATCTAAGTCATTTATCATTAATATGATAATAAATAAGTTTCTTATATTTTTTATTATCTGATTGACGGACTAAATAGAATTTCTTTTTCTTTACCCAGGCACCATCTCTATTGCGCCACACACAATGTGAATGCCTTTCATTTTAACAGTTCTTTGATGAGCGAATGAATTTTTCAAACATAAGAAGCAATGGATTAGCAATTTCATTCAAACTCAAACTCAAACTCAAAGCATTTATTTCAAATAAACCAATTACAGGCACTTTTGAATTGTCAATGGGTCGGTCAGTCAGAAAGATGAAGCTAGTTGCCCATTCCAAAGCGTAGTAGATCCCTATGGAGAAGAACGGGCAAGAAACTCCACGGACACTCTTTTAAATCATAATATTTTTACAAAATATTGGTTACATCGTTCAAGTTGAAAATATACATGTGAGAACAATGTAGAAAGACGTGCACGTTAAAAAGCGTCCGTAATAAAAAGATAATAACTAAAACAACTAAATTAAATATTAAAATTAAAAATAAGCCATGGCAGCTAAGAGACGACCAGTCCCAACTGACGGCGCCCGTTCACGAACATGACGCATGGATCAGCACCATTTAGCTCAACCATTTTGAAGGGAACTTAATGATCCAACACACACGCCACCATCAGCGAGACATTTGAGTGAGCATGACATACTCTCAACCGCCAGGGCACACTCAAGTCAGTGAAAGACGTACCCAGTAAAAGGTAGCTTAATAGTAGCTACATAGTGCTCACACGTGCTATGCAATTATATAATACTAAGAGATTGAATCTAAACAATGCAAAGAAAGTTTTCTCTCATCTTAATCTTCCTTAATCTTCAAAGTCCTTCGGATTGTGATTAAAAGTTATTATGTAGGTAATTAGGAGAGACGAAACGCATGTGACTAAAAGAGTGATGAATATACATGTTGATGGATGGAGAGGCAGAGGAAGGCCAAAGAAAAGATGGATGGATTGTGTGGGGAATGATATGAAAGAGAAGGGAGTGAATGATAGCGTGACGGTTGATAGGGGAGAATGGAAGAAGAAAACGTGTTGCGCCGACCCCAAGTAATATGGGATACCTAAGGGCAGGAAGATGATGTAGGTAATTAGGTGCTGGTATTTTGCCTCTTTTATTAATACAAACAGTCCACGACAAAATACCTTATGTCCATTTCTAGATTCGAAGATTATATATAGCTATTATTTTTTTGATATCTTCTGAGATTCAGGCCTCGTCTAGTTCAGAAGAGGGATTCAATACCCTAGGTTAACCTCTCTTTACCACCACAAATGCTGCATTATTGTTATATAATGTACACACGGCTACAAATCAAGGTATACTTTTCCAGTTTACACTGACCTCTCATTGTAAGAAAATCCTATACAATGCGAGACCAGCTTATACTGGAAATGTATAGCTTGATATGTAGCCGTGCGTATATGATATTAGTTAGTATACCTACATACCTAGTATTAAGCAGGTACCTTTACTATATATTCCTTGTGGTGGTGAGAAATATACTATATTTTTTTTATGTTTTGTGAATACGTGTGTATTTTTTTTTTGCTTTTTCGTAAATTTTTGTTTGTGTTTTAGCCCAAAACGAGGTCTTAAAGTTTAGTAGAAAAGGTAGGTAGTAAAGGTAAAGTGAAAAATTTTGATTAATAGGTATTTTTAAAAAAAATATCTTCGTAACTACACATGATCAGCCTCATGGCTGATCTTTTTTGACATCGATAGATTATTTATTGCAGATTATGGGATTATGCATACCTCCTTACCGGCTATGGGGTGGGTACCTTTGCCTGTGGACTGTTACATTTATAGGGCCAACTTCTTGACGATTTTTACACCAACCGTTTAAATATATCAAGCAATTAATAATAAAATCGTCATCCTCATATGTCATAAACTTTTTAATGCCAAACAGTTTTATATGAGAAAGAATGCCAGGGTTTCACCTTGCATGCTTGATGGGGTATAACCTATTTTACCCTTTGATGTACGTCACTCTATTCGTACTGGGTATGGTGGGGTACAATCAACTCGGGGTGCGGGAATTTGTACTGGTGTCTTACATGGTGAAACAGCTCCGAGCCATAGAGCACAACCCGAGAGAGCTGCAGCGGTTGCACTTGTACGTACCGAACCGTTATGTGTGGAGGCGACGGCCCCCGCCACTGCTGGTCGTACCATCAGCCAGGACCAACTTGCTGGCCAAAACCCCTCCGACTCGAGAAATTTGTACCATTAATTATATTCAGGTCGAAACTGATATATTTACATGTCACTGGCACACCGGGGTGAATTCGCAAAAGTACTATTGTATGATTATGTTACAAACAATGATCTTTATGATATTGAGATGTATTTTGTTCTTTAATTTTAAGTTTGTGTGTGTGACTTAGCTATCGCATTAGGTTAAGACCTGTAATAATAGTTTTAAGGCATTTAGGGCTGATTGTTCAATAGGTTGATAACTTTTACCTGAAGAATAAATGTGACAGTTTGACATATTTTCCATACAAAAGCTGTCAAATCACCATATTTATTCCTCTGATAAAAATTATCTGACTATTGAACAATCAGCCCTTAAATAAATAAATCTAAGACAGTAATTAAATAAATTGAAAAACACATTCTGATTTATAAAGTCTTTAATGGTCGAAAGCCAAAGAGTAAATCAAAATTATCAAAAGACCGATGAAATAACATTTTTCGTCATTTTCATTTCACCGAAACGTATTTTACTTGTACCTACAGACAACAAACTTAGAATCATTGCTATTTTTCCGGAATGCATGGTTATTTTAAACGACAACTTCTCGAGACTCTTGTCTTGTTATGAGTTTTAGCTTTACTAAGACCTTTCCGCCTTCATAAAATCATTCATTTTATTCTATATTAAAAAACGCAATAACATCCTTATCATCCTGAGAATTGATGTATATTTATTTAAGTATCATCCAGTGTTCTCAATCTTTCCGCCTTTCTTCGAGTATACTGTTCCCGGAACGATTGGAGTACCAGCGACAACCTGCCAAAATTGGGCTCCAAGGAGATTCACCTGTGACAGTATTCTCTAGACTTTTAGTAATGGGTAAGGAATGAAGTCTGGTTTTGCTGTAGTCTGGACAAGCAGGCCGATGCATCGATGGTTCTGGGTGGAAACTAATTGGCATTACGGAGTTATTGATGAATGATGTCGATCTGCCCTGCATTGTGCAATTGTTTGACTTGCATGTCTCTTGTACGGACCATGTCCCTTGAGCCTCTTCCAGGTTCTCCTTAACCGAAGCGTCTCTTCTAAATCTTCGAACAGCATTATTATAATCTTTTCTGCTGCCATAACCGAAGCATTTAAGGTAGTTCACTATCGGAACGAGAGTTTGTTTAAAAAGCGTTGCTGTTAGAACAGATACCATTTTGAGTTGTAATTAATTTCAAAATGTTGTCAACAATTTGGTTACACTAAAAATTGTATTTGTAAACCAAAACTTGACCTCTACTCTCTCTTAATTTGGCTTTTGTGGAAGAGGCACAATAAAATTTTGTATATTTCAAATTTCGTGTTTGATTTTTTTCAATGCTCGTTATTTTCTGACAAATGGACGAGTGACACAGGGGGGTGGAACTTCCATACATTGGCTTCAAAAAAAATATTCATAGACAATGCTGCCGTCTGAAGGAAAAGGAACGGAAACTTTGGCCATAGTTTTACATTTTAGCAGATAGATAGAGCTACTTTTACCTACCTTAGTATGTACAACAAAAGTATAGCTACTATACAAAATAAATAATAATAATTAAGCATTATTGATTATTTTACTATTGCATTAGAAATAAATTTATTAAATATAGTAGCAAAATAAATAAAACCTTTTTCACAATTGAAACTAAACGTAAATGATGATAGACAGAAACTGTCAGTACCGTTGACTTTTGAAAACATTTCTTCTGTTTCGTTCAAATTTGATAAGTATTCCTACACAATATTTTAGGAATTATTATTTATTCCATTTCATTTTGATTCCAAATCGTCATTATTATTTTTGTTAATACACTTCATACAGTACAGTTTCGTTCGTTGTTTCTGTGTCGTGTGTTCGTGTGTTCTAGTGATCTGTTTTGTGCTCTTTTACAACTTGGGACTGTGCTTGTTTTCTTAAATAAATATTATTTCATTTCTATCTACCATTTTATTCTGTTTCATTTATTGGTATGTCTCTTGATGATGGCATTTATAGTTGAAGATTTAGAACAATGTATAAGTTATTTATTTTGTGAAATAAGTAAGTTCTTATGTGTATGTTTCGAATTCTACATTTCCTCTAGAATATAAATTTGTCATAATCTTATTACACATAAGAATTAATTTATTCCACAAATAAAATAACATTCATTCTTCAAAACAAAGTTTAGTGATTTAATACTAGAAACAAAAACTCCTAAAAGCGCCATCTAGTGAGCTAGGGAAGGAGACATTAGGACATGCAGCGCTATCTCTAGGATTGAGTACTCACTTTTTACAAAACGAAAACCTCAGTGGCCCATCTATATTACTTTAGATAATGTATTATCTATGGAGTGACAGTAGCTTGATTAAAGATTTTAAAGTTTATGGAACTCCCAATTTATTAATAATAAATATGATGAAATGATGGACTTTGATGATTCTGCTTTTTTAACCGACTTCAAAAAAGGAGGTTACTCAATTCGACCGTACAGTCCCCGGCGATCGATAAATATTGCACATCGACCTTTGGAAAGAGACAATCGGCTAATTTCGGCTTCGTAGAGCGTTATCTCTGTCGCACGAAATACAAACAGTCCGGTATCTATTAGGAGCTGTTAAAACAATTATGATTTGCTTATTTTGATAATTCCTTTTATTCTTTGTATAAAATACACCAATTTTTCTATGAGTGATGGCTTTAGGTTCGGGTAAAATAAAATTAAAAAAAACATGTTCACATTATGTTTACGTATTTAATTATTTTGGAAAATTACAGCTGTAGTGTACATAATAAACACCATTATACCTATTGTTAAAATGAGAAATTGTAATAAAAATAATTCTAATTCTCAATTACTTCCATTTCACTATCTGTGCTCTCAAAGAGGTCAATATCACTGTCACTGTCAGCCGTATTTATCACAAGTCTATCAGTGTATTTGTCTAAACCATGTTGAATGTTTCTATATTCATTCTCACGTTTGATTCCATGATCGCAAACCTTTTTCCACTCTTCAGCCCCGATCATGTTTACTTTTTCAGTCAATAATGTTTTTACTGTAGTTAAATTCATACCCACATTTCTAGAGGCTACATAGCCTTTCAGTTGAGACCATATATTTTCAATTGGATTAAACTCCGGATGATATGGTGGCAATCGCAACACAGTGTGCCCATGTTTGGCAAGTACTTTGTCCACGGAAAACTCTGTATACCTCTCCTTGTGCTGACATATAATAGCGTAAATCTGGGTTTTTGTTAATTTTGGATCAACTGGAATTTTGTGTCTGATTAACCAGTTGATCATTTCCTGTTTAATGGTGTTTGAGTTGGGGGGTCTTTCAACATATTTGTTGTGATAGGGTGCGTTGTCGATAACTAGAACAGAATCACTGGGTATATTTGGGATTAATTGATTAACCAGCCATTTTTCGTAGTTATCGTTATTAATTTCATTATGATAGTCACCGATGGTGTCCGTGGATTTATACGTTAAACAGGCACCGGGTACAAAGCCTTTTTCATTTCCCGCATGGACTATTATCAAACGTTGACCTTTTGAAATTGGCTTTTTTACTCCTTTTTTCTTATCATCACTCCAAGATTTCCCTTTAGTGTGAGATGTATGAACGTAAGACTCATCCATGTAGACGATATTCTTTCCTGATTCGCGAAATTTGCGTATTTTATCGAGGTATTCCATTCGTTTGAGACTTACATCGTGCTTTTCCATTAGAACTTTTCGATTATCTTCCATTTTAGTGAACCGAAATCCCATCTCGTGAAGTATTTTTCTCAACGTCTTTTCAGACCCATTGTAATTAATAGCTTCAGATAGTTTAGCTTTTAATGATTTTATTAAATCGTAAGTGAAAATCATACACCATTCTTCGAACAACATCATAATCAAAATCATCCATATCCAAACGAAATAGCTTTTTTGGTCTCCCTTTTTTTGGAGTGCTGAACTTAATTTCAGTAGAATGTGTTTCAGTACTGACTTCGTTTAATATATTGTTAACGTTCTTCTTGAAATTCCAGTGGCATTTGCAACTCGCTCTTGAACCTTCTTAAAATAACAACTTACATTTTTATCTTCATTTTTTTAAAATCTGTCAGCTTCGGTTACAAAATATTTATAAACATTGTAGATAATTTCGCCTGACTGACCTCGTAAAGGTTTCCCTCTTTTTCCTAAAGATGCCATAGTACAACTTTAAATTATTTAAATTTGGGGGTGTTAACAACTCTAAATATATATTTTGAACTGCACGCAACCGCACTCTATCGCACTTGAACAACGACTGACAAAACGTCACATAGGTAGTGTGCGACAGAGATAACGCTCTACGAAGCCGAAATTAGCCGATTGTCTCTTTCCAAAGGTCGATGTGCAATATTTATCGCCGGGTACTGTATATACACTTCTGGACACATCTTTTGGCCCACCTTGTATTTTCAGTTTCGTTTGGTCCTAGCTAAAATTTTATATTAGGTCGAGCAAAAAGTTTTTATGCAGTTTTGAACCTGGCACATTCACAATTTCATTCAATAGTCTTTTTTTGAATTTCGAACACAGAATTTAAAGAAACAAAAGACAATTTGGAGCCTGTTTGTTGATATCAAACAATCGAATACTAAGAAAACTTGGTTTTATTGGTTTACTTGGATTTAATTCTTGAAAAAGTGATTGATATCTTTGGTTTTGCAACAAACATTACTTATTCTTAACATTAAGGTGAGGTTCTATCAATAATCTATGGATACTTCACCTGAAGTCGCCGCCCAAGCTGTGGCACTTATTCAGGCCGGACACAGCCAAAGAAACGTGAGTGCTCAACTTAATTTAAGTCGATCTGCGGTCCGAAATGTTTATCGGAGGTACCTAGAGACTGGCGGCTTTGTTCGTCGCCAAGGAAGGCCACGATCTCGGGTCACAACTGAAAGGCAGGATCGATTCATCGTGACGACCAGCTTGAGAAATCGTCACCTTACCTCCATTGAGATACAAAACCAACTTCGCGACTTCCATGGAGTATCTGTGAGCGCTCGAACTGTTCGGAGAAGGTTAAAAGAACGCGATATGGTACCACACAAGCCAGCTAATGGCCCCAAACTAACGCGAGCCCACCGAACAGCGCGCCTTCATTTCGCACGCAGTCATTTAAATTGGACACAGCAAGATTGGAGCCGTGTACTCTTTTCTGATGAGTCTAAAATTGTGTTACATGGCAATGATGGAAGGAAGAAGGTCTACCGACGTAAGGGAGAGCGTTTCGCACAATGCTGCTTTGAAGAGAGGGTTGCTTATGGCGGTGGCTCATGGACTGTCTGGGGCGGTATATCCGCGAGCGGCAAAACTCAACTTGAGGTTGTTACAGGACCACGGCTGCCAACATTAAATGCTGAAAGGTACATTCGTGAGTGCTTAGAACCTCACGTGATACCATACGCGGACTATGTGGGCCCAAATTTCCTTTTTATGCATGATAATGCAAGAGCCCATGCGGCCGGCATCGTCAGGGAATATCTTCGGGATGTGAACATCACAGTTATGGACTGGCCAGCCAGAAGCCCAGACATGAACCCCATTGAGCACATGTGGGACGAGCTAAAAAGACGTGTTAGGGCTCGTCAGCCAGTTGCCCAGACGACGCAGGAGTTGAAAACTGCCATAGAAGAGGAATGGGAGATGATCCCTCAAAATTTCATAGAGCGGTTGATAAACTCTATGCCTAATCATATGAGAGCTGTGGTAGATGCCCATGGAGGCAACACGCGTTATTAAATAAAACCTTTATTTGATAAAACATGTTTTTTATTCAAAAATCAATTGCCTTTAACAAGGCGCATATCCGACTTGTTAGGCGTAGCTCCATGTCGTATGGTATTCTGAATTCAAATTTAAAACAATACGATCGAAAAAGATGGTAAAATGTATCAGGTTTAAAACTGCATCAACAGTTTTTGTTCAATCTAGCAATTATATTTCGGTAGGGGCCAACGAAACCTAAACTCTAAGGTGGGCCTATAGATGTGTCCAGAAGTGTATATTTCTTTTTTATGTGTGTTCGCGGACAACTTCGTCATTTATAAACCGATTTTTATAATTATTTTTTTGTTGGAAAGGAGATATCCCAAGGGTGGTACCATGATAAGGAAACCAGGATCTGATGATGGCATCCTAGAGAAATCGAGGGAAACCTTCAAATTTTATAGGCACACCTATAGCGATTTGGGTATTTTTTATAGTAACTCGTGCATTTGCTCCTGGAAAGCACCATTTAGTGAAGTGGAACTGATGAGGAAGACCAGAGATGGCCATCGTAACTTCTCAATAGTACGTATTTCACGCGTTGCGATTCGATTATTGCTAAGCAATTTATGCTCGTCACAATACATATGTTGAAATGGAACTGATGGTGACTTCACCATCAGTCAGCAAGATCGCGCACTAGCGGCAGCTAGTGCGCGATCTTGCTGATGGTTGCGTTGTGATTGCGACGTGGCTTTGATGTCGTCGGTATCGCGTACACGGCTGATTTTGACGGACAAATGTGGTCCGTGTGAATGAACTATGCATTTTCATACAACTGCCCTTCCACGGGTTGTCGTTGTGGAGTGGTTGCACTTGTGGTGTGTTTATGGTACGTATGATTGGGCCCCACCTGGTTGAGGTGTGTGGGGTGTGTGCCAAACGAATCTACCTTAAGATGCATCCACGCCATAGTTACTTTTTGGGGAGCAACGTTTGCAAGTGTTTAGGTAACAATGTATAACAAAAAGTTATTTAGTAAAATTACTAAAAGTTATAGAAAGTTACTTACTTAATGTTATCATGTTGCAAAGTGTTGCTCTACAAAAAGTTACTTCGGTGTGGATCCACAAAGATGGGAACAATACCCTACGCCCTAACAGGAACCGACAGTCGCGCGAATACGCGATTACACGATCGTTTACCTGAATAATGACGTACACACACACGCGACTTGATTGATCTCGCGGATAGGTTATATTCATATAAACGAGCGCAATGCATGACCACCTACTCACGCGACAGTCGCTTCCGGTTAAGACGCGGCTTTAGCCATACACGCTACGATCTACCGGAGAGGTCTAGCAGGGCAGGTTTGCCAGCACAGGTCGACCACATCTCCTAGCGTGTATGCTGTCTACGCGTGTTTGGGACGGTGCAGTATTGGGAAAGGCCTTTACTCCGGTTTCGCTTAGAGAGAGTCGCGAGAGCTCAGTCATTCGCGCGCTGACGGGCGTGAACAGCGCACGCGCAGCTATCTCAGGTACCGTCTAAGCTAAACGATAAGCCTTTAAAAACACAGCTTCTAAGGTTAAAATAATATACTATTTATTATAGAAAATATAGTAATATATTTAATTTTTAACATGAAGCTGTAAAAACTAGAAAAAAAAACATATTTTTCATGTTGCTAGCACGACTAGGGGATGGATGGATGTGGATGGCTATACGAGTAGGGAGACCAAAAAAACGATGGATGGACTGTGTGAAAGATGATATGGCTAGAAAGGAAGTGTCTACCGAGATGTCGACTAATAGAGAAGTATGGAAGAGACAGACATGTTGCGCCGCAGGACAGGAGAATGATGATGTTGATAGCATGACGGTGTTTCTGACTTCGTCACTTCTACAGCTTCATCGCTAGCAGCGCAGAGGTAAAAAACTTTTTTACAAAAAAATACAACCGACTTCCAAAAAGAACACTACAAAGTGAAAAATAACTTTAATTTCGGAAGTCGGTGGCAAAAAACGAAAACACAAAGCAAAGTTAATCAATTTTATATGGGACCAACTGTGATGTATACACTCTCGAACAAAACAAAAAAAATCCAAATCGGTCCAGCCATCTTCGGATAATCGGGGAACATACATAAAAAAAAAATTAAAAAAAAAAGGTTCCGACGAATTGAGAACCTCCTCCTTTTTGAAGTCGGTTAAAAAATCAAACAAACAATTAAACTGGTCACTTAAGTAGAACTTTATTATGATTGCCTTTTCTGTTCAATGGAAAAAATGGAGCCACAAAGCAGATCCCAGTAACATGTCACTCTCTACCCTCAGGATTGTGGAGCGTAGGTTTTTCCTTCCTCTTTTTATGTTCCTCTATCTGTTGCTTTATTTTTTGTGTAAGAAGTCCTTCGCTCCTCGAGGGCACCGGGTGAACAAAGCCAGGCATTGTCATGGACTCCTTTTCTTCTTTTGCCGTGATATCCTTCTGTGGATCATCATCTCTTTTCTCCGCGTAATTTCTTACGGATGCTCCACAAGCCACGAAGCTTCCATGCACGACAGTCAAGCATTCTGGATGAAGCATTATACGTGAGCTCCTGGAAGGTACTCTGGGATGCATCTGTGTAAAAAATCTTATCATCTTGGCTGCGGATCTCCACTTACATTGTAAGTTATGACTTGGATTCGATTTTTGGGCTGTAAGTCGGCTAGGTCGGTTGAAATTTTTGTAAATGCATTTTTACATAATAGAATTTATAAAATAATAATTATCAAAATTGGGGAATCATTTTGGCAGATTTTGGCAATTTACATATGACCGCATGTGACAGATATTAAAGCATCTAGCACCATAATAATACCATAATAATACCATAGAGTATAGTTATAGATTGGGAATAGAGAACCCACTCCGGATTTTTTCTGCAACCATCTAAATGTCATTTGAAGCGCCACCTGGTATCGTCCTCCTAAGTTAATCGGCATATAGGTATATATATTTATATATACATACTCAGATATTCTATTTATACTTACGGCCGGTTTCTTGATCCGTAGTTAGCTCAACCAATAGTTATTTTTAACTATTGGTTGAGTTAACTACGGATCAAAAAACCGGTCATTAGAGTGTTTGCCTACAAAGTACTTTACAAAATGTACACTTGTTATTGATCTGTAGCAAATAATTATTTATCATTGCGTAGGTAGTACAATGTAAGTAGGAAATAAAGATAGACATGCTACGGAACAATATTATGTACATTTGGAAACTACAGCAGTAAGCAGCCTGGAATGAAATAAAAATCACACATACTTATTTGTGTTTATGTTTATTAAAACATATTTGCGCTGAAAGTTTAATTTCATCATCCTCACCACGGTATTGGATTTTACCAGATAAAATCCGATTAATTGATCGGCACCAACTGTATACCAATACATTTATTGTTGTGTTTTCAAAAACATTTTTCAACTCTTTCTTGTGGATCTTGCATGTGAAAGGATAATCCACAAATATATCCAAAAACATTTTAATTTTTTCTTTTATTTTATTTTTTGGTACATTATTGTTCAAAATTTCCAGGGTAATATTTTAGTAATAATTAATAATTTAAGTATTGTTGTCATGACATATGTTGTCATTGTTGTCTATTGTCATTTTGCATCATTATTGCCATACAAAAATATAATTATAGAACACTAAAACATTTCTGATCATTGAATTATATTATTAATTTACATTATTAATTGTTGATACTCATCATCCAAAATAAAACTAATTAAATATTTTTGAAATTCCCATTTAACGTGATATTTGATCGAAATTACTTTTTGGATGAAAGCACTATCTATTGTAAATTAAACGTACTAAATAGTTTGCGCAGACGCTAGCGGATGGCGCTTTTCTCCAAATTTTTACTGAAATCTTGTCTACTATGGAAGTGACCAGCCCCTGAGTAATACGGCCTCACGGCATCTATATAGCTCTCTATTTAATTATTATTATCTTTGGCATCTAGATTGCAAACATCTATGAACTAAAAAGTTTTGTTACAGATTTAGTATACACTACTACTAAGAGCTCGTGGCTAAATAATAACAGCCGAACGGGTCGATCCATCAGGTTAAGCTACGCTTGCTGGGGTTGTCCGTGGATGTTGGTCAATGGCAGCGTCCGCTTTAGCGCATGCGCGGTGATGTACTAGGTTTTGGCGCCATTCATAAGTTGTGCTGTACTGAATTTAGTGGAAAAAATATTATTTAGGTTCAATCCCAATGTACGAGAGTAGATAAAGTAGTGTATGAAACCATACATATCTTAAAACACACACTACGCAACAATTGCATAAACTACTATTTCGATAATTTGAGGACTAAGCTAGAACTCTTTGCCTAGAATGCATATACAACATCAGTTTTAGTATATGCGAAACCCGAAACACATGTCTAGTATTTTTATGTAAAGAATTTATGTACAAAATTTCAAAACTGTATCATTCAAAATCACAAAGTTATAAGCTTGTTATGTTATCTGGTTGTCCGTACAAAAACATGATCACCACGCGGCGCCCGCTGTGCGCCCCTGCCTAGCGCCGCTATGACCTGCAGTGACTTGTGTTCGTCGCGCGGTGTCCATATTGTAACCTTTTTTAAAGATTTTTGGGGCAAAATATAACACGGTATAAAAATTATTGGAATGATTCAGTTATTTATTCTGAACAAACTATATTTAGGTTTCACATATACTAAAAATAATGTTGTATACATTTAACACCACAGACACACCCACCTAAAGATACGTAACAGATTCATACCTCCGTTCTCTTAGTTTTTTTTTTTTTTTGTTTCTTCTTTTATTTTTATTTATGTACGTTTTTAAGTACCACATCGTCGCTGGCTTCACTTGTCTATTAATAAATATAATTTAGTCTTACACACTGGCTGAACCCTATCTCTTAAGATACAGGCCAGACCTAGTTTAAGGGATAGAGTGTAAAATTATTGTACTCCTATGTTAAATTTTTGAATTATGTCAACTGAATGCATGCAGTGCAACGTGATTTTTGTTTATGCAATAAAATTATTATACATATATTAATTCGTTATGGTCAGGAATATAAATGTACTCTGCAGGCCAGGGAGTTTGATGAAAAAGGGTACTAATATGCCCCAAGATACTATCAGGAAACGAATAATGGAAGTTGATCTCACTCAAATATAGAAGTGTCATCCTGAAACCGTTGCTTTCCGAAACACTTTAAAAACTCGAAAAAAACGGCCGGTAAAAAAAGTTAGCATCAGGTGACTGTGAGGGCCAGTCTAAGACCCTCGATAATTTCCCGGCTTTTTTGTATACTAATTAAAGAAAAGCGGCTAGGTGCGTGTCGAGCCACGCGCAGTACTAGGGTTCCGTAGTTGCACGGACTATGAAGAGGGCTTTTTGTTGTTTCATGAATATTTGACTATTACTCGTAAACTTGAAAAGCCTACTTAGCTATGATAATTTTCCTTTTAACTTCGTTATTATACTTCTAGCGACCGTGAATTTGACACTAACAAAAATTTGCACTTTAAAGCTTATTTATTTATTTATATATACTTTATTGTACACCACAAAAATACATAACAAAAAAATAGACACAAACTACAGCTTAATATTTCAGAAACGGATCCCTAAATCGAAAAATTGTTTACGCAAACCCGCACTATTTTTGAAAGATCCATCCAACAACACCCCACACCATGGGGAAGACGAGAAAAAAAAAACATCCCCACTGAACCCCGAACCCGAACCGAACCCGAACCTGATCCCGTGTACAGAAGGTTCCCTAAAAAAAATTTTATTTCATGGTTTTATTTTACCACTTTGTCGGCGTGATGAATATGTATATCCATGCCAAATTATAGCTTTCTAGTACTAAGAGTCTCTGAGCTAAGGTGCGGACAGACAGACGGACGGACATAGCAAAACTATAAGGGTTCCTTGTTGACAATGGAACCCTTAAAATTGGAAATACTAAACCGTGTGAGTAGAGCGTGGAGTTTGAATTTGATGTTAGATACATGGCGTTGTGGAAATGACGCGATTTTCTGCCCGCGGCGTTTTTGTTTTCCGCAGGAGAGTGACTTTCATACGTGTGCAAAATGTTATTATAAATGCGAAAGTAACTCTATCTATTACCTTTTCACTCCTTAAGAGGAGAGTCCCTACGAAACACCTTTTTTTTTTGTTTTTTTTTTTTTTTTTGTGGATGGGAAATCATCAAATGACTTCTCCCGCTCTGGGCAGAGCGGGAGGGCGTGTCAGACTTTTACTGACTAAAACCCACCCATCTTCCTTCAGTTGCCCGTGCCAGGGCCACGGTATCTCTTTCAAATTACCCGCGACCCCGGTGGCATCGGTCCAATTGACCCCGTCACTGCTGACATCTCTTTGAGGTGCGCGTGGAACACAACGCGCCGTCGACCCGGGCCTGGTCCTTACCGGACGGCGAGCTGCCCATTACTCGTCGTCCGCAAGCCCACGTCTACGGTGGCCGGGAATCGGCGATCGATTCCCGCCGCCCAGGGCGTCTCCTACGGCGGCTAGGGGCGCGAGGGCGCGGCTGTTGGCTCTCCCTCACGCGTTCCGCTTCCTCCTTCGCGAGCATTACTGCTTCGCAGAAGGAGGTGACGGCCTCCCATGCACTCTCGCTCCGCACCATGGCCTGGACCAGGTTTGGACGCGAGAGATCGCCACCACCGATCGCCTCCGTGAGAACACGGCGGTGCTCCGCCCAAGCCGGGCAGACCTCCACTGTATGCTCCACCGTATCCTCCGGGCGATCCACACAATGGTGACACCCGGGCGTTTTCTCCCGCCTTATCCGAAACAGGAACCTCCCGAAACAACCGTGTCCGGTGAGGACCTGCGTCAGGCGGAAGGTGAGGACGCCGTGGCGCCTCTCCAACCACTCCTCAAAGAGGGGACTTATCGCCGCAATTGTGGCGTGCTCAGCGCTGGGTTGCGACAATCGCACTCTCCATGTCGCCATGAGATCGCGCCGGAGCTCTATCCGCTGTACCGTGATTTCTCGCGGCAGCGGAGTTACGCCCCAGCGTTTCGCCTCCTCGCGCCACTCCCACACGTGCGCGAGGACTTTTGCCTCCAGATCCCATGGCGGTAATCCGGCAAGGAGGCTCGCCGCCTCACCGGAGACCGTGCGGTATCCCCGGACTAGCCGGATGGCCATGACCCTCTGGGACGCGTTCAACCGGCGGGCCGGTCGCAGCCTCAGGGAACGCGCCCACACCGGTGCTCCGTAAAGGGCCATGGACCGCACGACCCCCGCGTAAAGCCTCCGGCAGGAGGCGTTTGGACCCCCCAGATTGGGCAGGAGGCGCTTCAAGGCAGCCCCGGCCCGCTCCTGTCTGGAAGCCAAACGTCGGAAATGCTCCACGAAGTTCCACCGGCTGTCGAGGACGAGTCCCAGGTACTTCATCGTCGACTCGACCCCGATGTGAACCCCTCCTAGCGTTATTTGGGAACCCGACGGTGGCGCGTTCTGAGGACCATGAAAACACATGACCTCGGACTTGTGCAGGGCCACCTCGAGTCCCAACTGCCGGATCCTCTCTACTATTGTCGCAACCCCGCGTGTCGATAGTTCGGCCGCCGCCTGGTGCGACCTCCCTTGCGCCAGGACCAGCGTGTCGTCAGCGTATTATACAACGCTGACGCCGCCAGGGAGGTCGGCGCGCAGCACCCAGTCATACCCGATGTCCCACAGATGTGGCCCCAGGACAGATCCCTGTGGGACACCGCACGACATCTCTCGCCGGTTCCACTCTCCTTGATGACCGGGGTAGATGACGGCCTTGTCCGTCAAATAGGCCTCGACCACTCGACGGAGGTAGGTTGACCGGAATACCGGTGATACCGGAATGCCTCCCTGATGCAACTCCAGGGCATGGTATTGAAGGCGTTGGCCTGAAAAGGCACTTACAGTTTTTGAAATTTGTACAAGTTCACCGCATTGATTTACAGAAAAAAAAAAATTAAGAATCTAAATTGATATGCCAACAGTTTTACCGTGAGATATTTGCCAAATCATCCATAATTTCGAGAACAAAAAACCATCCAGAGAATTCCATAAAGCCTGTCCTAGGCCTCAGCTCTAGCAATCACCACTACTGTGTGTGCTTATCTGCCTGACGCATCCTCCTACGAGTTTTAATTTTCTACGTTATTTCAAATGTTTTTTAATTTTTTTCTTTACTTTTTTTCTGAGACTCTCCCGGTGTCTACAAGAATGCGACCTTTACCATTATGTTTCAGAGATAGATACCTGCACAAACTGACCTATTTTGTTTGTGTACGCCGTGGGTCAAACGTCCGAACAAAACGCCCAATGGCCTTTGTTAAAATCTCTTTTGTTTTTTTTTCTTACTTTTTATTTTGTGAAAAACGTGATAAAATAAAATAAATCATTACCTAATAATAAGTAACAAAAAATTATAAAACTCAAATATAGTTGCCGGCA
The DNA here is from genome assembly GCA_946251885.1 of Cosmia pyralina. Lineage (NCBI taxonomy): Eukaryota > Metazoa > Arthropoda > Insecta > Lepidoptera > Noctuidae > Cosmia > Cosmia pyralina. The sequence goes on along the minus strand of OX276342.1, from coordinate 16,153,828 downwards.
CGAGTCGTGAGTACAAACTTTAATATCTTAAACCTAACGAATCTTATGTCCATCACGGCAGGTTACACACGGGTGGGAGCAATTAAATCAATATAATGATCTAGTATATTATTGTACTCAGTTATGCATATAGAATGAGAGAGCGCCTTCACTTCCATAATACAAGTCTTACTTACTCGTAGTTTGGAAGTCAAGAGTTCCTTTCCATGTAGGTACGCTATTTTAATATGCAATAAAGTTGTTTTTCTCTTATATATTTATATACATATAGAAAACAGAATACAAGAGCACGCTGACGAGGGCAGATAGAATTTGTGCTCACGACTCGTGCCGGCATTATACCTCTTATTGCTTCATCTGATGTCAACTCAGAAGTACCAAGCGCTAAGCAATAAAGAAATAAATTAAAGAAAATAATTTAATCAAGCATTGATTTTTGTACTCACTAAATTTAAAATATCAAATTGAGAAAGACATTGTTACTTACTTTATCCAATAATTGAAATAATATGTACATTATTTTATTTTGTTCATTTTATATGAATTTGTTTTTCATTACAAATGTTAAGCACACATAATTATGTGATCTCGATTTAATTTTATGTTGGTCCTTTTTTCCCTCGCAACATTCACATAAGTACCTTAAAATATCCCCAAACAAAATTGAGTGTAATTTTAAACGACAATGTTAAATGATTTTAATTCTGTAAGTAGGTTTGTAAAACATTTTTACACGTCAATCATAATAAAAAAAAAAACTAGATGAAGTCGGCGTTTCCTCTCTGACTACTCGGAGAAGAAAGGCCGAAACAAACTCAGTGGTCTCTTTTAAAGTCTAGAAATAATCTTGGTCAGATCATTTTTATTCGAAAATACACACATCAAAAGTGTCTAGGGATCAAGCATTTTTATGCGAATTTCTTGAGATTGAGATGTGGCTTTGTAATAAATTTATGATTTTATAAATTTATATGGATCCTTTTTGGTGCATTTCATAATTTGAATCAGGAACTGTGAATCAAATTCGAGTAAAAGATGAAAATCAGCTGTCAATATTTTCCCTATAAAAACATACAACGCATTGAAGACATTATTAGTGCTACTGTTTCCCTACTACTGATTAAAACCAACGTTATTATGGAGCGGCGACGTCATTTAAGCAGGGAAGAAATGCTCAGAGCCGTGGGAATGATAGAAGCTGGTTCCCGGCAACGTACTGTGGCTTTAGCTCTGAATACAAGTCAGAGTGTTATCAGTCGACTTTGGACACGTTACCGAAGCACTGGTACCGTGGCTGAGCGCCATGGAGGACGGTATCGCTGCACCACACGGAGACAAGACCGATACATTCAAATCTTAACTCGAAGAGCTCCAACTATAACCGCCATGATGTTAGCCGTGAGGCTTCATCACTCTTCAGGGAACTTAATTAGCGACCAAACAGTCAGAAACCGCTTGCATGAAGTGAACCTTCATTCCCGAAGACCGCTACGGGTACCACCTATAGCAATGCACAATCGTAGGATTCGATATCAATGGGCTCTTGAACACAGAAATTGGGCAGAAGAACAATGGCGTTTCGTGTGCTTTTCTGATGAGTCTCGTTTTGGTATGAGACCGGATACAAGACGTATACGACACTGGAGAACCCCTGGACGCCAACAGCGATTAAAATCCTGCCAGGAAGTCCATCCTTATAGTGGTGGAACCATCATGGTATGGGCGGGTATTTGGATCGGCGGAAGAACTGAGTTGATTTGGATCAGAGGCAACCTCAACGCTCAAATTTATGCTGAGACGATTGTATCAGACGTCATCGTTCCTCTACAAGTGCAAATCGGTCCCTTATTTCAGTTAATGCATGATAATGCACGACCGCACACCGCAAGAGTTGTAAGACAGACTCTCGCCGCAGCTAACATCAATGTCCTACCCTGGCCTGCTCAGTCGCCAGACTTGAACCCGATTGAGCATGCATGGGATATGCTACAGAGAAGAGCTCTGCCGAATATGGAGGGTATCCAGTCGCAAGAAGACCTTTTTTTGTTGTTGCAACGAACATGGGCGGCCATTCCACAGCGTGATTTGGATGAACTCATTTTGAGTATGCCAAACCGATGTTCTTGTGTTGTTAGTGTTCGCGGTAGAAACACGGATTATTAATTGTTTAAGTTACCCAATAAAATTTTAAAGAAAACTGTTATTTCAGTCTTTTTTTCGAACTTTAATGTTAGTGGTTCAAATGTCAAAAATCCCTTTATTAGGAAAATGGCAAATTTCTTTATTAATGCAAAGGTGACTTGGTTTATCGTTACTGTGACAAACGAAAACACTTTATTTGATGAATCCTTAAAGAAAATTTTAATTAATATCAATCAGGAGAAAAGTTATTGCAAAAATATATGTTGATCCCTAGACACTTTTGATGTGTGTAGTTAGAACACAGTCAATCTATATTATCTTCTATATAAAAGGAGACTGACCGACTGACTTACTGACATATCAACGAACGCAGTAACGCAAAGCCGAAACTACTGCGACTAGGAACGTGAAATTTTGCACGCCCTTTAATAATGTAGAGGAGCACTAAGAATGGGTTTTTGGAAATTCGACCTTTAAGGGAGCGAAAAGAGGGGATATTGTTTGTATGAAAAATCTTATTCCTTTGGATACTAAACTTGAAACTTCTTAATATTTGCCTCAGTAAATAATATAGATTCGACACTTTTAGTTTTTTTAATCAACCCAATAAAAAAGTGGAAAAAAAATTAACGCACTGTCGAATTAACTCGAAACTCGGTAATAATGTAGTCTGGCAGTTTGAGTACTGTATGCGGCCTACCAAAATGTCCTTTCTTTGATATTGTCCGTCGAGTCGTTGAGATCCCTAAGTATTGAGTTGATCTATACGATTACCGATAATAATTAAATTCATCAATATAACTCTCTACGTTCATAATAATCCTAATGAATGACTATTTCATGAAATCTTGACATTTGAGGATTATAGGGTATCGTGAGAGAAATAATTATAGTTCATATTAATCCCTGGTATTACTCACAAAATCCCTTAGGCCACTTTCTAACAAGAAAAATAGTAATAATAAATATCTGAGACGCAAAAATTAAAGACAACATTATTAATAGTATCAAGTGAATATAATCAAAAGTATTTAAATCAGAATATAATTACAATTCACATAATCTGTTTTTTTTTTTCAAATTCAATTTATAAGAAGCCTATGCTTACGTGTCTTCCTCTGCCTAGACCTTCAGGGCATACAGGCATGATGAGTGTGTGTAAATTTATTAACTTCATTTGGGTGGCTTATCTGAATAACCAATATTCTCTCCACGCTGCAACTTCTGCTTAATTTGTTTGAGTTGCTCTTTCTGCTGTTGGTGGAAATAGCCTTCTTCCTGGGCAGCCCCAAGTCTGCCCAGTCCACCTCCAGCCTCCCTAATCGAACCCCCTGAACCGCCCCCCTTTCCTGCGCCTGCGCCAGGAGTTCCCGCTGGAACTGTAAGATCTATAGGTGCATATGTACACAATTTAATGTAACATCTTCTGAGATACCTTATAGACAGCTTTCTCATCAGTATAAAAGATTGCCCCCGTAAATTCTCAGTGAGCATCATCATTGGAATGACTTCAACTTTTAATTTTTAGCTTTTGGAGATCTCCACAGTTTTGCTAATGTTCTCTTACCGAACGCAGGTGGTCGGAATTTTCAATGGTAAATCAGGAATGTAAATCAGGAGTTTATTTTTTGTTTTTTGATTTAACCATTGGTTTAGGGATGAGACGTATAATTTTGACATTAAAGCTCTGACATGTAATTGAGACATCAAATGAAAGATTAGACATCAAAGATTCAATGCCAGTTGCAATTTATATATCAAAAAAGTTTTTATGTTTGAAAAGTTCAGGCAAGGAAATTGTTAAACAATTAATTTTGTCCATACATTTATCTTTTACAAATCCCAGAGGCATCACAGCTGCCTGAAATATCTCATCATCATCATTTCAGCCGAAAGACGTCCACTGCTGGTAATAGGCCTCCCCCACGCACCGCCACTTCGACCGGTCCTGTGCTTCCCGCATCCCTTCAATATTTCATGTTCATGCACTAATTACACCCACGTGTGTTTCTTTGCTAATTAATTCCTGAATATTCTACTGTTCTGACTGTTCTTAATTCACTATACCGATAAAATAATTTGTTTCACTAAATTGCATAAATGTGACAAATTAACACTAATTTTGTCCTAATTATTTTCTTAGGTAAGTATAAAAGAGTGCAATAATTAGGCCTGGTCAGTACTTAGTATTCAGTGGAATCATAATGAGAAAATGTAATTGTTCTTAAGGCTGAATTGAATTTACTCTTCGAAATGGATTTATTAAAGGTAAGTCGAGAATACAATCAATCTGCCTAGCCTTTTCCCAAGTCTGTGGGTCGGCTTCCATTCTAACCGGATGCAGCTGAATACCAGTATTGACATTTAGCGACTGCCTATCTGACCTCCACAACCCAGTTACTGGGTACACGATGCCCATTGGTAAGACTAGTTGTCATATTTTTGGGCATCTGACTACTTGTAACGATTATCAAAGATCTACGAATGACAGCCGCCGGCACCAACGGCTTAGCTTGCTTTCCGAGGCACGGAGAGGTTTGGGTATGTAACGGATGGTCGGTCACCCATCTACGAACCGACCGCGACAAGCGTAGCTTAAACTCTTCGTTCGACCCGTGTGGCTGTAATTATTTAGCCACGAGCCCCCTAAGTCGAGAATACATTACACAATATTAGTAAAAACTCCGCGTAGATCAATCCTCATTAAAAAATATTTCCTTTCAGATATCCTTACTTCTATTTTCTGCTGTCTTACATGTACATCCAAGGTAATATTAATTTGATATCTTAAATCTTTGAATAAGAATGAAAATATTTAGATTTTAGATAGTTATTCTTGCAATTTTAATTTCAGTACTACCAACAAACCTAAACCATGGCAATACAATACAAGGAAAGTGAATAGTTTACCAGATGAGTATAAAAACTGTTTATGTTACCCAGATGGTCAGTTACCAACCGTCCAACAGCTACTAGATTCACAAAACAATGGTCAGGAACGTTTGGTCATTTATCTATACAAAAATGGCGTTACCAATGAAATCAAAATGTACACACCAAATGCTAATAAGCAAGTACTTATACCAGACATACCCTATGAGTTTGGTGATGGACTAGTCACTGTCACCACAGAAAATCTTGACACATTATTAAACAATAATCCTTATAAGATTAAAGTGTACAACGATCATATTGGAACACTCATCCCCACAGTGACGGATTCTTTACACATTGGACTAAACACGGGTGCAATAGAACATATATACCCAAACCGTGACAATTATTTATATCCAAATAACAATTCTAAAGGTAATGAATACAGCTTGGCTAAGAATATTACAACAGCTAATGGACCAAATGGAGACGTTGTCAATGAACCACAAATAGGATTGACAAATATTCCGAACAACTTTCCAGAAACGTATGACAAATACAACTTAACACCGGAGCAACACTGGATGACTAATAATTACCCATATATAAAACCAGACGACCCACAGGCTATCCTGCTCAATACACAAGTTACCCCGGACAACCCTCAGGCTATTCCGTCCGTCCCACAAGCTACTGGGGGCAATACTCAGGCAATCCCAGAACATTATCTGGCTATCCCAATAAACCCTCAATCTTCTCCATACAAGCTCCAGGTTACCCCGATCAATTCTCAATCCCTCTTACCCAACCCTCAGGCTTTAGATAACTCTCAAGATTACTCAGTCAACCCTCAGGCTATCCCGGGAAATCCTCAAGTTTTCCCGGAATCATATGTGGGTGGGTTAGATCAGCATGTTGTGTATATGTTCCAGGCAGATGCAGAATCTAATAAATTACAATCAGGTTCGCAAGACATTAATAGCCCTCAATCCGCTCAATACATGACCTTCAACATTTGGTTCAATCAGCAAATGAAGAGATTCCAGAACATAAACTTGCCAAGCGATATAAAAGCTATTGACAGTAATGTACTTCGAGTACTGGTGCAGAAGACCTTCTACGAAAACAATATCTTTGTCAGTACTGATGGTGTGATAACAGACGCCAAAGGAATAGTTATAGACGCGGCTAACTTAGAGCTACGGCCTTTATTACTAGGTCAAACATTAAATCATCAAATACTGCAAAATGCTCACAAAGTAATACAACTTCCGAAACATTTGCCATATTTGGAAGGTATATTGGTCACACTTGTGTCTCCGCCACAGGTTTTAGGTATCATACCGTTAGGTAAGACTTACTTACCTGAAACTTCTTACACGGCCCAGTCATTAGCTGGGTTAACTACTGTTAATGGCAGCAAGTTTTACCTTGACAATTATGGAAACGCTGTGTCTTATTCAATTTCAGCTAAAACACCTTATACTTTGGGTTACAAAGAAAAATATGCAGGACCAACGAATAACTATGCTCACTCTGGTGCTAATGGTGTACCAATTACTAGAAATTCGAATTCAGAGATTTACAGTAAGGCATTGCCTCTTGCTTATCCTTATACACTTGGAAACAAGGAACCACAATTAGGCGAACGTAACTATTGGAGTAGTGGGCCGTATCACACTGTCTCAAAATTGCCTTATCCTACTGCTAACTGGAATCCTTCAGAACTTAAGCATGTTTTGGGACTAAGACGAAAAATTTCAGGTGCAAAAATAGAACATCATTATGAACCACCAATAAAGAATAAGAAAAAAGGGAAAGATCTTAAAAAACCTACCGATTTGAAAGGGGATGTTTCAAGAGAAGTTACAACAGCTGAACCGTTTCTAAGTATAAATGCAACAGAATCTGGTAGAAGATTTCCAGCTCCAGCACTTACAGGCGTAATGAAAACGCTACTGTATCTCCTCAATGATCTCCCAAGTAGAAGAGGCTTAAATTCCACAGAAGAAGTTGATATAGTAAACGAATCTGAAAGTAACAACGATGGGGGAGCTCCTGATTTTAGAATCATTGGAGGAAATGCTGCTACTGGCAGTGGCACACCTCTAAATAATAAAGGAAGAAGTGGTTCTACAGAGTTTGTTTAGGCGTGCGAAATGCAATTACCTGTTAATATAGAAAGTAATGTTATATATAATTATGTTTTTCGTGATAAAATAAGTAGGTTAAGAGTACCTACATCATATTTAAGTATGAAACGGCTTGATAATGGAATATTGATCATAATTAGTTATTAAATAAATGGGTTTGGGTGGCATCATTGCACTGATTTTGATTTAAATAATAAATTTTAGTATTTTGCCTTTTTTTTGGCACAAGGTCAGCTAGTAAATTGTTTAATCTTGTTTGGTATAACTTTCGTCCTGATTTCTTACCATTTTTATAGGACTTTCACCCCTCCTTACCCTGGTCGGGTAAGCATGAATAAAAATCCTTATATATATTCCTATGTAAAAGCACAACCTACACAACAGGTCTTACACAACAACAAAGCAAAGTTGTTTCATCGTGTATTACATTTCATATTGCATTATACATTTGGATCACCATGATTGCCATTTAATTATAGTAATAGTAACTATTCAACACATTACTGGAGCATGTAAAGCAATAGTTCAGACTGACTATAAACACAGGCACGATCAAATAGCTAACATAATACATCAAAACTTGCCATAAAGTATAAAAAGTACCTTACTACAAATATAATCCAGAAACGGTTCTAGAAAACACAACACACAAGCTATACTTTGATCGAGCCATCCTCACAGACAGAACAACACATTACAATAGACCGGACATAACTAGATAAAATTAATAAAACCGCGCAAATCATTGACATAGCAGTACCAAACACACACAACCTACATACTCGTAACACTATTGCAGAAAAGCTGTCAAAATACACAGACTTAAAAATTGAAATTAGCCGAATGTGGCGTTTAGGTAGCGTTGCCATTAGGTATACCTATAGTACTTTCAACCACGGGTGTTATTCCCAAACAACTGCACCAATCTTTGAAAACGCTAGACTTAGCTCCCTCCACCTACCAAACCCTACAGAAAGCTGCTATCCTGAACACTTGCAGAATTGTCCGTAAATTCTTGCAGAGCGATAGTGACGCACATACATCACACGCACAGACATCATTCACCGTTGCAACACAAATTCAAAATGTAACATCATTACGCTCCACTATCACTTAGCTAGGTGAGCACTTTTAGGGGTAGCACTTGGCTTTGGCCCGTGTTACCCTATAAAACCGGCAGATCAGCCGAGATACAAAAATGTATACCAACAAATAGTAATAGCAATAGTAATAGTTCTTTATTTCTCCTCACAATGACAAGCTTATTCTAGGTTTCACATATAATATTGTTTTTTTATTTTGTTAAAACGACATCTACCAATATTCTTAGATATCAAGTTGAACAGATAATACGTACCCCATCTAAGATACATATTAATATAATCTTAGTCGTCTGTGTTAATAGATGTCGTTGCTCTTACTTCTTAACAGCGCCATCTATCCTCGAACTAAAAGATTACATGAATTAGAATGCAAGGGAAAAATAATACTGTTGTTCATTACTTGGCGTAGGCCAATTTAGTTTAATAGTAACCACACCAGGTGGCCATTCTAAGTAAGGGATACAAAACTGAGTTTGTTTGTACCATAATAACATAATAATAGCTCAAGTTGGCCATTAGACTTAACTAGTGTCTTAATTCGGTAGTTACAAATATTAAAACATGGTAGCTATGATTTGTTTACATTCCCCGCGTGCACACAACCTGTCCGTCAAGTTAGCATTTGAGTCGAGCGAGCTACTAGTAAGCCAGCCAGCTACCAGTCAGTGGCCGCTAGTCAGTCACCGAATACTGTACCAGTCATATTGGTGCGCTCTAAAAATATCTTTACGCGGACAGCGGCATGTTAAAACGAACAAAATAACTAGACTTTCAATGGCAATAAGTATGAAACAACTTTTGAAGTGATCTGAAGTTTTTGATTCACCGTTTTCGCCGTGTTGACACGGGGTTTTTGAACTAAAGTTGATATTATAGTGAATTCGCGGTATTCTTGGTGTGTCCTATTGTTTGTGCATGAAATCAATGTTGTACCTATGAAAGGATGTTATCATTCACATGTTACTAGGAAACTGTATTTTCTAAATTTCATGGGATTTAAAAGCTGGTAAGTGTTGTTTTTATTATTATTCTGTGAGTACTTGCATGTTTACGGTTAAGTTTGAGTTAAGTTGGCATCAAGTTATTTGCAGTGCACGTTCTTGTTTTTTTTTTTCAAAATGATAATTATGAAAGTACTAAACTCTTATTTAAAACGTTCTATAACTGTAATGAAAAAAGGTGTCTCCCATTTTTGATCCAATAAGTTTTTAATATACCTACTTTAGAAGAAAAATAATGAAATCTTACGGACTTTATAACAATTTGCTAGTTATTAATATTTGAACTTGTAATTTTGAACTGAAGGAGACAATAGAATCATAGATTGATAAGTTTCTCAGGTATATAATTTTTAATTACACAGGTAGGTAGGTACATTAATTTCATTCTCAAAGGTGTGAATAAGACATTTTATGACTGAAACTTACAAAGGTGGGGAAACGACCAAATAAAAAATTAATAAGCTTACAGTTTAGTAGTAAGTACCTATGTAGGTACCTATAGGTATCTCAAGTTCCATATTGTAACGATAAACATAATAAAAGTTGCCTTATAGAAGAAGAACTCGGTGGGAAAACCATATAAGGGAGTAATTATATTAAAAAAAGCAAATAAGACGGTAAAAAGAGTTAATAAGTCGACAGAATCTGTTAAGATTCAAATTACATGCTTTTTAAAGATATAATTCCATTAAATCAACGGGCTGCCTTGAAATTAAATTACATAAGCCGAACCGCATTAAAAACTTGCGAACTATCTACCAAAAAATAACCATGAAATTAATAATCAATAAAATATTGACAAAATACCATTGGCAATCGTAGCGACGCCGGTAAACAGTAACATTTCACAATTTATAAATAAAAAAAAAACAGCACGTTGGCATTGGACATCGTCCATTGCCATCAGACCTTGTCCGGTCCGCGAGGCACCCTTGCAAAACTGTCATTGTACCACTAAATAAGGTTTTGCAACTTTTTCTCGTCTTCTACCAACATTCCGGTCAATGCCTGGTCTATGTAACCGTTATTTTAAATTAGGAGTTCCATAGATTGTATAGTGAAGTGAAGTTTTTTTCTGTTTAACCTTGTTCTTCTTTATGATTAGGAAGGTTATTGATTATGCTATCGGATATTTCATTTTAATTTAGCTTACCTTCTGAAAATTAAGAATTACCAGGTCAGGTAATTTTCTGACTTCATACGTGATCTTACTATCGCTATCCCATATCCTTCCCTCATATAATATTCAAAATTTGCCTTTTTGCCTCCATAAATATTGGGGCTCGCTGCTAAATGATAAAAGCCGGACGGGTCGAAGGTTCAGTTACACTTGCCGCGGTCGGTTCGTGGATGGATGACCATCCATTACATATCGAGACCCTTCCGTGCCTCTGACTGTTCCGGTTGTCTTTCATAGATCTTTGATAGTCGTTACGGGTAGTCACAAGTTCAAAAGTCAAATTTAAATCGTATATTTCATAAAGGCACATAGGTAAGGCACTTTTGAACGTCAAAAATACAAAAAAAAAAAAATATTTATTAATATATAATTGTTTCTAGTTGGTCCAAAAGGTAGTTTTGTATGGAGAAGAATGGGCAAAAAATTCCATTGTTACTCTTTTAAAATGTTTTACAATTTTTTATATACATTCATTAGAACATTGTATGTGAAGACGATGTACCTACTTACCCTACAATAAAATTACTATACTATAATAGGTAAAAACAATTAGAAACGATGCAATGACAAATAAATTAATCATGTGATACTCACATTATTTACAAATATTACATTGTCGTATGGAGAGGACCAGCATATTTCCAAGTATTTTTATCTTGGATAAAATCCTTTATTATGTAATACGCTTGTTTGTAATCCGTGCTCGTGGCTAAGTAATAACAGCCTCACGGGTCGATCCTTCAGGTTGCCTCGGAAAGCACGTTAAGCCGTTGGTCCCGGCTGTCATTCGTGGATTTGAGACAGTCGTTACGGGTCGTCAGAAGCTCGAAATCTGACAATCAGTCTTACCAAGGGGTATCGTATTACCCAGTTACTGGGTTGTGGAGATCAGATAGGCAGTCGCTCCGTGTAAAATACTGGTATTGCTGCATCCGGTTAGACTGGAAGCCGACCCCGACATAGTTGGGAAAAGGCTAGGCAGATTGATTTATATGCTTGTTCACAAAGTGTACTTTTAATGTGAGTTTTAAATTTTATTTCATTTAATTGCAATTTTGCAATATATCAGACGGTGTTTTGTTGTACATTTTACACAGTACCCCGTATAAGATTTGTGTACGTACTTTAGGTAATCTGGAAAATGGTTGATCTTTTTTTATCTTTAATTTATTTTCGAAAATGAATTGGCAAAAGTCTAACAACCAGTTTTACCAATGGGTTGGGTTATTGGGTTTGGGAAAAGGCTAGGCAGATTCATTGGCAACATATTTTTATTTGGCATAGTCAAAATTTGGATGTCCTTGACTCTGCCTTTGTTGTTCGTCCAATTTGTTGTACTGGATTACAAGTTTAGTTATTCCTGGCTTCATCTAGGTAATGACTGTCCTATTACGGGGCACGTTGAACCATATCGGCCATTGAGTAAATTGTACAATAGGTTCTATAAACCACTGAATTACCCAATGAGTCCAGCACAATGAGTAATGTTGTTTAAACAGGTATACCACGTTTATTGAAGGATTTGTGACTAATTTGATAGACCTATTGTATGTCAATGGAATGATGGATTTTGAAAGTCCAAGTCCAACGTTGGCAAAAAACTAGATTTACCAATAAGAAATAAATAAACCCTTTTTGTTCATGGAAACTTGTAAGCGGTTCATAAACAGGTAGAATAATGAAGGTCATATAACCTTGATGTAGTCAGAGGCAATGATTCGGAAACAAGAATAAAAGAAAATAATCATGATCAGGTATCAAGAGTGATATTTTTCGAATAAGTTGCTTTTGTGGATAACAAAAACGAAATTTTATGAATGGCAAATGTGGTTTAGCAAAATTGGTAGGTAAGCTTCTATCATGAAACATTCAATCTATAAATAGGTGTGTGAAAGAAAATCTTGTCGAAATATAATAAAACAATCAATAAGATGCCTACTATTTCAGGGTGTGATACAGTACATCAAACCGAACAACTTTCTCCATCGGAACATAGTAATCACGAAAAAAATTTCAATTGTCCCATAGAAAACTTCAATACCTACTCGACGGAAATGTATGGGACGGCTGATATTTTTTTTGCGATTACGATGTTAGTGCCGTGGAAAAAGTTGTTCGGTTTGATGGTTTTTACCACACCCTTAAAATTGACGAAGATGCAAAATGACAAGTTGTATTTGTGACCCTACCCATATAAATCTGATGAACTTACTTCATCATATTTAAAGATAATAAATATAATTTAAAGATTTAAATATAATTTACAAAGAGTTTAAGCTGTGTTAGCATTTAAATATACTTATTTAGGTAGATAACGATGTAGGTAATTATTTCACATTGTCATTAAAAGTCCAATATTACCGTTAATTAACTATTTAATTGTAATTAGGTAAATCACATCATTGATACTGTAGGTAATATAAATGACACAATTGAGGAAATTAACATCGTCATTTAAATTAATTAGTGATGATGCTTTGATGCCACCGCAAGATTAAAAATTATGACTACTAAGGTAATTGAAAAAGCATTACACCTTATTGGTTAAGCAAAATGAACACCAGCTAAACATAATTGATAGAATCGCTGTATAGTAAAACATTACGAAACTATGCTTAGATTTAAAGTTACTTATAATATAAATATAATATAAAATATGAAGGATGTATGACGCAGAGCGGACAAAGATGACATATCCAGAAGAATAAAAACCCAATATGGTTTCCCTCTCAACTTAGTGCAAAGTGGTGCCAGCTGTGTTATTGTATGTTGCATGTGTGTGTTATTTATTACTTACCTTGAGGAAGATACGCAAAGTATAATTTGATAGAATCGCTGTACATCAGAACATTACGAAACTAAGCTTATATCTAAATTTAAAAACATAAAGGTCAATAAAAAAATCAAGATCATTTTATAGGTACGCACGGCTACAGATCAAGCTATACATTTCCAGTATAGCTGATCTCGCATTGTATAGGATTTCCTTACAATGAGAAGTCGGTGTAAACTGGAAATGTGTAACTTGATGTGTAGCCGTGTGTACGTCAACACAAATGTAACTAATGTGTATAAAGTTCTTTTGTAATTTATTTAATGTGTAAAGAGATTCATGCCGTATGTTGAGATATTCAAACTTTTTTGTTCAAAACCTTGCTAACACTTAAAATTCGAATATCAAAGCGACTTCAAGTAGCTGTAGACAGGTCAAAATAGAAAAAACACCCATTAAAAACTTGAAATAAAAAAAAAGTTAACGCTTCCGTGACTCTTGAATTTAAGTATTTTAAATGGGTTGTTCATAAAATTATTTTAATATAAAAGGCAGATTTGTAGTCTTTAAAATCATATGCCATGTAGCATAATTAACTGTATCTTACACATGAAGGCATTTCAGCACAATTTTATATGCTGTATATACTGTTTTGATACTTAATATTACTTAATTTTGGCAACTGCTTAACATTACGTTATCTAGGTGTTTGACAACTGTTATAATTTTATTTACTTGCTTGGTTACTGTGAGCTACTTCTACAGCGACTTTTAAATCATAAATATCTTTATAGTTTCTTGAAAAAATACTTCTTCTGCAGGTATTAATTAGACTTGATTTTCCTTAGTAGATACAAGCAGTTGGCAGCAATTTTGTCTGTGTGTATTTTATATTTCATCATTTGTAATTCATCATTTGTGTTTTGTTTGTTGCTTATGTTATCCGCTTTCTTCGATTCGTCGGTATAATTATAGTGTTTTTTCTTATAAATATGTACTGTTTATTATTTTCTTATTTAACATGTGTTCGCTGTCATACTTCAATGTTATTTCGTGGACAATAGTGTGGGTTATACGTTTTTTTCGATTGTATAATTTAACTACTTTGTTAATGCTGTAATGTATACTTAACTGTTTTTTGTCCCAAATAAATAAAATAAAATAAATAAAATAAAATATTCAGGATGAAAAGTATGTCCCTATGCCCTTCTCCAGGTCCCAGGCTCCCTATCTGTTTTCATAACGATAACCCTTCGCATGAACCTCTGAGGTATATGCGTGAAGATGTAACAGACTGAAAGTCGGTTACTTTCGTATTTATAGGTAGTTTGGATTTGCTAAAAATTCCCACGAGAATCTTCTTTACTATCAAGACCAGTAATAAGAACCAGCCCATGACTTTATTCTATGCTATTTAGGTATTAAATTTCATCGCCCTCAGTAGATTCGTCCACAGTTATTGAATATCATGTAAAGACAAATATGATATTCAAAGCACGTGTGAAATTCCTGATAACTTGGCAAAAGGGACCTAGAATAATGTAGGTGCATTTATATTCTAGTTGTGTATTGGGACCTTTGGACTAGGCTTTTGATTCTAATTTGATTCAGACTGATATTTTAAAATATCTTAAAACAGACATCATACGCTTCACGTTTTGCTAAATTTTGTTTTTAATTCAGCATCTTTCACTAGTAGTGAAACGTCTGAATACAATAAGAATTTAAATTTAAAAATTAATTCGTTAGTTAACCGATCCAACGATAATGGATTTCAGCACTGATCTTTATTTTTGATCTTTCACTCGCCTTCCGAAGAATAAAATGAAAGGAGTTGATGAACTTTCATTCCTATATAATTTTGTCGATCTCGTGTGAATTTGAAATACAACAAAAATTAAAAATCATCCAAGTGAACCATTCTCTCGATTGAAGCATCTAGGTAGGTTTAGCAAACCTACTCTTGGCTTCTCTTTCCCACTACTCAAACTCATTAGCTACAAAGTGACCCGACATGTTTTTGTAAGTGATGAAATCAAATCTAGATAGACAAGATTAATCAGCATTTATTTTGTTATTTTTCCTCATGCAAATATTATTACTTCTAATATTTTATACATATTTAACTATATAATAATTTAAGATTCTGTGATGCTCTTCATCTAAACTTGATTCTCCTGAATTGCAATGTCATTCATATAAATCAAATATTACCTAGATGGCGTCATGTTTATGAACTTGTAGATACCTATTTCCTTTTATTAATATGTCAAAGATATGCAAGATAGTCTGAATATAATTTGAACGTAAGATAAAGCATCCGATATACAAAAATGAAGGTTAAACTTAGTAGTCATTTATCGATTTGTAATAGCTCTGGTAAGGTAGATGCGTCATGTTTATTGCAACTTTTCAGTTGATGGTTACAGGCTTACAATATTTGGCCTGTGATTTATGTCAGTAGGTGCATCGTGGATAATACTTGGCAGGTTAAGTTAAGCTATTAAGCTTTTTTGTTAATGCGATGGCAATCAAAATTGTGTCAGGCAAAAATTAAATCTATGCGAGACTTGCATCATCAGAAGCGTCCATACGATCAGAGGGGCAATTTCCGTATTTTTAACAACGTTCAGTCTCAATCTGTTAACCGTCTCTGTCTGTCTGTGGCGTTTACCTACATTTTTGACATTTGATTGTCATTGGCATGAGATTGCGACTTGAATTTAAACGTTTCAATGTATGAAAATTGGCCTTCAGGTGTCAGGGCACGGAGGATAAATTTATTAAATTTAAAAAAAAAAGGATATTTATGACTTAGCTTATTGAAGCTATTTTTTATTCATACGCAAATAATTCAGAGTTGAATGAAACAGAATTTTCTGGTTTAGTAGTGCTAGAGCGAAATCTATCCTTTCGGTAGGAGTCATGAGGCAGAACCTCATCACTTCGTGATTGAAAACGGCTAAGAAACTATCTAAATAGATTTGTCGCAGGAAGATGGTTATAGCCGTAATATGTGCAGTTTATCCCTAGGGATATAGCTATAAACCGTAATATAGTTATATTATAATAGCTGTTCATAACTATTTACTAGGAATATATCTATGGTACGAGCATGATCTAGTAATAGGGCACTCCTACCAAAAAGGTTAGGTTAGAATTGTGACCAAATCCGCGCGAGCCGAGCGAGCGAAGAGAGCGATGCCGCGGTAGCGGCCGGCGAACGCCACGTTGAAATTGGTCGCAGTAATAATATTAGGGCACTCCGACAGTTTTCATATAACTATATTACGGTATATAGCTATATCCCAAGGCTACAACCATCGTACTGCGACAGATACATAGATTATTAGATACTCCAAATAAAGGAGGACTAGTTTACAAACTAATATCATTCCCGTCAATTTGTCTTCTGTAATGATAAGGCTTAATTGCGTGAATTTACGTCGTTCACCTACTGCATTGATATATCTAGGTAGTTGCATATCTGCCGATAGCCTGGCCTGTTAAACAACTTCATAAAATGCATCTTATTATTAATCTATTAAGGTTTAAAATAGTTTCGAGGTGTACACTTGAATGGACTAGTTTTGAAGATAATTGCGCCCATCGTAGCACTATAGGTCAGGAGATGACGTTGTGGTAGATAATAACACTAAATTGCAGATATTTGTAAACGTACTAATGTTTAGGCAATTTTGTATATCTGTGGCTGCAGTACGTACGAAAATATATCTAATGTATTCGGTATCTAGTAAAAAAACTAGCTTGGATCAAAATGTACAATCAGACAGATTCAGAGAAATCTTTAGGGAAGATGAATTTGTTGGAAACAGTTTCCTCATTTAAATGGGTATTATACTGGTGACAGAACATTTTACACAAATTTCCCTAATTATTGAAGTAGTGGTTACAAAAACTCATGTAGAACTCTGAATTTAACAAATTTTCCTCTCTAACATGAATCTTATCCAAAACACATTTAATTTATTACGTCATATTTATTAGAACACGTATACAGTTTATTACCCTCGTCTTTAGGGAATCCCACAAGAGCAGTCTTGTAAACAACAGATTCATTTTAAGGAAAACTCTCGAAGTGGTAGCGTTGCTTTGCTTTATATCCGGAAACTTTGGTCTTTTAACGCGCTTATGGTACCTAAATATCACGATTATAGTATTGGCTACCCTTTCTAAATAAGTTAATTTCTAGTGTCTACACTTATCCTATTGAGTCTTTGTTATCTTTCGCCACTGTTATAACTCTATGCACGATGGATACGTCTTTCATCATATGTCCACTATCATAACTCATTTATATGGTTACAAACCTGTTCAATTTTATCCGTTTATCAGTTTTATGCCACTAGTATTATACCGATTTGTGGTACTATTACGTAGTAAAGCACTTATTCTGTTCCGTAGATTTAGCACGAGTGAAAGGTATACATTACTAAATAATTTCGAATTAATTACCTTTTAGTACAGTAGGGCAAGAGTCTACCATTCTTGTCACCACAAAAACCAGATCTATAACCCATTTGAAAGGAATCTAAGTGTAAAACCGAAAGGTTTCGTGTCCCCGACCCACGACATTTTCTTGACAAATGGCGTCACGAACAAAATAATCGTGAAATATTCGCAAAATAAGCTGTTTCAATGGTTTGAGAAATATCTATTTATTCAAGCTACGGATCTTGTGATTATCTCTTTGGTTATTGATTTTTACATTGTGAAAGACTGTGGTTTTCTTGTTAAATGGGCTTTGATTCATTGTAAAATTACTTTGAAGTTTGTTTGTCAAATGCGTGTCTTTTGAAGCAACTTGAGTTAAACTTTTCTGTCAGGATGTGCAAATGGTCTTCAAATATTTGCCATTAATTTAAATGGTTATTGTATGTGACTTTAATTTCAAGTATAATAAAACATCGTATCAAGGCAAAGATAGGTGATAACTTGGTACCTATCTTTTGTATCATCCTCTTGTACTTTTATTTCATAATCGTCCTGTAGATGTCACTATTAAATATTAATTTTGGGTGGAAGACTCGGGACTGTACCTGCACTGATCCTTATATTCATATCTAGTCATTAGGGATTATCTTACTATTCATGTTCTCCTATAGCATTATCTTTTAAACACCCATTTCTATGCCCCCATAATTTGAAAGATCATTTTAATAGCACCATACATACGTCTATTATTTTCCAACGTTTCAAGTCTAGATTTCTACAGAACGGAAGATAAAATAAAGGCCTAGTAACCACGTGTTATCTCCCCTAAAAGTAGAACAAGTAACGCAATACGGTTGGACAATAGACCAGTTACTACTGTCGTGGTAATGGAACACTTAAATCTAGGCTAGACTACTAGCACGCGCCCCTATTACACTTATTGTTGGAAGGGGGTAAACAGCAACATTTACTTAGACAGAATGCATAATTAAGCACTAAGTTACATCTAGAATATATTTTAAAAAGATTTGACGATATGATTTTTTTTTTGATATTTTTTTTCTTGACGATTTTTTTTTTTTTTTTTTAACTTTTATTATTATGTTTTTAGTTTAGTTGGCGATCTTCCTATACGAGTCACAATAAATACTTTTCCTTTCTTTCTTTTTCTTTCTTTTATTTGTTGAAAGAGTTTCAGCATGACTGCCGCAAAATCTTACGTCTCTTGCACTGCTTCTATTTCTTTCTCTTCCATATTCAAAGGTCTCCCTCTCCCTTTCCCACACACTTATATCGTCTGCCTCTATTGTGGGCCAGTCGTTTCGGTAGGAGTCAAATTCATCCCTCCATCTTCCATTTGGTCTACTGCGCCGGTATATCTAAAAGAATATATTTTAGTAGGTATATTTGGTAATATTTTTAACATATCATATACTATACTGTTACAAAGCCACCTACAACACAAAAAAAATACCCACATCAAATTCCAACCTACAGCTTTCCACGCAAGATTATATCAGCTCACTTATACACTCTCCTCACGTACAAACAACCTTATTTCCAGCCATAAAAATGCAGAAACAATGTGGGTTAAAAGATCAACAGCCAATGGCTTTGTACTTACAGACGAGCGGAAGGACCAATTTAGGAGAGGAGGACCATTTTAGGTCAATTGGTCTACAGTTGCTCCATAAAATCTGTGATGATTGATTGTTGGTTGCTGTCTTGCTGACAGCCCTATTATTGACCGGCTGCAGCGGTTTAAGTACGGGTTATGAGTTATTATGTAAGTTTGTCTGTTGTATAGATTTTCTTTTTTAACTCGTGAAAAGGTGAAAGTTAGAAAGAAAGATGAACAACATATTGCTTTTGTTATAGATACTTACATCATAAAAAAGTAACGAATTTTTTTGTAGTAACACACTATAGTTAGTACACGGTAATTAGCGAGTACCGATAATACTCAAACATTGCCGAAGGCTTGCGCACATATACTATAAACGGTTAGGAGGAATAGTGGGGCGCGTCTTCGTGGATTGCACGAACTATACCTACGTTCCCATGGGATATTTTCCGACGCGGGCGAAGCCATGGGCAAAAGTTAGTAAGTAGGCAATAAAACTAAGGCAATATTTAATTAGAATAAGGTGTTGATCACATCACACCTTACATAGATGATGAATATAGAGTCGCATGTTTTAGATTCGCCTAACAACAAAAACATATCAAACCTCGATTGGTTGAAAAACATTCTCAACTAGTATTTTGTCATTTAAATGGTAGTCGTTGCCCTAATTTTAAGTCAATTAAACTAAACTTAGACTAGATACCATTTTGATATCCATGAGTACACACGGCTACACATCAAGCTATACATTTCCAGTATAAGGAAATGTATAGCTTGATGTGTAGCCGTGCGTACATTTGTGAAGTAAAATATTAGTAGGTGACTATTTTACTAACAGCAACCTGCCCCGTTGATCTACCTAGTTGTCGCCAATGGCCGTGGTGTCCGGCTGCAGAGAGAGCTTTGTGGTTTGATTCACAAATTCGACGTGAGTTTCTGGGTTTTTTAGGGTTCCGTACTCAAAGGAAAGGGTGCCAAAGGGACCTTATTGTTAAGGCTCCGTTGTCCGTATGTCCGTCCGTCAGTCTCAGGGCTGTATCTTTTGAACCGTAATACGTAGACACTAGAAATTTTCATAAAGTGGTTATGGGTACTACTATGGCCGCTATACTATAATAAAATTCAAATAAAGTAAAAAATTAAAGGGGGTATTAGTGTTAAATATTTTACTTTGGTACGGAATAGAATAGAATGCATTTATTAGTCAGAATATTGTACAAAGCTGTTAAGTGGAGTGGAATTATGATCATAAATATTCTGCCGTTTCCGGCGTACAAATAAATTTTGTAAAATTATGGGTCATCATTACATTAAAATTTAATTATTAATCATTACAAATATAATTACAAATAATTTAAATAAATTGGACAAGTAATGTTAAGTAAAAGAGATTAATTTAATTATACAAGTCAAAATTCAATGTTCAAATGTTTAGGTAAATTTTTCAGTCATAAAATCTTCAGTCGAGTAATAACATTTGCTTAAAAGAAAGTTAAATAATTTGCATTTAAATGTTTTGAGGCTGAGAGTTTTGAAGCCATCAGGTAATTTGTTATAAATAGTATTGGACATGCAGTATACATTATTCGAAACCAATTTAATTCTCCGCCTAGGACCAACAAGTATATGCACTTTTAGGTTGGATCTGGATACAACATCATTAAATAAGCCAAATTCATGTCTGTTTGGTGTACAAAGATACTAATTTCAAAAATGTATAGTGCTGGAAGTGGTAGTATTTTAAGTTTTTTAAATAGTGGAACACAACTGCCAACAGAGTACGCTCCACAAATTGAGCGTACGCATTTTTTCTGAGCTCAAAACGCTCTTTCAAGTTCAACCGAATTATCCCATATTACAATGCCAAAGTTTTGATTTTCTAATATGCAACCTTTTGTTTGCAATGTGTTTGTGGGATATTAACAAAAACATGCATTAGTCTCACATTAGGGATAACTGTTCAACATTACACGCTGGTCTTTATAACCGCAAAATGTTCTTGAGAATCGACAGTTTAGTATCGAAACGAATAGCAAAAACCGGCCAAGTGCGAGTCGGACTCGCGCACAAAGGGTTCCGTACCATTATCTATAAAAACGGCAAAAAAATCACGTTTGTTGTAAAGGAGCCCCCCTTAAATATTTGTTTTATTTTAATTTAATTATTTATTTTTAAATAATTAAATTTAAAAATAAAAAAGTTACACATTGTTTACAGTTAAATAAATAATCTTTTATAAATAATTTTTAAATTGAATATATTATAACTTAATAGTCTGTGAATATTTCAAACGTCTACCCTACCTGTTGCTGTTATCAATATCGAGCAAAAACGAGCAAAAAAATCACGTTTGTTGTATGGGAGCCCCCTTAAATATTTATCTTATTCTGTTTTTTAGTATTTTTTATTATAGCGGCAACAGAAATACATTATCTGTAAAAATTTCAACTGTCTATCACGGTTCATGAGATACAGACGGACAGACAGACGGACGGACAGCGGAGTCTTAGTAATGGGTCCCGTTTTTCCCCTTTTACCTAAACGGAACCCTAAAAACGATGGCATTTGGAAAAAGGAAAAAATATTAAAAAAAAAACTATTTGATTTGACGAAAAAAGGCAAAGAGCTCTTTTGTAAGGTCAAAATTAAGAGTTATCGGATTTTTTTATAACTTTTCACCACAAAAAAAACCTATATAGAGTCAACAAGATATTCATCAAATAGCCTATAGCTAGCGATAGCATCCAAATTGACAAACTTCGAGACTCTAAGGTCTTGTCCTAACCAAAGCGATCGTATAGCACGAGTACGCGATCGTCGAGGTCTTTTATATGATTGTGACGTACTTGCGCGAATAAACAAGTTGCGTTTGTACGTCATAAACTCATAATACCTACATAGAAACAAACCGCGTCCATTGCGTAAGTACTCACTTTCGGTTAGGACACGGGGTAAAGCCCGTCACAGACGTAGCTATAATATAATTCACAGTATATTAATATATATTATAGCTACGTCTGTGACGGGCTTAAAATTTATACTTACAAACTCCCGCGGACGGCAACTACAAAAACAAACAACATAAACATTAAAACATCCTTCAGCTTTAGTAATTAACTAGAAGCTCGAATCACCGTGATACACGACCTATCATAAAATAAAATAAATTAACAATGACTTTAGCAACTGCTAAGGTTACGAATACGAATTTGATTGAAGTTGCGTGAATCTTGGGGTTTCTTGGTAGTCTGAATATTAAAAGGCTTGTTATAAGTCAGAGATATTGAACATATGGCAGGCTTACCAGGTGTGGCAATTATTTTCGTAAGGCCCAGTTTACTGACTTGCGACGCTACTTGCGTCAAGTGACACGCGCGCGCGTCACCTCATTCCGTCCGTCATCGCTCCGCAAGTTGCGACTCGTGGCATGCTCTAAACTACTTCTTTCATTTGTTTTCTACGTAGTCGCTGTCACGCTTCAGCGTGTGGCTCGTGGCCACGAGAGGTCAGATTTTTTTTTAAAAACAATAAACGAACAATTCGCGTCGCGCCAGTCTGCGGGAGTCTTAATTCGGATCTAAAGTTGCGTGTAGATGTGCACATCTTATTATTTGTTTTGACCTTCTCGTTCTTTTTTTAGAAGTCATTGGCAAGTCACAGGATTTTTTTTAAAATTGGCTTTGGCTAGTTATGTCAAAATGTTTCCAATCCCTGTTATAGGATATTTTACATGCAAAGACATGCAACAGATAAGCTGCAATGTGGCACCATCAGACAAGAATACAAATCACACGTTTAAATAAAAGACTTGACTGTTTCACTCTCTTTTGTTTTTGGCGCCAAAAAAATATTCGGCTTTTGAAATGTAAATTAGAAGTTAACAGATACGTTAACGTTTTGTATTTTTTTAATTGTCGTCGACCTCGTGTGCAATAACTAAATAAAGAGTTTTCTTGACGTATTACAAAGTCTGTCAATTGACGTTTGACAGTTTTATAAAAACTCTCAAACGTCAGTTTTATTACGTGAGTAAAAGATATCTGACGTTTGGAAAAATCTGCTATATCCAGAATATGTCCCTTAGCTAACGTCACACGAAATTCAAAATGGCGGACGCTAGACGTAACATTTCAAAAAAATCCTTTATTTTTTTTGTAGTTTCATAAATGAATATCAGTCAGACGTTGATTCCCAAATAGGAACAAAGCTGCTAAATATTATTGTATATTATGATATAAATTATGATATATAATTCAAAGGTAACTAAACTTGTTTGTAGGAAATGTGTTTGGCATTCATAAGCATTACCACCTTGGGCATTGACTTGTCTTTAAATTTTAAAAGTTGTTTTTGAATTAATTAGTAAACAAAACTGTTAATGTTTCAATTTACTTGAATTTTATTATATGGATACTCTAAAAACAACGTTATCATTATCATACCAACTACCTATATAATAATATATCTTGTGTTGCAATTTTAATGTAGAAAAAAAAACTGAATTTGAATTGGTATATTTGTGCAGCTCTGGACAAACGGGAATAAATAACCATAAAAAAGGTATCTTGATTGTAGCAGCATACTGATGACAGTCTTTCCAAAACCGGGTTTTCCCCGAGGGCGGCTGAGGTCAAATAGTAGTCGCTCTGCCTTCTGATTTCTCGTCATCACGTTGTGGTGAATACGGTCATTAATATGTCAAACTCCTCTATTAAATTCGTATTTTACACAAAGAAAAAAAACTAATCTAAATATTAATATTCCAAGTTTTTTTTTTTTTGTGGATGAGAAATCATCAAATGACTTCTCCCGCTCTGGGCGGAGCGGGAGGCCGTGTCAGACTTTTACTGACTAAAACCCACCCGTGTTCCTTCAGTTGCCCGTGCCAGGGCCACGGTATCTCTTTCAAAGTACCCGCGCCCCCGGCGGCATCGGCACTATTGGACCCCGTCACTGCTGACATCTCTTTGAGGCGCGCGTGGAACACAAAGCGCCGTCGACTCGGGCCTGGTCCTTACCGTACGGCGAGCTGCCCATTATTCGTCGTCCGCAAGCCCGCGCCTACGGTGGCCGGGAATCGGCAATAGATTCCCGCCGCCAAGGGCGTCTCCTGCGGCGGCTAGGGGCGCGAGGGCGCGGCTGTTGCCTCTCCCATATTCCAAGTTCTCCAAGTTTGAATATATTTTGCTAAATTACACATCAAAATCCTAACTCATTCGTCCTCATTTGGGTACAGTTCACCGATTCTATCAACTCAGCCTATCGCAGTCCACTGCTGGACTTAGGGCTCTCCCAGGCTGCACCACAACACACTGTCCTCCACCTTCCGCATCCAGTCTGTCTCGGTTACCTTTTAAGGTCATCGGACCATCTAGCTGAAGGCGTCCCACACTATGCTTGCCGATACGCGATATTTGAGGACTTTTCTGCTCCACCAGCAGAAAAAAAATCTGCTGTTTCCTACATTTTAACGAGCGAACATCAATTTATTGAACAAGTTTTTTTTTTGCGATTTCAGATTTAATCCCGTAGTAAAAGTTGTTCATAATGATGAGTACAATGACCCCTTAAAAGTTTGTGCATTATTTAAGTTACACCTTGTTTAAGAGTCGTAATTGTGATTACGGTTTTCAAAGGAAGCCGAGCAGAGGCCTGGCCTTCGTTAAGATAATCCTAGATAATGACGCTTCAGACGACTAGTTACAGACAGTAAGCATCTTGAAACTAAAACAGGCAGTAAATGAAGCACACATTGTCCAAAAACATTTGGTAATTCACACTAATATGTGCAATTAGTGCAACAATCTAGGTGCGTACATAAAAGTGCGTGAGTGTTAAATTAAATAAGACTTGTGTAAAATATCTCAAGGTTGCAACGTGGCAAGACATGGCAATGTACGGTAATTTGAGAATGATTCCTGCTTAAGATATTCGCTACGTGTCGAATTTGATTCAGTCACATTTCGTTAAGGTGGAAGCTGATCCTAACATTATACTTGGAAAGGCTTTATTCGCAGGCAGCTCATAAATGTCTATTATACCTACATGATTTGCTTACACTCTGATTTTTAACCGACTTCAAAAAGGAGGAGGTTCTCAATTCGTCGGAACCTTTTTTTTTGACCGATTTGGTTTTTTTTTGTTTTATTCGAGAGGGTATACATCACAGTTGGTCCCATATAAAATTGAGTAACTTTGCTTCGGTAGTTTTTGAGTTAGCTTCAATAATACGTATTTTTTCCTTACTTTTATATGGATGATGTTCTAGTTTGTTTTGCAGGTAGTGGTATTACAATTTGTGTGGGGTAGGTAGACAACTAAAAAGTGAAAAATAAAAACTTTTTTACAAAAAAATACAACAGACTTCCAAAAACAACACTACAAAGTGAAAAATAACTTTAATTTCGGAAGTCGATGGCAAAAAACGAAAATACATTTAACTAGACACCGACTTTCGAAATTAAAGTTATTTTTCACTTTGTAGTGTTGTTTTTGGAAGTCGGTTGTATTTTTTTGTAAAAAAGTTTTTTTAATTTGCTATACCAAACTGACAGCTGCGATCGACTTTTTTTGTCATATTGTGCAGTCAGCGTCAAAAATATTGGGACAAACACACTGTTCAAAATGGTCTCACCAACTAAGAAAATTAAACTTTATTTCAATTAGATAAAGTTCTTGTCAGAATGACACTTGTCGTGTGCTGTCTTCATTCTGAAACATTCCTTGTGTCATTGAATTAATATTTCATTTTCATAGTTGTTTAGACTGTAGATTTTAGTCTCAGGCTACAAAGAGCCATAAAATATAAAATGCAATAAATTAAGCTTCGGTATGCTCCATTGCATCGTTGGAACATGACTCCATCCAGCGAGAAGGCAGAGGCAAGTTATTTATAGACGAATTATAAAAAATTGCAATGGTTTTTTCTGGGAATCTTAGGACCAGGGTCAAGCACAAAAAATAAGGGTTAGGTACATTCCCAAAGTTGTATCACCCAAGTGAAGGCAGTTAACGTGTTCATACTTGACGGTACATTGAAGCAATTGACTTGCATTATGTTGTAGTTGTATTATTGCAGTAATAAGCCAGATTGTTTGGAGTGTCTCAACTGACACGCGTTGAACCACTGACTGACTACAACAAGTAGATTAAAAAAAAAAAAAACACTTTATAAACCACGTAGGTACGTTTTGCTATGTAATAGCTCTAGTAGTGAGGAAATTATAAATACCTACATTATACAGGCTGTCCCGAAAACAATGGATCAAATCAAATCATTTTATTGTGAGCATAGGTTATACAGACAGATGTTAGGTAAAAAAAAAAAAACATTTATTTCAATAACTTACAGTAGTTACATTTATACTTTAGGAATGACCCTTTAAGCAAAATAAATGCTTGTGCTAGGACATTCCGCCCTTCAACTACAGTACAGTGTCGTATACAAGTTATTGAATTAAGATAATGAATTTTTAAATAAGTAGACAAATCCTCCAATTTAAAGGAGGAGTATATATTAAACAAAAAGAAAAAGAAATGAAAATTTGGTAATTTAATAGCGCGCGCATAGTGATAGTGCGTATGTTAGTGCGAGTGTATGCATGAGTGTGTGTGTGTGCATGAGTGTGTGTGAGTGTGCATATGTGTCTTTGGTGTGAGTAAGAGGCTATGAAGTAAGTGCGGGTATGCGTGATATGAGTGAGGAGAGAGGGTTGGTGCGGTAGGTGTTGATGTATTTTAGAAGTGATTATACTATGGAGTGTGATAGGGATTAGAGCTTGAAGTTTTAGTAAGGATTTTGGAGTTAGCCCTACGACATGTCTTGGGATCGGAAGATGTTGCATGACGACATCTTCCACTAACCGTTGTTTAGTGTTTGTATTAAACATTCAACTTCATCGTAGGATTTCGATTTTAGCCATTTCGTCATAATACTTTTACATTCGCGGTGTGTACGAGGATAAATATCCAACTCTTTGTGAAGGAGATTATATAAGCGAGATGATTGACTTGCGTACTGTCTTTTTGCAAATGTTGATTTAATCGTGATTGCTGGGGCAATATTATGCCTTCTTCTGCATTTCAGCTTCGAAGGGTCAAAAACGAGGGACTTGTGTAGTTTTAGAATGATATGGAGTACGTACATCTTTCTGACTGTCAGGAGATCAGATATTTTATAAAGGCTTTCCGTCGGGTATCTAAAAGGTTTAAAGAGCATGATTTTTAGTAGCTCTAGGAATTTGGTTTTTGTTGCACCTCCCCAGACCGGGAGACAATAAGAAAGAACAGACTGTGCTAGCGTTGTATATATTTGAAGCAGAAGGCGTTTGGAAGTGACGTATCGTAGTGTTTTAAAGGTCCAGATAAGTTTTCTAACTCTCTTCATTAACAATTCTGTGTGAAAAAGGTAAATTACAGTTCCATTATGTCCTGCCTAGTAGGCATACAATAATTATGTCAACATGCAGTATAAAAATTTTCATAAGTATCACATATAAAGCAAATACAAAATAAGAATTAGGTGTATGGTGACCGATTGTAGTAGGTACTAATCATTAAGAAAATCTTGGATCGTGTAATAAGCTTTGTCAATTAAAAAAATATCAAACTTAACGGGTAGGTAGCTCACTTGGTTTCCAACAACTAATTTGATTAGTTTTAAAAGACCGCTACGGTAAGTAGGTACTATATATTTTTTATTCAAGAATTTTTTTTTCGATTTTTGCCATTTTCTCTATCTGGTAGAGAAAATGGCGAAAATCGACAAAAAACAGATTTTTTAATGCTGTCGCTGCAAATGATAACATTTTTAGA
Source organism: Cosmia pyralina (assembly GCA_946251885.1). Classification (NCBI taxonomy): domain Eukaryota; kingdom Metazoa; phylum Arthropoda; class Insecta; order Lepidoptera; family Noctuidae; genus Cosmia; species Cosmia pyralina. The sequence goes on along the minus strand of OX276342.1, from coordinate 16,125,706 downwards.
TATGAATATTCTGAATAGCTTGCTAATGTAATAAGATACCATTTTTGTAAAATTAAATAATGTTTTATTTGCCTTAGACTAAAAATCCTGAACTGATTTTTTTTTATCCTGAAAAGACCAAATTTTGTAATTTATAATTAAAAAACTAATCAAATTTGTTGTTGGAAATCAGGTGAGCTACCAACCCGTTGCTTGATCCATTATTTACAGGACACCTTGTATATATTTTTGTCATACTGTGGCAATAAAATCACGTTTGACTGCACTTGATCTATTTATAGGATTTGACGAATCGTCAACAATGACGGTGGTCTTCTAGAAGTTCTAGATATAATAATACCAGTGCATTACTATCCTATTTATGGGCAACGGCCTCCACTCACACAGAGAAGGCATTGATCACCACAATTGCACCCCGCTTGCTCATGACGGATTGGCGATTCGTGACTTATATTAATTACTAGCTTCCGCCCGCGGCTTCGCCCGCGTGATTGGTCGATAAAAAGTAGCCTATGTCCTTACCCATGGTTCAAAGTATCCCCATACCAAAATTCATCAAAATCGGTTTAACGGTTTAGCCATGAAAGCGCAATAAACAAACTTACCTACAAAGAATCAAATCTTTTCTTTTTATAATATTAAGTTTAGCTAAGTCCAGGTTTCCTCATGATGTTTTCCTTCACCGATGTCAGTGATGTCCAAGATAAATTTAGGAAGCACGTAGGTAAGTTCTAGTTGCTCTGCCATTATCTACTACTCTCAGCCAAATTTTTGCATAGGGTAATTTTGTAGAACATTGCTTAAGGACGCTGTTACAAATGGGTAGTCAAATCGTTACTTTTTTACACAAAAGTATGTTTATTAAATAAAATGCTTTGCATTCTTAAAATGTTTTTTGCCCGAATTGTTGATAGATGTGCATGGTATGTTTCTGAACTATAAATATAATTTTAGATAAGTATAGTTTATCAATAAATGTACCGAAGTGAAAATTTTTACTTCGGTACATTTATTGAGAAAATGTGCGAAATGTGCGTGTGCGTGCGTGTGTGTGTGTGTGTGTGTGTGTGTGTGTGTGTGTGTGTGTGTGTGTGTGTGTGTGTGTGTGTGTGTGCGTGAAATGGGTAACAATTAAAGAATTGCCATCCGATGTACCTTCAGTTTTCTCGTAATCTCTTTTCATTTACTTAATCCGCAACTGTGTTTATTCAATTTAATTTTAGTTTATACATTTTTTTTGGTGCAATTCTTTTTAAAGTATTAATAATTAATTATACGTGTTTAAAGTGGTGAATTTTTCATTTTTATTTAGCTACACTAGTTACTGTAATACTGGTGCACTGACACTTGTTTCATTCAAGAATCAAACCGCCACCTGCTCCGACCTTGCCTTCGGAATTGGTTCGTTTGTCCGACTGCCCATCCACAAGCAGTGAAAGGTATTGTCCTTGACTATAACACGGTTACCTATTACGTATCACTCTTGTGTCAAGTTTAATGTAATTCGATGCGCAGGAGTGCAACCGTCTTGTGCTGTAATAGGAATTTTTTTTTTTAAGAGAATGTTTTTTTTTGTTTAGCTTTGTACCTAAGTGTTAAATAGATAGGACCACTGTGCTTTTTTATTGTTGCTCAAAATTCCTATATCAATTTGTAATAATACAGTTATTAATAAAAACTTTGTCCTCTGACTTAATCACTTGTCACTCGATGTTTATTTTTAAAGAAATACCTATTTAACAGAGGACATTGTCATTCGACCTTTATTTTTAGGTATAAAAGATTTAATTTTTCGAGAGGTCAGTCCCAAAGGTTAAGATTAAGGACAAAAGCTTTATTTGGTAAATCAACAATACAAATATCCGCATTTTAAATGCATGCATTTCTTATTGATATAATAAGCTTGTTCACTTGATTTGAGAAAGGAGTAAACCAATATAAATCAACAGTAAGAATGAAAGTATCTAGCCAGCTCCAAGGATAACAACGTGCTGACCTTTTGTTATGAATTACAGACTCATAGCTTTTTAGCCAGCGCGTACTTAAAGACTAAACCACTAGGTAAAGTCAACAAAAGAGATATCTAGGCAGGGTATACTAACATATTTGTATGTGAATTGCTTCATGTTCAATTTCGTGAAAATATACAATTTTGGGTTGGTGTGTTACAATGTAGGAGTATTGCAAAAACAAAGGAATATAAATGAAATTGAACATGAAGCAATTCACGTACCCATTCATGTTAGTATACCCTGCCGAGATATCTCTTTTGTTGACTGTACCTAGAGGAATTCTATAAAAACCCATACCTACTTCAAAGAAACAGAGAAACAATTGATTTCGTATTTAAAATATGACTACCAACCCGCCCCTGCTGCGCACGAGTGTAATGTTGACATATCAAAACAACGCGCTGTGCTGTGCTATAATTAGTAGATCTATAATTTTCCAACCCTTTAATTTACTTTAGCGTCCATGAAGTATTGCATTTTTTCGTCTATGGCTGCCTGTCAATAAATAAGGAACTTCATAGACGTACTTATGCCAGAAGTAAAATATATGGTCGGAAAGTTTATATTAGGTCTAAAATTATTTTGATTTGAAATGGCCAGTACTGCAGAACGGCAATTTCATAAAATTGCCGTTCTGCAGTACTGGCCATTTCAAATCAAAATAATTTTTGTTTGGCTAAAAATTCTAATTTCAAATTAATTTTATTTTAAAAACATGGATTTTTTTTCCAAAAGTAGTCATTTGTTTATTGATTAGTGTTACATTTTCATCGCATTTCAATCTTTTTCGTCATCATGGATACGTTAAAAATTCGAGTAATTATGGAATATGAGTACCGTCGTGGCAGCAACGCGGCACAAGCGGCACGCAACATCAACGACGTTTACGGAGCTAACACTACAAACCAACGCACCACTTGTTATTGGTTTGCTCGCTTCCGTTCTGGAAATTTCGACCTGAAAAATGAACCTCGCGGTCGTCCGAAGACTTTGGTCGACAATGACGAATTAAAGGCGATTGTGGAAGCTGATGATACACAATCTACGGCTGAATTAGCAGCAGCTTTCGACGTTAGCGTCAAAAAAATATTGGTCCATTTGCGTCAAATTGGCAAGGTAAAAAAGCTTGACAAATGGGTGCCCCACGAACTCAATGATCGCCAGCGCGAAGTACGCGTCGAGACGTGCCTTGCACTGCTCAACAGACACACAAATGAAGGAATTTTGAACCGCATTGTTACCTGCGATGAAAAATGGATTCTGTTTGATAACCGCAAGCGCTCAGCAAGTTGGTTGGATCCTGGTTCAGCACCTAAACAATGCCCTAAACGAAAACTTACCCCTAGAAAAGTGATGGTCACTGTTTGGTGGTCTAGCGCCGGTGTGATTCATCACAGCTTCTTACCAAACGGGGTGAGCATTACTTCAGATGTGTACTGTGAAGAACTGAACACAATGATGGAGAAGCTGGCACATCTCCAACCAGCATTGGTCAATCGCTCGTCTCCGCTGCTCCTGCACGACAACGCGCGACCTCATACTACACAGCAGACGGTCTCCAAGTTGCAAGAACTGGGGTTGGAAGCTCTCCGTCATCCACCCTACTCACCAGACCTTGCGCCTACAGACTACTACTTTTTTCAGAATTTGGATAACTTCTTGGCGGGAAAAAAATTCAATACCCGAGAGGCAGTACAAAATGCCTTTGAAGAATTTGTTGCCTCCCATCCAGCTGATTTCTTTAAGAAGGGCATCAATAAACTGCCACTGCGTTGGCAAAGATGCATTGATTGCATGGGTGATTACTTCGATTAATACAAATAAAAAATGCATGAAAAAAATTCGTTTAAATTTTTTCATACTAAACGGCAATTTCATAGATAAAGACCTATTATTAATGTGTTATACACTTCAACCTTCCGAATTACATGCTTTAAATAATAGTAAAAACCGCATCAAAATCCGTTGCGTAGTTTAGAAGAACAACGCGGTCACACAGACAGACACCAAAAGTGACTTTGTTTTATACTATGTACCTACTAGTGTCCCACCCCTGCTTCGCACAGGTACAAATTGCAATGAAGGTACTGATTTGGCAAAATGTCAAAACACCGACAATTCTGTGCTATATTATATCTAAGTTTAATTAATATATTATAGATACACATAAACCTTCCAGAATAAATGCTCTAAATTATGGGTGAAAACCGCATTAAAAAACATTGTATAGTTTAGAAGATGTATATCTTCTAAAAACTAAACACACACACGCACACACACACACACACACACACAAAACACGTACGCGGTTACACAGGATAACACGAAAAGCGACTTTATGTACAGTCAACAAAAGAGATATCTAGGCAGGGTAGAGTAACATATTTGTATGTGAATTGCTTCATGTTCAATTTTATATAGGTATATTACTTTGTTTTTGCAATACTCCTATATTGTAACACACCAACACAAAATTGTATATTGTCACGAAATTGAACATGAAGCAATTCAAATACAAATAATTATGTTATATTATGTATGCCTAGATATCTCTTTTGTTGACTGTACATAGATAGACTTAGCCATTTAGCCAGCTCGTACTTAAAGACCAAACTACAACAGGCATTCGATATAAACCTGTAGGTACTTCAAAGAAACAGAGAAGTCATTAATTACTTATTAATGAAATATCGTTGATGACATAAATACTATAATTAAACATTTTAATAGTCATCGGCATCACGTTCTTTTTTGTCCAGTGTAGTTCCGGGTGATAACCACTGTGCAGTTTATATCACGTTCCTCTATATTTTTTGTCTATGTTCGTGTTTATTTTGACTTATGTCAGCATTTTTTGCCGCTATTTTGATTACTGAGCTACTTTTTGGCGCGTTGATGTAATTTAATGTAAATAAGTTATTTTAATCAAGACTTTATACTCAGTTTTGTTTTGTAGTGGAAAATTATTTTTATTATTTGTTATACATAATAAGTCTACTTGTCATAATATTGTATGAAGGTATTTATCTGTATAATTGAAATTAAATAATCATAAAGCTATTAACTTATCATGTCATAGATGAAAAACTAAAAACATCTTTAGTATGATAAATTACACACACACAGAGTGGACTGTCCGTATATAATCCACTGCTGTCAGTTACATGTGCCATCGTTTCGTGTTGTTTACTAACACTTAGTTTTAAGGAACAATGTTACTAACCCTATATGAGTCTTTGCTCGAAATAAAATTTTTGAATTTGAATTGAATTTGAAATTATAATATTTTCTAAGAATTTTTTACAATATCTAACGAACTTCATAATCATATACATATTTATCATTTTCATCAACAAACGTGTTCTTCCTTTTGGAACATCTTTGTATTTCAGTTCATTTATTTAATTAAGTGGGTACTTGTTACTTATTTTGCTTACGTTCTCATTTTTAGAAACAAGTGTCCAAAAGACTATTAAAAGTTTAGCTTTCCATAATAATATATCACCCATCTCTCCACAATTCCATTGCATAATATAGTGTGCATACTCGGTAGGCTATTTATTCCTTCCATATCCTAAAGGTACATCTTCCCTACCATTATCGTGCCCTCGGTCTACTCCTTGATATACAATGGTCTCTGTTGCACCATGAAACATGAGGCAACAGGGGCTAGTGTGAACCTTTGAATACATTCGAGTAATTGAGGCTGTTCAAACCACGCTGGGGTCGGTGCATTTAATTCATTCACAGGGAACTTTTTTTAATAACATAAGGTGCTTAGGCACCTACATTTTGCTTCTAACAAGATAGTCAGCAGTAAATTTAAGTATGTAGGGTATTTTTTTATGAATTCAGGATTTACTCATTTAGGAGCCTACAGCCCGGACTGTTTGGGATTCAAAATCAGCCAACAAATAAATGACACTATGTTAATCATACACGGGCGCACCATATAGGTGCCATCTCTGACAGATGCAAAACCGAGGGGTATAACTAATAAGTATTGGAAACGCATCTTAAAATAACTTCACTAAAATAATGTAGCTAGTACAACGTGTTAGCTGTAAATAGACGACCAGTAGTCTGGTGTCATATTATCGTTAAGAGAATAGTTGCTTTGAAATGTGACTACACCATCAAACAGTGCAGACTGACGAGGGCAGAATATAAATAGTTATTGACAGAAAGTTAGTTAGAATTTTGAATAGATTCTGTAGGCAGATCGCAGATTAAGGGCTAATTTCTCCAATGAAACTGAACGCAATCAGCACACCTAAACTGCGTTCAAGAGCTGCCAGTGTCAATATTCCACAACAATGATGACTGCTCTTTAATTCGGTTTAGTAGATGTGTTGATCCCGTTCAATTTCATTGGTGAAATTCTCTCTGAATCGTCTGAAATGGCATGCCAAAATTATTGTGTTTACTTACTAAGCCTGTAGAGATAGCTGACTCCTTATTCTACACACAATTTAAATTATGACTAGGCTAAGCTAGGTTACTAGGTAGCTAGGTTTATCATTATTAAGCCTATTCAGATATAAGCGATATTGCTGTCGCGCTCGGTAGCGGTGCAGTAGGCGATCCAAGCGCGATTCTATTTCTGAAATCGCTATTGACGCATCTATAAGGAAGTCATCGTTGGACGCTGTCGATTCGTTGACTTATGATCACGAGAAATTTAAATTTAAATTAATTTAAATTTCGAATTTTTGGCTTTTCTACTAGCGTCATCGCTAACCGAATGTTACTTTGTTTAGGCCCGCTGGTTCGCCTTCTGTTCTAACACTTTGGACCAGTACCCATCGCTACCGAGCGCGATAGCGATATCGCTTATAAATCTGAATAGGCCTTTATGCACCCTCGGGGCACCCAGATCTTTTGCAGATGTTCTGAACAGACTAGGACACGTGATCTTCTGGAGGGAGGTGGGCTGGTTGGAATAACCACCGACAGCTGCCATGGCGGGCACGCACAATGGTCCACCTGAAGGACTAAGTGCGGAGACCAAACCTTCTAACATAGAACATAGGCCTATATGCTCCTAGAAGTCTAGATATTGAGCTCATCTTAGATTCTGCACTGAATTTAGCGTAGCAGTTCCGAATATTAGATCATATTAATATACCACCCTAGTTAAACTTGTAAATACTTATTTTGTCAAACGTACGTTTTTGTACGACCTGTGGGGAATTTAAGTTTTAAAAATACTTTTACTACCGGGATTAATGTGACATGTTTCTATAACCATTTTAAAAGTCTACTTAAAACCATAAAATAAACATTTGAAACGAAAACCAATGACGAAATAGCTTTTTGCTACACCCGATTGCGTTGATGCGAAAAGTTTTAATTAGTCGATTTTTATTTTATTTTAGTTGAACTAAACCAAATTTAGTAAAAATAGTGTTGCTCCATAGACATTCGATCCGATGTGAGTCCGTTTATAACTGAATTAAAAATAGCCGTAAATTGAAAGACTTTTGATCTGCGACTTGATTGGATAGACTTCCAAAGGTTTTAAGAGGCTAAACGGTAAAGGCATAGTAGTATTTATAAGTGCTATATTCTAGGACTGCATTAAACCACAGATGCGTTGCAAGATGTGGTTGTTGGTCCTTTCTTATTAGAAATGGCGGCCAATCTCAACGTAGACGCGGGAGATATCCAAAACTTGTTATTACATTGTATATATTTACAGGGTCAAATTAAATTAGCTAGCAAAGTCCAAAGTCGGATGGATACCGATGTAAAAACATGTTAAAACAAAAAAGAAATCAATTTGATGATGTTTTTTTTTTTGGGGTCATCTACCGCCCTTGGTCACTTTTTTTTTTTTTTTTTTTTTTTTTGTGGATGGGAAATCATCAAATGACTTCTCCCGCTTTGGGCAGAGCGGGAGGGCGTGTCAGACTTTTACTGACTAAAACCCACCCATGTTCCTTCAGCTGCCCGTGCCAGGGCCACGGTATCTCTTTCGAACTACCCGCGACCCCGGCGGCATCGGCCCAATTGACCCCGTCACTGCTGACATCTCTTTGAGGCGCGCGTGGAACACAACGCGCCGTCGACCCGGGCCTGGTCCTTACCGGACGGCGAGCTGCCCATTACTCGTCGTCCGCAAGCCCGCGCCTACGGTGGCCGGGAATCGGCAATCGATTCCCGCCGCCCAGGGCGTCTCCTACGGCGGCTAGGGGCGCGAGGGCGCGGCTGTTGCCTCTCCCTCACGTGTTCCGCTTCCTCCTTCGCGAGCATTACTGCTTCGCAGAAGGAGGTGACGGCTTCCCATGCACTCTCGCTCCGCACCATGGCCTGGACCAGGTTTGGACGCGAGAGATCGCCGCCGCCGATCGCCTCCGTGAGAACACGGCGGTGCTCCGCCCAAGCCGGGCAGACCTCCACTGTATGCTCCACCGTGTCCTCCGGGCGATTCACACAATGATGACACCCGGGCGTTTCCTCCCGCCTTATCCGAAACAGGAACCTCCCGAAACAACCGTGTCCGGTGAGGACCTGCGTCAGGCGGAAGGTGAGGACGCCGTGGCGCCTCTCCAACCACTCCTCAAAGAGGGGACTTATCGCCGCAATTGTGGCGTGCCCATGGTGTAGTCACTTAAAATATCAGTTTTTATAGTAAACTTCACAGACGTGTTGATTATCAATATCTCAACACGATAAAACAGATTTTATCAACTCACATTTCAAGTAACAACACTACAGCGGTCATTGACCCCAAAAAAATCATCTAATCATTTTTATTTTGTCGTGTTTAGATATTGATACCACAGAAATTATCTGTCCTGTGATTGATACCCATCACGTCTGCGGAGTTTCACTAGCTAATTTAATTTGACCCTGTATAGGACAAGAAAGAAGTCGAGGCACACCATGTGAACACGACTCTTTTCAACGTCAATGTTAATTCTAGCTTCTCAAAACCTACAAACCTACAATTATAATCTATGCAACATGCGCTCATGCAATGGAACATGCGCTCAAGAATAATATATTATCTAGTTAATAAATTATTTTCTGAATTTCATCTTGACATGGTAAACTTGTACTGATTTGATTGAAAGTACTTAATAATATATTTTGAAGGAGTCTTTATTATTATAGCCTGCTGTTTGCATGCCTTAATTAAGGTAGTTAGTACAACACAAAAAAACAAACATCTGTAACTTGTACCTACTTTCTGTGCAAATAAAGAACTATCCTATTCTATTCTATTCTATTCTAAAAAAAATATGTACCTAACCTAAGAAATTAAAAAAAAAAAATTGTAAGTTCTTATTGTATTTTTGTAGTTGTACAGAGGCCAGTACATCAAGCTACCCCAATCTGTCAAATTTTCCCAATTGAATATGAACCTTATACGTTTGATATAAAGTTGAAAATCCATCAAAGGAATTTGACAGTTTGGAGTAGCTTGATGAGCTGGCCTATGTACAAATAGCCAAAGCTATGGAAGAACGGAGTCTCCTAACACAGGTATTATTAAGCTTAAAAGGAGGCTCCAATCATAAACTAATCTAAACTAGCTGGTACAGAAATGAACATTTTGTATTTCGTACAATCATTTGAGCATGACGGTTCTTCGTTCTATTATCTAACATTTTAGAAGGAAGTATGCAGTGGAAGTCAACTACTACTTGTGTATGTGTAGGTACTATGGGCCAAAGTTCCGCATGATCACGTCAATGGCGGTAATCGCATGCACGGCTCACGGTCACGACTCGATCGCACAATGTTCGTTTGTCACTCGCTGCGCTCTCACAGGAATATTTTCTTAAGTGAGCATGCTTAAGTTTTGTCCATAGTACTTGCTAGCAGTTTCCACACCGGTAATCACTGACTCAGTATCCATTCTTTGATGCACACGATATTTAGCCTAGCATAATGTGCTCATGACATTTAGCTCGTGCTCGCGCCTACACTACCTACCAAGACTAAAGTCAATGACTTTAGTCTTGGTAGGTAGTGTACCTACTGTGGTTTAAACTATGGTATTAGCACAGAGTAATAAAGCTACAGTGGTTCAGATTAGGACAGAAACCCTCGGGGCAAGCAGATCTTTCACAGATGTTCTCAATAGACCAGGAGACCTGATCAACTTCTGGAGGGAGGTGGGCTGGTTGGAATAACCACCAGTGGCCGCCATGGCCCACGTACAATGGTCCACCTGAAGGTTTAAGTGCTGAAACCCTTCTAACATATAAGGTGCTATAAAAATATCAGCGGCTTCAATGGAAGGTAGTATTGAGTATATAGATTACAATAGTGAATAAATTTCGTACCCCGGAATAGTTAAATCAATTTGAGAAAATAAATTAATTCAATAAACATTTACTTTATTCTGCATAACGTGTTTCACAAATTACGCGCGATGTGTCGCTTCGTCAATGAAAACAATATCTTTCTAACCGTTCTGGGAATGAACGCTTATTACTACGGGACGGTTTCATACAAATAACATTTATGACATAAGATCAATGATTTATCTTCACTATTGTAATCTATATACACAATACTGTTTCCCATTGCAGCCGTGGCAGATATTTTTATAGCACCTTATACTTTTTTACCGTCTTGAAAAAATAGGGTATATTAGGTGAACGGAGTAGAAGCGTATGGCATACCTAGTTTTTTTTTTTTTAATAGCTTAGTCAGAAAAAAATATCTAAGTATCAATAAATACTACAAATTCGATGTAAACTTTTCATTTTAGAACAATAAAAGCTCGTGGCTAAGTAATAACAGCCGCACGGGTCGATCCATCAGGTTAAGCTACGCTTACCGGGGTTGGTCCGTGGATGGGTGACCATCTTTACATACCGAGACTCCTCCGTGCCTCGGAAAGCACGTTAAGCCGTTGGTCCTGGCTGTCATTCGTGGATCTTTGACAGTCGTTACGGGTCGTCAGAAGCCCGAAAGTCTGACAATCAGTCATACCAAGGGGTATTACCCAGTTAATGGGTTGTGGAGGTCAGATAGGCAGTCGCTCCATGTAAAATAATGGTATTCAGCTGCATCCGGTTAGACTGGAAGTCGACCGCAACATAGTTGGGAAAAGGCAATAAAATTTGAAAGACATAAATTTTGAAAAAAGTAATAAATCCTTTAAAAATATCGAAATTCAAATCATATGCAACCTGCATTATGATTTGAATTATGATTTTTTTTAATTAAAAAAATTAGATATGCCATATGCTTTTACTCCGTTCACCGAATATACCCTATTTTATTCAAGACGGTAAAAAAAGTCATCCAGTATATATAGAACATAGCTAAAGTGGTTTATCTAGCTAGACAGTGACCTTGAATTAATTATCTACGGCCGCTCGCTAGATAACTACAAACCTACAATTATAATCTATGCAACATGCGCTCATGCAATGGAACATGCGCTCAAGAATAATATATTATCTAGTTAATAAATTATTTTCTGAATTTCATCTTGACATGGTAAACTTGTACTGATTTGATTGAAAGTACTTAATAATATATTTTGAAGGAGTCTTTATTATTATAGCCTGCTGTTTGCATGCCTTAATTAAGGTAGTTAGTACAACACAAAAAAACAAACATCTGTAACTTGTACCTACTTTCTGTGCAAATAAAGAACTATCCTATTCTATTCTATTCTATTCTAAAAAAAATATGTACCTAACCTAAGAAATTAAAAAAAAAAAATTGTAAGTTCTTATTGTATTTTTGTAGTTGTACAGAGGCCAGTACATCAAGCTACCCCAATCTGTCAAATTTTCCCAATTGAATATGAACCTTATACGTTTGATATAAAGTTGAAAATCCATCAAAGGAATTTGACAGTTTGGAGTAGCTTGATGAGCTGGCCTATGTACAAATAGCCAAAGCTATGGAAGAACGGAGTCTCCTAACACAGGTATTATTAAGCTTAAAAGGAGGCTCCAATCATAAACTAATCTAAACTAGCTGGTACAGAAATGAACATTTTGTATTTCGTACAATCATTTGAGCATGACGGTTCTTCGTTCTATTATCTAACATTTTAGAAGGAAGTATGCAGTGGAAGTCAACTACTACTTGTGTATGTGTAGGTACTATGGGCCAAAGTTCCGCATGATCACGTCAATGGCGGTAATCGCATGCACGGCTCACGGTCACGACTCGATCGCACAATGTTCGTTTGTCACTCGCTGCGCTCTCACAGGAATATTTTCTTAAGTGAGCATGCTTAAGTTTTGTCCATAGTACTTGCTAGCAGTTTCCACACCGGTAATCACTGACTCAGTATCCATTCTTTGATGCACACGATATTTAGCCTAGCATAATGTGCTCATGACATTTAGCTCGTGCTCGCGCCTACACTACCTACCAAGACTAAAGTCAATGACTTTAGTCTTGGTAGGTAGTGTACCTACTGTGGTTTAAACTATGGTATTAGCACAGAGTAATAAAGCTACAGTGGTTCAGATTAGGACAGAAACCCTCGGGGCAAGCAGATCTTTCACAGATGTTCTCAATAGACCAGGAGACCTGATCAACTTCTGGAGGGAGGTGGGCTGGTTGGAATAACCACCAGTGGCCGCCATGGCCCACGTACAATGGTCCACCTGAAGGTTTAAGTGCTGAAACCCTTCTAACATATAAGGTGCTATAAAAATATCAGCGGCTTCAATGGAAGGTAGTATTGAGTATATAGATTACAATAGTGAATAAATTTCGTACCCCGGAATAGTTAAATCAATTTGAGAAAATAAATTAATTCAATAAACATTTACTTTATTCTGCATAACGTGTTTCACAAATTACGCGCGATGTGTCGCTTCGTCAATGAAAACAATATCTTTCTAACCGTTCTGGGAATGAACGCTTATTACTACGGGACGGTTTCATACAAATAACATTTATGACATAAGATCAATGATTTATCTTCACTATTGTAATCTATATACACAATACTGTTTCCCATTGCAGCCGTGGCAGATATTTTTATAGCACCTTATACTTTTTTACCGTCTTGAAAAAATAGGGTATATTAGGTGAACGGAGTAGAAGCGTATGGCATACCTAGTTTTTTTTTTTTTAATAGCTTAGTCAGAAAAAAATATCTAAGTATCAATAAATACTACAAATTCGATGTAAACTTTTCATTTTAGAACAATAAAAGCTCGTGGCTAAGTAATAACAGCCGCACGGGTCGATCCATCAGGTTAAGCTACGCTTACCGGGGTTGGTCCGTGGATGGGTGACCATCTTTACATACCGAGACTCCTCCGTGCCTCGGAAAGCACGTTAAGCCGTTGGTCCTGGCTGTCATTCGTGGATCTTTGACAGTCGTTACGGGTCGTCAGAAGCCCGAAAGTCTGACAATCAGTCATACCAAGGGGTATTACCCAGTTAATGGGTTGTGGAGGTCAGATAGGCAGTCGCTCCATGTAAAATAATGGTATTCAGCTGCATCCGGTTAGACTGGAAGTCGACCGCAACATAGTTGGGAAAAGGCAATAAAATTTGAAAGACATAAATTTTGAAAAAAGTAATAAATCCTTTAAAAATATCGAAATTCAAATCATATGCAACCTGCATTATGATTTGAATTATGATTTTTTTTAATTAAAAAAATTAGATATGCCATATGCTTTTACTCCGTTCACCGAATATACCCTATTTTATTCAAGACGGTAAAAAAAGTCATCCAGTATATATAGAACATAGCTAAAGTGGTTTATCTAGCTAGACAGTGACCTTGAATTAATTATCTACGGCCGCTCGCTAGATAAGTACGTGTCCGTCCGTGCGTACCTGCCGCGCGCTCGAACTGTTGCGTAACTGAGACTGACTGAAATTTCGAAGCGCATTGTTTCACCTGAATTCTATGAAGATAAACTACTGTATCATTATTATATTGTGGTAGATATTAGTCTGTCAAGTATAACAACAACAATCAACAATCTAGCAATCGTATATCGTGTGATCGTGTCATAAATATTATTACCTCGTGCGTAGCTTCGATACCTACCTGGTACCAATCTCATATATAAGTAACTAGCTTCTGCCCATGACTTCGTCTGTGTGAAATTTCTTGCTCCTCCGACCCGCCCGCGTTATTATTTCGTTTTTGCTTAGCGTTCTTTCTGACTTTTTTTTCGTTTTGCTCGGATTCTTAGATACCTAGCGATTACGATTACGATTAGCGAGCCCAATTCTTGAGAAAGGCTATAGGCTATTTAACTAGTGTTACCTAACTAACTAATGTTAGCCCTTCTCAAGAATTGGGCTATCAAATGCAAAAATAATTTTTCAAATTCGACTGACAGTTCCAGACTTAACATACATACTCTTCAGCTTTATTATTATTAGCTTTATATTAAGTTCCAATAGAATATACCTTTAAATCCCATTCGCAAAACGCCATCCCGAATAAGGCTGAAAGAATGCTAACTCGAATCACTCTCTATACCTGTTTCATGTGATTCTTTAGACCTCTAAGAATCCCACTGTGCCGAGAACGGGGTATTCGTTTTCAGTAATGGAGTTTATGAATGACAAAACAATAATACAACTTAGTAAACAACTGATCACGTCATCTTACTTACGTGACTCTGATTGAAAGAAAAACATATATTTATAATAGAAACAAAACTAAAACCATTTTATACAACTCCTCAAACCTATAATAAAAGAGTAGCAAAACATGATGTACCGACCCGCAATTATTTCATAATTACCCTACGTGATTTGGGGTCATTATTGTCCGTGAGTTTACAATGAAAATCATTTCGTCACGTTTGGCAGACGATGCTTGTTCAATAATCCTGACAGACTTGAAGCTGGTTGCGTAATTAGAAACAATTGTCGACAAAGAGTTGATTGCAAGAAAAATCTCTTGATTACTGTCTATTTTTATTGGAGGTCGATAAGAAAACTAGGTTATAGAAACTACAGATACACATTCTAAATTGTTCATATTTAAGTTGGGAAATATAGCTAAGCTCAATGAAACGTACCATTTTGAATGATCTGATTATCAAGACTAAGATGTGGATACGAAGTTTGTTTTCTGCTCCAACGTATGGCATTGTTTTGCCTTTATTTTCTTCCAGTGCGTCATTATATGTAACTAAAGTGTATTACTCTACTTCTATTGTTAGTATCTCCTTATATCAATCCTTCAAATTTCCTATTGACAACCTTTTTCACCTGGTAATCCATTTGCATTTCTTTCACGACCTCCAAGGACACCTGCAAAAATATATGCTTTATTCTAGCACAAACAGCATTGAATAAAATGTTATCCATAAAATGGTTTCCATCAATAACAATAAGCGTATCTTCCTTTAAGTTTTACCTCGTTCTTGTAGGACCTTCAATTCTTCATCATAATGAAACATCAAAGGTTATTGGTAATTTCCTTGTATTATAACGCACTATAAAATATAAATTACCTAACTACTGACAAGGTTGAGGTACTAGAAAAACTTGGCTGGGTCATCTTTCAACGAATTTGTGAGATCGACTTTACATCTTATTGAGATCAGTCATATCAATCATAATTAGTATAATACTCGTATGTATCGTTTATGATAGGTGTGCAAAAAAATATAACGCTTTGCCTGAGTTATGTCACGATCTAATGGTTGAGACACATAAGAGCTTGCCTAGCATAAAAACTTTTTTACAAAAAAATACAACCGACTTCCAAAAACAACACTACAAAGTGAAAAATAACTTTAATTTCGGAAGTCGGTGTCTAGTTAAATGTATTTTCGTTTTTTGCCACCGACTTCCGAAATTAAAGTTATTTTTCACTTTGTAGTGTTGTTTTTGGAAGTCGGTTGTATTTTTTTGTAAAAAAAGTTTTTATTTTTCACTTTTTAGTTGTGTACCTACCCCACACAAATTCTAATACCACTATCTGCAAAACAAACTAGAACATCATCCATATAAAAGTGGGGAAAAAATACGTATTATTGAAGCCAACTCAAAAACTACCCAAGCAAAGTTAATCAATTTAATATGGGACCAACTGTGATGTATACCCTCTCGAATAAAATAAAAAAAATCTAAATCGGTCCAGCCATCTTCGAGTAATCGGGGAACATACATAAAAAAAAAAATTAAAAAAAAAGGTTCCGACGAATTGAGAACCTCCTCCTTTTTGAAGTCGGTTAAAAATATATTCATATTATTCAAGTAGTTCCAACAAGCAAAAATAGAAAATTACTAAAACGTGTTTCAAATTTACTTTTTTATTCATTCACGTATACAAAGAATCTTGCATATTCAAATTTTATAGGTTTCAAGTTTCTTTGATCACTCTGACATTAAGAAAGACATCTTTATTATTATTCCTAACTAGGAATCCTGCAAAATTATCATACTAATGAATGAAGCTCTAAAAGGATATATTTTCTCGATTATTATTATCTTTTCCTTTTCTACTGTGCATCCTACGTTTGCATCATTAGATCATTGTCCTGGACCGGAACCCTCCTACTCCATGTTTTTCAAAGCATAAAATATATTTATGGATACACTTAGAACAATAGTTTATTTATTCCGTGTACCCGTACTCCTTCAAACAATTTTCTCAGACAATAAGACCCCATTGTGCTCAAGCAATGTAAAGATCAAAAAACTAGAACGTTATTTTCATCACTTTACTTGACTAACTACTGTTTACCCACGATTCAGATGTATTACATTGACTATTGCCTCACAAATAAGTCTAAATTAAAAGAGGTTCATTTCTAATCGCGATTAGCTCTAAAATTAGTGGTTATCATTTTAGCAACAACTTGGTAGTCTTTTCTGGTCTAATGATTTCCTGATCAGTAGGTTTCAAAATGTTGACGATTGCATCTGTTGTTTTTATTTTTATTTTGTGATATTTTTTGTAACTGTGACGTGCAAAATATTTTTTTGGGTAGGAATGTATTTACGAATTCCGAAACGTCTCCTCGTGTAGGTAATCTTTGGGAATCTTTATGGCAAGAAACAATTACTTTTGTGCGCAATAAATCAATTGTCTGTTTTCATTATTGTCAGTAGTAAATAGTTTATTATAGGTTAAAGTGATTATTTTTAATAAGTACCTTGACACTTTATCACCATCATCATCTTTCACTTTGTTAGCAACAATTACGAAATCCGCAAATTATTTACCCTTTTTAGGTAACTGAACTCTTAGACTACCGCATAAATTGATTCAACATTACAAAATGTCTTCAACCAATGTTCCGCCAGTGTCCGTACTTTAGGCCAGCCACAAACGAGATCGATTTCAACTGTCCTTTCACTTATCACGCTCTGATGTTGCCTAATATTTTCGCGTCGAGGGCATTATTAGTACAATCACATTTTTTTTTGCAAGTTATTATATAAATAGGTGCTCTGTTATTTATCAATGGCATAGAATGTATTTGTTTTAGTTATCTATATAGGTACTGCATGTTGCAACGGTTGGGTGGTTCTCCGTAGTGTAACTAGCAGAACCGGTGTTGATATTTTATATTTACTCTCGTTTGCTTGGTTGTTCTCACGATTCTCAAATGTTTCTTCAAGTCTAGCATCCTCTGTACTGTATACCTAGTTTACCCACATTTCGCCAGTTATATTTTAAGTTCCATCTAATAGGGGTGAGCATATTGCCATCAACCGCGCATTGATCCCGGCTTCGTGCTGTTACTAAAAGAATCCTAGCGACTAGGGTTTTAAACCCAGGAGCCCATGCTCAAGCAGTCGGTCTTACTACACTACACCAAAGACGCAGTCGAATTATTTTGTCTCCATTTGTAGCAAATACCAACTTTATAGACAAAAGTCTTTATGTTGTAAACAAAAAGATACTTTCCTTCCTATACATGTTTTATCTGCTTACAGATACATTTTGTTGCATGTCAGTTACCTTGTATTTGCTTGTGTAAAATTCACGATACAATACTTTATAATTATTGTGGATTTATCGCGTGCCTGTAAATTATCGCCTCACATTAATTTGTATAACCAAGTGAGTTTCCTAACAACACCACTTTATTTCCATTGTTCATTTCCATTATTTTATTAAACCTAGTTTACCTAATTTAAACAAATGTTAGTAGGTTCTTACATACAGGAAAATAAATTTTTCATTAGGTGTGTAAGATGTTTAATTTTATTAGTTGGATACTAAAGGCTAATCCAGTACCTGTCCTTCGAATTCAATAAATCATACGTACTACCATAAAAGATTTACACCATATAAATGCCAATAATGGGCAGTTAAACAGTCGCTAATTATTACGTAACTTTACGATTAGAAGTTACGTAGTGTTTTTAACCGACTTCATTACTCCTGCTAATTCTCTTGCTCTTTATTTAATCTCAAAACCAGATTTCTCTTGGCTCTTTCTTTCTTTTATTAACCCACCAATGCCTGTTTTGTTTATTAATCTCATTATTGTAAGTATAACAATTGAACCACCAAGGTTCGTGTTGTACCTACACAATAAAGAAAATGAAAGTGTCATGAAGTTTGATTTAAACTAAGATATAACCGATATATCCACACAAATGTTTTTCAAATCCCCAAAAGTCACGAATACAACCGTACTCTGATCGGAACAGGTGCACCAACCAAGCTGATAGATTATCAGAATTGCGAAGCACAACATAGTGAACAATTGTGAGAATTAATATGAGACCCATTGTGTTACGAACTACTTTTTATCGTTATGAATCTATGCGACTTTTTTTTCTTTAGTTTGAAATATGTGAGCTCATGAGCTGTTATGTAGGTCATTTATTTTGATTGTTATAACAAAGATGCTTGCATATTGCTTGGCTCGTGATAGTGGCTCGTGTTGAAGTGAGTCAAACTTTTGAAATATATTCGTGATCAAGTTCAAGATGTGTGCTTGAATGAGTATTAGGACACTGCTATTTATTTTATGTCATAATATAGGTAAATTAGTATTAGCAGTATGTTATTATGTTGTTTTATGTAGGTATATAAGGTATGGTGTCAAAGTTACCAAGCACTACTTTTAAGAATTGTTTTAGTCCTTTAAATATTATATTTAAAAATTGTAAATAAATTAGTATAGATTTGTAAACTGGAGTTAATATAGATTTGGAAACAAGGGCCTTGTGGCTAAGTAACAACAGCTGCACGGGTCGATCGATAAGGTTAAGCTACGCTTGCCGCTGTTGGTCCGTGGATGGGTACCATCTTTGCATACCAAGACCCGTCATTCGTGGATCTTTGATAGTCGTTACGGGTCCTCAGAAGCCCGAAAGTCTGACAACCAGTCTTACCAAGGGGTATCGTATTACCCAGAAACTGGTTTGTCGAGGTCAGATAGGCAGTCGTTCCATGTAAAATACTGGTATTCAGCTGCATCCAGTTAGACTGGAAGCCGACCCCAACATAGTTGGGAAAAGGCTAGGCAGGTGAGATTTGTAAACTGACCTTAGCATTGGGTACACACTCCATAAGATAGCTGTAAGGGAAATTTTATGTGTGTATCATCTTGAGCTAGTTATAAGGAATTGTACCTATACTAGTGGAAGTCACGGAAACAGAAGCCCAAATGTATTGCACATCTGATCTGATGCTTAAGGTATTGGTTAGGAAATAACTGGTTTCACAGATGAAACAGCAGCTCTCTATGTAAAAGATCAACCACACTTAGAAGATTATACCAGCTAATAAAATGTTACTAAGTATGAAATAAATGAGAATTTGCAAAGAGAATCTCGTAAGCACTTAACGAACGTATCAAATGCAAACGATCTAACAATTAGCACAATCTTGGTTCATCTTAATTTATATTAGCTGGCACGAGGTTAAGTGAACTTATTTAATTGATTAATAGTGTTTTAGTTTCCGATAGGAACAATGATTATATTAGTTTCTATGAGTTTCAGTATAGTAAAATCTAAGACAAGTTATGTCTTAGAGACAGGACCGTAGCTAGGGGCTAACCTGGCGGCTGCCACTGGCGCACTTTGCAAACCCCCAACCAAACCTATCCGAGATGGTGAAATAATATAATTTGCGAGCTCGCTTCGCTCGCTCTTGCTCTTATTCATTCTCACAATTCATAAATTTTTCTGTGTAACTCGACAAAACAGCTACTATTTCTGTTTGAATGATCAAAAGACAATCTAAGTCATTCGAGAGAGTGCAAAAATGTTCGAGCTCGCTTTGATCTTTGCTTTATTATAATTTATTATATTGCATAGCTCGACAAATTGCTCCTATTTCTATTCGAACGATCACAAAAATCTAACCTATCTGAAAAGGGGCGCAAAAATTTTCGAGCTTGCTCCGCTCGCTCTATATCATAATCCGCATAAGTGGACATAGTAACTACTATTTTCATAAAAAATAGACCAAACAATGCCCAAACTATCTGAGGCGAGGTGCTAAAATTTTCGAACTTGCTTCGCTCGCTCTTATCACGCTGGTGACCACCCCACAATCTGAGGCAGTGACCGCGTCTGCTGTGCGTTTGCTGCGCGACTGCTGCCCGCAAGCTGTAAAAGATATTTCAGCAAGTTACAATTAATATAAAAAAAATATATATTTACGATCGTAGATTAGTCGAGAACGTTTGAGCAATCTCGTTATACTGTCGGTTGAGTATAGCGTTGCAAAAAATATTAATGTAGACTATATTATTGACAAATTGGCCTCAGGAAAAGCCAGAAGAGTAAACTTTTAAGAGATTTTGTTATGCATATGAACTTGTATTGTTTCCTTTCCTGTATAATAAGAACTATTTTAATGCTTAAATGAATACATAACTTATATAACTCATTCAAAGTTATTGTATCGTTTCTCTTCCTAGAAAATAAGTGTTGGGGGGCGCAAAATTAAAATCACGACCCTGCTTAGAGACGTTTAAATTCGATCCGAGTTTAATAAAACTTGTAGGCAATCTCTCAGTTATACAATTATTGATTCCTATAATATCATATTTTAACGGTTAATTAATATCTTCGCACAAGACACTGCTAGATTTGTGGACCGAGAAATCCCCATACACTGCGCTCATTCTACAATACAGGAATTTTCCAAATCGATTTAAATATTATTCTACCAATTAACTACCGAATATTTTTATATATTTTAGCCTTGATCTAGTCTCATTCGTGATAATTATTTATTGATATACCTTTAAATTTACATAAACCCAACGTGTACGAACGAAGAAACGTGACAAACGATAGTCCATAGCCACGGATTTAAGTCTCCAATACCTATTTCCTCCTAACTAAAGTATTTGTTGAACGTACTTGTATTGATTTCAAGGTGAATACTAATATATTTGCTAATGGAGCAGGACATCATAAAAACAGCAGATTACTGAGAAAACTAATGTACAAAGTAAATATTGATAATAATTCTGATTGCTTTTAAAACTACATTTGATTATGACATAATAATGGATGCTGCTGCAGGTCTAGTTGGTAGAAAGGCTGTACCTATATCTGTCGCAGTAGCACCTTGTACTATATGCAATTGTATGAAAACTATCAGTGCCCTAATTTTGTTACTGCGACCAATTTAGACGTAGCGCTCGCTCGGCTCGCGCATAGTTGGTCACAGTTCTAACCTAACCTATTTGGTTGGAGTGCCCTAATACTTATCTTACTTACTAGATTATGCTCGTATCATAGTTATATTATTAGTAAGACAGTTATAAACCGCATTCATAATATATTACGGTTTATAGATCCCTAGATATCCGTAGGGATATAACTATATCACGGCTACAGCCATCTAACTGCGACGTATCCATTAATTAACATGTCAGATGCTTTGGTCAGATCGATCTGATGTGGGACTATCGTAATTTATTGAATCTTACCTAGCTAGATCAAACGTATCTCCACATTAAATTACTTATACGGTCATCTGTGGTAGGTACTTATCAGTCAGTTTATGAAGCTAGCTTAGCATCTAGTGTGATGCTTCGTCTCTTATGACCTTTGACAATATTTCATGATACAGAAGAATGATAGAACCAACACTCTTTCAAACCATTTACGAAAAAATGCAATACTTCATCAAATCTCGTATTCATAAACATAAACAAAATTCTAATTCTAAAATCTACGGAATTCACAAATGCCATCGTGCCTATAAAGGCTGCGTCAACTACAAATGTCAAGAGCACGTGACGAGGCGCAAAGCTGCGCGCGCGCCGGTACAGTCGCGCACACAACGCAAAGGTCATCTTTGTCCGATAATATAGCAAGATTTGGTTCGCAGTTCGCAGCAGATTATGTTTAAGGTCGGATTTAGATGGTTTTGCGAATGAAAGTGAAGTAGAGCGGTTTATTAGACTAAGTATCAGCAAGGTTAAGATTCTTGAGATCTGTTTTGTGATTGCAAAACCTTTATTTGATTTCAGTGGCGGATCTTTAGTTATTTTATTGCTTGTATCCCTGAAAGGAACATTATTAGGTAGGTAGATAGAATCACTATGGGGTGGATGCAGAGAATTTATAAAAAACGATCTTTAGTCTATCCATTTAACACAAAAAGATTACATACTTTTGATTTCAAGAATATCACTTTTATTAACTCCTGCGTCACTTTCCTCTTTTGCAAGCTTTCAGATTTTTATCTCCTGAAGCAATTGTGTTACCCTATGCTTGCCTGAATTACCTAATTGCTTAGTGTTAAGATGGTTGTTTGACAGGCAGCCGAATGTCTAGTGCCTAAACACTTGGATGATAGGGTCACCACACTTGGTTGTGAGTCAAAAATGTTAGGCAGGTAACTTAAACATAGCCTCCAAGAGTGACAGGCAATATTTCAAAATGATCTTCCAGCGCTCACTGGGTAAACAGCCTTGTTGACTGACAATACCTATTCATACAGGGTCAAATTAAATTAGCTAGTGAAACTCCACAGACGTCATTGGTACCGATATCTAAACATGATTAAACAAAAAAGAAATAATTTGATATGTTTTTTTTTTGGTCACTTAAAATATCAGTTAATCATTTTTTTGTGTAAACTTCACAGACGTGTTATATCTCAACATGATAAAACAGATTTTATCAACTCACTCATTTTCATATTTTTTTTGGTTGTTTAGATATTTGTTACCTATCACGTCTGCAGAGTTTCGCTAGCTAATTTAATTAGACCCTGTATTTCGAGCCGATACGAAAGAAATCCACCATGTTGCGATACCTACTTTTATGAACATCTATAATTTATGGAAGTAGATCGATGATCCAGCTTTGCTTTCCAGCACCCTAATTGCGTAACACATTACCAATCGGAGTTGGTTTCATTTTGAAACAAATTGCTAATCCATTAGTCAATGTTTGAAAAATTTGTCTGCTCGACAACTTAAATAACGCAATGAATGTTGTTGAACTGTCAAAATGAAACCAACTCCGACTGATTATGTGTTAGGCAATTAGGGTGCAGTTTTAAGAAAAGCGACTCAGCACTGCACCCTAATTGCGTAACACACTACCAATTGGAATCTGAATAATTTTGAAGCAAATTGCTAATCCATTAAGTAGGTCCAGTTCGAAAAATTTGTCTGCTCGACAACGTAAATAACGCAATGAATGTTGTTGAATAGTCAAAATGAAACCGATTCCGATTGATAGTGTGTTACGCAATTGCCCCCGCGCTGTTGCTAAATTGCTTGACTCAATGAACGGAAAAATTAGTTCTAACAAACCCAATTTATGTCAGAACTGTCAGTGTGGCGTGCGAAATCATTGTTTTCCTGTCGTCACCAGTGCGATCGCGGCGTCACGGCCTTAAACTAAATAAAATAAAGACAATGCATACACAAATTGCCCTAACAATAAAGCAGCCTTTACATTGTGCTAAAAACCTAGTTTACAAGCTAGCATAAGCATAATCAGCCTATAATGTTCCCACTGCTGAGACACAGGCTTCCTCTCTTCGAGAGTTAGGCTGTAATCAACCACGCACCCAGTGCGGGTTGGTAGATGTCACATGTCTTCGAATTATTGGTTCTAGGACATGCCGGTTTCCTCACGATGTTTTCCTTCACCGTTTTGAGAGCAGTGGTGATGAAATTATTTACACAAAGTAAAGCGCCTGACTGGGTTCTGTAACTCGTAAGTCAGGGCCTTTAAAACTGCTCTAACACTGTTCACAAGCTAAACTTTAGTATATTTTTGTATGAATGAGGTGTCAGATACTATAAGTGATTTGATTTCTTTGCATAATTTTTCGCTGCTTTTTCATTTTATGTGCTTTAACGCTTTGCAGGACACTTTTACGGCCATAGCAATAAGTAACAATAAAACTTCTGTTGTTGGAGGAATGAGGAAAATGTCGTGAGGAAAGTTTTGATTATATATGAATGTCGATGGTTATAACAATAAGGGAAGACCAAAGAAACGATGGATGGACTGTGTGAAAGATGATATGGCTAGAAAGGAAGGGTCCACCGAGATGTCGACTAATAGAGAAGTATGGGAAAAAGTGACATGTTGCGCCGACCCCAAATATAAATATTAGGATAATGGCATGATGACGTGTCTTGTTTAGTGTCCTTTAAAGCGTTAAGTAAACAGTAGCTCAGTAGAATAAAACCCACTATTAGGTATTGGGCAAAAGGCAAGCCCTGCTGATAATGCAGAATTTAGACCTTTACTAAGTCATTTTCTCTTCTACTTCATCCCCAACTGATTCTCACATTTCACCCGCAGCTGGATAGAAAACTCTTAGTGGAATTTCCAGTTTTCCGTAGGCAAGTCTTTTTTAACCGACTTCAAAAAGGAGGACGTTCTCAATTCGTCGGAACCTTTTTTTTATTTTTTTTTTTTATGTATGTTCCCCGATTACTCGAAGATGGCTGGACCAATTTGGATTTTTTTTGTTTTATTCGAGAGGGTATACATCACAGTTGGTCCCATATAAAATTGAATAACTTTGCTTGGGTAGTTTTTGAGTTAGCTTCAATAATACGTATTTTTTCCCCACTTTTATATGGATGATGTTCTAGTTTGTTTTGCAGATTAGAATTTGTGTGGGGTAGGTGCACAACTAAAAAGTGAAAAATAAAAACTTTTTTACAAAAAAATACAACCGACTTCCAAAAACAACACTACAAAGTGAAAAATAACTTTAATTTCGGAAGTCGGTGGCAAAAAACGAAAATACATTTAACACCGACACCGACTTCCGAAATTAAAGTTATTTTTCACTTTGTAGTGTTGTTTTTGGAAGTCGGTTGTATTTTTTTGTAAAAAAGTTTTTCTTAGCTGCTCTCGTCATTCGTTTTGATGCGGTTGCCGTCCATTTTAGTCCCTTCACAACGCTCTTTAAAAAGCTAGCCAATACCAGTAATTTCGTAATGGAAATAGCAATTATATTTACACAAAAAAAACCGGGCAAGTGCGTGTCGGACCACGCACAATGAAGAGTTCTATAGTTGGGATGAATTTATCCCAAAAACAAACTTAACATTGTAGTTCCCATGCGTCACGGTCAATTCTCGAAATGCAAATGTAAGTTTGAAATCGCAAAAAAAAAATGTGATAAAGCTACAAACTGACAATTTTCAGGCTTTTTCCTTTACTTGTGCTGTGAGACCTTACTTCTTGCCAAATTTCATGATTTTAGGTCAACGGGAAGTACCATAAATAAACCAAAACCTATGATTTATTTGCGAGTATCAAAATATACCGCATACATAAATGGCCGTATTTCTTTATTGCGTTGACTGAGAAGCCTGATTTTTTTAGAGCTTCAAGGGGGCCGTAAACTTACGTATTTGATTTTAATTTCAACCTCCTCGCGTTTCTGAGAAAAGGGTCTTGACGGACTGACAGACAGACGGACAACAAAGTGATCCTATAAGGGTACCGTTTTTTTCCTTTTGAGGTACGGAACCCTAAAAAGAACAAAGAAAAATCAGCTGATCACCAAATAACCACAGACCGTGAATTCAATGGCGTAACCTTCATTATTAGGGAAAAGTTCGCCCATACTCTTGACACAGATGGTCAACCTTCGGATCATTTCATATAAAATTTAAATTGCATGTCTTCTCCACGCCTGACTCATAAACTCATAACCCACGACGAAACAATGAGTGTGTAGTGGAACTAATATGTAATGGAGTAAAATTATTTTTATATATGTGTTGTTGTTTTTATGTATGTTGTTCATAACTGAAACTGATTACAAATTCATGGCCTTCTTCATTATCATCAGCCTTTCAATCTGCTGCTGGTTGGATATATGTATATATTTGTAGTATAATAAAGTAAGCAGTTTACATCTTCTTAGTAAAAAACAGCCGAAACGATGCGCTTCGAAATCTCAGTACTACCAGTACCTACTCAACAGTAGTGCTATTCTGTAAATATCTCACCGTGAAAACTTTGGTGAAGTGAGCTTAAAATGAGCTGTCAATTGTGTCAACCCCTAGCATCAGGTAGAATGACAGCTCACTTCACGCTCACTTCACTTAAGTTATCACGGTGAGATGTTTACGGAATAGCATTGCTGTTCGAGCGCGCGGCAGTAATTACGCATGAACGGACGCGTATTTATCTACCGAGCGGCAAAATAGTTGGGAAACATTAGTAGTTCTTGAGATATCCAGCTGTGACAGGCGGACAGACAGACAAACAGACTGAGTCTCGCACGATAAGGGTTCCTTTTTACTATTTTAGTACGGAACCCTAAAAATGATTCGATGCAAGATTTATGTTGATCGTTACAAGTTTTTTAATACAAGTTCATTTTAATGTGGCCACGCTTGAGATTTAAACATGGATATAATCTTGGGGAATATATATATATAGTATACTTCAAACTACGGGCGTAGATTGTGAGACTACTCAAAAGATCCTTTAGACACTTGTTAGTAATTTTATTCACCATTCAGTCAGTGTGTGACACTATGACAAAATTACGAAAAAACATTAGAATTTTTAAAACGACTTCAAAAAAAGGTGGTTACTCAATTCGATCGCATATATATTTATTTTTTTTATGTGGGTTCGCGGATAACTTCGTCGTTTATGAACCGATTTTTATGATTCTTTTTTTTGTTGGAAAGGAGATATTCCAAGGGTGGTACCATAATAAGGAAACCAGGATCTGATGATGGCATCCCAGAGAAATCGAGGGGAACCTTCAAATTTTACAGGCACACCTATAGCGATTTGTGTATTTTTTATAGAAGCTCGTGCATTTGCTCCCGGAAAGCACCATTTAGTGAAATGGAACTGATGAGGAAGACCAGAGATGGCCATCGGAACTACTCAATAATACGTATTTCACGGGTTGCGATTGGATTATTGCTAAGCAATTTATGCTCGTCACAATACATATGTTGAAATGGGGCTGATGGTGACTTCACCATCAGTTCCCGTTCTCCTGGTTCCTTACTGGGAGAACTCCTCAACAATTAACGTCCTTGTATCGGGTAAAGCAATATTTTGTAAAGGTGATGAGCAGTTGACATTAGGCTATTGTAACTTAGATGAATTACAGACTAACCCACTAAAAATTGAAAAATAAAAAACTAAAAAAAAAAAAAAAACAACTGACTTCAAAAAACACAAAGTGAAAAATAACTTTAATTTCGGGAGTCGGTAGCAAAAAGCTAAAATACAGATCCAAAGACACCGACTTCGGAAATTAAAGTTATTTTTCACTTTGTAGTATTTGTTTGGAAGTTGGTTGTTTTTTTTTTTTTTTGTAAAAAAGTTTTTTCTTTCTTTTGGATCAAGTCATGTTAAATTTATCTTTTTTAATCTAAGTATTAATTACAACACGACATCTATCTAATTTTACTCTACAAATTACTTGAAAGATCGGTATAAGACAATACAAAACTATCGAGCAGACTATCAGACAATCAAACTATAAACAGACTCGCTTCTTGTCTACATTCACATACACTCACATCATCATTCTACCTCTTCTTACACTTACCTGCACATAACACACGCATTACACTAGGTATACATTTTTTTTTTATTATTATTGTTATTCTGTTTTTCTTTTTTTTGTGGTTAATTAATTTAAACATGTCTATTTTTGTCCCCTTGAGCAATAAATAATTTGTCTAGACTAGAGTATAAAAATTTACCATTGGTAATAGATTAAATTCGGGTTGAGAGCCTGGTGATCTGTCACACAGGGTATCCTAGTATGGACGCCAGTCTCCCACAAAAGATCATATTTTTGATTTTTGTAACAACGTTATGATTCTTGTCTCTGTTTATAAAATAAAACTAACTGAAACTTTGTGAAGAGAGAAATAAATAAAGATTACTATTACTACCCATTATGTTTCAAGTTTTCCTGCTATAAACTACAATTGCCACATAGAGCTTCGCAATTTAGCATGTACTAAAACTTGTCCGACTTAAACCCAATAACCTGGTTACACTACTGTCCTTGTCAGTGCATATGAGACAAAGTATGCATCTTTATGCAGACTTACAACACCACACGGCCCGGAGAAAATATTCAGGGGTCAGATTTTAAAAGGTCAGTGAATTTAATGTGTTGTTGTTACAAGGAATGTGATGGTTCTGAAATTGCTTGTTTTTGTGTACTTATAGATTGTTGTTTTATTTATTGGATTTATTTTATAAAACGAATAGCACGTGGGTTTAGTGGTGGTGCAGATTTGAGGTCCCGTGTTCAATTCCCACTTGTTCTCACATGTTTATTTTCAACATGAATGATGTAACGTGTTTGTGAAGACAAACCCGAGTCGTTTTAGACGTCTAGCCGACGTAGTTCCTCGCAATCGACGGGATAACAGCGTGCTATGTCTAAAGTCAGCCAAGACAGCACTTATGTGCAAAAGTGTCTACTGCATGGCTCCAGTAATTTTCAACAAAATACCGAAGAGTTGGAAAGAGCTTCCGCTTACTTTATTTAAAAAAAGACTGCGTAGCTTTTTAGTGGTGAAAGGTTATTATAATGTAAGTGAGTTCCTGAATGAAAAAGATTTTTAAGTTAGTTTATTTTTTTTTTTTTGTATCTTTTGCATGCCTATATGGTAAAATATGGCTGAACTTGTTATGATTTTTGTTATCCTTTATACCCATATTTGCAAAATAAAATGATCTTTTATCTTTTATCTTTTAACCAATATTCTTTCTTATATACATGGCTGTAATGCATACTTATATAAAAAAGTTGTAGCTACATGAAGTTTAATCCAAACCATGTTCGGTACCTGTAAAAAATCATTACTGCGTCCGTCTGCAGGAAACATTAACTGACCCAAAAAACAGTCCTTGAAAATGTCCTTTTTAAATCTTGACACAACACTTCACTTCACATCACGGCTTCGAACCTCCGGAATTATTCAAACCTTAGGCCGGCCATGATGACTCAAACATCGAACATTATAGGAACGGAGCGGGAATATTAATGTAAGGTACCTACAGGATATCGACGATCAGGCTCAATGCTCCGACCAGTGACCCCACGTGGCCCATTCGAGTTGAAAATGGTCACAGTTATGTACGATTTGAGAAGTTTTTGGGAATATTTGCAAGGAATGTGGGATATAGTGCTTTTGGAATTTTGGACTTGCCAAAAGAGTTAGTGGTCATTTTGTGAAAGGGCTCTGAAAAATTGCATCAAACATTATATTGAAGAATGCAACTGGTTTTGTGGCACGCAATACCTAAAATAATTAGATAAAGCATCCATTTTAAATAGTTTGAATCTTGTATGGATAGGTGTACCTACTTTTATTACGAATTTAATTATGATCATAATTTACTCAACAATGGATATTTTTTAATCAGTCATGTTAAATTTTTGAACCTTAATAAATCCGTAATAATTGCTTTTATACGCTTTGGAGAACTGATATTTACAACGATCGCCTTTTTAGGGTTCCGTAGTCAACAAGGAACCCTTATAGTTTCGCTATGTCTGTCCGTCTGTCCGTCCGCACCTAAGCTCAGAGACTCTTAGTACTAGAATTTGGCATGGATATACATGTTCATCACGCCGACAAAGTGGTAAGATAAAATCATGAAAAAATAATTTTTTAGGGTACCTTCTCAACACGTAAAGTGGGGATGTTTTTTTTTTCTCGTCTACCCCATAGTGTGGGGTGTTGTTGGATGGGTCTTTCCAAAATGTTGCGGGTTTGTGAGAACAATTTTTCGATTCAGGGATCCGTTTATGAAATATTAAGCTTTAAAGTGCTAATTTTTGTTAGAGTCAAGTGTGTCCCCCCCTGCCAGCTAAACGGTTAGTTTAGGAAGGGTGAAAAAATACACGGTAGTAGTAAACTGTCACAGCTAAGTAGGCTTTTCAAGTTTACGAGTAATAATCAAATATTCATGAAACAACAAAAAGCTGAAAAAGCCCTCTTCTTAGTCCGTGCAACTACGGAACCGTATTACTGCGCGTGGCCCGACACGCACTTGGCCGCTTTTAATTGTTTTTTTTTTGCAAACTTTTGTAAAAAATAAAACTTACATAAGTATTATGAAGTGAATATTCTTGAAAGATGTGGGACTTGTGGCTAAGTAATAACAGCCGCACGGGTCGATCCATCAGTTTAAGCGACGCTCGCCGGGGTTGTCCGTGGATGGGTGACCATCTTTACATACCGAGACTCCTCCGTGCCTCGGAAAGCACGTTCAGCCGTTGGTCCCGGCTGTCATTCGTGGATCTTTGACAGTCGTTACGGGTCGTCAGTAGCCCGAAAGTCTGAGAACCAGTCTTACCAAGGGGTATCTTTATTACCCCGTAATTAGGATGTGGAGGTCAGATAGGCAGTCGCTCCACGTAAAATACTGGTATTCAGTTGCATCCGGTTGGACTGGAAGCCGACCCCAACATATTTGGGAAAAGGCTAGGCAGATTGATATTTGTGTTGCGAAATGTAAACCATTTTGCGTACTATTGTATAGAATCAAGTTTTCAGACAACTGTGCTGCTGCTGGAGAGTTTGTTGCGCCACTTCTTCTTCCCAGCTAAAGCACTAGGAAGTAGTGAAGGGCGGGCGTTTTGCTGGACTGTCTTATGTAATTTTGACGATCGAAATTGCGGATTCTCAGCCCAGTTTCAATAAAGGACTTTTGATTTTGATTTCACCAGTATTTTACATGGAGCGAATGTTACTGGATAATACGACACTCCTGACAGCTGACAAAGCTACATCAGTCTTGGAGGGTAGGTACTGTGAGGGCTCGAACCTCACAGTAGGAGATTTACTGAATTACTAATAAAACGAGAGGGACTCTAGTTATATGGGGCTGATGCCCTCTGTATTTTAAGCTTCAGATCAATTATAAATCACACTCCTTAAATAAATTGGTTCTACGCGGAGCCCTCACCAGAATCTATCTGTCTTCCTATAAAGAAAACGAGAATCGTTTTCTTGATAGAAGACATTCCATATTTGAATGATTGAATGTCAGCCAGTATAATATTGTCGAGGCTTGATCAAAGCATCAAACCTCCACAGTAGTGCTATTCTGTAAACATCTCACCGTGATAACTCAGGTGAAGTGAGCGTGAAGTGAGCCGTCATTCCACCTGATGCTAGGGGTTGACACTATTGACAGCTCACTTTACGATCACTTCACTCATGTTTTCACGGTGAGATATTTACAGAATAGCACTACAGTACCTACTTGAAGACTTCTTACTTACATAATACGACAAAATTGTTTTACCTTTCCTGAACTTAAACTACTGAATGAATTGAAAATAGCTTTAATAACTTACCTACAATATTATAACAAACTAACATACGTTTACATTGTCTGTTGTGGTCCGTTCACACACAAAGTGGGGAAATTCTTCAAACGTTGTATGTTTTGTAAAGAATCAATGAACTGTCAGGTCGAGTGACGATCTAATTCATAACATTGTTACCTTCCTTAAGTTGTTTTGATAGCATTTTCCTAAATCCTGCTTATCTTGCTTTGTGTATAAACATGGGGCAATGTCAGGTTGCTTCCCATGGGAACTGGGTGGCTGTCGTAGCTGATAAGGGATTGTGGTTTAAAAAACTGTGAAATATGCAGGATTTTGTGGAAAACAGATATACTACAGGCCGATGATTGGGGAGCTCGTGGCTAAGTAATTACAGCCGCACGGGTCGGTCGTTCAGGTTAAGCTTCGCTTGCCGCGGTTGGTCTATGGATGGGTGACCGTCTTACAAACCCTTGAACCCGTGACTCAAAAAGCACGTTAAGCCGTTGGTCCCAGCTGTCACTCGTATAGATTTTTGACAATCGTTACGGGTAGTCAGAAACCCGAAAGTCTGACAACCAGTCTTATCAAGGGGTATCGTGTTACCCAGTTATTAGGTTGTGGAGGTGAGATAGACAGTCGCTCCATGTTAAATACTGGTTGCATCCGGTTAGATTGGAAGCCGACTCCAACATGTTGGAAAAAGGTTTAGATGATGAGGCTGATTACTCATTAGAATTTTTTCAGGAATGAAAGTACCTTCTAATGAATTATCCCCATATTCATGGCTACTTACTTCCATGTCCTGAGAGAATTTTATGTAGGTAAGTAACAAACGTGTTACCCGGTTATTGGGTTGTGGAGATCAGATAGGCAGTCGCTCCATGTAAACTACTGGTATTCAGCTGCATCTGTTTCGATTGGAAGCTGACCCCAACGAAGTTGGGGAAAGGCTAGCCGACGAAATGACTTAAACGGAATACTGAAATACTACCATAACACCAAAACAACATAAACTAACAATGAATGACTTTGAAATAAATTATCATCAAAAATACATTTAATTTATACGTGATAACAAATAATAGAGTATGGTTGACAATTTACTTATATATAAGTGCTAAAATAGATCTGAGTTTATATAATACTCTAATGACGTAACTTGACGTATAAGGAAAACCTATTTGACACCTGAAATATTACAGCAGCGTTATAAATGGTTCAAAAGCATATATGTTGAAATTATTTGCAGTCTGTTTTACATTATATTTAAGATGAAATAAAGTCGAAAATCACATAAATATGATGATTAACCAGGAGGACACTAGTCTGCCATTGCTACTACCGAGCATGAGGTCGTGTCGTGGGTTCGATTCCCAAGTTGGCCAAACTGTGTGGTTGGGTATTTTCGTCAGGAATTTTGCAGAAGCAGCCTTTTTTTTTTGGTGGATGGGAAATCATCAAATGACTTCTACCGCTCTGAGCGGAGCGGGAGACTTTTACTGACTAAAACCCACCCGTGTTCCTTCAGTTGCCTGAGGACCACAGTATCTCTTTCGAACAACCCGCGACCCTGGTGCAGCAGTAGCCTGGGGTCTGAATTTGTGCTTCATTGATGGCAACAGACTCGCCCCCTATTACGTGGGACTTAATCAT
This sequence comes from Cosmia pyralina, assembly GCA_946251885.1. NCBI lineage: Eukaryota > Metazoa > Arthropoda > Insecta > Lepidoptera > Noctuidae > Cosmia > Cosmia pyralina. The sequence continues at coordinate 16,092,352 of OX276342.1, read as the reverse complement.
AACTTGTGAAATGTAGGTGTACTATACGTACACCTCGTGGGTATCCCTTCGGGGAAAACATGCATGATGTTGATATAACACTGTTGTCAATATAATACTTTTGTCAAACTGCTTAAGATGTAGATAAGTGCCAATGACCTTGAACGGTTAACTTGCGTGTTCTGTGCTGAGCTCACTCAACGCGTCGTACGTCCAGCCAATAATAGGACTCGCCCATCAAGGAGCGCTGTCCCAAATTATAATACCTACACATAAAACAAAAGGTGTTTTAATAAAACAAGTATACTAAAACATAAACAATTAAATTACCTTGATAATGATGAAGGTTTCATAAAAATACGCTTGATAGTTTTTGCGTGATTCTCAGTTTTTTATCCGCATTAGACATAACTCTACAAATTAATTACACTGATTATGTTTAGAAATGTGATATTTATAAATATAATCTAAAATAATTACAGATTAAACTATTAAGAAAATGCTGTAATTGAACATAATTATATTTTTTTCAAATCATTAGCACTACTCGTGATCTTCAGTTTAAAATCATTAAAAGTCAGTTATCGTCGCCTTCACACTCCTCCCTTCCCTTGACACTCTACCAACATTGGTCGCGACCATTACCAAAATACCAAGTTAAATGCAAAAAATTGTGCAATCACCATCTTCTAGTTATTGATACGAGAATCAAAGGTTAATGCCTATTTCTAAATATGACATTGAATGTAAAAATACCCTCCTTTAAATTACCTTTTAGTTGCATTAAGTTCGATGCATAATGTAATTTAATTATTAAGAGTGCTAATGACTGGTTGTGTAAAAAACAACGTGTCTGTGTGTGTTGGTTGTGTGCTGGTAGTATCGAAATATTAATTAACAAAATACTAATGAACGGTAATACAATTCAGAACAGGCCAAAATTTGTGTCATTAGCTTCAAACAGAAGGATTTAAAATAATAATTTGTTTGTATTTTGTGTCATAATTAAACATAAACTATTTAATCTCGTGGAGAAGTCTACAAGGTACTACTTACAGGTACACAATGTGGGTGTACTATTAGGTACACCTCTGCCTATCCCTTCGGGAATACAGCTGTGATGTTATATTATAAGTTATAACATTTCCAATAAGATTAGACGTTTAAACAATCCGTTTTTACAGTTCGTACAACCGATTTTGACTTCTATTCCGTAGGCTTAAGGATGGCATTAAAGGTAAAAAAGTGGTTACAATACCAACCGTTTACTGCAACTGCCATTTATCATGCCACTAACCCAATAGAAGTCAAAATCGGTTGAACGGACTGTAAAAAATGTTTGTTTAAATGTCTAATATTGAGCAGCCACTTTTATTCAAAACTAATTTGCGGCCGCGGCTTCGCCCGCGTGGTATGTCGATAAACAGTAGCCTATGTCCTTTTCCGAAAGAGTTACAAACAAGCAAACTCACTTTCGCATTTATAATATAAGGATTAGGATAAGCTTAGGTACCTACTACCCAATTTCCCAAGATTTCATAATGAAGGAAGACTCAGTTTGCCTGATAATTACGTCAAGATAGGCAACGTAAACTTGGTGAGGCAATTTTGGTTAGTTAACCGTCAGGCCACTGTTTGTTTATAAGATGAGAGAAAGTTTGTGTAAAAAGGAAGACTGGCAGACGGAAAAAGGTCTATTTTTGTCGAGTTTTTAATACCTCCTCGGTATGTAATGTAGTTAGTTCACAAATAAATTAATTTGAATTTAGGTATTATTAGGTGTATAACTACTAAAACTGAGATACTGATATCTATATCTCAGTATATTCTTAACCATTAAATACCTGAGTCCAGCAAAAAAACCGGCCAAGTGCGTGTCGCACCACGTACAATGAAAGGTTCCGTAGACAGACTGACAGACCGGCAGACATACGGACAACGAAGTGTTCCTATAAGGGTTCCGTTTTTACCTTTTGGGGTACGGAACCAAAAAAGAAGTCGGGAGATGTTGTGGGGCACCCGGTTGGAACGAAGATCCTTTCGCTGTATATTATGTATTTAATTTTAATTTAATATATCGTCTAAGATTTAATCCATCTAGTATGATATCAAGGGTCAAAGTTTTTGTTTTTGCTTTTAACAAGCTACAAACAATACACAAAAACTTTTTTTTGGCACTTGAAAGTGACGGCTTCTAATTTCTGCCAGTTTACTCCTAACACAGTCCACAAGCCACGCTAAAGGACTTCGTTCCAATATATCAGTTCCATATATGATTTGAAAATACAGACACATAATTTGTACCTACTACCTTTTGTACTATTGTGAAACTACCACCATAGTCCCATTGAACTATTGCCTGATTTATTTGCTCCATACAATTTCTAGCCTAGTCCAAATGACAGGTACTAAATTATACCACCATGAATTCTAAAACAGCTGCCATTCCTCCACGACATTTACAGGCACTCAAATGCTTTGAACCATAACTTACGATCCTAAATCAAGCAACAAATGCGCAATGCATAAACAGCAGATTTAATCCCAAGTTTATAAGATGTCCATTACTTAAACAGGAACGTACCAATGACCCGGGTTGGATAAACACATGGAGGAGCAACAAAATGGAGTGCTCGAGTCCTTTTTTTTTTGTGGATGGGAAATCATCAAATGACTTCCCCCGCTCTGGGTGGAGCGGGAAGGCGTGTCAGACTTTTACTGATTAAAACCCAACCGTGTTCCTTCAGTTGCCTGTGCCAGGGCCATGGTATCTCTTTCGAACAACCCGCGACAGCCAATGATGGCATCACCATGCGATAAAGCCCCGAAACAACACTGCTTTCAGAAGCATTATAACATAATACTCACGGAAGAATGGTGTGATTACTCAGGCCCGCAAGAGTTGAGAGTATACACCGATGGATCAAAGACCGACTCCGGAACCGGGGTCGGAGTCTTCTCATACGACCTTAACATTAACATATCCAGTCCGCTTGGACTATTCAACACTGTCTACCAGGCGGAGTGTGTGGGCATCATACAAGCGTGTTATGCCATAGAAGCCAGGAGAGTTACGGATACCTATATACGAATACTCTCAGACAGTGCCTCAGTGCTCCAATCCCTACAGAAAAAATACTTTACCTCGAGATTAATACTAGAATGTCACGATGCACTCGAACGAGTAGCGGTAACTAACCGCAACACAGTGACACTGCAATGGATAAAAGGACATAGCGGATCACTTGGTAACGACGCAGCGGACGAACTTGCTAGGAGAGCATCCAGAACGTCTGTCTGTGGATCTGAGCCAATCGTACCCATTCCCTTCAACCAGTTACGCAGGTGGCTACAGGAGTTCACCCATACACAAGCGGAGAGTTGGTGGTCCTCGACATCAGGTTGCAGGCAGTCCAGGGAGGCCATCCCGTCCCTGGATGGTACGCTTACCAGGCGATTATTACGTCTGGACAGGAACGGGCTGCGCCTGGTGACGGGGACCATCACAAGACCCTGCTCATTAAACAAACACTTCCACACAATAGGAATAACGGACAGTCCTCTGTGCAGGGCCTGCATGGAGGCTGAGGAAACCGTTGCGCATGTGCTTTTTGAATGCACAGGCGTCACCCAGATTAGAACAGAAACTCTCGGAATATCCCGATCTTTCACAGATGTTCTTAACAAACCCGGATATTTGATTAACTTCTAGAGGGAGGTGGGCTGGTTGGAATAAACCCCCGACGGCCGCCATGGCCCACGCACAATGGTCCACCTGAAGGACTAAGTGCGGAAACCAAATCCTTTAACATAGAACAACCCGCGACCCCGGCGGCTGTGCTCGCGCCCTAACATTCGTTTTTTGTGAGAGCGTTATCTTGGAAAGTCGATGAAGGCTAAACTGAAAATCTTTGTAGATCTCTTCTATGAACTGATATGAACTGATATGGTACCAGGCAGATCGATTAAGGTGGTGTCTTCACTTATACAATTTTAAACCAACAACAACAATTTAGTCCTACAAATAGCTATGAAAACGCAATTTTATATTATTTGCAGCCATCAAACTAAGCTGTGAACAAACTCACAGATTTTACGAGAAAGGCAAAGGCAGATAACCTAGCTAGGCGTTTTTTAAATATAACTTTAATATGTCAGTATCAGTATGCAATATTTTTGGAGAAGGCGACTCCCCGCGCTTTTGAACTCCATTGACTAGCTACTCTGTGGTTTAGCAGGAAACTGCATGACTCATGCGTCGGGATTACAAATTGTATTCAATCCTTTTATATCTTGGAATTGTAATAGCTGGAATAGACCTTATGAGGAAATTACGTGTTTACAAAATAGTGTAGTGTAGGTACCATTGTGTCTTAAAATGGTGATAGCTGAGTCGAGCAAATTGTTTATGACACACTTAGTAATATTTCAGACTATTGCGACTGGACTCGACTTGGGTACTTAAGCCAAGTCGAAATTAAAGCAAACTATTGTAAGTACAGTAGATGCCACCCACTATTATCTACCACCAAACGAGCATCTTCCTGCATGGCGTAACCTTCCGTGGTCCACTTGGTCCCTGAACCGTCTCCAAACCCAAGAGGGAAGGTGTAAGTTGAACCTGGTAAAGCCGGGCTACCTCGACGGAACGGCAGCAGGGTGTGAATGTGGCTACATCACAAACTATGCTCCACCTCCTGTCCTGCCCTCTGTGTCCCAAAACATGCAGCCCAAGTGACCTCTGCACTGCCACCGATAACGCCATGGAAGTGGTGATGTTTTGGGCCAACAAAATTTGAATAACTGTCGTGCCAACGACAAGAAGATTGATCATTTTAATTTTTAACTAGCGACCCGCTCCATGCTTTGCACGGCTTTTACGGTTTGACAAAACATCGATATTGCTTTATTTTATGTTAGTTTAATATTAATCCTACTAATATTATAAATGTGAAAGTTTGTAAAGATGTTTGTTACTCAATCACGCAAAAACGGCTGAACGGATTTTGATGAAATTGAGCACACAGATAGTTTATAACCTGGATTAACATATAGGATACTTTTTATCGCGGTAGTAGGTTTCCGTGGGATAATTTCCGACATCCACACGGGCGACGCCGCGGGCAATGGCTAGTCCTTACTCATATTATAAATGCGTAAGTAAGTTTGTCTGTTTGTTACCTTTTCATGCCTAAACCACTGAACCGATCATCCTGAAATTTTGCATATACGTTGTCAGGTGCACAGAAACTGACATAAGCGTACCTTTAATTCCGAAAAAAGTATTGTTCCCGAAGACAAAATACATGGCGCCACGTGTCTTTCGAATCACGATTGAATTATAATATTACAAGCAAAGTACAAACCGAATTGATTGTCAAATTCTAAATTAACGCGAGCGAAGCCGCGGCCAAAATCTCGTTTATAATATGTATAGACTAAAAACAGATACCTCGCCAGTAAGAAATGCAACAAAACTATCACAGAAACAGTTTTAAGTACCTACGCAGAGTTCTAAGATTGAATCATTAAGCCAACCGCAAGATACAGCAATTTCAAACATAACTGTAACTGAAATTGTTCCTTGAAAGCCGCATTAGCTTATTCTCATTTCATCTTCATTCTCAAAGTGCAAACATAATACTATATCGTTATCTTATTAAACCATAATTTTAATGATAATGTCAGGGATGCCATTATTATTAAATTAAGGATTGCCATCATTCATTCATACATTGAGGATGTCATTTCCTTCGTTGTTGAATCTAAGATGATCATCTTTATTCGCCGACTACGGCGGCGGCGGAGTTTTTGTAAGTACTAACTTACAAAAACTCGTGGCTAGGTAATAACAGCCGCACGGGTCGATCCATCAGGTTAAGCTACGCTTGCCGGGGTTGGTCAGTGAATGGGTGACCATCTTTACATACCGAGACTCCTCCGTGCCTCGGAAAGCACGTTAAGCCGTTGGTCCCGGCTGTCATTCGTGGATCTTTGACAGTCGTTACGGGTCGTCAGAAGCCCGAAAGTCTGACAACCAGTCTTACCAAGGGGTATCGTATTACCCAGTTACTGGGTTGTGGAGGTCAGATAGACAGTTGCTCCATGTAAAATACTGGTAATCAGCTGCATCCGGTTAGACTGGAAGTCGACCCCAACATAGTTGGGAAAAGGCTAGGCAGATTGATTGACTTGCGAAAACAAGTATATGAAGATATTTTCTTTCCATTTGTTGATTGACTTACAAAAACAAGTATATGTAGATTTTTCTTTCCATTTGTAGTATGATGTTAACTTTATTTGAATAAATTTGTAATTTACGTGCTTTTCTTGGTAAGATCAAATCCATTTAGTTGTTAATTTTATGTCATTTACATTTATAGAAAATGGTGATCGTCTTGGACATCTCATTTAATGGTCTAAGCTCCTTTGAATGTTTTGAGAATGACTGCAATATTGCAATAAGAAAATAAACAAACTGTACTTAAATCTTTGCTATGTTGGACATGGCAAATGCAACATAAGTATTTCAAAGTTATCTTTTGTTAATATATGCGCATGCGATGACAACATTTTTCATCGATTTTTCTACTCGAGCATAACTCATCTGCACCACCACTGTAAGCAAAAGTTTGCTTTTAAGGGGGATCCACAGTAATAGCTGCGAAATTCATATTTTCTTAAGTTTTTTGCAATTTGCAGGTCATTATCAGGTTGTATGTTGATAAAAAATATGATTCGCAGCTAATACAAATATGTATTTAGATAATTATAACCATAAGAATCATTAATACATTTCTTAATAGACTTTTTGGAACAAATCTAACTTAGAAAGATTTATTGATGATTCTTATGGTTAAAATTATGTAATAAATAAATAAATAATAAATACACAAGTACATGTTCTTTGTTATCGCCGCGTATCATATTTTTATCAACATATAACCTGATAAGGAGCTGCAAATTGCAAAAAAAACGGAAGAAAACCTAAAAAAATCACGTTATACTGTCTTAGTAAAACACAAGTAGGTATGTATAAAATAAAACCTCACCTACACAACGCAGTGCACTAATTAACTTCATAGTTGACCACGCAAAACTAATCACGCGCTGCAGGACTAATCTTAGAAGTAGGGATGCATTGATACGCCTTTATGTGTCGATACCGATACCGATACGCTTATTAAAATAAATAAAACACAATTTGTATTAATTTTTTAGGGTTCCGTACCTCAAAGGAAAAAACGGAACCCTTATAGGATCACTTCATTGGTCATCTGTCTGTCTGTCTGTCTGTAAGTCTGTCAAGACCCTTTATCTCAGGAACGAGCGGAGGTATCAAGTTGAAATTAATACCAAATACGTAGGACTATGGTTCCTTTGAGTTCTTAAAAAAATCAAGTTTCTAAGTCAACGCAAAAAAAGTACGGTCATTTATGCAACATATTTTGATACTTGCAAGTAAATCATAACCATAGGGTACTTCCCGTTGACCTAGAATAATGAAATTTGGCAAGAAGCAAGGTCTCACAGCACAAGTAAAGGAAAAAGTCCGAAAATTGTTAATTTACAATCTTATCACTTAAAAAACATACTTATAACATACTTTGTTTTTGGAATAAATTCTTTTCAACTATGGAAACTTTCATTGTGCGTTGTCCGACACGTAGGTACTTGGCCAGTTTTTTTAAATTCATTAAAACTACAATTAATAATTAAGGTTAACAGTGTGAGTAACTAAAATTAACCTTAATAAGATATTGTTTAAAAAACAAAGTATTCCCAAGTTTTGCGATTAGAATTAGGTGATTTCGTTTCATTTAATTTGATTTCATTTCTTGAAGGTCAAAGTTGACGATTCTGAAGGTGTGTTCAGATTGATGGATGCGCCCATCTTTTGGGCACTCTTCCAATACTTACAATACTGCACCAGCTAGCTTCCAATTGTAACGCTGATACATTTCTATTATCGATGTTCATATATGACTAATTAAAAACACCTGCGTAATAACTTTAGAGAAGTGAATGTTAATTATTACTAATCCCATGGAATCTAGTGACTGCGCCCCATATTTGGAAGTATGGCAACGTGTTACCTAGAAGTTTATCTTTAACAGTCTATATCTTGTTACTACATTATGAATCTGTGATGTCAGCTAGCGTTAGGTAAATAGATTATACGGTGAATTATTATTATTTATTTCGTTTATTTATTTTCTTAGGGCTGCAGAGATAGGAACTCAAAACTCAAAAAACTCAAAGCATAAATTTCAAATAAACCAATTACAGGCACTTTTGAATTGTCAATGGGTCGGTCAGTCAGAAAGATGAAGCTACACACATCAAAAGTGTCTAGGGATCAAGCATTTTTATGCGGATTTCTTGAGATTGAGATGTGGCTTTGTAATAAATTTATGATTTTATAAATTTATATGGATCCTTTTTGGTGCATTTCATAATTTGAATCAGGAACTGTGAATCAAATTCGAGTAAAAGATGAAAATCAGCTGTCAATATTTTCCCTATAAAAACATACAACGCATTGAAGACATTATTAGTGCTACTGTTTCCCTACTACTGATTAAAACCAACGTTATTATGGAGCGGCGACGTCATTTAAGCAGGGAAGAAATGCTCAGAGCCGTGGGAATGATAGAAGCTGGTTCCCGGCAACGTACTGTGGCTTTAGCTCTGAATACAAGTCAGAGTGTTATCAGTCGACTTTGGACACGTTACCGAAGCACTGGTACCGTGGCTGAGCGCCATGGAGGACGGTATCGCTGCACCACACGGAGACAAGACCGATACATTCAAATCTTAACTCGAAGAGCTCCAACTATAACCGCCATGATGTTAGCCGTGAGGCTTCATCACTCTTCAGGGAACTTAATTAGCGACCAAACAGTCAGAAACCGCTTGCATGAAGTGAACATTCATTCCCGAAGGTACCACCTATAGCAATGCACAATCGTAGGATTCGATATCAATGGGCTCTTGAACACAGAAATTGGGCAGAAGAACAATGGCGTTTCGTGTGCTTTTCTGATGAGTCTCGTTTTGGTATGAGACCGGATACAAGACGTATACGACACTGGAGAACCCCTGGACGCCAACAGCGATTAAAATCCTGCCAGGAAGTCCATCCTTATAGTGGTGGAACCATCATGGTATGGGCGGGTATTTGGATCGGCGGAAGAACTGAGTTGATTTGGATCAGAGGCAACCTCAACGCTCAAATTTATGCTGAGACGATTGTATCAGACGTCATCGTTCCTCTACAAGTGCAAATCGGTCCCTTATTTCAGTTAATGCATGATAATGCACGACCGCACACCGCAAGAGTTGTAAGACAGACTCTCGCCGCAGCTAACATCAATGTCCTGCCCTGGCCTGCTCAGTCGCCAGACTTGAACCCGATTGAGCATGCATGGGATATGCTACAGAGAAGAGCTCTGCCGAATATGGAGGGTATCCAGTCGCAAGAAGACCTTTTTTTGTTGTTGCAACGAACATGGGCGGCCATTCCACAGCGTGATTTGGATGAACTCATTTTGAGTATGCCAAACCGATGTTCTTGTGTTGTTAGTGTTCGCGGTAGAAACACGGATTATTAATTGTTTAAGTTACCCAATAAAATTTTAAAGCAAACTGTTATTTCAGTCTTTTTTTCGAACTTTAATGTTAGTGGTTCAAATGTCAAAAATCCCTTTATTAGGAAAATGGCAAATTTCTTTATTAATGCAAAGGTGACTTGGTTTATCGTTACTGTGACAAACGAAAACACTTTATTTGATGAATCCTTAAAGAAAATTTTAATTAATATCAATCAGGAGAAAAGTTATTGCAAAAATATATGTTGATCCCTAGACACTTTTGATGTGTGTAGTTGCCCATTCCAAAGCGTAGTAGATCCCTATGGAGAAGAACGGGCAAGAAACTCCACGGACACTCTTTTAAATCATAATATTTTTACAAAATATTGGTTACATCGTTCATGTTGAAAATATACATGTGAGAACAATGTAGAAAGACGTGCACGTTAAAAAGCGTCCGTAATAAAAAGATAAAAACTAAAACAACTAAATTAAATATTAAAATTAAAAATAAGCCATGGCAGCTAAGAGACGACCAGTCCCAACTGATGGCGCCCGTTGACGAACATGACACATGGATCAGCACCAATTAGCTCAACCATTTTGAAGGGAACTTAATGATCCAACACACACGCCACCACCAGCGAGACATTTGAGTGAGCATGACATACTCTCAACCGCCAGGGCACACTCAAGTCAGTGAAAGACGTACCCAGTAAGAGGTAGCTTAATAGTAGCTACATAGTGCTCACACATGTGCTTTGCAATTATATAATACTAAGAGATTGAATTTAAACAATGCAAAGAAAGTTTTTTAAAAACCTTCTCATAATGCGAGCCGTATCAAGGAGTACCCTGCCTTCTGAATCAGGCCCTTGATCCAACCGCCTAACGATAGCCTCGAGAGATGTTGGTCGAGGCTTTTGGCCATCAGGCCATTGGCCGTTACGACAATCGGCACAATGACAGCCGAGCTCACATTCCACATGTCAACAACCTCGTGAGCTATGTCGATATATTTTATTTGTTTCTCTTTCTCAGCTTTCACGAGGTTCTCGTCATGTGGAATGGTAACATCGACTATCATTGCGTGGCGCACTAACCGATCTATCACCACTATATCAGGTTTATTGGCGACAATAGTCCTGTCAGTAATGATAGACTGATCCCAGTACAAAGTGACATGGTCATTTTCGAGAACTGGGTCGGGCGCATACTTGTAGTATGGTACTTAAGAGTCGACAAGTTTATATTTCAAAGCAAGTTGCTGGTGGATAATCCTAGCTACTTGTTTATGCCTGTGCAAGTACTCGCCGTTAGCCAGACGAGAACAACCGGAGATAATATGTCTGATGGACTCACCCGGACGGTGGCATGCCCGACACACGTCAACCGTCCCGTCCTTCATAATATGTCTCCGATAGTTATTCGTCAAGATAACTTCGTCCATAATGGCACAGACGAAACCTTCAGTTTCCCCGAAAAGGTCGCCGAAACGTAGCCAGGATACGGACGCTAAGAAATCTACACCGGGCTCATGAAGAGCCCGATAGAAGCGCCCGTGGAGCTCCTTGCTTTGCCATACCTACTTGCGGTCATCGGTAGTAAGTAGGTACTACAGGTTTGCGACAGTTCTCTTTATTTATTTATTTATTAAGTTTTTTTTTTATATATATATTAAACGGTTGCTTATGTCATCCGCTTTCTTCGATTCGTCGGAATAATAGTGATTTTCTTCTAAATATGTACTTTTTATTATTTTCTTCTTATTTAGTATGTGTTCATACTTCGATGTTATTTCGGTGACAATAGTGTGGGTTTTACGTTTTTTCGACTGTATAATAACTACTTTGTTAATGCTGTAATGTATAACTGTTTTTTATCCCAAATAAATAAAATAAAATATAATTAATTTTTTTTTTTTATTTTTTTTTAAGTAAGTATCTATGTTTGTTTACACTGGAATTAAGTTTCGCCCTGGCATTGTTTAGCAGTAGGTGAGTTGTAAAGGTTAGACTGTGGTCGGGTTGTGTAATTGTTATAATACTTAGGTAACCTGTAATTGTTTCACTGCAGGGTGAAGGCATCTTCTCAAACAAGATCTAGCAATGACCAGGCTTGCTCACGACCTTAAATTAGCCGACCAAGATAATTTATGGTGGTCCACTGGTAACGGCCGCGACTTACAAGTTGTTGTAGGTCGTAGGGTCGAACCCAGACAGGCGCTTTACTTTGTGTAAATTGTTTCATCGCCACTGCTGTCAAAACGGTGAAGGAAAACATTGTGAGGAAACATGTCGAACCAAAAATTCGAAGACATGTGACATCTAACAACCCGCACTAGGCCCGCGTGGTGGATTAAGGCCCTCTCATCGAGAGGAGGCCTGTGTCCCAGCAGTGGAACATTATAGGCCGATTATGGTATGCTTGTGCTAAGAAAATTTGACAACAGGTTGAGATAGGAGCCTTTTTGGCCTCGCACAGGTTTTTTTTAGTTTTATTTTTTTTGTTTTGTAATGTTTATTTCGTTACTTTTATGTATGCTCCTATATGCTGTATTTCCTGTGCGTGTCCCAAACAAAATATTTTTCTTTCTTTCTTTCTTTCAAATGCGGCCCACCCTGCCAGGTCTCGCGTTTGTCTTAACCCTTTCCGGTTTAATGGTTAGTGCTACTAACCACCTCTTTCAGATTTTTTTATTTCGATAGCGCCATCTAGTAATGAATAGTTGAAGTATAACATAAGCAAACGCAACTTGCTTGACATATTACAACCGATTTCTTTTTTCCAATTTTTCTATGCTATGATGTGATAATTGATACGAGAATTAATAAAAAAAAAACAAATCTTTGTTTACCTAAAAGTGTGACTCAAAGAGTTAAGGCGCTATTCCACCAGGGTGCGACACTATACTGCACAGTGTTCGGTTTCTTTCAGTGGACTCGCTCATGTAAAAATTTACAAAATGTATGTGCTGCACTGTACGTTTAGGTTACAAAATTTACGTGGGATACAGCTTTACCGGTGGCAACATAGTCTAACGGATCTGCAGCTCAGAACGTGAACTGTTGGAGTTCTTCACAAAATGTTTGGAAACAAATGTGCTGATAATAATTTTGGTGCAATCGCGCCTTTAGCACCGTTCAAAACCGTCAAAGCACCTTTGCCTAATTAGCTTGGCTAGTCAGATACGTAGTAACTCCTTATACTGTACTGGTATTCAGCTGGATTCGGTTAGACTGGAAACCGATCCCAACAGAGTTGAGGAAAAAACCGGCCAAGTGCATGCCGGACCACGCACAATGAAGGGTTCCGTAGTTGGGATGAATTTATCCCAAGAACAAACTTAACACTGTAGTTAAAAAAACATGGTCTCCCATACATTCCAACTGCAAATGTAAGTTGGTTGACTGTTACTCGTAAACTTGAAAAGCCTCTTAGCTATGATAGTTTTCCTTTTATCTTCGTTATATATACTACTACTGTGAATTTTTTCCCCCATCCAAAACTAACCGTTTAGCTGGCAGGGGGGAGGACACTTGACTCTAACAAAAATTGATGAATATATATATTCCATGCCAAATTATACCTTTCTAGTATTAAGAGTCTCTGAGCTAAGCTGCGGACGGACAGACGAACGGACATAGCGAAACTATAAGGGTTCCTTGTAGACTATGGAACCCTAAAAAGCTAGGCAGATGATGATTATTTGATTATTCAGTAATTCTTGGACCTGAAATAGCATCTCTATAAGGCTAGAGATGTTATTTCAGGTCCAAGACCTATCTCAACGATGCTTCCACTCCATTCCATTCTTCTGCACCCCGTACATTAATCGAAGCAACATATCCTGTATTTACAAACATGTCTCCTGTTATAACTTCACGTTTACAAGGGATCAATTAGGATTCAACTGCTAACGCGTTAAATCCGGCTGCGCTTGCGGTAACGTTAGCAAGGGAACTCGTAACTGTTACGTATGTGTATCAGTCTTTATAAAATATATATTATCTGTGGTATTTCCGGATCCTGTTGTCTTGTCACCGACTCCGATCGCTCGTCATGCAATGGCTGAATACACGATACATAAAATAGTCTGGTCGTCTTATTTATTTATAATATCTGGCCACCCGTCGTAACATGGTGTCAGAAGATACAGAAGAAAAAGAAGTCACAAAAAACCACAAAAGTAAGTGCCGCAAACAGTCAAAAAAAAAAAAAAAAAAAATTTCGAGTAAAACGTCGCCGCGTGGTCCAGCCCTAAAATGCCGGAAAATAAAAACGCAAATAATACAAGTTATCCCCTGCCGCCGAGTAATTTCAGCTTAGATATCAACAACTCGAACATGCCATTGGCTTGGAGAAATTTCAACACAAGTCTAGAGATTTACATGATAGCCAACAATTTAGAAGAACAACCAGACAAACGAAAGGTAGCCATTTTACTACAAATCATAGGCCCAGACGCTCTTCAGATATTTTACTCGTTTAACATACAAATTGACAAGATCACCTATAAGGATTTACTCGCCAAATTTGAAGACTACTTCACACCACGTGTCAATATTTCCGTCGAAAGACATAAGCTGTTCAACAGAAAACAAGGTCCAGATGAAGAAATTGAGACATATGCCACGGATCTCAAGAATCTAAGTATCCAATGCAATTTTGAAGGTCTTGCCGATGATATAGTAAAGGACATATTCTCATGGAACTTAAATTCATCTTGCTCGAACATCAGAGAACGTATCCTGATCGAGAAACCATCAACATTTGATGCCGCCGTCAGTCTCGCTAAAACACTAAGAAATACTAGGTTACAGGCTAAAGCTTTATCAAGCCAAGAAGTAAGTGTCGTTGCCAGTCGTCAATCGCATCACAGTCGCCAAACACATCGTAGTCAAGAGAGTCGCAATCAAAAAAGTCACAGTCAAAGAAGTCACAGTCGTCAAAGAAGTCATAGCCGTCAAGAAAGTCAAAGTCATCAGTCTCAAACAAGTCAAAGTCGTCAATCAAGTAAAGCATCGTCCAGTCAAGAACCTCAATCCAAACAGTCAACCAAGAATTGTTCCAGATGTGGTCAAGTTCACCGAACAAAATGTCCAGCCATAGGAGTCATCTGTAACAACTGCCACAAGCCCAATCACTTTGCCAAGTGTTGCCGCAGCAAACATGTGAGATCCATAGAAGAAGAAGAAGAAAGTACGGGTACTGATACTTATTTTCTAAATAGTCTTTTCACTAATGAGATTTCTGTCAGCAAAAAAAACCCTTATCATACAACTTTGTCCATAAATAGTAAGAATGTAGACTTTTTACTTGATACAGGTGCTGACACTAACATTTTATCATTTAACTCTTATAAAAAACTTAATTTGCCATTGAGTAGTTTAAAGAAAAGTAGTCACAAACTATCAACCTTTAGCGGTGAAGTATTACCGACTGTAGGTCAATGCATTCTGTCTGTCACACATAACAACAAACTATACAATGTTAATTTCCACATTATAGATATACCCTGTAGGAATATTATTGGTCGCAACAGTTGTGAGAATTTAAAATTAGTTAAAAGAGTCCATAATGTCCAATTTCATGAGTCACTCAATGTATCACAGCTTGACAAATATAAAGATCTCTTCTCAGGAATAGGTTGTCTTAAAGATTATGAATGTCATTTGTCAATGAAGCCTGATGCTGTACCGTCTATAGATGCCTGTCGTAGAATTCCATTCAGTCTCTTAGAACAATTAAAAGAAGAATTAGCCATGTTAAAAAAAAATCAAATTATAGTCAAAGTCGAGGAACCTACTGAATGGGTAAGCTCAATTGTAATTGCATCAAAGAAAAATGGTAAACTACGCCTGTGCATTGATCCAAGAAAACTTAATAAAGCCATTATGCGTCCTCATTATCAATTTCCAATTATTGATGAAATTAAATCCAGCCTCTCTGGTTCACAATATTTCACTACCCTAGATGCAAACAAAGGTTTTTATATGCTAAAGTTAGATGAAGCTTCCTCAAAACTATGTACATTCATCACACCTCAAGGTAGATATAGATTCCTAAGACTTCCCTTCGGGATAAATGCAGCCCCAGAACTGTTTCATTCCATCATGACAAATAGATTCAGTGATATTCCAGGAGTCAAAATCATGATGGATGATTTCCTAATTTACGGTCAAACTAAACAAGAACATGATTTTAGGTTAAAACAAGTCTTAGATAGAGCTAGAGAAATAGGAATAAAATTTAATAAAGACAAGTCTAATATATGTAAAAGTGAAGTCAAGTACCTAGGACACATCTTTTCTAAAGATGGTGTGAGAGTTGATGAAAACAAAGTGAAAGCCATTTGCAGTATGCCACCACCAACAAATGTCACAGAATTACAAAGGTTTTTAGGTATGGTTACATACTTAGGCTCATACATAGAGAATTTGTCAGATAAAACTTCTAATTTAAGAACACTTCTGTCTAAAGATAATGAATGGTCTTGGCAAGAGAGACATAATGTAGAATTTAATGAATTAAAGGAATGTATAACAAAAGCCCCTGTCTTGACATATTATGATCAAAATAAACCAATTACACTGTCAGTTGATTCGTCTAAAGATGCCATGGGTGCAGTGATTTGCCATGATAAACACCCCATAGCATATGCTTCAGCTTCATTAAGCTCATGTCAACAGTCATACTCTCAGATTGAGAAAGAGCTGTTAGCAATCCTATTTGGTTGTACAAAGTTTCACCAATATGTCTATGGTCGCCACACTTTAGTTGAAACAGATCACAAACCAATAGTATCGCTGTATAAAAAACCAATTTATAACATTCCACCCCGTCTTCAAAGAATAATGCTAAGATTACAACCATATGACCTGAACGTAACTTACAAACCAGGTAAATATCTTTATGTAGCTGATACTCTGTCTAGAGCAGCTTTACCAGAACAGTCATTACATGATCTAGATTCTGATCTAGATTTACATGTCAATTTAGTCATTAGATCACTGTCAGTTAGTCCAAATAAACTTAAATCTATTCAAGAACAGACTTCCCAAGACAATGAATTGTCACTCTTAAGTAAATATTGCATAACAGGTTGGCCTGAACATAAAAAATTGCTTCCAGACATACTTAGGCCTTATTTTCCTTTAAAAACCGATATACATATAATTAATGGTATTGTCTTCAAAAACAACAGTGTCATTATACCAGTAGCCATGAGAAAAGACATTTTGAAACAGATACATGAAGGTCACCAAGGTATTCATAGTTGCCAAAGATTGGCAAGAAATCTAGTATACTGGCCCAATATGTACTCTGATATAGAAAAATATGTTAATAATTGTCATAACTGTCTCACTAACAGACGCAGCAATTCCAAAGAGTCACTACAGCCCCATGAGGTAAAACCAATCCCTTGGAATAAAGTCGGAGTTGATCTATTTGATTTCAATTCAAACAAGTATGTCATAGTCGTAGATTATTTTTCCCAATATGTCGAGCTTGTAAAGCTAGCAGGTGGTTCTACTGGTAAAATTGTCATTAGTCACCTAAAGTCTATATTTTCCAGACATGGAATACCCAACATTCTAATTTCAGACAATGGTCCCCCATTTAACTCAAAAGAGTTTAATCATTTTGCTTTAGATTGGCAAATACAACATATTACATCAAGTCCCTATTATCCACGGTCTAATGGTCTTGTAGAAAGAACCATAGCCACGGTTAAAAACATATTAAAGAAATGTCTTACTGATAATACAGACCCTCATCTAGGATTATTACAGTATAGGAATACACCTAAAGAAAATATGTATTCGCCTGCCCAATTACTAATGTCCAGGACACTCAGAACTAAACTTCCAGTCTTAGAACAAACTCTGAAACCTAAAATACCTAACTACAGGTCTCTAACAAATAAAACTCAAATAAAAGTGAACAAATCACAGATTTATTATAATAAACATACTAAACCGTTGTCTTCCCTAAACATTGGTGATAAAATTTACTTCCAGAAACAGCCAGACAGTATTTGGACACCTGGTACTGTGTCAGACATAGGTCCACAGCCTAGATCATATACTATTGTCTCCCCGGAAGGTACTTTTCGCCGTAATCGCCAACATATCCTACAGCCAAAACATTCACCAACTGAGTCCACTCCTAGTAGAAGAAGTTCACTTCAATCCCCATCAGTTCCACTTGACACTGATCCACCGTCGCCTTCCAATATACTGCCGTCGTCATCTCCATCTAATTATCAATCTCCTTGTACAAGTAATCCTGTCCAAGAATCTGAAACAAAAACAAACACATCACATACACCAAATAAACAAACTCAACACACAACTTATTCTTCATTCGGTAGAGCAATAATAAAGCCCCGAAGATTTTGAAAATTGGTCTAGATTAAGTTCTTAATTTGTACTTAGTTTTAATTTAATATACTAAATGTATTGTTTGTTGTACAAGCATTGTCAAACCTAATTTTGTTTTGTTAGTAGCTGTCAAAACTTAGTTAAGTCAATTTGATAGACGTCACTGTCAGAACTGTCGCAATGTAAATGTCAGTCAAGTCAACTTGTCACTTCTTAGAGATGTTCCGTTCCACTTAGTCTACTAGTATATAAGAATTTTGTTAATGTTAAAAAAAAAAAAAAAAAAAAAAAAAAAAGAGTATACTTACGTACCATGTTCCACGTAATGATTCCATTTTCTTTTCTTAATAAGGGAGATGTTACGTATGTGTATCAGTCTTTATAAAATATATATTATCTGTGGTATTTCCGGATCCTGTTGTCTTGTCACCGACTCCGATCGCTCGTCATGCAATGGCTGAATACACGATACATAAAATAGTCTGGTCGTCTTATTTATTTATAATATCTGGCCACCCGTCGTAACAAGATTGCAAATCCAAAGCATTATTTTTAACTGTCTTCAAAATAGGAGGAGGTTTAACGTTCTAATATATGTTCGTCTGTATGTATTTTTTTTTTAAATGTATGTTCATCGTTTTCTCCGTGATTACTGAGCCGACTTACGTCATTCTTTTTTCACGTGGTAAAGGAAGCAAACGCGGTTGCCCCGTAAACATTTTATTAACTTTGGTTTGGTAGCTCTTCAGTAAGCTTCAATAATACGTAGATATTTAATTCCACTTTCTGGACGTTGATGATGTTATAAAACTTCCTATCAATGTTTTTACATATCAAGTAGTGGTAGGTACATACGAATTTGTGTGGCGTAGGTACTTACAACAATGCCACAAAAATTTTAAAATATATTTTTTTTACAAATAAATACTCCGACTCTGATACAATTTTTAGTGTTCTTTTTGGAAGTCGATTGTTTTTCTTTTATGACGTTTTTATTTTTTAATAATCCGTTTAGGACTTTTCCATATTCGTTCATGCATTTTATTTAGATTGGAAAATCACTTTTTTTGGTAATGTTTCCAATTTTCCATAAATTAAAAAACTAATTCGGACTATTAAGAACGTTTTAAAACAATAAATACTTAGCCAAATCGGTCCAGCCGTTCTCAAGTGATACGCTTAGGTACCAACGAACAGCATTTAATTTTTATTATTTCCTGTATTATAAACACGGACCAGAAAAAAAAAAGAAGGACTCCGCGCCACGCATATCGAAAGTGAAGCACAGTAAGTATGCCGGGACCGTTTGTACAAACACGCCTCACGCACACATTTACATCATAGTAGGTATGCCGACCGGCCGCCATTACATGACACGACGCCGACGGCGTCTTTGTCAAATCACACACACAGAGATCGGTACGGTGCTTCACTTTCGATACGCGTGGCGCGGAGTCCTTCTTTTTCTAGTCCGTGGTTTATAATTATATAAATCACAACAACAAATGAATACTGCAATAATAATATGACAGTGGGTCAGTAATTAATATTACACAACGTTTAATTTTAAGATAGACCTACAATAAATGCGTAGAAAGTGTCCGCGATATATTATGTTATGTTACTGAACCAGTAATTGTAACTCGGTTACCCAATAGTTACTGGGTCAGTTAAATGGTCTTACAAACTGCTTTTGTAGTACTTCCTGTATAATAACTTCTGTGCGAATGTACTTAAATTACAACCCTTTGTAAGTGAGAAATAAGGGTACTCGTGGCTAAGTAATAACAGCCGCACGGGTCGATCGATCGTTATCGTTAAATAAAAAAATGAAATAAATAAACCATTTATTTCAGGCGACACTGGCCCATAGATAAATACCTTAACCTAAACATACATATTTGAATATAAACAAAATTTGTGTTAATAAAATAGGCTTAAGACTATGTTAAGCTACGCTTGCCGCGGTTGGTCCGTGGATGAGTGACCATCTTTACATACCAAGACTCCTCCGTGCCTCGAAAAGCACGTTAAGCCGTTGGTCCCGGATGTCATTCGTGGATCTTTGACAGTTGTTACGGGTGGTCGGAAGCCCGAAAGTCTGAGTATCGTATTACCCGGTAACTGGGTTGTGTCAGGCAGTCGCTCCATGTAAAATACTGGTATTCAGCTGCATCCGGTTAGACTGGAAGCCGACCCCTACATAGTTGGGCAAAGGCTAGGCAGATGATGACGGATGTGAGAAATAATAGTTAGATTATTGTGAAAATAAAACTTATAATATTATTTTACTGCCTAAAGTAAAGGCTTCTTCAAACAGACGCGATACGCGACGAGAATCGCGCCTGTTTTTAAAAGCCTTAAATGTAGGTACTGTTGACGTCCCATTCCCGGTGCTGTGGACAAACAGTGTAAGAACGTTAAGGCTGCGTTTCCATCAGAAATGAACGAGGATGCGTAGCGAGGGATGTGTGTAAAACTAACCAATAACATCGCTTCATTTTCATAGCTTGAGCTAAGCTAGTGTTCTTATTTGTTGGTTTTACACACATCCCTCGGTACGCATCCTCGCTCATTTCTGGTGGAAACGCAAGCTGCGTTTAAAGCTAAAGAAAAAAGAAGGATAAAGCTTATCCACCGCCACGTCAACAAGACCTCATCGAGAACGAGATGACGGCGCCGAAGTAGCGATACATACATTTACCTACTACGGCCGCGTGTCCACCGCACGCACCGGGACGTTACGTTCGTTTCGAATAATCTCGTATCTCCTTGACGTCCCCTTGACGTTGTGCGATGGACAAACAGCAATGACATCATCATTGACAAACGGTGTATGGCACTCCGCTTGACATTGTACCTATACTCCATTTGCAATAAGAATAGACATTTAAATAACCCTTTTTTCAGTCCGTTCAACCGATTTTGACTTCTATTGCGTTGGTAGCATGACAAATAGCAGCTGCAGTACACAGTTTGTGTTATAACCACTTTTTTGCCTTTAATGCTATCCTCAAGCCTACGGAATAGAAGTCAAAATCGGTTGAGCGGACTGTAAAGAAGGTTTGTATAAACGTCTAATCTTATTGCAAATGGAGTTTAGCTATTCGTCAGTGAAAGATTTTTCGAAATCGGTTCAGTGCTTCCAGCGATTTCCTCCCTACATCGAAACTACCTCATAATAATATTAGCATAGAAGACATACATACATACATACCTGTACACTTTAATTAACCGACTTCAAAAAGGAGGAGGTTCTTAATTCTAATTCGTCGGAACCTTTTTTTTATTATTATTATTTTTTTTTTATGTATGCTCCCCGATTACTCGAAGATGGCTGGACCGATTTGGATTTTTTTTTTTTTTTGTTTGAAAGGGTATACTTCCCAGGTGGTCCCATGATTATCAAGTCAGGATCTGATGATGGGATCCTGGAGAAATAGAGAGAACTCTTCCAATTTTATAGGCACACTTGAAGCGATTTGGTTATTTTTTGGAACAGTACTTTCTCGGAGTGGTCCCATTTCAATTTGGTGAAGATCTGATGAAGAACTTCTGAGATAGGCAACGGAACTCCTCAATAAATGATAGCAAATGGACTGGGATTGCTGAAATCTCATGTCTGTCTATTGTTTACACCAGTTCATAACATAACATCACGCCAGTACGCTGTGAAGGGGTACGCACGTGTAAGCCACTAAAAAGTGAAAAATAAAAACTTTTTTACAAAAAAATACAACCGACTCCAAAAACAACACTACAAACTGAAAAATAAATTTAATTTCGGAAGTCGGTGGCAAAAACGAAAATACATTTAATCAGACACCGACTTCCGAAATTAAATTTATTTTTCACTTTGTAGTGATGTTTTTGGAGTCGGTTGTATTTTTTTGTAAAAAAGTTTTTATTTAATCAAGCAATTCTTATAACAGCAACTTTGTAAACTTGCAAATTATTTCAACAAAACTGTTTTAGCTCGTGCCAACTTATAATCTGGCCAACACGGTATTTATTAACTACTTCATAATTTATCATTACCTACAGCATACCTATTATCAATTACTCAATTAACGCAAAAGTAAACAAACTGGCTATCAAATAACAAATGCACCTGTTTTGCTATCTGTACGCAGATGCGCACGAGTTGCGTTTGTTGTCGTATCCCGGCTATAAATACTCGCGCGCAGCAGGAATGCTAAGTTTACCCGACTTTCTACTTGTATAGGGCAGTTCTATTGATGTTAAATTAGGTTTTAAACGTTTTAATATTACCAGCAACATTACGCGAATTTGTTCCAAACTGTGCACTATCTATCTACTTATCTATGATTAGACAAACGTGTAATCATAGACGTACTTACTCTTGTTTTAATCGAATAGTGGTAAGTACTTAGCATGAACACTAGGTACCTACATAATTACTAATCTTATGGTTAGACTAGAAATAAATAATAAACTGAAATAGAAATATGTTTATCAAGATACAAGACATATTTATTTTGTAAAACATGAGTAAAGTATACAGGTCTTATAATTAATATGTAGTGACATGTTTTGCCTGGTTTTGCCATTTTACATTATCAAGACGATTTTTGCATTGTCACAAGTAAAAACGTCAAGGGAAGAAAGTGGCGCCGCGAGAGGTCCAAATTAGGAACTAGTTTGTTTATATAGTGTTCGGCTGTTCAGTATGGGAATCCTACTAATATTATAAATGTGAAAGTTTGTATGTTTGGATGTTTGTTACTCAATCACGCAAAAACGGCTTAACGGATTTGGATGAAATTTGGTATACAGATAGTTTATAACATGGATTAAGACATAGGATACTTTTCATCCCGGTAGAAGGTTCCCGTGGGATAATTTCCGGCATACACGCGGGCGAAGCCGCTGGCAAAAGCTAGTTTGTTATACTTCCAACAGTTACACCAAAAATAATGATTATTTCTGATCTATTTAGTTAGCTCAGGGAATTGAATCCCAAGCTCATATCTAATTATCTCTTTAACAGAATTAGTGTTCATCCTAACTAATCCTTACTAGAATTATAAATACGAAATTGAGTTTGTTTATTAC
Organism: Cosmia pyralina; assembly: GCA_946251885.1. NCBI lineage: Eukaryota > Metazoa > Arthropoda > Insecta > Lepidoptera > Noctuidae > Cosmia > Cosmia pyralina. The sequence continues at coordinate 16,069,317 of OX276342.1, read as the reverse complement.
GCTTTCACGCTAAAACGACTGGAAGGAATTGGATGAAATTTGGGACTTGGGTAGATCATTACCTGGAGAAGGACATATAGGCTACTTTTCATTCTGGATCTCAAAAGAAGTCGCGGGTAACAGCTCAGCAGCTAGTGCTAAATATTGCGCAGTTCCTATCTACACTTCCAAAAACTGTGCAATGCAAATGCAACAAGATCAATAAAATTAACATCAGATTCATCTGCATTTAACTCTATAATAACTACTCCTTCTCTAAATTAACATGCATTTCGTATAAACGTATTCCACATATAATATCTAAGCTATTAACATCCAATTCACTAGCATTTAGTAATAATTTCAGTCTAAATCCGTCCATCTTATTTGAATTGCAACATTACAGTATCAAGTGCTATTCAGATTCAAGTGCTCTTGAGATGTAGTAAATGGGTTAATTAGTGCATTATGATTTTGATTGCAGTCTTAATAATGTTAGTTATAAGTGTTTAAGTTTAGATGCACTAAGATGTTTTGTTTGGAGCTAATTGAGATATTAATTAATTATATCTGTAAATTACAATCAAATATTTAAGTCTCCCACATGATAAATTATTCTTTTTAAGACGTAAAAGTCAATTTATATATAACTAATAACGCTGTGGTAGCCGCGAAATCCATTTTTTTTTTTGGGTTTTTAGCAATTTACACGTCTGTCTCAGGTTGTATCTTGATCAAAATATGATACGCGGGAATAAAACATATGTATTTATATAATTTACACGTCTGTCTCAGGTTGTATCTTGATCAAAATATGATACGCGGGAATAAAACATATGTATTTATATAATTTACACGTCTGTCTCAGGTTGTATCTTGATCAAAATATGATACGCGGGAATAAAACATATGTATTTATATAATTTTAACCATGAAAATCATCAATACATCTCTCTAAGTTAGATTTCGTGCAGATTCGTCGAACAAACGAAATCTAACGACTCTGCACGAAATCTAACTTAGAGACGTATTGATGATTTTTATGGTTAAAATTATGTAAATACGTATGTTTTATTTCCGCGTACCATATTTTGATCAAGATACAACCTGACACGGACCTGTACCTAAATTGCATAAAACGCAAGAAAATATGAATTTCGCGGGCTACCACAGCGCATCCTAAGGACGCTGTTACAAATGGGTAGTAAAATCATTACTTTTTTACACAAAAATATGTTTATTAAATAAAATGCTTTTAAAATGTTTTATGGCCGAATTGTTCATAGATGTGCATGGTACGATTCTGAACTATAAATATCATTTTAGGTAAATAAGTACAGTTTCTCAAAAAAGGTACCGAAGTAAAACAATTCGGCCAAAAAACATGTTAAGAATGCAAAGCATTTTATTTAATAAACATACTTTTTTGTAAAAAGTAATGATTTGACTACCCATTTGTAAGTTGTAACAACGTCCTTAAATCTTAGGTACATTATTAAATGAGCAATATTTATTTACTTATTGAGCAAGCCACACCAACGACATTTATTTACAAGGGTAACAATAGGTAATTACGAGTCTTCAATATTGTGTAAGAAATACATCACACACATGCACACAGAACAGATAAACTCTTCTAACTGTTCTGTGGGCATGCACAACATCCTAACTAATATTATAAATGCGAAAGTTTGTTTGTTTGTTTGTTACCGTTTCACGCCTAAACCACTGAACCGATCATCCTGTTTAGCATATACGTTGTTAGGTGTACAGTTATCATCCCGCAAAACGATTCTTATGATAATAGATGGCGCCACGTGTCTTTCGAATCATGATTGAATTATAATATTACAAGCAGAGTACAACCCGAATTGATTGTCAAATTCTAAATTAACGCGAGCGAAGCCGCGGGAAAAAGCTTGTTCATAATAATATAAAACGTAAACAACTATTCAATTATTTTTTTAAGTTTTTCAATATTAACAATCAAAATATATAAGTATATATGATACAAATATATATTTGTAATCACTTTTTCAAACGACTAACGAATTCGATGAAAGTTGCAATATAGGAGTTTACGGGGGCGAAAAATCGATCTAGCTAGGTGTCACATTTTTGAAGCCTACACCTACCTACCTAGCCGGCCAATAGTAAACGTAAATACTAGTGTACATAATCTTACCTATGTATTGAACAAATTGTTTAATTAACAGCTCAGAAAACATAAGTACCTACTTATGCAAGTAGGTAATACATTGTTATTGGGAAGTAAACAGGTATTTATAATGGTTTAGTTAGACATTGAACTATGAACTGACACTCCGTAAGCGCGGGCCACACTGAGAACGAAGCAAAACGAAGCTAAGTTCGTATAGCTTCGCTCATGTAGCTACCGCGTATTTTCATACTTCGGTTCGCACTGCGTACTATGAACCGAAGTATGAAAAGACGTGGTAGCTACATGAGCGAAGCCACAGAGCGAAGTTAAATAAACGTGTGACGACTCTTGTGTTTTGCTTTGTTCTCAGTGTGGCCTGCGCTTTCAGTGTGTTGTGGTTTTAAATCTTTATGCTTTTACCAAACTTACTTGCTTTTTTTAATGTTTTTTTTTTAACCTTCAAACGTTCTAAGAACATAGTCTGCGTTTTCTTAAGTAATTGAATAATTTTTTTTTAACAAAAAATCGTGGTTGATGTTCTACCTAAGTAAGTACAAACGATCCCAACTAGCAAAAACGTCGTATAATTGCAGTCTTATATGACTTCATGTTATAAAACGGTTATGTATAGGTATTTAGTTAACTATTACGTTAAATAGACGTTCATCTTACGATGTTTCAGTCACCTGACTTTAATGTATTATTATAAAGTTGAGTAAACGTTTTCAGGACTAACTTATACGACGTCGTATATTGGAAGCAGTGTATATGTTCAGAAAACGTTTTCGGGACTAACTTATACGACGTCGTATAATAGTGTCAGTGCATATGTTGAGTAAACATTTTCAGGACTAATTTATATGACGTCGTATAATGATTTCAGTACATATGTTGAGTAAACGTTTTCAGGACTAAATTATACGATGTCATACAATGGTGTAAGTGCATATATTCAGTAAACGTTTTCAGGACTAACTTAAACGACGTCGTACAATGGTGTCAGTGCATATGTTGAGTAAAAGTTTTCAGGACTAATTTATACGACGTCATATAATGGTGTCAGCGTTTAACTTTTATATTATTAAAACACCGCTTAAACGTTTTTGCAGGACCTTTATATGGACCGAAAAGTCGGTCTTTGTACTTTTATTTAACTTTTATGTAACGTTCAACGGTCATTGGCTGACTTCTATATAACTACTAAACGATATTAATGTCGTATAATTTGGGCCCTTTTCGCATTTTATAGACGTTTATACGTACGTTTTTGCGACCAATCTTAAAAACGTAACTGAAAATGTAAAACGTTAACTTGACTACTTATTATAAAACATTAATTTGTTAGTTGGGGAACAGACTGTTCAAAATGATCTAACAACTATGAAAATAAAATATTAACATGAGTCATTCATGAAATGTTTCAGAATGAAGTCAATACACGACAACTGTCATTCTGACAAGAACTTTATCCAATTGAGATAAAGTTTAATTTTCTTAATTGTTGAGATCATTTTGGACAGTTCATCCCGATATTTTTGACGCTGACTGTACCTATCTCGTTGGTCTAAGGGTCGTTAGCGCGACTGCTGTACGTGAGGTCCTAGGTTCGATTCCCAGGTCGGACAATAATTAATTGGGTTTTCCATCAGGGATTTCTCAATGGCAGCCCGGAGCCTGGTTTGGTGCCCGGTTGATGTGCCTTGCACCCTACATTACGTACATAACTGACGAATTATGGGTGTACTATCGGTAGACTTCTGCCTAAACCCTTCGTGGAAAACAGACGTTATTCAATTCAATTCAATCACTTAATTCGGAAATCATCCATATTGTATTAGTTAGTATTAGAACTTACAATCTACGTTAGTGTTAACAGGTTCCCTGTCCCCACATAACAAAGATTTTTCATGACGTAATGTCCAGCACTTTTTTTTTAAATTTCGCTTCTGTTAGTTATTTAAAAGGTATAGGTTTTGGAAACATGTCAGAGGTGTTTTAGACGTAAAAAACGTAAAAAAAAAACGTGGCAAGGCTTACTGTTTGCAATGTTTCAATGATGCACACTCAAATCCAGGGCGTGCAAATAATTAGTACACATAAAATTCGAATTTATACTCACCTTACCATTTTTTTTTCTATTCTTTTTGTATAATTTCAATAAATTTGCTAAGATAAATATTGTTCGTTTTATTTTTCTTCATACTAATTTACTGTGTAAAATTTATTTGCACAGTCATATCCGTATAAAAAAAATAAAGATAATTTACCTAACTTTTTTATTTTTTTCGACAGAAGACAATGTACTCCCTACGTCCCTATACTAAAAATTGCATAAATCCTGCTACGTCCAACAGAAATAAGCCTTTAAATTTGGTACTAATTTTGTTCATATATGATTCATGAACTTGTCAGTGTCGGTACAAAAAGTGTCACGTGAATCATATTTGATTCATCGGACAGGGAACCTGAATCAAAATTAAATTTAAATCAAATCAAATCAAAATTAAAATCAAAACTAAAATGATGAATACTTATGTTTTGTGATTAGATTCCCTAACTCAATCAAAATCCGAAGCATATTAAAGAAGTCAATTAAAAACTCCAAATTAAATTTCTTCTCTCCTTAGAAGCTAAACGACTTAAATGCACGTCTTGATAGCACATTTAATTCTATTCACATTGACACTCATTCAGCAGGCCAACTATAGGGCAAGGCCATATTTAATGGACGCACGGCTTTACGATTCAACTCGATAAAAAACTTGACTTCACTGCGGCGAGTAGTTTTTTAGAATCTTATAGCATCTTCTGAATTATTTATTAGCATTGTTAGATGAATTTTATACTTAGATTATTGGATGGCTAGGTAGGAATAAATTAAGTTTACAATTTAACAATGCAGTCTTTGACTCTTGTTTTAAATGTAGGTAGGTATATACGTACCGACAATGAATATCTCTAAGAAATAAGTCGAATATGGTAGAATTTGCACTAGAACCATAGTCATACCGTGAGTTGCACGAAACCAACATTAGTTTAACGGAGATTTTAAATTGATGCTGTCACTTTCTTTTTAACCGACTTCAAAAAAGGAGGTTATGTATTCGACCCGTATGTATATATGTTTGTTTGTCAGCGATTTTCTCAAAAACTAATGTACCAATTTTGATGATTCTTTCACTACCGTAATCTACATACTTTCAGGAAGGTTTTAGTATATAATACATTATATAATTATTCTTATGTACGAAGTTATATGCATAAATACACTGTATATCTCCGGCATTTCTAAACGGATTTTGATGATTCTTCTTTTCGTTCGACTTGGGCTTACCTAATTATGTAATTGTGTATTCAACTAAAAATTAAAAAATAAATTTACTTTAAGAAATGTAAAAACCGACTTCAAAACCAAAAACTAATAAAATAACTTTCATATATAAAACACTTCAACAGCTTCTGAAGTCGGTGTCATCAATTCATCAATGCACTTTAGCTTGACACCGACTTCAGAAGCTGTTGAAGTGTTTTATGAAAGTTATTTTATTAGTTTTTGGTTTTGAAGTCGGTTTTTACTTTTTCTAAAGTAAATTTTTGATAAATAATGTAGGGATGGCATGAATTTAAAGTCTAAACTAATGTTCGTTTCGTGCAACTTAACGATAGGTACCTAAGCGAACATTTTATTAAAAAAAGCCTTTAAATTAAGCTATAGGTAGGTATGTATACAGATAGGCGTCTTGGTAAAAACGGTAATAACAAATGCGTGACTACAGTTAGATACTGAAAATATTTAGCAATTCAATGTTTACCCGAGATAAAGAAATTATATAGACCATCAAACGTTTGATGTATTTCCGTTTGTCCCTCGACTTCGTCCCTTTAAGGGGACGAACGTGAATTTGTTATTTGTTTCTCGATCGTCCCCTGATTTCGTTGGTGGGAACGAACGGGAATAATTTATTAATTTTTCTCGTGTATTCCCGTTAGTCCCCCTGATTTCATCCACCTAGGGGACGAACGGGAATTCGTTAATTTTATCCCCGAGGGGACGAACGGGAATACACCAAACGTTTGAGAAGAAAATAGAAGAGATACCGTTTCTAGCTTGTTCGTGCTACCGTGAAGCACGAAATAACTAGGCTACAGTAGTTATTTTATATAAACAGCAATGAAGTTTATAAGCAATTATAAAGTTACATAAATCAATAGTATATAAAATAGCATGTCATGATACAATTGACACATTTCCACCATTAAAATATGATACCTTCGTGCGCAGGATCATCACGTCATCTCAATTCTAAACTGCTACTCGATGGTACAGGGTGCGACGCGAAAGCGCGATGCGACTCTCGTAAAACAATTACTATGAAAACTTCTTGGAAATTGTTCTACTAGAATCGCGAGCAACGTCGCGTCGCGCCTGTCTGCGGGAGCTAAAGCTAAGCGCACATTACCTACAGCCGCGTGGGGTCGCAGTGTTCTGCAATGGTTAATTTTTATTCAATCGTCTCAATTTTGTGAATAATTAAGGGAAAGAGCGAGATATGCCCCAACACAAGTATTATTAATAACTTACTGGGGTTATCTCTTATTTTATAAACCATGTAACTGTTTGAGACTAATAAACATTTTTTCATTTTTTTCATAGAAAATGTACAAAACTAATGTAAGTACCTATACTCCATCGGTTTAGGTCATTCAATAAAGGTAAACAAATGTCCGGTTAACCGACTAAACTAAATACCTGTCACTTCAGTTATCATGCTACGACACAGTTGTACCTACTCTTCAATTTAGCAACTTTTCGTTGTAAGAGTACAACTGTGACAGCTAAAGTGACAGGTATTACGTTTAGTCGGTTAAACAGACACGTGGTTTTTTTTGTTTACCTTTATTTAATTACCAAAACCGATGGAGTATAGAACAATTTTGTAATGAGTTGCGGCACGCCCAAATCTGCGTCAGACTTAGGTGCAACCAGTCTGCGACCGATTGATGTTGCCGAAGGTCGTTGACGTGGATCTGTCGCAGCCAACTAACTTTAGCCTTTCAGTTAACAGCCTAGCCTTTGGAAGTAGCGCTCGCTCAGCTAACCCATTTGGTCAGGGGGTTGCAGTAACTAAGCCGTAGCTACTGCAACCAATTAGGCGTGGCTCGTGAGTCAGTTCCAACCTAACCAATAATGAATAGGTTAATTCAGGCCGCTAGTTAAACGGCTAATTACGCTAGTTGGCTGCGACAGATCGATGGTCTATCGATGAGCAACCGAACATACATCGATTTAGACGAGAGTTACTTGGGAATTTCATACCATTTGACACAATCGATTGACGTCGATCAACTGGTCAGTTGGTCTAGTTGGTCTGGACCTGGTTTTGCACTGGATCGGCCTGAACGCTCAATGCCATCTATTGGCCGCAGTCTGGTTGCACCTTAAAATGCAACCGACGTAATTTAGCAGTTCCCGTCATCCATGTCAAGGGCTAAACCAGTTGGTATGATCACTTGAAACGGTCATAGCTCTGATTAGGATAACAGGTTCTTGAATAAAATGTTATGAAATAGAAATACTTAACATTTATTAGCATAACACATCACACTAATATTATAAAGTGTGTGTCTGTTACTTCTTCACGCTCAAACGGCTGGCCCAATTTTGATAAAATTAGGTATGGAGGTAGCTGACGCCCTGGATTAACACATAGGTTACATTTATCCCAAAATATAAATAACTTTAATTTCGGAAGACTAAACACCAACTTCCGAAATTAAAGTTATTTTTCACTTTGTAGTGTTGTTTTTGGAAGTCGGTTGTATTTTTTTGTAAAAAAGTTTTTTATTTTCTCTTCTACTCTTGCACACGTTGTCTACATCTGTTTTTATCCTCTGTCCTATCGCAGGTATGCTGGAAGAGATTTCTTTAGAAATAAGCATCACCTTTGTACGTATTTTTCTGTTCATTTCGGTTGGTCTGTTTATTTGTGTGTACATAAGTGGTTAAATAAATAAATATTATGATTAGAACCTTGTAACCCGTTCACACTAGTAACGAGTTCACAAGCAACAGTACAACTGATACGTAGGTAAATAAAAAATTGGTACTATGGACACCTGATTTAATTTCCAACTTAATCTATATAAATAAAAAACAATTGCCAAAATGTAGGTAAGTATGTAGATATGCGCATCACTTCAGAACGGTTGCACCTATTTGGTTAATTCTTTTTTGTTGTGTTTGTAATTGTCAGGACAAAGTTTGTATGATGACAGATTTTTTTTGGAAAATTCATCGGAAAAGTTGGAAATTTGGATGGTATGTTTGTATGAAAACTGACAAACACACAGCTAAAACCACTGGAGATGAGATATGAAATTCACCCAGGTGACGCCCGGCATGAACAGCTAGTTGGTAATAAAACGACATTACTTTATATCCGAGGCCAAAATTAGAATAAATGAAAATTAAGTCTTCAAGAGTAAGATAAGATACTAAGATCATTATCGAAGTCTTGAAGGCGACAGATCTAAAAGTAGCAAGGTCTTTGAGCTAATGATCGTTTCTCACCTTAAAAAAAATAATTTGTGCCGCAACGCCCGCAACCATAGACCCGCAACTAATCTATTTAGTTCGCATTTACTTGACTGTGTTCTGATTAGAAATTCTCATTGTAAAATTGTGTGATATAAGAATTTGGTGATTGTTCTAACCTTCACTTATGGCTTTACCTTTTTTTTTTTTTTTTGTTCCGGGGTGGAAAATCCTCATGGCTGTCCCCCGCCCTGGAGTAGGCGGAGGGGTCTGTCAGACTCTTACTGACTAAAAACCACCCCGCTGTTCCCTTTACACACCTGTACCGAGGATCATTGGAACTTGTGCGCCTTCCACGATCCCCGGCTAGTGCCGGCCCACAATTGCGGGCCTCCTCAGGCCCGCGAGGGGAGTGAGGTGTAGGACTCCCCCCGCGACGTCCAATAGGGGCGCGCGCGGAACACTACGCGCCGCCGCCTCGGGTTCAGCTGGATGGGGGCCGGCGGACGTCCCCGAGTCCGCTGTCTCTTCGGACCTATCAAGCCTAGCCTAGCCCAGCCTTTTCCCAACTATATATTAAATAAATACATATTAAATACATAATTAAACAAATAAAACAATTAATTTAAATACTTCATTATCCACTTACACGATAATTTTCAATTAATAATATTATTCCTATGTATTATTAATAATAAATTCTAGTCATTAACAAATAAATAATCGTGCAATAAATTTAGTACAATAACCAAATATCAATAGTTTAAACATATTGGTACTGTAACAACAGAAATAACTAATTAAACAATATAGGTATACCTAACATTAAAAAGACTTACTTAAGCAGGTATTATTTATATCTTACTAGCTAAGAAATAAAGCCTAAACATTATTAAACTACTTAAATAAATAATAAAAGAAGCGCTCTTCCTCCTCTCTCCCACTATGCTGTGCCCGACAGGGTCCATAATTGTGTCATTAATTTTAAGCTTACCAACTGTTTTACATTATGGAATGCAATAAAGAAATGAGAATTGAGAACTATGTTGGGGTCGACTTCCAGTCTAACCGGATGCTGCTGAATACCAGTATTTCGATACTCATGCTCGCGTATTAGACAATTGACGCAGACAACAGACATCATAGAGACATTATCGCAGCAAAGAAGATTGCAGCAGAGGAGAATCAAACAAGGTTCAAAATCTATTCAACTCATTTGGTACATGGTTGTAGGTACCAAATGAATTTAACAGACTTTAAACTTTTTTAAGGCACCATATGGACACGATACACAAATAACTACCTTTAAAACGTTTAAAAACTTTATTGAACCTCCTAACCTTGACGGATGTTGATTGATGACGATCATTTTAGATGTACATGTTAACCAAAATCTTGTTCAAGCCTGTGAGTTCTTTTTCTTCCAATTTGTTCCGCACGCACCGTCACGCACGTTAGTATGGAAATTATGGAATGGAATAAGTACGGATTGATGATTTTTTCACTGTTGGCACATACATTAATAGTAAAGTACAAGTTTAAACCAACTGTTGGGTATATTTTTGTAAACCACCCCAGTAGAGCATGATTCCAGAGCCGCCAGACCTTATTTATTTTCTGACTATCAAAACATGCACCAAATCGAAATGGGAGATTGTACTCATCACTATGAACAACTTTTATTATGGGACCAAACCTGAAATCGTGAAAAAAAAATCAGCTGCTCCCTACATTTTGATGATTTTGATGTAGAAAATAAATATACCGAACAGACAGAAAAATAGACTGAACAGCAGATTTTATTTTCGCGATTTCAGGTTTATTCCATAGTTGTTCATAATAATGAGTTAAATCTCCCATTTCGATTTGGTGCGTGTTTTAAATTTCATCCTGTCTATACACATACCAACACACACACACACACACACACACACACACACACACACTCATACTAACACTATTGTTAGTGTGAACATTGAACGTAAACATATCTGCTAGCTTGGGCCGACATCGACAGCCAATTTTCAGGTATGGTACTAAATTTACGTAAAAATTTAGTACCTGATACCTGAAAATTGGCCTTCGGCCCAAGCTAGCAGATATGCGTAACTACTCTAACACTATTCTATCCCATTCATTTTGTTAATCAGAAAATAAGTAAGGTCTGGCGCCCTAGAATCTTGCTCTACTGAAGTGGTTTAGGAAAAAAGAAAATTAGGAAAATCCCAAAGAAACAGCGTCAGATGGGTCAGCTAGTTACCCGACTACGGCGAAGCAAAAAGGAGGGTTATGATTTTGACCGGTATTTCTACCGATCTATCGATTTGACCGGTGGTACCGGTTTGCCCGGTAAAGACAGACAAATTAAAAATCCGTCACAGGTCATATTATAGCATAAATCGCACAGATTAATGTGTGACTCCGGATTTTTAATTTGTCTGTATTTGTATTCAAATTTCAGATGAGAATATTTTCTTGTTTCATAATTTTTAAAGCGTGATTTTCCAGTACTTTTTCATAATAATCATGCCTTTCTTAATCTAATCGTTTTTAAATTGGCCGTTAATTTTATATCACCGACTTTAAAACCTACCACAGTTTATAAAACTAAGAACTTTCACTTCCTTATTACCTATTTGCTTTATTAAAACCTCGACTTTAATGAGCAAGTAACATATTTTTCAGAGTCTATTTCCTACTATAATTCGTTTAATAATCATCTACTTTTTTTATTTAAACTGACGTTAAAACACGTTACTTTATTACAATCGACCCAATTCATTAAAAAATGTGGAAAATTACCTACAAAACATTCGTTTGTTTGTCAATAATACAAGTACATAGTAACAAGGAAACCAGCACCCCAAATATCGGAGTTTGAATCAATTTGAAACAAAATGCTAATCCATTGCTTCATATGTTCGGAAAATTTGTCTGCTCGACAACGTAAATAACGCAATGAATGTTGTTGAACTGTCAAAATGAAACCAACTCCGATTGATAGTGTGTTACGCAATTAGGGTGCAGTTCTTGAATTGTTACCATTATTTTGCTCACAGCTGCTTTTATTTATGTGAAAAATCTATACATTACAATTATACATACACACAATAATTTTAAAATTGAAGTATCTGTTTGTAATGACAAAATAACAGCTTTTTATTCAATGCATGTGAAAGTATTTAGATATACGGTGCCTACCTACAAACAAAATTTTTAAAATTTTTGTCTGTCTGTTTTTTCCGGCTAATTTACGAAACGGCTAGACACACTTCGACGGGACACTGACTGACTGACCTATGGTTATATGGCCCGCGCAAAAAAAAAAATTAAAACCCTCAGACCAATAATTATTGGTCTGAGTTAAAACCTATGAAATTGTGAAGAAAATCCGATTCAAATAGGGAAGTATAGAGACATCCATGCGGGCGAAGCCACGGGCACCACACACAACCTCACAAGCAAGCAAGCAAGCTCACCTATAAAATTCATCACATCTTTTTTCACGGCATGAAATATATAAGTATTATTATCGGAACCTAACCTAGTTGGGAAAATAGCTAATAGATGTAGGTGGAAGATATTGATAAAAGAGTAGAACTTAATTAAGAGACCATACTTATTACTTTACTTTGATGTAAATACATCAAAGGATAGGATGGGATAGTACCTACCTATATGTATAAGGTAGCTAAGTACCTACCTACTTACATACTAGTAGTTATCTACCTCACCTACCTATCTATTTCTGTGAAATCAAATCAAATTGTTTATTTAACAAACAGCATTGTAGTACAAAGTAAATTAAAGGTTGGTAAATTAAAAAAAAATTAAGTGTACTAAAAAAAAAAAAAAATACAACGTGGTGAGGTGCTGCATGCCCAGCTGGGTTATAGAATAAATATGCTGTATAAGGGAGTACAGTGCCAGTCCCCATTGGGTATTATAATTAAATTGTACACAGTACCTTTTTTTTCTTTGTCCGAACCTTTTTTTTTTTTTTTTATGTATGTTCCCCGATATTACTCGAAGATGGCTGGACCGATTTGGATTCTTTTTGTTTTATTCGAGAGGGTATATACATCATAGTTGGTCCCATATAAAATTGATTAACTTTGCTTCGGTAGTTTTTGAGTTAGCTTCAATAATCAAGTTATGTATGTTCCCCGATTACTCGAAGATAGCTAGACCGATTTGGTTTTTTTTTTTGTTTTATTCGAGAGGGTATACAACACAGTTGGTCCCGTATAAAATTGATTAACTTTGCTTGGGTAGTTTTTGAGTTAGCTTCAATAATACGTATTTTTCCCCACTTTTATATGGATGATGTTCTAGTTTGTTTTGCAGATAGTGGTATTAGAATTTGTGTGGGGTAGGTACACACCTAAAAGTGAAAAATAAAAACTTTTTTACAAAAAAATACAACCGACTTCAAAAAACAACACTACAAAGTGAAAAATAACTTTAATTTCGGAAGTCGGTGGCAAAAAACGAAAATACATTTAACAAGACACCGACTTCCGAAATTAAAGTTATTTTTCACTTTGTAGTGTTGTTTTTGGAAGTCGGTTGTATTTTTTTGTAAAAAAGTTTTTAGGTATATCTCGTAACGAGAAATAAGTAAGTAGGTAGAAATTCTCGTTCAATCAGACTCATTACAGTTCGACATAACAATATCATAGTCGTATCGTATCGTAACTAAACATGAAATATAATAGGTAGGATATGATACTTAGGTAATATAATGAATGGACTTGATTAGATTAGGTACTACCTTGCTTGGTAGATGGGTAGTAAACCTATATACCAAGCAAGGAATCTAATCGTTGTTATAGGAATAATGATGTGTATTGTATGAAAGAGGAGCTCGTGGCTAAGCAGGTCCTGGATGGGTGACCATCTTTACATACCGAGACTCCTCCGTGCCTCGGAAAGCTCTTTAAGCCGTTGACCCCGGCTGTCATTCGTGGATCTTTGACAGTCGTTACGGGTCGTCAGAAGCCCGAAAGTCTGACAACCAGTCTTACCAAGGGGTATCGTATTACCCAGTTAATGGGCTATGGAGGTCAGATAGGCAGTCGCTCCATGTAAAAGACTGGTATTCAGCTGCATCCGGTTAGACTGGAAGCCGACCCCAACATAGTTAGGAAAAAGCTAGGCAGATTGATGAACAGTTGTATGAACATAAACGAAGCAAAAGGAGTATGTTAGGATCGTAGCAGGTGGCGTTCTGTAATTTCTGCCTTCATGGGAAGAAGGCGAGTTTATGCTGTATAATTATGTACCTTACTCAAGCAGTGTCACGGTTGGTCACAGCCATGCCTACCTACCTACCTACGGAGTGTATCTTATGCTTTTACTGTAAACTGTTTTGTAAGTTTCAGTTTTTTTTTCATAACATAGTTACTGTTTTGTAAAAGGTAAGGTAAGTATAGTTTGCATCTTCGTGTTTAGGATAAAAAATTATACCTACACCACAAAAAATTTAATTGAATTTAAAAAACTTCCTTCATCGCATTTTAATAGCTTATACTTTTAATTAATTTATTGACCATCAAAATCAAAAAAATGTTGTACTAATCTAAAAAAATTAACGCGTTTTTATATTTATTCAGAATCGAGAATGATTCTACACAATAACACAACAAATATTGATCAACAAAATCATTTTGTTAGGTACTTTTGATAAAATTACGTAGATTACATTCATCAATTTATTTTTAGCTCGCCAGTTAACAGTAGCGCCATCTTTTATCCGTACATGAAAACATTTCGTTCGTGAACGCGAACGCTTATTTCGACACATCACGTATGTGTCAGGATGGCCGAGCGGTCTAAGGCGCCAGACTCAAGGTTTCCTTGCCTGTCATACAGGTTCGAGTTGTTCTGGTCCTCTCTGAGGGCGTGGGTTCGAATCCCACTTCTGACAAAAACTTTTTGTATATTTAACTTTTGTTATTTTGCCGTGATAAATAATGTCATGAATGTGCTGTGTCGTGTTTCAAAATCAGGGTCAATTATATAATAAAATCTGAATGCTGATTTTGGATTCTGATTCAGTTGCAATGTTGATTACCAGTAGAAGAACTCTCTTTTTTTAACGTCAAAAGGGTCGAGATGTTATGCCAAACCTAGATTTTATCATGCATAAATTCTTTACTTGCAAAAGAATCGATGACTTGAATTAAAGAAGAAAAAAAAGTTAAGTCAATTACTTCAAGTAAACCAATGCAGATGGGTCCATCCATTAAAGAGTTTAGCAACCAATAACCAATACCTAATTATGCAAGTCGTGAGATCGTGACCTTAACCTCCTCAATACCTATAGATACAGCAACACGTGTCTTCAAAGGTGTGCCATCGCACGATTACATTGACATCTATTGTTACGTTAGTTCTATGTATAATAAACAGTACATACCCTGCTTTGAATCTTGCTAACATCCACTGTTGAATTAAGGTGTCCTTATTTTACCTACCGTTACCTATAGGCATTTGTTGTAGGTCTTCTTAACCGTTTTTGGTGATAGCCGTTAGGAAGGATGACACTAATCAATGCATTCATTATCGACTTTTACCTGCTGGAAAGGATGTGATTATTACAAGCCTGTGTTATCCCAATGCAAGGCATAGACCTCCCTTCTCTCTTTCAACTTTTACCGGTCTATTGCGATTGCGGACCAATCCTTTAAGGAGTCCAGCTCATCCCACCATCTCTTTCTGGGCCTGCCGCGTAGTCGTTTCCTGCTATTTGGGATCCACTGGTTGGTTTTGCGTATTGCTGCTCCGACATGTGACAGATGTGGCTAGCCCATTTCCACTTCAGTCCAGCAGCTTCAGCCTTTTTTTTTTTTTTTTTGTGGATGGGAAATCATCAAATGACTTCTCCCGCTCTAGGCAGAGCGGGAGGGCGTGTCAGACTTTTACTGACTAAAACCCACCCATGCTCCTTCAACTGCTCGTGCCAGGGCCACGGTATCTCTTTCGAACTACCCGCGACCCCGGCGGCAGCAGCTTCAGCCTGCGTCCGCTATTTGTGATTTGGAACTTCCTAATGTGGTGCTAAAGAATAATTAGCTAATCGTATCCGGAAGCTGTTGGCTGAATTACTGTTCAGAGTGAATAGCAGCATATCTTCAGTACCTATGCAATAAAACAAAGCGAGATCTGGAAATGAGCCAAAAAATTGTCAATTATAGAAAACTTTGTTGATTACAAACAGCAGTTTATAGTCTAGACACATCATTCCACTGTTCGCCGATTTCTTTGTCAACTAATACAGCGCTACCACTCCTATTTTCACAGATGATTAGTCAATTTAGGCGATTCAATGTAAAGCTTTGTGTTTTCAGTATTTACCTACCTATACAGTATTATCCTACGTAAGTAGGATAGGTGCGTGGTAGGGCCGCACGTCAGAATGTAACAAAACCAGAGGGCCTAGAGCCTAGACAAATGGCATTCGTTTCGGAGCGATTCTACCTATTTCTACAATCGCTACAGCATCAAAGTAACATGATCACATGACATTTCGATAGCTTATGTCAACCCCATACATTTTTTGGCTTTTTATCCGACTACGGCAAAGCCAAAAGGAAGGGTTATGATTTTAGCACTCTATGTATATATGGAAGTAGGTATGTATTTTCGTGTTCGACCGTAGCGCCTAAATTACTGAACCGATTTTAATGAATGACGTATCAATAAATTCGTAATAATGGTCCGGGTGACATAGGCTATATAAATTTTCCCTAAATTTATTATGGTGAACTTTACACGTAAATTTCTGGCCAGGAAAAAATTTAAATTAAGATAATAATGACATATTTGGTATCAAAAGAAAGGTCTTGACGAGCACATTACAAATATGTATATATGTCATATTGTTTAACTAAATAAATATGTTTAATTGTTAAAAATAAGTAAAAGTGGAGGTAAATATTAATTTAATTTGTTACAGACCGACCGCGGTGAGCGTAAATTTTCAGTAGTCGGGTTTTAGTTTTTGGACTATCTTTTCTACTATCGCCATCGCTAATCGAATGTTACTTTACTGTGTTTACGGACCGTTATTGATTAAAATTAATACTCTCATATCTTTACCAATAATGAAGCAAAGTCCTCATAGCTTTGCATATTAGGCCCTTCCATGTGGAATATTATCATCTATATCTACACTTCTGGACACATCTATTGGCCCACTTTAGAGTTTAGGTTTCGATGGCCCCTACCGAAATATGATTGCTAGATTGAACAAAAACTGTTGATGCAGTTTTAAACCTGATACATTTTACCATCTTTTTCGATCGTATTGTTTTAAATTTGAATTCAGAATACCATACGACATGGAGCTACGCCTAACAAGTCGGATATACGCCTTGTTAAAGGCAATTGATTTTTGAATAAAAAACATGTTTTATCAAATAAAGGTTTAATTTAATAACGCGTGTTGCCTCCATGGGCATCTACCACAGCTCTCATACGATTAGACATAGAGTTTATCAACCGCTCTATGAAATTTTGAGGGATCATCTCCCATTCCTCTTCTATGGCAGTTTTCAACTCCTGCATCGTCTGGGCAACTGGCTGACGAGCCCTAACACGTCTTTTTAGCTCGTCCCACATGTGCTCAATGGGGTTCATGTCTGGGCTTCTGGCTGGCCAGTCCATAACTGTGATGTTCACATCCCGAAGATATTCCCTGACGATGCCGGCCGCATGGGCTCTTGCATTATCATGCATAAAAAGGAAATTTGGGCCCCCATAGTCCGCGTATGGTATCACGTGAGGTTCTAAGCACTCACGAATGTACCTTTCAGCATTTAATGTTGGCAGCCGTGGTCCTGTAACAACCTCAAGTTGAGTTTTGCCGCTCGCGGATATACCGCCCCAGACAGTCCATGAGCCACCGCCATAAGCAACCCTCTCTTCAAAGCAGCATTGTGCGAAACGCTCTCCCTTACGTCGGTAGACCTTCTTCCTTCCATCATTGCCATGTAACACAATTTTAGACTCATCAGAAAAGAGTACACGGCTCCAATCTTGCTGTGTCCAATTTAAATGACTGCGTGCGAAATGAAGGCGCGCTGTTCGGTGGGCTCGCGTTAGTTTGGGGCCATTAGCTGGCTTGTGTGGTACCATATCGCGTTCTTTTAACCTTCTCCGAACAGTTCGAGCGCTCACAGATAATCCATGGAAGTCGCGAAGTTGGTTTTGTATCTCAATGGAGGTAAGGTGACGATTTCTCAAGCTGGTCGTCACGATGAATCGATCCTGCCTTTCAGTTGTGACCCGAGATCGTGGCCTTCCTTGGCGACGAACAAAGCCGCCAGTCTCTAGGTACCTCCGATAAACATTTCGGACCGCAGATCGACTTAAATTAAGTTGAGCACTCACGTTTCTTAGGCTGTGTCCGGCCTGAATAAGTGCCACAGCTTGGGCGGCGACTTCAGGTGAAGTATCCATAGATTATTGATAGAACCTCACCTTAATGTTAAGAATAAGTAATGTTTGTTGCAAAACCAAAGATATCAATCACTTTTTCAAGAATTAAATCCAAGTAAACCAATAAAACCAAGTTTTCTTAGTATTCGATTCTTTGATATCAACAAACAGGCTCCAAATTGTCTTTTGTTTCTTTAAATTCTGTGTTCGAAATTCAAAAAAAGACTATTGAATGAAATTGTGAATGTGCCAGGTTCAAAACTGCATAAAAACTTTTTGCTCGACCTAATATAAAATTTTAGCTAGGACCAAACGAAACTGAAAATACAAGGTGGGCCAAAAGATGTGTCCAGAAGTGTATATATCTATCACAGGTAAAATTAGCTTACGAATATATTTACTTAGATGCCCAGTTTGACAGTAAAAATGCTGCCATTGGTAAGCAAAACGGTCCGTTTTTGTTTATAGGAACCGAGCATTAGCCCACGTTCGCACGGACGTAAAAATATCGCGGAGGGATATTATCCGCACTGGATTTCCAACTCTCGGTGTTGAGCCGAGCATTGAGAATCCAACAGAGTGCGTCCCAGCGCGTTATAAAATCACACTGTTGGATTTTCAACTCTCAGCGCACCACGGACGAGCGGCCTACTCAGTAGTGCTATTCTGTAAATATCTGACCGTGAAAACATTAAGTGAAGTGGTCTTAAAGTGAGCTGTCAATAGTGTCAAGCCTTAGCATCAGGTGGAATGACGGCTCACTTCACGCCTCACTTCACCTAAGTTCACGGTGATATGTTTACAGAATAGCAGTACCTACTCTACCTAGGTATGCGACTATACGATTCTCTGACTGGATAAAGGCTTAAATTTCCTTCTAATAGCGCTTACGGTGTTTACCAGTGCAAAATCTTTTGCTTAGGAGTTGTAAATACCGCGTGTAACCTAACATAAAATCTGTACCTACACTTATCAACGTTTCTAAGTGGGTGCATTCCATGGCCCCACTTCCACCGGAAACCCCAGAAGTTGGAGGCCGTAGTCAGATTGGCATAAATCACCTTCTGCTTTACCAGAAAAAAAAAATCTTATGGCTCCTCCGGGAGAAAGATCCCTGACAAATAACCAGAATTCTAATTTCTACACCTTGGCGGTTACAGACAGTAGACCCCGAATCAACTATAGCTATAGGTACAACCGCGGACATTTGCGGTGTACCACTTTTCAACCTTATTGCCTTAGTAATAAGGTTGAAAAGTGGTGGTGGATGGTACCTACAAGGATCTTTTGGCGCGTGGGGAAAGTCGGAACTAACGCCACTATCTTGTTTCTTCAACACATTTCACATAACAATTGCTCAAAATTTTTACTATAGCACTAGCGTTATGAACCGAGTCGTCGGGTCATAAATGTCAGTAGCAACAAGAATGTGCAACGCTCCCTACTATTACGCACATCCTTGTGGCACTCCATAAGCTCCATAAGTGCGAGCGAGACAGACTAATAACAACGATTTATGACCCGACGACTCAGTTCTTAACGCGACGACTATAACAGCATTACAGCGCCACCCTGTCAATGTCCTTTGAGCACTAAAAGATCATTGTAGCAGTGTCTATGTGCTTCTAGACTTTCCGACACGCGTAGTGTGTTTTTGTAAATTCTTCCTCAGGTGGTGAAAACGGGCCGCGCGTTTTGATAGTTTCAAAAAAAAATGGTAAATTAATGTATTCCTTTTTTATTTCCCAGGTGTGTAGTGCGTGTGTGATGGTGCGCCTGCACTCGGTGCTGCTGCTGGCGGTAGCACTGTGCGGCGCCGCCACCACACTCGACTCGGAGCTCGGGCTTGGGAAGGCGATCAATATATTCATGAGGTGAGTGTCGCGATATGTGTGGCTGTGGACCAACCGCTTCCGTAGCGTGGTTAGGATAATATGTTTTAAGACAGAATCGTAAGCAGTATTCAGAAGAGGATGTTTCCTGGGTAAATAAAAAGAAATTATATTTAGTCCCCCAGTCAGATAATAAAAAACTATTAGACACGACGTATTTTTTGCTTTATCATATTAATAAAATATTACTTAAATAAAACGCATTAAAGATGGGGAGTATGGACTCTCTACGTCGTCGTCTACGTAAAAAAACCGGCCAAGTGCGAGTTGGAGTCGCGCACGAAGGGTTCCGTAGCATTATCTATAAAAACGGCAAAAAATCATGTCTGTTGTATGGGAGCCCCCTTAAATATTAATGTTATCCCGTTTTTAGATGTGAAAATTTCAACTGTTTAACTATCACGGTTCATGAGATACAGCCTGGTGACAGACGTACGGACAGCACAGTATAGCGTCCCGTTTTACCCTTTGTGTACGGAACCGTAAAAAGAAAAAATATGTGTCTAATATTTTTTAATAATCTGGGTACCTACATGACGGAAAAAAAAATTTTAGAAATCGTCAGCCGTGGAATTAACCGAAACACTTCACAAAATCAATATACGGCTGTGAACAATCCACCTGCCAAAATTAACGGTTGATGAGTGAGAAACAAATGTGGTGATAGTGATGTAGTGCAGGTAAAAAATACACCTGGAACTTTTATGTTCCTGGGGACGGGGATTTCCACATTAGGGACGTCCAACAAAAGTGCTACTTCTACTAGTACTTTGCTATGCATAACAGCGTAGGTACTGTGATCATTTTCGTTTACTATAGTATACTGTTATAATGGCGTTCCCTCCAAATTGTTAATTGTAGCGAAGTTTAAAAAAGTCATTGACCAGCCCTCTGCTTATACATCTGATGGCAAAAATTTAGTGAAAATTCACTCCTCAAATCCCATTTCCAGGTATGGCTACCTCAGCATCTGCATGCGGGTGGTCCCTCGCAACGACACAGAAGGCTGGGTGTTCCGAGAGCCCACAGTCTCCGTGTTCAGAGAGGTGGAGCAGTTCTCCATCGCACCAACCCCAAGGCACGCTAAGACTCTGTTCGACGGAGACTTCCACATGGAGTTCTGCGATAACCTGAAGCAGCTGCTACAGGCTTACTTTAGGGATTTTAGTTTTGAAAGGTAAGAGGTTTTGTTGCCATGGATTTTTTATTAATAAAAAGTAGATAGTTGCCGCAAGCATCATAAGACTAATGCGATGCCAGAGAGCTCAAGTAGTAAGTTCGGAGAGTCAAGATGACCCATATAATTTTCATCCATCTTAAAAAACCTCCTACAGCCGTCTGACTACTTATTTTTTAAGACCTTTTTTAGCAGTAGCGTCTTCTTAGTGTTCCCGAATGTGACAGCATCTGGTTTGACTTTCAAAACTGGAGTTGTGGTGGAGTCTGCAAGAGATGACTTTCCTGCCATTGTTGTTGTTTCATACATAAGTACGTCGATTTACCTGTGACAACTTAGATGGATGAGCTTGAGGACATAACCTACCGGTAAAAATTCGTAAGTACCTACCTACAGATTAAAAACTCGCCAGGTCAAGGAACAAAGTCGAACACATACCTTATTAATACATCTGCACTCTTCTCTTTCATTACCCGCTAACACCTGTTTTAAAAACTTACAGATTAGAGCGTCCATGGCGCGCGTTCACCGCCGGTTGGCCAACAGACATCATGGCGAGGAATCTCGGTATCAACTCCTCCTTCATCAACGGAGACCACTGCTATGTCCTCGTCAGAGTCTCCAGGTAACAATATCTTAGAGTTGTTTTTTGTTGCATCCATATTATATCACCCGTCTCTCCAATATCCCAATGCTTATTTTACGGTGCATACTGGATAGGCTCTTTATCCCCTCCATATCCTAAGGGCATGTCTTCCCTACCATTATCGCGCCCCCCGTCTACTCCTAGATAAACAATGGTCTCTGTTGAACCATGTAACATGACCGGGGCTAGTGTGAATCTTTGGGTTCATTCGAGTAATCGAGTCTGGTTAAACCACGCTGGGATCGGTACATATCATTCATTCATTCATGAAAAGGAAATTCAATTATCTCATGCTTTGGCTGTTGAAAGGAATCAAAGTTTCGAAAAGAAATAATCAGAAGCAATCAAGCAGCATGAATTTGAAAACTGATTCTATTAATATTGAAACTCGATTGATAGCAGTGTTTACATAGTTCCTACCTGTAAGTAAGTCAAATGGCTGCGTAAATTGTTTACGCCTTGTCTACTGTAATACAACAAAGTTCGTGAATTTAGATTTAAACCCCAAATAAGTTGGGGTCGGCTTCCAGTCTAACCGGATGCAGCTGAATAGCAGTATTTTACATGGAGCGACTGCCTAGCTGACCTCCACAACCCAGTTACTGGGTAATACGATATCCCTTGGTAAGACTGGTTGTCACTTTCGGGCTTCTGACAACCCATAACGAGTGTCAAAGATCTACGAATGACAGCCGGGACCAACGGCTTACCGTGCTTTCCGAGGCACGGAGGAGTCTCGGTATGTAAAGATCACCAGAGAGAGAGTCACCAACCCACGGACCACCAACCCCGGCAAGCGTAGCTTAACCTGATGGACCCGTGCGACTGTTATTACTTAGTCACGAGCTTGATACAAGAGAAAAATTCACCCTGTGTGGAATTAGACTTCCTGACGCAGACTCTTGGATCTAAATATTCCAAATATTTCTTCTACAAGATATAAATTCCCAGCTATTCCCACTATAATGCAGTTCCATCTTCATTCCAGGTTTCGCGAGACAGCAAAACTAAAAGACTTGCCAGGCAACATCGCGGTTGAGGACGTAGTGTATGACGCAATACAAGAGTCCACTTTAGGAGACACGGCGTCAATAGCCGACTTTATTAGGAAGTACGGATCCCACTACATCGCGTCCTATATCACTGGGAACTCGTTGTATCAGGTGAGATATTATAATACAAAACTCCTTTATAATTTGTCAGAGACGAAACTGGGCAAAGTTCCCCATTTCAAGCCGCTGCACTTTTTTTTGCACAATAGGGATGATGACTAAAATTTTTTTTGTCCGTCATGTAGATTTAAAAAATCTTGACGTATTTTTCTTTTTTTACGTAATCAAAAGATTACGGCGATACATTGAGTTAAAATGTATCATGACGTCCCGCCTTGCTAGATTTTATACAAGCCATCACTCCCCAACTTTAATGCGTTCTAAGTATTTTTTTATTAATATGATAAAGCAAAAAATAAGTGTAATAAAATGGGGTTACTTTGATACTACGGGTTTACTTTGATACTCGCAACAACATTCTTCTTACAAAAAAATCTATAGGTGTAAATTTTTGGACGCATCAAAAGTTTTTCTTACCTTAAAAATTCCCAGTAACCGGTACACCAACAAAACCTTATTCACACAGTACCGAATAAAATTAGTTTTTCATAAGTCGAAAGTTGTTATCAAAGTAAACCCGTAGTATCAAAGTAACCCATAATATTTTTTTCTTATCTGACTAACGGACTAATTACATTTTTTTTAATTACCCAGGCGTCCTTCCTTTTCCTATGGGAGAGCCCTTTATCCAGCTGTGGCTTACCTACAGGCTGATATATTATAGATAGTACTACCTACTAGTTTACGATTACACTCTTTGATTTTAAAAGTAATGTATACTGATTTGGATCCCGCTAAATGCCTTCAGCTTTCGTCCAATGTGGAGCACCTATGTCCAGCAATGGTTTATGTTTAGTTCATCGAGTCAATATTAACTGTCAATACACGCTAGCAGAAACATCGACGCTCAAACTATAGGAAACATGATTCTAGACCCTGTAGAAATTTTTCGTCGGTAATAAAAAAAAATCTGCTGTTCCATAGAAAAGTGCAACACCTACGCGGTCAAAATGTAAGGAACAGCCAGAAAATTATTTTTAAATAATCTACGAAAAATTTCAACCCCAGGGGGTTCAGAATGCCGCCGGGGTCGCGGGTTGTTCGAAAGAGACACCGTGGCCCTGGCACGGGCAACTGAAGGAACACGGGTGGGTTTTAGTCAGTAAAAGTCTGACACGTCCTCCCGCTCCGCCCAGAGTGGGAGAAGTCATTTGATGATTTCCCATCCACAAAAAAAGGGGTTCAGAATCATGTACTGAATACATGGTAACAGGTTGCGCGTCGGTGTGCCTGCCTGTCTGCATACTATGCAGACTGGCATGCTATGTCTTGTATTGGCATTTATTTTCGAAAATATTCACGTTATTTCCTCAATACAAAATAAACCCTATTATTATGTCAACAAAGTTTATTTAGCATTAGCAAAATAACGCAAATATTTGTACAAATACGCCAAGTAATATTTGTATCCAACTTCAGGTATTTGTGTTTTCTCGTGGCGTGTACTCCCGGATAAAGGAGCGGGTCAAATCCCGCGGTATCTCTGACATACCGGTGGCTGAGTTGAACAACTTCTTCTCGCCACTCTTCGCCGAACATGTTGGCGCTGTCAAGGTTTGGACTGTGTGTCACTTGAAGCCTGATTCTACATTATTTATGAAAAATAAAGCATAATAGTATAAATATTAACAGGGTAATTTTTTAACAGCCTAAAATACACCCTGTATAACCAAATTGAAAATGGCAACGCTCATCATACCCTTTCACAATCAAATCACACACACAAAGCCAAACAATATGAAATTATGTTAATTTAGAATCAGGCTTACTAATGCATGAATCCATACATTATCATTTCAATGACATGGATGGAATTATGCATTACTTCTCAATCAGCAAACTTCTTTTCATTCATATCATATCAGTATCATAAGTCATTGCGCATGACCATTTTAAATCATATACTTTACACCCATTCTCTCTCTTTCTCTATTTCTGATCATTATTTTTCATTACCATTCATTTCAAATCTTGTTAAACGTCTCACAAAGTCAACAGCCCTTCAAACTAGTAAAACTACTGAGGTCTAATTTCAAATTCGTTATTTTACCAATATACTACCAATTATCTAAATAACAAATAGTACAAAACAAAGAGCATTTTCATTAAACTCGTAACGAAATTTAGGTTAAAATTTAAAAGGGAATTAGAAAAATCGTTCACCCAAATAGCAAAAAAAAACAGACATACCAAATCCTTTAGATAGTATTAAAAAGGCAACCTAACTTACATAACAATATGACGTAAAGGAAACCAAAAATAATTAAAAAGGGAATGAGACAGCAACATTAGGTTGAAAGAGAGAGAATATAATAAAAACAAATGAGAGAGCATGAAAAACAAATGAAAAGAAGTTTTGAACACCAGTCTAACCTTGACCAAACCCTGGAGTACGCGCCACATAATTTTAAAATTAGAATAAAAACATGAATCTTGTCTATGCTCTCACTCCAGGTGTTTGTGTTCTCTAGAACGGCTTACTCTATGATCAAAGAGAGGTTAAAGAGTAAAGGAGTAGCTGATATTACTGCTAAGGAGCTGGAAGGCTACTTCTCACCGTGGCACGCCAAACATATAGGCCAGATTAAGGTAAAGGATGTTTACAGACATGTTTAGAAATGTACAGTCAATAGATAGAATAGTAGTAGATAGTTTTACATGTCATTGAAAAAACCAACAGGACTAAAATGACAACATTCGAGATAGGTTAAGATAACTTTTCATGTCATTCAAACACCACTGCTTTCATTTTTAAAACGTGTATAATGTTGGGTTCAGACAGACTGTTCCCTTGAACCGTAAGATAGTTGTGTTTCTAATATAATTATTTCCCTCCTAATCTAGAGTTACTTCTTTTCATATACAGTCTTCAACCATTGCATTTCATGAATGAATCAAAAATTCTATGATTATTAATCCTCAACAATCCTCCAATCCATCCGACCATGAAGCCTGGTTACTTTTTTAACCCCTGGGGTGTTATAAGTTTAATGTGTGTATCTGTGTGACTATCAGCACCATCGTAGCTCCCAAACGGTTGAACCGATTTAGATTTTTTTTTTTGTGTTTTGTTTGAAAGGTGATTTGATCGAGAGTGTTCTTAAGTCTGTTCAGCCGTTTGAAGATTATCATCTCTTTTCTAGAAGATGAATGGATGTGGGCATCAATTTAAGTGTTTTCAGATAATTCCAAACCAATTTCTATTTCCAGGTGGCCAGTGGTAACAAAACAGTAGAAAACTGGGCGACGAAACGCCTCAGAGTCCATTACTATATATTCTCATACCCTAGTTTACTAAAGCTACACGGAGAACCAACTCTTCTAAGAAGTTTAGACACATTACTAGGAAACGAAGCCTTATTACAACTAGAATTAAAGACATTAGCCCCTGCATTCAAAGACATGAAAAAGAAGAAATGGTTCGAAGAAGTCATAGACAATTATTTAAAACTTTGGGAGAGTAACATGTGACGTAATATAGTTAATTGTTTAGTTAAATAGATATTTTTGTGACGTGATAAAAGAACATTTATTTAGTTGCGATTTGCCGATCATTGTCAACATTGATTTGTTCAAAATGTTCGACGCGGCAAAAGCTAAAAATCTCATATTGAAACAATGCATTAAAGTGGCATTTTAGCGACTTTTAAAATACAACGAACATATTTATTTTATTGTGAATTTTGAATTAAAAATATAGTTTTAAGTACAATAAAATGGAAATGAATTTATTAAGAAAAAGTGACCACTGAATCCTACATACTTAAAATAATTTAATATAAATGTGGTCAAAATAACAATAGATTTAATCGAAGAATGAAATGAATCAAGTTTTGAATGATTTTGCATCAATAGACTATATTTTTGTACATAGTATATTTTTACAAAGTGCCTTATATTCTTCCAAAATTATTTGTTAACATGAAGTTCAAATGTAGGACATGTCTAAAACTTGATTCCATGGTAGGCTATGAGTCTGGAGTGACAAAGTGTAGAGTCCAAAATTTCTAGTCCTTAATAGCATTATTCAAAGACAACAATGCATAAGGATCACAACACTTTAAATACGTACAAATATTTAAATAATTATGTTAGACTAGCTGACCCGAGAGACGTTGTCCTGTCTTGGCTATGAATATTCTAATGTAAACGCGTGAAGTTAAAATGTTTTTTCTGAAATTATCTTAATTTTTTTTCATTAGAACCTTCTCCTGACAATCATAAACATAACAAAAAAAGAATTAGCGAAATTGTTGCATCCGTTCACGCGTGATGCGATGACCAAGGGAAATAGGGATTCATTTTTATATATATAGATGTTAGATAGTAATACAAATAATACCAACCGCAAACGCGCTTCTTTTGTCAAGTTGCGTGCGTCACTATAAACACTATTTTGGGCACCTTGCCATGTCAGTTCTTTCTGGAGAATTTGGATGTTTTAATCACATAAATAAAGTATAAAATAAGCAAGTTAGCAGCCTTAGATTAAGTCTTGCTAGAGCTTATTCCGAATCATATTGTTGCTAGTACACCATTCCACCGATAGAGGCGCTTGCCAACGGAACCCTATTACTAAGTTTCAGCTGCATGGCTGTATCATATCAACCTTAACAGGTAGACAGTTGAAATTTTCACAGGATTGCCGCTATAACCACAAATAATAAAAATTAAATAAAGTTAAAAATTTAAGGGGGTAATATACAAGAAACGTGTTGTTTTAAAGTGAAGTATTTTTTTTTAAATATGTAGTGTTAAATATTGTACGGTGGTACGGGAACCCTTCGTATGCGAGTCGGGCTCACCCTTGGCCGGTTTCATTTTTTTATTCGCGCCATAATTTTGTATCGCCAACTTCATAGTCTACATTGGAATCAGTGTTACAAGATTCTCGAACTAAACAATTTTAATTCTGTCCATTATTATAGATAACTTTTGACTATTTTAAATGACAATAAAATATAGTTGTAACGTGCAATAAGCGATTTCGTGAGGAAAACGGGATCAAACACTATCGGTCTTATTACAAAACGAGGTTTTTCTTCGTCATGGTTTAAACCATCGAGCCAGTTTTTGTAAGATGAACCTAGCTGTTATAGAAATACAGTTCTTTATACAAAACTGACAACTTAGTCCGGTACTAAGTTGTCAGTTTTGTAAAACTGACATCTTAACGTGTTAGAATAAAGCTCGAAATTCAAAAAAGGGTCCATGGTTTAAATCTGGGTTTGAAGATGAACCTTGTTTTGTAATAAGACGGTATAAGTATGCATTTAGTTTCGAATAAGTAGTTAAATTATAAGTTAAAACAATAAGGTGATGTAAATATTAATTTTGATAAAATAAAGTTATTTTGTGATTGAGGTTGTGGTTTACTTATTTATCTTAATTTTATGCGGCATAAAGTG
This sequence comes from Cosmia pyralina, assembly GCA_946251885.1. Taxonomy (NCBI): domain Eukaryota; kingdom Metazoa; phylum Arthropoda; class Insecta; order Lepidoptera; family Noctuidae; genus Cosmia; species Cosmia pyralina. Next base: position 16,040,903 of record OX276342.1, on the reverse strand, counting down.
TGCAGAGGTGGACTTAAAATGCTTTAGACAATCTCTACCAGTCAACCAAGGGTGGTGGAGGAAAAACATGCTAGGTGCATTGTTCAAGTGTGGAAAACCGAAAATATTACAACGAAATTATTGTTGCTATACTCCTCTCGGAGGAGCTCGTGGCTAAGTAATGATACCGCACGGGTCGACCCATCAGGTTAAGCTACGCTTGCTGGGGATGATCCATAGATAGGTGACCATCTTTACATACCGAGGCTCTTCCGTGACTCGGAAAGCACGTTAAGCCGTTGGTCCCGCTGTCATTCGTGGATCTTTGACAGTCGTTACGGGTCGTCAGAAGTCCGAAAAACTGACAACCAGTCTTACCAAAGGGTATCGTATTACCCAGTTACTAGGTTGTGGAGGTCAGACAGGCAGTCGCTCCATGTAATATACTGGTATTTAGCTGCATCCGGTTAGACTGGAAGCCGACGCCAACATAGTTGGGAAAAGGCTAGGCAGATGATGACTCCTCCGCCTTCCCTTGCAGGGAATACAGAATGTAAGTACCTATCTCCCGACTACTACTTCTAAATTCTGTTATCTTATAAATTGAGGTAATTTTTGTGTTGGGATAAACCTATTTATATATATATATATATACTTAATATTACAAAGCTGAAGAATTTGTTTGATTGTTTGAACGCGCTAATCTCAGGAACTACTGGTTCGAATTGAAAAATTATGTTAGTGTTAGATAGCCCATTTATCGAGAAAGGCTTTATGCTATATATAACATCACGCTACGACCAATAGGAGCGGAGCATCAATGAAAAATGTTGCAAAAACGGGGAAAATGTATTCCTTACGAGAGCTTCCGTTACATGCGCTGCGTAAACGGTTAAAGTAACAACAACAATCATGTACGAGTATGACTGAATTGTTTCTCTTAAAAAGTTCAAAAAAAAGTCCGCAATAGCTTATGTCTATCTTTTAAGGTTGCCTCATTATAACTTTTTTAATGGCAATCAAATCTATACTAATAAAGCTTAAGAGTTTGTTTGTTTGTTTGTATGTTTAATCTCTGGAACTACCACTCGGATTTGAAAAATTCTTTTTGCATTTGATAGCCCAGTTCTTGAGGAAGGCTATTTAAACTCAAACTCAAAGCATTTATTTCAAATAAACCAATCACAGGCACTTTTGAATTGTCAATGGGTCGGTCAGTCAGAAAGATGAAGCTAGTTGCCCATTCCAAAGCGTAGTAGATCCCTATGGAGAAGAACGGGCAAGAAACTCCACGGACACCCTTTTAAATCATAATATTTTTACAAAATATTGGTTACATCGTTCATGTTGGAAATATACATGTGAGAACAATGTAGAAAGACGTGCACGTTAAAAAGCGTCCATAATAAAAAGATAAAAACTAAAACAACTAAATTAAATATTAAAATTAAAAATAAGCCATGGCAGCTAAGAGACGACCAGTCCCAACTGACGGCGCCCGTTCACGAACATGACGCATGGATCAGCACCAATTAGCTCAACCATTTTGGAGGGAACTTAATGATCCAACACACACACCACCACCAGCGAGACATTTGAGTGAGCATGACATACTCTCAACCGCCAGGGCACACTCAAGTCAGTGAAAGACGTACCCAGTAAAAGGTAGCTTAATAGTAGCTACATATTTAACATCACGCTAGGACCATTAGGAGCCGAGAAAAAAGTCAGAAAGAACATTAAGCGAAAACGAAGTAATAGCTCGGGCAGGCGAAGCGATGTGACGGGGTGGGTCGGGGGATCAAGACATTTCACGCTCACGAAGTCGCTGGCAGAAGCTAGTACCTACCTACCTAGTACCTATTACTGTAGCTTTTGCTCGGGAACGTAGGTACTACCGGGATTAAAAGTACCTTAGCTATACGTTAATCGACTAAGTAACTATCTGTGTTTTCACATAAATCTATTGGTTTACGCGGGGCACGCCAGTATAGCACAATCACCGTCATATTTCAGCCAATTTACACAAAACCTTAATGAATTATACACCTAAACTTTTCTCAAGAATCACTCCGTCCATTGGTGAAACCCCTATGAAAATCCGTTCGGTAGTTTTTGAGTTTATCGCGTTCAAACAGACAGACAAACGCGATTTTATAAATAGTGCTTGTATTTTTGTTTTAGCAGGCCACTTTTAGCTACAAAGTACGAACTTCGCGGGGGCAAAGACCTATGTTATCTGATAACAGTTCTTAGTAAGTTGTGAATGAGCTGTTTAGTACTAGTAATTAAGTCGTTATCTGGGGAGGCTGGATATGAAAGTGGATGGACATACACTGCTACAGTATTTTTATCCCACGAAGCGACACGCGTTTTACTTGTGGTAGCCAAGTGTATAAAAAACACAACAAATACGCTGTGAATGTGTAAGCGCAGGAGCTCTCGGTACCGTCCGAGACTAGCCAAGTCGGAAGTGTGTTTAAGTAGGTATGTTAGGAGTGAAGCGTATTTATCGAAACAGTTACAAAAAACAGGTTTTTAAAGTAACAACATGGAACAGATACCTCAAAACCGAAAAAATTGTTCCTGCCTGTGTCGCCTGTTCCACAACCTACAACAGACATTGCCGTAACTGGTGTGTGTAGGTATCTGTGTAATATAACAAGCTCTTCTCTATCTGGCTTATGGATGTTTACTTTGTTAGAAAGAGAGAGATACAAACGAAACTAATCTGAACAGTTTGGAACAAGCTCTTTTCTCTTTTGACTTATGGTAATAGAAAGAGATAACATCTGTTCTCTGGAACAAGCTCTTAAAAAATAGAACTTAATAAAGATTGTAATCTGTTACAATCATAAGAGTCTTTGGTTGCAATGTAACAGGCTGTTATTTTGGAACAGGATTTTGGAACAGGATTTTGGAACTGTTATTTCCCTGGAACAGAAACAGGTGAAACATGTTTCTAATTTTACCACCTCTAGTTTATGTGTGTTATGTGCTGACGCTACTCGTCTTCACGCACACATCAACAGCGTGTTTGTACACTCGGTTACCACAAGTAAAGCGCGTGTCGCTTCGTGAGATAAAAATACTATACCTACAAGGATATTTTGGCGCTCGACTGACGTTGACAGGGGGGCGCTGTTGGTAAACATTAGTGCAATCTGTGAGTGCAATATTTTTGGCCAATGGGTTTTTGGTTGGTGGTTTATGAATGTATTCAAAAAACAAGATGGCGTCGTCAGTTCTGATTTTGGCCACGCGCCAAAATAGCTCTGTAGAGCTATATAATGTTACAGTGGAATTTGGAAGGAGCCAATGTCCAGCAGACAACTGTTAAAGACCTGGCTCATTGTTTGATTAATGCTTACTTTTCTGTTTATTTAGGAATTAGATATTGCATACACCGGAACAGAAAGACATTTAAATATTAAGACATTATAACGAAGTTACTTCAGAGGAGCTCGTGGCTAAGTAATAACATCCGCACGGGTCGATCCATCAGGTTAAGCTACGCTTGCTGGGGTTGGTCAGTGGATGGGTGACCATCTTTACATACCGAGACTCCTCCGTGCCTCGGAAAGCACGTTAAGCCGTTGGTCCCGGCTGTCATTCGTGGATCTTTTATAGTCGTTACGGGTCGTCAGAAGCCCGAAAGTCTGACAACCAGTCTTACCAAGGGGTATCGTATTAATAATAATAATAATAGGTTGGGGAAAAAGTTTCTTCGCATTTTTTAAGAAAATTCAAAACATTTTTTAATATACATTATTTACATTTATCTAAAGTATGTAGGTACCATTTTGTTCGATAACTTTTTGCCATCTTGTAGGTAGGGACATGATCCCATTGCTATAGAAATTTAGGGACTTCTGATCAAAATACTGCGACAAGTGGTTTTGGCAGTCCTCTCGTGATGTTAACCTGACACTGCCTAAAGAATTCTGAAGAGACCGAAACAGGTGGAAATCTGAAGGTGCAAGGTCAGGACTATACGGCGGATGCATTAACACCTCCCAGCCAAACTCTCTTAATTTTTGCTGAGTGGCTAAAGATGTGTGAGGTCTAGCGTTATCATGATGAAAAACCACACCCCTTCTGTTGATTGATTCCGGCCGCTTTCTCTCAACTTCTTGTTTTAATCTCATCAGTTGTTCGCAGTAGAGTTCAGAATCGATGGTCCTGCCTGGTGGTAACAGCTCATAATGAATAATGCCCTTCCAATCCCACCACACACACAGCATCAACTTGTTGCGAGTTAACCCGAGTTTCGCCACAGTCTGTGAAGCCTGACTGGCCTTTGACTACGACCTTTTTCACACGTTCTTGTCGTACGTGATCCACTTTTCATCACCAGTTATCAGCTTCTTCAAAAATGGTTCGGTTTCATTACGTCGTAATAAAGAATCACAAATGAGTACACGGTTCATTAGGTTTCTTTCAGTGAGCTCGTGAGGTACCCAAATATCGAGCTTATTTGTGTAAGTACCCAGTTTTTTTCAAATGCGCCAAAACTGTTTTGTGGTCCATTCCCAGTTCTTCAGCTACGTCGTTACTACTGATATGCCGATCTTGCTCCACTTTTTCACAAATGGCATCCATTTTATCCGTAATAGGGCGACCAGAGCGACGTGCATCTTTGACATCAAAATTTCCGGATTAAAAACGCTTAAACCAAATTTGTGCTACTCTCACAGACACTGCACTGGGTTCATAAACATCGCAAATTTTTATCGCGGCTTGCGTTGCATTTTTACCTTTTTTGTAGTAAAATTTTAAAATGTATCGAATTTCTTCATTAGATTCACTCATCTTGACAGTACGAAAAACAAATGATTATCACACATTTTCCTAATTTGAATTTGGAATTATGTTCTTTAAAATTTAAACTTTCAATGATACCAAAACCAGCCAGATACAAATAGTATAGCCAAAGAGATTTTATTTTAAGTTCATACATACTATAATGCGAAAAGACTTTTTCCCCAACCTAATAAATCATTTATTTCGGGTAACAATGACCCATAACATAAATACCTTACAAACTATCATACCTACATGTTTCTTAAAACCACAAAATATTAAAACTATTGTATACGAAGTGACGGCGTCGTATTGCGCTGCGTGGCTGGTGTCGCGTAACCTTCCGCGGAATCGCCGATACACGACCCCCTTCGGCCAAAACTCTTCCTTGAGGATGGTCTCAATATATTGAGTCGGAACTCGCACCACGAACGACGTGAAATTCGTGTTGTGGCGCGACGCCACCGTATTACCCAGTTACTGGGTTGTGGAGGTCGGATAGGCAGTCGCGCCATGTAAAATAATGGTATTCAGCTGCAACCGGTTAGACTAGAAGCCGACCCCAACATAGTTGGGAAAAGGCCTAGGCAGCTTGATTGAATGAAGTTACTTCAGACTAATAATTTCCTGTGAATAGCTGAGGTAGGTACGCCCGCCCCTAGATCCTAAAAACGCGAGCAATGTTGCTTTAAAAAACCGTGGCATTAACATTTTCAGATCACGTGATTTTTCACATAGATTTAGCCTACCGAAAACAGAGTCACTTTATCCATCCGAATATGCGTTTTTCTTATAAATGCAAAATCAAAGTTATAATAAAAATAAACGCAAATAAACTCTTGAATAAAGACTATTATTAACTCAGCGATCGAATTCACAAGTGTTCACCAGATAAGGGTTAATTCACACAAGAGGTGAGGCGAGGTTATCGCCGCGCTTGAATGGGACCGTCTGTACCAACCTTGATTTTTAGTTGGTTGACCAATATTATTTAGAACATGGATTTTATATAGTTGGCAAATTACTGTTATCTACGTAGTTTGTATCTAGAGTCAGCAACCCTCATACAAGAGAAAACTAAGCACTTGCCAGTTCCGCAACTGTGTTCTATGTATGTTTATTTATGATCGTCTTGAAAAAGTTAAAACGACCAGCATTCCCTAAAAAAAACAGGACTTTCTGAAAGGATTATTATTATTATTTTTCATATGTTTACATATCTCGGAACCCTGGGGTCCCGGACCTTTGCTAGGCGTATGAGGGGCCGAATAAGCCATCTCGCAGAGGCCCGTCAGGCGCTTTCGTTTGAACGCGCTAATCTCTGGAACCACCAGTCGGATTTGAAAAATTCTTTTTGCATATGATAGCCCAGTTCTTGAGAAAGGCTATAGGTAATTTAACATCACGCTATGACCTTTAGGAGCCGAACAAAAAGAAAAAAAGTCAGAAAGAACGTTAAGCAAAAACGAGTAATAGCGTGGGCAGGTGATGCGATGCGACGGGGTGGGTCGGGGGAACAAGAAATTTTACACGGACGAAGTCGCGGGCAGAAGCTAGTCAAATATACTACCCACTACATTTTCCACAGTTTACAACTTAAAATATTTACAAACTGTTGGCAAACGTTAAGTGTAGTTCAGTCAATTCTTGTTTATCAATAGCTAACATAACATTTTGACCGTAGATCTTACTATGGTAGGATGATCAAATCACATAGAGAGAAGAAAATCAACAGATTAACTGAAGAAACTTAGTGATTCTTTCAGAAACCGATGAGCAAATAATGTCCTGATACTGATAGCATAGCATTTCATCTGCCAAGCCTTTCGCAACTATGTTGGGGTCGTCTTCCAGTCTAACTGAATACAGCTGAATACCAGTATTTTACATGGAGCGACTGCTTATCTCACCTCCACAACTCAATAACTGGGTAACACGATACCCTTTGGTAAGACTGGTTGTAGGACTTTCCGGCTTCTGACGACCCGTAACGACTGTCATATCCACTAATGACAGCCGGCACCTACGACTTAACATGCTTTTCGATACTCGGAGGGGTCTTGGTATGCAGAGATGGTCACCCATCCACGAACCAACCGCGGCAAGCGTAGCTTAACCTGGTCGATCGCCCGTGCGGCTGTGATTACTTACCCACAAGCCCCTTCATGATAGCATAGCATGTATAACCGCTTCTTATGTACCTACTGCGATTGTTTATGTATAACTTTGATCTTTCAACTCAACCGCACGTGGCTCCTCATTACTGACGCAATTTGTTTCTGGGTACCTACTGGTTCTGCGCTACCCGGAAGATAAATGAGAAAAGTATTTACATGCCTTGTTATAATACCCTAGCTTACTGCAGGCCTACTGCAGAGGCCGTTTCGTACTGAGAAGGCACGAGCAATGGTCACACTCCGCGTTTTTCACTCGTATAAAGCTATAAGCACGCGGCGGGCTCGACTTGTCGAGCTAATTCAGTGTGGGCTGCCGCGTACCGGCCGGCTCGCACGTTAGTTCGATACTCACTCACGCGCCGCTTCGTAAAAGATGACAACCCTAACAAGTCAGACGGAATAAGAATTTCCCTTATAGAAAGAGAGGCAACTTGTAGGTGAATATACCTGTAGGTAATTAACGCTCACTGTGCGTCCTGAATTGCACTTTATTGTGTCGAGCAAGAGTCGCTATTTATTTAAATGATTTTGCGGAGTGAATCTTGGTACTTGCTTGTACTATTATGTATTCTGTGCTTATGCTAACTATTACCTATAACTATATAACTATGTGATAGTTAGTTAGTTGTAACTATTGTTTACACAGTAAAACAAAAAGTTATAGCAAAAATTGCTTCCTTACTCTATTATGATAATACAAAACTTAACCAACCATAAAAAGTAATGCCACCTGCTTCGCGCGACAATCACACTAATATTATAAATGCGAAAGTTTGTGAGTGTGTGTGTGTGCGTGTGTGTGTGTATGTTTGTTACTTCTTCACGCTCAAACGACAGGACCGATATGGATGAAATTTGGTATGTAGAAAGCTTATACCTTGGATTAACACATAGGCTACATTTCATCCCAGTCTACGCGGGTGAAACCGCGGGGCGCAGCTAGTGTTAACTATAAGTCCAGGTTTGCTCACGATGTTTTTCTCTCGTGTACAGTATTTTTATCACACGAAGCGACGCGCTCTTTACTTGTGTTACTTGTTTATGTGTACAAACACTCTGTGAATGTGTGTGTGAAGACGGGTAACGTCAGCACATAACACACAAAAAATAAAGTTTTTATTAGCTTGATTTTTTACAAAATTAAGTTAACGCGGCTTGTGCCGCTTTTGGCAAACCTACCTATAATTTTATCGACATCAACTGTGTGACATCCCTGTGGATGTGTAGGAGTGCAAATCTACAAAGCCGCTCTTCCCCTGTTACAATTAGGTAAGTACCTACATGAAATTTGGATTTTTATTTTCTGACACACTTATAAAATAATTTTACGAAATTCATTCTACGAGGTGCATTCAATAAGTACCTAGCCTCATCGCCAGAGGGCGCTGTAGTTTCAAAAGAGTTTTACCACAGTGTAGCACATTCTTTTTTAATTCTTTTTTCAAATTTTCATTCCAATCCTTTCATTTGTTTTAATTTGACAACTTATGGAAGCGAACGTGTCGATCGGTTTTACAAAAATGGAAAAAGAGCAATATCGTTCGGTGATTCGATTCCTATTTTTGGAAGGGAAAACGCGCATCGAAATCAAAGAGCGCTTGGATGCTGTGTACGGTGACTCTTCTCCATCGATGGCCACCGTCAAGAATTGGTTCAACGAGTTTGCACGTGGCCGTACGTCGGTTTTTGATTAACCACGTCCAGGTGCACCGAAAACAGCTGCTACGGAGGAAAACATTAAAAAAATCCATGATCTCGTATTGGCAGATCGCCGATTGAAGGTTCGGGAGCTAGCTGAGACTGTAGGCATTTCAGAAGGAACAGTGCATCATATTCTTCACGAGGAACTCGGCATGAGAAAGCTGTCGGCGCGATGGGTGCCGCGTTTACTCACACCAGAAAACAAGCGCAACCGTGAGACCACATCGGAGACGTGTTTGGCGCTGTTTAAGCGGAATCCAGCGGAGTTTTTGCGTCGTTTTGTGACCGTCGATGAAACCTGGATCCACTGGTACACACCAGAGACCAAGGAGCAATCAAAACAATGGATCCAGACCGGGGAACGTGCTCCAAAGAAGGCGAAAACTGTAAAATCGGCCGGAAAAGTTATGGCCACCGTTTTCTGGGATTCACAAGGTGTGATCTACATCGATTACCTCGAGAAGGGTAAAACAATTACAGGGCTTTACTATGCCGATTTATTGGGCCGATTCGACGCCGAATTAAAGAAAAAACGACCCCATCTGGCGAAGAAAAAAGTGCTGTTTCACCACGACAACGCACCGGTTCACACGTCTGCCGTTGCCATGGCCAAATTGGTCGAATTACGCTACGAATTGCTGCCCCATCCACCGTATTCTCCAGATTTGGCCCCTTGTGACTTCTTCTGTTTCCTAATCTGAAAAAATCACTCGCCGGGAATAGATATGGATCGAATGAGGAGGTCATCGCCGCCACGGAGGCCTATTTTGCAGAGTTTGACAAAAACTATTTTTCGGACGGGTTAAAAAAGTTGGAGCATCGCTGGGCTAAGTGTATCGAACTAAAAGGAGACTATGTTGAAAAATAAATTGCCACTTTTCCAAAATTTTCGTTTACTTTTTGTAGGCTAAGTATTTATTGAATGACCCTCGTATATGAATTAAATCGAAATGTTGAGTCGAAAATATGGAATTCCTGGGCCTTCTGGAGGGGCTATGCCCCCCTACTCTGTATCCGCCAATGCGAGAGCTCCTGCGCTTACACATACATTCATAGCATGTTTGTACACTTGGTAACCACAAGTAAAGCGCGCTGTAGGTACCTGTAATAATAAATAACTAGTAATAAAACTATGTTCGGTACAAGGCTGCAAATAAGGTACATCGAGTTTCAAGCTGAAATCTATAGAGCCAACTACTTTACTCAAGCTAAGTACAGTAGCATTTCATTCGAAAATGAACCTTATTTGTAAGTACTTAACGTGCATATTCAAATAAGCGACTGTGAACAAGCGTTTCATATGAATATGAACATTAACGTTTATTACAAATAAAGTTCACTTTCGTATGAAAGGAACTTAGCTTGTCATGTTTACTAATAATAAGTGTCCTACTATACTAGGTGAGCAGTGGTGGCCCAGTGGTAACGTTCCCAACTTACGAGTTCTAAGGTCTTGGGTTCGAACCCAGATTGTCGCAACCCAGCGCTGGGCACGCCACAATTGCGGCGATAAGTCCCCTCTTTGAGGAGTGGTTGGAGAGGCGCCACGGCGTCCTCACCTTCCGCCTGACGCAGGTCCTCACCGGACACGGTTGTTTCGGGAGGTTCCTGTTTCGGATAAGGCGGGAGGAAACGCCCGGGTGTCACCATTGTGTGGATCGCCCGGAGGACACGGTGGAGCATACAGTGGAGGTCTGCCCGGCTTGGGCGGAGCACCGCCGTGTTCTCACGGAGGCGATCGGCGGCGGCGATCTCTCGCGTCCAAACCTGGTCCAGGCCATGGTGCGGAGCGAGAGTGCATGGGAAGCCGTCACCTCCTTCTGCGAAGCAGTAATGCTCGCGAAGGAGGAAGCGGAACGCGTGAGGGAGAGGCAACAGCCGCGCCCTCGCGCCCCTAGCCGCCGTAGGAGACGCCCTGGGCGGCGGGAATCGATTGCCGATTCCCGGCCACCGTAGGCGCGGGCTTGCGGACGACGAGTAATGGGCAGCTCGCCGTCCGGTAAGGACCAGGCCCGGGTCGACGGCGCGTTGTGTTCCACGCGCGCCTCAAAGAGATGTCAGCAGTGACGGGGTCAATTGGGCCGATGCCGCCGGGGTCGCGGGTAGTTCGAAAGAGATACCGTGGCCCTGGCACGGGCAGCTGAAGGAACATGGGTGGGTTTTAGTCAGTAAAAGTCTGACACGCCCTCCCGCTCTGCCCAGAGCGGGAGAAGTCATTTGATGATTTCCCATCCACAAAAAAAAAAGAAAAAAAAAAAAGGTAGGCGCTTTACTTTGTGTAATATATTTAATCACCGCTGCTCTCAAAACGGTAAAGTAAAACATTGTAAGGAAACCGACATATCCTAGAACCAAACATTTGGAAGACATATGTGACATCTACCAACCCGCACTGGGCCGCGTGGTTGATTATGGCTCACTCCCTCTCACAGAGAGAAGGCCTGTGTCCCAGCAGTGGGAACGTTATAGGCTGATTATGCTACTGTGTATAGGTACTAGCACTGGATAAGACCTGGCTGGCTGGTTTTAGCAATCATAGACCGTACATTGACTTTATTTTTCAAAGTAAGTCTTTCATACGAATGTGAACCTTATTCAAATTGGCATAATGTTCACAATCATAAGAGACGCTGACTTTACTTGACTGAAACTGCGGTCTGTAAATCGTGCCCTAATTCATAAATGTATAATGGTTAAATTCTATTGCTATTTCACTTCATTGACATGAATATGACTAGGACAAGAAGTATTTATCAACATGACATGTATAGGGTGACGGATAATTAGTGACCGATACTTAAACACATGATTCTACCCATGATAACAAACAACTTTTACTATCGGACCAAACCTGAAATCGCGAATAAATAATCAGCTGTACCCTACATTTATGTTCGCGTAACTCGTCAAAATGTAGGGAGCAGCTGACTTTTTTTTTCACAAATTCAGGTTTGTCCCATAGTAAAAGTTGTTTGTTATCATGAGTACAATCATGTGTTTAGGTATCGGTCACTAATTACCAGTCACCCTATATATTTGTGAGTACCTAATAGCAGTGGCGTGCACAGAGATTTCAGACAGGGTATGCACGTCTAAAATAAAAAAATAAAACTTGAACAAGCTGAAACTAGTACCTAAGTTTTTTTTTCCCGACCGTTTGTTTTACCCGACCTCACCTACCCTAACCCTAATCTTACACTGACTCTTACCGCACGGCGCCATTGGCTTCGCAGGATGTTTGTTTGCGACCACAACGAATATCTAAAATATTTTAATCTGAATATCCGATAAAGGTCCAAACATTATTTTTATCTTGATTTGTAAACAAAAAGCAAGGGATAAAATACAATGTGTTTGTGTTATACACAACATGTTTGACAGTAGGTAATAATTTGGTATCACAAAACTTTTCTATGAATATAACGAGAGGCATTACCTTTTTTTTTGAGTTAAATAAAACCCGGGTTCACACCTTCCGTTTACAATGAATTTAACTTTTTCCTCAAAATATAACGTCGAAAAGCGGCAGATTTTAATTTATTTAACACACTTCGGCAGCACAGGTCTCACAGGTATAATTTTCAATTTTTTACAAATGATTAAAATAATTACATAACATACAGTCAATCACAAGCGCCAAGAAAAACAATCAAATCAAAACAATATGGCGAAAAAACAAACAAACATTGCAAGTTGAATAAAAGCGTGTAAAAACTTTACGATTACAAAATAATACGAACTAATCTTGTTCAATCCGACTAAAAAAGTCAACCCTCTGTAATCAACAACTAAGCGGTGCTTTTACGGCTTCTCAATTTGGACGGGTTGCAAAATAAGCAGTGCTTCCAGAAATTAAACACACGCATAAATTTTCACGCACACAGTCACACTATTGCTGTGTACTACACGGGTAATCACGGGTTGCGTTGTATGAAAAATAAGCACGGCGTTGTTCTGCTTATGCTCACCGGGAGCGCTGCCTGCGCGGTTGTCGCCGCTCGCTTCAAGAAATTAGTTTCAAATGACAATAACAGATGGCGCGTAAATCGCGTTATAAACAGTGAGATAGGGAATAAGTTAGATTAATATAGTTATTACCATGATTTTTCTTGCGTTAAAGTTATTTATCATTTCGAGGGGCATGTATGTATGGGACTACAGGGTATGCAGAGCTTATTTGCATGTATGGAGTGCACGCCACTGCCTAATAGGTACGTACTCATTTCTTTCAATTAGTAGCCAGTCGGGATTTTACTCATACGCACACACCAACCACCAAATCAATTATTCTATTCTAACTAATTTACATTGTTTTTTCTCAAAATTTACAAAGTAGTTTTCGAGCTTCGTTTGGACAAAACGATTGACGCAAAAAGGAAAATCGATTGACAAGTCGGTGAAAGGCAAACTATGTCTATTAATGGATATAAATAATAGTTTGGTGTAGTGTTATTGGTTTTTTTTATCTGGAATTTCTATTGAGAAATTCCAGATAAAAAAACCGGGACTGACAGACTCCGGGTTGCTATTGAGCAACCTGGAGTCTGAATAAGTGCCCGGTTGATGGCAATAGGCTCGCCCCCTAATACACGGGGACTTAAACATAACTGGCGAAATATGGGTGTACACCTCTGCTTATTAACCCTTCGGGGAATACGGGCGTGATGTTATGTTATTTTATGTGTAAATAATAGATTAAACAATTAAAATATATTGTCACATTTCTCCTTTCTAATTAATGATAAAAACAAATCCATCTATCGATCTGACATGGAACGATGATTTAATTGAATACAATTAGAAACATATTTTATCAAATGTCCCATTAGACTATTTTTTTCTTACATCAATATTGAAGAGGCGTGAGTTTATGTTGAGGTGAGGACAGAAAATATAATATGATGGATACATATGTTTTATAGGCTATATTTTCTTGTTACAAATGAATTAGACATCTGTAGCCGAACAAGGTGAAAGCCTGTATTTCGGGTATCAGCGCCAAACCCCTCAAATAATCAAATCAAAATCAAAAATGTTTTATTTCCTTATTACACTTTGTACAGTATACAGTTGGTGGCGTCTCCTTTTAAGCATATAAATACCTGTGCCAGGAGGCGCCGCTCTTTTATATCGTGCAAGAAGTGTAAACATGCAACGAAACAAAGGGTTATGAATTACTAAACTTATTCTAGTTTACTACTATTAGTCTGTTGGTAAATGTGTGTGTGTATTTAAGCGTGCGTGCGTGTGTAAGTGTGTGTATATGTGTGTGAGTGTGTGTGCATGTATGTGTGTGGTTATTTTATACGGAATTGGTTTTACCTTATATTTACTAAAAGATTATCTACTTCATCATAGCGTAACTTATTTAACCACTTAGTCAGCAATGATTCAAAATTTCAAAAATAATAAACATTTAAAAATAGCCATCAAGTAGAGATGTTACATTTTACAGATTTCAAATAAAAAAAGGTGATTATAATGAATCACAATACATAATAATACATATAAGAGTTGTATTGGAATTTTTCCATAAACTTTAGGGTGACCAATGCAGGTACACTACACTGGTACACTTATTGCTATTTATGAATCAAATTATAACTGGTCAGAATAAAGTGTAAGAGGGAGTGAACCTACCCAAAGATATAAGCAAGGGCAATATATTTTTTTATTACATTAGTAGAAAAAAAAAAAACAAAAAATACAAATGGTTTTATGGCAAATAAAGAGGTAGGTAATCTAAGGAAATAAGACCACGAATACAAGGTTAGTTTTCATTGACCAGTAAAATTTTCAAATGTTGTTCTACCCTAAATATCAACAAATTTCACTGTGAACCAACTTTAAAATATCGAAATAAAAATTAGTTGTTTCATACATTTTGTTGGTCGAGTAGGTATTGAATGTTTGTATGAACAGCGTTTTTTTTTTCGTGATTTCAAAGTTAGCCCAATAGTGAGTTGTTCATATTCATGTGCAGAACACCCTGTGAAAATTTGGCTGGTCATTGATAACTATATGGGAGAAGACATGCTTGTCCGACCCCAAATAAATTGAGATAAGTTCAAGAGAAAGATGATGGCATACAGGAAATAAGAATTTTCTTTAAAAAAAAAACCTAAGGCACAAAGTAGAATACTAACTTACAAATTAATATTTTGAAAAAAATCGGCAGAACACTAAAAGAAATACGTTGAAAGGTTCTTAAAATTTCAGACAATAAAATTTAAAACATTATGAATCTTCAAAACACGTCATATAAAATTCCTAAAAGTCAGACTGACTCATTTACAACTCACACAATTTATCTTAAACTCTGTATGTACTAGGAAGATACAAGTACCTACATCATAGTACTTTAGAAGTGAGTGCTATAAAGCTCAGCAAACAGGAAATGCATGCCAATCTGTTGCAGCAAGCGGAGTTGCGAGCTGTCATATACAGCAGAGTTATCAAACATTATGGTAGGATGCAGCAAAGTACCAAAAAATGGCACTACGAGTCACACTTTATGTCAGCAACACTGAATTGAGACATAAAGTATTAAAATACTTGTTTATATTTTAATGTCTCGGCATGTGTTTAATCGACCCCCAAATAAAACCCATTTGATTTCCTAAAAAATTAAATGGAGACTAATAAAATAAATGCGCCTCAAATAATTCGCATTTTGGTGTCCTAAAAATACTAATACATCGACAAACTTGTACGTAGCGCTTGTTTATAGAGGCTCATTTATTTAAAAAAAGAACAATCATGGATCATTAGAAGGTCAATAATTTTTAGAGGATCTGTTAAATATTTCCCTATTGTCTCATATTTACTATTGTATATTATAAGCATTACCTGTTAATAAAAATTCTAAAGGTTCATGTCTTTAAAATTTTCCTCAACACAAAAAAAATCATCAACCTAATTACTTTTCTTAACTAAAGCCCATCTTTACAAAAAGGTTTGTCACCCCTGCTCCACTGATAAGTACCAACCAACTAATCTGTTAGGTCAAGTTCACAAGCTGTTTACTTTGTCGAGTTATTAGCAAAATATGAAAAAAAAATCAGTTTATTAGCCGCGTCGCCGCGGTTTATAACTATAGTATGTATTTGAATATGCTCTTGTATTATTTTGTAGTTGTTTGTAGTTTCTGTTCTGTGCTGTGTTACAGTGAGGAAGATCTAGGCTACAATTTAAATATTGGAAACGCTATCGATGTGTTTGCGAAGTAAGTCTTGATTTGTTTTATTGTGTTTTGTAAAGTCTGTTATAATTACGATTAAAGCGTGCTTAAGGAAAATAATCAGTGTAACTGAATTGTATAGTGTGTTTAATTAGAATTGTGCAGTTTTAGTTTTCTTTTAAATAATTGAAAGAAGAAGATATTTGTAAGTTTTTCAAAGAGACTAATTAGGTTCCACAAGGGCCTGTTATGTTTTAAAAGTTAAACTTAACATAAGTTAAGATACACGCTTATCGCAAAATTCTGTGTCATAAATAATGTGTCTAATTTTGTTTAATCTATTATTTCCGTGTTTAATTTTTATTTGATAAACTATATAAATGTAAGACACATACACACACACACATGTACAGTCAACAAAAGAGATATCTAGGCAGGGTACACTAATATATTTGTATGTGAATTGCTTCATGTTCAATTTTATATATCCCCTCAAAGGCTTTCTGCATCCCATGTGTGCATAAGGAAAATCTTTTTACATAATAGGTATATAAGCTTATATATTATATATATATAAACGTAAAAAAACACCATCCGATGGAAAAAAAAATCATCCTAAGTAGTTGTGAACCTATGGGGTTCGCAACTAACCCCCCTCCCCCCTCCCCCCTCCCCCTGGGGGTTTTGGGTTTATAAATTAGTATATATCTGCACTTGAAGAGATATATTACTTTATTTTGCAATACTCCTACATTGTAACACACCAACACAAAATTGTATATTGTCACGAAATTAAACATGAAGCAATTCACATACAAATTATGTTAGTATACCCTGCCTAGATATCTCTTTTGGTGACTGTACATACTACTCTATTTCGGGTTAACATGGGTTTGTCCGATGATAAACTCGGGACATTCCCAATTGTAAAGATCTTGGGGCGCCTACTTGATAAAGTAGGTAAGTAATAAATCTAGATCGCGGGATCGATCGTGATTCGAGTTTGTGGTTCTTTTTAAGGTTCAGTACGTTCGCATGAAAAAACGGAACTCTTATCAGTCACTCGTGTGACTGCCTGTATGTCCATACAGCTAACTTGCTCCGAATCTAATGGATCAATTAAGTTAAAATTTGGTATACTTACGTTATGAATTTCTGTGACCCAAAAATGGACGAGTAACGTAAATAAATGAATTTTTAATCTAGGGTCACTTTTGGGGGTCAAAGTAGAAAAAATTAAAATGTTTGGCAAACTGTACCGTGTGACACATTAAATGAAAGGGAAAGGGCTTACTGTGAGGGTCTCAATTTTTTTTTAATAATTTTTAAAGTTATTTAAGAAGATAGATGAAACTGACCATTCCCCCCTTATCTCCGAAACTACATTTTTGAAAAAAATAAATAAAATAGTAATAAACTTATAGATTACAGGAAAAATTATAAGAAGACTATGGTATTAAAATAACATGGTAAAACCCACAATATTGTGCGTACAAACTTATATTTGCAGTTGGAAGGTATGGGAGAACATGTTTTTCAACTACAATGTTAAGTATGTTCTTGGGATAAATTCATCCCAACTACGGAACCCTTCATTATGCGTGGTCCGAAATGCACTTAGCCAGTTTTTTAATGTATATGGTTATGCTATTTTTGTTACACATTTCATACTTCTTTTTTCGTCTAAAACAAAAAAAAATGGTATACTTATATACCAAGGAAATCCCTGAAGACATCATTGCAACTTTCTATAGGGATATAGACACAAGTACACAACATGTTTATTTGTAAGCCTACGTTTTATCCCACTGCTGGGAAAAAGCCTCTCGTTTTCCCTAGCAAACCTTTGTTTTGCGCCATCTCTGGCCATGTTGGCCCCGCAAACATGATCACACCACCTTCGCCGCTATCTTCATCGCCGGCGGAAAGACCATAAAATATGATAATGTTTCTAAAACAAATCACTAAACATCAATATAAGAATCTTATGACCATTTCAAATTACTCCTCAGTTACGGCGACCTGTCACAAGTAACGCAAGTGATATCAGCAGACTACGAGGGAGATGAATACGACGACCCAATAGTTCCATTCAGTGAGAAGAATATTCGAGTATTCTCAAATGTTACCAGTAAAGAGACCAAGGGGCATGCCGACGGCATCACAAATATGGAGCTGTTACTGTGTGAGACGTTTGAAGATCTCCTCGACGCATACTTTAAGAATTTTCAGATAGAAGGGTGAGTTATGTTAAGTATATTTGAAAGATCTTGACTAGAAATGGATTTATGTAGTACCTAAGACTGCAACTAATACGAAACATACCGTTCTTAATAGAACAAATTAAACAGAGCACCGGGCGAAAATATTTGAAGGGCACAGGAAAAGAAAGGGGCTCATCAACAAAACAAAGTATATAAAGACAATGGCCAATGGCAGGATAATTTGACAGATCTACATCTACAACAGCGCCCCCAAGCGGGATAAATTCCGAGAATCATAATCCGTTCAAAAATTAATGAACGGAAATTGTATACCCATCTCTTTTACTCTACATTACGATACGTAATACTTTCTTGTCTTTGAATTTTTTAAAATGACATTTCATTTTAATCGTATTGTACTAAATCTCCATGGAAACTACGTATGTGGTTTTCACGGAGAGTTAGTTTATTGAATGACGATAATGGCAGTATAATTTGACACGAAAAGTATTTGACAGGTCTACATCTACCATAGCGCCCCCAAGCGGGATAAATTGCGAGAATTGCTGCCATTTGGCCGCTTCAACCAATATGTGTACAAAGAGATGTAAACATTGGTTCGCAGATAATATCTGAATATGATAACTATAAACTAACAGATATATTATATCTGTTAGTTTATATTTATCATATTCCATCGCTAATGTTCAGATTCCTAATGAATGCGTGTGATTTAAAGCTTAGGCACATTAGGCATTATAATAAAGCGGGTGTAAACTAGAACTATACGTAAAGTGGCGATAACACACTGATGGATTACACAAATCCATATAAATGAAAATCAATTGCCGAATGTATATAAGCGAACTTATATAATACTTATAACTTCAGAACTGTTGCACCTATTTGGCTAAATCTTTTTTATTTGTTTGTAATCGTCAGGACAAGGTTTGTGTGACAGATATTTTTTTTTAATTCTCTGGAAAAGTCGGAAATTTTAATGCTATTTTTGTATAAAAACAGACAACACACAGCCTAAACCACTGGAGATAGAGACATGAAATTCACCCAGGCGACGCCGAACACGAACAGCCTAGTTCTGAATAAAACATAACAACATCCTATGCTTAGAATACTTTTTTTTTACAGAACAGACAAACCCTGGAAAGCGTTCATGGGCGACTGGATGCACGATGAAATAATGCGAACTTTTGGCATAGAATACGATCCAAGACCTGACTGCTGCTTCGTCCTGGTCAAACTGACCAAAGTCAACAAAACTGTAGAACTGGGCAATTTAGAAGGAGTCGCTGTTACAGACTATGTTCAGAGAGCTATTGAAGACCTGAATGTAACTGACACGGCAGAAGTAAGGAAGTTTATGAAGAGCTATGGGACGCATTATATTGATTCTTATGTGACGGGAAATATTATTTACCAGGTATGTATAAAACTAAATACCAAAAAGGAGAGGTTTTTAAAGCAGATAGGCATTTTTTTCCAAAGAAATGGGAAATCATCATCGAAAAACTATGGTTAGTGATTTGAACATCAGTCAATGAGTATGTTTTACTTTATAGCAGGCATCGTTACGTTTTCACCTCCTTTTGCGAAGCAGTAATGCTCGCGAAGGAGGAGGTGGAACGCGTGAGGGAGAGGCAACTTTCGCGCCCTCACGCCCCTAGTCGCCGCAGGAGACGCCCTGGGCGGCGGGAATAAATAGCCGATTCCCGGCCACCGTAGGCGCGGGCTTGCGGACGGCGAGCAATGGGTAGCTCGCCGTCCGGTAAGGACCAGGGGGTCTACTCCCTAAGTCTGTCCGTCCGTCCGTCTTTCCGTCCGTCTGAAATAACGATCCATCAAAACAAGTGTAAAAGTTAATTTTTTCGGACGGGCAAAAACACAGCGGGAGTAGGGACAACTGTCAAATCGTGTTGTCATTCATACTTCATTCAGGCCTTGAACCAATCATCCATCCGTAGTTGATACGGAGTAGGAAACGCACGTAAAGAAGGCCGAAACTACGGGCTTCGTGCTTAGGGAGTAGACCCCCAGGTCCGGGTCGACGGCACGTTGTCTTCCACGTGCGCCTCAAAGAGATGTCAGCAGTGATGGGGTCCGAGACGGCCAATGCCGCCAGGGTCGCGGGTTTTTCGACAGAGATACCGTGGCCCCTGGCACAGGCAACTGAAGGAACACGGGTGGGTTTTAGTCAGTAAAAGTCTGACACGCCCCCCGCTCCGCCCAGAGCGGGAGAAGTCATTTGATGATTAGCCATCCACAAAAAAAAAAAGCCTGGTTACGCTTGCGGACGTCAGAGAAAATGCGACAGCGTAATCGCTTGTTTCTGGAATGACCCCAACAGGCTTAGCTACGCATACAATATGCTACTTAGAGTTTAGTTCCTTGCCAGAAGTTCATAATATTTTCCAAGCAAGCTTGCAGTCATGATATTATGTTTTCCAGGTGTTTAAATACAAGCGACGTGGATTCGAAATGTTACGGTCTTACATTGCGATGCGGAACGCCAGACGGGCGGGTACTGCCAACCTTCGCTTCTACTTCTCATCGTATTTCCTCAAACAAGTCGGTGACATTAGGGTAAGCTTGAAGTAACTATTTCAATATTTGGCCTTGTATGTCCACTACAAGAGTTTGCATCTATGTATCTACTCTATGTATTGACATAGAGTAGATACATAGATGCAATATTGATTCCGAATTGTAAGCAAAGCATTTGATTGAGTTTTACACAACATATCACAGAAAAATTTATCCATATTATGATGTATAAAGAGACCTGAACGCTATCAAATGTCCTGCATTAAATTTCCAATTATATAAAAAAGCAAATGAAGATATAAGTCCAACTGCCATATCAATAAAAACAGCGTTCCACAGGGTGGTATACTTGGTTCTTTGCTAATCCCAATCCACACAAATACCTTGTCAGTCTTTACCAATCAATAAATAAGAACATCTATCACAAATAACCATATCCTTTCCACAGATAGCCAGCGGTAACAAGACTATAGAAACTTGGGCCCGAACCAATCTCCGAGACGGACAATATTTATACTCAAGACCAAGTCTTCTACGACTGAACTACAACGCAGTTTTAGTCAACAAGCTAAACAGTATAATGGACCAAGGGGCCTTAATAGGCCTTAACCTGAAGACCTTAAGGCCTATGTTTAAAGATAGGCGTAAATCAGACGGTTTTGCTGAAGTAATAGAGAATGATTTGCAACTATGGGAAGTCAATGCTTAGTTTTTTTTTTTTATGACTGAGGCGTTTTGTAAAATGTTCTGCGAATATTAGATACTTACTTATCTTTGATATTTTTATAAATTGGATGAGCTGTATTAGGTACTACTTACAATAATTACCTGATTGTGTGATTTAGTCATTTGACTAAAAATCAATAGTCAAAACCTAATAATAAGTACGTTTCATGATACCTTATGTTTTAATAAAATCTTAAAGTTACCAAGCTACTTCCCGTGGTAATATATCAGATATTTTAAAATACTACTTAATAAATACTTAATGTTTTCATAAAAAACATAGAAATAATTTTCAAGTCCACCTAAACGCTATAAATACCAGTATTTCAATATAAATAACAATAAAACAATTTTAATAACTTAATTAGTTTCAATTAGTTTATTTAACATTTATTCATACCTAGTATACGGACATCAAAATTGTCACATAATTATTATAAATTCAAATCTCATAATTATTATAAGTAAGCTTAGCGTATAATAAAGTTGACCAGTAAACAAATTAAATATTACATTTCATAAATATAAAGAGATCTTAAAAGCTCGCACATAGAAGCAACTAAACTGTTTAAACGAAATTCAAATTTCCTTGCGCTTTTGGTCAGTGTCAGGTTGTATCTTGATCAAAACATGATTCGCGACTATAACAAATATATACGAACAGTCAACTAAAGAGATATCTAGGCATATTTGTATGTGAATTGCTCATGTTCAGTTTTATATATATATATTACTTTGTTTTTGCAATACTCCTACATTGTAACACACCAACACAAAATTGTATATTGTCACGAAATTGAACATGAAGCAATTCACATACAAATATGTTAGTATACCCTGCCTAGAATCATCAATACATTTATCTAAGTTATATTTGTTCATTCTCGCTCTGTCATCCACTATTATTTTCAAAAAGCTAGTTCATA
Source organism: Cosmia pyralina (assembly GCA_946251885.1). Lineage (NCBI taxonomy): Eukaryota > Metazoa > Arthropoda > Insecta > Lepidoptera > Noctuidae > Cosmia > Cosmia pyralina. The sequence goes on along the minus strand of OX276342.1, from coordinate 16,018,645 downwards.
TTTTTAATCCTCGCGCACTGAGCAACCGCGACCAAGATCTTAGTGATGTTTTCCATTAAGACGCTGCCTGCTCTGGATCAGCGCCTACGGCTAAGCTTCGCAAGTGTACTTAGCTTCACTTTGTATGAAAATGTAGGAGGAATCATTCACTGCGAGTGACTTTTCACGTTTCTAACCATACCATCATTCACACAGTCCATCCATCGTTTCTGTGGTCTTACCCTACTCTAATAAGCTATTGACATTCATACTCGAAAACTTTCCTCACACATTTTCCTCCACGAAATTGGGTCCCGTGCCGTTCTAAACGCAAAAAGGCAATTTCTACAGTGCACTGATCGTTTGCGAGCATGGTCGCAGTTGCTCAGCGCAGCCTTGCTATGGATCGCCTTTACCATCGCCTTCCTAAGCCTTAACAATTTACTGTCTAGATAAATCCATACAAAATATACTTCATTTTCAATTGAGTAAAAAATTAATATTATTTAAATAAAAAAAGTTAATTAAATCACAAATCTTTTTTTTTATAATCATTTTCAATTGATTATTTTCCCATCAATGGCAAAAGCGACCCCACTTTAATTAGATCCAATTAATTTAATTTTCAAAACTATATCATAAAGCTTCCCATAGGGTAAAGAGATCGTTTATTCTTATTTAAGTACCAATATGTGGATTGGTACTCGAGATATCTCATCAAAGGCAACGCACGGATAAATATTGCTGACAATGGCTAAAATTCTATCAACAGTTTGGAAGGTTAAGTTGATAGGCCCTAAGGTTTTATTATTTCAACCTTTTTGTTTTCATGCCTGAATTTTACAGGCAGCTGTCTTTTCTTCGTTTATTATGTTTTTTTTTTAATTAATATAAGTTTTTCTTCATACCTAATCCAATTTTTAGTCTTTCGATTAAGGGAGATGCGCTAAACTAGTTCGCAAAATTCAAATTTACGTTTTATGCAATTTGCAGGTCGGTGTTAGGTTGTATGTTGATTAAAATATGAGACGCGCCCGTAACTAATACGGCTTTACAGAATTATACTCATTAGAATCAGCAATACAACTCCATAATTTAGAAATGACCTCAAATCTCATGATAACATGAAATTATGCGAATCATATTTTAATCAACATACAATCTGACACTGACCTGCAAATTGCAAAAAACGGAAGAAAATTTTAATTTCGCGGGCTACCTTAACGCATCCCCCTAATATCATACATTAGCATCCTCCTGATATTTCTAATCACCAAACGAAATATCAAACTTCTCCTTTAGCCCAAATCATTCCTTACTACAAATTACAACAGAAAATATCATAACTTTTAAAAAATAGAACAACATGGCGCCGACGATACATGAAAGCTTGCAATAAATTAATCGAACGCACTAATTATTATTATACTGATTACGAAATTACAATGTTATTAAAATGTAGTGTTAAATTATTTAAATTTTAAACTTATCCTTGAATAAAAAGTGCACAATTACCATTAGACTCCATCTAAACATCGATTATTGGATGTTTTATTAGTATTTTTAAATAGTTTTCTATTTTTTTATATAAATTGGCTTAAAAATTTAGGTAATATTTTATTAATTAAATAATTGTGCACTTTCAAACAGAGACGTGCGTAATTCTAATGATAATTATAGTTGTTATTATTATTCTATTGATTAAACATGATCTTTAACATTATTCCATAATTTCGATTATATCGACTGAGTACCGTGGACAACCAGTTTTTTTTATCAAAATAAAAGAACAAGCTAACACTTATGTTTGCATATTAAACATACAAATGGATCGTCAGTCACATCAATATTAATTTTATTAAGTCCTTTCTGAAGCTCGATAAGATTTTTTTCACACCTATAAAGTGGAGTTCAGTTAAACGATATTCAGAAGACATTAGTCTAATTTTCGTCACCGCGTATAATCTATAAAACATATTTTACTGTTCCCTCATTCAAATCCAAATTCCTGTATCTTTTTAAATCTTTTCGACACAGTTCAGACAAAAAGATGAAATTTTATAATTTTAAGACCTCATTCCTTTCAAAATACCATCGTGATGGATCATTTGGCACATAAAAAGTACCAAACTAAAATAGTTAACTAAACTCCCACTTCATATTTCTGCCCCGGTAGTTACATTAACAGCGTCGAATATTCGGTTTATCGCGATAGACCTAATACTGGCACTACTTACCGCATTTATAAAAAATTCGCGATACATTCGCGAATACAAAATACTCTTTATTGAAATAAGTTCAGTAAAATGTTTTGCATACTATGCAACAGCATAGCACGCAGTATAGGTGAGGTTGCATGTTGCATTTGACATAAAAGCTAAGCTAAGCTAAGTTAAGCTTTGGAAGGCGTACGAGGGGCCGAAGCCAACTCGCAGAGGCCCCTTAGACATTTTCAAATGACGAGGAAGCACCAGCTGACGATTATCCCTGTATGCACTATGCAAGTGCACCCAAGGACAACCCCCGGTTGGTGCAGTATTGCAGAACATGGAAACAAAACATATTGGGATAGCCCAATATGTATATATGCATATATGCCCAATATGCATGTATATATGCCCAATATGGATAGCCCACTATAGTGGATTGGGATCCTTGAACTATGGAAGAACTATGTCGCCTGCCTGACCAATGTTATATAATATACAGAGATAAATTGGCAGGGGGTGACTTGCACACTCAATAATGGGCCCCCGGAAACGGTCGCTAGCACATAGTGACGTAGCGCATGTTGCATTATTATTACTACGCTTAATGGTACAGCTTTGCGTAGGGTATTTAAATTGAAGTACTTAGGACATTGCTGACCTCTGACCTCAAGGACAATGATGACATCGAGAGGGAACGGAGGGCGCTGGCAGTGCGGGCGAACATGATAGCTCGCAGGTTTGCACGTTGTTCAACGGAAGTCAAAATTACACTTTTTAGGTCTTATTGTAACAACATTTCACACTTGCAGCCTGTGGGCCGACTATACTCAGAAGTCTTACAGTGCCCTTCGAGTCCAATTTAATAATGTTTTCAGGGTGTTGATGGGGCTGCGGCGATTCTGTAGTGCATCAGGGATGTTTGCTGAAGATCGTGTAGACTGCTTTTAGGCTACGATGCGTAAAAGTTGCTCATCCCTGGTGAGTAGAGTACGTGGCAGCGCCAACAGCATCCTTAGCTTGTTCGCTAGTCGGCTGGACTGTAGTTACATCAGTCATTGCTGCGCCATTTGTCATGGAATGGCCCGGTAGTGATGGTTGAGCTTTTACTTTCTTTTTACATGTTTTGGTGTAGTTTTAAGTATTACTAAAATAGTCTATAAGAACATTGTTACTAGCAAAACGGACACCATGGTATGAAATAAAGTATTATTCTATTCTGTTATAATTATCGCACCTTCTGCATGCGCATATTTTTGCGGGCGGGAGTGCATTTTGTATCCGAGTCCGATCTAGTTTTTGTGTAGTGCCGTATTTACGCCAATATTCGTCCAACATAACACGAAGTTTTTATCGCGATAACCCGACACTATTCATCAGTTAATGTCTTATTTTTGTTTGCGTGGTACCTGCAGCTCTCATCTCCTCTCCCCGGGGCCTTGTTATCTTCTGCGGGTTTCAGTGTATCTCGTAAGTGCTTGTTACGCGGGTGCACGCGTACTGGTTGCGTGATACCCGCTTGCCGTTCAGTAGGAGAAGAAGTGGGTTGTTTACGCGGATCGATTTGAAGTCGTAAGCCTGAAATTGACGTAGGTTTTTGTTAATATTGTACTGTTGGATGAAGAAATCAAAGATTAAGTTATACTTGCCGCGGTCGGTTCGTGGATGGGTGACCATTCATTACATATCGAGCCCCTTCGTGCTAGGAAAGCGCATTAAACCATTGGCCCCGCTGTTATTCGTAGATCTTTGACAGTCGTAATGGGTAGTTAGAAATCCAAAACTCTGACAACCAGTAACTGGGTTGTGGACGTCAAATAGCCAGTCGCTTCATGTAAAATACTGGTATTCAGCTACATCAGGTTAGAATGGAAGCCGACCCCAACATGTTGGGAAAAAGATAGGCAGATTGATTTTTGGTTGAAGATTTTTTTGTGTATCCTACGGCTTGGAAATAATAAAACCGAATTAGGCTTTTTATTCACAACGTGGTAGCAGTGTAAATTGGCTCAATCTTTTGCAAATATAAGTTTAAGTTTAAAGGCAATTGGAGGGCCGTGTGTCCTAGTACTCTTTTAGGATGGTACTTGGTCAATGCCATCTTCCATCAAGGTCCTAAAATCCGCCAAACGCTGGATATTAAAACACCAAATCCTCTTGACATACTGCAAGTCTTTTTAAATACCAGCATATTGACTAGTTCCATATTACAGGCCTTAATGACTTCAAAAAACTCCCTCGTCCAGCAGCAGTAAACCATGAAAATAGTAACATACCACATCTTCCGACTCATGCTTATGTGTCCGCATCAAAGGCTCTGGTATGGCCACACAATCGCCGATAATAGTTCCGCGGCCATCTGCCCAGTTGTACACCGTCACTAGCACGCATTCCATGCTTTCGTCCACCAACGCGAATGTGCTGTAATGTGGAAATATTAAGGTTATTTGAGGAATAGTTTCAGTTTTGGGAAACCTATTCATTTTATGCCAACTCGTATTCAAACAAAGAATTAATTCATTCAATACCAATTTGAATGTCATTTTTTAACGATATGGTTACAATAGGGATGATGACTATTATCTTTTTTTAGTCATCACATAGATTATTAAAAAATATTGGACACGTATTTTTTCTAACAAAAGATTACGACGATAAATTGAGTTAAAATGTAGCATGACGTTTAGTTAGTTAGTTATAATGGCATCTCGCAGTTGACCACTAAGGGTCAAGACTGCTTAACCGAGCGTTTCCTGTGGGTGCTTTAACCGAACTTAAAGCCTCCGGCCAGGCTTATAAACTAAGGTAAAATATTAGACGACTCAGCGTCGCTAATAATAGAACAGCCAGACGAGGCAGGCTGGATCATAATGGGGGGGGTTAAGAGCCACTGGCTGAGCTGTGCCCCCAGCAGGCACAGCTTCACCGAGTAGGGGGGTAGGGGGGGGGGGGGGCGGTTACGATTGCTACCTCGGCGGCGAGGTCGGAATGTATTCCTAGGTGGTTTGCGTTTGCAAACCGTACTGGTGGCCTTGCTACTCTCCTGAAGGAGGGTTATGGGTTCATCAGGGTCGGTGAGAATAGTAGCATGACGTCACTCCTTGCCAGATTTTATACGTTTGATTTAGTTGTGACGTAGCGAGCCACCACCCCAACTATAATGCGTTTTATCTAAGTAGTTTTTTATTGAAAAAAAAAAAAAAAAAAAGCAAAAAATACGTGTCCAATATTTTTTTATAATCTGACTGACAAACTAAATAACATTTCTTTACCCAGCCAGAATTTCTTTTTTTTTACCCATGTATCATCCCTATTACAAAAGAAAAATACACATGCATTCGACGAACACGACTATTATTTTTAATAGTTTCTTACTGTCTCATTGGAGCACTGTAGAGTAGGGTTGTAAAGTATTTTCATTGGGAATATGTAACTGTGCCCGATTGATGGATATAGACTCGCTCCCTGTTAGCACAGTCTATACACCATACAGTCGTCTGACGAAGCCCGAGCTGCATACGAAGTTCGGCGAACTACGTAAGCAGCTCTGTATGATGTATAGATTGTGCTATTATGTGACTTATAAGATAGACACCGCCATACTAGTGAAATGTGGATGCACCCGATTATTCGGCAAAAATGCCGAACATTCTACCGAATAATATTGTATTAAAAAGTTGCCTCCATAAGCCTATAAGCATATAAAATATGAAGTAGCACAATTACATAAGGTTATGTATACTAACAATAAAGCTGAAGAGTTGGTTTGTTTGTTTATTTGAACGCGCTAATCTCTGGAATTGCCAGTCCTATTTAAGAAAAATTCTTTTTGCATTTGATAGTCCAATCCTTGAGCAAGGGGTATATAAGAAATACGACCCTTAGGAGTGGAATTAAAAGAAAAAAAAAATCAGAAAGAACGTTAAGCGAAAACAAAGTAAATGGGTTACGAGCTCTGTTTAGATTTAATTTCTGGAAAAGTTTATTTCAACTGGATCCCGTCATTTCACGAAATTATTTATGGAAATGTAACAGTTTAGAAAAGTGATATAAGGTTTAAGCACAGCTATAGGATATATTTTGTGTTAAAACAAGAAATTTCACGCGGACGAAGTCGCGGGCAGAAGCCAATTGGTAATATGTCGGCAATCCATTAAGGGGATGTAGGACATTGACATTTTATATTTTTTGATGGCACTGTGAAAATTTATAAAAAAAAAACGAAAATGGTTGACATTTTGACGACACGGTTGGCGCAGTGGTTGAGCGATTGACTGCTGCGCAGCATGTCGCGGGTTCGATTCCCGCACGGAACAAATATTTGTACCCTACAAGTATTTGTTCCGAGTCTGGGTGTTTTTCTATCTATAATATGTATGTATTTACAAAAAAAAAAAATATATATAAGTAGTTTATCAGCCATCTCGTTACCATAACACAAGCATTAGGTTGCTTAGCTTGGGGCTAGATGGCGTTGTGTGATATGTCCAAACATATTTATTTTATTATTTATTATTTATTTTATTTGCATAGGAGTCATAAGGTATAATTTGGTTGCAAATGACCTTCTAAATCCCCTTAATGGATTGCCAACATATTACCAATAGCCCTGTATACACGTCTGCTTAGCCCTTCGGGGAAGAGGCGTGATTTTTGTATTGTGTTTTTACCAGATATCGATTTCAACAGGCTGGTAAGCAATCAGTCAGGTGCACCCTGTTTTACTAATGCAGCTGCAACCTTTTACATATTTGAGATATAAAAATTATCTCGAAGAGGCTTTAATGTAATAACGAAAACCTTAAGCCCCGTATTCATTGGAAACAAAGTTCAGCAACTTTTGTTTACCATGAATACGGAACATTAACATGTTGCCAGCAACATGTTTCCTCAACACAAAAACATGTTGTTGAACATGTTGCAAAACAATGTTTTCCAATGAATATGCGGCTTTAGGGACACACATACCACACAAACGATCGTTCTATGACTCCATCTTCAAAGTAGCTGTCGATCACAGGGCGGGCAGTGTTCCAAGCAGTTAAACTAAGTGTCCATTTGAAGTGGGAAGCATTCGAACAAGAAAAAATACGTGCTTTCATAAAACAGAAACTTACAAACGTCGAATTTTGGACGAAAATAGGTGTTGCTCATGATTTCTTTCGCATTTAAATTGCATAGTGAGCAACTTCTCAGCTGTGCGGTTATAATAAAAAGAAAAAGTGTTTGCAAGGAAAAATATAATTTTACAGCAGAGGTTAAACCCCAATATATATATATATATATATATATATATATATATATATATTATATTTTGTAATTAATAGAAAGACTAAAGCCGAAGTTTCTGTTCTAAATCCCTTGTGGTGTGGAGTAGCATTTTATATCAATAGGGTGGGTGCTTACAAAAAGAAGCATGTTTCCGGTACAGACAAATCTGTACGGGTCGGTACCGATCGGTACAGGGTTAACTTGCGTATAAGTTTAAACCTGTTTCTTTATAAGTGAGCGCATAAGATAACATAGACATTAATACCTGCACCGATCGGTAGCGACCCGCCCGTACCGGAAACCTGTTTGTTTATGTAAGCACCCATAGATATAGTCTGTTCCTAAAGTGATGAAAGTGTAGGTAAACATACCCTGTTCAGGTTAAATTCTTAAGCCGGGTCCGCTGCGCCAATTATCTAACAAAACATATTATAATTTTTGCGCTCTAGCATGGTGCGGGTGACATTTGACGAACAGTTCCTTTTCACTCTTGAACGTTATCGCAATTTACAATCATGGGTCAAAGGGGGTCATTTTAGTTGTACCCTAAATATCATAATCGTAAAATACGGATTCAATAATAACTGTAGTAAGTTAAATAAATTATCCTGTCAAAATGTTATTATCTATAAATAAAATCAAATTTAAAGAAAAATTAAGCAGTGATAGGCGTGTAACGTAACGCCATAGACATGTTTAGTGATGAGATGTATTGCTATTATGGGTTTTTATCGATAGTCGATATTTTTTATAAATTTACTGAAAAAGAAGTTTACTGTATGTATTTTTAAATTATTGTTGTTAGACATCTATAGAGTTAAATTAGCCGAAAAAATTATACTATGAAAAAAAAAAATTTTTTTAATAAATATCGGTAGTGCTTTCAATGTGATTTTTTAATGTTTTGTATTAAAAATAAATTTCCTAATAATATGATATATCAAAGACATTTTTTAAATTATTAGGAGAACGAGATTTTTGCTGTGTGAATCGTTATCGATAAAATTGAATTGTGCATATTGTCACTGACTTAGTCATGCCATACTGACATGTGTCCCCCGCACCATGCTAGAGCGCAAACATTATAGCTAAATATGTTAAGCAAAACAGTCCGTCCGCTACGACTAATGACAGCTAAAAAAAACAAACAATAATAACACAACAATATTTTTGTTTAGAAATCTCTATTCAAAAATGAGTTCCGACAAGGAAGACGTGTCTGCTGTTCTCTGCTGTATAGAGTTGAGACTTATCCGTTACATTTTAATTCTTATTGATTTTGATATCTCCAAAAAGACATCTTGCTTTTTGCTACACACAAAACCGTTAGGCCACGCCTCCAGATCGGTTAGCTAAATAATAATAGCCAATGTTATGTGTTAGTAAAACACGAAAACATGGCCGCAGCGGACCCGGCTTTACGCACTAAAGGGAATGAGTAACACAACATTCATCTCTATAGAAGGAGGATTTTAGAAGGTTTCAACTTTATATCTCACCAATTTTTCTACCATTTTTTTTTAATTGAGTTTAATTAACCTCAACTGTCAAATTAATAAAATCTTTAAGGTGATTTAAAATAATTAAATCAAAGCACTCCATTTGTAAGTGGCACAAAAAATTGATATCCAGTACTATGGACAAAACTTAAGCATGCTCACTTAAGAAAATATTCGCTTAATAAGCGCTCGAGTCGTGAGCCGTGCTATGCGATTATCGCCTTTGAGGTGATCATGCGGAACTTTGGCCCATAGTACCTGTGGATGTCTTCGTTTCTGATCCAATTGTTTACATATTCATCATATACTTTTGGAACATACCTACCATAGATCAATTAGATCTTCTAGTATAACAAACTAACCGATGTCGGCTAATACTCGTATCATTTTCTACCGATCGATAATTTGGATTGACTTTTGTGTAGTGGATGTGGTAATACACCCATAGAACACAACTATTCCACACCACACACACTCTAGCAAACCTACAAACTAGCACTGCCGACTTGGGCCTGTGCAGGATCTAAGTGACATTTTAGCATGGCCCAAATCGAATTCTATATAAATAAAAAGAGAAGTCCTGACTGATTCACTGACTCGTCAACGCCCAGCCCAAACCCTTGGACCTAGAAAGCTGAAATTTTACAGAGAGGTTCCCTTTATAATGTAGACAAGGAATAAGGAAGGAATTCCCGGTAGTATGTTCCCGTGGGATATTTTCCGACATCCACGCGGGCGAAGCCGCTAGCAAAAGCAAATTATACTATAAGTACATACAATGATTTTCTACAAAAATGGTATGGTACATTAATAGGTGATAAAGTATATAGAAAAGAAGCTAGCAAGAGCACAGCATTAGTTCGTCAACACTTGTGTGAAATATACGGGATATTGTGTTTTTTTTTTTTACTTTACTCTTCTGTAGGTGTATCTACCTCATTATAAAGCGCAGGCAACGAGAACTGAGAACGAAGAAAAACGAAACCAAACTAAGTTAGCTTCGTTTCACTTCGTTCTCAGTGTGGCCTACGCTTTGGCTTCTCTTTTGGAACATGTACTGATTCAATAAAATCTTGTATAAAATAAAGCAATGATCTAGTATTAGTAGCAGAACAGAAACTATACATTTTATACACACCACAAAAGAGATTAGTATGCAGGCAAGAAATGAACATTCTAAAACTCATTCTGTAAAATTATTAATTATTAACATAAGAGGGTCCATGTCAAAGACTTGTCGTCAAAAGTTTTCAAAAGTAGATACTAAACTCTTTTATCGACTTTTCATTCAAAACCTCAGTGAAGACCATCCATTTTCATTTTAAAGGTCTGCAAAATCTACCAAAAAGGCAGTACGTAAAAAGGAACAAATACTTACAACGGTACTGCATTATCGTTGTGTATGGAGCCGACAACTTTGCCCAGGATAACCTTGGCTTCATTGGGCCCCTCTTGCAAGGCATCGAGGCGAGTGCGTTCCAGCGCCACCTCGCGGCGGTCAGCGAAAGCGTGGAGGCCTTCGCCGTACAGACCCAGCATCTTCTTGTCTATGGACTGGGGAAGGGGGTTGGTTAATTCATAATCTTAATGTCTGCTATGAATTAGTGAATGAATGAATGTTGATATATTTATTTGCAAGACTATAGGTACATAAGTATGGTGGTATGATTTGTGTGTGGAGTTCTTAATCAGTTGGCTTGCATGTCGATTAGCCAGTAGTAGCGACTTTACGAGAAACTGGGAGACTGGGCTGGCTCAAGAACTTAAGATTCTTTTGTGTTATTATTATTTAAATCAACCTTGACGTTAGAGGAAGTTAATTTTTATTCCTACATCATGGACCTTCTCTATACAAAATTAAATCCTATTACACCTGAAACTGGAAGTCATTCTTAGCTTCACAAATGTCGTATGAGCCCCACTGGTTCAGATACAATGGCTTTTTAATTGTTTCTGTAATTACAACATACAAAAGGCAAACATCATTATTCATTCATATTTCAATCGCATTTTGTTTTTATTATCTTACTACAATAGTTATAGCGACCCGCCCCTGCTTTTTTACGAATTCGACTTGTCAAAACATCGAGATTTGTTTATTGTACTTATGTGTAAGTTTAATATTATTGTATTATATGTATATGTAAACCTTCCAGAATAAACTCGGCATACACTTATTGGTAGAAGATGGCAGAGGCAGATGGATATACTAACTTGCACCATAGTAGCCAGTCGCTTGCCTTTCAGTTTCCCGCGTGTTTTGACGAGCCCATGTGCTGAGCTGACGAAGGTCATCAGTCTTGTGTGCTCCTGTTTCGGCGGCTCCCACGGTGGGTCCAGGCGGCTCGCATACTTGAAGTTTTGTAGGGCTTCGTCATAGAATTCTGAGTATTTTAGTGCCTGGGAAATATGAGTACATAGAAGGCGAATAAATGTTAGTTTTGTTTTCAGATTGCTTCCGAGACCATAAATTAATTTAGCTGAGTGCAAAATATAAAAGTTTTAATTGACTTTTTTATTACTTAATGTATTTTTATTTAATAATTATGATACAATTGCAATTCAATTCTAATAACATATAGAAAGTAGGATATTTTCAATAACAGTTGCGGCAACAGGCCATGTGGCTGCAAAGCGAAACTGCCTGCAATGCAGATTGTTACTTTTTACAAAAATAAATATTATAAACTTACAATTCCCTTATTGTAGTATAAATCAGGCTGTCCCTTAGCAATAGGATCCAATGCCGCCTGCCTATAAGCTTTCATAGATTGCTTCAAAGTATCAGGATCTTGGGCCACCATGAAAAACTGGCAAAGGTACGCATTCCCCAGTACGGTCCAAGACACACCGTCTTTAATATCCTGGGCTACAGCTTCTCTAGCCAACTCTACGCTTTTCAAAATGGCTGGATGTGCTTCTGAACGCTTTTTATCACCACTTTCTTGGCGTAGGATGATTGAGAGGCAACGAAGGGATAAACGGTTGCGTTCCTAGAAAAAATGTTTTACAATAAATTCAACAGATAGGTTGTTTTTTTTGTGATTCGTAAATCATAAGCTAAAAGCAGCAATAGCAATAGTTAAGAAGTGTTAAAACATAAATAGGAATAGCATGATAGAGCAGAATTTTCACACCATTAGAACCACAGATAATATGATTAATTTTTAAGAATCAAATATTCAGCTCAGCAAAAATGTGTCAAACAGATCTAGAAATTATTACAGCAGCAGCAATCTTGAATAATCTCTATAATGTTGTGCATTTTTTTTTTAAAATAATATATAAAAATACCTTATTAATTTAAAACACAACTTACATGTTTCAATGCCCCCTCAAAGCTTGCCTTTGCCTCCTTAACATTCATGTTCTTCCAATAGCATTCCCCCAGTTCGTTCCACGCATCTATCAGATGTGGGTTAAGTTTAACCGCCTTGCTGAGACACTGCGTGGCTCTAGCATCGTATGTGGGGCATATGTTGTAACATCGACCCTTCATGTATAAGAACTTAGCACGGTGAGCAAACGGGATTTGTGAGTCCACTGAAAGTTTTGTGTTGATATTATTTCCATTGAGTTTGCTCATTTTGGTGACAAATCTTACTATTAACAGATACTCGCTCAGCTATTACTTAGTGTAAAAACCCAATAAGCTTTTGCTCAGCAGATAAAAATCAATAGATAAGTCAGTCATGTTGATAGCAACAATAGTCACCAAATTATATTTAAATAAGTATAATTTAATTAAGTTGCTTCCGATCCAGTTAAAATAATATTTAGGGTCTCTTACCATCAATTGACTCAAATTTCTCAATCAATACTTCTTTATTTTCTTCTACACGCTTGTTCTTTTCTGTAGCCATTTCAATGGGATGGTTTTCAAAAAACAAATCCCTAAATGCATAGAGATCTTGAAGCTCTTTCTGCAATAAATTAAATAGTAATGAAACCTCTACAGTGGCTTTCACTAATTTGAAGGTAATTTGTGTTTACTATTGCTGTAAAAGTAAATTTAGTTCGACCAGATGTGCCGTAACTACGAAAATCTTTAAATAATATGAGCAAAGCGGTAAAATAAATGATCAACATGTTTCTCTTTACTTACCAATAAGCCTTCCATTAGTTCTGCTACATTCTCCACAATATCAGCTTCAGTTTCAGAGTCTTGAGACATCTTCACGATTCCTATTTCACACCTTAATTAATACAATAATCGGTTGTGATTTTAATTTAATAAATACCGGAATACTGATACCTTACAAGATCCTGAAAAAGTAACATAAACAAAGAGGCCAAAGAGCAAAGAGGAGAGGGGTATACCCAGTGTTGTCAACTCCAAAAGTTGAAATTATCGGATTTCCTCGTTCAAATGATCGTTTCTACAATCGGACTTAATTTTATTTCTTTTCTTCAAGATTTAATTGTTGTAAAAGTGACGCAAAGTTCTTCGGAAAATCCTTGAGTATTTTTAAGTTTCCATAATGGGAAAATCAAATAATCGTGGCATAGATTATATTGCGTTTCGATTTCAGGAAATAGGCGATGTTGCCAACTTAGTGGATTTTCCCTAAAACTGGTGGTTCCAACCTCCTTTTTAGTGGCGAAATATTGCTTTTAGTGGCTGGTGGACTTTTCTAGTGGTGAAATAGACTTCAGTTTCAATTACTGCAAATGCTTTACCCGACTACGGCGAAGCAAAAGGAAGGTTATGATTTTACCGGTATGTATGTATGTATTGACACTAGTAAATTTTAGCAGTATGAATGTAATGAAAAACAATCAGGGGAACAGAATGAAGAAATCTTTTACCTGATAAATTAAGAATACCCTGTGAATATGAAAGTCCAAGTAAGTGCGGGTTACTTTGACTCTAGGGCATAACTTTGGCCCAAATCGAGACAGATGTTTACTGTCATTAAATCCACACAAGGTTCCGCAAGTACGCGTCTATATCACCATCTAATCGTTACCGAAGGACATACGACGTTCGGTTGTGTGGTCGTGACACTTCGGGCAGTTTATACAGTTGTCTCGATTTGGGCCAAAGTTATGCCCTAGAGTCAAAGTAACCCGCCCTTACGGTATATTATATAAAAACATATCGGTACCAAAAAATCGTATATTTAATCTAAAACCGACGATGAAGGTGCAGACAAAATCATCTGAAGAAAACTATCTATGTAATTTAGAGCAGCAGTTTTTATTGAGTAACTTTTTTTTCTTGCCTTGTTGATTTGCTAACTGTTACCTAATATTTTATTAGGTACGTACTAACAAATAAAATGATTTAGGTAAGTACTTATTATTACTTACTGTTTTCTTTCGTAAAAATTAAAAAATTGTTTAGTGGAAATTTTTGCGGTAGGGCCGTTTTTTGTTAGTGGTTTTCTGGTGGTTTTAGAAGTTGAATCTGGTGGAGAGCCAGTTTAACTGTTGGCAACACTGGAAATAGGTACTTCTACTTCATGTCTTGTTGTTACCTTCTTACTGAAATTGTCTCAGGAAGGAAATTGCTCAGAACAATAACTAAAGCAAAATTGTATTGCTGTCTTATCCAACACAAATGACAATTAAAAAGTAAACGGCATGAGTGAGCTTCACTTCAAAACACAGTATTACTTTTTATCTAGAGGTTCAAAACTTCTGTTTATGCGTATCGCATAATTTCACTCGTATTGTGTGTTATGTGCTATTGTGTGACTCATATTCGTAATAAGCAGACAAACATAATAAATATACTAAAATGGCATACCATACAGACATCGTAGTAGACCTAAGTGGTAAAACTAAATGTGGATTGTGTAAAATATTTATTCCTGATAGTGATAAATTCATTGAGGATCATTTAAACGACACAGAACATGCGAATATGTACATGCAAAGGCTTATGATTCAGAACAATATCTTGGTCAATGGTAAAAAAATAAGTTGTCATTTGTGCAATCAAGTTTCTGACGTAACAGAAGTATTAAACCATATAGACAGCTCTCATCACAAAGATAAAATGAGCGTTGTGAAGAAAATAATTGAGAAAGATGGAGGGTTCCTTGTGTTGCCGGAGAATATATCTAAAATTGACTCTTCAGCCAATTGTTTGATCTGTGACCGCTGGGTAGACTTCAATCAAGAAGCAATCACAGCCCACATTGAATCTGCAAGACACAGAAGAGCTCGAGCCATAGCTGTTCAACCATTAAATGCAATATTCTCAGTCGAGGACAACAGTGAAGATCTCTGGTGCAAAATCTGCCAAGTTTACTTAGAAAATTACATAGAAGTGATATTTGAGCATGTTGATGAAAACCTAAAGCATTTAAAAAATCTTCATAAGATACACCTGTTGATCAAAGATCAAAATATAAGCATTGAGAAATTCTTATATGACCCTAAGGAAGATAAGGCTTTGTGTAAGCAGTGTGGAATTGAAGTACCATGTAATATTGATAACTTAGCTACACATATTAGGGGTAAACAGCACATCAAGAGTAGTATGACTAAGGAATAAAAATATTGTATATACAATACCCGTTGAGTGTGACATAATACACCGTTGGATCTTAAGGGAAAACTTTACATTAATAATAATTGTATAATAAACGTAAAATACCATCATCCAATGGAGACCGCTCGCTTACAGTAGGTGTGAACCTATGGGGATTGGTTGTCATTTGAGCAGACATTGACATGAACCTATGGGGTACTTATCATCCAACACTCAACGGATTTATTATTTTACATATTTACTTGCACAACTTTATTTACAATAAAATAGGTAAATATTTTAATATGATTTACTTAATGGTGTTTATTTGTTCTCTGTTCATCTTATTCTTCTTTTACAATAATAGGTAAGTTTATACGTAGGTACCTTGAAATGAAACCAATACCAATGGCATACAATTTTACTTTTTCTGAGCAAGGAAATAGTGGTAGCACACAAGGAAAGAATTTAAGATCAATGATTTTAGTTTTTGACAAAATCTTTATTTCTTTAAATTTTATTATGAACTAGCTTTTGCTCGCGGCTTCGCCCGCGTGGATGTCGGTAAATATCCCACGGGAACGAAGGTACCACCGGGACTGTCACATATTCACTCAATATGTGCAAGGCTGCTGGGTTAATTCCATAAATAAAACTCGGTGTTCAATTGCACGTGAGACTTTTTACTGCAGAAACCATAGACTGAGAATAATATATACACAGACAATCATTCTAGTCTAGAGCACAGATTATATATGCAACACTCCTCTCTTCTAATTTTTATTAAATTTTTAAATTACTACAAATCCAGTCTCTGAACAGGCTTATGAGTTCGTGCACTTTTACGCACTTCTGGCTGAACTAGAATAGGAGAATTAGCAATGTTATTTGGTATTTCTTTGTTAATTAACGGCTTATTTACATCTAATTTCTCCGATTCTTTTTCTTGCTCCAATACACTTTCATTAGTTACACTATTATAGTTAGGCAAACACTGAGTAACATTCCTGGTGAGTATACCTTTGTCAGTGTGCACATCATACATAACATTTCCTACTGGGTTTTCAATAACACCATCTAACCATTTTCGAGAGTTATCATATGATGCAATCAGTACTTTATCACCAGGTAAATATTGCTTCACAGGTTTCTTACAAATCAACTGGCGAGGGATGATTACATCTTTTTTTATTAAAGATAAACGTGTACGGAGTTTTCTACCAAACATTAACTCACACGGTGCCTTGCCTGTTGTGGCATGTGGTGCTGTACGATAAGCTAATAGCCATTGTTGTATACTATGATCTAAACAATTTTTATCAAACTTATATGCTAACATGGCCTTTTTGAAAGTTTGAACACCCCTTTCTGCTAAGCCATTGCTGGCTGGGTGATAAGGTGCAGTACATATGTGTCGAATATTATTATTCTTACAAAAAGTATTAAACTCTTCAGATGTCCATTGTGGACCATTATCAGTCACCATTTGTTCCGGTAGACCAAATCTAGCAAAAATACTACGTAGACATTTAATTGTACTGCTGGAGGTAATATTGTTCATTTTAACTACTTCTGGCCATTTTGAGTGTGCATCTACAATTATTAACCACATATGCCCTAAAAATGGACCAGCAAAATCAGCATGAATACGTTTCCATGGCTCCTCTGGCCACTCCCATCTATGTATAGGTTTGATAGGTGGTAAGTTCCTGTTTTGGATACAACCTGCACAATTATTAGTTAATGTTTTTATATCATTTGTGATGTTTGGCCACCAAAAACAACTATTAGCTAAAGATAACATTTTATTAATACCCAAATGACCAGAATGCAGTTCAGTTAAAACTTTATCCTTTAAACTGTCAGGTATAACTACTCTATCCCTCCATAAAATGCAATCTTTAATTATATATAACTCAGTCTCTTTGCCTTTAAAATTACACAACTCTCTATTAATCAACTTTGGCCAGCCCTCTCTTAAGTAAGAACAAACCTTGCTTAAATTAGGGTCTTTCTGAGTATGTTTGGCAATTTCAGTTAAAGTTACAGGTGGATTATCCAATACAATGCTGTTAATGTTGCCTTCCAAATTAATTTTATCGTCCTCATTACTATTTTTAATTGGCAACCTAGACGGAAAATCTGCTGCCGCATTATGTTGCGAAGTCCTGTACTTTATATCATAATTATAATTACATAAAATTAATGCCCACCTAGTCATTCTATCTGCATATATACTACCAGCTGTTTTATTTGGATTAAATATAGATATCAGTGGTTTATGGTCAGTAACTAATGTAAATATTCTGCCTTTTAAATACAAATCAAATTTCTTAACTGCCCAAATAATGGCTAAGGCTTCTTTATCTATCTGTGAATATTTTACTTCTGCTTCATTGAGTGTTCTACTTGCAAAAGCAATAGGGCGTTCAACAATATTATTACCTAACTTAATTTCATGAGCTAAACAAGCTCCTAACCCATACTTGGAAGCGTCACAGCTCAATACAATTGGCAGCTTTGGATTATAATGAATTAATACTTGATCTGATACAATAGCTTTCTTGGCCCATTCATACGCTTGTTCTTGTTGCTTAGACCATACCCATTTTTCTGAATTTTTTAGTAATGTATATAAAGGTTTTAAATTTTCTGCGGCATTCTTCAGAAATTTATGATAAAAATTAATAGTGCCAAGGAAACTACGTAATTCTTTAATATTTTTAGGTTGTGGTGCTTCCAATATGGCCTTAATGTGCCCTGGTGTCTTGTGAATGCCTTCCTTATCAATCACATGCCCGCAATACTCTAATTGTGGGGACATCAAAACAGTTTTCTCTTTATTTACTTTAATATTTAAATTTTTAAGTTTTTGAAATATACACTCTAAAGTTTTTAAATGGCAATCCACATCACTACTTGCAACTAAAATATCGTCAATGAAACAATATACATTTGGCATATTAAAATGTTCATCCATAAAATCTTGCCATTCCTGTGGAGCAGGTGACATACCGAACATCATGAATGTTGGTCTATACAACCCCCATGGTGTGGTAATTGTCATAAGCTTTTGTGCCTCCTCATCCATTCGCCTGTTCATATATGCCTTTCTTAAATCAATTTTACTAAATACTGTTTTAACATTTTGATCATCTTTATTTAATTTTGCAAAAATGTCTTCAATGACAGGGATTGGATGATTTGGTACCTCCAAAAATGGATTTATTGTTACCTTGTAATCCCCACAAATTCTTATATTATGAGGTCCTTTAATGATGGTCACTATGGGTGTAGCCCATGTGCCTGTTTCTTTATTTGTCACTTTATACATTTTACCTTCGGTACATAACTTGTCAAGCTCTTTTTTAACTAAATTTTCTACAGCATAAGCTATTCTTCTTGGTTTAAATGCAATGGGTTTAATATTAGCTTCTTTTAATTTTAAAGAGCCTACAGTACCTTTAATTTCGCCTGGAAACCCTGAAAATATATCACTATATTTTTCTACTAAATTGTTAAGTTTAATTTGTGAATCTTGGTGAATAATTAAATTGCACCGTTTTATACAAGTTTGCCAATCAATTTTCATAGCACTCAGCCAATCCCTACCTAACAAGGGCTTTTTACCTTCTTTGACAATAATCAATGTTGCTAAGTATTCTTCATTTCTAATTTTAATATTTACATTTGTCTTACCCAATACGGTGATATTGTTACCACCATAAGCTGATAGTTTTAGGTTACATGGAAATAATTTTAAATTAGGAAAAGATGCTATGAACATTGATTCAGGCATTAACGTGACATCTGATCCACAATCAATTTCAAATGATATATTTATATTATTAATTTTTAAAGTTATATACCAAGGGCTTGGACGCTTCTCATCTATTGATACCACTTTGTTAATATTTAATTGACGCTCCGTTTCCTGTAATAAACTGGACAAATCATAACTATCACACACAGATTCACTATTCAATTGTACTTCACTAACTTGCATAACAGAAAATTCTTCATCGTTTGTAATTTCATGGACCTTCTTGGTTTTGTTACTGTTTGCTTTGCAAACACTTGCCATATGCCCTTTCTTGTGGCATTTAAAACATTCTTCTTCTCTAAATTTGCATTGGGGTTTTACGTGCCCCATCTTCCCGCAGCAATGGCATTTAATGTTCATCTGTTTTTCACTTATTTTGTGTATGTCTGAGCTTTCTTGCCCAGAACTTCCAGCAGTTATTAATTTTGCACCCTTCTCCGCCAGCTCCATGCTCATTGCTATCTCCACTGCTTTTGCAAACGTTAAATTTTCTTCACCAAATAATCTTTTAACTATGCTTGCACTCTTTAATCCATGAACGAATTTATCTCTTAAACATCTTTCTAAATGTGTGGTAAAGTTGCACGTCTGTGCCAATTTCTTTAACGCCGCCACAAACTCACAGATTGACTCGTCTGCCAACTGTTCACGTTTCATAAACTTATATGTTTCCGCAATTTCTGATTGCTGTGGCTCCAAGTGTTTTTCAACAAGTTCCACTAATTCAGTATAAGTTTTATCTTGTACTGTTTTCGGGAAACAGAGTTCTGATAGCAACGTGACCATGTCAAAACCTATAAACGAGATTAAATATTGCGGCCATTTCGTTTCATCCACCTCGTGGATCTTCATTTTATTTTCAAACACCTGTTTGTACACCTTAAATGTGCATTTTGCAGCTGAAAACTCAGGCAGTGAGAGCCCAGCAGCCGCCATTTTGTGAAATTTCGTCCGACGTAACAAGACGAAATTATTCTACTAACTTT
This sequence comes from Cosmia pyralina, assembly GCA_946251885.1. NCBI lineage: Eukaryota > Metazoa > Arthropoda > Insecta > Lepidoptera > Noctuidae > Cosmia > Cosmia pyralina. The sequence goes on along the minus strand of OX276342.1, from coordinate 15,998,399 downwards.
CTTTGTAGTTTGCGGACGTAACACGTAAACCTGTTTTCTTTTTATCCTCGTCGCCACTGTCACATATTCACTCAATATGTGCAAGGCTGCTGGGTTAATTCCATAAATAAAACTCGGTGTTCAATTGCACGTGAGACTTTTTACTGCAGAAACCATAGACTGAGAATAATATATACACAGACAATCATTCTAGTCTAGAGCACAGATTATATATGCAACAGGGACTAAAAGTACACTTTGTGTTATTCCAGGTTATAAACCATCCGTGTGCCAAATTTCATCCAAATCCATTCAGCCGTTTTTGCGCCAATTCGGAACATACATATATAGCCACATCTCGTAGCAACTAGGTACTGTTTTACCATACTACGGCAAAGCCAAAAACATTTTCTGTGTTCCACCGTAGCGCCTAAATTACTGAACCGATTTTATGAATGAGGTATCAATAGATTCGTAATAATGGTCCGGGTAACATAGGCTATATAAATTCTCCCTAAATTTAATATGGTGGACTTTATACGTATGGTAGATTTCTGACCACGAAAAAAATTCAATTGAGATAATAATGACGATTGGTATCAAAAGAAAGTTCTTGACGAAGCACATTACATATATGTATATATATCATATTGTTTAAGTAAATAAATATGTTTAAATTGTTAAAAATAAGTAAAAGTGGAGGTAATTAATATTTTTTTTTTGTAGTTAGTTTTTTAGTTTTAGTTAGATTTTTCAGTAGTCTGGTTTTAGTTTTTGATCTTACTTTTTATTTTATATTCAATGTTACAGTGGTTACAGTTTTGACTTCGTTCACAGAGTAGGTAGGTACTTTTACTTTGTTATTATTTTATTCTAGGTATAGTTTTGTTAGAGTTATCGAGTTACATAGCAAATACCTCTCTCTGAGCATGCAATGCTACCCATTGTTAGATGATTTTAGTTTTTGACAAAATCTAATTTACATATATATATTCACAGAATTTTAACATTTCGTGTTCACAGAATTTTATCCTACTAATAATAGGTATTATAAATGTGAAAGTTTGTGAAGATGTTTAGATGTTTGTTACTCAATCACGCAAAAACGGCTGAACGGATTTGGATGAAATTTGGCACACAGATAGTTTATAACTTGAATTAACACGTAGGATACTTTTTATCCCGGTAGTAGGTTCCCGTAGGATAATTTCCGACATCCACGCGGGCGAAGTCGCGGGCAACGGCTAGTAAGTACATCTTTTTCAGGAGCAAAGAGAACGAAATAAAGAAAAAAAAAATCTAAAAAAAAAAGAACGAAGAGTAATCAAAGAGTAGGTATCTATTGAATTCTATTGTTCACGACAAAACGTTCGGGGATTTCTGGAACATTGTCACAGGTTGCAACAGCTAAAAAAGTGTGCTTGAACCACAGATCTCTATGGCTCGAACAACGCTGTGTTGCCATACTTTCTCTGAAATTGGGCCATACAGAGTTGTTCGAGCACACGCCTCAATTATTTTTTACTAGCTTTTGCCCGCGGCTTCGCCCACGTGGATGTTGGATAAAATCCCACGGGAACGTACTACCAGGAAATCCTTCTTTATTCTTTGTATACATTATAAAGGGAACCTCTGTGCGACATTTCATCTTTCTAGGTAAAAAAATATGTTCAAAGGTTTCACTTAAGTATGATTTCTAACGATTCATTATCTCCTTTATTTTATTGAATGGGTGACTACCTTTACATACCAAGACCCCTCCGTGCCTCGGAAAGCACGTTAAGCCGTTGGTCCCGGCTGTCACTCTTGGATTTTAGACAGTCGTTACGGGTCGTCAGAAGCCCGAAAGTCTAACAACCAGTCTTACCAAGGGATATCGTATTACCCAGTACTGGGTTGTGGAGGTCAGATAGTCAGTCGCTCCATGTAAAATACTGGTATTCAGCTGCATCCAGTTAGACTGGAAGCCGACGCCAACGTAGTTGGGAAATGGCTAGGCAGATGATGATGATGTCATTAATTATACATATCAATTACATTTTCAAATATCAGAATAAAAAAACATTTAAAAATATAAAAAATAGTAGGCCACCGGTATCGGGAACAGGGTCCAAGCTACCGGTGGTCAGGGCTACTGAGAGAGGAACCTCTTATCGATAGGCATCGTGTCCAGAAGTACCGCTTTCTGGATAAAGCCCTTGATCCAGCTGCCTAACGAGAGCCTTCTCAGGTGTTGAACGAGGCTCTTGGCTATTATGCCATTGGCCGTCATGAGTTCATGACTATGGGCACAACGATAGCTGTATGCACATCCCACATGTCGAAAACCTTGCGAGCCAGGTCAAGATAGTTTATCTGCTTTTTTCAGCTTTCACAAGGTTCTCGTCATGCGGGACCGCTATATCAAAAATCACTGTGCGACGCTCTAATCGATCTATCACCATTATGTCTGGCTTATTACAGCTAGAAATAATGTGACGGATTGATTCCCTCGGACGGATGGTGGCATGCCTGACAGATTAATTTATTATTATTGAGAAGAAAATAAAAATGAGTTTTGTCGCAAGTGGCACTGTTTGGAAAATGTTGCCATAACAAAAAATATTCATCCCATTCAGTCATTGTCATCCATCATCGATCTTCTGTCAAAGAGACAAAAAAACTTCAAAATATTACCCGTCAAACTGTCAACTCAATCCCAAAATTTCGCGAAATTTCAAGTTACCTACTCATTTTAAACCGTAATCCGCTGTTAATTTAAATCGTTATTAGTGTAATTATTAACGTAACAATTACAATCAGTTAAAAATGAAAACGGGTTTGTTATACGGTGTGGTCGCATGTTCAAAGACGCGAGTACGTTGCGTATTTTGCGGGGTTTATATTCCGAAGGCGAGTAAATGCATCGAACAACACACAAACGGTGCCAAACACAAGGAAAATATTGAGCTGATGAACGAGAACGGCATATGTTTTAGTAACGACATACTCCACTGCAAACCATGCAACCGAAATCTGCCCGACGAAGAGTCTGTTACGAAGCACATCGAGAGCGATGACCATGCGAACTGGATGGCGGCTATGGACGACCTCGTCGACGGTGAGTTCATCACTCTAGACGCCTTCCTATCCTGCGAGAAAGACGAGGTTTTCTGTGAGGTGTGCAACAGCAGCGTCAACTGCTCCCTGCAGAGCATCGAGGAACACGTCAACCACATCAACCATCGCGCCAACATCATCATGCGACTAAGACCCCTTAATGGCATATTCACAGTAGATAACGAAGATGAAGTCTGGTGCAAAGTCTGTGATGCATTCATTGATAACACAGTACAGAGCATTCTCAGCCACATTGACGATGATGAGCAGCATATGGAATGGTTCACTGAGATTGAAGATCTGATTGAGAATCAGGAGGTTTCTATTGAGTCTTACTTGGCAAATGAACATGAGAACTTTGCATATTGCAACAAATGCCAGATGGAAGTGACCTGCAATGCTCAGAGTATTGAGAGCCACGTGCTTAGCGAGGCACATTTGAATCAGTTTGGATTATAGGAAAACGCCCCTCCTTGCTACCGTTGTGGGCATGGCTAGTTGGGTTCAATGAGTATTATTTTCAGTTCTGTTAATTTTCCCGTTAATATTTTTCATTATCTAATTTGAAAACTGAACATTGTTTTGTTATTATTAAGATTTGTTATAATCCACTGAAATATAATTATCACTACATAAGAAATTTGAACTATTTTACTGTAGGTAGTTAATGTTATTAATTGATTTTTTTCTGTAATTGAACGACTGGTTGATGGTTCTTTCCGTTTAATTGAAATGTGAATACAAAAAATAAATTCACATTTGTTGATCAGGGCTTGAGAAGTTACAATATAAAGTTAAAATCCCAATCATTCATAGGCATTATTCAAGTAAATTGTTTGCTGCTTGCAATGTAATACATCACAGTTATCAGCTTCAACAAATATTCAACCATTATTTATTTATGTCCATAGTAAAATAGTACCAGAGCCTGTATTTACTCATTAGAAATAATTAAAATGTATTTTATGATCTCCATAAATATTGTTAGTCTAATTTCATACAGTTGGTCAATATTCTGACTGATACAGTTCCTATATAGCTGCCATTGGATTATAATATGGCCGATGTATCATGGCCGGTCTGAACATTGTGCAGAAGGCTGCTTTAGGAAACAAATGGTGACATGAGGCGAGTGTGAGTGAGAGAATATAAACATATTCATTGGCCGTATTGTACAGTTGCAATTGTTCAATTATTAGTAGCACTTATACAATTTACGAATAATTTTCAACATTAATATTCACAACAACACATTTTGGCATTGTGTTGTTATACTGTAGTCATTGCTTAAAATGTATAGCAATGGGCAAAATGTGTAGGTACTCATATCTCAGACCTATCTTTTGCTACTTGTTCGTAACTTTATCTAATCCCGCAGTACCTGCTAAACTAAGTAATTAATGTCTGTTTTCACTATAATAACACTAGGTAACACCTCAATAAAAGCGCGCGGTTTATTTTTAACTTTCGGCGTTGAACCGGGCATTGAAAAACAACAGCGCGCTTTTTTGCGCTTTTATTTATTTAGGTGTCGCCTAATCTTAGTGAAAACGGACATAATTGTAATAAATGAATGTTAAAGTTTACTAACACTTACAGATAATAGATTTAAGAAACTTTCTGCTTGTTCAGCCCACCTAGTCACCTACTCTATATTATTTTTTGGAATTTTTACATGGTGTGTCATTTTTACGAGTGTCGTGGGATACCCGGTTGGAACGAAGTTCCTTTCGCAATAAGCCGACGTTCGCATGGACGTAAAAATATCGCGGCGATTTTTTTTCGCGCACTGAATTTTCAACGCTCTGCTTAGCTCGCCGAGAGTTGAAAATCCAACAGTTTTTTCGTCGCGCTAGAATGCATTCTGTTGTTATTAGGTTGGATTCTCAACGCTCGGCTTTAACGGGTTTTTTTTTTTTGGCAATTGAGCCGATGTCGACTATTCTGCCAGTGACACGTTTAGATAGCAGCGCAGAGAGGCGGGCCGTCGACTTTGTACTTTGTGGTAGATCTAGAATTCTTGATGTTAGTCGCTAAAAAAAAAACGAGGACAAAGGTTAAGGCATAGGACAACATAAACAATCTAGATTACAATCATATATAAATTAAGATGATAAATAGCACAAAAAAGTACAATACATATTTACATAATTATTACGCACACCAGCTACAAATTTTTTTTTATTTTAGTTATTTTTTTTTTATTTTTTTTTTGTAATATGGGATAAGGGCAGGAAGATGATGATGACCAGCAACAATTTAATATCATTTTCGTTTAAAAAAATAGTTAAAATTTTAATAATTTTGGGAGAGAAGTGGGATAAAAGGCAATGGAATTTAGTTGGAAGAGGAATATTACATTTGGAAATTTTTCGATAAAGGTCGAAGGATTTGGTATTCAAGGAGCAGGAGAAAAATGTATGATCCAAAGTCCCTTCCGCATAACCACATTCGCACAGGGAGCTGTCCCTAACATGAATCTTATTCAAAAACACAGGGCTACAACAATGTCCGAGTCTTAATCTGCAAAGCGTCGAAACAGTTCTTTTGGACAATTTCGGATATTTAAAAAACCAAGGTTTCCGTTGGATGTCGTGCTGTATAGCTGCTTAGTAGGCGCCCTTGGCTTTTGAGGTCTTATTCCACGTTTTTGTCCACGAGTCTAACAATTAGGGCTTGGCACCATATCGCAAATCGTAGTTATGAGCTACGTAGTGCTTTCGATCAGCCGGATTTGATGTGGCATACTTCGCTAACGAATCAGCGCACTCATTGCCAACAATACCCGAGTGACCAGGGATCCAGGCTATTTCGATGTGCAAGCCGTTTTGGGAGCATTCAAATAACAGGCTTTTAATTTCTGCAATGATTTGACTATGGATTTTACTATGTTGTTGATTTTGTACTAAGGCCTGAATGCTACTACGGGAATCCGAAAAAAATTCTGCTTTTGTTATTCGATGTGATTTGATATAGTGTATAGCTTCTAAAATACCAATACACTCTCCTGTAAAAACTGATGCTTCTGGTGGACATTGAAAAAGTAAGGCAATTTTTTAATTTTGAAAATATACTGCTACTCCTAGTGATTCTGTTTGTGATAATTTTGATGCATCACTAAAGAAAAAAATCCATCCTTCCCACAAACGTTTGACGGCCAACTCAAAGTCTCGTCTTGCGTTTTGGGAATTATTTAATAGACCTAATCCCAAAACGGCTTTTGGTTCGAAGTGAATAGTTTCATATGCAGCCGAAAAGACAGGGAGAATTGGATATTGACAAACAGGCGAGGAGAGGTGTTTAAGCTCTCTGTACCTATTTATCAATAGAGGAACTGCTTTATTGTTCCAATAAGGAGAATTATTGAAGGAAAGGTCGATTTGTTCTAAAATTGGGAGTAGGTAAAGGATGGGATGAAAGGGAGAATAGTTTAGACAGGAAACGATCTGCCAAATATTGTCTTCTTAGGTATAAGGGTGGTTCTGCTCATTCAACTTGAAGCGCATTTATGGGAGAGGATTTCATGGGTCCAATAAGAATTCTCAGGCACTTGGCCTGGACGCCGAATTTCTTGAGCGCTTCTTTGTTGCAAGGCTCAATAAGGAAGCAACAGTAATCCAAAGCGCTCCTGGTCAACGCGTTATAGACCAGTTTGAGGGTGAAGGGGTGAGCTCCCCACCACACACCGGCCAAAGCCTTAAGGATCGATACGAAGTGTTCACATTTTACACACCGTGTTATTAATATAGTCAATCCCAGACAATCTCGAGTCCAACGTTACTCCTAGAAACCTAGCCTTATCCTTAACTGGAATGATTTGTCCATCAATATTTATATCTACTTGGGGAACAGTACGCTTTCGGGTAAAAATGACAGCTGTACTCTTTGGCGCGCTTAAAGATAACCCGTGATCAAGGAGCCATTGGTTTAGTGTAGACAGAGAGACATTCATAGATAGAGCGGCATCCGGAATAGAATTGCCAGTGACCAATAATGCAATATCGTCAGCATACTGAAGGATTTTGCAGTCATAATTTAAAGATGAGGACAAATTCGCTGTATATATTGTAATAGGTTGGGGAAAAAGTTTCTTCGCATTTTTTAAGAAAATTCAAAACATTTTTTAATATACATTATTTACATTTATCTAAAGTATGTAGGTACCATTTTGTTCGATAACTTTTTGCCATCTTGTAGGTAGGGACATGATCCCATTGCTATAGAAATTTTGGGACTTCTGATCAAAATACCGCTACAAGTGGTTTTGGCACACCTCTCGTGATGTTAACCTGACACTGCCTAAAGAATTCTGAAGAGACCGAAACAGGTGGAAATCTGAAGGTGCAAGGTCAGGACTATACGGCGGATGCATTAACACCTCCCAGCCAAACTCTCTTAATTTTTGCTGAGTGGCTAAAGATGTGTGAGGTCTAGCGTTATCATGATGAAAAACTACACCCCTTCTGTTGATTAATTCCGGCCGCTTTCTCTCAACTTCTTGCTTTAATCTCATCAGTTGTTCGCAGTAGAGTTCAGAATCGATGGTCCTGCCTGGTGGTAACAGCTCATAATGAATAATGCCTTTCCAATCCCACCACACACACAGCATCACCTTGTTGCGAGTTAACCCGGGTTTCGCCACAGCCTGTGAAGCCTGACTGGCCTTTGACCACGACCTTTTTCGTACGTTCTTGTCGTACGTGATCCACTTTTCATCACCAGTTATCAGCTTCTTCAAAAATGGTTCGGTTTCATTACGTCGTAATAAAGAATCACAAATGAGTACACGGTTCATGACGTTTCTTTCAGTGAGCTCATGAGGTACACAAATATCGAGCTTTTTTGTGTACCCAGTTTTGTTCAAATGCGCCAAAACTGTTTTGTGGTCAATTCCCAGTTCTTCAGCTACGTCGTAACTACTGATCGCAAATTTTTTTCGCGGCTTGCGTTGCATTTTTACCTTTTTTGTAGTATAATTTTAAAATGTATCGAATTTCTTCATTAGATTCACTCATCTTGACAGTACGAAAAACAAATGAAAATCACACATTTTCCTAATTTGTATTTGGAATTATGTTCTATAGAATTTAAACTTTCAATGATACCAAAACCAGCCAGATACAAATAGTATAGCCAAAGAGATTTTATTTTAAGTTCATACATACTATAATGCGAAAAGACTTTTTCCCCAACCTAATATAATGGGGGACTAAGAACAGATCCTGAGGTAACCCTTTCCATACTGTTCTTTGTTCAGAGTCGGCCCAGGGATTCTTAATTGAATGAAACGATTGGAAAAGATGCTACCAATGATACGACAAATCCTAGCCGGGATTCTCAGCTCGTGCAGCTTTTGCTTGAGAACAGGGAGGAGGACCGAATCGTAAGCAGCTGATATGTCCAGTTCTGCTATTCTGTAAATATCTCACTGTGAAAACATGAGTGAAGTGATCTTAAAGTGAGCTGTCAATAGTGTCAACCCCTAGCATCAGGTGGAATGACGGCTCACTTCACGCTCACTTCACCTGAGTTATCACGGTGAGATGCTTACAGAATAGCACTACAGGAAAACGGCCACCACAGACTCATTCCTGCTAAGGGCCAGCCGGACCGCTGACGTGAGGATACCTACACTATCAGCTGTACCCAGACCTTTCCTGAAGCCGAACTGAGTCGCCGGAAGCAGCCTCCTGCCCTCCACCAACCATTCTAAACGATTCTTGATTAGATGTTCTAATAATTTAATTAGTATGGACGATAGAGCGATAGGTCTATATGAGCAATGATCATTGGGATCTTTGCCAGGTTTTAATATCGGAATGACAACTTGAACCTTCCAATCTGTGAGAATATATCAGGAGGTGAAGCAAAAATTAGCCAAGTCCAGATAGTATTATCTCTCTAAGTTAGATTTCGTTCGTTCGACGAATCTGCACGAAATCTAACTTAATGAAATGTATTGATGATTTTCATGAAGAAAGCAAGCAAGACAAGAAGTTTTAAAGAACTTCGTCCCAAATGTTCAAGTATAAAAGCGAAAAGTCTCAAACATCTGTTATAAATGGCAGGAGAATTATGATGAGCCACAGATCATAAAATGTATTTTTGTGATCTGTGTGATGAGCAATATTTACTCCTACCAACTTATCTATGAAATGGCGAAAATTGGAACTACGGCCGTCATGTTGAAATTTCATTCGATTGTGCCGACGCATGTCATTCGATTGTGTCGACGCATCGACGGTGCCGCCTCTTTCAGTTCACAGATAAGTTGATAGGACTATAATGTACAGTCCTGTACAGCCACGAGCCTTAATACCTTACAGTTACGCAACATTCAAAAACGATTTTCTCGTGAAAAATAATATTGCAACTTTGAGAAAAGATCTATTTCATAGAATAAGTACCATGTTCGTTTACACCAAAATATCTATGTAAATACTTTAAGAGAAAATCGCTTTTGGCAAGATTCAAAAGCGATTTTTGCTCTGCATAAATGTATAATAATGTAGTGAATATAGAATTTTGATTTGACATTCCTAATATTTGCACCATTTTGTGTTCATTTTCTTGATTGGAAATTGTTTTCGCACCTGCCACTCATAGCTTCGTGTAGGCTACACATCAAGCTATACATTTCCAGTTTACACTGAACTGACCTCTCATTGTAAGGAAATCCTATACAATGCGAGATCAGCTTATACTGGAAATATATAGCTTGATCTGTGGCCGTGCGTACGTAACATAGTTATTCATTCAATAAAACTAAAGTAATAGCAGTGTAATATTTATATTTTATTCATAAATAATAATCAAACTACAAATGAATACGGAATACAGATCTGTGCTATAAAAACAGAACTAAACATTTATTAATTCATCATTTAATAGTAATATAATCTAAAAACATTATTGATTAATCTTTTTTTTTAATTTTATGCTTGTAAAAATACCGGTAAGTATTTTATGTTTCTCACATTCTCAATAATAAAATTACAAAAGTTAGGACGTCCCAAATATTTTTTTTTACCTGAATACTATGATTAAAAGTAAGTTTTTATTTATTTAAAAAACCTAATTAATAATTTATAGCTATTTGGAAAACAAATATGTAATTTTATGTTTTTTTTTTTGCATAGGCACGATGTAATTTTCAGCTTTTGTGATAATATTTTTAAAATACTAGTTGTTAGTTTTTTTTTTCCAAAATAAATATAATCAAAAATAAAAACGTTGATTTTTATCAAGTAACAAGACCTTATCAAAAGAATTACCTACATTATTTATTAATAATTAAACATTTAATTTTACTTTTTTTTGATACATCCTAAATATGTAAATACGTATCGTACCTACCTACTGAAATATTATTTTGGTATGTGCACTATGCAGTCATGCATCGATCATCATACATTCGTTGAAGCTTGTAAGTAATCCAGCAGTAATAACGCTGATTTCTTTATCCAAGTTTAATATTAATCTTTTAAACATAAACCATCCGGAATAAATTCTCTAAATGATAGTGAAAACTGCATCAAAATCCAGACGCGCGAAAAGTGACTTTAATTTATAATACCTATGTAGAGAAGAGAAGGTCATTGCTTTCAAACATTTGTGAATTACCCACTAAATGTAAATTTTAAAACTAGTTACTCAAAATACGTTGTTTTTCTATTTAAAATAAATTAATGATCCAGAGGGTATGGGTCATCCTCCTCGTCCACTTCCTCAATTGATTCTAAAGATTCATCCCTGCGCGAGTGCCTCGGTGCCCGTTCCTGCGGTTGGCTTTGTGCACGGATACCGGCAGGCACTGGAGGTGGTATCGGTATCTCCGTGGGAGGTAGTCCAAGTCTCGAGGAGATTCTTTCATCGTCTAACCGTACAACATGGAGGATGTCTGCCGAACAGCAGTCGATGCGTGTCATGCAATCCGATACGTGGTTCCGCAGGGTTCTGAGAAAAAAAAACAAATAGATAATGGCTATAAGACTTGAAATTTCTTTGTTAAAAAAAATATTTGGTTTAACTAAAGAAACTTATCGGATATCGGATTCATACAATTTTCTGGACGTTGAGTGTCGGTAAAATTGCCGAGACGTCTTTATTCTATAGCTACTAGCGACCCGACCCTGCTTCGCACGGTTTTTACGACTTGACAAAACATCGAGATTTCCTTACTAAATATAAGTTTAATATTAATAGGTACCTAACTACACATAAACTGGAATAAATTGTCTAAGTTATGGTGAAAACCGCATCAAAATCTGTTGCGCAGTTTAGAAGAACAACGCGGTTACTCGGACATATACGAAAAGAGACTATAATATGTTTAGATATAGAAGCTTCTTAAAAATAAAATCGAATGTCCTACATAAACTGTGCTACTTACGTGATACTCTCACGATTGGTCCTCAGCTGCTTGCTGAAGTTCCTCAACCTCGCGAGCTCGTCCCTTAGTTGTCTATCCACTTCATCCCTCGTGTGTTCCCCGACGGGTCTCTTGGCGCGATCGGCTAGCCTGGCTGCCACCACACGCTCTTGCTCCATCGTCTCCAAAATACTCTGTTCTGTCGCTGTCAATTCTTCCCCCAAAGCTTGGTAGTCTCGCATGGTCTGTGGAAATTTCCAAAATGTTCTTGGATTATTCTGCTTCGCCTTTATTTTGTTGATTTGTTTCGAAAACTTGTGGAAGGCAATGAATTCGGATTCATTGTCTGCACTCATTTTGTAGTGTTTGAAGTAACCGAGTTGACTAGAATTGCAATGTATGAGCTCATCAAAATTTTAACGAGGTCGTATTGGCATAAGCGATACCTAGATATAATAGGCGCCACCTGTACTTTTCGGACTGGCACCAATTTATCATGCATAAAGGTTGTATGATGAAGGGGAACTTTGAATTTATTTTTGTAACCGAGTAGGTATAGATTTTAAAATTTCAACTAAAGACAGTGAATGACTAAAATCTCTTATATATATGTAAAGAGTTATCGCATCTTTAATCTTATTTTATACTCATACAACTGGCAGCTATGGCCATAGATGTTAGGACATGTCACTTCTGATGTTTTGACAGGTGCTATCAATCAAACATTGAATATTTATTTCGGTTACAATTATTATATTGGAAATTAATTTACTAATTGGAAATAGAGGCATTAAATGTTGTTTTATAATAATGTAGATTCTTTAGAATTGAAACAAAGACGAAATTGCGTTTCTCTGTAAAAATCAAAGTTTTATTTACATCAGTTTCATACATAAACAAATAAATCTAACATAACACTTTCTTATGAACCAAATAAATATCTCACCTGTAAAAATCAAAGAAACAACATTTAATGCCTCTATTTCCAATTAGTAAATTAATTTCCAATATAATAATTGTAACCGAAATAAATATTCAATGTTTGATTGATAGCACCTGTCAAAACATCAGAAGTGACATGTCCTAACATCTATGGCCATAGCTGCCAGTTGTATGAGTATAAAATAAGATTAAAGATGCCATAACTCTTTACATATAAAAAAAAACTTTTTATTTCAAAAGAAAAACATTACATAGTTTTGTTTAATCACACATCGCTTAATCTAAAAACCAGCAATATCTTTCAAACTCAAATTACTGGCTGTTTCGAATGATCAATGAGTCGGTCTGACAAAAATATGAAGCTAGTGCCCATTCCAAAGCGTAGTACCTTTGTAGAGATAAATAGGTATTTCGGGATAGGAGAAATTAATCTGTCGGTCTAAGTTTTGGTATCTATACTAGATAGGTATACCTCTGCCTAGGAGATGTTTTAGTTTCTATGTCTGTATGTTGAAGCTTGTGTGGTGTGACTATGAATGATAGGCTGAGGTCCTCAGCGAAAATCGAGAAACGAGAAACGAGAAACGAGGTACTCCTCAATCAATATTTCAATTACAAATAATACACTTACAAAAAAAAACTTCTATATTTTGCAAATAGGTGGCCACACCGACCGAATGCTAGATCATAGATTTATATAATACTCTATATCTAGTGTCTCCTCTACACCAGGATCTACGATTATAAAGTCAGCGTCAACAGAAGAGGAAGATGAAGCCTCTCCAGTTTCTTTTGGTCTTCCTTTGCCGACTTGGTTAATTACATCGTCTGGAATATCATAAGTCGAGCAGTTCTTGTTTTGAATTTTAAGTTGATTTCTGATGAGAAGAAGAGAATTTAGCGTTTGTTCCGAAAGCTTATTGCGAAGTTTGTTTTTCACAATATTCATTGCGCTGAACACCCTTTCTACCTCAGCATTGGAATGTGGCAATGACAGTATGGCAATAGCGAAATCACATAAATCCTGAAAGGTGTTTATTCCAATCGTATTTTTGTATGCGGCTACTTTAGCCCAAAATTGAATAGTATCTCCACTCAACGGACTCCAATCGACGAAGTTAATAGTTTGCCACTGCTGCAAGATTTTGTCGATTGTTTCGTCAGAGTATCCCATTTCCTTTATTAGATCTATTAAAGATGTTGGCTCTTTTGTTTGTTTCAATGTTTCTTCCTCACTTAATAGCGTCATTTTTTCTAAAGCTTTGTAATTAGTGGGCAGTCGTTTTTGGATTTCTTCTCCCAACTTTACGTTAAAATCAATGCACCGTGTTTTTATTCTTGAAACATTGACATTATGATTGGCTGGAAGTTTCTGTACGTGTGACTCGAAGAGATATCCGAGATAAGGAACGGGATTTAGGTGGTCTCTAATTTTAAGATTTATGTAGTCTTGATCAGTTATTGCTGCCGTTGGCATCAAGATTCTATGGCAGACTGAACGTAGTAATGCCATCAAAGAACTTAAGAGTTTTACGGGGTTAGCTTTTTCGCTCTCAAAGATTTTAATGGTTTGCTGTACCTCACCAAGAACTGTTTTCAAAAAGTACATGTAGAGTCGATTCTGTTCATCTGAGTACATATTACATAGCATCTCAGCTGTGTAGCATCGATCCTTAGTAGTTTGAAAATGCAATTTTAGTTCATCCCACTGTGATAAAATCCTCGTTATAGCCGGCTCGATAGACAGCCACCGTGTGTCACATGCCTTCAATATTTTTAATGGTGACTCTCCGCAATTAATTAGTTCAAAAACTTTTCTATACTCGATTTGGCGCTTCGACGAGTGTGAAAACCAGTTATAAGTTTCACGGACCAGAAATTCTATGTTTCGTGGCAAAGTGTTTTCCGATGCGTGAGATACTGCCAGTTGTAGTGAGTGACAGATACATGGTATCAAAATCAGATGTGGGAGATTATACTGCGTTTTGAGAATCGTATACACGCTGTTTCTGGAACCAGTCATGACAGCTGCGTTGTCGGTTCCAATTCCAATCAAATTTTGTAAATCCAGACAATGATCTTTTAAACATTTTACCGAAGCTGTTACTATTCCAACAGCATCGGAACTCTCCAGTGACTGCAAAGCTAAAAACGCAGACACTAATTTGTTTTGCTTCAAACTAAAATATCTTACGACTATCCCAAGGTATTTTGTGACGCTTACATCCGTTGATTCGTCTAGCATTAAACTATATTTTTGATCCCCTATGTCATTAAGAAGATCCTTTTTGAAATGAGGCGCCAAAACATAATTTATTAGCTCTGTGCATTTTGTTCTATGTAGTTTCATGTCTATTGTCGAATTCGAATCCTTGAAGCATTTTTTACACACATCAGTCAAGTGATCAATATGACAGATCGAGCTATGTTCAGCAATGTACAAAGCTAAAGTACACTCAGCTCTTGCGCGAGCCTTACATGTCTTTACTGGTTCTGAAGAAAATGTCAGTAGCTTATTTTGAGAAATCAACTCGGATTTGGCTTTATGTTTTTTAGTTATTAAATGCTTCTTCAAATCATTAATTTTTGCATACATTTCGGAGTGGCAATAGCTACAAAATGCTTTAGTTGAGTCACCTGGCATGGGTTTCAACCAATGTTTGAACTCCGCGAAGTTTTCCCATTCTCTTCTATAATTCTGGCTGTATACTTTTTTCTTAACCGGAATTTCCATGAGTTTCACTATAATCTTACAAAATTACGCAGTAATTAGTAGAACACACCCAATAATAAATGATAAGAACTTTCAAATATAAGAACTCTGCAAAAGAACTACAACGAAACTTTGACGATTCTAAACTGTCCAATATCTACGTACGAAATACTTGGTCTCACTGATTCTTGATAGCAGTGAGCGAGATAAACAGAATAAAAGTTGCACTTTATGTTTATAATCGGGGAATTCCCTTACCCTGTTTGTCTATAGGAGTTGCTAGAGTAACAAATTGAAAATACCATACACGAATATAATTTTATTGTAATTTGATTTATTATATTTAATAATTCAGTATTTTTAGTTTCAAAATAAAGACGTAGCCCTTATAGCGTTATATGACCCACCTAAAAGTCGTTAGAAGTCCCCATAGTTTTTTTTCCCGCTAAATTCAGAATTTTATCCGCTAAAGATTCATAAAATCCCCTAGTTCTAGCGACAAAGTCCCTAAAACGGCACGCACCGTTGCTTTATCACATCATTCCTCAGCCTGAGGAATGATGTGATAAAGCAACGGTGCGGTTTAAGATGTAGTGACAAAAATTAAAAAGAGTGCTT
This sequence comes from Cosmia pyralina, assembly GCA_946251885.1. Classification (NCBI taxonomy): domain Eukaryota; kingdom Metazoa; phylum Arthropoda; class Insecta; order Lepidoptera; family Noctuidae; genus Cosmia; species Cosmia pyralina. The sequence goes on along the minus strand of OX276342.1, from coordinate 15,982,677 downwards.
AGATGGTTTGGTCATGTTGACAGGATGAATGAAAGGCGGGCGACTAAAAAAAAGGTATTGACACGGCAGATGTGAGTGGAAATGCCGGGAGGGGACGCCCTAGGAAGACATAATAGTGCCCTTATTGGCAATGTTCTTCAGAAAGGTCAGGTGCGTAGTACTTGCAACCGGCGTGTGTGTATGACCAGATGTATGAACGTAAACGAGGCAAAAGGAGTATGTAAGGATCGTAGCAGGTGGCGTTCTGTAGGTTCTGCCTACCCCTTTAGGAAGAAGGGCGTGAGTTTATGTATGTCGTGAAAGTGGCGAAGTGTTGGGCCAACCAAATTTGGAATAGGTACTATCGTGCGAGCGACACGAAATTTGAGACGATACCTATTCAATATCCTAACGGCTATCTCATTCACCTCTTCTTTTTGCCAGTATACATCCTGCAATTTGACTTTGTTCGTGTTCAAACGTCTCCTAAGTGCTGAGTCCACTCTTGAAGCGTAGGCTTGTGCTGTTATTGAAAGATGCACCCTGGCTCCTCGCACCTGATGGACATTCAAATAATAAATAATATATTAGGTCTTTACCTATGAAATTGCCGTTCTGCAGTACTGGCCATTTCAAATCAAAATAATTTTTGTTTGGCTAAGAATTCTAATTTCAAATTAAGTTTATTTTAAAAACATGGATTTTTTTTTCCAAAAGTAGTCATTTGTTTATTGATTAGTGTTACATTTTCATCGCATTTCAATCTTTTTCGTTATCATGGATACGTTAAAAATTCGAGTAATTATGGAATATGAGTACCGTCGTGGCAGCAACGCGGCACAAGCGGCACGCAACATCAACGACGTTTACGGAGCTAACACTACAAACCAACGCACCACTTGTTATTAGTTTGCTCGCTTCCGTTCTGGAAATTTCGACCTGAAAAATGAACCTCGCGGTCGTCCGAAGACTGGTCGACAATGACGAATTAAAGGCGATTGTGGAAGCTGATGATACACAATCTACGGCTGAATTAGCAGCAGCTTTCGACGTTAGCGTCAAAACAATATTGGTCCATTTGTGTCAAATTGGCAAGGTAAAAAAGCTTGACAAATGGGTGCCCCACGAACTCAATGATCGCCAGCGCGAAGTACGCGTCGAGACGTGCCTTGCACTGCTCAACAGACACACAAATGAAGGAATTTTGAACCGCATTGTTACCTGCGATGAAAAATGGATTCTGTTTGATAACCGCAAGCGCTCAGCAAGTTGGTTGGATCCTGGTTCAGCACCTAAACAATACCCTAAACGAAAACTTACCCCTAGAAAAGTGATGGTCACTGTTTGGTGGTCTAGCGCCGGTGTGATTCATCACAGCTTCTTACCAAACGGGGTGAGCATTACTTCAAATGTGTACTGTGAAGAACTGAACACAATGATGGAGAAGCTGGCACATCTCCAACCAGCATTGGTCAATCGCTCGTCTCCGCTGCTCCTGCACGACAACGCGCGACCTCATACTGCACAGCAGACGGTCTCCAAGTTTCAAGAACTGGGGTTGGAAGCTCTCCGTCATCCGCCCTACTCACCAGACCTTGCGCCTACAGACTACTACTTTTTCCAGAATTTGGATAACTTCTTGGCGGGAAAAAAATTCAATACCCGAGAGGCAGTACAAAATGCCTTTGAAGAATTTGTTGCCTCCCGGCCAGCTGATTTCTTTAAGAAGGGCATCAATAAACTGCCACTGCGTTGGCAAAGATGCATTGATTGCATGGGTGATTACTTCGATTAATACAAATAAAAAATGCATGAAAAAAATTCGTTTAAATTTTTTCATACAAAACGGCAATTTCATAGGTAAAGACCTATTAATAAGGGATTATTTATAACCGTTTAATTAAAGTTAAGACGTTTAACCTTTTGACCGCGCGGCTAAATATCAGTTGCCGTGCCCCTAGCGCGCGGCTACAAATCGCAAACCTACAATAAATAGGGAGGAGCAATCGTTGTATCGATAACAAAATAGTCAAAAAGTTTTTATGTTTTTAATATAAATCAGCCTTATTAACCACCCTAATGACTTTCTTCGTATCACAATCGTTCATCTTAAGGTGCAGCGCAGACGACAGACTTTTTGTGCGATCGAGTCTGTGGCGCACAAAATGTATTAATAATAATAAATATTTCAGGCGTCGTATGCGCTATATATGAATATTATACAAACGCCAGCATACAAATATATGTCGGATCCGGTCAATAGTACGGACGCGTAACGAATCGCAAGCGCGCCACAGGCGACATCACGTGAGGTACCCACACCTACAGCGCGCTTCTACAGAGTCGTGATGTTTTAACCTCATGTCGAGCAGGACAGTTTAGTGTCGGATCGCATCGGGGCAACATCGGGGTTACTACGCCACGGAACTGTATTCGATTCGTTGTGCTTAGTGATTGTGTTAGATTGTGATTTTAAACACCGTGTATCGCACCCAGTGTGTTTTCATTGCACGAAACCCATCTTCTGCCCACATGTCTGTCTAAATCTAACTGAGTAAATCCTGACGTTCCCACATATATAAGGGTGATTCATTTGGAGTTACTTTTTTGTCTATGCGTTTTTTGACAGATAAAGCGTCAGTCATGACAACCTAACCTAATATTTTCATTCACTATAGTTTGACATTTCATCATGGAAAGACTAAGCCCCGGCACAACGCCTACAAATTATTCAACTTTATTACGAAAATCATAACATATGATCCACATAATCGCCCTACCGAACGCACTATTCGCTATACCATCGAAAAGTTTGAAAGGGAATTTTCATTATTAGACAATACACGACCAAATAGACCACATCCAGCTCGCACTGAAGAAAACATTACGGCGGTAGCTGAGAGTGTACGCAATGATCGCGAAGAATCGATTCGGCGCCGCTCGCAACAGCTTGGCTTGTCGTATATCACAACTTGGCGTATTTTACGCAAAGATCTTGGTTTCAAAGCTTACAAAATTCAACTGGTGGAACAATTGAAGCAGACTGCTACCTAATCGCCACCGATTTAGTCTTTGGGCTCTTGAAAAGCTTGCAGAAAATCCATTGTTTTCAACGAAAATTTTGTTTAGCGATGAGGCACATTTTTGGCTCAACGGATATTTTAACAAACAAAATTGCCGTATTTGGTCTGAAGAGCAACCTGAAGAGATTCAAGAGCTAAGTACCATTACATCCAGATAAAACAACAGTTTGGTGTGGTTTATGGGGTGGTGGAATCATCGGTCCATATTTCTTCAAAAACGAAGCCGGCCAGTACGTCACGGTCAACGGTGACCGTTATCGTACCATGATAACGGACTATTTGTTTCCTGAAATTGAAGCCCGTGATCTTCAGAACTTTCGGTACCAACAAGACGGCGCCACTTGCCACACAGCACGTGAAACCATGGCTTTGTTGCGAGAAAAATTTGGTGAACAGTTAATTTCGCGTTTCGGACCAGTCAGTTGGCCGCCTAGATCCTGTGATATCACACCCTTAGACTTTTTTCTGTGGGGTTATGTAACGTCCAAAGTTTATGTGGATAAGCCGCGTACGATTGATCAACTGGAAGCCAACATTACTCGCGTTATTCGCCAAATACCTCTGGAAATGCTCGGTCGGGTCATCGAAAACTGGAACTCCAGAATGGACCACCTTAATCGCAGTTACGGACAACATTTGAAAGAAATAATCTTTAAAAAGTAAATGTAAGGAATGGTTCTTTTGTATTATAATTATGATTACCCGATAAATTTGTTTTATTCATATTTTTTTTTAGTTTTGGAAAAGTAACTCCGAATGAATCACCCATTATATTCATTTTTCAGCAGATTCGAATAATTCCGCATTGTCGTCACCTTCTAATATTCTTATTAATTCCTCAGTAGTCGTCATTATTAAAATGTGACAATTTTATCGACATGCAAATAACAACACAACAATGAACAACATTAATGGAAATTTCCATTCGTTTGATCCGCTTGTGACGTAGGCAGTCGTCATATAAATCATAGACTAGTATATATTAGGTCTTTACCTATGAAATCGCCGTTCTGCAGTACTGGCCATTTCAAATCAAAATAATTTTTGTTTGGCTAAGAATTCTAATTTCAAATTAATTTTATTTTAAAAACATGGATTTTTTTTTCCAAAAGTAGTCATTTGTTTATTGTTTAGTGTTACATTTTCATCGCATTTCAATCTTTTTCGTCATCATGGATACGTTAAAAATTCGAGTAATTATGGAATATGAGTACCGTCGTGGCAGCAACGCGGCACAAGCGGCACGCAACATCAACGACGTTTACGGAGCTAACACTACAAACCAACGCACCACTTGTTATTGGTTTGCTCGCTTCCGTTCTGGAAATTTCGACCTGAAAAATGAACCTCGCGGTCGTCCGAAGACTTTGGTCGACAATGACGAATTAAAGGCGATTGTGGAAGCTGATGATACACAATCTACGGCTGAATTAGCAGCAGCTTTCGACGTTAGCGTCAAAACAATATTGGTCCATTTGCGTCAAATTGGCAAGGTAAAAAAGCTTGACAAATGGGTACCCACGAACTCAATGATCGCCAGCGCGAAGTACGCGTCGAGACGTGCCTTGCACTGCTCAACAGACACACAAATGAAGGAATTTTGAACCGCATTGTTACCTGCGATGAAAAATGGATTCTGTTTGATAACCGCAAGCGCTCAGCAAGTTGGTTGGATCCTGGTTCAGCACCTAAACAATGCCCTAAACGAAAACTTACCCCTAGAAAAGTGATGGTCACTGTTTGGTGGTCTAGCGCCGGTGTGATTCATCACAGCTTCTTACCAAACGGGGTGAGCATTACTTCAGATGTGTACTGTGAAGAACTGAACACAATGATGGAGAAGCTGGCACATCTCCAACCAGCATTGGTCAATCGCTCGTCTCCGCTGCTCCTGCACGACAACGCGCGACCTCATACTGCACAGCAGACGGTCTCCAAGTTGCAAGAACTGGGGTTGGAAGCTCTCCGTCATCCGCCCTACTCACCAGATCTTGCGCCTACAGACTACTACTTTTTCCAGAATTTGGATAACTTCTTGGCGGGAAAAAAATTCAATGCCCGAGAGGCAGTACAAAATGCCTTTGAAGAATTTGTTGCCTCCCGTCCAGCTGATTTCTTTAAGAAGGGCATCAATAAACTGCCACTGCGTTGGCAAAGATGCATTGATTGCATGGGTGATTACTTCGATTAATACAAATAAAAAATGCATGAAAAAAATTCGTTTAAATTTTTTCATACAAATGGCAATTTCATAGGTAAAGACCTATTATAAGAATGAGAATATAAATGCGACAGCCGCGCTAGACTAACTAGAGAAATGTGTTGCAAACCTATGTTTGCGTCTAGGGATGGGAACTAACGTCAAATGTTGTCATTATACAAAGGCCCTGAGGGATATTTTTCTTATGAATAAATTAAGGAAAAGAATTAATAACACAAAAAACAAACACAAACACACACAAACTTTAATTCGTATGACACTGTTTATTTTATGCTGAATGACACATTATACCTGATTATTTAACTGTTTGTTATTTCGTTTTTAAAATGCGCATTGCATTTGCTTTACAAATATCAAACTGGGTTCACTTAAAGCTAATAGAGATATTAAAATAATTTGCAACAAATAAACTTATAAAACTTCGAAATTGGTTGCGGTTGCGGAAAGTCAAAAACAGCCCGCTACTGAAGTGCGTGTTGGTCGTCCGCCGATCGCCGTCAAAATGGACGAATCAAACTACGAAACCGTTTGACAGCATTCAAAATGTTGCCAATCAAAATAAAAAAATGCATAGTAGTAGTTTTGTGGAAAGTAAAGTAATATGGGATATGGGCAGGAAGATGACATTAAAATAAAAAAATCTTGATGTTCTGTCAAGTCGTAAAAAACCGAGCGAAGCTGTGGCAGGTCCGCAGGTCGCTAGATTTTTATAATTCCTTGAGTGTCCACGATAACCCATATATTTTTTAGAATGTCTCGTGGCTAAGAAAAACTGCTAAAACCCCGTGTTAGCTGGCAATCCTATACTTAGATCTTCAATCGCAGACAGTCATTATGGGTACCTACTTAGTTAGAAACCCTAAAGCTAGTCTTATTCGTAGGTCAGTTAGGCAGTCATTCCATGCAAAATACTCGTATTCAGCTGCAACTGGTTAGACTGGAAGCCGACCCCAATAAAATTGCAAAAAGGCTAGGCAGATGATGGTTCAAGAAATGTTCACTGTACCTCTTGTCGTGTGACGATCGCGATACTAAGCGCTCGAAGTCCAGCTGTCTTCAGTGCTACGCAGCGATTCTCCCAGCGAGTCACTGGAGATGTTCTAGACAAAAATAATTAATAATGTTTTTACGAATAAAAGAGGCACAACTTTCATTCCTATGTCGATAATCTGGATATGTGGGCAGGCAATTTTTGTTGTATCATCAATAATTTTGACTAGGTACTTATGGTGAATTTCACCAATGAAACTAAACGCTATCAGCACATCTTAGGCACACCTCCGCCGCGAAACTGCAGTACTTAGTTCAATTCAACTGACTGGCATGATGTTCCGCTACTCGATCGCGACTCGATCACATCATGCGAGTATCAGTCAACATCTTATGTGTCTTTACCTTAATCGAAATTAGGATTTGTGCCTGGCTTAGGGCCTTAGGTCAATAGGCTAGGCTCGCTTGTAAATATCTGGTGAAATGTGGGTCCGAACTGTGGACTCACATGGTGTACACAGGCGTGATGTTGTGTCTTTAGGAACTAAATAGGTACATGGTAGGTACTTATTAGTCTCATTCTGATAACCACCTATTGAACGACAATACCCAAAAGTGTAGGTACCTTTTTTTCTTCAGTCTCCGCCCGCATGGCGCTTTAATTTGCGTGCCCGGGGAAATTTTTGCACAATCCTCCTCAACACAGAGAGCCCTTCCTTTATTAAAAATATCTGCTGCTATCTGCCTCTTGGTCTTCTCAATGCTATTAGACTGCGTCTCCAGAGCCAGTATCAGCTTTTCAAATTTCTTCTTTTGATCACGTAAAAAATTGTATTCCTGGAACATGATGACGTACGTAGGAATATCTTAGACGAGTGTTCTGTTTGTAACCAACTCTAGCATTGTCTAAACTGTGACACATTTGTCGACGACATTAACTTAGTTTCTAATCAGCCTATGATGTTCCCACTGCTGGCACACAGGCCTCCGCTCTGTGAGTGGGAGTGGGCCGTAATCCACTACGCGGGCCCAGTGCGGGTTGGCGGATGTCACATGACTTCGAATTTTTGGTTCTAGAACATGTCGGTTTCCTCGCGATGTTTTCCTTCACTGTTTTTAGAGCAGGTTCGAGGTGATGATATTATTTACCTACACAAAGTAAAGCGCCTGCCTGGGTTCGAACCCACGACCGGCTCATAAGTCGGGGCCGTTACACTGTGCTACCACTGCTCTCAGCAACTTATAAAAGTACAACGCATAGTCTAAACGGCTGGGTCTAGAACCATGAAATTTTGCACAAAAGTTCCATAAAAGTACAGCGAAAGTGAGATAAGGAAAGATTTTTGAAAATTTATCATTCATCAAAAGGGGAAGAGAGAATGAATGTTTGTATGGAATTTTGTCATTTTTGCTGATGGGAAAATCGATTCGTCGGGCGTACGGCTTGTTACTAATAAGACCCAGCGCACACCTGGCGAGGCGCGGCGAAGAGACTGAAAGATAACAATTTAAACTAAATCTTAATTTCTATGACATACGGTTGAAAATGGAATGCTAAAGATAAATTGTAGTAAGCGGCGTACGGCACGCTTACAAGCTGTCACGAGTGCCGGCGCGCGACTACTCGGCACCCTAATTGCGTAACACATTATCAATCGGTGTTGGTTTCATTTTGACAGTTCAACATTTTTCAATGCATTATTTACTGTGTCGAGCAGACAAATTTTTCGAACGTATGAAGTAATGGATTAGCCACAGAACAGATAAAGAGGTTTATCTGTTCTGTGGGATTAGCAATTTGTTACGCAATTACTGTGCTGGTCGGGTTCGCCGCTCCCCGCCATCGCCACCCTCCGCCACTTGCCTCTCATGGCAGTCCACATCCATTCTGTACAGTCAACGTCAATAATATCGGGACGAACAGACTGTTCAAAATGGTCTAAACAACTATGAAAATGAAATATTAACTCAATGACACAAGGAATGTTTCACAAAGAAGACAGTACACGACAACCGTCATTCTGACAAGAACTTTATCCAATTGAGATAATGATAATTTTCTTAGTTGTTGAGATCATTTTGTATAGTCTGTTCGTCCCGATACTTTTGACGCTGACTATACGTCTGCAGGTACTGGCTAAAGTATCGATCCACTACGTAGCTCAGTCGACACTCGCACAGGAGCTCTCGGCGGCGTTCGGAGTTGCTCGGAATCCGCGTACTCCTCGTGCTCTGCGACCAAGCAACGCGTTTCGCCGCGCCTCGTGGGTGTGCGCTGGGCCTAACAATCATTGTCATAAGGTTTTAAGGGTTTTTCATTTTAATATTGATCACCTGCAGAATGGCTTCTTCCACACTATCAGTTAGAGGACTCAGCACACCAGGTTTAGACGCATTACGAGAATGCTCGTCTATCTCATTCTGAAGCCTACCGATGACCACTCGAAGAGCATTGTGTTCATAGTGAAGAGCTTCTGCCGCTTCAGTTAGGCGTTTCGTCAGGTCTTCTAGTACCCAGCGCCAGGAGGCAATGTCGGACATTCTGGGAAGGTAGTAAACATCCAAATAATAATACTCGTAGTAAGCTTGTATGGATATGGATTGATTATTCGATCTCACCTGTCCTGCAAACATTTCTTGAAATTATACTCGTTGGTCTCTTGTGCGAAGTTGTTGAGCATCACCAGTTCCTGGGTATCATTCACCTGCTCCACTACCTTCGCGTTCAATTTGTCATTCAGGGCTCTTAGACCTTCAAGGTCACAGGAGCCCAGGAAACAGGTCTCAGCGTACATTAGGTATTTAAATATTGATTTCTGTTGTATTCAAAGCTTTAAATCGTTGTATTTGTAAAAGTAGTCTAGGTTATAGGTTATGTTATGAGTGTCAGTTTGGCATAGTGTGGCATAGTGTTACATATTTTTTAGTGTCTCGTGTTGAGTTTGTTCCGTTGGCTTGTTCATACTTTGTTTAGAATCGATCCTCTTTTTGTGTAAATGCGATTATCCGGTACACAAAATGCTCCTCCTGCGTCGCGGGTTGATATAAAGAGATACCGTGGCCCTGGCACAGGCAACTGAAGCAACACGAATGGGTTTTAGTCAGTAAATCTGACACGCCCTCCCGAGTGGTGTGGGAGAGAGAAGTCGTTGATGAATTCCCATCCAAAAAAAAAAATACACATATGCTTGTGAGATAAAATATTCAGACTGATCTCAGTTTTTCGTCGCTGCTTGGTCTCATCCCGCCTTTGTTACTTACTTAAATAAAGGTGTAATGTAGCTACAAAAAATGTAAGTACCTACCTAGTTTAAAAAAAAAAAACCGGCCAAGTGCGTGTTGGACCACACCCAATGCAGGGTTCCGTAGTAGAAATGAATTTATCCCAAAAACAAACTTACCATTGTAACCGAAAAAAAAAATTGATTAAATTACAAACTAATAATTTTCGGACTTTTTCTATTACTTGTGCTGTGAGACCTTGCTTCTTGCCAAATTTCAATAATCTAGGTCAACGGGAAATACCCTATAAGTTATGATTTACTTGCGAGTATCAAAAAATGTCGCATAAATGGCCGTATTTTTTTATGGCGTTGACTTAGAAGCTTGATTTTTTAGAACCCCAAGGGACCATAGACTTACGTAATTGATATTAATTTCAACCTGATACCTCCACGCGTTCCTGAGAAAAGGGTCTTGACAGACTGACAGACAGACAGATGGATAACGAAGTGATCCTATAAGAGTTCCGTTTTTTTCCTTTTGAGGTACGGAACCCTAAAAAAACTATAAAACACGCTTCTATCACGCACTAAAAATGATAAAACAAAAATTGACTTGTATTAGTTACGATATATAAGTAGATACCTATGTAGCTTGCTTCTTCAAAGTCAACGAAGTTATGACTTGATCTGTTTACTAGGAGCTACTGAAGAGTTCCACTGTTCACCTCCTTGTTCCATCATCAGACCCTCGTTACTATATAGAGGCTGAGGAACAGAGTGTAAAGTTCACTCATCCTCTATTGAAAAGAGAGGATCCTCCGACCAGTCGGGTGTCGTGTCTGGTGGGCAACTGCCCGACGATTGATGTCGAACGTTGTACATAATGCTAGTCGCGCGGTAAACTCTGATTGATTTATTTATTTATTAATTGATTGCGCGATGCAGGATTTTGCGTGACGTCAGTGTGATGCGTAGTTCGCATATGGCGATGTAGATGCCGCCACAACCAAGCCCAATCTATTGGATTCGTCAAAACGAATCTTATGAGCCCAAACTCTAGGGGTTTTCTAGTAGCCACTGAAGAGTTCCACTACCCACCTCATGGCTCCATCATTAGATCAGCTCCAAGATACCAATTATAATATTTATTTATTTATTTAGGCTAGCCAACAATTGTTTACACTAAACATTTAAAAATTTTTGCTAACAATACTTACATTTATAAGTGCAACAATTACTTATAGGCTAGCACAACATGCACCATTTATGGTTTTACATAATAAAGAAAAAGTGAAAAAGGATATAAATTACAATTATTAAAGCTATTAATATTTTTAAACAATAATAAAAACAAACATTTCATTGTAAATAATAAAAAATAAAAAATTTACATAAAAACAAAACAGATTGATAACATTAATAAATTAAATTAAACTAATAATAAAAATGTCATAAAATCACATCATCTAATAATTCTACTTACATTACCTTGAATCCTAATCATTTCAATAATATTGTCATCGTTCCTTGATACGTTGATAATTGTGTTTGGGAGTAGGTACGCATGATGACTACCTAGGTACGATGAAGACCGGTGATTAAGTATGACATTATGGTAGCTCGAGTCATGGCTAGCCCTAACAGGGTTCTGAAAATGATTGCTGACAGAGTGGACTGTCCGTATATAATCCACTGCTGTCAGTTACATGTGCCGTCGTTTCGTGTTGTTTACTAACACTTAGTTTTAAGGAACAATGTTACTAACCCTATATGAGTCTTTGCTCGAAATAAAATTTTTGAATTTGAATTAAACTTTTCTGGAAGCTCCTTTTTATTTTTTTGGATGGGATATCATCAAATTACTTCTGCCGCTCTGGGTGGAGCGGAAGGGCGTGTCAGACTTATATTGACTAAAACCCACCCGTGTTTCTTCATTTGCCTGTGCCAGGGCCACGGTAACTCTTTCGAACAACCCGCGACCCTGGCAGGGTCCCATCGGACCCCATCACTGCTGAAGTACCTAAATTATTTTTTGTTCTTCGTTTTATGATTTGTTTATTACCTACAAAAGCTTCAAATGGAGTGCAATAGGATATAGTGAATTAATAATGATACAATTAGTTACGAACAAGTAGAGAATTGCAAACCCACCGCGGGGATTTCACCGGAACTTCATCTCAAAAGGAACGTAGGTAATCCAGGAAAGCTATTGATGTTTATTTAGTTTTGCTTGTTGAACTATTTCGTTGTTCGTGTTTATGGACAAATTAGGGTTATAGGATAATAAAATCATGATAAAGTTTACATAGTCACATTATATAGAAGATAATAAAAAGTAAGTTCAAAAACTAAAACCCGACTACTGAAAAATCACGCTCGCCGCGGTTGGTCTGTAACCTATTATTAATTTTATTTACCTCCACGTTTACTTATTTTTCATAATTTAAACATATTTATTTACTTAAACAATATGACATATATACCTACATATTTGTAATGTGCTCGTCAAGACCTTTCTTTTGACACCTTTTTTAATTTTTTGTTTTCGGGGGGAACCCTCAAAAGGCGCCCGGGCTTTGGGGAAAAGACCGGGGAGTATGGGATTTTTATCTCACTAAAACCACCCCGGTGGTCATCATCTGCACATGGAAGGGGCACCGTTACCTCTCAAAAGACCAATCCGGAACCCCCTCTGTGCAACGCCTGTTAGGGCACATCTCTGGGGAGACTGTAAAGGGATCTCACCGAAACCTGACTATGCAAATGAGCAAGGCAGCACGTGACCACTGTGTGCCGTCTTACCTGAGGTCACTCAGTGGACGGACAGAGTCCCCACTCTGAGCGCCCGTGACCCCAAATTCCCGCCTGCCTTAAAGGATGCAGGTGGGGTTTCGGCGTGTTAGGCATCGAGGCGGTTGCCTCCCCGACTCCTTCTCCTCCGAGCGGGATCAGCCCTCTCACGATCCCGCTCGGCAACCTCCTTCTGAACCATCACGTTCTCACAGAAGGAGGCCATTTCCCTCCAGTTTGCCGACTCCGCCAGCATTGCCCCAACTATTGCTGTCAGAGATAAATCTCGCCCGATCCTGGTGACTAGGACTCGCCATTCAGAAGCCCACACAGGCCATTCCTCAAGCGTGTGCTGTGCGGAATCCAAGCCACCTCCGCAATGGTGGCAATTTGCAGTGGCCTCTCGCCCAATATTGTTCAGATACTCACCGAAGCAACCGTGCCCGGTCAGCACCTGAGTGAGCCTATAGGAGATGCGTTCTGCTCTTTTCAGCCAGGCTTCGAAGTGCGGCAGGACGGCTTCGACAACGCGCTTACGCGAATATTGCGGCTGTTGCAGCCGCTCGCGCCACCGCTCAAGCGCGTGTCTTCGTTCCTGCCGCCTCAGCCGTACAACAGCGATTCCTGGCACGCCATTGCCACTTTGGCGGATGACACGGATTCGGTTATAGACCCTTGCGTCCATATCCGCCAAGATGTCCAGCGGTGGGAAGCGTGCCAGGAGAGTTGCCGCCTCAAAGGATACAGTTCTGTATCCTCGTGCGATGCGAATAGCCATTTTCCGCTGCAGGCTATTTATTTTAGTCCTGCAGCGTCGGACGCCTGACAGCCTATTTGACCAAGCAGGTGCCCCGTATAGGACCATCGATCGCACGACTCCCGCGTAGAGGCGGCGAACTTCTTCTCGAGGTCCCCCGAGATTGGGCAATAGTCTGTGCAAAGCACCCACTGCCTTCCCAACGCGGGGAACCAGACGCTCGAAGTGCTCTTCGAAGCCCCACCGACCGTCCAAGGTTAGGCCGAGATACTTGATGTATCGACCCACCTAGACTTGCGCATTTCCAACTCTGACCAACGAGCTGGGTGGCTCTCTGCTTCTCGGTAGTTTGTGGAACCAAAGCGCCTCAGTTTTATGAGGCGCTATCTCTAAACCCAGCCCGCGGATCGACGCCACGACTTTTGCCACTCCAAGCTCGGCAAGCTGGATGGTCTCTTCGAAGGTGTTCCCGCCGGCCAACACTAGGGTGTCATCCGCGTAACAAACGACATTAACACCAACGGGGAGGTCGACACGCAGGACCACATCGTAAGCGAGATTCCACAGGAAAGGACCTAAAACTGACCCCTGCCCCACACGTAATCTCCCTGCGATGAACGCTACCATCCCGACCCACATAGCGATTCTTTTTTTGATACCTACCAAACATTATTATCTCAATTTAATTTTTTTCGAGGTCAGAAATTTACGTGTAAAGTCCACCATAGTAAATTTATGGAGAATTTATATAGCCTATGTCACCCGGACCATTATTACGAATCTATTGATACCTCATTCATTAAAATCGGTTGAGTAATTTAGGCGCTACGGTGGAATACACGTAAATACATACTTATATATTATATACATATACTGCTAAAATCATAACCCTTCCTTTTGGCTTTGCCGTAGTCGGGTAAAAATGACTTGTTGCGTCGACCCCAAATAAATTGGGATAAGGGCAGGAGAATGATGATGATCAAGTGTGACCACATTTTGAATGCAAAAAGAATATCTTGGTAAGCTTAGGTGTACAGGTAAGTATGGCCCATATTATCAATTACTAGTTTCTGCCCGCGACTTCGTCTGCGTCAAATTTCTTGTAAATGCACCACTTGCCCGCGCTATTACTTCGTTTTCGCTTAGCGTTCTTTCCGACTTTTTTTCATTTTCCTCGGCTCCTATGGCGTGGTGTTATAGCTAGGGTGACTGGTAAATAGTGACCGATACTAAAACACATGGTTGTACTCATGATAACAAACAACTTTTACTATGGGACCAAATCTGAAATCGCGAAAAAAAAGTTAGCCGCTCCCTACATTTTGAAGAAGCTATGCGAACATAAATGTAGGGAACAGCTGTTTTTTTTTCGTGATTTCAGGTTTGGTCCCAAAATAAAAGTTGTTTGTTATCATAAGACCAATCATGTGTTTATGTATCGGTCACTAATTACTAGTCACCCTATATAGCCTTCCTCAAGAGTTGGGCTATCAAATACAAAAATATTTTTTCTAATTCGACAGGTAGTTCCAGAGATTAGCGCGTTCAAACATACAAACAAACAAAAAATCAAACTTTTCAGCTTTATTATTAGTATAGGATACAGGGTTACTTGTAATTCGACATATTCCTTGCAGGACGTCATAGTAGGGTTAAAATGCAACAAAAATCTTCTACCGAAATTCAATAGTTTTTGAGTTAGTTTGATTTTTAGTTTTTTTATAAAAAATACAATTCAAAAATGAATTATGGCGCGACTTTACTGGAATTTAAGTTAATTATCATAGCTGATGCCGTAGCAGATCTTTGTTAAAAATTAAAAGTTGAAAAATTTCTAAAACTTTGGCAAAGATCACTAATTAAACATTTAATTTTCGTAATTTATATTTTTCTTAGACAAAAATTACAAAAAAAACTATTGAATTTCGGTAGAACATTTGGTGGCTTAATTTGTTGCATTTTAACCCTATTATGACGTCCTGCAAGGAATACGTTGAATTACAAGAAACCCTGTATAGATAAAATAAGTAGGTATAGCACTGCATTTTACTAAAAACTAAATACCACAAAACAAGACGGTAACTTTCAACAAATCCA
Organism: Cosmia pyralina; assembly: GCA_946251885.1. Taxonomy (NCBI): domain Eukaryota; kingdom Metazoa; phylum Arthropoda; class Insecta; order Lepidoptera; family Noctuidae; genus Cosmia; species Cosmia pyralina. The sequence continues at coordinate 15,967,536 of OX276342.1, read as the reverse complement.
CTTCCTCATCAAAACCCACAAGAAAAATGTGCAGAACTATGAAAACTATTGCATCATTGCTGATTAACTTCTATGAAAATGACGTAAGCAGGTTTGAGCAGAACGAAGTAGATCAGTTCCGCCACGCTGATGATGCTGAACCCAAGGAATAAGCTGAGAAGACCACCAATTGCACCTGTAAAAAAGTAACATAACATCACGCTTGTAGGTACTCCGCAAAGGTAATGTGAAATGTGGGTGTACCTACTATAGGTACGAGGTGTACACATAGCAACAGGTCAAGTTACTATAAACTGTCAAATTTTCTCATTCGATTTTGAACTTAACCCTCAACATTTTAAGGCTTAAAATCATTTGGAGAAATTTGACAGTTTGGTGTAACCTGATGTGCTGTTGTCAGTACACCCACATTTCGCCAGTTATGTTTAAATCCCATGTAATATGGGGCGATCCTATTGCCACCAACCGCGTACAAAATTACATGTGCTGATTCCGGGCTGATAGGTACTAAGAAAAAAATTTAATGGAAAAACACAGTAATACTTTGCTTGACCTGAGAATCGAACCCAGGACCTCATGCTCAATAGCCCTTGTGACCACTACACCAACGAGGCATTCAAAAAGTAGTGTTAAAGTTTAGTCAAAGTGGATTGCACCCTGGCTAAGTTGAAACCCGCTGAATGCTTGAAGCAAACTCAAACTCAAAGCATTTATTTCAAATAGACCAATTACAGGCACTTCTGAATTGTCAAAGAGTCGGTCAGTTAGTCAGAAAGTTGAAGCTAGTTGCCCTTTCCAAAACGTAGATCTCTATGGTGAAGAACTGGCAAAGAAACTACAAAGGACACTCTTTTAAATCAAGATATCTTCAGTCAAAACCGTTTATATAACGACTTCGAAGGGACCGTCGCGTCGTATTACGGTTCTTAACCGACAAAAAACGGTTTGAAAATTTGAAATTTTTTTATTTTATTCGAAAGGGTATACCTCAAAGTTGGTCCCATATAAATTAACATTGCTTGGGTAGTTTTTGAGTTAGCTTCAATAATAATAAGTACGTATTTTTCCCACTTTTTATGTGGATGATGTTCTAATTTCGTTTGCAAGTAGTGGTAGGTATTAGAATTTGTGTGGGGTTGGTACCACAACTAAAAAGTGAAAAATAAAAACTTTTTTTACAAAAAAGTACAACCGACTTTCGAAATTAAAGTTATTTTTTACTTTGTAGTGTTGTTTTTGGAAGTCGTCTGTATTTTTTTGTACAAAAGTTTTTATAGCCGATAGTCATTATAACCAAAAACTATGTTAGGTAAACAGAAATGCTGGGACCTTAAAATTTCGTCGTTCTAATTGGTACAGACGCCAGCAGGTCAAGCCACTCGAAACTGTAAAATTTTCCCAATCAACCTTGAACCTAATGCTTTAGCAATAAAGATGAAAATCTATTAAAGAAATTTGACAGATTGTAGTAGCTTGATGTGCTGGCGTCTGTACGTTTTAAGCGATGTCGTTATAACGGTTTTGACTGTATTACAAAATACTAGTTATATTATTCTTGTTGCTTCTCCCTTCAAGTGTCGCATGATACACCATTGGATCTTAAGGAAAAACTTTAGGTACATAATATTATGTATATAACGTGTCGTTTTGCATCCTTGTCAAATTTAAGGGTCCACACCCTTAAATTTGACAAGGATGCAAAACGACACGTTGAAAATACTGTTCGGTTTGATGGTCTGTACCACTATAGACCATCAAACCGAACAGTATTTTCCATGGCACCAACATCGTAATCGCGAAAAAATAATCAGCCGTCCCATACATTTGCGTCGAGTAGGCATTGAAGTTTTCTATGGGACAGTTGAAAATTATTTCGCGATTACGATGTTGGTCCCATGGAGAAAGTTATTCGGTCTGATGTTCTGTATCACACCCTGAAATTTGACGAGGATGCAAAATGACACGTTGTTTAAACGTATATAATATATTTATATAAATGCAAAATACCATCATCCAATGGCGACCGCGGGTTTACAGTAGTTATGAATCTTTGGGTTCGGTTGACATTCGAGCACACATTGACATGCACCTATGGGGCGGCCCTCAACAGGTTAAATGATAACCATGTAAAAAAAAAACAAATTATATGGCGTAAAGGGCAGAGATCTCATGATGATCATCTGCCTAGCCTTTTTCCAGCTAAGTTGGTGTCGGCTTCTAGTGTAACTGGGTTCAGCTGAACGTCTGAATACCAGTTTTGTACATGGAGCGACTGGTTATCTGGCCTTCACAATCCAGCTACTGGGTCTGTTGGAAAGACTGGATAGATCTGACCCCTAAAAATTGCTCTTCTTTGATATGTTTGTCGTAGCGATGTTTCTAGGGTATGTCAGCTAAGAGAAACTTATTTTTGGTCTTATGGTCTTATCTTACAAATTATCTATTCTTATGAACTCACCAATAAAATAATAGTCGTCGTACTGCGCGTGACGGTGTTGTCCTAAGAACATGTCGTCGTAGAAGTGGACGTTGATCTGCGTCACTTCACCCCTGGTGGAAAAGGATACAAAATGACAATATTTTGTCCGCAATTAAGCTTATCCGAGAAGAATTTAAAATTATCAGCAGGTTTGACATGAGCAGATGTATGAACGTGGACAAATGAAAAGGTGTTTGTGTCGTGGCCAGATCGAATTGAGCATTTCATGAAGTGTTCGGTCATTTCATGAAATGGTTGTGTTTCATGAAATGGCCAGTTAAAATTGACCATATCGTTTAAACGTCAACGTCCTAATGATACTTATGTCAGTCAACGTTTCGCCAAACCATGAAACAACCATTTCATGAAATTAGCGAACACTTCATGAAAGATCATCAAAGAAATGACCATATCGTGACGAAAGCAACCTATTTATCGGCATTCCCAGCTGACCACTGGGCATGTCGCAAAGTAGTTGCATTTCACGCCGCTAGTGGCACCCCGACCAAATGGATTAAGTTAGGTTTGTACTGTGGTTGGCCACGCGCGAGCCGAGCGAGCGAAGCGACCGATGCCGCGGCAGCGGCCGGCGAGCGCTACATCCAAGTTAGTCGATATCAACGCCTCTACCGGTGGATCATCATCATCATCATCATTTCAGCCGAAAGACGTCAACTGCTGGACATAGGCCTCCCCCAAGCACCGCCACTTTTTACAAGATCACGGTCCAACTTGTGGGAGGCCTTCCAACGTTACGTCTTCCGGTACGCAGCCGCCAGTCCAGAACCTTTCAGCCCCATCGGCCATCTTTTCTGTGAGTAATGTGCCCTGCCCACTGCCGCTTTAGTTTGACAATTCTTCGGGCTGTGTCGGTTACCTTGGTTCTCCTGCTGATCTTCATTTCTGATTCAATCACGTAGAGAAACTCCAAGCAACCGGATTACCGGTGGATAATCTGACTATTTTAGATATGATCACTAATGTTTGGCCACATCATGAAGTAGTCGTGCGTTTAACTGTTCATATCGTCAAACGTTGAGTATTCAATGCTCTGGCCACGACATACGACATATTATGTAATGTAAGGGCCGGGGCATTTTTATTTTTTGATCGTCTATAAAGTGGCATATCTCCTTAAGTTAGAAACAATTAATCGTAACTCATACTCACGGCCTCAGTTGCCCCCATTTATGTGAAGTATTCTCCATCTCCTTGGTGAGGTCTGAGTAGAACACCTGGCTCGCGTAGATGACGTCGTTGCACGATGGGTGACAAGACGTGGACTCTTGAGAGGTTCCTCCCTCGTTCTCGCTTTCTGCGTAGTACGCATAAATGAGCTGCTCTTCCACTTTCGCTGGGGAATAAAAATGTTCTATTAAAGTAAACATCACATGTCATAGTGCATTTAAGGGACTAACTACACTGAATTAGGTCAACTCAGCTTTTGTCCATTGAAAAACAAAAAAAATTTGTATGGAACAACGTGGAAAGCTAAAATGCATCTCCATACAAAACTGTTTTTTGTTCCTGTGGACAAAAGCTGAATTAAGCAGAATAGTTAGTCCCTAAGGCATGAATGGGAACAAATAACTCTAGAACAACTTTGTTTCCACTGTTAGGACTCTGGCCTCCTCTATGTGAGGAGTGAGCCACGCGGGCCAAGTGCGGCTTGATGCATGTCTTTTTTTTTTTGTGGATGGGAAATCATCAAATGACTTCTCCCGCTCTGGGCGGAGCGGGAGGGCATGTCAGACTTTTACTGACTAAAACCCACCCGTCTTCCTTCAGTTGCCCGTGCCAGGGCCACGGTATCTCTTTCGAACTACCCGCGACCCCGGCGGCATCGGCCCTATTGGACCCCGTCACTGCCGACATCTCTTTGAGACGCGCGTGGAACACAGCTCGCCGTCGACCCGGGCCTGGTCCTTACCAAACAGCGAGCTGCCCATTACTCGTCGTCTGCAAGCCCGCACCTACGGTGGCCGGGAATCAGCGATAGATTCCCGCCGCCCAGGGCGTCTCCTGCGGCGGCTAGGGGCGCGAGGGCGCGGCTGTTGCCTCTCCCTCACGCGTTCCGCCTCCTCCTTCGCGAGCATTACTGCTTCGCAGAAGGAGGTGACGGCCTCCCATGCACTCTCGCTCCGCACCATGGCCTGGACCAGGTTTGGACGCGAGAGATCGCCGCCGCGCTTGATGCATGTCACTCTCAATATGTCTTAAAACTTTTTGGTTCTAGAACATGTCGGTTTCCTTACGATGTTTTTACCTGCACCGTTTTGAGAGCAACGCTGACGAAATAAATTTCACAAAATACCTTCATAATCAGCCTGCATTGTTTCTACTGCTGGGACACAAGCCTCCTCTCGGTGAGAGAAAGTGGGCCATAATCCACCACGCGGGCCCAGTGCGGGTTGGTCGGTGTCACATGTCTTCGAATTGTTGGTTCTAGAACATGTCGGTTTCCTCACGATGTTTTCCTTCAGCGTTTTGAGAGCAGTGGTGAGGAAATAATTTACACAAAGTAAAGCGGCTGTCTGGGTTCGAACCTAAGACCTACAACTCGTAAGTCGCGGTCGTTACCACTGGGCCACTACTGCTCTATACACAAAAGACCTATGCTATGTAACGAACTGGATTTAACACTGACTCTTACTGAACGTTGGTGATTTCACGAACTAATTTCAATTATACTACGGCTGAAATATCTTGGCAAGTCTGAACATAGGCACTAAAAACTTTCGCGCATGTTCTCTCACTCACACTAGCCTTTTTTTTTTTGGATGGGAAGTCATCAAATGACTTCTCCCGCTCTGGGGGGAGCGGGAGGGCGTGTCAGACTTTTACTGACTAAAACCCACCCGTGTTCCTTCAATTGCCTGTGCCAGGGCCACGGTATCTCTTTCGAACAACCCGCGACCCCGGCGGCACTCACAGTCGCCTCACGTCACCATTTGGTCCCTAAAAAATAAATTATAGTTTAAAAAACTAAAAAACACGCTTTAATACCATTAAACTGAACTAAAAAGTAAAAAATAAATTTTTCAATATAAGGAAATTAATGTCATTGTGTAAAAAAAGCCTGGTGTGCTCGATATTAATTATTGTATTTTTATATTTATTACCAAAATATCTCACTATTTCTAATTTGAAATGTCGTACCCAGGCTTTTTTTTTTTATTATTAAAGCGTTTTTTTAGTTTTTTAAACTATAATTTATTTTAAAATTTTTTAGAGATATATCGTTCATCCTGATGATCCTGATCAGGATATGAGACAAATTAAATTATTGTATTGTCACTGGGCCCTGTTATGTGTGCAAAATTTCGAATGAATCTGACCATTTAAAGTAGGTAAAAATCCGAGTTCAAAGATTCCGTTAAACATACATACAGGTGAGGCTAATAAAAAAGCGTGTTAAAAATCTTAATACGCAGCCTTCTGCGCAAAGTTCGGACTTGCTAAGATAAATCGACCTTAATATAATGTATTTAGGTATGTATTATACAGATAAATACCTCTTAATGCAATTGGTAGCTCTACCTGCGACGATTTGAAGGCATTCTTAACATTAATAAATAAAAGACTTGTTATCACTTATTATTCATAATATATTATCAGGTATTCATAGAATTAAAGTAATAATGTCCTTTGTTTAAACGAGTTAATAAGAACTTATTAAATTATTCTAGACAAACCTTCTACGTTGCTAATGCAATTGAAGTCATCCTTCGTGGTACAGACAGGCTCCCAGATGAATTTTCCTGAAAAATTAAAATTATTTCACCATTTTAATATTTGCATAGTCGGGTTTATTCTTTTCTACTGGAGCTGTTTTTTATTCGGACGTTGAGCCCAAGGTCCCAGGTGTATGTAGCTGTACCTACTGTTGCCGCTCTAGTTTTATTTAAAACATTTTATTGCCATTTCATTAGGCGAAATAGATAGAGCCAAGTCTGGGTATTATAAAAATTGCAAAAATCACCATGCTTTGTAAATTGTAACGGACTGGTTATTGCAATATACAGGGTGACTTGTAATTCGAAGTATTCCTTCCAGCAACCTAATTGCGTAAACACACTTTCAATCACAACCTGAATAATTTTGAAGAATATTGATAATCCATTGCTTCATATTATGATCGAATTTGTCTGCTCAACAACGTTAATAACGCAATGAATGTTATAGAACTGTCATAATGGAAGCCATTCCTACTGTTGTGTATTACCCCGCATCTTAAGTAGATATCTATTTAAAATGTTTAATTTAAATCGAACCAGAAGTAAAACTTTTTAGCGTTGAGCTGAGAGCTGAAAATCCAACTGTGTATTTTTTTGACGCACTTTGTTGAATTCGCAGTGCTCGGCGAGTTGACAAATTTTTTGCCTGTGGCATACTATACAATTGAAGGGCAAATATCTGGCACCGTCTAAAATAACACGTACAATATGTTTGCACAATACGGGCAAGTTAGTTGCCGTTCAAAACTGGTATAGGTACAGCACATCACATACAATGAAATTACACGTATCTACAATAAAATTGCATTCAATTCTGGCATGAAAATTTTATATCATTCAAACACTAGCGATCGAAACAAGACGTTCAATAAAATTTAGTGAAATATTTGGCAGCGCAAATAAGTGTAGTACTTGAATCAATTGTACAAAGACGTGCAACTCTGTTTAGACGAGGCAAAACTTGCAATAATCGCCTTGCAATTTTATCGGATCGGTGTAAATCGTATGCGATGAATGGCAAACCTTGCTTTCAATTATTGTATCTGGCATACATCATTTATGAATCGCACGCGTGTAATACTTGCATTCAATTCTTGAATGGCAATAAAATTGAACGTGCTTTATGGCATACGATTATTGCTCTTGAACGTTCCAGAAACTTGCGTCGTGTCACAACAGTGTAAATGAGAGCACGAAAACTTTTAAGTTACTTTGTACTTACTTGGCCAATTAAAAAGCACACAATCACACGTCTTCCTGGCCTCTTGGACCAACAGATCATGTTTACAGTTACTATCAGTATAGAATTCATAGTATTGCAGACTCTTCTCGCTTTGGAAGAAGCACAGTCTTCTGTAGGGGGAGAGAGCTCGGAGGGAGAAGTCGGTCTTGTAAGTGAGGGGCGTAACCTCGATGGTGGTCATCCTGTCCATCGGGAGACGGAGGACGGTGCTGGTGTAGACGTGGTCGGTTGGAGAGCTGATGAGGATCTGAAAATCAAGAAAGTATGTGTTTGTGAACGCAGCTCATATTGTGAGGATGTAATTTTCTTGGAAGCTGTGTAAGCGGCTTTGACCCTTTTCTCGATGTTGACGATGTAGGTAATTGGTAAATAATATTCTACCTGAAACCCGTTTAGGTACTATGATGGATAATAGGAGTCATTGTGCCAAATATCTCCGTCGGTACGATAGCTGTAAAGCCGCTTTTGGTTTTGGTGAGCTGTTATACAAAAACCATTCTCGAAAACAGTAATTTTTTAGGGTTCCGTAGCTCAAAAGGAAAAAACGGAACCCTTATAGGATCACTTCGTTGTCCGTCTGTTTGTCTGTCAGTCTATTAAGACCACAGATTAGTATTATGTAGCAAGCTAATTAAGACCTTTTTTTTCAGGAACGCGTGTAGGTGTCAAATTGAAATGAATGTCAAATACGTAGGGTCTATGGTCCCTTCGATTTATAAAAAATGAAGATTCTATGTCAACGCAATAAAAAAATACGGTCATTTATGCAACATATTTTGATACTCGCAAGTAAATCAAAACCTACAGGGTATACCATTGACCTAGAATAATGACAATTGGTAAGAAGGGTCTCACAGCACAAGTATAGGAAAAAGTCCGAAAATTGTTAATTTTGTAATTTTATCACATATTTTTTATTTTATTTTGGGATTAGGTACTGTTCTGTACGGGACACGTCAATGATACAAGGCAACTCAATGCAGACTGTTTATTGATTCCTTAGTTAAAGTTACCCACATACATAACACTTTTCCCTCCCAAAAGCACAAATATGTTATTCTAATAATACCTGCCACACAGGCTTTATGACTGTTGTGAAAAGATACATAAGTTACAAAAGTTAAAACCACACCATAAGTTAGTGCTATAATGTTTAATGTGTAAGAGCCTGTTTCACCCTCCACGACTAAGTTCCCATTAACATACCCGGCTGACAATTTCATATAAAATCTGTTCCATTTCTTTAATTAGTAGTGGCTATTCGGACATCGTGAAATAGGCCCCAACAATAACATTTCAGAAACATAACAATGTTACACTGTGTTTACATTTTATTAAGAATTTCTCGACAACGTATAGCCGCTTTCCTGCGTACGCGACAAGTGTTAGCAGCAGCAGATGGCGTGGACGGCGGGCTTGGCTGTGGTGACTGCGCCGCGGTTCCCGCTCCCTCTCCCACACTATCAAAGATTTCATCTTTGTCGTCCGTACCCTTAGAAACTGACTGCTCTGGCTCTGTAGCATGTTGTTTGCTGTCATTTTGATCGAATGATGTTACATCAATTGCCTTACTCAAAGAATGCCGCGATTTACGAGTTTGTAGTTGATCAATATGCCTCTTATGAGTCTGACCGGCACTCGTTGTCACCGTATAGGAAACTGGCCCCGTACGCTCGGTCACAACACCCTCAGTCCACTTACGATTTGATTTCGTGTAATCTCGTAACATGACTGGTTCTTGCTGGGCTAGCGTCCGCAGCGGACGTTTGTGGCTATCTTCGCGTCGTAGCTGGTCGCTGCGCACACGCTCCGCTGTGTCAGACCGCAGCAGATCAAGACGGCCGCGTAGTCGCCTGCCTAGAAGGGCTACCGCCGGTTCAATCCCGGTGGTACTTTGTTCAGTGTTCCTATACATAAATAGAAATCGACTTAATGCTGTATTGAAATCTTCTCGTTCTAATTGTGCCTTTTTGAGAATACGTTTAACGGACCGCACTGAATTTTCCGCGGCTCCGTTGCTAGAGGGGTGATACGGGGGTATTAATGTATGTTTAATACCATTGCGTTCCAAATATTGAGCAAACTCAAAGGATGAGAAAGGTGGCCCATTGTCGCTTACTATGCGTTTAGGCAATCCAAAACGAGCAAACAACCGTCTTAAACAGTCTATGACGATAGTGGCAGACGTTGTGCTAACTGGTTCCACTTCTATCCACTTTGAGTGTGCATCAATCAGTACTAAAAAATATTTATTATTAAACGGGCCGAGGAAATCGAGATGCAGACGTGACCACGGCTCTGCCGGCCATGGCCACGAGTGCAGTGGCGCGGCGGGGGGCGCGGGCCGCAGTTCCCTGCAAGCAGCACATTCGCGCGCCACGAGTTCGATGTCTGCATCAATGTTCTCCCACCATACGTAATTACGCGCGATTTGTTTCATTTTGACAATTCCTGGGTGCCCATCGTGAATCTCAGTCAGAACTAGCTCTCGTAACGATTTTGGTATCACAATACGATAACCCCATATTATACAGCCTTGATCAATATGCAAGTGGTCTCTTCTATTGTAATAAGTATTTTCTATTTTATCAGCCCATTTATCAGTGGGCCATCCGTACATTATAAAACCGTATATTTTACTTAACAGTGCGTCCTTCCGAGTCTCAGTTTTGATATCTTTAAAACCGATTGGAAAATGTTCCTGCGCGTAATTTAAATAGCTACATTCTTGGCCTTTACCTCTAACTTGACGCTTTGTCAAGTCTAGAGGAAGGCGTGAAAGAGCGTCCGCAAAATAGTTTTTAGACGATGTTACGAATTCAATATTGAAGTCGTAAGCAGCCAACTTAACAGCATAACGCTGTAAGCGGCTGGCAGCGGTCACTGGTATTCCTTTATTTTTACCAAAAATGTAACTTAAGGGTCGGTGATCACTGCGAAGTGTGAAATGTCTGCCATAAACATACTGATGGTGTTTAGTTACACCGAATACAATAGCCAGCGCCTCCTTATCTAACTGCGAGTAATTGACTTCGGCCGAGTTGAGCGTCCTTGAAGCACAACACACCGGGCGCTCGCAACCGTCAGCGTGACGCTGCGTCAATACCGCGCCCACGCCATATGCGCTGCTGTCAACTGATAGAATCATAGAAATATAAAAAACAGGAGAAGTGGCATGGGGGCGTGTTTGTGTCCACGCGTTATGCGCACGCTGTGCCTTTACTCGCCAAATGGCCGTCTCCGCGAACTAGTACGCTTTCGACCGTGGTCACGATAAATTATAAAAATGCCGTGTTCTTCAGTGGTTTCCTGCAAAAACCGAAGTGATATTAAAAACTTCGTATCTCACGGAATCACTTACCATATGTAATTAAAAGTATTTTACTGTATTTATCTTTAAAATCATAAAAAACAACAAATCGTAAAATATTTCTTGCTTTTACTACGTTATTTTTGTTTTCATATATCGCAGCGGCTGTACTATTTTTGCAGCAAATACATTGCTCCTTAACCACTACCTTAAGTATGTCGCTAAGCGACTGGACAAGCAATGTAAAAATAACAAAACGATACTTTATTTACGCGGAGCGTCGCATAGTACAGCCGCTGTGTCTTGCGGCGAGATAGTGATGAGGTTAAGATCCACTAAAGTAGGCTATCGATAATAATGTCGATTGCCCAGCGAATATTATATTGCTATTATAGTTTATTTTTCAATTTGTCAACCGTTTTAGCCCGGTTGGAACACTTGAAAAGATGACGTTTAAGTACGGTTGGAAAACCTTTGAGAATGTAAAATAATCTTTTTTACTGTTTTTGATTATTTTACCTAGTTGAGAAATGCATAACCAACGGTCGTAAAGTAAGTTTATTAATGTTTAGATGGAGTGTTTTAGGGTTTAAATTATCGCATCTTCGTGCTATTTCCTTACTTTTTTTTGGTTTTGGTATTTTACTTCCGCTAAAGTCTTTAACTATGCACCACAAGATTCGAATGCGTTGTAGTAATCGGTATGGTTCAGATAAAATATTAGTGATTTTTGCTTAAAATAAGTCAACATATTCATGCTATTTATTTGTTATGCATGAGTATGGCATGTGTTTGTTTTCATATATTTAACTATTTCTTAACTAAGAGTTTTTTTTTAATAACAAAAGCCTATTCGCCTGTTGCCTGCTACCTGCTTACTCATCGTGAGGTTAAGAAGTATAGACCGCGCGGAACTAGTTGATCGCGCCTTAGGTATGTGAGCGGTGGGATGGAGGAGCGGGGGCGCATTACTCAGTACGTGCGTTGCGAACCGCCGCCTCACCCCTGTCTCAGCGGCCAACTAGTTCCTAGACTATAGACTATAGCTATAAGATACTTATTATGTAAATGATAAATAAGTTCTTATAGTACCTTTTTAGCTTCCCAAAAGATACAAATACAAAAAAATAATGGATTGATGCCACAGGAAGGCCACCTAACTGGTTCCCAACAAAATGTAGCACCATATGCTCAATTCACTTTAAGGCAGAAATGTTCCAGCCTCTAAAGAAAACTCGCAGGCTTTTTGAATGGGCAATCCCAAAATTAAGAGTACGTCAAGTACTGAACAAATACCTCCACTTTACAGGTCAGTGAGTAAACACATCATAACAGGGTTCAACAATTCCTATGGTTTCACAGCCTAAACCAACTTAACCGGATTGTTTTAATTTATTGATTCGTGTTTTTTTTTTAATATACATTTTTTTTTAATTTAAAATATATAATACTTTCTGGACATATCATTTTTTATTTTATTTTCAGGACCCCAAATTTTTCTTGTACAGTAATAAATGGAAGTATCGATAACTTTCCGATTTAGTCAATCACTAGCGTATATGTAAAATAAATTGCTTTTTGCACAACACAATAATAGCGTCAGATGTTTTTGTGTGAGTAAGTTGTACGGTGCATGGTAAATGCACGCTGTGTGTGACGAGTTAAGGTTTATAATTGATTGTGTAGTATGTTCTGATTTATGAATTGCAAGTGTGTGCGCGACTTTGTATCTATTGCTTTTAGTGAACTACATGTGTAGTAGTGGCGCGGTGGTGGGGCCAACCTAGCGACATCGGGTTCTGATACATTTTCAACTACCGGGCATATCTCCTTCTTTCATATATCTATGGATAGAATTAACGGGTGACTTGCATCATAATGTGCTAAAACAGGAGCGCGGCTTAACACCTTTTTTATCTTTATAAATGCCCTATTACACTCGTCAGTCCATTGCCATTCTACATTTTTCTTTAACAAACAATAAAGGGGCTTTAAAATATCGCTTATGTTGATACAAAACTTTGAATAAAAATTTACAAGTCCCATAAAACTCTTGAGCTGTGTAACATTTGTTGGCTCAGGTGCTGCTACAATGGCGTCAATTTTTTTACTATCCGTATGTAACCCAAACTTGTCAATTTTATAGCCCAAATAGGTAACGCTGTCTTTAAAGAAATTACACTTTGCAAAATTTATTCTCAAACCATTTTGATTGAGCCTTTGTAGCACCGCTTTTAAATTGGCTAAATGTGTAGTTCTATCTTTACCAGTAACACAAATGTCATCCGCGAAAACCGCTGTTGACGGCAATCCACTTAACGTTTCTTCCATAATTTTTTGGAAATTTTCGGGTATGAATTTAATACCGAATGGTACTCTTCTATATACAAAAGTGCCAACGTGAGTTGTGATTGCCGTCATCGGCTGGGAATCCTCATGTAAAATACACTGTTGGAATGCGTTTGATAAGTCTAATTTGCTATACTCCTCTCCCCCACCTAAAGCTGCGAACAAGTCCTCAATGCGGGGCAGCGGGTAGTGGTAATCTTTCAATAGTGGATTGATTGTTATTTTGTAATCACCGCACAACCTAATATTGCCGTTAGCTTTAACCACCGGCACTATAGGAGTGCCATAGTCTGATCGTTCCACCTTATAAATGACCCCTTCCCGCTGCAGCCGCTCGAGCTCCTGCTCCACTGGCTGGCGTAAAGCCTGTGGCATTGACCGTGCTTTTACATAAACTGGTGTATCATCCTTTAAATGTAGGTGAAATTTTGTTTTAAATGTGCCTAAACCTTCAGCGAAAACCTCTGGAAACATTTTTTGTAACGGTGCCGCCAAAGAGTTGTCGTCTGTTAAATTGTAACATTCCATAACTGCTGACTTTAAATTCTTGATCCAAGTGCGGCCCATTTACGGTGGGCCACCATTATCAATGACATATAACTTAAGTTTTGCGTAATGTTTACCACATACAACGCTAACAACAATGTAACCGATGGTCTCGATGACGTCACCTGTATACGATTTTAAAGTTATCAGTTTATTTTCGATTGGAACGTTTGAAAAATAATTGTCATAATAACATTTTGAAATTACAGATATTTTGCTTCCAGTGTCTATCTCGAATCTACATTTAACATTTTCAACGATCAAATTTGCGTAATACGGTCCATCACCATCACTGTTAATTACCAAATTATAGAAATTACAAATGTCATCTTCCGAATCTGAGTCATTTAAAAAAAACTGACCTTTAGATCCTTTTGTGTTCCTATTTTTTACACACACTGCTTTTAAATGGCCCTTTTCACCACACACGTCACAACTATATTGCTTGAACCGACATTTGCCCTCGGAATGGCCCGATTTACCACATCGCGAACACGTGCGCTGCGCCTGCGCACGGCTCGAGCCTGCGCCGCCGCCACCGGTCCTGCCGCCACCGGCGCCGGTCCTGCCGCCACGCGAGGCGCCCGCGCTCGCGCTAATCCGATGCAAGCCGTCGTCATCCTGCTGCGCTGGCACAGGTAGGCCATCGCAGGGCCGCGTGGCTGCCGCGCCAGCCGAAACACACGCCATTGCTGCGTGCCGCTCCGCTGCCTCCAGCGCCAGCGCCAACTCCACGGCTCGCTTGTAACCAATATCACGTTCTGCAAAGATCCTTGACCTCATGTCTTCATCGTTCAGCCCCGATACAAATTGGTCTCGTAGGCACACTTCCAAACAAGCGCCGAAGTTGCACGTTTTAGCTAAGTGTTTGAGAGCTTGTAGGTATTCGCGAATATTTTCACCTTGCTTCTGTATTCTTTGCCGAAATATGTGCCTCTCAGCTATCTCCGACCTGTCTGGTTCCAGGTGCTCCTTCACTAGCGCAACTACTTGTTGGAAAGATTTTGATTCAGGGGTTTCGGGAGCACACAAATCACACATCAATTCGTAACATTCCGCGCGCCTACCACCGTCACTAAAGTTGCTAACTTTAACGCCTCGTCAATATTATTCAGTGTTATAAATTGATTGACACGTCGCACATACGCATCCCAATTGTTATTTGCTAAATCAAAAGGTTCTATACGTCCGATTGGCATTTTTAACAAAATGTTCACACGCGTAGTTATCGTAGGTAAGTATCGGTAACACCGCTCGTCGCCAGTGTTCTGTACGGGACACGTCAATGATACAAGGCAACTCAATGCAGACTGTTTATTGATTCCTTAGTTAAAGTTACCCACATACATAACAGGTACAATGCTAATTTTGCTTTTGGGATAAATTCATTTCAACTACGGAACCCTTCATTGTGCGTGGTCCGACACGCACTTGGCCGGTTTTTTTTATCACAGACACAAACGTCAAAATATGAAAAGTATATACTATACAAACAAATTTTAATTCGAACTCACGGTGAATCCCAAGCTCTTCCCTTCACAAGCGTACTGATGCTCAGTGTTATTGAGGAACAGTTCCAAACTCAACCCGTTTGCTTCTCCAGACGCCATAACCCTGAGCGGCTTCATCGTCAGGTCAGGAGGAAACACCTTCGGGTAGCCGATGTCCAACCCCCACTCTAAGGCAGCTGGCTTCGCATCCGCGTCGTAGGTCTTGTGCCAAGCTAGGGTGTTGTTTGTCCTGTAGTAATTTCAAGGCCTAAAGTAATGGTTACAGAGAGAACCATTCAGGAATACGCGGTCAAAACGTATGGAACAACTAATTTTTTTTTTAACATCAGGCAGTTTAATACTATGTCTCTTCGCATTGAGAGCTAAAAGAACATTATTATAGGGTTCCGTACTTCCGTACCCGAAGGGTACCAAAGGAACCCTATTACTAAGCCTCCGCTGTCCGTCCGTCCGTCTGTCACAGGGCTGTATCTTATGAATCGTAACAAGTAGACAGGTCAAAATTTTCACCGATTATGTATTTCTATTACGGCTATAGCAACAAAAAATAAAATAAAGTCAAAATTAAAGGTATACCCATACAATAAACTTTTCATTTTGAAAATAAAAAAATTCTTACCATAGCATGTGGGGTCTCATTGTCTAGAATTAATTAAAGTAGAGTGCAAATATATATATTTTTTTTTATCGTCTAAGGCCCGTAAAAGTTGTAAATTTTAGTCCATTTTTGTACGAGCTCTAACGCAATAATTAAACAAGTTAGGAATTTGAAACTATTGTAAATTATGTACCATATACTGTATTTAATCAAAAAACACTAAAAACGCCGATTCATAACACTCACTCTCGCGCTGACGCTCCGAGGCGTAAGTTCGATTCTCGCAAACTGTCACGTTTTTTTTGGTTTAACATTATGTAAATAGTTTTTTTTTGGTTATATTTTTGTCTCAGTAATTTTTTAATGTGAGTTGACTATACTATTGTGATGAATAAGTGAAGATTGAAGTGATTTCACAACATAACTATAAGTGTTTAACAAATGAAAGTGAGAATTTTCTAAATAAATTAAACAAAACGCATGAAAAAGTCACAAATATCAAATAAAAACGCTACCAATAAAGCCACTAAAAACTCATTGAATAATAAGTGACGATAAGTGTACTAAATCAGTGCTAAAAAGGAGATATCGAGTTAAAAAAGTGACGATTTGCAAAACAAAAGAACAAAGAGGGTATTCAAAATTATTTTTGCATGAATCATCTTTAAACTGCTAGTCATTATTTAAAAATATAATTAACAAGAAAAGGACTCACAATTTCGCCACTTTGCTTAATGTACGTTTAGCGTGGTTGGTTAAACAAGTGGAATACTTGAGCTAGTACTGCGGTGCGAGTTCGCATCCCGCGGACGGAGATCCTTTTTGTAAGATAATAAAATTACATTACACGTTTATAACACTGACCATATATTCAGATACCATCATGTCACTAGAAAAAAATGTGACACTACGGCGTAAGCAGTTATTTAGATCGAAATCTATAGACTCTGCTAACTTTGAATCGTCATTAAGTAACTCAGATCTTGACTTAAATACACGAAGTTTCGAACTACCCAATGTAAACAATAACTCAAATGATGTATGGAAGAAAGAAATCTCGCAATTAAGGATGGAATTGGATAGCACGCGTAATGAGTTAGAAAATGTAATACTTGAAAATAATGAATTAAGAGAAGCTGTGTCGCGACAGCAGAAACAAATAAATGCACTTAAGGAGATCTGTGATAGTCCCTTGAAATCACACAGAATACAATTATTCTCGGCCAGGAAACGGAGTAGACGCTCCATCACAGATAGCCTGCGTATGTCACTAGTTCAAGATGAATCTTGTGAACATGACAAAAACATAAGGTATTTTGTTTAAATATGGGCGATTTTCTGCAACTGCAAAAAATAACCTTGTAATTCACAGTATTAAATCAAATCATTTATAGATAAATAAGTATCCATATAAAAGTAAAATTTAACTCAAAATCATCATCATTATGAAATACAAAGTTATCTTTGCGATTGTTAAATATATATTGTACGGAACCCTTTGTCTGCGAGTCTGACTCGCACTTGGCTGGTTTTTGTTAGTATCTTTTGGTTAGGAAGTCTCACCCTCTTCTCACCGTAAATGCTGTTGAAAGGTGTGCTTCTAACGCCCGCGCCCAGGGGCATGTTCCTGTTGTTAATTTTAGATATAAGACCTTTTTCTACTCTTTTACTTTTATTTTATTTTTTAATATTTTTGACAGAGGTTGTCAAAATGTGAAAAATAACATCTGAAAAGCTTTAAAATGGTATTATAATTTTTTTCATGCCGATTTTTTCTTTCATAAAATACTTACTGATCTTCTGAACAGGGTTTCTATGGATACCAAAAATATAAATAACTACCTACATAGTATAATAGGTCCATTGAGGTTCTATGTACACTTGAATCCTGTTGATCCCGAATTTACGTTGAATAAATCACTATACCCTAAGTCATCAATTCAGATAATTTATGTAAACAAAGGTGATAACAGATCAAAAAAATATCGTCATAATGGTAATTCACATAAAATGGCGGAAAACAAGGCTATATTGGCTTTTATGTACTTATTTTAGAAATAATAATTAAACAATTATCATACCGTGTTAATTTTTATAAGTTTTCGGTTTTAAACAAAGTTATTAAAAAAAGAAAATTTTGTGGTATAAAAAATATTATGATACTGGTAACACTACAGGAGTTCCCAACATTCTCAAATTTCATTTGACATAATTTGCAAACTCGCGTCTTTTCAATACGTTCGTGTTCTTTTCTCCGATCATATTATTCGCTGCGTGTTTGTTAATTGTGCTTTGTTATCATCGTGTTAAGTGTTTCATTTTGTTGTTAGTTGTTATATTTCCTTGTTTTTGTATTTCCTTGTTTTTGATAAATTGTTTTGCAGCACTGTCCTGTCATTTTGACAGTGACATTTCTTTGTTTACTAAAATTATCTGAATTGATGACTTAGGGTTTACACTATTTAACCTTTTTTTTTATTCACGGTGACTGACAGATGACATTAGTTGTGACAGCAATGGGGTTGTTGACCGAAATCTTCACCGTGAGAGAGCGCTTTGTGTTTGTCACCTGTCAAAGTCATCTTGAAGACAAAGCGACCAATCGGCGACAAGACAATACACTAACACCATCCCGCGGAAAAGTTTTTTGCAAGGAACTCCTTTGGCAGGTGAATGAAACTAACAAACACTTTACTTACATAGCATTGAGTGGTAAACTGTTGAAAGCGAAACACAGCCCGTAGTTGGTGAAGATCGGCTGGAAGAGCTCACAGCACTTGTCCATTTCCCACTTGGTATCATGTAATGCTGGCCAGTTGCAAGCCTTTACCACTTCTAGACAGGTTGGAGCTCCCTGAAAAACAAATATTTTTCTGCTGGCAACTTTTCATTTTACTGTATTCTGATGAAAAGAACAAATAAGTAAAAAAAAAAAAAACATAGCGGTGGACCGAGGACCGAAATCGTTTCTAAGGATGACCAAACAAAGGTATGGAAAATGGTTTTAAAATAGTGCTTCGATATGTCACGGGATCGGGGGAGGAGAAGGTTCGGGGGGTTTGGGGGATCTGCAAATTCAAAAAGCTTTGCAATTTTATACACGATTTTTTAACCGACTTCTCTAAACGTTACCTTAAAAGTAGGTACCTACAGCTCCAAAGCAAAATGTAAATGAAATAAAATGAAATTATTTATTCTCTATATAGTATACTGGAATCATTTTTACACGGCATATTAAGAAACAATTTAAAACAAATAAGCTACAGTCTGATTTTTAATTCGACGGAATTCTGACAGCTATAATTTTTTGACACTTCAGATAAACCTTTTCTGTCTTGTCCTTTTTATGAGTTATTTATATGACTAGAATTTTTGGATATAAAATAACAAAAAATATAAGAGATCAAGTAAACTATATGACAATGCACACTAACTAAAATATTAATTTTATGTGGCTAAATGAAAAAAAAAGAGAAAAAGAACATATTTTTAAAATTTTAATATTTATTTAGGTATCATTATCACTAATATCATCATTGTTGCATGTCCTGTAGTTACAAGAAGCGAAGATTTTACAAACAAAAAGGTATTCTTATAAAAGGTTTGTAACCTATGGATTAGTGGACAGGGATTCCTGTGAAAGAAAAATAATTTCCTTACTAATTATTGTAACTTCAATAATTTGATAATAAAAAATCTGATTACCATTTTAAAATGATCAGTCAATTTTTTTTTTCTAATTGAAACCTTAAATAAAAAAAGTTTTTTTTTTAATTTAGCTTACATGCGTTCCATTTTTAATAGCACCTTTTTATTATTGGCAACACATCTGAAATGTCAGTATTCCGTCGAATTAAAAATCAGACTATAGATGGAGTCAACATTTGCTATCTGACTACCCCTGAGAATATACGGCGAAACAAATTCCCGGCCACCGTAGGCGCGGGCTTGCGGACGACGAGTAATGGGCAGCTCGCCGTCCGGTAAGGACCAGGCCCGGGTCGACAGCGCGTTGTGTTTCACGCGCGCCTCAATGAGATGTCAGCAGTGACGGGGACCAATAGGGCCCATGCCGCCGGGGTCGCGGGTTGTTCGAAAGAGATAACGTGGCCCTGGCGCGGGCTACTGATGGAACACGGGTGGGTTTTAGTCAGTAAAAGTCTGACACGCCCTCCCGCTCCGCCCAGAGTGGGAGAAGTCATTTGATGATTTCCCATCCACAAAAAAAAAAAAGGGGTCATAGTCTGTTTTAAAGTCCAGACATAATCTTGGTCAGATCATAAGGACCTGTGATCCATGTCTGAAATGGTATTCTGAGGAAAGAACTATACAAATTTGAATGGACCTGTCTAGTTAGTGCAAGCATTTCTCAACAATCGTGTAGCTCAACAACTCGACAAACAATATCAAAGAAAGGACATTTGGGTAGGTCTTATAAAGTACCTACTCAAAATGCCAGACCATAATTAAATCTAAAACAGAAAGAAGAAAAAAATCACCCACATTAGTGCTCACATTTACAATAATAATAAATAAAATACTTTTCAAAGCTAATATTCATGTCATTTTGTATAACATATTATAATGACGATTTTGCATCATCATAATGTAACTAAAATTACAAGTTTTACGGTTTTTAGGGTTCCGTACCTCAAAAGGAAAAAACGGAACCCTTATAGGATCACTCGTCTGTCTGTCTGTCTGTCTGTCTGTCTGTCTGTCTGCCCGTTTGTCACAGCCAATTTGATCCGAATCTAATGGACCGATTAAGTTGAAATTTGGTACACATATGAATTTCTGTGACCCAAACACGGACGGGTAAAGTAAATAAATGAATTTTGAATATAGAGGTCACTTTTGGGGGGCAAATAAGAAAATTAAAAAAAAAAAGTTTTGCAAACTACACCATGTGGGATGTCAAATGAAAGGGCTTACTATGAGGGTCTCAAACATATTTTTTTTTATAATTTTAAAATAAATTGTTTTAAAGTTATTTAAGAAAATAGACGAAAATTGACCATTCCCCCCCTTATCTCCGAAACTACTGAGCCTAAAATTTTGAAAAAAAAATACAGAAAATAGATCTTTACCTGTAGATTACAGGAAAACCTATAAGAAGCCTGTGATCTTAAAATAACATGGTAAATCTATCAATATTGTGAGTACAAACTTACATTTACAGTTGGAATGTATGGGAGAACATGTTTTTCAACTACAATGTTAAGTTTATTCTTAACTCTTAAAATGTCGATTGTACACCATGTGTACAGATAACAATAGAATTTCAATTGTGTCTGCTAATTGGCGCGCGACGGGTTAAGATAAATTCATCCCAACTACGGAACCCTTCATTGTGCGTGGTACGACACGCACTTGGCCGGTTTTATCACAAGGTTGAGCTGTTCGCTCAAACCCAAGCTTTTTGTCTTCTAAATAATCGCAAATACAAAGTATGGTTTTAATACAGCTTTTAAATCGTTTAAAGGGAGTTCCGAATGTCAAAGGGAAGTTTGTTGTAAAAGCGTATTGACCCATGAGCGATGTAGCAAGATTATGTTTATTCATGGCATTTAAACTATGAATAACGGACATTTTTGTTGTTTTTATATTTTTGTGTACATACAATAGATTTTCAAATATATATTGAGAGGCACAGTTAGAACATTTATTTCTTTGATTTTTTCTCGAAGGGACCTAGATTATAAATGGCTCGAACAGCCCTTATTATTGCAAATTATCGAGCAAAATTATTGAAATCGTTGTTAAGACATGACTTATCTCTAAAAACACTGGGATTAAAGCGATATTATTGAATTTGTACGACGTAGGAACTGAGTTGCCCTTAAAACATACACACAAATACTAGGTAATAAATAACACAACTATGAGTCTTTACCTGGACAACAAATTCCGTAAGCTTGTGAAACTGCACATCATCTAAACGAGTCTTTCTAAACTTGTTGTCGTTCGTCATCCTCGGGCACACCATGGCAGCGAAGAATTTCTGTAATCTGAACATCACCTTATGTTCCCCGAAGTGGCCTACGCCTAAATACCCCGGGGAAATGTGAACACTGGCGAAAACTGGGTGTAAGGCAATCTGCAGCCTACAGAAGCGTATAGTATATTCACATTTCATCGTCCTATGTAGCATTGCATCTGCCTAGTCTGTTCCCAACTATTTTGGGGTTGGCTTCTAGTCTAACCGAATATACAACATTAGTTTTAGTATAATATGCGAAACCCGAAACGCGTGTCTAGTACATAAAAATTATGTAAAGAATCTATGAACAAAATTGAATAACTGTATCATGAAAAATCACAAAGTTATGCAGCTTGTTATGTTACCTGGTTGTCCGTACAAAAACATGATCACCACGCGGCGCCCGCTGTGCGCCCGTGCCTAGTGCCGCTATGACCTGCAGTGACTTGTGTTCGTCGCTCGGTGTCCATATTTTGAAGATATTTGGGGCAAAATATAACACGGTATAAAATTTATTGGAATCGATTCAGTTATTTATTCTGAACAAACTATATTCAGGTTTCGCATATACTAAAAAATAATGTTGTATATGCAGCTGAATACCAGTATTTTACATGGAAAAACTGACCTCCACAACCCAGGTACTGGGAAATACGATGCCCCTCGGTAAGACTGGTTGTCAGAATTTCCGGCTTCTGACGACCTGCAACGACTGTCAAAGATCCAAGAATAAAAGCCGGGACCAACGGCTTAGCGTACTTTACGTGGTACGGGGTCTCGGTATGTAACGATGGTTACCCATCCACGGACCGACCGCGGCAAGTGTAGCTTAACCTGATCGATCGACCCGTGCGGCTGTTATTACTTAGCCACGAGCCCTACGGTAGCATTTATGAGCAAAGTCCCATGTAGCATTTATGAGCACAAATCTCTCTGGCTCTGGGCTACTAATGAGAAATTAGGTACAGTCAGCAACAAAAGTCGATTAACACTTGCAGTTTTTTAATCTTAATTATTAAACGAAATATTTAATTCAAATCTGAACAGAAGTACTTAACCACGTACTTAACATTTTAAGAACATTAACTTTTAACAGTTAAACGAAAAAAAAAGCAGTTTATCGAATCATTTTGTGTTATTTTGGTGTTGTCAAAAAGTAGCAGTGTTAACTGACTTCTGTTGCTGACCGTACTTGCCTAATCTTTTTTTTGCGAGTTAGTTTGAACATTTCATAATTTAAAGTCACTCTTAATTTAAAAACAGCTTCCTGATATTTTCCTAGGAAAATTTTGCAATTTTCTATGTTATGCAGTTAATTTCCTTCAAGTTTCTTGCAATCTGTTATGACTTATGATTTATGAAAGTAGGAATTATCTACTTTGTAAATGAAAAACAGCTTTCTTTCTAGATTCATTAGGAACAGGAAAAGTAAAGCTATATATAGTAATGATCCTAGCAGAAAAACTTTTCATGGGAAAGACCATTCTTGAAACATTTCCAGCCGTGTGATTCTGTAAGACCCATTCCAAACTTCGAATCTGAATCCGCTGTTTCTGGATTGGCATTCTAAAAACTCGTTTGATAATTCGAATTTACAATAGCGCTACCCATGCGAGCGTGTCAGTGAGTTGAACTAAATTGACTGTAAGATTTTGACAAGATAAAGTATGAGATGACGTAAGAAGTGGCATTCAGTAAAGTCACTTCGACGCTCACTTCGCACTCGAACCCGATTCAAACTGTCAAATAAACAGCATCTATTTTACGAGTGAGAGTGAATAGCGATGTGAGATGCGAGTTGTTGTTCGAATTTTACAGAATCGATGTACTGAATTTAAATCAACCTTGAATAATATAAAAGATGAAAATGGTTTATTATTTTAACAAGTAAATACCTTAACTACTAGTAATTAGAGCCTCCTTTTAAGCAAATAAGCCCATTAAAAAAGTATGAACATTGAATAGTATTAGACAATATTTCCTTACCCCTCAAGTTCCGAAACATTAGCATAAGACATCTTCACATGAAGATGAGGGCAGATCACAACAGTAGGAAACGGGACAGCCCATATAGGAGTAGGCACGGAGTCAATGACATTAACGAACGGTGTGGAAGTCCACTTGCAGAACAGCTGGATGATGACCACGGCACAGATGAAGATACTGATGAACATGATCACGATCCATGTCGCCTTTTCTTTTTTTCCGAAGGTGGGTTCGAAGATGTATCTGGGAGGAAAGAATTAGAGGAATATAATAATTGTATTCGTTAAAAACTTAGTAGTCTTTAACAAATACGAATTCCATGCAGCATATGCTCACCAGTGCGAGCACATACCGATTCTGAAAATGTTTTGTAATAAAATCTGATGGCGGCCATATTGGTTAAACAAAATGAGATAAACAGTATTGATTTATGTTACGTTTTTAATTTATCTGTTAAATGGAGAATACTTTAAGTGTTGTGATAGGTACGAGTAGGATCTTCAGAAATAGTCCAAGATCCTTATTTTCTACATCCCCCAGACACAATTCATTGTGTCTGTCAAATATACCCCAGGCACAATTAACTGTGTCTGCGGGATGTTTGGCCGCTACGTTTGATCTGGCTGCTTACAAATACTTAGTATTGAAATAATTCCCCGGTTATCATTATACAATAAAAATTTAGGATTCAAACTATAAGTCATAATTTTTTGTGTGTTTTAAAGCGTCTGGCGGACAATACGCCGCCGACGAGAAGTGTGACAGTATTATTAACAAAATTCTGTAAAATATAAGTACATAAAAATCAGTAGTCAGAGTGTGCAATATTTCCCTGCCCTGGAGTTGCATCAGGGAGGCACCCGTCCGGAGAGAGGACCGGAGGAGGGGTCCGGGGGGGGGAAGGGGGTCCGTGTTTTTCCACAGACCTCGGCAGCGCCCCCCATCTGACGCCCACATCTTCGTGGAGGGCGTCAGAATCGAGGTAAAGGCCCAGATGAAATATCTGGGCCTCGTACTCGACAGCAGGTGGCGCTTCGGCCCGCATTTTAGCGGGCTGTCGTCGCGCCTGCTGAAGACTGCAGGGGCGCTCTCGTGGCTGCTGCCCAACTCGGGCGGGCCCAGCGCGCGATGCCGGCAGCTCTACGCCGGCATCTTGAGGAGCATGGCCCTCTACGGTGCCCCCATCTGGGAAGACTCCCTCCGAAGGAGGGAGAACGCCGCCGCATTGCGGGCGCCTCAGAGGGCCATAGCCCAGCGGGTCGCGCGGGCCTACCGGACGGTGGGTTTTGCGGCGGCCTGTGCTCTGGCCGGCACCCCCCCTTGGGAACTCGAGGCGTGGGTGCTCGCCAGAGTATACGAGTGGACGGCGGGGCGGAGGGCGAGAGGAGAACGCCCGGCCCCGGAAGAGCGCGAGGCCCTCCGACGGGAGTCGCGAGACGCCATCGTCGTCCACTGGACGGGAGAACTCGCCACTGCAGTCTTTGGCCGCCGGACCCTCGATGCGCTCGGGCCAGTGCTGCGAGACTGGCTCGAGCGGTCGCACGGGTTCCTCTCCTTCCGTCTGACGCAGGTGCTGTCCGGACACGGCTGTTTCGGGTCGTACCTGCACCGAATCGGACGGGAGGAGACGCCGTCGTGCCACGGTTGCGGCGCGGCGGAGGACACGGCGCAGCACACCCTCGGGTCGTGCCCGTCGTGGTCCGAGACGCGCCGCGATCTGGTCGCGGTGATAGGACCGGACCTCTCGCTCCCCGGCGTGGTTAACGCCATGCTGGTGGATGAGAGGTCCTGGGCGGCGGTCGCCTCCTTCTGCGAACACGTCATGTCCCAGAAGGAGGCGGCGGAGCGGGCGCGGGAGGATGATCCTCACGCGGCGCCGCTCCGAAGGCGGAGGAGGGGTCGAAGAAGACGTGAGTTTGATACTCATCTCCGACTCCTCCCAGGTGGAGGCCAGCAGGCAACGGGTGCGGGGGCACCCTTGCCTGTATCGCACGGACCTCCACCAGTGCCGGACGGGAATGGTCAGGTGCTCCCGGCCATTCCCGTAGCCCCTCAACCTGCTGGGGGGCAAGCGGGGCCCGCCAGCTAGGCGGGCATGCGCCGGGAGGGTTGTGGATGTAAAGGCTGAGCCAGTTTCCCATGACCCTCCCGTCACGGCGATGCGGGAGCGCCGCTGGGTCGTTTAGTGGGTATACCGGATTTACCGGGGAGTCCCACATACCCCACCCGTCCCCCGACGGGTGGGCATGCGTAATGCATTTTTCCCAGCGTCAACAAAAAAAAAAAAAAAAAAGGGGAGGCACTCCGGTATCACCGGGTGCCAACCTACCTCCGTCGAGTGGTCGAGGCCTATTTGACGGATATGGCCTTCATCTACCCCGGTCATCAGGGAGAGTGGAACCGGCGAGAGATGTCGTGCGGTGTCCCACAGGGATCAGTCCTGGGGCCACATCTGTGGGGCATCGGGTACGATTGGGTGCTGCGCGCCGACCTCTCTAGCGGCGACAGCGTTGTATGTTACGCTGACGACACGCTGGCCCTGGCGCAAGGGAGGTCGCACCAGGCGGCGGCCGAACTAGCGACACACGGGGTTGCGACAATCGTAGAGAGGATCCGGCAGTTGGGACTCGAGGTGGCCCTGCACAAGTCTGAGGTCATGTGTTTCCATGGTCCTCGGAACGCGCCAGCGTCGGGTTCCCAAATAAAGGTAGAAGGGGTTCACATCGGGGTCGAGTCGACGATGAAGTACCTGAGACTCGTCCTCGACAGCCGGTGGAACTTCGTGGAGCACTTCCGACGTTTGGCTCCCAGACTGGAGCGGGCCGGGGCTGCCTTGAAGCGGCTCCTGCCCAATCTGGGGGGTCCAAACGCCTCCTGCCGGAGGCTTTACGTGGGGGTCGTGTGGTCCATGGCCCTTTACGGGGCACCGGTGTGGGCGCGTTCCCTGAGGCTGCGAGCAGCCCGCCTGTTGAATGCGTCCTAGAGGGTCATGGCCATCCGGCTAGTCCGGGGATACCGCACGGTCTCCTGTGAGGCAGTGAGTCTCCATGCCGGATTACCGCCATTGGATCTGGAGGCAAAAATCCTCGCGCACGTGTGGGAGTGGCGCGAGGAGGCGAAACGCCGGGGCGTAACTCCGCTGCCGCGAGAAATCACGGTACAGCGGACAGAGCTCCGGCGGGATCTCATGGCGACATGGAGAGTGCGATTGTCGCAACCCAGCGCTGGGCACGTCACAATTGCGGCGATAAGTCCCCTCTTTGAGGAGTGGTTGGAGAGGCGCCACGGCGTCCTCACCCTCCGTCTGACGCAGGTCCTCACCGGACACGGTTATTTCGGGAGGTTCCTGTTTCGGATAAGGCGGGAGGAAACGCCCGGGTGTCACCATTGTGTGGATCGCCCGGAGAACACGGTGGAGCATACAGTGGAGGTCTGCCTGGCTTGGGCGGAGCACCGCCGTGTTCTCACGGAGGCGATCGGCGGCGGCGATCTCTCGCGTCCAAACCTGGTCCAGGCCATGGTGCGGAGCGAGAGTGCATGGGAGGCCGTCACCTCCTTCTGCGAAGCAGTAATGCTCGCGAAGGAGGAGGCGGAACTCGTGAGGGAGAGGCAACAGCGTCGCCCTCGCGCCCCTAGCCGCCGCAGGAGACGCCCTGGGCGGCGGGAATCCGCCGATTCCCGGCCACCGTAGGCGCGGGCTTGCGGACAACGAGAAATGGGCAGCTCGCCGTCCGGTAAGGACCAGGTCCGGGTCGACGGCGCGTTGTGTTCCACGCGCGCTTCAAAGAGATGTCAGCAGTGACGGGGTCCAATAGGGCCGATGCCGCCGGGGTCGCGGGTAGTTCGAAAGAGATACCGTGGCCCTGGCACGGGCAACTGAAAGCACACGGGTGGGTTTTAATCAGTAAAAGTCTGACACGCCCTCCCACTCCGCCCAGAGCGGGAGAAGTCATTCGATGATTTCCCATCCACAAAAAAAAAAAAAAGAGTGCAATATTTTTACGTAACTTCGGTACCTGATACCTGAAAATTCGCCGTCGGCCGAAGCTCGCAGGTATGCGTACGTTCAAAGTACATACTAGCACACCTACTAAATCCCATAAATTTTGTTAATCAGAAAATAAGTAAGGTCTGGCCGCCCTGGGATCTTGCTAAACAGAAAAGGTTTAGAAAAGGAAAATATACTCTAAAATCACTGGAAATAAAAAAAAACAAATCACACTTGATGTATAGGCAACTAACTTGACTCCATGGAGAGATCCCTGGTAGAAGAACTGCTTCAATCCTTTCATGACTTCACTAACCCACTTTTCCAGCATGGACTTAGGACCCAGCTCCTCATTAATAACCGTCTTCTCAATATCTTTGTTAATTATCTTGTTCTTGTTAACGTTAATAACATCAGGGCTTATGTACTTAAAGTCTTTCAAGTAATAATCTCGAAAATACAAGTTCTCTCCCACCGACAAATTGTTCGGTATACTGTTGATTTCATTTATCTTGTTTTTATGGTAGTCAAACATTTTAAAGTTATTGGCAAATTAGTGAAATGAATTTAAATGAAACCTACTTATGTCTTTACTGATCAAATGTAAGCAAGGAATGGTGGAAATAGTAGAACTTTATCCAATACTATTATGGTACTTGTATTAGTGGGAGTAAATACTGTAAGTGCATATGAGAGGAATTAAACTGTGTGTATGTTTGTACTGTCCATATGCTGTGTTTCTGGAATATAAGTGGCATAAAGACCAAATATAATGTTCAAAGTGTAGTAGGAGAAATAATATTTGTAATAATAATAATAACTTGATCTATCGACAAGTCCGGCTGTTATTACTTAGCCACAAGCCCCTCACGAGGCTAGCCGCTTTATTCTATAAAAATCTTACTGTGAAAACTTAGATGAAGTGGGCTTGAACATAGCTGTCATACCACCCGATGCTGGGGATTGACACTATTGACAGCTCACTTCAAGCGCACTACACCTAAGTATTCACATGGTGAGATTTTTACAGAATAGATCGGCTGTTTAGCCAAAACATAATAACAGATACTTTTAACAGAATTCAGGTTTTAGATTGTTCTGATAAACAAATACAGGGGGTGACTGGTAATTAGTGACCGATACTTCAACACATGATTATACTCATGATAACAAACAACTTTTACTATGGGTCCAAACCTGAAATCGCGAAAAAAAATCAGCAGTCCCATACATTCATGTTCGCATAACTCGTCAAAATGTAGGGAGCAGCAGATTTTTTTTCGCGTTTTCAGGTTTAGTCCTATAGTAAAAGTTGTTTGTTATCATGAGCACAAAGTATCGGTCAATTACCAGTCACCCTATATATTATTTTATCAGAACAATCTAAAACCTGAATTCTGCTATAAGTATATGTTATTATGTTTTGGCTAAATAACCTATCTATTCTGTAAAAATAACACCATGTGAAAACTTAGGTGTAGTGAGCTTGAAGTGAGCGGTCAATAGTGTTAATCCCCAGCATCAGGTGGTAAGTATGACAGCCCAGTTGCCCACTTCATCTAAGTTTTCACAGTAAGATTTTTATAGAATAAAGCGGCTAGCCTCGTGAGGGGCTTGTGGCTAAGTAACAACAGCCGGACTTGTCGTTTGATCAGTTTAAGCTGCGCTTGTCACGATTGACCATCTTTACATACTAAACCAGACCCCTCCGCGCCTCGGAAAGCACGTCAAGCCGTTGCTCCTGGCTGTCTTTCGTTCTTTGACAGTCGGGACGAAAGTAAGTTGGTAAAACTGGTTGTCAGAACCAGTCTTACCAAGGGGTATCGTATTACCCAGTACTGGGTTTTGGAGATCAGATAGGCAGTCGTTCCATGTAAAATACTGGTATTCAGCTGCATGCGGTTAGACCGGAAGCCGACCCCAACACAGTTGGGAAAAGGCTAGGTCGATTATGATGAGACCGGCAAGCCTCGATTTCCAGTACCCAAGAGTTGCTGTATTATTGTGATATCCTAATAAGATTTTTTTCATAAACAAACCCACGCCACAATAGCTAGCGTATGTGGTGACAACCCATCAATATCTCGTGACATTAACATAGTTGGATGCACTTAACTGTATTGCTAACATTTAACGCGGTTCACCCCTTGATTGCTGCACATCAATTAGCACAACACATAATGTGGTATATGCATAAAATGTTACAATTAATGGAAAATGTTGATCATGGAAATTCAAGGTAATTATCAATTCTTATCAAACCTTGTTATACGTCGGTTAGTTTTCCGTTTTAGCCGACTCTTCTCTCTGCTCTTCACTTCTCGATTCTTTTTAACCGACTTCAAAAAACGTGGTTCTGTATTCGATTGTATGTATGTATGTTTGTTTGTCCGCGATTTTCTCAAAAACTTATTAACCAATTTTGATGATTCTTTCACTAACGTGATCTACATACTTTCTGGAAGGTATATTAATACATTATGTAATTATTCTTAAGTACGAAGTTATATGCATAAATGCACTGTATCTCCGGCATTTCTAAGTGGACTTTGATGATTCTTCTTTTGGTTCGACTTGGGCTTACCTACTTATGTAATTGTATATTCAACTAAAAATGGAAAAATAAATTTACTTAAAAAAAAGTAAAAACCGACTTCAAAATCAAAAACGAATAAAATAACTTTCATAAAACACTTAACAGCTTCTGAAGTTGGTCTTCAATTTTTCGATGCACTTTAGCTTGACACCGACTTCAGAAGCTGGTAAGTGTTTTATGAAAGTTATTTTATTCGTTTTTGGTTTTGAAGTCGGTTTTTACTTTATTTAAAGTAATTTTTTTAGAGATAATTTAAAGCAGTCTTAGGGTATGTGCAGTGTTAGGGTGTGGGGTAAGCAGTAATGCTCGCGAAGGCGGAAGCGGAACGCGTGAGGGAGAGGCAACAGCCGCGTCCTCGCGCCCCTAGCCGCCGTAGGAGACGCCCTGGGCGGCGGGAATCGATCGCCGATTCCCGGCCACCGTAGGCGCGGGCTTGCGGACGACGAGTAATGGGCAGCTCGCCGTTCGGTAAGGACCAGGCCCGGGTCGACGGCGCGTTGTGTTCCACGCGCGCCTCAAAGAGATGTCAGCAGTGACGGGGTCAATTGGGCCTATGCCGCCGGGGTCGCGGGTAGTTCGAAAGAGATACCGTGGCCCTGGCACGGGCAACTGAAGGAACACGGGTGGGTTTTAGTCAGTAAAAGTCTGACACGCCCTCCCGCTCTGCCCAGAGCGGGAGAAGTCATTTGATGATTTCCCATCCACAAAAAAAAAAAAAAAAAAAAAAGGGTATGTCTTCTATTATAGCGGAGGACGTATCTGCCGGTACGGCTGTACCGGCAGATACGTCCTCCGCTATAATAGAATAATAGGTATTAATTCCCGTCATCTCTGAAGGCTTTCAGAGATGACGGGAATTAATACCTGTGCTTTAGCCACTCTTGATGGCTCACAGGTTCTTTTAAATAGTCTTTTGTAAGGCTTATTCATTACCTACTTATGATATTTGCCTACGTATTATATCTTTTTAACTCCCACTCTTAGAAGCTTCACGTATTCATTCAAAACGTATCATAATATCACACGGTCTCAAAGTCAAAAAGTCGACTTAATTCGCATATTCTGGATATTACAGTTAAATAATAATTAAGGAAGGTTAGGCTAGCTAGTCAAGAGGGATGTAGACTAAAAATATTGTTTTGTCCGTCATGTAGGTTTTTAAAAATGTAGAACTTGTATTTTTTTCTTTTTTAGGGTACCGTACCTCAAAATGCAAAAACGGAACCCTTATAGGATCACTCGTGTGTCTGTCTGTCTGTCTGTTCGTCTATCACAGCCAATTTGCTCCGATTCTAATGAACCGATTATGTACACATAATGATACAAAAATTCATATGAATTTTTGTGACCCAAACGCTTGCAAATGCTTTGCATTCTTATAATGTTTTTTGGCCGAATTGTTGATAGATGTGCATGGTACGATTCTGAACTATAAATATAATTTTAGATAGGTACAATTTCTCATTAAATGTACCGAAGCGTAATTTGGCTAAAAAACATTATAAGAATGCAAAGCGTTTTATTTAATAAACATACTTTTGTGTAAAAAGTAATGATTTGACTACCCATTTGTAACAGCGTCCAAGAATTTCATACAAATTCTGTTCCATTTTTGAATTTATTCGGTGAGTAGTGGCTACTCGGACATCGTGAAATAGGGCCTATTTCACGATGTCCGAGTAGCCACTATTATAGTCACATTTTATTCGCTATATTTCGGTTTTTCCGAAGAATAACGATGGAACCTTTGAAAGTTGTTGTACTATTTCAATTGAAAATGTAACACCTTCTTGATGACAATAAAACATATTATCGCTATATTATATTTTTGAGGGCAGGTTTTATTCCAATTCTGTCTATTTCTTAAACATCGAGAAAGAATAAATTGTTATTCCTTGGCATTATGGGAAAAGTTTCAAGAAAAATGAACCACAGTGTTTTCTTTAGCTGTTAAAAAACTTGGAATGGAAATATTAAAGGAATGCCGTCGGCGAATTGAAGAGTTACCTCAGACTGTTTTTCACATGTTTTTATATCGAAGTTTTATGTCAAAGTATTGATATACTTAGATTGGTTTTGTTCGATATAGATCGTGTATTAAAAGAATGCTCACAGTAATATTAAAAGTATTGTTTTTGTCTACCTATATAAATAATAAATAAAAAATATAAAGCTAGTTTTTTTATCTATCGAGTAAGGAATATGGTAGAAGGCGGGAGACGCTCGTGGCTAGATGATGCAAGGGTCGATTGAAGATTAAGCTACGCTTGCCGCGGTCAGTTCGTGGATGGGAGACCATCCATTACATAACGAGACCCCTCCGAGTCTTGGAAACGGTTAGTCCCGGCTGTCATTCGTAGATCTTCGATTTTGATTTTGGAGGTCAGATAGGCAGTCGCTCCATGTTAAATACTGGTATTCAGGTGCATCCAATGAGACAGGAAGCCGACCCCAACATAGTTGGGAAAAGGCTAAACAGATTGATAGTTTTTTGTTTACCTATAATAATAAATAGAAAGGCAGTTTTTTTTTCATATGAATTGGAGTAGGTACCTACAGTAGATGCCAGTTAATTAATTTTGTAGTTAATGATCACTGTTAAGATCATTCTAATCGTATAAACAACGTGTGTGACTGCAATAATTTGTTTTCCCAAGAGAGACTTTGACCCCATCGATTCTTATTTCCTTGGTGCAATAAATAGCAGTCAGTCAGGTGGGTATCCCTAAGTAACTAGGTATTTTATTTAGTACCTTAACGTAGCCACCCTTAGGTAGGTAATACTTTGGCAGGTCTTGGATTAACCCTTCAACTTTCAAAGCGTTTAAACCCGATTTCTCGCTATTTTACTATGAAACCCAAATAGAAAAATGTAACTGATTCGTAATTTGTACAATATTTTCTGTTCATCAGGTTTATACCAAACAGTCAAATTTCTCCAAATGATTTTAAACCTTAAAATGTTGACAGTTAAGTCCAAAATTGTTTAACTTGACTTGCTGCTGTGTGATATGACTTTCATGTAATTTGGTTTACAATAAAACGAGCATTTTTCAAACTATAAACAAGTTTTGTTATGTTCACATTGTTCACCCCTATTTTTTAACCCCGAACGCAAAATAAAGAAAAGCGAGCATTTAAAAAATCAAAAATAATACCTATCGTTGAGCCAACAAGTTCGATTGACCTATATACAGGATGACTTTTTTTACCGTCTCGAAGAAAATAGGGTATATTCGGTGAACGGAGTAGAAGCCTATGGCATATCTAGTTTTTTTTTTTTTAATTTAATAAAATCAAAATTCAAATCATAATGCAGGTTGCATATGATTTGAATTTCGATATTTTTAAAGGATTTTTTTTTTTCAAAATGTATGTTTTTATTGTTCTAAAATGAAAAGTTTACATCGAATTTGTAGTATTTATTGATACTTAGATATTTTTTTCTGACGAAGCTATTCAAAAAAAAAAAAACTAGTTATGCCATACGCTTCTACTCCGTTCACCGAATACACCCTATTTTTTTCGAGACGGTAAAAAAAGTCATCCGGTTTATGTTAATTACAGAAATTGATGGATGCTCATTGAAATGGCGCTATAATCTCGCAACAAAGAATGACATTGGGATTGTGAGTGTACATGCAATATGTAATGTGCAATATGCAATCGTAGGTACGCAATTACCGCGCTGTTTCAATTAGGTAGGTAGTCAGTCTCATTAGGTACCTGCCATTGACTTAAAAAGACATATACCTAGACATATTTATATATTATTTTTTATATATTTTATTAAAATTGAGGAGCTCGTGGCTAAGTAATAACAGCCGCAGTGGTCGATCCATCAGGTTAAGCTACGCTTGCCGGGGTTGGTCAGTGGATGGGTGACCATCTTTGCATACCGAGACTCTCCGTGCCTCGGAAAGCACGTTAAGCCCCGTGCCGCCGTCCAGGCTGTTATTCTTGGATTTGACAGTCGTTACGGGTCGTCGGAATCCCGAGTCTGACAATCAGTCTTACCAAGGGGTATCGTATTACCTAGTTACTGGGTTGTGGAGGTCAGATAGGTAGTCGCTCCATGTAAAATACTGGTATTCAGCTGCATCCGGTTAGACTGGAAGCCGACCCCAAAATAGTTGGGAAAAGGCTAGGCAGACTGATATTTTATTAAAATTATTCATTCATGCCTGTAATCCCCGAAGGGCTAGGCAGAGGTGTATTTATAGTATAGGTACCCACATTTCACCATTATATTTAAGTCCCATGGAATAGGGGACGAGACTATTGCCACTTTTAGAATCATTGATAGCCATCAACCGGGCACAAATCTAGACTGCAGGCTACTGAGAAAAAAAATAAAAATCCGTAATAGGGTACTTAATTGCAAACCAAAAGAAAGCAAAAAGTCACGCAGCAAAATGTAAAAAAAAATGTTTCAGCTCGGCCAAAAATCATCAGGAACAGAATTAAAACTCCAGTAACGTTTAACCGGCCATTTTTAATTAAGCTGTCGATTCCGTAAAAAGAACTTCGACTTCAAAGATAGTTGATTGAATATCAAACTTGATTCGATTCATGGAATTAGTAAGTATGTACTTTATTCGATTATTGTGTTTGATGTTACCGTAGACTTTTTTAGATGGGTAGGTAGGTCCTACCGGACGTAACTGTCAGATACAAAAATCTTATCGTTCCAAAATTTTTAAATATTATAAATAACATAGATGGATGTGTATATCTACTGGGCAATACTGACATATTATTTTATTTAGTTGTAATGGATTTTGTATGTCTATTTGCTTATTTAATTGATTGACGTAATAATATCTAATATTGACATTGAATTTTTAATTTACCTAATCGTTAAAGTTGTTCTGTATCTTCATTTCATTTCTATTGTATTATTTGAATCATTTCATTTTGGTAATTTTTATATTTGTACGCTGACTCTTTTATTACTATTTATTATGTTATAAGGATTGTTTCTGAAATAAACGTTTTATTATTTATTTATTTATAATCTTCTATCTGTATAAATAAAAAGAGAAGTCCTTACTCCTGACTGACTG
The DNA here is from genome assembly GCA_946251885.1 of Cosmia pyralina. NCBI lineage: Eukaryota > Metazoa > Arthropoda > Insecta > Lepidoptera > Noctuidae > Cosmia > Cosmia pyralina. The sequence goes on along the minus strand of OX276342.1, from coordinate 15,932,144 downwards.
ACTGACATACTCATCAACGCCCAGCCCAAGCCCTTGGACTAAGAAAGTTGAATTGTTGCACGGAGGTTCCCTTTATAATGTAGACAAGGAATAAGAAGGATTTTCCTATAGTACGTTCCCGTGGGATATACTCGTATTCCGGCATCCATGCGGGTCGCGGGCAAAAGCTAGTTTTAAAATGTAGGTTCTCTAAAAGTTGAATTCATATTTTGATTGGCACCTGTGTGTCTCGATTTCTCGAACCAAACAGTTCGTGTGAAAAAGGAACATTACTTTTTTAGTATGTACATGAAGGAAATGTTGGGATTTCCAGAATGATTGCAAACATCATTTTATATTCAATCGTTTACTTCAAGTATCAAGACTGTTGTGAAAAAGATGCAAAGTCCTGAAACCCTGCAAAGTCAACGATCGTATTTCAAGACTAAAGGATTGCAATCGTAAGGACTTCCTAGGAATATGGCGTCATTATTGTTAGCCTTTTTCCAACTATCTAGGATCGCCTTTCGTTGTACCTACATTTGGTACCTGACTGATAATATACAGGATGTTTGGAAGCTGGGTGCAAAGCCTTAAGGGCGCTTTATACATGTCTTAGGCGAAGTATGTTTTAATTTAGTTAGTGTTAAAATTTTGTGTTAAAATTTTAAATAGGTACTGGTATTCAGCTGCATCCGGTTAGACTGTAAGCCGACCCCAACATAGTTGAGAAAAGGCTAGGTAGATTGATTTAGACGAAGTATGTTTTATTTTTAACCGACTTCAAAAAAAGGAGGTTACTCAATTCGACCGTACATATATATATTATTTTTTTATGTGTGTTCGCGGATAACTTCGTCGTTTATGAATCGATTTTTATGATTCTTTTTTTGTTGGAAAGGAGATAGCCCAAGGGTGGTACCATAATAAGGAAACCAGGATCTGATGATGGCATCCCAGAGAAATCGAGGGGAACCTTCAAATTTTATAGGCACACCTATAGCGATTTGGGTATTTTTTATAGTAACTCGTGCATTTGCTCCCGGAAAGCACCATTTAGTGAAATGGAACTGATGAGGAAGACCACAACTTTAATTTCGCAAGTCGGTGGTAAAAAGCTAAAATACAGATCCAAAGACACCGACTTTCGAAATTAAAGTTATTTTTCACTTTGTAGTATCTTTTTGGAAGTCGGTTGTTTTTTTTTTGAAAAAAAGTTTTTTATTATTAGTAAACTTTTAGTTTTTAAAAGTATTTCAGGTATGTTTGCACTTGAAGCACACGTCGATGGCTTCCACGCCATCGTCAGACAGAAATCAGCCTCCTTGCTCTGCAGAGTGCAGGAAAGCTCCAACTCCATCCTGAAGACCACAGCGGGGAGGTACGATTCTCTTTTGTTAGGTGATGTTGTTCAAAGATGCATTTCGAACAACAACCATGTCGCTAAATCTATATATATTAGGTTGGGGAAAAAGTCTTTTCGCATTTTATTATGTATGAACTTAAAATAAAATCTCTTTGGCTATTCTATTTGTATCTGGCTGGTTTTAGTATCATTGAAAGTTTAAATTTTAAAGAACATAATTCCAAATTCAAATTAGGAAAATGTGTGATTTTCATTTGTTTTTCGTACTGTCAAGATGAGTGAATCTAATGAAGAAATTCGATACATTTTAAAATTTTACTACAAAAAAGGTAAAAATGCAACGCAAGCCGTGAAAAAAATTTGCGCTGTTTATGGACCCAGTGCAGTATCTGTGAGAGTAGCACAAATTTGGTTTTAGCGTTTTCAATCCGGAAATTTTGATGTCAAAGATGCACTTCGCTCTGGTCGCCCTATTACGGATAAAATGGATGCCATTTTTGAAAAAGTGGAGCAAGATCGGCATATCAGTAGTTACGACGTAGCTGAAGAACTGGGAATTGACCACAAAACAGTTTTGGCGCATTTGAAAAACTGGGTACACGAAAAAGCTCGATATTTGGGTACCTCACGAGCTCACTGAAAGAAACCTAATGAACCGTGTACTCATTTGTGATTCTTTATTACGACGTAATGAAACCAAACCATTTTTGAAGAAGCTGATAACTGGTGATGAAAAGTGGATCACGTACGACAAGAACGTGCGAAAAAGGTCGTGGTCAAAGGCCGGTCAGGCTTCACAGACTGTGGCGAAACCCGGGTTAACTCGCAACAAGGTGATGCTGTGTGTGTGGTGGGATTGGAAGGGCATTATTCATTATGAGCTGTTACCACCAGGCAGGACCATCGATTCTGAACTCTACTGCGAACAACTGATGAGATTAAAGTAAGAAGTTGAGAAAAAGCGGCCGGAATTAATTAACAGAAGGGGTGTGGTTTTTCATCATGATAACGCTAGACCTCACACATCTTTAGCCACTCAGCAAAAATTAAGAGAGTTTGGCTGGGAGGTGTTAATGCATCCGCCGTATAGTCCTGACCTTGCACCTTCAGATTTCCACCTGTTTCGGTCTCTTCAGAATTCTTTAGGCAGTGTCAGGTTAACATCATGAGAGGACTGCCAAATCCACTTGTCGCGGTATTTTGATCAGAAGTCCCAAAATTTCTATAGCAACGGGATCATGTCCCTACCTACAAGATGGCAAAAAGTTATCGAACAAAATGGTACCTACATAATTTAGATAAATGTAAATAATGTATATTAAAAAATGTTTTGAATTTTCTTTAAAAATGCGAAGTATTATAAAAGCGAAAGGTCACTCATTCACTCACTGATTAATCACGAAATTTCAAAAACTACTGAATCTACGGAGACGAAATTTGGCACAGAGGTAAATTATGAGTAGGAGACGTCAGCCAAGAAAGGATTTTAAGAAACTCATCCCGTAAAGGGGTGAAATAGAAGGTGGAAGTTTGTAGATTATAAGTTTACTAACATTGGTATGGGTTATCTTTTTGTTTTATTTTTGCTTACTAGCCCAAATGGATGTTGCATAACGAAAATAAAGATTATTTTATTTTTATTTCAAACTAAAAGTTTGAAGAAGTTTTAAGCTTTGTTGTTTTGGTTTCACTGCAGTGCCTAAACGAATTATCAATCCCCTTGAGTAAGTAATTGCCTGCATAAAATCATGTTTACTTTTTACAGTGTAAATTTTTGTTTACATGTATCCTTATTAATTTGTAAATTATTGTTACTCATTAACTCAGCCAATCGCAATCCACTGCTGGACATAGGCCTCTCCAAGGTTGCGCCACAACACCCTGTCCTCCGCCTTCCGCATCCAGTCTGCCCCAGCCACATTCTTCAGGTCATCGGCCCATCTAGCTAGGGGGCGTCCCACACTACGCTTACCGTTACGCGGTCTCCACTCTAAGACTCGTCTGCTGTCGTGTGTTTGTCGAAGGACCGAAATTATTGTTACTACCTCCTACAAATTCGTTGCTCATTAAATTGCTAGCTAAATTATTAATGGTATAATTAGCGTAAACACATTTTTTCGCAATAAGGGCTTATAATTATGATTATGGATACCTACCTAGCCAAGTTTAAGTTAAAAACAGCGACATTATTGTGCTTTATAATGTATACAATAATTAAAGCGATTTAATTAACGTTTTACGGTTCCGTACCCATCAAAGGGTGAAAACGGGACCCTATTACTAAGGCTCCGCTGTCCATCCGTCCGTCCGTCTGTCACAGGGGTGTATCTTTGAACCATAATAGGTAGACACTTAAAATTTTCACATAGTATCTATGGTCGCTTGAACAAATAATAAAAATTAGTAGTTCTGTGAACACAGTAGACCTCGCGAGCACAAACTTTTGCAACACTAAAGTTATTTACCATGTCCTTTTTTAGGGTTCCGTACCTCAAAAGGAAAAAACGGAACCCTTATAGGATCACTCGTGTGTCTGTCTGTCTGTCCGTCTGTCACAGCCAATTTGCTCCGAATCTAATGGACCGATTAAGTTGAAATTTGGTACACATATGAATTTCTGTGAACCAAACACGGGCAAGTAAAGTAAATAAATTAATTTTGAATATGGGGGTCACTTTTGTTTTGCAAACTACACCGTGTGACAAGTTAAATGAAAGGGCTTATTATGAGGGTCTCAAATATATTTTTTTTATAATTTTAAAATAAATTGTTTTAAAGTTATTTAAGAAAATAGACGAAAATTGACCATTCCCCCCCCTTATCTCCGAAACTACTAAGCCTAAAATTTTGAAAAAAATACAGAAAATAGATCTTTACTTGTAGATTACAGGAAAACCTATAAGAAGTCTGTGGTCTTAAAATAACATTGTAAATCTATCAATATTGTGAGTACAAACTTACATTTACAGTTGGAATGTATGGGAGAACATGTTTTTCAACTACAATGTTAAGTTTGTTCTTAAGATAAATTCATCCCAACTACGGAACCCTTCATTGTGCGTGGTCCGACACGCACTTGGCCGGTTTTTTTTCATCAGATCTTCACCAAATTTTTATGAGACCAACTTAAAGTAACTAGGTACCTTTCAAATAAAAAAAAACATCGAAATTGGACCTCATAAGGTGGAGATATCCAGGAGCAGTAGTGGCCCAGTGGTAACGGTCGCGACTTACGAGTCGTAGGTTCGAACCCAGACAGGCGCTTTACTTTGTGTAAATTATTTCATCACCACTACTCTCAAAACGGTGAAGGAAAACATCGTGAGGAAACCGGCATGTCCTAGAATCAAAAAAAAAAAATTCGAAGACTTGTGACATCTGCCAACCCGCACTGGGCCCGCGTGGTGGATTACAGCCCACTCTCTCTCACAGAGAGGAGGCCTGTGTCCCAGCAGTGGGAACGTTATAGGCTGATTATGTGAAGGTGGAGATATCCAGTAGCCCCCGTTTTACCCCTTTTTGGAGGAAGTACCCCTCCACTCAAAAATCCCCGACGAAAAAAGTTCTATAAAGTCGTAAAAGCTGTACACCAAGTTTCATCCAGATATAGTTAATAAAATACGACCTGTATAGGAGTAAGTAGCAATCAACTGATAGATGAAAGCAAATGCCAGACTTGAAGCAGAGACGCTTCGCTCGCACGGTCAATAAAGTTAAAATTAAAGAGATAGGTATCCGTACTAGAAACATGTTAGTGTTAAATATTGTATGTAGGTACGGAATCGTGTGCAAGGCCGACTCGCACTTGGCCGCTTTTTTTCTACACTAAGTTAAAATTTATAGTATTTTTGCATTAAGGGGGATGCGCTGGGTAACCTGCGAAATTCATTTTTTTTTTGTGTTTTTTGCAATTTGCAGGCCCGTGTCAGGCTGTATCTTGATCAAAATATGATACGCGGGAATGAAACATATGCATTTACATAATTTTAATCATAAAAATCATCAATACATCTTTCTAAGTTAGAATTCGTGCAACTTCGTTAGATTTCGTTCGTTCCACGAATCTGCATGAATTCTAACCTATAAAGATGTATTGATGATTTTTATGGTTAAAATTATGTAAATGCATATGTTTCATTCCCGCGTATCATATTTTGATCAAGATACAACCTGACACGGACCTGCAAATTGCAAAAAACCCAAAAAAATTGAATTTCCCGGGCTACCACAGCGCACCCCCCTTAATCAACCTCCTCTTGATCTGATCCTCTTGATCCTGTCGTTGATAAGTACAGTTACGATTATTCGAAAGTCATGAACCTACCATTGGCTCAAATTCTCTACGAGAATGAATAGCCGGCCATAAGAATACATTAGAATGATTGTGATACCGCTGGTCAGGGGTCACCGCACTGTCAAAGATAAGTTCATTCAACAGCTCGTCGAATTTGACAAACAAAACAATTTGCTAGCTCTAATAAAATTAAAGTTTGGCTAACCTACTGCTTTTCTTTTGTTGATTTTATAACTTTCATCTTATCTATGAATCCAAAGTGAATAATAAAAAGTACCTTCAAAAACTAAAACCCGACTACTGAAAAATCACGCTCGCCGCGGTCGGTCTGTAATCAATTAAATTAATATTATTTACCACCTCTTTTACTTATTTTTAACAATTTAAACATATATAATTACTTAAACAAGATTTTTCTTTTGATACCAAACATGTGATTATTATCTCAATAAAATTTTTTTCGTCGTCAGAAATTTACGTGTAAAGTCCTCCATTTTAAATTTAGGGAGAATATATATAGCCTATGTCACGCGGACCATTAATACGAATCTATTGATACCTCATTCATTAAAATCGGTTCAGTAATTTAGGCGCTACGGTGGAACACACGTAAATATATATTTATATACATACATACATACATAGACTGCTAAAATCATAACCCTTCCTTTTGGCTTTGCCGTAGTCAAAGATGTTGAATTACGGCACTCGACAAAAATGAAATAAACGAAGCAGATGAACGTTCACTTCTATGCAATTTTTAACCCGTCTGCCGTCAAAGCAAGAGTGAACAGGCATCTTCTGGGCACGCTCGTGCCATCATAGACCTCATCCATCGCTTTCCATGAGGCGTGATCGAGGTCAAGAGTAGGCCCAGTAGCACTCAAAAAAAAAAAAAATAACATAACGTCACGGACTAGAAAAAAAAGGACTCCACGCCACGCATATCGAAAGTGAAGCACAGTAAGTTGACCGTTTGTACAAACACGCCTCACGCACACATTTACATCATAGTATGCCGACCGGCCGCCATTTCGTGACACGACGCGGCGGCGTCTTTGTCAAATCACGCACACATACGTATACACGGTAAGGTGCTTCACTTTCGATTCGCGTGGCGCGGAGTTCTTCTTTTTTTTCTAGTCCTTGCATAACGTACTACAGTGTGACTGAGTTTTTTTTTTTTAATAATTTGTAAGTAATCAATTAGGTAATCTTGTTATTTTATATTATTAATATTTGCAAGCCGAATGGTGAAATATGGCTGTGCTTTAATGTACCTATCGTAACGCATATTATGTATTATCCATATTTACAAAATAAATGTCTATTCTATTCTATTCTAACATACGAAACGAGTGAAGCGTCTGTAGCCTTTGCCTTTGATTTTGAGTAATTCCAAACTGTGGGGTGACTGCAGGCATTGCCTCCTTTCTGGTTTATACCTAACTAGCTTCTGCCCTCGACTTCGTCCGGGTGAAACGGCCTCGAACTACCGCGTCGCATCGCTTCGCCCGCCCGCGCTAATACTCCGTTTTCGCTTAGCGTTCTTTCTTTCCCTTTTTTTTCGTATTGTTCGGCTCCTAAGGGTCGGAGCGTGATGTTAAATAGCCTGTACTTAACCTTCCTTTTTGCTCCTCCACACAAAAATCCACACCTACCACAACACACACACACCCTCACAAACACACCCACACCCTCACACACACACACCCAAACACCCTCGCACACAAACACAAACACCCACACACACACACACAGAATCTTTATTCTGAATTATTTTATTTTGCTCTATTTACTCTATTTTAACTTGTTATTTCACTACCCTTATTTAATTAAGTCTTGTATTATGTCCATTTCCAAATATATTGTTTACGCAAAACGTCTCGAATTAAAACTTAAGATTAAACGCAACTCAGGCCCCCAAGATACAGGCGCTGCCTAGTTTGGGGACCACTGTTCAAATAATTATTTTAATTATTCTAGTTACAGTAAGCACACATTAGTATTATTTTTGAAATTATTTTTTTTTGTAACAGTGGACCAATAAATTATTCTTATTCTTATTCCTCAAGAAATGGGCTACCAAATGCAAATTTAATTTTTCAAATCCGACTGGTAGTTCTAGAGATTAAAAAAACAAACAAACATAAAACTAACTCTTCAGCTTCATTATTGGTATAGATATATTATGTATTTATAAAATTTGCTTTACAAGAAAGAATCTCGGTATTATTCACATTTCGTGGCCCTCCAAGGCGAGACCTTTGGGGTCCACCAACAAAGCCTCACAAGTTAAAAAAAAAGAAGAAATTTTCAGCCGTCCCATACATTTAGGTCGAGTAAGTATTGAAGTTTTGTACGGAACAGCTGATAATTGTTTCTCGATTACAAAATTGTTCCCATGGAGAAAGTTGTTCAGTCCGTATAGTCCGTCCCTTAAGCTTGACCACACCTTTCTGATACATCCTGTATATAGGCACTCATGTTCATATTCGTATGAAACACTTGCTCACATAAATTATACGTATATGTACCATCGGCAAACTTTCCGGTGAACCACTTTTCAACCTTATTGCGTTAGTAAAAACACTCGTACTTTACTTAGCAAATTCAAATCTAAATGCGGTCTGTGAATATTGGCTTTAGTTTCACGCTTAGTAGAAAGATAAAGTACTGTGAACAGATTAATAAATTATAAGTTGATGTGTTAGCGCGCGGAAGTCTGGCATCGTTTAAACAGGTTTTTTTGTTCTGACACAATATCACATTATTTATGTACGGTTATTTGACACAAACTTATATTTTTAATTTATTTAAAGTAGGCATACATCACACGTTGCAGTATAAAACTGATTTACGTCCGTCACCTCACACTTCGGTCCAGTAGAAAACCAGCGTCAGGCACTAGTTGTCTGGCTTTTTTTTTGCTGAACTGGGCCTTTTTGGCACAGCCGTGAGGCACACTTTCCTGCATTGTATTTTTTTTTTAAATTTTTTGTTGTTGTTGCATCGCAAAAGTAGATTTTTTAATTTATTATTATTTTTTATTTTTTCTGTTTGCCTCTTTAATTTAGTCTGTGCTAAATAAATGTGTTTTCTTTCTTTCTTTTCTTTTTTTGTACTGATACTTGAACCACTTGAACCTTTAGGAATTTCGCAATATTAAATCCCTGTGCGGGTCAAGACTGTTAGATCGAACTTCACAAACAGCGAGACATCCACACACATATAGGTATATAATTATGTTGTAATATGTATTGGTGCTAGCTCAGTTATCATCAGAGACAATTGAAGTGTGGTCGGTGTACTGTTATCTTAATGACCTCTTAAAAGAAACGATAAATTAATTAAAAATAACGAGGAGACTAGTGATTTTAACTGAATTGTGGGATAAATATTGTAAGTACTTTAAATGAGTTATTCGAAATGTGAAATGTGGGTGTACTTTAGGTAACCCTTTGGTTAGGTAACCCTTTGGGCTGTTTTTCGAAATAACCACTGATCTAGAAGACAAATTAGCCTTAGTAGCGTTCACCCGTAGTTTTACTTCCATTCTAGACATTTGTGGGTCCACACGATACAGACTCATCAACTTCTTTAGAATTTTGTCAGCGCAAACAAAGCAGTACAGACAATTAATGTCGGTGTGTCAGAAAAGTCGAAACAGTGTTCACGTTTTAGCCATTTTGTGGCTAGATCTAGCGGATTATCAACGGTTTTAGCCAAAAAATAATCCGTTTTAGCCACCAAAATGAATCTAGCTACTTCTGGCTACTTTTTAGATTATTACTACATACCTACTTCTATTACTGTTTTGCCACGTGAAGGTTTAACCAAACTCACAAAAATGGTCAAACCACTAAAACCAACTGAAATACCATCCACATCATCATCTATTAACGAAGAGATTTCAGAAGACATTGTAAAGTTTCAAATTGATTTTTAATTTTTACTAAAAAAAACAATAATTTTAACGTTTTTAGCTATAAACTTGTAAGTAACCAGTTTCTAATAATTATTAAAATTATATTATATTAATAGCATAAAGTAAGCCAAAAATACTTGAGCCGTTTTTAGCGGAATTTCGGAAGTAATTTATTTACAAAACTAGCAACTTTTTCTTTGACGTAGCCACAAACTAGATGGTCCTAACGGCAACACTGAGTCGAAAGTCTGCATGTATGCCTGCGTATTTGTTGGAGCCAAATAATTAATTATTAATTTTTCGAAAATCCAAGTCTGAATTTATGAAAATTCTGCGCAAAATTCTGTTATGTTTGCGTGAAAATTTTTACTTCGACTTCAAAGTCTGTACAGATAGTTTCTTTACTAAATGTACCTTGTGGGGACGCCAGTGACGTCACGGACCCTGACTACGCGACTTCGAGTATAGTTAGGAGATGGCATTTTGGAGTGAGCACCGCTAAATGTACCTTACCAAGACACCGCTACTCGGGTATATCTAGTAGCAACACTTTAACTCTTAAAATGTCGATTGTACACCATGTGTACAGATAACAATAGAATTTCAATTGTGTCTGCTAATTGGCGCGCGACGGGTTAAAATAAATCATTACATGATGCAAGAGCGAGCGAAGCAAACTCGGGACTTTGGGCACCCCGACTCGGACAAGTTAGGCTCGAAGGTTATTTTTTTTTAAACGTTTGAGCCCCACTTGCGGGGCTACTCGACTATGCCTTACCACGCCTACGCCTACGTCTACATCCATCCGTCCTCACAAACTTTCGCGTTTATAAAATTACTAGTTGTGCCCCGCGGTTTCACCCGCGTAGACCGGGATAAAAAGTAGCCTATGTGTTAATCCAGGGTATAAGCTATCTACATACGAAATTTCATCCAAATCGGTCCAGCCGTTTGAGTGTGAAGAAGTAACAAACATACAAACACACACACACTTACTAACTTTCGCCTTTACAATATTAGTGTGATTATATTTTTAACCGATTAAAAAAAGGAGGTTCTCAATTTGACACCTGTTTTTAAAAAAAAATTGTTTTAGGAAACGCCCGGGTGTCACCATTGTGTGGATCGCCCGGAGGACACGGTGGAGCATACAGTGGAGGTCTGCCCGGCTTGGGCGGAGCACCGCCGTGTTCTCACGGAGGCGATCGGCGGCGGCGATCTCTCGCGTCCAAACCTGGTCCAGGCCATGGTGCGGAGCGAGAGTGCATGGGAAGCCGTCACCTCCTTCTGCGAAGCAGTAATGCTCGCGAAGGAGGAAGCGGAACGCGTGAGGGAGAGGCAACAGCCGCGCCCTCGCGCCCCTAGCCGCCGTAGGAGACGCCCTGGGCGGCGGGAATCGATTGCCGATTCCCGGCCACCGTAGGCGCGGGCTTGCGGACGACGAGTAATGGGCAGCTCGCCGTCCGGTAAGGACCAGGCCCGGGTCGACGGCGCGTTGTGTTCCACGCGCGCCTCAAAGAGATGTCAGCAGTGACGGGGTCAATTGGGCCGATGCCGCCGGGGTCGCGGGTAGTTCGAAAGAGATACCGTGGCCCTGGCACGGGCAGCTGAAGGAACATGGGTGGGTTTTAGTCAGTAAAAGTCTGACACGCCCTCCCGCTCTGCCCAGAGCGGGAGAAGTCATTTGATGATTTCCCATCCACAAAAAAAAAAAAAAAAAAAAAAGGGTATAAGCTATGTACATACTAAATTGCATCTAAATCGGTCCAGCCGTTTGAGCGTGAAGAAGTAACAAACATACACACACACACATAAACTTTCGTCTTTATAATATTATAGTGTGATGTGATTATAGCAGGAGTAGGAAGTAGGATAGGATAGGATAATAGGAAGTAGTTCGTTGGTGACCTACTTTTGAAAAACTGGGAATTAAAGTTAAAATTAGAATTCGATTTTAAATTATGTGAAGATATTTATTTTGATGATATTTTTCGTAAAGCTATGTACATCAGAATGCCAATTATAGTACTCAAAAACGTTCAAATTCAAGTCGTAATTTCATGCCAAAATGTAGGTAAACGCGAACGTGTTAAAAATACAGGAACTGCCCCTCAATTCCCATTTTGAATACTAGTTTTTGCTAGCAGCATTGCCCGCCAGGAGGTCGGAAATTATGCCACAAGAACGTACTGCCGGGATAAAAAGCATCCTATGGTTAGTTCAGGCCCTGGTCATGGTCTAATCCAAATCCGTTCCGCCGTTTTTGCGTGATTGAGTAACAAACATACAAGCTTTCACATTTATAATATTAGCAGGATATAATTGCGAATAAATTACATACTAACATATTTTTTTTTTCCAAAAAACCTCATGTAATCTGGGACCACGGACTAGAAAAAAAAGAAGGATTCTGCGCCACGCATATCGAAAGTGAAGCACAGTAAGTATGCCGGGACCGTTTGTACAAACACGCCTCACTAAAAAATTTACATCATAGTATGCCGACCGGCCGCCATTACGTGACACGACGGCGTCTTTTTCAAATCACGCACACATAGATCGGTACGGTGCTTCACTTTCCATACGCGTGGCGCGGCATCCTTCTCTTTTTAACCGACTTCAAAAAGGAGGAGGTTCTCAATTCGTCGGAACCTTTTTTTTTTTTTTTTTCTTTTTGTATGTTCCCCGATTACTCGAAGATGGCTGGACCGATTTGGATTATTTTTGTTTTATTCGAGAGTGGTCAGTCATCAGTCATCACAGTTGGTCCCAAAAAAAAAAAATAAATAAAAATAAAAAAAAAATTGATTAACTTTGCTTCGGTAGTTTTTGAGTTAGCTTCAATAATACGTATTTTTCCCCCACTTTTATATGGATGATGTTCTAGTTTGTTTTGCAGGTAGTGGTATTTGAATTTGTGTGGGGTATACCTACCCCACACAAATTCAATTATCACAACTAAAAAGTGAAAAATAAAAACTTTTTTACAAAAAAATACAACCGACTTCCAAAAACAACACTATAAAGTGAAAAATAACTTTAATTTCGGAAGTCGGTGGCAAAAAACGAAAATACATTTAACTAGACACCGACTTCCGAAATTAAAGTTATTTTTGTGTTGTTAGTGTTGTTTTTGGAAGTCGGTTGTATTTTATTGTTTCTAGTCCGTGTATGCCACATATTTTTTTCTATAAACGATAAAACTAATGTAATGCTGTTTTTATTCTAGATCACAATGAAAACAGTCGATAATATAAGTAATGTTGGGACTTCGCAGTGCTCTCTTTATGTCAACTCTAATTTAAACAAACCTTTATTTATTTCTTACAACTTAAGTCCATTACAAAATGTTTATAATGACTTCCGACCTTTTACCTACAATTACAATAAGAATAATGCTAAAAGGGTGGATGAGTCTTATTACTGAAGCATTATGTTTATTTTTATGATAAAAGAAACCAATTAGAGGTGCCTGACACCTTTCTCCCCAGCTTTGTGTATCGCTTGAGGTGTACCTACGCAAATAGTTTTTAAGGGCGATCATCCCACGCGGGCTGGCAACGTTGCATTTTTAGAGGTTTTTCGTGATTATTTTAATAAATTTAAATCAAAGTAAAAAAAATCTTATAAGTACTTTATGGTATTTTTTGACAGTTATTTTGGTATTTACACATTAAAATTGACATTATTGTCAATTATTTTCTATTTGAAGAATTACGATTAAATCTGTTTATTTAAAATACAACGATCTAGTGCTAGGCCGAAAAAAAAAATAGTAGGTACAATGCGTGTCACGATTTTGAACTCTCGGCGCTAAGCAGAGCGTTAAAAATCAAGTGCGCGAAAAAAAATCGCCACGATATTTTTACGTCCGTGCGAACGTCGACTAACTCTTTTAAAAATAATAAGCTTTTCTAATGTTTTCAAATTATATCGCGCGCGGGCTGGCAACGTCGCATTTCTAGAGGTTTTTCATGATTATTTCATTAAATTTAAATCAAAGGACAATTTCCTTTTACAAATTCTTAGATCATTGGTATTTATCCGCATCGCTGTCTAGACTTGCAGCATTGCCACGTTGAATGGCAATGCTAATTCTTTGGTTAAAGTGGTCAATCCAATTCGTTGATGAAATGGAGTATCAAATTTAAAAAATCCGACTGATTTTTTAAATTGACTTTTTTATTTTACACTTTTTTGTATTTGCAGATGCAATATATAAATATATTAAAACCCATTCAAGCCGTTTAGGCTACAAAGCGTGCCAAAGAAATAGATACATACCGAAAAACACCCCGAAAAACATTAGGTACCTTCCGGCAAAAAGTTTACTTCCAAATATAATTCAATATGTCTTTTTTCAGATAAACATGTCTCCGAATAAAGTGCTGTTATCAATTACGATATTGTTATCGTTGGTGTACAAATGTAAGTATAAAACAACGAATGAGATGAGATGTATTTTAGTCACGAAAAAAAAAAGCTCTGAAAAACAAACGAACAACATAATTCAACATTTCCAAGTGTGACAATCAGTTTTACCAGGGGGCATCGTGTTACCCAATAACTGGTTATGGAGGTCAGATAGGCAGACGCTCCATGTAAAATACTAGTATATGTAGCTGCATCCAGTTACACTAGAAGCCGACCCCAACAAGAAAGCTGGACAGATGATGATGACGACAATTCAAAATTTTTCAGCAACCGCAATCTACTGCTTCTACTGCAACAGTGCCAACAACTCAGCCTGCATTGACCCCACACAGTACAACGATGAGATGCGCGGGCGCATCATACCGATCATTGACTGCGACAAGGCAGTGCCAAGAGTCGAAGAATATGAATTCTTCTGCAGGAAGATTGTGCAAACCAGTAAGTGTTTTTAAACGTGTTTCATTATTAAAGCCGAAAATTGGCCATGGGGAGGTTAAGTCAAGCTACGTGGAGCCGATGATCTACGCAGGGTGGCAAGATGAGAGTAGTTGAGAATCGAGCTCAATGGCTTGCATTTGGAGAGGCCTGACCAGCGGTGGCTGTTGATGATGATGGTGGCAGAACAATAATTATCTTGGTTGCTTCCTTTATAAAAGGATATAAAAATACCCAGTTATTATATGCTTGTTTATTTGAAGGCCTACCTTGAATGCGCAATGGTAGCCCGCGAAATCCAATTTTTTTTACATTTTTTGCAATTTGCAGGTCAGTATCGGCACCAATCGGCACCCTAATTACGTAACACGATATTAATCGGAGTTTGAATCATTTTGAAACAAATTGCTAATCCATTGCTTCATATGTTCGAAAAATTTGTCTGGGGACAACGTAAATAACGCAATGAATGTTGTTGAACTGTCAAAATGAAACCAACTCCGATTGATAGTGTGTTACGCAATTAGGGTGCAGCAGTGCTATTCTGTACAAACCTCACCGTGAAAACTTAGGTGAAGTGAGCGTGGAATGAGCTGTCAATAGTGTCAATCCCTAGCATCGTGTGATGACAACTCCACCTAGGTTTTCACGGTGAGATTTGTAGGTACAGAATAGCACTGCAGGTCGTATGTTGATCAAAATTTGATTCGCGACTCTATCAAATATGTATTTTACATAATTGTAACTATAAGAATCATCATTACATCGTTCTAAGTTAGATTTGTTCTAAAATGTCATGGTTTTCGAAATCAAACTAGAGAGAACAATAATCTAACTTAAAGAGATGTATATTGATGAATCTTATGGTTATAATAATGTAAATACACATTTGTTATACGTAGTGCCTGTTTCACCACCTTCGATTAAGATCCTATTAGCTTACTTGGCAGATAATTTCATAAAAATTCTGTTCCATTTTTCAATTTATTCGGTGAGTAGTCGCTATATATAGTACATCGTGAGATAGGCCCTTAGCCGCGAATCATTATTTGGTCAGACAAATTGACCGGAAAATTTCTAAATTTGAATTTCGCGAGCTACCATTGCGGATTCAGCTTCAGTTAAGCCCATATTTCTTACTAAACTACGCCTTAAATTACCTTGTTATTTATTGACTGCATTTGTGGCCTCAACAAGACTAAGTTCTTTGATTCTCGTGACTCTTCCAGTCAGTCGTGGGCTTTGACTATGGCCTGCCAAAATTGATGAATAAAGGGATTGATGATCTACTTTCATATATAAAGATCAATATGAACTAACAAACATTGTAATTCCCCAGTATACCACCCCCACAAAGACTCCGAGCTCCGCGTCACCAGAGGCTGTGGCTGGGTACGTTACGACAAGGAATGCTACCGCGCTGACAACCGCGACCATCTGGAGACTGTCTGCCAATGTTTCACCGACTACTGCAATAGTGCAGACTCCTTGAACTCTGCCACTGCTAGCGCCTTGTTCTTAGTATTGGCGATGTGTCTTTACTTCTACCGCTAGTATATTGTTTCTTTAACATAGTTCATCTTCATCAAATTCATTATTTTTTCCGATATTGGCCGTAACTAACTGATCAGAGTACGTCAGACGATCGAGTGAATCGTAACGTGTAACGATAGATGAGATCTGAGTATCATGTTTGTCGCGTTTGTCATCTACCTCTTTTGTATTGGAGTAGCAATAGTTAGAAACCATAACATTATTTTATTCAATTGTACCTTCTTGTCTTCGATCGCTTCTTCTTTTATTCGCATGAAGGAGTCCTACCGCACTGACAACCGTGACCATCTCAAGACAGTCTGCTAATGTTTCTTCGACTACTGCAACAGTGTGGACTTCTTGAACTACGCCACTGCCAGTGCCTTGTTCTTGCATTGGCGATGTGTAGTTACTTATACTGATAGTAAATAATTATGTTTCTTTAAGTTCATAAACATCAACATCATTATTTTTCCTTATCAGGATTAGCCAGTTCGCAATCCTGGATCGTCTGCTTCGTCTTTAATTCACGAGAAGATTGTAATGTGCCTTTATTTCTATCGCTAGAAACAAAATCCTAATCCTTTATCATAGATCAGAGACTCCTTATATTCTTCTCGAACCGATGTGTTGTTATTTTATGTTCTGGCAATGCGGGTTTTTTGGCAGCCTAGACGTCAGGTCCGGGCATCTGTCAAAACTGTCAAAGCGTCTATATTTTCCATTTTCTTTAGTCGTGACTGAATGATGAACGAATGAATGAAACGATTGATGAACGTCATCATATACATGATTTTATATTAATTGTCGAAACGGAAGACCTCTTGTCAAAGTGGTGCCAACTGGTGGCGTGAATTTTCATGAAAACCCTCATTCTGACTCTATACAATACGTACTATCTACAAAAGTCAGGCCTTTCCAATTTCGAAACAATTTTGCTTGCAATCTGCAATTGTAGAACAAACAAAGGACCCGGGGCAGAGTGACTCAGTGTATACAAAAAGCAACTTTAAGAAGTTTTGTCGATAGTACCTATTGGTCTGATACGAATAGTAATACTTGCTTTTCTACTGCAACTATGCTATTTGTAGCTTCAGCTACGTGCCTGCTGCATTTATAGACATGGATGTTTTAGTTACAGATATATAATTATTTATAAGACAACTTTTAGATTAGTTAGTTTGTAAGTGAGATGTTGATGATACTTAAAAAAAGATTTATCTAAATATACAATTTTAAAACACCTGTATGCTTACTTTTTTGGATGTCCATTTTCGTCCCATATTGAGTAAGTAGGTAGATTCGACGTGCAAAGTTCCACTTTAAGGTTGCTTACAAATCATTCCTCACAACCTACGTACCTTTCAAGTTCCTACCAACTCAAGCTGAATTTGAATTTAATTGGTTTAATTCGAATTAATACTTTCAGTTTGACTTATAGGCTCACTTGCTCGTTCACGGGTTATCTTATATAACTCAGACAGAGTTAACAGCTAATTCAGGGCTAACCAAATAATATGTGCCACCAAGACTTACAGGTAAACCTAGGGATAAACTTTAACCAACCGATGTGAGAGAGTCAAGTCGCTCTACTCTGGTTTAGTGCTAGTAATGTCAAAATAAATTAAGGTTTTGAGGCTGTTTTTGTACTTATTTTATATTTTGTTGCGTAATTTTGAATGTGTTGTGGTTTGCTTACAATACTTATTAAATTATATTTATTTATATTCTGATGATCATCATTGAATTTAATAGTTCAAACTTCTATGATAGAAGGGTTGCAGAACTATCTATATAATACAATTAAAATGTCTTGTTATAAAATTTAAAATAAAAAAAACATTAAAGACAAGACGGTAGATACGTGTCGCAATGTAGTGTACAGTCCTACCAACTTATCTGTGAACTGAAAGAGGACACCACCGTCGATGCGTCGACACAATCGAATGACATCGATCGAAGACATTTCAACATGACGGCCGTAGTTCCAATTTTCGCCATTTCACAGATAAGTTGGTAGGAGTGTACAAGAAATGGGTATACAAGTTCCGATCTCCGACTAAAAATGAATGAACGAACAATTTTCCGATCATTGTTCGTTCATTCATTTTTAGTCGGATTTCACCAAGGCACAGACATGTATTGCAATTCTATTTTATGTTTTGTCCTGTTTCCAACTCAAAAACCCCAATGTCAGGTTAACTAGCCCGGTTTTACTTTTTAGTGGCGCAACGCAAATACGAGTCAAAATGTAAACGCGTGAAGTTAAAATGTTTTTTCTGAAATTTTGCAATTTTCTGCGAAATTTTCTTAATTTTTTCTTTCATAAGAACCTTCTCCTGACAATCATAAATACAACAAAAAAATCATTAGCGAAACTGTTCCATCCGTTCACGCGTGATGCGATGACCAAGGGAAATAGGGATTCATTTTATATATATATAGATAATATAGAAGATTTTAGTACATGGAGGACTTACAGCTAATAAAAACAAACAAAAAGGAAACCATAGTCACCAAAAAGCCAATTACAAATCCTCACGTTTAGAATGTTAACTGCTTAACACCGAGTTTACAAAACAAATATTTAATTAACCCAACTAAACGTGCAAGTGGCCTTCATTTGAATTGTCAAAGAGTCGATGAGTTAGTCAGAAAGATGAAGCTAGTTGCCCATTGCCCAGAAACTCTTTTGAATCAAGATATTACAAAAGCCTGGGTACATTAGTCTGTCATTATTATGACAACCGAACGACTGGTATCTCAAAACAGTGAGTCGTCAATTCGTCATCCACCGACCAACGACCACAATACGGAAATAGGGCGCTGCGCCGCCACAGGCTAGTCGTAATCCAGGGCAGTCGTGAAAGCCCTCGTTTTGTACCGCGCACACGGCACAATGTTTGAACGTTACTTATTTAGTAAAACTCGGCGTATGGTGCCAGTGGTGACGGGTTTGATGACGTCATTAGGATATATTTAAATAGCTCTCCAAGTATTCGTAGTTCTTTGGTGTGATTATCCAGTTTTTTTTTTGTGCAGGAAATTGAGCAAACTGAAAACATACATACGTAAACTCATGCCTTCTTCCCATTGGGGTAGGCAGAAACTACAGAACGCCCCCATACTACGATCCTTACATACTCCTTTTGCCTCGTTTACGTTCATACATCTGGTCATACACACACGCCGGTTGCAAGTACTACGCACCTGACCTTTCTGAAGAACATCACCAATAATATATAGTGCAACCAATAATATACAGTGGATTTTTCATGTGTTATTTGACTATACTAATTACTAGCTTTATCCCGCGGCTTCGCCCGCGTGGATGTCGGAAAATATACAAGGGGAACAAAGTCCTTCTTTATTCCTTGTTTAGATTATAAACGGAACCTCCTATGCAAAAATTCAGCTTCATAGATCGAAGAGTTTGGGCTGATGAGTCATTCAGTCAGTCAGGACTTTTTTTTTTAAATATTGAGATAGCTTCTGCCCGCGACTTCGTCTGCGTGAAATTTCTTGATCCCCCGACTCACTCCGTCGAATCGCATTGCCTGACCGCGCTAATACTTCGTTTTCGCTTAGCGTAATTTCTGACTTTTTTTCTTTTTGCTCGGCACCTAAGAGTCCCAGAGAGATGGTAAATATGCCTATAGCCTTCCTTAAGAATTGGGCTATCAAATGCAAAAATGATTATTAAAGTCTGCCTGGTAGTTCCAGAGATAAGCGCGTTCAAACAAACAAAAAAAAGTTCGTGTGTCAGCTCCACAGAAATCTAAATAATAAGGCATATTATTTAGATTTCTGTGGTCAGCTCCGACGCATGACTGAAGTTTACTCCTGTTTTTTGTGCTATCCCGAGTTCCGACTTCCTATTTTTCGGTAATTTCTGTCGGGGTGGGTTTCTTCAATGCATCAATGCTATACAAAAAGCAATTTTAAGGCAGTCGTCAGTGCAAAGGCACTCGTCGCCCCCCTCTCACCCCTCCCCCTCTCCCTCTAACCCTCTCACTCCCCTCCCCTTCCCACCCCTCTCACCTTCCCCTATCATCCCCCTCTAAATCCCCTCTCACCCCCTCCCCATCCCCCCTCTCCCTCTCACCCCCTCATCACATCCTTTTCCCGCTAACCTGCCCTTTCACCCCCGAACACACCAAAACCCACCACTAAAACCGAAACATGATTAAAAGTAGCACGGTCTATTTTCTGTTTTATACGATTATACGTAAAAAGTTCTTTATTGTGCAGAAAAAATTGCTTTAAATCGTAGGTATTTAAATACGTTAAGAACTTACTAAGCTAAAAATTGATTTAAGTATACCATTTTGTCATAAATCTACATTTAAATAATAACATTACATTACTACAGTTTAATAGTAATGCGCTTCGTTTAAATGAAGAACGTTTAGTTCCTGTGCGCGTGAGAGTCTTCTATCTCTAGCGCGTGAAACTAACTAGACAGCCATAACGCCATTTCACTTACACACCGAGCTAAACCACGCTTCGATGCGCTTTTAAAAGCGATCGTCGTACGACGCGAGTGAGATGTCGCGACGCCCCGCAAGGGGCGTGGCGTGCGGAACCGGGGCATATGCCCCCTTGCCGCGGAGGCCATACTGCGGCCCGTAACAACGGGCCTCTCATTTTATTTGCCACTGGCAATGGTATGTTTGGACGTGCTGCATTAACACGCCCATGTTAACAGTAGTCTGTATATGTATCCGTAAGCTCGTCACGACATATGCATACTGCCGCTTTCTTCACCGCGTCCCGGCGGTCAACCCCTACCGGGTGGAACACACACCTACATGCATGAAGCCCAGCAGAGAGCGACCAGCGACAGAGACGCGGACTCGACGTTCCTACGGATGGGGTGGATGGCTCCCGCCCGCCCCACTTTCAGAGCTAGCCGAGCCTGGCACGGGTTAGGGAGACCGTGTACTGAGTGTATGGGTGACATTGAACTGTGTGACGTCACCCAGGTATCTTACGCGAGTCGCCGCCCGCACGGCGCCTCAACGTGTGTGTCTCTGCGCCTGTTTAGAGGTGAGTGTCTGTAGTTTGTCACGTGACACGCCTAAATTATCCTAGCACGCATCACGTGACAGCGTATGTAATATGTGGTGAAAGCATTAGTGTCACAAGTGAGCCGCGTGTAGCCGGGAGCGACTCACTTGGAGGTCAATCCGGTGCGGAGATGGGGTCACCGTCCGCAAGTAAATCGCGGGGTAGGGGCCTCGCGTCAGGGGGGCGCGCATGCCACGGCGCTATCTGCTTGACATGGGGCCAAGCAGACGCGTCGGCACGCGCGAACATTCCCTTCGCTAGGCGGCCCACAAACTCGTCCAGGCTCTCAATCCCAAGGTCGCGGTGGAGCACGTCGTTCCTCACGACGCGAGGAGCGTCTACTATCGTCCGCAGCGCGAGACTCTGCTGCGCGCGGAGCGATTTTCGGCTCGACTCGCTAGTGAGGGCGAACCAAGCGGGGGCGGCATAGGTCAAGATTGGGCGAACGTACAACTTGTACACGCCCAACTTGACACTATGAGGGAGGCGGGATGAGAGCACTGGCCTGAGCAGGTTGCGGGCGACCCTACCTTGTGCGGCGACTCTGCGGACGTGTGGCCCCATAGAGAGCCGACGATCGATGGTCACACCCAAGTACTTGACCTGGGGCGCCCAATCGATGTCGACTCCTTGCAGCTTCAGGGGTGGCGGGAGGCGCGCTCGTCCCGTGACAAGCGCCTGCGTCTTACTCACGTTCACCGACAGCCGCCACTTGGACAGCCAGTCGGGGATGAGGTCGAGGACGCGCTGCATTTTGACCGCCGCGTACTTCACATTCATTGAAGAAGCGATATACGCGGCGTCGTCGGCGTACAGCGCGAGCATCGTCTCTGCTGTAGTGGGGATGTCGTCCGTGTATCGTGAGTAACACGCAGGCGACACGCAGCACCCCTGGGGTACACCCGCCAGCACCGGGCGGGCGCCCGAGAGCGCGCCGTCGACCACCACACGGAACGTCCTGTTGGAGAGAAAGTTGGAAACCACCCTGACGACGCGACGGGGCGCATCCGAGGTGGCCAGCTTGTATACAAGGCCGTCATGCCACACACGGTCGAAGGCCTTCTCCATGTCGAGGAGTACTGCGACCGAGTGCTCCTTCTTGTTTTGCGCAGCTGTGAGTTGGTGCAGTACCCTCGACAGCTGGAGCGTCGTGCTGTGTTCCGCCCGGAACCCGAACTGCTCTGGACGCGGCGCGATGTGAGGTTGGAGGTGTCGCAGCAGGAGTACTTCGAACACCTTGGAAATCGTGGACAGCAGAGTTATCGGCCGATAGCTCTCCGGCTTCAGTATGTTCTTCCCCGCCTTGGGCAGCATGATGACGCGCCCTTCCTTCCACACCGCGGGAAAAGCCCCGGTGCGCAGTACCGCCGTGAACAGGCGCGCTAGCGCCGCTACCATACGGTACGGCAGGTGGCGCAGCACTGTGTTGGTGATACCGTCAGCACCAGGGGCCTTGCGGGGCTTTGTGTTCAGGATGGCGCGTCTAACTGCGCCAGGCGAGAAAAACACTGGGTCTTCTTCGGGAGCTATCGGCGGCGCGAAGTAGGCACCAAGGTGTTTCTCGACCGCTGCGACATGCTCGAGGTCGCTGGTCGGGTTCGGACGAAATTGACGCTCCAGGTGCTCAGCGAAGACCTCCGCCCGGTCCTCCGCTACGTACTTGAGCGCCCCGTCGCTGCTAAGCAGAGGGCGCACCGGAGCTGGGGTATTCGTGAGAGAGCGGCATAAATCGTCGTACGAATACGCAATCATCGCGTCCTTATGTCACATTTTGTTTGGAAAACTGGTAAGCGACCTCTGTCGGCACGACCACGCATTCAAGTTCACCGACCAAAAAGTGACATATGCACGCGACGATCACGTAATCGCGCAACGCTCGCTTTTAAATAGGACACGACCTTATAAAACGCGTCGCTCACATTGGAGCTCCACAAAAATAACCAACAGTTGATCCGTTATACAGGAAACAAATACAGAATATTGTGTAAAACCTCGATGTGTATTAAATACATCATCATCAGCCTATAATGTTCCCACTGCTAGAACAGAAATCTCCTTTCGGTGAGAGGGAGTGGGCTGTAACTCTTAAAATGTCGATTGCACACCATGTGTACAGATAACAATAGAATTTCAATTGTGTCTGCTAATTAGCGCGCGACGGGTTAATCCACCACGCAGGTCCAGTGCCGGTTGGTAGATGTCACATGTCTTTGAATTTTTGGTTCTAGGATATGCCGGCTTCCTCACGATGTTTTCCTTCACCGTATTGAGAGGAGTGGTGATGAAATTATTTACACAAAGTAAAGCGCCTGTCTGGGTTCGAACATACGACCTACAACTCGTAAGTTACGGCCACCACAGACCGCTCTCATCCCCTAAACGGGTTAAAAAGGGGATGAAAGTTTGTGTAAAAGTTCATAGTTTTTGCTGATGGGGGATCCCCTCGGGCACAAGGCTTGTTTGTAGATTGAGATGAGTACGTATCCGTTCAGCTCGGAAAGCTGAACGGATGCGTTCAGCTTTCCGCATGGTTCTATACAAAACTGTTTTTTTTATGTGGAGAAAAGCTGAATTGAGCTAAATAAGTGTAGTTAGTCGGTCGGTCCGTGGATGGGTGACCATTTTTACATACTGAGACTCCTCCGTGCCTCGGAAAGCACGTTAAGCCGTTGGTCTCGGCTGTCATTCGTGGATCTTTGACAGTCGTTACGGGTCGTCAGAAGCCCGAAGGTTTGACAACCAGTCTTACCAAGGGGTATCGTATACCCAGTTAATGGGTTGTGGAGGTCAGATAGGCAGTCGCTCCATGTAAAATACTGGTATTCAGCTGCATCCGGTTAGACTGGAAGCCGACCCCAACATAGTTGGGGAAAGGCTAGGCAGATTGATTGAAGTGTAGTTAGTCCTGTAGTATTCATTTTCATTGTAAATTATAATTTATGGAACACTAGCTGTCCCTGTCCAAATTTCATGTATGAGAAAATTAGTTTTATTCATATTTTTTTTTTTTTTTTTTTGTAAATTTTTCTTATGTTTTAATAGTTATTCTGATATTCGGGGCGTAGACAAATGGAGGAGGAGCTCGTGGCTAAGTAATAACAGCCGCACGGGTCGATCGACTAAGTTAAGCTACGCTTGCCGGGGTTGTTCCGTGGATGTGTGACCATCTTTACACATCGAGACTCCTCCGTGCCTCGGAAAGCACATTAAACCGTTGGTCTCGGCTGTCATTCGTGGATCTTTGACAGTCGTTACGGGTCGTCAGAAGCCCGAAAGTCTGACATCCAGTCTTACCAAGGGGTATATCGTATTACCCAGTTACTGAGTTGTGGAGTCAGATAGGCAGTCGCTCCATGTAAAATACTGGTATTCAGTTGCAACCGGTTAGACTGGAAGCCGACCCCAACATATTTGGGAAAAGGCTAGGCAGATGATGGGGCGGAGACAAATCCAACAAATCAAACATCGTAAAAATCGGTCCAGCCGTTCTTAAGTTATAAATGGTGTAAATAACAACTAATAATTCCCATCGTTGAGAATGTGCATCGTCTGTGAATGAATTTAAGATTTAATAAGTAGAAATTCAGCGTCTGAAAAGCGGTGATTACATTAGAACATTGTGCCTCGTAGGTAGATTATGTGCCTCGGTTGCCATCCCCGTACTCGGCAGAGTATATTGTCTTTATGAGAGGCTAGCTTTTTATTATTATAGTCACAGAAATCTAAATTAGATTTCTGTGATATAATTACAAAAGGCAAGCTTAGCGATATTTTCATCATATCATTTCTTCACTATAATACTCAAGCGAACATCCTCTGCGAACATCAAGTTACATATTTCCGGTCCAAATTTCAACATAGAAAGAGGTGTTAAACAAGGAGATCCACTCTCACCTAAGCTGTTCACAAGTGCACTGCAGGAGGTTTTTAACAAGTTGTCTGACTCGTGGCAATCACGAGGTATAAATGTTAGCGGCCACCAGCTAACAAACCTCCGTTTTGCTGATGATATTGTACTATTCCCCACATCACCTTCAGAACTTGAAGAAATGCTCCAAGATCGGAACACAGCAAGTCTTGAGGTTGGACTTTCAATGAACAGATCCAAAACACAGGTCATGACCAACAGCATAAAACGTAGGGTCGAAGTGGACGGACATGTGTTGCAATATGTCGATGAGTACACATACTTGAGCCAGATAGTGTCTTTCAACAATAGACAAGACCAGGAAGTCGAAAGACGAGTCCAATATGCTTGGAAGACCTACTGGGCCCTCAAAGAACACATGAAAGGTAGTCTTCCTATAACACTTAAAAGGAAACTCATCGACATGTGCATCCTGCCCGTTCTAACCTATGGTGCACAAAGTTGGTTACTTACTGAACAACAAAAGTCCAAACTCAAGATTTGCCAACGGGCAATGGAACGCAGCATAATGGGCGTCAAGCGTACAGACCGAGTTAGAAACACCATCCTGCGCTCCGTAACTCAAGTAACAGATGTTGGAGAAAAAACGGCCAGGCTGAAGTGGGAGTGGGCCGGACACGTCGCGCGAATGCACCCGGAGAGATGGGCAAAGATCGTCACCCACTGGACGCCTGAGGGAGGACATCGCCGTCGAGGCAGGCCACGGCGAAGGTGGTGTGACGATCTGATAAGGTTTGCAGGGCCAACATGGCCAGAGATCGCACAAGACAGGGAGGTGTGGAAGGAAAAAGGGGAGGCCTTTGCCTAGCAGTGGGACACAATGTAGGCTAATAAAAAAAAATAAAAAAAAAATACTCAATACTAACTCATCTTTCAATGTTTTAGTTCTTTACTCACAAGTAAAGTCAGCAACATAAGTCGATTAACACTTGCAGTTTTTAATCTTAATTATTAAGCGAAATATTTAATTCAAATCGGAACAGAAGTACTTAAAATTTTAAGAACATTAACTCTTAACAGTTAAATGAAAAAAAAAAGCAATTTATCGAATTATTTTGTGTTAATTTAGAATTTCCGACTTCTGTTGCTGACCGTATCAATTAACCTATTCCTCGAAGGGTTAGGCAAATGTGAACCTATAGTACACCCACATATCGCCAGTTATGCTTAAGTCCCATGTAACAGAGAGCGAGCTTATTGCTATCAATCGGGGACAAATCGAGACTGGGCTGCTACTGAGAAATCCCAGATGACCAGTAGCGTGCACTCTATATATGCAAATAAGCTCTGCATACCCTGTAGTCCCATACATACATGCCCCTCGAAATGATAAATAACTTTAACGCAAGAAAAATCATGGTAATAACTACCTATATTAATCTAACTTATTCGCTATCTCACTGTTTATAACGCGATTTACGCGCCATCTATTATTTTTATTTGAAACTAACTTCTTGAAGCGAGCGGCGACAACCGCGCAGGCAGCGCTCCCGGTGAGCAAAAGCAGAACAACGCCGTGCTTATTCTTCACACAACACAACCCGTGTAGTACAAAGCAATAGTGTGATTGTGTGCGTGAAAATGTATGCGTGTGTTTAAGTTCTGGAAGCACAGCTTATTTTGCAACCCGTCCAAATTGAGAAGCCGTAAAAGCACCGCTTAGTTGTTGATTACAGAGGGATGACTTTTTTAGTCGGATTGACCAAGATTCGTATTATTTTGTAATTGTAAAGTTTTTACACGCTTTTATTCAACTTGCAATGTTTGTTTGTTTTTTCGCCATATTGTTTTGATTTGATTGTTTTTCTTGGCGCAAGTGATTGACTGTATATTATTATGTAATTATTTTAATCATTTGTAAAAAATTGAAAATTATACCTGTGAGACCTGTGCTGCCGAAGTGTGTTAAATAAATTAAAATCTGCCGCTTTTCGACGTTATATTTTGAGGAAAAAGTTAAATTCATTATAAACGGAAGGTGTGAACCCGGGTTTTATTTAACTCAAAAAAAAAGGTTATGCCTCGTTATTTTCATAGAAAAGTTTTGTGATACCTAATTATTACCTACTGGCAAACGTTGTGTATAACACAAACACATTGTATTTTATCGCTTGCTTTTTGTTTAAAAATCAAGATAAAAATAATGTTTGGACCTTTATCGGATATTCAGATTAAAATATTTTAGATATTCGTTGTGGTCGCAAACAAACATCATGCGAAGCCAATGGCGCCGTGCGGAAGAGTCAGTGTAAGATTAGGGTTAGGGTAGGTGAGGTCGGGTAAAACAAACGGTCGGGAAAAAAAAACTTAGGTACTAGTTTCAGCTTGTTAGTTTTTATTTTTATTTTAGACGTGCATACCCTGTCTGAAATCTCTGTGCACGCCACTGCAGATGACAAAACCCAATAATACATTGCCCGACCTGCGAAGCGAAGGCAGGACCATGTTCATATTCATATCTTTATTTGCTTTCCATAATGTTTCAGTAGGTGTTACAAAGGCTTAAAGCTACGGTACAATTACGGACCTTGTAGGACACACCAAAGAGTATATAAAAAAAAAAAGTTTATTTGATAACATAAAACATGTGTACCAAATTGGTGTGACACTGGAATTAAAAATTAAAGTTAAATTATGAAACAAAAATAAAATTAAAATACACGTGACCAATAGCGCATGCAACCACTAGACCAATTTTGAGTTGTAAAGCACAATGTTTTTAACATCCAAAATGCACCATTAGTTATTACTATGATCACATAGTTTGATTATGTTAACAGTTAATAATCGACAGTGCAACGATCGTGTATCTAAGGGCATTTGTCCACCGCCACCGTCAACGGGACGTCAACGAAAAAGAGATGACGTTGCCGAAGTAGCGATACATGCTTTCACTATAGCCGTGTGTCCACTGTCCACCGCACGCCGTCACCAGAAAGTTACGTTCGTTTCGAATAATCTCCTTGCTCGTTGACGTCCCGTTGACGATGGCGGTGTACAAACCGTGTAAGTCCTAAAATCTCTGAGAGCTTAAGTGAAGTGAGTTTGAAGGGAGCTGTCAGTAGTGCCAATCCCTAGCGTCAGACGAGATAACAGTTCACTTCAAGCTCACTTCACCTAATACCGCATTTACACATTTGTGCTCGTGATTCGCTTCGTCATTCGACGAATTGTTCGGCAACATATTTTTGTGCCTTTAGACTACATGAGTGACACACATTTGCGAACCACTGTTTACATATTCGTGCTCGTGCCTCAACTCACCGCCCGCGCCCGTTCGTCTCGTCACTCGCGCGAATGTGTAATTGCGGCTTAAGTTTTCACGGTGAGATTTTCTCAAAATAGATCGGTAGACGACGGCTTACGATACACGATTGTTGCTCTGTCGATTATTACAGAATATCATTACTGGTGGCGTAGCATTATACATAATCGTAGCACGTAGCATCGTAGCGTCGTAGCTGCTACGAAGGTTCAGTCAACAAAGGTTATGCATTCATTCTGATTGTTACTCGTAGAAGTGTTATTAGGTTACATGCAAATGTACCTATGCATTACAAAGTACAAGATGTTTGTAGAGAAGCTATTTTATACTATTTTTATTTAATGAAGGAAAAATATTTAATAGGTTGGTAAAATTATTAATACTAGTACCTACTTAATCTGCCTAGCCTTTTCCCAACTATGTTGGGGTCGGCTTCCAGTCTAGCCAAATGCAGCTGAATACCAGTATTTTATATGGAGCGACTGCCTACCTGACCTCCACAACCCAGTGACTGGGTAGTACGATACCCCTTGGTAAGACTGGTTGTCAGACTTTCGGGCTTCTGACGACCCGTAACGACTGTCAAAGATCCACGAATGACAGCCGGGACCAACTCCGAGGCGCGGAGGAGTCTCGGTATGTAAAGATGGTCACCCATCCATGGACCAACCCCGGCAAGCGTAGCTTTACCTGATGATGATGATTAATACTAGTACCTACTCACTTGTTAAATAATGGTCAAGCCAAATCAAAGTTGAAAATAACACATAGGACCTCGAATAATTTTCCATTCAAACTGAAGACAGCAACGTTTACAACTTGGCAGAATTAGAAGGCAGAACTGTGTTCGATTTTTCTTTCTTCTATGATTTTTATTTTTTTCTTAAATCGACAAACACGAGCTTCAATCAAATCTCTGACTTTTCCACTATCCACGTCATGGGAACTGCCGGCAGAAGTGAAAACTTTTAATACTGTGCATAGCATGTCGCGGTGTCGAGGAATCGAGGAGACGCGGTGATGAACCCGTCAGATTTCCCCCTAGCAAAAATCGCTCAACGCGCTTAGAAAAGTTTTCACTTCAAAAACAAAAGACTGCCATGAGGAGTTTCACAATATAATCCCTATTTCTTATAAACAATCTCACTGCTCATATTTATAGAACATTTTTACATCCAATTCACTGAAAAATACCATTTTTTATCCTAGACAATAGGATGTTTCTTTTTTAATTTGCCGTCCATTGCCCGAGGGGGTGATCCCTTGGCGTCTAGTTATATTTAAATAATTCAATATTAAATCAGTGGAGGAAATGAGACTTAATTCAAAATGTCCGCCGCTTGTGTTTGTGTCAATTTGTAGTGTGTAATGAATTCTGTTTAGGATTAATTCGGTAATAGATGTTGGTATTATTATAGAATGGATCATGAATTGAGGAGCATTAAATTAGGTGCCTGTAATAGATTATTTTTTATCTATTGTGTTTTGTTCTTTTTTAGCTTACGAGCGCTATCACAATTTCTCTTGTATTTGAGCGTTTGACTCGAGTTTTGATATGTGATTGTGGTTTTGTTAGAGCCACAAAATTAAAAAAAACATATGCCCAAGAAAGCTTGATTATTTCTCTTGGGAGTGTTCTAAATAAATATTTCAATTTGTTTACAAAAATCAGTAAAAACCTTGTCTCTGCAAAGGATGTTTCATAAAATTTTACTTTTGGACATGTTTTGATGCTTTGTTACATCGAAAATATAATAATTTAATCATTTAAAAAAATGTCCTTAGAACAACTGTATCTTCAACTTAGGAGTGCTCAATTCAGTTTTTTATGTTTCATACAGTAATACACCAAAAATAATTCCGTAAACCAGAGAGTTACTGACAATTTTTCGTCCGAAATTATTTTTTTTATCTACGAATGCATAATCCAAATTCATACAAAATGTATTTAATAAATAATGTTACCTTGCTTGATAAAAAAAATTAGTCTATTTAAAAGTAAAATAATATGTTTAATTAATTATTGTATGCAGTGCTAAAAATCAATGTAAATCTCGGGACACGCGGTCTTTAGCTTTAGACGCCGACGCATCGCATTATGTAGCAATTTAGCAGTTGTGATTACGTTTATTTTGAGTCATATAATAATTATTTTTTTGTTTATAGTGTGCAATTTCAATTTATGAAAAAATCACGGTCAAAATGTAATAGCGCCCTTAAGTTTTTTTCAGGTAAATTGGTGTTATAAAAGCAAAATGATTTTTTATTTCCATTTTCCGTAAATTAATTGTTATTCTTGACAGTGAATACGTGGAGTGTATACCTACCTATTAATAAATAACGGAAATTCCTTCTTTGTCAGTTTTACACTGATATCAATAGCAAGTTATAGGAATCGAATCATAGAATTTGATGACTTTAAAAACTTATTGCTCAGATATTTTGTTTCTATTCTTCGTGTTATGTGAAAGGAAAACAAAAAAATATTGGACTGATCTTTATTTATTTATTTCAATAAATTAGAATTTATAAACAGTTTCATATAATATTATTTATAATAATAATAGTTGCCAAAATTATTTCACGGATTTATGTATTTAAATGAATAATAAAACCCCCAGCCTAAGAAATAAATTTGGCAATGGATACTTATTTTGTTAAATATTTTAAACTTACTTTAATACATACATACTTACAACTAATCCTTACAATAATGTTGACGGTCGATTTACACGTAATTATAATAATTTATAATTCATGCAATAATAAAATAATTAATAGATTTTTGTAGGCGAACCGGCGGTGCAAGTACTGTGTCATTTCTACTCGTTAAATTAAATTAATCTACGGTTAAGAGACAGCGCATATTGTACACTGACTTACAATTTACTAATGAAGTAACATATCCCAAAATCGAGAACAATAAAAATAATACGAGCCCTAAATTATAGGAAACACAAACATTTCATTCGAATAATAACAAATTGAATTTAGAACGAAAAAAAATGACTATCAGAAGATATTTTAGTACGATATGCGCTGCGTCTTGGGGTTCAATCGTCAGAGTTCAAAGCGGCGTGTGTTTAGTTGAGGGTCTGTCTCTTCCTCCGGTCCTCGTGAACGGGTTCCGTCTGTTCTGGCTCGCTGTGGTCGTTGGATTCGTTCTGGATAGTGATTTCTGGGGGGAAACAAAGTTTATTTAGTCTCAAATACAAAATTATCAATAACCATATAAAGGACCTCCAATTAATTGCAAACTATTTTTACATTCCTGCTGTAAAAAAATAACTTACATTGCAGTGATCTAATCGGCAATAATTATTTATTATTATCATCAAAGGCATTTCTGCCTGTCTTTGTCAATATAGCTACCACAAAATAGCTATTAAATAACTCAAATACTTGCCTAGTTCATAAATATTAAGTATGTAAGACAAATGAGTGGATGAAGACTTTAATTTAGATGAAATGCCAAACAAAGTGCCTAAAGTAGTGAATGGAAACGGACTACTCAAAAGGCAATATATAGTTCATTCAATAGTTCCACCATTTTTCCACCTACCATTCATTCCACCTGCTGAAGATCTCCCTTCTCTGCTGGAAATCTTTAAACAGATACCGGACCCAAATTGGCAGAAGCAAGGACAGGAAGCAAAACTGTTCAGGTGGAGATTCATAAACGACTCCGCCTTGAAGTGTAAATGTGGTGCTATTCCACAAATGATGGGAGACTTAATATCATGTCCTGTGTGTCCTGTCAGCATCACAGGAACTTTTGGACGCTAGTGATGGCGACAAACACGAAGCCGAATTCTGGGCCGGAGTCCATTTAGATTGCCATCGACACGCTAAGAAGAAGATTCAATAGTGGTTCCTTACCATCATCATCACTCTTGAAGGACCTTCCTAGTCGGGGTCCGAACCACATTCCAGGGCTCTCAGTGCGTCGAACAGGCATTGGCATGAACTCGTGAGAATCTGAGCGCGACAACGAGAAGTCGCTGCGACCGACGCGCGGAAACGCGTATAGTTGTCGCTTTTCTGCTGATGGCTCGTAGTCTATGGAGAGAATAATTAAGGTTAATATATAAGTAGTCTTCATCTGACGTGTTGGCAGGAGGATAAGAAGAAAATGGGTCATGCAGAGGCGGAAAATTTTGCAGTCGGCTAATTTTTTTGATCAAGTACCTTAGATGCTTAAACTAAGACCTGTAAGATTTTCTCGGCTGGTTTACAATCTTGACTATTGAAAGGTGTTAGATTACACGACTTAGATACATATAAGCAGTTTAAAAAAGAAAAAACGTGTGCGGTCGGAGGACCCCCGACAGGATCGAAGTTCCTTCTCACGTACTATTTAAAACAAAAACAAAATTTTCGCAGCCGCCATCTTGGATCTACATTTTGACCTCACTATCGAAATTGGCACCCTCGAAAACTATGAAAACGACACCCATGACGAAAAATTTGAAAATTTTCGCAGCCGCCATCTTGGATTTTCATTTTAACCAAATTCACACTTTCTAGAGAGATAGAGAAAGTCGCATGGAGGAGGCATAACACTTTTCCGTGACGATTTCTACCAGTTTGCTCCTACCGCAAAACGCGTCATAGAACTTCGTTCCCATAAGTAATTGGATCAATTAATTCCGCAAATAAAACAAAAAGGACAAACAAACATATTTAAAACCATGAACTACTCGTACGGGCGGTCAATTTGTTCCTATATCTTTCACTAGTAAAAATGTTTACGTAGCGTAATCGTCTAAAAGTCGGATTCAATAACCGAAACCTACAGATTGCGTAGTTCTGTATTCAAAAGTTTACTGTTTGCACGAAGTATCCGGTTTGAAGTAAGCCTTACTGTCACTCCTTATTCCCCTTTTTAGGGTTCCGTACCCATGAGTGCCAACGGAACCCTATTACTATGGCTCCGCTGTCCGCCCATCTGTCACAGAGCCGTATTAGGTAGACACTTGAAATTTTCACATACTATGACCGCTATAACAACAAATATAAAAAATAAAATTAAAGGGGAACCCCCTATACAAGAAAAGTGTTTTTATCGGAGTTTAAAAAGCGACCAAGTGCGAGTCGGACTCACCCATGAAGGGTTCCGTAGCAGCTAGTAACATAATATAAAAGTTCTTGTAGTTCGTTGTAACTTTGATCGATGTTTTAATAATAGACCGATTTATGAAGTATTACAAAAAAACTACTTACTAAATCTCGTTCAAACCAATTTTCGGTGGAAGTTTACATGGTAATGTGCATCATATTTTTTTTTTTAGTTTTATCATTCTCTTATCTTAGAAGTTACAGGGGACACACACACATTTTACCACTTTGGAAGTGTCTCTCGCGCACACTATTCAGTTTAGAAAAAAATGATATTAGAAACCTCAATATCATTTTTGAAGACCTATCCATAGATACCCCACACGTATGGGTTTGATGAAAAAAAAAATTCTAGTTTCAGTTGGGGTTTGGGGAACCCCCAAAATTTATTGTTGTTTTTCTATTTTTGTGTGAAAATCTTAATGCGGTTCACAGAATACATCTACTTACCAAGTTTCAATAGTATAGTTCTTATAGTTTCGGAAAAAAGTGGCTGTGATATACGGACGGACAGACAGACATACAGACAGACACGACGAATCCATAAGGGTTCCGTTTTTTGCCATTTGGCTACGGAACCCTAAAAAGATGTAGTGTTAAATATTGTACGGGTACGGAATCTTTCGTGTGCTAGTCCAACTCGCACTTGGCCGCTTTTTGCTCATTAATCCCGTTACTGTCAACTCATCAATCCCATTAGATCCTTCAGTTATTTTCCCATCTTATGTACATTGATAAATAAAGCAAAAGCAGAACATACCCAGATAAAGATCATTAAGAGGCAGTTGCCATGTATTCCGTGTCGCTCTTCCGACCCTTGGGAATGGATACAAGTTCAGGACGCCATCCCTCCGGAGTTTCGTGCTGCTGTCTGTGGGGTAAGCAGAGTTACAGCTAGTTAAATGCATGTGTAGCTGAACTTTGTAAGTCAGGAACTAAGTTTGGGCTAGTTTGTGATGCGGTTTGATAGGTAGATTAAGGAAGTCTTTGAAAACTCTTGGGTACTGTGAAGGCTAGGTGTTTGTAGGGAAGTATTGGGACAGGAATAGAAGACCTCATAATGTTATGATTAATTGCAAGTCCAACCTAATATTATAAAGAGGTAGCATTGTTTGTTTGTTTGTAAGAGATAATCTCTAGAAGTACTGAACTGATTACAAAAAAATCTGTTATTGATAGCGCTCTATCATTAACAGATTTTTTTGTAATTATTATTGCTGAGTGCCATACGATATGTGTAATGACCTAACTCGGTCTTTAAATAAAAATCAGTGGACTGTAAAACTAACTTATTGTATTTGACCTCAAAAAATGATAAAGTTACATTCAACTGGCTCGACGCGTGTGTCATCGGTCGCGCTTAGTCGTGAATGTTGTAGCCCTTCCCGCGCGACCGCGCAGCCGCACGACGCCAGACACGAAGAAAGCCGACGGCGCCCGAACAATATGTTTTATGTTAAATCTAGAAATATCACGCGGGCGAAGTCGCGGGCATTAGCTAGTATAGTATAATACAATTTGATGTTCAATTCTCAAACACAACACAATATGAAATTGCCTGCCAAAGTGTCATGCTGTCCTTGTCTCTATAAGCTGTATTGTAAACAAAAAGAATGAAGATAAGAATATCTCAAAGTTAAGTATCGTTTGAGAAGTTGGTAAGTCATAATATTTTTTATTTTATTTCATATATACCTAGATGGGCACTTAAGACTAGTTTACACAGTGCGAGCTAGCGTGCGAATCGGCCTACCGAGTAACTGCAGTGCAGCAACTCGCACTTTGTGGACGTATCATGCGAGTTACTCGCACTTGCGAGTTGGACTGTAGCTCGCAGACGAGTAACTTACATTTTTTGTTTTCACTCGCCTGATCGCCTCACTCGCCATGCGAGTGATGGTCCCCCATCACTCGCATGGCAGCAGCTCGCACATCACTTGCATCATTCGGACGCTTTCGGCAATAGCTCGCCAGTCAATCGCAAACACACAACTCGTAAGAGACTAGGCAGCTACTCTCAGAACGAAAACAGCCAAGGCAAGCCGAGCTACTGACACACAATGCGAGCAGCTGTCTACTGTCTAGTCAGCAGCTCGCACTGTGTAAACCAGCCATTATGAAACGTCAGCAGCTAGATGCACGTTTCCAATTGGTCGTTTTTACAGCCAGTGGTAAAATAATATGACATGTAAATGACTAAATAACAATGGCGATTTGTCGTTTCACCGATGCAATAGCATTAATTGATGTTTTCCAGCCATTGATTACTGAACGGATTTTATATTCGTTATAATAATTCGTGTCAACAAAATTCATTTGCGTAGGCCTTTTAATTGGACATTGTTTTTCTGTATGCAAATGAAATGCATACAATAATAACATGTCACTGTAGTTTTAATAAAATGCTGTCTGACATTACTAAATTACCTACATGTCTGTAGGTACAAATATACTGAAAACATTTGTTTCAAAGATGTCACTGACTAAAAATGTCTTATTGCTGAAATAATAAACAATTACTTAATAGTCCTTTTACCGACCGCACTGAGGTCAACTTTTACCGACCGCACTGAGGTCAACTTTTACCGACCGCACTGAGGTCAACTTTTACCGACCGCACTGAGGTCAACTTTTACCGACCGCACTGAGGTCAACTTTTACCGACCGCACTGAGGTCAACTTTTACCGACCGCACTGAGGTCAACTTTTACCGACCGCACTGAGGTCAACTTTTACTGACCGCACTGAGGTCAACTTTTCTGTCTAAAGCGAAGGCTAGCAACAAAACTTGTAGAAGTTTACTTCCGTAAGCAATTCATACTCAGAAAACTTTCAGAAGTGAGCTTGCAGCAATTGTTGACACGGTAAGAATTGCTTGCGGAAGTCAACTTCTGCAAGATTTGTTGCTAATCATAACTTCGCTTGACCAAATGCAGCAGATATGGTTAAAAATAAGTTCAGCAACAGTTCAGTTGTTACTACAAACTATATATTTCTCCACTGAACACGAACATAAACAACAACAAACATAGAGGCAAAACTAGAGTCTTGGCGAAAAAAATACAAATACGCCAGCGATCTATTTTAGAATACGGGGGGGAATACGGGGTGTACTCCAAAATAGTTCGCTGGCGTATTTGTAAGTGCTTTTATCTCACAAATTGACTGATGGATGGTCTGCACTCCAGGAATTCGCAAGTAGATGGAGGAATACCCCATCGTAGATCACAATCAGTTTTTAGACCTTTTCGATCGATACGAGCCTGAGCGCGGAGCACAAGTTTGCGGGTTCGAATTATGTATAAGTTCAATCACTTTATGAAAATGTTGATCACTTTAGGACTTGAGAAGTTACTATAGTGTGCGCGCAAGTGCTAGTCACGGCTTGAGGTATGTGAGTGGCGAGACGGGAGAGGTAGACAATGGTCAAGCTAACTCAGTCTGCCAATCTTGTCAATCGTGCCCTGAGTGTCTCACCGCTCACATAGGTACCTCGGACTAGCACTTGTGCGCACACTATAGTTAATTGAACTAGCTGTATTGTTATAATCAGGTACCAATGTTACATTCAATTGTATAATGAACTTTCTAAATTCATTTTACTGTAGACAAACTACCAATTCAAAAAAGGTTCGTGAAAGAATCTAGCATCTAAGACACTAGATTGTATCAATCTAGTGTAGCCCAAAGATGGGCGATTGTGAATGAGACATTATTCGAAGGATTCCATTGTAGAAGTCATTGAAATGATTCGCATAACCTTACAACTCATTCGAATTTGAAAAAAAAAAACCGGCCAAGTGCGTGTCGGACCACGCACAATGAAGGGTTCCGTAGTTGGGATGAATTATTTATCTTAAGAACAAACTTAACATTGTAGTTGAAAAACATGTTCTTCCATACATTCCAACTGTAAATGTAAGTTTTTACTCACAATATTGATAGATTTACCATATTATTTTAAGACCACAGACTTCTTATAGGTTTTCCTGTAATCTACAGGTAAAGATCTATTTTCTGTATTTTTTTTCAAAATTTTAGGCTCAGTAGTTTCAGAGATAAGGGGCGAATGGTCAATTTTCGTATATTTTCATAAATAACTTTAAAACAATTTATTTTAAAATTATATAAATCATAAATTTGAGACCCTCATAGTAAGCCCTTTTATTTGATATGCCATATGGTGTAGTTTGAAAAACTTTTTTTTTTAATTTTCTTATTTGCCCCCCAAAAGTGACCTCTATATTCAAATTTAATTTATTTACTTTACCCGTCCGTGTTTGGGTTACAGAAATTCATATGTGTACCAAATTTCAACTTAATCGGTCCATTAGATTCGGAGCAAACTGGCTGTGACAGCCGGACAGACAGACAGACAGACAGACGGACAGATAGACAGACACACTAGTGATCCTATAAGGGTTCCGTTTTTTTCCTTTTGAGGTACGGAACCCTAAAAAGCGAGAAGTAAATTAGAATGTATTGCGATTCTAAATTATCTTATTATAGCTGTGTGTGTGTGTGCGATTCGTGGGAAGGGCAACGACAACATTTTCGAGTACAATTTCGTGTGCTTTCGAAAGTACCTACTCGAAAATTAGTAACTACTTATTGCTATTATCAACTAAAAGTAATCTTTATATTACAAGAAAAACGCTCAATTTTGCATGGCAAAGTGAATGAATGAACTAGCGGTTTTACTCGAATTTGCGAACTAGCGATCGATTGTTTTTGTATTCGAATATTAGTATGTAGTAGGTATCAAACCTTTCGATTATTGGAATAAGTAACAATCGCCCATCATTGAGCCCTGCAGCTGTTAATACAAATGCACATTTGTAATAAACAGCTGCAGTGCTATTCTGTAAAACTTGCTATCGAGATCAATTCTGTATTCGTTGTGAAACGAAAGTTTTGACATTGACAAGTCTGGCAGCATTGATGCAAAAGTGAGTTTTACAATGAATTTTTGCAGAATAATCTACAAATATTTTAGTTTATGCTGTGTTATGATGACACGTACGTTAGGTATTATCGAATTGGTGTTATTGGTTTAAATTAAATTAACAGAGTTTTCAAATAATGCTCTTAGCTGATGTTAACAACAACTTTAATATGAGCAAAGTTCAAATTCTCTAATTAATTAACCAAATATAGTTTACTATTAAAACATATGTAAGTTTAGACATACTGTCAAAATCTGAAGTAATTATTATTAAGTTTATTGGAGTTTTGTAATAAGTAAAACAGTATATTTTGATTACTTCTTCGTTAGATATGTGTGTGCAGTGTGTGTTTTCAATTCTAAAGATTATAATTGAAATGAATGCTAGTGTCATTTTTACTTACTTGGCAGGTTTTTACAAATTCTATTCCATTTTTGAATTTATTCGGTAAGTAGTGGCTATTCGGACATTGTGAAATAGTGACATAAGGACACTGTTACAAATGGGTAGTCAAATCATTACTTTTTTACAAAAAAAGTATGATTATTAAATAAAATACTTTGCATTTTTAAAATGTTTTTTGCCCGAATTGTTGATATATGTGCATGGTACGATTCTGAACAATAAATATAATTTTAGATAAGTATACTTAGTTTCTCAATAAATGTACCGAAGTAAAAATTTTCATTCCGGTACATTTATTGAGAAAATGTACCTATCTAAAATTATATTTATAGTTCA
The DNA here is from genome assembly GCA_946251885.1 of Cosmia pyralina. Classification (NCBI taxonomy): domain Eukaryota; kingdom Metazoa; phylum Arthropoda; class Insecta; order Lepidoptera; family Noctuidae; genus Cosmia; species Cosmia pyralina. Next base: position 15,893,107 of record OX276342.1, on the reverse strand, counting down.
GAATCGTACCATGCACATCTATCAACAATTCGGGCAAAAAACATTTTAAGAATGCCACGCATTTTATTTAATAAACATACTTTTGTGTAATAAAGTAATGATTTCACTACCCATTTGTAACAGCGTCCTTAAAGTAATAACAGCCGCACAGGTCGATCTATTACGTTATGCTACGCTTGCCAGAATTGGTCCGTGGATGGGTGACCATCTTTACATACCAAGATCCCTCGTGCCTCGGAAAGCACGTTAAGCCGTTGGTCCCGGCTGTCATTCGTGGATCTTAGACAGTCCTAACGGGTCGTCAGAAGCCCGAAAGTCTGACAACCAGTCTTACCAAGGGGTGTTACCCAGTAACTGGATTTTGGAGGACAGATAGGCAGTCGCTCCATGTAAAATATTGGTATTCACCTAAATCCGGTTCGACTGGAAGCCGACCCCAACATAGTTGTGAAAAGGCTAGGCAGATTGATTGACCCTTTAGTGGGAGAAAATGGGCTGGTATTATTTCAAATTAATGCTTCGTAACTTAATCTTCTTCCAAAAAAATCTCAGGGCTCTCTCGCTCACACGGAACCAAATTTTTAAGATTGAAAAATGAAAAGATCCTTTTTTGAAAAATGTAATCAATTAAAGGACTAGTAAATAATATTAATTTAATAGGTACCACTTACCTAATTATTAAAACACATTTCTATTGTGCTATCTAATAAACTCACTTCAAAAAGTATTATTAACATTATTTACTAGTCCTTTAATTGATTACATTTTTCAAAAAAGTAACTTTTCATTTAAAATTCTTAAAAGTTTGGTCCCCTGTGAGCGAGAGAGGTGTCAAAATGCGACAGCCCTCTTAAATAAAAATAATTCCCCACACTCACGTTTTAACATTTAACTTAATACCATCTATCAAGTTTTACATTTCGTATTCCCAACGCGAAGGCAACATTAATGGCAAGCAATAATCCCTTAAACCGCTTTCATAATCTTTTGCTGATGTTATGCTGAAACCGAAGATTTCACCCACGCGACGTGGAGGTGCTGCTGCAATTATCTTCTTTATTTATGAGTTGAAATGTTTAAGTTATTTATTCATGTAGGTAATTTGCTTAATAATTTCAGTCTCAATCAGTCAAAAAACCTCTAATTTACCTTAATCATACCTACATTTTTATCTACATTGATAATCGCTTGTGGCTAAGTAATAACAGCCGCTCGGGTCGATCGATCAGGTTAAGCTACGCTTGCTGCGGTTGATCCGTAGATGGGTGACCATCTTTACATACTGACTCCTCCGTGCTTCGGAAAGCACGTTAAGCCGTGGGACCCGGCTGTAATTCGTGGATGTTTGACAGTCGTTACGGGTCGTCAGAAGCCCGAAAGTCTGACAACCTGTCTTACCAAGGGACATCGTATTACCCAGTAACTGGGTTGTGGAGGTCAGATAGGCAGTCGCTCCATGTAAAATACTGGTATTCAGCTGCAACAGGTTAGACTGGAAGCCGACCACAACATAGTTGGGGAAAAGGCTAGGCAGATGATTGTCATTGTTAGTCGCTAAGATAAGATAGCGACTTGAATTTGAATATTTTTAAGTACGAAAATTTAATTTCTGAAAAGCTGTGCCTTATGTTACTCAAATGTACCAAACAAAATATACCAGAAAATAATCTATGAATTAAAAAAAAACCAGTTATTTTTGTTTCCTCTTTTTTAACTGTCGTAAGTTCAGAAACCATTTCCTTTCCCGAGAGTACTCTAAAATATGCCAAATTCATCGATAAATAATATTTGTTCCGTAGCCTACGCGCACGGTGCTACAACGTTTTGCGTGCTACGAGCTACGAGCTACGCTACTACTACGCCACTGCTACGCAAATCTACACTTCATATGTTTTGGCTAAATACTGCATGAGTTAATTTAATACACATAACATAACATCACGCTTATAATCTCCGAAAGGTATAGCAGAGGTGTGACTAATAGTACACCCACATTTCACCAGTTATGTTTATGCGAGCCTATTGCCATCAACCGGGCACAAATCCAGACTCCAAGCTGCTATTGAGAAATTCCTGATGGAAAAACACAACACTTTGCCCGACCTGGGAATCGAACCCTGGACCTCATGCTCAGCAGTTGCGCTTGCGACTACTAGACCAACGAGGCAGTTTTAGTTTTAATTTAATAATATTATAATAATAATTCTTTAAGGACGCTGTTACAAATGGGTAGTCAAATCATTACTTTTTTACACAAAAGTATATTTATTAAATAAATTGCTTTACATTCATAAAATGTTTTTTGGTCAAATTGTTGATAGATGTGCATGGTGCGATTCTGAACTACAAACATAATTTTAGATAGGAACAGTTTCTCAATAAATGTACCGAAGTAAAAATTTTCAGTCCGGTACATTTATTGAGAAACTGTACCTATTTCAAATTATTTTTATAGTTCAGAATCGCACCATGCACATCTATCAACAATTTGACCAAAAATCATTTTATGAATGTAAAGCAATTTATTTATTATACATGCTTTTGTGTAAAAAAGTAATGATTTGACTACACATTTGTAACAGCGTCCGTAACTTAGGGCTGATTTTTCAATAGTCAGATAACTGTTATCTGAAGAATAAATATGACAGTTTGACATATTTTCTATACAAAAGCTGTCAAACCGCCATATTTATTCCATAAATAAAAGTTATCTGCGAAATGAAAAATTTGCTTGGAATATCTAATCATACGCAGGTCCCAAAAAACATAATAAACAACAAAAAAAACCAAACAACAACAACAAAAAAAAAAACAACAAACATAAACAACAAACAACATAATAAATAGAAAAGTTATTAAAAGTTGTATCTCAAGATAAAATAAGTATCGTATACGACATTAATAGCTGTTAAAGTACTTCAATCTAATAATGCTCTTGCATATGCATTGTCAAGAACTCTAGAAGCTACCATACCGCCTCTAAGCATGAAAGTAAGCCATTTCCTTGAGTTAATTGGCATTAAAGGGAAATGGCAGGAGAAAATAGCTCATAGACGGGTTGTTAGAGCACGCCCTACTTGAAGTTTACTTGGTTATGCCATTTATTTTATGAAAAACCGGCTAAGTGCGCGTCGGACCCCGCACAATGAAGGGTTACGCAGTTGGGATTAATTTATCCCAATAACAAACTTAACATTGTAGTTGAAAAACATGTTTTCCTATACATTTTAACTGCACATGTAAGTTTGTACGCATAATATTGAGAGATACTGTATTTTATGACCAAAGACTTCTTATAGGTTTTTCTGTAATCTAGAAGTACTTATATAATTATTTTCTATACTATTTTAAAAATTTTTGGCTCGGTAGTTTCGGAGATAAGGGGGAATGGTCACTTTTCATCTATTTTCTTAGATAACTTTAAAACCATTTATATTAAAAATATTTTAAAAAAGGATTTGAGACCCTCATACTAAGCCCTTTCATTTGATAAGTCGAACAGTACAGTTTGAAAAACTGTTTTTTAAAATTTTCTAATATTTCTCCCTGTAGTGTCCCCCATATTCAAAATTCATTTATTTACGTTACATGCCCATACTGACACACGAGTGATCCTTTAAGGGTTCCGTTTTTTCATTCATACGTACGGAATCCTAAAAAATATTGTTTGTATGTGCAAAATTGATTTTATGTTAAAATCTTTGGGTTAGGCAGGCTAACTATAGCTCGAACATAATCTGTTTTGCAATGTCTTCTCTCTGAGAGAGAGTGCAGTCTTTGAATTTTTGGTCTAGGACATATCGGTTTTCTCACGATCACGGCCACTGTTAAGAGCAGTGGTGATGAAAGAGTTACAAAAAGTAAAAAGCATGCCTGCATCTTCGAACCCACGACCTACAAGTCATAAATCGGGGCCAATCATCTATCAACACGTTTACGGTCAATATGACAACCTAAATATAACCTTTTGAATTTGCCTAAATCGATGTAGGATGGATCTAAGAAGACCAATGAATTAGTGACGGTTGAAATCACTCTTACACTGTACGATTTAAAATAATGGACCTTATAATTTTTGTTTACCTACAAATATTCCAATATTTTTTATCCTACATAATTATTATACATTTGTAAATAGTAGATACCCTATCTAGCTTCCAGTTGGATAGCCTAGTGGTGTGACCGTCGGACTGCCAAGTCATAGGTCTCGAGTTCGAACCCAAGGCTCGCACCTCTGACTTCTCGGATTCATGTGCGTATTTTTATCACTTGCTTAAAACGGTGAAGGAAAACATCGTGAGGAAAAAGGCATGCCTGAGAGATATTTCTCGACGGCATGTGAAGCCCATAGGCGGCATAAAATCTCTGACAACAGGTTAGTCCGTAACCATACGGAAAAAAAAGTTGTTTGTTTCATTGACATAATAACTGATACGGATCGTCAAGCTTGTGTTTCATGATTGTGATTTTCTTTTAGGGAAGCAATATATATTATTATAAAGCTAAATTAATTTTTAATTAATAAATAATAATGTTAATAAAATAATTAATATTAGTGGCACCGAGTTGCCGTGTCTGGCCATACCGCTGTTAAACCCGAGATGATTTGTGTGGTATGTTCAAAGTTTTAACAAATGCGTGTAAACTGTTTTTTGATTAATAAACAAAAAATTATATTAATGCGTTCTATATGTTTCGTTCTGGAGGTATCTAAATTCTGCAGAGATAGTTTAAGTTTCTTCTACCTATAAATTATTATTATGATACTAGCTGTTGCCCGCGGCTTCGCCCGCGTAATGCCGGAAATTATCCCACGGGAACCTACTACCGGGATGAAAAGTATCCTATGTCTTAATACAGGTTATAAACTATCTGTATAACCAATTTTATCCAAATCCGTTCAGCCGTTTTTGCGTGATTGAGTAACAAACATCCAAACATACAAACTTTCACATTTATAATATTAGTAGGATAGTAGGATAGGATTACTCACGGTAGGCGCTGGCGAAGGCAGAAGCCAGTAAAGCCATGGAGACGATGATCCTCATTGTTGGCTGCATTTTTGGTATCTGCTGGACAAACAAATGTTTCAATAGGGGTGATGACAAAATTTTTTTATCCGTCAAATAGGCTATTAAAAAATATTTGACACGTACTTTTTTCTTTTTTTACGTAATCAAAAGATTACGGCGATTACTTCACTCCTTGCTAGATTTTATACGCAGTTTGTTATAGATGTGACGTAGCGAGCCCCCACTCGTTTTATCTAAGTATTTTTTTAACCGACTTCAAAAAGGAGGAGGTTCTCAATTCGTCGGAACCTTTTTTTTTTTTTTTTATGTATGTTCCCCGATTACTCGAAGATGGCTGGACCGATTTGGATTTTTTTGTTTTATTCGAGAGGGTATACATCACAGTTGGTCCCACATAAAATTGATTAACTTTGCTTCGGTAGTTTTTGAGTTAGCTTCAATAATACGTATTTTTCCCACACTTTTATATGGATGATGTTCTAGTTTGTTTTGCAGGTAGTGGTATTAGAATTTGTGTGGGGTAGGTACACAACTAAAAAGTGAAAAATAAAAACTTTTTTACAAAAAAATACAACCGACTTCCAAAAACAACACTACAAAGTGAAATATAACTTTAATTTCGGAAGTCGGTGGCAAAAAACGAAAATACATTTAACTAGACACCGACTTCCGAAATTAAAGTTATTTTTCACTTTGTAGTGTTGTTTTTGGAAGTCGGTTGTATTTTTTTGTAAAAAAGTTTTTTATTTTTATGATAAAGCGAAAAATACGTTGCTACCATTTTTTTAATATCTGACTGACGAACTAACTAGAATTTCTTTTTTTTTATCCAGGCATCACCCGTGCTGTTAAGGAAACAGAAAGATGTAGATACCACGATGTTACACAGCATAATATGCGGGTCAGCACTGTGAGTCCAAACCCTGGGCTTATCCTGAGGCCGATATGGTCATGCCATAAACTTATTAGATTAAGCTGAAATAATAATAATAATATCGTTTATTTATATAAATGGTGCAGATTTACAATAACATAATTTAAACATTTAGAGGACACTGCCTTAACTAGGTGGAACCTGTGTTTCAGGCTAGAAAGGTGCTTAGAATTTGAAAATATAAAATTAACAACGGAGACTAATTAAAACTAATATTAACTTATAAGACTAAACATGTTTTATTTACAGACAACGAGTAAATCGTAGCTCACTGTATGATATACTAAGTAAAAATTGCAGAATAATCTTTTTACAGTCGTAATTATTCAATTTATAGATACTTAATTTCCTATTTAATTTATTGTATAAAAACTTTTTTACAAAAAAAAACAACCGACTTCCAAAAACAACACTACAAAGTGAAAAATAACTTTAATTTCGGAAGTCGGTGTCTAGTTAAATGTATTTTCGTTTTTTGCCACCGACTTCCGAAATTAAAGTTATTTTTCACTTTGTAGTGTTGTTTTTGGAAGTCGGTTGTATTTTTTTGTAAAAAAGTTTTTATTTTTCACTTTTTAGTTGTGTACCTACCTCATACAAATTCTAATACCACTACCTGCAAAACAAACTAGAACATCATCCATATAAAAGTGTGGAAAAAATACGTATTAATGAAGCTAACTCAAAAACTACCGAAGCAAAGTTAATCAATTTTATATGGGACCAACTGTGATGTATACCCTCTCGAATAAAACAAAAAAAAATCGAAATCGGTCCAGCCATCTTCGAGTAATCGGGGAACATATATAAAAAAAATAAAAGGTTCCGACGAATTGAGAACCTCCTCCTTCTTGAAGTCGGTTAAAAAATGGGCCTAAAAATGTACAAAATCTGTTTACAAAGACATATTTGGAGTATGCATTTGCTGTTTTTTGTTTTTTTTTGCTGTTTTAATACAAGTGCGATATGAAAAGCTGGCGAACAGTCAGATATGATGAAATGATCATAAATTGTATTAAAATATGAATGTAATTGAAAGTGAAATTACAAATACGAATGATGAAACCGATAAGATAATTATACCACTTTAATTGACGAGAGATATTTAAAGCAAACTTTCCTGAACTCTCAGTTATTGCCATCGTAATCTGACAAAGTTGCTAACTTATTCAGGAGTTAATTTGCTATATCTACCCCATTTTATCCTATTCTATACACTCACAGAAATACATTCTAATAACAGAAATCCTACTCACATTCTCGTTCTATCAAATACACTTCTGAAATTACCACAAGGACCGCCAATCTCCATTTGATCTTAATCATACGTTGTTTAAACTTTAAACAGGTAATAATGTACGGCCCGGTTTATATTTAATCTTCATCGCGATGAATGGATAAAGAAAATCTTAAGTTATATGAAGGTTACATAATAACGAGGTGAGAAGTGGCGGCGTTGTACTAACTTCTGAATTTATTTAAGTACTTACTCTAAGTAGGTACACACGATGACAATTCAAGCTGTACATTTCTAATATAAGTTGACCTTTCATTGTACGGAAAGTCTGTACGATGTGAGGTCAGATTATACTGGAACTTCCATATGGTTTTAAGTAGAAGTATGAATAAACCGCATTAATTTGAGTGTCTTATGTTTATTCATGTTTACATTAGTGATATATAATATATGTTAAAAGTAAATTCAGGATGTTATTAAATAAACTGAGTAACATTTTTTCAACAAGTTTTATTTATTTTTTAATTTTATTTATTTTATTTATTTTTTAATTTTACTCTTCAATTGTTTACTATTTAACCCGTGTTTTAATTTCAAATGTTTAATTTAATTTTATGTTCATGTGTTGTTTAATTTAATATTGTTTAATTTTTCTTTGATTTAAATTTTATTGTGTTTAACTACTTAAACTCATACAATTCTAAACTATGTTTAAAATGATGATGTATGCATGATGTGTTCTCCTATAACTGAAGGAGCACAAATCTTCAAAGTACTTTGTATAATAATGCATGTAATGTATATCCTTTGTTGAAGTTCCTTTCTGAATAAAATAAAATAAAATAAACAACTTAAATATGGATGTTGACTAAACATTTTTTTTTATCCAGTAAGTAGGTTATTAAAAAAATATTGGACACGTATTTTTTTCTTTTTTTAACGCATTAATGTTGGGGAGTGGGTCTCACTACGTCATAAAGTCACAATAAAAAAAAATAAAAAATACGTATCCAATATTTTTTATATGCCTGACGGACAAAAAAAAATTTTCAGTCATCATCCCTTGTCGTGCCCCTATCCCCCAGTTCATAAATTGACAAATAAGTATGTACGAAGAGTTTAAAAAAAAATCAAAATCAAAAAACGAAAATATCAGTTACCAAAACTAAAACGTTAGTACTTTCTCGGACAAACTTTTACAAGAAACTCTGAACTGTTGCTAAAAGTTTGTATACTTGCTAATTGTACAAAGGTTTTCTTTGAAACTCAAATAAGATACTCATGACGCCATCAAGGTGTGTTAGTGATACGGGCAGTGACGTCACGGCTTGGTAAAGCCTTTAAACGATTTATGTCAACAAGCATAAATCGTATAGTCGTAGACTCTACAGAAATTGAATTAAAAAGTTTGTAAGTAAGTTTATTTTCTCAAAATAGAAATTCTTTGACAATAAAGCGATTTTTTTTAATAGAAAGGGGCAGCGCAAGACCATTCGGTCTTGCGCTGCCCCTTTCTATTAAAAAAAATCGCTTTATTAAAAAAATAAGTGATAAAATTACAAATTTACAATTTTCGAACTTTTTCCTTTACTTGTGCTGTGAGGCCTTGCTTCTTACCAAATTTCATGATTCTAGGACAACGGGAAGTACCCTATAGGTTTTGATTTACTTGCGAGTATTAAAATATGTCGCATAAATGGCCATATTTTTTATTGCATTGACTTACAGACGGACAACGAAGTGATCCTACAAGGGTTCAGTTTTTTCTTTTGAGGTACGGAACCCTAAAAAAAGTTCATCATAAAATGAAAAAGGAAAAAAGACGGTTTGATTTGAATAACATGAAGAGGAAAGTTTTACTTTTTCTCACAAATAGTTGGTCGCTAGTTCAGAGATGCGGAACCCGTTGGCTGTGTGCTATGAAAATAGTTGAGAATTCTGGCTTTTGCTGACTTGTAACGAGACCTTTTCCGAGTAGTGATATTTTACAAACTAGAGAAGAATCGTTGCTTACAATCCGGCCATTGAGAGAATGCGTTCCTAACACCTGTCTGTTGGACAATTCCTAGTTGTAATAAGGATCAAATTCACAAAACACATATTCGTTAGTATGAAACTGACAAGTGCCGTCCGGACTGTAAATGAGTTGCAGTAGGGATGATGCCTGGGTAAAAAAAAAAGAAATTCTATTTAATCCGTCAGACAGATAATAAAAAAAAAAATTAAGTAACCATTTATTTTTGCTTTATCATATTAATAAAAAAGTGACTTAGATAAAACACAATAAAGTTGGGAGATATAAAAGTATTATTGAAGCTAACTCAAAAACTACCCAAGCAAAATTAACACATTTTATATGGGATCAACCCTCTCGAATAAAACAATTTTTTTTTAAATCGGACGACTCTGTAAAAAGTTATGCGTGGTCAAACATAAAAAAAAAACGAAAATATACGTATCGAATTGAGAACCTCCTCCTTTTTTTTCGTTGGTTAAAAAATGAGCCGACGCCTATGGGTTTTGCCTATCTTTGACTAGCAAACTACTAAGTGTAAACTATGTGTTTAATTGAATTTTTGTAAGAAGGGCTAGTAATAACAGCCGCACGGGTCGATCGATCAGGTTAAGCTACTCTTGCCGGGGTTAGTCCGTGGATGGGTGACCATTTTTACGCATCAAGATCCCTCCGTGTCTAGGAAAACACGTTAAGCCGTTGCTTGGTCTCGGCTGTCATTCGAGGATCTTTGACAGTCGTATTACCCAGTAACTGGGTTGTAGGGGTCAGCTAGGCAGTCGCTCTATGTAAAATAGTAGTATTCAGCTGCATCCGGTTAGACTGGGCAACCCCAAAATAGTTGGGAAAAGGCTAGGCAGATGATAACTAACGATAATATACGCAGTTTAATTTTTTTTTTTATTTGTTGACAGGGGCTTTTACGCATAGCGTATGTCAGTCCCATCGTATCCTCTAAACAATGTTACTTTAACAAGACGTGGGCCATGAATTTGAACAAACCCTTCGCATCGTCGCCATTTGGTTGGAATAGAATTGTATGGAACATGCCTACATCAGTTCTGTTCAAATTCAGGGACCTAACTAAATTAATTCTACTTGAGCAGTTTAATATATGGTCGTATTATTGTCTCCATCTTGTATATTTCGTGCCAATACGGCAGAAAAAAGCACTCAAATCATTCACAGTATCGTTCCAGGAATTCAGAATATGTTCAGCAGAGTATGCTGTGTAATACTATCTAGGAAACAATAGAAATAAATCACTTGAGGTTACTTACACCTGCCCTGACTGATTCACGTTCCTGTAACCACAATAAATATATGGACAGTAAGAAAACTACGTAGGTACGCACGGCTACGGATCAAGCTATACATTACCAATATAAGCTGATCTCGTATTGTATAGGATTACCTTTCAATGATAGGTCAGTGTAAACTGGAAATTATATAGCTTGATGTGTAGTCGTGTGTACAAACGTTCGAAACGGCACACTCACACAGACGCGCACCGATGAGACCCAAGCGGTAGTCGCGGTGCTCTCAGTATATTTACTGTGGCTTAGGGGTCTCGTCGGTGTGCGCGTCTGTGTGTGTGTGCCGTTACGAACGTTAGTTTCCTTTCTGTTCATATTTATATTGTGCTGTAACGTACACAACTACTTGCTTAATTAGCTGGTTACTAGTGAGTCCGGTGAGACATTTGAACTAAGTTGTGTTTCGTACGTTTTAACTTATTTTTTAAAGAGGTTACTAGAGGTGCCTATGTAAGATTTAGAAGAAATTATTACACACATATAAAGTTGAGTTCGGCTGGAGCCTGATGCAAAATACGGTTGTAACAATACTCATCTTTAGGAGGTTCATCACTTTGTATCTCTTAACTATGTTAGCTTGGTTACATGCTGTTGGTAGTGAATCACTATTTAAATGCGTTTGTTCGGCCACATACATATTTTTCTTTTGCAATGCTCTACCACTCATCATCTGCCTAGCCTTTTCCCAACTATTTTGGGGTCGACTTTCAGTCTAAGCAGTTACAGCTGAATACCAGTAGCGACTGCCTGTCTGACCTCCAAAACCCTTTACTAGGTAATGCGATACCCCTTTGGTAAGACTGTTTGTCAGAGTTTCGGGCTTCTGACGACCCGTAACGACTGTCAAAAATCTACCGGTCAAAGATTCAGCGCTTTCCGAGGCACGGAGGGGTCTTGGTATGTAAAGATCCACCCATCCAAGGACCAACCTCGGCAAGTGTAGCTTAACCTAATCGATTGACTCAAGCGGCTGTTATTACTTAGTCACGAGCTCCACCACACGCATTTTTCTGTCACTGTCCTTCGTACGATTCATACGATGCGATGCAAAATTTTAAATACATTTTTATTATTTTGCAGATATATTAAATATTTTACACTTCTTCTGTGATGCAACTATCGATTGCAAATACGGAAGGCAACATAATAAAAGATAGGTAAAAGTTAACAATTCTTTAAAAGCAATAGAAAATATCGCAATCACATTTTTTTAGGTTTTATTAATTTTTACTGGATTTTTTAAACCGTTATTAAATATTTATAATTTTAAATGCTAAAAACAATGTTAACACCAATCCGATATAAAAAAAAAATATTCCAAAATTTAAAAAAAGTCTGACCTAACAACTGACCTTTTCAAAATTATTTTTTTCACTCTCAAAAAAAAAAACGTTTTTTTGTCCTAAATGATAGACACAAGTTTCCACTTACCTCGTCAACCTGTTGCACGTCGAATGCTGTGCCGTGATCCGTATCCACAGTTTATATAGGCCCCGACACCGGAGCTACAGAGGTGCTCAAACTTTTGCACGTGTAACTGAAATATTGTAGGAGTTTGAAATTAAGTGATGTTTTAGTTGTGAAGATTTTTTTTATAATAGATAAACATGGTTTGGGATAATCAAATTGTGCTCGTTTTTAACCATAAGGAAATTTACGAAAAGACGTTCTAAATTCACGGAGACAATTAAAATATCAATTAAAGCACCACAATTAGACCAGAAATTGATTAATTAATTTAAAAAAATGTTCCTTACTTTTATGGAATTGAAGAGAAAAGTTGAATATTTCACTAGAAAACCCGTTTCAGGCGACTTATTTGGAAACCACTATAATAGTATCACAATAACTCTCGGATATAATCAATTGGCACGTCTTTACCGTTATTGTTTCGATTTATATATGATGCAACCATTCAATAATATTAATAACATAATAAAGTTGTATTTTGCTAAGTCAGCAAACGACGTGATTTTTGCAAGTCTAAACTACGTTGATGCATTCCTATCGATAATTAGAACGATTTCTATATATACTCGATTTATTTTTAGTCTAATTTATTTATATAAAATAGGTACGCCAACAACATAATTATACATTGTACAGTAAATAGTTTTAGATAACAGGTATGGGAAGAACCCATATGTTAATTTTAATGTTATTATCTTTTATATACCACAGAACAGAAAAAAACTTTTATCTGTTCTGTGATATATACCAATTACAGGTGTACAGGATATTCACAAAAAACAAAGCAACCTTCGTAAATTGTATAATATTAAAATATTATTAATTAAAATGAAAAACAAAACTACATATAAACAAAACAGCTTTGTATTTTGCATTTGCAAACTAAGTATGAAAGAACTGGCCAAGTGCGTGTCGGACTACTCACAAACTCACAATGAAGGGTTCCGTAGTTCAAAAGAATTTATCCAAAAACAAACTTAACATTGTAGTTGAGAAACATGTTCTTCCATACATTGATATACGTCACGGTCAATTCTCCAACTGCAAATTTAAGTTTGTAATCGCTAAAAATATAAATTAACTATTTTCGGACTTTTTCTTTAACTTGTGCTGTGAGACCTTATTTCTTGCTAAATTTCATGATGCCAGGTCAACGGTAAGTATCCTATAGGTTTTGATTTATGCAAGTCCTAAAAAATGTCGCATAAATGGCAGTTTTTTTTTTATTGCGTTGACTTAGAAGCTTGATTTTTTTAGAGTTTCAAGAGACCAATGAGACCTCGTATTTGATATAATTTCAGCTTGACACTTTTCTGATACGCATTCCTGAGAAAAAGTGTCTTGATAGACTGACAGACAGACGGACAACGAAGTGAACGAACCCTTATAGGATAAGGGTTCCGTTTTTTCCTTTTGAGGTACGGAACCCTAAAAAGAACAATAAACTGACTTATACAAATATCAATAAAGATATAAAATACCTAACTAAAATAAGCATAACTAAGTATGACATTGGTGCCGATTCTCTTGTCACAAATGCCTCTAAACTAGACTAAAAATCACTAAAATTTAGTTTATTCCTGTCAAACGACGATTTCCCATTCTGAAATTGACTAAAGTGACACAACTTAACTATATTTTAAACAAACATTTAAATGGCCAATCCATTTAAATGTTTGTTTAAATGACTGCGCAAGAGGGTTTTGAATTGAACACATCTAAATCGGTAGATAACATCGCATATTTGCGAGAAAAACGTGATATCTCAAAAAATGCAAATTTTCAGGAAGCGATAATGTAAACATTAAAAAAATTATTATAAGAAAATTAATGTGTTTTTACGTTAAATAAGTTATACATATAGAGTGACTGGTAATTAGTGACCGATACTTAAACACATGATTGTGCTCATGATAACAAACAACTTTTACTGTGGGACCACACCTGAAATCGCGAAAAAAAATCAGCTGCTCCCTACATTTTGCCGAGTTATGCGACATTCATGTTCGCATAACTCGGCAAAATGTAGGGAGCAGCTGATTTCTTTTTCGCGATTTCAGGTGTGGTCCCACAGTAAAAGTTGTTTGTTTTCATGAGCACAATCATGTGTTTAAGTATTGGTCACTAATTATCAGTCACCCTATATAGTAAACTTTTAAAAAATCCAAAAAAAAAAAATATTTATTTATTTATTTATTATTCCCAACACAACTAACATTACAGGTTGCCACAAATCGGTAGCCTGGCCTCAAACAATAAGTAAAGCAACAATAAGTACTTAAAGTAACAATAAGTTATGTATAACATAAGTAGAGATCGGATAATCGGATGCATATTAACCTAAAGTTGAGGTGTTGGCTAAGTATGGAGTGGGCTTTTGGATTGTAAAATCCCAAAATTCCGGTATCGGCCAATTTTGACTTCTGATTAAAGAATCGAACGTATAATTTGCTTAAGTTCAGATGTTAGTTAATATGGATTGCACTTATGTATCGAAAAAATCCCGGGATTCCGGAACGACAATTTTTAAGTTCTGATTTTGGAATCGAATGTTTTAGTTAGGTACTTGCGTTCAGGTGTTGGCTAATATGGATTGCACTATTGTATCAAAAAAATCCCGGAATTCCGGGATTCACAAATTTAGAGTGCTGATTATAGAATGGAATGTATAATTTGCTTAAGTTCAGATGTTAGTTAATATGGATTGCACTTATGTATCGAAAAAATCCCGGGAATCCGGAACGACAATTTTTAAGTTCTGATTTTGGAATCGAATGTTTTAGTTAGGTACTTGCGTTCAGGTGTTGGCTAATATGGATTGCACTATTGTATCAAAAAAATCCCGGAATTCCGGGATTCACAAATTTAGAGTGCTGATGATAGAATGGAATGTATATTTAGTAACGTTTAGGTTTTGGCTAATATGGAATGCACTTTTGTATCGATCGTCAAATTGTCGCGATTCCGGAATTGATAAATTAAGTATTTTTTGACTATTAGAGGGTAACTTTTTTATCACTCAATTTTCACAGGGTGTTTTTCTCATGAACAACTTTCACTATGGGAGCAACCCTAAATCACGAAACATAAATCAGCTGTTTCATACATTTTGGTCGAGTAGGTATTAAACTTTTGTATCAAACATCGTAAATTTTTCGTGATTTCAGAGTTGGTCCCATAGTGAAAGCTGCTGAAAATGTAAATCCAAGATGGCGGCTGCGAATATTTTCAAATTTTTCGTCATGGGTTTCATTTTTATGGTTTTCAAGGGTGCTAAAGCTGATAGTGACATGAAAATGTAAATCCAAGATGGCGGCTGCGAACATTTTCAAATTTTTCGTCATGGGTGTCGTTTTTATGGCTTTCGAGGGCGTTAAAGCCGATAGTAACACTAAAATGTAAATCCAAGATGGCGGCTGCGAATTTTCAAATTTTTCGGCATAGGTGTCGTTTTTATGCTTTTCAAGGGTGTTAAAGCTGACAGTGACATTAAAATATAAATCCAAGATGGCTGCTGCGAAAATTTTCAAATTTTTCATCATGGGTGTCGTTTTCTTGCTTTTTGAGGGTGTTAAAGCTGACAGTGACATTAAAATATAAATCCAAGATGGCCGCTGCGAACATTTTCAAATTTTTCGTCATAGGTGTCGTTTTCATGCTTTACCAGGGTGTTAAAGCCGATAGTGACATTAAAATGTAAATGCAAGATGATTGATGGTTTTTTAATTACTATCACACGTGTTTTCAGGTTGAAACGCGATACGCTGCGCTGACGCAGGGTTAGTTAACTAAGCATCAGCCAAACGCCACGCATTTTGACTTCACTATCGGCATTAGCACACTCCAAACCCATGAAAACAATTTATATTTTAACGCCACTATCGGCTTTCTCGAAAACCATGAAAACGACACACATGACGATAAGTTACAAAATGTTACAGCCGCCATCTTGGATTTACAATTTAACGCCACTATCGGCTTTAAAACCCTCGAAAACCATGAAAACGACACCCATGACAAAATATTTTTAAATGTTGGCAGCCGCCATCTTGGATTTACATTTAAACGCCACTATCGGCTTTAAAACCGTCGTAAACCATGAAAACGACACATGACAAGAAGTTTGAAAATTTTGCAGCCGCCATCTAGAATTTACATTTTAACATAACTATCGTTTTTAAATCCCTCGAAAACCATGAAAACGACACCCATGACAAAAAAAAAAAATGTTGGCAACCGCCATGTTGGATTTACATTTTAACGTCACTATCGGCTTTAACACCCTCAAAAACCATGAAAACGACACCCATGACGAAAAGTTTGAAAATTTTGCAGCCGCCATTTTGGATTTACATTTTAACGCCTCTATCGGCTTTAAAACTCTCGAAAACCATGAAAACGACAGCCATGACGAAAAGTTTGAAAATTTTGCAGCCGCCATCTTGGATTTACATTTTAACGCCACTATCGGCTTTAAAACCCTCGAAAACCATGGGAACGACACCCATGACGAAAAATTAAAAAAAATCGCAGCCGCCATCTTGGATTTACATTTTGACGTCAATATCGGATTTAACACTAGAAAACCATGAATACGACACCCATGACGAAAAATTTGAAAATGTTTGTAGCCGCCATCTTGGATTTACATTTTAACATTACTATCGGTTTTAACACCTTCGAAAACCATAAAAACGACACCCATGACGAAAAGTTTGAAAATTTTGTAGCCGCCATCTTGGATTTACATTTTAACGCCACTATCGGCTTTAAAACCCTCGAAAACCATGGGAACGACACCCATGACGAAAAATTAAAAAAAATCGCAGCCAACATCTTGGATTTACATTTTGACGTCAATATCGGCTTTAACACTCTCGAAAACCATGAAAACGACACCCATGACGAAAAATTTGAAAATGTTTGTAGCCGCCATCTTGGATTTACATTTTAACATTACTATCGGTTTTAACACCTTCGAAAACCATAAAAACGACACCCATGACGAAAAGTTTGAAAATTTTGCAGCCGCCATCTTGGATTTACATTTTAACGCCACTATCGGCTTTAAAACCCTCGAAAACCATGGAAACGACACCCATGACGAAAAATTAAAAAAAAATCGCAGCCGCCATCTTGGATTTACATTTTAACGTCACTATCGGCTTTAACACTCTCGAAAACCATGAAAACGACACCCATGACGAAAAATTGAAAATGTTCGCAGCCGCCATCTTGGATTTACATTTTAATGTCACTATCGTCTTTAACACCCTCGAACCTATGAAAACAACCCCACCGATATATTGACGGACCTTCCAGGGACATCCATTTTAAATCGGCAGCTTTGTATTTCTCGCGGGGACCACGTGTAACAAACGGAATATTTATGTGATCCCGATTTCCTGGTATTTTTAAATAAATAAAACTACATTTTATAAGAAGTCGTTTCCATACCATGTATCCGATTAGTTGTACATTCCCACATTTTCTGGAATCTCGGTATTTATATTAAGAAAAAAAATATTAAGAAGCCGCTTCCATAGTTTGTTAGCCAAATATTAACTTTAGGTAAATATGCATCCGATTATCCGATCACTAAACATAACACATGAAAACACAAAATATTCTATAATCGAATATTACATTATCGAATACTAATGAAAAAACACCTTTTCCGAAATGTCACCTTGTTCTCACAAAGAGGCGACATTATAATCAGTCAATCGCACACAAATCTACCGGGCTGCTACTAAAAAAATCCTGATGGTAAAACCTATTGGGTTTTACCATCAGGATTTTTTGCCCGACCTGGAAATCGAATCAAGGACCTCATAGTAGCGTTTGCGACCTCTATTACATGGGACTTAAACATGTACTTGCAGGTACACCATTGCTTAACCCTCCGAGGAATACAGCCGTGATGTTATGCCCTAAAATCAGTATAATTCTTCCCATCTATGTAACTTCAGAAAGAGGGAAACAAACGATAGTACTCGTAATTATGTAACTGGAACTCTGTGTATACCTAATTTTTTTTTATGTTATTTATTATTTATTTATTTATTTATTGACACACCAACGACTTATTCACTAAATCATAACATTAAATTATATTCTATAACAACAGCTTTGCGGTGAATTTGTCACTTATAGGTGTGCACAGCACTTGTATGATCAATAATAAAAATTAAAATGGAAATAACAAAATTAAAATTTACAAAGCTTACATAGAATTTAAAATGACAAGTAGTTAAATTAAAATACAACATAATACAAAAATTTAAAAAAAAAAACATCAACTAAATTGGAATAATTATAAATTGAATCTATAAAAATACAAATAAATTAGTTAAATTGGAATATTATAAAAATTGTAAATTGAAACTGTAAAAATAACAAATAAATTATGACATCATTAAATTAAATTAAATTAAATTGTATAATATTAAATACATTGGATGGAGTCACACAAATACACAAATAACATTTTGTAAAAGAAATAAACAAACAGACAGTATTATACAATGTATCCGTTCTCCTGCAATAACCTCAAAACTATTTTTACCAAAACACAGCTGAACAATACAAAAAAAAAACATTAGTGGTAAAAATATTTCCCTTCAAAAATCTCTGTTCATACCGCAAAAACTTTGAGCATCTGTGCCGGTGATGGTAGCGAATCACGTCCGCAGTGTTTAAAGATAATTCATTTACGTTTCGCCCTGTGGCGTGCCCCGGACTCCGTCGCATTTACAACTACCCTTATTCATAGAGACTTTACAGAGTCGCCACGTTGGGACATGGCTTTGGGAACTAATTCCCAGTGGTTACGGTTCCTGCTTTTTAATCTCGCAGTTTGTGGTTTTAACCCGGGAAAATACGAATGTGAATTTTGTATATTCATAATATTTAGGTACTATCGCGGACATTTGCGGTGACCCACTCTTCGACCTTATTACTCCGGGTGGTTCACCAAAAATGTACCCTGTGTATGATGGTACTTACTTTCTAAGTTTACCTTGGAGATTACTGACATCCATCTGCCTAGCCTTTTCCCAACTATGTTGGGGTCGGCCTCCAGTCTAACCGGATGCAGCTGAATACCAGTGTTTTACATGGAGCGACTGCCTATCTGACCTCCACAACCCAGTTACTGGGTAATACATACGATATCCCTTGGTAAGACTGGTTGTCAGACTTTCGAGCTTCTAACGACCCGTAACGACTGTCAAAGATCCACGAATGACAGCCGGGACCAACGGCTTAACGTGCTTTCCGAGGCACGGAGGAGTCTCGGTCACCCATAAAAGATGGTCACCCATCCACGGACCAATCCCGGCAAGCGTAGCATAATCTGATGGATCGACATGTACGGCTGTTATTACTTAGCCACGAGCTCCTCCTAGACATTACTGACATTTGGTGATAAAAACATCGTGACGAGTACCTAAATATAAGTCTAAAATCAACTCAACTCAACTCTTCTTGAACAAGTGTGGTGATCAATGATCGTGCCTTCTCTGCATGAGAAGAGGCTTTTGCCCTGCAGTGAAACAATGATAGTCTGGTATTATATTCATATAATATGCGTCTCATGGACTACCGCTGGAAATAACTGCGAAATAAAAATGTAAAACTGGAACGGGTTAGCGGTGATACTGTTTTAAGAAAAACTTTTTTACAAAAAAAATACATCCGACTTCCAAAAACAACTACAAAGTGAAAAATAACTTTAATTTTGGAAGTCGGTGTCTAGTTAAATGTATTTTCGTTTTTTGCCACCGACTTCCGAAATTAAAGTTATTTTTCACTTTGTAGTTGTTTTTGGAAGTCGGTTCTATTTTTTTTGTAAAAAAGTTTTTATTTTTCACTTTTTAGTTGTGGTACCTACCCCACACAAATTCTAATACCACTACCTGCAAAACAAACTAGAACATCATCCATATAAAAGTGGGGAAAAAATACGTATTATTGAAGCTAACTCAAAAAGTACCAAAGCAAAGTTAATCAATTTTATATGGGACCAACTGTGATGTATACTACCCTCTCGAATAAAATAAAAACAATCCAAATCGGTCCAGCCATCTTCGAGTAATCGGGGAACATATATAAAAAAAAAAAAAAAAAAATAGGTTCCGACGAATTGATAACCTCCTCCTTTTTGAAGTCGGTTAAAAAAGAATAAATCGAAATCACACTAATAAAAGGCGATAGTTTGGAGTGTGTGTTTGTATGTTTGTTACTTCTTCACGCCCAGACGGCTGGATAAATTTTGATAAAATTTGGTAGCAGACACCCTTTTTTTATTTTTTCGTGGGGAAATCCTCATGGATACCCTCCGTCTGGGAACAACGGAGGGTTATGTCGGACTTCTACCGACTAAAACCCCACTGTTCCTTCTAGCACCATGAGTCAGGGGCCTGGGAGATACTTGTACATTCACCGCACCCCCGGCTGGTATCAGCCCGTCCTGCCTAGCGGGCCCCATCACCAAGTGCGGCCGATCATACGACCGCACGTCTTCCCATTAAGGCGCGCATGTTATGCATGCCAACTCTTTGAGCCTGACTGCTCGAGCGGCGACACCGCCCCAAAGCAGACACCCTGGATTAACACATAGGCTACTTTTATCCCGGTCTACGCGGATGAAACCGCGGAGCGCAGCTATTGTTACAATAAATCTCATCAAAATCAGGGTCACTTACGCTTCACTCTCCTGAAAACAAGGTAGCATAATGATAGGCGTACGTTAACTAATGTATTCAATGATAATATCTTACAGTGATCATCTGAGTCTCATTTGAGTTCCATTAGTTTTAGGTGTCGCTAATTAATTAGATAATTATAACCTTGTTTTACCCCTAAGCTTGTGACGCGTGGTTGAAGTTTGTGTTTGAACAGTCGCGGGAAAAGCTAGTTTACCTATAACATCGGAAATCGTGAATATTTCATTTATAGTTAGTAAATTAGTTTACATTAGGGTTCCGTACCTCAAAAGGGAAAAACGGAACCCTTATAGGATCACTTCGTTGTCCATCTGACTGTCTGTCTGTCAGTCTGTCAAGACCCTTTTCAGGTATCAAGTTGAAATTAATATCAAATACGAAGAACTATGGTCCTTTGGAGTTCTAAAAAAATCATGCTTCTAAATCAGCGCAATAAAAAAATACAGCCATTTATGCGACATATTTTGATACCCGCAAGTAAATCAAAACCTATAGGTACTTCCCGCTGACCTAGAATCATGAAATTTGGCAAGAAGCAAGGTCTCACAGCACAAGTAAAAGAAAAAGTCGGAAATTTGTTAATTTGTAATTTTTAAACATAAAAAAAAAAAACATTGTGGATTACAATGTTAAGTTTGGTTTTGGAATAAATTCTTTTCAA
Source organism: Cosmia pyralina (assembly GCA_946251885.1). Lineage (NCBI taxonomy): Eukaryota > Metazoa > Arthropoda > Insecta > Lepidoptera > Noctuidae > Cosmia > Cosmia pyralina. The sequence continues at coordinate 15,871,713 of OX276342.1, read as the reverse complement.
CTACGGAACCCTTCATTATACGTGATCCGACACGCACTTGGCCGGATTTTTTTTCTTGTAAAAACTAAACTAAACATAACTAAACTTTCATCCCCTATTTAACCCGTTTATGGGATGACAGCAGTGGTGGCCGGTGGCCGCGACATACGAGTTGTAGGTCGTAGGTTCGACTCCAGACGTGCGCTTTATTTTATGTAAATTATTTTATCACCAGTGCTCTCAAAACGGTGAAGGAAAAATCATGAGGAAACCGGCATGTCCTAGAACCAAAAAAATCGAAGATATGTGACATCTACCAACCCGCATTGGGTGAATTACGGCCCACTCCCTCTCACCGAGAGGAAGCCTGTGTCCCAGCAGTGGGAACATTATAGGTTGATTATGCACTTTGTTCTACTATTATGACAACTTATACTTATTTAATTACGAAACTATTACACTCTAAATAAAAATAAAACTATACAATATCTTAACTTAACAAGAAACTAAAAAATGGTTTCGAAAAATTTCTCCACATCGTTGTCGTCTAGTAATGTGCCCAAAAGACTGGCGGCATTGCCACGTGGTAAAAAATCAGCTGTTCTGTACATTTATCTACACCAAGCTCGTCAAAATGTAGGGGCCAGCTGATTTTTTTTGCGATTTCAAGTTTGGTCCCATAGTAAAAGTTGTTCATATTCATGGGTAGAACACTCTGTGAAAATTTGCGCACTGCAAAACTTATCCTGTATAAATTAATTATAACATTCCACATTGTACATTACCGTCAATATTTGTGTAATATTCCGGAAGATGGTTTCACATAAAAACCTCATGACTTTAATTTTCATAAATGACTACCCTCTTTGGTTCATAAAGAGACTATGTGTGTTTGATCTTACCGTTCGCCACCCATATACTTATTTATTCAGTTTCATAATTCTGAGAAGGAACAAAGGTATTTATTTAAGTTCTACGTTTTTCTTAAAATTTTTTTTTAGATGTATTTGATGTTACGTTTAAAGAAATTATTTGGTAAATCTTGTTGTATGGTTAGCCAGTGAACATCTTAGTGCTGTGAGACAGTGAAGCGGGAACAAGGCAGACCACGTAGGAGATGGAAGGATGAACTGGATAGGTTCCGTCAAAATTGGGAAGAGGACGAGCGGGCTTGCGAAATATACTAGGAGTAGAGAGAGGCCTGTGAAAAAAAAATATCGGAGGCCTTCAGTACAGCCTTAATTGCGTATCACACTATCAATTGGAATGTGATAATCCATTGCTTCATATGCTCGAAAAATTTGTCTGCTCGACAACGTAAATAACGCAATGAATGTTGTTGAACTGTCAAAATAAAACCAACTCCGATTGATAACGTGTTACGCAAAAGCCCCGCTGATTAGAAACGAGCCTTTATCTTCAGCAGACATGCTCAATGAAAAGGCCCGATAACCATTGCTATATAGAGGAAGATATGTTACGCGCTAACATCACAATCACTCGGACTCGGCGCACGACTACATGCACCAAAATTTGCACATCTATGATCACAGTCGCAAACCTACAGTTACCGATAAACAAGGACAGAGATAGGAGCCGGCGCTGTCGTGCAAGCGAAATCGCGCTAACCACCACCGAATATTTACGATTATGAATGACATTGCATGTCTATCTCGCTCTCACAAACATGGCGAAACAAACATTAAATATTATTATAGTTTTCAACAAATTAACATTATTCGCTGTACTTACGAGTGAAAGTTAATCCCGTGGAATTTGTTTTGGTTTTTGAACTATTTGTGCACATTTTGAAAACAAATGAAGGCATTGTTGCTGCTTATTTAGACGATTATGGTAATTTTACATAACGCGCTACACAAATGCCAGTTCGATTGTGACTAAGGTCAATTCTTGCATTAACACAATTTATGCGGTCCACGTCGAGGAGCGCGAACCTTATCTTCCTTATTTATACATCAATGCCCATAACTCAATTTTTTCGTCATGTTTTCGCATTGAAAACATTCGCATTAAGTACTTATATCTCATTTTGAACTACCAATAAGAAGTGGGTATTTAAACCTTCAACCCACTACGACTTTAAACAAATTTACTACGATCCCTTTCAACCTTTCCTGATAATATGTGGGTAGTAACATGGTTTATTCTCGTACTTAATAATGAAACGATATCAGTTAACTGTTTAATATTCTCAACATGTGATATGGTTCAATAGGAAAACGGAATTTAATGTTCCCGTAGGCGAGGTGTTAAAACCCATGGTTTGGGATTAACACCTTATTTGTCAATTATCTTTTTCTATTTATTAGTAGTTATGTATTTTGAAGATTATGAGGAAATACTTAGGATAAACTCAAACTCACACTCAAAGCATTTATTTCAATTAAACCAATGCACCAGGCACTTTTGAATTGTCAAGGGGTCTGTCAGTCAGAAAGATGAAGCTAGGCGCCCATTCCAAAGATAGTAGGTACCTATGGAGAAGAACGGGCAAGAAACTCCAAGGACACTCTTTTAAATCAAGATCAATCGGCCTAGCCTTTTCCCAACTATGTTGGGGTCGGCTTCCAGTCTAACCGGATGCAGCTGAATACCAGTATTTTACATGGAGCGACTGCCTATCTGACCTCCACAACCCAGTCACTGGGTAAAACGATACCCCTTGGTAAGACTGGTTGTCAGACTTTCGGGCTTCTGACGACCCGTAACGACTGTCAAAGATCCACAAATGACAGCCGGGACCAACGGCTTAACGTGCTTTCCGAGGCACGGAGGGGACTCGGTATGTAAAGATGGTCACCCATCCGCGGACTGAACGCGGCAAGCGTAGCTTAATCTGATCGATCGATCCGTGCGGCTGTTATTACTTAGCCATGAGCTCCTACTAGTAAAATTTTAGGAAAAGCATACATAAAATCACACATGTGTGACTCGGAAGGATAGGCAGAATTAAGAAAGAAAACAAATAAAGAAAACTTTAAAAGATAATAATACTTTTTTTATTCTACACAAATAGAACGCAAATTAGAAAAAATAAAAATTACAAAGTACACTCAGAAAGCAATGTGTCAATAAGAAGTGTAGTAAGTATAGGTACACACAACAGCACATCAGGTCAAATTACTCCAAATGATTTTAAACCTTAAAATGTTGACGGTTAAGTTCAAAATCGAATGAAAAAATTTATCAGTTTGTAGTAATTTGACCTGCTGCTGTGTGTACAATCAACGAAAGAGATATCTAGGCAGGGCACACCAACACATTTGTATGTGAATTGCTTCATGTTCAATTTTATATAATAGGTTGGGGAAAAAGTTTCTTCGCATTTTTTAAGAAAATTCAAAACATTTTTTAATATACATTATTGACATTTATCTAAAATATGTAGGTACCATTTTGTTCGATAAATTTTTGCCATCTTGTAGGTAGGGACATGATCCCATTGATAAAGAAATTGTGGGGCTTCTGATGAAAATACCGCGACAAGTGGTTTTGGCAGTCCTCTCGTGATGTTAACCTGACACTACCTAAAGAATTCTGAAGAGACCGAAACAGGTGGAAATCTGAAGGTGCAAGGTCAGGACTATACGGCGGATACATTTTCACCTCCCAGCCAAACTCTCTTAATTTTTGCTGAGTGGCTAAAGATGTGTGAGGTCTAGCGTTATCATGCTGAAAAACTACACCCCTTCTGTTGATTAATTCCGGCCGCTTTCTCTCAATTTCTTGCTTTAATGTCATCAGTTGTTCGCAGTAGAGTTCAGAATCGATGGTCCTGCCTGGTGGTAACAGCTCATAATGAATAATGCCCTTCCAATCCCACCACACACACAGCATCACCTTGTTGCGAGTTAACCCGGGTTTCACCACAGTCTGTGAAGCCTGACCGGCCTTTGACCACGACCTTTTTCGCACATGCTTGTCGTGCGTGATCCACTTATTTCATCACCAGTTATCAGCTTCTTCAAAAATGGTTCGGTTTCACTACGTCGTAATAAAGAATCACAAATGAGTACACGGTTCATTAGGTTTCTTTCAGTGAGCTCGTGAGGTACCCAAATATGTGCTACTCTCACAGATACTGCACTGGGTCCATAAACATCGCAAATTTTTTTCACGGCTTGCTTTGCATTTTTACCTTTTTTGTAGTAAAATTTTAAAATGTATCGAATTTCTTAATTAGATTCACTCATCTTGACAGTACGAAAAACAAATGAAAATCACACATTTTCCTAATTTGAATTTGGAATTATGTTCTTTAAAATTTAAACTTTCAATGATACCAAAACCAGCCAGATACAAATAGTATAGCCAAAGAGATTTTATAATAGGTTGGGGAAAAAGTTTCTTCGCATTTTTTAAGAAAATTCAAAACATTTTTTAATATACATTATTTACATTTATCTAAAGTATGTAGGTACTATTTTGTTCGATAACTTTTTGCCATCTTGTAGGTAGGGACATGATTCCATTGCTATAGAAATTTTGGGACTTCTGATCAAAATACCGCGACAAGTGGTTTTGGCAGTCCTCTCGTGATGTTAACCTGACACTGCCTAAAGAATTCTGAAGAGACCGAAACAGATGGAAATCTGAAGGTGCAAGGTCAGGACTATACGGCGGATGCATTAACATCTCCCAGCCAAACTCTCTTAATTTTTGCTGAGTGGCTAAAGATGTGTGAGGTCTAGCGTCATCATGATGAAAAACCACACCCCTTCTGTTGATTAATTCCGACCGCTTTCCCTCAACTTCTTGCTTTAATCTCATCAGTTGTTCGCAGTAGAGTTCAGAATCGATGGTCCAGCCTGGTGGTAACAGCTCATAATGAATAATGCCCTTCCAATCCCACCACACACAGCATCACCTTGTTGCGAGTTAACCCGGGTTTGCCACAGTCTGTGAAGCCTGACCAGCGTTTGACCACGACCTTTTTCGCACGTTCTTGTCGTACGTGATCCACTTTTCATCACCAGTTATCAGCTTCTTCAAAAATGGTTCGGTTTCATTACGTCGTAATAAAGAATCACAAATGAGTACACGGTTCATTAGGTTTCTTTCAGGGAGCTCGTGAGGTACCCTAATATCGAGCTTTTTTGTGTACCCAGTTTTTATCAAATGCGCCAAAACTGTTTTGTGGTCAATTCCCAGTTCTTCAGCTGCGTTGTAACTACTGATATGCCGATCTTGCTCCAATTTTTCAAAAATGCCATCCATTTTATCCGTAATAGGGCGACCAGAGCGACGTGCATCTTTGACATCAAAATTTCCGGATTGAAAATGCTTAAACCAAATTTGTGCTACTCTCACAGACACTGCACTGGGTCCATAAACATCGCAAATTTTTTTCGCGGCTTGCGTTGCTTTTTTACCTTTTTTGTAGTAAAATTTTAAAATGTATCGAATTTCTTCATTAGATTCACTCATCTTGAGAGTACGAAAAACAAATGAAAATCAAATATTTTCTCATTTGAATTTGGAATTATGTTCTTTAAAATTTAAACTTTCCATGATACCAAAACCAGCCAGATACAAATAGTATAGGCAAAGATATTTTATTTTAAGTTCATACATACTAAAATGCGAAAAGACTTTTTCCCCAACCTAATATTAACTTCATACATACTATAATGCGAAAAGTCTTTTTCCCCTACCTATTATATTACTTTGTTTTTGTAACACACCAACACCAATTGTATATTTTCACGAAATTGAACATGAAGCAATTCACACACAAATATCTTAGTACACCCTGCCCAGATATATTTTTTGTTGACTGTACATTCAAATTTTTCCAATTTCGGACGTTTACGTCTAAGGCACAAATCTAGAGCGAAATTTTCAATGAAAAAAATATCCAAAAAAATTCTGCCATACCTGGGGATCGAACTCAGAAACCTGCGTTCAGAAGTCGCTTTGCAACTACTAGACCAAGAAGGTAGTAAGATAAAAGAATAGAACAATCAAACAGTCATTTGTTTCTTGTAAAAAACAAGTGGTAGAATACGACTGATACTGTAATTTACATATTTGTTATTCTAGTTAGCATAATTTTATTCCGTTTGACATTAATAATGATGTTTTTTTTTTTAATTTTTAACCGACGAAAAAAAAGGAGGATAACTTTTTACAGAGTCCTCCGATTAGGGTATACATCAAAGTTGGTCCCATATAAAATTGATTAACTTTGCTTCGGTAGTTTTTGAGTTAGCTTCAATAATACGTATTTTTTCCCACTTTTATATGGATGATGTTCTAGTTTGTTTTGCAGGTAGTGGTATTAGAATTTGTGTGGGGTAGGTACCACAAATAAAAAGTGAAAAATAAAAGCTTTTTTATAAAAAAATACAACCGACTTCCAAAAACAACACTACTAAGTGAAAAATAACTTTAATTTCGGAAGTCGGTGGCAAAAAACGAAAATACATTTAAGCAGACACCGAATTCCGAAATTAAAGTTATTTTTCACTTTGTAGTGTTGTTTTTGGAAGTCGGTTATATTTTTTTGTAAAAAGTTTTTATTTTATTATTTATATATATTTTTTTTATTATTCTGACTAAGCTGACATTTTTTCTTAATATATATATAATCTAATCCTAATGACATGCCGCATAATTTAAATTTAGAAATAAATGTATGTACCTACTATTTGCACGCCCATGTGTCGGTAAAATATGGAGAACCTTATTTAAAAAAAAAAGAACATCTATGTACCAATATCACCCATGTTTGCAAAGTAATAAATGATGACGACAACGTTCTAAGGTTCCGTCGTTTATCTTCGGAAAAACCGAAATATAGCGAATAAAATGTGACTATCGAGCAATAGAAATGGATTTGTATTCCCACCTAATTAATATAAATATACAGACGCACTAATTCTGTCACTCCCTTATCAGTACGACAATGTTCAAAGTTTCCATGTTTATCTTCGGAAAAACCGAAATATAGCGAATAAAATGTGACTATCGTCCAATAGAAATTGATTTATATTCCCACCTAAATTATTATAGAATGACGCACTAATTCCGTCTATTATTGGACCAGTCACATTTAATTCGGCAAAAATCGTTTTGTCCAAAAATAAGCGATGGAATCCTTAGAATTTATCCTGTTACCTTGTAAAGAAAAACAATTACCAGCAGCTTAAGAAAAATAGAATATTTGTTCACCTTCCTAACAGTTTCATCAATACATGGTACAAAGTAACCTCTGTCTACAAACATAGATTTTAGTACCTCAAATACACTAATACGCAAAGGGAAATAATATCAAGATCTTAAGTCCTCACGTATTATTTTGATGTGTAAATCGTCTTAATTTCAAGGGCAAGGTTGAAAGAAAGGGTCTCCGAAACGGAATAGGGCTGCCTCGCAAAAAGTATTTGCTACGCTTTTGCTACGTCGTAGCTGTAGCATGCTACGAAAGCTACGCGCTCGTAGCAGATTAGCTACGAGTTTAGTTCTCTTCTAGAAGGTTGTTCTATGTTTGATTATAATGGGAGGTAAATTAAAATAACCGGCCAATTGCGTGTCGGAATACGCATAATGAAGGGTTCCGTAATTGAAAAGAATTTATCCCAAAAACAAACATAACAATGGATCCCAAAAAAATTTTTTTTATGTCATAAAACTGCAAATTAACAAATTTCAGACTTTTTCTTTTATTTGTGCTGGAAGGTCTTCCAGCTTGCTTCTTGCCAAATTTCATTATTCTAGGTCAACGGGAAGTACCCTGTAGGTTTTGATTTACTTGCGACAGTTGAGAGTATCAAAATGTGTCGCAAAATGGCCGTATTTTTTTTATTGCGTTGACTTAGAAGCTTGATTTTTTTAGAACTCTAAGGGATCATAGACTTACGTATTTGGTATTAATTTCAACTTGATACCTCCACGCGTTCCTGAGAAAAAGCGTATTGACAGACTGACACACACACAGACAGACGGACAACGAAGTGATCCTATAAGGGTTCCGTTTTTTTCATTTTGAGGTACGGAACCCTAAAAAAAAGATATTTTAACGTTTTATTAAGTTTTATTAACATTAAGATGTAAAGGCGTTCGTTTTGTTTTACGTTGCGCAAAAAAACGTAACAACACTTTTGAGTTAACGATTGTATTTCACTCCTCATAACCATACCTTATATTAAAATAGATTCTTAAGAAGTAAGTACAATCCATAAAACAAATACTAGGTACTTACTAGATACAAAGAACGATCGAAATCACAGACATAATTAATTTAACTGCAATATTTTCCTGACGGACAGTCAGCCCTATTAACGTGGTTGATTTAATTACACTCCAACTAATTGATACATTTACGCATCGTCAGCTCAGCACTAAACAACTACGTAGGGTCCGCTTTTCATTTCAACAAAATATATTAGGAACATGTTTGTATCGATTAGACCCCCAAGATACAGAGAAATGCCTAGTTCACCGGTCACCTAAGGTCACCGTGGAATCTGTTCTTGAACTTGGTAGGGAAAAGACTAGGCAGATGATGGTTCATCTGCCTAGTCTTTTCCCAACTATGTTGGGGTCGGCTTCCAGTTTAACCGGATGCAGCTGAATACGGAGCGACTGCCTATCTGACATTCACAAGTTTACTGGGTAATTGATACCCCTTGGTAAGACTGGTTGTCAGACTTTCGGCCTTCTAACGACCCGTAACGACTGTCAAAGATCCATGAATGATAGTCGGAACTAACGGCTTAACATGCTTCCCTAGGCACTCACCCATCCACGGAGCGACCGCAGCAAGCGTAGCTTAAACCTAATCGACCCATGCGGCTGTTATTACATAGCCACGAGCCCCTCCTCAACTCTTGGATTTATAATTAAATATTAGTCATGATTAGGCTTTGTATCTTAGTGTTCTTAATCTTAATGGACTTTTACTAAGTGTATGAAAGTGTTTTGTTCTTTAAGCTAAAGTATAAGTAATGTGTTGTAGTTGTGGGTTCAAATCCGGGCAAGTACCAATGTGACTTTCGTACTTTCTGAGTTTATCTTAGACAGGGTGGAATTTTCTAACCTCACCTGGAGGGAAAGTACTCTAAATACTAGAAATAGAACATTTTACTTAAAGAAAACATTCCTTTATTCTTAAAAAGAAACAAATCTACATTCAAAGATTTTCGAAAATTCGCTTGCCACACTCGGGAATCGAACCGGCTAAAATCCGAAAAAATAACACCCTGTACTTTTATGGCATCTTTTGATAGAGACAATCATGAGGATCAAATCTCTCTAACAAACATGAAAAGCATAAAAAGAGATTATGATGATGATGATGTTTTTAGCCGGTTTGATTCCCGAGTATGACAAGCAAATATTCGAAAATCTTTGAACGCAGATTTGTTTCTTTTAAAAAATAAAGGAATGTTTCCTTTCCCTCCAGGTGCGGTTAAAAAATTCCACCCTGTTTATTAATGACATCGGTAAAGGAAAAACTTCGTGAGGAGTCCTGGACTTATAGTTGATAATCTACGAGTATGTCTGAAATCGCCAACCTGACTTCAGCAAGCGTGGTGATCAATGCTCGTGCCTTCTCTGTATCAGAAAAATCTTTTGCTCTGCAGTGGGACAGTTGGCAGGCTGGTCTAAGCTATCGGACCATACTTCCAAATTATAAATACATTAGTTCATGTCTGTCTGCTTCTTACGTTTTCACGGTTAAACGGCTGAACCGATTTTTATCAAATTTGACATAAATATATATATTTGTAATCATGTTCTCGAAAAAGGCTCTAACGATTTCAATTAAAGTTGCAATATAGGGGTTTACGGGGGCGAATAATTGATCTAGCTAGGTCTCATTTCTGGGAAAATTTGTTTTTTTCTATTTTCACTCGAGCAGAAAAAAAAACATCAATTAAAATAAATCTTCATCAATATTTATGGCATAAAACAATAGACGTGTAAGAAATTACTTTCTACACAAATCTAAAAGCTGTCCCGTAAATTCTGCCAGCAGTGTAGTGTAGGTGTCAACCTCAAACGTCACAGAGCGTGGTAAGAAATGAGCCTACATCTACTTACACACGCCATCATAATGAATCTTTATTTTTTATTCAAAACTCCGACAAACAAAATGTCTGTCGAATGCTTTTGTAGTTAGATAAAGTGGTTTTGATCCTTGAGTTTTTTTTCAATCTTGGAGGTTATTTTTAAGTCAACTTGGCTTGTGCGGTTATTTCAACTAAATATTTTATATTTTGGGATTGAATGTATATTATTATTATTTGTTTTTTTTTCTACTTCATTAATTGACATTAATAATCTAAACCAAAGTTCAAAATCTGAGAACCAAAGTTGTCGACATAGCTCACAGAATAAGCTGAAGCAATAAAGATATTGAGTATTGAAGTGGCAATGAACCGGCCAAATTAGCCGTAGAACCGATGATCAAAAATAAATGGGTAAATGTGTTCTTGAGTGCAGACCGAGAATCGGCAAACGTAAGGTAAAACGACCATAGGCTTGGTGTGTAGGAATTGTGGACTGTAGGATAATTCTTCGGTGCTGGAGATAGTGGGCGGAGGCTTGATGGCAGAATTTAATCTAATTTTTTCACTTTTAGACGTTTATTGAAGACAACAAAAGCAAAGCACGTCAGTATCACAGACGACCCATTTTGAGAGAGAACCGGTACATTCAGTGAACCCAACGAATGAATTTATTCTAATTAAAAAATTATGAGGCAAAATGTTACCAAACTTAAAAAATTAAATATCTACTGCTTTATTTGCATGTTATGCTTTGTTGGTGTTACCAGCAGGGTGAAGCGACGATCTTCGCAGGGTGGCTGGTAGCAGCTGGATGAGAGTTGCCGAGAATCGAGCTGAAGGCGTGCAATTGGAGAGGCCTATGTCCAGCAGTGGACTGCTATATGCTGATGATGATGATGTGAATAATCTGAAAGAAAATAATAGTTTTACTGCAGAACGTAGGTCATTACCTACATTCTGCAGTAAAAATATTACTTTCTTTCATCATCATCATTTGCATCATTATGCAAATGTTGGAATTCCTGTAATGGCTGTATACACGCACTGGAACCATGTGGTTCATTGTGGCCCATTTTCTTATTACTGAAAGGATGCTTGAATCCCAGCAATGGGAACATTACAGCCTGTTTATGCCCAATTCGCTGCTGGTCTCTTGTCTGTCTCATGTATCACCTATCTTATCGAGTAACCTTCGCTACGTCGAGAGACGTACCTACAAAATCAAGTATAGGTAGATATTTGAATAACTAAATGATCAGCAGCTGTCAAACTGGTTATACGAGTATGATTTAGGTTAATCTTGGGGTAAAATTAAACCGCATTGTTAATATTTAATTTAGATATTACTAGATTACTAACATGATTGGCATCCCGCCGTATTTTTTTCTAACCTCCACAGCCCAGTAACTGGGTAATATACCCCTTGGCAAGACTGGTCGTCAGACTTTCGGGCTTCTGACGACCCGTAACGACTGTCAAAGATCCACGAATGACAGCCGGGACCAACGTGCTTTCCGAGGCACGGAGGCGGAGGAGTCTCGTTATGTAAAGATGGTCACCCATCCACGGACCAACCTTGGCAAGCGTAGCTTAACCTGATGAATCGACCCGTGCGGCTGTTATCACTTAGCCACGAGCTCCTCTTTTGAACAAGTCTTACACAAAATGATTATTTTCAAAAGATTTAAATACTATACAGGGTGTAAGTGGAAACAGTGGCAATCTTTTAAGGGGTCACTGTACTCATCATTATGAACAGCTTTTACTATGGGACCAAACCTGAAATCGCAAAAAAACAATCAGCTGTTCCCTACATTTTGACGAATTATCAGCAGATTTTTTTTCGCGATTTAATGTTTGCTCCTATAGTAAAAGTTGGTCATAATGATGAGTACAATGACCCCTTAAAAGATTGCCACTGTTTAGAAAAAACTGTTTGACAAAGCAGTTTGACATAACACACTTGTATTCCCCCAAGGGTTGAGCAGTTTAGCCAAAAAACCAAAGTAATTTATTTTGGACAAAACACACTATTTCATAGTACTAATTTCACATAATGGTTCGTACTAGAATCGTACTGACAGCACAATCGGTATCCACGAAATCATCAAGCCGAGCCCAAATTAGCAAGTATCAAAATTATTAGCTAGTGTAACATATCCGAAGTTAATATGATCACGTACAGCATCCGGCACTCCGTATCAATTTGCGCGGCGCGCGCTAAGCGTCTGTCTAAATAATTCATACTATGTTGAAGTGCCGCACCTAGGACCTATTTGGAGTGTAGTGATTTTTGATTGCTATTTCCATATATTTGTTGCGTGGAGGAGCTCGTGGCTAAGTAATAACAGCCGCACGGGTCGATCCATCAGGTTAAGCTACGCTTGCCGGGGTTGGTCGGTGGATGGGTGACCATCTTTACATACCGAGACTCCTCCGTGCCTCGGAAAGCACGTTAAGCCGTTGGTCCCGGCTGTCATTCGTGGATCTTTGACGTCGTTACGGGTCGTCAGAAACCCGAAAGTCTGACAATCAGTCTTACCAAGGGGTATCGTATTACCTAGTTAATGGGTTGTGGAGGTCAGATAGGCAGTCGCTCCATATGAAATAATGATATACAGCTGCATCTGGTTAGACTGGAAGCCGACCCCAACATAGTTGGGCAAAGGCTAGGCAGAACATACCTTGGATGAAAATAAATAAGTACTACTTTAAAAATAGGTACTATAACATTCTTTTAAGGTTCATTTTATCAGGTAGGTGTCATCTCAGTCCAAATAAAAAACCAAGACAATATAGTAAAGTTTGCGCAAAACTACACCTCGCTCTGTGCATATACACGCTCACACGCACAAAACACCAAACTACAACTAAGCTACACCTCACTAAGTGCACACGTTTAGGACACCCACCTCACTTCACTGTTTACAGCGCTATGCCTTGCTTTTTTTATTTCGTCTGAGGGTATCATTAAGATTCTAGAAAGCTAGTGTTTATTATTTATTCAAAAAAATGTTATTAAATATATTAAACTTTTGAAATCTATAGATTCCAAATGGAATGCCAATGTTTCCAAAATATTTAAACGTTAATGTGTTGAGTTTAAGGTTTAGCAGGGAACATTGTTTTTATAATACCAGTACGACAAACTCGGCAAACAATTGCTAAAGGACTAGCTCATGAAATATATGCTCTTGACATTATTTAACTTTCGAAAAGATTCAATACCTACTAAATACTCGTAAATGGAGAGTTTACCAATCCTGCTCACACCACAAGGAAAGCGAGCTCAAAGTCTCCGAATTAAGTAGGTACTTCATCAAAATTCAAGGAACGTAAAAAAACTAATTGTCATAATTAAATATTGTTACTTAAAATTCCGTCCGATTACTTATCCACCTTTTAAACTTCGTTGATCGTGCTCGGAATTTTATTTAAATGAAACTCACAGATTTCGGACTGAAATAAATTTTTGTATTTCTTCAAAAAGATACAATATTTGACTTTAGAGAACTAGATAAACGTTTAATTTCAGAAGTGATTATTTTTAAATTTTAATGTTTTTGTGGTAAGAACACAAACGGCGCTTAGCAACGATAATCAATCAATCTGCCTAGCCTTTTTCCTAACAATGTTGGGGTCAGCTTCTAATCCAACCGGATGCAGCTGAATACCAGTATTTTACATGGAGCGATTGCCTATCTGACTACACAACTCAGTTACCTACTGGCTAACACGATACCCCTTGTGGTAAGACTGGTTGTCTGACTTCTGACGACCCGTAATAACTGTCAAATCCAAGAATGATAGCCGGGACCAACGGCTTAACGTGCTTTCCGAGGTACGTCGATCCATCAGGTTAAGCTACGCTTGCCAGGGTTGGTCCGTGGATGGTAATAAGTAATGATGATTTTGAGGTAGAGTTAATTGAACAAACTTATTTCTCATAGATTGGATTGAGGAGCTCGTGGCTAAGTAATAACAGCCGCACGGGTCGATCCATCAGTGCCGGGGTCGGTCCGTGGATAGGTTTACATACCGAGACTCCACCGTGCACCGGAAAGCACGTTAAGCTGTTGGTCCCGGCTGTCATTCATGGATGGACAGTCGTTACGGGTCGTCAGAAGCTCGAAAGTCTGACAACTAACTTTCGAGCTTCTTACCAAGTTTCAACCAGTCTTACCAAGGGGTTTACCCAGTTACTGGGTTGTGGAGGTCAGATAGGCAGTCGCTCCATGTAAAATACTGGTATTCAGCTGCATCCGGTTAGACTGGAAGCCGACCCCAACATAGTTGGGAAAAAGCAGGTAGTACCTATATCAATGAAGTATAAGTAGAACATGTTTTTCAACTACAATGTTCAGTTTGTTAGGGTTCCGTAACCAAAAGGCAAGAAACGGAACCCTTATGGATTCGTCATGTCTGTCTGTCTGTCCGTCCGTATGTCACAGCCGCTTTTTTCCAAACTATAAGACTGTTGAAACTTGGTAAGTAGATGTATTCTGATTATGAAGATTTTCAGACAAAAATAGAAAAAAAAACATTAAATTTTGAGGGTTCCCCATACTCAGAACTGAAACACGAAAATTTTTTTTCATCAAACTCATACGAGTGGGGTATCTATGGATAGGTCTTCAAAAATGATATTGAGGTTTCTAATATTTTTTTTTCTAAACTGAATAGTTTGCGCGAGAGACACTTCCAAAATGGTAAAATGTGTGTGTGTGTAACTTCTAAATTAAGAGAATGATAAAACTAAAAAAAATATATGATGTACATTAATTACCATGTAAACTTCCACTGAAAATTGGTTTGAACGAGATCTAGTAAGTAGTTTTTTTTAATACGTCATAAATCGTTAACCGCAATTTACCTTTCATTCAATCAACTCAAATATAAAAATTAAAAAAAAACATTTAATTTCATAAACATAAACCTTATGCATAAACCGTGAACCATTATTTTCTAATAATAAATCTGTAATTGGTGCCTAAGTAAATAATAATTATAATTCGCGCGGGGAGTGGCTTGTTTATAGATAATGGTACGGAACCGTTTGTGAGCGAGTCCGACACGTACTTGGCCCGTTTTTTTTAGGATGATTTCTTTTTCAACTACGCTACGGAATCCTTCATTATGCGTTGTCTAAAAAGGTTTATTCACCCTTGCAGCCACCGTTAATTTTTCTGTAATAAATGGATGCACTCTCAAAATAAACGCTTTCCCCTAGCACGATCAAGGACGAAAGTGAATTACCAGTAATTTCCGCCGGCTTTTAGTGTTCCTCCTTTAAACCTGTGTAGTGTAGTACCTAGGTTGACTTTGTGGCTGCGTTGCGTTTTAACCAAGTTTCCGTAATCGGCTTATCGGTTCTTTATTTATACAGAGTCTTCTTTAGCTTATTTAGTAGAAAATGTTGTGAGCAAAAGTTTGTATAAAAATGGACACAACTTTGCATTCTTTTTGTATCGAAAAAATTTCATTGTATCGGGTATTCTTTTTCTAGGATACTAGGCCATATAGTCAAAAAACATACACCAAAATATTGAATCCTTATTCCATAAACTTAAAAAGTTACACGATAAAGAAAAAGCAGATATTTTTCAATATATCACCTTAATCATAAGTAGTGGATACGTTAAGAATAATAATGTTCCCACTGCTGGGACACAGGCCTCCTCTTCCTCTTTCTTTTGCTTTCACCACGCGGGCCCAGTTCATAGATGTCACATACCCAGGCACGCGACCATTGCATGAAAGTGAGCCCCAACGAAAACCCAGGATTGTCCGAGTGCACGAAAGTAAGCCTGAACGAACGATGACAGCGCGCGCGTTCCGGCTCTTACTTTTTTATTTTTTGTTATTTTGTGTGCGGACCCACCCTTTGCGTTCCAGGTTCTTTGGAAAGGTGGTTATGTGTAGCATATTTTTGCCATATACCGTGAGGTTATATCGGCATTACAAACAAAGTTAGTCTGTGGTTGAAAAAAAATATGCGGCGGAGGAGGAGCGCGCGGGGGTCGTTTTTTTACCGAGATTTTTACCGAAACTTTGGAAGAACAAAAAAAGAAGACATATATGTCGAATTTTTGCTCCTAGGACATGCCGGTTTCCTCACGATGTTTTCCTTCACTGTTTTGAGATCAGTGGCGATGAAATAATTTACACGAAGTAAAGTTCCTGCTTGCGTTCGAACCCACGACCTACAAACTCGTAAGTCGCGGCCGTTACCACTGGGCCACCACTGATATATGATATTAATTTCAAAAAGGGTCTTGACAGATAGACAGACAGGCGGACAACGAAGTGATCCTATAAGGGTTCCGTTTCTTCGTTTTGAGGTACCTATGGAACCTTAAAAAGGGGTAGGAAAAGACTGGTGTGTTAGTAATGAATATATGTTATTTCTACAGAGAAGTAGACCGTATCTTTAGAACAGGAGAATCCAGTTTCCAAATCTATTCACTAAACCTTCCTTTTACTTACAGGTAACTGATTTGTTAAATAAAGACATTTTTTAGGGTTCCGTACCCAAAGCGTAAAACGGGACCCTATTACTAAGACTCCGCTGTCCGGCCGTCTGTCCGTCCGTCTGTCACCAGGCTGTATCTCATGAACCGTGATAGTAAAGCCCGTCACAGACGTAGCTATAATATATATTATAGCAAGACATATTACGATATATTTTCCATAGTAAACTTCGAGCGACCTCAGACGTAGCTATCTATATCTATCTATATATAAAAATCAATTGCTGTTCGTTTGTCTCGCTAAAACTCGAGAAGGGCTAGGCCGATTTCAATATTGTTTTGTTTGTTTTATTCTCCTCTTTTCTGGGGTGGTTTAAAAGAAAAAAAGAATAGGAAAAAAAAAAAGAAATTGAAATTTTGACAGGACAACGTCTGGAGGGTCAGCTAGTAATATATATTTATATTAGACAAAGAAATTCACAGTATATTAATATATATTATAGTTACGTCTGTGACGGGCTTTAGACAGTTGAAATTTTCACAGATGTTGTATTTCTGTTGCCGCTATAACAACAAATACTAAACAACAATAGAATAAATATTTAAGGGGGC
Source organism: Cosmia pyralina (assembly GCA_946251885.1). Taxonomy (NCBI): domain Eukaryota; kingdom Metazoa; phylum Arthropoda; class Insecta; order Lepidoptera; family Noctuidae; genus Cosmia; species Cosmia pyralina. Next base: position 15,854,615 of record OX276342.1, on the reverse strand, counting down.
TCCCATACAACAAACGTGATTTTTTTGCCGTTTTTATAGATAATGGCACAGAACCCTTCGTGCGCGAGTCCGACTCGCACTTGGCCGGTTTTTTTTTATTTACTTTGATTTGGTTAGCAACTAACTGAAAAGAAATTAATTAAATATTTCGTAAATTACGTATACGAACTACGAACCACAATTTGATGATCATGACTATAACATACTTAACTATTGTTATTGTAATGAAAACTTCTTTAGGCGCGTTCAATGATTTTTGGTAGCGAGAAATCTTACGGCTTCGCGTCACCGCGTCACCGCGACACCGCGACATGCTATGTATAGTTTTACATCTTTTGTCGGCAGTAACCCATCACTGTTATTTTTTTTTCCATAATATTTTTTCTCTTGAATGACCGCCTCGTTGGTCTAGTGGTGGCAAGCGCTACTGCTGAGCATGAGGCCCTGGGTTCGACTCCCAGGTCGGGCAGTGTTATTGAGTTTTTCTATCTGGAATTTCTCAGGAGTCTGGATTTGTGCCCGGTTGATGGCAACAGGCTCGCCCCCTATTACATGCGACTTGTAACCTTGTATATTAACCACAACAAAAACAACATAACATCACACATTGTTATGTTTTTCTTCTTTACTAATTAATGTTATTTCCTCTTGTTGCCGATCTTACTAAGTCAATAGTAGTTTACTATCACAACATGGATATAAAATGCATGTGATAACATTGACTCTTTAATTAGAGTACACCCTGCTGGGAGACAAGGTTAATAACTTAGCTTAGTATCTACGTACCATGTGCAGTCGATTAACAACCTAGGTATACTCACAATTTCGAAAATGGCTCTAACGATTTCGATAAAAGTTGAAATATAGGGGTTTACGGGGCGAAAAGTCGATCTAGCTAGGTCTCATATCAGGGAAAATTCGTTTTCTCTATTTTCACCCGAACAGAACTCGGTCGTCGACCAGACGATTAACAACCGACAGTTGATTAGCAAAATAGATAACTTTCTTTCATTAAATAGATCTGGCAACAAAACATTGCTGAGTAATCTGTCGGAATTTGCTCATCATCTGCTTAGCTTTGCTTTGTTGGGGTCGGCTTCCAGTCTAATCGGATGCAGCTAAGTACTAGTATTTTAAAGCAGCGACTACTCTAGCCGCGACTAGCCTATCTGACCATCACAACCCAGTTACTCGGTAATGCGGTGGTGGTACCTTGGTAAGGTTTTCGGGCTTTTGACTACCCGTAACAACTCTCAAAGATCTACGAATGACAGCCTGGACCAATGTTTAATGTGCTTTCCGAGTAGTCACCCATCCACGGACCAACCTCGGCAAGCGTAACAGATATTATTTAATCACGAGTGCCTCCTCACGCTACGTAAACATAGGTACGGAAAAATTACTATTGGTGATGCAATCAGCTTTCATTAAATTTTCGAACGAAATAATGCGCTTACCCAAAGCAAATCAATGAATAAGTTGTTAACAACGCCATCTTTTTGTATTACCATATTTATAGCAACTAAATGACTTTGACGTTGACGGGTGCCAGCCAACATTAACCTTGCTACGAACCCTCTGTTTTTGTTTCAACACATTATAACGTTAAAGCGACATCTGGTTCCGAGCGCTTGATTTTCATATCATTGATCACGCCATCTAGTGAGGGGTTGTGAAACTTTACTTTACCAAAAGCTAAGTATGACCGTCATCGGTGGGTACATGTTGGTTGGAAGTCCTCTGTCTTGTTGTTATGCATTTTCTAATAGATGGCGCCACTACGACTTACATGAAAAATGGGCTGAAGGCTATTTCGCTTTACGGTGTTGGAACGCAGGGAATAAAACTTTACCGAGGCATTCAAAGCCGTTGATGTTGACTGCAGACTATTATATTGAGAGCCATATTCTTTCAATACGAGTATTCTAGTATTGTTAATCCAGCATTTATCGAGATTTGTTTTTATTTCTTCCATTTAAGCTTTTTTCCGCGGCTTTGTCCGCGTGTAGGTTGGAAATTATTCCACGGGAAATTCATTCCATTGCCATCTTATACAGAACTGCAATATTTAATATGAGTGTAAACCCATAGATACTCTTCAAACTGGAACACCACAATGTTGCTTGGGTCTTCTTCTGTCTAGAAATGTTTGGTGGTATTAGCTATTAGCGTTATTTATAAGAAGCTGGTAACGGATAGCAGCGAGACCTCAGATGAAGACTTTGGAAACAACAATGTGTAATACAGTACAGCAGTGACATAGAACAGAGACGAGAAAGCAGTTTAACCCCCCCAAAAGATTCACCGGTGAAGTTGGATCTGAACCAACCTGGTGGCGAAGTCGTTCAAAGAGCCCATCCATGTCATATACACTTCTGGACACATCTTTTGGCCCACCTTGTATTTTCAGTTTCGTTTGGTCCTAGCTAAAATTTTATATTAGGTCGAGCAAAAAGTTTTTATGCAGTTTTGAACCTGGCACATTCACAATTTCATTCAATAGTCTTTTTTTGAATTTCGAACACAGAATTTAAAGAAACAAAAGACAATTTGGAGCCTGTTTGTTGATATCAAACAATCGAATACTAAGAAAACTTGGTTTTATTGGTTTACTTGGATTTAATTCTTGAAAAAGTGATTGATATCTTTGGTTTTGCAACAAACATTACTTATTCTTAACATTAAGGTGAGGTTCTATCAATAATCTATGGATACTTCACCTGAAGTCGCCGCCCAAGCTGTGGCACTTATTCAGGCCGGACACAGCCAAAGAAACGTGAGTGCTCAACTTAATTTAAGTCGATCTGCGGTCCGAAATGTTTATCGGAGGTACCTAGAGACTGGCGGCTTTGTTCGTCGCCAAGGAAGGCCACGATCTCGGGTCACAACTGAAAGGCAGGATCGATTCATCGTGACGACCAGCTTGAGAAATCGTCACCTTACCTCCATTGAGATACAAAACCAACTTCGCGACTTCCACGGAGTATCTGTGAGCGCTCGAACTGTTCGGAGAAGGTTAAAAGAACGCGATTTGGTACCACACAAGCCAGCTAATGGCCCCAAACTAACGCGAGCCCACCGAACAGCGCGCCTTCATTTCGCACGCAGTCATTTAAATTGGACACAGCAAGATTGGAGCCGTGTACTCTTTTCTGATGAGTCTAAAATTGTGTTACATGGCAATGATGGAAGGAAGAAGGTCTACCGACGTAAGGGAGAGCGTTTCGCACAATGCTGTGTTGAAGAGAGGGTTGCTTATGGCGGTGGCTCATGGACTGTCTGGGGCGGTATATCCGCGAGCGGCAAAACTCAACTTAAGGTTGTTACAGGACCACGGCTGCCAACATTAAATGCTGAAAGGTACATTCGTGAGTGCTTAGAACCTCACGTGATACCATACGCGGACTATGTGGGCCCAAATTTCCTTTTTATGCATGATAATGCAAGAGCCCATGCGGCCGGCATCGTCAGGGAATATCTTCGGGATGTGAACATCACAGTTATGGACTGGTCAGCCAGAAGCCCAGACATGAACCCCATTGAGCACATGTGGGACGAGCTAAAAAGACGTGTTAGGGCTCGTCAGCCAGTTGCCCAGACGATGCAGGAGTTGAAAACTGCCATAGAAGAGGAATGGGAGATGATCCCTCAAAATTTCATAGAGCGGTTGATAAACTCTATGCCTAATCGTATGAGAGCTGTGGTAGATGCCCATGGAGGCAACACGCGTTATTAAATTAAACCTTTATTTGATAAAACATGTTTTTTATTCAAAAATCAATTGCCTTTAACAAGGCGCATATCCGACTTGTTAGGCGTAGCTCCATGTCGTATGGTATTCTGAATTCAAATTTAAAACAATACGATCGAAAAAGATGGTAAAATGTATCAGGTTTAAAACTGCATCAACAGTTTTTGTTCAATCTAGCAATCATATTTCGATAGGGGCCATCGAAACCTAAACTCTAAGGTGGGCCAATAGATGTGTCCAGAAGTGTATCACCCGTCTCTCTACAATTCCATTGCTTACTATAGGGTGCATACTCGGTAGGCTCTATAATCCTTATCCATATCCTACAGCCACGTCTTCCCTCCCTACCATTACCGTGCCCCCCGGTCTACTCCTTGATATGCAATGGTCTCTGTTGCACCATGTAACATGAGGCAACAAGTGCTAGTGTGAATGTTTGGGTTCATTCGAGTAATCGAGTTTCATTAAACCACGATATTCATTCATGCATGGTGTAATTACCATATTTAGATAACAAGTATTCTGATGCACAGATATGATGCTGTTTTTCTATCTAGGCATAGTCAGAGATCAGGTCAGATTGTTAAAGGATGTACGTTTTTTTCTTGCGGCTTACAAGCATACCTACTTGACGGGCAATGTGACTTCGTGAGTCAATTAAGTTGTTGTATTTTTGTTTCTCCATAGTTTGCATCTTTTGAGCGTAAGCAGTGATGAATATCTAAACATACGTGTTTTAAATTATGAAACACCTCACGTAAGAGACATTGCTTCGAATCTCACCCTTCTGAAATATTCTTGTGAGAAGTACAATGCGTGCCACGAAAGAAGAGACTTGACACACCATGTAGTTTTACTTGCGCAGTAGATTATAATTATCTGATTCTGATTATTCTGATTTAAAGGTCATTTTAGCGGTATGAGGTTTGAGACGGGAAGGAACTGGGCGTCATCGGGGCGGCGGAAAGAGCGCTGGAGACGCGATACTGCGCTCGTCAAGACTCATCTTTCGTGGCACGCATTGTTTAATAAGACAAAATTAAAAATATGAAATCATTAGCTCATCGCAATTTCTGTTTTGGATACGCGTCAGACGCAAGTGTACAAGTGCTCTAAGCAGCGTTTTATCGGTTAAACACAGCTAAAAGAAATATACTCTATTGGTAAATGAATTGTGGCAATGATGGACCAAAAAGTGAAAAATTATAAAAAAATAAATAAACAATATTCGGATATCCAACATATATATATTTGGATATGATGATATATGCTCATGGTATATGATTGTATCGTGTTTCGGAAAGCATTTTAAACCGTTGTTCCCAGCTATTTGTAGATGTTTAACAATCGTTACGGGTAGTCAGAAGCCCGAAAGTCTGACAAACACTCTTACCAAGAGATATCGTTTAACCCAGTAACTGGGTTGAGGAGGTCGGTTTGGTAGTCGCTCCATGTAAATGCTATTATTCAGCTACATCCATTTAGGCTGGAAGCTGACCCCAACAGGATGGGGAAAAGGATAGGCAGATAATGGAAATGAGTTAAGGGGGATGCGCTAAGGTAGCCCGCGAAATTAAAATTTTCTTATGTTTTTTGCAATTTGCAGGTCAATGTCAGGTGGTATGTTAAAACCCTTTGAACGTCGCATGAACACCTGGGTGTGCATAAGGAAAAATCCTTTATATAATAGGTATATAAGCTTATATCATATATATGTAAACGTAAAAAAACATCATGCGATGGAATAAAATCATCATCAGTAGTTGTGAACCTATGGGGTTCGCAACTAACCCCCCCCCCCCCCCTCCCCTGGGGTTTTGGGTTCATAAATTAGTACATAATTTACAGTCAAAGGGCCAAATCAAGGCAAGTCAAGGGTCAAAGGGCAGTCAAAGTCAATGATTCGCGGCCGTAACTAATATGGCTTTACAGAATTATAATCATTAGAATCAGCAATACAACTCCATAAGTTAGAATTGACCTCAAATCTAGCGATTTCATGAAATTATGAGGTTTGAGGTCAATTCTAACTTATGGAGTTGTATTGCTGACTCTAATTATTATAATTCTGTAAAGCCATATTAGCTACGCATCATATTTTAATCAACATACAACCTGACACTGACCTGCAAATTGCAAAAAACGTAAGATTTGAATTTCGCGGGCTACCTTAGCCGCATCCTCCTTAAATGACTGGCATATGCTGACATTAATCCATAAATCAACTATCTAGCAAGCCACACACCGAAAGTAGATTTATGATTCGTATTCCTTTTTTCCTGTCCCTCATACAAAATTGAACGCAATCTAATTAACACTGGAACCCGTGTGTTTCGCCTAGCGTCAATATTTGCATAATAATTGCATGCGCCCGCGCCGCGCCGTGTACGGGAAGTGCAGCAGATGCTTGCATTGGCGGCGGAATATTCATACGTTGTATGTGCAACCATTGTTTTATGTGTGCACTTCTATTGTTGGGAGTACCGGTGGACTTTAATTATGTACCTTTTGAGGCACATGGGAAAAAAGTATGTGAGCAGGCGTTTGGGCATGAATGATGAGTTATTTTTCAGTTGTACTCTAGTATTATTACTTAGAGGAGCTTGTGGCTAAAGTAATAACAGCCGCACGGTTCGATCCATTAGATTAACCTACGCTTGCCGGGGTTGGTCAGTAGATGGGTGACCATTCTTTACATACCGAGACTCCTCCGTGCCTCGGAAAGCACGTTAAGCCGTTGGTCCCGGATGTCATTCGTGGATCTTTGACAGTCGTTACGGGTCGACAGTCTTACTAAGGGGTATCGTATTACCCAGTTACTGGGTTTTGAAGGTCAGATAGACAGTAGCTCCATGTAAAATACTGGTATTCAGCTGCATCCGGTTAGACTGGAAGCCGACCCCAACATAGTTGGGAAAAGGCTAGGCAGATTAACTCTAGTATTATTACTGTATCACAGGTGCGTTAACAAACAGCTACTTGGACTCCTGAGAAAAGATCTCGAAATTACAACTATAGAACCCAGACTCTCTCTGTTAGCCCCTCATAAAGTAAACTAAAAGCTACTACCCTACTTTCTAAGTAGGATACAATCAATCTGCCTGGCCTTTGCAAGCTGAACAACTTTCTCCAAGGGACCAACATCGTAATCGAGAAAAAATTATCAGCGGTCCCATACATTTGGGTCGAGTAGGTATTGTAGCTTTGTACGGGACAGCTGATAATTTTTTCTCGATTACGATGTTGGTCCCTTGAAGAAAGTTGTTCAGTTTGCTGGTCTATATCTGTACCACACCCTTAAATTTGACCAAAACTTTCTGACACATCCTGTATAGGTAATTAGTTTATTTCAGTCTGCAATATATTTTTTACTCTTCAAAGTGGGTACAGTACGACCAGTACGATACAACTTAGATAGAATCGGCAAAATTCGAAAAACCGATCACGATCCGAACTGAGTGCGCCTTCATTCAACATCACCAATCTTTATTACTGCTTTATGCGGAAATGATCTTTACGCATACGCAATAACTTGTAAAGTCATATAACCTATGAATAAATGCAAAATTTCCAATCCATGCAACATCTATGTTGTGTCGTACTGTACCTATATAATGACAATCACTTTCACTAATGAAGCCAGTCCAAGTGACCGCCTACCTACAACGACCGCCACCACAATGAGTGTGAGCCTATTATACCGCTCAGTTGACAAGAGGGCAGCTAAAGGGACGGTTTGAGAGGACAGAGGGATCTGAAGGGCATTGTGTTATTATTTGATACAGCGCTGTCGCTTGTTGTGCTACGATCGGTTGAAGTTCTTTTCTATGTTCTATGTTCAAGGATTTGGTTTCCGCACCCTGTAGCCACCAGGTTGAAGGGAATGAGTACGATTGGCTCAGATCCGCGACAGACGTAGCTACATAATTCGTCAGCTGCGTCGTTACCCAGTGATCCGCTTTTATCCATTGCAATGTCACTGTGTTGCGGTTAGATACCGTCACTCGTTCAATTTCAATTTTTTTCGTAAGGATTGGAGCACTGAGACACTGTCTGAGAGTATACGTATATGGGTATCCGTAACTCTCCTGTCTTTATGGCGTAAGCCACTTGAATGATGCCCACTGCCCACACACTCCGCCTGATAGACAGTATTAAATACTCCAAGCAAGCTGGATACATTTATGTTGAGATTGTGTGAGGAGTCGGTCTTTGATTAATAGGTGTATACTCTCAACTCTTGCGGGCCTGAGTAATCACACCGTTCTTCCGTGACTATTATATTGTAATGCTTTTGAAAGTAGTGTTGTTTCGGGGCTCTGTCGCATGGTGATGCCATCATTGGCAGTCGTTTGATCGCATCCTCTTTTATGCGTATGTGCTTGACTCTAGAGCCCTTGCTCAGGATTCCTGTTAGATTGAGCCTAAAAACGGCTAGGGCAGCCTCTTCACGCACGATGAAGTATAGTGGCGGCAGTCCAAGCACTGCCTGTAGGGCAGCAGTGGGTGTAGTTCTCAAGCAGCTAGTTATTGCTACACAAGCGAACCGCTGCAGTTTCTCGAGATCTCTTCGGGCTGTGCTCAGTCTGTCCTGGGCCACCAGACTAGTAACCATATGTGATGATTAGTCGGATTACTGTGGTGTATAGGTGACCTTGGGGCTAATCCCCCAATTCCTGCCGAGCAGTCGCTTGCACTGCCACAGGGATATGCTGACTTTTGTAGTAATGTAGTTGGTATGTTTCGCCCAATTCAGCTGTTTGTCCAGAAAGATGCCCAGGTGGTATGGTTCAGTTGATAGGCTTAGAGTAGTTAAGGAGGAGGCGATAATATGTTCGATTGTATGGATTTTTTTTCGTCAATATTTTCGTTAATTATTATGGACCGATTTAAAAAATTCTTTTTTAATTTGGTAGAGGGAGCTTACGCGGTGGTACCATATAAATTTTATTATTTATTTTTTTTTTCGGTAGTTTTTGTGTTAGCTTCGATAATACGTATTTGATCCATTTTGTGTATCTTGATGATGTCATTATACTTCCTGTTTCTATTGTTTACTTATCAAGTAGTGGTATACGAATTGTTCTGGGAAAGGTACTGTATTACCTGACCCCTTTTACAAACAAGAAGAGAGGAAGATGGGTCGGGAAATGCAGAGCACTGACTGTACCATAACTAAAAAGTGAAAAATAAAAAACTTTTTTCCAAAAAAAAAAAAAATAACTGACTTCCAAAAAAACATTACAAAGTTAAAAATAAAATAGGTACAGAAAGACGAAGACTTTTGGTACAGTTCTGTTGCGTGTTGTGCAACTATCAGTTGACGTTCTTTTACAGCTGGTGGTCTTTTAAAACATTCATGGTGGAGAATTCTAATCCCAATATATAATCGTATTTTAAAACTAAACAGCATCATGCATCATGAAATCATGATCTTCATCATGATCATTCATTCTGTGTTAATATATATCTTTAAGTTCATCTAGTAAGTTTATATTGTATTGCCCGATTTGTGAACTAATAGTAAAAAAAAACCGGCCAAGTGCGTGTCGGATCCGCACAATGAAGGGTTCCGTAGTTGTGATGAATTTATCCCAAGAACAAATTTAACATTGTAGTTGAAAAACATTCTCCCATACATTTCAGCTGTAAATGTAAGTTTGTACTCACAATATTGAGAGATTTACCATGTTATTTTAAGACCACAGACTACTTATAGGTTGTCCTGCAATCTACAGGTAAATATCTATTTTCTGTATTTTTTTTTCAAAATTTTAGACTCGGTAGTTTCGGTGATAAGGGGAGCGAATGGTCAATTTTCGTCTACTTTCTTAAATAACTTTAAAACAATTTATTTTACAATTATAAAAAATATATTTGAGACCCTCATAGTACTTAAGCCCTTTCATTTGATATGTCCCACGGTATAGTTCGCAAAACTTTTTTTTTATTTTCTTATTTGGCCCCCAGAAGTGACCCCCATATTCAAAAATCATTTATTTACTTTACCCGTCCGTGTTTGGGTCACAGAAATTCATATGTGTACCAAATTTCAACTTAATCCGTCCATTAGATTCAGAGCAAATTGGCTGTGACAGACGGACAGACAGACAGACACACGAGTGATCCTGTAAGGGTTCCGTTTTTTCCTTTTGAGGTACGGAACCCTAAAAAATATCTTTGTTGTAATTAGATAAGTTACTAAAACAGAAAATCTAACGTTAACATCATAAAGTTCAACATTTTTAAATTGAGGCTCGTGGCACAGTATAGTCGGTGGCTAATTACTTCTACGAGTATGTGAATTGGTCAAATTTCGCTTGCACTTATTCTTTGCACATCGAGAATCGTCCTGCTCCCGCTTGCTCTGGATAGCAATACAGAATTGATTGATACTGATTGATTTTATATATTGATTATTATTTATTGTTTTTTTTTTTTTTGTGAATGTCTTGTAAAATTAATGAACAATAGAAATTAGTATAATTTGAAGCATGCCATTGGAAATAATTATTATACTATAGCATTAAATACCTACATTGTAATATTTTGCATGTCAAATATCTGACTTTGTATTAGGAACTCAACCACTGACTTTAAGACCAACACGGTACCTACACAACACGGACATAACACGGTAATAAAAGCACATCCGCCCAAAGCTTAACCTGTCTGAAACATAGCCTCAGCTTTAACTTCTATGTGGGTGCACAGGTACACTTCTGCCTACACCTTCGGGGATTACATGCGTGATGTTATAATATTATTATCCAATGGATGATAAAAAATTCAGAAACACTAAGGGCCTGTTTGACCTCTTACGATTAAGTTCGTATTAACTTTAGTGTTGCCCAAATTCAGTCTTGGTCTTGCAGTCTTGGTCTTGTTCTTGCGTTTTTGCAAGACCAAGACCAAGAACAAGACCGCGTATTTTTAGCAAGACCAAGACCAAGACTGACCGTGCAAGACTTGAGCAAGAACAAGACATAGCCTGCAAGACTCTTGCGTCTTGCAACTAGGACTTAGCGCTATTTCACTGAGTAGTTGGGTGTAACAGTTCGGTGTATAGGTAGGTACGCTTAGGAATTCTATGAGACGCAAAAAACTGTCATGTCAAAAAAATGTCAAACAGACGTCATCTGGATCTTGTCTTCAAGGCTTAGTGATAGACGAGTTGGAGGAGTACCTGAGAAAACCAAGAACTGCCAGCTCGGAAGACATTTTAGATTGGTGGAGGACGCATGAGACAGAGTATCCGATTTTATCAAAAATGGCCCGTGATTTTCTCTCAATACCTGCAACTTCAGTACCTGCTGAGAGGTTATTTTCTAAAGCATCATTAGTAATTAGAAAACATAGAAATAGGTTAAGTGATGAGTCAGCCAGATGGTTACTTTGTATTAATTCTTGGTCAAAAAAAATTATATAAAGTATCATAACCTAATGATAAAGCTGTTGATTTGTGTTGTATTTTATTTTTTATTCAAATAAATGATAAATCGTAAAACTCTTTTATTAAATTTCTTATAAGTTGAGGGTTCAATCTCTTTCTAGACAGATAAGTATTGTTCTTTAAAATACAGTCAAGTTATTGTAATTAATTTGTTTTTTTACATGTTTTAGCAAATGTAAGCTTATAAATCATAAATGTTTATTAAGAAACAGTTACTTCCATGGAAAACGACATATAGGTCAGTTGATTTTTCGAATTTCTTATCAAATCTTCAGTTATTTATTAATCTGCTTGATCTTTACTATGGCTATGTTAATTCAAGCTCACAATGTTCCAATTCTAATACGTTTTTCTAAGATTTAAAGTAAACTTTAATAAATAGTAATAGACTAATAGGTAATTGCAAGACTTGCAAGACTCTTGCTGCAAGACCAAGACCAAGACCAAGACTGGGAGCGCAAGACCAAGACCAAGACCAAGACCAGGTGTATTGGCGCAAGACCAAGACCAAGACTGGCTAAGTCTCGTCTTGTTCTTGCATTTGGGCAACACTAATTAACTTACTTGACAGATAATTTCATAGAAATTCTGTTCCATTTTTGAATTTATTAGGACATCGTGAAATATGCCCTGAATATTATGACCTTCAACTTAATACTTACCACACACATCGCTACGATTGCTCGGAAGTCGCATACGGATCGCAGTCCCGACCGCGACGCCTCGCCAGAGTCGAGATTGCTGGGTAATTGCGTACACGCTGCGTTGAACGTCGCCCCACAAAGTATGGAAGAGGATTCTTTTATGAAACGTATTTTTATTTTATTAACCGACCTCAAAAAAGGAGGTTCTGTATTCGACCCGTTTGTATGTAGGTATTTATGTATGTATGTTTGTATGTCTGCGGTTTTCTCAAAAACTAATGAACCAATTTTGATGATTCATTCCATCCATGTAAATACTCATTTTGCACAAAGATTTTTCCCTTACAGAGGAAATGAGCTATTTAATAAACTAAATAAGATAATTTCTATATCCAATTGCAATAAAAATGAATGTAAAAATAAAATTAAAAAATGGCTATTAAGATTAAATTATTACGAAACTGAAAAAATTATTGAAGTGGTAAGGTAGTTTTATGTTTGTATAACATATATATATAAATATAGCATGCATAGCATGTATATTGAAACATTCACACACACACACACACACACACACACACACACAAACACCATCATACACCACATACACCATACACACATTTAACATGTACCTACTCGCTGACTTATAATTTGCATAAAATATTATGTGATGGGGGGCCTGGAGTTCTATAGTACAGGCCTAGGCTTAGTTTAGACTCCAGATCTCCCACAAATTACATTTACGTAACTGTCAACCTGTATATTTAACTTTAAGATTGTTCTCGTATATAATGTGTAATTTGTGGAGATGAATAAACATTTTTATTATTATTATTATTTATTATTATTATTCATTAACGTGATCTACATCTTTCAGGAAAGTTATGTGCATAAATGTACTGTTTCCGGCTTTTCTAAGCGGATTTTTGATGATTCTTCTTGTCGTTCGTCATGGACTTATGTAAATGTAATTGTATAGGTATTCAACTAAAAAGGGAAAAATAAAATTACTTTTAAAAAGTAACTTCTGAAGTCGATATCTTCAATTCTTCAATGCACCTTAGCTTGGCACCGACTTCAGAAGCTGTTAAGTTGAAAGTTATTTTATTCGTTTTAGGTTTTTGAAGTCGGTTTTTTTCTTTTTTAAAAGTAATTTTTCCACCTGTTTTTGAAGTGAAAACTTCTTATGCGCATTGAGCGATTTTCGGTAGGGGAAATCATATGTGTTCGCGTCACGTCACGCGACATGTCAATGTGGCGTGTTGCGCTGTCAAGTTTCCACTCCTGTGGTAATCCCCCTGACTGAACTACGTAGACCAATACTTACCAGAATTATTCGATCTTCATATTAGGTGTTAATAGTAAAATATTCAAAAATGTTTTGCATGAAAGAGTGTGATTGCGAATTAATGTGTATGGAAGAGGACTCCATATTTTTCTTAGTATTTTTACAATGCACAGGGTGAACTTTTTAGATGCCTTAATATAAGACCTTATCTAGAAAAATGTGAATATACCTGGTTTGAGGAATTTCGCGGAGGAAGGCGCACGACTTCTTTCGCGTGAAATTTCTTGTTCCCCAACTCACCCCATCGCATCGCATCGCCTGCCCGCGCTATTACCTCGTTTTCACTTGGCGTTCTTTCTAACTTTTTTTCTTCTTTTTGTTCCGCTCCTAAGAGTCCTAGCGTAAAGTTAAATAGCCTATTATATAGCCTTCCTCAAGAATTGGGCTATCAAATGCAAAAATAATTATTAAAATCCGACTGGTAGTCCCAGAGATCAGCGCGTTCAAACATAAAAACTCTCCAGCTTTGTTATTCAAATTCAAATAATTTTTTTTCACAAACAATGGCATTTTAATTTAGACAAGCTTACAAACTATGTGAAACTAGCTTGTGAGAGACTGGTGCCTGTAATTACTCGAAGATGACTGGACCGATTTGGATTTTTTTTGTTTTATTCGAGAGGGTATACATCACAGTTGGTCCCATATAAAATTGATTAACTTTGCTTGGGTAGTTTTTGAGTTAGCTTCAATAATACGTATTTTTTCCCCACTTTTATATGGATGATGTTCTAGTTTGTTTTGCAGGTAGTGGTATTAAAATTTGTGTGGGGTAGGTACACTACTAAAAAGTCAAAAATAAAAACTTTTTTACAAAAAAATACAACCGACTTCCAAAAACAACACTACAAAGTGAAAAATAACTTTAATTTCGGAAGTCGGTGTCTAGTTAAATGTATTTTCGTTTTTTGCCACCGACTTCCGAAATTAAAGTTATTTTTCACTTTGTAGTGTTGTTTTTGGAAGTCGGTTGTATTTTTTTTATTATCTAAATATGAAGGGATAGGGTAACTGCTATAGTAATTGGCCACGCTTTAATAACTGGCGATTCATAAAAAAAGAAGTAGAAACAAGGAGAAGAAGCAAGCTCATGAATGAAAAGGACGAAAAATATTGTTTTGGTCCTTTTCATTCATGAGCTTGCTTGCATTAGCTTGTTTCTACCTCTTTTTTAATTAGTGGCCAATTACAATTACTAAAGCGTGGCCAATTACTACAGCAGTTATCAATGATAGACTCACAGATTATTATTATAGATTTAGCCCAAAGTGAATGAACTCCTTTAAAAGTCCTTCAAGAAGATCATATTCCACACTAAGTTATCCTCAACTTGCCTTATTGTAGGTACCACGCCAAATTGAGCAGTAAGGAGGACGAGTAAGCACCCACTTTGATGAAAACAATCTTAACATCTTGGACCGTTCTCACTAACCAACTGTGATCGACCAAAACTGTCGAATGTTTGTGTATTTACATAACTTAATTAAGGCGTCGATAACCGACTTTTAAATGGATTTTAAACTGAAGGTCACGTCTAAATGAGTATTGTTTATGTGTTTTTATAAATGAGTATTGATTTGGAAAAATACATGTCAAATTAGAGCATTTTTTTAATAACCTAATTTGTGAATATTTTAGATTATGTTTATAAAATAGTGTAATAGTGCATAGTGTAATTAATTTGTAAAATTATGTCTAACGCGGATAAAAAACTGAGAATCACGCAAAACTATCAAGCGTATCTTAACCGACTTCAAAAAAAGTAGGTTTCTCAATTGGACCGTATTATATTGTTTTTTTTTGTGTGTTCGCGGATTACTTCGTCGTTTATGAACCGATTTTGATGATTCTTTTTTTGTTGGAAAGGTGATATTCAAGAGTGGTACCATCACAAGAAAACCAGGAACTGATGATGGCATCCCAGAGAAATCGAGGGGGACCTTCAAATTTTATAGGCCCACCTAAGTATAGCGATTTTATAGTAACTTGTGCATTTACTCCCGGAAAGCACCATTTGATGAAGTGGAACTGATGCGGAAGATCACAGATGGCCATCGGAACTACTCAATAGTTATGTATTTCACGGGTTGCGATTTGATTATTGCTAAGCAACTCTTATGCTCGTCACAATACATATGTTGAAGAGGAGCTGATGGTGACTTCACTATCAGTTCCAGTTCTCCTGGTTCCTAACTGGGAGAACTCCTCAACAATTAACGTCCTTGTATCGGGAAAAGCAATATTTTGTAAAAGGTGATGAGGAGTTGACATTAGGCTATTGTAACTTAGATAAATTACAGACTGACCCACTAAAAAGTGAAAAATAAAAAACTTTTTTACAAAAAAAAAAAAAACAACTGACTTCCAAAAAAATACTACAAAGTGAAAAATAACTTTAATTTCGGAAGTCGGTGGCAAAAACTAAAATACAGATCCAAAGACACCGGCTTCCGAAATTAAAGTTAATTTTAACTTTGTAGTATTTTTTTGGAAGTCGGTTGTTTTTTTTTTTTGTAAAAAAGTTTTTTATTTTTCACTTTTTAGTGGGTCAGTCTGTAATTTATCTAAGTTACAATAGCCTAATGTCAACTGCTCATCACCTTTTAAAAAAGAAAAAAAAGTTTTATTCTGAAACCTGCACCATTTTAAAGATTATTTAATTATTTATCTTTTAGTATACGTGTTTTATTAAAACATTTTTTTTTTATATAAATTAATAATGCGTCCAATTTGGGACAGCGCTCCTTGGATGGGCGAGTCCAATTACCTACTGGCTGGACATAAGACACGTTGCGTGAGCTCAGCACAGAACACGCAAGCTAACTACTCAAGGCCATTGCCATATATCTGCGTCTTAAATGAGAATTTAACAACAAACAGTTTGGGATATTGTATTAATTGGTAAAAAGAGCACTTATTTTAAATTAGCTTTTTCCAGCGGCTTCGCCCGCGTGGAGTCTGAAATTATCCCACGGGAGCCGTACATTTTTCCGGGATAAAAAGTAGCCTATGTGATTCCAGACTATAATCTATCTCTGTGCCAAATTTCCATCCGTTCCGATTAAGATCCGTTCAGCCGTTCTGGAGTGATTGGGTAACAAACATCCATCCATCCAAACTTTCGCATTTGTAATAGTAGAAACAAGTAGTACAATAAGATTCTGATGTAAGTAGGTAACATTATTAAACACTCTCTCTCTCTCTCACATAAGTATACCTATATGAAATAAACTGCCTCGTTGGGCTAGTGGTCGCAAGCACTACTGCTGATTCCTGGGTCGGGCAAATTTCTATTAGGTTTTCCATCTGGAATTTCAGTAGCAGCCCGGAGTCTGGATTTGTGCCCCGTTTCTGGCAATAGGATCGCCCCCTATTACATGGGACTTTAATATAGTAACTGGCGAAATGTGGGTGTAGGTAAGTACTATAGGTTCTAACACCTCTGACTAACGCTTGGCGAAATACAAGCGTGATGTTATATTATGAATGAAATAATGCCCTACGACGATGCGATGTTAGCGCGGGGATACCAATGTTAGCGCGGGGAGCAATGAAAAGCGTGGACTGTATCAAAATAAGGCTGGTGTTTTGCCGTCTAACATTACAGAATATAAGTTACCGGACAAACAATTAATAATTGAGTTTAAGAGAGGAGTGTCGTCCGTCGCGGTGGAGTCCGTGGAAGCGAGTGGTTATCGGGCCGAGCCGTGTCGCTGCCGCGCCGCTCAGCTAGTCGATGACGCGCTGATCACGCTGCCTGCGCGTGCGGACCGCATGCTGTGTTTTGTTGGGTTCGATTCCCAACATGCTGCCCGGGTTGAAGCGTAGACTTCAAAAATCTGGAAGGGGGCAAATATGAGTGGTGCCCACTAAATGATGGCCCTCGATGTGTTCACCTCACTGCCAGGGTAAATAGTCAGGACCCATCGAACATATGGTGTGCTGCCAAAGCTTTGCAGGTATTTCACGTTGCCATCAGAGACCTGTGGATGAGAGTAGAATTGTGGCCGTCCAATGGAAACAGAAGGAGTGAAAGAGGAAGAGTCGATAGGTTCTGAGGGAAGAGAAATGTGAGGATGGGAGTTTAAAACAGCTTTTATTTATGTGAGGCAGGTAGCCATTTCTCATAGCTAGCAAGCAAGGCTGAAGTATGAATGGGAAAATAAAGAATAAGAAGTCAGGAAGCGTATAGTGTGAATTCCGACAAATGATTGAAGAGCGGAAAAGCAAGCTTCACTAAATAGCACAGCAACGAGTTTGAAATGACAGGCTTGTGTTAAACTGCGAATAAAATTGGCAAAAATGATTGAATTAGATTGCGATGCCCTACTATGTTAAAAATCGTTAAGAAACCTCTTTTGAGAAAACAAAGGAATAAATATCGACACTTAAACACATTAAGAATAAAACCAACGCGCCGCAAAACAAAAAGGTTACGTTTCAATTTCAAAAATCGTACAAAACAAAATTCAAATTGGGAAACGCGCGAAAACGAAAATTTTAAGCGCATCGATTGGCTGAAAATGGCCCGTGGTTACGTGCCATTGGTCAAAGATAATGTTTGTGTGACTAACAATTTTGTGCGGGGGAGATAAACCGAAACACGACCGCAAATGTTGACAGAAGCTTACAAGGTATAATACAAATGGAAATGAACTCAATCACCTAAGCTTATAGTAGGTTTTTGCTTGGTCTTACTGTTATAGTTGGACCAGAAATGACGAGTGTGCGATGAAAAGAGATGGAAAATTAGACGCGAAAGCCTTTTTGTCGGTTGCAGGAGGGAGATCGGTTATTTATTAAAGGGTTCCATTACATGGTATGAAAATAAAAGAAACTTAAAAACATAGAAAAATATTCGGATTTTCATTTTTGCTGTTAGGGTAAAAGCTCTCTGTTGAAAGCACGGAAGGATAACATAACATAATGCTTATTGGTATCTATATTTTTTAGCATAATATGAGGAAAAGACAAAAACAAACACCGAGTATAAGATTTAATTAAGTTCTTAGCTAATTACTACCTTCTAGAAAAGGTAACTGGAATCTTTATTAGGTAAGTCTTGTATCTAACTTTAACGCCACAGTTAATGGATAGGTATAATTATTAATCCTGCAGAGAACATATTGCCTAAATATCTCTTTAAAACTAAACATAACTTTTATAATGAATAGAATACGAAATACTTAGAAAAAAAAAATAGTTTTACCAAACGTTTTAATGACGAAAATATGCTACCAACATTGATGTATCAAGTTATCGTCTAAGCTGTCACTCATAAGTCATAACTGCCAAACCACTCAAAGTTAAATATATCGACATAAATTAAACATCATTAACATATCCAACCCCTTATTTCGTGAAATAATTTTATTATAATAGATAATTTAAAACTGCCCAAGTTCACCCCACCACTGGTGGGGGTTAAATGAGGAATGGGCGGAGCGTGAATTAAAGCTACACAATATAAATCTGTGCGTCTCTTTCGCACAAATGAGCAATCCTAATAGCAGTAAGCGGCTTACAATGGGTGTTGACACTCTCCCGTATTGCTGTCTCTTTTTGACCTGGGCTTATGGCAATAGAGTCGTTTCAATGGCCCTTCGTAGTTATAAAGGTATAGACAAGCATTGGAGGTCCACGTGAGATTTTGTAATCAGTGAATTGGCGCCTTTCACAAGTAGAGGCGCAATGTCCGCGCGTTTGACAGTTTGACGTTTCGTTTGGCGGGAAATATTATTGTGTGTTGACAGACACGCGGAGGTGCAAAGGCATTACGTATACAGCCAACGTTATACTGTGAACTTTTTGAAAATAATTCAGTGATGTTAGAAGCGGCCAGTTGAAGATAGTTTTAGTTATTGCTTATGCAATAACTTGGATTTTTTGTAGGAAGTAATTTAAGGTAAGACGACATAAAAATACTTTTTTTATTACTTACCAAACATTTTTACAAAACAAATACTTTAAGATCGAATAGGAAATCTCGTTTTACAAAGCTCTCAGAAAAAACTAAACTCGTATAAAAAAATACAGCAACGAGTATTAAGTAATCAAATTAGTTACATGATTGAAATACTTAATTAAGATTTTATTATCGCCATAAAAAATAAATTATCTGTCACCCAAGTATACGTACGGTCTCTGCAAATGAAACAATAACATGTATTAATTACTTCATAAGAAGATTTATTCTTATTCGACGGGGCTTATTTATTTTAAAAAAAACCGGCCAAGTGCGTGTCGGACCATGCACAATGAAGGGTTCCGTTATTCCGTAGTTGAAAAGAGTTTATCCAATAAAAAACTTAACATTGTAGTTGAAAAACATTTTCTCTCAACATTGATAGGTATACGTCACGGTCAATTGTCCAACTACAAAAAAGGTTTTTTATGTGATAAAATTACAAATTAACGATTTTCGGACTTTTTCCTTTACTTGTGCTGTGAGATCTTGCTTCTTGCCAAATTTCATGATTCAAGGTCAACAGTAAGTACCCTATAGGTTTTGGTTTACTTGCGAGTATCAAAATATGTCAGATAAATAGCCATATCTTTTTATTGCGATGACTAGAAGCTTAATATTTTATAGCTTCAAATTACCAAAAACCTACTTATTTGATATAATTTCAACTTGAAACTTCCAAACTTGGCGTTCCTGAGAAAAAGGGTCTTGACAAATTTTCATACAGACTGACGGACAACGGAGTTATCCTATAAGGGTTCTGTTTTTTTCTTTTGAGGTACGGAACCCTAAAAAAGCACAGCCACATCACATACAATAAACTTATGCTAGAAATAATCTTAATAATTGAAGAACTAATGTAGGTACATGACAATTAAGGCGTGTACGTACATAGCGCTAGGCTATACAAACAAACAGGCAAACAGGGTTAGGCTTACTTAAATGCCGCTTACAGATGAATACTCAATATTCAATCATCTAATGCATTCCATAATGTGTACTAAGGGTGCGGGAACTAATATGAGATCATTAATGGACCCTGTCGAGCATAGCAAAATAGGAGAGATGAAGCTTTAAAA
Organism: Cosmia pyralina; assembly: GCA_946251885.1. Taxonomy (NCBI): domain Eukaryota; kingdom Metazoa; phylum Arthropoda; class Insecta; order Lepidoptera; family Noctuidae; genus Cosmia; species Cosmia pyralina. Next base: position 15,834,375 of record OX276342.1, on the reverse strand, counting down.
CGTATCAGTCTTCTTAGCTATAGCTAATGTTATAAAGGTATTTTTAGGGTTCCATACCTCAAAAGGAAAAAACGGAACCCATATAGGTTCACTTCGTTGTCCGTCTATCTGTCGGTCAGTCTGTCTGTCAACAGCTTTTTTCTCAGGAGCGCGTGGAGGTATCAAGCTGAAATTAAATATCACATACGTAGGTATGTGGTCCCTTAGAGCTCTGAAAAATCAAGCTTCTAAGATCTAAGTCAACGCAATAAAAAATACGGCCATTTATGCGACATATTTTGTTACTCGCAAGTAAATCAAAACCTATATGGTACTTCCCGTTGACCTAGAATCATGAAATTTTGCAAGAAGCAAGGTCTCACAGCACAAGTAAAGGAAAAAGTCCGATAAAGTAGTTAATTTTTTGTGATTGCAATCTTAAATTGGCTGTTGGAGAATAGACCGTGATGTATGTCAAAATATGTTTTTTAACCACAATGTTAAGTTTGTTTTTGGGATAAATTCTTTTCAACTACGGAACCATTCATTGTGCGTGGTCCGACACGCACTTGGCCGGTTTTTTTCTGATAGGTAGGTATTATAAATACTGACTAATATTAAAATGAAAAACTATCTACGTAAAATTGCCTATATTGCCTTTAAACAGAAGTGTGCCAAAATTTACGCAATATTTGAATTAAATAGAAAACGCCGTTCTTTTCATTTTATTATAATTTATTTGTTGAATCATTAAGGACGCTCTTACAAATGGGTAGTCAAATCATTACTTTTTTACACAAAAGTATGTTTATTAAATAAAATGCTTTGCATTCTTGAAATGTGTTTTGGCCAAATTGTTGATAGATATGCATGGTACGATTCTGAACTGTAAATATAATTTTAAATAGGTGCATTTTCTCAATAAATGTACCGAAGTAAAAATTTTCAGTCCGGTACCTTTATTGAGAAAATGTACTTATCTAAATATTTGTAGTTCAGAATCGTAACATGCACATCTATCAACAATTTGGCCAAAAAACATTTTAAGAATGTAAAGCATTTTATTTAATAATCATGCTTTTGTGTAAAAAAGTAATGATTTGACTATCTATTTGTAACAGCGTCCTTAAGTACATAGGCTAGGGTTATGTATGGAATAGCATATTATATCTTGCAAATGGCCTCCACGGCTTAGCTGGCACATACGCATTCTTTTGTCGAAAATTTCCATGACTTTTTTGCATAAATTTGACTGAATTTTGTTGATGCAGCGTTGAATCTCTTCCTACAATGCACGGGTGGTTGTGGGCTTGTTGATCTTTGACTTCCAATAACCCCTTAAAAAGAAATCTACTCGTATTAAATCACATGATCTAGGGGGCCAATTCTGATCACCAGAACGAGAGAGTAACCAGGAAACGTCAAAAGCAGTAACCGAATTCTTTAACAGCTAAGCCGTTGAGGTCATTTATCCGAAATGCTATTCCATACATAACTCTAGCCTATGTATTTAGGATTAAATAAGAAAATGACAATAAAATAAACTGTGTTTTCTATTTAATTCAAATCTTGCGTAAATTTTGGGATACACGATATATCATGTCCATTTTCAATTTTTGAATCAATCAATCTGCCTAGCCTTTTCCCAACTATGTTGGGGTCGACTTCCAGTCTAACTGGATGCAGCTGAATACCATTATTTTACATGGAGCGACTGCCTATCTGACCTCCACAAACCATTAACTGGGTAATACGATACCCCTTGGTAAGACTGATTGTCAGACTTTCGGGCTTCTGACGACCCGTAACGACTGTCAAAGATCCACGAATGACAGCCGGGACCAACGGCTTAACGTGCTTTTCGAGGCACGGAGGAGTCTCGGTATGTAAAGATGGTCACCCATCCACGGACCAACCCCGGCAAGCGTAGCTTAACCTGATGGATCGACCCATGCGGCTGTTATTACTTAGCCACGAGCTCCTCGCAATTTTTGAATACAAACCTAATTAAATTAAATTAAATTCAAATAAGTATTCCCTGAAATCTGCCATGTGGCTTTTACTTCTACTTCCCGTGAAGAAGACTACTTTGAAAATTATTTAAATATCTACTTATAGATCGCAGAATGTTCCTTATGTGCTGCTAATAACAAGTCACTTTGACACCTTGTGCCTTTCTCTTCCTTTTGTTTACGTTCCCTTACCTACATTATATGCAAATAAATATTTCCTGTTCTGTTCTATTCTATTGTATAGATAAAATATTTTCAAACGTATTCACAAAAAACTCGGCGGTACTTCATGAAGACCTTAAATTCATTAATCCACTGACAGACAACGCACAGCCTGGACAGCTGGGTCTAGAAGCATGACATTTTGCACAAGTTTCTTTTATTACAAAGGTTAGCACTAAGAAAGGATTTTTGAAAATTCATCCCCTAAAGTAGTTAAATAGGGGATGAAAGTTTTCATCGAAGTTCGTCTTTTTTGTCGATGGGAAATCCCTTCGGGCACACGGCTTATACATACTCATCACTCATCATAAATCATCATCTTTTTGCAACCCAAATGGTTGTAGCTTTGAATATTATGCCGGGAATCTCTGCTAGCACCTATATTTGGTGATATTCAGACTTATTTTAACAAGTTCCTTTCGACGTTTTCCTTCACTAATGTCAATAATGTCTAAGATAAACTCAGAAAGTAGATATATGAATTGAAAAAGTCACATTGGTACTTGCCCGGATTTGAACCCACAACTTCGTGTATGAGATGCGAGGCCATAACCACTGGTTTGATAGCTTATGCCATGTAAAAGTGTTAGCCAGTCAGCATACGCGCTGACTGCCCACTTGCCCAGTTTACATCAGTGTAAATAGTCTATTTCAATTCAATAAACCCCATTGTATGAACTACTAATGATCTATGAACTGTAGACACCCAGTTTTAATACTTACTAATTGCTTAGTCCTCGTCGTTGTAACTGTTGGCTCTGTAGTAGTGACTGGCTCAGTAATTGTAACTTCCATAGCTATCAATTCTGTAGTTATTTCTTCATTAACAATCATTTCAGTATTGATTTCTTCAGCAGCTATCATCTCAGTATTTACTTCTTCATCAGCTATCGTTTCTGTAGTTATTCCGTCGTCAGCTGTTGTTTCTGCAATTTGTGTAGTATTTTTTTCATCAGATGCTGTTTCTGTAGTTATTTTTTCATCAGTTATCGTTTCAGTATTCATTTCTTGATCAGCCGTTGTTTCTGTAGTTATATCTTCATCAGATGTCGATTCTGTAGTCATATTTTCATCAGTTTTCGTAGTTATTTCTTTATCTGCTATCATTTTAGGTAATGTAGTTGTAGTCATTATACGAGGTATTCTTGTAAACTTAGTACCACGACTTACATAAACCTTATGTGCTCTTTTCTTGTTTACTATATGTGGTGCAGTGGTACTTTTAGCATGAATCTTTTGTTTCCTTTCCTTGTTTGCTATAATACTTCCGTTATGTAACGTAGTTTTCATTAATTTATTAGTTGATTTATTTGTTGTTAACTCAGTGTTATTACTAATATCAACAACTTGTTTTACATGCTTCTGAACGTCAAATATTTCAGTAGTATAATTTTCTAAATTTTTTAACACTTTAAAATGTTTGCTGGCTTTAATTAATAGATTTCTTTTGACATCGAATTCTTTCTTTTGCTTTTTGACTCTTTCAAACATAGCTTTTTTAAATTGATCAATGCTGATGAATGAATTAGGTATTCGGGCTTCTACTGGATTATTTATATATATGATAGGATCTTCCCTTTGTGATCTCCCTTCTAATTTTAAATTGTGTATTTTCACACCGTCAACATCTTTCAATTTTTGCACATGTAACGTATAGTGCGAGTGCCCGTCGTTTGTGAAAAATCTTCGTGTTATGTATGTTTTTCCTGCAACAAATAAAAAAATAACAAAATAATTCATGCTTAGTAATATATTTCTGTGTTCATCAGTTTTTCCTAATTCTATGTTTCTGTATCGACGGATATCATCATCATTATTTTATTCCAGTTTATTTGGGGCCGGCGCAGCATCTCTTCTTTTTCCATACTTTTCTATTAGTCATCACCTCAGTTAGTGACCCCTTTCTCCTCTTCCTCCTCCTTTTTCCCCATTCTTAGTCATATCATCTTTCACACAGTCAATCTATAATTTGTTTGGTATACCCTTACTCTTATAATCATCCTCATTCTTACTCAAAACATTTCTCCCGATAACTTTCTCATTCTCCACGATGTTGGAAAAAAATAATCAGAATATTACTTTACCATTCTCGAAAGCATCTTTATACATAGAGTGCAATTTCTCGATCAAGGTATTTAATTTACTTTCTTGTTTACTTAAGTCTCCAGCGTACACATTGCAATAATCGATATGTATAAAATACACCATAAATAATATTTGTATATAGAAAAAACTATACGTTTTATTCATTGTATCTGGAATGAATTTCAGAGGTAACTGCGTCTTTATAAGTTTATTGCATGAACGGTTCAATGAAAATTAATTATCGATAAACCCTATTAAAAGAGAGAAACGCACGCAATGCTGAAACATAATGTGAGTTTTAACTATAGCTGTGAGCACATAATATATACCTAATGCCCTACTGAACACATGCGTGGCAGGAATAATAGGTATTTTATTAATGTTTGTTACTCGTCAATGTTCATATTTACGGGAGGATGTGGCAGCAGAAGTCCTGCACCCCAATTCTGTAACACACTTACAATCATTCTTCGTTTGCTCAAGAAAGTAAATTATTTTATATAGGGTGACTGGTTATTAGTGACCGATACTTAAACACATGATTATACTCATGATAACAAACAACTTTTACTATGGGACCAAACCTGAAATCGCGAAAAAAAAATCAGCTGCCTTATACATTCATGTTCGCGTAACTCGTCAAAATGTAGGGAGCAGCTGATTTTTTTTTTCGCAATTTCAGGTTTGGTCCCATAGTAAAAGTTGTTTGTTATCATGAGCACAATCATGTGTTTAAATATCGGTCACTAATTACCAGTCAGCAGTATATTGCTCTTGGATGAAGAGAAGATATTTAATCATTATAATATAAAGAGCATCATTTTTTTGGTTGAAGTATCTCTGAAGCTAATTATTAGATTACAGTCAATGATATTATATGTAAAAAGACGTAGATAGGTTACCGACCCAACATTCGGTGTTCAAAAACGGCACAGTTTCGTACGATTAGATGACATGTGGAAGTAGGACGGCATGTCTTAATTATCGGGAGCGAAAAAGAGACAAGACGACGAAAATGTGGCTAATTAGCCAGATTTTGACGTGCCACTTGCGGAGCGTGTAACCTATCTACCTCTTTCTACATATAATATCATTGATTACAGTAGGTAACGTTGCAGAGGATCTGTTATAGTTTAAAAAATACACCACTAATTTTTAATTAGTACAAATACTTAAAGGGCTCATTAGAGAAGGTCTTGTTATTATATATGTAAAGTCTCAATAAATAATATTCATAAACAACAAAGTTATTAGCGTTTGTTTATATCCCAAAATGTCACTCAGTTTATGGAAATATTGTACAGGCTACCTAATAGTATTCATTAATCATGGAAAAGCACTGCACGTAGTATTTTCTAGTAGCAATTGTAATGAAACATTGATTCAATTATGAAAAATTTTTGTGGACAATTTTGGGATTTCATTTTTTTGATTTTTGACTACACAAATATGATCAGTAACGGGTAAGGATAGAGCCCCATTTTTTTTTTGTAATAATTAAAAAATAGCAGTGTATTGTCAAATCCAGTCGCTAATAGAGATATTAGAATCAATTTTTCAGCTATTCATGTTACTGTTGTTAGAGACCATTCATTATGATATCTATCTATAAACAATCGAATGCCGTGGCTTAGTCTCGCAAAAACTCGAATATGGCTCGACCATTTGGCAGATTTTTTTTTTGGTTTTGTTCGTCTCATTACTGGGGTGGTATATGAAAAAAGAAAATTAGAAAAAACCCAAAAAAAACAGCCGAAAAATCCAAATTGAACTTTTGACAGGACAACGTCTGTCTGGTCAGCATACAATAAATATCTCGACATGATGTCGAGGTTTTCAAATAAAATAAAAGCATTGACAGTCGTAATTCAGATAATCATCTGGATATCTAGGTTACATGTAACTTTTAGTTGGCAATATTCAGTGCGATATCTAGGCAATTTTTTATCCTTTTAAAACGTGCGATGCAAAATACAATACCTACACACCGTTTTCTACAACAGGATTTTTTGTTTCATCATAATTCACGAGTTTTCCAAACTTGAGTCGGATGCGCCGGAAAATAATTATACTGTCCATTAATTGTCAGAAAAGCCGGTGAATACACACACGTGACTTCCTTAAATCATAGCCATTTTATGATTAAATTTTTGAAAGATAGTTTATTTCAGAATTTGTGATAGAATTTTTGAAAAGATAGTTTATTTCAGAATTTGTGATAGAATTTTTGAGAAGATAGATTATTTCAGAATTTTTGATAGAATTTTTGAAAAGATAAGTTTATTTCAGAATTTGTGATAGAATTTTTGAGAAGATAGATTATTTCAGAATTTTTGATAGAATTTTTGAAAAGATAAGTTTATTTCAGAATTTGTGATAGAATTTTTGAGAAGATAGATTATTTCAGAATTTGTGATACAATTTATGAAAAGATAGTTTATTTCAGAATTAGTGATAGAATTTTTGAAAAGATATTTATTTCAGAATTTGTGATAGAATTTTTGAGAAGATAGATTATTTCAGAATTTTTGATAGAATTTTTGAAAAGAAGTTTATTTCAGAATTTGTGATAGAATTTTTGAAAAGATATTTTTTTCAGAATTTGTGATACAATTTATGAAAAGATAGTTTATTTCAGAATTAGTGATAGAATTTTTGAAAAGATATTTATTTCAGAATTTGTGATAGAATTTTTGAGAAGATAGTTTATTTCAGAATTTTTGATAGAATTTTTGAAAAGATATTTTTTTCAGAATTTGTGATAGAATTTTTGAGAAGATAGTTTATTTCAGAATTTGTGATAGAATTTTTGAAAAGATATTTTTTTCAGAATTTGTGATACAATTTATGAAAAGATAGTTTATTTCAGAATTAGTGATAGAATTTTTGAAAAGATATTTATTTCAGAATTTGTGATAGAATTTTTGAGAAGATAGTTTATTTCAGAATTTGTGATAAAATTTTTGAAAAGATAGTTTATTTCAGAATTTGTGATAGAATTTTTGAAAAGATAGTTTATTTCAGAAATACTTAAACCCTGATGTACTCTTACACATTCACTACTGATTTAAACTTGTTAGATATTTACAAGCAAAACAACCCAATGAATTGATAGCAACACTATAACATCATAACACAGTCAAGTCATTTATTTGCTTTAAATGGTGAACAGCAGGAGTTCGTGGCTAAGTAAAAACAGCCGCACGGGTCGATCCATCTGGTTAAGCTACACTTGCCGGGGTCGGTCCGTGGATGGGTGACCATTTTTACATACTGAGACTCCTCCGTGCCTCGGAAAGCACGTTAAGCTGTTGGTCCCGGTTGTCATTCCTTACGGGTCGTCAGGAGCCCGAAAGGCTGACAACCAGTCCTATCAAGGGGTATCGTATTACCCAGCTACTGCGTTGTGGAGGTCAGATAGGCAGTCGCTCCATATAAAATACTGGTATTCAGCTGCATTCGGTTAGACTGGAAGCCGACTTTAACATAGTTGGGTAAAGGCTAGGCAGATTTATTCAGACTGTTTAGCTAACTTAGGTACCTACCTACATATTATATATTAACTCAAAAAATACGTATTGTAGAATCCAAAAGTCCCCTTACATCGTCCTAATCTTCACGCTTGGCAGGCGGATCCGTGATGGCAGTAGGTACACGGTTACTGCCACATAGGATGCCCACAACCCTCCTGATAATCTCTTAATCACCTCTTACAACACCCATGGGAACTGAAGGGTGGTTTGTGAAACTGTGCTCGCTGAGGATATTATGTCAAAAATAAAATAGGTACCTACGTTTGTTTTTCGTGGAAATATTCTAATCATTTAAACATAAATAACAGAAACTGTTTATGTACACATAACACTCAAAGGAAACAACTTTGGAAACAAGAATAAAGAAAGATTGAGTACAAAGTTACTTAGCCGACGTACGCACGGGCGTAAAAATATCGCGGCGGGATTTTATCGCGCACTGGATTTTCAACTCTCGGTGTCGAGCCGAGCTTCGAGAATTCAACCTAACAACAACACAGTACATCCCAGAGCGTCGAAAAAACACACGTGTTGGATTTTCAACTCTCAGCGCTAAGCAGAGCGTTGAAAATCCAGTGCGCAAAAAAATCGTGCGAACGTCGGCTTACTGTTTGTTTCTTAAGAAATTTATGCCAGCAGACCTGCGGCAGGATAGCTTGATGCAGAAATTAACGTTAGAGGGTTATGTTTGGCAGAACTTTACTGTGTTTATTAGATTACATCAAGTCTGTATTCCATGAAAGCGTAGGATGGAGTGTGTCATAGGCAGGTATAGTTCGATTCAAACTTTAATGGCGACTCGGAAGTTAGCTGCGAGTGCAGAACTTGCAGGTACAGTCAAGTCGACAATAATTTAGGCTCCATTTAGTTAAGCTCGATTAAGTTTTTTTTATTTATGATTTAAGATTTTTTAAAGATTTAGCTCCATTAAGTTTGAATCGTAAGATACCTGCACTCGCAGCTAACTTCCGAGCCGCCATTAAGATTGAATCGAACTACTACATCCACATTTTTTTATTTAATTTTTTTTCGATAATAACAGCCAAGACCTACTAATAAAACCCACTAATAAATAAAACTAACCTACCTACTAATAAATAAAACCAATCTACTTAAACTTCAACGGTTCAGCTTAAATTAATCGATATGTTAGGTATATATCTGTCGGCGGGAATCGATTGCCGATTCCCGGCCACCGTAGGCGCGGGCTTGCGGACGACGAGTAATGGGCAGCTCGCCGTCCGGTAAGGACCAGGCCCGGGTCGACGGCGCGTTGTGTTCCACGCGCGCCTCAAAGAGATGTCAGCAGTGACGGGGTCAATTGGGCCGATGCCGCCGGGGTCGCGGGTAGTTCGAAAGAGATACCGTGGCCCTGGCACGGGCAGCTGAAGGAACATGGGTGGGTTTTAGTCAGTAAAAGTCTGACACGCCCTCCCGCTCTGCCCAGAGCGGGAGAAGTCATTTGATGCTTTCCCATCCACAGAAAAAAAAAAAAAAAAAAAGGCTTGTTATTAGCAAATTGATAATATGATGTGGTAAACTGTTATTTATAATTAGCCTGTAAGCCTTCCTAAGAGTAATAAAAAAAAAAAAAAACGGCCAAGTGCGAGTCGGACTCGCTTATTCCGCTTATAGCTTATAAGGGTTCCGTAGCAGCAAGTAACATAATATAAAAGTTCTTGTCTTTCGTTGTAACTTTGATCGATGTTTTAATAATAGACCGATTTATGACGTATTAAAAAAAACTACTTACTAGATCTCGTTCAAACCAATTTTCGGTGGAAGTTTATATGGTAATGATATATTTTTTTTAGTTTTATCATTCTCTTATTTTAGAAGTTACAGCCCCCATGTAACTTCTAAAATAAGAGAATTTTACGACTTCGGAAGTGTCTCTCGATCAAACTATCCAGTTTAGAAAAAAAATACATTAGAAACCTCTATATCATTTTTGAAGACCTATCCATAGATACCCCACACGTATGGGTTTGATGAAAACAAATTTTTGAGTTTCAGTTCTAAATATAGGGAACCCTAAAACGTATTGTTTTTTTTCTATTTTTATGTGAAAATCTTAATGCGGTTCACACAATACATCTACTTACCAAGTTTCATGACAGCAGTCAACCACGGTTTGCCCGAACCCAAAAACAATAACAAATATTTGAGTGAATCTAAAAATTAAAAAAGTCGGGAGGTGTCGTGGCACATCCGGTTGGAACGAAGTTCCTTTCGCTGTATATTATGTATTAAAACAGAGCCATGTAGTATAAGTTTGCTAAAACTTATTCTAGATGGCTCTGTATCAAAAACCTTTGACACTTGAAACTCGAGACCTTGAAACTGACTTTTTCGGGCATAACGCTTTCTCGTTACGTGACGATTTCTACTAGTCAACTCCTACCGCAAGCCGCGTTCAAGAACTTCGTTCCAATATTCAACAATGCTTATTGAAGCTCCTTCAAGATTTGTCGACATTTAGTCAGTGCTAAATTAACCCAAAACACAATATTTTTTACCTGCACTGCAGTTTACAGTTTTTCGACTTCTTACAACATTGCCATCCACCCGTGACCTACTAATATATGATCCCAGGTCGTCACCATAGAAGAGTACGGGGTATACACCATGCTGCCGGCGCAGCAGCTACCTCCCATCAGCCCCTGGCCCCCAGACGGGAACCTGCTGGACAGAATGGATGACCTGGCGCACAAAGGTAAAGGTAATGGTGACTATATACCATGACTTGCTACTTACCTATAGCTTAAGGTTGATAGGACGGTCTTTGTACTGCGCAGGAGTGTTTCGTCAGTGTCGAACTAAATTCTATCAAGAGCAGAGCCCTTGGTCATCACGCGATCAGAATTTATTGTAACTTTGATTTGGAAGTCCGGAGTGACACATGCGGTTTTAATTGTTTTTATAATACGAAGGATCTGTTTCATCATTGGTTGAGACAACAGAATAGGTTTAGCGCTTTTTTTATCTCTACTGCGAAGTACATTGAAGTCATTAGCTAGTGTTTGTTATGTTAAGATATTATTAGTAATTCCGCACCTTCCTCCCTTGACATAAATCATTGGAAAATTTGGTATTACTGTTTATCTAACTAAGCAGTAATACCACATTTTCCAATGATTTATGTATTGAAAGAGAGACTTGATTGAATGTATATCGTTGAAGGCAGAAATACTAGGAGTCTCTTTAATTTTCAGCAATAGATAATATTGTCTCCCTTTCTCCCTTCATGATTATACTCTATAACTCTTGTTATTATGAGGTCACCTCCGATTAAATGAGGTCACACTAAAACTGAACATAAATTAATAAGCTGGTAACATCGTAGTGAAGCAGCACAATAATCAGAGTAAACCGTAGTATAAAAATTGCCACCTCAAAACTTGCCACCTCAAAAATCCCAAATTTTTCTTGCCACTTATCATGTCTTAATGAAAGTAGACCATAGAATAAAAATTCAGCCCCAAAGGCAAAGGCCAATCACGAGAAACGTAGATGGTGGCAACTTACTGAAAAGAAACTATACAAAAGTTAGATCTTAGTCAAAAAAAAAACATTAGACCGTAGCTTGAATTTGACCTAAAAAGCCCATCACGTGAATCGAAACGCGTGATTAATTGGAGTAAGCAGTGGTATGGTGCGGCAGGTCACAGCGGTGTTAACCAGCTCGGCGGGGTGTTTGTAGGAGGCCGGCCGCTGCCCGACTCGACGCGCCAGAAGATCGTGGAGCTGGCGCACTCGGGCGCACGGCCCTGCGACATCAGCCGCATCCTGCAGGTCTCCAACGGCTGCGTCTCCAAGATACTCGGCAGGTCTGTATAATCTTTGTAGACAGTGGCAGTGTGAGAGTGTGGTTTAGGGACTGTGAGAGATAAAAACTTGCCAGATATTTGAATAGACGAGGGGCATACTCCATTTTTTTAGGGTTCCGTACCTCAAAATGACAAACGAAACCCTTATGCCCTTACCCACTCGTATCTGTCCGTCCGTCTGTCAAATTTGCTTTGAATCTAATTGATACCATTGTGAATTTCTGTGACCCAAATACGGACGTGTAACGTAAATAAATGAATTTTGAATATGGGGGTCACTTTTAGGTGCAAATAAGAAAATTAAAAAAAAAAAATTGCTAACTACTGTGTTACATATCAAATGAAAAGGCTTACATTTGCTGTGTGGGTGTCAAATAGATTTTTTTATAATTTTAAAATAAATTCTTTTGACGTTATTTAACAAAATTGACGAAAATTTACCATTACTCTCCCCTTTTTCCCCCCTTATTTCCGAACTACTCAGTCTAAAATTTTGATAAAAATACATAAAATAGTTCTATACATAAAGATTACACAAAGATTTATAAGAAAGCAAGGTCTTAAAATAACATGGGAAATAATCTCTCAATATTGTGCGTACATACTTACATTTGCAGTTGGGATGTATGGGAGAACATGTTTTTCAACTACAATTTTAAGTTTGTTCTTGGGTTAAATTCATGCCAACTACGGGTCCCCTCATTATGCATGGTCCGACACGCACTTGGCCGGTTTTTCTCAACTGCACTCCCAAAATCTCCAAGATACTCGGCAGGTCTGTGTAACCTTTGTAGTTAGTGGCAGTGTGGGCTTGTGGTTTAGTGTAGGGCTCATGGCTAAGTAGTAACAGCTGCACGAGTCGATCGATCAGGTTAAGCTACGCTTGCCGCGGTCAGTCCGTGGATGTGTGACCATCTTTACATACCGAAAATCCTCCGTGCCTCGGAAAGCACGTTAAGCCGTTGGTCCCGTCTGTCATCTTAGATCTTCGAAAGACCGTTAGTCAGAAGCTTGAAAGTCAACCAGACTTACCAAGGGGTATCGTGTTATCCAGTAACTGGGTTGTGAAGGTCAGATTGACAGTCGCTCTATGTAAAATACTGGTATTGCTGCATCCGGTTAAACTGGAAGCCGATCCCAACATAGTTGAGAAAAAGCTAGGCAGATGATGATGACACTGAAAATTGCAATTCAATTTAGGAAAATTGATTGTCATTTTGACTGTAAATATTCGCACCTAAACCACAAAGATTCAAATTAACATTTTAAATCAGATATTCATACAATATCAGATGCAACCAGTAACATAAATAACAAATTATTATTTTTAATTAAACCCCGTCTCCGTAACCGCAAAGTCATAGTGTAAAAAAATGCCTTGACGTATTATAACTAGATAAAAAGCTGAACTTCTCATATTACCTACCCGTCACTACTCTGTGCCGTCACCTTGCGGACAGCCAGTCACGGTAAACCATGGGGCCGGTTGAAACATACATAGAATAGTAAAGGCATTTTATGATGAAAATCCTAAGTAATATTATAGTGTTGTTTGTTTGTTACGCTTTCACGTTAAAACGGCTGAACAGATTTGGATAAAATTTGGCACATGAGTAGACCATAACCTGGAGAAGGACATAGGTTACTTTCCATCCTGTATTGCAGACGGATTCGGGGCAACAGCTACTATGTAATATAATAGAATATCAGCGACTGTGGAGTTGAAAATATTCATGAACGATGGTGATAGCCAGACCTCTCTACAGAAGAAGAAACCATTTTGTACCTACCTAATAGGTATAAGGGTTCTCTTCTTATCATAAGTAAAAATTTTCCATAATCAATTCTATAAATCTTCAGTAATCGTTCTTCAACCGAATCCCTTAACTTAACCTATGAAACGCATCAGCCGTAAATTCCGTAGCTCCATAAATAAAATCCTTCCCGTGGTGGTGCTTGTGGTCAGACTAATGCTATGAGGCAGACTATTAGGGTAAAATCATCCCTGAATTTGTCATAAAACTCCTTCCATATTTCCTTAAACCACCCGCTCGCTTAACCTATGAAATACATCAGCCATAAGGTACACGAGTAGATAATAAACAGAGACCAAGCTTCATACAATCGCGTTGCGAGGCTATGTGTGACGTCTCGAGTTCTCGACGCGAGTAACCATATAAAATAATCATAGATTTCATTTTAAAAATTCAGCAATGTATCTGAAAATCCTGCCTTATCTACAGTGTTATGGATAATCAGAATTTTTATTAAAATGAAAACTATTGCAAATTCTAAAGTGTTACGCAAAAGTACAGACGGAGTAGACAATCAAGTAATCTTCCTGCACATATATTATATCTAACATTGTCATTGAAAAGTGTATCTATGGCAACACGTTTGTATAATGTTCTTATGCTTACCAGTTTAAAGTGAAAGAATGCTGTTTTTAGAACCTAGGAAAATATAGAAAGTGTATTGATGCGAACCTTCACCGCACGCAAACTTATAACAGCGCGATTGTACAAAGTTTATTCTCTGTTGCATACCTACTCTAGCACCATAAGTACAGTTCTTTCCGGGCCGGTTGCGGTCAGCTATGAGCCTGCGGTGGCGACCAGTTGCTAGAGGTGTACCTTACTGCATACCTCACATAGTTGTGTTCTTTGTTTAGTAGTTGTGGACGTATGGCCACTGCGGTTGTTAGATTTAGTTGGATGATGAAGTAGCATTTGGTGTTGTAAATGGAAAATGATCTCTTTTTATTTTTCTTTGGAAAAAAATGTCTTTTTTTAAGGTGTTTTTACTTTATCGTAAACGCATAACCATGAATTATTTGCATATATTCAGTAAATAATAATTGAGTCAGCTACTTTTTTAGATTTGTTTTTATTTAAAAAATTAAATTCGATTTTTAATCGATAATTTACATTCAAATTGTTTTTTTTTTTAATTGGATTACTTAAGTAGGTATAATTCTGTGACTTTATTTGTAAAGAAAATTTAAAAAAAAATACATATAAAAAGTGAAAGGATATTGATAACAACAATCGCACTTCCACTATCAAAAAAAAAAGTCTTCACTACCGCAATATAAAACGCGCGTCAGCTGGCGAGCAAAGCGTATAAAAAGTGCACTTACCTGGCATCGAACCTGACACCGAGCAGTCGCAACCTGATACCAACGACAGTCTGCCCACCCTCTGGTGAAGGGGACTGATGGTATAACCTGGTGACAGTTCAAAACCTAATTCTAGATTGACACTAAAGATATCTTTGAATTTGTTCCATGTATGCAGTCACGAGCATAAATACACTTACACAAGATTCAAAAGCGATTACTATAAGGTACCTATATGCTCGTGACGTACAATGAACGTATAGACGGTTCCTAAAGTATCTGTTAAAAATGTAAACAAATGGAACAGAAATTGAACCAGTAGATGCTGGATGCCAATTTGTGGTGCCACATCTTAAACCCGAAATTATTGTGGAAAATATGTTTTTCATTTAACAATTGAGGTTAATTTTAAAACCTCAATTATCGTCAAATTACAATTAATAGTATTATCCAAACAATAATAATAATTGCCTCCTCCGTGCCTCGGAAAGCACGTTTTAAGCGATTGTTCCCAGTCACACTGTACTCGTAACATGTCACAGTGTGACTCGTTGGGAAAAATTGTTCGTACTGTTCCTAACGAGTCATACTATAACATGTCACAGTGTGACTCGTTGGGAAAAATTACTGCCAGTAAATGAAATAATCAATGGCTGGGAGTACATCATTTCTCGATACGGAGATAGTGAAGATACAGGCACAAAGGTATACACAAAATATATGGAAAGACAGTGGCTTCGTGAAGAATTTTTAAAAGTGTGTTTTGTTTTTGGAGAAGCACACCGTACCACAAATGCTCTCGAAGCATAGCATAATAAATTAAATAAGATGATAGGGATGACAAACCCAAATTTTATTAATTTGGGCGTTCAGATATGAGACCATCAAACTTAATCTGCCTTGGGGTCGGCTTCCAGTCTAACCGGATGCAGCTGAATACCAGTATTTTATATGGAGCGACTGCCTATCTGACCTCCAAAACCCAATTACTGGGTAATACGATACCCCTTGGTAAGACTGGTTGTCAGACTTTCGGGCTTCTGACGACCCGTAACGACTGTCAAAGATCCACGAATGACAGCCGGGACCAACGGCTTAACGTGCTTTCCGAGGCACGGAGGAGTCTCGGTGTGTAAAGAAGGTCACCCATCCACGGACCAACCCCGGCAAGCGCAGCTTAACCTGATGGATCGACCTGTACGGCTGTTATTATTTAGCCACGAGCTCCTCAAATAATCAAACTATTTAGACGAACATAGATGAAAAACTGAATGCCGCCTTTGGCTTGATAAATTTTTGGTTTTCTCGTAGTCGGGTTTTAGTTTTTTTTTTTTAAATAATTTTTAATAAGTAGACGGAGAAAAACACTTGATTTATCACAAATCATCATTACGTAATCTAATCACGAATTTAAAGTAATAAATAAGTTCTTAACTCTAGTGGCGTAAAACCTCTAAAACATGGCCCACTGTCACAAGACCTTGTGTTAATTCCAGTTGCACTTCTTCCTATACTCGTCTTTCAAAATATATTTTTTGCTCGTTTTCTTTTGGATGGTTTGTCTTGCTGTTGCATAATATTTCTGACAGTATATTGAGAAGAGTCTTCTATAATAATACGCAAGAAGTTCATCAAATTTGGGATTTTTATCCCTATCATCTTATTTAACTTATTATGCCATGCTTCGGAAGCAATTGTGGTACGGTGTGCTTCTCCAAAACACACCACACTTTCAACAAAATCAAAATTTAAATATTTTGATTTTTTATTTTGGCCGCTGCTAGAGGCGGTGGTGAGCAGTGGTGGCCCAGTGGTAGCATTATAGGTCGTGGGTGAGAACCCAAACAGGCACTTTACTTTGTGTAAATTATTTCATCACCACTGCTCTCAAAACGGTGAAAAAAAACATCGTGAGGAAACCAGCATGTCCTAGAACCAAAAAATTCGAAGACATGTGACATCTACCAACCCGCGCTGGGCCCGCGTGGTGGATTACGGCCCAGTTCCTCTTACAGAAAGAGGAGGCCTGTGTCACAGCAGTGGCAACATATTATTATAGGCTAATTATGCTATAAGCAGAGGCGGCATTGTCAACACTTTCCAATCGTGTCACAGTTCACGTTCACTCGCACTACGACATTAATCAGAATGTATTTATTTGTAAGAATGTAGTTTTTACATAGGTACTGTTACGTATGTGTATCAGTCTTTATAAAATATATATTATCTGTGGTATTTCCGGATCCTGTTGTCTTGTCACCGACTCCGATCGCTCGTCATGCAATGGCTGAATACACGATACATAAAATAGTCTGGTCGTCTTATTTATCTATAATATCTGGCCACCCGTCGTAACATGGTGTCAGAAGATACAGAAGAAAAAGAAGTCACAAAAAACCACAAAAGTAAGTGCCGCAAACAGTCAAAAAAAAAAAAAAAAAAAAAAAAAAAAAATTTCGAGTAAAACGTCGCCGCGTGGTCCAGCCCTAAAATGCCGGAAAATAAAAACGCAAATAATACAAGTTATCCCCTGCCGCCGAGTAATTTCAGCTTAGATATCAACAACTCGAACATGCCATTGGCTTGGAGAAATTTCAACACAAGTCTAGAGATTTACATGATAGCCAACAATCTAGAAGAACAACCAGACAAACGAAAGGTAGCCATTTTACTACAAATCATAGGCCCAGACGCTCTTCAGATATTTTACTCGTTTAACATACAAATTGACAAGATCACCTATAAGGATTTACTCGCCAAATTTGAAGACTACTTCACACCACGTGTCAATATTTCCGTCGAAAGACATAAGCTGTTCAACAGAAAACAAGGTCCAGATGAAGAAATTGAGACATATGCCACGGATCTCAAGAATCTAAGTATCCAATGCAATTTTGAAGGTCTTGCCGATGATATAGTAAAGGACATATTCTCATGGAACTTAAATTCATCTTGCTCGTACATCAGAGAACGTATCCTGATCGAGAAACCATCAACATTTGATGCCGCCGTCAGTCTCGCTAAAACACTAAGAAATACTAGGTTACAGGCTAAAGCTTTATCAAGCCAAGAAGTAAGTGTCGTTGCCAGTCGTCAATCGCATCACAGTCGCCAAACACATCGTAGTCAAGAGAGTCGCAATCAAAAAAGTCACAGTCAAAGAAGTCACAGTCGTCAAAGAAGTCATAGCCGTCAAGAAAGTCAAAGTCATCAGTCTCAAACAAGTCAAAGTCGTCAATCAAGTAAAGCATCGTCCAGTCAAGAACCTCAATCCAAACAGTCAACCAAGAATTGTTCCAGATGTGGTCAAGTTCACCGAACAAAATGTCCAGCCATAGGAGTCATCTGTAACAACTGCCACAAGCCCAATCACTTTGCCAAGTGTTGCCGCAGCAAACATGTGAGATCCATAGAAGAAGAAGAAGAAAGTACGGGTACTGATACTTATTTTCTAAATAGTCTTTTCACTAATGAGATTTCTGTCAGCAAAAAAAAACCCTTATCATACAACTTTGTCCATAAATAGTAAGAATGTAGACTTTTTACTTGATACAGGTGCTGACACTAACATTTTATCATTTAACTCTTATAAAAAACTTAATTTGCCATTGAGTAGTTTAAAGAAAAGTAGTCACAAACTATCAACCTTTAGCGGTGAAGTATTACCGACTGTAGGTCAATGCATTCTGTCTGTCACACATAACAACAAACTATACAATGTTAATTTCCACATTATAGATATACCCTGTAGGAATATTATTGGTCGCAACAGTTGTGAGAATCTAAAATTAGTTAAAAGAGTCCATAATGTCCAATTTCATGAGTCACTCAATGTATCACAGCTTGACAAATATAAAGATCTCTTCTCAGGAATAGGTTGTCTTAAAGATTATGAATGTCATTTGTCAATGAAGCCTGATGCTGTACCGTCTATAGATGCCTGTCGTAGAATTCCATTCAGTCTCTTAGAACAATTAAAAGAAGAATTAGCCATGTTAAAAAAAAATCAAATTATAGTCAAAGTCGAGGAACCTACTGAATGGGTAAGCTCAATTGTAATTGCATCAAAGAAAAATGGTAAACTACGCCTGTGCATTGATCCAAGAAAACTTAATAAAGCCATTATGCGTCCTCATTATCAATTTCCAATTATTGATGAAATTAAATCCAGCCTCTCTGGTTCACAATATTTCACTACCCTAGATGCAAACAAAGGTTTTTATATGCTAAAGTTAGATGAAGCTTCCTCAAAACTATGTACATTCATCACACCTCAAGGTAGATTTAGATTCCTAAGACTTCCCTTCGGGATAAATGCAGCCCCAGAACTGTTTCATTCCATCATGACAAATAGATTCAGTGATATTCCAGGAGTCAAAATCATGATGGATGATTTCCTAATTTACGGTCAAACTAAACAAGAACATGATTTTAGGTTAAAACAAGTCTTAGATAGAGCTAGAGAAATAGGAATAAAATTTAATAAAGACAAGTCTAATATATGTAAAAGTGAAGTCAAGTACCTAGGACACATCTTTTCTAAAGATGGTGTGAGAGTTGATGAAAACAAAGTGAAAGCCATTTGCAGTATGCCACCACCAACAAATGTCACAGAATTACAAAGGTTTTTAGGTATGGTTACATACTTAGGCTCATACATAGAGAATTTGTCAGATAAAACTTCTAATTTAAGAACACTTCTGTCTAAAGATAATGAATGGTCTTGGCAAGAGAGACATAATGTAGAATTTAATGAATTAAAGGAATGTATAACAAAAGCCCCTGTCTTGACATATTATGATCAAAATAAACCAATTACACTGTCAGTTGATTCGTCTAAAGATGCCATGGGTGCAGTGATTTGCCATGATAAACACCCCATAGCATATGCTTCAGCTTCATTAAGCTCATGTCAACAGTCATACTCTCAGATTGAGAAAGAGCTGTTAGCAATCCTATTTGGTTGTACAAAGTTTCACCAATATGTCTATGGTCGCCACACTTTAGTTGAAACAGATCACAAACCAATAGTATCGCTGTATAAAAAACCAATTTATAACATTCCACCCCGTCTTCAAAGAATAATGCTAAGATTACAACCATATGACCTGAACGTAACTTACAAACCAGGTAAATATCTTTATGTAGCTGATACTCTGTCTAGAGCAGCTTTACCAGAACAGTCATTACATGATCTAGATTCTGATCTAGATTTACATGTCAATTTAGTCATTAGATCACTGTCAGTTAGTCCAAATAAACTTAAATCTATTCAAGAACAGACTTCCCAAGACAATGAATTGTCACTCTTAAGTAAATATTGCATAACAGGTTGGCCTGAACATAAAAAATTGCTTCCAGACATACTTAGGCCTTATTTTCCTTTAAAAACCGATATACATATAATTAATGGTATTGTCTTCAAAAACAACAGTGTCATTATACCAGTAGCCATGAGAAAAGACATTTTGAAACAGATACATGAAGGTCACCAAGGTATTCATAGTTGCCAAAGATTGGCAAGAAATCTAGTATACTGGCCCAATATGTACTCTGATATAGAAAAATATGTTAATAATTGTCATAACTGTCTCACTAACAGACGCAGCAATTCCAAAGAGTCACTACAGCCCCATGAGGTAAAACCAATCCCTTGGAATAAAGTCGGAGTTGATCTATTTGATTTCAATTCAAACAAGTATGTCATAGTCGTAGATTATTTTTCCCAATATGTCGAGCTTGTAAAGCTAGCAGGTGGTTCTACTAGTAAAATTGTCATTAGTCACCTAAAGTCTATATTTTCCAGACATGGAATACCCAACATTCTAATTTCAGACAATGGTCCCCCATTTAACTCAAAAGAGTTTAATCATTTTGCTTTAGATTGGCAAATACAACATATTACATCAAGTCCCTATTATCCACGGTCTAATGGTCTTGTAGAAAGAACCATAGCCACGGTTAAAAACATATTAAAGAAATGTCTTACTGATAATACAGACCCTCATCTAGGATTATTACAGTATAGGAATACACCTAAAGAAAATATGTATTCGCCTGCCCAATTACTAATGTCCAGGACACTCAGAACTAAACTTCCAGTCTTAGAACAAACTCTGAAACCTAAAATACCTAACTACAGGTCTCTAACAAATAAAACTCAAATAAAAGTGAACAAATCACAGATTTACTATAATAAACATACTAAACCGTTGTCTTCCCTAAACATTGGTGATAAAATTTACTTCCAGAAACAGCCAGACAGTATTTGGACACCTGGTACTGTGTCAGACATAGGTCCACAGCCTAGATCATATACTATTGTCTCCCCGGAAGGTACTTTTCGCCGTAATCGCCAACATATCCTACAGCCAAAACATTCACCAACTGAGTCCGCTCCTAGTAGAAGAAGTTCACTTCAATCCCCATCAGTTCCACTTGACACTGATCCACCGTCGCCTTCCAATATACTGCCGTCGTCATCTCCATCTAATTATCAATCTCCTTGTACAAGTAATCCTGTCCAAGAATCTGAAACAAAAACAAACACATCACATACACCAAATAAACAAACTCAACACACAACTTATTCTTCATTCGGTAGAGCAATAATAAAGCCCCGAAGATTTTGAAAATTGGTCTAGATTAAGTTCTTAATTTGTACTTAGTTTTAATTTAATATACTAAATGTATTGTTTGTTGTACAAGCATTGTCAAACCTAATTTTGTTTTGTTAGTAGCTGTCAAAACTTAGTTAAGTCAATTTGATAGACGTCACTGTCAGAACTGTCGCAATGTAAATGTCAGTCAAGTCAACTTGTCACTTCTTAGAGATGTTCCGTTCCACTTAGTCTACTAGTATATAAGAATTTTGTTAATGTTAAAAAAAAAAAAAAAAAAAAAGAGTATACTTACGTACCATGTTCCACGTAATGATTCCATTTTCTTTTCTTAATAAGGGAGATGTTACGTATGTGTATCAGTCTTTATAAAATATATATTATCTGTGGTATTTCCGGATCCTGTTGTCTTGTCACCGACTCCGATCGCTCGTCATGCAATGGCTGAATACACGATACATAAAATAGTCTGGTCGTCTTATTTATCTATAATATCTGGCCACCCGTCGTAACAGGTACGAGTATGAATGTTTAGAATCCCATAAGTTCAGTAAATTCTAATGACATATAGAAACTGACGGCTTTGAATGGAGGACCGTGACAGAAAATGTGCGCTCAACGCAATTTTGGCGACACGAATTTTATTAGTACTATCACAGTATAATAAAGTAAGCAGTATTACCACTACGCAACAGTTCGAGCGCGCGGCAGTTACGCACGGACGGACACGTATTTATCTACCGAGTGGCCGTAGGTAATTAATTCAAGGTCACTGCCCAGATGAACTACTGCAGCTTTATTATTCTGTGGTACTACCGTCTCTACAGTCCGTTTACAGCAATTTTACCTGTGATGTTGCAACTTTATCGAAATCGCAGTGATCTCTATAGTCGTAGTAATAAGGTTGCTATTGGGTTGCTGCCATTGCCAAGACTGTAAAAATCACAATGATCTTTATTTTCATTGAAATAAGGTTGCTATTCGGTTGCTTCTGTCAGGGTAAAATAACTGTGAAAGGACTGTAGACGCTGCCGGCAATGAGGGTTTTCTGAAATGACGTTCACTAGGTGGCAGCACTGAGACGTCAGGTTCGCTGTCCAAAGTTTCAAAGAGCCTATATTTTCTTTAGTCGTGACTCGTGACTGAATGATGAACGAATGAATGAAACGAATGATGAAAATCATTATACATGTTATATTCATTGTCGAAATGGAAGACCTCTTTTCAAAGTGGCGCCAACTGGTGGCGTGAATTTTCTTGAAAATCCTCATTCCGTGCTCTGTAACTAAGGTCGCTTTCAATTTAGACGTTTCGTGTCGGACTGCTGCGGTGCCGAAGCGGTGCGTTTGTCGTATTGCGCACGGACGGTCGTTTGTTTTCATACACGTGGCGTTTGCGACGTTGCCGTCCGGTTGTCGAGCGTTCGCGATATCGACGCCGCACTGTTGCCACACCGCGCGCTATCTAAGAAAACAAACGAGCGTCCGTGCGCAGTACGACAAACGCGCCGCTTCGGCACCGCAGCGGTCCGATACGAAAGGTCTAAATTGAAAGCGCTCTAAGTGCTTCAGCCAGTCTATTCATATCGGTCAAAATCATAACCCTCCTTTTTGCTTCACCGTAGTCGGGTAAAAATCTCACCATGAAAACTTAGCTGAAGTGAACTGTCAATAGTGTCAATCTAGTATCAAACGGAAGGACAGCTCACTTCTCCCAAGCTTCACGGAGAGATTTTTACAGAATACATCGGCAGTTCCTACATCTTTTGGAGACACATCCCTACAATCATGAACCCTTGTCTTAACCCTCTTTCTGCTACAGGTATTACGAGACGGGTTCAATACGACCCCGCGCGATCGGAGGCTCGAAACCTCGGGTAGCAACAGCCGAGGTGGTCAGCAAGATAGCACAGTACAAGAGGGAGTGCCCTTCGATCTTCGCCTGGGAGATTCGGGACCGCCTGCTGAGCGAAGGAGTCTGCACTTCAGATAATATACCTAGTGTAAGTGATATTATATTTATTTTATCTAAAGGCACACCTTCCCTACGATAATTCTGGGTCCACCGGTCCTTGATATGCACTGGTCTCTGCAGCCCCATGAAACATGAGGCTTCAGAGCAATGTGTAATGTAAAAACAACGGATAGCTGTAGACCCTATTTTAAGTCTTTAAAAATACTGACCCTTCCAGCATTATACATTTTGGAAACTGCGTTGTTTGTGAAAATAAACACACATTTATTTGAAAAGATATCTTCCACTAGAAAAACTACATTGCGCGCCCAATACGTAAATAAACTATGTCATCAAAAATGTAAGACTGCATTGATGCGAAAAAGTTTTTTTGGTATGGCACCTAAAGTGTTTAATAAAATTCCTGATGACATAAAAAACATGACATTATATAAGTTTAAAAAAGCTCTTACTAAATTACTATTTGACAAATGTTATTATACTGTAGACGAATTTTTTAATGACCAATTATTATAATAATTATTTTTACATTTTGATAATATGACTAATGACTATTTATTGATTTTATTGTATTTTCTTTTCATGTATTTAATTAATTTAAAATATTATTTTTTCTAAGATACAGTTTCTAATGACACCTAATGTGTCACTTATAAATTTGTATGTCTTAATTATGACAAAACATAGCGCACCCCCTATTTATGTAAACACCTATGCATGTAAATACCTGTTTCACAAATAAACTATTGATTGATTGATTGATTGATGATAGACAGAGGCTAGTGTGAATCTTGTGGTTCATTCGAGTAATCGAGTCTGGTCAAACCATGCTGGTGTCGGTGCATTTCATTCTTTCATTCATAAGAAAAATATTCAATCGGCAACGAAGAAATTATCTTTCGCTTTTTCACTTTCACGCGTGCGAAAGACTAAGCGATTGAAACTTAAACTACTTATACGGAAGAATAATGTTTTTCGGAAAACCTTCAAAACTAATAAGTACCTTTTGTTTTTTTTTTTACTTCTAAACACAAAGTTCTGACAACATCACATGGAATAAAAAAGCTCAATATAACTTTTTCATCATTCCTTTTTTTAATTTAAATTTTTGTAATTATACACCCACCTTTTCTTAACACAACCGTATCTGCAAAAATATCGAGATCAGACAGCTACACTTTACCGAAACGCCTTTCAGAAAGTATGAAAAATACGAAAGGGCGCCTCATAAAATACAATGGGGTACAGCACCCCCAGCTATACGGCGGCTATATACAGGATGCTATAACGCCTTATCTTTCCCTGGCACTATACAGGACTCCCCTTTCTCCCCCCTGTCCCCACCACTTGGCGGCAAAACAATATGACGTTATAACTTTTTTTTCTTCATTTTTTTCCCTTTTTTGAATACGGGGCCGCTCCCTACTGGGACATCCTTTAGACGTCGATACGTCTTCTGTTATAGAGGCTGCTCTTTGCGAGAGATTTTTTAATAAAAAAACCATGTAGGCTGGTTCTATTTTTTTTTTAATTTTACGAATATTTTCCATCGTTGGGAAAAGTTGTCGAAATTGAGCCTGAAACGAATAATTTCATGAAAAAAACGATTTTCACTAAATGCAGAAATGCTAGAACTAACAGTTACGTACATTTATCTAAAAAAAAATAATCTTCCGTTAATAAAATTAAGGCAAATCCCCAGCTACACATAAATCCACATTGTAACATCATAACTCAGCTTTTACATCTATTTTACTTTATAGTCAATCTTTTATCAAGTGAATGTTAAGAGCGAAATACTGGCATGAATGCTAACCAGCCATTTACCTAACTCTTTCATAGTTATAAAAAAGCTACAAAAACATAAAGACGCTATAAAAGTTAACGAAGCGCAAAAGATACAGTAATAACACCGAGAACCTCGCAAAAATTACTCCGACACTTTACGACTTGTAGCACTGACTATTTATACAACACCCTTTAGCAACAAACGTCGCCCTTTAAAATACTTAACATAAATTAATTAAGATATTCGCACAATCATCCTGTCGCTGACGGTTTTAAGAAAAAATTAAAGAATATTAAGTACTCTCACCGAGGAATATCGGGAAAAACATAAAAACCGAAACAGAGGGAAAATTTCGAGACGGAAATACATATTTTTAATGAGTGCGAAAGAGTTGGCGAGCTATCTCTTTTTTCCACCGTCTAAAGGGGGAAGACGGGGCGATTTTGACACGACATGAATAAAGAAAATATGAAGGCTTTGTTGCCGTAAAAATTCCAGTACAGGGGATAAAGTCTTTAAGTTATCAGAGGGTACCGTTAAGGATCGTAGACATAGATGTATAGCCAGGTAGGCATAATATCGGAGTGAGGGCGTCTGATGTCTTCGTATTTATCGAATAGCGGGTTATATTGTGTTTACGTGGATTATTTAAGAGGTGCTTAACGTTGAATATATTAACGTCTACAGGGATCAATTCGGTGGCGAAACGTCGCGTTTTATTAACTCTGACGAGAAAGGTGAACGTTGTTTTATTAATATTCTAGTTCATTATAACTTTGAGTGTGTTAAATAAATGTAATTATTATGTGTCTAATATTTAAAAATAAATACTTGAGATTACCTTGATTCCGGAAGTTAGTTCGGTTGTGATTAAAATCATCGAATCATTGTAAAACAACTTTCTGTCACATTTACGAAGCTTGAGACCAATGTAGAAGTATCTAATTTGATTAGTTATTGTGTTTACGAAATATACGACTCTTAACTTGTCAAAATCGTACAGATGTTAATACTATAAATAATTAAATAATATTTGATAGTAACTGTAGTATATCTTAGAATTTATATTGCTATTTTAATATAACAGGTTGTTCGAAACGATTGATACAATACTGTCAGTTGATGTTTGATGGGAAGGGATAACTGGAAGGGGTGGTAGAATATAAAAAGGATTGTAATGACATTCTCGAGGCAGTTGCTCAGTGGATGTTCAAGTGGCTAAGTGCTAGTGCCGTTGTGATGTGAAATATATCTACCAGGTGTCATGTAAGTTATGTAATTTCATATTATACCTTAAATATTGTTATTATGTTGCTATTATTCTGAGTGATAGAATTAATTGTTTGAGATAACGATAAATTGTGGAAATATAAGAAATGTGTTGATAGAATACTATAATACTGTTTCCATGGAGTTTCTTGTCCTTCTTCTCCATGATGACCTAGTTTTGCGAACGGACAATAGCTTTCTCATTAAAGATGAATAATTATTGACAAGCCTAATTGAAATAATAAATATCTAGTCTTGTCTTTCTGTGCTTTTCTTTATGAAATCCTTCCCTTACACACCATGTTCATAATACTTTCATACACAATAAATAACCAATAACCATTCTGACATGTAAGGTTTGCTAATTGCGAAGTAGCTATATATATGCTTATAGTTATATATTATATCAAATCTAACATCAGAAGTGGGATAGTGCTCAGTCTCACATAACATATTTCTAATGAATTTTATTTTGCTATTTTCATGATCAACGTTGGAGCAATCGTGTTCTGCTGGAAACCATTGGTAACGGCGGGTCGTTGACTCAACCCTCGTCGTAACATGAAAACGTGCTGAGAATTGTATGGTCGAAAAAAAAATGCAAGTGATCACGGAAAGTTAATTTAAAATTGTTAATATTATTGCTCTGTTTATCACAAATTAATTTAAAAAATAGCTTTGGTGGAAACATTGCAAAATTGAAGTTGGTAATGTCATAAAGTAAATGAAACATAATTATATTTTTATATTATGAAAGAAATAGCGAATATCACATAACTTGCTGATAAACAAATATGACAAGGTTGAAGGTTATTAATAATTAGCTTTATTTTATTATTTTTCACTTTCAAAATGCTTACTTATAGTATTGTTAAAATAAACTTATAGTTTTGTCGGAACTGATCTGTGTTTCTTGATAATTTTGGTTTGGCTTATTATTATAACCTTTTACTAAAAAGTGAGGTACCAACAGAGTGACCATATTAAATATTTGCAATTATTTAATAGAAAATGTAATAAGGATGATCAATACAATTTGCAATGATATTGTCAGGTTGACCGAGCGGTATATTGTTTTGATTACTTATTTAATTAATACAAAAAGAGCTTGTCTTGACTGTTGTCTGGCATTCACTGACTGCGGGTGATTCAGCTTCACCGACGGCGGGTGTTTGGCCACATACAGTAAGATGTGATTAGGTTTCAAATTATTGTTTTTGTATAATGATAATTATCTTGTACTTCGAGATCGAAATACATGTTAGTATGGCCGTATTAGATAATTATAATTAGCTGACCGTGACTATGACTGTGAGTGTTTCCGCTGGTCGGTCATTTGCTTGGTGCAAGTCTATCCCACTAGCAGCGGGTGGAGGGGACTTGACACGTCTAGGCAATTGGCAACACAAAACAAAAATGACAATGACGATGACAAAACCAAAGTAAATTACAATTGTAGAAAAACGGTATCTAATGTACTTCGAGAGCGAAGTACTTGTCAGTATGGCCGTGTTAAATAAATGTAATTATTATGTGTCTAATATTTAAAAATAAATACTTGAGATTACCTTGATTCCGGAAGTTAGTTCGGTTGTGATTAAAATCATCGAATCATTGTAAAACAACTTTCTGTCACATTTACGAAGCTTGAGACCAATGTAGAAGTATCTAATTTGATTAGTTATTGTGTTTACGAAATATACGACTCTTAACTTGTCAAAATCGTACAGATGTTAATACTATAAATAATTAAATAATATTTGATAGTAACTGTAGTATATCTTAGAATTTATATTGCTATTTTAATATAACAGGTTGTTCGAAACGATTGATACAATACTGTCAGTTGATGTTTGATGGGAAGGGATAACTGGAAGGGGTGGTAGAATATAAAAAGGATTGTAATGACATTCTCGAGGCAGTTGCTCAGTGGATGTTCAAGTGGCTAAGTGCTAGTGCCGTTGTGATGTGAAATATATCTACCAGGTGTCATGTAAGTTATGTAATTTCATATTATACCTTAAATATTGTTATTATGTTGCTATTATTCTGAGTGATAGAATTAATTGTTTGAGATAACGATAAATTGTGGAAATATAAGAAATGTGTTGATAGAATACTATAATACTGTTTCCATGGAGTTTCTTGTCCTTCTTCTCCATGATGACCTAGTTTTGCGAACGGACAATAGCTTTCTCATTAAAGATGAATAATTATTGACAAGCCTAATTGAAATAATAAATATCTAGTCTTGTCTTTCTGTGCTTTTCTTTATGAAATCCTTCCCTTACACACCATGTTCATAATACTTTCATACACAATAAATAACCAATAACCATTCTGACATGTAAGGTTTGCTAATTGCGAAGTAGCTATATATATGCTTATAGTTATATATTATATCAAATCTAACAAGTGCGATCGACATGGAAAAAAAATATGTTCGTATTATAAAGAGCAAACAAACAAAAGCGTCAACTATCGCTAAGTCTTCACAGTAACGACCCTTAACAAAAAATATAACGATACTAAACCTTGTTAACTATTCATACTACTATTAATATTATTCGCAGTTTAAAATTGCATTCTATTCCTAGGATAATAAAGTCTATATTTATTTATTGACGTAAAATATGTGGTGAGAGGGTCAATTGTCGTCACAGGGTCATATCGCGTTGGAACATGCGTTCCCGTAGCAAATCACTTCCGGGCCACTAAATCCAGGCCAAATTAATGCATTTAGCACGCTCCCCGGCCCTTTAACTGGGGATGACAACTTTATTTCATTGTATCGCGATATTTTCTTGTCACTTTAACATCAGTTACGGGGACATTGTGATTTTTTGCTGCTAATGTCGACTTTTGGTTAAATGAATCATATTTCAAAATGGCGTACTGTTGAAATAAAATTCGTGTCATTTGACTTACTTAACTACTTTCACTTTAAATTGTTAGCGTTTGACGCAGCGTCGATAATAGCGATATGGTATCATAAGTAGAACTTTTAGATTTTAGATTCTTACCACCATGCTTCTTATTATCGTATGGTCAGTAACTCATCATCTCCTAGCCTTTTCCCAACTATGTTGGTCGGCTTCCAGTCTAACCGGATGCAGCTGAATACCAGTATTTTATATGGAGCGACTGCAGTTACTGGGTAATACGATACCCCTTGGTAAGACTGGTTGTCAAACCTTCGGGCTTCTGACGACCCGTAACGACTATCAAAGATCCACGAATGACAGCCGGGACCAACGGCTTAACGTGCTTTCCGAGGCACGGAGGGGTCTTGGTATGTAAAGATGGTTACCCATCTACGGATCGACCGCGGCAAGCGCAGATTAACCTAATCGATCGATTCGTACGGCTGTTATTACTTAGCCCGAGCCACTAACTAAGCCAAGTAACTAAGTCACTAAGCCGAGCCGAGTGGACTTATGACTGAAAATTATATTATCCTTACTGCATAGTAGGTATCTTCTTCTTAATATAAAAATCAATTGGCGTGCATTAGTTTCGTAAAAACTCGAAAATGATTTCTTTTTATTTTTTTTGTTCGCCTCAATACTGGGACCTGGGAAAAACCCAAAGGAACAGCCGAAAAATCGAAATTGAAATTTTGTCAGGACAACGTCTGACGGGTCAGCTAGTAATAATATAAATTAAAGTCGCTATTCGTATCTGTCTGTGTGTGTGTTTTCTAAACTACGCAACGGATTTGGATGTGATTTCACCATGGAAGGTTTATGTAAATACAATGTTAGGAAACTTAAATCTAATAATTGAATCTCATATTTTGTCAAGTCGTAAAAACCGTGTGATGCAAGAGTGGGTTGCTAGTAAGTAAATAAAAAGACAAATAAAAAAAAAACATTCACAAAAAGAACAGCTTAAAATAGTTAATATCTAGATACAACATCCAATTTCCACGCTATAACGAAACTCAATAAATAGCTCGTTCAAAACACTGATTTAAAATATCATTACGGATCATATCTGAGATTCGGATCTCAGGGGTCGGGAATATATCGGCGCGGCAACAAATTGTAACAAAGGAGTCCGGCAAAGAAGATTATCGGAGATGACGCGTGTCGCGCACGTGACATGCATGTGGCCGATGATAGTGCCATCCACCCTACACTTTCCTACACAATAGAAAACATACCTTGTTTTGATGAAATAAGGTGCGATTTTCCTTGATGAGACTGTTTGAGTAAAGTCACAGTTACTGACAAGCAGAAATAGTTTTTATTGATGAACTTTTCGGTTCAGTTTTGTGTGAATGAAAAACTTATGAAAGTTACTTTAAACTAAGAAGTGTTGGAGGGAAATTAATACCACAATTCAAAGGATTTAAGGCTTACATTGATGTTGAGTGCGTAATCGGAAGAGCAAATAAATATATATGGCGGTTGTATTTCTGTCATGTGCCTAATATTGTTGTCACTTGCAGAAATACCTTTGGGGTATCGTTGTACCCCAAAGTTTTTGTAATGTTATTAATCGCATTTGTAATTAAAAGTAACAATTTTACTGTTGTTTGTTATGTTATGGAGTTTTACGTAATACACAGGAACATGAACCATAACGTTTTTATAATAGACTCGATTATGCATAGTCAACAAAAGAGATATCTAGGCAGGGTATACTAACATATTTGTATGTGAATTGCTTCATGTTCAATTTTATATATTACTTTGTTTTTGCAATACTCCTACATTGTCACACACCAACACAAAATTGTATATTTTCACGAACAATTGTATATTTTTGAACATGAAGCAATTCACATACAAATATTTTAGTATACCCGCCTAGATATCTCTTTTGTTGACTGTACCTTCATATTATTTTATCCATGGAAAATTAGGGATGTACGTAATTTTCTAATAAAATAATAATAATTAATTCTGTATTGGCTTAAAAACAACACCCTAATTACGAACACATATCAATCGGAATAGAATAATAATAATAATAGAATAATTGTAGAATTGCTAATCCATTTCTTCACATGTTCGAAAAAATTGTCTGCTCGACAACATAAATAACACAATGAATGTTGTTGAACTGTCAAATTGAAACCGATTCCGATTGATAGTGTACGCAAGTAGAGTTCAGGTTACAGAAAGAATTTTCAACCCTGACTCCAGAACTAGGTAGTAGAGCACCTGTATTTCAGGAGCCAGTGACTTCTTCCAGTTTGGTTACAAGAGCAAGTTTTATGCAGCAAAGGTAGAAAGATAATTCCCACGTTTTTACCGACGTATAAAACATTGTATCCTACATGTTGCATTTACTGTTCTAGGTTATAATTACGTACAGGTAACTTACGACCCACTGGGTAATGAAAAACGACATCGCGGAAGGCCTAGACGGAGATGGCGGGATGAGCTGGACACTTTAATAAAGATTGGTCCTTGGCAGCTCTGGACAGAGAGAGGTGGAAAGAGAGTAGGGAGGCCTTGCTTTTCCTAGCAGTGGGACAATAACGACTAATAAAAAAATAAAAAAAAATATTCTTCTAAATTTCTTATTATAAATATTCTTATATAGAAAATTTTATTTTTACTTTTTAGTTCAGTTTAATGGTATTAAAGCGTGTTTTTTAGTTTTTTAAACTATAAGTTGTTTTTCAATTTTTTAGAGATAAATAATTAATCCTGTTGATCCTGATCAGGATAATGGGACAAAATTTTTAAATTATTGTATTGTCATCGGGCCCTGTTATGTGTGTAAAATTTCGAATTAATCTGACCATTTAAAGTAGGTAAAAATCGAGTTCAAAAATTCCGTTACATACAAACATACATACAGGTGAACCTAATAAAAGCGTGTTAAAAAACTACTGGTATTCAGCTGCATCCGATTAGACTGGAAGTCTACCCAGCATAGTTGGGAAAAGATTGGGCAGATTGACTATTGAAGATTAAACGTCTGTAAGTACCTCTCTATTTGATTCTCCAAAATTCATCTCAAAATCTCAACATATTATTAGTCGCACCCTCTCTAACCCGAACAGTTAATTACGAGGTTTATACTCAATATAATGTAATATACGAACAACCCCCGCCCTGCTCCCCCGCACCCCTGTGACCCCTGCCGCGCAACACGTGTGTGATACCAATATTTGACGATTAAGTATGTACCTACTTATTACAATGATTTGGAATTTTAGACGTGAGTGAAGTTTTTGGTGTAGTCTGATGGACGTTGGTTAAAATTTATATTTTACTCAATAACTGTACTTATTGTTAAAAAAACGCACAGCAAAAAATACGAATTTTTCGCAACAGAATACGTACATGAAACATACTGTTTGCACATCAAAATTTGCATGTCTAAATAAATTAAACGTAACGTCAGGTCGACAGAGCCCCGCTACGCGGGGCTCCTATTTTTGTCTGCAGCGTTTATAGGAACCTAACCAAACCGAACCTCGGGGTGCCCAATAATTATAATTTGTACAAGTTTTGATATTGAATTAGTTAACTAATAGTGCAATAATTAATATTTTTATGACTGGGCAAACATGTATGTATAAATAATGCTTATTATTTGTACAAGTTTTGTTATTCAATTAGTTAATTAGTAGTGCAATCATTGATTTGGTGTACATTTAGATTCTTAGATTTAAAGTATTTAATGTAAGAATATTTTTCTGGTGTGTGATTAATAATTTGACCAAAAAAAAACAGCTGTTTCATACAAAAGTTAAAGTATACCTACTCGACCAAAATGTATGACACAGCTGATTTTTTTTTTCGTGATTTCAAAGTTAGTCCCATAGGGAAAGTTGTTCATATAGACATATGGGTGTGTGTGTGTGAACCCTGTGAAAAATTAGCTAGACATTAAAAACTAACCCTGTATGTAGGTATTTACCATCGGCGGTTAACCACTTTTCAACCTTATTGCGTTAGTAATAAGGTTGAAAAGTGGTTCACCGGAAAGTTTGCCGATGGTACCACAAAACCGAGCTCGAAAAAGGAGCGATTGATTTTGCTTTAAAGGTCCAAAATTTAGCGAGACTTCGTTCTAAAATCATCATCATCTGCCTAGCCTTTTCCCAACTATGTTGGGATCGGCTTCCTGTCTCATCGGATGCAGCTGAATACCAGTATTTTACATGGAGCGACTGTCTATCTGATCTCCACAAACCAGACGATAGTCTTTGGCAACACTGGTTGTCAAACTTTCGGGCTACCGACGAACGATTCCCAAAAAAAGAAATCGGCATGTAGGTATTAAAACAATTAGGTCAAAACCATCCAAAAAAAAAACGTAAAATAAAACGCAAAACGTTCAAAGTACAGTTCGCAAAAAAAATATTGACGTTGTTAGCCCAGCGATAGGGTGAGAAGCGAAGCGAGATAAGTATCGCATCGGATCGCGTCGCCACGTGCGTCCTAAGCCGGGATATGCAATTTTTTTATTATCCTCTTCTTATTATTATTGCCGTACAATTTTACTGTTATTAAGTGTTTTATTATTTTATTTTGTATTGGGTGATATTGAGCGATTGAAGTTTGAAGTAAGTTATGTCATGAATGGTGAAAAGTTACGCGGAAATTGTGGAAATATATATGAGTAAAATGTACCTTTCAAACTACGAATTAATCTACGTGTTTTCAGTCTACATGAAGTAGGTAGGTAACCAATGTTGCCATCATTAAAATCGTGTGTTCATTTGGCAATTATCTTATTTCCGGAAAGTTGTTTGTTTAATACCAACTTTAACTTATAAGTTTACTAGCTTCGCCCCGCGGTTTCACCCGCGTAGACCGGGATAAAAGTAGCCTATGTGTTAATCCACGGTATAAGCTATCTACAAACCAAATTTCATCCAAATCGGTCCAGCCGTTTGAGCGTGAAGAAGTAACAACACATACACACAGTCACAAACTTTTTCCTTTATAATATTAGTGTGATAACCATCACATTTTTCTCTTTTCATTTAAAATTGGGTGATAAATAGAGTCCAACCGATTTTCTCAGCAATTTGCGAACGAAATAACCATTTTGGACATTCAATAATCGTTTTCGGCCGAAAAAAAATCAATTTTCGGTCGTACAATTCTCAACAAATAGGTTAAAATAACTCCAGCCAAAACATAGCTACATATAAAATACGTGTCTGTATGTATGTGTAAGTAACAGATTGCGTATATTAGCACAAAATCCCACCGCTGCCGGGCCGGACGGATGATGCGGAGCCCCCAGTCTTGATTCCGGGGTAGCGATAGCATCACCAGTCAACCGTCAATTAATAAGTATTTACGTACCACAAATAAAAAAAGGTACAGAAGGTAGTTTCTCGTTGTAAAAATTTGGTGTCTAAAAAAAATCTTTTGAGTTTTTGTGATAAAATCTTATTTATCGCTCAACTGGCTTCTACCCACGACTTGTTTTGCGTGTTTTAACATAAAACATAGGCACTCGGCAATAGCGAAGCTTTCTTTCTATCAGTGAAATAATTTTTGAAATAGGATGAGTAGTTTCGAAGGTAACCTCCTACATACAAACTAACAAACTTTATAATACATATTAGTACAGATATACGTTTATAAGTAGTTCGTGGCTAAGTAATAACAGCCGCACGGGTCGACCCATCAGGTTAAGCTACGCTTGCCGGGGTTGGTCCGTGGAAGGGTGACCATCTTTACATACCGAGACTCCTCCGTGCCTCGGAAAGCACGTTAAGCCGTTGGTCCCGGCTGTCATTCGTGGATCTTTGACAGTCGTTACGGGTCGTCAGAAGCCCGAAAATCTGGCAATCACTTACCAAGGGGTATCGTATTACCCAGTTAATGGGTTGTGGAGGTCAGATAGGCAGTCGCTCCATGTAAAATAATGGTATTCAGCTGCATCCCGTTAGACTGGAAGCCGACCCCAACATAGTTGGGAAAAGGCTAGGCAGATGATGATGACATAGGATACGTATATAAGTAGTTAGTAATAGTTCTGAAAACAATTAAATAAATATTTTAACTAAGTAGGTACTACCTAATTATCATACAATTATTACCAAAACGAGTTTATATCGGTACCTTTAAAACAATAAATAGGTACTAAGTTTATTTTGTTGTCCGTACCCCCGTTCCCTTGATCTGTAGCAATATTAATTAGCGATAGCATCACAGATATTAGATAAGATACCATTACAGCAACTTGTTCAGACATATTGGGGTATTTTGTAGTATTAAACGATTAGTTTGTAGTATTATTAGATGTCAATCTGCCTAGCCTTTTCCCAACTATGTTGGGGTCTGCTTCCAGTCTAACCGGATGCAGCTGAATACCAGTATTTTATATGGAGCGACTGCCTACCTGACCTCCACAACCCATTAACTGGGTATTACGATACCCCTTGGTACTCGTACGACTGATTGTCAGACTTTCGGGCTTCTGACGACCCGTAACGACTGTCAAAGATCCACGAATGACAGCCGGGACCAACGGCTTAACGTGCTTTCCGAGGCACGGAGAAGTCTCGGTATGTAAAGATGGTCACCCATCCACGGCCAACCCCGTCAAGCGTAGCTTAACCTGATGGATCGACCCGTGCGGCTGTTATTACTTAGCCACGAGCTCCTCCTTATTAGAAGTGTACCTATTCAATGAATCTTTACAGATTACAGATTTATTGCGAATATTAATGTAGACGAGACGTTTGTGTAGTGCAATGAGGCCTCTGCCTCGAATTTCGCGGGCAGCGGGGCGGCGGCGCCGGCGGCGGCGCGTCTCGCATTGTCCCGCCCCGCTTCCGCGCCGCTGTTTTCGAGGTCCGGTCCATTTGTTTTTACGCATAAAATCCTGCCGCTCCCGCTCCGCCGCCGCTGCCGCCCCGCTGCCCGCAAAATTCGAGGCAGAGGCCTTACACTACATTTCACAGATCATGTGTTTATTATAAAACATAGTTTTATCTGTAGGTATTTATTTAGGAACGTAACATATGCTTGCATATTCACTTTAGATTCAACATAGAAAACAAATAAACTACATTGTAAACTTTTTATAACGTCTTTCGGAAACTTCCTATGACGTAGAAATTAGTTCAATTTAATTGGTTGATACACTCTTTATAGCGCAAGAGCCATTCTCTATTACGAAGAAAAACCGGCCAAATGCGTCTCGGACCACGCACAATGAAGGGTTCCGTAGTTGGGATGAATTTATCCCAAGAAAAAACTTAACATTGTAGTTGAAAAACATGCTCTCTCATAGAATCCAACTGTAAATGTAAGTTTGTACTCACAATTTTGAGAGATTTACCATGTTATTTTAAGACCACAGACTTTTTATAGGTTTTCCTGACAGACCCTACGACGAGTGATCCTATAAGGGTACCGTTTTTTTCCTTTTGAGGTACGGAACTCTAAAAACGTTCATATTTTGACGTCAGTAAACATATTTTAACAGTATTTATACGGTTTATGTTAACAGTTTACAAAAGGCTCCAACTAAATCTTTGAAGTGTCGAAGACAACTGAGGTTCATAAACAGCGCCTTGCTTTTGTTATTGTTAATTGCCTACAGTTATATCACAGTTATCGGACGACTGTATGATGTATAGAACATCATACAGTCGTCCGACGAGAGCCCGAGCTGCATACGAAGTTCGCCGAACTTCTCTTGCCGAAGCTCGGGCGTCGTCGGGCGACTGTATGATGTATAGAACATCATACAGGCGTCCGACGAGAGCCCGAGCTGCATACGAAGTTCGCCGAACTTCTCTTGCCGAAGCTCGGGCTTCGTCGGACGACTGTATGATGTATAGACTGTGGTTATACTAAACACACTAGGCACCTCTCGTATTATCAGTCGTAAACCAACGTACATCTATACTCATCTATACTCATCTATACTCTCTACTAATAATAAAACTGAAGTTTGTTTTTTTTCGTTCTTCCTTCCTGTCTTTCTTTTTTTTCTTTCTTTTTTGCGTTCTTTTTATGAAATGGGCCTCTGATTTGGCTTCACATGCCGTCAGAGAATTAATATGATATGATACTCTCTGGATTTGAAAAATTCTTTATGATAGCCCAGTTCTTGAAGAAGGCTAGGCTATTTAACATCACGGTATGAACTTTAGGAGCCGAGCAAAAATAAAAAAGGTCAGAAAGAACGCTAAGCGAAAACGAAGTAATAACGTGGGCAGGTGATGCGATGCGACGCGACGGGGTGGGTCGGGGGAATAAGAAATTTTACGCGGACGAAGTCGCGGGCAGAAGCTAAAATAATAAAAATATAAAAAAGTATTGTATATACATAGTATTAGTATTATTATATAGTATTATACCTACTTGTACATAGTTTAAATAATTTAATTAACTTGTATATTTTAATTAAGTTTTGTTAATAATAAACTTTTTATCACTTAAAATTAAAAAGTATTGTGATTAGTATTTGGTTGTTTCTCTTTCTTCGAAAACTCTTTATAACGAATAAAAATTCTCGATACTAGAGTTTCGTTATAAAGTGTTTACACTGTATTTAAGTAACAAAACAATACATCATTCTTATATACTGTATTCTTCTGATATACTCGTATTTATCGTGTTATTTTAAGTAGGTACAAAGTACAGTTTGTCAAAAAAATATGTTACCACAACTTTCTAGACACAATAGTTTACATAAAATAAACTGTTCAAACATTTTTTTATCCGTCATGTAGTTTAATAAAAAATATTGAACACGTATTTTTTCTTTTTTTACGTAATCAAAAGATTATGGCGATACATTGAGTTTAAATGTGGCGTGACGTCACTCCTTGCTAGATTTTATACGTAGTTTGTTATAGTTGTGACGTAGCGAGCCTCGACTTCTCAACTTTAATGCGTTTAATCTAAGTATTTTTTTATTAATATTAGGTCTTTACCTATGAAATTGCCGTTCTGCAGTACTGGCCATTTCAAATCAAAATAATTTTTGTTTGGCTAAGAATTCTAATTTCAAATTAATTTTATTTTAAAACCATGGATTTTTTTTTCCAAAAGTAGTCATTTGTTTATTGATTAGTGTTACATTTTCATCGCATTTCAATCTTTTTCGTCATCATGGATACGTTAAAAATTCGAGTAATTATGGAATATGAGTACCGTCGTGGCAGCAACGCGGCACAAGCGGCACGCAACATCAACGACGTTTACGGAGCTAACACTACAAACCAACGCACCACTTGTTATTGGTTTGCTCGCTTCCGTTCTGGAAATTTCGACCTGAAAAATGAACCTCGCGGTCGTCCGAAGACTTTAGTCGACAATGACGAATTAAAGGCGATTGTGGAAGCTGATGATACACAATCTACGGCTGAATTAGCAGCAGCTTTCGACGTTAGCGTCAAAACAATATTGGTCCATTTGCGTCAAATTGGCAAGGTAAAAAAGCTTGACAAATGGGTGCCCCACGAACTTAATGATCGCCAGCGCGAAGTACGCGTCGAGACGTGCCCTGCACTGCTCAACAGACACACAAATGAAGGAATTTTGAACCGCATTGTTACCTGCGATGAAAAATGGATTCTGTTTGATAACCGCAAGCGCTCAGCAAGTTGGTTGGATCCTGGTTCAGCACCTAAACAATGCCCTAAACGAAAACTTACCCCTAGAAAGGTGATGGTCACTGTTTGGTGGTCTAGCGCCGGTGTGATTCATCACAGCTTCTTACCTAACGGGGTGAGCATTACTTCAGATGTGTACTGTGAAGAACTGAACACAATGATGGAGAAGCTGGCACATCTCCAACCAGCATTGGTCAATCGTTCGTCTCCGCTGCTCCTGCACGACAACGCGCGACTTCATACTGCACAGCAGACGGTCTCCAAGTTGCAAGAACTGGGGTTGGAAGCTCTCCGTCATCCGCCCTACTCACCAGACCTTGCGCCTACAGACTACTACTTTTTCCAGAATTTGGATAACTTCTTGGCGCGAAAAAAATTCAATACCCGAGAGGCAGTACAAAATGCCTTTGAAGAATTAGTTGTCTCCCGTCCAGCTGATTTCTTTAAGAAGGGCATCAATAAACTGGCACTGCGTTGGCAAAGATGCATTGATTGCATGGGTGATTACTTCGATTAATACAAATAAAAAATGCATGAAAAAATTTCGTTTAAATTTTTTCATACAAAACGGCAATTTCATAGGTAAAGACCTATTATGATAAAGCAAAAAATACGTGTTTAATATTTTTTTATTATCTGACTGACGGACTAAATAGAATTATTTTTATTTTATTTTACCGAGGTATCATCCCTATTTCACTAGTCAACTTCAACTGACGTTCTACATAAACAATTCCTATATAAATCTACATAAAATGCCCAAATTGTAAGTTTAAGGCAGTGAGTGTTCTCCACAAGGCATTCTTAGGGCCCTCTCGGTCGACTGCACATCAAACGGCTTGCGCCATCATAATCAGATGTTTAGGCTTTCTTTGATAACCGACATTAGCGTCTTAGAGGAATTTAATTTGTTTTCACTTGTCGCACAAGTTGAGTTCTCTGATGTCGGGTGAGCAGGCTGGTGGATAGTGATGGGATGAGGAGAAAGCTTGGCTTTATGGATACTTAGAGAGAGTGTTCAAAATAAGTGTTGATAGGATTCCTTTCCAGAATGGTAAAAAGGAACCCTTATGGTGCGACTCAGTCTGTCTGTCTGTCTGTCCGTCTGTCACAGCTGGATATCTCAAGAACTACTAATGTTATCAACTTGAAATATGGAACAGTTTTAGATGACGTTTGCCCAACTATTTTTCAAATACGAAAGATTTTTTTTTTTTTTTGCAACGGACTGAAA
The DNA here is from genome assembly GCA_946251885.1 of Cosmia pyralina. Lineage (NCBI taxonomy): Eukaryota > Metazoa > Arthropoda > Insecta > Lepidoptera > Noctuidae > Cosmia > Cosmia pyralina. Next base: position 15,794,148 of record OX276342.1, on the reverse strand, counting down.
AATTCGAAGTGGGGCTACTAGCATGTGGGGTATCATATGAAAGAGCGCTGTTTGCACATTCTCTAACATTTTTTTAGGCCTCGTAATTTTTTATTTTTTATGAAAAATGTAAAAGCAATATACCATTCCTCCCCCCTTAACCATTATCACCGAAGTTTGCATAAAGAAAAATCTGAAATTATTCTATGTGATAGAAGTTTATGTAAAAATTACAGGAACAATAAAACGATGTCTCTTCAGATGTCGATGACTTTTTCAGAGATCGGAACGGAACCCTTAGTGCGCGAGTCCGACTCGCTCTTGACCGGTTTTTTTTTGCCAGCGGCCTCTAATCCCATCATTCGCGAGCCTGCGCTTCCTCCTTCCAGTTTTGGTAGAACCTATCCAGTTCGTTCCACCATCTCCTACGTGGCCTGCCGCGACCCCGCCTCGCCGCACCAGTTCTCTGCCATTTGCTCCCCAATCCCATTTAAGTTGGGCAGTCTTTAGAGCCACGTCAGCTATGTCAATATTGTGTTTCGCAGTATACATCACTCCATTGCTTGCTCGTTGGCAGACCTTAAGTTTCGACTTCTGGATGTTATTCAAAGACCAAGTCAAGGACCATAGGTTAAGTATTGTTATCAATTGAAAATATATTTTGACTGGATTTCTCTGAAGCCTCCTTCCAGTAATGTCTAAAGTGAGCTACTGTAAACATCACACATTCGGTATTGAAAACAGTTACCCGTGTTGAAAGTTTTAATATAAATATTGGTATTCAGCTGTATCCGGTTAGACTGGAAGCCGACCCCAACATAGTTGAGAAAAGGCTTGGCAGATGATGATGTTGAAAGTTTTTCTGAGCTAAGTAAATAATATCCAGTTTTAACCGACGAAAAAAAAAGGAGGAGGTTCTCAATTCGACACGTATATATTTTTTATTTTTTTTTTATGTATTGACCACGCATAACTTTTTATAGTCTTCCGATTTAAAAAAAAAAATTGTTTTATTCAAAAGGGTATACATCAAAGTTAGTCCCATATAAAATTCATTAACTTTGCTTTGGTAGTTTTTGAGTTAGCTTCAATAATACGTATTTTTTCCCCACTTTTATATGGATGATGTTCTAGTTTGTTTCGCAGGTAGTGGTATTAGAATTTGTGTGGGGTAGGTACACAACTAAAAAGTGAAAAATAAAAACTTTTTACAAAAAAATACAACCGACTTACAAAAACAACAGTTGGTAGGTAGCAAAAAATTAAAATACATTTAACCAGACACCGACTTCCGAAATTAAAGTTATTTTTCACTTTGTAGTGTTGTTTTTGGAAGTCGGTTGTATTTTTTTGTAAAAAATTTTTACTATAGGCATAAATTCAACGCCATGAAAAACCTTTTTTTTTTGATAAACCACATTTAACTTCGCATAATAAAAATGAAACGTTGTGAAACACCAAATGCTTCCACATAATCTGCATACCGATATTACATACATCCATCCACATTTTTATTTAATCACTGAAAACACAGCTTCAGCTGATTTCAGTTGAATTAATAACAATGTAAATTATCAGACAGTTTAAAATTAAATCCTCACAAAATCCATGCAATCGGTAGTGGACTCAAATAAGCTAACGTTATCAAATCAGCGATTTGTTTATCAAACGCGAGCTGAACAAGTGTAGTCGTTTAACTTAAATCTTATTTGATCACGGTGGGGTGGGTACGTCCCCCGGCTGTCGTACTCACACATATGTTGGGAGTTTTACGCAGTTTTAATTTTAATCCCTCTCCAGTGCATGTAGGATGCGTATGAATATTAAGTGATTTTGATTAATGATTTTTTTTAATGGTAGGATTTTAGTGTGTTGCAGTGGATTTAGGATTTACCTTATATACTTCACCACAGAAATACTAAATACATAGCACACTGATTCCTTAGATTAGGTTTGGAAAGTCTGTGTACTCATCTTCACAGATTTTCTTGTTTTAATTTTCACATCTAGTTATACAGATACAAATGTAATTTTACAAAATATTTTTCTCTTGTTAGGGCTAATTTTTCAATAGTCAGATAACCCTTATCTGAGGAATAAACTGTTGTTTGACATGTTTCCTATACAAAAGCTGTCAAAATGAAATATTTGTTCTTCAGATAAGGGTTATCTGACTATTAAAAGATTTAAAAAAAAAATGGTAATATGTTGATTGGCCCTTATTAGAAAAAGAACCTTTTATATTAAAATAGGATTGAAAACTAATGTTTCCAGTGACTTATTTTCATTCGGTTTATTTCTTGGCCCACCTTTCAAACGAAAATGCCCATCATCTTTTTCGATAATTATACTTTTAGTATGTATTTTATCAGAGATCCAACAGTAGATAACTATATAGACGTTCTTACACACAAACAGCAAATTATCCACAACATTACTCACAAATCCACAACACCGCTTAATTTCCTTACCAATACCAATTACAATCTTTTGTCAAACATCGTATCATGGCTACGAAAAGCTGATTTAGTTGGCCACAAAGCGTTCAATATCGGCCATTGGACGGTGCGTAATTGCGGCCGGCCGGTATTGGGAGGCATTCGCGCGCCGCGGTCCGCGGCTCGGGCCATTCATTAGGCAATCTAGATTAGCACTGCAAACGGGTATTGTGTTTAGGTTCGGCCGGAATTACGCTCGTTGTAAAAGGTAATGCGATTGTCAACTGCAGCTTCGTCTGCTGTGGTTTTGGTAATTAGTGAGCGTAGCTGTTTTTGATTACCTGTGTGAATTTTGTGTTTATGCTCTATTAACAATATTACGGTTGAAACACACTTAGTATTTAAAAATGATTTTACAAAAACAATTAAATGAATTTTGAACGAGTTCGCTACGCCGTAGCCCGTAGCTGATTACACGTAGTAGCTACGCCTACGGTTTATTTAACTCTCTCTCCCTCAACTAAGAAGAGTTTAAAAATAGAAACCTTAGACGCGTGATCTCACATTATCTGCCAAGAGTATAACGAACGAATCACCAATTCTCGAACTCGAAGCAAAGATACACTTCAATAAGGTACATTAAGTACACTTCGATCTTAGACAAAAGGCTGAAAAACGATCCAAAGTAAAGACTATCTACATAACAAAAACTTCAACAAATAACATCTAACATCTGAGAAATTGTTGGAGAATGTTTAAAGTTGTGTGTGGACGTTTTTTGTGTTTAGCCAGGTCTCCTGCGCGTCTTTTTGCGAACCATTACACAAAAACATCGAAACAAAGAGGCGTGGCTTAAATATGTTTGAAGACGTAGGAGACAGCTTGCCTAGGAAAACAAACGATTACTTATGTGTAAGGTTTTTGTGTAATGTTTCAATGTTTCAAAAAGCCGCGCAGAAGACCCGGCTAAACACAAAAAACTACGTCCACACACAACTTCAAACATTCGCCAACAATTTCACAGATGTTAATACTACCCCTAGAGCCCTAAGTGTAGAAAAACAGTTGACAGCGCGAAATCGTCACCCATCCGATAATAATAGGTAGTGATGTAAATCAAAATCCATAGTGATTACGACCCTAGCACATGAGTTATGACTTATTAGGGAGCCCACAGACAGACTCACAAGAGACCCACTTGTAATAGCCCTGTATGTCTAAATGACGCGTCGATGTGTTGTCACCTTTGTATTTACGAATGTAACTGGATTGTGGTGTTGCCATGCTGTTATGTAATATGGGATTGTGCAGAAAGTTTTTGGTTTTTACGCTAGATTTTTTAAGAAAAAAAAACCTACATTTTGTGGAAAAAAAAATTATATTTTTTATGCAGGTGGATAACATTTTTTTTTTTTTTAATATATCTAAGAGTGCAGATTCGTATTTTTCTTACATAAAATTATTTGAATTTAAAAGTGTAATCAATGGTATTCATGAAGCAATGTAAAAGATATGATTATCTGAATGAAATATTCATATAAGTTTCAATAGAAACATTCCATTATCTATGATTAAACATCGAAGTTATCCTAAAGACGAATATAACATGTCATTGAAGTCGTATTGACACTATAATTTTCATATAAAACCACAACCTTCAATCTAATCTTTACAATATCAAATAGTTTTCACTAAAAAAAAACCGCAAACTACAATCTCATTTTAAAAATAAAAAAAAAACATAGGCAATCTACTTCCCAACGACATGCCGTTAGAAATAGGACAAATCCACGCACAACCAAACCGCATGGTCTTCGCACAGCTGCATAGGGCAGTCCAGTCCTTCCCGCTCGATCCCCACTGATATTTATTATAATTTTATGCGGCGTCCACGCTTCCCATCCCTTTGTGTGCTAAACGATGTCCTTGTCGCCTTTTTGTTGTTTCGAGGGGTATTAAATGTAATAACACAACTATCTCGATAGATATCTTTCGTGAATGTTAATGAGTTTTTTCGCCGACTGTACGATATGATCTGACAGTTAGTGTCAGTTGTCTATAATTACAGTTTGTTTAATGTGGTTTCGCGTTACAATGGGGTTTGTGGTGTTTGAAATTATTGGTTTTATTAAAGTATGTTGTTAGTAAGTATTAATGTTGGCCTTTTGAATGCGGTTTGGGAATTGCGGTAATTTGGCAGGGTGCAAAATCGGGATTGGTTTCGTATTTTATTAAAATTATGCTTATGAAAAAGTATCACTTGTCGTAGGTACCTAAATAACCAGAAAAGGTCAGACATATTTTTTCTATGTATTTTGAAGTCTAAAGACATGTAGTTACGCATTCAGATTTCGGAAACAAAGATTTAATCATTAAATTCAAGTCGAGAAAGAAAATAAAAAATAAGTCGTTACAATCTACTTTCTAGTGTAAGTATTACAATTTGTTAACAATATCAAACAAAAAGAACGAAACTGTTTCTTAAAATAAAGAAAAAAACCGTTGAAAGTTGTCATTCTGAATCACTCGAGCGTTCATCCCCGTGCCGATTATAATAATACACTATTATATTATTTTAATAATAATAATTCCGACTATTATAGTCATTAAAATCATTATTATCGACTCGAGACCGGTTCGCCAAGTTAACACAATTGACTTTTGCCATTTGGTTGCGTCACAAAGATTTTGGTTTATAATTATATTGACCCCAGTATGTTTTCACTTTATTATTTTGCCATATTTCACACTTAAAACTATTCTTTGTTTACAATGGGAAGTGCTTTTGTGCCAATTTACATTTTTTTTGTTTTAATTCTTTACGTACCGCGAACTTGCGAAAGGATGGTTAAATGCACTTTTAATACTTAAATGCGTAACGAAAAATTAATAAAACCTTTAGTAATATCATTGCATTAGTGAAAATAAAGAGCACAATACGCGTTTGCAATTTATAATTTCAACTGCATAGAAATAATTAACTTATATAGGTACCTAATAGAGCTTATTTTGCAAAGAAATTTTCTTAATTGGATTTTCCACAAATCGGAACATAATCTGCAACAAAAAGCATTTCCTGTTGTGTATTCCAATAGCGGTCATTCATATCGTATATTTTTATTACCATAAAAATTATTTCATCACACGCCACTCCCTATTATTTTATAGCGACCAAACGTGACAAGACGACACCCGTATCTTCACAGAAATATAATATACACATAAATCAATAATCAATTTTACGCCAACGAGAACGGTCCGAAGTATTATTGTCGGGATTTTATTATTCTGGCAACAGATCTAGTGGAAAATCGCGCCCTGCCGCCATGGCGGAAAAACGCGGGAAAATCTCACTTATTTTCGAACGTAGAATGTAACAAGGAGTTTGAATGCTTCGATTGATGCTTGCGTAGCGTGAATTTGATGTTTGGTCACTTGATTTACCTGTTTGCCGTTGTTTATTTGACTTTTTTTAAAGTAAATATCTTAAAACCTCAAACTTAGTAGGTAGTGGCGGATGTAGATTATTTACTAATACGGTCATTATTTACTTACTGTATCAATACTAGGTATTGTAATGTTGCCCGAAAATTTAATAATACGAGTATGAATAAATGAAGGTTCAGTGCCCACGTTCAAGTGTCAGGTTGCCACTTCCTTTCAACCATTAACAAAATCAATCAAGCCGTAGATCTCCGAAAACATTTAGACGTCAATATTTCAATTTATTGTCAAACAATACACCTTAGAGGCATTTACACGAAACACCCCACCTATGAGAACTAATAAATAAATCTCTGCATATCATTTCACCCTCAAACGATCCCGAATACACTATTGTAGTTCGAACACATCGCCTTAAGTTAATACAGAGCACTATTGAGTGCCAACAAGACGCCCCCCACCGCGCCACAAAGCACAGACGTATTGACAAACTGCCTATAACTCCTATAAGTCTCAATCAAACAATGCCATTTATGAACTCCTTACGTTATTGACCTATTTCTTTGGCATAATAGAACGACAATTAAATTTAAATTTCGAATCGTGGGAATCACTCGAATTAACTGCAGTTTTGACTTTAGCTGTCATCTCGTATGGGCGGGAAAGTTTTTTTTTCTAAGCGTAGGGAGGCGGTGTCGTGGTTTCCACAGGGCGGTCTTGCGTTCGCTTTCTTGTCCTGCAAATCTATTGTCGGCTGATGCATTTATTGTGTTTCGCACTTTCTTAGTTAATTTGTTTATGGGTCACTTTTATTTGCAATTATTATACTAATGCAGCGCCGGCGTCGTCGATTATAGTACGTTGACAGGGCAATGGCATTTTGCTCGCAGTTAATTTGTTATTATAGTATTTAATAACATTACTAGTTTAAACACTATTATTATTAAGACAAATTGAATTACTTAATTAATTCAAATATAGGTCTATCTATTCATAGACGAAATATTTTAATGTACTCGTCATCGTGAAAAACTTTTACTATGGAACCAAACCTGAAATCGCGAAAAAAAAATCATCTGTTCCCTTCATTTTGACGAGTTATGCGAACATAAAAATGAAGGGAACAGGATTTTTTTTTCGCGATTTCATTTTGGTCCCATAGTAAAAATTGTTCATAATTATGAGTACTTACAATGATCGCATAAGAGATTTCATGTATGAATAGATAGACCTTATAATATAGGTATACATAGATATATATAACTTGTAAGTTAAGTTAAGAGAGAGACAGAGCGAGAGAGAGCCAGTCAGTCTTAGTTTCAGATTTTCCTATACCTACTGACCAATACCCATCTCAACGGTTAACTCTCATACGCCAGAAAATTAGGTAGAACACCCACAGCGCGCATAAAATTCTATATCCAATGTATTCCTTACAAAAAGAATAGAAAATGCATGAAAGAGCAAAACAAACATGCACTCCAATTTCGAAAAATTTCGATTGCCACGCACAAAAAGTGCCAAAAACAAAAGAGTATAATCAATGCAACGAATGGACGAATAGAGGTGCGCATTTGTTCGCTTACTCCGCGAAACGGCGCGATGTCAAGGAGTCTTTCTACTTTCTAGTGAGGAGTCACTGACTCACCCAAAATATTGACTCGCAAAGTGCCGACTTTGGCGCACAATAGACACAGCAGGTTGCCTTTTGTAGGGGACCCTTCTGTACTTAACAATACCGGAGTAATGCACTGCTTTTTATTTTTTGCACATTAAAATTGTGAGTGGAGTAAACGAGCTTTAGATAGAGGAAAGTCTTTGGAATTATCTTAAAAATTTTAGATAAAGACGGATTATAAAGTTTTATAAAACCAACCATTTCGGACAAAAGAAATATTTTAATTTGTATGAGATCATATAACAATTATTTCGAATTGCTGAAAAAAATAAAAAGTAATGAATACTGCTAGTTATATTAAATAATAAATAACCAGCTATTCGTTCAGTTTTTTTTTTTATTTTTATTTTTTATTATACCTGTTACCGCATCTAGATAGAAATTAACTAAAAAAAAAATATGAACAAAAACTAATAAAAACATAATAACAAGAAAATCTTAATACCGTTAAGTAATAAAAAGTTCAGCAATCAGAGAAATCGAATCGATCAATAGGGGGACCCTCTATTTGCGCGTTCCGTTTTACACAACGCTCCGCGCTTTACAAGATGGGTCTCGCTAAATAAAAAAAAACGCTCTCTAAGCTTATTGAAAAGTATTCTCGCCCTACGTTCACGGCGTCTGAGCAAATATAAGATAATTTTCGCGCTTCACCTCACCCGGTATTTAGGGGGCACCTTTCATACTTTTTACTGTGCCGCTTGATAGGTACCAACACGACACGGAACGTTCTAATGTAATTTATTTTGTATTCAGAATGCGTCGTTCGTTGTATCGCTGCGAAACGCCTTGATTGTCGGTTTGAATTTTCTTTTTTTAGGGAAAATTTCTGACACTTGATGAAAAGTTGACGTAGGTACCTACCATTTTATTCATCAGACACATTTTGTAATTAATAATTGTGTAGGGTTTTGGTACAGTAAAGGGGCCTTAATTTAGCCAGTTTATTCATCGGTGATCCAAAACTTTATATTTATTTTACTGGGTAAAGCCGATTATCTTCCGAAAAACATAGTAGGTACATTCCCATGTCCTCACACTTAATGTTAATTTTATATTTACTTAATTTTATATTTAATTTTTCTTTTAAAAAGTGCTGGCCCGGATAACGTCAGAATTTAGACTTATATTAAGTATAGCTGTTTACAAGGCGTGCGTTACGATGTCTGGCTTTGTAAATAACGTGGGATCACATACCCTTTCGTGGCATCGGAAAAGATTAACAACTTAAGTAGACATTAATCCCAAAAATCCCAGCTACTGGAAATCAAAAACCGCACTAAACAATAAATAAAACCAATTAACCGTATATTTAATTCTAGAACCACAAAAAATTGCATTTGGAATTACTCAAATGAAATGAGCACGGACCTACTATTGTCGATGGAACATTGTCTAAGTTCATGCATCTAAAGAAAATTAAGTCGTGTACACATATAAACATATTTACTAAAAGGGTTATTTACTAATTGGTGTATTAGTCGAGTACAATCCTGGAAACAAGTCAATCGGTGTGTGTAATTCGAATTAAGGGACGTTTACACGTTTGTACTTTGCGTGGAGTTTATTTTTTTATAAACGGACAGCGCAGACTGTTTTCACACATGGCCACACTTTGCGAACGGGTCGCTTATTTATATCTATGCGTAATGAAATTCTGTTATGGGCTATTGTTTTTTGGCTGGAAAATATTGTAGTACGGTAGTTTATTTATGTAGGTTTTTAAAATAAAAGTGTAATTTTCTTTGCACTTGCGGTTGTTCTTATCCGTTATCTTCATGCTTCGGGGCATCCTGTGGGCGCATCTTGTTTCCCATATTTTTTTTACTCGGTCATACTGTATAATACATCTTTCCAAGTTAACTTTAAAATGAAATTTATGAATAAAATTGAAATTAACAAGACAATTCTTTGTTTTGCAATTACAACGCGTCATCAATTTTCTTTATTTCGTAACAAGGCGTTGCCAATTAATAAACAGAATAACAAACAAACAAATAAGTAGGTATTTAATTGGCTCGAATCATTGATTCTTTCACAACGTGCTTTCTTTAACAAACGTCTTGTTAAAAATTTCCATTTCATTTGTAAGAAAACTTCAACCCTTTCTAGCTATTTTTATTTAATTTCACAGACGTCAGCCGTTTGACTTTTAATTATGCGTCTCGTTATAATTTTCTGATCGAACAAGTATTTCATTTAAAAGTTTTAAGTAAATGAAATAGGTACCTACTACATCTCTATAAATTATAACTGAAATATTTTTACTTTATCAATTTAATTTTGATCAGACGAGTAACTACGAATGGAATTATATTTCTTTTTTAAATTATTTCATAACAATTGATATAGAAATGTAGTAGCGGCAAACTGTAGATTTTTTATTAAACAAATAAGTACCTCATTTAACTCATACGATCAAACAAATCAACCTTAACTGTCAACAACACTAATCATAGATTCGAAAAAAATATAAGTAAAAACAAAAAACATCGTTCGTTTTTCAAACGTGGCGCGCTTTCTCGGTCCATCGGGCATTCCGTCATATGCCAGTCACGACGGTGCTCGGACCACCGCGAGTCGCGTCTCGGGTTACCGTCTATCGTCTTACCTTGCCTTCCTGCCCTACGTCTAAGTTACTACGTCGCGTCATATGCCGCGGTGACAGTTGGCGAGGTGATATTCGGTTTTGTTTCATATTTTTGGGAGTTTGGGTGGGCTGAAAAAAAGAAAGGCTTTTGCTTTACTTTAACTTTACCCTCCCATCAACCGCCTCTATTTTTGGGCACACACTTGCCATTGCGCATGCGCATCTTAATCATATCATGTCGTCATGTTATGGAAAAAACTCATAGGTACATGGATTCTATTTTAAAATTTGATTAGAAAATATTTTGTGCAATATGATTTTTTATTTTTAGTTATTTTACTACATTTGAATATAACACATCAATATTGTTTTTTTCTACTGATTTTACTGGTTATAAGCTAAAGAATGAAAATTATTGGAATAGTGATCTATCAATACAAGGTATCATCGGTAACTGGTTACATCGCTCCATCAGACCTACCCATTCGTGACAGTATCATGAAATAAATCTGTTGCATGTTGATATGTCCTTATCAGATTAACTAATTATGATAGCTACCTACTTGAACTTTGTTAAAGACCACTTTGATGAAGTTCATGTTGGGAATATTGCTTTAAACAAACGGATTGGTGTGCGAAAGGATTCAGTTGAACATTTCATAGCTTTTTGTGTCGACACAGATAAAGACATAAGCTCCGGGCTTTTCCTAAGAAAATCTTAGGGTGCCGTCGCTGATTTTTGCGATGCGACCTCGCAACGCTTTTATGTGTGTCGTCCCTTTTTCGATAAGAAGAAACGGATAACTTATTCTAATATAATATTCGGATAAGATTCTTGTTAGTATGTAAATCTGAGGGCCTAGCATCAAAAATGTATTGAACTGACATATAAGCTACCGAAGAACATATTATTAGGTAGGTTTGGCTAGAGTGAAGATCAAATTTAGAATTCCAAAATCAAATTAATTTTATAATATGACATGACATTTTTTTTTTCAAAATCATTTGTCCATTTGTTTTCCCGCCGTTCGATTTTTCTTTGATATCGATGTTTCTGTAACCATGGAATAATCGAAATTGCGCTCTATTTTCCAATACGAGTTCCATTGTGGCACCGACGCCGCACAGACAGAAATATTAACTACTTTTATGGACAAGGTACCGCAAGTGAACGCACGGTGCGTTTTTGTGGTGCGCTTCCGTTCTGCAAATTTTGATTCAGCAATGAGCTCCGGGGAAAAATTTTAAACCCAACGTGACGGTGAAAAACGCATTTATCGAGTTCATCGATTTCCTGGCAGAGGAATCAACGAAATTCCATAAAATGGCAAAAGTGCATCGACAATATTTCTTTTTAAAAAAAATACCTAATAATATGCTCTTCGGTAGCGTATGTCAGTGCAATACATTTTCAATGCTAGCCCTCAGATTTACATAATAACAAGAATCTTATCCGAATATTATCTTCGAATAAGTTATCCGTTTCTTCTCATTGAAAAAGGGACGACACAGTACATACCTATAATCACATTGTAAGTCGTTGTAAGAAATATGTAACGCTTTGAAAGCGATTTCCAGTTGTCCAGGCTCTCTGGAATAGATACTGTGAGATGTGCTTAAAATCCAATAAATAATCATATAATTCAGCATTAAAACAACTCTAAACACCTCAAGCGCTGTACCAACAAGCATAAAGATGCTTGTTGGTACAGCGCTTGATTAAAATTAAAGAATTTTAATCAATTTAGATCACGCCCTTCCGATCGCGTGTCATCACTGCCCTTTATTATAAACATCGGGTATCATGGCACAGGCCCTCACTCATACAGCCAATAGGTTTTATCCTTATTTTGTTATCAAACCTCGACCTTTCTCATAAATCGATCTGATTTCTGGGAATTTCATTCGATGTTCAAAAATTGGGTCAGTGTTTTTTTTTTCTTATTTGGATGATGAATTAGGTTGTTGAGAATGATCGGGTTACGTTTTCTTTATTTAGAAACCACAACCCTCAAGCTTTTAAACGTCGAATCGAAGGGTTTGTAATGTGGTTATAGTACACCTAACTTAGAACATAACAACATAACTTATACACTAGTTGGCCGACAAATCCAGCTATTCGGCGTTTGGGCAAGTCGATAGGTACTTACCGTTTGCATAAAAAAAAAAACAGTATTATTGTGTATATTTTTATGTATGTTAGTCTGTAAGGTATTATTTAGTTTAGTTGCTGACCGCACTTTTGCGGTGAAAACGACGCGTGATCCCACTTTCATGTCTCGCCGGTGACTGAGCAAGAGCAACCATTCAACCAATGACAAAGACCAATTAGGTGTATTGCATCTGTCTATACACCTTCTTTGCATGTGAGCGTAACGGCTGTGGAGGGGCGTTCATTTTTAGAATGGTTTATCTCTACCAATGTTGTGATTAGATTACAGAGGGAATCAATAGACCATTCAGGAGGGCCAATTGTCACTTTCTTGATATCAGGCCACCCTCCGTAGACCAATGAGTGTCGTCAACTGTGACTACGACAGTACGTCAAGTGGATCCTGCTGATTGCAATAAGCAAACTGTTAGCTATCCATGACATGACTCGAGACAGGACGATCGAATCGAACACACCATCCATTTGCCAAACCATAATCCATCCATGCCCAATAAGATTCTGGCAGTTTCCCCTTTGGAGTTGTTAAAGAAAACTATCGTCGAAATATAGTCTCCGAGTAAAATGGCTGTGTGACATCCGTACCTATATGGTACGGACAGAACGAAATTAAAAGGGTTCCGATTTTGTCATTTGGTTATGGAACACTTATAAACATCCAATAAAATGACAAAGCATGTCGGTATTTAAAATAAATCAACCTCAATATATATAGTCTATGGTGATTGGTAATTAGTGACCGATACTAAAACACATGATAACAAACAACTTTTACTATGGGACCAAACCTGAAATCGCAAAAAAAATATTTGCTGTTCCCTACACTTATGTTTTGCATTACTCGTCAAAATGTAGGGAGCAGCTGATATTTTTTTCGCGATTTCAGGTTTGGTCCCATAGTAAAAGTTATTTGTTATCATGAGTATAATCTTGTATTTTAGTATCGGTCACTAATTACCAGTCACCCTAAATATAGGTATATAACCCTTCCTTGCTGCTTTGAATATATTTCAGCTGGGTGAAAACTGCAGCCCATTCTCTGTCATTAACTTTGAAATAAATCACGTATTTTTCAATATTCTTCTCTAAACTCTAATCCTCATCTTCACCAGGTCTCCTCCATAAACAGGGTGCTCCGCAACCTAGCAGCTCAGAAAGAGAAGGCGAACAACCAGCAACCGTCCCCAGAGTGCTCAACCCCGGTCTATGAGCGCTTGCGACTGCTGGGGGCCCCGGGCGCATCCCCGGCCTGGCCCCGCGCCCCCTGGCCTGCGCAGATTGATGCTAGAACCCCGCCCTACCAGCTGCATAGTCTGAGCCCTGGGCCCCAGGCTATTAGCTGCAACGGAGGGGATATGACGGCGATGAAGAAGAGTAAGTGGAATATTTTTTGTTTTCTTGGTGTGAATGTGTTTTTTGTGAATTTTGTAACGAGTTTTCTCTTTACTTACTTATAGCGTTATATATCAAAAAAGCTATAAATATCGTTCACTTTTTGAACAAATTTTAATATCTTGACCATCTGCTACTCTTCGAATAGAAAATAATACGATCGGCCGCCATTACTTCAAAGTTAAGTCAAATATGTTATAGGTAATTGTGTTGACTCATCACGGTAAAGTTAATCCTCGTCCGATCGTAATCAAGACGTCCATTTTGCATGATGTCAAATAATATTGCACATAATAACATGCCCCGTTTAAAATCCAAAAGTACATCAACCCGAACCAGACATTACGCATAATCAATAGCAGCAAATGAAGTGCACATCAGCGTGGCCGAACATGCTCGTATATAACGCATAATATATGCACACAGCAAATTAACAGAAAAAATAAAATCGCAAAATCGCAACATAGGGAACCGTGCGGCGGGCGGTCACAGAGAACAACGCAACAAAACTTTTTCACCAGCATTTTGATAGTCGATTTGCGGCTCCCCTAGTGTGGGGAGAGAGGGGAGGAGGGAGGACTGAGGGGGGACACGCCCGCCTACGGCACCGTCAAAAACATTACTCTACCCATCCGCCTGGAAGATTTAATTTTCATTTTTATCTGAAACATCCCCCTTTGTAGTGGTCTGTACTCTGTATCCAATTAGGCGGCTTTGAGAATTTTTCTGGTACACCCACATAGCTGCAGCCGTTTAGAGATATGGAATTTTTAATTTCGATTCTGAGAACCAATTATAAGCGATTTGTGCGATGTCTTGAACAAAAGAACGTTCATGTTGTTTCGAAGCGAAAGCGGACGCTTTGTAAGAGGAATTTTCATAAAAATTTATTATCGTATTTGTAGGAAAAAAAATGGAGACTTTCCAGGAGGTTCTATGCAATGTGACCTTGAATTAGTCGCATTTCTATTTTATTCAGAGTTTAAGAACTTAAACGCCTTCTACCATGTGCAATTTGTTTTGGAAATCGACATCACGTTAGCATTTTTGGGCTGGTATAGCCAGTGGAGCTCGTGGCTAAGTAATAACAGCCGCACGGGTTGATCCATCAGGTTAAACTACGCTTGCCGTGGTATCGAAACTCCTCCGTGCCTCGGAAAGCACGTTAAGCTGTTGGTCCCGGCTGTCATTCGTGGATCTTTGACAGTCGTTACGGGTCGTCAGAAGCCCGAAAGTCTGACACCCAGTCTTACCAAGAGGGATTGTATTACCCAGTTACTGGGTTGTGGAGGTCAGATAGGCAGTCGCTCCATGTAAAATACTGGTATTCAGCTGCATCCGGTTAGACTGGAAGCCGACCCCAACATAGTTGAGAAAAGGCTAGGCAGATTGATAGCTCAATCACGCTAGTACACCATACTGTTTTGTCTTCATTTGCACACGCAGTTGGGCATTTGTACAGTAACTTGTATTTCCTAAAATTTTAGTTAAATGTACTAACGGATATGAAACTTATCAAATAAAAAGTAACATAGATCACGCCTGAATTCCGCGAAGGTTTATTTAGGCAGAGGCGTACCTACAGTACACCCACTTGTCGCCAGTTATCTTAAAGTCCCCTGTAATAGGGGGCGAGCCTATGAGCTTCAATAAAAAGTAACTCTATCTGCCTAGTCTTTTCCCAACTATGTTGGGGTCGGCTTCCAGTCTAACCGGATGCAGCTGAATACCATTATTTTACATGGAGCGACTGCCTATCTGATCTCCACAAACCATTAACTGGGTAACAACCCCTTGGTAAGACTGATTGTCAGACTTTCGGGCTTCTGACGACCCGTAACGACTGTCATAGATCCACGAATGACAGCCGGGACCAACGGCTTAACGTGCTTCTCGAGGCACGGAGGAGTCTCGGTATGTAAAGATGGTCACCCATCCACGGACCAACCCCGGCAAGCGTAGCTTAACCGGATGGATCGACCCGTGCGGCTGTTATTACTTAGCCACGAGCTCCTCTTGCTCTTGCCACGAACTTCAATAAAAAGTAACTAAATAACTAAAATATAATTCGAAAGTGCCACCATCTTCTCGTCGTTGCCAGTGCGTGAAAGTAAAGCTGTGTCGATATCCGATAGCCGTCCATCGGCTATGTCATGGCCGATTGACTGACACCTTCGGCGAAGCTTTACATATTATATTAAAATAATTGTTTGGCTATTAGTTTCCGGTTATTGAATGTCTGGTGTCTTCGATAATTGCGGTTAGATTGTCATTACATAATTATACAACATGTCCTGAAATCGCAAAAAAATCAGCTGCTCCCTACATTTTAACGAATTGATGTAGATATAAATGTACTTAACAGCAGATTTTTTTTTTCACGATTTCAGGTTTGGTCCATATTAAAAGTTGTTCATAATAATGAGTACAATGACGCCTTAACCGGTTGTGCCATCAATTCTGGGACATATTGTATATTTCGTCGCTTTTCGAATCAATGTGACCACATTTTTCTTGTAAACTACAACGGATTTTAATGCGGTTTTCACTATCATTTAGAGAATTTAATCCGGAAGGTTTAATATGTATAATAAATTAATATTTAACTTAGATATATTAAAGAAATCTCGACGTTTTGTCACGTCGTAAAAACTAAAAATAATTGTTTGGATTTGTTTCTAGGGCATCGAATTTCTGGGGACTTCAAGAATTGCGGTTAGGTTTGTCACTTAGTTGATTGATTGCTTTTGATGAATAGATACGAGTACTTACCAGTAGTTATATTATACCTTGTTTCCTCCCAAATCAGACTATGGCTCTTTTAAAGTAAATCCCGGTCGTTGCAAGTGTTTATCGTCAAATGCAATCGCAGAACGAAGATTAATTATTTATTGGTCCTACTACAGGAATAAAGCCCAACGCGCACGTCTATGCACTGTACTGGATCAGCTCGCCTCAACTCGAGCCGTTCACCGTTCTTTCTGTGAAACTCCAAACTGTAACACAAACTTATCACCATCGTAACGTATCGCATCGCCTCGAATCGGGATCAGCTAGTAAAAACCGGCCAAGTGCGTGTAGGACCACGCACAATGAAGGGTTCCGTAGTTGACAATAACTAATCCCAAAAATAAACTTAACATTGTAGTTGAAAAACTAGAAATTCCAAAAAAAAGTTTTTTATGCGATAAAATTACAAATTAAATATTTTCAGACATTTTCCTTTACTGTACTGTGAGACCTTGCTTCATGCCAAATTTCATGATTCTAGGTCAACGGTAAGTACCAGTTTTGATTTACATGCGAGTATCAAAATATGTCGCATAAATGGCCGTATTTTTTTACTGCGTTGACTTAGAAGTTTGATTTTTTTAGAGCTTCAAGGGACCATAGACCTACGTATTTGATATTAATTTCAACTTGATACTTCCACGCGTTCCTGAGAAAAAGGGTCTTGACAAACAATAGACGGACAAAAAGTGATCCTATAAGGGTTCCAGTTTTCCTTTTGAGGTACGGAACCCTAAAAATTAAGTGAGGTGATGCCGATCTGATGCAGTGCTAAATCGCAGGTCACACTGTGAACGAAGCAAAACGAAACTAAGTTCGTTTAGCTATCCTCCGCGTCTTTTCATACAGTTTCTGTTTTCGCGCTTAGTGCGCGGTGTGAGCCGAAGTATGAAAAGACGGAAGAAAGCGAAGTTAGCTTCGTTTCGCTTCGTTCCCAGCGTGGCTTGCGCTTTATAAGTGTGCTTTAGGAGGCTTTAGGAGGAACTCAAGTAGTCCTGGCTTCTTTTGTGTTTTCTTTTGACTTGTGCAAAAGGAAATTTCTCTTACAAAAAAAGAGTGATCATCTGCTTAACATTTTCCCAACTATGTTGCTGGGGTCGGCTTCCAGTCTAATCAGATGCAGCTGAATACCAGGCTACCTTGCTGACCTCCACAACCCAGTTACTGGGTAATACGATACCCCTTGGTAACACTAGGTGTCAGACTTTCGGGCTTCTGATAACCCGTAACGATTGTTAAAGTTCCACGAATAACAACCGGGACCAACAGCTTAACGTACTTTCTGAGGCACGAAGGGGTCTTGGTATGTAAAGATGGTCACCCATCCACGGACCAACCGCGGCAAGCGTAGCTTAACCTTCCCAAAAAAGGATTTAGATAAAAAGTCTTCAAAGATTTTAAGACTCTAAAGGGCAAACATAATAAATAATACAAAATGAAGTACTCATTAGCTTTAATAGGATAGGTAGATGACAGGCTTCCAAGAAAAACCGTTCTTCCAATAGCCACCCGTAGACCAAGCTCCTGGCAAACAATTGGCCAACACAAAGTGGGGCCGGCGGCAATACTTTAGGCAAAAGACAGCCAGCTTTGTGCCACAGACTAACAAAGCTTTTGGTAACGACTCACTCTTGACACCTTTGTATAACTGTTTATTAAATAATCTGTTGTTTTGGTGGTAACACGATTCAATGTAGACTCATATCTTAGCTGCAACACAACATGAATGATGTAACCAATATTTTGTAACTAAAATAATATTTTGATTTAAAAGTGTGTCCGTGGAGTTTCTTGCCCGTTCTTCTCCATAGGGATCTACTACGTTTTGAAATGGGCGACTAGCTTCATCTTTACTGACCGACCCAAAAGTGCCTGTAATTGGTTTATTTGAAATAAATGCTTTGAGTTTGATTGTGAGTTTGACAATGAAATCCATTCTCTGAATCACGTTGTGTTGTTTATTATTCAACTAGCTTTTGCGTTAATACAGAAACGTGAACGTGTTTATAGGTACATATATACCTACTCTTAATTTTTGATTCTTTGTAACATGTTTTACACATGATTTCCTTTAGATTTCCTTTATTTGTACTTAATAGTGTGTTAAGATAGATTCATGCAAGCTGATTTTGGACAATTGGACAACTAGCATTTCTCGTATTACGTTTACCTTTGTGAAGTCGTCCTATTTCAAATACATTTCTATTTTGGTAGCTCAGGATCTAATGCTGCAGCCAGGTACAATGGTAATGATCAGAGGTCGGATTAGGTAGATTATAAATACCTAAACTTCGAGGAAAGAAGTTCCTAACAAGAGTGGATATAATACCTCCTATAAAATCCCGGAATCATAAACATGACGATTAAATCTCGGGATTTCAGAAATTGCTAATTATTTATTGAACTTTGAATACATTCGCAATAAATTAAATATTTATAATCTATATAAATAAAAATCAATTGCCGATTTGTCGATTTGTTTGTGTTGATCAGTTGCACCTATTTGGCTAATTCTTTTTTGTTGTGTTTCCAATTGTCAGGACAAGGTTTGTATGAAAGAAAATGTTGCCGGGAAAATTGAAAAATTCGGGAAAACTGAAAGTGCATTTTCTATGGGAATTTTGTATGAATTATTGAAATTTTGTCAGGATAATGTTTGTCGGGACAGCTAGTAAATAATAAATAATTCGCAATTTCTGAAATCCCGAGATTTAATCGTCACGTTTATGATTCCGGGATTTTATAGGAGGTATTATCCACTCTTGTTACTTCTATCCTCGAAGTTTAGGTATTTATACTTTACCTATACCGACCTCTGGTAATGATATTTATTTCAGTAAATTGTTTTAAAAAAACACTTTTACACGTTCATCTCCGAACTAGGGACCTAAGGAACTTTATTCATACAGTTAAAACTTTAAAGTGACCTTGCAATTAAACTATTCCTACAATCCTATCCAGTATCTTCATCACAAACCAAATCACGATTAATAAGTGATAAATAAACGAATTGTCCCGTATCATCTCAGTTAAATCTCGTGGTGATAAGCAGTGTAACTAATTTTATTTGCGCGTCCCCTCCGTGAGGCAGTGGAGACCCCTTATTTACGACGTGTGGTGCAATAATGACCCCATGATGCATCGTGAGGCAGTAATAGTCTATGTTTATGTCATTTTCGTGGACACTTTATCTTAGTTTATTGAAATGTTGATGGACTTACAAGCAATAATCATGCGATAAGATTTTTAGTATGCTGCATAAACACGTGCATATTGCATAATGATGGTCACCCATCCACGGACCAACCGCGGCAAGCGCAGCTTAACCTGATCGATCGACCCGTGCGGCTGTTATTACTTAGCTACAAGCCACTCAAGGAATGTCAATACGACAGTAAATTAAAATGCGTATATCTAAATGACGTTCCCAATCTGCATATAAAAATGCAATCACTCAATCAATCTGCCTAGCCTTTTCCCAACTATATTGGGGTCGGCTTCCAGTCTAACCGGATACAGCTGAATACCAGTATTTTACATGGAGCGATTGCCTATCTGACCTCCACAACCCAGTGACTGGGTAATACGATACCCTTGGTAAGATTGGTTGTCAGACTTTCGGGCTTCTGACGACCCGTAACGACTGTCAAAGATCCACGAATGACAGCCGGGACCAACGGCTTAACGTGCTTTCCGAGGCACGGAGGAGTCTCGGTATGTAAAGATGGTCACCCATCCGTAGGCAAGCGTAGGCAAGCGTAGCTTAACCTGATGGATCGACCCGTGCGGCTGTTATTACTTAGCCACGAGCTCCTATTCCTCCTATAAAAATTCAATCAAATATTACATAATTAGTTTGTTTGAAAAATCACTGTTATTATTTCGTTGTTAGGATTAATTTGATAGTTCCAAAATACTCCTCCTCCGAAAACACTCCTCTTGTCGTATCTTGTCGTTTACAGTGAACTCCGTCTTTGAGATTGTAGAATACAGTTTTCACTCGTGCAGAATTTGTATGTAGAAAATATTTCTAAGAAATAACTTCGACAATGCTGTATGAAAATCGATGCGTAGTTCACTAGACACGTGTGCTTCACTTGTTTCTTTTCAAATCTTGTTTTTACCATTTAATTTTATCCCTTTGATTATAAACGTTACGTCAAAAATTTATGGTTGAACAGGTGCTAATGAATACTACAACGTGTCGTTTTGCATCCTCGTCAAATTTCAGGGTGTGATACAGAACATCAAACCGAACAACTTTCTCCATGGTACCAACATCGTAATCGCGAAAACATTTTCAGCTGTACCATAGAAAACTTCAGTAGGTACACTCGACGCAAATGTATCGGCCGGCTGATTATTTTTTCGCGATTACGATGTTGTGCCATGGAAAAAGTTGTTCGGTTTGATGGTCTATACTCGGATCTATAGCACACACTTAAATTTGACGAGGATGCAAAACGACACGTTGTACAAGCAACTTTTATATACTTAAAAATAAATCCTTTCATTTCAAAGAGTAATATTATTACTGTGTGTTCGTAACTTTCTTTTGTGTGTTTGTAGGAGCTCGTGGCTAAGTAATAACAGCCGCACGGGTCGATCCATCAGGTTAAGCTACGCTTGCCGGGGTTGGTCCGTGGATGGGTGACCATCTTTACATACCGAGACTCCTCCGTGCCTCGGAAAGCACGTTAAGCCGTTGGTCCCGGCTGTCAATCGTGGATTTTTGACAGTCGTTACGGGTCGTCAGAAGCCCGAAAGTCTGACAATCAGTCTTACCAAGGGGTATCGTATTACCCAGTTACTGGGTTGTGGAGGTCAGATAGGCAGTCGCTCCATGTAAAATACTGGTATTCAGCTGCATCCGGTTAGACTGGAAGCCGACCCCAACATAGTTGGGAAAAGGCTAGGCAGATTGATTTTTTGTGTTCGTAACTTTCCATTTCTTCAATCTTCCCAGAAAACTCTCACTCAAAACGACAACCGAATCCCAAAGACTTCATGAATACCCGAATTATCTTACAAAGTTTCACGAAAACTGTCTTCAAGCGACCATTTATAAAGTCATCCCACACTTCTTGGTACAAAACTCCCATATAACACATCACCTACTTTCTCTATAAGATCATGGGTGCTTCGAACTGCGAGCCAAACACAAGGTCAAAGGACTGGGACGAATAAATCCATTAAGGGGCGAAAACTAAATAAAACGTACTGAATAAAGGGAGGTGGCAAGGTTCGTGATAAAATACTGAGGGAGAGAGATAGATAGATGTAAGCAAAGTTAAGGGGGAAAAGGATAGAGGCCAGTCTGGACTCTCAAGATAAGGCGAAGAAAAATGTCGTGAGATATTTATTCGCGGGGACCCGTGAATAGATGGTTATTACGGGGTTCAGTAGTAGTAAATTAGTGAGATGTATGGCGTCCGCGTTGAATATTTATTTATTGGACACGTAAGTTATTGTGCGTAGCATCGTCGCCTCGGTTTTGGGGGAAATTGTCGGTTATTTACGGTGGTCATTTATTGAATTACTTGAGGAATAAGATTTTTGGAAGAAAACCCACCACAAATTGTCTATTTACGTGTTTTAAGGCTCCTTCAAACAGGCGCGACACGCGATATAATAGCGCGCTACACAAAGGCACCGCTCAATTTGCAATACCTAGTGACGTCTTATGATGGTGAGTCAATGCCCCAGCCTCTAAGCTATTATCTTGAGACAGACGGATGATAATTTAAAGTGTACTTTTGATAATCTGTAATATTATTTAAAAGTTAAGATTTGTAACCACATCAGAAAGATAATTCTAGCCGTGATATCCCTAGGGATATCTAGAGATATAGCTATAAACCGTAGTTATATGAAAGCGGTTCATAACTATCTTATTAGGAATATAAATATGATACGAGCATGATCTAGTAACATAAGTATTAGGGCACTCCGCTCAAATAGCTTAGGTTAGGATAGAACTATGACCAACTATGCGCGAGCCGAGCGAGCGAAGCGAACGGTTCAGCGGCAGCGGCCGGCGAGCGCTACGTCGAAATTGGTCGCAATACCAAAATTAGGGCTTTCTGACAGTTTTCATATAACTATATTATATATTACGGTATATAGCTATATCCCTAGGGATATAATTATAACTACATCACTGCTACAACCATCTTACTGCGACATATATGTTAATAAGTCGATATCGTTTAGGTTTTTATGATTTACTAGCTGCGCCCCGCGGCTTCACCCGCGTAGACCGGGATAAAATGTATCCTATGTGTTAATCCAGGGTATAAGCTATCTACATACCAAATTTC
This sequence comes from Cosmia pyralina, assembly GCA_946251885.1. Classification (NCBI taxonomy): domain Eukaryota; kingdom Metazoa; phylum Arthropoda; class Insecta; order Lepidoptera; family Noctuidae; genus Cosmia; species Cosmia pyralina. The sequence continues at coordinate 15,771,347 of OX276342.1, read as the reverse complement.
ATCCAAATCGGTCCAGCCGTTTGAGCGTGAAGAAGTAACAAACATACACACACACACTCACAAACTTTCGCCTTTATAATATTAGTGTGATGACTGGTTTTTATTCGACTACGGCGAAACAAAAAGAAGGGTTATGATATTGACCGGTATGAAAATATTGAAACCTTTTCATAGTAAAAAAGTAAAACTTAACTGAAGTCTACTTCTCTTTAGTTGTCCGAATGTGATAGTATCAATTGCCACTCTCAATTGTTATTTCATATATAATAGATACAATCTTGCTGTAAGATACAGGGTAGGCAGAACCCAAACACGTCGACATAAACATTCAATACATACTATCTGATTCACATACATTGCCTTGTTTGTTAGCTGAAGACGGGAGATACATGGGACGACACAATTTTACCGTGTGCTCACATATTTCGCTAAGAAAATACAAAGTTTTGTGAACTGAATTTTAGTCGAGGGCTGTGATGCTTCATCGTTGCTGTTTTCTAGTCGGCACCAAAAAGATTTAAGGGGTCCCCAGACGATCAATTGCAATTGATCAATTGCCATCAATTTCTATTGTAGTAATACTTATTGTCAATGGCTTCAATTACTTTTGGTAGACGATCAATTTGCGCATCAATATGTATCAATCACGTAAAAATTGATAGTTGCAATTGATCGTTTCGGGGACTCTTAGGGCTAAAATACATTTTTTTTGCATTTTTTTTTTTGGGGTTTTTTTTTACATTACATTTGCATTTGCTGGTACAAAACTATGCAAGTAGCTGGCATGCCATTGTGATATTGACCAATCAGAAGTTGTTATGGCACACGACATGCAAGCTACTTAGTTTTGTGCAAGTTACAGGCATGTGTACTTCCGCCCTTATGATACCTACTAATTTAAATGTATTTGGTAGGTACCTCTAGTCTTTGACTCTTTAAATAAACGTTTTCGTGTCGAGATTATTATCTATAGAGTAAGTACTGTGAGGGGTCGAACCTCACACGGGGCTATAGCAACTCTACAATTAAAGAGGGATCTGCTTATTGAACTCCGTTATATATTAAACAACTTACAACTTCTCTATCGGGCCTTAACCGCCTGACATCTGTCTCCTATTCCAAATCTAAAATCAAAGTTTGTTTCACAATATACTTAAACGTCCACGAAGATTGCATGCTAATACGCATAAGGTTCAAAGCCTCTATACTCGTACAGTACCTTCATAACTGATATTAATTGGTCTACAATAGGGATGCTGGCTGGGTAAAAAAAAGAAATTCTATTTAGTCCGTCAGTTAGATAATAAAAAAATATTAGACGCGTATTTTTTGCTTTACCATATTTAAAAAAAATTACTTAGATAAAACGCATTAAAGTTGGGGAGTGGGGGCTCGCTACGTCACAACTATAACAAACTACGTATTAAATCTAGCAAGGAGTGACGTCATGCTACATTTTAACTCAATGTATCGCCGTAATCTTTTGATTACGTATAAAAAGAAAAAATACGTGTCCAATATTTTTTAATAATCTACATGACGAACAAAAAAAATTTGTAGTCATCATCCCTATTGTTTTTCGGATTCCCATTCAAATTCCCACCTTTAAATTCTAAAAAACCTGTAATTCTTAACGGGTACAGAACGTATAACCCCAGACAATACAAAGACTTCCATTTTCATGCTGTGATATATACCTAATGATAATTATGCTATTTTTAAACTCAACTAGAGACAACACCTCATAAATCCACTATACCGCATAATCATCCTATAATGTTCCCATCCCACTGCTGGGACTCAGGCCTCCTCTCGGTGAGAAAGAGCGAGCTGTAATCCACCACGCGGGCCCAGTGCGGGTTGGTAGATGTTACATGTCTACGAATTTTTGGTTCTAGGACATGTCGGTTCCCTCACGATGTTTTCCTTCACCGTTTTGAGAGCAGTGGTGATGAAATAATTTACACAAAGTACAGCACCTGCCGGGTTTCGAACCTACGACCTACAACTCGTAAGTCGCGGCCGTTACCACTGGGCCACCACTGCTCTAGTACTCTGCTCTCTCAACTAGAGATGAACACCTCTTATATCTAATATACTCCTTCCATTTCACTATACTCCTTCCTTTTCACTTTCATCTCACGAAAACCCACCACTACCTACCCTAAACAGCTGTAGACCTCTTCAAATACACACCCACACTATAATCTTCCCTTCAAATGAATTCATTAAACACCGAAACAGATCCACTCGTATATCTCTAAAGATATTTTAACCCTAAGATGGCGAACCAAAATAGAAGGGTTATATGTACTAGGCTGTATGTATGCCTGTATGTGCGGCAGATCAAAGGGTCTGCGCGGCGCGCTTTGAACATGCCGACATACCACGCCGGAGCATACGGAGTCTATGTATGGTACATAAGCGTCTGTTTTGATACCATTTGATGATATTTAGGGATTATTAATGTGAATTATGTACGTATTTACTGCTTGTTTTGAGGAAATATCAAGTTTGTGGTTAGACAGAGAGAAGAGGCATTTGCCCAGCGTTATTATTATTTTCTTCTAAGTCATCGAATTTTTTGGGATAACAAATTGTTTACTAATATTGTATTAAAGTAAAAAAAATTAAGAACATTATTTTCACATTGTGGTAGCGAATTTCATTGGGATATGTTATCTAAACGTGTAAGAATATTTTGGGTTTAAAATACACACAAAGACTGTCATATTGGCAGTCAGTGGATCCATGGGGGGGGGGGGGGGGGCTACTAAGATATCTCTGTCTCTGGTAGGCTACAACCTAACGAATTCATTGAGGAATTTGCGAAAAGGAATCCGAGGTGGCATGTTATGCGCTAAGCAAAATAAAATGTTGAGTGTTTTTTGGTGTTTACTTTGCTAAAACCTACCCTCAGCGGGGTCAAGAAGAAGTCGGCGCGTCCTAAACAACAATCCTTTTTTTTTTGGGTGTGAAGTCATCAAATGACTTCTCCCACTCTGGGTGGAGCGTATCAGACTTTTACTGACTAAAACCCACCCGTGTTCCTTCAGTTGCCTGTGATACTGGATCCGCCACTGTTGGCAGTCATCGATATCATGCCGCCATTAATTTTATTTTATATTCAAATTGAAAACACCGTGTATTTGAAACTACTTAACAAGTCAATCAATCAATCTGCCTAGCTTTTTCCCAACTATGTTGGGGTCGGGTTCCAGTCTAACCGGATGCAGCTGAATACCAGTATTTTACGTGGAGCGACTGCCTATCTGACCTCCTTAACCCAGTTACTGGGTAATACGATACCCCTTGGTAAAACTGGTTGTCAGACTTTCGGGCTTCTATGACGACCCGTAACGACTGTCAAAGATCCACGAATGACAGCCGGGACCAACGGCTTAACGTGCTTTCCGAGGCACGGAGGAGTCTCGGTATGGTCACCCATCCACGGACCAACCCCGGCAAGCGTAGCTTAACCTGATGGATCGACCCGTGCGGCTGTTATTACTTAGCCACGAGCTCCTCTACTTAACAAGTATCTTGGCAAATAGATGGGAATATTTGGCGATAAACACTATTTTAATGCAACAATCATACATCATTAAATAATATTAACCAAAAATCTATGCACAACATACGGTCCCTAATCCATTAAAAACCCACAAAGCAAGCTACAGTGACAGAGACAACCCAGCAAATCCGCAGATTAGCGCACATGAGACGGCCACGGACGGATAGATCCCGAGACAACCCTCCGTGGGACTATACCGGTACCGACAAAATAGCAATTAAATTCGCCTCCATTAAACAACCCTTCAGTGATGACCGTACGGGGAATTAGGGTGCGATACTTGAAATCTTGAATATTACGATATGTGAGGTTTAGTATTAATAAACCACTCTCACTCAAGACTAATCTGAGGAGCTCGTGGTTAAGTATTAACAGCCGCACGAGTCGATCCATCAGATTAAGCTACGCTTGCCGGGGTGGGGCAGTGGATGGGTGACCATCTTTACTTACCGGGTCTCCTCCGTGCTTCGGAAAGCAAGTTAAGCCGTTGGTCCCGGCTGCCATTTGTGGATCTTTGACAGTAGTTACGGGTCGTCAGAAGCCCGAAAGTCTGACAACCAGTCTTACCAAGGGGTATCGTATTACCCAGTTACTGGGTTGTAGAGGTCAGATAGGCAGTCGCTCCATGTAAAATACTGGTATTCAGCTGCATCCGATTAGACTGGAAGCTGCCTCCAACATAGTTGAGATAAAGCTAGGCAGATTTATCTCACTCAAGACTAATGTTAAAGATCTAAAACAGAGTTGGAATAAAGCCACATCAACACTTTTGTTTTTATTGACCGTTTAAGAAACTTAAATTTTATGATTATCATTCTTGAATTACATGTGCTTCTGTAATAATAAAAACCGGCCAAGTGCGTGTCGGACCACGCACAATGAAGGGTTCCATAAATGAATAGAATTTTTCCCATACTAAACAAAGTTAACAATGTAATCTCAAAAAAGATTTTTTTTATGTGATAAAATTAGAAATTAAAAATTTTCGGACTTTTTCCTTTACTTGTGCAGTGAGACCTTGCTTCTTGTCAAATTTCATGATTCTAGGTCAACGGGAAGTACCATATAGGTTTTGATTTACTTGTGAGTACCAAAATAAATGGTCGTATTTATTTATTGCGTTGACTTCGAAGCTTGATTTTTTTAGAGCTTCAAGGGACCATAAATCTTCGTATTTGATATTAATTTCAACTTGATACCTCCACGCGTTCCTGAGAAAAAGGGTCTTAACAGACTGACAGACAGACGGACAACGAAATGATCCTATAAGGCTTCAGTTTTTTCCTTTTGAGGTACAAAACCCTAAAAACGCAAATTTCTGTTGTTTGCTTGGCATATCTGGTTTATAGGGACAATGTTTTAATTGAACGGGAAAATAAAATGCTTTTCACGCTGCTGTTGAAGTCACAAACTAGTTGCGCCTGCACTGAACGCACCACATCAGTTTTCTCACATTACGTGAACACGTCTTGTCACATCACCCACAAAATCTATCCAGCCCTACGTATCTAGGTATCGCTAGGTAGCTATGTAGGGCTAGATGGATTTTGTGGTTGCTGTGTGTACCAGGCTACAGGCGTCCCTCAAAACAAAGTACAAATCCCCACTAATTACGTAAGCACGCACCGTGGCTCCGCGAGCGTCCCGCACAAAGGGTTCCGCACAACGCCAATAACGCATGAAACAGGATTAAAACATGTAAACGCTAAAGGGTTCCGTGCCCGTTTGTGTGTAATTATACATGTTAATTTACAGTTACGTACTTTGAACGTACTGTGAAGTAGGTATAGGGTGGTATAGAAAAGTATAGGGAGGTATAGATTGGTATAGACTCGTATAGGTTGGCGTAGGCTTCGTTTTTAGGGTTTCGCGCTCGAATAAGCGTGAGCCGTAAACGGTTTGTTTGGTGTCAATTGAAACGTAAACGATTTGAAGAATAGAATACGAATTTTGGATGTTGGCAGCACGTGTCTATTTAATTTGTTATTAGTGAAATAAATATTTTAGCAATACATAGGTAATATTAACTAAGTATAACAGCCGCACGGGTTGATCAATCAGGTTAAGCTGCGCTTGCTGCGGTTGGTCCGTGGATGGGTGACCATATTTACATACCAAGACCCCTCCGCCTCGGAAAGCACGTTAAGCCGTTGGTCTCGGCTGAAATTCGTGGATCTTTGACAGTCGTTACGGGTCGTCAAGCCAAAGCCGACCCCAACATAGTTGGGAAAAGGCTAGGCAGGCAGGCGTCGAACGTAGATCGCGTGAGACACAAAAGCTTTTTAACTATTTTTGTAAGGCTATAAATAATTGTTGATGAAACTGCACTAAGTAGTTATGTATACCTGATTGTAGATCAAGCTCCGCAGTTCATTAAAAAACCTAGGTATGGTCAGCAACAGAAGTCGGTTAACACTGCTACTTTTTGACATCATCTAAATTAACACAAAATGATTCGAAAAACTGCTTTTTTCATTTAACTATTAAGAGTTAATGTTCTTAAATTTTTAAGTACTTCTGTTCCGATTTGAATTAAACATCTCGCTTAATAATTAAGATTAAAAAAACTGCAAGTGTTAATCGACTTGCTGGCTGCTGACTGTACAATCAAGTCTACCCTAACCGAACCTGTACTTACTATACTTCTCACGCGTCGATTACACAACATTTGAACATAAGAAAAAACTTTCGAAGTCCATAAATATATAATATGATGTATATAAAATAAACGTAAAATATCATCATTCAATGGCGACCGCGGGCTTACAGTAGTTGTAAACAGGTTCGGTTGACATTAGAGCACACATTGACATGAATCTATGGGGTTCTTAAGTAATATATTATAATATAATACGCTTGAGGGGATATTGAGAATACGGTACCATTTTACAGCATACTTTAACAAGCACTTCTTGACAATACTTATGACAAAATATTGCAGGTTTACCATTACACACTGTAGCAGCTGACGCATTCTAAATTCAAAATCAACCATAAACTAAAGAACTTAGCTACATCAGCTTATACTAAAGACACCTGGTTTTCCGGCCAGATACCTCTACAAACATAAAACCGCAGCTTTCATACCAGACCTCATTACTGTGAAAACAATGGATAAAAAAAGATGTAATAAATAAAAAGGCGAGGGGCGGGGGCGATGCCGCGCCGCCCACAGCTCCACCCACACAAACACAACACAACATATAATTATTATTGTGTGAACGGGATGCGGTTCCAAACATACACATACATGACGCATACATACAAATTATGGATGTTGTTATGAATGTTTGTAGCGAATCGGGAGTAGGAAACGGGATTAAGGTGTAAGCAGCGTTGAAAGGATATTTCTAAGGGAATTTTGTGGGATTTATTACTCGTAGATTAGCCAAAGAAATAAGTTTTTAACAGAATTTGATTCATTTGGTAGTTTGAATGTATTGACTTCTTATCTTGTTTGTCGTGGTCCCAGTTGACAGTAAGTATGGCATAATCCTCGCAAAATTTTGAGTAAGTAATCTCAGTAGCTGGGCAAGGCTTTATCAACAAGAATAGTTGGAGTTGCCATTCATATACCAGATGAAGGTAAAGCAGCCATATAAAGACCATTATTTCATCATTATCGTCCAAAACATGTTTCGTCCGCCTGAAGTGAAACCCATGGGCCCTACCCAACCCTATCAACAAAGCTGAATATCCATATTTTAATTTAAAATCAATGTTAAAACCAAACTTAACGCCCTGATGATACATTAATTTAAATAAATACTTAATTCAATATTCCGTCGTGTCGTATCGATGGCGGTTCCACCTGTGCGCACTCGAGCGTCGCGAGCCCTTTTCCCGCCGTTTTGCGACAAAATGGCCGACACGTGACTAGACTGGCGAAACTTCCTTATTCATTCATAGCCTTCATAGCCGAGCACCGTAAATATTATGTGCTTTTAAATTTAATTGTGGGGTCTCTTGGATATTCACTTTTGCACCTGTAACTTTATATTTCTTGATAATTTTGCTGTATTATGTGTTAGTTATGGTTATTTTGATTTTGTTTGTTCAAAACCATAGAGCCTAGACAAGATGACAATGTATCAGCGATAACGATGGTGGAAGCGTCAAATGTATGGGACTGACCAAAAGCTAAAAGAAAACAGTTTAAATATCAATCATGTTGAAAGATGTTGTAGAAATACAAAACGCTTTGAAAGCATTGCCGTGGCCCTCAGATTAAATTATGGGCTCATCACCTACATAATATAATTCACATAATTAGGTCTTTACATTAGAAAAAATCTAAAAAAGTTTTAGTAAAAAAACATTTTTGATGCACTTTTGCCATTTTAATGAAAGTTCGTTGATGCCTCTGCTATAGAAATCCTAGGGACAGGAATCGATGAATTCTAAGGTGTTTTTCGCCGCCTCATAGGATTTGAAATTTTTCATGGGGGCTCATTGTTCAGATCAAAATTTCCAGAACGGAAGCGATCTAACCAAAAACGCACCGTGCGTTCACTTGCGGTACCTTGTACCATACACGTCGTTAATATTACGTGCTTTCTGTGCTGCGTTGGTGCCACGACGGAACTCGTATTCGAAAATAACGCACTAATTCGATTTTTCCATGGTTACAGAAATATCGTTAACAAAGAAAAATCGAACGTCGCGAAAATAAATGAACAACAGATTTTTTTTTAAATATCGTGCTATATTATAAAATTAATTTGAATTTGGAATTCTAAATAGATTCCCACTAACTAAAAGAAAAACAGTATACGCCCTTAACTACAGCATAATAATTAGTATCTTCATCATCATCATCATCATTGGCAGCCATGTTCCACCCACTGCTGAGTATAGGCCTCCGACTCCTCCGTTTTGTGCCATACTTCCCTGGTCCGTGTGAGTCTCAACCATAATCCTAACTAATATCACATCACACTTCACACTAATATTATAAAGGCGAAAGTTTGTAAGTGTGTGTGTATGTTTGTTACTTCTTCACGCTCAAACGGTTGGACCAATTTTGATAAAATTTGGTGTGGTACTTTTTATCCCGATCAACGCGGGTGCAACCGCGGGGCGCAGCTAGTTATAAATAAATGCGAAAGTGTGTTTGTATGTTTGTTACGCTTTCACGCCAAAACGGCTGAACGGATTTGGATAAAATTTTGCACATGGGTAGACCATGTCCTAGAGTTGGACATAGGGTACTTTTATCGCGGTTTTACGTACCCGTGGGATAATTTCCAACATCCACGCGGGCAAAAGCTAGTATTTATATCTTTCTTAAATTTGGAATATAAAAACACACTAGATATAAAAAGTCTGTGCCTTTCAGATTAATTTTAACATTTAGCTTTTTACAAAAATTTAACGCTCTCTGAAAACGTTAAAAAGCGATTAGCATTTTCGTCCAGTCCTTTTTATGTTTTTTTAACCAAGAGCGAATGTAAGAGGTACTTACATACTTTTTCGTGCTGTTTTTCAGATGAAAGGAATTACGAGTTGCGTTGTTACCTACTTTTATTCCGAAAATACAAGACTTAGCTATTCGAGTTGGTAAAATGGTACTTACATTCTTACAAATGAACTATGGACAAAACTTAAGCATGCTCACTTAAGAAAATATTCCTGTGAGAGCGCAGCTAGTGACAAACTAACATTGTGCGCTCTAGTCGTGAGCCGTGCTATGCGATTATCGCCTTTGAGGTGATCATGCGGAACTTTGGCCCATAGTACCTAGTATGAGTCTTTAGTTTTCCGTTCACTACTCAAGATCCTGGCTCCCATTGGGCATTAGTCCATGCAAAAATCATGCCCGTATTTTCCGTAGGGGTAGACAGACACTCAATTTTCACCAGATATGTTACCAGCCCCATGTGGACTACAGACTCCTACTGATAATTTCCTTAAAAGACCCACAAGACTGTCTAAGACACCCTTTGCTCCACAAATCAAACAAATAAATATTGTAATGTCAAAACAACAGCTTTTTACTAAATGCATAATGAAAGTAGGTACTCGTATATACGGTACTGATAACAGAAAAACAATTTTTGAAATTGTTGTCTGTCTGTTTGTTCCGGCTAATCTCCGAAACGGCTGGACCTATTATGAAGGTACTTTAATTGGCAAACAGCTGATGCTATAGGGAGTAACTTATGTAACTTTTAGTTTAGAAAAAAAAATGAAGAGTTCCGGGCAAAAAAGTGAAAACCCATGGGATTGTGCACAAAACTTTATAAAATAGGGATGTATTGATATCCACGCGGGCGAAGCCGCGGGCAACAGCTATCACTAAATAAGTTTAGTGCTAAACGTGCTAAACACGGCTACACATCAAGCTATACATTTACAGTTTACACTGACCTCTCATTGTAAGGAAATCCTATACAATGCGAGATCAGCTTATACTAGAAAGGTATATATAGCTTGATCTGTAGCCGTGCGTACAACAGCGTTCTATTTCTGTAAATCGTTTAAAGAAGCGAAATAAAGAAAACGTTTTGGGACTCGCACAGAAAGATAATATTACCTACACAAACCAAGAAAACAGAGAGATAAAGTAAGAGTAAAAGTAAAGCCGGGTCTCCTGTGCGTGTCTTTTCGAAACTTTACACAAAACATCGAAACAAAGAGGCGTGGCTTACATATATGTGAATACGCAGAAGACAGCTTGTCTAAGAAAACAAATGAATATATGAAAGGTTTTTTGTGTAAACTTTCGAAAAGGCTAACGACAATTTACCCGGCTTAAGATATACACTGCCAAAATCACTAACCCACATTCGTTACCTAATTACATGACATAAATTAATTACCAAAAACCAAAACCTAATCAAGTAAATGAGCAACCACAATAGTATATATTTATCTGAATACCGCAGGAATCCTCCGCCAAGGCACAGGGGAATCGCGAATGAAATACACGTCATAGACGACATTTTTGCGATAAGGCAACACTGCGCCCGTTTTGTTTATGGTTAGGGCCGCCATCTTGCGCGTCACGGCGGGAAATAGGGTAGCCATGTATTGTTCGCTTTATTTCTCTAAGGAAATATTATTTTTCTTGATAATTTTCAGCGAGAGCGGGACTGTAATCGCCGATGTATGTTTTATTCAGTTTTGGATTGTGCTGTCTAAGTTTAGGTACCTTACTAGCACACACTAGATAATATAGAACAGGGGTTAATTAATAATAATAATCAATCCAAACATAGGCTTTCATAACAATAACATCACATAAGTGACGAAGTCAGCAGGTAATCTACCTCAGCCAGATTCTCAATAAATCTCTTCGTATCACGAGTATTTTTCATCGAGATTGCAAACATAATTAACTTTACCACAACCAAAAACCCACCACAACGTTGAAACCCCACCTCAAACATCCACAAAAACTAATTCAACATACGAAAAACATTTCGCCCATTCCGTGGCGACATTAATTCGCGTTACATTTCGCTCCCCGTAGACATTGAGTGACAGTAAATAGAGACATAGCCATGTCTATTATCTGATACCGATCTACACATACAGACTTCATGAAACATTAATGTCCCAGCATCCTGACAGATGGGCTCCTGATACAAAAAGGTTTTACTCCTCATATCTACCTTTTCGAGCAGTTTTCGACTTTATTACATAAAAATAAGGGTGTGAGAAAAGTTTTGGGGTGAAGCAAAATGTTGTTGTCGTATTTCGAGGTGTCATATTCGTTGCGGTCGAGAAATGAGCAGCACGACGAATGTTTGGATGGTTTATGGTTAAAAGAATAGTTCTGGATGCATTTTCGAAACTATTCTATAAAAATCTCACCGTGAATACGTTGGTGAAGTGAGCTGTCATGCTACCTGATGCTAGGGATTAAGTTTCCGCGGTGATATTTTTACAGAATAGACCGGCTGATTATCAAACTTGGTGTTGGACATCCCTAATCGAGCTAAAAAGCTAGACAATGCAGATTTATTCAAAACAATATTATGTAAATGTTGTGAGTTTTCCTCATTCCGAGTACAAAGGTAACGTCCGCGCTTTTAAAATATTCATAAATTCATTATTTCGTTGTATTTTTTGAAACAGATACCTACAAAGCATTGTTCCGTTTTCATGCTGTATTTTGTTACCTACTCTTTGTCAATTCACCATATTATTTGCACTGAACCTCAAACCTAAGAGATTTGGAATCCATTGTTAAATAACGCTAAGCAAAGTTTGGTGAACAAGCAAGAGTTATGGAATCTAAATCTTGAATGAAACCTACTACCAAGACTACAATAACTCATCGACTTTTTAGTTTACACTGTAGTGACAAACAAAAAGGATTATAAAACCTATATTTAGCAAAATAACATGCACAAAATAAAACATTATAATATGTTCGTCGCTGATCGTCAAAACTTGCGCAAATCTAAACACACACTCGTGTCGTGGGCCGTGCTGTAAAAACACTCGAGCCGCTACGAGGACCCTTACTGCTAGAACTCACACTCACTCACAGTTCACTCCTTTCGAACTGAACAAGCATTAAGTTTTTAATAAGGTATCTTCTTCATACATGATCATTTTCGGATTTACAAAAAAAAAACTATAAAATTCGAAATTGGAGATCATTAATTAAAATTGATTGAATTTTCTTCTTCAAAAACACCTCCACCACCAAATCATATACTTCTGGAATAGTATAAGATTTTCATTCGTAAGATCAACTTTTCATATGAAAATTATTCGCTTTGAGAAATAAGAAAAACATGTTTCATTCATGGTCAACGCAAGTTTGCTACGGCGTAGCAAGGTCTACGAAAAGTGCTACGAAAGTCTACGAAAGTTGTAGACGATATAAAAAGGGGAAAAGTTATGTGTTTTCTGGGTTCTTTTTATTCTTATGTTCTTTATGTCCGTTTTGTATTTTGCAATGTCCCTTTTGGTTCTGAGGATGGATGGTGCCATAGAAATGATACGCAATGTCGAAAAAATTACTATAAACATTTGACTCTATTATAATTTATTTCGGTGAAGGCAAAATTATAATACCTAGGTACTATCTCAAAATTAATCTCAAAGAGAATCTGAACTAGACAGGTCTAACATGACATCAAACAATTTACAAAGATAACTTTACTAGCCCTGTAAATTCTCTAAAATATCCATTTAATTCAAGTCATAAACTCATAACTTAAAGCAAGCCTCGCGATAAGAATTGAAAATTCAACTCGTTGCTAATTCATTAAAATTTATAGGTATGCTTTGTTATCTTCAGGTGATACTGTGACCCTTGCCAGACTAAAGTGCACCTTGTCAAAACCGACTCGCTATTATTGGGCATACATTTTTAAGCAGCGATAACACTATCGCTGGCGGGTTACGTGGTAGGCCGGGCCGCGTTATCGTCAGTTTCTGCATGAACGCGCCCGTTACGGCCCCCCTTTCCCCCTTCGACCCCACCAGCTTCCCCCATCCCCAATGCCATCCCGGTAGACGGCAACGCGGAGATTTTGACACTTGAACATAATTTATTCGATCCTGAAATAGTTTATGTTATCTAGACTGGCGATATCTCGGGATTTAGGTGTCTGTGAAGTTTGTGAGTGCTGTTTGTTTGTAATTATTGCATATTGGGGGTTAAAGGAGGAGCTCGTGGCTATGTAATAACAGCCGCATGGGTCGATCCATCAGGATAAGCTACGCTTGCTGTGGATGGGTGACCATCTTTACATACCGAGACTCCTCTGTGCTTCGGAAAGCACGATAAGCCGTTGGTCCCAGCTGTCATTCGTGAAACTCAAACTCAAAGCATTTATTTCAATTAAACCAATTACAGGCACTTTTGAATTGTCAAAGAGTCGGTCAGATAGTCAGAAAGTTGAAGCTAGTTGCCCATTCCAAAACGTAGATCTCTATGGAGAAGTACGGGCAAGAAACTCCACGGATACTCTTTTAAATCAAGATAAGTAATACAATACAACATCCTGGGTACATTATTTTTGTGCATCTTTGATAGTCGTTACGGGTCATCAGAAGCCCGAAAGTCTGACAACCAGTCTTACCAAGGGGTATCGTATTACCCAGTTACTGGGTTGTGGAGGTCAGGTAGGCAGTCGCTCCATGTAAAATATTGTAAAATTCAGCTGCATCCGGTTAGACTGGCAGCCGACCCCAACATACTTGGGAAAAGGCTAGGCGGAATGATTGGATGTTAATGTTATGTTGTGTGTGCTGTGATACTTGGGATAGTGTTAACTGTTCAACAAGCGTGGATAGTGAACCAGCTTAATAATATCACAGTCTATACATTATAGAGTTAGAAACGAATATATTCGTGGTACTTTTAAAGTCGCTGAGACACACGAGAAGCTTAGAGAAACCCGCATGCGCTGGTACGGACATGTGATAAGGCGAGATGATGACCATAGGACTAAAAGAGTCATGAATATAGAAGAAGGAAAAAGAGGCCGTGAACAACCACCAATGACTTGGGTACGAACAATTAAAAATGACATGATAGAGAGTAACACAACTGTAGAGACAACGCGCAACCATACGGTGTGACGCAGAAGGGCTGGCCGCAAATAAATTGGGATAGTAGCCAGGAGAAAGAAGAAGAGATACATCATACAGTCGTCCGACGAAGCCCGAGCTGCATACGAAGTTCGGAGAACTACGTAAGCTCTCGAGCCCGAGCTGCTTACGTAGTCTCGTCATAGACTGTGATATTATTGTGTAATTTTCGTTTTAATTAACATTAGGTTTAGAGTGCGTTTCACGAAAGAATTCTCTTCGCCGTAATGTTGGCACCATTGCTTTTCATTGAAGAATTGCTTCGTGGCGAAGGGAATTCTTTCGTGAAAAGCACTTTACTTGCTTTGTTGTGAATCTTTTTAAATTCTACGGTTAGATGCCTCATTGCGGCATTGTCTTCGTATATTTGCCGTAGTGATACAAAAGTAGTCTTATTGGTTTACAAAATTCCGTAGGTGGGTCGTTCTTCTTTTCCATCGACAGTGACATGTCGCCTCTGAAAAAAAAATCGTTTTTCTTCCTAAAGCTGAGCGGCCACTGGTCCGCGCCGGCCGCAACGCACGCACGGCACGCAACGGATTTCGGTTTGCTTTGTATGAATTCATATATCATTGCACCCGCTCTCGGTACCGCCCGCATTTTCATTTCTTCATACAAACAAACCAAAATCCATTGCGGGCCGTGCGTGTGTTGCGGCCGGGGCGGACGTTCATCTTTAATATTCAGTTTCTCAATTTTTTTTCACAAAAAATTATTTTATACAATAATCTTAAACGCTTTCGTTTTTGTTATTACTGCTATTTACAAAATAATTGTGACATAATATTCAAAAGTGTGACGGAGGAGTTGTCGGTAGAAAAGAAGAACGACCCAGGTACAGACAACAGTTCATCAGGTTATACCAAACTGTCAAATTTCTTCAAATGATTTTAAACCTTAAAATGTTGACGTTTAAGTTCAAAATCGAATGAGACAATTTGACAGTTTATAGTAACTTGACCTGCTGCTGTGTGTACATACAAATCAGACCTGTCATTCTTTGACAGTTGTGATCAGATAGTTGTATAAGATGGCTATAACACGGCAAATTTATATAATGTGTCGTTTTCATAAACAATTAATTTCCCTCACTGTAGCTACGAATATCAATTCTCATAACAATACTAGCTTTTGCCCGCGGCTTCGCCCGCTTGGATTTCGGAAATTTGCCCACGGGACCGTACCTACTACCGGGATAAAAAGTATCCCATATCTTAATCCAGGTCATGGGCCATGTGGCAAATTTCCTCCAAATCCGTTCAGTCGTTTTAGCGTGAAAGCCGTAACAAAGAAACAAACTAACTCACTTTCACATTTATAATGTTAGTTAGTGCTTCAACGTTCATACTAAGACAATGATTTTCGTCAGTGGACGCTTGGCCGAGTAAACCAAACCAAGAAGAATCCACTGTTCATGACATATCCAACGTGTAGGTACTTCCTGCAAATGCAGTCTGACCAACTTATCGACGCCTTAGAGTGAAAACCTCGTAAGTGTAAAAGACGTAACTTTTCAGGAGGAAGAAAAAACAGCGTGCTGTAAAATTTTTCTACGGCGTCTTTTATGTTTTTTGTTAATTAATATGGAATATCATCAATCATAGATGGCGCTACGAGTATCGAATGAACAAATTAGTCAGATCAGATTGTGCGTTGCGAGGTTTTCTTCCTAGAAACACAATAAAATAAATTTGAGCAAAAATGCATTCCCGAGGTTTTCACTCTAAGGCGACGTTATGTAGGTTACCTAAGTCAGGCTGAGAATACAATACATTGGGTTAGGACTATTCTACGATATTCTAGGTATAGTAGAAAAGTGACACTGGACACTGGGTCAAATTAAATTAGCTAGCTAAACTTACAGCTGATAAAGTGGTCAATGGCCGCGAGTAGTATAGCTACTTGAAATTATGAGTTTAGAAAATCTTTCCTTTTTTGTTTTATTTATATTAGATATCGATATCGGACTGCGAAGTTCCTCCAGCTAATTTAATTTGACCCCGAATTATCCGTTAATTTTTATTCTATGACATCGTGAGACACATTCCTGTTTATTGAAGGTTATATTACCGGTTTTTTTCCACGAGGAGCTCGTGGCTAAGTAATAACAGCTGCACGGGTCGATCCATCAGGTTAAGCTACGCTTGACGGGGTTGGTCCGTGGATGGGTGACCATCTTTACATACCGAGACTCCTCCGTGCCTCGGAAAGCACGTTAAGCCGTTAGTCCCGGCCGTCATTCGTGGATCTTTTAACAGTCGTTAGCTACGGGTCGCCAAAAGCCCGAAAGTCTGACAACCAGTCTCACCAAGGGGTATCGTATTATCCAGTTACTGGGTTGTGGAGGTCAGAAAGGCAGTCGCTCCATGTAAAATACTGGTATTCCAACAACAAGCTTTTTTTTATTGATAACCTGACTGACTAGCATCGGACTCGAACGGCTCTTGATGAATATACCTACCGAAACAAACTGACAAGCGGCACGTTTTGAGCTCAAACAGAGTCCTTATTCGAGGGAAACTTGTTAACCAGCATAACCACGTTAATAGTTTGTTATTAATTTATTTAAAGTTATCTGTGGAAAATGTAGTGGGTAATATTTGTTAAGTTACAAGACGTTTCTGTTTTTTTTTATTTACTTACACAAATATTTGTACGACCTACAAGTATGTGTTCCGAGTCTGGGTGTTTTTCTATCTATAATATGTATGTATTTACAAAAAAAAAAATGTATATAAGTAGTTTATCAGCCATCTCGTTACCATAACACAAGCATTAGGTTGCTTAGCTTGGGGCTAGATGGCGTTGTGTGATATGTCCAAAACATATTTATTTATTTATTTATTTTACTTACTATTTACATTCAAATTCAATCATTTAATTCGGAAATCATCTATATTGTATTAGTTAGTACTAGAACTTACAAACTATGTTAGTGTTAAAATCAAAGTTAAAATTAAATCAAATCATTATACTTAACTGTTTGTTTTCCCTAATGAAGAAAAAACTACCAAATCATGGTAGGAAATTATTCGGTAACCAAATATTCCTCCCGTGTCAATAACCTTCAGTCGTACTATTGGGAGGACATCCCGAACGCGGACGCTTCTAACGGATTACCCACTGAAGGGACATTATAAGATATCACGATATCTCATTGATAAATTATATCTAGATTTAAGATGGGGGTTTTATCATTGTAGGTACCTACGCTTGTTTGTATGGGGAAAAAATGTTAGGTACGATAACATCCCGTATACCTACTGTATACGCAATGTTAACGTATCTAGGCAGTATACAGCCTGCCTAGGTACCTACCTTATGGAGATTTCTAATAAATATTTTTTTGAGCTTTATCTGACTGTAGAGCTCACAGGTACTGAGAATGATTGATATCTAGGGAGACCGGTACCTTAAGTTACCGACTTGGTACCTACCGTTGCAACCTGTACCTCCGAAATAGTGTATAACTTAGAAAGAACTTATTTAGAGGCTCTCGAATAAATACATGTCTTGGATTAACACATCGAAAACTTTTCATTCGGGTAGGACACTTAGAGTACCTATAACTACTTTTTTTAAGACGTTTTTCTAAGATGCGAGTGAACCAGCGGGCAAAAGCTAGCATTAAAGTCATTCTAAGAAACTTGTGAAGTATCAAATAAGAATGACTAAATTTAATATTGACAAACCTACAAATCCCACCAAAATCAGCTACAGCCACCGTAAACCTGAAACACAAACAGTTATTATTCAAACTTTTAATCATGCTTTCATAATTGAATCCCTACCACTCCCGAAGTTGTAGGATAACGCAAATTTACGACTTAGCAGACCAAGATTAACATCGTAACTCGAATAAATCCGCGGTATCGGGCCTGTTTGCCGAATTAAACCTCGCTTGTTCACTTTGTGGGCATAACTTTGCGTCTTTGCTAACTGGTTACTAAGAGAGAGTTCTATGAAACTTGTAATTCCTATAAACGGTTATAATATAGATGTTTTGGAGGATTTTGGACGGCATTGTTAAGTTATTAATGGCTGTGGGAGATTGAAATAGAATTTGGAGTTTGAAGTTAATTTATAGAATTTTATCGCATTTAAATACAACATGGGTTAGATATTTTTAGGATATGTTAAGTAGGTACAAAACTTCCACGTACAACGATTTAATGATTGTAAAAGTTAGAAGCACTATCTAATGCCTAAATATTAAATAAACAAAAAACACATACAATTAACTCTTAAAATGTCGATTGCACACCATGTGTACAGATAACAATAGAATTTCAATTGTGTCTGCTAATTAGCGCGCGACGGGTTAAAAATGATGCCTAATCTAGAACTACTTAGGTTGCTACTGATAGAGAAACTATTGAAAGACTTGAAATGTTTCTAGGAAAGCGTTGATGTATAGACGGCAGCAGGTCAAGCTACCCGAAACCTTGACAGTTTCGAAAGTTTCGAAGATTGATTGAGAAAATTTGACATTTTCTCAATCAACCTTGAACCTAACGTTTTAGCGGTAAAGATGAAAATCTATTAAAGAAATTTGACAGATTTTTTTTTTTTACTTTTTTATTTTTTTTATTTGTGCTTGTTGTGCTGGCGGCTGTATTACCTTATATATCATTACATAGCCGCCTATTCAATTATTTATTAATAGTAGGTAGACGTGCAAGTCTACCCAAAAACAAATGAACTTTAATTTCATTATCGACATTTGAATTTCGATATCAAGTCTTTCGAAATATTTTAGGTAAGCTCAACAAAACAAAAACTTCCCACATAATTTCACCAATAATCCTTTGCCCATAGACGAGGAGCCTCTGGAAGGTCTAGAAGGTTTACATTCAGACGAGACGGGGTCTGGGGACAACTCCAACGCGGGGTCCAGCGGAGCTGATGATGACGCCGCTCGGCTGAGACTCAAGCGCAAGCTGCAGAGGAACAGGACCAGCTTCACCAACGAGCAGATTGATAGCTTGGAGAGAGGTCTGTAGCTATGTTATTAAAGCTGTTGTTTTAGTTGTGTTGTTGTTATTAAGTACTGAGAAATGTAAAAAGGCTCAAGTAATGTAGGTACCTATGTGCAACCTACTCCAGCAGCTAGCTTTAACTATTTTCGGTACCTAAGGTACCTTTTTAACTGAATTCTCGAGTTTCAGGAAATCTATATAAATACATTAATTTTTATTGGCGTTGTATTGAAATACTTTTCACGGAACGCCTGGTGATGGTCAGGTTCTTCTATCATCATTTAACAACTGTCTGGTCTAAGTCTAATCGACTGATCCCGAACAGATTATATATATAGGGTGACTGGTAATTAGTGGCCGATACTTAATCACATGATTGTACTCATGATAACAAAAAACTTTTACTATGGGACCAAACCTGAAAACGCGAAATAAAAATCAGCTGTTCCCTACATTTGTGTTCGCATAACTAGTCAAATGAGCAGCTAACTTTTTTTTCGCGATTTTAGGTTTGGTCCCATATTGTTATCATGAGCACAATCATGTGTTTAAGTATCGGTCACTAATTACCAGTCACTCTATATTTTCACGGTATCAGGCACTCTCAGAAAATTGTGGTATTTAAGGGTATACGTACAGACCATCAAACTGAACAACTTTCTCCATGGGACCAACATTGTAATCAAGAAAAAAATATCAGCTGTCCCGTACAAAGCTTCAATAGGTATTATAGGTACCTACTCGATCCAAATGTGGTGTATGGATAATGGTATATGGGTGCCTATTTTTTTTTCTCGATTACGATGTTGGTCCCATGGAGAAAGTTGTTCAGATTGATGATCTGTACCACACCCTTAAATTTCACCACACCTTTCTGATATATTCTGTATACAGCGGCTTCTTCTTCAAAGCAAACCATCGATTTGATTCATCTATTATCTACCATACTACCTACACAATAATGATGACGTGACCATTTTCGTCTTTACAGAATTCGAAAGAACCCACTACCCGGATGTCTTTGCTCGCGAAAGACTCGCCGCAAAAATAGGCCTGCCCGAAGCTAGAATACAGGTGAGTTTCACAACTAGGTACTAATATGTAGATATTATATGTTAATTATTCCTGTTATAACTAGGTAGACCTACATAGACAGATATCACATTCTTGTCGTATTATCTACGCACGTTTACATTAATTATGTACATGCTGCAATATGTAGATAGTAGGTAGGTAACTAAATAATTACGCGTGTGTAGGTATGCCCGGCATGTATCCAGTTGAGTGATTTGATAGGTATAAGATATAGGTACTTACATAAGTACAAACCTATTGGTTTTATAATGATATTATATCATGATGCAGAAACAAGTTTAGGTATTTTACTCCGGCAGCGCTAGTATGGAGAAGGCAACTGTCAAAATGGCGCTGTCGTAGCTAGTTCCCAACACAAGTTAAAAATACAAGGCGTGAGGTGGTTTTATTTTGTTTTTGCGGAAATGACGCGTTGTTGTGTTCCTAAATACTCCGAAATTGGAGTCCACCATTTCCTAATTTAGAAGATATTGGTAGAGATTTAAAAAAAAAATAAACAGAGTTCGAAACATTTTGAAGAAAGTGGTTACGAGGAAATATTTAATGTTTTAAATTCCGACACTTTCCATGTCAAATACTTGATTAAAAATATTGAAATAACCAAAAATAACGAAATAGTGAAATAAAACCAAACTCATGAATTAATGAAATGTCAAATTTATTGTAGGCCTTATGGACCTAGCTATGATCACGCCATCTATAATTACCTTTATACCTTTGCCCAACCTTCCCCATAGTTAACTACTTACAAAAAAAGTAGGTGCCTAACTACTTAAATCTGAAACCTGCATGCCATAAAATAAAATTCATCTCATACCTACAAAAAGAAACATCGTCACGCAGTCCGTCAACTCATTAATTAGTACCTACCATGTTTATCATTTTCCTTGCAACAGGTACTCTTATTCCTTTTCCAACACAAAAGTTCTGCTACAATCTGAACATATTTGAGGATATTTTGGCGCCTGAATAACATTGACAGGCGTTGTTGGTAAACATCTGTAAAATTGTCACAGAAATTGTATTGACAAAACAAGATGGCGAAGTTAGTTCAGAATTTGGCCACCCGCCAAAATAACCTTATGGCGTTGTAGGTACGTTTCATCCATCAGAGTCAAAAATGTTCCCATCTAATCATTAAATTAGTATCACCAACAAGCCAGCCTTGTAACGATCCTAATAGCGCGAACCGCGCTTTGTTTTAACCTAACCCGACGTTAAGGTGTGGTTCTCGAATCGGCGCGCGAAGTGGCGGCGTGAGGAGAAGATCCGTTCGCAGCGGCGGAGCCCTGAGTGCGGGTACAGCGGGACCGCCCCTCATGCGCCCGCGCACCCCGCGCATCACCCGCCGTCCGCGCACGCCGCACATCCAGCGCACCCGACGCACCAGCCCTACCAGCCGCCGTTGAATGTTGATACTTACAGGTGAGTTGCATTGCACAACTTTAGGATTGGCCCGCCTTAATCCAGACAAAAGACAAGTATGGCGACTCAAGGGCTAAGGTAGCCAGTGAAATTCAAATTTTATAAAATTTCCTCCGGATTCGTCCGATTTCCGAAATCAGATCTATCCAGAGGAAATCTAACTTAGAGAGATGTATTAATGATTTTTATTAGTAAAATTGTGTAAATACATATTTCTTACTGTCGCGAATCATATTTTGATCAAGATACAACCTTACCTAATCTGCAAATTGCAAAAAACGCAAGAAAAATCGAATTTCGCGGGCTATGTCAGCGCAATCACCTCAAGTGAGGTTTTTAATATGACCCTTGACCGCTCTGGGTTTGGGTCACATCACATTTGGATGTTTTAGAGTTCATTGTCGTTTTTCTACCTCCTATTGAGAGGGAAACCCAGCTGAGAATAGCTTTAGTAGCTTTTTTAAACCAATACCAAATCAATGGCGGCGCAGTATTAAAACCGCAACCTAATATAATAAAAACCTTAAATTCATTCACTGACAGACAACGCACAGCGTAAACCGATGGCTATAGAAGCTTGATATTTTGCGCAAGAGTTCCTTTTATAACAAAAATGGCAAGGATTTTTGAAAACTCATCCCCTCAAGGGAATGAAAGTTCGCCATTTTTACCGATGGGATATCCTATTTGGGCACACAGCTTGTAGGTAAAGCTATTTCATAAAAATAACATCTGAAGTCCTATGTTCCCCAGCCCACTGACCCCCATGGGGTACGGAGGCGGCATGGTGCCCGAGACCCCAGTGTGTGATACGACGGAGGCAGAGCTGTGCAAGAGTGGGTTCCTGGGTTACCCGCGCTACGAGCTGGGGTACCGACAGCCCCCGCACCCCTACGTCAACCATCATGGCTACCAGCATGAACCAGCGTCGCCTCCACCAGGTAAATCGTTTTCTATTATTCTACTTAATAAAAATCATAAAATCATTAATTTACTGGCAGACAACGCACTGTCTTAACCGCTGCTGGGTCTAGAAGCATCAAATTTTGCGCAAGAGAGTTCCTTATTTAGTGAAAATTCCTCCCCCGTAAAGGGAATTAAATGGGTGACGAGTTTCGTGTGTTTGTGTATTTTGCCGATGGGACTAACGTAACGTACGAGTACAGACTGAGAAAAATCCTCCGTCATCCAGATTACATCATTGTTGATTAAAATTTAGAGAATGGACTACCCAGGACTACCTACCACATCACTCGCTGACGCTGAAGCGATGACAATTTCTGTTAAGTAACTTGAATGAACACACCTTGACTGAACTGCATCCACCAGTTTTGTCTTGAAGATACAGCAACCTCTTTTCTGGGCTGATTACTCCCAGGAAACCCAGCCGTAATTTTACCTGATCTTTAAGTCTCAACATCCTGCCTTATTGACACTTTACTATCCAATACAAACTACACATTTTCCATTCCAGAGCTAGGCGGTCTTCTAGGCACAGGAGTGTCAGTGCCCCTCGCAGTGCCCGGACAAGACACGCAGCAGTACTGGTCCCGCCTCCAGTGACCCTGGTGGAACTAGCCGAGCACATGACACCAGTACGCTCAAGCTACTACCCGATGAGCGATCATTTTGGAACTGAGTCACGAGATATTTTGGCCTTGTCTCTTAGCATGGCAACGCACCTGCTATGCTTTTGGTATTGCAGATGTCAAAAGTCAACGGTGACCTTAGGGGCCGTTTATTAATTACGTGAGGCGTTTAGGGGGGGAGGGAGTCGAGCCGAATCTCACCTAATCTCATGTGGGGAAGAGGAGGGGTCTCAGCAAATATCACGTAATTTTCTTTTCGCAAGGATCGAGAAAACTGGCTAATTATTATAAAAAATATTTAGGCAATTATGTTTGTTCAGTTAAAACCAACGCAATCAAACACAAAAAATACGATTTTTTTTTAAATCTCACGACATCTCACCAAGGGGGGAGGCGGGGTCGAAAAATACCTAATTATGACCGCCTCCTTACCATCACGCGGGACGCATGCTTGTTTGCCGCCCAACAACATGGAAAAACAGTGATCTGTGATTGGTTTATGAGCAGTAGCGTGTTATCAGATAAGAAAATTGTACCTATGTAAGCTTGGCAAAAAAAAAGATAAATAGGTGGGTAAGCAGTTTATAACAAAATCTGCCTTCTTTGTGCGTGCCCAGTGGTCAAGAATGGATACCTACTGGATTAAGCAAAGTGTGCTGCTCGGTTCCAAAACGGTCCAACCTTGATAGTTGGACTCGGGTAGTATGTATTTCTTTATACCGAAGTATACCTATCATAAACAAATATTTTATTTTATTTTGAAGATTATTTGTTTACCAAGATAGGTAGCAATGCAGACAAGGTATATGTTTTCAAACCAGAGGGCCAATTCTCGTAATTAAAAACGTTCAAATTCCAAGTCGCAATGTCAGCCAGCGACAATCAAATGTCAAAAATGTAGGCAAACTCTATACAATTTTGACAGATTGAGACTGAGATGAGATTGCGAACGTTGTTATAAAAATACGGGAATTGCCCCTCAGATAATTCAAATGAACACACTAAGCTTTTGTGGATTGATTTTATTGCTACAAATAAACGCTTCTGTATTCGTTCTCCACTAGGAAAACTATAAAAGAAATCTGTATCAGTGATAATTGTGATAAAACTGCACAGATTTAAGGCAATGGGTAAATGGAACGTGATGCTTGATGCTTGCCTATAGATAGTGAAGACTTTCCTTATTTATATGAATCATTTTCTGTACGTCTGTTTTATAGCTATATTTTATTAATTTACAAACATTTTTTGTACTTTACGGTGATATTTTTTTATTAAATTAATTTGTAAAATGAGATTAGATACTTAACTTACCAACTGATGTAACACGTATAGTATAAAGAATTAACATATCCACTAGTTGCCACAAAACAGGACTCGGAGCACAAAACATAGGCTCAAATTGTATTAAAAATAAATTAGAATATTTCATTCAAAATATTAATTAATAAATCTCTCATAGATTTTCTACATTACCGTTATTGATGCACATGTAATGTTGTATCCTTAGCTTGTAACTTTGAATGAAATAATTTAATATGTCGGTGTAAGTGTTAAAAAATATTTTATTAACAATTAGGTAGTTAGCTAAGATTAGCGTTAAATAAGTATTTAATTATGTATATTTGTTGTAAATGTTTAAATATCAATGCTGAGATAAAATGGAATAATTTTTAAAATATATTTGACAGATGTGACTGGATGTTGTACCTTTGCCTTATGTATCAAACAGTGGAGGGTAGATACAAATCACATTGATTTACTCAATTATGTCTGCTTATCTCCGAAACACAGAAGGCGTGAAGGAAAGAAGTACCAACTTATAAAATCCTTTGACATTAAACTCTTAACATTATCGTAGAGATGTAAATTTAGATTTTTTTATGAGAAACAGGGCTTGTTAGTTATAGGTACAGAAATGTAAATAGTTACTTTCGTGTAATTGTTCATTGTGATTATCCCATTGTAAATGTAAAAACCGTGCAAGTACGATGTAATAATAATTTTGGTTACTTATTTATTTTATTTTAACAATGTCCTATTAGTAAAATATTTTTTCAACGATTCTTTTTACTAAGTATTTTAGGATTGTTTGCTATCCAAATAATACTTTACAAAATTAGTGAAAATGTTTCTTGTTTAAAACCTCTCAGCTTATAAAATATATCGATATTAGTTACAACACTAGCTTGAATCAACCTCAAGGTGTTAATTTCGAATTTACAATTAGTTTTTAATGTGTATATGTATTGATTATAAATAAAAATGAAAATAATTGTGTGATGTCGATGAAACGTTTTAATAACATTATATGAATACACTTTTGGATCAAAGTATTTAGTTGTTTTATTTGGTACAACTATGTGAATAAAAAGGAGTTGGATCTTCATAGACAATATTTGACTAGGTTTCCATGCGGTTAATAAAACTTCATCTTCCAGCAAAATTATTGTAATATTTTAATAGAATCAATTAAAGCTTTTAACACTCTACAATAATATAAACAAAATACTAACGATTTAGCTTTCCTACCTAGTAAAAAAGAAAATAACTTACTTATGCATTGCTTGTTACTTTTAGATGCTACTTAGTGTAGATCTTCTATAAACCTAATAATATTGCTGTTATTAATCTAATTATGTTAAACAGGAAAATTTTGTACGAACATCTTTAATTTAAACTGCAAAGCCTAGTAACTAAAAATAAATGAGAATCATAAATCGTCATCCAACAAACTGTCGATGTCATTTAGAATATTTTTTTCTGAGCTGTCTAATTTATTCAACTGTTGGTGACAGCTAACTACCACGTCTGGCATTACCACATTTTTGCTTAAATCCAAGTCCAGGTCTGCAACGGTAATCTCACTTTCATCCTGATCTTCACTAAGATCCACTACATCTATTGGGTCACCTAGCCTAGCGGTTTCTAAGTCTATAATTTCAGTATCTGAATCTACCTTATCTAAATCTACAGAATTAATCTCGTTTATCTCAACGCTAACAATTTGTACTTCGGAGTCTGAATCGTCTGTTTTATTTAAGTCTAAATCATCGTATTTTGGTTCATCTGTACTTATGTTTGAACTCGACAGCCTGTGTCTTATGAGCCTGGGCTTAGCAGTTTGTCCAGTAAGCTTTATCCTTTTGAATTCGAAACAATTGTCCACAAGTTCGTCTTCTTGTATTTCGTAGATGTCACTTTGCTCTGATAACGTTCGTTTCCTATCGTTGGCATTATCACTCGGCTTCTGATCGACTTTAGTTTTGGACGCTGCAGGAGCATTACGGTCGAGTTTCTTGTACACAATAGAGTTGCTTCGAACAACTTTGAGTATCTTATTGCCCGAGGTAGTGATAGTTTCGTGTGTAGAGAGCTTTCTTTTCCTACTCAGGTTGAGTGTGATGGGTTTACTGTGTATGACCGTGTCGCTTTTCTTCCTGGCTCTTATTTCATCGAGGGAGAGAACTTTGAAGTCTAGCGAGGCGCGTCGCTCCTGCGCCTGCGTGCCGGCGACCTCGTCAAGCGCCACCCGCTCGTACTTGGTGGCGAGGTTGGTGCGCACCAGCTTGACCTTAGGGTCAGGCGGCGGCAACCCGTCGTAGCTGTAGAAGGCGGCCGCCTCCGCCTGTATTTTCTCAAGAAGCAATAACTCCTGAGACTTAACACGCGCTACTTTAGTCGCGTCGTCAGGCGACACCGTTTTAGTGGGCGTAGACGAGGGTGCGCTTTCATTATCCGACTCTGCAAGAACACACGAACGAACCGCTTAGTCGTACGCGATAATCGAAACTTTCGAAATGATTTTCGTAATTAATTTTGATGCGACCCGTCCGGCAACTTTGCAACTCCGCGGTGTGTTCTTGTAACGTCTATCTGAAAGCGACTCTCGAAGGGTGGGCGGTCAAAAATAATTACAAAAATCATATTACGAAACATTTTTATTTACTCGTTGGTATATTAAACACAATTTGATTAAACAAAGCCAAAATATAATTCTGTTCCATTACGAGTTCCTATATCAGTTTGAATATTAATTAGCTTAAATGAAAGGTACTAGACACGCGTTACTAATAATAAACATATTTTGAAATTCTTATTATAAAATAAGACTAAGATTAACATAACAACAACCCCGTATTATTTGAAACAAGAAACTATCAGTAGGCACTCGGACAGTTGGCAACGCGGCGACCCGGCGCGCCACGCTAGTGTGCGCGCGCGCAGCTCGCTAGTCATATTCCCTTCGTCAACCAAAATGTCATGGAACACAACGTGTAAGTATCAAAAGTGCTGCATTACTAATTTCATTACATTTACCTCACTTTCGCACACATATACAAATCTTAGAAAATTCATTCGGATTCATAACCGATGGTGATCAAATGTGGAAGTCTACTTTGACCTCAGTGACTAAAGTTCAAATCCTTCTTCCGACCCCTCCCGCCGACATCAATTAATTATAATCAGCGAAGACAAAACATATTCAAGGAAAGCGCTCCACATTCAACAAAATCGGTTAGTAAAACATAGTAATCTATGCTGACATCATTATGAAATGTCGTGCGACACATCAGAACTATCACGTAATACATAATGTCTTACTTTCAAGTCTTCTTCCACCAATTTTATAAAATAGCTGCCAAATACGAGTTTAGAAATAAGTAACTACGTAAACGATAATACATAAACAGTGATTCGTTCCATAATCGCAGTACATTTCACAAAGACTCTCTAGCGCTATCCGTATGACAGAAATTTAACTGTCTAACACAAAACTTTAACATTCCAACAATTAATCTAAAGGTAAATAAATAGTTTATTAGTATAAAAGAGACAAGACTACAACATTATACTATTAATATAAAATGTATTGCTACAGTTACGAGAGAAACCAATTTCTTTTTTTTTTTTTTCAACAGCTGCCTCTTGAAGCAACCACCCTTTGTACTAATTCATGCTAAAATTATATTCCTAATCACTTCTCCGCTAATTTATATAAAACTTAAAATAATTTTACCCCCTTTTAAAAGAACACGAAGAATTTGAAAAAGTAGTGCGTAAGAACTGAGCATGTTAAAATAACATAAGATACCTCCGACTTAATCTATCCCCACCAATCGAGACTATGTTATTTTAAATATTGATAAATAGTTTTATACATAAATAATGACTAGGCGTACCATGGACATAACGCGAACCGATTCCTTTTTTTTTTCTTGTCTTGTTCACACTTTTGCGATTTTGTAATAAATATAGGAACTTTACTCTCAGTGCAAAAAATATAAGAACTGAATCCTTTTCTTGCCAGATTGTTTTACACAACAAATATATTTGACTAATCGCGTTCAATAAACATACCGAAGTGCTATCGTAGATACGGTAAATCGGAAGCGTTACCAGACTTTATCAAAGACCGCTAAGCAATTGAATGCTCTTTTTTTTTGTTAGCTTATCTCTTTTTTAATCTTTCTAAATTGGTAATAATATGATCTTAAGCACGATTTTTTTTTTTTTTTGTTACTCGGGTAACACAGCATTATAATTCATACTTATAAAACTGTGCTTCCCGTTGTGTATACCTAGAGACACATTTTTTTTTTTCATTTTATTAGCTCTATCTAAATCTCACGGTGCGAATATATAAAGTATTGGGGGCAGGTAGCAGTGGGTACCTTTATAAACTGCCAAAGCCCCTTAAAACATCCTACATACTAACATACAAACAATTTAAAGGCATAAAGCTGTTTTTTTTTTTTCATTTTTTTTTTCACCTATGTTAATGAGTTACAATAATCGTGTATATATATTTTTATTTGTATTTTATATGTTATTAAACCTATTTATTATGTACTTTTCTATCATAGACAAAGATTATATCAACATCTATTTAAAAAAGTATTGCAGTGATATTTTGAGAGAAAACTGAATGTTTTTTTCTTAAAATATGACTGTAACTGTCTATCTATGTGATATTAATTGTTACATAACGATACAGTAAATGAAAAAGCGAGAGATATTAATGAATCTAATTAGCTAAGATATGAAAGAGATTATATTCTCTAATTTATTGCACATACAAAAATACCAACGTCGCTTTTTCTCCATTTTATTTATTGAATAAACTGTGAGAAGAGAGCTATCATAAATTCTTCGTGAGTCAAATATAATCTCACTTTGTTTAATCATTGTCTATGGTATAAAAAAACAGCTAAACATTGTCTAAGTTAGAGTCAACCTAAAAGCCGCCTCTTTCGGCAACATAAAAAAAAAACAATATTGTATTTCGTTAAATTAATTTTGGATCCAGTTTCTAATGTAACCGCCCAAACTCGTTAAATCCGCACCCACCACAGTAATATTGAATACAATACTCACGAAACTGAATCCAACTATAACTATACAATAAATACTATATTAATTGACTATTGGCGAAATAAAAACAATAATAATACCTTTCATAAACAGGTAATAAGACGTCAGTGTCGTGTCGCGAACTGGGTGAACAAAACAAATGTATTTTTTTTCTACAAAAGTTAAAATTAATAAAGCGGCAAGTTGTGACCCACCCGCGTAAAAATATATAAACAATAAATTCCCACTTCGCTAGCGACAATAAACGTAGGAAAAAATTCTTAACCAATAACATGTGAATAAAGTAAATATTTTTTTAAGTAATAAATCTAACACTTTCTCGGTCGTTTTTTTTTACTTAAATATGTTGTTTTTATTGGCACAACAAAGGGTTGAATTCTAAAAAATAATATTGAAACCCTTTTAATGCTATCTACGAGCATGAATTTGACGAGAGGATCTAGTTAGCAGTGCCATAGTATACATAAAGCATAGTGTTATATTTAGAAAACAAAAACAATAAATGAGCGTTTGAAATTTAACATCGTTAATTCTTAACCCTACTCACACCGCCCGTAACATGACAATGCAGAGTTTTCAACTACCGAATTATTATAATAATGCATATTAGGCTCGCTGTCCACTGAAGCGTATCATCAATCAACTCTAGTGGTAAGGACATAAACAACGAACCAATTTTCCAC
This sequence comes from Cosmia pyralina, assembly GCA_946251885.1. Taxonomy (NCBI): domain Eukaryota; kingdom Metazoa; phylum Arthropoda; class Insecta; order Lepidoptera; family Noctuidae; genus Cosmia; species Cosmia pyralina. Next base: position 15,741,070 of record OX276342.1, on the reverse strand, counting down.
GTACAAAGAAGAATGCATTCAAGCAACACTTATCAAGTCTTCAAGTCACATGGGAATAGGTATAGGCAGTGCATTGTATGACTAAATTAAATATAATACCGTTTACACGTCGTCGAATCTCTTCACGAAATCATTGATAGCGTAAAGTACGCACGCTTCAGTGGACAATGAACCTAATGTTACATTCACATCGCCAGTAAGCGGTTGGCTCAAACATTAGACTTAGTGTCTGCGAGCCGTGATATCGATATTACGAGCATATCTCTAAATGTCTATTGAAAACTCGAGTGCATTAGTACATAGTATTATTAATTTTACCTTTGGCTACAAGATTCGCTAATAACATTATTTGGAAAGACATCAAAATTACATTATCGTCAAACAAATCCAAAGTGTCCATCTATGTCGTGTATATACTTTATATACCTAGCCGTACACTTTCCAACTTGCATATCAAAATTATACATTTATACGATTGCTTTTTATATCACATAAAATCATGACGCATAAAACTTGCTTGCAATCCTTTATCCAGTGCTCTTAAATAGAAAATTGTAAAGTACAATGCCACATATGGAGAATATTCATACTACATAATAATATACTAGGAAACAATTCACCATCAAATAGCTTTACCCACTTTTTCCTTACTTTACCTTACATCACTGGTCCGAATTTAGTCCAAACTTATACTTATTTTGATGGCTTTTCAAATGAGTGACAGCAAATCGAGCCGTAAGCCCCAATCATACAATTTGAGAAGTCTGTTTGCTATCGCCGCCTGACTCGGCGTCATCGCTGGTTCACACATTTCACTATTGCCCCATCAATGACCCGAGTCCAAAGCATTTCTAGAAGATTCCATTTTCAAAAGTACCACATCACATTGTGGCAGCTTCAATCAAGACAACCGTAGCACAATCCCTCATTAGTTTTACAGAAATAGTTAACTTCTATAAAATAATCACTTTTTCTAAGAATCATTAATTCACACAACCATTGCTTTGACAGCAGCAATCGTAATTTCAATCATATTTAAGATTGACTTTCCACATCGAATTTCCTATACCATTTTTTTTCTTTTTAGGGACCGGTCCAAGCCTTCTTATATGAAACATGAAACACTAGTTTCCTATACCAACTTATATGGTGAAAGATTGCTTAATTGGAGACTTCTGGGTCTCATTAGCAACAAAACTTCAAAGGAAGTATAGCTACCTTCTACATCATCTTTAACAACATCAATAGTAACACCAAACACAACCATAGCTAGCAGTGGACCGGCTCCTCTCGGTTGTGGAATCTTTTAGAGCTTAGCTGGTCGGATGGTGTCAGTCGTAGCGCGGGATCGAGTTCTCAAATCGTCTGGCGGGGGCTTAGTACATGTAGTTTCAGTAGAGGCGCATACCTTCTTCGAAGTTGACGACGAGCGGGTCGACGGGCATGGGCGCGTAGGGGTTGGCGGCCTGCTCGTGCGCGTGAGCCGGCAGCACGCGGCGCGCGCTCAGCAGCTCGTTGGTCGGCTGCATCACGCTCAGGATGGTCGAGTCCAGCACCACTGCTGGGGGACCGAAGCCTTGTATACTTTATATAAGGAATCTACTTCAGAAAAATCTTAAAAATTGACTATCTCAACTCATAGTTCAAGTCTCTGTTTTCTACAACAAATCTTTTTTTTTTTTTTTTTCTACTGTTTAGATACCGATAACCATCAAGTCTGCAGAGTTTCGCTAGCTAATTTAATTTGACCTTGTACAACGAAAGAGAAAGAAAGAAAAGATTTTTGAAAATTCATCCCCTAAAGGGGTTAAATAGGGGATGTAAGTTTGTATAGAAGTTCGTCATTTTTATCGATGGGCGGCTTGTCTCGTAATATTTAGATTTATACAGGGTGTTTGGTGCATCGTTTGCCAAATTGAATTGGCCGAAAGAAGAGGTCATTTGCTATCGCTTCAGGCTCAAGTACTCATTTTTGGCCACACCGGTTTTTTTATTACAACTTTCTAATTTTTATTTTGAAAAAATCCAAAACTCAGCATTAAAGCTTAAATTAAAAAAAAGTTTTAAGTGTAGTCGTCAAATTTCATTTTTATTTACATATGTACTGTTGTATGGCTCTATCAAATTTAAAATTACTTGCCAGTTACATCTAGTTTTTTTTTAATAAATCACAAAGTTTTTGGAAAAATAAAAAATGAACTTAAAACTCAACTTTAAATAGCTATAAAAAAAAAACTAAAAGCGATCGGGATCTTCGAATTATTTTAAAAAGTTCTCTAGTCTATCCCCTTTCCAACGGTATGCAATGTGTTAAAAAACTCTTTTAATATCTTTAATAATTAGCTAAATGTGTAGTCGAGACACATCAGGCTGATATTGGATATTACGTTTAAAACACTAGTTTTCGCATAAATTACATGCTATTAGTAGATAGATACTGTTATCTCACGTCTTACGTAGTCTCTTATCTCGTTCTTACATAGGGAACTTTCCTCGAAATTGAAAAAAAAATACATTATTACAAAAATAATCATTTATTAATAAGTAATTTAATTACATACTAATCTTACAAGTCTTGTTCAAACTGTCTACCACTATTGCGTATGCACGCGCGACATCTTCGTCTTATCTCAACTGTAGTGGTGCGTAAACGCATTTCTGCTTTGATCGTCATGAAAGCCGCCTCAATGCGTTGGACTAAATCATCTCTTGTCTCAACTTCCGTGGCGTAGACGAGTTCTTTGGCCCGTCCCCAGACGTAAAAATCCAACGGAGTTAAGTCTGGAGAACGTGGAGGCCAAGGAATAGGGCCATCCCTCCCAATCCATGAGTCCGGGAATGCATCATTCAAGTACTCCCTGACGGTTATTCTCCAATGAGCGGGACAACCGTCATGTTGGAAAACAAAAGACCTGTCTTCACTGAAAATTGGCAAATCAGCTAATAATAAGGGCAACTCTGTTTGCAGAAATTCTAATTCTTGTAAGATTAGTATGTAATTAAATTACTTATTAATAAATGATTATTTTTGTAATAATGTATTTTTTTTTCAATTTCGAGGAAAGTTCCCTATGTAAGAACGAGATAAGAGACTACGTAAGACGTGAGATAACAGTATCTATCTACTAATAGCATGTAATTTATGCGAAAACTAGTGTTTTAAACGTAATATCCAATATCAGCCTGATGTGTCTCGACTACACATTTAGCTAATTATTAAAGATATTAAAAGAGTTTTTTAACACATTACATACCGTTGGAAAGGGGATAGACTAGAGAACTTTTTAAAATAATTCGAAGATCCCGATCGCTTTTAGTTTTTTTTTTATAGCTATTTAAAGTTGAGTTTTAAGTTCATTTTTTATTTTTCCAAAAACTTTGTGATTTATTAAAAAAAAACTAGATGTAACTGGCAAGTAATTTTAAATTTGATAGAGCCATACAACAGTACATATGTAAATAAAAATGAAATTTGACGACTACACTTAAAACTTTTTTTTAATTTAAGCTTTAATGCTGAGTTTTGGATTTTTTCAAAATAAAAATTAGAAAGTTGTAATAAAAAAACCGGTGTGGCCAAAAATGAGTACTTGAGCCTGAAGCGATAGCAAATGACCTCTTCTTTCGGCCAATTCAATTTGGCAAACGATGCACCAAACACCCTGTATAATAAATTCAAAACAGGAAACCGACAAAATGACCGGATATCGAGAAAATGACAGGAAATTCCACCTCCAAAAATACGAAAGAGAGTAGCTTCTATTATCCGTAGAGTTTAAATACGAGTTTGTTCGCCTTTAATTAAACAAGGATACTTTTTATTAATTATTTTATCTCAAACGCGATTTATTTTTCTATTATGCAATCATTTAAATAAATTGATATTGTCACAGGACAGTTCTTTCCGCCATGTAAACTAGGCTAAACATGCCTTATTTAACACAATTCATACATAAAGATTTGTTATCGTATTCAAACATAAAAATAATGTGTATTGCGTGTATATCTAACGTGACACATCAACATCAAACGAATGGTACATTAAATTGGTAACTATGAATGTTATAAAAAAAATTGCAATAGGTACATAGTTCCATAGCATCATGAGAAACTACAGAATATTATGTGATAAAATCAGTATTATCATATTGTTCAACACTATGATAGTTTAGATAAAGGAGACGAAATTAGGCTTCAGTTTTTAAAAAAAGCCGCAAAAGCCGCGGGAAAACTTAGTCGCCGATGGTCATTGAGGCCTCATTTATGTTAAGGGGGATGCCGCCAAAGGTACCCCGCGAAATTCAAATTTTCTTACGTTTTTTGCAATTTGCAGGTCAGTGTCAGGTTGTATGTTGATCAAAATATGAGACGCGGCCGTAGCTAATATGGCTTTACAGAATTATAATCATTAGAATCAGCAATACAACTCTGTAAGTTAGAATTGAGGTTTGACCTCATGATTTCATGAAATCGCTATATTTGAGGTCAATTCTAACTTATGGAGTTGTATTGCTGATTCTAATGATTATAATTCTCTAAAGCCATATTATAGCTACGGCCGCGTCTCAAAATTTGATCAACATACAACCTGACACTGGCCTGCATATTGCAAAAAAACTTAAGAAAATTTGAATTTCGCGGGCTACCTTAGCGCATCCTCCATAACTAACATAAATGTGGCTTCAATGAACTTCGGGCCATTTTCGTCTCTCATTCATCATTCCATTGAAGTAAAATCCTATTACTATGCCACTGCAGGGCAAGGTTTCTTCTCATACAGAGAAGGCACGAGCATTGATCACCACGCTTGCTCAAGGCGGGTTGGTGATTTCAGTACTAATTATAAGTCCTGGATTCTTCACGATGTTTTCCTTTACCGACATGTAATGTCCAAGATAAATTTAGAAAGTACAAATATGAATTCAAAGTCACATTGGTACTTGGCCAGTACATCCTCGTACATGAGAGGCGTGGCCTTAACCACTGGGCCCTCACGACATTTCCCCCACTATTAAACAATCACCTAGCCTTTTTCCCAATTATGTTGGGGTCGACTTCCAGTCTAACCGAATGCAGCTGAATTCCAGTATTTTACGTGGAGCTGGGTAACACGATACCCTTTGGTATGACTGATTGTCAGATCTTTGGGCTTCTAACTATCCGTATGGCAGTAACGACTCTGTCATTCGCAGATCTTTGACAGCCGCAGTCGCAGCTAAGCCGTTGGGCTTAACGTGCTTCGACGGGTCTCGATGTAATGCATCTCCCTCACTATATTATAAGCTCGAGTGTTACCTTGGCGCTGTTGCTGCCACAGCAGCGGCACGGGCGCTGGGGCAGGCACGGGTGGCGCTACGCCCCCCATGGGCGGCTGTTCCGCAGACACGGGTTCCGGCACGTTCACCGACGTCGGCACTTGCTGCTATTGGGAACAACGGGCTAAGTTACTTCGTGTGTGGACATGGCATAGGTTTTTGTTGAAAACCAGGGGCCTAGCCTAGTAGGTGACGGGATAGCCATCTAACTTTATATACATACATTCATAGTCATACATACATAAACTCGTCTTCTTCCCTTGAGGGTAGGCAGAAACTACACAACGCCACCTGCTACGATCTTTACATACTTCTTTTACCTCGTTTACGTCCATACAACTGGTCATACGCGCACGTCAGTTGCGAATACTACACTACTGATCTTTCTAAACAATATTACCAATAACATCACTATGTGTCTTCCTAGGGCATCCGCTCCCGGCGTTTCCACTCAGATCTGCCTTGTAAATACCTTTTGTTAGTCGCCTTCCATCCATCCTCTCAACATAACCACACCATATACTTTATATCTTTATGTTTATACAGTGTGTCCGGACATGGACTAGCGAAAATTAAGGGGGTGGTACAGACGATCAAACTGAACAACTTTCTCCCGGGGACCAACATCGTAATCGTGAAAAAAAAATCAGTCATCCCATACAAAACTTCAATACCTACTCGGCCAAATGTATGGGACGACTGATTTTTTTTTCACGATTACGATGTTGGTCCCCGGGAGAAAGTTGTTCAGTTTGATCGTCTGTACCACCCCCTTAATTTTCGCTAGTCCATGTCCGGACACACTGTATAATGGGCTGAAGGCGTTTTGATGGGAAGTGACCACCAAAAGCATAATAAATTGATAATAGGTTGTCAACCTTGGAGGCAAAGGTCCACTAGCACTTATGGTCTTCAAAATGGGAACTCAACTATTTAGAGGTAGAAATACTGTTAATTCGGTTAGTTAGTTCTCTAAAGGGTATTTGGTATTTCTTCAAACAATCGAGATTAATGAAATAATCGAGTTAAAAGATGGACGAATATTTTAATAGTATGAGTATGATGATTGATGGTGGTCAAACCCTATAAGACTCAGTTTAAAAGAAATTATAAAAATTGGTTTACCTAATAGGAACAGATGTTAATGTGTGTAAATTCAGTCAGATATACACAATGCCTCTTTAGTAGCCAGGAAAACTTTCAAGGGTGATACTTCAGTCATAAAATTGCAAAAAAAACATGTTCCCATACATACTTGAAAGTCTGCTGCTCGAAAGGCTGTCATTCTGTCTGAACAGTTAAAAAAATAGACTATATTAGTATTTATGTTATTTTAGACGAGTATCACCCCAGAAAGTTTTCCTAGTTTTCTAGTAAAAAAGGCACCGTGTATGGCGTGTAATGTATGTGTTGTCTCACGGGTTGAGGCGGCGCCGGCTGGCTGGGCGCGATACCATCGGTGCGCGCGTCGGGGTTCTTGTGCATAAACGGACAGTGGATCTTACGACAACCACCGGGCTGGTTCTCCCAATAGCATGGGATCTGCTTGCGGTTTTTCTAGAATGTGACAATTTTGTTTTCATTTATTATAAGGAAACTTACATCTTCCATACCTCGTGTTAGTGTGGAATCCAGAAGATCTCGCAGGCACCAGCAGCATATGTCACGGTCACGCCTATTTTATGAGATTCGGCAAATTCCAAGATAAAGCAGACGATTTGTTGCAAGATCCTAAATATGAATAACAGCTGTTTTTTTTTTCAGGGGCAGGACAACTCAAAGCTAAGCAATATCGCCAAGTATAGGGAGACATTTTGTTTTGGTCATCAACAATACTTAACTACTGTTACTGTGAGCTAAAAATTTGTCACACATGTACCACGGTTTACATGCTGCCAGCATTCTGATAATCATAAGGGTACTGAAACATGTACAAACGCGCGCCATATGGTACTGTCGCATTCGCAGACTTTTCCTAAATAAATAAGACCTCGTGCTCAAAAAATGCACGCACCTTCAAAGATGTAGACGCTGGCATAAACGTCACGATAATCAATTTTTTTCTGCATATCAAAAGTACGTAATTGGGTATTACTAATTTAATCCTCAGTATTTAAGATAAAAAATAAAGAATTGCCACCATGTAATCCTTATCACCAACAATATGTGCCTATCTTTAGGTTTAATGATATGATTGATTATTATTATGCCGCCTTACTGAACTAGTGACCGAAAGGTCGGTTAATAAAATGTAAGTTTAACGTTTGTAGTTCAATGTTCTGGCAGACAAATATATATTTTTTTTTTTTGTGAAACTCAAACTCAAAGTCAAAGCATTTATTTCAATTAAACCAATTACAGGCACTTTTGAATTGTCAAGGGGTCGGTCAGTCAAAAAGATGAAGCTAGGCGCCCATTCCAAAGCATAGTAGGTACCTATGGAGAAGAACGGGCAAGAAACTGTCAAATGAAGAAATTGTCAAATGCATTCAAAACCTTTTTTATTTGAATAAATATCACTTTATATGAATTAAGGTTGCACATCATGGCACGTCACTAAGTTGCCAGTATTTCTTGGTTCTAGCAGAGGTTAGAAATCCACGTCTTAACTCTTAAAATGTCGATTGCACACCATGTGTACAGATAACAATAGAATTTCAATTGTGTCTGCTAATTAGCGCGCGACGGGTTAAAGCAAAGGCAAACTCACAAATCGACAATTAACTGTTGAACTTCTACTAAATACATATATAAACTCACGCCTTGTTCCCTAGGGGGTAGGCAGAAACTACAGAATGCCACCTACTATACTTAGATACTTTCATTCTACTGCGTCAACATCAACAGAGTACAATTTTGCACTCTGGTTTCTTACATCTTGTTCAATGGAACATGTCAAATCTCTAACCCATGTTGACCAAAATCTAAACATCCAATTATATTGGTTGCCTTGTTATAGACAAAGGGAGGAGGCTTGAACAAGCCTTCAGAAACCAGTACTACCAGTACTTAAACCTTGGGAGTATTACCATTGTACTAGTGACATAATCATTGATAATTGTAATACAAGATAATTAATTTCTAATACATAAAGATAAAGCACTGGTGTACTATTTGCACAGCTGTTTAGGAAGTTATGTAAATACAAGTTAACAGGTATTCAAAATGATCACCAATGGTTAGCATTCTATGCCTTGTTTAAAGGAAAAGAACATTTCCAAATGCCAACTTTTGAAGATTTATGTATTTACATAATTTTATCAAAATTCACAATTCATATTTGTGAAACACAAAATGAATATTTATAGTTTCATAACTTTCATTGGCATCAAAGTACTAGCTAAAAGTACTACTGAAAAAATCTTATAAGAGACATCTACCAGATAAGTTAACCAGAACTTATGAAACAGGCCTATGTATATTATAAAATGTAAATTTGAAAGAATATTACTATCTACAACGTTGACGTTTTCACTAGCTGATAACAAACTCTGGAGCTTTTAAAGCTACCAGAAAAATGCTCAAATTGGTTTATCCTGTTTTTGTAAGAACCTAGAAAAACAGCTGTAGGTAAAATTCTGGATTCAACATCTGCAGGCTGTCTTTAAATAACTAAATTTTTGTTATTCCCTTTGAGTTAAATATCCTCCAAAATATGACATTTATTTGAGTAACCTAAAGCCAAATGAACACAATTGAACAAGAACATGATGAACATGAACATCAAACACTTTAAATGTTCAAAAGGTCCTGAGTTTCTTCAAATGTTCCATGATTGATGTTCGTGTTCACCATGTTTTGTTTGTTTGCGCATATGCGGCTTAAAGATTAACACTGCATCTTCTTCAAACTTGTACATATGATAGCCTCAAGTTTGGTCACACAAATAACAAAAACATTAACACAAAATCTGCAGAAAACAAACGCAACATTACATAATGTCACTTACATCTACATACTTTTATACATACCCTTAATTCCATGTGACGTAGTTTGCAACGTTTATCAAGGCACTTGCCCTGCTGCCAAGCTGTGCACATTGTCTCGCATCCCAGCGCTGACGGTTCATGGCGAAACACACAGTTGTCCCCCTTCATAACAGATAAAGTAAGTAACTTTACTGAACGTTTTGAAAAATATGTAGCAAAGTTATTACATTTAAACCACATGCAATGTAATATTTGCTCCTTGTTTTAAAACCTAATTACTGGCTGACAAGCATTCGACACTTGTGTTATTACTTGAAAAGAAACAAAAGCTAGATGTAATAGGTAAACTTGACATCATGATATGCAAATAAACAGAACTTTGACCTATCCAGGATATGTTCCAAGACATATGGGAGACCAAGATTTGTAATGTTAATTTTAGGTGTATTTCATATTAGCTTCGGGAACAACAGTATCCAACATACCTTTACTTGTAAACAGCAAATTTTGTGAGTAATCTCCAAGAAATGTGCTGTTTCTATCTTAGTATTGATATTAAATAAATGTATGGGCTTCCTTCCTTGGAATCACTTTAATCCTCAAGAAAGATGTGGTTAAGTTTCCATCCTTACTATCAACTGATATTTTTTTTAAACCAGCATGTAAAAATGTGACCTAAGCTAATTTTACCCACAAATACCTATTAGTTTCATCACAAAATCTGCTAGTATTGTTGACATAATTTTTGTAAAAAATTGAGTAATATTTGATAGATTTCTTTCAATGTCAATAAAACATTCTAACCATAAAATATTAAATGAAACAGTGCATAACACGTTAGATTCCATGATTTTTATCAGAGACTCAGTAAACAATGACAAGAGTTACATTTCTATTAAAACATGATTGTAATCATGAATATTTTCTTACCTTCGTGCATGTGGAGTAGTAGTAAAAATAGCAATCGTTGAATTTCCGTGGAGACTCCATGGTGTTATCCGCCGTCGAGGGTCTGTGAAATATTGGGTACACCGTCTAATAATGCCGACACCAAATTTTTTTTGTATTACTCAATAGGCACTGTTAAACGCTACAAAATACGTCACGAGAGTAGTCTAATGGATCCAATTTATAAATAACACATACAATAAGGCTGTAGTTACGTTAAAACTAAGATTTTTCCATTTTGACAATACGTAAAGCACGGCGCGGACAAACAAGTTCCAAATTAAAAACTATCAATATGTCAAAACCAGATTGCACACTTTACTCACCGCGTATTAGATAAACTAAAAAAATAATTAAATTATACAACGAATATCTACACAATAACGCTATCTAACACAAAATAATATGAACGTCACTATTAGAAAGAAGATGTAGTAGATATGGCGGACATGTGGCGGACTTTCATTTCGTTTCGTCCGCCCCACCGTTTGATTGGTTGATCACTTGTCTATTTTGTACCATAGAGTAATTTTACTACTTTTTCGTAGTAATCGAGATTATGACCAAGTACAGGTGCCAGAACGTGGAAAATTCAAACGAAACTTCAACTTCAGTAAAAACGGGTTTTCACTATATGAGTAGGTACTCTCGGACCGAGTCCACTCGGATGACTACTCGCACGCTACTCGTAGCGTGTAAACACGTGATCCGGGCGTACTCGGACAGCGGCATCCTATCAGAGTGGACTCGGGCGCGGTTCTATTTTCCCAAGTTCCACTTGGATCATTTTATAAAAAAAAAAAAAATGGCGCCAACTATGATAAAGTGGAATGAACGTCTCAAATCGTTAGATTCACCCTAGCACGTCAAAAAACAGTCGCATTTTCGATTCGTTCTGATACTTCTAACACACAACGAAGCAGTGATTAAACTTGATTGAAATGGAAACGCATTGTCTACTATTGTACTAAAACCGAAACATTAAACACTTACTTGAAATATTTTCGATAGAAAATAAAAACCTAAGTAGTACCGTCTATTTTCTGTTTTATATGATTATACGTAAACAGTTCCATAATGTGCAGTCAAATTTGCTTACCACTGAAACATTCGAAGTCTAAACCATACAGAATGTACGAAACTCCGAACCAAAGAATGCCGAATGCCCGAAAGTTATACCCGGTCGTCATAAATCTATATTTACACGAAGCGCGTTTAGTTCCGATGCGCGTGAGAGTCTTTTATCTCTCTCGCTTCAAACTAGACAGCCATAACGCCATTTCACCCACGCCTCAATATATCCTCTTAAATCGTTAGATTTGCCCTACTGCGTCAAAAGATAGTCGCGTTTCTGTTTCGCTTTGATACCTTTGATTTTTGAATCTCTGACACACAATGACGCAGTGCCTTGACTTTATTGTCATGGAAATGCTATTTCAGTACGGAAGCTTTTTCGCGCGTACGGTTCGGGCAAATCTAGCGATTTAAATCTTTGGGGGGGCGGGGTTTGACATAAAGTCAAATGCTGGTGAAAATTGCAGATTTTAATGACGGCCGTTTGTTGGTTGTTGTGTTGGGGCGTGGACGGTTGTTTTAGTGACGGAACCGCTTTCCTAGGAAACCAAGGCTTTTCTTAGTAAAAGTTAGAGGAAACCAAAGCTTTACTGCGGACGTCAATGATTTTTGAAAAAGTAATAGTCCAGTTACCGCAAATTTAGAGTTTGAAAATTGAGTTTAGCTAAATATTTGATGTATAAAATATTGTATACAAAGCAACAAAGATCGAACTGAATACCTACGAATAAATTAGTTAGACCTTATAAACCTTCTATCTACCCTATTATAAATATTGTCCTAATGTTTCAGCTGTAAATCAAAATAACATCTAAAAACGTTCAAATTCAAGACGCAATCTCATGTCAGGACAATCAAATGTCAAAAATGTAGGTATCTATGGTCGGACTTAAAAGCCGGGTTTTCACTATACGAGAACTCTCAGACCGAGTGCGCTCATACGTGTGCATCCACACTACCAGCCTAGCGCGGATGCGACGACGCGAGGGACACGAAATATCAAACATTATTAAACCGCCGTTTGCGTCCATAGTGTAGTGACTAAGGCGGGCGCCTAGCGCGACGGGCCCGAGCGAGCTAGCGCGCGTAGTTTTCAAACGTTGCTATCCGCACGTTAACCCCCGTACGCACGGGCGTAATAAAATCGCGGCGGGATTTTATAGCGCACTGGATTTTCAACTCTCGTTGTTGAGCCGAGCGTTGAGAATCCAACTTAACAATAACAGAGTACATTCTAGCGCGTCGAAAAAACACTGTTGGATTTTGCACTCTCGGCGCTAAGCAGAGCGTTGAAAATCCAGTGCGCTATAAAATCCCGCCGCGATTTTATTACGCCCGTGCCAACGGGGGTTTATGGCCACACTACGGGCCTCTTAGATAATGTCTAAGACGGGCCTAGTCAGCAAGCGACTTAATGCGCGGGTGGCGCAGGTGACAGAGGTATCAAACCAGGTTCAGTCTTGGTCTCCCTATGAGAGTCAACAAACATTTTTTTATTTTTGTAAAATGGCGGTAAATACTGTAGTATTTATAAATACGATTCAATCTCAACCGGATTAACCAGATTTATGGCACAGTAAACATCCACACCACAGTAATCGCACAATAACAAGAAAATTATGGAGCAAAATAAAATAAAGTTTGAATCTTCTTTAGTGTTTTTAGGTGATATTTTACTCAGGATGTAGTCAAATGTTGACACGGGCTGTCTGTAAATACCAAATTCTCGTCCATAGAAGCGCTACAACAACTCGCTCGTCACTGTCGCCATCGCACGCCCCCACCGCGCCGTCGGCGTCGCGCCTCGCGCGCTTGCTGCTAATATATTAATCTGTGCGACGCGCCCGCCTTAGGCCCTAGTCACCGCGCATTCACTGTGCTGTGGACGCAAGAGCTAGATTCAAAGACTACTATAGTATACTGGGCTAGATTATACAGGACATATTATTATAATCTTTGATCTATGAGTCCACTCGGAATTTGGTTAACACTTTACGAGTTCAGAGTCAAAGTAGCATTTAATTTTGTCTCCTTGCACGCATCAAGATGACGACTGATCAGCTGCTGCGAGGTATAGAATTTGTAGCAGATATGTTAATCGCTGAAGTTCAAAATCATGAAAAGCAAAAAATCAAAGCAAGCGAAAAATTTGGACCCGGAAATGGATTTTAAATCTTTGCCACCGCCATCATTTTCATGACAGCCGTCACTGCAGCCGTTACCTGTGGTGACCGCTCTTCTAGGAAACCGTAGCTTTAGTAGCGGTCACGCGTCAAAACATAGTCGCATTTCTAATTCGAGCCCATGATGGCATGATGGGATAGAAAGGGAAAGGGATGGGATTCGGATTCCCACCCTTTCCCTTTCTTGTCATTGTCATACTTTACTTTCTCACTCGCACAGTGTTGTCATACCAATCTTTTAACATCCCTCAGATTTTGTGTGTTGCCATTTCATTATTCATTCCGACATACATGGAGCTTGTCATTGTGATATTCAGAGAAGTTGTTAAAACAACTTCTCTGAACTTCTCTTCTTCTTACTAAAGTAAGCGTCAAACTTTATGGCTGCTCTGAAGTGCGTTACTCACTGCGCAGTATCCCAAATACCAACCCTCACACCCCCGTTGACATATTATGATTTATTTACTGAGCAGCGAGTCACCTCACCTCATGAGTCATGTTCTGAGCCGCCATAAAGTTTGATTCGGGCTGTACAGTCGGAATGGCATGCAATTTATATGCAACACGTTACTGCATACTTTTGGGCAAGTTATAAGGTGTATTTACGGCTATATTTGATGTTTCGCTTGGCTGGCATGTAAACTTACTTGACAGTTCGAAGCAACGTAAATTTCGTTTTTATATTAGGTATTTATCGTTTTTAGTAGGTATATCCTACTTATCACACTAATTAGTGTGACTGACACTGGTATGGCCACCATCAGAGATTTTAATTTTGATAACACAAAAAAAAAAATTTCGCTAATTAGTTAGAAATTTGCCGCAAAATGTCAGAATTTGTCGGTCACTGGTTCAAAAGTTATAAGGGTTCATAGGTGGCCGATCAGGAGAGCGTCTCCCCAGCTTGGCCACATTTATAACTCAAAAACTAAGCCACCTAGCATAGATCTGTTTTCTCCAGAATTTAGTCGCTAATTAGTAGCAACTCTTCGCCAAGTCACAGATTTAGTCGGGTCTTAGTTTAGAAGATATAATGAGTTCAATTTTGAAGTATAGTCCAAGAGCTAGATCGAAGAGTTTACGATAAAATCTTTAATCTAGCTCTCTTGGACTATGTTTTAGTAGGTATATCCTACTTTATATCACACTAATTACTGTGACTGACACTGGTATAGCCACCATCAGAGATTGTAAATATGATAAGACAAAAAAAAATATTGTCGCTAATTAGTCGAAATTTGCCAACAAATGTCAGAATCTGTCGGTCACTGGTTCAAAAGTTTCCCCAGCACCTAGCGTAGATCTGTTTTCTCCCGAATTTAGTCGCTAACCGCTCACGCGAGCGGGAACGCCGCTTAAAAAACTCGTCGATTGTACCACCCGCTGACGTCTGAGTGGCCAATTAGTCGCAACTTTTCGCCAAGTCACAGATTTAGTCGGGTCTTAGTTTAGAAGATATAGTAATTTTAGCTAGATCAAAGAGTTTACGATAAAATCTTTGATCTAGCTGTCTTGGACTATACTAAAAAATTTAACTATATCTTATCCTTCTAAACTAAGACCCAACTAAATCTGTGACTTGGCGAAAAGTTGCAACTAAATTTAGGTGAAAACAGATCTTCGGTAGGTGGCCTAGTTTTTGAGATATAAATGTGGCCAAGCTGGGGAGAACGCTCTCCAGATCGGCCACCTATAAAAACTATTGAACCAGTGACCGACAAATTCTGATATTTGGCGGCAAATTTCGACTAATAATAGGTCTTTACCTATGAAATTGCCGTTTTGTATGAAAAAATTTAAACGAATTTTTTTCATGCATTTTTTATTTGTAAGTATTAATCGAAGTAATCACCCATGCAATCAATGCATCTTTGCCAACGCAGTGGCATTTTATTGATGCCCTTCTTAAAGAAATCAGCTGGACGGGAGGCAACAAATTCTTCAAAGGCATTTTGTACTGCCTCTCGGGTACTGAATTTTTTTCCCGCCAAGAAGTTATCCAAATTCTGGAAAAAGTAGTAGTCTGTAGGCGCAAGGTCTGGTGAGTAGGGCGGATGACGGAGAGCTTCCAACCCCAGTTCTTGCAACTTGGAGACCGTCTGCTGTGCAGTATGAGGTCGCGCGTTGTCGTGCATCAGCAGCGGAGACGAGCGATTGACCAATGCTGGTTGGAGATGTGCCAGCTTCTCCATCATTGTGTTCAGTTCCTCACAGTACACATCTGAAGTAATGCTCACCCCGTTTGGTAAGAAGCTGTGATGAATCACACCGGCGCTAGACCACCAAACAGTGACCATCACTTTTCTAGGGGTAAGTTTTCGTTTAGAGCATTGTTTAGGTGCTGAACCAGGATCCAACCAACTTGCTGAGCGCTTGCGGTATTCAAACAGAATCCATTTTTCATCGCAGGTAACAATGCGGTTCAAAATTCCTTCATTTGTGTGTCTGTTGAGCAGTGCAAGGCACGTCTCGACGCGTACTTCGCGCTGGCGATCATTGAGTTCGTGGGGCACCCATTTGTCAAGCTTTTTTACCTTGCCAATTTGACGCAAATGGACCAATATTGTTTTGACGCTAACGTCGAAAGCTGCTGCTAATTCAGCCGTAGATTGTGTATCATCAGCTTCCACAATCGCCTCATCAATCGCGTCATTGTCGACCAAAGTCTTCGGACGATCGCGAGGTTCATTTTTCAGGTCGAAATTTCCAGAACGGAAGCGAGCAAACCAATAACAAGTGGTGCGTTGCTTTGTAGTGTTAGCTCCGTAAACGTCGTTGATGTTGCGTGCCGCTTGTGCCGCGTTGCTGCCACGACGGTAGGTACTCATATTCCATAATTACTCGAATTTTTAACGTATCCATGATGACGAAAAAGATTGAAATGCGATGAAAATGTAACACTAATCAATAAACAAATTAAGTACTACTTTTGGAAAAAAAATCCATGTTTTTAAAATAAAATTAATTTGAAATTAGAATTCTTAGCCAAACAAAAATTATTTTGATTTGAAATGGTCAGTACTGCAGAACGGCAATTTCATAGGTAAATACCTAATATTAGCGAGTAAATTTTTGTGTTATCAAAATTAAACTCCCTAGTGGCCATGCCAGTTTCAGTCACACCACTAATTATTATAAAGGCGAAAGTTAGTGAATGTGTTTGTTACTTCTTCACGCTCAAACGACTGGAACAATTTTGATAAAATTTGGAGGAGCTAACACCCTGGATTTACACATAGGCCAGTTTTTATCCCGGTCTACGCGGGTGAAGTCGCAAGGCGCAGCTAGTATTAGGTATAAACGAATATAGTGTTTCAATTAAAACTGTAAGCACGTCAAGGTATTTTCGCAAATTTTTTTTTCACCTCATTTCCTTTTTATTGTCTGGAACTTATCCCTTCAACTGTCAAGTTCTGAATAGTTCAGCTGAATAGGAAGTCGAAGTAGAGGGTATATATGTTCTGTGGTCATAGTATAGACGTTGATTGGCGAACAGTGCGTTCGCTGCTTGATCGTCAATATGGAGTACCTACTCAGGAAATCCTTCCATTCAAAACAGATTCTCAGTGTTGTATGAACTTTATTTATAATAATTAATATTACATCATGATTTAAACATTAATTTACATAATACAATAAATAAATGCTCACAATAATCAATATGAAGTCTATGTTTGAAAAGCGAATTGTTGAATTGTTTACACTAAAGACAATAATAGAAATTAACCTAATTTAACAAATCAAAATTGGAATCAAGAATTGTATCGAATAAATTGGAATCTAAAAAAAACAAAACTAGGGGCTGTTTCACTATAGTTTCTGTAGCGTATCGTTTTATCTAGTAGTCGTGAGTGAGTTTCTAAACTATAAGCAATTCGAATATTTTTTAACATATCGAGTATATTGTTTCCATTAAAATTATGTAATGAAACTACTTCAAACTCATACTACAGGTTAAGTCAATAAACAATGGGAAATAACGTAATAAAACGTAACACATCGTTCATTATCGATCTTTTGTATTACAGGAGGATATTATAGAGTTTCACATCCCAAAAATAAGGACTGTCATTTTATATGTTAATGCTGTGTGCATTACGGTGCACAGTCAACAAAAAAGTATTGCCCTTTCATTTCTTGCTATCTTAGAATAAAATTTATAACGACTGTTGCATTAAAACGGGGAAAAATGGATGAACACAATGGCAGATAAATAGTTTGATGAAAATGGACAAACAATTTTGTACAAAAAAATCCAATACTGGGAGGAATGTATCGATTACATTTTAACTGGTTAATGAAACGTGGGGTACTAGAATATATTAATATATGGCCTCATCTCAGCTCTTAAAGTTTTCTAACAAACCTACTGGATGACGACTGGTCGCGCACCAACGAAACTAAACACAACACTCCGAACACAACTCTTCAAACATCACTCATTGAGTAAAATCAACAAAAAAGAATCAGGTGAATCAGATGGTTGTTGCTATGACTATTATGTAAGCGATAAAACCGTCAACATCGCAAACGAAACGAAATCATCATCTGCCTAGTCTTTTTCCCAAACTATATTGGGGTCTGCTTCTAGTCTAACCGGATGCAGCTGAATACCAGTATTTTACATGCAGCGACTGCCTATCTGACCTCCACAACCCAGTAACTGGGTAATACGATACCCCTTGGTAAGACTGCTTGTCAGACTTTCGGGCTTCTGACGACCCGTAACGACTGTCAAAGATCCACGAATGACAGCCGGGACCAACGGCTTAACGTGACGACTCAAGACAGAGAGGAGTGGAAAGGAGAAAGGGAGGCCTTTGGACTGCAGTGGGTCAACATACAAAAATAATCATCTGGCTAGCCTTTTCCCAACTATGTTCAAGTCGGCTTCCAGTCTAACCGGATGGAAGACTGGTTGTCAGACTTTCGGGCTTCTGGCGACCCGTAACGACTGTCAAAGATCCACGAATAACAGCCGGAACTAACAGTATGCTTTCCGCAACCTACATATAGGTACATAATTGTTGAATTTTATCAAATCATAAATTCAAAAAACACAAATATCTATAAAATAAAAAACTTTTTTACAAAAAAAATACAACCGACTTCCAAAAACAACTACAAAGTGAAAAATAACTTTAATTTTGGAAGTCGGTGTCTAGTTAAATGTATTTTCGTTTTTTGTCACCGACTTCCGAAATTAAAGTTATTTTTCACTTTGTAGTTGTTTTTGGAAGTCGGTTGTATTTTTTTTGTAAAAAAGTTTTTATTTTTCACTTTTTAGTTGTGGTACCTACCCCACACAAATTCTAATACCACTACCTGCAAAACAAAGTACTCGTAGAACATCATACATATAAAAGTGGGGAAAAAATACGTATCATTGAAGCTAACTCAAAAACTACCAAAGCAAAGTTAATAAATTTTATATGGGACCAACTGTGATGTATACCCTCTCGAATAAAACAAAAACAATCCAAATCGGTCCAGCCATCTTCGAGTAATCGGGGAACATACATAAAAAAAAAAAAAAAAAAAATAAAAAAAAAAAAAGGTTCCGACGAATTGATAACCTCCTCCTTTTTGAAGTCGGTTAAAAATGAAGGTCTTTTGAGGTTAACACCGCACCGAGAAAGATGACGGCGCCGAAGTAGCGACAGTACATTTACTATGGCCAAATAATCTCGTTTCACTTTGACGCCCCGTCCCTGATGCGGTGGACAAACAGTCTTACTCAGTTTTAAAGCAGAGCTTTATCGTCCAACAACCATCAATTTCACCCTAAACGAGTATTGCTAAATCATACCGCAATCTCTTAAAACAGTCTTCGAACACATACAACCAAAAAACTCTAACACAAATCCAATTAAAAAAATACATAAAAAATTAACTTACATAACGTGTTAGTACTACATGACCTACATCAATAGTAGTTTTCAAATCGAATGAAAACTACATTGAACAATCATAGATACAAAACTAGGGACACTGCTCTCGCTAAAGGCTATTTCATATCATTCGTTATTATTATTATTATTTAAATATTGATTATGGTAGAATGGTATTACTTCGATAATAACTTTCGTCTTATGAAAAAAAATCTATAAGTAGGTATAGATTTTTGGAGGCATCAATAGTTTTTCTTACCTCAAAAATGCCCATTATCCAGTACACCAACAAAACTTTATACACATCGAATAAAATTAGTTTTTCGTAAGTCGAAAGTTGTTATCAAATTAACCCCATTCTATTTTGATACGTATGTTACTACTACGTTATCATGGTAAAAACACTGACTAAACATTTTATGTTGTTTATATAATTTGGTTTATACACTTGGAATTTAATTTTCTACACCACAGAAGTTAGTACCATACGATTTTTATTTTAGTTATAAACAATTCTTTTTAAATACCAGTAGCTTAATGAACAATAAACGGAGAATATTTACAGCAATAACTAATTTTGAAATACTTAATGAAAGAACTTCATTTACCATAGAGAAACATATAATTTTTTATTTCAAAATAATAACATCCTGGTATAATTTCATTGGATAACCAGTGAATAAATATTGCCATTTATTTCTACGTATGAACGTGAATGGGGCACGACTGCTTACAGTACAAAAAACATGATGTTTGTTCAAAAGTGCGAAACAGAATCGTAAACCAATGGATGACTAACCGGCACGTTCTGGTCAGTAGCACTATGTAATGGTGTTCACAAATCGGATTGCTACAGGCCCAGTTTCCACCAAAGCAGAGAAGAGATGACCCAAACAACCAAAAGGTTTGCATCATCGTGATATCATCTCTCCTCCGGCCACACAGCTTCATTACCATACATCTTCATGAGATGAACGGAAATGTGATTGATCGCTATATTCTTATTTCTTAGGATATCACTCCATTTGCTTACTACTTCTCCGTGAAAGTGCGACATTGAGTGCAATGAAACACACAGTGGAATATACATTTGTGAGTATTAATATTATATTGTATCCAATGTGCCTACAGTTGGCCAGGTCTAAGTTAGCACATTATTTTATAGTTACTAAAGATTCGATCGACATTTCAATAATCACAACGTTAAAATGGAATTTCATCATAATCTCTTGTTAATTTATTTTTGGGAGTTATTATCACGGTTTATTCATTATCAGAGTGCGAATAATCAAACTCTAGTTTTTACACACGGTACACGCTTAATTTTAACATCCAAATTCTCACTGTTTCACTAACATGGATAAAACACGGCAAGTAACGCATTGTCAGCAACAAATGTATTTTGACTATAGGGTATTACATAATGGTAAAATAATGTTAGTGTAAGTTAATATAATTTTAAAATAATCATAGTCTGTTAGTATTGTTAGCTACATTTGTTGCTGACCGATATTGAATTATATCCAATCATCACGTATTCTTCTATGCAAACACACACATCGCTCAATTTTAAACATTTACACTCCGAACTAGTACTTTAGCTAGACATGACTAACAGTAAGCACCCATTTGTCAATAATATTGATTTACTGCAGGGTAATAATCTCGCTTTACGCGAAGATTCAACCAACATTTTGGCCCGAGTATCATCAAAAGCACAATATATCAGCGAATTATGAACGATACCAAATCAGTTGTATTCCTGAACATAATTGATCAGACGAGTGTTCTCGACTCTTGTCGTAAAAACGTAATGAAAAGACAGCTCTTGAAATTGTTTATAAGGGTAAGGGTAGGTAGGGTAAGTCACATCTAGCTTCAAAAATCCAACATTAAAATTGTCAAGCACTGACTGCAAGACACAACAATGTTTAACCAAGAGAGACAGATTCTATCCTAACCGAGTCAACAAAATGATCCCTTACCAAGACACAAGTTCATACATGAAGCGTAATACCCTGTGCAAGGCGATACTGTTTAATTATATTGTCATGTTCTAAACTTGAATTCAGAATCATAGATAATTATCATTTTTTTGAACCACAATAAGTTGTGCAAAAAAAAAGTTTAAATTCCATTGCAATTATAATGATTGAGGATCCTTTAATTACAAATCGTTACTCAAAAATCAACTTGGACAACATTTCGCTAAAGTAGACAGTTTAGTGGCAATGAATGTCAATTATCTAAGACGCCGAGTTCAAGTATACTTAGTAAGGGCTCACAACAATGGACGCTTGGACGCTACGTCGGAACACGCATAGGCCTCTAACATAGTCTTAGAAACTAGATGAGAATGTACTGTCTAAAATGAGATTAAAATTTCGAGTTATTTCAGACAAGCCGAAGAATAGTCAATTTACGAAATAAAACAAGCATTGAGTGTATACACGACCTAAAGCGAGAGTGAACATTATTTTTATAGTTGATTCCAAATTCAACTAGTTTTTCAGTTGTTTAGTTTTTAGTCGAGTAATTATCAAATTCGACTCCATTTTCTAGATGTTTATTGTCACTCTCTCTCTAGTATTTGAACGCGATAGTGCAAGTAAATCGATGACGTAATGAGAGAGCTACCAAATCCGCGGATGTTGTGCGCGTGAGCACTCTTATCTCTTGGAGGAGCTCTTGATCTGTTGCAGCTTGAGGCGTAGCGCGTCTACCTCGGCTTCGTTGCGTTGCGAGAGCGTCTGTGTTGTGTGCAGCTGTGAAACAAAATTGCTTTCTGTAAGATGGCTTCAAGAGCTATAAGATTATTGGTCTCAAGATAAACTGGTGTCTGCAAATTTATAGACCAGCCTGTTGAGGAGACATACACCTGCTCTACGCGTACGCGTCAAGCTTTATGGCTTTATACTCGCCGCGCTGTACTGTTCTTGACAAATATGGTCATTCTTAAGTAAGCGCTTCCTCGGACTATGCACCTCGTCCACACATCCAACATTTGCTGCTAATTGGATACTGCAAAGAAAGCTAGTTCTCCAGTTCCATGTCATACCTTCATTGCCAGTGCAGACTGGTTATGA
This sequence comes from Cosmia pyralina, assembly GCA_946251885.1. Lineage (NCBI taxonomy): Eukaryota > Metazoa > Arthropoda > Insecta > Lepidoptera > Noctuidae > Cosmia > Cosmia pyralina. The sequence goes on along the minus strand of OX276342.1, from coordinate 15,718,644 downwards.
AGTTTAGCGAGAGTTGTATAAAAAGAATTTGGTGCGGTCACTCAGTAATGATTGGCTATGTAGGACAAGTTTTATTCTTATGTAACGGTATTGATAATGCTTATTCTTAAAATTATTTGTGGACGGTTGGTGGTAAGGCTTAACCTCTGGAATATGGGGTTTAAACATAAGAGCGGTGATCGCGCGCGGGCTGGCAACGTCGCATTTCTAGAGGTTTTTCGTGATTTTTTCAAATTTCCTCTGACAAATTCTTAGATTGTTGGTATGCTATTTTTTGACAATTATTTTCTATTTTATAAGAGTAATTACCAAAATAACTGTCAAAAAAAAGCTATAATTATAAATACCAGCAATCTAAGAATTTGATTCTTAGATTATTATTATTCTTATTTGATTTGATCTTTGATTTAAATTTAATTAAATAATCACGAAAAACCTCTAGAAATGCGACGTTGCCAGCCCTCGCGCGATCAACGCTCTTAACAGGCGAAATATGGGTGTATTCTGCCTAACCCTTTGAGGAATGCATGCGAGATGTTAAGTTACACTTACGTCTAGTTGTGGGTCGATGCTGTGTGTTCGTGGTAAGGTGTTCTCGTTGATAGAGTCGGTGAGCGTTCTGTTGTCACCGACCGGCGTGCGGGGCTGTGACGAGGGCGAGGACTCTGTTTTTAAACCGGCTTTAGCCTGTAATAAAGGATTATTTTTTTAAATTCGTAGAAGGCAGCCGAGGTAGTATCATCATATGCCTAGCCTTTTCCCAACTATGTTGGGGTCAGCTTCCAGTCTAGCCGGATGCAGCTGAATGCCAGTATTTTACATGGACCAACTGCCTATCTGACCTCCATAACCCAGTAACTGGGTAACACAATATCCCTTGTTGAGACTGGTTGTCAGACTTTTGGGCTTCTGACGATCCGTAACAACTGTCAAAGATCTAAAAATGACAGCCGGGACCAACGGCTTAACGTGCTTTCTGCGGCACGGAGGAGTCTCGGTATGTAAAGATGGTATAGTTTTTATAGTATTATACTATATACAACGTATTTATGTTCGCATAATTCGTAAAAATGTAGGAAACTGCTGATTTTTTTTTTCGCGATTTCAGGTTTGATTCCATAATAAAAGTTGTTCAAAATGATGGTCTCATTATTACTCTAGAGTTATGGGATATCAAAAGAAACACGTTGTATTATATTTATAGATAATTATAGTATTCATATTATTATGCCTGCTTGCACCACATAGCACTAGCGTTTAGCATTAAACATTATTTCATAGGTGTAATTCAATCGTTCTATCTCTGTCATCTTCAAAAAATTGACAGAAACAGAACAACGTTTTAATTACGTTAGGTTACGAACAGCTAAGCGCATTCAGTCCTTTGTGGTGCAAGCGGCCCTAAATATTTAAATCAAAGCAATTTATTCTGCGAAATAAACAAACCTGCAAAGCTCGAAGTCTTTCCAAGAATATCACGTGCGATTTTTCGTCGTTTTCATTACTTATATCTGAAAAAAATAAACTACGTTATAAAAGGTCTTTTAAAACCCCGAACCTAGGTGGGCTGACGTTTTTTGAAACTATTGACTGACGAATGAAAGGTGACCATACGGTTCGTAATGCCAATACAGGATGCCTGAGAGTTCCGAGTTGAATTGAGTGTTCTAAATCTTAATTATTGAAAAAAATACTTCATTAAAATAGGAACAGATATAAATTTTAAATCTTATCTAATAAATGAAATGCTAAAAAGCAGGTTATCATATCATTTTGTGTTAATTTAGATGATGTCAAAAAGTAGCAGTGATAACCGACTTCTGTTGCTGACCGTACAGACCTTAAAACTGAACCACTTTCTCTCGTTGACCAACATCGTAATCGCGAAAAAATTATCAGTTGTCCCATACATTTGGTTGAATAGGTTTTGAAGTTTTGCATGGGACAACTGATTTTTTTCCATTAATACTTTGTTGGTCACCGGGAGAAAGTTGTTCAGTTTGATGGTCTGTACAGTCAGCATCAATAATATCGGGAAAAACAGACTGTTCGGAATTATCTAAACAACTATGGAAATATTAACTCAATGACACAAGGAATGTTTCAGAATGAAGACAGTACACAACAATTAATGTCATTCTGACAAGAACTTATTCAATTGAGATGAAGTTTAATTTTCTTAGTTGTTGAGATCATTTTGAACAGGCTGTTTGTCGCGATATTTTTGACGCCGAATGTACCACACCCTTAATTTTCACCACACCTTTCTCAGACACATTGTATAAATGCACTAGACATAACTTAACATAAACACGTTACGTTAAGTCGAAACGTGACGTCTGTTAATTACTCACCGATATTTTCAGACTTGTAGTCGTGTTTGTAAATAGGCATACAGGCGAGTTTCCTCTGCTCGGCCACTTCGCGCAGCCCTCGCTCTACATAGTTGCGGAAGTAGAACGACGAGCCTTGCATAAACGTCCAGATGTCTACCTCTGGATGACGCTCCTATTACACAAACAATACATACATAGGTTAGCAATTTTTTAAGAATGTTGTTTTTTTTTTTTGATAAAAAATATGAAATCTTGATTTTGATACAAACATCTTATTTTTAAAATTAGCTTATTTTCAACAAATAATAGGTCTTTACCTATGAAATTGCCGTTTTGTATGAAAAAATTTAAACGAATTTTTTTCATGCATTTTTTATTTGTATTAATCGAAGTAATCACCCATGCAATCAATGCATCTTTGCCAACGCAGTGGCAGTTTATTGATGCCCTTCTTAAAGAAATCAGCTGGACGGGAGGCAACAAATTCTTCAAAGGCATTTTGTACTGCCTCTCGGGTATTGAATTTTTTTCCCGCCAAGAAGTTATCCAAATTCTGGAAAAAGTAGTAGTCTGTAGACGCAAGGTCTGGTGAGTAGGGCGGATGACGGAGAGCTTCCAACCCCAGTTCTTGCAACTTGGAGACCGTCTGCTGTGCACTATGAGGTCGCGCGTTGTCGTGCAGGAGCAGCGGAGACGAGCGATTGACCAATACTGGTTGGAGATGTGCCAGCTTCTCCATCATTGTGTTCAGTTCTTCACAGTACACATCTGAAGTAATGCTCACCCCGTTTGGTAAGAAGCTGTGATGAATCACACCGGCGCTAGACCACCAAACAGTGACCATCACTTTTCTAGGGGTAAGTTTTCGTTTAGGGCATTGTTTAGGTGCTGAACCAGGATCCAACCAACTTGCTGAGCGCTTGCGGTTATCAAACAGAATCCATTTTTCATCGCAGGTAACAATGCGGTTCAAAATTCCTTCATTTGTGTGTCTGTTGAGCAGTGCAAGGCACGTCTCGACGCGTACTTCGCGCTGGCGATCATTGAGTTCGTGGGGCACCCATTTGTCAAGCTTTTTTACCTTGCAAATTTGACGCAAATGGACCAATATTGTTTTGACGCTAACGTCGAAAGCTGCTGCTAATTCAGCCGTAGATTGTGTATCATCACACTCACTCATATTCCAAAATTACTCGAATTGTTAACGTTTCCATGATGACGAAAAAGATTGAAATGCGATGAAAATGTAACACTAATCAATAAACAAATGACTACTTTTGGAAAAAAAAATCCATGTTTTTAAAATAAAATTAATTTGAAATTAGAATTCTTAGCCAAACAAAAATTATTTTGATTTGAAATGGCCAGTACTGCAGAACGGCAATTTCATAGGTAAAGACCTAATATAATTTATAATTTCGAGAGCTAGATAATTATAATGTAGTTATTATTTTATCATTATTGCCGCGAAATGATTTTGATCAAAATGCAATGTAAAACAGCGCTGCAATTTGCAAAAAACGTAAGACATTTTGAACTTTGCGGACTACATTTAAAAATAAAAAATGCATCAACTTACAGTACAACTATTTTCTTAATGTCCCTCGGCAAAGTTCGTGTTTCGTCAGTCGTAGGAGGAGTCGCAGGCGATGCGATGATTGCCGAGGGACATTACGCATTCAAGCATTAAAAAGGCCGATAAAGTCTTTCAATAGGACATCTGGCTATGAGAAATTTTCTCTACTCCACTATAATATTCCGCGAGTACTTACCCTCAAGTCATACAACTGCGACAAGGCGTCCTTGTTATGCTCCTTAGTGCCGATCCTCTTCAGTATGAGCGCTAGTTCCTCGTGCACGGCTCGCGGTAGTCTACCGGCCGCTAACGCCGCGTTGTTTGGTGGAACTGATGCTAGGACTGAGCTGCCGTTTAGAGCGTCTGATGTGTTTTCTTTTTTTTCATCGAGTTTTAGTTGCTGTGAAGAGAACGACAATATTATTAGTAACGTATACAACACTTTTTTGGACAAGGGGTCACACTATTCATAGGTGTAAATGTATTAACTTAAAGCACTTAAAGGCGTTATTGAACTTATCTCTATAAACAACTTAACTTTGCGAGTAACAATAAAATCGTCAAAAAGTATCAGCTATTCCATACACAATTATATGTTCACATAACTTGACAAATGTATATGTAACAGCTGATTTTTTTCGCGAGTGAGCCAGTATCTATCTATGTATGATAGCAATCACCACAAAAGCCCTGAGACAAAAACGCTCGATGAATCCCAGAGAAATGATTCAAATTAATCACAGTAGAAAATTGTAGAAAGAATTAGTTAGTTTTACCCTTGCCACATTTCCATGTGGCTGTAGCCATAGCAATGAGAATATTATAATATGCATAAAAGGTGGCAAAGAACTAGAGGGATCGATGGACTTATACTTAAGGGCGAATTTCACCAATGAACTTGAACGATATAAATACAACAATGATGAAACTAACAGCTCTTGACGCGGTTTAGATGTGCTGATCGCGGGTTCACAAATATTTTACCAAAACACCGTTGACAAATTTTTAGTTTACAACCAACATTTCATTTAGTTTTTTCAACATTTAGTTTACACAAACAACTTATTCCGCAAATGTTTTATTTTATACATACTCACTTTACAAACATTTATTTGGTTACATAATTGAACGTCGAAAATTAAAATACCTACAGGTAAAATGTCAATATTCAAAACATCGAAAACTTAAATATCGGTCAACCATAAAACCGAAAATTAAAATAACGAAAGTTTATTTTGTCGAATGGTGAGATGACCTACGTCCAATATCTAAAATCGTACTACCTACAAAAGTGACATCGAAAGTCCTAATTATCGAATAAAAATTATTGGGCACCCCAAGGTTTGGTTTGGTTAGGTTCCTTTAAACCCTGCAGACAGAAATAGGAGCCCCGCGCAGCGGGGCTCCGTCGACCTGACGTTAAGTTTCAATTTATTTAGGGCTGATTGTTCAATAGTCAGATAATTTTTATTTGAGGAATAAATATGGCCGTTTGACAGCTTTTGTATTGAAAATATGTCAAACTGTCACATTTATTCTTCAGGTAAAAGTTATCTGCCTATTGAACAATCAGCCCTTAGACAAGCAATTTTTATGTGCAAACGTATTTTTGATGTACATATTCTGTTGGGAAAATGAACTTTGTATTAAATGTTGACATTTTAAACTTAGGTACAGTGATTATCGACATTTTTAATCATTCGATATTTTAATCAGTCGGCATTTCAATCTTAGACATTTTAAGCATAGGTATAACAATTTTCGATATTTCTATACTATCGATATTTAACCTTTTAACCGCCAGACAATCCTGCAAAAAAATGTGCCCCTAGCGCCAATCACGTATTTTCAAGGTCAACTATAGTGATGTGGACCAATCCCTGTAGCAAACAAGATTTGAAAGGTTAAAATTACACGTTTTTACAAAAATCTAATGTTTTTTAATTCATTACCCTCACAACAACAATTAGATTAAAATTACCCACATCAAAAACCTATAACCATGTACATAGACACTACCAAAGCCAAGACAGAGTTTAGTTCATAATTCTACAAAATTCGGCTTTTGGAATCCCTATTGTTGCATTTATACAACCCCGGCGCTAACATTTAGAGATAAACAAGAGCGTAGATAGTGCGGGGACAAGTGAAATTATTTCCGGTTATCGACTTTATTACTCAAACTATGAATATATTCAATTTGTGTATGACAAAGGGTAGAATGTATTAAAAGTTTTCCTATTTAAAAAAAATCTTAATTTATGGTCGATGACAGGGCATTTAATTGTCATGGCTTTAACGGACATTGCTTTGCGAGTCTCCGAAATGGCAAATGCAGGTATGTGTTAATTTTGTTATTTAAATTTTAATTAATTAAAATTTGTTAAAGCTAATTAATTTTCTTAATTATTTGTGTTAAACCGTGAAACACCGCGAGTACGCCGGCGACCTCACACCTATTGTTCTTTAATTGTGTCTGTAATGACGGTACCTACTCGAAAGGTTAATTTTCTTATTTATATTTAATTATATGTGCTTTATGCCATCTAAACGTAAATACTTAAAATATTATGTGTAGTAAATTTTTACTTTCTACAAAACTAATAATAATAATAATTCGCAATATTTTTACAGATTCCAAACGTGCGAGAATGGAATTAAATGACGATGAAAATACCCAGGATTTGTTTGAAAAACATGTTCAGGCAGAGGCCTCAAGGAAAACCAGTATTGGTGGTGCACCGAACGCAAGGCCACAATGTGAGATATGTACAACATTTGGTGCAGACCAAAGAAACGAGCATTTCACACTTCTAATTCTTGAAGAGTTAAAGTATATAGCTCCGTGTATGCGTAGCCGAGTTTATATAAAAATTTTAAACTTTTTAAATACAATAAAAAGTTGTCACACTGGAGATATTGATTTAACGGAAACCGAAAAAAATTAACATAATTACATACATGACATACCAATAAATTAAGAAAAATAAAATAAAACACTTTGATTATTAAATCATGGATTTTATTTTACATATTACCACCTCTAGGTTTTCTGTGAAATTCTGTAATGCAATTCTCTAAACACAAATAGGTGTTACACTGTTTGCACATATATCTTGTATATTTTGTTTTTTTTTTCAGAGCGCAAACTCTGCAACGCTGCCTTTTCTTATTTGGTATGGTCACAGGAAAATGTTTGAGAACATAATTTGGTAAAAAGCGACAGGGATCATTCTGAACGCCACGCGATGTCGAAGGCACTGGTTCATAATCGTGTATTTTGTTTTTATTAATGATTTGCCGTATAACTGCCAGCTGAAATTCATTAAATGGTTTTTTGGGACAGTCATTAATTTTTTTGTATGTATAGAATGCATTCAACATAGACATGTCGATTATACGAAGGGCTAGTTTGAAGTACCATCGCCTCGTCTTCCTTATGCACGATAAAGTACTCATCATCATATCTGCGGTGTCGACCACTCCCATGTTGTTATTATAATCAATTACACATTCAGGTTTTAATTTTGGCAGACCAGTAGCTCTGTCTTCCTTATTCGAAGGTAATATTTTAGCATCGTGCATGGTGCTAATCATGGTTACAGCTTTTTTATCCTGCCATTTTAAAGTCATTAAAGGAGGAGAATAGTAAGCATCCACTTCTCCTTTAGACAACTTCTTAAATTTAGGCATGCCTTTTCTATTTTTCTTAACTGTACCGCATGCATATATACCGTTATCTTTCAAATAAAGGAATAACTTTGGACTCGAGTACCAGTTATCCACAAAAAGTTGTCTGTTCGTGTTAAAGTATTCCTTAAGGAGAGCAACCACCACCGACCCGCTGACACCCAAATCAGAAATCTGCTCAATATCCGTTTCCGATCCACAATAGACTATAAAGTCCAGTACATATCTTGTTTCCACATCGCACAATACGAACAGTTTGATTCCAAAGCGATTTCTCTTTTTAGGCAAGTACTGCTTGAATACAAGACGGCCTTTGAAAGGGACAATACTCTCGTCGATACATAATTTCTGGTGCGGTGTTAAACTGCTTTTAAATTTGTTCCGTGCATGATTGATTACAAATTGCAGTTTATGTAATCTTGGCAATCCGGTGCCGTCGGAAAAAACATCAGTGAAATGCATCATAGCCAAAATTAAACAATATTTATTTCTGCTCATGGTCTTTTGAAAGATTGGGGAACTCAGCAGTGGATCCGTGGACCAATGTTCTTCAATGGATACCCTTTTGTTCCTGGTAAATAACATTGTTACCGCAAAGAACAAATAAATGTCTTTCGCGTCAACGTCACGCCAACCTCGGGTTCTCGAATGTTCTCGTATTTCGACACGCCGAACGTAAAATTGGTAATACCTGTTAGTACACCTCACTATCTCAGCCACCAAACCCTCATCGACAAAGTATTCGAAAAATTCTAGTTCATTAGAATCTGTCGAAAGGTTTATTTCTGATGAAAAACCAGCAAGAAAATCATTAAATGGTTGTATGATTGGCGACGTTTCCTCCGCAGTCCAAAAGATTTCACTGTCACCGCTTCCCTAAAAAAAACAAAAAACAATATGTAGGGAGTTGGAAAAAACAAAAGGTATTGCATTTTTAGAATTATAAGAATAAATCAAATTTGTATACATACCTCCTCTTCTTCTAACTCAATATCGGGCACAAATTCTTCTACATCTTCCTCGAAACCTTCTAAAATCCTTATTAATTCCTCTGCACTCGACATTTTGCGATTCAAACACAGCCACAATACCCATTGAAATAAATTAGGTACCCACTAATTCATTAATATTTTTTAACAAATAAAACAGATGTACCCTCACTATTATCATTATGAGTTCGCTTATGACGTCACAAGCGGTTGCATATATACAACTCTGGCGCTGGACTTCTTTGATAACATTACAAGTGCTAGGGTTGTTACTAAAATACGATTTAGTAAAAACCGTCGCTACAATTGTAATATGAATCTACGAAGTTTTAGATGTTATAGTTAGAAATAGAATCAAACAGCAACAAGCATTGAATTACTTTCTAATTCTGAATGCCTAACGTATTTGTATGTTATTTGAATAAACTAAAGCTGGCGTTAATGACCAATAAATAAATTTATGTGTTACATCACTACTGTTGTATTTATACAACTCTGGCGGTACAGGTTAAAGTCACACCTGCATTTTGCGATGAGTTTTATTCGTGTTTTTCACCATTAATTTGGCGCTCAGCATCAGTTATTTTAGGGAAAATGAAAGAAATTCCTTAAATGGCAAAGGTGGTCTTTATAATTATTATGAAAATGCTGCTACGTAAATAAAAATACGCTTGAAAATCACTTCGTAGACTTTAGTTGCGAATTTACAACTGTGGCACCAGGGGCTCAAAAATAATAAGTTGCTTATATACAATTGCGGCTGTTAAAAGGTTAAATTTTCGATGTTTTGAACATTGACATTTTACCCGTAGGTATTTTAATATTCGACTTTCAAATATGTACCCATTTACTTGGCAAATGCTTCTCTTTACAAATGTTTCGCATGATAGTGAAATGACAGGACACCGCGATCGCGTTTAGTTTTATTCGTGAAATTCACCCTTAGACTGTAATAAAATATTTACCTTGAGTACTTTCAATAAGTATGGGTACAGATCGGATTCGTTGACGTCAGGTATTTGTGTGAGGTGGTTCGTGATGGAGCCGCCCTTCATCTTGACTAGAGTGTGCACCAATGTTTTCACTGTCCTATAGCATTCAATAATTTTATCAATATTTTTGTGCCATGAAGAATCATTTAAAACAATTATTGTGAACTTGATACACAGATTTTGGTGTTGATTCTGTTGTGCACAAACTAAATTTAATTTAGGCTACTGCTAACTTTTTCTCAAACAAAACAAGATAGAGACGGACGTAAATTAGAGCAAATTTAGTTGAACTAATATTTCCTTACAAATTTAGATGATACGTAAGTGCATGTCGACAAAAAACACGGTAAAGCACAAGGTGTAAACTAGTTTGACATCTCTAACTTAATTCATAGCTGTAGCCATCCTTTTCTCGTGCTGCCGTTATTAAAAGATAGCGATTCTCTAATTTTAGATTAGTTAATGAACAACAGAATCGGCACCTGTTTAGAATTATTGCTCCGGTCGTGTCCTATACCAATTGTGCTCTTAAAAGTCAAATAGGAGATTATATCAGTGCCACTGTGATCACCAAATAATGTGATTATTATAACATTTCATAGGATAAAGATAAATGAATCCCATGAACGCAAGTTATGCATTATGAAATGGACTGGACTCTTGATAATTTTTTATTGTTTGCATTTCAGTGCATACCAGTGTATTATCTTCTGCATATGTTTGCAAAAGTCCCGAAGTACAAAATACGTTGCGTCTGCCTTTAGTGATGTTTATGAACAAATATGAGGTTACATACCTGTATGGCGTATCACTAATATCCGGATTCTTCTTCCAGTAACTATTAGGAAATGCTTTATAGAATAGGTGTATCCTGTACAGCACCGCGTCGTAGTCTATAGAGTTGACATCCCAAGTGGAGATCATCTTGAGGGTTTTCCAGAAGCATTTGAGGAGCAGGTCCTGGTAGCGAGGGTACGCGGGGTCTGAGACGCCGATTGATTCGTGGAGGAGGGATACTATTGCGCTGTGGAAGAAAGTAAATAAACTTTCGTTACTTATTCTGGTTGTTATTGTTTCTTAGCAAACAAGATGAATTCTGAAATGACGGCTGATTTGTATGTGGATGAAAACATGCTGTGCCTGCGCAAACCCCAAATAAATTGGTATAAGAGCAGGAGAATGATGAATTGTTACTCATTCTAAAATTAACTAATTTTTTATAATTAAAATAAAAGCTTAGCTTACGTAAGTTGGCCACTTACTGAACAACAAAAGTCCAAATACAAGATTTGCCAACGGGCAATGGAGCGCAGCATAATAGGCGTCAAGCGTACAGACCGAGTTAGAAACACCACCTTGCGCTCCATAACTCAAGTAGCAGATGTTGGAGAAAAAACAGCCAGGCTGAAGTGGGAGTGGGCCGGACAATTCGCACGAATGCACCCGGCGAGATGGGCAAAGATCGTCACTCACTGGACGCCTGATGGAGGACATTGCCGTCGAGGCAGGCCACGGCGAAGGTGGTGTGTGATCTGATAAGTTTTGCAGGGCCAATATGGCCAGAGATCGCACAAGATAGGGAGGCTTGGAAGGAAAAAGGGGAGACCTTTGCCCAGCAGTGGGACACAAGGTAGGCGAACAAAACAAAAAAAAAAAAAGCCTGTAATGTCACACCAGGAAAAAACCTCGCTATTCTCCTTCCACTTCTCTCTGACAAAGGACTATCATCAGTCATTGACTAGTGGTATGTTACCCACACATGCAGACAAACTTGTAAGCTCAAGTATCTATGACGTCGCACGTCTGCTAAGTTCGAAAACAGCGACGACAGTCGGTTACTAGCCGTTGCTTGCGTCAATCGTGTCATTTTATAATTATCCCAGTGGCGTGCACTCCATACATGCAAATAAGCTCTGCATACCCTGTAGTCCCATACATACATGCCCCTCGAAATGATAAATAACTTTAACGCAAGAAAAATCATGGTAATAACTATATTAATCTAACTTATTCGCTATCTCACTGTTTATAACGCGATTTACGCGCCATCTATTATTTTTATTTGAAACTAATTTCTTGGAGCTAGCGGCGAACACCGCGCAGGCAGCGCTCCCGGTGAGCATAAGCAGAACAACGCCGTGCTTATTCTTCATACAACGCAACCCGTGTAGTACACAGCAATAGTGTGACTGTGTGCGTGAAAATGTATGCGTGTGTTTAAGTTCTGGAAGCACAGCTTATTTTGCAACACGTCCAAATTGAGAAGCCGTAAAAGCACCGCTTAGTTATTGATTACAGAGGGTTGACTTTTTTAGTCGGATTGACCAAGATTAGTTCGTATTATTTTGTAATTGTAAAGTTTTTACACGCTTTTATTCAACTTGCAATGTTTGTTTGTTTTTTCGCCATATTGTTTTGATTTGATTGTTTTTCTTGGCGCAAGTGATTGACTGTATATTATTATGTAATTATTTTAATCATTTGTAAAAAATTGAAAATTATACCTGTGAGACCTGTGCTGCCGAAGTGTGTTAAATAAATTAAAATCTGCCGCTTTTCGACGTTATATTTTGAGGAAAAAGTTAAATTCATTGTAAACGGAAGGTGTGAACCCGGGTTTTATTTAACTCAAAAAAAAAGGTAATGCCTCTCGTTATTTTCATAGAAAAGTTTTGTGATACCTAATTATTACCTAGTGGCAAACATGTTGTGTATAACACAAACACATTGTATTTTATCCCTTGCTTTTTGTTTACAAATCAAGATAAAAATAATGTTTGGACCTTTATCGGATATTCAGATTAAAATATTTTAGATATTCGTTGTGGTCGCAAACAAACAGCATGCGAAGCCAATGGCGCCGTGCGGTAAGTCAGTGTAAGATTAGGGTTAGGGTAGGTGAGGTCGGGTAAAACAAACGGTCGGGAAAAAAAAAAACTTGGGTACTAGTTTCAGCTTGTTCAAGTTTTTAATTTTATTTTAGACGTGCATACCCTATCTGAAATCTCTGTGCACGCCACTGAATTATCCTAATATTAGTTATTGTTTATATAAACCGTGTTTAGTTGTAGAAACTTTATTATTCAATTTGCGTAACACTGACTGAACATTTAATTTCATCACGCTATAGAACCTATATCACTTCCTAACAAAAGTTCTATAAATGTAAAATAACCTGAGTAAGTCTAATTCACGAGGAGCTCGTGGCTAAGTAATAACAGCTGCACGGGTCGATATATCAGGTTAAGCTACGCTTGCTGGGGTTGGTCCGTGAATGGGTGACCATCTTTACATACCTAGACTTCTCCGTGCCTCGGAAAGCACGTTAAGCCGTTGGTCCCGGCTGCCATTCGTGGATCTTTGACAGTCGTTACGGGTCGTCTGAAGGCCGAAAGTCTGACAACCAGTCTTACCAAGGGTATCGTATTACCCAGTCACTGAGTTGTGGAGGTCAGATAGGCAGTCGCTCCATGTAAAACACTGGTATTCAGCTGCATCCGGATAGACCGGAATCCAACTCCCAACATTGTTGGGAAAAGGCTAGGCAGATTGATTGAAGTCTAATTCACGAAACATCTCTGCTTATTGTGTGCTTGGGACCTTACATTTTGCTAAAATTTAAGAACATGCTCTCACCACCTTTACCTAAGGTTCTCTTAACCTTATGTTAAAATCAAGTGTGACTTATTACCGAGGATCATTTATATTTTTGGGCCCTTCTAAAGTAGCTCTCGATGATTCCTACCACACAAGGGTAGACTGTAAAAAGATATGATACGTACCACAAGAGAGGCGTCCTAGGTGAATGCTCCAGTACTCTCACACACACATTATTCAGTATGCGCACTAATCGTTCTGCTTCCGCGCCAGTTCCAGCCGCGCCTGCGCCTGCACCTAACACTCGCAGTAGTTCACCCACTAGTGAACATAACGCTGTTTCTCCGACGTGGGAACCGCAGCCGGCGGTCTCGTAGAACTGGGGAAAGAAGATTGTTTGATTTTTTAATAAAATAAATTTTCGGATAAGTTCATAGTAATTATTGCAAAATGCTGCAGGAACCCGCTGGATGCGGGAAGCACAGAACGGGTCGAAGTGACGGTGCTTGGGGGAGGCCTATGTCCAGTCTTTCGGCTGAAATGATGATGACGATGATGAACACACAGTTATGGCTATAATGTTTACAACCATATATTTTACTTTTGACAGCTCTGGGGCCGTACTATGACGTGAAAAAAGAACATGGATCCATCATGGTTCCAATGTGAGAGAGAGACGGACGGGACGAGAGGACGGGGGGAGAGAGAGGGTGTGGGTCGGACGGATACGACCTATAGCACCATCCTTTTTTCACAACGGAACCATGATGGATACATGATCTTTTTTCACGTCATAGTACGGCCCCTGTACTAAACAATTAGTGATGTCCTAAAGCTTTATCGATTAGATTTCTTATAACAATCGACTTTATTTACGAAGAAGTTTTAATCAATTGAACACATTGATATTTTATTTCAAAGAAAAATCTAAAGAAAAAACAGTGTCCATGAAGTAGGTAGTTTTCGTCTAGGTTGCCTGTCAATAAATAAGGAACTTCATAGGCTTATGTCAAAAGTAAAATACATGGTTGGTAAATTGTAGGCTAACGGCGCCTCTTCACAATCGGCGATCATAAGCTTTCATCCCCCTTTAGGATTATTTTTGAGACAACAAGTAGCCAACTTACTGTAGAGAGATGTATTGATGATTGTTATGGTTATAATTATGTAAATACATATCTGTTATTAGCGCCAATGATATTTTGATCAAGGTACAACCTGACACTGACCTGCAAATTGAAAAAAAACGTACGAAAATTTGAATTTCGCGGGCTACTACTACGGATCCCCCCTAACTAGATAAACGTAAATGGCCTTCAATTTCATATTGCTTAGGACCATTGTCTGCGTCGTTAGCTGTAAGTTTCCCGAATAAAATAAAAAAAAAAAATATATATATATAAGATTGTGCGAAGAGTACTGTAATATTTATGCTTACCGTAGTGAGTGCACTGGCTAGATACTTGTAGGCAGGTAACGCGTCTTGTGGCGGTGCGGTGCGTAGTCTTCGTATTTGCGCTGCGATAGCGCTTATCAAACGTGCCTCGTGTGGTGCCAGCGCTCCACCACGACCAGATACTAACGCGCCCGATATTAGGGATAGGGCACGGATCGCCGCCTGGAAAAGAGAGACACATTCTTACACTAAATATGTAATTAATGTTGAACAGTTCAGTTTGCTAATCGTATGAGAAGTGGGCCGCTTCGGGCCGGTTATAGAACGTGCGTGTATTAGGGTAAATAGAGAATTTGTAAAAACTCGTGTCATCACCTTTTAAGAGGGGGGGCTGACGCGTGCACTCCGCACGCTCAACCTCATAGCGAGTGAGACGGATTTAGTCTGTTGTTCTCTGATTCACACAGACACAAGGAATGCATTGTTTGTAATTTGTTATACATAGATGTTAGTATATAATCTATAATCTATCTATACTATAGATTAAGTTAGGTAAGGCGCATTTATTGCATTGGTTACCCTATAATGGTAGATGTAGATAGCTTATACCCTGGATTAACACATAGGCTACTTTTTATCCCGGTGTACACGGGTGAACCCGCGGGGCGCAGCTAGTAGCTAAATAAAGCTATTGTAGTCTGATAAAATCAGATTTTCAGATTATTACTAAAATAACCAAAAACATCATAAAATACTCAAATCAGGCTGGGTATACGGCGTGTATCAGGTGTGGTCAAATTTACTGAACAACTTTCTCCATCGGACCAACAACGTAATCGCGAAAAAATTATCAAATGTCCTAAACAAAACTTCAATACCTACTCGAGCCAAATGTATGGAACAGCTGATTATTGTTTCTCAATTACGATGTTGGTCCCGTGGAGAAAGTTGTTAAGTGTCAGCTAGTTGCGAGTCGTCAACGTGTGAACTGGGTGAGTATGGGTGTGGCGTGACCAGCGGATGCGGCGCTGTGTGGCAGGACAGCGAGAACCTGACTATTCCACAAATTAGAAAAAATATATAATAAATTACTCACATTTAAATCAGGGCTGGCTATAGAATGAATAGTGTCAGCTAGTTGAGAGTCGTCCACGTGTGAGCCGAGGGATTGTGGCTGAGGCGTCGCCAGTGGGTGTGGCGTCGTGTGGCGGGGCGGCGACATTGCTACCATGCTGGAAAGAGATAACACGAGTAAGTAATTTAGTATACAGATTCACGTTAATATAGAATGCGAAATATTGAAGGTATAAAATCAAACTATGATAAATTGAACAGTGCTTAAAAGAATACAGAGTTTGAGTTTAGAGAAAACAAAACTGCACTTGTAACACTTTTTTAAATGGCACATTTTAGCTAGGCTGACAATCAAATCATTTTTGTAAAAAAAAAGAAATGTAATCCAACAAGGGTGGCAGGTCTATAGTGACAAACTGTCTCCAATGGACTAGCTAGACGAACATTATAATCGTAAGTATCGTCACTTGCTGAGGACTCCTTTTATTTTTCTTCCCCATTGAGGAAGAAAACTGTCAAATTAGTTGTGCGTAGATGGCGCTAAGTGTTTGTTACTTTCATTCAACTGTCAATGGAGTTCCTTGCTGAAAAATTTGCCGCAAGATGGTGCTGTGTTTTTTCTTGTCGCCGATTGGTCTTCAAGATGACTTTGACAAGTGACAAACACACAGCGCTCTCTTGCGGCAAAGCTTTCGGGAAACAACTCCATTGGAACTACAATCCTGTAGCATGAATACATTGTATCTTCTAAATAATAGAAGACTGCTCCAGAAAGAAAGAGTTTGGAGAATAGTGATCTATATAAGTAAAAATGAATGGCTAAAAGTGTTGCTAAGCGCAAAATTCGAGAACCAATTGGCTATATTTTTTTTTCAAATATTCGTTGCGAGTCCGAAGAAGACTCATATACTCATATGAAGACAAAAATTGTCAAAATTGCATGGAAAAACGAAAAACTAAAAACGATATTATTCTTTTTCCTATACAAACTGTTACTGGCTGTCAATTCTAGGGATGGCAAACCGATGTAATATAAACTACTTGAATGCATCCGTAGATTTGACACTTTCTCTTTCTACTATAGGTATACAGTTTGACTTTGACAGTTAAATTTAGACAGGACAATGTCTGTTGGGTCAGCTAGTACTTAATAGATAGAAACTAAGTATAGAGTACCTGGACCTAATAGGCGGTTGTGTATGCGACATCTGTGGTCTAACCCCACCAGTAGGTATGGGCTCGTCCAGGAACTTCAGGTCTATCTCAGCGATATCCGCCTGTCTTACGACGGGTACAGCCGCGTCTAGTTGCGCTATCAGTTCCGGGTCGAGACCGAACGGACCCGTTATGACACGAGGTTCTGGTGGTATGCTGCGAAAGATAATTATTATTAGGATACCTATATATAGTATACAGATATACGGTTTTGTAGAGCGTTGTCTAGTTCTAAAAAATCGAACTTTTTGGAAAACTACGAGCCATATTTACGGCCGCGAACTATTAACATTTTTGTAAACAAATGAGCGGACAATGGTAGGGAAGACCGTGCCCATAGGCTATGGAAGGGTTATTAGAGTCGTACCGGATAGGCATTCTATAGTAGGTAAAGAAATGGTGGAGAGACGGATGATATATCTATGGTTGGGCATCTTTTAACGACGTCGCCGCCAGTCTGTTTCAAGTCCAGCTTCACCGTTGAATCTTTTGGCAGGGTACAAGCTGCGTTTTCAACACTTTTATATGTCGCTGCTATGCTGTGTTGTTCCATAGTCTTCGTCTGAGATCTCCGTACTATCCGTTTCAGGTTTCTTGTAAATCTTGCTAGCAGCCTTCTTGATTTTATCCCGTTTTTCAAAAATTGATTTCCTTGTAAGTCATGCCCTGTTTTAGGTTGACATTTGGCAAGTATTTGACGAAGTTAGCAAAATATAATGACGTCTTTCTCGGAATTCATCGAACCAAAAGGAATTTCGTGAAGAATACGTGAGGGGTTCACGTATAACTAATCAATATGAAGCATTTGCAAGAGTACTCACACGGGCATCGGCGCGACCGGTGGAGGTAGTTCCTCCTCCTCTTCCTCTTCGTAGTCAGCCGGGGTCGTGTCCACTGATATCACACGCCTGGGTGGTGGTTCGGGCTCCTATTGACATGACATAATTATACAGTTTTAGAAATTAACATCCAATATAAAAATTACCTAATAAGACAAGTAAACTTATTACATTAGTGGTGGAATAGCCTAGTCTACACGGGGTATAGTAAAATTTCTGATGGAAAAACTCATTATCACTTTGCCCAGGAATAAAAAATACTCAGGACCCCATACTCAACATTGGCGTTTGTAACCATCCATTAGACCAACGAGGCAGCACAGATTATTTAACGCTAACTTCTGTCCGCGACTTCGTTCGTATGGAAGTCGTAAGTGACACAATACACTAAAATAACAGCAACATACTTATAAATCTCCCTCGGGCCCCGATGTTCACTTCGTTTTCGCTAAGCGCTCTTTCTAACTTTTTTTTTATTTTTGCTCGGCTCCTTAGATTCGAAGCGTGATGGTAACTCTTAAAATGTCGATGGCGCACCATGTGTGCAGATAACAATAAAATTCAAGAAATGGGCTACCAAATGCAAAAATAATTTTTCAAATCCAACTGGTAGTTCCAGAGATTAGCACGTTCAAACATACAAACTCTTCAGCTTTATTATACAGGGTGTTTGGCAGAACGTTGAACATACGAAAATGGTGGATAGGTGGGGTCATCTGCTACTTACTCAGCCCTAATTTATTTGGCCCTGGCCCTCTGGATATTTTAAATTTTTATTTTTTTGCTTTTTTCTAGTTTCACCACTTTCTTAACTTTAAGGTGTAATTTTTATAAAAAAATGGGTAAAACAGGCAATACTTTGTTTTTTTTTTAATCTTTAATGTTGGCAGATTCTTATAAAATTATTGTTTTATTCAGATGTTAGCTAGAAAAAAAGTTATGAGTCCTCAAACTTACAGAAAGGTGTAAAAAATTACTTAAATCTTAATTTCAACTTGCATTTAAAAAAAAACAAAAATTGATTGAGGAGTTCCAATTCTAGCAAAACATCCCTAGTGTGTGACCTTTCTAATGGTATGTAATTTGCTTTTATAAAAAAAAATAAATAATTTTATCAAGTAGGAAATTTTTGACGAAACTCTACCTTTACGGAAAGTGAAATGTTTTGCGAAATTTAACACTGCAAGGTTCGTAAAATTTAAATGATCGACGGCTTGCCAGTAGCAGTGGTGCAAATTGACATTCACTATTCCCTTGGGATGGTTACACAAAGCAGGTAGAAATTTTGTTTCACTTTTGTGCAGTCAAAGCTTATTTTTTCTCTCTTTCACTCTCGTGGCACCGTGACGCCTCAGAATGAATTCTTTTCTTTTATTCAGTCCAGACTTAACTGCCTCTGCGACCTCACGTGCCCGTTACGCTTACGTTTGTTTTTGTTCACTTCGTTTTGTTTTATTGTTATCACTAGTTTTGTAACCTGTTAGTTAAGTTTTTTGTTATTACTGTTACCTGTTGTTATTGGTAAAGAAATGGCTGCTTTTACCAGTGAGGAATACGCGGACATGTTGTTAGCGTATGGAAGCGCTAATGCTAATTCGCGTGAAGCACGAAGGATTTATCAAGAGCGTTATCCCAACCGCCGAGTACCCAGTCATCAGACGTTTGCGAGTCTATGGTCTTTCAACACGATGGCTGCCCAGCTCACTGGAGTCTGATTGTACGTGAACATTTGGATAATTGTTTCCCAAATTCGTGGATTGGCAGGGAGGACCAATTCCCTGGCCTCCGCGATCGCCCGACCTCACTCCGCTCGATTTTTACGTGTGGGGAAGAGCAAAGGAACTAGTTTACACTACAGAAGTAGAAAGTCGAGAAGATTTGATAAATCGAATTAATGCTGCTTTCGAAGTTATGCAACAGGAGATGCTGCTGCGCACAACAACTGTAGAAATCAGACGTAGATGCCGCGCCTGTATTGTAAATGAAGGGCGTCAATTCGAACATCTGTAATTTATTAAATAAATAAATTATTTAAAATTATTTAATTGTTTCATTAACGCTCCTAACTGGTACAGCTATTTTCTTTGTACTTAATTCAAGAACTTACATAACTTTAATCGATCATTTAAATTTTACGAACCTTGCAGTGTTAAATTTCGCAAAACATTTCACTTTCCGTAAAGGTAGAGTTTCGTCAAAAATTTCCTACTTGATAAAATTATGAAATAACTCTTAAAGTTTTTTTTTTATAAAAGCAAATTACATACCATTAGAAAGGTCACACACTAGGGATGTTTTGCTAGAATTGGAACTCCTCAATCATTTTTTGTTTTTTTTTTAAATGCAAGTTGAAATTAAGATTTAAGTAATTTTTTACATCTTTCTGTAAGTTTGAGGACTCATAACTTTTTTTCTAGCTAACATCTGAATAAAACAATAATTTTATAAGAATCTGCCAACATTAAAGATTAAAAAAAAAAAACAAAGTATTGCCTGTTTTACCCATTTTTTATAAAAATTACACTTTAAAGTTAAGAAAGTGGTGAAAATAGAAAAAAGCAAAAAAATTAAAATTTAAAATATCCAGAGGGCCAGGGCCAAATAAATTAGGGCTGAGTAAGTAGCAGATGACCCCACCTATCCACCATTTTCGTATGTTCAACGTTCTGCCAAACACCCTGTATTAAGGGTCTGTATCACCACCTACGATTAAGTTCCTATTAAGTTACTTGGCAGATAATTTCATACAAATTCTATTACATTTTTTAATTTATTTGGTAAGTAGTGGCTATTTGGACATTGTGAAATAGGCCATAGTAAAGATTATTTGATTGAGTGATAATAATATACAAACCTCGTGTTGTATCTGCACAGGGCGGCCGGACGCTGAAAGTGGCACGAGCATAGACCGTCTTGACTCAGCGCTGCGGGACTTGCTAGCACGCTTGATACGCTCCTCTAGCAAGGACAGGTCCTTGTCCGAAATCTGAAATTGAAGCATTGATTTGGGTAAGTTTCAAACGGTGTTTTAAAAACTTTTAACAAAAAAATAAATCGTCAAAAAAGTGAAACATTAAAATAAACCTTTTAGTGCAACTAAGCTCCTTAGTTTGGATGGTTTCATGGATAACCAGATAAAAAGGTCATTCATAAAATGTCGGATTGCAATTGGAAAACCACGCGGTGGCCATTCTCATCACATGTACGTCGGGATTGCTGATATAATGCACTCAGTTTTAACTTATAATAAAAATAAGTTTATTAGAAACAATTTTAGGTATAAAGCTACTTATAACTTAACAAAAGATACGAAGATAGCTGCAAAAGCAAAATACTGTGGCGCAGCTATCAACGCCCAACACAAAATACATGGAGGACATTTTTCTTCCAGACTACTTTTAAAGATTACTCTTGTATTTATCAGTACCTGTCCAATCATCTTGTAAACCTTCTCCCCCTCTAAAAAGTAGGCAGAAGCGACGCAGTTGAGCGCAGCAGAGCGCACGGCGTTGTCTCTGTCGCCGATGTGTCGCGCTAACTCTTTGAGGGCGCCGCCACCACCGCTGCCCATTACCGTTGAACCGTAGGTCTCTAGTAAGTGCCCTATGCACTCTAGACATTCTGTTGGCAATATTATAGATGAATTAACCTGTGATGTGCCGGAACTTAGGCCTAAATTCTATAGTGTTTGCGTAACCTATTTTTCGACCATTTTGAGCCGTTAGGTCGGACCGACAGTTTTACCGTTGGCCGTCTGTCGGGTCTTGCTGTTCACACTATAAGCTGCCGGTCCAGCGCAATGCAAAGCAGTATGCCAATATTATATCCGACCTGACCGAAATCGTAGCTGGACGTCCGGTAAATGTATAGTTTCCGACAGTTTTATCTGGTCGCCAATGTGCATCCGAAACTTTTGTAGTTCCGGTGAAAATGTCTGTCCGACCTAATGTGAACCGGGCTTTAAGCGCCAGCTCCACGGGCGGGAGAATCGAGGCTATAGTCTCGCCGTGCATCAAACTCAATAGAAACTCTATGATTAAATCTCCACAGAGCCATATCATCGACGTGATAATTTGATGGAATGGCGGGATATCGTCGGGATTGTCTCGCCTGTGGCGATAGCGCCTTAACCCTTCGTATCCTTCGGAACGTGGATCCACGCGAAACGCAATGGCTTTTTAATTACGACATTCGACTCATTAAGTGCGGCCAACCCGTCATACTTTTCATACAAGCGCTCGTAGATTATGGCGTTGTAGCACATATTTCTTATTTTTTTTTGAACTGACAGTATATCTAGGTCTATATTAGAGCAAAAAATTAAAATTTCGAGAAACTAATTCAGTATAAACCTCCAAAAATCTGCTTTTCTGCACAAATTTTACCTGAACTTTGGCTGTTCATAATGTACTCATAAATTGTAAAAGTAAAGAAAACATCGTCATGGGAACCTCGCACATGTAATGAAGATTCTAAATGACAAACAACTACGGAACTCTTCATTGTGCGTAGTCCGACACGCACTTGGCCGGTTTTTTTTTCGCGCACTGAATTTTCAACAATGCTTAGCGCCGAGAGTCGAAAATCCAACAGTGTTTTTTCAACGCGCTGGGATGCACTCTGTTGTTGTTAAGTTAGATTCTCGATGCTCGGCTCAACACCGAGAGTTGATAATCCAACGCGCGATAAAATTCCGCCGTATTTTTACGTCCGTTCGAACGTCTGCTGACCTTCATCTTGTTCACATTTATATTCATCCCTTTCATCTTATATGCTTCATCCATCAGTCACCATGTCTTGCAAGTGGCTATAAATTACATTATTCCAATTACTTACCAGCCCTTTGTCTTGCATTCTTGGATTTCAGTCCTTCCATCAAGTAGCCAAACAGCTTTGTTACGGAGTAAACCACGCATATTTGTTTGAACAAAGCTTTCACACCGTTGCGAACTGTATCCTTAGGATCACCAACCTGTTACCAAACAAGAAATAATGTTTTACTATCCAATTAGCGGCATATTTGACCAGAAGTAGACCAACAAAAAATGGCTTAACTATATTTTATGGAGATTTTACTAATAAAAGTACGAAAAAATAAGTTTAATTAGGTGTGACAGCAGAAATATATTCCGAACTTGAGCTCAATAAATACTTGACTGACATAATCATTACAATTTATGCAAAATATAAACATATCATTGCCAATTCATATTGTAGATTATGAGACAGAATGTAGCACTATTATCAGATAAGTACACTTATCTTTCAAGTCATTGTGAATTAATCATCATGTAATTATGTGGGAAGTAGTTTCAATAAGTCATAATAACGCGAGAAACAAACTATCGGACTTGATCCAAGTCGTGCCTGACTGGACTCGCGACTTATACAGTCTCCTAGGATATTCCGCAGATAAAAAATCTGACTCGCCAGATTTTTGTAGGACTTTTTAACAGTCAAGGTCACGTTCGTGACTTATCTGTACGTGCTAATCTATGGAACTACCAGTCGGATTTGAAAATTTTTTTTTGCATTTGATAGCCCAATTCTTGAGGAAGGTTATATGCTATTTAACATCACGCTAGGACCCTTAGGAGCCGCCCAAAAAGAAAATAAGTCAGAAAGAACACTACACGAAAACGAAGTAGTAGCGCGGGCAGGCGATGCGATGCGACGGGGACGACGGGGTGGGGCGGGGGACAAGAAATTTCACGCGGACATAGCCGCGGGCAGAAGCTAGCTGCTTATAGGTGTGCATGTGTTTAATGTAATTTTACTGAGCAGTGTCACTGGATTTCGTAATAGAAACCGATCGTCGCCATCATTTATGCGCGACGTTCGCTTTCTACGTAAGGACACCAGCTGGTCACTCCCTACCATCAGTCGTGAGTTGCGTCCGATGAATTCAAATTCAAATATAATAATAATAGTTAGTTTCTACCTCCATACACAATAATCATTCAACAATTCAACTTACCTTGAGCACCAGATAAGGTATAAAGCAGTTAGCTTCATATTCCGGCATAGTATAATCACTGTCCATCAGATGGGTGAACACTACCGACAAATACTCCAAACCCTTGAGGATGACTGATGGATTGGTGTCGAAGAACCTCAGCGTCAGCCATTTGAGGACCAGGTCTAAGTTCGCCATTAACGATTGGCCGTTTTCGTTTAAGTCTTCTGATAGGGCTTCTATTGCTTTTAGGTGGTATCTGTGGAGAAAAGGTCAAATTAATGCTGAACATAAATAAGGATCTAAAAATTCGGGGGGACCACTTGGATGGATTATTTACGATTATTACATGATGCTCATCATTTCCTGTGCTCTCGCATTCAGAGGATGCCCGGCGACCTTCACCTTATGACATCATGACTTGCTTGCCATCTGTATCATATCGCGATCTCTCCACTACAATTCCTTGTAAAGGTTCATTAGAAAATCAGCGACAGACAGCACCTGTCTGTCATTAATGCTGAAATTAACCTTTTTGCCGGGCACATACTATTATTGTTAAAACATTATTTTCACTTTTTAGGGTTCTGTAGCCAAATGGCAAAAACCGGAACCCTTATGGATTCGTCATGTCTGTCTGTCTGTCCGTCCGTATGTCACTACCACTTTTTTCCGAAACTATAAGAACTATACTGTTGAAACTTGGTAAGTAGATGTATGCTGTGAACTGCATTAAGATTTTCACACAAAAATAGAAAAAAATCAATAAATTTTGGGTGTTCCCATACTTTTTTTTTCTAAACAATAGTTTGCGCGAGAGACACTTCCAAAGTGTAACTTCTAAAATAAGAGAATGCTAAAACTAAAAAATATATATGATGTACACTACCATGTACTTCCACCGAAAATTGGTTTGAACGAGATGTAGTAAGTAGTTTTTTTTTTAATACGTCATAATTCGTAAACTGCAATGTAACTTTTTTTTTTATTTAAAAAAAATAAACTATTATTAAAACATCGATTAAAGTTACAACAAACTAAAATAACTTTATACTATGTTACTTGCTGCTACGGAACCCTTCATGGGCGAGTCCGACTCGCACTTGGCCGCTTTTTTTTTGTTACTTATTTGTGTTTCACGAACTGTGTCCAAATAAACGTTATTCTTTCTTTCTTTTACAATTTGATATAATTATTATTACTGCCGGTGGGAGATTTTGCAGTGTCCTAATATTGCGAATATCCTTCTGCCTGTTTCCACAGCTAAAAACCACGTCAATTTTGTGTAATTTAGGCAGAGGTCGTTACCATACATATAATAAAAAAGTCTCGTAGTTGTGCCGAGCCGTTAAACCCGTACGAAGCAGGGGCTCGTCGCTAACAAGTTCTAAAATAAAATTACACATACCTGAAGTCACTATGGAACATGTTCCCGATGAGTTGCTTGTTCATTCCAGCGGTTGCCATTTGCTCCTTTAGAAGCTCGAAGAATTCCTCGCGAGGAGTTGTGAAGTTCCATTTCAGTACTGAGACAGATATAAAACGTTTAGGGTTAATTTTTGAACACAATACACAGTTTTTGTTATTTTTATCATGTTTTTTTGACTAGAGTGACGAGAGCACAAAAAAACTTCATAATAGAAACTCTTCTGGTTCGCGTTCACTGGCACAAATTGCAGATGCGTGAACACACCTAATCAACTTTTATGTTATATGTACATTTCATGTTGTTTGAGAACTCGATAATGTCATAATTTTTTTACTGTGTGTTCATAGAGAACAAGATAAACAAATATTTCTCAGTTTTTTATTAATAATAAATCCATCTAACCTCGTGAAAGCCAAGAAAGATAAACATATCAAGTTTCTTGACATGGCTCGCGAGGTTGTCGACATGTGGAATGTGGACTCAGCGATCATTGTGCCGATAGTCGTATCAGCCAAAGGCTTAATTGCCAAGAGCCTCGACCAACACCTAAGGAGGCAATCGTTGGGCAGCTGGTTTAAGGGCCTGATTCAGAAAGCGGTACTTCTGGACACGGCGCGCATTGTTAGGAGGCTCCTCTCTCTGGAGCCCTGGACCTGTAGCTTGGACCCTGTTCCCGATACCGGTGGGCTACTATGTTTTATATTTTTAAATGTTTTTATATTATTTTTATTCTAATATTTAAAAATGTAACTTTTATGTGTGAAATTAAATAAAGGAAATAATCAATCCGTCTAATCTAACACTTTACACATCAGCCACATTCAGTACATACACGACAAACAATTAAAGTTATTATGCAACAGAATACCTTTATATTAATCTTACAAGTAGTAGGTAAGTAAATCATTCACCAATCACCAATCTTCGTTGCACATGCAGCAAAAACGTATTTCGATTTGAAGAAAATTAAACCATAAATAATTAAGGGTAACTAAAAAAAAGGGTCAGTTTGTTCTAGAAAGCACTAACCTTTAAGTTTCTGATCATCAATGATTCGCTGGTTCTTCGCGTTGTTGTTTGGTAGTAGTGGGGAGCAGTCCTCGTCGTCTTTCTTGCCTCGACTTGATGCTGAGGCGGATTTCGCTGGTCCCTGCAGAGATGAGAATTGAATAATGTTTGTAGCAAAATCGATTCTGATCTGAAAATGCCTTGGATAAAGTTTAGCTCGGATGATCGAACTAGCAGATCCAAATCGGTGTTATTAATTTCAATCTTATTCTGTTGTCTATAAAGTTGAATTTCAATTGATATCATTTTGTACTTGGGTTGCGAAAGATCGAACTAGCAGATCCAAATCGGTGTTATTAATTTCAATCTTATTCTGTTGTCTATAAAGTTGAATTTCAATTGATATCATTTTGTACTTGGGTTGGTCGTAACGATTCCGATTCTGGTGGTTAACTCTAAAGCTAAAGGTACAAACGGTCTACGCAGTTACTGTGCCATGATGCCTTAATCGGCAAAGCTTATCGGACATCCACACTGTCCTGTTCACACGTTTTGGACAGCCTCACATTCAATCCTTCGTCCTTACCTTGCCCTTAACAACAGCACCTTTCTTCTCAGCCTCCTTCTTCAGAGCGCCGGCTGACTTGACGCCGCGCGGTTCGTCCTTCTTGCTTTTAGTTGGTGGTAGTGGCTGCACTGGTAAGCTGGGACGAGCTTTGTCTAAGGCTGCTTGTACTACTGTTTTGGAGCCGGGCTGAAATGAAGAAAAGTAGTGAAGTGTTTTAGTAAATCAAAGGTATTTAGACAATTAACAAAGTTTGGCATACGATTATATGTATTTATTTATTTCTATGACAAGTAAAAAACTGTCCAGAGGCGGAATTAATGACTATGGTAGTTTTGACTCAAGTTTTTAACAGCATGTTATGTATGTATGATTGCAGCATGTTTAGTCAGAATTTACACTTGCATGTTCACGCCGCGTAACCAATAAATGAGAGGTAATGGAAATTAATTTTGATGCTGTTTTGGGTGCATATCTTTCGTGCATGGATTGTGGTCAAAACTAGCAGTCAAGTGTATATAATATAACCTTCTTTGGTAGACTAGCTCAATATTTCTTTCCCGTTCAGACATGATTCTCATGATCTGATACAACCATAAGTTCTTTTCAATACTCAAGACGACTAACGCAAACGTGATGATCTGTTTTTAAATAGCTTTTATTTAACTTGCAATGTATGTATGTTTGGGTGGAATCTTGCTACTCAATTTTGAAGCAGATATCTTCAACCGATTGAGCTGAAATTTTGTATACACGTTTAGTTTGGATGATAATACACGATAAGCTGTGTGACGTCACTCTAAATCCAATATGGCGGACCATCCAAGATGGCGGAAAAGTTATTTTTAATGCATTTCTATAATATCGGTATCAAATGAAAGGGCTTGTTGAGAGTAACTCGAAAAATAATGTGAAGTCATTTTAAATCCAATATGGCGGAACATCCAAGATGGCGGAATAGTTATTTTTTATGCACTTCTACATTATGGGTATCAAATGAAAGGGCTTCTTGAGAATAACTCGAAAAATAATGTGACGTCATTCTAAATACAATATATGGCGGAACATCCAAGACGGCGGAATAGTTATTTTTTATGCACTTCTGCAATATGAGTATCAAATGAAAGGGCTTGCCGAGAATAATTAGAAACATATTCTGACATCACTCTTAATCCAATATGGCGGACTTTTGAAGTTTTTTATGCTTTCCTTGCAACAACGATGCGTTGAATGAGATGAACAGACTCGGAAACCTATCCAGCGATAACTAAAAAGTAAAAAATAAATTAAAAGCAAAAAAACCTTTTTTTAAAAAAGCTTTTAAAATGCTCTATAAAGAAGAAAATAAAATTTTCTTTTAAAATTTTAACTATTAACTTATAACCTCATTATACACAATTTATATGATCATAAAAGCTTGTCGCGAGGTTTGCGTAAGTACCTATAAGTATTTAATTAAACTGAAATTTAAAAAAAAAAATAAATTTAGCAGATTAAGTCAAAAAATAGGTAGGTCAATTAAATAGTAGTTAATAGTTTATTTACACAAGCAAATCGCGCGACAAGCTTTTATGATCATATAAATTGTGTATAATGAGGTTATAAGTTGATAGTTAAAATTTTATTTTCTTCTTTTTAGAGCATTTAAATAAAAGCTTTTTTTAATAAAGGATTTTTTGCTTTTAATTTATTATTTTCACTTTTAACATCTCTTGCATGCTGACAATTTGCGATGTACGTATTGTACACAAGTTTGAGTAAATACATGATTATCTTACCTTCAACTTGTCAAGCTGTTTGTGCATGACCTCGTATCCGAGATGCAACATGAACGGTAACACGCAGTCGCCAGTCACTTTACGCACATCGACCGCGCGGTCTTCTAGACACGCGTATAAGATTGGCAGGCAAACTGTCAGCTCTTCACGGGGGAAGGTTTTTGGAGGCACTGTTAACAAAAGCAGGATTCAAGTTTTGGGGATAATATTGTAAGGATGTTATTGACTGATCATGTGGGACAAGAAGCCTAAAGCGCAGGCCACACTGAGAACGAAGCTAAGGTCGTTATGTAGCTACCGCGTCTTTTCATACTTCGGTTCATAGTTTGCGGTGTGAACCGAAGAATGCAAACACGCTGTAGCTACATGAGCGAAGCTAAACGAACTTAGCTTCGTTCCCTGCGCTTTAGGAGATTTTTCTCCTGTGTAACCAAACAACAGCATTTCACAATTTAATATTGACAGCTCCTTTTTGTTGTAGCAGTAAGGGCGGTTTTCGTAGAACAAGTGTTACCAAAGAATAATCAAAATCACTTCAAATTTAAATAAGCGCAAGTGTTATGCTGCCACCAGTTACTCTTAGATAAATAAAGTATCGTTTGAGTTTTCAGAAGATACTCGTGATGTGGTGGTGTTAAAATCAGTAGTAGATAGTGCTACTGTCTGATTTTTAATTCGATGGAATTCTGACATTTCAGAAGTGTTGCCAATAATAAAACGGTCCTACTAAAAACGGAACGCATCTAAGCGAAATTAAAAAGAATCTTTCTTGAATTTAAGGTTTCAATTAGAACAACTAAAACTTAAAAATTGTCTGATAATTTTAAAATGGTAATCAGATTTTTTATTATCAAGTTATTGAAGTTACAATAGTAATTATTTTTCTTTCACAGGAATCCCTGTCCACTAAACCATAGGTCACAAACCTTTTTTAGGATTACCTTTTTGTTTGTAAAATCTTTGCTTCTTGTAACTGCAGACAGGCAACGATGATGATATTAGTGATAATGATACCTAAATAAATATTTAAAGCTAAAAAATATGTTCTTTTACTTTTTTTCCCATTTAGCCGCATAAAATTAATATTTTAGTCAGTGTGCATTGAATGCACAGAACAAAAACTATTTACATGGTCATATAGTTTACTTGATCTCATTCTCTTTCATATTGTTGTTATTTTATATCCAAAAACTTCTAGTCATGTAAATAACTTATAAAAAGGACAAGACAGAAAAGGTTTCTGATATCTGAAGTGTCAAAAAATTACAGCTGTCAGAATTCCGTCGAATTAAAAATCAGACTGTAGATCAACTTTATTTGAAAGCAAAAAAGCAGGTTTGCCTTTGCACAAAATTGATGTTTTCGGCGTCCCCAAATGTATTTTTTTGGGTAGTCAGGACTAGGACATCAGCGTACCTCTCGCAGTGTTCAACAGTAGGTTGGTCGTTAGTATAGATGTTGATCAGAATGGGCGCCAAAACATTTCCCTGGGGCAGACAATTCTTCTGTGATCTCCATCAGCTTCTTTCTAAGTTTAAAAGGGCTTGCTGACGTCGATTACGCAGCATCTCACCAAGTACCCGAATAAAATCCTGGGCGTCGACCATACTAGACAGTTTTGCCAATAATCTCTTGACATTGACAGTATCACTTGTCGCTGACAAGTCGACAAGGACGACGCCAGTGATCTTAAAGTGGGTTAAATAAGGGATGAAAGCTCCTAAAGCGGTTAATAATAGGAGATGCAAGATGTGAAATCCCATCGGGCACAAGTCTTGAGAGTCTACTCAAATAAGTATTATCAAGTGATAATTAACTTACCATTAGGCAGATGTTCAGCCAGCCACTGCAGTAGGGTGGCTCTTAATAGCGGGCTGCCGGACTTCAGCGCGTCGAATAACATCTCTCCTTCTAATGGAGCGTGTGCACCGGCTTCGCGACACCATGTCTCTACGCAGGACACTGCTGCCGCGCGAATCCATTGTTTGCTGTCACCAAATGCTGGTAACAAATAAATATTTATTTTTTATTGCACTGGCTTTTGGATAATCTTGTGAATATTAATTAATACTGTTAATAATCATTATCAATACTGTCAATAATATTAATAATCAATTAATCTTTTTAATATTTAAAATGTTTGCATGCCGAATGGTGAAATATGGCTGTGCTTTAAGGACGCTGTTACAAATGGTTAGTCAAATCAATACTTTTTTACACAAAAGTATGTTTATTAAATAAAATACTTTACATTCTTAAAATTTTTTTTTGCCCAAACTGTTGATAGATGTGACATTTTCTCAATAAATGTACCGAAGTAAAAATTTTCACTCCGGTACAATTATTGAGAAACTGTACGTATCTAAAATTATATTTATAGTTCAGAATCGTACCATGCACATCTATCAACAGTTTGGCCAAAAACCATTTTAAGAATGTAAAGCATTGATTTAATAAACATATTTTTGTGTAAAAAAGTAATGATTTGACTAACCATTTGTAACAGCGCCCTTAATGTACCGTAACACCTATTATTTGTATTTATTTATTTATTTAATACTTCAAGCACACAAATGTACAGAGGCGGACTTAATGCCATGGCCATTTTCTACCAGTCAACCTTTGGGTGATGCAGAGACAAACAGTGGCAGGTGCAATGATGAAAAATTAAGGAATAAATATATACCACCCATATTAACAAAATAAATGACTATTCTATTCTATTGTTATGAAAGGAGTTTGTGAGAAGGAACTTTAGGGCAGAATCTTAATATATCAAATCAAAGTTAACGGTTGTTCTTCAATTTCATGTCTACTTTAATATTTTAAGATATTTACCTTGGAAGAAAGCCGGGAAGAACGTCCTGATATGCGCTTTACTTTTCGTATTCATTGCTGTGGCCAATGCCTCACATATTTGTAGTGCACTCTGCGCTAGTTTCGAGTTAGAATCTAGTAGGCGCGCTGATAATGCAGCTGGTAACTCTCCTAAAGATGACTTGATTGGTGCTGAGCTGATTATTATAGCCTTTACCTTGTCGAGGGCTTCGTTGCGGACCTGCAAAGAAGAATTGACCAATAATTAAGACTTACCCACCATTGTGTTTAGCCATTTTATCATACAAATAATAACACATGACTGTTCCTATATTAGAGCCTATCAACTTTGAAATGACGCACCCCACTTCCGCATTTATCGTTGTGTACGTATACAGAAAGTAGGGGGGCGCGTCATTTCAGAGTAGAAAATCTCCCTAGGCTGATAAAATGTCCGTTTTTCCTATTTATGTTAATCATTATCTGCATAGCCTTTTCCCAACTATGTTTGGGTCGGTTTCCAGTCTAACCGGATGCATCTGAAAGGAGTGATTGCCTATCTTTTTTTTTTTTTTTTTTTTTTTTGTGGATGGGAAATCATCAAATGACTTCTCCCGCTCTGGGCAGAGCGGGAGGGCGTGTCAGACTTTTACTGACTAAAACCCACCCATGTTCCTTCAGCTGCCCGTGCCAGGGCCACGGTATCTCTTTCGAACTACCCGCGACCCCGGCGGCATCGGCCCAATTGACCCCGTCACGTGATTGCCTATCTGACCTCCACAACTCGGCGAAGTCAGTATTTCCGAACTTTGTTAGGTAAAAAGAATTTTGAAAACCAAACTTCGCACTGCAATCGCACTTCATATGAAGCACTTGGTCAATATAGATGCGAGTCTTAATAAACTAATTCCATTGTATGTGTTCCAAATAATACCCTATATTGCAAACAGCATGCTCTTTTGGCTTAATGAATAAGGATATATACCTTCCAGTTCTTATCGTTGATTTCGGCAATAAGCGCGTCGGTGATAAGCGGCGCGAGGTCGATGCGTGGTCTGTTGTCTTCTACAACCACTGGCTCGTCTTCAGCGGCGTCTTCGAATACTTCCTCTATCTCGTCACCTACGGAAGCTTTACTTGCGGACTGGATAAAACAAAATATTTTCTGAGTGATTAAGTGTGAAAACCAAAACATTAATCTTCCGTTGGTGATAAGTTTCCAAAGATATTTGATTCTTACTTTAGCTTTCTTACTTTTTCTTACTTTAGAAGAAGAGGATTGAAAAGCAAATACAAAGCGGCAATAACCCTTATTCTGAGTCAGTTATTATTTAATAACCCTAACAAGAAAGTGTCTGCGTAACTTTAGAATCATCATCACAATCATTTCAGCAGAAAGACGCCCACTGCTGGACATAGGCCTCCCCCAAGCATCGCAACTTCGACAGGTTCTTCCCACGTACATAACTTTACAATAAATCAAGTGAAATGGATATCTTTTTTTAGCTTGGACTAGGCCGAAACAAATTCTTCAAGTGATAGGGCTCAGACCCATTTCAGCAAAAATTTAGAAAGAAAACTAGTCGCCTTTACAGCCGGAAATAGGATTTCGGGCGACCCTATTAATACTAATTAATTTGGGGCGACTATTCGCCCCAAATTAATTATTAGGGAACAGATGAACATACAAACCCACATACATACATACTGTTAAGTAGCGCGTCTGTCCGAACAATATTTTTATTAATTTCTACTTGTTTCTGTAAGTACCTATATAATGTTAGTAGTTCGTTATAATGTCGTCCCGCGCCGCTCCACGCCAGTGGCGCCACGGGAGCGAGGCGGGGGGAGGGGTGCGCGCTCGGATGAGGCGCGCCGCCGCGAAAAACCAGTCTGCGCCGCGCATGCATAGCAACTGTTTCTTGTGTAATCCGTTTTCGCGTCAAAATTGTAGTAGTTTACGTTATAAGTGTTATTCCGTTAATGTGTTAATGTTTGAGTGTGAGATACATTATTATAGTGTTTTTTACATCTACTGCCTATCTTACTTCGAACCCCGCCCTTATTAACACATACATAGCGGTCAAAATCATAACCCTCCTTTTCGCTTCGCCGTAGTCGAGTATAAACTAACATAAACATATAAAATATAGCATTATGAGAAAACTGACAAGCGTCAAAGGTTTTTCACAGGTTTATCTTACCTTACTAACAGTTCCAAGCTGCCTCGTAGG
This sequence comes from Cosmia pyralina, assembly GCA_946251885.1. Lineage (NCBI taxonomy): Eukaryota > Metazoa > Arthropoda > Insecta > Lepidoptera > Noctuidae > Cosmia > Cosmia pyralina. The sequence continues at coordinate 15,685,153 of OX276342.1, read as the reverse complement.
TGTTGGAGGCGAGCTATTAGCATGCTTGTCAAGTTCCAAGCTAATCAGCTGTCGTGTTGCAGGTTTCTCTGTATCAAAGTGGCTGATAAGCGAAGGTCCCACGTAGAGGGATAGAATTCCTAGGAAATTGACTGCGGAGGTACGGACGTTCGGGTTTGTCGCCGTGAGAGCTTTCTTGCAGTGAGCGATTATTGATTTTATGTTCATACTGTAACAAGATATAAAATATTATTAGCAGTTTTGTTGAGGGCAAACATAACCTTGATTTTCGGTACACTTTGAAAGGTCGTACGATTCGGAGCCATAGTTTCGGTGTGAGAAAGAGATGTGGCTATATGAATGAATCACCTCACCACACATCACCTTTTCACAAGGGACCTGACAGCTAGCACAGCAGTAAATAAATCTATAAAGTACAGTACATATTGAATGAACTATTTTAGCCTTTGGCAGTATTCATTCATATACCAAGTCACCTGTCTCTCGAGTATTTTAATTTCAGTGCTAAACAAAGACTACATACACAAGACTACACAGAAAGATTTATATTTACAAATAAATAAAATTGAAGTGTCTGTTTGTAATGTCAAAATAACAGGTTTTAACTAAATGCATATGGAAGTATATACGGTACTTAACAAAAAAACATTTAAAAAAATGTTTGTCTGTATGTTCCGGCTAATCTCCGAAACGGCTGGACCGATTTTGACGTGACCTTGGGCTACTTTTATTTTAGAAAAAAAGAAGTTAACTCATGAAATTGTAAACAATATCCAATGCATATATAGTATTGACATCCACGCGGGCGAAGCTGCGGCCACAACTAGTTCATACCTAAATTATAAGTTCACATATAGTGTCTATTTTTACAACAATCAGTAATCAAACTTACTTGAAACCAAACTCCTTAATTGCGTTGGCCATCCAGTTGAACATCTCAGACTGTACTTTAGGGTTCTTCTGTGAGTCCATGGCGAAGGTAAGTCCTTCGTTGAGGATATGTTCGAGGCCACAGGCCTCGGCTAAGGACGTTAGGCATTCGGCACATATGGCCGCGCAAGATGCCTCGCCGAGTTTTGTTACTACGTCTTGGAGAACGAAGTCTGCGGCTGTCCTGTAAGGGAAATATTAAGTGGTAATAAAATTAAGTGATGTTTTGCGTATTACAGTTTATTTACTAATGTTTGTTAAGTTGCATTAGTTTTGATAGCTAATTGTGGCTTGATATTAGACCTAACTGCTTATTGGATAAAGTCCGATTTCCTATAAAGCAGGTAGGAGAGAACAACTAAAAGGTTTGTATTGTTTTGATGTTAAGCTGAAAATAACGCAAACCAATTGTGGTTTGAATCATATTATTCTTCTCCTCTCCGCTTTTGTGGAAAACGTCCTTTGGTGGCATGACTTGTAAAAAAGTCAGATTATACTACATTTAATATGAAATACCATTCATCATTCTCCTGCCCTTATCCCAATCTATTTGGGGTCGGCGCAACATGTCCCTTTTTTCCATACTTCTCTATTAGTCGTCATCTTGGTAGTCACCCACTTTCCAGCCATGTCATCTTTCACAAGTCCATCCATCGTTTCTTTGGTCTTCCCCTACTCTTATAGCCATCGATATTCATACTCAGAACTTTCCTAACGACATTTTCCTCATTCCAAAAACATACAATAATATTAGCTTCTACTCGGGCACCACGAAAACTATATTTTACTTCAACTATGAGTGATATGCGTCGCCAAGATATTATACACTACTTTATAATACTGGTAATACTACATACAAACAAAACTTACGTAGAAACCGGGAAGTTCTCAGTAATATATTTGCAGGTTTCAAGTCTGGCCTTCAGAACTTGCACATTGGTGTCTTTCAGACCGGGCTTTCTGTTCAAAGTACGGTATAGTACTTGCGAGGTCGCGTCGCTCGTTGATAGACCTTGGATCGTCGAGTGAAGGCTCTGGACTGAGGTCAGGCGGTTCTTCCAGTTACCATCGCCGAGGGCTGTGGAATGAGAAATAAACGATTGTGAATTACATACAGTCCGGTCGATATATCTTGGCAGGTCCGAACTTGGCGCAGAAGACTGCGCAGTAAGATTTTTTGGGAATCAAATGGTGACATGAGACGAGTGTGAGGGAGAGAACATGGGCGAAACTTCTTAGTGCCTATGTTTAGACCTACCAAGATAAATCGGCCGTGGAGTACCCGAGTTATGGAAAGAACAAACATAAAGCTAGATTTATATTAACAACATTAATTGCATGCAAGTTAAAATTAATTCCACAAAACCAGTTTCAATACAGTGCAACTTGTTTCATATAATACTTAGTGTCGTGAAATCTACAGTGTCATCGAAATCATGGCCCCGTCAGAATCAAAGCATTGTTTAGCAAAGTACAATATTATCGTACAAGTGTGCTTTCGCAACATTCGTTTCACGTCGCGAAATTAGTTGCGCGATATTACTTTTATAAAAAATCGCGCTTGACAAGAATGTATTTAGATTTCATGAAATTAATGCAAACCATCATGAAATAAGTTTACACGTGAAATTATTAATGAATGTCAAGAAAATAATTTTATGTCATTAATTTCGTAATGTAAATCCGGGATAAAATCTTTCCTTTGATCAATACATCCTAATGGTGATCCACGCCTGTGAAATGCCCTGCCAAGCTATCATGCACTGCGCTACAAAATTCTCTCTTCGCATCCTCTTTTGTCAAAAAGAGACATATATTATTTCTCCTACAAATATTATATGAGTTATTATTATTATTTATTTATTTTATTACAATAATTTACTTAGCTTGTAATTAAAATAAGCCCCACAAAACCATGTCAATAGTTTGACTGTTGGGGCTGGCGAGTCTTTATTGTTATTACTTAATATTATAAGTAATTAGTAGTAATTAGTTTGTTTTTAGGGTTCCATACCTCAAAAGGAAAAAACGTAACCCTTATAGGATCACTTCGTTGTCCGTCTATCTAAGTAAATCAAAACCTATAGGGTACTTCCCGTTGACCTAGAATAATGAAAAGTCTGAAAATTGTTAATTTGTAATTATATCACATATTTTTAGGGTTCCGTACCTCAAAAGGAAAAAACGGAACCCGTATAGGATCACTCGTGTGTCTGTCTGTCACAGCCAATTTGCACCGAATCTAATGGACTGATTAAGCTGAAATTTGGTACACACCAAATGTGTGGTGACCCAAACACGGACAGGTAAAGTAAATAAATGAATTTTGAATATGGGGGTCACTTTTGGGGGGCAAATAAGAAAATAAAAAAAAAAGTTTTGCAAACTATACCGTGTTACATATCAAATGAAAGGACTTACGATGAGGGTCTCAAATATATATTTTTTATAATTTTAAAATAAATTGTTTTAAAGTTATTTAAGAAAATAGACGAAAATTGACCAACCCCCCCCCCCCCCCCCTATCACCGAAACTACTGAGCCTAAAACTTAAAAAAAAATGCAGAAAATAGATCTTTATCTGTAGATTACAGGAAAACCTATAAGTCTGTGGTCTTAAAATAACAAGGTAAATCTCTCAATATTGTGAGTACAAACTTACATTTACAGTTGGAATGTACGGAAGAACATGTTTTTCAACTACAATGTTAAGTTTGTTCTTGGAATATTTCATCCCAACTACGGAACCCTTCATTGTGCGTGGTCCGACACGCACTTGGCCGGTTTTTTTGGTTTGTTCTTCTATCATGTAGCATCGCAACATTCAGATTTTTATTTTAGTATAAAAAATAGTGGGCCGGACAGTTACAAAGGCTTCTTTCAATCCCAGGGAATAGACTACAGGAGCAAAGCCGCGGGTCAAAGCCAGTAATATCATACCTGTAATAATATCACCAGGGAACAGCATCTCAGCCTTAGCATCAACCTCATCTTGCGACAGCTCTAGTTCTCGCGGTGGAGTGGGCAGTGCGCGAGACGCCGGCGCTTTCTTAGCTGGAGCCTTTGCTGTAAATCAGTAGAAAAATTTAAATTGTTTGTATAAGTCAGAACTTTATTGTAAGTATAAGGATGAGCAATGTGATCTGTAATAGGTCGACATACAACATTTGGCTGTAGTTTATGCTCAGTGCAAACCAGATGTCATTCCATTATGAACCTTATTTTCATTGGCTTAAAGTGTTAAGGAAAACTTCGCGAACGCGGATGAGTTTTGAAAACGATGGTTAGAGTTGCTCGAAGTACCAAACACATCAAAGTATTAGAAATAAACAATTTTTTATGAGTTAGTTTTAGTATTAGGTAAATAGGTATATCCGCGAAAAATAACATCGTGATACTGTACTCGCGATAACAATACAAAGAATAAGAATAAATTGATTTTGCTAAGTTTACATCCAAGTGGATTGAATTCCGAGACCTCACACTAAGATTCAATTGTATACAGGGTGAAATTGAATTCATGGACAATATTTTAAGGGGTCATTGTACTCATTATTATGAACAACTTTTACTATGGGAACAAACCTGAAATAGCGAAAAAAAATCAGCTGGTTCCTACATTTTGACGAGTTGTGCCAGCATAATGTATGGAACAGTTGACTATTTTTTCGCGATTTCAGGTTTGTTCTAGTAAAAGTTGTTCAATGACCTCTTAAAATATTGCCCATAAATTCAATTCGACCCTGTATAAAAAGGTACATTTTTGGGATGAATTGTCAATGTGTGTACTGTGAGTTTTTACTGCTAATAACTTTCTGTCATGTCGTAAGCCAGTATAAGAAGCCAGTTTGTTACCGTCATTCTGCAAAAACAAAATTAAAAATTAATTTTCCTTACCAGTATTGGGTCGTCTGACAGGTTTCGGGTTTGATGAGCCGGCGGTGGGCTTAGCGTCGCCTTTACCCGACTGTGATGCCGCCGCCTTACTTTTGGTCTCTTTCTTAGGAGCCGCCACTTTCACTTGTATTACAGCCTGAAATAAAAGGTTTTGAAATGTGTTATAATTTTTGCGCTCTAGCATGGTGCTGATGAGATTTGACGAACTGTTCCTTTTCACTCTTGAACGTTATCGCGATTTCCAATCATGATTTAATATTTTAGCTGCACCCTAAATATCATAATCGTAAAATACGGATTCAATAATTAGTAAATTAAATAAATTATCCTGCCAAAATGTCTCCAAATAAAATCAAATTTAAAGAAAAATGAAGCAAAGTGATCGGCGTGTAACGTAACGCCATAGACATGTTTAGTGATGTGATGTATTGCTATTATGAGTTTTTATCGATAGTCGATATTTTTTATAGAAAAAACAGTTTACTGTATGTATTTTTAAATTTTTGTTGTTAGACATCTATAGAGTTAAATTAGGCGAAAAAATGATATCTAGTTTTTTTTTTTTAAATAAATAGTGGTAGTGCTTTGAATGTAATTTTTTAATGTTTTGTATTAAATACATATTTAAAAATAAATTTCCTAATAATATGATATATCAAAGACATATTTAAAATTATTAGGAGATCGAGATTTTTGCTGTAAGAATCACGTTACCGATAAAATTGAATTGTGCTTCCTGTTACACACTTCCGTCCCTTTTCACGAAATCACTCCCACAGATTGTAGGAAAGCGAGAGGAAAGATGTTACACATCAATAAATCTTATTTCAAATCTCATAGTTACCTTTGCAACATATATTTAGATTGACAATCAATTACACCATAGCTCATGTGCATCAATCAGCCACTACAGATACATAAATGTAGGTACCGTCCAGCGCACTTGAGCAATCTAATTCTTATGGCATGAGCTATTCTCATACATACTCCGGCCGTCGAGAGAATGCGGTCTTGACACTTGTCAGTTTCTTACTATAGTAATTTTATCTCACAAAACGACACGCGGTTTACTTGTGGTTACCAAGTGTACAAGCACGCTGTGAATGTGTGTGTAAGCGCAGGAGCTCTCAGTCTCATTTATATATAGGTAGTCTATGGCTCTCAGCACCGTCCGAGACAATGGCGAAGTCGGAAGTGTGTGTGTGTTATGTGCAGACGCTACTCGTCTTCACGCATCTATTCACAGCATTGTACACTTGGTAATCACATGTAAAGCGCGCGTCACTTCGTGAGATAAAAATATTATACCGAATGTGTTTTGCAAATTTGATCCATATTACTACTAGAAATTTTCCAACTGACAGGAACGGTCGGACTGTAGTACGTGTCGATATGACTGACAGCAGCACAACAGCTCAGAGGCGCAATTCCTGTATTTTCAAGAACGTTCGCCTGTCTCAATCTGACAAAAATACTGATTTTTGTCAAGATTTTATCAGTAATTGCCGCTGAGATTTGAGAGCTTTCGAACGATTTAAAATTATGAGCATAGGCCTGATGCGATGCTAGTGCAGATAGAATGACCAACCGAGGATGAACCCGTCGCATGTCGTAATTACAGAAACAATTAAAAATTCATTGTGTCTGAACCTATGGGGTTCAAACGACACGCAAAGACATGACCGTTACCTTCCACCGCAATGTGAGGGGTACTATACTACTCGTCTAGTACTACAACCTCATCATTGCACATTCACTAACCAGCGCGATCCATACCTTGTCCGCAAACTCTTTGATCTTCTGTTCTTTCAAGTTGTCTAGTTTGCCGATGTGTGGGGCTATGTTTTTCTCGCCTACAAGTTTGGTAGCGGTACCAAGCGCTTCGGCTGCGGCATCTCGTACGGATGGATCTGAAAAGGGAAGGTAACTAATTGTTTAGAGTCAATTCAAATTTTATCCAATTAAAATGTTTGTACATTTGTGGAGTCTGTTTACAAGGGATGGAAAGATTGATGAAGATGTGGAAAGGAGAGTACATGCGGGAAGTAAAGTGAATGGTGATTTACATTCGATTATGACCAACCAACTGATGTCAAAAAAGGCTCGACTGGTTGTTCACAATGGTGTGCTGGTACCTACGCTATGTATGGAAGTGAATGTTGGATGTGGTAAAAGAAGCATGAAAGTAAAATAAATGTAGTGGGAATGCGTTCCTTGCGAAATATGTCTGGTGTGACTATGAATGATCGTGGGATATGTTCCGACATGCACGCGGGCGAGGCCACTGGCAAAAGCTAGTCGTAGATAATTAAGTTAGGTAAATTTTCACTCAACTACGGGCTTCAACTGAAGGTTAAGTAATAAATTCTTCTGAAAATATTTCTTACTGCCGATCGCTTTTATTAGTTTCCCCAATACCTCATGATGACACAGAATTTTTTGTACAAATACAAACTTACCAGCACTCTCCAGTAGTTTCAACAAGCCAGCCACGTAAGCCTTGACAAGTTTCTTGCCAAAGGCGGCGGGTTGCGTGTGGCACAGCGCTCTGGCTAAGAACAGGGAGCTCTCCGCTTTTATTGAAGGGTTCTTATTGTCGAAGGCTGCTAGCATATCCTCCATTATCGCTTCAAGGTTTGTCTGGTGAAATACAAAGTTTTGTGATTGATTTTTGCCATGGTGATGTAGAAGAATATTATGGCGCTGACTGACTTGGTAACGTTTGTTTGTAATGTATCGAGTTTTTGCAACGCGTTACAGTAGTCAGTGCAGCGAGCCGAGCCGTATACGAGCATTGCAAGCGCATGTTTACAAACAAGCTAAGCGCAGTGCAGTTTTTTCTTCTTCTTCTTCTTCCAGTAACTAAATTAAATTAACGAAGCACACACAACCTCTACGTCCGCCATTTTGAGGCACGTGCTCGAAGCGAACGTTTACCACGTCTTGTGTATCGCTGTTTTGTAACCAAGCTCGCCTCGAATGATACATTACAAACAAACGTTGCAAGTCAGTCTCCACCTTTATTGCACTTTAAATAAATAAATAATAATGTTTATTTATCCAAAGTAATACATAGACATAGGTTGAGCACAGTGGTAGATATACTAAAGTGAAAAGGCTACAAAAATCTATATAAACAAAATTATAAGCCCTGTCTCTTAAACTAGGAGGCCTGTATCTTAAGGGGGAAGCGCCAGGACAGCCCACGAAATTCAAATTTTCTTACGTTTTTTGCAATTTGTAAGTCAGTCTTAGGCTGTATGTTGATTAAAGTATGATTCGCTACCATAACAAATATTTATTTACAGAATTATGATCATTAGAATCAGTAATACAACTCCTTAAGTTAGTACAATCCTCAAATGTCAAGATTTCATGAAATAGTCATTCAACAGGATTACCTGGTCTTAAGTTGATTGATGACTTTCATGATAATAATTCTGTAAATACATACTTGTTACGGTCGCGAATCAAATTTTGATCAACATAAAACCTAATACTGACTTGCAAATTGCAAAAAACGTAAGAAATATTGAATTTCGCGGGCTACCCTGACGCTTTCTTTCGCCTTAAGAGACAGGGTTCGGCCAGATGGTTGCGTAAATTAAGTTGTACCCTTTAAGAGTGAAATTTTGTCGATCTATCTGTCATTACATGATGAAGAACATTATATTCTGTAAATTAAACATTTCATGTGAACACTCCCTGCAGTTGTGATTGAATTAAATTTGTTTGTACTTTATGTAACATTTGGAAAAGATTTATTAAATCCACTTTCATTCTAAACACTCATGTTTGAGAATTTGTGATTAGTTTCAGTTTTACTCATGCGTGAGTATATTTTGAGACCAAAAACATTCTCATAATTTATGCTCATTAATTGCGAATTTATAGCTTTAATGAGTTAAGAATTTCGCACCCACTCATTAGTAAAGTTTCGACTTTCGAAGTTGAGTTTTCCGTTTTTGGTGTAAACAACCTTAAAAAAAACTATAACTTTTTCAATAGTAAATGACGAGGAAATACAAGTAAGCCACTAGTTATAGTCATAGTCATGTAAAACATAATCATACTCACGCAAGGATAAATAGCATCGATAGCTTCTCTCAACGCCGTCACGACATTAGTCTTCTTCTCTTTAAACTTCTCTAGAATAGCTTGCACACACGCGCATGCGTACGGCGAAAACTTGTTCCTAAGGGCGGTAGCGACCTGTCCGAGGAGGCGACCGCCTAACGCGACCAGCATCACGTTTGTGTCTTTTGATATCACCTGGAACGAGGAATGTAGGTTTCATCACAATAGAAACGGAACTAAATATGCCCCTTATCTGAAGTGAAGATGGGAAGATTTTGAGCGCGTAGTTTACGTAGATTTGTTTTTACTGTTCTTTGATCATCTGCGTAGCCTTTTTCCCAACTATCTTGGGGTCGGCACCCAGTTTAACCGGATGCAGCTAAATACCAGTATTTTACATGGAGCTTGCCTATCTGACCTCCACAACCCAGTTACTGGGTAATACAATACCCCTTGGTAAGACTGGTTGTCAGACTTTCGTGCTTCTGACGACCCGTCACGGCTGTCAAAAATCCACGAATGTTAGCCGGGACCAACGGCTTAACGTGCTTTCCGAGGCACAGAGGGGCCTTGGTATGTAAAGATGGTCACCCATCCACGGACCAACCGCGGCCAGAGCCCAAAATTAAAATACCTTTTTCAAAGCCCTGACCAAATCGGCATAGTCTCCAGGTTCTAGTCTAGGTGCAGTCTTGAGCAAGTTATCTAAGGCATCGAGAGCCTCCTTCCTTTCCTGCCACTTCTTTGCTTCCAGTTTATCGTAGAAGTCTTTAGGAATTTTGGATATGATCTCTACTGGCTCCAGTAGGTCGTAAGGGTCCATTTCGCCTGAGTCTCCGCCGCCTGTTTCGGCGTCATCGTCTTCTGTTGCACCTGAAATATTTATAATTTATAAAACTTGACTTGACTTGAGATTTGGACTTGTTTTATAGGAAAACGATGACTAATGAATGAACTTTGCAACAAATGGATAATCCATTGTTTTGCTGAAGAAGTTTCTGTTTGCACCCATTGTTTTAAGTCCATTAGCTTAATTTGTTTCCAATTACTGGTCAAGGCTTCATAAGGCTGCCAGACACTGGGGCAAGTCTTACGAAGGCCCATTACGAAAAAAAGTTTTTTTTTAAGTCTTTCATTTCAATAAAAATTCTGCCACTTCTGCAAATGCGTGTTAGATGATTTTATTTCTGTAAGTAGGTTTGTACAGAGGCCTAGCACATCAAGCTACCCCAATCTGTCAAATTTAATTTGATCGATTTTCATCTTTACCACAAAGGAATAAGGTTCATATTCAATTGGGAAAATTTGACAGATAGGCTAGCTTGATGTGCAAACACTTTTACACATGAATCATATATTTAATGGTACTAACCATCAGTACAGTCAGCAGCCGGTGTATCCCTCACTCTGTTCTGCTGTGACCTGAGGTAGCGTGTCGGTTGAGCGACACCGCCACCAGTACTAAACGCTTCTCTTAGCTCCTGTTGTATTACGGCTTGGAGTGATGCTATGTGAGGCTCTATGGCGGCACCAATCCATCTGTGGAAGGATGGTGTTGGATTTTTGTGAGTAAAAGCAAATGCAAGTGCAAGACAACCACGCGCACGGCTTCGCCCGCATGGCTGTCGGAAATTATCTGACGGGAACGTACTACCGGGATAAAGAGTATCCTTTGTCCTAAACCAGGTCATGATCATGCAAAATTTCATCGAAATCCGTTAAGGTGTGAAAAGATAACAGACAGACAGATGACGGTCTGTTACTTTCGCAATTATTCAGGATGTATCAGAATGGTGTGGTCAAATTTAAGGGTTAAGGGGGGGTACGGTCAGCAACAGAAGTCGGTTAACACTGCTACTTTTTGACATCATCTAAACTTAACACAAAATGATTCAAATAAACTGATTTTTTTTTGTTCAACTGTTAAAAGTTAATGTTCTTAAAATTTTAAGTACTTCTGTTCCAATTTGAATTAAATATTTCGCTTAAAAATTAAGATTAAAAAACTGCAAGTGTTAATCGACTTTTGCTGCTGACTTTACATACCATAAAACTGAACTACTTTCTCCTGGACCAACATCGTAATCGAGAAAAAATTATCAGCTGTCCTGTACTCAACCAAAATGTATGGGACGGCTGATAATTTTTTCTCGATTATGATGTTGGTCCCATGGAGAAAGTTGTTCAGTTTGCTTAAGTTTGACCACACGTTTCTGATACACACTGTATAATATTAGTAATTATTAGTAAGGAAATTAAGTCTGTGCAGGCTGTAATTTGATGACTAAAAGAAATCATAAGACATTCTCATCTTAACTGAAATTATGAGTCATATACTCATTAATACTAAATAATATTCTTGCCAACTCAAAAATATTGATGTGTTGAAATAAGGTCTTTGATTCGAATCAAATGGAATTAGCCATGTCATCGCACGGAATAAGGTACTGTTATAAATACTTGCTCTTATATCTCTACAAGATGAACTGGGTCAATCATAAATGGAAATGTAGCACAAAGCTCATAATTATATTGATGCATGTTTTAGTAACGTGACATTGTTAAACATGGATTTGTATGTGAAGAAAATGAAGCAGTAGATTATTATACTCCTGTTTCCAAATAACTGTTAAACTGAGTTCACAAATTTGATGATTTTGGCAACATCTTATAACGTTTTTCGACTACCTATTAGAAATGTTACGTGGTGTATATTTGTGATTGTTTATAGCTTTCATGTCGTTTACAAGCTTTGATGAATTAAGTTTAAAACACTTTAAGAATACTTAATACTTAACATTATACTGACATAGCTTGGAGAGTAAGCAAACTGATGTGGCAGTGGGCTGACCATGTTTGTCGAAAGACCATGCGATCGGCAAAAGTTATCCAGATTCATCAAAATTAACGACTTCGGACGCGAGGTCCTCCGTCGATTGGTTTTGATCTAATAAAAGCACTCATCCCATCACTGGCCAGAGTTCTGATTGCATGTATTAGCTCTAGAATTACCACAGTTATCCAAGTAACTGAGTAAGATCTAGGAGCAGACGAGTCCTGTAGTAGAGACCTCGTATCGGTAAGCGTTATCGACCGATGACCTTAAGAAGGTGGCTGGGACAGACTGGATGCGGAAGGCGGAGGACAGGGTGTTGTGTCGCCGCCTGGGCGAGGCATATGTCCAGCAGTGGACTGCGATAGGCTGAGTTAATTGATTGAATACATGACATCATGCGGTAACGAGCCAACAGAGGACATGCTATAACCCTTTATAGAAAGTAAGTTCCTACTTTGATGACCTATTTTATGATCTAAATACTTAACATAACACCACGCTTTTAATACCGGAAGGGTTAGGCAGAGGTGCACCTACTATAAATTTCGCCAGATATGTTTAGGTCCCATGTAATAGGGGTTGAGCTTGTTGCCATTAACTGGGCTTAAATCTAGACTCCGGGCTGCTACTAAGAAATCCCAGATGGAAAAACTCAATAACACTTTGCTCGACCTGGGAATCGAACCCAGGACCTAATGATCAGCAGTAGCGCTGGCGACCACTAAACCAACGAAGCAATTATCGTTAATTGTTTTCTTGTTGTTTACAAGCTTATAAAAATCAAGTTTAACTCATTTATAATACGCGTCAAACTTAATGGCGGGTCGGAAGTGCGCTAAGCGCTGCGCAGTATCCCACCCCTCACCCCCACTCACACATGAATTTGTTACTGCGCAGCGACTCGCCTCGCTATAAAGTTTGAATCGGGCTGTAATAATAGTGTAAATTCAAATTACCTGTGCATCTCAACAACGAGCGCCTTCATCTCATCTCTAACACCCTTATCTCTGTCAGACAACAGTATAGGAATCTTCTTAACCATAGGCTTGATGGCTATCACTTTGTTACCAAACTGTTTCAGTGACGTGTGCAGGGCGGACACACAGGCTGCTACCACTTTGGGGTTCTTCTGTTCCATGCCTTTGATTAGCTCCTCTTCAACTATCTCGTGTTTCTCTATTTCTATGTACATTAGGGTTATCTGTAAAGAGAATTGCAGGGTTATTACGCATTAAAGTAGCTTGCGAAACTCCGAAGACGTGATATCTATACGCGTAAAACACGACAAAATAAATTAAGAAAGTCTGTTTTTGTTTCAACGTGTTTAGATACACCATATCCATCACGTCTGTGACGTCTACACAAAAAAAAAAAACTGATTTTTCAAACTGATATTTCGGTGTATTCCCGTACGTCCCCTGGGGGAAAAAATAGCCCCCACCCCCCCCCCCCCCAGGTGGACGAAGTCAGGGGGACTAACAGGATTACACGAAAAAAATTAATAAATTATTCCCGTTCGTCTCCACCAACAAAACCAGGGGACGATCGGGAAAAAATTACAAATTCCCGTTCGTCCACTGGACTTTGTCCCCCTAGGGGGACGAACGGGAATTATACACCACCACATACACGGGAATACACGATATTTCAACTACACTGCTGTTGATGACCCCAAAAAAAACATCATCAAATAATTTCTTTTTGTTTTATCATGTTTTGATAACGATACCCATCACGTCTGCAGTTTCGCTAGCTAATTTAATTTGACCCTGTATATAAATATTTGTCATGGATTCGTTTTTGAAATTAGAAGTCAATGATTCTGCAGGAGGCAACATCATACCCAGTCGCAAAAAAACCAACTTAGAAGCTGACAAACAGGTAAGAATATAATATTGATATTTTGCGGTGGACTATGTCCGACTTTCAACTCATATTACGTAAGGCAATAATTAAGTTTTTACAAGGCTCATGTTCCTTTGGTTGAACGAAAGAAAATATAAAATAAAACTGTTACTTAAAGATAAATCTTTCAGTTTTATTTTGATGATGAGCAATTGAATGTAAGGAAGGAACCTTTTTTCCTTCGAAAGCGATTCGTAATTTAGTGACAGGGAAATGACTTGTGCAATTCACTTGAAGAATGACCTGGTTCCAGATTGTTCAGGATAAACCAGGTCAAGTAAACCGCAGCATTAATATAATAATACAAAGTAAAAAAAAAGAATTTGAAATTATTAATTTTGAATTGTAGGTACTCTAATTTCCTTTAGTTTGTAGGTACTCTAATTTCCTTTAGTATGCATCAGTGGTGTTCGAAAACGTAAGGGTGATAACTTCACTGAAACCCAAAAAGATTTTAAAACATTACAAGGCATAATAGCATCAGCCCTAAAATTTTAAAGGCTAAACAAACTTGTCTTATTATAAATTTAATCAATGTGCGTTCAGTGTGGGCATCGCTACTACCTTGCTATCTGACTAAAGTGTTAACCGAGGCATTGATATAGTGTGCGCGCCAGTGCTAGTCACCGCCTGAGCTAAGTGAGTGATGAGATTGGGGAGGTACACAAACGTCAAGCTAACTCAGTCTGCCAATCTTGTCAGTTGCACCCTCCCCCGTCTCACATTCCTCAGGCGGTGACTAGCACTTGCGCGCACACTATAGTCTCGTATACTTCGTGCGGGTACTTGAGAAGATGAAGAAAATCACATACATTTCCTCGCTGGTCTACATGTAACTAACCTGTAGCGCGATGTCCTTGGTCTTGGTCCTGGGAGCGGCGATGCACTTGGCGACGATGCCAGACATCACCTCGCCGGTCGTCTTGCCGGCGTGCCCGCAGTTCTCAACAAACACCAGCGCAGCTTCCAGACCTACAACATGATTTAAAAGGTATGAGAGCGCTTCAATCAGAGTAAATCAGACCATATGTCAATGTTCTTAAAAGTCACACGAAGCGCGCTTGTGAATTGCATCAACTAAGTACGATGGACAAAACTTAAGCATGCTCACTTAAGAAAATATTCCTGTGAAAGCGCAGCTAGTAACAAACGAACATTGTGCGATCGAGTCGTGAGTCGTGTATGCGATTATCGCCTTAGAGGTGATCATGCGGAAATTTGGCCCATAGTACCTAAGTATATCAAGAGATACAATTCAAGAATTGTCATTATATAATTCAGAAATAGTCTACTGCTGAACATGGACCAAAATTAACGTCTTGTAACGACCTTTAATTGATGTATGTTGGTTTTAGGACTCTGAAGACTACAGGGGCTTGTGGGATGATAAACAGCAGCACTGGTTGATCAAAGGTTAAGCTACGCTTGCCTCGGTAGGTTCGTAGATGGCTGAACATCCATTACATATCGAGACTCTTCCGTGCCTTGGAAATCACGTAAAGCAGTTGGTCCCGGCTGTCATTCGAAGATTTTTGACAATCATTACGGGTAGTCAGGAACCCAAGTCTTACAACCAGTCTTACCAAGGGGTATCGTGTTATCCAGTAACTGGGCTGTGGAGGTCAAATAGGCTATCGCTCCATGTAAAATTCTGGTATTCAACTCAATCCGGTTATACTGGAAGGCGACACCAGCATATTTGGGAAAACGCTAAGCAGATAGATTGAATCTGGAAGCTGTATCTATTCTTTTTAACCGACTTTAAAAAGGAGGAGGTTATCAATTCGTCGGAACCTTTTTTTTTTTTTTTTTTTATGTATGTTCCCCGATTACTCGAAGATGGCTGGATCGATTTGGATTATTTTTTTTTTGTTTGAAAGGGTATACTTCCCAGGTGGTCCCATGATCATCAAGTCAGGATCTGATCATGGGATCCTGGAGAAATAGAGAGAACTCTTCCAATTTTATAGGCACACTTGAAGCGATTTGGATAGTTTTTCGAAGAGTACTTTCTTGGAGTGGTCCCATTTCAATTTGGTGAAGATCTGATGAAGAACTTTTGAGATAGGCAACGGAACTCCTCAATAAATGATAGCAAATGGACTGGGATTGCTGAAATCTCATGTCTGTTTGTTGTTCACACCAGTTCATAACATAACATCACGCCAGTACGCTGTGAAGGGGTAAGCACATGTGAACCACTAAAAAGTGAAAAATAAAAACTTTTTCACAAAAAAATACAACCGACTTCCAAAAACAACACTACAAAGTGAAAAATAACTTTAATTTCGGAAGTCGGTGGCAAAAACGAAAATACATTTAATCAGACACCGACTTCCGAAATTAAAGTTATTTTTCACTTTGTAGTGTTGTTTTTGGAAGTCGGTTGTATTTTTTTGTGAAAAAGTTTTTATAACTAAATCCAATCGCCATTTACGATAC
The DNA here is from genome assembly GCA_946251885.1 of Cosmia pyralina. NCBI lineage: Eukaryota > Metazoa > Arthropoda > Insecta > Lepidoptera > Noctuidae > Cosmia > Cosmia pyralina. The sequence continues at coordinate 15,669,066 of OX276342.1, read as the reverse complement.
CCAGTGTGCAACCATTCTAAAATTGGCTAAATACAATTACATACAGTAAATAATAGCTGACCGGTTAAACAGGATAACAATAAATGCCAAGGCACTACCTACCTGAAGTCGTAATTTGTATAAGATATGACTTTAATATATTGCATTGTGATAAAACTGCATGAGCCACAAGGCATTCTCATTCTCTGAATCCGTAGTCAGCTGTGGGCTTAACCTGCTTCTAAGCCATTAATTAGAGTAACTTTCCTTTAAAAGACTTAAGTTAATCCATGTTATTTAATCTTAGATTATCGTCGAAGTTTCAAAATTAATCAAAACTCAATCAATCTGCCTAGCCTTTTCTCAACTATGTTGGGGTCGGCTTCCAGTCTAATCGGATGCAGCTGAATACCAGCATTTTATATGGAGCGACTGCCTATCTGACCTCCACAACCCATTGACTGGGTAATACGATACCCCTTGGTAAGACTGGTTGTCAGACTTTCGGCCTTCTGACGACCCGTAACGACTGTCAAAGATCCACGAATGACAGCCGGGACCAACGGCTTAACGTGCTTTCCGAGGCACGGAGGAGTCTCGGTATGTAAAGATGGTCACCCATCCACGGACCAACCCCGGCATGCGTAGCTTAACCTGATGATTCGACCCGTGCGGCTGTTAGTACTTGAGCTCCTCAAAACTAATCAAATTAAATGAATTAAAAATAAGAAAACAATCAAAACTATAACTAATATTATTGATCGGTATCTCTTATAGTTATAATAAGTGTTCGCGACGATGCGTCACCAAATAGCTGTATATAGCTTAGTTTCTTTAAAAATAACATTAAAATCAATGTTAATAGTGTTTTATAGTTAAAAAACAGTAAAAAATAGTGTTTCCTAAGGAAATCGTAAGTACCACCCCTATAAACTCCAATTAAGTGGGCTACATAGCTGAAATTTATAGTTTAGTTGGTACGTCCAGGTACCCTAGATCAAGACCTAGCCCTGGACGTACTATTAGAGTCCTGAAAAGCCTACTTAATTGGATTTATAGGGGTCGGAAACTTTAATTTGCTGTTTTTTGGTGACTCGTCCTAGCAATTTAGGTTTTCAGGGCGTGTCACGCCCTAAACAAAAATAATAAAATTCTGGTAAAAATAAAGTTGAAATCAGGAGACGGTTCGCGGCTCTCGTTAAGGTAAAGTTTCGAGGTACCTAAGCGCGCAAGCGAAAATATAGTCTCGTAGCCATCGGCATGGTACCTATTGACCGTCATTCTGTTCCTGAAGAGTTACGCAAGTCGTCTCCTGAAATCTCCTGAAGACATCAAATTGCTGTTATTATTTTCATGAACAAGAAACCCTTCCCCGTCAAAACTTCACACATAGCTACTGGTCGCCAGTCTGCAGATATCATGAGCCTATAGGTGCAGGACGTCAGCGCCGTTTGGACTAAGAGGCCTAACCTCATATAGGGATACACCTGGATAGGCATTACACACTCCTTTCAACACACCGTGTCCAACGATCACGCCCGTCCCGTACAATAAGGATTAGAAAAACTTCAGCCCTTTGAAATACTTAGTAAGTACGATAGCGTGACTGCGAAGGGTTTCCGTGAAAATATTTATCGGTCGATGCCCTTTATTATAATGTGTCGAGCGACGACGCACAAACAATGAAAAAATAAACATCGATCGGCATTGTTTGTTAATGTTATCAAATGAGAACAAGTTTGATCACCAATTTTTTAAATACTTACTTCCTACTGAAAGCAGTTCACGATAACTTTACGTCAAAGTCAAATCATTTATTTCAAATAGGCACCATAACAGGTACTTATGAACGTCAAAATATACAAAAAAAAAAAAATAGAACTGATTCTAGTCGCCCCTTCCAAAAGGTAGTTTCATTTGGAGAAGGATAGACTTAAAGCGTGATGAAATTTGACAAACAGGCATACGATGACCTGGGTTAGGAGTTAGGACATAAGATTATTTTTATCCCGGTAGTACGTACAGATAATTTCCGACCACCACGCAGGCGAAGTCGCGTGCAAAAGGAAAAAAAAAAAAAACAATTTTGTTGGTAGAGATCAAATTCAGGCCATACGTAATAATACCTATACATAACTGGATCGCGTATTACACTCCATTCACATATATTTACTCGATGTTTGGTTGGACACGTCACGTGCGAATTGCGATGCCATACAATAAGAGCTGGACAAAGCCATGTTGATCCAACATGTGACTGAAGAAACCTTGCAACCATAACGACTAAAAACGTTCAGAACATTGAGACAGTTCAATTGGATTATAAATATAAGAACTGCGTTTTAAATGAGTCATACATACGTTCTAGACATAAAGAATAAAGCGCAGGTCACACTGGGAACGAAGCGGAACGAAGCGAAACGAAGCCAAGTTCCTTTAGCTTTCCTCCGGGACTTTACATACCTCCGTTTTCGTTTCGCTTAGTACGCGGTGAGACCGAAGTATGAAAAACCGGTCAAGAGCGAGTCGGACCCTGGACTCGTGCACCGCGGGTTCTTTTCCGATTTCCGAAAAAGTGTGCTATTTAGAGACATCGTTTTATTTTTCCTGAAGTCTTTAGATTTTTCTCTATGCAAACTTCGGAGATAAAAGGGGAGGGGGGGGGGGAGAAGAAAATTTTTGAGAATGTGCAAACAGCGCTCTTTCATATGATACCCCACATACCCTAGTAGCCCCACTTCGTAGTTCTGGAGATATCCAGCTGTGACAGATGGACAGACAGACTGAGTCGCACCATAAGGATTCCTTTTTACCATTTTCGTACGGAACCCTTAAAAACGCGGAAGAAAGCTAAACGAACTTATCTTCGTTTCGCTTCGTTCCCAATGTGGCATGCGCTTTAAAGTTATTGATGATGGAGGATAATGACCTTTTTCGGTCAAACGAGTAGAAAGTGGATCATACAATATTATGTCTATAAATTCTAGCAATGACTTGCGTAAAGTGAAATATTAGAAGAGGTTTGACTTTGATTATTAGAAAGTAGCAATCAGCGATAGATTCGACTACGCGACCGACTGACTATTTCGATCTCTAGATCCAATTACCATGTAAGAACTTACCACTGCTTCGTTGGTCTGTAGCGGTCGCAAGTGCGACTGCACGGGATCCTGGGTGTGACTCCAGCGGGGCAATTGCGTAACACACTATCAAGCCGCGACACGCGACTTGAATCGCACGCGACACACAAGGCACCGCGTGTCGTGCCTGTTTGTAGGAGCCTTTAATCGGAATCGGTTTCATTTTGACAGTTCAATGACAGTCACTGCGTTATTTACGTTGTCGAGCAATCAAATTATTCGAACATAATATGGAGCAATGGACTAGCAATTTGCTTCATGATTCCGATTGATAGTGTTACGCAATTAGGGTGCCGGTCGGGAAGTGTAATTGGGTTTTTCCATAAGGAAACGCCCAGCTGAAGTCTTGCTCCTAATATACATGGAATGCACTGGCAAGATGTGGATGCACTATACAGTCTATACATTACACCAGTGCATATCCCTTCGGAGATCAAGAGTTATGTTATGTAGGTATGCAACATCAGTCTCTTCAAGAAGATCATTGCACCGAATAACAGTTGTAAATCGCAAACATTATGTTATATGGTTTACGTGTAGCGGCAACCACAATTCCACACGCTACTGATGCCACAGAATGCAAGCACGATTTTAAACGGTGAGAATTTAAACGAAATTACATTATGAACGATGTGAATGAAATCAGTCAATTTCAAGTAGAGCTACAGCTATTTTACCCCATAATCTTGAAAGTCAACGCATCGTTTTAAATAATTCCTATATACAAACCCCCTTATTCATAAAAAACTAAAACGTATAAACCTATTTTAGTGAAAAACTGTTTTGTCAATTTCTTTCGAATTATGATTTAAGTTTGAAAGAAGAAGACAAAACAGTATTTTATCTAAAATAGGTTTATAAAGCGTTTTAGTTATAAAGCAATCAAAAGTATACCTACATATTTTCTGATTTAGGCCGTGTCCGCGCGATCGCGATTTATATAGGAATATGACATACTTACTCGCGTGTTAGATTATAATTATTTGTGAAAGAAAAAGAGGTCTATTTGTCACAGAAACGCATGCATGCAAAAATATAAGATCTCGTAAAATAACATTTTGAACAGTTTAGCCTGTCTTTCTCCAGGTGCCAGGTTACCTATCTGTCAAGTTTCATAACGATCGGTTTAGGCGTGAAAAGGTAACAGACAGACAATTTTATAGTAGTGGTCAATCATCTGCCTAGCCTTTACCCAACTATGTTGGGGTCAGCTTCCAGTCTAACCGGATGCAGCTGTATACAAGTATTTTACACGGAGCGACTGCCTATCCGACCTTCACAACCTAGTTACTGGGTAACCCAATACCCCTTTGGTAAGACTGGTTGTCAGACTTTCGAGCTTCTGACGACCCGTAACGACTGTCAAAGATCCACAAATGACAGCCGGGACATACGGCTTAACGTGCTTTTCGAGGCACGGAGGAGTCTCGGTATGTAAAGATAGTCACCCATCAACGGACCAACGCCGGCAAGCGTAGCTACCTGATGGATCGACCCATGCGGCTGTTTTTAGTTAGCCACAAGCCCCTCCTATTTTATATTAGTATAGTATGGATTTTTTAATAAGTATCAGTCTGTCTGTCTGTCACAGCCAATTTGTTCCGAATCTAATGGACCGATTAAGTTGAAATTTGGTACACATATGAATTTCTGTGACCCAAACACGGACGCGTAAAGTAAATAAATGAATTTTGAATATAGAGGTCACTTTTGGGGGGCAAATAAGAAAATTAAAAAAAAAGTTTAGCAAACTACACCATGTGGGATGTCAAATGAAAGGGCTTACTATGAGGGTCTCAAATATACTTTTTTTATAATTTTAAAATAAATTGCTTTACAGTTATTTAAGAAAATAGACGAAAATCGACCATCCCCCCCTTATCTCCGAAACTACTGAGCCTAAAATTTTGAAAAAAATACAGAAAATAGATCTTTACCTGTAGATTACAGGAAAACCTATAAAAAGTCTGTGGTCCTAAAATAACATGGTAAATCTATCAATATTGTGAGTACAAACTTACATTTACAGTTGGAATGTATGGGAGACCATGTTTTTCAACTACAATGTTAAGTTTGTTCTTTAGATAAATTCATCCCAACTACGGAACCCTTCATTGTGCGTGGTCCGACACGCACTTGGCCGGTTTTTTTTTTATTGGGATTACAATGTTAAGTTTGTTTTTGGGATAAATTCTTTTCAACTACGGAACCCATCATTGGGCGTGGTCCGATACGCACTTGGCTGGTTTTATTTATCTAAATTACAATCATGATTCTGTTCAGATTTTTGCGTTGGCTACAGAGAAGCAACTGTAGTATGGTATGTACCAAAAGTATCTCATGAAATATAAACAAGATCAGAAAATTATTACACTGTTATTATTCAATTCATTGTTATTGTGTACACAACAACTTTTTCACTATATAGAAAAAAAAGTGTCGATTTTTAAATCCTCTGGAACTCACAACATAGTTTAAAAGTGCCTGTTACTTACTAAAAAGCTTGTTAGACTCTACAGTCTCGAGCATAAATTCCTTACACTTACGCCAAATTAAAAAACCGGCCAAGTGCGTGTCGGACCACACACAATGAAGGGTTCCGTAGTTGGGATGAATCTATCTTAAGAACAAACTTAACATTGTAGTTGAAAAACATGTTCTCCCATACATTCCAACTGTAAATGTAAGTTTGTACTCACAATATTGATAGATTTACCATGTTATTTTAAGACCACAGACTTCTTATAGGTTTTCCTGTAATCTACAGGTAAAAATCTAGTCTCTGTATTTTTTTCAAAATTTTAGGCTCAGTAGTTTCGGAGATAAGGGGGGAATGGTCAATTTTCGTCTATTTTCTTAAATAACTTTAAAACAATTTATTTTAAAATTATAAAAAATATATTTATTTGAGACCCTCATAGTAAGCCCTTTCATTTGACATGCCACATGGTGTAGTTTGCAAAACTTTTTTACTTAAATTTTCATATTTGCCCCCTAAAAGTGACCTCTATATTCAAAATTAATTTATTTACTTTATCCGTCCGTGTTTGGGTCACAGAAATTCATATGTGTACCTAATTTCAACTTAATCGTTCCATTAAATTCGGAGCAAATTGGCTGTGACAGACGGACGGACAGACAGACACACGAGTGATCCTATACGGGTTCCGTTTTTTTCCTTTTGAGGTACGGAACCCTAAAAACGATTTTCTCGTGAAGGTAGTTTTCTAAAATACTATGTCCATAACACCGTAAAAATTCTATCAATACTTTAGTTAGGAGAAAATCGTGACTGTATGTACCATCGGGGACATTAGCGGTGAAACACGAAAAGTGATTCACTGCAAATGTTCACGACGGTACATGTACTTCCCTAAGGCGCTTTGCACATGGAGCAACTATTGCAGCAACTGGCAACTAGCTGTTTACATATATTTCAATTGGACTGCGCACACGTAGCAACTCGAGCTTCGAGTAAATGTTGATAGTTGCCTCAACGTAAGTTGCTCCATGTGCAAAGCGCCTTAGTCTACACTACTACACCCAATTCGTGAATAACCGGCGCATGACCAAGAATAACATGCAAGCTCGTCTGTGAAAGGAACAGTTACTTGTTACTCGTAAAACTTCTCAAAGGATTCCCAGACTTTCATGATCCAGAATTAATGATCATATTAAGATTGAGCTAGAGGCTCAGTAATAACAGCCGCACGGGTCGATCCATCAGGTTAAGCTACGCTTGCCGGGGTTGGTCCGTGGATGGGTGACCATTTTTACATACTCCTTCGTGCCTCGGAAAGCACGTTTAGCCGTTGGTCCCGGCTGTCATTCGTGGATCTTTGACAGTCGTTACGAGTCGTCAGAAGCCCGATAGTCTGACAACCAGTCATACCAAGGGGGGGGGGGGGTGTTATTACCCAGTTCCTGGGTTGTGGAGGGCAAATAGGCACTATAACAGAACAGTAACATACCAGTCTTACCAAGGGGTATCGTACCAGTTGGGTTGAGGAGTCACTCCATGTAAAATACTGGTATTCATCTGGTTCGGCAGGAAGCAGACACCAATAACTGTCTGTAGGTCTTAAAATAGTTCCTTGTGCACAGAATTCAACATACTTAATCAATTTATTAACTAATAAATGATAATCATTTAATCACATTATCGCATTGGATGTCAACCTGTTATGTATGATAGTGTAAGATTGTATAAATAAATAAATTCTTAGTCAGATGTTTAGGTTTTCAAGAGGAGCTCGTGACTAAATGGTAACAGCCGCACGGGTCGAACGAAAGTTAAGCTACGCTTGCCGCGGTCGGTTTGTGGATGCATCCATTCGTAATCCGAGACCCGTGCCTCGGACAGCATGTTAAGCCATTGGTCCCAGCTGTCATTGGTAGGTCTTTGACAGTCGTTACAGGTAGTCAGAAGCCCAAAAAGTCTGACAATCAGTCTTATCAACAGGTATTGTGATACTCAGTAACTGGATTCTGGAGGTCAGATAGACAGTTGCTCCATTTGTAATACTGGTATTCAACTGCATCCGGTTAGACTGAAAACTGACCCCAACATTGTTGGGAAAGGCTACGCAGATAGGTTTTAAGGTTTTCAGGGTACATTATTATGTTTGTGATTCATATGAATCAATTGTTACCTTTATGTTACCTGGCAAATTGTAGAACAACTAAATAAAGATAAAATAGCTGTCTGTTAGCAAGTAAATAACAATGACATAACATTGACTTTATGTTTGAATTTGTAACAAAATAAACAAGTTTTTTTTTTTATAAAAAAAAAACTAGCTTTTGACCGCGTGGAGGTAGGAAATAAATTTTAGAACACAAAAGTTGCTATTGTGACTTAACTGTGATAGTCAGTATATTCCCTCACAGGCTTTTTTGTAGGTAATAATGAGTACTTTAATCATGTACATAATTTTTATGTATCATCAATAGTTTTCTCAGTGCACGCCAAATAATGAATTTTATAGGTAAAATATTACTTTGGGTTACATTATAGCAATTTTCTTAAGGATCTCTATTAAAAAAAAAAAAAAAAAAATTATAGCCTATGTTACTTCTTGATAATTTAGCTTTCTATTACTGGTATTCAACTGCATCCGGTTAGACTGGAAGCTGACCCCAACTAGTTGGGAAAAGGCTAGGCAGATTGATTGATTGGTGAGAAAATTTTAAAAAACCAGTCCAGTAGTTTCTTTGATCCAAACAAGCTTATTTGGTCCAAACAAACAAACATAAAATCTTTCCTCTTTATAATATTGATGACGATATAGATATAGTAACAATGGCATTTAAAACAGTGATAATGTTTTGGCAGTTGTTGCCAAAACTAAATGTCTTTTGTTTGCATAGAACGCAATTAATTCTGCTTCCCATCAGATTTATTTATAACCAGAGCAAAAAATACGGTCATAATGCATATAATATTCTTTAATTCATTACAAATTGAAAATATTCATAAACCTAATAACTAATTCTGGTGAGGATAATATGAAACATTAACAACTAAACCCTTTGTTTACAAATGTGAAATACCTACATGAAATAGATATTAGGACACTGTCAGCTAGTAAAGACTAATTTGTAGTAACTTTTCTACAAATACGATAAAAGATATAGAATTTTGAAGACCTAATGACATGACTCACTCGGAGTAATGTTATTAACATTACTTATTTATGTTGATACACACAATTTTCAGGAAAAAGAGCTCAAATCAGTCAATCATAATACATAAGCAAATATGTGTGCATTAAACAACAAGTACAATGAAAATAAATAGCAAGGTCAGCGACAAATGCAGTTTAGATGTTACTTATTAAAATAATACCTAATTACCAAAGAAGCTATAACTAAAACTTAACAGCAATACTTATAAATATTCCAAATAAGTCAGACACTAAGACAATAATTTAATATTTAGGATTAAATTATTGTTCTTTTTTTCCAGCATTCAAACTCAAAGCATTTATTTCAAATAAACCAATTACAGGCACTTTTGAATGTTGAATTGTCAATGGCTCAGTCAGTCAGAAAGATGAAGCTAGTTGCCCATTCCAAAGCGTAGTTAGGTCCCTATGGAGAAGAACGACAATAAACTCCACGGACATTCTTTTAAATTAAAATATTTTTACAAAACATTGGTTACGTCATTCATGTTGAAAATATACATGTAAGAACAATGTAGAAATCCGTGCACGTTAAAAAGCGTCCGTAATAAAAGGTAAAAACTAAAACAACTAAATTAAAAATAAGCCGAGGCAGCTAAGAGACGACCAGTCATGACGCATGGATCAGCACCAATTAGCTCAACCATTTTGAAGGGAACTTAATGATCCAACACACACGCCACCACCAGCAAGACATTACAACCCTTTGCAGCCAAATTCAGTCAAGAGTTCAGCTCTCATTTATTGACAGCAGTGTCATTTAACCAGTTACTAAGGGATATTAAAGATCAAAGTTCGGATGAAAAAGCATTATTGCTATCCAACATAGTATTAGGCATGCTCAGCAGTAAACATTAATAGGATAAAAATTACATACCTACATATGAAACAAAACAAGTAAACAAACAAATTTTGAACCACATACCTTTCTCCTGAGCCACAGCATTGCTGTCAGTGACAAACTTCTTGATCAGTCCCAAGTATTTACTCCACTCCGGAGACTTCTCGTCGTCAATCTGGTTGAATAGCTTGATAGCCTCCTCATAGCCCGCTACCCTAGCCTTCCATAGCTTGTGAACACATTTATCTTCTGTGGGCAATTTCTTATATTCATTCTCATCCTCCATTTTGGGTTTGTGTGCCTAGTCAAGTTTTGATTATTAACTGGAGAAAAAATAAGGGTTTAGTTAGTAGAAATATTGAAGTTTTTGCAGTTTATAGTCAGGTTTACCAACTTGGATCTGTGTGTTTTCTTTATACAAGGTCCTCTCTACAAATAACAAATGAGCAAAGGAAATCCATCACCTAAATGATTATCTAGATTTATGTGGAAACTCATTTAAATTTTCAGAGCTTAGTAAGTATAGTTTTGAATAATATCACAAATGCTAGTTGGGTTTCAAGAAATTATAAACAAAATATCAAACACAATGAGGCTTTAGTTACAGTTAGTAAAATATTTTTTAAATCCAAGCGATATGAACTGTTTAAACCTTTTCAGATGTATTTTTATTTTTTTGCACTATAGGGTCATGTTTTCTATTTGATTTGGCAATCATATGCTCTAATCTGACTGAATGATGGTCAGTCCACCACTTTGATATGAAATATTTGTGTCATCATGAGGGTACAAATAACAAAGACCTTATGTGGGTAAGTGACCAGAATAATTAAACTTCCCTAAAAGGATTCATGTTAGCCCTGAATACAATTACATGTGCATAACTTACAATTTGCGTTTGACCTTTTAGTGCAAGATTGCAGTTTCCCTAACAAGGTCATGAGTGCATGTTTCTTACTAGATTACTAGATAGGGTAGAAGGAAGATTCTGATAAAATGCTGACTAGTCGATATTCATAGAACAATACATTGGTAAATAATGCCCATGTAACACACCTACTGTTAAATTACAATATAAATTTTATTAATGTTATCCGACTCACACATGATATGTGCAACTAATTAGTAAATAATGTGCTGCACTATTGTGTTTTAACTTTCTTAACGCGTAGGCGTACAACTTCAACAACTACGACCAATTTAACGAATCACAAATACGATAATACGTAAGAAACGGTGATTCAACAGATCCAACGACACCTGCTTTCGAATATAATGGCTACCTGGCTAATATTGCGGAACAAATAGTTAATTACGAGCCGGTTCATTTATAGCCGAGCCCGTTTTATATCGAGATGTGAAATTGGATCGCATCTCAGCCGATTGAGAACGCCCGACAAACGGTCACTTTCTCACTTTACAAACAAATCCAATCAAATGTCAGGAAACTTACCGTTATCAAGCTGTTTCTGCTGTGTCCTCTTGATAAAACTAAATTTATTAAAACTAAACAGCGTAAACGATAGTTAGCTCACATTATCCAGCAACAAGCAATATTTTAACCGACAAAAAGAAATGCCTTTTTCTTTTTCGTCGTCGTTTTTTTAAGTTTGCGAAATGAAAATGGACGGAAGATTAATGTTGCCAGAAATTCATTTTACGTAAAACCAAACCATAACTTTACTGTCAAAATTAAAACAAAGGTTTGGTTAGAAAGTTATTTATTTGTTTGAAAAAATAATATATGTATTTGTTAAAATCAAAGAAACACATGTTATTTTCAACATTATGTAAGTATTATAAAATTGATAAAAGAAAAAAATAACCTGTCTACGTTAACTGTAATTAGGATAAAAATCAAAACAAAATTGATGAAAAGCAATGTTTTTTACTTGTAATATATCTTTTTACACAGTAATAATGAAAATCTGTTTTCATTTAGCAGTCATAGACAAGAAGTTTGTAAATAAAAAAATTTAGCTTGGCAACCTCTTACGAAGTACTTCACACATGGACTTTTTGGCGGGAAGTCAAACGAGGCGGTAATTTTGATTTCGCAAAAAGTTTATTAAATATAAAATTATACGGAAATACCACATAAATAACTTCTGACAAGACCTCGAACCACCATGAGTGTCACCAGTGGCGGTGAGGAGCCGCCAGAGCCAGGGGATAAGAAGAAAAGAAAAATTACCGGTACTCGAAATTCTGACTCTATAAATAAATACAATATTTTTACTAAACCAAACTATAAAAGATTGTTTATAGAAAATACGAGTTCAGAATATATAGTATACGTCGAGTCGACAGAACAGGAGAAGGTAGGGAATAAAAATCCTATCACACTCACCAACCTAATATCAGACAATGTTAAAGGAGTCCTAGGTGTACATAGAGTAAATGCGCATAAAATAGGAGTAACATTTAGAAAAGCGACTGCGGCCAATAATTTTCTAAAAATGGAAGAGTTCCTGTGGAGGAATAAATTTAAAGCATTCATACCATCCTATCTGACAGAAAGGATTGGTGTATTGAGGTTTGTGCCCAAAGAACTTTCCAATGAAGATATATATAAAAATATAGTGTGTGACTCTGAAGTAATATCAATTAAGAGATTCATGCGTAAGGTAGAAGGAAAATTAGTGCCTCTGAATACAGTTGCTGTCACCTTTGCATCAACATCTTTACCGCAATACGCCTACATACAACTATTTAGATACGAGGTGAAAACATACATACCACCACTATTGCAATGTTATAAGTGTCTTAAATTTAACCACTCTGCTAAGACTTGCAGAGGCGAGCAAAACTGCTCTTCTTGTGCTGGTCGTCACTCCTACAAAGAATGCGATGTCGAAGAGATCACATGCATCAACTGCGCAGGTAATCATCTTGCCATTTCACGAGACTGTCCCATTAAAAAACAAAAAATTGAAGAGAAAAAGGCAAAATTTCTGCAGCAATCGTATGCCACTGTTGTGAAACCAACCCCTACATTTAATGAGAAATCTTTCCCTGTTTTACCCAAGGTTACTGATAAGGCTAAAACTAATGAAACTTTAGATATTAAACAAGTAGCAAATAATGATATTATAATTAACGCAATTGTTAAATCGTTGGTTGCATTAGGAAACAAGAGTGACTCTGATGGACCACTCACACATAAGAAAATAAAAGAAATATTTTTATCAAATTTAATTTAAACATGGATAATTATCTAAATATTTTACAGTATAATATACAAAGTTTACAGAGTAAAAGAAGCCTATTACAAAATTTATTAATTGAAAAAAATATAGATATCTGTCTTCTTAATGAGACTTGGTTCAAATCTAATTCTATAATTCCACACTTTCCCACATATAATTTAATCCACAAAAATTCCATAAATTCTCACAATGGAGTAGCCATTTTGGTGAATCATCGTTTAAAGTACAAAGTAGTTAATACACACTTCTCAGAATCGATTCAAAACTTATGTATCACTATAGAAACACAATTTGGAGCAATGGCAATACTTTGTGTGTACAGCCCTCCAAGTATCAGGTTTGACTCGGCAAAGTTAAAGGACATAATCAATAACATACCCAAACCTTGTATAGTTATGGGTGATTTTAACGCTCATAACATAGCCTTTGGATGCCATAGTGATAATAATAGAGGTAGATGTTTATATAATATAATTGATGAATTTGACTTATGTATTTTGAATGATGGATCACCAACAACTGTTCCATATCCTAATAGACAAGCTTCAGCGATAGATCTTGCCCTTGTTAGCTCTTCAATAGCTCATTTATGTAACTGGTATGTTCATGACGATCCCATGGGTAGCTATCATCTTCCAACCTTACTTGAGATCAACATTCAGCCATCTATGTATGACACATCACCTCCTGTGGATCAAGAGAAATATATTTATAGCAAGGCAGATTGGGACGAATATTATAGCCTATCAGAAACTTGTTTTTCCCACTTGGACTTAATAAATGATTCCCCTTGCAATGCATATAACCATTTTATAGAAACATTAAATGATTTAAGGAATAAAACAATTCCAAAACGAAAATTAGGTGCAAACACAGCAATTAAAAAACCAGTACCATGGTGGAATACAAAATGTAGTGACGCTGTCGCAAAATCAAAAGATGCATTAAAGTATTATTTTTCTCAACCCAACATTGAAAACTGGATAAGGTATAAAAAACTAGATGCAAAAAAGAAAATAATTCTGAAGGAAGAAAGTTCTTCTTCTTGGCAAAATTTATGTAGCAGCTTCAATAGGTTAACTCCAGTTTCTAGGATATGGGGATACATTAAAAAATTTAAAAAAATTGGAACAAATCGAAACAAAAACATCAATGATGAGTGGGTTCCAAGTTTTTTAGATAACTTAGCAGATTCTACTGAAATAGATGATAATAGGTGTGAGTATTTGTTCGAAAATGCTACAGAAAATGATGTAAATGTATTTCTCAAGAACAATTTCACTATAGAAGAGTTCAAAACATCTTTAAAGAGTAGGAAAGATACTACACCGGGATTGGATGACATACCTTACATGTTAATAAAAAAATTACATTTAAATGCACAAACAACATTAATTAATATTTATAATAAACTATGGAATGAATTAGTAATACCCGAGTCTTGGAAAACACAGTGTGTCATTCCAATTTTAAAACCTAATAAACCTGTAGGTAGTGCTTCTTCTTATAGACCTATTTCCTTATCATCTTGTCTGGGTAAACTCTTTGAAAATATGTTGAAGTTAAGATTAGATTATTTTGTTGAATCTCAAAACTTAATTCCTCCTATACAGTTTGGCTTCAGAAAAGGTAAAAGTTGCTCTGAAAGCCTTGTATCATTATTATCAGATGCAAAACAGGTTAAATTAAGTCACTCTAATGCAATCTGCGTGTTTTTAGATGTAAAAGGTGCTTTTGACAATGTAAATATAGAAGAACTCATTCAAGTATCTCACGATATTGGTATACCTGGTCATGTTCTAAAATGGCTTTATTCTTTTTTAAACAATAGAACTGTATTTGTTAAATATAATAATAAATTGCATGGACCTAGGACTGTCAACAAAGGCACAATGCAAGGGGCAACTTTGTCACCTTTACTTTATAACTTATACACTTCTGAAATATTAAAATATGTAGATGTCCCAGGTGTAAATATCCTGCAATTTGCAGATGACTTGCTTTTGTACAGCATAAATCAAAACATAGATATAGCAATGTCTAATATCAATAAGGCTTTGTCTCAATTATACAGATATTACCATAGTAAACTTAAATTAGAAATTAGTCCAGAAAAGAGTTCAGTTTTAGTTATCAGTAAAAATGTAAATACTCCTAGCAATATTAAAATTTCATACAATAATGTAGAAATTCCTGTTGTTAAGCAGCACAAATTCCTAGGCGTCATTATTGATGATAAATTAAAGTTTGATGAACATATTAACCATATAAGTAACAAAGCACTGAAAGGTATTAATCTATTGAGACATTTAGCAGGAAGTTTTTGGGGATCTGACCCCAAAGTTATGAGTATGCTGTACAAAAGTATAGTGAGAAGCCATTTTGATTACAGTAGTTTAGCTTACATGAATGCCAATAGCACCTTGTTACGAAAATTGGATGTAATTCAAAATATGGGACTGAGACTTATTTGTGGTGCTATGCGCTCCACACCTATTAATTCTTTAGAAGTTGAGACATGTATACCTCCCCTGACATTACGAAGGTTGTTGTTGGCTGAGAGATTTTTATTAAAAGTCATGGCATCAGATGATAATCCTTTACTAAAGAAACTAACAATACATCCTGAAATCTCACAGTCAATTCCTCCCAATGCCATTTCTGCTTCTTCCTTGGTTGGTGGAACTCTACCTGAAATGCCAACAATATTTGGACATGTAAATAAGAATTCACAAGATATTGTTAAAAACAATATTTGGCCTATATACAAAATTCCTTATAATGGTATTATTAACAGCTTTGCAATCCATTTTGACACGGTGCACAATGAATTTGATTTTTTACAGTTTAAAGACAATAGACCAGAACATTATATTATATACACAGATGGATCTAAAACAGACCATAATGTAAATGCAGCTTTCTATGATCCACAGCTAGACTTCACCAAATGTATCAAATTAAACAGGGTGTGTAGCATTTTCACTGCAGAATGCTATGCAATTTATTGTGCACTGCAGCATGTAAATAGTCTTGTAAATAATGTACATAATATTTTGATAGTTACAGACTCCAGAAGTGTTTTGTCTGCTCTACATAATGTAAATATTTCTTATAAGTTAAATTATATTATTTGTAATATTAGACTTATAATCCAAAAACTACTTGATAACTATATTAAAGTAGAATTTGTATGGGTACCTTCACACAGTGGCATTCGTGGAAATGAGGTAGCTGACACGGCGGCCCGTTCAGATCATGATGAGGATCGATCGGAGTTGCTCAAGGTTCCATTCACTGATTACTACAGCCTTTTTAAAAAACTTAATAGACACTTATGGAAGGAGTATTGGGACATAACCCTGGAAACGAAAGGCAGATGGTATGCTGAAATACAAAATGAATTACCGATTAAACCTTGGTATCATAACTTCAAATACATCACAAGAAGATTTATAACTATTATAGCACGCATGAGATTGGGACATTGCTTAACACCAGCTCACCTGAATAGGATTCGCATAATTAACAATAGTCGATGTCATCATTGTGGAGCAGAGGATGCTGATTTGGATCATATTATGTTACAGTGTTCAAGTTTTAACATTCAACGTTTGATTTTGGTCAGTGAATTGAGTGAATTAAATGACAATGACAATGACATTGAAAGTGAACGTCAACCGTCACAAAGTGTTCCCCGCCGCGTTCAGGATTTGTTAGAAAATAAGGAATATTTTAGTGTGTTGTATAAATATATTTGTAATACTATAGAAAAAATTTAATTAATGTTGTTATTTAAATGTCTAGGTTTGTATGTTTAGTATGAAAATAACGATGTTAACATAATATCACTGAGATGTACCCACGCAACCCGAAAGGGTGGCCAGTTGGTAATAATGAACAAAACTATTGATGTAAAAACTTATTAATATGTTAATGTTATTTACTGAAGTGTAACTCGTACCTTATTACCTTTGTATTGTAATATTACCATTTATGTATGCGACTGAAAGACTTGTATCTATGGTCATGAATAAAAAAATATTAAAAAAAAAAAAATACTTCACACATGCTTCACACCCGTACGTTCACCGTTCATTCAACCATTCTATTTTGCCATTATCATTCGTTCTTTTGTTGATTTTCTTCAATTCACGAACACCGTGAATTTTCAACAAAATAAAATAGTTCGTTCTGAGAACATCAGCGAGCGAGACGTGCGTTGCGTCATTATCGTGACAACTGTGCGTTCGCAGTTCTTACAGTCGACAAAAATAAATAGTACCGCTGAATGTAATTGTTTTGATTTCATTACAGCTATTTGTGCGTTGAAATGTTTATTATGATAATGAAATAATTAATGTAGTAATGGAGCGCTAGAGCTGGTTTAAAATAGACTAAATAAACAAGAGTGTTGTGTTTTCGTTCGGCGTTGGGGCGATATCGCAGAGAGAAGGGAATTCAACAGCTGTCTGTGCATAGTATGCTTCATATTGTGAGTATGTTATGCTTTTTGAACATAAAAGTTAATCATTTACTCGTTAATTGAAGCGGTACGATCAGTTTAAACGCTTTTTAGCAATTTCATTAGTTACCTTAGCGTTTTTTTGAAAAATGTTGAAGTAAAGACAGTAGAATTTTAATTGTATCTTTATAGGACGTTTTCTATTTTATAACTTGCTTCAAGTTTCGTAGGTAAACCTAGAATGTATACCTACTTGGGTAATGTAGCTTGCTTGATTTACAAAAAAAAAGTCAGAAAAACGAACGAACATTATTTTATAACTTTTGAAGCCAATAACAAATAAACAGGATCATCAAATAAATCGATCTTTAAAAAACTTGCTGCGTAATGCAATATACTTACCTACATTATATATATAATGTAGGTAAGTACTTACTTAATGTCATCCCGTCTAAAGAACGTTTCTCAGTCTACTGGATAATGTAAGTACGTACCTAGGTACTTGCTTTCTCATAACTGATATCTATAGTAACTATACATTCACCTTATTACATAAAAAAAACAACCGACTTCCAAAAAAATACTACAAAGTGAAAAATAACTTTAATTTCGGAAGTCGGTGTCTGGTTAAAATGAATTTTCGTTTTTTGCCACCGACTTCTGAAATTAAAGTTATTTTTCCTGCTCATCACCTTTTACAAAATATTGCTTTTCCCGATACAAGGACGCTAATTGTTGAGTAGTTCTCTCAGTAAGGAACCAGGAGAACTGGAACTGATGGTGAAGTCACCATCAGCTCCACTTCAACATATGTATTGTATGAGTATAAATTGCTTAGCAATAATCGAATCGCAACCCGTAAAATACGTATTATTGAGTAGTTCCGATGGCCATCTGTGGTCTACCTTATCAGTTCCACTTCACTAAATGGTGCTTCCCGGGAGCAAATGCACGAGTTACTATAAAAAATACCCAAATCGTTATAGGTGTGCCTATAAAAGTTGAAGGTTCCCCTAGATTTCTCTGGGATGCCATCATAAGATCCTGCTTTCCTTATCATGGTACCACCCTTGGGATATCTCCTTTCCAACAAAAAAAGAATCATCAAAATCGGTTCATAAATGACGAAGTTATCCGAGAACACATATAAAAAAAATATATACGGTCGAATTGAGAAACCTCCTTTTTTTGAAGTCGTTAAAAAATACCTAGACTTGCTTCAAGATATAAACAAAATGAATATCTTTTTGGTTGATATTTACTCTATTCTACGTACAAAAATACTACGCACACCTTCCTAGGTAATTTACCATCAAGTAATAGGTACCTGTCCTTTACTTTCAGCATTCTTGGGTACCTACCTTACTTACCTACAGTCCCTACTCTTAAACCATTATTTTTTGTAGCAAAAAGATAGGTACTTACCTATACTATCCCTTATCATCTTCATCATATTGATAGTATTGATAAGCACCTATGTACTTATCTTATCGTAATAAGATCTAACTAACTAGACATAGACAATCAAGATCTACCTTGTAACGTTTTGTTTTGTAATTTAGTTGAGGACAAAAGATCAGATTTCGTCATTTTAGGTAGGTTTTACCTAATTGGTGTAAAAAAAAAACGATTGAGGTTCCAACTCATGATTCATTTTAGGAAAACTAGCGACCGGCAGCTTCGCACGGTTTTTACGACTTGACAAAATTTCGAGATTTATTTAATAAATTTATTTTTATTATTATGGGAGGTAGGCACTTCAACGACTTACTCACTAAAACATACACAAACAAAAATCCTATACAGTTTTAGGGTATTGTGAATTCACAAACCTTTCGATATAAATTCTTTAAATGAAGGTGAAAACCACATCAAAATCCGTTGCTTTGTTTTCTAATACTTTGTAGAAGGTTCTTACGGAAAGAAAAATTAAGAAAATTGCGCAAAAATTTCAGAAAACTTAACGACTATTTTAACTTCGCGCGTTTACATTAGAATATTCATAGCTAAGACAGGACAACGTCTGTCGGGTCAGCTAGTTTATAATAAATATGTATGTATAGATAGTACATAGATTTATAAGCTGCCAGGTTCGATTCGAAACCACCAGAAACACTGGCAGTGTTATTTCTCCGTCTAACATAAAATCAATAAAACCATTGCCAATACGTATTGAGAAAAACAAACAAATAATTAATCATAGGTTCATTTATTTGTCACTTTATGTCATGTCACCATCACCAATGGAAACTGTAAAAAGATCATCAATCATCTCTAAAAACTGAAAAATACGAAGATATTTGACAGTTTCTACACCGTCTACGAGTCTACGTCCTTCCTAGACACGATAGACAGGGAGACTAAATTGACAAGTGAAAATGTTAAAATGACCTTTAAGATACCTACTGTGTAAGCTAGTTTGACATTTGCAGTTGAGTCTTCGAGATTAAAAAATGCACTTTAGGTAGGTACGAAAAAAATACGACTCGACAGGGCAAACGAATGCCATTTTCAATCACTAGTTAATTTGAATTGAATTAATGATCAAAAATAAAATTGAAAACCGGCTTACCAATACCTACTTAGCTATTTTTCGTGATTTTTCAAATAAAATATTGAAGGTAAATAAGTAAAAAGAAATTTTAACTGTTAAGAATTTGAACAGGTAACTTGGTTTATAAAACCAAAGAAGGCCGGTCTGCTCTTATTGAATAGCTTCACTTCACATGACAATAATACCTACGTAGTCTTGTTTTTTTACACGCGGTAGACGTGTAAAAACGGTCTGCACCAAATATCTAGTGATCTAGAAAACGTTGGACATAAAATCTTAAAAATGGGTCATATTTTTACACATAATCTAACTTCCCGCGTGATTCACAAACAAATGCGCGTGTGTCTATTTACAATTCCGTTTAGGTCACCACATGTTAGAGAATTGAGGTGGATTTGTGGATTATCCAGATGTTTTTATGAGCCCAAATTTTTTACGCAAACATTGATTGCTTACGGGACGTAAGGCGACAAAATGAGAGCGTCAAATCCTTGTGGCGGGCGTCACGTTGTTCAAATATAATTTAATCCTCTAGTAATTGGACGACTATAAACGGCTACAGAGTCAAATACTAATATCTAGGCTAATAACTGTCTAGATAACCCAATTAGTATATTTTGGAATGCGTCCAATTAGTACTAATACTTAATATAATAGGTACGAGTCGATTTGTGTCACACATAGTCAAAATCAAAGGACGACTGACAAGTGCTTTAGATAATAAATAGGCAGAGATTTAGTGAAGTATATTTGAAGGTCTCCAATATAATCGATAATGAAATTATTGTCAAATTGACTTAGAACCAAAAATTCGAAGTTGGTGATATCTACCAACCCGCATGGTGGATTACGGGCCACTCCCTCTCACAGACAGGAGTCCTGAGGACCAGCACCCTAATTGCGTAACACACTTATCAATCTAAATCTGAATGAAGCATATTGCTAATCTTTTGCTTCATATATGGGAATTTGTCTGCTCAGCAACTTAATTAACGCAATAAATGTTGTGGAACTGTCTTAATGCCATTCCTACTGTAAATGTGTTACGCAATTACCCCGACGAGTTCCAGGCTGATTTCACTGTACCTATATTCAAGTCTACATGCACCATAACTATGTAATTATTGTGCTATTACTCGTATAATTAAATTTATATCAAACACAGTTTATTAGTTAATCAATATTTACTCGCTATCTAAACTATAAAGTATTGCTACGACCCGTGCAGTCGTTACGACCTTTCCTTATTAAATAAGAGAAGAAGAAAAATAGGTTATCGGAACTGCGTATATGATACTGTGGATATGATAGTACAATAAAAACTTTTTTACAAAAAAATACAATCGACTCCCAAAAACAACACTACAAAGTGAAAAATAACTTTAATTTCGGAAGTCGGTGTCTGGTTAAATGTATTTTCGTTTTTTGCCACCGACTTCCGAAATTGACTTCTCTTTGTAGTGATGTTTTTGGAAGTCGGTTGTATTTTTTTGTACAAAAGTTTTTATTTTTCACTTTTCAGTTGTGGTACCTACCCCACACAAATTCAAATACCACTAACTGCAAAACAAACTAGAACATCATCCATATAAAAGTGGGGAAAAAATACGTATTATTGAAGCTAACTCAAAAACTACCCAAGCAAAGTTAATCAATTTTATATGGGACCAACTTTGATGATACCCTCTCGAATAAAACAAAACATTTTTAAATCGGACGACTCTGTAAAAAGTTATGTGTGGTCATACATAAAAAAAAAAAAAAAAATATACGTGTCGAATTGAGAACCTCCTCCTTTTTTTTTCGTCGGTTAAAAAACAATAGATCAATGCATGTCATGAACTCGTGAAACGATGAACTAAATGAACCATGAGACATTCAATTGTCGACGGTAACGTTGAAGCATTTGATACAATATCCTTCGTGATCATCAAATTGAATTAAATACCTGTTAACTCTATTAGACGATACGGGCTCATAATCGTTTCTATTAGTCGATTCATCATAATCGATTCATTATTCTGTTTTCTTAGATTCTAGTTACACCTGCTGTAACATCAAACGGTAGTTTCCACAGTTCTTCCGCGAACTTTTTCTCAGTCTATTCAATCAATTTTTTGTCACCAGCTACGATAATTGAAGTTCGGTTAGTGTAAGGTCATTAATTAGTGGTATCGATGGGAACTGCCGGATGGTGAGGTTCATCAAATTATTGTGTTAGTTCCGATGCCTGATTGCATTAACAGAGTTATGGCGAGCAATGGAGCGCGAGATGACGCATGATCCAGTTTCCTCGGCTGCTGTAAATGTCGACGTTATGTCTGAAAGAACGAGTAGGATGGGAATTTACTCTATTGTGAGAAAAATGTGGGTTAAATTTGCCAAAAACAAAGGTTTTGTCTTTTGTGAAAATCTAGATGAAGAATCAATAAGATCGGAAGACTTTCGACCTTATAATTTGACTAGTTCGTTATAATAAATAAAGTGTTTACCATGTCGCGGAAGTTAGAAAATCGATAGAAATGAGGTAACTACGGTGCAGTAGCCACTAGAAAGCAATTACGGCCCCATTACCGTCTTTTCAAGTGAAACTACAAAAGGTGGCCTTTACTGCCGCCAATGTCGGTTAAAACTGCATATCTTTCAAGGCGTAGAATGACTCATTCTTACTGTATTCGTTTTAACCTCTTTGGCACTGAGTAATATTAAGACTAATATTGGGAAAATACTTCGTCTTTATTTTAATTTCAATGATCTCTGACCTCCTGTTCCTGTTGCTGAAGTCTACAAAATAAACATCATTATAAAAACTCAGAATGTATGTGGGGCAATATACATATAATATCATTGGTATGGGGTGATGAAATAAGATGGTAGAAGATTTGCTTACTAATAGTAATATTATTTTTAACGAGTGCGTTGCCCGACCTACAGGCGGATCAAAAATATATTTTTATTGGATTAAAAATACGAGCCGAACACCCGCAGATGTTTATTCAAGGATAATTTATTAGAAAAGTTCTGTCTTACAGCTAAGTGTACCAATATTAATCGATCGTTGAACTTCATTGAGCTCGTAAAGCCACTCTTTTGATGAATGGCTTTCTTGAACTTTCGCCTGAAGATTATTTATATCCACAAATGAACTAGGCTCTAAAGATACCAACATCTCAAAAGTTATTTGTACATAATAATATCATCCATCATTCATCATCATCTTGAAATCTTTACTTCGCATTGAGCCCGCAAGCGTGACCGGTCGCAATTGTTAGGTAGATTATCACATTGTAGCACATGTTCAGTTAAATTGGATTACGATGGCTGTCTAGCTGATTTAAGCCACGGCTTACGAGTAGTGTCAAATAGACGAGCATGCGCACCAATGACTGTGGTTTAATTCTCTTTGATGCGCACACAAATATTGTTAAATTTTATTGCATCTCATAGTTTTCGTCACTATTCCGATTCTTCGACCTTCGCAGATACAGTTCCAAGTAGTCATTGATATGCTTGCGTGTGTTAGACTTTCCTAAGATGTAGAGACATCAGCAATCAAGGTATAGTGATTAAAAAACATGTTGCCGGTCACGTATATGGCACTCCTCATATCGAATATGGATAATGCAATCCCAACGCAATCCCCGCTACCGGCGGCCATGTTGCAGCCGCCATATTTGTGAATCATGCGCACGCGTGGACCGCTGGACTCTTTATTATCTAAGGATGCAGTCTTGAAGACAATGCGTTTTGTCATTAAATGTTAATAGAGTAATTAATGCATCCCTTGTTGTAACTACATTGAGGAGCTCGTGGCTAAGTAATAACAGCCGCACGGGTCGATCCATCAGGTTAAGTTACGCTTGCCGGTGTTGTCCGTGGATGGGTGACCATATTTACATACCAGGACTCCTCCGTGCCCCGGAAAGCACGTTAAGCCGTTGGTCCCGGCTGTCATTCGTGGATCTTTGACAGTCGTGACGGGTCGTCAGAAGCCCGAAAGTCTGACAACCAGTCTTATCAAGGGGTATCGTATTACCCAGTTACTGGGTTGTGGAGGTCAGATAGGCAGTCGCTCCATGTAAAATACTGGTATTCAGCTGCATCCGGTTAGACTGGAAGCCGACCCCAACATAGTTGGGAAAAGGCTAGGCAGATTGATTGATTGTTGTAACTACATTGTTACGTGCGTGTGTATTATGTAGTGTATATCTTAAGTTGGCTGCGTCTTCATCTCCAGTTATCAGCTAAATACTTTCTTGGTTTCTAAGTTATTTATTGAAATACTTAACATTCAAATGTCCACTGGAAATTACAGAATCAAGTCAAGGTCCTGTTAGAATTCTATTAGAATAATTTCAAAATAATTCAAAGTGTCAGTAAGAAGGTTTCACTGTCTGAATTATTGTCATGATAGCAAGACAATCTGTGTAAACTCCTAATGCCAAAGAAAATCAAAACATATTCTACAACAGTCCTGAGAAAGGCTTATATATTGTAATGAGATTTATGTATCGTGTGACATGTGAGCATTGCTCGGGATTCCTCGTGCTCTGATTTGATTAATGCCATGTACGTGATGCATGCTTTGCAAATCATTGGCCCGTTGGTGGAATAACTAAGTAGGGATTTCTTTTGGCATTTGTGAAACCAGTTTAATATTAAAGATTCATAACATTCATATAGAGACATTTTTATATAGGCTCGCGTCAAACGCGTTTGACTACCATGTCTTCGATGCTAAGTGATGCTGTTGATGATAATGCACGCTTGCCTAGAAGCAACTTATTTCCTAAGACTTGGAAGACTCCCAGGTTGTAGACTCCGGCAAATTGTCATAGTTGTTCACTTAATTTAATTATGTGTAGTGCCAACCGCATCGTCATTATTACTTGAGACGACTTCTCTTACGTCTTGATCTAAGAATAGAAATAGTGCATTTGCTTTGACAAGTAAACCATTACAATTACTTGAATTGAAATATGACATTCGGTTTAATTTGTGTGCTTCTGATAATTTTCTCCTTCCTCGTGCAGGCGACGTTACGTTCATAGTTTTGTAACTACTTCTACGGAGTCAATTGACTGATTTGTTTTGTTTGTGTATTGCCTTCTTCAAATGTTGCTTGTAGCCACAGTATCTGACTATCTGAAAATAATAGTCAATGACAATATCAGTATTGTGATCGACTATTATTTTGAGAGTACGATTTGCAGTGCAGACTGCAGATTTGAAGAAAATGGCTCGGCAGATTGCAAATGGCGGCCGTAGTTAATTGTTACTATACTAGCTTTTACCAGCGGTTTCGCCCGCGTGGATTTCGGAGACTATCCCACGGGAACGTACTATCGAGATAAAAAGTATCCAGGTTTTAAACTGTCTGTGTACCAAATTTCATCCAAATCCGTTCAGTCATTTTTGCGTTATTGAGTAACAAACATCCAAACATAGAAACTCATTTTTGCCCGCGGCTTCGCTCGAGTGGAGGTCGGAAATTATCCCACGGGAACGTAAAAAGTATCGTTTTCCGTAATCCAGGTCATGTTCTACCCATGTGCCAAATTTCATCCAAATCCGTTCAGCCATTTTAGCGTGAAAGCGTAACAAACAAACTCACTTTCGCATTTATAATATTGGCTAGTATTATAAGTAGGATACTGATCAGAAATACTTACGTACAATTTTCTATTGATTCAAGATATTTAGAACGTCTGCGTCGTCTGTATTTTTATTCAAAATCGATTGTCATTATACGTATTCGGCTGGTTTCAATAAAAAGACCGATGCAGACACTCTTAAAAATATCCTTAAGGTTATTTGAGGTCGTTTCGATAAGCAATAAATTTATATTCTGTCAAAGAATTTCCTTGTTCCTTTTCGTCTACAAGGACTCAATGAGAGGTTATCAGAAAGGACCTATTCACCGGGTTTTCCAATTAATTCTATTAAGATTGGAAAATCTTTGAGCACCCGGTATGATGAGCAATTTCTGCTTTCGATCCAAAGTCTTTGTGTTTTAACTGGCGAGAATGTGTTATTTTCTAATTATTAGTTTACTAGCTTTTGCCTTTGGCTTCGCTCGCGTGGATTTCGGAAATTATCCCGCGGAAACCTACTACCGAGTTAAAAAGCATCTTAGGGCCAATTCTCGTAATTAAAAACGTTCAAATTCAAGTCGCAATGTCAGCCAGCGACAATCAAATGTCAAAAATGTAGGCAAACTCTATACAATTTTGACAGATTGAGACTGAGATGAGATTGCGAACGTTGTTATAAAAATACGGGAATTGCCCCTCAGATGTGTTAAGGACGCTGTTACAAATGGGTAGTCAAATCAATACTTTTTTAGACAAAAGTATGTTTATTAAATGAAATGCTTTACATTCTTAAAATGTTTTTTGGCCAAACTGTCAAAGCCAAAAAGCCAAAGCCAAAGTAATCCTACTAATATTAATTAGTAGGATTACTTTTAAGTAATTATGTTTCTGAATAAATTTAATTTCTCTTCTTGATGTTGGGATGTCAAGTTTACTGACTTCCAGTAATTTTAATACTGACATCGACACGCCAACATCTCCATATATTATAAGGAGGATGCGCTGTGGTAGCCCTCGAAATTCAAATTTTCTTGCGTTTTATACAATTCGCAGGTTCGTGTCAGGTTGTGTCTTGATCAAAATATGATACGCGGGAATAAAACATATGTATTTATATAATTTTAACCATGATAATCATCAATACATCTCTATAAATTAGAATTCATACAGAGTCGTTAGATTTCGTTCGTTCGAGGAATCTGCACGAATTCTAAAATTATATAACTACATTATTGTTTTATTCCCGCGTATCATATTTTGATCAAAATACAACCTGTCACGGACACCTACGAATTACAAAAATCCCAAAAAAAAAATTAATTTCGCGGGCTACCACATCGCATCCCCCTTAATGTTTAATTGCCTACTAGGACTCAGTTTGTTCCTTAATTAAACTTTTGAAACAAAATTTTTAATTGTGTTTACCGTAGGTACACAGTTCGGACGCTATCTGCCTAGCCTTTTCCCAACTATGTTGGGGTTGGCTTCCAGTCTAACCGGATGCAGCTGAATACCAGTATTTTGCATGGAGCGACTGCCTATCTGACCTCCACAACCCAGTAACTGGGTAATACGATACCCCTTGGTAAGACTGGTTGTCAGACTTTTGGGCTTCTGACGACCCGTAACGGCTGTCAAAGATCCACGAATGACAGCCGGGACCAACGGCTTAACGTGCTTTCCGAGGCACGGAGGAGTCTTGGTATGTAAAGATGGTCACCCATCCACGGACAATCCCGGAAAGCGTAGCTTAACCTGATGGATCGACCCGTGCGGCTGTTATTACTTAGCCACGAGCTCCTCATAGTTTATTAATGACCGCCGTTCAATTTCCTGGTGTTTTACTGTCGATAACAGCATGGAAGCTGCGGCAGTTGCTCGATATCCGATAATGTCGCAATAAAACTGGCTCGAGCCCAGTTTTAAGCTTTATCCTATACAGGTCAATGGTTTCAGTGTATCCGATGGGTTGAACGACACCGCAATGATCTAAATCGGTTGACCGAAATATGTTCGGTATTCGATACCACCACAAACATCGACAAAATGCGCGGGAGCTCAGTACTCACATTTTATTCACGAAATGTATGTAAACATATACAATTTATAACTGTCTGACCTATTTGCGATTCTAGAAATCTATAATTCATATACACACATCCGGCCTTATGCACTAATGAAAATGATTCATGCTGAGATTCATTTGTGCAACTCTTCAGTGAATTTTAAGCGAATGTCTCATTAAAATTTCAACTTTTAATTTCAGTAACAAACTGTTATGAGAGCCTTTCGAGACTCGAGTGACTGTTCAAACAGAATAAAAACCTTGCGAGAAAAAGTAACCGAGCGCACTCTCGTTGTAGCCAATATCATTGAATTTGAATATTTTATGTATGTATTCCCCTATGGTTTTCAATAAAATTGCTAATAGTGTATAGCTATTTTTTCTGTAATTTATTAAGATATTCTGCATTGAAAAAACATTATTATACTAGTCCGTGACATTTGTCATTCGGCTCAGATTCAACCTTTTGTTCGACACCTAGCAAAAGAAAAAAAAAACAATCGCCTCGAATGCCTCGAATTCAATATTCTACTATCATTCCAATAATGATGCTGCGTAGCCGAAAAAAACAAACGATTGTTTGAAAATCGAATGAGCTATTTAAAATCCGAGTTTAACAATAGGAAGCGTTGGCAAGTTCCGTTTGGTCGCGCATAAGAATAAGAAACGGTTTTTGAGTTGACTTCCTGCGATGGAGGATTATTTATAAACTAATATGGCGGCACGGAAGCACCATGACCTCGGAGCCGATACTTAAATGGAATATTGAGTAGTTGCCCGCTATCTGAAATAAATATTGGACTTAAGTGTTTATCGTACTGAAGTGGCATTAACAAACATCACTCTTGGAGGAGACTCGTCAATACACAATAATTTATTTGCATTCCACAATGTGTACTTAGGTGGTAACTTAAAATTTTATGTGATCAATATGGACCCTGTAGGGCACAGCAAAAATAGTAGGAGAGAGGAAGCTTTGAAAAACTTGGCTTATGATATCAGTCTTCTGAACGAAATCTGATGTTATTAGATATGTTGGCAACTTATATATTTTTATCATTTAAATGTTCGTCGTAAGTCTTAAGTACGTCATTTACATTCAGTGGAATACTTCGGTATTAAGGGCAAGGAAATTGTCTCTGGACTTTTGCTGATGCAGCCAGCACTATGTAGCTTTGAAAAGTAAAACAAATTTGGAATATCCAGATGATTTATTAATACAGCAAAATGAGGATGAAAATAGGTAATTTTTATGAATTAGGTATATTCCCACAAAGTGGGGGTAGATAAGAAAACCTTAATTGGCTTGTGATTAAATTAATTAAAACTGGCTCGTTATTATGTACTCGTAAATAATGCACTAGAAAAAAAAAACAATATACGTGTCGACTTGAGAACCTCCTCCTTTTTTTCGTCGTTTAAAAAATATAGGTGCGTTCGTATCAAGACTTTCGTCACAGAGAAAATATTTAGCATCAACTAATGAGAGGCAGAATAATTTTTTTTCTGGTGAAAATAGATGCGTAAATGCACTGTAATTTTTGTTATCATTAAAGATACCTACCACTCCCAAATTTCACTAATGTTAGTAGAAGCACAGGTAGAAGGTGAGCATATTATTCCGGAGTGTCACGACCTTGAAAGAGTTCCATAATGAGACAGACTCGTATTCGTGGCAAGTTTCCAATCCAAAGTTGAGACTGAAAATTGCAAAAAGACTGATGTTACGAAATAACAACGCACCAGTTCACCCATATTTGGCAAGTTTTATTTATGTACCAGTTAATATTATGTATTCTGTGGTCCCAGGTAATAAGGGAGCCTAATACCGTCAACCGGACACAAATACAGACTTTGTTCTGCTACTGAGAATTAATGGAAAACCCAACAACACTTTGTCCGACCATGGTACCGAAATCACCTCAAGTCCCATGAAGGCTGCTATAGACGGACTGCACCGCAGCAACCGCACGTAGTCGGTATATTCAACTGCATGTAGTTCTACGTTCGACTTCGTACGTACGACTATATGCAGTTAATATCGACTCCACACTTTCTTATATCTATGACGTCACACGATTGCAGCCGACCGCGTGAAGTTGATATCACGACTGTACGACTATATGCAGTTAATATCGACTCCACACTTTCTTATATCTATGACCCCACACGATTGCAGCCGACCGCGTAAAGTTGATATCACGACTGTACAAAGTCGAACGTACAACTGCATGCAGATGTATACGTTCGACTTCGTACGTACGACTATATGCAGTTAATATCGACTCCACACTTTCTTATATCTATGACCCCACACGATTGCAGCCGACCGCGTAAAGTTGATATCACGACTGTACAAAGTCGAACGTACAACTGCATGCAGATGTATACGTTCGACTTCGTACGTACGACTATATGCACTTAATATCGACTCCACACTTTCTTATATCTATGACCCCACACGATTGCAGCCGACCGCGTAAAGTTGATATCACGACTGTACAAAGTCGAACGTACAACTGCATGCAGATGTATACGTTCGACTTCGTACGTACGACTATATGCAGTTAATATCGACTCCACACTTTCTTATATCTATGACCCCACACGATTGCAGCCGACCGCGTGAAGTTGATATCACGACTGTACAAAGTCGAACGTACAACTGGATGCAGTTGCTGCTGTGCATATATCGGCTACGTGCAGTTGCTGCTGTGCAGTCCGTCTGATGGCAGCCTGGGCGAGCCTAATACCGTCAATCAATCAATCTGCCTTTTGATTGGCTTAATACCGGCAACCGGCCACAAATACAGACTTGAGAATTAATGTAAAACCCAACAACACTTTGTTCGACCATGAAATCGAAATCAGGACCCTCAGGCTCTGCAGCTACCCTCGCGATCACAAGATCAACGAGGCAGACGAAGTTAGAACAGTAACTTCAAAACATGACTGTAATTATCCTATATCTGAAAGCCGCTGTTGGACTTTTAACGCTAGACTCAGCGCCGAAAGTTGTAAATCCAACAGTGCGCTTTTATTTAGGCATTCATTTAGGTGTAATAAAACGGACAATAGATATACACAAGCAAGTATAAATTTATGTTGAAATTAGGACATTTCAGATATAGGTCACTACACATCCACGTATCCACCGCATGGCTGCCTTCTGCAAGGTTTGAATCAAAAGTCCAAATGAACCATTTGGCATGACACATGGCAGTTCTCTGCCAACAGACACGGTACAGAGCTTTCAATCTACATTTTAATTTACATCGATTGTTGCATTCGTGATGCTTCGTCAATCTTCGTTGTTGCTGATTGCGTTTACAAAACATTTTTGACATGTTGTATCTTTATCTTTGTAAATGGGTCGTGATGACGGCGTTATCCGTTTTTGTTGATGGTGCACTTAAGAAGGATATCATTTTAGACATTTCAAATTCTCGTATCGAAGAATAGGACTGAATTTTCAACATCTCCCTAGTCAGAAATCTAATTTGCATTAGAACTCTCACTGCATTAAAATTCTGCCCTGCTAATGCTACTGCCCTGGCGGTTAAGAGTATGTCCTGCTCACTCAAATGTCTCGCTGGTGGTGGCGTGTGTGTTGGATCATTAAGTTCCCTCCAAAATGGTTGAGCTAATTGGTGCTGATCCATACGTCATGTTCGTGAACGGGCGCCGTCAGTTGGGACTGGTCGTCTCTTAGCTGCCATGGCTTATTTTTAATTTAGTTGTTTTGGTTTTATCTTTTTATTACGGACGCTTTTTAACGTGCACGTCTTTCTACATTGTTCTCACATGTATATTTTCAACATGAACGATGTAACCAATATTTTGTAAAAATATTTTGATTGAAAAGAGTGTCCGTGGAGTTTCTTGCCCGTTCTTCTCCATAGGGATCTACTACGCTTTGGAATGGGCAACTAGCTTCATCTTTCTGACTGACCAACCCATTGACAATTCAAAAATGCCTGTAATTGGTTTATTTGAAATATTTATTTCAAATAAACCAATTACAGGCATTTTACAGGCAAAAAAGGTATGGTCAAACTCAAACTCAAAGCATTTGCTTTGAGTTTGAGTTTGACCATACCTTTTTTTTTTTTTTTTTTTTGTGGATGGGAAATCATCAAATGACTTCTCCCGCTCTGGGCAGAGCGGGAGGGCGTGTCAGACTTTTACTGACTAAAACCCACCCATGTTCCTTCAGTTTGACCATACCTGAGTCCCTAATGAGCATCGCACTTATATCATACTCACACATAAAGTAATACATACCATCATAACGGTCGACGTTAATGTAATTTTAGGAATGCTAATTACATCGTCTACTTTTAAACTTCCACAATGCAACTGCGTGATACGATTAAAAAATACTGTTTCATTAACTTAAAGGATATTTGGCCACAAGAGACGCAATTGCTTGGTTCAATGCTTTCATGTACGGTAATGTATAATATGTTTGCAAATGCATCAATGTTGAACCTTGCAGGAGCGGCTTTGTGATGTCCCCAGGTACTTTGTATTGTATTGAGAATCAACACGAGGGTTGTTTAATACTCTTCTTCCTTTTCATCATTATCTTTAAGTATACATCGTTCTTATAAAAGGATATCTACTTATTTTATTTTCATTACATCAATGAATAAGAGGCGGCAGCTGCGTAATTCTTTTTTTTTTTATAAAGACCACTTGTTGCTATAATAACTTTCTCTGATTCGGTTATCCTTGAGTCATCTTTGTGGGATATTCGATTTAAGATCAGGTACTTACAAACGAATGTTTACCCAAATATTTTAATATTTGGTCCATGGTCAAACGTTACCTACGTTTGACTATGGTATAATACATATCTATTCAGTAAAAATCTCACCGTGTGAACTTAGGTGGTGTCAATAGTTTCAATCCCTAGCATCAAGTAAAGTGACAGATAACAAGATAGATACATGGCTGACGCTATAAAAGAGGCCCTCCATAGACAATACCCCATGAATCCCATGATAAATAATCTACAATTTGTCTAGTCTAACCGGATGCAGCTGAATACCAGTATTTTACATAGAGCGACTGCCTATATGGGCTCCACAACCCAGTAACTGGGTAATTAGCCTTGGTAAGATTGGTTGTCAAACTTTCGGGCTTCTGACGACCCGTAACGACTGTCAAAGATCCACGTATGACAGCCGGGACCAACGGCTAACGTGCTTTCCGAGGCACGGAGGAATCTCGGTAAGTAAAGATGGTCACCCAACCACGGACCAACCCCAGCAAGTGTAGCTTAACCTGATGGATCGACCCGTGCGGCTGTTGTTACCACAAGACCACAGATAATCCTAGGTACTATTCTAGAACACACTACCTAAGTTTTTACCTAAGAATAGACCGGCTGATAGACGCTGAACGCAAATGATCCTCCACCCACCCATAAAAAATAGTAAGTGCCATAATTTTACGACAAGCAGATGATACATCATTGCAAGCCCAGCATGTGGTATGTTTTCAGCTTGTCTCCGGGAGACGCAATAAACCGGGTGTGGTGACAGGGTGGCACTAACGCACTTATACCATACTTAGATATGTTTGACAGTCCTTTGATGGTACTACTAGTTGGCACAAAATGTGTCTGGCTAAATTAGTTCAAGAACAGTCCTAATTGTATAATTAGATGCGTGATGCGTGACTTCACGCTTCACGGCGCTAATTATAAGATTGACGATAAGTATTGAGTAATTTTGAAGATACTCTTCAAAATTATACAACGTGCCGCTGCAATGACGACATTAAATTGACACGTGTATACGGTTCCGCGATTTGGTTTTATAAAGATATTTTAATTTAATTAAGCATTATTATTTATTGATTCATTTACAATTTTCTAAAATAGCATCATGAAGCAAACCTGTAGCGCAGAGATGAAATTAAAACGAACGAGAAAAAAAAGGCCACGCCACTCGAGTTTTTTTTCTGGGGGTTTTGCAAAAAAATCATTCATGAAACTACTTACAGGTGGGTCAGAACAATAGACAAACGATGAACAAATAAAAGTTTCGGTCAATGACCTTTTAACAGCTGGCATAGAACAATAGCTTCATGAATGAGTCCTTTAACGTGATCCTGATTTTGGTTATTATTATTATTATTTTTTGGTTGTTTTTCTTTTTTTGTTTGTAATTTTTTTTTTCAATTTACGAATCATTTTATTTTATTATAATTTTTATGATTACTGGCCACTAGCCCTACCTGTGTCTTTAATTAATGTCGTAATAGCGGCAACACGTTGTTTAAAGTGACAATACCTTCAACTGTCATGTTACTTGTAGAAACGCAATCAATTGACAGACTATGAAATGGTGAATGAGTCTATATATGAGGTGAAATTACATTCACATGTTTCTCTTCTTTGTTATGGAGTTGAGATCTATATAGAAGTAATATAACATACCACAGAGACTGTGATAATACTGAGCACGTAAGTACAATACCTACAGTTTCCAATGTTTCCATAATAATCGCCGCATTCAATACAATAAAACAGTGTAACAATATAATTTTCCAGTGACATTGTCTCTTCTCATTTTGTTCGCAATTGCACAAAGCAATGGCGCATACTGGCTAGTTGCCATCAATTTACCTCTAACTGTATGCCATTCGTTTAACCGAGTAAAGTCGGGAACGATCTCATCTTCTTGGTATTCCTTTCAATTAACGAGTACTGGATCTTTTGTTTAGTTAAAACTGACTTAGGGCCTATTTCACGATGTCCGAATAGCCACTACTTACCGATTAAATTTAAAAATGGAACAGAATTTGTATGAATTATTCCTAATAAAAGTTTTAAAAAAAGTTAGTGGTGAAACAGGCCCTTAGGGTTAATTTGACCAAAGTCGGATATTCTTTTAACCGTGGAATAAAATGGACGACTGACAGTTGTTGTATGGAGAAACTGTCAAAAATTCAAAATTTATTCTAAAGCTGTGCGTTCACGGTTAGTCCATTTGGATTAAATCAAATGGATGGACGCCAGGCCATTTCGTCGCCCGGCGTGATGCCACGGCCCACGGTTTTCGCACTCTCAGACAAATGGCGCGAAGCAAACGGCGTGAGGCTATGGATTACGGCGCGCACGGAAAGTCCGCCACACCATCACGATCACGCCACACGCCACGCCACGCCATTTGGCGCGATGGACTGACCGTGAGTACCCAGCTAAAGATACACTGGCTGGCTGGCTGGCTTATACTGGGTATAAAGTTTGATCGCGGCGATGTTTCGACCTGTCTATAAGAGTTTTTTTTTTAATGAAATCCTCAGTTGGAAAAGTTAGAATGCTCATAGACAACTTCTATAATTATATACATTTACAATTTTACGTGTTATAAATTAATTAAAAATTACGCTTGCCGGGGTTGGTCCGTGGATGGGTGACCATCTTTACATACCGAGACTCCTCCGTGCCTCGGAAAGCACGTTAAGCCGTTGGTCCCGGCTGTCATGTCATCTTTGACAGTCGTTACGGGTCGTCAGAAGCCCGAAAGTCTTACAACCAGTCTTATCAGGGGGTATCGTATAACCCAGTTACTGGGTTGTGGAGGTCAGACAGGCAGTCGCTCCATGTAAAATACTGGTATTCAGCTGCATCCGGTTAGACTGGAAGCCGACCCCAACGTAGTTGGGAAAAGGCTAGGCAGATTGATTGACGTATTATAAATTAAATTCGGATTTCGTGTTTAGGTGTGACCGCCATTTTCTTCAAAACTACACAACGGATTTTGATGCAGTGTCCCAACCACACGGTTTTAAAACATAAATCTCGATGTTTTGTCAAGTCCTAAAAATCGTACGAAGCAGGGGCGGGTTGCTTAGCTAGTGAAAAATAAATCAGGGATAATGTTTTTCAGTATTCCTCCCTGCTACCTTGACCAGGTCACTGATCTGATACTCTTGCACACAAGCACTATCAACTCAATGTAATTACTTGGGCACTATATCTGTATTAAATTATTATCTGTAATTAAATACAGATGTAGTTCCCAAGTAATTACGTTGAGTAGGTCATTACCTCTTGTCTGCAGTTGAAGCTAATACATTATGTTGTCTAGTTATTTGACCGCGAGACCGCGACGCTAGAGGCGCCAGCTAGCGAATTGGCAAGACTGACTCGAGTTCATCTGCCAAACAATGTCGTCACTATTCTCAGATTGCTGTACAAGGAATATTATCACTGTAGTGACTAGAACATTATAAGACTCCCTGTGAGTTGACAACTTCATAGTTATCTTGCAACGTTGGACTTGGACTTGGCAAATTGAGAGTTGAGACCATGCTGGGACTGCATTCATGTCCAACGGATGACGGAATTTTTTTGGAAGGCTCGTTTCTATCGTTCCTCATATGAAAACTATGTTGGGGTCGGCTTCCAGTCTAACCGGATGCAGCTGAATACCAGTATTTTACATGGAGCAACTGCCTATCTGACCTCCACAACCCATTGACTGGGTAATACGATACCCCTTGGTAAGACTGGTTGTCAGACTTTTGGGCTTCTGACGACCCGTAACGACTGTCAAAGATCCACGAATGACAGCCGGGACCAACGCTTAACGTGCTTTCCGAGGCACGGAGGAGTCTCGGTATGGTCATCCATCCACGGACCGCCCCGGCAAGCGTAGCTTAACCTGATGGATCGAGCCGTGCGGCTGTTATTACTTAGCCTCGAGCGCCTCAGTTACTGATCATATAAAAGTTAATCACCGTTAGCTTAGAACCCCCATCATTAGCATACAAGAGGATATGGCTGCCCACCTTCTTGTCTTACTAATCTCTAAGTTTCCTTACGACATCTACTTATTTTGGGTTTACTATGCGACTATTACGTCACACAGCTATATCGCTATCTTTTATAATCAAACTCCAATATAACATTTCAAATGTTTTCACATATCCTCCGTAGTCATTGATAAAAAACTTTTTTACAAAAAAATACAACCGACTTCGAAAAACAACACTACAAAGTGAAAAATAACTTTAATTTCGGAAGTCGGTGTCTGGTTAAATGTATTTTCGTTTTTTGCCACCGACTTCCGAAATTAAAGTTATTTTTCACTTAGTAGTGTTGTTTTTGGAAGTCGGTTGTATTTTTTTGTAAAAAAGTTTTTATTTTTCACTTTTCAGTGCGGTACCTACCCCACACAAATTCTAATACCACTACCTGCAAAACAAACTAGAACATCATCCATATAAAAGTGTGGAAAAAATACGTATTATTGAAGCTAATTCAAAAACAAAAACTTTGATGTATACCCTCTCGAATAAAACAAAAAAAAATCTAAATCGGTCCAGCCATCTTTGAGTAATCGGGAAACATACCTACATAAAAAAAAGAATAAAAAAAAAAGGCTCCGACGAATTGAGAACCTCCTCCATTTTGAAGTCGTTTAAAAATAGCTTCCAACAATCCTCTAGTTAACTAGGACAACTTCAAATGTATCTCGCAAGAGCGCTGGGTAGTATTAGCAAAGATTAAAGGATCGACATGACAGGTAGAATGCGCGGCTTACACAATCCTACGTTGGATAGACTATTAACTGGCTTGTTATATCTGTTCGCTTAGTATTTCATGTAAGGGGTTTGCACGACACGTAGCGAGGTCTTGTTGTTATGCGTAGCGCTTCTGAGTCTAATGCTTCGGCCTGCAACTGGCCTAGAGGCCGTGCGCTCATTTGGGGCATCCATAAGGTGTCGAGATTTCATATTTTCACAGTTCAGGGGCAAAATGTCCAATTCTCAAAATGTCCAATTCACAAAATGTCTAACTCCCAAAATGTCTAATCTTTGAGAACGTGGTAAATGTGTTCAATAACTCATCAAAGCGCTTTTTAACCGACTTCAAAAAGGAGGAGGTTATCAATTCGTCGGAACCTTTTTTTTTTTTTTTTTTTTAAGTTTTGTGAATGTCAAGAATGACAAACAATAAATACTATTAGAACTTCGTAAAGGTAAATATATGTTATAGTTATATGACAACATAGCTTATTTACCTTTACGAAGTTCTTTTAGTATTTTTAACCGACTTCAAAAAGGAGGAGGTTCTCAATTCGTCGGAACTTTTTTTTTTTTTTATGTATGTTCCCCGATTACTCGAAGATGGCTAGACCGATATGGATTTTTTTTGTTTTATTCGAGAGGGTATACATCACAATTGGTCCCATATAAAATTGATTAACTTTGCTTCGGTAGTTTTTGGGTTAGCTTCAATAATACGTATTTTTTCCCACTTTTATATGGATGATGTCCTAGTTTGTTTTGCAGGTAGTGGTATTAGAATTTGTGTGGGGTAGGTACCACAACTAAAAAGTGAAAAATAAAAACTTTTTTGCAAAAAAATACAACCGACTTCCAAAAACAACACTACAAAGTGAAAAATAACTTTAATTTCGGAAGTCGGTGGCAAAAAACGAAAATACATTTAACTAGACACCGACTTCCGAAATTAAAGTTATTTATCACTTTGTAGTGTTGTTTTTGGAAGTCGGTTGTATTTTTTTGTAAAAAAGTTTTGTATTTATTGTCATTCTTATGCCTTAAAAAAGCGCTTTGATGAGTTATTGAACAAATTTACCACGTTATCAAAGATTGGACATTTTGGGAGTTGGACATTTTGACAATTGGGCATTTTGACAGTTGGTCATTTTGGGATTTGGATCCAAATCCCAACATGTCCAACTGCTGCGCTGGTCATTTTGAGAATTGGACATTTTGCCCCTGAACGATTTTCACGCCTAGTTACTAGTTACCATACACGCTTTGGTGCATCAACACAAAGGTAAGTCATCTGGACGTACCTAACTCTGTCAACCTTTTTGTCCGTGGAGTCTATGTGACTAAAGTCATCGTCCTTTTTGGCAGCGGTTATAGTCGCTCATCTTCCATACAAACGTAGTATGGAGATTACTCGTCTGTTTGACGGTACTCATTTTAACGCATCTTTGGGCGTAAATAATTAGCTCCCGGAGTATGAAAATGGCAAAATTGTAACCCTACAGGGATAGATAATTTGTTCAAGAATACAAATAACTTTATTTTGTACTAGCATTGCCAGCGTGGCTTCGCCCGCGGGATCTCGGAAAATATCCCACGGGAGCGAAAATCCTTCTTTATTCCTTGTCTACATTATAAAGGGAACCTCTGTGCAAAATTTCAGCTTTCTAGGTCCAATGGTAATTAGTGACCGATACTTAAACACATGATTATACTCACGTTAACAAACAACTTTTACTATGGGACCAAACCTGAAATCGCGAAAAAAAAATCAGCTGTCCCATACATTCATGTCTGCATAACTCGTCGAAATGTAGGGATCGAGCAGCTGATTTTGTTTTTTGTGATTTCAGGTTTGGTCCAATAGTAAAAGTTATTTGTTATCATGAGCACAATCATGTGTTTAAGTATCGGTCACTAATTACCAGTCACCATATATAAAAAATAAATAAAGTAGGTAACTAAAGAGCATGCATAATAATGCATATTAACCACGTCACCAACGAGTTCGAGCCGCCGACGAGTGGCTTCTAAAGCCATAACGTTACGGTACGGATACACCCAAACCGATTTTGTCGGCCGATGGCGGACCGAACTACTCGGACGTGCATGTGCACGATACGTTTACACCAAAACCGATTTTGTCGGCCGACACTGTTGTGCCGACATCGTTGCTGGTCTTCTGTAGTTGACTGTGCGGCTTAACAGAGTGTAGACGCGTTTTTAAAATGGAGGAATTCGAAGAAATTTATCTTTTAGAAAATTCTTACCGTAATTTAATACCGTCCGTTTCGTACCGGAATTTTTCAATATCCATAGTCGTTTAGGTAGATAACAATACTGGCAGAAACACAACAGAATAAAGACAGAATGATTAGATTAAACTATAAATTCACTCAATTTGCGCTTTAGACGCCGGCAGACCGGCAGACTGGCGAGAAATTCCAACAAGTTCGAATTGATCGGCCGTTTTCGGGCGTCATCGGACGATGGCAGTTGTAGTAAGTAAGCGCTCCCTTTCATTTACATACGTTTGATTTGATCGTCCGAGTTCGGTCGAAGACGTCCGAGTAAAGATCGGCCAATATCGGGTTTGGTGTACGCGTACCGTTACAGTTAGCCGACGGACGTAAAAATATCGCGGCGGGATTTTATCGCGCACTGGATTTTCAACTCTCGTTGTTGAGGCGAGCGTTGAGAATCGAACTTAATAATAACAGAGTGCATTCTAGCGCGTCGAAAAAACACACTGTTGGATTTTCAACTCTCGGCGTTAAACAGAGCGTTGAAAATCCAGTGCACGAAAAAAAATCGCCGCGATATTTTTACATCCGTGCGAACGTCGACTTACAGTCGTCGATAATAATCCGCGCTACCTGCCTCTGATATAAATAACCCTTCCATCGTCATTTACATCATCAATTTTAAGATGAGCTAACCTGCATAATTCGGTAAAGCAACCGTGTAATATTATGCTGTTTCTAATAGACGTGAATGACATAGTATTCTTGATGTTTGCTACAGTAGCCTAGCCTTGTATCTAATAAGATTCCGACAGCATTTAAAGTAGGCATCTAGATGCCTACTTGAATAACATGTGACATGCCTAGGCATATCGCATGATATTGTCCGATTGGTTTGTTCAGGAGAGCAGTGATGGCCCAGTGGTAACGGCCACGACTTCTGAGTTGTAGGTTAGCGGTAGCTACCGTAGGCGCGGGCTTGCGGACGACGAGTAATGGGCAGCTCGCCGTCCGGTAAGGACCAGGCCCGGGTCGACGGCGCGTTGTGTTCCACGCGCGCCTCAAAGAGATGTCAGCAGTGACGGGGTCCAATAGGGCCAAAGCCGCCGGGGTCGCGGGTAGTTCGAAAGAGATACCGTGGCCCTGGCACGGGCAACTGAAGGAACACGGGTGGGTTTTAGTCAGTAAAAGTCTGACACGCCCTCCCGCTCTGCCCGGAGCGGGAGAAGTCATTTGATGATTTCCCATCCACAAAAAAAAAAAAAAAAAAAAAAAAGGTTAGCGGTTCTAACCCAGTCAGGCGCTTTACTTTGTGAATAATTTCATCACCACTGCTCTCAAAATGGTGAAGGAAAACATCTAAGGAAACCGGCGGCATGTCCTAGAACTAAAAATTCGAAGACATGTGAGATGTCACATGCGGGTTGGTAGACTGGGCCTGCGTGGTAGATTACAGCCATGATTGCCCTCTCGAAGAGAGGAGGCCCGTGTCCCAGCAGTGGGAACATTATAGGCTGATTATGGTTTGTTCAGGAGATCGTGCTAGTGATTTTTTCTTTAATCGCTTTGGTTGGGAAACTGATTCTCTGTAGTATGTCGTTTATTGATTGCATCAATACTTGTGGAGTGACCATGGCTCGCTGACCGTGGAAACTTGTGACTTCTTGAGTAATGTTCACATAGGAAATGTCAATATTATAAAACACCATGTTGATTCCACCATAGAGACGCATACCTCAAGCTGTAACTTAAATAATGCACAGCCTCTTAAGGGGTCATTGTACTCATCATTATGAACAACTTTTACTATGGATCCAAACCTGAAATCGCGAAAAAAATCAGCTGTTCCCTACATTTATGTTCGTCAAAATGTAGGGAACAGCTGTTTTTTTTTTTTTGGAGATTTCAGGCAAAATGATGAGTTCAATGACCCCTTAAGAGGTTGTGCGTTATTTAAGTTACACCTTGTATAAAAATCTTGTGTAAAAATCTTCTAAATTGCATAGAAAAGTCAGCATTGTACAGACGCCAGCAGATCAAGCTACTACAATCTGTCAAATTTCTTTAATAGATTTTCATCTTTATTCGCTAAAGCATTAGGTTCAAGGTTGATTGGGAAAATTTGTCAGTTTCGGGTGGCTTGACCTGCTGGCGTCTGTACGTATTTTCGACTTCTCGTCATCTAAAAAAAATGTGGTCGGTGTTTTCAATCGCTCTAAGCTCTAAAGGGCCCCACGTATTACACCGGCCGGCGCGGCGGACTGTAAATGTGTGGGGCCCTAAGAACGATACTACACCTAAGCACCATTGAATCATAATCACGTCTACTAAACGTCATTATCTCGTCAATATTGCAATAGACAGCTAGGCTGCACTGTCAGAAATTTTAGCCCATCAGATGGGCGCTGTCTGACTACCAAATCCGTTTTCTGTTTAATTCATCAAATTAGCATCCAACACGTTTGTTGCATTTGCATGTTAGCCATCCACTCGATGTACACACCACACAGATACACACACACACACACACCACACACACACACACACATCACACACACACACACACACACACATCACACACATCACATCATCACATCAGGTTATACCAAACTGTCAAATGATTTTAAACCTTAAAATATTGAGAGTTAAGTTCGAAGAAAATCGAATGAGAAAATTTGACAGTTTGTAGCAACTGCAGCTGTGTATCTACTCTTTCGGTGTTTTTTTTTTGGCAGTTATTCTTAATTTAGACATTTTGAACGTAGATAATAAATTACCATTCAGCAATATACTCGTAAAACTTTCGACATTTTAGACTGCAGCCGTAATAATAATTATAATCATTCGGTGTTTTGAACATACGTGTTAAGTTATGAACATATGAGTTATGATTATGACTTTCGATATTTAAATTTTCTGTGTTTTTGTACCTATCTGTTTTAATCGGTTGAGGAGCTTGTGGCTAAGTAATAACAGCCGCACGGGTCGATCCATCAGGTTAAGCTACGCTTGCCGGGGTTGTCCGTGGATGGGTGACCATCTTTACATACCGAGACTCCTCCGTGCCTCCGAAAGCACGTTAAGCCATTGGTCCCGGCTGTCATTCGTGGATCTTTGACAGTCGTTACGGGTCGTCAGAAGCCCAAAAGTCTGACAACCAGTCTTATCAAGGGGTATCGTATTACCCAGTTACTGGGTTGTGGAGGTCAGATAGGCAGTCGCTCCATGTAAAATACTGGTATTCAGCTGCATCCGGTTAGACTGGAAGCCGACCCCAACATAGTTGGGAAAAGGCTAGGCAGATTGATTGTACCTATCTGTTTTATTTACTGACTATTGAATATAGATATTTATTCGTCTAGACTAGACCTAAATAGATCCAGTGATTTTCCAAAATATAAATCATTATTATTAAATTACCAATACTTAGAATCGCGACAAAAAATCAGCTGTTCCCTACATTTTGATGAGTTTGATAGATAAATGTATGGAACAGCTGATGTTCTTTTCGCGATTTCAAAGTTGGTCCCATAGTAAAAGTTATTCATTTCGATGGTCTAAAGCACTCCTTAATGTTTTTAGAGTTATTTTTTTCACACCATAAATGCCTATATTTACTTGTAATCACGTTCTCGAAAACGGCTCTAACGGTTTCGATGAAACTTGCATTACAGGGGTTTACGGGGGCGAAAAATCGTTATAACTTGGTCTCTTAACTGGGAAAATTCGTTTTCTCTATTTTCACCCTAGCAGAGCTCGGACGACCATTCTGCAATAGTGCAATATTTTATTATTGATTCAGTGGCAAATAGACGCAAATACTATTATACTAATACGAGTTTGATATAATTGGATAGGAACAGGATATTATTTTTATATTGTAAGACAAAAACTTTATAAACGGATCTATAGAAAACTGATGCTGACATAATTTCATGAAAAATGAGTTTCAGTAGCAAACTACGAAGGAAATAATTAATTTATGACAGTGAACCAGTGAACAGCTATTTTAGAACAACAATTTCTCATTAACCGACTTCAAAAAGGAGGAGGTTCTCAATTCGTCGGGATTTTTTTTTTTTTATGTATGTTCCCCGATTACTCGAAGATGGCTAGACAGATTTGGATTTTTTTTGTTTTATTCGAGTGGGTATACGTCACAGTTGGTCCCATATAAAATTGATTAACTTTGCTTGGGTAGTTTTTGAGTTAGCTTTAATAATACGTATTTTTTCCCCACTTTTATATGGATGATATTCTAGTGTGTTTTGCAGGTAGTGGTATTAGAATTTGTGTGGGGTAGGTACCACAACTAAAAAGTGTAAAATAAAAACTTTAAGTCGGTGGAAAAAAACCAAAATACATTTAACTAGACACCGAATTCCGAAATTAAAGTTATTTTTCACTTTGTAGTGTTGTTTCTCGAAGTCGGTTGTATTTTTTTGTAAAAAAGTTTTTTTTATTTTTCCACATGCTGGCTGAAATATGACCACCTACTGCGTTTAAAAATAAGAGAACTACACAACTCCAATATTGTCTATGTTTCTATAAAGTAAGTACATGATGATAAGTACATACACACTAGAGCTAGTTCATAACCTAATGGGTACCACTCGAACCGAAATCCTTGAATTAACAACGCTGTTAGTACTATGTACAGTCAACAAAAGAGACATCTTGGCAGGGTAGAGTAACATATTTGTATATGAATTGCTTCATGTTCAATTTTATATATATTACTTTGTTTTTGCAATACTCCTACATTGTAACACACCAACACAAAATTGTATATTGTCACGAAATTGATTATGAAGCAATTCACATACAAATATGTTAGTATACCCTGCCTAGATATCTTTTGTTGACTGTACATTGTAAATACACCAGTTACATACGTGTGATGCAACACAAATGCGTTCGATTATTTTAGGTCGATCTTATCTCCTACCTGATGTCCTATTTTAGGCTTAAAGCTGTTTAAATTGGACTTATAATCGAGTGTACACCAATGTGCTACATTAAATCTTGTGAGTGCATTGCGGATTAGGTACAGTCAACAAAAGAGATATCTAGGCAGGCTATACTTACTAACATATTTGTATGTGAATTGCTTCATGTTCAACTTCGTGAAAATATATAATTTTGTGTTGGTGTGTTACAATTTAGGAGTATTGCAAAAACACAGTATTATATATAAAATTGAACATGAAGCAATTCACATACAAATATGTTAGTATACCCTGCCTAGATATCTCTTTTGTTGACTGTAAATACACCAGTTACATACGTGTGATGCAATACAAATGCGTTCGATTATTTTAGGTCGATCTTATCTCCTACCTGATGTCCTATTTTAGGCTTAAAGCTGTTTAAATTGGGTTTATAATCGAATGTACACCAATGTGCTACATTAAATCTTATGAGTGCATTGCGGATTAGGTACATACCTAACTAGGTGGGATTTGATATTAGCTTTTTGTAACTGTTTGGAAATCATTAAACTGTTCTAG
Source organism: Cosmia pyralina (assembly GCA_946251885.1). Classification (NCBI taxonomy): domain Eukaryota; kingdom Metazoa; phylum Arthropoda; class Insecta; order Lepidoptera; family Noctuidae; genus Cosmia; species Cosmia pyralina. The sequence goes on along the minus strand of OX276342.1, from coordinate 15,624,236 downwards.
ATACAGTATTTGCTGCGAACTGACAGAATTTAGGTCGAGAGAAAAAGTTTAAAAAATATTTTTGTGTTTTTTAAACATTCGCTCGATGTCGAAAATAAATCAATTATGTACATATGTTGGACTTGGAATGTATTGGTAAATATTACACATGTTTGTCGCAAATACATTATTTGATTAGCTAAACGTTATCGGCACAAAACTCATAACAGTATTGTTGCATTGCGTTGATATGTATCGAGTACCTACGCGAAACGGGTACCAAACTCCAAAGTGCTAAACGATGTTATAATTTACAAACTGCACGACTAGGCTGGCAACGAATATTGGCAAAGTTAATTATGTTTTGGGTAATACAGGTACTATCTTTGACGTAATTTATTGGCATGTTTTTATCAACACATTGCATGCAGCCGGTCTATTTCGTAAAAATTGCACCGTGATAACCATAAATATAAGAAAGAAGGTGACAACTTAAGTGAAGTGAGCTGTCATTCCACATGATGCTATTGACACTATTGACAGTTCACCTAAGTTGTCACGGTGAAATGAAAGAATAGACCGCCAGTAAGTATTGCAATTCTAACATGATTTTTTCTGTAGTAATCATTCGGAATAATTTGTAATTTTAAGGGGTTCAAATAAGGACTTGTGAAGTATAAGACTCACAGGACTAATAGAGTAATGAAATATCCCATACGTGCTATTAACGTCAACTAATTTCGCCTGTAAAATCTTCTAACATTTTGGAAGCCATTCAAATTCTACGAAACAAAATGAAATTGAAAATTCGAAATGTGGGTGTACCTCTGCCTAACACTTTGGGGATTACAGGCGTGATGTTATGCGTGTAAAATTCTATTTCTATAATTCCCAGTTTTTCATTTAAGACGCAGATATATGCCACCGGCCTTGAGTGGTTAGCTTGCCTGTTTTTGTTCTGAGCTCACGCAACGCATGTACTATGGACGAAACTTAAGCATGCTCACTTAAGAAAATATTCCTGTGAGAGCGCAGCTAGTGACATACGAACATTGTGCGATCAAGTCGTGAGCCGTGCATGCGATTATCGCCTTTGAGGTGATCATGCGGAACTTTGGCCCATAGTAAGTTCACCCAGTAATAAGACAAATTAGACGCATTATTAATTTAGTGTACATAAAACAAAAGGTATTATATTAAAACACGTATATGAAAAGTTAAATAATTAAATTATCTTTAAAATGGTGGAGGTTTCATAAAAATACGCTTGATAGGTTTTGCGTGATTGTCAGTTTTTTTATCAGCGTTTATATAAACATAATCTAAAATATTTACATATTAAGTGATTAAGAAAATGCTCTTATTTAACATGTTTTTTTCAAAATCATTAACACTAAGTAGGTACTCGTAGACGTGATCTTCAGTTTAAAGTCATTAAAAGTCGGTTATCGGCGCCTTAAACAATATAATTAGAAGCAAATTTTGGACATAGGAAACTGACGTTCGTGTTCATCTATTTAACTCATCATCATCTTCCTGCCCTTATTCCATATTACTTGGGGTCGGCGCAACACGTTTTCTTCTTCCATTCTCCCCTGTCAACCGTCACGTTATCATTCACTCCCTTCTCTTTCATATCATTCCTCACACAATCCATCCATCTTTTCTTTGGCCTTCCTCTGCCTCTTCATCCATCGACATGTATATTCATCACTCTTTTAGTCACATGCGTTTCGTCTCTCCTCATTACATGCCCATACAAAGACAAACGATTTCCTTTCAACTTTTCTGTCACTGGCGCCACTTTCAAACTTCCTCTTATATACTAATTTCTTACTTTATCCATTCTCGTCACTCCACACATCCATCTCAACATTCTCATCTCCGCTGCATGCAATTTTTTTTTATCCGTCTTCTTCACTGCCCAGCATTCCGATCCATTTAACTTTTGTTTTTTGTTCATCTATTTCACTATTGAGGAAATATTCTCCTACCAATATATCTTGTCTTGGCACTGCTTTGGGTTTGCATCCTTGCTGTTAATGCAAGTCATCATAGAGCCAATCTTCTTCCGCATTGGCGCTAAAGATCAGATTTTGTTGGCATTGGTGCTAAAAGCTATGTCGAAAGCCTGTCTTCACATCTTGAAGTACTTTTATATGACGACATAAATAAGTGGATTTAAGATTTTCTTGTTAGACTGTCAAAGCACAATGCACCGTGGGTCAGCTTCGACCACGCTGTTCACAGGCCAATAAACTATGGATCGTTGATCGAACGCTTGCGCAAACGCATTTGAAACTGTCTGTACACATCACAGCCATTGTTTATTTTTGTTTGATCGTAAAAATATCTGTATGGCATTTAAAAATATGGAGTTAGTGCGTTCTAGAATAGACTCGCGTTGTGTCACAAATAATTTAATTCGTTGGCAATGTCTAGTGTTTACTCTGTGCCATGGCATAAGTGTTCAAATTATTTAGGTATTCTGTTTTTGTTCTAAAATTGTTTAATTTTACGAAGACTGCTGGGAGCCCGCTTTTTTGCTGAAAGTTTCCTTAGTCTTGTTTTAAAAAAACTAACGGAATACACACGGATCGGAGTACAAAGACAATTTGCATTCATCTAAAGGAAGGCGCTAAACCTTCCACGATCAACGTCACTCAAATCGTCATCGATCTTAATTAAGGATGCATTGCATGAACAACTTAAATAGACAAGACAAGACAAAGACACAAGTAAGACAAGAGACAATAAGACAAGTAGACAAGAGTAGTAGTATAAGTAGACATTGACGAATAAAAAATGGCTAGACATCATAGATATACCTACTGTTTTTTATATTCCTATGCTAGACATAAATCTGCTTCACGTTTTCAGTACCTATGTAGAAATCAAACTCAAAGCATTTATTTCAAATAAACCAATTACAGGCACTTCTGAATTGTCAATGGGTCGGCCAGTCAGAAAGATGAAGCTAGTTGCCCATTCCAAAGCGTACTAGGTCCTAATGCTGGTAGAATCACAGGGCCTGATGCTATCTGTACTGGGTATACAGGGTTATTGGTAAAACATCAGCAACCTCTTACGGGGTCATTGTACTCATCATTATGAACAACTTTTACTATGGGACGAACATGAAATCGCGAAAAAAAAATCAGATCAGAAGAGGAAATGAACAGAACAGGAGATTTTTTTTTTCGCGAATTCTGGTTTGGTCCCCCATAGTAAAAGTTGTTCATAATGATGAGTACAATGACTGGTGTTTTACCAATAACCCTGTATTCCCAGTACAGATAGCATTAGGCCCTGTGATTCTTGGCAAAGTATCGCCCAATGCCTGTTTTCACCGATGCGATTCCGAAAGGCAGCAAGCAGCATCCATCTTGTATTGAAAACAAATAACGATCAACAATTTGTTTGCCAACCATTTTTTGTCTTATTATCCACTAGCTTTTGCCCGTGGCTTCGCCCTCAAAACTAGGATAAAAAGTATCTTATGTCCTAACCCAGGTCTATCTTTGTGCCACACATCGAAATCCTTTCAGCCGTTAAGGCGTGAAAAGGTATCAGACAGAGTTACTTTCGCATATTTATAATATTAGTATGGTCACGTCACGGACTAAAAAAAAAGAGGACTCCGTGACACGCATATCGAAAATGAAGCACAGTAAGTGTCGTTTGTACAAACATGCGCCTCACGCACACATTTACATCATAGTATGCCGACCGCCATTATGTGACTTGACGCCGTCTTTGTCAAATCACGCACACATAGATCGGTAAGGTGCTTCACTTTCGATACACGTGGCGCGGAGTCCTTCTTTTTTTTCTGGTCCATAGTTCGTCCGTATGGTATGGATATATCAACCAACCAACCAACCTCAACCAACAACCAACCTTCAACTAACTACATTTCTTTAAGGATTCAGAGCACGTTTTTATTGTAGGGTCAGAGACACAGACGATAATAATTCTGGATGGTAGCATCTGATGAATGAAATATTTGGTTTGGTAATAAGATAACAGTTCTGAGTAATGTTCCTATTTGGAATCCAAGTATACAGTTTCTTTTTCAATGCAATTGCAGACAAATTAGTCATAAGCATAACTCGTAAAACGAGAGCCTTGCGAAATTATGACAATAGTGAAAGACTCATCTGGATGTTCATGCTCATCGTGACGTCACATCCAATCTCAAAATATTTATTTTCATTCAAGTCTGTCATCCTAAATCCTTTCTGAAGCTTAACATCATCAAGTCACGTAATTTTTGCATAATTGGTCACCTTTTCTGTAAAGGAACTAATAAATTAATCCTGTTTATTTCCCCACATTTAATGTCAGAAATAACTACATGAAGGGACGATGAATTCATAATACTTACGTCTTTTTTCTCGAGATTTTTGACCCGAGCGTTTATACAGGATGTATTTATAACCGGCCGCGTTATACAATGTGACAAGCATATTCGTGACATTGCTGTCATAATCTATCTGCCTAGCCCTTTCCCAATTATGGTGGAGTCGGCTTCCAGTCTAACCGGATGCAACTGAATATCAGTATTTTACATGTGACGACTGTCTGTCTGACCTCCACTACCTACTTACTGGGTAAAGAAAGAAAGAAAGAAAGAAAGAAAAATATTTTATTTGGGACACGCACAGGAAATACAGTTAAAAAAGAGCATATAAAAGTAACAAAATAAACATTAAAAAGCAAAAAAAACAAAAAAAAGAAATCAGAATAAAAAAAAAAGAGACCTGTGCGAGGCCAAAAAGGCTCCCATCTCAGCATAAAGCTGCGATATTTAAAAAATAAATACCGCAACGCTGGTATTCTGATAGGGCCTGTGTGATGCCACGGACATACCCACGGATATCAATTAAAAATAGCAAGGGGAATAAAATCAAATAAAATAAAATACAAATACTAGAATACTTGAAAAGAAAAAAACAAAAACCGTCAATAAGGTGTAAAGATCGACTCACGCTTGACGCCCGACGGTCCAACCTCACTTGTCTATGCTATAGACTATTGTCTATATTTATGACAAGCGATGAGACCATGCATGAGACGCGGGCGCAGGCGACTGGCTGTCAATGTGCATTAATGTAAAAAAGGAAGTAAAGTCACACAAATAAACAAAGAGTGAATAATAAATACGACAAGAAAATGGTGCAAATAAATAATATAAAGTATTGTTGAGTGTATAACTGAATGTGTTGTGTTGTGTAAGTCGGAAGAAAAAAGAAAAATAATCAATCACCGAGTGAAAAAACAAAGCGTTCAAAGTTAAACATGCTGCTAGGAACACAAGACTCCGCTAAGGTCACCAATACCAACTACGTGCAGACCCAGGGTGAGTTTTGACTATCAGAGACTGGTTTCCTTTTGTATTCGTAACAAGTGTTGCTTATATTTAATACTAAAAGTACCAACTGTTTTTATAGCACGAAACGGCGGTGGCAAATCGTTCCAGCAGCGAGAGGCAGCGAATTTAAAGCTTCCACGGAAAGCAGCAGTTCTGTGCGTTGAGGCCAACAGAAGGTAAGATGATGCTCTTGTTTTAATTTTATTTATATCTCGTGACCAAGTCAATTTTTGATACAAATATTCTGGTTTTTTTGTGAGAATGGTGCCAAAGAGTAGGGTAGCCAGATGAAGCTTTCTGCGATCTGACATTCTCATCAAATTACCCTTATTTAAAAATGGTGTTATATGAGATCGGGGAGGGACATTGAAACAAAATCTTGCACAGGCATTCTGCACTCGCTGGATCAACTTTTCGGTCCTACCAAGAATGCACGCACCATACACAGTGTCAGCGTAGTTCAGCTTGGATAAAACAAGTGACTCACATAGCATGACACGCATATCCACACTTATGTACGGCCGTACACGGTACAAAAGCTTAAGACGGTAAAAGCAGTTGCGCACAGCCTCCATGATATGTGTCTCAAAATGCAGGTGCTCATCAAATACCACACCAAGATTACGGGCTTCTTGCACCCTATCAATAGAACACCCATCAACCTTCAAATCCAGACTGTATCCCAACATTTTATTTAGGAAGTCTCTTGATTGGTAATACGATACCTGCTGATAAGGCTGGTTGTATACTGAGACATGGAGGGGGTCTCGATATGTAAAGATGGCCACCCATCCACGGACCGAACGCGGCAAGCGCAGCTGATTGATCCTTGCGGCTGTTATTACTTAACCACGAGGCCGCTATTCGTGACATTGCTGTATTATGTATCAATTATCAAACGCTACGTGATTACGCGATCGTGTTACATTACTTCCTAGTGTTTCACTGAAACGTTACGCTACGTAACAATGAACTTTACAGTCTGTAGGGTTGTACGGAAAATTACTTAAGTACCTTTAATTGACCGTTTAAATGTCGGACTCGAAATTTATGCGATTCTATTCAGAACAGACGTTGAAATTGTGTACAAGACTATTTGTTTTATTGATTCTCTGTAATGATTTGGGTTTTCGTGGGTAAATGGTTGTCTAAGACACTTGAATAACCTCGTTATGGATGTACAATGTGTCTGAGATAGGTGTGGCCAAAATTAAGGGTGTGGCATAGACCATATTTTGAAGATTTCTTTCATAGCCCAGTACTTACTCCACGTGTTCTTTACTCTTCTGTCTATTTTACTTTGTGCAATCTTTAGTAGAAATTAAGTGTCCCAGATAAACATATTCGTTGACCCACTCAAGGGGAATTTACAATTTAATCGATTTTACAATTATTTATTTCTGACATTTTACTAATATTTATTCAAAATTTTGATTGGAATGAATTTTGTAAATTTTGTTTTTGATTTTCTCTACTAACTGTGATAGTATTAGTACTCGTCGCGAGCTAATTAGCAGACACAATGGAAATTTTATTGTCTGCACACGTGGTGTGCAATCGACATTTTAAGAGTTACGAAAATGTAATATTAATGCATGTATTGTAATTAATAAGTAAGGGATCAATAAAATCTATTTTTTTATTATTATTATTTTTATAGACCATCTATCTGAACAACTTTCTCCAGGGGAACTACGCAATCGTGACAAAAATATCAGTCTTCCTATACAATTTGTCGGCTAGGTACTGAAGTTTTGTATGGGACGACTGATTTTTTGTCACGATTACGATGTTGGTCCCCGGGAGAAAGTTGTTAGAATTGACCTCAAAATCATGGAGTTTGAGGTCAAATCTAACTTATGGAGTTGTATTGCTGATTCTAATGATTATAACTCTGTAAAGCCATATTAGTTACGGCCGCGTCTCATATTTTAATCAACATACAACTTGACAATGACCTGCAAATTGCAAAAAACGTAAGAAAATTTGAATTTCGCGAGCTACCCTAGCGCATCCTCTTTAATGGACTGTCCACACCCTTTTTTGGCCACACCACTCTCAGACACATTGTATAACAGGTAAATGAGCTTTATATATATCATTAAATCTTAAGAACACCTTGATACTACACAAGACATCATCCTCTCATTGTGTAATTTAAATAATATTATTATTAAATATTCATCAAACATTAAAGTTACGTTTGGACTTTGAGCAGCCCTAAACATTGATTTGCGGTTATCAGAGTAGGTACGTGATTCCGTCCACCTTTGTAATATCGACCTCCTACGACCTCGCGTACTCTATTAGTTACTGAACTTGACAGGGAGTGACTTCGACTGCTATGAAGTTATGAAGGCACGTTAAAGGTTTCAACCTCCACTAAGGTTGGGCAAACAAAGAGTTTGTAACCTTTATTACACCATATCCGGGCTGAAAAAATGACGTAGTTAGATGTAAATAGATTTTTTCTATACTTGTACGGCTGCTTTTGATGATTGACTAATCAATAGTATTGCTAATTGTGTTTCTGAATAAAAAAAGAAGAACTTCGAACGACATCAAAAACCTAGCATCTACCTAGCCTAGCCTTTTCCCAACTATATTGGGTTCGGCTTCCAGTTTATCCGGTTGCAGCTGAATACCACTATTTTACATCCTATCTGACATCCACAACCCAGTTACTGGGTAATACGATATCCCTTGGTAATACTGGTTGTCAGACTTTCGGGCTTCTGACGACCAGTAACGACTGTCAAAGATCCACGAATGACAGCCGGGACCAACGGCGTAACGTATTTTCCGAGGTACCGAGGGGTCTTGTCTTAAAGATGGTCACCCATCCACGGACCAACCGCGGCTAGCGTAGCTTAACCTGGTCGATCGACCCGTGTGGCTCTTATTATTTAGCCACAGGCCCAAAAACCTAGTATATTGGTTGTAAATCACGGACAGTACTCTGATGAACTTCGTGTGAAACATGGTCCAAAAGATGGGTATTAAAATCGTCTTTCATGTCCTAGTTTTAAGGCCTAAATTGCAGCTACAAGTCTAGGTTCCTTCTTTTAATTATTTTTACTCATCTACCTGTCTGCATGGCTAGATAGGCAATACATCCAAGATTTTACAACCGCACTAGAATTCATCTAACTCTAGCAAAAAGAAAAAACACTACAGCAACAGTTTCCCACAAACTCAATCTTAACACAGTTGTTAGACATAAAAATAGCAGCAACTGGATTTCGGTCTAGTTTCCTTAAGACAAGTAATAACTCAATGTACTTTATTGATACGAAACACGCTATCTTGTCTCTGGTATTTACATTAATCCAGTATTTTAATCCAGCCCTGGATTCCAAGGACACTGGATCGATGAGATTTTTCTTCCATTCTCCTCTGAGCACATGTTCCATGTCCCTTGGGGATTTTTGTGCCATTGTCAACCGTCACCCTTTTTCATTCATAATTTTTTTTTTTTTTTTGGAACGAAGTTCTTTAAAGGCTCCTCCAAACAGGCGCTACACGCGACGCGAATTGCACGCGACACAAAGGAACCGCGTGTCGCGCGACGATCTGTGCCATTGTGTCGCGCACGATTATATCGCGTGTCGCGCCTGTTTGTGGGAGCCTTAACGCGGCTTGTGGTAGGAGTTGCACTGGCAGAAATGGTGACGTAACAAAAAAGAGTTATGCCGTCAGGTTGTCGCAACCCAGCGCTGGGCACGCCACAATTGCGGCGATAAGTCCCCTCTTTGAGGAGTGGTTGGAGAGGCGCCACGGCGTCTTCACCTTCCGCCTGACGCAGGTCCTCACCGGACACGGTTGTTTCGGGAGGTTCCTGTTTCGGATGAGGCGGGAGGAAACGCCCGGGTGTCACCATTGTGTGGATCGCCCGGAGGACACAGTGGAGCATACAGTGGAGGTCTGCCAGGCTTGGGCGGAGCACCGCCGTGTTCTCACGGAGGCGATCGGCGGCGGCGATCTCTCGCGTCCAAACCTGGTCCAGGCCATGGTGCGGAGCGAAAGTGCATGGGAGGCCGTCACCTCCTTTTGCGAAGCAGGAATGGTCGCGAAGGAGGAAGCGGAACGCGTGAAGGAGAGGCAACAGTCGCGCCCTCCCGCCCCTAGCCGCCGTAGGAGACGCCCTGGGCGGCGGGAATCGATCGCCGATTCCCGGCCACCGTGGGCGCGGGCTTGCGGACGACGAGTAATGGGCAGCTCGCCGTCCGGAAAGGACCAGGCCCGGGTCGACGGCGCGTTGTGTTCCACGCGCGCCTCAAAGAGATGTCAGCAGTGACGGGGTCAATTGGGCCTATGCCGCCGGGGTCGCGAGTAGTTCGAAAGAGATACCGTGGCCCTGGCACGGACAACTGAAGGAACATGGGTGGGTATTAGTCAGTAAAAGTCTGACACGCCCTCCCGCTTTGCCCAGAGCGGGAGAAGTCATTTGATGATTTACAATCCATAAAAAAAAAAAGGTTCAGTCTTTTGACATTTGAAACGAGACCATACTAGATAGCTCTGTATTAAAACATAATAACTTATATGTGTAGTATTTTACTGTTAGTATAAGTTGCGTCAATTAATTAAATAAATAATAAAATAATATACAGCGAAGGGAACTTCTTTCCAATCTCCCGACTTTTTATCACCCGTTTAGTTACATGCGTTTCATCCCTCCTCATCACATGCTCGTACACACGGCTACATATCAAGTTATACAATTTCTAGTATAAGCTAATCTCGCATTGTATAAGATTTCCGTACAATGAGAGGTCAGCTTAATGCTGGAAAATACAGGACAATTTTTTAAGTAGTGCGCAAATTTTCACAGGGTGTATGAACAACTTTCACTATGGGACTAACTCTGAAATCGCGAAAAACAAATCAGCTGCACCCTACATTTTGACGAGTTTGGTGTAGATAAATGTACTGAACAGCAGATTATTTTTTTCGCGATTTCAGATTTAGTCCCATAATGAAAGTTGTTCATATTCATGGGTAGATCACCCTGTGAAGATTTGCGCACTGCTTAAAAAATATCCTGTATAGCTTGATGTGTAGCCGTGTGTACCAAGACAAACGATATTTGAATAATGTAAGCACTTTTCAATCCAGTCCAGCATCCAACATCCAGCGCTAAATTGAAATAGAGAAAGAAAGAAAGAAAATAAATTTATTTGACCTAGGTTGAGGGGGAAGCGCCAGGACAGCCCGCGAAATACAAATATTCTTACGTTTTTGCAATTTGCAAGTCAGTATTAGGTTGTATGTTGATTAAAGTATGATTCGCGATTGTAACAAGAATGTATTTACGGAATTATAATCATTAGAATCAGTAATACAACTAAGTAATCCTCAAATGTCAAGATTTAATTAAATAGTCATTCAATAGGATTACTGGGTCTGTATTCATGCCTTGAATTATTATAATTCTGTAAACACATACTTGTTATGGTCGCGAATCGTATTTTGATCAACATACAACCTAATACTGACTTGCAAATTGCAAAACGTACGAATATTTGAATTTCGCGGGCTACCCTGGCGCTTTAACATAATACACAAAAAAAAAAAGTTGAGAGGTGTCAAGGGACACCCGGATGGAACGAAGTTCCTTTCGATTAATTAGTGAAGGAATTGTAATATTTTTTTTTTTTTTTTTTTTTGTTTTATCTGGCTTGCTTTCTATAAGAGAGAGAGAGAGAGACAGACAGAGAAACATGCGCACGTCGCACAGCTTACAATAGCATACTATAGCAAAAAGTGTCGTTACAACTTTTCGTGAGAATTTTTTCCGTCTAGCCCCCTTTCACAACGCGCGATAAGGAACTTCGTTCCAAAAAGCTTAGAGCAGCCACTAATTGGCCGATGGCTAATCCAGTGTCAGTGGGTTCAATCAAAGGCTGGTTTGAAATACTTACAGAATCTATGTAAATCAGCCTTCATTGCAAACAAGTTTCGAAAGGGATGCGTATAGTATTCGACTAACATTTCCTTCGACTGTTGAATAATCTCCTTCCTTTGTTTGATTTCAAGCGATTTTAATTGGTGCTACAGTTGTGATGTAACATTGAACAATAGCTTTCTAGTTTGAGGGATTTCAAGTATCAGCATCAGCTGCTTTTTTATCCAAGTTGTTTCTTTAGGAAAATGCTCTAGGGTTAGTATCAGTATAGTAGTAATAACTTATCGGAGGCTTCTTCAAACAGCCGATACGCGACGTAAATCGCACGCGACACAAAGGCACCTCTCGTCGCGCGACACAAAGGCACCTCTCGTCGCGGGACACAAAGGCACCTCTCGTCGCGCGACACAAAGGCACCTCTCGTCGCGCGACACAAAGGCACCTCTCGTCGCGCGACACTCGGTGCCTTTGTGTCGCGCCTGTTTGTATGAGCCTTTACTCCGCTTGACATTTTCGAATTACAGAACTTCCAATCTCTTCACTAATTAATGTCTTAAAATGCTACATTTCAATTTTAAATAAATTCAGTGTTATTAAGGACTGATTTTTCAATAGTCAGATAACTCTTACCTGAAGAATAAATATGACAGTTCAACATATTTTCTATACAAAAGCTGTCAAATTTAAATATTTATTCTTCAGAGTCCTAAGTCTCAGAAAAGGTTTTACTCGTATTTCTTCAATGTATATTTTCTTAATTATCACCAACTTTCGTGCCCTTTCTACGTGTAAAGCCGGCTTAAGTAACACACATAAAATTTCGAGAATTTCACACCTCTCTTTAAACTTTACTGCTCCCGAAGCACGCACGCTTCGACCTTTAATTTAATTTTAATTAATGTTGCTTCCAGTGAAAGTTCCTTTAATTCGGTCAAGGTGGTACTACGGAGTTTTGTGGTCGCGTGGTATGCATCCTTCTTCATTGGTCAACTTCAATGGTACTTTGCCAAGGGCATAATTCAGATGATATATTATCATACCTTACCACGTATTTGTTAGCTGTGAGCACGCACATTAAAACATTTTTATTACGTTTTCATGAGGCAACAATTTAATATGTCATGTGTAACATTTCGAACGAATGTTCGTTACGTGAGTGTAATATTTTTTTTTTTTATTAATGTTCAAAATGTATATAGCAGAGTTTAAATCTTACGCTAAAAACCACAGAAGCCTTTGAAGGCTTATTATATATGGCTAGTGAGTTCGGAAATATGTATCTACGAGTAATTTAGGTAAGTTTTATGAGACAAATTTAGACGGTAAGTTTGTAAGTTTTATATTTAAAGAGTACGTCTAAGTAAGTCTCGTAAGTCTTACTTCTTAATATAATACAATAATAGCACAAATAAAGATGGTAGTAAGTGTATCAAACTAAAGTACACATTCATAGTTTGTAATTTGCAGAAAATGCTTTTTAATAAACATTTTGCTTTTTTAGGGTTACATTAAAAAAAAAAAAGCATTGGCATTGGGTTTTTTTTAAATGCCGCACGGAAAACACGAACAAAACTTTTAAAACGTTAAACTTAGTACAGACGGACGCCAGCAGGTCAAGCCACCCGAAACTGTCAAATTTTCCCAATCAACCTTGAACCTAATGCTTTAGCGATAAAGATGAAAATCTATTAAAGAAATTTGACAGATTGTAGTAGCTTGATGTGCTGGCGTCGGTACATATTTTAAGGCTGTTGGTTTCCTACGATATTTCCTAACACTTGATAAAATAAAATAACATTTTCAACGTCAACAAAAAAAAAAAAAAAAAAAAAAGTAAATAATTTTCTTGATATGAACCACCGTTGACGCACTTTGTAGACGAGACCTTCAGCAGACGATGGACAATTTGTCCGCGACGATAGAGAACATTTATGTAAATTCTGATAGTCTATTTCATTGATATATTGATATTTTTATATTTCTATGGTCTATTTGTTCTACGTGTACGTTATTGCATAGTATTCCATACGTTCTATCGTCGCGGACAAATTGTCCGTCGTCGGCTCAGCGCCTTAATTTTTTCTTTTAGATTTTGTTCGCCTGTTACAAAATATGAAGCTTAGCTTAGCCAGACAAAATAAAAATATTTGCATATTTTTTTCGACTGTCTGCGGACTGTTATGCGATCTCAGTTTTTGACGTAAAGCGATGATGTTCTTTACTTTTCATAATGTTAAAGTGAAAACTTCTTTAGGCGCGTAGAACGAGTTTTTGGTAGAGGGAAATTTCACAGGTTCACGTCACGCGTCACCGCGACACCTAAGTTTAAATTTTCACTTCGTCGGCAGTGCCCATCCCCATGACTGCCTATTTTTAGGGTTCCGTACCTCAAAAGGAAAAAACGAAACCCTTATTGGATCACTTCGTTGTCCGTCTGTCTTTCTGTCTGTCAAGACCCTTTTTCTCAGGAACGCGTGAAGGTATCAAGTTTTCTTTGAGTTCTAAAAAAATCAAGCTTCTAAGTCAACGCAATAAAAAAATACGGCCATTTTGCGACACATTTTGATACTCGCAACTGTCGCAACTAAATCAAAACCTATAGGGTACTTCCCGTTGACCTAGAATAATGAAATTTGGCAAGAAGCAAGGACAAATAAAGGAAAGAGTCCGAAAATTATTAATTTGTAGTTTTATAACATAACAAAATTTTTTTTGGGATCCATTGTTAAGTTTGTTTTTGGGATAAATTCTTTTCAACTACGGAACCCTTCATTGTGCGTGTTCCGACACGCACTTGGCCGGTTTTTTTTTTTCTATGACAGGTTTTGTGGTTTTTAGTTCTTTAAGACTGCAATGACGTGCTGCATCTATTACTTGTCTTATTGCACAAATCAACTCTATAATGAAACACAACGTTATAGATATAGAGGCGTAGATTACGTAAGAATCAAAATAAACAATTTAAACTCAGTTGGTTGGCTCTGTTAGTTGTTAGCTGTTTTGACATTACTGAAAATGTCAAGTTAAATTTAGTTCCGGTTGCTTGTATATTTTAAATCTGTTTACTAGTTTAACAAGTTTTTTAGTTTAGGCAAAATACAGCTAGACTTTGAACTAAGTACGCGATGTTTATCCCCACGGCATATTATTATGTTGGATTGCGACAAAGGGTGTTATTTACTGTAGGTACTGTAGTATCGGTGTTTATACATTCGTAATTACTAATCTGAATATAGGGTATAAGCTGATATGTCGTGTTATTGAAAAATTTTGCATAGATTTGATTTAGGCTTAAAAACGTCTAGAACAAATTATTATGGCGTTTATGAGTGAGATTGATGGCTACGTTTTCGAACAACCTAATACTAAGTCAGTGGAGAATTAAATTTCTATACTCATATCTATCATCATAAATAAATAAAATATTTATTATTGTAGTTGGTACAATAATAAATATTTTATTTATTATTTATTTATTTATCATCTGCCTAACTTTTTCCAACTATATTGGGGTCGGCTTCCAATCTAATCGGATGCAGCTGAATACGAGTATTTTACATGGAGCGACTGCCTATCTAACCTCCACAACCCAGTTACTGGGTAATACGATACCCCTTGGTGATTGCAAGACTGCCTATCTAACCTCCACAACCCAGTTACTGGGTAATACGATACCCCTTGGTAATTTTAAGACTGCCTATTTAACCTCCACAAACCAGTAACTGGGTAATACGATACCTCTTGGTTATTGCAAGACTGCCCATCTAACCTCCACAACCCAGTTACTGGGTAATACGATACCCCTTGGTAATTGCAATGCTTGTAACCCGAATTCTAAGTTTGTGCTCTGGTAATGGCTTAAACATTACCAGCGAATGGGGGTGTCCTACCGGACCCTATATCGGGAAATACAGGAATAATGCTGTTGCCTATTACTATACCACTGCAGGGTAAGGTCTCTTCTCATACAGAGAAGGCACGAGCATTGATCACCACGCTTGCTCAAGGCGGGTTGACAATTCCAGACTTATACTTACATATAATTTTATAAGTCCGAAGTAATTTCTTCTCTTAGATCATGTTGTAGTAAATGTTACTCAATACTTATCTGTGGTTTTACAAGATTAAAGTAGCGTTTCTCCTAACATCCATTATAAAGTTTTGAATCTTTAGAATTCTCCCATTCGCTTCGGTCCGGCGCGGCGGCGTGCACTAGACTATCAAACCGGTCTTACTTCAGCTTGACTCTTGCTTTCGATCGAGTGGCTTTGAACCTTCGATGGTTATCAAAACGTTTAGGTACGTGTTTTTTCTCAATAGGTGATCATGTATTTAAGTACCTAACATTAATTGACAAAATGTCGGTAGCGTTAAGATGATGCTTTAAAAACTTGTTGTGATTTGTGTTAAGTTGGTTCCCATGGTTTAACTCTATATGTAATTACATTGTTGTTTTATTAATATATTACCTACACTGAGATTTATAAGATATTTCAGGATTATCTTCTTCTTTTTTTTAGTTTTAGTTTAGTTAGTTACTTAGTCCCTTGTAAAATTTATTAACTTTGCTTGGGAAGTTTTTGAGTTTATTTATTTATTTGGTTCACCAACAATAGTTTACACTGGTATAAGCAAATGAAACAAAAGCAACAAATCATAATAAAGTGTAAAAATCACTTATAGGTAAACTCTGTATGCCTTATAGGTAAACTCTGCAAGTTAGGTTCAATAATACCTACCTACGTATTTTTATCACTTAGTCTATGTGGAAGATGTTCTAATTTATTTTGCAGGTTTTGTGTGGGGTAGATACTAAATAGATAATAAATAAAAACATTTTTACAAAAAAAAAAAAAAAAAAAACGACGGAGTGAAAATAACTTTAATTTCGGAAGACGGTGGCAAAAAACAAAAATACAAAACCAAAGACACTGACTTCCTAAATTAAAGTAAGTAGAAGTGTTTTTATTTTGTAATTTTTTATTATAATTGTAAAGACTTTAGATTAGACCATATAAAAATGTGTTCGCAATTACTCGTAAACTTCTCAAGCTAACCACGTGAAATAAACTGCGCTATGAAACGTTTTAAGAGTTTACCAAGAAAAAGGCCGAGTCAAAGAGGTTTGGACTAGCCGCAAGCTTACGAAAAGCTCTTTACACACGCTTGACCTAATACGAGCGCGTTTTATGGACTCACAAAATGTTCTGGTACTTGCAACTGGATGGTCTGTAGAGGGCTTAAAATGCACGCTTGAACGACTAGTGTTGCGCCATCTTAGATCAAATTACATTTGAAATATCGAGAAAATTTAAAAACATATGTATAAAGATGTGAAATCAGAATATTTAAGTATAGACGCTTTTCCGTATACATCATTTGCATATAAACGATCGGTTCTCACATTTGTATCAAGCACCCACATCGGAGTTTTATGTTCGTACGCACTGTACATAAATAAAACTTACGATAAAACATAGGAAAATCGTCTCTAAACCCTTCTCTGACGACCTGTATTAGCTTGGAGGAAAAATGTATGAACTTGTGTGCTTGAAGTAGATGCAGAATGTGTCTTTATGTCGAAACCACTTATACTTACTTCCTACTGATCTCAAGGATCTTCCTAGTCGCCTGCAATTATGTACTACACCATAGATGTTCATGGGTTCATAACTTCTTAAGTACCTACCTATGTTTGATCGTGTTTATTTTCCGAGTTAGTGTTATTTGTTCCGTAAACTGAAGGAAACTTCCGAAGTTAAGTCATTTAAGTTAGGTAATACATGTACCAGTACATATAAAAAAAAATTCAGACTGTACATTTTCAGTCTTTATATAAATTTTATACACCATGCATATCAAATGCCAATGCGATTTAATCAGATCTAATTTGATTTCTTTTACGACACCTACTGAAACTATAAATAGGTACCTAATTTTGATGTAGTTCATTCTCGTTCGTAAGTGTAGTTCGTGGTGCAAAAAGTCGACAAAAGTTATCGATACATATCAGGAATACTCGCCATCCCTAAGGGTTGAAAATTTCAAGAGGAGAACTTTCGCTTTGTGTATAAAACCACTTAAAATATTAACATGAATGAAGGACTGGTTATGCTTTTGCTGATAATTAATGAAACGCCATGTCTTTATCATTATGAAACTGAAATTATAGAATTTGTCAGCGTCGTAGAGGATTTAAATAAACATGCTTATGTAGAGGGTTGAAAAATTATGTGGGTGACGACGATACTTCTTAAAGCTAAGTCAAAACAATTTTTTCAAATAAACTATTATACAGGTCATCATCATCATCATTTCAGCCGAAAAGTGTCCACTGCTGGACACAGGCCTCCCCCAAGCACCGCCACTTCTTTTGCTGCTCTTCTGCTTCCCGCATCCAGCGGATTCCTGCGGCCTTTACAAGGTCATCGGTCCACCTTGTGGGAGGCCTTCCAACGTTACATCTTCCGGTACGCGGTCGCCACTCCAGAACCTTTCGGCCCCATCGGCCATCTGTTCTGCGAGAAATGTGCCCTGCGCACTGCCATTTATGTTTGGCAATTTTTCAGGCTATGTCGGTTACCTTGGTTCTCTTGCGGGATCTCTTCATTTCTGATTGGATCACGTAGGGAAACTCCCAACATAGCCCTCTCTTTTGCCCTTTCGGGGACTTTTAGCCTTCTAATAAGACCTATTGCCTACTAGGTACTTTTGAATTATCAAAGACTTAGTCAGAAAGTTGAAGTTAGTTGTTCATTCCAAACTGCAGTTTTTTATGGAGAAGAACGAACAAGACTCCATGGTTAAGCTGGTTCCTACGCTGTAATGTCTGTGCAAAGTCTGGATATGATAATGAGATTTAGCTTAACAATGGTGCCGATTCTCTTGTGAACGCACTAAACTAAAATTAGAGAATCGCTATCTTTTACTAACAGGCAGCGCGAGAAAAGGACGGCTATAGGTATGAACTAAGTTGGAGATGTCAAACTATTAGGTTGGGGAAAAAGTCTTTTCGCATTATAGTATGTATGAACTTAAAATAAAATCTCTTTGGCTATACTATTTGTATCTGACTGGTTTTGGTATCATTGAAAGTTTAAATTTTAAAGAACATAATTCCAAATTCAAATTGGAAAATGTGTGATTTTCATTTGTTTTTCGTACTGTCAAGATGAGTGAATCTAATGAAGAAATTCGATACATTTTAAAATGTTGCTACAAAAAAGGTAAAAATGCAACGCAAGCCGCGAAAAAAATTTGCGATGTTTATGGACCAAGTGCAGTGTTTGTGAGAGAAGCACAAATTTGGTTTAAGCGTTTTCAATCCGGAAATTTTGATGTCAAAGATGCACGTCGCTCTGGTCGCCCTATTACGGATAAAATGGATGCCATTTTTGAAAAAGTGGAGCAAGATCGGCATATTAGTAGTTACGACATAGCTGAAGAACTGGGAATTGACCACAAAACAGTTTTAGCGCATTTGAAAAAAACTGGGTACACAAAAAAGCTCGATATTTGGATACCTCACGAGCTCACTGAGAGAAACCTAATGAACCGTGTACTCATTTGTGATTCTTTATTACGACGTAATGAAACCGAACCATTTTTGAAAAAGCTGATATCTGGTGATGAAAAGTGGATCACGTATGACAAGAACGTGTGAAAAAAGTCGTGGTCAAATCCGGTCAGGCTTCACAGACTGTGGCGAAACCCGGGTTAACTCGCAACAAGGTGATGCTGTGTGTGTGGTGGGATTGGAAGGGCATTATTCATTATGAGCTGTTACCACCAGGCAGGACCATCGATTATGAACTCTACTGCGAACAACTGATGACATTAAAGCAAGAAGTTGAGAGAAAGCGGCCGGAATTAATCAACAGAAGCGGTGTGGTTTTTCATCATGATAACGCTAGACCTCACACATGTTTAGCCACTCAGCAAAAATTAAGAGAGTTTGGCTGGGAGGTGTTAATGCATCCGCCGTATAGTCCTGACCTTGCACCTTCAGATTTCCACCTGTTTCGGTCTCTTCAAAATTTTTTAGGCAGTGTCAGGTTAACATCACGAGAGGACTGCCAAAACCACTTGTCGCGGTATTTTGATCAGAAGTCCCAAAATTTCTATAGCAATGGGATCATGTGTCGCCTACAAGATGGCAAAAAGTTATCGAACAAAATGGTACCTACATACTTTAGATAAATGTAAATAATGTATATTAAAAAATGTTTTGAATTTTCTTAAAAAATGCGAAGAAACTTTTTCCCCAACCTATTAGTTCACGCCTTACGCTTCACCGTGTTTTTTAGTCGACATGTTTTTACATGTCGTCTAAATGTCTATGGCAAAATTAGTTCTAACTAATTTGACAGCTCTAATTTACTTTCGTCCCTTTCTTGTCATAATAGAGAGAAAAAGTTAGCAATAGCCTAAATTAAGTTTAGTTTGTGCACAACAGAATCGGCACCATTATAAAATTGCGTCGTACATTTTTTTCCCCTTACGAAGGACGTCGGAAGGTTTTGTTACACAAATCGAACAAAAAGATAACAATACGTCCAACGTCTCTATCATGAGAATTAAAAAGCGACCTTGGAATAATTCAAATCAGTTATTCGACTGGTTTCGTATAAAAATACAATAAACTCTGTTTGTTTGTTGTTACCACGTTATAATGTTTGATTTATTTTATTGTCGAATTCACAACCGACATTATTTTGTTATCGTGAAGCTATGGGATTAGGAAAACAAAAGAATATCAGGTTATCATGTCGTAGGAAGATGGATGGTTGACTGTTCTTTCAGCATGCGAGTGCCACAGGCCGGGAAGTACGAGAAGCCTTTCATATCACAACGCAGGTTGATGCTGCTGCACTTACTTATTCTTCACATTAATGGCACCTCTCATTATTTATTTTAGAGCTGTTTTAAATTCATCAGCAGCCTCAGCCTTGAGTTTATTGTCAGCCTTTACAGCTGTGGAGAGCCAGTCTCCTCCTTTTGCATCAGCTTCTGTATTTTATGGCAAATAATCATCTTGTTCTTGTCTTCCACAATACTTAGGTAGATAAGGAATCAAAATAGGTCTGTTTCAAATCCTTTCTGGTGAATAGTGCTTTGTACTATTATCACATTTTGAAATCACATTGTTGGCACCACCAAATCGAACTGCATATTAAACTGGTGTGTATATGCAAGTATCCATACATATAGTCTCAGATTCACAAACAACGATATATATATACTTAGCGTGAATAACAGGGGGAATAAAGCGTACCCACATAATTTTACGGCATATGAGTATATGAGTCACGTCAGTTTTGTTGAACAAAGGCTAAACATATGCTAATACATTGTTCATAATATATGTTCATCGATGTTAATCACTAGAACAACTGTTGCTAGCTGATGGTTGTGTAATTATAGCAGCGATGTTATATCATCATGTTGTTTGTTTGGAGTTGTGTCATTTGTACTCGGTTCCTTAATCTTCTGTTTGACAGACGTTACAGGTAGTCAGAAAGCCAAAAGTCTGACAACCAGTCTTACCAAGAAGTATCGTGTTACCCAGTTACTGGGTTGTGGAGGTCGATGCCGACCCGAACATAGTTGGAAAAGGCTAGGCAGATTTGGTTTATCCATCTTGTTTCGTTGATTCGTTTTTGCTAATAACTAGTCTAGTCTATTGATATGCGTTAGTTTATTTTACGAGAGTCTGGCTGAGGCACTGACGCCATGTTTTTACGGTATGAAAATTTCCTAAAACCTTTGCGATTCAATCTGCCTAGCCTTTTCCCAACTATGTTGGGGTCGGCTTCCAGTCTAACCGGATGCAGCTGAATACCATTATTTTACATGGAGCGACTGCCTATCTGACCTCCACAACCCATTAACTGGGTAATATGATACCCCTTGGTAAGACTGATTGTCAGACTTTCGGGCTTCTGACGACCCGTAACGACTGTCAAAGATCCACGAATGACAGCCGAGGCCAACGGCTTAACGTACTTTCCGAGGCACGGAGGAGTCTCGGTATGTAAAGATGGTCACCCATCCACGGACCAACCCCGGCAAGCGTAGCTTAACCTGATGGATCGACCCGTGCGGCTGTTATTACTTAGCCACGAGCTCCTTGCTCCAGCTAAAACCTTTGCGATTATCATCTTTAATTAAAATCGTCACAGCAAGTACCATACTTTATTGGTGAAAGTGCCAATCACGGCAAATAAATTGGTTTTTGGCTTGAGGTTCTTTCTGTGATGTCAAGGTACAGATATATTTAACAACTTGTCGACATAATAAAAGTAGGTAGGTAGGTATGTATGTAGTTTCCTGCAGTTCGGTTGGGCATCTACAAGAAAAGCGAGGGTGGTCTGTCCTCGCAGACCTCACGGCAAATCATTTTGCATTTTCCATAAAACAGGTACAATTTAGATTCCAGACTGACATTGTGAAACAACGTGTGGCTTACAAATGTATGTATGAGATTCATGTGATTTGTTTATGTGAATTCTTGATTGGATGAGCGAAATGTACTGAGTTTTAGAATTTGTAGCTTTGTGTGTTTGACTTATAAAGGTCAGGCTGGTGACGAACGTGAAAATTCCTAATGAGAAATCGATTTCGAAGAAAATAAAGGGTCTTTCAAATAGAGCGGGTCGATGTTAATAATCTGTGGCGGCCATTTTGTTTTGGCGGCAACTGTCAAATCTGTTTTTTCTTATTCAGTCACTGATGCCAAATCACCATGGCAAGTTACACGGTTGAGCAGCATGTGCAAATGATAAAACTTTATTATCAAAATGAGTGTTCGTTAGTGCAAACGTTGCGCGCATTGCGCCCATTTTACGGCAGACGCGGTGGCCCTTCAAAGTCCACTCTCCAACGATTGGTGACTAAATTTGAGACGACCGGTTCGGTAAACAACCAACCAACACCTTTACGTCAAAGGAACGCCAGATCGGCCGAGAACATCGCCGCTGTACGTGAGAGTGTTCAGGAGACTCCGACGCAGTCGATTTCTCGCCGTGCTCAAGAACTCGGCCTTTCGCAGACCTCAACTTGGAGAATTTTGCGTCGGGACTTGGGTCTGCATCCGTACAAGATCCAACTGACCCAAGAGCTCAAAGTTAATGACCATAGACAACGCCGTGTGTTCGCTGAATGGGCATCGGAACGCTTGGAAGAGGACCCCGATTTTGGCCGAAAAATAATCTTTAGCGACGAGGCACATTTTTGGATGAATGGTTTTGTTAATAAGCAAAATTGCCGTATATGGGATGACCACAACCCACATGAGGTTCACCAGGTGGCAATGCATCCACAAAAAGTTACTGTTTGGTGCGGATTTTGGTGTGGCGGCGTCATTGGTCCGTACTTCTTTGAAAACGACGTTGGCGAGGCCATCACCGTCAACGGCGAGCGCTACAGATCAATGATAAACAATTTCTTTTGGCTTGAATTGAACAATATGGACGTGAACGACATGTGGTTCCAGCAAGATGGCGCTACTTGCCACACAGCGAACGACACAATCGACATTCTGCATGAACGGTTTGAGGGTAGAGTTATCTCTCGCAGAGGTGACGTGAATTGGCCACCAAGATCGTGTGATTTGACTCCGCTAGACTTTTTCTTGTGGGGTTTTCTGAAGTCGCAGGTCTATGCCAATAAACCACATTCGACCGTTGCCCTGAAAGCCAACATAACGCAGGCCATCGCTCGGATTCAGCCAGATCTATGCAGCAGAGTCATTAAAAATTGGACCTCTCGGATTCGTGCCACCATACGAAGCCGCGGCGGACATTTGAACGATGTCATATTCCATCCATAATGGCATAAATGGGCCTTTTAAATAAAAAATAAATTTCGATAATATCTCACACACATCTTGTTTTATTCAATTTTAACATCGACCCGTCCTTGTTGAAAGACCCTTTATAAGGAAAGTGCTAAATCGCCAAAATATTTGAATGTTGTTTTTTACTGTTCTACTGCGTACATAGTTTATTTGTAAATAACTAATACGTGACCAGAGGGCTGGCTCGTTCTTTGACCACTTCTGGGCACGTTTCCGGATGACAGCGATACGGACGAGTTCTTCGACGCCTAAATGCCCTTTTGTTTTTTTTTTTTTTTTTTGTATATACTGGGTTATTGGTAAAACACCAAGAACCTCTTAAGGGGTCATTGAACTCATCATTATGAACAACTTATATTATGGGACCAAACCTGAAATCGCAAAAAAAAAATCAGCTGCTCCGTGGCTTTTTTTTTTTGTGGATGTGAAGTCATCATATGACTTCTCCCGCTCTGAGCGAAGCGGGAGGGCGTGTCAGACTTTTACTGACTAAAACCCACCCGCATTCCTTCAGTTGCCTGTGCTCCCTATATTTTGACGAGTCTGATATAGATAAATGTACTGAACAGCAGATTTTTTTTTCGCGATTTCAGGTTTCGTCCCATAGTAAAAGTTGTTCATAATGATGCGTACAATGACCCCTTAAGAGGTTGTTGGTTTTTTACCAATAACCCTGTATTAGTCATGACGATGACGACGGTGGTGATGATGTGATGATTGTCATGTGTGGTGTGTATTAGTCATTTAATTAGATATCTGGTGTAAATAGTTAGTTGTGTTATATGTAATTAACAAATAACTTGCTGTAGTTTCTAAACTCATTGGAATATTTATAAAATTCAATGTATTATTTATTATGGACCAGTGTGAACTAGTATCATGTTAATGTAATAAAATTATGGATACGCAAGTGTAGGGTGACCAGAATATCTTGATATGCCACGGTGGCGCTGCTTACATAATCAGCCTATAACGTTCCCACTGCTGGGACACAGGCCTCTTCTCTGTGAGAGGGAGTGGGCCCATAATCCACCACGCGGGCCCAGTGCGGGTTGGCAGATGTCACATAATCTTCGAATTTTTGGTTCTAGGACGTGCCGGTTTCCTCACGATGTTTTCCTTCTCCGTTTTGAGAGCAGTGGTGATGAAATAAATTACACAGAGTAACGTGCCCGTCTGGATTCGAACCCTCGGCCTACGACAGGTGACTCGGGGCCGTTACCACTGGGTTGCCACTGCTCTCTAAGCGCTGCTTGATAAGGAATATTATCAACGGTGCGTCAAATTCAGTACCTACATTTTCACATTTAGTTCCAACTTTCGCCGTATGTCTGACATACGGCGTAATTATATAGGACCTTGGATAGTCCGTTAACTCGTTGCAATGACTACGGGCAAGTATTACCAGTAGTTCATATATTATGTTGATTGGTCAAGAAACGGTTTAATTACTTTGTTGAGTCATTACTGCGTTATAATTAGAAATTTATATAAATACCTATGTAAATAAATAACATTGATATTTCCTTATTAAATTGATAAGTCTACGATGAATGCTCTTATTATTGCAATAAGTTTATCTTTAATTGTTATTGTTGAAGGTAATAAATGTCAGTTTAATCGTTCAGTACCTATGTTTTATTGCCTTAATAATTTATTGAAAAAAAATTACGACGCGACGGCAATGCGTCTGGAATCTAGTAATTTAAAAACTACGTTGAAAACCAGGATTCGCTTAAATGAATCAGAACCATTAATATATAAGTCAATGATCAGAACACTGCAGGCCTAAAGAGCCATCACACTAAAAATAAAGTTTATGGTAAACTATAATAAAAAAAAATAAAAAAAAAAACCAGCCTATCACTGTCCCACTGCAGGAGGAGCTCGTGGCTAAGTAATAACAGCCGCACGGGTCGATCCATCAGGTTAAGCTACGCTTGCCGGGGTTGGTCCGTGGATAGGTGACCATCTTTATATACCGAGACTCCTCAGTGCCTCGGACAACACGTTAAGCCGTTGGTCCCGGGTCCCGGCTGTCATTCGTGGATCTTTGACAGTCGTTACGGGTCGTCAGAAGCCCGAAAGTCTGACAATCAGTCTTACCAAGGGGTATCGTATTACCCAGTTACTGGGTTGTGGAGTATGTGGAGATCAGTTAGGCAGTCGCTCCATGTAAAATACTGGTATTCAGCTGCATCTGGTTAGACTGGAAGCCGACCCCAACATAGTTGGGAAAAGGCTAGGCAGATTGATAATACCAGCCTATTATCACAGTATAATAATGATACAGTAGTTTATCTTCACAGAAAACGACCGAAACGACGAACTTCGAAATATCAGTTACGCAACAGTTCGGTAGTTACGCACGGACGGACACGTATTTACGAGTATCTACCGAGCAGCCCTAGTTAATTAATTGAAGGTCACTGCCCAGATAAACTGCTGAAGCTTTATTATTCTGTGGTATGATTGTCCCACTGCAGGGCAAAAGCCTCTTCTCACACAAAGAAGGCACGGCAAGCATTGATCACCACGCTTGCTCAAGACGGGCTAGCGATTTCAGACTTATATTAACTGTTTTCCAGATTACCCCACAGTGTTTTTACAAGGATAGTTTTAAATTTCTAGGATAAGAAGTTAAACTCACTCATTATATCAGATTTCACAAGTAACAACATTAAATAAAATCTACGTACTCACGTAGATTTTATTTGTAGGGCATAGGGTATTTAATTCACAAAGATAAATTCTTTGTAACCGATACATTAAGTACCTCTTACTAGAGAATGCTTTATCAATACTGATAAAATATGCAAGGCGAGATTAAAGTGTCTACTCAACATTGAAAGGCTTTTGCCCCCGTGAGAACATGCATAGTTGCATACTATGCAAGTACAGTCACGGACACAAATATTTGTGTAAAATGCAAAATTCATCAGGCGATTCTCTTATAAATCTAAAGTATTCATTGAAATGATTAGGTTTAACACACATAGTACCAATACTGTTATAGGTGGGTAGGAATTTTTTTTTAAAGAACTTATTTCAAAGTTGTTCACATGGAACAACTTTGAAATAAGTTCTTTCTATTGCTTTTCAGATTTATCTCAGTGTGTGTCGGTCTTTCTTCTCGGAGTAGTCGGATAGGAAACACCGTACTCATCTAGTTTTTAATACATAATTTATCTTTGTCGTGTAAAAAGTGTTTGCACAAGCCTACAGTCCGACCGTCGAGAGCATGCCTTCTTCTTGACATCTGTCAGTTTCATACTAACAAATATGTGTTTTGTGAATTTGATCCTTATAGTTAGTACAAATGGTCCAACTGACAGGTGTCAGGAGCGCATTCCCTCGATGGTCGGACTGTAGGTTTGTACAAAACACTTTCACACGACAAAAATAAATTATGTTAAAAAAAATTATAAATTACGTTATGTTAATTATGTTTAAAAACTAGATGAGTACGTACGGTGTTTCCTATCCAATTATTCTATCTACATCGAAACAATCAAGTTCATTTACGCGACAGACATAATTATATTCCCCCGCTTCCATGCAGCTGACTATTTTTTTGGGCTGAAGATGATACCAAAAACCGTCCCATAAGGTGTTGGCGCGGTATGAAATTACTTTTTCATAAGTTTTGGGAACGAAGTTCCTTATCGCGCGTTGTGAAAGGGGGCTAGACGGAAAAAATTCTCACGAAAAGTTGTAACGACACTTTTTGCTATAGTAAGCTATTGTAAGCTGTGCGACGTGCGCATGTTTCTCTGTCTGTCTCTCTCTCTCTCTTATAGAAAGATTAAGTTTATATTACATTATATTTGTTAATAATAAAAAAAAAAATATTATTATAACTTAAAAAAAAAAATTATTACAATTCATTCACTAATTAATCGAAAGGAACTTCGTTCCATCCGGGTGTCCCTTGACACCTCTCAACTTTTTTTTTTACTACTTTGGAATCTCCCACTATTGGAGTAGCTGACCCTCAGATCCCTTATTACACTAAGGAAAAACTATTTTTAGTATGATTTTCAGCTGGTATAAAATTACTTTTTCAAACTAACGCCACTGCCCGTACGACTAAGTTACATATAAATAAAAATAAAAAATGTTTATTAAAAAAAAAATGAATGAATGAATGATAATTGATAAAATCAATGATCAATTAATTTTTTTTTTAAGAACACATTTCGTCTGAGAAATTATACAGGGTGATTATATAATTTTGCAAAAGCATATTATAACATGTTTATGCTGGTGACTGTACCCATTATCATATCATATTAAGTTTCAGTAATGTTTTGCTTAGAAAGCACGGGCTTCAGTTACATGTATTGTGCACATTGTTAAGGACGAAAGAAAATTGTGACGGCAGACAATGGAGGTGTCGGATTACTGAGCTTTCCTTACTGTTTATAATTCTCGTTTTTTTACTATATTTATGCCTATATGGGCAGTGTCTGGAGTAAATGGTTAAAGGGATTATGTGATATAATACCTCATAATTATTTCGTGTTGATATAGGTGTTACCCTGCTTACGGGGCTTTATTTCAAGTTCGTGTAAACAATACTTATCTACATTTATTCATTAAAAATCGTAAGCCTAGACGTGACAATGAAGTACATGAAACCCAGGGTACACGTTTAAAAAGGGCTAATTTTCCAATAGTTCACTTCTCCTAAGTTTTCACGGTGAGATTTTTACAGAATAGGTCGTCTGGACTCACAGATTTTAATTGCACCTGATGCAATAAGAGGCGTCTTCTTTTCGATGTGTTACAATATACAGAGCGTGAACATAATACTTTCTTAATATGATCAGACAATGGATCTATCCCCCAAGTCGAGGCACTGACAGTTTTGTACACCTGTATATTAGCTATGTACAGACGATGCTTATTAGTTCAGCTCAACAAGTTAAAGTCATGTTATAACAGCTAAATAAATACAGAAACAGTTACGACTTACGACACACGATGTATCATCAGTGATAAGATTGGTGATATCTGCATCCGTATCTCAGTGGGGCGCCAACCATAGTGTAAGGCTGCCTATCTTAACTCCGCTCCTGAGTTTAGATTCTATTTGTTAATATTTCTCCGTTTCTCCGCTCCGGTGGACAGCCAGCCTTTTTTTTTTTTTTTTTTTTTTTTTTTTTTTTTTTTTTTTGTGGATGGGAAATCATCAAATGACTTCTCCCGCTCTGGGCAGAGCGGGAGGGCGTGTCAGACTTTTACTGACTAA
Organism: Cosmia pyralina; assembly: GCA_946251885.1. Taxonomy (NCBI): domain Eukaryota; kingdom Metazoa; phylum Arthropoda; class Insecta; order Lepidoptera; family Noctuidae; genus Cosmia; species Cosmia pyralina. Next base: position 15,595,864 of record OX276342.1, on the reverse strand, counting down.
AACCCACCCATGCTCCTTCAACTGCCCGTGCCAGGGCCACGGTATCTCTTTCGAACTACCCGCGACCCCGGCGGCATCGGCCCAATTGACCCCGTCACTGCTGACATCTCTTTGAGGCGCGCGTGGAGCACAACGCGCCGTCGACCCGAGCCTGTTCCTTACCGGACGGCGAGCTGCCCATTACTCGTCGTCCGCAAGCCAGCGCCTACGGTGGCCGGGAATCAGCAATCGATTCCCGCCGCCCAGGGCGTCTCCTACGGCGGCTAGGGGCGCGAGGGCGCGGCTGTTGCCTCTCCCTCACGCGTTCCGCTTCCTCCTTCGCGAGCATTACTGCTTCGCAGAAGGAGGTGACGGCTTCCCATACACTCTCGCTCCGCACCATGGTCTGGACCAGGTTTGGACGCGAGAGATCGCCGCCGCCGATCGCCTCCGTGAGAACACGGCGGTGCTCCGCCCAAGCCGGGCAGACCTCCACTGTATGCTCCACCGTGTCCTCCGGGTGATCCACACAATGGTGACACCCGGGCGTTTCCCTCCCGCCTTATCCGAAACAGGAACCTCCCGAAACAACCGTGTCCGGTGAGGACCTGCGTCAGGCGGAAGGTGAGGACGCCGTGGCGCCTCTCGAACCACTCCTCAAAGAGGGGACTTATCGCCGCAATTGTGGCGTGCCCATGGACAGCCAGCCTTAGACCGGGACGCCGCCGCGCCGGGCGGTGGGATGGGTACTTGTCAATGTCTTGTATTGTTTAGAGGAACTGGGGTGCGAATTTGTGATTGAAATACTCGACAAGACATTGGCAACCATTGTTGACACCATTTATGAGAAACTAGGTTTAGAACGCGGCATCGCCCGCGTTTTCATCTGTCTAGCCTTTCCCCAACTATGTTGGTGTCGGCTACCAGTATTTGACATGGAGCACTATTCATCTGCCCTCTACAACCCAGTTACTGGTTAACACGATACCTCTTGGTAAAACCATTTCCGATCATTATCTGCTTAGCCTTTCCCCAACTACGTTGAAGTCGGCTTCCAGTCCAACCGGATGCAGCTGAATATTAATTTTTACATGGAGCGACTATCTATCTTAACACGATACCTCTTGGTAAAACCATTTCCGATCATTATCTGCTTAGCCTTTCCCCAACTACGTTGAAGTCGGCTTCCAGTCCAACCGGATGCAGCTGAATATTAATTTTTACATGGAGCGACTATCTATCTGATCTCCACAACCCAGTTAGGTACTGGGTATCTCGATATCCATTGGTAAGACCTTTTATATAAAACCTAATAAGTATCTTATTTCTCTTATATCTCTTTCCAAGATATTTATTTATTTTACCATTTATGTACACACAGAAAAATATATAGAGATACAACATAATTTATAATTGGAGTACATAGGTACTGCTTATTTCTCAAGAAATTTCTTCCAGCAGACCTGTGAAAGGAGAAGTGAAAAAGAAATGTAGACGAGAGAGAGAGAGAGAGATGAGAGAGATGTGAGTGTGTGAGAATAAGAAGAGAAAAATATGAAATGTGAAGTCTTAAACTATAATATTAAATATACCCAAACGTATAACGCAAAATAGATATTAAAAAAAAAAAAAAATTGTTTATTCTCACCATTAAACTATAAGTTTAGAACAGGTAACATGACAAGTACTAAAACAAGAGAAAGCAGAGAGGTTATAAGAGTAGGGGAAGACCAAAGAAACGATGGATGGACTGTGTGAAAGATGATATGGCTAGAAAGGGGGTGACTACCGAGATGACGACATAAAGAAGTATGGAAGAAAAAGGCATGTTGTGCCGACCCCAAATAAATTGAGATAAGGGCAGGAGAATGATGATGCTCTCCTCCAAAGATAGCGTGGGAGCTAATACAAGTCAAGTGTGGATATAAGCCTTGTATAGACGCAATAATTGATCGCTAGATCAATCGATTCGATTCGTTAGATCGCTTTTAGCGATAAGACCGCCCATTGTGTCACTCTATGTAAAATTTCAACATTGTAACCTGTAATTTAAATGGTGTGCATAATAAAGAGTACTATTCTATTCTATTCTATTCTAATTGTAGGAATCAACGCAATACGCGCACAATGGGGCAATTATCTCATGAGTTGATAACTTGAACCTTGGCTAGTTTACTTTATAAGCTAAGTATAAGTAAGCCTTCATTTATATGACACCTGAGAGATTACTCAACTGACACCTAATGAGGTTGTACACCTAGTACCTACCTATCTAACGAGGTAGAATATTCTATTGATAATAAGGGGGATGCGCTGTGGTAACTTAGAGGAGCTCGTGGCTAAGTAATAACAGCCGCACGGGTCGATCCATCAGGTTAAGCTACGCTTGCCGGGGTTGGTCCGTGGATGAGTGACCATCTTTACATACCGAGACTCCTCCGTGCCTCGGAAAGCACGTTAAGCCGTTGGTACCGGCTGTCATTCGTGGATCTTTGACAGTCGTTACGGGTCGTCAGAAGCCCGAAAGTTTGACAACCAGTCTTACCAAGGGGTATCGTATTACCCAGTTACTGGGTTGTGGAGGTCAGATAGGCAGTCGCTCCATGTAAAATAATGGTATTCAGCTGCATCCGGTTAGACTGGAAGCCGACCCCAACTTAGTTGGGAAAAGGCTAGGCAGATTGATTGATTGATTGATTGCGCTGTGGTGGCCCGCGAAATTCTTCTTTTTTTTTTTTGGGTTTTTTGCAATTTGACGACACGGTTGGCGCAGTGGTTGAGCGATTGACTGCTGCGCAGCATGTCGCGGATTCGATTCCCGCACGGAACAAATATTTGTACGACCTACAAGTATTTGTTCCGAGTCTGGGTGTTTTTCTATCTATAATATGTATGTATTTACAAAAAAAAAATGTATATAAGTAGTTTATCAGCCATCTCGTTACCATAACACAAGCATTAGGTTGCTTAGCTTGGGGCTAGATGGCGTTGTGTGATATGTCCAAAAAACATATATTTAAAACATATTTAATTTGCAGGTCCGTGTCAGGTTGTATTTTGATCAAAATATGATGCGCGACAATAAAACATGTATTTACGTAATTTTAATCATCAACACATCTCTTTATGTTAGATTTCGTGCAGATTCGTCGAACGAACGAAATCTAACTTACAGAGATGTATTGATGATTTTTATGGTTGATAAAATTATGTAAATACATATGTTTTACTGTCGTGTATTTTGATCAAGATACAACCTGACACGGACCTGCAAATTGCATAAAACGCAAGAAAATTTGAATTTCGCGGACTACCACAGCGCATCCCCCTTAATATCAATAGCATATTCTACCTCGCTAGATAGGTAGGTAGGTACTAGTTGTACAACCTCATTAGGTGTCAGCTGTCAGTTGAGTAATCTCTATAAAAAACTTTTTTACAAAAAAATACAACCGACTTCCAAAAACAACACTACAAAGTGAAAAATAACTTTAATTTCGGAAGTCGGTGTCAAGTTAAATGTATCTTCGTTTTTTGCCACCGACTTCCGAAATTAAAGTTATTTTTCACTTTGTAGTGCTGTTTTTGGAAATCGGTTGTATTTTTTTGTAAAAAAGTTTTTATTTTTCACTTTTTAGTTGTGTACCTACCCCACACAAATTCTAATACCACTACCTGCAAAACAAACTAGAACATTATCCATATAAAAGTGGGGAAAAAAATACGTATTATTGAAGCTAACTCAAAAACTACCCAAGCAAAGTTAATCAATTTTAATGGGATCAACTGTGATGTATACACTCTCGAATAAAACAAAAAAAAAATCCAAATCGGTCTAGCCATCTTCGAGTAATCGGGGTACATATAAAAAAAAAAAAAAAAAAAAAAGGTTCCGACGAATTGAGAACCTCCTCCTTTTTGAAGTCGGTTAAAAATTTAGTTACGGCCTTTCACCGTATGACGGCAGTATTGTTCCTACTTGATTGTTGTAGTAGCATGGTTCAAAAGACATAAACGGCACATAATCTGCAAAACTACATTAGACCATCATAGAATAGAATACCTTTTTAACCGACTTCAAAAAGGAAGAGGTTCTCAATTCGTCGGAACCTTTTTTTTTTAATTTTTTTTTTTTATGTATGTTCCCCGATTACTCGAAGATGGCTAGACCTATTTGGATTTTTTTTTTTTTTGTTTGAAAGGGTATACTTCCCAGGTGGTCCCATAATCATCAAGTCAGGATCTGATGATGGGATCCTGGAGAAATAGAGAGAACTCGTCCAATTTTATAGGCACACTTGAAGCGATTTGGATAGTTTTTGGAAGAGTACTTTCTCGGAGTGGTCCTATTTCAATTTGGTGAAGATCTGATGAAGAACTTCTGAGATAGGCAACGGAACTCCTCAATAAATGATAGTAAATGGACTGGGATTGCTGAAATCTCATGTCTGTTTATTGTTTACACCAGTTCATAACATAACATCACTCCGGTACGCTGTGAAGGGGTAAGCACATGTGAACCTCTAAAAAGTGAAAAATAAAAACTTTTCTTACAAGAAAATACAATCGACTTCCAAAAACAACACTACAAAGTGAAAAATAACTTTAATTTCGGAAGTCGGTGGCAAAAACGAAAATACATTTAATCAGACACCGACTTCCGAAATTAAAGTTATTTTTCACTTTGTAGTGTTGTTTTTGGAAGTCGGTTGTATTTTTTTGTAAAAAAGTTTTTATAGTATGCACATTACACAACATATAAATTACAAACATAAATGTAGAAATTTTACATAGGGTGACAAAATGGGCGGTCTTATCGCTTAAAGCGATCTTTTACAGACAGCCTTTGAAGGCTCCTTCAAACAAGCGCGACAAGCGACGCGAATCGCGCGCGACGCAAACGCACATATTGTCGCGCGACACGCGGTGCCTTTGTGTCGCGTGTCGCGCCTGCTTACATAAAGCGACTACAATGTGACCTCTGCGACCCTAATATTCTTAATACAACCAATAATAATAATCTAGATTTACATAAATAGTTATGGCATCTAAAAGAAATCTTCTTCGTTTAATATTTCGACTCGTAATAAATATTGCATAACCTTCTAATTAAATCTCCAATCGGCTAAAGATATAATAAATTGTGACTAATAAAATAATATAACGCAGCGGGATAAGTTTATAAACCACGTTAGTACTATTATTTATTCTGTGCCAGGGGTCACAGTTGCGTAGTAGGTAGGTAAGGTAGGTGCAGTGTATAGACATTTGTAGTTGTGTATACTCTGTCGTCTCGAGCAGCGCACGCGCGGTGTCGCGGGGCGGGGGGGACTTGTCACTGGCCTACCGACCAGCAGGCCTAACATGACACACGCGACAATTTCTCGCTCTCGCGCGAGTAATTTTAAGACAGCTCAACACTTTTCTCGTTTTCTGACAGCGCTGCCATACAATGTTCTGTCTAACTTGATGTTTTCTCGACAAACCCTAACATGACACCTAAGTTATCTCGAATTTTGACAATTCAACACGGGATAATCTCCGATTCTTCTCTCGTTTAGTCGTCCTCGATTTTGACGACGAGAAGAGTAGACAAAATTATGATACAAAAAAAAAAAACTAAAATGACATGGCAGTCGCATAATTACACGTAGATACTTTTTTATTATCCTAATAATGAAAACTGGATGAGTATCACTTTCAGTAGGTAATAACGAGTCACTTTGCCAATTATGGTGATTAACGAAATCTAGCAACATAATTACTAAAAGGGTGGTGATTAACAAAATTTGCAACATAATCGGTTTTATACCTTCGTATTGTCAAATTGTGATCTTCAGCCCATGTCATTTGTGGTGATTATCAAGTGAGTGTAGTGTAGCAGTGGTGGCCCAGTGGTAACGCCCCCGGCTTACGAGTTGTAGATCGTCGTAGGTTCGAACCCCGACAGGCGCTTTACTTTCAGAAGGAAAACATCGTGAGGAAACCGGCATGGTCCTAGAACCAAAAATTCGAAGATATGTCACATCTACCAACCCGCACTGGGCCCGCGTGGTGGATTACGGCCCACTCCCTCTCACTTAGTGGACGCCTACGCCTGTGACTCACCAGTGAGAACATATTAATTTCGGCATGCCAAAGATACAAACATAAATATTAAAAGAGGTGCACGTAAAATCATTATAGTACATACTAATTCCATGCAAAAAACAAAAAAAATCGATTGAATGAAACGGAACCTCAAGCCGATGCTGCTATGATAAAAATGATTTGTTTTTAATAACTTGCTACATCGTTCTCTCGTCGCGAGGCAGAGAAGTGTCAAAGTGCCTTTTTCGAATTTACTCGAGCTTAACGGTCATGTTAGGTATTAGAATAACGTCAGAATCGACGACAAATTTCGACAAATCGTGATATCTCGTCTTCTCGTGCTTGTCATGTTAGCCCTACAGGGGGATGAAACTTCCATACAAAATATTCATAGACAATGCTGCCGTCTGAAGGAAAAGGAACGCAAACTTTGGCCATAGTTTTAAATTTTAGCAGATAGATAGAGCTACTTTTATAAACCTTAGTATCTACAACAGAAGTATAGCTACTATACAAAATAAATAATAATAATTAAGCATTATTGATTATTTTACTATTGCATTAGCAATAAATTTATTAAACATAGTAGCAAAATAAATAAAACCTTTTTCACAATTGAAACTAAACGAACAGAAACAGTCAGTACCGTTGACTTTTGAAAACATTTCTTCTGTTTTGTTCAAATTTGATATTTCTGAACAATATTTTAGGAATTATTATTTATTCCATTTCATTTTGATTCCAAATCGTTATTATTATTTTTGTTAATACACTTCATACAGTACAGTTTCGTTCGTTGTTTCTGTGTCGTGTGTTCGTTGTTCTGGTGATCTGTTTTGTGCTCTTTTACAACTTGGGACTATGCTTGTTTTCTTAAATAAATATTATTTCATTTCTATCTACCATTTTATTCTGTTTCATTTATTGGTATGTCTCTTGATGATGGCATTTATAGTTTAAGATTTAGAACAATGTATAACTTATTTATTTTGTGAAATAAGTAAATTCTTATGTGTATGTTTCGAATTCTACATTTCCTCTAGAATATGAATTTGTCATAGTCTTATTACACATAAGAATTAATTTATTCCACAAATAAAATAACATTCATTCTTCAATACAATGTTTAGGGATTTAATACTAGAAACAAAAACTCCTAAAAGCGCCATCTAGTGAGCTAGGGAAGAAGACATTAGGACATGCAGCGCTATCTCTAGGATTGAGTACTCACTTTTTACAAAACGAAAACCTCAGTGCCCCATCTATATTACTTTAGATACGTGTATTATACAGGGTGTCCAGTAAATAGCACGACATACTGCAGGAGGTGATAGCTTCGGTCAATACCTATCAAAAGAACACAATATATGTTCAGCAAAATCTTATGGATTTTTTTTTCACCACTGTAGGTTAAAGTTATGCGAAAAGAAAATCGTTATGTGAAAATTTAAACAAAAAATACTATTTCTTGAAAACATTCTTGTTTTTGATAGAAAAAAGACTTATCAATGAGTAAAGTAACTATTCACGAATAATTTGATGTAAAAAAAAAATACTAGAAAAGGAATTTTTCATTACGAGATGCTTAAAAGTCTGTTTCAAGGTAGAGATTTTTCGATATTTCGGAAAATTTTGTAAAACTGTAAATCCGTAAGATTTTGCTGAACATATATTGTGTTGTTTTGGTAGGTATTGACCCAAGCTATCACCCCCTGCAGTATGTCGTGCTATTTACTGGACATCCTGTATATGCTACCGACCGCCGCGGAGTGAAGACGTGGGCGCTGGCTGCGAGCCGATATCAGCGTATTTGGTGTTACTTGTTCTTTCCTGATATCAACCTCTGAGCCCTAGTGTACATTACAGTAGGTACTTTGTTTGTTTATTTGTGTAAATTATGAGCAAGTTGTGGTCTATGTACTTATGTGGTTTTGTGGTTAAAAATGTATTTTTGCTGTTCTTTTCCTTATGTAGTAGGAATACTCGTAACGAGTAATCGCTCGTTGCCGTGTCACACAACACACCCGCTTCTCCGGTACAGTCAACAAAAGAGATATCTAGGCAGGGTATACCAATGCCGGGTACAGATTTGTGTAATGTAACATGAAATGTAACACAAATTAGCCGTCCTAATTTGAGTAATGCAACATGAAATGTAACACAACATATAGGCGAATTTGTTTCAACATGTGTTACATTTCAAGTTACGTTTCACCAATCTGTACCCAGCATTACATATTGTATGTGAATTGCTTCATGTTCAATTTTATTTATAATACTGTGTTTTTGCACTAATCCTACATACCACACACCAACACAAAATTGTATATTGTCACAAAATTGAACATGAAGCAATTCACATACAAATATGTTAGTATACCCTGCCTAGAAATCTCTTTTGTTGACTGTACCTCATACGATTATTTACATAATTATGTATGTAAGCAATTATTGATTTACAATCGATATTTGTTGATATCAAAATTAATGGTTATAGGTAGAAAAGTTGATGAACATGTTCTGGATTGGTTTGACATTTTGATTACTGGTTCAATAAAAATAAATATGAGTATTTTTCGTCGATATTCGATTATGGCAGAAGAATATAAGTTGTCATACGGCGCAGACAGAATTTAATAATGTTAAGACGCAGATAATACGATCGTCTTCTACGATGTCCTTCTCACCGCTCTGGTTTTATTCATTCTTCTTTCTTTGTCCAGGCGGTATTTCTTTGGAATGCGCTCCCTCTGAACATCAGGATGGCAACCAGTCGGCTATCGTTCAAAGTGAAGGCACGTGAACATATTCGTATAAAGTTGGCAGAATCATCTCAGCGCTGATTCTTGCTGGATTCTTTTTCTCCTCTACCTATCGTTATTTCTCCTGACAAAGTTTATTCTGTTTATATGTATATATATGTATTTATTTATTAGTATTTATTCTTTTTCGAGTTATCTATCCCTTATGCTGCACCTGCCATGTCTTCTCTCTGCATCACCCTAAGGTTGACTGGTAGAAAATGCCTGAGGCATTAAGTCCGCCTTTGTACAGTATTTTTTTACTTGTGCATAAAGTTTTAATAAATAAATAATATGCCAACGGTCTTAAGTGGTTGCAAGCTAACCACTCAAGGCCGTTGCTGTTCTGTTCTGTGCTGAGCTAATGCAACGCGTCGTACGTCCACCCAGTAAGTCGACGTGCGCACGGACGTAAAAATATCGCGGCGATTTTTTTTTCGCCCACTGGATTTTCAACGCTCTGCTTAGCGCCGAGAGTGCAAAATCCAACAGTGTTTTTTCGACGCGCTAGAATGTACTCTGTTATTGTTAAGTTGGATTCTCAATGCTCGGCTCAACAATGAGAGTTGAAAATCCAGTGCGCGATAAAATCCCGCCGCGATTTTATTGCGCCCGTGGGAACGGGGGCTTATAGGACTCGCCCATCAAGGAGCGCTGCGCTGTTCCAAATTAGACGCATTATTAATTTATGTAAAGAAAAGGTATTATATTAAAACACGTAAGTATACTAAAAGATAAATAATTAAATTATCTTTAAAATGGTGAAGGTTTCATAAAAATAGGCTTGATAGTTTTTGCGTGATTCTCAGTTTTCTATGTGTTTATATTACATAATGTAATTAATTTGTAAAGTTATGTCTATGTAATATAAACAGAATCTAAAATATTCACATATTAAGTTATTAATTAAGGAAATGCTCTTATTTGACATTTATATTTTTTTTTTCAAATCATTAACACTACTCGTTTCTACGTGATCTTCATTTAAAATCATTAAAAGTCGTTTAGCGTCGCCTTAACTAATTTTACACGAATACATTATAACAAGAACCAAGGTAATCAACACAGGCCGAAGACTTCCCAAACTGAAGTGGCAATGGGCAGGGCACATTGTTCGCAGCGGCAAAACATGTATGGCCGATTGGGCCGAAAGATTCAGGAGTGGCGACCGCATACCGGAAGACGTAGAGTTGGAAGGCCTCCCACAATGTGAATCCGCTGGATGCGAGAAGCACAGAACCAGTCGAAGTGCGGCTCAGGGAGGCCTATGTCCAGCAGTGGACGTCTTTCGGCTGAAATGCTGATGATGACATAAACAAGAATACATAGCAAATGTCACATATGCCTGCTTATAATCTGTTTCCTTACCTATAACAACTTGGTGAGAAATAACAACAGCTGGGTCCTTATTATGAAGTATTAACGCCATCATGATTCCGTTGCGAAAAAGGGATGGTGATATAGGTCATGTATAGCTCCGTCTCTCTCTAGCACTGGAAAAATGATGGCATTAATTGTTCATAATACGGCCTCTGATCTAATTTGTTATTCAATCAATAACCTGTGAGGCTGTGGTACTTAGACACGAGCCCCTTTCACCATGAGCTATTCTCGTAATTATAATTCGAGTCGATACGAAACGAGAAGAACTAGGGGCTAGGCTAAGTAATAACAGCAGCAGGGGTCGATCGACCAGGTTAAGCTACGCTTGCCGCGGTTGGTCCGTGGATGGTTGCCCATCTTTACATAGCAAGACTCCTCCGTGCCTCGGAAAGCACGTTAAGCCGTTGGTCCCGGCTGTCTTTCGTGGATCTTTGACAGTCGTTACGGGTCGTCAGAAGCCCGAAAGTCTGACAATCAGTCTTAGGAAAAGGTATCGTATTACCTAGTAACTATCGCTCCATCTAAAATACTGGTATTCAGCTGCATCCGGTTAGACTGGAAGCCGACCCCAACATAGTTGGGAAAAGGCTACGCAGATGATATATACTATATACGAGTAAATAAATGACGAAAGAAGAACATTTTCTCTGGCTATCGCAGGCGCAGCATTGCGTTACCACAGACCACGCAACTCGTGCGCAAAGGCGTAACTGCCTTTGTTCAAAGTATTAATTGGTCTGATCCACCGATAGATTCCCATCCCACTATACCAGCGTACTACCTACAATTATATTACTTACGAGTACCTCGATTTTTCTAACAAAGACAATTACTACCGACCAAGCGGCTGTAAAAGGAAAAACTGGCGTTAATTTATTAATCGTTTGTTTGTAGTGTCTAGTTATTAGTTATTACGACATGGGTAGGTACGGTTACGTGACAGAAACACGTTCTTCTTGACATTTCAATAATAGATAGATATGTCGGATCGTCTGGATTTACTTAGTTAGATTCAGGCATCGTGTGGGCAGAAGATGGGTTTCGTGCAATGAAAACACACCGGGTGCGATACACGGTGTTTAAAATCACAATCTAACACAATCACTGAGCACAATGAATTGAGTACAGTTCCGCGACGTAGTAACTCCGATGCGATTAGACACTAGAAGGTCCTCGCCGTGAGGTTAAAACATCACGACTCTGTAGAAGCGCGCTGTAGGTGTGAGTAGATCATGTGATGTCGCCAGTGGCGCGCTTGCGATTCGTTTAGTGTCCATCCTAATGACCGGATCCGACAGATAAATATTGGTAAACAGGACAGTTCATATTTTTGAGAATAACCCCCGGAGACCAGTTGATCTATTTTAAAAATCCCACCGTGAAAACATTCGCAGGCCAGGCGCGCTCCGCATTTTAGGTATGAAGCTACAAGTAAGCGGCGGGCTCGACTTGTCGAGCTAGTTCAGTGCGAACTGCGGCACACCGGCCGGTTCGCACGTTAGTTCATTACTCACTCATGCGCCGCGTCGTAAGAGTCGGAAGAGTACTTATAAGAGTTATGCGATAGAGAGGCAACTTCTAGTCTAAGTGAATATAACTGTAGGCAATTAACGCTGTGCGACCTGAATTGCACTTTATTGTGTCGTAGCAAGAGTAGCTATTTGTTTAAATGATTTTACAGAGTGAATCTTCTGTAATTGTACTGTTATTATTGTGACATTAGTGAAGTGAGCATTCAATAGTGTCAATTCCTAGCAAACGGTGGAATGACAACTCACTTCCCTTCCACTGTGAGATTCTTACAGAATAGACCGGCTGATGAGTAAATTAAATCACAAAACACAATGTTTGTTGTTTTTATAGGTTTTTTTTTTAATTTTACCCTACATTTATTTAAATAAAAAATAACCTAAAAAAAATATATGTAGGTTGATCAAAATAACAACAACCAAAGTAGAAAAGTTTGCCCTTTTCATAGCATGAACTATTGCATCCTGAATTATGGCAGTAATAATGGATTATTTCAGGTCGCAAAAGTATTCTCCTATCATCTGTTAATCTTAATCGTGCCTCGGAAAGCACGTTAAGCTGTTAGTCACGTTGGCTGTCATTCGTGAATCTTTGTCGTTACGGGTCGTCAGAAGCCCGATCTTACCAAGGGGTATCGTATTACCCAGTTACTGGGTTGTAAAGGTCAGATAGGCAGTCACTCCATGTAAAATACTGGTATTCAGCAGCATCCGGTTAGACTGGAAGCCGATCCCAACATAGTTGGGAAAAGGCTAGGCAGTGAGATCTTTGCAGAATAGATCGGCTGAAGACTGAAGCGCATTATGGAATCCTTCCAGACTTACGTATTGTATTTACACATTGTTTTGATTGCTTAAACTAATTAACAACCGGTCAATCAAATTCCTTACTGACTGTAGATTTGTAAAGTTTTAGAAACCTGAGACAAATGGCATTCGCTTCGGTGTGATTCTATTTCTACGATTGCTACAGCTTCAAAGTGACATTGACATAATCACGTGACATTTCGATAGCTTATGTCAACCCCATAAATTATTTGGATTTTCTACTGTTAGTCGACGTTCGCACGGACGTAAACATATCGCGGCGATTTATTTTCGCGCACTTTATTTTCAACGCTCTGCTTAGCGCCGAGAGTGGAAATTCAACAGTGTGTTTTTTCGACACGCTAGAATGTACTCTGTTATTGTTAAGTTGGATTCTCAACGCTCGGCTCAACACCGAGAGTTGAAAATCCAGTGCGCGATAAAATCCCGCCGCGATATTTTGACGTCCGTACGAACGTCTGCTTACTTTGTCTAGGCCCTCTGGTATTTTTAATTGCTCTCATTGCATTTTTCGTAAATACTTAAATTATTTGTCGTTATAATTAAACTGAATGACTCATCAAGTCATCGCCATCACCACAATATTTTAATTCAAAAACACCTCCATTTAAATACAATAAGGCCATTCAACTGAACTTCTAATATAAATAAATGCGTCAGAACGCTCTCCTATACCGAAACAACAGTACCTATTTAAAAGAGAGTACCTACATTTTCAAACAATAGAATTGTGGAAACCGATGGTCGTACCCGTGACCCAGGGAACCCTGACCTATCGGAGACAGCAACTGGTTGGCATACGAGGTCGTTTCTTACTCCTAATTATTCTAATAAAATTATTAGCATTTAGCTCTTTGATAATGAAAGAGACGCTTGCGGTTGCGCATTTGTTGATAAGGAGAGTAGATGCACTGTTGGGTAAATGTGTTGTAATAAATGTGGTGCGGTTTTTATCTATAGACTAGCCGTTGCCCGCGGCTTCGCTCGCGTGGATGTCGGAAATGATCCCACGTGAACCCACTACCGGGTTAAAAAGCATACGGTCCAAATTTCATCCAAATCCGTTCAGCCGTTTTTGCGTGATTGAGTAACAAACATGCAAACATCTTCACAAACTTTCACATTGTATAACATTAGTAGGATCAGGATTTTATCAGACATCATGTGGACATGCCTGTTCAAAAAACCCTCATCATAATGTTACACATGCGTATTATCATGCATATATTTAGTTAATAGGAACAGACACAAATAATTTTCCATAGACCAAAAGTATACTTGATTTTAAAGGTGCATCCACACTGCAGTTACTTTTTTGTTGAGTAACAATTTGCAACATGGTCAATTTCTGTATCTTTTGCGGATTTTGCTATAATTTTTTGTTATCCGTTGTTGCCTAGTAACACTTGAACGTTGAGTAACTTCCGTGTGGATGCACCTTTACGGTAAGTGATAACAACATAAAAAAAAATCTAACAAGGTGGAATGTGGTTTACTTTGATAACAAGTTCATCTTATGAAAACAGCTACAGGTAGGTATATATTTTTGGAGGCATTAAAAGTATTTTTTACCTTAAAAATGTCCAGAATCTGGTACACCAACAAACCTTGTTCACACAGTACCGAATAAAATTAGTTTTTCCATAAGTCAAAAGTTGTTATCAAAGTAACACGTAGTATCAAAGTAACTCATTTGATGGTACCTATTCAAAGAAGCAAGGATGTTTTACTTCGGAGTGCCCATGAATAATTTCAAAGTAAATATATTTTCTTTTAAGCCTCATTTTCTGGAACGCAAGTTTCTGGAACGTTCACGATCAATAATTGCATGCGAGTGTCTACACGCGTGCGATTTTCATAAAATGGCATACAATAATTGAATGCAAGTTTTGCCGTTCAATAAAATTGTATGCGACTTACACCAAGTCAATTTTATTGCAAGGCGATTATTGCATGCAAGGTTTGCCTCGTGTAAACGTGTACACGTCCTTCTACAATTGATTCAAGTATTGCCCGCATTTGCGCTGCCAAATTGATATTTCATTAAAATTTTATTGAACGTCTTCTCAAAATTTTTTTTTTACTTGTTTGAATGACAGAAAATTTTCATGTCAGAATTAAATACGATTTTATTGTACGTGCTGTTTACAGTATACCAGTTTTGAACGGCAACTAACTTGCCCGTATCGTGCAACAATTGTACATGTTGTTTAGACGGTGCCAGTTATATTGCTGTTTCAATTTTATGGTAGGTAGGTATGCCACAGGCAATAAACTTGCACCTTGCAAAAGAGGATTTACTCACAATCCAATCGTAACTTCAATTCAATTACTTTAGGTACACCTAATTTACATGTATGTATTAAGTAGCAGTTGACTCGTAAATAAAACGAAAACAAACGACCACCTACTAAAATAGAAGCTGAGCCCTTGACAAGTACTAATTTAATGTATCGAACATTATAATAATGAATTTATTCTATTCCCATCACTATGGCAACGCAACGGAGTCACAATATTTTTCTTTTTTCAAATACAGAACTCATTGGTGCGTTGTTACTGGCCGCTATAGAAAAAGTTGTCAATTATGAGTTTTCGCTCCATTTCTCGATGTGATTGGCTGGCGCTGGAGCAAAAAGATGCCATGAGGAAGTGAACTACGGTTGACGACTGATGGCACAAGTTGATGGGAAATTCGATGACCGGTAGCAACCTTCAGAGAGACTTGTACCTAGATGTTTTTAAATAAATTAAATGTTGCCACTTGTATGGGACTAACCGTCCCGTAACCGTAAAAAAAAATATACATTTTCCAAGACCGCATCATGGTAAAAAAATAAAGTTATAGGCAAAATATTGGTAAAACCAATATAATTTTTTAGAATTAAATTTTTTTCTGCGGAAATATGGATCAAAATAAAATAACGTTAAAGAAACAAACAAAAGAAACATATTATTTTTATCTAGAACTGGGAAATTGATAAAACTTGTTATTTGAACTCCAGCTTTATCTCTGGGGCTTTCTTGATTTTTGACCTCTTACTCTGAGAATTCCTCATACTGAGCTATTTACGCTTTGGCACTAAAAATAAAATATAAATAAATCAGACAAGACTATGAACAAACAGAAAATAGATTACTAAGTAAATATTAACGATCTCATATCAAATGTAGGTACCTACGTATAACCTAATACGAGTATACGTAGACCAAAGATAAAAGAATTTTCGCGCGTGTTAATAGCTTCACTTTCCACATTACCCGCGCTATTTACCGGTAATACAGTTTTAATATCAATTTGGCGGTAGCGAAGCTGCCATCTTTTTAATGAGAACATTACACACGAAGATTCTTCGGCTTTCTTTGAATGCTATTACTTCGTTTTTGTTTAGCGTTTTTTCAAACTTTTTTTTTTCTTTTTACTCGGCTCCTAAGGTTCCTAGCGTAATGTTAAATAGCCTTTTTTTTTTTTTTTTTTTTTTTTTTTTTTTGTTGCCGGGGTGGAAAATCCTTATGGATGTCCCCCGCCCTGGGGTGAGCGGAGGGGTCTGTCAGACTCTTACTGACTAAAAACCACCCCGGTGTTCCCTTCCCACACCTGGACCGGGGATCATGGGAACTTGGGCGCCTTCCACGATCCCCGGCTAGTGCCGGCCCGCATTTGCGGGCCTCCTCAGGCCTGCGAGGGGAGTGAGGTGCAGGACTCCCCCCGCAACGTCCAATAGGGGCGCGCGCGGAACACTACGCGCCGCCGCCTCGGGTAATGTTAAATAGCCTAGCCTAGCCTTCCTCAAGAATTGGGCTGTCAAATGCAAAAAGAATTTTTCAAATCCGACTGGTAGTTTCGGAGATTAGCGTGTTCAATCACACTTTTGCTTTTTTATTAGTATAGATAATTACTAAAACTTTAAATATTCTTGGGACCTGAAATATTAAAATACCTAAGTACTTCATTGTTTGTAGGTACTTAATTGTTTCTTGGATTCAAATATTTTCGCGTTAATTTTATGTTACGTTTTGACTTACCCATCACGGACTCACACCTACGAAAATTCGAATTTGAATTCGATTTCCGAATTTTCGTAGGTGTGTATCTTTGAAGAGAATTCAAATATAGAAGTTACATAATATTTTGTATGAGGACTGAGTTTGTAATAAATTTAATGTCCTACCTACTTGCCTGATCCTATTTTTAGTACTTTTCCCGAATCCGTCAACCATGTCTGTGTTATTGGTCACCGTTAACGTAAGTTATTGGGAGCCATAACATTATTACAGGCAGTAAACCTAGCTTTCAAGACCCACCTGCAAAATCAGAAATAGTCGCATGCACCGAACTCATAAAACGTGCAGTAGTAAAAACCGCGACACCTAAACCCCCGTAATAGCTGGGGCATAAAACTCCCATAGACCATGGCCGTAGGGTGGCCCAATGTCAGCTAGCCCATTAGCCACACAAGTTCAGGGGAACCTTGGTATGAAGTTCATGATCGAATGGAGTCACGCGATGCCACGACTCTTGCTAGAAAGGGGCTCGAATCTATCGATCGGCTTGTTTATAATTTGTCATTTTTTGATGGCTTCATGGAATGTGATGCAGAGAATTGAGGGTTCTGAAGTGTTGTGAGGAAAGTTTTGAGTTTGAACGTGGATGGATATGATAGGGAAGAACGGAGAAACTGGGGATGGATTGTGTGAAAGTTAACGCTTTCAAAGACACTGAACGAGACACATTATCATCTGCCTAGCCTTTTCCAAACTATGTTGGAGTCGCCTTCCAGTCTAACCGGATACAGCTGAATGAGATACAATAGAAGTTTTTTTTTGTTATGACGGCTATGGTTGTTTAGTGCCCTTGAAAGCGTTAATAGAGATGTATGGAAAAAGACATGCTGTAGAGACCCTTAATAAATTGGGACAAAGACAAGAGGATGATGAGTTGGATTTGTAGACGATAATTTTTGGTTAGGTAATATGACTTGGTGTTTATTTTGGGCATAAACAAGGGCAACTGACATTTTGATAGAATCTTTATAAATGACGTAGGTACTAATAAGTTAAAGGCACATTCAAAGTAATTAAGTAAGTTAAATTAATTGAGAAGGAATAAAAATAGAATTTGAAATGTTGATTGATGACTGAATTGGCTCATTGTTTATTGCTTTCTTCGCACGCGAATAGATTAATCAATCTGCCTGCCTAGCCTTTTCCCAACTATGTTGGGGTCGGCTTCCAGTCTAACAGGATGCAGCTGAATACCAGTATTTTACATGGAGCGACTGCCTATCTGACCTCCACAACCCACCTAACTTCGTAATACGATACCACTTTGGTAAGACTGGTTGTCAGACTTTCGGGCTTCTGACGACCCGTAACGACTGTCAAAGATCTACGAATGACACCGTGCATTCCGAGGCACGGAGGAGTCTCGGTATATAAAGATGGTCACCCAAACACGGACCAACCCCGGTAAGAGTAGCTTAACCAGATGGATCGATCCGTGCGGCTGTTACTACTTAGTCACGATCTCCTCATGGTTCACATGGAACTCGTGGATATTATTTTAATTTCATAATTTACAAGGGTAGTCCGTAGCCAAAAGTCGATACATTTAAAGGTAAACAAACAAAGATATCTCCCTAACTCGACGCCATTACCCCTGGGCGTTTACCAAGGACGGTGTCGCAGTCACGGCCACCATACAACCTTGTTATATCATGGCTTTATGAGCTTCCAACGCTTCCGTGTTCTTTTTTACACTTTTTCGGACTACGACTAACAATGTTGGGGTGGATTTGTAATTTTGTTCGTGCTGTTTATGAATGACTAGCTGTTGTCCGCGATTTCGTTTGCGTGTGTTTCGTATGTCATCATTTTTTTATGCATATCCAGGATCAAAAGTGGCCTAGGTATGTCCGTTTTCAGGTCCCAGGCTGCCTATTGTCAGATTTCATAATGATCAGTTCCCTGGATTAGATGTGAAAGGTTACGTACAGATGGACTTACTTTCGCATTTATAATTATATACTAGCTGCATCCCGCGGTTTCACCCGCGTAGACCGGGATACCGGGGAACCGGGAAGTAGCTTATGTGTTAATCCTGGGTATAAGCTATCTACATACCAAATTTCGTCCAAATCGGTCCAGCCGTTTAAGCGTGAAGAAGTAACAAACATACACACACACACACACACTCACAAACTTTCGTCTTTATAATATTAGTGTGACGTACTTACTAGCTTTTGCCCGCGGCTTCGCCCGCTTGGAGTTCGCAAATAATCCCACGGAAACGTACTACCGTAACGCGCTCGCCAGTAACGCTCCCAGTTGGCATGATTTTTTCTGACATTTCAATAATCATCGTCATATTTCAGCCAATTTACCAAAAACCTTCCTCATGAGTCGGAGTGACTCACGAGGTCCATTGGTGAAAAACTGAAAACCGTATGAAAATACGTTGTTATGTGTTGTTATGTGCGTTGTTGTTGTTGTTGTGTGTTCCAATGTAACAAGATGCAGCTGAATACCAGTATTATGGATGATAATAATTATACGTGACAAATATTTTCATATTGATTTTTTGCTCTTGTAGAAGACCAAATTTTTTCGTTTTGGCGTATTCGCGAAGGTATATAATTATGTAAACTAAAGTGATGAAGAAGTAAACAATAGTTTCACGCCTCACAGTGGATACTAGGAGAAAGTCTATTTGTTTGTTTGCCAAGTTTTCTCCACTAATCTGCCGAATCGCTTTGGATGATTAGATACTGGCGAGAGTCTAACTTATTGCGTAGAAAAAGTCATGGAACACTTTCCATCTGCCTCCTTAGCCTTTTCCCAACTATGTTGGGGTCGGTTTCCAGTCTAACCGCATGCAGCTGAATACCAGTATTTTACATGTTGCGGCTGCCTATCTGACCTCCACAACACAGTTACTGGGTAATACGAAACCCCTTGGTAAGACTTTCGGGCTTCTGACGACCCGTAACGGCTGTCAAAGATCCACGAATAACACTTCCCACCATGGAACATTTATAGGTGGCAAGGGCCCAGTTAGTAAACAATCCTTGAAGATAGTATCTGTCTTTAGATCCGATAAAGACACCAATACCCCTGAGATTGCTTCCTGAAGGACAGCCGCTGTCATGGCCGCCACACAACCTTGTCGAAACACCATGCCATTAGGAACTTCCCTTCTAATAAACGTCCAGGGTGAAAATAAAGGCTGTGTTTTGATTTTAAGAGGGCCAGCCATCATGGAATGGTCTTCTATTTACTTAGTTATTTTGAAGATTTTAATTGAGAAACTTTTATAATTGGTTTTTCGGCCCCAGAAGACGTGATGAACACGGTAAAATTAAAAAAAAAAAAACTTTTGATCCTATGGGTTATAAATAAGCCATGATAGACTTCCACGATTTTTATCTAAGTTTTTTTTTGTTTTAACAAAATTGTTGACTCCTTTTTCATTATTTGACAAAAAATAATAAAACGTTTTAGCTTGCTTTTCATTTGTAATCGTTTAAGGCCGAAGTTTTTTAATTTATGTTGTTTTTCTTTGCGAATTTTCCTTTTCGTCCAAGTGTAAAATCAGCTTTGAATTGAAAAGAGAAAATTGCGGTCCCTTTTCCGAGAACTGTTTACCTTCTCGTGCGATGTTATCGGCCTATAATAGGTTTTATTGAGATACTATTACAACTACCTACTAATCATATTCCTATTAGGGAATGGTTCGTTCAACATTCTGTATGGACGAAAAATGATTTAGGTCCTGTTTCACCACCTACGACTAAATTCGTATTAACTTACTTGGCAGATAATTTCATACAAATTCTGTTCCATTTTTGAATTTATTCGGTAAGTATAGTGACTATTCGGAAATCTATTGGAGGAGCTCGTGGCTAAGTAATAACAGCCGCACGGGTCGATCCATCAGGTTAAGCTACGCTTGCCGGGGTTGGTCAGTGGATGGGTGACCATCTTTACATACTGAGACTCCTCCGTGCCTCGGAAAGCACGTTAAGCCGTTGGTACCGGCTGTCATTCGTAGATCTTTGACAGTCGTTACGGGTCGTCAGAAGCCCAAAAGTCTGACAATCAGTCTTACCAAGGGGTATCATTTATTACCCAGTTACTGGGTAGTGGAGGTCAGATAGGCAGTCGCTCCATGTAAAATACTGGTATTCAGCTGCATTCGGTTAGACTAAAAAAAATAATAATAATAATCTACTCAAACTTAAAATCTCACCTTGGTTAACACCCGTGAGATTTTAAAATACCAGGTTCTATCAACCTGTGAAAATAAATATAAAAAACAAAATAATAATAATCTTTATTTTATCAAAAAGCCAAATACAAATCGTCCATCTCAATCAAAACATAAAAATAAAAAGAACAAAAACATAACAAATGCCATCATATAATTATTTGAGACAGAGTGAACGTCTGTGTCTGTGCTAGTAGACTGGAAGCCGACCCCAACATAGTTGGGAAAAGACTAGGCAGATTGATTGAGTGACTATTAGGACATCGTGAAATAGGCCGTTAGTCTCTTTTCATTTACTAATATAGCAATCTAGCTGGAATCTGACTAGGAAAATTCCTAGTTACGTTGTCGGGATAAAGAAACTTTGTATTCTAGTTCAAACAATCCGTTTATTCTACAATTGCTACCTCGAAATTGTTGCTTGTGGCTCTGAGGGCTCGTAAAAATCCGTGGTTCCGTTTGTTCAGCTGCCAACAGTAAAATTCGACGTCGACGCACCTAGTCCAACCATGTGCTAATGTAAACATTATTCACTACATACTTACCGTTTGGTAAATATTGTATTAATAGCAGACGGCGTTTTGATAACAGCCTCCCACTAGCGGAATAGTGAATCCATAAAACATGAATATGTGGAAGGAAAACATTTGCTAGTTGCTATGCTATATTTAGACATCGATTATGCAGTTGAATGTGCAGTAGCACAGTGCAGTAGCATCAACAGTGGATTGCGGTTTTTGCAACGAAGGAGATGACTATGCATTCCACAGTTTGGACTAACACAATATTATCATTTGTTGTGGTTATTATGTTTGTTTGTTAGGGTTCCGTACCTCATAAGGAAAAAACGGAACCCTTATAGGATCACTCGTGTGTCTGTCTGTCTGTCCGTCTGTCACAGCCAATTTGCTCCAAATCTAATGGAACGATTATTAAGTTGAAATTTGGTACACATATGACTTTCTGTGACCCAAACACGGACGGGTAAAGTAAATAAATGAATTTTGAATATGGGGGTTACTTTTGGGGGGCAAATAAGGAAATTAAAAAAAAAGTTTTGCAAACTATACCGTGTGACCTATCACATGAAAGGGCTTACTATGAAGGTCTCAAATATATATTTTTTTATAATTTTAAAATAAATTAAAGTTACTTAAGAAAATAGACGAAAGTTGACTATTTTTTTCAAAATTTTATGTTATGAGCCTAAAATTTTGAAAAAAATACAGAAAATAGACCTTTACTTGTAGATTACAGGAAAACCTATAAGAAGTCTGTGGTCTTAAAATAACATGGTAAATCTCTCAATATTGTGAGTACAAACTTACATTTTCAGTTAGAATGTATGGGAGAACATGTATTTCAACTACAATGTTAAGTTTATCTTGGGATAAATTCATCCCAACTACGGAACCCTTCATTGTGCGTGGCCCGACACGCACTTGGCCGGTTTTTTTTTTCGTTTGTTGTCATTTTCACGACTTCGCTGGACTTTTTCTAATATCTCTTTTATATTTGCGTTCCACTAGCAGGATCATGTATACCCTTCAGTCAGTCTTATGTCTGTGAAGTAGGACATTCACGGTCGAAGTAAAACCACACTAATAAGTCTTTACAATATAACTCTTGTCTCTTGTCTTGCCTCTTGTTTTTATGGTAAGGTATAAATTAGAATGATTGCTTGCCGGGGTTGGTCCGTGGATGTTTGACCATCTTTACATACCGAGACTCTCCGTGCCTCGGAAAGCACGTTAAGGCGTTGGTCCCGGCTGTCATTCGTGGATCTTTGACAGTCGTTACGGGTCGTCAGAAGCCCGAAAGTCTGACAACCAGTCTTACTAAGGGGTATCGTATTACCCGGTAACTGGGTTGTGGAGGTCAGATAGGTAGTCGCTCCATGTAAAATACTGGTATTCAGCTGCATCCGGTTAGACTGGAAGCCGACCCCAACATAGTTGGGAAAAGGCTAAGCAGATGATGATGATGATGATGTATAAATTAGAATGATTGCCGTGAGTTTGATACAACTTTCGGCAACATTTTAATTTATACTTTACTAGCTTTTGCTCACAGGAACGTACTAACGGGATAAAAGTATCCGTGTCCTAATTCAGGTCATGGTCTACATGACCAATTTTAATCCAAATCCGTTCAGCCGTTTTAGCGTGAAAGCGTAACAAAGAAACAAACAAATTCACTTTCACATTTAGGTTAGGTTGTCTGTCAAACTAGTGCCATAAATGTAATAATTAATATAATGTATAATGTTGGTGCTTGTAATAAATAGTCTGTGTGAGTTTTGCGGTGACACCTATTATGGCAAACACTGTTCACTTACGACAATCCAACCAAATCAAAAGTTCTGTACTAAATAAAAAATAAAAATAATACAGATGTTGGTAATTGTCGTCAAGTTTGATTTGATTTATTTCGTCAGGCAGGATGACTCATCAAAATTTTTCGTTTCTTTTCAATTTAAATGTATTTATTTAGAAAAATTCATTAGAAAAAAATTCATCATCAGAGGAGCTCGTGGCTAAGTAATAACAGCTGCACGGGTCGATCCATCAGGTTAAGCTACGCTTGCCAGGGTTGGTCCGCAGATGGGTGACCATCTTTACATACCGAGACTCTCCGTGCCTCGGAAAGCACGTTAAGCCGTTGGTCCCGGCTGTCATTCGTGGATCTTTGACAGTCGTTACGGGTCGTCAGAAGCCCGAAAGTCTGACAATCAGTCTTTCCAAGGGGTATCGTATTACCCAGTTAATGGGTTGTGGAGATCAGATAGGCAGTCGCTCCATGTAAAATAATGGTATTCAGCTGCATCCGGTTAGACTGGAAGCCGACCCCAACATAGTTGGGAAAAGGCTAGGCAGATTGATTTAGAAAAATTCATTGAGTCTCAATAATATTGCAATGAATGTGCGCAATATGGATGGAGTTATGGAGAAGTGTCTTGACGCTGCATGACAGCATAAGCGTGGGTGACCCATGGCCGCCCGTTCGATGTCCACCGCGCACAGGATGGATGGAAAGCAGCACATGAAGTAATGTTTTGCTTCGTTGGTGTAATTGCTGTAAGGCGTTCCAGTTGGAGGAAATATATAAATATCCTAAATTTCTGCGCAATGTTGAAACTCTTATCAGAGACTGTACCAAGTAATCCTTCTGATCTAATTGTTTCTTGGTTACCGACGCGACGTATAGAAGAGGTCATTCGCACTGCCGCTGAGTCGTTCACCTAATAACAAGATAATAATTAAAACATGCGTGACACAGTTTCGGTTTCACTTTTATGTTATAGCCAGATTTGATAACATTGTAATAAATCGTGTTGAACTGAAATTATTAAAAATGGTCCCCTTACCACAGATTAATACAAATGGGACAGCGCAGTTTAGGTATGAAGCTACAAGTACGCGACGGGCTCATCTCACTGGGTCAATTCAGTGTGGGCTGCCGCGCACCGGCCGGCTCGCACTGCGTTGTAAAAGAAGACAACCCTAACGAGTCAGAAGGTTAGAAAGAGTGGCAACTTATAGGTGAATATAACTGTAGGTAATGAAGCACTGTGCGATCTGAATTGCACTTTATTGTGTCGTAGCAAGAGTCGTTTTTTATTTCAATGATTTTGCGGAGTGTCCCATCTGTATTAATCTGTGCCTCGTCCTTACTAGGCATCAAATGGTTACGCTTCGGTCTATTCTGTGATAAGTATGTATAGATTAGATACCTAACCTAACCTAACCTAATCATGGTTCGCTAACCTGTCTGAGGAGAGCTAGGCTATTCTATAAAAACCTTATTAACACTTTCAATGATCTTCTGAGTGTAAATTCCCATATTTTTAAGAATATTTGGACCCACAAGATACAGGCGGATACAGTTTAGGGGTCAACGTCCAATCTGTTATTGTACAATCTGATAATTAGTAAATAAATTTGAATTGAATCTGTCAAACTTACCTCTAATTTACCAAAAAAGTTGTTGACATCGATTGCCGCTGAGATATTTTTCTTCTTTTTTTTAAATTTTAATTATGCACACAGATGAGCTCGTGGCTAAGTAATAACAGCCGGACGGGTCGATCCATCAGGTTAAGCTACGCTTGCCGGGGTTGGTCAGTGGATAGGTGACCATCTTTACATACCGAGACTCCTCCGTGCCTCGGAAAGCACGTTAAGCCGTTGGTCCTGGCTGTCATTCGTGGATCTTTGACAGTCGTTACGGGTCGTCAGAAGCCCGAAAGTCTAACAACCAGTCTTACCAACGGGTATCGTATTACCCAGTTAATGGGTTGTGGAGGTCAGATAGGCAGTCGCTCCATGTAAAATACTGGTATTCAGCTGCATCCGGTTAGACTGGAAGCCGACCCCAACATAGTTGGGAAAATGCTGGGCAGATTGAATTATGCACACTTGTAGATCCAATTTTCCTTACTTATACATTGATAGAATGGTCGACATCGGCTTTGCTTGCCATCATAGGAAATACAACAGAAAATTGCGACTAGTTTTTGAAGGTTTTAAGTACCTAAGTACCCGGAATTGGCCTTCTGGTATCTGCAATTATGGTGTCAAAGCCCTGTCCTTTACTTATGACGTTGAAGGAGGAGGTTTTGCAGAATAGCCCAGTAAAACTTGGTCAGACTTTCGAGCTTCTGACGACCCGTAACGACTGTCAAAGATCCACGAATGACAGCCGGGACCAACGGCTTAACGTGCTTTCCGAGGCACGGAGGAGTCTCGATATGTAAAGATGGTCACCCATAAACGAACCAACCCCGGAAAGCGTAGCCTAACCTGATGGATCGACCCGTGCGGCTGTTATTACTTAGCCACGAGCTCCTCCTTATTTGTATGAAACCGTCTCGTAGTAATTAATGTTCTTCACAGAACAGTCGGAAAGAGGTAGCAATTGTTTTCATTGACGAAGCGACACATCGCGCGTAGTTTGTGAACCACGTTATGCAGAATAAAGTAAATGTTTATTTAATTATTTTATTTTCTCAAATTGATTTAACTATTCCGGGGTACGAAATTTCTTCACTATTGTAATCTATTTCAATACTCCCATTGAAGCCGTGGCAGATATTTTTATAGCACCTTATATACTAGATACCTATACTATATACTGTTCATATAAATAAGCAAACTTCGGTGTATATAGGTACCGAAGTTTGCTTTCCTTACCCCCATTAAATGATAACAAGCAATTGGTTCTTATGTTTTTCTTTCGCCTCGAGATACGCGCTATGTACACAATAATAATTGGGAGAAATGGTTAACTGAACTTCAGTGGCTCTTAATTAAATTAATTTAATATTAATTTAACATTTTCAATGAGAAAAGGGCTGCTAACGTCAATTGTTTTGTAATTTTCTGCGTAACAATAACATAATCTGTTATAAGAATTTATCATTTCCACATAAATGATAAAATCTTTGCAGTTCAGTTAAAAACATTTGATAAAAAACGTAGGAATACCTACTTATTCAGTTCATAGTGTTATGTGGTGTCATAATAACTAATAATATTGGACTCACGGACTAGAAAAAAAAGGATTCCGCACCACGCGTATGGAAAGTAAAGCACCTTACCGATCTATGTGTGAGTGTCTTGACAAAGACGCCGTCATGTCACATAATGGCGGTCGGCATACTATGATGTAAATGTGTGCGTGAGGCGCATGTTTGTACAAATGGTCCCGGCATACTTACTGTGCTTCACTTTCGATATGGGTGGCGCGGAGTCCTTCTTTTTTTTTTCTAGTCCATGATTGGACTGTACCTAATATAAGATTATGTACGATGAACGTTCACTTACTTTTTGTATCGATCATGACTAACATTACGATGATTAATATCATTAAAAGTACATTAAAACTGTAAACCGATGATCCTTTGCGAAAACCGTTAACCGATCAAACGTATTTCTTCATAAAAAAACTAATTACTTACCGTTTTATTTATCTTGGGGAAAAAAGACTTCCGATTACTCAACTTGAGGTGACTGAAGCTAACACAAATAAAACAATGCGGTAGTCTGATAAGTATATTAATTAATAATAAAACAATCAACTAGTCTTGTTGCTGTTCCTTTTTTTAGGGTTCCGTAAACAAAGGGTACCAACGCCGCCGCCGTCCTAAACCCCCGTTCGCACGGGCGTACTAAAATCGCGGCGGGATTTTATAGCGCACTGGATTTTCAACTCTCGTTATTGAGCCGAGTGTTGAGAATCCAACTTAACAATAACAGAGTACATTTTAGCGCGTCGAAAAAACACACTGTTGGATTTTGCACTCTCGGCGCTTAGCAGAGCGTTGAAAATCCAGTGCGCTTTAAAATCCCGCCGCGATTTTATTACGCCCGTGCGTACGGGTGTTAATTGGCCATCGCTCGTGCGATGATGCGTGCGTCCGATGAAAATGTTGGCACGAGCGACCGTGCAATCGAACGTACTGTTATAAAGTATACTGAATGTCCTAATTGACTGACGGTCGCGCGATCAAGCGACCGTCATTGCGAACATTTCCATCGGAGTCACGAATCATCGCCCGAGCGATGGTTCGTCTATCACAGGGCTGTATCTCTTGAACCGTAATAGCTAGACACTTGAAATTTTCACAGCTTGTGTAGGTACTACTATGGCAGCAGTAACAACAAATACGATAAATTTAAAAATAAAAATACAGACAATTAATTTAGTAAGAATCGTGTTTTTTACTAAAGTAAGTATTATTTTTTTGAATGAAAAGCAATTGTATGCAGCTGAGATGAGAATGCTAAGAGGCATGTGTGGTGTTACACGAATGGATAGAATAAGAAATGAGTACATAAGAGGAAGTCTGAAAGTGGCATCGGTGACTGAAAAGTTGTGCGGAAATCGGTTGTCATGGTATGGGCATGTGATGCGGAGGAGTGAGGAAAATGTCGTGAGGAAAGTTTTGAGTATGAATGTCGATGGTTATAAGAGTAGGGGAAGACTAAAGAAACGATGGATGGATTGTATGAAAGATGACATGGCTAGAAAGGGGGTGACTACCGAGATGACGAATAATAGAGAAGTATGGAGAAAGGACATGTTGCGCCGACCCCAAATAGATTGGGATAAGGGCAGGAGAATGATGATGAAGTATTTTTTTTTTAAATATATTGTACGGTGGTAGGTACGGAACTCTTCGTGTGCGACTCCGATTCGCACTTGGTCGCTTTTTATACAAATAAAGAAAAAGATAAGTTTCATACAGTCACCTAAGCCTCTTTTATCATTTAACGTAACATGTCTTAAAATCTTTTTACAAATAAAAGACACTGAGATAATTAATGTAACACTTTACGTAATCTTTTCTTAGGAAGCTTTACTTTGACATTGCGAATGTATTAAATTAATATTTTAATTACCAGAAATGTTTATCGGCTTAAAAGGGTTGTTGCTTAAAATTGTATTTTATCAGGGTGAAAAATCACTTATACGAGAAAGATTTAATTGAGAATAGATAAAATAGATAAATTTGTTTTTTGATAAGTTAACTGCTTGTCAGTAACTTTGCATCCTAGTTCTGTAATCCTTCATGAAGTAAATTCAAGTTTATGAAAACAATTGTGCTTCAACTTCAACCGGTCCGTATCAGAACTAAAGAAACTAGAATTTGGAATAAATATAAAAAAAAAATATTTCATCAACTAAAAAAAAAAACTAACTAATATTTTGTGAAAGATCTGTACCTATTCGTTTTTTTTTCAAGATACTTCCAATCCTTTAGGGATAATACTACAATGAAGACTGATTACATAACAATATCAATCTGCCTAACCTTTTCCCAACCATGTTGGGGTCGGCTTCCAGTCTAACCGGATGCAGCTGAATACCATTATTTACTGATGACATAACAATTATTTATTTATTTGTTTAAGGATTACCAACGAGATACATTACAAATTATCATTTACAGTAATAAAACTTGCGTAATAATTACATTATCCTGTAATGCATGCTCAGTTACAGGTAACCACACACACACACACACACACATTATCGAGTACACATGCTCTGAATACATAAAAAAACCGGCCAAGTGCGTGTCAGAACACGCACAATGAAGCGTTCCGTAGTTGGGATGAATTATTCCAAGAACAAACTTAACATTGTAGTTGAAAAACATGTTCTTTCGTACATTCCAACTGTAAATGTAAGTTTGTACTCACAATATTGAGAGATTTACCATGTCATTTTAAGACCACATACTTCTTATAGGTTTTCCTGTAATCTACAGGTAAAGATCAATTTTCTGTTTTTTTTTCAAAATTTTAGGCTCAGTAGTTTCGGAGATAAGAGGGGGGAATGGTCAATTTTCGTCTATTTTCTTAAATAACATTAAAACGATTTATTTTAAAATTATAAAAATATATATTTGAGACCCTCATAGTAAGCCCTTACATTTGACATGTCACACGGTGTAGTTTGCAAAACTTTTTTTTTTAATTTTCTTATTTGTCCCCCAAAAGTGACCCCCATATTCAAATTTCATTTATTTACTTTACCCGTCCGTGTTTGGGTCACAGAAATACATATGTGTACCAAATTTTAACTTAATCGGTCCATTAGATTCGGAGCAAATTGGCTGTGACAGACGGATAGACAGACAGACAGACACACGAGTGATCCTATAAGGGGTCCTTTTGAGGTACGGAACCCTAAAAAGACAATATAAGCATAAAGATTTACATACTAATAAATAATAGGTAAGTAAATAAAATTGCATCCATACAATACAATAAAACCAATTTCAATATTATCTGAATTAATTGTAGGAATAGAAAGTAATAGTCTACAATTGAATTATATGTTAAATTAAATTAGATAAAAAAATATATAATATAAATAAGTGATATATTATTAAATTATTGGAATGATAAATCAAATGTCCTCTAACCGAAAGTGCTTATATAATTTATTTTTGTAAGTGTTAAGATTGTCGTGATTGATATCAATTTCAGCTTTGCATATATAGCATTATTATTTGGTAGCCCTCGTAAGGGGAGAGTTGTCACCTAAGTTGGTTTAACAGTAAATAATTAATGCTATTTTATTTTAAGATCTTATACATAACAAGAAACAGTAAAACGACGCCATTATAAAGGCAGGTATACAATGTCAGTTTTCTTTTACGACGCACATCCCCAATTTCCGGCAGTCACCGACGCGGTGTGTTCTGCCATTTATAGCTTTTTCACGAGCGATTTGCTCAAAACTTTTTGTTTTTCAGGGGCCACTTTATATGCAGAGTGAGAGATAAGGTTTTATGAATTTTTCTTTTAAGGTCAAAATATCCTAAAATACCCCTAAGGAAAATAATAAAATAAAATAACCTAATATAGCTAAGAAAATAAGTAGGTAGGTATTACTGTACGCACTGGTCGATCGAAGGTTCAGCTACGCTTGCCGCGGTCGATACGTGGATGGGTGACCATATATTACATATCGAGACCCCCCCTTTGCCTCGGAAAGCAAGCTAAGCCGTTTGATCCCAGAAGCCCAAAACCAGTCTTGCCGAAGGGTAGCCGTGTTACCCAGTAACTGGGTTGTGGACTTCAGATAGGCAGTCGCTCCAGGTAAAATACTGGTGTTCAGCTGCTGCATCTGGTTAGACTGGAAGCCAACCCTAACATAGTTGGAAAAAGGCTCAGATTCATTTGAGTCAGCAATGAAAGTAATTTTGTTTTGTGACCTTCTATTTTCCAGCAACGGTGACATTTCCAAATTCGAATGACGATGACGTTTCGAATCGATATGTTATCGTATAAATGCGATTCTCTATGGAACTAAACATCATTCGTATCGGGGTTATCGTTATCGATAATGTGAATGCTCTCATTACTTCTGCTTTATTATAAGTAACCATGTATGTATGTTTACGAGTAAGATATCAACACTTTAGGACAAGGAATTTATGACACTTCCTTTCATGATATTTGGCACTAAGTACATATTCACATTTTTTTGGTTACCGTATTTTATGCCAAACATTTTGTAAACAGATGACATTCTCTTTCACTATACAGCGAGTTTACTTCTGTAACTGCATTACATTAACATTGACATTGACTTACATAAAAACTTTTTTACAAAAAAATACAACCGACATCCAAAAACAACACTACAAAGTGAAAAATAACTTTAATTTCGGAAGTCGGTGTCTGCTTAAATGTATTTTCGTTTTTTGCCACCGACTTCCGAAATTAAAGTTATTTTTCACTTTGTAGTGTTGTTTTTGGAAGTAGGTTGTATTTTTTTGTAACAAAAGTTTTTATTTTTCACTTTTTTGTTGTGGTACCTACCCCACACAAATTCAAATACCACAACCTGCAAAACAAACTAGAACATCATCCATATAAAAGTGGGGAAAAAATACGTATTATTGAAGCTAACTCAAAAACTAGCCAAGCAAAGTTAATAAATTTTATATGGGACCAATTTTGATGTATACCCTCTCAAATAAAAAAAAAAATTCAAATCGGACGACTCTGTAAAAAGTTATGCGTGGTCGTACATAAAAAAAAAACACGTCGAATTGAGAACCTCCTCCTTTTTTTTCGTTGGTTAAAAAGTGAGTTCGTTCGCGAGTTTTTACAGGATAGGACTATAATTAATGATAGATAGAATATACTCTTTAATATGCACACCATAAAAATCACACTAATATTATAAAGGCGAAAGTTTGTGTGAATGTTTGTTACTTCTTCACGCTCAAATTGCTAGACCGATTTGGATGAAATTTGGTATGAAGATAGCTTATACCCTGGATTAACACATAGGTTACTTTTTATCCCGGTCTACGCGGGTGAAACCGCGGAGCGCTGCTAGTTTCAGATATAAATGTAGAAATTTTACATAGGGTGACACAATGGGCGGTGTTATCGCTAAAAGCAATCTTTTACACAACCTTTGGATGGATTTTAAGGGAGAGTATTTACTCAAGCAGGTACCTACTATTTATAACTAACTTAAAGAGATAAAGCCAAAATATTTAATTAGATTCCATATTAGAAAAAGAAGAAAATAAATCTTCTTAATACCGTAAGTGCGGGTTACTTTGACTCTAGGGCATAACTTTGGCCCAAATCGAGACAGATGTTTACTGTCATTAAATCCTCACAAGGTTCCGCAAGTACGCGTCTATATCACCATCTAATAGTTACCGAAGGACATACGACGTTCGGTTGTGTGGTCGTGACACTTCGGGCAGTTTATACAGTTGTCTCGATTTGGGCCAAAGTTATGCCCTAGTCAAAGTAACCCGCCCTTACTGTATATAAAAAGAAGAGTCCTGACTGACTCATCAACGCCCAGCTCAAACCTTCGGAGAAAGCTGAAATTTTGCACAGAGTTTCCTTTTATAATGTAGACAAGGAATAAGAAAGGATTTTCGTTCCCGTGAGATATTTTCCGACAACCACGCGGGAAGTGCTAGTAGGTAATATTTATAAACACAAAATAAGCACTCTTCCCCCTCTCTCCTACTGTGCTGCTATGCCCGTGTAAGCCTACCAACATTATGGAATGCAATAAAGAATTGAGTACATTATTTGTACTGTAATGAACATTCATCAACATAATGATTAGACCATTTTCACAAGATCTTTGTGCGTGACTTGAAAAATATTTCATAGGACAAACAGTAGCCAGTACAAAATAAATATGCTTTACTTTTGATGCCTTCAGTACTGCAGGTATGTTCTGACGTCAGAAGACAGTACAAACTTGATCTTTGCACCGAGAGATGTGTGAAAAGGCAAACAAAAGGTTGTACTCGTAAAAAATATGTCAAAATATTTGTATAGCAGTCTGGCAAACAACCAAGTTTTTTTTTTAAATTTTAATAATATTTTTTAAACCGTATTAAATTATCGGATTCTATGTGAAAGATGATATGACTAGAAATCCGTCTACCGAGATAACGACTAATAGCGAAGTATGGAGAAAAAGACGTGTTGCGCCGACCCCAAATAGATTGGGATAAGGGTAGTATGATGGTTCGTGGCTAAGAAATAACAGCCGCACGGGTCGATCCGTCACGTTATGCTACGCTTGCCGGGGTTGGTCAGTGGATGGGTGACCATCTTAACATACCGAGACTCCTCCGTGCCTCGGAAAGCACGTTAAGCCGTTGGTCCCGGCTGTCATTCGTGGATCTTTGACAGTCGTACGGGTCGTCAGAAGCCCGAAAGTCTCACAACCAGTCTAACCAAGGGATATCGTATTACCCAGTTACTGGGTTGTGGAGGTCAGATAGGTAGTCACTCCATGTAAAATACTGGTATTCAGCTGCATCCGGATAGACTGGAAGCCGACCCCAACATAGTTGGGAAAAGGCTAGGCAGATTGACGGTGTATAGATGTAAGTTTGCTCGATAGTACCACACCTTGAATTTGACCACACCTCTCTGATACACCCTGTAGAGTGTAGACGATGGCAATGACCTTCCATAGTTCCATTTTCCCCACTTCGCTAGTTCAAGAACGATTCTACGATTCCTTATTACGAAGTCAATGACCTGAATCTAATAATAAATAGCTATTCGTAAAATTGGAACAAAAATCTCGAGTGACTGAACTTATGTTGACAAATAAATTACTCAGGAGAAATAATTATTCTGAACTAGCGACCCACCCCTGCTTCACACGGATGTGACTTGACAAAACATCGTGATTTCTTTATTATATATAAATGTAACATTAATTATTATGCTTATAAACTCTCCGGAATAAATTCTCTATTAATAAAACACCAGTCTTTAAGACGAAGTTCGGTTTTGCTAGCCACATCAGAGCTCACCGGAATAAAGACCCAGATTAAAAAACATATAGGAGTCGCCATCGCCGGATACGGTGTGGACGACATGATGATGACAGATGTGTGGAGTGAATACTTTTAACCAGAGGTCCACAGAAAAGGGAATTTGGTACAAGACCATCCAACCACAGCTTCCAGTGTGTAATTGGACTGAGCAAAGTCTGCTAACCCGAAGGCTTTAGTTATGGCACTAAGACTTCGTTCCGGTCACATTCCATCAAGAAAGTTTGGTTTTCTCATAAAAAGGTTATGTCACCCAATTGTGTAGAATGTGAAGTAATCGAAGATGTGCAACACGTTTTGATGGAGTTTGTGCGGAATGAGGCCTTGTGATGTGATTTACTTGGTGCATCAAATAAACTCGATGTTGGAAAGTGTAATGCTTTCCTGGCTTGTCCTTTCTCGGAACAAGCTAGGGTACTGAATGAACTAGCTTCTTTTGTTTTAAAATAGGTGTTCATTGTTTTTTGATTTAAGTAAATATAGTGTTATTACAGGATAAAAAAAAATGGTAGTGAAAACCGCATCAAAATCCGTTGCGTAGTTTAGAAGAACAACGCGGCCTCGCAGACAGACACGAAAAGCGACTTTTAATTTTATAATTTTTTTAGATAACAAGATTAACAAGATACTGGTACCTATTTAAATTAATTCCTTTTAGCTAATGAATAGGTAAGCTAAAATATCGTATACGATTATCAGATAAAAGAAGTGTACTTAAGGACGCTGTTACAAATGGGTAGTCAAATCATTACTTTTTTACGTTTTTTGGCCGAATTGTATTGCAAGGTACGATCTAAAATTATATTTATAATTGATAATCGTACCTTGCACATCTATCAACAATTCGGGCAAAAAACATTTTAAGAATGCAAAGCATTTTATTTAATAAACAAACTTTTGTGTAAAAAAGTAATGATTTGACTACCCATTTGTAACAGCGTCCTTAAATATGTGAGAAAGGCTACAATTCTGAGATCATGGCCGACCATCTCCGGTCAATGATATTTACCTTCAACCATCGGGATATTTTATTTATTCATTATTTATTTACACGAATACTTTACTCGCTTGTAAACCTTCGTGCATCCATATTTATACTAACAATGAAAAACAATACTATCTTTAATGATTCATGTTTCGCCGATACTTTTAACTTTGTGGTCACTGGATGTCATCGACCTAATAAAACATAAATATCTAGACAGTTGTTATATAGCTAGACTACGCCTTTATCAGCCATACTTATCTGTTAATACGGCATTTTATATTAGAAGTCGTTCCACTGGTTTTACGAATAAATAAAACGTCCTTTTGACCCACTCTTCTTCAACGGTTTAGTGCAAAATTGAGTTTTATTGCTTGTCTGTGCGGTCTTGAGCGAAAAGTTTGTGAATGTCAAGAACAATATTTTGAATGAAGAACGTGAAAGATTTGGAAGTATTGTCATACCTAAAGTGACATAAAGGCACTTGTACACGTAAAAACTGATGTTATGATATAATATAGATAGTATGAATATGAAAATTGTGCTGGTTGCCGAGAGCTGTTGCTGTTGTTGTTGTTGTTGTTGTTGTGCTGGTGGTCCAGAGCAGATTGGAGGTGTGGTGGAAAAGACTGGAGACCGTTGGCCTGAGAGTAAGTCGGACCAAAACAGAGTATTTGTTTTGTGATTTTGGCGGTCTCTCCAGTCCTGTGCCCATATCTCTTGCCGGAACGCCCTTAACGATCTGCTCCGACTTTCGGTACCTCGGGTCGCTTGTCCATGGGGATGGCGAAGTAGACCGAGACGTAACGCACCGCATCAACTCAGGATGGATGAAATGGCGACAGGTTACAGGTACCACTTGCGACCCACGGATGCCCCTCAAGTTGAAGGGGAAAATTTACAAGTACGTGATAAGGCCTGTCGTACTTTATGGATCGGAATGCTGGGCAGTGAAGAAGATGGATGAAAAAAAATTGCATGCAGCGGAGATGAGAATGTCGAGATGGATGTGTGGAGTGACGAGAATGGATAAAGTGAGAAATGAGTATATAAGAGGAAGTTTGAAAGTGCCGCCAGTGACAGAAAAGTTGAAAGGAAATCGTTTGTTTTGGTATGGGCATGTAATGAGGAGAGACGAAACGCATGTGACTAAAAGAGTGATGAATATACATGTCGATGGATGAAGAGGCAGAGGAAGGCCAAAGAAAAGATGGATGGATTGTGTGAGGAATGATATGAAAGAGAAGGGAGTGAATTATAGCGTGACGGTTGACAGGGGAGAATGGAAGAAGAAAACATGTTGCGCCGACCCCAAGTAATATGGGATAAGGGCAGGAAGATGATGAATATGAAAATTATGATATATGAAATTAAACAAAGCTCTTCTATTCAATTTCGTACCATAATAAACTCCGGTTAATCGTAAGGTGACTAGCTAATTCTTCTGGTTGTTAAACCACAGACCGTATTATTATTATTCTATGCCTGTATTGTCCCCCTGCAGGGCAAAGGCCCTAATAATTTTTAAATATAATACCAGTCACCATTTGTTTTGATACTAATAAAATAAACCCTATTATTTATTATAATAGGCAGGTGTCGTACACCCACATTTCGCCCGTTATTTGCCCGGAGTCCTGCCAGCAGGACAAAAAGTACTTCCAGAAGAACGCAACTGTTACCGATCACAGTACCGTAATTATATACAGCACAATATTCAAATTTGCACGGAAAGATAGAAGAGTTTTGTCTCTTTCACACTGTATAAAAAACGGTTGCAAAACATAACTGATCTTCAATCAACAGGCGATGGCGCATGAGCATATACGGGGCAGCGCGTTCTCGCTCGCGCGACTTATTTCTACTGAAAACGCACGGAGTCGTCAACATTTCGGTATCGCAGCGAAATAAAGTTTTTTTTTTAGTTTACTGATTTTCATTTTATCGTGAGTACCGCGTTAATACTCACTCCTATTTTTATTAATTGTTAACTGTACAAGCACAATATTTAAGTACTTATGAAACCAAAGTGACAGATTTGAGTTCTTTAAGTAGTTCTTTTCCTATAAATAATATAATAAGATAAGTAAATCTGCTCCTATAATAATAATTCGTCATTTATTAAGTACGAATACATCTATTATTATTATTAATGTTATGAAAGTTGGTATCTTATATGAACTAATTAATTTTCTTTTAATACGCACTGACCAAATGTTTAAAACTTCTGACTATAAAGCGCAAGTTCAAAATTCGAGTTCACGGTACTGCTGGAAGGACCAGACCAAAATTTCATACAAACTGCGTACTTGTAGCAGGACTCGCGGCAGTCTTCCGGCAGGACGCAAACGCAAGCCCGACCTTCCGGAAGAGCTTCCAGCACGAAAAGTCACCGGGCGAGAGGATTGTGAAGCTGTAAATTTTCCTACAAAAAGCGATAATGTTTTCCCCCCCGTAAACATTGTCTAAATTGCGTAATTTTTGGAAATGTTGTAGATATAAGGAAAAAAAAGCCATCCCATCTTCCTGGCTCTGCGTGCTGTGCTGGCACTGCTGCTGCCGCTGCGGAAAACCTCAAGCGGCGGAAGTATAATAACCTTATCGGTAATTATATTTTCGAGCCGTTTGGGGTTGAAACCTTTGGGCCGTGAGGTCGGAGTGCACATAGTTTGTTCAACGAAATCTCCAAACGGCTAGTTGACACTTCCCGTGACCCAAGGGCTGGCTTTTACCTTGGCCAGCGGCTTAGCATTGCTATACAACGTGGCAATGCCGCCAGTCTCTTGGGTACTTTACCAGTCGACAGCGATGCGGAGGAATTTTTCGACGCCATATTTTAGTTTTTTAATAGTTTTAGTTATGTTAGTATATAATTTTGTTATTTTTAGGTTATGTTTTCAGTTAAATAAAAATATAAGGAAAAACTAAGTTTGTAAGTTTTTATTATAAAGAAATATTGCGTACGATATAAGTTATATGCATCTAAATATCTATATTTTTATTATTAACACAAACGGGATGTTTACCATGTTTACGGTTGGATTCGAGTTCCTGATATTTCGGCACTGTTGCAAGCACCATGATCACGGATAAACTCAGTTTATCCGTCAGTAAACATGGTAAATATCCTGTTTGTTTAATAATAATGTCCATGTGACCATGACAGACATAAAACTTATATCTATATTTTTGACTTAAAAACTTCCTCGAGCGTTTTTTTTTTTTAATTAAACTGAACTGAAAAACGAAAACCGTACAGACCTAGATTACGGTGTACTGAATCTAATGAGACCAAAATTGTCTCATTTCGTAAAGATGGAAATAATATTTCAAAAAAACTTTTTTACTAAAAAATACAACCGACTTCCAAAAACAACACTACAAAGTGAAAAATAACTTTAATTTCGGAAGTCGGTGTCTAGTTAAATGTATTTTCGTTTTTTGCCACCGACTTCCGAAATTAAAGTTATTTTTCACTTTGTAGTGTTGTTTTTGGAAGTCGGTTGTTTTTTTTTTTTTTTTTTTGTAAAAAAGTTTTTATTTTTCACTTTTTAGTTGTGTATCTACCCCACACAAATTCAAATACCACTACCTGCAAAACAAACTAGAACATCATCCATATAAAAGTGTGGAAAAAATACATATTATTGAAGCTAACTCAAAAACTACCGAAGCAAAGTTAATCAATTTTATATGGGACCAACTGTGATGTATACACTCTCGAACAAAACAAAAAAAAAATCCAAATCGGTTCAGCCATCTGCGAGTAATCGGGGACCATACATAAAAAAAAAAAAAAAAAGTTCCGACGAATTGAGAACCTCCTCCTTTTTAAAATCGGTTAAAAAGGAAATGTAGGTAAGTAATTGCCTCCAAAACTTGCAACCCTCTCTATCACGCCCGGAGGGAGGCAGAGCATCGGTATGAAACAGATAGCATTTTTGAAAATACCTACTCGCGCCGCGTATCGGCACTTCACAGAGCATAGAAATTATATCTTTGTAGGCGAGCCTATTGCCATCAACCGGGCACGAAATCGAAATGGGGTGTACTATACATGCACATCTCTGCCTAACCTAAAACCCTTGGGGAAACAAGGTGTGATGTTATGTTACTGTATGTATTCTATATTTATTATAATGAAGTTAGCTTCCTATGTGTAAATCTACAAGTGAAGTCTTGTTGACTTAAACGAGGAAGATAGTTTATCAATATGGAAGTTAAGTACATTTCTTAAGTTTACGACTTATTTTATCTTAATTGTTTTATCTTTAACTGTAATTAAAAACGTTTTTTTTTTTAATAATAAACAACATTTTATCTTCCTGCACATTCTAGAACCAATTAGATAAGCCGGTTAGGTATAATCTTTTTTACATTTCGACATCGTGAGAGATCAGAAAGCCAATTCTTGTATCTAAAAACGTTCAAATTCAAGTCGCAATCTCATGCTAGCGACAATTAAATGTCAAAAATGTAGGTAAACGCTATAAATTTTTTGACAGATTGAGACTGAGACGAGTTTGCGAACGTTGTTAAAAACACGGGAGTTGCCTCTGAAATCGGCAAAATTAAATTAAGAAGGTATTATTATAGTTATTGAAGCGTGGTTTAGCTCGGTGTGCAAGAAATGAAATGGCGTTATGGCTGTCTAGTTTGACGCGACGCGACGCGAGAGATAGAAATTAGACTCACGCGGAACGGAACTAAACGCGCTTCGTATAAATGTAGATTTATGACAAAATGCTATACTTAAATAAATTTTTAGCTTAGTAAGTTCTTAACATATTTAAATACCTTCGATTTAAAGCAAATTTTACTGCACAATAAGGAACTGTTTACGTATAATCGTATAAAACAGAAAATAGACGGTGTACTTTGGATTTTTTTTCTATTGAAAAAAATTTCATTTTCACGTATGTAATCATGTTTCGGTTTTAGTACAACAGTAGACAATATCGTCAAATAACACATACTAATGGAAAATCCAAATTTGGTTTTATAGGAATTTTAAAGACAACAATATTATCGTTGTATCCCCTTACAAGATAGTGAAAAACCTAATCATGAAAACGCTGATAGAAGCCTTTAACGCTTCATTATTATCTAGTTGTTTTTATTGATAAGGGAAAATAATACACACAAAATAACGAAAACAATAATAAACATCGAACAGTTCTAAATCATCGTTTTATTACAAAGAATAGTCTCGACTAGACTTTCCAGATTTACTCCGGATGGTTGAATTCACTTCGCAAACTGTAAAATTTAATTGTACACAGTTAGACAATCATTTAAACATAGTGCCAGTTCTTATCATGTGTGCCTAGCCTATAAAAACAAAGTCAAATCACCGCCTATTCTGCCTACGTGACCATAAACCGAATTACTATTTTACTATAATTCTGACGTCACGTTTCTATTGTTTCAGCTGCCTGCTGCTGTGAAGTTCCTGGCCGGTTACGGGGCAGCAATCGACTTCAACAACAACGAAACAAAACAGAGCTAACGAAAGATAATGCGGCACTACTGGCCGAAACATTCATAACCTTTGACTGGTAAAAAAAAAAACAAAGTCGACGTTTGAAAGTGGAACGCAAAACGCTACAGAACTTTAGTCGCACCAGAGAGTTCCCGCTGGAAGCTAGTGTTGTGCTCAAAAGTTAGTTCGCAACGATAACGTTATCGCGTTCTCAACTAAATCCATTGCGCCTGTTTTCGTTAACCGATAGCGGCGCTGATAAAGTCTTGTCGAGTTTTCATTTAGCGTCACACCGTGGACGGTCGCGGATCTACCGAGACGTGTTAAATAGTGCTGGTGTACGACCGATATCGTTTCGCTCGCCAATGTTTAAAAACATATCGACCGTTAGCAAAGTGTGTTCGTTTACGGTTCGAGTGAGGGCTACGTTGTGTAGTGGAACATTATTTTAGTGTATGTTGTAAAAATGCGTGGGTTGTGGTCTCGTTTTGCGGCGTTGGGGTGGGTGGTGTCGCTGGTGGGATGCCACACTCCTGGGAGTGAGCTGGAGTCTGTGCGGTACGGCCCTACGGATGACCGGTTCATCAGTGACACGTACACAGTCTCCAACATCAATATCACGTATAAAGATGAACATGGAGAGGAGTACACAGAGACGTCTGAGGTGAGTGACCTTATTTTCTTTTTTATTTAATTTTTTTTTTTCATATTGTGAAACATT
The DNA here is from genome assembly GCA_946251885.1 of Cosmia pyralina. Lineage (NCBI taxonomy): Eukaryota > Metazoa > Arthropoda > Insecta > Lepidoptera > Noctuidae > Cosmia > Cosmia pyralina. The sequence continues at coordinate 15,554,941 of OX276342.1, read as the reverse complement.
TAATTCCTTTTTTTGTGGTGTGATGGCCGATGGCCTATGTCTTGCTTTCGAAAAGACATCCTCTTTTTCGGCTAATATAAAAGATTTTTTAAAAAGTTATTATTACTTCATTAATAATTATTATACATAAACTTATTGCCTTTATTTCTTTAATATACATACAAATTACATTTTTAAATATTAGAATATAAAAATATAAAACATCCCACCGGTATCGGGAACATGGTCCAAGCTACCGGCGGTCAGGGCTCCAGAGAGAGGAACCTCCTAACAATGCGCGCCGTGTCTAGAAGTACCGCTCTCTGAATCAGGCCCTTAATCCAGCCGCCCAACGAGAGCCTCCTTAGATGTTGGTCGAGGCTCTTGGCAATTAAGCTATTGGCTGATACGACTATCGGCACAATGATTGCTGAGTCCACATCCCACATGTCGACAACCTCGCGAGCCAAGTCAAGATATTTGAAAAACCCATAAACTTAGGTTTTATTTTTTTAATATTTTTTATTAAAACGGTAACACCAATTACATTACTTAATTAATATAGAGATTGAAACAGGTATAATAGTAAACAAAAAATATTTTTAACATAATAATAGAGGACACCCTAGCATACTTTCTCTCACAAAACATCAGACATAAATATATTTAAAACAGTTCAGTGTGCAATTTGCTTTCGAAAATCGTTTATGTGAAAAATATACGTAAGAAGTATTAAGTTTTTAGACTGCCCTCAGATAACTAAAGTTACTTAACTTAATCTTGCATGATTCATGCATAACAATCATGATTTCTATCACGTAGTCTTTCTTTTGTACTAAGAATTCTAGAAAGGGAAAACACGTCCATTTACTATAATTGATTTCGTAGATTATCTTGTATGTAAAAATGATGTATACCTTCAGTGCTTATTTTTAACGTTTTTCTTCGTAAACTGGTTTTCTATAAAAATGTTTTACTCAACACTATTAATTATAAAAACACAGTTATTTGAAATTATAATTAACACACTTTCTGATGTTTTGATTTCCTAAACATCCCGTTTACTTCATTTTGTGATTACGGTAAATACGCGCTTCGATAATTAAAACAAATTGCTTATTATTATTTCTGTGGCTTGGTGTTAAAAGGGTCAAAGTACGTTTATGTGAGAAATGAGATTTTAGTGCCAAATTATTGAAAAAGTGATATATTTATGTGTACTAAAAGGGCGTAAGTGTAACGACAATCTCTCAAAAGATACTGTTGAAAAGGCCAATGTGGTGTGTGCATTCATACTGTTACACAAAAATTATTAAGTATTAAAAGGGCTGCAGTGTACTTATGCCAAGGGAATTTAAAAATAAACACTATGCTAGTAATATAGTCGGAACTAAAACGACCAAAGTTAACTTCCATTTTTGTGATACAATCTTTGCTTTGGCTGCATAATTTAAATATAATATATATCCATACGCAAAATACGCGCATTACCGTGGAGTTGCGGATACTAGCCCGTATTACCTATAATATATTATTTATTAAAGCAAAATATACCAATATAAATACATTGGCCCATTTTGCATTTGCACTAAAGACAATAATATTTTTACTATCCTCTTCTATTATACTAAAAATACCAAAGTTACCATTTGTCATTAACATAGGGTTCTTGTTAGCGCTAAAAAGGCTTAAGTAGCAAATATTTTCAAAAATACCAATTTATTCTTGAATTTAAATTTAATTAATAAATCAGCCTACAAATATGTATCAAATAACAAAAAGAGATTTTGTCATTCTAAAATATAACATGTATATAATAACTATCAATTCTGGTTCATTCTTCGAATGCTTATTACTGAAAATAAGGATTCTTGACAATGGCCCTTTTAGCAACAGGCCACAGATTTATTTTATTATTTTCTCGTGGTTAAGCTACGCTTGGTGCGATTGGTCCGTGGATGGGTTTTTACATACCGAGAACCCGCCGTGACTTGGTCCCGGCTGTCATTCATGGATCTTTGACAGTCGTTACGGGTCGCCAGAAGCCCGAAAGTCTGACAACCAGTCTTCCATCCGGTTAGACTGGAAGCCGACCCGAACATAGTTGGGAAAAGGCTAGCCAGATGATTATTTTTGTATGTTGACCCACTGCAGTCCAAAGGCCTCCCTTTCTCCTTTCCACTCCTCTCTGTCTTGAGCTAGTGTGGACTAATCATGTCTGTAGGCATCAAGCTCGTCTCACCATCTTCTCCAGGGTCTGCCTCGATGGCGCCGAACGTTTTCTGAGACCAACATTGTAGTAAATTTGGAATTACTTAATTTACATCTTTAAATGCGTAAAAAGTATTTAATATTTGATTATGATTAGATACGGTGCTGATATCTGTCTCAGGAAATAAATATTTCGAGATAAAAATTGTGAGATAAGATCTTATGACATTTTCTTAACGAACAACTTTTATCATGTTTTTTTGCGATATACCTTATCAAATATACCTAATAAGTTGCAGCTATTTAGTTATTTACGTTATATCTAGTAAATGTGAATTAAAATAGTGTTGTTACGTCTAAATGCCCGCATGGCAGCTTCCAACATTTAACTATGATGCACATAAGTAAATAAATTGTTTATACCCCCTTCATTCCAATATTGACTAGAAGCCCAGTTTAGCGCAGAATACCATGGAAAATGATAACGCTAATTGCAAAGGAAAATGTCACCAATAATTTTCAAACGCACTATACTTTTTTGGGTATTTTTCTAAATTTTCATACAATGACACGCTCATTACAATTATTCTCAAAACTGTTGACCCGATTTGGTACTTAAAAATATAATATGAACCACATTCGAATTATTCATAGACCATTTTTTTTTACATTTATGGTCCTTTACTTCCCCACTTCACCGTCTAGTCTACCAGGATATTTTGAGCTGTGTACTGAGTGTATGCTTCTTATTCATCATAAGGCTAAAATCAATCAATTTTTATCTGACACGTCCACTTATATACATAGATATTGTCACACACTTGTCTCATTGGAAACATGCACACAATTTGCAATGACGTAAAATGGGTTACGAAAGCCTATAGATCTATTGTGTTAATCTAGATAATTAAATCATAATAATCCGGTGACGCATTTATGTTTTCCTTTCTTTTCATGATAACGCAGATTGCTTTAATTATTATCGTAATTAATTAAATAATTACTTACACAAAGGCTACTTGTGACGTAGGTACTTACAGTACGACAAAGTTCAAAGGTTCCATCGTTTGTCTTGGAAAAAACCGAAATATTACGGATTACGGCGAATAAAATGTGATGACTATCGACCAAAATAACCGATACTTTCCCACCAAAATTATTATAGATTGACGCACTAACTCCGAGGAGCTCGTGGCTAAGTAATAACAGCCGCACAGGTCGATCCATCAGGTTAAGCTACGCTTGCCGGGGTCGGTCCGTGGATGGGTGACCATCTTTACATACCGAGACTCCTCCGTGCCTCGGAAAGCACGTTAAGCCGTTGGTCCCGGCTGTCATTCGTGGATCTTTGTCAGTCGTTACGGGTCGTGAAGAAGAAAGAAGAAAGAAGTCTGACAACCAGTCTGACCAAGAGTTATTGTATTACCCAGTTAATGGGTTGTGGAGGTCAGATAAGCAGTCCCTCCATGTTAAATACTGGTATTCAGCTGCATCCCGTTAGACTGGAAGCCGACCCCAACATAAATTGGGAAAAGGCTAGACAGATTGACGCACTAACTCCGTCACTCCCTTATTTGACCAGTCACATTTAATTCGGCAAAGTTCGGGTTTTCCGAAAAAAAAAAACTATGGAACTTTTGAATGTTGTCTTACTGTTCTTTGTATTAATTCTGTGGGTTATCTCGACCAGTGTTTTAGTGGCTTATCAGAATGTTGAGGGAAAATGCGTCGTATTGACGTTAATTCAATTTGGTACAATATTAAATCTTTATCTTGTGATACGGCTGAAATAACATTTACAGCATTCAGTTCTCGTTGTTTTGTAGAGACAAAGCCCAAATTATACATTTTTTCATATAACAAAAAACAGATTCAACAATTAGAATGAAAATACTTGAAAACTCGATAACCAAACCAGGTAACTGCCATAGATTATAAAGCAGATAAGAAGTAACTGCGAGACTGTTGATAAAGCGCAGTTCTGTCCCACAAACGTTGAACGCAGAATAACATAGCAACAGCACATAAGTAATAATACGTCAATTGCAGAAAAAGTCAGTAGTTTGTGCGCACGATGTGTCCTGAGGAATGCAATCAATTTTATTTGTTGTTGTAAGTGCGGGATGACATGCGATCAGCCGGTAGATGATGCTGCTGGCCAATTAAAGATAATAATTGGAAATCAAAATCTACGTACTGTGGAGGTTTGATGCTTAGATCAAGCCTTGACAATATTAGACTGGCTGACATTCAATCATTCAAATATGGAATGTCTTCCTATCATTTAGTATGACAGACAGTAGGATGACAGACAGATTCTGGTGAGGGCTCCGCGTAGAACCAATTTAGTTAAGGAGTGTGACTTGCTTAAAATACAGAGGGCATCAGCCCCATATAACTAGAATCCCTCTCGTATTATTTAGTAGTTCAGTAAATCTCCTGCTGTGAGGTTCGGTTAGGAAGGAAAAGGAAGTAAGGTTATGACGAGAGAAGGCCTCATCTCCAACAAGATGGAGATGCCATAAGGTATTACTAAGGGACCAAAACTGAAATCGTGAAAAAAATATCTGCTGTTCCCTACATTTATGTTCGCATAACTCGTCAAAATGTAGGGAAAACCTGTTTTTTTTTCACGGTTTCAGGTCTGGTCCCATAGTAAAAGTTGTTCGTAATGATGAGTACAACACTATCGTGGCAGCTTCCTAGCCAATAAAAAAGCAACGTGTATAAATAAAAACGAAGTGCTGTTCGTTGCCATCACTTGAGAACGGTTGGACAAATTTGGCTATTTTTTTTAATGTTCGCAATCGTCCGAATTAGGTATTTATCGAAAGAAAAGTTGCCCGGAAAATTTGAAAATTCGGGAAAAACGGAACGTAATTTTTTCTATGGGATTTTTGTATAAACTCAAGACCATATAATGTTAGTGACATTGCAAACCTGTTTATTGTCGTTGTAATTGATGGCAATTAATTAATTGCGATTGATCGTTTCGGGGACCTCTTAGACGTAAACTTTATTAGATTTTTATTTAAAACAGTTCAGTGTGTAATTGGCTTAAGAAATCGTTTCGGTGAAAAGTAGACGAAGGAAATCTTTTCATTTTCAAAACATTAAAAATAAAACCGGCCCAGTGCGTGTCGGACCACGCACAATCAAGGATTCCGTAGTTGAAAAGAATTTAAACTTAAAATTGTAATCCAAAACAACATTTATTTATGTGATAAAACTACAAATTAACAAGTTTCGGACTTTTTTCTTTACTTGTGCTGTGACACCATGCTTCTTGCCAAATTTCATGATTCTAGGTCAAGGGAAAGAATAGGTATAATAAATGGCCATATTTTTTTATTGCGTTAACTTAGAAGCTCGATTTTTTTAGAACTTGAAACCTCCACGCGTTCCTTAGCAATAGGGTCTTGACCGACTGACAGACTTGAAAATATTTTTTTATTTGATAAAATTACAAATAAACAATTTTCGGACTTTTTCCTTCATTTGTGCTGTGAGACCTTGCTTTTTGCCAAATTTTATGATTCTAGGACAACGGGAAGAACCCTAGTGGTTTTGATATATTTGCGAGTATCACATATTATGTCGCATAAATGTCCGTATTTTTTTATTGCGTTGACTTGGAAGCTTGATTTTTTTAGAACTCCGATGAACCATTGACTTACGTATTTGATATTAATTTTAACTTGATACCTCCACGCGTTCATGAGAAAAAAGGGTCTTGACAGATGACAGACAGACGGACAACAAAGTGATCTATAAGGGTTCCGTTTTTTCCTTTTGAGATAGGTACGGAACTCTAAAAACTACAAGAAAATACACGCGGCCGTGGCAGGCCTCTGAACTCCTAGAGACTGCCCCGCCCCCAAGGAATAAAGTTATATCCTAACTTAATATTATAATTGCGAAAGTAAGGTTGTTTGTTAGCTACCTTTTCACGTCTAAATCACTGAACCGATTATCCTGAAATTTTTCATATACGTTGTCAAGTGTACAGAAACGGACATAAGATACCTTTCATCGCGAAAAAAAATACTGTTCCCGAGGAAAACAACAATAAAAAGAAGAAAAAGAAAGAAAAATCGTTTATTTTGCACAAATAAAACGCACATTAAAAACTAAAAATAACAAAGTACACACGTTATGCAAAGTAAGCAAAAGCCTCGTATCCAAGTTGTCTACGATCTCAGACCAAAGACAACAATTTAAAACAGTAAAATAACTATGAACTCTATATTGCCACACAACAACATTGTTATTGTTATAACAATAACGTTCTTATGATAATAGATGGCGCCATGTGTCTTCCGAAACATGATTGAATTATATTAATAGTTTGGGGAAAAAGTTTCTTCGCATTTTTTAAGAAAATTCAAAACATTTTTTAATATACATTATTTACATTTATCTAAAGTATCAAAATTTCCGGATTGAAAACCAAATTTGTGCTACTCTCATAGACACTGCACTGGATCCATAAACATCGCAAATTTTTTTCGCGGCTTGCGTTGCATTTTTACCTTTTTTGTAGTAAAATTTTAAAATGTATCGAATTTCTTCATTAGATTCACTAATCTTGACGGTACGAAAAACAAATGAAAATCACACATTTTCCTAATTTGAATTTGGAATTATGTTCTTTAAAATATAAACTTTCAATGATACCAAAACCAGCCAGATACAAATAGTATAGCCAAAGAGATTTTATTTTAAGTTCATACATACTATAATGCGAAAAGACTTTTTCCCCAGCCTAATATTACAAGCAGAGTAGGTACAACCTGAATTGATTGTCAAATTCTAAATTAACGCGAGCGAAGCCGCGGGCAAAAGCTAGTTGACTATAAAAGTGAGAGACTACCTAGATACTTATTTTCTACGTCATCAAGTTTAATGTCCTCTCATATCATATCCATTTAATAAGGTGACACCGGTTAATACGCAGATATAACGATTATTTACTCATCAAATATTAGTAGTACCGTATTAACAAACGAAGGTGTGAAGATTTAAGTATTGTACGTTGATCGTGAGTCCAATGACGGTTAGAGGATGTTTGCGTAATGAATCGATCATGAACAATAATATTTTGATTAGGTAATTTGTTTAGAGATAAATATTACAAGGTACATACTTACATACATACCTCGGGTCACTTGTCCAAGGGGATGGCGAAGTAGACCGAGACATAACGCACCGGATCAACTCAGGATGGATGAAATGGCGACAGGTTACAGGTACAACTTGCGACCCACGGATGCCCCTCAAGTTGAAGGGGAAAATTTACAAGTCCGTGATAAGGCCTGTCGTACTTTATGGATCGGAATGCTGGGCAGTGAAGAAGACGGATGAAATAAAATTGCATGCAGCGGAGATGAGAATGTTGAGATGGATGTGTGGAGTGACGAGAATGGATAAAGTGAGAAATGAGTATATAAGAGGAAGTTTGAAAGTGGCGCCAGTGACAGAAAAGTTGAAAGGAAATCGTTTGTCTTGGTATGGGCATGTAATGAGGAGAGACGAAACGCATGTGACTAAAAGAGTGATGAATATACATGTCGATGGATGAAGAGGCAGAGGAAGGCCAAAGAAAAGATGGATGGATTGTGTGAGGAATGATATGAAAGAGAAGGGAGTGAATGATAGCGTGACGGTTGACAGGGGATAATGGAAGAAGAAAACATGTTGCGTCGCCCCCAAGTAGTATGGGATAAGGACAGGAAGATGACATACTTAGATACATAAATTCACGCCTCTTTCCCGTGGGGGTAGACAGGAACTACAGAACGCCACCTGCTATGATTTTTTTTTTTTTTGTGAATCGGGTAAAAAAAAAGAATAAAAGCAAAAACGACGTAAATGACTTCTCCCGCTCTGGGCGAAGCGGAAGGGCGTGCCAGACTTTTACTGACTAAAACTCACCCGTGTTCCTTCAGTTGGCTGTGCCACGATCACACTCTTTTGCTTCCGAGATAAATAATGCGTCTCTTATATAGGTTTCGTTCATAGACATAATATTTCTATGGTTTCGTGTCATCTACGTACATATGTCAACACATCAAGCTAACCCAATCTGTCAAATTTTCCCAATTGAATATAAACCTTATTTCTTTGTAGTATAGCTAAAAATCTATCAAAGAAATTTGATAGATTAGGGTGGCTTGATGGGCAGGCCTTCTGTAAATTGGTGGTAAACCTTAATTAATAACTTCAAAATACAAGGAGAAGAGTAACGTTGAAATTTAAATTATAGTGGGTACCTATCGTGGTTTTTCCAAACCTAACCTTTCCTACTCACCAAAGAAATCAATGCAAAAAATTAAATAAAAATCACTTCTAGGTTACGTGTAGATTCCTAAATTAATAAGACCATTGTGAAAACCACGTGACTCACACGCATCATAGTTTTCAAACAAACAACAAACAAGTTGCTGATTGTGAACAAAACAATAACGTGAAATACAACTAACTTTCATGATCAAACTTTATTTGGTATCCATTTCAAAAGCCACTTGTCTATGGAAGTTTCGCAAGGACTACTTTTTGCTTATAACGGTCGAAGTTGTGATACGACCTCGATCTTTTTGAATACAAATGTTTTCTCTAAGGTTTCAAATAACATCCCTATAATTATGAACCGTAAATTAATTTTAATTACGCTTCAAAGGAAAGTTATACATGTATTATTCACAAAGCGAAGTTTGGTCGTCAGTTTGTTCTAAAGGGCACATTTGAGCTACTTCGTATCTCATTAATTTAGGTCACCGCACATTATAAAATCATCCGAAGGAGGGGAGGGGAGTAGCTTTAATCTTTATTCGTTTCATAAAGTCCAAATCTTTTGAGGCGATTTTTACCCGACTACGGCAAAGCCAAAAAGAAGGGAAGCCGGAGTCACACACATGACAGTATTGACATGTGACTCCGGCTATACGAAAACTGATAAAAGGCTTCTACGCGACGCAAATCGCACGCGACATAACAAAGGCACCGCTCATCGCGCGACACGCGGTGTCTTTGTGTCGCGTGCGATTCGCGTCGCATGTCGCGCCTGTTTGAAGGAGACGATTGAACAAGACGATTAGGTGCCACCGGCACCGATATCTGCGAAAAATCAAAATATTCCTCTCATTAACAACTCAAGGCGTTGTAAACACATTAGATAATACACTTCTGGACACATCTATTGGCCCACCTTAGAGTTTAGGTTTCGATGGCCCCTACCGAAATATGATTGCTAGATTGAACAAAAACTGTTGATGCAGTTTTAAACCTGATACATTTTACCATCTTTTTCGATCGTATTGTTTTAAATTTGAATTCAGAATACCATACGACATGGAGCTACGCCTAACAAGTCGGATATGCGCTTTGTTAAAGGCAATTGATTTTTGAATAAAAAACATGTTTTATCAAATAAAGGTTTAATTTAATAACGCGTGTTGCCTCCATGGGCATCTACCACAGCTCTCATACGATTAGGCATAGAGTTTATCAACCGCTCTATGAAATTTTGAGGGATCATCTCCCATTCCTCTTCTATGGCAGTTTTCAACTCCTGCATCGTCTGGGCAACTGGCTGACGAGCCCTAACACGTCTTTTTAGCTCGTCCCACATGTGCTCAATGGGGTTCATGTCTGGGCTTCTGGCTGGCCAGTCCATAACTGTGATGTTCACATCCCGAAGATATTCCCTGACGATGCCGGCCGCATGGGCTCTTGCATTATCATGCATAAAAAGGAAATTTGGGCCCACATAGTCCGCGTATGGTATCACGTGAGGTTCTAAGCACTCACGAATGTACCTTTCAGCATTTAATGTTGGCAGCCGTGGTCCTGTAACAACCTCAAGTTGAGTTTTGCCGCTCGCGGATATACCGCCCCAGACAGTCCATGAGCCACCGCCATAAGCCACCCTCTCTTCAAAGCAGCATTGTGCGAAACGCTCTCCCTTACGTCGGTAGACCTTCTTCCTTCCATCATTGCCATGTAACACAATTTTAGACTCATCAGAAAAGAGTACACGGCTCTAATCTTGCTGTGTCCAATTTAAATGACTGCGTGCGAAATGAAGGCGCGCTGTTCGGTGGGCTCGCGTTAGTTTGGGGCCATTAGCTGGCTTGTGTGGTACCATATCGCGTTCTTTTAACCTTCTCCGAACAGTTCGAGCGCTCACAGATACTCCGTGGAAGTCGCGAAGTTGGTTTTGTATCTCAATGGAGGTAAGGTGACGATTTCTCAAGCTGGTCGTCACGATGAATCGATCCTGCCTTTCAGTTGTGACCCGAGATCGTGGCCTTACTTGGCGACGAACAAAGCCGCCAGTCTCTAGGTACCTCCGATAAACATTTCGGACCGCAGATCGACTTAAATTAAGTTGAGCACTCACGTTTCTTTGGCTGTGTCCGGCCTGAATAAGTGCCACAGCTTGGGCGGCGACTTCAGGTGAAGTATCCATAGATTATTGATAGAACCTCACCTTAACGTTAAGAATAAGTAATGTTTGTTGCAAAACCAAAGATATCAATCACTTTTTCAAGAATTAAATCCAAGTAAACCAATAAAACCAAGTTTTCTTAGTATTCGATTGTTTGATATCAACAAACAGGCTCCAAATTGTCTTTTGTTTCTTTAAATTCTGTGTTCGAAATTCAAAAAAAGACTATTGAATGAAATTGTGAATGTGCCAGGTTCAAAACTGCATAAAAAGTTTTTGCTCGACCTAATATAAAATTTTAGCTAGGACCAAACGAAACTGAAAATACAAGGTGGGCCAAAAGATGTGTCCAGAAGTGTATATAGAATGTAATAAAATAAGTTTTAAGTAAGTAATTTTTTGGTATGAAAATTGTAGTGAATTTAGATTTCGTACTTCAATCAAAGCAGTGCCCAGAATTAATGTCGCCATAGGATAACCATGCCTCTCCCTAAGGGGATACAACGATATTTTTGTGTTTTTAAAATTCCTATAAAACCAAATGTATATTATGGTTAAATCATTTGGATTTTCCATAATGTGTTATTTGACTATATTGTTAAAACTGAAACATGATTTTTCTGTTCCTTATTGTGCAGTAAAATTTGCTTTAAATCGAAGGTATTTAAATACGTTAAGAACCTACTAAGCTAAAAATTAATAAAGTATAGCATTTTGTCATAAATCTACATTTAAACGAAGCGTGTTTAGTTCCGGTGCGCGTGAGACTCGTGAGAGTCTTCTATCTCTCTCGCGTCAAACTATCACTTACACACCGAACTAAACCATGCTTCGATATATCCTCTTAAGCCGATAAGACGGTGCATTCGAGTGAAGGTTCATTTCTGTTTAATTCCACATTCAAAAGACACCGACAAGAAAGATCCGAGTGCCGAAATTCAGCATCGTTGGATTGGTTCATTAATGAATTCTTGATTAATTTATTTATTTATATTTATATATTCTTTATTGTACACCACAAAAATACATAACAAAAAAGACATAATCAAACACTACAAAATATACAATGGGCGGCCTTATAGCTTTCTGCAATCTCTTCCAGGCAACCTAAATTTTAATTTTAATTTATTTTAATTTTGTGTTTAAATGCCTTAGTGCGAGTTTTTATACTTACTCGATCACGTTAACGTAAACCTCAATTTGTACTGAAACTGAATAAGCGCCGTCTGGTGACTATAATGCGAAACACAATTATTCCACACAAATTGACGTAAGTTAAAGCGATCGAGTAAGTATTAAAACTCGCACAAAGGCCACTGATGTCTCACTTCGCGAGTGAGAGATGCCGAACGAAAGAAAAATGAACAAAAAGTGAAGCGTCCTAAATCGGCTTTACATAATATAGAACAGTTCGTCATCAAAAGCTTTCCGCCGTCTTGTTTAATCTTTTTAAGTTGTTCAAGGGACACTTTACTGGACCACCGTAGGCAAAATACGCGCATTGACGTGTCAAGTGGAACTTTTACTAGCTGACCCGACAGATGTTGACAGATGTGGTTTTGTCCAAATTTCAATAATTCATACAAAACTCTCATAGAAAATGCACTTACCTAATTACTCCTTATTTTTAAGTAAGATAATAATGTTGTATTCAGTAATGTAAGTAGGTTCTTATGATTTTTTCTGTTTACCACGTATTACAATGCGTAGGTTAATGTTTGATTCATATTTCTTATTACAGTCATTTTACTAACTACTTTCTTAATACATTACCGTCATTTTATTAATTTGTTTACCACATAATGATGACGTACTTACCTACTTTTTATTTTTAAGTAAGATTTTATGTTGTAAATTGGTTCTTATGTTTTTTTTTTGTTTACCGCGTATTGCAATGCGAATGCGTAGATAATGTTTGATTCATATTTCATACTAAATAACTATTATTGTCATTTTAGTAGCCACTTACTTTTATATTACATTACCGTCATTTAATTAATTTGTTAACCGCATAATAATGACGTACTTACGTACTTAGATAATTAGTTGATTCATTAATTAATGTAAGTTGGGTCTTATGATTTTTTTTGTTTACCGCGTATTGCAATGCGTAGGTAATGTTTGATTCATATTTCATACTAAATAACTATTAGAGAGTCATTTTACCAACTACTTTCATAGTATTTAAATCGTTTAGATAGATAATTTGAAGTTTAATTGCGTGTTCCATTTAATTTAATGAATGCAATTTGTAAATTCCATACAAATATTTTCTTATATCTGTGGTAAGTTCCAAGTCGTAACCAGTCTTCTAGGAATACCAATGTTCGAGTCACATGGTAACCCAGCCTAAATAACTCCTTGGGGATGACAGGCGTGATGATATTATGTTATTGGAATTTAAATTCATTATTAATATTGCACCCATGCCATGTAGACCTACAATAATAATAGTAAGATCAGCTTATTATTTTCTTCTCACACAGAGAAGGCACCACGCTTGCTCAAGGCGGATTGGCGATTTCAGACTAACAGACACACTGACATATTCCTAAAAAACTAAAACGCTCTATATAAACCTATTATATTTATAAAACTGCACCCTAATTGCGTAACACACTATCGATTGGAATTTGAATAATTTTGAAACAAATTGCTAATCCATTGCTGCATATGTTCGAAAAATTTGTCTGCTCGACAACGTAAATAACGCAATGAATGTTGCTGAATTGTCAAAATGAAACCAACTCCGATTATTAATAATGTGTTACGCAATTGTGTTGCTGTATTGTCTTCTTCTTTCAAACTCGAATCATAATTCGAAAGAAATTGATAAAACACTTCTATACAATGACATAATTATAAAATAAAGTTACTTTATGTGCCTGTCTGTGTGGCCGCGTTGTTCTTCTAAACCACACAACGAATTTTGATGCGGTTTTCACTTCATGTTTTGTCAAGTCGTAAAAACCGTGCGAAGCAGGGCCGAGTCGTTAATCTAAAAAACTTTTTTACAAAAAAATACAACCGACTTCCAAAAACAACACTACAAAGTGAAGAATAACTTTTAATTTCGGAAGTCGGTGTCTGATTAAATGTATTTTCGTTTTTGCCACCGACTTCCGAAATTAAAGTTATTTTTCACTTTGTAGTGTTGTTTTTGGAGGTCACTTTTATTTTTTTGTAAAAAAGTTTTTATTTTACACTTTTTAGTGGTTCACATGTGCTTACCCCTTCACAGCGTACCGGCGTGATGTTATGATATGAAACAGACATGAGATTTCAGCAATCCCAGTCCATTTGCTATCATTTATTGAGGAGTTCCGTTGCCTATCTCAGAAGTTCTTCATCAGATCTTCACCAAATTGAAATGGGACCACTCCGAGAAATTACTCTTCCAAAAACTATCCAAATCGCTTCAAGTGTGCTTATAAAATTGGAAGAGTTCTCTCTATTTCTCCAGGATCCCATCATCATATCCTGACATGATGATCATGGGACCACCTGGGAAGTATACCCTTTCAAACAAAAAAGGGTGAGTTCTTAATTTTCGGGTACCCACACTAAAAGAACTTCAAGCGTTTGTTCGGCATACCCAGCATACCCTATAATATGAAGACAACCACGCTTCCAAACTGCTGACTGGCATTATAGAAACTAGCTCATTTTGTGGTTAAAAAAGTTAGTTTTATACCACGAAATGTGACACTTTCTATTGGCCACAAAGACCACTAAAATCAACGGCCATAGGAACCACACTAGGTATCTTTCTTTAGTAATCTCTCGACAAAAAAACTCCCATCTTTTCAAAACTCCGGAAGGTTTCCCATTCCTGCCGAAAGAGTTACCGTGGCGCTGGCACAGGCAACTGAAGGAACACGGGTGGGTTTTTTTAGTCAGTAAAAGAAAGAAGTCATTTGATGATTTTCCCACCCAAAAAAAAATATGTTTTACATTGCAGGAAAGCAAACTGTTCCGTGCTCAATTTAAATAACCGTTTCAGTTATCAGTTTATCACACATACGAGTAGCAGTAATTACAATTATGCACGCGTTTTAACAGTAGCGGTTATGGCGCAACTCATTGTATAAACTGTATATTGTTATATCCACTAGTTGATTGTAAGCCCCTCGCCCCCTCGCGCCAGCCCGCACCTAGCTTTGTTACATCATTCTGTATTGTTTCAACCTGTTACTGACTGGTAACCTAATGAAATATTGACTAAATGTGTTAAGGACTAGCTTCTGAACTCGACTTCGTCCGCGTGTTTCTTGTTTTGACATAAAATATATCGTATAGCTGTGCTGTCGCGCCAAAATACACTATCCAAAATTTGATCGTGACTATCGATTCTTCAATCCATATTTTGGCGCGACGTCAATCCACGGATTTTCCTTGCGCACCGTAATCCATAGCCTCATGCCGTTTGGCGTCGCGCCATTTGTCCTTGAGTGCGAATGTCTTGAGCAGTCTAATTAATAAACAAATTTAATGTAGTACGTCGTGAAACTTTAGTTATTTTCGTCATAATATCGTTAATGTAAATGGCATGTATTTAACGCGGCGATAAATTAATCTGAATTTTGGATTAAAAAATAGTTAAAGCCGGTAGCATAAATATAATACATGTAGTAGGTTGCTACAGCTACAGCGAAGGATAATTTTAAGTAGAAAGTAGCAGCTTAATAATCAGTTGTTAGCTTTGTTTTCATTTAAAGGTCGCAGTCGACGGAGCCCACTTAGCGGGGCCACGAAGGGCATGGCGGGGTCGGTTCGCTCGCTTCGCTTGCTCTCGGCCCCGTCACCCCCTTCTAACCTGTCGGAGTGCCCCAAATCCCGAGCTCGCTTCGCTCGCTTTTGCATCCGAAGTTATTGTCTAAAGTAATTATAAAAATATAAACAAAAAAGGTTTTAAGCTCATCAAATATAATTATTGCTAAAATATTTAATCGCTGCCAAGTTATTTTTTAAGTAGCAAATAGTTAGTCACCCTTTATGTTTTTACTCGTCGGGAAAATTATTATCCAATGTTAAATAATTATGTTCTCACGAAGCAAAGACGGAAGTAGCAGCCTGGAGTCTGGATTTGAGCCCGGTTGATGGCAATAGGCTCGCCCTATTACAAACTGACGAAATGTGGGTGTACTCGTATTATAGCACCTCTGCCTAACCCTTTGGAGTAATACAGGCGGGATGTATTGTGTTACGAAACAAAGGACCAGTGCAGTAAGTGTGTCATAAGATGTTACATTTGAATCATACATAATGCATAAGAAAATTTAATTTTTCGTATCTGTGGAAAGTACGTACGCAACGTAGTACCTAACTACCCACATTATGTAGTTAATTGATTATGACGCAGTTGAAAAAGCCATACCTAATAGTGTTATTAATTCGGGTAATATTCGTACTGGTTAGGTGTCGATGGCAAGACAGTGTATTAAATTTTGTTGATCCAAAACTTCGCCACTTCCACTGCGTCTGTCGTACTATCGAGATAGCCCCGCTTGGCGAGGTTGTGGTTGCATCGTCCATCACTTGGGTTCCGAGTCGGTTCACAGACTTCCAAATGAAAGGATGGAAGGTTGGACCCTGCAGGAAGTGGCTCGCTTGGTGGTAGGCAATGATATTATATTAAACAGATATGTTGTGAGCGCCTAATCGTGAAGAGTCGAAAACGTCCTAATTCGGACGTATTTCCTTTAGTATGCGACGACGAGTGATACGCTTTGTTGATGCTGCTAAAAAATTTAAAAAATGCCATCGGTGTGATTGAAAGTGTACCAATACGATACCAAAGTTAATAAAACACAAGTTAAATATAATATCGTTGGTGGTAGGTATTTAAACATAGAGGAAAACTATAAGTTAAAAATTAGGTGTTTAACACAAACACACACACTCACTCACTCTTGACTATAAAATATCATTTACCCGACACAGAATTTGTCACGAGTCACATCTATTTACGTAATACGAGTAAATACCGAATTATTTTTCCTTTGTCGAAACTTATTGAATATTATTTCAAAGGCGTCTTTTCACTTACTTTAAAAAGCTAACATTTTCTTTGTATGTCTTATAATACCACTGCTTTTCTTCTCTGAGAAAATTTATTTTATTCAATCGACAAGGCTTTGAGATTGTATAATAAAAAATCAGTAAATGTACACGTGTAAGAGGCTATGGACCGTTGTGTTTCTCGATGGCAACAATGTTATTGTAACAGAGAAAAGCCACTGTATTTATATACATAAGTACACGGTTTGTTAAAACAAATGCATCATGTCTTTACAATAAAAGGTACAGAGCAATTCCCAGTCAGAAAAAAAAAAAACTGTTGTCTAGTTTCAAGAATGACGACGACGACGCCTTATTTTCCTTTTGTTTTTGTTTGTATAGTTAGCTAGTTAAACATGTAAATGTTTAACTAGCTAACTATACAAACAACATGGGGGTAACCCCATAATCATAAAAAAAACTAAAACGCTCTATAAAACTTTAGTTAAAAAAGTGTTTTGTCTTCTTCTTTCAAACTCAAATCATAATTCGAAAGAAATTGACAAAAAACTTTTTTTACAAAAAAATACAACCGACTTCCAAAAACAACACTACAAAGTGAAAAATAACTTTAATTTTGGAAGTCGGTGTCTAGTTAAATGTATTTTCGTTTTTTGCCACCGACTTCCGAAATTAAAGTTATTTTTCACTTTGTAGTGTTGTTTTTGGAAGTCGGTTGTATTTTTACCCGACTTCAAAAAGGAGGAGGTTATCAATTCGTCGGAACCTTTTTTTTTAATTTTTTTTTTTATGTATGTTCCCCGATTACTCGAAGATGGCTGGACCGATTTGGATTGTTTTTGTTTTATTCGAGAGGGTATACATTACAGTTGGTCCCATATAAAATTGATTAACTTTGCTTTGGTAGTTTTTGAGTTAGCTTCAATAATACGTATTTTTTCCCCACTTTTATATGGATGATGTTCTAGTTTGTTTTGCAGGTAGTGGTATTAGAATTTGTGTGGGGTAGGTTCCACAACTAAAAAGTGAAAAATAAAAACTTTTTTACAAAAAAAATACAACCGACTTCCAAAAACAACTACAAAGTGAAAAATAACTTTAATTTCGGAAGTCGGTGGCAAAAAACGAAAATACATTTTACTAGACACCGACTTCCGAAATTAAAGTTATTTTTCACTTTGTAGTTGTTTTTGGAAGTCGGTTGTGTTTTTTTGTAAAAAAGTTTTTTTTTGTAAAAAAGTTTTTATTTTTCACTTTTTAGTTGTGTACCTACCCCACCAACTGTGATGTATACCCTCTCGAATAAAACAAAAAAAAATTCAAATCGGTCTAGCCATCTTCGAGTAATCGGGGAACATTCATAAAAAAAAAAAGGTTCCGACGAATTGAGAACCTCCTCCTTTTTGAAGTCGGTTAAAAATACTTATGAAATTTAGTAATGTAGTGTAAATATAATAATTGTATCGGGTGTTTTTTAGAGATGGAGAAGTTTAAATTGAAATAAAACAGAAAAATATTTTTAATTTCCATGAAATTAGCGTTAATTACCAGATAATTTTATAGCTTTAATGTTTGTATATGATTTCGGGCATGAAGCCGTTGCGGCTGGTGCGTCATGGCGTAATCTGGGGGTTATTTTTTTATGTAAGTACATAAGCATACACAAATAGTTCGTTTTAAAAATATGTTTTCGACTCTGTGACTCACTTCCTAAACGATTGTTTCTTGCGTGATAGTTATAATTTATTTAAAGAATCGGAACATTGATTTGATGCCGTACGCGTGTCCCAACGAATAACGATAGTCTGACCGAAAATGTTTTTTTTTCTTTAGACCGAAAACGAAAATCGGCATTGTTTTATTTTCGGGCGCACACCGAAAACGATAAAAAAACATTATGTGCCTAAAGGTAGGCAGGTTTTTATTTTTATTTGGTGAAAGTATTTTTTTTTAATACGAAACCATTAATAATTATCAAACAGTCTGATGTTATATGCGATAAAAAGCATGTTTTTCTGCATTTTCATAGTTATTGTGCTTTTAGTTTATTGTTAAGTTAACTATCGATTTTCTCTGAATAAATGAATTGAAAGTATTCATTTGCCAGCACCAAATTTTTTTCGGTATTGCCTAATAAATATACACATTTCGGCCGAAAATTGAAAAAAAAATTCGGTCCGACTCTACCCAACGATTCGTTCCGTTCCGGTCCGGTGTCGTTCACCGCTATATGTGGGTTAAACGGTTGTCAATTTACTAAAATAACTTAGTGATAGTAAGTTGGGTAACATTGGCTTTACGCTGCGTGTCCTCGCTTTTATTCTAATTTGGGATTATCTCGCTGAGTTTGCAGTTTTTTGTGATATCGAGAATGAGTGGAGGACAGAGAGATAAAAATAGGTTATATTGGGACCTACCGAAAATTATCCGAATTTTATTAAGTAGGTACCTAGGTAATTTACAGTTGCTAATAAGTTTAAATTACAAACCTCATTTAAAGCTAAAAATTACAAAAATGCTTAAAATTGGACTAAGACTTTAGAGCGATTCCTAGGTTTAAATGTAGGGTTAACAAAAAAAGCTGGTCCTTTTTTCTAACGAAAAGACTGTGGTACATTACTAAGTTCTGAAAATATACTATCTCTGCTCCGTTTTCCGCTTCCTCTCATTATGCGCAAGCGTAACTTGAGAGTAAAACGTACATAAAAATAAATAAGTGGGTAGGATTAGGATCAACCTGACTGAATGATCTGAATAAGGTTCGCAACTTAATGAGTGGGTGTCGTGTCGACTATTCTTAGGATCAATCGAAAGTATAATTTTATAGAATTGCCCTGGGAAATGTGCTACGTAAACACATTTTTCTTTGATGTCACCCTTTTTACCTGATAGTTTTATTTGGGTTATCAGTTGGGAATTTGGGATCCAAAACCGTTCCATGTCAATGTAAACATAACATAAAATGATGCCTGTATTTCCCGAAGGGTTAGGTAGTAAGTTCACCTTCGGTACACCCCATAGATATATGAAAGAAGTTTTATTGTTTTTTATATTTCTATGGTACACCCACATTTCGATAGGGTGCGAGCCTATTGCTATCAACCGGGCACAAATCCAGAGTCCGGGCTGTTACTGAGAAAACGTCATGTGACCATTGATATACAGGGTTATTTGTAATTCGACGTATTCCTTGCACGACGACAAATTAAGCCACCAAAAATGTTTTACCGAAATTCCGTTTTTTTTTTTTTGTAATTTTTGTCTTAGAAAAAATTAAATTACGAATAATAAAATGTTCCTTGCCAGAGTTTTAAGCATTTTCAACTTTTAATTTTAACAAAGATCTGCTACGGCATCAGCTAAGATAATAACTTAAATTCCAGTAAAGTCGCGCCGTAATTAATTTTTGAATTTTATTTTTCATAAAAAAAACTAAAAATCGAACTAACTCAAAAACTATTGAATTTCGGTAAAACATTTGGTGGCTTAATTTGTTGCATTTTAACCCTACTATGAATACGTCGAGTTACAAGTAACCCTGTATACGCAGTAATATATAAGTCAATGGCAGTTACCAGTCTTCGGTCAGCTGGACCTGCTCGCTATTGGACCCGCGGGTCCATTTCGAATGGGTCCAGTTGTACATAATGTATGTTATAAACAATTGACGATGGCTTAAATTAAATTAATCTCATAGTTATTTTAAGCTTTTGCTTAGTGTATTAAAGTCGTGCCCAACTTCGCATGAATTTATCCACCGCTGAAAAAACAGTCTAAGATACACAATATCTGTCAAGTCATACAAACTAAACTGTTCTGAAAAACTGAAACGATTCTTCGCAAACTAAAAACACAATGAAAGTCTTCAGTAAATTACACTTAAACGAGCTAATTAAAATTTATTCGAAGCCCCATTTAATCCAATTACATTTATCTTCATTTCGTAAAGGACTTTACACCAATTAAATTGAATTATAAAAGATCTTGGTCTATTTTTAAGAAACGGTTGAGGGTAATTGAGGGGACCGAAGGACCAAGATTTTTGACACGAATAAAGAAAGGCAAAATGTTTGAAAGTGAAAGAACATAAAGCAATAGTAGTTTATGATACTGTTCCATAATGAGGGGTATTAAAACACGAGTGTGTTTAAAAACCGAGTCGTATAGGCGAGATTTTTAATAGTATCACACAAGTGTTTTAATACGTGCAGTTTCATACAATACTTTAGTAGTAGTGTAAGTATTATATGGATCATTGCTTACCTGAATTGTGACCATTACTGTAAGTCATAATTAAGGCGAGTAGTGCTGCCAACTAGCGCCACCTTTGAGAAAAAATCATAAGTCTGGAGATATATATATATGGAACATTTTGAAATTTCCTAAGCTCACATTTTTAGTCAGATGTGGTAGAATTTTTTGTATCAAAACAATCAATACTTAACCTCCTAGATTCCCTACCTCATCTGACTAAAAATGTGAGCATAGGAAATTTCAAAATGTTCCGTTGTTTTTTTCTTAATGGTGGCATTAGTTGGCGGCACTACTCGCCTTAAATATGACTAAACCTTATCGATACACGCAGCATTTATTGGAAAAAGTAAGTAAAAATATTTTATTTTTCATTACTACCTTGATGATTACTAGGATCTTATTGTGCTTTTCTAAAATGGATCGTTGCTAAGAATGCAATGCAGAGGAATTCAGTTCAGAAAACTTACCTAATTGCTCAATGAACAGCAAGAAAGACAGTTTTCCAATAAACGTTTTTATAGAAACCAACTCGGGTCTTGCAATATCGGTCCAAACATTTTTTATCAAATAACTTTATCAATCGAGGACATTTTTTCTTGTAGTTAAACCATTGATGTATAAATACGTATTTTATATATCAATGAGCTGTACGCATTTATCACAGATACCCCACGCACGAGCCCAGTTTTTTTTCCAAGAGTTGGTTGTGTAAGTACATATTTTTATCCACACGTATCACAATACTGCTTAACCAATAATATCATCATCTTCCTAAGCCTTTTCCCAACTATGTTGGGTTCGGCTTCCATTCAAACCGGATGCAGCTGACATGGAGCGACTGCCTATCTGACCTGCACAACCCAGTTACTGGGTAATACGGTCAATACCCATTGGTAGACTGGTTGTCCGACTTTCGGGATTCTGACGACCCGTAACTACTGTCAAAGATCCACGAATGACAGCCAACGGTTAACGTGCTTTCGGAGGTACGGAGGGTTCTTAGTATGTAATGATGGTCACCCATCCACGGACCAACCCTGGCAAGCGTAGCTTAACCTGATTGATAGACCCGTGCGGATGCTATTACTTAGCCACAAGCCCTAACCAATAATGTCGGCATGTATTTAATCGAATCTCAAATAATTCCTATTTTGCTTTCCTAAAAATATTATTGAACACTAAATTGTAATGATTGAGTCTCGTTTTGTGAGCCTCAAATAATTTCCATTTTGGTAATCGGCATTTTTTTCCACGAATTTGAACCTAGAGTTTTAAAATTAAAATATATTTTTTTTATTAGGACCAGTTTCTTGAAAACATTCGTAATTCGTAACCTAGCGACGAGCAGGGAAAACTAAGACTAAAATAAAAAGAATCCTTTCCCAACTTAACTAACCTAGTTTCCAGGCACGGTGCAACCTTATAAGTAAACGTTTACAACTTTAAACCGTTGATTAAGGGGGAAGCGCCAGGATAGTCCGCGAAATTAAGTTTTTCTTACGTTTTTTGCAATTTGCAAGTCGGTATTAGGTTGTATGTTGATTAAAGTATGGTTCACGACCGTAACAAATACGTATTTACATAATAATAATCATTAGAATCAGTAATACAACTCCTTAAGATAGTATAATCCTCAAATGTCAAGATTTCATGAAATAGTCATTCTTTTCCACATCTGTCAGGCAGGATGACACATCAAAATTTTTCGTTTCTTTTCAATTTAAATGTATTTAATTTGAAAAATTCATTGAATCTCAATAAAATCGCAATGAATGTGCGCAGTATGGATGGAGTTATAGAATTATGGAGAAGTCTCTTGACGCTGCGTGACAGCATAAGCGTGGGTGAGCCATGGCCGCCCGTTCGATGTCCACTGCGCACAGGATGGATGGAAAGTAGCACATGAAGTAATTTTTTGCTCCGTTGGTGTAATTGCTCTATGGCATTCCAGTTGGAGGATAAATAAAGAAATAAATAGCATTACTTAGTCTTAAAGAGTTATATTGATGACTTTAATTATTATAATTCTCTAAACATATACTTTTTACGGTCGCGAATCGTATTTTGATCAACATACAATTTAATACTGACTTGCAAATTGCAAAAAACGTAAGAAAATTATAATTTCGCGAGCTACCCTGGCGCTTTCGCCTTAAACTGGAAGCCTTTAACTTTGTTTATAAGTACTTATACCGCATGGACCAAGTAAGGAAGCGGAAATACTGCGTAGCTATTTGACATGGCGATCACGGTGAACGAACGCACTACAATACGTAATGCACTACGTCAGGGATTGTCAACATTTTAACAATATTGTATGGCAGGATTTCAAGACTAGCTGTTGTCGGCGAATTCGGTTAAATGAGTAAGTGCTAAAAAAAGAAGTAAGTAGTTGGGTAGTTTTTTGAGTCGCCTAAGTATAAGACCTAATGTCTGGATATTTTTGCAAATATCCGGCTTTTTGTTAGGATATTGTATTAGGAACCCTACTCCCGTAAATGTCTAGGATGTTAGGTCTAGAAAATGTTTCTCCTACTGCACCTTTGCACCTTGTATGAAACAAAATGTCTTTCAAATACAAAAGGCATGTTATCTATGGCACAATTGGCTGTGGGTTGAAAAAGGGTATTGAGATTTAGAGTAGATAAGTACTGCTATCTAAATAGATTCTTTAAATTTCTTGGCAAAATATCCTTGTACCCTGGTACCCTTATAAATAGAGAAAACGAATTTTCTCTAGCTAAATCGATTTTTGTCCACCGTAAAACCCCTACATTGCAACTTACATCGAAATAGTTAGACCAGTTTTCGAGATAGGTATATACAAATATTACTAGGGCCTATTTCACGATGTCCGAATAGCCACTACTGAATAAATTCAAAAATGGAACAGTATTTGTATGAAATTGTCTTCCAAGTAAATTACTAGATGGTGAAATAAGCCCTATTAGGATAGGATAAACACAGTAATGAGGTTGGTATTAGGTATTTTCCCTTGCACACATTGATACCCTTGTCTGTTTAAACATGAAAATAAACCATTATTGACGTATAAGGACATTCTACATCGATTCACTTTCAGGTCGAATCAACTTGTTAGCATTACAAATCTAATCGCGACAAAGTCACTACACTTTAAGGTTACGCTAAGGATAATTTGCGATCATTCGCTTGTAATTGAAAGTTGTTTGTTGTTTGTAAACAGTAAGTATAGGTAAACTATCGTTACAGGTAGTAAATAAAAAAAAAAACAGGTAGAATAAAAGAAAATAAACTAAGTATAGTCGAACCTCTTTTACGTAGGTTTTAAACGTAACATCACGCATGTATTCCAAAAAGGGATAGGCAGAGGTGTACCTGTGTACACCCACATTTCGCCAGTTAACAAATCGGCCGATTTGTTAACTGGCGTAATTTGTTAATCATTATAATTCTGTAAATACAACTTGCTACGGTCGCGAATTATATTAGATTAACATACAAATTGATACAGACCTGCAAATTGCAAAAAACGTAAGAGAATTACGAAGATCACTGTGATTTTATCAGTAGCAGCAACCCATCAGCATCCTTATTGTCGGCGAATAAAGATCATTGTGATTTTGACAGACTTTAATTGTCAGTCATAGCAACCTTATTGTAAGGAAAATAACGAACACTGTGATTTTGACAGTCATGTAAAATCAGAGTGAAACTGTGAAAGTACTGTAATTATAGTAAATAGAACAGTCACATCTACCCCTTAAATGTCAGAGAAAGGAGAAACCTTTATATAAAATGTATATCAATTTATATCATATATGTAACTATATAATGGGTGATTCATTTGGAGTTACTTTTTCCAAAACTAAAAAAAATACGAATACAACAAATTTATCAGGTAATCTTTATTATAATACAAAAGAACCATTCCTTACATTTACTTTTTAAGGATTATTTCTTTCAAATGTTGTCCGTAATTATCGGTCACCATTGACAGACTGTCAATGGTGACCGTTATCGTACCATGATAACGGACTATTTGTTTCCTGAAATTGAAGCCCGTGATCTTCAGAACTTTTGGTACCAACAAGACGGCGCCACACAGCACGTGAAACCATGGCTTTGTTGCGAGAAAAATTTGGTGAACAGTTCATTTCGTGTTTCGGACCAGTCAGTTGGCCGCCTAGATCCTGTGATATCACACCCTTAGACTTTTTTCTGTGGGGTTATGTAAAGTCCAAAGTTTATATGGATAAGCCGCGTACGATTGATCAACTGGAAGCCAATATTACTCGCGTTATTTGCCAAATACCACTGGAAATGCTCGGTCGGGTCATCGAAAACTGGAACTCCAGAATGGACCACCTTAATCGCAGTTACGGACAACATTTGAAAGAAATAATCCTTAAAAAGTAAATGTAAGGAATGGTTCTTTTGTATTATAATAAAGATTACCTGATAAATTTGTTGTATTCGTATTTTTTTTAGTTTTGGAAAAAGTAACTCCAAATGAATCACCCATTATAAACTATATATGTAAATACCATCATCCGATGGGGACCGCTGGCTTACAGTATTTGTGAACCCATATGGGATTCATAAGGTTATACGTTGCTACATGTAATGGGCACAAAGATAAACTCACGCCTTCTTCCCATGGGGGTAGGCAGAAACTAATAGCGCCACCTGCTACGATCCTTTCATACATCTCCTTCTAGAATTGCACTTTCGTTTTGGATGAACAACACTTGGCCTATGATTCATTGACATTATTCGATTACTTGTTTGGCGGTATAAAACGACTATTATCCACGAAAGCGATTGATGCAACTACAGTCCTTCATTGAAACAATCGTTATTGTGAACACGCATTTGGCAACAAAACCAAGATGCATTATAAAGTTACATAATATATTGGGCATCTATTCTTTATATAGTCTCATGTTTATTTATATTTTAACGAATATAATCGCACTAAAAACAATTGCATGTGTAAAGCTGAAAAAATGTCGCCGATCATACATATTTACATTTTAATTTACATGTAAATTTTGTTACGGCTCTTTGGTGCAGACTGAAGACCGTTAGGGTTGCCAACTATCTTATATCAAATATAGTATTTTCTAAGGTATTGCCATATGGCGAAAAATTATAGTAGTTAAGTATGTTTCAAAAATGTATATTTTTTTTATGGGGTTTTGTAATATCCCACAGGAACGTACTACCGGGAAATCCTTTTTTATTCCTTGTAATAATATAATTCAATCATGATTCGAAAGACACGTGGCGCCATTTATTATCAATCAATCTGCTTAGCCTTTTCCCAACTATGTTGGGGTCGGCTTCCAGTCTAACCGGATGCAGCTGAATACCAGTATTTTACATGGAGCGACTGCCTATCTGACCAAAACAACCCAGTTACTAGGTAATACGATACTCCTTGGTAAGACTGGTTGTCAAACTTTCGGGCTTCTGACGACCCGTAACGACTGTCAAAGATCCACGAATAACAGCCGGGACCAACGGCTTAACGTGCTTTCCGAAGCACGGAGGAGTCTCGGTATGTAAAGATGATCACCCATCCACGGACCGACCCCGGCAAGCGTAGCTTAACCTGATGGATCGACCCGTGAGGCTGTTATTACTTAGTCACGAGCTCCTCTCTATTATCATAAGAACCATCGCCGTCTATTATCATACCGGCGCGGCGCCGCAACCGCAAGCGGCGCCATCTATTATTATAAGAACGATATTGTTGTTTTCCCCGGGAACAGTACTTTTCGGCATGAAAGATACCTTATGTCCGTTTCTGTACACCTAACATAATTTCAGGATGGTCGGTTCAGTGGTTTAGGCGTGGAAAGGTAACAAAGAACAAACAAACTTACTTTCACATTTATAATATTAGCTAAGATGGCGCCGCCGCCGTCATCTGTTTTCTCGTTGACGTTCCGTTCCCGGTGCGGTGACGAAACCGTGTTCCAGTCAATGACGTCATCATTGGTTCCAGTACACCTCTTTTTCCAATTTCCCATGGAATAACACTTTTGTGAATTCATTCAGTCTCATAGATAAACTTGCAGCCATCTTTAGTCACCAGTCGCTTTATCTACAAGATTTTAAAGTACGATATTTTCATAAGGTATTCTTGCATCGTTTTAACTTGTAATTTTAAATTCGGTTATGGCAGCGCGGATGTGGCGGCATCAGGCGTGCCTATTGAATAAACATCAGGGCCCAAGGCCTCATCTGAGGCCTTCTGTGTCAGGAACATAAGTAAATGAAGACATCTTAGTTTTCTTTGTTACTGGGTTATTCTTGTAGGCTCCATATTGAGATATAGCTAGACTAGCTGTTGCCCGCGACTTCGTCTGCATGAATTTATTTTTTAAAACAAATAATATCCAGAATGAACAGTAGCCTGATGTCCTTCTCCAGGTACCAGGTTGCCTATAGCTGTCAAATTTCATAACGATCGACTTTGCGGCGTGAAACTGAACAGACAGACATACTTTCGCATTTATAATTTAGTAAGTAGGGATTCTAACTATTCTATCTATCTTTATGTATACTTATTATACAATCAAGTCGCTCTTCGTGTCTGTCTGTGTGGCCGCGTTGTTCTTGTAAACTACGCAACGGATTTTGATGCGGTTTTCACTACCATTTAGAGAGTTTATAAAACCGTGCGAAGCAGGGCCAGGTCGTTGCTCCCTAGTCCAAACTAATATTATAAATAAAAAGAAAAGTGAGTTTTTTTTGTTTGTTACGCTTTCACGCTAAAACGGTTGAACAGATTTGGGTGAAATTTGGCACATAGGTAGACCATGACCTGGATTAGGACATATGATACTTTTTTCCCGGTAGTACGCTCCCGTGGGATATTTTCCGACATCCACGCGGGCGAAGCCGCGGGCAAAAGCTTGTAGATCGATGTCAATAATATGTAAGTACAGTGATATTTGATTGGGATCTTTGACAGACTACCGTAGCCTTTGTAACGTAGCGTAGAGCTAATCGGTGGATGTACAATATCCTCATAAACTGTCGATCGATCTCCAAGAGGTCAGTGACAATAGAAAAATGGTGTCTCATATCATGACAGTAGAAGATATACAGGGTTACTGGTAACTCGACGTATTCCTTGCAGGGCGTCATAGTAGGGTTAAAATGCAACAAATTAAACCACCAAATTGTTCTACCAAAATTTAGTAGTTTTTGAGTTAGTTACCTACATTTTTAGTTTTTTTATGAAAAATCCAATTTAACAATGATTTACAGCGCGACTATACTGGAATTTAAGTTATTATCATAACTGATGCCGTATCAGATATTTGTTAATAAATAAAAGTTCAAAAATGCCTAAAACTTTAGCAAAGATCACTAATTAAATATTTAATTCTTCGTAATTTTTGTGTCAAGAATAAAAATTATAAAAAAAAAAAAAAAAACTGAATTTCGGTAGAACATTTGGAGGTTTAATTTGTTGCATTTTAACCCTACTATGACGTCCTGCAAGGAATACGACGAGTTACCAGTACCCTGTATAATAATGGTAGGTTGTCAGAGAATTCCTCGGGAATTGATTCATCGATACGACTTCAGTTGTATATCTTCAGTTAATGTCGTCTCAAACACAGTAGAAATGAGATCATAAATTCCGTTATCGTAAAAGTGGCGCTAAGTACCTATAAACAAAGAATCATTATCACACTTTCTCTTAATCAATAGCTAACCTTCCACATAACTAACAAAGACAATACATGTTATAATATAACCATAAGGCTATTATTATTCTTGTGATATAGCTTCATTAGAAAACCTGTTTAATTATTACTTGTTAACATAAAAGATAGCGATAATTGTTACCAGTAGGTAATTAATATTTAAATTCTACTTAAGGCGACGATAACTGACTTTTAGTGATTTTAAAACTGAAAATCACGTCTAAACGAGTAGTGTCAGTGATTTGGAAAAAAATATATGTTAAATTAACTATTTAACATCGGTATTAGAGGTGACCTACTTCGCTGGTTTTCGTCTTACTTGGATAACAGGTCTCAAGCTGTAGTTGTCAGCAACTACATTTCGAGCTGGGTTTCGGTTCCTAGTGGTGTTCCCCAAGGTTCCCTGATGGGCCCGTTACTCTTCATTATTTACGTAAACGATATTGACACGTGTTTCCATAACTCTAACCTTCTTTGTTTTGCTGATGATATGAAGATATATTCTTCTATATCATCATTTAGTGATATGGATGCTCTCCAATCTGACCTATCAAGACTTGATGAATACTGTCGCGTCAATAAATTAGACCTAAACCCTACTAAATGTTCAGTAATTTCGTTTAGCAGAAAACGCTTTCCACTTCATACGGCGGTATGAAGTGGAAAGCGTTTTCTGCTGACCTTTCAGCTTATAGGCGTATAAGCTGAAAGGTCAGCTACTGCAGAGATGTGGCGGTGTTCGTGACCTGGGCGTATATCATGACTCTAAACTTCAGTTTAATGTTCACGTTGAGCAAATAGTGGCTAAAGCATCCAAAGCATTAGGTTTTGTTATGAGACTAGCAGCGTGTTTTAAGAAAGTAAAAACTATTAAGATTTTGTATTGCTCATTTGTGAGAAGTCATTTAGAATATGCTTCTCAAATTTGGAACCCGCGTTATGGCGTGCACATTGATCGCATAGAGGGTGTACAAAAAAGATTTGTTCGGTTTCTGTGCTATCGTTTGCGCATACCATACCACAGTTGTGAATATTTGGATCTCTGCAGGAAATTTCACCTACAACCACTTACTGACCGTCGTCGATTGGCAGATTGTACATTTTTGCTCAAAATTGTGTCAAATGAGGTGGACTGTCCGCAGCTTCTACGTAAGCTGTACTTTAATGTTCCCCAGCGAACTCTCAGATTTAATCCTCCTATAGCTATTCCGTTGTCTTCTTCCAACTACAGGCAAAACTCATATTTAGTGCGAGTGAGTAAAGACTCTAATGACCTATGCAAGCAGTTCTCTTTTGACTTGTTTTCAACCAAAGGCTCAAGCGTACGCAATAGGCTGAACCTGGAATTTTTCAAAATTAATTCTTAGTGTAATAATAGTTCTGTTTCTTATTTTATTTAATTTTTTTGTAATCTATTCCTTATGTTTGGCGGTGCCGATTTGACGATTGGTGCTCATCTTTTCTTGATATCTTGTCGTGTGTAAGATCTCATATTATAATTACTGTATTGCTAGCCGTGAAAACCTGTAATTGGCTTCATGTTTCTTATTTCAGTATATTTATTGTTTATAAGTTAAGCTGTTGGTTTTCCACATGTTAAATAAATAAATAAATAAATAAATTAGAGCATTTTCTGAATAACTTACTAAGTGAAGATTTTAGATCATGTTTATATTGCATAGCGTAATTAATTTGTAAAGTTAAGTCTAACGCGGATAAAAAACTGAGAATCACACAAAAACTATCAAGCGATTTTTATGAAACCTTCACCGTTTAAACCAATACAGGTACTTACTTTTGAATTGTCAAGGGATCGGTCAGTCAGAAAGATGAAGCTAGTCGCCCATTCCAAAGCGTAGAAGGTACATGGAGAAGAACGGCCAAAAAACTCCACGGACATCAAAATATGGTTAATACATTGAATAGAAAATGTTTGCTCAAGAAAGAAAATTAATCATGTCAGCTGGCTGCATGTTGGCTAATCTTAGTAAATACAACTAGCTAGCTGTAATTGTGTAAAATAAACAAAACTTCGACAACGTTATTGTTGGCCTCGCAAAGAACTTCCATAATGCAGGTGTTGCAGAGAGCATGAAAAGAGACGAGGCATCGTTTCCGATGTGGCTCCTCTGTCGCACTGTGGCTCATCGGATTCGGAGTAACTGACTAAGGGCTGTGTTCAACAACATTCAAACCGCCGCTGGTTAGGTATATAAACAGTTGGTTTATGTCAAATTTATAAGGAAATTTTACATTAACCAACTGTATAATACCTAACCGGTGGTTTGTATGTTGGTGAACACATGCCTTAGTTTGAATTTTGAATTGAAAATGTATGTAACTAAACTGTAGGTTGTAGACTGCATTGAGGTTACCTATTAAAATAGCCTACTTACAATTAATATTATTATTTTAGTAAGAAAACACTTGTCGATAAAACATTTCAAAGAAAGTTACACATTATTTACACGGGGCATTCACAAAGAAATTCTTAGTACAAATATTCATTAAATAAATAATTTATTTATCATAAAATATGTAAGGAATACCAAAGTAGGTAACGTGGGTGATTCAACAGTCACACAGTGAGAAATTTAGAGTAAATAGTTTAAATACATAATACATCAGCGGATAATTATGTGTGATCAAAGTGCGAAGTATATAATACAGATAACATAATGTTGTTGATTTTGTGATAATTATCAGAATAACGACCACATTCCAAAGACACAATTTTCTCCTGAAATTGTAACTGTAACTGACAGAGATACTGTTATCTTTCGCCGAAATAGTCTTTACTCTAACCTAAGGGGACTACAGCAATGCTATTCTGTACAAATCTCACCGTGAAAACTTAGGTGAAGTGAGCGTGGAGTGAGCTGTCAATAGTGTTAATACTTAACATCAGCAGAGCTATT
Organism: Cosmia pyralina; assembly: GCA_946251885.1. Lineage (NCBI taxonomy): Eukaryota > Metazoa > Arthropoda > Insecta > Lepidoptera > Noctuidae > Cosmia > Cosmia pyralina. The sequence goes on along the minus strand of OX276342.1, from coordinate 15,523,400 downwards.
CTGTACAAATCTCACCGTGAAAACTTAGGTGAAGTGAGCTGTCAACAGTGTCAATCCAATCTAGCATTAGGTAGAATGACAACTCACTTCACCTAGGTTTTCACGGTGAGATTTGTGCAGAATAGCACTGCTGGTGGAATGACAACTCACTTCACCTAGGTTTTCACGGTGAGATTTGTGCAGAATAGCACTGCTGGTGGAATGACAACTCACTTCACCTAGGTTTTCACGGTGAGATTTGTACAGACTAGCACTGCAGGACCTAAGCGCAAGTTTTATAGTACCTATAAGTATATGATCCACTGCAGTACACAAAATCAGAAAAAAAAATACAGGGTGTGTAAAAATAGTGGCAATATTTTAAGGGGTCACAATGACCCCTTAATGACTCATCATTATAAACAACTTTTACTAAGGGACCAAACCTGAAATCGCGAAATAAAAAATCAGCTGTTCCCTACATTTTGACGAATTATGCGAACATAAATGTACTGAACAGCTAATTTTTTTTCGCGATTTCAGGTTTGGTCCCTTAGTAAATGTTGGTCATAATCATGAGTACAATGACCCCTTAAAATATTGCAACTGTTTACACTTACATCCTGGACATTGTGCTAGTTAGATAGTGTGTTGACAACTAAATAAATAATTTGATACGATAGAAAAAATCACGAAGATACCTCTAAAAATTTCTTTTAACGAATAAAAACCATGATTGCATTCATGCAATCTTTCTGATTTTTGTCAGATTATTCTTATAGTGTTTTAATTTTTTAGTCCAATCAATAGATTTTTTGTAAATAGATATGCTTCATATTTTGCAATAAATTACCAGCGTTATATCATCGCGCTTCTCTTTCTTTTCTATGCAGCCCGACAGAGACAGCGCTTTTGCGCAGTTGTCAGCCTCTTAACCATATTAAAAAAAAACCTTAAATTCACTGACAGACAACACACTGCCTAAACCGTTGGGTCTAGACTCTGAGGCTTGAAATTTTGCACAAGCGCAAGAGTTTCCAAAAATCCTTGATGGTGCTCCATCAAGGATTTTTGAAAATTCTTTCCTTAAAAGTCTGTTTCCACCAAACGAAAAATCCTCGCGGATGCTCGAGTACTTTTTAAATATCACTGAATAAGTAACTGTATTAATATTGACTTTAAGTATAAATTCGCCACAGACATCAAGCGTTTTACGAGACTCGCGAGATAGCTGATGCACGACAAGTGCTGTGCTATCTCGCGTATCTTCAGCGTGATGTCTGCGTCGAATCTTGATACACTTAATTATTTAGTGAAATTTAAAAAGTGCTCGAGCTTTCGTGAGGATTTTTCCGTTTGGTCTAAGGGGATAAAATAGGGGATGAAAGTTTGTGTGGAAGTTCGTAATTTCAGCCGAAGTGAAATCCCATCGGGTACACCGATTGTATTACTTATACATAAAATAAATACATATTTATACACATTATCTAACTGAATTAAAACATCGAATACCATTTTTAATATTTGTTGCAACCAATGTCACCTCAATGATACCTATATTTTACACCGGATTATTAACATAACTCACAAAAAACTGACATCTCTATGAATAATAAAATAATCAATGCACATTATGTAAGTTAAAAACACTTAAGTAAATGGATTATAAAAAATATGTCTGTGCATATATAATTCGAGTTGTATTATATAATATATTAGTTTTATATTAAAAACCCGCTGAGGTCTGTTCATTCAGGCTATGCAAAAATCAACAAGCTAATTAATAATGCTAAGCCAATCATAAACAAGGTGTAACTTAAATAACGCATAACTTCTTAAGTGGGCATTGTAATCATCATTATTAACAACTTTTACTATGGGACCAAACTTGAAATCGCGAAAAAAAAATCAGCTGTTTCCTACATTTATGTTCGTTTACCTCGTTAAAATGTACAGAACAGCTGATTTTTATTCACGATTTCAGTATTCAGTACATAGTAAAAGTTGTTCATAATCATAAGTACAATGACCCCTTATTAAGAGGTTGCGCGTTACATAAGTTACACCTTGCATAATGATTAGCTTAGCATGCTATATGTATTTGCATAATTGCGAATCATATTTTCGGGACTACCATTTGAATTCGGCAGCATTGTATTTCTCGGAGGGACCACAGGCACAAAAATTTCCCGTGGTTCCAGGGACTACGGCAGGGAGGGACCACGGGTAATAAATGAAAAAACTTTGCTAGCGGGAATGGAAACAATAGTTTCGAAATGTAAGACCAATGGACCAGAAAACCTAAGGCGGGTTATTTGGTCGTTAGGTCCTTGCATATAATTCGATTGTCATGATGATTATCAAATCTTCTGGGGCAGTAGGGCTTCGGACCTCTGTGTAAACGATATCTGGATCGACTAATTCGATTGTCATGATGATTATCAAATCTTCTGGAGCAGTAGGGCTTCGGACCTCTGTGTAAACGATATCTGGATCGACTAATTCGATTGTCATAATGATTATCAAATCTTCTGGAGCAGTAGGGCTTCGGACCTCTGTGTAAACGATATCTGGATCGACTAATTCGATTGTCATGATGATTATCAAATCTTCTGGGGCAGTAGGGCTTCGGACCTCTGTGTAAACGATATCTGGATCGACAAGGCGGAAGGAGGACCAGGACCAACATAGTGCGAAGTAACCGTTCAACTTTCTCTGGAAAATGTCGTCATGAGGACGCCCCAATTACTAAAGGAGAAGGTTATAAAAAGGTGGCAATGATGACCAAGCAAAAACATCTTTTATATTCATTTTTATAATCATTATTTTTAAAGTCCTCGTCATTACGAGTTATTAAATAAAATGCGCGTAATTGAACAACACTTAAGTGTTATCAAACGGACGAGGTAATATCCTTAATTGTTATTTTAATCATGTTTATTAACCAATTAAAACATCGATGAGGGGCTTAAACTGATCAGTTATCATTTTCGTTATGACTGTGTCATTGATTGGTACATTAGCACCGGTCAAAAAGACCACTGGTGTTTTTATCATGTTTTAAATTTGTAATATTAGCCATTTATCTGTTGATAAACCTTCATGAATACCTATGTCTGGGGAGAATGGAGTATTATGTGGGACTCCTTTCGATTTTTAATCGAAAGGAGTCCCACGTTTCCTCCTGCATCTAGGAATTAGGAATATCTAGAGGTGCTGAATTGCTGTCCTAGTATACGTCTATACTACGATCTACAATTCTACACATACATAAACTCACGCACGCCTTCTTCCCATGGGGGTAGGCAGAAACTACGCCAGAACGCCACGATATGATCTTTACATATACCTATGTACCCTCATATAGTATTATTTAATTTATAATTTTTTGTAGCGAGGTGAAATATGTTGGCAAGATTGACCAACTGTCTTTCAATAAAGAAAAAGCCCTCGTAAATTACGATTAGAACGATACGAAATAATTAAGGAGTAGGTAAATAACTAAATATGATTCAAATCGACTCTTCACATTTATCGCGTGTCGCGCCTGTTTGAGGGAGCCTTTATTGGATTGGAACATTACCCACAAGTACCTGATAACACGTCTTGTTTTTCGCTAATCAAGTAGACATTCATCACTCCGATAAATTAAATACACAGTCGTTCATTGTAAAGTTAGGGAAATTAATTGTTTATCAAATTGACTACCAATTAAAATATTGTCTGTTTATTCAAGTCACAACAATCACAACGTGGCAATTCTGGCAGTCTTCTGCACGCTTAACATGACCGCCATAGAAACGGGTTTTATCGACGGAAGAATTGACAATATGACATATAATATATTTCTACGCAATGGCAATCTCTCATTGTGTCTATTCTTCCGTCGACAAAACAAGTTCTATGGTGGTCATGCTAAGCGTGCTGGGCTCGTTTCCAGACTTTCCAGATGACAGCGATGCTCTGACAGCTAGACATGAGAGCTGTCGTTTTAGCAAATAATACAATTAATAAAATTAAAAATTATAAAGTTTAATTTTTACTCGTAAAGATCGTTGGTAATGAAACGTATTCGAATGTGGCGCCAACGTTTGACAGTGTTGTCACTCATCGCATGTACTCACAGTCAACAGCGTCTATCATACTAGGTAATACGGGCTGGTATCCGCAACTCCACGACAATGCGCGTATTTTGCGTATGGATCTATCATACTAATAGAAATATAAAAAACAGATCATACTCCTGTTTGCAACTACGATACCTTATGCCTTGGAAGGTAGGTAGGCCTTTGGTGTGGGATGCAACGAGTGTTGACAACCTTGCTCCATCCCATCTTCCTAGCACGGTGGGCTGTGCTGGGGCGGCTGCTGCAGGTGCGGAAAACCTCAAACGGCGCAAATATTCTAATCTTATTGGGACTTATGTTTGAGCCGTTTGAGGTTGAAACACTAGGGCCATGGGGTCTGAATGCGCTTTTAGTTTTTCGGGACATCGCCAAGCGGTTGGTCGACTCTACACGTGACCAAAGGGCTGGCCTATTTTTTGGCCAAAGAATTAGCATTGCCATATAACGTGGCAATGCTGCCAGCCTTTTGAGAACTTTTCCTGTCGATGCGTACGAATTTTTTGATGTCTTATGATTATTTCCCCTCCTTTTTATTAACCGACTTCAAAAAAAGAGGTTCTGTCTTCGACCCGTATGTATGTATGTATGTTTGTTTGTCCGCGATTTTCTCAAAAACTAATGAACCAATTTTGATGATTCTTTCACTAACGTGATCTACATACTTCCAGGAAGGTTTTAGTTTATGATACATTATGTAATTATTCTTATGTACGAAGTTATATGCATAAATGCACTGTATCTCCGGCATTTCTAAGCGGATTTTGACGATTCTTCTTTTCGTTCAACTTGGGCTTACTTATGTACTTAATTGTATATTCAACTAAAAATGGAGAAATAAATTTACTTTAAAAAAAGTAAAAACCGACTTCAAAACCATAAACGAATAAAATAACTTTCATAAAACACTTAATAGCTTCTGAAATCGGTGTCTTTAATTCTTTAATGAACTTTAGCTTGACACCGACTTCAGAAGCTGTTAAGTGTTTTATGAAAGTTATTTTATTCGTTTTTGGTTTTGAAGTCGGTTTTTACTTTTTTTATAGTAATTTTTTTATACTATTAATTCGTCCTTTTGTTTTGTATTTTTTTTGTATAGTTATTTAGTTAATCTTTTAATTTAGTACCTAGTGTAAATAGTTATTTTAAATGTTATATTATAATTATAAATATTAAAAAAAAAAAAACAACTACGTAGGTACTTACTTATCAGTTTTTGACAGTTGTATGAAATGACTATAACACGACAAAATGACGAATGTGAATGAATTTGATAAACAATTAATTTCCCGTACTCCATAGAGCAACACGGCCCCCGGCGGACTGGAGGGGGGCCGTGTTGCTCTATGATGTATACGTTCGACTCGAGTTTTGCACTCGCAGCTAACTTCCGAGCCGCCATTAAGCTTGAATCGAACTATACTCTTACGTAATGTATTTTTTTTTTTTTTTTTTTTTTTTTTTTTTTTTTTTTTTTGTTTTAGTTTTTGTTACAAACATTGATTTTTGTTATAATAAAATAAGCTAGATAAGATAGATAGAGCTAAATATAATAAGTTAGATTTTTGTTATATAATAAGTTACAGCACGGAATTAATAATAATATGATTGACACAAAACCATAGCCTTGATCTGTATTATTAATCGTTTATCCGATTATAAACCGGTTTTCAATAGGTGCTTGTATTATATTAATGGCTATTGAACCGATTTCAACTATCTGCTGGCCTTATAATAGATTCGTTAGTGGCTGTGATCGGATTAGATGTCATAATGACTGATTTGACTGATTAGCTCAAAAGGAAAGAAACGGAACCCTTAGGTATAGGATTTAATAGAATCACTCGTGTGTCTGTCTATCCGTCTTTCACAGCCAATTTGCTCCTAATCTAATGGACCGATTAAGTTGAAATTTGGTATACATATTATGAATTTTTGTGACCCAAATACAGACATATAACGTAAATAAATGAATTTTGATAGGGGGTTCACTTTTGGGAGGCAAAGTAGAAAATTAAAATAAAAAAGTTTTTCAAATTGTACCGTGCGTGTGACATATCCTTAGATATAATAAAGGACATATCAAATGAAAGGGTCAAATAAGCCTTAATGTGAGGGTCTCAAATAAATATTTTTTTGATCTGTACATCTTTCTTCTCGCTTTCCTGCAATCTGTGGGAGTGATTTCTGAAAAGGGACGATAGTGAAGGGACGGAAGTGTGTAACAGGAAGCCGGGCAAGCGCGCACTATTTAATTTGACCAATGAGCGCGCGCAGTGCTAGAGTGTTGCTTATTACCAAAGTGAGATGTAAGATATTACATCATATGCGACTACTGTAAGCCTCGCTCAGTTTTAGGGTTCCGTAGCCAAAGGGAAAAGGCACCCTATTACTAATTGTCCGTCCGTCTGTCAACAGGCTGTATCTCATGAACCGTGATAGTTAGACAATTGAAATTTTCACAGATGATGTATTACTGTTGCCGCTATAACAACAAATACTAAAAAACAGAATACAATAAATATTTAAGGGTGCGCCCATACAACAAACATGATTTTTTTGCACGTTTTTACTCGATATTGATAACGGCGACAGGTAGACGCTTGAAATATTCACATAATATTTAGTTATATATTAGGTCTTTACCTATGAAATTGCCGTTCTGCAGTACTGGCCATTTCAAATCAAAATAATTTTTGTTTGGCTAAGAATTCTAATTTCAAATTAATTTTATTTTAAAAACGTGGATTTTTTTTTCCAAAAGTAGTCGTTTGTTTATTGATTAGTGTTACATTTTCATCGCATTTCAATCTTTTTCGTCATCATGGATACGTTAAAAATTCGATTAATTATGGAATATGAGTACCGTCGTGGCAGCAACGCGGCACAAGCGGCACGCAACATCAACGACGTTTACGGAGCTAACACAACAAACCAACGCACCACTTGTTATTGGTTTGCTCGCTTTCTTTCTGGAAATTTCGACCTGAAAAATGAACCTCGCGGTCGTCCGAAGACTTTGGTCGACAATGACGAATTAAAGGCGATTGTGGAAGCTGATGATACACAATCTACGGCTTAATTAGCAGCAGCTTTCGACGTTAGCGTCAAAACAATATTGGTCCATTTGCGTCAAATTGGCAAGGTAAAAAAGCTTGACAAATGGGTGCCCCACGAACTCAATGATCGCCAACGCGAAGTACGCGTCGAGACGTGCCTTGCACTGCTCAACAGACACACAAATGAAGGAATTTTGAACCGCATTGTTGCCTGCGATGAAAAATGGATTCTGTTTGATAACCGCAAGCGCTCAGCAAGTTGGTTGGATCCTGGTTCAGCACCTAAACAATGCCCTAAACGAAAACTTACCCCTAGAAAAGTGATGGTCACTGTTTGGTGGTCTAGCGCCGGTGTGATTCATCACAGCTTCTTACCAAACGGGGTGAGCATTACTTCAGATGTGTACTGTGAAGAACTGAACACAATGATGGAGAAGCTGGCACATCTCCAACCAGCATTGGTCAATCGCTCGTCTCCGCTGCTCCTACACGACAACGCGCGACCTCATACTGCACAGCAGACGGTCTCCAAGTTGCAAGAACTGGGGTTGGAAGCTCTCCGTCATCCGCCCTACTCACCAGACCTTGCGCCTACAGACTACTACTTTTTCCAGAATTTGGATAACTTCTTGGCGGGAAAAAAATTCAATACCCGAGAGGCAGTACAAAATGCCTTTGAAGAATTTGTTGCCTCCCGTCCAGCTGATTTCTTTAAGAAGGGCATCAATAAACTGCCACTGCGTTGGCAAAGATGCATTGATTGCATGGGTGATTACTTCGATTAATACAAATAAAAAATGCATGAAAAAATTCGTTTAATTTTTTTCATACAAAACGGCAATTTCATAGGTAAAGACCTATTATTCACTTTAAAAATAAATATTTAAATTAAAATAAAACAAATATTTATGGGCGGCTCCCATACAACAAACGTGATTTTTTTGCCGTTTTTATAGATAATGGTACGGAACCCTTCGTGCGCGAGTCCGACTCACACTTGGCGGGTTTTTTTATTTGATAACTTATCCCTAAGGCTCCTGAAGAAGAGAATTTTGCTAATGGGAAATCCCACACGGCTCGTTTTGAGATAAAATATACCTGGCCGTAAAACACTGTCAACAGCACTGTCAAGTTCTACTTAACTAATTCATTTATTACTTTCTAAGCGACGGACATAAATACAGTCACTTCCTTTGTTTAGTCCTTTGTTAGTAAAAAAAAAAAACAAACTACGTGTTTTTAGCTCGAGTCAGTAAGTTGCGGAGGCTCTATGGAATTGGATACCTTTACCCTTGTCTGTGGTCCCTAAGGACTGGTGACGTCACGCGACTGAATAAGTACTTAGTTTTAGTACTATATAGTTTTGTTAGGAGTTCATTATACCCTAAGTCATCAATTCAGATAATTTATGTAAACAAAGGTGATAACAGATCAAAAAAATATCGTCATAATGGTAATTCACATAAAATGGCGGAAAACAAGGCTATATTGGCTTTTATGTACTTATTTTAGAAATAATAATTAAACAATTATCATACCGTGTTAATTTTTATAAGTTTTCGGTTTTAAACAAAGTTATTAAAAAAAGAAAATTTTGTGGTATAAAAAATATTATGATACTGGTAACACTACAGGAGTTCCCAACATTCTCAAATTTCATTTGACATAATTTGCAAACTCGCGTCTTTTCAATACGTTCGTGTTCTTTTCTCCGATCATATTATTCGCTGCGTGTTTGTTAATTGTGCTTTGTTATCATCGTGTTAAGTGTTTCATTTTGTTGTTAGTTGTTATATTTCCTTGTTTTTGTATTTCCTTGTTTTTGATAAATTGTTTTGTAGCACTGTCCTGTCATTTTGACAGTGACATTTCTTTGTTTACTAAAATTATCTGAATTGATGACTTAGGGTTTAGTTAATCATGTTTCAGCTCAATGCGTGTGTAGGAAGTTAGGATTGGCAAACCCACAGAACAGATAAAGGGCACACCCATTATCGTGATCAAAGAAAATAAAGTATACTTACTTTTATTAACATCTTAATATGGATCTAGGTTTAGTATTTTTATTTATTTAGCCCGATATGTAGGTGTACTTCTTCTGAGGAGCTCGTGGCTAAATAATAACAGCCGCACGGGTCGATCCATCAGGTTAAACTACGCTTGCCGGGGTCGGTCCGTGGATGAGTGACCATCTTTACATATCGAGACTCCTCCGTGCCTCGGAAAGCACGTTAAGCCGTTAGTCCCGTCTGTCATTCGTGGATCTTTGACAGTCGTTACGGGTCGTCAGAAGCCCGAAAGTCTATTAGTCTTACCAAGGGGTATCGTATTACCCAATTAATGGGTTGTGGAGGTCAGACAGGCAGTTGCTCCATGTAAAATAATGGTATTCAGCTGCATCCGGTTAGAATGGAAGCCGACCCCAACATAGTTGGGAAAAGGCCATGCAGATTGATTGATGTAGATATACTTCTGGGCAAAGGTCTGTTCTGCGCCTTTTTGCTGTTGTGCCCAACCCTTTAAAAAACGTTTTTTACAAAAAAATACAACCGACTTCCAAAAACAACACTACAAAGTGAAAAATAACTTTAATTTCGGAAGTCGGTGTCTGATTAAATGTATTTTCGTTTTTGCCACCGACTTCCGAAATTAAAGTTATTTTTCACTTTGTAGTGTTGTTTTTGGAAGTCGGTTGTATTTTTTTGTAAAAAACGTTTTTATTTTTCACTTTTTAGTGGTTCACATGTGCTTACCCCTTCACAGCGTACTGGCGTGATGTTATGTTATGAACTGGTGTGAACAACAAACAGACATGAGATTTCAGCAATCCCAGTCCATTTGCTATCATTTATTGAGGAGTTCCGTTGCCTATCTCAGAAGTTCTTCATCAGATCTTCACCAAATTGAAATGGGACCACTCCAAGAAAGTACTCTTCCAAAAACTATCCAAATCGCTTCAAGTGTGCCCATAAAATTGGAAGAGTTCTCTCTATTTCTCCAGGATCCCATCATCAGATCCTGACTTGATGATCATGGGACCACCTGGGAAGTATACCCTTTCAAACAAAAAAAAAATAATCCAAATCGGTCCAGCCATCTTCGAGTAATCGGGGAACATACATAAAAAAAAAAAAATAAAAAAAAAAAAAAAAAAAAAAAAGGTTCCGACGAATTGATAACCTCCTCCTTTTTGAAGTCGGTTAAAAATGGCTTGTATATCCATCTTCTTTCTTACCTTACAATTTTTTTTTGACAAATCTTCCTAGATTCCCTTTATCTTAATAGAAAAAAAAGATTCTTTCTTCTAAAACTCTACAATGTTCCTCATTAGCAGGAGATCAGCAGTGGTCTGGACTTCTTTAGCCTGTCCATCATGACGTCGTTTTTGTATTTATTAATGCAGACTTCTTGAAGATAAGGAGCTACAGGAATCATTCATTATACTGTATTGTCGGTCACCGAAGCCACAATTCAATAGTGATTCTTAGATTTCTAATTTCACACTTCCTTTTTGCTCCGCTCGAGTTACGGTTACGCATGTAATCAGTGGAATACACTACTTGTATGCGTACTATTTTCTATTCAGTATTGCAATCATCATTACCTATCGACATACTCGCGAGTATTGGTTACGTCACTAGCGTATCTGGTGTTTGGAATTAATTGAGCTATAGTCTGTTTTTTTTAACAACCGATTACTGAGTTATGTCTCTCGCACGTTTCCGATTTTGACAGAATGAGATGGGTCATCGGTCAGGGTGGGGCCAACGCCTTTGTTTTGTTTTGAAATTGTTAAGGCCCGTTCATATTGAATACTCCTAAAATTTACTGTACAGTAGGCATGTCCGCCATGACTCACGCACAAACAGTATCGTCTGGTTCACTCACTAAAACACGTGCGACGCGCAGGTAGTCGATGACTCAACCACACTCAACTGAATGTACATGTAACTACAGCGTTTGTTTTGTGTGGAACGGACTTTATGTTGATTACGTGGACCAATAGCAACGCAGTACTTGTTTGTTAAAAAAAACAGACTATAGAGTTGAACTGAGGAGTCGATTAACGTGATGTTATTCATAAACAACAAGCTCTAGCCCGCGGCTTCACCCGTGTGGAGGTCCCAAATTATCCCACGGGAACATACTACCAAGATAAAAAGTATCAGTATCAGGTCATGGTTTACCGATGTGCCAAATTTCATCCAAACCCGTTCAGCCGTTTTAGCGTGAAAGCGTAACAAACAAACAAACTCACTTTCGCATTTATAATATTAGTTAGGATTTATTTTTGTATTGAATGTTAAAATAATTTAATCGCAGTAGTAAACATAAATGATGCTCATTCGCCTTTATAATATCTCATCCAAATTATTAGCACGTAACTTAATGATAATTAGTTAATCCATTAAGGGGGAAATTCAAATTTTCATACGTTTTTTGCAATTTGCAAGTCTGTATCAGGTTGTATGTTGATTAAACTATGATTCACTACCGTACATTGTTCTCACATGTATATTTTCAACATGAGAGATGTAACCAATATTTTGTAAAAATATTATGATTTAAAAGAGTGTCCGTGGAGTTTCTTGCCCGTTCTTCTCCATAGGGATATACTACGCTTTGGAATGGGCAACTAGCTTCATCTTTCTGACTGACCGAGCCATTGACAATTCAAAAGTGCCTGTAATTGGTTTATTTGAAATAAATGCTTTGAGTTTTTGAGTTTTGAGTTTTAACAATTTACAGAATTATAATCATTAGAATCTCAAGATTTCATGAAATAGTCATTCAATAGGGTTGTTATTGATGGCTTTAATTCTGTAAATACATCTTGTTCCGATCGCGAATCGTATTTTGATCAACATACAATCTAATACTGACTGACTCAAAAGAAAATTTGAATTTCGCGTATATTTTTGGATTAATTCTAGTTTCGAGTAGGTTCGGTTAGATCAGATAGATTTAATCTTCTTATCTTAGTATTTGGAGCTATTGAGAACTTTAGATATAAATAGATTTGGGAGTCATCCATAGACATCGTCGTTCTTCGCTAGCTAATTTGGAATTAATTTAGACGTCAACGTAACAATTCGGTCGTCCATCCCTTTGAATAACCACAACTAATTAACAAACAAAACCGCCAATCAAGGTAAGGTTTCTCGTCCACCTTTCGCATAATGAATGTGGTCCAATCACAGACATACCTCCCTCCCACACTACCGCGTGGTCAGCTTTGAAACGTTATCCGACAACTGTGCCTAAGTAACAACTACCCACGCGGATCACTCAGGTGATTGGTCGCCATATCATCAAAAGGTATAAAATATACCTTTCTAAGTACCTTTTTTGTCAGTCACTTTGAGTGGGACAAGGTTTGACCTATATGGTGCGGCGGGTAAATGAATGCCAGAGACCGCATAGTATTTATATCGATAAATTTTCATCTTTAAACCGCACTAGCATTTTTAATTTTTAATTTTCCGGTATGAAAACCGGCTTACATAGTTACTTGGTTACTTCTCTGTGACATTTTCTCAAAATATATTTCGTAGTAGGTATATCTGTCGAATATATTGATAAAACTTGATTTATATGCTAAAGCGTGTATGTTACTAACCCGTTTTATCAAATTATGCACACACCTGAATGTCTGTCTTACTAATATTGGCGAAATATTTGCCCTTTCAAAACAATAACTCCATTACACTCCTTATCAACAAAGATTCTTCTGTTATCTTATAAATATTTTCCAAATGTAATACAATATCAGCCAAAACATATCGATTGGTACTTCTGATAGCTATTCATATTCCGTCTTTACTTTCTAGAAGACGACAGTATTGATATAAAATTGTGACGACGCCGCCCGCCGTGGACGGTATCGTTACGAATTATTGAACAGCTATCTACGCAGTTAGGATACTCAGACTGAGGAAGGAGTATCGGATGAAATGTTTATTTGATAAGATCAACAAGTATCGGAGAATCTAATATGGTATATGTATGAGGTTTCGTATACATGACACTTTTTCTGGAGTCTCTTTCGTGAAAGCAGTTAGTTAAAGATTGACTATACTCTGTTTATTTTAACAAATGAGTACTGAGTTATGTCTCTCGCACATTTCCGATATTGTCAGAGTGAGATGGGTCATTGGTCGGGGTGGGGCCAACGCCTTTGTTTTGTTCTGAAATTGTTAAGGCCCGTTCATATTGAATACTTCTAAAATTTACTGTACAGGAGACATGTCCGCCATGACTTACGCACAAATAATATCGTCTGGTTCACTCACTAAAACACGTGCGACGCGCAGGTAGTCGATGACTCATCTGAATGTACATGTAACTACAGCGTTTGGTTTGTGTGGAACGGACTTTATGTTGATTACGTGGACCAATAGCAACGCAATCAAAAATTTCGGTACCTACTCGTTTGTTAAAAAAACAGAGTATAGTAAGAGTTCTTAGTCACCTTCCTGTCCTTATCCCATGTTCCTTGGGGTCGGCGCAACATGTTTTCTCCTTCATTATTCCATTTTTTTCGTATAGTTCTTAGTCATCTGGTCGTAATTCCCGGGGTCTGAGCCTCTGCTATGTGGCAAGGAAACATACTTGGTTAGCTCGTTAGTTTTATGTTCCCAATTTACGTAGTCAATCATGTCTGCCTAAGGCTCAGCGGCAAATCCATGTCAAACATAGATAAAATGGATTTAATATCTACGTAATATTAATATCTAAGTATATGAATAAAAATGAATGGCTAAATGTGTTGCTAAGCGCAAAATTCGAGAACGGCTGGACCAGTTCGGCTTGTTTTGTTTTCAAATATTCGTTGATGTTCGAGGAAGGTTATTATGAAGAGAAAAAATGTGAAAGTGGCCGGGAAAATTGCATTTTCTATGGAAATTTTGTATGAATTATTAAAATTTCGAAAAACTTGTAAACTAAGTAATAACAGCCGCACGGGTCGATCCATCAGATTAAGCTACGCTTAACGTGGTTGATCCGTGGATGGGTGACCATATTTACTTACCGAGACTCCTCTGCGCTTCGGAAAGCACGTTAAGCCGTTGGTCCCGGCTGTCATTCGTGGATGTGACAGTCGTTACGGGTCGTCAGAAGCCCGAAAGTCTGACAACCAGTCTTACCAAGGGATATCGTATTACCCAGTAACTGGGCTGTGGAGGTCAGATAGGCAGTCGCTCTATGTAAAATACTAGTATTCAGCTGCATCCGGTTAGACTGGAAGCCGACCCCAACATAGTTGTGAAAAGGCTGCGCAGATTGATGTACAGTAAGGCAGACTTAATGCCACAAGGCATTCTCTCCAATCTCTACCAGTCAACCTTACCATTTTCCTCTACGTTTAGATTGTGCAATGCAATACCATCCTACATTTGACGACACCCTAACTTGCAAGAGAGCAGTGGTGGCCCAGTGGTAACGGCCGCGACTTACGAGTTGTAGGTCGTAGGTTCGAACCCCAGCAGGCGCTTTACTTTGTGTAAATTATTTCATCACCACTGCTCTCAAAACGGTGAAGGAAAACATCGTGAGGAAACCGGCATGTCCTAGAACAAAAAATTCCGAAACAATGACTGTGACATCTACCAACCCGCAATGGGCCCGTGTGGTGGAATACAGCCCGCTCCCTCTCGAAGAGAGGAGGCCTGTGTACCAGCAGTGGGAACATAAAACATTATAGGGATTTGTTAACTTGCAAATCTGAGAATTTCGCTGCAGACACAATATGACGACAAAGTAGTTTTCAGCTATAAATAACACACTAACCTATGTATGAAATATGAATGATATGATAAGGCAACGGTGCGGTGTAAAAGATGTAGTGACAAAATATTTAAAAGGGTATGCTTATAAGGTTTGGTTAAGTTGAGAGGCTGAATGAAAGGCGATTAACAAAAGGCATTTACAGGGTAGATGTGAGTGGAAACGCTGGGAGGGGGCGCCCTAGTAAGACATATATATATGTAGTGATCTTATTGGTGATGTTCTTCAAAAGATCAGGTGCGTAGTACTCGCAACATGCATGTATGAACGTAAACAAGGCAAAAGGAGTACGTAAGAATCATAGCAAGTGGCGTTTCCCATGGGAAGTAGTCGTGAATGTAACCATGTAGCTACCTAAAGAGTCTGCCCTTTCAAGGGGTCCTCAATGTGAAAAGATTCTTACCAGTAATTAGATAGTTTCCATGCCAGCCAATTAATTAAGGATTATCTATGCACGCTGCAGAAGATTTGCATTCAGAAATTGATTTTTGATATTGACTACATTTGCTGTTCTCGTTGATTGGGTCCAATTTACCATGGATAATAGTAATTTAAAATGCGCGGTCATTGGTGAAAGAAATAAGATGAAGAACGCCCAATTTTATCTTTAAACATTTATAAGTTTAATTTATACTAGACCCGCCCCTGCTTCGTACTATTTTTATGGCTTGACAAAACATCAAGATTTCTTTAATAAATGTAAGTTTGATATACCTTCCGGAAAATTCTATAAATAACTAAAAACCGCATCAAAATCTAAAACGTCATTATTCGGATAAGTTGTTTATCGAGAATCACCAGTTAAACAAACATGCCAATTCTTTGTCGTAAATCATTAAGAAAAACAATTAGCGAACCGAGACGCCGACGTGAAAAACAAATATTTTGGTGACGTCAAATTGGAGATGTTTTGTAAACGAACTAAAGGTATTGTATTGATTAAACGAAATTCAATAATGGAATGTATGTTAGTTATTATTATGTTTATATACCTACTACATATCGTAAACTAGGTACATCTGTACTATATGAGGAGCTAATCTAATGTATCGAAAGACAGCAAAAGGTGTTAGAAAATTAAATTGGATATATTTTTAGAGATTGATGATGGTTTCAAACGGAAATTCTATACTTAATAATTTGTACCTACAATTGTACGCAAACCAATATTTTAGAGATCACATAACAGAATGAGAGAATAATCTGATCCTTGGAATGTAAGTGATCCATCTCACGCGCCACATAATGATTGATTGTAATCGTTTCTCAATTCCGTTTTAATATTGTACGTAAGTGTTTGTTTCTTGATGTGTTATTTTTCCACTTGCGTCAGTGACAATACAATATTTCATGTTTTGATTGCATCTTCATTTACTTTCAATTCTCCGAAAATTAAATACTTACATATTTTCTTAAAAAACCTTATTAAATTAATTGAGAAAAGTTAAAACAGATATTATTCCACAGGGTATATCAGAAAGGTGTGGCCAAATCTAAGGATGTGGTATAGACCATCAAATTGTACAACTTTCTCCATGGGACCAACATCGTAATCGAGAAAGAATTATCAGCTGTCCCGTACAAAGCTTCATTACGAAAGTTGTTCAGTTTGATGGTCTGTACTCTGTACCACACCCATAAATTTGACTACACCACCGACACCTTTCTCATTTTGTATACCTACTAAAAACCTGAACCATACAAAGTTCATTTACTGTATCCGTACCAACCGGATAAACTTTTAGCCACATTCTGCCACATACCCACAATGCAAAGCAAAACAAGCTCCACGTTACATTCTTCATACAAACAAACACAAATTCACGAAACTTAAGACCTCGTTAGATCTCATTAGCTAGGTGGAGTATATAGGCAGAATGGCTTGGCATGAAGCCAGCCAGGGCAGTCTCAAGGCAACATAATGTGCTGAGGTTATGTATTAATTAATGGCGGTGAATAACAATTAGGTGTAACGCCATCTTGTGTTAGTGACCGCGCGTGGTATAGGCAATCGATAACTATTGAAACTTCTTCAGCTGGAGACGAAAACGTCTGTTGTCTATATGTATAGACTGTTGTGAGTGAAGAAGTTACTTGAAATACTTTGATTTTAATCAACGAAAAAAAGAGGAGGTTCTCAATTCGACACGTATATTTTTTTTTAATGTATGACCACGCATAACTTTTTACAGAGACGTCCGATTTGAATAAAAATTGTTTTATTCGAGAGGGTTCGATTTTTGTTTTATTCGAGAGGTCGAGGTACCTGAAAGTTGGTCCCATATAAAATTTATTAATTTTGCTTGGGTAGTTTTTGAGTTAGCTTCAATAATACGTAATTTTCCTCACTTTTTATGTGGATGATGTTTTAGTTTCTTTTGCAGGTAGTGGTATTAGAATTTGTGTGGTACCACAATTAAAAAGTGAAAAATAAAAACTTTTTTACAAAAAAATACAACCGACTTCCAAAAACAACACTACAAAGTGAAAAATAACTTTAATTTCGGAAGTCGGTGGCACAAACGAAAATACATTTACCCAGACACCGACTTCCGAAATTAAATTTATTTTTCACTTTGTAGTTTTGTTTTTGGAAGTCGGTTGTATTTTTTTGTAAAATAGTTTTTTGTAAACAAGTGGAATTCTTCTTCAGGCAAGCTATGGAGACGGAAACGAGTGTTGTACCTAATAGGCTGTTGAAGAAGTTTCTTAGAAACACTTTTAGGAGCATTCATTAATCTGTAATCTAAGATTAGTGATAAAATACAACCCGAGAGAAAATGAAAATGTCTCGAGAGAATATCTCTGTTTCAGTTTAAACGTCTATCTCTAATCTGTTTTTAAATTTAGTCAATCCGTTGGTAACAACGGATTTACTAAATTTAAAAACAGATTACGACCCGATAACGGTTTTCTGCGTAAACTTGATATTTTAATTATTTAAAATTAGATTATTCTGTCTTGAGACTATTTTCGTCTTACCAGGAACGAAGTATTCCACGATACGCATAAAATCCGTTAGGACGAATTTCACCTATGAAACTGAACGCGTTTAAGAGCTGTCAGTGTCAAAATTCCACAAAAATATTGACAGTGACAGATCTCGAACGCAGTTTATAAGTGATGTTGATCGCGTCCGCGTCATTGATGAAATCCGCAATTAGTAAGCAACTTTTTATTTTTTTTTATCAAAATTCAACTGTTACTTTCTTTGTTTCCAGTCCGGTAAATACGGCGAGGGCTACATCGGTTCATCGCGGGGGGTGGCAGTGCACGTGCGAGCTAAGGGCGCGGGAGGAGAGAGGGACCATACTGGCTGCACATGGCCACTACTGTCAGCAGCCGCGCCCAACGACCCTCTGCCCACAGAGCCATGGGTCGCGGTCATCAGGAGAGGCAGCTGCAACTTTGAAATCAAGGTGAGCTAAATAACCATACTAAAATTATAATTGCAAAAGTAACTCTGTCTGTCTGCCTTTTTGCACGGCTCAACGGCTGAACGGACTTTTGGCACAAATGTAGACGGTAGACCACCTAGTTTAAGATATAGTATTTTAGGCATATTATGCAATATTTATACGAGTATTTGTTGCAAATATCATGGATAAACAAAGCACGCAGGAGAACCAAGGTAGGTAACCGACATAACCCGAAGAATTGCCAAACTTTTAAGTGGCAGTGGGTAGGGCACATTGCTCGCAGAACAGATGGCCGATGGGACTGAAAGATTCTGGAGTGGCGACCGCGTACCGGAAGACGTAGATTTGGAAGGCCTCCCACAAGTTGGACCGATGACCTTGTAAAGGCCGCAGGAATCCGTTGGATACGGGAAGCACAGAACCCTAAGCCCTATGTTCAGCAGCGGACGTCTTTCGGCTGAAATGATGATGATGATCAAGAATGTTCTTTAGACAAAGCGCAAATGATTGGGATAAATAATATCGACAAATAAGTAATTGAGAGGTCAAAACTATGCACGTAGACCTAGATACTGCTGATGCAAGCTAGGGTTCCATAAGAAATCGGTGCCGTCATAATAATAACGGCGGAAAAAACCGCGGAAATTTTCACCGGTATTTTTTTATTTTATAGTGTCAAAAACGCTCTCTATTTCTATTTTATTAAATAGGGCCACCACTTTGATATCTTTATAATTAAGTATTATAGAGGAGCGAGGCTTGCTATCGATGACGGCAGACTCGATTTTCCCACTCAAACGCGCGCGGCAAGTACAGCCGTACCTTCTTAGACACCTTATGGAATTATAACTTACACTCCTACCAACTTATCTGTGAAATGGCGACAATTGAAACTACGGCCGTCATGTTGAAATGTCTTCGATTGTGCCGACGCATCGACGGTGGCGTCCTCTTTCAGTTCACAGATAAGTTAGTAGGACCATAGACACACATATGACTCTCTCGTCACTATTGACAGTAAAGTCAATAACAGATCAAACCTATATACACTTCTGGACACATCTTTTGGCCCACCTTGTATTTTCAGTTTCGTTTGGTCCTAGCTAAAATTTTATATTAGGTCGAGCAAAAAGTTTTTATGCAGTTTTGAACCTGGCACATTCACAATTTCATTCAATAGTCTTTTTTTGAATTTCGAACACAGAATTTAAAGAAACAAAAGACAATTTGGAGCCTGTTTGTTCATATCAAACAATCGAATACTAAGAAAACTTGGTTTTATTGGTTTACTTGGATTTAATTCTTGAAAAAGTGATTGATATCTTTGGTTTTGCAACAAACATTACTTATTCTTAACATTAAGGTGAGGTTCTATCAATAATCTATGGATACTTCACCTGAAGTCGCCGCCCAAGCTGTGGCACTTGTTCAGGCCGGACACAGCCAAAGAAACGTGAGTGCTCAACTTAATTTAAGTCGATCTGCGGTCCGAAATGTTTATCGGAGGTACCTAGAGACTGGCGGCTTTGTTCGTCGCCAAGGAAGGCCACGATCTCGGGTCACAACTGAAAGGCAGGATCGATTCATCGTGACGACCAGCTTGAGAAATCGTCACCTTACCTCCATTGAGATACAAAACCAACTTCGCGACTTCCACGGAGTATCTGTGAGCGCTCGAACTGTTCGGAGAAGGTTAAAAGAACGCGATATGGTACCACACAAGCCAGCTAATGGCCCCAAACTAACGCGAGCCCACCGAACAGCGCGCCTTCATTTCGCACGCAGTCATTTAAATTGGACACAGCAAGATTGAAGCCGTGTACTCTTTTCTGATGAGTCTAAAATTGTGTTACATGGCAATGATGGAAGGAAGAAGGTCTACCGACGTAAGGGAGAGCGTTTCGCACAATGCTGCTTTGAAGAGAGGGTTGCTTATGGCGGTGGCTCATGGACTGTCTGGGGCGGTATATCCGCGAGCGGCAAAACTCAACTTGAGGTTGTTACAGGACTACGGCTGCCAACATTAAATGCTGAAAGGTACATTCGTGAGTGCTTAGAACCTCACGTGATACCATACGCGGACTATGTGGGCCCAAATTTCCTTTTTATGCATGATAATGCAAGAGCCCATGCGGCCGGCATCGTCAGGGAATATCTTCGGGATGTGAACATCACAGTTATGGACTGGCCAGCCAGAAGCCCAGACATGAACTCCATTGAGCACATGTGGCACGAGCTAAAAAGACGTGTTAGGGCTCGTCAGCCAGTTGCCCAGACGATGCAGGAGTTGAAAACTGCCATAGAAGAGGAATGGGAGATGATCCCTCAAAATTTCATAGAGCGGTTGATAAACTCTATGCCTAATCATATGAGAGCTGTGGTAGATGCCCATGGAGGCAACACGCGTTATTAAATTAAACCTTTATTTGATAAAACATGTTTTTTATTCAAAAATCAATTGCCTTTAACAAGGCGCATATCCGACTTGTTAGGCGTAGCTCCATGTCGTATGGTATTCTGAATTCAAATTTAAAACAATACGATCGAAAAAGATGGTAAAATGT
This sequence comes from Cosmia pyralina, assembly GCA_946251885.1. NCBI lineage: Eukaryota > Metazoa > Arthropoda > Insecta > Lepidoptera > Noctuidae > Cosmia > Cosmia pyralina. The sequence goes on along the minus strand of OX276342.1, from coordinate 15,502,467 downwards.
ATCAGGTTTAAAACTGCATCAACAGTTTTTGTTCAATCTAGCAATCATATTTCGGTAGGGCCCATCGAAACCTAAACTCTAAGGTGGGCCAATAGATGTGTCCAGAAGTGTATATATTATACACCAGTCTAGACTAAAAGCAATACCCTTACAAGACACAGACGTTATAATGAACTTGTCACCAGCAACTACCGACCCAACTCAACTAAAATAAATACTCTAGCTAGTAAGATGGGTGACAAATATACATTGATCTTACATGTGGCTGTGTTGTTACATAGAACATCTTAAACTAATATTATTAATGCGGAAGTGAATTTGTTTGTTTGTTACGCTTTCATGCTAAAACAGCTGAACGGATTTGGATGAAATTTGGCACACGGGTAGGCCTGGATTAGGACATAGGATACTTTTTACGCTGGTAGTACGTTCAAAGCTAGTGAATAATATAAGATATAGTTTTTCTCCCTATTCGAAAATGTAATCTTGGAAGGCCCGTACCCCCGTGCGCTCGTAACCCCCTTGGTTATGGAATAGTTTCCCATTCATTTCAACAATAAGGGGTTGATTTTTAAAAAGCCCTATCAGGAGCATATGTACAGGGTGTCCAGTAAATAGCACGACATACTGCAGGGGGTGATAGCATGGGTCAATACCTACCAAAACAACACAATATATGTTCAGCAAAATCTTACGGATTTACAGTTTTACAAAATTTTCCGAAATATCGAAAAATCTCTATCTTGAAACAGATTTTTAAGCATCTCGTAATGAAACATTCCTTTTCTATTATTTTTTTTACATCAAATTATTCGTGAATAGTTACTTTACTCATTGATAAGTCTTTTTTCTATCAAAAACAAGAATGTTTTCAAGAAATAGTATTTTTTGTTTATATTTTCACATAACGATTTTCTTTTCGCATAACTTTAGCCTAGAGTGGTGAAAAAAAATCCATAAGATTTTGCTGAACATATATTGTGTTGTTTTGATAGGTATTGACCCAAGCTATCACCTCCTGCAGTATGTCGTGCTATTTACTGGACACCCTGTATATTCCAAAATTAAAGTTCCTGCTGTCAAGTCATAGTTTCGTATACTCGTACTACATGTCTTTCACAGTTATTTTCATTCTGAATTTGCATTTCATATTTAATTAGTTAACGAGCTGATGCAATATAGTTATTGATTTTTATGACATAATGCAATTATGGCCGCTGTATATACTGCTCTGTTTAATTCGAGGAGCTCCCTTCCTTCATTATAAAATTACCTCATTTTTCATACCAAATCCTTTCAGCAGATTCAAATGAAAATATTTGTTTACACTTTGTGATACAACTCACAGCCTCTCATGGGTCTTATCTCGATTATGGCTAGGTATATCCCTTCTGACTGTTAATTGCAGCGGTCATTGGAAGGCCTATTACTGCCTATCATCCCCTGCCCTAGTCGCATACGCATGTTATTTGGGTTCGGCGCAGCAAACAGTTTTCTTCCATAAATGTCCATCACTCGTCTTCTCAGTATGCATTCCCTTTCTAGCTGTATAAATGATATTTCACATAGTACTTCCATCGTCTCTATCGTCTTTCTAGACACCCACATTCAAAACATTTTTTTTTATCACTTATATAATTTTCTTAGTTATTAAATAAACCTCCACAGTTGCCGGTAGGTCGGTTTCCTACTTAACGATACAGGCATCTTTAATATGTTCTTCTCCATACGAAATAGCCTTGCGCGTCCGAAATAGCCTTGGGAATTAGGTAGTTACCTAATCCCAAGGCTATTTCGGATTTTCTAAACAATGTACATTGTTTAGATAAATTTACTTGAAAAAAAGTAAAAACCGACTTCAAAACCAAAAACGAATAAAATAACTATACTCTTCGATCAATAATAGCACTACTACTATTATTACTACACTACTAATATTATTATTATTAGCACTAGTACTATTATTGATCGAAGACTATACTACTTATTTTTCCATTTTTAGTTGAATATACAATTACCTAAGTAGGTAAGCCCACGTCGAACTAAAAGAAGAATCATCAAAATCCGCTTAGAAATGCCGGAGATATAGTGCATTTATGCATATAACTTTGTACATAAGAATAATTACATAATGTATTATAAACACTAAAATCTTGCTGAAAGTATGTAGATCACGTTAGTGAAAAAATCATCAAAATTGGTTCATTAGTTTTGAGAAAATTACGGACAAACAAACATACATACATACATATATAAATACATACATAAATACATACATACAAGCATACATACGGGTTGAATACAGAACCTCCTTTTTTGAAGTCCGTTAAAAATCTGCCAAGTCCTAGGTTTAAACTAGTTTAAAGCCAAAGCATGTGACTCCTTACGCTGTTAAAGGACTTGCAGCTAATCCTAGGTTTAGTAGCACCGCTGTCTTGAAGATTAAACAAAGCAAAGAATGAAATAATAATGTAGACTGTTAGCAAACAATTCTGATTGATTGGATAACATGTTGACGATTTCTAAATATTTAGGGATTAAAATGATAATGAATCGTAATTTCTGACGTAAGTCATTATGTAATTTTATATAGGGTCAGTGTAATACGTCACCGTATTCGATACGTGCGTGCGTGCGGACCGTGTTCGTTCGTTCGTATTCGTGAGAGTGAGTGCATCTGTGTCTGCGCACACACTTGATGACACTTGTGCACTATAATATCTCCCGCGTAGGTCCATGGTTACTCTCCGCTGAGATTGACTGCCATGGACGTAATTCGGTATGAAGGACCATACAGTGTGATTCATTATAATGTGCATATCGAAATGAGGGAAGCTATGCTTAATTTTATCGATGAAAAAATATTTAAAAAAAACTTTTTATAGCATTTTTTAAATTCTTGTTCGCTGCTGTGACCCCTGTGTAGACAAAACCGAACTAAAAAAACTTTTAAATTAGTTTTTTCTTTTTAATTAGTTTAGTTTTATTAGTTAATTAGTTTTTTTTTTACGATCTATCACGATGAAACAAACTCGGTAATAAAAAATAAGAAAATAATAAATGATGAAAATGATTGGAAATAACAGGGCGTCCTCATAAAATAAAAAGTACTTAAAGAAAAAAACCGCCCTAATTTAGAATTAATGTGTTTTATTAACAAAAATCAGATAGCTCTTTTTGTTGCTTTAAATTATTTTTCATCGTATTAGCTTTCTAAAAGTAAAAATACTTACCACGTTTATAATTCTATCACATTTCCTTGCACGCACACTGCTACGTACAATATTTCAGCAGCTGGTGGAAACATTATTTTTTTCTGAATTTGTAAAAAAAAAATCCGTCGATAAAATTAAGCATAGGTAGTTTTCTCATTTCGACAAGTGCACATTATAGAGACTCACACTGTATATTCGAAATGAAATTATTTTGTGAAAAAACAAATGAACTAGCACCTTTATCTTTATCCGAGGATAAACAGCAAGGATTATTTGTCGCACAAGTGTGTCTGATACCAACGATTGATCACAAGATAACGGCTGATAGCGAAATAAATAGAACTCAATGATGTGTTGAATTAAGTACTATACAGGGTGACTTTGAGGAGCTTGTGGCTAAGTAATAACAGCCGCCCGGGTCGATCCATCAGGATAAGCTACGCTTGCTGGGGTTGGTCCGTGGATGGGTGACCATATTTACATACCGAGACTCCTCCGTGCCTCGGAAAGCACGTTGAGCCGTTGGTCCCGGCTGTTATTCGTGGATCTTTGGCAGTCGTTACGGGTCATCAGTAGCCCGTAAGTCTGACAACCAGTCTAACCAAGGGGTATCGTATTACCCAGTTACTGGGTTGTGGAGGTCAGATAGGCAGTCGCTCCATGTAAAATACTGGTATTCAGCTGCATCCGGTTAGACTGGAAACCGACCCCAACATAGTTGGGAAAAGGCTAGGCAGATGATGATGACAGGGTGACTTTGAATGCATTACCAAACTTTCAGGAGGTGAAAGTACTCATGAATAAAAATAAGCTAATATAATATTATACAGGCTGACTTTAAACCATGACAACTTTTCAGGGGGTTAAAGTACTCATGAAATATGATCAAATTTTACTATGGGCCCAACTCTGAAATAGCAAAAAGAAAAGTACTTTAAATCTGTTTCTTACAGCCAAGAACAAAAATATACGTGTCGAATTGAGAACCTCCTTTTTTTTCGTCGGTTAAAAAAGGAAAGATATTTTATATTTCTTCTATTTTTAAAATTATCGTAGTAATCAGTGTAATTGGCTGTATAGTTCTAGTTCATTAAATAAATACATCGGGTAAGTATGTAAAGCATTTTTTTTTGTATGAAACGGCAGACATTTTTTCTAATATATTTCAGTGTTCATCAGCCTGTATAACCGAAAACTTTCAATATTATGATAACATATTTCAGGATTATTTTGGATAATGATGCTTAAGTAGACCAGTGCCTAGTTATTAAATATCTAGTATATTAGGTACGATACAATATTGTTTTTCGTTATCTAAAATATTACATGTTGTAATTCTATCTATTCTATGTTGTTTGTTGTATTCTATTCTACATGTTGTTGTTCAATTCTATTGTTGTTCTGTGAACATTGTAGCAATATATTTTAAAAGAGTTTCCATGGAGTTTCTTGCCCGTTCTTCTCCAAAGGAACCTACTACGTTTTGGAATGTATTCATCCTTCTGAATTAACGACTCCTTTGACAATTCCATGCAAATGGCTTAATTGCAATAAATGCTGTGAGTTTGAGATGTAAAAACAAAAAAAAAAACGAGCAAGCCTTACTTACAGTAGTCGCATATGATGTGTAACATCTAACATCTCACCTTGGTAAAAGTACTATCTAGTTCCATACCAAATTTCAACCAACATTTCAATTCATCACTCAAAACTTTAAAAAAAGAATGTTACTTCCTGTTACACACTTCCGTCCCTTTTCACGAAATCACTCCCACAGATTGCAGGAAAGCGAGAGGAAAGATATTACACATCAAAAACTGAATTTAAACTTGTAGAGACATAATAGCTTCCTTGATCCTTGATGAATGGCGTATTCCTGATTACTTAAGTCACGACCGAAGACTACGTCGTATCTTACCTTCAAAAGATTATTGTCACCACTTCAGTGATGTCATAGCTGACTATGACATCAATGAATTGGTCACAACACGTTGGTCTTACTGATAACCAGTCTTACCAAGAGGGGACCATCTTTTCATGTTACACCGTTACTAAGTTGTAGAGGCCAGATAGGCTGTCATTCCAGTACCTGGTACTTGTTGACCGGTCTACACTATCCTCCCATACCTGTTACACTGTAATTTGTAAACATTGTAAAAGCCAATTATTTTTAAAAGAGTAACCGTGGAGTTTCTCGCCGGCTCTTCTCCGTAGTAAATGACCCGTCGGAAACGCGCACCTAGCTTCTGACGTTTCATAAGTGCGTATGTAGGTTTATTGATGTGTAACATCTTTCCTCTCGCTTTCGTGCAATCTGTGGGAGTGATTTCGTGAAAAGGGACGGAAGTGTGTAACAGGAAGTGAAAATATTTTTCTAAAAGTTTTGAGTGACGGATTGAAATGTTGCCGTACCTTTAAATGTTGTTTCCGTAACTTTAAATGTTGTTTATTTGGTATGGAACTAGGAAGTACTTTTACCAAGGTGAGGTGTTACACATCATATGCGACTACTGTAAAGCTCGCTCGTTTTTTTTTTTTTTTTTTTGAAACTACATAATTATGTATAGCTTCTGCCGCGACTTCATTCGCGTGGAAGTCAATAAAATATAGCCAATGTTACTCGCTGATAATAATGTAGCTTTCTATAGGTGAAAGAATTTTTTAAATCGGTTTAGTATTTTTTGAGCTTACCAATTACAAACAAACAAACATACAAATAAATATTTTCTCTTTATAATATTAGTTAGATTTTACTATACGAGAGTTTAGACAAAATATTTAGAATTTTAATTTGAAAAAATACTCTCTAATCTCTTTTTGGGGAAAAGGCGAGGCAGGTAATAACTCTTGCGGGTAACTCGAATGCAATCGAATTGCAGCAAGGTATCTAAATGTGTGTAAAAACTCACGTATACCGTAGTACACAGCTTGATACCGCTGATTTCTGAGATTTACCTCTTACTCGTGAGATTTACCGATAGCTTGCGGTAAAAAAGTTACTTATTTAGAGATAGATACTTACTTTAGATGGCTGTATCGATGGAATTTTGAAATTGCAACATGATTCTTTTAGAAGGCATGCATTTAATCGAACCTCTAATAATTCCCATTTTGCGCTCCTAAAAATATTATTGAATACTCTAATTTAATGACTCTTTTTGTGAATTCAATAATTCTTATTTTGCGCTCCTAAAAATATTACTAAACACTGTAATATGATGATTGTGCCTCTTTTTGTGAACCTGAAATAATTCCTATTTTGCGTCCTAAAAATATTATTGAACTCTAATATGATGTTCGTGCCTCTTTTTGTGAACCTCAAATAATTCCTAGTTTGCGTCCTAAAAATATTATTGAACACTATTATAATGATTGTGTCTTTTTTTTGTGAACCTCAAATAATTTCTATTTTGGGGACTAAAAATACTATATGTATGTAACTGCTACTAATTTGCATGTAGGTTGGTCACAGATCTTACCTAACCTAACCCATTTGTTAGGGGTGGCTTAACTTACTGCGACCAACTTTGAGATAAAAGTCAGAAAGTTAAAAAGATGCTTAATTGTTAAAAAAGTTTGCATCAATAGAAGCTAAAATTTTTTTTGAAATTCATTGATTTAAAAAAGTGTCCATCATTAGAAGTTCAATAAGTTTTAATTGGATTAGTTAAGGGGATACAACGATAATTTTGTGTTTTTAAAATTCATATAAAAACAAATGTATATGGTTAAATTATTTGGATTTTCATGTGTTTTTGTCTAAATTATTGTCTACTGTTGTACTAAAAAAATTTTTTCGACAGAAAAAAAAATTCCTAAGTAGCATCGTCTACTTTCTGTTATAATACGATTACACGTAAACATTTCCTTATTGTGCGGTAAAATTTGCTTTAAATCGAAGGTATTTAAATATGTTAAGAACTTACTAAATTAAAAATTTATTTAAGTATATCATTTTGTCATAACGCGTTTAGTTCCTTTGCGCGTGAGTCTTTTATGTTAGCATACACTGTCCTACTACTGGGTAAAGGTCCCCAAATCCTTCCACACATCCTTTTCCAGGGCCACCTCGATACAACCCTTGCGGCACGCGTCTAGGTCGCCTTGCCAACTCTTCCTGGGCTGGTCTCGACGGCGCCATCCATGCTCAGGCGCCCACCGTGTGGAGTCTGTTACGTATCGGTCTCTATGCAACTACATATTTCAATATAAACCTAGATGTTATTATAATACGCAAGACCGGTCTAGTAGCAATGTAATAATATTTATACGTCTTGGTTATCACTAGTGAAGTGAAAGGTAGGAAATGCAAAGTGGTCTGACCAGTGAGTCGCCATGACGATGACGCCAAGATGCAACTACATTGTACGGTGCATTGTATTGTGGTGGTATGTCTTCATTTATATCTTTCATATAAACCTACCTATAGTGGAAAGAAATCCCATGGGCACTGAAATGTGGACTTCGTAAACTATACAGACAGAGTTTGAATTCATTGGCATCAACTCACACTCACTTTTAGATTTTGTTTCGATATTCCAGAGTTAGTCGGTTGGTTGGTTGATGATTTATTTGATAAAAGTAGTTCATATAAGTTCTTGCACCCGCAAGGATGTCAATGAATTCAAATTCAGTCTGTATAGTTTACGAAGTCTATATTTCAGTGCCCATGGGAATTCTTTCCACTAGGTACCTACTTATATAATAAGAAAGACAAATGAAGACTAACATTTATCCACCGTATAATGTGGTTACCGGGACTACTTACCGGGAATTAAAAGTACGAAAATCGGCCAAGTGCGTGTCGGACTTCGCACAATGAAGGGTTCCGTAGTTGGGATGAATTTATCCCAAGAACAAACTTAACATTGTAGTTGAAATACATGTTCTCCCATACATTCCAACTGTAAATGTAAGTTTGTACTCACAATATTGAGAGATTTACCATGTTATTTTAAGACCACAGACTTCTTATAGGTTTTCCTATAATCTACAGGTAAAGATCTATTTTTTGTATTTTTTTCAAAATTTCAGGCTCAGTAGTTTCGGAGATAAGGGGGGCATTGGTCAATTTTCGCCTATTTTCTTAAATAACTTTAAAACAATGTATTTTAAATTTATAATAAAAATGTATATTTGAGACCCTCATGCCCTTTCATTTGATATGTCACACGGTATAGCTTGCATTTTTTTTTAATTTTCTTTTTTGTCCCCCAAAAGTGACCCCCATATTCAAAATTCATTTACTTTACCCGTCCATGTTTGGGTCACAGAAATTCATATGTGTACCAAATTTCAACTTAATCGGTCGGTTAGATTCGGAGCAAATTGGCTGTACAGATGGACAAATAAGACACACCAGTGATCCTATAAGGGTTCCGTTTTTTCCTTTTGAGGTACGGAACCGTAAAAAGGAAGAAAGAAAATAAATTTATTTGATCCAGGTTAAGGCATAGACAGATTTAAGTTTTATTGGTTAACAGCCTCCTCACTCTCTTGAACTAATTCCAAAACTGAATATGTAGTTCATCATTTGTTTTACCTTATATTTCAGGTGCAGAATGCATGGCGGGCGAACGCGACCGCGGTTCTCATATACAACGACCGGGATACCACTCTGTTGGAGAAGATGAAGTTATCTACTGACAATGGACGTAAGTACAATCTCACCAACTTATCTTTTTTTCTTCATTTATGAATATTTGTGATCCCATTGGATCAACATAATCTGTGACATAAAAACGATATTAAGATATATTATAATATATTAAGATATTTACGCTATGCAGCTACAATGCATATTAAACGTCAACAAAGGAAACTTCCCGGAAGGGAGAAATATCAAGAATTCCACGATAACTTAAGGAGCTCAGGAATGCACAACATTCTCAGTGAGCAATAAACATTTCACAATATGACTCGATAAGTATAATGTATTAATTAATAATCCTTGCGTTATCAAGCACAATGCAAATGAAAATACGGAAGACACGTACAGTGCGACCAGTATATCTTGGCAGGCGGTAAAATATGAATCTATAAATTTAAACGCACTCAATTTCAAGCAAGCATATAAATAAATGAATGTCTCGTTGCTAAATGATAACAGCCTCACGGATCAATCGATCGTAGGTTAAGCTAAGCTTGCCGCGGTCGGTTCGTGGATGGGTGACCATCCATTACATATTGAGATCTCTCGGATAGCACGTTTACCCGTTGTTCCCGGCTGTCATTCATAGATCTTTGACAGTCGTTACGGGTAGTCAGAAGCCCAAAAGTCTGACAAACAGTCATACCAAGGTGTATCGTCTTACCCAGTAACTGTGTTGTGGAGGTCAGGTAGGCAGTCGCTCCATGTAAAATACTAGCATTCAGCTGCATCCGGTTAGACGGGAAACCGAGCCCAACATAGTTGGGAAAAGGTTAGGCAGATTGAATTTCAAGAAAGCAGCACCGTGATCAATCATAAAGCAATTAAAATATACTGGACACACGGTACGATAGTCGTTATCGTAACTTTCGTAGGAACAGTACATTTCTCAAGGAGAACGTGGTCGGTACTGGCGTATATTGTCGGCTTATGTTATTTATTGCTCAGTACAATAATGCTACGGCCAGACCTGAGCGTCAAGTAGCGGGACGCGAATCCGGAGCGTCTACAACGGAAAACTTACGTGCACACCTGCGCGACTACAGCGCGAACCGCGAACCTCGTTTTTAGTGAATAGCGTAGGCCCTTTGTTTTCGTCATTCCGGTGCTACGAGTCGTCTACGAAACTCCATCGGCTACGCCGCGCGCTGTGATTACGCGCCGCTAGGCCGCGCAGTCCCACTGTGCGCCGTACAAATAGCCGCTTCGATTCTATTGAATGTAAAACTCCACCTTGATTATTGGATAAGTTCCTACTCTTTTTACTATCGCAATTAACTGTGTTCTAATATGGCAGGTGTCCAGCGCACCCCACCTAAAACGCCAAATACACAAATAAGCAATATGAGTCAGACTCAGTCTACACCCGATAATAGCACGGCAATAAAGATGAGTGATTTCGTAAATGTAAATCGTAATAAACGAGGCCAAGATAAGCCGCCAAAAGGCGGGTTAGTTTCAAATTCTGGAGACCAACAAGACAACAGCATAACGAAAACGCTAACGGAACAGACTACCCTAATGTCTAAATTGTTATCTGAGGTAGCTCAAATCAAAACACAAAATACCCAGATACAGGCTACCAACGCGGAAATTCGTAAGTCAAATGAAGAGATCGAGAAATCGATGTTTTTTATGAATCAAAATTTCGAAGATTTGAGAAAAGAAGTTGAGGACTTAAGGAAAGAAAGGCAAGAACAGCAAAAGTTTATAGAAAGTCTGGAGCAAAAGATAACAGATCTACAGCGCAAGTCCCGCTCGTCTGGTGTCGAACTGAGAAATGTACCACAAGAAAATACGGAAACCCACACTAGTCTCATAAAGACAGTATGCAGTATAAGCGAAGCTGTTGGAGTGCTAATTCCCGAAACCGAGTTACGTGACATCTATCGGCTACCAGGGAAGTCTACCACTTCTGACACCCCACGTCCTATAATTGTTGAATTTACTAGAGTGCAGACTAAACAGACACTCTTATCCGCAGTGCGGTTGTTTAACAAGGATAAGGGAAAAGATGAAAAACTTAACACCAGTCTGATTGGGTTGCCAGGGAAACATCAACCAGTGTATGTCGCTGAGCAGCTACCGGCCAGTACCAAGACGTTATTTTATCAATCCCGTGAGTTCGCCAAAAAGTATAAATATACATACTGCTGGATATCGAATGGTAATATTTTCCTGCGGAAGCGAGAGGGCGACAAACAGATTTTAATCAGCACCGAAAAAAATCTTCAAGATCTAGGAAACAAAAATATGTGACTATGCCTAAAATGTACCGTTAATCGTTTTTATTTTAATTTATTTATAATAGTTATTTCGTTTTTTAATCGAATTGTCATCTTCATATATTATCAAAACCACCAGTCATTAACTAACACAATCACACTCTCACATGCATTACATCGAACAGAAAACCCTAATCACAAATATATTCACATAACCTACACATACATAACAATACTTCTCAATGCCATAAAATACACATATGTGCGATGCGCTGGCCATTCTAACTTTATGTACAAAATATTACTTGGCCGTACTTCTGGCTCGTGCTTTGATATTTATTTCTTAATTAAAAATGGCTGATTTGGTTGATATTAGTAACGACCTTGACAAATTTACCATAGGCAACTCCTTTATATGTAACCCAGAAGACTGTCTAAAGTATGTCAACGTCACTGGTAGCGATATTAAATTACTTCATTTAAATATTCGTAGTGTAAATAAAAACTTCGATCAACTTCTAGTACTATTACGCCTGACTAAACTTAACTTTGACATTATAGTTCTCACTGAATGTTGGCTGAGTAAAGCTAATAATTTACCTATATTGGAAGGTTTTCAGTCTCATTCAACTAAAATAAATCACAATCAAAATGATGGAGTTATTATCTATACTAAATTGGGACTGCAAACTAATGTATGGGAACCCATTTTTAGGGGTGGTAACTGCCTTATATGTCAAATAGACAACAAGTTAGCAGTAGTGGCAATCTACCGCTCTCCGTCATACAAGTCCAACGACGATTTTGATTGTTTCAAGACTAGCTTGACTAATGTCTATGATTCCATTGCCGCCTGCCCAAATATAGTATTAGTGGGCGATTTAAACATCGATTTAATCAAACGTAATGATGACAATAAATGTCTTGACTACCTCATCTTAAGTGCTTCTCAAGGGTTATTGCCCACTCACGAATTCCCCACTCGTCTTGAAAAAAGCCTAGATCACATACTTCTTAAGACTAAACTATTGTCAACTACTCTGGTTTTAGAGTCCCACATTACTGACCACAAGCCGATTCTCCTCGATATCATAGACGCAAACCCTTCGCGCAGATCAAGTTACCTTTCAACCCGCCTTGACCATGAAGCAATTAAGCTAGAACTGGAAAATACTGATTTCTCAAGTATATATACAGAGGAGGATGCTAATATTTGTATGAACAAATTTATTGACATTGTAACAACGGTCATATCCAAACACATAACTCAAGTTAAAATCCCTAGACAAAAAAGAACTCTAAAACCCTGGATAACTCCTGGTCTTCTAAAATGCATTACACACCGTGATAAGTTACATATACAGTCTAAGAAAGCATCAGACAACCTTATACTTAAAATTACTTATAATCGCTATCGAAACTTTTGTAATGACCTACTCCGAAACCTAAGAATATCATATGAAAATAGTGAGCTTGAGAAAGCAAGTAATAAACCAAAGATTTTATGGAAAACAATAAAGGAAATAACCAACACCACGAAGCAATGTGCATGCCCCGTTGAGCTATTAAAAATACGCAATGATCCTAAATCTTCCGTCAATGAGGTATGCAATTTCTTTAGTAATGTAGGAAAAAAGCTGGCTGACAACATCATATCACAAAACCCCAACCCTTCACCTCACACTAATGACCAGTCTCATCTAAGTAGTATATCCCCCTCCCCTGTAAACTCTCTTGGGTTCTTAGATATAGATGAATCTGAAACAGAGTCGCTTATCCTACAGTTACGCAATGACTGTGCTATTGGATGGGACGGTATTTCGCCTTTTTTATTGAAAAATTGTCGCCATGCACTGATACCGCCACTTACCTTCATATACAATCGCTGTCTGCAATTGGGCGTGTTCCCGAATGCTCTTAAAAAGGCGTTACTTTATCCTATACACAAGGGAGGAAGCAGAATCTGTGTCGATAATTATAGGCCTATATCAGTTTTGCCGACACTTTCTAAGATCCTTGAGAGGATCTTAAACAATCGTCTCAGGACCTTTTTGGAAAAATATAAAATTATAGCAGACAACCAGTATGGCTTCCGAGCTGGTGTTTCAACAGAGGATGCAGTGCTGGGATTGACACAAGAGGTTGCTAAAAATCTGGACAAGAAGACAAAATGCATATGTATATTTCTAGACCTTTCCAAGGCATTTGACACAGTTTCTGTTCCCATCCTTATCTCAAAATTAGAACACTTAGGTGTACGCGGCATGGCACTTGAAATATTTAAAGATTATCTCAAGAATCGCACCCAGAGAGTAAAAATTGATACCCACCTCAGTGATGAGGAGTTTGTTACTTTCGGCGTCCCTCAAGGCAGCATACTGGGTCCCACCTTATTTCAAATTTACGTTAACGACCTTTGCAAAATGAATCTCCCAAATACTAAGATATATACTTACGCTGATGACACCGCGATCTTAGTTCATGGTTCTACCTGGGATAGTATAAAATTTATGGCAGAGTCGGCTATAGCAGAAGTAATGAAATGGCTCAATTTTAATCTTCTTACCTTAAACATAAACAAAACCTCCTACATCCCTTTCGCAATTAGGCGAAAGACCGCACCGTCACACAGTTTTTCAATTACTGCCCATTCATGCTTTAACCGATCATCTCCATGCTGGTGCCCAGCACTAACTAGAAGTGACAACGTAAAGTACTTAGGAGTCCATATAGACGACGGACTTACATGGAAAAAACAACTTGGAGCTGTCACGACTAGAACATTGCGCCTTATACATATTTTTAAATCCCTTCGAAACTCTGCTAATGCCGCTATTCTGAAAATGGTGTATTATGCATTATGCCAATCGGTCATAGGATATTGCATCTCTGTCTGGGGTGCCGCAACAAAAGGTTGCATCCTGAAGGCAGAGAGAGCACAAAGAGCAGTACTAAAAGTAATGGCTAAGAAGCCCCATAGATACCCAACAACTCAACTGTACGCGGACTGCAAGGTTCTTACAGTTCGTCAGCTCTTTGTGCTTCAATCTGTCCTTAGGAAACATAGCAGCCTTCCCCCGTCTAACCCAACCAAGCGTACAAACCTTCCCTCCGGCACCCAACACAGGACCTCGTTCGCACAGCATCAGTATTACGTAATTAGCGCTTACATTTACAAAAAGATTCATAAAAAACTGAATATCTTAGACCTCAACAAACACAACCTAAAATTAAAAGTGACGGAATGGCTTCTTAAACAGGACTATGCTGCAACGGAGACTTTACTTACCTACATCGCCTAATAAGTACTCACCCAACTTTATGCATGCGTGCATGAATACTCTTTCCTCGCAACCAAACACACTTGAATATAATACAACTCCCCTACTCACTTACACTCCAAACACCTCATCACCTACTCATACATACTCACACATAAACACCTATACACACCAACAATCACATTCTTTCACCCTCACCTTTTGTTCTCTTTCATACTCATACATAATTTAATAGCAGATGTAAATTAAAACATTTTTCTTTTTTTTCCCCCTTCTGATGAAATACTGACACAGTCCACTCACACATACTCGTAACTATATTAATTGGAACCTCATTGTGAGACCCTGTCTCTTAAGATACAGGATACCCTAGTTTAAGAGACAGAGTTTAATCTTTTGTGTACAGATTTTGCAGCGTTTAGATGTTATTATGTAAATCACATATCTTCATAGTTGTAAACTACAATCACAATTATCTGTATGTTTTGGGAAATAAAGATATTTATTATTATTTATTATTATTATTCGTGCGTCGGGTCACACACACTCTTTTTTTTTTGCAAAGCCGGGTATTTTAATCACGCATATTGTGTGATATTTGAGAGTTGACATTGTAAAGGGTACATAAAAACGATAGTCACTATTCGTAAAATTCTGCTTTGTTCAGAGTAGACAAGCTCTACACACGTCTAACTATAAAGACGCGTGCGTCCCGCTTTGCAAAACGCGGTCTTTCCGCGTCGCGGTCGCGCAGGTGTGCAAGGCGCCGTAAGATAACACGGGCATCGTCAGCCGCGCGACGCTCCCGCTTCGCAGTCGCTTTGGTCGCTCAGGTGTGGCCGAAGCTTTACGCTTGCATGCCATAAATCGGTTAACCTTTAACGTTGCCTTCCTATGAAACGACAGTGGTATGAAATCTGTTGAGGTTGCGAAGATGTTTATGTCGACAGTAATTGTGGTAATTACAATGTATTGCAATTATGATAAGTACTCCTGTGGATTAATTTCGTAGCTATATAAAAAAAACATCACTGATCTATCTCGTGTTTAATGAAGTACTCTACGCTACGTGATATTGGCAAACTTGTGGTGACTGTTCCACAAAAGCCATTAATGAAGAGTTGAAATTGAACTACCCTTGTCCCCTTGAGTGTCGTATGATACAGCATAGTTTCCTATGAAAAGGCGCTCGAAGTCGCTTTGAACCTTCGATCAAGAATAGCAGTTGTTATTGTTGATCGAAGCTGTGAACTGTTACGTTTATATCCTATGCTAACTAGTATTAGGATACTTTTTATCCCGGTAGTACGTTCCTCTGGGATAATTTTCGACTTCTACGCGGTCAAAGCCGCGGGCAAAAGATCCAATGGCTTCTGCGGGCTTACAGTAGTTGTCAACCTATGGGGTTCGGTTGACATTTGAGCACATATTGACAAGAATCTATGGGGTATCATGCGACACTCAGAGGGTATATTATAGTTTTGTATTTTTTCTTTAGACGGGTATTAGCTTCTTGATATTTTCTCCCCCTGTCTTTTTTTCTACACTAGAAAACACATGGGATTTTCGTATCATTTAACGTGGTCCTTCATATTTTATTGGGTACTAGCGGTGAATATGAAAATAAACTAATATTGCCTTTTAATATTCCTTCCATCTTCCCACGCATCTTGTACATGGTTTAACTAAATACGACTGTAGGAGTTTTCGTGAATTTATCTCTTAGCGCAGAATCGGCTAGAAATTAAACTAATTGATGATCAACGCCAACGCAATTGCATATGTCTTAGTCAAGATTACTTCCCTTTTAAGTACTCCATTCTGTCAATAACATGGCCTGCGAGGATAAGAGACACTTTAAATACACCATATTAGTACCACTAGGTATTTTTTTAAGTCTTAATTTTGTTACTGATTTTAATGGCCAGTCAACTGCAAGACGAAAAGTTCTGTAAGTGTTATTCCTGCAGCTATCGTTCGGTGCAATAATGGTGGCCATACACTATGCTGACTATCGTCCAATCGGCACAACGCTGCCGATTGGATCAAGTAGAATTGACCGTGTGTGGGCGTGGATTGGTAAATTGACGGAACAATCGAAAATCAATTATTTTGGCTTGGTCAAGCCGATTGGATCATGCCGCAATCGGCAATCGGCGGGATCCAATGATCATGCCGATTGGATATAGGATATAGCATTTCTCATAACACTGTCTTATTTCTGAATTAGAGGAGTCACTAATGATAGAAGTTTTATGTAAGTTTCTACATTAATTCGTAAATAAATACGATAATCGTTTGGCATAAGTAAACCTCAATTTTTCTATAAAATTTGTATGAGAAAACTGATTCCTTTTCACCGCACCGCACGGTCTTTTCTTTTTGTTTCTTTATCACAAGTAAAATGCCCAAGACGGCTAAAACATCGTCGTCCGCCACTGGTGACGCCATGGCTTCAACTGAACGTCGCTACCGATTGGACAGTTCAAATTGATCGTGTGTGGTGTGTATGAACGAACTGCAGATTGGATCAAGCCTGCAGCGCCATGCCGATTGGACGATAGGCAGCATGGTGTATGGCCATCATTACCTACTCGTACAACTTGTTCCCCAGACAACAAGACAATTAAAGCTCGCCCTTTGTGTGAAATTAATTCAATCGCCACACGTGGCTTGTTAATGTCGCCAACTACGATTGAGTCACCTGATCTATCATTATATTCTGTTTTGGAAGCAGTCATTTAATTGTCTAGAAAAAGGTAACTACAGATTAAACATCTTTATTAATCGAACTGAAAGTCAAAGTCAATTAAAATTTAATTAGACCATTAAAAGGCACTTTTAATGTCACAAATTACAAGAAAGAAAATGGAACAGATTCTATAGTGTGCACGCGAGTGCTAGTTACCGCCTGAGGTATGTGATGATCGGTGAGACGGGCACCGATCATCACATACCTACCTCAGGCGGTGACTAGCACTTACGCGCACACTCACTATAGTTGTCCCGTCCAATTGGTAGTTTCGACGAGGAATGGACAAAAAACACCATAGTTACTCTTCAAAACAAATAAGGTTCTACTTCCAATATCTTGTTTAGGTACATTAATAAGATCATCATAAATAATGTGAAGATAATATACCTAGAA
Organism: Cosmia pyralina; assembly: GCA_946251885.1. Classification (NCBI taxonomy): domain Eukaryota; kingdom Metazoa; phylum Arthropoda; class Insecta; order Lepidoptera; family Noctuidae; genus Cosmia; species Cosmia pyralina. Next base: position 15,484,948 of record OX276342.1, on the reverse strand, counting down.
TAAAATTATCAGACTACAATATTGTTGATAGATACATGCTTACATACACAAATACTTATAGACGATTATTACTTACTATAATTTTAACAAACATTGAAACAGTAACGACATAATTTTTGGTTTCCTATCATCAATAATTTCTCCAGCTTCTCTAGAACCAGTTTTTCCAGTGTAGTGATGAAAACCTGTATCATCTTTGACATGATCGTATAAAATATCAAAAACATTACGAAGTCTCAGTGCACCAGTACCTGGTACAGTTATGGCACGCAAGGCCGACCGGTCAATCCCGTCGTATTGTTCACTCGTTCGCCATAAAGGACGATGAATTACAATCATTATCATAATATTTAAATACCTCTGCTTACGGTTAAGAGGTACTTGCTCTAAAGTTATAAATTTTAGCGCAGTCATGATTTGGTAGTTAGCCGTTCCGTTATAGTTACTCAGAATTTGGCTGTTATTCGTAAAGCCATTAACAGACGCTACACCACGCGAGTGAAGGTTCATTTTTTGTTTCATTTCACGTTCACACGACACCGACAAAAAGACAGGAATGAACGTTCATCTACTCCTTTCATTACATTTTCGAGCATTCGGTAGGGGAGTGAAAGATGCCATTTTCTCAATAAAGGTACCGAAGCAAAAATTGTCCTACTTCGGTACATTTACTGAGAAACTGTACCTATCTAAAATTATACTTATAGTTCAGAATCGTACCATTCACATCTATCAACAATTCGGCCAAAAAAAAATATAAGAATGCAAAGCATTTTATTTAATAAACATACTTTTGTGTAAAAAAGTAATGATTTGACTACCCATTTGTAACAGCGTCCTTAATAACTTAATATTGTAATATTTTACGTTATGTTAACGTAGTGTAAATAATTTGTAAATTGATGTCTAACGCGGATAAAAAACTGAGAATCACGCAAAAACTATCAAGCGTATTTTTATAAAACCTTCACCATTTTAAAGATAATTTAATTATTTATCTTTTAGTATACGTGTTTTAATATAATACCTTTTGTTTTATGTATAGCAAATTAATAATGCGTCTAATTTGGGACAACGCTCCTTGATGGGCGAGTCCTATTACTGGACGTACGATGCGTTGCGTGAGCTCAGCACAGAACATGCAAGCTAACCACTGAAGGCGGTTGGAACAAGAGCAAGCGAGCGAGCTAAACTTTCTCTGAAATTCATGAATAAACTCATGCGCTTTACTCACGGGGCTACGACCCTTACAGATTCCTTTTGCTTCGACCACGCTCATACATTTTGTACGTACCTACTCGCGCGCCGTTTCGGAGTCACCCCCCTGACCTTAATGAAGAACTTCAAAGTAGTATCAATGTATATGTCCTCAAATAGAAGCAAAGCAATTTGTTCATTTGATTAAAAAGGGAATACAGTTAAAATAGTACAGTAGTGAGTAGTGTTGTTGAAACTTGTATGGTGTATTTGTTACTCTACAAAGATCGTCAGAAGTTTCGAAAGTTGAACGACAGTCTAAAATTTATTATAAAGTTGTTTTAAACCGAGTATCCCATCTCGTTGAAATGCACAACTGCTCTTAAAAACGTGTGTTCTTTATGTAGTGCATCCCAAAACTTCATTCTTTCGTGGAAAGGATTCCTTCCCTTTGTGAGTTCAGCTCCTATGCTGAGGTAATTCAGCCTTTCTTTGTTTTCAACAGGGTCCCACGTTATTGGTAACAGTGGGTCATCTTCATCTGGTGTGGGGTTTCTGAAAATAAAGTCGAACTTTGAAAATTTTGCAAAGTTAGCATCTCTATTGATGATTTCATGGTCTCTATTGGAACTTACCCAGTTTTGGCAAAATTGGTCCACATTTTGATTACTCTTGTTCTTGTTTTTACTGAATCTCGACTCCCTTTGCATACTTCTGGCATTTTTATACGAAACATGAAAGATAGTTCTGCACCATGCCCAGTGGAGTTAAAGAAATTTAATTTCTTCGGTACTGCCCATTCACCAGCGTAGTTGAGAATATAATAGTATATGGGACAGCCAGCCGTACACAGAAGTCTTACTGTTTTATTGACATAATATGAAAAATAGTAATCGCTTATCAGTTGTAAGTATTGTGTCCTTGTATCAGCTCTTAAATGTTCTTCGCCGTCCAAGTAAAATTTCAGTAACTGATGACCTATACTTTCTGATGATTTATCTCTCCTTGCTAACTCTCTTGGCACAAGAAGCCTGACATTTTCGTTATACTTTTCAAAATTAGAATAAAAATTCTCTACAACATGTTGTAACACATCTCCTTCTATATTATTGCTACCAATAATACAAGGCACTTTATTAAAATTACCAGATTTAAGCACTAAAAGTGGACTCCTTGTAAGAAACGCAGCTTGTCCTTCGAGGTCAACTTCAATGCATGGCTTGAAGACAGCATCAATCAAATCCCTGTCGGCTCCTTCACCACTTTCTATCTTAAAGTTTTGAAAAGCTATGGTAATGTCCATCGCAGGAATCTTGCGCAGATCTTCAACTATTTCTTCTTTACACGTTTTCTTGATGCCGAGTATTTTTGCCAGTTCTATTACGGCTAGTGAAGGATTCTTAGCTAAAGACCAATTATTCAATACACTGGCGCTTTGTATAATAGCTTTATGAAAGAGTCCGGTCGCCATAGGTGATAACATCATAAAATTGACAATAGATCCACCTGATGAACTTCCAAAAATTGTGACATTATTTGGATCACCTCCAAAGGAACTTATATTTCTTTTGATCCATTTTAGAGCCATAACTATGTCTTTAAGTCCGCAATTACCTGGTGCTGCATAGTCGTTTATGGATAGAAAACCAAAAGGTCCCGCTCTGTAGCCGCATCGTACGAAGACAATGTTCTGGTCATTGATTAAAGTTGCGTCAAATATGTGGTCTAAGATGCAAGCGTAGCCGTAACCTCCAATCCAAAACATAACTGGTATAGGTTTACCAGGCTTGACACTTGGCGTGGAAAGTTCTATGTATAGACAGTCTTCAGACCCAGATATGACATCAGTCACTGACCGACAAATTGGTAGAGGTGCATCTTGCGTACAGTCCAGTACTTCTTTCCATGCCTGAATTGGGGATGGTGGCTGAAAAAGAAATGACATTTATATTAATTTACTCCAGAAGAAAGATGACTGGCAAAGTAAATATTGTATGACTTTCGTATAAAGATTAATTTGTGTGGTTCATTACAAATACAGTCATGATTATAAAGAGACTAGGTTTTGCGCGGCTTCGCCCGCAAATATCACCGCCACCGCCCGAATCATCCCACGGGAACCTACTTCCGGGATAAAAATCAAGTTCATGGTCTACCCATGTGCCAAATTTCATCCAAATCCGTTCCGACGTTTAGCGTGAAAGCGTAACCAACAAACAAACTCACTTTCGCATTTATAATATTAGTTTTGATAGTTAGGATTATAGCAGTAAAACATGACGGATAAATTTTAAGAAATGTTTAAGTTTGATGTTTAAATATGTTTAAAAATCCCTTATAAGAATAAAGAATAAGAATAATATTTATTACACACACAAGATTCATGATAGGTACACAAAAGCAGATGTAAAAAACAACAAAACACTGATATCTACATAAATCTACACAGATTATGTAACCCTGTCTCCTAAACTAGGTAGTCCTGTATCTTAGGAGACAGTATTAGGCCATACAGGGCAGTTTATCATGAAGGTGTAGCTACAGCCAGAGTGTTTAGCGCGAGGGAGGTTAAGTCGTACATTTATGTGCCGGTGTGTAATGTGTGTGAGTGTGTGCGTGAGAGAGAAAGTATAACTTACCAAGAATCGTAAGTTGCCTACTGGTGGTTTAGCGTATGGTATTCTTTTAAACTTGTAACAAGTACCTTCATCAGTTTTTTCAGAATATCCGCAAACGGGACCATCTTTTGTTTCCACTGTACATTTTGCATCTTCTGGTATTGCAGCCATTTTTTTATTGCTTCACTGAAAAATAAAATTATCAAATCAATGTAAGGAATATTACTTTTATAAAATGGTTTGTTATTATCCTGTTGTTAAAAGTGACGTGAAGTATGTTATTTACCTAGGTATATAATTAAGCTAGCGGAAAAATCAAATTATATTATGTTCCGTGATTGCGTAATTTTATGTGCGATTCGAATCCAGATTTGTCTATGGTAAAAAAAAAAAACAAATTAGATGGGCAATACTCGGCGTTCTATTTTTAAAGTCTAGGTTTTAGTTTTGATTGGCTCTCATGTTTGAATTTTCGTTGACGTACTTGGACTTTTAATATTTTTTTACGTAAACTATGAATGTTCGGTTCGGTTGATGATATCTTTTGAAGAATTAAAAATAATACTTATATAATAGTAGGTATGTGTTTTTGGCAATAGTAATAAATTAAGTCGCAAGCGCTATTACTGCTGAGCATGAGGTCCTGGGTTCGATTCCCGGGTCGGACAAAGTGTTATTGAGGTTTTCCATCTGGAATTTCTCAGTAGCAGCCTGGAGTCTGGATTTGTGCCCGATTGATGGCAATAGGCTCACCCCATGAGACTAAAAAATACTGGCGAAATGTGAGTGTACGGGTGTACGGGTACACTCCTGCCCAACCCTTCGAGAAATACAAGCGTAAGGACAAAAAACGTATTTTTCCTCATAAAAATCAATCGCGCGATGAATTTAAGAAATCGATTTTTCACTTAAGGCGAGTAGTGCCGCCAAGTAACGCCACCATTGAGAAAAAGTCATAAGTCTGGAGATATGGAACATTTTGAAATTTCATATGCTCACATTTTTAGTCAGATGAGGTAGAATGTTTTGACCTCATCTGATTAATAACTACTCGCCTTACGTTAATTAATGTATACAGGTACTAACCAAGACATCAACGAACGTATCTATTTTCGTCTCGCTAAGAATAACATCCTAGCAGGAAAATCATTAAACGACGATGAAGGAAAATAATACACCTAGTCAGGCAATTGACATAGGAGAACCACCATACCAATATTTGTATAACAAAAATACTTACGTTAGAATAAGAAATTGGTCCCAAAGGGCTATTTAGATGCAATATTGATAATTAATTGTACCATAGACACACTTTCAGGTATGGAACTAGCTACCAACGAGACGTTAAATATCTGAATCACATCAAAACAATTAAAAACACACAAGTACGGACGTCAGACTGGTGTAGATACACAAACAAACTGGTATGACTGGACTCAATAGCCTTGATATTGTTAAGCATAGGTAGTTACAGAAAGATCAATGTTGCCAGCGTTAGGTGGGGTTAATTATTTCTTAGATTAGGAAATCCATTAATTAAAAAAAGAGTGATCGATTATATATATATTTTTTAAAAATTGTAATGTGTTTTAGGTATAAAAATGTAACATTGATGATTAATTTTTTATTTACCCCCGACGGAAACAAAGCGGTGTTATAAATTTAACGGTGTATCTGTCTGTCTGTGTATTTGTCTGTGGCATCGTAACACCCAAACGGCTTTTGGGATTTTTTTTTTTGTTTTCTTTGAAAAGTGACTTGATCAGTGTTCTTAGCTATGATTCAAGAAAATCGATTCAGCCGTTTAAAGATTTTCAGCTCTTTTCTAGTTGATGATTGAATGTGAGCATCTTCCACAGATCTGATCGAGTTAAAATTGGGTATTCTGTTACTTCAATGATACTAGAATAACATAGTAACCTTGAACTGACGCTGCAGCATCACCTGGAATTTGCAGGATACCTAACTCCCTCACCAATTTACAGTAGAGGTATCGTATTTGGGCTCTTTTTTTTCCAGTCCGTGTTGCGTATCGCTTCAGAACGGTTGCACATAATTTGGATAATTCTTTTTTTGTGGTGTTTGTAATTGTCAGGACAAGGTTTGTATGAAATAAAATGTTTAAAAAATTGTACGGAAAAGTGAAAAATGTTGTTTAAAAAATCTCCATATAAAAAGTGAGTGAGTGAGTGAGACAGAAGCCAGTAGGGGGAGATTTTCAAAAATGTTGACAGAATTCATAGACTGACGTTTAGTTGTTCAGTTTCTTACAATGTTATTTGTTAAGGGACCAACAAAAAAAAAAAAAAAAAATTTGTTGTTTTGGTTGTTTTGTGAAAAAAATAGTAAAAATTATACCTGCTATTTTAAAATACCAGCAATAGTAGTTTATAGAACTCAGTGTGTTACCGTTGTGAAGTTATTTAATTGTTATTTTATTTCATTACATGGTCGTACTTTAAAGGGAAGATTTGGTCTCATTTTCTTCATTAGTACACCCGTGCGAAGCCGGGTCGGGCAACTAGTATATAAAGTTTAAAAAGCAGGAAATAAAAGTTAAAATTTGAAAAACCCCCGACACAAACAAAATCCTTTATGTAAGTACATAAAAAGTAAAAAAATGAAATATATTGGCGCTTTAATTTTTAACCAACGAAAAAAAAGGAGGAGGTTTTTAATTCGACACGTATTTTTTTTTAACATAATTAGTTGCAGGTAATATTTTCATCCAAGCATCGTCGCTTCGGGGGACGGCTAATGAAAACGCCAAACAGGCGAGGCAAATACTCGTATAGCAATAATGAATGTATGCTATTGTAGAAAGGATATCCGCTGTTTACTTCCTATTTTCAACCTTTTTTTTGCTGGCTTAAGTTATGAATTTCAACATGAATATCTTTTCACACGGGGGCACGGTAGATTTTACAATTTTTTTTCTTAGACTAAGTATACAAAAAAAAAAATCGTTAAATTTTAGACTATTTTTGTCCATATTTTCTTAGTAAGTATTAAGTATCATAAGACTAAGTGCCGATAGTCATGACGAGGCGACAACTAAGAAAAAAAAGATAAATCAATAATATTTTTCCCGACATATATTTTTCTTGTTTTTAAGATTATGACGCCATTACTAATTAAACATACTACAACATACAACATAACATACTACCATACTAACTACTGTACTAACGTACTTGTACTTGTTAAACAGGATGTTTAGTCAGATGGTGTAATTATCTGGATGTTGTCGTAATTAGTCTCTTCAAAGACTTTAATTAAACTCGCTTTGACTTGTTCGGCTCCTTATATTGTGGATAACATTATTATCGCGAGTATTCACACGTCTTTTTTATATTGTTGTTTACAGCGTGTTTAGATTTACGGGAGCACTGCATGAACATAGTGTTAATCGACTTTGCTGCTGCCTGTCCAATTTTTGTTTCTATACATCTCTTCTTCTCTCATTACTCTTTATCAACTTCCTAGCCGTATCATCTTCCACATCCATCCATATTTTCATCAACCTGTCTCTTTTCTTATAGCCGTCCATACTTACACATACATAAATAAACTCGCCTTCTTCCCATGGGTATCCCCATGGGAAGAAGGCGAGTTTATTTATGTAGTTATGTGTTTATGTTCTGTAGTTTCTGCCTATCGGCAGAAACTACAGAACGCCACCTTCTACGATCCTTACATACCCTTTTGCCTCGTTTTAGTTTAATACATCTGCACCCTAATTGCGTAACACATTATCGATCGGAGTTGGTTTCATTTTGAAACAAATTGCTAATCCATTGCTTCATATGTTCGAAAAATTTGTCTGCTCGACAACGTAAATAATGCAATGAATGATGTTGAACTGTCAAAATGAAACCAACTCCGATTGATAATGTGTTACGCAAAGGGTGCAGGTCATACACGCACGCCGTCTTCACTAACTTGTCTGTCAATAATAATTATTCATAATCGATAAATCTCTTTGAAAGGGATAGTATGCGAAATTAAATGATCATGGTATATTTTCTAAGTTTCTCGACAAGTTATAGTGACTATCAAATCCAACAACATTCGAATGGCAACATTAATAACAAGCTAACTACATTTCCTTACAGAGCGATTAAATTATCTTGGAAAATCTAATACTTAATTGGAAACTGAAAAATATCAAGTTCGATACTCGGAATTTCTTTTGTATCATACGGAAATCGAATGCAATGCGTCACACTGCAACGTCTGCAACCAACCTTTGCTCAGCCACTGCGTCAACCTCCAAGCTAAACTCAACATTTCTTCCTGCCCCTTTCCCATGTTACTTGAGGTCGGCGAAACACGTTTTTTCCTTCCATTCTCCCCTGTCAGCCGTCTCTCTATCATTCACTCTTTTTTATTTTTTATATCAATCCTCACACAACCCATCCGTCTTTTTTTTGGTCTTCCTCCCCATTAACATTTATATTGCTATTTCAAATTCAAATAACCTTTATTTCGGATACTGTATACATACATGCACATTTCCATCATTTATGAAATTCAAATTGTGATTTACTTACATTGTTACAAGTTTTATCCCACAGGAATCTAAATAATAAGATTTCTGTGTTTTATCCAATTTAATTTTTACTTTATTTTGGTACTTACTTATTTAATTCATTCACATTCAATGCATTTGTTAATTACATATAAATTATCTAAATTAAAAATCACTATCGATATTATACATTAATTGGTTTAATTAATTAATATTAATCATCGATATCGATAACATTAGTATGAGCTTGCCCTTGGGCAAAGGCCTCCCCTAGAGTTTGCCATAATTTCCTGTTCGTGGCTTTTCTTATCCATTTCCAAAAATCGGCAGAATCAGCCGTTTTTTTAAAATTTCATCCTCCCATCTCATTCTTTGACGGCCTTTCTTTCTTCCTGCATCTCGAGGGTACCACATTGTGACATTGTTATACCATTTATTTCTCTTCTTTCTTATCATATGGCCTATTTCACCGTCAATGTGACAACTGTAACTTATATTTGTAACTTGTAACTTTGTGTCTTCCTTCTTATATTTGATCGTTTGATTTTGTCCCGTAACTTGATGTTTAGAATGCTTTTCTCCATTTTATTTTATGACTCTAAGCGCTGCTCCATATAGTGAGGGCCCAGGTTTCTGATCCGTATATTAAATCATTCATTCAAATTAAAACGTCATTGACTATTCGCCTGCACATTCCGCCATTCAACCCTAACCCGCTTTTTTACTTGAGTATAATTGTATAATCTGCCTTACGTGGCGTCGCCTTGACTGTGAAACCCGACGTGGTCACATTAGTGACATTAGTGCACATGTTGTGTAGGCACAGCTTAGCTGGCTGTAAGAACTACTAGCTGGTACTGACATAATCATCTTAGCTTCCTACATTTGTCACATCCCATTTGCTAAAGACATTCGAGATAAGGTTAATTTTTGTTTTATTCCACGTTCACACGACACCGACAAAATTATAACGATCGTCTGCTCCTTCATTTCATTTTTCGTTTATTCGGTAGGATAAGATGACGAATGCCGAAATTCAGTCTTTGGATCGGTTCACTAATGAATTCATTTTTGACTTTTAATCATTTTGTGTTCAGACATTTCACTTCGAGTGAAAGTTGCCAAATCAAAAGCAAAAATGAGCCAAAAGTGAATGTCTGTTATCACTGGCGGACTAAGTGGGGCGGCAGGAGCGGTACGTCCCCCCCCCCCCCCGACCCTGGGGGGCCTCCAGAACTCCAGAAATTAAATCACAAACATGACCAAAATATGTTCAGTAAGTAAAAGGTAGTTTGTAGTTGGGGGCCCCCTACGCATGCTAAATATAAACGTAGGATCCAAAAATTTTCGAGCTTGCTTCGCTCGCTCTTGCAACCCACATTCTCTTTTTTCTCAGACTTCTCTGCGTAAGTCGACAAAGTAACTCCTATTTGTGTACGAATAGTCAAAAGAAATCTTACTTTTCCGGAGTGGGGTGCTGAAATTTTCGAGCTCGCTTCGCTCGCCTTCCTCTATCCGTCTTATGCTCTAGCTTTACTGTTGTCGACAAAGTATCTCCTATTTCTGTATCAATATTCAAAAGGAAACCTAACCTTTTCGAGGCAGCTTGCTAAATATTTTGACGTCCATTCCTGGGTGGGAGGACCCCATTAAGTTTTCCGCCCCGGGGCCCCGACATGTTTAGTCTGCCACTGTCTGTTACTGGCTTAAGAAAACATGCAATGATCATGTATAACAAAACGAGTTAATTATGTGAAATCTGATGATAACATCTTGTGATAAGTCCTCATATTATAACTATTTCTGACAACACATACCTACGCACGTCGCGCGCTATTGAGAAAAACGTACGTTGCACAATGGATACCAAACAATAGGGTTTTAAGCAGAATTTATGATAATTAAAGTCACTGTTGCTGTGCAGTAGATAATCTATAAGGAATACATCAGGCGTATGATGAAATATCCTCATAAGATGATCATGAATATAGCCGACTGCTGAGCATTGTGCAGGTAAACCTGCACCTCCATCTCACAGAGGACGCCTGTGTCCCAGCATTGGTAATGCTATGTTTACCTGCATTCGATCTTCTGTGATCAACTCACATAACCTGTCTGTAGGTAAGCTAATTCTGGAGAAAGAACATAAACATTGTCTTGAGTTAATCACAGCGACCAACTATTCCTATCGTTTAAGTAGTCGTTAATAGAACTTTATGCCTTTGAACAAAGGTTGGATTTTACTTTACCTAGGCAAATGTAGAAAAGAAGTGGGTTCTTGTTATAATGGTTATTCCCAGCCCAACAAATGAGTTAAGAACCTTATGAAGCCGGTGAAATGGAGCACGTAATTTGTCCTTATTTCTGGTGTTAATATTGTTGTATATCACAAACTAAACCCATTTTCTTTGTATTACAGGTAACATAAGTGCAGTGTTCACATATAAGTGGAAAGGCGAGGAGATAGCGCGTCTGGTGGACAACGGCACGAGGGTCATGATCGGTATCATCAAAGGGAGGACTTTCGCTCACGTCAGCAACAACATTAACAAGTGCGTATTCTGATGCCATTTTCTGAAGAATTAGCTATTGATTCGACCAAATTGCGAATTCCTTCCTCCGCTCGGTTTTTGATGTTCTCAAATAAACCCTCGATAGTAATTCACTCGACTTCTATGCTAAATTCTTCCATAACGAAGTTTTCAGAAACACGATATCGAATGGATAAACTCCGTTTAAAAACCTCAAAAACCGGGCATTAGACATGTATGTATGAAAGATTATGTATATATATATATCTCTAAACTACGCCCGATGATGATTGGCCGGTCTGAACATAGGCTCTCCGAAATATCGCGCATGTTTACTGACCTACACTCGCATCATGTCACCATTTACTTCCTAAAATATGTTATTGCGCAGCCTTCTGCGCAAAGTTCGTACCGGCCATGATTCATCGGGCTTATTGTACTCAGGTCTCAAATCTAGTCTTGTTTGGGCTTTGTGGTGAAACCTCAAGCGAGACAGGACTACAGTGCTTTAGGCAGATATTTTAACTCTGATTTTGCTTCACTGTCAAAATTACAGTGATCTTTATCATCGTTGCATTATGGTTGCTGTTGCGTTGCTATTTGGGTTGTTGTCAGAGGTAAATAACGCAGCAGATTTGAGTTTAGATTAGTACGAAATCTGTCATTTTCGAAATTCGAATTCAGATTCATGCTCGTATCTTTATAAAGTAAGCCTTTGATAGCTAACCTGTCCTACTGGTTTTGGATCAGTCATCATTATTGCGGGATGTGTATTTAGACTTGAATTTATTCCCCATTCTATGAAACATACAATATTTAGAATATGTAATTACTTCAACCCCATAGCTTGTCGTGAAACCGTTAAAAGGTTGATAAACTCATAACTTACTGGTCCTAGAGTTTACACTAGGTATAACTATCATTCAGTCTACAATAAATAGGCACTACTGGAACTGCTTATAAAACATCCATCCATACTAACTTTAATAATATTATAAATACGAAAGTAACTCTGTCTGATACCTTTCCCGTCTAAACCATTGAACCGTTCGTTATGTTTGACAGGTAGGGTAGCCTAATCTATTTCATTATACAATAAAAATGTTAAATTCGCGTAGACTAGTACAATAAACAACATTCGTCCCAGTTTAATGAGTCTCAATGAAAAATAAGGAACTAAAATTCAAAATACTCTGAATTTGACATAATTTTGACGTTTGCAGACGTTGACATGAACAGTGGTGGCCCAGTGGTAACGGGCAGTTGTAGGTCGTAGGTTCGAACCCAGACAGCCGCTTTACTTTGTGTAAATTATTTCAACACCACTGCTCTCAAAACGGTGAAGGAAAACATCGTGAGGAAACATGTCGAACCAAAAATTCGAAGACATGTGACATCTACCAACCCGCACTCTGCCCTCGTGGTGGATTACAGCCTACTCCCTCTCACAGGGAGGAGGCCTGTGTCCCAGCAGCGGGAACATTATTGGCTGATTATGTTGACGTTTGCCGCAACCGCAGCACTACAAAATGTCAAGTTATATTAGACAGTTGTAATTGCATTTCGTGTGCGGAATGCATGTGATGACAGCGAGCGATGCCAATTCCAAAATAAACAAACATATTTCAGTCTTTATATAGATCGTTATAAATTATTGCAACTACATAAGTGGCTGCAAATATTTATACCTATGGCTATTATGTATACCTAATAGGTCTTTACCTATGAAATTGCCGTTTTGTATGAAAAAATTTAAACGAATTTTTTTCATGCATTTTTTATTTATATTAATCGAAGTAATCACCCATGCAATCAATGCATCTTTGCCAACGCAGTGGCAGTTTATTGATGCCCTTCTTAAAGAAATCAGCTGGACGGGAGGCAACAAATTCTTCAAAGGCATTTTGTACTGCCTCTCGGGTATTGAATTTTTTTCCCGCCAAGAAGTTATCCAAATTCTGGAAAAAGTAGTAGTCTGTAGGCGCAAGGTCTGGTGAGTAGGGCGGATGACGGAGAGCTTCCAACCCCAGTTCTTGCAACTTGGAGACCGTCTGCTGTGCAGTATGAGGTCGCGCGTTGTCGTGCAGGAGCAGCGGAGACGAGCGATTGACCAATGCTGGTTGGAGATGTGCCAGCTTCTCCATCATTGTGTTCAGTTCTTCACAGTACACATCTGAAGTAATGCTCACCCCGTTTGGTAAGAAGCTGTGATGAATCACACCGGCGGGCGCTAGACCACCAAACAGTGACCATCACTTTTCTAGGGGTAAGTTTTCGTTTAGGGCATTGTTTAGGTGCTGAACCAGAATCCAACCAACTTGCTGAGCGCTTGCGGTTATCAAACAGAATCCATTTTTCATCGCAGGTAACAATGCGGTTCAAAATTCCTTCATTTGTGTGTCTGTTGAGCAGTGCAAGGCACGTCTCGACGCGTACTTCGCGCTGGCGATCATTGAGTTCGTGGGGCACCCATTTGTCAAGCTTTTTTACCTTGCCAATTTGACGCAAATGGACCAATATTGTTTTGACGCTAACGTCGAAAGCTGCTGCTAATTCAGCCGTAGATTGTGTATCATCAGCTTCCACAATCGCCTTTAATTCGTCATTGTCGACCAAAGTCTTCGGACGACCGCGAGGTTCATTTTTCAGGTCGAAATTTCCAGAACGGAAGCGAGCAAACCAATAACAAGTGGTGCGTTGGTTTGTAGTGTTAGCTCCGTAAACGTCGTTGATATTGCGTGCCGCTTGTGCCGCGTTGCTGCCACGACGGTACTCATATTCCATAATTACTCGAATTTTTAACGTATACATGATGACGAAAAAGATTGAAATGCGATGAAAATGTAACACTAATCAATAAACAAATGACTACTTTTGGAAAAAAAAATCCATGTTTTTAAAATAAAATTAATTTAAAATTAGAATTCTTAGCCAAACAAAAATTATTTTGATTTGAAATGGCCAGTACTGCAGAACGGCAATTTCATAGGTAAAGACCTAATATAACCTACTCGTATATGCCAGATGAGCTGGTGACGTTAATTTGCACTTTATAGGGAAAACAAACTGCTGTAGACGGAAGACCAGTTGGCATAATAAGTAACGATGCGACAATGTGTACGAGTAAGTACTAAAGTCTGTTTTTTTATTTAACAAACGAGTACTGAGTTGTGTCTCGCACATTTCCGACATTGACAGAGTGAGATGGGTCATTGGTCGGGGTGGGGCCAACGCCTTTGTTTTGTTTTGAAATTGATAGGGCCCGTTCATATTGAATACTTCTAAAATTTACTGTACAGGAGACATGTTCGCCATGACTCACGCACAAACAATATCGTCTGGTTCACTCACTAAAACACGTGCGACACGCAGGTAGTCGATGACTCAACTGAATGTACATGTAACTACAGACAGCGTTTGGTTTGTGTGGAACGGACTTTATGTTGATTACGTGGACCAATAGCAACGCAGTTAAAATTTTCGGTACTCGTTTCTTAAAAAAAATAGACTATAGTCTGTCTTTTTTTTGGTCTTGACAGTCTTACAAACACGGATAGGTACTTCTAAAACGAATAGTGAAGATATAATAATAACACTGATGGTACTGGAGTACTTGAACATAATTTTTGAGTACTAAACACTTAAAAGTACCTAACTTATTAAAATTTATTGAGTAGATAATATTTTTGTGTACTGTGTAAAGAGAAATTAATGAAGATAGTTTGTAAGTAATTCATTCGTAAAATAAAGCAATAACGTTCCACTGAATTAATAGTCACCAGTATTATTATAATATTATAATGATCTGCAGAAAGTAGATAGTGATTGTATTCGAGAAAAACTAGTGTTTAAGACAATGAAGACGTACGATTTATGTCGATGTTAGTAATTACACTATCGAATACTTTATGACAAGTGTCTATGCTTCCTGTTTGCATGTCACATGCAACGATTATGCAATCTTATCTACTGCAACTGTTTTTCTACAAAACATAATAAGTAATTAATTGCCTTACGTAGTGAGTAAAAAATATCCGGTTTTATTATGTAATGGTAATAAAGTGTAAAAAATACATTGTTTTTTAACATGTCACTCTAAGCTGGTATAATAACTATTATTTACTACTGATTTCTTGGCGGTGCTTGGGGTAGGCCTATGTCCAGCTGTGGACGTCTTTCGGCTGAAATGATACGAGTATGATGATGATAATGATGATTAATTTTGAAATGTAAATAGACCATTTCTTGATATTGACATAATTACACCTCCAGAAACAATGATATTATTTAGCCTTCTAATTTCAAATATCTTTTAGGGTTCCAATCTAAAAAGGTACCTTGTAAGATTACTTTTTAAAAATAAATAATTTTGCGGTAATGGGAAGGAACAGGCAAAGCTAATTGTAGATGACGCTATTATCGCTGGTAACCGTCACCTGTCTATCTGTTGAAGGTTTCAAGGATATTATAAAATAATCGCGCTGTCATCCTAATAGCCTAAGAGCCCGTGAACCCCAGACCTTCGTTATTTTATAAAAGCTGAAAGTTTGTCAGCGCATGCTCCCAACACAGGTAAGAACGATGGACCATTATGAAGTTTGGGTAACCGTGGCTTACTTTGCAGGTAAACGGTACTAAAGGTGTGTAAAATTTCGGTCTAAATTCATCAAATAATAAAGTGTGATTTCTTGGTATTACCTTCAGAATATTATTAAAAATCACGCCATTCATTGCCAGACACTTAACACCGTGGTAACCCCTTGCCAGACACCCTTAATGTTCATGCAATTATAATTCTACTTACGTTATAGTATAAAAGCTGATTTTTATATATACCTAATACTTGGGTAATAATTAGATGATGTTTCCTCGTTAGCCAGACATTTTTGATAGTTCCAACCCCTTGCCAGACAAGCATGTAAATCTTAAGAAGAGATGCGTGATTACAATAACTTATGCAAATAAACTTTTTGGCACAGATTTATATAACTAATAATCTGTGTAAATTTTAAAAATATCTTAAGAAATGGCATTCGATGCTACAACTACCTTAAATTATTAAAAATTTAAATTTATTCTGCCAATAACAGGATAGAAGAAATAACAAATAAAATAATAGTTTAAAATTGAATTAAAAATATATTAATGACATTACAAGTTATTATAAAGTACTAGCTTTTTTGCCAGCGGCTTCGCCCGCGTGTATGTCGGAAAATATCCCACGGGAACGTACTACCGGAAATTCCTTTTTTAATGGGATTGAAACTATTAAAAAATAATGTATAATGGTTTAAAGTAGTATTTATACCTGAGACACTTTTCAGTGAATCTCTGACGAAATTTGGCAACTGATCATCTTCGAACCATTTAAAATGATACTGATTATTTTTGAGAACCCAACCATTATTCTCGGGTTAATAAATTGTTGGAATTTGCTGATTTCCAGTATTCCAAATGTAGTTGGCTTGCAGAAATTGTTGTAGCAGCTCGGATTTACGCGGTGGCAGACTGCTAGCATCAAAATTTCTTAGGTTTTTAAGGCTAAACGCTTCATTTATATCTGAGACCTGATACATATTAATGTATAGTTGAAACCGTGCTGCATCAACATCAGTTATCGAACCGACATTGTATACCTCACATATAAACTGTTGAATAATGTCAAAAGTGCTTTGTTGTTCAATATTATTTTCAAATAATTCGTGTTTACCGAATTTAATGAAAGCTTTTTGATACTACTCCGTTCTTTTTAATATTTTATCTTTCCTTTTCGGAAAAATGTGGGATTATAATCACAACCTGTGATCGAATGGAATCCTGGCAAGCTCTTGCAAAAAGATATTCTTATTACGATCACAGGTTGTAATTATAATCTCGCATTTTTCAGAAAAAAAAGGTTGAGGCCTTTTAAAATATTAAATTAAAATAACGGAACAGTATCAAAAAGTTTTAATTAAATTCGGTAAACACGAATTATTTGAAAATAATAATGAACAACAAAGCACTTTTGATATTATTCAACAGTTTATATGTGAGGTACCTATCAATAACTGATGTTGATGAAACACTGCTTCAAAAATTAATTAATACGTATCAGGTCTTAGATATTAATGAAGCGTTTAACCTTAAAAAACTAAGAAATTTTGATGCTAGCAGTCTGCCACCGTGTAAATCTGAGCTGCTACAACAATTTCTGCGAGCCAACTATTTGTCTAGCATTTGGTATAGTGGTAATCAGCAAATTCCAACAATTTATCAACCCGAGAATAATGGTCGGGTTCTCGAAAATAATCAGTGCAATTTTAAATGGTTCGAAGTTGATCAGTCGCCAAATTTCGTCAGAGATTCACTGAAAACTATCTCAGGTATAAATACTACTTCAAACCATTATACATTATTTTTTAATACTTTCAATCCCATTAACTTTTTCACATTTTCACAGAAACTGACGACGAAGAAGACCACGATATCGAATGGAGTAACAGCGACGAAGAAAATGACAACATTGATCATAATGATGATAATTAATAAAATATGTCTTTTATACATTATAATGATAATCTGTAATGTCATCAATCTATTTTTTTATGCTTTATAATAACTTGTAATGTCATGAATATATTTTTAATTCAATTTTTAACTATTATTTTATTTGTTTTTTTTTTTAATAACCTGTTATTAACAGACTAAATTTAATTTTTTCACAATTTAAGGTAGTTGTAGCCTCGAATGCCTTTTCTTAAGATATTTTTAAAATTTACACAGATTATTAGTTATATAAATCTGTGCCAAAAAGTTTATTTGCATAAGTTATTGTAATCACGCATCTCTTCTTAAGATTTACATGCTTGTCTGGCAAGGGGTTGGAACTATCAAAAATGTCTGGCTAACGAGGAAACATCATCTAATTATTACCCAAGTATTATATATAAAAATCAGCTTTTATACTATAACGTAAGTAGAATTATAATTGCATGAACATTAAGGGTGTCTGGCAAGGGTTACCACGGTGTTAAGTGTCTGGCAATGAATGACGTGATTTTTGATAATATTCTGAAGGAAGAAATCACACTTTATTATTTGATGAATTTAGACCGGTATTTTACACACCTTTAGTACCGTTTACCTGCCAATTAAGCCACGGTTACCCAAACTTCATAATGGTCCATCGTTCTTACCTGTGTTGGGAGCATGCGCTGACAAACTTTCAGCTTTTATAAAATAACGAAGGTCTGGGGTTCACGGGCTCTTGCTCTATAAAAAAAAATTGTGTTAGATGGATAAACAACACCAGCGACGATGCGACTCCTAGCGGGACAAATTGGCAGTGTCTCTCCCCATTTACAGAATTGTCAGTAGTACTACTTACTGATCTTTCAGAATTAATCCAACCATAGAAATATGGGGATTTTCGACTGGAGCCATTAATTTGTATTTTGCGATATGTTGATACATTCATCATCTGCCTAGCCTTTTCCCAATGTTGGGGTCGGATTCCAGCCTATCTGGATGCAGCTAAATACTACTATTTTACATGGAGCGACTGCCTATCTGACTTCCACAACCCAGTTACTGGGTAATACGATACCCCTAGGTAAGACTGGTTGTCAGACTTTCGGGCTTCTGACGACCCGTAACGACTGTCAAAGATCCACGAATGACAGCCGGCACCAACGGCTTAACGTGCTATTCATGGCACGGATGGTTCTTGGTATGTAAAGATGGTCACCCATCCAAGGACCAACCGCGGCAAGCGTAGCTGAACCTGATCGATCGACCCGTGCGGCTGTTATTACTTAGCCAAATATGTAGACACATTTTTAACTCGTTAATAAAAATGTATGTGTTGTTTCAGAACGTCTGTGCTGTTCGTGTCCATATCCTTCATCGTGCTGATGGTGATATCTCTCGCCTGGCTGGTCTTCTACTACATTCAACGCTTCAGATACATTCACGCCAAAGACAGACTCTCTGTAAGTATACCAGTGAACAACAACATAACACAACGCATGTTTTCTCCGAAGAATTATTAGCCTGCGTTGGCATCGACGTAAAAATAACATGGCGGGATTTTATCGCGCACTGGATTTTCAACTCTCGGTGTTGAGCCGAGCATTGCAGAGTGCATTCTAACGCGTCGAAAAAACACACTGTTGGATTTTCAACTCTCGACGCTAAGCAGTGTGTTGAAAATCCAGTGCGAAAAAAAATCGCCGCGATATTTTCACGGGTGTATCGAATTGGTATGAATTAAACTGCAGAAACAAAAAGAAAGTGTGTCATTTGTGTAGTGGTCGGACACGCATCTGACGAACCTGAAGTCCTGGGACCTACCACCACCACTTATAATGGCTAGTTTACACAGTGCGAGCTAATGTGCGAGTCGGCCTCCGATTAGCTGCAGTGCAGCAACTCGCACTGTGTGGAGTATCATACGAGTTACTCGCATTTACGAGTTGGACAGTAGCTCTCAGCCGAGTAACTTCAAGATTTTTTGTTTTTGTGCGAGCTAACGTGCAAGTCGGCATACTGAGTAGCTGCAGTGTAGTAACTCGCACTGTGTAAACAGTGTTCGTGATTTACGATTATGACGAAGTTTGAATGGTGTATTGTTTGATAATATTACGGTCAGGAACACTTTGCAATAATATATGAATCATAGGGGAGTCGATCCTTTGCTGATTAATGAGAGTGAGGGAATATGGGCAAAGGGCAAACTTCTAAGTTAGTAAGTTAGTTTATCAAGTAAGTTAGTTAGTTTTAGAATATGGGCCTCACATTACACCCGCTGTCTGAAAGGCTAATCAACACAATTTGATAGGTATAAGACTGTCAAACAATAGCCATTGTGTATTTCTCTCAGCTAGATTTTATCAGTAACATGTCACTAAGCTAAGTAATAACAGCCGCACGGGTCGATCGTTAAGGGTAGGGTCGAGGTTAAGCTTCGCTTGCCCCGGTTGGTCTGTGGATGAGTGACCATGTTAACAAAGCAAGACCCCTCCGTGCCTCGGAAAGCAAGTTAATCCGTTTGTCCCGGCTGTCATTCGTGGATCTTTGACAGGCGTTAAAGGTCGTCAAAAGTCCAAAATTTTGACAACCAGTCTTACCAAGGGGTATCTTATTACCCAGTAACTGGGTTGTGGAGGTCAGAATTAGAGAGGCAGTCGCTCCATGTAAAATACTGGTATTCAGCTGCATCCGGTTACACTGGAAGCCGACACCAGCATTGTTGGGAAAAGGCTTCGCAGATGAGTCTGTCAGGAAATTGTGTTGATTAACCAGACTTATGTTGCATTTTGTATTGTTATTATAATGTCAATGTTAATTAGCTAACATTATTTTGAATTCCAGAAACGTCTATGTTGTGCAGCCAAGAAGGCGTTATCAAAAATACCTGTTAAGAGTTTAAAGACTGAAGATAGGGTAAGTTACGAGCAATTTAACATCAAACGTGTATAATTTACCGACCCATATTAATAATGGAAGCATTATAAACACTAATGGCTAATTCACACTATTATTATTAAGGTGAAAGTTTGTGAGTGTGTGTGTTGTTTGTTACTTCTTCATGCTCAAACGGCTGGACCGATTTGAATGAAATTTGATATGTAGATGGCTATGCCCTGGATAACAAATAGGCTACTTTTAATTACGGTCTTCGCGGGTGAAACCGCGGGGCGCAGCTAGTAATACATAAAAAACACACCTAAGTTTGTTTTTATTTTGTTCGAAAAATAAGTAAAATATGCCTTTATATTATATACAGGGTTAGTTTTCAATGACCAGTCAAATTTTCACAGGGCGTTCTACCCGTGAATAAGAACAACTTTTAATATGGGACCAACTTTAAAATCACGAAAAAAAAAACATCTGTTTCATATAAAAGTTCAATACCTACTCGACCAAAATGTATGAAACAGCTGATTTTTTTTCGTGATTTCAATGTTGGTCCCATAGTGAAAGTTGTTCATAATCATGGGTAGAACACCCTGTGAAAATTTGGCTGGCCAAAAAAAAAAAAAAAATATCTGAAGTAGCAACATTTATGACATTTTCATGGTAATTTTACGACGGTAAACACTGATGTTGTAACATTTTGTAATAGAATCTTTTTATTATTCACAGGAAGTTCAAGGCGACGGCGAGTGCTGCGCCATCTGTATAGAACCTTACAAAGTGTCTGAAACACTTAGATCTCTTCCTTGTAGGTTAGTATTAAATCTACTCATTCAATCGTTCCATAATAAACAGTAATTGCTACAAATGGCTGATATGTTATGATTTACCGAACTTGAAAAAGTACTGGTGATGAAAGTGAGTTGGTCAACAAAATTTAATACATTGCTTCGACACAACGAAGAAGAAGAGCAAAGTGGATGCTACTGATTTGCCTTTGGCTAATTCTTCCTAGTGCATCTGAATGTCAGAGGGTGGTGCCCGAGTAACCATCCCTTCTCTTGCATTTTTTTCTTACGATGAACACTATAAAATAAGGGATAGTAAATTTAATACCGCCCGGTGCAAAGTAGATACTTCGGATCACCCGCGATGTGAATTATTCACCATACAAGAAGATACGAGAGAGGAGCTCGTGGCTAAGTAATAACAGCCGCACGGGTCGATCCACCAGGTTAAGCTACGCTTGCCGGGGTTGTCCGTGGATGGGTGACCATCTTTACATACCGAGACTCCTCCGTGCCTCGGAAAGCACGTTAAGCCATTGGTCATTCGTGGATCTTGGGCAGTCGTTACGGGTCGTCAGAAGCCCGAAAGTTTGACAACCAGTCTTACCAAGGGGGATCGTATTACCGTATTATTGGGTTGTGGAGGTCAGATAGGCAGTCGCTCCATGTAAAATACTCATAGCTGCATCATGTTAGACTGGAAGCCGACCCCAACATAGTTGGGAAAAGGCTATCAGATACGAGTTTCTGCTATAAATTAAATATTTTTGTCTTGTTCCAGACACGACTTCCACAAGAACTGCATAGATCCGTGGTTGCTGGAGCATCGCACGTGTCCCATGTGCAAGATGGACATACTCAAGTACTACGGCTTTGTGGTCAGTCAATTACATTTAACATAATTATTCTTTCTTTATAGATAAGTTTGTAGTTCCCTTCTGCGACCCTTAAAGCGTGAACAGTAAGGTCACACTTAGTTCTAAAAGGGCTGAGTAGTGACCTAGAAATTCTTCTCTATCCACCTATAAAATCTATATCTACCTAGAAAATCTTCTTCTTCCTAGAAATCTTCTATCCTTTGAAATTATTTTGTAATTTGAAAACAATCGAAATCTTCGGTTTGTGAAGGCCGCTGGAATCCGCTGGATAGAAGTACAGGGCCGGTCGATGTGGTGACGCTCGGGGGAGGCCTATGTCCAGCAGTGGACTTCTTACGCTAAAAGATGATGATCAAAATTGATTAAATACAATTTACCCAATCGTCACGTAAGGAAAAAGCGTTATGCCGATGCCCACTCCATGCGGCTCTCTCTCTATCTGTTTCTATTTTAAAGGAGTGTGTGTGTGTGCGTGCGGAACTTCGTTCCTAACATCGCCTGACCGCACACCTTTTTTTTGTGCTTTTCTTTTGTGCATCATACAATGTAATAGGGATGATTCCTGGATAAAAAAAAAGAAATTCTATCCAGTCCGTCAGTCAGATAATAGAAAAATATTAGACACGTATCACGTACACAAAGGCACCACTCGCGATATAATAAAAAGAATTATATCGCGTGTCGCGCCTGTTCAATGGAGCCTTTATCATATTAATAAAAAATACTTAGATAAAACGCATTAAAGTTGGTAAGTGGGGGCTCGTTACGTCACAACTATAACAAACTACGTATAAAATCTAGCAAGGAGTGACGTCATGCCACATTTTAATTCGAATTTAACGCCGTAATCTTTTGATTACGTAAAAAAAAAAAAATGAGTTTAAATTTTTTAATAATCTACAAGACTAAAAAAAAATTTTTAGTCATCATCCCTATTGTGTACTGGTTCAATTAATTAATGATCTATTATTACTTCCAGTTCACGGGCAGCCAGGAGAGCATCCTGCAGCTGGAGGTGGAGGAGGCGCGGTCCCGCGCGCTGTCGCCCGCGCGCAACCGCCACCCACTCACACTCGTAAATGTTATAAATACTTTGTTATATCTATATGTGTACTTGTGATCCAGTATTGGTCCT
Source organism: Cosmia pyralina (assembly GCA_946251885.1). Classification (NCBI taxonomy): domain Eukaryota; kingdom Metazoa; phylum Arthropoda; class Insecta; order Lepidoptera; family Noctuidae; genus Cosmia; species Cosmia pyralina. Next base: position 15,461,871 of record OX276342.1, on the reverse strand, counting down.
AACAAACAAAGCAAAAAGATATCAAGCAATGCTGTAGTATGTTGAGTATGCTGTACTAGTATTCTTGCTAACCCCTGAGCCCGTTTACACGAGGAGAGTTCTAGAGCGACAACTAGTCGGGAACGTCCATGTGTTCCTTTCGAGTCTCGCATAGACCTCCTCGCTTCTCGATGGTCGCTTGTTGTGTATGGGATTGTGTAGTAATTAAAACTGGCTTGGAGTATCTCTGACTGAAATGGTGTGGGTTTTTGTTGTCCTGAAATTGTTTGTTTGCAAATCTGCCAGCAGTTAAAGAATGACTTTTAGGGCAGGAATATACATGCCTGTAGCACGTAGCTGGCATGCCATTCTAACATTCACCAATCAGAAGTTGTTATGGCACACGGCATGCTACTTGCATAGTTTTTTGTAAGTTACAAGCACGTGTATTCTCGCCTTTAGTCATAAACCATTTAAATGGACTAAGGCCGAGATCTCGTTACTAAGTTCGCGCTTTGACTTAGACATTTTCCTGTTTCCATCTTGCACTTGTAGTTTGACAGTTGTGCGACAGTGACAGGAATAACGTTACCCAAAAGGTGTAACTTAAATAACGCACAACTTCTTAAGGGGCCATTGTGCTGTGGGACCAAACCTGAAAACGCGAAAAAAAAAAACGACTGTTCCCTCAGTTCCCTGCATATATGTTCGCATAACTCGTCAAAATGTAGGGAACAGCTGTTTTTTTTTTTTAGCGAATTCAGGTTTGGTCCCATAGTAGAAGTTGTTCATAATGATGAGTACAAGGACCCCTTAAGAGGTTGTGAATTATTTAAGTTACACCTTGAAGATCTCGTCCTAAGCTTTTCCAGTGTCTCTTCGAAAACGTAACTCCCCTTTGAAGTAGCTTGTTGCATATTTATTATTAGGTAACTAATACGAATGCGTATCCCACATACCTATTACATTCGTCTAACCTAGACATTTATATGAACAGTTAACGAGCGACAATTCGTACGAGGAGGCTGGCAGCGAGCGCAGCAGTCGCGCGTCGTCTCCGGACGAGCTGGTGCCGTCGTTGGCGAGGACTTGCGACTCGCCCAGACATGTTAGCAGGTAACTTATTTATTACAAGCCCAGTGCCTGGTGGGGTGTCCCATCGGCGACTTCTCACGAGCATTATGCGATGAGTTTCCAAAAACCGATGATACAATTAATTTTTAGTTATAAATTACGAACTTCCATACAAACTTTCATCCCCTATGTAACCTGTTATGAGGATGAATTTTCAAAAATGCTTCCGTAGTGCTTAGTGTATCTTCGTGGAACTCTATTGCAAAATTTCATGCGTTATTTGTCAGAGAATGAATTAATTGATTTAACATTTTTATTAAGGCGATTGCGCAGTAGTAGCCCGCGATATTAAAATTTTCTTCGCAATTTGCAGGTCATTATTAGGTTCTATGCTGATAAAAATATGTATTTACATAATTTTTACCATAAGAATCATCAATACATCTTTCTAAGTTAGATTGGTTCCAAAATGTCATGATTTCCGAAATCAAACTTGAGGAGAACAAATCTAACTTAGAATGATATATTGATGATTCTTATGGTTAAAAACTTTTTTACAAAAAAATACAACCGACTTCCAAAAACAACACTACAAAGTGAAAAGTAACTATAATTTCGGAAGTTGGTGTCTGGTTAAATGTATTTTCGTTTTTTGCCACCGACTTCCGAAATTAAAGTTATTTTTCACTTTGTAGTGTTGTTTTTGGAAGTCGGTTGTATTTTTTTGTAAAAAAGTTTTTATTTTTCACTTTTTAGTTGTGGTACCTACCCCACACAAATTCTAATACCACTACCTGCAAAACAAAGTAGAACATCATCCATATAAAAGTGGGGAAAAAATACGTATTATTGAAGCTAACTCAAAAACTACCCAAGCAAAGTTAATCAATTTTATATGGGACCAACTGTAATGTGGACCCTCTCGAATAAAACAAAAAAAAATCCGAATCGGTCCAGCCATCTTCGAGTAATCGGGGAACATACATAAAAAAAAAATAATAAAAAAAAAAGGTTCCGACGAATTGAGAACCTTTTTGAAGTAGGTTAAGAATTGTGTAAATACATATTTGTTAAAGCCGCGTATCATATTTTGATCAAGATACAACCTGACACTGACCTGCAAATTGCAAAAAAACGTATTAAAATTTGAATTTGGCGGCTACTACCGCGAATCACCCTTAAGTCTAATCTTTTAGCCAATTCTAAACAACTACATAACCGATTTATATCTACTTCCAGATCGTGCACATCATCCCCTTCGGGCTCACCTCGCGCGGAGACGTCTCGACAAGAAGCCGCGTCGAGCTCAACCGTGCAGGAGTGAGCGAAGTGCCAAACAATAGTGATACAGTGACAGACGTGATGTGTTCATTAATAAATACTCAACAAGAGACAGAGAACCTCCAGTGATGTGACGCTCGGTAACGGTGGACAAGTGATATTTTTCGTAATTAAGGACGTATAGCGTAGGATATTTGGACTATTGGATATTCACCGCAACTCCGCCTAGTCAACGAAATAAGTGTTCTTCCTAACGCTTGTGACCTATCAACAGTTTTGTAATTGAAAAAACATAAAAAAACGACCTCTTTTTATTTGAAATCAATCAAATTGTCGTACTTAATTATTGTTTTTGATTGGTTCGTGATCTCATAAGTTAATCGTATCCTATGTTTCTGCAGTAACTTTCAACGTGTGGCTAAGTAAACGTGTAGTCGTTGTGGTGGCCCTTCTGTTTGTAATTCTAACTCGTGTTTGGGATTTAGGGTATCCGTCCATATGATAATAACTAACACATTAATACAGTTTGTACTGCCTCATCTGCTGTGTTCTGACACTGTGTCAAGCCATAACATGTATGCGCGTAGGTGTGAACATGCAGCAGAGTGTATCCTTTCTACTAAACGTCTATCCTTATAAGGGCTGCTTTGTAATCATCATAACTTTATGATTTAGACGTAAGAGTTTTCTACATCTGTCAGCCATATGAATGATATTTTAAGCTATAAATGTTCAGTAACTGTTATAACTTTGAAAGACTATAATCATATTGATGTGTAAAGGGGGCCATATCGCAACCGAATTCGTTTTTAATGTCAACTTAAATTGTACAGTTTGTATGTATTAACTAAAGTTCTTTTAGAACATTTATATATTTGGTGTAGATACCTATTTCCGCATGGTGCAATGTTTGTGAAACTTTAAACATATAAGTAACACTAATTTCGTGACTCCGAAAATATGTAGTTAATAAAATCTAGTCTGAAGATGTGTCGCTTTTAAATACAGTTAGATATAATTTAAATAAAATAAAATTTATTTTAATTATTTTTGATTTAGTAGTTTGATATAATTCAAATACGAAATTAAAGTACTTTTGAAGCATAAATTGATTGTATGTTCAATTCTGAACTTCCAAAACCCTTAATTATAAATAGGAATGCTCTATACTGTTCTGGATTTCGAATCGAATATACAAACACTTTGAAGAATGTTTCAATTGTAAAAACCCTTGTATAAATAAGAGAGACCGATGAAGCGCCTTTTGCGACTGTAACTACAGTTTCTCGTAATCAAAAGTATCGTGTTCACCGAAACTGTGTTTAAAAGCGACTTAATACGTTCAAACTGTGTTTATCTTAATGAAAAAAAAAAACGTTACTTTAAGGTATTTTAAGTGAGCATTTAAGTTATTATGTTCGAACATAGACAGAGGTACTTAAATCCATTGGATTTTTATATAAAACAAGGAGACTGGTATGTACTTTTTAATAACAGATAATTTGTGTAAAGATGTTTACATTCCCATTCTTGTTCAAGTCGAGTGTTCTGCGTAACTCCACGTGTGAGCATAATGTGTTGAAATAAAAACCAATACAGTATTGAGATTTGTCTTTTATTGTGAACACCCCCTTGCACAAAACGCCTTCTGTCTCATGACAGGCAGAAACTTAGAAATCAAAACAGTAAACACCACGACGATCTGTTGTGGGACTAACACTGGCATGGCCACCATCAGGGATTTTAAGTATAGTACAAGAGCTAGATCAAAGATTTTATCGTAAACTCTTCGATCTAGCTCTTGGACTATACTTAAAAAATTAACTCATTATGTCTTATAAACTAAGACTTGGCGAAAAATTGCGACTAATTAGCGACAAAATTTTGGAGAAAATAGATTTTTGCTATGTGCCCTAGTTTTTGTAGATATAAATGTGGCCAAGCTGGGGAGATGCTCTGCAGATCGGCCACCTATGAACCCTTAGATCCTTTGAACCAGTGACCGACAAATTCTGATATTTGGCGACAAACTTTTTGTGTTATCAAAATTAAAATCCCGATGGTGGCCATGCCAGTGTCAGTCACACCATCAGGTCATCACTTTTGACAGCTCACTTCACCTTATACTCCTACCAACTTATCTGTGAAATGGCAAAAATTGGAACTACGGCCGTGGCGTCCTCTTTCAGTTCACAGATAAGTTGGAAGGACTGTTAAGTTTTCACCGTGAGATTTTAACAGAATACACCGCTGAGAGAAAAGGATGTTGTTTTAGAAAAACTATTTCACCATGTCGGTCTTTCCGTGTTGTTTTGTTTATACGAGCCCTACCTCTTTACATCTCTATTCCTTGTTTTGACAAGAAATAGGTATGTACAGTCCTACCAACTTATCTGTGAACTGAAAGAGGACGCCACCGTCGATGCGTCGACACAATCGAATGACATGCGTCGGCACAATCGAAGACATTTCAACATGACGGCCGTAGTTCCAATTTTCGCCATTTCACAGATAAGTTGGTAGGAGTATAACCATGCTATAACTCAACTTCACATCGAAACTATCTGGTATAGTAAACTCACGCAAATAAGTGATAGTCCTAATTTCGTGATAGTCCGTTTCGTTAAGTTTTAAGAAAGGTTTCGATTATTAGCTATATGTCTTAAAATAGTAGTCCTAAGTAAGTTTACTATCCTAATTACTTATTGTAAAAGAAAGACTGCTCTATTTTCCTAATTGAAATAAAAAAGAAGATTTTACTAAAGTATCGAAGTTTTATTACATATTTTGTTTTATCACGAAAATGGATGAGTTTACCCTACTGCCAAATATTACTTTCCTATAAGGTACTCTCCCCTACGAATATGATACAGCTAAACGTATGGAAATGCTAAATTTGGAAAATTGGTTGTATCTTTGCAGCCAGTTATGATAATAAGAAATAGGAGCCTCAGCCTCAACACATTATCTCCGGGTGTTCTCGTCTAGCTAACGATGAGTACTTGCATAGATACAATCTTGTAGTCGGGATATAAACCATCAGCAACTTGCTCTAAAATTCAGTCTTGTAGAATCGCTAGACAACAGCAGCAGATCACAGCAGGTCGGTAGGCGTGGTTTGCTTGTAGACTTGCTTTTTTCATTGTTATTTTATTTTGTTGTCCTTTGCGTCATGTTAACCGCAAATAAACGTATTTACTCTCTTTCTTTCTTTTAATCGGAAGTGCCGTACTAGGTATCAGCCCGACCTAGTTCTCTAAAATGGAAAAATCACATTGTAGGTACTGGGATCGATCCACCATTCATCACTGACAGGACTATTGTTGCCATTAAGCCTGATAGTGGTGGTGGATCGAGTTGAGCCGAGAGCGGCGCGCAATGATAATTGACATAACGGTCCCGCATGAAAACCAAGAAAGATAAACAAATCAAGGGCACGCTAGGTTGTCGACATGCGGGATGTGGACTCGGCGATCATTGTGCCGATAGTCGTAACAGCCAATGGCTTAATTGCCAAGAGCCTCGTCCAACCAACACCTACGGAGAGTCTCGTTGGGGCTTGATTCAGAAAGCGGTAATTCTGGACACAGCTCGCATTGCTAGGTTCCTCTCTGAAGCCCTGACCGTGTCCCCGATACTGATGGGCTAGACTATATTTTATATTCTAATATTTAAAAATATAATTTTAAAGCAAAATTATATATATTATAATTAAATAAAGGAAATAGGAGTCACGACCAACACCTTATCAGCTTGTTTACCTCTCGTTAAGCAGATTCCTCTCTAGAGCCCTGACAACCGCACAGCTATTCATAACAGTTCGATTCATCTTAATATATTAATTCTTCTGTACGTGTTGGTCACCTAACTTCTCTTAGGAGAAGTTAGGTGACCAACACGTACCCATTACCCCGGGACCCATTTAGATGAAATTTTGTGTGTATATTTCAATGGGTTCCTGGGTGGTTTGAAAACATAATTGGACCCAGTAGTTGGCGCTGCAGTCAGGTTGTAGGATCGTTCAGACAGGACAACGTCTGTTGGGTCCGCTAGTTTATTTATAAATTAACCCAGCGTCTTACGATTCACTATCGTATTCAATGACTAATAAGGTTTAGGGGGAACGCTACAAAATGCCTTTAGTGATAATAAGTACGTAACATAAGTGCTACTTACTAAAAAATGCAAATAAAAAAGGATAGCAGCTGTATTTATTTTTAAATAACATAATATTATGTATTCCTTATTTCGAAAAAAAAATGCGAATTCATACTTTGGTTGTGTGAACCGCAGCATGAAAAAACGCGGTACTTATCTACACGAGCGAAGCTAAACGAACTTAGTAAATTTTTATGGCTTAAAGGTCATATTTGACCTGGTTCATGAAAGGCTGTCAAACGTCCGAACAAAACGCCCAATGACCTTTTATTAGACAAAAAAAAAAAAAAATCTAATGAAAAACACGTTTTTAATTAAAAAGGATATTTATTGACATCTAAACGTGATACAGAGAAACGCCAATACATTATTTACAAGAAAGTATAAAACAAGATCTTTAGTGAAGTAACAAGTCTGTTACAATAAACATACCATTTTTTTTTCCACAATAATAACTTATAAAAACCAGAAAAATCACAATTTTCACAATGAACCGACATCCACTTCGAAAAGGTGGAAGTTACATTAAATTCCCACTATAAAATACACATTTAAAATCAATTTATTTGATAAAACGTTATTTCATTAGGTACATATCATATACATATCTGATTAAATAACTTTTTCTAGGATTACAAAGACAGTATTTTATGAGATACATTCTGGTATATTAAATTGTTTTAAAACTTATCTCCAGAAGTAATTGATTGGAATCTAGAGGAAAATGTACAATTTACTTTAGTTACGGTCAGCAACAGCAGTCGATTAACATATCCATACCAAGCCTCCGCTATTACAAGTCTTCCCATAAAGGGCCCCACACATTATAGTCCGTCCACTCAAAAAAACTGGCAGTCCATTTTTTATGAGTGGACCGCCTATTGGAGGACTGGCCCTTAAGTCACTCAACAGATTTCTTTAATTTATTTTACTGATTATTTTGAAAATTTTATTGTTTTCTGTTAGAGACTTTTTGCTGACGGTACACACACTTATTTATGATTAATTTTATACCTAGGCAAGTTGAATAAAAATAAAACTTGCAACACAACTAAATCCACAAAACATACATAATATCAAACACTAACAACAATATATATACAATATACGATCGCTGGAAACAAAAATAGCAATAACTCGCTGTTTCGTTAAATAAAACTTATCAGTCTTATTATATACAAAGCTTTTAAATTACTACATCTTACATTCAATATACACTACGGCCGAAATATCTTGGAAAGTCTGAACATAGGCACTAAGAACTTTCGCGCATGTTCTCTCACTCACACTCACCTCAAATCACCATTTGGTTACTAAAAAATGTTACTGCGCAGCCGTCTGCGCGAAGTTCGGACTTGCCAAGATAAATCAGCCGTAATGTACGTAATATTAAAAATTCTATTCTACAATTAGGAATTTATCCGGAGGACTAAAAATAATCTATTGGTGGATCTATTTATTACAAAAAGGTATTTTCTTCTTATATCTTACATTATTTCGGAAAAAGTAAAATTGCTTAGAAGTCTAAACGCAATACAGATTTTCCGTGCTTATAATATTATGTATGGATTATTACTACATAATTATCATTTGAGCAAATAAAAGAAAACAATATGCATTGTTAAGGGCTGATACAGGATAATGTAATTCATCTTAAGTTTATAGAAATTTCCTTACGGGATGAGCAGACCCACACACCAATATTTATCATTACTTTCCTGCTGCAGCCTACGGCTACATGAATTCACATTGTTTACAACTGGCTGATAATAAAATATGACGCTATCAGAATAAGAAAAAGATTAAACGATTTCGATATCGTTTTAGCAATGAAACTAAACTGAGCCGCGACATCAAATACATATTTATAAAGTCAGTATTATTTCGACTGCAAAATAACATTTGTTAGTCTAAGCATTGTACACACGGCTACATATTAAGCTATACATTTCCAGTATAGCTGATCTCGCATTGTAAAGGATTTCCGTACAAGGTTAAATAAATTTAACCGGTGAATCTTCAGCGACATGATGGGTATCACAAGTTGCAGCTTATTACGTGGTCAACGGCCGCTGGTAATTATTAAATTACTTAAAAATTAAGAGTTTAGTAAATAATTTATTTTTAGGATTCCATACAAAACAAATTTTCACAGAGTTTGTAGTGTTAAATATTGTGCGGAGGTAAGGAACTCTTCGTGTGCGTGTACAACTCGCACTTGGCCGGTTTGTTTTATCGTCATTAGTCATCGATGCCCATCCCGTCTGCCGAGTTTAGCTAGCTAATTTAATTTGACCCAGTGTAAGCCCTTATTTCTTCAGCGTTTTCATACACTGCTCGATTGCTCACCCCTTATCGTCGCTTACTAAGGTTGGTCGGTGTCGGTGCGCGCGCCGTTCACCTCGAGCGCGAAAAACGCGTCGAAGTTAAACTGAGATCATTTGTCCCACAGGCCAGCCTCCTTCATCTTAGTGTGGAAGTATTTCTCTAGGGTGTTCGCGCATCTGGTGAATGAGAAATTAGATTTGTCATGTGTTTGTAAACTCGTGGCTAAGTAATAACAGCCGCATGGGTCGATCCATCAGGTTAAACTACGCTTGCCGGGATTGGTCCGTGGATGGGTGACCATCTATACATACCAAGACCTCTCCGTGCCTCGGAAAGCTAACGTGCGTGGCCATGCCAGTGTCACTGATACGAGCATGAGCTAGTAATATAAGTATTAGGGCATTCCGACCAAAAAGGTTAGAACTGCGACCAACTACGCGCGAGCCGAGCGAGCGATGCCACGGCAGCGGCCGAATTTGGTCGCAGTAACAAAATTAGGAATCCTGACAGTTTTCATATAACTATATTACGGTAGATAGCTATGTAACAATAATTATCACGGCTACAACCACCTTATTGCTTCAGATATATAGAGTGACTGGTAATTAGTGACCGATACTTAAACACATGATTGTACTCATGATAACAAACAACTTTTAATATGAGACCAAACCTGAAATCGCAAAAAAAAATCAGCTGCTCCCTAAATCTATGTTCGCATAACTAGTCAAAATGTAGGGAGCAGCTGTTTTTTTTTCGCGATTTCAGGTGTGGTCTCATAGTAAAAGTTGTTTGTTATCATGAGTACAATCATGTGTTTAAGTATTGGTCATTAATTACCAGTCACCCTATACATACGACATTTATCTGATAACGCACAAACCTGTAGTAATCAGTATCAGGTGAGTTGTAAAGCCGGCAGTTGGTGAAGATCCTCGTCATATCAGCTATGAATAGGCGCTTTGACACGTAGTACCGCGCTTTAAGACGCTCGCCCATTGTGCGTAAATCTGAAAAAGTAGCATAAATTGAGTTATAGCCTCTTTCGGCAATGACTACCGAGATGACGAATAATAGAGAAGTATGGAAAAAAAGGACATGTTGCGCCGACCCCAAATAGATTGGGATAAGGGCAGGAGAATGATGATGATGACTTGTTAAAATTTCAGCTTTCTAGGTCCAAGGGTTAGGGCTGGGCGTTGATGAGTCAGTCAATCAGTCAGTCAGTCAGGACTTCTCTTTTTATTTATATACATAGATAGCTTCTGTCAAATAATAGAGAAGTATGGAAAAAAAGGACATGTTGCGCCGACCCCAAATAGATTGGGATAAGGGCAGGAGAATGAATGATGAGCCTCTTTCGGCAATGTTTACTTGATGTTAATGTTAAAAAAGGTAGAAAGTAAAGAAAGAAAGAAAATAAACTTATTACAGGGTGTATCAGAAAGGTGTGGTCAAATTTAAGGGTGTGTGTAATCAACTGTTTCGTAAAAAACTTCAATACCTATTCCACCCAAAGGACGTAATGGATGGATGGATAAGGATGTAAGGGACGGCTGATTATTTTTTCGCGATTCCAATGTTGGTCCCATGGTGAAAGTTGTTCAGTTTGATGGTCTGTACCATAGCCTTAAATATGACCACACCTTTCTGGTACACCTTGTGTAAGAACACAAAAGAACATTTAGATGGGCGATATTAATGGCCTTTTCTGTTTTTTAGAAAACGGGTTAAGAACCATATAAATTAGCCACTTTATTTATAAACGTTCTTTACTTTAAGGACGCTGTTACAAATGGGTAGTCAAATCATTACTTTTTTACACAAAAGTATGTTTGGGTAGGCCACCCAAAAAACAAAAAGTCCTTTCAATTAGCCGACGTTTGCCGGACGGACGGGGACGGGCGGTTACACGTTCAAAGGGTTAAATAAAATGCTTTGCATTCTTAAAATGTTTTTTTCCCGAATTGTTGATAGATGTGCATGGTACTATTCTGAACTATAAATATAATTTTAAATAGGTACATTTTCTCAATAAATGTACCGGAATCAAAATTTTTACTTCGGTACATTTATTAAGAAACTATACTTTTATAGTTCAGAATCTTACCTTGCACATCTATAACAATTCGGGCAAAAAACATTTTAAGAATGCAAAACATTTTATTTAATAAACATACTTTTGTGTAAAAAAGTAATGATTTGACTACCCATTTGTAACAGCGTCCTTAATAAACGTTTATATATAAACGTTCTTCACTTTAAGCAACATTTATTTTTATTAAAGTGTGACTTGATTTAAAACTAAACTTATGCAGATCTTCATCATTCATCTGCCCTTATCCCAATTTATTTGAGGTTAGAGCAGCATGTCTTCTTTTTCCATATATCCGCACGGGTCGATCGATCAGCAAGCTACGCTTGCCACGGTCGGTCATTGGATGGGTGACCATCTTTACATACCGAGACCTCCGTGCCTCGGAAAGCACGTTAAGTCGTTGGTCCCCGCTGTTATTCTTGAACATTTGACAATCGTTACGGGTCGTCAGAAGCCCGAAAGTCTGACAGCCACTCTTACCAAGGGGTGGTTGTGGAGGTCAGATAGGCAGTCGGTCCATGTAAAATACTGGTATTCAGCTGCTTCCGGTTAGACTGGAAGCAGATGATTCGCCCCCTTATCTTTCACACAGTCCATCCAATGTTTCTTTAGTCTTCCCTTACTCTTATAGCCATCCACAAGACTTGTGTAGGTTTCGAGATTGATGCTAAAGCATCGTTTTAAAATTAACGGCAAAACTTACCCATGGGATATTTGATGTGATCATAGTAATCTGGCACTTCAGACTTATCGACCGGCTTCAGGAAGGGCCAAGCTGTTGCATGGTTCTTGACCTGCAAACAATAATAAAATAATTTATTTTCTTATCTAAATGGGTGACGATAGTCTGCCCAATTTCTCTGTCTTGACTCTTGGATGCCTTATTCGTGGCCTTCATTACAGTAGTCACACCCTTTCTACCCATATCATCTTTCACGCACAGCAATCCATCCATCGTTTTATAGAAAATGTCACAAATAATGATTAATCTTTTCAACTCATACAACGATTCTTATCACTTGTCTGTCAGTTTGATAGATCCGTTATTGTCACTTGTCAATTCGTTTTTTTTTTTTTTTTAATACAAAATGTGCAACGAGATGAAACGTAAAACTGATTTTTCATTTTGAAATATTTTAATTATGTGTTGTTTTAAAAATAAGATAAATATATCAATCTACTCCTAGTAATGTATTCTCAACTTTGGAAAATATTTTAAATCCTTTACATTAACTCTTTTTTTTGTACAAAGTAATGTAAGGATCTCGCCTTGATTCTTTGTATACCGTGTACACTAGTAGTTGCGGTAGTGTGGCGCATCATTTCAGAGTAGACATAAACTTGTCATTTTTCGTGTCAGTTTCAGGCAGATTTCGCAATTCAAGTGTTGCTACTGACGTGCTCAACCGTACAACTGATTAAAAATCATAGTTACCCCATGCAGTATGTTCCTGAGCGTGGCGGGGTCAGGTTCTGGCTCGTGTTCTGTCACATGCGGCCGTGTGGCGCCGCGCCAGCCTGTCTCGCGCAGACCTGGGATGCACTCGGTCGGGATGCTGCGGACCTACAACCGGACAATATTTTGTTAAGGAATTGGTTAGGATGTAATAAGTTTTTTTTTAATTGCTGACTGGACCTGCTCTTGACCTCGAACACGCCTGATGGAAAGCGAAAGATGAGGTCTACGATGGAACGAGCGTGCCCAGATGATGCCTGATAGAGGGGATAGAGGTTTTGGCCTGGACCTCACCCTGGGTAAAAGTTGATGAAAAAAAATGTTTTTTTTTTAATTTATAGTTTCTAGGATAATTGACTATAGTTGTTGTATTTTAGCACAGCAATAGCGGTCATTGCCCTTTCCCTAATGCCGCTTCAAAGACACCAGAAACAATCCAAGTTTCATTTTTCATTAGTTAAAAATGGTGAGGATCACGATAGATGTCGATTCAGGTCTTTACCGGGCTTTATATCCGTTTTTGAAATGAAGATTGCGAGAATTTGTTAATAAATGTAGGTGGGTCAATGATCGCGATTGCCACAATAAAACGCAACAACTATAGAATTGTGGTTTCTTATTTGAAATCTTTATCGAAGTTGGGCTAAGAAATGTTTTGTTCTACTTACCCCTTCTTTGAAGCATGTCATTCCAGGGTGAATTTTTCTGACATCTTTCTGCCGCATATCGATCAGCTTTTTCACGATCTGTTAAATAGATCATAGTCACTAATTAGGCAAATAATTTCTTGTGAAATTGTTTCAGCTGTAAGATGGTTGTTCTAAACGATCTTAAGAATAAGAACAAACCATCAACCATTAAAAAGTGGAGAGGATGCGGTTCCCGATCAATCTGCCTAGCCTTTTCCCAACTATGTTGGGGTCGGCTTCCAGTCTAACCGGATGCAGCTGCATACCAGTATTTTACATGGAGCGACTGCCTATCTGTCCTTCACAACCCAGTAACTGTGTAATACGATACCCTTTGGTAAGACAGGTTGTCAGACTTTCGGGCTTCTGACGACCCGTAACGACTGTCAAAGATCCACGAATGACAGCCGGGACCAACGGCTTAACGTGCTTTCCGAGGCACGGAGGAGTCTCGGTATGTAAAGATGGTCACCCATCCACGGACCGACCCCGGCAAGCGTAGCTTAACCTGATGGATCGATTCCCGTACAATATAATATTTATGTAGGAGGGGGGGCGTGATGAGAGAAACACTTTCAGAATATCTTCGTTTATTTTGGCTTTTTAAACACAAATTACAAAATTTTTCTCCGCCATTCTCTGTCTCCTTTAAACACTCCCACCTATCATTCACTCATCTTACGTTCCATTCTACCAATGAATTTAATGTTTCACTTCACGATTCACTTTAATTATTTTAATTTTAAAGTAAATAGGCCCAGATTTATGTCACCAAGTGTTATGTCTAGGAGTTTGTGCATACGCGACGTTTATCCATGATACAAGCAACAAAGCCTAGCTACAAAAGCTATTTAACCCTTTGAACGTCGCATGAACACCTGGGTGTGCATAAGGAAACATCCTTTATATAAAAGGTATATAAGCTTATATCATATATATGTAAACGTAAAAAAACATCATGCGATGGAATAAAATCATCATCAGTAGTTGTGAACCTTTAAGGTTCGCAACTAACCCCCCCCCCCCCTCCCCTGGGGTTTTGGGTTCATAAATTAGTACATTGTTTACAGTCAAAGGGTTAAATGATTTATGTTTCCTACCTCCTTCTGCCGGCGTATGATACTAGTAAACTGCGTGTAAACAATGCGCGGGTTTAGTTCGCAGTGCATGAGGGTGGCGCCCTCGTAGTCCTTTATGTAACCCTGGTACATCGCGCGCGGGAGTTTGATGTCCTTGCTGAAACCTTGCTTCTTGAAGTAGCCTACAGTAGAACAAAACATTTTGTAAGTTTAGGCACAGATTAATAGGTAAACAAAAAAAAAAAAAAAAAAAATTGATAAATAGGTTAGGTTAATAGGTTTAGGTTTAATACAGATGGGACACTCCGCAGTTTAGGTATGAACCTACAAGTACGCGGCGGACTCATCTCATTTTGTCAATTCAGTGTGGGCTGCCGCGCATCGGTCGGCTCGCACGTTAGTTCGATACTCACTCACGCGTCGCGTCGTAAAAGAAGACAACCCTAACGAGTCAGAAGGTATAAGTTACGCGATAGAAAGAGAGGCACCTTATAGGTGAATATAACTGTAGGTAATGAAGTGTTGTGCGACCTGAATTGCACTTTATTGTGTCGTAGCAATAATCGCTTTTTATTTAAACGATTTTGCGGAGTGTCCCATCTGTATTCATCTGTGGTTTAGGGCGAAAGAAAGTTTAAAATGGATTTTTTTCTATTTACATAACCTTAGGCCTCTATCCCGAAAAGGTAAGACACCACAATTTACTAAAATAACAGCCACATATCCCGCCCGCACTATTTTTGGTTTTCGCTTAGCGTTCTTTCTGTTTTTTTTTTTGTTTTTGCTCTGCTCCTCAGGGACGTAGCGTGATGTTAAATACCCTAAAAACATCCTCAAGAATTGAGCTATCAAATGCAATAAGAATATTTCAAATCCGACTGGTAGTTCTGGAACTACCAGAGTTGAGTTGAGTTTGTTTTGTTTGTTTGAACGCGCTAAGCTCTGGAGCTTAGCGCGTTCAAACAAACAAAACAAACTCTTCAGCTTTATTATTGGTATAGTTATAGATTTTTAACTCAAGAACGGCTGCACCGATTTTTACGATCTTTGGTTTGTTGGATTTGTCGGAAATCAGAAAAATTCACGAAAACTAAAATTATAAAGAAAATTCGTTTTCTCTTATATGAAAGGACAATTACAACGTCTGTCGGGTCAGCTAGTTTAGTATAGATAGATAATACTAACCGATTGCGAACTCATCAGCGAAGGTAAGGAAGTGCAGTATATTGTTCCGGATGTGGTGATCCTTCAGATGGTTCATGAGATGTGTGCCGTAGCCTTTCACTTGCTCGTTTGACGTCACCGCGCAGAATACTATCTCGCTGAAACCCTGTTGGAAAGACCACATTGATTAAACTATTTATGACATTTTAACTAAATAATTATTTATTCAGTTATACCATAGACACATCACGAGCGATCAGAAGATGTAGATTAACATCTATCAATAAATCATGGATATAACTAAAGAACCTTCCAGGAGCCGTACTATGACGTAATCGCGAAAAAAACACCCGCTGTTCAGTACATTTATGTTCGCATAATTCGTCAAAATGTAGGGAATAGCTGATTTTTATTTCGCGATTTCAGGTTTGTTCCCTTAGTAAAAGTTGTTCATAGTGATGAGTACAATGACCCCTTAAAAGATTGCCACTGTTTACACTTACACCCTGTATAATATCATGTAGATAAGAAAGAATATTATCACGAAAGGAGAGAGAAAATACTTAAGAAAGTATTGATTTACTTGCCTGTGCACTAAACGTTCTGAAGCAAATCCCTCCGATCGGCCTGCCTTCCTTAATAAGCGCAAGCGTTTTGTGTTTGCTATAAAGAAAACGTGACAAACAATTAATTATCCAGCTCTAACAAGATCACAAGAATATTAACTCCAACTTTTCTATTATCATCATCTACCTAGCCTTTTCCCAACTATGTTGGGGTCGGCTTCCAGTATAACCAGGTGGAGCTGAATACCAGTATTTTACATGGAGCTATAGCAAACCTAGTTGCTGGGTAATACAATACCTCTTGGTAAGACTGGGTGTCAGACTTTCGGGTTTCTGATGACCCGTAACCACTATCAAAGATCCACGAATGACAGCCGGGACCAATGGCTTAATGTGCTTTCCGACGCACGAAGGGGTCTCGGTATGTAAAGAGCCAACTCCATTTTTTTTTATTATAACAGACAAAATTAAGAGAATTAGCCAACGTTCGCACGGACGTAAAAATATCGCGGCGATTTTTTTTCGCGCATTGGATTGTCAACGCTCTGCTTAGCGCTGAGAGTTGAAAATCCAACAGTGTGATTTTTGACGCGCTGGGATGCACTTTATTGTTGTTAGGTTGGATTCTCGAAGCTCGGCTCAACACCGAGGTGAAAATCCAGTGCCCGATAAAATCCCGCCGCGATATTTTCACGTGTGAACGTCGGTTTAGTGTTTAGTAAATAAAACTTACGGATCGAAAACTAATTGCGAAATGTACTCCTTAGTCATCTCAGGTAGCTGATGAGAGAATACGTTGTGAAGACCTAAAACAAACCAGTAATAAAAAACAAAAATAAACTTAAATGTGTCCTATAACACTGAGGCTGCACTGGCTGAAAATAAAAAAATAAATTAAATTTAATATTAATTTTTTTTCTTTCTTAAAAAAAAGTAATGATTTCATACCTATAAGCCACAGCATGGTCTGTTTGTTCACGGGTCCAGTGAGAGAGTTCCCGATCACGTGAAATTCGATGAGCTTGCGTTGTTCTTCTAATTTAGCTGCTTCATCGCGAGGCGCTTGCATTTGAAATAAAGCCTAGAATATAAAACATTTATTGCTCACAAATTATGTTCAAGTACCCGCACAAATCTTGCACGAATCCTGTTAAAACACTCAGTGTAAAATAATAAAAACTTGTCGAAGGCATAACCCCCTCCTTTTTTAAGAAGTCGGTTGAAAATAATGCAATCTTTTACTTACAAGCGAAATAAGAGAGTCAATAAATTGTGGTGTCACTTAGTTTTGCTTGAAAAATTTGAGTCGAAAAAAAAAATACCTGAATAGTATCGATAATTTTTAGTACTTGAGTAGTATTCTCTTGGTTCGGCATTCGAGTATTATAGTTTGACCCATACCGCTGTACCGCGCCTTAGTAATGCGCGGCGAGGCGGGGGCCGTGAGCGTCAACGAATGAGCGGCCTGCACTGCCTCCTCCCTCCACTCTCGCCACGGACATACCAAAGCCGCGGTACAGCGGTATCGGTCAAACTATAGTAATACTTTGGATTTAATAACTGAATTCGATACTTTTTTTCAATTCCCGATTTGTATTGAAAGTTTGGAGTCGATACCAGAGTAGAATCAATACTTACACTTTTGATTCGATTCCTAAGTAGTATCGATACTTTTCATTCGATACCCGATTAGTATCGACACTTTTGACTCGATATCTGATTAGCATCGATACCATTTCCCTAAGCCCTAAATTATTATAAGGCTGCGTTTCCACCAGAAATGAGCGAGGATGCGTAGCGAGGGATGTGTGTAAACTAACCAATAATAGCACTAGCTTAGCTCAAGCTATGATAATGAAGCGATATTATTCGTTAGTTTTATACACATCCCTCGCTACGCATTCTCGCTCATTTCTGGTGGAAACGCAGCTTTATTCTCATATTAAGATGTTATTTCGCATGTGTAATACTCACATCAGGTCCACACATATAGTTGGGGTCGGTGATGGTGGCGACAATATCTGCGACAGTACGTTCGCTGACGTCATCAGCGGGTTCATCTACCATGCGCCTACGCTTGGCCGCGCCAGCACTCGGTGTATCGCCTCCGCGTTTACCGCCTTCTGTTTTTATGGAACCTGGTGACGAAGTTATTAATTAATACACTGGGCAAATGACTACTAACAAAACTACAGTTGGAACTCGTTAGTTCGTACTTAGAAGATTACAGCAGGTGCTATTATGTGGTATATAGCAGGTGGCGTTCTGTATTTTCTGCCTACCCCCATGGGAAGAAAGCGTGAGTTTATGCAAGTAACCACCGTTTAAGCACCGGAAAGTTTGCCGATGGTACGTACGTCTGATTTAATAAAACTTCAGAGTGGCTTTCAACAGACTGACGTTTATTAGGAATGTTCGAGAACATCACACAGATACACGAATAGATAGCAGATGGCGCTAGTAGTATGTAGACATAAGTATGTAGTTTGTTTTGGTACCCATTTAACATGATTGATATGAGTGTTCCCCTGAATAATATTCACAGCGTTTCACAATTAGGATTCTGTTCACGTTATCATTCCTCACACAATCCATCCATCCTTTCTGTGGCCTTCCTCTCCCTCTCCAACCATCAACATTTATTTTCATCACTCTTTTAGTCACATGCGTGTCGTCCCTCTTCACCACATGCCCATACTAAACCAAACGATTTCCTTTCAACTTTTCTGTCACTGGCACCACTTTCAAACTTTATTAATTTTCGCCACTCCACAGATATAACTCAACATTTTCATCTCCGCTGCATGTAATCGTTTTTCATCCGTTTACTTCACGGCCCAGCATTCCGATCCATACAGTACAGTACCAAGTTCGGTGTTATTTGATGGTTTATTCTCATCATAACATTTTGTTTTAAAAAGTATTTTACCTGAAGAAAGCGTGACCGTAGTGAAGCCGTCCTTGCTATCTCCCGAAGCAGTCACGCGTTCGAACTCGCCTCGCCTACCAGCTGTGAAAGTAAATTGTATGTCATCATCATCTGCCTAGCCTTTTCCCAACTATGTTGGGGTCGGCTTCCAGTCTAACCGGATGCAGCTGAATACCAGTATTTTACATGGAGCGACTGCCTATCTGACCTCCACAACTCAGTAACTGGGTAATACGATACCCCTTGGTACGACTGGTTGTCAGACTTTGGGGCTTCTGACGACCCGTAACGACTGTCAAAGATCCACGAATGACAGCCGGGACCAACGGCTTAACGTGCTTTCCGAGGCACGGAGGAGTCTCGGTATGTAAAGATGATCACCCATCCACGCACCAACCCCGGCAAGCGTAGCTTAACCTGGTCGATCGACCCATGCGGCTGTTATTACTTAGCCACGAGCTCCTCGAAAGTAAATTGTATTTATGCAGCCATAAAAAAAAAAATACAAAACGAACAATAATGTTCCCAGCTAAGTATTTTAAGGAGGATGCGCTAAGGTAGCCCGCGAAATTCAAATTTTCTTACGTTTTTGCAATTTGCAGTCAGTGTCAGGTTGTAAGTTGATTAAAATATGATTCGCGGCCGTAGCTAATATGGCTTTACAACTTCATAAGTTAGAATTGACCTCAAACCTCATGATTTCATGAAATCGCTAGATTTGAGGTCAATTCTAACTTATGGAGTTATCGCTGTCACTGTGGCGAAGTTGTCAACAGCCTCGGACACCACGGCCTGTCTTGCAGCCGAAGTGCGGGTCGCTTTGCGCGGCACGCGAACATCAATGACATCATCCGACGAGCCCTTGTCACCGTCGGCGTTCCAGCTGTATTAGAACCCAATGGCTTGGCACGCGACGATGGCAAGAGACCGGACGGCATGTCTTTATTTCCATGGAAAGTGGGAAGGCCCTTAGTGTGGGACGCAACGTGCGTTGATACTCTTGCGCCATCCCATCTTCCTGGCTCGGCGTGCTGTGCTGGCACTGCTGCTGCGGCTGCGGAAAACCTCAAGCGGCAAAAGTATAATAACCTCGGTAATTATATTTTCGAGCCGTTTGGGGTTGAAACCCTTGGGCCGTGAGGTCCGTGTGCTCATGGTTTATTCAACGAAATCTCCAAGCGGCTGGTTGACACTTCCCGTGACCCAAGGGCTTGCTTTTACCTTGGCCATAGGCTTAGCATTGCCATATAACGTGGCAATGCCGCCAGTCTCTTGGGTACTTTACCAGTCGACAACGATGCGGAGGAATTTTTCGATGCCATATTTTAGTTTTTTACTTATGGGGTTGTATTGCTGATTCTAATGATTATAATTCTGTAAAGCCATATTAGTTACGGCCGCAAAAAAAAACGTAAGAAAATTTTAATTTCGCGAGCTACCGTGGCGCATACAGGGTGTACAAAGACCGATCACGAAGCCGTCATCTGTACATTCTGTACATCAAACTAAGTAACTTAGTGCAAAAATAATTGATGGGAAACGACTTTCAATTTTTGGTGTGAAAATTCGTTGTTTACAGTAGTGCGCGATGTATGTCACCGTATAATTACGAACTTCGTTAGTTATAATTATCTCGTGAGATTGTAAACTGTTGATAAATTGTGATCGTACCATACTGCTTACAATATAACGTATTAATTTTCGATAGTTTATAATCTATCCATATTAAACCGTCAAATTGTAAACGAATCCTGCACTTACCGACAGGGTTCACAATCGGCCCGATTTTATCACTCGTAAAATTGTGAACCGTCTCCAATTGGTTGGCCTTAAGCTCGTTCTGTGTCCATAGAGTGAAAACAAACACAGGAGTCAAATAAAGGAAATGCACATTTAATTGTTTGAGATCAAGTATGTCAATCAATATTTTTTTTTTAATAAACAATATTAATAATCAAAAACTAGGTACGTTACTGGTTATGTTCAGCGACTAACATTATTTGTTGTCACTGAGCCAACCTAGCCACAAATATCATCTGTTTGTTTAGGTTCGGCGACAAAAAAAACGAATGACAGATGACAGCCAAAGATTGCGGCGCGGGGCACATGTTGTTGTTCAACCAATCAGGGTGTAAGGTACGTTCCGCCGCATTCATTTGTATGATGCCAGTTCACAATTTGACGGTTTGACATGGATAGATTATAAACTATCGAAAATTAACACGTTATATTGTAAGCAGCATGCTACAGTCACAATTCATCGATAGTTGACAATCTCACGAGTTAGATTATAAACTAACAAAGTTCATAATTATATGGTGACATATACATATAACACACAAAACATTTTGCTTATAGGTGCACGCTGCGGTAGAGGGATCGTGGGAGTATTTAAAGTTAAAACTTGTTTTCGTAAAAAATCGTCAAAAAAAAAAAATTGGAACTTTGAACTTCAATATTTCGTACTGGTTACGGAAACCAACTTTTTTAACCTCCTGGTTCTCAGGCCCAGTACACAAAAAAAAAATGGTCATAATAACAGCAAGACCAGTAGTGACTCGGCTTTGTTAAGAGTAATTTTAGAATCGATTGACTTCCAGACCAATGTGAAACTGTTGCAATGCAGTTCTTAAGAATGTTCATGTTTTGCTACAATGGCCCTCTCTCCACCCTGATAAAATGTAAGACTGTATAACTCACGGTTTTTATTATCAAATATGGCTTGCAGATGGTTCGGCGGGATCTGCTTGAACTCGGGGTCCCATATAGGCGAGTTGGCGCTGAATATCTCCTCCTCAAGTAGCGCCAGGAAACGAGGGAAGTGGGTTAAGACTAGCACCTATAGTAGAAATAGTTCCAATGAGATTTGAGAATTCTCACAAACACAGGGTTTATCAAAAAGGTGTGGTCAAATTTAATAACATCAAATGAACAACTTTCTCCACAGGACCAACATTCCATACATCCATACATCCCATACATTTGGGTCGAGTAGGTATTGAAACTTTGTACGGGACAGATGATAATTTTTTCTCGATTACGATGTTGGTCTTTCAACAGTGTTATAAGATCAACATTTAAATCATTTAAGGACGTTGTTACAAATGGGTAGTCAAATCATTACTTTTTTACACAAAAGTATGTTTATTAAATAAAATGCTTTGCATTATTAAAATATTTTTGGCCGAATCGTTGATAGATGTGCATGGTACGATTCTGAACTATAAATATAATTTTACATAGGTACAATTTCTCAATAAATGTACCAGAGTGAAATTTTTTGCTTCGGTACATTTATTGAGAAAATGTATCTATCTAAAATTATATTTTAGATTTAATAAACATACTTTTGTGTAAAAAAGTAATGATTTGTAACAGCGTCCTTAACTGTGAATGTTGGCAGATTTATTTTATTGACTTACCCTTTTCTCAGGCGGCATACGGTCCCTCTCAGAATGGCACTTATCCATCAGTTGCCGACAGACAGACTTGAATACGGCCCTTAGTAATGTACGACCGAATACCAGCGACGTATCGTAGTGAGGCAGCGAGTCGCAGAACGCAGGGACGTGGCAGAATACTAGCCATCTGGAAGATTGAATTATACAGGGTGTAAGTGTAAACAGTGGCAATCTTTTAAGGGATCACTGTACTCATTCATTATGAACAAATTTTACTACGGGAACAAACCTGAAATCGCGAAAAAAAAATCAGCTGATCAGTACATTTATGTTCGTATAATTCGTATACATTAGATTAAAAAAAAAAAAATTAAATTAAAAAAAAAAAAAAAAAATATTTTTTTTTTGATTTTTTTTAAAATTAATTGCTTTTTTTAAGCCTCGTTCGTTTAGTGGTCACAAGCGTTTCTGCTGAGCATGAATTCCTGGGCCGAGGAGTTTAATTTTAGGTTTTTCCGTCAGGAATTTCCCAGTAGCAGCCCGGAGTCTGGATTTGTACCCGGTTGATGGCAATAGGCTCGCCTCCATGGACATGGGACTTAGACATAACTGGCGAAGTGTGGGTGTACTAACCTACCTTTACCTAATCCTTGAATGAATGATAACTTTATTTGCTAGAATGTAGGATGTACATTAGATGTTATACAGTTTGTTTGATACACTATATTCAACCTTTCGGTTGTGCAAATGTTACCCTTCGTGTTACCCTTGTTGTCCTTCGTGAGAGGTGTGATGTTATGTATGTATTCTGATTGTGGTGTTCTTCTCTTGTGAATTTATAACAATTGGCCATGCAATGGGTAAAATTTAAGCCAGTCAACGAGGTAGTAGCGGGACTGACTGTGTGCCGGACGTACTATCGATAAAACGTACCCCTTTACGCCTTAAAGTTACTTTTTGTATACACTGATTCATTGAAGAAACCCTGCCCCTATGGTCCATTGTACTCGTCCAACAATAGAAAATCAGAACGGCACAAAACATGTGCAGACAAAATTGATTCAAAATTTGAAAGGCCCGGCGTTTGTCGATAGTACATTTAAGTCTGACAATTCGTGAAAGTATTTTAATGCAGTTGGTGTTCTTTTTTTGACCAGTATCACATCACCATTCGTCTATCGGCACTCGGCACATTACGATCAACAATGTTTAGAATAAACAGCACCCAAAAAGTCAACCAGTTACAAGTTGATAAGTTAGTTGCTAAATAATAAGAAAACATAAAAATGAAAATGTACATACCTTGTATAATTGATTTGGTATGCAGATATGTCTTCAGGATTCGACACTTGCTGAAATTAAATATTAGTTGTTTACATTTCAACATTGCGATACTGAAAAATTGCAATAGTATCGGGTTGAGGCTCTGATTGTAGTTTTGTAGCTTGAAATTGCCAATTAAGGCGAGTAGTGGTGCCACCATTGAGAAAAAATCATAAGTCTACGAGATACGGAACATTTTGAAATTTCCTATGCTCACATTTTTTGTCAGATGTACAATTTTTTTAAACCTCCTGGGTTCGAAGCCTTCGTTGTGTTGGAATTTGGTCGCATTTTTGACCGACTTTATAGTACTAATAAAGGATGATGAGACATTTTGGTACCCGGTCCAATAACAATAATTATTGTATTATTGAATTGGTCTAACCTATAGGAGAAAAAAAATTGTATGGCGACGAAACCTGAATGTTAGTATCTTCAGAGATATTGATATATGAATATGTTTCTTTGTTCAACATAACAATATAAGTATCATATTAAAAACTTAAGCGATACAACTGAAAACTTGATTTACTGATACCAACCAACCTAGGAGGCACCACGGGATATATCGGGAGCGGAGTGGGGGGTGCAGTGCGCGTGATCGGCTGATACATCTCCATCTATCAGTCAGTCAGTCAGTCGCTCGTTCGTTACGTTCGTGAGACTACGTTACGCTACTTTCTACTACTTTATTTTATCTTTCATATTGACCCGTGCTTTTCTTTTGGACTCCGTTACCCGCTAAAATCGTTGACTTCGGCTTGTTTTATGGAATTGATTTTCTACCAAAATGGAAGGAAATCACAATTGTGTGATGTGTCGGCGAGGTTTATATCAAAGATATCAGGAACATATTTTACGTGACGACTTACCTAGCTTGCGTCCTGAGTTAGCCCCTTATATTCAAGAAAATGCTGTTTTAGAGGTATGTAAAAGTTGTATTTCTTACTTTTGTTTAATACGAGTACATTATGTCTTAATATAGAGTTCTTTGCATTCATGTTAGTCGGTGTTCAATGAACCTTTTAACCAGCTATCATGTAAATGTGCACGTTTTATTAGTTTATGAATGGGTACCATTAATCAGTGATATTACATCATAAATAGTTAAATCATTCTCACTTATTAATATTAAACATACGGCGGATAGTTCATTTCAAGTGAAATGGCAGGATTTTACTTGAGGCGGTAACAATAGGAGTGGTATTTACAACAGATACTACCCGTGCGCGATAAGTTGGGACCTGAACGCAGTGACGTCACAATGGCGTGTTCGATGCAAACGGTACAAAACAGGCGCCATCGGGGAAGTGCGGGGGAAGCGGGCGGGGGAATCGCATTCCTAGAAGGTCCCAACTTATCGCGCACGGGTAGTACCTGGAAAGATATTTTGTTGTAAGGCCCATGAAAGCGCTCAATAAACTGCATTTCTAAGAAATGTTTTGTATTGTTAAACACTTTTTAGGTCTGTTATACTTTTCCTCTTACCATCCAACTTCAACATTAAAACTATTTTACTGTTGCTTTCCCATCTCTTTCTATCAAAGCCATTCGTATAGAAGCATCTAAGGACCGATATGAATTGTACGCACGGAATATAATTATCTATCCCTCTAGCGCTAGGAGCTGGCGTAGTGTTTGCGCGTATTTGTATATTTTATTAGATTAATTATTGCAGTCAGTTAATATTGATATTATTTAATAAGCTTACGCCTTGTATTTATATAAAACTAATTAATATTATTACATGCTGGTTTCAGGTGGCATTTAACAATACGCAGCGTATGTGTCACCGTTGTTGGCAGAGAATCGAAAACGATTTAAGAAGACCTGCTGCACCCGAAAGAAGACCAAATGATGGGGAGATTCAGGTCCCAGGTTATATGCGAGCACCAAATACACCAAGACATTGTATCTTCAACAACTGTGTTCATGCAACCCGATGCCGAATACCAGCTTCTATCAAGACATATATTTTTTGTGCGTATTCGTTATACATTCCTGATAGTGCTCGTCTGTGCAGAACACCTTCAGGGCAATGCTTGGGATGATTTGCCTCAATTGTGCAATGCCTCTCACAGTTTTAATGCGCAGCAATTTACTGACATATGTGACATGTTGCGAACAGCTGTACAAAATGGAATAAAGTTAGATTTCAATGCAAGAGGTGCCTTATCGGAAGAGGAGATGCACTTTTGGACAGGGCGGAAACCAGACCAGTTTGACGCTATACTAGACGAAACACCTTCTCTTAGTGTGAGATGCAAGGAACCCAGAAATGCGCTAGGTATCTATTTGACAAAATTAAGAACAGGGGATTCAAATAACAGGTTATCCACATTCTTTAATATGTCCCGCAGACAGTTAGAGCGAATTTTGAAAATAATTCGAGAATGCCTTAGTCTCGAATATGTTCCAGGACACCTAGGTTTTGACAACATAACTAGAAATAATAATATTAGAGAGGAATCTCTCAATTCCAAAAGCTTTGTTCGGTGATGAGAATAACGATAAGGTCATTTTAATATTTGATGGAACTTATGTTTATATTAATAAAAGTTCGAATTTTTTATTTCAAAGACAATCTTACAGTTTACATAAGTTCCAAAACTTACTTAAACCTTTTTTAATCGTATGTTCAGATGGATACATTGTAGAAGTACTTGGCCCATATGCTGCAACAAAAACGGACGCGAATATTATGTCTAATCTAATGAATGATGGGGAGAATCCCATACATATGTATGGGATTCTCCCCATCATTCATTAGATACAAAATAATAAATAACAAAATATAATAATAATATAATATATATAACAAAATATTTTGTTACATCCGGAAGACGTATTTATTTTGGACAGGGGTTTCAGGGACAGCGTAGGTGACATTGAAGCCAATGGCTATGATCCCCACATGCCACCAACAAAAAATAGAAACGAGACACAATTAACCACTGAGCAAGCAAATGAGTCGCGCTCAGTTACGATTTGCAGATGGGTTGTCGAGGTGGTTAACGGGCGCTTTAAGCGCGATTTCAAACTTTTAAGACAAAAATACTTTAATAAAACGCTTCCAAACATGTTTGTTGACTTTAGAATTGCTGCAGCTATGTTAAATCATTTTCATATTCCTATTACCGACAACATACATGTAGAATCCTTTCTCAACATAATCGAGACTAAAATAGATACACCAAATATTTTATATACTTATGTCGAAAGAAAACGATTGAATGCGCGTAGAGCTAACTTTGAAAGAATATAAGCTAATGATATTCAAAACTTCCCAGAATTAACTGAAGAGGAAGTTATTTTACTTTCGTTAGGTACTTATCAATTGAAACTCGCCCGTTCTTATTGCAACGAACATTTAACAAATGGACTCTATCTAATAGAAGCGTTTTACCTGAAATAAAACGATTATTATATACTTACCTTAGTAGAAGCTTATAAGTATTGAGATAGGCGACGTCATTTCCCGCTTTAGCAGACCTCTCTTTCTACCCTGTTGTCTGTCTCTTTCGCACACACCTCCCCTCCTACCAGGCGCGCGAGGTAACTGATAATCCGAGCCTGTTCGTCATTGTGTCGAAATACCACCAGGCAGAGATTAAAATAAGCTTCTACTAAGGTAAGTATATAATAATCGTTTTATTTCAGGTAAAACGCTTCTATTATAGACTTGACCGTTAGTAGAAGCTTATAAGTATTGAGACCTGTTTGTTATCGCCTGGTGATTTAAAGGAAAAACGCCAATGTGATTGGATATGTATGTATCAATAAACTACTGTAAAAGTAGTAAGTAAGTATGACACGTAAAATTAAATAAAAGCCATAGTGTGTGAAGAAAGAGACTTTAATAAGTAATTAAATTTTCACATGAGTAACTTTAGACAATTTTATGACTAATTAACCATTTTAATTACATAAACGATAAATTAATCATTTTCGTAATCAGTTCAATGTAATTGAATAATTTATAATACTGCAATAAAGAAATTATCTCGTGTCCAAAATCAACGGACCGGAACAAAAAGTGTAGAAATATCCGTGTTAGGATTACTATTACTTGAGGAAACCATTACCTCTCGACGATAGAATTTTTGAAAAGTTTTTACGGATTTCCAATTCCCTTTCTCTAAAATATCCTCCAGGGAGAAATTGTCAATCCAACTTCTAGAGGCCACAGCCGACCGTACACTTCCCGGCGTTGCAGATATACCTGCTGCCTTCAAAAGCGATTTGAACCAACCTGCAATGACCGTCCTGGAGGCAGGTGATGGCGGGCCTCGCAAGTTTATAAATAAATTTGACGTACCAGAGAGCCTACGTCTTTCATTTAGAGAAGTTATAGTTTGATTGATCCAAAATACAGGATTTAAGTTTTGATTTTCAGTGTTAGCCATGAGACTCCACCCTGATTGTCTATAATCTTTACAGTCTGTTTTGGACCCGAATTGAGGCCAAAAAGTAATTGAGTCGTTCTTGATAATGCATTGATCTCTGTCAACACCCAAAAGGGTCAAGTCGTGAATCCTGCGACCCGAACAAAGGCACAACAATGCTACAGTATGTCGAACAGTTTGAAAAGTGTCTGTACTGTCTACCGAGTAAATACTCATAAAATTGGTCAGTATGTTAATATCCCAGATAGGTGGTTTTGCAGTAATTGGATTTTTTAAAGATATTGCTTTTAAAATATGTTTTACAAGAACATTTTCACCTAATTTACCAGACAGTTCTGTGTTACAGAGAGTGGAAACTACTGATTTGTGAAGGACGATTGTGTTATATGAGAAGTTAAATTTAATATGTAGGTCGGCTAAAAATCGTGCCAAATGGGTTGCTTCAGGATGCATTGGATTTATGTTATGCTGTTTTGTCCATGACAGCCAACGTTTCCATGGTGCTTTGTAGGTTTTCCACGTAGAAGAGCGCCACGCAGATTTAAGTAAGGATACCTGACTAGAATCCCATGTTTTTATTATGTCTTCCCACCCCCACATTTCCAGACCTCCAGAACCATGTTCTCGACTTTCGGGGGTGGTAACCCTGTCGAAGTGTCGACTAGAAATCGTTTCAGATTCGTTAAGGTGAAGGGGGCTGCGATTGCTCGTGATTTCAGGTCCGCCCGCCAGAATACCTTGTCCCAACGTGGAACTACAATGAGGTACAGACCTGTTGCTTGATTGAGATGCATCAATACTTTGGGAATTAGAAAAGGTGGTGGGAATATCCATGCCAGAGGGAAATTCCAGGTTGTGCTGAAAGCATCGTGAATCATCGCTTCGTGGTCGTTCAAGTCTAGGGTTGCATAATTCGATACTACTCGTGCTGTCTTGGACGCAAACAAGTCGATCACGGGTATTCCCATTTTTGCAAAGATCATTTCTGTACAACTCGATGTTAAGTGCCACTCTGGGGTCCGTCGGTGTCTGGATAAACAATCCGCGTGATTGTTGAACTTCCCCGGAATGTAATAAATTTTGAATTGAATCCGATGATGGTCCAGGATCCGTAGAATTTTGTATGTTACATTCATGAGTAACTGGGACTTGGTCCCGCCCTCGTTGCGAAGATAGGCTACCGCAGATCGGTTGTCCGATTGAATGAGAACTGATCCTCCCGCTATGTTTTTCGCTTGTAACTCTAGGACTCTCAGAATGGCTAACAACTCCTTTACGTTGCAGTGTAGATATCGTTCCTCTGTGTTCCAAACACCTGACATGGTCTGGTTGTCGAGCTGTCCTCCCCATGCTATGTCCGAGGCGTCCGTAGTTAAGTAATGTGTCGGAGGTGGAATATGAAGAGGGGATGAAAGATGGCAATGTTGTTGCCACCATTGCATCTCGTCTAACACTGAGCGAGGTAGCACGTATCTGATTGGAGCTGAGTACTCCGGTAGGGAGTTTAAGAAATTCAGAGTAGACCGGTGGTTTAACCTGCCTCGGGGGACCGCAAAGCTTGCAAAATTCAGTAGGCCTACTAGGCTTTGTAGTTCTTTTAAGGACATTTTGCCTGTTTTTAGAGCATGTGTGACTTTTTTGATTATGGCAGATGACTTTTCCGCTGGTAGTCGTTTGTGATTTGTCCAAGGATGCCAAACAATTCCGAGATATGTTACAGACTTTTGCGGAATAAGGACAGACTTCCCGTAATTCACTTGGAATCCGAGAATTTCTAGCGTCTCCATTAGCTGGTCCATCTGCTGGACTAACACCTTTGGATCTTGATGAGTTACCAAAAAATCGTCTAAATAAACTATTATTCTCAGACCTTTTTCTCGAAGAATTTGTGCAATCCAATTTGTGAGACAAGCGAAAACTTTCGGGGCTGTACTTAGTCCGAACGGAAGGCATGTCATTTCTAGTACTTCGTCCTTGTAAAGGAGACGTAAAAATCGCCTGTGTGGCTCTGCTATCGGAAGATTGAAGTATGCTTGCGAAAGGTCGACCTTGCACATCCAATCCTGAGTTTGGAGAAAGTCCGGGACGCGGAACATGTTTATTAATCGAAACCGTTCCGTTAGCACATAGTGGTTGAGCAACCGTAGGTTGAGTACAGGTCGGTATGATCCATCGCTTTTTGGTACCAAGAATAGGGAGGACACAAAACTCGGAGTGAGAGGTGCTACCTTCAACACGCCTTGTTGTTTCATTTGACGAATGAGTAAAGACATCTCCTCCGACTCCAAAGTGCGATGGCGATCGCCTTTTAGGTCTGGTGTTATCAAAGGAGGTTTTTTCCGAAAAGGTATGCGATACCCTGTTATCATCTGTAATATAAAGGGTGGGGCTCCCATTTGCTCCCACTGGCTGACAAAATGTGCTAACTGACCGGCTAGGAAAGGCTGCGAGTCATTGTCTCTGCCTTTTGTTACCTCTGTAGCCCGATGGCGATGAGCGGCGTTTCTGACCTCTTTGAGAGTGTCGCGATCCGCGAGATCGAAAATTATTATTATTAGAACTCCTATTGTTAGGGTTACCATTGCGTTGCTCTGGGCCAGCATTGTTTTGTGTTCTCATGTTGTAGTGGTAGCTTTGATAATTACCCTGCGAGGGCTGAGTATGAGAGCAATGTATATTGCTTGGTACATCACCGAAATAGCTTGAGTGACCGTGACCATGCGATGGCACATTATTACGTGCGTGCCCCAGCGAGGGGAAACGTGTAGCAGAATTATTGGGTTTTGCTCGCGAAGCATTCCCGCTGCTAGGCCTGTTCATCGGCCAGAACGCCTTCCTAATACCGCCTGCTTTTTCAAGGGCCGATGTGAGAGTTTCAGGATTGAAAATGTGCGTATTTGAAGGAGGGATTTTATTTAAAGCTGTTTTTACCAAAGGGTCTCTAATGTACTTAAGGATACCGTCCCTTCTCATTTCAATAGTCTCTGCTCTGTGGCCGCAAGCCATTTGTAGAAGGTCTTGAGAAACTTTCTGGAATTCTCCTTTTAGGAAAACTTCATCGATTTTATTTTTTAAATCAGAGATAATAGCATCTGGCGTTTGTGACCAAGCAATTAAGTTACGAAAACTACTTATTAAAACCTCTTTTTGCTTCAAAATGCCAAATGTAATAGCTGCGTAAGATTTATCGGAATAAGCCAGGTGGCGTATATTATCATACGCCTTTAATTCCTCGTTTGTTTCCATTTCCGTAAACCCCGGTGAATGGTTATATAGTTTTTGTGTTTCTGCGTATCTAATATCAGTCCACGTATTTTTTCCAAAACGCTGAACTTCGTCTAACATGTTTAAGAAATTTGCAGGAGTTTTCGGAACGGCGGGATCTTTTAACTTTGTTTCAATATCAAAAGATAAATGCGGTACATCTACCGGATTCTCAGAATTCTGTATTGGTGACGCCTGCGAGGCGCAATATTCGTTGTATAGCTCGTTATCTACATCTCGGCTTACAATGGAAGCATTATCACTATTACAATTATAAATAGGAGGGTATTCATTACTCTGAACGGTTTTTTGTAACTTGGCTACATCTTTCGATAATTTTTCAATAAGGTGATGGTTACGCCTTCGTTTTTTAGACTGGTGCCGTCGACGGCGCT
The DNA here is from genome assembly GCA_946251885.1 of Cosmia pyralina. Classification (NCBI taxonomy): domain Eukaryota; kingdom Metazoa; phylum Arthropoda; class Insecta; order Lepidoptera; family Noctuidae; genus Cosmia; species Cosmia pyralina. The sequence goes on along the minus strand of OX276342.1, from coordinate 15,430,281 downwards.
TAGAAATCCTTTTCTTTGAATCTACATTTGAGGAGCTAGAAGATGATGTCGAGCTGCTACTACTACTACTAGTGCTCGATAGGGATGATTGCCGTTCACGTAAACGCGATTTACATTTCTGCGGTTTGGTACCCGATCCGCCAGCGGTTGCAACTGGTATATCTTGGTCATCAGAACCCATGTTTAGCGCTCCTTTCTGCGTATCTAATAGGTTTTACGCTACCTTAAAAGGATAAAACACAACCTAAGACACGATCTCTAAAAGAAATTCATATAATCAAAGAAATACTGAGGGTAGAAAATTATCTGAAAGGTATTTAAACAGGTTCATGCGCGGTAAGCGAGGCACAAATAGAAAGTTTTAGGTATTGTTTTATAGCCGTATACCGCACCAGAACGTGTTATAACATTTTAAAAAACGAACGATAATATCGTTGTATACATAAAAAATCACTTGTGCACTTACGTGAGTTCTTCCTTAGAATCACTGAATCACTGAATTTAATATAGAGAGTAAATTATTTTAGCACAAGTGAACTGCGCGGGAAATATCACGCCAATGACGAACAGGCTCGGATTATCAGTTACCTCGCGCGCCTGGTAGGAGGGGAGGTGTGTGCGAAAGAGACAGACAACAGGGTAGAAAGAGAGGTCTGCTAAAGCGGGAAATGACGTCGCCTATCTCAATACTTATAAGCTTCTACTAACGGTCAAGTCTATAATAGAAATATATCAACAACATAACCTTGATGACTTATCAGACTATGGTATAAATGATGCCGTCTGGCTATTACGCAGACGAATACAGTCGCGTCATGTACGTTCTAGGACGTATTATTGTTATATTATGATAAAATGTAACCTAGGTCAAAACAACAATATATTACATTATTATTGCACATGCCTAACTGGGCGACGTACAATGGGCACTTGCGCGCATATTATTTCTATTATATGGTACTTAGGATATGCCAGACGCGAAGGGTTCCTTGCTCTAGCAGCATTTCTCAATGATGTAGACAACGAAAACAGTCTATAATTGTAAAACTATAAAAAATAAAGTTGTTTCTGATTTATACTTGTATTTTTTTACTCAAATAAATAACTAACTTGAGCCTAAAATGACTGAGTCTTGCTTTGTTGTCATACGTGCCTGATTTAAAAAAATAAACGTGTATTTTTATTCTTAGTGACTACTCACACCCGCATGTTAAAGCAAAAACGCATGACACAAAAATCGCTCTAACTCCTTAAATACTAATATTTGAGACAAGCGCTCAAGTTTACTTTATTCTACACAAAAATACCTTTTCAATGATGTATAACATGTTTCTATTGGAGCGGGTACCAGATTCCATACATTTTGCCCATCATCCTTTATCAAACTTCATAAATCTTCATCATACACAGCCCAACTTCACCTACTGCTGGGCCATAGGCATCTCTATTCTTGTGCCAATACCCACGCTCCTGTGCCAGCCTCATCCAGGCGTTATAACACCGTCATTAATTAAATAATTAAAAACTTACCAATTTCCTCATGCTTGGCGTCTCAAAGTTCCAATGGTTGAAACAATGTAAGAACATCTTGGCCAGATCATACATGGTCTGCCATTCCCTCTGTGGGAGGCTGTTGAACTTGAAGAGCACAAAGTTAGTGATGGCCTTGGCTATTGAGGGCCTCTCGAAAGGTGGCTGGCCGAGTGGACCTTCGATCCGCGGGTGGGAACGGGTTAGGATGCATTTACGGAGTATCTGGGGAAGAGTATTTTGATTTATTAATCATTTATACTAACCTTGGGACTTACAGGCTAGAATGTCCTTATACACTTTTGCCTACCTGTTCTGGGAATAAAGGCGACATTATTATTTTATCTATAAAATGTTTAAATCCTATGGCGGCAGACAGAAAGGTTGACATCATGATTACAATACTCATTAAGCTTGATATAATAATGTACATGTCGCAGCCAACTGGTTTAATTAGTCGTTTAGTTAACCGCCTATAGCCTTTTAACTAAACGGCGGCCGTTCAATTAGCGGCCTGAATAGTTTTAATTATAGGTTAGGTTGGAACTTTGACCAACCACGCGCGAGCCGAATTGGTCGCAGTAACTAAGCCAGGGCACCCCAACCAAATGGGTTAAGTTAGATTAGAATTGTGGCGAGCGGTTCAGCGGCAGCGGCCGGCGAGCACTACTAATTAAACTAGTTGCCAGTTTGCTGGCTACATACACACAACAACAATCATGATTGGACGCTGGTTTTTTTTCTCTCATATTTGAAAAGATAGAAAGAAAAAGTATTTATTGTGACTAAAAACACAATAAAAAAAGTTAAAAAAAAAAACTAAGTCCTGTACGATGCCAAAAGGCCACCCTATCTCAGCAAGATGCTGCGACATTTAAAATAAGTGTCGCAGCGCTGGTATTCTGATAGGGCTCGTTGTGATGTCACTGCACGGTAGTGCTAATTTGTCTCCTGGGCTATAGTATAACAGTGGATGTATTATATTGTCAAAAGAAGGATTGACTGGGTTAAGAACTTAAGATTTCATTGCTTAGCACAGCCGAGCCTTCTTCCACTGAAAGGGCTGCAAAACAATATTATTATGATGTAACCATTATTTTGTAACCATATCTTGATTTAAAAGAGTGTCCGTGGAGTTTCTTGCCCGTTCTTCTCCACCTACTATGCTTTGGAATGGGCGCCTAGCTTCATCTTTCTGACTGACCGACCCCTTGACAATTCAAAAGTGCCTGTAATTGGTTTAATTGAAATAAATGCTTTGAGTTTGAGTTTGATTAGTACTAAGTTACTTACCTTGAATAAATAATAGTACACCCGCTTAGTGTCATGGTCATCCTCTCTATGCATAGACATGAAGATGTTCTCCACATCTACTACAGCTCCAAGCAGCCGGTTTACTTCAGCCACTGGCAGTCCTTGTAGTTGAGTCACATGTTTTTCTGAAAATATGACATTAGTTACGGTGGAGTTTTACAGGTATTGTGCAAATGGAGTTCTATGTCATGGCATGGTAAGAAATGCATTTCGTAAGTAAGTTCGTAAGGTATCTTCGTGTTCGTGCTTTGCCAAACACACATTGAGATACAAGAGAATTTATATTGTTGATGGCTAAATTAGAATCAGCAAAAAGGTATTTGTAATGTAGATTCATATTAATTAGTTCGTAAGTATGTCGGTCGATGTAAGTTGTACCTACATGAAGGCAGTCCAATTATAGCTCTGTTCTCGAACGCCATTGTCTCCGAACATTACAGTGGCGACGAGTATTGCAAAATTCGAACATTTTCGCGTGTGATTCGTATTTTTAACCGACTTCAAAAAGGAGGAGGTTCTCAATTCGTCGGAACCTTTTTTTTTTTATTGTGCATATTTCCTATTTGTCGTGAGTATACGAACTGGAAATACCAATACCGATGTCGATCGGGAAAAAGGAATTCGATATAAAGTCCGGCGGCACGTGGTCAGTGTATGTAGACCGGTCAGACATGGACTTTAAAGTGAATAAAATCGGTGACGACACAAAATGCCTACGCTAATAGCCGTCATGGGGGACGAGGCGTATGATTTTTTGTTGTTTAAACAATTACATGAGGCAGTCCCCAAAACTACTGTTCACAAGGAAGCCAGATGCTCAGTGTATGCCCAGAGGCGGATTTGCAGTCTTGGCCGCCCTAGGTCCCAGGCCATGTAGTAAAAATAGGTACCAGCCGCCCCTTTCTCAGCACCCATCTTATAGACTGCATAATGAATTTACTGTATTGCCAACTTTTATCGAAATCGAGTTACTGATTTTTTTTTCGCGATTTCAGGTTTGGTTCCATAGTAAAAGTTGTTCATAATGATGAGTACAGTGACCCCATAAGAGGATATTGGTCAATAACCAGTAACCTGTATATACAAGTGATTTAGGAAGATTATTGTCATACGATGCGGTGCAGTGCGGCCCGCCATAATGTGCGCGAGTCATTACAATATTTAGGTACTTTCAGTTTTTTCTTGTTACATCAGTTTTTTGTCAGATTGGCCGCCCCTAATATCTGGTCGCCCTAGACCCGGGTCTAATGTGCCTTAGGGCAAATCTGCCTCTGTGTATGCCACCGACACTGATCTTGTATACGTCTTCCTATCATATGGCATTCTGGAGGTACTGCTACTCTCATGGAACAAAAAGGCGTGAGTATATGACTCTAATTAATATTAGTAATTACGAACCTAGTACATGATTGCAGTTGCGACATGGATCATTGAAGTTGGCTGGAGGCTGGTTGTCGGCCCGTGGGTTGCCTTTCACTGTCTGCTGAGGCGCAGGAGTCTTCCATCCATTACATGAGCACTCTGGTGTCTGGGGAGAAACTTATTATTTAGCCCTAACAATCTCCAAAAAATATTGGCTATAATCCATTACATTATGTTCTGGTTGAGCTTGAGTTGAGCTTGCGGCAGCATTTACAATTAATCAGCCTATAATGTTCCCACTGCTAGGACACAGGCCTCCTTTAGTTGAGAGGGTGCGGGCCATAATCTACCACGCGGGCCCAGTGCGGGTTGGTAGATGTCACATGTCTTCGAATTTTTTGGTTTTAGGACATGCCGGTTTCCTCACAATGTTTTCCTTCACCATTTTGAGAGCAGTGGTGATGAAATAATTTACACAAAGTAAAACGCCTGTTGGGGTTCGAGGGTCTCCCTTGTTTGACCAAAAGGAATTTGACAAATTTTCACTTCCCAAAAAATTTTTCGCATAATTTCATTTGCCAAATTATTACTTAGCAAAAAATCTATTCACAAAAAGTTGTAACGCAAACCTTATGTTTGGCAAATGAACGTTTAAACTATAACTTGTTTACCAACTAGTACTTCTAACATTTTTTATTTAGTCAAATATTTCATTTGGAATAACAGTTTTTATGCAAAATCAAATAAGCCAAATACTTATTTAGTATCGTCAGTTTTCAATTCACCCTTTCCTATTCAGTCAAACTTCAATGACAAAAATGTGAACTACTAAGTGGGTAGGAGGTAAATCATAAATGGCGCTCAATGTGTGCTCTTCTTTTTCTAAATAATGTAGTCGTTCCTGGCACAGTAGGTAGTAGTTCACAGTTTTAACCTAACCTAACCTAACCATTTTTTTAAAATAAGTAATTAACCTAATCTAAATAATTCAGTTCCGGGTAACCTACTAAAAACAATATCTTTTTTCTATTAATGCAAGTCGTGTCTGGCACTCGCCGGCCGCTACCGCGGCACCGCTCGCTTCGCTCGCTCGGCTCGTGCGTAGGAGGTCACAGTTTTAACCTAACCTAACCTACCCATTTTTTTTAAAGAAGAAATTAACCTAATCTAAATTGTTGAGAACCGGATAACCTACTAAAACAATATATTTTTTTCTATTAAGGCTAGGTTGTTCGGGCCTGTAGGCCTTTGAAACGCTACCTCCGCCTCCCCCAAATGTAGCGCGACGTGTTTATTTACGACGCGCTGCCGACGATTTCGCGGAAAATCTATGCTACAGTGTAAAATATTTGCAGTTGATCAACTTAATTAGTTTTTCTTAGGTCGATTTTTTTTTCCTTAGGTTTACATTTTATGGTGTATAGGGTGGAGTGAACTAAGATTATTACATAAAATGTCGTTTTGTTTTCACATTATCAGATAACTATACCAACACGATTCGATAACAATAGGTACAATTATTATCAGCCCCATGATGTTGGTGAATATCGATGACCATCGTTACACGACAAACAACCACACTAATAAGTCGGCGGCAGTTTGAAAAAGTTTGCTCAATTGAAAGAATGCCCGCTACTCTCACCCCGCACTGTCTTCGCCGGTAGATATCGTGCCGATATCGGTATCGGTGTGTGTGGAAATCGGTTATCATGGTATGGGCATGTGATGCGGAGAAATGCAGAAAATGTCGTCTGGAATGTTTTGGTTATGAATTTGGATGACTACCTATACGAGTAAGGGAATACCAAAGAAACGATGGATGATCTGTGTGAAAGATGATGTGGCTAGAAAGGGAATGACTATCGAGATGACGACTAATAGAGAAGTATGGAAGATAAAAACAAGTTGCATCGACCCCAAAAAAAATTGGGATAAGGGCAGGAGAATGCGGATAATCGGTATCGGTCGTTGTCTACGACGATATAAGTGACATTAAAACACAATGTAAAAGCAAATTATTCCATTACTTCATTGGGCTGAGTAGGAAACTAATATAGCAGATAGTTACAGATTGAACCTTTAAACGGCTATTTTAGTAAACTTTCATCAAACCAAATAGCTTAACGGTTCGACGACTGCTTTGCAAACCCGTGGTTAAAAGTTTGATTCTCAACTGTTATATTTTTTTCGATTCTTTTTTTTATATTTTGTTATACACCAACTGTTATTTGATAGTTCGCATAACGTACACAGAAAACATGAAGTTTAGACCTCTTATACCATCTATATTTATAATAAAAATAAATATTAATGGTTAGCTGACAGTTAATGAGAAATCCCGTGTGTACAATCTACTGTTATATTTATTAGCGATAGCCGGGTTCGTCAGAAATAATCTGTAAGAATCACTCAATGTATTCGTGTTATGCCATTAGGTATTACGCCTGTTCCGTTCCTGCCCGTTCCTGCATAGGAACGTCACGAACAGGCGTTTGTTTATTTATCCACTAAAAACGAAAAACTTCGCAAGCAGTGGGAAATTGCTACTGAAGGCTGCGCGTTTCGACCTCAGGACAAGCTGCTTCGTCGTCGGTCGCTTGCTCCCGCGTCACCAGTCCTAACTCTCTGTGTATTAAGGCTGCTGAGAGAGACCACAACTACAAACGTACTGTAAAGGAAAGTTTTATAAAATGTGGCTGTTGTTTTAGTATATTGTGTGTCTAACTTGCATCCCCTATAACCCCTTTAGTGACTGAATAAAAAAAAATTTTTTTTTAGAATGGGCTAAAAATGGTCGTACTGTTTTGCTTATGCTGCAAACATATTCTTTTGTTTTTGATGTTGACCACTGCTCATGAAGATCAGTAATTATTGACAACTACATATGAAGGAACAATTGCCGTACTTTATTATCAAGGGATGTACCTACTGCTACGCTATAATTTATCGAATCTACTATTCTAAGACATCAAAATTAATTTAGTATATTGTCTAACCGGCCCCGCTCATGTGGGATTGCCGTCCCATAGGACTATTTACCTAAACAAAAGTGCAAGTATCAATATGTTAAAAGTTACAAACCAACAATAGGATACGTCATCGACGAACTTGCTTTAGAACATGGGCACTGAGTGATACGGTTACCGCCTAGCCATGGCTACGTTCACAAAGCGCTATTTTTCTAATGTATAGAACACGATATTTTATCGTATACTGTGACTTTTTGTACTCAAAACTGATCATGGGGTGTCGTTTTTATGGTTTTCGAGGGAGCCAAAGCCGGTAGTGAAGTCATAATGAAAGTTCAAGATGGCGGATGTAAAAATTTTGTGTTTGTGTTTTAAATCATACGTTATAAGGAACTTTATAATTTATAAAATTCCTGACGGTGGTCCCCGACCGCACATTTTTATTTTTTTCTAATTTTCACTGTTGTTGCCAGAGTGAAAGTTGATTATTATTAGTATACAACCGACAACCGGACACATTGTATTTATATTATGTGTAATTTATGTAGGATATGGTAGTAGACTAGTAGTGAAGACAGTTCGACGGAGAGTGAAAATACTAATGTGGATGAATCTGATGAAAAATCTTAGAAAAATGTGTTTTAAAACTTCTTCATAAAAGACCACGATAAAAAATTATAAACTACTCGCGCTTGACTATAATTTTATCGATAATTATTTGCAATGTGTCTTAACACTATCGTAAGATGACAATTAAACGTCATCATACCACATATAAATAATCACATTTTCGAAAACGATATTATGAATTAAAAACATAATAAAATTACGAGATATTTTTTCTGAGCTGTCGCAAATTCATATCTAATGTGTTCGTCTTTTGTTTGAATTTTTTTGAACAACAGCAGGGAGAGCGAATTTTTAAAAATTTTGACACAGGTCCAACCTCGATGACGTCCCGCAGGACTGACCGCGAGCGGATTTAGCCAAATTTACTAATTTTGAGTTTATTTAAAAAAAATCTATTAAACTCAAAAATCCAACCGTTAAATTCCCTCTGAAATACGATTACCTCATGGTACATGCAATTTTCATATAATTTTATGCTGTAATTAGGAAATGAAACGGAAAATGGTTTTGAAATCGACTATGTTTCGGATTTTTTTTTCATCGAGGAAATTACAATTTATCGTGTTTTGAACCGTTAATTTCCCTAAAGAAAGGATGTATCTATGGCATATATTTTTTTCAGGACCTTAATACAACAATTTGACCATTTAAAATTGATTCTAAAACAGGTAAAATTCGGATAACCCCCGTTAATGCAAGTCGTGTCTGGCACTCGCCGGCCGCTACCGCGGCACCGCTCGCTTCGCTCGCTCGGCTCGTGCGTAGGAGGTCACAGTTTTAACCTAACCTAACCTAACCATTTTTTTTTTAAATAATTAACCTACTCTAACTACTTCCATAAATAACCTAATATCAAGTAACCATAAATTTGCCTTGTTTCAGACAAATTCAAGCACAAAAACTTACAAAGAAGTACGCAAAAGACATCAAATTTAACCAGCAAGTCAAATGTCTAAAAATCTTATTTTTGCCTTAATATTTTTTGTCTTAACAAATCATTTCACCAAACGTTTATTGTCTGAAGATTGTTTGCTGTAATAAATCATTTGATTAAAGACCAAATTCCATAATGACATTATACTTAGTAATATTTTGCCAAGTAAACATTTGACCAAATGAAAATATGCGTACTAAAATCATTCGAAATATTGCAATGGTATAAAAAAAGGTTGCTAAAATTTGTTTGGGTAATGAAATTTTGTCAAAATCTTTTTGGCAAAACGGCAGGCACCCGGGGTTCGAACCTACAACTCGTTAGTCACGGCCGTCACCACTGCTCTCAGCATCTATAATGCCACATGTGAATCACGCTGATGTCATGCAAAATCCTGCAACGCGCAAAAGTTTACTGCATGACTACGCCTCAACATCAATCAGCGGGCAGTTGCCCACCAGACCCAACACCCGTCTAGTCAGAGAATCCTCCCTTTCTATAGAGGATGAGTGAACTTTACACCCTGTTCCTCACGCCTCTATGAGGTCAAAAACACAATGAATTGTCATAGTTATTAAGGAGCAGTGCTCATATTTGCATCCACTAAATTAAAACGGTTGAGTAATATTAAATTCCAGCAATAATGTTTTCTTTTCTTTCAAGAAAAGCTAAAAAAAAAAAATGTTTATATTATATGTCATTTTTGCACATTTTGCAACCTAATATTGAGGTTTCTAGGGCACCACACTTATCTGGGTCAAAGATTTAACATTTTGAGACAGTCAAACCGTGTTAATTATGGAACTATATTCATTTATTTCTTCCTATTGCTACTTGGGATGAAGGGCTAGTATCATATGCACCCCATTTCAAACCACAATATTATTAATATATGTAGCTTTTTTTTTTTTTTTTTAAATATGTTTGGACATATCACACAACGCCATCTAGCCCCAAGCTAAGCAACCTAATGCTTGTGTTATGGTAACGAGATGGCTGATAAACTACTTATATACATTTTTTTTTTTGTAAATACATACATATTATAGATAGAAAAACACCCAGACTCGGAACAAATACTTGTAGGTAGTACAAATATTTGTTCCGTGCGGGAATCGAACCCGCGACATGCTGCGCAGCAGTCAATCGCTCAACCACTGCGCCAACCGTGTCGTCAAGCTCATACTGCATCTAACTTACCTGGCACTCTGAGTAAATTGCCAACTTGAGTAGCTTCTTATTATGCGGCCAGTTATACACTTGCTGTTTCCTCTGTTGAATGCGCTGCAGGTTTGATTGCCTGGAGGCCTGACCCTCACTGCCTGCTGGCGTGGCAGCATTGCTTGACGATGCATCATCAGCATTTACACTTGATGTTGCTAAAACAATCAAAATAGGGATTTAACTTTTGATGTTACATTGTAATTATGCCTAGGCTATGTAATTATGCTTGGATGTATTATAGCTGTAACGTCTAGGAGATGAGTTTTCTAAGCCTGAGAACGAAATTATGTATTTATTCTGTTTGAAGCATTCTAAAACAGTCAACAGAAGTTATTGTTTATTTAATGTTGTGGACATCTATAATGAACTTAAAAAGTAATACAACTAGTGTGTTTTTACCGGCAACAATTGTACAGTTACTGAAATTGTTTGTTGTTATTATATAATTGTAAATTGTTTATTTACCTTCGTGCCCGTGTGTTTGTGAAGAATCTACTTCAGTGCTTGTCATAGGTATATCCGCAATTTCGTCGTTGATTTGAGAAGACATATTAAATGCTTCGTAGCTTTAGTCCGCTAAGGCATTTACAGTTTTAACTCTATTTACGATAGAAACACGAGCACAAATAGCATTTTCGATAATTTAATTCACGAAAGTTCTCAGATATTTGACGTTTTCAATCTGTGAAAGTTTACGGGCGCGGTGAAACATTCACAGATGATAAATGGCGTGATATTCTCTGCGTTCTTACCGAGATCATAGATATGGCAGATTGAGAAAAATCGACTAAATGAGTGTGGCAATACTCATATTATGGAAACGTCAAACATTTTTACCGGGAAAATAGAGCGGCAGATTTCAAACGAAAAGGTTTGGCATAAGGAAAATGTTACTGATTTTATTTGTTTAATTGATTACGAATTCAAAATTAATAAAAAAGGACGATGTTTTATCGAGTTAAATCTAAGTAATTCATTAAAACTGGCATGAACACAGAAACTTTTACGATTGCTATCTATCAAAAATATAATCTTTGTAAAGAATTACATAATTAAAAAACATATCTAATGTTTAATAATTATCTTTCTGCTCAAGTACTGTAATGTCTTCGTAAAACTCCACATGTCCATTACAATCGAATAATGTTCCGAAGTCCTCAGTCCTGGAAGTTTCAGTTTCAGCTGTATCAGTGCGTGCGGGAATTCGGATGAATCGGTCATGTTCTCTGCGGTTTCAAATATTGCCAACTTTTCGTAATACCGTTTGAAGTATGGTATATTTGCAGTTATTTTGAGCTGTTACTAATAAAATATTTAGTAAAAGTAATAGGCAGCTTTTTTTTTGTTTTATCTCCGAAAGGTTTATTTTTAAAACTTTTTGTGACGAACACTTAAAAATGGAATCAAAATTATTCCTTCGAGGAAACGAGACTTATGACGATTTTTTTAATCGTTGCAACAACTTATCTCATTTTGACTGCAGTGAGGAAGAAATGCTATGGTGGTTGATGGGATCCAGACGTTTACCATTAAAGGAAATAGTGCCGATCAGTGTAATATTAGTCGTAATATTTCTGACTGGAGTGGTCGGTAATGCGTGCGTTTGTGTGGTTATTGTGAAGCATCCCGGGTTGCATACGGCAACCAACTATTACCTCTTCAGTTTGGCTGTTAGTGATCTGTTGCTGCTGATGTTTGGTAAGTACCTATTAGAAGATAATAATTTTATGTATTAGAAAATATTGCTTGATGAGTGAGATGACTGAGACTTGAGAAATCTGCTTAGTGTCTTTTTGAAATAATCATGAAAAGTTTGAAGTGGTTAAGTATACCTTTCTAGCATATTTTAACTATCGAGGACGTATCACTATCTAGATATGTGAAGATCAGATTTTATCAGGTCTTTTCAGCTTTGTTAATCTGGTCTATTCCTCTCTTCATAACCATATCAATTTTGCGTTTCACTTAGTGAAAAAAAACTTCTTTTATACATGGTTTTAGGATTTACTTCATACTTTCAGGCGAATCTTATTTTCTGCACGCAGCAAACTCACCAGCATATCTGGCATAAATAAAGGCTCCTACAAATAGGCGCGACACGCGACGCGACAAAAAGGCACCGCGTGTCGCGCGACGAGCGGTGCCTTTGTTTCGCGTGCGATTCACGTTTCGTGTCGCGCCTGTTTGAAGGAGCCTTAACCCGTCGCGCGCCAATTAGCAGACACAATTGAAATTCTATTGTTATCTGTACACATGGTGTACAATCGACATTTTAAGAGTTAAACCAGAACTCTAGGCTATAATTTAGTTATTCAAGGTTAGTAGTATTCTAATCATAATTTTTGACGAGATTGAATAAGCAATGAAGTAGAATACGTGCTAACGACACACAAGGGGTTTCATGGGACATTTTACATGGTAATTTTTCCTCCTGTATCTGGAATACGAAATTTAAAAAAAAATATAATATCTTATCCTTATTATCTTTATTAAGGATGTATGTAAGGATCACAGCAGGTGGTGTTCTGTAGTCTGCCTACCGCACAAGGCGTGAGTTTATGCATGTATGTAAGCAGGTATTTTGACTATAAAATACTGCATCTTTTTTTAATTATATCATTTTTCAGTACATCTGGCAGTTTATTGTATACGGTAAGACCCATACAAATAACGCTTTTTCTCAATAACGCTGTATTACAGGACTCGATTTGTAATAAATTTTTGTATTGATTTCTGACAGGTCGTTTTTTAGATTCTAACATCGTGGGAAATAGGTTTTTATTGGTCTTTACAAACATGGCCACTTCCAGAATATACAATGACGGAAATGTGAGCACTTTTAGGGACTTAAACTTTGGTTCGCAACTGTCTGTGGTCTTCAAACTACACATCGCTCTAATGCAACGTTTTTGCGCCTTGAATATGTATTCCCATGAGTTGCAATTTCCCCAAAAAATAATACCAAATCTTAGAACTGATGCAACCAGACCATGATAAGCTAACAGGTACAGCTATGTAAAAAGTGAAAATAAAAACTTTTTTATAAAAAATACAACCGACTTCCAAAAAAAACATTACAAAATTAAAAATAACTAAGTTAATTTCGGAAGTCGGTGGCAAAAAACGAAAATACAAAAACCAAAGACACCGACTTCCGAAATTAAAGTTACTTTTCATTTTGTAGTGTTTGTAGGGTTCCGTACCTCAAAAGGAAAAAAAACGTAACCCTTATAAGATCACTCGTGTGACTGTCTGTCCGTCTGTCACAGCCAATTTGCTCCGAATCTATGGACCGATTAAGTTGAAATTTGGTACACATGAGTTTCTGTGACCCAAACACGGACGGGTAAAGTAAATGAATGAATTTTGGATATAGGGGTCACTTTGGTTTGGGGACGAATAAGAAAATTTAAAAAAAAAGTTTTGCAAACTATACCGTGTGACATATCAAATGAAAGGGCTTATTACTATGAGGGTCTCAAATATATATATTTTTTATAAATTTAAAATAAATTGTTTTAAAGTTATTTAATAAAATAGACGAAGATTTACCATTCCCCCCTTATCTCCGAAACTACTGAGCCTAACATTTTCAAAAAAATACAGAAAATAGACCTTTACCTGTAGGTTACAGGAAAACCTATAAGAAGTCTGTGGTCTTAAAATAACTGTATGTAAATCTCTCAATATTTTAAGTACAAACTTACATTTTCAGTTGGAATGTATGGGAGAACATGTTTTTCAACTACAATGTTAAATTTGTTCTTGGGATAAATTCATCCCAACTACGGAACCTTTCATTGTGCGTGGTCCGACACGCACTTGGCCGGTTGTTTTTTGGAAGTAGGTTGTATTTTTTGTAAAAAACGTTTTTATGACATAAAACAGATATCGGTTTCATCTTCGCTTCGAATATCTACGATGAATATTATGAGCATGCCTCAAAGTCTTACAATCATTGAATCTCGATTTTTGTGTAGATAAACTGTAGGTAATTCATTTAAGAAGCTGCTCTTCGCTTTGGAGGAAAATCGAGTGCGCTCTTTTGCATTTCTATTTTGGTAAACGTTTGACATTTACGTATCATAGATTTTCTCAACATGTTACGGCTTACCTCGAAGAGTGGCCATGCTAGAAAATGTGAGAATATACTTTCAGCCCTTTTTGCTGACTGACTATAACTTTATACCACAGCATTCATCATCATCATCCACAGCCCACTGTTGAGCATAGGCCTCTCTTTTCTTGTGCCACTCGCCATGCTCCTGTGCCAGCCTCATCTAGTTTTTGCCTTTGATGGCAACAATGTCGTTAGCTATTATTTAGTTCGACGAAGGATGATACTAAAACGTATTTTTTCTTTTTTTACGTAATCAAAAGATTACGGCGATACATTGAGTTAAAATGTGGCATGACATCACTCCTTGCTAGATTTTATACGTATTTTGATAAAGTTGTGACGTAGCGAGGCCCCACTCTCCTTCTTCAATGCGTTTTATCTGAGTCATTTTTTATTAATATGATAAAGCAAAAAATACGTGTCTAATATTTTTTTTTATTATTTGACTGATGGAATAAACCGAATTTCTTTTTTTTTTTACCCAGGCATCAACCCTATTGTAGCAAAATATGCGAGCTAAACCCACACACCGTGTTATTAAGGGTGGGGTACCGTAAAACTAAACTGTTAAAGTAATGCCAGAGCTGTTCACGCTCAAGAGGAAGTCTTCAATATCTGTCTATCAATTTACATTTGTAGTTAAGAACACAAAGTTATTATAACTTCAGTCCCACACATGATAGGTATTATGTAGCCAAAACGATACGTGACTGGAAAACTATAGTTGGAGAAGTAAATGCTGTGTTTTTCCTTCTTTTCCTTTCAAGTTTCAAGGTTACTTAATTTTTTTCTTCTTATTTGAATTTAACCATTTAACACGCCGCAATAATTTAGTCTGAATTGACAAGTTACTTGACCACGTAATAGAAATATTAATAAATTGGTTTTCGGAAACATGGGTTTGCTGGGGTGAATTAATGATAATAGGTAGGTACGTAAGTGACCAACTAAACCAGCGCGCTGTATGATGGCGCCAGTGACAGCTTACAAATTATAATTATTGACGTCTAAAGCGGGATTTACATTAACAACATTAATTGCATGCGTGGTAAAATTAATTTCATAAAACTAGTTTTAAAAATACCTTCCGCACTTGTTTTCTTTCAACTCATCATCCTTTTCGAGGATGATTAAGATTTTATCTTAGTAATCTTAATCTAAATATATAAAAGAAGAAACTGACTGACTGACTGATGTTAGTCAGTCAGTCAGTCCCAGCGGTTTGGGCTGTGCGTTGATATGTATCAACGCACAGCCCAAACCGCTGGGTCTAGAGATTCCAAATTTGGCACGTAGATTCCTTATGAGGTCTGGGGGTGCACTAAGAAAAGATTTTTCAAAATTCACCCTCTAAGGGGGTGAAACGGAGGTCCAAAGTTTGTATGAAAAATCTTATTCCTTGAGTTAATAGACGGCACGAATATTTGTCTAAGTAAATTATTAAGTTTGTGACTTTTAGTTTTCCTAAACTACCCCCAAAAAAGGAATATAGGGGTTGTCAAAGTTTGTATGGAGTAATTTTAACTTGCGGTCCGATTAACTCGAAAATCAGTATTTATACTTGGATCAAAAATGAAGAATAACGTGAAGCAGGGTTTTTCGAAAATCTACCCCTAATGTCACCCCCTTAGGGGTAGAGGGGTAGTCAATTTTACAGGGCAAGTTTTACTGTGTGGCTTGATTAACTCGAAAATTGGTGGTAATAATCTTTAGAGCTGACGCAAACACTTTGTTTTGTTTGTTTGAACGCGCTAATCTCTGGAACTACCAAGCAGACTTTAATTAACTTTGCATTTGATAGCCCAATTCTTAAGGAAGGCTATAGGCATATTTAACATCACTCTAGGACTCTTAGGTGCCGAGCAAAGAGAAAAAAAGTCAAAGAACGCTAAGCAAAAACGAAATAATAGCGTGGGCAAGCAATGCATTAGCAGCAAGGAATTTCAGAATTTTGACAGAAGCTATATATGTATATAAATAAAAAGAGAAGTCCTGACTGACTGACTGATTGACTGATTGACTGACTCATTAACGCCCAGCCCTAACCCTTGGACCTAGAAAGCTGAAATTTTAACAAGTCATCATCATCATTCTCCTGCCCTTATCCCAATCTATTTGGGGTCGGCGCAACATGTCCTTTTTTCCATACTTCTCTATTATTCGTCATCTCGGTAGTCACCCCCTTTCCCGGTAGTACGTTCACGTGGGATATTTCCTGACATCAAAGCGGGCGAAGCCGCGGGCCAAAGCTAGTACTATAAACAAAATAAAATAGGTTTATATCTATTTACCCTCTTACTAATAAAAGTTATTCCAAGTTTAAACCTACGAAAATGTATGGTTATTCCTTTGTTATTCCTGGTATAACTTTATTCCATGTTTAATAGTAAGAGGGTTATAGACTCGGTTCGGTCGAAGCCCAGGGGGGAGGTAGCAACTATAGCCGTTACCCCCCCGTATCCGCGCCTGCATCCAGCCGTCAGGATGGTTTGAGGGTACAAATAATCCAACGTACACAGATGCATATTACATAGATAAGCATGAAAAACATAAGTAGCCGGATAACCCTGTCTTTGTTGCCGCGCAGTCGGTACAGCTTATTGATTTTATAAATTATAGTTCCAGCGATATGACTTTAGACGCGGCCCGTAGGTACCTACAACTAGCATGTCATCTGTTTCCTCACATCAGCATAAAACAACATACAAATATCAGAAGCCATCATACAGTGCCGCCATTATACTTAAGGCGAGTAGTGCTGCCAACTAGCGTCATCATTGAGAAAAAATTAATCATTCTGGAAATATGGAACATTTTGAAATTTCCTATGCTTATACCAAAAACCCAAAAACGGCTGTTTTTGGCATTAACTCCTTAGGCTTCGAACCTATGCTCGGACTTTTAATTAGCTGCAGTAACATGACACTTCTTAACTGTCATTTCGTTAAAAAATGATCCCATTTGATAGCGAAATGACAGTAGGTAGAAGTGTAATTTTACTGCAGCTAATTAAAACGGGAGGTTTAGTGTTGATTTTTTTGATACAAAAAATTCTACCTCACCTGGCTAAAAATGTGAGCATAGGATATTTCAAAATGTTCCATATCTTCAGACTTATAAATTTTTTCTCAATGGTGTCGCTGTGGAGGAGCTCGTGGCTAAGTAATAACAGCCAGATCCATCAGGTTAAGCTACGCTTGCCGGGATCGGTCCGTGGATGGGTGACCATCTTTACATACCGAGACTCCTCCGTGCCTCGGAAAGCACGTTAAGCCGTTGGTCCCGGCTGTCATTCGTGGATCTTTGACAGTCGTTACGGGTCGTCAGAAGCCCGAAAGTCTGACAACCAGCCTTACCAAGAGCTATCGTATTACCCAGTTAATGGGTTGTGGAGGTCCGATAGGCAGTCGCTCCATATAAAATACTGGTATTCAGCTGCACCTGGTTAGACTGGAAGCCGACCCCAACATAATTGGGAAAAGGCTAGGCAGATTGGTGGCGCTAGTTGGCAACACTACTCGCCTTAAGTGTCTATAAAGTAGGTAAAATCGATCGATACGCAGAGAACACACGAGTGACCGCGACCAATGACAATATGTTTTGCTTTTTATGTTGTTCCTGCCTGTCACACGAGTTCATGAATTTAATTGGATTTCGAAGCTCTATAGCAGGTACCATAAATGTGAATATTTGACCTATGAGGTACTTTTGCCTGTCTTTTTTTCGTGGTTTTGATCTTACTTAATGTTTTTTGAATGACGACTGATGATGATTTGATTTGATGATAAGTAATGCCTGTTTGGTATAACAATACTATAACGTGTTAATGCCATCATGATTCAGTTGAGAAAAAAGGATGGTGCTATCGGTCGTGTATATCCCCGTCTCTCTCTCACACTGGAACCATGATGGGTTTAACTTAACACGTCATAGTAAGCCCCCAGAATGGTGATTGTATGTACAGACGCCAGCACATCAAGCCACCCGAAACCGTCAAATCTTCCCAATCAACCTTGAACCTAATGCTTTGGCGATAAAGATGAAAATCGATTAAAGAAATTTGACAGATTGTAGTAGCTTGATGTGCTGGCGTCTGTACTTAGTTTTTTTTTGTTTTATTGACATTTTATTAGTCACAAGACATTTCAGGGTTTGTCGCTAACAAACCCCCTAATGAAATGTGTTCTAATGTGTTTGTGGTAATAACAGCCGTACGGGTCGATCGATTAGGTTAAGCTACGCTTGCCGCGGTTGGTCCGTGGATGGGTGACCATCTTTGTATACCAAGACTCCTCCGTGCCTCGGAAAGCACGTTAAGCCGTTACGGGTCGTCAGAAGCCCGAAAGTCTGACAACCAGTCTTACCAAGGGGTATCGTATTACCTATCAGTAACTGGGTTGTGGAGGTCAGAGAGGCAGTCGCTCCATCTAAAATACTGGTATTCAGCTGCATCTGGTTAGACTGGAAGCCAACTCCAACATAGTTGGGTAAAGGCTAGGCAGATGATTGACATTTCATTTGTCAACTTACCTGTCTAGTTGGTCTAATTTCTGAAGAATTCTTAAACGGAGTTAAAACTCTCAACAGCTATTGATTCGACAATTCCTTTGTTATGTTCGGTTTTTTGAGGTCCTCAGATAAACCCTTGACAGTAATTCACTCGACTTTTAAGCTAAATTCTTCCTTAACGAAGTGTTCAGAAAAACGATATCGACCAATAATCACTATCGAATAGATAAACTCCTTTTAAAAACCTCAGAAACCAGGCATTAGTGGTTGCAAGCGCTACTGCTGAGCATGAAGCCCTGGGTTCGATCCCGAGGTCGGGAAAAGTGATATTGGGTTTTTCTATCAGGAATTTATCAGTCTAGTTTAGATGGTTGTGCCTGTTGATAGTAATAGCTTGCCCCCTATTACATTGGATTTCAAAAAAACAGGTCAAATATACTATAAATTACCTTCTTTAATTAAATATATAAAAAGAAAAGTCCTGACTGACTGACTCATCAACGCCCAGCCCAAACCATTGAACTTAGAAAGCTGAAATTTTGCACAGAGGTTCCCTTTATAATATAGACAAGGAATAAGGAAGGATTTTTGTTCCCGTGGGATATTTTCCGACATCCACGCGCGTGAAGTCGCGCGGGAAGTGCTAGTAAATAAATAAGTAATCTAACGCTTCGGGGAAAAACAGACGTAATGACAACTTGATAATTCCGTCCAGTTTTGATTTTAGGAATATTCGAGCTATCCTCTAATCTAAAATAGTACCTAAGTTTAGATTCATCATTCAAGATCGGTCCTATATTTAGATTGTTGAACGTGATTTTAAACTAGAATAAAAGGCAACCTGAAACTTTTAGTTGAATAAACTTTGAAGCTATCAAATATTTACGGTTCAATTAAGAACTTCGAAATTGCATTTTGATTTCATAACTTACGTAAGTTACTTTAAGTAATACCAGCAGCACGGGTCGATCGATCTTGTTAGGCTACACTGGCCGCGGTTGGTCCGTGGATGGGTGATCATCTTTACGTACTGTAGAATAATCCATTCAACGATAGTCGTTTTAATATTTTTTGCATAAATACTCATTAAAAAATACTCCCTACTCAAATTTGTAACATGTTCTCTTCCTTCTTCACTTCTGTCTATGAGCCTTCCTTCCTCGATCCAGATCTTTGGCAATCTCCGTCCTCATACGCGGATTGCTCTCTATGTATTTCAGACATTTATTTACATTTTGATGACATAAAAAAAGCATTAAATAAATTAGACATTAATAAAGGTCCTGGACCAGATGTTCTGCCTCCAATTTTTATTAAGTATACAGCGGGTAGCATTCTTGTCCCGCTCCACATATTATTTAATAAATGCCTCCATGATGGCGTATTCCCTGTTATTTGGAAGCGTGCATTTATCACGCCTATACATAAAAGCGGCGATATCAACAATATAAAAAATTACAGGCCCATTTCCCTTTTGTCCACCTTGTCGAAGCTTTTTGAGGGTCTAGTACATGACAAACTTTACTCTCACATTCACCACCTTATTGTACCTCAACAGCATGGTTTTGTTAAACATCGCTCAACGACTACTAACCTTATGGTATTTACTAATTTTTTATTTGAAAGCATGGATGATCAAACCCAAGTCGATGCTGTGTACACTGACTATCAAAAGGCGTTCGACAAGGTGGACCACAAACTGCTTTTGGACAAGATAGCCTACAATGGCATTCGTGGTAATTTGTTGAGGTGGTTTATGTCTTACATTTATAACAGAACACAGAAAGTCGTTATCAACGGTTTCGAATCCGACTCAGTTGTTGTTACTTCCGGGGTTCCTCAGGGATCAATTTTAGGTCCCGTTCTGTTTATTCTGTTCACAAACGACATAGGACATTGTTTCACCAACTCACATTTTGTGATGTATGCCGATGACATCAAAATCTATAAGTCATGCAAGAACACACAAGACTGCATACTACTTCAAGAGGATCTTGACAGGCTCTCCAACTATTGTAGACATAATAAACTCCACCTTAGCATACCTAAATGCAACGTAATATCTTACACAAAAAATAAAAATGTTACAAAATTCTGTTACACTTTACAAGGTACCTGCCTTCTAAAAGTTGACCACGTCCGTGATTTAGGTGTCATTCTAGATTCTAAACTGCATTTCAATCTTCACATAGATAACATCATTAACAAAGCGTATAGAATGTATGGTTTCGTAATGCGATCTTCAAATGATTTTAAACGTCCGCACACGTTTCTTACTTTATACAAAACATTAATACGTTCCCAATTAGAGTACGCAGTCCCAATTTGGTGTCCTTTATACGATAAGTATAAACATAGTCTCGAAATGGTCCAAAAAAAATTTTTACGCTCCATGCACTTCAAGTGCTATCATTCAAAATTGTCTTACTTAACATTATTAAAACAATATAAACTTCTGAGCCTGGAGTCCAGACGCACGTTATTGATGGCCATGATGGTTCATGGTATATGTAATAACAGGTTTGACTGTTCCGATATTACAAATAAAGTTTGTTACACTGTACCCAGAACTGTAATGCGGCGAGGGGTGCGCGTTCCCCGGCTGTTCCACACTGCACAGTGCAGAACCCGTGCTGGTGAGCGGGCACCTCTTCGCCGTCTCTTACAAACATATAACACACACTTTATTGATCTTGATTTATTCTCTTTATCCCTTACAAAATTTAAGAAAATGGCCGTCGAATTGCTTCAATAATTTCAATTCCTCAAAATGCTGCTTGTGGCCTGACGCGCGTTCTTTTTCAAACTTACCCTAGTATATTTATTCCGCGGACATTAGTGTGGATTACATGTTTACCCTAGCCCACTTCACCTCATAACTTTTATAGTAATATTATAACATGTAATTGTTTTGTGTCCCAATGTAGTAAAATAAAATAAAATAAAATTAACATATATAACTACATTGGCTGGTTATTCTCACAATTTTTTTCTCTTGATTCGGATGACAGATCATTCCGTTTATTTTGTTAGATTTTTTTCAATGGTAGGTACATCCGAATTTTCTTTCAGACCAGGGAGACTGATACATTTATTCCGATATAATTTTTTTTTGCCATATGGGTAATAGGATACCTTTTTGGTAAGACTGGTTGTCAGACTTTCGGGCTTCTGTCTGATGACGATCCCTAACGATCAAAGACCCACGAGTGACAGCCGCGACCGACGGCTTAACGTGCTTTCCGAGGCACGGAGGGGTCTTGGTATGTATAGATGGTCACCCAAGCGTAGCTTAACATGAACCATCGACCCGTGTTTCTCTTCTCTCTTGAAATTCTCTAAATTATGATGAAAACTGCATCAAAATCCGTTCTGCGCGTGTCTTTTCGAAACTTAACACAAAAACCTTGAAAGCCTGTGAAATGAAAAATATGAACTTATCATTTTATCAAGAAGATCCTTTTCATAGTCGTTATTGTTGGTGACAAATACATTAAATATTACTTAACAATAGAAAGGACATAGCGAACAAAATCGTAATCCGATACTTATGTCCTAGTGGTCAAAAGTCGCTTAGTCTTGTGTGGTACGCCTGCATGTCAAGTCACATTCGTGTCCACCAAAAGAAAATTATTTTCGAAGAAAATATGCCGAATTGTACATTGTGGTATTGCAAACCTCGTAGTGATAAAATGACTCGATTTAACTACGGTTTATTTTCATTACTATTTTATAATTTATCGAGTATTGAGATAAATTAAATAATTTTCATAGACATATCAAACTTTCTGACGGTTGCTAAATCAAAGGTTGGTATCGGTAAAAGTGTATCGGGTATTCAGGTCAAACTTGGCTCTTATGTAATTTTTCTATATTATGCTAGATGGCGTCACTGAGATAACAGTTTTTGTATGACATTTCTTCTGATAGCCTCTCTATCGCTTTGGTTGGTGATAACTAAAGGGGGTAATTCCATCTTTGAAAAGGAAGATATCAAGCCAGATTTTTGGCTTGAAGTGACGATGGGACACACGTCAACTTACTTCCCACACATCAAGTACTACGTTTGATTGGCTGATTCTGGTCCCCACGTCTGTACGCGTCACGCCAGGATCACCAGATACTTAACTAGTTTTTTTACTTTCAACTATTCAATTTTAAAATATATCTACATATTTTCCTATTTTATATTCGCACATTTGTAATGGTATTAATATCACTGTTTAATTCAATATAAATCTACTCTTCGATTGAGTATAAACTTTTGGCCGTAGTTTTATGAAGCACTAGCTATTTGAGCAGTGGTGGCCCAGTGGTAACGGTCGCGACTTACGAGTTGTAGGTCGTAGGTTCGAACCCAGGCAGGCGCTTTACTTTGTGTAAATTATTTCATCACCACTGCTCTCAAAACGGTGAAGGAAAACATCGTGAGGAAACCGGCATGTCCTAGAATCAAAAATTCGAAGACTTGTGACATCTGCCAACCCGCACTGGGCCCGCGTGGTGGATTACGGCCCACTCCCTCTCACAGAGAGGAGGCCTGTGTCCCAGCAGTGGGAACGTTATAGGCTGATTATGTACTAGCTTTTGCCCGCGGCTTCCCCCGCGTGGATGTTGGAAATAACCCACGGGAACGTACTACCGGGAAATCCTTCCTTATTCCTTGTCTAAATAATAAAGAGAACCTTTGTGCAAAATTTCAGCTTTCTAGGTTCAACGATTTGGGCTGGGCGTTGATGTGTCAGTCAGGACTTCTCTTTTTATTTACACAGTTAAACGGTCTAATTCGGGGAGATTGCAATCTTTCAAATTAGGTCGTTATACCTAACTTAGTACAAAGTTAAACGCGCGGCTAAGTTTTACCGATCGAATTCTTTTCGTATAAAAATACTTTAACCTGTACGACGTAAGGTTGCCTTTTGCATGTAACTTTTACAGTACCTACCTAAGGCCCAAAAATAAAGGATCATGTTTAGTTGTCGGTCATACTTAGGTACGGGGCATTTCATATTGGCGTAAAGAACAAAACTTTTTAGCAACATTGTCCTTTTGTTTTCATCATTTTTTGTCCCACAATTTCCTGAAGGGCTGTTTGTAATTACCTAGTTGTTGTTTATTTTCAATAGAAGCTCGTAATTGTGAGTGCGTCTGAAATAAATGACCCTTTTAAGATTTTTTTGTATTTTAAGGCAAACCCTTCCATCAGCATTTGGATCTTTTATTTGCCTTTGTACTTAACATTTCTGGCTTCCTGAGAATTAAATCTTATATATAAAATTCTCGTGTCACAATGTTCGTTCCCGTACTCCTCCGTAGTGCTATTCTGTAAACATCTCACCGTGATAACTCAGGTGAAGTGAGCGTGAAGTGAGCCGTCATTCCAGCTGATGCTAGGGGTTGACACTATTGACAGCTCACTTTAAGATCACTTCACTCATGTTTTCACGGTGAGATATTTACAGAATAGCACTACCGAAACGGCTTGACCGATTCTCATGAAATTTTGTGAGCATATTGAGTAGGTCTGAGAATCGGCTAACATCGATTTTTCATACTGCTACTTTTTATCCCGATCTACGCGGGTGAAACCCCGGGGCGCAGCTAGTTTACTATAGTAAATATTGATTGATTAGCCAACTTGAAGTAAAATTTCTCCATTGTTTGGTTTAAAATGTATTGTAATTGATTAATAAGATTATTAGATTTTTCTTTACAAATGGCTGAAAATACTTTTAGATGATTTATTTGATGATGATGAAATATATATTTACTTAAAAACGTGTCATGTTTATCGATAACTTTTTTAGGAACAATGAAAATTAATATGCACATAGTATACAGGATGTTATCTAACCTAATATTATAAAGAGAAAAGATTTGATTTTTGTATGTTTGTTTGTAATGCATAAATGCATTTTATAACTCAATTCTTGAGAAAGGCTATAGGCTATATAACATCACGGGACCTTTAGGAGCCGAGCAATAAAGAAAAATAATCTGAAAGAACGCTAAGCGAAAACGAAGTAATAGCGCAAGCAGGCGATGCGATGCGGCGTGGTGGGTCGCGGGCGAAATCGCGGCTAGAAGCTAGTACAATATAAGTGTTTTTCATTGCAAAAAATATGACAACGACGTTAAAGTAATTTGAGCATCGTTTAAAGGTTACTTTTGTGATTTTTTCGTTCATGCAATGAATCTAGAATCTAGATTTCAGGCAGACAGGCTAAGGTATTTCAGGCTTGTTTTTAGTAAATCGAGTAGGTATTATTTATATCTGAAGTAAAGTATAAGTAAAAATCATTTATTTAAACATTCGAAAATACAATATAGAGGTATTGTTGGTCCCAAACTAGGCACAGCCTGTAAATCTTGGGAACCAAAAAATTGAAAGTTACCAAAATGGTAATTTTCAAGTAAAATAAATTAAATAAAAATAAAAGTTGAAATATGGATCAAATTAATAATGTTGTTGTGAATCACGGTGGAGGATAAAATGTTTTGTTTTTTTCATTACATCTCGGAATTTGTTTAGGACCGAAATATGGCTGCTTTATTTTAACTTAAAATGCTTTTTCACACATAATTTAACATCATTACCGTAAACCGTGCCTATTTACCAAAGAAAAATGGGCTCTAAAAATTATAATAAAAACCTATATTGTTCGTAATGTTCTTCTGTAAATTGCTTAAAATTATGTTGCGGCAATTCAATCCTTTTCCCAACTATTATATGTTGGGGTCGGCTTCTAGTTCAACCCCTTGGTAAGACTGGTTGCCAGACTTTCGGGCTTCTGACAACTCGTAACAACTGTCAAAGATCTACGAATGACAGCCGGGACCAACGGCTCTGAGGCACGGAGGAGTCTCGGTACGTAAAGATGGTCACCGATCCATGTACCAACCTCGGCGAGCGTAGCTTAACCTGATAAATCGACCCATGCGGCTGTTATTACTTAGCCACGAGCTCCTTTTTTTAATGAATCAATTAGTAAGTTTTTCCTTTTGAGGAACGGAACCCTAAGAACAAGGACTCTGCGCCACGCATATCGAAAGTGAAGTACAGTAAGTATGCCGGGAGTCCGGGACCGTTTGTCACCTCCCACACAACCATGTTTGTCCTCACGCACCCATTTACATCATAGTATTCCGGCCTGCCGCCATTATGCGTGACACGAGGCGCGGCGTCTTTATCAAATGACGCATACGTAGATCGGTACGGTGCTTCACTTTCGATACGCGTGGCGCGGAGTCCTTCTTTTTTTCTATTCTAGTCCGTGTTACCTACATCATAGGATTAAAAACATAATATATTTGGCGGAATGTGGATGTTAATATTCCACTGGTATTTCGTTTATTCTTAACTGTTTTATTTTGCAAAGATCTTTTCGGAGCCTGAATCAAAGTTATATTTTTGTTCAACGTAATTTATTTTCCATTAAAGTTTTTAATCTGTTATCTTTCCATCGCTTATCGCCATGTTTTCTCGAGTTGTTTCGAGCGAAACATGGTTAATTTGATAAGAACTGGATAAAGTTGTTTCTGGCCTTCATTTTGTTTTCTAACTTGTTGAGCGTGTTCATGACGCTCGTTTTTGCGATGAGCGTGGGTTGAATATAAAGAAGTAAAAGGTAAAAACTAGTAGGAGATGTATCTGCTTACCTACTTATGTTACCTACGTTTGTTGTTATGGGCTGTAATCATTACTGTTGAAAGCATACGGCAAAATCAGCGAAATATAGAATTGATAGTCGGGTAGTCCGAAGTCGGAAAGTATTGGCAACCAGTCTATTGCCAAGAGAATTACGTATAACCCAATAACTGGGTTGTGGGCGGAGGTCAAATAGGCAGTCGCTCCATGATATAAAATGCTGGTATTCAGCTGTATCTGGTTAGACTGGAAGCCGACCCCAATATTGTTGGGAAAAGGCTAGGCAGATGACGATGATGAGGTAAACTATTACGAAAAAACCGGCCAAGTGCGTGTCGGAACACGCACATTGAAGGGTTCCGTAGTTGAAAATACTTTATCCCAAAAACAAACTTTTAACATTATAACCCAAACATTTTTTTTATGTGATAAAATTACAAATTATCAATTTTCGGACTTTTTCCTTTAGTTGTGCTGTGAGACCTTGCTTCTTCCCAAATTTAATTATTCTAGGTCAATGGGTAGATTTTAATTTACTAGCGAGTATCAAAATATGTCGCATAAATGGCCGTATTCTTTTTAACCGACGAAAAGAAAAGGAGGAGGTTCTCAATTCGACACGTATATATTTTTTATTCATTTTTTTTATGTATGACCACGCATAACTTTTTACAGAGTTGTCCGATTTGAAAAAAAATTGTTTTAATACAACAAAGTTGGTCCCATATAAAATTGATTAACTTTGCTTGGGTAGTTTTTGAGTTAGCTGCAATAATACGTATTTTTTCCCCACTTTTATATGGATGATGTTCTAGTTTGTTTTGCAGGTAGTGGTATTAGAATTTGTGTGGGGTAGGTACCACAACTAAAAAGTGAAAAATAAAAACTTTTTTTACAAAAAAATACAACCGACTTCCATAAACAACACTACAAAGTGAAAAATAACTTTAATTTCGGAAGTCGGTGGCAAAAAACGAAAATACATTTAACCAGACACCGACTTCCGAAATTAAAATTATTTTTCACTTTGTAGTGTTGTTTTTGGAAGTCGGTTCTATTTTTTTGTAAAAAAGTTTTTTATTGCGTTGATTTAGAAGCTTGATTTTTTTAGAACTTCAAGGAACCATAGACTTACATATTTGATATTAATTTCAACTTGATACCTCCACGCGGTCTTGAGAAAAAGGGTCTTGACAGAAAGACAGACAGACGGACAACGAAGTGAAAGGGAAGAATAAGGGTTCCGTTTTGTCCTTTTGAGGTACGGAACCCTAAAAAGTACTGCAACAATAGACGTATACAGACGTTCAAAGTTTCAGCACCGTACTTACCTATTTCTTTCTAAGGCACGTATCTTGAATAAACAATTCGTTGACCCGTATGATTGTTTATATCACTCCTATCAACCGGTATGATGCTTTGAAGCATCATACGGTTAGCTTATAGTGTCACCTGGTGTAATCACTATCTAAGTGTTCATCAATCTTCACACACAGCAACGAGGTTGTTCTACAAATCTAGGACCGTCTTTACTCTCTTCAGTGTTTTAAAATGCTTCGTGGCAAGCCTGTCGTCCCCATTATCGCTTAGCATCAAGGTGATAAAATAAAATCAATGGCGGTTTAGGTAGATTATGTTTACCTAGATTTTGTTTCAATATTTGTGTATGTTCTGTTAAATTACCCGTTAGGTTAATAATAATGTCCTTCAAATACTTTTGTTGTAGCCAAAATATTCTAATATCTTTGCATGGCTGCAAGAAAGCTCTCGAAAAAGAGTATCTGTTGTTAAATCAATGGATGGGTACTCTTTTTCGATTATAGCTATTGTCATGCTTTAGTGCGCTTTTTCATTTTTTCAAGTCTCCGCAAGATAAGGACCACATCACCGACGACGACGACGATGCTCCGGAAGTGACCGAGGTAGAGCTGAGAGCGGCGGTACGTAGGCTGAGTGCCAAAAATACCGCCCCAGGACCCGACGGCTTGCCAGGAAGAGCTTGGGTTCTGGCCTTTGGGGCTCTCGGGCCTCGACTAGGGGGGCTCCTAAGCGCATGCTTGGAGAGGGGCCAGTTCCCACTTCGTTGGAAGACAGGGAAACTGGTCCTCATTAAGAAGCCGGGGCGCCCTGCGGACTCTCCGTCCGCTTACCGGCCCATCGTGCTGCTCGACGAGGTGGGCAAGCTCTTTGAAAGAGTCATTGCAGACCGTCTCGTCGGGTGGCTGGTGCAGGAGGGGCCGGATTTGGCGGAGAGCCAGTTTGGTTTCCGCAGGGGGCGCTCTACGGTGGACGCCATCATGCGCGTGCGAGCCCTCACGACGGGGGATGCTGTGGCCCGGGGTGGGGTCGTCTTGGCGGTGTCTCTAGACATCGCCAACGCCTTCAATACCCTGCCCTGGAGTTGCATCAGGGAGGCACTCCGGTATCACCGGGTGCCAACCTACCTCTGTCGAGTGGTCGAGGCCTATTTGACGGACAGGGCCGTCATCTACCCCGGTCATCAGGGAGAGTGGAACCGGCGAGAGATGTCGTGCGGTGTCCCACAGGGATCGGTCCTGGGGCCACATCTGTGGGACATCGGGTACGACTGGGTGCTGCGCGCCGACCTCCCTAGCGGCGTCAGCGTTGTATGTTACGCTGACGACACGCTGGTCCTGGCGCAGGGGAGGTCGCACCAGGCGGCGGCTGAACTAGCGACACGCGGGGTTGCGACAATCGTAGAGAGGATCCGGCAGTTGGGACTCGAGGTGGCCCTGCACAAGTCCAAGGTCATGTGTTTTCATGGTCCTCGGAACGCGCCACCGTCGGGTTCCCAAATAACGGTAGGAGGGGTTCACATCGGAGTCGAGTCGACGATGAAGTACCTGGGACTCGTCCTCGACAGCCGGTGGAACTTCGTGGAGCATTACCGACGTTTGGCTCCCAGACTGGAGCGGGCCGGGGCTGCCTTGAAGCGGCTCCTGCCCAATCTGGGGGGTCCAAACGCCTCCTGCCGGAGGCTTTACGCGGGGGTCGTGCGGTCCATGGCCCTTTACGGGGCACCGGTGTGGGCGCGTTCCCTGAGGCTGCGACCAGCCCGCCGGTTGAACGCGTCCCAGAAGGTCATGGCCATCCGGCTAGTCCGGGGATACCGCACGGTCTCCTGTGAGGCGGCGTGCCTCCTTGCCGGATTACCGCCATGGGATCTGGAGGCAAAAGTTCTTGCGCACGTGTGGGAGTGGCGCGAGGAGGTGAAACGCCGGGGCGTATCTCCGCTGCCGCGAGAAATCACGGTACAGCGGACAGAGCTCCGGCGGGATCTCATGGCGACATGGAGAGTGCGATTGTCGCAACCCAGCGCTGGGCACGCCACAATTGCGGCGATAAGTCCCCTCTTTGAGGAGTGGTTGGAGAGGCGCCACGGCATCCTCACCTTCCGCCTGACGCAGGTCCTCACCGGACACGGTTGTTTCGGGAGGTTCCTGTTTCAGATAAGGCGGGAGGAAACGCCCGGGTGTCACCATTGTGTGGATCGCCCGGAGGACACGGTGGAGCATACAGTGGAGGTCTGCCCGGCTTGGGCGGAGCACCGCCGTGTTCTCACGGAGGCGATCGGCGGCGGCGATCTCTCGCGTCCAAACCTGGTCCAGGCCATGGTGCGGAGCGAGAGTGCATGGGAAGCCGTCACCTCCTTCTGCGAAGCAGTAATGCTCGCGAAGGAGGAAGCGGAACGCGTGAGGGAGAGGCAACAGCCGCGCCCTCGCGCCCCTAGCCGCCGTAGGAGACGCCCTGGGCGGCAGGAATCGATTGCCGATTCCCGGCCACCGTAGGCGCGGGCTTGCGGACGACGAGTAATGGGCAGCTCGCCGTCCGGTAAGGACCAGGCCCGGGTCGACGGCGCGTTGTGTTCCACGCGCGCCTCAAAGAGATGTCAGCAGTGACGGGGTCAATTGGGCCGATGCCGCCGGGGTCGCGGGTAGTTCGAAAGAGATACCGTGGCCCTGGCACGGGCAGCTGAAGGAACATGGGTGGGTTTTAGTCAGTAAAAGTCTGACACGCCCTCCCGCTCTGCCCAGAGCGGGAGAAGTCATTTGATGATTTCCCATCCACAAAAAAAAAAAAAAAAAAAAAAGGTTAATAATAATGTCCTTCAAATACTTTTGTTGTAGTTAAAATATTCTAATATCTTTGCATGGCTGCAAGAAAGCTCTCGAAAAAGAGTATCGGTTGTTAAATCAATGGATGGGTACTCTTTTTCGATTATAGCTATTGTCATGCTTTAGTGCGCTTTTTCATTTTTAGAGTTTTTCAGAGCCCTATCACAAAATTGCGTATTGACAGATTAGATGTATTGAAGCATGGCGACGCATCGCATCGCATTATGTAGCAATTTGGCAGTTGTAATTACGTTTATTTTGAATCTTATAATTTATTTAATTTTGTTTAAAGTATGTTTTTTTTTTCTTATGAACTGACGTTTTTCTGGTATAAATATTATGTACTAATATTAATGTATTATGGAGAAATTGACAGTTAATTCTGAGCGTTTTTATTAGTTTTACGGTTTTGAATGGGATTTTTTTATAGCTATTCCATACATATTTCAAAATTCGGAGACCGTTAAAAACTAAAGCACTATTTAAGAGATATTACTATATATTTTTAAACGACTTCAAAAAAAGGAGGTTTCTCAATTCGACCGTCAATATCTTTTACTTTTTTTTTATGTGTGTTCGCGGATAACTTTATCGTTTATGAACTGATTTTAATGATTCTTTTTTTGTTGTAAAGGAGATATTCCAAAGGTGGTACCATGATAAGGAAACCAGGATCTGATGATGGAATCCCAGAGAAATCGAGGTGAACCTTCAAATATTGTAGGCACACCTATAGCGATTTGGCTATTTTTTATAGTAACTCGTGCATTTGCTCCCGGAAAGCACCATTCGGTGAAGTGGAACTGACGAGGAAGACCACAGATGGTCATCGGAACTACTCAATAATACGTATTTCACGGTTTGCGATTCGATTATTACTAAGCAATTTATGCTCGTCACAATACATATGTTGAAGTGGAGCTGATGGTGACTTCACCATCAGTTCCAGTTCTCCTGGTTCCAAGTTACTGGGAGAACTCTTCAACAATTAACGTCCTTGTATCGGAAAAAACAATATTTTATGAAAGGTGAGGAGCAGTTGACATTAGGCTATTTTAACTTATATAAATTACAGACTGACCCACTAAAAACTGAAAAATAAAAAACTTTTTTACAAAAAAAAAAAAAAAACAACCGACTTCCAAAAAAATACTACAAAGTGAAAAATAACTAAATAACTTTAATTTCGGAAATCGGTGGCAAAAAGCTAAAATACATGTCCAAAGACACCCGACTTCCGAAATTAAAGTTATTTTTCACTTTGTAGTATTTTTTTGGAAGTCGGTTGTTTTTTTTTTTTTGTAAAATAGTTTTTCATTTAATTTTCATACGATATATAGTTCAATCCACGAGCTGGAACAAATGCAGTCGCGTAATTAATGAAGAGCTTGTTCCGGAATTTTGGCTAAAAATGCGAAAAGGCCGCTATGAACTATACTGATAACTATTCTCCAGCCAAGCCAAAGCTAAGACAGGATAAAATAAGTCAAAGCTGTCGAAATCTTTCAGTTTCTCAGAATAAGAACGCCAAATTTGGCCAATTTACCCAAAAATCACGTTCGAAATGTAATAAGCCCCGAAGCATTATCAACTTCCCACCCACACCCAATCCATGTAGCTACGTTATATTTGTATCGCGAAGCACCGCGTGCTACAAAGAGTTTCCCTGCCCTAGTTTCGTATTTATTGCGTTTTAGGAGCCGTTCCCAAATGGCACAATGGTGTACTGTACCGTACGAACAAAACTGTTTGCAATAGCCATAACTTTACACATTACCTACATATTGTATTATACTCAATTTCCAATAAGATTAGACATTTAGACAAACTCTTTGTACAGTCCGTTCAACCGATTTTTACTTCTATTCCGTAGGCTTAAGGATGGCATTAAAGGCAAAAAAGTGGTTATAATACCAACTGTTTACTGCAGCCGCCATTTGTCATGCCACCAACGTATAGAAGTCAAAATCGGTTGAACGAACTGTAAAAAAGGTTTGTTTATATGTATAATCTTTTTGCAAATGGAGTATAGGTATAGCTTGATAGTACGCTGTTACAACATCTGCCGGTAAATGCGTCGTCTAACCATGTAGGTAATATACCTCGTTACTGAAGTACACTGAAGTATGGGTCCTTGAAGTTTTCTTATTGAAGAATAGAACCTTGAAATGTTTTCTTTGAAACAGGATATATAAAATGCTTGTTAGGGTTAGGTAAGTAATTGGGTTGTTCGTGTATACAGGGTGTCAGGGACAGTTCTCCGTAGACTGATGGGGTGAATTCAGTATATCATACTAAGATGATCGGTACATGAAATTGTTTCAGGAACGTTATGCGAATCCAATAAACCTGATTTGTTTTATTACCTCACACGCACATTAACGGTAACGGTAACGATACATTCGTTACCGTGGCAAAACGCACGTAGCGAACGGCAGCGCAGCGAGCCTTCCCCGCCAGTTAAGGCGCCGTTCGTTAGAGTATTTCAACATCAATTGCTGATTTTTTGATTTTAGCTGTTTTATTTACATAAATGGAGTGCTGCGTATAGAAAATGTAATATTACACTGAAATAAAGGACTAGTAACTGAAAAAACGATAAAAAATTAAAACTTTGCTGAGCAATTTTCCGGTAGAATATGATTCAAATTATGGAGCTGAATGCACCCTGTTAGTTTGCGGAGAGCTGTCCTTTACACCCTGTGTAAGGATACATTTTAAAGCAGTGCGCAAATTTTCACAGGGTGTTCTACCTATGAATATCAACAACTTTCACTATGGGACTAACTCTGAAATCGCGAAAAAAAATCTGCTGTTCAGTAGGTACATTTATCTACACCAAACTCGTCAAAATGTAGGAAGCAGCTGATTTTTTTTCGCGATTTCAGGTTTGGTCCCATAGTAAAAGTTGTTCATATTCATGGGTGGAACATCCTGTGATAATTTGCGCACTGCTACCCTGTATAGTTCATGGGCGCTCATGGTCTGCTTCTACAGCCTTCGAGGTTTTTACAGATTCTGTGACATTATGACTAAGAAAATTTTTTCTGTGCAATTAAAATAAACTCTTACCTTTTAAATAAAACGAGCGTTTATTGTTTCAGGTCTTCCAAATGATCTGTCGGTGTACTGGCACCAATATCCATACAGCTTGGGTATCGTCTTCTGCAAGCTGAGGGCTCTGATCTCTGAAGCGTAAGTACCTCATCACTCGTATCTAGGCCACAGTATACTAATGTATAGCACGGAATAATAAAGCTACAGTAGTTTATCTGGGCAGTGACCTTGAATTAATTACCTGCAGCCGCTCGGTCAATAAATACGCGTCCGTCCGAGTGTACCTGCTGCTCACTCGAACTGTTGCCTACTGGTATATACTGAGATTTCGAAGCGATGTAAGATGTACTACTGCTTACTTTATTATACTGTGTGTATAGTGATAGTACGGTAATGTGAAGAGGGAAATTATGGCTCGAGCGAAGTGCATATTCGTCGCAAATACGAGTAAGTACAAGTGAAGCACTGTATTTAGTACCTACCTGCTTTATTAGTTATTCTATGATCTTCTACTTAGGGTCCGATTGTAAACGAATACTGCACTTACCGACAGGGTTCACAATCTGCCCGATTTTATCACTCGTAAAATTGTGAACCGTCTCTGATTGGTTGGCCTTAAGCTCGTTCTGTGTCCATAGAGTGAAAACAAACACAGGAGTCAAATAAAGGAAATGCACATATTAATTGTTTGAGATCAAGTATGTCAAAAATAATTTCTTTAATAATCAATAACTAGGTACGTTGCGTATAGCAGAACTTAAGTTATGTTCAGCGACTAAGGGCATATTTCACGATGTCCGAATAGCCACTACTCACCTAATAAATTCAAAAATAGAACAGAATTTGTATGAAATTATCTGCCAAGTAAGTTAATAGGAACTTAATCGTAGGTGTTGAAACAGGCCCTAACTATAACAAATAGTTACGAACTTACTGAATTAGTTTAGTACGCGCACTGCCATTTTATCGTACCTACGTACGTAAAGGTACCTACGGAGCTAACTTCAAGTTTATAATCTTCATTAATTGAGGCAGGTTTCTCCAAGAAATCCCTGAAATAAGGTGAGATTTTGACGTAAATACAGTGTTTACTATCTGAATTCAAGTAAACACTGTATATTTAACTGTAGAATTTTCTAAAATATGGTTTGTTCATGCATATAATATTGAGATGGCAAACGCTCCCTTATAAAGATGTCAATTAGCTTTGATAAATGATGATGCATTACCAGGCAGTAAGAAAATAGCTCGCTTACGGAAAAATAAATTTCTAAAAAGCCTCACACCATGTCAATCGTTTTAGCTGAATAATTAAGTTATTGCTATAGGTTCACGCCAACTAGTGTAATAGGAAGCGACAGAACAGCACCTAACGCTCGAGAGTCCAGCACCCTAATTGCGTAACGCACTATAAATCGGAATTTGAATCATTTTGAAGCAAATTGCTATACCATTGCTTCATATGTTCGAAAAATATGTCTGCTCAACAACGTAAGTAACGCAATGAATATTGTTGAACTGTCAAAGTTAAACCGATTCCGATCGATAGTGTGTTACGCAATTAGGGAGCGGGTCGTAGTCGATAAGGCGCCACCATTGAGAAAAAAAATAATAAGTCTGGAGATATGGAACATTTTGAAACCTATGCATGAACACACACACACACATCATCACATCACACATCACACACATCACACATTATCACATTCACACACATCACACCATCACACATTCACATCATCATCACATTTTTAATAAGATGAGGTAGAATTTTTTGTAACAAAAAAATCAACACATAAGCCTTCTAGGTTTGAAGCCTAAGTTGTTACTTAACGCCAAAAACGGCCGTTTATGACCTGACCAGCATCCTAATTGCGTAACAAACTATCGATCGGAATTTGAATCATTTTGAAACAAATTGCAAATCCATTGCTTCTTATGTTGCAAAATTTGTCTGCTCGACAACGTAAATAAATAACGCAATGAATGTTGCAACTCCGATTGATTTAGGGTGCAGACTTATTATTTTTTTCACAATGGTGGCGCTAGTTAGCAGCTCTACTCGCCTTAAACCACTAAACCAATATGATAAGGTTAAGCGAATTGAAAAATTATTGAATGAGTTTCAGTAATGAAGGGATGGCATACTGTGTGATTCACTTTTATGGCACGATTTAATTTGGTGCTTCGTCCAAATTGGAAGGCTAAGTGTACCGTGATAGGCTACTGGAAGCACTTTGTGTGTCTCTAATGATAATACATTCTTTTCCATATTTCTCACAAATTTTAACGACCCAAAAATCTTCCAGTAAAAACAAAATGTACATTACCGGCACGTTTTTAATTAAAAGAAGCGAAGTCAAATTGACACAGGGGATACGTAACGATACCAAACAGTATGTGCCTCTCATGAATTCCAAATAAGTATTGGCATATGGACCCTCCATATACCAATACTTATTTATAATATACACAATATACAACGTGTCGTTTTGCATCCTCGTCAAATTTAAGGGTGTGGTATAGATCATCAAACCGAACAACTTTCTCCATGGCACCAACATCTTAATCGCGAAAAAATAATCAGCCGTTCCAACACAAAGTCCAAGTTGTGTTCCTAACACAAGTAAAAATTTTTACTTAAATGGAAAATCCCTAAAGAATATGTAACACATTTGTATGTTTAGAAAAAAAAAAAAATATTTATTTATTAATTTATTTATTTTATATACATTTGCGTCGAGTAGGTATTGAAGTTTTCTATGGGACAGTTGAACATTTATTCGCAATTACGATGTTGGTCCCATGGAGAAAGTTGTTCGGTTTGATATTCTGTATCACACCCTGAAAGGGAAACGCCTATTCTTGGCCATGTTTTGCCCATCAATGTGACAAATACAAAAAAAATACCCATTTAGTAACTAAAATATTGCTAGTACTTATTTGTATTGAAACCTCCGGAATTATAAGCCGATTTAATCAAGAAACTCAATCGTATTTACACTTCCGGTCGTTGGTCAAACCTGTCAAAGTAGGGATGACAACATTTACTGAAAAAACGATACACTAAAACCGGTTACCAAAAATACGTATTTAGGAAAATCTATTTTTGACATTATGTAGTTGTTTCGCTTTTATTTTCTTTTAGAGACAAAAAAAAATGTTTGTCTATTTTAGGGCTTCTAAATACGATCCATTTAACCGATTCCGTGTTTCAAGTTTTACAAAACTATAGATTTTGCGATAAATCGATTTCTTAAAGACATCCCTACGTCAATAATAATCGTAATTGACAACTGATTGACATTGACATTTCACATTTTGTTTGGTGCTGTTTTCTAGCGACTCGTGATTTTTTTCTCTACTGCGTTTTTCTATTTAATATTCCGACGACTTTGATTACGATTATGGACCCTGTAACCGCTTCCGATGACGACCTTGGCTTTATATTGGATTCTGTACCAGCCTCTCTCTACGACACCGGCTTGCCAATGGATACCGTACCTGTTTCTCACGAAGGACCTGGCGCGAATAAGGAACCTGGGTTCTTGGGCTGGGCAAGGTTTCAATCAAAATAAATCCCCCAGCCCAATTTCTAGATGACGTGCTCGTCATATATTTAAATGAGAACGAATAAAAAATCGGAAATCTTTAAGTATGTCTTTTATTAACCTTGAATTTTTATACTATGATTTTTAAAAGTCCAACCGAGTTCTATGTAAAAAATAGTGTTTGTATCTTTATCTATGATGTCAACCCTAATGCCTCTAATTTGTTTCTTTCGTGGGCGTCACTTGGCCAAAACCTCTTTATCAAATGGGCATTTCCCTTTGTCGAGAATGCAAAACGACACGTTGCATATTATGTATATTTATAGGAAAAGAAGGGGCTCATCGACATATTTCGTAAAATTTAACTTACTATGCCATTCGATTCGTTATAAGCGGGCCTTTCATTTGGTTTATTCAGAACAGTATAAAAAATGCCCATTGTAGAGATAATCCACAAACAAAAAAATCCACAAACTAATAAAAGGATCACATTGTAGCTCAAACTTGACTTTAAGGTGCCTTGCAAGCAAAACCGATAAAGAAGGTTCACACGCTAGATATGTGATGGATGTAAAAAGCGAACTGGCCGGGAATAAGAAAGTTACAGAGTCAATTACTTCCACATGCGAAACAAAAGAACGCAACAATGCGCTGGAACCAAAACAAAAGCGCCAAACCAAATAAAAATTGCTTAAGGACGCTCTTACAAATGGGTAGTCAAATCATTACTTTTTTACACAAGAGGATGTTTATTAAATAAAATGCTTTGCATGGTACGATTCTGAACTACAAGTATAATTTTAGATAGGTACAGTTTCTCAATAAATGTACCGGACTGAAAATGTTTACTTCGGTACATTTATTGAGAAAATGTACCTATTTAAAATTATGTTTATAGTTCAGAATCGTACCATGCACATCTATCAACAATTCGGGCAAAAAAACATTTTAAGAATGCAAAGCATTTTATTTAATAAACATGCTTTTGTGTAAAAAAGTAATGATTTGACTACCCATTTGTAACAGCGTCCTTAAAATCAAAATTATTTTCAGTAAGTGTTTTTAATTACCTAAAGCCGTGTGCGCACGAACGAACAAAACATGGTGAACACAAACATCGATCACGGAACATTTGAAGAAACTCAGGACCCTTTTGAACATTTAAAGTGTTCAATGTTTGTGTTCACCATGTTTTTGTTCGTTCATGCGTACACGGCTTAATGCGCACATTTTGAATGCAATTTTGCAATGAAATTACTTAGGATTTTAGAATTACAGAAAAAAAAATAACAAAACCAACCAACTTATCTTTGTAGTTGAGAAACATGTTCTCCCATACATTCCAACTGCAAATGTAAGTTTGTACGCACAATGTTGGGATATTTACCTCGTCATTTTAAGACCATAGACTTCTTATATGTTTTCCTGTAAACTATAAGTATATTAGCTAGAACTATTTTATGCTGCATTTTTTTTTTAAATTTTAGGCTCGGTATTTTCGGAGATAAGAGGGAATGATAAATTTTCATCTATTTTCTTAAATAACTTTAAAACTATTTATTTCAAAATAACAAAAACTATATATTTAGAATACTCACAAGTCCTTTCATTTGATAGGTAGGTATGTCACACGGTACAGTTTACGAAACTTTTTTTTTATTTTCTTTTTCCCCCAAAAGTGAGCCCTATATTCAAAATGTATTTATTTACGTCACACGTTCGTGTTTGGTTCACAGAAATGTGATTGTGTGTGTACCAAATTTTAAGTTAATCGTTCCAGTAGATTCAGTGCATATCGGCTGTGACGGACAGCCAGACAGACAGACAGACAAACGAGTGATCATTTACAAGGGTTCCATTTTTTCATTCGATCGTACGGAACCCTAAAAACGCCAAATGAGCAAAATAGCTTAGCAGCTAAGCTAAGCCTTAGCTCATGTAGTTGACGAATGTAGGTACTAGATGCTTTATCGAATAATGGCCGAGAAAGAAATGCATAAGTATGAAGACAGAAAGTTTCGTGTAATTTGGTTGCGGAGTATTCATATTATAAACTTTACGATGCGTGTTGGATGTGAACTATGCTCGTGTATATGTCGCAGCCAACTGGTTGAATTAGCCGTTTGGTCAACCGCCTAATAGCCATTTCAATAAACGCCGCCATTCAATCAACGGCCTGAATAATATTCAGCCGATACGTCTAATACAACATTTAATGAACTGGCTGGCTGATGCTTAGGCCATTTATACAATAGGGCCATGCAATAGGGTATTTCGGTAGGTAAATTAGATAATTATTGCATTCCAAAGTGTAAAGGTAACGCACCGTGATTAAATATATGAATAAATGAAAAGATGCTCTTTTGAAAAATGTTATCGATTGGCGAACTAATAAATAATATTTATTTAATAGGTATTTATTAAAAACACATTTTTATTGTGGCATTTTTTTAACTCATCTCAAAAACTGATCATAATACTTATTGAGCTGAGTTTATTATAATAACACAATAGAAATGTGTTTTTAATAATTACCTATTAAATGAATATTATTTATTAGTTCGCCAACTGATTACTAACATTTATGAAAAAAAGCATCTTTGCATTTAAAATTCTTAAAAATTTGGTCCCGTGTGAGCGAGAGATGCGACATCCCTCTTAACAAGATCTTTAAGACTGTTCTGTGCTGAAAAGCTAATTGAATTGAATTTTCAACAGCCAGCACTCGTTGCAGGCGACGAATTGAATAGGTACTGCGAATGCAAAATGTCAATTGGTCGTTCCCTAGCTGTTTGGTAGCGGTCGCTTCAATTAGTTTTCAATTTAATTGCTGGTTTTAATAACCTTGTTAATCTACGCTTGCCGGGGTTGGTCCGTGGATGGGTGACCATCTTTTCATACCGAGACTCCTCCGTGCCTCGGAAAGTACGTTAAGCCGTTGGTCCCGGCTGTCATTCGTAGATCTTTGACAGTCGTTACGGGTCGTCAGAAACCCGAAAGTCTGACAACCAGTCTTACCAAGGCGTATCGTATTACCCTGTTATTGGGTTGTAGAAGTCAGATAGCCAGTTGCTCCATGTAAAGTACTGGTATTCAGCTGCATCCGGTTAGACTGGAAGCCGACCCCAACATAGTTGGAAAAAGGCTAGGCAGATGGATTTAATTGCTATAATATTATCCTTTTCAAAGCATAACTAAGTGTGAGGAGTTGTTCCGTTTATTCATCCTAAAAAATTCACCATAAGGTGGATTCGC
Source organism: Cosmia pyralina (assembly GCA_946251885.1). NCBI lineage: Eukaryota > Metazoa > Arthropoda > Insecta > Lepidoptera > Noctuidae > Cosmia > Cosmia pyralina. The sequence goes on along the minus strand of OX276342.1, from coordinate 15,390,042 downwards.
GGATATGTCCGAAAGTCCACCCTAAACCTAGTTGTAGCAAAAATGAAGGGATTTACAGCAAGTGAGTATTCCTGCATTTGCATACACTATATTCATCATCGGCTTAGCCTTTTCCTAACTATGTTGGGGTCGGCTTCCAGTCTAACCGGATGCAGCTGAATACCAGTATTTTACACGAAGCGACGGCCTAAGTGACCTCCACAACCCAGTTACTGAGTAATACGATACCCCTTGGTAAGACTTTGTTGTCAGGTTTTCGGGCTTCTGACGACCTGTAACGCCTGCCAAAGGTACTAGAATGACATCCAGGACCCGTGCTTTCCGAGGCACGGGGGTGTCGGTATGTGAAGGTGGTCACCCATCCACGGATCAACCGCGGCAAGCGTAGCTTAATCTGGTCGATCGACCCGTGCGGCTGTTATTACTTAGCCACGAGCCCGTCTTCATACACTATAATTCTTGTGTTTTTGTGTTTTAGAATATCTTAAATTCTTAATGTTTTATTTGACGGCACGGTTGGCGCAGTGGTTGAGCGATTGACTGCTGCGCAGCATGTCGCGGGTTCGATTCCCGCACGGAACAAATATTTGTACAACCTACAAGTATTTGTTCCGAGTCTGGGTGTTTTTCTATCTATAATATGTATGTATTTACAAAAAAAAAAAATGTATATAAGTAGTTTATCAGCCATCTCGTTACCATAACACAAGCATTAGGTTGCTTAGCTTGGGGCTAGATGGCGTTGTGTGATATGTCCAAACATATTTATTTATTTATTTATTTATTTAATTATTTTTTTTTTTAATTTTACTCTTCAATTGTTTACTATTTAACCCGTGTTTTAATTTCAAATGTTTAATTTAATTTTATGTTCATGTGTTGTTTAATTTAATATTGTTTAATTTTTCTTTGATTTAAATTTTATTGTGTTTAACTACTTAAACTCATACAATTCTAAACTATGTTTAAAATGATGATGTATGCATGATGTGTTCTCCTATAACTGAAGGAGCACAAATCTTTAAAGTACTTTGTATAATAATGCATGTAATGTGTATCCTTTGTTGGAGTTCCTTTCTGAATAAAATAAAATAATTTATTTATTTAACATGTGGACAACCAACAGCTTCACTTATAAACAATAAATATACTGAAATAAGAAACATGAAGCCAATTACAGGTTTTCACGGCTACAGTAATTACGGATACAGTAATTATAAGAAGAGATTTTATACACGACAAGACATCAAGAAAAGATGAGCACCAATCGTCAAATCGGTACCACCAAACATAAGGAATAGACTACAAAAAAATAAAATAAAATAAGAAACAGAACTATTATTAACGCTAAGAATTAATTTTGAAAAATTCCAGGTTCAGCCTATTGCGTACGCTTAAGCCTTTGGTTGAAAACAAGTCAAAAGAGAACTGCTTGCAAAGGTCATTAAAGTCTACTCGCTCGCACTAAATATGAGTTTGGCCTGTAGTTGGGAGAAGACAACGGAATAGCTATAGGAGGATTAAATCAGAGAGTTCGCTGGGGAACATTAAAATACAGCTTACGCAGAAGCTGCGGACAGGCCACCTCATTTGATTCAATTTTGAGCAAAAATTTACAATCTGCTAATCGACGACGATTAGTAAGTGGTTGTAGGTGAAATTACCTGCAGAGATCCTAATAATCACAACTGGTATGGTATGCGCAAACGATAGCACAGAAACCGAACAAATCTTTTTTGCACACCCTCTATGCGATCAATGTGCACGCCGTAACGCGGGTTCCAAGTTTGAGAAGCATATTCTAAATGACTTCTCACAAATGAGCAATACAAAATCTTTACTGCTAGTCTCATAACAAAACCTATTACTTTGGATGCTTTAGCCACTATTTGCTCAACGTGCACATTAAACTGAATTTTAGAGATATGATATACGCCCAGGTCACGAACACCGCCACATCTCTGCAGTAGCTGACCTTTTAGCTTATAGGCGGTATGAAGTGGAAAGCGTTTTCTGTTAAACGAAATTACGGAGCATTTAGTAGGGTTTAGGTCTAATTTATTGACGCGACAATATTCATCAAGTCTTGTTAGGTCAAATAATTGCCTACACTATGTTGTTTTATTTTTTTTTACTAATTGTGTGGAAATTTTTCAGAATATAGTCAAAATGTAAGGCGTATATAGAGGTTAATAAACCACGTACGTAAACAATCTAATCTCCTGATTGTGGGTCCTAAGCTCCAACAATATTGGTACAAAAACTTTTTTACAAAAAAAAAAAACAACCGACTTCCAAAAAAATACTGCAAAGTGAAAAATAAATTTAATTTCTGAAGTCGGTGTCTTTTCCGAAATTAATTTTTTTTTTCACTTTGTAGTGTTTTTTTTGGAAGTCAGTTGTTTTTTTTTTTTTTTAAAGATTTTCTTTTTCACTTGTTAGTTGTGGTACTACCCCACACAAATTCGAATACCACTACCCAAGAAATCCAAAAAAGAAATGAGAACATCTTCGACATAAAAAGTAGGAAAACATAGGTATTATTGAAGCTAACTAAAAAACTACCCAAGCAAAATTAATAAATTTTACACGGGACCAACTTCGAGGTATACCCTCCCGAATCAATCAATCAATCAAAAAACAAGAATCTTTCAGATCGGACAACTCTGTAAAAAGTAATGCGTATGTTAAAAAAAAAAAATATATAGGTACGTGCCGACTTGAGAACGTCCTCCTTTTTTTCGTCGGTTAAAAAGTCGTTCGACGGATATAATAAATGCACACAATTTATAGTGGCACCGTTTGAAATCATCTTCACACTTCACCCGTGTCTCAACCTCAAGCGAGATTGCTTCCGAATCCTATATTTCTCTTGGGAACAAAATGATACCGTCAGCATTTATTATATTTTTCTTTTGTTTTTCTATTTCCCGTGGGTACCGCTCACCGCTACAGCGTAAGTTCTACTCATTTCCTTCCGGTTCTAGTCTTGTACGGAAAAGTGAATTTCTGAAACTATTACTCACCTCAGCGAGACCTCAGACGATGATGTTGAAAACAGCAACGTGTAATACAGCATAGCAGTGATAATAAAAGAGACAAGAACTCAGTTTTACCTAGTGGTTTAGCTGCCAAAAGATTCACCGGTGAAGCTGGACATTAAACAACCTGGCGGCGACGTCGTAAAAAGAGCCCATCCATTATATCACCCATCTTTCCACAATTGCAATGCTTACTATAGGGTGCATACTCGGTAGGGTCTATAAGCCTTATCCAAATCCTAAGGGCACATCTTCCCTACAATTATCGCATTCCCCGGTTTACTCCTCGATATGCAGTGTTCTCTGTTGCACCAAGTAACATGAGGCAATAGAGACTAGTGTAAATCTTTGGGTTCATTCGAGTCTGGTGAAACCACGCTGGAGTCGGTGCATTTCATTCATTCATTCATATTTTTTTTTTTTTAATAAAAATAATAAAATTTTATTTCAGTTAACTTTACAAACTTCTACAATATATAAACTTGCATAGAGGCCTCCTTTTAAGTATAGAAAGAAAGAAAAGAAAGAAAACCTGTTTATTCTGCACAAATAAAACGCACATTATAAAAAATAAAATAAAAAATTACAAAATACACTCAAAAACATATAATATAATTATAATAAAAAGTATAATAAATATCTGTACTAGGAGACCCCAAAATGAAGTTTTTCTATAAAGTGATAAAGCAATTACGAGGTCTACTATAACTAGGTATACCTAATCCCTACTACGTGTTATTCCGAAACGTACCTAATCAGTCTGGGCGCCTTTCATACAAATTCGTTCAGCTGTTCAAGCGTGTTTGGGTAACACGAACAAACTTTCACGTTATTAAAGCAGGGATAAATAAAAGTCACGAAAATGTGTCGATGACCTTTATTATTTCAGTATCTGTGCTAACAAGATTATAATTTTTAACCGACTTCTAAAAAAGGAGGAGGTTCTCAATTCGGATCTTTGTATTTTTTTTTTTTTTTTTTTATGTTTGTTCGCGCATAACTCCGTCGCTTGCCAACCGATTTGAAAAATTATTTTTTTGTTGGAAAGGGTATACTTTCCAAATGGTCCCATTTTTGTCAAAATCCAGTTCTGATGATGGGATCCTGGAGAAATCGAAGGAACTCTTCAAATATTATAGGCACACCTATAGCGATTTGGGTATTTTTTATAGTAGCTCGTGCATTTGCTCTCGGAAAGCACCACTTGGTGAAGTGAAATTGATGATGAAGACCACAGATGGCTGCCGGAACTACACAATGATAAATATTTCACGGGTTGCGATTCGATTACTTTAATATGGTTGCTAATCAATTTCCGCTCGTCACACAATGATTGTGATGAGTGGTTGTTGAGCAATTCTCCTGGTTCTTACCAGCAGAACTCCTCAACAATTAACGTCCCAGCATCGGGAAAAGCAATATTTTGTAACATGTGATGAGCAATTGACATTAGCCTATTGTAACTTATACAAATTATAAACAGACCCACTAAAAAGCGAGAAATAAAAACTTTTTAACAAAAAAAAAACCGACTTCCAAAAATCACTACAAAGTGAAAAATAACTTTAATTTCGGAAGTCGGTGGCAAAAAACGAAAATATATTTAACCAGACACCGACTTCCGAAATTAAAGTTATTTTTCACTTTGTAGTGATTTTTGGAAGTCGGTTTTTTTTTTGTTAAAAAGTTTTTCTACCAATATAATTGACCTTTAATAATATTGTTTTTCGTAATACAAAAGTGAGTCGCAAACTCGCAATCCAGAAACGAAACTTAATTACAAATTAATTTGGAAATTGATAGAAATTTCCACGAAAAACGTCCTTGTTCTGACAATTAAGTTTCCTTATATTTTCTCGTAATAAATAAGCATCATTTTTGGTCTCGTAATAATTATCGTGTCACCTAAATACAAAAAACCCGTGTAACATTTTGTTGGACAACTTCCTTTTTCTTCTTTCCTTAATTTTTTCTTTGTTTTTGTTTTACATGAAAAATTAAGAAAAAAACATGATTGATTTGCTTTGGAACAAAGTTCTTTAATTTAATTCAAACCAAGCAGAGCGAAAAAAAAATCAATTCGCCTTTTCTTTTCCCTAATATGTTGGGGTCGGCTTCCAATCTAACCAGAGAGAATATGTAAACACAACTTAATTTAATGGCGAATAAATTTAATAAAAAAAATTAGTCAAGATTTTGCATAATCAGCGTTCCCACTGCTGGGACACAGGCCTCCTCTCTGCTAGAGGGAGTGGGCTGTAATCCACCACGCGAGCCCAGTGCGGGTTGGTAGATGTCACATGTTTTCGATTTTTTGGTTCTAGGTCATGCCGGTTTCCTCACGATGCTTTCCTTCACCGTTTTGAGAGCAGTGGTGATGTAGTTATTTATACAAAGTAAAACTCCTGCCTGGGTTCGAACCCACGACCTACAACTCGGACATGTCTGCGGCAGCCGCCGTCGCATCGACGACCGTCGTCGACGAATATTAGTGCAGTTGCCTTTGCCATCGCCGCGTGTCGCTCGTGTGTCAAAACACTCCGGGGCCGTTGCCACCACTGCTCTAGTCATTATTACTTGCGGCTTATTCTAACAACAATTTTGTTTTGAATCTAAATCAGGCCAGGCGCACTCCGCATTTTAGGTATGAAGCTACAAGTACGCGGCGGGCTCGACTTGTCGGGCTAATTCAGTGTGGGCTGCCGCGCGCGCGCCTGCTGGTTCGCACGTTAGTTCGATACTCACTCACCCGTCGCGTCGTAAAAGAAGACAACCCTATTTAGTAAGAGCTTCGATTATTGTTACAATGTCATTTAAAATTTGCACGACTAGAAAGTCGAATCGAAGTCGAGCGCTGTCAGTGAAGGCTGGTCATACCTTAGCGGCCACGGCTTATTTTAATTTAATTTAAATATTTGAATTGTTTTTTTTTTAAGGACGCTTTTAACGTTCTGCATCGTTCTCACATGTAAAATTTCAACATGAATGATGTAACCATTATTTTGTAACCATATCTTGATTTAAAAGAGTGTCCGTGGAGTTTCTTGCCCGTTCTTCTCCATAGGTACCTACTATGCTTTGGAATGGGCGCCTAGCTTCATCTTTTTGACTGACCGACCCCTTGACAATTCAAAAGTGCCTGTAATTGGTTTAATTGAAATAAATGCTTTGAGTTTGAGTTTGAGTTTGAGTTTGAATATAGTGAAACCATATGTCACTTTACCATAAACAATGTACAAACGCCAGCAGGTCAAGCCACCCGAAACTGTCAAATTTTCCCAATCAACCTTGAACCTAATGCTTTGGTGATAAAGATGTAATTCTATTAAAGAAATTTGACAGATTGTAGTAGCTTGACGTGCTGGCGTCTGTACCTATATTCTGGAAAATAAAGCATTCATTCATTCTTAAGAGATAGAAAGAGAGGGGACTTCTAGGTGAATATCACTGTAGGTAATTAACGCTGTGCGACCAGAATTGCACTTTATTGTGTCATAGCAAGAGTCGCTATTTATTTAAATGATTTTGCGAAGCTAATCGCGTTGTAAGCAACAGATTATCTTTGAATTATCTAACTATCGAACATGAAGCGCTCTCCACCGAATAAATCGCACAAGACCACGAATATTCCACTAATGGACCAAGCTCAGTCGGTTCCGAATATACACTTCTGGACACATCTTTTGGCCCACCTTGTATTTTCAGTTTCGTTTGGTCCTAGCTAAAATTTTATATTAGGTCGAGCAAAAAGTTTTTATGCAGTTTTGAACCTGGCACATTCACAATTTCATTCAATAGTCTTTTTTTGAATTTCGAACACAGAATTTGAAGAAACAAAAGACAATTTGAAGCCTGTTTGTTGATATCAAACAATCGAATACTAAGAAAACTTGGTTTTATTGGTTTACTTGGATTTAATTCTTGAAAAAGTGATTGATATCTTTGGTTTTGCAACAAACATTACTTATTCTTAACATTAAGGTGAGGTTCTATCAATAATCTATGGATTCTTCACCTGAAGTCGCCGCCCAAGCTGTGGCACTTATTCAGGCCGGACACAGCCAAAGAAACGTGAGTGCTCAACTTAATTTAAATCGATCTGCGGTCCGAAATGTTTATCGGAGGTACCTAGAGACTGGCGGCTTTGTTCGTCGCCAAGGAAGGCCACGATCTCGGGTCACAACTGAAAGGCAGGATCGATTCATCGTGACGACCAGCTTGAGAAATCGTCACCTTACCTCCATTGAGATACAAAACCAACTTCGCGACTTCCACGGAGTATCTGTGAGCGCTCGAAGTGTTCGGAGAAGGTTAAAAGAACGCGATATGGTACCACACAAGCCAGCTAATGGCCCCAAACTAACGCGAGCCCACCGAACAGCGCGCCTTCATTTCGCACGCAGTCATTTAAATTGGACACAGCAAGATTGGAGCCGTGTACTCTTTTCTGATGAGTCTAAAATTGTGTTACATGGCAATGATGGAAGGAAGAAGGTCTACCGACGTAAGGGAGAGCGTTTCGCACAATGCTGCTTTGAAGAGAGGGTTGCTTATGGCGGTGGCTCATGGACTGTCTGGGGCGGTATATCCGCGAGCGGCAAAACTCAACTTGAGGTTGTTACAGGACCACGGCTGCCAACATTCAATGCTGAAAGGTAAATTCGTGAGTGCTTAGAACCTCACGTGATACCATACGCGGACTATGTGGGCCCAAATTTCCTTTTTATGCATGATAATGCAAGAGCCCATGCGGCCGGCATCGTCAGGGAATATCTTCGGGATGTGAACATCACAGTTATGGACTGGCCAGCCAGAAGCCCAGACATGAACCCCATTGAGCACATGTGGGACGAGCTAAAAAGACGTGTTAGGGCTCGTCAGCCAGTTGCCCAGACGATGCAGGAGTTGAAAACTGCCATAGAAGAGGAATGGGAGATGATCCCTCAAAATTTCATAGAGCGGTTGATAAACTCTATGCCTAATCGTATGAGAGCTGTGGTAGATGCCCATGGAGGCAACACGCGTTATTAAATTAAACCTTTATTTGATAAAACATGTTTTTTATTCAAAAATCAATTGCCTTTAACAAGGCGCATATCCGACTTGTTAGGCGTAGCTCCATGTCGTATGGTATTCTGAATTCAAATTTAAAACAATACGATCGAAAAAGATGGTAAAATGTATCAGGTTTAAAACTGCATCAACAGTTTTTGTTCAATCTAGCAATCATATTTCGGTAGGGGCCATCGAAACCTAAACTCTAAGGTGGGCCAATAGATGTGTCCAGAAGTGTAGTTCAGGCCGTGAATGACCCCGACTTTGTTAATACAAGCACTCGTCATAAACGCCTACGGCTTGACGAGTCTTCGAGTGATCAGTTGGAAGGATTTAAACAAGAATTCAGGGAGATGCTCACGGAATGGAAGTCCGAACAAGACCAATCTATCGCGAAGTTTTTGGCGGATCAGACAGCGCAGATTGCTAAGTTAATCTCTGGCATGGCCGAGTTGAAACTTCAAAATTCCCAAATTCAGCAAACAAACGTAGAAATTGAAAAATCGGTTTCTACTATCAGTGAACTTTATGATGAGATGAGGTGCGAGATGAAGCGGCTTCACGATCAGTGTAACGAGTATAGGAAGCAAAATGAGGTATTGGAGAAAAATGTAAGGGATCTTCAATTCAAATCTCGTTCGTCGTCCATTGAAGTACGGAACATTCCCTCCGACGATGGTAATGAATCAATTGCCGACCTCACAAAGATTGTGACTGCCCTTGGAACAACAGTTGACCTCCCAATCTCAGCGACAAGTATTCGCGATATTTACCGCATACCAGGAAAATCAGCATCAAATAAACCAATTGTCGCTGAGTTTACAAGTGTTCAACTGAAAACAGAACTTTTAGCACGCTTGCGAGTGTTTAACAATAAGCAACCCAACAATGAAAGCAAACTCAATACGGAGCTGCTGGGATTGGCTGGCCTGAAACGTGCAGTCTATGTCGACGAGCACTTGCCTAACTCCACGAAGAAATTATTCTATCTGGCGAGAGAATTTTCAAGGAAGCAGGAGTTTAAATTCTGTTGGATCGCAAACGGCAATATTTTCTTGCGTAAACAACCGGGACATCAACATATCCTCGTTAAGTCAGAAGCTACTCTGCATGAGTTACAAACGAAGACATGACTAAATTTAGATATAGTAGATCAATTTTTCTACAGCATATCACTTTACGATTTTCTTTTATTTAAGTTTATTTTAAATGACTGCCAAAATATTACTATTATGTCAAATTCAACTAATTCACCCCACTTATATACTGATATACACACACATATTATTTACAAAGTTACACAAATACTTACACCGGATCTACATAAACACATAATGTACACTAACATTCACGCTTTTTCATCCAACTCTAATTTCTGTTTTATGGCTTTCTCCGAATGCTTATCTCTTTGTGGTCAAGTTATTCTTGACGTATTAACTTGTTTGTATGTTTCATGCATTGTTTTATTTTGGAAATGGCTAATCTAGTTAACAACGTCCTATTAGACTTAGACGAGATTACAGTTGCTAAGGCCTCCATTTGTGTTCCAGAAGAATGCACAAAATATTTAAAAAAGTCAAATAAGTGTATTACTATTCTTCATATTAACATACGCAGTATTAATAAGAATTTTGATGAACTTTTAACCCTATTATCTATAATTAAAGTGCCCTGTGACATTCTGATTTTGACTGAGTGCTGGTTAAGTAGAATTGCTAACCTTCCGGTGTTGGACGGCTACAACTCTTATTACACTAAACAAGCTAAAAACCAAAATGAAGGAGTGGCTATGTACATAAAAAATCACATTGAGTGCACCGTAAATGAGCCGGTTTTTACAAATGGGAACTGTCTTACTTGCCAAATAAATAATAAATTAGCAATTATCGCCATATATCGTTCGCCATCGTATAAAACTAAAGTTGAATTTGATTTCTTCCTAGACAGTTTAGACAGCATCTTTTCCTCCTTCAGTAACTTCAAAAGTATATTTCTCATTGGTGACACCAACATAGATATTAAACCGTCTAATCAAGATGAGCGCTGTGCCAATTATTTAACTCTCAATGCCACTCATGGGCTTTTACCTGGTCATTACTATCCGACCAGAATCAATAATTGTATAGACCACGTTCTATTAAAATCTAATAGACCTACAAATATACTAGTCCTACAAGCTTATATTACTGATCATTTACCGCTCCTGGTTGAAATAGACGATACAGAACTAGTGAAACAGTCTGCTCCTAGTTATAAAATCCCAAAAATTGAATACTGCAATGTCTTAAAAGATATTGAATGTCAGGATTTTTCTCATGTTACCAACACGGATGATCCTAACATTGCCGCCACTAATTTAGTTAGCACAATACAATCTATCATAAATAAGCACACTAAAATAGTAAAAGTTCCGAAAAAAGAAAGAAATCTCAAACCCTGGATAACTCCAGGTCTATTACGCTGCATTCGTAACCGTGATAGACTACACAAAAAGGCTCGTAACGCACCTAGTAATGATATATTGCAGATAACATATAGACGGTATCGGAATTTTTGCAATGGCCTTCTTAGGAAGCTTAAAATAGCGCATGAAAAGCATGAATTGGAAAAAGCAAAGCATAATCCTAAAACGTTGTGGAATAAAATCAAGGAGATTACTAATACTAAAAAAATATCAGCACCACCTCTAGAACTCCTAAAAATTCATACAAACCCATACACTGCAGCTAGTGAGGTATGTAAGTTTTTTGCAACCATAGGCACGAACCTAGCGTCTAAATTTATCTCTACAACACAACCAGTTACTCTACCCAAGACATCTGCTCTTAACTCTTTTGTTCTCCTTGCTGTTGATGATGCTGAGGTCGAGTCCACCATTTTGAATTTAAGGAATGATAGTGCCACTGGTTGGGACGGTATATCCCCTATTCTTCTAAAGTTATGTAGAAAAACTCTTGTACCATTAATAACCCATGTAATCAACATATCTATAGCAAATGGAATTTTTCCTGAACCTTTCAAAAAGGCCCTGATCCATCCGATATATAAGAGCGGGAACAGGGACTGTTCGAACAACTACAGACCGATTTCTGTTCTTTCAGCTATGTCTAAGGTTATGGAGAGGCTAATAAATGGTCGTCTATTGAACTTCTTAGAAAAAAATAAAATTATAGCGCCCAACCAGTATGGCTTTAGGAAAGGTGTCTCTACTGAAGATGCAATTATTGATCTTACAGAACTTGTCGCGAGGAAGTTAGATAACCATAAAAAATGCCTAGCCATATTCCTGGACTTAACAAAAGCCTTTGATACAGTCTCTGTTCCTACTCTTCTCTCAAAAATGGAAATCATGGGTATTCGTGGCAAAACGCTTGATCTGTTTAAAAGTTATCTCCAACACAGAAGACTCAGTGTCAAGATTGATACGTGCGTCAGTGGTGAAGAAATTATCTCATATGGAGTGCCGCAGGGCAGTGTGCTCGGTCCTACTTTGTTCCTTGTTTATATAAATGACCTTTGCACACTGCCACTGCTCAATTCCAATATCTTCACGTATGCTGACGACACGGCAATCGTAGTTTATGGGGATACGTGGGCTGATGTGAAATATCATTCTCAACAATCGTTGCAGGTGGTTATGAGCTGGCTGCAGTATAATTTGCTTTCCCTGAACCTATCCAAAACCAATTTCATCCCATTCTGTGTTAGTCACAGAACCAAAGCCCCACCGGAATTTACCATAACCGCACATACATGTGATGATTCCTCGTCGTGTTCTTGCATAACACTTTCTCGTGCCGGTCACACCAAATACCTGGGTGTAGTGATCGATGACGAGCTGAAGTGGTACACCCATGTCGATAATTTGGTTTCGAAAGTTAGGAAGCTAATCTACATCTTTAAGTCGCTAAGACACTGTGCGGATTCAATAACACTGAAGATGGTGTACCTAGCTCTTTGCGAGTCCGTTATTTGTTACTGCATCCCGGTGTGGGGTGGCACCGGCAAAACTAAGCTGTTGGGTGTGGAGCGGGCACAAAGGGCTGTTCTTAAGGTGATGCTTGGCAAACCGTTTAGGTTCCCCACGACCCAATTATATGCGGACTGCAAAGTACTTACTGTACGACAGCTCTTTGTGCTTCGTGCCACCCTCTGGAAACACAGTGAGGTCCCACCCCCCGATCCTAACAAGCGGTCATTTATCACATCATGCCCTTCAATACCCCACAAAACGTCCTTCGCTAGTCGTCAACTGTATGTTGTAAGTTCTCTAATCTATAGAAAGATCAGCACCAAAGTTCAATTAAATAAGTTAAATAGATATGAGGCAAAAACAAAATTAAAAAGTTGGCTGTATGACTTACATTATTCTAAAACAGAAGAACTACTCATCTTTCCTAGCTAGTCTCGCGGTTGAATGCAGCAATCACACTCCATTATGTTTGTACTCATACAGGCTTATCCAAATTATTGTCTTGCGAAATTAATCATCCCGCTCAAGCATAATATTGTGAATGTTAGTAGTTGTTTAACAAACACACACAACTCTTACACACTCCCACACACTCACACACATAGCACACCCTCACATAAACACACACACACATAAACACCCTCACTCACATTATACTTAGACACGCAGTCATGGTAACCACATTTTCATATTCCTCATTGTAATTTTTGTTTTGTTCCCTATTTTTATTAAGTATTTTCATCATCATTATAACAAATATTTGTACGACCTACAAGTATTTGTTCCGAGTCTGGGTGTTTTTCTATCTATAATATGTATGTATTTACAAAAAAAAAATGTATATAAGTAGTTTATCAGCCATCTCGTTACCATAACACAAGCATTAGGTTGCTTAGCTTGGGGCTAGATGGCGTTGTGTGATATGTCCAAACATATTTATTTATTTTATTTTTATTTTTTTATTTATCATTATTGTTATTACTTTTTTTCTCTCTTATTCATCCGTTCATGTATTTAATTAGGTTCATTACAATCAAGGTGCGATGAAAATGACTTTTTGAGCACGAAGTAACAGTAGAACACTGTCTCCTAAGGCACAGGTTTCCCCTAGTTTAGGAGGCAGGGTTTCCACCATTCCAGGCACCTTTTTACAAGCAATTGTTTTTGTTACCTACATGTACTACTTATTGTAACGAAGGTTTTTAGTGTCAATAAAGTTATTATTATTATTATTATTATTATTAATCTTCTGTAGGTACTTGTACTATTATGTATTCTGTCTAGATTTAAAAGTTAGGTTTCTTACTAATCTGAACTCAAATCATACTAGAATAAAGACCTAAATCTTTGAGGACTACAAGAATATATAGGTAAGCACTTTATTGTTACATACGAATGGTCTTCAACATTTTATGTTTGTCACGTAGACTGGGCTCAGACAACAAAATGACACTGGTCATTACTTTACACAAATAACAAAAGCATTTTTGTAAAAAAGGATTGTCGTACCTAATACAAATACAGATAAAATCGAGCACTTTATAGTATTATCTAGAACCTCATAAATATAACGATATTTTCTTGAAAACCTTATAAAAAACTCGTCAGTTGTACCTAATACGTTTCATATTTCATGACAAGGGTTTATACAGACAATGTTGCCAGTTTCATTTGTTTGAATAAGTGTGTTGCTTACATAACGTGCGGTTTTTATATGTTATTTTTCTCCGACTGCAAAAAATTGATTTACATCCCGTAAATGAATTTTATAATCATAAGGAGCTTGTGGCTAGGTAACGCTTGCCGGGGTTGGTCCATGGATGGGTGACCATCACATACTAAGACTCCTCCGTGCCTCGGAAAGCACGTTAAGCCGTTGGTACCGGCTGTTATTCGTGGATCTTTCACAGTCGCTACGGGTAGTCAGAAGCCCGAAAGTCTGGCAACCAGTCTTTCCAAGGGGTATCGTATTACCCAGTAACTGGGTTGTGGAGGTCAGATAGGCAGTCGCTCCATGTAAAATACTGGTATTCAGCTACATCTGGTTTTCTGGAAACGCCTAGGCAATTGATGATAATGATGAATTTTTTTTTTATTTCAGCATGGAAAACTTACAGCTAAAAAAAACTTAACAACAAAAAGAGAAACAATAGTCAACAGAAAGCCAATTACAAGTCTTCGCGTTTAGCCTTCTATTAGAATTTATGTTGTGAGCATAAAGCAGAAACATATTACACAAATTATAATAGTTAAAACTATTTAAATAACCATTTGGTTTGACATTAATAAAAAGGAAAAAAAAAGTAATAAAAGGAAAACATAATTAATTTACAGTTATTTGAAAAACTTGAGGCACCTTTTGGCTGAGGGCACTAGTCGTAAACAAATCTAAATTATGTCGCTTACATATTTCATTACAAATAATAAGTCTTTACCTATGAAATTGCCGTTTTGTATGAAAAAATTTAAACGAATTTTTTTCATGCATTTTTTATTTGTATTAATCGAAGTAATCACCCATGCAATCAATGCATCTTTGCCAACGCAGTGGCAGTTTATTGATGCCCTTCTTGAAGAAATCAGCTGGACGGGAGGCAACAAATTCTTCAAAGGCATTTTGTACTGCCTCTCGGGTATTGAATTTTTTTCCCGCCAAGAAGTTATCCAAATTCTGGAAAAAGTAGTAGTCTGTAGGCGCAAGGTCTGGTGAGTAGGGCGGATGACGGAGAGCTTCCAACCCCAGTTCTTGCAACTTGGAGACCGTCTGCTGTGCAGTATGAGGTCGCGCGTTGTCGTGCAGGAGCAGCGGAGACGAGCGATTGACCAATGCTGGTTAGAGATGTGCCAGCTTCTCCATCATTGTGTTCAGTTCTTCACAGTACACATCTGAAGTAATGCTCACCCCGTTTGGTAAGAAGCTGTGATGAATCACACCGGCGCTAGACCACCAAACAGTGACCATCACTTTTCTAGGGGTAAGTTTTCGTTTAGGGCATTGTTTAGGTGCTGAACCAGGATCCAACCAACTTGCTGAGCGCTTGCGGTTATCAAACAGAATCCATTTTTCATCGCAGGTAACAATGCGGTTCAAAATTCCTTCATTTGTGTGTCTGTTGAGCAGTGAAAGGCACGTCTCGACGCGTACTTCGCGCTGGCGATCATTGAGTTCGTGGGGCACCCATTTGTCAAGCTTTTTTACCTTGCCAATTTGACGCAAATGGACCATTATTGTTTTGACGCTAACGTCGAAAGCTGCTGCTAATTCAGCCGTAGATTGTGTATCATCAGCTTCCACAATCGCCTTTAATTCGTCATTGTCGACCAAAGTCTTCGGACGACCGCGAGGTTCATTTTTCAGGTCGAAATTTCCAGAACGGAAGCGAGCAAACCAATAACAAGTGGTGCGTTGGTTTATAGTGTTAGCTCCGTAAACGTCGTTGATGTTGCGTGCCGCTTGTGCCGCGTTGCTGCCACGACGGTACTCATATTCCATAATTACTCGAATTTTTAACGTATCCATGATGACGAAAAAGATTGAAATGCGATGAAAATGTAACACTAATCAATAAACAAATGACTACTTTTGGAAAAAAAAAATCCATGTTTTTAAAATAAAATTAATTTGAAATTAGAATTCTTAGCCAAACAAAAATTATTTTGATTTGAAATGGCCAGTACTGCAGAACGGCAATTTCATAGGTAAAGACCTAATATTACTTGTACGCACAATATAACTGTTCTGCCTATAATTCGTAGATGTATGAGGCACACGTAAGGGTGGATTAAATTGAAATGTTTTACTTGGAACATTAAAATAAAATTTTGATAATAACTCGGGGCTGTCAATATTATTGTTAAAGATTTATAACAGAAATATATAGTCAGCAATCTCACGTCGATCTTCGTGTGGTAGGTAATAAATGATATTTCTTACAGAGTCGGAGATAATCGATTGAATGATATAGAATCTTTTGATGGAAACAAAGATATGTCACGAATCGTCTTTGGATGTTTGAATGCGTTTTTTATGCCTTTTATAATGGTATGTTGGGGATTATAAAAGCAGGGATTAATATCGAATCATTCAAATGCAGTTCGACATGTCTTACATTTTACTATTTTAGGAGACCAGTTTTAAATATCCCATACTCACTACACACCCACAAACCCTCACATGCATCGACACACACCCTCTCTCACACACACACACACACACACCCCCACACCAATACACCCTGCTAATGCTGTTTAATTAATTATTTGTTATTCCTTATTCCTTGTCTTAAATTGTGTTTATCTCAACATTTTCATAAAAAAATTGTATTACTGTGACTTGTCTGTGTAGTTTGGAGGCCTGAAGACCTGTAACACAGGTATTCCTAGTACAGGCTCCAGTCTCCACAACATCAATGTATTTTTGTAAACACAAATTATGTATTTTGTAGTAAGTTTACATTATGTGGTGTAGAAAATAAACGTTTTTATTATTATTATTTATTCCACTTTGCCCCACCGAGCCGCCATTCCACTGGTGGAGCAAAGTGGAATGCCGAAAATTTTACTCTTTACTACTTTTTCTTATTTTTATTTAGATTTTTTTTTCCACGAAGTTTTCTAAAATCTTACTTTATTCTGCCCCACTAGGCTTGGCATCTTAGAATAAAAGTACAAAAATAATTGTTTGGAGTTTCTTTTTTTACGGGTTTTATTCAAAAATTAATAACACGAGCTTAGTATAAAAAGCATCAATCAACCTGTGAGAACAAATTGTACGTAGGTTATTTTAAAAGTTTAGTGTAGTTATATTTTTATTTGTAACAAATCGTGTAATTAACCCGAATAATGATTCATATTACTATTTATTTATTTGTCAGATAACAAGATCCATTATGGTTAGTAACAACAGGAGCTTTTAAACTATGTAAGTAGGTAATGAATTTAAATATAAATAATAATCAAAATAAATAACAATTAACTAAGTACTTAAAGTAATCATCTACTTTTAAAACATTAAAAGAAGTATGACCGGCTGGCTGCAGATAAGAACACATTATCTTCGTTGGGTATTACGCGATGGTCAGCATTCCTTAACCCATAAAACTCCTTAGCTCGTCTTCCTTAATTTCCTTTTTAAAGGAAACCATAACCCACGAAATTCCTCAGCAATATTTCATTTATAGTTGAAAAGAAATGGTACGGCAATAGAATCCAAATCGTTTAATACCAGTAACCTTGCTACACCCACAAACCTGTACCTAGTATGTAGGGTTCTACTGAGTAATCATTTATCACTGAATGTCCAAAGCATTTATTTGTGTCCGTCCTATTTGTGACCCGCAAGTGATTTGGCAGTCTGGCAAGTGACATGCTCGTGAAAAGATAGGAAAAGATTGGTCACATTTTAGGCTCATTTATATGAGGAAAGTTTCTCTGTAAGGCCTATCTATCTATCGGATAACTTCTTTATACCCTTTCGATAACAAGAAACGGGATAAAAAAGCTAACCCGTGTCACCAGTGCGTACGATAAACTCAGGTCGAGAACCAAGAATCGCTTAGCCTTTAAAAATTGGAAGCGTCCGCCAAAGGCAGGTTTTAGTTTCGCCGAGTGTAAATTAAAAAAGGAAAAGTAAAGTAAAAAAAATATTGTCAAATATTGTGTGTGTTGCGTTACGTAGTGAAACTGATACCCAAACTAAGCCAGGGCTTGCATTTTGGGAAAGAAAGTGTAAAGTGTAAACACAATGAGTGCTATACTCGCAGGCTTCTTTTCTAATACCCAGTTTACTGAACCAAATACCTGTAGACATTAGAGACTCAATGAATATTAAAAATATAAAGAGTAAGCTTAAAAAACATTGCATCGACTCGATTATAACTTAACTAGTTGAGTTGTAGTCGAGTTGATGTAGTGCTGTTAAACAGCTGTTAATAGCGCGTTGATCAATCTCAGGCCATGGCACGCTAGGACAGACCCCAGAGGTCTAATTGTGTGCTTTGCTATTACACCTAGTTAAGGAACTTGTAATTTATAAAATAAAATAAATAAATAAAAAAAAAAAATACATTACGCAATAAAACATCCCACTGCATGTTCCGATACATTCTCGTCTCTCGATGAGCAAAGAACTCTCTTCATGTAAATGAGCCTTTAAATTGGCAGCTTGATCGTAAGAAGTCCAAGAATTACTTACTTCTTTCTTTTATACTATTTTCATTGTTTCGTGTACTTTGATTGACAATCAGATGGTTCTGTTTCTGATCGTAGCTCTCGTCCATTTTATTGGAAATGTAATGTCTAGTGATTTTACAAGGGATTCTTTATTTTATTTGATTCTGGAAATATTCAGACGTCTGGGACTTTCATGCTTTGACTTGTATTCTATAAATCTTTTTCGTTTTATTGTTTCTAGAAGCACTTGAGTATATTTCCTTTTGATCATTGCGACACAACAGATGTCTAGTATTTTTAACAAGAAGAAATTCTCACGTTTCTTCTACTATTTCAAATATCTGTAAAAAAATCTATACTCGTACTAGCCTGGAATATTAAATTTCAATAAAAAATCAAGTCCCTAGCCGTCAGGTATCAAAGCAATTTGTTCTTCACACTTCCCCAGAAACGCCCAGTACTATTCTAGTATTTTTAACCGAGTTCAGAAAAGGAGGAGGTTCTCAATTCGGTTATATTATATTTTTTATTTTTTTTATTCTATTTGTATCTTAAAAGGACACGATATCAATCTTGTAAAAAGATGTCTAGAATGACAATGGTCCTACTTTATCAATTTATTTTTCATTTGTTTCAGGGCTACCTACGTCTCAGTGCTGACGATATCAGCGTTCTCTCTGGAGAGATACCTGGCTATATGTCACCCACTCCATCTCTACACTATGGCAGGCCTGACCAGAGCCTCAAGGATTATTCTCGTACTGTGGGTTATATCCATAGTGTGTGCCTCGCCATTTGCTATGTACAGTGAAATCAGCTACAGGGAATATCCGCCAAGTAAGTTTATTAAGAAAACATAACCTTATTTTAGTTATCAGCGGGTTTTTCAAATGCCTTGAATGGTCAGTAAAGTTCCGGTTTCTTAAAAGAGCGGTGGCCGCACTTAACGGCCGCAGTGACGGCTGTCATGAAAATGATGACAGCGGCTAAGATTTACATCGTTAGATTCGCCCTACCGCGTCGAAAGATAGTCGCATTTCTGTTTCGCTTTGATATCTCTGGCACGTAATGGCGCAGTGACTTCACTTGATTATCATGGAAACGCTGTTTAATAATGTGCGAGCTCACGCTTCTCAGTATGACACTTTTTCTTGTGACTAAGTACGGTGAGGGCAAATCTTTAGTCAGCGGGGTTTGACTTAATGTCAAATACTGGTGAATATGACAGATTTTCATGACGGCCGTTACGACCGCGTTCCTAGGAACCCGTAGCTTAATGGAAGTGCCATAATTTGGTAGATGGATTTAGATAAATAGATGTAATTTGATTTAAAAGAGGAAAAGGAATTTTTTGCCCGTTCTTCTCCATAGTCTACTTCGCTCGTTCGCTAGTCTTTTAGTTCGTTCGTCTAGTCGCTTCGTTCTACTACGCTTTGGAATGGGCAACTAGCTTCATCTTCCCGATTGATTGACTCTTTGACAATTCAGAATGCCTGTAATTGGTTTTATTGAAATATTATAGATGCTTAGAGTTTGAATCTAATAACACATTTAACTGGTCGCAGAGTGATACCGGATGATTTAATTTGAAATGTGTTCCTTGCTTATGGTACTGTCATTGAGTTGCACGAAACCAACATTAGTTTAACGGAGACTTTAAAATCATGTTATTCCTTACATTATGTATCAAAAAGAAAGTGACAGCATCAATTTAAAGTCTCCGTTAAACTAATGTTGGTGTCGTGCAACTCACCGTGTGCCAAATAAAAGTTAATTTCTTCTTTCTTTTTTTTCTTTATTTACTTTTTACTAAAACAAATGAGTTCGCTTTCAAATTATAATAATATATACTTGACTAGCTTTTGCCCGTGGCTTCGCCCGCGTGGATGTATGAAAATATGGAAAGTACTATCGGGAAGTCCTTCCTTATTCCTTGTCTAAATTATAAAGGGAACCTCTGTGCAAAATTTCAAACTTTTAGGTTCAAGGGTTTGGGCTGGGTGCTGATGAGCCAGTCAGTCAATCAGTCAGGACTTCTCTAAAAATATATATGACTAGCTTTTGCCCGCAACTTCGCCCGCGTGGATGTCGGAAATTATCCCACGGGAAAGTACTATCGGGAAATCCTTCTTTATTCTTTGTCTACATTATAAAGGGCACTTCTGTGCAAAATTTCAACTTTCTAGGTTCAAGGGTTTGGGCTGGGCGCTGATGAGTCAGTCAGTCAGGACTTCTCTAAATGTATATATGATGAATTGATGATTGAAGACACGCAAATGGTGTGTAAGAGCTGGATGTTTTTTGTGAATACGTACTTATTTATTTCTGCTAGTCCTTATCCAATTAGGGCTCAGGGTAAACCCGTTTCTATATTTAAATAATGTGTCCTATTTAATTAGTCTCTTATTCCTTACTAACGTGTTGGACCCGTGTCTTGATTTAAGCCTAAAATGCCAGATTTAAATAACAAACCGGATTTTTCCGGGTAAGCCGGATGTTTCCTTAATATTTCCGTATGTTTACGTAAGTATGCATTTCCCTAAACCATGCATGTTTTTTTTTTGTGCTTTTTTTATTAGCGTTCCGTACCAAAATGGTAAAAAGGAACCCTTATGGTGAGACTCAGTCTGTCTGTCTGTCTATCACAGCTGGATATCTCAAGAACAACTAATGCTATCAACTTGAAATTTGGAACAGTTTTAGATGACATTAGCCCAACTATTTTGCAATTAAGAAAGAAATAAAAATATATAATAGTTTTTTTCAACAAGGCCTGAAACCCCTTCCGTCTTAAAAAATCGAAGTGGGGCTACTAGTAGCATGTGGGGTATCATATGAAAGAGCGCAGTTTATACATTCTCAAACATTTTTTTTTTGTTGTAAAATGTAAAAAAAAATACCTTATCTCCGAAGTTTGCATAGAGAAAATTCTGAAATTATTCTATGTGGTAGAAGTTTATGTAAAGATTACAGAAATAAATTATAGTTTAAAAAAGTAAAAAACACGCTATCATTAATGTCATTGTAAAAAAAAAGCGTGGGGTGCTTTCGAATTACAGATTTAATGTAAGAATGTCGTACAAAGCACCCCACGCTTTTTTACAATGACATTATTTTTCTCGTTAATCACTTTATTCTTACATTGAAAAGTTTATTTTTTACTTTTTAGTTCAGTTTAATGATATTAAAGCGTGTTTTTTAGTTTTTTAAACTATAATTTATTTTTAAATTTTTTAGAGTAAATCGTTAATCCTGATCAGGATAATGGAACAATTTTTTTAAATTATTCTATTGTAATTGGGCCCTGATAAGTGTGCAAAATTTCGAATTAATCTGACCACTTAAAGTGGGTAAAAATCGAGTTCAAAGATTCCGTTACATACAAACATACATACAGGTGAAGCTAATAAAAGCGTGTTAAAAATAAAACGATGTCTCTAAATAGCACAATTTTTCAGAAATTGGAACGGAACCCTCGGTGCGCGAGTCCGACTTGCTCTTGACCGGTTTTTTTAAATATATGTGACTGTGACTGACATTCTTTTGCGTTATGAAATATTAATAGGTATACGAATCCTTGTGTAATCCATCTTTCATTCACTTAAGAGCGTTCATCCCACGTGAACGTAAATTTATTAAAATAATCATGAAAACCTGTAGAAATACGACGTTGCCAGCCCGCGCGGGATAAAACGAATTTGTTATTTAGTATCAAATTCATACATTCGAATTTATCGAAAGGTTACAAAGTTTGAATACTTAGTAAGATATCTTTCGTGCAACGACTACAGGCTTTAATACAAATGTTTGTAAGCAATACATTACTACAGGGACTACATCAATACATTACTATAGGGACTACATTATTGTATTAACACTCCCACCCTTCCCCGTTCCCTCTTCACCACCCCTCCCCTTCCCTCGGGGGGAAAAACTATTAATGACAAACTTTATCACTTGCTTAGGCAAGTATTTGTGCAAGATTTTTCATATAAACTATATTACCTGTTTTCACCCCCACAGAGGTGAAAAATTAAAAAAAAACCGTTTGGGATATTTCCGTAACTTGACTGAAAAATTATTTACACCAATTTTCGAGTTAATCAAGCCCTGCAGTAAAACCTGCCCTGTAAAATTGACTACCCCTCTGCACCCTCTTAGGGGTTGATTTTCGAAAAACCTTGATACACGTTATTCTTTATTTTTGGTCTCAAGTATATGTGTAAATACTGAATTTCGAGTTAATCGGACCGCGCGTTAAAATTACTCCAGAAAAACTTTGACACCCCCCAATCCCTCTTTAGGGAGTAGTTTAGGAAAACTAAAAATGAAAAACTTTATAATTTACTTAGTTAAATATTCGTGCCAAGTTTCAAGTCTATTAACTCAAGGAATAAGATTTTTCATACAAACTTTGGACCTCCGTTTCACCCCCTTAGAGGGCGAATTTGGAAAAATCCTCTTCTTTTTAGTGCGCGCCTAGACCTTATAAGGAACCTACCTGCTAAATAAGGAATTTTTTTTTCACTATTATTTAGAGGATTTATTCCGGAAGGTTCCGGAAGGCTTAAAATTAAATTTATATATACAGGATGGAAACTTTCAGCGGGGCAGTAAGGGGAAGTACCTTATCCGTTGCAGTTACGCGAAAAATCCCAATTCACAGATTTAAAAAAAAAAATACAGTTAGCAAGAAAACAGCCATTTTACACAAAAACATTTTTTGATGCCAATCGATCCTGTTTCTAATACTGATCAAAAACTTCTATGGGACCACCCATAGAAGTTTTTGAAATATTTTTTGAAAATCTGTAAATGGGAATCAAAATTCCATAAAAATTTATGGATAGTCTCCTAAAACCATTTTCGCGTAGCTGCAACGGATAAGGCCCCTTACTGCCCCGCTGAAAGTTTCCACCCTTTATATAATATATTTCTTATTTTTTTTTATTTCATACATGCCTTAGAGAGACAAGAAATGGGTAGGCTTTCTATTATTCATTTTTACGATTACGTAAATTTTCTGGCTAGGTAAATACCCAGGCGTTTGTTCTTATTTAGCAAGAAATTTTACGCAGCACTTTTGCTTCTCTCCAAACCTAATTTCAAGACTTTTGTGTTAGTAGTCCTTGTTAATTTAATTTATCTTATCTTTCTTTTGTTTAAATAGGCAAGCTCTCGATCTATTTTCCGTTTTATTATGAAGACGTATAGAAATATATACATAATACATTTATATAACTGCCAAATTTATTTTGGAAAGAGAGGTTTAAAGTTTTAACATGCTGTTTTGTTATGCCGCGTTCTCACGGCCTGTCGAGGCCTGTCGTGGCCCGTGCCGAGCATTCCACGGATCATCCCATACATTCAATCGGATGGGTGACGACAGGCCATCGCAGGCCGACTGTGCGCGCTGGCCTGTGAGAAAAACTTTTCCAACAGATGAAGCTTGTGTAATCATACCTAAAAACTCATAATCAACTTCAGTCCAATTTTCATATTGAATATAACATACTCGTATTTAAACCTGTCTTATCAACGGGTATCGAGTTATCCAGTAATTGGATTGTGGAGGTCAGATAGATAGGAAAGTCAATGTAAAATAATGGTATTCAGCTGCATCCGGTTACATTGGAAGCCAACCTCAACATGGCTGGGAAATCTTTGGTATTGTGTCTTACAAAGACACGTAAAAAATCCTTTTTGTCGCGTAAAACGCAATTTCCGCCTCATGTTTTATGACGACGTAGAAACCAGCCAAGTGTCATAATAAGGGCTGAAGGGCTATAAGACGAGGTGGCGATTATCATTATATGACGTCACAGGAGACGTTGCGAATAGCTAATAGAGGGTACTAATAATATGATAAGCGTTAGTGTTAACTAGTTGGGGTAGTGAGGAAGAGAAAATGTTTTGTCGAATTTCTACACTTGAAAAATATTTGATTTCAAATTATCAATCACCCCAGCGTGGTTTCACTAGACTCGATTACTCGAATGAACCCAGATTCACACTAGCCCCTGGAGACTCATGTTTCGTGGGGCTATAAAGACCATTGCATATCAAAAAGACAGACAGACACACAGACGGACAACGAAGTGATCAAGGGTTCCGTTTTTTCCTTTTGAGGTACGGGACTCTAAAAATGAAGCAAAACATGTAACGTAACGCTATAGACATGTTTAGTGATGGGGATGTATTGCTATGATGGGTTTTTATCGATAGTTGATATTTTTTTTATAGAAAAAGAAGTTAACTGTTTTGTATTTTTTAATTTTTAGGGTTCCGTACCTCAAAGGAAAAACGGAACCCTTATAGGATCACTTCGTTGTCCGTCTGTCTGTCTGTCTGTCAGTCTGTCAAGACCCTTTTTATCAGCAACGCGTGGAGGTATCAAGTTGAAATTAACATCAAATACATAGGTCTATAGTCAACGCAATAAAAAAATACGCCCATTTATGCGACTTTGATAGTCGCAAGTAAATAAAAACCTATAGGAAACTTTCCGTTATCCTAGAATCATGAAATTTGGCAAGAAGCAAGGTCTTACAACACAAAGGAAATAATCCGAAAATTGTTAATTTGTAATTATGTCACGTAAAAAAATATTCTGAAGTCTGTCAGTCTGTAGGACCCTTTTTCTCAGAAACGCGTCATATCAAGTTGAAATAAATATAAAATTCCCTTGCAGCTTTAAAAAAATCAAGCTTCTAAGTCAACGCAATAAAAAATACAGCAATTTATACAACATATTTATTTTGATACTCGCAAGTAAATCAAAACCTACAGGGTACTTAACTTTGACCTAGAATTATGAAATTTGGCAAGAAGCAAGGTGTCACAGCACAAGTAAAGGAAAAATTCCGAAAATTCTTAATTTGTAGTTTTAGCACATAACATTTTTTTTTTTTGGATTACAATGTTAAGTTTGTTTTTGGGATAAATTCTTTTCAACTATGGAACCCTTCATTGTGCGTGGTCCGACACGCACTTGGCCGGTTTTTTTGTTGTTAGACATCGATAGAGTTAAATGAAATAATCTATTACATTATTGTAGAAACTTTATTCGTTTAAACTGCCTACAAACTGATATCAGAGTCAGAACCATCAGAATCATCACTGGATTCATCATCTGCAAAAAGGCCGCCGACGTATGGCGCCACATGGCAAAAATATTACCACGAAATATTTTTTTTTTTATAATTCGATTGTACTTTGCATGCGATTTTTTAAATATTTTGTATTTTAAAATTAATTTCATAAAAAAATACAGGATGAAATTCAAAACATGCACCAAATCGAAATGGTAGATTGTGCTCATCATTATGAACAACTTTTACTATGGGACCAAACCTGAAATCGCGAAAAAAAATCATTTCCCTCCCTACATTTTGACGAGTTTGATGTACATAAATGTACTGAACAGCTATTTTTTTCACGATTTCAGGTTTGGTCCCATAGTAAAAGTTGTTCATAATGATGAATACAATCTCCCATTTTGATTTGGTACATGTTTTAAATTTCATCCTGTATATCAAAGACATTTTTAAAATTATAATAAAGAGAACGAGATTTTTGCTGTGAGAATCGTTATCGATAAAATTTAATTGCATAATGTCACTGACCTATTCATGCGACTCATGCGATACTGACATCTGTCATCCGCACCATACTACAGCACAATTAGTCTAACTGACCGACTCTTTGACAATTCAAAAGTGTCAAAGAGAGAAAGAGAATTTGGTTTAATTAAAATAAATGCTTTGAGTTGAGTTTGAGTTTGACAGTGAACAAATGAACACACAAACACATGAACAAATGAACGTCAACCATTTCCTGAAATACATTCTTTGATTGGCCTTCAAAAAAATGCTGGTAGTCTACTGACGATTATTATCGAGCGGAATCTTCCTACTCGTATCCTTACTAATAATTTAACGAATAAGCCAGACATATTACAACACGAATCTTAACAAATCCCAATGCATTTCTAACAAAGGAGTGTTTGGTTAAATTTAATACCACGCGAGCCCGGCTGGCTGGCATCCAGCGATCCATCAACATAGATTTATTACATTATTTACCTATTACGATTAAGTAGGATTCCTATTTGCAACAACAGATGGAAAGCTGCTATGAGTAATGTGTACAGAATATACTGACGTAAACAACTGTGTTTGTTGATAGCTTCACATAGATAACTATAACTATATATAATTATTGTACATCTTTATACACGAGTCGGCTGCGGGCCTCATACACGCGCAGACAGTACAACGCCTTGCATGTGAAATAGGTCTTTACCTATGAAATTGCCGTTTTGTATGAAAAAATTTAAACGAATTTATTTCATGCATTTTTTATTTGTATTAATCGAAGTAATCACCCATGCAATCAATGCATCTTTGCCAACGCAGTGGCAGTTTATTGATGCCCTTCTTAAAGAAATCAGCTGGACGGGAGGCAACAAATTCTTCAAAGGCATTTTGTACTGCCTCTCGGGTATTGAATTTTTTTCCCGCCAAGAAGTTATCCAAATTCTGGAAAAAGTAGTAGTCTGTAGGCGCAAGGTCTGGTGAGTAGGGCGGATGACGGAGAGCTTCCAACCCCAGTTCTTGCAACTTGGAGACCGTCTGCTGTGCAGTATGAGGTCGCGTGTTGTCGTGCAGGAGCAGCGGAGACGAGCGATTGACCAATGCTGGTTAGAGATGTGCCAGCTTCTCCATCATTGTGTTCAGTTCTTCACAGTACACATCTGAAGTAATGCTCACCCCGTTTGGTAAGAAGCTGTGATGAATCACACCGGCGCTAGACCACCAAACAGTGACCATCACTTTTCTAGGGGTAAGTTTTCGTTTAGGGCATTGTTTAGGTGCTGAACCAGGATCCAACCAACTTGCTGAGCGCTTGCGGTTATCAAACAGAATCCATTTTTCATCGCAGGTAACAATGCGGTTCAAAATTCCTTCATTTGTGTGTCTGTTGAGCAGTGCAAGGCACGTCTCGACGCGTACTTCGTGCTGGCGATCATTGAGTTCGTGGGGCACCCATTTGTCAAGCTTTTTTACCTTGCCAATTTGACGCAAATGGACCAATATTGTTTTGACGCTAACGTCGAAAGCTGCTGCTAATTCAGCCGTAGATTGTGTATCATCAGCTTCCACAATCGCCTTTAATTCGTCATTGTCGACCAAAGTCTTCGGACGACCGCGAGGTTCAGTTTTCAGGTCGAAATTTCCAGAACGGAAGCGAGCAAGCCAATAACAAGTGGTGCGTTGGTTTGTAGAGTTAGCTCCGTAAACGTCGTTGATGTTGCGTGCCGCTTGTGCCGCGTTGCTGCCACAACGGTACTCATATTCCATAATTACTCGAATTTTTAACGTATCCATGATGACGAAAAAGATTGAAATGCGATGAAAATGTAACACTAATCAATAAACAAATGACTACTTTTGGAAAAAAAAATCCATGTTTTTAAAATAAAATTATTTTGAAATTAGAATTCTTAGCCAAACAAAAATTATTTTGATTTGAAATGGCCAGTACTGCAGAACGGCAATTTCATAGGTAAAGACCTAATATAATAATGCATTCAGGGTGCTGGTGGGGCTGCCCCGGTTCTGCAGCGCATCAGGGATGTTCGCCGTGTCGCAAGTAGACTGTTTTTATTCTACTATGCGAAAACGATGCACATCCCTGGTGCGCAGGGTTCGGGCTAGCTCCAGCGGCATCCTGAGGGCGTTCGCGCAGAGGTTCGATTGTCAGTACCTACCTGAACCATTGCTGTATGGTTCACATACCGAGCAATCGAGATCTGTAATTTCGTTGTTCATGTTAATTTTATGTATTGTATGAAATGGCGACAGGTTACAGGAACAACTTGCGACCCACGGATGCCCCTCAAGTTGAAGGGGAAAATTTACAAGTCCGTGATAAGGCCTGTCGTACTTTATGGATCGGAATGCTGGGCATTGAAGAAGACGGATGAAAAAAATTGCATGCAGCGGAGATGAGAATGTTGAGATGGATTTGTGGAGTGACGAGAATGGTAAAGTGAGAAATGAGTATATAAGAGGAAGTTTGAAAGTGGCGCCAGTGACAGAATAGTTGAAAGGAAATCGTTTGTCTTGGTATGGGCATGTAATGAGGAGAGACGAAACGCATGTGACTAAAAGAGTGATGAATATACATGTTGATGGATGGAGAGGCAGAGGAAGGCCAAATAAAAGATGGATGGATTGTGTGAGGAATGATATGAAAGTTAAGGAAGTGAATGATAGCGTGACGGTTGACAGGGGAGAATGGAAGAAGAAAACGTGTTGCGCCGACCCCAAGTAATATGGGATAAGGGCAGGAAGATGATGATGATGTTAATTGTATGTGCTTTATTTTATTTGTTTTGTTTTATTTTTCAATTTTGCATTTTTTTGAGTTTATGATCCTTTGTTGGTCGAAATAAACGCCTTCTATTCTATTCTATTCTATAACCAAAGTTTGAGTGGCAGAGAATGTCTTGTGACAAGTCCACCATTGTACGTACCTACGTAAATATTTTAAAGCCATGTATATGTCGCAGCCAACTGGTTTAATTAGCCGTTTGTGCAACCGCCTAGCCATTACACTAAACCCTGCCATTTAATCAACGCCCTGAATGATATTCAGCCATTCAATCAAATGGCTAGGAAAATCTCTTGGATCGATAGCGTTTAACTACTTGCCTAGCCCAGACATTTCAGTTTCAATTTAGTTCCATTTTCTGCCATCTGGCGCTGAAATCCACTGTCAATATGGCGTCGACAAGCTGCAATATTTCTGGTGTTTCTCACAGTTTAAATGCGTATATGCAAAACCAAATGGGTCACCCCGACTCCACGTAGCCTTTTGGCTGCTACCCCTAGAGTGTATATAAAATCCGGAGCCGCGAAGGGAGGCCAGCCCCCGCCCACTGTGACAAAACATAGGCACCCATGCGAGGCGTAGCGGCTGAGGTTGGTCGCCAAGCTGAAGCTGCGGAAGTGAGCATAGGTGCCTATCCTTTGTTACGTAAGAGCGAAGGGCTTGCACTTCCTGCAGCGCCGGAGACGTTGCAGAAGCAACTTTAAGTGCTTTGAGGTTAAGTTACAATAATTTGTTTTTGTCAAGAACGATGCGTTACCTTTACACTGTAATTTTAAATTGGAATGAAATAATATAATATCTAAATAACCTACCTACATATAGGATATTTCCCTATTGCATGGCCCTATTGCATGGCCCTATTGTATAAATGGCCTAAGCATCAGCCAGCCAGTTCATTAAATGTTGTACGAGTATTAGATGTATCGGCTGAATATCATAATATCATTCAGACCGTTGATTGAATGGCGGCGTTTAGTACAATGGCTAGGCGATTGATCAAACGGCTAATTCAACCAGTTAGCTGCGACATATACGCGAGCATAGTTTCTTGTCTGTCGAGAGCCAGTTCGCCTGATCAGACATTCTCGCCTTTTGACGGTCGGTTGAGTAACTGTCGTGGTGTAAACGAGGCTTTATTAAATAAATTCCTAACTACCTCCATTTGTCTTTCTCTATTTTCAGGTTTACAAGCAAGGGTTCTTACCTTCGTAGCAATGTACTATGAAAGTATTTACTGTAATTTATAGTCATCCCTATGGAAATATTTATTTACTGTCTAGTAAATATAATGTTGATACTTTGGTTCAAGTTATTTCAGTAAGGATTTGTTCAGGACACAATAGGGATGCCGCCTGGGTAAAACAAAGAAATTCTAGGTCAGATAATAAAAACATATTAGACACGTTTTTTTGCTTTATCAAATTAATAAAAAATACTGAGATAAAATGCATTAAAGTTGGGACTGGGTGCTGGGGGCTCGCTGCTTGGGTAGTTTTTGAGTTAGCTTCAATAATACGTACTTTTCCCCCACTTCTATATGGATGATGTTCTAGTTGCTTTTGCAGGTAGTGGTATTAGAATTTGTGTGGGGTAGGTACCACAACTAAAAAGTGAAAAATAAAAACTTTTTTACAAGAAAAAGCAACCGACTTCCAAAAACAATACTACAAAGTGAAAAATAACTTTAATTTCGGAAGTCGGTGGCAAAAAACGAAAATACATTTAACCAGACACCGACTTCCGAAATTAAAGTTATTTTTCACTTTGTAGTGTTGTTTTTGGAAGTCGGTTGTATTTTTTTGTAAAAAACTTTTTATAACTCAATGTATCGCCGTAATCTTTTAATTACGTAAAAAATAAAAAATACGAGTCCAATATTTTTTAATAAACTACATGACGGATAAAAATAAATTTTTAGTTATCATCCCTATTGTACTGAAAAATAAAATCCTTATTGGTTTGACTTCAATAAGTCTGTGTCTGTTTTTTGTTTGACGTCAATAAATATGATTAGGTTTAGGGACTAAATAAATTATATAGGTAGTCGAAATATATTAGATGTATTAAACACATTTAATTGACTCATCTTTTATGAAAAACATTTACCTACTTTGGTATTTTGAAGATAAATACTGGTTTTTCTATTGTGTACTTAGGTATAACTATTAAATTATGTACTTTTTCTGACTTACTGGTACCTACTTGCGATTATCTCTTTTAAAGAATGACTTTCACTTTTTCGCAGTCTGTTATTGGCAAGTGGTGGCTTTGTTAAAATAGCTTTTCTAATTTAATCTAAAAATGACTAAACGAACTTGTTTTAAATTTTATTAATTTACTTTTCCCCACTGGAAAAATGTAAGTGTAAAATGTAACTCGTAAAGCAAATTGACGGTACCTCGCTCAATCTTCTGTGTTAACTTTAAACAAGACAATAAATCGGACTTTACAACTCACAGTATTTAACCCTAACTATCTACTGCCTAAAATCCTGTGTCTAGGTCTACCTAAGTCAGTGGGCTAAAGTCTTACAAGTCTTTTACCTTTATTCATGAAGATATTTCCCCAACCGACCATTTTTGTTTGGGAAAATTACTTTTTAATTAATTAATTAATTTATGTATTTGTGCACAACTTATAACCTTGAGTATACTGTTAACATTAAAATATATAAAGCTGCCATTAACAGTCACAACACCCCTCGTACTAGTACTAGTTACGACCCCCCCCCCCCCCCTGTATTACTCGTACAGTGGGGTAAAATAATGTAATGTAAATTAATGTAAGTAGGTAGGTATAGGTAACTGTTGCATAACACTTTTTCTACAGTTATACATTAAAAAAAGTATGTGTGTGTGTCAGGTCCGACGCACGACGGGAGTGTACTCCTGTTTTTTGTGCCGTTCCGACTTTCTATTGTTGGATGAAAACAAAGAACCATAGGGGCAGGGTTTCTTTAATGAATCAGTGCTATAAAAAAAGCATTTTTAAGTTGTAAAGGAGTTCGTTTTGTTTTACGTTGCGCAGAAAAACGTAACAACGCTTTTGAGTTAACGCTTACATTTCACTCCTCATAAAATTTCCTTATCGGGGTCCTTATAGTAAAATCGATTCTTAGGGAGTAAAAATAATTTTCCCAAAAAATGGTCGGTTGGCTATTCAAGCATAATCTCTCACAGTACAAATCACCGCCCTAGTCGGCTATTTGTACTGTGAGAGAGTAATGCGGGCCCAGTCAAATAGAAAAATCGACTAGGTCTTTGGTCTTTCAGTGGGTAGGTACCTAACCTAATATTGATAAAAGTAATTAGATACCTTATTTAAAGTTCGTTGAATTTTGAAACCCTCAAATATTTTGAGGATTAATTTATCGGAGAATACTTATTTATTGGAATTTAATTTGTTGTTTTTCGATAGCTAAGTAAAAGTTTTCTTTAAACAATAAGTGGGTAATACGAGCTGGTGTTCGCAACTCCACGTCAAAGCGCGTAATTTTCGTACGATATCAGTAATGTTATTGATAAAGTTTTATATAAAAATATGTCAAGTATTTTGTTTTGTTAGCTACGTTTCAACTGCAAATGGATAAGTACATTTGACGCACTGCCTTATCTACACACATAATATCATAAACGCACTATAAAAATCCAAAGGTGGCAAACAAACGGCAAGCGACCTACTTGATGGTAAGTGGATTTGCAATACCAGAGGGATCACCGAAGCGTTGCCATTCCGAAGATACAGCTGAAATGTTGTATGTGCCTGTATTTACAACGGAAACCATCCGGCCGACGAGAAAGCGACTAGCTAGCAACGATTTTATCGCTCAAGAAACGTACAAATACGTAATTGTAGGTCACGTGTAAGTAAATGAGATAGATTTATTAGTTGATAGCTGATTATGCCCACCGCCTCCGGTGAGTACTCGTTTGTCGCAGCGACAAGAGCTATTAAGGTTGAACTAGTCGCGAGCTCGTTCTCACTAGTGGGGTTGGCCAAAAAGCACGCTGTCTCACCTGGCGTCGTTTCCGACAGGGATAGTATCATTGATGAGCAGTTAGACGTTAGTAAAATAATAAATAGTAAGTAGTAGTAAAGTAAAACTAGTAATAGTGAAACGAGCGAAAATTCCTGTGGAAGATCGAGTTTTATGATAAAACCACTGCTTAAATCAATTAAAAATAAAGTTTATTGAAATTTTCGATAATTGAGCTCCGTCGGTACCGACTTTCTTTTGGAGATTTTCCACTTCTTTTGTTACTTATATACGCCCAAAGTTGCATTAAATTGGCAAGAAAAACGAATCTTTGTTGGCTCATACCTTTTTAATGGCTTTTTATTTTACTATTCAGTTTCCTCCCAGACAACATTAATAACAAGACAAATGATACCATATTTAATTTTAAATGAACAATGTCAAACAGTGGAGTAATACCCTCCCGAAATTTGTATGGAAAAAATATCGACTAGTTCCATCTTAAAGAGAGCTTACTCCCTCAGCGAGCTTCACTTGCTGAGTAGAACACTCGCTGGGAAAGAAAGAAAGAAAGAAAATACGTTTATTTGCGGTAAACATGACGCAAAGGACAACAAAATAAAATAAGAATGTAGAAAGCAAGTTTTGGGGAAAATATGCGTCACATCTACGCAAAATGGCTGCCGCTCAGCATAATACCACGATCCCATGCGAAACGGAGCCCCAGCGCTGGTTTTCAGCGATAGCCGGCGTTGACGCGATGACGTCGACCGGTGCAGCATGTAACAAATAATATGCAATTAAAAAATAAATAAAATATAAAGTTAATTCTAAAGGTATAGATAAAATATACAGAAAAAAAGAGAGAGAGAGAGAGAGGAGAGATACTGGGAGACTCACGGTCAGCCAGTATTCGCTCGTCGCCGTCGCGCACTCGTTTTTAGTTGCTAGCTCTACTCGCTTTGTAAAAAGTGAACTGGGCGGGAATAAGAAAGTGACAGAGTCAATTACTTCCACATGCGAAAAACAGAGAGCGCAGCAATGCGCTGGAAGAACCAAAACATTTATTTATTTATATATACTTTATTGTACACCACAAAAATACATAACAAAAAAAAAGACATAATTGAACACTACAAAATATACAATGGGCGGCCTTATCGCTTTCTACGATCTCTTCCAGGCAACCTTAGAATGGACAGTGATTTGCCTGGATATGAAGTGGGGCTGTCTTTGGTGCAAATAATAAGTGCCTACTACACAATGCCTATTTATGTGCCTACTACTACAAAATATAAGCGCCAAATCAAATAAAAATTGTTTAAAAAAATTTAAGTTATCTATCAAAAATATTTTCAGCCAGAGTTTTCAACTACTTATTATTACGCACATTTTGAATGCAATTTTGCAATGAAATTACTTAGGATTTTAGAATTATAGAAAAAAACATAAAAAAGTAGAGGTTTTTTCGGAAATAAATTCTATCGATGAAATTTAACCCAATTGTATTATCCTTCAGTCAGAGTATTAATCAAATAGTCAATAATCCAAATATTAGGTTGGGGAAAAAGTCTTTTCGCATTATAGTATGTATGAACTTAAAATAAAATCTGTTTGGCTATACTATTTGTATCTGGCTGGTTTTGGTATAATTGAAAGTTTAAATTTTAAAGAACATAATTCCAAATTTAAATTAGGAAAATGTGTGATTTTCATTTGTTTTTCGTACTGTCAAGATGAGTGAATCTAATGAAGAAATTCGATACAGTTTAAAATTTAACTACAAAAAAGGTAAAAATGCAACGCAAGCCGCGAAAAAAATTTGCGATGTTTATGGACCCATGCAGTGTCTGTGAGAGTAGCACAAATTTGGTTTAAGCGTTTTGAATCCGGAAATTTTGATGTCAAAGATGCACGTCGCTCTGGTCGCCCTATTACGGATAAAATGGATGCCATTTTTTAAAAAGTGGAGCAAGATCGGCATATCAGTAGTTACGACATAGCTGAAGAACTGGGAATTGAGCACAAAATGCTTTTGGCGCATTTGAAAAAAACTGGTTACACAAAAAAGCTCGATATTTGGGTACCTCACGAGCTCACTGAAAGAAACTTAATGAACCGTGTACTCATTTGTGATTCTTTATCACGACGTGATGAAACCGAACCATTTTTGAAGAAGCTGATAACTGGTGATGAAAAGTGGATCACGTACGGCAAGAACGTGCGAAAAAGGTCGTGGTCAAAGGCCGGTCAGGCTTCACAGACTGTGGCGAAACCCGGGTTCACTCGCAACAAGGTGATGCTGTGTGTGTGGTGGGATTGGAAGGGCATTATTCATTATGAGCTGTTACCACCAGGCAGGACCATCGATTCTGAACTCTACTGCGAACAACTGATGAGATTAAGGCAAGAAGTTGAGAGAAAGCGGCTGGAATTAATCAACAGAAGGGATGTGGTTTTTCATCATGATAACGCTAGACCTCACACATCTTTAGTCACTCAGCAAAAATTAAGAGAGTTTGGCTGGGAGGTGTTAATGCATCCGCCGTATAGTCCTGACCTTGCACCTTCAGATTTCCACCTGTTTCGGTCTCTTCAGAATTCTTTAGGCAGTGTCAGGTTAACATCACGAGAGGACTGCCAAAACCACTTGTCGCGGTATTTTGATCAGAAGTCCCAAAACTTCTATAGCAATGGGATCATGTCCCTACTTACAAGATGGCAAAAAGTTATCAAACAAAATGGTACCTACATACTTTAGATAAATGTAAATAATGTATATTAAAAAATGTTTTGAATTTTCTTAAAAAATGCGAAGAAACTTTTTCCCCAACCTATTATATAGTCCAAAAATTAAATCCATACATGCTGCAATAGTGAAATAAATGGTTACGAAAAATCCCCCAATTTATTTTGGTATCGTCTTAATCGTGGGTGGCGGGACAGGTGCCCAAAGCGCTGCTTGGCATATCTTACAAAAACATAAAACAAATGCCTATCTACTGCAGCTTTAGTTTCCCACCATTTTCCACACGTTCTCGCACAACAAAATTGCGGCAGACC
The DNA here is from genome assembly GCA_946251885.1 of Cosmia pyralina. Taxonomy (NCBI): domain Eukaryota; kingdom Metazoa; phylum Arthropoda; class Insecta; order Lepidoptera; family Noctuidae; genus Cosmia; species Cosmia pyralina. The sequence goes on along the minus strand of OX276342.1, from coordinate 15,354,365 downwards.
TTCACTGAATTCAGAATAAACACGTAAATAAACTAGAGTACTGTATCGATTGTGATCGAATTAATGTTTCTATAGTTGAAATGTTTCGATGCAGTAGTAAAGTGAACTGATGACCGATGAATGAACTAGATATGCGATATCCGTTCAATATGCAGACACGATGAGATATCGCAATGAAATTCTATTGTAAACAATGTATCCTGAAAGTACTGATATAAATTACCGACTTGTGTGCTTATAAAACCTAAACCGACGTTCGCACGGACGTAAAAATATCGCGGCGGGATTTTATCGCGCACTGGATTTTCAACTCTCGGTGTTGAGCCGAGCTTCGAGAATCCAACCTAACAACAACAGATTACATCCAAGCGCGATGAAAAAACACACTGTTAGATTTTCAACTCTCGGCGCTAAGAAGAGCGTTGAAAATCCAGTGCGCGAAAAAAAATCGCCGCGATATTTTTACGTCCGTGCGAACGTCCACTAACCGTGACTGATTGACCGACTGTTAGCCATTGAAGAATATGTTCCGAAATGGGGGATGAGGTTACAAAACACTAGGTAACTCATCTAAACAAAGAATTTTTTTGGTATGTTTGTTTGTAATGGATAAACTCAAAAAACACTTAACCGATTTTAATTTTTTTTTTCATTTGAAAGCTACATTGTCAGCGAGTAACGTAGGATGTATTTTATCGACTTTCGAACGAAGTCGCGGGCAGCAGCTATTTTACAATAATTTTGTCCTGAAACAGAATTACTAGAAGTATCTAGTTATAATTAAAACAAAATAACAATACACTTTATATTTGAATAAGCTGTCATTTTTAAGAATAATTCGAAATAAAAGGTTTATGTTAGTGAACCTGATTAATCGCTCCCGAGTGTACTTTTATAATTAGATACTAGATAGGTAGGAACTTCTAGTACCTAATTATGTTTCAGGACATAATTATTAATGAGTTAGTGCCAATTGTAAGTCAATTAGCTGTAATTTACATTGAAAAAACGAGTGCATGTAGGCACAGACCAGATTTTATTTGTTTTGAGGATGTAGGGATCAAACATTTGTCATTGATTGACATTTAATTATAAACTAGTTTCTAAATTATCGGATGTTCTTTGAAACAATTATTATCAAACTATTAATTGAAATATTTATTGTAGTAGGTAGGTACAGTCAACCGCACTCATTTGTATCAATTTCACATTGAAAGCGGCAAGTGGCTTGTATGGCAAAGCAGGAAGAGCGGTTTTCGTAGTGAAAGTGTGATGTGCGGCACTGTATGACTTATGTTTCTATAATGAATGAACAATTTACACACGTGTATCTATTAATACGACAGGAAGTTATATCCAGTTTTCAATTTTCATTGAAAGATAATGTCAGATGAGACCGGAAGTGAGAAGCCCGATAATCACACAACTTAAGAGGGATGCGCTAACGTAGCCCGCGAAATTCAAATTTTCTTGGGTTTTTTGCAATTTCCAGGTCAGTGTCAGGTTGTATCTTGATCAAAATATGATACGTGACACTAAAAAATATGTATTTACTTACATAATTTTAACCTTAAAAATCATCAGTACATCCATCTAAGTTAGATTTCTTCCAGATTCGTCTGATTTCCGAAATCAGTCCAATCTAGAGGAAAACTAATTTGAGAGATGTATTCATGATTTTTAACCGACTTCAAAAAGGAGGAGGTTCTCAATTCGTCGGAACCTTCCCCGATTACTCGAAGATGGCTGGACCGATTTGGATTTTTTAAATTTTATTCGAGAGGGTATAATCACAGTTGGTCCCATATAAAATTGATTAACTTTGCTTGGGTAGTTTTTGAGTTAGCTTCAATAATACGTATTTTTTCCCCACTTTTATATGGATGATGTTCTAGTTTGTTTTGCAGGTAGTGGTATTAAAATTTGTGTGGGGTAGGTACACAACTAAAAAGTGAAAAATAAAAACTTTTTTACAAAAAAATACAACCGACTTCCAAAAACAACATTACAAAGTGAAAAATAACTTTAATTTCGGAAGTCGGTGTCTAGTTAAATGTATTTTCGTTTTTTGCCACCGACTTCCGAAATTAAAGTTATTTTTCACTTTGTAGTGTTGTTTTTGGAAGTCGATTGTATTTTTTTGTAAAAAAGTTTTTTATGGTTAAAATTATGTAAACACATAGGTATTTGTTATGGTCGCGAATTACATTTTGAACAAGCTGCAAATTGCAAAAAGCGCAAGAAAATTTGAATTTCACGGGCTACTACAGCGCAGTATTCGTTAGTTATTTGTTCAAAAAACTGTATTTGTTCAAGGAACCCCACTTTGCAAAGTATGAATTTATGAACACAAGAAAACTACTTACTCTTATTTTTGAAATGATTTATTAAACTTAGTCCTATTATTAACTGGCGTAAAATAACAACTCATTGTTTAGAATTTAATATAGTCTGGATTCTGGAGAATGATATTAACGATAGCAGCCATCAGTATTATTAAATTAAATCTACAATGAATAGTGTTTCTAGTATAAAAAAAAAAGTTTGAGGCTTATCTCAACGCGCCACATTAACGTCAACATTAATGCCCATCATCGCCATAAAAATCGCGGTAATTAAATTCAGTCAAGATTCGGTCAAATTATCCCGTTAAGTGGTGGCTACACCTACGGCTAACGCCCTTCAACGCGATAATCAATGGCATATTCCGTTAATGTGGCCGCGACATAAGAAGTCGTTCACGGCTCAAGCTTTTAAGAAAATATTAAAGTTCTGTGTTTATGGAAGTATTATTTAGTACTTTTTTGCTTATTTTTAAAAAGATTTTTATTTATATTTTATTTTGTACTTTAATGGTGGTGGTGGTGGTGGTGGTGTACATACAACAAGACTACCTTATACAGGGAGATTCCATCACCAGACCCTGGATTATGCCTTGGGCAATAGTTTATGTCAAGACAAAAAAAAGCAAAATCACATGGAGGCTATCTTGTTTAGTTGCGGAGTTCTTATGGCCCCATATTTCGGCTCCATCACCAGACCCTGAACACCACCTAGTGTAAAAGTACTTGTCAATACATATCCAATGAGTCCAAACACGATGGTGCTATCTTAATTGGTTGAAGAGTTCCTATGGCCGTCATGGCTCTCATCAGACCCTGTACACCATCTAATGTAATAGCACTTGTCAATACATATCCAATGAGTCCAAAATGATGATGCTATCTCGTTTAATTAAGGAGTTTCTATGATTACCGTCCGGCTTCATCATCAAACCAGATCCATGGTATCATATTTTTGCGTTGTCACCGAAGTTATATGTGTAGGTATGCCAAGTTTCAACTCAATCGGATGCCAGGAAGTATTGAAAAATGGGCCACAAAGCGAGTAACCGGAAACCCAGACGGAGTTTTTTTTGCTTTTCCCCAAGTGCCAAATCTAAGCCAGGTGCAGAATTTAACATAGCTATCCGCGAGAGCGTGACAAGCCCTGTCCTAAACAGAATTACTCAAAACGTACAGCGGGTCAAATCTACTAGATACTTAGGCATTATTATTGATGAGTGTTTATCGTGGCAGGCACAGATTGATAATACTGTCTCTCGGGTGCGAAAATTGATATGGATTTTTAAAACCCTTCGCTATGTGATGCCTCCGGACGTGCTCGGTAAAATCTATGTTGCGCTGGCACAATCTGTTACCACATACTGCATTCCGGTTTGGGGTGGAGCTGGCAAAACTAAACTACTTGAGCTCGAAAGAGCCCAGAGGTCACTTTTAAAAGTCATGTATTTTAAACCATACAGATATTCCACTAACAGACTATATAGTTTGTGTGGTTTGTTAACAGTTAGACAGCTCTACCTATTAAACATGACTTTATACCTGCATAAATCTACCCCACTTAACACAACATGCCAGGAAAAAAGAGGCAATAATAGGGTGGTCCACTCATCGCGGGTTCGCACGGCTTTTGCAAAGAGACAGTATGTTTGTCAGTCTGCCTATGTCTACAATAAAATAAATTCAAAATTAAAATTCCATCCAGAGGTTCAATATAAATGCAAGAATATAATAACTGAATGGTTAAAAACATTGACATACGAGGAAACTGAACTAATTCTGAGTAGATCATGCTAAAAAGTTACACGTAACACATAATAAGAGACCATGCACACAAACACATACGTACACACCCACCCACACACGCACTTTACTACCCAACGCACACACACATACATACACAGTTGAGCAACTATCTTAAGAGCACTCATTTACTTTAAATCTATTATAGTTTTTAATTTGCATTTGTTTCCTTTGTTTGTTTCCTTTTTATAATTTTACTTTAGTTTATTTGTTTCAATTATGTAAATGTAAAATAGGGGAAGTAGCGAGTCGGCCCCAACACAAGTATTGTAAATTACTTAATGGGGTTGCCTCATAATACACTTATGTACTGATTTAGAAACAATAAACAATTTTTAATTTTAATTTAATTTAAGTTTGTTGCGCCGCTTCTTCCCAGATAAAGCACTAGGAAGGTGAAGGGTGGGCGTTTTGGAGGACTGTCTTGTCTTGTCTGTCTTGTCCTTTGTAAAAATATATATAAGTAATGAGAAAAATTTTGACAGCAATAAAATGTATCTTACCTGCGATCATATTAATTTTCATTTTAACAATCAAAATAGTTCATTAGAGGAACTCAATCTTAAATATGACAATATTTGGTATTGGTCATATTGATACGAGAAGAAATACAAATTGAGTCCCATTTTAGGTCCTTGCATGAGAACATTTCATTGAGGCGCAATAATAACGAACTGTTCTACCTACATAATATGTGCTCCACTTGGTTTGGTTAGCAACATACACATTCTAGTTCTAGTTAGTTCTACTGTGTTCACAAGTTTTGTGTAACATTAATAACGTTCTCGTTTTGTTTGTTATAGACATGCGGAAGTTTCATTTATACTAGTTGTCATTGTGCTGTTTAGGTGTACGTGCCCTAATAAGCTTCTACCCATTAAAAACAGAAAATCACTCATTGAAATACAAATCATGTTACCATGGATACAGGAAGCGCTACCGTACCCTAAGTTTCCGATAAAACGTAGATTATTTTGTTTGTCTCCTCCGAAAAATTCGAAAGATCAAATGAAGTAACCTTCGCACCAAAATTTATTGAAGTAACCACAACAGAAAACGTGAAAATAAGAGATTAATTACTCAAACCTCTCCCTCACAATATAATTCGTCGAATTTTACTAACAACCCCACTTCGGAATAGTCCTCATTAATTACAACCGTACAGTTGAGGTTACGTCAAAGTGACATTTTCTTTGAGGAGGTTCTTCTTTAATTTAAAAGTTTCTGTTGATACGCAACAGACTGACGACTGATGGAGGATGATAATTAAAGTTCTGTTTAGGTGTGCTGCCACACAGATATCAAGTAGTGAGTTATGCCATGGCCCACAGTGTGAGCCACGGTGACACCGACACAATCACACAATCAAGTGTTGTTTTTGGAAATCGGTTGTATTTTTTTGTAAAAAAGTTTTTATTTTTCACTTTTTAGTTGCGGTACCTACCCCACACAAATTCTAATACCGCTACCTGAAAAAGAAACTAGAACGTCATCCACATAAAAAGTGGGGAAAAAATACGTATTAATGAAGCTAACTCAAAAACTAATCAAGCAAAGTTAACAAATTTTATATGGGACCATCTTTGAGGTAATCTCAAAGAGAGGTGAGGGGTGAGGTGGTCTCTGTAATTTATTCGTGGTCATACATAAAAAATATACATACGAGTATATACGTGTCGAATTGAGAACCTTTTTCTTCGTCGGTTAAAAATGGTCTTCAGCTTGGTGACAGTTTCAGGCAATTTTTTCGGAAAGAAAATTAGACTCGCGTTTTCTGTTTGAATGATAATGCTAAGTTGATAGATACCTAAATTAAAATTCATCACAAGTAACCGTGCCATGTGTCTCACGTGTGTCCCGGGCTTTATTTGATACACTAACTTTTGCCAGCGGATTCGTAGAGGTCGTAACTTATCTCTCAGGAACGTCTTACCGTGATAAAAATTATCCCCTGTCCTAACCCAGGTTCAGCCGGTCTATTCTGTAAAAATCTCACCGTGAAAACATAGGTGAAGTGATCTAAAAGTGAACTGTCAATAGTGTCAACCCCTAGCATCAGCAGTGTTATTCTGTACAAATCTCACCGTGAATACCTAGGTGAAGTGAGTTGTCATTCTGCCTGATGCTAGGGATTGACACTATATTATAGCTCACTCCACGCTCACTTCACCCAAGTTTTCACGGTGAGATTTGTACAGAATAGCACTGCAGGTGGAATGCCGGCTCACTTCACGCTCACTCCACCTAAATTATCACGGTGAGATATTTACAGAATAGCACTACTGGTCTATTTGTGTGCCAAACATCGAAATCCGTTCTGCCGATAAGGCGTGAGAAGGTGACAGACAAGCGAAGTTACTTTCGCATTTACAATACACTCACGGACACCTGCATCAAGCCACCGTGCATAGTTTTGTTTAATGCTCCCTATCTTTTTAAATAATGGTAGCACAAAGAAAAAAAACTGTGGTTTTGAAGTCAGTCACTATCATTTCTCTTTTTCCTTGTTCCAAAGAAATCGGAATACTAAAAAAAACAGTTTAATTGCAATAAGTCGTTTTTTCGCGTTTCTCAGGGGTAAAATAAGCATGGAATTTTTGAGGAAAACACTGGTTTACATAGAGAAAACTTTTATTTAGTAACATGTGTTACCTCCAAGAGCATTTACGACGGCTGTTATGCGGTTCGGCATGGAATTAATTAATGCCACTATGACGTGCGTGGAATGTTCTCCCATGCTTTCAAGATGGCAGTTTTCAGCTCATGCATAGTTTCTAGAGCTGGTTAGTTAGAATTCAATCAGGGCTTCTCGCTGGCCATTTCATTACTACGATAGGTACAACTCTTGCAGTGTGCGCCCTTGCATTAAAATATTATTATTATTATATTATTATGCATAAAAATGAAATCCTGGCCCACAAACTCAACGCCATCACATGAGTCTTTAGGCATGAGCCTTTGAGCTTTAGGCATTGATGAATGTGTCGGTCGCTATTTAGTGGTGGCAACCGTGGTCCCACCACAATCTCGAGGCCAGTTTTCCTTCGGTAGAAATTCCGCCCCAGACTGTCTATAACCCACCGCCATAACTTACCTTCTCTTCAATGCAACATCGCTGAAAACGTTCTCCCTGTCTTTGGTAGACATTCCTACGTTCATCATTGCCATACAGTATAATCTTGGTTTCATCCGTAATAAAAAGAAACTGGCTCGATTAACGTCGAGTCCAATGCAAATGTTCGCGTGCAAACTGTAGGCTTCTGATAGCTCGTGTCAGAATGGGGTTGGCTGGCTTATGAGATTTTCAGGCAATGCAAGGTGGCTCGATTTAGGAGTCGGGAGTGTATTAAGTATGGAACTATGGATTTACAGCCATAAATATGTTAATTATTTTCATTTCATTGTCACTTTGGGGATGGCAATTGTCAAAATGGCGCTGTCGTAGCTAGCTCCCAACACAAGCTAATATTTCAAGGCGTGAGGTGGTTTTATTTTATTTTTGCAAAATTACGCGTTGTTGTGATCCTAAATACTCCGGAATTGGAGTCCACCATTGCCCGAGACCCCGCAAAATTAGAAGATTGTGGATTAAAGCTATTCGTAAAGATTTACAAAAAATTAAACAGTGTTCGAAACATTTTCAAGAAAGTGACTACGAGGAAATGTTTAGGGTTTTAATTTTTTTATTTTTTTTTATGTATGACCCCGTATAACTTTTTACAGAGTCGGCCAATTTGATTTTTTTTTGTTTTATTTGAAAGGGTATACCTCAAAGTTGGTCACATATAAAATTGATTAACTTTGCTTGGGCAGTTTTTGAGTTAGCTTCAATAATACGTACTTTTTCCCCTACTTTTATATGGATGATGTTCTAGTTGTTTTTGCAGGTAGTGGTATTAGAATTTGTGTGGGGTAGGTACCACAACTAAAAAGTGAAAAATAAAAACTTTTTACAAAAAAATACAACCGAATTCCAAAAACAACGCTACAAAGTATAAATTTTTTTTTGTCCAGTATAACAACGCGTTCAGGGGTTTGTTGGGGCTCCCATGGCGGTGCAGTGCCTCGGGCATGTTCGCCGGCCACAGCTCGGACGGCTTCCAGGCAGTGCTTCGTAAAAGAACGGCCTCCCTGTGGTCTCGAGTAAAGGGTAGCACCAACACGCTCCTGAGCGTGGTGTCGGACAGAGTGGACAGTCAAATTTTGAGGCATTGGTCGCTCATGCATGTCCAAAATAATAATAATAATTTTAAATTTTACTAACATAGCTATAAGTATCTATTCACTAACGCAATATGGACTTTGTATAAACTAGTGTGTGCTTGGTCTGAATTAAATATTTTCAATTTCAATTTCAATTTCAATAAAATAACTTCAATTTCGGAAGTCGGTGGCAAAAAACGAAAATACATTTAACCAGACACCGACTTCCGAAATTAAAGTTATTTTTTACTTTATAGTGTTGTTTTTTGAAGTCGGTTGTATTTTTTGTACTAAAGATACTTTCTAAATAGATTCTAAACGAGATCTGCCTTTAAAGAAATGAAGACTATAATTTGTTTCTAACCAATTAACTTCGAAACCATATAACGATATTTCGGTAACGACATGTTTTTTTACCAGACTACGGCAAAGCCAAAAGGAAGGGTTATGATTTTAGCAGTCTATGTATGTATGTATGTAAGTATGTATGTATATAAGTAAGTATGTATTTACGTGTATTCCACCGTTGTGCCTAAATTACTGAACCGATTTTAATGAATGAGGTATCAATAGATTCGTAATAATGGTCCGGGTGACTTAGACTATATAAATTCTCCCTAAATTTAATATGGTGGACTTTAAACGTAAATTTCTGACCACGGAAAAAAATAAATTGAGATAATAATGACATGTTTGGTATCAAAAGAAAGGTCTTGACGACCACATTACAAATATGTATATAAGTCATATTGTTTAAGTAAGTAAAAGTGGAGGTAAATAATATTAATTTAATTGGTTACAGACCGACAGCGGTGAGCGTGATTTTTCAGCAGTCGGGTTTTAGTTTTTGAACTTACTTTTTTTTATAAACATGTCCATTTACAACCTTTCAGTAAAGTTTGTGTGTAATAAAACGTACTGGCCATAAAGACGAAAATACAAAAAAACAAAAGAAGGAATGGCGGAATTCCACTTATCATGCGATACGATATCCCAGTTCATAGGAAGTGTGTCAAGGAAACTTAATGCAATAATGGCTTGAGTAGCTTTTGGGTTTTTTGTCCATACTCGTAGGTATGTTAGTCTTTATTTGTTTTGAAGTTACGCTAAGAGAATGTATGAAAGCTCAGTGAATCGTTTTTATGTTGTGTCTTTCCTATAAAGTTACAAAAACGATTCGAAGCAAAAAAAAATATTCGTAGGTAATACTTTCTTTCTTTCCTACCAGCTTATTTATATTGGTCCTGATTTTATTCGTATTCGCATCAACCGATTATGGAACGAACGGATTTAGTAATATAGTTGACAAAAAAACTCACTTTTTCTAACGTCTCTTACGTTCGCAAAAGTGAGCTTTTCAAATTATATATAAGCGCACAAATCTTCTTGTCATCCTTCACCTTGTGGTGTTCTGAAGCTTATTTAATAAACAATTAAAATGCAAGGGCACTTGAATGTGTAAAACTCTGCAAGATTCTTCGTTGATGCGAAGTCCCAATGTAATTGAATCTGAGCCTATCTTTATTTATCAGACTTCATTCCAATTACAAAGATTGTTCGAAAAGAAAAATTCTTATTACACTTTGCATGACCTGACCGAATATTTGAATTTATAATTTGAGATAGTCTGAAGAACCTGTTTGCACTACTTAACCTCTCTGCTCGACAAGATTTTTACCTAAGACATCTCGTACCAGTTGACTCGACGGGATATTACGGCTTACTTAAGTCATGAAATTGAGAAATTTACATCAACTTTCAGCATTCGAATTTATTTAAAAAAAAACATGTTACCGTAGATATTCTAAACAATAACTTTGTGGCAAATATCTTTAATTATATGTTGAGATCGGTAAAACCGCGTCAGTTTAACTGCGAAAGTTGTATAAAATCCTGTATTACTACACCTATCCAAAAGGTAGGCACCTTAGATTCACTGAAAATATGTACAAAAACATCCTTCTGGAAAAATGCAAAAGGGCAAAATAAATATTTTGTCATTCTCGTTGCATTAACTTTTACCATTTTTTAAATGTTTGTTACCTCAGTACTCTGTCATTTATAAACCGATTTGGAAAATTCTTTTTTTATTTGAAAGGATATACTTCTAGACTGGTCCCATTGTTGCCAAAATCTAGTTCTGATGGTGGGATCCATGAGGAATTGAGGATACTCCTTAAATATTATAGTCAAACATATAGCGATTTTAGTATTTTCATCAAAATCAAGGATTTGCATTCAGAAAGTCTCATTTGGTGAAGTGGAACTGATGAAAAAGGCCACAGATGGCCACGGGTACTCCTCAAAGATAACAAGTATTTCACGGGTGGCGATAAGTTATTTCGATTAAGATAGTTAAGCGACTATAACGAAGCAAATTAAATAAATGGTTCTGATGAAAATGGTACCATCGAACCGATCTGATGATGAAGCCGGAAGGTAGGCACCGGAACTCAGTAATAAAAAAATGTATCCTAACAGTGTTTGAGCTTATTGGAATTGTCATGAAGTGCTACACTCTGGCTATAAATGATTTTAATAGTAGGTACCTAATTATATGCCGCTTTAAATTGCGATACTTGAGTCGCATGTTACGAGTATGTGTGGCCTTGATTGTCAGAAGACAGATTTCGTAGCCTCGTTATCTCCGTCAAAATAAAACTACGCCTTCCAAACTTCTGATACGACTTAGCGCGACATACATTTGCCTATTCTTTCCTGAGGTCCAGGAGGTAACATATAATTTTTTTAAGTTTTGATTAGTAGTTTTTCAGTTAGCTTCAATAATTTAATACGTATTTTTCCCATTTAGTAATTTATTTTGCAAATAGGTACCACCACTAAAGTGCGAAAAATATATTTAAAAAAAAAAAAACAACCGACTTCCCTACAAGGTGAAAAATAACTTTAATTACGGAAGTCGGTTACAAAAACGAAAATACAAAACCAAAGACTACTTACTACTTACTTATTTATTTAGGTACTTGTGTACAGTCTATTTGTAATTAATTAGGATATATTTTTAACCGATGAAAAAAAAGGAGGATGTTCTCAACTCGACACGTATATTTTGTTTTTAGTATTCTTTTTATAATTATTCCTCTCACACAGAGCACCTGATATAAATCTCTTCACCACCTTTGGTTGACTGGTAGAGAATCCCGCCTTTGTATAAATAAAGTTATTTTTCACCTATTTTAGTAGTGTTTTTTTTGTAGTCGGTTGTTTTTTTTTTTTCGTTGAGTCCTATAGATTGTACTTGCTGTTGAGGGCTGATGATGGAGCCAGGAGGTGGATAGTGGAATTCTTCAGTGGCTACTAGTAAACCGGTCAAGTACTAAATTCGTTGACTTTAGACTTATCAAAGTAAAAAATTAAAATGTGTAATGATAAAAGCGTACGTTTAATGTGCGTGATAAAACATATTTTATTTACCAAAACAACTATGTTATTTGTGATAATAAGAGTATTTATTTCTACTTTATTGTACACCAGTAAAATACATCACAGAAACGAAGTAATAGACTCCAAAAATAATATAAGGCAGTGAGAAAGTTCATAGCGGGTTTACTGCCAGGTTAAGTGCATTTAAGTATGTAGGTATCGCCACTCGATTCACACAACGAGCACTCAACAGGAGGAAATTATGAGCTTTATCCAAAACTAGCGACCCGTCCATGCTTCGCACGGCTTTTCGACTTGACAAAACATCGAGATTTTTCTTCTACTCGCGCGACCATTGCAGGAAAGTGAGCCCGAAAGAAAACTCAGGATTGTCCGAGTGCACGAAAGTGAGCCTGAACGGACAATGACAGCGCGCGCGTTCGGGCTCTTACTTTTTTATTTTTTGTAATTTTGTGTGCGGACCTACCCCTTACGTTCTAGGTTTTTAGGAAAGGTGGTTATGTGTAGCATATTTTTGCCAAATTCCGTGAGGTTGTATCGGCATTACGAACAAAGTTAGTCTGTGGTTGAAAAAAAATATGCGGCGCGGGAGGCGCGTGCGTCGTTTTTTTACCGAGATTATTGTTCGTATTTCAAAACTTTGGAAGAAAAGGTAAATATTATGATGTCATTTGATTATTTGACACATAGGCAATAATTTAGGCAAAAAAAATAGGGTTATCGCTTTAGATTTTGAAATAATATTTTAATTGTTTTTTTTATTGGCAGTAATATAAACAAACAGCTTTTTTTTATTGAAAATAAAAACGAAGTCATCTATTGTTCTAAATCAAAATTCGTAATCTAGCCTAGTCTATCCACTTTAAGAAACAGTAATTACTTTCATAGCGATTTATAGGAATGTTTTGTGTACAAGCCGTGTGGCTAGGCGCCCCGTCGCGCGCCGACAAAAAATCTCAAGGACAATCCTAATGACGTCGCGCGGGGAGCGGGACGCGTCAGTGGTTATACAGGGTTATTTTGTAAATCACCAACAACCTCTTAAGAGGTCATCCATTGTGAACAACGTTTACTATGGGATTAAACCTGAAATCGCGAAAAAAAAAAATCAGCTACTCCCTACATTTTGACTAGCTTGATGTAGATAAATGTACTGAACAGCTGATTTTTTTTCGCGATTTCAGGTTTGATCAGACAGTCACGAAAATCGGCTTTATTTTATAACTGGCTTCAGACCGCGACTTCATCCGTGTGAAAATTGTTCTAACATAAAATATTATCCTAATAGTTGTGCCCCGTTACTTCGTTTTCGCTTAGCGTTCTTTTTTTTTACTCTGCTCCTAAGGGTCGTACCGTGATGTCAAATAACCTAATACCTTCCACAAGAATTGGGCTATTAAAGGCAAAAATAATTTTTCAAATCAGACTAGTAATCCCAGAGATTAGCGCGTTCAAACAAGAAAACCGGCCAAGTGCGTGTCGGACCACGCACAATGAAGGGTTCCGTAGTTGAAAAGAATTTATCCCAAAAACAAACTTAACAATGGATCACAAAAAAATTTTTTTTATGTCATAAAACTTTTCGGACTTTTTCCTTTATTTGTGCTAAGAGACCTTGCTTCTTGCCAAATTTCATTATTCTAGGTCAGCGGGAAGTACCCTAAAGGTTTTGATTTACTTTCGAAAGTTGAGAGTATTAAAATGTGTCGCAAAATGGCCGTATTTTTTTATTGCGTTGACATAGAAGCTTGATTTTTTTAGAACTCTAAGGGACTATAGACTTACGTATTCGATATTAATTTCAAATTGATATCTCTACGCGTCCTGGAGAAAAAGGAACTTGACAGTCTGACATACTTGAATTTTTTTTATGCGATTGAATTACCAATTAACATCTTTTTCCTTTACTTGTGCTGTGAGACCTTGCTTCTTGCCAAATTTCATTATTCTAGGTCAACGGGAAGTACCCTGTAGGTTTTGATTTACTTGCGACACTTGCGAGTATCAAAATGTGTCGCAAAATGGCCGTATTTTTTTATGGCGTTGACTTAGAAGCTTGATTTTTTTTAGAACTCTAATGGACCATAGACTTACGTATTCGATATTAACTTCAACTTGATATCTCCACGCGTCCTTGAGAAAAAGGGTCATGACAGACTGACAGAGTTGAAAATGTTTTTTTTTATATTAGGTCTTTACCTATGAAATTGCCGTTCTGCAGTACTGGCCATTTCAAATCAAAATAATTTTTGTTTGGCTAAGAATTCTAATTTCAAATTAATTTTATTTTAAAAACATGGATTTTTTTTTCCAAAAGTAGTCATTTGTTTATTGATTAGTGTTACATTTTCATCGCATTTCAATCTTTTTCGTCATCCGTGTGACATACCAAATGAAAGGGCCTTAAATATATAAATAAACTAGCTTTTGCCAGCGGCTTCGCCCGCGTGTATGTCGGAAAATATCCCACGGGAACCTTCTACCGGGATGAAAAGTATCCTATGTCTTAATCCAGGTTATAAACTGTCTGTATACCAAGTTTAATCCATATCCGTTTAGCCGTTTTTGCGTGATTGAGTAACAAACATCCAAACATAAAAACTTTCACTTTTTTTATAATTTTAAAATTAATTGTTTTAAAGTTATTTAAGAAAATAGACGAAAATTCACCATTCTCCACCCTTATCTCCGAAACTATTGAGCAGATAATTTTGAAAAATCGTTCTTTACCTGTAGTTTACAGAAAAACCTATAAGAAGTCTGTGGTCTTAAAATAACATGGTAATTATTATTGTTGTGAGTACAAACTTACATTTACAGTTGGAATTTATGGGAGAAATTATGTTTTTCAACTACAGTGTTAAGTTTTTTCTCGGGATAAATTCATTCCAACTACGGAACCCTTCATTGTGCGTGGTCCGACACGCACCTGGCCGGTTTTTTATATTTCTATGATTAGCATATATGTCACGGCAAAGGATGGGTGTAGAAATAAACTTAAGATTATCTAGCCAGTTAATTTCCTTCATCTTCAGCCGGCTAAACTTAAGTGTAGCCATAACTGCTTGGCTATAAATGAAGTGGCAAATGAAAATGGCTGAAAGGTAGGTTAGGTTAGAACTGTGACCACACAGTGCATGAGCCGAGGGAGCAAAGCGAGCGGTGCAGCGGCGGCGAGCGCCAGGATCCGTTTAGGCACAAGAGAATGTAATGCTTTGGGACTGTGGTGTTATCAACAGACCACTATCGTTGGATAGTTGTTATCTTAGCTGACCATTATCCATTTTAATAGCACGTTCGGCCTTGAGAGAATGCAGCTACTTTTCTTTTAGATAAATTGTTAGACATCTGCTTTATTGCAGTGGCTTTGTCTTGGGGGAGCAATTATTTATCGGTAATTGCAAAAAAATACGTGCTTGTCGCAAAGATATCTACGTAGTGTCTCTTCTTAATGTTTTTTTTTCAAATAAATATTTCATTAGGGCCATAATTTTCTTTGAAACGGTTCTCTTAACAAAAGAAAATACCACTTTTCTCTAATGGATACGTAATTCTAAGGTAAAACTACGCCTTCGAAACTTCTGACACGGCTTAACGCGACGTATATTTGCCTTTTTGCAAAGTTTTTATTTGAGATGGTCGCATATAAATATCTTCAAGTTCTGATGAGTGGCTTTTGAGTTAGCTTCAATATTTTAATACGTATTTTTCCCACATAGTATATGTGAATGATGCTCTAATTTATTTTGCAGAGTGGTATTCGATGTGTGGGGTAGGCACCACTAAAAAGGGAAAAATAAAAACTTTTTACAAAAAAAAAAAAAAAACAACCGACTCCCAAAAAAAAAACACTACAAAGTGAAACATAACTTTAATCTCGGAAGTCGGTGGCAAAAAAAGAAACTAAAAAACCCAAAGACACCGACTTCCGAAATGAAAGTTATTTTTCACTTTGTAGTGTAAATGAAAGTCATATCTGATTCGTGAAAAAAAAAAAGCTGCATTGTACTGATGCGTTAGTAATAGGGGTTAAAGTATGAAATTGCCGTTTATTGTATTAGGAACTTCGAATTGACATAGAACCTTCATGGTTTGAGATTTTTGAGTGAAACTTTTTTCACATGGTACCTATGAAGTTCTTCTTTTAAAAAATGTGCAACATTTGATTATCGTCTTTCACTTGTTTTTTTTATTCAGCTTAGACAAGAAAGATGAATACTTCGAAAATTCGAGTTATTTTTGAATACGAGTTCCGACGCGGAACTAACGCGGCAGAAACGGCTC
The DNA here is from genome assembly GCA_946251885.1 of Cosmia pyralina. NCBI lineage: Eukaryota > Metazoa > Arthropoda > Insecta > Lepidoptera > Noctuidae > Cosmia > Cosmia pyralina. The sequence continues at coordinate 15,338,328 of OX276342.1, read as the reverse complement.
GCAATATCAATGTTGCGTTTGGAGAGGGGAGCTAATGAACGCACCGTGCGATTTTGGTTTAAACGCTTTCGTGATGGTAACTTTGATTTGAAGAACGAACCACGTGGAAGACCGCCCACACAGGTGAATAACAATGAATTGAAAGAGATGGTGGAAGCCGATCCGAGCCAAACTACCCAGGAATTAGCGGCATGGTTTAACGTTACCTTACCAACAATATTGACTCATTTGCGTCAAATCAATAAAATAAAAAAAATATGAGAAATGGGTGCCTCATGATTTGACTGACCTGCAGAAAGAGACGCGTGTTGAAACTTGTTGCCTTGTTGAATCGATACAGAAATGAAGGAATATTGGATCGAATTGTTACATGTGATGAAAAGTGGATTCTTTACGATAACCATACGCGAAAAATGTAATGGCTGACCCCAGGTCAAACGCCGCAACAGTGTCCTAAAGCAAAGCTTACCAATAAAAAGATAATGATAACTGTTTGGTGGTCTCAGCATGGTGTTATTCACTATAGCTTTCTCCGCTCTGGTCAAGCAATAACGGCAGATGTCTACTGTGCCGAATTCCGAACAATGATAGCAAAACTAGCAGTGAAACAGCCCCGACTCATGAATCGATCTTCACCATTATTGCTCCATGATAACGCGAGACCTCATACAGCACGAGAAACCGTTTTAACTCTACAGGAACTGCAATTAGAAACTATTTGTCACCCTCCGTATTCGCCAGACCTTGCTCCAACGGACTAAAATTTTTTTCGTGATTTGGACCATTTTCTACGTGATAAAAAATTTTCATCTCAGGAGGCAGTACAAAATGCTTTCACACAGTTTGTCGAATCTAGATCACGAGAGTTCTATCGCAAAGGCTTATATGACCTTCCTATTAGATGGCAGCAATGTATAGATAATAATGGTAATTATTTTGATTAAATAAATATGTTAAATTAAAAAAAAAAGAATTTAAATTTTTCAGTACAAATCGGCAATTTCCCCCCCCCCCAATCCAATGTTTAAACAACCCCTAATACAATGTTTTTCAACCTTTTTCATGGCGTGGCTCTCTTAGTATAGAAAAATATTTCGCGTCCCTACCCTCCGCTGTTTTTAGCTTTTAATTCAAGTCTGTCACTTTGGATACCTTTTGGTTAGGCCCTAGTTATAACAGTAGGTACGGCGAGTTTTGGGCTCGCGCCGAGCGCGCGTTTTCCGCGCGTTGGTTGCTCGCCAAACACAACAAAATGTCCACATTTTGTTTAACTTTTGAACCCTCATGCTCAGTATAACTATATTTCTTTTAAGTGTATTATTGATGCAGAGAAAACGACAAGAAAAAATTTTTAAAAGTAAACGACTACTACTACGGGATGGTAGTGTGTCATATCGTCACCCTCCGCGCTAACTGTCATAACTAGCAATTCATAATTTTTCAGGGCAACCGTTTTTCGGTCGGACGCTACAATCACGTTACTGTAGTTGCGTTGGCTGTGACTTTATTAATGAATTAATCACTTTTTTATATTGCTCTTGGCTTACTCTTTAAGTTAGTAGTTGCCCTAAAGCCCTAAGGTATCTATTTAATTATTTCTATCCATTTGAAGCAGATACGTCACTCTGTGAGAACTTTGTTTTTCAACTTGTGTCTGTTACGACGTGATTGTTTGGTATAAAAATATAGATAAAACTATTATTATCTTATAAATTTTTAAGGTCTTAAAAAAAAATCTTTTAGGGTTCAGTTTTCTTTGCAGAAAATTTCATCATTTCTGTCCAGTTCAAGCATCGGCCCTCGATCGTCTTTTTGGACAGAAAGCATCCTAAGGTCGGCTGAAAATTTTTAAATCGAGGAAATCAGAGTATGTGAACATTCACTAAGTACGGTTTATTTTTTCGTATCAATCGAAAAATTGGAGATAGCTGGCTTGGTACAAAAATTTCTCCACTTTTTTTCAGAGCATAGCAGATGGTGCTGTGTACTGTTCTGTCCACTGCATCCATCAGCAAACAGATAAACAATATTGATGCCTTTTGCGTCACTCTTCTTGAGAAAGTCATACAATGAAGTCGAAATTTCTGACGACCCTCTTTTGCTTGCTCCCTCACGCGACCTGTCACTCTACGAAGAATTGGTCGACTGCATAGATTTGATTCACTGTTCATCACTGAACGACCGCCCGCACCCCAACCCCGTGTAACCGCAGTGTGACTTAATGATATGGCAATAAGCTTCATATTCGTAAAAAAGCTTTGATCTCTAAACGATGTAAATGCAAAAAAAATGTGTAAACATTGTTGAAAAAAAATCTAGCTAAGTGCCCTATGTAGTACATACTTCAGTCATTTTGCATGGGGACGAAAAAAATAAAATCTTACTAACTGTAGTATGTTCATACGACAGGTAGTATGAATATTTTTTCCCTCCTTTTGCACATGCGCAAAACAAAATACTTGATTATCTTCTAAACGGTAAACGATACAGATACGATGACTAGAGAGAACTTTTTCGAAACAAAGTCATGAACACGTAGGTCATGTCAGTGCAGATACGTCAGTTTGTGAGATACGACAGTTAGCGGGGAGGGTGACGATATGTGGTCGTGACTCCCTAGGGGGTCGCGACTCACGTTGAAAAACACTGCGTTAGTGTTTCTATCGCATATTGTATAGGTCGCACGATATTGAGTTTGTTGAATGCAACAAAACGTTAACCGGGGTTTTGTGGTCTAACTTGGAAGAGCAATAAGTGCGGTAGGCAGAGTTGATTGCTTCATGCAACAAAGCAACATACACTTCTGGACACATCTATTGGCCCACCTTAGAGTTTAGGTTTCGATGGCCCCTACCGAAATATGATTGCTAGATTGAACAAAAACTGTTGATGCAGTTTTAAACCTGATACATTTTACCATCTTTTTCGATCGTATTGTTTTAAATTTGAATTCAGAATACCATACGACATGGAGCTACGCCTAACAAGTCGGATATGCGCCTTGTTAAAGGCAATTGATTTTTGTATAAAAAACATGTTTTATCAAATAAAGGTTTAATTTAATAACGCGTGTTGCCTCCATGGGCATCTACCACAGCTCTCATACGATTAGGCATAGAGTTTATCAACCGCTCTATGAAATTTTGAGGGATCATCTCCCATTCCTCTTCTATGGCAGTTTTCAACTCCTGCATCGTCTGGGCAACTGGCTGACGAGCCCTAACACGTCTTTTTAGCTCGTCCCACATGTGCTCAATGGGGTTCATGTCTGGGCTTCTGGCTGGCCAGTCCATAACTGTGATGTTCACATCCCGAAGATATTCCCTGACGATGCCGGCCGCATGGGCTCTTGCATTATCATGCATAAAAAGGAAATTTGGGCCCACATAGTCCGCGTATGGTATCACGTGAGGTTTTAAGCACTCACGAATGTACCTTTCAGCATTTAATGTTGGCAGCCGTGGTCCTGTAACAACCTCAAGTTGAGTTTTGCCGCTCGCGGATATACCGCCCCAGACAGTCCATGAGCCACCGCCATAAGCAACCCTCTCTTCAAAGCAGCATTGTGCGAAACGCTCTCCCTTACGTCGGTAGACCTTCTTCCTTCCATCATTGCCATGTAACACAATTTTAGACTCATCAGAAAAGAGTACACGGCTCCAATCTTGCTGTGTCCAATTTAAATGACTGCGTGCGAAATGAAGGCGCGCTGTTCGGTGGGCTCGCGTTAGTTTGGGGCCATTAGCTAGCTTGTGTGGTACCATATCGCGTTCTTTTAACCTTCTCCGAACAGTTCGAGCGCTCACAGATACTCCGTGGAAGTCGCGAAGTTGGTTTTGTATCTCAATGGAGGTAAGGTGACGATTTCTCAAGCTGGTCGTCACAATGAATCGATCCTGCCTTTCAGTTGTGACCCGAGATCGTGGCCTTCCTTGGCGACGAACAAAGCCGCCAGTCTCTAGGTACCTCCGATAAACATTTCGGACCGCAGATCGACTTAAATTAAGTTGAGCACTCACGTTTCTTTGGCTGTGTAACGGCCTGAATAAGTGCCACAGCTTGGGCGGCGACTTCAGGTGAAGTATCCATAGATTATTGATAGAACTTCACCTTAATGTTAAGAAAAAGTAATGTTTGTTGCAAAACCAAAGATAACAATCACTTTTTCAAGAATTAAATCCAAGTAAACCAATAAAACCAAGTTTTCTTAGTATTCGATTGTTTGATATCAACAAGCAGGCTCCAAATTGTCTTTTGTTTCTTTAAATTCTGTGTTCGAAATTCAAAAAAAGACTATTGAATGAAATTGTGAATGTGCCAGGTTCAAAACTGCATAAAAACTTTTTGCTCGACCTAATATAAAATTTTAGCTAGGACCAAACGAAACTGAAAATACAAGGTGGGCCAAAAGATGTGTCCAGAAGTGTATTATATCTACTACAGAGTAACGGGGATAGCACAATGTTGCTTTGATGTAACAGCCATCTTGTTTATACGTAGACTAATTAAACCCTAAACAAAAGGGAGCAGTCTCAGTTTACAATTTCTTTGAAAACCAAAATAATGTTTTAGGAAATTATTAAGACGTTTTAATTAATATCAAAGTACCTACGTTATTTCAGTTACTTTGAAGATTTTGTGATAGCGACAATATAATTAAGTCTTTGTTTTAGCGTCATAATTTTGTGAAATTGAGTTTTAATTACAGTTACATAATGTTGTTTCTTGAGATAATAAATTATTGACCTATATGTGCTTTATATTGTCTACTCTATAAGAAGTAGGTAAACGTAACGATCATTGTAGCTGTGAGACGATATTTGAAAGACTTAACTTTATAATATTTTCCTACTCTATACTACATTTGCAATAAGATTAGACATTTAAACAAACCTTTTTTACAGTCCGTTCAACCGATTTTGACTTCTATTCCGTAGGCTTAAGGATGGCATTAAAGGCAAAAAAGTGGTTACAATACCAACTGTTTACTGCAGCTGCCATTTGTCATGCTACCAACGCAATAAAAGTCAAAATCGGTTGAACGGACTGCAAGAAAGGTTTGTTTAAATGTCTAATCTTATTGCAAATGGAGTATAGACAAAGTTGCTTCATTTTCTAATAGGTAGCTATACTTGCACAGTGCAGTTGTAGTGGAAAAATGTTCAACAGAGCGAGTTTTATTTTATCCATGCCGAAGCAAAGATGCGGGCGGTAGATAATTTCATATATTATGCGCTGTGAAAGAGCTGCATGAGAGTCAAATGAAATAGATGTGCACTTCCACTAGACCCTACTTACCATTTCATAGTCAGACAATTGACTCAAATCGGTACACGTTAGCAAAGATGTATTGTTTCACATTAAAAAAAACCGGTCAAGAGCAGTCGGACTCGCGCACCGAGGATTCCGTTCCGATTTTAGAAAAAGTGTGCTATATAGAGACATTATTTTATTTTTCCTGATCTTTACATACTAACAGCCTGACTAATAAAGATTTACACATAATGTATACCGGAGTTATAGCGCTTTTTAAAAGGGCCAAAAGCGTTATAACTCCGGTATTCGTCGTGTGTAAATATTTATTAGAATGCTGTTAAACTTCAGATTTTTCTCTATGCAAACTTCGGAGATAAGTGGGGTATTTTCTTACATTTTGCATCAAAAGTCGAAAACTATGCGGCCTAAAAAATAGAAAAAAAAATGTTTGAGAATGTGCAAACAGCGTTCTTTCATATGATACCCCCATGCCCTAGTAGCCATACTTCGATTTTTAAGACCCCCTTTCTGCAGAAAAGAAAAAAAAAATTTTTTTTTATTTTTTTTTCCTATTTGGAAAATAGTTGGACAAACGTCATCTAAAACTGTTCCAAATTTCAAGTTGATTGCATTAGTAGTTATTGAGATATCCAGCTGTGACAGACGGACAAACAGGCAGACTGAGTCGCACCATAAAGCTTCCTTTTTACCATTTTGGTACGGAACCTAAAAATACATTCGTTTAGGTGACTGCAAAAATGGAGCTTAGCTTCGGTCGCGGAGCGCTGCTGGAAAGTTGGAACTTCATAAATCACTTCCAAATAACTGATTTATGAACGATGAATGAATGAAATGCACTGACCCGAGCGTGGTTTGACCAGACTCGATTACTCGAATAAACGCAAAGATTCACACTAGCCCCTGTTGCCTCATGTTACATGGTGCAACAAAGACCATTGCATAACAAGGAGTTTAAATCTGCTCAATCACTTCCAATTAACTGATTTATGATAATTAGCAATCCACCCCTGTCAAAATATCGAATGTATTATACACATAAAGCTTCCAGAATAAATACTTTAAATGATGGTGAAAGCTGGATCAAAATCCATTCTGTAGTTTAGAAGATCTGAGTGGTTACACAGACAGACACGAAAAACAACTTTATTTTATTTTAATTTAGCTGTTTGTGCCCGGCATCACCCGGGTGTTTCCCGGTGGATTTTCCGCAAAATTTCTTTCATACACGCCTTGTCCTGACAGTTACCAACACAACAAAAAAAAAAAAACAGCCGAATCGGTCGAGCCATTCTCAAGTGATGCGCTTACATACAATCGGCAATAGATTTTTTATTTATATAGATTTTCTAGTAGATAATACTGTAACCTTAAAGGTAACTACAGTTTTGAGCCGTTTGGGGTCGAAACGCTCGGGTCATGGGGCCCGAGTGCGCGTCTACTTTTTAAGGAAATTTCTCGCCGACTGGTCGAGTCTTCACGTGACCAGAGGGCTGGCTCGTTCTTTGGCCAAAGAATTAGCATTGCCATTCAACGTGGCAATGCTGCCAGTCTTCTGGGCACGTTTCCGGATGACATCGATGCGGACGAGTACTTCGACGCCTAAGTGTCCTTTTGTTTTGTATTTATTTGTATAGTTAGTTAGTTAGTAATTTCAAATAAATGATTTGACCTAAAGTAGATATATATTCCTACGTAGTATCATTTAAAAGAAGCTCAAACGAAGTTATTACTCCAAAATGATGTTAGTATTCTAATTCTCATCATAATTAACGACAAATAAAATTGACGGTTCTGGGTTCCGGGAATTTATCAATGGCTTCTAAATAAAGGATGCTCCTCCCCGTTTAAGACATTAATGGACCGTTTGGCTAAATTTATTAACCCTATTTGATAATATTATACCTATGAAATTGCCGTTCTGCAGTACTGGCCATTTCAAATCAAAATAATTTTTGTTTGGCTAAGAATTCTAATTTCAAATTAATTTTATTTTAAAAACATGGATTTTTTTTTCCAAAAGTAGTCATTTGTTTATTGATTAGTGTTACATTTTCATCGCATTTCAATCTTTTTCGTCATCATGGATACGTTAAAAATTCGAGTAATTATGGAATATGAGTACCGTCGTGGCAGCAACGCGGTACAAGCGGCACGCAACATCAACGACGTTTACGGAGCTAACACTACAAACTAACGCACCACTTGTTATTGGTTTGCTCGCTTCCGTTCTGGAAATTTCGACCTGAAAAATGAACCTCGCGGTCGTCCGAAGACTGGACGACAATGACGAATTAAAGGCGATTGTGGAAGCTGATGATACACAATCTACGGCTGAATTAGCAGCAGCTTTCGACGTTAGCGTCAAAACAATATTGGTCCATTTGCGTCAAATTGGCAAGGTAAAAAAGATTGACAAATGGGTGCCCCACGAACTCAAAAATCGCCAGCGCGAAGTACGCGTCGAGACGTGCCTTGCACTGCTCAACAGACACACAAATGAAGGAATTTTGAACCGCATTGTTACCTGCGATGAAAAATGGATTCTGTTTGATAACCGCAAGCGCTCAGCAAGTTGGTTGGATCCTGGTTCAGCACCTAAACAATGCCCTAAACGAAAACTTACCCCTAGAAAAGTGATGGTCACTGTTTGGTGGTCTATAGCGCCGGTGTGATTCATCACAGCTTCTTACCAAACGGGGTGAGCATTACTTCAGATGTGTACTGTGAAGAACTGAACACAATGATGGAGAAGCTGGCACATCTCCAACCAGCATTGGTCAATCGCTCGTCTCCGCTGCTCCTGCACGACAACGCGCGACCTCATACTGCACAGCAGACGGTCTCCAAGTTGCAAGAACTGGGGTTGGAAGCTCTCCGTCATCCGCCCTACTCACCAGACCTTGCGCCTACAGACTACTACTTTTTCCAGAATTTGGATAACTTCTTGGCGGGAAAAAAATTCAATATCCGAGAGGCAGTACAAAATGCCTTTGAAGAATTTGTTGCCTCCCGTCCAGCTGATTTCTTTAAGAAGGGCATCAATAAACTGCCACTGCGTTGGCAAAGATGCATTGATTGCATGAGTGATTACTTCGATTAATACAAATAAAAAATGCATGAAAAAAATTCGTTTAAATTTTTTCATACAAAACGGCAATTTCATAGGTAAAGACCTATTATTATACTGACCTACGCACCTGTGGGATAAAATTGCGTAACACACGTAAAATGACAATTGTTCGCATTTTGAGAATTCAGCCACGCGCGTTCATTGCGTTATTTACGTTGTTGAGCAGATGAATTGTTCAAACCTATGAAGCAATATTTATTCAACTAACTAACTATGCCGCCAGTCTCTTGGGTACTTTACCAGTCGACAGCGATGCGGAGGAATTTTTCGACGCCATATTTTAGTTTTTTAATAGTTTTAGTTATGTTAGTATATAATTTTGTTATTTTTAGGTTATGTTTACTAACTAACTATTTATTCAACTTTATTTCAGAGTACCTATTCATTAGGTACAAGTAAATTTTAATACTACTACATTTTAATGCTAGTCTAATGCTTTTGTAATGCAATTAACATCTTCAATATCAATAATTTTGCTAGTATAATGCTTCTGTACTTTGATTGGCAACTTCATTGACCGTAATAATGCTTTTTTAATACGATCGGCAACTTCATTGACCACAATTAATGCTAAGATAATGCGCCTGTAATGCAATAAAAAAACTAATGTGAACCTATTTAGGATCTAAAGCCGTATAATTTGTGCCCAAATAAGCATTACAGTAGCCGTATAAACGTTTGTAATGCTACTATAGAACTAACTCAAAATGCGAAAACGATACAGAAATGCTGTAAGTCGGCCGTTATACTGCTTTGATGTGTTACCTCACAGAAAAGATAATCTCTTTATCTGTTCTGTGTGTTACCTATATTGTAACACGGTGTGAAGTAATTTTACCTAATATTGTACGTAGTATGAGTTCTATACCAAGAAAATATTTTTTTATTATTAACGTTCTCATACTACGTACATACATACAATGTATACATACATACATACATACAAACTCATACTACGTACAATATTAGGTAAAATTACTCGGACCCGATTCACACCGAACTCGTGTGAGGGGTTATAAAGTTATTTGGAGTGTATCCGGGATACCCGCTATTGTATCCTACCTTATTTATCTTGGGTATGGTAGGCTATACAAAATTAGAAATTAAGCGTGAACTTGCACTAGCCACATACCTGTTCAATGTTATAAGAGGTAAAATATCTAATATAGACATTCTGCAGTCGATTATGTTGTGCGTGCCCAACGAGTATGTAAACAGGCGCCGGCGGCCGCAGCTGCTGGTAGTGCCGAAAGCGCGCACCAATCTTCTCCGTCGTGCTCCGCTAACGCGTGCGTTGTGCACTCTCAACACGGTAGCTATGAGCTTGGACCTCTTCTCTTGTACACTGAACGACTTTACTATAGTAACCTCTAGACTGCTATGTTATCCAGATCTGCCTGTGTATTGTTATAGTTAGTAACTAAGTACCTAGTTTTAATATTTTGTTCAGTTTTCTTTTGTTATGTACCACTCTATCAATTTAGGTTAGCCTGTAAAGATAGGATGTGATGTTAAATAAATAAATAAATAAATAAATACGTCATAAATCGTAAACAGCAATTTACCTTTCATTCAATCAAACGAACTACAAGAACTTTTATATTATGTTGCTTGCTGCTACGGAACCCTTCATGGGCGAGTCCGACTCGCATTAAGCCGCTTTTTTTTCGAAAGGATAGGATTTCGAAAAACCATAGGATTTTGAAAAAAACCGTCGGGTGTAAAGGGTTTATCGCACTCTCATACCATCAGAATGCAATTAAATAGACGCTATGGGTGTTCAAAATAAATTTATTAAAAAAAAAAGCTGTTCATTGTACTGTTTTAGGTAATTGTTCATGTCAAAAACAAAAGTTTATAATCAATCAATCCACTAAGTTAGTATCTCGGCAGCCTTTGAGTTAAAAGCTTCAAGTCTTTTGATTGCTCAATCTTCAGGTTCATCGACATTTATACTGAGCTCTTAATTACCAGGGGTTTATGGTAGTCATTAACGGGTTTTGGAACGATCAAGGGCTTGAATTTGATAAATAGGTTGCACATGTATACCGTAGCTACTTACTATAGGATACCAAATGTAAGTCTATAACTGATAAGTAACATAAAGCGTGTAACAGAAAGGTGTGGTCAAATTAAAGTTACAGCGGTACAGCGGTTTTGGTACAGTACAGACCATCAAACCGAACAACTTTCTCCATGGGACCAACATCGAAATCGCGAAAAAAATATCAACCATCCCATAGGTAATACGAGGGTAGTAGTAGGTATAATAGGTAATACGGGCTGGTATCCGTAACTCCACGACAATGCGCGTATTTTACGTATGGGTGGGAAAATCGATTATTCGATCCACCCCAGCTCCTCAAAGAAGGCCAGCAGCGCCTTAATATTACTGACAACCTCCCGGAGACCGGCGGCGGCGGCGACCACCGGGCAGTTTAGAAGCACATGAGCTGCTGTCTCGTCGTCCTGCATGCAGGCCCAGCACAGCGGACTGTCTGTGACTCCTATGACAAAGAGGTGTTTATTAAATGACCCATGGCCAGTTATAGCAGCTGTAACTGTACGCAACTGTTGTTTAGTTAGTCGGAGAACCTGTTTCGTGAGGCGGCCTCAACCGTCCCATACAAAACTACAATACCGACTCGACCCAAATGTATGGAATGGCTCATTATTTTTGTTAGACTTTCAGGCTTCTGACAAACTGGCGACTGGCTAATGTCCAAGATCCACGAACGACAGGTGGGACCAATGGCTTAACGTGCTTTCCGAGGCCCGACCCCAAGACCCTTCTGGTATGTAGGTAGATGGTCACCCATCCACAGACCAACCGCGTCAAGCGTAGCTTAACCTGATTGATCGACCTGTGCGGCTGTTTTTACTTAGCCACAGGCCCCTCCGCCAATTGCCATTAACGGGGCACAAATTGATACTTGTACCTTGTACTATGAGCAATTAGTTCACGTTTCTAAGTCCTATCAAATGGTCCCAATGGTTTTGACTTACAAAATAATCCACCAAGGCCTTTGCACGCTTAGACGATTCAATTTTCATGGAAAACATTTCATAATTCCTTTAATGTCTTGCCCTTAGCAAACTTTTTTTTAAATTGTTTTATGCAAAAAAAGTTTTAACGCTGAAAAGGTCTTAATTTTTGAAACTTAATGATGTTCATTGTCCTTGGTAGGTACACTATTAGCGTTCCGTACAAGAAGGGTGCCAAACATGGCAGAACCCTATTACTAAACCTCCGCTGGCCGTGCCTCCGTCTGTCTGTCAGCAGGCTGTATCTCATGACCCGTACCTAATAGGTAGACAGTTGACATTTTCTCAGATTGTGTATTTATATTGACGCTATAACACAATAAAAAAAAAGGTAAACATTAAAGGGGGTCCCCAAAGAAACGTATTTTTGAAAACTGAAGTACTTATTTAAAAAAGCGGTGTTAAATATTGTACGGTGGTAACCCTTTGTGTACGAGTCCAACTTGAACTTGGCTGGTTTTTCAATTCTGTAAAGTAAATATTTATAATTTTATTTGTATTTTCCTCGTCGTAACACGTCGTGTGAAAATTGAAATTCGTAAAAGCGTCCATCCGACAACGGTTTGAATTTGAACGACATAATCGTTTATAGAGTTAACGACGACTGACAGCCATCGACAGTAAAACATTTTTTTTTTAAAAATGCGAGTACCGAAATTCTCCAAAACCCTAAATTATTTACCTAAGTATTAAGTGTGTTACGCAAAAAAATGGGGTACGAAAGGTTTCCTGAAAAATTCATAATTTACCAAATGAAGGAGAGAAAATTCGCAGACCAATAAAGTTCCTTGATAGTGTAAAACTTTGAGGAGCTCGTGGATAAGTAATAACAGCCGCACGAGTCGATCCATCAGGTTAAGCTATACTTGCCAGGGTTGCCGTGGATTGGTGACCATCTTTACGTACCGAGACTCCTCCGGGCCTCGGAAAGCACGTTAAGCCGTTGGTCCCGGCTGTTATTCGTAGATTTTTGACAGCCGTTACGGGCCGTCACCCGTATATCACCGACATAGACGTCACGGTCTATGTCGGTGATATATACATTCTCCAACTGCAAATGCAAGTTTGTAATCGCAAACATTTTTTTAATGTTATAAAGTTACATAAGTAATATATTAGGTTGGGGAAAAGACTATTCGCATTATAGTATGTATGAACTTAAAACAAAATCTCTTTGGCTATACTATTTGTATCTGGCTGGTTTTGGTATCATTGAAAGTTTAAAATTTTAAAGAACATAATTCCAAATTCAAATTAGGAAAATGTGTGATTTTCATTTGTATTTCGTACTGTCAAGATGAGTGAATCTAATGAAGAAATTCGATACATTTTAAAATTTTACTACAAAAAAGGTAAAAATGCAACGCAAGTCGCGAAAAAAATTGCGATGTTTATGGACCCAGTGCAGTGTCTATGAGAGTAGCTCAAATTTGATTTAAGCGTTTTCAATCCGGAAATGTTGATGTCAAAGATGCACGTCGCTCTGGTCGCCCTATTACGGATAAAATTGATGCCATTTTTGAAAAAGTGGAGCAAGATCGGCATATCAGTAGTTACAACGTAGCTGAAGAACTGGGAATTGACCACAAAACAGTTTTGGCGCATTTGAAAAAAACTGGGTACACAAAAAAGCTCGATATTTGGGTACCTCACGAACTCACTGAAAGAAACCTAATGAACCGTGTACTCATTTGTGATTCCTTATTACGACGTAATGAAACCGAACCATTTTTGAAGAAGCTGATAACTGGTGATGAAAAGTGGATCACGTACGACAAGAACGTGCGAAAAAGGTCGTGGTCAAAGGCCGGTCAGGCTTCACAGACTGTGGCGAAACCCGGGTTAACTCGCAACAAGGTGATGCTGTGTGTGTGGTGGGATTGAAAGGGCATTATTCATTATGAGCTGCTACCACCAGGCAGGACCATCGATTTTGAACTCTACTGCGAACAACTGATGAGATTAAAGCAAGAAGTTGAGAGAATGCGGCCGGAATTAATCAACAGAAGGGGTGTGGTTTTTCATCGTGATAACGCTAGACGTCACACATTTTAGCCACTCAGCAAAAATTAAGAGAGTTTGGCTGGGAGGTGTTAATACATCCGCCATATAGTCCAGACCTTGCACCTTCAGATTTCCACCTGTTTCGGTCTCTTCAGAATTCTTTAGGCAGTGTCAGGTTAACATCACGAGAGGACTGCCAAAATCACTTTTCGTGGTATTTTGCTCAGAAGTCCCAAAATTTCTATAGCAATGGGATCATGTCCCTACCTACAAGATGGCAAAAAGTTATCGAAGAAAATATTACCTACATACTTTAGATAAATGTAAATACTTAATGTATATTAAAAAATGTTTGTGTTTGAATTTTCTTAGAAAATGCGAAGAAACTTTTTCCCCAACCTATTATATTAACGATTTGCGGATATTTTCCTAAACTTGTGCTGTGAGACCCTTGCTTCTTGCCTAGGTCAACGTGAAGTAGATAGGTACCCTACAGGATTTGATATATTTGTCTAATTTTTTATTGCGTTGATTTAGAAGCTTGTTTTTTAGAGCTCCCCAAGGGACCGTAGACATATTTGATGTTAATTTCAAATTGATACGTCCACGTGTTCCAGAGAAAAAGGGTTTTGACAGACTGATATTCAGACAGACGGACAATGCAGTGATCCTATAAGGGTTCCGTTTGTAGGGTCCCGTAGTCAACAAGGGAACCCTTATAGTTTCGCTTTGTCCGTCGGTCTGTCTGTCCGTCCGACCGCAACTTAGCTCAGAGACTTAGCTAGGTACTAGAAAGCTATAATTTGGTATGGATATACTCGTACATATTCATCACGGATGTTTTTTTTTCTCGTCTACCCCATGGCGTGGGGTGGTGTTGTTAGATAAGTCTTTAAAATATTGCAGGTTCGTGAAAAAAATCTTTAAAGTGCTCGCCCCCCCTAGGCTAAACGGTTAGTTTTGGATGGGTGAAAAAAAATCACGGTGGAGTATTATACTATCACAGCTAAGTAGGCTTTTCTAAGAGCTATTACGAGTAACTGTCAAACTTGGAACATAAAAATTTCGTATAAATCCATTAAAAATTACCTAAATAACGTTGTTAGTTGTGTAAAACAGGTAATAAATATAAGTTTGTGAATCATGTAAAAATATACTTACAAAAATAAAATCATAACATTCTTATTGTTAGGTAATTATTTCTAAATTAATAATATTTACGCTCGATAAACGACGGGCGGCGGCGTGCACTACAGAACCCTATTACTGCGCGTGTCCCGACACGCACTTGGCCGGTTTTTATTTCCTTTTGAGGTACGGAACGCACCTAGGGAAATTGTAAAAATCTAGCATTTAAGTTAGTTCTGTGTTCCCCTATCGAAATTGTTGACTGATTGGCTAGCTTCGCGGGGTAGGCAATTAGCTGGAGAAGGCACAACGTAAGGAAAACTGGAAAAGTATGGGGGAGACCTTTGCCCAGCAGTTGGACAAAATAGGTTAACTTAAAAAAAACTTATATCAAAATTGTTTACTACCCCAGATACCTACGTATTATATTGTTTCGCAAGGGTTGTTTCTAATGCGATTAAGTTGTCCTAGTAATGAATTTAATTTAATATCTCTAATATAAACACTGTAACGCCCCTGGGCCCTAGTTTTAGTCTCTAGTCGAAGCCTGCGCCAACCCGATTAGACTAAGCTACTCTGTACAAATTAGGTGATGGATAACGATTTAGCCCTAAGTCGACGTTCACACGGACGTAAAAATATCGCGGCGATTTTTTTTTTGCGCACTGGATTTTCAACGCTCTAACTGTGTGTTTTTTCGTCGCGCTAGAATGCACTCTGTTGTTGCTAACAACATTGAGAATCCAACCTAAGTTGGATTCTCAATGCTCGGCTCAACAACGAGAGTTGAAAATCCAGTGCGCGATAAAATTCCGCCGCGATATTTTTACGTCCAGGCTGAGTTTAGTGTTGTCCAACCTTCAACTGTTGTGCTATTGTATATGCAAAATACCTAAAGTTAGATGAATATTTTGTATTTTAAAAACTCATTTAGTGCCACAAACATTTAATACGGAGGTTCATAAAAAAATATTATGTTTATCTTTATTATATAGGTACTAACTTTTGCCCGCGGCTTCGCCCGCGTGGACGTTGGAAATTATCCCACTGGGATGTACTACCGAGATTAAAAGTATACTATGTTCTAACACAGGTCATGGATCTACCCATGTGCCAAATTTCATCCAAATTCGTTCAGCCGTGATAGCGAGAAAGCGTAACAAACAAACTCACTTTCGCATTTTAGGATATAAGTATGGTCGCCCTGGGCGGCGGGAACCCGTAGCCGATTCCCGGCCACCGTAGGCGCGGGCTTACGGACGGCGAGCAATGGGTAGCTCACCGTCCGATAAGGACGAGGCCCGAGTCGACGGCGCGTCGTGTTTCACGCGCGCCTCGAAGAGATGTAGATGATGATATAGGGCAGATACCGCCGGGATCGCGGATTGTTCGAAAGAGATACCATGGCCATGGCACAGGCAACTGAAGGAACACGGGTCTGTAAAAGTCTGACACGCCGTCCCGCTCCGTCCAGAGCAGGAGAAGTCATTAGATGATTTCCCATCCACAAAAAAAAAAAAAAATGGAAATGAGTATGGTATTGGTATGGATATTATGGAAGTATGCATCTTTAAACTCTTTTTTTACGTGGCCGCATCAAGTTATGGCAGTTTGTAGTCAATTTATCTGTGTCTAACCGCACCTAAAAGACTCACTACACATTCTTCCATTCGACTAGGCGCCGGGCGCTGCACCGGGTCTATGTTGACATTCCGCGATATTTTTTTGAAATTTTTCTAGAGGTTGAACATGAGAGAACCTATGTTCTACGATGGAATTTTAACATCTTGAAACATTCCTCCCTCTGGCTCGTTACTGTCCGATGAATGAATGAATCACGATGTTGAGTTCTTTAGCTTATTCAACCCCTTCTGGGCTGATGTGAATTTTTCACATCATATTATTTGAACTTAGGGGGCTCGTCAATCTTTTCCGCTGGGTTTTGGTTGACGAGGTTTAGATATGACGAACGAGGTATTTATGAGTGCACATTGGCACACCTTAATCTTTAACTTGACTTTAGCATAGTGTCAGGTTTTCGCGATTCGTTCGTCCTGTGCTAAGCCTGTACATTGAAGTACCTACGTGACCCCATATTGTATTATTAAGTCCCGGCGTTAGGTCATGTTATTTTTATACTTAGGTAGGAACGGTCTGAGTGTTTGAATGTCTTGTCTGAATAAAAGTCTTATTAGGAATTAGACTACGTCGATCCTTTTATTCAAGGGTGGGCGTAGCTCATGTAGAGGTTTGTTGCATTGGTCAACCTTACCATGTTACAGGCAGACATTCTATATTCAAACATCGAACTACTTTTGAAGGAAAGCGGACCTAGTTTTTGTTCAATGGTGGAGTCAGTTGTTAGCTAGAGCTTCGATAGGAGTGTGATATATTACTGAGTCTTTTAAATATACAAATGGCCCTCGGCCCTCTTAAACATCCTCTACCACTTTAATTTTTTAGCGTAGCTATCCCCCTGTGAGGTTCGACCCCTCACAGTACCTAATTATTGGTAAAATAATTCTAAGTATATGGGATTTTATTGTTGTTGACTAAAACCTACTGATACTTCTCCAGGGTCCAGGGTGTATCAGAAAGGTGTGGTACAGATCATCAAACTGAACAACTTCTCCATGGGACCAACATCGTAATCGCCACATCCTTAAACTTGACTACACCTTTCTGATGCACCCTTTTTTTTTTTGTGGATGGGAAATCATCAAATGACTTCTCCCGCTCTGGGCAGAGCGGGAGGGCGTGTCAGACTTTTACTGACTAAAACCCACCCATGTTCCTTCAGCTGCCCGTGCCAGGGCCACGGTATCTCTTTCGAACTACCCGCGACCCCGGCGGCATCGGCCCAATTGACCCCGTCACTGCTGACATCTCTTTGAGGCGCGCGTGGAACACAACGCGCCGTCGACCCGGGCCTGGTCCTTACCGGACGGCGAGCTGCCCATTACTCGTCGTCCGCAAGCCCGCGCCTACGGTGGCCGGGAATCGGCAATCGATTCCCGCCGCCCAGGGCATCTCCTACGGCGGCTAGGGGCGCGAGGGCGCGGCTGTTGCCTCTCCCTCACGCGTTCCGCTTCCTCCTTCGCGAGCATTACTGCTTCGCAGAAGGAGGTGACGGCTTCCCATGCACTCTCGCTCCGCACCATGGCCTGGACCAGGTTTGGACGCGAGAGATCGCCGCCGCCGATCGCCTCCGTGAGAACACGGCGGTGCTCCGCCCAAGCCGGGCAGACCTCCACTGTATGCTCCACCGTGTCCTCCGGGCGATCCACACAATGGTGACACCCGGGCGTTTCCTCCTGCCTTACTGCCTGCCTGTGTGTACAATTTTGCAATTCGCAGGCTAAACCCCTGCAGGCCCAAGGCCTCTTCTCATACAAATAATGGTCAAATAAAAACCTTGTATAAAACATTTTCTTTTATAAAACTGAGTAGGTATCACATTATCGGTGTCCAAGGGAGCGATATACACGCTCGGTCCGTCGATGTTTCCTCAGATTTTCCGCATATTGCCTCGGACTTATTATTAGATTATTGTTACTATACCAATGTGGAAACTCTGTTAAAATAGTACTTTAATGTTCGGTTTGTGGTTTACGTTATAGAGAATTTATGTTTGATTTATGTTATGGAGAGTTTGTTTATTATTTCATTTACCTAGTTATCAACTGCGTTTGCGGAATTTTTTCACCATTTTCCCGTTTCGCAGGTCGATTTTAAAGAAAAGTAACCTATCATCTTTTATTACTATCACCATTTGACCTGCCCTGCATATATCATCACTTGTTTTGCAAATGACTGTGGTAAGGCAGAAGACATCGAAATTCAAACGGTTTTAAAAACAAATGAGTTCGTTTTCGAATTTCGTGCGGTCACTTGACTGAGGTTATAGAAAGCCAAATCTTATATCAGCGACAATCAAAATTAAAAACTTGTCAGACATGTGGGGAAATTAGGGGCATTTTTCACAGATTAAGAATGAAAGTATGGGAATCGCCCCTCTGAATACGTGTCCTACCTAACTTCAACTTCATTTGAGTGAGAGGGACTCTGTTTAATAACCGGCCAAGTGCGTGTCGGACCACGCATAATAAAGGGTTCCGTAGTTAGGATGAATTTATTCCAAGAACAAACTTAACATTGTAGTTGAAAAACATGTTTTCCCATACATTCCAACTGTAAATGTATGTTTGTATGTAGGTAATATTCTGAGATTTAACATGTTATTTTAAGACCACATACCTACTTCTAATTGGTTTTCCTGTAATCTACTATTTTCTGTATTTTTTTCAAAATTTTAGGCTCAGTAGTTTCGGAGATAAGCGGGGGGATAAATGGTCAATTTTCACCTATTTTCTTAAATAACTTAAAAAAAAAAAAAAATAAAATGATAAAAAAACATATTTGAGACTCTCATAGGCCTTTCATTTGATATGTCACACGGTACAGTTTGCAAAACTTTTTTTTTTAAATTTTCTTATTTGCCCCCAAAAGTGACCCCATATTCAAAATTCATTTATTTACTCTACCCGTCCGTGTTTGGGTCATAGAAATTCAACATGTGTACCAAATTTCAACTTCATCGGTCCATTTGATGCGGAGCAAATTGGCTGTGACAGACGAATAGACAGACAGACAGACACGAGTGATCCTATAAGCGTTCCGTTTTTTCCTTTTGAGGTACAGAACCCTAAAAATCTATTTAACAGCAGGTATTACTAATAATATTATGCCCAAGTTATGTTAAGTTAATAGTAATATAACCGACGCGCGACGTTTATCTGGTCGTGACACGTGACTACACGGCGTTTATTTTTGACGCGGAATAAAGACGGGAACATTTCGAGTCCCTCTTTTTATTATAGGTACTATCATTGTTACGTAATAAATATAGGCAGCTAAAGTAAATAATATTGTCTTTTGTACAAAAGGTGAACCAGACCAACGGTCAACTTTTAAAACGTGGGTAGCGTAACAAATAGCCTTAGTACCTACTGTATTTTATTTTTCTTTTACTTGATGCCCTGAGGAGTACCTAATAAAGTCAAAACGACGTCGTCCCGAGGTAAACATAAACGTACATGTACATGCAACGCACATAATAAGTAACATGTTGACACAGGTGTTTATAATGTTCCTGTAGGTATGATGTGTGACATGACAGGAATGGATTACCGCGGTGTTGTCGGTGAGTTAGTCTTTTTAGATTTACCCGGAAACTCATATGGTGTGTTGTTGTAAAGTTAAGAATTACGTTATAAAACAGGGATCCTATCTACTGTCGAGGTTTCGTCAGAATGGCTTTGCCAGTCCCTTCGTGCCTTGGAAAGCACGTTAAACTGTTGATCCCGGCTGTCATTTGTAAATCTTTGATAGTTTTTTACGGGTAGTCTAAAAAGTAATAGATTCTAAGGACCTGTTTCACCACCTACGGCTAAGTTCCGATTAACATACTTGGCAGATAATTTCATACAAATTCTGTTCCATTTTTGAATTTATTCGGTAAGTAGTCGCTATTCGGACATCCTGAAATAGGCCCTAATTCAAATAATCGAAAGTATCATTTAAAATACGCCTTATAATGATCCGTTAGGCAATCAATCAAACTCAACCTCTGTGTCGTCACATCATAGAAATATTCTATGCGTCACATCGTCGTCGTCATAATTACAGCAACTACATAGTATGCGTTTCTGTCTGACAGGGCGCATTGATGCATGCCTCAAACGCAAGTTGAAAACGTCACAATTATCACAGAATAATAATGTTACAGTAGTACCTCTTCATAGAAAATGGCAGAAACGACGCGCTTCGAAATCTCAGTATACTTATACCAGTAGGCAACAGTTCGAGTACGCGGCAGTTACGCACGGCGCGTATTTATCTACCGAGCGGCCGTAGGTAATTAATTCAAAGTCACTGCCCAGATGAACTACTGTAACGTTATTATTCTGTGCAATTACAGTCCCGACAAAGCAAGCATGCGTCTACTCGTATCACATAAGGAAAATAAGTTATTACAACTACTCACCAGCTAACAAGTCTACACGAGCTGCGTTCTTCGTCTTTCTTTTACTTTTCACAACACGAGGCTACATACTCGTAATTCACAGGGTCACATACAAGAAGATTAATGCGTGTCCCAAATGCGACAAGTATGATGTTATTAAGAGCGTCACGTAAGCAAATATGATTCACAATCTCACAGGAACATTCAACGTTATTTTGTTGAATATTTTAACTGCCTCAACAACGTAATACCCGTAGAATTTGTGCTTTTAAATCATTTTCTCGCAAAAACACGTCTTGTTCGCATTGGAGGTTACCCAAACTTACAAAGAAACTCAATGTAAATATCTAGAAGAGTACAACTGAGTACTTGTTTCAAGCTTGATAGGACTGATTCAAGGACCTAGCACGAAATAAACGTCAGAGCAAATGGAACGTGCAAATGGCAAATATATGCAACGTCTCGATTACCTCAAAAAACTATAATGGACTACATGAAGACAGTGAACCCAGCCCACATCTAAACACATATACTACCTACATATTCAGTACAGTATAATGCAGTGTAAACTGCGCTCAAGAGCTGTCAGTGTCAATATTCAACATATATGATGACACTGATAACTCTTTGTTTAGAAGTCCTGATCGCGTCATCACGTTTAGTTTCATTGGTGAAATTCACCCAAACTTACACACCAACTACCAATTTGCGTGGGACATCGTCATAGTCATTTAGTCATTACCAATAATTTGTATCTGAGTTTACACAAAATAAATAAAATTAAAATTACTTATACACAAAACAAAAACAAACAACATTGATTTTACAAAATTAATTCAATTACATAAATCATAGATAATATTCGAAATAATACAATAATCAGATAGGAACTACAAATCTTCAATGGCGTAGTATAGACATTATTCAATAGGTTATTTTTATGTTTTGTTTTAAAAGAACGACTCAAGCTGTTACAGAGTTATCCAATTCTTTTCTCACATGTGAATGCATCAGTAAGTTCTTTTCTAGTTAGTCTTTTAAGTCACATCTTCGTTCAACTTCAAATATAAAAATTCTTGATTTGTTTTGAACCCAATTCCGAAAACCTCCTCAATTTTAATTATTATACTAAAAAAATATGTTTGTTTTTGTGCATGTACAGTTAGTGTACACTTAGAAAAATTCAAAAGCGATTATTTCGTCAAACTTTGAGATCGAAAGACCTATTCATAATAGTATAGGTTCCAAAAAACTATGTTCGTAACAACTTAAAATTCCAATCAATACACTAGGAGAAAATCACTTAAAAAAGTTGCTCAATTTACTTATATATACTCTGTAATACGTTTACCAAACCATACATTTATTTTTAATAAGATATTGCCTTGAATAATCTTATTTTCCAAGTACAAATAATCTACTCTACGTTTACAAATAAGAAGTAGGTAAGTTCAAATCACGGTCGCCGCGGTCGGTCTGTAACCTATTATTAATTTATTTACCTACACTTTGACTTATTTTTCACAATTTAAACATATTTATTTACTTAAACAACATGCCATTATACATATTTGTAATGTGGTCGTCAAGACCTTTCTTTTGATACCAAACATGTCATTATTATCTGAATTTATTTTTCTTTTCGAGGTCAGAAATTTACGTGTAAAGTCCACCATATTAAATTTATGGAGAATTTATATAGCCTATGTCACCCGGACCATTATTACGAATCTATTGATACCTCATTCATTAAAATCGGTTCAGTAATTAAGGTGCTACGGTGGAACACACGTAAATACATACTTCGGCTTGCCAGGAAGAGCCTGGGTTCTGGCCTTTGGGGCTCTCGGGCCTCGACTAGGGGGGCTCCTAAGCGCATGCTTGGAGAGGGGCCAGTTCCCACTTCGTTGGAAGACAGGGAAACTGGTCCTCATTAAGAAGCCGGGGCGCCCTGCGGACTCTCCGTCCGCTTACCGGCCCATCGTGCTGCTCGACGAGGTGGGCAAGCTCTTTGAAAGAGTCATTGCAGACCGCCTCGTCGGGTGGCTGGCGCAGGAGGGGCCGGATTTGGCGGAGAGCCAGTTTGGTTTCCGCAGGGGGCGCTCTACGGTGGACGCCATCATGCGCGTGCAAGCCCTCACGACGGGGGATGCTGTGGCCCGGGGTGGGGTCGTCTTGGCGGTGTCTCTAGACATCGCCAATGCCTTCAATACCCTGCCCTGGAGTTGCATCAGGGAGGCACTCCGGTATCACCGGGTGCCAACCTACCTCCGTCGAGTGGTCGAGGCCTATTTGACGGACAGGACCGTCATCTACCCCGGTCATCAGGGAGAGTGGAACCGGCGAGAGATGTCGTGCGGTGTCCCACAGGGATCTGTCCTGGGGCCACATCTGTGGGACATCGGGTACGACTGGGTGCTGCGCGCCGACCTCCCTAGCGGCGTCAGCGTTGTATGTTACGCTGACGACACGCTGGTCCTGGCGCAAGGGAGGTCGCACCAGGCGGCGGCCGAACTAGCGACACGCGGGGTTGCGACAATAGTAGAGAGGATCCGGCAGTTGGGACTCGAGGTGGCCCTGCACAAGTCCGAGGTCATGTGTTTTCATGGTCCTCGGAACGCGCCACCGTCCGGTTCCCAAATAACGGTAGGAGGGGTTCACATCGCAGTCGAGTCGACGATGAAGTACCTGGGACTCGTCCTCGACAGCCGGTGGAACTTCGTGGAGCACTTCCGACGTTTGGCTCCCAGACTGGAGCGGGCCGGGGCTGCCTTGAAGCGGCTCCTGCCCAATCTGGGGGGTCCAAACGCCTCCTGCCGGAGGCTTTACGCGGGGGTCGTGCGGTCCATGGCCCTTTACGGGGCACCGGTGTGGGCGCGTTCCCTGAGGCTGCGACCAGCCCGCCGGTTGAACGCGTCCCAGAGGGTCATGGCCATCCGGCTAGTCCGGGGATACCGCACGGTCTCCTGTGAGGCGGCGAGCCTCCTTGCCGGATTACCGCCATGGGATCTGGAGGCAAAAGTCCTCGCGCACGTGTGAGAGTGGCGCGAGGAGGCAAAACGCCGGGGCGTAACTCCGCTGCCGCGAGAAATCACGGTACAGCGGACAGAGCTCCGGCGGGATCTCATGGCGACATGGAGAGTGCGATTGTCGCAACCCAGCGCTGGGCACGCCACAATTGCGGCGATAAGTCCCCTCTTTGAGGAGTGGTTGGAGAGGCGCCACGGCGTCCTCACCTTCCGCCTGACGCAGGTCCTCACCGGACACGGTTGTTTCGGGAGGTTCCTGTTTCGGATAAGGCGGGAGGAAACGCCCGGGTGTCACCATTGTGTAGATCGCCCGGAGGACACGGTGGAGCATACAGTGGAGGTCTGCCCGGCTTGGGCGGAGCACCGCCGTGTTCTCACGGAGGCGATCGGCGGCGGCGATCTCTCGCATCCAAACCTGGTCCAGGCCATGGTGCGGAGCGAGAGTGCATGGGAGGCCGTCACCTCCTTCTGCGAAGCAGTAATGCTCGCAAAGGAGGAGGCGGGACGCGAGAGGGAGAGGCAACAGCCGCGCCCTCGCGCCCCTAGCCGCCGCAGGAGACGCCCTGGGCGGCGGGAATCTATCGCCGATTCCCGGCCACCGTAGGCGCGGGCTTGCGGACGACGAGTAATGGGCAGCTCGCCGTCCGGTAAGGACCAGGCCCGGGTCGACGGCGCGTTGTGTTCCACGCGCGCCTCAAAGAGATGTCAGCAGTGACGGGGTCCAATAGGGCCGAAGCCGCCGGGGTCGCGGGTAGTTCGAAAGAGATACCGTGGCCCTGGCACGGGCAACTGAAGGAACACGGGTGGGTTTTAGTCAGTAAAAGTCTGACACACCCTCCCGCTCTGCCCGGAGCGGGAGAAGTCATTTGATGATTTCCCATCCACAAAAAAAAAAAAAAAAAAAATACATACTTATGTACATACATACTTACACATATACATAGACTGCTAAAATCATAACCCTTCCTTTTGGCTTTGCCGTAGTCGGGTAATAAAAAGTTTGGTATGCAGTCGAGAAGCAAAATACTATCGTTACAAGAATTGTCTATGCAGCACATGCACAACATGGATTAAAAGTTGGTACTTGTATCTGTTGCATAATCAGTCTATTATATTCCCACTGCTGGGACACAGGCCTCCTCTCTGTGGGAGATAGTGGACCATAATCCACCACGCCAACCCAGGGCGGGTTGGCGGATGTCACATGTCTTCGTATTCTTGGTTCTAGGACATGCCGGTTTCCTCACAACGTTTTCCATCACCGTTTTGAGAGCAGGTGGTGACGAAACAATTTACACAAAGTAAACTGCCTGCTTGGGTTGAACAACATCAATTATTTACTCTACAATAGTGGCATCTACTCGTCTAATTTTACTAATTACTTATTTCCACTTTTAAGATCTACCGAAGCCGGTTTATTGTATTGAAAACATTTCCGTTTTTTTGTTTCAGATTCCGGAAATATATCGTTGGATTCTGCGTTCTGCGCGCTGATGGCACCTTCTCCACTTCTAGAACTTAGCAGCATATTCTTCTTCTTCGTGCCTGCTATTCTTATTCTCTGCTTATACGCGAGAATGGGGTATCATATAAGGTACACATTGTTAGTATTTCTTTATATTATTAGTTTTTAATATAGCATAAGTTATCCTTGGCCCCACACAGCACGGAATCGATACGCTCCAGCAGCGTCTGGAGACGGCTGTAATATAGTACTCGTGTTATGAACTGAGTCATCGGGCCATAAATGTCAGTAGCAATAGCAATGTGCAATACCTTGCGTCTTCTCGATAAATCCATAAGCTTCATAAGTGCGAGCGAGACAGTGATTTATGGCCTGATGATTTAGTTATTAACGCGATGATTATAATAAAATTCGCAGCTCCGAAACTGCGCACAACTTTTGTTGCGGACGCCATTCAAAGCCATCAGTTTCTGTACGTTATTCATTTATGTCGTAACTCGTAGTGCGAGAAAACGTAGTGCGAGTTTGTATGAAATGTGTTGACAATGCCGCCTTTATCAGCGGCCACTGAGTCATCTCCGTGCTCCATGCTTGGCCCCAAACTTATCACAAACATTTGATAAACCCTTTCTAAATACTTGATAATGACAGGTCTACATAGCCCCTAGCTAGGCTATCCTTATCATTTTCATGTCAATCATGATTGTGTCCGGACAATAGTTTGTAAGATGTTCAAGGGATTTGGAGTACATAGTGTACCTAGTGATTTGAATTACGGTGAAGTAGCTAAAGGTTCTGAGTTGATTTCTTACTTAACGATAATAATCTCTTCAGGTACATCTTTCTACGCAGCTTTGTGATAAAGTCTCATTGGATAGGAAACATTTATCTATAGATTTCGTCAAACTGCTTACTTTATATAACTTTGCCAAAAAGTTAGAAAGAAAAACATCACGACGGTCATTACTTGTTATCTAAACAATTCCTCAATCCAGCTGGGTTTGGATAGCAACGTTTCTAACTTTTTGCGAAAGACGTGAACGTACATCTGTTGACCTTTGTCATTACGTGGAACGATATATTTTTTACCGAAAGAAGAATTAAGAAATATATATACATTCTTAGTAAGATATGTTTTAGATGTCCGCGTATTAGTACTCGTAGGAAATCTCTCTTCTGCATTCCCTTTGGTGCTAACACATTTATAAAAAGATCTTGTCGTTCATATGACAAATTAATGGCTACTATACAGGGTTACTGGTAACTCGACGTATTCCTTGCAGGACGTCATAGTAGGGTTAAAATGCAGCAAATTAGGCCACCAAATGTTCTACCGAAATTCAGTAGTTTTTGAGTTAATTCGATTTTTAGCTTTTCTATGAAAAATCCCAGATTAAATCATTTGGAGCCAATTTAAAAATGATTTACGGCGCGACTGTACTGAAATTTAAGTTAACATCATAGCTGACGCCGTAGCAGATCCTTGTTAATAATTCAAAGTTCAAAAATGCCAAAAACTTTGGCAAATATCACTAAAGAAACATTTAGTTTTTTTGTGAATTTTGCTATTACTTCATACAAAATGTTGTCTAGTGAAAAAAAAAATTACTACGTCTGATGTACAAATTACTAGGAAAATATCCTTGTCTTATCAGCTATTCAGAAAGGTATGAAAGTTAATACAAAGTTAAGGACTACATTATGTGCGTCTCACAAAAAGGTGATTATTCGGAAAATCAATAAAACTATTTCGTGAATATTAGCATTATTTTTAATAATAAAATATCAGTTTAAAAACTTTTACTACACTTTCACACGTCTTGTTCGATGTGCTGCCCTCGGTTTCTAATACACGTTCTTATTCGCTTCCTCACTTCAGTTTTTGTGATTCTTGATGTGATTGTTGCCCTCATCTGGTCCGCTGCATCTCTTATTCTCTCCCTTAGTTCTTCAATTGAATTTACTGGGGTCACATAAACTAGGTCTTTCATATGACCCCAGACGTAAAAGTCTAGTGGCGTAAGATCAGGGCTACGTGCAGGCCACGGAATTGGCCCACCGCGCCCTATCCATCGGTTTGGGTAGGTTTCATCCAGCAATTGTCGAATTGTGATTCGGAAGTGGGCTGGACATCCGTCATGTTGATACATCATGTTTGCTCTTCTGTCTTCCGGTACATCCGTGAGCAGTGGTGTTAAATGATTTCTTAGGAAATCTTCATAAAGTTCCCCATTTAATGTTTGGGGTAAAAAATGTGGGCCAATTAATTTGTCGTCGATAATACCCATCCAAACATTAAGCGAGAATCTACGCTGGGATGCGGTTGGTTTCAGTTTCTTAGGATTTGCTTCTGCCTTCGGTGCCCAGTAATGTAAGTTGTGGTAATTTGTGATACCATCACGGTCAAAACATGACTCATCGGTCCACAGAATGTTTTTTAAAAAGTTTTCGCTTTCGGCGTCGGCATTTAGCATAAAGCGACAAAATTCAAGCCGTCTTGGCGGATCTCCCTCTTCTAATGACTGGACAGGTTGATAGTGGTATGGATGTCGGCCTGATAAGTGAACTACAGACCAGACTTTCCACTGTGACATAGCAAGCTCACGCGCTACGATGTTTGTCGATATGTTGGGGTCGTCAATAAAACGTTGAAGAATCAGCTCTTCCTCCTCAGCCGTGTATCTCCGAGAACGACCAGTGTCAATTTGCCTGCTTCTTTGGACGCTGCCAGTTTCAGATAATTGCCGATAAGTCGATCCAAAAACACTAACGTGTGGGAGTCGGCGGTTGGGAAAACGAAGTTGATATTCTCTCCGCGCCTGAGCAGCGTTACCGTCACTAAGTCCGTAACAGTACATTATGTCAGCGTATTCAAGGTTAGAATATGCAGCCATAGTCAGCACTTATGAAGGCACAGCACAGCACAAGAGCAAGATACGCAGTATCAGTTAAGGAAATAGCCAGATAACAAAACACGAGCTTGCGCGACGTAGAGTTGAAACTAACTGACTCTGACGACCAGATTTTGTAAAGTCGCACCCCGTGTCATGCCGGGAGAACAATAGTGACCAATCACAAAGCTTGCCGAGTGTTTGGGGTTCAAGCGCAGGTAAAAACTACGAATAATACGAATATGAAACAATAGGTTGACCGTCTCGCAATTTTACCTGCTCCTCATAAAACTCATTCTTTCCCTGTCACACATGCAAAAGTATTGACAATCATACCTTTCTGAATAGCTGATAAGACAAGGATATTTTCCTAGTAATTTGTACATCAGGCGTAGTAATTTTTATTTTCACTAGACAACATTTTGTATGAAGTAATAGCAAAATTCACAAAAAAACTAAATGTTTCTTTAGTGATATTTGCCAAAGTTTTTGGCATTTTTGAACTTTGAATTATTAACAAGGATCTGCTACGGCGTCAGCTATGATGTTAACTTAAATTTCAGTACAGTCGCGCCGTAAATCATTTTTAAATTGGCTCCAAATGATTTAATCTGGGATTTTTCATAAAAAAGCTAAAAATCGAATTAACTCAAAAACTACTGAATTTCGGTAGAACATTTGGTGGCCTAATTTGCTGCATTTTAACCCTACTATGACGTCCTGCAAGGAATACGTCGAGTTACCAGTAACCCTGTAGTTGTCAAAAAATAAGAGGCCCGTTTTGACATGAGGGTGTCCCTCTTTGTCCCGCTGTTTATCTCTCTTTGGCATATGAAACGATATGGGCTGTCAAAAGGGACCTATTATTTTGTGACGAGTTTAGTGAATGTGATTGTATGGATATTTTTTACGTTTCCCTCTTAAAATTCAAGAAGTCTGTTCAAGACGTTCTTGCAGCAAAATTATGATTTGTATTTTAATATTGTTGTTCTTTTCATTATCATTGTTAAATCATTTTGATATATATTTTTCCTTTTGATAGCGGCCGTCATAATTTTCTAAATTGTCAAAATTTGTATTAATAATGTATGGAAACTGTTTTGGATTATCTATTTTGTACCGTTTTCTTATTATATTGTACGAGTATCTGTTTGTTTCCCAAATTAAATAAAAATAAAATATTGAAACACTATTTCATCACATCACACACACTTATTATTTATTCAGAGATAAAGCATCAGTTTTCCGTTTCGTGGCATACAGGGCGCTTGTCGCGTTCCGTCTCAGTAAATATTCGTTGGACAATGAGTTTTCCTACTATTGTATAAATTTGTCGGTGTCCGACATTCCAACAAGATTTCCAAATTCCAAAAAGATTTCCACCTGCTTAAGTTACATTGATCTTCTTTCTAGGCATATTCCGGACCAATAAAGAAGCCAATATATTTTACGCTTTATATAGAGGGTTGCTGATTTGTACTCGTGTATGTTATTTGATATTAGATTATTATTCGGTGTGATTTGATTGGTATGAAGCTGACGACGGCGACGTGAAGGGATTATGGTACTACATTTGCTTTAGATTTTTTGCTTCTTTTAGGTAAACAAGAGTATAACGCAGGCTTATTTATGGCCGCGTACAGACTGGTGAAATGTAACATACAATGTACAGACGGCAACAGGTCAAGCCACCCGAAACTGTCAAATTTTCCCAATCAACCTTGAACCTAATATACTTTAGCGGTAAAGATGAAAATCTATTAAAGAAATTTGTCAATTTGTAGTAGCTTGACGTGCTGGTGTCTGTACCTAACATGCAATGAAAGAATTTGCTGTCCACATTGCTGCAATGTATCATGCAAGGTAACACATTCTACGCGCAAACTGTGCACTTCACGCGCATGCTAAGAGCATTATAAGTCGCGCGCGGAGAGAGTGGAGTAAAGAAAATGCACTGCATTTGATCGAGGCGTACAGGGCTCATGAAATGTTGTTGAGTCCACAGAATTAATTTATATAGGGTGACTGGTACTTAAACACATATTTTACTCTTCATAACAAACAACTTTTACTTTGGGATCAAACCTGAAACAGCGAAAAAAGAATTCAGTTGTTCTCTACATTTTGACGTGTTATACGAACATAAATGTAGGGAAAAGCAGATTTTTTTCGCGATTTCAGAGTGCATTTCCCGTATTTTTGACAACGTTCGCAATCTCATCTCAGTCTCAATCTGTCAAAAATTGTATAGCATTTACCTACATTTTTGACATTTGTTTGTCGCTGGCATGAGATTGCGACTTGATTTTGAACGTTTTTAGGTACGAGAATTGGCCTTCTGGTTTGTTCGAATATCAAAAGTTGTTTGTTATAATTAATGAGTAAAATCATGTGTTTTAGTATCGGTCACTAATTACCCACCCTACTGTATAAATAAAAAGAGAAGAGAGTCAGAACGACTGACTGACTCACCAACGCCCAGCTCAAACCCTTGAACCTAGAAAGTTGAAATTTTCCACAGAGGTTCCCTTTATAATGTAGACAAGGAATAAAGAAGGAATTCCCGGGAGTACGTTCCCGTGGGATACTTTTCGGTATACACGTGGGCGAAGCCGCTGGCAAAAGTTAGTAGTACTTTTGTAAAAAAAATCATAAGCAAGATGCGTGGTCAGAAAGTCAGAACAGTTTAGAATTCCATAAAGCATCACGTGTTCGCGGTAAACTGACAGAAACAGATGCGCGGAGCAAGTTCGTAGTAAATGCGTGGTTCGTACGCTCGACACGTCCTAACTGATGCAATGTATCATACGACGTACACACGGCTACACATCAAGCTTTAAATTTCCAGTTTACACTGACCTCTCATTGTTAGGAAATCCTATAGAATGCGAGATCAGCTGTATAGCTTGATCTGTAGCCGTGCGTACCTACTGAAATACTTCATTTCATGTAACATTTCATCAGTCTGTACGCGGCGCATATGATGCTACTGCATCATTCAACAAAAACAAGAGAAGAAGTACTCGTAGAATCTGAATCTGTTTTGGTCGGCGACTAGTTTTACAAAAAGAGTATAATAGCGCATTTCATTTGCATGAAAAAATTCACTCACGTCGTAACCGTCCAGTACAGTAGAGCTATTCTGTAAACATCTCACCGTGATAACACAGGTGAAGTGAGCGTGAAGTGAGCCGTCATTCCACCTGATGCTAGGGATTGACACTATTGACAGCTCACTTTAAGATCACTTCACTCATGTTTTCACAGTGAGATTTTTAGAGAATAGCACTGCAGAATACAGTCTGTTACAATTAATATTCATGCATATAGTCCCCCTCAGTTATAATTTGCATTTTAAAACAATTTTTTAAACTTAAATATACAAGTACCTAAAATTACTTTATCAAGTATTTTACGAATGCTGATTTAATATCACGTTACAGTAAAAGAGAGAAAGAAAATAAAGAATACTTGTTTATTCTGCACAAATAAAACGCACATTAGAAAAAATAAAAATGACAAAGTACACTCAGAAAGCAATGTTCGAGTAAGCAAAAGCCTCATATTCAAGTTGACAAATATTTTTCCATTGGTTGATATCAAAATCTTTTTACAAAAAAATATAACCGACTTCCAAAAACAACATTACAAAGTGAAAAATAACTTTAATTTCGGAAGTCGGTGTCTAGTTAAATGTATTTTCGTTTTTTGCCACCGACTTCCGAAATTAAAGTTATTTTTCACTTTGTAGTGTTGTTTTTGGAAGTCGGTTGTATTTTTTTGTAAAACGTTTTTATTTTTCACTTTTTAGTTGCGAACCTACCCCACACAAATTCTAATACCACTATCTGCAAAACAAACTAGAACATCATCCATATAAAAGTGGGGAAAAAATACCTATTATTGAAGCTAACTCAAAAACTACCGAAGCAAAGTTAGTCAATTTTATATAGGAACAACTGTGATGACCCTCTCGAATAAAACAAAAAAAATCCAAATCGGTCCAGCCATCTTCGAGTAATCGGGGAACATACATAAAAAAAAAAATATAAAAAAAAGGTTCCGACGAATTGAGAACCTCCTCCTTTTTGAAGTCGGTTAAAAAGACAGTTTACAATTTACAACTCTACATTGCCTCTGCTCTGTGTTGTGACACTGGGAAAGGAAAACAAACATGCAACAAACAATCAAAACAAAACTGGAAAAATAACGACTTCAGAAGTTTGGAAATTAAATCTATTACTGTGTCGCAGTAAGATGGTTGAAGCCAATCAATCTGTCTAGCCTTTTCCCAACTATGTTGGGGTCGGCTTCCAGTCTAACCGGATGCAGCTGAATACCAAGAATTTTACATGGAGCGACTGCCTATCTGGCCTCCACAACCCAGTAACTGGGTAATACGATACCCCTTGGTAAGACTGGTTGTCAGATTGTCGGGCTTCTGACGACCCGTAACGACTGTCAAAGATCAACGAATGACAGCCGGGACCAACGGCTTAACGTGCTTTCCGAGGCACGGAGGAGTCTCGGTATGTATGTATCCACGGACCAATCCCGGCAAGCGTAGCTTAACCTGATAAATCGACCCATGCGGCAGTTATTACTTAGCCACGAGCTAAGATGGTTGAAGCCGTGATATAGTTATTTCCTAGGGATATCTAGCAATATAGCTATATACCGTAATATAGTTATATGAAAGCGGTTTATAACTGTCTTACTAGCAATATAACTATTAGGGCACTCCGACCAAATAGGATAGAACTGTGACCAACTACGCGGGAGCCGAACGAGCGCTACCACAGGCGCTACGCCGGAATTGGGCACTCCGACAATTATGAACCGCATTCATGTAACTGTATTACGGTATATAACTATATCCCTAGGGATGTAACAACTATCTTCAACTATCTTTCTGCGACAACTACACAGATGCGGAAAATTATACTGTCATGAACATGTTTTTGTTTCTGTTTTAATTAGAAGTAAACACATGGTTTATTGCTATTGTTCTTTGTATGTAGACACAATTGAAAGTTTTGAATGTACAGTCACGAGCATCAATTTCTACCTACCTTACATTTACGCAAGGTTACGAACATGGTAATTTCGAAGGCCTTTTCTCAAAGTTAAAATCGATATTTTAAGGGACAATTGCTTTCGAATTTTTCGACAATGCGTTATGTATTTTTATGCTCGTCACTGTAAGCTGGTGAAGAATTTACGTCGAAATTTTGCATTTGCTGAACTTTAAGCCTGAATTTATAGGTAGCAATGAAATAGGCTAATTCTTGGAAGATATTTAGTGTCCAACATTAAACGCAGACATACTGTTAAATAAATTCTATTCCATTTTTGAATTTATTCGGTGAGTAGGTGGCTATTCGGACATCGTGAAATAGGCCCTTAGCACATTGTTGTGCACGTGTCGGCACCAGCTATGTGAGAAATGATCATATCATGTTAAAAAGATTCAGGGAAAGAGCACTGAGTTTGTTTGTTAAATATAAAAAAAAAAACATTATAATAAAAGAACTTATGTTTATTCCCAATAGTAGTATTAGATAAATGTGCCACCAACAGGTTTACTGCTCATAAATGGTTTGTCAGTCTGCCGAGCGTTAACTGGGCTATTAATTAGAGTAGACAAAGCAGGAAATGATAGCGTGGAAACTATACCCAGCGGTGAAAATAATGTTGGCTGAGAGTCATCATCATCTGCCTAGCCTTTTCCCAACTATGTTGGGGTCGGCTTCCAGTCTAACCGGATGCAGCTGAATATCAGTATTTTACATGGAGCGACTGCCTATCTGACTTCCACAACCCAGTAACTGGGTAATACGATACCCCTTGGTAAGACTGGTTGTCAGACTTTCGGGCTTCTGACGACCCGTAACGACTGTCAAAGATCCACGAATGACAGCCGGGACCAACGGCTTAACGTGCTTTCCGAGGCACGGAGGAGTCTCAGTATGTAAAGATGGTCACCCATCCACGGACCAACCCCTAAAAGCGTAGCTTAGCCTTGTTGATCGACCCGTGCGGCTGTTACTCGTATTACTTAGCCACGAGCTCCACGAGTTTAGGTAGTAATTTAAAGTTAGGAATTCGGATGAGTTCGTGTATCGACACTTTATGCGTGACAACATAATAACCTACATTATGACATGTTAAGGCGGGAATATTATTGGACTACCAACTTAAATTGTCCGTATTTTGAAATCACAACTGTCATTCTTTGACAGTTGTATGAAATGGTTCTACAAGGTCAAATTAAATTATTAATTAATATCCCTTAGCTTAGCTTATTAATTAATATCCCTGACTGTACATACTCGCTGAATAAAAAGGTTAAACATTAATTTCTCAAAAGGTGTTTAACCTCTTATTCTTTGACTTTACAATTGCGTTAGGTACACCTATCATTTAGAATAAAATTATGATTAATTTTTGAACTTCAACTGAAGTTTCTCATCAAAGTTTGCTTTAGTACGATGCTGACAACCCGTAATTTGATGCAAATTGATCACCCTTCACTTGTTTTTAAATGCAGCCATTCTTACAGTCAACAAAAGAGATATCTGGGCAGGGTGTATATTTTTTATTTTTTTACTTCATGTTCAATTTCGTGAAAATATACAATTTTGTGTTGGTGTGTTACAATGTAGGAGTATTGCAAAAACATAGTAATATATATAACATTGAACATGAAGCAATTCACATACAAATGTGTTGGTGTGTCCTGCCTAGATATCTCTTTTGTTGACTGTATATTCACCCTACATTCACATATTTATTAGGTAACGTAAACGAGTATTTAATTTCCGATAATTTCCTGTAATTCTAGATGTTAGTAGGACTAACGACTAGCCACAAATAACAAGTTGTCACAAGGAGATTGGACTTGTAATGAGTTATTTATTCATGTTGTAACAATATTATGTTCTGGAACTAAATATCTCTGAAGGTAAATATTATGTTGTATTTAATAGAAAATTTATACAAGTAAAGATAAAGATATATTTATTTGTAAACATGTGTGACATTAATTATACATATAAATGCAAATGTGGATGTAAAAGTGAAAATCTGTGAGTTTCAACATGTTTTGCCACCATTGGCGTACAAAATGAATTATAGCAACTTGAAATTTAATGCAATAGATTAGAAGCTATCATTTAAAAAATCTTTAACGCAATAATAACATTTATCGGTAAGTAACTTCTTAAGTTCTCTTTTGAATAAGTTTGGCTGGTTTATATTTTTAATAACCTCTGGAATCTTGTTATATATTTATGGTGCCATACAAAACACGCTCTTATGAAGGAGTGCTGTTTTCGCAGAGTGAGGTTGTAAGAAGTTCTTATATTTAGTACGTCTATTTCTACTGACATTGTCTGACAAAAGAGGAAACCAGTGAGGATTGCTTCTAACAAATAAAGCTATTTCCAAGATATATAGCGACGGAAGTGTCAGTATATGGTATTTTATAAACATTGGTTGACAGCTGTCGGTATTTTTGATCTTAAACATAGCCCGAATACAACGCTTTTGCCTTTTAAACACCATGTCAGTGTTTGTCGAATTACCCCAAAATATTAGACCGTATCTAAGCACCGATTGAACAAGTCCAAAATACGCCATGAATAATGCATTTCTACTCACTGTTGGAGCCAGTTTGTACATCGCAAAAGATAAACTACTAATTTTTGTGCAAAGGTCTTCTGTGTGACATTTCCAATTGATTCTAATGTCAATTTTTAAACCGAGGAATTTAGCTGTTTCTACTTGATCTATTATATTATTATCATATGTTAATTTAAATTTAATTGAATTTTGAGGTCTTTGAATGTAGCTCATTATATTTGTTTTATTTATATTTATTTTCAGATTATTATTGATTAGCCATGTTATTATAGATTCTAGTGCTTTATTTATGTAGTTTTCAAATAGATTGTTATCATTACATGTAATATTTACTGTGCTATCGTCTGCAAATAATGTCATAGGTTGCACAGTTGCATTAGGGAGGTCGTTGATGTAGGTAATAAATAGCGTTGGTCCCACTACGCTGCCCTGGGGAACACCATATCTAACATATCTTACTTTGGATTGATATTGTTCTTCTTTTTTAGTTTTTATGTTAAATTTTGTAATCTGCGTGATTTGTTTTCGATCAGTTAAGTAAGATCTAAATAGTTCTAAAACGTGTACCTACATAGATACTTCCATTGATTGGTTTTTAATTTAATTTTTTTTAGTTTGTTTTTTTTTTGTGCTTGTGATGGATTGACCATACAGAAGGAGTTAGTGGTAGGATACGGTATGGAAGGTGGGTAGATACGGACACAAAATTTGTGTCGTATATACACATTTTTAAGCATCAAGAAATGAATGCATTGAGTACTATTTAGGGTTCCGCACCTAAAAGAAAAAAAAACGTAACCCTTATAGGATTACTTCGTTGTCCGTCTGTCTGTCAGTCTGTCAAGACCCTTTTTCTCAGTAACGCGTGGAAGTATAAAGTTGAAATTAATATAAAATACGTAGGTCTATAGTCCCTTAATTGGAGCTGTAAAAAATCCCTCTTCTAAGTTAACTTAATAAAAAAAAAACGGTCATTCATGCGACATATTATGATACTCGCAAGTAAATCAAAACCAGCCTACCTAGCCTTTCAAACCTATACAAATACAACCTAACTTAACTTACCGTTGACCTAGAATCATGAAATTTGGCAAAAAGCAAGGTCTCACAGCACAAGTAAAGGAAAAAGTCCAAAATCGTTAATTTGTAATTTTATCACATAAAAGAAAACATTTTTGAAACTTAAATTGGAGAATTGACCGTGACGTACCTATATCAATGTACGGGAGAACATCATAGTCTAACTCGTCAACTCGTGAGATTGTAAACTGTCGATAAAATGTGAGAGTACCATACTGCTTACAATATAACACACATGGAGAGATAATAAACTATCGAAAATTCAATCAATCTGCCTAGCCTTTTCCTAACTATGTTGGGGTCGGCTTCCAGTCTAACCGGATGCAGCTGAATACCAGTATTTTACATGGAGCGACTGCCTATCTGACCTCCATAACCCAGTAACTGGGTAATACCCTTGGTAAGATTGGTTGTCAGACTTTTGGGCTTCTGACGACCCGTAACGACTGTCAAAGATCCACGAATGACAGCCGGGACCAACGGCTTAACGTGCTTTCCGAAGCACGGAGGAGTCTTGGTATGTAAAGATGGTCACCCATCCACGGACAACCCCGGCAAGCGTAGCTTAACCTGATGGATTGACCCGTGCGGCTGTTATTACTTAGCCACAAGCTCCTCCTATCGAAAATTAATACGTTATATTTCATGCAGTATGGTACTGTGAGGGATCGAATTTCACAGTGGGAGGCTAGCTACTGAAATAATAGATTGAAGCCGATGGGCAGGCCTCTATTTATTGCTCAAGGGGATGCGCTGTGATAGCCCGTGAAATTCATTTTTTTTTTTGGGTTTTTTGCAATTCGCAGGTCCGTGTCAGGTTGTATCTTAAAACATATTATGTATTTACATAATTTTAACCATAAAAAACATCAATACATCTCTCGTAAGTTAGATTTCGTGCAGAGTCGTTAGATTTTTTTCGTTCGACGAATCTGCACGAAATCTCACTGGAAATTGCATAAAACGCAAGTAAAATTTGAATTTCGCGGGCTACCACAGCGCATTCTTCTTAAATATAAAACACACTTCCTAGCCGTAGCCCTAAATGAATCTGACTGGCACCCTTGAAGAAAAGCGAGCTTCAATTTTCTTCAAAAGTAATTCGATGTTTGAATGATAGAATATCTGACAGTATCATGCTAAGGTTTTACTAAAGCATTAAACCTCCACAGTACACTCACAATTTATCGACAGTTTACAATCTCACGAGATAGATTATATACTAACGAAGTTCATAATGAAACTGTAACATACATACTAATAATTATTATAAATTCGAAAGTAAGTCTGTCTGTCTGTCTGTTACCTTTTCACGCCTAAATCACTGAACAGATTTCGATAAAATTTGGCAAGGCTATAGATGGCATTCATTAAAAAAATTATCCTTCAGGGGGTGATATAGTAGGGGATGAAAGTTTTATGGGAAACCTAGCATTTCTTAAGTTTTTTATTTATGAAAAAATCATCGCGTTAGGGGGTAATCTAGGGGTTGATTTTAAAATTCATCATTCTCCTGCCCTTATCCCAATCTATTTGGGGTCGGCGCAATATGTCCTTTTTTCCATACTTCTCTATTATTCGTCATCTCGGTAGTAGTCACCCCTTTCTAGCCATCTCATCTTTCATACAATCCATCCATCGTTTCTTTGGTCTTCCCCTACTCTTATAGCCATCGACATTCATACTCAAAACTTTCCTCACGACATTTTCCTCACTCCTCCGCATCACATGCCCATACCATGACAACCGATTTCCTCACAATTTTTCAGTCACCGGTGCCACTTTCAGACTTCCTCTTATGTACTCATTTCTTATTCTATCCATTTGTGTAACACCACACATCCCTCTTAGCATGCTCATCTCAGCTGCATGAAATTGCTTTTCATTCATCCCTTTTGTGGCCCGAAATTCTGATCCATACAAGACAGCAGGTCTAACCATTGTTTTATATATATTCCCCTTAAGTTTAAGGGGAATGCGGGAGTCGCAGATTGTTCCGGTGACCTGCCGCCATTTCATCCATCCAGTGTTAATCCTATATGCTTAACCGTCCGATCTACTTCGCCATCGATTTGCACGAGTGAACCGAGATACCGTAAGTCGGAGCAGACTAGGAGAAGCGAAATTCACAAATAATATTAAAAATGTTGTGTATTCTTTTTAATATATAAAAGGGATTGGAAAAATGTAGTCACAGCTATTGTATCTTGAAGTAATATTCCAACCCCCAAGATACAGGCATATGTCTAGTTTGGGGGTCACGGTCCAATCTGTTCTTGTACAACCTGATTGATAGTAAATAAAATTTGAATTTAGTCTTAATTTTTTTTTTATTCCCATGGGATAGGGAACTGGAATAGAAAGGATTTATATTTACGCTTTAAAGTTGCCTTCAAAGGCATGCAAGTTGGTAATTTTCCGTTCCGTACTATTGTTAGGTTTTAGGATTTATTATCCTACAGCAATCATATATCAATCCACGCGGCGCTCCTCGGTTACTATGTAAGCAGTGCGAGAAGACATTGTTTACCTGGATTAACACTTAGCCGACGTTCGCACGGACGTAAACCTATCGCGGCGATTTTTTATGGCGCTCTGGATTTTCAACGCTCAGCTTAGCGCCGAGAGTTGAAAATCCAACAGTGTTTTTTTCGACGCGCTGGAATGCACTCTGTTGTTGTTAGGTTGAATTCTCGAAGCTCGGCTCAACACCGAGAGTTGAAAATCCAGTGCGTGATAAAATCTCGCCGCGATATTTTTACGTCCGTGCGAACGTCGGCTTAGGGTACTTTTAATCCCGGTAGTACGTTCCCGTGGGATATTTTCCGACATCCACTCGGGCGAAGCTGCGGGCAAAAGCTAGTATATACATTTATGTATTAAGTAGGTACCTATAGAATCATTTATAACATAAAACGTAATGTATCTGTCGTATAATTGCTTCGATATTAGAGTTCTAATCACTTTCAAACAAAAAGGTTTAACCGTTATTGGTTTTGAAGTTTTCGTGGTAACTTTCTAGACCATTTAATTTTGATAGTAATTTCACGTTTCAGAGACCTAGGTGACGTAGGTCAAAGCCTGAAAAAGATAATTCAGAACAGTTCTGTTTCCTGAATGATAAAAGGGATGTAACGAAAAGTTGAAGAGTAAAAAAAAACTTTTTACAAAAAAAAAAAAATAACCGACTCCCAAAAAAAACACTACAAAGCGAAAAATAACTTTAATTTCGGAAGTCAGTGTCTTTGGTTTTTTAGTTTAGTTTTTTGCCATCGACTTCCGAAATTAAAGTTATTTTTCGCTTTGTAGTGTTTTTTTTGGGAGTCATAATAAGAAAAAAAACACAACCGAATTGAGAACCTCCTCCTTTTTTTGAAGTCGGTTAATTAAGAAGGGTATTTGGTCCTTGATTTTAATCTGTCTGGATGTCAAAAGATATTTAGGAGAAATTAAACGGTTCGTGGTTAATTTTCAAGATAGACGAAGAATAATGGTAGATTATGACTATTAGATAAGGGAAAATGTAAGATGTCACCGTCGGTCTTCCTCCGACATCTTTCTCATGTAATTCAAATTAGAGTAAAGGAAAGTTTTTTTAAAATATCAAATTGGCGTCAACTACCGTCGTATACCAGTGTAAACGCCAGTTTCAAGTGTCAGCACTTGAGGCATTCAGAATAACTAGACAATGAATAATCAACGACGAATACATACCATACCACCACCATACCATATATTCGACATTCATACTCAAAACTTTAATAGTCTACGAAAGTGTGCTGGCTTCCAATAGGCTATATCAGCAATCATCTAGTTAAATGATGCACATCATTTAACTAGATGATTGATTGCTTTTTTGACCGACGAAAAAAAAGGAGGTTCTCAATTCGACACGGTATGTTTTTTTATTTTTTTTATAAGTATGACCACGCATAACTTTTTACAGTCGTCCGATTTGAAATTTTTTTGTTTTATTCGAGAGGTTAGTTCAACGTTGGTGCCATATAAAATTGATTAACTTTGCTTGGGTAGTTGGGTTTAACACTTTCACTGCGGCAGCGTTAAATCTAAACTTTCTACTAGTGCGATACGAGACAAATGCTGCCCGTATCTATGTTTCCTGATATGCGTTACGGCTTCTATTTTGCCGTACCAGAACCTGACTTTCAAAGCCTATACAGACGTGGAAACCGCCTATATCAATTGTTTTTATCAACAATTCGATAGACTATATCCTTGTATATACCTAGCTGCAGTCGCCCTGGGTTCTCTATTATACTTTGAAAGATACAGAGATTTTTCAAAATCTTTCATTCGCGGCAATATATATGCCGTACAGCGTAGAAGTGAAAAAATGCTAGAGATGGGGTTTACTTCTGAAATGATAGTCGATAGTTTAAAAATATTTTTTATTGTAGAAAAAATATTCATATTTAACAGTGTTATATTATTATATAAATCAACGTAATTATGTAACCTAATTATTATAATTACTAATCAACATGAGATCACAACTTTTTTATGCTCGTAAAAAATCATCCAATGACGAATCCCCGTCCATGGGCGGAGCGGGGAGACGGTGTCAGACGCTTACTGACTAAAAAATCGAGCCCATTCCTTCTTTGCCATAGCACTGGGACAAGGACTTCCGCTAGGAAATGACCCAGACCAAGACAACCAGACAAAGAATGTTTGATTTGTGTGGGAATTGAACCCACAACCACTACGCCAACGGACAAATAAATTTAAAAAACTAAAAACTATTAAAGGACGTGTATGAAACTTAGTAAATAGGTAGTTATTCCACTGAATTATTTTCACACTTGACATCTTTGGCATCAAGAATTATATCAGACATAAAACTTACATAAATAGCAAAACTAGTAAAAATTAACAGATTTTTAATTTATTTATCGTGATTTTCATTGTAGCAATTTAAACACATAGCCTTTTGACATTCTTCATTATTCAGACTCGATTTTTGAAAATTATGTGTCTCACCCGAGCTACTACTACACTGCAGAACTTTGTTTCTTGCTTGTGCACCTTCATATTTAACCCCTCTACTCATATCCAGTTTTTTACGTGAACGTCTCATTGTAGCAGAACCGCGTAATATTTTTCACAAAAAATATTGTTACGTCTTGCTTACGGCCAGCACTAGCGCACACTGAACCGCCGCGCGGACGCATGCAGTGTGGTGCGGGGTTGGGGGGGTACGGCAAGATATTCGCCGTACCGCACTGAATGAAAATAATTATCTTACTGTGCGTTACGGCAACTATTTTGCCGTATATTGTTAGTGTATAATATTATTATATTAAAAGCAACAATATTGAAAATATCACTATCTCATTCCTACGCGCAAGGGAACTTAGATAAATCGCCTCCGCACAGTACGCAAAACAAGGACAACGAGCTACCGCACTGGCTGAGAGTCAAATACGGCCAAATACTTGCCGTAACGCAGTGAATGTGTTAAAGAACGTTATTTCTCATAAGAACTTATTTATAAAAATAACAGTTCGCTTAAAATGAGATACTTAAGTGATTATAATTATTGCTATTAACATTGGTTACCTCTAGGCTGCTGGAGACATTCTAATTATTAGCTTACTCCGATTTATGTTATTGCAAATGTTGTGATGTATTGCCTTAATCTGCGTTTGAATGTCTTTACATTGTCACATTTTTTTACATCCTCGGGTACAGTGTTGAACAGCCGTGCTCCTTCAATCAATATCGTTCTTTTGCCATAATTAGTGCGAGCGTGCGCTGGTTGTAACTGGATTTTGTTTTTATTCCTCACGTTGTATGATATATTTCTCATACGTAGTTGTATGTTTGATTGAACAGATTTGGTGATGATTTTTTTAATAAGGACGCATGTGTAGTATTTGTAAAGATGAGTTATATTGAGTAGTTTGGTTTCTTTTGTATAGTATTCTTGTTGGAGTTAAATAATGATATTGAAATAATGTTTTTATATTTTTTTTTTTTGTGTTCTTTGTAGTGGGTCTAGGTAAGTTTTCGCGGCTGACCCCCACAGCTCAACCAAATATTCAAGATGAGATTTAACCAGAGAGTTATATATTATTTTACGTACTTTTTTTGGAATGCAGTTTGAAACTTTACGTAATGCTGCGTAGTAATGACACTAACTTTGTTTTGATATGAAGTTTCCAAGTTAGTGTGTCGTCGACATGTAATCCTAGATATTTTTCATAGGTTGATCGTTTGAGAACTTCTGTATCTATTGTGAGTGGTGTGAACTCCGGTAACGGTTTGTTTTTGGCACAAAAAATCATAAAATATGTTTTTGCAGCATTTATAGTAAGTAAATTACATTTTAGCCATTCGTTCAGCAGGTCAAGGTCATTTTGTGCGTCCGTTATAATGTTGTGAATAGATTTATTGAAATAAAATAGACATGTGTCATCTGCGTATAGAGTTAAGTGTCCTTTAAGTCCTATTTTATTAACATAGATAACATAAATATTAACATAGATTAGAAAAAGTAGTGAGCTAATAACTGAGCCTTGGGGACAGCCATACGCAATGTTTTTAACTGAGCTAGTGAAATTGTCTAATTTAACTACTTGTCGCCTATCCTGTAAGTATAATGTGAACATGTCGAGGGCGCTGCCTATGATACCTATATTATTATGTTTCTGGATAAGCTTTTGATGACTTACGGTATCGAATGCTTTTTTTAAATCAATAAAGATCCCTAAAGCAACATTTCTTCATCAAGATTTGTTTTTATTTTTGTTATTAAGTCTACTGCAGCTGTTAGAGTAGGTACTTAACTTAGCTCGAAATCCATGTTGTTGGTCTATCAAGAAATTCTTGTCATTTAGGTATTTACTTAGCCGATTATAAAGAACTCGTTCGAAAATCTTTGATATCACTGGTAAGACTGACACCGGCCTATAATTACCCGGGTCAGTTCAACTTCCGGATTTATAAATATGACTGACCCTAGCAATTAATACAGTCAGTTAATCTCCTAATTATTATAGGTTTTTGAGTTAACTTCAATAATACGTATTTTTTCCCTACTTTTTTTTATATGGATGATGATTTAGTTTCTTTTGCAGGTTGTGATATTAGAATTTGTGAGGGGTAGGTACCACAAATAAAAAGTAAAAATGAAAATTTTTACAAAAAAATACAACCGACTTCCAAAAACAACACTATAAAGTGAAAAATAACTTTAATTTCGGAAGTCGGTGGCAAAAAACCCAGACACCCATTTCCGAAATTAAAGTTATTTTTCACTTTATAGTGTGGTTTTTGGAAGTCGGTTGTATTTTTTTGTAAAAAGTTTTTATAATGTACCAAGTGTCTGTTTATACTTCAGACGCACTAAACGAGCTTAATTTGGGTAGAGATCAATCAGTCTAAAAATGCACGAAGCACGTCCCTC
This sequence comes from Cosmia pyralina, assembly GCA_946251885.1. Classification (NCBI taxonomy): domain Eukaryota; kingdom Metazoa; phylum Arthropoda; class Insecta; order Lepidoptera; family Noctuidae; genus Cosmia; species Cosmia pyralina. Next base: position 15,294,181 of record OX276342.1, on the reverse strand, counting down.
CACTGCTTGTCGTATACACTTTTCAAAAGTTTGTATAGAAATATTTGTGGAGGGGCGTGCAATTTTAGACTGAAAGATCTCTACTTTGTACATACACAGTACATACTTAACTTTTGTACTTTTGACCTATAGCACCCCATTTTATTCATAGGGCCGTTAACCGGTTCAGCACCCTAATTGCGTAACACATTATCGATCGGAGTTGGTTTCATTTTGAAAAATTCATTACTTCATTATGTTCGAAAAATTTGTCTGCTCGACAACGTAAACAACGCAATGAATGTTGTTGATCTATCAAAACTTTTTTACAAAAAAATACAACCGACTTCCAAAAACAACACTACAAAGTGAAAAATAACTTTAATTTCGGAAGTCGGTGTCTGGTTAAATGTATTTTCGTTTTTTGCCACCGACTTCCGAAATTAAAGTTATATTACTACACTTTGTAGTGTTGTTTTTGGAAGTCGGTTGTATTTTTTTGTAAAAAAGTTTTTATTTTTTACTTTTTAGTTGTGGTACCTACCCCACACAAATTCTAATATCACTACCTGCAAAACAAACTAGAACATCATCCATGTAAAAGTGGGGAAAAAATACGTATTATTGAAGCTAACTCAAAAACTACCCAAGCAAAGTTAATCAATTTTATATGGGACCAACTTTGATGTATACCCTCTCGAATAAAACAAAAAAAATCCAAATTGGTCCAGCCATCTTCGAGTAATCGGGGAACATACATAACAAAAAAAAAAAATAAAAAAAAAAAGGTTCCGACGAACTGAGAACCTCCTCCTTTTTGAAGTCGGTTAAAAATGAAACCAACTCCGATTGTTAATGTGTTACGCAATTAGGATGCAGGTCGAAATTGATATATTTACATGTCACTGAGGTGAATTCGCAATAGTACTTTTGTTTAGATTGTGTTACAAATCAATGATTTTTAGATGTATACTTTAATTTTGGATGTGTGACTTGGCTATTGAATTAGGTACCTGTAATGATAGTTTTAAGGCATTTAAATAAATAAATCAGAATTTCTTTGTGAAAAAAACCCAATAATACTTTAGGATATGTTTTTTACTGACACAAAGCGGTCTTATAGTTAATTTCTGTCATCAATCCAGAGGTTTCTTTAAGTTATTAGGTATCAAAACCATTTTCGATTTAAGTATACATTATTAAGTGCTAAATGCTTACTGTACTAGCATACTTGCTACGTCCTGCAGTACCGACGACGCAGCTGTACGTGTCCCGGTTGCACCACTCTACAAAGCCTGAGGACATCGTAGAGTACATACGGGTGAAGACCAATTGGACCTTGAGGGTGGAGAAGTTGGAGGCGCGCCATAACACCAATTTCAAGTCGTTCGTGGTGCGCGTTCCGACTCACCATTTGCTGACCTTCCTCAAGGAAGAGTTTTGGCCGAAAGGTGTGTTGTATCGGCGTTTCCGCGGCCAGCTACGCGACACCTCGCAGCGTAACACGACGCCGTCACTTCATGTGCAGTAGTTTTTAAGTTTGTTAAATGTTTTTATATGTATTAGTTTATAATTTTGTACCAATCATTTGTGTATTTTATCTATGGGCCCTAGTAGCCTGAAAATAAAGGAATTATTATTATTATTATTATTATTGGCCCAAATCGAAAAAGTGTTTTGATTCCTTCTAGTTCATCTAGCACGCAAGCTGGTAACGTCAGCAGTCAATTATAATTTGATCTGCGAACTACGTTGACTGCTTGCGTGCTGGATGAACTGGAGGGAGTCAAAACACTTTTTCGATTTGGGTCAATGTTACCCCCGTGGGCTAAAGTAATGAGAGTTTACGGTATCTAACAAGCGAAAGATAAATGTTGTAAATTTCCTGTGTACCTGAAACGTAGGCGCTACGTAGCGCCTACGTTCAACAACCAAACAACAGGTAGGTACTCGCAATCGAGTACCTACCTGTTGTTTGATAAGCAATATGATTGACCACTGTATTCCCTAAACGCTTATTATACCTTATTAAAGGAATTCACTAATTTTTAAAGGCAAAAGTTTGTGAGTATGTGTGTGTGTCTGTGTGTTTGTATGTTTGGTACTTCTTCACGCTGAAACGGCTAGACCGATTTGAATGAAATTTGGTGTGCTTATACCCAGAAGTACATAGTAGTAGTTCTTTTGAAACCAGATGTTAAAGAATTTATATGGCCGTTTAAAATCAGTTCCATATACAAAAATGCAATATCTATCAGGTCAAAATATACAAAAAAGCTGTTTTTATATCGAAAAACAGCTGTGTTATTTATTTTGGATGTAGTTATTTATTTATTGAACATGTCGTTTTGCATCCTCTTCAAAGGATCATGGGCATTTTTGTATGAGAGCTGGGCGTAAAACCAACAGAAATAAAATGTGTTGTAATTTACTTTATTGTACTTCTAAATACCCCCTAAATACTTGTTAACCCCAATATCGACCGGGTATCACTGCAAAAAATTCCAAAGATTGGTTAAATAAAACACACATATTTGTTAAAAATTACTATATATTGATACCTTTTATTTAAATATCAATGGTTAACATCAACTATAACATCTAATAAATGTTCTGCGGGTGCAATGAAAGGCTCGTGCCGTCCTAACCCTAAAAACCACAAAACTGAAACTATGTGGGCACAACTTCCTACTGTTCTTCTGCCTGTTAAGCAAGTACAGTAATGCTCAACTATTGCATTTCTACCGATTTGATCTCTATCGATCAAAATGTAAGTATTATATGTGCGCGATCTGACATGCCACGACTGTATTTTAATTCAAAGCAACCACACATTAGTTTGCAGAATATTACATCTGTTTAAATCATCTAATGACTCCTCTCTATATAATTCAATTAAATAAACACCATCGCGGAAATGTTCTGCGACATACGATTTTGCTAATTTTATATGATAAGTTCCCAAAGCGTGAAGCACTATACATTCCTCTGTTAAACGTGGAAAATCATTTAGGAATGGTAGATTTGCTTCCATTCTTACAAAGTCTCGACGTTGTCGATTCAGATTTTTAAGTTCGACGTAATCGAATAAACGATTCGGGTTGTTTATTTTTTCATCAAAAATGTTTATTATATCCGAAGCTAGTCGATGGTTTTCAAAAACTGGGTGAAAAGCATTTAAAAGGCTAGCACCAATTTTGAAATCTACAGACATATGGGGAAGAGCTCTATTAATATATGTTTGTCGCAGCAGTTTAAAACACTGTTTTATTTTGCCATTCATGGCTTCCACTACCCAGCGGCTAATGGTAATCATTCGCGATTTATTGGCTTGGTCCGTTGTTAGTTGGGTTTCGTTTCTGTCTTTTGTGGGTGGTATGTGTACCTCATAACCCCACTCTTCAATACTAGCTAAGCTATCCCTAAAACCTCGATCAACCAAAATAACGTCGTTTTGTTGAAAAATCCAATGCCAAGCACTATTTTCATCATGCATAATGTCTTGCATGATTGTTGCATCAGATTGGCGGCATACGGACCTAGGACATCCAAAATGTAGCCATCAGTGCTGACAATCATAAAGGGTTTTAGTAAATTCTCATACTTATGCAAGCTATAAGACAATCGTTGAAACAAAAAATTGGAACTTTTTTCTATAAAAATATAAGTGCCATCGCAAATAATTATTGCTTTGCTGTTTTCACTGTTACCGAATATGTGTTTTGGTATCAACAAATTCCTCTCTAAGATATTATTCCTTGTGATATGGTCAAACCCTAGATGTAAAGGTGTAAATTCTGCCTCTATACATTCTCTAGCGATTTTCAATTTTCTTTCTAGAGTTCGACGAGACATACCAAACAATGATGCCAATCGTTCATTACTTTCACCTGTGCGAAGTTTAGTTACTTAAATATAATCCAAGTACTGTCCGGGGACGACTTTGATTTGCGAGTGAGGGTGTTTGATTTAAAATAATGTTAAATTGTTCGTAATTAAATCCTACCCAAAAAAACAAGTCTTCGTTGTTTAATTCAGTCATTGAATCAAAATCGAATCTTGTTCCACGCGAAGCAGCGTTTTTAAAAATATTACAAATATCTGTAAACTGAGCAGCATTAAAATCGTGATATGTGCGACAGTTGTTAATTAAATCATTCCAGTTATTGCTTTCAAGGTGCTGTCGACACGCTCTAGCTTCTCCAGGTATATACAAATTATGTTCACATAACATGTGTATTTTTATAGACATAGGAATTCGTAACCGTGTTTCGTTATGACAGTTATTAAAAATACAATGATCTGCTCTGTTTGGAGCTCTCATATAATCATCTACTTCTAAAGTTCGTTCCTGAGGTTGTATAGCTGCATTAGGCTGCACTGCTTCATCGGGATGTACTTCTTCAATTCTTGGAACATCATTTGTTAATCGTTGCCAGCATCTATGACACGTTGAATAGATGTTATTGAATTCAACCTGAAAAATAAAAACACAAATAATTATCGTGATGTAGGTACTTCAAGGTAAAATCACAAATGCAACGGAGATAAAACGATATAATGTCGGTATAGTACTTATAATAATAAATATAATTAGTCGTTTGCTTTGTATTTTGCGATATTTTGTTGAATGAGCCATAACAATACTTTTCACAGAACAAAAGTAACTAAAGATCATTACGTTTTACACGCAATTATGCTGCTTATTTTTTAGCAATAAGCAGCATAATTGCGTGTAAAACGTACATACAATTGAATGGCATTAGTAAACATTTTGTTTATGGGTCATCTTAGCACTGGATTCGTCATCGGGGCAGGTAGCAGGTAGGTAAAGAGTTCGAATTGTGTATTGCGGTGTATGTAAATATGATGATTATATCATAGGTAATGTGTAATACTTACATGTATCACGGCATGTTCTCGTATATATGCTGCCATTTGTGGGTCGCGCTGAGGAATATCTTCATGCAAAACATGACGTCTTTGTCGGTAAACAGAGCGTCGACACATAACACATTGTCTTTCTTCCATTGCACTTAACAAAAACAGCAGAACACAAGTTGCGAAAAGTTCAGTTATATAACAACAGTCCAATCAGAAAGCGATAACAGGTCAAGAAAGCGATGGCAGGGGTCGGAAGTCGTATAAATAAACCGAAGATAGCAAAACGTGAGCAAATAACAAAATATGAATGACGACTGACGCGCATTGCCCGGCCTGCCCGCACGCTTGTTTTTTGGTCGGCGCCTGAGTAAGAGAGAAGTTAGAAAGGGATGGAATGTAGTAATTCCGTTAGGTTACCAACCAATAGATTGGTTTCTTTGGCCTAGCTCTGCACAACATCGTGTCGTGTTATCTCCGTTGTATTAGCGATTGTTTTGGATTCTATAACAAATACGTTTGAACATCACTGAATATCTCTGCTCACCGGTTGTTTGGGTGATTGCCGTAATAGTATAAAATTAAGTAATGGTCATTAGCTTTCACATAAAATATATTTTAAAGCTGTTGGTTTTACGCCCATTTTGACCGTGACTCTTTAAGGGTGTGGTATAGACTATCAAACCGCACAACTTTCTCCATGGCACCAACATCGTAATCGCGAAAAAATAATCAGCCGTCCCATACAAAACGACACGTTATATACAGGATATTTTTTTAAGCAGTGCGCAAATTTTCACTGTGGGACCAATCCTGAAATCGCGAAAAAAAAAAATCTGCTGCTCCCTACATCTTGACGAGTTTGGTGTAGATAAATGTACTGAACAGCAGATTTTTTCCGCGATTTCAGAGTTAGTCCCGTAGTGAATGTTGTTCTTTATCATGGGTAGAACACTCTGTGAAAATTTGCGCACTCTTAAAAAAATATCCTGTATACTTTATTGTAAGTACACCTGATTACCTACTAATTTAATTTAATTAAATTATAGACTACAAAACGTACAATTAGCGGCCTTATCGCTTTCTGCGATCTTTTCCAGGAAACCTTAGAATTGACAGCGATTTTTTGGACGTAAAATGGGGTAGTCTTTGGTGTAAATAAAAAGTACATAGGTAAATATAATACACTATAATAAATACACAGATACATAAACATGCTATATAGTAGATAGGTAAGTACATACACACAAAACATTTAGGGATCGAAAATAAATGGCGACTATAGATTATTACAGCTAAAAACGAGAACAAAATTACAACAACAAGTAATGTTCCTTTATTGCGCGCATTTTATTGGAACTGGTAAAACATTCCACAAACGAGAGGCCTGGACTGTAAAGGATTAGTCGAGGAAATTTGTGGAATTCATTGGCTCTTGGCTTGGCTAAGCTCTCTGATGACCGTAAGGGCTCTGTCTAAAATTTTGCGGGCAGCGGGGCGGCAGCGGCGGCGGCTCGGGAGCGGCAGGATTTTGTGCGTAAAAACAAATGGACCTGACCTCGAAAACAGCCCCGCTGCCCGCGAAAATCGAGGCAGAGGCCTTAAAACTTCGTGTGGGAGTCGCAAAGAAACTGGAAACGTTTCTTGATATAGAGAGGGGTGGAAGGGGAAAAAAGCACATTATACAAAAGGGAAAGAATATGAGCATTCCGGTGAAAGCTAATTGTTAACCGCTTGAGCTTCACACGAAATTCGGAAACACGGCCATATTTGCACAAACCGTATAAGAACCTAACACAATACTTTTGAAGCCGCTCAAATTTATTGAGTTGGTCTTGTATAAGATGAAGGTAGCTGGCATCAGCATAATCAAGGATGGGTAGATGAAGTGATTGTGCAAACGCAATTTCGGTGGCAGTCGGTTTAAAAATATTACGCAGTCACGTAGATGTGGTCGTCGTAATTGGTCAGGTTGATCTCTTAATAAAAGTTGTTCATATTTATAAGTGCTTTCTCCTGAAGGATTGCCAATGAAATCTCAAAGTCAGCTTGTACAATGACTGACTATATCTATGTTTACGAAAGCAAAACTCGATAAGAGTATTTACGAGTACCAAGAAAATGTAAACATAACACGTCACTGCAATACGTGTGCTTCAGAGCTTAAAGACTAGGTAACTATCGTCTTGTATTCAATACGTACATAAGATGCCTGAAACGTGCTGAAATATCGCTGAAGCAACGTTATTGAAAACTTTTCAACTGGTTAGAAATGTAAGCTACTTTATGTTCTGCTACTTTTTTTTTTTTTAAAATCTTTATTTATTAATGGAGGTTTATTTTTGTTCCAAAGTATTAACGGCTTCTACGCTTTCCTATAACACATCAATCATTTTAACGTTACTATTCCTAAATACAGAACCTCTCTTGAAAGGATTTTCCTGATAGGTGCCTACCTACTTTTTTAAGGTCAGTAGTTCTGTCGATTAAGGGCTGATTTTTCAATAGGTAGATAACTTTTATTTGAAGAATAAATGTGACAGTTTGACATGTTTTCTATACAAAAGCTGTCAAACCACCATATTTGTTCCTCAGTTAATTGAATGTGTTTACGGCCGGATTCACCGCCGTCGGAACCAGAGAAGAGGTTAACTTACTGGCCGACGTACAAATCCTATTCAATTTTTTTGTTTTTTTTTTTCAAATGGTTAGAGTGCCTTTGCATACTTGAAATTTTTTAAATCATAAATAAGGCTGTTGCATAACCCAAATAATTATTCTCCGATTGACCAATGCGTAAAATTAAACTGATATTACTTAAATCATTTTCTTGTTCACAGATCGACTCGTGTCATGGAAAAAACGAAGATTGGCCTGCTAAACGGTCACGTGCATGGCGAGACACGACAGGCGAAATCTAGGAAAGCTATTATAAGAATGCTAGGTAAGTGTATCCAAGTGAATCTGGAAAATGACTTAAGAATCCTTTTATTTGCGATTTGATTTTATGCGAAACAAGATTTGTATTCTCAAATTTGAAGTAAATATTATCTTTTTATTGTATATATAATTCTTCTGTACGTGTGTATGTCTGATCACCTCCTAAACGGCTGGACCTATTTTGATGAAATTTTTTGTGTGTATTTGAGTGGGTTTCTGGATGGTTTAGATTCACAATTGTACCCAGGAGGTCTCGCTGTGATTGAGTTCGAGGAAACCGGATAACGTCTGTCCGGAAGTAGAGGCAGAGGTAGGCGCTTCCTCTATTTTCATTTATTTCATTGAATAAACTGTTCGCCACCGCGTCTAATTTGGGGAAAGCACAGACATTATGATGAAATACTCTACAGTTGCGTATAGTAGGTAGGTAGGTAGGTATAGTCTACTGCAAAAAAGTAATCTTTTACTAAGCAATAAAAGAGAAAGCGCCATAATTTTTATAGACCAAAAGGGAAATGCCCATTTGATAAAGAGGTTTTGGCCAAGTGACGCCCACGAAAGAAACAAATTAGAGGCATTACGGTTGACATCATAGATAAAGATACAAACACTATTTATTACATAGAACTCGGTTGGACTTTTAAAAATCAAAGTATAAAAATTCAAGGTTAATAAAAGACATAAGTACTTACTTAAAGATTTCCGATTTTTTATTCGTTCTCATTTAAATATATGACGAGCACTTCATCTAGAAATTGGGCTGGGGGATTTATATTTGATTGAAACCTTGCCCAGCCCAAGAACCCAGGTTCCATATTCGCGTCAGGTCCTTCGTGAGAAACAGGTACGGTATCCATTGGCAAGCCGGTGTCGTCGAGAGAGGCGGGTACAGAATCCAATATAAAGCCAAGGTCGTCATCGGAAGTGGTTACAGGGTCCATAATCGTAATCAAAGTCGTCGGAATATTAAATAGAAAAACGCAGTAGAGAAAAAAATCACGAGTCGCAAGAAAACAGCACCAAACAAAATGTGAAATGTCAATGTCAATCAGTTGTCAATTACGATTATTATTGACGTAGGGATGTCTTTAAGAAATCGATTTATCGAAAAATCTATAGTTTTGTAAAACTTGAAACACGGAATCGGTTAAATGGATCGTATTTAGAAGCCCGAAAATAGACAAACATTTTTTTTGTCTCTAAAGAAAATAAAAGCGAAACAACTATATAATGTCAAAAATAGATTTTCCTAAATACGTATTTTTGATAACCGGTTTTAGTGTATCGTTTTTTCAGTAAATGTCGTCATCCCTACTTTGACAGGTTTGACCAACGACCGGAAGTGTAAATACGATTGAGTTTCTTGATTAAATCGGCTTATAATTCCGGAGGTTTCAATACAAATAAGTACTAGCAATATTTTAGTTACTAAATGGGTATTTTTTTGTATTTGTCACATTGATGGGCAAAACATGGCCAAGAATAGGCGTTTCCCTTTGCGTTTCTGTGAGGCCTTCCTATTTTACAGGTAGATAATGTTTTGAACTGTTGAACTGTAGTGTACCTATATCTGGTTCTTTACGTCGTTGTAAAGTAGCATAAACTTGATAGATTTCTTTTCATTCCCTTTCTGTAATGTTAAAGTCCTGTTCATTATGTATTTGCTAGTGCCTGGTGTGTAATCTTATAAGTATTTTGTGGGTATTATGGTATATGTATAATGTATTCTGCAAGTTGTAGGATATAGATAATTACAGTTTAACAATATCAGCCTGCGATTGGTTCACTGCAGGGCAAAAGCCTCTTCTAGTACAAAGTAACGATTGTTCATTGCGTACACCGATGTCTTTTTTCCAAGTAAGTAATCTAACTCACGAAATTCACACAAAAAATCTGTTGTAGTTTATCGTCTATAACACTATTAAACGTAACGTTTGCGCTAATAAAGAAAATTATGTGATTATAATAACGGAAAGGTCCCCTGAATTGAAATTGGTACATTTATTAGTTTCATGACTAAAAGTTTGTTTATGGGATTAATTCTTTTCAACTACGGAACCCTTCGTTGTCCTCCGACACGCACTTGGCCGGTTTTTTAATTTTTAGATGATTTAATAGTAAGCGAATTAACTTTCATTTTGTTATTTGCAAAATGAATGGACAGTAAACGATATCCTACTGATCAATTGAAAAATGTTAACAAAGATGTATTCAATAAATATTATATTTATTGTAAAACCTTTCAAAAATAAAAAGCTTTTACTTTATTTGTTTTTAGATTTATTTGGGTAGGTATCGGCCTTTATTGGCGATCAATAATTATTTCCTAAGTTGTTTGAATAAAAACAGGACATAAAAATGTTGTAAATGTTCAGAGCCCAGAGATGCTGTGAATTTCAACATCAAGTTCTGGTCGGTATTTGCAATATCGTGCAAAGTTCCAGCAGTTGGTAACTTCAGGCGATTTATTTGAACCGTGTCAACCGTATTACATTCAGGACTGAAGTTTGAAATGCCAATACTTCTTCAGTGTATTGACGCGTGTTGGCACTTCATCGATCCTTAAAATCGCAATTAACCGAAACAGAACTTACCAATGTTTTAATGAATGAAAAAGCGGTCTTAGACTTGAAAAAAATAATTTTCGATATGTTTTAATCATATAGGTACATAATAAGCTCTCTTTATATTATAATTATTTCCTACACAATAATAAACAAACCAACTCATTCAAAAAAGACTCATTCATTTGTTTAAAAAGTAAAGATTTTATTTTACAACTTTGTCGGTGTGATTAATATGTATTCCCATGCCAAATTATAGCTACGCCATGTTTTAAATATTATGTAATATGTCTAATGTTTCCGGCCGCTGACAGCTGCGCGCACAGATAACGCATTCTGCGGCGTGGGAGTCGGTGCTGTCGCGGAGCGGAATGCGGGAATATTGTCATTTTCTGTATATTTTATCTATACCTTTAGAATTAACTTTATATTTTATTTATTTTTTAATTGCATTATTATTTGTTACATGCTGCACCGGTCGACGTCATCGCGTCAACGCCGGCTATCGCTGAAAACCAGCGCTGGGGCTCCGTTTCGCATGGGGTCGCGGCATTATGCTGAGCGGTAGCCGTTTTGCGTAGATGTGACGCATATTTTCCCCTAAACTTGCTTTTTACATTCTTATTTTATTTTGTTGTCCTTTGCGTCATGTTTACCGCAAATAAACGTATTTTCTTTCTTTCTTTCTTTCTTTCTAGTACCGAGTCTCTGAGCTAAGCCGCGGACAGACAGACAGACAAATGGACATGGCGAAACTATAAGGGTAGGGAACCCTTATAGTTTCGCCATGTCCATTTGTTGATTACGGTACCCTAAAAATAAGTAAATAGTACATTGTAATTATTGGTCAAACTCGTGTCATTAAAAACCCTCGCCTTCGGCTCGGGCTTGTTAATGACAGCTCGTTTGCAATAACCTACACACCCGTGTATCACACGACGTTTTTCAATACAATTGTGGGAAATAGTAAAAAACAAATCAAAGAATTAATTATGTTTGAGAGTAGTTTTTAACATGGAATAAATTGTCCACAATGTAGATGGTTTATATTTGCCAGTCAATTCATGAAAATAAGCTAACAAAACATGTTCTGAAAATCACTTAGTTTTCTTTTGTTTTTTCCATAAAATAAAATTATCGTAAGTCGCCATATTATATCTTTCTCGAGATTTTAGGAGCAAAATTTCATCTTGCGTAGTTTCGCCTCAGATATCGGGTGGAGTTAATTCCATTTCATCACTTGTACTTGAACTCATATTAACAAAAAAAAAAAGATTATTTATCACACAAAAAATTAAAATTTTCAGAAAATTTGCGCGTTTTTGCAATTGGACATATTTTTTTTACAACGACAACAGCCTATACCTACAGCCTATTCGATTTTTGACAAATGTTGATGTGAAAATAATTAAATTAAAACTGGTAATTAAATACATTAAACAACCATTTAAAAGACTTTTGACAAGTCAATGAGACGTACGCACTCATTAATTTTTCCTCGTATAAAATCTATCCCGTTTTATTCTATGTATGAAAACTCCTTGCTACTAAACTTTTTAAATTGACTTATCAATTTAAAACTCAACTGCAAAACTAATGATCGAGCTCGTAAAAAAAAGTCACGACCTCGTAACAGAAAGATGCCTATGCAAAAGATTTAATTTTCGAATCATAATTATAGCCTCTGAAAGTACGCTATGTTTAACAACTGTATTGAAAAATATGTTTTGAACAAGGCTTACCTTGTTATCCACTTACAGTCAAAACCATAGAAATATAAAAAACAGCTTACTAGGTATTTTTATAAAGGTCCTACCAAACTAGGAACCTAGGTAGGTTCCTTTCAATAAAGAATATATAATTTACTATTTGGTTAAGCCTGTCTCGTGGAGGCTGAAATGCAGTTAAATATTTTTATATTGCCTCAGTGATCTAATAATATTGGAGAGGTGGATGCACCTGCATGCCAGTTCGTCACCATTTATTAAATGATTTTTATTTTAGTTTTTTAATAGTTTTAGTTTAAATGATTAATGTGGCGTGTATTTTATTCTGTTGTTACTAACATAATTTTTAAGTAGGTACCTGTACTAACATAACTATGGATCATTGTGTCTGACATAAATAAATAAATATAATTATCAGCCTTAAAATCCCTTAATATCGGTAACAGTTTACTCAGAGAGACGAACATCCTAATTTTTATCATGAACATACAATTCAGTCTAAATGTAACCCGATTTAATATATTTCTTTGAACTAACTCGTAAATTAAAGCCACCTACGCACAGTGTTCTTGGCGTGAGATGAAGGGTCATTATTTATACATGCAAATTCTCTGCCACTCACAACGGTCAAAGATAGTCGAGAAAGTGTCAGCTTTCTTGTAGTAGCTCTGTGACTAATTTATTGTTGTGAATACGCGAAAAGGAATTTGTAAAAAAACAAAAGAAAAAACGCGCGAGCCTTACAATCGTCGCATATGATGTAACATCTGACATGTCACCTTGGAAGCGCCAGCGTGGCCAGGACAGCCCGCGAAATTCAAATTTTCTTACGTTTTTTGCAATTTGTAAGTCAGTCTTAGGTTGTATGTTGATTAAAGTATGATTCGCTACCGTAAAAAATATGTATTTACAGAATTACAATCATTAGAATCAGCTTTAAGTTAGTACAATCCTCAAATGTCAAGATTTCATGAAATAGTCAATCAACAGGATTACCTGGTCTTAAAGAGTTGTATTGATGACTTTAATGATTATAATTCTGTAAATACATACTTGTTACGGTCGCGAATCGTATTTTGATCAACATAAAACCTAATACTAACTTGCAAATTGCAAAAAAAATTTTGGAATTTTGAATTTCGAGGGCTACCCTGGCGCTTTCGCCTTAACATTAAATCAGTTGGATTTAATGTTAAGGCGAAAGCGCCTTAACATTAAATCCAACCACCTTAACATTAAATGCTACCACCGCGCGCGCTCATTGGTCAAATCTAATTGCGCGCGCTTCCTGTTACACAATTCCGTCCCTTTTCACGAAATCACTCCCACAAATTGCAGGAAAGCGAGAGGAAAGAATACATCAATAATTAACTATGCTCAACTACGCAACTCTTTATACTAATAACAACTATTTAATAGGTGCCTACTTTGACAAAAATATGCTATGCTGTCGTCTGTCATCGAATAAATTAGAAACTAGGAAATGCAACTCAATGGCCAGTTTAAACGCTGGCACGCGAGTTATAATCATCTGCATGGGTTTGTCCCATATCCGTTGCATTATTAACATTAGAACCTTAAACTTAGACCTTAGACCTTAAGACTACTGCGCAATACCACAGGTAATACTATATAGAAGATATTGTGTGTGTGTGAAGGGCGTGACCGCCGGACGCGAAGTGTTCAAGGAGGCTGTATGCCTTTCCAGGTTTATGCCAGGTGCAAGAGTATGTCTTTCCCAATCCAGGCGGCGCTGACGTCCTACACCAATAGGTCCCTGGTATCTTCGTGAATCAGTTGACGGCTATGTCTTAGAATCTTGAAAGGAAGGTTTTTTGACAAAGAAATAATAACACCGAAATGTAAGTGTTCGGGCCTAGCACACACCATAACTCAGAAAGAAAGATCTTAAGGTGATTGCGAAAATTTTAATTTCGCGGCTACTACTGCGGATCCCCGTTAAGGATTTACTTTGGAGAGGAAGGGGTAAACAGGAATACCTATTTAAAATAATTCGATAGCAGAAATTAATCAAAACATTTATTGTAGGAAATTCAAAACAATTTACCGAAAACCAATCCTCTTGTATCAAAATCCATCATTGGTTATTAAATTACCTAAATTAAAACTAACGATCCGGATTATTACAACAAGCTTCAATAATCTCGGTAATCCAATAAATCATATTTAGAATTTATTAATCAACTTAAATTAATAAACTGGTAAATATTAAACTCGATCCCGAAGGATAGCTCGTTGAAATAATGATAAAAGGATTCGTATTAAGCCTGACTAATCCAGAAAACTACTTAGTGTACAGACGGACCAAATATAGCTGAAGTGTTGGTTGTGCTAAGAATCTTCAGTTGCTTTGTTCTGTTTCTGAATCCACTCATTTATCAAGCATGTAAGTAATTAGAAGGGACAGCGAATACCTTTAAGTAATGACGTATAATGGTAAGGGTTTATTATTATTTAGCTGTTCACACGCGGCCTAGGCAGACTAATTGGTAGGTACATGTACCCGGATACAAAATAATACTATTGTTAATCCAGGTCATAGTGTAGCCACCACGTTTTGACACTCCATAAAGAAACAGTGAAAACAACAGTTCTGAAAAGAACTTGTAGCCATCACTGACCAGCACGTTTTGACACTCCGTAAAGAAACACTGAAGCAAACAGTCCTGAGAAGAACTTTTGGGTCTGCTAGAGAAACAGTACAGCGGTACGGGAACTGCGGCACACGCCGCCGTCGGACAACGCCGCACACGACCTCACTGGACGCCGCCTCGATGAATACTGGTGCACAAACGTGTGCCACCTATATTTATAAACTTCGGCGTTCCGAGCGGCGAGATGCGCTAGCGCGCGCCTGCAGCGACACATTGCGGAACAAACGGACAACAGGGTGCTGTGATCTGATTGGTTAATACTTGTACATAGGCAGTAGTTATCCTAGTTTGTAAATAGATGTAAATAGTATTTAAGCTGACACATTTGGAAATAAATTCTCCCACCCGGTTGGTGACGGACTGGAGGAAAGTAAGCGAATGTCTGAAATCCTCCTCATCCCCCCACTTAGACTCTATTCCTGATCAGTTTGACTCTCTCGCTGACACGACAGCTGCGATCGACTCATTCACGGAGCACGTACAATCAGTCCTGAACGATTGTTCAAGGGAGGTTCCAGCGGTGGATGACCATCGCTGGAAGCTGCCGGACGATGTACGTGCCCTGATGAATGAGAAGAACGCGGCTGTCCGTGCCTACAGCAGCTTTCCCTGCCGCTTGAACAAAGTCCATATGCGCTATTTGCAGAAATCTGTAAAGAAACGCATAGAGAAACTGCGTTCCACGCGTTGGGACAAGATGTTGAGTGAGCTCGAGCCAACTCATCAGGCCTTCTGGCACCTACAGAGGAAACTCAGGTCCTCAGAGACAGCTTCTATGCCCCCCTTAGTACGCCCAGACAATACCATCGCTTTCGATGATATCGACAAGGCCGAATGCCTTGCCGATAGTCTTGAGGCCCAGTGCTCACCCAGCTCTCAACCAGTAGACGAAGCCCACCTCTCTGAGGTTGACGCTGAAGTCGAACGTAGAGCCTCCCTTCCCCCCGTTGAGGACCCTGATTGTCCCTTGCCTCCCGTCACTCCTGACGAGGTGCACGAGATAATCAAGGGTCTAAAACACCGTAAAGCCCCCGGCTCAGATGGAATCACCAATAGGGTGTTCCAACTTTTCCCTGCCCGTTTGATTATGCTCATGACCATCATCTTCAATGGTGCCATGGGTAATAATATCTTTCCTCACGCCTGGAAACAGGCTACCGTTATCGGTATCCCTAAGCCCGGCAAGCCTAAGAGCGAGCCCTCTAGCTACCGGCCTATCAGTCTGCTCAACGTCTTCGGCAAAATCTATGAGAGGCTTATTTATAAGCGTCTCAGAGATTATGCCGAGACAAAGGGTCTCATTCCCGACGAGCAATTCGGTTTTCGAACCCAGCACTATTGCGTGCAGCAGGTCCACCGTATTGTCGAGCACATCAGCGTTGGGTTCCAACGCGGTGCGATGACTGGTGCTGTCTTCTTTGATATAGCGAAAGCCTTTGACAAAGTCTGGCACAACGGCTTATTATATAAGCTGTACCAACTCGGTGTGCCGGATCGTCTCGTGCTCATCCTACGAGACTTTTTGTCAAACCGCACCTTTCGCTATCGCATTGAAGGAGCACTTTCCTCCCCCCACCCTATTCGCGCAGGAGTCCCTCAGGGCTCTGTGCTTTCCCCCCTCATATTCATCCTCTTCGCCAGCGATATCCCGAAGAGTAAAAAGGCACAGTTGGCGCTGTTCGCAGACGATACGGCCATTTTCTCCAAGGGAATTCGCCCTGACTCGATCGCTCGCACCCTCCAAACCGCAGTCGATGCCCTCGGCAAGTGGTTTCGAAAGTGGAGAATCGAAGTCAATCCCGATAAAAGCCAAGCCATTCTCTTTACGAGACGGCGTAATCGGCTCACCGCCCCTCCTCGGCCGATCACCATGTTTGGCAAGCAGATCCCTTGGGAAAAGCGAGCCAAATATTTAGGTGTGACGCTCGATAGTCATTTATCATTTTCAGAGCACATAAAGCAGGTTCATTCGCGGGCCTACTTTGCTCTCGGCCGTTTACACTCCGTTCTGAATGCACGCAGCAAGTTGTCCCTTAAGTGCAAGTTGCGTATTTACACAGCGTGCATTCGACCTATCATGACCTATGCGGGCCCAGTCTTTGCGCATGCAAAGCCCCACCTCATCCATAGGATGCAGACCCTTCAGAACCGTTTCCTCCGAAAGGTAACGGGAGCCCCCTGGTTCGTTCGGAACGCGGACCTCCACCTTGACCTTAAAGTCCCGACCATCCGTCAGTACTTGAAACGCCTTTCCAAGCGTTTCTTTGATTCCGCCGTGAAACATCGCAACCCCTTGGTTGTCGAAGCCGCTAGCTATGTCCCCAGTAGAATCAGTAGTATCCGCCGTCCGCGACATGCCCTCACTGAACCCGATGACCCTATCACCCTCCTCCAGGAAAGTAGTAGGGACACTAGCACAGTCCAACACAAACACAGATCTACATTCCGGCCTCGCCGCCGAGGCCCATCGCGTTTAAGACCATCTAACGTAAATGTAAATTCATGTCCCTTGATCGGTTTAATCGAGCCAGCTGGTGGCGTAGCTGAGCCTGTAGCTTTAAACTCCCCTGATAATAATAATTCCCCTAACTTGATCCAGCCTATTGCTTTGCCTTGTCTATCATTGGTCAATGACAACGACTCCCTAAGCCGAGGTCCGTACCCCACAGGGGGTGCCCTTAGTGCGCAGTCGTTCAGTTTATAATTTAGTTAGTATTTTATGCCCCTGGCTGGAGGCTTTTGAGCTCGCTTAAAGGCACCCACAGGAAAGTCCGGTTAAGTAGTCGAGACCTCTCATGGTCACACTACGAGATGCCATTCCAAAAAAAAAAAAAAAAAAAATTCATTCGTTCCACATCTTGACTGGAGTATTATTCTGCCTACCTACTTCAAGACCTCCAAAATAGTATATCCCCCCGGTGGGTTCCCGCATTGTCCAGGCGGGGGGGCTCAGTAGCCGTGGCTTGGTCACCACGGTGAAGCGAAAAGGAACCCGAGCAGGGGCCGCTCGTCAGGGCTTTTGTCGGTAAGCCGACGACGTAGCGGCCAACATCGCGGCTGAGGGTTGGAGGCCGCGGTTGGAGAAGAGTGCCGGTATTGCGGTGCGCCGCTGTCCCTACCTTCCGCGGCCTTGACGGGGTCGCCACCGTCTGATGGCGAAGGCGGTGGGGCCTCAGAGGAGGAGGAGTGTCGGTATGACGTGGGCCGCTCTCATATAACTGCACTATCTCCCCGTGGTAGTGCAGTATGCATGAGCATTTCAACACGATAAAAAAAAAGGTCATAGTATATCAGTGAGCCAAATCTCATCCAAAATATGCCCTTGCTTGTAAAGCTGTTAAAGAGTGATTGAGTAACAAACTCACAAACTTCCAAACTTCACTACAGATAATTTAACTCCGGTTGAGTTAAATTGTCTGTAGTGAAGTTTGGAAAATCAACTATAGGATAAATCCAGTGAATCCTAAAGAAGGGTTAATGATATATTACTTGTAGAAACAACCAGGACGACAACAGAATATCTAATTAAAGTTTCTTTGACTTGAAATTCGACACACGGAGAGCGTTTTCGCGCGGCTTTAACGTTTGTAACCAAAACCTCATTAAGCTGGCAGTTTCTCACTTTGTTCCTTATCTAACAGTACCGGTGTTATGAAAAGTAATGTTTTTGCTAACACGCGAATATTCTATTTACAAAGTAAAAGGAAAATTGTATTCAAAGATTTGTTTACGTAGGATGTCGTATAACAAAATAAGATAGTGTGCACACCAAGATTCAGTGCCAGTGTCGTGGACAAAACCAATAAAACCAAAACAAAGTAACAGTATATTTATGACAACTTTGATTATGAGACTGTTGTTACGAGTGACCGTGTCAGGTTTTCAAAAGCTCACTAAAGAGATCTAGACCCTGGTATGCGCACAGACTTACTGTTTTACATACATAAATATCATTCACAAACTGACGTCTTTTTTCCGTGGGTGTAGGCAAAACTACTGAACGCCACCTGCTACGATCCTTACATACTCCTTTTGATTCGTTTACGTTCATACATTTGATTACGCGCGCCGGTTGCGAGTTTTACGCGCCTGTTCTTTCTAAAGAACATCACTAATAAGGTCAATACTCTTACTGTTTAGACTGTTTTATGTTTCCTTACTTATGAGGAGCTCGTGGCTAAGTAATAACAGCCGCACGGATCGATCCATCAGGTTAAGCTACGCTTGCCGGGGTTGTCCGTGGATGGGTGACCATCTTTACATACCAAGACTCCTCCGTGCCTCGGAAAGCACGTTAAGCCGTTGGTCCCGGCTGTCATTCGTGGATCTTTGACAGTCGTTACGGGTCGTCAGAGGCCCGAAAGTCTTACAACCAGTCTTACCAAGGGGTATCGTATTACCCACTTACTGGGTTGTGGTCAGATAGGCAGTCGCTTCATGTAAAATATTGATATTCAGCTGCATCCGGTTAGACTGGAAGCCGACCCCAACATAGTTGGGAAAAGGCTAGGCAGATTGATGATGATGTTTCCTTACTTATAAATCTGCAGGTTTGTAAGCAATCATTAACATTTTCATGATAATGGAGCGCAATACCTATTTGCTTTCATTCCTACTTTTATTTTATTTTATTTAGGTCTTCTCGAACCGTTGAAAGGATCCTAAAACTTTTGCTCGTCAGTTTTTGCTCTGGTAATGTACTAAAAGAAAAAGTATTGGATATGAGAGAAAATTTCAATCAATACTTCCTTAAAAATTATGTGTCTCAATCAGCTTGCCACTTTTAGCGGTAGATGTGTCCTGAACATAATTACTAATAATACCAACTTTGTTGCTACCATATCCGGCGAATAAATGTCTTTGTCTTGAGAATGATATGTTCATTCTAAATTAACTAGCAAACCATTGAAATAAAAATATAATATCCTAACCTAACTATAACTATTAACAAACAATTCAAGTTAATGTTATGTTAAAAGTATTTATATGATTTTTATGATAGGTATCTATTAATAATAAAACAATCAACTCAGCCTATCGTAGTCCACTGCTGGACATAGGCCCCTCCCAGGCTGCGCCACAACACCCTGTCCTCCGCCTTCCGTATCCAGCCTGTCCCAGCCACTTTCTTCAGTTCATCGGTCCATCTAACTGGGGGACGTCCCACACTACGCTTACTGATACGCGGTCTCCACAATTCAATTCAATAAAATAATATGATGTTTTATATAACACGTTTTGTTCTGCACCTGATGCCTTGCGTAAATCCAATTGAAACCATTAGTTTTGAAACTTGTCAGACGCAGGTATTATCAGCACATAATTTGTAATCCGATCTAAGCTAAATGGATTTTCCAAATATTGATTATTGTATTAATCAAATTTTATAAAAGCTTGTACCCTTGAGTTTATTGTCTGTGGTATACCATAAGTTGCACCGTCCAAACACTATTTACTTAGGTAGACATAGATACGTGTGTTTTATACGGGAGGTCACTGGCTCCTGCAACATAGTTTTAACTAGCGCAGGAGTCAGAGAATTCGATAATTTGTTGTACAGTCAGCAACAAAAGTCGATTAACACGTGTGTTCTAAATCATAATTATTGAGTAAATTATTCATTAAAATTGGAAAACATGTAAATTTTAAAGAAAATTAACTCTTATCTAATAAATAAAATGCTAAAAAGCAGGCTATAGTATCATTTGTGTTAATTTAGATGATGTCAAAAAGTAGCAGTGTTAAACGGCTTCTGTTGCTGACCGTACCTACAGACCTACAGTTTTATGCTAATAAATGATTTTTGTATTTTTTTTAGGCATGTTGCTTTTAATTGTATGCCACAGGCAAGAAACTTGCATCGTATAAAACGGGCTGTAGTTCCACTTCAAGCTGGAAATATCTCTTGTGCTTGTAATTGCTTTGACTTTGAGCTCTTTCACAAAGAGCTCCACTACCACTAAAATGTTTACCTACTACATTGATAGCTTTTTTTTTTTTTGTTGCCGGGGTGGAAAGTCCTCATGGGTGTCCCCCGCCCTGGAGTGAGCGGAGGGGTCTGTGAGACTCTTACTGACTAAAAACCACCCCGGTGTTCCCTTCCCACACCTGGACCGGGGATCATGGGAACTTGGGCGCCTTCCACGATCCCCGGCTAGTGCCGGCCCGCCTTTGCGGGCCTCCTCAGACCTGCGAGGGGAGTGAGGTGTAGGACTCCCCCCGCAACGTTCAATAGGGGCGCGCGCGGAACACTACGCGCCGCCGCCTCTGGTCCAGCTGGATGGGGTCGGCGGACGTCCCCGAGTCCACCGTCCCTCCGGACCTGTTTACGGGGGCTGGAAGAGGGCGTTGTCCGCCCTCCGCCGACGCCCAGGCCGCCTTCTGCGGGTCGGGAGAGTCGTCTCGATCTCCCTCTCCCTTTCCGCAGCCTCCTTCCGCGAAATGACGGTTTCACAGAAGGAGATCACCGCATCCCACGACTCGGCGCTCCCGACCATCGAACGAGCGACGGCCAGCAGCGACAGGTCGGCTCCGACCTCTGCCACGAGGGCACGGCGCGGCCCCTCCCATGCGGCACACTCTGCCACTGTATGCCACGCCGTGTCCTCCCGACAGTGGACGCAGTGATGGCACCGAGCGTCCGGCTCCCTGTTTATGCGACACAGGTACTTCCCGAAGCAACCATGCCCCGATAGCACCTGGGTCGCTCGAAACGACAGGGAGCCGTGCCTCCTTCCGACCCATTCGCCGAGCACTGGTCGGATCGCCTCGACGGTGGCGAGGCCGGCAGTAGGGCGCAGAAGCCTGTCCCGCCATTCCGTCACCAGGACCTCGCGGAGCTGTGACCGGCGATGCTCGACCTCACGCTGCATCGGTTCACCGCCCCGCGCCCGCGCCTCCTCACGCCATCGGTACAGTGACGCGAAGGCTCTCGCCTCTAGGTCCCAGGGCGGGGATCCGGCCAGTGCGCAAGCCGCCTCGTAGGAGATCGTGCGATACCCCCTGATAGCTCTGACGGCCATCGCCCTCTGCGGTTTTCGCAGTAATTGCGATGCTGCCAGCCGTCAGGTCAGAAGCCCACACCAAGGCTCCGTACAGGGCCGAGGATCGCACGATCCCCAAGTACAACCGCCTACAGGCAGTGCTCGGCCCCCCAGATTGGGAAGCAGCGTTGCGAGCGCGCCCGCCGCACCCATCAACTTGGGCGTCAGCCGCCGAAAGTGGGGGCCGAAGTCCCACCGGCTGTCGAGCACCAGTCCCAAGTACTTCATGGTTGACTCGACAGCAATTCGAGCCCCTCCGACCACAATATGCAATCCCGGCGGTGGCGCTCGTCGGGGGCCATGAAATGCAATGGCCTCCGACTTGTTGAGGGCCACTTCCAGGCCCAGGCACCGGATGCGACTCACGACCTGTGAGACCGCAGCCGCAGCTCCCCCGGGCAGTGACCAGCGTGTCGTCCGCGTAACACGTCAGGTCCACTCCCGGTTGGAGGTCGCCCCTCAGCACCCAGTCGTATCCGATGTTCCACAGTAGAGGACCTACAACCGATCCCTGTGGAACACCGCACGACATATTGCGCTGGCCCCCATCGTCGCGTCCCCTGTAGGTGACACTTCTTTCCGCCAAGTAAGCCCCAACAATGTCTTCGAGGTAGGGAGGCACCCTGTGATAACGCAGTGCCTCCCGAATACACCTCCAGGGCAGGGTATTGAACACGTTGGAGATGTCTAAGGACACCGCCAGCATCACCTCGCCCCGGGACACCGCTTTCTCCGCCAGGACTCTTACCCGCATAATCGCGTCGACAGTGGAGCGCCCATGCCGAAAGCCGAATTGGCTGTCGTCCATCCGGCCCCTCTCTGCACAAGTAGCCGACGAGGCGGGCTGCAATTATCCGCTCGAAAAGCTTACCCACCTCGTCTAACAGCACTATAGGCCGGTATGCGGACGGCGAGTCTGCTGGGCGCCCTACTTTCCTGAGCAGGACCAGACGACCTGTTTTCCACTGAGTAGGGAACCGGCCCTGCTCAAGGCAAACTGAGTAGAGTCCTCTCAGCTGGGGCTCTAGAGCCGCGCGCTTGTTCTGGCTCTGAAAGAGCTAGCTCTTTCAGAGCCAGAACAAGCGCGCGGCCGGGAACACCATCGGGCCCCGGGGCAACGGTTTTGGCCCAGAGCCGCGTTACGGCTGCCGTCATCTCCGGCTGTGTCACCTCTGGGACATTACATTGATAGCTGAGCCAACAACAGCAATTTTGAAATAATTGAGTTGGTCTATTAATTTACGAAGCTACTATGTGGCGTAAAATTTATGGTTTACTATAATAATACAGTCTATTTCAGAGCGCCCCGCGCCATGCACATTAGTGGCCTAAAACGAATTAGCCGAACTCAAACGAAATGACCAAGGTACATCGACGGCGCTAATGCTTTAGTAATCGTCGCCATAATTTAGTTAAATTGATCCCTAACTTGGTTCCCACGTACAATTTATAGGGAAAGAAGTAAGTTGGATGTTAGATGAAATATTATATGAGCAACGCCTGACTTAAGTAATGTAAAGATGTTTAACTTGTACCTAAAATGTAGATTTATGAAAATCTTTTTCTGATTTTGGAATAAAATATTACTTGATTGATGTATAAGTTTTTAAAATTGTACGGTAGATTTGTATAATTTGATATTTTACGGATTGGGAAATAAAATATTTATGTTTGGAAGTTACATGAAGGAGATGTTTAAATTTTTTTACCCCTTTCTACTGCTTTCGAAAATCTATCAAAATGCTCGAAACAAAATATCATCAGATTTTATATCTTCATGAGAGCGCAGCTGCTGCTTCGTAAATAAGTAATTTTTGCAATTCACAGTAAGTGGCTAAGTAATAACGGCCGCACGGGTCGATCCATCAAGTTAAGCTACGCTTGCCGGGGTTGTTCCGTGGATGGGTGACCATCTTTGCATACCGAGTCTCCTCTGTGCCTCGGAAAGCATGTTAAGCCGTTGCGTTGGCCCGATGATGATTTTTGATTGTCGTTAAGGGTCGTCAGAAGCCCAAAAGCTGACAACCTGTCTTACCAAGGGAAATCGTATTACCCAGTTACTGGGTTGTGGAGATCAGATAGACAGTCGCTCCATGTAAAATACTGGTATTCAGCTGCATCCGGTTAGACTGGAAGTCGACCCCAACATAGTTGGGAAAAGGCTAGGCAGATGGAGATTGATTGAGTTAAAAAAAAATTAAAAATGGGATAGTACTCTAGAGTCGGCTGCGATTTGACTGAAATCTCTATTATTTATTCGGGATAATGACGGTACAGGAAGTAGCTAAAATAATGGTTACTATGGAAACATTTTAAAACTTTATTAACCGACTTCAAAAAGGAGGAGGTTATCAATTCGTCGGAACCTTTTTTTAAATAATCGGCATCTCATTCAGAAAAAGATGCTTTTTTTCAGAGTGGCTCGTAGCAGCTGGATTAGATTAGAGTGACCGAATGAAGAACGAGGCTGGTGGAACAGATGTGTCCTGGAGTGGAGACCGCGTATGGGCTAGAGTAGTGTGGGATGCCCCCCAGCTATAGTGTGCGGCCGCCTGACGGCCTGAGGTATATGAGCGGTGGAGGGCGCGATTGACACGATTGGCAAACTGAGTTAGGTTGACCTTTGCCTACCTCCAGCGTCTCACCGCTCACATACTTCAGGCGGTGACTAGCACTTCGCGCACACTATAGATGGACCCGTGACCTTAAAAAGGTGGCTGAGACAGACTGAATGCGGAAGTTGGAGCACAGGGTGACGAGAGGGGGTGTTGTGGCGCAGCCTATGTCCAGCATAGGCTGAGTCGGTTGATTGTTGACAGACCGACTAATATAGCGTGCGATAGCAGTGTAGAGTGCGCTGCTTTAGCTTGATGACGATGATGAGATCCCCATAATTTAGTCTAAATTGTGAAATTGTAAAAATTAATAGCTATGCCACGGACTAGAAAAAAAAGAAGGACTCTGCGCCACTCATCGAAAGTGAAGCACAGTAAGTATGCCGGGACCGTTTGTACAAACACGCCTTACGCACACATTTACATCATACCGACCGGCCGACCGGTCGCCATTACGTGACACGATGGCGTCTTTGTCTAATCACGCACACTAGATCGGTACGGTGCTTTACTTTCGATACGCGTGGCGCGGAGTCCTTCTTTTTTTTCTAGTCCGTGAGATAAGCCTGTGTTTTTTTTTACTGTTGCTTAGATTTTCCTCATGTTGTTTCGATATTTTACAATTTATTTCGTATTCCAAAATAAAAACTGTAGCTTTAAATAGCGGGTTGTTCGAAAGAGATACCGTGGCCCTGGCACAGGCAACTGAAGGAAAACGGGTGGGTTTTAGTCAGTAAAAGTCTGACACGCCCTCCCGCTCCGCCCAGAGCGGGAGAAGTCATTTGATGATTTTCTCATCCACGAAAAAAAAGCTTTAAATAAATATGTGTCACGTAAGTTAGAAATGTTTATTTTAATAAACGAATACAGACAAACACAGAAACGAGAATATATTTTGTAAATATAAGTAAATCATGTCTATTGTCAATGGAAACCGCGCGTTGTTTGTTGTGCCGCCGCACACCAGACAAGAGGGAGTTTAATCTACTGAAAAACACTTACTTTCTTCAAATGGAGGGTATTTCGTAAACAGTATCGGTATTCTTTGAGAACTTTGATTTGTTTGTTTTTACGTTGCTTTGTACAAACTAAATAATACTTCAAGGCCTAAAACTAATGCGCAGAGTCGGTACACGTAACGTAAATTCTAACGATTTTAAAATTGAAAAAATCGTTTCGCAAATAGTATTTATATTTTTTATTATATATTTTATTTATTATATTTATTTTGTTTACTTAGTTTTAAGACTTATTCATATCTATGGTTGATAGGTACTAATTTGTGGTATCAAATATTTATGTAGGTATACAAAATGCTTTAGGATGTTTTATTTTCGATTCAAATTCGTTTGAATTTACGTTTCGTTCATATACGTCGCGCTAAGGCCTCTGGAGGCTTGTTTTTACTAGTTTTTACTTTAGTTAATGGAACACTTAAATTAGGAAAAAAAGACAATAAAAAACAGGCCAAGTGCGAGTTGAACTCACGCACGAAGGGTTCCGTTCCATTATCAATAATAACGGCAAAAAAATCATGTCTGTTGTATGGGAGTCCCCTTAAATATTTATTTTATTCCGCTTTTTAGTATTTGTTGTTATAGCGGCAATAGAAATACATAATCTGTGAAAATTTCAACTATCTAACTATCACGGTTTATGAGATACAGCCTGGTGTCAGACGGACGAGCAGTGGAGTCTTAACCCTAAAAACTCACAAATTAATTTATATCTACGTTGGCAGTGCAATAATTACTGTGGCCAACTGGCTAAGTTGCTTATCTATTAGAGATAAATTCCATAAATAGCTGGTGTAGAACAAAGGGATACGCGACGTTGTCAGCCACTGCAGATGTTAATTTTAAAATAAAGCAAAACTTAGATAAGAATTGTGTAACGATACAATTCAATTTAAAATACCGGCCAACTATGTGTTAGACCACGCACAATGAAGGGTTCCGTAGTTGAATAGAATTTATCCCAAAAACAAACTTAACAGTGCAGTTGACAAACATGTTCTCCCATACATTGATAAACGTCACGGTTAAGTCTTCAACTGCAAATTTAAGATTGTAATCCCAAAAAAATTTTTTTTTTGTGATAAAATTACAAATTAACGATTTTCGAACTATTTAATTTACTTGCTTCTTGCCAAATTTTATGATTTTATGTCAACGGGAAATACCCTATAGGTTTTGATTTACTTGCGAGTATCAAAATATGTCGCATAAATGGCCATATTTTTTTATTGCGTTGACGTAGAAGCTTGACTTTTTTGAACTCTAAGAAACCATAACGTATTTGATATTAATTTCAGCTTGATACCTCTTGATACCTAAGTAAAAGGTTCTTGACAGACTGACAGACAGACGGACAACGAAGTGATCATAAGGGTTCCGTTTTTCCTTTTGAGGTACGAAACCCTAAAAAGTGCTCAATGCATTCCTTTCTTGATGCTTAAAAATATGTTGTCCATAACATTTTATGAGACCTTCAATATTTCCCACGTTTAAATACTTCTTTGTGTTTGAGCTTCTGGTAAAAGACCCTACAAAGGAGCTATGACCATAAAACCTTGACATAAAAGATTTCATCACTGGTTCGCACCATTTTCCAAACAAATATTAAAATACATTAACCAAACACATTCGGGATCTTTTTCTTTTGTAGTTAGTAAAATATAGCCATCATTATATCACTTTTATAGCGCTACAGAAAATTATATTGTGTACAAAAATTCGCACGTATTCGGCTCTATCGGCTGTGTGGTATTTATTGTTATAGAGTAATCTCTAAATAAATTGGTTTTACGTGAATGTTGCAATGGTAATAACTAATAAATCATGTTTAAAATGTGAAATATTTTTCACTTTTTAGGGTTCCGTACCTCAAAAGGAAAAAACGGAACCCTTATAGGATCACGTCGTTGCTCGTCTGTCTGTCAGTCTGTTAAGACCATTTTTCTCAGAAACTCATGGAGGTATCAAGTTGAAATCAAATATGTAGGCCTATAGTCCTTTGAAGTTTAAAAAAAATGAAGCTTCTATGTCAACGCAATAAAAAAATACGGCCATTTATGCGACATATTCTGATGCTCGCAAGTTGGCAAGAAGCAAGGACTCAAAGCACAAGTAGGTACCTAAAGGAAACATTCCGAAAATTTTTTATTTGTAATTTTATCACTTATAAAAAATATTTTTTTGGGATTACAATGTTATGTTGTTTGTTTTTGGGATAAATTCTTTACAACTACGGAACCCTTCATTGTGCGTGGTCCGACATGCACTTGGCCGGTTTTTTGTTATTTTCATATTGCAAGGATCAACTTTTTTTATAAAGGTTCACTTGATAAATAGCCTTTGTATGACCTTCTAATCCCAACACTACTCGTAAATGTTACTAAATATTTTAGCGGTCACGGATTCCATTTTTTTACTGTTTTCTGGTTCACTTCCTATCGGGCTGGGTTCACGACAAATCGGTCACGTGCTCTTGCCTTCCTTTTCTATTTCTACCAACCCTATAATACCTATTACCTATCCTTATGGTGAGAATGTATCCAATCACGTTGAAAAATCGGCAGTTTTCCACAAACATCCCACAGGTATTTTTTGAACAACAATCGATATTCTACAATAGTCACCAATAAAGTCACCATAAAAATGTAAATACTTTAAAAAACATGATGTGCAGCGAACATGTAAGAAACATTTCGCCATGGGAATATTCTTAATACTGTTACGTAGAAGCTAACGCCATCTGTTATCGAGTAGCAGAACTACATGATACATCCATTCGTGACAGAGTTTTCTAGAACCTTCTACTTAAACCCTTCCAGAATTTTCTAGATGGTTAAGTGTCGTTTTGCAGCATTCTAGATCATTCTCGCAAGTTCCCGAATGTTCTCGAATTATGTCCTCGCACTTTCTAGAGCTTACAGCTCGTCATATAAATAGAGGGTTGCCAGCGGTGTAAGGCGTTGAACCCGATGACCCTATCACCCTCCTCCAGGAAAGTAGTAGGGACACTAGCACAGTCCAACACAAACACAGATCTACATTCCGGCCTCGCCGCCGAGGCCCACCGCGTTTAAGACCATCTAACGTAAATGTAAATTCATGTCCCTTGATCGGTTTAATCGAGCCAGCTGGTGGCGTAGCTGAGCCTGTAGCTTTAAACTCCCCTGATAATAATAATTCCCCTAACTTGATCCAGCCTATTGCTTTGCCTTGTCTATCATTGGTCAATGACAACGACTCCCTAAGCCGAGGTCCGTACCCCACAGGGGGTGCCCTTAGTGCGCAGTCGTTTAGTTTATAATTTAGTTAGTATTTTATGCCCCTGGCTGGAGGCTTTTGAACTCGCTTAAAGGCACCCACAGGATAGTCCGGTTAAGTAGTCGAGACCTCTCATGGTCACACTACGAGATGCCATTCCAAAAAAAAAAAAAAAAAAAAAAAAGGTGTAAGGCAGTTTAGCTAGCAATGCGAAACAGTGAACAACAGTGAACCAACAGTAGGCTACGAGTGATTCTGCTTAAAGTTTCTGATTAATGTATTTGTGATTATTTAAATATAATGCGTTTTTGGTGTAAATTGGCATACCTACATTTATTTATCCCGAACCCCAGCTCGTAAAAATACTTGTTTCAAAGCTCGCTCATAACATTATGCTTGTTCTCAAATGCTCACTAATATAATACGTTCTCACTGAGTTCACGTCATGCTAACAGAATAATATTTCAACGTGTCAACACGTCGTGAATAATGTACAGTCAACAACAACAGAGAGAGTATTTGCAAGCATACATAATATTTAAAAAACTATTTAACTATTCTACGAACTATAATAACTTTTTAAACCAAGTCACCAAATTACAGAGCCTAGTTTGTGATTTTTCAGACATAGTTCTCTACCTATCGGATATTTTTTGCAGTAACTATGTGGTAAGTATTTAACTTGATAAATAGAAGTTTTACGAGTGCATAGAGCATCGTTATGTTTAACATAGTTCATTTGAGTGTTTCTTATGTCTTACAAAATAATATACGTGCGCAATTTAAATAATAGGTAAATAATTAAATATTGCAAAGCTATTTATTATTTTCCTGGATACCAAACTGTTTTGTTGAGTCTACAAGTGACTTGCAGTATAAGTTTGCATTGTTCTGGGTGTGGTGAAAGTTACAAATGAAGTGATGATGGTGTCGGGTTTCTTCTTTGACTCCGTCTTCCCTAAAAGTTTGTTTGGTTTTCAGGGTTCCGTACCTCTAAAGGAAAAAAACGGAACCCTTATAGGATCACTTCGTTGTCCGTCTGTCTGTCAGTCAGTCAAGACCCTGTATCCCAGGAACGCATGGAGGTATCAAGTTGAAATTAATATCAAATACGTAGGTACAAAATATAATATATGGTCCCTTAGAGCTCTAAAAAAAAAATGCTTTTAAGTCAACGCAATAAAAATCATGAAATTTGGCAAGAAGCAAGTTCTCACAGCACAAGTAAAGGAAAAACTCCGAAAACCGTTAATTTGTATTTTAATCACATGACACAATAGTTTTTTTGCGATAACAAACTTAAACTTGCAGTTGGAGAATTGACTGTGACGTATATCAATCTATGGGAGAACTTGTTTTTCAACTACAATGTTAAGTTTGGTTTTGGGATAAATTACTTTTAACGGAACCCTTTATTGTGCTTGGTCCAACATGCACTTGGCTGGTTTTTGTTTATTTGTTTGAACGCACTAATCTCTGGAACTAGCAGTCGCATTTGAAAATTTTTTTTCATTTGATAGCCCAATTGTTGAGGATGGTAATACGCTATTTAACATTACGCTACGGTCTTTAAGAACTGAGCAATACGAAATAAAGTCAGAAAGAACGCAAAACGAAAACGAAGTAAGAGCGCGGGCGGGCGATGCGATGCAAAGCGGTGGGTCGGGGTTGAAATTTCATGCGGACGAAGTCGCGGGCAAAAGCTAGTCACCTAATATAAATAATCTCTTCTCTAAGGGACATGTACAGGGGATCTTCTCTATTTTCCGAATCTTGTATCAGATGTTAAAGCTGGCTGTCATCTTCTTATCAACCCCGTTTATCTAATAAGATGTCCCCATAAATGAGTTAAGGGATCAGCTGTCAAATACAGGTTTTCCTTTACAGATTCCATTTAAATTTGAAACCTATTTCCCGCTTTGCACTGTAATATTATTGGTCATTGAAGTGTTTTCTTGCTCCATTAAGGTAACGAAGATTACCTACCATCATCAAATATTGTTATCAGTATTGTCTGTCCCAGACAGTAAGTGTTACAAAGGAACAACGTGGGTAGATATCTAACGCTACGCTAGAACGAACTTTGTATCATTAGTAGGAGATTCCAAAATCACAGCTTTGGAAGGAAATTACTTTGTAAAGCACAGATAATTAAATACGCATCATAATTGCTTTTCAAAAAAAGAGGAAAAGAATTCGTTACGCCACATGGCGTCATCACCATCATTCTCCTGCCTTTATCCCAATTTATTTGAAGTTGGCGCAATATATCTTTTTCTTCCATATTTCTCTAAAGCCGACGTTCGCACGGACGTAAAAATATCGCGGCGGGATTTTATCGCGCACTGGATTTTCAACTCTCGGTGTTGAGCCGAGCTTCGAGAATCCAACCTATACTTCATAAAATATAGCTTGATCTCTGCGACAGCTGTCAGTAAAAACACGCCTATGAAGTCCTGAATTTCATAATAGTACAGACAGTACCTGTCAATGTCATACTTTATGGGCATGCCGACCTAATTAGTGATGGGCGATGAATCATCGTGACCACAAACTATAAACTATCGATATTTTAATTAAAATCTAATTTAAAATTAATTTATGTTTTAATTTTATTGTATATTTTAATATCACAACATTATTTACATTTGTACTTATTTGATCTAAAATAATAGTGAGTAAATAAAATCCATTTTCTCACCTACTCATGTAACATTTGGGGTTTACATCTTTAAGAGAATAAATGTATTTTATATTAAAATATTCGTTTAATTAAGTAACGTTAGTAATTAAATTAAACCCAATTATATGTTACATTAGCATCGATAATAGTAAGAAACGTCGATAATTTCTATCGACAATTTTTTATATCCTGAGATCAAGCTATCTTTTATGTAGTATAACAACAACAGAGTGCATCCCAGCGCGTCGAAAAAATACACAGTTTGATTTTCAACTCTCGGCGCTAAGCAGAGCGTTGAAAATCCAGTACGCGAAAAAAAATCGCCGCGATATTTTTACGTCCGTGCGAACGTCG
The DNA here is from genome assembly GCA_946251885.1 of Cosmia pyralina. NCBI lineage: Eukaryota > Metazoa > Arthropoda > Insecta > Lepidoptera > Noctuidae > Cosmia > Cosmia pyralina. Next base: position 15,262,446 of record OX276342.1, on the reverse strand, counting down.
GCTTAGTCGTCATCTCGGTAACAATGGAATAACATTAGGTACATCAAATTACAAAAGATTAAACACCAATCGTTTTAATCGATATGAAACCATTCAAATGAATGATAATTGAATTGAATGAATGATAATAAGCTGCGATAAATGATTCGATTACCATTCGATATAAAGAACATCCACATTTGATGTTTTGATATTTTGAACTTTACCTGGTTCACCACCTACGATTACCTATTAATTTACTTGGCAGATAATTTCATATAAATTTAAATATATTCCATTTGATTTCATTTTTGAATTTATTCGGTGAGTAGTGGCTATTCGGACATCGTGAAATTAACTTAATATTCTAAAGTAAAATGTATTGAAATGTTGTGTGCGTTTGAACTATTTCTATTTGTTTTATTATCATGCTCAAACGAATTGCGCAGAAAGTTTAATGCGTATATTATTTTTGTTTCAAAACTAAGTAGACACGAACCCGTGGGAATCATTATGGCTGAAATACACAAGCTAATAAAAAGCATGCTTGTTTGCTAACTAGCACGCTTATTTATAGCATGATCACCTTGTGTGTAAAATATTCATACTGTCTGCTACTGGTAACATCTGCTTGAAGTTAGCATGCTTTTGTGACTACATAGCAGCTGTATTCCAGGATTTAAGATCCCAATTACTAATTCACTTTGCAAATTATCGTTTACGTAACTAGCTCAGTAATCCGTTGTTTGATCTATGTTCTGGCACTGAAAGAAGAAAAGCGATAAAAAAGGCTTTCCATGTGAGCTTCACTTAGTCTTTGTCTGCCGTATCTGTGATAAAGCGTTCAGTGGAAATAGGAAGCTTTGAAAGTTTAGATTAGCTTGCTAAATTGTAATGCAGAGAAAAATTGCAGCTCGTTCCTTATATGATCTATAAAATTTCATTTATAACTTATCGCAAGCATATAGCAATAACTTAAAGTTATGAAAGCTTTCAACAAAAGAAAATCCTGATGTTTTAGTAAACTTTGATGGTTATGGAAAACAAATTGCCTGGCCCATACTTTTACCTCTGTAATAAAATTGTTGTCGCCAAATTGTAAGAAAATTATTATCTCCTAAATGTATCGTAAAAGTACGCTAAAGTGTATTTACCAATTATTATCCCGCGACCAAACTTGCTAAAAACCAAATCCAAACTTTGTTATTCAGTTTTCAACTGTTTGCAAACTCTCATATATTAGCTACTAGCTGTGCCCGCGATTTCGTCCGCGTGGAATAGTGACTTTTCGGGCAGCATATTTTGAATTACATATACCGTCATTTGGGTAGCTAAAAATTTACTTTACAGTAATGCTTCTCTGTATACGATATTTGACGTATGGCCATCGGGGATGAAAGCATACAGGCTCCTAGGATTGCTAACCTGTGACAGAGCCACATACAACTGACCGTGCGAGAAACAGCTCATACTTAGATCTACACCCGCAACTTTCAGCGTCTGACCTTGGGCTTTATTAATTGGCATCGCAAAATATAGGCTGACTGGAAACTGGACTCGTTTAAAACTAAATGGAAAATTGTTTGGAATGAGAGGAATCCGAGGAATGAAAACACTTTCACCTTTTCCACAGCCTGTTAAAATCTCTGCTTCTATCAGATTTCGTTGTAAATTGGTCACTTTTAACCTGGTGCCATTGCAAAGTTTAGGGGGGCTTAAATTTCTTAGAAGCATTATGGGTAAGAATCATTATACTTTTAGTTTTATTTTATGTGCTGGTAGTCCAGGAGCATTGAGGGATTCTAAAAATTCTACTGGGTAGCTTGTAGATTCTCCTTCTTCCATGACTCTGTTAATGGAGATATACTCAACATAATCCCCCGGAACATAGCTCAAAATTTCAGCGTTTATTGTTGCTGCTTGGTCGTTTCGTGGCGTCAAAATAGCTCTTTCGCAAAGCCAGGAATTTTCGCAAGTTGGTATTTGCGTTGCGTTTCCATACACAGATGATATGAGGTCTCGCATTGATGAAACTATGTAGCATAGGTTTTCATTAAGAACAACTTTTTCTTGTTCCTGCGGATACACACCGTTACCAATCTCAAGTAGCAAATCTGAAAATTCTTGAGCATTTTCGTTGCCTCCAATTTGCACACGCATATTTAATGTCAAATGCAAAGGGATAATGTAATGCCACAGTCGAGAACTCTTTAGGCAGGCTCTAACTTCATCAGCCCTTGTTCCACGTGGTATTACAGGGAGAGTCTGATGAAAATCTCCACAAAAAAGCATAGTAATGCCACCCATGGGTTGATCATTTTGTTTAACATCACGCAACGTTCTGTCTACTGCTTCTACTGCTTTTCGATTGGCCATTGTGGACTCATCCCATATAATAAGGCTACAATCACGAAGAACCTTAGCTTTATCGCTGTTTCTTGAAATATTACAAAAAGGGCTTTCTGTGCGGTCTAAATCGATCGGAATTTTGAACATTGTATGAGCAGTTTTCCCACCTGGCAACAATGTGGCTGCTATGCCTGATGAAGCGACAGCAAGTGTGATTTTACCTTGGCATCGTACCTTCGCCAAAATAACTTTCGTAAGAAATGTTTTACCCGTTCCACCGGGTGCATCTACAAATAGCATTTCTCCCAAAGTACTATCAACGCTGCGGCACACCCGATCAAATATCAAACGCTGTTCATCAGTTAGCCTCGAGACATCAGTTTGTAAAATTTCGGCCAGGTCAATTGGATCATAGTTGGTTTCCATCGCGTAATCTCTATTAATACGTTCACCGTCAAATGATGCCTCCGGCATGCCATATTGAGAAATAGGATTACCCCCAATATATGTAACTATATCTTGAATAGCCAACAAACAACGATTCAATTGACTTTCACGCAATCTCTCCTCATTATTAAGTTGTACGTGCCTAAAAAAATCCTCAGCCAATTTGTTCTGATACTTATACCACAACTGTGCAGCGTCAGAAAGTGCACAAAACACCAGCATGACTGCAAACAAATGTCGCAACCGATGAGGACTTTCGCTAATACTTGCTTCTGACAAAGCATCATCCCAATGTTGATCCCCATCCAGCAAGTGACGTGCCCGGCAAGCGGCTTGGTATGTAGGGTGTACGATATTGTTAACCTTTCAGAGATCGGCAAAAGAAATAGGCCCTCGGACAACGTGCAGCAGTAGGCGCAGGTAAAAGCATTCGGAGTTATTTGGATGAACCGTATAAACCCTGTCAATGACATGATCTTTAAAAATACCTGGTTCACGTACTAAGCTGTTCCACGTCTTCTGCGGTTAAAAATACCCTGTTGTTTATTATAGGTATAATATACAAACCCGAAAATCAAGGAAAGAAATGCCTAACCTATAACAAATGCTTACAATATTTATTTACAAAATTTTAAAGAAAATTAAGAAAAAGAACCTAACCTACAAACCCTAAAATATAAATAAATGAAATATGCAATCAGTCGGTATTCAAGTGAATCGCAATAATCGAATGCAACTATTCACCTATACCACAGTAAATAAATATACAGTAGGTTATCTAAGGCCGCCCGCCGAGTTATTAGCCTACTCTTGCGTTGATACCCAGGGTTGTCACTTTTACTTTTAGTTAATATTTTCGAACAAGCAGCACTTGATCTAAATTTATAAAATAAAAAGCATATTATGATTGAATATTTTACCAATTTATAAATTTAGTAAAAATAAAAAGCTTTTATTCACATAACATTTATTATACTAAGTTACAAATTTGATACCGAGAAAATTTTTCTCCTGTTTCTGCACGTCCGGAACGCTTTATTATTATTTGTTAATGTAAAGTAAATTCTCATTCTTATGTAAAGTTTTTGTAAAAAGCTTTTGGGAAAGCATGGACAGGGCATCTTAAATTCTACATCATTCAGTTGATCGTAAATCGTCGTAATCGTGATGGACTATTTCCCAGGTTTCCCAGTTTTGTATACAAAAGTCGTTATATTTACAAAATGAAACCATATCTAACAAAAATAACTGTTGCATTTAGTATAATACACATCACCTTACAATAATAAACAAAAAGAACAGACCTCTTAACACATTTTTTTCATACGATAAGCGAAACAAAAACAAGTGTCAAGTGGCCGACCCGAACGCCGGCCAAAAAAATGCGATGTACACACAAGTATATAAGTCGATCGTCAGACTACCGGAACCATATTTGGATTGAACAACACATCAGACAATAGAAAAAATAATAATTTCAAAAGTAATTAATTTGCAATATTAATTATTGTGAAATTGCCCTTATTACAACTATACCTACGCGAAAAATATGTTTACCTAAACGATGTTTCGTACTCAATCCTCTATTTTATAGTAAAATAAACATATATATAAATAAACATATATATTTATAGTAGTTCTTAAAATAAACTTTAGCTCTAAACATAGTATTCAGAAAAATGCGACTCGGCTACGCTCTTAATAAAGCAAATAAACTGTGAAATAAACAATACAATACCATATTTTCTAATAATATTTAAGTATAAGTAGGTACTTACATTTCTGGTTGAGTAGGAAGTATGAAGAATGATAAGTCCGGGTTTGCGAAATCATTATTGAGGCACCCGAAAACACTACAATATTTTTTTCCCCTTTTTGAAGTCATGATACTCGTAATTTATGACAAGTGTCCGCCGCCCGCGCCGGCGAGAGTTGACGAACGCAAGCGGTCATGTAGCGTACGCGCGTGCTCACAGTCGCGCTGCACAGCCAGCACTGCCGCCACCTTATTCCCCCATATATTATGCTAGCGTGTGCGTGAAATCGCGTGCCGACATGGCGCGCGGCGCGCACGCACACATTCAAACCGAGAGCGGCACGTTTGTATGAAGATGTTTTACTGTATATATTTACTGTGCCTATACTCTCCAGAATACGTGCGTTCGCTACGAATAACTGAATCCTTATGGCAGCGGCGCGTTTTTTTTTTTTTTTTGGAATGGCATCTCGTAGTGTGACCATGAGAGGTCTCGACTACTTAACCGGACTTTCCTGTGGGTGCCTTTAAGCGAGCTCAAAAGCCTCCAGCCAAGGGCGGCAGCGGCGCGGCTCTCAGCGCGCTTTATATAGCCACGGACGCGCCGGCGCGAGGCGTGTACGTACTCTGATAGAATACCTTAACAAATGTTCGCCGTGATTCTTTAAATTGACATAACTTTTTTATTTATGAACCGATTGACATGAAATAAACACAAAATGTTAAGTGAAGCTTACTACAATATATTAGTGAAAACCGCATCTAAATCGAATAAGCCGTTTCTGATATTAGCGTGCACAAACACACAGACAAACCGACAAACAGATAAACAGACAAAAAAAAATTTAATTACAATCTCGGGTTCGGCATCGATAATAACAACCCCTGCTACTTTTTTTTTATATATATCCATTGTACAGACACCACTTTTCTACAATTTTATTATATGTATAGATTTTCAAATAAATCGAGTCTTACCTGTTTGTAATTCGAACAAATTAAAGTCAACAGTTAAACTCCAGCGCTAGAGTTGGTAACTTTAGCAGAATTTATTACAAAGTATCCAACAATATAAAATTGGAGCTATATAATTTTGAACTGGATTTATAATATTTTGTACTGATTCAAAGTAATTTGTAGTTTGTTTATCTTTCTTAGAATAAAACGAAATAATAGAATTATACAATCCCCAGAGCGGCCTTTATTATAGTCTATGAAAACAATTATAATTAAAAATGTTAAATAAACAGCTTATTGTCAAATATTATGTTATTGGGATTTTATAATTTTAAGCTCGAGGACAATGATGAATAACTAAGTTTATTATAACTACTACCATTGTAGTACTGAGTATTTATATGTGTATGTTTCATATTTTCCTAACCAGCACAATTACCAGACAATCTTGTAATAACTCTGTTCATCTGTGTCATTTATAGTCATTGATATTGTTATTGGGACAATTCTGAACGTTCGCATCTCAGTCTTAATCTATCAAAAAACCAGGCAAATGCGTGTCGGACCACGCACAATGAAGGGTTCCGTAGTTGAAAAGAATTTATCCCAAAAACAAACAACATAGTAATCCCAAAAAAAAAAATTCATAAGGTAAATACCCTCCCTCCCTCCTAGGGTCATAACCCTAAAAACCCTCTAATTTATCATCGTTTTTGTAAATTTTTTGCCATTAATGGTCATGGAGAGGAGATTGCGAATTTGAAAGTTTTAAAATAAGGTCGAGAATCAGCCTTCTGCTCTAATAGCATAAGCAGAATCAGCCGATTACGATGTTGGTGCCATGGAGAAAGTTGTTCGGTTTGATGGTCTATACCACACCCTTAAATTTGACGAGGGTGCAAAACGACACGTTCTACTAGATTTGCGATTTATTTCAAAACAACTTCCACAAAACTTCATTTGTAGTTTGAAATATCCAGCTCTCATTTTGAGGTTTCCTTTCCAGAGAATTTCGTTACAAGTATTCGGCTTGGATTAATTAATCTCATTAATTTTAGGCAGTGTTTAAGCGTTGTTTGTAATGAATCCTATGAAGCCGGAAAATTGGGAAAAGTTATGTTTTCCGGGGTCAGTAACCTAATAATGTCCTAGTTGTTTTAAGATATTGTGAAATGAGAAAACCCGTGAGGTCGTTAGAAGCCCTTTTATATTTTGACGCTGCGCTATAACTTAGGTATTTTTTAAGCACAGAGTGCGCGGCGAGTTACACTATTGATACCTTCTTTCACATCTTTACCTTCTACGAACAATATACTATTTCATTGCATCGCTACGCTGCTACGGCGTAGCAACGTAGCGATGTCTACATTTTTATTTTGGCGTAGCAGTGATGTCACAAGTCACAACTACGCCTCTTAAAACTTTTGCTATTCAACAGGTTTATTGAGGAACCTATAGTATAGTTAAAATCTCGCTGCAGACTCGGTCATAAATCATTCGAGTGTTTCGCTCTCTTTCCCACTCACGGGCCTTATGGGCAGGCCACGCCCACACGTAGTCCTGTGCATTACTGCAGTCGATGAGTGATATCGATAGTTTTATATATTTATAAATGGGTGATAGAAATAAATACACATTTTTTTTTATTTTAGTACCAAATTTACTACAAAGCATATTAAATAATTATATAAACAAAAGAACGTATATATAAAACTAAAAATAGAAAATTAAAATTCTTCGTCTGAGTCATCGTCATCATCATCATAGCCGTAGAGGGGTATTCGCCAGCTGAGTAAAACGATGTCACGATTTGTTTGATCACACTTTTGTCAAAGTCATCTAATGCAGTTACTGGAGAAGGCTTGCAGATTGATTCTGTTATCGATAATGGCCTTGAGCACGCGCAATTAGCGCACATCCCTACTCCGATTATGATTTATGACCAAGTCTGCAGCGAGATTTTAACTGTACTATAACAACTTAGTTTTACTAAGTGCAAAAACATCTTCAGTTTTGCCTAGATTTCTAGCCTGACTAAACCTTTTAGCTATATCATTGTTCTAGCTTTTGGGCCTAATATCATGGACACTGTAATTAACCCCAGAGTACTTCCAACAAACATTATGCCAAACAAAAGTTATCCTAAGTATGTTATTACGGTAAGTATTATATACTTAAGTAACTTCGTGTTATCAAAACCTTGCAGCTTTTTGTCCTTTATTTTTGTTGCTGGAATCTGTTTGTTGTTTAGATTTAGCCATGCACAAAAAGTTTTCACGAAACTGACAACCAGTCTTACCAAGGGGTATCGTAATACCCAGTAACTGGGTTGTGGAGGTCAGATAGGCAGCCGCTCCATGCAAAATACTGGTATTCAGCTAAAACCAACATAATTGGGAAAAGCCCAGGCAGATGATGATTTATATATATGTATGTATTTGATGTACTTAATATTTATTAAGTACATTGTTACGGTCCATGAGTTTATAGTAATAATCTGAATCTGAAGTTACTATGAGTTTAAAGATCGTTAAACAACTCAAGGTTGTTAGGATGTCCATTTGAATTTGTAGGTAATCTACGAATTCAAATGGACACCCTAACAACTTTGAGTGGTTTAACGTTCTGCATTGTTCTCACATGTATAATTTCAAAAAAAATGATGAAACCAATATTTTTATTTAAAACAGTGTCCGTCGAGTTTCTTGCCCGTTCTTCTCCATAGGTACCTACGCTTCGCTTTGCTTTGGAATGGGCGTCTAGCTTCATCTTTCTCACTGACCGACCCCTTGACAATTCAAAATTGTAGGCACTTTTGTTAATTGGTTTATTTGAATCTAGCACTTCCCGCGTGGCTTCGCTCGCGTGGATGTCGGAAAATATCCCACAGGAACGAATATCCTTCTTTATTCCTTGTTTACATTATAAAGGTAACCTTTGTGCATTTCAGCTTTCTAGGTTCAAGGGTTTCGGCTAGGCCAACGCCTACTCACCAACATGACTGACTCATCAACATGAGTCAGTCAGTCAGGACTTCTTTTTTATTTATATAGATAAATGCTTTGAGTAGAAGTTGTATACCTATAGTTGTTACTAAGGAATGCAATCTCGATCTAGCGAGTAATATAGTCGAGATCTCGAACGATATTTTGAGAAAGAGCTCACGTGACTTAGCATCCTAAGTATTTTTCTTGAGAACCCATTTAAAATATAATAATAAAAGTAATAGCATATATTTATCATATGCGTGATGTATGCTGATTTGTTGCGTAGTGGAGATGATTATTACTTAAATAAAAGTTACGACACCAGACTTAGCATGCGAGATCTCGAGTCGAGATTGCCTTCCCTGGTTGATAGTATATATGCTCAATAGTATTTTTTTTTGACGAAATTTAATCTCATATTTTTGTTCACAGCGGCAGTAGTGATAGCATTCTTCGTCTGCTGGGTTCCCTTCCACGTGCAGCGCCTGTTCTTCATCTACGGGTACAGCCACCCGCAGTTCCACGTCATCAACGAACACCTCTTCAACGTCGCCGGAGCGCTGTACTACGTGTCCGCGACCGTCAACCCGATACTGTACAATGTTATGAGTGGCAGGTGAGAGACAGTTTCAATTTTATGTTTCTTACTACCTGACTGCGCGACAGCAAAGAAAGGGTTATGTTTTTCACGCGTATCTATGTGACTCTGTATGTGGGAGTTTTTATACCTATCCTAACGGCTGGATGGATTTTAATACATTGAGACCTAGACCTATCGACACGTTTAGATCGCCCAGTGATCATAGGTTAGCTTTTGTTTTTATAAAATCAAAACGGCGGATTTTAAACGTCAATCTTACACTATTAAATGAGCAATATTTGTATTGTATATATATATTTGTAATCACGCTATCAAAAACGGCTCTAACGATTTCGATGAAAGTTGCAATAGTTGTTTACGGGTGCGAAAATAGATCTAGATAGGTCTCATTTCTGGGAAAATTTGTTTTCTCTATCTTCACCCGAGCAGAGTTCGGTCCCCAGGTACCCACTATAATTAAAATTTAATTAAATTTGGATACAAAAGGCGATTCCAAAAATATTACAAACTTTAATGTGTAATATTAAAAAAAAAACCGATTGCAACTATAAAGTTTGAAACAAGCTCACTCTCAAGCAGTCTGATGCAGTTTGTAGCATCAAATCTGAGATTCAACAACATTTTGATTTTCAGTCGGGTTTTTTTAATTTTTTGATTTGTTAATTTAATAGCACCAAAGCAGCTTTGCTGAGTCCCATATGAGGGCAGAGGCCCTCATATGGGACTCAGCAAAGCTGCTTTGGTTTCAGAAATAGACATTGCGATAGTACCTACTCCGCGTACTCGACGTAGTGCTATTCAAGTGCTATTTACCAATTGTTCCAAAAATACTCGTGTAGTACTTTTATAAAAGTACTACACGAGTACGGGTAGTAGTAAGTAGTAGTAGTAGTGGTAGTAGTAGTATTAATGCTGACACTACAGTGTCAGCGTTAATTATTCCTGGTTTTATGAAGCGAAAAAAGAAGCTAGTAATTCGCCAGCTTTGATATAGCTTTCCTTTCTTCAGTAACATAATAATTAGTTTGGCATCCAAATAATTTCGTCTCTTCGCATTAAAAGTATACAATCTTATTTCTTAACTTGGCTTTTTTAAAAAATTTCTGTATACTTAACTCAATTTCGTAATTTCTTTGGGATTGTACACTTATAATGCAAAGAGATAAATTGTCGATCTACGTTCTTTTATCACTATTTAGGAGAAAACATTTGCGATACTAAACATTTCTGTATACTTAAGGACGCTGTTACAAATGGGTAGTCAAATCATTACTTTTTTACACAAAAGTATGTTTATTAAATAAAATGCTTTGTATTCTTAAAATGTTTTTTGGCCGAATTGTTGAAAGATGTGCAAGATACGATTCTGAACTATAAATATAATTTTAGATAGGTACATTTTCTCAATAAATGTATAGAAGTAAAAATTTTCACTTTGGTACATTTATTGAGAAATTGTTTCTTAAAAAAATTATATTTATAGTTCAGAATCGTACCTTGCACATCTATCAACAATTCTGCCAAAAAACATTTTAAGAATGCAATGCATTTTTTTTAATAAGCATACTAGTTTTGTGTAAAAAAGTAATGATTTTTGACTACCCATTTGTAACAGCGTCCTTAACTCAATTTTGTAAGATTTATAAATTGTACAGTTTTAATGCAACTCCTTCAATAACAACAAATCGAATTGTCAATATTAGATCACCAGACCCTTCCAAGTTTAATCAAACATTGAGGACAAATACTTTCCTCACCTCACAGAGAGGGACCAAGTGACTCCCATTCATTTGACACCCACATATTGATGGTGTACTTATTTACTCCATCGAGGCCAATGTCAAGCATTGACCTTTGCTAAAAGGAAAATTATGTTTGTAGCCACAAAGGCAAAGAAAGGTCCAGTGACCATTTTTATTGTACTCTTTACAATGAATCGAACCTTCGAGGTAGTTTTCTACTTGTATTTTCTATCGCATAATTGCAGCTTTTTAAAACTAGCTTCGGAATAAACTTTATTTTAAACAAAACTGAGAATGGGTCTTCTCGCAATATTCCTTTTTACGAGGTAAACAGGTACCCAGGTACCGGGGTAAACTTTATTTTATAAATACTTCGTCTTTTATCTATTTTCTCAAAAATCATAACCATCATTTTTGCTTTGTCGTAGTCGGGTAAAAAGAAAATTCGACATTTATTTCCGTTTCCAACGTCTGCAAATGTCAATTATTTCCAAGTTACAGCGATAAATACCGATGATGAATGTAAAAAAATATACGGTTTATGCAAGAATACAGATCGCACGGGCGTAAAAATATCGCGCGGGATTTTATCCCGCACTGGATTTTCAACTCACTTTGTTGAGCCGAGCGTTGAGAACAACAACAGAGTGCATTCTAGCGCGTCGAAAAAACACACTGTTAGATTTTCAACTCTCGCCACTAAGCAGAGCGTTAAAAATCCAGTGCGCGAAATAAAATCGCCGCGATATTTTTACGTCCATGCGAACGTCGACTACCTTAGCAATATTCAATAAAACAATGTATCTTTCAGCTGATATGTCAATAAAAAAAATACACTCATACTCATAACAAACACGTTTATTTCATGATGATTTACGAGATATATACATAGAACATTTTTGAATTGACATGACCACCTAATAATAAACTGCTCATCAGTGTATTTGGAATTTGTAACAGTGAAAAATATCAAAAGTTCAAAAAATCGTTTCATGTTATACTTTGTCCACTCTGAAATGACACGCTCCGCTAATTAAAATATACGTAGGTAAGTAAATACGGTAGTGGGGCGCGTCATTTTAGAGTGGACAAGTCATACCATGTTTTGTTATTTAATACAGATGTTATGTTATGTATAATTTACACATAGGGAAATAGGCACCAGTTGTTAGCGGCAACAAACTTATTAAATGCCCTAATATGTTTGAAAACAGAATCTAAAATATAACGCGTACCTATCATAGTTTCAGTAAATTGTGTCTATTAAAATTAACAACGTATTTTGTTCCACGAGTTGGTTCCTGTTTACGAGAACATAGTCGGAACTTCTATCGCAATTTATAATACCTAGTTAGCAGCAGAATAACATGCGGTATGGATACTGTTTCAGATAGTTTAGAATGAAAAGTTAACATGTTTTCCGGGAAATGTTAGCGTATAAAGTACTAATAAAAGTTTAACACAGAGTAGAGAACCCAGAAAACGTTAAAAGAGTATTTTGTTTGACGATAAATGAATTGTAGGCACTCGGACTATGATCGATATAATCATCTGTTATCCCCTCAAAGGCCAACTGCACCCCGTGTGTGCATAAGGAAAAACCCTTGACATAATAGGTATATAAGCTTATATGTTATTTGAGGAGCTCGTGGCTAAGTAATAACAGCCGCACGGGTCGATCCATCAGGTTAAGCTACGCTTGCCGGGGTTGGTCAGTGGATGGGCGACCATCTTTACATATCGAGACTCCTCCGTGCCTCGGAAAGCACGTTAAGCCGTTGGTCCCGGCTGTCATTTGTGGATCTTTGACAGTCGTTACGGGTCGTCAGAAGCCTGAAAGTCTATCAAACAGTCTTACCAAGGGGTATCGTATTACCCAGTTACTGGGTTGTGGAGGTCAGATAGGCAGTCGCTCCATGTAAAATACTGGTATTCAGCTGCATCCGGTTAGACTGGAAGCCGACCCCAACATAGTTGGGAAAAGGCTAGGCAGATTGATTGAAGCTTATATGTTATTTATATCAACGTAAAAAAACATCATCCGATGGAAAAAAAAATCATCTTAAGTAGTTGTGAACTTATGTGGTTCGCAACTAACCCTCTCCCCCCTCTCCCTGAGGGTTTTGGGTTTAAAAATTAGTAAATAATTTGCGTTTGAGAGGTTAAGTATGAGAAACACGAAATAAAGAAAAGTTATGTTCAAAAGTAATGTTTCTGACTTTATAGTCTGGCATTTAATGGTTAGTTAATGTTACCAAATATCAGGTAGAGCGAACTGATACTCGCTCGAAAACTAATGTATTATTCATTCTACATTACTTAGTGCTAATTGCAATCCATTAGACAAATTCTAAGTCTTAGAAGCTTTGCCTGTAATTGAAGTACAAGTCACACTGGAAATTACTGAATAGATAGTTGAATTGATGTACTAGATTTAGCCAGCGGTTTCGCCCGCGTGGAGGTCAGTACTGCCGCCGTCATAAGAAAGAAGACCGTAACTGACAATTATCAAAAATCAGCAAAGAAAATGCTATCTTATGATCTTACACACAAAGCTGTAACTCGTAGATATTTAGAGATATCATAAGGATTTTAGCTTTAGCTACGACATAAATTCTGGTTTTTGAATATGAAAAGCCTTAATTACACAATAACGGCCTTTTGTGTTTGTATTTTCGTATTGCTCGTCTGGAAGGCCGCGATTACCCATTCAGATAAGGTATTTCACAATTTATTATTATGATTTTGCTAAAGCAAAAGGAAAAATTTAAAATAAAATAAATACGCGTTTGAATTTAAACCAATTAGGGTTTAAAATAAAGCCTATAAAAAAAAGTTTATTTCATATATTCTTATTTTTGGCTTACATTGCATGTCGAGGAGTGTGAGTTTGAGGGTGTGTGTGTATGTGTGTGTGTATGTGTATGTGTGCCTATATTTTTTGACATATTATATAAAAAAACTTTTTTACAAAAAAATACAACCGACTTCCAAAAACAACACTACAAAGTAAAAAATAACTTTAATTTCGGAAGTCGGTGACTAGTTAAATGTATTTTCGTTTTTTGCCACCGACTTCCGAAATTAAAGTTATTTTTTACTTTGTAGTGTTGTTTTTGGAAGTCGGTTGTATTTTTTTGTAAAAAAGTTTTTATTTTTCATTTTTTAGTTATGGTACCTACCCAACACAAATTCTAATACCACTACCTGCAAAACAAACTAGAACATCATCCATATAAAAGTGGGGAAAAAATACGTATTATTGAAGTTAACTCAAAAACTTCCAAAGCAAAGTTAATCAATTTTATATGGGACTAACTGTGATGTATACCCTCTCGAATAAAACAAAAAAAAAATCCAAATCGGTCTAGCCATCTTCGAGTAATCGGGGAACATACATAAAAAAAAGAGGTTCCGACGAATTGGGAACCTCCTCCTTTTTGAAGTCGGTTAACAAGAATCACTAAAATTAAAACCATTCATTAAAGCGCGGGCCTTCATTTTAGATAAAACTTCTCTCAAGTTGGAGTTGGAACATTAAGTAGGATAGGATAATAAAGCACATTTATTAACGCAATAAAAAAACGCAACAAGTATCAGTTTACACTTGTACTGGTATTGCGGTCTATGAAAGCTTAACTTCACTTTGTCGGGATGTAACCTAATTGATACTGATGTAGGCATACCTAAATCAGTATACAGTATGTACAGTCAACAAAAGAGATATCTAGTCAGGGTATACTAACATATTTGTATGTGAATTGCTTCATGTTCAATTTCGTGAAAATATACAATTTTGTGTTGGTGTGTTACAATGTACGAGTATTGCAAAAACAAAGTAATATATATAAAATTGAACATGAAGCAATTCACATACAAATATTATATGTTCGTATACCCTGCCTAGATATCTCTTTTGTTGACTGTATCTGTGTCTCTTTTGTTGTTTTGTACAGTTTTAGTATGTAGGTCTAGATCTTTACATACCGAGACCCCTCCGTGCCTCGGAAAGCACGTTAAGCCGTTGGTCCCGGCTATCATTCGTGGATCTTTGACAGTCGTTACGGGTCGTCAGAAGCCCAAAATCTGACAACCAGTCTTACCAAGGGGTATCGTATTACCCAATTACTGGGTTGTGGAGGTCAGATAGGCAGTCGCTCCATGTAAAATAATGGTATTCAGCTGCATCCGGTTAGACTGGAAGCCGAACCCAACATAGTTGGGTACAGGCTAGACAGATTGATTGATTCGTGCTGATAATTTGCACTACGCAGGTAATATGCATTGTTCGTGAATTGATATCAAGGACTTTGACTATTTACGAGAAGCACGCGTACAGCATTTATTGAAAAATAGTCGCCGGCAAAATCTCTTGGTTGACTTTATAAGTTTAAATCCTTATATGAACCGTCCTCCGTCCATTTTGTTTGGCCTTTTCTTTGCCACATTATCTGTTACTGAAACATTTGAGCACCAAACTTGATCGAACTATTAAATCTATCTTAGTTTTACCAAATTCAACATGACCTACTTTTAAATTATATCAAGACCATTAAAATGTAGAACAACGCTTGTCGAGACGCGTTTTTTATACGCCATTTTGTGTCGAGACACAAAATGGCGTATAAAAAATGAACGGACTGGAAAGAAAATGTTGTTGTTAATAAGGTTTGAACAATGAGCGATGCGGTGCCTTTTAACATTCCTAATGAAACGGAGTGCCTAGATTCTTTGACCTACGAGTGAATACTTATCCCGCAGTATACTCGCGCCCGATATAATAGGTTGAGGAAAAAGTTTCTTCGCATTTTTTAAGAAAATTTAAAACATTTTTTTATATGCATTATTTACATTTATCTGAAGTATGTAGGTACCATTTTGTTCGATAACTTTTTGCCATCTTGTAGGTAGGGACATGATCCCATTGCTATAGAAATTTCGGGACTTCTGATCAAAATACCGCGACAAGTGGTTTTGGCAGTCCTCTCGTGATGTTAAGCTGACACTGCCTAAAGAATTCTGAAGAGACCGAAACAGGTGGAAATCTGAAGGTGCAAGGTCAGGACTATACGGCGGATGCATTAACACCTCCCAGCCAAACTCTCTTAATTTTTGCTGAGTGGCTAAAGATGTGTGAGGTCTAGCATTATCATGATGAAAAACCACACCCCTTCTGTTGATTGATTCCGGCCGCTTTCTCTCAACTTCTTGCTTTAATCTCATCAGTTGTTCGCAGTAGAGTTCAGAATTGATTGTCCTGCCTGGTGGTAACAGCTCATAATGAATAATGCCCTTCCAATCCCACCACACACACAGAATCACCTTGTTGCGAGTTAACCCGGGTTTCGCCACAGTCTGTGAAGCCTGACCGGCCTTTGACCACGACCTTTTTCGCACGTTCATGTCGTACGTGATCCACTTTTCATCACCAGATATCAGCTTCTTCAAAAATGGTTCGGTTTCATTACGTCGTAATAAAGAATCACAAATGAGTACACGATTCATTAGGTTTCTTTCAGTGAGCTCGTGAGGTACCCAAATATCGAGCTTTTTTGTGTACCCAGTTTTTTTCAAATGCGCCAAAACTGTTTTGTTTTCAATTCCCAGTTCTTCAGCTACGTCGTAACTACTGATCTTGCTCCACTTTTTCAAAAATGGCATCCATTTTATCCGTAATAGGGCGACCAGAGCGACGTGCATCTTTGACATCAAAATTTCCGGATTGAAAACGCTTACTGTTTGAAAATTATTATTTAAAAAAAATGTAAAGTGGCTCTGCAAATACTTTATCACGGAATTATAAGTATACTGAACCACAAAATAATTTAAATAAAAAGTAAGTTTAAAAACTAAAACCCGACTACTGAAAAATCACGCAAACACAGAGAGAAAGTAAAATGTGGATTTCAGTTGTATTTAAATAAAAAGTAAAACATTGGCGAGTTACACTCAAAACCATTTTACGAAAGCGTCCGGAAACGACAAAAGAAAAACGTGTTGCCATATTACATAAATATTTTTAATATTATTAATGTTGCACACATAAAAAAACAAGAAAAAAAACAAAAATATTAAATTTTATTCTAAATTATTATAAATCACTACAATTAATTGCATTAATTTATAATAATTTACAACATCAAAATATACATATGTTCACATTGTATTAAGGGCACACTATTTGAATATTCCTGTTTTTAGAATCAATTTTAAATAGTCAAATTAGGGTATTTAGATCCTGAAAAAAAAATATGTCATAGATACATCCTTACTTTAGGTAATTCTACGGTTCAAAACACGATAAATTGTAATTTGCTCGATGAAAAAAAAATCCGAAATGGGGTCGATTTCAAAACTATTTTTTGTTTCATTTCCTAGTTATAGCACAAAATTATATGAAAATTGCATGTACCATGAGGTAATAGTATTTCAGAGGGAATTCTACGGTTGGATTTTTAAGTGTAATACATTTTTTCTAAATAAACACAAAAATAGTAAATCGGGCTCAATCGGCTCGCGCTCAGAGTCCTGCGGGACTTCATCAAGGTTGGACCTGTGTCAAAATTTTTAAAAATTCGCTCTCCCTGCAGTTGTTAAAAAAAAATCGAATAAACGAAGAACACATTAGATATGAAATTGTGATAGCTCAGAAAAAATATCTCGTAATTATATTATAGTTTTAATTCATAATATCGTTTTCGAAAATGTGATTATTTCTATGTGGTATGATGACGTTTAATTGTCATCTTACGATAGTGTTAAGACACATTGTAAATTATTATCGGTAAATTTATAGTCAAGCGCGAGTAGTTTATAATTTTTTATCATGGTCCATTATGAAGAAGTTTTAAAACACATTTTTCTAAGATTTTTTCATCAGATTCATCCATATTACTATTTTCACTCTTCATCGAACTATCTTCGCTACCATACCCTTCCATATCCTACAATAATCACACATAATATAAATACAATGTATTCGGTTGTCGGTAAAACTTAATAACAATAAATAAAAAACAATAATAACAATAAATAACATAAATAAAACTTATCTGGCGATTTAAAAATTTGCCCTTATAATAGTAGATTCGATAAATTATAGGTGTAGCAGTAGGTACGTCCCTTGATAATAAAGTACGGCAATTCTTCCTTCATATGTAGTTGTCAATATTTACTGATCTTCATGAGCAGTGGTCAACATCAAAAACAAAAGAATATGGTTACAGCATAAGCAAAATAGTACGACTATTTTTAGCCCATACTTAATAAAAATATTATTGTTTTTTTTATTCCGTCACTAAAAGGGTTAAATAGGGGATGAAAGTTTGTATGGAAATTCACCATTTATGTCGATGGAATACCATCGGGCACACGGCTTGTCTACTTGATAAAATTCTTATATTCACTGACAGACAATGCACAGCCTAAACCGCTGGATCTAGAAGCATGAAATTTTGCAAAAGAGTTCTTTTTGTAACGAAAGTAATTAAATTTCTATTAAAATTGCAATTTAAAAAACCGTTGCAATTTTGAAATTTCACCTTAGTACCGCAAAATCATGTTTTTCTTTAACTAGCTTCTGCCCGCGACTTCGCTCACAATATACTAAAACAACAGACACATTATAAAAAACTTTCCTGTACAGTACGTTAGTAGTTGTGGTATCAGCAGCCTAAATATACAGAGAGTCGTCCGTTTAAGGAGCAGCTTGTCCTGAGGTCGAAACCCGCAGCCTTAACAGCATATAATACCTAATGGCACAACACTGATACACTGAGTGATTCTTACAGATTGTTCCTGATGAACCCGGCTATCGCTAAAAAATATAACAGTGGATTGTACACACGGGATTTGTCATTAATACTGTCAGCTAACCATTGATATTTATTTATATTATAAACATAGATGATATAAGAGGAATAAACTTCATGTATTCTGTGTACGTTCTACGAACTATCAAATAACAGTATATCAAAATGAAAAAAAAGAATCGAAAAAAAAATATCAACAGTTGAGAATCGAACTTTTGTGGTTTGCTTTGATGAAAGTTGACTAAAATAGACGTTCTTATGTTATTATTATGTCATGATTGACATCCTTCCGCTAAGCCTTAACTCAAAGATTTATCGCGATGGTAATCATTAAAAGGTTAAATCTGTAACTATCTGCTATATGCATTTCTTACTCAGCCCAATGAAGTAATGGAATAATTCACACACTGACACCGATATCGGCACGATATCTACCAGCGAAGACAGTGCGGGGTGAGAGTAGCGGGCATTCTTTCACTTGAGCAAACTTTATCACACTGCCGACTTCGAGACGTCAATACTTACTAGTGTGCTTGTTTGTCGCGTCGCGATGGTCATCGATATTCACCAATATCATGGGGCCGGTAATAATTGTACCTATCGCTATCGAATCGTGTTGGTATCGTTATCTGATAATGTGAAAACAAAACGACATTTTATGTAATAATCTTAGTTTACTCCACCGTAGACACCATAAAAAGTAAACATAAGGAAAAAAATTGACCTAAGAAAAACTAATTAAGTTGATCAACTGCAAATATTTTACACTGTGGCATGGATTTTCTGTGAAATCGTCGGCGGCGCGTCGTAAATAAACACGTCGCGCTGCATTTGGGGTAGGCGGAGGTAGCGTTTCAAAGGCCTACAGGCCCGAATAACCTGGCCTTAAACACTTACGTAAAATAACAAATATAGTGCCTTTCTGCTTAAGCAGTGAGGTTGGCTCATTTTAGGCGTAGAAGCACGTGGTGGCAATGTCAATATATTTATAAACCCTCATTGTAAAAAGGTAGGGTGGAAGTTTTTTTTGTATGAGACGACTACCAAACTGAACGTCGACGAACCGAAATACGACAAGATTTTATTTCGACAATACGGAACACGACAAGTCTTCATTTCGACAATACATTAGTTCGAAATTTCTTTACTCCGGCACTACTGTACTCCGACAAAGCGTTTCTGCGACGTGACTTAACTACGAAACGATGCGACTTCGACGACATACTTCTTCGACATCAATGCTAATCCGACATGAGCCGATTTCGACATACTCTAACTCTATGCTGCAAATCGACAATATCTTAAATCGACACGACGCTACTTTGAAATTATTAACTTAAGGTATTTCGAATTAATTTATTGTCGAAATGAAGACTTGTCGGAGTTCCGTATTGTCGAAATAAAAATCTTGTCGTATTTCCGTTTGTCGAATTTCAGTTTCGTAGTCATTTTAGATTCTTTATAAAATAATTTTGTAGGCACCTCGTCATTACGATAAAAGAGAGAAATTGGCTTGGATTTAATATTTCACTATTAATATCGTCTAGTAAAATGTCGAAAACTAAAGTTAGGTATTACTTTTATTATTCGTTTTTAGGGTTCCATACCTCAAAAGGAAAAAACGGAACCCTTACACTTCGTTGTCTGTCAGTCTGTCAAGACCCTTTTTCTCAGGATCGCGTGGAGGCATAACGTTTGAATTAATATCAAATACAGTATATGGTCCCTTTGAGTTTTGAGATACTCGCAAGTAAATCAAAACCTATAGAGTACTTCCCGTTGACATACAATCATGAAATTTGGCAAGAAGTAAGGTCTCACAGCACAAGTAAAGGAAAAAGTCGAAAAATCGTTAATTTGTAGTTTTATCACAAAAAAATCAAACTTAAATTTGCAGTTAAAGAATTGACCGTGACGTAATGTATGGGAGAACATGTTTTTAAACTACAATGTTAAGTTTGTTTTTGGGATAAATTCTTTTTAACTATACGGAACCCTTCATTGTGCGTGGTCTGACACGCATTTGGCCGGCTTTTCTTTTGCCGCTCAAAAAATTGCTTATTGTGTCGCTAAAATGATTAAATTAAATAGAACATAAATAGGAATGGTAATAATAGAATTTTTTATCAAAAATAAACTACATTCTAGTCGAAAACATGAATAACGCAACAGATACTGCGTGCGTGATGTACTTAGAACAAAAGTAGACTTATAAATAAAATTGATACCATAGCAACGTTTGTAATATACTTTTGCTTTTTTCGGCCTGTGCGCCTGTATCTAATCTCAATAAGGAACTCAGTATACTTATTTACTTTTATCCAATAAAGAAATGAAATTCTCGTAGAAGTCGTCCGCTTTAGGCAGGATCCGCTTTTTTATTAAAGGTCACTGAGTAATTGAGTATATTCAAATTGAATTCTGATAAAAATATATATCACAGAATAAATCTAGACATGATTGGCGTTAACAGAAACGAATTGCGTAAAAGGAAGATCACAGCGGTTATAATAAAATTGAAACGTGCGGCTGTTCGTAGTAATAGTGAACGAGCTTGTTCTAGAAAGTACTGTCACCATACCTTATTATTGTTGTCACCAAGCATCGTAGTTGTGTTCCAGTCCTGTGATTATAGGCACACTAGATATTAAGCTTCGTCACTTGGATGGCAACACATGTCAACAAAATATGTCCTGAGGCGACGATGAACACTTATCAACAGAAGGGACGTCACCTAATTTATTTATTTATTTAACCTTTTATGTACACACAAATAAACAGCCAACAGAAAGGAACAGATACGTACAAAGGTGATGCTTATTTCAAAAGAAATCTCTTCCAGCATACCTGCGATAGGACAAAGTATAAAAAGAGATGTAGACAACGTGTGTAAGATTAGAAGAGAAAATAAAATACTTATAATCCAAAAAACAATTATCTCATTAAATAAAATATATAATAGGTATATACTTAGATACATGCATACATACATACTACTAAAATAAATATCACTATAATAACTAACAACTATGACGATGGGAAAGATCTATATTATCCTTATTTCCCAGTTAATAAAAAACAAACTGGCTGGTCCACCGGACGCAGGTTTTCAAGTAGCATTTCATAGCGAATTGTCAATAAAAACGAAGAAGAGAGAGAATCGATCTCTTAATAAGGGATTTTACGACCATGGAATTAATCCTGTCTACGTCAAACCAAGTTTATTAAGCAAGGCTTAGAGGCTTAGATTTCTAGACTCAGGTTTGTTTATACTTTGATGTTCGACGGAAATTATAGCGGCTCTTCTAGTTTTATTGGATTTGCCCCCGTTTCGCAAAGTAAATTTGAGTGACATCAATCCGATTCTTTTAAAACTTTCGTTTACACAGATTTGTCGATAGTGCGAAAAATTGTTCTATTTTTTTTTTCGAGCAAGCACTCTATCAATCTTTGTAAGGATCTTTTTGAACCTTCACATTCGATTTTCAAAACTTTACTAATGCGTCGAAGTAAGAAAATTACAAAGAGATTGTTTGAAATAAGTTTAGCGTTCTCGACTGTCATTACTACGACTCTAAGGTCCGTATTACAGAAGGAAACTCAAGCACTGATCTTTGTTTAAATCTAGTTTCAACCAATCAAATGGCTTGAATCTAGTTTTAAGTAATGCTTGAGTATTGAGTGACGTTCTGTAATACGAGGACTACTTTCAATCGATAGTGACTCAACAATAAACTTAAAAGGGGAAATATTGTAGTTTGTTAGAATAAGAGCTGCTACGATTTTTAAATTTTGCAAAGATTGCAAATAGGTAGAATGGTAAATTGAATGTTAGTTACCAAGTACTAACCCGCAACTTCGTCAGCGTAAAAAGTTTTAAGCGGAGAAAATGTATAATTTACTTATTCATATCTAGTATCAAATCTTTTTAGCCGTCTGATACAAAAGTAAATTAATCACAACACAACGGCATCTAAACATTCAAACATCAAAATTTTCACATTTACATTAAAATAATTCAAACGATTGAATAGATATTTATTAAGATGATAAACCATTAATCAGTGAGTATATGGAACTTGGTTTTAACCAACTATTCCGGAGTTTCACAATTAATTAGTTATTATAGGATATTATAAAACAATAAATTTACAAGAATATACTAACATTTAGCCAGTTTAACCTCAAGAAAGAAACAAATTGTTTGTAGGCTTATGAGATCCTTCGCGATGTAACTTATAGTTTTAGGTCATATTAAAGGCCAGTATATCCTAGGGATATTTAAGAAATACTAAGTTCAGTAAGTGTGACGACCTTAGTCAAGTATATCTTTTAGACAGACTAAAAAAAAGGGCGCCGCGAAAACAATAAAAAATGTTTTGACAAGACAAACTCTTCTGTCAACAGTAGACAAAAATATTTTAACTCTGAAGTCTATTTGAAGCTCCAATATATCTTTCCAAATAACAACAAGATGAGCCATTAAAATATTTATAAAATTTCCCTCCAGTTTCCGACGCTTTTATCGTTGACAGACTTTGTTAATTCAATTTTTTTTTGTAATAAATTCCCTTGACAGCTTTTTCGTGTTATTTTTGAACCTGACATTTGCATAGGAGTCATAAGGGGTCATTTGGTAGCAAATGACCTCTCCTACATCATCTTATTGCCGACATATTACTAATACCCTGGTATCACAGGTAGCAAAGTTTAACAAGGTACGAGAGATAAGATTCCTTTCCATCTAAGTTAGGAGCGCGAAGCTTTAGTATTTATTTAACTATAGAAGGCTGGCATTGTGTCGAACTACTTTTCGCTTGTTATAACAAAAAACCTTGATAATAATATTAAAATTTATTTATTTGTGACACTTAGGTATAATGTTGTGATAATGATGATAAAAAATAAAATAAAAAAATTGTATCATTATGCGCTGCCTTGCAAGGCGTACAAATATTGTTTGGTAAGCTGTACCAGGTAGCTGGTATAGCCTATATAATTATGAAAGTAACTCTCTTAAATATTTAGCAATAAAATAAACGTAAACAAAACAATACAAATTAAGGTAACAATTAAAAGCTACATAAACTAATTAACTAAAGTAAGTAGGCAACAAATACATCTGGAGAATAAGGCATAACGGTTTTTATTTGTCTTCTAATTATTTATGGTGTATTAAGCTTTCTGTTTTAGGAACTTATGGAGTGTTTTTTTTTTAAAATTCTGTCTTTTGAAGCTTTTATAGATTTAGGTAGTTTGTTAAATATTTTTGGAGCCATTCCTAGAAAACTTTTAGAGAAACAGGGCGGTTTGGTGAGACTTAAGTGCACTTTGATGGCGTTTAGTGGATAGGGTTTCAAATTGGTTATGGTTCTTTTTGATAAACATGACCACTTCATAAAGGGACTGGACTGGATGGACTATATTGTTGTCCGAAGTAAATAAATAAATAAAACAAAATAAATATTGAAGGACGGAAGTGTTAATAATTTTAAAGTAACAAAAAATGGTTTGCAACTATCAGTATTTTGGATCATGCATATTATGTATCTAGGTAATGTAACTTAGATTGTTTGGATACTAACTTGTTATTATAACTTTGTGTAACTCCTCACGTTTGAAGGTTACCACTTATACGGACGACTTAATAAATTGGTACCATGGTATTGGTACCTCAGCAATGGGGTACCATTGCTGAGGTATTTGTAATTTAGTATGCGTGGGTGGTACCCAATTTAATGAAGGTGCCTGTTAATTCCACAGTTCAATTTAAGGTACGCATAGTGTAGGTATAATATTTCTATGCCTAACTCTTTAAAAGTCCCAAAAAACATGGAAAATATTTAAATAACATATTTGCACACGTTTTCCATAACGAAGATCCGCACCCTAATTACGTACCACGCTTTTAATCGCAATCCGAAAGTTTTGAAGGTTATTGCTAATCCATTGCTTCATAGGTTTGACAAATTCGTCTGCTCAGCAACGTAAATAACGCAATGAACGTGGGTGAACTGCCAAAATGAAACCCATTGCGATCAATTGTCCTTGACCAAAATAATTTTGTTCGTAATACCTACTAAGTTTTCTTGTCTTCGTAAACTCTACGTAATCTTTCCCATAGGAAGCTCATTTGTAATCCTATTAAGGTGATTGCGCAGTAGAAGCCCACAAAAATCAAATTTTCTTGCGTTTTTTAGCAATTTGCAGGTCAGTGTCAGGTTGTATCTTGATTAAAATATTGCGAGCTGGGGTTCGGGATAAATAAATTTATGCCAGATTTACACCAAAAACACACTATATTTAAATAATCACAAATACAATAATCAGAAACTTTAAGCAGAATCACCTGAAGTAGTCATTGTCAGTAGTCATTTGTAGTTCGCTGTTAGTTCGCTGTAGTTCACTGGTGTTCACTGTATCGCATTCCTAGCTGAACTGCCATACACCGTTTCGTTTGTCGTTTTTGTGAGTGGCATCTCGCAGTTGACCACTGGGGGTTGAGACTGCTTAACCGAGCGTTTCCTGTGGGAGCTTTAAGCGAACTTAAAGCCTCCGGCCAGGGCTTACAAACTAAGGTTGCCATACACCGCTGGCAACCCTCTATTTATATGACGAGTGTAAGCTTCTCGAAAGTTCGAGGTCATAATTCGAAAATATTCTAGTACTTATAGGAATGATCTAGAATACTGCAAAATGACACTTAACCACCTAAACCGTTCTGGAAGGGTTTAGAAGGTTCTAGAAAACTCCGTCAAGAATCGACGTTTTCGTGTAGTTCTGCTACTCGATAACAGATGGCGTTAGCGTCTAGGTAACAATATGATTCGCTACTCTACTAAATATTTATTTACACAAATTATTACCACAAGAATTATTAATACATAAGTCAGAATTGTTCTCTTTTGATCTGATTTCGGAAATCATGACATTTTAGAACAAAGCTAACAAAGAGATGTATTGATGATTCAAGAATCATCAATACATCTCACAAGTGGTTATAATTATGTAAGCACATATTTGTTACTGACGCGAATCATATTGTGATCGAGATACAATATTACACTAACTTGCTAATTGCAAATAACGCAGGAAAATTTGATTATCGTGGGCTAGCCTAGCGCGTTATTACTTAAAAGCCCGATATTTCCCAACGGCAAATTCTCGAGAGCCTTTGAGTTTCCAAAAAATTGAATTTCGCGAGCTACCACTGCGCAATCACCTTAAGTACTCCTTTCTTTTATAGAACCCAAACCACGTCCGTGGTTAGTTAACATTTCTCGGAATGTTCAGGAAAACGACGCATTTCGTTCGTTACATTGTCAAGGAGACATTTTAAGAACCACGCTTTATTTTGATTGCTTTTGATACTGGACAAATAACTAAATTGCCTTTCGCAGCTTTTAAATATTTCTCTCTGAGGGAGGGAAATATTTCTCAAGCCGAGAAAGCCTTTTAAAAAATACCTTCAGCACCTAGGTATTCACCCTAAACTCGAGAATGTGCTCCCCTATTCGAGGGTGACTACGACTCGTAACTACTCGTAATAATCTTAGTAATATACTGTATACAAAATATTTACTCCCTTATTCATAAAAAGACTAAAACGCTCTACCAAGTTAAAATAGTGTTTTGTCGTTTTCTTACAAACGCATATCATAATTCGAAAGAAATTGACAAAACACTATTTTAACTAAAATAGGTTTGTTGAGCGTTTAATAGTTTTTTAATTTATGAATAAGACTCAGTTTGACCGAAGGCGAAGCCCGGAGGGGGAGCAACTGCACCCCTGTATACGCGCCTGCCGAGAATTGTAATGAAAATTTTTATACGATGCCTCTTTTACATACCTAATGTTATTCGCAAAATTATTTTCATCTTTTATTCATTCATTTGAATTCAAAAATGTAGATGATCATAATTCAAAGATCGCAGAGATATAATAATATAATCAATATTATTATCTCAATATAATTTTTTTCGTGGTCAGAAATGTACGTGTAAAGTCCACCATATTAAATTTAGGGAGAAGTTATATAGCCTATGTGACCCGGAACATTATTACGAATCTATTGATACCTCATTCATTAAAATCGGTTCAGTAATTTAGGCGCTACGGTGGAACACACGTAAATACATACATATTTACATTCATACATAGACTGCTAAAATCATAACCCTTCTTTTTGGCTTTGCCATAGTCGGGTAATTACAAGGTCGATTCAAACAAACTGAATTTATTTATATATACGTTATTGTACACCACAAAAAACTTTTTACAAAAAAAAAAAAAAAAACAATCGACTTCCGAAATTAAAGTTATTTTTCACTTCGTAGTATTTTTTTAGAAGTCGGTTGTTTTATTTTTCACTTTTTAGTGGGTCAGTCTGTAATTTATCTAAGTAACAACAGCCTAATGTCAACTGCTCATCAACTTTTATAAAATATTGCTTTTCCCGATACAAGGACGTTAATTGTTGAGGAGTTCTCCCAGTAAGGAACCAGGAGAACTGGAACTGATAGTAAAGTCACCATCAGCTCCTCTTCTACATATGTATTGTGACGAGCATAAATTGCTTAGCAATAATCAAATCGCAACCCGTGAAATACGTATTATTGAGTAGTTCCGACGGCCATCTGTGGTCTTCCTCATCAGTTCCACTTCACTAAATGGTGCTTTCCGGAAGCAAATGCACGAGTTCCTATAAAAAATACCCAAATCACTATAAAATAGCCTAGCCCAGCCTATAAAATTTGAAGGTTCCCCTCGATTTCTCTGGGATGCCATCATCAGATCCTGGTTTCCTTGTCATGGTACCACCCTTGGAATATCTCCTTTCCAACAAAAAAAGAATCATCAAAATCGGTTCACGAAGTCATCCGCGAACACACATAAAAAAAAATATATTTATACGGTCGAATTGAGTAACCTCCTTTTTTTGAAGTCGGTTAAAAATACATAACAAAAAAAGAAATAATTAAACACCACAAAATATACAATGGGCGGCCTGAATATTTATTACGTTCGCCTGGTTTTTATGATACGACGGGCTGTTACAGATAACCGCAATTCGCATCAATATAACGACTGCCACTTATTATTGTATCTCGTCGTAAAAGATCCTATTTCAACACAATCTGTGACAAATTGTACAAATAACTGTCTGTAACTATAGTCAAACAAAAATTCGATATTGGCAACATTAAAAATCTTATTGCTTTTGTTATGTTCCTAGAGATCTTTTACTATTTTTAACCGACTTCAAAAAGGAGGAGGTTCTCAATTCGTCGGAACCTTTTTTTTTTTTTATGTATGTTCCCCGATTATTCGAAGATGGCTGGACCTATTTGGATTTTTTTGTTTTATTCGAGAGGGTCATCACAGTTGGTCCCATATAAAATTGATTAACTTTAGAAATAGAATAGAACAGAATGCTTTGGTAGTTTTTGAGTTAGCTTCAATAATACGTATTTTTTCCCATTTTTATATTGATGATGTTCTAGTTTGTTTTGCAGATAGTGGTATTAGAATTTGTGTGGGGTAGGTACACAACTAAAAAGTGAAAAATAAAAACTGGCAAAACCGAAAATACCATTTAACTAGACACCGACTTCCGAAATTAAAGTTTTTTTTCACTTTGTAGTGTTGTTTTTGGAAGTCGGTTGTATTTTTTTGTAAAAAAGTTTTTCACAATTTCAATCGAATCGTCTCGTTTACATGAGTTGATTCTCCTGGCCGTAGAAAGAAGAGAATGTCCATGTGAGAGTGATTTATCGTTCTCTCTGTTTAGATACTTACACGAATTTTTTCCGATTTCGCCATTTTACGTGATTTTACAGATGTGATTTTACAGTTATTATATAATACTTTATTTCTATAAGTTACGCACAACATGAAATATCATTTTAATTATGATTTGAATAATGTATGAGCTACTTTTTCATTTTAATTATTTAATTTTGATTAATCGACCTAAACCAACGACTGTTTTGTGAATTTTTGCTGTAAGAGGTCTAGAATATCACAAATTTATTAATCGTTTTGACTTCTAAATGATATGGAAAAATTACAATGTATTTTTTTAAAAGGTTTTACAATATATGAATTACTTTTTACCACTTTCATATAAAATTTTTAAGTAAAAAAATATTTAACTTAGTCAATTTTTAGAGAAAATTTGCAAAGAATTGCTTTTGATTTCGGCTACTTAAAACTCTTGTTTATAAAATTAACACAACAGAAATAAACTTCAGTTCAAAATCAATCCATTTCATGAAAAAAAAATTTGAAACATTTGGCATTAAAAACTCTATTAAAACAATTCTCGCATTATAAACTGGACGCAAAATAAAAAAAGTAGCTCATTCATTAATCATAATTGAAATGATCTTTCAAGTAGGGCATTAAAACTTATAGAAATACAGTATTTTAACTGTAAAATGATGTCTGTAAAATCATGCAAATCAGCGATATCGGCAAAATTAGCATACGGCCTCTTAAAACTAAAAGTATAACTGTCTTAATAGAAAATATTTAAACACCATGCTCAACGCGTGTCTTATGTTTTTTTATGTATGGAGTTTGACGTAAGACACGCGTTGAACATGTGTTTAAATCTTTTGCAGTAACACCGTAGATGTTCTATAAGTTTCATAATTCCTATCGATAATTTAGAAGGAAATCGCTTTTGAATTCTATAGTGTCTGTATGAAATGATAAAGCGTTTGCAAGCTTAGCCTGACAAAGGACTGAGAGTTGGATAGTACTTTAGTGGAAGGAACCTAATCTTCTTATATCGAATCGGTATTGAAAAAAAAAGGGGAAGGTATTGAGTCATCATCCATTTATTCCAAAATGGCGGTAAATAATATTTTAGTTTTACAATATTTTTGTTTTACAGTGTTTTATTTTGCAGTGCAGTTACTATTTGATATTGCTGTTTTTGCTGCAAACCTGTAATTTCAAAGGTTATTTTTTAAGAGATGTTGCTTTTTTTTTGTTACAAAACAAAGAAGCTTATTTGACAATGAAATACTTTGCTTTTATGTGACTCAATTGATAGTTTTATCCACTTCAATACATCTTAAAATGACATCAATAGTACCTACGTTGACTTAAAACTAAGTTGCGTTTAATTATTCGCCCGTTAACTTACGTATGTGTAAGTTGATGTAGGTACATCACAACAACATTTTGACATTTTCTGCGCCCAGAAAAAGAAAAAGATACATCAAAACAGGAATTAAAGTTGGGCACACAACATAGATACACTCCACATGTTCACTTCATTACTTTCCCTTTGAATAGACAGAATGTCTTCCTGTTCGTTAACTTAATTCTACAGAAAAGAGCCGGCAACAAACTTAGTTGGAAACTTGATAATAAATTGGATTACATTAGCGCACAAATCCAATATTTACTATCAAACCTCTCGAACGAACGATCTGCGTCTATAATGTAGGTATCTAAACTACACTTCTGGACACATCTTTTGGCCCACCTTGTATTTTCAGTTTCGTTTGGTCCTAGCTAAAATTTTATATTAGGTCGAGCAAAAAGTTTTTATGTAGTTTTGAACCTGGCACATTCACAATTTCATTCAATAGTCTTTTTTGGAATTTCGAACACAGAATTTAAAGAAACAAAAGTCAATTTGGAGTCTGTTTGTTGATATCAAACAATCGAATACTAAGAAAACTTGGTTTTATTGGTTTACTTGGATTTAATTCTTGAAAAAGTGATTGATATCTTTGGTTTTGCAACAAACATTACTTATTCTTAACATTAAGGTGAGGTTCTATCAATAATCTACGGATACTTCACCTGAAGTCGCCGCCCAAGCTGTGGCACTTATTCAGGCCGGACACAGCCAAAGAAACGTGAGTGCTCAACTTAATTTAAGTCGATCTGCGGTCCGAAATGTTTATCGGAGGTACCTAGAGACTGGCGGCTTTGTTCGTCGCCAAGGAAGGCCACGATCTCGGGTCACAACTGAAAGGCAGGATCGATTCATCGTGACGACCAGCTTGAGAAATCGTCACCTTACCTCCATTGAGATACAAAACCAACTTCGCGACTTCCACGGAGTATCTGTGAGCGCTCGAACTGTTCGGAGAAGGTTAAAAGAACGCGATATGGTACCACACAAGCCAGCTAATGGCCCCAAACTAACGCGAGCCCACCGAACAGCGCGCCTTCATTTCGCACGCAGTCATTTAAATTGGACACAGCAAGATTGGAGCCGTGTACTCTTTTCTGATGAGTCTAAAATTGTGTTATATGGCAATGATGGAAGGAAGAAGGTCTACCGACGTAAGGGAGAGCGTTTCGCACAATGCTGCTTTGAAGAGAGGGTTGCTTATGGCGGTGGCTCATGGACTGTCTGGGGCGGTATATCCGCGAGCGGCAAAACTCAACTTGAGGTTGTTAAAGGACCACGGCTGCCAACATTAAATGCTGAAAAGTACATTCGTGAGTGCTTAGAACCTCACGTGATATCATACGCGGACTATGTGGGCCCAAATTTCCTTTTTATGCATGATAATGCAAGAGCCCATGCGGCCGGCATCGTCAGGGAATATCTTCGGGATGTGAACATCACAGTTATGGACTGGCCAGCCAGAAGCCCAGACATGAACCCCATTGAGCACATGTGGGACGAGCTAAACAGACGTGTTAGGGCTCGTCAGCCAGTTGCCCAGACGATGCAGGAGTTGAAAACTGCCATAGAAGAGGAATGGGAGATGATCCCTCAAAATTTCATAGAGCGGTTGATAAACTCTATGCCTAATTAACAGTAATTTAAACAATAAATAATAAATAAAAAATAATAATATATAATAATTTAATTTATTTTAATTTAGTTATTGTAACAGTAATTTAAATGGTGTGCATAATAAAGAGTATTCTATTCTATTCTATTCTATTCTAATCGTATGAGAGCTGTGGTAGATGCCCATGGAGGCAACACGCGTTATTAAATTAAACCTTTATTTGATAAAACATGTTTTTTATTCAAAAATCAATTGCCTTTAATAAGGCGCATATCCGACTTGTTAGGCGTAGCTCCATGTCGTATGGTATTCTGAATTCAAATTTAAAACAATACGATCGAAAAAGATGGTAAGATGTATCAGGTTTAAAACTGCATCAACAGTTTTTGTTCAATCTAGCAATCATATTTCGGTAGGGGCCATCGAAACCTAAACTCTAAGGTGGGCCAATAGATGTGTCCAGAAGTGTAATATTATAAAGCTAGAGTTTGTTTCTTTGTTTGTATATTTGAACGCGCTAAACTCTGGAACTGTCAGTCGGATTTGAAAAAACCTTTTTTCATTTGATAGCTCAGTTCTTGTGGAAGGCTATTGGCTATATAACATCACGCTGAGACCCTCAGGAGACGAGCAAAAAGAAAAAAAAAGTCGAAAAAAACGCTTAACAAAATCGAAGTTACTAAAAACTTTTTTACAAAAAAAAAAACAACCGATTTCAAAAAAAAATACTACAAAGTGAAAAATAATTTTAATTTCGGAAGTCTGTGTTTTTGGATCTGTATTTTAGCTTTTTGCCACCGACTTCCAAAATTAAAATTATTTTTCACTTTGTAGTAATATTTTTGAAGTCGGTTGTTTTTTTTTGTAAAAAAGTTTTTTATTTTTCACTTTACTGGATCAGTCTGTAATTTATCTAAGTTACAATAGCCTAATGTCAACTGCTCATCACCTTTTACAAAATATTGCTTTTCCCGATACAAGGACGTTAATTGTTGAGGAGTTCTCACAGTAACGAACCAGGAGACTGGAACTCTGATGGTGAAGTCACCATCAGCTCCTCTTCAACATAATGTATTGTGACGAGTATAAATTGCTTAGCAATAATCAAATCGCAACCCGTGAAATATGTATTATTGAGTAGTTCCGATGGCCATCTGTGGTTTTCCTCATCAGTTCCACTTCACCGAATGGTGCTTTCCGGGAGCAAATGCACGAGTTACTATAAAAAATACCCAAATCGCTATAGGTGTGCCTATTTCTCTGGGATGCCATCATCAGTTCCTGGTTTCTTTATTATGGTACCACCCTTGGGGTATCTCCTTTACAACAAAAAAAAAAAAAGAATCATTAAAATCGGTTCATACACGACGAAGTTTTCCGCGAACTCACATAAAAAAAAGTAAAAAAATATATACGGTCGAATTGAGAAACCTCCTTTTTTTGAAGTCGTTTAAAAAGAGCCGGCACGAGCAGGCCATGCGATGCGACGGGGTGGGTCGGGGAACAAGAAATTTCACGCGGACGAAGTCGCGGGCAGATACTTAATATATTTTACTTTGATGTATTTTCTAGATTATCGTTTGCCTTTAAGTTAATTTAAGCCGAGTCTGCGTTTGTCCTTATGCTTTTCTCTTATCGGCAGGGTCTATAAATATGTGAATAACTCAGGTTAGCGGGACGGGATGCGCCATTACAGCATTATTATACATTATTAGCATGATTACCCAATTATAGATTAACATATCACACTACGAGTATTTAAATTGTAAACGCTAGTATGTGATCAAACTAAAATATTTTCGAAGTCACTTTATATTCGTTAGATACGATCGCGATGCAATAAACTTACACAGAAACTTTAATTTATCGATGTTTGCTAAGTTCTGGTCGTCTCTAATCAAGATATATTTTCAAATTCAAAATTCAAATTCAAAAATTTTATTTCGAGCAAAGACTCACATAGGGTTAGTAACATTGTTCCTTAAAACTATGTGTTATTAAACAACACGAAACGACGGCACATGTAACTGACAGCAGTGGATTATATACGGACGGTCCACTCTGTCAGCAATCATTTTCAGAACCCTGTTAGGGCTAGCCATGACTCGAGCTACCATGGATGCTGCGCGCTTGCGCATTATTGTGTAAAAACAATCTACACGCGCCGCCGCAAACATCCCTGACGCACTACAACGCCATGGCAACCCCAACAGTTTTCTGAACGCATTATTAAATTGGACACGAAGGGCTCCGTACGACGCCCGCGAATACTTCTCCCACAAGCTGCACGTGTAGAATGTTGTACAGAATGCTCTAAAAAGCGTCACCTTTACGTCTGCAGTACAACGTGCAAACCTGCGGGCCAAAAATCAATTCAATCAATCAATCAAATCAATTCAATTTTTGAAGCAAAAAATATTTCAAACATATTTCATAGAAACAGAAAATATCTAACAAAGTTGTTTGAACTTTTTTGTTACCTTTTCTAATTATGTTTGACGAGACTTGATTGTGATAGAAAGATAGATCATTAGTTAATCTGATAAACTAACATTGCTACGAATTTCGTAGCTTCGTAGGCTTCGCTACACGTAGCAGCTACGATATTCGTAGCACAACTTCATAGCAGACTACTTGACATCTTCAGTGGGTTTCGTAATGGTAGTTAAAGCGAGTAGTGCTGCCAACTAGCGCCACCATTGAGAAAAAAATCATAAGTCTGGAGATATGGAACATTTTGAAATTTCCTATGCTCACATTTTTAGTCAGATGAGGTAGAATTTTTAAAATCAAAAACCTCCTGCGTACTTACTTAGCATAGTGTTGTTGCCATACTTATGTATGTATCGTTCTTGAATACGGGCCTTAGTTGAATAAGGTCGACTGTATAATGATAATTTAAGCCATTTTATGGGTCAAGGGCACGAAGATGATGATTACTTTAAACAGTGCGTGTAAAAAAGAAAACGTGCAGCCATTTAGTTATTTGTTAGACAGGCTTTCGACAATTTTCCTATTGAATTGAAGGGACGACATTAATGTCATATGTAGATTGGGCCTTTTTTTCCATGACTGTCCCCAATGACCCATTGAGTTTGAAAATATAAAAATGGAATGGGTCCCGCCTGCTTTCAACTTTTATTTGATTTAAAATGGGCTTGTTTTTAGCTTTTCAGTCTTTTTTAACTTAAGTGTTTTACCGCAGTCGGGTTTTTTTGTTTTTTAATTACTTTTTTATTTCCAGCTTTTTAGTTTACAAATGTGAAAGATTTCGCAGACGATTTAGTTCTTGCAAGGAGTTTTGGTCGTGAGGGTTATTTAAAAGCTTTTTTGGATTAATACATGTTTTTTACGATTTGTCACTCCGAATTACTTTTAACCATATAAGTTGTATATATTTTTGTAATCACCTTTTAAAACCCTTCATTTTGATATCCCGCTCGATGGTATTAGAAGAAAAAAAAATGTTGAACTCCAAAATATGGCACTCCAAATCCGCCATTTTACTTTGTTTTTGATTTTAATGTAGCCAGTGACACTCGCGCTACCAAGACAAATTTAAAGACGCATAATTTATCCAAATACGTTCATTTGTTTAGGAGTTACGAGGGAACAAAGATACGGACATACACACATACTTACATACATACTTACATACAGGTCAAACACATAACCCTCCTTTTGGGCTTCACCGCAGTGGGGAAAAATAAGCAGGTGTGAATTTGCAAGTGTCAAGGATGTCTGTAACAAGATTTACTGGGTCGTACGAGGACAGACATAATAACAAAAGCCTATATCGATAGATTTGTTATTATTTCTGTATTATGAGAAACAATATTGAATTTAGCACACATTGACAACAGATCTAAAGCCTATTTCGAGGGTATTTGTTGTAGGTTATTTATAAAAAATCTTTTTGCTTGACCCGCGACATGAATAGCAAAAAAAATCTATTCAATCAGATTTGAGTTTACATATAAATCTAAATATGTAGTCTAGTATATTAAATTATCCTCTAACATATGAGGCACCTGAATTCGATAATAGAAATCTATTCATTCTGTGAGCTAGGATTGAACTGCCTAGATATAGCCTATATAGTGAGTTCTTCAACAACAATATCTAAATACAATTTACATAATAATTCTATTTGTACAGATTGGATTTTACCGAAAATATGGTTGTTATTATGTCAGAACCTCGCTTTTTTTGTCTGATATTCCTAGAAAATCTCGTTTAAGGATTTATAATCTGTTAGTTTCGGGTAGGGCCACTGCGATGGCGACGCTTGTTAAAAATCTCGGTCTGATAAACAGATATCAGACTCTTCACTCGAGTGAATGGTTCACTTGATTAAATGTTTACTTTTGTTTCATTCCACTTACACACGACACCAACAAAATTACATAATTATGAATGATGAACGTTTATCTGTTCCTTTCATTTAATGTTTCGATCATTCGTTAGCTACTCGCGTGTGCCGCCCCGGCGGCGGAAGCCCGGGTCAAGTGTCCCGGAACATTTTTTTCCGGAGCCTCACTACAGCAAGTTCTTTCATTTGATATCACTCGGTATAGTTTAGACCACAGACTTCTTATAGGTTTTACTGTAATCTACTGGTAAAGAACTATTTTCTGTATTTTTTTTTTTTAATTTTGGTCCCAGCAGTTTCGGAGACCCCATATTCAAAATTCACTTTCGCGTTTGGATTACAGAAATTCATATGTGTACCAAATTTCAACTCACAGCCAATTTGCTCCAAATCTAATGAACCAAACAAAAATTGGCTGTGACAGACGGACAGACAGACAGACACACGAGTGATCCTTTAGGAGGCTACCGTGCGCAGTGGCGCCCTCATCGTTTGTTTGGTTATTTCTTTTATTTTTGAATGAAAATTTAAAACGGAGCTTTCTCCGATTTAACGATTATAATAAAACTTAACAACATAAAGCACGGACAGGAAAAAAAGAAGGACTCCACGCCACGCATATCGAAAGTGAAGCACAGTAAGTATGCCGGGACCGTTTGTACAAACATGCGCCTCACGCACACATTTACATCATAGTATGCCGACCGGCCAGGCGGCCGCTATTACGTGACATGACGGCGTCTTAGTCAAATCACGCACACATAGATCGGTACGGTACGGTGTTTCACTTTCGATACGTGTGGAGCGGAGTCCTTTTTTTTCTAGTCCGTGACATAAAGGTACTCTTTGTAATAATCATAACGTATAGTCTTGTGGAGCACATCTATTCCGGCTTATTTTCTGCATTTTCATTCTAAAATAAAAGAAATAACCAAACAAACGATGACGGCGCCACTGCGCGCTCGGAAGCCTCTTAAGGGTTCCGTTTTTTCATTCGGCCGTACGGCACCTTAAATTGAACCAAAAGTGTCTGAAATCTGCTTTAGTACTGTACAGGCCCGGTACTGGCAGGTCCTTTACTGCGGGGTAACAAATAAGTAGAACGAGGTCGGGAGACGAAAGGCTTATGCCGTAATATTTATAATAATAACTTAATAACTCTATTCCAAGATAAAAGTATATCACACTGCCTAAGCGGAGCCCTAGCTAAAATCTATCTGTCATCCTACAAAGTAAAAACGAGGTTTGTTTTTCTTTCTAGAGCACATTCAATATTTGAATGATTGAATGTCAGCCAGTACATCATTGTCGAGGCTTGACCAAAGCATCAAACCTCTACAGTACCTACAATACGTAAAGGCCTTTGATGGTATCTCAATAAGTAGGTACTATAACAGAAATCTGTTTAGCCCATCAATAAGGACTAAATATAACCTTCAGAAAACTTCATTTACATCCTAATCCTAACTAATATTAGGATTAGGTTCACTTATACTTACCTATACAAAGTAAGTTTGTTTGTTACCTTTTCACGCTGAACCGATCATCCTGAAATTTTGCATATACATTGTCAGGTACAGAAACGGTCATAAGGTACCTCATCCTCATCCCGAAAAAAAGTATTGTTCCCGAGGAAAACAACAATAACGTTCTTATGATAATAGATGGCGCCACGTGTCTTTCGAATCATGATTGAATTATACTACATATTACAAGCAGAGTACAACCCGAATTGATTGCCCAATTCTAAACTAACGCGAGCGAAGCCGCGGGCAAAAGCTAGTACAATATAAATCTCAGAATCTTTGTTCCATTCCGATTAGAGATTTGACGAGTGATTAATTACAGAAACGTAATCGTCTTAACTCGTATCGTGTCTAATCAAGTAGGCGTCACAGACAGGCGATGCTAATGAAGTTAGTTTTACTGGCTTAGGCAGCTGGATTGAATTGTTTTAGTCTTAGTAATTAGCACTATATTAAGACCTATTATTTATGGTCTACTCTGGCTACCATCTTCTTCATTTGGTCGTGAGTTGTTGAGGTATAAGGACTCCTCGGGAACTCATGTTTTCGATTCTGTATCCCTTGCCGCACGGGGGCAACATGCTACAGCCACAAAACGCCGCCACCTGTAGCTGAAAGCGGCTACTAAGTAGCGGAAGTGCGCGACAGACACTTGTGGTCGGTGTTCGACACGAGAGGTTGGTAATACTTTTATTTGTGTTAGCGTTTAGTGGTCTGTGGTGGACACACGAAGCGAGAAGCGGTCCATCGTGGCGTGTAGCGACCACCGGCGTTATCCGTGTGCGGCGAGTTCATATAAAATCTATGACAACTATAGTCTGCAGGTCGCTGCCAGCGTTTTGTGTGTGACCGTGTGCGGTAAGGCTACTATAACATTGTCTCGTGTTCGTGTCAATGTAAGTCAAAGGTCGTCTCGAGCTTCGATCAATGCGGTTGCTACTATCTGCGTATTTGCGATTTCTGTTCACATAAGTCCTATGTATCTCCGTAAGTCACTGATGACGAAGATTAACATGAAAGATGAAATACTTGGCCATGCAGGTTCAAAATATATTACAACGTAGTACTGCAAATTACACATCTACATACATCGTTTGATTGTATAAACCTGCCTTCGTGGAACCTCAATGTCAATTGACAACAGTATATTACAGTTCCAATTCCAACCCTTTGTTCGTATGAATAATGGTTATAACAGTAATAAAGCTCCGTTTACACGGTGCAAGTTTCTGGAACGTTCAAGAGTAATAATCGCATGCCATAAAGCACGTTTAATTTTATTGCCATTCAAGAATTGCAGGCAAGTGTTTAGACGCGTGTGATTGCATAAATGGCGACCTAAACTACTACGTGATGTGTGTGTAAAGTGTAAAGCTTTCCTTAATTATCAGCTCGTAGTCTAAGATGGGATACTTATGTACATACAAAATAAATAATTAATTAGGTACGACATTCAAAGCGTTGTTTCTGAATTGATAAAATCCATTTACATAAAATTAACCAAGGCGACATCACTGGACCGGATTAGGCTTAGTTAATTGAATGAATGGAAAGGGGCTTTAAATGGAAAATCAGGGGCATGTCGGTACATATTTAAAGTTTGTATAAACTTGACGCGATTTAACGAAGCTAGAAAAATCGAGATTTACATGGGTAGGGCATGGGTAGGTATTGGCTTTAATTTAGGAATGAGCAAAAGCGGGTTTTGGTTTTGACAGACTGCTTGGCAGAAAGGGTTTATTTGAAACTAGCTCATGCCCGAGTTTTCACTCAAATTCTACGTAGATCTACTTTAAAGCTTTCTTCGAAGCGTTTTAATTAAGCAATCTGTTAAATGACTTTGAAATCTGTCGTATAGTTTTGGCATTTTGTTCAAAACAGATAAAACTGTTTTGTTAAGATTATCCTCCGTAAGTAGGTACCTAATATAAACGATAAACGTTGCAATTAAGTCAGACAATGTATGGTTAAGCAGACGCTAACCATTACTTAACTTTAACGGCTAAGCGGACGGTAATCATTAAGTACCTACTTAACTTTATAAATGAAAATGAAATGAAAAAGTGTTTATTCACAGAAATATTTTTTTCAAATACATATTACTTCTGCAAAACTGCAAAGCAGTTTGTTGGCAGACGTAGCCAACAACAACTAACAACTTTTATATTAATATAGGCGTCGTCATTTAGGTGTGCGTGGCTCCGTCACGCAACTCACTGGCGACGTATTAAAATTCTTCTTATAGGGACCGGCGGCTTCGAGCCGCACGAGATTGAGCAATAACAGGTCTGTGATGCCCTTAGATGTCCTGGGCCGCACGCGCGCTACACTGAAGGAATCAGCATGTTCTCCCTGGCCTAGAGGCCCGGGCAACCCGCTGAAACTCCTTCGTGCTGGGGATTGGGGTTTGCAATTATCCCCCATAAACGAGGAATTCCTAGTAAGTGCGAGTCATAAGCTCGCGTTGATTACGTCCCTGCCCTTTGTACACATAATTATATTAATATAATTATTGATATTTTTACGATTTGGGTGACCACACACATTTTCGCTGACCTTTTCTCTGAGCAAGACCAATCTCATGACAGATTTTTGAATGTCATCAAAATATAAAAATATTACAAAACCCTCTACCTACTTATTAGTTTTTAAAAGCTAAAAACATATACTAGATGGCTCTGTAGTAAAAAACAAAAACTTTTGATTAACGCTTTTTCGTTACGTGACGATTTCTACCAGTTTACTCCGTAAGCCGCGTCAAAGAACTTAGTTCAAAAAAGCTCCCCAAAACACATGTATTCGAGTCGCTTCATTTGTAAAGGTTTGGGAATCCCTTTGAATTCTCTGGAATCCTCAGATTTCTGAGTCAAAGTCTCACCGCAAACATCCCAATTACGTTAGATACCTGTACCTGCTCGTTGCTTTCTGTAGCATAGGTACTTAAACTGTGTTGTCAAAGAACGTTTATTTTCTTTTAATATTTGACCTAGGTTGAACTCATATTTTGATAGTTATGTTCTCGACCCATGTAATAAGGAGGTAAGCTTATTGCTAGGGGCATAAATCCAGGCTGTTCATAATGAAACAAACTTGGTTAAATCATCAAGTCGGTTTTATTGTTTTTGTTCCAAATCAAAATCAAAATATTTTATTTCACATAAACCTATATGGGCTACTTATGAAACGTCAGAAGCTAGGTGCACGGTTCCAAATTGGTTGTTTTCTATGGAGAAGAGCCGGCAAGAAACTCTTTTGTTACTCTTTAAAAAATAATTGGCTTTTACAATATTTTCAAGTATAAGAATAAGAAGAATAAGAATAATATTTATTACACACACAAGATTCATGATAGGTACACAAAAGCAGATGTACAAAACAACAAAACACAGATATCTACATAAATCTACACAGATTATGTAACCCTGTCTCCTAAACTAGGTAGTCCTGTATCTTAGGAGACAGTGTTAGGCCATACAGGGCAGCTTATTATAAAGGTATAGCTGCAGCCAGTGTTTAGCGCGAGGGAGGCCAAGTCACACATTTATGTGCCGGTGTGTAATGTGTGTGAGTGTGTGCGTGAGAGAGAAAGTATGTGTAGTGTAAGAGTATGAGTGGTGAGTATGGGGGTGTGTGTGTACCTCTAAGGGGGCAAGTGAGAGTGAGTGCGTATGCAGGGACCAGGCTTGAATAGATAAATGAGTGATCAATTATAGAGTGTGAGTTGGGTAGTGTAATGATAATAGGGATTATTCTATGAATGTAAGTAAAGGCTCCGTGAATGTGTAGTTTTTTTGTTGTAGCCATTCAGTCAGTTTGTTTTTCAGGTTGTGAGAGTTTAGATCCATTATTTTAAGTAACAGTGTTAATAGGTATGGGAGGACAATGTAGGCCTTTCAACAACTACCAGGTACTTAACAAAATAGAAAATAATCAACAAATGTACAGTCGACTAGGCCTGTAACGTTCTCACATTCACAAAATAGAAAATACTCTATTTAGATGATTAATAAAGGAATAAAAATTGTTATTCCAGGACTTCGCGGATATCGTATAATTATGTTTTAAAATGGCCTCTATGACTGGTGATAGGTGGTAGGTACTAGAAGGAACTTAAACAATCTGCTAGTCTGACATCTGACTTTTTATTTTGACTACGGTACGAGTTTATTCTGTGATTCGTTTCGAGCCGTGAAAACAGTTTTTTTTTTTGGAACGAAGTTGTTTAAAGCGGCTAGGAGTTGAATGGTTGAAATCGTCATTTAACGAAATGCGAAAGCGTTATGCCCGAAAAGTTGGGAGGTGTCGTGGGACACCTGCACCCTAATTGCATAACACATTATCGATTGGAGTTGGTTTCATTTTGAAACAAATGGCTAATCCATTGCTTCATATGTTCGAAAAATTTGTCTGCTCGACAACGTAAATAACGCAATGAATGTTGTTGAACTGTCAAAATGAAACCAACTCCGTTTGATAATGTGTTACGCAATTAGGGTGCCGGTTGGAATGAAGTTCCTTACGCTGTTAATCAGAGCCACCTAGTTTCAAGTGTCAAAAGTGTTTGTTTTTCATTATAGAGCCATCTAGGTTAAGTTTTTAGCTTGCTACTGACTTTTTCGGAAAAATTACTTCAATGGCACGTATTTTCACAGTAAAAACATCAAAAGATGATACAGCACTATACGGCGTATATCAGAAAAGTGTGGTAATATTTAAGGGTGTGGCATAGACCATCAAACTGAACAATTTTTTCTATGAGATCAATCAGCTGTTCCATACAATACTTCAATACCTACTCGACCCAAATGTATGGGTCAGCTGATTGT
This sequence comes from Cosmia pyralina, assembly GCA_946251885.1. Lineage (NCBI taxonomy): Eukaryota > Metazoa > Arthropoda > Insecta > Lepidoptera > Noctuidae > Cosmia > Cosmia pyralina. The sequence goes on along the minus strand of OX276342.1, from coordinate 15,220,319 downwards.
TTTTAATCAAAATATGACCAAGCATTTGTAATTTACGCTGTAAAGCATTATTAATCCTTTTTCTTATCGTGCCTCCTACAAATTTGCTTAAAATACAGGGTGTTTGGAAGCTGGGTGCAAAATTGACACCATTTAGAGCATTTTGAGCCAAACCTACATATCTTTTTTTATTTTTAACTGCAAACTTTTTGTGACAAATAACTTACCAACATTAACTGGGGCAAAAATAAAAAAAAAACAAAGTCTAAGACATTTCTGGCTGACATTTATCCGTGTGCCAAATTTCATCAAAATCTGTTCAGCCGCTAAGACATGAAAAGGTAACAGACATACAGAGTTATCTTCACATTTATAATAGTGTTACCAGCTGGGGTTCGGGATAAACAAATTTATGCCAGTTTACACTAAAAATACACTATATTTAAATAATCACAAATACAGTAATCAGAAACTTTAAGCAGAATCACTTGTAGCTCACTGTTAGTTCGCTGTTGTTGACTGTTTCGGATTCCTAGCTGAACTGCCATAGGCTTTTTTTTTTTTTTTTTGAATGGCATCTCGTAGTCTGACCATGAGAGGTCTCGACTACTTAACCGGACTTAAACTGCCATACACCGCTAGCAACCCTCTATTTATATGACGAGTGTAAGCTTCTAGAAAGTTCGAGACCATAATTCGAGAACATTCTAGTACTTACAGGAATGATCTAGAATGCTGCAAAACGACACATAACCATCTAGAACATTCTGGAAGGGTTTTGAATGTTCTAGAAAAATCTGTCACCAATCGACGTACCGTGTAGTTCTGCTACTCGATAACAGATGGCGTTAGCGTCTACGTAACAATAGTATAGATAGCCAAATCATGTATCCAGATATGCCGCCGGGGTTGCGGGTTGTTCGAAAGAGATACCGTGGCCCTGGCACAGGCAACTGAAGGAATACGCGTGGGTTTTACTCAGTCTGACACGCTCTGGGCCGAGCGGGAGAAATCATTTGATGGTTCCCATCCACAAAAATAAAAAATAAAAGATTATTATCTATCTCTAACCCCAATTTATAGCCAGTTAGCCAACAATTTACAAAAAGAAACTTATTTTTTAAGTACATACTAAGGACATCTATTTGTTTCAGATACCGCATTGCGTTCCAAGAGACGCTCCTCTGCAGAAAGGTCCGTGGTCGCCGAGATTCCCGCATCATCAATTTGGATCACACAATCTGTAGGGAGGTGACTACTTTACCGAGCGTCAACTCGAACAGCATCAAGCGAGAATCGAGAATATCATACATTAGTAAAGTCGATTTCGTGAAGGATCCAACACCGTATTGCGTTGGTGACGTTGAAGATAGGGATTGCGAGGAACCGGTTTTCAAAAATTTTTCGACAACGTGAATGTATTTTTAAGCTAAGCGCACATTAAAGCCGCGGCGGGGTGCAGCGAAATTGCACCAAAGCACATTAGGAGTTGCATCGGGCTGCGCCGCAACGCAATACTCGTAGTTGTGTCAGTCAGCTCTTGACATCGAGCGCATCCAATCCAGTACAATGGATAACCTAGCGCACGTTTGAGCGGGGCGCGCCGCATTGCATTGCAATAAAAACTTTTTTACAAAAAAAAAAAAAAAAACAACCGACTTCAAAAATAAAAACACTACAAAATGAAAAATAACTTTAACTTCAGAAGTCGATGTCTTTGGTTTTGTTTATTTTTCAGTTTGTAGTGTTTTTTTTTTTGGAAGTCGGTTGTTTCTTTTTGTATTATTATTTTTCCCTTTTTAAATTGTGGTACCTACCCTACACAAATTCGAATACCACTACCTGCTATGTAAATTACAGTGACAGGAAGTTATTAAAACATCATCCACATAGACTAAGTGGGAAAAATACGTATTATTGAAGCTACTCAAAAACTACCCAAGCAAAGTTAATAAATTTTACATGGGACCAATTTCGAAGTATACCCCCTCGAATAAAATAAGAGTCTTACAAATCGGACTACTCTGTAAAAAAGTTATGCGCGGTCATATATAAAAAAAAATATACGCGTCAACTTGAGAACTTCCTCCTTTTTTTTTTCGTCGGTAAAAAATCCTGCTACGGCCGTGCGTCCCGCCTGAATGTTCGTAAGTAAATGCAGGAAGATTTTAGCAATGCGTTTCGTTGCAGCGTGGCCCGCTACAAACTGCGCTAGCCTTTGGGAGTGGGGTGACAGTGTCAACGTTCAAAAGATATAAAAAAGTATAAATAAAAATAACTAACTCTGTAAATAACTCTTTTTCTATTTTCAGTAGGTTAAAGGTAACATATGGTAAATACATAAACATTTCTAAGAAATTAACTTAATTAGTTGTTTTTAATGTTATTTATTTTAACGATGAAAAACTCTTCCTCTTGGGCACCTGTCCCACCTTTGCGATTAACGAGTAGCGAGCAGAGCTGGCGACGAGAAACGAGATTGAGCAACGACCAGCGAGCTGGCGACGAGTGATTAGTCGCTGATGTGCTTATGCACAGAGGCGAGCACATCAAGCTACCCCAATCTGTCAAATTTCTTTGATGGATTTTCAACTTTACCGCAAAGGAATAAGGTAAATTGGGAAAATTTGACAGATTGGGGTAGCTTGATGTGCTGGCCTCTCTACCAAGCGTGAGTCTCTCAGCCAGTGTCCTGCCCGCCGAGCGAGAGTCGCTGAGCGAGTACTCTCTTTTATAGCTTTTGTCGCTGCGACAAACGAGTATTCGCCCCGGCCGGCGGCGCACAGTGGATCGAAACTATGATTTTAGTGACTTAGGGACCAACTTTGTTTTTTTACTTTTTTCTTTATGCGGATGGATATAGCTCATTAATCTTAATAATAATTGCCCTGCTGTTTTTTTTCCTAAACTTTAGGCAGAAAAATTAAATTAAATTCCTGCTAAGTAGCGTGTGCTCCCGCTTTGAAACTTTATTTTTCTTATACCTTGTCTAGTCTACTATCATTTGATGCTATGAATATGTGCCTATAGTTGCAACTCTGCCAAATAAATGGATCGAAAAAAATTAAAAAATACATAGAATAAAAAGCTTCATTTGTTATTGTTGTAAGATCTTTTAAGTTAAATTTTATATGGAATAGTAAGTAAAAGCACATAATAATACATATAATTACTTAACAACTATCAACAATACTCGTACATATAAAAGGTCCCTAATTAGCTTAAATTTACAAAAAATAAATTATCTCTTCTTTTTTCCTGCAAGCTGTCTTGTCGACAGTAAGCTGAGTTATGTAGTTGGAGGTTTGTCGTGCATGGTACAATATTCAGTGATACGTCCATATTATCAATTTATATTCCTTGTTTTAAAAGAGATCTTGATGGGCTCGTCTTTTAAGTCTTTTGAATGTTTTCTTTGGTTGCTCTTCAATTAAGTTTCTTGCTACGAGTAGTTGGTTGGGATGTTTATGGATACATTCAGTGTAAGTACGTCATCAGTGAGTCTTTGATTTCTTCTCTTACAGTTTTTAACTTTAGATCGTGGTGAATGCGATTATTGGTCATGTACCATGGTGCTCCAGTTATCATACGTAAAGTTTTTGACTGGAAACGTTGTGGAATTTCTATGGTCGATGTGGATGCTTTGCCCCACAGCCGCAAGCATTAAGTCCAGATAGGCTTAAGGATAAACTTATACATTAACAATTTGTTTTCCACAGCTTACTGAGACTTGCGTCCTATAAGCCAGTACAGCTTTCTTAAAAGTGACATGAACTAATTTGGTTTCATTCGCTTTTAGGCGCCAATCTTTTAACCATTTTGTGATGTGATTTAGGTTTGCAGTTTTTTTTTTTGACAGTTGCAGTTGACGAAACTGCTGAGGGTACTTCTACAAAATTTACTAATATACAACGCGTCCTTTTGCATCTTCTTCAAATTTAACTTTTACTTTATATAAAAAAAAAAAAAACACTTTTAGCCATTACTGTAATGTTAATGAAGATAATTAGTTAATGAGTATAGTAGAAAAATGAGTAAACATTTGTTTATCACTGGAAGTATAAAATTACCATATTTATTATATACTAACTAGTGTTAGTTTATTTGTACTACTAAAATCTCGTGATTGTGATCGTCCCTTTTTCTTTATACGTTACGAGTTTAGTTAACAATTTAAATTTTATGATTTTAAGAGAGCAGCTGAAGTCGCTGTCGGATAGTAAAAAACTCTTTCAAGTCCTACAATATAAAATAAACGTACCTAACTGAAGAGCACAGTGTTGAGCTCCAAAAATTCTGTACGCGCTTTTGTTCAAATATAAGTGCATAGTTAATAAAAATAAATGCTGATTGGTTAGAACGTGCAATAAACTGGCCCGAAGGAATGATACCTGAAGCTGTGAACACTGAACAGGAAAGGCTCGAGATTTGTAATACTGAAGATGTTGAAAATCTACCACCATCTACTACAGAAGCTTCGATATCTACATTTACACCTCGAAAACCTTTCGAAGTATTGGGCTCCAGGCAAAAACGAAGACGCGTTGAACAAATTAACCAATCGCTTTTGTTATCCCTGGATGAACTGAAAACTACTACAATTGCTAGTTTAAGATACACTGGAAATGATGATGTAGGAAAAATAAATGACCATTTGCTAAATCACCCCGAAGATCTAGAAAAGTTAAGGAGTGTTTAAGTAGAAGTAAAGCGAAAAGTAGTACGTATTCACCCGATAAGGCACTGTCTTTATTAGTTTCCCTTAAGTAAGTGGTAGTATATAAGCCTAAGAGAAGCAGCAAGTGAAAATGGGTCTGATTTATACCCTTCATATTATAAAATTACACAAGCTAAGTCATAGAGTAGACCATCAAACTGAATAACCTTCTTCATAGGACCAATATCATAATCGCGGAAAATTAACAACTGCCCAATATAAAACTTCAATAGGTGCCTACTCGACGCAAATGTATGGGACGGCTGATTATTTTTTCGCGATTACGATGTTGGTGCCATGGAGAAAGTTTTTTTCATTTGACGAGGATGCAAAACGACACGTATGTTAGTAAATTTAAGCTAATTATGGACCTTTTAAAGGTATTGTTGTTAGTTGTTAAGTAATTATATGTATTATTACCTATGTGCTTTTACTTACTATTCCATATCAAATTTAACTTAAAAGAACTTACAGCAATAACAAATGAAGCTTTTTATTCTATGTATATTTTCATTTTTTTCGATCCATTTATTTGGCAGAGTTGCAACTATAGGCACATATTCATAGCATCAAATGATAGTAGACTAGACAAGGTATAAGAAAAATCAAGTTTCAAAGCGGGAGCACACGCTACTTAGCAGGAATTTAATTTAATTTGATCCGCTCCATACAAAAAACTTTTTACAAAAAAATACAACCGACTCCCAAATAAAACACTACAAAGTGAAATATAACTTTAATTTCGGAAGTCGGTGTCTTTGGTTTTTTAGTTTCATTTTTTGCCACCGACTTCCGAAATTAAAGTTATTTTTCACTTTGTAGTGTTTTTTTTGGAGTCGGTTGTATTTTTTTTGTAAAAAGTTTTTATTTTTCACTTTTTAGTGGTACCAACCCCACACATCAAATACCACTCTGCAAAATAAATTAGAGCAGCATTCGCATAGACTATGTGGGAAAAATACGTACTAAATGATTAAAGCTAACTCAAAAGCCACTCATCAGAACTTAAAGATATTTATATGCAACCATCTCAAATAAAAACTTTGCAAAAAGGCAAATATACGTCGCGCTAAGCCGTGTCAGAAGTTTGGAAGGCGTAGTTTTATGTTGACGGAGATAACGAGGCTACGAAATCTGACTTCTGACAATCGAGGCCACACATAACATACAACTCAAGTAGCGCAATTTGAAGCGGCATATAATTACCATTAAAATCTTTCTTCTTTTCTTTCTTTCTTTCTTTTTCTTTCTAAATCATTTATAGCCAAAGTGCACCTCGTGACAATTCCAATAAGCCCAAACACGGCTAGAATACATTGTTTTGTTACTGAGTTCCGGTGCCTACCCCGGCTTCTTCATCAGATCGGTTCGATGGTACCATTTTCATCAGAACCATTTATTTAAAGCTTCGTCATAGTCGCTTAACTGTCTTAATCGAGATATCTTATCGCCACCCGTGAAATACTTATTATCGTTGAGAAGTTCCCGTGGCCATCTGTGGTCTTCTTCATCAGTTCCACTTCACCATATGCTACTTTCTGATTGCAAATGCTGATTTGTTGATGAAAATACCAAAATCGCTATATGTATGCCTATAATTTTTGAGGAGTTTTTTTTTAATTTTTTTTCCCTCAAATTTAATTTTTTCCCTCAATTCCTCATGGATCCCATCATCAGAACTAGAGTTTGATAAAAATGGGACCAATCTGGAAGTATATCATTTCAAATAAAAAAATAATTTTCCAAATCGGTTCATAAATGACGGAGTTCTGAGGTAACAAACATAAAAAAAAAAATACAACCGAATTGATAATCTCCTCCTTTTTTGAAGTCGGTTAAAAATATAACAAAACACATAAAGTTTAGGAAAAAAATATCATGGTAAATATTATTGAGATTAATGAGCTCTATCCATCCGCATAAAGAAAAAAGTAAAAAAACAAAGTTTGTCCCTAAGTCACTAAAATCATAGTTTCGACCCACTGTGCGGTGCAGCGCCGTGCGGCGGCTATTCATATATGTATCTCACTGGACAAAGTGAGTCACTCACTCATGGTAGCAAAACTCGAGATTAGTGGTGTCCACGGACCGCTGCTGAGGTGGTTCGCGTCCTATCTTATAAATCGCTCTCAGTTCGTTGCTGTCAATGGCTATGTCTCTTATGAATTCCATGTACGTTCTGGAGTCCCACAAGGCTCCCATCTCAGCCCAGTTTTATTTTTGCTATTTGTTAATGACATCACTAGACAAATCCAGCATTATCTAGCTTTGTTGTTCGCTGATGACTTAAAGATTTATAGGAAGATCACGGGGCCTGCAGATACTACCCTCGTTCAAAGCGACTTAACAAATATTGAAAACTGGTGCTTAGCTAACAATATGACCTTAAACACACGAAAATGCTTCTTTATACGCTTCCCTAAAAAAAAAGTCATCCTTTTCAACGACCTACACCCTTTGCAATACTACGCTGTCTAAGGTTTGTTTAATACGGGATCTAGGAGTTCTAGTCGACGATGAACTAAATTTGAAGCCACACATCAACGACATTGTTAAAAAGTCGGCACGGATGCTGGGTTTTGTAAAACGGTAAACCCGGGGCTTCCAATTAACAAAGACCAGAATAGTCTTGTTTAATACCCCGGTACGAAGTCGATTGGAATACGCCAGTGTTGCCTGGAATCCGATCTATGCAGTTCATTCTCAAAGAGTTGAGAGAATACAAAGAGCATTCACAAAACACATAGCCTTTATATCTAGGAAAATTAGTCTTCGTTGTCCGTATGAACAGCGCTTACACTTTTTCAATATAAAGACACTGCGAGACCGTCGTCGTTACAAACGGATTTTTAAAATGTAGCGATCTTGTTGAGCGTATCCAATATTCAGTCCCTTCAAAACCTCCCAGACATCCCATCACCAGGTTGCTTCATATCCCTTTCTGCAAATCCAATCTTGGTCTCAACGCTTCTTTGGTCCGAATGTGCAGAAATTACAACAGCTTTTGTAGAAACCGACTTACAAGGTGTAACACTCAATAAATTTAGAAGATCAGTCTCTGAGGTACGGGAGCGGATATACTAACCAATAAATTATTATATCTTAGTTTTTTTTTATCCACACTCATACCTTTTCACCTTCCGAGGCAACATTTTATATTTTTCTTTTTTTTTTAATGTAAATACTAATTTGAACTACTATTTTGAATTGTATTATATTTTATGTGTTTATAAGTTTTTATTTAAGTTAATTACGTTGTTGTTTTCATGTGAATGCTGTGTATACCTGTAACAGGCATACATACCAGTAATTTTATTATTTATTGCTCTGTATTATTTTATCTGTATGTACTGCTGTTGGTGTACCTAATAAATAAATAAAAAATCTCTTTTACTTATCTACAATCTTTTATACGTTTGTTGAGCGAGGAATCCGTAGATATCTAGTCGCATTCTCGCCAGGCGGCGGGGCAAATTAAGATTATCAACGAAGTTGAATTTTATTCAAGTAATTAATTCTTCTAACTTCTGTTATTAATAAACTTTTCAGGAAGATACTTTTTTGTTCATGTTGTTAATTAGAACTTTTAGTACTTACTTGTACTTAATTAAAATTTAATTAAGACGTACTTTTGAGAATGTTGTTCGTGGAAAATTTATTACAGCTTAAAATGTTTTACAGCTGTATCTGCGTGCCTGAAAAAGTGAATGTACAGTCAACAAATGAGATATCTGGGCAGGGTAGACTAACATATTTGTATGTGAATTGCTTCATGTTCAATTTCGTGAACAATTTTGTGTTGGTGTGTTACAATGTATTGCAAAAACAAAGTTTAATATATAAAATTGAACATGAAGCAATTCCCATACAAATATGTTAGTATATCCGGCCTAGACATCTCTTTTGTTGACTGTACAGTGGGCAAAAAATATAACTCTTCAGGCAAGCACCTACGACCGAAAAACTGATTTTTTGCGCTCTAATGACGTTGTCAAGAGCGCCCTGTTGGCCCAGAATAATTTTGCGTAACTGCCGCGCACTCGAACTGTTGAGATTTCGAAGCGCGTCATTTCGGCCGTTTTCTGTTGTGTTGGTGAGCATTTGAGAAATTGTTATGTTGAAAGAAGTGGCTGTGTTAGTTGCGATTTGCCCATTCTTTAAAAGATCCATGTATAGATATGGATATAGCTCAACTAGGCACGGTTGTTCATGAAAAGAAATCACACAAATATTTCAATGACGGTTGTCATGTGATACATATCCCTTGTACATTTGATCCACCTGCGTTTGTACCAAAATATTGTACTACAAAATTTTCCCAATGTACCTACAATAGTTGTAAATGTTTCAACAAGTAAAAAAAAATATAACAAAATAATTAAAAATAACATTAATTCTAGATTAAAATAAAATTAGGAGAAAATAATGCTAGCTAAGTAAACTAATTAGTTTTGACGACAGTAATGGATGGACAACATAATTATAAATTATATATTTTATAAGCTAGTGAAATGAAGCTTAGTTTAGTTCATTAATTGTTAAACTAGGATTTAAAAGTGGAATTTAGGAAGTTTGAGTATAAGATCTAGCTGATTAAACTCTATTTAAGACTGTATTTTTATTTAGTAACAACTTTCCTTTATGCCTTATTTATAATTTTCAATTGTAAGGTTTTACTTGGTGAATACTTATGATATCTTTTTCGGTCAAAAAAATATTCAGTACTTAAACGAGTTCAATCAAGTTTATTTGAAGAACTTTTAATAAGCAGTTTTTCGGTGTCAGCTTACGACATCTTCTGTTTACTGTCTTTCAACATAGGTAATTATTGTAATGAATAGTGCTACCAAACTTGTGAACCTACTGCAGTTTTCAGTGTGTAAGGTTTAGAGAAGTTTGTTAGTTTAAGTGTATTATGTTTCAAACGACTAAGTCCGAATAATATTCATAAAGTTAGTCTTCTAAAGATCACTTGAATTAATAGTAAAATAAGTCTGTTAAGATTCTCTAACACATTTATGTCATACTTGTCGACACAAGCTACATAAGATACTAATTTTGATATAAATGTAAATTGTCTATAAAATACACTGTTAAATGCCTTCTCTGTTTAATTTATTAACCTTGAAATATGCTAAACAAGTATAAAACATGTACCAGAACTTTTGTCAGGTTCGAGAAACTTTAAAACTGAAGTAAAACGAATTTGAACTACACATTTCTTACTAGTATAAGACGTGCATAGTTTTCTTGTGAATGGCAGGGAATTTAAAGTTATATTTTATTTATTTGTGCACAATTAACCTTAACATAAGTATACTGTAGGTACTTATATTATATAAGGAATATAACCTCCATTAAATCTGGAATTCAAAGAGGATAATTTTCATCAAATTTTTATCTGAAAAGAGACTTGCCTAGCCCAGCCTTTTCCCAACTATGTTGGGGCCGGCTTTCATTCTAACAACCACTTCTAAATAATACTAATTCATAAACTACGGTTGCTTCTTTGACAGTTTATCTCACGATCCATTATCACTATCTATAGCCACGTACTTGATAGAGTATACTCTACAACAACGTCTATCATTATAATGGGATCTTAATATTTCATAAGAACCACTACGAAATGATAAGTCACCACCACTACGCTCTACTTCTTCTTCAACTTGCCAATAACTGTAACAAAATATATAGCAAATTGTGTTTCTACGATAAATAATTCGACCGAATACGAGTATATTAGTATGAAATCTTCATCTGTGCTCGAACAAATGCGAAGGCATTGTGCCCGACCGATTTCCATTGCTTATAACTTATAACGATAAAGAATAGTTGAATTATTTTCGGATAATAAGTAATATTTCCTTGTTTTTCTCTCGTTGTTATTACTTGAACTTTTGATTTTATTTAATTACTGTTTGGCACGGTTTCGTGATACAAGGTAAATGTCGACATGATAAACGCTTTGAATTACTTATTGACTGCTTAGTCGACAAATTGTTATGAGAGAAAGACTGTCATAATATTGAATACATTTTAAATCAGTATGGTGTCTCACAGGGTAAGAACATAGGCCCCCTCTTATTATGTCTTTAATAAACTTATCAACGGGCAATTTTGAAAAATGTACTTGAATATTAAGTTAACAATAACATGAAAGTCGTAATTCTGAAAAACCTTGAGATCATTCTGTGGGAGTGTCAGTACCTAACAAGTTAACATAAATAGACACATCTCTATTTGATCGACTCGCTACTAAAACGTTATTTAAACGATATTGGCAAGCACATACATAGTGTTTGCTGTTTCTGCTTTTATTGAAGCGCACGTGACTTACCTACATCTTGTGATGAAAACCTAGGTAATAGGTAATACGGGCTGGTATCCGCAACCCCACGACAATGCGCGTATTTTGCGTATGGTAGATGGGATGAAAACCTAAATAAACATCACATGGATTTGTGTTTAAGCGACAACTTTCCTGTTCCCAATTGAATTTGGCTTAATTACTTCAGTGGCTTGGCACTAGGATTCTGCAATACGGGTAGGTAAGTCCCTAAGTCAGCTTGTTCGAACATTTTACGTGTGTTTGAATACTTAACCCAGATGTCTTAAGTTGCTGATAATGAAGTTAAAGTTCTGTTGACTTTTACCGATGCCATTATTTACGAGGTGTAAAGAAAGAAAGAAAGAAAGAAAGAAAATACGTTTATTTGCGGTAAACATGACGCAAAGGACAAAAAAAATAAAATAAGCAATGTAAAAAGCAAGTTTAGTTAGTTAGTTTAGTTTAGTTTAGTTAATTTTGTGTAATTTAAATAACGCGCAACCTCTTGAAAGGGTCATTCTACTCATCATTATGAATAAATCAGCTGTTCCCTACATTCATGTTCGCATAACTCGCCAAAATGTAGGGAACAGCTGATTGTTTTTCGAGATTTCAGGTTTTTTCCCATAGTAAAAGTTGTTCATAATGATGAGTACAATGACCTCTTAAGAGGTTGTACATTATTTAATTTACTTCTGGTATTTCATCACCAGCTTGTAGCAGCTATAAGCTGGCTTGTCACTTTCACGCTCATCCAACTGTTACCAGTCTTTCTGCGAAGAACGTCGATCGATGGTAGGAATCAGTAGGAATGTTATAATTTAAGGTGCAACTTATTATTTATGGTGCTATAAAAATATCTGCCACGCCTTCAATGGGAGATAGTATTGTGTATATAGATTACAATAGTGACGATAAATTTTTGATCTTGTCATAATTGTTTCATACAACAAATGTGTGTATAAACTTGAATTGATTTATTTGTATGAAACCGTCCCGAAGTAATGATAAACAAGATGTAAATTTCTTCACAGGTTGGAATCTTTTTTATTATTAATAGAAAAACATCATTAATAATAATAAATATTGTACCAGCCAGTGAGGAGCCAGAGGAGCTCTTGGCTAAGTAATAACAGCCGCAAGGGTTGATCCATCAGGTTAAGCTACGCTTGCCGGGGTTGGTCAGTGGATGGGTGACCATCTTTACATACCGAGACTCCTCCGTTCCTCGGAAAGCACGTTAAGCCGTTGATCCCGGCTGTCATTCGTGGATCTTTGACAATCGTTACGGGTCGTCAGAAGCCCGAAATTCTGACAACCAGTCTTACAAAGGGGTATCGTATTACCCAGTTATTGGATTGTGGAGATCAGATAGGCAGTCGCTCCAAGTAAAATACTGGTATTCAGCTGCATCCGGTTAGACTGGAAGCTGACCCCAACATAGTTGTGAAAAGGCTGGGCAGATTGATTGTATCAGCCAGTCGTCTTAGAAGTGGTCTCGTAGTCTGTTTCTTTGAAGTTTCCCAACCTAGCCTCGAAACTTGATTTGAAGTTCATTAATTTCAGTGCATTTACCCACTTTCTCGTCATGGGAAAATTACTTGGGAATTTGTCAACGCCTATTTATTTGCATCCTAATGTAATGTTGTGTAGCCACACAACGACCATTATATTGACAAAAGTCACAAAAACACAAAATATTGTTCAATTTATATGGAATTTGACAGTTCATTTGTAACAAACAATTAGCGCCATCTACGCGGAACTAATTTGCCAGTTTTCTTACGCATTGTTACCTCCTCTTTCTTACTGTTTTTTGAATGAATACTAATTACTACGGGACGGTTTCATACTTACAAATAATTCAATTCAAATGTTTTTTTTTTTTATGAAATAATTTATCTTCACTACTGTCTCCCATTGCAGCCTTCGCAGATATTTTTTTGTCTCATCTTATAATATTTAATTTTGTGAATTGTTGCGGCGGCCTAAAGCCTTGGGGTGAAAATCGAAATTTTCTTAGTGGACTGTATGAGGGGCGGTTCGGTGACACAAGTAGGTGTTTTGGTGGTGTGGGAAAATGATGATGGTACCTGCCTGGTGAGCTATGGCGACACGACGAGAAGGGTTTCCTTAGCCACGTGGCTGGCGCGTCCAGGATATCACGTACGGACGAGAATCTGCACTTTCCACAACACACATACACGCACTTGCACTGTTCAATAGCAATCTTCGTTCTTCGCGGTGAAAATATGAGTCCTTTTTCGACTTGGGATTAATTTTACCCACAGGCGTCGATGTTGGTTGAGAACTGGCGGATCTTCTTGGCGGCAGCGTATGCGCGCCATTGCGGATCTTCCTTCTCGCTCTCACTTAGGCATTAAAAGGGTTGTGGAAGGGAGAAGGAAAGCGGAAGGAACTTTATGTTACACAGATACCAATTAATTAGAGTTGCCAGTAATTAGGCATGAAATATAAAACTAAAGAAAGTAATGGCGTTAACATTCCTCGCGGCCTTAAAGGGTCACCTTTAAAGAGAATGATATAATAATATATACAGTGAAATTACACTTAAATCTAACTAAAGAGGGAATGGACTGAATAAGATATTACTGAGTAGGAATGGGGCATAAGCGGACCACAGGTCGCACAAGAATCCCATTAGAAGTGCGTACTGAAACGACTCGCGTGCTACCGTCTATAGACGTATGCAACTTCTCAATAACACCTAGAGGCCAGGATAGAGGAGGCGCATTATCATTAACTATCACTACTACAGTGCCTTCCTTAATCATGTCTCCATCAGGTTTATTCCATTTTAAGCGTGATTGTAAACTATGAAGATACTCGCTTCGCCATCTTTTCCAGTACGACTGGACTAATTTATCCATAAGAGAGTGTCTTTGAAGCAGGTGATCAGACAGTAAACCTACTTCCGCGGCGGGTAATGAGTTAAGCGGTACAGTATGTAAAAAATGCGAAGGGGTAAGAGCTTTAGGCTCTTCCGGATCAGCGCTAAGAACAGTAAGAGGTCTGGAGTTCAACAGGCACTCTATTTGAGAGAGAATTGTAACTAATTCTTCATAAGATAGAAGTTATTGACCTATTGTCTTGAAAAGGTGAGTCTTCAAGGCCTTCACCATGGACTCCCAACATCCACCAAAGTGCGGTGACGCGGGCGGAATAAAATGCCAATTAATGCGATGCTCAGCGAGCTCCTCTTCAAAGCGCGGGCGGTATTCTTTATTTATGAAAGTATACAAGTCGCGTAAAAACGAATTAGCTCCTCGAAAATTGGTCGCGTTGTCCGAATACAAGCATTGTACCGGTCCACGGCGGGATAAAAACCGTTTCAACGCGGCTATGAACGACGCAGTCGTAAGATCTGTAGCTAATTCAATATGAACAGCGCGAGTAGTCATACAGGTAAAGATACATAAATAACCCTTGCGACTCTTCGCACCTCGAGTGCGTACGGGCACATACTGTATAGGGCCAGCGTAATCACACCCTGTATGAGAAAAAGCTTTGGTTGCAACATTTACTCTAGATTTAGGGAGATCGCCCATAATCGGCGGACCATGAGGTCGCGGTCTCCACCTGTGACATGCGTTACACTTGTGGATTCTATGACGAATAATGCGTCTAGCGGACAAAATCCAATACTTATGGCGCAATAACGACATAGTGAGTTCTGGACCTGCATGTAAATATTTTATATGATAATAGTCTACGAGGATTTCAACTATGCGATCATGACGGGGTAACACTACCGGGTGTTTAGTACTATAGGCCTCAGCCGAATGAGTTAATCGACCCCCAACGCGGATTAAATCATCACCATCTACAAATGGCTTGAGTTTAATAAGAGCGGGTGAACAAATTTTACTATTTTTTAACTCGGAATAATCTTCCATGAAGTGTTTTGTTTGAACATGACGCAACAAAATGGTTTCAGCGAACTCGAGGTCGCTAGCGGTAACGGCGTCAGTCCGACGCGGGAGTTTTTTCATGAAGCGGTATATGAAAACAACAATACGCAGCAGCTTAGTCCACGACGACGTACGTTCTGCGAGTGCGAGTAGAAGCGAATTTTCCGAACTTGAATCCGCGACTATGGGATGCGCGTGGACCTTTTCTTCCGGAATGGGTTCCGAATTCAAGTCTGTAACCTTATGTATGGGCCATTCGGAAGAGTCGCGCTTAGCCCAAGCGGGTCCGTGCAACCATAATGGGTGCTCAATGAATTTGTCAGGTGTTAAACCACGTGACAAACAGTCCGCTGGGTTTTCAGTACCAGCTACGTGGTAGAAATGTTCCGCGGGGACGTTGTCTACGATGCGAACGACACGATTGGCCACAAACGTGTGCCAACGATGCGGAGAAGAATTTATCCAGCAAAGAGTCACCTTAGAATCGGTGAATGCGTAAATAGCGGTAACATTATAACGCGGATTATAAGTGTCATGAACACGGCGAAGAAGTTTAGCGAGGAGTTCGGCACCACAGAGCTCCAGTCGAGCGATAGTCAATGGTTTAACCGGCGATACCTTCGACTTGGCACAAACCAGCTGAACGACTACGTCATCGTTGCGAGTGACGTGCGCATAGATGACAGCGCCGTAGGCGCTTTCACTGGCGTCGGAAAATCCAATGAGGCGAAGAATACAATTTTCAAAAATACCTAAATGGCGCGGGATTTTAAAATCATTTAAAAGCGGCAGGGCAGAGCGAAAAGTTTGCCAAATATTTATGATGTGACGCGGGGGAGTGTCATCCCAATCGAGCTTCAGTAACCACAATTCTTTGATAAGTAGTTTAGCATAGAGAACTACAGGCGCGACAAGCCCCATGATGTCCCACAGTCTAGCTACGGCCGACAGAATAGCACGTTTAGTACACGTGTCTGGCGGTGCGGAAATAAGAAATTCAAAACAATCATTTGACCTACACCAGCGCAAGCCGAGAACCTTTTGTTCTACCGACTTGTCGAATTCTAGTTGTTCGGTCAACCTATGCGACGCGGGAATACTGTTTAGTACAGTTTGAGAGTTACTGGTCCACTTGACCAACTCGAACTGACCTCCTCTAAAGAGTTTAATCAGTTCGTGCGAAACCTGGACTGCACGTGATTCGGAGCTTACGCTGTAGACTACGTCATCCATATACAGCGAATCCGCGATGATAGCGCTGGCGCGCGGGAAGTGATGACCATCGTCTTGAACCAACTGTTGTACCGTGCGGATCGCATGGTAGGGACTTGACTTGAGACCAAAACAGACACGGTTAAACTGATATAGAACCAGAGGATCGTTTGGACTAAAACGATATAAGATGCGTTGAAAGCGACGATCGCTTTCTCTTACTTCAATCTGTAAGAACATTTGTCGGCAATCAGCCGAGAGCGCGAATGCGAACAATCGAAAATTCAGAATTATAGTAAACAAGTCACCCTGTAAATTCGGGCCACTGTGTAAAATATCGTTGAGAGATAATCCAGTACTCGTTTTAGCACTAGCGTCTAACACGGAGCGTAGTTTTGTTGTTGTCTTATCTAAACGTACAACTGCGTGATGCGGAATTACATAGTCAGGACAACTACTGTCTGAACTATCTAGCGGAGCATGAGATAAATATCCTTTATCAATATATTCGCGAATGACGTCATCATACGCAGTACGTAACTCGGGTGCGGATTCTAATTTCTTTTCTAGGCAGAAAAAACGTTTTTTCGCGATCTCGAGTGAGTTCCCCAATGAGAACACATCGCTGCGAAACGGTAGGGCTACAGAGTATCTACCTGTGTCCCCATCGCGTTCCGTGGTCGAATTATAAAAGTACTCGCACTCAAGTTCGTCGAGCGATTTGCTCGTCGAAAGAGTGACGGGCGCTTCATCGACCTGCCAGAATTTTTTCAACGCCGATTCTAACGAGTCTTTGTCGGATGGTTGCGAAATATGTGAGTAACAAGACTGTGGAGGCTTATTACGACGTACAGGCAGCGCGGGCACAGTGCCCATGATGACGTAACCGAGTACCGTCTGCATGGCGGGCGGCGCGGAGGAGTTGCTGCTAACTACGCGGGGCAGCATAAGATGCGGGAAAAGCGAAGCCCCGATCAACACATCGATGCGACCGGGTTTGCCAAACGATTCGTCGGCGAGCGGTAAACCTTTTAAGTAAGGCAAGGCGGAAGTATCTACGGGAGCGGTGGGTAAATTATCGGTGATTGCATCGACAACTAGCGAATTAACGTTAAAAGTAACGTTCGGATTAAAACGGGAAAAGAAAGCGAATTGTACGGAACCCTTAACGGATTTTTCCGTACCACCGATACCCTTAACGGAAGGCGTATCAGATGAATGTCTAGTCAAACCTAATCGTTTGCAACATTCTGCGGTAATAAAATTAATTTGTGAGCCACTGTCTAATAGACAGCGAATAAAATGCTCCTTACCAAATGAATCTCGAACTATTACAGTAGCGGTTGACAACAAAATAGTAGTATTCGTATTACATTGCGGCTTTGATACGCGGGAGTTCGAGTCGTAAAGGATCGACGCAGCAATGGATGCATTACATTGCGGGGCGCTCTGAGCGGTGGCGGCGAGCGGCGCGGCGGCGGCGTGAGCATCTTGCTCGCTCGAAGCCGTGGAGTTTGAACCAGATTGTGTACGTGCGGTATCATCAACACCGTTCGATATTACAGTCGCATGCGATTCGCGATTAAAGTGTAAAAGCGTATGATGTTTATTTTTACAAGATTTACATCTAGATTCAGACTGACAGACTCTGGCCTTATGTTTAATACTTAAACAGTTAGTACATGCATCGTTTTGCTTCACCGATTTGAAACGATCACTTGGTGTCATTTTAGAAAAGGCAGGACATTTAAATAAATGTTCATGAACAAAGCTATCACACAAACATTTTGCGGATTTATCAATTACAGTGTAAGATTGCGGTTGCGGAGTTTTGGACGTTTTTTTATTTACAGGATTGTTGTTAGACTGAGTGAAACTCAAGCTGTTTAAAGCTTTAGTATTTTGTAAAATGCGAGATTGATTTTTAATGAACTGTACTAAATTGTCGAATTTAGGAATTTCGTCTTTTGAGTTCATTTCAAAAAGTCGAGCGGTTTCAGAATCAACCTTTTTTATAGCGACATGGAAAAAAATCAAATCTGATAAATCATTTATTTTAAGGTTTTTTAATGCGTTTGCGGCGGAAACAAAATTATCAGAAAAGGATTCGAAATTTTGAATAGATGCGGTATTAAAAGATTTATGTTCAAACATCCGATTAAGGTAACTAGAAGCTAATATACGTTTGTCTTCGTACTTGTTTATGAGTGAATTAAAAATTAATTGGTAGTTATCGCCATTAGGGCAAACTCCTGAGAACGCGGTTTGAGCCTTATCTTTCAATTTCCCCATCAAATAATATAATTTCTCCGAATCAGTCAATGTATTATTTTCGTGTACCGTGCTTTTAAAATTAGCATAGAACAGGGGCCAGTTACGAATATCGCCATCGAATGACACAATTTCAATGGGAGGCAAGCGAACTGTTTGCTTATTGACACCACTACCACTAGAAGTAGGAGCCGATGTGGCTGATGATTTTGAGTAATTTGAATAATTATATTTAACGCAGCAATATAATTCCTCAAAACTAATCCACGACTGATCATCAATATTATTTTCCGGGTCTTGTCTTAGAAGAAGCGAGTTATATTTATTAAATGCCTCGAGGAACTCGGTGCGCAACGCATCAACATTGACACACGCACACAAGAACTTCTCTAGCGGTTCCATACCGGACTTCATTTTTTCCATTAAATCGTAAATGATTTGCATGCGGGCAAAAATCATATTACGACATGACAGTGCTATTTGAATCGCGGATTCTATCTGATCATCCGAATCCATGGTCACTTTCTTAGGCATTTTCGATATTTTTGTAGGTTTTTATAATAGCTAAAATAAATCGCAAACTTCAACGAGTTGCGCGCGGTGCGGGATTGGTAGGTGGTACCTACGAATATAGTACCGAACGATAGCGAAGCGAGCGAGCGGTAGATTTTGCTTCTACCTACGTATATTAAAATATTAAGTTGAGCGGGATGCGAAATACCTGTGAATGTACGCAATGACAAGTAGGTACTGTAATAAATGAATAAATGAAAGCGGTTTAGTATAAGAGTATAAGGAACGAAGATTGAAATGAAATATAGTTGCGGGATGATGATATACGGATATAATATTGATATCCGTTATCAAGAGGATAAAGAAAAATAGGTATCCGTGATCATGGGACCAAAACTGTTGGTTATCCGTGATCATAGGACCAAAAAATGTTGGATATCCGTGATCGTAGGACCAAAAAATGTTGGATATCCGTCTCGAAGGACCAAAAAATGTTGCGGCGGCCTAAAGCCTTGGGGTGAAAATCGAAATTTTCTTAGTGGACTGTATGAGGGGCGGTTCGGTGACACAAGTAGGTGTTTTGGTGGTGTGGGAAAATGATGATGGTACCTGCCTGGTGAGCTATGGCGACACGACGAGAAGGGTTTCCTTAGCCACGTGGCTGGCGCGTCCAGGATATCACGTACGGACGAGAATCTGCACTTTCCACAACACACATACACGCACTTGCACTGTTCAATAGCAATCTTCGTTCTTCGCGGTGAAAATATGAGTCCTTTTTCGACTTGGGATTAATTTTACCCACAGGCGTCGATGTTGGTTGAGAACTGGCGGATCTTCTTGGCGGCAGCGTATGCGCGCCATTGCGGATCTTCCTTCTCGCTCTCACTTAGGCATTAAAAGGGTTGTGGAAGGGAGAAGGAAAGCGGAAGGAACTTTATGTTACACAGATACCAATTAATTAGAGTTGCCAGTAATTAGGCATGAAATATAAAACTAAAGAAAGTAATGGCGTTAACAGTGAATCTTACTGAAGATTTTTTGCCTGAAACAAATCTCTTTATAACATTATTATTTTTGAAAGTCAAATCAAAAAGCAACTTAAATGATACTTTTACAATGTAATTTTCCGGTGTTTTGATAATAACTGCTCAAATACTTTTGTCACTACCCTGATATTATTATGATTAAAAAAATAGGCTAGGGACGCAAGCAGCGATAATGTTTACAAAAATGCTCTTTCCGTCTTATTACAAAACGCGATCTAAATTTAGTACTGGGATTATTACTAGGTTTAAACCATGACTAAATAAAACGGTATTATAAAATGAAGTTTATCACTAGTTCATGAACTATCCATGGTACTAAAGTTAAACCACAAAGACCCCTAGTTTATCTATTGGACTAACTGCGGTACTAATTTATTTGAGGTTAGCGTTGTGGTCAGTTGCGTTGTTGTGCGTCTTTTTATTAACAAATTATTAAAAATGGACATAAATATGATTGACTTGATGAGTTTGGAATATTTGGATAATAATATGATGGAGACGCCTCGGCGATCTTACAGACAACGTTATCGTGTGAATCCTTTTGAATTGAGTGGCGAAGATTTTAGATACAAGTATTGGTTCACAAATCCGTATATTCTTCCACTCTTTTGTTTTCTGCATGTTTACAGATGTTTTCGTGGACTTATTTTCTATAATATGTGCTGATTGAGCAATAAGTTGACGTAATATATCCTATAATAATAAGACCATCGTGTTAAGTAGTCGAAATAAGATGATACATAGCATTGCATACCTAATAATAATTTAAAATCCATGTTTTACTAACTTTTTCTTCAGAACTCCAGATTTCACCCCGTTTTTTCTTTTGTTGTTCTATTTTAAATTAGGTACTGTAGCTCACAATTTAACCAGATACAACAACTCACGAACAAATAACAGTAGTACTAAAAACAATTATTAATAAAAATAAGAAGAGCATTCAGGTATTTATTATTAGGTATAAGGACGCAACAAAAACATTCGTCTCAACTCTCAAATTACGCGCGCCGCCCGCAGTATTTAAATCACGCTATAGGTGTTAAAAAATATGACAACTTGTTTATAAAAAGCGCGTCAAAGTACAAGTTGTGCTTGTTCAATATAGTGTAACTTATACAATTGTTGACCTATTTTTGTATTGATAAATAATTATTTAAGCATTTCATGTGATACTATTATATCAATATTTAGAGAAACAGAACGTTGCTTCAAATAAATACTGTACGAACGAATGAAAGAATGCCATTTTTGTTTCTTATCTGTGGATATTTTAAAAGCATGGACCTTCATTGGTACTAACTGATCCTCGGTTGGTCTTCGTTTTGTAATCGGAACACATTTTGGTCCTGGTACTAACTTTAATACCTTGTAATAAGACGGAGGTGTTTAAACTTAGACTTTATACTTACACAATACTTTATTTCTACCAGAATAATACTACTGCGTGTACCTACCTACTGTAAAACCAACGGAAAGGAAATAAAACTTGCAATAAACATGGAGTAAGCACTCGCCTATCTAACTGAGCAAGTATTGTATGTTCTAAAGTATCTACTACAGGCGCTTAAACTATAGCTTTAAAACAAATGACTTTATTTTCAGCTTGAAGAACTTAGGAGTCACTGCTTCTACTTTTTTCTTTGATATTAGTTTTATGTTATCCTTATCTAACAACAACAGACAACAGTTAACAGTTAACAGTTTTATTATTAATTATTTTTGCTTTTTCTTCTTTCTATACACATAAATAATGATTATATTGTTATGTTAACCATGTTACTGGTGAAAACAGTTTTATTGAAACTTTTTGATCATCCATCTACCCCATGGAATCACTGGTGCCCAAGTCACAGGCTGTAAACCTAGTTTGGGTGCCAGGAGATAATACTGAATGCACTTTATGTTGTATCATAATACTAATATGTTGTACTTGTAACCTTGTTCATTTTACTGGAAATAAACATTATTTATTTATTTTTATTTATTTATTTATCTATACTAGGTATATACAACATGTCTCAAAATTAACGAACAACCTCTTAAGGGGTCATTATATTCATCATTATGAACAACTTTTACTACGGGACCAACCCTGAAATCACGAAAAAATAATCAGCTGTTCCCTAAATTTTCACGAAATAAGCGAACATAAATGTTGGGAAAAGCTGTTTTTTTGCGCGATTTCTGGTTTGGTCCAATAGTAAAAGTTGTTCATAATGATGAGTACAATGACCTCTGAAGAGGTGCGTTAATTCCGGGACATGTTGTATACTAATACCTAATAATATTACTATAGGTATATTTTGTGACTTTGTATGTAGAGAATAATCTTTGGAACTACTGATCCGAGTCAATGGTTTTATACATTTTTATAACTAGCAATAAACAAATTTCCTTTTAGTTACGTTCTGCGTCTCTGACTTACTTCGAAATCGACTGGAATCCTGCCTTTAGATAAGTCTGTCTATAGGTACATTTTGATCATCATGAAACGCACGAGAATTTCAAAATGCGCATGTTGTACAGCTGTTATACAGTACGCTTGTCAGAAGCAAGTTGGAGGCGATCTCTTGTGTCTGGAACCCGCACGTGGCTAGTTATGCACTTTTATTAGAGAAGGTTCAAAAAGCATTTCTGAGATTTCGCTATAAATTCCGTTACGGGTTTTATCCATTTTTATATCCAACAAAATTTCTCGTAGGATCTCTAGGATTTCATATGTTACAAACTAGGAGAGCCTATGATCAGTTGTACATCATGCTTAAAATATGTCGTGGGATAACAGATGCTCCTGATCTCCATAATGAGCTGATTCGCCTTTACGTTCCAAGCAGCTATCTCCGTGGAAGAAAACACCGTCTACTAGCCGTGCCCACAACTCGAACAGTGGCCCGCGCCTCATCCCCTGTTCCTCGCGCCCTGACTGCGCTTAATAACGTCATGGAAGCCAACCCGAACTGTGACCTATTTGCAGATGATCTCAAAACTGTTTTGTGCGCTTGTCTTCACTTTTGTGAGAGCACATAAATTTAAAACTTGTGTTTTGTTTATAATATCTTTGTTCTATTTTTTTTTTGTTGCCTTTTTATGATTATGTTATATTTACTGTATGTGTTAATGTAATTGGTCCACAAACCGTATTAACATAAATAAATAAATAAATAAATAAATAAATGATACGTAAATAAATCACATAATAATCACATTCAAATATGATTTATTCTTTTGATTTGACTCCGCTAGAACTCAGATCAAAAGTACCTAATTCTATGAAATTAATACCTATTACTATCTTACGAAATCTCAACTTTGCCTCGAGTCTTTTTTGTGAAGAAATTATAATATTAGTGAATTCTCGGAGCTTCTTATGACGACCTTAGTAGTGTATTTTTAGGGTTCCGCAGCCAAATGGCAAAAAACGGAACCCTTATGGATTCGTCATGTCTGTCTGTCTGTCCGTCCGTCCGTATGTCACAGCCACTTTTTTCCGAAACTATAAGAACTATAAAACTACCAGAGTATTACCAGATGAAGTTTCTTGACATGACAGTGTTGTTGTCAACTTGTCATGGATTTATGATATGACGAAATGAGCTTTGCACAACAGACTGATAAAATATTTTTAGAGATTTGATAAAGCCTTCTTTTGTTTCTGAGCTAAATTCTTGAATACTATTATACTGGGTTACTTTTTAGGGTTCCGTAGCCAAATGGCAAAAAACGGAACCCTTATGGATTCGTCATGTCTGTTTGTCTGTCTGTCCGTCCGTATGTCACAGCCACTTTTTTCCGAAACTATAAGAACTATACTGTTGAAACTTGGTAAGTAGATGTATTCTGTGAATCGCATTATTAAGATTTTCACACAAAAATAGAAAAAAAAAACAATAAATTTTGGGGGTTCCTCATACTTAGAACTGAAACTCAAACTTTTTTTTCATCAAACCCATACGTGTGGGGTATCTATGGATAGGTCTTCAAAAATGATATTGAGGTTTCTAATAATATAATTTTTTTCTAAACTGAATAGTTTTCGCGAGAGACACTTCCAAAGTGGTAAAATGTGTCCCCCCCCCCCCCCCCCTGTAACTTCTAAAATAAGAGAATGATAAAACTAAAAAAAAATATATGATGTACATTAAAATGAAAACTTCCACCGAAAATTGGTTTGAACGAGATCTAGTAAGTAGTTTTTTTTAATACGTCATAAATCGGTCTATTATTAAAACATCGATCAAAGTTACAACGAACTACAAGAACTTTTATACTATGTTACTTGCTGCTACGGAACCCTTCATGGGCGAGTCCGACTCGCACTTGGCCGCTTTTTTTTATTAAATCTTTATGGCATTGAAGCGCAAAGGACCTCTTTGTTTTTCTTTTATTTTTTGCTCTCTTTGCTATTGTTGCTCTTTGGTTGTTCTTTGGTCTCTCTTTGTGATTAAATATGTAGAAAGGATCATGACCTTTTCCTTAAAAGTTAAGACACTATCCCACCTGCCTTCAACCACCCACAATCGTTTTACGTTGAAAGCGACATTTAATACCAAGTGAATTGCTGCTCGGAACGCCCTAACAAAGTTTTCACTCTCAGATTAAAAGGTTGGAAAACAATTTTAGAATACCGGTTATTTACGTTAGGGTTCAAAACGTTTTTTGATTTTATATTCGTTCGGTATAATTTTTACTTCGGATTCTGTTGTTTAATAATACATCCAGTAGGTATTGAAGTATTTTGCCACTGGCACAAAGGGTCCTGAATTGTGGGATTGTTTTTATAGAAATTCAAGAATTAAACATCTGAAGGCAGAGACATATTTGTCCAAGCGAGAATCAAAGAAGTCGATCGCTTACTCGTACCCAATATGCCAAATCAAGCATGATGCAGTTATTACCAATGATTATTAGCACATGATCTTGACCACTCATAGTTTGTAAATTGGCTTTTATGTCTTAAAAAATAATTGTATTATTATCAAGTCAGCATGATTTGAATCTGAGAATTTTACATCTTTATCTTTATACATTTATATATATAAATAAATATATATATCCATTATGGGGATGTAGGAGAGGTCATTTGCAACCAAATGATCCCAATGCAAATGCCATTTGACATTTTATATTTTTAGGAAGTATGTCTTTGGTCCTACGTAAGTACCTACTACGTACATAATATACAACTTTGAAAATTTATTAAAAAAAAATATATGAAATATTTTATTTTTATCTGATTGCTAACACTACAATCAATCTGCCTAACCTTTTTCCAACTATGTTGGGGTCGGCTTCCAGTCTAACCGGATGCATCTGAATACCAGTATTTTACATGGAGCGACTGCCTATCTGACCTCCACAACCCAATAACTATGTATTGTAATATATATATATATATATTTATATATTATAGGTATATCTTATAGTAAGTGTATGTATGTGTATTATTGGTTTATAACCTATTTATGTGCTTGTATAAAGTCTATTTATAATTAATTAAGATATATTTTTAGTGTTCTTTATATAAGTATTCCTCTCATACTGAGCACCTGCCATCTAATCTCTTCACCACCCTTGGTTGACTTGTAGAGAATGCCTAAGGCATTAAGTCCGCCTTTGTAAGTTTTGTGTGCGAAAAGGTTAAATAAATAAATAAATAACTGGGTAATACGATATAGCTTGGTAAGACTGGTTGTCAGACTTTCGGGCTTCTGACGACCCGTAACGACTGTCAAAGATCCACGAATGACAGCCGGGACCAACGGCTTAACGTGCTTTCCGAGGCACGGAGGAGTCTTGGTATGTAAAGATGGTCACCCATCCACGGACCAACCCCGGCAAGCGTAGCTTAACCTGATGGATCGACCCGTGCGGCTGTTATTACTTAGCCACGAGCTCCTCCTCCTGCTTGCTAACACTTCAATACATAATAATATTAATAATCAATCTTAAAATGACAATTACCTTTAATTTAGTTTTTAATTCAGAACTACATACGTTACAATTGTTTAGTTTTAAGCAGGTTTTCTAATTAAAATGGTTGATTTCTGCAAAAAAAATGGTCGACATTTTCTTATGAGTCATAAAGGGTCATCAAGGTACAAATGACCTCTCCTACCTCGGGGTTAATGGATTGCCAACATATTACCAATAATCCTTCATATATAATTCTTCTGTACGTCCGTATGTCACTGAACTCCTCCCAAACGGCTGGACCGATATTGATGACTTTTTGTGTGTTTGATTCACAATTGGACCCGGTAGGTGGCGGTGAGAACGAGTTCTAGGAAACAGAACAACGATTGTCCCGTCAGCTAGTTTAACATTATAGAATTTAACCTACCTACTTCAAATGTTTGAGAAGCACGTCGGTCACATACGTGGGTACGAGGTTTAGAGTGGACCTATACTCGTACCTACCTTCTTTCTTATATCTATGACCTTATACCTTGTAATATCGAGACTATCAAAATAGACGTAGCGTCATACCCTTTTTAGGGTTCCTTAGTCAACTAGGAACCCTTATAGTTTCGCGTCTGGCTGTCTGTCCGTCCGTCCGCACCTTAGCTCAGAGACTCTTAGTACTAGAAAGCTATAATTCGGCATGGATATACATATTCATCACGCCGACAAAGTAGTAAAATAAAATCATGAAAAAAAAAGTTTTTTAGGGTACCTTCTGTACACGTAAAGTTGGGATTTTTTTTTCTCGTCTACCCCATGGTGTGGGGTGTTGATGGATAGGTATTTCAAAAATATTGCGGGTTTGTGAGAACAATTTTTCGATTTACGGATCCGTTTCTGAAATATTAAGCTTTAAAATGCTAATTTTTGTTAGAGTCAAGTGTCCCCCTACCAGCTACACGGTTAGTTTTGGATGGGTGAAAAAATTTACGGTAGTAGTATATATAACAAAACTATCACAGCTGAGTAGGCTTTTCAAGTTTACGAGTAATACTCAACCAACTTGTAAAATGTACTTGGAACAGTAAAAATTTCGTACAAATTCCATTAAAAATTATATAGATGACGTTGTTAGATTTATAAAACAGGTAGTAAATAATAAGTTTATGAACTATCTAAATATATACAAAAATAAGATCAAAACATTCTTATTAATAATGATTTCTAGATTAATAATATTTACGCTCGAATAACGACGGGCGGCGGCGTGCACTACGGATCCCTATTATTGCGCGTGTCCCGACACGCACTTGGCCGGTTTTATTTATAAATGTTTATCCATTGTTTAATGGAATTTTAGTAGTGCCTAGAACTACGTTGTGTTTACTGCAAATAAGTGATATTTATACTGTTAGGATGTTAAATATAGTGTTTTTATTCAAAAGGACGGAGCCTCCGTGGGTCCTTTTGAATAAAAACAATTTGTTTTCTGCTACTAAACTGAACTTATTTAAACTTGCGCACCAATGTATTGGAAAAAGTCAGTTTTTTTATAGTGCTTGAATTTTTAAATCAGCAATGCTATAGATATTCAGTTAGAAATTATGTATAACAATACGTAATAATATTAGTTCTCAAGGAAGAGGAGGACAGACGTACCGTCATACAGTGATTATTACTTCTTTCGGAGAACAGTGCGATTGAATCCCAGTTATCAGCTCCAGGAGTGACATTATTGTTGCATCACCTAATTAAATTGTAAGTTGTACCAGTGCCTGTACAGTGTTTTTCTGTCCTTCTAAATATGAAATAGTGCTTTCTCATTAATTCGTTATACATACGAGTACCTTATAAATTAATATTCGCGGAGGTCGGTTCTCAAAGCCAATCGGACAAAACATCTACAGTACTTACTTACTATATACTTACGCAGTTAAAAGTTCGGCTTTATTTAACTCGACTGCTACTCATACCATAGACATAATAGAGAATGGACTGAGTGTTCTGTTTTCAGTTGTGCAGTGTTAATACAGACTGGAAAGTACGAGAGAGACAAAGCGAATTTGCAGCCAATAACCAATTTATATTTTCTTATTTGGAATGTAACGGGAAGTGCTGTAGAGGATTGATGCTTTGATCAAGCCTTGACAATATTATACTGGCTGACATTCAATCATTCAAATATGGAATGTCTTCTATCAAGAAAACGATTCTCTTTTTCTTCATAGGATGACAGATAGATTCTGGTGAGGGCTTCGCGTAAAACCAATTTATTTAAGGAGTGTGATTTATAATTTATCTGAAGTTTAAAATACAGAGGGCATCAGCCCCATATAACTAGAGTCCCTCTCGTTTTATTGTTAATTCAGTAAATCTCCTGCTGTGAGGTTCGAGCCCTCACAGTACCTATGACCTACCTATTAATACTTTTTTCATGATGAGCACCCACTGTAAACTTTTTCCCTTTACAATCATCCACTTTTGAAACAAAATAAGTATCCCGTTATCCGCCAAAGCATACAACATGTTATTAATTTACAAAGGATACAAATATTTAAATGCAATCACGTATACCTAGATCATATTGTTTATCTCAATCTCGTTCTATTTACATTCGTAACTAGCTAAATACCACAGTAAATATATTATACGGACAGGCATCGATCATATAAGTAGGCTAACAAATACCAAAGGCCACAAGGTAAACAAACATAAGCAATGCTACATCATTATCCATCAATCTTGTTGGTTTTGTTTCATCTTAAACTTCCAACAGATTGTAGAATGCTAGCAACGTAGCTAAGGCTAGCTTGGAAAAATACATTTATTACTTCTAATTGCCCAAAGCCCAGATAAACAAAAAAAGGAAGAGGGAGCGCCGCGAACGTCGAAAGTGAAGCCACACCGTGCTCCTGCAATTAAAATACACGCTCGCACATACAACTAAAACGATGCTCACCGCTCTTAGTACAACGTTACGTGCTCTGTGCTTTGTACGTGATTAGTGATCGTATAATTAACGTAGATAAATAAAATAGAATTATGCCTTCCTGTGTATTGAAAACTTGTAAAAACAACATGAAATTACTTGTCACTTGTAAGTACTCGAAATAACATTTTTTTTTTTTATTAAATAAACTATGAGTTTTAGATTACTTGGAACAAAAAATCTCAACGAACGAACATAAAGTGCGAGGGTTGCTATAGTGCGATTTAAAATTTCCGCATTCGATTAAAATAAATTAAATATATTATCTTACCCATACAATATTATTCCCCATCGACACACACATTTATTTATTATTTATTTATGTTAATACGGTTTGTGGACCAATTACATTAACACATACAGTAAATATAACATAATCATAAAAAAGACAACAAAAAAAAAAAAAAATAGAACAAAGATATTATAAACAAAACACAAGTTTTAAATTAGATACACATACCTAGATAAAAACGTGGCTTCATTTGATGTCCGCGCCGCTCCATCTTCCTTTTTTTGTTGATCTGAGCTCAAAGCAAATAATATTTGGGTACCAATAAAAATTTGTAAACCCTACCTAATATTATAAATGCGAATGTGAGTTTGTTTGTTTGTCACGCTTTCACGGGGCGACCGGGATTGATGAATTTTGGTATGAGGATACTTTGAACGCTGGGGAAGGATATAGGCTACTTTTTATCGACATAACACGTAGGCGAAGCCGCGGGCGGAAGCTCGTCCACAATAAAGGTTTGCATGTGTGTTTCAAATAAAATCTTACGAATTAGACTAATTATGAGAAAGGCACTAATAAATTAGTTTTACTTAACACTTCAATTTACACCCAGCTTTGTTCTCGAGATTAGCATAGAATCTCTATGCTATCTCTACCTACATGTAGTAGACATACGGTGTCGCCATCTGCACAATTTGAGTTTGAGCATTTTTTTTCAATTCCCGCCTTCGTATATTAACCCCAGCGAACTTTATTACACATTTAGTGCTTCACCAATACGCACACTTTACTTTAAATAGTTTTGTGTTGTGCATCGGTTCGTTCTGACCCTGGGTACCTAAACATTCTCGACCAGTGGAAGAGAATTATGAAGCTATTGCAAATAGATTCAATAAGTTTGAGCGTAAATTAATGCGTGCACGACTCAGAGATCAACGTAGATCAGCAGGGAGGCGGTTATTATCCTCATCACCGTCGGACTCACCGTCGCGTTCTTCGTCAAGTTTGAGTTCTGCAATAGTCAAACGACAGGAGGCTATCAAACTGTTGTGTGATTATCAGTTATCAGATTCCATCACACGCAGGAACTTTGTGCTGTAAGTACCTACATGAAAAAACCGGCCAAGTGCGTGTCGGACCACGCACAATGAAGGGTTCCGTAGTAAGGATGAATTTATCCCAAGAACAAACTTAACATTGTAGTTGAAAAACATGTTCTCCCATACATTCCAACTGTAAATGTAAGTTTGTACTCACAATATTGAGAGATTTACCATATTATTTTAAGACCACAGACTTCTTATAGGTTTTCTTGTAATCTACAGGTACAGATCTATTTTCTGTATTTTTTTCAAAATTTTAGGCTCAATAGCTTTGGAGATAAGGGTGGGGGTGGGGGGGGGGGGGGGATGGTAAATTTTTGTCTATTTCCTTAAATAATTTTTAAAAAAATGATTTTAAAATTATAAAAAAATATATTTGCCCTCATAGGTAAGCCCTTTCATTTGATATGTCACACGGTTTTATTTTTTTAATTTTCTTATTTGCCCCCTAAAAGTGACCCCCATACTCTAAATTAATTTATTTACTTTACCCGTCTGTGTTTTGGTCACAGAAATTCATATGTGTACAAAATTTCAACTTAATCGGTCCATTAGATTCGGAGCAAATTGACTGTGACAGACAGATAGACAGACAGACAGACACACGAGTGATCCTATAAGGGTTCCGTTTTTTCCTTTTGAGGTACGAAACCCTAAAAAGAGTTAAAAAATCAGCTGCAAGCATCAAAAATTGACAAATTCCTTTTCAGTAAGATCTGTCGGAAGCATCAAGGGCAGCAAAAACAATCAGGAAGGTCAGCTACTGACCTAAAATTCACCCGTATTCGCCCAGGAAGAAGCCGGTGAAGAATAAAAATAAACCGCACCGGAGAAATTTAAACCGGGGTAATGTTACACTCAGAGGACGAAGGAGCCTGCATACAAGGTTCATCAAGACAACTCTTTGAAACAATCGTCGCGTCAAGATCGAATTCGCAGACGCCGACGATAAACTTGGTATGCCGCCTGGTAGGCTATCTTACTTTCGCGACCAATGGTCACTTTTGCTGGGTGATAAGAACATTCTATCATGGATTGATGGTTATCAAATTCCATTTTCAAGCCCTGAAAACCAGACTATTGTTATTACAAAGCAAAATTTAAATTTTCTTGCGTTTTCTGCAATTTGCAAGTCAGTATTAGGTTTTACGTTGATTAAATTACGATTCGCGACCGTACCAAATATGTATGTACATAATTATAATCATTAGAATAATTAATTAGTAATACAACTTCTTAGGGACGCTGTTACAAATGGGTAGTCAAATCATTACTTTTTCACACAAAAGTCAATCAATCAATCTGCCTAGCCTTTTCCCAACTATGTTGGGGTCGGTTTCCAATCTAACCGGATGCAGGTGAATACCAGTATTTTACATGGAGCGACTGCCTATCTGACCTCCACAACCCAGTAACTGGGTAATACGATACCCCTTGGTAAGACTGGTTGTCAGACTTTTGGGCTTCTGACGACCCGTAACGACTGTCAAAGGTCCACGAATGACAGCCGGGACCAACGGCTTAACGTGTTTTCCGAGGCACGGAGGAGTCTCGGTATGCAAAGATGGTCACCCATCCACGGACCAACCCCGGCAAGCGTAGCTTAACCTGATAGATCGACCCGTGCGGATGATAGCCGCTACTTAGCCACGAGCTCCTCCATACACAAAAGTATGTTTATTAAATAAAATGCTTTGCATTCTTAAAATGTTTTTTGGCCTATATTCTTCTTGGCCTAGACTCTGAACTATAAATATAATTTTAGATAGGTACAGTTTGTTAATAAATGTACCGAACTGAAAATTTTTACTTCGGTACATTTATTGAGAAACTGTACCTATCTAAAATTATATTTATAATTCAGAATCGTAAAATGCACATCTATAAACAATTCGGGCAAAAAACATTTCAAGAATGCAAAGCATTTTATTTAAACATACTTATGTGTAAAAAAGTAATGATTTGACTACCCTTTTGTAACAGTTAATCCTCCTCCTCTTCTCCTCTGTATCCTCCTCCTTTTTTCTTTTTTCTTAAATTGATTAAGATACGTCAACACTGACTGAGACTCGTCTATGACATTAAAGAAAATTTATTTCTCTGACAAGTCGTCGTTCGATCGGTTAAGTGTGAAAGTGTTTTTTTGCGGCGTTCCCGCTCGCGTGAGCGGATAATAAGGTCTTAAAGAGTTGTAGGTACTTAATGATAGTCATCATTAATGATTATAATTCTGTCAATACGTACTGGTTACGGTCCCGAATCATATTTTGATCAACATACAACCTAAGGCGTCGTCCTATTTGGCTAACCATAGTACGAGCATATCATACGAACACATTTTCATTTCAAAGGCTAGGCGGTTAACTAAACGGCTAACACCTTTTAACTTATCCCACGCATTATAGGTACTTTATTTAACGATATTTAACGACTCCAATATACCTCAAAGGTTTACTTCCAAGTAACCAAAATGATCAATGACATTGATAGAAACACATCAACAGAGCGAAAAGCAATTAAAATATGGCTTCCCAATATTTTTACAGCATTTTTGGGAAACTCATTTGCAAATTCGCGAAAGAGTGAAGATGTAAAATCTACATGTCGCCACAGCACCGCCGTCGTCACCTGGTTGGAATTCCACATATATGTTTAAATAATATTGAGACTGCCCACGATATTTACGAGTATTACTTATTTGGTGTTTTAGAATTGCATGGCACACTAACGTCACGTTTCATAATAACAGAGTAAGTCGACGTTCGCACGGACGTAAAAATATCGCGGCGATTTCATTTCGTACACTGGATATTCAACGCTCTGCTTAGCGCCGAGAGTGCAAAATCCAACAGTTTCTTTTTTCGACGCGCTAGAATGTACCTACTCTGTTATTGTTAAGTTGGATTCTCAACGCTCGGCTCAACAACGAGAGTTGAAAATCCAGTGCGTGATAAAATCCCGCTGCGATATTTATACGCCCGTGCGAACGTCGGCTAAGTAGTGAGCTATAAATGTCAAGATTCATGCAGGGCAATAAAAACCAATTTATGTCCACCTACATATAAGTAGCGACTCGCGTCCTTCGCACGTTTTTTACGACTTGGTAAAACGTTGAGATTTCTTTATTACCTACGTACGTACGTACGTACGTAGGTATTATATAGAAATCTTCCGGAATTAATTCTCTAAATGATGGTGAAAACCTCATCAAAATGTGTTGCGCAGTTTGATGATCAACGCGGTCACGCAGACAGACACGAAAAGCGACTAATATATGTGTATATATGAAAGCGTCAAGAAAAGAAGTGTATGCCATGACCCTACGTATACTGATTTATTTTCTGGTTAAGTACCTGCACCCTAATTGCGTAACACATTATCAACCGGAGTTGGTTTCATTTTGAAACAAATTGCTAATCCATTGCTTCATAATTATGTTTGAAAAATGTGTCTGCTCGACAACGTAAATCACGCAATTAATGTTGTTGGACTGTTAAAATGAAACCAACTCCGATTGATATTGTGTTACGCAATTAGGGTGCAGAGCACGCACAATGGTCCACATGAAGGACTAAGTGCAGAAAGCAAATCCTTAACATAGAACATAGGGTGCAGAGCATAGCTTGCAACATCTGGGAGTTATCTTCAACATCAATAATCCTGTTATATAAGATTCGTTGAGGCTGCTCGTTCCAAACACCAGGCCGCGGCAGGCGCCGAGGGCACGGCTTTTCGACGTTCCAGTGGCTCGCACTAACGTATTCAAATTCGCGCCGCTTGCAAGAACAGCGCCTCACAAAGGCTTGACATTTTTAACTGTACATTGGCGGAATTCGTGAGGAATTTATTATCTTCGCATTGGGTGTGAACCTTTTTTTTTTTTTTTGTGGATGGGAAATCATCAAATGACTTCTCCCGCTCTGGGCAGAGCGGGAGGGCGTGTCAGACTTTTGCTGACTAAAACCCACCCATGCTCCTTCAACTGCCCGTGCCAGGGCCACGGTATCTCTTTCGAACTACCCGCGACCCCGGCGGCATCGGCCCAATTGACCCCGTCACTGCTGACATCTCTTTGAGGCGCGCGTGGAGCACAACGCGCTGTCGACCCGGGGCTGTTCCTTACCGGACGGCGAGCTGCCCATTACTCGTCGTCCGCAAGCCCGCGCCTACGGTGGCCGGGAATTGGCAATCGATTCCCGCCGCCCAGGGCGTCTCCTACGGCGGCTAGGGGCGCGAGGGCGCGGCTGTTGCCTCTCCCTCACGCGTTCCGCTTCCTCCTTCGCGAGCATTACTGCTACGCAGAAGGAGGTGACGGCTTCCCATACACTCTCTCTCCGCACCATGGCCTGGACCAGGTTTGGACGCGAGAGATCGCCGCCGCCGATCGCCTCCGTGAGAACACGGCAGTGCTCCGCCCAATCCGGGCAGACCTCCACTGTATGCTCCACCGTGTCCTCCGGGTGATCCACACAATGGGGACACCCGGGCGTTTCCTCCCGCCTTATCCGAAACAGGAACCTCCCGAAACAACCGTGTCCGGTGAGGACCTGCGTCAGGCGGAAGGTGAGGACGCCGTGGCGCCTCTCCAACCACTCCTCAAAGAGGGGACTTATCGCCGCAATTGTGGCGTGCCCAGCGCTGGGTTGCGACAATCGCACTCTCCATGTCGCCATGAGATCCCGCCGGAGCTCTGTCCGCTGTGTGTGAACCTGTTATTAAGATTGTTTAAATAAATAAATAAACTTATAGACAAATTCAAAATGACTCATGTCCCATTTCAACTAAAATAAGTTTTCCATTAGGCTATTAGTTTCCCTTTATCCACCAAAACCTGTGAAGATTGGAACCTAACAAATTATGTCATCACTCATCTGTATAATTCGGGTAGAGTAATTATGAATCAAAGATAATAATATAATTTATTATAATCTGGGGACATGTCCGTAACGTTAATAAAAGGGGTCGGGAATAACTCACGCTTGGCTTAGTAATATCTTGGTATTTCTTCGTTTATGAATAAACTCAAAAAGTAAAATGAATTTGATATAATCGTAGCAAGTGGTGAGCTGAAGTTCCTGCCTACTCCCATGAGAAAACGGCGTGATTTTATGATATTGTATGTTTTATTGTTTGTTTTTTTTTTAGTTTTCTTTTGTAATTTATCCATCAAAAGGTGCGTCACTGCACTTCCTGATACTCTTATTATGTAGTAAAGGTGATGCACGACCTTCCCTTCGTTCTTCAAGTATTTTTCAAGGTGTTTTACTTATTCTATGGTAGATACTGCGTTACAGGGATTTCAATATGAAAGACGGCATCTATTTTATGATGAGTAGTTCCATACCTTTTCAGTAGCTGGTTAGCACATAAATACACATAAAATGACGCCTGTAAACTCGCCGAATAGTTTGGTAGAGGTGTACCTATAAGTAAACTCACATTTCGCGAGGTATGTACTTACAAGTCCCATGTAAGTAAGGGTTTCGAATGCGTCTCTATAAAACGTACCTTAAGGAAACTCAGCATAGGGTTTTGGTCGGGTATAGTTCATAAGGCTTTAAGGCTTTAAGATTTCTAGCTACTAAATATACTCGTACCTACTATACAGATAACGAGTTGAAGTATCATAATCACACTAATATTATAAAGGCGAGAGT
The DNA here is from genome assembly GCA_946251885.1 of Cosmia pyralina. Taxonomy (NCBI): domain Eukaryota; kingdom Metazoa; phylum Arthropoda; class Insecta; order Lepidoptera; family Noctuidae; genus Cosmia; species Cosmia pyralina. Next base: position 15,184,433 of record OX276342.1, on the reverse strand, counting down.
TTGTGTGTGTGTGTGTGTGTTTGTTTGTTACTTCTTTACGCTTAAACGGGTGAAATTTGGTATGTAAATAGCTTATACCCTGGATTAACACATATGCTTTGTATCCCGGTCTACGCGGGTGAGACCGCGGAGCGCAGCTAGTCGGGTATATTTAGGACCTAGTATTGCGTGACTACATATATACTAATAAATATATCCGGCCAGTGAAAGAGTCTGTAATGAAGTATGAATAATATGGTACCTTTTTAAATAGTAAAGCGTTGTCTAATAAGGCATTGTCGGTGTAAATGGTTTGAAAGAAAATAACCACGAAGGGGACGTCATGGTCAATGTTCGTCCCATCCCGTTCGAGCCTAACCTGTCCGAGTCGGGGTGCCCAAAGTCCCGAGTTCGCTTCGCTCGCTCTTGCATCATGTAATGATTTATTTTAAACTGTTGCTACTAGATATACCCGAGTAGCGGTGTCTTGGTAAGGTACATAGCGGTGCTCACTCCAAAATGCCATCTCCTAACTATACCCGAAGTCGCCCAAGGTCCGTGACGTCACTGGCGTCTCCACAAGGTACATTTAGTAAAGAAGCGTTTCGAATACCGGATTTTTTCAATACTGGTATTAATCTGTATAGAAAATTTCCAATACCGGGTTCTCGGGATCTCGGTATTGGACATTTTATGAATACATCTAAACTTTTATCCGAGAGCGACCTTCATAAGCGGTTGCACAAATATATAACTGAGGAAAATTTTCTCTCTGCCTCCACGCTCGTAGGTCGAATGCTTATTAAATAATTGTACGCCGTGTCAATATATCTACATATCTCCGTTGCATAAACCACGAGATAATTAAAATACGCAGTTTTTAAAACCTACCCATTTAAAAGATTGGTTGGAAATACATGTAATGTGCATTATAACGAAGATGTGTCACTATAATTTCTACTGAAAATGAAATAAAATCATCAATACCGGGATCTCGGTATTGGTCATTTTAACACCGGTATTGTAAAAGACAAATAAAATCCGGGATCCCGGTATTGGAAGCCCTACCTAGGTAACGGAGGGCGAGCTGCTACTGACAAACTCTTAATGAAAAAAATCGTCTAATTTTAGTTTTATATTACTCGTCTAAGAAGTGGTTTTGGCATTCACCATTCTGTAGCCAAACACACGTACGTAAAAATGTAACATTTAATGGAGGTAAGTTTCCTCCCTAAAGCGCCGCCTACAGTTGCGTCCACCAGGGTTTAATAAAAGTAAACTCACATTTCGCGAGGTATGTACTTACAAGTCCCATGTAAGTAAGGGTTTCGAATGCGTCTCTATAAAACGTACCTTGTGGAAACTCAGCATAGGGTTTTGGTCGGGTATAGTTCATAAGGCTTTAAGGCTTTAAGATTTCTAGCTACTAAATATACTCGTACCTACTATACAGATAACGAGTTGAAGTATCATAATCACACTAATATTATAAAGGCGAGAGTTTGTGTGTGTGTGTGTGTGTTTGTTTGTTACTTCTTTACGCTTAAACGGGTGAAATTTGGTATGTAAATAGCTTATACCCTGGATTAACACATATGCTTTTTATCCCGGTCTACGCGGGTGAAACCGCGGAGCGCCGCTAGTCGAGTATATTTAGGACCTAGTATTGCGTGGCTACATATTATAATACTAATAAATATATCCGGCCAGTGAAAGAGTCTGTAATGAAGTATGAATAATATGGTACCTTTTTAAATAGTAAAGCGTTGTCTAATAAGGCATTGTCGGTGTAAATGGTTTGAAAGAAAATAACCACGAAGGGGACGTCATGGTCAATGTTCGTCCCATCCCGTTCGAGCCTAACCTGTCCGAGTCGGGGTGCCCAAAGTCCCGAGTTCGCTTCGCTCGCTCTTGCATCATGTAATGATTTATTTTAAACTGTTGCTACTAGATATACCCGAGTAGCGGTGTCTTGGTAAGGTACATAGCGGTGCTCACTCCAAAATGCCATCTCCTAACTATACCCGAAGTCGCCCAAGGTCCGTGACGTCACTGGCGTCTCCACAAGGTACATTTAGTAAAGAAGCGTTTCGAATACCGGATTTTTTCAATACTGGTATTAATCTGTATAGAAAATTTCCAATACCGGGTTCTCGGGATCTCGGTATTGGACATTTTATGAATACATCTAAACTTTTATCCGAGAGCGACCTTCATAAGCGGTTGCACAAATATATAACTGAGGAAAATTTTCTCTCTGCCTCCACGCTCGTAGGTCGAATGCTTATTAAATAATTGTACGCCGTGTCAATATATCTACATATCTCCGTTGCATAAACCACGAGATAATTAAAATACGCAGTTTTTAAAACCTACCCATTTAAAAGATTGGTTGGAAATACATGTAATGTGCATTATAACGAAGATGTGTCACTATAATTTCTACTGAAAATGAAATAAAATCATCAATACCGGGATCTCGGTATTGGTCATTTTAACACCGGTATTGTAAAAGACAAATAAAATCCGGGATCCCGGTATTGGAAGCCCTACCTAGGTAACGGAGGGCGAGCTGCTACTGACAAACTCTTAATGAAAAAAATCGTCTAATTTTAGTTTTATATTACTCGTCTAAGAAGTGGTTTTGGCATTCACCATTCTGTAGCCAAACACACGTACGTAAAAATGTAACATTTAATGGAGGTAAGTTTCCTCCCTAAAGCGCCGCCTACAGTTGCGTCCACCAGGGTTTAATAAACGTAACACTGACATCAGTAACTTTGTTCATATCATGTAGTTGCCTTGCTAGTGTTTCTATCTCAAATAAATACTCGCACATGGTCACACAGTTTAATGGTCACACAAAGTTAGTTGACTTTGAGTTGAAGACAACCCTATTCTGAGGTCAGCAGTTCGGTGCCTGTTTCACTGACTAACAGATAACGCCCGGCCAAAAGCTCCATTTAAACAATGCAAGTTTGTTGTCATACCATAAAATTGAAGCAAAAATTGACTGGCACCATCTAAACAATACGTACAATTGTTGCAGAATACGAGCAAGTAAGTTGTCGTTTAAAACTGGTATAGGTGTAAACAGCACGTACAATTAAATCGTGTTACATTCTTCTATTGTACATGTATTGCTGACGCAGTAGCTTGCAGCTGACTTGCGACATTTTATTACTAGGTGCAAATATAAATGTCGCAGTAAGATGGTTGAAGCCGTGATATGCCGCCGGGGTCGCGGGTAGTTCGAAAGAGATACCGTGGCCCTGGCACGGGCAACTGAAGGAACACGGATGGGTTTTAGTCAGTAAAAGTCTGACACGCCCTCCCGCTCTGCCCGGAGCGGGAGAAGTCATTTGATGATTTCCCATCCACAAAAAAAAAACAAAAACAAAAACAAAATAAAAAAAAAGCCGTGATATAGTTATATGCCTAGGGATATCTAGGGATATCTAGGGATATAATGATATATCGTAATATAGTTTAAGAAAGCAGTTCATAACTATCATACTAACTAGGAATAACTATGATACGAGCAAGATCTAGTGATAAAACTATTAGGGCACTCCGACCAAACAGCACCCTAATTGCGTAACACATTATCGATCGGAGTTGGTTTCATTTTGAAACAAATTGCTAATCCATTGCTTCATATGTTCGAAAAATTTGTCTGCTCGACAACGTAAATAACGCAATGAATGTTGTTGAACTGTCAAAATGAAACCAACTCCGATTGATAATGTGTTACGCAATTAGGGTGCAGGTTAGGTTAGAAGTGTGACCAACTACGCGCAAGCCGAGCGAACGTAGCGAGTCGTGTCGATGGCCGTTGCTTCGAGGCAACTGCCGGCGAGCGTTTCTTCGAAATTGGTCGCAGTAGCAAAATTAGGGCACTCCGACAGTTATGAAGCGCTTGCAACTATATTAAGGTATATCGCTAATCCCTAGGGATAAAACTATATTACGCCTTTAAACATCTTACTGCGGCTTAAACATACTTACATTACAATAAATGAGTTAGTGCGATTACTGCTACGCGGTGATTACCTAACGTTAGAGAAATGAATGACAGCAAACACAGTATTATATTTTTAACGCTTTATTTTCAAGCAAGCTAAAAATTAGATTTTCAAAAATGAACAAAAAGATCTAGTTTTTTTTTTCCTTTTTGCAGGTTTTTTGTGTGACTGGACTGCTGAGGTCTTTCGGCGAAGAATCTGCCTCTCAAAATTGTTTGAGCCTTTTCATGGTTATTGGTTCACTTTGCATTGCTAAGTATGTTACGTTCAGTTGCATCCGGTCAGACTGGAAGCCGACCCCAATATAGATGGGAAAAGGCTAGACAGATTGATTTGAAGGCAGTACCTATCCAGGAGCTTTGTTTAGTGTTAACAGTACTTTAGTGGTAAACTGAGTTGCAGATCTGTTTCCAAATAGTTTTGGATCTCTTTTTCGCTTATGTGTAGCCGAATTTGGGAGTGAATACATCGGCCAAGAAATATCCAAAGACCTCGGCACGTTCGTCGTCTTTCCTTACCCATGTATTATTTCCTAGCTGAGCAGTTTGTGGCGCATTTTTGCTATTCATTACGGTATTCATAGCGAGTATTCGATGTTAGCTGTGGCATCTAGATTTTTTCGTCTGTTTTTAAGATCTTAAATCTCGTCTGTCAGAAGCATAACGACTGGTGTGCCAAACTCTCCTGAGCCTCCTTTTTAGGGTTCCGTACCTCAAAAGGAAAAACAGAACCCTTATAGGATCACTTCGTTGTCCGTCTGTCTGTCTGTCAAGACCCTTTTTCTCAGGAACGCGTAGAGGTTTCAAGTTATTATAAAATACGTAAGTCATCGCAATAAAAAAATACGCTTTATACGATATATTTTGATACTCGTAGGTAAGTAAATCAAAACCTATAGGGTACTTCCCGTTGTCCTAGAATCATGAAATTTGTCAACAAGCAAGGTCTTACAGCACAAGTAGAGGAAAATTTGTAATTTTTATTACATATTTTTTTTTTTGGGATAGCAATGTTTGTTTTAGGGATAAATTCTTTTCAACTACCCTTCATTGTGCGTGGTCTGACACGCACTTGGCCGGTTTTTTTCCAGAACTTACTCCTTATTTCCTTGGGAATATTTTTGTTACCTGGCCTGGTAGGTGTTGGTGTGCACTTCCATGCAGCTGTCTGAATGAGACAGCTGCTGTATGTTTTTGCTACTTCATTTTCAACGTTTGTTTTTATTGGCACTTTTAGGTTCACATTTGTCTCGATGTATGTATGTTTGTCAGAATCCAACCCAATCCGTTTTCTTGTTGTAGAGCTTTTCTTTGAACTGTATTTCTATTATTGTTGTGTTTATAGTGGCTATCAGAGGGTATGATGTGAACTACTATCAAAGCAACTTTCAGCACTTAGGTACATGTTAGAAAATCATAAAAAGGGGGGTTGGGAAATAGTCTCATAGCACTTTTTCAAGGCACTATGAACACTCTTTTAGAAGGTATTTAGTTCTTCTTGGCGACCAATAAACGGGTTACTTAACCGTCACCCATGGTTCAGCCTTGTAGCTCGTTTTAAGGCGAGGTTATTCGGGCCTGTAGGCCTTTGAAACGCTACCTCCGCCTCCCCCAAATGCAGCGCGACGTGTTTATTTACGACGCGCCGCCGACGATTTCGCAGAAAATCCATGCCACAATGTAAAATATTTGCAGTTGATCAACTTAATTAGTTTTTCTTAGGCCGATATTTATTCCTTAGGTTTACATTTTATGGTGTCTACGGTGGAGTGAACTAAGATGATTACATAAAATGTCGTGAATTTGTTTTCACATTATCAGATAACGATACCAACACGATTCGATAGCGATAGGTTCAATTATTACCGGCCCCATGATATTGTTGAATATCGATGACCATCGCGACTCGACAAACAAGCACACTACTAAGTATCGACGTCTCGAAGCCGGCAGTGCGAAAAATTTTGCTCAAGTGAAAGAATGCCCGCTACTCTCATCCCGCACTGTCTTCGCCGGTAGATATCGTGCCGATATCGGTGTCGGTGTGTGTGGAAATCGGTTACAATAGTATGTGATGCGGAGAATGAAGAAAATGTCGTCTGGAATGTTTTGATTATGAATCTGGATAGATGATCGGTGTCTGTCGTTAACTACGACGATATAGGTGATTATAAAACACAATGTAAAAGCGAACTCTTCCATTACTTTACTGGGCGGAGCAGGAAACGAATATAGCAGATAGTTTCAGATTTAACCTTTAAATGATTATCATCGCGCTAAATCTTTATGGAGTTAAGGCTTAGCGGATGGAAGGATGTCAATCGTGATATAATAATAACATAAGAACGGCTATTTTAGTCAACTTTCATCCAAGCAAATAGCTTAGTGGTTCGTCGACTTCTTTGCAAACCTGTGGTTGAAAGTTCGATTCGCAACTGTTGATATTTTTTCGATTCTTTTTTTACATTTTGTTATACTGTTATTTGATAGTTCGTAGAACGTACACAGAATCCATGAAGTTTATTCCTTAATCATCTACGGATAGTATAAAAATAATTATCAATGGTTAGCTGACAGTATTAATGAGAAATCCCGTGTGTACAATCTACTGTTATATTTTTTAGCGATAGCCGGGTTCGTCAGGAATAATCTGTAAGAATCACTCAGTGTATCAGTGTTGTGCCATTATGTATTAAATGCAGGAACGGCACGAACAGGCGTTTACGAGTATTTATTCACTAAAATCGAAAAACTTTGCAAGCAATGGGAAATTGCTACTGAAGGCTGCGGGTTTCGACCTTAGGACGAGCTGCTTCTCAAACGGACGACTCTGTATATTTTGGCTGCTGAGACCACAACTACAAACGTACTGTACAGAAAAGTTTTAGAAAATATGGCTGTTGTTTTAGTATATTGTGAACGAAGTCGAAGCTAGTTAGAGATAAACATGATTTTGACGTAGTAAGGTAAAAGTTACAAAATTCCAAAGGTTCTACTGGGTACTGCCCTATCCTACTAGGACAAGTGGCGCCCACCCCTGCGACTAGGACGCGCCGGACAGGAATTACTCCGATGGAACCTAGAGAAGGAGACTCTAGATACTTCGGAGCCGGGTTAATGATCTCATTTGGTCCCGAGATCAAGGGCAGTGGGGAGGGAGGGATTAAAATAGAGTGGTACATGATATACAGAAGTTTAAAATTCCTAACTTGTTTAGTTGTTGCGGTCGAGCTCGTACAAAATGGTCTTAAACTGACAAATTTTACGGCCCCCTATGTTTTTAATTTATGAAGAAAAAAGGAATTAATTATAATTAAAAGTGAGAACGATGTAGAAAAGTCACACGTACAAAGCACACGTTAAAAGCGTTCAAAGTAGCAAACAAAAACGAAAAAAAAAACATTTCAAAAATAAAATACTTAAAATAAGCCATGGCAGCTAAGAGATGACCAGTCCCAACTGATGGCGCCCGTTCACGAACATAACGCATGGATTACCATAAGGTCCTGATCTGACCTGAGCTTAACTTAAAAATTAAAGTGCTATTAAATTTATTTAAATTAACAGATGTCTTGGTTGGATGATTTTTTTTTCAACATTAAAATTAGTACTAGTTATTGAAGATATTATTTGTTTGTAGAAAGTCTGAGGCATACAATAATTTTGAGAAGAATGACTCAGTTTGTTGCCAATTAATTTTCCTAAACCTTTTCCAAAGCTATCAGAAAACATAATGGAACTGTAACACACCTACACACACAATAACAACGAAGAACAACGTGTACTACTACACTACTACAAGGGAGAATTAGCTTGTGTCTGAACTACTTGCAATGGCCTTGACCTTGTTCAAATTATCTTGATTAGGAAAAAAAAAATACAACCGACTTCCAAAAACAACACTGCAAAGTGAAAAATAACTTTAATTTCGGAAGTCGGTGTCTAGTTAAATGTATTTTCGTTTTTTGCCACCGACTTCCGAAATTAAAGTTATTTTTCACTTTGTAGTGTTGTTTTTGGAAGTCGGTTGTATTTTTTTGTAAAAAAGTTTTTATTTTTCACTTTTTAGTTGTGTACCCACACAAATTCTAATACCACTATCTGCAAAACAAACTAGAACATCATCCATATAAAAGTGGGAAAAAATACGTATTATTGAAGCTAACTCAAAAACTACCGAAGCAAAGTTAATCAATTTTATATGGGACCAACTGTGATGTATACCCTCTCGAACAAAAGAAAAAAAAATCCAAATCGGTCCAGCCATCTTCGAGTAATCGGGGAACATACATAAAAAAAAAATAAAAAAAAAAGGTTCCGACGAATTGAGAACCTCCTCCTTTTTGAAGTCGGTTAATAAAGACCTGAGCACTTCCTGACTGGGACGGGTCCTCCTTTGGCTCAGGTTGGATTTCTTTTGTAATGATTATTGATGGCTGCTGAGTCAGCGGGTCCACTTTGTCTGCATTAGCGTTGCACATGTCCACTAACTCATTTGCAGCAAGTATGTGCACCTGAATTGGTTTTTCAGTAATACTTTGTATAAGAGTGAATGCATTGACTCTTCTAGTACCTACATATCTGAATTTCTGACTGTAAGCGTTTAGTGTCAATCTCATGTACTCACTATGTGTTCTTACTATCTTCTATCTTAATTTGATAGTTTTTTAAAATTTATATTAGAAAAACAAGCTCTTTCCTTAGCTTTATATTATTGGAACTGTGTTTTTGTTGTTTCCTAAATTTATTGCATATATTTATGATTTTATTTAGTTTTGCATATTTTTAGGGTTCCGTACCTCAAAAAGAGAAAACGGAACCCTCACTTCGCTGTGCGTCTGTCAGTCTGTCAAGAGTCAAAACCTTTTTTCACAGGAACGCGTCGAGGTATCAAGTAGAAATTAATATCAGGTATATGGTCCCTTGGAGCTCTAAATAAATCAAGCTTCTAAGTCAACGCAATATGGACATTTATGCGACATATTTTATATTCGCAAGTAAATCAAAATAGGGTACTTACCGTTGACTCTAGGTCAATGATTCTAGGAATTATGAAATTTAGCAAGAAGCAAAGACTCACAGCACAATTAAAGGAAAAAGTCCGAAAATCGTTCATTACCACACAAATAATAGTAATAAACAGCAGTAGTAGTAGTAGTAGTAGTAGTAGTAGTAGTAATTTTATCACAGATTTTTTTTTTGTATTTGCAGTTGGATAATTGACCGGGACGTATATTAATATATGGGAGAACATGTTTTTCAACTACAATGTTGAGTTTGTTTTTGGGATAAATTCTTTTCAACTACGGAACCCTTCATTGTGTGTGGTCTGACACGCACTTGGCCGGTTTTTTAATTTACTTTTGATTTACTTGAAAGAAAGCAAGAGAATAAAGATTTATTATCAATAGGTATTTTTGTCGATCGTACACCATTATTCTAAGGATTTATTATCATAGAAAGAATGAATAATATCGTGTGTTGGTACCCTTTATGTACCAATTTCGAGATCAAGGGATTAAAAATTTTAAATGTCAGTATCAATATAATAATAAGTTTCATGGTTTTAAGGAATTTAATGCTGAAAGCATTATTTCCTCTGTATCGTTGAATAAAAAAAATATTGTAGGAGAATAATCAATCAATCAATAAATCTGCCTAGCCTTTTCCCAACTATGTTGGGGTCGGCTTCAAGTCTAATCGGATGCAGCTGAATCCAGTATTTTACATGGAGTGACTGCCTATCTGACCTCCACAACCCATTAACTGGGTAATACGATACCCCTTGGTAAGACTGGTTGTCGGACGTTCGGGCTTCTGACGACCCGTAACGACTGTCAAAGATCCACGAATGACAGTAGGGACAACGGCTTAACGTGCTTTCCGAGGCACGGAAGAGTCTCGGTATCTAAAGATGGTCACCCATCCACGTACCGACCCCGGCAAGCGTAGCTTAACCTGATGGATCGACCCGTGCGGCTGTTATTACTTAGCCACGAGCTCCTCCAGAATAATATAAATTTAAATAAAGGATGTAGGATACTATTAAAAGTAGAAAGTCAATATACTCACGAGCTTGTACCATTTCCGAATAGTGTCATGCCACCGAGACAGACAGAGATAGTTTCAGCCACATTTTGAACAACGTACGTATTTCAAGTTTATTTGAAAACTAAAAATAAGTTAAGATTGTGGCACTATTTATACGTTCGTCATCGATCAGATCTAGTTACCCAATCCTATGAAAAGTTCTCTTAAAACTGTCGCCAATTGTGGTTACGTAATTCTAGTTGAAACAAATATACCTACATCAAATCAAATTCAACCTTAAACGCATGATTTAAAGTCAGAATTACAAAGTGCCATAAAAAAATCAATAAAATTTTCCGACCGAGACTTGCCGCTAGGACAAGGAATGAGTGGAGTCGAACTGTCCAATATTTTTTTTGTTTATTGGGTATATGCATGTGTTTATTTTATATTTTTAATTCACTGTTTATACCGTTATAACATAGTAAAAAATTAAAATACTGTTTAAAACTGCTGTAATTAGGTTTTAAAAAATATTTAATTAAAATAGAGAATAATTTTTGAAAGCTGTTTAAACGCCGCCATTTTCACGCGCTCTGTTGATGACATCAAATACTATGTCCAGTGGCAGTCTAGTCCATTGTGTACTATGTGTTATCGGTGTTCTCATTCTTAACAAAAAGAGAAGGTTATATGTTCGACTTTATGTATGTTTTTTTTTATGTATGTTCACCGATTTCTCCATCAATTAACTAAGAACACTTTTGATCGAGTCACCTTTCATACAAAATAAAAATAATCAAAATCAGTTCAGCCGTTTGGGAGCTACGATGGCGCAGACAGACTCACAAATACACAGATATACACGTTAAACTTGTAACACCCCTCTGCTTCCGTCGGGACTAAAAATACTTCAAAAATACAACGCTTCCTTGTCGGTCGGTTTGAAGAAATCTTCGAATTTTTGACGTGCTATAACTGATATCCATTTTCCACACCTTGCTGGATTTCGAGGAATCATATTTTAATAATAATAATTAAAAAAAATAAGAAACATTAGCATCTGCAACAAACGGAACAGAATCAACACACATAACCCGAACAATTTCTGCGATAGTATATTTTTCAAGGCAGCAAGATATTGTAATCAACACCATGTACGCCGTAATCATGTACATTCGTTCTTTTGTTATTAAGATTATTTCTAGCATAATAATAGTACTAATAGTACTTTTTGAATTAAATAAATAGTATGATTAATATGTTTAGTTTAGTAGTTTAGTAGTTAGCCTTTATAATTGAGATGCTTTATAACTCCTGCTGTCGAATTAAAAAAATAGTTAATTTTTGATATACAGGGTGTAAGTGTAAACAGTGGCAATATTTTAAGGGGTCATTGTACTCAACATTATGAACAACTTTTACTGTAAAAAAAAAATTTACTGCTCCCTACATTTTGACGAATTATGAGAACATAAATGTACTGAATAGCTAATTTTTTTTTTGCGATTTCAGTTTTGGTCCCATAGAAAAATTTGTTCATAATGATGAGTACAATGACCCCTTAAAAGATTGCCATTGTTTACACTTACACCCTGTATTTATAATACAGAGACAGCAACTATTATGATAATAATAGTAATACTTGCCGGAAATATGAAACTCCATCCTTTTTTAGCTTCATTGATGTGTGATTTTTATAATTTTTAAAAGACCGCTGAGGCATGTTTACCTTCGGAGCGTTCTTTTACATCCCTAGTTTATATTAGTAAACGCTGACACGAATGGATGTGTGGAGTGACGAGAATGGATAAAGTAAGAAATGAGTAAAGAGGAAGTTTGAAAGTGGCGCCAGTGACAGAAAAGTTGAAAGGAAATCGTTTGTCTTGGTATGGGCATGTAATGAGGAGAGACGAAACGCATGTGACTAAAAGAGTGATGAATATACATGTTGAGGCAGAGGAAGGCCAAAGACAATATGGATGGATTGTGTGAGGAATGATATGAAAGAGAAGGGAGTGAATGATAGCGTGACGGTTGACAGGGGAGAATGGAAGAAGAAAACGTGTTGCGCCGACCACAAGTAATATGGGATAAGGGCAGGAAGATGATGAAACACTGACACTAATGGTTAGTCAGCACCAGGCCTTCTAGAACATAATTGCTCGCCAGCTTCCAGCCAGTTCAGGTTTGACATTCAATGAATTGGGACGTATACCAAGTTTTCCCCAAATATATTTTCTAAGTAATATTTTAGGAAGTCAAAATAAACCTTTTTTAAAAATGTTTCGGGACTTTTCCATTGTACATAAAGAAATGAAAATGCTGGTGGTACCGGTAGTGAACGCAGGGCTATATGAATATTCATACAATGCAAACCGAAATCCGTTGCGTGCTGTGCGTGCGTTGCAGCCGGCGCGGACTAGTGGACGCTCAGCTTTATCTTCACATATCAAAAAACTTATTCTTGTCTTTGGAAATTTGATAAAACTCCACCTTAAACTTTAGCCGGACATAAATTATGTGAATTGCTACGAAAAGAAGTCACCTACTTAGGCCAAGTAATAAGCAGTGAAAGCCGTGACAAAATAAAGCTGTCGTAAATTTTCCTATAACAAAATGCGCTAAAGACATAAAATCATTCTTAGGCTTAGCGTCTTAGACACCGTGGCCCTGGCACGGGCAGCTGAAGGAGCATGGGTGGGTTTTAGTTAGTAAAAGTCGGACACGCCCATCCACAAAAAAAAAAAAAAAAAAAAAAAAAAAAAAAAGGCTTAGCGTCTTATTATTGAAAATTTACGAGTGTATACCAGAATTCTCAAAATACGCAAAGTCCCTTACAGCACTTCTAAAAAAAGATATTCCTTTTAACTGGACCAGTATTTGAGCCATTGAAAGAAAAATTGGTAACTGCACCAGTCCTATTTTACTCCGATTTTACTAAACCTTATAATTTAACTTGCAACGCGTCAAATTTCGCCATTTTAGCTATATCATCCTTTTTTTTTGTGGATGGGAAATCATCAAATGCCTTCTCCCGCTCTGGGCGGAGCGGGAGGGCGTGTCAGACTTTTACTGACTAAAACCCACCCATGTCCCTTCAGTTGGCTGTGCCAGGGCCATAGGATCTCTTTCGAACAACCCGCGATCCTGGCGGCATCGGCCCTATCGGACCCCATCATTGCTGACATCTCTTTGAGGTGCGCATGGAATACAACGCGCCGTCGACCCGGGCCTTACCGGACGGCGAGTGACCGGGAATCGGCTATAGATTCCCGCCACCCAGAGCGTCTTCTGCGGCAACTAAGGGCGTGAGGTTGCCTCTCCCAACTATATTATCCTAAGGTATAAATTGGTAAAGATCAACCAATTGTTTTTGCGTCAAGGGCACATAATAATGCGGAATTTAATTTTAGTGTCACTGAAAACAATGTCTGGCTATTGTATATGGAACTAAAATATTTCGTCCTAATCTTTTCGGCCGTCGGTTTAAAATATTAATAGCCCATAAACCAAAATTGGCTTTTTAACTGTAAGGACCCTGGATCTCGATTAATCCGTTGTCGTCTTAAACTAGAGGAATATAAATTAAATTCAATATAGGAAAGGTAAAACAAATATGAATGCTGATGCTCTTTCGCGACATCCAATAAATCCTTTACAAAACATAGAGGAAACTCAGACAAATAATACGCTGCCTAATAATCATCCAATTTCTGATCCTGAAAATATTCAAATACTCACTGATGATGATGATCCTTCACAGTCCTCGCGGCAATCAAATCCTGGAAGCTTAGACTTACCTGAAAACCTGAAACTCCCTGATGACTGTAATGTACCTACCCCATAATCCAGTGAAGTCATTGGTGATGATTTATTTATTTATTTATTTATTTATTTATTTATTTATAGTTAATTAAAACGGTTATACACCAATTACAATAATTAACCTAGAAACACAATACTAATATTGTAATATCTACTACATACTTAATAAATAACAGTGGAAATTCTCTCATACTTTCTCTCGCAAAACTTTAGACACACTCGCTTTATCTCTCTCCATTCATCGGCAAACAGATCACAATCAGGATTGACTGCCAGGAGGGCATTGAGGGCTTCCAGAGTCCGACACACCGGCGACTCTGCTCTAGCGATCGTACGACATGCTGGTGATGAATGATGATGATACTTATTCCAAATACCTCAAAAACATTAACAGATTAGTGACATTAGATACTAAAATTCTTGAATATAACGAAAATATTTTAAAGACAAAATCAAAACATATTGTGATATAGACCTCAATTGACTTTGAAACACCGTTATGTTTCTGAAATTCCTTTAACCTATACTATTAAATGAGCAATATTTGTATATATAACTATATATTTATTTGTAATCACGTTCTCGAAAACGGCTCTAACGATTTCGATGAAACTTGCAATATGGGGTTTACGGGGCGAAAAATCGATCTAGGTCTCTTATCTGGAAAAATTCGTTTTCTCCGTATTTTTACGCAGAAGAATTCGATTCGTAATTTCGCCGCCGCCGCTATGCATACTTTTTAACCGTGCGGTTGAAAAAAAAAATAACTAAGGGCTGATTGTTCAATAGTCAGATAATTTTTATCAGAGGAATAAATATGGCGGTTTGACAGCTTTTGTATAGAGAATAAGTCAAACTGTCACATTTATTCTTCAGGTAAAAGTTATCGACCTATTGAAAAATCAGCCCTAACATAACTAAAAAAACTATTAAAAAACTAAAACTTTATTATTTTTTTAATTCCATGGAAATTGAGAAGGCCTTTAGTGTGGGACGCAACGTGTGTCGATACTCTTGCGCCATCCCATCTTCCTGGCTCTGCGTGCTGTGCAGGCACTGCTGCTGCCGCTGCGGAAAACCTCAAGCGGCGGAAGTATAATAACCTTATCGGTAATTATATTTTCGAGCCGTTTGGGGTTGAAACCCTTGGGCCGTGGGGTCCGAGTGCTCATAGTTTGTTCAACGAAATCTCCAAACGGCTGGTTGACACTTCCCGTTACCCAAGGGCTGGCTTTTACCTTGGCCAGAGGCTTAGCATTGCCATACAATGTGGTAATGCCGCCAGTCTCTTGGGTACTTTACCAGTCGACAGCGATGCGGAGGAATTTTTCGACGCCATATTTTAGTTTTTTCAATTTTAGATTATATTATAACACATTCAATACTTTTTTTATAACTTTTAATTTTTATTTCATTCAAAAAAGCTACAAAACTGTGTAGGTATTTAAGTTCTCTAAACTTAACAAAAGACCAAAGAGTTTTTAATACTGGAATTAAAAAACATTTGCCTTTTGTTATATATCTCGATTAGTTTTTCCAGGCGCCATCTGTTGATGTGAATGCTAAATATCTACTGTCATGAAAAGCCTCATTGTTGTCGCACATTAAATTAAAAAGTTAAACGTAAACAAATAAGATCTGGTTTTTAAATGGTAGGTACGGGATAATAGGTTTTTGTACATTTGGCGCTGTGTAAAGTGGTTTGATGAGAAATTAGAACTGATGACAAACATAAATGGTTATACAAATCCGACAAGGCCGTTTGGGCATCGCTGATATATTTTTTTAAAGTAGGTTATTACAGATCTACCAATGTCTCATTTCTGGTACAGTCCTACCAACTTATCTGTGAACTGAAAGAGGACGCCACCGTCGATGCGTCGACACAATTGAATGACATGCGTCGGCACAATCGAAGACAATTCAACATGACGGCCGTAATTCCAATTTTCGCCATTTCACGGATAAGTTGGTAGGAGTGTAAATTCGTTTTCTCTATTTTCACCCGAGCAGAGCTCGATCGCCCAGGTACGTACTATCGGTAATATGACTGAAAGTAAAGAATTCCTTGCATTGGAAAGAACTCTATATTCATTCTTGATATTTGAAAAAGAGAATACCACTTACAATTTATTATTAATTAACGTGTATCATCATGAGTTAAGAACAAATACTTATGACATAGACCTAAAAAAAAGGAGGACACCGCGCCACGCGTCTCGAAAGTGAAGCACCGTACCGATCTATGTGTGCGTGATTTGACAAAGAGTCGCCGACATGTCACATAATGGCGGTCGGCATACTATGATGTAAATGTGTGCGTGAGGCGCATGTTTGTACAAATGGTCTCGGCATACTTACTGTGCTTCACTTTCGATATGCGTTATACGTCTATGAATTACGATGATATTTTCAAAAGCTTGAAAAATTTTAAAAACTACTTTGTTGTACCTAGATATAAATGAATTTAGAATTGAATTCATCACGGATTTCAGAAATCCATTTGATAGCCATAGTTTTTTAAAGATATATAATATTATCACGCACATAGTTCATAATACAAGTATACAATATATGAACGTCGTAATCCGTGGTCGTAATGTAAACTGCAACCTACCAATTTAGTTAAGTTTATCTTTAAGTGAACTGTTATTTGTTCTTTGAGAAATAAATGTCTTAAAACCGAAATTTGCAGTTGGAGAATTGACCAATGAATTGATTGAATTGATCAATGTTTGGGTGAACATGTTTTTCGACTACAATGTTAACTTTGTTTTTGGGATAAATTCTTTTTAACTACGGAACCCTTCATTGTGCAGGGTCCAACACGCACTTGGCCGGTTTTTTTTAGTGAATATTGTTTAGATTTGAATAACGTACCTCGAAGTAAGACTGGCGACGAGTGGACAGTATAGAATTCACGAAAACATATTTTATTCTGGAATCACGTAGTTTTGATAACGGAATACAATTTACATCTTGAACGCAGTGTGTATGCAGACACAAACAACAATAAATAAACTGAAATACTAGATAACTTAATTGCGGTTTAGAAGTTTAGACTGTCCGAGGTCAATAACCTAAGTACATAATCTAACTAAAGAAAGCAGCACTTAAGGCGAGTATAGCTGCTACAGGGAGCGACACCATTGAATAATTAATAACTCTGGAGAAATGGAACATTTTGAAATTTCCTATGCACATTTTTAGTCAGATGAGGTCGATTTTTTTTCGTTTTTGGCGTTAACTGCTATAACTTCGAACCTAGGAGGTTTAGTGTTGTTTTTTTTTTTTATATACTTAAAAAATTCTACAACACCTGACTAAAAATGTGTGCATAGGAAATTTCAAAATGTTCCATATCTCCTGACTTATTAATTTTGTTCTCAATGGTGGCCTTGCTAGCGGCTATACTCACCTTAAGGCGCTACCCCAACCAAAACCTTGCAATATTGCGTTATTCAGAGGCTATTAACTCATTATTTAAGAGTAATAAACTACATCTAAAAGCACATTATTAATGTTTGATATTTTGTCATCACATTGCACGTTCTTATTTGTGTTTATGTGTTAGAGATAGATTTAAAATCCCCTTGTAAAAAGTGACTAAAATTATTGATTGCATGCATCTTTTGCTAAAGGTGACGTTCTAATCATTTGAAGATTACAGTAATCTCGGCTACACAAAAATACACCCGCCAAGCTGACGTCAGAATGGCGGGTGTATGAAACTATTGCAATAACTTGCGATCCCACGAGGTACTTATTATTTAACAAGTGGTACAATTAGGTACTAATTAGGTAATTTTTGAGATATATTTCAACCATTACTGAGAAATACACCCGCGAACCTGACATTCACAAAATAGGCCCTAAATATAAAATGCCTAGTTAAATCAGAAGTTTACGATAATTTTCCTAGACGTCTAGGAAAATTATCATGATGATTACGTTTAGGTATAGAGAGTTAATTCTAATTCAGAGAACTTTGTAATAAACGAAGTTTAGGATTCACGAAAAAAACTACAAGAAATTCTTTTTGATGGTACCTAAGAATTAAAAACTTTTGCGCCTCTGTTATATATAAATCTTAAAAAATAAGTATTTAACTTATCATGTTAATAATCTGAGGGTAAAATCTTATTTAAGTTTGGAGGAGACTTCGAGTTTTAACTATAAACGTTATACGTTATACGTAAAACCTTAACTCATTTATTTAAATTGACATATTATACTTATTTAGGTACTAGTGCTGTTTGAAGGATACAAAAGACAACCCCAAAACAAATCAATCTTCAATACTTGGAAATATAGTTATTTTTCGTTGATGTTTTGAGTAATTTTCCAGTCAAAGCAGATATAACGTTGTGAGTTTTTCTTTCGGGGTATAAAGATTATCATAATTACAATCAGCCTACAATGTTCCCACTGCTGGGACACAAGCCCCGTAATCCACCACGCGGGCTCAGTGCGGGTTAGTGGACGTTACATGTCTTTGAATTTTTGGCTCTAGGGCATGCTGGATTCCTCACGATGTTTTCCTTCACCGTTTTGAGAGCAGTGGTGATGGAATAATTTACACAAAGTAAAGCGCCTGTCTGGGTTCAACCCTACGACGTTCGTAAGATAGTACACACGGCTACACATCAAGCTATACATTTCCAGTTTACACTGACCTCTCATTGTAAGGAAATACTATACAATGCGAGATCAGGTTGTACTGGAAATGTATTACTTGATCTGTAGCCGTGCGTACCTGCACAAAAAAATATAGTAAGTAAGTAAGTACACCACACCACACCTGCAGCTAGAGCCTACCTATAGCTGTAGATAAAGTGTTCTTCGAATCTATACTAGAGATTCGGAGATACAACAGGAAACATCTTTCCTATATAACTAAAATAACATATAATATGTATATTCTTTTAAAAAAACATAAAAGCGAAATCAAAAATCGTAACGATATCGTATCAATGTCAAATACTCTTCGTGTCAAATTATCCTGTCATTGAATACAGGTTTGATCACATTTGACGGTTGACCGAGTGTCATTGAAGGCACAAAGGAATCCCTTACACTCCGCTGCAAACGCTGCTTTTGACGTTTGTAATAGGTGTCTTCTGTTTCTTTTACATACTTACAGATAAAATAAAATAAATAATAATAAAAAAATATTAGTAAATCAATCATTAATATTTCTTGTAGACTAATTACAATACAGTAGGTAATCTTTATTTTCTCACTTCACAAAGGCACAAATTTAAACATATTAGATACAAGAATTATAGCGTGTCAGTCAGATAATAAAAAAATATTATACACGTATTTTTTGCTTTATCATATTAATAAAAAAGCGGCCAGAAACAGCAGTAACGAATTAAGGTGATGGCCGAATGTATATTAATTTGGAACAATCTCTCCGAAATGTCGTTGAAATTTTGTATTTTTTCATCAACAAAAGAGGGAAAGGAATTCTCAAAGATTGGAGACCCAAGAAGACGAAGAGTGCTTTTTTCAATAATTTTGTTTTCTGGAGCTATTGTGTTAAATTTGGGAAGCGTCAGATGTCTGTCAGTACTGTCCGCTAAGTATAGTTCACATTTCGAAAGGTTGAGATCAAGGCCAATATAATAATTGAGTTGATTGAATGAAAGGTAAATTTCGGTTTACGATTTATGACGTATTAAAAAAAAACTACTTACTAGATCTCATTCAAACCAACTTTCGGTGGAAGTTTACATGGTAATTTATTTAGTTATTTTTATTTATTAAAACTTTATGCACAAGTAAAAAAAATACTGTACAAAGGCGGACTTAATGCCAGAGGCATTTTCTACCAGTCAACCTTAGGGTGAGGCAGAGAGAAGACATGGCAGGTGCAGCATAAGGGATAGATAACTGGAAAAAAAATAAATACTAATAAATAAATACATACATACATACACATAAACAGAATAAACTTTGTCAGGAGAAATAACGATAGGTAGAGGAGAAAAAGAATCCAGCAAATCAGCGCTGAGATGATTCTGCCAACTTTATACGAATATGTTCACGCGCCTTCTCTTTGAACGATAGCCGACTGGTTGCCATCCTGATGTTCAGAGGGAGCGCATTCCAAAGAATTACCGCCTGGACAAAGAAAGAAGAATGAATAAAACCAGAGCGGTGAGAAGGACATCGTAGAAGACGATTGTTGGTTGAACGAAGATTTCTACTATGGGCAGAGCACAAGTATTGAACATGGGAAGTTAGATAAGAAGGAGAAGTAGGCTTATTTAGTATGGAATACAACATAGACAGAGCCCTCAGCTCTCTGCGCTGACGTATGGGTAACCATTTTAAAAGCAATCGGTGCGCAGACACATGGTCATACTTACGAAGATTGAAGACGAATCGAATGCAGTTATTTAGAAGGCGATCAAGTTTATTGAGGAGATCTGCATTCAGGTCATAATAACACATCACCATAGTCTATTATGGGAAAGATTAGGGACTGTACAAGCATGGCCTTTATGTGTGAAGGAAGAAGGTTTTTCAACCGATAGAGCGACCTCAACGTTCCGGTGACTGTCTTACTTACAGTCGTGACCTGCTTTCGCCAGTCAAGACAAGTGTCGACATGCAGACCAAGATCCTTAACATTGGAGCTAAACGGGATGACTGCGTTATCAAAGATTACAGGTGGCACAGTTAAGTCATTCAGCTTTCTCATACTGTGGGGGCTCCCTACAATGATAGCCTGACACTTGGTAGGATTAACTGCCACTCCAAATCGATCAGACCAGCTTTTAACCACACCTAGATCCCGGTTCAGCTCGTCAATCGCATCGGATATATTGTCAACACTTGCCTGGCAGTAAAGCTGCAAATCGTCAGCATAAAGATGATACGCAGCCCGAAGCTCGGTGGTAAAGAGATTAATAAAAATAGAAAACAAAAGAGGAGATAATATACCGCCTTGAGGGACGCCAGCTGCAAGATCATGCCAACTCGGCGAAGAGTCTCCAGCACGAACAGACTGCTGACGCCCCTGAAGATAAGAGGTAAACCAATCCAATACCTCCGGAGAGACCATAAGATGGAAAGGATGGATAAAAGGACTTCGTGACTGACGGTATTGAAAGCATTGGAGAAGTCTACTAACACCAAGACTGTAGCTTTAGTGTCTTCCATTCCCCGCCTAATGTCGTCAGTCACTTTAATGAAAGCTGAAACGGTACTGTGCCCGGGCCTGAAACCGGACTGAAATGAACTGATAAAGGAGTTGCGGTGAACAAAGTGGGAGAATTGTTTATGAACACTGGCCTCGAGCACTTTAGACAGAAAGGGAAGGATGGAAATTGGGCGAAAGTGACTAGGAAGAGAGAGATTAGGTATCTTAGGCAGGGGCCGAACAAGGGCTTTACGCCACTGGGAAGGGAAAACACCAGTGTAAAGGGAGAAGTTTACGATGTGGGATATCGCAGGGAGAAGTTGATCAAGAGCTGCTACAATCATATGACAGCTGATATCATCACAGCCCACTGCTTTGGATTTAATGGATAGGATAATCTTTTTGATCTCTCCCGGGTCGACTAATGTAATGTTTGTACGCGACAGATCCGCAAGGTAGTTAAGGGTTTGACATTTGGTTAGACTATCTAGAGTGGGAACAGAGGAGAAATGCCGTTTTAGATCGTCCAAACCAATTGTGCTAGGAAGGTCCAAATGTCGCGATTTACCGATGCCCAAAGTTCCAAGGAACTTCCAAATATCAGCAGGAGAAGAAGAAGTGATATTATTTAGGATGTGGCAACGTTTAGCGTTGCGTATCATCTGATTACACCGATTCCTAGCAGCCTTAAAGAAGGCCCAATTGTCCTCTGAGCCACCAACCAGTTGACCACGGCATCGTTGAACAATCTGACTTTTTCGTCAACTGAAGCAGCTGCTTCCAAGGGTGACCAGTCAATATTGGACGCATCTTGTTGAAGCCTCTCGCTATTCATACGCGCAAAGGCACGCCTGTACTGGAACGTTGGTTTAGGTTTAGGGGGTTTAAGGACATAGGATAAGAAAATAAGATCATGATGGGAAAAGCCAGGAGCATCGTGTTGACCATGTGAGGAAACTAGGGAAGGATTAGAGGTGAGGATCAGGTCAAGCAAGTATCATCACTGACCATATTATGATGATTAGGTTGGAGAGGCAAAACATGCAGACTGGCTGGCAGAAGTTTATGGGACCAGGGGAGTTTAGGGCAAGGAGGTTGGTATTAAAATCTCCAATAACAATGGTAATGTACATCATATTTTTTTTTTAGTTTTATCATTCTCTTATTTTAGAAGTTACAGGAGGGGGGGACACATTTTACCACTTTGGAAGTGTCTCTCGCGCAAACTATTCAGTTTAGAAAAAAATGTTATTAAAAACCTCAATATCATTTTTGAAGACCTATCCATAGATACCCCACACGTATAGGATGACGAAAAAAAAATTTTTGAGTTTCACTTCTAAGTATGGGGAACCCCCAAAATTTATTCTTTTTTTTCTATTTTTGTGTGAAAATCTTAATGCGGTTCACAGAATACATCTACTTACCAAGTTTCAACAGTATAGTTCTTATAGTTTCGGAAAAAAGTGGCTGTGACATACGGACGGACAGACAGACAGACAGACATGACGAAACCATAAAAGGGTTCCGTTTTTTGCCATTTGACTACGGAACCCTAAAAATTACTTAGATATAACGCATTAAAGTTGTGTGGGGGCTCGCTACGTCACAACTACATATAAAATCTACATAGGCGTGACGTCATGCCACATTTTAATCTCATTGTATCGCCGCGCCGTAATCTGTTGATTACGTAAAAAAAGAAAGAAATACACAACACGACGAACACACACGGAACACACAACGACAACAACGCCACGCACACGCATACGTCTACAAGACGGAAAAAATATTATATTCATCGATTGGGAACAGAAAAGTTATCTCTAAATACATCCATGTGATGTTTATTTGCCTTTTCTCACAAGATGACTTGATTGATGATGAAGACACGTGTCTTTCAATAATAGTAGAAACAACAAACATTGTATTTGTGCTTGTCAATATCGCTTCTATGTGTTTGTAAATAATGTTCAGTGGCGCTTCGATCAAATAGACATGTGTCTATTAGGGTTCCATACCCGAAGGCTGCCAAACGGAACTAAGCCTCCGCTGTCCATCTGGCTGTCAGCGGGCTGTATCTCATGAACCGTAATAGACAGATAGTTGAAATTTACACAGATTGTGTATTTCTATTACCGCTCTAACAACGAATAATAAAAATAATATTATAAAGTTAAAAATTAAAGGGGAATACCTACATACAAGAAACATACAGTATTTAAAAAAAATATTTAGTGTTAAATATTGTACGATGGTACGGAACCAACTCTGAAAATTTCAGAAAGATCTGAAGATTTTGCAGAATAACGACTTTCATACGCAGCCATGTATAATTTTAAGTACAGTTATACCCACGTGCTTATTTGATGATGAGGTATCCGTTTGATAAGTGTATTCAAGACATAACCTATGATGTTACCCTGTGAGATACCAAAGTCAATTAGATGATTGCAATAATATATAAAAACTTTTTTACAAAAAAAAAATACAACCGACTTCCAAAAACAACACTACAATATGAAAAATAAGTTTAATTTCGGAAGTCGGTGTTTAGTTAAATGTATTTTCGTTTTTTGCCACCGACTTCCGAAATTAAAATTATTTTTCACTTTTTATTTGTGGTACCTACCCCACACAAATTCTAATATCTGCTATACCTGCAAAACAAACTAGAACATCATCCATATAAAAGTGGGGAAAAAATACGTATTATTGAAGCTAATTCAAAAACTACCCAAGCAAAGTTAATTTTATATGGGACCAACTGTGATGTATAAAACAAAACTCTCGAATAAAACAAAAAAAATCCAAATCGGTCTAGCCATGTTCGAGTAATCGGGGAACATACATACATAAAAAAAAAGGTTCCGACGAATTAATATCCAAATAGCCACTACTCACCGAATAAATTCAAAAATGGAACAGAATTTGTATGAAATTATCTGCCAAGTAAGTTAATAGGAACTTAATCGTAGGTGGTAAAACAGGCCCTTAGTGTTTTATTTGCTCAAAACATTTCTCCTGCCAACAATATTACATTGTTTCACGGAAACCGTGCTTATCAGTAATTAAACAAAGTCCAAGGTACTACCAACGCGGTAAAAACAAGGAAATGTTACATAATATCCTAGGATAATTCAGTTACCAACATAAATCGATAAAAGAAATGGATATTGTTTGCCAGAAATGCCTTCGCATTTGGAGGAAAGACGAAGGCTTAAGACGGTTATTCGGTTTTTATATTGGATATTAGGATGCGTATTTACCTAAAGTTGAGGTGTTGGCTATAATGGAATGCATTTTTGTATCGAAAAAATCCCGGAATTCCATAATTGATAAATGTAGAAGAAGAATAATATAGAATCGAATGCTACTAAGGGCCTATTTCATGATGGCCGAATAGCCACTACTTACTGAAATAAATTCAAAAATAGAACAGAATTTGTATGAAATTATCTGCCAAGTAAGATAATAGGAATTTAATCGTGGGTAATGAAACAGGCATATAATGTTATTAAGTAGGTTGCCAAACTGACTTATCAAACGTCAGGATAAGTAATGAATTTCAAGTAAAAAAGCATACGAATACTTAGTTGTGATCCCGGTATTTTTTAAATAAATAATACTACATATTTAAGAAGTTGTTTCCTTAACATGTATACGATTAGTTGTGCATTCCCGGATTTTCTGGAATCCCGGGATTTATATTAAGAAAAAATAATTAAGAAGCCGCTTCAGTTAATTTTCGGCTAAGAAACTATGTCTTAGCCAAAAATGAACTTTAGATAAG
The DNA here is from genome assembly GCA_946251885.1 of Cosmia pyralina. NCBI lineage: Eukaryota > Metazoa > Arthropoda > Insecta > Lepidoptera > Noctuidae > Cosmia > Cosmia pyralina. The sequence goes on along the minus strand of OX276342.1, from coordinate 15,159,626 downwards.
TAAATATCCGATCTCTAATTCGGTCGCATTATTTATCATAGAAATACAATTTGCTGAATATTTTGTTACATTTTATTAGTAATTTAATAATAGAGCGTTGTGGTGCTAACTTATTTTCAAGTAGTGGTTCATATTAAATGTTATGGTCCCATTATAATGATAAAGATTGCTGTAAAGAATACTCTAGTACGCTACTATGAAAATTCTAATTAATGGATCTTGAGATAAAATTGATTGCCATAATCAAGCGTAATGCGTAGTTTGTCAACCGGGCTGTTTATAAAATGGTTGTTTTGCCACTTTATTGTAGATTTTCGAAAATCTGACAACCAGTCTTACCAAGGCGTATCGTATTACCCAGTAACTGGGTAGTGGAGGTTACATACACGAAGGTGTCATACAAAAAATCTCTTAAGGGTTCATTGTATTCATCATCATGAACAACTTTTATCATGGGAGAAAAAAATCAGCTGTGCCCCTACATTTTGACAAGTTATGCGAACATAAACGTAGAAAACAGCAGATATTTTTTTTTGCAATTTCAGGTTCGGTTCCATAGTAAAAGTTGTTCATAATGATGAGTGACCTCTTAAGAGAGTTCGTGTATGAACAGATATACTTACCTTATATTGGCAGTTGCTCCATGTAAATATTGGTATCTTCGTATTGGAAACTGATCCCAATATGATTGGGAAAAGGGCAGATGATCATATTTAGCCAATCTCTGAAAACTTTGTGTGGATGTGGAGTTATGTCATAAACTATGCTCCACGTGCTATCCTGCCCTCGGTGCCCCAAAATATGCAGCGGAAGCGACCTCTGCGCTGCCACCGATAACGCCGTGGAAGTGGCGAAGTTTTGGGCCAACAAAATTTGAACAACTCTCGTGCCAGCGACAAAAAGAACACGAAGATCTCAAACTTTCCCGGGACCCTACTATAAGTTTAAATTCTCTGCCAGTCTTGTAAGAAATGTCTAGTTACATTTCTTATTCCTTCGTTCTAAAGTTTCTTGAACCTGACATAAGTTCTGGCACGTGTGGGAATTTCAACAATGAAACTGAACGCGATCAGCATATGTAAACCGAGCTCAAGAGCTGTCAGTGTCAATTTTCCAAATAAAATAATGACACTGACAGCTTTTAAACGTGGTTTACGTTCTGATCACAATCAGTTTCATTGGTGAAATCCGCACCGTTAAGCCTGTTCAAGGTTAATCAATTAAACAGCGGAGGCATTTTAAAATTAGCATCTTAGGTAGCTTATATCGTGGGGACTCTGAACAGAGACCCGTGGGGACGCCCCTACAAAATGGTGCGGGATAAACTCCGCCCATGGGCTCCCCCGCTGACGCAGAGTCTCCGGCCGCAGCTCGTGGAGGACGTGGTGAGCGCTCTGTTCCCTTCGCGAGGGGAACATACTCCCCCGCCCATGGCTCCGCCTCCTGCGGTGCCCGATGCGGACCACATCACCGACGACGACGACGATTCTCCGGAAGTGACTGAGGTAGAGCTGAGAGCGGCGGTACGTAGGCTGAGTGCCAAAAATACCGCCCCAGGACCCGACGGCGTGCCAGGAAAAGCCTGGGTTCTGGCCTGTGGGGCTCTCGGGCCTCGACTAGGGGGGCTCCTAAGCGCATGCTTGGAGAGGGGCTAGTTCCCACTTCGTTGGAAGACAGGGAAACTGGTCCTCATTAAGAAGCCGGGGCGCCCTGTGGACTCTCCGTCCGCTTACCGGCCCATTGTGCTGCTCGACGAGGTAGGCAAGCTCTTTGAAAGAGTCATTGCAGACCGCCTCGTCGGGTGGCTGGTGCAGGAGGGGCCGGATTTGGCGGAGAGCCAGTTTGGTTTCCGCAGGGGGCGCTCTACGGTGGACGCCATCAAGCGCGTGCGAGCCCTCACGACGGGGGATGCTGTGGCCCGGGGTGGGGTCGTCTTGGCGGTGTGTCTAGACATCGCCAACGCCTTCAATACCCTGCCCTGGAGTTGCATCAGGGAGGCACTCCGGCATCACCGGGTGCCTACCTACCTCCGTCGAGTGGTCGAGGCCTATTTGACGGACAGGGCCGTCATCTACCCCGGTCATCAAGGAGAGTGGAACCGGCGAGAGATGTCGTGCGGTGTCCCACAGGGATCTGTCCTGGGGCCACATCTGTGGGACATCGGGTACGACTGGGTGCTGCGCGCCGACCTCTCTAGCGGCGTCAGCGTTGTATGTTACGCTGACGACACGCTGGTCCTGGCGCAAGGGAGGTCGCACCAGGCGGCGGCCGAACTAGCGACACGCGGGGTTGCGACAATAGTAGAGAGGATCCGGCAGTTGGGACTCGAGGTGGCCCTGCACAAGTCCGAGGTCATGTGTTTTCATGGTCCTCGGAACGTGCCACCGTCGGGTTCCCAAATAACGGTAGGAGGGGTTCACATCGGGGTCGAGTCGACGATGAAGTACCTGGGACTCGACCTCGACAGCCGGTGGAACTTCGTGGAGCACTTCCGACGTTTGGCTCCCAGACTGGAGCGGGCTGGGGCTGCCTTGAAGCGGCTCCTGCCCAATCTGGGGGGTCCAAACGCCTCCTGCCGGAGGCTTTACACGGGGGTCGTGCGGTCCATGGCCCTTTACGGAGCGCCGGTGTGGGCGCGTTCCCTGAGGCTGCGACCGGCCCGCCGGTTGAACGCGTCCCAGAGGGTCATGGCCATCCGGCTAGTCCGGGGATACCGCACTGTCTCCTGTGAGGCGGCGAGCCTCCTTACCGGATTACCGCCATGGGATCTGGAGGCAAAAGTCCTCGCGCAAGTTAAGGAACCCCAATCTACCAATATTAGCTTTGTCAGCTAATAAGTATTTATTAGATGTATTATTTCCAAATATTCCATTGCTTGATCAGCACTTATAATTATCTAGGACATGCGTCATATCTGATCACGTCATGTATGTACTACGTTAGCAATAAGTTAGTATATAAGATCAATATTTTATTAGATGAAGTTAATTACTGTTAAGCTGTAGTTCTGTCCGAATAAAGTTATTTTTTTAATTACTTCCGTTGTCGCTTACTTAATTGGCGCAGCCGGTAGGATCTCTGTAGTCAGTCTGCCGTGTATACAATTCTACGTGAAGCAGCCGACGTCCGTGTCTACGGTCTAGCAGAGATCGCCGAACAAACAAATTAATTGAGAAGCCACTTCGAGTTACGGAAGAGGACCAGCCACAGCAGTAGTTCAGGGAGCATGAAGCAAGCTGCGAAATTGTGAATAAATCTTTTTCACCTTCCTCTCAGCTCTTCCATTTATATCCCAACCTTGTAATAAGTCTATGTGTGTGTATTATTAGGGATTGGACAACGCCTTAATAATATTTGCATAGATTTTTAATTGTATTAATGTTTTAGAGTAGTTATATTTTAGTAACACATTAGTGTGATTTTTGCCCATTACCTTTATTACTTTTATAACTTTTTCACAATGGAAAACGTGACTCGTGTCCCACAGGAGTTGGTTAACATCATACCAATATTCAGTGGCGACGCTAGAACGTTACCTTTATATGTAAAAAAATGTGAATACATTTTGACTACGTTCCAAGGAACCGTAGCCCAAAATGAATATTTATTTCATGTGGTAACAAGTAGGTTATCAGGCGAAGCCGCCAGTTTGGTAGGCGAAAGAGACTCTATAGATACGTGGGATGAACTGAAGAAATTGTTAAACCAACACTTCGGTGATCCACGCACAGAGGATTGTTTAGCAATGGAGTTAGAATCTTGTAGAATAAATAAGGGCGAAAGTTATTCAGATTTTTGTCATAGAATACAGCGGATGAGAAGTATTTTATTCGCTAAAATATCAGAAACTGCCATTGATGACTCTCTGCGTAAGGCAAAGCAAATTATTTATAGTAACAGAGCGATGAATGTTTTCTTGTTTAATTTACCGCCATTCCTAGTTAGATTAGTTCGTTTGCGCAACATTACAACGTTAGAGGATGCGTTAAAAATAGTCTTAGAAGAACAAAACTTCCAGACAGTCTATGATTCTAAAACAAACGATAGGCGTAATTTTAGTAGAACTAACAGAAATGCATCTGAATGTAATAATCAAACGAAAGATTCGCAAAGCGTATTGAGTACACATGTACCGAATAATGCTACAAACAGCACATCTACACCTAACAATTCGCATCAGTCCAGGCATTATAACCAGCGTAATAATATTCAAAAGAATCAAAATAGTTTTAATCGTACAAACAACAATAATTCGTCACCACAGTTAAGTAGGTCATCTTTTCCGGTTGCACAACAGAGCCAACAGTTCGCGGCACATGCACCGGGCACGTCGAATTTTGCAGCGCAAGCATCTACGTCGGGTACGAATACTGACGTCACCATGCGTACTGCGAGTTCGCGACGTGTTAATTACATAAATAATCATAGTAATGATGAACAGAGTTCAAGTAATTCGTATAACGAGTGTCAAGAATTTTCTCCTGAAGATCCCGGGGCGGGAAATTTTTGCATAATGGCCTCTACTCTAGAGAGCGAATAAAAATAAATTGCAATAAACGCTTAAATTTACCACATATAGTTATACCAGAATTAAAAGCTGTTTTTATGATAGATACGGGGAGTGTTAGGTCGTTTATAAGCCCTTACATAGCGAATAAATATTTTAAAAATTATTTACAGTATGAACCCTTCGAAGTTGTTAGCACTCACGCTTCGAGCGTTCATAGTGAAACGGCAATTATTCCATTACCGGTTACGTTTGGAAATAAAGAGTTCCATAAGTTTTATGTCTATAGTGTTGACGATAGGTATGATGGATTAATAGGTAGCAATTTGCTGAAGCAATTACAGGCAAAGATTAATATGGAAAGTCAGATATTACATTTAAAAAATACTGACATTCCCATAGTATATTCACCGCCTATGAGAGAGGTATATAATCTACCATCTCGTAGCGAACTTAGAGTAAGACTCCCGGTCAACTTATTGGACGGGGAAGCTGTGTTAGATTTTAAACAGTTTACGGAAGGGATTCGAATGCCCACCGCATTAGTTACATGTGTTAAAGGTTATGCAACAACTGTTATTCAGAATTATAGTCATCAAAATAGAACTTTAGTAGTTACAGGACCTTTCCAAGTAGAACCATACATACAGAACCCATCTGTTAATGTTAATTTCATGGATAATAATATAGAAGTAGACAGATTGCTAACAATGAATTTAGAAAAATTACAGTTAGATCATATGAACTCAGAAGAACGTACGGTTATTGAGGGAATTTGTAGAGAATACAAAGATATATTTTATTGTGAAAATATTCCATTAACCTTCACAAATCAGGTTAAACATAGAATAAGAACAAAGAATGAAGACCCAATAAACATTAAGGCACATAGGTTACCGCCTGTTCAAACAAAAGAAATTAATAGTCAAGTTGAAAAGATGTTAAGGGATAACATTATCCAGGAATCGCATTCTCCCTGGAGTGCTCCCGTACATTTGGTGCCAAAAAAGTTAGACGCATCAGGCCAACAAAAATGGAGGATGGTAGTTGACTATAGACGGCTCAATGAAATTACAACTGATGACAAATACCCCTTACCCCACATTAACGATTTATTCGACATGCTAGGTAATAGTACCTACTTTACAACCCTCGATTTAGCTAGCGGGTACCATCAATTAGAGGTCCAGGAGCAGGATAGAGCTAAAACCGCATTTAGCACACCTTCAGGGCATTACGAATTTAATAGAATGCCGTTTGGGTTAAAGACAGCACCTGCAACCTTTCAGCGAGCAATGGATAACGTCTTACGAGGCCTTCAAGGCTTACATTGCCTAGTATATCTCGATGACGTCATCATTTTTTCAAAAAGTTTGCCTGAACATGTAGAAAAACTTAGAGCAGTTTTTGACCGCTTCCGTCAAACAAATTTAAAAGTTCAATTAGATAAGTCGCATTTTCTTAGAAAGGAAGTACTCTACTTAGGGCATACTATTACGGATGAGGGTTTGAAACCAAATAATGATAAAATAGATGCTATTCTTAGGTATCCTATACCAGAAACGGTTACACAGATTAAAAGCTTTTTAGGACTTATCGGTTATTATAGGAAGTTCATAAAAGATTTTGCTAAAATAACTAGACCATTAACAGCTTGTTTAAAGAAAGGTCGCAAAATTGTTATTAATGAAGAATATAAAGAATGCTTTGAGACATGTAAAAAGCTTTTAACAAATGCACCTTTGTTACAGTTTCCTGACTTTAGTAAAACTTTTATATTAACCACTGATGCATCCAATTTTGCAATCGGGGCTGTATTGTCACAAGGGACAATAGGTTCAGATAAGCCTGTAGCATATGCTAGTAGAACTTTGAGTGACACAGAAGTAAGATATAGCACTATCGAGAAAGAATTATTAGCCATAATATGGGCAGTTAAGCACTTTCGACCGTATTTGTATGGTAATAAGTTTACCATATTTACAGACCATAGACCATTAGCATGGCTGTATTCATTGAAAGAGCCCAATAGTAAACTTACGCGATGGCGATTAAGGCTAGAAGAATACGATTTCGAAATAAAATATAAGAAGGGCCCTCAAAACACGAATGCAGATGCTTTATCTAGGATTAAGATTAATGCAATTGACGACGATTTAGATTCAATATTTGTAAATGTAGGAGATCGGCAAGAACGAATACAAAAAATAATAGAAAACGAATTGAAAGACCTCGAAACTCCAATAGAAACGATAGAACTTTCGGATTCTGACGATGGGGCCACTGCCAATTCAGTTTCAAATAGAGAAAACGAAGGCATTCCTATTTTAAACGAAGCTGTTGATACTAAACCAAAACAGATTTTAGTTCATTCATGGTTTAAAAATAAATTAGTCGTAAAAGATATTTCTAATAATAAACAAAAAATTCTAGAAGTTCACTTACCGACAAATAACGATAAATTAGCTAAAGACTTTTTGAAAGAGTATATAGACCCAAAACATAAGTACTTTATATACTTTGAGCATCCATCTTTTAGAAAAACTTTTTCAAACATGGTAATTAAGTTATTTAAAAAGGATTCAGTTAAGTTAACAGAATGTACAGAAAGAGTTATTAATTTGACAGAATCTGAAGAAGATCAAAAAGAAGTTATTTTGAAATACCATGAAGGGAAAACGTGTCATAGAGGTATTAAAGAAACTTTAAGCAAACTTAAAAGACATTATTGGTGGACAAATATGAAAGAGACGGTTACGGCAATCATAAACGCTTGCGAAACATGTAAACGCATGAAATATGACAGAAAGCCGATCAAACCTCACATTCAGCTAACACAAACGCAAGATAGCCCTTTTCAGGAAGCTTTTATGGATTTATTATATATAGAGGGGAAATATTATATAACTATAGTAGATGCATTTAGTAAGTTAGCACAAGCTATAGAGGTACCAAATAGGAGTACACCAGAGATAGTTAGGGCATTGATTAAGTATTTTAGCATGTATGGTCTGCCTAAGAAAATTAGTTGTGATTCCGGTACGGAATTCAATAATGCCTTGATTAAAGAAATGTTAAGTTTGTACAAAATTGAACTCCATATTGGGACTCCAAACAATCCCAGTTCAATGGCAATAGTAGAAAGGTTTCATTCTACCATTATTGAGATTTACCGTTTAGCAAAATACGATAAAAGCGATTTAGATGCAGCATCTGTTATGACATATGCCATCATGGCTTATAACAACACCATTCATTCAGCGACAGATTTTACGCCTTTTGAATTAGTATTTGGTCACACTTATTCAGATAATGTATTTAACGTGGATAGAGAAAAGAATTTAACTCAGAAACTATTGTTAGATCATAGAAAACGCCTTAAAATACTTTATGAATTCATAACAGAAAAAATAGAATCCGACAAAATTAAAGTGATGAATAAAAAAGGTGGTGAAACGACACCGGTACTTGACCCAGACGATAATATTTATATGAAAGACACTAGGATTAGAAAAGCTAAAGAAAAACCGCGATACGAAAAAGCGAAAGTAATTGGTGAAGTTGAAAGAAATATAGTGCCGGTAGAAGTAAAGAATAGGAAAACTAGAGTAGCGTTAAAAAATGTAAAACGTCCTCCACAGATCGTGCCTGGTACTTCTGGTACTAGTGGTGTCAACATTCACGCTGGACCTTCAAAACCTCGGTCAGAATCCGGGGATAGCAGCGATAAAGCGGGGAGTAGCAGTAAAGAGGAATAGTTATTGGACAATATATAAAACTGTAGATTTAGAATCATTAGGCTTACAAATGGATAATAACATTCGGGATTTTAGTAATTTAAAAATAAAAATTAAGGAAAGTAGAGTTAGTAACGAAACCATAGGAATAGAAAGTCAAGTAGAATATCTAATTAAACTAACTAAGGATAGATTTTATCAAATTTTACCTTTTCATTATAGAAATAAACGAGCTTTGTTCAATCCATTAGGTTCACTTGTCAAAGCTATTTCTGGAAATTTAGATGAAGATGATGCAATTAAATATGATAGAGAAATTCAAATGATTCAGAACAAAGAGCATGTAGTCGAACGTAAAGTATCATCAATGCAAAAGGCTTTTGATAAATTAGTAAATAACTCTGAAATAATAAATTCAAATATTAAAAACTTGGGTTTACATACCAATGAAATGGGAAAATTAGTTGAACAGGAATTCAGGTTTAACAAACTTTTCCAAATATTGAATACTATGTACCAAATTTTAAATAACTTTCGAACTTGTTACGAAAACATACAAGAGATGGAGACGGCAATAGCCTTTAGCAAATTAAATACATTGCACCAATCCATTATAAATAGTACAGAATTATATAATACGTTAGAAGTCATTGCTAAACATGCTAGAACAATATACCCAGTTAGCAAACGTAATTTAATAAAATTAGAACGTAATATCATACTTAAATCATATATAAATAACAACATGTTAGTCTTTGTTTTGGAAGTCCCCCTAATAGATAACGAAACATATAATTATTACAAGGTTATACCCATTCCTATATTCCATTCCCCAAATACTTTTACAATTATTCCCAAATACCCTTACCTGATGGTGAATAGATTGAAATACATGCCCGTGGTAAGCCCATGTGCTGAAATTGAAAATAACAAATTCCTTTGCGCTGAAACGAATTTAGCCCAGTATCCAACTGAGACCTGCATTGAACAAATAATGTTGATGAAGAACAACTACAAAAGCTGCATACAGAACCATATTGAAATAGAAAAAACTAAGATACAAAAAGTAACCGACAACCAATGGTTGGTTTATTCAGAAGAAAATCTCATCATCACCGAGAATTGCAATGCAGAAATTATGAAATACACTGTTCTTGGGACCTACATCGTGTCGCCTGGCCAACAATGCGAGACACAGATAGGCGAAGTCATCGTTACCGCTACCACAAACACTACAGTTTCTAGTTTCCAGCTGCCATTGATCCAAATGCCAGAGCTACTACAGGACATCCAGAGAAGATCAAAGAAAGTGGATCTAAGAAATGTGGACTTTAGTGATGTGAAGGAAGTGTTACAAAGTGCAAAATTCAGTGAAATAGACGATACGCCCCAAACAGTGACAATAGAAATCAGTATATGGACTATCTTCGAGTATGTGATCATTGTAATAGCAATAGTTATCTTTATAATGTATAAATTTCAGTTTATAAACTTTTGCCGAAATTCTCCGAAACCGTCTGCAACACCTTCGGATAATTTCTCTCTTGGGAAGGGAGGAGTTAAGGAACCCCAATCTACCAATATTAGCTTTGTCAGCTAATAAGTATTTATTAGATGTATTATTTCCAAATATTCCATTGCTTGATCAGCACTTATAATTATCTAGGACATGCGTCATATCTGATCACGTCATGTATGTACTACGTTAGCAATAAGTTAGTATATAAGATCAATATTTTATTAGATGAAGTTAATTACTGTTAAGCTGTAGTTCTGTCCGAATAAAGTTATTTTTTTAATTACTTCCGTTGTCGCTTACTTAATTCGCACGTGTGGGAGTGGCGCGAGGAGACGAAACGCCGGGGCGTAACTCCGCTGCCGCGAGAAATCACGGTACAGCGGACAGAGCTCCGGCGGGCTCGCATGGAGAGTGCGATTGTCGCAACCCAGCGCTGGGCACGCCACAATTGCGGCGATAAGTCCCCTCTTTGAGGAGTGGTTGGAGAGGCGCCACGGCGTCCTCACCTTCCGCCTGACGCAGGTCCTCACTGGACACGGTTGTTTCGGGAGGTTCCTGTTTCGGATAAGGCGGGAGGAAACGCCCGGGTGTCACCATTGTGTGGATCGCCCGGAGGACACGGTGGAGCATACAGTGGAGGTCTGCCCGGCTTGGGCGGAGCACCGCCGTGTTCTCACGGAGGCGATCGGCGGCGGCGATCTCTCGCATCCAAACCTGGTCCAGGCCATGGTGCGGAGCAAGAGTGCATGGGAGGCCGTCACCTCCTTCTGCGAAGCAGTAATGCTCGCGAAGGAGGAAGCGGAACGCGTGAGGGAGAGGCAACAGCCGCGCCCTCGCGCCCCTAGCCGCCGTAGGAGACGCCCTGGGCGGCGGGAATCGATCGCCGATTCCCGGCCACCGTAGGCGCGGGCTTGCGGACGACGAGTAATGGGCAGCTCGCCGTTCGGTAAGGACCAGGCCCGGGTCGACGGCGCGTTGTGTTCCACGCGCGCCTCAAAGAGATGTCAGCAGTGACGGGGTCAATTGGGCCTATGCCGCCGGGGTCGCGGGTAGTTCGAAAGAGATACCTTGGCCCTGGCACGGGCAACTGAAGGAACATGGGTGGGTTTTAGTCAGTAAAAGTCTGACACGCCCTCCCGCTCTGCCCAGAGCGGGAGAAGTCATTTGATGATTTCCCATCCACAAAAAAAAAAAAAAAAAAGGTAGCTTATATCGAGTCTTAAAGTATGACAGAAATGTATTAGGTATGAGAGAATCTATTTCACTTTTAATTCAAGTGATCTTTGAAAGTTAAACATTCCCTGTGAATATTATTCGGACTAAGTCGTTTGAAACCTAATACACTTATAACTACTAACAAATTTCACTAAACTATACACTGAAAACCGCAGTAGGTACTACACAAGTTTGGTAGTGCTGCAAAGTTCTTAAATATCTGTAGAACTTGCAAAGCATCAACTTTGATCATTACAATAATTGAACCCATCATTTCGAAAAGGGCACTAAAAAGGCACTAGCCCATAATTTTTTTATCAAAATATCTGTATACATTTGACTCTTTTTACCCGACTGCGCCAGAAGCAGGGTTATGTTTTTCGAGAGTATGTGTAATTGTTTGGCACGCTCTGCGGCCTGAACGGCTCGATGGATTTTAGCTTGAGAGGTATCGGTTAGATTCTTAGTTACTGTGAGAGTGACACTGGGTATATAAAAATAAAAAAAATCAAAATGGCGGATTTTTGGCGCCAAATTATGTCTAAAAAAATTGTTTTTTTTCTCAAAACCTTTCGAGTGGGGTATCAAAATAGAGGGTTTTAAAAGGTGATTACAAAAATATTTACAACTTATATGGTTAAAAGTAATTCGAAGTGACAAATCGTAAAAAACACGTACCAAGAACTAAATCCCCTGCGAAATCTTTAATTCACATTTGTAAACTAAAAAGTTGGAGTTTTACCCGAAACTAAAAAATAAAAAAAGTAATTAAAAAAATTTAGAAACCCGACTGCGGTAAAAAACTTAAGTTAAAAAAACTGAAAAGCTAAAAACAAGCCCATTTTAAATTAAATAAATGTTGGAAGCAGGCGGGTTTTTTAATTTTTTTCATTACTTTTTTTTATAATAATTAAGTACTTTACTTACTTTTGACTTGTGCCTTTTTTGAAATGACGGGTTCAATTACAGAAACAGAAGAGGATCACAACCGCGATGTTGTAAGCTGACACCGAAAAATGCTTATTAAAAGTTCTTCAACTAAACATGATTGCACTCGAAATGTACTGAATATTTTTTTGACCGAAAAAGGTTTCATAAGTACGGCCAAGTACTCAAACTGAACTCAATCTTTAAAGTCGTCTAACCACCACTGCACCTGGTTTCTGAATTGAGAATTTGAAGAAAATTTTTGAGAACTTGTCAAACCACATTACCTAGTTGTTATCGCCAAATAAGACCTTACAAATGAAAATTATGAATAAAATACTCTAAAAAGAGTTTAAGCTGAATTAATCTTAATACTAGATCTTATACTCAAATCTCCTAAATTCGACTCCTAAATCCTAGTTTAACAATTAATGAACTAAACTAAAGCTCGTTTCACTAGCTTATAAATAATATATGTTGTCCATCCATTACTGTCTTCAGAATTAATTAGTTTTCTAGGCTAGCTTTTCTCCTAATTTTAGTCTAAACAAAATGTTAATTTTAAATTATTTTGTCAAATATTTAATTTATTTGTTGACACAATACAACTATTGTACACTCCTACCAACTTATCTGTGAAATGGCGAAAATTGGAACTACGGCCGTCATGTTGAAATGTCATTCAATTGTGCGACGCATGTCATTCGATTGTGTCGACGCATCGACGGATCCGTCCTCTTTCAGTTCACAGATAAGTTGGTAGGACTGGACTTAGGCTTCTGTACATTGAAATTCGATAACACAATATTTTCGTTCAGACGCCAGCACATCAAGCCACCCGAAACTGTCAAATTTTCCCAGTCAACCTTGAACCTAATGCTTTAGCGATAAAGATGAAAATATATTAAAGAAAAGAGAATGCCCGCCAGTCGGCCCCTTAGTTTTGGTGCCGTGTCAAGACTATTTACTTCTCAAAAATTAATTCGTATGTTTACATGTTCAAGATTTTTTTATCAACATTTCTTTTACCCTGGCATTGTAAAACATAATTAATATTTATTTTATTGAATTTTTAGTAGTTCCGCCATTAAAACTTAACCTGAATGTTGCCAGATGACAGACTAAAATTAAATAATTGTAATCGATTGAAAATATCAATATTTTACTAATCCGCCGACTAAAATGACCGGATATAGGCTAACTAGCTTTTCTCTCGTCGTAATCTAGATAGCACTCGCATGTAACTGATTTGGCGCTAAATAGACGACGGGCGGGAAGGAATTATATTATAACTAGGAGATTCTACCGGTTTTAGCTCTGCGGTGCTTGAAGCCACGTTCGATCCTGAAATGACCACATCATTTCCCTCTGTCCAATAGCGAAGAACTAAGGCGGAATGGACGCTCCGGTTGCCCTTCGGATTGTCTAATCGGACTATCGAATCGGATTAACTGCTCTCACGCTCCGGTTTTGCCTTCTGACACTTTTTTAAAAACGGGTGGGCACACACGTATCCGATTGTCTGATCTGATTCGGGTTGCCAGATTCTGGATGTTATAAAACCGTACAAAAATAAAAATTCACAAAATCCGTAGCTCACATTTGAAAGACGTCAGAATCATAGAAAATATATCTTAATTTCTATAATTAGACATTACTTGTATGAATCATCCACATCTGACCTCAGAGAGAGCCAAAGGTCAAATTCTCTCCGAATCTCTCAGAATCACATAATGCTGAATCACGTACACGCATTAGATTTCTCGTACGTCTGGCAGCCCTGATCCGACTATTGGAAGAGGAACCGGAGCGTCTGGTTCCAGCCAATAAAGTCTGCGGTCGGAAGACCAAAGGCAAGATCTATATTCTTTATGATCAGATCCGACTATCGGAACGGTGCGTCTGTGCTGTGTAGAACAAAAAAATGTATGGCAGGTACGTCTTCCGATAGTCTGATCTGAATATTAATTAACACAACTAAGTAAGTGTTTTTAAATCGGCAGAATTACTATGAGTGATATTAAACAAAAGTAACTATACAAATATTAATAAGCACTTTCTTACTTTCTAGGTCATACATTAGGATTAAGTTTGTCATGCTTATTGGGAGGCTGTTACCAGAAACGTTTAGAGGCAAGCAGTTGGTGATATTAACAGACCCACCCTGGAGTGTAGAAATAAGAAGACAGAGGATATGCCCTTAATATTAGGTCAAAACAATAATCTGGTTGGGGGTCAGAATCAAATCACGACACGTGAGCAGCAGAACATAATATCGTACATAATTATTGATAAGTGAGCAAAATAGGGCAAATCAGAGAGAGCAACATTGCTTAATATTGCAGATTCGTGGGAAAGCGTTCTGTAGGGTACTTACGCTGCGCTCATACCATGATTATGTTTAGCTATATGTTATGAGAATGAAGCTGGGGCCGTTTTTTTTTCTAAGAGACATAAAATGTTTTTACTATTTATTATTGTTTTATTTTTTTGAAGTAAACCTTCCTAAAGAGCACTGAAAATGCTGCTGCCAAAGCTTTTATTCATCTTTAACGACACTCGCTGGTGGATAGAGCACAGCACACAATCTCTAGCGAGAGAAGGAGGTAGTGAGGCTGAGGGACCTCACTACCTCATTCTCATGAACTTATCCTCATATTAACCGTAAATAAATATTTACTACAGTAACAATTAAGATCGTAAATCACGATTATACTCAAATAGGTTTGACAGACTAAGATATTCATTTTTATAACCTCAATATCATCATGTGAAAAAGTAAGATTTCTCCCAAACCTGGGTAAAAAAATGAAAATCGTTTGCAGAACATGAAAACGAATTTTATTCCCTACAAAATAAAATAGAAGCCACCGTGACACGACAATTTTTTGAGGGGCCCAAATCTCTTAAGCAAATGGGCATTGTCCTTTGACAGATTGTAGTAGCTTGATGTGCTGGCGTCTGTACAAACAGCAAAAAGATTAAACAACAAACAAGGGCCATATATCTCATGACAACCGTCCACTGACGTTCACCGCTTCGAAACGTGATACTTTTTCAAACATTTTTAGGGTTCCGTACCTCAAAAGAAAAAAAACAGAACCCTTATAGGATCACTCGTGTGTCTGTCTGTCTGTCCGTCTTTCACAGTCCTCCGAAACTAATTGACCGATTTAGTTGAAATTTGGTACACATATAAATTTATGTGCCCCAAAAATGGAAGGGTAAAGTAAATTAATGAATTTTGAAAACGGGGGTCACTTTCGGGGGGCAAATAAGAAAATTAAAATAAAGTTTTGTAAACTATACCGTGTGACATCAAATGAAAGGGCTTACTATGAGGGTATCAAATATATTTTTTTTATAATTTTAAAATAAATTGTTTAAAAGTTATTTAAAATAATAGACGAAAATTGACCATTCCCCACTGTTACGACGGGTGGCCAGATATTATAAATAAATAAGACGACCAGACTATTTTATGTATCGTGTATTCAGCCATTGCATGACGAGCGATCGGAGTCGGTGACAAGACAACAGGATCCGGAAATACCACAGATAATATATATTTTATAAAGACTGATACACATACGTAACATCTCCCTTATTAAGAAAAGAAAATGGAATCATTACGTGGAACATGGTACGTAAGTATACTCTTTTTTTTTTTTTTTTTTTTTTTTTAACATTAACAAAATTCTTATATACTAGTAGACTAAGTGGAACGGAACATCTCTAAGAAGTGACAAGTTGACTTGACTGACATTTACATTGCGACAGTTCTGACAGTGACGTCTATCAAATTGACTTAACTAAGTTTTGACAGCTACTAACAAAACAAAATTAGGTTTGACAATGCTTGTACAACAAACAATACATTTAGTATATTAAATTAAAACTAAGTACAAATTAAGAACTTAATCTAGACCAATTTTCAAAATCTTCGGGGCTTTATTATTGCTCTACCGAATGAAGAATAAGTTGTGTGTTGAGTTTGTTTATTTGGTGTATGTGATGTGTTTGTTTTTGTTTCAGATTCTTGGACAGGATTACTTGTACAAGGAGATTGATAATTAGATGGAGATGACGACGGCAGTATATTGGAAGGCGACGGTGGATCAGTGTCAAGTGGAACTGATGGGGATTGAAGTGAACTTCTTCTACTAGGAGCGGACTCAGTTGGTGAATGTTTTGGCTGTAGGATATGTTGGCGATTACGGCGAAAAGTACCTTCCGGGGAGACAATAGTATATGATCTAGGCTGTGGACCTATGTCTGACACAGTACCAGGTGTCCAAATACTGTCTGGCTGTTTCTGGAAGTAAATTTTATCACCAATGTTTAGGGAAGACAACGGTTTAGTATGTTTATTATAATAAATCTGTGATTTGTTCACTTTTATTTGAGTTTTATTTGTTAGAGACCTGTAGTTAGGTATTTTAGGTTTCAGAGTTTGTTCTAAGACTGGAAGTTTAGTTCTGAGTGTCCTGGACATTAGTAATTGGGCAGGCGAATACATATTTTCTTTAGGTGTATTCCTATACTGTAATAATCCTAGATGAGGGTCTGTATTATCAGTAAGACATTTCTTTAATATGTTTTTAACCGTGGCTATGGTTCTTTCTACAAGACCATTAGACCGTGGATAATAGGGACTTGATGTAATATGTTGTATTTGCCAATCTAAAGCAAAATGATTAAACTCTTTTGAGTTAAATGGGGGACCATTGTCTGAAATTAGAATGTTGGGTATTCCATGTCTGGAAAATATAGACTTTAGGTGACTAATGACAATTTTACTAGTAGAACCACCTGCTAGCTTTACAAGCTCGACATATTGGGAAAAATAATCTACGACTATGACATACTTGTTTGAATTGAAATCAAATAGATCAACTCCGACTTTATTCCAAGGGATTGGTTTTACCTCATGGGGCTGTAGTGACTCTTTGGAATTGCTGCGTCTGTTAGTGAGACAGTTATGACAATTATTAACATATTTTTCTATATCAGAGTACATATTGGGCCAGTATACTAGATTTCTTGCCAATCTTTGGCAACTATGAATACCTTGGTGACCTTCATGTATCTGTTTCAAAATGTCTTTTCTCATGGCTACTGGTATAATGACACTGTTGTTTTTGAAGACAATACCATTAATTATATGTATATCGGTTTTTAAAGGAAAATAAGGCCTAAGTATGTCTGGAAGCAATTTTTTATGTTCAGGCCAACCTGTTATGCAATATTTACTTAAGAGTGACAATTCATTGTCTTGGGAAGTCTGTTCTTGAATAGATTTAAGTTTATTTGGACTAACTGACAGTGATCTAATGACTAAATTGACATGTAAATCTAGATCAGAATCTAGATCATGTAATGACTGTTCTGGTAAAGCTGCTCTAGACAGAGTATCAGCTACATAAAGATATTTACCTGGTTTGTAAGTTACGTTCAGGTCATATGGTTGTAATCTTAGCATTATTCTTTGAAGACGGGGTGGAATGTTATAAATTGGTTTTTTATACAGCGATACTATTGGTTTGTGATCTGTTTCAACTAAAGTGTGGCGACCATAGACATATTGGTGAAACTTTGTACAACCAAATAGGATTGCTAACAGCTCTTTCTCAATCTGAGAGTATGACTGTTGACATGAGCTTAATGAAGCTGAAGCATATGCTATGGGGTGTTTATCATGGCAAATCACTGCACCCATGGCATCTTTAGACGAATCAACTGACAGTGTAATTGGTTTATTTTGATCATAATATGTCAAGACAGGGGCTTTTGTTATACATTCCTTTAATTCATTAAATTCTACATTATGTCTCTCTTGCCAAGACCATTCATTATCTTTAGACAGAAGTGTTCTTAAATTAGAAGTTTTATCTGACAAATTCTCTATGTATGAGCCTAAGTATGTAACCATACCTAAAAACCTTTGTAATTCTGTGACATTTGTTGGTGGTGGCATACTGCAAATGGCTTTCACTTTGTTTTCATCAACTCTCACACCATCTTTAGAAAAGATGTGTCCTAGGTACTTGACTTCACTTTTACATATATTAGACTTGTCTTTATTAAATTTTATTCCTATTTCTCTAGCTCTATCTAAGACTTGTTTTAACCTAAAATCATGTTCTTGTTTAGTTTGACCGTAAATTAGGAAATCATCCATCATGATTTTGACTCCTGGAATATCACTGAATCTATTTGTCATGATGGAATGAAACAGTTCTGGGGCTGCATTTATCCCGAAGGGAAGTCTTAGGAATCTATATCTACCTTGAGGTGTGATGAATGTACATAGTTTTGAGGAAGCTTCATCTAACTTTAGCATATAAAAACCTTTGTTTGCATCTAGGGTAGTGAAATATTGTGAACCAGAGAGGCTGGATTTAATTTCATCAATAATTGGAAATTGATAATGAGGACGCATAATGGCTTTATTAAGTTTTCTTGGATCAATGCACAGGCGTAGTTTACCATTTTTCTTTGATGCAATTACAATTGAGCTTACCCATTCAGTAGGTTCCTCGACTTTGACTATAATTTGATTTTTTTTTAACATGGCTAATTCTTCTTTTAATTGTTCTAAGAGACTGAATGGAATTCTACGACAGGCATCTATAGACGGTACAGCATCAGGCTTCATTGACAAATGACATTCATAATCTTTAAGACAACCTATTCCTGAGAAGAGATCTTTATATTTGTCAAGCTGTGATACATTGAGTGACTCATGAAATTGGACATTATGGACTCTTTTAACTAATTTTAAATTCTCACAACTGTTGCGACCAATAATATTCCTACAGGGTATATCTATAATGTGGAAATTAACATTGTATAGTTTGTTGTTATGTGTGACAGACAGAATGCATTGACCTACAGTCGGTAATACTTCACCGCTAAAGGTTGATAGTTTGTGACTACTTTTCTTTAAACTACTCAATGGCAAATTAAGTTTTCTATAAGAGTTAAATGATAAAATGTTAGTGTCAGCACCTGTATCAAGTAAAAAGTCTACATTCTTACTATTTATGGACAAAGTTGTATGATAAGGGTTTTTTATGCTGACAGAAATCTCATTAGTGAAAAGACTATTTAGAAAATAAGTATCAGTACCCGTACTTTCTTCTTCTTCTTCTATGGATCTCACATGTTTGCTGCGGCAACACTTGGCAAAGTGATTGGGCTTGTGGCAGTTGTTACAGATGACTCCTATGGCTGGACATTTTGTTCGGTGAACTTGACCACATCTGGAACAATTCTTGGTTGACTGTTTGGATTGAGGTTCTTGACTGGACGATGCTTTACTTGATTGACGACTTTGACTTGTTTGAGACTGATGACTTTGACTTTCTTGACGGCTATGACTTCTTTGACGACTGTGACTTCTTTGACTGTGACTTTTTTGATTGCGACTCTCTTGACTACGATGTGTTTGGCGACTGTGATGCGATTGACGACTGGCAACGACACTTACTTCTTGGCTTGATAAAGCTTTAGCCTGTAACCTAGTATTTCTTAGTGTTTTAGCGAGACTGACGGCGGCATCAAATGTTGATGGTTTCTCGATCAGGATACGTTCTCTGATGTACGAGCAAGATGAATTTAAGTTCCATGAGAATATGTCCTTTACTATATCATCGGCAAGACCTTCAAAATTGCATTGGATACTTAGATTCTTGAGATCCGTGGCATATGTCTCAATTTCTTCATCTGGACCTTGTTTTCTGTTGAACAGCTTATGTCTTTCGACGGAAATATTGACACGTGGTGTGAAGTAGTCTTCAAATTTGGCGAGTAAATCCTTATAGGTGATCTTGTCAATTTGTATGTTAAACGAGTAAAATATCTGAAGAGCGTCTGGGCCTATGATTTGTAGTAAAATGGCTACCTTTCGTTTGTCTGGTTGTTCTTCTAAATTGTTGGCTATCATGTAAATCTCTAGACTTGTGTTGAAATTTCTCCAAGCCAATGGCATGTTCGAGTTGTTGATATCTAAGCTGAAATTACTCGGCGGCAGGGGATAACTTGTATTATTTGCGTTTTTATTTTCCGGCATTTTAGGGCTGGACCACGCGGCGACGTTTTACTCGAAATTTTTTTTTTTTTTTTGACTGTTTGCGGCACTTACTTTTGTGGTTTTTTGTGACTTCTTTTTCTTCTGTATCTTCTGACACCATGTTACGACGGGTGGCCAGATATTATAAATAAATAAGACGACCAGACTATTTTATGTATCGTGTATTCAGCCATTGCATGACGAGCGATCGGAGTCGGTGACAAGACAACAGGATCCGGAAATACCACAGATAATATATATTTTATAAAGACTGATACACATACGTAACACCCACCTTACCTCCGAAACTACTGAAACTAAAATTTTGAAAAAAATTCAGAAATCTATTTCTGAATTTTTTCTCTCATTTCAAAATTTTGAACAAGTCTGTGGTCTTAAAATAACATGGTAAATCTTTCAATATTGTTAGTACAAACTGACATTTACAGTTGGAAACTTACATTTGCAGTTGGAATGTATGGAAGAACATGTTTTTCAACTACAGTGTTAAATTTGTTCTTGGGATAAATTCATTCCCACTACGGAACCCTTCATTGTGCGTGGTCCGACACGCACTTGGCCGGTTTTTTCAGAAGACTTAGTGCGAGTTTTTGTACTTACTCGATCACGTTAATGTAAACTTCATTTGTATTTGTATTATTCCATAATAACGTCAAAGTAAACGCGATCGAGTAAGTAATAAAAACTCGCACAAAGGCCATCTGTTATCGCCTTGTTTTCGCTTACCGCAGCGTCAGTGTGAAAACAGCATACTTAAACTGTTTGTGTCATTTCTTTTGTTGATTAACCGCACCCAGCCGAGCTATACCTACACACAACGCAGGTCGGATTTCAGCAATAAAACTAAATGAGATCAGCACGTCTAATCTGCCGCTAAATATCAAAGTAAATTCAGTAAAAGTAAACATTCTGTTTAGACAACGTACCTTGAACCTCAAGTCAGGAAGAGCGGCAACGATGCACAAAAAAACACATGCCGCCTACCAATCAAACTGCCTAGCCTTTTCCCAAAAAAAAAAAAAAAAACAAAAAAAAAAAGCTCATTCGTAAATTAAAACCAATACCTTACCCACAGAACAGATCTTTTCTGTGACCTACCCTACCCACGTACATTTCGATGTTTCTAGCTTCGTTAAATCGCATATGTACCGTTATGCCCCTGATTTACCCGGTTTTCATTTGAACCCCCCTTTTCCATTACCTAATTCAATTACCTAAGCCGGTATCGGTTCACTGATGTCGCCTGTGTTAATTTTATTTAAGGCGCTATGACCCGACAGAGACCGCGCTTACTAGTTTTTTGAATCCTTGGGAAACATAAAAAATAATGCTACTTACCTAAGTATAAAATATTGAAAAAAAGATATATTTTATTTATGGATGTGGCGGACATGCAATCCTTTTAATAACACGATTAGATGAATTTTTTTAGATAGAAAAAAATCCTAAAGTTAACAAAGTGGTTTTTTTTTGTTTAATCAATCTCATAGCTACAAAACAGACGTTTTTTTCTTATTTTTTATATAAATAAAAAGGTATTATGATAGTTTAGCACAGTTTGCCGAGTTTGTCTTGATAAAATGCAGGTAACCACACGTGAGCCTACTTCTGTTCAATACGCAGCTCGAGTGTCGGATCATAGCGCCTTAAAGGGATTTTACCAATTCAGACACAACGCTTATTAATTATTTATTTTGTAAGTACACTCTAAGTAGGTATCCCGTCTTAGGCCCACTGGTTGTAAAGATAGAAGTCTAAATTCTGGTCACAAAGAAAATACTGGATGATCCTAAACGCAAAGATACGCCGAAGGTTTTCATTCATATTAAACGTAACTTCGTAATAGCTTTTCTTTGACATCTTTGAGGTTTCAACATTATTACTAGGTACTATTCTTTTGTATAAGTAGTACCTATCTTGTGAATAGAAGACGAAAGTAGGTTTTTCTTTCACATAAAAATGATGGAAAAGCTTTTGTTACCTATTTAACCAAATACAACACAAGAAAAATATTCTCGGAATGTGATGTTATGGTAAAATATTAATTTGTATTTTTTTTCTTTTTGAACTAATGTTACCTCAAATCAGGATGTAATAGTGTGGGATACATCTCGCATCTTCTATAAGTATAGTGAGGTTGTTCACAGACACAAACTCGGAACAACTATGTGTACCTACGATCATATTTATAAACGTTGTTGTCTTGTTATTGATGATACTATTGAGTATAGGTATACATGGGCAATAAAATGGCTTATTTATCTACAAAGTATCAACAATTGGAGTCAGTGCAAAGTACATGAAACCATAAGTCAGGAGATATGGAACATTTTGTTTCCTATGCTCACATTTTTAGTAAGATGTGTTGACCGACAGTGACAGTTATGCGCGGTGCGGTTGAAAATTAAACAAACCCTTCCCCTCTTCACATGCAGCTCGGCAAACAAAAACATCGTGTTTGTATACACAAATGTTATGTATGCCCACGCCTCTTTGTTTTGATGTTTTTATGTAATGTTTCGAAAAAACACGCGCAGGCAAAGCATTCGATTCCATTAATCACGCAGGGCTGAGCAGGAAACTGTTGGATACTGGAATGGCGAACAATGTAATCAAGCTTATCGAGAATTACCTTGCAGGACGGGAGTTCGTGGTAAATACCGAACGATATACGGAAGAAGTCAACCGGTTCCACACGGTGACGCACAGGGCTCTATTCTGGGACCGATAATTTTCAATTTGTATGTGAGCGACATACCGAGGAACTATATAGCAGGCATCACACTCTCGCAATATGCTGACAAACAGTGCAACCTAAACGACGCTAATCAGCCAGATATGGCATGGCGTCGGGCAGCTTGGGCTGCTGACACGATTATACCCTAGGGTATGTAAGTCCAAGCTAACTGAATTAGAAAGGTAATATCGAATGGCACTCTAAACAGTGGGTAACTTTCCTTGCAATACGAATTCAAACGCAATTTGGGATATACTTGATGAAGATCCATGGTACATAAGTGCTAGGGACCTTCATGAAGACATGCTTCGCAAGTTAACAGATCAGCAGATCCCTGGACTTACCTACACTCCCTGGTGATAAGTATGATAAGACGAACCATCACAATCCTATGTTGCCTGACCTGCGTGCCGGCGAAATAGATTATGTATGCAAAAAAGAAAGAGGCAAACCGCTCTCCAAGCGAACGGTCCCTCCTCGTATCCCTATGAGAGAGCAAGTTCATGTATGAACTGAGTCCCATACACTTTACATCAGATCTTACATTAAGACACATGTAAACAACACTGCTCGAATAATTAATTTTTTAAAACTTATCGTAAATTCGAACGATTTTTGAATTGAAAATACAACTACCTATATCCTATAGCATTTTGGTTTATTTTTGTACACCAAGCACAATTAATCAATCATAAGATATGAATAGTGTCTTTTATAACTTAGATAGTATTAGGTGTGCGAAACGAGTATTTTCTTTTACTCCTCGCGTTCGTATTAGGGTCACTGAACGCTCTAATACGCTGTGGGTAAGCCTGGTGATCAATTTTCGATCTTTGTCAGTATGTGGCCTATGCCCTGTTATTAGGCTCAGTATGCATTGCGAAATCTCACCGTGCGATTTTGTCAGTGATATGTAGATCTCAGCTGAGACACATGTCTACAAAGGAGAACCAAACTAAAATCTTAATTTACCTGTTACTAGGCGTAAAAGACGAATCAAAAAATGTCATGGACACTGGACTCATCCACTATTACCAAACACTCCCGTACTGAGACTATGAAAAGATTTTTCTACATAAAATTTTAATACCAAGAGCTGGGAAACTACTGTAAAAAGTTTTTCGGATATTATAGATCATCCGATAATCTTACGTGTAGTGTACGATTGAGAGGGGAGAGTCGCGTCGCTCCCTTCCGTCCGCGCGAATTTCATTTCGCAATGCGAGGAGCGTCATACAAAAACACCTGTGCCCGTACTCCACAAAATATTCGCAATAATAAAAAATAATTGTCGGTTGGTGCCTCCTCATTATTTAAAATTGTCTAAGGGGCCTCTGCGAGTTGGTTTCGGACCCTCGTACGCCTTCCAAAGGTCTGGGACCCTAGGGTCCCGAGATATGCAAAATAATAAAATAATATTTATTTGTTCAAGACCTAAACCTATTTACATTTATTGTACCTTAAATTGAACCTGAGTTACTGGCAAGATACAAAACTTGTGCAACTGGGTTTAAACTAGGAGGATTCCTGTGCGATAGCACCAGTTACTTCCGTCACCACCGTGTTCGAGCTGCCATTACAAGTGTGGTGCGGTGCAAAAACAAGTAATAAATTATAAGATTACAATATTATTTATTACTAACATGCGTGAATATGCATGTGTATGAACATATGTGTGTGTGTGTGATTATGGTGAGTGGTGTGGTGTGTTTGTGTGTGCAATATTTATAATTTTATTTTTGCACCGCACCGCGTCAAATCTGCATGAATGAGACTAAAGAATGGAGATAAAAATTCGCGCGTTTTTTATCGAAATGCGGGCTCAGCCTTACTTGGTAGAGGTTGATGCCCTGAATGCGTACAGCGGTAGGCTGAGTTAATTGATTGATTATCGCTTGCGACACTTTACTGGACACTTTATACCACAAACATCGAAAAAATATTAACAATCATACAGACAAATCATTCAATAAGACAAAAACAATCCGATCCAGCTGCCTCTAAAGCTTCATTAGCATTAATTAGCACTCGATTAGACTCGGTACGAGTTAAGACGTTTCTGTAATTAATCACTCGTCAAATCTCTAATCGATGGAACACAGATCTGAGATTTATATGTAGGACTTCTGCAAATGTTTGTGATAAGTAAGTACTAAGCTTTCTATAGATTATAGTTAGATCCTAGCTGATAGGCTAGACAGATTTGTCGTATACTAGATATTGAGAATTAAGAATCATACAATTGCAGAAAATACAGGTGTTGCCAGATATAAAAGTTAGTGGATTATGTATAATCCATATTTTGCCTCCCCCTCCCTCTCTCTCTTCCCTCTCAAAGAGTGGAGGCCTGTATCCTAGCAATGGGAACATTATAAGCTGATTACTAGCTATATACTAACAGACTAACATTTTAACAGGAGTCGCAGTCGTAGTTCTTTGCCCTAACTGAAATTATTAGATAGGAAATTCATTAAAAGATTTTCTAAGAAATTCAGATTTTCAGACAAGTTCTGACAAAATACTGGAAGTTCTAAAATGCGGCTTGTGGTAGGAATATACAGGCAGAAAATGTGATGTAACGAAAAAGCGTTATGCCATGACAGACTCCCATGTTTTAGCTTGTGTTTTAAATCATACGTGAGGATCCCTCAACCACACGTTTGTTTATTTCATTTAGTGATCCCTGTTGAACTCTGTATACCTAGGCAATAGTTAGATTCTAGTTCACAGAATAGACTGACTTCTATTATCGAATTCAAATGCCTCACATGTTAAAAGATAATTTAATATACTTACCCCCATATTCTAAAAAACTATTTTTAGAATATGGGGGTTGTTTGAAAGTTTATTCTTCTTTCAAACTCAAATCTTAGTTCGAAAGAAATTGACAAAACACTTCTGTAACTATAACAGGTTTATACAGGGTGTCCAAGAACCTGGCGTCCAACTGGATTCCCACGATGCCCCAAGTTCTAACAGTACTCAGAAAAATATTTTAAAAAATCCACCCCATGTACTTACAGAATTATACTGATTTCAAAAAAAAAGGGGAAATGAGCACCCTGTGACATACTTTTGAATGCTGTGACTGCTAATGCTGATAATTTCGATATTTCTTGGAGGTTTTGTAATCTAGGGTATTGCTGTGTCTAAATAGAATGTAAAAATAAAGTACTTATTGTACCATTTTAAAATAAAATATTATTTTAACTAAAGGTGATATGGAAAACTATTGAATTTCGCAACTTTGACCGACTGTAGTGTAAAAAAAATGTACCAAAATAGTATGGCAAGTGACGTCAAATTTTGACGCGTTTATTCCTCTTTTTAAAAAGGTATAATACTTACACATTAATTTGAAAAAAAAAAAATTGATAATATTTTTACTCAACAACCCAATTTTTACGAAGTGCCTACCTACTAACGGTAACTGTCGGACCCTTTCTTATCTTAGAAACTGTTATGTTACTACTATTATTTACTTCGGTTCCAAGAGTGAGCAAGAAGGAAATACACACAGGTAGATGGGTTCCCAGTAGAATAAAAGCAAAGAATGTTAGTTTAAAGATATTTTATTACAATAAATGTTCAAAATGTTGACCACCCGCGGCAATACAAGCTCTCACTCTCCTTAAAAAGGACCGCTTTATGTTTCGCGAGTAACTTTTTTGACGTATCACCTGCACTGCTTGTGTTATCTTCTCACGAAGGTCAGCGATGTCATTAATGGGCTTCGCATAAACGAGCTCCTTCATAGTTCCCCAGAAAAAAAAATCCAGCGGATTTAAGTCAGGTGAGCGGGCTGGCCACGGGATTGTTCCTGATCGCCCAATCCACCTGTTCGGGTATTGCTCGTCCAAAAACTCTCTAACGGATACGCGAAAATGTGCTGGACAGCCGTCGTGTTGGAACCACATATCTGGTGGGGTCTCTTCTAGTAAGTTTGGCAAATCATTTTGAAGAAAATTTAAATATGATTCGCCAGTCAAATTCTCGGGCATCTCAAATGGACCAATAATATTCCCACAGAGAATACCGGTCCACATGTTCACTTTGAACCGGTACTGGGTTCTATCTTCTCGCATCAAGTGCGGATTTTCCACATGCCACTCGTGCAAGTTGTGTAGGTTCATGTAGCCATCCTTCTTAAATGTTGATTCATCTGACCACAAAATTTTGTCGATAAAGTTTTCGTCTTCTCGATGTTTTTGCAGGATTGTTTCACAAAACGCGACTCGGCTCGGATAGTCTCGAGGTAAAAGACTTTGCACTCGCTGTACGTGGTACGGATGATATTCTTCTTTTTGGAGAATACTGTGTGCTGTGCTCTTCGGTATCCCCGTATCAGCTTCTATTCCTCGCACAGAGATGCTTGGATTTGCCGACACCGCCTCTAAAACTTCATCGCGTATGAAGTCATTTACGGGTCGTCCTTCACCAGCTACTTGATTGGGGAACCGCCCGTCACATAGTGATCTGTGCACATTAATGAAAACTCGATGGTCGGGATATCGCGTAGCCCTCGGATACCTTTCTCTGTAAAGTCTCGCTGCAGCTCGTCCATTACCTCTACATTCTCCATAAATGTAGTGCATATTTGCGTATTCTTGCGGAGTGTAGGTCGCCATGGTAGCACACACAAAACACAAACTGTCCAAACACAGGCAAAGGTCGTCGTAAAGAGTTCGTTTCAAAGTCCAGAGCACAAAGAGTAATCGAGTCCAATAAACAAAGCTTTAAATCGTAGTACGTGATCAATGGTAACAATAAGAGAGAGGTGCGTAGTAACGGCAGGAGGCAGTGACGCGTACTGACCGTACTGTTATCCTAAATAGCACGATCCCAGATAGCGTCACTATCTATCTCACTCGCACCTCTAACCTTTTTCTCCCTCACTCTTACCTGAATAATGGGGTACCATAAAGAAGAACCAGCAAATCGCAAAGATAGTTTCTGTCTTGCTCCCTCCTGTTGTAATAACGAATCACTATGGTGAGATGCATGCACATACCGTCCCTTACGGTCTAACCTGTTTTTTGAGAGGCCTGTTGTTATTTTTATGAGCATACAATAGTAATTCTTTAGAGGTTAGATTCAATTCGTCGTAAATTTTTCTTTCTAAGAATTCTGTTAGACATCGTAAAAATTGGGTTGTTGAGTAAAAATATTATCAAAAATTTTTTTTTTCAAATTAATGTGTAAGTATTATACCTTTTTAAAAAGAGGAATAAACGCGTCAAAATTTGACGTCACTTGCCATACTATTTTGGTACATTTTTTTTACACTACAGTCGGTCAAAGTTGCGAAATTCAATAGTTTTCCATATCACCTTTAGTTAAAATAATATTTTATTTTAAAATGGTACAATAAGTACATTATTTTTACATTCTATTTAGACACAGCAATACCCTAGATTACAAAACCTCCAAGAAATATCGAAATTATCAGCATTAGCAGTCACAGCATTCAAAAGTATGTCACAGGGTGCTCATTTCCCCTTTTTTTTTGAAATCAGTATAATTCTGTAAGTACATGGGGTGGATTTTTTAAAATATTTTTCTGAGTACTGTTAGAACTTGGGGCATCGTGGGAATCCAGTTGGACGCCAGGTTCTTGGACACCCTGTATAATATAACGTTTTAGTATTTTTATGAATAAGGGGGTAAACCTTTTGTATACAGTATATTACTAAGATAATTACGAGTAGTTACGAGTCATAGTCATCCTCGAATAGGGGAGCACATTCTCGAGTTTAGGGTGAATACCTAAGTGCTGAAGGCATTTTTTAAAAGGCTATCTCGGCTTGAGAAATATTTCCCTCCCTCAGAGAGCAATATTTAAAAGCTGCGAAAGGCAATTTAGTTATTTGTCCAGTATCAAATTTTCTTACGTTTTTTTATGTTGATTAAAATATGATCGCGGCCGTAACTATTAGGGCTTTAAAGAATTATAATCATTAGAATCATCAATACAACTCCATAAGTCAGAATTGACCTCAAACCTCATGATTTTATGAAATCGCTAGATAATATTAATATTTATAATTAACTAGCTGCGCCGCGCAGTTTCACCCGCGTAGACCGAGATAAAAAGTAGCCTATGTGTTAATCCAGGGTATAAGCTATCTACATACCAAATTTCATCCAAATCGGTCCAGCCGTTTGAACGTGAAGAAGTGACAAACATACACTCGCACACACACGCACCCACAAACTATCGCTTTTATAATATTAACCCCCGTTCGCACGGGCGTAATAAAATCGCGGCGGGATTTTATAGCGCACTGGATTTTCAACGCTCTGCTTATCGTCGTTTTCCTGAACATTTCGAGAAATGTTAACTAACCACGGACGTGGTTAGACTTTTATACGTAAGTTCAAATATGATTGAATAGGTTTTTAACCGACTTCAAAAAGGAGGAGGTTCTCAATTCGTCGGAACATATGTTCCCCGATTACTCGAAGATGGCTGGACCGATTTGGATTTTTTTTTGTTTTATTCGAAAGGATTAAATTGATTAACTTTGCTTCGGTAGTTTTTGAGTTAGCTTCAATAATACGTATTTTTTCCCCATTTTTATATGGATGATGTTCTAGTATGTTTGCAGATAGAGGTATTAGAATTTGTGTGGGGTAGGTACACAACTTAAAAGTGAAAAATAAAAACTTTTTTACAAAAAAATAACAACCGACTTCCAAAAACAACACTACAAAGTGAAAAATAACTTTAATTTCGGAAGTCGGTGGCAAAAAACGAAAATACATTTAACTAGACACCGACTTCCGAAATTAAAGTTTTTTTCACTTTGTAGTGTTGTTTTTGGAAGTCGGTTGTATTTTTTTTTTCTATTCATGACCCGGCCCAAGTAAAACCATTTTTTAAAAAATAGCCTTCAACAAAACACACAACACACACACATAATATGGGCACAATAAAATTGGTTTCAACAATTTTCAATGAAAATCATGAACATGATTAACTGCGATAGTCCAAGTTGATTGATTAATAGATGTCGATAACACCAATGTTCTCCTACGGGAAAATAAAAGATGTTGAGCTATCTTCTATCATAGTTAAGAGCCCATACTACCTCAGCTTTTTATCTCGCTCGCACGATACTGCTTGCGGACTGCTTATTTTTTAATACTAAGTGAACAGTGTTCCGAGAAAATTCTATTCAGACCATTTTTGTGAGATAAAGTTCAGAGAAATTAGAATGGACCGTTTTCCTGCACCATTGTCGCTTACAAGAGATCAAATGACACCTAAAGTGCAGGCCAAACTGAGAAAGAAGCTAAGTTAATTTAGCTTCGCTCATCTAACTGCCGCGTCTTTTCATACTACGGTTCATAGTTCGTGGTATTTTGCTTCAATCTCAGTGTAACCTGCGCTTCACCAACAGAAAATATGTTTCCACGCACTGCTCCTTATAAATAAATGAAAATCTTTATTGCAGACCACGTGATCTATAAAAAACCGGCCAAGTGCGTGTCGGACCACGCACAATGAGGGGTTCCGCAGTTGGGATGAATTTATCCCAAGAACAAACTTAACATTGTAGTTGAAAAACATGTTCTCCCATAAATTCCAACTGTAAATGTAAGTTTGTACTCACAATATTGAGAGATTTACCATGTTATTTTTAGACCACAGACTTATAGATTTTCCTGTAATCTACAGGTAAAGAACTATTTTCTGTATTTTTTTCAAAACTTTAGGCTCAGTAGTTTCGGAGATAAGGGGGGATAATGCTCAATTTTCGTATATTTTCTTACATAACTTTAAAATAATTTATTTTAAAATTATAAAAAAATATATTTAAGACACTCATACCCCTTTCATTTGATATATCACAGTTTGCAAAACTTTTTTTTCAATATTTCTTATTTGCCCCATAAAAGTTTCAAATTTCATCAAAATATTCAAATTTCATCTATTTACTTTACCCGTCCGTGTTTGAGTCACAGAAATTCATATGTGTACCAAATTTCAACTTAATCCGTCCATTAGATTCGGAGCAAATTGGCTGTCACAAACGGACAGACAGACAGACACATGAGTGATCCTATAAGGGTTCCGTTTTTTCCTTCTAAGTACGGAACGAATAAGTTAATACAAAAAAAAAATAGATTATTGTCCTGCGGTAATCCTGCGGGCTTTGTCAGTAACCTTGGTACTTCTAAAAATATCAGATAACTCCTGGTTCATTCACACAAGGAAACGCTCCGTAGTAAAGAATTTGTCCATAAATGAGTTCTACCTCTTCTTTTCGAATCGATGATACAACATTCGTCTAGTTTTCCTGATTACTTTGGCCCGGTAGGTGGCCACGCTGATCGTGGCTTCAGTGTAAACGGGTTAATCTAACTATGTAACTGAGTGCCACTGAGTGCATCGTTTAGTAAAATAATTGACCTTAATTTAAGTAAAGAAGACCCAGTTCACATAAAGAACAGGCCGTGTGAATAAAATCTCCTCGTATAGGAATCTGTTCAGCTAGAGAGAGTTTTAAGACGAATTCAGTATTGCTATGTCAGCTTACCAATGATATAGCAGTAATTATTAAGGCTTGTAATTAATAATTCCCATTTTGCTTTCCTAAAAAATTTATTGAACACTCTAATATAATGAATGCGCTTATCTTTGTCAACCTCTAATAATTCCTATTTTGGGGTATTACACAGACTCAGTAGCAAAGTAACTGCCGACCAACTTTGTTGTAGCGCTCGCCGGCCGCCCCACTAATGGACAAGCCCCATACAAAGCCGTCTCAAAACCGTTTCAAGTGAAAGTCGTTGTTATGGAATAGAAATAATAAATTAATATAGTCAATAGATAAGCTTTCATTCCCCTATTTTTTTTATTGTTAATCATAATGTATTTAAATAGGCATCAAAGCTAACTCATGTTCAGTAACGTAATTTTGACGCAATGCGCTACTACAATTTAACGCCACATTACTCGAAAGTTTTCGTTATAAATGTACAAGTATGATACATTTTTGGAATGCTTATTACCTCCTCATACCGTTTCATAATTAATATTTTAAATATTGTATTAAAAAAATAAAATTAACCAAATAGTTTATGATGGTATATTTTTAGGGTTATTTATTTTAACGACACGTTTACCCTTTAACGCTGCTTACCGCTGTCGAGATATTTGTTGTATTAAGATACATTAGTTTACGCAAGGAAAAAAAAAAATCTCATACTTGCTCTTTTTCTGACAAGATGCCAAAACATATTGCGAGATAAAAATTATATATTCTTTTCAATTTCTTTTTATTTCTCATAAAATCATTTGTTATCTATTAAGGTCAAATTGATAAAAAGTTCATTATTATTAATAGTTCTTTGTGGTTTTGATCACTTTTGACCACCTTACTTGATAAAATATGGTCAGGAGTATGAAGATGATCTTACACATTTCCTATAACTTGTCGTTTGAAAAGTGTTCAGCTACTACACCTGAAAATAAAAAAAATAAAGACCAGTAGAAAAAACTGTTACGAAAGCGGTTTAGGGAGGAAATCGGATTGCAGGTCGATAAACCTCGACAAGGCACTGGAAATAGCAATGACAGAAACACAGCTCGGAGAGTTTTTCAGAATTACTCTTGCTCTTCAGACATTACAGGTGTAGCTGTGTAGACGTAGAACTTATAAAACGAACGTACTTATTACTTCAAACTATGTCATCTGGAATGGCTATTGATTCAAAAAAGTTCGATGAATACGCTTAGACGCCCAACTGTACGTAAATATTTATAATTGGTATTATATTCCATTTTATGTAAATTACAAAAAAAAGACAAATTTTGTTATTTTTTCATATAGAATACATGTATTTTTTTAGTTTTATTTTTTAAATTAACTAATAAACAAAATTTTAAAAATCTAAATTATTTCAATTAAACTTGATATATCCAAGTATCTGTGTGCAAAATTACAGCTCATTTAGTTTTGAAACAACTGAGTTTTGAGACGAAACATACGCGATTTTCCCATAGGCCCCCGCGGCAGCGCTCGCTTCGCTAACTCGTCTCGCGCGCGGTCTTCACAGTTTTGTAATACATGTATACCCTAGCGTCGCGCGTGGTTGGTCACAGTAGTATTTTTCTGAGATAGTTCAAAGAAATTATAACTTCATTCTATAATTTTTAACTGTTATTCGTATGGTGTACATAAAAAAGAGTGTTCTATTCCAATAAAACGGGAATGGGTGGAACTCTCCATGGAAAATTGAGTTAACGAGCCGTACACGGCTCGTTAACTCAATTTTCTTAAACTATTCGTTTTACTAAACGGTGCAGTGTCATAACTCTGCCCCGTTTAGTTAACGATTGGTCCTCCTTAATTCAATATGAGAAGGTAACTACACCGTAGAGTGGTGAAAGTAAAGAAGAACCTGTCCACATAACGGACAACATACACACAAATCTACACAGGCGCAAAAAAAATCTGCTTGCAGACGAATCTATTCTGTTCCAGAGTTTTGAGAGAAATTCAATATTGCAATATCAGTAATTAAAAAGTACCGGGGTTGGCCTGTGAACGGGTGATCATCATTACATATCGACACTCTTCCGTGCCTCGGAAAGTACGTTAAGCCGTTGGTCCCGGCTGTCATTCGTGGATCTTTGACAGTCATTACGGGTCGTCAGAAACCCGAAAGTCTGACAACTAATCCTATCAAGGGGTATCCTATTATCAAGTTACTGGGTTAAGGAGGTCAGATAGGCAGTCGCTCCAAGTAAAATACTGGTATTCAGCTGCAACCGGTTAGACTGGAAGCCACCCCAACATAGTTGGGAAAAGGGTAGGCAGATTGAGTAATTAAAAATCTGTGCATCGCTCTTTAGTAAGGGCAGGCGACTCAACTGTTCTGTTAATTATGTTATGAGGTTGCTCTGTAACTTAACGACCTTTACGAAACCCACTGTAGACGCTGCGTAGTCCGCTACGAGCATGCATTACGAATATCGCAGAGGCTACACGTAGCAAATGTAGCCTACGAGAATCGTAGCTGCTATGCGTAGCGTATGTGGCCTACGAAGCTACGCGAAGGTAACTTTTAACAAAATGTAGCTTTTTTAGTATAGGTATCAGATTAACTAATGATCTATTTTATAATAGAATTTAGTTTCGTCAAACATACTGAAAAACTTTAAAAACTAAAAAACAAATTTAAACAACATCGTTACATATTTTCTGTTTCTACGAAATATGTTGAAAATGTTTTTAGCTTTAGAAAATATATCTTGATTAGAGGCGACTGGAACTTAGAAAACATTGATAACTTAAAGTTTCTGTGATCGTTGATTGCATCGCGATCGTATCTGACGGATATAAAATTAGTTTTGTTATAATGACTTCGAAAACATCATATTCTATCATATTATATCTATCATTCTATTATATCTATCTTCTATCCTAGCTTTTTAAAATTTAAATAGTGTAACCTAGATTATACATACGAGTATGTTTGTTTTAAATAATACTTAAGTAAGTAAATGTACTAATTAAAAAAGAGTAAGTAGCTAGAACTATTTGTTTACAACGTGTAATTTACCTAGTCTAATACTATTTGTTTACAACGTGTAATGTACCTATTCTAGAACTATTTGCTTACAACGTGTAATGCACCTTTTCTGGGACTATTTGTTTACAACGTGTAATGTACCTATTCTAGAACTATTTGTTTACAACGTGTAATGTACCTATTCTAGAACTATTTGTTTACAACGTGTAATGTACCTATTCTAGAACTATTTGTTTACAACGTGTAATGTACCTATTCTAGAACTATTTGTTTACAACGTGCAAAGTACCTATTTATGAAACACCTCACCCGTCTGCTCTAGATTAAGGACGTATATGTTCCCATTGTAGCAACTAGTTATCGTTTGCAAGCTCAACGGTCTGTGCCCACCGGATTAGCTATGTACACATATCTTATTCAGAATAAAAGTCACCTCAAAATAGGCAAGACGTATTCTCATTTTTTTATCCTCAATCAAAATCCTGAGTACATAGTTAAGTTTAGTAGTTAGGTATTTAAGGTTTCTCACGCTCCGAAACCAAAAGTACCTATTCTAGAACAATTTGTTTACAACGTGTAATGTACCTATTCTTGATTTAGCTAAAAATATTCTGTTTACCTGTATGTAATTTTCTTCTAAAAATATTTTGTTTACCTGTATGTAGCCTGTAGCCTGGTGGCTTACCATTCGCTTTAATAGAAGGCTAAAAGTCACCCAAAGGGCAATAGAGAAGGCTATGCTGGAAGTTTCCCTACGTGATCGAATCAGAAATATAGAGATCCGCAGGAGAACCAGGGTAACCAACATAACCCAAAGAATGCACATAGCTCGCAGAACAGATGGCCGATGAGGCTGAAAGGTTCTAGAGTGGCGACGACTTTGAAGGCCGCAGGAATCCGCTGGATGCGGGAAGCACAGGACCGGTCGAAGTGGCGGTGCTTGGGGGAGGCCAGCAGTGGACGTCTTTCGGCTGAAATGATGATGATGATGTAGTTAAAAAGTGAAGACTCCTGGAGACAAATGCAACGCAATTTGAACCGTTTTCATGAAATTTTCATAGAAATTGTTCTACTAGAGTCGCGTCGCGCCTGTTAGATTGGTGATGGATTACCATCAAGGCTCCCGCAAACAAGCATGTTTTACATGTTATAATTTTGGTTTAAAATTCAGTGCACTGGCTGTCAGCTTAGCTAAGATAAGCTATTCACATACAGATCGTACTGATACGAGAGAACCATAATAGAACAAACGCAGAATCTGCTTAAATTAAGAGCGTTGGCTCCGTACGGCATTTCATACAAATTTCAAGTCCTTTTTTATCGAAATGAATGAAGCGATTTTAATGAAACTTCATACGCATAATCAAGATAAATAGGTCTAAAAAGTTAGTTACGAACATTTTCGAAATGTCTTATTTAAAAAAAGATAATTGGAAATCTCTGTTTCTATGGAATATTTAAAATCGGTCGAATTTAGCTAGACGAAGATCGTTCGAAAGAGAGAGATTTGATAGTAAATATTGGATTCTCGAGCTCTCAACTAACGTAATCCAATTTATTTTCTACAGTTTCAAACTAAGTTTGTTGCCGGCACTTTTCTGTAGAACTATATTTACGAATAGGAAGACAACTCTAATTTCAAAGGGAAAGTAATGAAGTCCTACATGTGGAGTATACGAGTATATAATAATGTTGTGGGCCTACTTTAGTTCTTGTTTTGATATACCTTTTCGGCGCAGATAAAGCCCAAAATCAATGTTTTTCTTAAGCCAGATCTTCGCGTCTTTTTGTGAAACATTACACAAAAACATCGAAACAAAGAGACGTGGGCCACGCCTTTTTTTTTTTTTTTGTGGATGGGAAATCATCAAATGACTTCTCCCGCTCTGGGCAGAGCGGGAGGGCGTGTCAGACTTTTACTGACTAAAACCCACCCATGTTCCTTCAGTTGCCCGTGCCAGGGCCACGGTATCTCTTTCGAACTACCCGCGACCCCGGCGGCATAGGCCCAATTGACCCCGTCACTGCTGACATCTCTTTGAGGCGCGCGTGGAACACAACGCGCCGTCGACCCGGGCCTGGTCCTTACCGAACGGCGAGCTGCCCATTACTCGTCGTCCGCAAGCCCGCGCCTACGGTGGCCGGGAATCGGCGATCGATTCCCGCCGCCCAGGGCGTCTCCTACGGCGGCTAGGGGCGCGAGGGCGCGGCTGTTGCCTCTCCCTCACGCGTTCCGCTTCCTCCTTCGCGAGCATTACTGCTTCATAGAAGGAGGTGACGGCCTCCCATGCACTCTCGCTCCGCACCATGGCCTGGACCAGGTTTGGACGCGAGAGATCGCCGCCGCCGATCGCCTCCGTGAGAACACGGCGGTGCTCCGCCCAAGCCGGGCAGACCTCCACTGTATGCTCCACCGTGTCCTCCGGGCGATTCACACAATGGTGACACAACCGTGTCCGGTGAGGACCTGCGTCAGGCGGAAGGTGAGGACGCCGTGGCGCCTCTCCAACCACTCCTCAAAGAGGGGAATTATCGCCGCAATTGTGGCGTGCCCAGCGCTGGGTTGCGACAATCGCACTCTCCATGCCGCCATGAGATCCCGCCGGAGCTCTGTCCGCTGTACCGTGATTTCTCGCGGCAGCGGAGTTACGCCCCGGCGTTTCGTCTCCTCGCGCCACTCCCACACGTGCGCGAGGACTTTTGCCTCCAGATCCCATGGCGGTAATCCGGCAAGGAGGTTCGCCGCCTCACAGGAGACCGTGCGGTATCCCCGGACTAGCCGAATGGCCATGACCCTCTGGGACGCGTTCAGCCGGCGCGGCGGGCCGGTCGCAGCCTCAGGGAACGCGCCCACACCGGCGCTCCGTAAAGGGCTGTGGCGGTCTAGGAATCGCAATTTGCTGAGTTGCATTCGTGACGAAATATGGGAGCGCGGGCGGTCGGCTCGCCAGTCGCCTACATTACACCGCCCTGCCTTAACGCATACCTAGTACGTAGTTAGTTATAACGAAGTATTGTGGAACTGAAATAAATTACATTTTGTTCTGGGAAGTCACGTCTCTTTTAATCATCTCACCATATACAGAACACGCACAACACTGGTGACCTTTCGACGATTTCAAGAATTTAGAGTAGGCGACTCAATAAGCGTAGGGGCAGAGGCTTAAACACCGCGGGTGCAAAGTAGAACGCAACGTGCTAAAGTTAGGTTAAAGCAACGCGTGTGTAACTTTCCGCGTAATGGACCCGCCAGTGGTAACCGGTCCCACCAGGACAACTTCAGCAGCCAATGCAGACGTCGCGATGGTAACGGTGCAAATGAGAATTCCGGAATTTTGGAGAGAAATACCAAGATCGTGGTTCTGCCAATTTGAGGCAATAATGGCACCACAGAAACAAGGAGACAGTCAAAAATATGATATGGTGCTCGCGAGATTGCCCACAGACGTTGTACAGCAAGTAACCGATATCATCGAGGCACCGCCGGAAACAGGTAAATACGATACGATCAAAAAGCGCTTATTAACTGTTTATGAAGAGAGTGCGGATAAACAATTCCAGAGATTAATGCATGAAACGGACCTGGGAACACAAAAACCGTCGCAGTTACTAAGAAAAATGACAACGTTAGCGAAGAAATGCAATCTGACAGAAGAACCGCTAAAGAGACTGTGGCTAGATAAGCTAACACCTAATATACGCGCACTGCTGGCAATGAGCGAAGACACTAAGTTGGAGGAAATGGCTAGGAAGGCGGATAAAATATTGGAGACCTTGGGAAACGGCGAGGTCGCATCCATAACACCAAGCACGTCAACAAATGACAGCGTAGCCAATCACTTGAAGGATTTAGCAATGGAAATGAAAGAATTGCGCGGGGAGATAAATGAGATAAGGAAGCGAAATAGAAACGCGGCAGGAAACACAGAAGGCGGGCGATGGCAACAGCGTTTTAGATCCAAAAGTCGGACGCGGCGCACACCAGAATCACCCGACTGGCTATGCAGACATCATTACCGTTACAGGAGCAACGCGCGGGCGTGTGAATCACCGTGCAGCTGGGCTAAGAAGCAGCAGAAGCCGGAAAACTAGACGCGGTACAGTCAGCATCGGTGGACGATTGTGCCGCGGGAAACCACCGACTGTGCGTAAAGGACTTCAAAACGGGAATTGTGTATTTAGTGGACACGGGCGCTAACGTGTCAGTGATACCCGTTAGTAAAGTGAAAACAAAACAAAAACAAGAGTGCACGTACAAACTTTTCGCAGCAAATAACTCAGAAATAAAAACCTATGGTGTAGTGACTATAGAATTAAACTTAGGATTACGTAGAAGTTATAAATGGTCATTTATAGTTTGCGATGTGAAGCAGCCAATCATAGGGGCAGATTTTTTAAAAGCACACCAATTAGTAGTAGACTTACATAATAAAAGGTTGATTGATGGTCTCACTAATTTGAGTAGGGAAGCAACAATAGTGAAATGTTCCGAATTTTCCATATCCAGTATTCAGCATGATAACCCGTACAAAGATTTGCTCGAAAAGTTCTCAGAAATAACTAAGCCGATATCGTACAAAGAACCACCTAGTCATAATACATACCATTACATAGAGACAACAGGCCCTCCCGTGTTTTCCCGTGCTAGGCCGTTGCCACCGCATAGATATAAAATGGCACAAGAAGAATTTAGAGTAATGCAGGATCTAGGTATATGTAGACCGTCAAAGAGTCCATGGGCGAGTGCGCTGCACGTCGTGCCTAAAAAGGATGGCCAGATCAGACCCTGTGGCGACTATCGTGCACTCAACGCGATCACGAAGCCGGACAGATACCCGATCCCGAGGCTACAGGACTTCACCTACGGACTGGCAGGTAAGAAAACTTTCGCACGCTTAGATATTAATAGAGCCTATCATAATATTCGCGTAGCGCCGCAGGATGTAGAGAAAACAGCTATTATTACCCCGTTTGGACTGTTCGAATTTCCTAGAATGTCATTCGGTTTACGCAACGCGGCGCAAACATTTCAGAGATTTATGAACAATACAGTTTTACAGGGATTAGAGTATTTAAACGGAGAACGGGAAGGGGAATGTTCGTACCTATTCTGTTACATAGATGACGTAATAATTGCAAGTACCGACGCTGAATTACTTCGTAAACACCTAAGCTTTGTTTTTAGCAGATTCGAACAGTTTGGAATAACTATTAATCTCTCAAAATGTTGCTTTGGTAAACAGGAAATAGAATTTCTAGGGTATAATGTTAGCCCGGAAGGGATAAAACCGTTGAAAGAGAAAATCGAGGCTATACAAGGCTATCCGCGCCCGGAAACCGTCGAACAGCTGCGACGATTTTTGGGTATGGTGAATTTTTATAGGCTGCACATAGAGCAAGCGGCTGAACACCAGTCCGAGTTAAATAAGTTTTTGCATGGAGCTAAGAAAAAGGATAAGTCGATAATAACATGGGACGATAAGGCCACGGCGGCTTTCGAGCAGTGTAAGGCAAGCCTACAAAGCGCCATTACACTGGCCTATCCAGAGGACAAAGGTAGACTATCTCTAATGTGTGACGCATCCAATACATGCGTGGGGGCAGTGCTACAACAAGGAGTCGCCGGAAAAACGAGGCCCTTAGGTTATTTCTCTAAGAGACTATCGGAAGCCCAGCAAAAATATAGCACTTACGATCGAGAGCTCTTAGCAGTTTATTTAGCTATTGTACATTTCAGAAACATGATTGAAGGGCGAGAGATCACGATTTTCACGGACCACAAACCATTAACGTATGCATTTTCTAAAATAGGTACCGACCGAGAGACCCCACGGCGCACAAGGCAGTTATTGTATATCAGCGAATTCACGAGCGACATACAATACGTCAACGGAAACGAGAATCCAGTTGCAGACGCGCTATCGCGGGTAGAGTCCGTTGTTTGCCCAACGTCTATCGACTTCGACGAAGTCGCACGAGCACAGGAAACGGACGATCAAATGGCGCGTATGTTAGCAGAATCGCAAGGTAACATTGTTTTAAAACAAATACATGCACCGTTGTGTAATAAAACAATTTATTGTAACATTTCAGATACACAGGTAAGACCATATCTCCCACACAAATTTCGTAAAATAGCTTTCGATACAGTACATAACATAAGCCACCCAGGAATTAGGGCCACACGGAAAATGATGACGAAACGTTTCTTTTGGCCAGAAATGAACAAAGATGTAACCAGATGGGCTAGGTCTTGTATTCATTGCCAAAAAGTAAAAATACAACGGCATACAGTTACTAAATTAAGTAGTTTTCCGTTGACAGATAGATTTGAACATTTACACGTCGATATAGTTGGTCCGCTACCGACGTCACAAGAAGGCTATCGATATTGCGTCACAATGATAGACAGGTTCACTCGGTGGCCTGAAGCGATACCAGTGACAGAGATAACCGCGGACACAGTAGCAAAAGCCATATACGAAGGTTGGGTATGCAGGTTCGGGTGCCCCCTGACACTGACAAGTGACCAGGGAAGACAGTTTGAGAGCGAACTCTTTAAAAGTTTACTAAACATTTTAGGCATAAAAAAAACCCGTACAACAGCTTATCACCCGCAGGCGAACGGAATGGTTGAAAGAATGCATCGCTCACTTAAGGTTGCAATCAAGGCTAGGCTACAGAATAATAGGTCATGGGTCGAAGAATTACCGACAGCATTGTTGGGACTTCGCGCGGCTTGTAAACATGACGATAATGTAAGTTCAGCGGAATTAGTATTAGGACAGACATTACGTTTACCAGGCGATTTTTATTGCGAAACCAAAAAAACCAAAGTAGATCATTTACCTACGTTCGTAAGCAAACTTCGAAGCGTTATAAATAGTATGCGGCCACAGTCAAGAGAGAACAGCGATTCGCGGAAAATATTCATCCATAAAGATTTAAATACGTGTTCTCATGTTTTCATAAGAAACGATATGGTAAAAAGTTCACTAACTCCATCGTACAACGGCCCTCATAAAGTAATCAGCAGGGATAAGAAAACCTTTCACATACAAGTAGGTGACCGTCAATCAACAATTTCCATAGACAGATTAAAACCAGCGTATATTATTAACGAAGAAAAACCGCCAGAAAACATTTGTACTAATAATGAGACTGAATCAGATATTAAATCAAGTGGACAAAAATCGCTACCGCCTATGGCTAAAACCACACGCTGTGGTCGAGTGATTAAGCAACCGGTGCGATTTCTGCTCACCTGACGAAATAATGTTAATACATCGAAGATTGTTAGAAATTCTTGTACATTTCACAACGGTTATTTGGCTATTATTCATTGTGTGCAAACAAATACAGTTACAAGTTTCGAGATGGGAAATTTCCATAATAAAGAGTTCATGGCCACAGCACAGGCCCAAGTAGTAGCAGGACAGCAGTTAGAAAGCAAACTGAACTATTTCGGGATAATACTAATCATCATCGTTGCAATAATGGGAATACTATTATGTTACGCTATCAAGAAGGGTTGCGTAGGCCATGCGAAACAATGGTTGAGAAGAGAAGTGCCAGTGATACTGGCAGGACAACCCGGTACAGTAGGTAGACCGACACCTACCGCGACCGCCGCGGGATACGTTTAGCGAAGCGACGTTGTGAAAAGTGCAAAAAAAAAAATTACCAAGTAAAAAACGCGTTTGGTACGAAGTGCTACTTGTAACCAGTGAACTTAGAATCGTATGTCATATATGTATTTAGTATAGTAATATCATATCTGTATTTAGTATAGTGAATGGCGTTACCATAACCAACGCTGCCGACCCTCGAGGTGTTACTTAATAATTGCAGAGCGGAAGTTATGGTAACCACCCTTAATATAATATTTATATCATATGTATAACTTCGAGTCGGTTCGGAGCTCAGGAAACGATGAGACCGCAAACATGTTAGATAATAAGGAGTTTAAGATATATTTAAGCGACAGAATTAAAACAATAGGCAGCACTCAACTGTTGGAATGCTGACAGGTATAGAATGTTATCGTAAGCAACATTGTAAGCTTAAAGACTTCAGAGTACTGTAATAGTGTTGTAAGTATGTGGTTTTACTATGTTAAAAATAGATTAGAGTAAAAAATTTTTTTTGTAAAAATTTTTTTTGGAAAAAGGGGGGGTGTGATGTGGCGGTCTAGGAATCGCAATTTGCTGAGTTGCATTCGTGACGAAATATGGGAGCGCGGGCGGTCGGCTCGCCAGTCGCCTACATTACACCGCCCTGCCTTAACGCATACCTAGTACGTAGTTAGTTATAACGAAGTATTGTGGAACTGAAATAAATTACATTTTGTTCTGGGAAGTCACGTCTCTTTTAATCATCTCACCATATACAGAACACGCACAACAGGGCCATGGACCGCACGACCCCCGTGTAAAGCCTCCGGCAGGAGGCGTTTGGACCCCCCAGATTGGGCAGGAGCCGCTTCAAGGCAGCCCCAGCCCGCTCCAGTCTGGTAGCCAAACGTCGGAAGTGCTCCACGAAGTTCCACCGGCTGTTGAGGACGAGTCCCAGGTACTTCATCGTCGACTCGACCCCGATGTGAACCCCTCCTACCGTTATTTGGGAACCCGACGGTGGCGCGTTCCGAGGACCATGAAAACACATGACCTCGGACTTGTGCAGGGCCACCTCGAGTCCCAACTGCCGGATCCTCTCTACTATTGTCGCAACCCCGCGTGTCGCTAGTTCGGCCGCCGCCTGGTGCGACCTCCCTTGCGCCAGGACCAGCGTGTCGTCAGCGTAACATACAACGCTGACGCCGCTAGGGAGGTCGGCGCGCAGCACCCAGTCGTACCCGATATCCCACAGATGTGGCCCCAGGACAGATCCCTGTGGGACACCGCACGACATCTCTCGCCGATTCCACTCTCCTTGATGACCGGGGTAGATGACGGCCCTGTCCGTCAAATAGGCCTCCACCACTCGACGGAGGTAGGTAGGCACCCGGTGATACCGGAGTGCCTCCCTGATGCAACTCCAGGGCAGGGTATTGAAGGCGTTGGCGATGTCTACAGACACCGCCAAGACGACCCCACCCCGGGCCACAGCATCCCCCGTCGTGAGGGCTCGCACGCGCATGATGGCGTCCACCGTAGAGCGCCCCCTGCGGAAACCAAACTGGCTCTCCGCCAAATCCGGCCCCTCCTGCACCAGCCACCCGACGAGGCGGTCTGCAATGACTCTTTCAAAGAGCTTGCCTACCTCGTCGAGCAGCACAATGGGCCGGTAAGCGGACGGTGAGTCCACAGGGCGCCCCGGCTTCTTAATGAGGACCAGTTTCCTTGTCTTCCAACGAAGTCGGAACTGGCCCCTCTCCAAGCATGCGCTTAGGAGCCCCCCTAGTCGAGGCCCGAAAGCCCCACAGGCCAGAACCCAGGCTTTTCCTGGCACGCCGTCGGGTCCTGGGGCGGTATTTTTGGCACTCAGCCTACGTACCGCCGCTCTCAGCTCTACTTCGGTCACTTCCGGAGAATCGTCGTCGTCGTCGGTGATGTGGTCCGCATCGGGCACCGCAGGAGGCGGAGCCATGGGCGGGGGAGTATGTTCCCCTCGCGAAGGGAACAGAGCGCTCACCACGTTGAAGTGTAATAATATAATATGTATGCTCCTTTACTTTAGCAAGTAAGTACACTCCTTTATAACTGAACATGTATGCTGAGTTTGCAATATACCTCATATGCGTTTTTATAATATTTCAGTTAGAGTCAATAAATAGTGCTTAACAGATGTGGTTGTTTCCTTGAAACCACTCATTAGGAACCCCAACATTACATGGCGACCCTGCCTCGGGACTTTGCCAAGGGGATTGTTAGTGGTTCGATTAGAGTTCAGTTTTCAGCATTTAATTTCAGCATATCTCAATA
This sequence comes from Cosmia pyralina, assembly GCA_946251885.1. Classification (NCBI taxonomy): domain Eukaryota; kingdom Metazoa; phylum Arthropoda; class Insecta; order Lepidoptera; family Noctuidae; genus Cosmia; species Cosmia pyralina. The sequence goes on along the minus strand of OX276342.1, from coordinate 15,115,422 downwards.
GTACCTACAATGTGCCAATCAAAAGTGGAAAAGGAAGAAGTTTTCCTCAGTCAAAACGCGGCTGGAGGCAACAATGACGCCACGTTGAAAGAAATTGGTGGCCATGTGGAACGGCTTAGCATGGTGACCTACGTTGTTCTAGCAATTATTGGAATCATTGCAGTTTATGTTGGCCTTCGGATGTACAAGAGCTGCCACCGCACATGGATCCAGCAGGAAATTGGGATGAGTACCATGCAGAGAATTAGATCATCCATCAGAGGGCGCACAGAAGGTACCGGGAATCAGTAGTAATCCTGTGAATAGTGAAAGTGTGTGTAATCAATCATCTTTTCGAAAAATCATCAGTGAGTGAACTAGTTACGCGGTATCATATTTCATAACGCAAAAACTTAAAGGCGCTAAAATCATGCGAGGACATTCAGCCATATGAAACCAAACGGAAACAAAATGCAACGTCGGACTTTTATTTTCCACTCATCGCATTTATGTAGAATGAGTTACATCTAAGCAATTCTATTATTAGATTAGATTATTATAATATGGTTGATAAGTTGGAACAAAATTATTTCTTACTAGTAGAAATACGTAATTATTTAGTAAAAAAGGGACAAGCTAGATATAAAGGTGATGTAATTCCAACAAAGTTTAGAGCAAGCAAAAAGCGCATACGAAGCCAGTCGTAAAGTATTTTTATTGTTAGTAAAAAGTAAGGATACTAATTTAGCATTGGTAATAGAACTTTATGAGAAAATTAAGCAAAAGTACGAGGAAATAGATAAATTGTGTATTTTTCCCGTTACAGTAGATTTAGGAAAAATGGATTTCGACCTAAAGGTGGCGTGTAGTTTGATTCCGGTAATGGACGGTGTTGAGGCCACCACCAAGCGCCTAATAGACTCCGTGGAAATGTATGCTGGCATGCTGGACGGACCAGGTAAAGCATTATTAATTACTTTCGTTTTAAAAAGTAGGCTGAATGAGAACGCAAAGTTAAAAATGACAGGCTCATATACAAATATTCAAGAATTAATTAATGATTTGAGAAAATATCTTTTACCCAAAAAATCATTTGTGGCCATACAGATGCAGCTTCAAAATGTTCAACAGGGTTCGAGGTGCATTGAGGATTATGGCTCTGAGGTAGAAAAGTTATTCACAGAGCTGACAATTACCCAGGCAGATGGAAAGTCGGAAACATTTTCTATTTTAAAACCGATAAATGAAAGCATTGCAATAAAACGATTTACAGATGGCCTGCGTAGCTCGAAGCTGAGCACCATCGTCTCGGCACGCGGCTTCAGCAGCTTGAAAGATGCCATACAAGCAGCAAAAGACGAAGAGTGCACGTCTTTCCAACCATCAGGTAACATTTTGCATGCATCTAAAAATGGACGAGCTACACATAATATTAGACAATCACAGAGTTATCAAAGAGGTACTTTCCGTAGACAATATGGTAACAATTACTCTCGTGGACACCAATCTAATAACAGTAACAACCAAGGACGAGGTTTTCGTGGAAATTTTAGAGCAAATTATCGCACATCATTTAATAATCAGAGAGGTAATAGAGGTTCGAGATATGTTAGGAACCGTGGACGAGGTCAAACTACGTTTCCAGTAGAACAAGTAGCTGGCATGAGTCAGTGCGATAAAGACACACAACACACAAGAGACACAGGTACATCAAACCAGTTTTTTCGATCTTAAGCATTTCATATTAACAACCCAAGGTAATGCGAAGTATATAACTTTCTACATTAAAAATATTAAATACTATTGGCTTATTGATACGGGTGCAACATTGTCAATTATTAAAAAAGAAATGTTACCAAATGATATCGTTGTCCATAGAGATAACACTTTAATAAATGGAATAGGTGGTCAGCGACGTTCTCGAGGATCCGTAAATTTATTATTAAATCACCACAAAGCCACGTTTCAGCATAATTTTCTTGTTTTTGATACGCTACCACTAAGAGCTGACGGAATCATAGGCTTAGACTTTTTACAAAAATTTCGAGCAAATATAGATATAGAAACAAATAATTTAACACTGTTTAACAATAACAAACAACATTATCTACATTTTGTTGATGAAAATGACAGGATGAAAAATGCTATAATTATTCCGGCACGCTCGGAATCAAATCATTTTATTGTTGTAAATGAGAATGTGAACGGAGAAGTTGTGGTGTGTAGTAGAGAATTAGCGAAGGATGTGTTTATAGCAAACGCAATAGCAAAGGTTAGTAATAATAGAATTCCGGTCAAGATACTTAATGTTAGTGACAAGGAAGTAAGCTTGCCATTCTTCACACCAGATTTAGAAAATTTGGGAGACTACGATATTTGTCAATTTAATAAGACCAATATCGACATTACTAGGGTTAAAACATTGTTAACAGAATTAAATATAAATTATTTAGACGGAGAAGAGAAACAATCAGTTGAAGCAATATGAGCAAAGTATTCTGACGTTTTTCATTTAGAGGGAGATAAGTTATCAACAACTAATATTTATGAGCAGTCAATATCAACAAAACAAAGCACCACTCCAGTCTACGTCAAGCCGTACAGGTTACCACAGGCACTAAAACCAGAAATAGCAAAGCAAGTTGATAATATGTTAAAAAATGATATTATTGCAGAGACAAATAGTGAATGGTCAAGTCCAATTTTATTGGTACCCAAGAAAAGTAGCAAAGGTAATGAGAAAAAATGGCGTTTAGTTGTAGATTACAGAAAAGTGAACGAAGTTATTTGTGACGATAAATTCCCTTTGCCAAACATAAACGAAATTTTAGATACGCTTACTGGAGCTATGTATTTTACTCACCTTGACCTTCACCAAGGCTATTATCAAGTAAGTTTAGAGCCTAGTAGTCGTAAATTAACAGCTTTCACTACAAATACTGGCCAATATTGCATGAAACGATTACCAATGGGTTTAAAGATAAGTCCAAATGCTTTTAGTCGTATGATGTCTGTAGCGATGTCTGGTTTAACCCACGATAAATGTCTAGTGTATCAGGACGATCTCATTGTATTCGGAAGAAATTTATCTAGCCATAATCAAAATTTAACAAGTGTAATGGAAAGGTTGAGAAAAGTAAATTTAAAACTAAATCCACAGAAATGTGAATTTTTAAAGAAAGAAATCCTATATTTGGGACATTTGGTGTCAGAAAAAGGCGTTTCACCTGATCCAGAAAAAACTAAAGTATTACAAAATTACCCTATTCCCAAAAATGCAGATAAAGTAAAACGTTACGTAGCATATTGTAACTATTATCGAAAATTTATAAAAAACTTTTCAGATATAGCGAAGCCTTTAAATAAGTTAAGTAGGAAAAATGAACCGTTTATTTGGTCTAACGAATGTCAGAACGCTTTTGAATTTTTAAAAAATGCCTTAATATCAAAAAAATGCCAAAAAATGCCTTTATATCTTTATATTAGGAAAAGAAGATTCTCAATAAATCCACTAACAACTGGACTGATCAACCAAGAGTTGTGGATATATTAAGAAAACCGTGTGATACAGTAGAAATGTGTTTGATTGAAGGTAATAAATTAAAAAGATTACGAGACAATGACATGATAACAGAAGAATTAGAATGTTTAGCATTTGTAGAGAATAAAAAGACATTATACATAAATCTTGATTTCAAGGCGCATTTCTCGCGAGCCGAATTTGTGCAGAAGTTAAGCTATTTTTGTGAAAAGATACGTATCAATGAAGTAAGTATAATTAAAAATAATGACAATATAGAATTTATAAAAAGTGTTTGTGAAGAGATAACAACACTTACTAATTGGTCCGGACCACGAATATGTATATTACGGGGCGTAAGAAGAATAGTTGATGACAATGAAAAGACTTTAATTATGAATGACTTTCATCTACTGCCATCCAGTGGTCATGCTGGAGTGCGCAGAATGGTAAATACTATCAAAAGACGATACTATTGGCCAAGTATCGACAATGATGTCCAGGAATATGTCAAAAAATGTATAAAATGTCAAAAATCGAAATATTTTCGTTACATTAAAGAACCAATGGAAATTACCACAACAGCCTCCTCGGCATTTGAAAAGATTTACTTAGATATAGTGGGTCCTTTAGAAAGAGACGAGAGTGGAAATTGTTACATATTGACTATACAGTGCGAGTTAACAAAATTTGTTCAAGCTATTCCTTTGCAAAACAAAGAAACGCTGTCCATTGCAGATGCATTTGTTAGACAGTTCATATTAAGATTTGGTATTCCGGAAACAATAGCTACGGATCGAGGCACAGAATTCATTTCTGCAACTATGGAGCAGGTATGTAAAATTCTTAATATAGAAAAGTTATCTTCTACAGCCTATCACCATCAGTCCATCGGAGCTCTTGAAAATGCGCACAAAACTTTGGGTACATTTTTAAGGATCCAGTGTGACAGTCATACGGACACATGGAACTATTGGTTACCATTTTGGTGTTTCAGTTTTAATAACACAGTCCATTCAGAAACAAACTATACGCCATATGAACTTGTATTTGGAAAACTATGTCGAATACCTGGTAGTATTTGCGATACCGTAGATCCATTGTACAATACAGATAATTATCCATTACAATTAAAATACAGGTTACAGTTAGCTCATGCCGATGCAAAGAAAAAATTGTTGTTAAATAAACATAAACGTAAGGAAATACATGACAGATCTGTCAATTCAATAATATATGAGAAAGATGAATTGGTATTATTAAAAAATGAAACACGTAGCAAATTAGATGCGCTATTTGAAGGTCCCTATACAGTTGTGGAAGATTTAGGTTGTAATGTAAAAATAATTAAAAATAATAAAATTGATATAGTACATAAGAATAGGACTAGACCTTATTGTCAATAGATTAGATGTACTTAAGGTAAGATTTAAATTTAAAAACATTGCAATGTATAACGTTAAGGATGAATAGGTGGTTGGTAATAGGTAACTAAAAAAGTGTAATACACTAATAATTAAATAAGTAATTAAGTAATAACAACTTAGAAAGTAAAAAAAAAAAAAAAACAAAAAAAAAAAAAAAAAAATATCTCTTTTTAAAATATATTAATAATATTTTTTTTTTTTTCGCTGTCCCCGGGAGGTGAAGTGTAATAATATAATATGTATGCTCCTTTACTTTAGCAAGTAAGTACACTCCTTTATAACTGAACATGTATGCTGAGTTTGCAATATACCTCATATGCGTTTTTATAATATTTCAGTTAGAGTCAATAAATAGTGCTTAACAGATGTGGTTGTTTCCTTGAAACCACTCATTAGGAACCCCAACATTACAACGTCCTCCACGAGCTGCGGCTGGAGACTGCGTCAGCGGGGGAGCCCATGGGCGGAGTTTATCCCGCACCATTTTGTAGGGGCGTCCCCACGGGTCTCTGTTCAGAGTCCCCAGCGACTCCTCGCGAGCCAGACCCCTGGCCCGCGAGATCTCCGCTCGGAGGCCAGTCTTCGCCGCTCTGTACCCCTCGTACAGCTCCGCCTGAATGGCTTCCGTATCCGGTGGGCGGATACGGAGCCTGCGGTGCCTGGCGTACCGGTGCCGCGCAGCAACGCACGCCTCGCGCAGAGCCGTCAGCTCCGGCGACCACCTGTACACCTGGCGCCAAGCGCGTCCGGGCTGGACCCGGGGCATTGCCACGTCACATATTTCGGACATGGCCTCCCGGAACCACTCCGCCTCGTCGTTGATGTCAGCAGGCCTGTCCGGTGGTGACACCCAGGCCTGCACGATCGAGGCTTCCAGGAGGAGCTCCCGGTCCAGCTGCTTCAGCGCCCACCGCGGACCACTCGGGGCCTGTCGGACCGGCGCGCTCGAGGTCTGGGCGGAGACATCAAACCGGATGTACCGGTGATCGGAATAGGTCTCCACCCCCTCCATGACGCGCCAGTCAACAACATGCGGCAACAGAGCGGGGCTGGCAAACGAGATGTCCACCACTGATTCGCCCCGCATCCGCACACATGTGGGGACAGAACCCCGGTTTAGGACGACCAGGCCTGTCTCCAGAGCCCAGTCCTCCACCATCCTGCCCCGTGTGTCCGTATACCGGGAACCCCAAGCCACATTCTTGGCGTTGAAGTCCCCAAGGACGAGCACGGGAAGGGAACGGAACCCGACGACGACGGTTTTCAACTCCGCAAGGGAGTTGTGGAACTCGGCGAGTGTTCGGTTCGGGGAGAAGTATACCCCTACGACGACAATCTCCCCGAACCGTGCTGCAACGCAACCCTGTCCTCTCTTAACAGCTTCGAGGGACGGGGTACCGGCGGCGGCTGACGAAATGAGGGTCACTGAGCCGCTCAGGTCCTCCACCCAGTAATCACTGGGCGGGACAAAGTACGGCTCAGTGACCACGGCGATGTTAATCGACCACTGCGCCATGCTCTGGAGCAACAGATCCTGAGCTGTGGCGCAGTGGTTGATGTTCGCCTGGAGGAGGCGTAATGGAGCCATTACTGACATTCCATTTCTCCCCCTCCCTGAGCCCATGTGTGGGTCCTGCCGCAGTGGGTACGGCAGCGTCGACGGTAGAGGCGGCAACGGCGGCGGCTGTGGCGGCGGCTTCGGCAGTAACGGCGGTGGCGGCGGCAGAGGGCTTGCCCCTGCTCCGGGCTTTCGCGGGTGGACCACAGCCCTTGCTCCCAACCCGGTGATCGGCCGGCTTGCCAGCAGCCGCACATAAAAAGCAGTGCGGCGTGGCATTGCACGAGCCGGCCTTGTGACCGGGCTGACCACAACGGAAGCAATGACTGCTGCGGTCCACCTCCGAGGTGCATTTAGCCCCGACGTGGTTGCCCACTTGGCAACGGAAGCACCTCAGAGGTCTGGGTTCCAGCACTTTCACCCGCGTGGAATCCCAGCCCACCTGGAACCTTCGGCCCTCCCCAGCTATCTTTTGGGCCGCCGACACGGGGCAACTCACCGTAACGGCTCGCATCCCCGTGGAGTCAGGACGGATGGTGCCTATCTTCACCTGTTCGAAGGCGCACCCCCCAGTCTTGACCACGGCGGCCACCACCTCTCCCTCCGTCACTGAGTCGTCCAGACCCAGGATGCGCATGTCAGCGCACTTGGCAGGTCTGGACACTCGGGCCACGTCCGCATCTAAGGACGCCCTGAGCCTTTCGGCCAGAGCGTCAGCGGTCGGACCACTGGCCGCACCGGGGATCTCCAGCATCCGAGCCCCAGTCGCAGTGACCTTTACCCAGATGCCATCTACAACCCCGAGCTCCTCAAGGTTCACCGCCGCCCTCGCCTTGGTGAGCACGTCGCGGTAGGACACGCCCTTCCTCTCCGCTTTCGGCTGTAGTGTGATTACTACAGCTGCGGACTTCGGGGCACGTAACCTAGCCGCGACGTTTCTCTCTTTGCGCCGCCGCCGCTTCTCGTTTCGCTTGGCCGCCCTTGCCGCCTTACCCGTCTTCCTCTTCTCCCCGGCTACCTGCCATTCGGCGTCAGTCGAAGGAGATTTAGGAGGCGGGGCAGCCGCGTCTCCACCACGGCCACGGCTGGGGCCTTGGCAGGTGCCTTCGCAGGCACAGCTCCACTCTTCACTTGCCCCGCCACTCCTGGTTTGGCCGTGGCAGCCGTGGCGGCATACGAAGCCGCCTTTGGCTGGCCCGAGGCCGGCCGACTCCGACGCCACATCACTCCCCTCCTCTCCTCGTCTTTGGTTTTTATGTGTTTCCATAGCTGATCCCACGAGTAAAAACTTTGTGTACTTGCTCAAAATACGTGGTTCGCACTAACGACTAATTTAGCTACCCATTAGTCAAGCTACCAACCTCCCTCACGGTGCGCCGCCGCTTGGAGGTTTGGGGTAATTTTTTATAGAGGTTTTCTTCCTCGCGGTCCAGGCGATTAAGCCAAGACCCTCGACCCCCGTCAAAGGTCAGAGACATGACCTGATAATCTTCGGGGCTACGAGACTAACGGTGGCAGAAGAAAATGACTTCCTCCTGCCTGCCCGGCGGCAGGGTTAGTGCACACCGAGCCCGCTCTTACTCCGCCGCTGTGCGTCTCTGCTTAAGCAGAGGGACACACGTTGGAGCGTTTTCCGACAGGATATTGGCATACGGACAACGGGACCCCTTAGGTAAATAGCGCCTAATAGGGAGCCATTGCCCGTACCCCAGGGTGCACCGTCCCGGAGACTGGCCTTCCCCCCGGACGTATCCGTAAGGGAACTCCAGCCCCCGGGCACTCGGGGAGGTTTCCTGTCCACGCACCCCACGTGGGCCACGCCTGGCTTAAATATATTTGAATACGCAAAAGACAGCTTGTCTAAAGCCGGGTCTCCTGCGCGTGTCTTTTCGAAACTTTCCACAAAAAACTTTACTCAAAAAATCATCGCGGACATTTGTGGTGTCACCGCAAATGTCCGCGATGGTACCTCTCCCCACTAAACTCCTATTCAACACTCGGTCCTATTGTCAGGCTAAGCTTGTACACGCTTCGTCGTTTCGTACAGACACTGGGTCTCAAAAGATATTTCCTATTAAATTATTATTCGAAATTGTAAAACTTTTAAAACATCTGCCGCTCTATTCTGTAAAAATCTCATCGTGAAAACGTAGGTGATGTGAGCTGTCATTCCACCTGATGCTAGGGATTGACACCATTAACAACTCACTCTAAGCTCACTTCACCTAAGTTTTAACGGTGAGATTTTTACAGAATCAATCGACTGATGTAATGACAACTCGATTCATCTAGGTTTTCACGGTGAGATTTGTACAGAATAGCACTGCAGTACTTTTAGTTATATAAATAGGTATTTAAGCACAGAGAACGGTAAATCACAATAATAGTCACCGCGATTGTGAAACCAGCAAAAGATCTCTAGGAAAATAAACAATAAGATTTAATGTTGGTAGTCAATTAAATGGTTTGGTTGAGGGGCTCGTGGCTAAGTAATAACAGCTGCACGGGTCGATCCGTAGATGGGTGACCATCTTTAAATACCAAGACTCCTCCGTGCCTCGGAAAGCACGTTAAGCCGTTGGTCCCGGCTGTCATTCGTGGATCTTTGACAGTCGTTACGGGTCGTCAGAAGCTCGAAAGTCTGACAACCAGTCTTACCAAGGGTTATCGTATTATTTACCCAATTACAATAATGTCTCTGTTTCAGTACTAGTTACAGACAATACCATGTCCTTTTGTTTGAGTAACAGTTATAGATATATATTTGTATATTTTATCACAGATTGTATTGAAATAAATGTAGGATCATTTTACGACGAGAAATAATAAATGGAAGTTGTACTCGTTCTGTTGATGGGTATTGCGGTTTGTCTATCTGTCCTAATAATGGGCTGTCTTGATATAAAATCTGGCAAACGTATAAATAATCAGTCGAAATAAATATTCATGATTGAATAGTCTGTTATCATAACGTATTTTGGTTAAAAGTTTACGACCGTACAAGTTTAAATAGTACTGTAGCGGTATCTACGAGTACATCGCCACATGCGAACACATCACACTGACGTCACGCAAAATCCTGCATCGCGCAATCAGAGTTTACCGCGCGACTAGCATATACAACGTCACGACATCAATCGTTGAGCAGTTGCCCACCAGACACGACACCCGTCTGGTAGCAGGAACCTCCCTTTTCTATGTAGGATGAGTGAACTTTTCTTCTTCTTTCCTTCTTCTTTTTTTTCTTCTTTCTTTTCTTTTTTCTTCTTTTTTCTTTACTTTTTTCACTTTTTTTTTTGCCACTATAGTGCCATCATCAGTCAAAATCAACATTATTTTTTTTTTAGTTTTTGTAGTTTGCACACACAAAAAACTTTTTTACAAAAAAATACAACCGACTTCCAAAAACAACACTACAAAGTGAAAAATAACTTTAATTTCGGAAGTCGGTGTCTAGTTAAATGTATTTTCGTTTTTTGCCACCGACTTCCGAAATTAAAGTTATTTTTCACTTTGTAGTGTTGTTTTTGGAAGTCGGTTGTATTTTTTTGTAAAAAAGTTTTTATTTTTCACTTTTTAGTTGTGTACCTACCCCACACAAATTCAAATACCACTACCTGCAAAACAAACTAGAACATCATCCATATAAAAGTGGGGAAAAAATACGTATTATTGAAGCTAACTCAAAAACTACCGAAGCAAAGTTAATCAATTTTATATGGGACCAACTGTGATGTATACCCTCTCGAACAAAACAAAAAATCGAATATGCATTAGCAAATAATCTACGTGATAGATAACGGTTATCTATTATCTGCAACTTAATAAGTCCGTCAGCCATATATCCATGCCTACCTGATACCTATAGAGTACCATAAACATGTTACTAAAGGATTATATCCAACGCGCATTGCCTAACACTAACTTACACCTACACACTTTAAACTATACCTGTGTGCGTAACTAGTGAAATTTTGACAAGGCCGTTTGGTTTTTGCTCGTTGTATAGCTGCTCTGTTGTAGCACATTAGGTTACGTCACGGCCCATGCGTACGCACACATAAGGGATCCTTATCGCGCGATATATAGCAGGTGCTAATAGAACTGGCATTAGTGTTCATTGCTGGGTATACAAATTACAATACAGCGGCCATGACACCTAAACTGGTAAGGACTTCAAATTAATATCCATGTCCGGTGCTAGGCATAATCAGATTCTTGAAGCTCTTAATATAATACCAATCTATTATTGTCCATCTGCAGGGCAAATGCCTCTTCTCATACAAAGGAGACACAACTTTGAGAAAGAAACCGACAGAAGGATCCAGTTGGGTTGGGCAGCGTTTGGAAAACTTGTCAAGTCTTTTCATCATATATCCCGTAATGTTAAGACTGAGGTTTTCAACCAGTGCGTCCTGCCCGTTATTTATGACATACGGTGCTGAAACGTGGGCACGGACAGTCGGGCTGGCCCACAAATTCAAGGTCGCTCATTGTGCTATAGAGCGGCCTATGCTCGGAGTTTCTTTGAAGGATTAAATCAGGAATGAGGTTATCCGGAAAAGAACCGGAGTAACCGACATAGCTTGTAGAGTAAGCAAACTGAAGTGGCAGTGGGCTGGCCATGTATGTCGAAGGACCGATGGCCGGTGGAGCAGACGAATTCTGGAGTGGGGACCACGTACCAATAAATAAATATAGAATTTATAAATAATAATTGACTATGTAGGTATGACCTACAAGGATACTCGATTCCAGTCAATCGATGTAACTACATCGATTGACTGGAATCGAGTGTCCTTTATAATGAAGGTAAAGAATTGTTTGATTACAATGGCATGTAAAGTAATACAGTTTAGACATGTTAGTTCCTATAGGCTATAGTACAATACCTAATCATCACCTTTGTACGAATTTTTCTGTTCCTTTCTGTTTGTCTGTTTATTTGTGTGTACATAAATGGTTAAATAAATAAACAAAATAAATAAATAATGCCTAGTGTAACGCAGGCTTTAAGCATGTAAACGGCATTGTAATAACAAAAATTGGATTATATTAATACCCATTACCCACGTTCCGCGATGATGTTACCCGTTGGGAAATAATATTATAGTGGCGATAGTTTCATAAACAAATATAATTTTTTATGAGGCACAGTCTGTAAACAAGTTTAGCAAGAAATCATGTTCGACGCACATTATAACTACACGGTAAATCTTTTGGAACCCTCGTTTTTTAGGTTTCACACGAGACTGTAAAATACATCGAAGAAAATTCCATGAAAACTTGTTTGATTGTTTAGTGCTTCAATACAGAAGGCTAAAAACTAAGCATGGGGAACAAACTGCTAAAGATTATAGGCCTTTGCCAACTCTTTATTATTAGCTAAATAAAGATGGGATCGCTAATTAGAATCAAACAAACCCCTAATAGCTATGCATAGTAATCCCTCGCGTACCTACGTCACATAGCTAAAATTAGCTTGCGAGACTATTTATAGGCCCCGTTTCCTAGTAGAAAATGCAAAGTTGCTAAAATTGGTACGCAAAGCGATTTAGTTAGTTGAATATCTCAAAGGTAAAGAAATGAAGGTTCATGTCTGGAATTTAGGAATATAAATATTGCAATCAGCAGTTGAAAAAAAAAAAAAACGACATGACATGGGCGGATATGGTCCGTAACTCGAGGAAACTTTACAGAGAATGTTCGGGACGTTAACGTTGCAAGATCGATGGAGAGACGGAAGTCTGTCTCCATTAAAGGCAATTAGGTGGTCAACATACTCACGTGACCATAGTTTGGGGGGCACAAGAAGTGGATAATGTAGAGATAAGATGGCCCCAATCATCTGACAGGAGCTGATCGTTGACTTGGCAACGCGGTGACGTAGGCCGCTCTGTAACATTTCGTTCGTCACTTAAGACTTACATTGTTTTGTGCTGAGCTGTGCATTAAAGGCGATAAGGTAGTCAACCTATAATGTAGAGATTAGATGGCCCCAATCATCTAACAGCCGCTGATCGTAGATTTGGCAACGCGGTGACGTAGGCCGCTCTGTCACATTTCGTTCGTCACTTCAGACTTATATTGTTTTGTGCTGAGCTGTGCATTAAAGGCGATAAGGTAGTCAACCTGTAATGAAGAGATAAGATGGCCCCAATCATCTAACAGCCGCTGATCGTAGATTTGGCAACGAGGTGACGTAGGCCGCTCTGTAACATTTCGCTCGTCACTTCAGACTTGTATTGTTTTGTGCTGAGCTGTGCATTAAAGGCGATAAGGTAGTCAACCTGTAATGTAGAGATTAGATGGCCCCAATCATCTAACAGCCGCTGATCGTAGATTTGGCAACGCGGTGACGTAGGCCGCTCTGTAACATTTCGTTCGTCACTTCAGACTTATATTGTTTTGTGCTGAGCTGTGCATTAAAGGCTTTAAGGTAGTCAACCTGTAATGTAGAGATAAGATGGCCCCAATCATCTAACAGCCGCTGATCGTAGATTTGGCAACGAGGTGACGTAGGCCGCTCTGTAACATTTCGCTCGTCACTTCAGACTTGTATTGTTTTGTGCTGAGCTGTGCATTAAAGGCGATAAGGTAGTCAACCTGTAATGTAGAGATTAGATGGCCCCAATCATCTAGCAGCCGCTGATCGTAGATTTGGCAACGCGGTGACGTAGGCCGCTCTGTAACATTTCGTTCGTCACTTCAGACTTATATTGTTTTGTGCTGAGCTGTGCATTAAAGGCTTTAAGGTAGTCAACCTGTAATGTAGAGATAAGATGGCCCCAATCATCTAACAGCCGCTGATCGTAGATTTTGCAACGCGGTGACGTAGGCCGCTCTGTAACATTTCGTTCGTCACTTCAGACTTATATTGTTTTGGGCTGTAGGAATATCAAGACTGAAGTACCTTTGTTCTTAGATCCCAGGCTTTGTTCTGGTTATACAAAACACAGAATAGCTAGCAGGTCGAAGTATGAAACAGCAGCATAAAAGATGCTGTCTTAGAAGACCAATGAGTGGATACAATTTTGAATGTTATTAAAATAAAACAGTCTGCAGTATAGCTGATGACGTCAATGAGTTGTAGGTACTTAGTCCGTTTTCACACTTTTAGTTCGTTAACACACAAATATGAAACGGAAAATTATTTGATTAATTCCAAAATGTATAAACAAAGGAGTCCCACTTTATTCAAGTGTGAATATTGCAAGCACACGGGAATCGTCGAATATTCTGTCAAAAGCGAAGTATTAGTAGTATATTCTAACAACACATCAACGTATTTTTGGTGAAAACCATGCTACGCAGATAAAGATATCCAAAAGAGAATTTAGTTACCAAACAAGGTCAACAAACTTGAATTTCTCGAAATTGAAATGACTGAACGGAAAACTCGCCGAAGTATTTGCTAATGAAACAGATAATGAAAGGAAGAGCGAAAACAGGCTGGAAACAAGATTTCCTCGCGATACAGGCTGCCAACCTGACCTACATGCGTACAGAGCGGTACCTTGGAGTTCGGCGCGATACAATTAATCGCACCAGACGGCTTGATGATAAATTATAACAATAACTTATGAATAACGCCAAAAGTGATCGATGTGGAAAGCTTTTGGAGTTATATGTGAATATGTTATTTTGTATTCACATCATTATTTTAGCTAGTAAAGTTATTCATGAATTTGGATTAAATCATGTGACTTTCACTCTTTATTAGCGTTAAACGATGCTTCTACGAATATATTATGCTCACATTTATTCTTCTTTAGCAACTTCAGCTTGATCAAAGCTTTTTATTATGAACCGGACATTGTCTTCCGTCTCGCACTGTCATTCATTTTCAACCATTGTTTTGCATATGTTAGTTACTGACGACTCACGCTCATCAAAAATAACATAGTTCACAAAGATAAAAGAAAACGGTACACATAGGATAGATCGCCGCATATTTTAGGTGTGTTACGTGTCTATACATAACGTTATCGTACAGTTGTTCTAGAAGGTCACGGCCAGCAAGCCAGGCGGGCTAGGCTGACGAGGTTATAGCATTATTGCTCTCTTTACGACCAGTATCTATGGAGAAAATGGACGCCATCCAGACCATTCAATTTATGGTGCATGGAGAGATTTTATGGGTTTCCTGTCTTATGAGATAAATAATAATGCGAAAACTGTTGATTTGGAATTGTATCTTGTTAGGGTTCCGTACCAAAATAGTAAAAAGGATTCCTTATGGTGCGACTCAGTCTATCTGTCTATCCGTCTGTCACAGCTGGATATCTCAGGAATTACAAATGCTATCAACTTGAAATCTAGTACAGTTTTAGAGGACGTTTGGCCAACTATTTTGCAAATAAGAAAGAAATAACAATATACATATTTTTTTTTGCAACAGGGACTGACAGGGTGTCTTACAAAATCGAAGTGGGCCCACATGTGGAGTATCATATGAAGGAGCGCTGATTGCACATTCTCAAACAGTTTTTTTCTTTTTTTTAGGCCGCATAGTTTTCGACTTTTGATGGAAAATGAAAAAAAAAAATAGCGTTCCCCCCTCTCCGAAGTTTGCATAGAGAAAAATCTGAAATTATTCATGTGATAGAAGTTTATATAAAGATTACAGGAAAAATAAAACGATGTCTCCAAATAGCATACTTTTTCAGAAATCGGTACGGAACCCTCAGTGCGCGAGTCCGACTCGCTCTTGACCGGTTTTGTCCAGAACTGTCAACGAGTCTTAGCAACGGTATAGAAATAGATATCGTAGGACGGCAGTGGTAGATGAAACTTTATTCAACAATGTTTCTCCCGAGTTGGAAGACAGATAAAAACTTTTTTACAAAAAAAATACAACCGACTTCCAAAACCAACTACAAAGTGAAAAATAACTTTAATTTCGGAAGTCGGTGTCTAGTTAAATGTATTTTCGTTTTTTGCCACCGACTTCCGAAATTAAAGTTATTTTTCACTTTGTAGTTGGTTTTGGAAGTCGGTTGTATTTTTTTTGTAAAAAAGTTTTTATTTTTCACTTTTTAGTTGTGGAACCTACCCCACACAAATTCTAATACCACTACCTGCAAAACAAAGTACTCGTAGAACATCATCCATATAAAAGTGGGGAAAAAATACGTATCATTGAAGCTAACTCAAAAACTACCAAAGCAAAGTTAATAAATTTTATATGGGACCAACTGTGATGTATACCCTCTCGAATAAAACAAAAACAATCCAAATCGGTCCAGCCATCTTCGAGTAATCGGGGAACATACATAAAAAAAAAAAATAAAAAAAAAAAAAAAAAGGTTCCGACGAATTGATAACCTCCTCCTTTTTGAAGTCGGTTAAAAATATAGATTTGTATTAAAATCAAAATTTTTGTATTCAAATAATAATAATAAAATGTGAATAGGGTCGAGTTAGATGGGTAGGAAATACATTATGTCGATGAGTATGCGCCAGTGTTTCTTTTGAAAACAGGGAAAGGGAAACTGACCGCCGATTCGAAAACGCCTGGAAAAGCTACTGTTATTTGAAGACGCTAATAATAGGTCTTTACCTATGAAATTGCCGTTTTGTATGAAAAAATTTAAACGAATTTTTTTCATGCAATTTTTATTTGTATTAATCGAAGTAATCACCCATGCAATCAATGCATCTTTGCCAACGCAGTGGCAGTTTATTGATACCCTTCTTAAAGAAATCAGCTGGACGGGAGGCAACAAATTCTTCAAAGGCATTTTGTACTGCCTCTCGGGTATTGAATTTTTTTCCCGCCAAGAAGTTATCCAAATTCTGGAAAAAGTAGTAGTCTGTAGGCGCAAGGTCTGGTGAGTAGGGCGGATGACGGAGAGCTTCCAACCCCAGTTCTTGCAACTTGGAGACCGTCTGCTGTGCAGTATGAGGTCGCGCGTTGTCGTGCAGGAGCAGCGGAGACGAGCGATTGACCAATGCTGGTTGGAGATGTGCCAGCTTCTCCATCATTGTGTTCAGTTCTTCACAGTACACATCTGAAGTAATGCTCACCCCGTTTGGTAAGAAGCTGTGATGAATCACAGCGGCACTAGACCACCAAACAGTGACCATCACTTTTCTAGGGGTAAGTTTTCGTTTAGGGCATTGTTTAGATGCTGAACCAGGATCCAACCAACTTGCTGAGCGCTTGCGGTTATCAAACAGAATCCATTTTTCATCGCAGGTAACAATGCGGTTCAAAATCCTTCATTTGTGTGTCTGTTGAGCAGTGCAAGGCACGTCTCGACAAGTACTTCGCGCTGGCGATCATTGAGTTCGTGGGGCACCCATTTGTCAAGCTTTTTTACCTTGCCAATTTGACGCAAATGGACCAATATTGTTTTGACGCTAACGTAGAAAGCTGCTGCTAATTCAGCCGTAGATTGTGTATCATCAGCTTCCACAATCGCCTTTAATTCGTCATTGTGTACCAAAGTCTTTGGACGACCGCGAGGTTCATTTTTCAGGTCGAAATTTCCAGAACGGAAGCGAGCAAACCAATAACAAGTGGTGCGTTGGTTTGTAGTGTTAGCTCCGTAAACGTCGTTGATGTTGCGTGCCACTTGTGCCGCGTTGCTGCCACGACGGTACTCATATTCCATAATTACTCGAATTTTTAACTTATCCATGATGACGAAAAAGATTGAAATGCGATGAAAATGTAACACTAATCAATAAACAAATGACTACTTTTGGAAAAAAAAATCCATGTTTTTAAAATAAAATTAATTTGAAATTAGAATTCTTAGCCAAACAAAAATTATTTTGATTTGAAATGGCCAGTACTGCAGAACGGCAATTTCATAGGTAAAGACCTAATAAAAGGTGGTCTACCGATCTATTAAGCGCAAACTCATCGACATCTGTATCCTACCGGTCCTAACATATGGTGCTCAGACCTGATCGCTCATCTAGTCGCAAAAGTTCCGCCTTAACTTGATTTCAGCCCAAGAGCGATGGAACGCAGCATCCTAGGCGTAAAAAGGCAGGACAGACTTCGAAACTCCACGCTGCGTTTCAAATTGACGTAGGCAAGAACGCTGCCATGCTAAATGGGATTCCGCGGGTCGTGTTTGCCGCATGCACGATGACCGTTGGGAAAAGTGTCCACACAATGGGTACCTAAGATGTGATGACCACACAATGGCCCAGAGTGTGGTAACGGAATGACCTGGATGCGTACCGTGAGGTTATAGTTCGATGTGGCGCGGGAAAAGAGTTCCTGGATAGACTTGTTGAAGGCATTTACTCAGCAGTGAGACAGTATGCTAAGTCATAAAAAAAAATTTTTCAAATAACATTAAGTAAACGAGGCATCGTATTTTTTTTCATTACAGTTCTCGGTTGCGCAATGAAAGCTGCTTTTATTAACCGACTTCAAAAAGAAGGAGGTTCGTCGGAACGTATGTTCCCCGATTACTCGAAGATGGCTGGACCGATTTGGATTTTTTTTGTTTTATTCGAGAGGGTATATACATCACAGTTGGTCCCATATAAAATTGATTAACTTTGCTTCGGTAGTTTTTGAGTTAGCTTCAATAATACGTATTTTTCCCCGACTATTATATGGATGATGTTCTAGTTTGTTTTGCAGATAGTGGTATTAAAATTTGTGTGGGGTAGGTACACAACTAAAAAGTGAAAATTAAAAACTTTTTTACAAAAAAATACAACCGACTTCCAAAAACAACACTACAAAGTGAAAAATAACTTTAATTTCGGAAGTCGGTGGCAAAAAACGAAAATACATTTAACTAGACACCGACTTCCGAAATTAAAGTTATTTTTCACTTTGTAGTGTTGTTTTTGGAAGTCGGTTGTATTTTTTTGTAAAAAAGTTTTTATTTTTGCAATTTAATTATTCTCCATTATCAAAAGCAATCAAAATAAAGTGTGGTTCTTAAAATGTCTCCTTGACAATGTAACGAACGAAATGCGTCGTGTTCCTGAACATTTCGAGAAATGTTAACTAACCACGGATGTGGTTTGGGTTCTATAAAGGAAAGTAGTTTTTAATAGGATTACAAATGAGCTATGTGAAAGACTTATGTAGAGATTACTGTGATGAGGAAGCTTATAGGTTACGTATAAAATGGTAATATTTGATCTATTGTAAAGGGTTTTAGAACACTTAATTGGCATTAAAATGCCAAAACCGCAAAACCGCAAAATTTCCACACGCTTTCCTAAAGGAAAGCGTGTGTGGCGTGTGGTGTGTGTGTGTGTTTTGATAGATATACTTACACAATGAACGGTACCTTAAAATGAACGATAGAAACAGACGCCTTCATGAATTTGGGTACCACCCACGCATACTAAATAACTTATACCTCAGCAAAGGGGAACCAATCCTTTAATTAGTAGGTAGTTAATTAACTTTTCGAAAGTTGTCAGCTGTTTGTAAAGTCACACAAAGTTTTAGTTAATAGTTCTGCGAACAGTACATAGACTTCGCGAGCACAAACTTTTTTGCAACAATTAATATACCACTAAAGTTATTTAAAACAGGATATGTACCATGTTTTTTTTTCAACAGATTTCACCAAATTTTATGAGATCGAAATCGGATCTCTTAAGCCAGAGATATTCAGTAGCCTCTTTTTGGAGGAAGTACCCCAAAAAAGGGCAAAAATCCCCGACGATAAAAAAATCTCTATCCAGTCAACTGTTGAATAACCTTATCCAGTCCGCGGCCATTATAATCATATTTGTGTCGAAGACTTCTCCAGTCCGCGCGGCTTCGTGTTAATAATCTGTATTTTTACTGCTCTAACTTGCACAAAGTGTAGGGAAAAGAACAAGGATGGCATACCGTCACATGTTAAGTCTCTAAAACACACCAACAACGATAGAAGATCGCGCGAGACCACTCAGAAGTACTGACACAGACGCGTAGATTCGACAAAATGGCCGACCGCACGGGAAAAACTGTACACCAAGTTTCGTCCAGATCGGTTGTAAAATACGACCTGTAAAGGAGTAGCAACAAACTGACAGACGAAAGCAAATTTTGCCAGACTTGAAGCAGAGACGTTTCGCTCGCTACGCTTGTTTGTGTCTATTTTGTCAATGTAAGTTGAGATGTTATTATCAAGGTTTATTATAACAAGACTGCCTCGTTGGTCTAGTGATCGCAAGTGCTATTGCTGAGCATGACGTCCCGAGTTCGATTCCCAGGTCGGGTAGTGTTATTGGGTTTTTCTGTCTAGGATTTCTCAGTAGCAGCCCGGAGTCTGGATTCGTGCCCGGTTGATGGCAATAGGTTGAATGAATGATAAATTTATTTGCTAGAATATAGGATGTACATTAGATGTTATACAGTTTGTTTGATACACTATATTCAACCTTTCGGTTGTGCAAATGTTAAGTCAAGAATAAATTATTATGGATCATTGACATTTTAAAATTAGAATTAACTTAGAAACTTAAACTCAAAGCATTTATTTCAAATAAACCAATTACAGGCACTTTTGAATTGCCAATGGGTCGGTCAGTCAGAAAGATGAATCTAGTTGCCCATTCCAAAGCGTAGTAGATCCCTATGGAGAAGAACAGGCAAGAAACTCCACGGACACTCTTTTAAATCATAATATTTTTACAAAATATTGGTTACATCGTTCATGTTGAAAATATATATGTGAGAACAATGTAGAAAGACGTGCACGTGAAAAAGCGTCCATAATAAAAAGATAAAAACTAAAACAACTAAATTAAATATTAAAATTAAAAATAAGCCATGGCAGCTAAGAGACGACCAGTCCCAACTGACGGCGCCCGTTCACGAACATGACGCATGGATCAGCACCAATTAGATCAACCATTTTGAAGGGAACTTAATGATCGAATACACACGCCACCACCAGCGAGACATTTGAGTGAGCATGACATACTCTCTATATCTCTATAAATGAAATATTGTACTTGATTAACAATAGCTTAATAAGTCATTAAAAACAATTTGGTCATTTAGTTATATGTCGGTTCGCCCCCTATTACCTGGCGAAACGTGGGTGTACTATAGGTACACCTCTATAAAAAGCGTAAAGTACCTTAAGCTTACAATGTCAGCCTAAAATTCTAGTTAAATAAATATATGGAATGGAGATTATATCCCATTTAAGTAACCTGTGCTACCACGGATATTGTGCTACTAATCTATAATATTAATATATTATAAAGAGGTAACATTTTGTGAGTTCATATGTAGAGAGTAATCTTCCTTTTTGGGATAATATGTAGGGTATGTGCTTCTAATCCGATTCCGAAAATTCTTTCACAAATGGGAAGCTACAGTATTGCCGAGTCATCAGTATCATTCCAGCTGAAAGACGTCCACTGCTGGACATGGGGCTCCCCCGAGCACCGCCACTTCGACCGGTTCTGTGGTTCCCGCATCCAGCGGATTCCTGCGGCCTTCACAAGGTCATTGGTCCACCTTGTGGGCGTACACGGTCGCCACTCCAGAACCTTTCGGCCCCATCGGCCATCTGTTTTGCGAGCAATGTGCCACTCCCACTTAAGTTTGGCAATTCTTCCGAGTATTCAACGCGTCAACGCCGGCTATCGCTGAAAACCAGCGCTGGGGCTCCGGTTGGCATGGGGTCGCGGCATTATGCTGAGTGGTAGCCGTTTTGCGTAGATGTGACGCATATTTTCCCCAAAACTTGTTTTATAAATTGTTATTTTATTTTGTTGTCCTTTGCGTCATGTTTACCGCAAATAAACGTATTTTCTTTCTTTCTTTTATTATAGGATATATTTTATGTTAAACAAGAAATTACACGCAGACTTTTAAGTCGCGGGCAGAAGCTAGGGTATGTACGAAATGGTTTAAAATAACTGAACAAGGATCGTTGTTATCCAAATTCCTGGCTTCTCGAAGTCTCTTTTAACAACACTAGAAATATAACAGCAATAGTTATATTCAACTAAGTATTCAAATAAACACTCTTCCTCTCTCCTACTTTTTGCTGTGCCCGACAGGCTCCACAATGATCATATATTTTGTAAAATCTACCACCTAATTTCACATGTGGAAGCAATAAATATAATGGTATTGAATATAACGATACAAAGTACCACCAAAAAAGTAGAACGTTATTTTTTACGCAAACCACACCATATAACAATTTATTGACACTTAAAATAGCTTTCAGTGCTCACAATAAGCTCAAATTAATACCTTTTATTTATAGCACAAAAATCAAAAAACCTCTTCGTTGGGTTCAGAAACAACACAAAAACCCATCAACAGAACTATAATTTACCGAAAAATTGAATTAACATCAACGATAAAAGCGTAAGAAACTTGAGGAAAATTTAATTAATATTTTATTGGACGTTGACGCCTCAAGCTTTGAGAAAATATTAAAGTTCATATGTTTACGCAAGTTTTATTTAATACTTTTTATATGGCGCTGCCGTCAGTTCGGCACACATTTCGGCTCTATACGAGTATTTAAAAACTAATTAGAAATAGTTTTATGTGTTATTTTGTGAATTTATTATGTCAAGTGTATACAACTACATGTTATCAAACTGCTTTATAATACTCTGGTTCGATCTAAATTAGAAGCAGGTGCATGTGTGTGGAATCCCTACACTGCAACTCAAACGTTGATTCTGGAGAAGGTCCAAAAAACCTTCCTTAGGTTCTTGTTTAAAAAAGTGCACAAGTATTTTCCGTACATGTACCCAACGAATTACCTTTTTGGGATGTTGGGTTACAATTCCTTGGAAGTTAGACGAGGTTTGAATCAGATTGCGGTAGCCTGCAAAACCCTCAGAGGGCTTATCGACTGTCCTGAGCTACATAACCTATTTTGTCAATATGTGCCTGGCAACTATATAGGTCACCGCCACAGTAAGAGGCACAAATTGTTTGCTCGGCCAGCATGTCGTACGGTCGCTAGAGCAGAGTCGCCGGTGTGTCGGACTCTGGAAGCCCTCAATGCCCTCCTGGCAGTCAATCCTGATTGTGATCTGTTTGCCGATGAATGGAGAGAGATAATGCGAGTGTGTCTGAAGTTTTGCGAGAGAAAGTATGAGAGAATTTCCACTGTTATTTATTAAGTATGTAGTAGATATTACAATATTAGTATTGTGTTTCTAGGTTAATTATTGTAATTGGTGTATAACCGTTTTAATTAACTATAAATGAATAAACTACATAATTATAGAAGCAGTGACTCAGTGTAAACGTAGGCAACAACTAATTATATCGTTTATCGTTTAAAACAACAAAACATAAAAGTAAACAACAAATATACAAGGTTGATATGAGCGAGAGGCATTAAATTAAACCACATATACTTAGTATCATTTTCAGCCTCTACATTAAAAATCAAATAAATAGAAGCAATAGTTTAGGCACATGATAATTTTTTAGTTTTTTCTTTGTTGAAACACGATGTATCTGCCCTAACAGCTGATTAAGTACCTACGCATAGTTATCTAGGGTCATACACCTTAAAACGACAGAATTTTTGACGCGACGTTGCCGTTTTGTTACGCAGGTCAGTGGAAATCTCTACAAAGGATGTTTACATTTTAATTCGATTACTAAGCTATTTTATTTGTTTGAAAAAAGTTTTTTCTTATTTTCCTCCTAAACTTTTTTTTAATAGTTCCGAGTTAACAGCACCTATAGTATATGTGGTTTAATTTAATGCCTCTCGCTCATATCAACCTTGTATAATTAGTGATTAAACAAATTTACAGGTGTAAGTGAAGTTAGCCTAGTCCTCATATTTTCCAGTCCGTCTAAAAGATAGTCTTGACTAAGGTCGTCGCACTGACTGAACTTACTATTACATAAATGTGCTAAAGCCTAGAATATCTGGCCTTTAATATGACCTAAAACTATAAGTTACAGTCCTACCAACTTATCTGTGAACTGAAAGAGGACGGCACCGTCGATTCAGTGTTGCCAATTAATATAAGTTGCCCAAAATTGAGTAAGTTTTCAAAAAGGAAATTTCACATTAGACATAATCATTGTTTTTAATTTGTAAAAACTGTAATAATGTGTGTGTGTGTGTGTGTGTGTGTGTGTGCGTGTGTGTGTGTTTGTGTGTGTGTGTGTTTGTATACTGTAAGAATTACAGTTTTTACAAATTAAAAACAATGATACCTATATAAAAATAACAAAATAACATGACGGCCGTAGTTCCAATTTTCGCCATTTCACAGAAAAGTTGGTAGGAGTGTATATCGCCTTGAAGGATCACGTAAGCCTACCAACATATTGGTTTTCTCTTGAGGTTAAACTTGCTAGTGTATATGTATGTAATGGCAAAACTCTGGAACAGTTGGCTTTAAATTTATAGGCTCACTGAGGCAGTTATTAATAGCTTGTCATATTAGCAAATACGTTATCAGAAGCTTAAATTATTTCAATGTAGGTAAATGTGAAAGTGTAGTTCTCCTACGTACACACGGCTACACATAAAGCACATACAATTCCAGTTTACACTGACCTCTCATTGTAAGGAAATTCTATACAATGCGAGATCAGCTTATACTGGAATTGTATAAAAACTACTACTACTACTACTATAATGTGTAAAAACTTGGATACTTGTTCAACGCATGTTCAATGTCAGTGTAGGCGACGCGTGATCCTATTGATATTTGATAATTTTGTGGTTTAATTTGTCTGATTATGTCATTGTATACACCTACCTAAATACCTAGATTTCTATTGTTTATTTAATAAATCCAGGGCTCATAAAATGCGCGGGAGTCGCAAGCGACCGGAAGGGGCGCGCGCGCTTAGCGGCAGGCGTGCTGGGGCGCTCCGCTGCGATAGCAAAAACAGTATTGGCGTTGGGATCATCTAGTTGTGTTTTGTAAATAAATTACTTTCGAAATTTCGCTAAAAGTGGCTAAAGTATTTTTGGCTTACTTTATACTATTAATATAATATCATTTTTAACCGACTTCAAAAAGGAGGAGGTTCTCAATTCGTCGGAACCTTTTTTTTAGTAATAGGTCTTTACCTAAGAAATTGCCGTTTTGTATGAAAAAATTTAAACGAATTTTTTTCATGCATTTTTTATTTGTATTAATCGAAGTAATCACCCATGCAATCAATGCATCTTTGCCAACGCAGTGGCAGTTTATTGATGCCCTTCTTAAAGAAATCAGCTGGACGGGAGGCGTACCTGGGCTTAGGGCGTCACTGGGTACAGCAAGGAGGGACAGGTTGGATCATATCTGGATAATTATATTTGAACTGTAATTGATAACATTAACGTCAGAAACTTAGCACGCAATTTTTCTTAGATATGTTTCCGTCTTTATCTTGCATTTTTAGTTTGACAGTTGTGCGGCAGTGACAAAAATAATGCTTAGCCAAATCCCATGCTAAGTAAGTAACGTTGTTAAATTCCGGTCAGTGATATCGTTAGTTCCAGTTTGTGGCGGCGACCGAACGACCACGGAAGATGGAACTGCCATTCCCCGCGTGCGGGGAAAATAAGCCACGCCCATCACACTACTATTTATTTTCAAGGTTGGGCCTTAATGGAAGTTGTATGAGTATCGGATTTAAGTCACTAAAGCCTTATACTCTGTGAGAATCTGGGGCGAATCCGATAAAACTAAAAGAGCCGCCATAATTTCCGTCGAACATCAAAGTATAAATCTGATCTAGAAATCTAAGCCTTATTTAATGGACTTGGTGTGACGTCATCATCATCATCATTTCTTCTGAAAGACGTTCACTGCTGTACATAGGCCTCCGCCAAGTACCACCACTTCGAGCGGTTCTCTGCTTCCCGCATCCAGCGGATTCCTGCGGCCTCCACAAGGTCATCGGTCCACCTTGTGGGAGACCTTCCAACGTTACGTCTTCCGGTACGCGGTCGCCACTCCACAACCTTTCGGCCCCATCGGTTATCTGGTCTGCGAGCAATGTGCTGCCCACTGCCATTTAAGTTTGGGTTAGGTTTAACGTAGACCGAATTAATTGCTTGGTTGTAAAATCCTTTGATCTCTCTCTTCTTCGTCTTTATTGATAACTATAGCTTTTGCCCGCGGCTTCGCCAGCATGAAAGTCGGGAATTACCACACGGGAACGTACAACCGAGATAAAAAGTATTATGTGACCTAATCCAGGTCATGGGCTACCTATGTGCTAAATTTCATCCAAACCAGTTCAGCCGTTTTATCGTGAAAGCGTTATAAACAAACAAACTCATTTTTGTATTTATATTACTAGCTTCCGCCCGCGGCTTCGCCCGTATGGTATGTCGATAAAAAGTAGCTTATGTCTTTTTCTAGGTCATGCTATTCCTTTGATTTGGGTGTGAATGGTTCAGCATTTTTCTCACTTATGGTTTCATTATGTACCATAATTGCATAACCAGGTGTGGTGACAGTACTTTCCAGAACAAGCACCTTCACAAAGAGCTCTATTATTACCAATAGCCGCACGTTTTGATTGTATTATAACCTCTGTGTATTGTATTATAACTTTTACGCATTTTTTTTCCTATTTACGCCAATCATATCCAGATTTATTCTGTGATATATTTTTAGTAGAATTCAATTTGAATATACTCAATTACTCAGTGACCTTTACAAAAAAGCGGATCATGCCTTAAGCTGACGACTCCCAAACAATTTCGTTTCGTCATTGTATAAAAAATAAATATTTACTGAGTTCCATAATGAGTGTAGGTTTGTAGGTTTACAGGCGCAACAGGAAGAAAAAAGTAAGAAAATATATATTACAAACTGATGGTAAGGAACCGATTTATTTGTATTATGACTTGACAAGCCACTTTAGCAATAAGAATGATAAATCATACCTGTTGCGTGTTTTAGACTAGATTCTGTAAAATAGTTAGATTATCTACCAGTAGAGGCGTTGATGTCGCTTTTCAGGGTTCCGTAGTCAACAATGAACCCTTATAGTTTCGCTATGTCCGTCCGTTTGTCTGTCCGTCCGTCCGCAGCTTAGCTCAGAGAAGCTATAATTTGGCATGGATATATACATATTCATCACGCCGACAGTGGTAAAATAAAATCAAGAAAAAAAAAATTTTAGGGTACCTTCTGTACACGTAAAGTTGGGATGTTCTTTTTTTTCTCGTCTATCCCTTTTTGTGTGGTGTTGTTGGATAGGTCTTTCAAAAATATTGCGGGTTTGCGAAAACAATTTTTCGATTTAGGAATCCGTTTCTGAAATATTAAGCTCTAAAGTGCTAATTTTTGTTAGAGTCAAGTGCTTCCCCCCCCCCCCTGACAGCTAAACGGTTAGTTTTGGATGGGTGAAAAAAATCACGGTAGTAGTATACAGGGTGTCCCGTAAATAATGGATAACCTCTTAAGGGGTCATTGTACTCATCATTATGAACAACTTTTACTATGGGACCAAACCTGAAATCACGAAAAAAAAATCAGTTGTTCCATACATTTATGTTCGCGTAACTCGTCTAAATGTAGGGAACAGCAGATTTTTTTCGCGATTTCAGGTTTGTCCTAAAGTAAAAGTTGTTTATAATGATGAGTACAACAACCCCTTAAAAGGTTATCCTTTATTTACGGGACACCCTGTATATTAACGAAGTTAAAAGGAAAACTAGCACAGCTAAGTAAGTAGACTTTACAAGTTTACGAGTAATCGTCAAATATTCATGACATAACAAAAAGGTCTCTTCTTAGTCCACATTATTGTGCAACTACGGAACCCTATTACTGCGCGTGTCCCGACACGCACTTGGCCGGTTTTTATTATTTTTTGTTGTGCATCTATTCCTACTCGAATAATTCCTATTTGAGGGTCATAAAAATACTAAATAGCCAAGTTGTGAGTTTGTGACCAACTTGCATGTAGAGCTCGCCGGCCGCTGCCGCGGCACCACTCGCTTCGTTCGCTCGGCTCGCGCGCGTTTGGTCACAGTTCTAACCTAACCTAACCCATTTGGTCGGGGTACCACTAGAGCGTGAAATGCAACTACTTTGCGATATGCCCAGTGGTTACCTAGGAATGGCATTAAATAGGTTGCTTTCATCACCATAATTATGGCCATTTCTACGATCGGACCACGAAACATACGTACCCTATATTAATGAATGGTCAAACGTCGACTAAAATATCATTAAACGTTGTCGTTTAAACGTTATGGTCAATTTTAGCTGGCCATTTCATGAAATGACCGAACACATCATGAAATGATCAATTCTAAGATCTGGCTCCGATAGATATACTCTTACGACGAGTGAAAGCATCGAGTGTGACCCAGTAAATAATAACACCCTTTCGAGATCTCATTCAGAAAAACTTCCACCCTAGCCCTACAATGAGGGTTTATAAAAATATTGACATTGCCACCACGTGTTTCTACAGCTAAAATGAGCCAACCTCACTGCTAAAGCAGTAAGGCACTATGTTTGTTATTTTTACATTAAGACAAGGAAAAAAAGTTAAGTTTACACATATATTATATGGTCCTATTAAACTAGATGGACAAACTTTTAGAAATCATTCAGACCACCAAAATAAGGACAATGGCCAAAAAAATAAAATTAAAAAAAAAAACGTATTCGATACTTAGAAAAAAAAAATCAGCTAACGAAATTGGTTACCCAATGCATAAACCCATCTATGTCTTTGTTATCCCATAATTCTAATACTTAGGTACTACTTTGCAGGCACGTGTGTGACGTCACCGCCTCGCCCGCCGCGTTTTTTTTTTATTATTTTAGGTCAAAATGAATAAAATCACTTTAATCAGTGTTTTTTTTTGCTTGGATATCTTTGGTTAGACGTACTGAATACTGTGTTATTTGTCCTTCTTCTATTTTAAATGGGACCATAAATAGGCAATACCAGAAATTTTCTTGCCCATTACGCTTCCAACTATGTAGGTCTCACGGGGGCACTAAGCAATAAGTATTTACTCTTATTGCTTAGTAGCTAAAAGCATCTAGGCACTAAGTTTCATTACGAGTATCAAAGGGAACCACTCGTTGTTGAAACCTTGGTACCCGCAGCACTTTCTTTGCACTCAGCTCATTTTCTACGCCATTTTGTGTCGAGACAAGCGTTGTTCTACATTTTAGGGTCCTGATGTACTTAATTTAAAAGTAGGTCATGTTGAATTTGGTAAATCTTAGATAGATTTCGAGATTCGAAGAATCAAAGTAGGTATGTTTTCAAGTTTGGAGCTCAAATGTTTTAATAGCAAATAATGTGGTTTGTGATAAGTTAACGGGGTTTAGGGACCATTAATACTTAGTTGTAAAAGGCCAAGCAATACTGATGACCATTTTAAATGGATTTATACTTTTCATTCATCTAAGAGATTTTCATCTAAGGCTTGTAGATTATTAAAAAATATTGGATACGTATTTTTTTTTTTTTTTACGCAATCAAAAGATTACGGTGATATATTCGAATTCAAAATGAGGAATGACGTCACGCCTTGCTAGATTTTATACGTAGTTGTGACGTAGCGAGCCCCCACTCTCCAACTTAATGCGTGTTAACTAAGTAATTTTTTATTAATATGAGAAAAACACGTGTCTAATATTTTTTTACTATACGGACTAAATAGAATTTATTTTTAGGGTTCCGTAGACAAATGGCAAAAAACGGAACCCTTCGGATTCGTCATATCTGTCTGTCTGTCCGTCCGTATGTCACAGCCACTTTTTTCCGAAACTATAAGAACTATACTGTTGAAACTTGGTAAGTAGATGTATTCTGCGAACCGCATTAAGATTTTCATACAAAAATAGAAAAAAAAACAATACATTTTGGGGGTTCCCCATACTTAGAACTGAAACTCAAAAATTTTTTTTTCATCAAACCCATACGTGTGGGGTATCTATGGATAGGTCTTCAAACATGATATTGAGGTTTCTAATATCATTTTTTTTCTAAACTGAATAGTTTGCGCGAGAGACACTTCCAAAGTGGTAAAATGTGTTTCCCCCCCTGTAACTTCTAAAATAAGAGAATGATAAAACTAAAAAAAATATATGATGTACATTACCATGTAAACTTCCACCGAAATTTGGTTTGAACGAGATCTAGTCCGTAGTTTTTTTTTAATACGTCATAAATCGGTCTATTATTAAAACATCGATCAAAGTTACAACGAACTACAAGAACTTTTACATTATGTTACTTGCTGCTACGGAACCCTTCATGGGCGAGTCCGACTCGCACTTGGCTGCTTTTCTTTTTACCCAGACATCATCCCCATTGTGGTAAACGGCGATCCGATTGCGCAACTTGGGAGGAAAATTTGTATAATATTGTGATTGTGAAAAACATACTTGATTGATTGACATCAGCTGTTTTTGTCTAGAGAAAGGCTAGGCTAGCTTCCTTCGGGCTTAGAATAACTACTGTCTGTGCTGGTTTTTGTTGCTAACTAGTTAAACTATCTAGGAATAATGCCCGGTTTCTGAGTTAGGACTTATCTATTCGACAGAATCGACATCTTGATAAATGAAGATTTTGAGAACTCTGCAAAACAGGGCTTCGCATGAATACAAATGATTTTATAGAATATAGATAGAAAGTTTATCTGAGGACAATAGAAACTGCGCAATAGTGATAACGCTATTGTCAGTTAAAGAAAAGTTAGAGTTTCTCGTAACTCATTATCCCCCTCAACCAAACCAAACCACCAACCCATAACCAACCCAAACCCCAACTAAACCTAACCTCTATTTAGGTCATATCTAAATATTTATTAAAAATTTACTTTCCCCTTATTCTGTGGTATTTTAATACACAATAATTAGGCCACGAGTACAGAAAATTTGCACGAAACCGAAAAAAAAGAAATTAATCTGCGAACATATGACATTTTGATGCGCACGTGTACCTTGTAAAAGGGTAACCACATCAAACGATAATACCAAGCTATGTACGATAATCAGCTCAAACCATGCTCTTTTTTTGTGGGTTTAATTTCAGATAAAAATATGTGGGTGTACTGTAAAGGTTTCAAGCAAAATGAGCCTTATGTCACAACACACACCTCACCTCACGCTACACGTCACGCTTAATTTAGATACCTATACCATTGTTATGGAAGAGCGGAGCCTTCTAACACAGGCATTATCTGCCTAAAAGGAGACTTCGAATACAAATTTGTAACTATTTGCTGATTTGTGACAATAACACACACAAACACACACACAACACACACATACTTACAAACTTTCTTCTTTAAAATATTAGTGTGACTAACACTACACTTACACACATTCTATTAAAGGCTTCCTCTCCTGTATACTGTGCCACTCTTGACATCGTCGTCTGTTGCAACCAATGGAAATTTCATTTATGTGAGAATGCTGGTATCCATAACACAAGTTAAATTTTTTTTGGATACCAGAGTTCATACTATTTTTGTATACGCATGGTTTAATAAAAAATTATTTATTTATTTTTACGAGGAAACAGATGAACATACATACCGGTCAAAATCATAACCCTCCTTTTTGCTTTGCCGTAGTTGGGTAAAAACTAAAGATACCGTAAAACGGGGTTACATTGAGAGCTGGGGTAACTTTGATGATAGCTAAACTTGGTAGGTATGTTTTTCTGATATAATTCATGATCCTGAACGCAGCCAAAATTTTGATTGTTCACTTGGCAAGACTGACAGATCTGCCATATTTTGCCGAAGTGTTGACATGGTGTCGACGTATAAATGTTGCCAGAACTTAATAAAATTATTTATTAAAGTCAAAAAAAAAAAAAAAAAAAAACAATTTTTTATTTATTTATGTTGAAAATACATTCGATCATTAAAACAAGTGTCGAACTACTTTTGAAATTTAAAATTTAGTGTTTTGTTTTGAAGAAAAGTGCAGTTGAAGAATAGTAGGGTGACGTGACACACATTTCCTTGAGATAAACTGATAAACGTCAATCAGAGATAATCCTCTATCATTGTAGATTTGCCCCCCGCGTCTTAAACTTTACAAGTGGTGGAGGCGCCGCCGCCGGGTAGGACAACGTAACGAGTTGGACAGTAGTTTGCTTTCGAGTAACATCAAATTCTTTTTGTTTTCGTGCGAGATAGCGTACGAGTCGGCCTATCGAATGGCTGCAGTGCAGCAGCTCGTACTGTGTAAACCAGCCATTAGTAACAAATAGATTCCAGACAAAAAAATTAAGGGCTCAACAAGCTGAGAGATTTTGATATAAATTTCAGAACTCGCGAATAACAAAGTTAATAACGTAATAACTAACGTTTTAAAGTAGGATTACTTTTGTTTAGCACAATAGTTGAGTTAGCTCCACTTACAGCAGCAAGAGGCAGCTAAAAGGTTTGACCAAGCTAGAATTCTAGGCACAACCGATGTTTTTGCACTTAGAAATGGCTACTTAATAAAACTAAGTTGTTAGGTACAAAAAACCTAGTTGAATAGTAAAGTTTTAAGAGGCGTAGTTGTTACATCACTGCTACGATAAAATACAAAATGTACCTAGCCATCGCTACGTTGCTACGCCGTAGCAGCGTAGCAATTTTAATTTTTTTATCATGGCTGATATTTTGCCAAACGTGTTTAAATGTACTATTGGATGCAATCATCACAATAATATGTCTATCAAATCAGTGACTTAATAATTAATATCTACTGTCTTGCTGTAAATAAAAACAGTTACTGCAAAATGTCTCAATGAAATTATAGATTCTCTTTAGTTGAAGCAGGTAAAGGTCTTAGGTTGACGACCTCACGGGTTTGCTTATTTCACAATGTCTTAAAAAAATAGGACGTTATGAGGTTACTGACCCCCGGAAAAACATAACTTTTCGAGTTTTCCTACTAATGGATTCATTATGCGCAACGCTTAAACACAGCCTAAAATTAATGAGATTAATTAAACACTAAGAAACAAAACACTCTGGAAAAGAAACCTAAAAAAATGAGAGATGGATATTTCAAACTACAAATGAAGGAAGGCGTGCTTTGAGGCAGTTTGTTTCGAAATAAATTACAAATCTGGTCTATATAAGTACGTAGTACTTATTATTTAATTTTTATAAGTATTTAGTCCAGTCTTACCACGGGGTTATTACAAAGTAACTGGGTTGTGGAGGTCAGATAGATAGTCGCTACATGTAAAATACTGGTATTGAGCTGCATCCGGCGAGACTGGAAGCCGACCCCAATATAGTTAGGAAAAGGCTAGGCAGATGATGATGAAGTATATAGTCACAAAATTAACTTGAATTTTTATGGTCTACCTATAAATGACTGACCTATCCTATATCTTAGCTTCTGAACTAATAACTCGTACTGTACGAACTCATAAAACATGATATGTATACGTTTTATTTATTTATTTTTTTATTCATCAACACAAAAAAAAATTAAATAAAATACATTTAATACACACACATACACACACCCCTACACACATACACATACACACCCACATACATTTGTTTTAACAGGTTAGCTAAGCTAACAAAAGTAGTCATGATTTGCTAATTGTCCAATCCCAAGTTACGGATCTGGGTAGAAGCACAAGTTACACAGCGGACAACATACTAAGTGTCACCCTCTGGAATTCCGTCAAAGAGCAAGAAAATAAGTCCAAACGCCGAGAGACACTATTGAGTATTCTTACTGCACGAATCACCGGTGTAAACTTTAATAAGTTTGTATGGGTAGCCGGAACTCTAAAAAGATCCTCCCTGGGTCCCAATCGTAACCTCCTGTCTGGAACGAGCAATTCCAACGATTCCAATATTTGTGGATTATTCAGTATCCCACGAAAAACCATAAAAACATATTTTACCAGAGCGAGGTTGCGCTTTAACTAGCAGAAGGCCAATTCTCGTACCGTACTTAAAAGACGTTCAAACTCAAGTCACAATCAAGTTGAGGGTATAATCAATTTGATGTCAAAAACTTGTCAAAAATGTTGGTAAATTAGAGGATTTTTGATAGATTGAGACTACCAGAAGGTCATTAATTCCCGTCCTTTAAAACGCTTTCGTCTCGTTTTTAGGGTTACGTAGTCAACAGGGAACCCTTATAGTTTCGCTATGTGCGTCCGTCTGTCTGTCCGTCCGCAGCTTAGCTCAGAGAGTCTAAGTACTAGAAAGCTGGATATACATACTCATCACGCCGACAAGGTGGTAAAATAAAATCATGAAAAAAATATTTTTTTACCTTCTGTACACGTAAAATGGGGACGTTTTTTTTCTCGTCTACCCCATGGTGTGAGGTGTCGTTGGATGGGTCTTTCAAAAATATTGCGGGTTTGTGAAAACAATTTTTCGATTTAGGGATCCGTTTCTGAAATATTAAGCTTTAAAGTGCAAATTTTTGTTAGAGAAGGAAAACTATCACAGCTAAGTAGGTTTTTCAAGTTTACGAGTAATCTAAATATATAAATATATATTTGTTTTACGACTTTTATATTTACCTCCGTTCGTTAATTCCTTTTATTGTTTTTGATATGAATCGATCAAAGACTGGCGTCTGTTTTGTTGTGAAGATCATTTCTAAGTGTATAGGCCTCGAATAAAGCCAACAAAAGAAGTTATGCAAACAAAAATTGTGGCAAGGTTAAGGGTGCACATATAAAAAGTTATAAGAAGGGAGAGTTCGAGAGTTTCGAATTCATAAACCTCATTCAGCAGTCAGCCATAGCTTGCTACATAATACTAATCTGTGGTCAGCCACAAACATGTTGGTTATTATCATGTGTGTCGGGCTCTGGAAGCCCTCAATGCCCTCCTGGCAGTCAATCCTGATTGTGATCTGTTTGCCGATGAATGGAGAGAGATAAAGCGAGTGTGTCTAAAGTTTTGCGAGAGAAAGTATGAGAGAATTTCCACTGTTATTTATTAAGTATGTAGTAGATATTACAATATTAGTATTGTGTTTCTAGGTTAATTATTGTAATTGGTGTATAACCGTTTTAATTAACTATAAATAAATAAATAAAAGAAGAAACTGACTGACTGACATATCAACGCACAGCCCAAACCGCTGGGTCTAGAGATTCCAACGTACGTAGGTTCCTTATAAGGTCTAGGGGTGCACTAAGAAAGGATTTTTCAAAATTCACCCTCTAAGGGGTTGAAACGGGGGTCCAAATTCCTTGAGTTAATAGACTTGAAACTTAGCACGAATATTTATCTAAGAAAATTATAAAGTTTGCCATTTTTAGTTTTCCTAAACTAAAAAAGGATATACGGGGTGTCAAAGTTTGTATGGAGTAATTTTAACGCGCGGTCCGATTAACTCGAAATTCAGTATTTATACTTGAGGATCAAAAAGAATAACGTGCATCAGGGTTTTCCGAAAATCTACCCCTAAGGGGGTGAAGAGGGGTAGTCAATTTTACAGGGCAAGTTTTACTGTGGGGCTTGATTAACTCGAAAATTGGAAATTAATAATCTTTCAGTCAAGTTACAGAAATATCCCAAGCGGTTTGTTTTAATTCCATCCTTGTGGGGGTGAAAACAGGGAATATGGTTTATATGAAATATCTTATTCGTTTAGTTAATTAACTTCAAACTTGGCACAAATACTTGCCTAAGCAAGTAATAAAGTTTGTCATTCATAGTTATTCCTCTAAAGGGAAGGGTAGAGGGTGAGGGGAGCAGGGGAGGGAGTGGTGAGGGGAGCAGGGGAGGGAGTGGTGAGGAGGAGAAGGGGAGGGTGATCAAGGTAGCGGGAGAGGGATACGAGGGAGTGAGGGGGAAGGAGGTGGAGAGGGGGAAGAGGGGGAGAAGAGGAGTTCTTGAGGGTAGAGGAAGAGGGGAAACCGGTGAAGGAGGAGGTTAACGGGAGGGGGATGTGGTGAGGGGGGTAAGAGGGAAATGGGGATGGGGATGGTGAGGGGATTGAAAGGGGTGAGAGGGGGGAGCAACGACTGCCTTTACACCATAAAGTTGCTTTTTGTATAGCACTGATTCATTGAAGAGAGATTGAGTTGAGACTATGACTAATTCATTGGAGAGCGGGAAGAGGTGGAGAGGGATAGGAGGTTGTAGTAAAGGGGAAGGTGTAGTGAGTGGGGAGGGTATGGAGAGGGGGGTTGGGGAGAGGAGTTGGTGAGGGTAGAGGGGGGGAAAGCGGTGAAGAGGGTGTGAGAGGGTTTAAAAGAGGGAGGGGGAGTTTAGCGGGAAGGGGATGTGGTGAGGGCGTGGGAGGGAGAGGGGATGGGGTGGGTGAGGGGGTGAGAGGGGGATGATATAGGAGGGTGAGAGGGGAGGGAAGGGGAGGGCGTGAGAGAAGGATTAGAGGGAGAGGAGGAGGGGTGAGAGGAGGGTAAAAGGGGGAGGGGTGAGGAGGGGGTGAGAGAAGGATTGGAGGGAGAGGAGGAGGGGTGAGAGGAGAGTAAAAGGGAAAGGGGAGGTTAGCGGGAAGGGGATGTGGTGAGGGGGTGAGAGGGAGAGAGAATCGGGTGGGTGAGGGGGTGAGAGGGGGTGGTGAGGGGGATGATAGGTGAGGTGAGAGGAGTGGGAAGGGGAGGGGGTGAGAGGAGGATTAGAGGGAGAGGAGGAGGGGTGAGAAGGGGCTTAGAGGGAGACAGAGAGGGAAGACGAGTGCCTTTATACCTTAAAGCTGCTTTTTGTATAGCATTGATGCATTGAAGAAACCCTGCCTGTCCGACAGAAATGACCGAAAAATAGAAAGTCGGCAAAAAAAACAGGAGTAAACTCCAGTCTGCGTCGGAGCTGACACACACACTTTTTTTGTTTGTTTGAACGCGCTAATCTCTGGAACTACTAGGCGGACTTTAATAATTACAGCATTTGATAGCCCAATTCTTAAGGAAGGCTATAGGCATATGTAACAGGACTCTTAGGTGCCGAGCAAAAAGAAAAAAAGTCAGAAAGAACGCTAAGCGAAAACGAAATGATAGCGTGGGCAAGCAATGTA
The DNA here is from genome assembly GCA_946251885.1 of Cosmia pyralina. Lineage (NCBI taxonomy): Eukaryota > Metazoa > Arthropoda > Insecta > Lepidoptera > Noctuidae > Cosmia > Cosmia pyralina. The sequence goes on along the minus strand of OX276342.1, from coordinate 15,079,031 downwards.
TCAGCAGCAAAGAATTTCAGAATTTTGGCAGAAGCTATCTATCTATATAAATAAAGAGGAGTCCTGACTAACTGACTGACTGACTCATCATCGCCCAGCCCAAACCCCTGGACCTAGAAAGCTGAAATTTTAACAAGTAGACAAGGAATAAGGAAGGAATTCCCGGTAGTACGTTCCCGTGGGATATTACCCGACATCCACGCGGGCGAAGCCGCGGGCAAAAGCTAGTAGGCAAATATTCATCAACAAAAAGCCCTCTTCTTAGTCCGCACTATTGTGCAACTACGGAACCCTATAACTGCGCGTGGCCCGTCACGCACTTGGCCGCTTTTTGTCCTTCAAAGCGTTATAAACGTTCAAATCCAAGTCGCAATCTCGTTTCCGCGTCAATCAATGTTGCTAAATTAGAAGTTTTTTTTTTGACAGGGGCTAATTTCACCAAACTGTTCATAATCGGACATTAGTAAATCAGCAATTAAAATAAACATCGATATGAATAGTATTTACGTTCCACCAGAATAAAGATTAGAATCATGGATTAGCGCATGGTGAAACACTCGCTAATGTCCCGTTAACATTTTAACAGAAGATGAAACTAACTAACATGGTTTGGTGAATCTAGGTTTAAGACTGACATTAGAATGGGAACATTCTTAAAAGTACGTGAATTGCCCCACTGACCTTGTCGATGACAAACACAACACAACAACACACACAACAACACAACACACAGAAACAAACAACACAACACACACACACAAACAGAAACACACACAAACAACACAAAACAACAAACACACACAAAAACACAACACAAACAACAAACACACATTGAAACAGAAACATAAACACAAACAAAAGAAACAAACAGATTCAAACAAAACAAACAAGAAACAGATTTTTGCCCGTTCTTCTTCTTAAAGATCTACATTTTGGAATGGGCAACTCAACTTTCTGACTAACTGACCGACTCCTTGTCAGTTTAACAGTGCCTGTAAGTAGTTTAATAAACTGAAATAAATGTTTTGGGTTTGAGGCAGACGAAGAGAGTTATTACAAGCGGTCTGGTAATTGTGCTTATTGGGAAAAAGTACCCAGGCGACCGGTTCTGCTCTGATGAAAATAGAGAAAACGAATTTTCCCAGACATAAGACCTAGGTAGATTGATTTTTCGCCCCCGTAAACCCCTATATTGCAACTTTCAACAAAATCGTTACAGCCGCTCTAGAGAACGTGATTACAAATGAGGAGTGATTATTCAAAAGGTCTTATTTCCATTTTCCACTAGGCTGAAGATTTCGACGGAATCGTACAGTCAAGGCAAAATCACACCTCGAACCGGCAACAGAAACCATCAAATCGAATCATTTCCTTTTGGTACTAAAATATGCATCAATAATAGAATTATATTCAAAACCGGCATAATGGCACCAATTCTCGCAATTTATCCAGCTTGGGGGCACTGTTGTAGATGTAGACCTATCAAATAGGTACTTTTCGTTTTAAATTATCCTGCCATTACCGTCAATCAATAAACTAAATCTCCATGGAAACCACATACGTAGTTTCCATGGAGATTTAGTACAATACGATTAAAATTAAATGTCATGTTATAAAATTCAAAGACAAGAAAGTATTACGTATCGTAATGTAGAGTAAAAGAGATGGGTAAGTGTACAATTTCCCTTCATTCATTTTTGAACGGATTACGATTCTCGTAATTTATCCCGCTTGGGGGCGCTGTTGTAGATGTAAACCCGTGTAAACCTATCAAATACTTCTCGTGTCAAATTATCCTGCCATTCCACTCAATTATTCGTTAGGTAGTTAATTTTTTTTTGATCCCATCGATTCTGAAAAATAATTTCACACTGTATTCCCCTTTTACATAACAATAACTGGCATCTTTCTATCAGCTACAGAAATACAGGCTGTGAAAAAAAAATCCAATTGGAAAAAAGACCTTTTGAAAAACCACTTCTCAAATATACAAATGTTGCTCATTTAATAGTATACGATACTCAGTAGCACAATGGTACACACGGTTATACATCAAGCTATACATTCCCACTTTACACTGACCTCTCATTGTAAGGAAATCCTATACAATGCGAGATCAGCTTATACTGGAAATGTAGTATGCTTGATCTGTAGCCGGGCGTACTACATATACGTAGTTATAATAATCTTAGTTATTCATCATACCCTCGCGCTTATAATTATAAAATTCTAGTAACACACATACATAAACTCACGCCTTCTTCCTATGGGGGTAGGCAGAAACTACAGAACGCCACCTGCTTTGATCCTTATATAAGGATCAAAGCAGGTGGCGTTCTTGTATATTACTACCAGTAACATGATATTTGGCAATAAGTTGTTCATTTAACATTTTTAATTGAAATTGTTTTCACAGATTTTAATTAAACTAAGGCCGCTTTGAGAATTCTAATTCCATTATTTCGTTTTATTCAAAGAAAAATAATCAAACTGCAAATTATTTTGAATCATCATAAATATATTGTAAATCTCGTTCTCAAATAAATAAGTCCAATTTGTACTTAGTAATTTTGTAATAAAATTCTGCTAAAGCTGTTAACTCTAAATGCTAAACTCTTAATCCCAGGGATTTCGGCTAGTAACTTATATTTGTGCGAATTACAAACGGTAAGTCTCGATTTATTTGACAATAGCTAATTTATGACAGTTTGAAAACAATTGGAAAGTTTATCTGTATCTGTATCACAAAGTTTTGGGTTTTAGCAAGTTTGGTCACAGAATAATTTATAAATATTGCACAATTAGCGTACTTTTACGATAAATTGTATCAATTTGAAGACAATAATTTTATTATGTATTAAGGTAAAAGCATGGCCCAGTTTCATAACTTTAACACGTTCGCTGACAGTACGTCTTTTGGCGGGAAATTAAAATAGTGCATTATGACAGTACGTCGGAGGACGGGTTGCTTATGTTTAGTTGTATTGGCAGTACGTCGTCCGCCGTCCGACGATAATTTTTCATAGAAGTATTATGAAGAGCAGAATCCACTGTCATATTGTGAGCAATCTTATATTTCTTACTGTCATAACACGACTATTATAAGGGTAGTTTCATATTGCTATCTCAATCGCTCACACACACACGTAAGCAGTACTACGTCGACCGGCGTGAGTGCGCGCCTTGTTTCTCGAACAATCAGTGCAGCTGGTGCCATTTTGTGAACAACCACGTGCTTACGCCGTCACTCAAACCGTAAGTAAATTTTGCAAAAGTCCACGTGTGTCGACGTAGTGCCGTTTTTGGGCAGGCAAACATATATGGCCAACATTACAGTACGTCGTGAGACGTTTGTCATTTAGTATGGAAAATTCTACTGCCGTACTGTGCTGTCAGAGAGTAAGTGCTCACTGTCAGCGAACGTGAAGTGAAACACGCACGGCCATTTTGTTTTCTACATTAGAATTTGGATCTGAACTTTCAAAGCTTCCTATTTCCACTGAACGCTTTATCACAGATACAGCAGACAGATTAAGTGAAGCTCACATGGAAAGCCTTTTTATCACTTTTCCTGACTACCTTCAGTGATGGAATAGACATCAAACTGTGGATTACTGAGCTGGTACGAGTGAACACTGCAAAGTATTGTTTATTAATTGTTAGTAATTGGAACCTTAAAGCCGGTTGTAGACCAAAAACTAAGCTAAGTTAGTTTACCTCAGCTCACATAGCTGGCGTAGTTTTTCATACCTGTGTGCAGACCGCAAACTATGAACAAATTATGAAAAATTAGCCCAGCTATACGGGCTAAGTTAAACTAACTTAGCTTAGCTCTTGGTCTGCAACCGGCTTAAGAGTGCAAAGGTGGAGTTTATGTCTACATTTTGTAGCATTACTACAAAACAATGATTCCCACAAAATAATATACGCATTACACATTCTGCGCAATTCGTTTGAGCATTATAATAAAACAAACAGAACGAATTCGAATGCACATGTTTTAAAAACAAAACCTGTTATCTTCAAAATATGTAAAACATAATGGAATGTTTATTACATCGAATGGTAATCGAATTGATACTATGATAAACGTAGCTTATTCCAGTTAACATACAATCGAATGCCTTTTATATTGAGTAAACGATTTGCGTTTGATCTTTTGTAATTCAATATAATGTTATTCTATATGGTGAAAGGGGATTTTTATCTCATTTTCCAAAGGCAATTGTGATGCGTATTTAATTTTCACAAAGTAATTTCCTTCCAAAGCTGTGATTTTGGAAGCTGTAATCTCCTTCTAATGATACAAGGTTCGTTCAAGCGTAGCGTTACGTATATATCCAACTACGTTATTCGTTTGTAAATAATGCGTAACTCTCCCGGATAGACATACTGATAACAATATTTGATAATGGCAATCTTTGTGACGTGGAGCAAGAAAACATTTGAATGACCCATAATATTACAGTGCAAAGAGTGAAAACGAATGGAAAATTGTGCAGAAAAAAAAATAATGTTGAAGAAAGTCTTTGAATTGACAGCTGTTCCCTTGACCCAATTATGGGGATATTTTTGTAATGTAAACTGGGTTGTTATGGAAATGTCAGCTGGTTGAGACAAGATTCCAAAAAATTTGAATGTTTTCTACCCAAGACTCTTGGAAAAATATAATTGAGGGAAAGGGGAAACTCGACACCATAGTTTCTTTCATTTGTAATTTTTACTACACTTACCCCGAATAATGCAAACTTATATGTAGGTACTGCCAGTCGCTTGGTTTACCTACAGTAAAAAAAATCGTGCCAAGTGCGTGTCGGACCACGCACAAAGAAGGGTTAACCATAGGTAGTTGAAAAAAAGTATCTCCAAAACAAACTTAACATTGTAGTTGAAAAATATGTTCTCCCATACATTGTAGTACGTCACGGTCAATTTTGCAACTGCAACAAGTTTGTGATGGCAAAAAAAAAAGTTTCAAACATCAAAACAACCAAAATAAAAAAAAGTAAAAATTTAAAAAAAAAACTACAAATTTACAATTTTCACACTTTTTCCTTTACTTGAGCTGAGACATGCTTCGTGCCTTTCATGATTTTAGGTCAACGGTAAGTACCCTGTAGGTTTTGATTTACTTGCGAGTATCAAAATATAATAATAATAATAATAATAATAATCGTTTATTAACCAAATAAAGTTTTACATTTCCTTAAAAGTAATACAAAAATAAACTACTCCTTAAAATAAAGTTAGGAATTAAGGAAACATAATTTTAATAAATTAACTTGTGGACTCCACACTAGGTCAAGCCTGTCTCGTGGAGTCCTAGACAGTTTTAGACAATCTGAATATTCAGGATCGATACTGTATTTTAATTTTAAATTTATTTATTAGGTACATATTGTTTTGAAAATTTAACGTAAGACAAAATAAAAATAAAAGACTTGAAAAAATTAAATTAAATCGTTACAACAACTATGTTTGAAATAGGATGCATCTTAAATGTAGGTAAGTACTTATTATTCACAATTTTGCAAGGGTGCGTCCAAGAGAATGTTACAGTACTTGTATGTAAGGGTTTGGGAGGCAGTGTGAGAGTGAAGGTATGAGTGAGGAAGTGAGTGAGTTAAAAGTGTTTGCGATATGATAAATATGTTAAGACATTACTCTAACGAAAGCTTCGGTTTCTGAGTAGGATTGAGTTAACAGCCAATGTTTAATATTTTGTTTAACTTTGATGGTGCTACAATTCTTAATTTCACAGATTTTTGCAATTTTATTGTAAACGAAACTGAGCATAAATTCTTGCATATGTTGTGCAAAAGCGGTTTTTACTACAGTAAGCGGACATTTGTAGATTCGTTGGTTAAGTAGTTGTTGATATTCTGAAGATTGGATTGTTATTTTGTGTTGTTTTAGTACTAATTTAAGAATGTATAACTGTCGGATATTAAGTACTGATGCTTCTTTATACAAATGATCTGTGGGATAACAAAAGTGTTTTCTATACATAACCTTTAGCACTGATCTTTGGGCTCTTTCTATTTGTATCATTGAGGTTATGCCGACTCCGCCCCATACTGTAATGCAGTAACAGAGAACTGACTCACATAATGCTACATACACCAGGTGTAGGACCTTTTTGCTGGCCGAGTTACGTAACAGTTTCATTACGTGAATCAGCTTTCTGATTCGCTTAGCTACTAAGTCGATATGGGGTCTAAACGTAAGACGTTGATCTAGTAGAACCCCTAAGTATTTTAGAGATTCGACATTTTTAATTTCCTCACCTGTGCTGCATGTTGAAGGGTGGATTCTAAGCTGTAAAGGAAGTTTTGGTGCTGATGAAAGAGTTTTATGGAAGCAGATGAAGTTAGTTTTTTTAATATTAAGTGACAAAAGGTTAAGGTCGAGCCATTTTTTTATGCTAGTTAATCCGTTTTGGGCTTCATCGCGGACTGTTTCCCAAGATTTGCTATGAAAAATAATAGCTGTGTCATCTGCGTAGCAGATGACTTCTGCATTTTGCGTAATGGCGTGATGAATATCATTAATATAGATGATAAATAGTGTCGGGCCCAGAACGCTACCTTGAGGCACTCCAAATTCTACGCTGCTGTGACAACTGGTGGTTTCTCCAATTTTCACACATTGCCTTCTGTTAGAAAGGTAGGTCTCAAACCATTTGAGTGGCAGACCTCTTATACCAATCCTCTCTAGCTTTTTTAGTAGTATAGGAATAGCAACGGTGTCGAAAGCTTTTGCAAGGTCTAGGAATATTCCTATGCATTTTTCATTATTATCTAAATAAGATGTTACAAGGTTGACTAAGAGACTTACTGCGTCTTCTGTAGATTTTCCCTGTCTGAAACCAAACTGCTTGCTGGATAATATATTGTTGGAATCTAAGTATGAGGTAAGTCGTTTGTTAACAATTTTTTCGAGAATTTTGGAAAATATTGTTAACAGTGAGATGGGTCTATAATTAGTTGGGTTTTGTTTGGGACCGCTCTTATGTACTGGAGTGACCTGTGAATCTTTCCATATGTTAGGAAATATGCCTGACTCTAAGCTAAGGTTTATAATATGGTTTAATGGTATTACGACTTCGCTTTTTATTTGTTTGATAAGTGTTGGTGTAAAATTATCCGGGCCTGGGGCACTGTCATTTCTCAGATTTGTGATTATTTTGTCTATCTCAAAGACGTCCGTGGGTTGCATAAAGAAATTTGTGCTTTGAGATTCTTCTAGCTGTAGTTTGTTTATAACTGATTCCTGGGTTTCATTGATGTCTGCGAGAATTTGACTGGCTAGGTTTTTGCCAATGGAGGAGAAGTAATCATTGCAGTAGTTTATGGAAGTTTGTGCCGAATTTTCACTTTTAAGCAGTTCATTAGGAGCACTTCTGTTGTTGGTCTGTTCAGTAATATTTCTGATAGCTTTCCATAAACCTTTAGCATTGTTTTTGTTATCTTCTAATTTTTTATTGTCGTGTTCGCGTTTAAGTCTGTGTACGATATTTGTAAAGAAGTTCCTGTAACGGTTGTAAATTAGTTTTTTTGTTTGGTCTTTGGGGTGTTTACTCGAATCGCGATGAAGTTTGTCTCTGTGGTTCATGCATCTGATAAGTCCGGGTGTAATCCAAGGTTTTCTGATGTATTTAGAGCGGCTAATTGTCTTTTCTACCGTGTGTTTTTGTACTGCACTTGTAAGAATGTTGTTGAAATTATTGGTTGCATTGTTTACATCTAGTTCGGACACCACTCTAGACCAGTCTACATCTTTAAGTTCCTCTACCAGTGCAGGGAAATTAATTTTAATTATTTTGCGTTGGAGATATTTTGAATCGGAAGGTGTGAGCATATTGTACCCCATCATTACCATACGGTGATCGGTGATATCAATATCACAAACTAATCCTATAACAGTCTGATATCTTGATTTAAGGAATATGTGATCTAAGCATGAGTTTTGACGAGTTGGTTTCGAAATAACCTGTTTCAGTCCATGTTCGGACATTAAACATAAATAATCCGACTTTGAGAGGTCTGTCGTCGATAAAAGATTGATATTTATGTCTCCGGTCACAATAATTGTTTGATATTTACTTATTGAGGTGAGCACTTGATCTAGGGAGGAAATAAAGCCATCAGGTTTGCGTGATGGGGATCGGTAAATGGCAATTAGAGAAATGTTATTAGAGAGTTCTACTAATAGACATTCCGCGTCTTGAAACGAGGGTTCTGAAACTGTCGCGATCCAACAATCCCTAATATATGTTACAACCCCTCCGTTCTGGTTAAGGGTATTTACTGTGGAATATGAGGTGTAACCTTCAATCTGTCCAATTAAAGAGCCATCTGATAACCAGCTGTCGTCAGCATATGTCGCTTAAATGGCCGTATTCTATCATTGCGTTGACTTATTATAAGCTTGTTTTTTTAGAGCTCCAAGGGACTATAGACCTACGTATTTGATATTAATTTCAACTTAATACCTCCACGCGTTCCTGAGAAACAGGGTCTTGACAGACTGACGCACAGACAGACGGACAATAAAGTGATCCTATAAGGGTTCCGTGTTATCCTTTTGAGGTACGGAACCCTAAAAACCGGCCAAGTGCGTGTTAGACTACGCACAAATAAATACGGTTCCGTAAAATTCATGGTTCCGTAGGTAGTTGAAAAGAATTTATTTCAAAAACAAACTTAACATTGTAGTTGAAAAACATGTTCTCCCATACATTGATATACGTCACGGTCAATTCTACAACTGCAAAAAGTTTGTAATCGCAAAAATAAAATTTTTTACGGTTCTAAACCCATACATCCCCTCCCTCCGGGGGGTTTTTTATCTCCTCTCGGTTCTTATCCCTTATATCGATATCCGTCTTTCTGTTGATGTTGAAAAGTTGATCCTTGCATTAGAACAATGACAAAAAAAAAATATATTTTCAAACATCTACCATTGCAACATTCATGTAAAACCAATTTATTTAGAGCTTACTCTTTGTATAAATACATTACCACACAGCCGATAGAGCCGAATACGTGTGATTTTTTTTTACACGATTTAATTTTCTGTGGCGCTACAAAAGTGATAAAATGATGCCTATATTTTACTAACTCAATCTGCCTAGCCTTTTCCCAACTATGTTGGGGTCGGCTTCCAGTCTACCCGGATGCAGCTGAATACCAGTATTAATATATTTTACTAACTAAACACAAAAGAGAAAAGATCCCGAATGTAGGTATATTGGTTAATGTATTTTAATATTTGTTTAGAAAATGAAATGATGAAATCTTTTATGCAAAGGTTTTATGGCTCTAATATGGGGTCTTTTCCCAGAAGCAAATATGTAAACGTAGAAAATATTCGAGATCTAAAAAAAAAATATGGACAACATTTATTTAATGCTATCTTTAGATATTTATTTTTAAAATACACCTTTTTAATGGACGTAAAGGTCGCGTATCCTTTTGATCTACACCTATACAGTATTTCTGTAATAATATATGTAAGTACGCAACTAAGCCGGTTGATCACAGCAATTATGGCACTGCCAATATGTGTTCCATTTATTAATATTAAAACTTGTAAACACAAGCCTCCAGAGCCTACTAACGCGCGACGTAAACGTAACGTAGATTTGAACGAATTTCAATCGAAAATAGAAGTATCCTTTATCATTATGGTAGATATAATAGGGATGACGCATGCGTAAAAAAAAAGAAATTCTATTAGGCCGATCAGATAATAAAAAAATATTAGACACGTTTTTTTTTTGCTTTAAAAAAAAACTTCGTTTTATAAAAAATGACTTCGATAACTGGCATTAAAGTTGGGGAGTGGGGGTTCACTACGTCACTTCTACGTATAAAACATAGCTAGACGTGACGTCATGCCATTTTTTAAATCAATGTATCGCCGTAATCTTCGGATTACGTAAAAAAAGAAGAAATACGTGTTCAATATTTTTTAATAATCTACATGACAAAAAACTTTTTTTTGTCGCTATCACTATTTTTTTGCGGCAAGCACAATTAGTAATTACCTACCTATCCTATATCCTATCCTATATCCTATCTTGTATCCTATCCTATATCCTATCCTATATCCTATCCTGTATCCTATCCTATATCCTATCCTGTATCCTATCCTATATTCTATCCTATATCCTATCCTGTATCTATCCTATATCCTATCCTATATCCTATCCAATATCTATAGGTACATAAGAATAAGCCTTTAAACTAAGTAGGTAAATATTTATGTGCGGAGTGAATATTTTTGAGAATTAACGTTACGTGTTGGTAGACTCCGCGCTTTCGTCCTAGGCGTTGAATTATTACCTAAGTTTGTACTTGCAAAGCAACATAAAAACAAATAAATCAAAGTTCGCAAAGAATAGCGATACTGTTTACGAAATACCCTCCGTTTGAAGAAAGTAAGCGCTTATCAGTAGATTAAACCTCCTCGTCTGGTGTGCGGCGACACAACAAACAACGCGCGGTTTCCATTGACAATAGACATGATTTACTTATATCCACAAAATATATTCTCGTTTCTGTGTTTGTCTGTTCAGGGATTCGATTATTAAAAATAAATATTTTTAAATTGCGTGACTCATATTTTGTATACAGCTTTGGTTTATGTTTGGGATTAAAGAATACGAGGTAAATTGAAAAATCTCGAATCGCATAGTTATAGATTAAAATACTCTTTATTATGTGTACTTACATTATATGGATTCAAGATATAAATCAAGCTGCCTAGCCTTTTCCCAACTTATAGGTTGGGGAAAAAGTTCCTTCGCATTTTTTAAGAAAATTCAAAACATTTTTTAATATACATTATTTACATTTATCTAAAGTATATAGGTACCATTTTGTTCGATAACTTTTTACCATCTTGCATGTTCCCATTGCTATAGAAATTTTGGGACTTCTGATCAAAATACCGCGACAAGTGGTTTTGGCAGTCCTCTCGTGATGTTAACCTGACACTGCCTAAAGAATTCTGAAGAGACCGAAACAGGTGGAAATCTGAACGTGCAAGGTCAGGACTATACGGCGGATGCATTAACATCTCCCAGCCAAACTCTCTTAATTTTTGCTGAGTGGCTAAAGATGCGTGAGGTCTAGCGTTATCATGATGAAAAACCACACCCCTTCTGTTGATTAATTCCGGCCGCTTTCTCTCAACTTCTTGCTTTAATCTCATCAGTTGTTCGCAGTAGAGTTCAGAATCGATGGTCCTGCCTGGTGGTTGCAGCTCATAATGAATAATGCTCTTCCAATCCCACCACACACACAGCATCACTTTGTTGCGAGTTAACCCGGGTTTCGCCACAGTCTGTGAAGCCTGACCGGCCTTTGACCACCACCTTTTTCGCACGTTCTTGTCGTACGTGATCTACTTTTCATCACCATTTATCAGCTTCTTTTAAAATGTTTCGGTTTCATTACGTCGTAATAAAGAATCACAAATGAGTACACTGTTCGCTGCTGCTGCTTGCTGGTTTCTTTCTGTGTGCTCGTGAGGTACCCAAATATCGCGCTTTTTTGTGTACCCGTTTTTTTTCAAATGCGCCAAAACTGTTTTGTGGTCAATTCCCAGTTCTTCAGCTACGTCGTAACTACTGATATCCACTTTTTCAAAAATGGCATCCATTTCATCCGTAATAGGGCGACCAGAGCGACGTGCATCTTTATATACCTACCATACGTTGTTTGACGATTAGTTAAAGAAACAGAGAAGAAGACCGCCCTGAAAAGAACGTACGTGACTCTGACCAGAAATAATAAGTTCGCTCTGAAAAGAACGGTTGGGCTCAAGGCTGACGACATGCGTGAAGATCATCGAAGCAGTAGAGGTGGAGACACGACGCGGTAGAAAGCCACGCGGTGCGACACGGCGACACACGACGCGATGCCACGCAGAGATCTTCACGCAACGCCGGCAGCCCGAGGAAAGGATGTGCGCGGCGCGCCCGCATATACTTATAGACTAGCGAGGCGCGCGCCGGACGGCGTTGATTGGCTGTGGTATTATGCGCGCTCTGTGCGTGCGCGGCGCATCAAGCGACATCTGACGAATGTGGTGGTTGGATATCAATATGTAAATATCTTAGGCTAAGCACTACTTGTACCAAGATGAATGTAAATATAAATATGACAATTTACCGAATAAACACAGATCATCCGGACACGTCTTTGAATCAACAAGTAATCTATACCTGCTTACCCCTAAAGAGTCCTTTAAACAATTCTTATGGAAAATTACAAACATTATTTAAGTAGCAGCTCCGCTGTCATGAAAGTATAAAAACTAATGATATTTATTTCGAACACTTTGATAGATTATCGGTAGCAGGAAATAACAAGAAAGGTATAAAAAATCTATCATGCAACTTCCAGTCCAATTTTATGTCACAATCCGTAAAAATATTTACTTACACAAATCTACCGTATAAGTTTAACAACATTTATACATCAATCATGTTATATTTTTTTCTCAAATCAAAAAAACCCAGCCAAGTGCGTGTCGGAACACGCACAATGAAGGGTTCCGTAGTTGAAAAGAATTTATCCCAAAAACAAACTTAACACTCCAAAAAAAGTTTTTTTGATGTCATAAAACTACAAATTAAAAATTTTCGGACTTTTTACTTTACTTGTGCTTAGAAGCCTTGCTTCTTGCCAAATTTCATGATTCTAGGTCAACGGCAAGTACCCTATAGGTTTTGATTTACTTGCGAGTATCAAAATATGTCGCATAAATGGTCGTATGTTTTTATTGCGTTGACTTAGAAGCTAGTTTTTTAGACTCCAAGAGACCATAGACTTACGTACCTATTTGATATTAATTTCAACTTGATACCTCCACGCGTTGCTGAGAAAAAGGGTCTTGACAGACAGACAGACAGACGGACAACGAAGTGATCCTATAAGGGTTTCGTTTTTTCCTTTTGATACTTCAAAACTTCGGAACCCTAAAAAAGAATTCACAAATCTACATTATAGGTACCTACAAGTTAAACAACATTACCTAAATCAGGCGTTGCTCATATTTCATCTAACACCCAACTTAGTTCTTTACTTACAAATTGTACGTGGGAACCAAGTTAGGGATCAATTTTAACTAAATTACGGCAACGATTACTCGAACATTAGCCCCTCGATGTAACAGTTTGGGCATATCGTTTGAGGTCGGCTAATTCGTTTTGGGCCACCAATTTGTACGGCGCGTGTAGGTATTAGTACACCGTTTTAGGTCCCACAGTGGCTTTCGTAGACCAAATTCGAAGATCAACTCAATTACTTCAAAATTGGAAAGTGAATTGGCATGTCCATTGTGAAGGCTCAACTATCAAATGTAGAGGTAGGTAGACGTTTTAGTGGTAGCAGTAGCTTTGTGAATGAGCTCAAATTCGAAGCATTTATTTCAAAATAAACTATAGAGGTAGGAACAGGGTGTAAAGTTCACTCATACTCCGTAGAAAAAGGAGGCTCCTCCGACCAGATAGGTTGTGTCTGGTGGGCTACTGCCCGATAATTGATGTCGGGATGTTGTTTATATGATAGTCGCGCGGTAAACTCTGCTTGCGCGATGCAGGTTTTTGCGTGACGTCAGTGTGATGCGTAGTTACAGGCACTTTTGAACTGTCAGGGAGTCGGCCAGGTAGTCAGAAAGTTGAAGCTAGTTGCCCGTTACAAAACGTAGATGTGTATGGAGAAGATCGGGTAAGAAACTCCATGGACACTCAGCCGGGGCGGTACTACCACGATATCTATGTATATTGTCAAACAACGTTGCTGTGTTCCGGTTTGAAAGGTGCTGGTGTAATTACAGAACAGAAGAAATTTCAGCTTTTTTTGCAGCGGAGCCTCTTTTACACTATGCAAGTTATTTGCCTGTGGCATAATCATAATCATAATCATTTATTTGTCTGAACATGGTCGGTGTGTCGTATTACATGGTCTTATGTTAACATATATTGTCTCAACACATTCTACCACATGGGCGTACAAATGTCAAACCGATTACATTGAAGATAGATTATAATAAATTAAGTTCAAATTCAAATAAGGATGTCAGATTAGAAATTAAATAATATAAATAGTAGGTAATTGAATTAAATTAATATGTCAGTGTCATTTATGTAGTCATTCAAATTATAATAGCATTTATTACATAAAAATTCTTTAAATTGCTTCTTAAAACTAGCCAAATCTAATTCTCTAATTGATTTATTAATTTTATTATAAATTTGCGGGGCTCTGCAGAATATGCTTTTCCGCATGAGAGCTGTGTTGGCTCTTCGACCGCGTAGCATGTCGTTACGCCTGTTACCTTGTACAGTATCAGACAGGCAAGAAAACAAATTTGGATTTAATCTCACAAATAGGGCAGTTTCATATATATACAAAGCTGGTAGTGTAAGAATTTTGTGCTTTCTGAAATATGGTACACAGCTATCCGTAACCCGAAGCCCGAACATAGATCTTATGCAGCGCTTTTGCGCTTTAAACGCAGTTTCCCTATTTAAAGAGTTACCCCAAAATATGATACCGTATCTTAACACAGATGCAACAAGACCATGATAGGCTGTAAGTAGTGCATCAGTGTTAACGGTTGGAGCAAGTTTAAATAGGGCATAGGATGAGCAACTTATTTTCTTGCATAATGTTTCAATATGATTCTTCCAGTTAAGCTGTCTATCTACTATAAGACCTAGGAATGTAGCGCTGTCCACGTCATTAATAACATTGTTTTGGAATTTTACATCCATTTTTGTACTGGATTTTCTATGGCCAAAGTGCATAATTTGAGTTTTGCTTAGATTAATTTTTAAGTTATTATTGTTTAGCCAAGAGATAATAGAGATTAACGCGTCATTTACATCAGCTTCGTATTGGTCATGTTTATCACACGCATACAATAAAATGTGGTAACAAATGACTTTCTTCCTATAAACACTATTTGGACGGTGTAACGAATCTACTCAACTAAAGACATAAGAAGGGGAATAGACACGTAAACAAAATATAATTTAGGAAATTAAGATAAAAAATACAAATTATATTAAAAAAACACTTCCCTCACACACACACACACACACACACTCTCAGATTTTTAGTAACACTTAAACTTTGGGCTTCACTGCAGTCGGTTAAAAAGGAAACTTTGAAGTACGGCACCAGGCCAGGCCAGATATCAGGCCTCGTCAGCGCTGAGGCCTGATAAATCCAAAGAAGCACGGGTCGGTATCGTCAGCACGGAGACCCCGACTCAATCAGTAGGTATAGTTCGACTTCTTGTCGCGGAGATGTTTCCCTCACGGAATTCAGGATCGAAAAAAAGCCCCGGAATGTGGTAATCCTCGCTTATAAAGCCTCGTCTCGTATCAAAGATTTTCACCACGTTCTTTTTTAGAACGGTTCATCTTTTTTGTTGCTTATGGTATGCCACAGGCAATTAAATCGCATCGTGTAAATCAGGCTTAAATGCTAAGCCACTTCGGCCATTACAAGTACTCAAGGGTACAAGCTTTTAAAAAGGTTCATCAATATTGGCACTTATTCGTTTTATTTGGATCCGTTCACTTTACATCGCTGATAATATCTGAGTTTGACAAGTTGCAAAACCAAACGTTTTAATTGGATTTGCTCAGATATCAGGTGCAGAACAAAACGTGTTATTTAGGGCACTTAGCGCAAATAAGTAGCTGTACTTATTAGCTTTTTTTTGTTGTTTTTTTATACCATTGAAAATCATAAATGATAGATTGCGTAATAATAAAAAGACAATATAATAGCAATAATGATAAGACAAAGTTCTATGGTAATAATGGTTATTATTGCTTGCAACAATAAATTTGGTACTAGTAATAGTTTGGTAATAACTTTGCACATAAGAATAATTACATAATGTACTATACAGAGTGGATACGACAATACGACAATAAATGAAAATACGAGCAGAACTAATGTATAGCAGTTTATAGGAGTTATCAAATAAATCCTAACATTGAAATTAAAAAAGTGACTTTTTCTAACAAACTAAATAGCTTAAAAATGTAAACAAAATAGAACACCATTTTTAAATACTTTAACACAGCTGGCGACTGGGGCACTGACCCACAGTAAAATTTACTGTGACTGACCGACCCAACACACCATTGTTTGTGACGATTTTTTGCAAGTTTAGGTTGTTATTGTTTCGGCGAGAAAGCGACGTAGAAATAAAGAAACTATCGTCTACATACGTATCTCTTTCGCACATTCAAAATTTTCGGTTGACAAGAGTGAGTAGATGTAACTTACGTATGCATTATTTTCTTATTTAATTCTGATGACACGCTTTATTGCTCTTATGCCTCTGGTATAAGGTACAACATGCATTAATTCCCATATTATTTTCCCATACAAATTCATTAGATTTATTTATTTAAAGCTGTATGGGATATACCCGGGATACCCGTTACTGTATCCTACCTTGTTCTGTCTAGGCATGGTGGGCTACTACAAATTAGAAATCAGGCGTGAAGTGGCACTGGCAACGTATCTTTTCAAAGTTTTAAGGGGTAGTATACAAAACTCGGGTATACTATCAGAAATAGGGTTTAATTTACCGGATATGTACGTAGCGCGGCGGCGCAAGCCGCGGCTGCTGGTGGTACCGCGTGCGCGCACCAACTTGCTGGGGCGCGCACCGCTGACTCGCGCGCTGCGCACTCTCAACACGGTGGCGGAGGCCATCGACAATTCACCTGTGCACTGGGTGAGTTCACAAGGACCACGTACAGTGTGTGTGTAGCATGTAAGGTATAGATACCTAGTTAAGTAAAATTTATTTTAAGTTACTTTGTCGCATTAGATTTATTGATATCTGTAATGGCAAAGGAAACGTGTGTGATAAATAAATAAATAAATAAATAAATATTGAAGTAGCTGGCAACATATTGTGTGTGAAGAATATTGCAATGTCTTTAACCTTTATTTTTTTAGGCGAGGCTGGTCTAATACGAGATCTGTATTATCAGATACATCATGTTGAAAATCTTGAAAATGAAAAATATTGTCCTGTGACTTAAACTATTAGTTAAATTGAATTGAATTTTTGTACGCGATTAGGTATACGAAGTTTAATTAATTGTTGTATTGTCGTATCCACTCTGTATACTAAAAGGAAAGTACGTCGATCACGTTAGTGAAAGAATCATCAAAATTGGTTCATTAGTTTTTGAGAAAATCGCGGACAAACAAACATACATACATAAGTACATTACATACAACAAGAAATGGAGCGAAGTGAAGCGAGCGTTCGCCGCTTCTTGTGTATTGCCATTTTGTAACCAAGCTCACCTTTGTAACCAAGCTTGTAATGTACACAATGTAACACAATGATACATTACAAACAAACGTTACAAGTCAATCTATCATCATAGTCATCCTACTAAATATTATAAATGTGAAAGTTTGTATGTTTGGACATTTGGATGTTTGCTACTCAATCACGCAAAAACTGCTAAACGGATTTGGATGAAATTTGGTATACAGATAGTTTATAACCTGGATTAGGACATAGGATACTTTTCATCCCGGTAGAAGGTTCCCGTGGGATAATTTCCGACATACACGCGGGCGAAGCCGCTGGCAAAAGCTAGTCGAAAATAAATGGCAATCGTTTGACGTTTTGTATGAATTAAAAAATCGTCCAAGATTTTTGCTATTATTGATATCATAAGGGCCTTCATACATTACGATACTCGCAAGAGACGATACTTCAGTCGCATAATTCTAATTGCTACTCGAGGTTCGTACATTACGCAGTACCGTTTTCAGTAGAAAACAAAGCAAAGGACATCATCGGGATTTCATACATTTTTGGTCCAAATATGAAAGTGCCGGCCAATAAAAAAATATGCTGTATTCCGTTAGAACTTGTCCCCCTGAGTATTTATTATTATGACACCAAAGCTGTAGGGTCATTGTCCTTGGTTTTATTGGAGTTCAAAAATTCAACATCTTCATACATTTTCAGTGAATTTAACTAACAAAAACAAATGATTTGTCTACCATACCTTGTTGACATTTGAACATTTTTAGTAAGATGCAGTGGTTCTTGATCTATTTCTGACAAGATAACATATATCTCATTTAAACCACTAATGAGTAACATTAGTGGCATAATCGGCTGGGATGCCGGGACTTTTTCCTAAAAAATGGCAATAACAATGGCCGCACAGGTAAACACTCACGCGAACAATGGAATACGGTGCAGCGAGCAGATGCCCCTCTCTTTCCCGCGCACCACCGCCATCGCGCCATGCTCATTCGTTTGCTCGCATTCGCGTGTATTGTTTAGTACCGAAAGCAACGCTGCCGTGTATGTCCGTGTGATGCCCACTAGTTCTTGTGCTTTGATTTGTTTTGTTTTTGTTATCTCCGTTGTTAAGTTTGAACATTGCTGCGAGTCATGGCAGAGTTGTGTATCTCGTGCCGTGCATCGACAGAGAATCGGCGAAGATATGACTGGGTTTCCAGAGAAATGCAACATCTTGATATCGCCCAAATAGTGATAGAAGATATATTAGCTCGACAGTTGGAGCCTACTGCGTTCATTTGTCGACCCTGTTGGCAAAGAACGGAAATAACGCACCAGCGACTTATTCGGGAGGCTGAACAGCAAGCTGATCAAGACCGTGATCCATTGGAAGTTCCAAATCCAAGACCAATTTCGCTGATTTTGCCAGGTCTTCTTCGTGCTCCAAACACCGCAAATAGTTGCATTTTCCAACATTGTACGAATGAATCTCGCCGTCGTGTTCCAGAGAACATAATTTTTCGCATGGTATGCCGCTACAGCTATTTCGTGCCAGAAAGCGCGCGTGTCTGTAATGAACACGTGGAGCAAAATCTGTGGCATTTACTGCCTGTACAAGACAACTCTTCTGAGGAATTCACTGCAGCTCAAATTATGACTATCGTGTCGATGTTACAAAGAGTTAGTACGGAGGAAATACTTGATTTTGAGCAGTATGAAAATATAGCACCGGCCGAGTTTCAGACTTGGACAGGACTGACTCAAGATCAGTTTACTGAATTATTAGACAGTTTACCAAGTCTGAGAACTAAAAAGAATAAAAGAACCGTACTGGCGGCAGTATTAGTCAAGTTAAGAACAGCCGGTCGATCCTGTAAAAATCTCACCGTGAAAACTTAGGTGAAGTGAGCTGTCATTCCACCTGATGCTAGGGATTGACGTCGCTATTGACAGCTCACATCACCTAAGTTTTCACGGTGATATGTTTACAGAATAGAACGGCAGGTGACTCGAACGCGCGGCTTGCTAATATTTTTAAATCTAGCGAAACAGCGTTTCATACGTGGTTAAAAATCGGACGCAACGCTCTGTTAGAAGATTTTGTGCCCTTAAATGTTGGGTTTGACCATATTTCCCGTGAGGATGTAGCACACAGGAACCTTTTTCTACCCAACAATCTGTTTGGGAACCCATCGAGCCCAGAAGATGAAAGGAAAGCGATCACGATTTGTGATGGCACGTACATCTATCTGCAAAAAAGTGGAAATTATTTTTTCCAACGCAAGTCTTACGGCTGTAAGACACAAATACAGAAACCTCATAAAACCGTTCCTCTTGGTTTCTTGTGATGGACACATTATCGAAGTTAACGGACCATATGCTGCCACCACGTCTGACGCAGATATAATGAATGACATGCCTAATAATGCTGACAGTGCCTTCCACTGGTTTTATAGGAGTGGAGATGTTTTTATTCTGGACCGTGGTTTTCGAAACTCAGCAAGAAATCTGGAATCTTGCGAATACGTACAACATATGCCTGAAACAAAGTATCCAAATGAGACACAGCTAACCACGGGTCAGGCCAATAAGTCCAGACTGATAACAATCTGTCGTTGGGTGGTTGAAGTGGTCAACGGCAGATTCAAAAGAGATTTTCGCCTGTTGCGAAATGTATATAATAACAGAGCCCTTCCCAGCATGTTCGACTATTTCAAGATAGCAGCGGCGATCATAAATCGTTTTCATGTTTTGATTGAAGATAATCTAAATGCTGCTGCGATTTTAGAGATTATCCACCAAAGAATGAATGTGCCAAATAGATTGGCAGATCTTGTAATACGCCATAACTACAATCGCAGAAGTGCTCAGTTTACTTTAATGACTGCAGATATGCCAGAGTTCGTAGATTTTCCAAGAATGGATGAGAACGAATTATTTTTATTCGCTCTGGGCGTTTATCAACTAAAACAGGCCAAAAGCTATTACGGTGAGCACGTCCTTGACAATGGAGCATTCACAATTGAGCTCAGCAATGAGTTATCAAATGAAGACTTGGCGGAATTGCAGGGCAATGATTTATGGATGATAAGAGGCCGCCTGCAATCGCGGCATGTTAGAGCAAGACAGTATTATGTCTACATTATAATCGATAGGTCGTTATCAGGCCGACAAGCAATCGCTCACTATTATTGTTCGTGCATCATAGGAAAGCGAACGATTGGATGCTGCTCCCATATTATGTGCATTATATGGTACATGAGCCATGCACGACATTTGCCAGCAATAACCCCTTCAGCTTATGGATTGGAGAACATTATTGTTGTACCGGACGACGATGATTTTATAGTATTTAATTAAACAAAATAACCCCTGTATATATATTTTATTTATAATCCTCAAAAACACAAAACAAGATCAACATGTCCAAAATAGGTCAAGAACCAATATATCTTACTAAACGATGTTCAAAATAAAAATATGGTAGAACAAATCATTTGTTTTTGTTTATTAAATTCTCTGAAAATGTATGAAGATGTTGAATTTTTGAACTCCAATAAAACCAAGGACAATGACCCTACAGCTTTGGTGTCATAATAATAAATATTCAGGGGGACAAGTTCTAACGGAATACAGCATATTTTTTTATTGGCCGGCACTTTCATATTTGGACCAAAAAAGATGATGTCCTTTCATCATTTGCATTTGTAGCACACACCGCTTAGGACGGTTTTTTTTTAATTATGTCGAGTGATTCCAGTGACGAAGAAGCACTTGCAGTGAATCTTTTACTCAGAAATAGAAGACGAAATAGAAACAAAAGAGTCCAATATTTTTCTTATGTTTCCATTCCATTTAATTTCTCCCCAAACCTACTCAGTCGTATCTTTTCTCATATTCAGGCAATTTAAATTTATACAGACATATATATTTTTATATTTCTTCAACAAAAATATTGAACTGCTGTTCCGCCGCCATTTTGCCGAGATTCGTAGGAGTCGCGACGCGCAGGCGATGACACGGGTATCGCGAGACTTGTAGCAGACGCGTAAGATACCGGTAGCGAAGTGTACGATTCACCATACAAATGTATGTGAGATATTCCTCGGCGACTCATCTACAAAACTCACGTAGGATACTAATAGTCGGCTGTAAGTGTCGAAATGTGAGAATGGCCTCATAGTAGTAAATATAAATGTTTAGAAACAGACACAGGATGTAGAAGTGAGTTTGATAATACGCGTATCCTATATATATTCAATTCCCTGGCTAGTTCAATGTTATTGCTTTTGGCAAGTGGCCACCAAATCCAGTATAATATGTAGATACAGTGGGCTACACCAATTGGGTATCCCAGCACCTTAATTGCGTAACACATTATCAATCGGAGTTGGTTTCATTTTGACAGTTCAACAACATTCATTGCGTTATTTACGTTGTCGAGCAGACAACTTTTTCGAACATACGAAGCAGTGGATTAGCAATTTGTTACAAATTAAACCAACTCCAATCAATAATGTGTTACGCAATTAGGGTGCTGTTGTATTCAAATTTGAATACAACTGGGGTACCCAATTGATGTAGCCCACTGTACCTATATCGATATCGTTATTATCACTTGCAGTCGAAAACCGCTTTTTCGATACTTAAAACTTTCTCAAAGTTCCCTTTTCCGATAATCGCAAGTCAATTTTTAGGGTTCCGTAGTCAACAAGGAATCCTTTTAGTTTCACTATGTCCATCCGTCTGCCCTTCTGTTAAAGCTATAAAATAGGTATTTTTTGAATCTATGTAAGTCATCGATGAAGTATGCCAACACGCAGCCATACATACCCCCAGTATACAACATTATTTTTAGTATATGCGAAACCTGAATATAGTTTGCTCAGAATAAATAAATGAATCGATTCCCATAATTTTATATCGTGCTATATTTTGCCCCAAAAATCTTTAAAAAAGGTTACAATATGGACACCGCGCGATGAACACAAATCACTGCAGGTCATAGCGGCACTAGGCACGGGCGCACAGCGGACGCCGCGTGGTGATCATGTTTTTGTACGGACAACCAGGTAACATAACAAGCTTATAACTTAGTGATTTTTCATGATACAGTTTTGAAATTTTGTACATAGATTCTTTACATAAAAATACTAGACACGTGTTTCGTGTTTCGCATATACTAAAACTGATGTTGTATATCTACAGCTAGTACGGTCAGCGACAGAAGTCGATTAACACTGCTACTTTTTGACATCATCTAAATTAACACAAATGATACGATAACTTGCCTTTTAGCATTTCATTTATTAGTGAGTTAATTCTCTTTAAAATTTACATCTGTTCAGATTTTAATTAAGTAGGTATTTTTCTCAATAATTAAGATTTAGAAATCACAAGTGTTAATCGACTTTTGTTGCTGACTGTACATTTCAAACATCAGTTCGGAATGTAATACTGTCGATACTTGGTTCAAATGAATCGCTTGAAGTTTCCAACTACTGAAACTACAGTATATTGCAAATACCAGACCTTGAACCTCGTGTTGAAACTTACAGCACGACTTTATTAAGAGGAAATACGGATGCTCTTTTCTTCATAGAAACGCTCTCGCCTGTTTTCTTTCTGGTTAATGACTATATAGCAATAATTTTTTAAATAAATATAAATATTAGCTACGTGTATGCCCCCATGTTTTCCTTTTTAATGATACATTATTTTTATAAGAACTAGAACCCTACTCAAAATTGCCTATTCAGACCGCTGTCAACGGAGGCCTAGTGTACAAATTTGACAACTATTAACGAAAAAAGAAAAACATAAGGGCATAGCATTTAGTCTCCTTATTCAGATTATGAAATATCTTTTAAATTGGTCCAATATTGGAGGAGAAAATAGGCGAGAGCCAAATCTTGAAATATTACTTTTTACCTGACTGCGGCGAAACCCAAAAGGAGGGTTGGGAGGGAGGGTTGGTTGTTTGACCTGTATTTATGTAAGTATGTAATATATGTATGTATATGTGTATGTCCGTTTCTTTGTTCCCTCGTAACTCCTAAACGAATGAACGGATTTGGATAAATTATACGTACGTTTTTAGATTTGTCTTGGTAGCGCGAGTGTCACTAGCTACATTAAAATAAAAAACAAAGTAAAATGGCGGATTTGGGGCGCCATATTGTGGAGATCGAAATTTGTTTTTCTTCTAATACCTACTATCGAGTGGGATATCAAAATAAAGGGTTTTAAAAGGTGATTACAAAAATATATGCAACTTATATAGTTAAACAAAATTCAAAGTGACAAATCGTGAAAAACACGTAATAAATAAGGCTGTGCTATTTTTGTGCACTTGATCCAAAAAAGCTTTTAAATAACTCTCACGACCAAAACTCCTTGCAAGAACTAAATCGTCTGCGAAATCTTTCACATTTGTAAACTAAAAAGCTGGAAATAAAAAAAGTAATAAAAAAAACTAAAAAATCGAACTGCTGCAAAAAAACTGAAAAGCTAAAAACAAGCCCATTTTATATTAAATAAAAGTTGGAAGCAGGCGGGTCCTATTCCATTTTTTTTTTTATATTTACTCAAATGGGTCCCGCCTGCTTCCAACTTTTACTTAAGTAATTTAAAATGGGCTTGTTTTTAGCCTTATCGCACGAATTTGAGTGCGGAGCGCTCGCAGAGTGACAGCAATAGTTTTCAATAGTTTTTTAGTGATTCCCGTATATTATATATTAGCTGCGCCCCGCGGTTTCACCCGCGTAGACCGGTATAAATAGTAGCCTATGTGTTAATCCAGGGTATAAGCTATCTACATACCAAATTTCATCCAAATCGGCCTAGCCGTTTGAGAGTGAAGAAGTAACAAACATACACACACACACACACTCACAAACTTTCGCCTTTATAATAATAGGTCTTTACCTATGAAATTGCCGTTTTGTATGAAAAAATTTAAACGAATTTTTTTCATGCATTTTTTATTTGTATTAATCGAAGTAATCACCCATGCAATCAATGCATCTTTGCCAACGCAGTGGCAGTTTATTGATGCCCTTCTTAAAGAAATCAGCTGGACGGAAGGCAACAAATTCTTCAAAGGTATTTTGTACTGCCTCTCGGGTATTGAATTTTTTTCCCGCCAAGAAGTTATCCAAATTCTGAAAAAAGTAGTAGTCTGTAGGCGCAAGGTCTGGTGAGTAGGGCGGATGACGGAGAGCTTCCAACCCCAGTTCTTGCAACTTGGAGACCGTCTGCTGTGCAGTATGAGGTCGCGCGTTGTCGTGCAGGAGCAGCGGAGACGAGCGATTGACCAATGCTGGTTGGAGATATGCCAGCTTCTCCATCATTGTGTTCAGTTCTTCACAGTACACATCTGAAGTAATGCTCACCCCGTTTGGTAAGAAGCTGTGATGAATCACACCGGCGCTAGACCACCAAACAGTGACCATCACTTTTCTAGGGGTAAGTTTTCGTTTAGGGCATTGTTTAGGTGCTGAACCAGGATCCAACCAACTTGCTGAGCGCTTACGGTTATCAAACAGAATCCATTTTTCATCGCAGGTAACAATGCGGTTCAAAATTCCTTCATTTGTGTGTCTGTTGAGCAGTGCAAGGCACGTCTCGACGCGTACTTCGCGCTGGCGATCATTGAGTTCGTGAGGCACCCATTTGTCAAGCTTTTTTACCTTGCCAATTTGACGCAAATGGACCAATATTGTTTTAACGCTAACTTCGAAAGCTGCTGCTAATTCAGCCGTAGATTGTGTATCATCAGCTTCCACAATTGCCTTTAATTCGTCATTGTCGACCAAAGTCTTCGGACAACCGCGAGGTTCATTTTTCAGGTCGAAATTTCCAGAACGGAAGCGAGCAAACCAATAACAAGTGGTGCGTTGGTTTGTAGTGTTAGCTCCGTAAACGTCGTTGATGTTGCGTGCCGCTTGTGCCGCGTTGCTGCCACGACGGTACTCATATTCCATAATTACTCGAATTTTTAACGTATCCATGATGACGAAAAAAATTGAAATGCGATGAAAATGTAACTCTAATCAATAAACAAATGACTACTTTTGGAAAAAAATCCATGTTTTTAAAATAAAATTAATTTGAAATTAGAATTCTTAGCCAAACAAAAATTATTTTGATTTGAAATGGCCAGTACTGCAGAACGGAAATTTCATAGGTAAAGACCTAATATTAGTGTGATTTATTGGGTTTATCCATATGGATTTCTTTTTAAATTCATAGTAGCAGCCCGGACTCTGCATTTGTGCCTGGTTGATGACAAATTCTCATCCCTTACATGGGACTTACACTAACTGGCGAAAAGTGGGTGAACTATACAGGGTAAAATTGAATTCATGGGCATCCTCTTAAGAGGTCATTGTACTCATCATTATGAACAACTTTTATTATGGGACTAAAATAGAAATCGCGAAACGCGGTGCCTTTGTGTCGCGCGTTTGTATCGCGTTCGCGTCTCGCGCCTGTTTCTAGGAGCCTTTATGCGAACATAAATGTAGGGAACAGCTGTTTTTTTTCACCCTGTAGGTAGGACTGTTGCCTAGCCCTTCGGGGTATACAGACGTAACGTTATATATGTTTAGCATAATTGCGGAAAAGTCATATTGATAGGTAATTGTCAAGTTCAAACTTCCAGCTCCAGTAGCGGGTAACCTCTGAGCTCTGGGCCATTACAACATTTGTATGTCTTGTTTTTATTAAAACAACATAAATCTAGGTCTTTCTTTGCTTCGAATGTAGGTACAGACGCCAGCAGGTCAAGCCACCCGAAACTGTCAAATTTTCCCAATCAACCTTGAACCTAATGGTTTAGCGATAAAGATGAAAATCTATTAAAGAAATTTGACAGATTGTAGTAGCTTGATGTGCTGGCGTCTGTACATACGGCTACACATCAAGCTATACATATCCAGTTTACACTGACCTCTTATTGTAAGGAAATCATATACAATGCGAGATCAACTTATACTGGATATGTATAGCTTGATCTGTATATGATCTGAAAAATAAGTTGTGAAATTATATAATAGGATTGTACACTCTGCCTTAATATTAGCATGCAAATGTAATACAAAGTAGAGAATAATAAAGAGATTACAAAAAAATATAATTTAAGAAATCCTGCACAGATTAATGACAATTATCTACAAGTAATTCTGTAAAACGTTTTTTTAAATTTTTGCAACCGTAAGTTTAAAAAAAAAAATATTTATGGTCGCCAATAAAGATAATATCGGCCGATACCCGAACAAACCTAAAAACAAATAAGTAAATTAAAAGCTTTCTATTTTATTTGAAAGGTTTTAAAATAAAAGGAATATTTATTAGATCTATCTTTGTTTTATATTTTCCAACTGTATCGTTTGCGAGTATAATTTGGTTCATTCATTTTGTAAATGACAAAATTTAAAGTTATTCGCTTACTGTAAAAAATCATCTAAAAATGAAATAAATATTTTATCATGATGTGATGCGGAGCATTTTGTGTGCATTTTCCCGACATCCACGCGGGCGTAGCCGCTGGCAAAAGCTAGTGGCTTCATAAATGTAATATTATGAAATACTTTCCGGTTAAAATACTTCAGGATGTGGCGGCATAAAGTTTCAGTAAGGAAGTCAAAGCAAATCTCAAAGGAAACCGATTTCCAAACTTATCCACGTAATTAAACTTTGGTCGTGATTATGACAAAGTACACAAATATTCATGACCCCTTAAATGTGGCTGAAAATATATTTAAATAAATGGATCTTTATAATAACCTAGCTGACCCGCCAGACGTTGTCCAGGAGCTAGACCACCACCTCTTAAAGCAGTATTATTTTAATCTTACATGAGTGTGGGAAAGAGATGAAGCTAGACGTCCTGTATAGCTCCATCTCTTTCTCACACTGAAGTAACATTAAAAAATAATACTGCTTTAAGAAGTGGTGGTTGGCCTCCTGATGTCAAAATTTCAATTTCTTTTTTTTTTTTTTCTTGTAAAGCACCCCAGTAAAGAGGAGAATAAAACGAAAAAAAATCAGTCAAGCCGTTTTCAAGTTATGGTGTGACCAAGGGAAATAGGGTTTCATTTTTGTATCACACTATTATTATAAACGCGAAAGTTTGTGTCTGTTTGTGTGTTTGTTACTTCTTCACGTACAAACGGCTCGACCAATTTTGATAAAATTTGGTATGGAGGTACCTGACACCCTGGATTAACACAGAGACTTTACTTTTTAACCGACTTCAAAAACAGGAGGAGGTTCTCAATTCGGTTGTATGTTTTTTTTTTATGTTTGTTACCTCAGAACTCCGTCATTTATAAACCGATTTGGAAAATTCTTTTCTTATTTGAAAGGATATACTTCCAGATTGGTCGATATCTCCGTCAACATAAAACTACGCCTTCTAAACTTCTGACACGGCTTAGCGCGACGTATACCTATTTGCCTTTTTGGAAAGATTTATTTGAAATGGTATAGGTAATTAGGTACTCCTGAGATGGTCGCATATAAATATTTTCAAGTTTTGATGGCTTTTGAGTTAGCTTCAATAATTTAATACGTATTTTTGCCACATAGTTTATGTGAATGATGCTCTAATTTACTTTGCAGAGTGTTATTCGAATTTGTGTGGGTTAGGCACCACTAAAAAGTGAAAAATAAAAACTTTTTATAAAAAAAAAAACAACGACTCCCAAAAAAAA
This sequence comes from Cosmia pyralina, assembly GCA_946251885.1. NCBI lineage: Eukaryota > Metazoa > Arthropoda > Insecta > Lepidoptera > Noctuidae > Cosmia > Cosmia pyralina. The sequence continues at coordinate 15,050,985 of OX276342.1, read as the reverse complement.
AACGCTACAAAGCGAAAAAACTTTAATTTCGGAAGTCGGTGGCAAAAAACGAAACTCAAAAACCAAAGACACCGACTTCCGAAATTAAAGTTTTTTCGCTTTGTAGTGTTTTTTTTGGGAGTCGGTTGTTTTTTTTTTTTTTGAAAATAATTTTATCCCGGTGAAACCACGGGCCGCAGCTAGTATAATATAGATTAGCTTTCCTCCACGGCTTGCCCGCGCCGAAGTCAGAAATTGTGCCACGGGGATAAAAAGTATCCCATGTACCCAGCGGAGTTATTGCGTAACACACTTACAGTACCTAGTAATCGGTTTAATTTTGACAGTTCAACACCATTCATTGCGTTATTTACGTTGTTGAGCAGACAAATTTGTCGAACATATGAAGCAATGGATTAACAATAAACTTCAAAATAATTCAGATTATGTCTGTCTTAGTGTATCCTTGTATCACATTCAAATCTAGTCGGCCGTTAGTCGACGTTCGCATTGAGCCGACTTCGAGAATCCAACAGAGTGCATCCCAGCGCGTCGAAAAAACACACTGTTGGATTTTCAACCATGTTGCAATAATGTTGTTAATGTTTGGAATTTCATAGTGATCAGAATATTTTTATGTTTTTTACAAATAAAATTGTAATTAAATGTTATTTTCGACTTGCCGATGGAAAGATATACCTCTTCGCTCTATACTTGCGGTCTGACTTTTTGTTTTACAAGTTATAATTGCACAACACGGCATTTTAAAGCAGAGCTCTGTTCTCCGAAGTAGTCCGAAGCACACTAAACGCAGTGAATGAATGAATTGGTCGAGTTATGATTTTCGAATCATAATTGTGGCGCGCTTGTCACGCCCACATTTCCATTCCAACCTTATTTATCTATTCCGTGGTATACACCACAGTTGGTCCCATATAAAATTGATTAACTTTGCTTTGGTAGTTTTTGAGTTAGCTTCAATAATACGTATTTATTCCCCACTTTTATATGGATGATGTTCTAGTTTGTTTTGCAGGTAGTGGTATTACAATTTGTGTGGGGTAGGTACCACAACTAAAAAGTGTAAAATAAAAACTTTTTTACAAAAAAATACAACCGACTTCCAAAAACAACACTACAAAGTGAAAAATAACTTTAATTTCGGAAGTCAGTGGCAAAAAACGAAAATACATTTAACTAGACACCGACTTCCGAAATTAAAGTTATTTTTCACTTTGTAGTGTTGTTTTTGGAAGTCGGCTGTATTTTTTTGTAAAAAAGTTTTTTTTTTAATGCGAAAGTGAGTTTGTTTGTTTGTGACGCTTTCACGCTGTAATGGCGGAACAGATTTGGCTACTTTTCATCTTGGATCGCAGCTGAAGTCGTGGGTAATAGCTAGCGGACGATGAAGCCAGATAACCAACAGCAAATCCGGAAGCGATTCCACCTTTACTTCTACTACTAGAAAAAACTAAAAAAAAACTAAATACTAAATAAAAATACTAAATTCCGGTTGGTTATTCTTAGAATCATGATTGCATTTTGGAGTCATGATTATATGCATTAGGAGCTCGTGGCTAAATAATAACAGCCATACAGGTCGATCCATCAGGTTAAGCTGCGTTTGCCGGGGTTGGTCCGTGGATGGGTGACCATGTTTACATACCGAGACTCCCCTGTGTTTCGGAAAGCACGTTAAGCCGTTGGTCCCGTCTGTCATTCGTGGATCTTTGACAGTCGTTACGGGTCGTCAGAAGCCCGAAAGTCTGACAACCAGTCTTACCAAGGGGTATCGTATTACCCAGTAATTGGGTTGTGGAGGTCAGATAGACAGTCGCTCCATGTAAAATACTGGTATTCAGCAGCATCCGGTTAGACTGGAAGCCGACCCCAACATACTTGGGAAAAGGCTAGGCAGATTAATTGATTGATTTATAGGCATTTAGGTCGTCACCAATAATAAAACTATACAGACCATCAAATTAAACCACTTTCTACATGGGACCAACATCGTAATCGAAAAGAAATATCAACCGTCCCATACATTTGAGTCGAGTAGTATTGAACCTTTGTACTGGACATCTGATAATTTTTTCTCGATTACGATTTTGGTCCCATGGAGAAAGTTGTTCAGTTTGATGGTCTGTACCATATCCTTAAAGTGTGCTAGCCTTCTATAGGAATGGAGGCTCCATTCCTATAGAAGGCTACCACACTTTCGTAGACTATTCGATCGTTACAATAACATAGTCAATGCCGATGTTATTATGAAAGCCAAGTGTTGACCGCTTGAAACTGACGTTTATATACGTATTCGATGGTAGTTAACGCCAAAATGATATTTAAAAAAATAGTATATTTTGATACAAGTGGAGAATGTTTGTTATTATATTTTCTAACTCAAATGGGGATCCATTTGAGTTAGAAAATTTAATAATATGCCTGCTTCCAATTTTTATTTAATTTAAAATGGGTTTGTTTAGCTTTTCAGTTTTTTACCGTAGTCGGGTTTTTTAGTTTTTTTTAATTACTTTTTTTATGATAATTACTTACTTAGTATACAAAACAATATCTCCGAGAATTCAAAAAAATTACAAAAGTTTTGAGCGTATCGATCCACCTTTTAATTCTTTAAGTACCTATGATCAATCCGTCTCACGCAATGATATTATATGTAAAAAGACGTAGATAGGTTATCGACCCAACATTCGGTGTTCAAAAACGGCATAATTTCGTACGATTAGATGACATGTGGAAGTAGGACGGCATGTCTTAATTATCGGGAGAGAAAAAGAGACAAGACGATGAAAATGTGGCTAATTAGCCAGATTTTGACGTGCCACTTGCGGAGCGTGTGTAACCTATCTACCTCTTTCTACATATAATATCATTGGTCTCACGCATTAAAAACAATGGATTAAAGAAAATAAAATTAATAACCCATTAATGCAAACATCTGGATAGCTACTTGTATAAATTTTCTCATAAACAAAACATAATATTTACCTTCAGAGATATTTAGTTCCAGAAAATACATTATGTTAGGTACAATTCGAAAAAATAACTCATTACAAGTCCAATCTCCTTGTGTCCAATTGTAATTTGTGGCTAGTCGTTAGGCAATATATCATCCAGAATTATAGGATATCGGAAATGAAATTCTCATTTATTCGCCGGTATTTTTCCTAATAAATGAATGTAGAGGTCAATGTACGATATATTTCTATGGTACCAGCCTACCTGCCTACCTCTACGTATAATTGTAACGTCAAGGAAAAAGAGGTGCATCACCTCTTAAAAAAAGAATGCTTAATCAACCTTTTCTCAAACATTCATGGAAATTCGAGCATTATGTTGACAACCTTCTTCGTGATTTAAATCGCAAATGCTGTACGGTGAAATACATCATGCGAGCAGGCGGCTGGCAATGTTAGTATGAAAATCCATTATCTCTCGTGTTTAGCGCCCGAATTAATTATTGTGAAAACCCATAAAATTATCTGTTGTGTAATTTAAAAATGGAACGAACTTTTTACTTCGACACAAGGCAACCAAGGAGGTAACATCAGATTTTATTTAAATTTCGATTTGGCTTGCAAATAGAGCTGTTTAAAGTAAAAAAAAAGAACCTATTGGCGCGTAAAAAATGTCGTTGTTTGTCATTGATTCTGGAATTTATAATTAATTTACATAATTTTAATTTCCGCATAATATTTGAGAAAAGTACTGAACAAAGCCTTGGCCGCAACAAGGCATTAATGGGCTCATGTATGTGTGCCTAGACTTCGCCTCGGCCCATATGTTCACGTTCATCCATCAATGCCCCTTTTGCAGGCCGCGGCAATAATGTATTGTACTTATTAGATACAGAATCTACCATATTGATATATCATGTAACATGGCACAATATTTCGTCAAAAAAGCTGTCCTTGTTTGGTGGCTAATTTCGGTAAGACTCAGTGCGGTGCCAGTCTCACCAACAAAAAATCCAAGATTCTCGCCTTACATAATAAACGGAACTTCTCTAATGAAGTGACTCAACAAAGTTATGGTTCTGGAAACCAGCCCAGTTGACCTTGAACAATTTTAAAATGTAGCATGTGGAATTATTAACGGCAAATTGAATTTGTTTCCGCCGATAGAAGCTGTTTACATTCAGTCCATTTCCACGGCAACTTGCAAGGTACCTAATGGAAAATAAAATGGGCAACGCGAATGTGTAAACACGTCGCTTCCCTTGCCGTTGAGGTTCCGCTTGCCTTGCCTGGCGATCCCCAAATTGGCATAACAATAACAGAGAGCGTTCTAGCGCGTCGAAAAACACACTGTTGGATTTTCAACTCTCGGTGATGAAAATCCAGTGCGCCAGAAAATCGCCGCGATATTTTTACGTCCGTGCGAACGTCGACTTAGGGAAATATTTCCGGCAGCGCGAATGGCAATGGCAATGGCTTTGCCGAATGTAAACGGGGTATTAGGAAAAGCTTAGGAAAAGGGATCATAGATGTCTATGTTCCTAAAAATGTGGTTGAATGTTTTCATTTCTGAATGGAAGAGCAATAATTATTACCAGCCTGTTTATAAGGATGTCTCTTTAGGTTGAATGGTTTCAACAGTTTTCGTGCAAGTACCTACGTACTTTCGAGAGTTACAGTCTGATTAACTGTTGCCCGTAACAGCCATTTGCCTTTTTTGTCCAACTGAGAACTCCGCACAGTAATTTTTGCTATTAGCAGTATGTCTGCGTTTAATGTACCATTTCTTGGACACTAAATATCTTCAAGAGCACTATCTTCAAGAATTACAGCTTGTTTCATTGCGGGTTCCGTACCTCAAAAGGGAAAAATGGAACCCTTATAGGATCACTTCGTAGACCCTTTTTCATAGGAACACGTAGAGGTATCAAGTTGAAATTAATATCAAATACGTAAGTCTATGGTCCCTTAGAGTTCTAAAAAAGTCAAGCTTCTAAGTCAACGCAATAAAAAATACGGCTATTTATGCGACATATTTTGATACTTGCAAGTAAATCAAAACCTATAGGGTACTCCCGTTGACCTAGAATCATGAAATTTGGTAAGGAGCAAGGTTTCACAGCATAAGTAAGGGAAAAAGTCCGAAAATTATTAATTTGTAATTTTATCACATCCATTTTTTTTTTTTTAGGATGACAATTTTAAGTTTATTTTTTGATAAATTATTTTCAACTACGGAACCCTTCATTGTGCGTGGTCCGACACGCACTTGGCCGGTTTTTTTTTACATAAATAAGTAATTTAATATTTATTCATTTAATATTTATTTACTAAAATAAAGTTCATAGATGACTGGAGCGTTATAAACGCTAGTTTTTTATTTAACAGCAATTTGAAGAAAATAACAGCGAAAAACATTGAAAAAGTGCAAAAGTGTGGTTACTTTCTTTACTCTTTCACTTAAAGAAAAAGACAGAGACAAAGGCAAACGCTCCGTGCGGAAGGAAACTTAAATGGAAGGTAACCATTTAAACAAAAATAAAGAAATGTTCATGACAACATAATTTTCCGTAGCTGTGTAGGTACTCACAGATGTAATTTCCAAACTCGAAGTCATTTTGGTAATGTGATATTAAATCAAGATTCTTAAAGTACAAAAAGTATTTTTTAGGTACAAGTATATTTCAGTTTTGATATTCTGAATTAATTATTCTGGGAATGTAATATCATTAGTTTTATTTAGCTGTTTTTAGCGGTAATTATATGAGGTTTCATAAATCTCTTTTTAATGATCAGTAACGTCCGTGCCTCGGAAAGCACGCTAAACCGTTGGTTCCGATTGTCATTCGTGGATCTTTGACAGTCGTTACGAGTCATCAGAAGCCCGAAAGTCTGACAATCAGTCTTAGCAAGGGGTATAATATGGTATTACCCAGTTAGTGGGTTGTGGAGGCCAAATAGGCAGTCGCTCCATGTCAAATACTGGTATTACAGCTGCATCCGACTGGACTGGAAGCCGACCCCAACATAGTTGGGAAAAGGTTAGACAGATTGATTACTGCCAAACCTGTCTGACCTGTAGATACTGGTCTGTAAACCGGCCTTAAGACTAAATAAATATATAAAGAATTAAGTGAAAAAAAAAACAATATTTGATTGAAAGCTCTGTGTTATGGATTAAAAAATCGTTTTAAAATGCAAATTATAACCGAGGGAGGAGGATTTTATGCATGAATATTAATTGTAACAGAATGTGTGCGCACTGGACGGTTACGACATGAGAGAATTTTTTCATGCAAATGAAGTGCTATCATACAATTTTTGTAAAACCAGACGCAGACCAAAACTGATTCAGCTTCTACTTCTGGTGTTTTTACTAACTGCATCGTAAATTAGCCTAAACTATACTCTTGTTTATTTCAAGCAGCTAATACTCCAAAACCCAATCCAAGACCCCTATAATAAACGTGTGACATTACAAAAAGAACTTTCTGGTATCAACAGACTCCCCCCTCTTCGTCGTCTTGGATACAGGGCACAGTCGAAAGGCGAAAGCGTCAGGGTAGCCCGCGAAATTCAAAATTTCTTACTTTACACTTACTTTACTTTTTTTTACTTTCATTTTTTACTTTTTTTTTTTTTTTTTTTTTTTTTTTTTTACATATTTGTTACGGTAGCGAATCATACTTTAATCAACATACAACCTAAGACTGACTTACAAATTGCAAAAGATAGATAGATAGATAAAACATTTATTTGGTGCAAAAGATATAGCACAACACACAAAAGCACAATTAATTAAATCAATATAAGAACAAGGTGCCAATAATGAAAACAAAAAACAAAAAAAGAAAAGAAAAACGTACATAAACAAAAAAAAAAAATTAAAAGAAAAAAAAATTAAAAAACAAAAAAACGTAAGAAAATTTGAATTTCGCGGGCTGTCCTGGCGCTTCCCCCTTAAGTGTCCCGACGAGAGCCCGAGCTGCTTACGAAGTTCGCCGAACTTCGTAAGCAGCTCGGGCTTCGTCGGACGACTGTATGACTGTGCTATAGGTTTAATTTCATTTTAACGAGTTTCACCGAAGGTTACTCGGTGTAAAAATCAAACTAAAAGCAGGTTCTACTTACGCATTAAATAAATTAAAGCTATATGTAAAGTTAATAAAATTGTCTTTTGCACAAAAGACAATTTTATTAACTTTATAGCTCCCTTGACCAACGATCAACTTTTAAAACGTGCGTAGCGTATGAAAACGCCCACAGTTCTTTATTTTTCTTTGACTTTATACCCTGAAGAGCAATAAAAGTTAAACTACGTCGTCTAGAGGGAAACATTCTCGAGGTAAACTTTCTAAATCAATCAATCTGCCTAGCCTTTTCCCAACTATGTTGTGGTCGGCTTGCAGTCTAACCGGATGCAACTGAATACCTACGAGTATTTTACGTGGAGCGACTGCCTATCTGACCTCCACAACCCAATTACTGGGTAATACGATACCCCTTGGTATAAAGACTGGTTGTCAGAGTTTCGGGCTACTGACGACCCGTAACGACTGTCAAAGATCCACGAATGACAGCCGGGACCTACGGCTTAATATGCTTTCCGAGGCACTGAGGGGTCTCGGTATGTAAAGATGGTCACCCATCCACGGAGCAACCCCGGCAAGCGTGGCTTAACCTGATGGATCGACCCGTACGGCTGTTGTTACTTAGCCACGAGCTCCTCTTTCTAAAACAAACGCAAATATTACGCAACATTCTGAAATAATGTTCCTGTAAGTATGATGTAGGTATGACATGTCATGACAAGAATGGATTACCACGGTGTTGTGAGTTTGCAGTTTGTGTCTTTTAAATTTACCCGAAAACTCGTGTGGCTCTATTGTTTGATGTTGTTATAAAGTTGAAAATGGCATAATAAAATCGAGATCCTATCTATAGTACACACGTGTGTTCCAACTTGCGTTAATAACACTGCTGTAACAACCGTAGTATAATAATGTATCATGCGGTGAACCACTTTTCAACCTTATTTCCTTAGTAGTAAGGTCGAAAAGTGGTTCAAGTTGTACAAGACATCACAGACAGGCAAAGACATTAAATATTACTTAACAATAGACGGGACATAGCGAACAAAATCGTAATCCGATACTTATGACCAGTGGACAAAAGTCTACGCCTACATAAGTCATGTCACATGCGTGATGACAATTGACAATGCGTGTCTACCAAAAGTCTAGGTCTACACATGCAATGATGTATTACTACGTCATTGGATACATAGGATCACAGTTTTTCTATGACATTTCTTGTGATAGCCTCTCTATATTACTTATCTTTAATCCCTATGCAGACAGGCAATTTAAAAATCCGGAGTCATACGTCATGTTAGCATAAATCGAACAGATCAAGAGTGACTCCGGATTTTTAATTTGTCTGTCTGGTGATGTCTTGTTTATACCTAACTAATAAAAACACATTTCTATTGTGTTATCAATAAACTCAGCTCAAAAATTATTATCTGTTTTTGAGATAGATAAATGCCACAACAAAAATGTGTTTCTAAAATTAGGTAGGTACATATATTATTTACTAGTTCGCTAATTGATTACATTTTTCAAAAATCATCTTTTAAAAATTTGGTCCCGTCTGAAATCTGAACGAGAGGGGTGACAAAACGCAACTAGATACCATACCATATTTTTTTTTCGGTAACACTACATCCGCTATAAGCCACCATGTTCGATTTTACTTTAGCAATAAGGTCTTATTACTTAGTAATAAGGTCGAAAACTGGCTCACCGCAAATATCCGCGGTTGTACCTGCCCGTATTATAATGCCCGTTTTCATGACCACATTGTTTACGCATTCATTTAGGTGATGCGTCCACCTAAATTAATGCCTAAACAAAAGCGCGTGTTCTCTACGCTCAGATCAGCTCCAAAGGTTGAAAATGGGCATAATTATGTTTATCAGCTATGTGGCTATGGTGTACCATAGCTAGGGCTGCCATCAACTAAATTACGGACCCAGGGCAAAAACTTCAAAAACCCCGAACTTTTGGGAGAAATGAAGAGTTTTCCCCGGACTCCCTCGAATAAAAAGTCACAATAAAATAAAAACATAGTTCTCATATTTTTATTTATTTATAGAAAATCAATTTAAACTTAAACGGGTATATTTGCCGCACCGAAATTTTAACTATGAAATGCTGAAATTTATTGCAAATCATACCATTATCCAAGTTAATTGGATTTCCCCTGACATACACACTTTTTAAAAACCCCGCCCGGACGCTACCCGGACGCCCTTCAAACTAGGGCAAATCCGGGGAAACCCGGACGGATGACAGCCCTAACCATAGTTGTTATACATAATATGCCTATCTGAGCAAAATATAATATAAGTATTTTTTTTTTGTCATTTTAGCATGCGTCTAACGCATTTAGGGATGGAAACCCTGCCAAAAGTTTAGTTTATATTTGAAGCCATCAAATTATTTAAAAAACCTTCTAGTGCGTGTCGGACCACGCACAGTAAATAAAAGAAATAATAAATATAATAGAAGGATTCCGTAATTGAAAAGAATTTATCCCAAAAACAAACATAACATTGTAGTTGAAAAACATGTTCTCCCATACATTGATATACGTCACGGCCTATTCTGCAACTGAAAATTTAAGTTCGTCATATCAAAAAAAATGGTTATGTGATTAATTTACAAATTAACGATTTTCGAACTTCCCTACTGGTTTTGATTCACTCGGGAGTATCAAAATATGTGGCATAAATGGCCGTATTTTTTTATTGCGTTGACTTAGAAGCTTGATTTTTTTAGAGCTCCAAGGGACCATAGTCTTACTATTTGATATTAATTTCAGCTTGATACCTCGACGCGTTCCTGAGAAAAAGGGTCTTGACCGACTGATAGACAGACGCACAACGAAGTGATCCTACAAGGGTTCCGTTTTATCCTTTTGAGGTACGGAACCCTAAAAAAGGTCAAGCACGTGCTACGTTCTTCGTCTTTTTTTTTGCTTTTCACGGCTCGAGGCTACACATACTCGTAATTCTCAAGCTTACATACTAGAATATTAATGCGTGTCTCTGATGCGACAAGTATGAGGTTGTTAAGACCGTCAAGTCGGAAATATGATTCACAATCTCACAGGAACATTCCACGTTATTTTGTTGATTCATTCAAATCATATTCTCTAAAACCACACGCCTCGTCTCACCCTGGAGGATACCCAAACTTGGAAAGAAACGAATGTAAATACCTATAAGAGTATAACTGAGTACTTGTTTCCAGCTCGGTAGGGCTGATTCAACGACCTACATGAAATAAGCTGCGGAATTCATGCTATTCGAACGGAACCCATTTGAATCAAATCAAATCAAATCAAATAATTTATTTGCATAATACATGTTATAAAGGTGTTACAGATATAGGAAGTACATTGTATTATAACCTACTGAGGTGTGCAAATTAATTTATTACGTTACATAACAACATTAAATAAATACATTTTAAATTGAGTTACATAAAAAATAGAATGTCAAATTAAAAAGAAAATATAATCAAAATTACAATAATCACTATATTTGTGGTGCCATTTCAGATAAGATCAGTCATTTTTCATTTAGATAATCATTAATTGAATAGTAACATTTTGCAACCAGGAATTTATGTAAAAATAATTTGAATTGGCCCATTTTGTGTAGGTCTGTGATACTTTTTGGCAACTTATTGTATATTTTGAGTGCCATTGCCATTGCCATGGTGAACTGCTTGTAATTGTTCCATTACTTGTATCAACGACCCAACGTAGAGGAAAGATGCTTAATACAGATAATAAGTTTCTTTTGTCGAATTATCGAACTAACCTTACAAAGAATGATAGAAGTTTCAGTTTTCCATTTGAGCCGCAAGATCTTGGACTTTCTTCCGGAGCGAAGCGAAATTAATTCTTAAGTTAACGTACAGACGCACTTTTCGCAAAAGACAGGGTGTAAATGTAAACAGTAGCAATCTTTTAAGGGGTCATTGTACTCATCATTATGAACAACTTTTATTATGGGACCAAACCTAAAATCGCGAAAAAAAAAAACAGCTGTTCCCTACATTTTGACGAGTTATGCGAACATAAATGTAGGGAACAGCTGTTTTTTTTTCGCGATTTGGGAGTTGGTGTGTAGGTACTGCAATATTGTAGGTATTTTGTGTGTTTAGATGTGAGGTGGGGTCACTATCTCTTTGTTTGGTCAGTTACACTTTTTTTGACGTATACACAGGGTGTAAGTGTAAACAGTGGCAATCTTTTAAGGGGTCATTGTAATCAACATTATGAACAACTTTTATTATGGGAGCAAACCTAAAATCGCGAAAAAAAAATCTGCTGTTTGCATTTTATGTTCGCATAATTCGTCAAAATGCAGGGAACAGCCGATTCTTTTTTCGCGATTTCAGGTTTGGTCCCATAATAAAAGTTGTTCATAACGATGAGTACAATGACCCCTTAAAAGATTGCCACTGTTTACACTTACAGCCTGTATATTACGTCAAAAAAAGAGTAACAGACCAAACATTGAGATAGTGACCCCACCTCACATCTAAACACACAAAATACCTACAATATTGCAGTACCTACACACCAACTCCCAATTTGCGTGGAATATCGTAGTTACCAAGCTGTTACCGAGTTATCCCTTTCTTTTCTCACATGTAACTCACATGCATCAGCAAGTTTATCTCGAGTTGCTAAACTTTTGAAGTCATTAAAGACACGTCTTCGTTCAACTTCAAATATAAATTCTTGAACTGTTTTGAACCGACGACTTCAGACAACCGAAGGAAACCGACTCCTCGATTTGGAACATATGTTTGTGTGTTTTCTGTTGTATGATACCAAGACACCAATTAGTCTTTAGCTAACTGTAGGTATGTGAAGAAGAGTGGGAATATCCTCCTGGTGGTATGAGGACTAAAACAACTCGTATAACTTTCAACAATGGTGGACTGTATTACGATTTTCTACATGGAATTCAAGGACTAACGGTAAATTGATTGACAATGGCGAGAGATTAACGTAAGTATGTACGTGGTCGCTCAGTAGCACGGACGATCACGCAGTAGCGAGCCGGCCGGTGCGCGCCCGCTGCTCGAGGGCCCCTCCGCGACCGCAGCCTCCGCCCGCAGTCGCCCGGCGCGGCGTGATATTCTCGACCATAGAAATATAAAAAACAGGAGAAGTGGCATGGGGGCGTGCCTGTGTCCACGCGTTATGCGCACGCTGTGCCTTTACTCGCCAAATGGCCGTCTCCGCGAACTAGTACGCTTTCGACCGTGGTCACGATAAATTATAAAAATGCCGTGTTGTTCAGTGGTTTCCTGCAAAAACCGAAGTGATATTAAAAACTTTGTATCTCACGGAATCACTTACCATATGTAAGTAAAAGTATTTTACTGTATTTATCTTTAAAATCATAAAAAACAACAAATCGTAAAATATTTCTTGCTTTTACTACGTTATTTTTGTTTTCAAATATCGCAGCGGCTGTACTATTTTTGCAGCAAATACATGGCTCCTTAACCACTACCTTAAGTATGTCGCTAAGCGACTGGACAAGCAATGTAAAAATAACAAAACGATACTTTATTTACGCGGAGCGTCGCATAGTACAGCCGCTGTGTCTCGCGGCGAGATAGTGATGAGGTTAAGATCCACTAAAGTAGGCTATCGATAATAATGTCGATTGCCCAACGAATATTATATTGCTATTATAGTTTATTTTTCAATTTGTCAACCGTTTTAGCCCGTTGAAACACTTGAAAAGATGACGTTTAAGTACGGTTGGAAAACCTTTGAGAATGTAAAATAATCTTTTTTACTGTTTTTGATTATTTTACCTAGTTGAGAAATGCATAACCAACGGTCGTAAAGTAAGTTTATTAATGTTTAGGTGGAGTGTTTTTGGGTTTAAATTATCGCATCTTCGTGCTATTTCCTTACTTTTTTTTTGGTTTTGGTATTTTACTTCCGCTAAAGTCTTTAACTATGCACCACAAGATTCGAATTCGTTGTAGTAATCGGTATGGTTCAGATAAAATATTAGTGATTTTTGCTTAAAATAAGTCAACATATTCATGCTATTTATTTGTTATGCATGAGTATGGCATGTGTTTGTTTCATATATTTAACTATTTCTTAACTAAGGGTTTTTTTTTAAAAACAAAAGCCTATTCGCCTGTTGCCTGCTACCTGCTTACTCATCGTGAGGTTAAGAAGTATAGACCGCGCGGAACTAGTTGACCGCGCCTTAGGTATGTGAGCGGTGGGATGGAGGAGCGGGGGCGCATTACTCAGTACGTGCGTTGCGAACCGCCGCCTCACCCCTGTCTCAGCGGCCAACTAGTTCCTAGACTATAGACTATAGCTTAAGATACTTATTATGTAAATGATAAATAAGTTCTTATAGTACCTTTTTAGCTTCCCAAAAGATACAAATACAAAAAAAGAATGGATTGATGCCACAGGAAGGCCACCTAATTGGTTCCCAACAAATTATAGCACCATATGCTCAATTCACTTTAAGGCAGAAATGTTCCAGTCTCTAAAGAAAACTCGCAGGCTTTTTGAATGGGCAATCCCAAAATTAAGAGTACGTCAAGTACTGAACAAATACCTCCACTTTACAGGTCAGTGAGTAAACACATCATAACAGGGTTCAACAATTCCTATGGTTTCACAGCCTAAACCAACTTAACCGGATTGTTTTAATTTATCGATTCGTGTTTTTTTTTTTAATATACATTTTTTTTTAATTTAAAATATATAATACTTTCTGGACATATCATTTTTTATTTTATTTTCAGGACCCCAAATTTTTCTTGTACTAATAAATGGAAGTATCGATAACTTTCCGATTTAGTCAATCACTAGCGTATATGTAAAATAAATTGCTTTTTGCACAACACAATAATAGCGCCAGATGTTTTTGTGTGAGTAAGTTGTACGGTGCATGGTAAATGCACGCTGTGTGTGACGAGTTAAGGTTTATAATTGATTGTGTAGTATGTTCTGATTTATGATTTGCAAGTGTGTGCGCGACTTTGTATCTATTGCTTTTATTGAACTACATGTGTAGTAGTGGCGCGGTGGTGGGGCCAACCTAGCGACATCGGGTTCTGATACATTTTCAACTACCGGGCATATCTCCTTCTATCATATATCTATGTTCTCGACAGTATGTATTAAAAAAATTTGCTTTGGTTTTTTTTAATCATATCTACTGTGATTTTCATGAGATGTGGTTTTCCACAACTAGTAATCTATGTCTACAAAAAAGCTTAGTATGCAGACGAGACAAAGAATATTATCGTTACATTATTTTATTGACTACTCATCATGCGCACAAAATGTGTTAAAAATAAGGTGTTGTTATCTATGCTGTATATCGATCTCTTTTGTTGACTAAACCCCAACTTACTGAACAGTGCTATTATATGATACTAGCTTTTGCCCGCGGCTTCGCTCGCGTGGATGTCGGATGACATCCCATGGCAACGTTCATATGGAAAACATAGGCCCGTCCGATATAACTGTGCAAACTCAAATCGCTACGTTATCTTTGCCGTGTATGGTGGGCTTAAAGCTCCCAGTCAGCATAATTTTTTGCGACATCTTCAACAATCATCGTCATATGTTTCAGCCAATCACAAAACCTTAATGAATTACTGAATCACTCCGTCCATTGGTGAAAACAGTATGAAAATCCGTTCCGTACTTTTTGACTTTATCGCAGTCAAACAGACAGACATAAGCGGCGGGGAGACTTTGTTTAGTTAAAATTTATTATGCCAGTCACGCTATAATAACAAATAACTTTTGACCGAGTGTCCACTCGTTCAATATTTAATGGTTGTAATAATTTCGTCGTAAAAACGTCGATTGAATTAATGACTATATGTCAAGATACGAACTATGACTACATTTCCAATCCCTTAAAAAGAGGTAGGTATACAAAAACTTGAATATTAGCTATTTGTGAATTTTAAAATCAATCCCTATTGTATGGTGTTAGGGGATGGTTTTTCAAAATCGTTGTAGGTACCACATGTTTATTTACTTCCTACCAAAAGCATAAATTTGAATTTTCATATCCCTAACATAAGAAATGCTGGGTTTCCCATAGTAACTTTCATCCCCTATATCTCCCCCTGTAGGATTATATTCTAAGACAAAAAGTAGCCTATGTCCTTTCCCAGGACACTATCTATAGCCTTGCCAAATTTTATCGAAATCCGTGCAGTTATGTGAAATTTAAAATCAACCCCTATTTTACCCCCTTAGGGGATGATTTTTCAAAAACGCTTAACCGCATATTTCTTTATTTCCTACAAAAAGCATAAATTTGAATTTTCATATTCCTAACTTAAGAAATGCTGGGTTTCCCATACAAACTTTCATCCCCTATATCACCCCCTGTAGGATTCTTTTTGAGAAAAAAAAATATAGCCTATGTCCTTTCCCAGGATGTCATCTATAGCCATGCCAAATTTTATTGAAATCCGTTCAGTGGTTTAGGCGTGAAAAGGTAACAGACAGACAGACAGACAGAGTTACTTTCAAATTTATAATATTAATATAAGTATGGATACTTTGATGACTTATCGAACCATCATTATCATCCACAGCCCGACCCTCTCTTTGGCGGTGTCAATATCTACGCTCCTGTGCCAGATCCACCAAAGTTGGACCCAAAATGGCAGTAATGCCATTTGCCACACCAATCGAATACATACGATTTTTTCATTTTATGAAAATAAAATTTTTGTTTTTCAGATTCCGGTAAAATATTGTTGGATTCTGCGTTCTGCGTCTCCAATTCTAGAACTTATATTCTTCTTCTTCGTGCCTGCTATTCTTATTCTCTGCTGATACCTATGCGAGAATGGGGTAAAAAAGTCATATAAAGTACACATTGTTAGTATTTCCGGCAGCGTCTGGAGACGGCCTGTACTATACTGTGTACGCTGTAGCATGGTGCAGGTGACATTACACGAACTGTTCCTTTTCACTTTTGAACGTTACCACGATTTACAATCATGATTCAATATTTTAGCTACACCCTAAATATCATAGTCGTAAAATACGGAATCAATAATACTGTAATAAATTAAATAAATTTACCCTGCCAAAATGTTATTGTCAACAAATAAAATCAAATTGAAAGAAAAATGAAGCAAAGTATAATTCGTCTAACGTAACGCCATCGACATGTTTAGTGATGTGTTGCTATGATGGGTTTTTATCGATAGTCGACATTTTTTATAGAAAAAGAAGTTTACTGTGAATGAATGAAATGTGTTGACAATTCGTCTCTAGCAGCCTGTGCTAGCAGCAGCCGCTGAGTTATCTCTGTGCTTTATCATCCCAAACTCATCACAAACATTTGATAAACCCTTTTTAAATACTTGAAAATGCCAGGTCTACATAGCCCCTAGCTAGGCTATCCTTATCATTTTCATGTCAATCATGTGTTCAAGGGATTTGGAGTACATAGTGTGGTGATCTGAATTACGGAGTTGATTCCGGAATAAGACTATAGTCTTTTAATAAAGGTGTTCCAAAGCAACGGTACTGAAAAGTCTTATTAGCAAATATTTTGACTTTAAAAAGACTAGGTATATCATCATTATGACTTTTTTTCATATAAAATACTGATATTCAGCTGCATCCGGTTGGACTGGAAGCCAACCCCAACATAGTTGGGAAAAGGCTGGGCAGATGATGACTACCTACATACGTATCTTTGCCAAAAAGTTAGAACGAAAATCATAACGCTGCCATCGGTCAATACTTGTTATCTAAACAATTTCTCAGTGGTTAGGTTAAGATAGTAACGTCCTCAACTTTCTGCGAAAGACGAGAACGTTCACATAATGACCTTGGCCATTATGTAGAACGATATTTTATTATACCGAAAAAAAAATTATGGATCAAATTGAAACACTATCTCATCACACACAGTTATTTTATTCAGAGAACAAGCATCAGTTTTCCATTACGTGGCATATAGGGTGCTTGTCTCGTTCCGCCTCAGTGAACATTCGTTGTAAAATGAATTTCCCTAGTATTGTATATGTAATTTGTCAGTTTCCGACATTCTAACAAGATTCCTGAATTGTCTGTTCACAACTGCTTAAGTTACATTGAACTTCTATTTGGGCAAATTCTGGAACAATAGAGGAACCAATATGTTTCACGCTGTACAGGTCGCTGAACTAGTCTAAGTGAAACACCAACTTGAATCAGTATCACGCAATTACTCGTACGGCGGTCGGGCGAGAAGTGCGGCAAGCGATACGCTTCCCCCACTCCCCACTACCGGTCGTCCCACCAGTATGCGTTTGTATTTATTGTACATTACACACGCTATATGGGGTGACTGGTAATTAGTGACCGATACTTAAACACATGATTGTGCTCATGATAACAAACAACTTTTATTATCGCGAAAAAAAAAATCTGCTGGTCCCTACATTTTGACGAGTTATGCGAACATGAATGTATGGGATAGCTGATTTTTTTTTCGCGATTTCAGGTTTGCTCCCATAGTAAAAGTTACTTGTTATTATGAGTATAATCATATGTTTAAGTACCAGTCACCCTATATATAGAGATGATTGCTGTATGTTATTTGGTATTCGATTAATACCTACTAGATGTGATTAGATTGGTTCGGTTTGTAGTGACTTCGGTGGTAAGATAAAGGTAATTTTATTTTGCAAATATGGGTACCAGTATAGGATAAGAAAAAGTAGAGAGGTGTCAAGGGACACCCGGATGGAACGAAGTTCCTTTCGATTAATTAGTGAAGGAATTGTAATATTTTTTTCTTTTTTTAAGTTATAATAATATTTTTTTTATTATTAACAAATATAATGTAATATAAACTTAATCTTTCTATAAGAGAGAGAGAGAGAGACAGACAGAGAAACATGCGCACGTCGCACAGCTTACAATAGCGTAAGCTATAGTAATATAGCAAAAAGTGTCATTACAACTTTTCGTGAGATTTTTTTCCGTCTAGCCCCCTTTCCCAACGCGCGATAAGGAACTTCGTTCCAAAAATTATAACAAGTTCAGCCATATTTTTAACCGACTTCAAAAAAGGAGGTTCTGTATTCGCCCCTTATGTATGTATGTATGCATGTATGTATGATGTACGTGTGTATGTATGTATGTATCTTTGTCCGCGATTTTCTCAAAAACTAATGAACTAATTTCGATGATTCCTTCACTATCGTAATTTACATACTTCCAGAAAGGTTCTAGTATATAATACATTATGTAATTATTCTTATGAACGAAGTTATATGCATAAATGCACTGTATCTCCGGCATTTCTAAGCGGATTTTTGATGATTCTGTTTTTCGTTCGACTTGGGCTACCTACTTATGTAATTGTAGATTCAACTAAAAATGGAAAAATAAATTTACTTTAAAAAAAGTAAAAACCGACTTCAAAACAAAAAAACTAATAAAATAACTTTCATAAAACACTTAACAGCTTCTGAAGTCGGTGTCTTCAATTCTTCAATGCACTTTAGCTGGACACCGACTTCAGAAGCTGTTATGTGTTTTATGAAAGTTATTTTATTCGTTTTTGGTTTTGACGTCGGTTTTTACTTTTTTTAAAGTAAATTTTACCATGTAAGCATGCAAAAGATACACCAAAAATACACTAACTTAAAAATACTTCTCATTCAGGAACTCACTTTCACCACTAAAAAGCTTCGGAGCCTTTTTTTAAATAAAGAAAGCAGTACTTTTTAAAGATTACTGGAGCCATGCAGTAGACATTTTTGCGCATAAGTGCTGTCTTGGCTGATATAATACGCTGTTATCTAGTCTATTACGGGGAACTACGTCGGCTAGACGCCTAAAACGACTCGGGTTTATCTTCATAAACACAGTTACTTCTAGTATTTTCAGACAAGGTAATGTTAATATTTTTGTACGCAGCTATTCGTGGTTTTAAGTTTAAACCTCGCTCGAATGCTTCTTTTTTGTGCCTTGAAGGCGGTTTCTTTTTCAGTGGAATTTCCCTAAAATATGATACGATACCGTGCGATAATAAGTAGTAAGAAGAGCATCCGTGTTTGTTATACTCGTAGATAAAGTGTGACGAGCGTATGCAGAGTTGCTAGTTTTGTTTCATGAAATATTAATGTGTGATTTCCAATTATTTTTTTAATCTATTTCGAGTCTTTGTACTTTCAACTTCTTCTAGGACAAAAAATATTATGTTAGTCTATTTATTTTTAGGGTTCCGTACCTCAAAAGGAAAAAAAACGGAACCCTTCCAAAACTAATGAACCAATTAAGTTGAAATTTGGTACACATATGAACTTCTGTGACCCAATCACGGACGGGTAAAGTAAATAAATGAATTTTGAATATGGGGGTCACTTTTAGGGGGCAAATAAGAAAATATAAAAAAAGGTTTTGCAAACTATACCGTGTGACATATCAGATGAAAGGGCTTACTATGAGGATCTCAAATATATTTTATTTATACTTTTAAAATAAATTGTTTTAAAGTTATTTTAAGAAAATAGACATAAATTGACCATTCCCCCCACTTATCTCCGAAACTACTTAACCTAAAATTTTGAAAAAAATACAGAATATAGTTCTATAACCTGTAGATTACACGAAATAAAAATAGAAAGAAGAAGAAGTCTGTGGTCTTAAAAGAACATGGTAAATCTCTCAATATTGTGGGTACAAACATATTTACAGTTGGAATGTATGGGAGAACATGTTTTTCAACTACAATGTTAAGTTTGTTCTTGTGATAAATTCATCCCAAGTATGGAACCCTTCATTGTGCACGGTCCGACATGCACTTGGCCGGTTTTTATGAACCTCTGTATTAAATGTCTGTGGAACTAAACGGCTTTATAAAGGGTGCATCAGAAAGGTGTGGTCAAACTTAAGTGTGTGGTAAAGACCATCAAAATGAACAACTTTTTCCATTGGGCCAACATCATCATCGAGAAAAATTATCAGCCGTCCCATACATTTGGGTCGAGTAGGTAGGTATTGAAGTTTTGTACGGAACAGATGATATTTTGTTTCAATACACTTCCTCGAAAACTGTTTCATATCGCACTGCGATTAGGTTCACAATGCAATATACACTTCTGGACACATCTTTTGGCCCACCTTGTATTTTCAGTTTCGTTTGGTCCTAGCTAAAATTTTATATTAGGTCGAGCAAAAAGTTTTTATGCAGTTTTGAACCTGGCACATTCACAATTTCATTCAATAGTCTTTTTTTGAATTTCAAACACAGAATTTAAAGAAACAAAAGACAATTTGGAGCCTGTTTGTTGATATCAAACAATCGAATACTAAGAAAACTTGGTTTTATTGGTTTACTTAGATTTAATTCTTGAAAAAGTGATTGATATCTTTGGTTTTGCAACAAACATTACTTATTCTTAACATTAAGGTGAGGTTCTATCAATAATCTATGGATACTTCACCTGAAGTCGCCGCCCAAGCTGTGGCACTTATTCAGGCCGGACACAGCCAAAGAAACGTGAGTGCTCAACTTAATTTAAGTCGATCTGCGGTCCGAAATGTTTATCGGAGGTACCTAGAGACTGGCGGCTTTGTTCGTCGCCAAGGAAGGCCACGATCTCGGGTCACAACTGAAAGGCAGGATCGATTCATCGTGACGACCAGCTTGAGAAATCGTCACCTTACCTCCATTGAGATACAAAACCAAATTCGCGACTTCCACGGAGTATCTGTGAGCGCTCGAACTGTTCGGAGAAGGTTAAAAGAACGCGATATGGTACCACACAAGCCAGCTAATGGCCCCAAACTAACGCGAGCCCACCGAACAGCGCGCCTTCATTTCGCACGCAGTCATTTAAATTGGACACAGCAAGATTGGAGCCGTGTACTCTTTTTTGATGAGTCTAAAATTGTGTTACATGGCAATGATGGAAGGAAGAAGGTCTACCGACGTAAGGGAGAGCGTTTCGCACAATGCTGCTTTGAAGAGAGGGTTGCTTATGGCGGTGGCTCATGGACTGTCTGGGGCGGTATATCCGCGAGCGGCAAAACTCAACTTGAGGTTGTTACAGGACCACGGCTGCCAACATTAAATACTGAAAGGTACATTCGTGAGTGCTTAGAACCTCACGTGATACCATACGCGGACTATGTGGGCCCAAATTTCCTTTTTATGCATGATAATGCAAGAGCCCATGCGGCCGGCATCGTCAGGGAATATCTTCGGGATGTGAACATCACAGTTATGGACTGGCCAGCCAGAAGCCCAGACATGAACCCCATTGAGCACATGTGGGACGAGCTAAAAAGACGTGTTAGGGCTCGTCAGCCAGTTGCCCAGACGATGCAGGAGTTGAAAACTGCCATAGAAGAGGAATGGGAGATGATCCCTCAAAATTTCATAGAGCGGTTGATAAACTCTATGCCTAATCGTATGAGAGCTGTGGTAGATGCCCATGGAGGCAACACGCGTTATTAAATTAAACCTTTATTTGATAAAACATGTTTTTTATTCAAAAATCAATTGCCTTTAACAAGGCGCATATCCGACTTGTTAGGCGTAGCTCCATGTCGTATGGTATTCTGAATTCAAATTAAAAACAATACGATCGAAAAAGATGGTAAAATGTATCAGGTTTAAAACTGCATCAACAGTTTTTGTTCAATCTAGCAATCATATTTCGGTAGGGGCCATCGAAACCTAAACTCTAAGGTGGGCCAATAGATGTGTCCAGAAGTGTATTATATTTCACACGCGTGCGATTTTTCATTTTCCAACACGTGTGCGGGAACAAAAATTGCCACAGATAACTTATACCTATACGTAGTCCAAATTGGTTCAAAGCATCTCTATTCGGAGGTGAATGTTGTTTTTTTAATCTTGGCAAAGAGTTAAGCGTAATATTTTTTTAATACTTAAATAATGTTTATAAATAGAATATCATCAAAAACCATGATTATTACAATAAAAAAAAAACCTATATGAACAAATTAATATTTATTTGTGTTCTAAACTCAAAAATATTTGAATTTTCTATTTTTCATATTAGGCTGTCTATCGCCTTTATACCTTTGCTTCTCCTTCAACCTGGCGAAAGTAAAGCGCGGAAAAAAAGACAATTTAAATCATAGTTTCCTAATAATTCATGACGAAAATATTTTTCGTTATTTTATTTTATTTCTGCAAAAGTGTATTGAAAAACGTCGTTTGATACACGTGGACTTTTGTTATTACACTTGTATCAAAATGTACTATTCTCGATTACGATGTTGGTTCCATGGAGAAAGTTATTCAGTTTGATGGAGTGTACCACCTTTACATTTGCCCACACCTTTCTGATACACCTTGTGTAATGCAAATTATTCATCTAATTATGAGTGTTTTGCTTATAAGTACTTACAGTCGTACCAACTTATCTGTGAACTGAAAGAGGACGGCACCGTCTCGATTCAGTGTTGCTAATTAATATAGATGCCCAAAATTGAGTAAGTTTTGAAGAAGGACATTTCACATTAGACTTTAATCGTTTAATAAGAATTACAGTTTTTTACAAATGAAAAACAATGATACCTTTATAAAAATATTAAAATATTATGACGGCCGTAGTTCCAATTTTCGCCATTTCACAGATAAGTTGGTAGGAGTGTAAGGGGGATGCGCTGTAGTAGCCCGCGAATTTAATTTTTTTTTTTTTGGTTTTTTGCAATTCGCAGATCCGTGTCAGGTTGTACCTTGTTCAAAATATGATACGCGGCAATAGAACATACGTATTTATAGAATTATAACCATGAAAATCAGCAATACATCTCTCTAAGTTAGATTTCGAGCATATTCGTCGAACGAACGAAATCTAACGACTCTGCACGAAATCTAATGATTTTTATGATTAAAATTATGAAATACATATGTTTTACTGTCGTGTATCATATTTTGATCAAGATACAACCTGACACGGACCTGCAAATTGCATAAAACTCAAGAAAATTTGAATTTCGCGGGCTACGCGCATCCTCCTTAATGCTGAATGTTAGCGTTATTCAAATTTCAACGAATTTGTACCTATAAAGTAGCTTATGCCCGTTTTCTCGCCCGAAACCGGGCATTAGTATAATCGGGTTCGTACAGGCTTCGACTAGAGACTAAAACTAGGGCCCATGGGCGATAAAGTGTTTATATTAGACTATAAATTACTCGTAAATAGGGATGATGCCTGGGTAAAAACAAAAAAGAAATTCTATTTAGTCCGTCTCAGTCAGATACTTATAAAAAAATATTAGACACGTATTTTTTGCTTTATCATATTAATAAAAAAAATACTTAGACAACACGCATTAATGTTGGGGAGTGGGGCCTCACTACGTCACTTCTAAGTATAAAATCTTGCTAAAAAAAGAAAAAATACGCGTGTTCTAGGTTTTTCTAGGGTCGTCAGAATCCCGAAAGTCTGACAACCAGTCAGTTGCTCGGTTGTGGAGGTCAAGTAGGCAGTCACTCTATGTAAAGTATTCAGCTGCATCTGGTTAGACTGGAAGCCGACCCTAAAGTAGTTGGGAAAAGGCTAGGCAGATTGATTGTAACACGTGATGTTCTATAGTTTCTGCCTTACCTCCAAAAAGGCATGTGAATAAGTATGTTCGCTATTGTTACCAACCTATCCAATCAGGAGCTAGACCACCACCTCTTAAAGCAGTATTATTTTAATCTTACATGAGTGTGGGAAAGAGATGGAGCTAGACGTCCTGTATAGCTCCATCTCTTTCTCACACTGAAGTAACATTAAAATAATACTGCTTTAAGAAGTGGTGGTTGGCCCCCAGTTCGTAAACATTCACAATTGAATAATGTCGATAATGCCGCGAATTTTCTCTTGTTCATTTTGTAAAGCGTGAAATTTAAGAGAAACATTTCCTTCACAATTTTTTGCGTAACAATAATTTCGGGTTTCGGCGAATTTAGACCTACCTAAATTCACCGCAACCCAATGTGGCCCAAACCTATTCTCGCATCTCGATACTCACTTTTAGGGTGGTCGCACATCTGACGGAATATGTGTCGCACGTAACTTCGTTAGTACGCTCGACGCATCACCAGTTGAGTGTGTAACATAGATCTTTTTTTCATATTTCTACCCTCGATGCACTTTATCGCATCATCGGTTGAATGTGTAACATAGATCTGTTTTTCATATTTCTACCCTCGATGCACTTTATCGCATCATCGGTTGAATGTGTAACATAGATCTGTTTTTCATATTTCTACCCTCGATGCACTTTATCGCATCATCGGTTGAATGTGTAACATAGATCTGTTTTTCATATTTCTACCCTCGATGCACTTTATCGCATCATCGGTTGAATGTGTAACATAGATCTGTTTTTCATATTTCTACCCTCGATGCACTTTATCGCATCATCGGTTGAATGTGTAACATAGATCTGTTTTTCATATTTCTACCCTCGATGCACTTTATCGCATCATCGGTTGAATGTGTAACATAGATCTGTTTTTCATATTTCTACCCTCGATGCACTTTATCGCATCATCGGTTGAATGTGTAACATAGATCTGTTTTTCATATTTCTATGGTGTACAAGGTTGTGGGTCTGTTTCACGAAGTCCGAATAGCCACTTCTTACTGAATAAATTTAAAAATGGAACAGAATTCGTATGAAATTATCTGCCAAGTAAGTCGACGTTTGCGCGGACGTAAAATTATCGCGGCGATTTTTTTTCGCGCAACAGTGTGTTTTTTCTACGGACTAGAATGCACTCTGTTGTTATTCTCAACGCTCGGCTCAACAACGAGAGTTGAAAATTCAGTGCGCAATAAAATCCCACCGCGATATTTTTGCGTCCGTGCGTACGTCGGCTAAGTTACTAGGAACTTAATCGTAAGTGGTGAATCAGGCCCTTAAGGGCACGCTACACGCTTATTCTTCCATACAAACGTAGTTCAATGATTACTCGTCTGTTTGACGGTGTACGTTCAAAATTAAAAATTATTTCAATTTTTCTTGTCATCATCCAGCTCTGTATGGAAGCAGAATCGGAAAAAATATTGGTTTGGAAGTTATGACCGTCAAAACTTCCATAATTCAACACTAATTTTAACGCATCTTTGGACGTAAATAAATAACTCCCGGAGTATGAAAATGGCAAAACTGTTACGGTACAGGCATAGATAATTTATTCAAGAATTCAAATAACTTTAAATAAATACAATATCCAATAGTTTTTTCATAATATCTACACGCCCAGAAGTCTGTTCATAATTTTTTTTGCGCTCGTTGTCGTCTATTTCACTAAATAAATAATAAAGTAACTAAAGAGCATACATATTAGCCAGGCCACCAACGAGTTCGAGCCACCGCCGACTAGTAGCTCCTTAAATGTTTTATTATTATTTACTTGGACGATAAGCGACGCATCTTCCGTCCTGAGCTTGAGCTTCCGTCAGACGTGCGATAAATATAAAAAGTATTCTTTAAGATGGCTGTCAAGTCGTTGTAAGCTTCTTAGACGATACTGTCATTCAAATTCAAACCGTTGTTGCCGGATGGACGATTTCACGAATTCAATGGATCGTGCTGCGAGGAGGAAAAATCAAATAAAATTATAAACATGAACCACGGACTAGAAAAAAAGAAGGACTCCGCGCCACGCATATCGAAAGTGAAGCACAGTAAGTATACCGGGACCGTTTGTACAAACATGCGCCTCACGCACACATTTACATCATAGTATGCCGACCGGCCGCCATTACGTGACACGACGGCGTCATTGTCAAATCACGCACCGATAGATCGGTACGGTGCTTCACTTTCGATTTTCGGTGCATCACCGCGTGACGCGGAGTGCTTCTTTTTTTTCTAGTCCGTGACATGAACTGAAAAATATACCAAGGACAATAAAGATAATTAAGTTCAAGAATATTTACAGTATTCATTCAGAATTTCTCCTTTTTTTAAAAAGATTTATTAGGGCAAGCCATTAAAAGAATTAAGAAATGTTTTTTTACGATACATAATTGAATCACTAAGTAGGTAGGTAGGTACATACCTACTAACTGTGCGAATACATTGCGAACTGTTTGAAAAGCCAAAATAGTTAAATACACTTATTTTATTAGGCTAAAGTTACTATGAAAAGCTGCAGCCCAGTATCCGCCCGGTGTATCTAAATTTCGGATTTCGGAAATCAGATCAAAAGAGAACAAATCTAACTTAGAGAGATGTATTGATGATTCTTATGGTTATATAATTATGTAAATACATACTTATTTTATAGTCTCGAATCATATTTTTACCAGTCGGGAGATGTCGTGGGACACCCGGTCGGAACGAAGTTTTGCAGTGTACGCACGAGCGAACAAAACTTGCTGAACACGAACATCGATCACGGAAAAGCGTGTGCGCACGAGCGAACAAAAACATGGTGAACACGAACATCGATCACGGTAAGGCGTGTACGCACGAGCGAACAAAAACATGGTGAACGCTAACATCGATCACGGCAAGGCGTGTACGCACGAGCGAACAAAAACATGGTGAACACGAACATCGATCACGGCAAGGCGTATACGCATGAGCGAATAAAAACATGGTGAACACTAACATCGATCACGGCAAGGCGTGTACGCACGAGCGAACAAAAACATGGTGAACACGAACATCGATCACGGTAAGGCGTGTACGCACGAGCGAACAAATACATGGTGAACGCTAACATCGATCACGGCAAGGCGTGTACGCACGAGCGAACAAAAACATGGTGAACACGAACATCGATCACGGCAAGGCGTATACGCATGAGCGAATAAAAACATGGTGAACACTAACATCGATCACGGCAAGGCGTGTACGCACGAGCGAACAAAAACATGGTGAACACGAACATCGATCACGGCAAGGCGTGTACGCACGGGCGAACAAAAACATGGTGAACACTAACATCGATCACGGCAAGGCGTGTAAGCACGAGCGAACAAAAACATGGTGAACACGAACATCGATCACGGCAAGGCGTGTACGCACGGGCGAACAAAAACATGGTGAACACTAACATCGATCACGGCAAGGCGTGTACGCACGAGCGAACAAAAACATGGTGAACACGAACATCGATCACGGCAAGGCGTGTACGCACGGGCGAACAAAAACATGGTGAACACTAACATCGATCACGGCCGGTAAGAAACTCAGGACCCTTTTGAACATTTAAACTGTTCGATGTTAGTGTTCACCATGTTTTTGTTCGTTCGTGCGTACACGGCTTTATGTATCATCAAGGCGAGCGGCGAGCATGGTTAAGCCGTATACGCACGAACGAACAAAAACATGGTGAACACGAACATCGAACACTTTAAATGTTCAACAGGGTCCTGAGTTTCTTCAAAAGTTCTGTGTTCGATGTTCGTGTTCACCATGTATTGTTCATTCTTGTGTACACGCCTTTACAAAACGGTGATAGGTAGGTACACTAAACGTGGCGAACGCTCGCTTCGAGCACTTGACTCAAGCGTGCTCCATTTTTATTCAGGATGGCGGTAACACGCGCTCGCAATGCTCGCATCGAGCGACTATATCGCGTTTCAAAGGAATTTACGAAACACTCGACAGTCGAGTCACAGAGTACATTATAATAGTCGAGTGGAGGATGCAGCGCTTGCATCGAGCGGCTCGGCTCGGATTTTAACGCGTTACAAAAATTCGATTCCTTACAAACAAGGAGCTCGTGGCTAAGTAATAACAGCCGCACGGGTCGATCCATCAGGTTAAGCTACGCTTACCGGGGTCGGTCCGTGCATGGGTGACCATCTTTATATACCGAGACTCCTCCGTGCCTCGGAAAGCACGTTAAGCCGTTGGTACCGGCTGTCATGCGTGGATCTTTGACAGTCGTTACGGGTCGTCAGAAGCCCGAAAGTCTGACAACCAGTCTTATCAAGGGGTATCGTATTACCCAGTTAATAGGTTGTGGAGGTCAGATAGGCAGTCGCTCTATGTAAAATACTGGTATTCAGCTGCATCATAGTTGGGAAAAGGCTAGGCAGATTGACAAACAAACGTTACAAGCCAGTCTGTATATTGTGTATACAATAAAACAACAAAGAAACAAAAAACACAGAGCAAAAAGCATAGAGCACAGAGCACAGTAGAGCTCTGTGTAATACAGAGCTGTATATAATTTTTTAAGTTCCAAGTGTCAAAAGTTTTTGTTTTTTAATCAGAGCCATCTATTATAAATTTATAAGTTTACTAGCTTTTGCCAGCGGCTTCACCAGCGTGGATGTCGGAAAATATACCACGGGAACCGTACATTTTTCCGGGATAAAAAGTAACCTATGTGCTATTCCAGACTATAATCTATATATGTGCCCAGTTTCATTCAAAACCGTTCAGTCGTTCTGGTGTGATTGAGTTACAAACATTCATCCATCCAAACTTTCACATTTATAATAGTAGTAAGACTTGGAGGCTCTGTATTAAAAACAAAAACTTTTGACACTTGGAACTTGAAAACATATTATATAGCTACCATACCACCACCATACCATTTGGTATGTTTTCGTACCAAAAATTACAAAAAGGCTCATCAATTCTTCCGTAGGTCCATTAGTCTTAAGAATCTGTAAGTACTTACTTTGGTTAGAACGGTATAATCATAAGCAGAGCTAGTCCTTGGATCCGGAAACTAAAACAGGTGTATAGGGCAGTAAGTAAATTATTATCAAATAGTATTTTAGTTAAATAGTTTTTTTATTTTATTTTTAGGGTTCCGTACCTCAAAAGTAAAAACGGAATCCTTATCCTGAATCGTTTTGCGTAGATGTGACGCATATTTTCCCCAAAACTTGTTTTTTACATTGTTATTTTATTTTGTTGTCCTTTGCGTCATGTTTACCGCAAATAAACGTATTTTCTTTCTTTCTTTCTTATAGGATCACTCGTGTGTCTGTCTGTCTGTCTGTCTGTCACAGTCAATTTGCTCCGAATCTAATTGACCGATTAAGTTGAAATTTGGTACACATATGAATTTCTGTGACCCAAACACGGACGGGTAAAGTAAATAAATGAATTTTGAATATGGGGGTCACTTTTGGGGGACAAATAAGAAAATTAAAAAAAAAAGTCTTGCAAACTACACCGTGTGATATGTCAAATCAAAGGGCGTACTATAAGGGTCTCAAATATATTTTTTTTTATAATTTTAAAATAAGTTGTTTTAAAGTTATTTAAGAAAATAGATGAAAATTGACTATTCCGCCCCCCTAATCTCCAAAACTGAGCTTAAAATTTTGAATAAAATACAGAAAATAGATCTTTACCTGTAGATTACAGAAAAACCTGTAAAAAGTCTGTGGTCTTAAAATAACATGATAAATCTATCAATATTCTGAGTACAAACTTACATTTACAGTTGGAATGTATGGGAGAACATGTTTTTCAATTACAATGTTAACTTTGTTCTTAAGATAAATTCATCCCAACTACGGAACCCTTCATTGTGCGTGGTCCGACACGCACTTGGCCGGTTTTTTTTTATTTAAAGACAAATTTGTTTTAATCTAGACAAATTATGCCACCCTCACTGTTACAAACGACTTTTTAAACTACTATTCAACAAAAAAAAAAAATATCTTACACCGCCTCTGCGACTAATGCTAATGTTTACGAGCCTGTACAGCATCCTGGCATTCAGTCTGTTCCAGCCAGTGAACGCACGAAATTTCGTTCACTGGTTCCAACGTGGGTCTATCTAGCTGGACAGTCTCCAGCTAGATAGATCCATGTTGATAGTACTAACGTTTCCACTGGAGACGTTAGTACTATTAGTTATTCTGTGGCTGGGGGTGTCCCACACTACGCTTGCCGATACGCAGTCACCACTCCAGGACTCGTCTGCTCCACCGGCCATCGGTCCTTCGAAAAACATGGTCAGCCCACTGCCACTTCTGGTTGCTTATTTGGCTGATTGGTTGCTCTGCAGCTATTATCGAGCAGGTAAATTTTGAGAACCAGTTTTTTGTACCAATAAAATATTTGAAAAAAAATTAAGTATACTAGGGTATTTGAGTAGGGTTCATAAATTTAGCTAACACGGGTCCAATGTCTTAAATGGGGTACAACACCCGTTATTTAGATAATTTCCCGAAAACCTGGACCATCTGGAACCATCAATTTGGTCCGTCGTTAATTAGAACATTAACACATTTTGGGGTATTACCTTTTTAAGAGCGTTTATCCCACGCGGGCTGGCAACGGCGCATTTCTACATGAATTTCGTGATTATTTTGATGAATTTAAACTACGCAACGGATTTTGATGCGGTGTTCACCACCATTTTAGAGAATTTATTCCAAAAGTTTTTTGTGATTAATATTAAAGTTACATAAAACAAAGGAATCTGTTTTGTCAAGTCGTAAAAACCGTGCGAGCAGAGGCGGTCTGGGAGCTGTTATTGTGGATAAAATAGGCTTACATACTAAGTTCGACCAGAGTAAGTGCTGTGCTAGCGAAACTGAGCTATGACAGTTTTTTCTGTATTTTATTCCAGTATTAAACAAGTTATCCTTCTCCACCAGGATGAAGCGAATAAAATGTGCGACGATGCGATGTAAGGTCAAGTGCAAGTGCACAACTGTTTCGTCTACTTGGCTCTGATGCAGTTCCTCTACATCGCATATTATAAAATGATCTACCGCTCGCATCTTTGCATCGTCGTGTATAAAATAAACCTTGCTTAGCTGCACTAAGCGAGTGTCTTCCTATTGGAAAATGAAGCAGATCTTTTCCTAGAGTAGAAAAATAAGTATTTATAAGGTTTTAAGTCTTTCAAATATCGCCTCACTGCAGCAATTATCGTTAGGCTTACTTCTTATAGGGTAGACTACATAAACACTAATAGGAAAATAATTTATTACAAAAAACAACATTGACTAATAAATAATTGCAATTAAGACTTAATTTATTTCTATAAATTCTGGTGTCATTTGACGTAGAAGTCCACAACAGCCAAAATTGAGTCTAGTGCGGTAACGTCATCGCAAATCTGGTCCGACACAATTCCGATTTTATATGAAACTAAGCCTTCTATCTCTCTCATTCTTGTGGTATAGTTAAACACAAAAGACAAAGCTAACAATAAAACAAGCCATACTACTAACATTTAAAACGTCAAAGCGAAAAAATGCCAGCCAAAATTCACTTCCGCATGCTGCAAAAAATTGGCGGAAAATCGCAAATGGAGCGATTGAAAAAAAAATTGAATTTAAAATCATAATTAAATTTTCGTCACAAAATCATCAAAGTAATCGAAATAACGTTGGTAGGTACTTTGAAGTTCATCAAAACGACTTAATATTAATTTCCTAATACTGTCATTTTGGTTTCCAAAGAACTTGTAAACTTAGCTTGCTCCCTTTTGTTCAGGGTTTAATTAGTCTACTTATAAATAAGATAAATAAGTAAGTGAGCTTCACATCAAAGCAACATTGTGCTAACCTCGTTAAGCCTCCATCAAACAGGCGCGACACGCGATATAATCGCGCGAGACACAAAGGCACCGCTCGTCGCGCGACACTCAGTGCCTTTGTGCCGCGTCGGTTTGTAGGAGCCTTTACTCTGTAGTAGGTACCTAAATACTGTTCGCGACGATGCGTCACCAAAAGCCATTTACGCATGAACGAACAAAAACATGGTGAACACAAACATCGAACACTTTAAAAGTTCAACAGGTGAACAAATTGTACGGTACCTATCGATGTTCATGTTCACCATGTTTTGTTCGTTCGTGCGTACACGCCTTAACATTTTAAATATAGTGTTTTTTTTTTTATATTAACTTATATTCATAGTTATAATAGTGCTAATTAATCAAAAAAGTTGTGATCAAATAGTGATTCTACGTAAAATCGTAAGTAGGTACAACTCTTATAAATCTCAATTAAGTGGGCTATAAAGCCGCAATTTTTATAGTTTTTTTTAGTGCGAACAGGTACCCTAGACCGAGAGCTAGCCCTAACTTAAATAGACTTTGAAAAGTCTATTTAATTGAGTTTCTAAGTTATAAAACTTTAGTTTGTTTTTTTTTTTTTTCTTTGTAAATCTTTATTAGAAAGATATGCTCAAGAGATCCTTAACGAGTATGGATGGCCATATTTAGTAAATATGGGTGGCATCGATACTGATGCAGTATAATGCCCGGCCACACACCGCTCGGGTCGTATAAGAGTACATTCAGGCATTTGGTATCAACTTGATGGGTTGGCCATCAAGAAGTCCTGATCTCAACCCGATCGAGCACGCCGGGATGAGCTCGGGAGGCTGGTCAGAAGCCGCAGACAACCTCCTATTACCCTCAGGGCCCTAAAACAGCCCTGTTGGAAGAATGGGAGAATATTCCCCAAAATCGCCTCTGAAACCACGTCTTCAGTATGTCAAACCGGCTCGAAGGTGTAATAAGAGCCCGAGGCGGCAATACCAGATAAGAAAATCATAATAATAATACATTTATTTCAGACCATAAGTCCATAAACAACAACCAATACAATTTTATACACAAAAAAAAAAAAAAAAAAAAAACATTCATAAATACATGAACACACATAACTACACTAAAACAATTTACTTAAAATATTGGAATGACGCACGATGAGTGGTCATCCATTGCCACAAATAAGGCATAGTACAATATACTGATATATGCCGCGTTACCGCGTTGTTCTTCTTAACTATATCCAATCAGTCTGCCTAGCCTTTTCCCAACTATGTTAGGGTCGGCTTCCAGGCTAACCGGATGCCGTTGAATACCAGTATTTTACATGGAGCGACTGCCTATCTGACCTCCACAACCCAGTGACTGGGTAATACAATACCGCTTGGTAAGACTGTTTGTCAGACTTTCGGTCTTCTGGCGACCCTTATGAGTCAGTCTTGGACAGTCGTTATCGACTGTCCAAGATCCACGAATGTCAGGCGGGACCAACGGCTTAACGTGCTTTCCGAGGCACGGTGGAGTCTCAGTATGTAAAGATAGTCACCCATCCACGGACCAATGCCGGCAAGCGTAGTAATCGACCCGTGCAGCTGTTATTACGTAGCCATGAGCTCCTCTATCTCGATGTCATAAAATACGTGCGAAGCAGAGGCGGGTCGCTAGTACACCTAAATGATTATTCAAGCTGCGAATAGATCACGGTTTAGTCGTCTTCGTAAAATACTGCGTTTATTGGGATTTATGTGATTGCTTTCTCATAATACCTGCATTTGTCAAGGTTCAACTAAATTCAAGTATATATATTGAGGCGTTAGAAAGCGTATGATAGGGTACCTCGGGATGTGTTGTGGTGGGCCTTGAAAGAGAAAGGTTTGCCCGGGAAGTATGTAGAGTTAATTCGTGCTATGTACAGTCAATCTCGTACCTACGTCCGGTCGGCTGCAGGGAATACCAACGAGTTCAATGTGCCTGTTGGCTTGCACCAAGGGTCGGCTTTAAGTCCTTACCTCTTCCTGTTGATTATGGATGCTCTGACGTCGAATCTACAGGAAGAGGCACCCTGGTGCATGCTGTTTGCCGATGACATTGTTCTTGTCGGTGAAGATTTACCTGAGATTCGGAGCAGATTGGAGAAATGGCAACAGAAACTGGAGAATGTTGGCTTGAAAATCAGCAGAACCAAAACTGAATATATGTTCTGCGATTTCGGCGGTATCTCCAGTTCTGGAGGCATAGCGCTTGATGGCGCGCTTCTCCCAGTCTGCTCCGACTTTCGGTATCTCGGTTCACTCGTGCAAAGCGATGGCGAAGTAGATCGGACGGTTAAGCATAGGATTAACACTGGATGGATGAAATGGCGGCAGGTCACGGGGACAATCTGCGACTCCCGCATTCCCCTTAAACTTAAGGGGAAGATATATAAAACAATGGTTAGACCTGCTGTCTTGTATGGATCAGAATGTTGGGCCACAAAAGGGATAAATGAAAAGCAGTTGCATGCAGCTGAGATGAGAATGCTAAGAGGGATGTGTGGTGTTACACGAATGGATAGAATAAGAAATGAGTACATAAGAGGAAGTCTAAAAGTGGCACCGGTGACTGAAAAGCTGTGCGGAAATCGGCTGTCATGGTATGGGCATGTGATGCGGAGGAGTGAGGAAAATGTCGTAAGGAAAGTTTTGGGTATGAATGTCGATGGCTATA
Organism: Cosmia pyralina; assembly: GCA_946251885.1. Classification (NCBI taxonomy): domain Eukaryota; kingdom Metazoa; phylum Arthropoda; class Insecta; order Lepidoptera; family Noctuidae; genus Cosmia; species Cosmia pyralina. Next base: position 15,016,728 of record OX276342.1, on the reverse strand, counting down.
AGGGTAGGGGAAGACCAAAAAAACGATGGATGGATTGTGTGAAAGATGACATGACTAGAAAGGGGGTGACTACCGAGATGACGAATAATAGAGAAGTATGGAAAAAAGGACATGTTGCGCCGACCCCAAATAGATTGGGATAAGGGCAGGAGAATGATGATATATTGAGGCGTTACAAGGTTCGATTGGTAAATCAATCCAACAAGCAATCTAGAAACTGATAAATAAATTAGGTAGATACAGTCCAAATGCCGGTTTTTATTTGCTTAAATCTAGAATTCTGAACATTGCCTTCCAGCAAATTGTGTCTGGGGGATGTTTAACCGTTACGATTGATCTGGCTACTTACAAATAGTATTGAAATAGTTCGCCGAGTATCATTAAAAATTAGGACTCAGACTGTAAGTAAAATGACGTAATTTTTTGCGAGCTTTAAATAAATAAAAAATAAATAGGTAATTAAACCATTTATTTCAGGCGACACAGGCCCATAGATATAACCTAAACATTATATAAATTATATATATAATATTGAATATAAAACTTGTGTTATAGTTAAAGCATACCGGCTTCGTTTGCGAAATATATTGAAAAAACTGAAAACGGTACATGTTCACCCCTATCTCCAATTTCCACCCTTTAATATACCTAGTAGCACTCCGCGGTATTTTCTTCTTAAATTACCCATTGACCGATTTCTACAATAAAAATAATGTCAATTTATGGAAACATCCTAAAGAAAGAAACAATTATCAGAGTTTAATCTGGCGTCCTAGCTAGCATTCGCCAGCATTTCGAAGCATTTTCGCATTTTTTAACACGGGAAAATCTTAGTTCCTTAAGGCCCTGTTATTTTAAACATTTTTTATTTTATAGGAATAACAAACAGCAGTATATTACACAGTAGGCATACAATATAAAACTTGCAATAAAAGTAACAAATACACTACTCAAGACGTTATCCACAGATTACCTACCATACAGAATAGCTAGCTGTTAGCAGAGCAAGTTAAAAAAGCACTTATATTACTTATTAACTATATAAGGGCTATGATCTCTTAAAATAGTCGTAATTTCACTCTTAAATACAGCTTTGCTGATAAACATAATATCAGTAGAGCCAAACTGTTTATTAAACGTGTCAACCAAACGATGTAACGGCGAGCGAACGCCTGAGTTAGTTCGACAAAATGAAGTAGCAAATAGGCGTCTTGAACGAACCTCACGACCGATTACAGTACGAGGGATCAGGTAGCACAAACTGTTCACAAGATCAGTACAATCAAATTTATTGCGGCATATACTAAACAGAGTCATAATTTCAAGAAGGGTGCGACGGGATTGTAGGGACATGAGGTTATATTTTTCAAGCAATAATTTATAGGACATTTTGGTTTTACAGCATCTGTAATGCATGGAACGGAGGTACTTACGTTGAACGAACTCAATGATCTCAACGTACTTTATGTAATAAGGGACATAATCTATCTACGTAAAAATAATGTGAAAGAAAAGTAGGACTCATAGTCACGATATTTGCATGAAAGGAGCCTCCCCGAGCGACGTTTATCTAAATTTTACAGCTATTTCACGCCAGCACCCTAATTGCGTAACACATTATCAATCGGAGTTGGTTTCATTTTGACAGTTCAACAACATTAATTGCGTTATTTACGTTGTCGAGCAGACAAATTTTTCGAACATATGACGGAATGGATTAGCAATTTGTTTTAAAATGATTCAGATTCCGACCTATAGCGCATATACGCAATTAGGGTGCTGGTGTGCATTCTGCACAGCTAGCACTCGGTAACGCAGAGTCTAGCTGACCAATCCTTTCACCACGATCGTACATCCAAAGTATACAGGGTGTCCAAGAACCTGGCGTCCAACTGGATTCCCACGATGCCCCAAGTTCTAACAGTACTCAGAAAAATATTTTAAAAAATCCACCCCATGTACTTACAGAATTATACTGATTTCAAAAAAAAAGGGGAAATGAGCACCCTGTGACATACTTTTGAATGCTGTGACTGCTAATGCTGATAATTTCGATATTTCTTGGAGGTTTTGTAATCTAGGGTATTGCTGTGTCTAAATAGAATGTAAAAATAATGTACTTATTGTACCATTTTAAAATAAAATATTATTTTAACTAAAGGTGATATGGAAAACTATTGAATTTCGCAACTTTGACCGACTGTAGTGTAAAAAAAATGTACCAAAATAGTATGGCAAGTGACGTCAAATTTTGACGCGTTTATTCCTCTTTTTAAAAAGGTATAATACTTACACATTAATTTGAAAAAAAAAATTTTTGATAATATTTTTACTCAACAACCCAATTTTTACGATGTCTAACAGAATTCTTAGAAAGAAAAATTTACGACGAATTGAATCTAACCTCTAAAGAATTACTATTGTATGCTCATAAAAATAACAACAGGCCTCTCAAAAAACAGGTTAGACCGTAAGGGACGGTATGTGCATGCATCTCACCATAGTGATTCGTTATTACAACAGGAGGGAGCAAGACAGAAACTATCTTTGCGATTTGCTGGTTCTTCTTTATGGTACCCCATTATTCAGGTAAGAGTGAGGGAGAAAAAGGTTAGAGGTGCGAGTGAGATAGATAGTGACGCTATCTGGGATCGTGCTATTTAGGATAACAGTACGGTCAGTACGCGTCACTGCCTCCTGCCGTTACTACGCACCTCTCTCTTATTGTTACCATTGATCACGTACTACGATTTAAAGCTTTGTTTATTGGACTCGATTACTCTTTGTGCTCTGGACTTTAAAACGAACTCTTTACGACGACCTTTGCCTGTGTTTGGACAGTTTGTGTTTTGTGTGTGCTACCATGGCGACCTACACTCCGCAAGAATACGCAAATATGCACTACATTTATGGAGAATGTAGAGGTAATGGACGAGCTGCAGCGAGACTTTACAGAGAAAGGTATCCGAGGGCTACGCGATATCCCGACCATCGAGTTTTCATTAATGTGCACAGATCACTATGTGACGGGCGGTTCCCCAATCAAGTAGCTGGTGAAGGACGACCCGTAAATGACTTCATACTCGATGAAGTTTTAGAGGCGGTGTCGGCAAATCCAAGCATCTCTGTGCGAGGAATAGAAGCTGATACGGGGATACCGAAGAGCACAGCACACAGTATTCTCCAAAAAGAAGAATATCATCCGTACCACGTACAGCGAGTGCAAAGTCTTTTACCTCGAGACTATCCGAGCCGAGTCGCGTTTTGTGAAACAATCCTGCAAAAACATCGAGAAGACGAAAACTTTATCGACAAAATTTTGTGGTCAGATGAATCAACATTTAAGAAGGATGGCTACATGAACCTACACAACTTGCACGAGTGGCATGTGGAAAATCCGCACTTGATGCGAGAAGATAGATCCCAGTACCGGTTCAAAGTGAACATGTGGACCGGTATTCTCTGTGGGAATATTATTGGTCCATTTGAGATGCCCGAGAATTTGACTGGCGAATCATATTTAAATTTTCTTCAAAATGATTTGCCAAACTTACTAGAAGAGACCCCACCAGATATGTGGTTCCAACACGACGGCTGTCCAGCACATTTTCGCGTATCCGTTAGAGAGTTTTTGGACGAGCAATACCCGAACAGGTGGATTGGGCGATCAGGAACAATCCCGTGGCCAGCCCGCTCACCTGACTTAAATCCGCTGGATTTTTTTTTCTGGGGAACTATGAAGGAGCTCGTTTATGCGAAGCCCATTAATGACATCGCTGACCTTCGTGAGAAGATAACACAAGCAGTGCAGGTGATACGTCAAAAAAGTTACTCGCGAAACATAAAGCGGTCCTTTTTAAGGAGAGTGAGAGCTTGTATTGCCGCGGGTGGTCAACATTTTGAACATTTATTGTAATAAAATATCTTTAAACTAACATTCTTTGCTTTTATTCTACTGGGAACCCATCTACCTGTGTGTATTTCCTTCTTGCTCACTCTTGGAACCGAAGTAAATAATAGTAGTAACATAACAGTTTCTAAGATAAGAAAGGGTCCGACAGTTACCGTTAGTAGGTAGGCACTTCGTAAAAATTGGGTTGTTGAGTAAAAATATTATCAAATTTTTTTTTTTCAAATTAATGTGTAAGTATTATACCTTTTTAAAAAGAGGAATAAACGCGTCAAAATTTGACGTCACTTGCCATACTATTTTGGTACATTTTTTTTACACTACAGTCGGTCAAAGTTGCGAAATTCAATAGTTTTCCATATCACCTTTAGTTAAAATAATATTTTATTTTAAAATGGTACAATAAGTACTTTATTTTTACATTCTATTTAGACACAGCAATACCCTAGATTACAAAACCTCCAAGAAATATCGAAATTATCAGCATTAGCAGTCACAGCATTCAAAAGTATGTCACAGGGTGCTCATTTCCCCTTTTTTTTTGAAATCAGTATAATTCTGTAAGTACATGGGGTGGATTTTTTAAAATATTTTTCTGAGTACTGTTAGAACTTGGGACATCGTGGGAATCCAGTTGGACGCCAGGTTCTTGGACACCCTGTATAACATAGATGTACATACCTACCATTCAAACGAAACGAAAATAGAAGAGATATTTCTCTGAAAATAAATCAAACATATTAATTAGGTAGATAGCTCGTACATATGTTTGCAACAAGCTGAATTTTTCTGCAATTACCGATAAATAATTGCTCTCCAAGGACAAAGCCGCTGCAATAAAAAAGATGTATAAAGACAATTTTTCTAAAGTGTCTTCTAGAAAAATTATTTATGAGATCTTTTCTAGGGTTCCTTACCTCAAAAGGAAAAAACGGAACCCATATAAGATCACTTCGTTGTTCATTTGTCTGTCTGTCTCTCTATCTGTCAGTCTGTTAAGACCCTTTTTTCTCAGGAACGCGTGGAGGTATCAAGTTGAAATGAATATCGAATACGTAGGTCTACGATCCCTTGGAGTTCTAAAAAATCAAGCATCTAAGTCAACGCACTAAAAAATACGTTCATTTCAAATCAAAACCTATAAGGTACTTCCCGCTGTCCTAGAATCATGAAATTTGGCAAGAAGCAAGCTCTCACAGCACAAGTAAAGGAAAAAGTTCCAAAATAGTTAATTTGTAATTTTATCACATAATTATTATTTTTTTTGTTATTACAATGTTAAGTTTGTTTTTGGGATAAGTTCTGTTCAACTACGGAACCCATCATTGTGCATGATCCGACACGCACTTGGCCGGTTTTTTTTTTTGTATAAACTCAAACTCAAAGCATTTATTTCAAATAAACCAATTACAGGCACTTTTGAATTGTCAATGGGTCGGTCAGTCAGAAAGATGAAGCTAGTTGCCCATTCCAAAGCGTAGTAGATCCCTATGGAGAAGAACGGGCAAGAAACTCCACGGAAAATCTTTTAAATCATAATATTTTTACAAAATATTGGTTACATCGTTCATGTTGAAAATATACATGTGAGAACATATATATAGTATTGCTTAGTATTTTATATATAGTTTTGCTTATCGGCAATACTATACAATACATTTAAGGAAGCCGACCACAACATAGTTGGGAAAATGCTAAGCAGATGATGATGATGACTATACAATACATTAATATTAAACACGTAAGTATATAAATAAATATTATTACTTACTTCGACGCCTAAATTTCTTTTTGTTTTTGTATTTATTTGTAAAGCGATCTTCGACGTTCGCATTGTAAATGCTAACGCTTCCTTTTACAGCAACCTCATCTGGCAAGAAACAGCACAGAGACATATCCGAGAGAAACACTCAAAATACGACCGAGCAGCTGAAAACCTAAGAGCCTCATTCACCCCGTTAGTCATTCCATGCGATGGAGCCATAGGAACTGAATATATCAGTTTTTTTTTTTTAAAAACCGCACCAAAGCTTAATGAGAAATAGGGAAACGCATATTCTCAAATAGTGTACTGGCTGAAAGTGAAAATACAAATCTCAGTTATAAGAGCAGTTTCAATGAAAATAAGAGGCACGCGAAAACATGTCAGGGCCTTTCAATGTGAAGATGGAGCAGGAATATTTTTTTTTTTTTTTTTTTTGTGGATGGGATATCATCAAATGACTTCTCCCGCTCCGGGCAGAGCGGGAGGGCGTGTCAGACTTTTACTGACTAAAACCCACCCGTGTTCCTTCAGTTGCCCGTGCCAGGGCCACGGTATCTCTTTCGAACTACCCGCGACCCCGGCGGCAAACAGAAATACCTACATGTGTTTTTTATATATTTATATATGTGTGTGCAATGTAAAACAAATTTCATTCTCTGTTTTGTTTATTTATTATCCTAACTTATGTATTATTTTGCAGTAAATAAAAAAAGTTGAGAGGTGTCAAGGGACACCCGGGTGGAACGAAGTTCCTTTCGATTAATTTTGTAATATTTTTTTTTTAAGTTATAATAATATTTTTTTTTATTATTAACAAATGTAATGTAATAAAAACTTAATGTTTCTATAAGAGAGAGAGAGAGAGACAGACAGAGAAACATGCGCACGTCGCACAGCTTACAATAGCTTACTATAGCAAAAAGTGTCGTTACAACTTTTCGTGAGAATTTTTTCCGTCTAGCCCCCTTTCACAACGCGCGATAAGGAACTTCGTTCCAAAAAAAATTGTAAATGTATAGTTAGTTATTTAATTTTTAACTGGTGTAAATAGCTAGTTGTGTTATCAATGAAAGATGTTTTGTCAAGTTGTAAGAACTGTGCGAAGCAGGGACGGGTCGCTAGTTTTTGATAAAGCACATAATTCCTCCTGTTGAGTGCTCGTTGAGTGCAGACTACAAGTGGCTATTCATACCTACTTAAGCGCGCTTCAGGGACCTGTGCTAGACAGCCACGATACAACCTACAACATTTATGACTGCCTTATATAGGATATTTTTTTAAGCAGTGCGCAAATTTTCACAGGGTGTTCTTCCCATGAATATGAACAACTTTCACTATGGGACTAACTCTGAAATCGCGAAAAAACAGACAGCTGTTCAGTACACACACACACACACAACACACACAACACATACACATGACACATACAGTCATACACTTACACTTTACGCCATAAACCTCACCTAATTCACACTAGAGACATTTTTATTTATCTTTTATATTTAATCTTTTCTATCGTTTGTTTCTTTGTTTTATAACTTTGTTTTCTTTTTGTACTCAATCGATAGCTACTTACCCAATGTAACTCCGTACTAGTTTTGTATAAATTGAGAAATGTATTAACAGAGGGAGTCCTGGCACCCATACAAGTTGAATCTTAGCTTGAGTGCCAGTGGTTCATCAGTGATTTATGCAAGAATATTGTCATAGAAATAGCTCACTGTCGCAAATTGTAAAATTGGAATAAGTTGGAATAAGTACATTTATCTACACCAAACTCGTCAAAATGTAGGGTGCAGCTGATTTTTTTAACGCGATTTCAGGTTTGGTCCCATAGTAAGCTAACGTATGCACGGACGGCGCGACAAAATCCCGCCGCGATATTTTTACATCCGTGTGAACGTCGGCTAAAAGTTGTTCATATTCATTGGTAGAACACCCTGTGAAAATTTGCGCACTGTTCAAAAATTATCCTGTATGTTATTTTTCATCACGACCTAAGCATTTAGTAATTGCTAATACGGCAAAAGAATTATCTTGTTATTACGAGCAGCATAGGTACCTGTTTTGGTAAACTAAATAGAAGACTTGTAATTTATTCAAGTAGCGCGAACAGATTTGCAGACTATCTCCAATTATAAATTCAAATGAGTCAGGTCGTGCAAAGTGTATAATTAGATTTTTTCTTGTAGAATAATTTTTATAATTAGAATGAAGTCACAGGCTACACTGAGAACGAAGCGAAACGAAGCTAAGTTCGTTTAGCGTCGCTCATGTAGCTACCGCGTCTTTTCATACTTCGGTTCACATGGCGAACTATGCTGAACCGAAATATGAAAAGACGCGATAGCAACAATCATGACCGAAGTTAAACGAACTTAGCTTCGTTTCGCTTCGTTCTCGGTGTGGCCTGCGCATATAAATGAAGACAGGGTCAGGTTCAATTACGTTGAGACTTCTCGTCAACGAAGAATCTTAGGTACAGATTTTTACGCATTCAAGTATGTAGGTACCAAGCATTTTTAATTATTTATTTAATTAGCTTCAGAACACTTCAAGGTGACAAGATGTGGGCACTTTTTTTGTAAATTATGTTTGAAAAAGCTCGCCTAACGTCTGTTGTAATGAATTAATGACTAAAATTTAAAAAAAAACCTAAATCCGTTCGTCCGATTAACGGTTGATGAGCACAAATAAAATCAGGAAAGGTAGGAAAGATACAACGCAATAAAAAAAACCGGACAAGTGCATGTTGGACCACGCAGAATGAAGGGTTCCGTACTTGAAAAGAATGTATCCCAAAAACAAATATAATATTGTAATTCCAAAAAATTTTTTTTTGTGTTAAAATTACAAATTAACTGTTTTCGGACTTTTTCTTTTACTTGTGCTGTGAGACCTTGCTTTTTGCCAAATTTCATGATTCTAGGTCAACGAGAAACACTTTTACACGGATTTACTTGCGAGTATCAAAATATGTCGCATAAATGGCCGTATTTTTTTATTGCGTTTCATAGAGGCTTGATTTAATTAGAGCTCCAAGGGACCGTAGACTTACGTATTTGATAGTAATTTGAACTTGATACCTCCACGACAGACAGACGGACAACGGAGTGATCCTATAAAGGTTCCGTTTTTTTTCCTTTTGAGATACGGAACCCTAAAAAATAAAAAACATACATATAGTCGAACTTATAACCTCCTCTTTTTTGGAAGTCGGTTAAAAATGATTCACTGAGCTGTCATCCATTGCTAAAACGTATCTTCAAAACAAATGAAGGCTGGACCAAAACCCCGTACGCTTATGCCATTGTTTCCTTGACACACTTCCTCTGAATTGGGGATGTCTCGCATGATAAGTGTTCCGCCATTACTTCTTTTGTTTTTGTGTATTTTCGTCTCTATGGCCAGTACGTTTTGTTTTACTAGACATGCAAAATATTCACGAACTAGGTACTGAAAGATTGTTAATGACGCTGTTACAAATAGGTAGTCAAATCATTACTTTTTTACACAAAAGTATGTTTATTAAATAAAATGCTTTGCATTCTTAAAATGTTTTTTGCCCGAATTGTTGATAGATGTGCACGGTACGATTCTGAACTATAAATATAATTTTAGATAGGTACATTTTCTCAATAAATGTACCGCAGTTAATGGACATGTTATATGAAAAACATGTAGGTACCTATGGAGTTCGGTGTTGTGACAGAATTATGGGATACCAGCAGGTATTCCTTATGTAATCGCTTAATCTGAAAGGTTTGTATGCGGAAGAGGTCGTGACATATTTTATATAACTATTTATTGAAATGTCTTAATACCTGTGGCGAAAATGGGAAGTAGGTACGCACGGCTACAGATCAAGCTATAATTTCCAGTATAAGCTGATCTCGCATTGTATAGGATTTCCATACAATAAGAGGTCAGTGTAAACTGGATATCTGTAGCTTGATGTGTAGCTGTGTGTACCTAACAAATGGGAGTGTTGAAAGAAAAGAATATTAACACTAGAGGTTGCCATGGAACGCCATCTATATAACCCCATGGGTTTATTGTCATAACCACTACCCATAACTGTTATTTTATTGTCCTGAAAATATATCTACTGTTGCTCGCATCAACCCTCTAATAAGGCCTCTGCCTCTAATTTTGCGGGCAGCGGGGCGGCAGCGGCGGCGGCGCGGGAGCGGCCGAATTTTATGCGTAAAAACTTTTTTACAAAAAAATACAACCGACTTCCAAAAACAACACTACAAAGTGAAAAATAACTTTAATTTCGGAAGTCGGTGTCGGTGTCGGTGTTAAATGTATTTGTGTGCTTTCTGAATCAGGCCCGTAATTCAGCCGCCCAACGAGAGCCTCCTTAGATGTTGATCGAGGCTCTTGGCAATTAAGCCATTCGCTGATACTCGTACAACTATCGGCACAATGATTGCTGAGTCCACATCCCACATGTCGACAACCTCGCATCCAAGTCAAGATATTTGATTTGTTTATCTTTCTCGGCTTTCACGAGGTTCCCGTCATGTGGGACCGTTATGTCAATAATCATTGTGCGCCGCTCTATTTGATCCACCACCGCTATATCAGGCTTATTGGCAACAATAGTCCTGTCAGTGATGATGGATCGATTCCAGTACAATGTGATATTTCCATTTTCGATAACTGGGTCGGGCACATACCTATAGTACGGCACTTTCGATTCCGCAAGGTTATATTTCAGTGCAAGTTGCTGATGGATAATCCTGGCTACAAGGTTGTGACTATGCAAGTACTCTTCGTTAGCAAGACGAGAACACCCGGAGATAATGTGTCGGATTGATTCTCCCGGACGGTGGCATGCCCGACAGATGTCAACCGTGCCGTCTTTCACAATATATTTCCGGTAGTTGTTCGTCATCATAACTTCGTCCATAATTGCACAGACAAAACCTTCGGTTTCCCCAAAGAGGTCACCGGAACGCAGCCAGGCTACGGACGCTAACAAATCTACATCGGGTCCATGTAGGGCCCGGAAAAAGCGTCCGTGAAGCTCTTTACTCTGCCATACCTCACTGCGATCGTTAGTGTCAAGCACTACAGGTTTGCGCCAGTTCTCTTTAGCCAAGGAGAGCGGAGTGAGGCCCTTGTCCACCGCGACCACATCTCGATGCATCCCCACGTCGGCTTCTAGGAAATATTCCCTAAGACTGCATATCTCGCGATTGTGGAGTCTTAGCGTTTAAAAAGCCTCGGCCTCCACACTTTCGCGGGATATACAGTCTCATTACCGGTGACCGTGGGTGATGAATTCGATATGCAGTCAACAGCGTACGGACCCTCCTATCCAGGGCGTCGAGTTCGGTCTGAGTCCATTTGAGTATGCCGAAAGAGTACATCAAAACCGGCATGACCCAACCGTTGAAGGCGCGCACCTTGTTTCCTCCTGATAGAAGACTATTAAATACTTTCTTCAGGCGGCCAAAGAAGCGCTCCTTCAACGATTGCTTCAAGTCAGTAACATTGATGCCCAACGCTTCCGACATACCCAAATACTTATAGGTTTCGGATGCGGAGATGGCTCTAAGGTTTATGGAATCCGAGAGTTGGGTTCCCACGGATTCCACAATCTCTCCTCGCTTTACATGCATGACCGCACATTTGTCCACACCAAATTCCATCCTGATGGCGCTACTGAAAGTTTCAGTTACTTTCAGTAGCTTCATCAGTTGCAAATTGTTGGGGGCAAAGAGTTTTAGGTCATTCATGTAGAGGAGATGGGATATAACCTGACCACCTCTCCGCAGCCGATAGCCTAGACCTGAATCCTCCAGCAGTGTGCTTAGAGGATTCAAGGCTAAGCTGAACCAAAGCGGACTCAAACTATTGCCCTGAAATATGCCTCGCTCGATCCTTATCGGCTCGCTGTTCCTCTGGATATTTCGACATCCTGGATAGCGAAGGACCGTCCTCCATTGCACCATACATGACATCAGGAAGGTGCGCAGAGTTGCATCTACTTTATACCAACTCCAGCACCCTCATGAGCCATGTATGTGGCTATTTATTATTTATTTTGTTATTATTATTTTTTAATTTTTTTAAATTTTTCAATATAAGATTAAAGTGATTAAAGAGAAAATTAAGGTCATTGTAAAAAAAAGCATAGGGTGCTTTCGAATTACAGAGATAATGTAAGAATGTCCTACAAAGCACCCTACTCTTTTTTTTACAATGACATGAATTTTCTCATTAATCACTTTATTCTTATATTGAAAAAAATATTTAGTTCTTGAGTTTAGTGTAATGGTATTAAAGCGTCTTGTTTAGTTTATTAAACTATAATTTATTTTATTCCTGATATTCTGTCTGTGCCCTCTGGAATTGAAACTACGAGGTCGCTTCAGTTTGTAATGAATTAATATTGGCCAGAACGATTTCACTTGTCACATCAACCTTCTAAAGGAATTTAGTGATTGTTCGTGTCTGGAAATATGTTAAGAGGATCAGAAGGCAAGAAAATTAGGAATGGACAATGAGGTTTATTGGACCACGCCAGAAGCTCCGCGGTTAGAATTACCGTCACCGAAATATCGATTAATTGTTTCGTCGAGTAACGGGTTTTAGTTAGAGATAATATTATGGTCTTGTTTTAATTAAAGGCAGATCCCGTTTGGAATCTTGCTAGATTTCAATAAGTTATTATCTTTGTCGTGGTGGTCCAGTGGTTAAGGCCTCGCGCCTCTCATGCACGAGGTTGTGGGTACAAATCCGGGCAAGTACCAATGTGACTTTTTCAATTTATTTCAACATTATATCATACTAGCTCTTGCCAGCGGCTTCGCCCGCTTGAATGTTGGAAATAATCCCTTGGGAAAGTAGGTAATGCCGGGATAAAAATGTGGCATATTTGCTATTCCAGACTATAATCTATCTCTGTGTGGCAAATTTCATCCTGATCCGTTCAGCCATTCTGGCGTGATTGAGTAACAAACATCTATCCATCCAAACTTTCGCATTTATAATAAGTATCTATACTATACATCTATACTCTATAAATCTATATTCTATACATACAAGTAAATAAAATTGATGTGTCCGTTTGTAATGTCAACATAACAACTTTTTACTAAATGCATATGAAAGTACGGCACGGCACGGCACTAATAACAGAAAAAATCAATTTTTAGAATTTTTGTCTGCCTGTTTGTTTGTTCCGGCTGATCTCCGAAACGGCTACACCGATTTTTACGGGACTTTCACTGGCAGATAGATGATGTTATATGGAGTAACTTAGGCTACTTATTAACCGACTTCAAAAAGGAGGAGGTTCTCAATTCGTCGGAACCTTTCCCCGATTACTCGAAGATGGCTGGACCGATTTGGTTTTTTTTTTGTTTTATTCGAGAGGGTACATCACAGTTGGTCCCATATAAAATTGATTAACTTTGCTTCGGTAGTTTTTGAGTTAGTTTCAATAATACTCGTACGTATTTTTTCCCCACTTTTATATGGATGATGTTCTAGTTTGTTTTGCAGATAGTGGTATTAGAATTTGTGTGGGGTAGGTACACAATTAAAAAGTGAAAAATAAAAACTTTTTTACAAAAAAATACAACCGACTTCCAAAAACAACACTACAAAGTGAAAAATAACTTTAATTTCGGAAGTCGGTGGCAAAAAACGAAAATACATTTAAGTAGACACCGACTTCCGAAATTAAAGTTATTTTTCACTTTGTAGTGTTGTTTTTGGAAGTCGGTTGTATTTTTTTGTAAAAAAGTTTTTTCATATTTCTGAATAAAAATTTGATTTGATTTCTGCATAAAACCCATGAAATTGTGAACAAAATCCAAATCAAATAAGCATGTATTGACATTTACTCGGGCGAAGCCGCAGCCAAAGGCTAGTTATTCAAAAAGCTTAACACTTTCCGGGTTCTTCTCAAACGACGTAAACGGTCAAGGATATTGTAATCTTAGACCCTGGCTGTAATAACTATGTGCTTGAAACTTGAAATGGAGGTTGTTTTTTTAAATGAGATTTAGATAAGGGACCAGAGGTAAAGAAACTTTTTATAAAGTGGATTTGAGTCTATGTACTAAAGTTCTTTATATTTAACAATGAATTTAAAATAATGGCCGTAAATGGACGGGCTTGTGGCTAAGTAATAACAGCCGCACGGGTCAATCGATAAAGTTAAGCTACGCTTGCCGCGGTTTGTCCGTGGATGAGTGACCATCTTTCCATACCAAGACGAGGGGTCGTGCCTCGGAAAGCACGTTAAGCCGTTGTTCTCAGCTGTCATTCATGGATCTTTGACAGTTGTTACCGATCGTCTGAAGCCCGAAAGCCTGACAACCAGGCTTACCAAGGGGTATCGTATTACCCAGTAATTGGGCTGTGGAAGTCTGATAGGCAGTCGCTCCATGTAAAATACAGGTATTCAGCTGCATCCGGTTAGACTGGAAGCTGACCCCAACATAGTTGGGAAAAGGCTAAGCAGATGATGATGGTTGTTTATATCCATACTTAATATTTTAAATACGAAAGTAACTCTGCCTGTCTGTCTGTCAGCTTCTCATGCCTTATCGGCAGAACGGATTTCGATGTTTGGCACAGACATAGACCAGAAGGCCAATTCTCGTTCCTAAAAACGTTCAAATTCAAGTCGCAATCACATGCCACCGACAATCAAATGTCAAAAATGTAGGTAAACTCTATACTCTTTTTGACAGATTGAAACTGTGATGAGATTGCGAACGATGTTAAAAATACGGGAACTGACCCTCGACCTAACCCTGGGTTAGGACAGGGGATTCTTTTTATCCCGGTAGTACGATCCCTAGAGATAATTTACGAACTCAATGCGGGCGAACCCAGGGCAAAAGCTGGTATCGAATAAAGCACGGGACACACGTGATGTGTCGCTGACGCGGTTACGTGTGATGGGTTTTAATTTAGGTATCTACCTTGGCATTATCATTCAAACAGAAAACGCGGATCTAATTTTCCTTCCGAAAAAGTTGCCTGAAAATGTCACCAAGCACCATTTTTAACCGACTTCTAAAAAAGGAGGAGGTTCTCAATTCGGATGTTTGTATTTTTTTTTTTTTTTTTTATGTTTGTTCGCGCATAACTCCGTCGCTTGCCAACCGATTTGAAAAAATATTTTTTTGTTGGAAAGGGTATACTTCCCAAATGGTCCATTTTTGTCAAAATCCAGTTCTGTTGATGGGATCCTGGAGAAATCGAAGGAACTCTTCAAATATTATAGGCACACCTATAGCGATTTGGGTATTTTTTATAGTAGCTCGTGCATTTGCTCTCGGAAAGCACCACTTGGTGAAGTGGAACTGATGATGAAGACCACAGATGGCTACCGGAACTACTCAATGATAAATATTTCACGGGTTGCGATTCGATTACTTTAATATGGTTGCTAAGCAATTTCCGCTCGTCACACAATGCGTATGGTGAGTGGTTGTTGAGGAGTTCTCCTGGTTCTTACCAGCAGAACTCCTCAACAATTAACGTCCCAGCATCGGGAAAAGCAATATTTTGTAACATGTGATGAGCAATTGACATTTAACTATTGAAACTTATACAAATTATAAACAGACCCACTAAAAAGTGAAAAATAAAAACTTTTTCACAAAAAAATACAACCGACTTCCAAAAACAACACTACAAAGTGAAAAATAACTTTAATTTCGGAAGTCGGTGGCAAAAACAAAAATACATTTAATCAGACACCGACTTCCGAAATTAAAGTTATTTTTCACTTTGTAGTGTTGTTTTTGGAAGTCGGTTGTATTTTTTTGTGAAAAAGTTTTTATTTTTCACTTTTTTCGTTTGTGGTGACGGTGTTAATTATGATAAATTTCAACCGTAGCATAGATTCAATCAATCAATCTGCCTAGCCTTTTCCCAACTATGTTGGTGTCGGCTTCCAGTCTAACCGGATGCAGCTGAATACCAGCATTTTATATGGAGCGACTGCCTATCTGACCTCCACAACCCAGTTACTGGGTAATAATGATACCTTGGTAAGACTGGTTGTCAGACTTTCAGGCTTCTGACGATCCGTAACGACTGTCAAAGATCCATGAATGACAGCCGGGACCAACGGCTTAACGTGCTTTCCGAGGCACGGAGGAGTCTCGGTGTGTAAATATGGTCACCCATTCACGGACCAACCCTGGCCAGCGAACCTGATGGGTCGATGCGACGGAGCTCGTGGCTAAGTAATTAGCCACGAGCTCCTCCGTGAGTCCGTGACAGACCGTAGCATATATCGAGGGTGTACTGCGAAAACCTGCTAACCAACATTTTTGACAAAAATTAGATAAATGCATTAAAATTCTCATCTTGTTGAGCTTTTTATACGGGTAAAACCGGCTAAGCGCTACGTTAAACGGTTTAGAAGATACTTCATGGATTTACTAAAATTATAGTATTTTAATTAGTTATAGACTTTTAAAACGCAGTAACTCATAACTGACTTGACTGCACTTAGTTGGTTTTCGCAGTAAACCCTCGATATTGTGTCGTTCAAAATACGCGTCGTGGCTCACACTGTAGGCCATGGCGTAACTCACTATTCGACTTCTGTGTGGCAGCACATACCTAAACAGAACTTTAAATAAACATCCTCTATCAGTCGTCAGTATGTTGCATGTCAATAGAAACTTTTAAAGAAGAACCTCCTCAAAGACAATGTCACTTTGACGTAACCTCAACTGTACGGTTGTTATTAATGAGGACTATTCCGAAGTGGGGTTCTTAGTATAACTCGTAAATATCATCACTCAACGAATTACGTTACGAGGGTTGATTAATTACTCCTAATTTTTTACGCTATCACTTTTGTTTATGTCAATGATTTTTTTTTTTGTGACAGTTCTTCGTTTGATCTTTGCAATTTTTCGGAGAAGGCCAACATAAGGCATTGTTCAGACCAAACGTAGTGTCGGCCGCTGACTGTGAGCGTCTATAGTTCAAAATGAATAAAACTTTTTTACAAAAAAAATACAACCTACTACTCAAAAACAACACTACAAAGTAAAAAATAACTTTAATTTCGGAAGTCGGTGTCTGGTTAAATGTATTTTCGTTTTTTGCCACTGACTTCCGAAATTAAAGTTATTTTTTACTTTGTAGTGTTGTTTTTGGAAGTCGATTGTATTTTTTTGTAAAAAAGTTTTATTTTTCACTTTTTAGTTGTGGTACCTACCCCACACAAATTCTAATACCACTACCTGCCAAAACAAACTAGAACATCATCCATATAAAAGTGGGGAAAAAATACATATTATTGAAGCTAACTCAAAAACTACCCAAGCAAAGTTAATCAATTTTATATGGGACCAACTTTGATGTATACCCTCTCGAACAGTTTTTTTTTTTTTTTTTCAAATCGGATGACTCTGTAAAAAGTTATGCGTGGTCATACATAAAAAAAAAAAATAAAAAAAAATATCCGTGTCGAATTGAGAACCTCCTCCTTTTTTTTCGTCGGTTAAAAAACAACTTCGGCCGCCGCCGATTGAAAGCCTTTATTTTTCATACAATCTCACAGTCGGCGGCAAACAACACGTTTGATGTGAACGATGCCTTATCTTTCGGAAACTGGGCACGGTCCCGCCTGCATCCATGATTTGTATTTTAATTAGTGATTTTCTTGTTTTTAAAAACCGGCCAAGTGCGTGTCGGACCACGCACAATGAAGGGTTCCGTAGTTGGGATGAAGTGATCCCAAGAACAAACTTAACATTGTAGTTGAAAACCATGTTATCCCATACATTCCAACTGCAAATGTAAGTTTTTACGCACAATATTGGCATAGAACTATTTCCTGTATTTTTTTTTTCAAAATTTTAGGCTCAGTAGATAGTCAATTTTCGTATATGTTCTTAAATAACTTTAATACAGTTTATTTTAAAATTATAAAAAAAATTATTTGACACCCTCACAAAGCCCTTTCATTTGATATGTGACACGATAAAGTTTTTGCAAAACTTTTTTTATTTTCTTATTTGCCCCCAAAAGTTAAAACCTCATATTATAAATGCATTTATATAATGCAATATTATGTTACACGTCCGTGTTTGGATCACAGGAATTCATATGTACCTATACCAAATTTCAACGTAATCGGTCAATTAGATTAGGAGAAAATTGGCTGTGACAGAAGGACAGACAGACAGTCACACGAGTGATCCTATAAAGGTTCCGTATTTCCTTTTGATATACGGAACCCTAAAAAGGAAAAGAAAGGAAGGATAGGGTAAAACTTTAATAGGGCACGAACATAATCTAAACACCACAACCACAACTAAAAATGGAACTGTAGTGCTATTCTGTAAAGATCTCACCGTGATAACTCAGATGAAGTGAGCGTGAAGTGAGCCGTCATGCCACCTGATGCTAGGGGTTGACACTATTGACAGCTCACTATATGATGACTTCACTCATGTTTTCACGGTGAGATATTTACAGAATAGCACTACAGACCGCAAATGTTGACTAATTCCCACGCAATAAACTTCCGCATGTCCAAAACAAATATTACTTAAGTGAGCCTATAAAATCTTCTGAGCCTAAAATTTAAAAAAAATACAGAAAATAATTCTATGCTAATAGATTAGGTACTTACAGGAAAATTTATAATATATCTATGGTCTTAAAATAACATGGTAATCGACACCTCGTCTTAAGCCCTTCAGCCCTTATTATGACAATTGACTGGTTTCTACGTTGTCATAAACAATGAGGCGGCAATCGCGCTTTACGCGGTAAAAGGGTTTTTACGTGTTAAAAGTGGTATCTTTGTAATGTAATTCTTGAATAATTATGTCAAATTACAAAAGATGGTTTAATCATCATCCAGTGTAACCGGATGCAGCTGAATACCAATATTTTTACATGCAGCGACTGACTATCTGACCTCCTTATTTAACTTTAACTAATACGGTTAAAAACCACAACAATTAACAACAGAGATTATATATACACGTAAAAAAGAAAATATAAAATTATTAACTTCAGGTAAAAACAATAAAAAATTAAAAATACTTTCATGAATCCATCTCACAGCACTTCTTACATGCCAATAGAATCTTCGTCCATTCATTCGCAAACAGATTTTTGTTTGTTTTATTTGTTGTTTAGAATCCAAGATATCTGCGGCCAGTGCGAGGTACTGCGGACTTACCACGCGCTACCGTGCGACATCTTAACCTCATCTTTCCAAAATAAAAAAGGTATAGAACGTCTACATTCTTCATAATAAAATGTACAATAGATAGAGAGCTAATGTAATACAATAGATAGAAGATAAATTACTAAGGACTACTAACATAAAATTCTTTAATTTCCAAAATAAAAAGGTATAAAACGTCTCAATTCTTCATAATAAAATGTACAATAAGCTAAGAATGTACAATAGATAGAAGAAAAATTTCTAACGACTACTAATATAAAATTCTTTATATTATGTTTGGAGAGAATAAAATAGTGCTGACTAAAATATCTTGCAAAATAAGAACAAACGCCTAGGTAATTTACCTGACAGAAAACATACGTAATCGTAAAAATGAATAATAGAAAGCTATATATACCCTTTTCTTGACTGTCACAGGCTATGTATAAATTATTATACTGCGTGGGTTTATTTATTTATTTGTATGTACATATTAAATAAACTAACAGATTTAAAATAATAATATGTACATGGTATATAAAAAAGGAGGGGAAAGGATCATAGGGCATCAAAAAATTCGTCCGCATCGCTGTCAACAGGAAAAGTGCCCAAAAGGTTGGCAGCATTGCCACGTTGTATGGCAATGCTGATTCTTTGGCCAAAAAATAGGCCAGCCCTCTGGTCATGCGTGGGTTTTGACTTATCTGCAGACTTTCTGCATTTTAAATCCATACTTGTGAAATTTTTATGCGCAAATTTATTAAGCTACTTCAAAGAAAACTTATTTACTTGAAGATACGCATAAACGACTGAACAGATTTGGATGGTACATAGACAAATGATGTCCTGGAATACGACATAGGATACTTATTATCCCGGTAAGTGAAGAAGTTTCCGTGGGATGTCAATATAAACGCCATCAAAAGCTAGTTACCTATAAATTAACCATTTACAAGGATTGAAGAATAATATAGACCAATAATTATGAACAAAAAGAAAACAACAGTTTTACACAAAACAACACACACCATCAATCTGCCTAGCCTTTCCCAACTACGTTGGGGTCGGCTTCCTGTCTAACCGGATGCAGCTGAATACCAGTATTTTACATGGAGAGACTGCCTATCTGACCTCCACAACCCAGTAACTGGGTAATACGATACCCCTTGGTAAGACTGGTTGTAAGACTTTCGGGCTTCTGATGACCCGTAACGACTGTCAAAGATCCACGAATGACAGCCGGGACCAACGACTTAACGTACTTTCCGAGGCACGGAGGAGTCTCGTTATGTAAAGATGGTCACGCATCCACGGACCAACCCCGGCAAGCGTAGCTTAATCTGATGGATTGACCCGTGCGGCTGTTATTACTTAGCCACGAGCTCCTCCACAAAACATCACACACAACTATTATAAAAGAGTTCCTTTCTTTTTCTCACTCAATAATTTAATCATAGAGAATAGCTATAATAGGCAGGAAGTCCCACCTTAGATTTAATAATGATCCTACGGTAATGAAGGTATACCTTCTCTTATTAGGTAATTATTATGCATTTGAAAGGGATAACAAAAGGCGACTAACAAAGGCATTATCAAGGCATTCAGATGTGAGTGGAAACGTAGGAGGACATTATAGTGACCTTATTGGTGATGTTTTTAGAAAAGGTCAGGTGCGTAGTACTCGCAACCGGCATGCGTGTATCACCAGCACCCTAATTGCGTACAGTCCTACCAACTTATCTGTGATCTGAAAGAGGACGCCACCGTCGATGACATGCGTCGGCACAATCGAAGACATTTCAACATGACGGCCGTAGTTCCAATGTTCGCCATTTCACGGATAAGTTGGTAGGAGTGTAACACACTATCGATCGGGATCTGAATAATTTGGAACCAAATTGCTAATCCATTACTTCATATGTTCGAAAAATTTGTCTCCTCGACAACGTAAATAACGCAATGAATGTTGTTGAACTGCCAAAATGAAACATATTTCGATTAATAGTGTGTTACGCAAAGGTGCCGCTGTATAACTCGCCGTCCGATAAGGAACAGGTCAGGGTCGACGGCGCGTTGTGTTCCACGCGCGCTTCAAAGAGATGTCAGCAGTGATGGGGTCCGATAGGGCCGACGCCTGCCAGGGGCGCGGGTTGTTCGAAACGAGATAACGTGCCCTGGTACAGGCAACTGAAGGAACACGGGTGGGTTTTTATCAGTAAATGTCTGATACACCCGCCCCCCCCCCCGCTCCATATTTACCACCCAAAAAAAAAAGGTGCCGTTGAATGAACGTAAACAACAAACAAACGGAAAAGGTATATATGGATCGTAGCAGGTGTTGTTCTGTAGATTCTGCCTACCCCCAAGGGAATAAAGTCTGAGTTTATACATGTACATATTTAAGTAAGTATGTAAAAAGAATCTTTGAGGCTCTGGTCAGGCCTGCCATAGCGTAGAGATGGAGCGGATGACATAGCCAGGTAGCCAGCAATCTCTCCAGAGAGAACGCTGATATCGTCAGCACTGAGACGTAGGTAGCCCTGAAACAAAGTAAGAAATAAATTGTTAATGTAACGGAGAAACGAACATATATCCATATTATATACTGTAGATACTATTTATATCACACTAATATTATAAAAGCGGAAGACTAATACTATAAACTAATATTATAAAAGAGGAGCTCGTGCCTAAGTAATAACAGTCGCACGGGTCGATCCACCAGGTTAAGCTACGCTTGCCGGGGTTGGCCAATGGATGGGCGACCATCTTTACATACCGAGACTCCTCCGTGCCTCGGAAAGCACGTTAAGCCGTTGGTCCCGGCTGTCATTCGTGGATCTTTGACAGGCGTTACGGGTCGTCAGAAGCCCGAAAGTCTGACAACCAGTCTTACCAAGGGGTATCATATTACCCATTTACTGCGTTGTGGAGGTCAGATAGGCAGTCGCTCCATGTAAAATACAGGTATTCAGCTGCATCCGGTTAGACTGGAAGCCGACCCCAACATAGTTGGGAAAAGGCTAGGCAGATTGAATATTATAAAAGCGAAAGTTTGTGTGTGTTTGTATGTTTGTTACTTCTTCACGCTCAAACGACTGGACTGATTTGGATAAAATTGGGTATGTAGATAGGTTATACCCTGGATTAACACATAGGCTACTTTTTATCTCGATTTACGCGGGTCAAGCCGCGGGCAAAAGCTAGTACCTACACCATAAAGACTATTCTTGCTAACAGAATGTGGTCATCGTGTACACGGGATTTTGTTTTCAAATTGGTCACATGTAAGTTTCCTCGATAGTACGTCCATTTTCAGTCTAGGCCTTTTACAAGATTGATTTCGTGTCCTTTTATGATATAAATAGACAGGAATACCTACTAAAATAGTCACTGGGCGTTTCTAGGGACGTGTTAGAGGGAACAAATTACATTGTTAGGCGGCTAGGGACTTTTATATTGAAATTAAATTTTCCAAAGTATAATAATAATAAAAAAATTAAAGATGTTTTAAACACTGGAAGAAATGTGAGAATTTCTGTAGCTTTATCCATCTAATGTATCCATCTATTGTGATCATTGGATCAAAAGGAAATGTATGCACTCAAATAAAAAAAAATAAAAAAAAATCAATTTACAAAAAATTTTAAAACAGATTTGTTAGTAACAAAGGTCTTAATGTTGGTATACTATATTAATACGTTTTAATTCAATACTAATAATAATTTCATGTAATATGCAACTCTAGAAACCTCCCCAGCACTCTACTGGTCTCAGGTCTCTCTGCAATCATCCTCAGAATTCCGTTACCGCTGCCCCGAATTCGGCGTATTAGAGAAAATGACTTTTTGCGCATTACTGCAAAAAGTCATCCACCCTCGCATCAGCTAACATGCCCGAGGCGCTGCAAAATCGGGGCAGCCGCACAAGAATCCTGAAGGCGTTATTATATTGCACACGAAGAGCATTGTAGGCCCGCTGCGTATAGTTGACCCATAAGGCGCTGGTGTAAAAGCTATGACAGTATGCTCTATACAGTGTTACTTTCACTTCTGCTGTACACCTCGCAAACCTATGTACCAACATATCAGCCCGGACCGACAATGCCCTTCGCTCCCTCTCAATATCTGCGTCATCACACAGAGTTTCAGCTGCTGTTTGAATGCTTGTAGAAACAATATATCAAATGTCTCGCTGGTGGTGGCGTCTGTGTTGGATCATTAAGTTCCCTTCAAAATGGTTGAGCTAATTGGTGCTGATCCAAGCGTCATGTTCGTGAACGGGCGCCGTCAGTTGGGACTGGTCGTCTCTTAGCTTCCACGGCTTATTTTTTAATTTAGTTGTTTTAGTTTTTATCTTTTTATTACGGACGCTTTTTAACGTGCACGTCTTTCTACATTGTTCTCACATGTATATTTTCAACATGAACGATGTAACCAATATTTTGGAAAAATATTTTGATTTAAAAGAGTGTCCGTGGAGTTTCTTGCCCGTTCTTCTCCATAGAGACCTACTACACTTTGGAATGGGCACCTAGCTTCATGTTTCTGACTGACCGACCCATTGACAATTCAAAAGTGCCTGTAATTGGTTTATTTGAAATAAATGCTTTGAGTTGAGTTGAGTTGAATAAAACGAAATAGCTAAAGACACCATAAGTCAAAGCATGAAAATCGTCTGAATATTTCCAGAACAAAATTAAACAGAGGACCTCTTGTGAAATCACTACAGTTTACATTTCAAATAAAACGTACGAGAGCTATGATCAGAAATAGATCCATTAAACCTAGTCTGATTGTCTGTGATCAAAGGACACGAAACAATGAAAATAACGTAAAAGGAACACGTAATTCTTGGACTCCTTATGATCAAGCTGCCAATAAAACTGCTTCGTCAGGCGATTTTCACGAGGAGTTATTCGTAAACTCGAAATACGATCTTGCGTTTTAACGGACACTTCCAATTTTAAAAATATGAAAAAAAAAATGAATGAATGAATGAATTATGGTTTTCGACATGACTTTATCGTTGATGAGTTTATTTATAAAGTTTAACGTTTTATCCCCTTTCGATAACGTATATTTGAGTCGAGAAACTTTCCTCCTATAAATGAGCCTAAAATGTGACCAATCTTTTTTTTATCTTTTCACACGTCTGTCACTTAGCTGTCACTTGCCAGACTGCCAAATCACTTGCGGGTCACATTAGGACGGACACAAATAAATGCTTTGATAAATGATTATTCAGAAGAAACCTACTTACCTACTTTTAGTTTGTAACAAAGGTATTGGGATAAAACGATTAGAATTCAACTGACGTACCTACCTTTTCTTTTCGACTAGTAATTTTTTTTTCAGTTTGTGGCCATGAAAGATGTTAGTGGTGGAGGAGATTTAAATGCTGGAGAAATAAATAATTTACGAGTGAAGGTTTCCTTTGGGGAGGAAGGGAATTAAGGAAGACGTGCTATGGGGTTTAATGGGTTAGGAATGCTGACCAACGCATACGTACCTAATGATTGGTCATAAAATATCTAGGTACTTCTTGTTCTTTTATGATTGTAAAAATAGAGGAAAATTTAGAGTCCCTGCAAAACAAAATTTTAAAAGGCATAGGTACAGTCAGCAACAAAAGTTGATTATCATTTGAGTTTTTTAATTCTTAATTATTGAGATTGAACATATTAAAATCGGAACAGATGTACATTTTAAAGAAAATTAACTCTTATCTAATAAATTAAATGCAGGTGCAGGTTATCGTATAATTTTGTGTTAATTTAGATGATGTCAAAAAGTAGCAGTGTTAATCGACTTCTGTTGCTGACCGTACGATATAAAAATTCATTAGATTTTAAATACCACATGCACTAAATACCTAAACAATAAATGAAACTGTCAACATTGTCTGTATAAACCCTTCTCATGAAATATGAAACGTAGGTGTTACAACTGACGAGCTTTTTAAAAGGTTTTCAAAAAAATATCGTATAATAAAAAAGATTTTTGAAATCCTAGATAATATTGTGCTCGATTTTATTTGTATTTGTGTTACGACAATCTTTTTTACAAAATAATATGCTTTTGTTATTTACCCTCTCTGAAAAAAAAGTTGGCAAACCTAACCCCCACCGAGGGATTTTCTTTTTTGAACGAGCAAAAACACATCGGGTGTAGAGTCAACTGTCATATCGTTGTGTCATTCTTCTTAGGTCGGGCCCCAATAATGTCCGTAGGCGATGCGGAGTCGGAATCGCCCGTAACTTCGGTCGGAATTACGGATTTCGTGCTTAGGGAGAAAACACCAGATTTATGTGCGTAGGTATTTGAAATAAACGATTTGACATGACAGGCGCAAGCCCCAAAATTCCGCCCGAATTCTGTTGGATTTGCTCTTCAAGATGAATGACCTTAGCTTGCGCCCCGTGTAATGTATAACCTACTTACTTGTGTAAGTACCTATGTATCTACTTAAATACCAATAATTATTAATATAGAGTTCAGTTATCAACTAGCAGTCAGAGCGTTTTATTCTCCTCCAATTCCCAACCTTACATGGCGACCCTGCCATGTTTGGTGATAGGGTGTCTGGTCGCAATGCAGGCGCGGTGTGTGTGGTACAGACTCTCGTTCTAAGTGTACGTTGCGTTATTGAACTTTTTCGGGAACATTCATAAACTTTAAAATGTGCAATTCTAACACTCCAAAACGAGAAGAAGTTATAATAAATCAGAATGGCATTGGAGGTTCGAATGTGGCTAGTACCGACCAGCTACAATTTCATCTTTCTGCAATAAGCATTGTGATGATGATAATTTTGGGTTTGTTGCTGAACGCACCTCAAAGCGAGATATCCTGCCATTTGAGGTGAAATGAATTATCACAGGTACACAGGTACAGGGGCGCAGCTACCCAGGTATCCTGCTGTTTGAGGCGTTCTATCCGTTTGAGGCGAGTTGCCCGTTTGGAATAATGTCATGCTAGGTTCCACTTGAATTGCCACAGGTTCGGATTGTGGCCTGTGTGGAGTGAGTTGATGACTTGTGGTAGCCATGGTATAGGCTGTGTGGATACACCTTTACAAATGTGTACTAACAATCATGACATTGACGGACGTTCGCCCTGTCAATGTCATGGTTTTTAGTGTGACAAAAGTTATCAACGTTTTCGTAAGGTGACTGCACTGTACTCCATCGGCTTAGGTAATTAAATAAAGGTAAACAAAAAAACCACGTGTCTGGTTAACCGACTAAATACCTGTTACTTCAGTCGTGATGCTGCAACATAGTTGTACCTACTTTTCAATTTAGCAACATTATACAACGAATTATAAAGTTGCTAAATTATTGAAGAATACAACTGTGTCGTAGCATGACGACTGAAGTGACAGGTAAATATAACGTTTAGTCGGTTAACCAGACACGTGGTTTTTTTTGTTTACCTTTATTTAATTACCTAAACCGATGGAGTATAGAATGGTCTACTTTTTTCGTTAAATTACAGTCACTTTAAAGTTATGAAGTCCACTTTTCAAGTTGTTATTAATTAAAACAGCTTTAAAGCAGCACAAGGTGTTACAAAAATAATATTTCAATTTCAATATAACAAGGGACTGTAATCTCTTTCGCTATAATTCAACTGGGATAGTGATGGGCTGAGTGAAATGATTAATTTTGTAAACTGTTATTTTAGTTAAGATAGTAATTAACCGACTTCAAAAAGGAGGAGGTTCTCAATTCGTCGGAACCTTTTTTTTTTATTTTATTCTTTTTTTTTTATGTATGTTCCCCGATTCCTCGAAGATGGCTGGACCGATTTGGATTTTTTTTGTTTTATTCGAGAGGGTATACATCACAGTTGGTCCCATATAAAATTGATTAACTTTGCTTTGGTAGTTTTTGAGTTAGCTTCAATAATACGTATTTTTTCCCCATTTATATGGATGATGTTCTAGTTTGTTTTGCAGATAGTGGTATTAGAATTTGTGTGGGGTAGGTACACAACTAAAAAGTGAAAAATAAAAACTTTTTTACAAAAAAATACAATTGCCTTCCAAAAACAACACCACAAAGTGAAAAATAACTTTAATTTCGGAAGTTGGTGGCAAAAAACGAAAATACATTTAACTAGACACCGACTTCCGAAATTAAAGTTATTTTTCACTTTGTAGTGTTGATTTTGGAAGGCGGTTGTATTTTTTTGTAAAAAAGTTTTTTAGTAAATTGTTTATCTACTACCTACTAGGTACAGTAGAGGTTTGATGCTGTGATCAAGCCTTGACAATATTATACTGGCTGACATTCAATCATTCAAATATGAAATGTCTTCTATCAAGAAAATGATTCTCGTTTTCTTCATAGGATGACAGAGAGAATCTGGTGAGGGCTCCGCGTAGAACCAATTTAGTTAAAGAGTGTGATTTATAACTGATCTGAAGCTTAAAATACAGAGGGCATCAGCCTCATATAACTCTCTAGTTATATGGGGCTGATGCCCTCTGTACTGAGGGACTCTTCCCTCTCGTATTATTTAGTAGTTCAGTAAATCCCCTACTGTGAGGTTCGAGCCCTCACAGTACCCACAGACGACGTGCAGAGTGACGCTTTCGATTAAGTACTATATCGATCCGAGCCCCCCCCCCCCTCTCCAATAATACTTTATAATCAAATCTCGAACAAGGCCAAAATATGGTTAGTAAGTAAATAGCAGTGTGTCTGTGTAGTTGGAGTCCCCCTACTTATATTAAATATAAACTTTGGGTGCTAAAATATTTTCGAGCACGCTTCGCTCGCTCTTGCATCCGACAGTCTTTTTCTCAGACGTTTTTGTGTGAGTCGACAAAGTAACTCGCTATAACTTATCTGGAGTGCAAAAATTTTCGAACTCGCTCTGCTCGCTCTAGCATCCTATATTCGTCTTTTGCTTTAATTTTTCTGTGCAAGTTGACAGTTTCTCCTATTTTTGTATGAATGGTCAAAAGAAAAGCTAACCTTTTCCGAGGCAGTGTGCTTAAAATTTCGAGCTCGCTTCACTCGCTCTCATGTCTCCTAGTTCTCAAACTTTTCTGCTTACCTGGGCGGGTGGTGGCCCCCATTTAGTTTTGCTGGCCCTGACCCCCAACAGGCTTAGTCCACCACTGATTATAAGTAATTATTTAACGGATTGGACTAAAAACTACCTACTACTTATTACTTTACCTTCCTTAATTTTACATGGAGGTAGACCTCTTTGTACAATGAAAGTAGGTAAAATACCTAAATCAGTTTTCGCTTTCGGCCGGCATTTAAGTAATAAAAAGGATGTACCTATCTAACAATTAAACTCGTCAGCATGCGGTCCTGCTATGATCACAAAATCCTTAAAAATATTGAAACATTAATTCGAATAATCTTCAGATTGTAAACACACTTTCCCAACACTATAAAATAATACCGCATTTAATTGAAAACATAAATTGCTTACAGCTTAATTCTAGGTAACGAAATCATTTTTGAGATTAACTATAAATCTGAACACTTGTTGACCGCCGAACTTGTTACCTATAAATCTGCCATCTTCAATCGCCATCGTTTTTTCATCGCCATCAAAGACGTTTGAAGTCTAAATGGTTGAGGAAACTAAGAAAAATATTCATAAAATGACTAACAACTTTAGTCAATCTACTTCTATTTTAAATGTAGGGACTCGTCAAAATGTAGAGAACAGTAGTGCTATTCTGTAAATATCTCACCGTGAAAATATGAGTGAAGTGATCTTTAAAGTGAGCTGTCAATAGTGTCAACCCCTAGCGTCAGGTGAAATGACGGCTCACTTCACGCTCACTTCACCTGAGTTATCACGCTGAGATGTTTACAGAATAGCACTACAGCTGTTTTTCTTTCGCGATTTCAGTTTTGGTCCCATCATAATAAAAGTTATTCATAATAATGAGTAAGTACAACGACCCATTAAAAGCTTGTGCGTTATTTAAATTACACCTTGTATACAACGTGTCGTTTTGATCCTCGTCAAATTTCAGGGTGTGATACAGAACATCAAAACGAACAATTTTCTCCATGGGACCAACATCGTAATCGCGTAGCAAATGTATGGGACGGCTGATTATTTTTTCGCGATTACGATGTTGGTGCCACGGAAAAAGTTGTTCGGTTTGATGGTCTATACCACATCCTTAAAGACAAGGATGCAAAAAAACACATTGTATTGTATATGTGTATAATGTCCCATTAAAATAGATGGACAAATTTTTACAGGGTGTTCTACACATGAATATGAGCAATTTTCACTAGGGACTAACTCTGAAATCGCGAAAAAAATCAGCTGTTCAGTAAATTTATCTACACCAAACGGGGAGAGCAGCTGGTTTTTTTTTTTCGCGATTTCAGGTTTGGTCCCATAGTAAAAGTTGTTCATATTCATGGGTAGAACACCCAGTGAAAAGTCTATCTATTTTAATGGGACAGTGTAGTTATATCTTCGCCATCGTCTTTTCAAATCAAAGACGTTTGAAGTCCAAATGCTTGGGGAAACCAAGAAAGATATTCGTAGAATACTTACCTAAAACCTTTAGCCAGTAGGTAAGTACCTACCTACCTACTTACCTAAGTTCAGAGTAATAAGGCGTTTGTGGTGCGTGTACCGAACTGTTACCTGCCCTTCGTCATGGAGGAAGACTTTTGGCCGCAGGACGTGGTGTTCCGTCGCTTCCGCGGACAAGTTCCACAGGGCAGCACTTAAAGTCAAGCTAGTGCAAAGAGGAGTGCTACTAACATAGTCTTAAGCCTATTTTATTAACACAAATTTTGTTTATATTTAAATATGTATGCTTAGGTTAAGGTATTTATCTATGGGCCAGTGTCGCCTGAAATAAATGGTTTATTTATTTATTTATAATGTTTAATGCCGTTTTCGAGGTCCTCGGCGTTGAAATATTAATCCGACAATGTACCGGCGATGTACTTCATTGTATAAACTGTAGGTCCGTAACACCATATTTTTACCTGTGTACCACAATAAACATTTGAATTTGAATTTGACAAAGACACTTCGGTTAAGAACAGCAGGTCGATTCTGTAAAAATCTCGTCATCAAAACAGGCGAAGCGAGCTTGCATCAGGTGGACTACACCCAAGTTTTCAACGATGCGATTTTTACAAAATAACCCGGGGTACCAGAAAACGGGCAATAACTGTCTATTCTGACTGATTCATGCGATGCCTCGACGGACGCAAACTCGCCACGTAGACATTTTAATCATGAATGCTACTCACGAAAGTTTTTACATAACCCTTTCTTCAGCCCTGCATACTCAAGCGACACTTAACTTTATGAATTTCTTAAAAGTATTTCTATCGCTACAAAACTCCTTAAAGAGACAGGGACAGCAAGAGACTTACCCACTCAAGTGACAGCGACTGCTGAAAAACAAATATAAGAAGTTGTTTAGAGTATGCCACCAGTCCGCTCCAACCTTTGTTCAAGCCAGCCTGCGCCACTGAGCCTGTACCTTTAAATTCGTCCCATAATAATAATAATCCGATCCAGCCTGTACCCTGCTGTCTTCCCCCCAGCGACGCCCTAAGCCGAGGCCCGTAACCCACAGGGGGTGCCCTTAGCGAGTAATCGCTTAGGTAGTTTATAAGTTTTTATGCCCTGGCTGGAGGCCTTAATTTATTGAGGCACCCACAGGCAAGACCGTTGAGCAGCCGACAACCTCCTAGGTTGACCTGTAACATTTATTTAAAAAAAAGCATTCTACTAGTCCCCTCGCCCGTCTCGGTGCGACTTGCGGAGCGATGGACGAAAAAAAGTGACGCGCGTGTCGCTTGACACAAATCGCGTCGGGGGCCTTAAATCCCCAAAACGATCAATTTATACTGTAAATTTTTACGTGATTAATATACAGGGTGTTTGGTGCATCGTTTGCCAAATTGAATTGGCCGAAAGAAGAGGTCATTTGCTATCGCTTCAGGCTCAAGTACTCATTTTTGGCCACACCGGTTTTTTTATTACAACTTTCTAATTTTTATTTTGAAAAAATCCAAAACTCAGCATTAAAGCTTAAATTAAAAAAAAGTTTTAAGTGTAGTCGTCAAATTTCATTTTTATTTACATATGTACTGTTGTATGGCTCTATCAAATTTAAAATTACTTGCCAGTTACATCTAGTTTTTTTTTAATAAATCACAAAGTTTTTGGAAAAATAAAAAATGAACTTAAAACTCAACTTTAAATAGCTATAAAAAAAAAACTAAAAGCGATCGGGATCTTCGAATTATTTTAAAAAGTTCTCTAGTCTATCCCCTTTCCAACGGTATATAATGTGTTAAAAAACTCTTTTAATATCTTTAATAATTAGCTAAATGTGTAGTCGAGACACATCAGGCTGATATTGGATATTACGTTTAAAACACTAGTTTTCGCATAAATTACATGCTATTAGTAGATAGATACTGTTATCTCACGTCTTACGTAGTCTCTTATCTCGTTCTTACATAGGGAACTTTCCTCGAAATTGAAAAAAAAATACATTATTACAAAAATAATCATTTATTAATAAGTAATTTAATTACATACTAATCTTACAAGAATTAGAATTTCTGCAAACAGAGTTGCCCTTATTATTAGCTGATTTGCCAATTTTCAGTGAAGACAGGTCTTTTGTTTTCCAACATGACGGTTGTCCCGCTCATTGGAGAATAACCGTCAGGGAGTACTTGAATGATGCATTCCCGGACTCATGGATTGGGAGGGATGGCCCTATTCCTTGGCCTCCACGTTCTCCAGACTTAACTCCGTTGGATTTTTACGTCTGGGGACGGGCCAAAGAACTCGTCTACGCCACGGAAGTTGAGACAAGAGATGATTTAGTCCAACGCATTGAGGCGGCTTTCATGACGATCAAAGCAGAAATGCGTTTACGCACCACTACAGTTGAGATAAGACGAAGATGTCGCGCGTGCATACGCAATAGTGGTAGACAGTTTGAACAAGACTTGTAAGATTAGTATGTAATTAAATTACTTATTAATAAATGATTATTTTTGTAATAATGTATTTTTTTTTCAATTTCGAGGAAAGTTCCCTATGTAAGAACGAGATAAGAGACTACGTAAGACGTGAGATAACAGTATCTATCTACTAATAGCATGTAATTTATGCGAAAACTAGTGTTTTAAACGTAATATCCAATATCAGCCTGATGTGTCTCGTCTACACATTTAGCTAATTATTAAAGATATTAAAAGAGTTTTTTAACACATTGTATACCGTTGGAAAGGGGATAGACTAGAGAACTTTTTAAAATAATTCGAAGATCCCGATCGCTTTTAGTTTTTTTTTTATAGCTATTTAAAGTTGAGTTTTAAGTTCATTTTTTATTTTTCTAAAAACTTTGTGATTTATTAAAAAAAAACTAGATGTAACTGGCAAGTAATTTTAAATTTGATAGAGCCATACAACAGTACATATGTAAATAAAAATGAAATTTGACGACTACACTTAAAACTTTTTTTTTAATTTAAGCTTTAATGCTGAGTTTTGGATTTTTTCAAAATAAAAATTAGAAAGTTGTAATAAAAAAACCGGTGTGGCCAAAAATGAGTACTTGAGCCTGAAGCGAAAGCAAATGACCTCTTCTTTCGGCCAATTCAATTTGGCAAACGATGCACCAAACACCCTGTATATTGATGCGCAAATTGATCGTCTAACTCTACTACATGCAATTGAAGCGATTGACAATATTACTACATTAGAAATTCGAAAAATGAAATGCGTTTGAAAATTCGTCTGTATACCTACTACTTACTTTCAAAGCGCATACTTTTATAAGTTTTCCGGAAGCGAACAGCTGGAACTGTTTCGGGGTTCCATGGTTCCAATATAATTGATCGTCACTCGATGAATACTTTACGATTTGTTCGCTTTAGATTCGCTACGAAGGAATTTAATTACATTACAACATAGTCTGATTTTCAGCAATTTCAACAGGGATCAAAGCGTCTCTATCTACATCGGTGTAGGTAAAATAGTTAGGCTTACAATATTGTTTTAATTGCGCAGTCCATTCGCGGAAATGTCTTTTCGCGCAAGTGGGTTCTCACAAGTCTTTCGCGGAAATTTCTTTCGCGCAAGTGTCCCGCTACCTAATATTTGTGATGAATCAATGCTTTTTTTTTACAACATTACGAGTATATGGGTGTTTGGAAGCCAAGCAAAGCCGTTAAGGTGGTTGACACAATTTAGAGCATTTAGAGCCATACATGTCTTAGGTTATACGAAGTGGTTTTTAGGGTTCCGTACCTGGAAAGGAAAAACGGAGCCCTTATATGATCACTTCGTTGTCCGTCTGTCTGTCAGTCTGTCAATACCCTTTTTCTCAGGAACTCGTGAAGGTATCAAGTTGAAATTAATATCAAATACGTGTCTATAGTCTCTTGGAGTCCTAAAAAACTCAAGCTTCTAAGTCAACGCAATAAAAAAATACGGCCATTTATGCGACATATTCTGATACTCGCAAGTAAATCAAATCCTATAGGGTACTTCCCGTTGTCCTAGAATCATGAAATTTGCCAAGAAACAAGCTCTCACAGCACAAATAAAGGAAAAAGTCCGAAAATTGTTAATTAGTAATTCTATCATATAAAAAAAAATTTCAACTCTGTCAGTCTGTCATGACCCTTTTTCTCAGGGACGCGTGGAGATATCAAGTTGAAATTAATATCGAATACGTAAGTCTGTGATCCCTTAGAGTTCTAAAAAAATCAAGCTTCTAAGTCAACGCAATAAAAAAATACGGCCATTTTGCGACACATTTTGATACTCGCAACTGTCGCAAGTAAATCAAAACCTATAGGGTACTTCCCGTTGATCTAGAATAATGAAATTTGGCAAGAAGCAAGGTCTCTTAGCACAAATAAAGAGAAAAGTCCGAACATTATTCATTTGTAGTTTTATGACATTTTTTTTTTTTTTTTGGATCCATTGTTAAGTTTGTTTTTAGGATAAATTCTTTTCAACTACGGAATCCTTCATTGTGCGTGTTCTGACACGCACTTGGCCGGTTTTTTTTATTAAAAAAAAAAAACAAGTAAGTACCTAGGTACCAACTTTAACTGGGGCAAAATAAAAAAAAAACATAAGTACTTCGTCTAAGACAGAATGGCTCTCTAAATGGTGTCAACTATCACCCCCTTACGCCCACCCAACTTCCAAACACCCTGTATAACCTCGTATGTATATGTAATTTACAGAACATAACCCCGTCATCACGCCTGCATTCTCCGAAGGGTTAGGGGCACAGGTACACCCAGATAGTAGAGCGCGAGCCTATTGTCGTCAACCAGGCACAAAACCAGACTCCGGGCTACTACTGAGAAATTCCAGATGGAAGACCCAATAACACAGAACCATGTGACTGACACTGGCATGGCCACCATGACAGATTTTAATTTTGATGACACAAAAAATTTGTCGCTAATTAGTCGAAATTTTCCATTTGTAATGCCTCTGCCTCGAATTTCACGGGCAGCGGGGCGGCGGCGGCGGCGGCGCGTCTCGTATTGTCCCGCCCCGCTTCCGCGCCGCTGTTTTCGAGGTCCGGTCCATTTGTTTTTACGCATAAAATCCGGCCGCTCCCGCGCCGCCGCCGCTGCCGCCCCGCTGCCCGCAAAATTCGAGGCAGAAGCCTCAAAGTCCAAGAGCTAGATCAAAGATTTTATCGTAAACTCGTCGATCTAGCTCGCAAGAGCTAGATCGACGAGTTTACGATAAAATCAATTTTTTTATTTTTTTTTATTTCAATTTTTAAATAAGCAAGCAATTGCTTACTTAAAAATTGAACTCATTCGGTCTTATTACAAAACGAGGTTTTTCTTCGTCATGGTTTAAACCATCGAGACAGTTTTTGTAATATGAACCTAGCTGTGATAGAAATACAGTTCTTTATACAAAACTGACAACTTAGTCCGGTACTAAGTTGTCAGTTTTGTAAAACTGGCATCTTAACGTGTCAGAATAAAGCTCGATATTCAAAAAAGGGTCCATGGTTTAAACCTGGGTTTGAAGATGAACCTTGTTTTGTAATAAGACGGTTTATGTCTTCTAAACTAAGACAGGACTAAATCTGTGACTTGGCGAAAAATTCCGACTAAATTTGGGAGAAAACAGATCTTCGCTAGGTGGCCAAGTTTTTGAGAAAAAATTTGGCCAAGCTGGGAAGATGCTCTGCAGATCGGCTACCTATGAACCCTTATAACTTTTGAACCAGTGACCGACAAATTCTGATATTTGGCGGCAAATTGCGACAAATTTTTTGTGTTATCAAAATTAAAATCCCTGATGGTGGTCATGCCAGTGTCAGTCACACCAGAACCTCATGCTCAGTAGTAGAGCTTACGACCACTAAACCAACGAGGTACTGTACCTACGTAATTTACTTACTTACTTGTAATTACAAATTGGTAGTTAATTATGTACTTGTTCAAAGCAAGAAAACCTATGATTAGTTTGTAGAACATAAGTAGGTGGAGGGTATATTCTAAGAAGTAAAATAAAACCATAAATTAAATTAATCATAAATTTATTGGAAAAAAAAACCTAGGTACACACAATTTTGTATCACAAAATAATAAAATACAGATACGCCATGGCACAAAAACTAAGTTTTGGTTTCATTAACATAACTTTTTATTGATTCCTATTGGTTAAGGAGAGCTTTCTCTATAGAAAATTAAAAATAATATCGTAGCCTAAAAGTGGTATATAATATAGTAAGTAGTATCTAAGTAATAAAACAAATTCAAAGATGTTTTAAACATCGAAAACTTTGATTTTTGCGAATAGTGTAAGATGAGTATAAAATAAATTGTTTTGGAATTACATTCACATCTGTACTTACTAATCCGTTAGATTCTTAGCCTATAAATATTTTAAATTTTAAAATTAATCTTAATAATAAATGTTACGGTAATCTAAGACAAACAAAATGGATGGTTGATTTTCAAAAATGGCGAAGGGTTATTGTTCTTTGGAATAGAGTAATCTTTATTGTACACGATAACAAATTACATAATAATTTACAATAATATTATTACCCAAATACCTAATTAATAGAAACACTAAGAAAAATTATCTTCAGCATAGCCTGATGTCTGATGTCATCAGCTATGCCCTAAAAATAACACTAATTTGCTTCGGTAGTAATAGTGGTAAGTATCCCCGGCGGTTGAGAGACCGAGATTCGATTCCCCCGCCGGAAATAATCTTTGAGGGGCTCGTGGCTATGTAACAGCCACGCGGACAGATAGATCTGCGAGATTAAGGACCAGTTTCTCGAACGAAAATTATCGCTAAATGAATACCAATCACAGCAGTTTAATACCTACTTGATAATTTGTCATTATAATTTTCGTTCAAGAACTGCCCTAAGCTGCTCTTTCTGTAGTCCACCCATGGCTGGGTGACTATATCGAGACCCCTCCCCTCAGTGAGCACGTAAAGCCGTTAGTCCTGCGGCTCATTCCTCCCCGGTCGTATCGGATTGCCGTCCCATTGGACTGTGACTGTGAGTGCACTTGTTTGCGTACACACTTGTGCACTATATCTCCTGCATAGATGGTTAGTCAGGTGAGCCTGCCCACCATAACCAAAATTCGGTCTGGTGATCATTATTATTAAAGTTTTATCTAAATAACCAAGAATTTAATCTTATTTTGTCGCACAAATATTAGAGCACGAACGTATTATTAAAAGCAAGCTGTCTATAGATAATCGTTTTAAAATGTTTATTTTTTAGCCTTTTTGTTCGTTTTATTTTCCGCATTTGCTTATGTTTCTCAAACTGTTACCGTATTTCCTCAAAACTATGTTTATCAGTTATTTAGTCTAAACAACTGTTTAACATGACATTTATGTATGGAGTTTGACAAAAGTCGTGATTTTTCGAAACATTACACAAAAACATCGAAAGCAAGAGGTGTGGCCATACACATTTGTGTATGCATACACGATGTTTTTGTTTTCCGAGCTGCATGGCAAACATTCCCCGCGCAAGGGGGAAGAAGGGAAGGGTTTGTTTCATCTTCAACTGCACTTCTGTTGTCAAACTGATAGCACGTCTTTCTCGTCGGAATTCATTACGAAATCTACACAAAATGCCATCTACTGACATCTACACGAAATGTGTAGGTAACTAAACATATTTGAATATGCAGGAGACAGCTTGTGTATGAAAACAAATGTTTATGTGTAATGTTTCGCAAAAAGACGCGCAGGAGACACAGACTTAGAGGCTTAAGACTGACAGTAAACACGCGTTGAACAAATGTCTAAGAAATTTGTGGTAAGACCCTTAATAATAGGTCTTTACCTATGAAATTGCCGTTTTGTATGAAAAAATTTAAACGAATTTTTTTCATGCAATTTTTATTTGTATTAATCGAAGTAATCACCCATGCAATCAATGCATCTTTGCCAACGCATTCATTCATTTGTGTGTCTGTTGAGCAGTGCAAGGCACGTCTCGACGCGTACTTCGCGCCGGCGATCATTGAGTTCGTGGGGCACCCATTTGTCAAGCTTTTTTACCTTGCCAATTTGACGCAAATCGACCAATATTGTTTTGACGCTAACGTCGAAAGCTGCTGCTAATTCAGCCGTAGATTGTGTATCATCAGCTTCCACAATCGCCTTTAATTCGTCATTGTCGACCAAAGTCTTCCGACGACCGCGAGGTTCATTTTTCAGGTCGAAATTTCCAGAACGGAAGCGAGCAAACCAACAAGTGGTGCGTTGGTTTGTAGTGTTAGCTCCGTAAACGTCGTTGATGTTGCGTGCCGCTTGTGCCGCGTGCTGCCACGACGGTACTCATATTCCATAATTACTCGAATTTTTAATGTATCCATGATGACGAAAAATATTGAAATGCGATGAAAATGTAACACTAATCAATAAACAAATGACTACTTTTGGAAAATAAAATCCATGTTTTTAAAATAAAATTAATTTGAAATTAGAATTCTTAGCCAAACAAAAATTATTTTGATTTGAAATGGCCAGTACTGCAGAACGGCAATTTCATAGGTAAAGACCTAATATTCTAAGTTGTTAGTAAGAGTATGTAGTATATTGTTAATAAGTTTTAATGTTAATAGAGTGTTTGCTCAGTATGAACATGACACCCTTTTATGGAAGTTATAATAAAGCAATAAAATTAATGACAGTATAGTTCAACTTATCCATTTTTTTTTTTATAATAACCCTTTTTTTTTGGTTTAAATCTACTTATACCAACTAACTTGCTATTATAACTCAAACTGAATCGGAATCGGTTTTATTTTGCCAGTTCAACAACATTCATTGCGTTATTTACGTTGTTGAGCGGACAAATTTTTCGAAGATATATGCACACACACACACATTGATGAATAAATAAGGGAAGATATGGTTCGCGCTTCTCGACGTGGACCGCATAAATTGTGCTCACGGGCCTAATTTATCTTAGTCACAATCGAACTGGCGTTTGTGTAACACATGTATAGCACGTTAAGTAAAATTACCGTAATCGTCTAAATAAGCAGCAACAATGCCCTCATGTGTTTTCAAAATATGCACAAATAGTTCACAAACCAAAAACAAGTTCCACGGGATTACTTTTCATTCGTGAGTACATCAAACCTAAATTTTCTTTAAAATTCTCCTGATCAATATTGCCAATGGGTCGCCATTTGCAGAAAGGTATAGAAATATATGATTCGTAGGAGTGTGAAGAGACAAGCGGCAGCGCAAGCAGATTATAGTAGATTTGTTATGGGTACGTAACAGTGACAATTATTGCTATCTTGTTCCCGCTACAGCCCGCGTTATATGTTTCTCTATTTCGGTTGTTGGGCACATGACGAACGACATCGGGAAATGCAGGTTTGTGGGCGTGTTTACATGGAATTTGTTTCTAGTCAATAATGTTTACGTGACATTAGAGAGTACCCTATCTTCCAGTATT
This sequence comes from Cosmia pyralina, assembly GCA_946251885.1. Lineage (NCBI taxonomy): Eukaryota > Metazoa > Arthropoda > Insecta > Lepidoptera > Noctuidae > Cosmia > Cosmia pyralina. Next base: position 14,977,872 of record OX276342.1, on the reverse strand, counting down.
TATACATCAATAGATTAGCTATTATATTCAAAACTATTCAGATTCAGATTGATGGTGCGTTACGCAATAAGGCTGATGTTTTATGCAGATGTCTTTAATTATATTTGTGAGATGCTAGTTGTCAAAAATCTGAAGAAAAAACTCGCAAATAGGTACAGTAACTTTATGCTATACTAGACTTATATCTACAGCATATGAGTAAATGCTTTAACCTAATATGTGGAATACACGACTTAGCAGTGAGAATAGTCAATCACGTGAACAGGCAAAACAAAACTAAAGCATAACTAACCAAAAATCTTATTTACCTAAGTAATATTCTTTGTAAAATGTGCAAAAAGATGACAATGTTTTATTTTTTTAAATTAGCGACCGGCCCTTCCTTGGCAGTGGCACGGTTACAATGACGACATGTCAAAACAGGGAGATTTCTTTAATACATTATGTAAGTTTAATTTTAATGGATTGCACATTTATAAACCTTCTGAAATAAATGCTTTATATGACGGTGAAAACCACATCAAAATCCGTTGCGTAGTTTTGAAGAATTAAAGGCTCACACAGAAGGACACGAAATTTTACATTAATTTATAGCATGTACAGATATATACCTAAGATAAAAATTAAACAGACATGTATTGGTACCTACACAGACATTTCATGCATTATGTTTAAGTTATAATAGGTCCAGCTCTTAATCGGGCACAAATCACAGGCCTATATCCCTAAAGGCCCAGGCAGAAGTATACATTCAGACATTGGCAATAAAATTTTCTTTTGTTTTTTTCTTAAGTTTCCTATCAAAAGTTGGTCTAATCCTATTAGAAATAAAAAAAAATGAACTTTGATTTTGGAAAGAATCCTCTTGCGACTACGCCAATGAGGCATTCATTTGTTATTTTTTTATAAAGGATTGCTTCCGCCCGCGGCTTCGCCCGCATGGTATGTCGGTTAAAAGTAACTTATGTCCTTTCCCAGGGTTCAAAGTATCTCCATACCAAATTTCATCAAAATCGGTTCAGCCGTTTACGAGTAAAAGCGTAACGAACAGGCATAAAAAAATAATTTTTTTCTTTATAATTATAATAATTTTAGTTTAGATGTGTTCAAAATTCAAAATATCTTTATTGTGGGCATATGTTAGTTAAGGTCTCAACAATAAATTAAAGTTTCAATATGTCCTGCCTAATAGGAATACAATAATTAAGTATTGGCATTAAATTTAAAATTATTTTACATGTCTTTAGTTATTATAAATATCAAAATACAATTAAATTAATACATGGTCAACAATAAAATCAATAATTCAAGAAATCCTGGATCGTGTAGTATGCTTTATATGTTGGTAATGTTGTTGTATTATTTATTATTATAATAGTAGAAAGATACATCATTCACAGCCAAAATATTGCATAGCGAAGGGCTGATAAAATGTTCTTATTTTTCTCCTTCCTCATCCTTCAACAGGTAAATAAGGACCTGTATATATTTTGGTAATGAAATGAAGTAGTCCGTTAAAAATAGTTAAACACACTGATTGCTGCCCGCATTAAAAGTAATGATTTTGATATTATAAATTCGCCGTATTTTTTAACCGATTTAAAAAAGGAGGAGGTTCTCAATTCGTCGGGATCTTTTTTTTTTTCAAAATTATATGCAAAATGTGAAAATAAAACAAAAGAATACCAGTTTTGTTTAGTGCACATTTTACAAAAACATAATATTATCAATTATTTTTATTCCTATCGCATTATAACTTTAATATAATTAATAATGTTTCTAAGATAATGATCGACTACAAAGTGTGTTTTATCTTTAAATCCGGTTTCCCAGACAACCTACTTATTCTATCTTAATTTACTTATAAGTACTAGGTATGTTTTATCTTAAATTACCTATATATCTTAACACACTCCTGATTTTTACTTAATTAAATTAGTAAGTATGTTAAACCTTTTCAGTGTAAAATCTGTTATTTCTGCGCCAAATTCATAAATATTTACATCTTAAAAATAACTAAAGTACTAGTGAATTCTATAAGATCTTTTCGGAATTAATTATGATTTTTTATGTGTTCTGATTATTTGATGAAGAAGAATGTTTATTAGTTGCTAATACACGTTAAATGTCCTTAGATTTTGTTGTTTTGTGTCTTCTACCACATGTGAAAGGTTTTCACCAGTGAGTATTCGAATATGTTAGGATAAATGATCATTTTGACGAAAACTACGCTGACACACATCACACTTAAAAGGTTTTTCACCAGTGTGTATACGGATATGATTTGTTAAATGACCATTATGACGAAAACTACACTGAAATATAACACATCTAAAAGGTTTATCACCAATGTGTATTCAAATATGTTTCGTTAATCACTCTTTTTACTAAAACTAGGTTGACATACATCACAATTGTAAGGTTTTTCATCAGTGTGCATACGAATATCTTGGCTTTGTTAAACTTCCCTTTTCACTAAAACTACGTTGACATACATCACATTATTTTATAAGGTAAGCAAAGCTTTAGTAAGCAAGCTGAAGTGGCAGTGGACTGGCCAGTTCTTCGAAGGATCGATGGCCGGTGGAGGAGTCCTGGAGTGCAGACCGCGTATCGGTAAGCGTAATGTGGGACGCCCCCCAGCTTGATGGACCGACAACCTAAAAATGTGGCTGTTGCTGGATGCGGAAGCCGGAGGACAGGGTGTTGTGGCGTAGCCGGGGAGAGGCCAATGTCCATCAGTGGACTAGTCCACGATAGGACGAGTTGATTGATTGAAGTTGACATACATCACACTTGTAAAATGTTTTACCAGTGTTAAAATGACCATTTTAACGAAAACTAAACTGACATATTATATCACATTTTAAAGGTTTTTCACCAGTGTGTACACGAATACGATTTATTTGTTAAAGCACTCTTTTCTATAAAATTACGCCGAATTCTATAGAATCTTCAAAATTATATACAGTAAATATGTTTAAATCATAAATAGACACATGCAGTAGGTATATTGAAAGTGTTCTGAAGTAACGAATAAATAGATATTTCTTTTTGTCAAGTTTCGGAATGAATTATGATTTTTTAATATTTTTGATTACTTGATGAAGATGAAGAGTTTTAGTGTAATTGAGCTAAACAAAAATCTTTTATTATATTTGGTCATTTAAGGTCGGTTGCTCAGGCAAGAATGGTATGATCAATTGTCGAGGTCTCTAACTAACCACATATTGCAATACATTTTAAAGACATTGCAGCGAGTAGATTGTTAATATTTCAATAAAATGTGTAGTTTGAATCTTTTACAAATGGCCAGTAGTTTTAAATTTATGCTAATAAACGTAAAATATCCTTAGATTATGTTGATGTGTGTTTTCTATCACATGTGAAAGGTTTTTCACCAGTGTGTATTCGTATGTTATGATAAATGAGCATTTTGGCGAAAACTACGCTGACACACATCACACTTGTAAGGTTTTTTACCAGTCTGTATGCGAATATGATTTGTTAAATGACCATTTCGATAGAAACTGCATTGATATAATTATATCACATCTAAAAGGGTTATCACCGGTGTGTATACGAATTTGTTTAATTAAATCACTCTTTTGACTAAAACTACGCTGACATATGTCAGCGTAGTCTTAGTCGAAACAGTGATTTGCAAGTGTGATCACTTGTAAGGTTTTTCACCAGTGTCTATACGAATATGTTTTGTTAAACTGCCCTTTTCGCTAAAACTACGTTGACATACATCACATTTATAAGATAAGCAAAACTTTGCAAGCTGAAGTGGCAGTGGGCTGGCCATATTTGTCGAAGGATCTGTGGCCGGTGGAGCAGACGAGTCCTTGAGTGGAGACCGCATATCGGTAAGCGTAATGTGATGCTAGATGGACCAACGACCTTAAAAAGGTGGCTGGGACAGATTGGATGTGGAAGGCGGAGGATAGGGTGTAGTGGCGCAGCCTGGGCCTGTGTCCATCAGTGGACTACTATAGGCTGAGTTCATTAATTGACGTTGACATACATCACACTTATAAGATGTTTCACTAGTGTGTTGACGAATATGATTTGTTAAATGACCATTTTGACGACAACTACGCTGACATAATGTGTCAGCGTCGGTCATAAGATTTATTATATGCTATTTCAAGGTTATCCATTCATTACCGGACACCCTGTATATCACATCGAAAAGGTTTATCACCTGTGTATACGAATATGTTTCGTTAAATCACTCTTATGACTAAAACTACGCTGAGATACATCACACTTGTAAGATTTTTATCCAGTGTCTATACGAATATGATTTGTTAAATGATCATTTTTAATAAAACTACTTTGACATACATCAATCACACTTATAAGATGTTTCACCAGTGTGTTGACGAATATGAGTTGTTAAATGACAATTTTGACGAAAACTAGACTGATTTACATCACATTTGAAAGGTTTTTCATCAGTGTGTATACGAATACGACATTTTTTTTTAGTAACGACGTTTTTCTCAAGTTTCGGAATGAATTATGATTTTTTTAATGAGTTTTGATTAGTTGATGATACTGAAGAATTTTAGTGTAAATAAGCTAAACAAAAGTCTTTTTTAACTTTAATTCGTTAATACCTTGTGGTATTTTATTACTTACTGCATTCTTTGTTTTAATTTGCGTATGATAAATATGTAACTTAATTTGCGTTTTTTAGAAATTATACAGATATTAACCATATATTTTTGTGTTTTATTACTTCAGAAGAAAGTCGTAAAAAATCTCGCAGTAGTGTTTTTTTTTGTAACTTAATGTCACATTTTTAAATAGTATTGGAAACTTTTCATTTGAATGATAAAGTGTATAGAATTCAAAAGTACGTACATAACCTACAAATTCACAAATTCATTCCTTATTTGGCATACATGCGACCGTCCACTGATTGGAAAATAATCGTACGATTAGAATCGGGTCATTACAAACGCAAAGTTAGAGTCATTCATAACTCATAAATCATTTATATCGGACCTCTCGCTCGCACTTACTACCCTTATGGAGCAGTGCTAGTGTTTTCGTAACTGTGTTGTTATTGACATAATGATTTACGAGTCTACACTGCGTTTGTAACTGCCCTTCAAATGCCTCCTCATTTCTCATACATATTAATTTACAACTTTCTTTTGTTCATCCTAAAATTATATAAATAATGTCGTTATAATTCTTGTCCATTATTGTATAATGTAGCTTTTCTTAAATTTTAATGTGGTTGTTACTAAAAATATGTAAGATCAATGATTAAATGGACTAATTAAGAAGAAATCTGATATTAATTATTGTTTAACTAGTTTCAGAACTAATTTAACGTCTTTATTAAAACAATTATAAATCTTTTTAAACTTTTTAGAAAAGTACGACGAGTACAAATTATAATGATCTCTTTCAATGATTGCCACGTTTGACAGAGCACAGACGTCCAAACAGACTAGGTGCTTCATATAAATAAATAAATAATTATTTATTTTCATTTTTACTAAATTGTATTCATGAATCTGTTATTCAATTTTGAGCTTTATTTTATTATTATTCGAACTATTCTTAAATAAAAAAAGGATATATAAATGTAATAACAAACATTTTGTATAAATTATAAAGTGATTCGGCGGAAATATAGGTACCATTACATGCCTACTATAAATTATGTAAAAATATATTTCGAAGTCACAACGTACAAAAAAACGAAGCGGGGCGGAAACGGAAGAACCACGAATTAAAACAAATAGTTCAAATTACGAACCGTTATTTTATTGTTTGAAAACCGTTCACCGCTGTCAGTTTTTTTTTTTTTTTGTAACTGAAAAATATCCCAAATCTTTGCAATGACTGACGCATTTTAATGAGCGGTACCACTCGGTGTGTCGGAAATTATCCCACGGGAACGTACTACCGGGATAAAAATTAGACTATGTCCTAATCCAGGTCATAGTCTACCCATGTGCCAAATTTCATCCAAATCCGTTCAGCCGTTTTAGCATGAAAGCGTAACAAACAAATTCACTTATAATATTAATTAAGACCTGGACCTGGGTCTGGTGCTACAATTGCCTATTTCTCTGATTCTGAACCAAAAACCATCTACCTCAATCATTCGTCGGGATTATTAAGTACGTCAGTCAAGAATAAGATAAACCTTTGAGAGTTGCGGTCATCATGTTTAGGTAGATGGAAACTGCCTGATCGTACAACAGCAACAGTAACATAGCAACAGCTGTAGCTTATTCTACAACAAAGAGATTTAATATACCTACTAATTAAATGTCTTTATTCAACAATTCGGACAGCAGTGGCTCTCGTTCAAGCGCAACTCTCAAACAAGTTTCTTAGTCTAAATTAATATAATGATGTTAATTTACGACTAAGGTTCTTAGTAATATTTGGTTCAAAATCAAAAATGATTAGCACTGAGTCCATTTTCTCACTAAATTGTAATTTGTGCGCTTTGGTTATATCGTTAGTAACTGCATACTGCTTTTTCCATGTCTATTATTCCGTTTCGTATTTTCTATATGGAATTACGTACCACAACGATTCGAAAAGGTTTTACACCGGCTCATCATCATCGTCATCCACAGTCCGACTTCACTCACTGCTGGGCATACGCCTCTCTATTCTTGTGCCAATCCTCACGCTCCTGTGCCAGCCTCATCCAGATTTTGCCGGCGATGGCAATAATGCCACATCGGCTAGTAGGTTTTTATTATTGATTTAGGTACTCATGAATTAGGATTGCATATTCAATGTTGTTGTTGTAATCAGTCATTCACTGGATGCACAAACACAAAACCGTTCGTTGTTGTGTTGTGCTTTGGGGGAGGCCATATGTCAAGCAGTGGACGTCTTTTGGCCGAAATTATTCAGTGCAGTATGTTACATATATTTTGTACATCGATAGATAAGTACTTGGTTTGGAGGAGGCCTACGTTCAATGGAATGTACGTCTTTCGACTGGATGATAATAATGATGACGATGAGATTATAGATAAGTACTTGGTTTGGAGGAGGCCTACGTTCAATGGAATGTACGTCTTTCGACTGGATGATAATAATAATGACGATGAGATTATAGATAAGTACTTGGTTTGGAGGAGGCCTACGTTCAATGGAATGTACGTCTTTCGACTGGATGATAATAATAATGACGATGAGATTATAGATAAGTACTTGGTTTGGAGGAGGCCTACGTTCAATGGAATGTACGTCTTTCGACTGGATGATAATAATGATGACGATGAGATTATAGATAAGTACTTAGTTTGGAGGAGGCCTACGTTCAATGGAATGTACGTCTTTCGACTGGATGATAATAATGATGACGATGAGATTCAATATACCTACTACTTAGGTATGCATACATCCGAATTTAAACGTCAAATTAAAAAGTGTTTTTGATCGAGCTATGTTGTCAGTATCATTGAATATATCAGTCAAGGATTAGAGAACTTTTCAGATTTGCGGTCATCATCACTTAGTCGCTTGATCTAATGCATGGCAAGCACTATTACCTGTCTGCGCAAGCGCAACTCTTGAACAAGTTTCTTATCCTCAATAAATATACTAAACATAATTATTAGTTGTTAATTAACATAATTATTATTGTTTTAAGTATCGATTAAGGTTTTTATTTACAGATATGTTGTTCAAATACAGAAAAAAATATCCATAAGTTGGGATGTTTGTTACTCAATCACGCATTAATGTCTGAACAAATTTGGATGAAATTTGACTTACATATCTGGGGGCTTACTATGAGGCATGGTAGCAGGGCAGAAGTTGAACGGTTCCAGTGTGAGAGAGAGACGGAGCTATATGACCTATAGAACCATCCTTTTTTCTCTGCGGATCCATGATCTTTTTTCACGTCATAGTACCATGTCCGGATACCAAATTATTCTAAAGGTATACACACATGACATCACGCCAAATATCCCAGAAGGGCTAGGCACAGGTGTAGCTTATAGTAAAAGTATCCTATGTAATAATCCAGGATATGGTATGGTGGTAAATGAAGTAGTTCCTATAGAATGCGAGTGAAACCGCGGGCGAACATAATTATAAATTTCTGAAATCCGTAGCTTTTTTGTATCCGGAATTCCGCTTCGTTTATTTGTGGCTTTTACGAAGTATTTTTTTATATTTTATGTATGGATTGCATATTGCCAGTTTAACACATTTTTAACCTAATGTTTTAACCTAAACTTATTTAACTTAACTACTCCGTTTTAGCGCCCTTCTTAACTATCACTGGGATTAGAAAACTTTTATTACATTTCTTAAAAGTAGCCTTAAATCTACAAGATATTTCGCCTTAACTTATCTATTTCAGTTCAATACGACAAATAACTTATTATGTACTATGGACAAAACTTAAGCATGCTCACTTAAGAAAATATTCCTGTGAGAGCGCAGCTAGTGACAAACGAATATTGTGCGATCGAGTCGTGAGCCGTGCATGCGATTATCGCCTTTGAGGTGATCATGCGGAACTTTGGCCCATAGTACATACTTTATTAGGCTTTAGTGCGAAGATTGTAAAAAGATAAAACTTTAGTAGAAGTAATTATATATGATTTAGTTATTTTCTGTACAACTTATGTTAGAGAAACTAAATCGAATTTTATGAAATGTTATGAGAACATGAGTTATGAAGAAGAGGCGATATCGAGAACATGAGTTATGAAGAAGAGGCGATATCGAGAACATGAGTTATGAAGAAGAGGCGATATCCAGAACATGAGTTATATAGAAGAGACGATAACGAGAACATGAGTTATGAAGAAGAGGCGATATCTAGAACATGAGTGAGTGATTTTAAATACATTTGCACGCCAGGTTATGGCAGGATATGCTGAAATTAAACAACCTAACATATTCTAGCAAATAAATATTTTGATTTGAGTTTATAGTAATAATTAAACGTAATATTCGACATTAATTCTACACTCAGTAAAGACGTTGAACCTGCTTAAAAGCAAAAATGGCTAACATTCAGTACCCTAATAGCCCCCACGAACAATTCACCGTGGCCTAGGCGAAGATAATCACAAAACAAGCAGAAGTGACACAAAACAACATAGAATCATTGATCGTTGTACTTATAAATATTAACAATTGATTCGTTGGCATTTTACGACACCAATAACACCATGATGACGCGTTTAAAACATAAGTTTACTTGTAAGTACCAGATGTATTTCATTGTCATGTTGTTGGCGTTGTCTTAATGGGTACTGCGACCCTACGCGGTATTAAATTAAGTATAGCAGAGTACGTCAATATGGCAACTACCATTAAAATAAGAAGTTTCATATAGTGACTGACAGTTGTAGACATCATAAGGTCGACTAAATGATCATTATATTACTATAGGTATGTATAACTGCGTTTACTGATTTATAAGTTATTTTTACGAAAACAGATTTATTTTATTTCGAGAACATGAGTTAAGGAGAAGAGGCAACATCGAGAACATGTGTTATGAAGAAGCAGCGATATCAAGAACATGTGTTTTGAAGAAGAGGAGATATCGAGAACATGAGTTACGAAGAAGAGGCGATATGGAGACATGAGTTACGAAGAAGAGGCGATTTGGAGAACATGAGTTATGAAGAATATGTGTTACGAAGAACATGATTATGTTATGAAGAGCATGAAGTAGGTAGATACATTTGTACAGACGCGTCACGGATCTTTGTGTCTGTGAAATTAGCATCAGGTACGCTTTTCGAGTTAATTAAATCCAAAAACTCGGAGAAAACGAATGCTCAGCTTATGAAAACTCCGAATGCACAAACTCTTTATTTAAAGTCCGTACGTACTACCTATATAAGAAAATTTGATTCATATCGCGTACCTACTGTAATGAAGAACGTGTGTTATGAAAAGTATGACATGTTATGAAGAACCTATATAAGATTTAAATTTTATGAAGAACCTAATATTGAAGTTTTTTTTTTATATCTTCATTTGTGAAGAACGAGTTATGAAAAATGTTATTGTCTTAAAAATTCAATTCCGGATTCATTGTGAGCAGATCTTAATCATGATTAAACATTGTTACCTACACACTTAATTTATCAGTATTCATTCACTCAGCCATTCTTTTTTATCCTTTCCTTCACCATGTAATTAATAATGCATACTTTGTAAGTCCCTCATGTACCTTTATATACCTAAATAAATTATTATATATTATTTTTTATTGGAGCATAATGTATGGTATAATAAAATATTTTTATGATGACATTGCGAGCAAGATCCAGAATTAATTTCAGCTTTGCTAATTTAAATATTATTATCTGTTTGAAAAAACAACATAGGTACTTGGCACCTCATTTAAGCTTGAGTATTCGTTATTATTAATTCACGTTTTATAGAAGAATAAATATTTACTATGTTTGAATTTTTGATGAAGTGAAATGTTGATGTCAAGAATAATTAAAAGTACTTACTTACATAATAAAATTTTTGCAATGTAAAGACGATTTCATGACATGATAATGATGATCAGGAAAATTATTTCGAGAGCAAAAGTGTTGCATACACTTAACTAACTTATACTACACTAACTTACTGAATAAAAGCATTTTTTCATTCGTGTGAATAAAAAAATGCTTTTTTTTAGTAAGTTAGTTGCATTTTTCGGTGTTTTTTCTTCTCATTGCGTGCACGCACACACAGAGAAGAAAAGTTACCAAAAAATATTGTATGCTAAAAAGACCTATATACAAGATGTAATTTAAATAACGCACAACCTTTACCATGGGAACAAACAAGAAATCGCGAAAAAAAATCTGCTGTTCCCTACGTTTATATCAGCATAACTCGTCAAAATGTAGGGAACAGCTGATTTTTATTTCGCGATTCCAGGTTTGGTCCCCTAATAAAAGTTGTTCATAATGATGAGTAAAATGACCCCTTATGAGGTTATGAGTTACAGTTACACCTTGTATATGTCACACCGTATAATTGTGAACTTCGACAGTTTATAATGTAACTCGTAAAATTGTAAACTGTCGATAAGTTGTGACTGTACCATACTGCTTACATTTTCGATAGTTTATAATTTATCCATGTCAAACTGTCAAATTGTGAACGTACCCTGCACTTACCGATAGGGTTCATTAACTTTTATTTAATTGCGTGATGGTATTGTTTATTTGTTGGTCGCCTTCCAAAAAATTTTGCTGTAATATAGTCGTCTAACAATTTGATTACACTTTGAATTCTTTCACTGGGCCATTACAACTTTTTATTGTTTTCATTATGCCCACTGTAATACTTTTGTGATTCTATGGTAAATTGTTCTTGATCAGCAATAACTGGTATTTCAGCGTTTTGTAGAAGGCCATTTTCAATATCCGACATGGTCGTAAATTAGATACTTATATCTTCACAAATAAAAAAATATTAAAACGAAAATTTCAGTTATTTATCACTAAAACTTCACTTTTGTTTGTTTAATCGTAGTTCAGTTATAATATTGAACTACGATTACTGCTAGTTATTTTCATCACGAAAACTATTGAAAACCACAAAGATTTATCTGTTTGTTTATATTCGGCGACTAACGAATGACAGCGATGACAGATGACAGTCAAAGTTAGCGGCGCGGGGCAAATGACGTTCAAGTTCAACCAATCAGCGCGCAAGGTGCGTTCCGTCACATTCAAGTACGATGCCAGTTTACAATTTGATGGTTTGACATGGATAGATTTTAAACTGTAGAAAATTAACACGATATATTGTAAGCAGTACGGTGCAGGCACAATTTACCGACAGTTTACAATCTCACGAGTTAGATTATAAACTAACCAAGTTTATAATTATCCGGTGACATATATACCGCGCTTAATATCTCTATACATCATTGATTCTTTAAATACACACTTAACTTCTACAATTCTATATATAAATTAGATGCGTTACAGAACCCTCCATCTTTTTTTTGCTCAATTTACACTTATATTTTACTGATTATAATAATTAAGTATACCTTTATATTAACATTAATTATATTAAAAGGATATTGCTAATCTATGTTCCATACATTTAAATAACTTTTTACCCTTATACGGATTTCAGAAATTGCACCGTAGTAACTTCCGAATGGGAAGATTACACGTTTAATGTGCGTACATATATTTATTAAAGTAGTCCTATAGAAACATCGATATAGATAGATAATGATTTAGCATAATCAGCCTATAATGTTCCCACTGCTGGGACACAGCCCTCCTCTCGGTCAGAGGGAAGGACAATAATAGGCTGGTATTATTATTTGTGTTCTAATATTTCTACTAGTACCACAGATTAATACAGATGGGACACTCTGCAAAATCATTATTTAAATAAAAAGCAACTCTTGCTACGATACAATAAAGAGCAATTCAGGTCTAACAACGCTTCATTACCTACAGTTATGTTCATCTATAAGTTGTCTCTCTTTCTATCGCGTAACTCTTATACCTTCCGGCTCGTTAGGGTCGTCTTCTATTACGACGCGGCACGTGAGTGAGTATCGGACTAACGTGCGAGCCGGCCGGTGCGCGGCAGCCCACACTGAATTGACCCAGTGAGAAGATCCCGCCGCGTACTTAGCTTCATACCTAAACTGCGGAGTGTCCCATCTGTATTAATCTGTGCTAGTACCTAATGATCAAATATGGTTATTTTTATAATCATTTGCTTTATTACAAGCATTTATTTAGTTTTAAATGATTAATATGAATATTGGCTATGCTAATTTTATATTTATTTTTGCGGCATAGTTTTTAAGTTACGATTTTAAACGTCTGTAAAAATACCATCTCCCATATCTCTTAATTTAATGAGAGGTTAATGTAAAATATTGAACGAAAAATAAAAGTCTCTTACTAGCACATAAAGCATCTAAAACATTTTTTTTTTTTACAAACTTAGTAATGCGGTCCCAAAGAATGAAAATATAACTTTAAAATTGGATAAATATTTTTCCTTCAAAGGTGGAATCCTCGGGTGCGCAAGTCACTTGGAAATCTGCTTTTCTACCAATATAAACTGACTGATGACTGACTGATGTTAACCTACCAGAAATTCTAGATCACTCTAGAATTTCTGGTAGGTTAACATCAGTCATGGTACATATAACACCATCATCAATATGATCAGTTATAATATCAACCCTTTCTTGCTTGTTTTTGTTTTATTATTATTATTTATTGTTTATCTCAGATTACATAGATCCATAATGTGTTGGTAAAGCTCGCTTATAAACTATATTAGTAAAAAAATTATTGAAATCATATTTTTGTTAGTAAAGGATGCTTCATCACGACAAAAGTGTGCAAAAAAATAAAAACCTAAATCTTAGACACAATCTCACTTCCATACTTTCTAGCCGTACCTATAATAGAACACTTGACCTTAATGTACCTAACCTAATAATTAATTTAGCTACCCTAAACAACTTAGATAATATACCTATAGATCGAGCCACCGCGTGGCAGCTCATGAGATAGCAATATAATACTTTTTCTAGGTTATGTGGTATGAGAAATAAGGTTTTACGTAAGAAATCTTTCACATTTTGGATTGAAACCCATGTCAATACATAGACACAATGCAAAAACTGTCCAAAAAAATTAAATTAATCGACGCAAGATAAATTTTGTAACAGTGAAAGCACTTTGTTTGGCTAACATTTAAAAGTTCGCCAAGCAAAAATACGGCACGCCGTAAGAGACAGAAGATACGATGCTTTGTCTCAATTTTCCTACTAATCTTGATGCATCTCACTTCCATACTTCACACTGTAATCATGGCTACGTCTAGAGGTAAATAGTCTAAGCTAAACAATCTTTATCTACGCTCATATCGTAAAGTTCTGATTATGAATTCAAAAATAGTACCCTAATAACAGACTATAAGCATGTACAACTGAAATAAAATTAAGAAGTTTTATTATGATAGAGATTTCTTAACAAGATAATGCTATAAAATAACTTTTTTTCTATTAAAGTACACTTCGGATCGCCCAAGGAGTTTTCAATTCGATTTTTATCATTGTATTGGGGATCGCGCTAGGGCGCATGCGCGGTTGACCAATGATAGCTCCGTAGCCATAGTAACATATTCCATGTCACGATGGCTTTCTTTCCCTTTTTCGTATCTCTATAATAGTCTGTGATGGTTTCGGAGTCATTATTGTGTTTTCTTTTTGCTAATTTGGTTTTTTATTTATAAATATGTAACTACCTATTGCATGAGTGTAGATAAAGTATTGTATGACACTGCACATAACTAGGTATTAAAACACTCGTGTCGTAATACTAACACTCGTATTTTAATACCCCTCATTATGGACCCCTTATTATAAGCTACTATAATTTAATTACTCTATAAAATATATAAAATTACTTCTTCCTAACTAACACACCCCATTCAAAATGTTTAAATTGACGCATCCCGGTCCAGATAATTTAACCCACGTCCTAACCAAAGCGATCGGACGCGCCAATACGCGATCGTCGCGTTCATATGTCACTCATATGTTCGAATTCGAAACCGCCCTCTGTCGGGTGCGCCGAATAAAATTAACGCAACGATCGTGTGTCCGCATGACGATCGCTTTGGATAGGACGCGGCCTTACATGGATATATATGTACCATCTCGCGGACATTTGCGGTGAACCACTTTTCGAACTTATTACTAAGATAATAAGGTTGAAAAGTGGCTTGTATCCATTTCTAAAGTATTAATAATGAAGTGCATAGAGCCCTTAATTTGATTGGACTACAGTGAACGACGGAAGAATTAATCGAAAGAGTAAGAGTTCAGATCGTCGTGTTTTTGTTATGCTATTAAGTCTAGAACTGGCCCCGGCTACCTACGCGTATTCAAAAATGACCATAATTAAGATCTAAGATGTTTTCAGACTAATGAACTGTTCAGCTTCTCATATTCAGCGGTAATAATCTTTTCATTTTTGTGCAAAAAGATAAGGTATGATGTTCTTAAAAACGTAAAATCCTTCAACCATCTTCAACTGTTGTTTATCTTCACTGGATATTTGTTATTAAGTACTTAATCACACATAAACGGCTGAAGGGATTTGTGTGAATTTTGGCACACAGGTTGGATCCCATCTTGAAATAATAGAGTAGGTATAGAGCTTATCAAGTCTGAAATGACGTGCCCCACTAGTTGAGTTAAATGTGTGAGTAAAATTATTAATAACGACACCTCATCTGTGTGGGAACAGTCGATCTGTATGCGAACATCGTGGTCGACTAGTCGCGTGATTATTCCGACAACGCTCTATGTATGGAGAGCGAGCGCTGGCATCTTGTATGGAACAAAGATGTCCGCTATCTCGTGCGTTCAAGCCAATTATGATTAGTTGAACAACAAATCCGAGAACAACCGCTTCTTAGCAAGTACGGTCTACAAAGAAATTGAAGTGAAATCATTTATTAACAGTATTTTTGTTGTAAGCGCAACATTTGTATGATGATTTTCAACAAGAGCTTTACGGTGGTCATTTAGAGTTTCTATAAAGCCATTAAAACCAATTCTTTCTGTCATAAATGTTACGCTTTCTTTATGTTCGTAATTCATGAAATTCTGTATGAAATGTCACTATCGTTCTTCGAAGTACACCCACATCATCCAGATTAGAATTAGTACGCATCCTTTTTGGTTTTGAAGGCGATTTACAAAAAAATTGTGACGTCGCTTCCCTTGATTACAGCTCGACTCAAGAGTAGAAAACATGGGGGCGCCACTAGCCATACATTATAAAATTTTAACTTTAAACCATTTTTCTGACAGAACTTTAGATAGTATTTTTAAATCAATCTAATCGTTGTCATGCACATTTGTTGCCTGATAAAACAAGGACTGAGACAACACTGACAAAGATTAAAAATTAGTTCCGTTTCTAGACTTTTTTGTCAGACCTGTAGTGCTAGCTGGTTTTTCTTCTTTCAAAATTCGCGTAATCGTGAAATATATTACAATATTGAAATCAACAGAAGTGCTAAATTCAAAATTAATCATCTATCTGTTTATAAGAAAGAAAATCCTTTGTTTCTTCTATTGAGTCTATGGTAGTCTAATTATGTTCAATATTTTAAACTTTCGTTCTTCTATTGCATTCTGTGGCAGCTTCATGTTAATTGAACATCGTTCTATTCAAAAGATGTTAAATTACAACAAAATATTGCCGTCTTGATAGTCAATCATTTTATACCCGTCAAACGTCATATAGGTAGATATTTAAGAACCCCAAAGGTTCACAACTACTGTAAGCCCGCGGTCGCCATTGGATGATGGTATTTTACGTTTATATATATAAGATATACGTTTATATACATACTATATAAAGTTTTCTCTTACGTTCACTTGGTGTTACACTATGGTTTTATTAGTGTTGTGCAGAAGTCAATTTCGAAAACTGACTGGTCCCTGACTTTTTAATATTTGTCTGTGCTTTGTTCGTTACCATTCTATAATATTTATCCTTTGTTCTTCCTGTAGTTCCAATCAAACAATTTTTTTTAAATGGTTAATATTAAAACTTCACTAAAAATTAGAAATAATTTTAGTGAAGATTTTGATGAGTGCAATGAAATCGAAAAGTACCTACGTAATGACTTAATCCGTTATAATTCCTAAACTAATACATGCCTACTTCTCTTTATAACTATGCCTATATCTAATATTATATGTTAGTTTTAGCCATTACATTCCCGCGTACATAAACAATTACTTTAGAATATTAAATTTATTATTTAGTTTCTTTTGAGCCCACTTGTGTCGTTCGTGCAACGTGCTTCAATATACACACATATTCTAAATTAAACTTATAAGGACGATTATTACGAGATGGTTATTTTTCAGACACAAATAATAGCTATAATTGTGTCTGAAAAATTCATGAATTGTGTCTGAAAAATTCATGAATTTATGCGTCTATATTTTTGATGAGATCTACAGAGATGGGGTCGCAGGGTCGTACTTAATTTAGAGTGCCGTCAGCCCTAAAGATATGTATACACGGACTATGAACTATTTTAATGTCTTAAACCATTATATTCATTAATTCTCCTCCGTAAATATAGGTACAAAACATAGTACTTACCTATAAAATTTATTTTACCGAAACCAAGTAAACATTTTGTTCAAAAACGTCTAGTCCCTATGACCAAAATCATCTACTTATATTTCACAAATATGTATACAGCAATCATTCAATAACGAGGTAAACAAATCTAAACGTTCATTCAATTCAAAAGTTATAACTTCGGGAGAAGGTGTTAGAAATAAGTATTTAGTTGAAAATGCGATGTCATAAACAACTGCCAATTACTCTGTCGCTGACATAGGTTTAGGAACAGACAAGACTGAAAAATGTTGTTGACAATAAAATGGTTCCTTGTCTGTGTATACATCTTTTTGGGGCTGAATGAAGTACTATCTTAGAAACATACTTATATACTTATCACTATCGAGGCCCATACACGAAAAGCTTCATACCGTTTTTAATGCGTTTTTAGTAACTTCACAAATTGATGTAGTCTCATTGTTTTCTTTGTTTTTTGTAAATAAAATAATAATAATACATTTTTTTTAAAGATTATTATTTTTGAGATGTTCTATTGTTTTGATTTCTTTATTCAAACACATTGTGTTTAAGGATGTTCTTAGCCCCAAATTAAATACCTATGCATATTAAACCGTGCTGTTTCATCCAAAATCTTTTTATACTGCCTACTCGATTGGAAAGTAAATAATAAAAATAGGGATATAAAAAAATGCTTACGATTATTCGATGAGAAAATGTATGGTAATAAAATAAATAAAACACAATATTTAAATCGATGTAACTGTAATATTAATTTTAATAAAAAATAAAATAAAAATAATGTTAATGAAATGATTTTTATACATTTAATATTTGATTATGAAAATGACAGTGAAATGATGTGTGTGTTCATACATAAAATATTTTGTGACAATAAATGTTTATAAAATGATCTTTTGAGTTTTCAAAGTTTATAATTTTTTAAGAGTAGGTTTATCCAAAGTTTTTACTATTTTAAACTTAATACATGAACACGGTTTTCACCAGTGGTAGTCCCTATTTTGCCTTTCTAAAAGTTTAAGTTAAAAATAATAAGCAAAACATTTAGATTCGAGGACTGCTGTTTTTGTTTAAATATTTTAGAATTAAATAATAATTTTCGATTAATTTGCGGCTAATTGTCAAAATATAAACTTTTATTGGTTGAATACGAGGCTTTTGGCTTCATCATACTGTATTTTATGTTTTTTTTTTATTTGTAATGTGCGTTTTGTTTGTTCAGAATAAACAATTTTCTCTTACTTTCTTTATTTCTCTCTTTGTCTCAATATACAGTTTTTCAGATTAAAAGGGCTGATGCCACAAGTTATTGACTAAATGATCATTTATGCATAGCTAAGCGTATTTTAAGTCAATAACTGCGTTTACTGATTCATCAGTTATTTTTATGAAAACAGATTTATGTATGTAGTTCAATGTCTGTCTTCGGTGTCGCCGAGGTAACGTCACTGGCTTTCTGTGCCGAGGTCTCCATGGCATCGTGTTTATTATCTTATCTGTTTATGCTTCTAATATACAAGAAGAATACCGCACATGTTAAAGTTGCTTAGTGATTAACAAGAAACAAAATAATGTATGTCACTTGTTTTGTGTTTTTTTTTTTTTTTTATAAAGAAATATATAAAGTGGAATATGGTTCAAAGTGCAGGAAATAAAGGAAAATTTATGTATATTAAAATACATTATTGATAAGCCAGTACAAAGTAACAATGTTTTAGTAAACATACAGAGTATGTGTAAATAAATTACAGAAATACTTATGTCATGTATGAGTAACATAAACAACTAAAAATGTGAATTTAGTAAATAAGTTTTTTTTTATTTTTTTAAACAGGGGGGAATGATTTAAGGGCTGATGACGCGGGGCTCGGACTCGAGTAGTTAGCCTCTCGCCTCGGACTAAGTAAGTCGCTGCAGTGAATTAATGTCCTACGTGTTTTGTTCATAAAACAGCTGTATTAACCACCACCACCTGTAGGAGCGTAGAGTCCATGTAGAGTCTAACTCACAAGGCGAAATCGTTATTGAAGTGAAGACTTCTTTAGGCGGGTTGAGCGATTTTTGGTAGGGGGAAATCTTACGAGTTCGCGTCACCGCGTCACCACGACACCGCGACATGCTATGCATAGTTTTACGTTTAAGTTTTCACTTCTGTCAGCATTCCCCATGACTACCAAATTTTTTTTGCATTACAACACGTTATTTTTTTAGTTATACTTAACATCAATGTCTCTTTGTATTTCATTTTATTCTTTTGTAGTCAGTTGTAACAATGTGTTGATTCCATGGAGTTTCTTGCCCGTTATTCTCCACAGGAACCTACCTACTACACTTTGAAATGGGCTACTAGCTTTATTTTTGCGACTGACGTCTTGACAATTCAAAAGTGCCTATAATTGGTTTAATTGAAATAAATGGTTTGAAGTTTGATGGTTTGTATTTCACGTTTCGTGTATGGGGATGCGAGACTTATAAATTAAATAACCTAGTTGAGGTGGATTTCCTTTTGGTTGTATGAAGTATTTTCATTTTTATTTAGCAAATCACACATTGTGAAACACTGCAACAACGATGTTAAGTGTTGCACAGATATTATACATCGTTATTTTAACGTTACGAAAAAACAACTTAATAATGCAATAATGCAATTTTATCATAACATAAATCGAAAAGAAAAATTATTTCTGCACATCCCTAAATTAAAACGGTGTTATCTAATACTACCATAAGGTACCTAATACCTAAAAAAAAAACGTATAGACGAACTTGATATTTAAATAAAATTTAAAAAAACCTGTTGCGTTTTCAATAGTTGTTGCAAATTTAAAATTAATTAGTTACTATTTTAAAACTTACTTGATAATAAAAAATATAATAAAAGAAAACATTACTATCAATTAACTTATATTAAACGAACGCAGATCACGAAGGGAAATAGTTAAAATAAGTAATAAAAATTAAAACTAAGGCGGATTGCCGACATTTATTAAAGTTGTCAACTAAATTATATTAATTATCAGGAATGAGTTTTTTTTAATTTGATTTGGTACTAGAAATAAAAATAAGAGTTTTAAAAGTATTTTTGTTGTCGGGTAATCATTAAAACTCGTATAAATATTGAATATATAAAATACGTATTCTTTTGAATGAGATATTCTTAAATGTAAATATTTTATAAAAATGTCAAGTTCTGATGAGTAATGTGAAAATTTTATAATTTCTTTAAACGTTTTAAGATATTTAAACTACTTATATTTTTAAATAGATATTCCTCATTCCTGACAAAAATAAATATAATAGAGAAAAGTATACTAGTATATGACTATTCAGCCACGTCAAAATATATTAATCGAAAAACTAAATCAAATTAAAACTAATAATTGAACGGTAAAGAGTGTATTCTTTTTCAAATAAACAAACTTATATATTAAAATGGTATTAAATACCTACTATAAATATTAAAAGAATAATCTAAAAAGTTGTGATTTTAATGTGTTTAGTGTAATTTTTGTCGGCATCATATAACTCAGTGGCTTTTATTTTCTATTGTTCTTAGCAATACCCTAAATATGTTTAATATTTCCAGTATCTTTCACTGTACTTTTGTTTAATTATATTATAAATCGTATGTGTCGCCTCACCAAAATTGAACGGAGTAACTCTAAATAATTTAAATCAAAAACTATGAATGAAATGATTAGTATAATTAAAAATGCAAACTCAATCTAAAAACTATGTAGCAACTATGTATAAATCTGCATTTTATGTACATATTCGTTAGTACACGTAACAATAATTCGCCACATTGAAATTGGCGTCTAAAAGAAAAATTCTATGATTTTATCACTCAGTTGACGAGTAGCCGTTTACGACTTTAATGATAATGCTTAAATTAATAAAAAATATTTAAAGAAATTATCACCTATTTAAAAAACACTGTTAAGTTATTCGATGCTACGTGCTAATTAAATATGTTACATAAGTGAGCGCGCACTCTTTGAGGAAATATATGAACACGTGAAAGATGAAATTATGAAATACAAGATCGGAAATGTCCATGAAAAAAGTATGAAGAATTGGTGAAAAAACAATAATTATACGAAAAGTAGGTAACATGTTTCACATAAAATAGTCTGAACATAAAATAGAAATGATACTTTGATAAAATAAAATGTCGCAACAAAACAAAATAAGTAAAAGCGCGCGCACTGCTTTATTTTACACATCATTGGAACAAGCAATTAGAATACATTTCATACACACACACAGAAACAAAACCGCATCAAAATTTCATTCATACTGTAATTTTTATAGTACTTATGTTACTCTCTACGATTCTTAGTTAACGATTTTAGAATACGTTTCATACATTCACTTACATATTATCTTCATTCAAAAACCGCTCTTATTATAATAGTGCTTAAGTTCCTTTTAGATAGTTTTGCGCACGTTTTTTCACATACCTATATTTACATATTACAGTTTAATTAGGGCATAATCTACCTTTTTTTATATTATACCTACTTACTAAATAACCTTATTTTTCTTTCTTACTTACTTTTATCCTACGGCTTTATGCCTAATCACAATCATACGTAAAAATAAAATAATGTATTTTTTTTTTAGAAAATCAACGTTCCATTGGTTCCATGCCCTGTTTTTAAAAATAACATTAAAAGTTAAAAGAAACTCGATGAAAAGTTTTTATATATTTTTAACTATTCAGTTTTCAGATTGGTTAATCTGAAAATTTATGTTTGTTTTACGTTTAAAGCCAGATTTAGAAACGATTTTAAAAGAGCGGTTAGACAGCTTGCATTTTTTTTTTTCAAAGTTCCCATTAAATGTACGATAATATTAAAATTATTTAACCAAAGACATTCAATTCTTACACTTAAAGCCTTAAAGAACAAAATGAAATAATGATAGAACTTCTTAAACTCTTAAAAATTACGAAATAAAATTGTACTCTATAATTGAACGAAAGACTCACGATACGATAAAATAAAGAAATTAAAACGAAAACGCGCATCTACTGACGTCAATAAACAATTCCGACATTGCAAAGGATTAATATACACTCCTTAAAAGGACCTCCCCTTAATGTTAATATTTAGGATACAGCCATATCAAAATAGTTGACTTAAATATTTTTAGAAAAATAAGTATATTCAAAGTTACACTCACGCTTAAAAAAAAATCTTTCCTTAGCTCTACCCAAAAGATAAATCACGATGTTTAAATAAAACTAACTAAATTGACATTGAATGCCTTATAAATTCGATATCGAACTTCACGCACTGATTACCGCGGTTATGTACAAAATATTAAAATTCTAAAATAACCATAAACTTAAATTCCATTCGAACGTTGGGAATTTTGTAATCTAATAAAATAATAACCTTATAAAATATTTTGGCCAAACGACATCAATCATTCTGTTTCAGAATTTGATAAAGTAATATAATACCTACCTTATGCCAATATCCTTCGATTCACATCATTGTTTTGATCACCATTAAACAAATACCTATAATACTTTCTAACTATGAGTTTTAAACATCATGTTTAGTTTTAAACATCATGTTTATTTTTAAACATCATGTTTATTTTTTCTTAAAAAAAAATTCACAGGACGTTTGTCCAAGTGAACACAAAAAGGGACGAGCGAAAGAGAGAGACAGAGTAAGATTGTAGTACAAAAACTAGGAATAGCTAAGCAAAGTTGAGCTAAAGCGTTTAGAAGTTGGACCTTATTTTGAGCGGTACAGAGAAGAGCTGAAACAGTGGCAAACAGGTTATTTTCAGTTGTAATTTATAATATGAACCAGATTTCAACGCGTCCTGTGTACCGCTTCAAACGTGATGGAAGTTACAATATCATAGCTCGACTTAACTTAGAAAAAGCTCCACATTTTATGGAAAACTATGCCTTTGTTTCCCTGACACTAATCCCTTATTGAGTTATTGGTGGAATGTTTGAAACAACTTGCATTTTCAGATAGTTAAATTATGATTTTGAAAGTTCGTTTTACATGGTACAGTAGGCAGTTGGTAAGGATGTTTAAAATACCAAACGATGTTTGCCAAAATCTACACAAGACCCCAGCGAAACGGGGCAAGAAAGGTAGGATACAAAAAAACAACAGCGGAGTAGGTTCTAGCTGAGCAAAGTTGAGCTAAATTATTTATTAAAATTAAGATCTCGCATTAAGCGGTACAAAGCAGGGAAGAAACAGTGGCATACGGGTGATATTAATTTGTACTTTATATAAAACATGGACAAGATTTCTACGCGTCCTGCGTACCGCTTCGAACAGTAAAATAAGTTGGAAGTAAAACATCACAGCTCAACCTAACTCAGCAGACAACGCTCCACACATTAATGGAAAACTGTGCCCCTGGTCCCCATGATGCCCCATTGGATAAATGTTTAAAACAGCTAGCATTTCCAGACTGTTATGTTTTCAATTTGAAAGTTATTTAAACATAGGTAAGAAATATATTTTGGAGGTCACTTAGTCAATATTTTTTTGATACAGTATGGATTTCTATCATATCAAAGGATGTTTGCCAAAATGTACACAAGACGGGATAAAAAACAAGACCGGAGAGGGATACAGCTGAGTAAAGTTGAGCTAAAGTGTCCATTATAATTTTGAACTAACGTTGAGCGGTACAAAGAAGGGATGAAATCGTGGCACACAGGTCATATTAATTTGTACTTTATAATATGAACAAGATTTCAACTCGTCCTATGTACCGCTTCAAACAGTAAAATAAGCTGGAAGTGACACTATCATAGCTCAAATTAACTCAGCAGACAACGCTCCACAAAAGTATGCCCCTGTTCTCATGACGGTGACCGCTTTTTGGTTTAAACAGCTAGTATTTTCAGACTGTTACGATTTCAATTTGAAAGTTCTTTTAACATATTCCGTGGATGACGAAGTTTCTAACATTTCTTCAGGTCTAATATGGATGAAAATTGTTACAATGCTTAACAAACCAACAGTAGGTACCTACGCAAAAGGGAGCGAGCAAAACGGGGGCAAGTAAGGCAGTACAGCAGGTTGTAGTATTGAAACAAAGTGTAGATTCGAGTTGAACTGAGCAAAGTTGAGCTAACGTGTAAAAGAAATTAGACCTCGTGTTGAGCCATACAAAGAAGAGTCGAAACAGTTTAATACAGTTGATATGTTGTACTTTAAATAGAAACATGAACGTGATTTCAACGCTTTTTATACCGCTTCAAACAGTAATAAAAGTTGGAAGTGACACTATCATAGCTCAACTTAACTCAGTAGACAACGCTCCACAACTTTGTCGAAAAGTATGCAACTTGTCCCCAAAGTGCCCATCCCCTTTTCAAATAGCTAGTATTTTAAGGGTAAGCCTTAAAGATTTTTAATTTGACCATCGGAATTTTAGACGGTTGCTTGCAATTAGAACTTTGACATGATATTTTTTGTTTTCAATCTTTGACATGTCTATAAATTGTGCACCAAAAGATATTGTTCCATATGATTTTTTGTTTTATTGAGTCCAGCGTTGTTTTTTTTTTTTCTTGAAATCCAGCAAAGCTGCATCGTAAATCCCACAGTAATGTGAATCCTCAACTCTTCGCTCCTTACATATAAGTTACAGTTACGGCGTAATTAAAGGAAAACACACAAAAAGGTTATGTTAAAAAGGATTTACTCTCCTCCTGCTTGACTATCCCCATCTCCTGGAGCACAGCTTCGAGACCTTCCGGCATCCTGCCCTGGTCGAGCTCCAAGTTCCACTTGTAATACTGGAATAGAAGAGAGAAATATTTTTAACACCTGATATTTGACGCATATCTTTATGGACCGAACGCGCGACGTCGGGTCATAGTGGGACGTTCGAGGCCTATTATTTTCACCACTTTTTACCCTACTACGGCGAAGCAAAAAGGAGGGTTATGTTTGACCGGTATGTATGTATGTATGTATGTATGTTCATCTGTTCCCTCATAACTTCTAAACCACTTATCATAATTTGACAAATGAGGTATCGTTGGAAGCGTCTTGATTGTCCGCTGGTTATAAGCTATGTGACGTCACATTAAATTGAATATGGCGCCCTCTGGAGGGCAGAAAAACATGAACTGAAAAAAATATTTTTTAATGATGCTGTGTTGGGTATCAAATGAAAGGGCTTAATTAGCACATTTCAAAAATATATATATTGTCAGCTATTGCTCGCGGCTTTGCTTGCTTGCATACGATAATTGGGAATAATTTCTAAAATCACGCCTCAGATGTGAGCTAAACATATTATCTCTCAAAACCTACCCAAAATACATGCAAAATACCTAATTATTCTTCTTTAAAAATGTAAATTGTCTCTGAAATAAACGAAATTATAACACCAAAATAATTTAAATAAAAAGTAAGTTTAAAAACTAAAACCCGACTACTAAAAAATCACGCTCTAAAAAGTATGAAACAAGAAAATATTCTCATCTGAAATTAGAAAAAGGCAGACAAATTAAAAATCCGGAGTCACGTCATGTTAGGGCATAAATCGAACAGATTACGTGTGACTCCGGATTTTTAATTTGTCTGCCTTTTTCTAACTTCAGATGAGAATATTTTCTTGTTTCATACTTTTTAGAGCGTGGTTTTTAGTAGTCGGGTTTTAGTTAAGTATCTTCAGATGTGAGGGTTGCTCCACCAATCTAGAACAACGGTATATCCACCTGCACTAGCCTATTAGCCATTACCAGTATGTGCTTTCGCTATTTAATCCTTACACCAAGCACAATGACGTAAATCTTCGCTTCCATTTACGAAAAGCTAAATGTTGACTTGACTTCAAATTTTTTCAATAATTTCTCCTTCCAGATTGAGAAAACCATTTTCTAGAAAAACGAGCACTACTACGCTCATTTTCTGCGTTCCAATTTAAAAAGGGTGTGTTGTTACAGGAACATGACATATTTCAGCTGTGTCTCTGGGAAGACAACACCTGCTTTGGACCAAAGGCATACATACCTGATGCAACATGCTGGTCCTGCTCCATAGGACAATCTAGAGTATAGACAAAATGAAACTGGTTGCTAATGTAATTGTATTATTTTTATGACCCGAGATCGTGACCATGGCCAGAGATCGCACAGGAGGATCGCAAGGAGGTTTGGAAGGAAAAAGGAGAGGCCTTTGCCCAGCAGTGGGACACAATGTAGGCAAAAAAAAAAATATGACATTGATTTTACAGTACTTAAGCTTTAACGCATCGCCTGCTGAATTATTAGCAAATTTGCTGAAAACGCTATATTACTAGCTGACTAACCCTGTGCGGCAAACGCTTATGCGCGTTCAATAAATATTTCGTGTGGTGCTATGAACGCATATGCGCGGTTGAAAAAGTCTACCCAGTGCGGCTGGCCGCATTAGTGCGGCGTTCAATACTTTGTCCAAATGCGCCACGACGCTTATGTGCGTTTGAAAATTTCAGTTTTATGACAGTCATAAAACAAAATTCCGGTGTTTTATGACAGTCGTAAAACAAAATTCCGGCACATCTAAAAGGTGTTTCACACGATTTATTCCGTTCTAATACCAAAAACTAATACCACTACACACAAGTACTTTTTGTAACAAGCTTTGCTCAAGTTGCAAGTACTAGGCCGTAATGTAACCTCACGGATCAAACGTTACCTGTGATTTTTTTTTCTCTTTGGAATTTGCTTTTGTTCGTCATTGGTGCCGATTCTCTTGTGAACGCACTAAACTAAAATTAGAGAATCGCTATCTTTTACTAACAGGCAGCCCGAGAAAAGGACGGCTATAGCTATGAACTAAGTTGGAGATGTCAAACTAGTTCACGCCTTGCACTTCACCGTGTTTTTTAGTCGACATGTTTTTACGTGTCGTCTAAATGTCTATGGAAAAATTAGTTCTAACTAATTTGACAGCTCTAATTTACTTCCGTCCCTTTCTTGTCATAATAGAGACACAATACAAATACACAACACACAACACATACAATGTACGTAAACATTGTGAATGAGTGAATGAATGAATGAAATTGAACACTTGAGTGTTGCCATTTATTATATATGCCTCGTTATTGCTCGGGTAAATATGGATTACGATTTTGGGTTAGTTGTGCTTCCAAAGTAACTTGAAGCTCATTCGGTATTTATGACAACCCTAGTAGCACGTTTTGATTTGCAAAGGCAAAGGCGTGGGAAAAAAAACAAAATATAAAATTTAAAATTAAGTTTAATTTTTAATTGAACGCTCACAAATAAATACCAATAATAGCTGCGTAGTTAGAGACGGAAAGCGAGTTGTGGTGGGTAAACCACCAACGAATATTCCACCCTGATACTCGTAACATGTTACGTAGGTACTTACGTTGTAACCGAATAACGTAAGTTTGTAACAATCGAAATACTGAACTTGTGTGTAAACCCCCTTACCGACCCTTGTTTTACGATGTTTCCGAAACAATACGAGATGCACAATGAACGCCCAGGTGCGGCGCACCGCACTCGAAGAAAGTCATCTAAATTGTATGGACGCGCATACGTGGTGCCAGCACATGGTATAAGTACGAACAACGCGCAGCCGCGTTGGCCGCACCTAATGCGTTAACTCACACATTGATTTTTCACAATTTGTCAGTATGCCATGGATAGATTATGAACTATGAAAAAGAATGCTTTAAATTGTAAATGGTTTGTTGCAGTTCATAATCATACGGTGACAGATCTATCCCATAATTAATTATCTGTCATTGCTTCATTTTTAATTCTTTTTACCTATTGTGGTACAGTAATTTTATTTTAGGTGTATTATCTTCACATATAAAGGCTCCTTCGAACAGGCGCGACACGCGATATAATCGCGCGCGACACAAAGGCACCGCGTGTCGCGTCTGTATGTAGAAGCCTTTATAACCAATTAAACAACGTGCCGCTGCAATGACGACATTCATTTCACACGCGAATACGGTTCCGCGATTTCATTTTATAAAGATATTTTAATTTGATTAACGTTTTGATTTATTTACAATTTTCTATAATAGCATCTTGGATCAATCTGTAGCGTAGAGATGAAATTATAACGAACGCGAAAAAAGCGGTCACGCCACTCGGGAGTTTTTTTCTGGGAGTTTTGCAAAAAAATCATTCATGAAGCTACACACAGCTGGGTCAGAAAAATAGACAAAACGATAAACAAAAAAAAATTGTCGGTCAACGATCTTTTACCAGCTGACAGAAGAATAGCTTCATGAATGAGTCCTTTGCATAGAGTGATCCTAATTTTGGTTATTATTTTATAATTTAGTTTGTTTCATATTTTTTTCTTCAATTTATGAATTATTTTATTTCATTATAATTTGTATGATTACTGGCCACTAGCCCTACCGTGTCTTTAATTAATGTCGCTATATCGGGGGCACGTGGCACGTTGTATAAGTACCTAATTAATGTATGTATACAATATTATGTACATTTTAAATGAGTAACGGTAGAGTTTCTTGCCCATTCTTCTCCATACGAAACTATCTTTGGAAGGGGCGACTAGAATCAATTCTATTTTCTTAAGTTTTAACGTTCAAAAGTGCCTTTTATGAGCCTATTTTAAATAAACGATTTGAATTTGACTTTGATACTCTGGTATTGCAGAGATTCCATGGCGGCGACAGTGACATCTCACAATCAAGAGAGCCTGCTAGTTTGCCACCCAAAAACGTCAAACAAAATGATATAAAGTTATCACGTACAAACCTTATCCAGTTCCTTCCTCAGCGCAATCACAGACCGTTCCCGGTCCGCCACCAGCTCCTCAAGATATTGATAGCGGAGCTTCTTGCGCGCGCGACACTCCCGCGCAGACTGTCTGCTGCGTTCTGCTTGAACATATGAAGAAGGACCAACGTTAGGCTTGAGTACAACAAGGATACGATGCAGCGAAAATTGAAGTCATTAAAAGAAATGGGTTTCTGGAGTCTAATTTTTTGAAAAGTTATAAGGTTAGTTGGTGGGTCGAGCAGAATGTCTTGTATGTAATATCCTTCCGTCTTCTTTTTTTTTTCTTTTGGAAAGAAAATATAATGATTTAATATCAATACTTACTACCTGTTCTGCATTATCATAATACTTAAATGTTCACTAGAATGAACTCAGAAAAAGAACAAACAGAAGGTAGTCAGGTAGATTTTTGTATCATCATCTTCCTGCCCTTATCCCATATTACTTGTGGTCGGCGCAACACGTTTTCTTCTTCCATTCTCCCCTGTCAACCGTCACGCTATCATTCACTCCCTTCTCTTTCATATCATTCCTCATACAATCCATCCATATTTTCTTTGGCCTTCCTCTGCCTCTCCATCCATCAACATGTATATTCATCACTCTTTTAGTCACATGCGTTTCGTCTCTCCTCATTACATGCCCATACCAAGACAAACGATTTCCTTTCAACTTTTCTGTCACTGGCGCCACTTTCAAACTTCCTCTTATATACTCATTTCTCACTTTATCCATTCTCGTCACTCCACACATCCATCTCAACATTCTCATCTCCGCTGCATGCAATTTTTTTTCATCCGTATTCTTCACTGCCCAGCATTCCGATCCATAAAGTAGTAGTAGTATAGGTAGATTTTTATATGCACCTACTAAATCTTTTCAAAGTTTTTGACAAACAAGTTCCAAACTTGTTTGTGTACTAAACTGGATTTGAGGATAAAGAACCACATAGTTGTAATGTTCACAGCATTGACGATTACACTAATCCTTATTACTATCAACGATAACAACGCATCAGTCCATAGGTACTTCTTGGAATTCTATTGAAGACCCAAGATAAGAAGGCATGGATTTGTTATCCGATAGCATTTGTTTTGTTTGGATATACCAATCAATCTGCCTAGCCTTTTCCCAACTATGTTGGGGTCGACTTCCAGTCTAACCGGATGCAGCTAAATGCCAGTATTTTACATGGAGCGACTGCCTATCTGACCTTCACAACCCATTAACTGGGTAATACGATACCCCTTGATAAGACTGGTTGTTAGACTTTCGGGCTTCTGACGACCCGTAACGACTGTCAAAGATGCACGAATGACAGCTGGGACCAACGGCTTAACGTGCTTTCCAAGGCACGGAGGAGTCTCGGTATGTAAAGATAGTCACCCATCCACGGACCAACCCCGGCAAGCGTAGCTTAACCTGATGGATCGACCCGTGCGGCTGTTATTACTTAGCCACGAGCTCCTCCTTTCCTTATATCCTTTTGTTTGGATATACCACAGTATAATAAAGTAAGCAGTATTACATCTTCATAGAAAACGGCCGAAACAAAGCGCTTCAAAATCTCAGTAGGTATACAAAGTGTCGTTTTGCATCCTCGTCAAATTTAAGGATGTAGTATAGACAATCAAACCGAACAACTTTTTCCATGGCACCAACATCGTAATCGCGAAAAAATAATAATCAGCCGTCCCATACATTTGCGTCGAGTAGGTATTGAAGTTTTCTATGGGACAGTTAAAATTTTTTTTCACTATTACGATGTTGGTCCCATGGAGAAAGTTGTTCGGTTTGATGTTCTGTATCACACTTTGAAAGACGAAGTTGCAAAACGACACGTTGTATACCAGTAGGCAACAGTTCTAGTGCACGGCAGTTACGATACACGGATTCAAGGTCACTGCCCAGATGAACTACTGTAGCTTTATTATATTCTGTGGATTTATCTATGTCGTTATATCTGGCTGTAATGTATTGTCATATCTAAATTCATTTGTAGGCTGGTAGACCTACAATTAAAACAAGAAGAAATAAAAAAGCTGGTGGGTGTAGGGGTTACCATATGACAGGCGTTTGCCGCATTTGACAGGCATTTTAAGGTTTAGACAGGCGTGCGGCCGGCATTGGTCTGAGACAGGCATTTTTAAATTACGCGTCCGCGCGCGCATCGCGGTTGCATAAATGCAAGCGCGATGCGCGCGCGGGCGCGATATTTGAATGACACCGGCGGGTGGCAACTTAACTACACAGTGGTGCAATTTTCTCAAAAGTATGGAAGTGAATGGTGACATTACAGAATTCATGAAAATCTGCCAGTTTGTGTTCTCTATTTTGGCACACAATGCGAACGTAGAACGTACGTTTTCTCTCGTCAACGCCCAGTGGAGTAAAGAAAGAAATCGGCTGACAATTGAATCAGTACGAGTAAAAGCAATATTGATTACTCAGGAAAATTACAAAACTGTATCTTGTCAAGATTTTTACGTTTATGTTTTAGAAAAGAAAGAACTATTAAAAAAAATAATGTCCTCTGACAAATATAAGTAATAAATATCCCTCTTCATTATTATCTGTTGGCTTTTACTTATTACCTACAGCGTTTTGCTTTAGACAGGCATTTTTCTGAAAACTCAGGCATTTTAGGTACCATAGACAGGCATCCCTCTATTTACATATGGTAACCCTAGGTGGGTGTGAATGCGATTCCCTCGTCGGGAAAGGTGTTCCTGGGTTCTTAAGCTAGAAAATGCTTTCTCTAGCAGCCCGGAGTCTAGTCTTGTTGTCCCGTTATTGGAGCAACATGAACAACAGGAGCAACGCGAAAAAAACTAAAATCTGACAAGCACGTTTTCTTCGTGTCATATTTACCAAAAATAAATGTATTTTCTTTATTTCTTCTAAAAACTCTGATACTGCAAAGCTGTCTTAGAGATCCTTACCTAGCTTCGCCTTCATGTCCTGTTTGTCGAGCTGCGCCTTGCGGCCAGGCCTGCGCCCACGCTTGCCCCCCTCACGCCTTTCCCCGCCCTCCGCACCCGACGTCCCCACCGAGCCGTACACCCCACCACCCAGCGACTCCTGGAAATAAAGAAATGTTTCATGAGGATGGTGTATTTTAAAAAAATATACAGGGTTACTTGTAATTCAACGTATTCCTTGCAGGACATCATAGTAGGGTTTAAACAAATTAAGC
Organism: Cosmia pyralina; assembly: GCA_946251885.1. Classification (NCBI taxonomy): domain Eukaryota; kingdom Metazoa; phylum Arthropoda; class Insecta; order Lepidoptera; family Noctuidae; genus Cosmia; species Cosmia pyralina. Next base: position 14,945,714 of record OX276342.1, on the reverse strand, counting down.
CACCACATGGTCTAGCGAAATTCAGTATTTCAGTATGTCAAAATTACACAAGACAGTTCCCCAAAATGCCCGCCCTTCACCACTTCCTAGTGCTTCAGCTGAAAAGAAGAAGTGGCGTAACAAACTCCCCAGCAGCACAGCTATCTGTTCAGAGAAGAATTTGATCCTAAAGTTGTACAATACATCAACCAATACAACGAGTTCAATTCGATTTCAAAATCATTACAGTACATGAAAATGTTACAACTTGGCAGTGAAAACAATGAGCTCACGATAGTGAGACGAAACGCAATACGACGCGACGCACAGTGGATCGTCCCCATACAAGAGGTCGGACATAGAATTAAAAATTGAAAAAGTATTTAATTGAAAAAAATGAAATATGCAGTTGCATTACTCTATTAAGGAACTACAAAAAATGTTACTACAATTTTTTTATTTGACCAGTACTTTATGAGCAATTCGATGAAAAGTGTTATTTTTCTATGGAAATGGTCACAAAAATGTCTGTATCTCATGATTCCCTCCTTGTTTCGATTTGCGGTTTTCACTACTGTTATCTACCCATTTTATGCCACATTTTCTTCAAGGACACATGGTGCCCCCAGCGACCCCCTTCCGAGATATTTTGCTTTTAGTAACTTTACTTTTTATTGTATAACTGATGATATGGAGGTACATTAAGTATATTCATTACTGAGAATAAGTCATCCCTAAGTAGTTCCTTAAATAACAGGTGCATTTACGATTACTTTAATGACTTATGAACGCTTCTGTTGCCATACAACAAACGCGTTAATGAGTCCTTAAGTGAAGATTCCCAGTACTTGCTTAATCTAATTAGTTATTGTAATTACTATGTTAACAGCCCTTAATCTTTGCATTGTGATTGTCTAATGTCATCATTAGCTTAGTAATGACTGAGTCGCATTTACAATAACACATCGAAAAGAAATAGAGTTTTATGATCAATAAGAAAATATGTAGGTATAAATATATTTTTTATTTATATAATATAACACTGTAAAAATAATTTAAAAATAAAATAACTATGTACCCTAAAACAAACTAAAAAAATAAACAACTACTAAAAACTAAATTATAATAGGAAATTAATTAATTAACACGACCATGTAGTTACTAACAACAATAGAAAAGAAAGAAAAAAACCATTTATTGGCTGATGGGTGGCATAACACAAAACAAAAAAAGAATAAAATTAAAAAAAAATCACAAAAACTAGAATAGAAAAAAAGAATAGAATAAAAAAAATACACAAAAACTAGAAATTAACAAAGAAACTGCTTGTAAAATAATAATATTAGGTACTATAAGACTTAAACTATATTTTCTTCATCTTCATCAATAACGACATCATGATCATTATCATCGTCATCATCTTCTTCAACGTCACTACATGCAGCAAGTGTATCAGTTGAAACGTCAATGAACTCCAATTCACTCTGATCACGTATGAGTAAATCGTCTAGTTCTCTAAATGAAGACTTTTTGGCTTTATTTGTCATCTTCGGTCGTAAGCTGGCGAGAAGAGGATCGGAAGATAATAGCAGATTATGAAGAATGTCTTCATTAGTGGCGATGCTACTATGCTTTCGTGTATGACATTCTCTAAATTTGCGAAAGTCCTTGTTTCTTGCTTCAGATGCTTCTTCAGACAAAAAACCTATAGGCACTACTGATAAGTGGTCCACTATCTGTGATCCATGAATCAGCAATTTGTGTAAACTTGCTGGCATGTTATACCATGGATATAATTCCACGAATAAATTTGCTGTTTCATCACAATATGATTTGAATTTTTGGACTTGAATTTTTTCGCCTGAGGAAATGCATTGCAAAATAACGGCGAGTCTTCTAATTAAATTAACATCTAATTTAGTAATTTCGGCAGTCGTTTCAGGGTTTGCAAAAAATCTTCTTGCAGCATTTCCAGTGTTTGTGTTGCCACTACCCTGCTTAACAACGTCTAGAAGTAAGCCTGTTCTTCTTCGGAAAGCTTCTTGAATGGCTTCTTTCTTATCTTTAACTTTTTTTTTATTTTCGTCACCTTTTGCTTGCCATGATTTTATGTCCATTCTGTAAGAAATGTGTAATAAACATTCCATGGACCGAATCCAAGCATGCAATGAACTAAATCCATGCTTGTATAAATCTGTATTCACGGGTTTAGCTCTCACTTCTTCCAAGTTATTCATTTCGCTTGGGCGAGCTTTGCACAAATCACACACTGCTGCCGATGTACCAGATATGATTGAATGTACCTTACCATCAATCATGGTTAGCCATAGATTGTGAGTAACAGTAGCATTGCCGCAATCAGTCGGGTTCCGTTCACGAATCTCGGTCTCAAATATTTCCATTTCAGCCTTAACATTCGCTTCCGTTTCTTTCATAAATGTAAATGAAATCGGGCGACAATATGTGGTTGACGATGGCCGATCATTCTGCCACACTATACTTCCACTAGAAGTCACTAACTTAAGTGGTACAAGACTTGCCATAAATACACTGGATAAGTCTTGTTCACTTGTTGTTGTCGTTTGATGGTAAATGCTTTGACTTGAAGCTCCATCAAAACCCCATTTACTGTGAAGCACAAGTTGTTCACCAGCATCAAAATTTGATTCAAGTGAATCGATCAGCCTCCTAACGGTGAGATCAAGGAGGGCTTGGATACGTATCTTTGCGGAAGTTTCAGTCACAGTTATGTCTTCTTTTGCCGGGTAGCATTTAAGCTTTTCTTTAACTAACAAGTAGTAGCTTGGGTATTTCGCATGACCTTCTTTTAAACTAAAATCCCGAAGTGTGATGTAACGCCACTTGGATAACTGCAAGTAAACGTAAAGAGCAAGTGCTTTGTGAGTAGGAACTTCACGAAGCGGAGGATTCTGCTTAGTTTCCAGGACATTTATAACTGTTGAGACGTGTTCAGGATTTTCCAGCAAATTTTTCATTATTCTGGCTATATCATTTTTTCCGGCAGACTTAAGTATACTTTCAACAGTATGCAAAAGCTCATCCGGACGACTGCAACTAGTAACATTTTCATTAACACGTCTTCTTTTGTGTCTAGTTGATAAATCTTCAAAGCGTTTGCGAGGAGATGTATATGATGCATCTGATTTTGATGGACTGACTACCTCTTCTGCCTCATTTTCATTTGCTTCTTCAGTGTCAACAACATTTTCTTTAAAGCAATCTGGCCAAACGATATCGGAATTTAACCACTCTTCGTTCTTGTTAATGAACCTGTCAACTGTCCTTCTTGATTGCACCCATTTGGTGTAAACCCTATAGCAAAATCGTCGACACCAGTTCTTGAGATCCGTCACATCACTTTCACTTAACTGGACGTTAGTATTCGACTTCAATGTGTTAAATAAATGGTCATAGTCACGAAGATCTTTATGATTACGAAGAGCAACGTAAAGATCTAGGTAAGTAGAAAACCCACGGAAAGCCATAATGACAACACTTGGTAGAAGTTATAATTACAACTGAATTACATTTGCTAAACACACTCAAATATATAGGGCAGCAAGTAGGCAACTAGCAATGAATTTGATAAGCTAATGATGACATTAGACAATAACAATGCAGAGATTAAGGGCTGTTAACATAGTAATTACAATAACTAATTAGATTAAGCAAGTACTGGGAATCTTCACTTAAGGACTCATTAACGCGTTTGTTGTATGGCAACAGAAGCGTTCATAAGTCATTAAAGTAATCGTAAATGCACCTGTTATTTAAGGAACTACTTAGGGATGACTTATTCTCAGTAATGAATATACTTAATGTACCTCCATATCATCAGTTATACAATAAAAAGTAAAGTTACTAAAAGCAAAATATCTCGGAAGGGGGTCGCTGGGGGCACCATGTGTCCTTGAAGAAAATGTGGCATAAAATGGGTAGATAACAGTAGTGAAAACCGCAAATCGAAACAAGGAGGGAATCATGAGATACAGACATTTTTGTGACCATTTCCATAGAAAAATAACACTTTTCATCGAATTGCTCATAAAGTACTGGTCAAATAAAAAAATTGTAGTAACATTTTTTGTAGTTCCTTAATAGAGTAATGCAACTGCATATTTCATTTTTTTCAATTAAATACTTTTTCAATTTTTAATTCTATGTCCGACCTCTTGTATGGGGACGATCCACTGTGCGACGGGCGGCGACGTCTAAATAATGTCTCATTCATATACAATTATACATACTTACTATTTTAGAATGTTCCCTATCCTCCCTATTCCTATATTGCATATATTATTTTTATTTATATATTATTCCTATGTTCCTGTTCTGTTGTTGTTTGTGTATGTTGCCTTAGTGCGAATTCGTAAACTTCAATTTGTACTGAAACAGAATAAGCGCAGTCTGGTGACTACAATGGGAAACACAATTATTCCATACAAATTGACGTAAGTTAACGTAAACGCGATCGAGTAAACCCCCGTAAGCACGGGCGTAATAAAATCGCGGCGGGATTTTATAGCGCACTGGATTTTCAACGCTCTGCTTAGTGCCGAGAGTGCAAAATCCAACAGTGTGTTTTTTCGACGCGCTAGAATGTACTCTGTTATTGATAAGTTGGATTATCAACGCTCGGCTCAACAACGAGAGTTGAAAATCCAGTGCGCTATAAAATCCCGTCGCGATTTTATTACGCCCGTCCGAACGGGGGTTAAGTATAAAAACTCGCACTAGGGCCACATGGCTGAACTAGCACTATCGTAAAAAGACAAGACATTAGATGTGTCACAGTTTTTGACAAATTCTCGGTTATGGCCCTACATCGAAGCGTGGTTTAGCTCGGTGTGTAAGTGAAATGGCGTTAGGGTGTCTAGTTTGATGCGCGAGATAGAAGACTCACGCGCACCGGAATTTAAACGCGCTTCGTTTAAATGTAGATTTATGACAAAATGCTATACTTACTTAAATAAATTTTTAGATTAGTAAGTTTTTAACATATTTAAATACCTTCGATTTAAAGCAAATTTTACTGCACAATAAGGAACTGTTTACGTATAATCGTATAAAACAGAAAATAGGTAGACGGTGCTAATTTGGAATTTTTTTCTATCGAAAATTTTTCAAGTAAGTAATCATGTTTAGGTTTTAGTACAGCAGGAGGCAATATCAAATAACACATATGAAAATTTCAAATGATTTAATCTTAAACATTTGAGATTATAGGAATTTTAAAAACACAAAGTTATCGATGTATTCCCTTAAGCTACGGTTTCCTAGATGAGCGGTGGCCGGCACATAACGGCCGCAGTGAGGGCTGTCATGAACATGATGGCACCGGGATTTGACTTTACATTGTCTAAAACGCTCTTTAGAAAAACACACCAACTTAATTTCATAAATAGGCGATACCAAAATAAAAACTTTTTTACAAAAAAATACAACCGACTTCCAAAAACAACACTACAAAGTGAAAAATAACTTTAATTTCGGAAGTGGGTGTCGGTGTCGGTGTTAAATGTATTTTCGTTTTTTGCCACCGACTTCCGAAATTAAAGTTATTTTTCACTTTGTAGTGTTGTTTTTGGAAGTCGGTTGTATTTTTTTGTAAAAAAGTTTTTATTTTTCACTTTTTAGTTGTGTACCTACCCCACACAAATTCTAATATCACTATCTGCAAAACAAACTAGAACATCATCCATATAAAAGTGGGGAAAAAATACGTATTATTGAAGCTAACTCAAAAACTACAGAAGCAAAGTTAATCAATTTTATATGGGTCCAACTGTGATGACCAACCCTCTCGAATAAAACAAAAAAAATCCAAATCGGTCTAGCCATCTTCGAGTAATCGGGGAACATACATAAAAAAAAAATTAAAAAAAAAGGTTCCGACGAATTGAGAACCTCCTCCTTTTTGAAGTCGGTTAAAAAACACAACAACTTAATTTCATAAATAGGCGATACCAAAATAAATTGGGGGATTTTTCGTAACCATTTATTTCACTATTGCAGCATGTATGGATTTAATTTTTGGATAAATGTTTATTGACTATTTGATTAATACTTTGACTGAAGGAAAACACAATTGGGTTAAATTTATTCGATAGAATTTATTTCAAACTCAAACTCAAAGCATTTATTTCAAATAAACCAATTACAGGCACTTTTGAATTGTCAATGGGTCGGTCAGTCAGAAAGATGAAGCTAGTTGTCCATTCCAAAGCGTAGTAGATCCCTATGGAGAAGAACGGGCAAGAAACTCCACGGACACTCTTTTAAATCATAATATTTTTACAAAATATTGGTTACATCGTTCATGTTAAAAATATACATGTGAGAACAATGTAGAAAGACGTGCACGTTAAAAAGCGTCCGTAATAAAAAAGATAAAAACTAAAACAACTAAATTAAATATTAAAATTAAAAATAAGCCATGGCAGCTAAGAGACTCCGAAGGAGAGAGATTTCCGAAAAGACCTCTACTTTTTTGTTTTTTCTGTAATTCTAAAATCCTATGTGTAATTTCATTGCAAAATTGCATTCAAAATGTGGGTATTAAGTAATTGAAAACTCTGGCTGAAAATATTTTTGATAAATAGCTTTATTTATTTTTAAACAATTTATTTTAACAAGCTATAGCGATTTGGGTGTTTTTTTTTTATAGTAACTCGTGCATTTGCTCTCGGAAATCACCATTTGGTGAAGTGAAACTGATGATGAAGACCACAGAAGGCCATCGGAACTACTCAATAATAAGTATTTCACGGGTTGTGATTCGATTACTTTAATATGGTTGCTAAGCAATTTATGCTCGTCACAATGCATGGTGCTACTTACCAGAACTCCTTAACATATAACGTCCCTGGATCGGGAAAAGCAATATTTTGTAAAAGGGGATGAGCAGTGACATTAGGCTATTGGAACTTGGATAAATTACAAACTGACCCACTAAAACGTGAAAAAAAAACACTACAAAGTGAAAAATAACTTTAATCCCGGAAGTCGGTGGCACAAAACTAAAATACAGATCCAAAGACACCGACTTCCAAAATGAAAGTTATTTTTCACTTGATAGTATTTATTTTTTATTTTTGTAAAAAAGTTTTTTTATCAGTGAAATAGTTTTCGGAATCTGAACCACAGTAAATATATATTTACTGTGTCTGAACAGCGATCAGTAGTTCCGAAGATTACCCCCTCTACATACAACTTTTACCTCTTTATAATTGTTAATATAGATCTAACGACCCCATACCAGCAGGGCTAAAACTAATTACTTACCAAGGTATTTAATTACATTAGAACGCTTATAAAACCGAACCAGTATCAAGAGTATGTACATGGTAACTAGTAACTACCCACGCAAATAAAGACCTTGATCATCATCTGTCTAGCCTTTTCCCAACTATATTGCGGTCTATTTCCAGTCTAACCGGATGCAGCTGAATACGAGTATTTTACCCCTCGGTAAGATCGGTTGTCAGACTTTCGGGTTTCTGACTACCCGTTACAACTTTCAAAGATCTACGAATGACAGCCGGCGCTTTCCGAGGCACGTAGGAGTCTCGATATGTAATGGATGGTCACCCATCCACGGACCGACCTCGGCAAACCTTCGATCTACCCGTGGGGCTGTTGTTACTTGGTCACGGACTCGTCAAAGGGAAATAAAGACCTTGATATAGCCCTTTATTTCTTATCGCCAACTTTTTAATTGCTGAACAAAGAAATGCACGCAAAACACGTAGAAGTCGAAGCAAAAATGTAAACAAATCTTGAAGTAACAAACTGCGTAGTATCGACAAAATTCACATAACAATTGTACACAACACGTAAAAAAAACCAAGGCAAACATCTACTTACACACAGTCTGATAGTTCGTTGACACTAAAACCTCATTGGTAACACATAGCTGAATGCACATTAAACATGGCACTTATTTTTATGGGTTAAGGTTCAGAATTGAATACATGATCAAACTATACCTTATTGTTTAGTACCGTGACAGTACTGAATGGGGGTAATTGTTTTAAGAAGCATGCTTCCACTGCGTGCGAGGAGATGCGGTGATATAAACACAATTATTGATTTTAGAAAACATGGTCTCTTTAGGATTTGTGGACTTATTTTTGATTTGTGGACTGATGTGTGGGTTTTTTGAAAGTGGAAATGGCAGATAGAACGATTAAATTTTGGGTAGCGCGGTAGACAGAATTCAGAATAATTTTTATTTATTTATTTATAGGAGAACGAACAGCTCTAGCAAATAGATAGCAATTGTATATAAAACATAGAGCCAATTACAGAAAAAAGCACGATAGAAAATAATATACGTATATACTCGTATAAAAGGTACAATAAGCACTAGGTATGCACTTTTGAAGAAGTTAGCGTTCAGCCGACTGCGTGCAGTACGTTTTGGTGGTAAATGGGTTTTTAGGCTCGGCAGTTTTGGAGATAAGGGCCTTACTGAGCCTACTCCGAAACTACCGAGTCTAAAATTTTGAAAAAAATACAGAAAATAGATCATTACCTGTAGATTACAGGAAAACCTATAAGAAGTCTGTGGTATTTAAATAACATGGTAAATCTCTCAATATTGTGATTACAAACTTACATTTACAGTTGGAATGTATGGGAGAACATGTTTTTCAACTACAATGTTAAGTTTGTTCTTGGGATAAATTCATCCCAACTACGGAACCCTTCATTGTGCGTATGCCGACACGCGCTTGGCCGGTTTTTTTTATCGTTTTTTTCAGTTACTCAATTTATTTCAATGTAAAATTACATTATCTGTACGCAGCACTCCATTTATGTAAATGAAACAGCTTATCAAAAAAACAGCAATGGATGTTGAAATACTCTATCGAACGACGCATGAAATGGCGGGGAAGGCTCGCTGCGCTGCCGTTGGCTACGTGCAGTTTGCCACGATAACGATACATTGCGTGTGAAGTAATAAAACAAATCAGGTTTATTGGATTTCAGAACGTTCCTGAAATAATGTAATGTACGTGCCGGTCATCTTAGTATGATAAACTGAATTCACCCCATCAGTCTGCAGAAGGCTGAGCCTTACACCCTATATGAAGTTGATATGAGCGCCGCGCCGGCGCGCCGCCGTCGCCGTGAGTTCATGTCGACGTGTCGCCGCCGAGTGCAGCACGCGGCGCGCCGTCGCGGCTACTCACAACTTGCTTTCTCGCTCGCACGCGCGGCCCGACCGCGTTAGTTCGCCTAGTCGTTTCGGCACACTCGTCGCTTACGCAGTCGAGTTCAATATTTTACCGAGTAAACGTGTATTATTGTGTTGTGTTAACGATGGCAGCAACTTCGAGATGAGATGAGAGAGAAATGATTATTTTCCAGTAAACGTGATCTCCAATTATTATTTAGAAAACTGTATAATTGTAATGAATAAATACGTTCCTTTATAAAGCTTTTTTTGGTAATAACAATATGGTTTTCTTTATGTTATTTTTAAGAAAACTCTCCCTGATAAAAAAAAAACTCAGGCCCACGACCGGCCACGCCACGCCGCCGCGACGCCGCCGCCGCTGTGGAAATTAACAGGCCACGCCACCGCCGTGGAATTGGCCATCGGCGCTCATATCTAATATGAAGGACTCTTGTGCAGCATGCTTCTAGACCCAGCGGTTTAAGCTGAGCGGTCTGTCAGTGAATAAATGAATTTTAGACGTAGACTTTTCGAACTGAAACATTTGTACTTAACAAGAAAAGGAAAAAAAATAGAAAGCTTATAATCAAATCTATTTTCAGGGTTCGATTTCTAAGTCGGGCTAAGTATTATTGGGTTTTCCATCTGGAATTTGTCAGTAGCAGGATTTCTGCCCGGTTGATGGCAATAGGCTCGCATATTACATGGGCTAAATGTGGGTGTATTTTAGGTACACCTCTGCCTAGCCGGTCGAGGATTACAGGCGCGATGTTATGAACTTATGTTGATGTTAAGTCTACTTATCTTTCTTTCTGAAAATGGCTGAATAGCATACCTAATTCATCATAAATATGTGCCCAATAACCAATCGTGTGTCGTCTGTAATGAAATCTCAGATTCTCAAGTCAATCTTCACACCAGGATAGCTACCCATCCACGTGACATGTAGATTCATCTTCAATCAGGAAGCGTATGCAGTTTATGCATTTGACATTCTAGAAGGGAACTGGGGTGCCAGCGATGCGTTGAGTAACGAAGGACAAATAATACTGTCACGCTCGGAAATACAAAGTAAATCACTGTAAATATGGCGTAGTATAATAATAATGAAATCTATAAACTAGCTGTTACACGCGGCTTCGCCTGCGTGGATGGCAATACTTCCCTATTCGAATCGGATTTTTCACAATTTCATGGGTTTTCATTTTTTTGCGCGGAGCCCAAATCCTTTTTCAAAAATAAAAATAGCTTAGACTCCCCAGTTTTCGACCGACCCGTGCAGCTGTTATTACTTAGCCTTAATATAAACTAGTTTATTTATTTCAATCCGTAATCTTCCACTTTTCCAACGCAGATTCGAACCTGGGAGCATCCACGAGAGTTTATCAAGTCTTGTAGAGAGACAACAATCTTTAAAGACTAATTTAAAACCGAAACAATAAATATCTAACAAGTTTTTTTTTTTTTTAGTTATTTATGAATGGAGCTAAATACCGGAAAAAACAAAATCAAATCAAAAACTCACCTGAAAACAGTCGACCAACTTTACTTTAAATTAGAAAAAAAAAAAAACTACAATGAGACACATCTTGCCAGCACCACACCTCAATTCAGACTAAATAATTTTAATATGGGGCTGCACGTCTTTGTCATCTCCGATTCCCGGGCGTAGGTACCTAACCCCTTTACAGTCACCCGTTGCCGAGCCGTCGCTGTAGCCGAGCGTGCTCGCCCGGACCGTGCAACGATCAATACTGCATCCTGAAATGCTATTTCGGCTCGGCCCGAGAGGGGATGGGGGCGAACCTGCGTAGGCTAGACGTCTGGGCCATGCCATGGCGCAAACCGGTAAATTAGACGGGTTTCTACTTTGTACTTTGTAGGTGGTGGTGGGGTTAGATCGGCAGATGGGGATTATTATTAAATATTTTTGATGTCTAGACGGGTGTTTTCGAGGGGGAGATCTGATTTCGGCAAACGATTTTAATTGGGAGAGGATAAAGACTAGATTCGTTTACAATTTACATGAAGAGGATTTTCGGGGAAGCGTTTACAATCAATATATTTATTATTATTTCCATCTTTGGAAACTTTACTTATTCAAATAAGAAAATGAAATGCAGAAAAAATAAAGCAAGAAAATTGTAATACAAAGTTCCTAGACACTTTTTAACAAAACCTTAGTTCCCACAATGACTGCGACAAACAAAACGAAAATATAGATAACCTAAAAGAAATGCAATTCGCGATAACAATGGGAATTAAATGTGACTTGGGCGTGGTCCTCGGCTAACAGTGGAATGTGATAGGCTTACAATTGATTGCACTCTTATCAGTTAGTTATTTATCATACAACGCATGTTGCACCTTTGTTATGACGAGAGAATTACGACCTGCGATAATTTTGCTCACAGAGTCACAGGCGATAAATTAGCTCCACAACAAAAAACAGGTACTTATGTCTTCAATTCCGACCGTTTCTAACTATTTATTTGTCACAGAAACATGTGCATGAATACAAAAAGATAAGGTACTAGAATAATGTAGAAAAATAAAAAGTAACAAAATAGATCCATGTATTATGTAATCAAGAGCACAGAACAGCAGAGGAACCAATCGAAAATTTCAACAATTTAGAATATTTTTCCAAAAAAAAAAACATCGTAAATAATAACCGCAAATATGCTTGTAATTTGGCATTATCTCAGGTCAGCTCTAGTTATATTTTTTGTACAAAAACTAAACGCCCGATGAACATCAGAGTAGTGAAAAATTCAGTGACGTCATCGCAATTCAAAATATTGGAACTGCGTAGTCGGTGCGGCGCGGTCTCAATCCCAAGACTGTTACTAATAAACCGTAAAAATTACGACCGTTTCAGCATTTGACTATCCATTGCTTTCTACGCTACTATTAATAATCCAGCTGGCTTTGCAAAAGACGCAATGGAAATTATCCTATACTATATTTCGTGCTGAGTTAGTATCTTCGTTGATATGACTACGTGCAGCGCTGCATTGGGCTTTTAGGTCGCAAATTACATTTACTCGCATTTAATAATGACTGAACATCGTCGTTATTTCTGGTGGAAAATCAATACTGTCGTGGGCGCCATGCCTCTTTTATGCGTTCGGCCTGGCCTGCACGCAGACTGGCGCCAGACGAAGGAGGTTTAAATGGCATTTTTCTTCAATTATGTACAGGGTTTACTTAAAAGTGCTTTGTTTACTTAAAGATGCTTTGTTAGTCAATGTGATATTTAAGGCCTGAAGCTTTGTATTGTTATAAACCAGATATACCCACTCTTTATGATAGACGTGCTAAAGATTTACACCAGCTAGATATGAAGGGAAGCAATGCTTTTTATTTGTTGTCGTTCTAAGTACTTACTTAGTTAATTCACTATCAGTTACTTAACGATCTTTCGAATGAACAATAAAATATTGATGTAGGTACTCTGTATACACTCACAGGCAGTTACAGGCACAATTAACCACCCACCTGTAGGTCTAGCTCTACGGTGCTGTGTAGTAGCTGTGTGGCGCGAGCTGGACGAAAAACTCTCAGATTTCTTTCCGCCAGTCTTTTTCTAATCGTTCGTTCGCTCACACTGACATTTCTCACCTCAAAAAGCCGTGTACAAGCTTCAGAAGCGATGCAAAAGCGATTTCTCAACACGTTGCTGACAACGAAGCGGTCATCTCAGGTTGAAGTGCATCGATGTCAACCTTGCTTGACCTGGCCTCCGGGTGTATGAACCAGTCTCCTTAAATCGTCTGATAGATAGCATCCCATACTGTGGTTCAAGGAACACCGAGTGTACGAGCGATGCAACGTTGGCTGTACCCAGCGTCAGCTAAAGCCACTGCCTTAGCTGCACCAGTTGCATCGAGTGGTATTTTTTAGAGTCACAAACAATAAACGAACACTACAATGTCAAATTAAACAATATTCACACACTATGGCACAAAAGAACAGGACACGTTAACGCGGTAAGGCAACGGCAACAATGTCAAACAACGACTAGTTTCTAAAAATGCTTTAATTTATTTATTAAAAGCCTGTGATGTGGTGTCCCACTGCAGGTCAAAGGCCTCCCTACTCTCTTTCAACTTCTTCTAAACCTACTAAAGGGTGACGAAAGATATAAGTGGGCGGTTAATTATGCCTGTGAGTGTAATTAAGTACATAGGTACTAATTTTTCAAGCTTCACTCTTAAATTTTCTTTCTTAAATTTTCCTTCAGTCACATTTCTTTCATACCACCTAACAAAATCCTCGACGTGGTAACTTTTAACGAAGCAAAACAAAGCTTACTTTCAACATAATTATATTTTCGAGCAGATTTCAACACTGGCTACCATGCCTACAGAATCCGAAGGTCACCCTCGCCCCAACGTGACCATGAAAGGGTAGAAACTCTGAAAGCTTCTATAGAATTTTGCTGATATCCCATACAAAAGGTTTTCCCCTCGGGCATCAAATACAGGGTGGCTCAAGGGTAATATCAAAAAACGTTACAAATAGGGTGTTTCAAGGTCATTTAAATTCAAATGTTGCCATGGGGGAGCTTCAACCGTTTTTGCAATACTTCTTGTATTTGCTACAGAAGTGAAATATAATACTATGTGGGCGTTCAAGCAAAAAGGGTCCAGTTCTCGGCATATAGTTTCCGAGATATAAGAAGTTTTGTAAAGTTAGGTGAAAAAATTGCATTTCGCGATTTTAATTGATTATTAATAAATGCTCAATTTATCTACAATTTCATATAGTAAATGACTTTACGATGTTTCTAAGCACCAACAAGCAAGTAGAAGTGTTTTTTTTCACTGAAACTTTGAAAATGCTTTTTCTCAAATCAAGCTTTTTCAGAATTTCAACTTCAAATATCTGACAAAAAAAATAAGTGCCAGTTTTTTTTAATATTTTTTCAATCCTTACTATTAATTGATTATTCTAGATACCTACCGAATCTAGTTTTAACTGAATACCCCACTACTGGACCCTTTTTGCTTGGACGCCCACATATATGCATGATTGTAGGTATTGAATTCCATGCTAGAACCTTCCTCAATAAATTCTTGAATGATGATGATAACGGTGAAAACGGCATCGAAATCAACCAAGCACTTTTTGCTTGGTCAGCTTTTTGTTGCTGTGGTAACTACCTACTTAAAAAAAAAAAAATTAAACCAAAAATAAATTAGATATTGAAAAGATTTGCTCGGAAAACCTATAAAAAACGTACCTACCTATATAATATATTCACAATGCAACGCATTAAGCATATTTTTTGTAATTGAAAGTCATAAATGAATCATATTATTTTAATAGTAGGTTCTTTTGGTTTATGTTGCGGGAATTGCTAAAACAGGTAATTTCTAAAGATGTCCAATAGTTTCAGGCATTAAAGAAAGATATTTTTACGCCGTTATTTTATTTTTATCCCCTATGCCTCCCGTAAGGGATGATATGATTTATTAATTCTTTGTTGTTATTTCTTATATAGTGTTCCTTATTATTATTTATTTAAAAATATGTTTAACTTTTCCGTGTCTATGTGTGAGATTTTAATGTTCCTTCAAAGTTTCAATAGTTCATCTTCAGTTTACATTGAGAAAAGCTCACATGCAATTAAATACAACCACATGTTTATTTATCGAAACCATGTTTAAATATAAACTAAGTACAATGCATAAAGGGCAATAGATTACAAGTCTGCCAGCGCAGACTGACATGACGACAGATTGTTGCTAAGGGCATTATAACAATAATAATTATATTTTTCCCAATGACCTCTTGCCATCTGTGTAGAATCCCAGCCAGCTGATACAATCACAGCATTCGCAGATGAGTAGGTAGGTATTTAAATGACAAAGGAACTCACACCTTGGAAATATAGGTACCTACCTACACTTTTATTCATTGTGTAAATAATAATATTAACAATTTCCCATTGATGTGTAAATTGTAATCAATACTGGTAATCTTAACTGCAAGCTATTATTAGCGTGTTGGATATATTGCGTTTTAAAAATCAAAATGATCATGATCAAACAATTGCCAACACATGTTTCGAGTCAACGATTAAAGAATGGGAGCATCGGATTGGATGTACGAAGCTGTTAAATTGCTTTTGTTGGACATCTAATTGGGTTATCTGCAATTTTTTTTTTGGGTATTGTTTAATATTTATTGTTGCATAATATCATCCTAATTCTCCACTTTCTATTTCACACAAAAACAAAGAGCGCTTCTATAAAAACAATGAACTAAATCTTCCAACTAAAGCAATATGAGCAAAAATGGTTACCTAATTATTATATTTATTTACAGTTGAAAATAACAAACAACTTCTATTTTCCACATATCTTTGAGTGGGGGCTACAGATCAAAGTTGGTCAATGTTACTAGAGTTACTACTCTAAGTACTTATTCTGTTATCTCGTTTACAATGTTGATAAACAAATATAAATGATTGCATAAATATTTTGTACATTATTAATTTATTATACCTAATGAAACACACATATACCTATAATTTGGATTACTATATATGCTGTTTATATGCATAGGTAAAATCGTTAACTTTCCATTAGCACGCACTTAGGTAAACGCACTAGTCCTTATTAACCATGACCTTACATTAGGACTTGAATAGTAACAATTACTAATAAATAACCATGTAAATAGCTATCAGCAACTATGTTGCACATAATAAGTAATATCATAATAAGCAAATACGCAGTAAGTTTTGTTTCTCGGTTAGCAACAAAAGGCCGGCCGATACCAAGCGAACTGCGTCGTTCGTTCGCGTCAAACGATGTTCATTTTATGCGTCGTAGTAACGTCAGTTCCTAACCTAAAGTATTTCGCATTCAACCACTCAAAACACTGTATACACATAACTGAAACATACCGGTGTAAATAAAAACCTAATCTACATAATTTTTCTCACAAGAATCAAGAATGAAACCTATCGCTACTCACGATTTATAGTGATTGTCGGAGTGTCGTGTCCGCACTACTGACTGCCTCAACTCACACTGGCTGCGGCGCGACCGCGACCGGCGACGCGTTGCGCAGTGGGAACGACCGCGCGCGTTCACTCTTCTTTAATTTTTTTTTTAAAACAACTTTACAAATCGGCAGTGGATCGGTACAACAGACATACAGACTGCATACAGCGAGTCGCACAAGCAGCGGATGAGACATGTCGCAACGGCTCGTATTGTAGCCCTCGCTCCCCACCTTGGACAAAGTGACCTTATCGTTTGGCTGCACTCGGTAACTGTGAGTGCAATATAAAGACGTACTTACCTACTACAGCGCTGTGCCGCGACAATAATAGAGATTAATGCTTCTTCCAATAATACTGCAGACTGCTGAGCTTGCATTCTGGAAGAACTGACTTTATCCACGCCTCACATAAGCTGAACTTAAGAATAAAATGAAGTGAAATGGCAAAATCTTACAGGTTTTTTTCTAAGCCGCTCTCCTCCAGATCCCCTCATTCAAAAACAACTAGATATTAACAAGATACTTGAGAAATCCACAACAATAACAACAGCAATTTAGACACCATTTTGACAAGTAGTTACATCGGTGGTCGAAGGAGAACTGGCCGGTGGGCTAGGTGCATCGAGGCAGGATTCAATAACGCAGCGCACTAATTGGAGCCCATTTCCATCAGACATGCGCTTGAATATCTAACTACTCTATTCTGGATGTTGGAACGAATACGAAATATTTTATCTCTCGCACACGAATCGTTAATTTATCAAACCTATAAAAAATAGTGCACCGCACACCGGCGTTAATGAGCCTCACCCTTCCATCAACATTTCGCCTCAAGCCCTGCTCATACCGTACCGAAATATTAGGTTTCACATAATATCTATTATTTAACGTCTCAAACTTGACCCACTTTTTATTTTGGGCTAAGTATGCTATGTGCCGGAAGCGTGGGATGGACAATCTATTTTTGCATCTAGTCATTTAATAGAGATCCCAAATTCCAACTTTAACGTTACCACCACTGTCACATGGAGTTTATGGTAGTTTGATGCGAATACATTGCGGCGTAGTAAGTACTGCGTTTCTCGAAACGTAACTACGCAGAAACTTACCTAGGTCAACCATGAAGGACATGAACAAAAATCCATTCCTGCGCACAATAATTAATTTAATTTTTAAGCTAAAGAATGGAAATAAATCAGTATCATTTTTTCAGATTTTAGAATTTAGCTGATATGAATTCTCAAAAGTTTAATTTGTTGCTTAAAGAATGCATTGTTTAGGAGATTTCTCCGAATTCAAACAAACAGTTCTTCGTGTATGGAATTAAACAAGTGCGCAGTTCTTCAGTTACAAGGTATCTTTTAGTCTTCTCTTTGGTAATAACAAAGAGGTAAGGAAGATTGCCCAATGGCAGCAAACGGATGTCATACAATTAGTAAAAACTTTTTTACAAAAAAAAAACCGACTTCCAAAAGACACACTACAAAGTGAAGAATAACTTTAATTTCGGAAGTCGGTGTCTTTAGATCTGAATTTTTGCCACCGACTTCTAAACTTAAATCCGTTTTTTGGAAGCCGCTTGTTTTTTTTTTTTTTTTGAAAATGGTGTTTTATTTTTCTCGTTTTAGTTATGGGTACCTATCCCACACCAATTCGTATACTTACCACTACTTGCTATGTGTTTACAGTGACAGGAAGTTTTATACTTAACATCATCAACATACACCAAGTGTAATAAAATGCGTATTATTGAATCTAACTCATAAACTAGGTACCCAAGCAAAGTTAGCAAAATTTATATAAGACCACCGCGCAAGCTTCTTCTACCAAATGAAAAATAATTACAGAATCTAATGTTGTTCATCATATAATGATAGATAGATCGACACAATTTTATTCTTAAAGGGTACAACTTAATTTACGCAACCATCTGGCCGAACCCTGTCTCTTAAGATACAGGTCTCCTAGTTTAAGAGACAGGGTTTATAATTTTGTTTATATAGATTTTTGTAGCCTTTTAACTTTAGTATAGGTATCTACCGCTGTGCTCAACCTATATCTATGTATTACTTTGGATAAATAAATTTTATTATTTATTATTATTCATTTTCAAAATTGGTCCACAATTGATGAAAATATCATCAATTCATCATACATTTAAAAAAAATACAGACGAGCATATGAAATAAATCATTCATTCACTGACAGACAACACAGCCTAAACTGCAGGGTATGGACTAGAAGCACAGTATAAAAACATAATTATGATGTACAGAATGTGTTAGAAGCATGAAATTTTGCACAAGAGTTTCAAATATAAGTAACAATAAAATGTTTTGTATGGATCAGAATGTTGGGCCATAAAAGGAATTAATGAAAGGCAATTGCATGCAGCTGAGATGAGAATGCTAAGAGGGATGTGTGGTGTTAGTATGAATAGAATTGAATAAGAAATGAGCATACGATGCAGAGGAATGAGGAAAATGTCGTCAGGAAAGTTTTGAGTACGAATGTGGATGACTATACGAGTAGGGGAAGACCAAAGAAACGATGGATGGACAGTGCGAAAGATGATATGGCTAGAAAGGTAGTGACTACCGAGATGACGACATAGAGAAGTATGGAGGAAAAAGACATGTTGCGCCGACCCCAAATAAATTGGGATAAGGGCAGGAGAATGATGATGAGTTTCTAATATAACAAAGGCGAGCACTAAAGGATTCTTGAAAATTAGGGGGGGGGGGGAGGGTTGTATGGAAGTCCGTTATTTTATGCCTATGGGATATCCTACCGGGCATATGGCTTGTTTCATAATAGATGCTTTAATGTCAATACAATAAGTAGGTACACCAGGTACCTGATTAACACGCACTTCTGATTATTAAAGTGTCATCTCGCTGCCAGTTGATTGCCTTGGATGTGTCTAGCTTAAGAACTTATATACCCAGGTAGGTTAGATTCTTGAGTCTTCAACGCAGAATGTCTGCTTATATTTAAGGACTAAGTAGCTTCTGCCCGCGACTTCGTCCGCGTGAAATTTCTTGTTCCCATGACCCACCCCGTCGTATCGGTATACCGCCGTTTACCCGAATTTTATTTGCCCTAATATCATTTGCCATAATAGTCAACAGCCATAATATCATACGACATAATACTCATTTGCCCTACTCTTATTTGCCATATTAGTCACGTGCCAGAATCATTGTTTCCCATAAAGTCACTTACCATTACATCATTTGTCATAATCATTGTAAGCCCTAATTATCACATGCCCTAATTATCACATGCCATAATTATGATATGCCATAACATAATTTGCCATCGACATCGGGTGTGTAACGGTTGTTTATATCAAGAGAAATTGGATGCAATTGGGACTTTAGGACACCCCGACTCGGACAGGTTAGGTTAGAAGGGGATGGCGGGGTCGTGTGAGAGAGCGAAGCGAGCGAATAGACAACGCAAGCCTTATGCTTGCGTTTTTTCCTTATGAGGTACGGAACCCTAATAAAAGTGAAATTCGCGCTCGTTTCAACGCGGTTGTAAAGGGTTAAGACGTTTTGCCGTTTGCGTTATTTAAATACACCTTGCATACCTATATATATTTTTAGGGTTCCGTACTTCAAAAGGAAAACGGAACCCTTAGTGATCCTACAAGGCTTATAGGATCACTTGTTTGTCAGTCTGTCTGTCACAAACACAAAACACACACAAACAGGAAATAAAAAGCGGCCAAGTACGTGCCGGGCCACGCGCAGTAGGTAATAAGGTTCCGTAGTTGCACAATAATGCGGACTAAGAAGAGGGCTTTTTGTTGTTTCATGAATATTTGACTATTACTCCTAAATTTGTAAAGTCTACTTACTTAGCTGTGCTAGTTTTCCTTTTAACTTCGTTATATATACTACTAACGTGATTTTTTTCACCCATCCAAAACTAACCGTTTAGCGGCCAGGGGGGGAGGCACTTGACTCTAACAAAAATTAGCACTTTAAAGCTTAATATTTCAGAAACGGATCCCTAAATCGAAAAATTGTTTCCACAAACCCGCAATATTTTTGAAAGACCCATCCAACAACACCCCACAACATGGGGTAAACGAGAAAAAAAATCATCCCCACTTTACGTGTACAGAAGGTAACCTAAAAAAATTTTTTTTCATGGTTTTGTTTTACCACTTTGTCGGCGTGATGAGTATGTATATCCATGCCAAATTATAGCTTTCTAGTACTAAGAGTCTCTGAGCTAAGGTGCGGACGGACAGACGGACAGCGAATCTATAAGGATTCCTTGTTAACTACGGAACCGTAAAAAGAGGTCCCTTGTTGTATGTTGTTGTTGTTGGGGACCTATGTTGGATTCATAACATAATATTTTCACGCCTTGTTTCCCCGGAGGGCTAGGCAGAGGTGTACCCATAGTACACCTACACCTACATGTTGCGATTCCTAACAACAAAACCGCAGTAGACGTTCTTAGAAATAAGTCTCTTTGGACAAACTAAGTACGAAGACAAAGTCAAATAATTTGTTCCAAATAGGCACTTATAAGGCATTTTTGAACGTTAAAATTTATAAGAAAATAGAACTGATTCTAGTTGCCCGTTCCATAAGATAGTTTCCGTATGTAGAAGAATAGCAAGAAACAAGATAGGTAGGTATTTTGAAGCCTCGAACTTCACAGTAGGAGATTAACTGAACTACTAAATAATACTAGAGACTCTATTTAACTGGGGCTGAAGCCCTTGTGTGTTTAAAACTCAGAATAAATTATAAAACACTCCTACTAGATTAATTCTATGCCGAGCCTTGACCAGATTCTATCTGTCATACTATCAAGAAAAACGGGGATAATTTTCTTGACAGAAGATATTCCATATTTGAATGATTGAATGTCAGCCAGCATTATATCAACGAGGCTTGATCAAAGCATCAATGCTTTACAGTATTCATACAACCCTTGCGGAGTAGGTACGGCAATAATATGTGACCACTTATGATCTAACGTCTTTCTCTTTAGTAGACGCTAGATGCAGCGAGCTATTGACTTTATTGACCGGCTGAAGTGAAAACTGATGAAGAACAGAGCCCCACCTCATTCTTGCCTTTATTGGCCGGCTTGAGTGGAGATTCGCAAGAGCAAACGTTCTCGGAGGCAGGAAGTATTCCGGTAAGTGCTGGAGGGATCTTGACCATCTTCCGGGCTCTGGGAGTACCCTGATGGTCGTGGAATACCTCTCCATTCCTCAAGCACCTCAGGATATGTTGCCCACTTGTCGTTACGTCACTAAGTGCTAGCGACAGTTTCTGGGGCCTGCTTTTGCAAGTGAATAATAAAACATTGATCAAGCCTGCCATAGTCCTTTCATAGTTCTAGGTAACTAGTCCACTTTAGCAAGCCAAACACGTCATATATTCCAGTAATTTTGTTTCCATGTCCTGCAAGACTTACACCAACCGGGAGTTGTCCTTGGGTGCACTTGCATAGTGCGTACAGTGATAATCGTCGGTTGGTGCCTCATTTCATTGAAAGCGTCTAACGGGCCTCTGCGAGTTGGCTTCGGCTCCTCGTATGCCTACCAAAGGTCCAGGAACCCAGGGTCACGAGATAGGTCGAAGTCACAATAAAAATAATAATATTATAACGAGATAATGAGTTTGTATGTAGGGGGTAATCTTCGGAACTACTGATCCGATTCCGAAAATTCTGTCACTAATGGGAAGCTATATTGCCGAGTATCATAGGATATATGTTATGTATAAACAAGAAATTGCACGAGGAAGAAGTCGCGGCCAGAAGCTAGTAATTAATATAAAGACTGAAGACAATACGCAAGTTACGATATTTCAGTGCAAAAGATACCCGAGTAAATAAAGTAAGATCACAATCTACAGTCGTCCGACGAGAGCCCGAGCTGCTTACGTAGTTCGCCGAACTTCGTTAGCAGCTCATGCTTCGTCGGACGACTGATGTATAGACTGTGGTAATATGCAGTGAAGTGATACGAAGTGATTACTTTATCTTATCTTGTGGGCCGTTGCTGTTAAGTAGGGGATAAACGGACAGACAGACAAGACAACAAGGTGTAGTCAGATAGATAACATGTTTAGTAGCAAGGCTGTTTGGTTAGGTGCGTTGGCCATAGCTGCGGAAATGGCGAGCCACGAGCCCCTTTAGCTATGCAATGCCTGATGCTCCAGCTGCCGCATAAGCGGTGCCGAATACCCGCGGTAGCAAAGAGTGTGGTATTATAGTAACTCTCTGACAGCCAGGCCAGCCAGATGAGGATAGCTGGCCCCCCTGGACTTACTGCCTAAGTTTGATGAAGTGTTTATGGGAGATTGGCCGGAGACGACAACGTACTCGTATAAGGAAGAGTAGAAAGCTATTATTATTATTATTTTATTTTATTAACTTAAGAAAACTTACAGCTAGATTATGGATAGGATGACATTAATGAAAGAAGGCCAATTACAAGTTTTCACTGACAAAATTAGGATAGAAGAAGAGACAGTAGACAGGTAAGAAAAAGTAAGAAGTAAAAGGACTCGGAGTGAAAAAATAGAACATGAGAAGTGTCAGTGATTTTCGAAAAAGCGGTTATGATGATTCCTAAACGTAAAGGATGGAACACGTAGTCCAATTTTGCCAAGCAGTTCAGAACAATCGGTTGAACCATTAGCGATATTGAACAAAAATGCCATGCCAGCAATCTATGGGGAAGAACCATGGATTTTTATATTTGTCCCATCTCCACCCGGGTGTTTTTGCCCGCCCTTGGGTGAAAAGCCCGGTACGCGCATGATGATAGCTTTTACAAGTACGGCACAATTTACCCGACTGTGTGCAAGCATATCGCTGTCGATAGACGACATTGTTAGTCAACGGTCGATATCGAATCGTCGACCAACCGCGTTCTGGTTGCACCTTATCCCACGCTGTAGCTAGTGGGTACCTGCCGCAGACTATCAAGCAGCCGGAACGTGTGAAAAGGGGCTTAAGCATTTGGATGATCATATAGGGATGTAATCAGGATGCTGTCCAATGTGCTAAGGAACTCATATTTTGAAAAGGTTTTTACTTTAGCATATCCCAAAATCTGGGTTCAATAAAGACGTCTTTACGCAAGAGTGACTGGACAGTCAGCCCCACAACAGAGAAGCACGAGAAAGAGAAACGTCATGCCGAGGGGCAGAATGAAGAACCGTAACAGTTTCCTCAAGTTGACCATCTCACTAAATCACGGTAGGTCTATTGCGGCACGATTAAAACTGCGACTTCTCAAACATCCCCTCCAGCTGACTATCTCGAGCCTGCAGAAAAGCTTTCAGCGAGCTACCAACTGCCATGGCCAACCTGGAAATTTCTTAACCGACTAAGAACCCAGGTGGGCCGCTGCAGGTACAACTTAGTCAGTGGGGGTACTCCGATGAGCCATAGTGCGACTAGTGCGACTCTGTGGAGCCACATCACAAACGATGCCTCACCTCTTGTCGTGCTCTCTGTGCAATAAGAACTTTAAGTTTGCGACACAGTAAAAAAGCACATTGAATTCAAGGCTTATTTTATGTTAAGTAGTGAGTAAAATCAGTCAGTGGAGGCAGTGAAACCGCCTGATTTCGATTACAATAAAAATAAAGGTTTGATGAACAAAGATAAAGGTTGCAGCGCCATCTACAGCTTTTTAACCGAACCTTTTCACCAACGCATACACCCGTTTACAACAAGTGTACTCAAACGAAACTAGATGGCGCTTGTAGTTGTATAATTGATCCATTTTGTTTTTTCTTTGTTATCACAGTTTTTACCTATTCAGATAAAGGAATAAAAATATGTCTATTTTTAGTTCCTAAATCATTTGTTGTTTGATTAACATAATTTCTGTGAATTAAGCTTTGTAACGATTATGGACTTTGGCAGTTTAGAAAACCACTTTCCACCCATGCCTGAAAGAAACGGTCATTAATTTGAATAGTTTTGGCCAGTATCCATTATGTAAAAGATACAAATGTTAAAAAAGAATTGAAATTCTCTCTATAAAGAGCCAGAATATCTTGGAACAAATGAAATATAAAGGGAAACGGTACTAATTATTTCAGTTGCGAATATAATCTATGTGTGTCAGACATTATTGAGGTCAAATGCCAATATGTATTTGCTGATAACTATTTTTAAGTATCAAGAAACATGCTATTTGGCAGGAAACACATTTGTTAGATATAAAATATGCTCCATGTTTCTTTCAAAATTTACTATTCAGTATTTCTGTGATTCATCAATCAAAGTATCTAAAAATCTAGTTTGATTTACTCAAAGGGTGTAATCATTTCATGAATATTAGATAAGTGCCAATAGGTATTGCTATTTGATTAATAACTATAGTGACCTTGGTACTTTGCTAAAAGGCAATAATGCCATATATGTGGAGGACATGTTGCATGTCATAATAAACCACTCCACATGTTCATAGTAAACACAGCTGATAAGACCAGTAATAGTGTTTTAGTGTTTTTTATTTTTAGTTTTTCACAGCCTTTCCAATCAACCAATAATGGTATCAGCTATTAATAATCATGATCCAGCATAATAATGATGAAACTCAACATCTTGTTGTGCAATAGAATCTTACAGAAAATAGATTTATCTAATCCATGTCATGTCATTGTTACATTAAAACATTAATAAGGAAGTAAATAATTTGTATCTTTTTCTGAGTAAACAATCCTGGCACCAAAATAACTTTGACGTAAGAAAAAAATATGAGCAGAGATCAAATAGAACATAATAGCGTAGTAAACACGGGTAACAAAGGAAATTAATAGCTACTCACGTTCTGTGATTCCTCCTCCAAAACAGCCATGGCTTCAAAATCGATGTTCATTTTAACAATTTTACACACTTAATACAGTAAAAACGCGAATTATGTATTATGCTATGACGATATGTGAAATTAGCAACAAGGAAATTAGATAATTTGTATCAAAAGCTGTTCTTCAAGGTATTGTTTACAAACTGGCAAGGTCATTTGACATATTTTGGTAAATATTATGGGTGCGTTCATTTTGATTATTGCAAAAACCTCTCTAGAAATAGTAGACTAATCGACTATCTTATAAACGTCACTGTGACAAATAAATAGTTCCGCTCTTGCCAATGTTGCCACACACTAAAAATTAACGTCAAAGTTTTTCGACCTCGCTAGTTTTTCTTTCTGTGATAAAAAAATCGTAGCTTTTATGTTTTTTCATTGAACTTGTGATGTGGCCTTAAAAACTATAAACCATTTTGTCTGCATATTATTTTAGAATGTGTATAGAGTGCGGTGTTACTGAGGTGGTTTTGTATTTTTATGTGCGGTTAATGCATTAATGTCATTGTGAGATCACGATGCGTATCGGTTTCGTGTTATATTGGTGCGTATTTGCTTTTCATCTGTGTAAAGCGGAAGATGTGGAGAGGACAGAGACTAGAGATAGTGGCAGAAGGCAGCAGTGGGGTCCCGTGGTGCGAAGCGGGTCGTTTATGAGCGACTCCGCGGTCACAGCATCCAATGAACAGAGTAAGTTTCTCACGACCCTGAATACGATCGTTTTTTCTGACTTCTCATGACACCTGTTGACGTCCTTCACTCGAGTCATTTCTGAAACAATTCGTAATTACAAGAATACATGCCAATTATTCATTTTCATACACCCAGTTACAAAACATAGTAATTCATAGTGTTGTAGCATTTCGCGGCACAATTTATATTTCGTATTGGAACAATTGAGATGTGTCTGGTAATTAAGTTTTTAATACATTATTCTGTTTAATCTATAGTGAAAATGCTAATAATTAATTTAAAACTGTTATTAGGGGGTGAAAAAATTTAAATAAATTAATACTTACCTTCAAAATAATAATCATAAACACAATAAATAAACTAAACCTCTAATTACGAAAACCGCACATTTTACTTGAAATTTTCTTTACAAATTCCAAATTGAATCCTGAGTACCTGAAAATGTAGCTTTTTACAATGAAATTGATAACATATTACCTACTTAACTCCCTCTTTAAAAAAATATCTTTATAATTTGAATTAGGTCCTATCAAAACTATTCAACCCATCCTGTAACCATAAATTAATTAATTGTCCAGAATCCTTGTCTTTTTGTTTACATTACCAAATACAAACCCAATCTCTTCAGTTACCAATTCTTACCTTATCCGCCTATGTTAAGATCTAGTTTCCTTTGCCAAATCCCATGAAAACACCAGATGTTTTTCAGGGACCATGGGATGGTACTTTTATTATAGTGCACACTTAATCTTAAACTGTTGTCAGTTTTACTTAGTGGACGTAAGAGTTATGTCTGACTGTCTGACCACATGTTCAAATGTTTTGGTACTTGCTGATGGAATAAATGATTACAGAATGTTTGATGGGTTTGTTTTTCAATTGTACTATTGTCTGTACCAAAAGTATCAGATGAAAATGTAAACAAACCCCATTCAGGTTCAATAAATTTTTACTATCAGTCACTAAAGGGAATTGGTAAAGATATCTCACCAGACACCAGGCAGACAATGACTTTTGCAACAATTAATGTGTCATCATCATCTGCTGAGTCTTTTCCCAACAATGTTGGGGTCTGCTTCCAGTGTAACTGGATACTGCTGAGTACCAGTATTTTTAGTAGAATCAACATAAAAATTAAACTCCAACCAATCATGTTAGAAATAAAATTACAAAAATAATAGCTCAGGATATTGTGAAAATACAATTTGGCACAAATTCAAACATAGACAAAGTAACAAAAGGTGTAACACATTGAATTGTTTGCATTACAGTAACAAACTATTTTAATGGAATAATTGTAACCGAAGTAAGTTTGAAATTGCTAACACGCATTGAGCAAACATTCTGATCAATGCTCGCTCATGCCTTCTCTGTATGAGAAGAGGCCTTTGCTCTGCAGTAGAACAATCTAGACTGGTATTATTATTTTGTTTATTAATTATTTTTATATTATAAAAAATATGATGTTTTAATATTTCTAAAAAGATATTAAACTTTAAATACACACATCAAAAGTGTCTAGGGATCAAGCATTTTTATGCGGATTTCTTGAGATTGAGATGTGGCTTTGTAATAAATTTATGATTTTATAAATTTATATGGATCCTTTTTGGTGCATTTCATAATTTGAATCAGGAACTGTGAATCAAATTCGAGTAAAAGATGAAAATCAGCTGTCAATATTTTCCCTATAAAAACATACAACGCATTGAAGACATTATTAGTGCTACTGTTTCCCTACTACTGATTAAAACCAACGTTATTATGGAGCGGCGACGTCATTTAAGCAGGGAAGAAATGCTCAGAGCCGTGGGAATGATAGAAGCTGGTTCCCGGCAACGTACTGTGGCTTTAGCTCTGAATACAAGTCAGAGTGTTATCAGTCGACTTTGGACACGTTACCGAAGCACTGGTACCGTGGCTGAGCGCCATGGAGGACGGTATCGCTGCACCACACGGAGACAAGACCGATACATTCAAATCTTAACTCGAAGAGCTCCAACTATAACCGCCATGATGTTAGCCGTGAGGCTTCATCACTCTTCAGGGAACTTAATTAGCGACCAAACAGTCAGAAACCGCTTGCATGAAGTGAACCTTCATTCCCGAAGACCGCTACGGGTACCACCTATAGCAATGCACAATCGTAGGATTCAATATCAATGGGCTCTTGAACACAGAAATTGGGCAGAAGAACAATGGCGTTTCGTGTGCTTTTCTGATGAGTCTCGTTTTGGTATGAGACCGGATACAAGACGTATACGACACTGGAGAACCCCTGGACGCCAACAGCGATTAAAATCCTGCCAGGAAGTCCATCCTTATAGTGGTGGAACCATCATGGTATGGGCGGGTATTTGGATCGGCGGAAGAACTGAGTTGATTTGGATCAGAGGCAACCTCAATGCTCAAATTTATGCTGAGACGATTGTATCAGACGTCATCGTTCCTCTACAAGTGCAAATCGGTCCCTTATTTCAGTTAATGCATGATAATGCACGACCGCACACCGCAAGAGTTGTAAGACAGACTCTCGCCGTAGCTAACATCAATGTCCTGCCCTGGCCTGCTCAGTCGCCAGATTTGAACCCGATTGAGCATGCATGGGATATGCTACAGAGAAGAGCTCTGCCGAATATGGAGGGTATCCAGTCGCAAGAAGACCTTTTTTTGTTGTTGCAACGAACATGGGCGGCCATTCCACAGCGTGATTTGGATGAACTCATTTTGAGTATGCCAAACCGATGTTCTTGTGTTGTTAGTGTTCGCGGTAGAAACACGGATTATTAATTGTTTAAGTTACCCAATAAAATTTTAAAGAAAACTGTTATTTCAGTCTTTTTTTCGAACTTTAATGTTAGTGGTTCAAATGTCAAAAATCCCTTTATTAGGAAAATGGCAAATTTCTTTATTAATGCAAAGGTGACTTGGTTTATCGTTACTGTGACAAACGAAAACACTTTATTTGATGAATCCTTAAAGAAAATTTTAATTAATATCAATCAGGAGAAAAGTTATTGCAAAAATATATGTTGATCCCTAGACACTTTTGATGTGTGTATATACAAAACACCGGCGGTGGTGCTATTGGTGGTTAGGACTCCAGAGACAGGAACCTCTTCACCACCCAAGCCTTATCGAGGAGTAGGAGGGCCTTTTGAATTAGGCCCTTGATCCAACCGCCTAACAAGAGCCTTGAGAGATGTTGATTGAGGGTTTCGGTCATCAGGCCATTGGCCATAACAACAATCATTATTATCATTGCTATGCTGGCATTGGGGAAACCCATACAGTAACTATTACTATACTGTAAGTGTGATATGAGTGGTTCTAACATATATTCACTAATGAGAAACCATATTTATATTCTACTAGCACTTCGCCCGCGTGGATGTCGGAAAATATCCCACGTGAACGAAACTCCTTTATTCCTTGTCTAAAATTTTGCACAGAGATTCCCGTTATAATGTTATAATGGGAACCTCTGTGCAAAATTTTAGCTTTCTTTGTCTAATGATTTGGGCTGGGCATTGATGAGTCAGTCGGGACTTTTCTTTTTTTTTTGCATACAGAATTTAAAATAGAACATAATATGGTTTTATCCTTATATAATATGTCACATTATTTATTTTTATATTTAGGTTATAGTTTGCAGCAGGTGTTGCCAGGTAAAACTGTTGAAGGCAATATTTTTATGTAATTATAATTTTATAGAATCATAAAAGTACATTGTTGCAAGGCCTTTTTACTGCATAAAATTAAATCAAGAACTAAGCTTAAGTTTTGCTTAATATCTCGTGAAACAATGGTCAAACACAAGTCTAATAAAAAAGAAATGATTAGGTATATATTAATACTCAGAATTAGCTAACCAGCTGTTCTTGTTGATATAAATTATTTCGCTTTAATAAAACACGTTGTAGGTAAGTGTTTATTTTCGGACCTAAAATAAAGATGAATCATCAGATTAAATAATGATTATTAAAATTTCATAGATGAATGTCTAAAATCAATCTGCCTAGCCTATTCCCAACTATGTTGAGGTCGGCTTCCAGTCTAACCGGATGCAGCTGAATACCAGTATTTTACATGGAGCAACTGCCTTTTTTTTTTTTTTTTTTTTTTTTTTTTTTGACGCTGAGAAATGCTTTATGCAACCCCGCTCGTGGGGGACGAGACGGGGTATGTGGGACTCCTGTCAGAATGACAGTATACCCACTAAAACTCAGCAGTGTTCCCACATCGCCGTGATGGGAGGGCCATGGGAAACCGGCTCAGCCTTTACGTCCACAACCCTCCCGGCGCATGCCCGCCTAGCTGGCGGGCCCCGCGTGCCCCCCCGGATGGGAGGCTACGGGAATGACCGGGAACACCTGGCCATTCCCGTCCGACACTGGTGGGGGCCTGTGCAATACAGGCAAGGATGCCCCCACACCCGTTGCCTGCTGGCCCCCACCTGGGAGGAGTCGTCTGCTCCGACCCCTCCTCCGCCTTCGGAGCGGCGCCGCGTGAGGATCGTCCTCCCGCGCGCGCTCCGCCGCCATTTCGGCCGCAGAGGATAGGGAGAGCGGCCGACGTCATACCGACACTCCTCTTCCCCTGCGGCCCCACCGCGTCCGCCATCAAACGGTGGCGGCCCCGTCAAGGCCGCGGAAGGTAGGGAGAGCGGCGCACCGCAATACCGGCACTCCTCTCCCGCCGCGGCCTCCAATCCTCAGCCGCGATGCCTCCCATAAGACACCGCGGCCCGCCTCAGTTGCGGTGTCGCCCATACGGCCACCGCAACCTACCCGCTGGCCGCTACGTCGTCGGCTTATCGGCAAAAGCCCTGACGAGCGGCCCCCGCATGGGTTCCTCTTCGCTTCACCGTGGGTGACCAAGCCACGGCTACTGAGCCCCCCCGCCTCGACAATGCGGGAACCCTCCGGGGGGGATGGAGCAACTGCCTATCTGACCTCCACAACCCAGTGACTGGGTAATAAGATACCCCTTGGTAAGACTGGTTGACAGACTTTCGAGCTTCTGACGACCCGTAACGACTGTCAAAGATCCAAGAATGACAGCCGGGACCAACGGCTTAACGTGCTTTCCGAGGCACGGAGGGGTCTTGAAATGTAAAGATGGTCACCAACCGGAATGTCTAATTGTAATGAAAAGATTCTTGAAGCAACATTGTAACATACAAAAATACTCATGTTTCTAATTTAGAGTTTTGATTGACAACACTATTTCCATTTCTCATTGTCAGCTTTCTTTCTGATCAAATGTCAAATGTGAGTTGTTGGACCATCACATAGAGGGCTTTAGTAGTTAGAATGGCTGACAAAATGTTTTATAAATCAACCAGCTTTTGCCAGCGGCTTCGACAGCGTTATGTCGGAAATGATCCCACGGGAGCCGTACATTTTCCCGGGATAAAAAGTAGCCTATGTGCTATTCCAGACTATAATCTATCGCTGTGCCAAATTTTATCCAGATCCGTTCAGCCGTTCTGGCGTGATTGAATAACAAACTTCTAGCCAACAAACATTCGCATTTATAGTAAGATTTGGTATGTAACGTCAGACATTTATGTGACAGACAAAAAACATAACAAATAAAAGACAAGCGAAAACGTCGTTTTTGCTCGATTAATCAAATCATACTCCTCTGCCGGACATAGGCTTCTCCTAAGTTGCGCCACAACACAACATCCGGTTCTCCGCATTCCGCATCCGTCTGTCCGGCGCACGGCGGTTTTGAGATCGTCGGACCATCTAAATGTGGGGCTTCCCACGTTACGCTTGCCGATTTGCAGTGTCCACTCAAGGACTCGTCCGAAATCGATGACCGATGGAAGAGCCGATGACCGTTCATTTTTGCCTTTCATTCGGCATCTTTCACTCGAAGTGAAAAGTCTGAACAAAAAATTAATTAAAAGTGAAAAATGAAAATGAACCGATCCAACGATGTTGGGTTTGGGCACTGCTTCTTTCATTCGCCTACCGAATGATCAAAAATGAAATGACAGGAGCAGATGAACGTTTAAAATTTTTTCGTGTGAACGTGGAATAATACAAAAAATGAACATTCACTCGATTGAATGGTTCACTTCAATAATTTCTTGTTTTATCACTTTTCATTAATTTTGTGACTTTCACTTCTGGTGAAAGAATAAGAATAATTTATTTGCAGAAAGTACAGGTTTTACCAGATGTAAAAATTGATGGTGTAGGTAAGCACAGTCCATATTTTGCCTGTTTAGGGCATGCAAATTAGTTACTAAAATAGGTACCTACGTAGCTACTTATTTATTTTAGTAGGATTTATAATACTAATTTTAGTAGGTATAACAGGTACCTACTAATAAAATTTAGAGTAAGTACACACACTACAAAACTATAAAATATATCTAATCTGTATAAATTACAAGGAAACCTAACAACCTTAATATCTATTACACACAACCTTAATATTATGATCTAATATAAAATTACAAAACTACAAAACAACCTGAACTTAAAAAAAAAAAAAATATTTACATAATATTTATCTTAAAATAATGTTTTTTTTTCTCTATGCTGCAGAAATTCTTGCAGTGTATAAAAACAATTTTCAACTAACCATCTGCGCAATTTTATTCTAAAATATTTAAGTGGGAGTTCTCTTAAATACTTTGGTAATTTGTTAAAAATGGTAATGCACATACATTCTTTTTAGTGAGTGTTGTATTGCAAAATGGAATTAAAATTTTTGTTGCATCCCTCGGTTTCTGTTTGGTATAAAAGATGGTGAATGAAAGACAAAAATTAACAGAAGGCTTCTGATATCTGCTATAGAGCACCAGCAGTCATTGGTCCTTCAAGTTCACTTAAAAATTGTTTAAAAAAATCCCCTTGAAAGTCGGCTATGTGTATACCTCATATACCTATTATACTAATAATGATCGTATAGTTACCATAATTTAGCCGGCAAACATCAATGTTTGCTTATCAGATTACATGCAAATATCATTATTTGTTGAACCGCATGAACTTAGAGATATGGAGGAAAACATTTTGATATCAGAAGTTTCCTTATTATGGTCAATTATTTTTTAACCGACTTCAAAAAGGAGGAGGTTCTAAATTCGTTGGAACCTTTTTTTGTTTTATGTGTGTTCCCCGATTACTCGAAGATGGCTAGACCGATTTAGATTTTTTTTTGTTTTGTTCGAGAGGGAATACATCACACTTGTTCCCATATAAAATTGATTAACTTTGCTTTGGTAGTTTTTGAGTTAGCTTCAATAATACGTATTTATTCCCCACTTTTATATGGATGATGTTCTAGTTTGTTTTGCAGGTAGTGGTATTAGAATTTGTGTGGGGTAGGTACCACAACTAAAAAGTGAAAAATAAAAACTTTTTTACAAAAAAATACAACCGACTTCCAAAAACAACACTACAAAGTGAAAAATAACTTTAATTTCGGAAGTCGGTGGCAAAAAACGAAAATACATTTAACTAGACACCGACTTCCGAAATTAAAGTTATTTTTCACTTTGTAGTGTTGTTTTTGGAAGTCGGTTGTATTTTTTTGTAAAAAGTTTTTATTATGACAACATAGGCAAGTGCTTCTGTTCTCAGTCAAATTATGTTGCGAGTCATATTTTGGCGAATTGCTTCAATCTGCCGAGCCTTTGCCTAAGTATGTTGGGGTCGGCTTCCAGTCTAAGCAGATGCAGCTGCGACTGCCCATCTGGCCTCCACAACCCAGTTACTGGTTAATACGTTACCCCTTGGTAAAACTGGTTGTCAGACTTTCGGGCTTCTAACTACCCGTAACGACTCTCAAAGATCTACAAATGAAAGCTGGGACCAACGGCTTAATGTGCTTTCCGAGGCACGGAGGAGTCTCGATATGTATTGGATGGTCATTCATCCACGAACCATGGTGCTGATCCATGCGTCATGTTCGTGAACGGGCGCCGTCAGTTGGGACTGGTCGTCTCTTAGCTGCCATGGCTTATTTTTAATTTTAATATTTAATTTAGTTGTTTTAGTTTTTATCTTTTTATTACGGACGCTTTTTAACGTGCACGTCTTTCTACATTGTTCTCACATGTATATTTTCAACTTGAACGATGTAACCAATATTTTGTAAAAATATTATGATTTAAAAGAGTGTCCGTGGAGTTTCTTGCCCGTTCTTCTCCATAGGGATCTACTACGCTTTGGAATGGGCAACTAGCTTCATCTTTCTGACTGACCGACCCATTGACAATTCAAAAGTGCCTGTAATTGGTTTATTTGAAATAAATGCTTTGAGTTTGAGTTTGAGTTTGAACCGACCGCGGCAAGCGTAGCTTGGCCTTCGATCAACTCGTGCGGCTGTTATTATTTAGCCACGAGCTCCTCCTTGCTTGCTAGCGAATTGCTTGCTGTGAGCGAATCACACCTATGACTGCCGAGACCTCTGAGCTTCTCTTAACCCGTCGCGCGCTAATTAGCAGACACAATTGAAATTCTATTGTTATCTGTACACATGGTGTGCAATCGACATTTTAAGAGTTAAATAGGTACCCATTGTGCAAAGAATTGAACGCATCTATCGTTCGCAAAACAAAACCAAGTTTTCTCTAATTATTCTTATCTAAACACACAAATACAATTTTTTTTCCAATAAAATATCCACATAATTTAATAAACCGTCTTATAACTACACAGGACCACTAAAAATCACACTAAAAACAAACTTCCTTTCATTTATTCCCTATCACTATTAATTTTTATTGAGCCATGAACATAAATCTGAGGAGACATCTGAAACTTGCCTAGCACACTGGCACGTGAGAAACTAGACAGTGTTACTAGCAGACAGTGCATGACTCATCATAATACGTGATATCAATGGCAGACGAACGAGCGACCGATGCGTGTTTTCATCTTATTTTAGAACTCGGCAACGTGTCGACGTGGCATCGACTGTATGAACCTGACTTACGAAATGATACGTGCTAGTCCCCAGGCAGGTGAAATGATTTTAGCTCATCAGTGTGATGGATAATTGAGGATGGAGAGGGAGACGAAGACCAGAGAAAAGGTGGAAGGATTGTGTGAGGGATGATTATGAAAGAAAAAGGCATGAATGATACAGTCCGTCACTCTATAATCATGCCTTTTTTCTAACAGGGGAGAAAGGAAGAAAAAAAACGTGTTGCGCTAACGTCAAGCAGCATGGGACAAGGACAGAAAAATGATGGTGTGTTGGAAGATTTACATTATTTATTGATTTAGGTACTTATTTTACACGTTTGACGGAATTTTGCGTTCTTCTGGCGCACCCCGGACCCTAGACAGACAAGCAGTCAGCTGCGCCACCAATGTGCTGGCTGGATTTTTTAACGGCATGTGCTGATACTCTCATTAGTTGCTCATGCCGAGACTATTGCTGAAAAAAAATTGAGCTTGGGAATATTACTTACAGAGCTACAGATTAGAGAAGAACACACACGAATAAGACAATAGGTACACTGAAAATTGTGCAAGGTCAAAACGGGCCCTGTTTCAACAAATGTTGCAAGTGTGATAATAAATAATTTACCGTTGCATTGCAGTGCTGGTTTTTAGATAGGACAAAATTAATCCCGAATAAGTTGTTTTATCAAACAAAGACAAATCAATCTAAATACATCAGACATACAGACATACGGCGTTAATGACTTGCTAATTAAAACCAAAATCGACTAAACGACACTGCTAATCGGTCAAAATATTTCCGCGATCTTCTTTGTATCAAAACTATTAAATATCTAATCGTTTTTAGGTACAATTAATTTCGTATCCAAAATTAATTATTGAAATCGGTCAGTAGGTGTCGGAAACTATTTTGTTTCTCCTAAAATGTTTGTACTTGCTTATAATTATGTACATTACATAATAACCGGATAACTGCCAAAGGCAATCGCACCGGAGACTGGTTTACTGCCAATATAATGCCATAGAGGGCTATAGTCAATTGCATGCAGCTGAGATGAGAATGTTGGGATCATGTGTGGTTTTACGTGAATGGATAGAATAAGAAATTAGTATATAAGAGGAAGTCTGAAAGTGACACCGGTGACTAAAAAGTTGTGTGGAAATCGGTTGTCATGGTTTGGGCTGTGATGCGGAATAATGGGGAAAATGTCATCAGGAAAGTTTTGAGTATGAATGTGGATGGCTATACGAGTAGGGTATCCAAAGAAACGATGGATGGACTTTGTGAAAGAGGTTATTGCTAGAAAGGGAGTGACTGCCGAGATGACGACTGATAGAGAGGTATGGTAGAGGAAGACAATGTTGCGCCGATCCCAAATAAATTGGGATAAGGGCAGGTGAATGATGAGCATGAGAGGTCTATAGTATTTGCGTCCTTATTCCTATTATTGAGTCATCGAGCTATTTTTATCCTGCCGTGAAATAGGTAATGATAATGACTAAATTTTAACGTGTTCCTTTTATAGATTTTGCTCTGAATCTCCCACATATTTTTTCCCGAAGAAAATGCTACCTTTGGGAGGGATGTGTGAGATGTGTCTCAACATATATCTGTTACTTATTCTAAAACGATGCGTAGTCTCACAAATCATCATTTAAAACTAGATTTCAGTAACGATTAGTAATAAATCTGATAGTTTTAAATAGAGATTAATGAACAGGGAGCTGAGCTGATCTCATTAATACCCACTCTCGTTCTGCGTCCTTAACGCAATGACGGCCAAGCATCGTTCAATCAATACTAATCAACGGATGTAATCCCAGATGACCCTGCATTAATATTTCTATCTTCTGAAAAATCCTGAGCTCTACAACTTTTCCTACATTCCCAAACAGATTGAAAATGTCACACCACGCAATAATTTGTTGTTCTACCCAGCTCATGTGTCAAAATCCTGAGCATAAGTACACCTTTTTCTACACTCCCGAACAGACTGAAATGTTCACTTATTGGCTCAGCTCTTTGGAAAATCCTGACCTCCTTCATATTTCCTTACCCTCCCAAATAGACTTACTAAAAAAGCCACACTCATTTGTTTCTCTGCCCAGCTCATTAGGAAGTACTGGCGTAAATTAATAATGTTTAAAGGGCGTCCACTAGTATGACATGAACGTAAACATCTGTTGGCACGGGACGGCCGATCGCTTGATTAATTCCATGGCTAAATCAGTAACGTACCGTCTGGCCATTACAACTTATGACTGTGATGATAATAGTACTTTTTCTGACGTGGTTTCGGCGCACGAGGGTTTCCTTTATAGATTTTGGCTATGAGAAAGTTTGTGGGTCTTTTGGGGATTTTCCACGGTTTTCTTTTGCATCTTTGGATGATAAATCATTGATTAAGTGTTATCATTCATTTAAAAGAACATCTGTAGGTAATTCGCACGTCTATTGTGCGTGATGAGATGCATTGAAGCCCATAAAACTTCTGTGATGTGTAAAACGGAAACAAAGTTCGCCCAAAAGTTTTCTAGTTTGGCTTAATCTTTATGTTATGACTTAAATTATTAATTCAATAAGAGATAAACATAAAATTATGTTTACTTACAGTTCCGGAAAAAGTAATCAGTATTTTTACCTGTCTATTAGTAACTCATGCAATGTATACGTACGCCTGGTATAAATTACCCTTAATTTCCATTTGTTTTCTCAAAGTATAATTTTGTTACTTGTCGCTGAATGCTGTTCTGTTTCTATGAAGAAAGGGAAAGAGATGCGATTTGTACCGTTTGTAAGTACGTCAGTCTGCATGTAAAGGATCCCTTGTGGCTTTTTGGGTCTATTCTATAGCCCAGTAGGCCTAGACTAATGGCATTCGCTTCGGAGTGATTCTATTTCTACCATCGCTATCGATGCATCTCTATGGAAGTCATCGTTGGATGCTGTCAATTCATTGACCTATGATCACGTGACATTTCGATAGCTATGTCAACCCCATACATTTTTGGCTTTTCTATACTACCGTATGTTACTTTGTCTTGGCCCGCTGAATTCTAAAATTGAATTTATTTAAATTTGTGATTGTGACGATGGAGGACAAACTGCCTATTGCTTAACTTAATCTTGAGTTCCATTTTATCAATGTTTTTACTTTTTGCATTATTTGTTTTATTCGCCTCGGGTCTGCCATTTACGCCCATGCCCACTGGCTAAGGCACTATCGCGCCTCCGACGAGGAAGCGAGTGACTATAAACGATTTTCTCGCTCAAGAAACTTTTGTACAAAAGTTTGAAGGTCCCGTGTAGGTAAAAGAGATGAATTAATAGGTAGTTGATCGGCGAGTACTGGTTTGTCGCAGCGAGAAGAGCTATCAAAGAGAGTACTCGCTCAGTGACCCTAGCTTGGCGGGCAGAACACTCGCTCAGAGACTCACGCTTGGTACATAAGCATACAAGCGAATAATCGCTCGTCGTACTAGCAGATTGTTGCTCGCCAACTCGTTTTTAGTAGGTTCTACTTGCTTCTTTTTAATCGCCGGCGGTGAGACAGGTGCCTAATGGTTTTTACCAACCCTAAGTGACACTTAAATGAATGCCTAAATATTCTTGCACTGTTGGAATTATAACTCAGCGCTGTTAAGTCTAGCGTTAAAAATCCAATAGTTAGGGATGATGTGTTAGTTGGGGGGTTTAGGGATTCACTAGCTTTTGCTCGCGGCTTCGCTTGCGTTAATTTAGAATTTGACAATCAATTCGGGATGTACTCTGCTAGTAATAATATAATTAAATAATGATTTGAAAGACACGTGGTGCCATCTATAAGAACGCTATTGTTGTTTTCCTCGGGAACAGGACTTTTTTTCGGGATGAAAGGTGTCCTATGTCCGTTTCTGTACACATGACAATGTATATGCAAAATTTCAGGATGATCGCTTCAGTGGTTTAGGTATGAAAAGGTAACAAACAATACACTTATAATATTAGTTCTAATATTATAAGTGCGAAAGTAAGTTTGTTTGTTACCTTTTCATACCTAAACCACTGAAGCGATCATCCTGAAATTTTACAAACCAACTTAAAACCGAACGGTTTTAAGTTGGTTTGTAAAAACTGGCATAACCAATGACGTATATCATTGGGCATTACTAAATCAGTGACTTCCACTGTCAATACTGTAATTTCATCGAAGTAAAACAAAACTCATCCGAGTTAAAAATACCGTTTCTGTTGTAGAATGCTTTATGTAAAATGCGAGCAATTATTTAATCTAAATAAGTCCATTATTAAACAGTACCTAAAAAATCGTTGATAATACATTGATTCATTAGATTCGTTATTCAGCGCCAGTTGTTTTCATTTTTTCACATTGCAAGCTAGACAGTGACTGGGTTGATTTTGTTTATTTTTTTGTTCAGACTAACCCTGGGTATCATTGTGAAAAGGCTGACTACTATTTGGAATAAGTACAGTCGAAAGTCGTTGTGCTTCACCCTTTTCAAAACTTTTTCGGCTGCACGTTGAAATCGTAGTTTGCAACGCCCTTTTTTTGTTTGACCAATGAATGAAGGGTGAGCCTTTTTTTAAAAGTTAATTGTTTTTGTTTAACCAATGAACGAAGAATGTCGCATAAGAAAGATGACCCTAAAATGAACGATGTCCCATTTTCCAGTTTCGTTTTTCTTAAATTAGTTAGAACCCTTTTTTTATAATGTACGCCGAAGCGAAACAACGCAGACAAAACGTGGACGTGGACGAAAACAATGCAGGTAATGCAGGCGGGGCTAGCCACTGCCCCATGCATACGAAAAGCGCCCTTATGGGGTTGAGGGACAAAAGTCGTTGACTGTACCTGTTAACACTTAAATATTGAGTAGAACATTCTATACATTTTTATTACGTGCTACAGATTTTTCCTCATATTATCTCGTATGTCCATCGCTTATTATTATCTTCGATCAATAATAGTACTAGATTCCCGATAAGCGCTTCAAAAACGGCCCGAAAAATAAAAACACAAATACTTTTGTGGTCTTATTTCAAACATCGACTGTTCGGGAACAGGGAAATGCATGGAGTAGTATTGTTACTTTATATGTTGTTTTTGTTTGTAGATTTCCTAGTGACCCATTTCGCAATGCAGAATGGGTATCTATTGTCGCGAAAGAAAGAGGAGAAGAAATATATAAACCTTGTAAAAATTCAACAATTTGTTTTAATATTTTTATTAAAATAATTAATTATCAAATTAATAATCAAAATTAAAATAACTATTGTACTAATTTACTCCTTCTACTTTTAAAAATCGGTCAAAAATATTTGCTACCATATAAAACGAACCTTGGCCTAAAAAATATATTATTATTCTGCTACTCTACATCTTTCAATACTTACTGTGTTCTGAGCATTGAAATGTAAATACCAAGAACTATGTCTAGTTCCAAAATAGAGTAAGCACAAAATTTTCAACAAAATGTTTTTAACCTTATTGCTTAAGTTTTAAGTTTCACTTTAGAATAAAAATTTTTGTACTTATTATAAAAATGACCTTTTATTTTCAAGCGACATTTTTAATTTATTGCTTTTACCTTTCTCCGATGATAGAAGGACTTAAATATAAATATTTTGCAATCGTAATTAAACTTTATGTTTGATTGTTAAGGTTTATAATGAATTGAAGTTGTAAATATTATAAAACTTTTTTCTATATTTCGTAGTAACAAATGTAAATGTTTATGTGTGTGTAAACGTGGCCACTACAGCGACTTATTTTTGTTCCTGATCCTGTATCTAGTACTATTATTGATCGAAGATTATTATTATAGTTGTTGTTTGTATCATTGTTCTTTTTCTGAATTTTTGTTGTGGTCGGTAAAATCGATTAGCATAAAAATATTATACTTAATCCGACTATTTTTACTCGATTATTTCTCTTTGTTTTTTTCCGTCTAATGTGTGAGCTCTCAGACACCATAGTTTAAAGACTGTTTTTAACCGACTTTAAAAAAAGGAGGTTTCTCAATTCGACCGTATATTTTTTTTTTGCCAATTGATTTTGTTGGTGGAGTCGTCGAAAACCAGCTGCGCCACTACCTACCTTATTAGTCATCTGTATAAAAATAAAGTTCCAAAACTCAAAATTGTCGGCCGATCATATTGACCTGACCTTGACCAGTTCTGAACTTCTGATACGTAGCCATACCTGTTTATTCACGCAATATTCGTAATTAATACAGTGAACATTATTGAGTATAACTCGATATGGTAACGAACATAATAATACATAATAATTTATATCCATATATTATGTTTAAATTGATATGTTCAAGATTTTTCTGCTGAAGGTAGCAGCTGTCGTCGTAATAACTATACTTGTCATCCCATCTAAGTAACATTTTTTTTAATACTTAACCAAATATTTTCTGGTTTTGCGAATCTGGCTGGCAATCATTTAGCTATTTACATTTTCTACATGGATCTGAGTCTCACATATTAGGTCTTTACCTATGAAATTGCCGTTCTGCAGTACTGGCCATTTCAAATCAAAATAATTTTTGTTTGGCTAAGAATTCTAATTTCAAATTAATTTTATTTTAAAAACATGTTTTTTTTTCCAAAAGTAGTCATTTGTTTATTGATTAGTGTTACATTTTCATCGCATTTCAATCTTTTTCGTCATCATGGATACGTTAAAAA
This sequence comes from Cosmia pyralina, assembly GCA_946251885.1. Classification (NCBI taxonomy): domain Eukaryota; kingdom Metazoa; phylum Arthropoda; class Insecta; order Lepidoptera; family Noctuidae; genus Cosmia; species Cosmia pyralina. The sequence goes on along the minus strand of OX276342.1, from coordinate 14,904,312 downwards.
TTCGAGTAATTATGGAATATGAGTACCGTCGTGGCAGCAACGCGGCACAAGCGGCACGCAACATCAACGACGTTTACGCAGCTAACACTACAAACCAACGCACCACTTTTTATTGGTTTGCTCGCTTCCGTTCTGGAAATTTCGACCTGAAAAATGAACCTCGCGGTCGTCCGAAGACTTTGGTCGACAATGACGAATTAAAGGCGATTGTGGAAGCTGATGATACACAATCTACGGCGAAATTAGCAGCAGCTTTCGACGTTAGCGTCAAAACAATATTGGTCCATTTGCGTCAAATTGGCAAGGTAAAAAAGCTTGACAAATGGGTGCCCCACGAACTCAATGATCGCCAGCGCGAAGTACGCGTCGAGACGTGCCTTGCACTGCTCAACAGACACACAAATGAAGGAATTTTGAACCGCATTGTTACCTGCGATGAAAAATGGATTCTGTTTGATAACCGCAAGCGCTCAGCAAGTTGGTTGGATCCTGGTTCAGCACCTAAACAATGCCCTAAACGAAAACTTACCCCTAGAAAAGTGATGGTGACTGTTTGGTGGTCTAGCGCCGGTGTGATTCATCACAGCTTCTTACCAAACGGGGTGAGCATTACTTCAGATGTGTACTGTGAAGAACTGAACACAATGATGGAGAAGCTGGCACATCTCCAACCAGCATTGGTCAATCGCTCGTCTCCGCTGCTCCTGCACGACAACGCGCGACCTCATACTGCACAGCAGACGGTCTCCAAGTTGCAAGAACTGGGGTTGGAAGCTCTCCGTCATCCGCCCTACTCACCAGACCTTGCGCCTACAGACTACTACTTTTTCCAGAATTTGGATAACTTCTTGGCGGGAAAAAAATTCAATACCCGAGAGGCAGTACAAAATGCCTTTGAAGAATTTGTTGCCTCCCGTCCAGCTGATTTCTTTAAGAAGGGCATCAATAAACTGGCACTGCGATGCATTGATTGCATGGGTGATTACTTCGATTAATACAAATAAAAAATGCATGAAAAAAATTCGTTTAAATTTTTTCATACAAAACGGCAATTTCATAGGTAAAGACCTATTATTTTAAGTTTAAAAAGGTTCATCGAGTGAGGATGCTTCATTCAAGTACTTCATCACGGGATCCTGCCGTTTTTACTTATTTATTTATTACAAAATCCACAGCTCTAACAATTTTACTTAAATAGATAAAACCAATCTTACAGCCAATTACGGATTTACAATTTATAGCAACACTGATTACATGCTTCAGAAACAACAGGATGACATGCTAGAACCATCTAAGCAAGCATATCAAAGTATAATGTGGGTGGGTGTGTGTGTTTTGCCGAAAAGATTTTGACAAAATTTCACTACCCAAACAAATTTTAGCAAGTTTTTTTTTTTATACCAATGCAATATTTGGAATGTTTTTAGTACGCACATTTTCAGTTGGTAAAATTTTTACTTGGCAGAATATTACCAAGGATAATGTCATCAAGGTCTTTAATCAAATGATTTATTACAGCAAACAATCTTTAGACAATAAACGTTTGGTCAAATGATTTGTTATGACAAAAAATATAAAGGCAAAAATAAGGGGAACACCCAAATACTCCGAAATATTTTATTTCGAATTTCGATGTTCCGATTTTCAAAAGTCCGAATTTTATAATACCTAAGAATTGTAAGAAGTGCGATTTGAAAAATTTATTCGAGAGGGTATACCGCAAAGTGGTCCCATATAAAATGTATTTAACATTGTTTTGGTAATTTTCGAATTAAACTTCAATAATACGTATTTTTTCCCCACTTTTTATGCGGATGATGTTCTAATTTCTTTTGCAGGTAGTGGTATTAGAATTTGTGTGGGTTAGGTGTACCACAAGTAAAAAATGAAAAATAAAAACTTTTTTACAAAAAAATACAACCGACTTTGAAAAACAACACCACAAAGTGAAAAATAACTTTAATTTTTTTTTAAATTTTAGTCATTTTTCTTAGAAATTAAAGTAATTTTTCACTTTGTAGTGTTGTTTTCGGAAGTCGGTTGTATTTTTTTGTAAAAAAGTTTTTTTTACCTGCATGATGCAGCTTTCTTACCGGTGGCATATATTTAAAGTTGAAGCCACAAACACTGTTTGGACAGTGCAATTTTTATTTTTGCTTGTATTTATGGTATGCCACAGGCAATTAAATAGCACCGCGTGTAGGTAAATCAGCCATTTTAGAAACCAGATCCGCCATTTCCAACTCTAAAATCTATAGAGTCCGCGTACTACCTATCTCGTGTTTCATTCAATAACAACGAACATTTTCACAACTACACCTAATTGGTTTAACAATCACATTGCCAGTTGTCTGAACTTGTTAATTGTGGTTCCTAATTAACTCTCAACTAGAAATGAAAAGCTCCCTTGTTTATTATTTCAGGATGTTAAGTGGCACTTGGTATTTTTTTCGCAGATACCAATAATGAGACTTGTAATTGGATGCTGTAGATGTGGAATGTTACGTTCCACTTATGTCGCGGCCACATTACAGGGATATGTCGTTGATTATCGGGATGAAGGACGTTGGCCGTAGTTGTAGCCACCACTTACCGCGATAATTTGACTGAATCTTGACCGAATTTAACTACCGCCATGTTTATGGCGATGTTGACGTTAGTGTGGCCCGGGCATTATGATTTGTTCTTGTAATGTGGCATATAAACTTTCTTCAAGATTCAGGATGCTGAAATATGGGCATCATATTGTGATCTTAGAACATCTGCCATTTGTTTAATCCGAGACCCACTTGCTAAACAAGCTAGATTTATTACACGACTGCTCCAAAAAAGAATGTTTTCAGGGTTCATGTATATACGAGGGTCATTCAATAAATACTTAGCCTACAAAAAGTAAACGAAAATTTTGGAAAAGTGGCAATTTATTTTTCAACATAGTCTCCTTTTAGTTCGATACACTTAGCCCAGCGATGCTCCAACTTTTTTAACCAGTCCGAAAAATAGTTTTTGTCAAACTCTGCAAAATAGGCCTCCGTGGCGGCGATGACCTCCTCATTCGATCCATATCTATTCCCGGCGAGTGATTTTTTCAGATTAGGAAACGGAAAGAAGTCACAAGGGGCCAAATCTGGAGAATACGGTGGATGGGGCAGCAATTCGTAGCGTAATTCGACCAATTTGGCCATGGCAACGGCAGACGTGTGAACCGGTGCGTTGTCGTGGTGAAACAGCACTTTTTTCTTCGCCAGATGGGGTCGTTTTTTCTTTAATTCGGCGTCGAATCGGCCCTATAAATCGGCATAGTAAAGCCCTGTAATTGTTTTACCCTTCTCGAGGTAATCGATGTAGATCACACCTTGTGAATCCCAGAAAACTGTGGCCATAACTTTTCCGGCCGATTTTACAGTTTTCGCCTTCTTTGGAGCACGTTCCCCGGTCTGGATCCATTGTTTTGATTGCTCCTTGGTCTCTGGTGTGTACCAGTGGATCCAGGTTTCATCGACGGTCACAAAACGACGCAAAAATTCCGCTGGATTCCGCTTAAACAGCGCCAAACACGTCTCCGATGTGGTCTCACGGTTGCGTTTGTTTTCTGGTGTGAGTAAACGCGGCACCCATCGCGCCGACAGCTTTCTCATGCCGAGTTCCTCGTGAAGAATATGATGCACTGTTCCTTCTGAAATGCCTACAGTCTCAGCTAGCTCCCGAACCTTCAATCGGCGATCTGCCAATACGAGATCATGGATTTTTTTAATGTTTTCCTCCGTAGCAGCTGTTTTCGGTGCACCTGGACGTGGTTCATCAAAAACCGACGTACGGCCACGTGCAAACTCGTTGAACCAATTCTTGACGGTGGCCATCGATGGAGAAGAGTCACCGTACACAGCATCCAAGCGCTCTTTGATTTCGATGCGCGTTTTCCCTTCCAAAAATAGGAATCGAATCACCGAACGATATTGCTCTTTTTCCATTTTTGTAAAACCGATCGACACGTTCGCTTCCATAAGTTGTCAAATTAAAACAAATGAAGGGATTGGAATGAAATTTTGAAAAAAGAATTAAAAAAGAATGTGCTACACTGTGGTAAAACTCTTTTGAAACTACAGCGCCCTCTGGCGATGAGGCTAGGTACTTATTGAATGCACCTCGTATGTATGTGAGTTTCTTTACTCCACTATAACTTTTGAATGCCTGGACAGATTTCAATGTTTGGGGTATCGTTAGGATATTTACATCATCCCAAGTTACTCTGGCTAAAGTCAATATGGTGGCAGTATGTCTCCATTTTCAAATGTGAAAAAAAATCTTCAATTATTACAATATGGGTATAAAATGCAAAGCCTTGATGAGCACATTCCAAAAAAGTTATATAATTTATGTTATTACGGTTTCTCTAGAGTCAAGGCAGGCAATTGTTTCTGGAAGAAACCTACGATCTAATAAGCGTAATTAATGACTCATATAGGCGCTGCATATAGGATACTAACATACGAAATGCCATTGTACAGTCAACAGTGGAGATATCTAGGCAACCTTGCCTAGATATCTCCACTGTTGACTGTTCGTCAACGGCAATTCACATTCAAATACACTTCTGGACACATCTATTGGCCCACCTTAGAGTTTAGGTTTCGATGGCCCCTACCGAAATATGATTGCTAGATTGAACAAAAACTGTTGATGCAGTTTTAAACCTGATACATTTTACCATCTTTTTCGATCGTATTGTTTTAAATTTGAATTCAGAATACCATACGACATGGAACTACGCCTAACAAGTCGGATATGCGCCTTGTTAAAGGCAATTGATTTTTGAATAAAAAACATGTTTTATCAAATAAAGGTTTAATTTAATAACGCGTGTTGCCTCCATGGGCATCTACCACAGCTCTCATACGATTAGGCATAGAGTTTATCAACCGCTCTATGAAATTTTGAGGGATCATCTCCCATTCCTCTTCTATGGCAGTTTTCAACTCCTGCATCGTCTGGGCAACTGGCTGACGAGCCCTAACACGTCTTTTTAGCTCGTCCCACATGTGCTCAATGGGGTTCATGTCTGGGCTTCTGGCTGGCCAGTCCATAACTGTGATGTTCACATCCCGAAGATATTCCCTGACGATGCCGGCCGCATGGGCTCTTGCATTATCATGCATAAAAAGGAAATTTGGGCCCACATAGTCCGCGTATGGTATCACGTGAGGTTCTAAGCACTCACGAATGTACCTTTCAGCATTTAATGTTGGCAGCCGTGGTCCTGTAACAACCTCAAGTTGAGTTTTGCCGCTCGCGGATATACCGCCCCAGACAGTCCATGAGCCACCGCCATAAGCAACCCTCTCTTCAAAGCAGCATTGTGCGAAACGCTCTCCCTTACGTCGGTAGACCTTCTTCCTTCCATCATTGCCATGTAACACAATTTTAGACTCATCAGAAAAGAGTACACGGCTCCAATCTTGCTGTGTCCAATTTAAATGACTGCGTGCGAAATGAAGGCGCGCTGTTCGGTGGGCTCGCGTTAGTTTGGGGCCATTAGCTGGCTTGTGTGGTACCATATCGCGTTCTTTTAACCTTCTCCGAACAGTTCGAGCGCTCACAGATACTCCGTGGAAGTCGCGAAGTTGGTTTTGTATCTCAATGGAGGTAAGGTGACGATTTCTCAAGCTGGTCGTCACGATGAATCGATCCTGCCTTTCAGTTGTGACCCGAGATCGTGGCCTTCCTTGGCGACGAACAAAGCCGCCAGTCTCTAGGTACCTCCGATAAACATTTCGGACCGCAGATCGACTTAAATTAAGTTGAGCACTCACGTTTCTTTGGCTGTGTCCGGCCTGAATAAGTGCCACAGCTTGGGCGGCGACTTCAGGTGAAGTATCCATAGATTATTGATAGAACCTCACCTTAATGTTAAGAATAAGTAATGTTTGTTGCAAAACCAAAGATATCAATCACTTTTTCAAGAATTAAATCCAAGTAAACCAATAAAACCAAGTTTTCTTAGTATTCGATTGTTTGATATCAACAAACAGGCTCCAAATTGTCTTTTGTTTCTTTAAATTCTGTGTTCGAAATTCAAAAAAAGACTATTGAATGAAATTGTGAATGTGCCAGGTTCAAAACTGCATAAAAACTTTTTGCTCGACCTAATATAAAATTTTAGCTAGGACCAAACGAAACTGAAAATACAAGGTGGGCCAAAAGATGTGTCCAGAAGTGTATGTTAGTATACCCATACTAACATATTTGTATGTGAATTGCTTCATGTTCAATTTTTTTTTTGTGTTGGTGTGTTACAATTTTGCACACCACCACAAAAAAAAAATGTATATTTTCACGAAATTGAACATGAAGCAATTCACATACAAATATGTTAGTCCCTGCCTAGAATCTCTTTTTTTGACTGTACCAATACCAATGTTCACTACATCTGCCTTTATTTACTACCGTCTCTATTGAATCTTAAAACTGCACTCCCAAAGCAATAAATCACTTTTACAGCCCCTCAAATCTCGAGGAAAACCGTTGATCATTCGCGAAAATATCCCAAAATAGAACATAATCTTCCAGAGTATACGTTTATTGGGGCAGTTTGTTGAACTCCTAACGTGTGGCAGTGTGTCTGAAAACTTTGTTTATTTTCTGAGCATAGCATCTAGAATCAAGCCAAGTGATATGGATTAATTGTTTACTAGAAGAAGATGTTTCCTGCTTTCGTTCTGTAATGTTAATGCACTGATTAAGAATTAAGTCTTTGCATACGATCATTCTAGCATTTACTTTTATTCTTTAAAGAAATTCCTCGTGCCCTGGTAAGGGCTTCCAGAAGGAATCCCTGAAAATAAGATCCAAGAAAGCGATAATAACCAAGAACCGATTCGTGAATTCATACACAACAATATAATATGTATGAATTTAGAATCCTTCAATGATGACCAGTTAGTATCAGTGTTTATGCGGATGCTACTGCAAATTCTGCTGATAATTAAATCCAAAGCCACTTAATCTGACACCCACGACAAGTTTAGTGACGACCTAACTGTAGCCCAACATAACTCATACACATTATGAACAATAAGTCTGTCACCAGTGCTCTAATGATGATATATAAATCGTTAGGAAAAGCCCCCACGTAGTAGAAACGGTCAAGAAAGAGAAGGAAGAAACCCTTAGGCAAGAGCACTTACTACGTTAAGTAGTTGCTTAAGTTGAAGCATACATTGACCGATGAATATCACATGCTGTTGTCATGGACACATATCTACAATAATAATAGCGACCCCCGAACCCTATCTCCCGGGAGAAGTCTTGTTCCTCACCTCTGGCTTGCCTTTATTGATCGGCTGGAGTGAACACTGATGAGGAACAGAGCTCCCACCTCATTCTTGCCTTTATTGGCCGGCTTGAGTGGAGATTCGCAAGAGCAAACATGCTCGAAGGAAGGAAGTATTCCAGTAAGGGCTAGTAAGGATCTTGACCATCTTCCGGGCTCTGGGATTGTTCTGAGAGCCGTGAAATACCTCTCCACTCCTCAAGCACCTCATGACATGTTGTTCCCTTGTCGCTACATCACTAAGTGCTAGCGACAGTTTCCGGGGGCCCGTTATTGAGTGTGCAAGTCACCCCCTGCCATTTTTTCCGTGTAATAAAACATTGATCAAGCAGGGGCCATAGTTCTTTTATAGTTCTAGGTAACCAGTCCACTGTAGCCACCCAAATCGATAGTCCAATATCTTTGTTTCCATATCCTGTAATAATCCTACACCAACCGGGGTCCATGGGTGCACTTGCATAGTGCGTACAGGGATAATCGTCGGTTGGTGCCTCATTTCATTGGAAGCGTCTATCGGGCCTCTGCGAGTTGGCTTCGGCCCCTCGTACGCCTTCCAAAGGTCCGGGGCCACAGAGTCCCGAGATATGTCAAAGACAATAAAATAATAATAATAAACCATTTATTTCAGGCGACACAGACTCATAGACATGTTAATAAATAAGGCTTAAGACTATATTAGTAGTGCTTCCCTTTGCACTAGCTTGATTTTGTGCTGTCCTGTGGTACTTGTCCGCGGAAGCGACGGAACACCACGTCCTGCGGCCAAAAGTCTTCTTTCATGACGAGGGACAGATCGGTTCGGTACACGCACGACGAACGCCTTAAAGCTGATGTTGTGGCGCGACTCCAGTAACTGCACCTTCGGCGTGTACCTTGTCTTCTGGCGCACGTACTCCACGATGTCCTCCGCCTTAGTGGTGTAATGTAGGCGGGAGATATACACCGGTGTGTTCCGCTTTGCGGCACGCAGGCTTTGCCGCAGCGGTTCTTGTTAATTCGCGATCGGCGCTTCCTCCTGTGCACCGTCTCAACGAAACTCTCATCATTATCAGTCCTGTTCTGGGCCTTTTCAGGCGTAGGCTTCATCCTTGGAGCGCTAGGGCCACTCGCGGTGACGCTAACGAAATCCTTTTCTAGGAGTTTCGCTATTGACAATTGATAATATATTAATTTGAACACCTAGTATCTACAGCTTGAAGTCTTAATATAAATTAATGCAAAGGAAACGAGCATTTGATAAAAACAATGGCTGAGTATAATCGCTGCTCATATAAGCAAGTACTTATTGCTACTCCCGATGATAATATGCGATTGTTAAGACTGTATAATATTTAGCTTTACAAGTATTACAGCGAATATCATGAAATTGAAAACGCTATTGCACTGTTGTACGGCGCTTGACTCATGATGGATTGCATTGAATTCTACGTCTATTCAAGACTAAGGGTTACTTATTTTATATAACTTATGCAGGAAGCGCAGTTTTATGGCACTTAAAAACTGTACTAGCATATGTTACTATAGGATATCTACTATCTCCTATATTACACACATTAACTGATACAGTTAGTACCGACACTATATATGCTTGGACAGTCATAATGATGGTTTATACACATGATATTTTTCGACTACAATGTACCAGCAGCTTTAGTATCAAATTTATTATCGCGGCAATTTTTGCCTGAGTATGCTTAGTTTCATCAGAATGATGCTAATAAGGTATCTTTGACGATTTTGTATGTCATATTAGCTACCATGGTATACAATACATCCCCAGAGCTTAAAAAAAAATTTGGATGAAATATTGGAGCAATGATATGAATGTAGAGGAAGTGAATGATTTAATGAAGGCTGTCAGAGGAGAATAAAAGATTAAAACATTTTGCGCTGACCCCAAGGCTGCACTTTTTCCAATGGTAGGTAATTTCATTGGAAAAATGGCAATCAGAAGTAAGCATTAAAGACAAAACTTCAAAATATGTGTGTGTTTGTTTTATTATAGAATTTCGTACTCATAATGAGCCCAAAGGTGAATGACATCAACCTAGTATAGGTTACCTTTTAGTTGTTAACGACACTGCAAAGAGACATGAGGTCACCTATACTTAGACTAAGAGCACACCACAAGAAAATATGAATTTTAATTATGTGTATACAGCTACGTATCCATGCAGATGATTATTATGAAGCTGAAAGTCAGATAGAGAACACGTCAATACGGAATGATCGTAAATCATCGATAACCGACATAAAACAAACAATCTATGAAAATAGGTAGCCATTATATCATTAATGTTTATGGAATTATGAGTGCACTTGATAGAAATGCCCGATAGACAGATTTATGTCATGAATAGTTTAGCACTTTAATAAATTCTAGTTCTCATCTAGATTTATCGTTGTTTGTTTATACCGTGGGGAATGTAGATCACAAGCAATCCATTGTCGGCCTAATTTAGCCCGTCTTTCACCACCCAGTAGAATTCGTCACGTTGTTGTGCCCTAAATAACTATTTAAATTATTTCAGTACTTTATCAGGCCCATCTCCTATGAACGCAGAAACTGCATAAATAAAGCCATGTGCTGTCCTTCAAGCTCTTCTTCGAAATCAATAAGGTCAAGGCATGCCCTTCAATAATAAGATCAACTTAATCCTTTTCGGTAATTGGCTTTCATTAAACCTTTCCATCACGTAACATCACCACACCATCAAAGGTCATCATGTCTGGCACATTTTATTCACACTACTTCTTGATCCCTGACCTTTGCCCGAAATATGAATGGCTTCCCCCAATACCAAGTCTTGATGTGGTTTGGCTTCTGGAGATCGTAATGTATATTATGCATTTATGCCTTTTGTTTAAACTTTGCCTGCCAACCCTAACTGCAACAGATGCAACCTAGATTCTCATTAAGGGCGTATTGCAGTTACAAGACATGCCGTCAATGTCAAGAGTTTAATTTTTTAAACCGTAAACGTTTCTTGGTATTGTTGGAGCTCCGACTCCGACTGATATCATCAATTAACTTTTTCACCGTATGGACGTGAGAGAGTTTCGAAACGCAACTGGGGCCAACGATAACCGAAGCATATACCTACTCAAATTACGACCTTAGTTCTTTTTACGACTTCTTAAGCTTCAGAAAACATTTAAATTTGTTTCGTTTGGCTTCTTTAACCCTCATGTTTCGTGTATAGGCGTACAGGTCATCAAATTTTACAACCGCTTAGAAACATCCTCAAGGTACGGTTACGATATTTGCATATTGTACTTATACTACACATGTCATATTGTATATCCACGTCTTTTAAAATGAATAGTCTTCGACAATTCGTTTCTATTATAGTCCTAGTAGTTTACGTCAACAGACCGTGAAGTAATTGTCTAGAAATATTGTCAAGAAACCCACAATTATTAAAGTAAATACTTACTCGTAGTTTACAACAAAAACGTCTATTTGGCCATGGTCATCTTCCGAGAACATTAGATTGAAAAACTAAATTCTAAGCATCGAATTTTCTAGAATGTGCAAATTAACTTGCAGCATCGGAATTTCCCTTGTCGTGACTACATTTTAAATCCTCTGCTATTGCTTACAATTGAGTGTTTGCACAAGATATGTTTGCGTCACAACATCAATTGATCTTAATAAAAGGGGAGTTAAATGGCTCTATGTGTTGCTTCGTTGGACACGGCCCGTAGAATTGATTGTTTCATTCACTGCTTCTATTGTTATGACATCGTAATATAAATGACTTTTGTATTAGGTGCTGTGGATAAACTTGTCTCAATACTTAGTCGTCTACGCTCTCGGGAGTCTTCAAGTCTGTGCAACTATTGCTTGCAGTGTCATCCTCAAGTCTCCAGTCTCTTTACTGGGACTCCAGAAAGCCTATTGTCTATAGAAGAAAATAAAATACAGTATTATTAGAATCTGCTGCAATGATACTTACTGCGATTTGTCCGAAGCCTTCGATCAAATAATGGCTTGGTTTTTACTTAGACCATTTCTATTGGTCTGAGCGTGTTTTATTATAAAATTTGTATCTGAGCACCATGAATATGATATAATGGATTTGAAATATATTTCTAACAACTCATGTGCATTGCAACTTCGCGAACTTCGTAACTTTGATAACGTCATAAAGTACTCAAAGGTACCTAATATTCGCAAAACATTTGTTGGATTTGGCATTTTCCTGGTCTTCGCGAATTTTCGTGACTAGAATTTTAAAACTAAATTGGCCTTTTTTTTGGGTATTAGGGATAACTTAGATAGTTTTAAGTATTTGACTAAGCAATTTGTTTTTCGTGTCATGAACACTTCAGAAGTTCATTAATTTTTGCGTTAGAACTTGGGATGTTGATATAAGTTGATGACCTGGGAGCTTTATTTTTAGAGAAGAGTACAAAGAGTCGTTCTTTTCCATGAATCGCTTTGCAGATTACATTGAGATTCAAAAGATTCTTCGGTATTACAACTCCATCAAAAATATTCTCAGTAAGCGTACTGTGTGTTTGTTTTGCTACAGCAATCATCTGAGCTATAAAGTCATCATTATCTGCTTAACAGCTTCGTAGCAGCTACTGGTGTTCCAACAATGCAAATGTTTATGGTACATTTAACGGCCGATCATGTACTTTAGTATCCAAAGTGTTAGCTCAACGTGCATGACGTAACATTGTAAAAATAAGTACGTACTTACTTACTACCTACCAACAATATTATGTGCTTAGCGCCTATTTATGTACAGTCAACAAAAGAGATATCTAGACAGGGTGTACTAACATATTTGTATGTGAATTGCGTCATGTTCAATTTCGTGACAATATACAATTTTGTGTTGGTGTGTTACAATGTAGGAGTATTGCAAAAACAAAGTAATATATATAAAATTGAACATGAAGCAATTCACATACAAATATGTTACTCTACCCTGCCTAGATATCTCTTTTGTTGACTGTACATAACTCGTACTCGAGACGGATTTTTGTTCATATTTAATTAGTACGGTTCACTTTTCATTCGTAGCTGTTTTGACTGAAATGGAAGCTAATTCGAATCTCGAAAGTAGTTGGAAATAGATATTCAATGTCCAATCATGATTGTAAATCCATATCAGAAAAAAATGGCGGATATGTGACGAATCAATAAATTGTCGGCAGTCCGTAACCAAATTCTAACACAATGGAATCTGAATTTCCGGAAATTAAACCGAGAGTTATGTGTGGTAAATGAATGTACTCCTATTGCCTGACTGATCTTCCAGAGTTCAATGAATCTAGGTAAATCCTAATATTATAAATGCGAAAGGAAGTTTGTTTGTTTGTTACGCTTTCATTCGGATTTGGATGAAATTTGGCACATGGGTAGATCATGACCTGGATTAGCACACATGGGATACTTTTTATCCCGGTTGTACTCTCCCGTGAGAGAAATTCCGACCTCCACGCGGGCGAAGCCGCGGGCAAAAACTATTGTACTATAAAGTATAGTAGTCCAAGGTTTACTTAGCTGGAAGGAGAAATTGGTTTTTCTAATTATTTTTAAAAGAGTAACCATGGAGTTTCTTGCCGACTCTTCTCCATAAGAAACGACCAATTTGGAACCGTGCACCTAGCTTCTGACGTTTCATAAGTGCCCATGTAGGTTTATGTGAAATAATAAAATATTTTGATTTTGAATGGCAGATGGATGGAGGAGCTCGTGGCTAAGTAATAACAGCCGCACGGGTCGATCCATCAGGTTAAGCTACGCTAGCCAGGGTCGGTCCGTGGATGGGTGACCATCTTTACATATCGAGACTCCTCCGTGCCTCGGAAAGCACGTTAAGCCGTTGGTCCCGGCTGTCATTCGTGGATCTTTGACAGTCGTTACGGGTTGTCAGAAGCCCGAAAATCTGACAACCAGTCTTACCAAGAGGTATCGTATTACCCAGTTACTGGTTTGTGGAGGTCAGATAGGCAGTCGCTCCATGTAAAATACTGGTATTCAGCTGCATCCGGTTAGACTGCAAGCCGACCCCAACATAGTTGGGAAAAGACTAGGCAGATTGATTGATTTTGAATGGCAGATTTGTCTTACCGAGTCATCTGAACTTTTAAATACCGCAGTATCCACTTCCGCAAAGTATACTCCATTATTAAAGAAAGCTGTCATCTATTCCGCTTAGAAGGTTTCCCGGCCTACTGGCATAATCCACTTTACATTAGGAGCTCATAATCTCGTTAATAAACGGCTGTTACGTTACGACACTCGTGATAGGAAGGGTGAACTATTCTTAGCCAAGAACCACGTGGTCCCATCATATGGTTGATTGATGCCGATAATAATGACTATGACGTGAACTAAATTATGTAAATCGGCTACTTGGTTGTTGACGGAAACATTTAATACTATTTTATTTTATTAACAACTCGTAAAGCGATTATTTCTGTTAAAATTGTTTGCAGTTGTGGATTTGATTTGACTTAATGGATGGAACTGCACGCTTTAAACGAGAATATTTCTTGTTTGTGTGACCCCTGAGCTCTGACCTGAAACACAACTGTATATTATGTTGTTAAATATATTACTTCCAATATAGTCGAAGATATATTCGTGGCTATTCAATAACAGCCGCATGGGTCGATCCATCAGGTTAAGCTACGCTTGCCGGGGTTGATCCATAGATGGGTGATCTTTACATACCGGGTCTTCTCCGTGCCTCGGAAAGCACGTTAAGCCGTTCGTCCCGGCTATCATTTGTGGATCTTTAACTATCGTCACGGGTCGTCAGAAGCCCGAAAGTCTGACAACCAGTCTTACCAAAGGGGTATCGTATTACCCAGTTACAGGGTTGTGGAGGTCAGATAGGCAGTCGCTCCACGTAAAATACAGGTATTCAGCTGCATCCGGTTAGTCTGGAAGCCGACCCCAACATATTAGGTTGGGGAAAAAGTCTTTTCGGATTATAGTATGTATGAACTCAAAATAAAATCTCTTTGGCTATACTATTTGTATCTGGCTGGTTTTGGTATCATTGAAAGTTTAAATTTTAAAGAACATAATTCCAAATTCAATTTAGGAAAATGTGTGATTTTCATTTGTTTTTCGTACTGTCAAGATGAGTGAATCTAATGAAGAAATTCGATACATTTCAAAATTTTACTACAAAAAAGGTAAAAATTCAACGCAAGCCGCGAATAAAACTTACGATGTTTATGGACCCTGTGCAGTGTCTGTGAGAGTAGAACAAATTTGGTTTAAGCGTTTTCAATCCGGAAATTTTGATGTCAAAGATGCACGTCGCTCTGGTCGCCCTATTACGGATAAAATGGATGCCATTTTTGAAAAAGTGGAGCAAGATCGGCATATCAGTAGTTACGACGTAGCTGAAGAACTGGGAATTGACCACAAATCAGTTTTGGCGCATTTGAAAAAAACTGGGTACACAAAAAAGCTCGATATTTGGATACCTCACGAGCTCACTGAAAGAAACCTAATGAACCGTGTACTCATTTGTGATTCTTTATTACAGCGTAATGAAACTGAACCATTTTTGAGGAAGCTGATAACGGGTGATGAAAAGTGGATCACGTACGACAAGAACGTGTGAAAAAGGTCGTGGTCAAAGGCCGGTCAGGCTTCACAGACTGTGGCGAAACCCGGGTTAACTCGCAACAAGGTGATGCTGTGTGTGTGGTGGCATTGGAAGGGCATTATTCATTATGAGCTGTTACCACCAGGCAGGACCATCGATTCTGAACTCTACTGCGAACAACTGATGAGATTAAAGCAAGAAGTTGAGAGAAAGCGGCCGGAATTAATCAACAGAAGGGGTGTGACTTTTCATCATGATAACGCTAGACCTCACACATCTTTAGCCACTCAGCAAAAATTAAGAGAGTTTGGCTGGGAGGTGTTAATTTATCCGCCGTGTAGTCCTGACCTTGCACCTTCCAATTTCTACCTGTTTCAGTCTCTTCAGAATTCTTTAGGCAGTGTCAGGTTAACATCACGAGAGGACTGCCAAAACCACTTGTCGCGGTATTTTGATCAGAAGTCCCAAAATTTTTATAGCAATGGGATCATGTCCCTACCTACAAGATGGCAAAAAATTTCCGAACAAAATGGTACCTACATACTTTAGATAAATGTAAATAATGTATATTAAAAACTGTTTTAAATTTTCTTAAAAAATGCGAAGAAACTTTTTCCCCAACCTATTAGTTGGGAAAAGGCTAGTCAGATGAGATGATAGTCGAAGATTACCTATTATTTAATACTAGTACCCATTTGATGCAAACTCAAAAACAATTCTAACTAATTTTGGGAACATGTTTTAGGTACACTAGGCTCTTCTGCATCGGTGCTTAGTAGTCCCTTAATAGGCTTAGAGAATGGAAGTCAGGCCAGCTGAAAAATTTTCACCTCCGGCGATGATTTTAGAATAAAACTAAATAATGTTAAGAGGTGCTATTGTTTCGATAAATGCATTTGGACATTTAAATTGATCACGTTTCGTGTTTTATCGCGTTTACTGAATGGTGAACTAGTGACGATGTAACCATTTTGTTTGTGACCATGACAGGCTTTGGTCTAGATAATTGAATAAACGTAACCTCCGCTTTGACTGATAAAACGGCTGTGTACAAACACATTCGGTCTTATTACAAAACGAGGTTTTTCTTCGTCATGGTTTAAACCATCGAGCCAGTTTTTGTAATATGAACCTAGCTGTGATAGAAATACAGTTCTTTATACAAAACTGACAACTTAGTCCGGTACTAAGTTGTCAGTTTTGTAAAACTGACATCTTAACGTGTCAGAATAAAGGTCGAAATTCAAAAAAGGGTCCATGGTTTAAACCTGGGTTTGAAGATGAACCTTGTTTTGTAATAAGACGGATTTAGTTTTATATTATTGCCACCTACATAATAGTAATGATAGTTTTACTGTTTTATTATTTATTTAAACTGGCTTTCCTACTTCTGTGCTACTGATACTTTATTTATGAAGTGACTATAGTATTTTCTTTTGAATGATTTATGTTTGTATCTCACCATTTCTCTGATATAAACTTTTTGGCTATATACTATGGCATTAGCTCTTCAATATCATTCGCAATTATGTCATCAATATATCCAGCTGGTATCTTCTGCCTAGCTTTCTTAAGTATCCTTTCTCCTGTAGCAATCCTCTCTAATCAGTGCTGAACGCTTGTAGGTCTTTCGTTGCCAACGTCATCATTACTTCTATTTTTGTCAACCTACCTGGTGACTGGTCTATCAACGGATTCTTTTGCACAGATCGGTGTCTTCTTCTTGCTACGGCTAGCAATGTTTCTAATAAATATATAAAAATCTTTTATTTCCGACTAAAGTCCATTTGGTTAGAAACTAATGTTAGTACTTACATTTACCAGAGAAACAACACGAACGAGTAATTATTACTACGCCACAGTGGCATGTAGCCGTATCCAATGTCCCAGTGTGGGGCCGTCTCTGCCCCAGTTTGCGTCTGATGTAGTTTTCAGGATGCTGTTGGGGCTGGCGTGTACCCTGCGCATGGTGGCGTGAAAACTATCTAAAACTGCTGTGTAAGAATAATCTAAACATAATTTGCATTAGCAACATTTCTATTTTTCACTAGTTTTTATACACTGGTAACATTGTGTCAAGTAGAATCTTCTCTGTGCCATGGACTTTGTCTTAAAATTAACGTAATTATTTTGGAAATACAGTTTTACTGCTAAAAATCAACAAGCAACCGCCATTATACTATCTGCCTAGCGCTGAATGACTATGATCCACTTTTCGACTAGATACTTATTATACTTAACGTTTGTTTTTTGTAAATTCGGTAGACTTAAATTCTGAATAATTACCACGTTGTAGACGAATTCTGCTAACGCTTTTATAATGTCATGGTTTCGAGCAGTGTCGCACGAGCGCCTCAAATTATTCACACTATGCTGATTCTGTTGAGTTGACGTTATCGCCACTGCTTTGTTACCCAACTCCTAACGGTACACGGCGGTAGTACTAAGTGTGTTTTAACGATAATCTAACAGCATCACTATAATGGTTTAAAAAGCCGTACACGAAATTTTGTCGATTTCGCTGATTTGCGTGATTTTATAGTTAAAATATTGTATTTCTATAAGTTTTAATGCACAGTGATCATTTTAATTATCATGATGGCGTTAGAACGCCATATATATGGCACCAGAGCGGCAAACATACATGACGCGCACTATACGGTGGTGTAAAATGTTCTAGAGTTTTCATTTTGTAGTGTCTTGCATCGAATAGTTGTTCTATTTTTGTAAGGCTTTGCTGTGCGTTTGAACATCTATGATTTATATCAGAAATCAAACTGTTGTGGTTCAGACGGCCTGGACAAAGTAAAATTCGATTAGCGATTACGCTAATTAGAAAAGTCAAAAAAATTATGGGGTTGACATAAGCCTTATGTCAACCCCATACATTTTTTTGGCTTATGTCATAAGACTCGTAAGCTATCAAAATGTCACGTGATCATGTTAATGTCAATTTGAAGCTATAGCGATTGTACAGTCCTACCAACTTATCTGTGAACTGAAAGAGGACGCCACCGTCGATGCGTCGACACAATCGAATGACATGCGTCTCGGCACAATCAAAGACATTTCAAAATGACGGCCATAATAGTTCCAATTTTCGCTATTTCACAGATAAGTTGGTAGGGTAGGAGTGTAGAAATAGAATCGTTCCAAAGCTAATGCCATTTGTCTAGGACCTCAGGATAAGTGAAAGGTTGGATACAAAAGAACGCTTTAAATTACTACTGTTCTAAAGATTTTTTTTTACGGGCGTGTTGTGTGTCTGCCTTCTCCCATTTCTTCCTATCTCATGATTCCATATATGACGCATTCTATTAATCTTCTTATTGGTGCCGTATAAAGGTAAACGCACACTTATCAGAGCCGACGGAAGCGAACGAGCCGAAAGAATCGAATTTATAACCGACGAATAAAAAAGGAGGGCACAATTATTTTACAGAGTTGTCCAATTTGAAAAATTTTTGTTTTATTCGAGAGGGTATACCTCAAAGTTGGCCCCATATAAATTGATTAACTTTGCTTGGGTAGTTTTTGAGTTAGCTTCAATAATACATATTTTTTCCCCACTTTTATATGGATGATGTTCTAGTTTCTTTTGCAGGTAGTGGTATTAGAATTTGTGTGGGGTAGGTACCACAACTAAAAACTGAAAAATAAAAACTTTTTTACATAAAAATACATCCGACTTCCAAAAACAACACTACAAAGTGAAAATTAACTTTAATTTCGGAAGTAGGTGGCAAAAAACGTAAAATACATTTAACCAGACACCGACTTCCGAAATTAATGTAGGGTTGCAGGTTGTGAAAATAAAGCCCCATTGAACTTGATGATAATTTATTGGCAACTTTAACTTAAATTATGTTACACGTTACAATATTCATTTACCATGTGGCAACCCTAAGTGAAGGAATGAAAGGGACTGCGGGGCTATCGAACAGGAACCAGGCTTAATTAGGAAACAGAGAAAGCTGCGGGGCTACCGAACTCAGAACCTCTAGCTAGTGAATAATAATTTGTTCGAAGACAGCTCTGCTTATAAAGGCGGACAGTTGACATGTGTGTGTACAATATCCACACGTAGTCGCCTGTAGCTGTCATCTTTGAGTCTATGTAGCCGCTCATCGTAGTGCTTTGCATAAATTATACTAGATGGCGCTGTATGTTTGTTCCAAAGTTATTTTTCATTTTGTACTGTTGTTTTTGGAAGTCGGTTGTATTTTTTTGTAAAAAAAAATTTATAGAATTACTCGTATGAAATCCTATGAAACTTCGCACACTTATCTGCGCCGAATCGGACGAATCACCGAAAGAATTACTAGGAACGTCGTTTCGCTCGACGCAGTCGACTTTGCGTTCACCGACTCGCTTTTCTCTCTCAGTTTATTTTAATTTCTACCTTTTGACCATCAATAATCGCTCACGAGCATGTTTATCTTTGTATTTTTATCCGGATATTACAATTCATTGATTGACTTTTGATTGACTATTCAATTTTATTTAATAGATTAGATAACTAAGTATTAAGTATGTCGGTATATTTCCTTTGTCTTGTATGACAATAAATGATCACAAGCCTAGACTATTAAATGGACTTTTAAATTAACCTAGAATATTATATATTACTTTCTAATGATCAAATTAATTTGTTTGCATACATAACGTTAATTTATTATAATATCTATCAGCCGGGATCTTGTCTTGATATCTTCTACACTGATCGGGAAAAATGTTAAAATTAAAAAACATAATATCATATTTTATCGGTAAGTACTTACGCTGAGTTAATCATTATGTGACTGGGACTGGAATCGTCTGAATGGCGTCGATAAAATATTATGAAAAAAATCTATCTCTTCCTCTAAATGTTAGGTACAGTAGGCGCGCGATCTGAGTGCAGTTCTGAGGAATGCGCTAGTGATGTGACCTAATTAGCGACAATGAACGAAGTTCGATATTTTTCTTTGACACCTTAAAAGTGGATGTTCAAACTGCTTGTATCTGTTAGTATTTTAACACATTTTATTTATTATATTTGCGCTAGATATTTTTATTACAAGCTATGGTATAAAAAAAAGAAAATATCATGCATATATTCCCTACTTTAAGAAAACTGTGGGAAAGCCGGAAATCTTAATCAAACAAGTTTATTATTGTAAACTATCATCACTGTCAACGCCGACCTCAATGACAAATCGGTCTACGGTAAGTTCCATTAATCCATCCCTTTTAGTAAAACGCTATCGATACGCGCGCGAGCGAGAGACATCAAGGTCAGCACAGCACTAAACTACAGGCGACCGCGGCAAGGTGTCGACGGGCGGGGGGAGTTGCACCCGCCCCGCTCCTCATACCCCGACTGCACTCAGATCGCGCGCCTACTGTATATTGGGCATTTGCCTAATATAACATTTTACCCAATAAATATAAATCACCACACTTAATGTTTTGTTTTAAACATTACACAATTGAACGAGTACCTACCTATGGCATAACACCATGTCTTGTATAACAGGATATCAAATGATATCACTGCTTACCTGTATATTGCGATTTCTTATTTTATCCGTTATTTATTTAGTGCTAACTCTGCCAGAATATTCGGTGATCGGCAAACGTTGAAATTCCTCGCAAACGCATCGTTGGTAGTAGGTATTTGATAATCGTCTAGTCGAGGTCATTGGCCAGACAGAATGGTGAATGAACAAGAAATAAGATAAAGGAAATATTGAACTTGAGTGACTAAAATATGAGATAAGACTTAATATGATTAGCGTCGTTATGCAATTTGTTAGTGTTTTTAAAATGGTGTTCATAAATTATGTAAATATTTATATATAAGGATGTTAATACCAAAAAAATATGATAGGTTTAGGCATTCCAATGCAAACAAATAAAATACCAGTAATCAGACTAAAGAGTCAAGTCACACTATAATTTTAGTATAGTAAATCCTGAGGAATTGATTTGAAACGCTATACTTAGTTGGCTTTGTAACACAAAATGTTGAAGAAAAAACTCCGATTGCACATGATATGGCTAGCCTGGAACTAAAGTGGTCTATGATACAAAATAAACATTTTCAGATGTCGGAAATTATCCCACGGGAACCTAATATCAGGATAAAAATTATCCTAAGTGTTAATCCAGGTTATAAACTATCTGTGTGCTAAATTTCATCCAAATCCGTTCAGCCGTTTTTGCGTGATTGAGTAACAAACATCCAAATACCTTCACAAATTTTCACATTATAATATTAGTAGGATAGTAGACCACTTTCGTTCCAGGCTAGCCATATCTCGTCTTTGTTGCTGTTAGTTTTGCAGTCATGTTTTTTTTTTCAGAACTTGGCATTGTATTTTATTTGGTCTGTGTGAACTCCCTAGCTCCTAAACACAAAAAAACCGACTTCCAAAAAAAACAAGTTACGAAGTGAAAAATAACATAATTTCGGAAGTTGGTATCTTTGGTTTTGTATTTTCGCCAGCGACTTCCGAAATTAAAGTTATTTAACAAATTTAGTGTTTTTTTTTAACTGCTATGTAAATGATTGTGACAGGAAGTTATTATAACATTATCCACATAGACGAGAAAAATACGTATTATTGAAGCTAACTCAAAAAGTACCCAATCAAAGTAAAAAGTCGGTAAAAAAAATTCGATGAACTGAGAGCCTCCTCCTTTTTTTTGAAGTCGGTTAAAAATGATGATAATGACATCGCAAATAACACGTGATCTTTCGATTTAGCATTATTTAAAACCTGTTCATTTTCTTGACAATCTTTAGCCTTTTGTCTAATATTCTATCTATGGAGCCTTATTGAGTCACTTCATCGCGGCAGTAAAGTTTCTAAACAATCCATCCTAATCTTTCTAATTTCCTTATAATTTTCTCCGAGGAATACCGACCTTGTAGGAACAGAGGGTTATATCGGGACTCCTTTGACGACGATTTTCCTCCAGGACGCGTAGCATGACCACCATAGAAACGGGTTTTGTCGACGGAAGAATAGACAAAATGACAGATTGTAGAAATATTTCTATTCATTCTACGCGTTTAAGCATGGCAATGTATCATTTTGTATAGACAAAACCCTCAAACTCTTTGTTTTTTTACGTATTAACGAAGGAAGAATAGTCTTCCGTCGATAAAACGTCGTCATCTTACGCGTTCTGAAGTTCTGATAGCATGAGCCGGAAGTGCAGGATAATGTTGTCCTAGTGACTTCCCTAGTAGCACAAGGGTATTAAAATAGCAAAAAACGCACTTCTCAAATTCAAATATTTTTATTTGTAAACAAAATGTACAGATGTTAGCAAAACAAGTGTAGGTAATAATTAGGATTTTTTTTTTTACAATATTTTATTTGTCTGGGAATCATCTAGGACCAGAGTCCTTGTCAAGACGAATCAAACAAGCTCAAACAACGCAACCCTGTCGGAGTAGCGTCGTTTATTACTGCGTTCCCATGGCCACCGGCTTCATCATCAGATCAGCTCCATGTCATAATAATATTGCATTGTCATCCGATTTACATGTGCATGTATTTCAGCCCAATCGAAAACCGGGAAGTGGGTCAAATTTAACTTGCAAGATTAGATTACAGACAGACACCGGGACAGGTAAAACTAAATAAAAGCTTGTAAATAAAGAAATAATAATATTTGAATTATAATTTCTAATTAATCTTTATTACGTTCAAGATTAAAATTGAGATAGAGAGGGCTGGCTAAGTTATAATAGCCGCATGGGTCGATCGATCGGGTTAAGCTTTGCTTGCCGCGGTTGATCCGTGGATGGGTTATCATCTTTATATACCAAGACCCCTCCGAACCCCGGAAAGCACGTTCGGGGGATTCGGTGCGGCATTCGTGGATCTTTGACAGTCGTTACGGGTCTTCAGAAGCCTGAAAGCCTGACAACCAGTCTTACCAAGGGGTATCGTATTACCCAGTAACTGGGTTGTAGAGGTTACATAGGCAATCGCTCCATGTAAAATACTGGTATTCAGCATCCAGTTAGACTTGAAGCTGACCCCAACACAGTTGAGAAAAGGCTAGGCAGATGATGACGTTCAAGATTAAAATAACAATAAATAAAACCAAATACCCTGAAATTGTCTTCTGCGATTCATCATCTTCCTGCCCTTATCCCATATTACTTGGGGTCGGCGAAACACATTTTCTTCTTCCATTCTCCCCTGTCAACCGTCACGCTATCATTCACTCCCTTCTCTTTCATATCATTCCCCACACAATCCATCCATCTTTTCTTTGGCCTTCCTCTGCCTCTCCATCCATCAACATGTATATTCATCACTCTTTTAGTCACATGCGTTTCGTCTCTCCTCATTACATGCCCATACCAAGCCAAACGATTTCCTTTCAACTTTTCTGTCACTGGCGCCACTTTCAAACTTCCTCTTATATACTCAAATTATCTTCTGTGATTGTTCTGAAAAATTTAGCATCATCTGACCACTGCATAATTATCCACACTTTGTTCATTTACACCAAAAGTCTAAGAACTTCTAAAGCCGCTGATATACTTAAGCATTCATTAAAAATAAATAAATTTAAATAAAATTATATTCTAGCGAGCGTTTTAGCGAGCATTCTGGCGAAACGACAGTAAATTTACTTCGAGCTTTTTGCCGAGCCGAGCAATTTTCAATTCAAGTCTCGACATCTTCGTGAAGAATACATTTTTAACGAGCATTTACTAGAGCGTTCGCTAGAATGATCGTCAAAATATTCGTAGCGATGTTTGGCTCTATGCTTGGCTTTGTTCGTTGTTCAGTTCGACAAATTTAATCAAAACGGCGAATGCGCGATGTTCTGTCTTCTGTTACAAGTGAATGCTCAAGTCTATCAGCGGCATTACCGTTTTCCAGATCATTCGATATTCCTAACAGCGCACCATCTTTTGTTTCCAGTTCTGTTCGAGGCGTGCCAGAATGAGCCCACGTGCTTGCAGGACCGCGCTGGTTTGGAAGCCATCACAGCGCTGCATCATCAGCTCGATGATGACGCCAACGGAAACGTCGACCTCAGTGAAAGTGATGATGTGAGTTTATGCTTTTTCTGTTGTCTCTACTTATACATGTTTGAAATCGAGAATCATGCCTCTACTTAATAGAAATCTTAAATTCATTCATTCATTCACTGACAGACAACGCACAGTCTAAACTGCTGGGTCTAGATTCTAGAACAGCCATACTCAACCTTTTTTTTTTGTTGAGCCACTTTCAGATTTTATCTGTGTCTCGCGGGTCGCTACATAAATCACAATATTAAGGACGTTTAATTGTTTATTTAAATTTTTGGAGAACGATGATATTGGGAACATTTTTTAACTACGAGTATTTCATTTAATTCTGGCTTGTCGCTACTCTTAACACGTCATCGAGATGAGAATCTGTAAGCCGGTTTCTGTATACGTTCTTTGCTTAATTATTTCATTTTGGAATAGGATGATTCACAAAGATATGTCGATGTAAATAATATACGCAGAATTTGGGCACATTTTTTAACAGTCTTTGAATAATAGAATTTGAAGCTACAACAGGTGGGCCACTTTCGAAAGCCTGGCGGGCCGCATACGGCCCGCGGGCCGCACTTTGAGTATAGCTGTTCTAGAAGCATTAAATTTTGCACAAGAGTTCATTTTTACCCGACTACGGCAAAGCCAAAAGGAAGGGTTATGATTTTAGCAGTCTATGTATGTATATAAGTATGTATTTACGTGTATTCCACCGTAGCGCCTAAATTACTGAACCGATTTTAATGAATGAGGTATCAATAGATTCGTAATAATGGTCCGGGTGACATAGGCTATATAAATTCTCCCTAAATTTAATATGGTGGACTTTACACGTAAATTTCTGACCCCGAAAAAAAATAAATTGAGATAATAATGACATGTATGGTGTCAAAAGAAAGGTCTTGACGAGCACATTACAAATATGTATATGTCATATTGTTTAAGTAAATTTAAAATTGTTAAAAATAAGTAAAAGTGGAGGTAAATAATATTAATTTAATTGGTTACAGACCGACCGCGGCGAGCGTGATTTTTCAGTAGTCGGGTTTTAGTTTTTGAACTTACTTTTTATTCAACGAAGGTTAGCGCTAAGGACGGATTTTTGAAAATTCATCCCTATTGTTCTATGTTAGAAGGTTGGTTTCCGCGTTTAGGTCATGGCGGCCGTCGTTGGTTATCCAACCAGCCCACCTCTCTCCAGAAGTTGATCACGTCTCCTGCACGCGTAGTATGACTACAATAGTAACGGGTTTTGTCGATGGAAGAATAGACAAAATGACAGATTGTAGAAATATTTCTACGCGTCTAAGCATGGCAATGTGCCATTTTGTATAATCTTCCGTCGACAAAACGTCTTCATGCAACGCGTGCTGGTCTGTTAAGAACACCTGTGAAAGATCTGGGTGCCCCGGGGGTTTCACTTCTTCAATTCATCTCGGTATGGAAGTATAGAAGTTTGTCATTTTGGCTGATGGGAAATCCCATCGGACATACGTCTTGCTGTCTAATACTAGGTTCCTGTACGCAAAACGAATCGTTTTGCTTACTAATGCAATGTTGGCATTTTTTATTGCCAAACTGGGCATATTATTAGATTCGTAAGCTAATTTTATCTGTGATAGCTACTTCCATATGGGTGGGTCTACTATGCAAAGCTATGAGGTATTTGCTTCATTATTGGTAAAGATACAAGAGTCTTAATTTTAACCAATAACGGTCCGTAAATAGGAATCGGCCATTAGAATACCGTATAATAATTATATTTGGGCCAATCGTAGAACTGTGCACATCATATGTGCCCGATAATTTTATTGCATTTTGCAAAAGGCAACGATCGCTTAAGTGATAGACCGAACCTTGGTAATAAAACCTATATTAAACCGGACTTTCTTTCTTATATCTATGAACCAGATGAGTTGATGACGATGAGTGGGCTGATGGCAATAAATAACGAATAAAAAGCTTGACATGTGTTCAATAAAACGAGCGAAAATAAGTTTTGATATCGAAAAAAGCACCTTCATGCTTCAATTTTAAAGTATGTTATTGCACAAATGAGGTGGCGTGGCAAAAGAGTTTCTGAAAGGAATGGGGGAGGCCTTTCTGGTGGGACACAATAGAAAAAAAAAATGCGCTAAAAGTCGCCAATAGGCGCAACTAACGCAAGTCTAACAACCTACTCCTTACTTATTTTCCACTCAAAAGTAAATCTAGACTGAATCCACGAACTGGTAGGTACTCTAGATATCACGTTTGTATGCTAATAGAATTCTCAAACTTCATCTAAATATCGTTTTAGATAAAAATACCTATTTTCATCGAAAACTAAACTTGTTACCAAAATCAATAAGGAAAACAAATCGCAATATTTTGCTATGTTTAATGTCCCGTCAGCCAAGGTCTTGTCCTTGTTGATATCAAAACCTAAGGCCAAGTTTAGTTTGCCTTAGTTTGACCAGAAATAAATTTCTCTGTCATGTTCGTGGCTCAAAAGGAAATGCGGGCGGCGAGACTTTTGAAATTAGGTATTTGAAGAAACTATTGCTGTCGCTCTGCGAGCGCTCCGCCCTCATTTTCGTGCGATAAGGACAACTGCAGATCCGACTGAATAGTATGATGTAATGTAAAAAGTTATATTTCGAGGTTTGGCTCCACTGGCCTCTATTAAAATACGCTGGACTGGCTATCGCTATCAATTTCATGTGCCTATTTGAAAATCGCCATTTTGGCGCTGACGGCAGCAGTGTGGGGGAATGGAACTAATACTAGTGATGTATACCAAAAGGTTTGTTATCGATAAAAACTTTTCTGATATCGACCACAATGATAGAAATATTACAATTACAATTACAATACAAGCTATGATACAATCACTGTCACTATTATAACACTTTAATTTATATCACAATCACAGTAAACACTTTAGAAAACTTTTTATTCCGCAGAGACACTTATAAAATCAACAAACAACGGCCATTTGCAATCTTATTAGTTCTCAGAACTCTCACGCCTGTCACTGGGGGCGCTTTGAATCGGCACAGCAAATAGCTGTCATTTTTTAAGGGATAGCCAGTCCAGCGTATTTTAATAGAGGTCAGTATTTGGCTCTCGTCTATTTCCTACTCCAATATTGGACCAATTTAAAAGATATTTCATAAACTGAATAAGAAGGATATAATTTTCTTTTTTCGTTAATAGTTGTCTTTGTACACTAGGCCTCTGTTGACAGCGGTCTGAATAGGCAATTTTGAGCATTTTTTTGAGGGTTCTAGTGGAACATACAAGTAGCTATTAATATTTATATTTCTGTAATAAATCATTGCTTTATAGTCATTAACCAGAATGAAAACAGGCGAGAGCGTTTTTATGGAGGAAAGAGCACCCGCATTTCCTTTTAAACTAGCTACCTGCTTTCTGAATCTTGTTGGCGATAGTAAAATTATGACTTCACACAATTTGGGTTATAAAAGTTTACCGCACACGGAAATAGCAATTTCTTATTTACCATTGAGACCATTTCGAAACCGTGTATTGGGTATTATTGGTCATATCTATGGTATTGGTAGACAACATAGAAATATGAAAAACAGGTAGACAATGGTGCCGATTCTCTTGTGAACGCACTAAACTAAAATTAGAGAATAGCTATCTTTTACTAACAGGCAGCGCGAGAAAAGGACGGCTATAGCTATGAACTAAGTTGGAGATGTCAAACTAGTTCACGCCTTGCGCTTCACCGTGTTTTTAGTCGACATGTTTTTACGTGTCGTCTAAATGTCTATGGAAAAATTCGTTCTAACTAATTTGACAGCTTTAATTTACTTCCGTCCCTTTCTTGTCATAATAGAGAGAAAAAGTTAGCAATAGCCTAAATTACGTTTAGTTTGTGCACAACAGAATCGGCACCATTGTCTTTGCACAGGTAAGTAAGTAGTCAGTTTACTAAACCACAGGGTGTCTTGTAACGACGTACCGAATTGGGCTTTTATAAACTAAATCTGGACTTGGGACAATCAATCTGCCTAGCCTTTTCCCAACTATGTTGGGGTCGGCTTCCAGTCTAACCGAATGCAGCTGAATACCAGTATTTTACATGGAGCGACTGCCTATCTGACATCCACAACCCAGTAACTGGGTAATACGATACCCCTTGGTAAGACTGGTTGTCAGACTTTCGGGCTTCTAACGACCCGTAACAACTGTCAAAGATCCAGGAATGACAGCCGGGACCAACGGTTTAATGTGCTTTCCGAGGCGGAGGAGTCTCGTTATGCAAACATGGTCAACCATCCACGGACCAACCCTGGCAAGCGTAGCTTAACCTGATGGATCGAGCCGTGGCGGCAGTTATTACTTAGCTACGAGCTCCTCTCTTTCCAGGACACTTCATGCTTAAATTACCGGTCCTGACAAGGGTCAGCTTGCGAATAATACCGTAGGAGACCTTATTTTTAAACGACTTCAAAAAAAGGAGGTTTCTCAATTCGACCGCATATTTTTTTTTTTTATGTGTGTTTGCGGGTGGATAACTTCGTCGTTTATGAACCGATTTTAATGATTCTTTTTTTTTGTTGTAAAGGAGATATCCCAAGAGTGGTACCATGATAAGGAAACCAGGATCTGATGATGGCATCCCAGAGAAATCGAGTGGAACCTTCAAATATTATAGGCACACCTATAGTGATTTGGCTATTTTTTATAGTAACTCGGTCATTTGCTCCCGGAAAGCACTATTCGGTGAAGTGGAACTGATGATGAAGACCACAGATGGCCATAGGAACTACTCAATAATTCGTATTTCACGGATTGCGATTCGATTATTACTAAGCAATTTATGCTCGTCACAATACATATATTGAAGTGGAGCCGATGGTGACTTCACCATCAGTTCCTGTTCTCCTGGTTCCTTACTGGGAGAACTCTTCAACAATTAACGTCCTTGTATCGGGAAAAGCAATATTTTATAAAAGGTGATGAGCAGTTGAAATTGGGGTATTTTAACTTAGATAAATACAGACTGACCCAGTAAAAAGTGAAAAATAAAAAACTTTTACAAAAAAAAAAAAACAACCGACTTCAAAAAAAATACTACAAAGTGAAAAATAATTTTAATTTCGGAAGTCGGTGGCAAAAAACTTAAATACAGATCCAACTTCGACACCGACTTCCGAAATTAAAATTATTTTTCACTTTGTAGTGAGTATTTTTTTTGAAGTCGGTTTTTTTTTTAAGTTTTTTATTAAGTAAAATTTTTTGTGAAAAAGCTGGTCTAGGGAAATTATACCAATTTCCGCCGCCAAGCAGCGCTGCTGTGTTCCGGTTTGAAAAGCGACGATGTAATAATAGTCACTATACCTACGAGTATTTTACAGCTTAGTCTCTGCGATTGCACACCACCTGCGATGCAGAAGTTATTGCAGGTCTATTATGGCGACACTGAACATTTACCATCCATGGACGGCCTGTTTATTTTGTTTGGCGTACCGCTTCTTTCATAATACCCAATTTACTAAACCACATATCTGTAGACATTAGAGACTCAGTGAATAGTAAAAACATAAATAATAAATAAAATCATTTTATTTCGAATAACTATAGATCCATAAATTGTTAGTAACAGGATTAGAACT
The DNA here is from genome assembly GCA_946251885.1 of Cosmia pyralina. Lineage (NCBI taxonomy): Eukaryota > Metazoa > Arthropoda > Insecta > Lepidoptera > Noctuidae > Cosmia > Cosmia pyralina. The sequence goes on along the minus strand of OX276342.1, from coordinate 14,874,717 downwards.
TAAAACACTATTGTTAGTAACTTAAGCTAAAGACAAGAGACAGTTAATGACAAGACTAGACACAACGAGAAATGGACACTATGGTATTAGCCATCTCACAAACTGTCTTATTATAGAAGAGGAATTGTCTGCCGCCACAGCCTTCAGCATAAAGCGTAAGCTGAAAGAACATTGCATCGACTCGATTATAACATAACTATTTGAGTTCTGGTCGAGTTGATGTAGTGCAGTTAAACAGCTGTTAATAGCGCGTTGATCAGTCTCAGGCCATAGCATGCTAACACAGACCCCAGCCATCTTATTACAAAACAAGGTTCATCTTCAAACCCAGGTTTAAACCATGGAAACTTTTATGAATTTCGAACTTTATTCCGACACATTAAGATGTCAGTTTTACAAAACTGACAACTTAGTTCCGGACTAAGTTGTCAGTTTTGTATAAAGAACTGTATTTCTATCACAGCTAGGTTCTTATTACAAAAACTGGCTCGATAGTTTAAACCGTGACAGAAGAAAAACCTCGTTTTGTAATAAGGCCGCAGAGGTCTAATTGTGTGCTTTGTTACACCTATGTAAGGAACTTAATTTTAAAATAAAAAACAAAGTGATGTTCCTGTTGGCAGTAGGAATATTAATAGGCTTATTATTTTGTCTTACATAAAAAACATTGCTTACAACTTGTCATTCCTCTTTCCAGTTCCTTCGCGAAGAGTTGCAGTACGATAGCGGGTATGAGAAGCGGCAGCGCGCGTTCCATCACAACGATGACATGCACATCTCCGTCAAGGAGCTGTGGGAGGCGTGGCTCAGATCTGAGGTCAGTATATAAGTACGTAATTGTATTGGACGATCTGAAATCCATACCAATATTATACAACGTCAGTTTTAGTATATGCGAAACACGAAACACGTGTCTAGTATTTCTATGTAAAGAATCTATGTACAAAATTTCAAAACTGTATCATGAAAAATCTCAAAGTTATAAGCTTGTTATGTTACCTGGTTGTCCGTACAAAAACATGATCACCACGCGGCGCCCGCTGTGCACCCGTGCCTAGTGCCGCTATGACCTGCAGTGATTTGTGTTCGTCGCGCGGTGTCCATATTGTAACCTTTTATAAAGATTTTTGGGGCAAAATATAACACGGTATAAAAATTATTGGAATCGATTCAGTTATTTATTCTGTACAAAGTACCTAACTCTTGTCTGTCTATCTTTTAGCTTTTCACGCCTTAGCGGCGGAACGAATAGTAATGATGGCTGGGTAAAAAAAAAAAATCTATTTAGTCCGTCAGTCAGATAAAAAAAAAATATTAGACACGAACTTTTTGCATTAAGTATAATTTTATTAATAAAAAAATACTTACATAACACGCATTAAATTTGGGTAGTGGGGGCTCGCTACGCCACTTCTACGTATAAAATCGAGCTAGGCATGACGTCATGCCATATTTTAACTCAATGTATCACCGTAATCTTGTGATTACGTAACAAAAACAAAAAATTCGTGTCCAATATTTTTTAATAACGTACAATGGGCTGCATCAATTGGGTACCCCAGTTGCATTAAAATTTTAATACAACATACACAAGACGTGAGCAGTGGTGGCCCAGTGGTAACGGTCGCGACTTACGAGTTGTATAGGTCGTAGGTTCGAACCCAGGCAGGCGCTTTACTTGTGTAAATTATTTCATCACCACTGCTCTCAAAACGGTGAAGGAAAACGTGCATGAGGAAACCGGCATGTCCTAGAATCAAAAATTCGAAGACTTGTGACATCTGCCAACCCGCACTGGGCCCGCGTGGTGGATTACGGCCCACTCCCTCTCACAGAGAGGAGGCCTGTGTCCCAGCAGTGGGAACGTTATAGGCTGATTATGTGTTATGTATACACAAGACGTACATGACGGTCAACAAGAAAATTTATAGTCATCATCCCCATTTCGATGAAACTTGCTTGAAGAATAAAAAATATCCTTGTCTTTAGTGGCGTTTACTGTTACTAGACTGAAGTGATGTCCTAAAACCAAACATCTCTATTACTTTGCACCAGGTTAGATCGGAGTCAACACTCATTTTGGACCTATTTTTAACCGACTTCAAAAAGGAGGAGGTTCTCAAATCGTCGGAACCTTTTGTTCCCCGATTACTCGAAGATGGCTGGACCGATTTGGATTTTTTTTGTTTTATTCGAGAGGGTATACATCACAGTTGGTCCCATATAAAATTGATTAACTTTGCTTCGGTAGTTTTTGAGTTGGCTTCAATAATACGTATTTTTTCCCCAATTTTATATGGATGATGTTCTAGTTTGTTTTGCAGATAGTGGTATTAAAATTTGTGTGGGGTAGGTACACAACTAAAAAGTGAAAAATAAAAACTTGTTTACAAAAAAATACAACCGACTTCCAAAAACAACACTACAAAGTGAAAAATAACTTTAATTTCGGAAGTCGGTGGCAAAAAACGAAAATACATTTAACACCGACACCGACTTCCGAAATTAAAGTTATTTTTCACTTTGTAGTGTTGTTTTTGGAAGTCGGTTGTATTTTTTTTGTAAAAAAGTTTTTTGACATAAGGATTTGAGTACAATGCAGTACAAGAACAGGTCTTTGTTTGTAATGAACAAAAAATTCCGATCTTCTTTCATGACTATTTAACGACTCACTTTAACCTATCCAAGTGGGTCGTTAAAAAATAGTCATGAAACATATCCATGAAGTAGAGTAACTCTCCTGACAACTGGCTTTAAACTCGTTGATTTTCGCCTAACTATAACACATTTATTAATGTTATAAACTTCAATTACAGGTGCACAACTGGACGGTGGAGCAGACGGTAGAATGGCTGTCGCAGTCAGTGGATCTGCCTCAGTACAAGACCCTGTTCCTTCAACACAAGGTCACTGGCGCTACTCTGCCCAGGTAACAAATTAATATTAAACACTACATCTACTTACCCATACTATCCTGGGACTCATACAAGCATAATCTTTCACATATTTCATCATCTGCTCGGAGAGGACAACTCCCACGCCTTGACAGGCCCTATGTGTCTCTTGAACACCAGGGGGCTTACTATGAGCTCTTATAGCAGGGCAGAAGTTGAACGGTTCCAGTGTGAGAGAGAGACGGAGCTATATACGACCTATAGCACCATCCTTTTTTCTCAACGGATCCATGATGTTTTTTCACGTCATAGTAGTCAGAACCATTGTTCAGAAAAGTCAGGTGCGTAGTACACGCAACCGGCGTGCGTGTATGAACGTAAACGAGGCAAAAGAATTATGTAATGTAGCAGTTTCTGCCTACCCCCATGGTAAGAAAGCGTGAGTTTATGTATGTAAGTACATCTACATAATAAAAATCTTAAATTCACTGACAGATTGGCACAACCTAAACCGCTGGGTCTAGAAGTATGAAATGATGCGCAAGAGTTCCGTATATAGCGAAAAAGAACGAGAAATAAAGCAGGATTTTTGAAAATTCATCCCCTAAAGGTGGATAAACAAAGGATGAAAATTGGTATAGAAGTTCAACATTTTTGGTGATAGGAAATTCCATCGGGCGCAGGGCTTATTGTTGCAATAAAAGAGCCTCGCAAGAGTGTTGACACTAAGCTTTCGTCCGGTGCATTCTGGACAGCCGCGTAACCTATCTACCTGTACCGACTGGCTAAACGTTCGTTTCGTTTCTGCATTCAGAGCTCATATTCCAAGGGATATCGTGTTACCCTGTAACTGGGTTGTGGAGGTCAGATAAGCAGTCGCCCCATGTAAAATACTGGTATTCAGCTGCATCTGGTTAGACTGGAAGCCGTCCCCAACACAGTTCTGAAAACGCTAGGCAGAGGATGAATGATGATTCAGAGATAAAATTCGAGGTAACGAGGAAAAAGAGGAGAGATGAGCCAATGGCGTTTGTGATGGTCGCGGCAATCCGCTGGACACGGGAAGAGTAGGATCTGTTGTAATGACGATGCTTGGGGAAGCCTGAAGAATGATGTTAATGAAGAGTATTATGGTCTTACTAGCTGCGCCCCGCGGTTTCACCCTCTTAGACCGGGACAAAAAGTAGCCTATGTGTTAATCCAGGGTTTAAGCTATCTACATACCAAATTTCATCCAAATCGGTCCAGACGTTTGTGCGTGAAGCAGTAACAAACATACAAACACACACTCAAACTTTCGCCTCTATCATAATATTAGTGTGATGAAAGTAGTAGTTATATTGAGTAGTTGATTCTTCTGATTGTTTAGAGGGAGTAAGCATGACAAATATCACCGAGACTGAAATCAATCAGTTAAAAAAAGTAAGTTCAAAAACTAACACTCGACTACTGAAAAATCACGCTCGCCGCGGTCGGTCTGTAACCAATTAAATTAATATTATTTACCTCCACTTTTACTTATTTTTAACAATATAAACATACTTATCTATTTAAACAATATGACATATATACATATTTGTAATGTGCTCGTCAAGACCTTTCTTTTGATACCAAACATGTCATTATTATCTCAATTTATTTTTTTTCGTGGTCAGAAATTTTCGTGTAAAGTCCACCATATTAAATTTAGGGACAATTTATATAGCCTATGTCACCCGGACCATTATTACGAATCTATTGATATCTCATTCATTAAAATCGGTTCAGTAATTTAGGCGCTACGGTGGAACACACGTAAATACATACTTATATACATACTTACATATACATACATACATAGACTTCTAAAATCATAACCCGGCTTTGCCGTAGTCGGGTAATAAGGTTTTGTTACAGACAAAAAGAAGAATGTAGGTAAATATTCGTTTAAATTAAATGGAGCAACTGCCACTCAAGCCAAGTTTATCTAACTGGGGAAGGCTCCTGTCAAAACTGTAGACAGTTCATCTCCGTTATCATTTGACTGAATATTTCCGGCACGTGGCGCGACGAGTAGCCCCATGTCGTCTTCGACTTATCGGGTTATCTAGTTTTGCATGAGCACAAAGGAATATAGGAGTTTTGCTGGAACACTTGCGTGTTGATTGGGCCCCTTAGTTAGGGATGAACGTAGTCTCTGAAATAAGCACAGACCTCCCCTCTACACTGAGCGAAATAAGAAGTAAATAAAAATGAAAAAAACATTGATCTGAACTGCTTTAAACAGTTATATATGAGGCAAAATGTTACCGTCATGACAGTAAACTTTAACGTTTTAAACACCATTACAATTTATTGCTACAGCACTGACACTTTGGGGAATCATGATCAGTTTGTTGTACTGTGCTATCTACTGTTTTGTATTTTAATGTTTTACAAACATTTCTTCTTACTGTATAAAATCAATAAGTCTTAATGAAATCACTTGTAATGTGGTGTAGTAAGAAATGATTTTTTCAGTGTACGGTCAGCAACAGAAGTCGGTTAACACTGCTACTTTTTGACATCATCTAAAGTAACACTAAATAATTTGGTAAACTGCTTTTTTTCGTTTATTTATTTATTTACCAACTAAACACCCTTAACCCAGTGCCTTAGTCATAATATAGATCTCGCATGTATCTAAATTATAGGAAAGCACGACACTATCAATTGGTTTAACTATTAAGAGTTAAACTCTTAAAATTTTAAGTACTTCTGTTCCGATTTCAATTCAATATTTCGCTTAATAATTAAGATTAAGATACTGCAAGTGTTAATCGACTTTTGTTGCTGACTGTACCTATCAACATCATGGTAACATCTGTTTATCTATACAGGGTGGCAGGGACATCGACGCACAACCTGTTACCATGGGTTCAATTCATGATTCTGGTTCCCCCAGCGCAGCGTTGAAATTTGTCGTTGGTTATTATTTAAAAAAAAAAAAAAAACAGCTGTTTCCTACAAAAGTGCAATACCTACGAGTTTGAAATGTACGGAACAGCTAATATTTATTTTTTTAAAACCAATAAAAAATTTCAATGCTGTTGGGTCCAGAATCATGTACTGTATCCATGGTTGTGCATCGATGTCCCTGCCACCTTGTAATAAACAGATGTTATCATATAGATACTTTATACAATAATTAATTATTATGTATGGTAGTCTTAAGATATTTATGTTATGGGTCTTTGTTACCTGAAATAAAATAAATTGTATATTATTATTATATACTTTATTTAAAAAAAAAATAGATCATTATGGAGCCTGTCGGGCACAGCAAAATAGTAGGAGAGAGGAACCTTTGAAAACTTCATCACTGCATCCCTGTATCTGTAAACAAGTTTTATGAGCTAAACATAACAATAATCATTTGTATACTTTTTAACGTCACTTAAAAATCATCAAACTCAAAGCATTTATTTCAAATAAACCAATTACAGGCACTTTTGAATTGTCAAGGGGTCAGTCAGTCAGAAAGATGAAGCTAGTCGCCCATTACAAAGCGTCGTAGGTACCTCTGGAGAAGAACGGGCCAGAAATCAAGATATAGTTACATCATTCATGTTGAAATTATACATGTGCGATCGACGCAGAACGTTAAAAGCGTCCTAACTCCTAAAAAAAAAACAATTCAAATATTTAAATTAAATTAAAATAAGCCGTGGCCGCTAAGATATGACCAGCCTTCACTGACAGCGCCCGTTCACGAACCTGACGCATGGATTAGCCAAATGATCCAACACGCACCCCCATCAGGGAGGCATTAGAGTGAGCATGACATACTCTCAGCCGCCAGGACGCATTCAAGTCAAATAAAGACGTACCCAGTAAATGGTAGCTTTAGAGTATGTACATAGTACTCACACATGTGCTATGCAATTATATAATACAAAGGAGATTGAGTCTATACAATGCAATGATAGTCTTACAATCTTCAGCAGCTCCAACAGTATCTTATCAGTATCAATCTTCTAACATAACCCTTCCCCAACAGATTGGCAGTAAACAACATGCAGTACCTGAGCAACGTGTTGGGCATCAAGGACCCCATACACAAACAGAAGCTCGCGCTCAAAGCGATGGACGTCGTGCTCTTCGGCCCCCCTAAAGGTAGCGTGCAATTCTTGGACATACCGATATCTACGTATTAAAAATCTTAAATTCGCTTAATGAACTTCGTTAGTTTATAAAATCTATCTCGCGAGATTGTTCACTATCGAAAAATTGTGAGCTGCACAAACCGTGAATGAACAAATTGAGTTAAATTACAATTTAACGCATTATTTTTCAATAGTTAGCATCTATCCATGGCAAACCGACAAATTGTGAACTGGTATCAAACTTGCATGTGATGAACGCACCTTGCGCTAATACTAAATAGCCAAGTTACTGCAACCAACTTGGAAGGTGTGCTCGCCGGCCGCTGCCGCAGCTACGCTCGCTCGGCTCGCGCCCGGTTGGTCACGGTTCTGATCTAACCTAACTCTTTAGGTTGGGGTGCCCTGGCTTAGTTACTGCGACCAATTCGGCTACCGCCATGCCTACCAATCAGCGACGATTCACAATTTTACGTGTGATAAAATCGGACAGATTGTGAACCCTGTCAGTAAGTGCAGGTTTGTTCACAGTTTGACGGTTTGACATGGATAGATTATAAACTATCGAAAATGAATACGTTATATTGTAAGCAGTATGGTACAGTTCACAATTTATCGACAGTTTACAATCTCGCGAGATAAATTATAAGCTAACGATGTTCACAGTCATACGGTGACAGTAAACTATATTAATTCACTGACAGACAATGCACAGCCTAAACCGCTTTTGTCTAGATGTTAGAAACATGGAAATGTGTTTTTATAAGTAAAAGTTACTTGTATCATCGTTTTTTGGAAACTCATCCCCTAAGGCTCTTGAGAAGTTGCCGTTGGGAAACATCGGGCACAGGGCTTTTAAGTAATAACTTAAGGGGGATGCGCTAGGGTAGCCCACGATTGCGGAGCGAGAGTGCATGGGAAGCCGTCACCTCCTTTTGCGAAGCAGTAATGCTCGCGAAGGAGGAAGCGGAACGCGTGAGGGAGAGGCAACAGCCGCGCCCTCGCGCCCCTAGCCGCCGTAGGAGACGCCCTGGGCGGCGGGAATCGATTGCCGATTCCCGACCACCGTAGGCGCGGGCTTGCAGACGACGAGTAATGGGCAGCTCGCCGTCCGATAAGGACCAGGCCCGGGTCGACGGCGCGTTGTGTTCCACGCGCGCCTCAAATAGATGTCAGCAGTGACGGGGTCAATTGGGCCGATGCCGCCGGGGTCGCGGGTAGTTCGAAAGAGTTACCGTGGCCCTGGCACGGGCAGCTGAAGGAGCATGGGTGGGTTTTAGTCAGTAAAAGTCTGACACGCCCTCCCGCTCTGCCCAGAGCGGGAGAAGTCATTTGATGATTTCCCATCCACAAAAAAAAAAAAAATGGGTAGCCCACGATATTCAAATTTTCTGGCGTTTTATGCAATTTGCAGGTCCAGTGTCAGGTTGTATCTTGATCAAAATATGATTCGCGACAATAAGATCTATGTATTTACATAATTTTTAACCGACTTCAAAAAGGAGGAGGTTCTCAATTCGTCGGAACCTTTTTTTTTTTATTTTTTTTTTATGTATGTTCTCCGATTACTCGAAGATGGCTGGACCGATTTGGATTTTTTTTGTTTCGTTCGAGAGGGTATACATCACAGTTGGTCCCATATAAAATTGATTAACTTTGCTTTGGTAGTTTTTGAATTAGCTTCAATAATACGTATTTTTTCCCCACTTTTATATGGATGATGTTCTAGTTTGTTTTGCAGATAGCATTAGAATTTGTGTGGGGTAGGTACACAACTAAAAAGTGAAAAATAAAAACTTTTTTACAAAAAAATACAACCGACTTCCAAAAACAACACTAGAAAGTGAAAAATAACTTTAATTTCGGAAGTCGGTGGCAAAAAACGAAAATACATTTAACTAGACACCGACTTCCGAAATTAAAGTTATTTTTCACTTTGTAGTGTTGTTTTTGGAAGTCGGTTGTATTTTTTTGTAAAAAAGTTTTTATAACTATTAAAATCGTCAATACATCTCTCTAAGTTAGATTTCCTCCGGATCGGTCTGATTTCGGAAATCACGAATTGCGGGCTACCACCGCTCAAATCGCAACACCTTTAATTAACGTAGTGGATTTTGCACTTCTAATCTTGAAACAAGAAATGTTGCATTAATTGATCGTCTAAGGAACGTCTATGATTCATTAATACATCATTAAAACGCAAATACGCCTTTTTGTTGATATTATAACCGGTTTCACATTATCTAATACTGGCGAAGATAGATCAAGGAAACCGGTCCCTCAAGTAGCCTTATCCAAGATAATATCATTTGTATGAAACCCGTCGGGCCAGACTGGAAATGCGTTGTGTTATTTATGTCATATACTATTTTCTGCCCGCGGCTTCGCCCGCGTGGATGTCAGGTTTCATGGGTTTTAATTTCAAATTTATTTTTCTAAAATAAAAGTAGCCTAAGTTACTCTTTATAATATCCGCTATCTGCCAGTGAAAGTCCCGTCAAAATCGGTCCAGCCGTTTCGGAGATTAGCCGGAATAAACAGACAGACAAACATTTTAAAAGCCGTTTTTTGTAATAGGTACCGTATATACTTTGAATACTTTCTGCATTTAGTAAAAAGCTGTTACTTTGACATTACAAACACACTTCAATTTAATTTATTTATACAACGTGTTTTTTTTATTATATCCCATAACTCGTAGAGTATTGATGAGACCATCATTTTACAACTTTTACTGTGGGACCGAACTCCGAACCTGAAATCGCGAAAAAAAACAGCTGTTCGCGCATTTATGTTCGCATAACTTGTTAAAATATAGGGAGCAGCTGATTTTTTTTTCGCGATTTTATGTCGGTCCCGTGGTAAAAGTTGTGCAAAATGATGGTCTCATTAATACCCTAGAGTTATGGGATATCAACAAAGCACGTTGTACAGATGGTTAAATTACCTATGATGTATGTTATCCTGCCTCATAAGAGCAAAGATGGTGACCCTATGGGTAGATGTACTCGTATTCTTGAGTGGAAGCCCCGAATCGGCAAAAGTAAGGCGTGCTACTAATAGTACGACAACCTTCAAAAGTTACATCGTTTATCTTCGGAAAAGCCGAAATATTATAGCGAATAAAATGTAACTATCGACCAATAGAAAGGGATTTATATTCCCACCTAATTAATTATAGATTGACGCACTAATTCCGTCACTCCCTTATCAGTACGACAATGTTCAAAGGTTCCATGTTTATCTTCGGAAAAACCGAAATATAGCGAATAAAATGTGACTATTGACCAATAGAAATGGAGTTATATTCCCACCTAATTAATTATAGATTGACGCACTAATTCCGTCACTCTCTTATCAGTACAACAATGTTCAAAGGTTCCATGTTTATCTTCGGAAAAACCGAAATATAGCGAATAAAATATGACTATCGACCAATAGAAATGTATTTATATTCCCACCTAATTAATATAAATACACAGACGCACTAATTCCGTCACTCCCTTATCAGTACGACAATGTTCAAAGTTTCCATGTTTATCTTTGGAAAAACCGAAATATAGCGAATAAAATGTGACTATCGAGTATCGACCAATAGAAATGGATTTATATTCCCACCTAATTAATTATAGATACCTAATTAATTATAGATTGACGCACTAATTCCGTCACTGCCTTATCAGTACAACAACGTTCAAAAGTTTCACGTTTATCTTCGGAAAAACCGAAATATAACGAATAAAATGTGACTATCGATCAATAGAAATGGCTTTATGTTCCCACCTAATTAATGGACGACTAATTCCGTCACTCCCTTATTGGACTAGTCACATTTAATTCGGCAAAGTTCGGTTTTTCTGAAGATAAACGATGGAACCTTTGAACGTTATCGTATTGTACACACTTGTTCGGGTTGGCATTAATAGGCACAGCCGGGCGGGGCAACTAAATATTGTAGATATAATGTTCGGGAAAAAGGCCGCCCGAATGGCCCGGGTGTTAATAATCATCCGCAACTGCAACGTGACAATTCAGCGAAGTTAGATGAAGAAAAGAGTTTGGCAATCGGCACGAGCCGAATAAAGCCGATTATATAGGGTCAAATTAAATTAGCTAGCGACACTCCGCAGATTTGATGGGTATGGAACAATATCTAAACACGATAAAATAAAAAGTTTGATGATTTTTTTTGAGGTCAATGACCGCTGGTAGTGTTGTTAGGTACTTGGAAGTGCGAGTTGATAAAATCTGATTTATGTGTTGAGATATTAATACCCGTCACGTTTTTCTACGGCTCGGTTTATTCGCCATGTGTTAGGCACGGTCGTCAGTGTTACTATGGAAGCTTGTTGACAGACACGTTTTTTGTACGGTGCGGTAATGAAACCGTGCCGTGTACAAAAGGCTTTATGATGATGATGGAAACAAAATAACCTACACCTCTTTTAACCTTGAATACGAAATAATTAATTATACAATAATTCAATAAAAAATCTTACAGTATAACAGTAACTGGTAAAAACACTGGTTTTACTATAATTTGTTTTAATAATTGGAATAAACTTAATTACAGTATCATGTTACACTCGGTATTTTATTAGTTAACCGATTACGGGGCAGGAAAATTAAGACCGGACCGGACCTCGGGATCGTTTTTTATTTATTTACTAGGGACCCGGCCCTGTAGTGCTATTCTGTAAATATCTCACCGTGAAAACATGAGTGAAGTGATCTTAAAGTGAGCTGTCAATAGTGTCAACCCCTAGCATCAGGTGGAATGACGGCTCACTTCACGCTCACTTCACCTGAGTTATCACGGTGAGATGTATACAGAATAGCACTACTGCTTCGCACGAGTACACACACACAGCGAATATACGACATATTTTTTTTTTATGTTATAAAATTGTTTCTAATATTCGACACAATGTAAAAATTGTTATGAATAAATAAATGAAATAAATAAAAAAATATGTTTTGTGCAATATAAGTTATTTATTTATTTAATAGGCTCTTCAACAATCGGTCCGTAGATGGGTGACCATCTTTACATACCGAGACTTCTCCGTGCCGTTGGTTCCGGCTGTCATTCGTGGATCTTTGACAGTCGTTACGGGTCGTCAGAAGTCCGAAAGTCTGACAAGCAGTCTTACCAAGGGGTATCGTATTACCCAGTTAATGGGTTGTGGAGGTCAGATAGGCAGTCGCTCTATGTAAAATACTGGTATTCAGCTGCATTCGGTTAGACTGAAAGCCAACCCTAACATAGTTGGGAAAAGGCTAGGCCGATTGATTGCTCTTCAACAATGAGTACCTACACTATCACTTCACAATTTGTACAGTTAGCGTCAAAAATATCAGGATGAACACACTGTTCAAAATGATCTCATCAACTAAGAAAATGAAACTTTATCTTAATTAGATAAAGTTATTGTCAGAATAACAGTTGTCGTGTACTGTTTTCATTCTGAAACGTTCCTTGTGTCATTGAGTTAATATTTAATTTTCAAACTCAAACTCAAAGCATTTATTTCAAATAAACCAATTACAGGCACTTTTGAATTGTCAATGGGTCGGTCAGTCAGAAAGATGAAGCTAGTTGCCCATTCCAAAGCGTAGTAGATCCGTATGGAGAAGAACGGGCAAGAAACTACACGGACACTCTTTTAAATCATAATATTTTTACAAAATATTGGTTACATCGTTCATGTTGAAAATATACATGTGAGAACAATGTAGAAAGACGTGCACGTTAAAAAGCGTCCGTAATAAAATAATAAAAACTAAAACAACTAAATTAAAATTAAAAATAAGCCATGGCAGCTAAGAGACGACCAGTCCAAACTGACGGCGCCCGTTCACGAACATGACACGATGTTCATAGTTGTTTAGATCATTTTGAACAGTCTGTTCGTCCCGATATTATTGACGCTGACTGTACATTGCAAACTTAAGTCTAAGCGTTAAATATCACACACACATAAACCACACACATTATAATCATACAATGAAAATGAAAGTATAAGTATTGAAAAATTTTAAATCTTCCGTAATCATCATCTGCCTAGCCTTTTCCCAACTATGTTGGGATCGACTTTCAGTCTAACCGGATACAGGCTGAATATCAGTATTTTACATCACAACCCAGTTACTGGGTAATACGATACCCCTTGATAAGACTGCTTGTCAGACTTTACCGGCTTCTGACTACTCTTAATGACTGTCGAAATCTATTCGTGGGAATGACAGCCGGGACCAACGGTTTAACGTGCTTTCCGAGGGTCTTGGTATGTAAAGACACGGTTGGTCCGTGGATGGGGGACCACACCCATTCAAGGACCCATAGCGGCAAGCGTAGCCCTTGCGGCTGTTATTACTTAGCCACAGGCCCCTCCGAATTAGAATCTCCGGAATAAATTTTCTAAGGGCTGATTTAACCAAAGTCAGATATATTTTATTCGTGGAATAAAATGCACGTCTGACAGTTTTCGGAGGGGAAAACTGTCAAAAATTAAAAATTTATTCTTTGGATTAGACTTACACTAGGTATAAAAGTTAGGTCGAATTCACCCTAAATGATAGTGCATGCATGCATATGCATAATCAACCTATAATGTTATCAGTCCCACTGTTGGGACACAGGCCTCCTCTCTGTGAGAGGGAGCGGGCCGTAATCCACCACGAAAGCCCCAGTGCTGGTTGGTGGATGTCACATGTCTTCGAATTTTTGGTTCTAGGACATGCCGGTTTCCTAACGATATTTCTTTCACCGTTTCAAGAGCAGTGGTGATGAAATAATTTACACAAAGTAAAGCGCCTGTCAGGGTTCGAACCCACGACCGACCGACCGACTCGTAAGTCGCGGCCGTTACCACTGGGCCACCACTGCTCTCAAATGATAGTGTATGTGTGTGAATGCCTAAAAAAATCACGCTGTTGGATGTTCCGTTTTCGGTACTGGAAATCCAACAACGCGCTTTTATCTAGGCATTCAATTAGGTATCGCCTAGTGCACCTAAGTGGAAAAGGGCATAAAATTGTCAGCCAAGTGTGACTAATAACTGCAAGCATTTTCTATTAAGATCGCCGCCCTAGAGCAGGACATAGCGACCTTATTGGTGATGTTCTTCAAAAAGTTCAGGTGCGTAGTACTCGCAACCGGCGTGCGTGTACGACCAGATATATGAACGTAAACGAGGCAAAAGGAGTTTGTAAGGATACTTAGTATCAGGTGGTGTTCTGTAGTTTCTGCCTACCCCCATGTGAAGAAGGCGTTAGTTTATGTATGTACTCTATGTCACTTGATGTTTTTACTTTTTACCGACCTTCACTTATTATTATTTCTTTATTACAATAGTCATTCGTCTTTAAGTAACCGTCATGGATAATTAAAGGTAAATGAGCAAAAGGTGTATGTACTTAACTTTTTATTTAGCCTGCCATATATAATATAATTACTTTAGAGGAGGGGGAGCTCGTGGCTAAGTAATAACAGCCGTATAGATCGATCCATTAGGCTAAGCTACGCTTGCCGGGGTTGGTCTGTGGATGGGAGACCATCTTTACATACCGAGACTTCTCCGTGGCCGTTGGTCCCGGCTGTCATTCGGATCTTTGACAGTCGTTACGGGTCGTCAGAAGCCCGAAAGTCTGACAACCAGTCTTACCAAGGGGTATCGTATTACCCAGTAACTGGGTTGTGGAGGTCAGATAGGCAGTCGTTCCATATAAAATACTGGTATTCAGCTGCATCCGGTTAGACTAGAAGCTAACCCTAACATATTTGGGAAAAGGCTAGGCAGATTGATTGATATATTATAATTACTTTAAAAAAAAGGTAATTAAAAAAACTAAAAAACCCGACTGCGGTAAAAAACTGAAAAGCTAAAAACAAGCCCATTTTAAATTAAATAAAAGTTGGAAGCAGGCGGGACCCATTTTATTTAATTTAAAATGGGCTTGTTTTTAGCTTTTCAGTTTTTTACCGCAGTCGGGTTTTTTAGTTTTCTTAATTACCTTTTTTTATTTACAGCTTTTTAGTTTACAAATGTGAAAGATTTCACAAGGAGTTTTGGTCGTGAGAGTAAGTTTTTTGGATCAAGTGCACAAAAACGTGTTTTTTTTACGATTTGTCACTTTGCATTACTTTTAACTATATAAGTTGCATATACACTTCTGGACACATCTATTGGCCCACCTTAGAGTTTAGGTTTCGATGGCCCCTACCGAAATATGATTGCTAGATTGAACAAAAACTGTTGATGCAGTTTTAAACCTCATACATTTTACCATCTTTTTCGATCGTATTGTTTTAAATTTGAATTCAGAATACCATACGACATGGAGCTACGCCTAACAAGTCGGATATGCGCCTTGTTAAAGGCAATTGATTTTTGAATAAAAAACATGTTTTATCAAATAAAGGTTCAATTTAATAACGCGTGTTGCCTCCATGGGCATCTACCACAGCTCTCATACGATTAGGCATAGAGATTATCAACCGCTCTATGAAATTTTGAGGGATCATCTCCCATTCCTCTTCTATGGCAGTTTTCAACTCCTGCATCGTCTGGGCAACTGGCTGACGAGCCCTAACACGTCTTTTTAGCTCGTCCCACATGTGCTCAATGGGGTTCATGTCTGGGCTTCTGGCTGGCCAGTCCATAACTGTGATGTTCACATCCCGAAGATATTCCCTGACGATGCCGGCCGCATGGGCTCTTGCATTATCATGCATAAAAAGGAAATTTGGGCCCACATAGTCCGCGTATGGTATCACGTGAGGTTCTAAGCACTCACGAATGTACCTTTCAGCATTTAATGTTGGCAGCCGTGGTCCTGTAACAACCTCAAGTTGAGTTTTGCCGCTCGCGGATATACCGCCCCAGACAGTCCATGAGCCACCGCCATAAGCAACCCTCTCTTCAAAGCAGCATTGTGCGAAACCCCCTTACCCCCTCCCTTACGTCGGTAGACCTTCTTCCTTCCATCATTGCCATGTAACACAATTTTAGACTCATCAGAAAAGAGTACACGGCTCCAATCTTGCTGTGTCCAATTTAAATGACTGCGTGCGAAATGAAGGCGCGCTGTTCGGTGGGCTCGCGTTAGTTTGGGGCCATTAGCTGGCTTGTGTGGTACCATATCGCGTTCTTTTAACCTTCTCCGAACAGTTCGAGCGCTCACAGATACTCCGTGGAAGTCGCGAAGTTGGTTTTGTATCTCAATGGAGGTAAGGTGACGATTTCTCAAGCTGGTCGTCACGATGAATCGATCCTGCCTTTCAGTTGTGACCCGAGATCGTGGCCTTCCTTGGCGACGAACAAAGCCGCCAGTCTCTAGGTACCTCCGATAAACATTTCGGACCGCAGATCGACTTAAATTAAGTTGAGCACTCACGTTTCTTTGGCTGTGTCCGGCCTGAATAAGTGCCACAGCTTGGGCGGCGACTTCAGGTGAAGTATCCATAGATTATTGATAGAACCTCACCTTAATGTTAAGAATAAGTAATGTTTGTTGCAAAACCAAAGATATCAATCACTTTTTCAAGAATTAAATCCAAGTAAACCAATAAAACCAAGTTTTCATAGTATTCGATTGTTTGATATCAACAAACAGGCTCCAAATTGTCTTTTGTTTCTTTAAATTCTGTGTTCGAAATTCAAAAAAAGACTATTGAATGAAATTGTGAATGTGCCAGGTTCAAAACTGCATAAAAAGTTTATGCTCGACCTAATATAAAATTTTAGCTAGGACCAAACGAAACTGAAAATACAAGGTGGGCCAAAAGATGTGTCCAGAAGTGTATTTTCGTAATCACCTTTTAAAACCCTTCATTTTGATATCCCACTCGATGGTATTAGAAGAAAAAAAAATTTCAATTTCCACAATATGGCACCCCAAATCCGCCATTTTACTTTGTTTTTTATTTTAATGTAGCCAGTGACACTCGCGCTACCAAGACAAATCTAAAGACGTATAATTTATCCAAATCCGTTCATCCGTTTAGGAGTTACGAGGGAACAAAGAAACGGACATACATACATACAGGTCAAACACAAAGATAAATGAACATACATACATAAACTCGCGTCTTCTTACCATGGGGGTAGGCAGAAACTACAGACCACAACACACACACACACACATACACACACACACACACACACAGAGCAAATGGCTACGATCCTTACATACTCCTTTTGCCTCGTTTACGTTCATACATGTGGTCATACACGCAAAAATAAATGAAATTGGTATGAAAAGCAAAATTAAAGGCTCTCGTAGACAGGCGCGACCCGACTGGTAGAACAATTTTAATGAAGTTTTCATAGAAATTGTTCCATTAGAGCCGCGTCGCGCTGTTGCGTCGCACCTTAACAGTAGAAGGAAGGTAGCAGGAGCCTTAACAGTAGAAGAACCTGTGTTTATTTGCAAAGAATTGCCAAGCTAGACTCCATCGTCCACTATCTTGGTGCGACTGACAGATTTCATCAAAAGTTTTCTGAATCGTTCAAACTGCTATTATTATTGTAAACCTCCTTTCAGGGATCTTCTTTTCATCTTTCAATAAGAGACCAAGTCTGAGGCGTAGTACTGCTTACCTGTGCTACACATATGTTATCACATTTGATTCCGCAGTATTTGTTGAACAACAAAGCCGTCCCGAGTCCCGAATAGCAATCACTACACATATTCGGCTTTCATTCATCTCGTGCCGTGCCGATCGACAACCTTCGTTCGGCATCTACCGTTGCTGAATCATGATCGGCTCGGCTCGGCACAAATCGAGCTAAGCCGGATTTTCCCGAACTTATCCGATTGTGCCACCCGGCTCTGCCGAATAATGCCGAGCCGACGTGCGACGACTGTGTAGTACCTCTAAAATACACTCCTGGAAGGATGCTAAATGAGTTCGAAGTTAGCCGGTTTCCAGAATATGCTATCGTTCTGGAAAACCCAATTATTAGGTCTTTACCTATGAAATTGCCGTTCTGCAGTACTGGCCATTTCAAATCAAAATAATTTTTGTTTGGCTAAGAATTCTAATTTCAAATTAATTTTATTTTAAAAACATGGATTTTTTTTCCAAAAGTAGTCATTTGTTTATTGATTAGTGTTACATTTTCATCGCATTTCAATCTTTTTCGTCATCATGGATACGTTAAAAATTCGAGTAATTATGGAATATGAGTAGGTACCGTCGTGGCAGCAACGCGGCACAAGCGGCACGCAACATCAACGACGTTTACGGAGCTAACACTACAAACCAACGCACCACTTGTTATTGGTTTGCTCGCTTCCGTTCTGGATATTTCGACCTGAAAAATGAACCTCGCGGTCGTCCGAAGACTTTGGTCGACAATGACGAATTAAAGGCGATTGTGGAAGCTGATGATACACAATCTACGGCTGAATTAGCAGCAGCTTTCGACGTTAGCGTCAAAACAATATTGGTCCATTTGCGTCAAATTGGCAAGGTAAAAAAGCTTGACAAATGGGTGCCCCACGAACTCAATGATCGCCAGCACGAAGTACGCGTCGAGACGTGCCTTGCACTGCTCAACAGACACACAAATGAAGGAATTTTGAACCGCATTGTTACCTGCGATGAAAAATGGATTCTGTTTGATAACCGCAAGCGCTCAGCAAGTTGGTTGGATCCTGGTTCAGCACCTAAACAATGCCCTAAACGAAAACTTACCCCTAGAAAAGTGATGGTCACTGTTTGGTGGTCTAGCGCCGGTGTGATTCATCACAGCTTCTTACCAAACGGGGTGAGCATTACTTCAGATATGTACTGTGAAGAACTGAACACAATGATGGAGAAGCTGGCACATCTCCAACCAGCATTGGTCAATCGCTCGTCTCCGCTGCTCCTGCACGACAATGCGCGACCTCATACTGCACAGCAGACGGTCTCCAAGTTGCAAGAACTGGGGTTGGAAGCTCTCCGTCATCCGCCCTACTCACCTGACCTTGCGCCTACAGACTACTACTTTTTCCAGAATTTGGATAACTTCTTGTCGGGAAAAAAATTCAATACCCGAGAGGCAGTACAAAATGCCTTTGAAGAATTTGTTGCCTCCCGTCCAGCTGATTTCTTTAAGAAGGGCATCAATAAACTGCCACTGCGTTGGCAAAGATGCATTGATTGCATGGGTGATTACTTCGATTAATACAAATAAAAAATGCATGAAAAAAATTCGTTTCAATTTTTTCCTACAAAACGGCAATTTCATAGGTAAAGACCTATTATATGGCTAATGTCACAACTCAACTCGCAATACCAACCAAATAACAAACATCAATAGAACCAACATAAAAATAAATTGGATATCACCAACACCGTGGCTCGGTGAAGGTCAGTCATAGTGCAAAAAACGTTTCATTATGTGCTTGATAATAGATCTGCGGCCATTGTTGTATGCTGATAAGGTTTTGTTCATACGTGTAGATGGATCGCGACATGCGACAGCTGGTAGTCGGTGTGGCAATGTTAGATATGCCTGCAATCTTTCCTACCATTTATTTTACTTTAGCGTCCAAGAAGTATTGCATTTTTTCGTCTACGGTTGTCTGTAATTTCATTCGTGGGATCTTTGACAGTCGTTACGGGTCGTCAGAAGCCCGAGAGTCTGACAACCAGTCTTACCAAGGGGTACCGTATTACCCAGTTATTGGGTTGTGGAGGTCAGATAGGAGTTGCTCCATGTAAAATACTGGTATTCAGCTGCATCCGGTTAGACTGGAAGCCGACCCCAACATAGTTGGGAAAAGGCTAGGCAGATGATGTTGGTTGCCTGTAACTCCATAGGCGTGCTTATGTAAAAGGAAAATAATGGTCATTTATTTTACTTTAGCGTCCATGAAGTAATATGACTATATTTTTTTGAATGAAGTATATTTTTCGTCTAACCTGTCAATAAATAAGGAACTTTATTGGCGTGCTTATGTCAAAAGTAAAATAAATGGTCGGAGGTCTATTTTAAAGTTATAAACAAAGTCAGGGTTTTTAAAACTAAATTTCAATCATTACAATCGGTTTAATCTTGCGCAGGTTATGTAATTTTCGGCAATTTTATTATTATTTATTAAGTTTTTTATGAGCCTAGTCTCAGGAGGCTGAAATAATTGTCTCAATTATGTTCGTATTTTTTCGTAATTTCCCGCGAATGGCCTCGTTAAAAATATTTAAAAATGATCTATCGTCCATACCTTCGCCATTGTTACAATAATAACGTTTTGTTCACGCGTGGCGACAGTGTTTAACGACTTTATTTGCATTAAGTGATCACCGTATAAACATCGCATACGTAATGAAATCAGCTGCTCAACGTGTGTTTAAGTTGTAGGATTAAATTATTTATTAATTCATGAATCAGTAATTTATCAATGACCCTGTTTACTATGCAACATTTTACCTGAGAACAAACATTTGTAATCAGATTACACTAAGTACAATCTTTTAAGTTCCATCCACACATATCATCAGGGCCGTGCTCGGGACCGACGGACCGGGTTCCGTCAGGGGCTCAAAAAAATATCGGTGTGTACCTACATACATTTTATATGAACTCGTTCACTTCCGTGTCCGGGCCGGCGACGACGGAGCTTCAGTGCCAGCCCTGGCTGCAACGGCCCTGATATGTGGGGATATAAGTTTATTAAGCAATTTACATCCATAATCAAGATAAATAAAGTTGTAACATACATACTTACATAAACTGACGCCTTCCCATGGGGGTAGGCAGTACCTACAGAACGCAACCTGCTACGATCCTTACAAACTCCTTTTGCCTCGTTTCCGTTCATACATCTGGTCATACGCACGCCGGTTGCGAATACTACGCACCTAACCTATCTGAAGAACAACACCAATAAGGTCACTATAATTATGTCTTCCTAGGGCGTCCCTTCCCGGTGTTTCCACTAACAAATGCCAGTCACAGTGCCTTGTAAATACCTTTAATTATGTATGTTGATATTGGCCTTTAAACAATTTTCTTTTCCTAGTATCGTTGTTTACAATATCCTACAGATTGTCTCCTGTATGATCAGTGAAAGACTGATATGTCCCATCAACCAGAATGCCCCAAATGTGCGTTCATCTGCACCCTTGACGCTCTGAACAACGCCTCTGACGCCGCAATAAACATGGCCACCTATTGGGCCCAAACAGTAGTTAGCAACAAAGTTTTACTTATCGTCGAAACGAAAAAAAGAAGTGAAAATTAGGACTTCTGCACCTCTTCCTCCCTCTTCCTCCTCTTCTGCTTCTGCTTCTTCTTCATCATCAAGTGTTGGAAGGTAGTGAGAAGTAATAACGTGACCTAGTTTAGACTGGAAACTAAGGGATTATTCTAATTAGTATGAAAACTGCGCGAGAAAGGGATTTTTTTGTCATCGACTCCTCGATGTCTCATTACCAGGATCCTGTGGTCACTAGCAAAGCCAGATGTATTAATTAATACCATCCTATTATTGTCCCACTGCAGGGCAAAGGCCTCTTCTCATGCCCAAAAGGCGCGAGCATTGATCACCACGCTTGCTCAAGACGGGTTGGCGATTTCAAACTTATATTCGGGTTAGAGAAGTCTTTATTATTTCCAATAAGAATTTTTTTTTTTTTTTTTTTTGTATGAGTACGACTACCGCGGACTTGGTGGTCCGCGCCTTTTTTATTGTTGTATTTTATTTGTGTTTTTTTTTAATCTATGGTACAATCATAAACTCCTCTCTCGGACACTTACTCTAATCTTAAAATCTACGTGAATCCATCCATTTTTCATATAATTTTTTTTTTCCCATACATATACACATGCTCATGATTATATATATATCAATAACGTACGTGTATATATATATATATATATATATATATATATATA
This sequence comes from Cosmia pyralina, assembly GCA_946251885.1. Classification (NCBI taxonomy): domain Eukaryota; kingdom Metazoa; phylum Arthropoda; class Insecta; order Lepidoptera; family Noctuidae; genus Cosmia; species Cosmia pyralina. The sequence goes on along the minus strand of OX276342.1, from coordinate 14,852,811 downwards.
TATATATACAGGGTGTCTGTATTCGGACTGGCGAAAATTAAGGGTGTGGTACAGACGATCAAACTGAACAACTTTCTCCCGGGGACCAACATCGTAATCGTGAAAAAAAAAAACAGTCATCCCATACAAAACTTCAATACCTACTCGGCCAAATGTATGGGACGACTGATTTTTTTTTCACGATTACGATGTTGGTCCCCGGGAGAAAGTTGTTCAGTTTGATCGTCTGTACCACCCCCTTAATTTTCGCTAGTCCGAATACAGACACCCTATATATATATATATATATATAATATATATATATTTCCATGCAATTTTTTTTTTTTTTCACAGGTTTTTACAATTTATTACTATCATATATGTTATCTTATTACTACGTTATTATCCATAAGAAATTTCACTTACATGAGAAATATTTAACAATTTTGTAAACATAATTGAGTTAACGTGTACACAGTTTTGGCAAAAAAATTACAACATACAAAATATTCTAAAAGTGTATATTAACTATAAGTCTAGGTTTCCTCACGATGTTTTCCTTCACCGATGTCAGTAATCTCCAAGATATACTCCGAGAGTACATATGAATTGAAAAAGTCGTAGGATACTTTCTCGGATTTGAACCCACAACCTCGTGCACGAGAGACGAGAACTTAACCATTGGGCCATCACGACGATTATAAGCAAAGACATAGAAATCAAGATCTCAAGTTCCGTTTGGTAACGGTACCCTGAAAAATATAACTTCAAGGAATCCACTGCTGTAATGAATGACTCGTTTAGCTATGAAATTATAACATGTCAACGTATGAAGGCATAAAGTGTTGTCTGATTGTGTGTGCACGTTGGGTATGGTTCTATAAACCATTAAGTACTACGAGTATTGTTTGCGTCTTTCTGATGGTTCCTTTTACATTTGCCAAAGAGTTACCGCGTTTGCTTGGAGCTAGACGAAAGATTTTCATGTTTTCCTTAGTTTAAATGCGAAAATAAGTTAGTTTTATTGTGCTTAATGATATAAATTATGGTGTTTGTGTATGATTTGTTGTTATAAAGATGGCTGCTCTTTGAAGGCAGAGGATTCAAACTGTTTAGGGTGGGTTTTTTTTGTAATCTGAAAATATGATTGGATATGAGTGTAAGAAAAAGAAAATATTTAGCTTGCCTTTGTAAGAATTTGAAGGTCTACTACCAAGTCTTTGAAATTTTTTGTTGTTTGTTAGAAAATTAAGAAAACAATTACATAAGCCCAATCCGATTCATTGAATGCCCTGAGAATTTTGAAACGTGAACCTCAATCAATATTGATTTTATGCTAAATACACACACAGACCACTATATTTTATTTTTCTTGTATTCAGTTGCACATAAATGCAGTCATTGGTAGATCATAATTAGAGCATTATTCAATTTATTTTAATGGGTTCTCCGCCAGACGAACAAGTCTTCCAGACAGTTTTATCGAAGTCTAGGTTGTGAATCATAGCTCAAAATTGAGTAGTTGTGGGTTTTTTTAGGATGTTTAAAATTCATCTAAAAATCTAAAAAAAAATTATTATGAAATTGTGTTTATTCATATTTTTTAAAAAATAATTAAGGAGTCGATATTTCCTCTCTGACTACCCACGAGAACGAATGGCGAAACAAACTCAGGGGTCAGTCTCTTTTTAACGTCCATACACACTGTTTAATCATAAAACAATAATTATTAATTATCACCTTACATTATCATTATTAATGCAAGCATAATGTTGCTTAAAAAGTTTATTAATAATTATTGCTTTAAGATTTAACAATATTCTGTGTAATGTCTGGACGTTCAAAAGAGACTTTGGCTTTGATTTTGTTTCACCATATTTTCTTATTGAAGATTTTAATACAAAAGCATTAATTCTAGTTGCTAACTGTGATAAACTGTTTTTGTAAGTAGATATTTACCTAATTTATTATCAACTGTAGGTATTAATTCAATTAGTAGGAATATACGGTCTGAACTTGATTTACTTAGTCATTTACGAGTGGAAATCAGTTTTAATTTAATGATATTTTATCCTGTAGTGTGTCCATGAAATCGTTTTTAATGGTTCAAGTAGTCTTCCTGAGATAGTCCACTCAGTCAGTGTGGTTACTATGCAATGGTTGTGATTACTTTTAAAAATTGTTGTTGATAATTATCCCTGTTGACTTTGCGTATGTCCTTTATACTCTTTCCAACCATTTATTTTAGTGTTGACATAAGCACGCCTATGAAGTTCCTTATTTACTGACTGGCAACCAATCAACCATAGACGAAAAAATGCAATACTTCATGGACGCTTAAGTGAAATAAATGGTTGGAAAGATCATAGGTTTAAATCTATCGGTCTTAACCACCTACGCGCCCAACGCACGAAAGTTACCAGTTTCGTAAACCGGTTGACACTTATAACTAGTAAAACATCCCACAAAATATAACTAACAATATTCGTTATACTTTGGTTACTCAATCCCACAAAAAACTAGACTAAAGAGTATCCTATGGTTTGTGTCCCTAGAATTCATGGATTGTAATGTAAAACCGCAAGTTATTACTACTTATAAACGTGTTATTACTAGAGTCACCACTTATAAGCGTTTACTAGAGACTGTCCTATAAATATCGGCCTAAATTATGTTGAGCTTTGCCCTCCTTATATCGTTGATTGCTGCCCACTCGTCTATAATGAGTTGTGATATTTGCGCGATGTGTCTATTTTTTACCTGGTAACAGACTATACAAAGCGATTCGCAGAAAAAAACTAAGCAACATAAATCATAATCAATTCTATGAAAACAACTTAGGAAGTTAAAAATAAATCAGTGCTTAGAGTGTTTCTTTAATTCGGAATCGTATATTACCTGTATTTAAGCGAGTGTCGCAAATTTATAAAAGTTTTATTAAACAAGTACGTAGAAGTTTCCAAATTAGAAGCGTTTCAGGTTTGTAAAAATATTACAATTATAAAAATGCAAGTGATTTGCAGGTATACACTACTTCCTCGAAGGATTTTATTTCACCCTATTACAACACTGAACTCCTACAAACCTTCGTCTCATTAATATAACATTTGTATATGTTCACATTTATATAACATAGCGTTTGTTTTAAAAACTAAAATATGTGGGAAGTGTGAAAATTAAATATTTCATGCTTTATCGTACCTATTTAGCCGCACAAGTTTCCATGATATCATCATGCGACGACCGTGACGAGTTTACTCAGAAATTACAGTGTATTTTTACTTACATGTCTTATATGGTAAACAAACACTTGAATTTAATCATCAATAATACACTCTCAAGTTGGGTATCGTTGGGTATCTTTGTAAGAAACACATACGGTATAAATAACATCAAAAACTGCTTCAAATTAACCCTTGCTTTAGTACCCTCATTTATTACATTAATTTTTCACTCTCATATTTTGTTTACCAAAATAAGACACTCAAAGAAAAATACACCTTACATAATATGTTATTGAAATTAGCACGAAGGTAAAACCAGAATTGCTTAAAGTTTATGTCAAGAGCGTACAATATTCGGGTTGCTTTTTGCCAAAGTAACAGCTAGTACGTCTCACGTTAAACTAAAATGATGGTGTCACTAGCATTACATCACAACTTACGAAGACGATTTAGCTTCATTCAAACTTGACTTTTGTGATAGGTAGCTGTGACAGTGACACAGTTTTGTAAATACGCGCAAAAAATACTCTTATTTCTGAGTGATATTTAACGAAATACAGTTATTATTTCAGTTGGTATAGTGCATATTTTTCTATAATAACACTCGTATCAATAGTGATGACTCATTTTAGATACAGCGTGAAGTGATTGCTACTAGTATGTGATAATAAATGTTTGAGACCTGGATCGCAGTGTGTGCTTCGTATGGTGTATACCTGGCTTTTAGTGGGCGTTATGTGGATTTAAATGATGATGGTAAAAAGTACATACCTTTAGTACATAATGTTTATGGGAACAATAATATACTTGAACTTCTTCCTACGTATAACGTTCGTATTATAGCTGTTTGATGCTCGGTTCAATGTGTTCTTAACCGGAGTTTATATATTCCTTCCTTATTGGTTCCATAAGATAACACATCGTATTTCTGAAAAATTCAGAAAGAACTTGGCTAAACTCTCAATAGTTATTAATTTGAAAAAGTAAAAAGTAAGCACATTACTTTGTCAAATTAATAACTATTGTGAGTTTATCTGAGCACCTCAAAAACAGGGATAAGTAAGTGTGAAAAACGTAGAAAATACTGAAATTCAGTTTCAAGTCTTTGCAAAATCCTTGTAAGAAAATCAAGTTTGGCGGATTTTATTCTATTGCTTTTAGATGGGAACTAGCCTAATTTTTTTTAAATTAATAAATTTGTATTTCTTTTCTTGGCTGTTTAAACGTGAGGCTCCCGCAGACAGGGGCGACTCGACTAACGCGATTCTGGTAGAACAATGTCAATGAAGTTTTCATAGAAATTGTACTACTAGAGTCGCGTCGCGCCTGTCTGCAGGAACCTTTACTGTGAATAAGCGTTTAAATTAGCTACGTTCAATCATAAATGTCATAAATGATTTGTTTACTAAATATGCACGAGTGGAGAATAAAGGCTATTTAGATTTACTATATTGTCATAGTATAGTTTTCCTTCCTCATTTTGGCCTTTATTCAGAGAGCATTTAAGGTGATATATATCTATAGCTGTAATTACAAATTGTTCTACAGGTGTATCAGAAAGGTGTGGTCAAATTAAAGGGTGTGGTACAGACCATCAACCTGAACAGCTGTCTCTATGGGACCAACATAATCAGCCGGCCCACACATTTTGGTCGAGTACGTAGTGAAGTTTTGTATGGGACAGTTGATAATCTTTTCGCGATCTCGATGTTGGCTCCATGGAGAAAGTTGTTAAGTTTGATGGTCTGTAGTTCTGTACCCAATGACTATATAATTCTCTTTGTCTGTACCACACCTTTTTACCCTGTATTATTTATGTTACTTTTGACAGAAAACCTAAACTCGATTTGAAGGATATTTCAAGTCAATCAATCTGCCTAGCCTTTTCCCAACTATGTTAGGGTGGGCTTCCAGTCTGACCGGATGCAGCTGAATACTAATATTTTACATGGAGCGACTGCCTATCTGACCTCCACAACCCAGTAACTGGGTAATACGATACCCTTCGGTAAGACTGGTTGTCAGACTTTCGGGCTTCTGATAACCCGTAACGACTGTCCACGAATCCACGAATGACCACCGGGACCAACGGCTTAACGTGCTTTCCGAGGCACGGAGGAGTCTCGGTATGTAAAGATGGTCACCCATCCACGGACCAACCCCGGCAAGCGGAGCTTAACCTGATGAATCGACTCGTGCGGCTGTTATTACTTAGCCACGAGCTCCTCAAAGATTTCATGAACTAGGAAAATGATTATACTAAGTACTCTAACTGCCGCTCTCAGGGACGTTTTAAAAATAATCATAATATCACGCTTTGTTTCCCCGAAGGAAGGAGCTCGTGGCTAAGTAATAACAGCCGCACGGGTTGATCCATCAGGCTAATCTACGCCTGCCGGCGTTGACCCGTGGATGGGTGACCATCTTTACATACCGAGACTCCTCCGTCCAGCGGAAAGCACGTTAAGCCGTTTGTCCCGGCTGTCATTTGCCAGTTATCCTGTTGCTTATTGCTGTTAATAAAAATAATATAAATAATCGTGAACGGGCGCCGTCAGTTGGGACTGGTCGTGTCTTAGCTGCCATGGCTTATTTTTAATTTTAATATTTAATTGTTTTAGTTTTTATCTTTTTATTACGGACGCTTTTTAACGTGCACCTCTTTCTACATTGTTCTCACATGTATATTTTCAACATGAACGATGTAACCAATATTTTGTAAAAATATTATGAAAAGAGTGTCCGTGGAGTTTCTTGCCCGTTCTTCTCCATAGGGATCTACTACGCTTTGGAATAGGCAACTAGCTTCATCTTTCTGACTGACCGACCCATTGACAATTCAAAAGTGCCTGTAATTGGTTTATTTGAAATAAATGCTTTGAGTTTGAGTTTAATCATTTCTATTTATATCAGAAATAATCTTTCATAGCTGTCATTATCACTAATCATCTGTACAATAATCTCACACAAGGCCAGGGCATTGCCCTACATGACCATGAATGGTATTCAATCACTTTTTTTTTTTGTTTTATTTATACAATAGACGACCGAATAGTCTTTGACAGTGTTTTGTACCAAAAGTTGGAGCGTTTTCGCACAGCATCCGATCCGAATCCGAATTCAAGATTCAAACCGAATTGGGAATGTTTTAAATTCGGACGGACATAATTCGGATCTAGTGCGCAACCCCTAAACAAATAGTAGGTACTTCTGACCTACTATTCGCAGATTCTAATCGATTCTAATAAATAATTTTTCTAGTTAGGTAATTTACCGTTGGTTGCTTTCATGGATAAAAAATTAAAATATGACTAGGTACAGTCGACAGCACTACAGTGGTGACTTTATTTTTACATTAACAGCCGTTGTGTCGTCGTAGCAGTAAGGGCGGTTTTCGTAGTGCAAGTGTTACCACACTTACCACTACTTGAGGTTTACTGTAAAAAAAACGTAACCTTCAAATGGGGATTTCTCGTAACTAACAAAGCGTGAAGCATTTACAGTGCTATTAATTTTTTTACACTGTTGTTATTTCACCTTTTTCAGAGGAGCTCGTGGCTAAAGTAATAACAGCCGCACGGGTCGATCCATCAGGCTAATCTACGCCTACCGGGTTTGGTCCGTGGATGGGTGACCATCTTTACATATTGGGACGCCTCTGTGCCTCGGAAAGTACGTTAAGCCGTTGGTCGCGACTGTCATTCGTGGATCTTTGACAGTCGTTACGGCTCGTCAGAAGCCCGAAAGTCTGATAACGACTTTTACCAAGGGGTGTCGTGTTACCCAGTAACTGGGTTGTGGAGGTCAAATAGGTAGTCGCTCTATGTTATATACTAATATTCAGCTGCATCCAGTTAGACTGGAAGCCGACCCCAACTTAGTTGGGAAAAGGCTAGGCAGATGATGTTACTTCACCTTTTTGAATAACTTCGCCCACTATTAGCCGTCATTGTTAGCTGTGAAAATCATTAAAATAAGGTAAATTGCACGTAAGCCATTTTATGTCGCACACTTGATTTTCAACTCTTATGTGTCTGATGTAAATAATAAAATTAATATTTTTTTAAACTCATGTGATCGACTTTTGTCGCTCACTGCACTGTACATTTTGACCGAAACAATACTTCTTAGAAAAAAAAAATTTCAGTTGAATTTTTCCAATTTTACATCAATTTAAACTGGCTCCTATCAGTAAAATAATTAAATTAGGGACAGTTAAATTCATTGGTTTCAATGACTTTTTAAGTTAGATCTTCCAAGACAATTTTATGTGTGATCTTGGAATAAATATTTGTTAAACTACACTACACGTATAGGTACTCGTACAAGGTATAACTTACCTACACTAATAACACACAACCGCGTAAGGGGTCATTGTACTCATCATTATGAACAACTTTTACCTTGGGACCAAACTGAAATCGCGAAAAAAATCTGCTGTTCCCTACATTATGTTTGCATAACTCGTCAAAATGTAGGAACAGCAGATTATTATTTAAGAGGTTTTTGCGTTATTTAAGCTAAACCTTGTATAATGTAGTTGTATAAAATTGTCGCTTCTAGTAATTACTCATGATTTCTAAGCAAGTGTTAAAATGTCACGTGTCATCACCAATCGCGTTGATTAATTTGTATCTTGCCTCATCGACGCTTTTAGTAGGGTAACACGTAAAGTGATAACATGAGCGTGACCACACCGAGTCATTCCTGCGGGGAAATTGCGTAACACACTTACAGTAGCAATGGCTTTCATTTTGACAGTTCAACAACATTCATTGCGTTATTTACGTTGTTGAGCAAACAAATTTTTCGAACATATGAAGCAATGGATTGGCAATATCCTTCAAAATCATTCCTTCAAATAATTAAAACAAAGTAAAGTGCCTGTCTGGGTTCGGTTGCGGCGGTTACCACTGCTCTCGAATAAAGCCTAGACAGAAGTAGTCTTTGCAGGCTGAAAAAATAATCTAATTGACGCCAACATGACACCTAGATTGTACTAGATAAGGAATTAACAATTTAATTCAATTAGCCGTCTTATTCATATAAAGTTACCTGATATCAGTTTCAATTGCCTACAAGTTCAGACAACTCAGGTCTGATCCGTCAAGTTTTACCACGAAGGACAATATTTTGTTATGTTACGGTATTCAGCTGCATCCGGTTAGACTGGAAGCCGACTCCAACATAGTTGGGAAAAGGCTGTTTCTATGAAACAGCAGATTTTTTTTTTTTTATAACCGACGAAAATTTTATGCGCTTAGGGGGTTTAAAATCAAGTGCTGAATTCATGGTTACAGTTTGCGCGTCGATGTCCCTGCCATCCTGTATAAATTCATAAAACTGCGTTATTGTAATCTTTAGTTGAGGCAAAAGGAGTATGTAAGGATTGTAGCAGGTGGCGTTCTGTAGTTTCTGCCTACCCCCATGGGAAGAAGGCGTGAATGTAAAGAATGTAAAGTATGCATGTATGTAACCAACTATTTATTTTACTTTAATCAATTAGTGATGTCCTAATGTGTTACCGATTATATTTTTGTTATGTTTCGCTGCTCCACTCCTGGGCAAAGGCTTCCCTCCACTCCTTCCACTGTTCTCGAGCCCGCGCGTCCTCGTTGCAGTTTTGGCTGAATCTGTCTAGTTCATCCCGCTATCTCCTACGTGGTCTGCCGCGGCCCCGCCTCTGTCTCAGGGCACCACTTCTCTGCTAACTGGTTCCCTGAACGTACACTGATTTCAACTCACCCAATCGCAGTCCACTGCTGGACATAGGCCTCTCCAAGGTTGCGCCACAACACCCTGTCCTCCGCCTTCCGCATCCAGTCTGCCCCAGCCACTTTCTTCAGGTCATCGGTCCATCTAGCTAGGGGGCGTCTCACACTACGCTTACCGATACGCGGTCTCCACTCTAGGACTCGTCTGCTGCACCGGCCATCGGTCCTTCGACAAACATGGCCAGCCCACTGCCACTTCAGTTTGCTTACTTTGAAAGCTACTGATTTAAAGATGACATAATAATATGAGGAATTTCAGTATAGAAAACTTATTTTTCTCTTCTTTTCAAATTTAAACATGTCATAGCTATCATGTTTAAATCAGTATGCATAGTTATTATACAGGATAAGTTTTTAAGCAGTGCGCAAATTTTCTCAGGGTGAACAACCCATGAATATGAACAACTTTTACTAAGGGACCAAACCTGAAATCGCAAAAAAAAAATCTGCTGCTCCCTACATTTTGACGAGGTGTAGATAAATGTACCGTAATGTCGCGAATTCAGAGTTAGTCCTATAGTGAAAATTGTACATATTCATGGGCAGAAAGAACATCCTGTGAAAATTTGCGTACTGCTTAAAAACTTATCCTGTATATTTTGGAACCTAGATATTTTGTGATCCAATAGTTAATAGGCATAAATACGCACTACCTTAAGAATATGTTTGATTTACAAATTATTTTGGTATTTCGTTTGTATGAACTACGCATGCTCCGGGGGGCCTCTTAAGCCAATAAAGACTTGTACATCTCAGTTATAATGTCTTAATTAACTTATCTTTGGTAGGCCATCACGTTACATAAATAACGAAAAAATTTGTCTTGAATCATTACTGTAAGTACCAACACCACGTACCAAGACATCCACATCTGGACATATGCCTCGCAACATTATCTTCTGCATATTCTAAACCCCATGCTTGTGTCCCCAGAAGGCAGTAGATGGAAGGACTGGCTCCTCGCCTCTCTGCTCCTGGGCGCCGTGGTGGGCGGATGGGCGGCGCTGCGGGCGGGACGCGCCAGCCGTCACCAGGTCCAGCGAATGTTGCGCGACATGGAACAGCTCCGGAAGGCGGAGATCGCGCTGAACGATATGCAGAAGGAACTGGAGAAAGCGCGTTTGGAACAGGTCAGTTGGTAACTTTAGTTTATAGGTATGGCTGAGCAAAGACCGATGTGATGAAAAGGTCATGTATGTAGTAGTAAAATAGGTACGAAATTATCGAAAATTCTTGCGTATTACAAGATTCCTGGCGAAGTTTTTGCTAATCAATATTTTCCTTCAATAAATACACGTTTGCCACAGTCGGCTAGTAAAATAAAAATTTCGTATTTCTGTTGTATCGATATAAAACTGAATTATTTAGCCCTTTTCTCTTGCTTAGTGAAATATTGGAACCAAAGGAACCACTAAAAATAACTAGACCAATCGCAAATCATCATCTGCCTAGCCTTTTCCCAACTATGTTGGGGTCGGTTTCCAGTCTTACCGGATGCAGCTGAATACCATTATTTTACATGGAGCGACTGCCTATCTGACCTCCACAACCCAGTAACTGGGTAATACGATACCCCTTGGTAAGACTGGTTGTCATACTTTCGGGCTTCTGACGACCCGTAATGACTGTCAAAGATCCACGAATGACTGCCGGGACCAACGGCTTAACGTGCTTTCCGAGGCACGGAGGTGTCTCGGTATGTAAAGATGGTCACCCATCCACGGACCAACCCCGGCAAGCGTAGCTTAACCTGGTCGATCGACCCAAGCGGCTGTTATTACTTAGCCACGAGCTCCTCCTCCTCCTAGACCAATCGCAAATACAGACAGTATTTGCGATTGGTCTAGTTTTTACCCGACTGCGGCGAAGCCCAAAAGGAGGGTTATGTGTTTGACCTGTACGTATGTAAGTATGTATGCATGTGTGTATGTCCGTTTCTTTGTTCCCTCGTAACGCCTAAACGAATGAACTGATTTGGATAAATTATACGTCTTTACATTTGTCTTGGTAGCGCGAGTGTCACTAGCTACATTAAAATCAAAAACAATGTAAAATGGCGGATTTGGGGTGCCATATTGTGAAGTTCGAATTTTTTTTTTTCTTCTAAATCTGTCGAGTGGGATATCAAAATGAAGGGTTTTAAAAGGTGATTACAAAAATATATGAAACTTATATGGCTAAAAATAAGTGACAAATCGAAAAAACAAGTAAAAAAAAAGACTTGGCTATTTTTGTGCACTTGATCCAAAAAGCTTTTAAATAACTCTCACGACCAAAACTCCTTGCAAGAACTAAATCGTCTGCGAAATCTTTCACATTTGTAAACTAAAAAACTGGAAATAAAAAATTGTAATTAAAAAAACAAAAAAACCCGACTACGGTAAAAAAAACCGGCCAAGTGCGTGTCGGAACACGCACAATGAAGGGTTTCGTAATTGAAAAGATTTTTCCCAATAAAAAAAGTGAAAGCCGACTTCAAAAACCAAAAATGAATAAAATAACTTTCTTAAAAAACTTAACAGCTTCTGAAGTCGGTGCCAAGCTAAAGTGCATTGAAGGACTAAAGACACCGTCTTCAGAGGCTGTTAAATGTTTTAAGAAAGTTATTTTATTAATTTTTTAACCGACTTAAAAAAAAAATATGTCATAAAACTACAAATTAACAATTTTCGGACTTTTTCCTTTACTTGTGCTGGGAGACCTTGCTTCTTGCCAAATTTCATTATTCTAGGTCAACGGGAAGTACCCTATACGTTTTAATTTACTTGCGATAGTTGCGAGTTTCAAAAAGTGTCGCAAAATGGCCGTATTTTTTTATTGCGTTGACTTACAAGCTTGATTTTATCAGAACTCTAAGGGACTCTAAACTTACGTATTCGATATTAATTTCAACTTGATATCTCCACGCGTCCTTGAGAAAAAGGATCTTGACAGACAGACAAACTTAATTTTTTTTATGCGATAGAATTACAAATTAACATTTTTCAAACTTTTTCCTTTACTTGTGCAGTAAGACCTTGCTTCTTGCCAAATTTCATTATTCTAGGTCAATGGGAAGTACCCTATAGGTTTTGATTTACTTGTGAGTATCAAAATATGTCGCATAAATGGCCGTATGTTTTTATTGCGTTGACTTAGAAGCTTGAGTTTTTTAGGACTCCAAGACAACATAGACTTACGTATTGGATATTAATTTCAACTTGATACCTCCACGCGTTCATGAGAAAAAGGGTCTTGACAGACAGACAGACATACGGACAACGAAGTGATCCTATAAGGGTTCCGTTTTTTCCTTTTGAGGTACGGAACACTAAAAAAACTGAAAAGCTAAAAACAAGCTCATTTTAAATTAAATAAAAGTTGGAAGCAGGCGGGACCCATTCCATTTTTACCCGACTGCGGCGAAGCCCAGAAGGAGGATTATATGTTTGACCTGTATGTATGCAAGTATGTATGTATGTATTTATTATATTTTCTAACTCAAATGGGTCCCGCCTGCTTCCAACTTTTATTTAAATTAAAAAAGGGGCTTGTTTTTAGCTTTTCAGTTTTCTACCGCAGTCGAGTTTTTTTGTTTTTTTTTTATTACTATTTTTTATTTAGGGTGATAGTTATTCTAAGTCGACCATATAATGCTGCGCGCTATGTAACTTCAGCGAGCGGAGATGACAAAACAAAACTAATGAGTCTAGAGTTCTACACCTTGCGTATAAGGCAGGGGCTCAGTCATTTGCTACAGTCCAGCAAATTTGGACACTTAGCGTCTCACCACCGACACGTTAACGAACTGCTGTTAACTAAATGGTTTACTACGACCTTATTTGTCTCATCAAAATTGCTAAAATTTAACTGCAAAACTTCAGCGCGTCATTGACTAAACATTTATGGCAAAATTGATGAGTTAAAGGGAGTACATGACCTAAAGCGCGGCTACTGTCGGACTACGTAGACAAGAAAGAGAAGCGCAATGAATGACACATTGCTGGTAATTTATTGCAAAATATGAAGCAATTATCTATTTACAAAAAATCTATTGATTGGACTAAAAAATTAAAACATTATTACGTTAGTATGTTGCTTGTAGAATATCTGACAAAAAATCTGAATGATTGCACGTATACTGGATGACTTTTTTTACCGTCTCGAAAAAAATAGGGTATATTAGGTGAACGGAGTAGAAGCGTATGGTATACCGTTTTCTTTTTTTTTTTAATAGCTTAGTCAGAAAAAAATATCTAAGTATCAATAAATACTACAAATTCGTTGTAAACTTTTCATTTTAGAACAATAAAAACATAAATTTTGAAGAAAAATAATAAATTGTTTAAAAATATCGAAATTCAAATCATATGCAACCTGCATTATGATATGAATTTTGATTTTTTTTAATTAAAAAAATTTTGAAGGAAAATAATAAATCCTTTAAAAATATCGAAATTCAAATCATATGCAACCTGCATTATGATTTGAATTTTGATTTTTTTTAATTTAAAAAAAAAAACTAGATATGCCGTAGGCTTCTACCCCTTTCACCGAATATACCCTATTTTTTTCGAGACGGTAAAAAAAGACATCAGTATATATTAGTATGGTTTTTAATCGTTAAAAGAAATTTATAGATGTATGTATCTTCGTGATTTTTTTCTGTTGTATCAAATTAGTTGTATTATGTTTTCAACTCACTATCTAACTAGCATATATCCTGAAGAATATCATATATTTTTCTGATTTTGTTTACTGCAGTAGATCATATACTTTTAGGCATCATAAAATTTTGATGGATTAGTTCAGTTTAAATAAATCTTTAATATTATCTTCTTAACATTTCTAGGAGAACGTGACAACAGAAAAGAAGAATTTGGAGAAGAAACTAAGAGAAGCAGGTGACACACCGCTACTGAACTCAGCGTCATCAGACCTCGAGGTCACACAGCTGAAGGCAGAGATTGAGGTGGGTTTAATATAATCTAAATAAATTATCCCGTGTGGAGGTCGCAAATTATCCAACGGGAACGTACTACTGGGATAAAACGTATCCTATGTCCTAATCCAGGTCTACCCATGTGCCAAATTTCATCCAAATCCGTTCAGCCATTTTAGCATGAAAGCATAACAAACAAACTCACTTTCGCATTTATAATATTAGTAAGGATTATTAAGATATTAAAGCATAACACTGACAGACAAATCACGAAATCTCAGGAACTATCCAGCTGCAGAATGGTTCGGCTTTAACAGGTATAGGTTGGAAGGTGGTGAAATGAAACTGATGTCGGGAACAGCTACCAAACTATATTTTGCTAGCTGTTTCATTTGCTTCCAAGGAAGAATATATATAGGATAATAGGATAGCCTGTAATGTTCTCACTGCTAGGACACAGGCCTCCTCTCCACCACGCGCGCCCATTGTAGATTGGTAGATTATAAGAAATATATGGTCCCAGTTAATCCAATACATGGCATATCCCTGAGCCAAGTGTTGTCCGAATCTAAACTACCGTTTTTGTGTGATGCTTAGCTGATACCAAACATCTGAAAATCTTTGTCAATACCAACTGCACTGCAATCTCTTCACCACCCTTGGTTGACTGGTAGAGAATGCCTAAGGCATTAAGTCCGCCTTTGTACGTTTTGTGTGCGAAAAGGTTAAATAAATAAATAATAAATAAACTGCCATTAATTCAACGTAGAAAATGCGAATAGGTATGTTTGTTCTGGAAGTACATCTATTATATGTTATTTCAGTACAAATCGGTGTGAAATAATGGTGGGACTGCCACCATAATTATACCCCGTTTTCTGCTAATGTGATGACTTGAAGATTTTATTTTGTTTTGCTGCTATTTTGTACGTAGTTTTATAAATAATGGCACTGCATGTTCAGAATATTAACTGTATTACATCAAGCATACTACCATTAAGAACGCTGTTACAAATGGGAATGCCGAAGTGAACATTTTTGCTTCGGTACATTTATTGAGAAAATGTACATATCTAAAATTATATTAGGTTGGGGAAAAAGTCTTTTCGCATTTTATTATGTATGAACTTAAAATAAAATCTCTTTGGCTATACTATTTGTATCTGGCTGGTTTTAGTATCATTGAAAGTTTAAATTTTAAAGAACATAATTCCAAATTCAAATTAGGAAAATGTGTGATTTTCATTTGTTTTTCGTACTGTCAAGATGAGTGAATCTAATGAAGAAATTCGATACATTTTAAAATTTTACTACAAAAAAGGTAAAAATGCAACGCAAGCAGTGAAAAAAATTTGCGCTGTTTATGGACCCAGTGCAGTATCTGTGAGAGTAGCACAAATTTGGTTTTAGCGTTTTCAATCCGGAAATTTTGATGTCAAAGATGCACTTCGCTCTGGTCGCCCTATTACGGATAAAATGGATGCCATTTTTGGAAAAGTGGAGCAAGATCGGCATATCAGTAGTTACGACGTAGCTGAAGAACTGGGAATTGACCACAAAACAGTTTTGGCGCATTTGAAAAAACTGGGTACACGAAAAAGCTCGATATTTGGGTACCTCACGAGCTCACTGAAAGAAACCTAATGAACCGTGTACTCATTTGTGATTCTTTATTACGACGTAATGAAACCAAAACCATTTTTGAAGAAGCTGATAACTGGTGATGAAAAGTGGATCACGTACGACAAGAACGTGCGAAAAAGGTCGTGGTCAAAGGCCGGTCAGGCTTCACAGACTGTGGCGAAACCCGGGTTAACTCGCAACAAGGTGATGCTGTGTGTGTGGTGGGATTGGAAGGGCATTATTCATTATGAGCTGTTACCACCAGGCAGGACCATCGATTCTGAACTGTACTGCGAACAACTGATGAGATTAAAGCAAGAAGTTGAGAGAAAGCGGCCGGAATTAATCGACAGAAGGGGTGTGGTTTTTCATCATGATAACGCTAGACCTCACACATCTTTAGCCACTCAGCAAAAATTAAGAGAGTTTGGCTGGGAGGTGTTAATGCATCCGCCGTATAGTCCTGACCTTGCACCTTCAGATTTCCACCTGTTTCGGTCTCTTCAGAATTCTTTAGGCAGTGTCAGGTTAACATCATGAGAGGACTGCCAAAACCACTTGTCGCGGTATTTTCATCAGAAGTCCCAAAATTTCTATAGCAACGGGATCATGTCCCTACCTACAAGATGGCAAAAAGTTATCGAACAAAATGGTACCTACATAATTTAGATAAATGTAAATAATGTATATTAAAAAATGTTTTGAATTTTCTTAAAAAATGCGAAGAAACTTTTTCCCCAACCTATTATTTATAGTTAAGAATCGTACCATGCACATCTATCAACAATTCGGGCAAAAAACATTTTAAGAATGCAAATCATTTTATTTAGTCAACATACTTTTGTGTAAAAAAGTAATGATTTGACTACCCATTTGTAACAGCGTCCTTAAGTACATTTACCAATCCTTTCTCAAATTAATATAAAATTAATTGGAGAAATTACCGAGTAATTGGAAAGGGAAACACTCCAACTTCAGCTGAATTTAGAAATATCATCAATTTGCCAAGCCTTTTCCCAACTATGTTAGGGTCCGCTTCCAGTCTAAGCAGATGTAGCAGAATACCAACTATTAGTATTTTACATAAGAGTGACTACCTATCTGATCTCCATAACCCAGTAACTGGGTAACACGGGCTTCTGACGATTGAATTTTGATAATATTTCTAATAAATAGTTTCCTCTTTCTCTTCTCTCTAAAATCGAATAGTTATTTCCCCTCTTTAATTGCAGATGCTTCGCGCAGAGCTGCGTCGCGCGGAAGGCGAGTTAGAAGACAGATGTTGGGCGCCCCCTCCCGGCCTACAACAGTGGCTGCAGTTAACTCACGAGGTTGAAAACAGAGCGTATCTAAGGAAGAAGCAACAGGCTGACATGCAGCTACAGCAGGCTAGAGATGCTGTGAGTATATTTTATTGTAGCCAAACTTTTCCCGTATCATAACCATTTGCAGGACAGCTTAAGGCGTGGTATTAGCTCAATATTCACAGTAATTGGTTTCTTGGATTGTCGAGTATGACGTAACGCAATTAAACTATCCGACGCAAAAAATACAGTGGACAGAGAAGGGTTTAAAGAAAAATTATAACCGAATAGATTAGTACAAAATAGTTTGATATTCCCAATAAAAAAATTAGAAGTTGCTCCTCAAAAAAATAAACTTTGGCGTCGAACATCTCTGTATTTTCAGCGATAACGACATTCTTTTTTTTAAGATTTTAATAGAATTAGCGGACAATTATTTAATTTATTGTGTGTATTCTGAATAATCTAAAGAAAACCCGGAAAAATATTCACAGTAATTGGTTTCTTGGATTGTCGAGTATGACGTAACGCAATTAAACTATCCGACGCAAAAAATACAGTGGACAGAGAAGGGTTTAAAGAAAAATTATAACCGAATAGATTAGTACAAAATAGTTTGATATTCCCAATAAAAAAATTAGAAGTTGCTCCTCAAAAAAATAAACTTTGGCGTCGAACATCTCTGTATTTTCAGCGATAACGACATTCTTTTTTTTAAGATTTTAATAGAATTAGCGGACAATTATTTAATTTATTGTGTGTATTCTGAATAATCTAAAGAAAACCCGGAAAATAAATGCACAATCGCAGCTTAGTCACATCTCGGCAACACAAATATTATTTTCAATTTTCAACCTTATTTCAAGCCAGCTAATGGTGACAATAGATTACGCGGTTGTGGGCCGTTTAAAATCGCATTCAGTCCGCGCCTTAAGAGCAATCTCAAGTTTAATGCCACACATTTATTTGTCGAATCACATAACCTTACCAGGGGGCGTCGATTAATTACGTGAGGCGATTTTGACGATTTTTCGACCCCCTTCGACCCCCTTGGTGAGATGTCGCATTTTGAAAAATCTCACGTGAGATTTGGCTCGACACCCTCCCCCTCTAATATCACGTGATATTTTTCACGTAATCTGTGTTTGATTGCATTGGATTTTTTAATAAACATAATTTACTTAATAATTTTTATAATACTTATTTTTTATACCAGTTTTCTCGCAATTTACACTGTTTATTCGTGATAATATACAACACTGAGCTCCTTCCTCCTTCCTCCTTCCTTATTTATTCTTTTTTTTTTTTAATTTTTTTTAGACCCCTCTCCCCAACGTGAGATTGGGTGAGGTTCGGCTCGAGCCTTCCCTCTAAACGCCTCACATGGACGCCCCCTAACCCTTTTAATTTCTCCTTCCAGTGCGAGAAACTTCGCAAAAAGCGGTCCAGTTTGGTGGGCGCGTTCGTATCAACGCACGGCAAGTCTATCGATGACGTCGACCGCTCCATAGTGGAGGCTCGAACGGCGCTCAACGAAGTCACGCAGGAGTTACAGGTAAATGCATTTCATCACACATTATCATCTGCCTAGCCTTTTCCCAACTATGTTGGAATCGGTTTCTAGAAACAATATTAGGATACATTATCGAGTAACATAGGGAATATCTTCACGTTCACTTCAACAATTTATGATTCCACAAACATTACTCCGTAAAACTTGGATTTATTGCTGCAATATGCTACTCAAGTACGCATTGTATGTATGTTTCAATATTAATCAAAGTTTTACCAAATGGTTATTTATCTAAAAACAATAAATCTGCCTAGCAATTTCCCAACTATTTTGGGGTCGGCTTCCAGACATGAAGCGACTGCTTATCTGACCTCCACAACCCATTTACTGGGTAAAACGAAGCCCCTTGGTAAGACTGGTTGTCAGACTTTCGGGCTTCTGACGACCCCTAACGACTGTCAAAGACTCATGATTGACAGGCGGAACCAACGGCAAAATCCTAATCAAAATAACATAATGTTTCCAGGAACGCATGCACAGGTGGAAACAGATCGAGCGTATGTGCGGGTTCAACATCATCAACAACAACGGCCTGCAGTATCTTGAGACCGCTCTCTATAGGAGTGCTAACGGACGGCCTACTGGACGAGGTAAATATTGTCGGTTTACTAATATGTCCCAGAATTGATGGCACAACCACAAGGGGTCATTGTACTGCTGTCATGGCCGCCAGGGTCGCGGGTTGTTCGAAAGAGATACCGTGGCCCTGGCACAGGCAACTGAAGGAACACAGGTGGGTTTTAGTCAGTAAAAGTTTGACACACCCTCCCACTCCCGCTCCAGCGGGAGAAGTCATTTGATGATTTCCCATCCACAAAAAAGGGGTCATTGTACTCGTAATTATGAACAACTTTTACTCATCATCTTCCTGCTCTTATCCCATATTACTTGGGGTCGGCGCAACACGTTTTCTTCTTCCATTCTCCCCTGTCAACCGTCACGCTATCATTCACTCCCTTCTCTTTCATATCATTCCTCACACAATCCATCAAACTCAAACTCAAAGCATTTATTTCAAATAAACCAATTACAGGCACTTTTGAATTGTCAATGGGTCGGTCAGTCAGAAAGATGAAGCTAGTTGCCCATTCCAAAGCGTAGTAGATCCCTATGGAGAAGAACGGGCAAGAAACTCCACGGACACTCTTTTAAATCATAATATTTTTACAAAATATTGGTTACATCGTTCAAGTTGAAAATATACATGTGAGAACAATGTAGAAAGACGTGCACGTTAAAAAGCGTCCGTAATAAAAAGATAATAACTAAAACAACTAAATTAAATATTAAAATTAAAAATAAGCCATGGCAGCTAAGAGACGACCAGTCCCAACTGACGGCGCCCGTTCACGAACATGACGCATGGATCAGCACCAATTAGCTCAACCATTTTGAAGGGAACTTAATGATCCAACACACACGCCACCATCAGCGAGACATTTGAGTGAGCATGACATACTCTCAACCGCCAGGGCACACTCAAGTCAGTCATCCATCTTTTCTTTGGCCTTCCTCTGCCTCTCCATCCATCAACATGTATATTCATCACTCTTTTAGTCACATGCGTTTCGTCTCTCCTCATTACATGCCCATACCAAGACAAACGATTTCCTTTCAACTTTTCTGTTACTGGCGCCACTTTCAAACTTCCTCTTATATACTCATTTCTCACTTTATCCATTCTCGTCACTCCAACTTTTACTATGGGATCAAAACCTAAAATAGCGAAAAAAAATCTGTTGCTCCCTACATTTTGATGTAGATAAATGTACCGAACAACAGATTTTTTTTTCGCAATTTCACGTTTGGTCCCATAGTAAAAGTTGTTCATAATGATGAGTACAATGGCCCCTTAAGTGGTTGTGCCATCAATTCTGGGACATGGTGTATAGATAAAATTGTGAGGAAAATCCTGAGGTAGGTATTGATAGATTTTTCTGCTAAAGTCTACTAGAAGGTCTTGGTTTTTTTTTTCTCAGCTTCCAGTTTACTTTATTCTGGTTTGAACAATCTTCTAGTGAACTCGACATTCACTGCCTGGTAATTCAATAGATCATCAGCCAAATAACTTGTGTCTGTAGGTACAGTATTTTTATCTCACGAAGCAACACGTGCTTTACTTGTATTTACCAATGTACACACGGCTACGTATCAAGCTATACATTTCCAGTATGAGCTGGCCTCTCATTGTACGGAAATCCTACATAATGCGAGATCAGCTTATACTGGATATGTACAAACACACTGTGAATGTTTGTGTAAGCGCAGGAGCTCTCGGTACCGTCCTAGACAATGGCGAAGTCGGAAGTGTGTGTGTGCTGACGTTACTCGTCTGCACGCACACGTTTACAGCGTGTTTGTACACTTGGTAAACACAAGTAAAACGCGTGTCGCTTCGTGAGATAAAAATACTATAGTAGTAGTGGTAGTAGTTCCTTTTGCGTCCAACTCAAGCTTAGCAGACGGATCGTTTACTGCAGCACAAAATGCACTTGTTTAGATAAGTGTCTTTTGTTTGATCACCAAATCTCCAGTATAAACAAACTATAGTAACACAACTACTTCCACACTCTATACATTACTCTGCTTACGTAGTTCGGCGAACTTCGTATGCAGCTCGGGCTTCGTCGGACGACTGTATGATGTACAGTGCTACTTCGGACCTCATATGGTCAATTTACTCTCAAAACTGTCATTAGGGATGATGCCTAATGATTTAGTCCGTCAGTTAGATTTAAAAAAAAAATGTAGTCATCATCCCTATTGCACCAACACATCATCAAACCTCTATTCTCTTTCCAGGTCGCATCAGCAGTTCTCAAGACGACCTAAGTATCGGTGACGACGCGTCCATATGCGGCTCAGGTAAGAACTACGATGAGTTGTCCCTCTTCCACGAACACGTCGAGTAAGCTAGCTAACGATAGAGAATTAGGTGCATTCATATTGTTAGGTTTATAGAAATAACTAGTAATATCCGTAGAATATTGCACCCAGATACAGGGAACCCGTGTGGAGTATAGGATTATTTTAAAAACAACTTCCAATAACAAAATGTCGCAGCCAACTTAGTTAACTGCCTAGCCTTCTGAAGTAGTGCTCGCCGGCCGCTACCGTGGCACCGCACGCCGTTGGTCACAGTTCTAACCTAACCCATTTGGTTGGGGTGCCCTGACTTAATTACTGCGATCAATCCGGCTCGCGCGTGGTTGGTCACAGTTCCAACCTAACCTATAGAACGGCGCCGTTTAGTTTAAAGACTAGCCGATTAACTAAACTACTAATTAAACCATCAGTTGGCTGCGACAAAAACAACATCACTCCTTGTTTCGCCGAAGCATTGGGCAGAGGTGTTCCTATAGTACACCCATATTTCGCCAGTTATATTAAGTCCCATGTAATAGGAGGCGAGTGTATTGCCATCAACCGGGCACAAATTTGAGCCTCCGGGCTGCTACTGACTTGAAATTCCAATAAGTCTCGCATTATTAGTCTTTCTATAAGCTAAGCGCAACTTCGGTAACATGAGCTTAGCTTGCACAAAGACAACGAAGTGAAGTGAGTGAGTGTTGAAGTGGATTTAAAACGAGCCCTAACTCTCTAATTAGCATATTTTCTATAACATTAATAATACACAATAGTTTTGAGGCTTCAGTATTTTCGAAAGATTTTAACTTCATCTCCCACACTTAGCCGACGTTCGCACGGACGTAAAAATATCGCGGCGGGATTTTATCTCGCACTGGATTTTCAACTCTCGGTGAAGAGAGCAAGCATTGAGAATCCAACCTAACAACAATAGAGTGCATCCAAGCGCGTCGAAAAAACACACTGTTGGATTTTCAGCTCTCAGCGCTAAGCACAGTGTTGAAAATCCAGTGCGTGAAAAAAAAATCGTCGCGATATTTTTATATCCGTGCGGACGTCGGCTTAGGGCCCGAACACAGGTACCACAACCACAACGACGACACGTGGACGGGCGCTAATTTGTATGAAAATTAATAGTTTATTCACATGGCCCACACTTTGCCCATTAAAATCAACCGTGTGGGTGCTACCGATAGCGCCACACCGCAACACTAGCAAGACCGCGCACTAGCGACCGGTCACATCACAAACAACGTTGCGTCGACAATTTGATTTGATGTGTAGTTGCAAGAAGCTGCAGCGACACAATTCACACGTAACCACTGCTTGAAAACATTTTGGCCTGCGTTGTGGTGTGATTGAGCTCTAAAGTTTCTTGTATCGCGAGTGGCAAGCATTATATAAGATTTTTTTAGGTATCAAATCAAGATAAAATATTCTCAGTTTTAAAATATCGAACACTATCAATGCATCTACTTCATTGATTTGGTTCTGTGCAATTGTTCGAATTCCGAACTGAGTATAAAATAATCGATTTCTTAAACTTTATAACATCATGTAAATAATCGATATCGAATCGACAAAGCACAGCTATAATGTATCGATATCGAGGCCGATATACAGAAAATCAATCGTCGGTACTCGAAAGTTGAACGATTGCGTCGAACCATCACTTCTAAACTAGAGTACAATTTATATATAAAGCATCCAAAAGACATTATTTCGATAGATATTTTTGTTTTGCATTTAGTTTAGCAAAGGTATTTTCGAAATCTTGCTATGGAGTGTTTTTTTTTTTTAAATAAAATTTTATACCAATAATCATTGAGCAATATTTGACAATAGTTTTCAATTGAATCTCAATAGATTTTCATGTATTTAAAACAACAAACACTTCATGCTTCTTGTAAGCAGTAGCAGCCTTTGAAACAAAAGCAGAGGTGATAAACGCTTACGAGGACCTAATAAAATAAGGTCTTACACCCCGGTTTTGAAGGCCAATTCGATTTTTAATCTGTGGCCAATTATCATTGAGTGATTTGATTGGCTGTTGTTTTGTGTGACAACCAATCACAACTCTCTTCTACTGAAGCCATTAAGGCAAAAGCGCCAGTTGCCCGTGAAATCAAATGTTCTTGCGTTTTTTTTTTTTTAATTTCCAGGCCAGTTTCAGGTTGCATGTTGATCAAAGTATGATTCGCGACCGTGACAAATACGTATTTACAGAATTATCAAGTTCAAATTACCCTATTGAATGACTATTTCATGAAAACATGACATTTGAGGTCAATTCTGACTTAGAGAGTTGTATTGATGATTTTAATCAATTGAATTGTGTAAATATAGCTTGTCCACTCTGAATTGACACGTTTCATTACTTAAATATGTATACGTACACTACGGTAAGGCTCGTCATTTCAGAGTGGACTAGCTATACATTAATGTATAGCTTGTCCGCAATGTCTAATGTCTTGACAAGCTATACATGTAATGTATAGCTCGCATATCAGATTTTGTTCAACATACAACTAGACACTTGCAAATTTCAAAAAAAAACGTAATAAAATTTGAATTTCGCGGGCTAACTTATCGCTAAAATTGAAGTTGAAGCTATCATGACATTTTACATTTTTAGACTTGACTTGAGCCTCAGAAACCGGAATTAGTCATCTAGAGGACCCAAAAGAATAATTGTTTTATTCGTTCTTTTACAAGTCTTTATTTGTTCTCTTTCATGCAATAATTATCAATAAAAACGTCAATAAGAAAGGTTTGTCCACTTCAAAAGCGGCTATTACTTCTAAGAGTAATAATTGAAAGTATTAGATTAGTAATTAAATATTTATTTAACGGCTTTGGCGGCAGCAAATTTTAACTTATATTGTCTGTTTTTTTTTTTTTAATTTAAAATATTGTGCTAACTGTTGCAGCAATTTTAATAAAATAAAAAAAATATATATAACCTTGTAATTTGCATGATAATGGTGCCGATTCTGTTGTGCACAAACTAAACTCAATTTAGGCTATTGCTAACTTTTTCTCTATATTATGACAAGAAAGGGACGGAAGTAAATTAGAGCTGTCAAATTAGTTAGAACTAATTTTTCCATAGACATTTAGACGACACGTAAAAACATGTCGACTAAAAAACACGGTGAAGCGCAAGGCGTGAACTAGTTTGACATCTCCAACTTAGTTCATTGCTATAGCCGTCCTTTTCTCGCGCTGCCTGTTAGTAAAAGATAGCGATTCTCTAATTTTAGTTTATTGCGTTCACAAGAGAATCGGCACCAATGTTTTAAATCCTAATTCAAATGTACAAAATCCTGATGTTTCAATTTTATTCAGAGTTAATAAATATTAATTTCACTTACAAATGTCCATAAGTCTCGAGCTTCTGGAAACTGAATTATATAAACTAATTTTTGAAGCGATGTGATAATATTAACTAGTAGGTAATAGACAAGTACGAAAGGGGCTTGCTTGTGAAGTGATAACTTTAAAGTTACCTTTTAACATTGTAGCTAAAACTATTTGAACTGTGCTCAAATTATGTGTCAAATAAGCAGAAATTGTTAGTGTTGTACTTAAACGAAACGATTAATGTGTCGATATAGATATTTTAGTCGATTTTGAAATGTCATAAATAAATCGTTTTGTAATTTTTACTTAAATTAATCGTATATTATTATTATTATAAAAAATAACTTATTATGAGCATCGATTTTCCCATCGAATGGTTTATTGTAGACCGTAGACAGCTTGATTAGTTTACAATATATTTTATCATAATAAAGATTCATCTAATCTAGTTCATCTTACATCGATATGTTTAAATGTTTAATCATTAAACAATCGAATTGTTAGTCGAGTTCCTGACCTAGATCTTAAATGTTTCATAACGGTGACATTAATAATAAGTTTGAAAAACATTTTTATTTATTATTAGTTTCTAAGTAACAGTTTTATGTATGTATTTGATTAAATAAAACGTATTTTTGAAAATTGTTTCGTCACAATCGGTAGGAAGCTTTCAGGCTGAAAAATTGATAAAAGTTTCTTTTTTAGTTTTTATCTGAGGTTTTCCAGATAAGCAAAGCATGTATGAAGTAATAAATGTTATTGTTGTATACAAGGAGTAATTTAAATAACGCACAACCTCTTAAGGGGTCATTGTACTCATCATTATTAACAACTTTTGCTACGGGACCAAGCCGGTTAGACTGGGAGCTGACCCCAACATAATTGGGAAAAGGCTAGGCAGATGGCTATAGGACCAAACCTTAAATCGCGAAAATAAAAATCTGCTGTTGCCTACATTTATGCTCACATAACTCGTCAAAGTGTAGGGAACAGCTGATTATTTTTTCGTGAATTCGTGTTTGGTCCCATAGTAAAAGTTGTTCATAGTGATGAGTGCAATGACCCCTTAAGAGGTTGTGCGTTATTTAAGCTACACCTTGTATAATATCTCCTATCGGTGTGGGTTTTTCTTTCACTTTTCTGTCCCTGGTGCATGTTTGCTAACTAATACCACATACAGACTAGTCTCATTTATTTAGTTATAATATGCTTGAAGCAACTTTTCTTCGCACGCAAGTAACAAATGTACTAAATAATTATTTAAAATGGTAAAAAGCAATTTGCCGCAAGACAGCGCTATCTGTTTGTCACTTGTCAAAGTCATAGTGAAGACATATGGAAATGACACTACTGTCATTTCGCTATCAAATGGTAACATTTTTTAACGAAATGACAGTGAAGAAGTGTCATTTTACTGCAGCTAATTAAAAGTCCCAGTTTAGTGTCCAATCGGCGACAAGAAAAAACACTTAGCGCCATATCGCGGCAAAGTTTTCAGCAGGGGACTGCATTGGCAGGTGAATGAAAGTAACAAACACTTAGTGCCATCTACGCGGAACTAATTTGACAGTTTTTTTCCCCATTGAAGAGGCTTAACTGACAGCAATCAATAATGTTCGCAATAGCTTATTGATGTCAAAATAATAATTAGCTTGAACGTAATACCGCTTGTAATATACACCAGCTTGACATGTTTAGTAGATTATTTAGTCGATTTTGAACAAATGACTTGAAACTCTATGCACGTTTGAAAGCTTTTGACGATTGTGATTTTGTTTTATTTTGCCGCCAAACCCTTCCCGGCTTCCATCAGTGTTGCAAGGATTTTCCAGTACATAGACTATATATAGTTATGCTTTATCAGTGTTTTTATGGCAACATTTTTATTCTTTGGCACTTTACAGGTAAGAGATTGTCATCAATATTTTATGCTTTTTATTGTAGAAAATATTACTTCAATATTATTTCATACATGCTTTCATCGGAATTAGATGCTTCTTTTTTACCTAAAATGATGGTGAAATGATGAATAAAATTCAACTGGGGAACATTTGCTTGTTTCATGGAGTTTGTTGGCAATTATTACATGTATTGTGATAATTACAGTGGCTGATAACTTCCTGTGGCGCGAGGATTCCTCTGGCAGCGAAGCAGATGCCCCACACTATCCTCTAGACCTGAGACTTGCGGAGGCTAGGTGAGTACCTTGACAGATACAGCTGAAACTAAACCAAAAAGTTAATGATTTTACAAATGATTTGCGTACTCAGTACTCACTAAGGTGACAAAGTTTTACGTATCGCGGGTATCGTGGTTTCATTTAATTTGGTTTGGCTTTTTACTTGCCTTTTGACAGATTATATTGAAGAAAAGAAAGAAAGAAAGAAAAAGTATTTATTGTGACTCGCACAGGAAGATCACCAACTAAACTAAAAACACAATAAAAAGTTTGAAAACAAAAATAAATTTAATTTCATTTGTTTTAATTTATTTTTGTTACAAGTAAGCTAAGCTAAGCTGAGCTTCTTTTGAACTGAAGCTTCTTAGCTTAGCTTCTTTTGAAGCTAAACTAAGCTGAGCTAAGTTACAAGTAAGTAAGCTTCAGTTCAAAAGAAAGCTTCAGTTTTGCATTGAAGACTTTTTTTGGTACACTATTTTAGTTGTGCTGTATAGGAAACAGTAAATTCATGCCTATAATCACACTAATATTGTAAAGGCGAAAGTTTGTGTGTGTGTTTCTATGTTTGTTACTTCTTCACGCTCAAACGGCTGGACCGATTTGGATAAAATTTGGTATGTAGATAGCTTATATCCTGGATTAACACATAGGCTACTTTTTATCCCGGTCTACGCGGGTAAAACCGCGGGGCGCAGCTAGTCCATAATAAATATTAATCTAAGACTCAAAATGAAACCTTTTCATGTTCTTAAAACTTTGATTATTTTCCAGATTACAGCTCGAAGAACGCTTAGCTCAAGAAGCTCGCGAGCGACGTCAGGACGAGCGAATCGAGCGCCGGGCGGAGGATAAGCGAGCCGCGCTCGAAGAGTACCGCGCGAGGGCGTCGTACAACGATCTGCGCAAGAGTCCCACTGACGAACGGAATAAGGACCAAGTGCAGTTCATACTGGGGGGTGACAAGTAAGTTACAGTACCTTTTTTTTTTTTGCTTACTACCTGCTATGAAAGTTTCCTACCAAGAGGTATCGTGTTACCCAGGGTTGTGGAGGTCAGATAAGCAGTCGCTTCATCTAAAATGCTGATATCCAAGTGCCTCCGGTTAGACTGGAAGCCGACCGAAACATAGTTGGGAACCGTCTAGGCAGATGGATGACCTACTATGAAAGTGTATTTCCCATTTACAAGTTATCTGTTTTGTACAAACACTTTTACTGAGAACAAAAGCCGAAACAAACTCAGAGGTCTCTTTAAGTCGAGACATAATCTTGGTCAGATCTGTTGCATATGTGGGTAATTGTAAGTAAGCGCCACTTGTATTTGTATCTGAAAGCAATTTTATTGTATCAATATATGGCTCGATTCGAACGCACGTCTTTTATTTAGCAGTGGCGACGAGGATTAAGAAACCAAACTTCGTTTGGTGCAGAGTTACAATGTCTGTGGGCAAAATCAAAGACTGATGTGAGCATACCTGGAGCGGCTAGATATATACTTTCTACTTAACAAGATAACGGACGATTTAAAGTTGCCAACTTTAATCGCGAAAATCGGGGAACAGGCTTACGAGTACTCGCTAATGTAGACAAGAGTCTACATTAGCGAGTCCTAGGAAGCCATCAAGCAATTTTTTTTTATGTGAGGACCATGTAGATTGGTATCTGAAATGGTCTTTTGAGGAAAGAACCACACAGAGAGTGGACCTGTCCAGTCAGTGCACGCATTTGTCATTAATCGTGCAGCTCAACTCAGAACTTGAGGAGCTCAACGATTCGACGAATACTAATGAAAGGACTTTTGAGTAGGCCGCACAAATTACTAAAACTGCCACACCATGATTAAAACTGAGAAAAAAAAAATGTTTGGTTAATTGCCATAATTCGACGCAGACATCACGTTTGATAAATGCTTGCTGTCTGCGTCGAATTTTTTACTTAAAGTCAATATTGATGGTTAGTGTTTAGTGGAATTTAAAAAGTGCTTGAGCATCCGCGAGGATTTTTCTGTTTGGTGGAGTCTGACCCATATTCTTGCATGATTGCTCTGCCAAAATGCTTGCGTTCACTTTTAGTGAGTCAATATACATATGTAGGCTGAGATGTTTTAAGTATATAGAGAAAGTCACGTTAGAACATGCACGACTATTGCCACAGAATCATAAAGTTACAGTAGTACATCTTCATAGAAAACCGAAACGAAGCGCTTTGAAATCTCAGTATATACCAGTAGGAAATTGTTCGAGCGCGCGGCAGTTACGCTCGGACGGACGCGTATTTATCTACCGAGCGGCCGTAGGTAATTAATTCAAGGTCACTGCCCAGACGTTCTACTGTAACTTTATTATTCTGTCTATGCTATTGGTAAGGGCTGGGTTCAACGAGCTACCAAGGTCTTTTTATCACGTTATTCTAATCATGGCTAGAAAGGGGGTGACGACTGAGATGATGACTAATAGAGAAGTATGTAAGAAGAAGACATGTTGCGCCGTCCCCAAATAAATAATGTTAGTTAGGATTCTAATAAAATACGTTTTTCCTTTCCAGCGTAAACTGGTCAAACGAAGGCGAGCTCTCCCGCGCGGTGGAATTGTCCCGCGCTGTGACGTCACTGTCCCAGCCGCAATTGCGCGCGTCACTGCGAGGCGCGCCCCTGCCCCCGCCGCGCCGGCCGCTCGCCGCGCCCATCGTGCGCTCGCGCAGTACTGATGTAGTGGCGCTGGCCGTAGATGACCCGAGACCGCCGCCTAGGAATACTTTTACGAGACAGAAGCCGTTAACTGAAGGTTAGTCTTAGTACCAACGAATGAAGAATTTCCTGTGGTTAGAAGAACAAATAAAGCGTACTGATGGTGCCATATAAGCACCACGTTTCGCGTACATTGCTGCATTTAATATGTACACAAGTGTGGGATCGATTGAAGAGGTATGGGTGTCGGTGTAGTTACATTACAGACACGTAAGCTATTTCAGCTTTGATTCTTGGATGTTTGGAAGGAAGAAGGGGAGACCTTTGTCTAGTAGTGGGACACAATATAGGATAACAAAAAAAAAAAAAAGTTATTCTTTCGTAAACATTTTAAAATGGCTCTGAATTTATAAAAAAAAAAAATATCTCAGAAACTGCAACCCAATGACTATTATTTTTGCCTTCCAGACGCCCCAACACCCTCAAGCAACACGCCACCCGAGGAGGAATCAACAGACTCCTCCCTAATGGATGACGAAGGAGTTCCGAAGCCGCGCAAACGTCGCATACACTTGCCTTTCGGTAAGAAGGCCAAAACGCCTGCGTGACGTCACTTGGCCACGTCACGGTAGCATTCGATGAGGCACAGCTGAACGAAGCGTGTACGGTAAGAGTTTTGATGAAGTTTTTTGGTACAAAGTTGAAAGGTTTTATGAAGGAATGTTTCGAAGGTTTTTCGTGAAAAAATTTCACGGAATAAAATAGTGGAAATACTTAGGAAGTCAGCCCTGATGCCACCTTGATGTCTGGTTTATTTTTTTTCCCACGGCATAACCAATTTGTGTATTGTCTGCGCTGATAAGTGAGAACACTAAAATAGTCGCTGTCAAATGTAGATTATGCTAGAAAATATTGCTGTCTCTTACTTTCATATGGAACAAGAAAGAGAGGGAAGAATCAGAGCTGTCAAATGACAGGAAACAATCCTTCCAATAAGTTTCTATACACAAACATGTGGTTCAGAAACATGCTGAAGTTATGCAGTATGATCCAATTTGACTGCTATGAAGCCAATATTTTATTTTACTTTCGGCTTTTTCCTGGTCTTATGTTTTGGTAAAAGACAGGATTATTTTATAGTATGACCGATGCCGCTGTACCGCACCGAGACAGGAGAGCAGTGAGGCTGCTCATTCGTCAACGCTCACGGCGTCCCGCCCCCCGCGGTACAGCGGTATCGGTCCAACTATACTTTAACTGAACCTTCCTATTTTGTACTATAAAAAACAAATATAGCAAAATGTAAACTATTTTGAGCTTTCTAAAATAAATTCTTGTAGTTTAATAGAAAATTAATAAATTGTTCGGCCTAATAAAGAAATGTTTTCATTTCTTAGTTTAAAAGTCAATTGTAGAAGCCAAAAATCATGGTTAAGGCCAGTAAAGATAACCGTTAGTAATTATTATAATTATAGTGTATTTGTTCTTACTTTTCTTATTTGGTAAACAAAATATGGTATGATCATCATCATCATCAATCTCCTGCCCTTATCCCAATTTATTTGGGATGGGCGATATCAGATATTTTTGCATCAATCACACACTATGTAAGGTATGAACAACTAAATCTATGTAAAAAAACCGGCCAAGTGCGTGTAGGACCACGCACAATGAAGGGTTCTGTAGTTGAAAATAAATTATCCCAAAAACAAACTTAACATTGTAGTTGAAAAATTAGAAATCCCTAAAAATTTTTTTTTTATGCGATACAATTATAAATTAATGATTTTCGGACTTTTTTGAGGTGAGACCTTGCTTCATGCCAAATTTCATGATTCTAGGTCTACGGGAAGTATCGTATAGGGTTTGATTTACTTGCGAGTATCAAGTCGCAAAAATGGTCATATTTTTGTACTGCGTTGACTTAGAAGCTTAATTTTTTTTAGAGCAAGAGACCATAAACCTACGTATTCGATATTAATTTCAACTTGATACTTCCACGCGTTCCTGAGAAAACGAGTCTTGACAGACTGACAGACAGACGTACAACGAAGTGATCCTATAGGGGTTCGTTTTTCCTTTTAAGGTATGGAACCCTAAAAAACACCTATATCTATAAAATTCGATATGTGGACTCCAAAACGGCTGGAGCTATTTTGATGAAATTTTCAGGCAAGCTTCAGATTAGCCCAGCGGGTGATCCTGTGAAGTTTTGTAGTTTTCGGGGCTACCCGTGCGAAGCCGGGGCGAGTCGCTAGTTCGCTATAAACAATATAGAAAATTGTTCTCATTTAACATCATAGTTCATTAATTTTCTCTAAATCGAAGTCGCAACATTTGTTTACGAAATAAGTCTTGAAGAAACAATACGCTTTACCTCATGTCAATTTCGGTGATCATATTTAAGTTAAATGTTAGTCGCGCTTCGTAACAGCTGTGTTAAGAAACTCGGTTGAAAGACTGAGCGTCATTTTTTTTCTTCAACGTTTGATTTTCCCCGTAAAAACATGATTTCTTGCACGTTTGTCACAGTTTGGATACACATTTAGTAGTAGTTTTGATCCATACATGAATTTTTTATACTATTTATGTACTTAAATTCCCCTTTTCAGCCCTTTTGAGCGATATTTATTTCTGAGTATGTGTTTGGCTATGTGAAATGTCACATATGCCCTTATATCATGTCCTAAATCTGTTTGGATGGATTAAGATTATGATTGTAAAGTATATTTATTTAAAGTTTGTTGTAATCATAACTACATACATTAAATGCACTTCACAGATCGTTCAGCGGTTGTAGGTCAAATATAGCACATTAATGTTTCTAAAAGGTTTATCAACACAAAAATTTGCTAACGGATTTCAAGCGATTTGATTGACTGCTGTTTTTTCAGACAGCCAATCACATGTTAACATAGTTTGACAGTAGGTTATAACTCTTTCTAACCATTTATTTTACTTCTGACATAAGCACGCCTATGAAGTTCCTTATTGACCAAGCGAAGCGTCTATCTCTGCTTCAAGTCTGGCAAAATTTGCTTTAGTCTGTCAGTTTTTTGCTACTCTGCAGATCGTATTTTACAACCGATTTGGACGAAACTTGGTATACAAGTTTTACGGGATTTTTGATTGGAGGGGTACTTTCTCCAAAAAGGGGGCTACTGGATATCGCCGCCTTATGAGATCCGATTTCGATGGTTCATTTTTTATTTGAAAGGTAACTTTAAGTTGGTCTCATAAAAATTTGTTGAAGATCTGATCTTCGGCATAATGAGCAGAATAGCTCCTCAAAATGCAATAAATTGCTCACTTTTAGATTTCTACCATTGGAATCGGTCCTTTAACTACTAGGTAGGGATTGATGGAGCACCTGGGACCATCGTCTCATCACAAAATTAAATTCTGAAAAAAATTATCAGAATTCCCTAAAACGAGGCTTTAAAACCAATATTAATGTTAGTTTTACAATAAGATCACTAGATGGCGCTACTGTGCACCGCTAAATCTCGCTGTTGCAAAAAAGTTTGTGCTCGCGAGGTCTACTCTTCGCAGAACTACTAGTTTATTGACAGGCAACCATAGACGAAAAAATACAATACTTCATGGACGATAAAGTAAAATAAATGTTTCAAATCAAATCAAATAATCTTTATTGCAATCCATAATGTGGTACAGTTGGTCAGTAATTTTAGAAACAATTATGGACCCTGTCGGGCGCAGCAAGCTTATGTAAGAGAGAGGAAGAGCGCTTTTATTATTTTTTCTTATTATTAATTATTACTCATTTATTTATTATCTGACTATATTATAATAATAATAAGTCACACTATTAAAATATTGATTATGTATTAATTTGGAATGATTATAGTTCCTTTTTGTAGTGCGTTGATTAACCTTTTAGAAACTTGGTGTAAATCTACTGAGCTGCTGATTGTACTCGCTCTAATTTCAAACTATAAGTTATTCAATAATAAACTGTCACATGTTCCGATGTGGTTCGTAAAGATGGGTCCCAAGTTGTGTGTTTACTGTATGTAGAAGCTAAATTATACAGGAGAATGAAAGACATTTATTTTGTAAATTTAGATTATTACTGATTATGTATGTTATGTTATGTATGTCAAGAAATTAGACTACGAATTTGTGAAATTATTAATAGTTTTTAGGGTTCCGTACCCGAACGAAGGGTCCAAACGGAGCCCTTTTGCTGTCACACGTGTCCGTCTGTCCGTCGTCTGTCACACAGGTTTTACAGCCAAACGGTTGGAACTGACCCAAAGCCATGCTATTGTCAAAAATATTTTTAAATATTTTTAAGGGGGGCGCGAAAAAAAAAAGTTGACCTACCCCATCGAGTGGGGTAGCGTTGTTTATAGCTCGTTGAGTAGATAAATACTGTTTTTTTTTTTTTATATTGGAAAACAAAGGTATGAGAAGCCACCAAAGTCAGCTTTTTTACAAAATTTTGTTCCGAATCATTTTTTAACTTCCCATTGACCTATGAACTTGTGATTTGGTTATAATGTTTATTCTTACAAATACCAACATATTGATAAATCAGATTGGTACGGAACCCTAAATGTGTGAACTCCGACACGCACTTGGCCGGTTTTTTTATTGTGTAAAGACATTTTGAAGTATTTTTGTCCGTTTTTGGAATGTTGTCTTGTGCAAATCCAGTTGTTCCTTTTGAAAACTACAGTCCTGTTTTTTAAACTATATTTCTTCGAGGTTGTAAAATAACGTAAATTTTATTTCTATCTTTTAAGAAGGGTCAGGCTGGGAACCCTTATTTTGTGCAAACGTATTTTAGTTACTTTAAAAGATCACAAAGTAATAATGTGTTTTCAATTTATTTTTTTATTTTATTCTTATTAAATTATTTATATTTTGTAACTTATGACTGCCTCAAGCGTGTTTTCATTTGCTTTTTTATCCTGTGACTAGATTCAATTGTAAATTGAACATTTTACACAGCTAACTTTTCACATAATTGTTTCTTTCCCATTTTCTTGACATTGGTATTTGTTTCGTGTTTATTACATAATTTACTTGTAAACGCTAATTGTTGTATGTCCCATATCATTTGTTTTGTCTTCAAATTCGGTTGTACTATCGACCAGAAAGATGAGCGCTCAGTTATGTTGTGATTATTGTAGTGTTTTCGGCGTTTCAGAAAATGTCTACTGTTCCTACATCATCGTGTATATATTTTACGAAAACTTGCAAATGATTTATTGCATAGCGAACTTAACCGTTTACAAGTATTTCTATTTATATTTCGCCCATCAATGAAATGTACTGCGTTTATAATAGTACTAAATACTATCTTTGTGAACGGCCGATATTTCCTGAAACGCCGCGTTTGTAAATCATTTGCTAGTTTAATGAACTAATCGCAGTTTAAGTTACGATTAACACGAGTTTACCATATCGCATCATTCCCTTTTTTTGCGTAGTTATGATAGCGATATTATCGACCTTTTAGCTGTACGTGTAGAATTATTTGTAAGGCAACATGGTGCTAAATGAACGTTCTCAGACTGAACACCACGCATGGCTCAAATTTTTGTATGAATTTTAAATATTCTGTTCGTTTCTATGTGGTTTTTGTACGAAATTATAACGTGATATTGCGTTTAGCTCCTGCCGTCTTAGTAAATGAGTTAATAAATCGTTGGCGCTAATGAAAATTGATCTTTAATGAGCCTGACATAAGTTCCATCTTCTATTGTACTGTTGTTTATAAGATCATTTCTAGTTTCAAGGCTCCAGTTTTGTTACGCCAATGTCAGTCAACAAATCAGTATCATAGACAATAGTTCAAGTTAATAAACGAAGCCTATACGTAAATACTGTAGTGAGATATCCCAGTTGTGTCTACTATTCTTGAAATATTAAGAAATTCGTACTTAATGAAATTAATAGTGTAATGCAGATGTTGAGTACAAAAGTTGTTTTAACAAGTGGTAACCAGAAACGCCTACATGGTACACTTGTTATCAATAATGATAACTTTTCACATGAATTTTAGAAATATTTTAATTATTTAATTTTTTAGATTTATTTTATGACATCATACTGTGTGACGAAGCAATAATTCGATAGTATTGTCTATATTATAATGCTGTAAGATAACTAATACACAGGGCAGCTAAAATATTCCTCATGTTTTCCATATGTAAAAACTTGCCTTAGAGTTTGATGCCATAAAATAGATGAGATTTTTTTCACGAAATGTATATTTTGTAGACCCCAGATCTGATCGTAAAGACAAATCGTGATAAATAAATTGTTATAATCATTGAAAGTTAATAAATTGATATTACAAAATTGTGTTTTATTACCATTACCAAATATTAAAGTGATTCCGCCGCGCGGCATTGACGCCTTGACAACCTACACTAAACTATTTTAACTGTTGCAATGCAATAGTTTCATAGACCCGCCATTCTGACGTTAACTTGGCGGGTGTATTTTTGTGTGTAGCCAAGATTGCCGAGCAATTAGATACCTAACATACTTGGATATTGTAGTACCTACTTTGTACCTAGTACGGCACTAGCCGGTAGGTAGGTACTGTAGGTACATTCCGACCATAGATAATAATAATACACTTTATAAAGTAAGAAGTCTGACCTTCGAGAGAATGCGTTCCTCCTGACACCTGTCAGTTGAACAATTTCTAGTTGTAATAAGGATCTAATTCACATAACACATTCGTTAGTATTCAGAAACTGACAAGTGTCAAGAACGAATTCTTTCGACGGCCGGACTGTAAAAGGCCTGTTACGCGGTTGGAACCAACCACCAACAGAGGTTGTGAGACTGACACTGGCATGGCCACCATCAGGGATTTTAATTTTGATAACACAAAAGATTTATCGCCAAATATCATCCGAATTTGTCGGTCACTGGTTCAAAAGTTAAAGGGTTCATAGGTGAATGTCAGATTAGCGGGTGTATTTCTCAGAAATGGTTGAAACATATTTCATAATTTAGTATACCACTTGTTAAATAATTTGTACCTCGTGCAATTGCAAGTTATTGCAATAGTTTCATACACCCGCCATTCTGACGTCAGCTTGGCGGGTGTATTTTTGTGTAACCGAAATTACTGAGAAGCTAGATATAATACATACGTTACATGGATATTTAGTACCTAATTGGTACCTCTCGAAACATACCTTAGGCCAGTGAAATCTAATCGGAATTCGTCAGAAATTGAAAAATTGATCTACAGCCATTCCTTTATACAGGATGTTACAATATGTTGTTTGTTTGACACAAAGAGTAGAGATACCTCTCTACTCTGGTGTGGTTAGGTACCCTAACCGGGGATAATTGACTATAGGGATACTTAGCATCAGGTGGAATGACAGCTCGCTTCACCATCGTTTTCAAGGTAAGTTTTTACAGAACAAGACCGGCAGGACTCGTTTACTCCATCGGCCGACCGGCATGTCGTTTAGTTGCCTGAAAATAAGGCTAAATAAACAATAGACGAATATTATGAGCAATACTCATGCTCATCCCTTATCATAATAATAATATAATAATAATAATAATATCCTTATCACTATTATAATGTATTAATAAACAGTGTATGTGTAGTTTGTCAATTAATCTGCCTAGCCTTTTCCAAACTATGTTGGAGTCGGCTTCCAGTCTAACCGGTTGCAGCTGTATTCAGCTTCAACCGGTTAGACTGGAAGGACCGGACCGGACCGGACCGGTTAGGTTGGACTGGACTGGTCAGTGCTGTATTTTTATTACCTACATATATAAAGTAAGAAACTATGAGAGAAAATTTGGAAGAAAAAGTAATGATAGCTTGACAGCCTGAAATAAGTGTCATAACAATGAAAATTAAAGAAAACAAATCGTTTTACACAGATTCACAAAATATTAATGCAAAATCAATATAGGAGTATGATACTGTTGACGTTGTTTAGGTTCACTTTTGTGTGTACTGGAAACTGGTTTGAAAATCACAAATGCGTCTTGTCTTCAAAGGTGTTTATTAGCGACTAACTCAACGATTGTTCCGCACCTACATATATATGAAAATGAAGTTAACGACGCAACATACCGCCCACCAAAGGGACAACAAGGCCCTTTAAAATAATACTTAGTGGACTGTAAACACAAT
The DNA here is from genome assembly GCA_946251885.1 of Cosmia pyralina. Lineage (NCBI taxonomy): Eukaryota > Metazoa > Arthropoda > Insecta > Lepidoptera > Noctuidae > Cosmia > Cosmia pyralina. The sequence continues at coordinate 14,815,166 of OX276342.1, read as the reverse complement.
TATTAAACATAGAAAAACTTGATAAGCAGTATGCAGCGTTTCCAATTATGAAAAGTTCAAACATAAATTACTGTAACTACGGTGTTATGTTAGGTATTAATTTGCAATGAAGTTAAGTTACATATAACAATACGAATAGATATGCCTGCATGCAAAATTGAAATGTCGTTTGATAAAGTTATACAATAATAAGTAGTTAGTAATCAGTTAGTATCAACAGGCAGTGGACATAGTTTCGTGACAGATCTCTTCACAATGTTATGGCCAGATTTAACGCTATACACTCGTGTGAATCCATCGTTACCGGGATGCTTGTCTACAATTCGGCCAAGTAACCACTTTCCAGCCGGTATTCCATCGGTTTTGATTAAAACTATGTCGCCAACAGAGAATTCTTGTTTCTTCTTATGCCAGACAGGACGTTGTTGTAGACTTGTTAAATATTCGTCATGCCACCGTCGCCAGATGTCACCTACGAGCTTTTGAGTGTATTGCCATCGTGATAAGTTATGAATTTTTGTGTCTTTAAAATCTGGTGAGGGCACGACGATTGGGGCTTCATGTATCAAGAAATGACCAGGCGTGAGGGGTTCTATAGAATCTGTATCTGAGTCACCAATAGGACATAGAGGTCTTGAATTTAGACACGCCTCGATTTGGCACAGTACTGTTGTCATTTCTTCGAAGGTGAGATTTGTTGTCAACACGCGTTTCAGGTGAGTCTTCAGGGACTTTACACCAGCCTCCCAGAGGCCTCCAAAGTTAGGACTGTAGGCGGGTATAAAATGCCACTGTGTACCTTCCAAAGCCAACTTGTGTGCAATGTCTTTCTCAAAATTCAAGTTAGCTTCTTGCCATGCTGCGGCTAAATCCTTTTCTGCACCAACAAAGTTTCTCCCTTGGTCGCTCCACATGTGGCTACATTTACCTCTTCTTGATACAAAGCGTTTGTATGCAGCAATGAATCCTTCTGATGTAAGGTCTCCTACCAGCTCCAGGTGTATTGCCTTTGTAGACATACAAACAAATAAAGCAATGTATGCCCTTTGAGTTTTCATGCCTCTTCCCCGTGACATTAATATTTGGAATGGACCAGCATAATCCACGCCGCTGTGTAGGAAGGCTCTAGTAGGGGTTACTCTTTCCTTTGGCAGATCTCCCATTATCTGAGTTCGTGTACTAGCTCTTTGCTTTGCACACACTAAACATTTCCGGTTGAAGTTTTTTATTAATCCTTTAGCTCGAATGATCCAATATTTAGAGCGTAAAACGCACAACATTAACTGAACACCGCCATGCAGTGTTTAAGCATGAGCATCTGCTATGAGTAAAGGAATTAAATTGTTGTTATGTCCTAGTATTATAGGATGTTTGCTTTTTTCGTCTAAATTTGCATGTCGAAGACGACCGCCCACCCTGAGGACACCATCTTGGTCTAAGTATGGGGTAAGTGTTTTAATGTTACTATTTTTCTTCACATTTTTATTTAGTTTTAATCTGTTAATTTCATCTGTAAATTCTTCATTTTGTACTAGCTTAATGCATTTTATCAATGATGTATGTAATTCTTCTGTTGTTAAACTTCTACAATTTCCGTAAGTATTCAATTCTCTCTTGTAATTAAGAAATCTTCGACAGTATGTTATAACTTTAAGTAATTCTTGTAAGTTATCAAATTGCTTAAATTTTGCTGTGAAATTATGTTCTTCTTCTTCTTGAATTTTAATATTTATTTGTAATTTATCCTTTTTCTGTTCCAGGTCAGTGACGATGACATCAGGCTGTTTTAATATTATTTTCCTTTCAGATAACCATTTTGGACCGTTCCACCATAACTCTGATTGTTTCAGTTCAGCAAGTAACATGCCTCTGGATGCAATGTCTGCAGGATTATCTTCTGATGCAACGTGGTACCATTGGTTGTTATTGAGATTTTCAGTGATTTCTGCGACTCGATTGGCTACAAATGTTTTCCATCTATGTGGTTCTCCGGATAGCCATGCAATAACAATTGTAGAATCCGTCCACGCAAACATTTGTGCTGTTGATATCCTCATAGCTTGTCCTATTTGATTCAGTAATCTTGAAAGAAGTAATGATCCAGAAAGTTCCAAACGTGGTAATGATACAGTTTTTAGTGGCGCGAGTCTTGTCCTTGCTGCTATTAGTTTTGTTGTGACATGCCCATCTTGAGATTCGATTCTTATGTATGCAACTGCTGCATAAGCTTTCATGGATGCATCGCTGAAGCCATGAATTTGTACATCTTTCATTTCTGTGCTATAGGTTCCGAGCCATCGATCAATGTAAATGTTGTTTACATTTCTGAATTCTTCACGAATAGTCATCCATTCTTCTTGTAGTTCAGGGCTTATTATGTCATCCCAATCGAACTTTTCCAGCCACAGCTTTTGTATAAACATCTTAGCCATCACTACACTTGGGGCAATCCATCCCAAGGGATCGAATAGTTTTTGAACGTCTGACAAGATTGTTCTTTTTGTAATGTTTTGAGAAGTTGTTGGTAGTTTCAATTGGTATTGAAATTGGTCTGTTCCCAAATTCCAAATCAAACCTAGTGCTTTTACAGTGCCATCCATTTTGTTTATCTCTAGGTGTGCAACAGAACTTCGTTTTTTTGTGTCAATGGATCTCATGAATTGCGGACAATTAGATGACCATTTTGAGAGTGTGAATCCACCCTTTTTCAATATGTCAGATACTTCTTTTGCAGATGTTATGGCTTGATCTGTTGTATCTTCACCCGCTAACAAATCATCAACAAGGAAATTTTCTTTGATTATTTTGACTGCATTCGGGTAATTTTGACCTTCATCATCAGCAACTTGATGGAGTGTTTTCACCGCGAGATATGGTGCTGATGCTGTTCCGAATGTAACTCGAAGCAAGCGATATTCCTTAATGCTGTCATGTTCCTCTTCTCGCCACAGAATACGCTGATACTTATTGGCGTCTTCTGGGTAAACATAAATTTGCAGGTACATTTTTGTTATATCGCTGGCGTAACAAACACGTTTCATTCTCCATCTCATGATAATGTTTCTTAGATCTTCCTGGAGCTGAGGACCAACCATCAACTCATCGTTGAGCGAGACTTGGTTTGAGCCCTTCGCCGATGCGTCAAAAACCACGCGAGTCTTCGATGTTTCTTTGTCTTCCCGGACGACGGCATGGTGAGGTAAGTATACAACCTTTTCATTTATGACTTCTTTTTCAGGTATTGCTTCCATATAGTTTAAATTTAAGTATTCTTTCATTACTTTCTTGTAGTTTTCTTTCAGGTTGGGTGTTCTTCTAAATTTTCTTTCCAATTGTAGCAGTCTGGTTTTGGCTATTTCTTTTGTGTTTCCTTCTAGACATGTTGGCTGTGGTGTTTTCAAAGGTAACTTTACCATATATCTTCCTTCTTCTGTACGTGTGTGTGTTTCTTCATAAACTGTTTCACATAATTTTTCTTCTTTTGTTAAGTTTCTTTTGTTTTCTGTATCTATTTCCCACAGAGATTTAAGCATGATATCCATGTCTACTTGGTGATGAAGAACAAGAGCAGAATCATCTTGTGACCTTGTATTTATTTCACCGAAGAGAATCCATCCAAGGTATGTTTTCTGTGCACAAGGTGTACCCGGTGGACCCTTGATAAGTTTTTCTTGTACGATTTGAGAGTATTGTTTGACACCTAGGAGTAAGTCTATTGGGCCTGGTGTATCGTAGTTCGAGTCAGCCAGGTTGAGTCCTTCTAGATGTGGCCAGTTATCAGCAGTAATTGTTTTTGGAGGGAGTTTAGTGGTAAGTTGCTTAGACATGACGAATGCTTCGACATCTATCTTGAAATTTGTGTTCCAGCGGGAACCGATTTGCAGCTGTACCACGTGGTTTACATTTGTCTTCGTTGAGCCCACTCCAATGATACTTCCTCTCGTTGATCGTTTGGTCAGATTGAGCATTTGAGTTGCTTTTTCACTAATAAGTGCTATCTGCGAACCTTGGTCCACTAATGCGCGTAGTACAACAGTGTGGTTTTGCTCGTTTCGTACTGTCACTGTTGCCGTAGCTAGTAGTGCTATGCCTTGTCTAGTACTGTGGTGTGAGGCGACCGTTGTATTGACAGTAACTTCCTTTTGTTCTTCTACATTGTTTTGAGCAGTCTTCGGTTGCGTGGAGGTCTCTTGTACCGAAGTCTCAGGTTCTTTGTTGAGATGTAGAAGGCTATGGTGACGCCTTTTGCATATACGACAGGACACTGGTAGTCTACATTTTCTTGATGAATGTCCTGGTACTAAACAGTTGTAGCATAGGTTGTTGTTTTTTGCATAATTAACTCGTTCATTAGGTTGCAGTTTTGTAAATTCTTTACAGTGACATAACGTGTGATTTTCATTGCATAGAACACATGTTTTTCCTGACGGTGGCGACGACGTACTTGAGATATGAACAGCACGCTCTTTTGTTGCTTTATTTTGTGTAGCTGGTGTGACAAGCTCCAGTGTTCGGTATGTGGACTGAAGAAACTTTTTCAGATCGTTCCATTTGGGTAAGTCATCAACATCTTCTTTGTATGCGTATTGTTCCCAATCCTTGTGTGACTCAGGGTCCAATTTCTGAACAACCAGAAAAATGATTATAGGATCCCATGAATCTAAGCATATATTTAAATTTTGAAGGTTATTTAAACAATCTGTCGTGGTGTCCAATAAACTTTTAATTAGATTAGGTGACTGAGAACTCATTTTCTTTTGATAGACTAACTGTTTTAATACCGAGTTCATAATCAAACGTTTGTTTCCATATCTAGTTTTTAAAATGTCCCAAGCTTGTTCATAATTTTTCTGTGTTACCTGGATATGTTTCAATAAGGTCTCTGCTTCTCCAGTAACACTACACTTTAAATAATGTAACTTTTGTACGTCACTAATAGTTGTGTTCGTATGCACTAACGATGTAAACAAATCTTGAAACGTAGGCCATTCTTCATATTTTCCACTAAAAGATGGTAGCTGTATTCTTGGTAACCTCACGAGTGTATTTTGTTGATCAGGATTCGTCGCGATACTACTGTTATTTTGCGATGACGTAGTCGGCGCTAATGTATTCTGTTCATTCAACATATCACGTAAATCAGCCAACAAAATAAGATATAAGTCTTCATAGATATAAAACTCCTCATTAGCAAAATACGGTAATATTGCCTTTTGTTCCTTCGGCGTTATTTTTACCAAAGAATGATGCGCGGTTTTGAAGGTAGACCAATAATCTTCTATCGCCTGTATACGGGTTTCAATATATCCTTTAGTTAATCGTGATTTCGGGCATTTCTTGAGATTAACTTGAGCCTTTTGCAATAATGAAGCAGTATCTTCCAATACACTTAATAATTCATCTGTATTAGACATCGTTACAAATCCTTATCGCTCAGGAATGCGCTGTCCTATTGTTCTCGCGAGCCGGCCGCTCGACGCGTGCACTCGGGTAACTGGTGAATGATCCGGCGAGATATCGACCATATGTTATTGTTGTTTAGGTTCACTTTTGTGTGTACTGGAAACTGGTTTGAAAATCACAAATGCGTCTTGTCTTCAAAGGTGTTTATTAGCGACTAACTCAACGATTGTTCCGCACCTACATATATATGAAAATGAAGTTAACGACGCAACAGATACTTATATACATAATACTAGCTGACCCGGCAAACGTTGTTTTGCCATATAAATAATTTTTAAGTTCACTAAGGGGTATGAAAAATAGATGTTAGCCGATTCTCAGACCTACTCAATATGCTCACAAAATTTCATGAGAATCGGTCAAGCCGTTTCGGAGGAGTACGGGAACGAACATTGTGACACGAGAATTTTATATATAAGATTATAATGTAAAGTGTAAGTATATGATGTAAAATGTCTGTAGTACGTAGATACTATAAGATCAATTTCTGACGAATTCCGATTAGATTTCACTGACCTAAGGTATGTTTCGAGAGGTACCAATTAGGTACTAAATATCCATATATGTTTTATGAAACCAATGATGTTATATAGTACTAGATCAGTAGTGTACCTACGGCACCGATGCGTCACTACATCGTATATGTCCACAGGCATATCTTAGTTCAGTTGTCAGCTGGACTTCAAATGAGCGATTGGTTAGCGATAAAAATAACAAAATAGTGGAATGTGTTAAAATTTGTATATCACGGTCTGAAAAGATTAATAAGGCAAGTGGTAACATTTCACATGTAACTTTGCTCAATTTTCTTCAGATTATCCAAAAATTTATCAAACATTGTTTTTGCCATCAGTGTTACCAGAAAAAACGATTTTGATTTTGCACGGCTTTTGGGAGTTCGAATATATGTAATGCTTGTCCCCGGCGCACCGCATCGCCCGCACTACTCTGTTTACATTTTCAACGTTCGTTGCAACAAGACATTAATGTTTTCAATTAATTAACTATTTAACATATCTGTTAGAGCCAAAAAAAGAGTCTTGCCTATAATTATAATAAAAACGGAGTTTTAAAATAGTCCTGGACTGTGTTCAAAATAGGATTTTCGGGATTATTGGTTTGCTTAGAAAGCACAAAAATTTTGTTTATGCAATTAGTTCAAACAAACACCCTGAAATATATAGACTCTCTCAGGACCACCTTGAAATTTTTTTGGTTGTATTAGGCAAAAATGGGGGATTATCAATAATCCCAATGTCCTACAATTTATGTCAGCTTACAAAAAAATGTTGAACCATTTTGAACTAAAAACAACTGTACCACTTGAAAAAATCAATGTTTTAAATTGGAAATCAGAAAATTGTTTAACAGAAATAAATATGTCACCGCGAAGATGAAGATAACAATGAAAAAGAAACTAAGTGTAAAGCTAAGAGCAGAAAGCGAATGGATAGATCAACAAGATATTGATTTAAGTAACAGCCTCATCACTGGTATTACCAAACAGATTGTTGGGTCTATAGCAGGTTACGTTGTTTCAAGGAGGTTTCCGGCGACTGGGACCGCAATTAACTAGGACCGCGGTCCCAATCGCCGGATCTGTATAAAATAAATAATTTTCTTCCGGCGACTGGGACCACTTATATGATAACTGAAATAAAAAAAAAATGTACAGTCAAACAAAAATTTTTTATATGTAATAATTGAAGAAAAATCCTTTTTGATTTAAAAACATCATTTATTGATATAAGAAAAACAACCACTGACTACAGTTCTGTTATTTAAAACTTTCGTAATTAAAACATACACTTAGATCGTGTTAACAACAAACAACAAAAAAAAAACACAAATCGTGCATAACAATCAACAATTTTTAAATAATTAACAATCAGAAAGTAATTGTTTATTACAAAATCTAGTACCTATATAGTATAATCTACATACACTACAATAACAAAAGGGCTACCTGACCTTGAAATCGACAGGCAAAACGGACTCGAGTTAGAGAGGGATAGTATTATACAATGCTATTCCCTTTGTGTGTATTTACCTGCATGTGTAAATTATGTCAAAACGGGCTAGCTTAATCTATTACTAAGCGCATAAGATAAAATCATGTCTAGAACGAGTCAATGATATTCATATAAATAATTTATAATTTTTTTCGTTTGACTGTACTAATTTTGGCTTGAATAATAGATTTTTTTAAGTTATCTATGAGTGGTCCCAGTCGCTGGAAGAAAAATATTTATTTTTTACGGATCCGGCGACTGGGACCGCGGTCCCAGTTAATTGCGGTCCCAGTCGCCGGAAACCTCGTTTCAAGATTGGGGAATGAGCTCAAATGTGATCTATGCATCAAAGCATTGTTAGCTACTGGCTATCCAACGCAACATGTTTTTGACATTTGTATTTCATGTGAAGCCGTGATTAAATTGGCTAGTGCCCTATCTGGTGACAAGTCTTTGCATTCTAAATATAGTACCGTGTATTAAAGATGTAGCTTTGAAACGGATACATAAAATGTCAATCTGTCAAAATAATCTTTTTATCTCACTCCTACCGTCAAACTAATTACGTTGGAATGAGACAAGACATTGTTATCTGAAAAACGGCCAGAGTTGCCAATGTTCAACATAATTTCCCCAGAATTTAACGAAGGTTTTTGTTGAATGAATTATTATGGAACTTTCTATAGATTAAAGATTTAAATAAATTGACAAGGATTAGGTACATGTAGGAAGAAAAACAATTATCCGTAAACGTAAATAACATATTTCAAAACTATTGAGATTTGTATCAAATGACTTGTTTAAATGGACTTATTATTTCTATGTTTATGACAATCATTCAAAATAAATTTCAATCGTAAATTAATTAAGGGGGATCCGCTGTGTTAGCCCGCGAAATTCAAATTTTCTTGCGTTTTTTGCAATTTGCAGGTCAACGTAAGGTTGTATCTTAATCAAAATATGATTCGCAACAGTAAAAACTGTGTATTTACATTATTTTAACCATAAAAATCATCAATACAACTTTCTAAGTAAGATTTCCTCCGGATTCGTCTGAATTCTGAAATCTGAACAATCTGGAGGAAATCTAACTTAGAAAGTTGTATTGATGATTTTTATGGTTAAAATAATGTAAATACATAGTTCTTATTGTCGACAAATTGTCTTGAATTTTTCCAAGTATTTTAGTAGTTAAACTCGTAAGTGGGTAAGTTTTTTTGAAATGTTTAGTAGGACACTGCGCCTCTAGTATTTTATATCCTCATTGTATGAAACTATTGCAATAACTTGCGATCCCACGAGGTACAAATTATTTAACAAGTGGTACAAAAATTTTGAGATGTTTCAACCATTTCTGAGAAATACATTCGCGAACCTGACATTCACATTCATAGGTAGGTGGCCGATCTGGGGAGCGGAGCTTTTCCCCAGCTTGGCCACCTAGCGAAGACGTTTTCTCCCAAATTTAGTCGCAATTTTTCGCTAAGTCACAGATTTAGTCGGGTCTTAGTTTAGAAGATATAATAAGTTCAATTTTTAAGTATAGTCCAAGAGCTAGATCAAAGATTTTATAGTCAATTCTTTTCTATCTAGATTTTGGATTATACTTAAAAATTGAACTCATTATAATATCTTTTAAACTAAGATCCGACTAATTAAATTTTTTTAGTCTTCGGGTGTGAATTACCTGCCTCTTGAGTAGCGCTTCCAGAAGGTCCCGCCACTTACGACGTCAAAGTGGCGGGACCAGAGACATCTTGACATACCTACTTCCTTTCAAACTCAAACTCAAAGCATTAACATAAACTTACCCTGCATAAGGTCAAGCTGAGTGTAAAGTCTTGGCTACTGTCCCTCAATTACGACGAAACAGAACAAATTTTATAAACTCTTTCGTAATATAAATTCTAGCCTATGAGAGGCACTCAACTTCACCCTTTACTCGCGTTCCCAGTCAACCTTTCCTGTACATTCAATTTCAATTTACACACATACTCACATACTTCAAGGACACCCACACACACACACACCCACCACACATAATACACGCACACACACACACACAATCACCACTACAGGCTTTTTCTAAACTTTTTTGTATTAGTTTAGTCTTATTATTTTTTTTTCATTGTTAGTCTTATTGCATAAGTTTTCAATAGTATTTACTCCCGGGAGAGGGCACTGGCACTTGTAACACAGGTTTATCACCTAGCACAAGTGTCAGGGACTTCACACTATTATTTTGTAATTCACTTTCTTATGTAATAAAGATTATTATTATTATTATTATTTTCGAGTGTGTTCTTTTTCTCAGCTCGTAGGCTGGTTTTAGCTACATTTACGGGCCAAAGCCAAGTAAATGCAGCGTGTGGTGTGTATTTAAGATGAGGGTGTGTTTTCTTCCTCTAACTGCATGAATTTCCTAACTATTCTACAGGTGTTTAAGATGGCTGCTTTCTGAAGGTTGATATAAACGGATTCTTCTAAATCTATTAATTTCAGGCTACGGAGAAGATGGTTGGGGATGACGCCTGTCGTGGAGAGAACTATCGGGATAACGTAAACTTTTTCTTGTCTCCAGATTCTTGTGACTTCTTCTTTAAGTTCAGCATATTTACTTATTTTTTCAGATATGGTTTTTTGTAGGTTATGGGTATTAGGAACTGCAATGTCTATAAGGTAAGTGATTTTTCTTATTTTATCCTGTAGGGTTATGTCTGGTCTATTATAGTGGATAGTCTTATCTGTAAGTATGGCGCGATCGTAGTACATTTTGTGTGTATCATTTTCTAGGATAGTTTGTGGTGTGTACTTGTAGTAAGGGGTATTAGAGTTTTGTACGAGACTGTGTTTGAGTGCTAGTTTTTGATGAATAATGTTTGCAACCTGGTTGTGTCTGTGAGTGTAGTCTGTCTGTGTGAGTGTTGTACATGCTCCAGTTATGTGTTGTATGGTTTCTGATTGAATGTGGCATCTGCGGCATTTATCGTTTGTTGTGGTAGGGTCTTTAATGATAAATTTCCTGTAGTTTTTGGTGTTGATGATTTTATTATTATTATTTCCTTTATTTTATTTACATACATATGAATTATATTTTTAAATATTTTTATAAAAACATAAAATAAAAAAAAACATTAAACACTTGACCGTTATTCGAAGCATAATTAAACTATTGAGATAGGCTGAACCATGTTTCCTGTGCCTTTTTTTCCTTACGTTTCTAGCGCTATAGCTCTGTCTCGCTCTCATGACGTCACCAGGTCAGAGAGGGGAGCGCATTTTTGAGCGCGCGCGCTCGGTCTTGTTCATTGGCGTTCTTTTCCTTGCCGGAGATGGTTGCTGCTTAGCAGGTGAGTTATCTATATTTCTTTTTCACAACCGTCTATATTTTTCCTTTCGACGAAAGTTGGCATACTTACCAATTTACAATTTTTATTAAAACTGTTTTTACTGAATGATAATTATTGATAATACAGTGAATCAACGTTGATATTTTCAGAATTTAACGGTTTTCCGTTCGCGTGTTGTTTATTCTTTTTCTTTCCAGTGTGTGTAATTCAATTGTTTTCAGTATAATACCGAATACGTAATGGATAAAGAAATAACGTTGATTTCGCAAGATGAACCGGTCGCAGGTCCTTCGAATACCGCTAATAATAGAGAATCTAGTGCCAAACGGATGCGTTCACATCCGAGCAGCAGCAGTAGTAGTAGCGATTCTAGTTCCAGTTCATCTAGTTCTTCTGACCATAAGTCTAAACATGCGCGTCGCCGTCACCGTAAGGGGGGGGCAAGCACAAGCATCGCCGCTCGGAGCGTAAAGTGAAACATAATATAAATAATAGTATACCGCTGCCCGACGACGCCCTTTCCCTTTTCACAGAGGATGATTTAGAACTGGAGGGTAGTAGTCTTATAAATAATTTAGATGTTGAAACTAAGCTTAAGGAACCGGCTGTTCCAAAGACAGACGAGCGTTTCTTGAACATTTTAAGAGAAATTCAGTTTTAAATCGTATAACCATAGCCCGGGTTTCGTCGAACTCGAGGCAAACGAGGAGATCAGACCCTATGACACACTAAAACACTTAAGTTACTCGGAGAGGGCCTATGCTTCGTTAACTTACGGTATTTTAAAACAAAAGGAGAAGGAACTTTGTGCATTTTTGACATGGGTTCGAGACCAGAGAGAATTAACTTCGAGGCTATAAAAAACCTGAATGACATCTTCACTTCTGGCGAGTTCAGCAAGGTTTCGGCAGACCTATTGCAAATGATTTGCGGCCATAGGGCTGAATCTATACAGATGCGCAGAGACAGCATAACTCATTAGTTCGCGATCCCTTAATAAAAGCGGCAATAAAGAAAATACCTCCATCTGAGGTTAGCTTATTCAATTCTGAGCAGTTAGTTGTTGCATTAGAAAAAGCTGGCGGTATCAAAAAAGCCTTCTGGCCTGCTTCTAGATCGGCTGGTACATCTACAAAATCGGCTTATGGTAATACCTCAACTTCGCAAGTTGGAAAATGGCTCATACGTCCCTCGCACGGGCAATATTCAGTTCCACCCTCGCAGGGTAAGAACTATAACTCAAGCATGCCTTCACAAGGCTGTCAGAACTGTAACGTCCCCTCGCAGGGTGGCTTTTTGCAACATAATATACAGTGTCCTTCGCAAGGACCAGCACATGCGTATATACGTCCCTCGCAGGGGCAATATTTAGTTCCACCCTCGCAGGGTAAGAACTATAACTCAAGCATGCCTTCACAAGGCGGTCAGAACTGTAACGTCCCCTCGCAGGGTGGCTTTTTGCAGCATAATATACAGTGTCCTTCGCAAGGACCAGCACATGCGTATATACGTCCCTTGCAGTGGCAATATTCAGTTCCACCCTCGCAGGGTAAGAACTATAACTCAAGCATGCCTTCACAAGGCTGTCAGAACTGTAACGTCCCCTTGCACGGTGGCTTTTTGCAGCATAATATACAGTGTCCTTCGCAAGGACCAGCACATGCGTATTGCAACTATCCTCAACAGGGTAGTGGTGTATTGGATAGAGGTTCCTTTCGCTCCCGCGGGGCAAAACAAACCCAAAGATACCACGCTCATAAACGTGGCGGAAATAAGCGAAGGTCATCACCTTCAGGCTTGAATGCCAAGAGAAGTAAATATTGGCATGAAAATATTTCAAGCCGGTCAGTTATCGAATTTCGTCGATCATTGGAAGAAAATGCAAGCACCAGATTTTCACCAAAAACTTTTGCCAGTTTGACAAATTGGATTGCCCAAATTATGAGAAGCCAAGGTGTGAGAATATTAGTATTTCTCGACGATTTTCTTTTGGCTCACCAAGACCCAGTAGTTCTCGCAGGCCATGTAAGTCTTCTCGTAAAAACATTAAAATATCTGGGTTAGCAAATAAATTTCGAAAAATCTATCCTAACACCAAAGAAATCCCTGGTTTACCTAGGAGTACTGTGGGATCCTTGGCTAAACCTCAAACGTCTGCCAAGGGAAAAAGTACCCTCATTACTAGCGAAGATTCGCGAAATCGCAGATTTGCGGAAGACAAACCTAAAGAAGTTGCAAAGCGTAATAGCAGCACTAAACTTTGCGAGTTTTGTTGACCAAAGAGGGAGATTGCACTATCGAACTCTATTGAAATTCCTAAACACACTACAATTGGACAATTCTGTCAAGGTATACACTGTACCTGCAGATGCAATAGGCGACCTACAATGGTGGAGTCACAATTTGCAACATCCGTCAATTCTAAACCACGCACCAGCGACTAAACCGGACGCCTCCGACTTAGGCTGGGGGGCCCAGATGGACAACCAGTCTCTATGGGGAACGTGGTCCCAGAACGAGAAGAATTGTCACTGCAACGTAAAAGAAATGTTGGCAATATTTAAGGTTTTTCAAAGTCATCCCGTGTATCTGAGTCAATCTACGGTCACCATACAATGCGACAATCGCACGGTAGTAGCGTATCTCCGTCACGCAGGGGTAACCAAATCCTCGCGATTGATGGACATAACATACGACCTGTTTTGTTTGATAGATCAGTACCAAATTCATATCAATGTGTACTACATTCCGGGGAGGTACAACAACCATGCCGATCACCTATCGCGGTTTCGCCAGGTCCCCGAATGGCATCTGATACCCGAGATTACCAAGATAATATTCTTAAAATGGGGAATTCCCCAAGCGGACCTGTTTGCCTCCAGCAACGCTCACGTAGTCCCTCATTACGTGTCGAAAGATCAGAACGACAAACAAGCTGTGGCCCACGATGCATTCTCGATTGCTTGGAAATTCGATCTGGCATGGGTGTTCGCACCCCCGTTCCTGATTCCCAGGGTTTTTGAGCTTCCTCAATCGGGCATCGGGAATTTACTTGATAGTAGCACCGCGATGGGAGAGTCTTTTGGCGCGGAGGTCTCACAGCCCGGGCTCTGGCCCCCACCGTTCACAATACAGAACCTGAACAAAGTATTGATCGATGTGACAACGGGACTGCCACCTCCTCGCGTCCAGGATCTAGTGTTGGAAGTTTGGAAATGTGGGGGTGGACACATCATTTAGGTAAGTGGAATAATTCTCAGATAGATCTTTTGAAAAGTTCTTGGCGCGATTCTACCCTAAGAACTTGCAAACCTGCATGGAACCGCTGGGTTTCGTGGTGTAGAGTCATATTAGCCCTAGAATCCCTCAGGATCTGACCTAGCTCGTTTTGTGGCTGATCTGCATATAAAACATAAACTGTCTTATAATACAATATTGTTGTACAAGTCTGTGGTCTCCACCCTTTGTAATAATGTAAATGATTCAGGTGTTCTATGTAATCATGTTTTGATGTAACATATTTTAAAATCGATTTCAATCAAAAACCAATTGTTTCTAAGTTACCCGTGTGGAATATTGATGATTTTGTATGTTTTCTTGGCGTTGGAACAATAAATCATGACTACATTTTTGATGTTTCGAGTCAAGCCGCTGCCCTCTTAGTACTCTGTTCTGGTAGGCGTATTCATGACTTGACACTCCTTATGACCGATAACGATAATTTGCACCCCGTATACTGGGTTGAACAAACTATATCACTGCTTTCCACTAGACTTCAGGAAGCTAAATGTCCTAACTTGTTTGTCACTACGAGAGGTACAGCTCGTGCGGCCTCACGAACTGTTATTGCAGGCTGGATTAAAGCTCTGATGCGTCAGGCAGGTATTGTTGCTACTCCTGAAAGTGTCCCTTCCGCTGTTGCTTCCAAGAATTGGTTGGACAACTTCCCCATGGAAGATATTATGGCTCGGGGAAATTGGAGGTCCTCAAACACTTTTAATCGATTTTATAAAGGACAGGAGGTTTCGGGCTCTTCTAGAAGTGACAGCATTACTGCTCTTTTTTTTATAAAAAAAAAAACCTGTCCCATAGTGAATTATGTTGATTTATTGATATTTTGTTGAATATTTTCAAACACATCTTTTCTTTTTTCTTGATCTTTCCCTACACATTGGCGTTCGTCATGAGCGTCACCAGGCGATAACAGACAATATCTCAATAGTTTAATTATGCTTCGAATAACGGTCAAGTGTTTAATATCGGCGTTTTACCTGAAATAAAACGCTTATTAAACTACTTACCTTATTCGAAGCATAATATTAATTTCTGCCAGGTGACATAGTCAATCATCCAATGAACAAGACCGAGCGCGCGCGCTCAAAAATGCGCTCCCCTCTCTGACCTGGTGACGTCATGAGAGCGAGACAGAGCTATAGCGCTAGAAACGTAAGGAAAAAAAGGCACAGGAAACATGGTTCAGCCTATCTCAATAGTTTAATTATGCTTCGAATAAGGTAAGTAGTTTAATAAGCGTTTTATTTCAGGTAAAACGCCGATATTTAAAAATATAAAAAATAGTAGCCCACCGGTATCGGGAACAGGGTCCAAGCTACCGGTGGTCAGGGCTCTAGAGAGAGGAACCTCCTCACTATGCGTGCCGTGTCCAGGAGTACTGCTTTCTGAATCAAGCCCTTGACCCAGCCGCGCAATGAGAGCCTCCTGAGGTGTTGGTCGAGACTCTCCGCTATTAGGCTGTAGCAGCTGGCATTAAGATCCGCGCGCAGCGTGCGCGGCCATACAACTAACGCTGCGAGTATTATTTTTATAGTATTTTATCTATGGCTGCGAGACGCGGCCCGCAGTATTTATACTGCGTACAGAAACGACCCGCTCGTCCGTGATTGGTCAATAATAGTATTGATCATAGACACCTGTAACTAGGTTAACAAATGAAATGGAAAAGGAAAACGAGTCTGTCTTTATAAGTCATTCAATCCGAAAATTGTTTCATTTTATCTCAACTGGTAAATTGGTGACCCCGACGAACACAATTAAAATGCCGAACGACGACGAGGTAGCGACCGTCTCCATAAAATCACGCATACCAACGTTTTGGCGTGACAAACCACTTCTCTGGTTTGCACAATTTGAAACTGTTGTCAACCCACAGAAGCCCGGCGATGAGGCCAAGTTCAGCCTCCTAGTAGCTCACCTAGAGAAGACGGACGTCGAGCAAATAAGCGACATCATCATGAGTAAGTCACGCGCTGGGCGCTACGGGGATGCTAAGAAGAGACTGTTATCCGTTTATGAAGAGTCGGAGGCAAAGCAACTGCAAAAGTTGCTCACCGAAATGGACTTAGGAGACCAAAAACCATCCCAGCTGTTGCGTAGCATGAGGGAGCCAGCACGTGACAAGATGCCCGATACCACTCTGAAAATACTGTGGATGAGGCACCTGCCTGCCTCCACGCGTGCCGTACTATCGGTCAACGAAGAAGCCACACTCGACGTGCTTGCAGCCATGGCTGATAAGATGCACGAGCAGAACCGAGAAGTTCATTCGGTTTGTGCATGCAAACAGCCGTCAACGTCTACGTCACGACACGAAAGTAATCATTCGCAGCCAGAGCCAGACCTTCGAGAAGCCATCACGCAACTCACGCGGGAAATTGTAGCAATGAAAATGGACAGATCAAGACAAAGAAGATCATCATATAGATCATTCCGCTCACGATCACGTTCGTTATCCCGAGGCCGACCAAATACTTACCAGCAGACGTCAAGCGATATTTGTTATTACCACGCACGATTTGGCGAAGAAGCACGCAACTGCAGAGCTCCGTGCAAGTTCAAGCGTCAGGAAAACTAGTCGCGACCTTGGCAGCGACGGGACCCGAGGTTAACGAAATATCACCATACCGTCTACACGTTTGCGATTACCAACATAACTTGAGATTCCTGGTGGACACCGGAGCCAACGTATCGGTCATTCCTAACACGAAAGGAATGAAACGGGTGGAAGAAGTGCTATATGCAGCGAACGGCACCCCGATATACACATACGGCGAGAGGAGACTAGAACTTAACCTTGGTCTGCGTCGCCCCTTATCATGGCAATTTATCGTTGCTGCCGTTAAACGACCGATCTTGGGAGCTGATTTTTTGCGCCATCACGACCTTCTCGTAGACCTACGTGCCAGGAAACTAGTTGACAAGAAAACAGGACTGGCAATCGACGGGTGCATAGCAAGCAGTGTAGCAACCCCCACTGTGCACACTATCAATCTCACCGACCCGTTCCACAACCTTCTACAACAGTACGCCGAGATAACTTCCCCGAACTTCAACAACATGAAGAACAGCGAAGTAGAACATCATATTGTCACTCACGGGCCGCCAGTGTACAATAAAGCACGACCGTTGCCACCACACAAATATCAAGCAGCAAAGAAGGAGTTTCAAGTCATGCTGGAACAAGGAATATGCCGACCATCAAAGTCACCTTGGGCGAGTCCACTCCACCTCGTAGAGAAGAAAAATGGCGAATACAGACCGTGCGGTGATTACCGAAGACTGAATGCCGTCACCAAACCGGATCGGTATCCAATACCACGACTACGAGACTTCACGTACCACCTTGAAGGGATGAAGATATTCTCGAAGGTTGATTTGAGGAAAGCATATAATCAATTGCGAATACGGGAAGAAGACATCGAAAAGACGGCAGTTATAACGCCATTTGGGCTTTTCGAATTCCCACGGATGTGCTTCGGTCTATGCAACGCCGGGCAAACCTTTCAAAGGCACATCAACAATGTTCTCGGTGACATGGGCCACGTCTTTGCATTCGTCGACGATATTCTCGTGGCCTCACCAGACCAAGAAACCCACAGAAGACACTTAGATGATCTGTTCAAAAGAATAAAAGAACATGGTTTAAGAATAAACGTGTCGAAATGCGTTTTCGGGCAAAGGAAACTAGAATTCCTTGGCTACATATTGACTGAAGCCGGCATCCAACCAACACAAGATCGTGTGAAGACAATATCCGATTATCCAGAACCAACCACAATACAAGAATTACGACGATTCCTTGGTATATTGAACTTCTATAAAGAAAATATACCGCACGCCGCACACGCACAGGCAATGTTATATAAATATCTACGAACATGCAAAAAAAATGATAAGACCAAGGTGAACTTCAACAGTGAAGATAAAGAAGCATTTCAAGCCTGTAAAAACAGCATCAAGAACGCCGTCACCTTGTCACACCCTTCAGTTCATGCCCCGTTATCACTGATGTGCGACGCCTCAAACACCTGTGTTGGAGCCGCGCTACAGCAACGTGTAGGAAACAGCTGGAGACCACTGGGTTTTTACTCAAAAAAACTAACAGAAGCGCAAACGAAATACAGCACGTTCGATCGAGAACTACTGGCGATCTACCTGGCAATACGGCACTTTCGGCGCATGTTTGAGGGTAGAGAAATAACGGTTTACACAGACCACAGGCCGTTAACACATGCACTTCTACGGCTAAACAGCAAAACAGAAACACCGTTACGCACGAGGTACTTACACTATATCAGTCAATTCACAATGAAGATATGCCATATTGAAGGAAAGGACAACGTTGTGGCCGATGCATTATCAAGAATCGAAGCAATAACCACTCCTTCACCAATCGACTATGACGAACTGGCCCATCTTCAACAGAGCGACAAACAACTGACTGACGTCACGAAAAACAAAACGCTTCGATTCGAACGGCTACGTCCATTCAACGCTAGTAAGCCAATTCTGTGCGAAACATCAAGTGGCCACGTACGACCATACCTGCCACCAGAGCTACGAAGAAAAGCCTACGACGCCATGCACGAGTTGAGTCACCCCGGCACCCGAGCAACTAGGAAGATGATCACACAACGTTTTTTCTGGCCAAGCATGAACAAAGACGTCAATATGTGGACCAAATGTTGCATAACCTGCCAACGAACTAAAGTGCAGCGACACACCATATCGCCGCTAGAAGAATACCCACCAGCAGATCGACTGACGCACATACACATAGATATCGTCGGACCACTGCCAATATCCGATGGCAAACGGTATTGTGTTACCATCATCGACCGAGCAACGAAATGGCCAGAAGCATTCCCAGTCAGCAACATGGAAGCCAACACTATAGCAACGGTCATTTATGAAGGATGGATAGTGCGATTTGGTTGCCCAGAAAGGATCACAAGCGATCAAGGAACACAGTTCGAATCACATTTATTCAAAACACTAATGAATAGAATGGGCATCGAGAAAACACGGACCACTGCCTACCATCCACAGGCGAACGGAATGGTTGAAAGGTGGCATCGATCATTCAAAACAGCATTGACGGCACGACTACATAACACAAGCTGGACGCAAGAATTGCCAACCGTATTACTGGGACTTCGTGCGGCAATAAAAGAAAACACAGATGTGTCATCAGCAGAAGCGCTATACGGTAAACCACTACGACTACCCGGCGAAATGTGTGGAGAAACGTTGATTTATACAAACACAAATACACACTTCAGTGACGTCATTACCAACGCAATGAAAAAGATGCAAGCCGTCCGCCGCAACACCGATCGCCGCGCAATGTTTGTACACGACGATCTACATGTATGTACGCATGTATTCATACGAACCGACGCGTACCGCCGGCCGCTAACACCGACCTACGAAGGCCCGTATCGTGTCTTGAAGAGACAGAACAAGGTGTATACAGTAAAAATCAAAGATCGACAAGTAAATATCAGCATAGACCGACTGAAGCCTGCATTCCTGCCTAACACCGAAGTACCAGCAAGTCGTTCAGGTGAACAGTCGACATACGTCACGCGATCCGGCCGCACCTCCAGACCCACCGTACGCTTCGCTATGTAAACTAAATGTCCGCCCGAGACGGACCACGGACGCGCTCTAAGCCAAAAGTGAAAGGCACACAGCGCGAACACTGCGTCCACGCATCTCCGTGCAAGTTGACGCCACCGCAGCCCTAGGCGTTCGCAGACATCGTGCCGAGCCACCGCTTTGCACTACTTACACGCTGGCTGACGCCGTGTGCGAGATACCACTCGCATCGTGCGACGCTTTGCTGGGGGGGAGTTATGTAGCAGCTGGCATTAAGATCCGCGCGCAGCGTGCGCGGCCATACAACTAACGCTGCGAGTATTATTTTTATAGTATTTTATCTATGGCTGCGAGACGCGGCCCGCAGTATTTATACTGCGTACAGAAACGACCCGCTCGTCCGTGATTGGTCAATAATAGTATTGATCATAGACACCTGTAACTAGGTTAACAAATGAAATGGAAAAGGAAAACGAGTCTGTCTTTATAAGTCATTCAATCCGAAAATTGTTTCATTTTATCTCAACTGGTAAAAGGCCATTAACCGTAACGATTATCGGTACAATGATTGCAGAGTCCACGTCCCACATGTCGACAACCTCGTGTGCTAAGTCAAGATACTTGATTTTTTTATCTTTCTCAGCTTTCACGAGATTCTCGTCATGAGGGACAGCGATATCAACAATCATTGCACGGCGCTCTCGTCGATCTATCACCACAATATCAGGCTTATTGGCTACAATAGTCCTGTCAGTGATGATAGATCGATCCCAGTACAATGTGGCGTGACCATTCTCGAGAACTGGGTCGGGCACATACCTGTAATATGGTATGTGTTATTTATTAGTTATTATTATTATTATTTATTTCAATTAAACCAATTACAGGCACTTTTGAATTGTCAAGGGGTCGGTCAGTCAAAAAGATGAAGCTAGGCGCCCATTCCAAAGCATAGTAGGTACCTATGGAGAAGAACGGGCAAGAAACTCCACGGACACTCTTTTAAATCAAGATATGGTTACAAAATAATGGTTACATCATTCATGTCGAAATTTTACATGTGAGAACGATGCAGAACGTTAAAAGCGTCCTTAAAAAAAAAAAAAACAATTCAAATATTTAAATTAAATTAAAATAAGCCGTGGCCGCTAAGGTATGACCAGCCTTCACTGACAGCGCTTGTTCACGAACCTGACGCATGGATTAGCTAAATGATCCAACACGCGCCACCATCAGCGAGACATTAGAGTGAGCGTCACATACTCTCAGCCGCCAGGGCATATTCAAGTCAAACAAAGACGTACCCAGTAAATGGTAGCTTTAGAGTATGTACATAGTACTCACACATGTGCTATGCAATTATATAATACAAAGGAGATTGAGTCTATACAATGCAATGATAGTCTTACAATCTTCAGCAGCTCCAACAGTATCTTCAAATGTTAATTAATTAGTTGTGGTTGTGGAGCAGGACCAGCATTGAGCCAAGCATTTTTATCAGTTATGTAATCCCCAAACTTATAATATGCCTGCCTGCATAGTGTGCGTTTTATACAAGTTTTGAATTTAGTCTCATTGAGTTGAAGTATGTGTGGAGGTATTTTATTGTAACATTTTAAACAGTACCCCATGAACGACGAGTCTACTTTAGCTAGTCTGAAACCTGCTACCTAATTGCGAAACACATTTTCGTCATCCGAGTCAGTCTAATTGATTTGGCTTTGACTGCAGCACCCTAATTGCGTAACACATTATCAATCGGAGTTGGTTTCATTTTTAAACAAATTGCTAATCCATTGCTTCATATGTTCGAAAAATTTGTCTGCTCGACAACGTAAATAACGCAATGAATGTTGTTGAACTGTCAAAATTAAACCAACTGCGATTGATAATGTGTTTCGCAATTAGGGTGCTGTTTGTTTTATTTTATGTCTTTCGAATTGCGAAACTACAATAGAGTGTGTAACCAACTCCAGTCTGTGTCACGTGGTTTGGAGACAGTAAAGAGTGAACGAAAAGCGACTAAAAAGGCAAATATTCGAATTGTGAAACTATTTTGACAGCTGGAAGTTGGTTTGAAATCAACGAGCAGTCGTTTTTCAAACAGAGGGCAACGTCTTGCCCGTAATAATTTTTGATAGCAATTTGTTTGCGATTTTTTCATAAAATCTCCATAATTTTTACGAAATTTCGTAAGTGAACAGCTTCTTGATAAATTGTGAATGTGTTTTTGTGTAGAACCGCAATTGACTGCAACGATAAATCAATATTTTTGGTATTTTCAATACCGAGGCTATTTGTTGCTTAACGCGGAAAAGCAACGCCTCAAAAACGGGCTTATTAAAAGCCGCAGACTTTTGAAGAGTGCCTCAACTCTTGAGACTTTGTGAGGTAGTATTTCCACTTCTGCAACGACGTCGTAACTCTGCTGTACGCACAGACTTAAAGGCAAGGTAACATTTCTAACATAGGTTGGCTAATTCAAAGCATTATTTGAATTTTATTAAACCACCACCTTTTGCCAGCGACTTCGCCCGCGTGGATGTCGGAAAATATCCTACGGGAACGTACTACCGGAAATTCCTTCCTTATTCCTCGTCTACATTATAAAGAGAACCTCTGTGCAAAATTTCATCTTTCTAGGTCCAAGGGTTTGGGCTGGGCGTTGATGAGTCAGTCAATCAGTCGGTCAGGACTTCTCTTTTTATTTTTATAGATTATCAGGCACTTTAACATGACAAGGAGTTGGTCAGTTATTCATAAAGTTGAAGCTAGTTGCCCATTCCAAAACTTATATCCTAATGGAGCGCCCCTAAGACGACCCACTGACCGAAATATGGGCAAGAACCTCCATGGACACTGTTAAAATCAAGTTATTACAAAGTCCAAGCAAACTCCGCCCATACGACGACCCACTGACCCCGGCTTTAAACATGTATCTTGAAAAAATGTGCTTAAAGAAATAACATCATTTTATTTCAGGGCTTCATTGGAAAAGCAGTAAATATATAGAGGAAGAACAAAAAATGCTCAGTTTGAAGCATTTTATGTCAATATATTATGTAAGGACTGTTGAACATACATACCACCATCATCATTGTCATCCACAGCCCGCCTTCGCCCACTACTGGGCGTAGGCCTCTCTTTTCTTGTGGTAATCCAGAAAACATACCTACCACCATACATAGATCTATTTCCAAAACATTGTCTGTTCAAGGTAATATCAATATTATTTTCTATCTAAGAGTTGAATCTTCAAGGCTCAGACTAAATAAAAAACTAAGACATTATAGCACTGCAAACATTACAGTAAAGCATGTGCAAAACTACACCTCACTATGTACATACATGCTCACATGCACATATTTACACCAAACTACAATAAAACTAGGTACACCTTACTATGTAGTGCACAAGTTTACGATACCCGAAACGTAAGCCTCACGTCACTGTTGACAGCACTGTCTTGGTTTTGTAATTAGTCTGAGCTTCAAAATGTATGTTAAGCACAGCAACAATGTTAAACCACATATTTCTTGTTACTGGTGAATACAAAATATATAGGTAAGGCACCAATAAACGTAGGTACCATACATACCTACTACCTACCTTTATGAATATTCATTTACTTAGCAAATTATAACAACAAACTAAAGAAAGTATTAGGCAACTGAAATTAATTATTAATTGTTATTACATCTCTCAATAGATACCAGTTTATATTTTATATTAAAGCCATTAGCTTATCTCAGTAAATACCCACATCATTATTATAATATAGTAGTTTGCTAAGTACCTAGTGTTAGATAATAGTTAACAAATGCTTCCTCTCTCCTAACTCACTATTTTGCTGTGCCCGACAGGGTCCACATGATCTATTTATAACTTTACCACCTAAGAATACCTACATGTAGAATGCAATAAAAGTATTGAGTATTGAAAATAATATCCAAGTACAGCTGAAGTACCTGCTAAGTAAACGCTATCTATATTTTTTCAATATATTTTATTGTGTAAGTAGGTACCTACCTACTAGAAATGTGTATCTTGTCATAAACCTTTATGATGTCCTGTGTGAATCCTCAAAATCAGAGTAGCTTTGAAGGTGGTTTTCTAAATATTATAGTACTTATCTACTTCTATTTCTAATGTTTATTGTTAGTTTATGTAAACGTATTGCGCCAACCCCAAGTAACATGGGATAAGGGCAGGAAGATGATTGTTAGTTTATTATGGAGCCCTTCAAAATACTCTTTTGCATTGAATTGGTTTTGCTTAAAAGGTACTTAGCAATATACAGGATGTATCAGAAAAGTGTGGTCAAATTTAATGATGTGGTACAGACCATAAAACTGAACAACTTTCTCCATAGGACCAACATCGTAATCGAGAAAAAATAATCAGCCGTCCCATACACTTGGGTCGAGTAGGTATTGAAGTTTTGTATGGGACAGCTGATCATTTTTTCTGGATTATATTGTTGGTCCCTTGGAGAAAGTTGTTCAATTTGATGATCTGTACCACACCCTTAAATTTGATTACCCTTTCTGGTACATCCTGTACCTATATATCATAGGTTCATCTACCTTTTTGTCTGTTATCTAATAAAAATACTTGCCGAGGTTTTATAAGATCTTTCTTTAGGTACTTTTTAGACAAGTATGCTGCATCCATCAATAGACTTGCAAGGCACATAATCGTTGTTTATAGGTAACAGAATATTGTTGTTCTATAAAATTAATAGATTGTGCATTGAATTGTTTAAGGGATAAGGATTTACTTAAATTCTTTTCTTTATATTGCAGGTGTCAGGCTCAACTACATTATTCAAGCAGTACATAAATAATCCATGATGACTTCCACAGGAAGACATTAGAATACCAAGTTCCACCAATGCATACATTATAAATATTTGTTCTATTTCTTTTTGCCTCATGTCCAAATACTAAATGCTCTTGTCAGTGGTTGTAATTGTAATGATATAAATAAAACAGTTTTTTTGTTTACCATATTTTATTTCTACCTATTTATCTATACCTAATGAAAGTAATGAATGACAGTTAATTTTGCTAAACACCACTATTTTCTAAATAGTATCACTAGAATAATCACTTCTTTATTTAAAAAAAAAACATAGTAAGTACGGTACTCAATTCTGAAATACTTCATAACAAGTTATTTTTATTTGTACCTTCATAGTTCATAATGAAACACTTTATAATTATTAAAGTTTACGCTTATCAATTAACACAATATCATATGTTTCTATATTGCTGTTGTGATGACAATATTTTATGAAAAATCTTTGTTTCTACTTTTGTACTTGGAAACTGAAGTAGTTGCAGAGGAGCTGTGCAGTGATGTCAAGTAAATAGCAGCAATGGGCGACATCATTTATGCTGCCTTCATATCTTCATAGGTGAACCACCCCGGGAACTCTCCTACAGTTTTAAAACAAAATCACATTATTTCTGCTCAAATAAAGTACATAAACATTATGTAGCACACTAGGCCTTCATCAGCCCATGGCTGGACAAAAGCCACCGGCCTAGTCATTGCTGCCGGTTGTTTAGTTTCTTCAGGATCTGATTTTTCAGTCTCTAGATATTTTTATTTAACTGTAACACTAAATTAGTACAGTAAACATTAGTTAGATAGAAATCTGCCTAGCCTTTTCTCAACTATGTTGGGGTCGGCTTCCAGTCTAACTAGATGCAGATGAATGTCAGTATTTACATAGAGTGACTGCCTATCTGACCTCCACAACCCAGTTACTGGGTAATGCAATACCCCTTCGTAAGACTGGTTGTCAGACTTTCGGGCTTCTGACGACCTGTAACAACTGCCAAAAAAAATCCCCTTAAATGACAGCCGGGACCAACAGCTTAACATGCTCTCCAAGGCACGGAGGAATCTCGGTATATAAAAATGGGTCACCCATCCACAGACCAACCCCGACAAGCGTAGCTTAACATGATAGATCGACCCGTATGGCTTGCTTAGCCACAAGCTTTAAAACAGTTGGGCATACATAAAATATATGATGTGACTATTTTATTTGACTATGTAGAAAGTTCACTGATGTGATTATTAGTTTTTTAGTTATGGCCTGGGGAGCAAGTCTCCCGAGGGATCAAGTGTCCTGTCTCCCCTAGTAAGTTGCTACGCTTGTTTCTTAAATATGTGTCAAAAAGCTTAGGTACCTTGAATGATTTTTATAGAAGATCCATATTCAATAATGTTCATGCCTTGCCACCAACTTCTTTGTTAGAAAATCCCTCGCTATATATAATGTTGGTAGGGCAGTGTTCAATTCTTGTATTTTCAGCTTTAGCACCGTCTGTGAAAATATTATGATCAATGTTTCATAGTTAATTGTTATTCAATTAGTGGTTAATTTTTAGCATCTACTTATGTACAGGAATATCAACTACCTAACAATTATTTCAGTTGTTAGAATGTGAGGTTGACAGACATATTATGTATAATAAATTAATTAACCATCAAAAAATAGTTAACCTTACTCATGGACGTATAAAAAAGTACATCACGTAAGTTGCTTGTCTACGCAACAAAGGAATGATTGTCCATATGTAGACTGACCAATAATGTACCTACAGCTCATTGATTTATAAAAATGCTACAGCTACAATAATCTAATGAGATAAGTACACACACACTACACAAATACACTTGACACTTCTACAAATCTACACACGTTATTTCTATATAAACTGGCTTACTTACTTGTAGGTAGTGATGATATCGAAATAGGCACTTTCGCTATTGAGCAAAACAGCCTTAGTCTTAGTGCACCTTGTACAAAGCCCTCATTTTATCATCAACAGAGCGCTAGTTCTTGACTAGAGAAATCTCCACTATAGGTAGATAGAGTAACTCCACGTGGTGACTAGTTCAATATTCATTATAGGCCCATGTTTCTTTATGAGATAATTTGTATTTGTATGTTGAAAAATGTAACAACTATTATTTTATTAATAATAATGGGAGGATTCTTCTTTATCAGTGTTGCCAACTTCTTTTTCGCTAGTCCACTAGCTAGCGGCGATTCTTCAAACTATCATAAATAAACTAGACAACTTTTTAATTTTATTTATCTTCCTATTACCGACGTTCGGTCACTGTTTTGGAGGTCCATTTGAAGATTTGAAAATGAAAATAAAACATAACATAGGTATGATAGTAAACATGGTTTTTTCATCATCCTACTATAATATCACAAAATAATGAATGAAAAAGTTAGTAGAAGGTGTTTGAATTTTTGTTAGACAGACAATAATGGCTTAGTTTTTTTTTATCCCGGAATTATGTTCCCGTGGGGCAATTTTTTCGAAATGATGTTTTTTGGATCTCCACTCGGGTGGAGCCCATTCACACTACATTCGTCCCTATATTTGTCATGCTGAACAGTCTTTCCAAATCAGCGTAAATCCGCAAAGGTTTTGGTATTTGAAAGAAAAAATCGTAAAATTATTAACACTGGTTTTAGGCAAACAATAAAACATGCCATAATCGTGATAATATAACATTTTTTAGAGTTAAAAGTTTTGGAAATTGATTGTATTGTTTTCTACAATTTGAATTAAACTAACCACTAGACAAAACCACCAGCCACTAAAAGAAAAATTTCTCCGCCAGTAGGGGTGCCAAAACCCCCAGGTTTAGTGGAAATTCTACTAAGTTGATAACACTGCTTTTCTATGATATTTTCATTGGCTACAGATTTCAAAAATGTGAAAAGAAAAACGTTTCGTTACCTATTTCAAATATGGTAGCTTTTGGTAGAAAGTGTTTTAAAAATTGTTTTTTAATTTTTCGGCAATTATTGAACATTTTTATTTATAAGCATTAGTAGACCATCAGTTGCAGTTAAAACAAAATTAAATTATAGCACAATAATTCGGAAACAAATAATTCCAATATGATGAAACAAAACGCTTCAACGTTACAGATTAGGAGCAATTGGTTAGTACATCTCTATACAATTCTAATGGATTGGATTTTTTTTTATTTCACAATTCCAAATATGGAAGCCAGAACCGACAGGAGTTTGTTTAAATTGGGAATCTATTTCCGAAACAAACTGTGTTTCGCAATTAGGGTGCTGGTTGAGCTAATAGGTCCCTTTTTCTAGTACTATAACTATGCCTTTCACCTCTTTTACTAAAAAGATGTAAATTTTTCCTTACGTACATGATATTTTCGTAGATATATTGACAAGGTACCGTCATGATGTTAATTTCCTTAAACAGTTCCCTTAGAGAATCGCGCTTGCGGAGATTATATATGGCTCTAATGGCTCTTTTCTGCAGAATAAAAATTGACTCGATGTCTGCAGCCCGTCCCCAAAGTAAAATACCGTAAGACATGATACTATGAAAGTAACTAAAATAGACTAGCCGCGCGGTATTTACATCAGTAAATTGACGGATTTTTCTGACAGCATTTATGCTGCTGAACTTAGCCGTCCTGCAAGTGATGTTAAATGAGGACCCCATTGTAGCCTTGAGTCGAGCGTGATCCCCAAGAAAACGGTTTTATCGACGAATTCTAGTTTCTCTTGATTCAATACTATCTCACAATCACTACTTTTAACATTTGGTAAAGAAAATCTAATGCACTTACTTTTTTTCCCATTTAATACTAAATTATTAGCAGTGAACCAATTTTGGACCTGCAGTAGGGCGTTATTAACGTCGTCAAAATTTGTATCACGTCTATCTACCTTAAAAATTAAGGAAGTATCGTCAGCGAATAACACCATTTGTGGTTGATTTTTTAATAAATGGAGTAAATCATTAATATACACTAAAAAGAGGAAAGGACCCAATATTGAGCCTTGTGGAACACCCATTTTTACATTTAAACCAAGTGAAGTGATACCATTTATTTGGACTTGCTGTTGTCTATCATTTAAATAAGATTTTACTAAACTGAGCGCAAGTTTTCCAAGTCCGTAATGCTCAAGTTTCAAGAGTAAGGTTTCGTGATCGACGCAATCAAATGCCTTGGAGAGGTCACAAAAAATTCCTATGGCGTCTTGGGCCTCTTCCCACGCGTTAAAAATGTGTTTTAATAAGGTTACACCGGCGTCGGTCGTACAACGTCCTTTGGTGAAACCAAACTGTTGATTGTGAAGTATTTTATTCGTGTTAAAATGATTGCGCATTTGATTAAGCATTACTTTTTCAAAAACCTTGCTGAAAACTGGCAACACGGATACGGGTCTATAATTATTTGTGTCCTTACTGTCCCCGGATTTAAAAAGTGGTATTACCTTACTGTATTTCATTAAATCCGGGAAAACTCCTTGATCCACACACAAATTAAATATTAAGGCTAAGTAAGGCGCTATAGTCTCAATTATGGAGGTACAGACTTTAATGGACATTCCCCAAAGATCTTCGGTCGGTTAGATCTTAATTTGCTTAAAAGCTTTTATTACTGTTATGGGGTTAATGTGCTTAAAGTTAAATTCAATCGGGCAGGCCGAAACGTTCGCCTTTAATAAATCAAAAGAGAGTGAGGGCGAGGAGTTTAATATTTCAGTAGTTTTAAGTGGGATACTGGTAAAGAAATTTACAAATTCTTGAGCAACTTCTTTGCTATCGCAAATGAGACCACTCATGACGTCTCCAGTGTGTAATCAAAATTATGCTTTTTGATCCTGTTAGTTTACCTTTACCTTTAGAGGTAAAAATGTAGTACATATGTACTCAAACAGTTTAATGTGATACATTTTAAATTGGGGACTTGATCCAGTCATCTTGATGCTCACCTCTAAACGTACCTGGCAATGATATCTCATCGGAATTCTACAGACTGGTGTTCTTCGAATTTAAGCCTACTTTGCATGATATATCATGCAAAGTAGGTTTAAATTAACTTACTCATTTAAGAAGTCTCCGGACTGCGACCTTGTGTTCACTAGGTTCACCTTTCTGTCCAAAATTCTTCTCACCAAACGAACTGGGGGCTTACTATGAGCTCTTATAGCAGGGCAGAAGTTGAACGGTTCCAGTGTGAGAGAGAGACGGTATCTATATACGACCAGCACCATCCTTTTTTCTCAACGGATCCTTGGATGTTTTTCACGTCACAGTACGAGGTATTTTATACCACGTGACATTAGCAAAATAATAATTTGTTGTGTGGTGCACACCACTAATCAAGAATTGAAGCAAAACTCCATTTCAACACAGTGTAAACTAGGGATAGAGAAATAAATAAAACTGACATTTCATTACGAAATTTATTTAAAAATGTTATGTGTACAAATATCCTATAGCTGTGGTGTACGCGATGCGAGCATAACGCTATACCATTCGTCATAAAAAAGAACCACTGGTCTCGTATAGCCTTGGAATCACACCGAAGTTAAATTGTAACAACATAACAATAATTACGCCTACAACATAATAATTTGCATTGTGAAGACCTGTTACTACCAAAAGATGCTTACCTACTGTAGTGGCGACACCGCAGTTCGGCGCATTTTACAAATACAAAATAACATTATTTTAATATTAATTACCGTCTCATAGACCGTTAAATCCAGGTTGTTAACAGGCAGTGTTACAACTACATCACATCGAACTAGCCTAGCTATCGTGCCTCAAGCACCAACCGATTTACGACCGAACCCAATAACCTATCTATGGTTTTAAACATATTAGCAAATTAGATAGAATACTCTATTATGCAGGCCGTGCCTCGGAAAGCACGTTAAGCCGTTGGTCCCGGCTGTCATTCGCGAGTCGTTACGGGTCGTCAGAAGCCCGAAAGTCTGACAACCAGTCTTACCAAGGGGTATCGTATTACCCAGTTACTGGGTTGTGGAGGTCAGATAAGCAGTCGCTCCATGTAAAATACTGGTATTCAGCTGCATCCGGTTAGACTGGAAGCCAACCCCAACGTAGTTGGGAAAAGGCTAGGCAGATTGATTTGACTCTATTATGCAGGCCATAAAAATTACGGCAGTCTTCTCGCTAAAAGCGATCTTTTAAAGACAACCTTTATAATTAGTTTTTCCTTTCGATCTATTTCTTTTTGTTTCAATTCTGCTAACATTTCTTTATATAGCTCCTTTGTTTTCAGTAACTTTTGGCGTAATGCTTTTTCCTTTTCAAAAGTATGCCAGTCCCTTAGTCTTACTGATTGTTGAAAACCTTTCTTTTTTTTTTTTTCGATTTCCAAAAATTTCCACTTGGGAATGCCTCTTATAGTTTCTGTTTTACTTGAAGATGTGTGTCGTGTTCACTGTTGCCTTCATCGCTGCTTTCTGGTGTTTCCAAGTTATCTTGGTTTTTTGCTATGTACTATCGCAAGCACTTTATTACGTGTTTCTTCAACAAATCATGTAGCATAAATGAACTAAGCATGAGGTCCCGGGTTCAAACGGTCAGGCAGCGGACAGATAGAATTATACTGTCTATCATCAATAGCGATCTGCCTTTTACTGAAAATAGGTTACTGGGTTCGGCCGCTAGATTACTAAAACAATGGACAAAATAATAATAAAAGCCAGTGAACAACTGAAGGCGGATTATTAAAACGGGCTCAAGCTTCGAAGCGGGGGCGAATTGAGTTATCGTCACCGTTTCGAAGGCTGCCTTGTTACATTCTTGTTACTGTTGATGTGTTTCGACACGAAATTAGGAATGTGAGGAAAAGACGGCATGCGAGGTCAGTCAGTCCAACTCTTTCGTGTGTTCCTTTTCTAAAAAGCATCCTATACTAGATATCAGTCACTGCATTATAATTTAGTGCATTTGTGTATGGCGAGGTCGCTGGCGACTGTTTTTCTTTGCTTATGTTCACGGCAGTAATCTTCGGAGACAAAAGCAGTACAACATCACAAATATCGATACAATAATTCCTTTAATTAAACGACAACTTTAAATATGTTGCTTTAAAACCCGGTTGTCTCTAAACAAAGAGTCGAACACGAATACTATGATTATGAAGGTCTATAAATACAATTTACCTTATAAGAACTGATTAAGGAACATTGCCGCTCACTACAAAAGACCCGATACATTTGAAAACAATATTTATTGTGGGTTATAACATTACCTAATTAAAACCATCTTGGATGTTCTCGCGAGAACCAAGTCGAATATAAATAGCTATAGGCGGTCGAATGTAGTGAAAGGTAAGTAGATATTCAGCACCAAACATACTTCTCGTATGCACAGACCTCGACAGTTAGATAAGAGTAGCGCAGTGCGCGTGCGCGTTACTGTTGCTTGCACTCGGCGGGGTTGTCCTGCGGCCCGCCCTTGATCGGCTTCTTGCCTCGTCTCCGCGGCGCTGGCTCCTCATCCTCGCTCTCTTCCGTCGAACATTCCTCCTCCTCCTGACAACGCCAACACAACGTCAACACATATTAACACCAACCACGACTCTCGTTACCTCACGACATTGAACGTGAATTCTGCAACCATCTGCATTCTCGACAAACTCGCACAATTCGCATGCAAATAATAAGGATAAGATAAATAAAACACACTTGAGTAAAAAGCATACAATTTTAATGTCATCATTACGACATCATGCCAAAAACATACAAGCCATTACCGATATATAAAAACTACCTATCCAGCTGCTATACATTGACATTATTATGCTAACTTCAATAAAAGGTTACATAAATAAAAAATATACATCTATCATCCAACCTAACTATTGTCTAATCAGTATTAATTCATTATTAAAATAGATATTATATCGGATAGATCACAGTTGGCGATGTTCAAGTGATGATGTAAAAAATGCATTTTGGCACTAAAAAGAGATTCAGCGAATTCAATTCCTAGGCAGACTGCCGTTACGCACGGTGCGAAGAATTACTAGCGTCTCAATGGAATGACAGTACTTTAATTTTCATTCAATAGTAAACATTAAATATAGCCTTAGAGAATAGTAATATCACATGAAATTTCAAAGTACTCAAACGAATATGAAAAATTCGTAAACAAAAATACACACTATAATTACTGTATAATAAATAAAAACGAGTAATGTATAACTAAACTAGAAATGCAAAATAGTTGTCGTAACAGACTAGCAAGTTAACATGCATTATACATCGATAATGAAGGCACCTCTCTTCTCGCGTCAACACTACGCGAACCCCTCGGGAGCTCGCTACTAAATCTACTCTAAAACATATTTATCTGGCCAGAGGGATAAACCATGCATAGAACGGACGACTGGATGAGCGAGAAGTTAATTAATAAAAAATATTCTAGCGTACAAATACTACCGATTTAGGACACTAACCCGACGCGTCGCAGGAGTATTGGTTATCACGTTTCGCTTGGCGAATCGATTTTTGGTACAATTTAAAAGGGATATGGGTTGATATGGTCGCGATAAGACTAAAGCGCGCAGAGCTCGTGAGCCGAGCCGCTAGGGGCCCATTTCGAGTGACGTGGGCACGTAGCGAGCTGCCGTGACGGATTATATAACGCTAGCGGTCGGACAACGTCTTGCATCAATCCTCCGCGTCGGACACTTCTTCCGTCCCAGAGTCTTCGTCAAAGTACGAATCCTCCTGAAATCAAATATACCGCTTTTGTTTGTGCAGCCACCGCCAACACCCACCAGACGTAGATACTGTAGATACTCTGTTACCCGTGGAAGATTTATGCAGACGCACTTACAATACACTATTATATAGGGGAGCGGGGTTTAGAATACATACTGTACCTTCGTCTGATATGCAGGGAGTGGGGGGAGGCAAAATCAATATTAGCACATCTGGTGCTAAACTAGCTAAGCAAGCAATAAAAATGTTCTACCATGCAAGTACTAACACCTTGTTGAAATGCTAGATGGCTGTAGAATTCACTGTTCCTGAAGTTATGCAGGTAAGCGTTGATCTTAGACGAGTTTATCGATTGTCGTCATGATTCTTGTGATGAAAGTTCAATCAGAAAGAGCTTTAAATTCAGTAACCTATTATTGAGATTGTGTTGCACTTAAAAGCACTAGTAAGTTCGATAATGTAGTGTTCACTTTATGATACTGTTAGTATATTACTTCTGATTGAACAATTTGACACCATCTACAGTTTTGAAAAACAACAATCTGCATTCAGAGATTCACGTCACTATGTTACTATAAAGCTACCTAACTATTTTTATTTAGGAGGATGCGCTGTGGTAGCCCGCGAAATTGATTTTTTTTTGGGTTTTTGCAATTTGCAGGTCCGTGTCAGGTTGTATCTTGATCAAAATATGATACGCGGCCATAAAACTTATGTATTTACATAATTTTAATAATAAAAATCATCAATACATCTAACGAACGAAATCTAACGACTCTGCACGAAATCTAACTTAGAGAGATGTATTGATTGATGATTTTTATAATTAAAATTATAAAAATACGTAAGTTTTATGGCCGCGTATCATATTTTGATCAAGATACAACCTGACACAATACCTGCAAAATGTACAAAACGCAAGAAAATTTGAATTTCGCGGGCTAACCACAGCGCATCCTCCTTAAGGACGCTGTTACAAATGGGTAGTCAAATAATTACTTTTTTGGTACGATTCTGAACTACAAATATAATTTTAGATAGGTACAGTTTCTCAATAACGGTACCGAAGTAAAAATTTTCATTTTGTTACCTTTTTTGAGAAACTGTACGTATCTAAAATTATATTTATAGTTCAGAATCGTACCATGCACATCTATCAACAATTTGGCCAAAAAACATTTAAGAATGCAAAGCATTTTATTTAATAAACATACTTTTGTGTAAAAAAGTTTGTAACAGCGTCGTTAAGCATATTTCACTGACATCGAAATACAATAACGTCAATCAGGGAAGCACAAGGCTAGAATACCTGGGCACACTACCACATTACAACCCCCAAAAACAAAATATATGAAACTGAATACAACCTATAGATTACTATTAGCATATTTTGAGATGGCATGGTCTATAAATACAGAACCGTTACAAAATGGTTGCATGTAAACGACGATACATGAGGATATTTGTTAAACAGTTGTGAACCTAAAACAATAAAAATAAAGTTAATAAACTCTTACATTGACCAATATCTGTTATGTTTTGCCTCTTGTAACATGACTTATTTAGTAGATTATTAAATCATCAAGTCATATCAATAGTCGTATTAATTAATATAGCGATGCTTCAATTTTAGTCACACTGCTTCTGAATGCACTAGATAACTTTACAACCACTAGCAAAAAATCGCGAAGTTTCAGACAATTTTTAACTCCCGTTCTTCTATATTGTAAGATTTAAATAAAATGAAACTTACAGAAAATGTAGAAATATGCAAATCCCAAGCACTATTCTTAATAGTTCCTATAATCCCATAATTATATTATTAAAGTACTAGGTACCCAGATAATTAAGACATTTCAAAAACTGAAATGTCTTTCATATTCAGTTTATTCAATAATTGTCAATTCAGTGATATTCTATATGCTCTCACTCAACTCTCTCAGCTTTCTAGCATGGTACTTCCTTGACAGGCCTCTACAGGTGGTGTCACGTGTGCAAGCCTGTTTTACTGACCTCCTCCTCATAGTCGTCGTCATCATCGTCGTCCAGCCCCTCGCCGGTATACAGCAGTACGGCGCGCGACACCACGCGCTCGCGGATGTAGTGACCAATCTCGAAGTCAGCTGTGAGCAACGCCTGGAAATTACGTGTGTTGTGTTAGACTTGGAATTGTTTCTATATATAACCAAATGAACCAGAAAAGTCGAAATTGACATTTTGATAGAACGATAATGATGAGTCTTGGGCGAATTACGAACACATTCCATTAGAACAGCTATCATCACCAATGAATGAAAAATTCTGTGTGTGGTGATTGGTTACATCGCGGCAGTTTTGGCAATATTGCCAAAACTGCCGGCAATTTTCATGGCTAATTGCGTCGCATCGCATTGTAAAATTCCTCCTATATCACTCACACAGGCGTCCGCCCTCTACTGACAAGGGGATTATAGATTTCCTATGTAATGTGCTAATGCAACTGTGAGACGCTCAAATTAAATTATAATAAAGTTCATATTTACCTGGATATCAGAGGCGAGAGTCGAGTTAGGGTCATCTGGCATGGTGGGCGGGGAGAAGAAGTTGAAGAAGGAGTCAGCCTGCACCGACTTGGTGACGGTGCGCACCGAGCCACGCGACTTGTGCTTTTGCTTCTTCTTTATCGTTTTCACCGTCACGTTCTTGCCTTTCTTCCAGTTGATCTCGCAGCCCTGTTAATGTGAATGTATGATGCAGATATAATAACAACCAAACTAAACATAAAACAGTAATCGCCGACTGACTGTGTCCATGTAGTTTCTTGCCCTTCTTCATAGTTTCTGAGTGACCAACTCCATTGACAATTCAGAAGTACCTATAAATGGTCAGTTTAATTGAAATAAATAAGGCTTGAGTTTATCGACGTAAACCATAGACAAATCGACAAGAGGGGTTAACAGGAATACTTCATGTAATGCCCAACCCACATTGCTATGAGTTTTGTATAATTAGATGGTCAAGCTGTCTAGTAGTGAACTGATTAATGCTTAGCAACCGTTTTTGAGTCCCTCATAAAGTCTTTTTACTAGTGTAAAGGTGATACCGCTCTGGTTCGGTTAATTTAGGCACCACATGTATTGCCGAACGTAGGGTGGTACCTTGATGAACATAGTCCTTGATATAATCACACGATTTTAACATGTTTAACTTAAACACAGAATTAGGGTACATCGACGCGCTAGTTACCATCAATTCAGCACACGTCATGATCATGATTCTAAACCCCGCAGTGTAGGAAACTTGGAATTATTCATCTATTATTAAAAAGAATCAGCTGTTCCATACATTTGGACGTGTAGGTATTGCTCTTTTGTATGAAGCAGCTGCCTTTTTTTTTTACTAAACCAATGAACATTTTCTGGGAGTTCTAGAATCAATTGTGCTGAATAATATAGTGTTGGGTAACAGTTTGCGCGCCAATATAGGTACCTTACAGCATGTACTGTATATAAAATGCTAAACAGTTGTGGAAAATCTTTGATGCTAATATCTAGTATGACTTAACTAGCATGATATTGTGCCAATCGTGTGCATACCTGCGTATTGACGAGCATGCGACGCCGGCGCTGTCGGTACTGATCCAGCGCGAATTGTGAGCAGCGGGACAAAGCGGTATCTATTTAGCTGTTAAGCAGTACCCCTGGCACGAACTAATGGGTCTACCTAATGTAAGAGATGGCTAGCTTTTGGTAAAACTAGACTGTGAAATCAGTCTGCCAACTCGCATTACAGCCCAAGGCCCTCTCCCTCTCACAGAGAGAAATCCCAACAGTGTGAAAATTATTTGTGCTACCAAATCTCATCTTCTTAGCATATCGATAGTAGATAAAAAAAAAAGTTGGTGACAAATTCAAATGTTTGGCCCAAAATTTAGCCACGCCAACTCAAGAGACATGTCATGAAATCCTTAAGTACACAGACAAACCAAACCCCATGAGTTTTAAAGATGGTGTTCCTATGTACTAAGCGTTTGAAATGTGTTGATGGCAATATGATGACAGTGACTTGGAAACTATTTAGCTAATAGTTTGTGCTAGGGGTAATGTTGATACCCTATTTCACATAAAAGTGTCCTGGGATTATTAAATATCAGGATTACAAATACTATAGTTAAAATGATAACTAATCCAGGACATATCCCATGTGAAACCAAGTACAATGATAATGGGGTATAACAGAAAATATTGACTTAGACCTAATGTTTCATACATACCACAGTGCCCAAGAGAGAACAAGAGAGCTATCAAGCTTTATACA
Source organism: Cosmia pyralina (assembly GCA_946251885.1). Lineage (NCBI taxonomy): Eukaryota > Metazoa > Arthropoda > Insecta > Lepidoptera > Noctuidae > Cosmia > Cosmia pyralina. The sequence continues at coordinate 14,777,574 of OX276342.1, read as the reverse complement.
TGGTGTGTGAATTTATTGTAAAAAAAAAAAACTTTGTATGAAAGAAGCTTACCTTGCAAGAGTAGATTTCAGGGCCTTCGAACTCAAGAGGGTTCTCATCATCAGGCTTGCACTTCATTGAATACTCCTTAGTCAGGATAGTGTTTGTGAAATAGTCGTTAGGCGCGAAGTGGAATTCCAGGGTGAAACCAATGGGGTCCTCATGCATTAGCACTGAAAATGTTGATAAATGTTAGATATTCTGTAGAAGTAAGGTGGTTGGTGATATTAGACGGACTTCCTCAGTTGGTGATGCATGTTAAACAAATCAATCATGATTTCTTCAGTTATTGGGTGTTGGATTGTCATCATTAAATTGTAGCAAATTTTTTTCTAGGACTTAGGGCTTATTCCCCGTCTCTGGACAAGTCTATACAGGGACTAATTTTAATTATTCAGTTTCATTTTTTTTTAAATCTGGACAATTAACGGTGCTGAAACAAGACCTAATTCTGCTAATTTAGATAGGCAAATTTCATTTCTGTTGAAATGTCTTCTATAATTTGACTATATTACCTTTAATGTCCAGCAACGTCTTAAGGATAGGCTCATCATGTTCCTGCATCATCTCACACAGCATTGAAACATTTTTGAATATGGTGTACCAGAAGTCTGGGATGCCCTTAACATTGGGGTCCATTGGTGGTCTGAAAAGTTGTCTTTATTTAGAAGATTGTAAGGATACGGTGTGTGGGATTTTGTTTGGATGAAGCCTCAGTTGGTGATGCATGTTAAACAAATCTGATCATGATTCTTTCAGTAAAAGGTGTTGGTATGTCATCATGTAAAAGTTGTATTAGTTGCCCCTTGAAATTATCTGGTTAACTTTACAATTTAAGGTAAACTATACTATCAGTAAGCCACATTTCTAAATTTGCTCATGGGCAAATCTTATGGATGTATCCATAAGATTTGCCTAATTTCCGTTGTTACGGAAATTAGTCACCGTAATTTAGGAAAAATGTTACACAACTAAGCAAATTTTTTGCAATGTGTGTTACATTTCTGGGTCATAGCTAACTTTGGTTCTCTTATAGCTCTTTTCGAAACAAGGGAAGAAGACACTATCATATTCTGAATGATACTTTAACATTGCTGATTAGGGAACTTGGTCCTTAACACACCCTTGTCTCAAAAACATCTAAGAACAGCATGTATTCTCAAAAATTTGAAAGGAAATTATCGCCCTAATCATCCCCAAGTATATGGATACTTCGGAAAAGTCAAATAACAATACTAACTCGGCAGGTTTCTCCTCAGGCTTCTTCTCCTCAGTGCCGTCGGTGATGGCAGCGCTCTGAACAGCGCGGGCCAGCTCTTCCTCTTCGTTCTCATCGCGCCACGGGTTGAGGCACTCCTCGTCATTGGGCTCATAATCGCCGTTCACGACCAAGGCGCGCTGGGTACAAAAGATAGTTTTTTGGTGACGTAAAGATAAATGGCTAGATTTCAACTCGGGTAGTTTTACTTGATGTTGTTGTTTATTTGAAGTTTAATTAAAGACACTGCCTATACGGCCGACGTATCTTGGTGAGTCCAAACTTCGAGCAGAAGGCTGCGCTGTAACATTTTTTAGGAACCAAATGGTGACATATGACGAGTGTGAGTGAGAGAACATGCGCAAAAGTTCGGATGTTCCGACTCGCCAAGTACGTCTGCCGTAGTGAACGCGCAGCTGCAGAACTAATGTCCTGGGGTCAATCTTCAGTTTCGGAAAAGTGTTGTGAACTAACTGGAATTTCTCAGCCTAGAGTGCTACGGCATTAGGCTCTGGGACGAGCCGTTACGGCGACCAAGCATAACTGGCGAAGTGTGTGTACTATAGGTATAACCCTTCCTACCCTTTTGAGGTAAACAACTGAACACATCGCCTCTTTGCGAGAAAAACGTAACATTTCGGAAAAGTTGTTTTTTTATTATTATTCGATAATTGAATATTCGATTTTAGAATATTTTTGTGTATTTTTTAAAGATTTATTAAATAACTCATTTAACGTAAGAACACATTCATTTACTTGTCATAATTTTTTTAAAGTTTACATAATGCTTCCTGTTTCGAGATAGCACATTTTTCTCGCAACGACGCGCATGATGAAAAATCGATAAGAAATCGTGCATTTCAAAAATCATATGTTTATTGAAGAAAAAGCCAAAGTAAGTACTAACTAAAAATGTACCAAAAACAAAAGACAGCAGCATAGATCGAATCTTTTTTGAGTCAAACAAGATAAAAGATTTTTCGATTTTAGTTGGTTCAGCACTACATTCTCAAAGATTGGACATTTTGGGAGTTGGACATGTTGAGAATTGGACATTTTGCCCCTGAACTTTGATGTTTTGATTTTGATTCGTATTCCACTAGAACAATCTCCATTATGTTATATCCTTATCAGTACTCATAAAAACTTTACTGTAGATACTGCTGCTATCTTTCTAATATTAGTTGCATATTTATATTTTATACCTTGTTTTACTGAAAGCCTATTCAGAACCAGTATAATTTGACCGATACCGCTGTACCGCGTCTTAGGTATGTGCGCGGCGAGACGGGGAGCAGTGCAGGCTGCTTATTAGTCAATGCTCACGGCATCCCGCCCCCGCGCATTCCTAAGGCGCGGAACAACGGTATCGGTCAAACACATGATTTGAAACCAGATTTATTCAGAGTAGTCGTACAGACGGCCACTGGAGCAAAATGTTCTAGCGTTAAGGCCGTAAAACGGCCAACGTGTATAGGACACACTAAACCCCCGTTCGCACGGGCGTAATAAAATCGCAGCAAGATTTTATAGCGCACTGGATTTTCAACTCTCGTTGTTGAGCCGAGCGTTGAGAATCCAACTTAACAAAAACAGAGTAAATTCTAGCGCATCGAAAAAATACTCTGTTGGAATTTGCACTCTCGGCGCTAAGCAGAGCGTTGAAAATCCAGTGCGCTATAAAATCCCGCCGCGATTTTATTACGCCCGTGCGAACGGGGGTTTACACATCTTCCCGGGATGTCAGGTAATGGTAATGGATGGCTCAAAGTGGCCCGAAGATATAACAAATATCTAGCAGTGGACTTAGGAGTCCACTGCTGGATCGTTATTCGTCATCAGCCCAGCTCCAGGTAGTTGGGCTGATGACGAATTATTATTATTTGGTATGAGGCATTAGCTGCTGCTTGTGTCAAATAGCTTGGATATAATTAATTTGTCCAGTCGGTTCTTAAAGCAATTTAGTGTGGAAGCCGTCACATGCTCAACGAGCCTATTCCATATTACAACTTGTTAAGACAACAATTACTTCAAAGTTTTTCCCATAGCTTTAGGGAATGCCCACGCAAGTTTGTTGGCATTCAGTGTGTAAAGGCCTTGAAGGCTGGAATTGGTCAGGCTTTCAAAAACAATAAAGCCTGATGTAAACGGTGCGATTTAATTGCTTCTGGAATACCACAAGTAAAAGCAACAATAAAAGTTCCACCATCTAAAATTCTAAGCTGTGTATAGACCATGCAAGTCATTAGTCGCTTAAATTTTATCATAAGCCACAGGCAACAAACGTGCATCATTTAAAAGTCCTAGATCTTCTTACCTTCTCAAACAGAGGCCTGTACAGTTTCTCGTACTTGCACTCAAGAGCATGCACTTCACTGTAGAACTTGGCTTCAATGTCCACAAACTCCTTCTGGAGCGTACGCAGAGCACGGATGCGCCTGCGTACGTTCGGTGGTAGCGACGCCATTGCTTCAACATGGATGCGATTTGTGATGGCTGCTAACATCTCGTTACGGGTGATGCCGCTGTTGACAAGAGATTTTTTTTTAAATATTTTCATTGAATGAGGTTTGTTTGTGTAGAATAGGTGAATCCTCAGTTGGTGATGCATGTTAAACAAATCTTATCACGATTGTTTCAGTAAAAGGTGTTGGTATGTCATCATGTAAAAGTCGAGTTTGCTCCTGCAAACAGCTAGTTTACTCTTTTTATCATAGCCATGACTCAAAAACAGCACATAATTTACAATTTTTTTTATTGAAATATTTTTGCTCTTGCGTTGCATCCCTCAGCAGGTTTCTATGAGTAAGACCTTTCAAGTATAAGAGATCCATGTGTGTAAAACTTGATAATGTTACAAGCCGCATGTAAATCTCGCATCTACTTCAAACTCATTTCGGATTTATCAAATAATTTACAGACTAGATACGGTTGCATGTTGCTTCTCAGATGGTATAATAAACTTGATCCAGTTAAAATACATAACAGATTCCAATAAACATTGTAAATCCTTGAGCTAGCCTCGTTTCACAGAAACTGATCAGTGAATGATAGTCATGAAAGACTTGATTAAACAACACTTTGCAAAGGTTCTGCAGAGTCGGTTGATTTTATTTACAGATTTGTTAATAATTTAATTAAAAAATTTGCAACAATCGCATTGATTTAAAAATAATTGTCACTATGTAAGAAATTCTCAAAATACACGAGCTTCTTTTCACAAACAAGGAAGCTGGCTTACGCACCTACATAACAACCTAATTTACGTTTCACGACATAAAAACACCAGACTTTTTATCCCGGTGCGCAGTAGATTTACTGTTGCGCCCGATTTCCCTGAAATAGCCCCGTTGCGCAACAAAATAAACAGTAGTGTTATAAACATCAGTAAACCTATCCATGATGTAAAATTGTAGACTGTTACGATGTTACCTCTTCAAGGGTTATTAATTTATAAGATAGGAATGACCTTCGCTTGTTACCAGCGCTTTAGTGCGTAGTAACGATACACAGGTACTCTGTAAAGTATGTCATCCTTTTGCGCATATTTCCTAACTTAGATAAATCGTGTTTTAATCGAAAAGAAAACACGAAATCGTTTCGCTCCGTTAGTGCCAGCCTTCTGTACTGTAGAAGTGATTCCGAGAAGAACCAATTAAACGAGTACGTCATTTCATTCGATTGTGTTATTTAATCGCATTTTACTTGATTCGGAATAAAAATGAAGCCGTACAAGTGACAAGTGCCGTGATTTAGTTGTATGAAAAGAAAAACCGGTTGGGAGCATCGAAGAAGGACGATTAGTCACCTGTATACTAGTATATTTTTAGCCGAGACCTCGGGAGATCTTTTACCAATTCTTGGGGTTGCCCAAAAACAAATTTTATATGAATTCACAAAACCCTATGTTTTGTGAATTCATATAAAATTTGTTTTTATCAAAATAAACGAGTCTAGTCTATGGAAGTATGAATTTTATTGTCTGTGCAAAACCTTGTTGTTTGATTGCATTGCTGGAGGAGCTGGAGCTCCACAAAAAGCACACACCATAACGGCTCAATACAAGAACTAGATCATTCCTCAATATAATTGCCTCGGAAACCGATACATATCGCGATACTCCAAGAATCTATAAAGTTTTTACTAAAGCTTTTCGGTGCGCAGACTGACTTTCGCTACGGTTACCATTTTGTATGCCGATATTTTTTACATAGCAAGCCGTGATTGCAGTTTTTGTTAGTATAAAAACGGACATGTTTGGCGTTACATTTGATTTTATCTAGCGAAGCTCGGTAGTGATTGCTTCAAGAGAGCGCAAAAAGAAATTAATTAGACATGGTACATTGGTAGATATAATACATTCTTACTATACTATAGCGTGAATCTTGATAGTTATAAATGGTTTAATTGAATATTTTAAACGTGTAATGTCTTGTCTTTTAAAACAGATGGGAATTTAGAACGATATGCTGATGATCGAAAGATTGCGCCACAAAAATTGAACTATAAAGTTGATGATTCCAAAAATCTAGAACATAGAAACATAAGTAATCAGTTGTCGGTGTTTATACGGAAGTCAGCGAGAGGTAGTTATTTGAGTTTTTATAAATCTTTTTACTGCGTCGTCGGTGTGAAGGACCGAAGAGCAGAGAAGAACCGGCTTTTTACATATTCGTGCACACTAGGCTTCACGTACACGACGCCGGAGCCCGGCCACCGGCGCCGGACCACATGCTCGTTGTTTTACTCGGTATCAATGCGGTGTACCCGCGGCTCCACTGCGGCGCTTGGGCGCTATTCTTTCGTACTATACACAAACATGCGGTGCGGCTCCAGCGTCGTGTACATGAAGCCTTATGTATCGGCTACATGCGTACGTAGTTACATTCGACGTAAGATGGGAAATACTTCTGTCGTCAGTCCGAAATCAGCACAAGAATACATTTCGCATGTGCGAAGATCTTGCTAAGTTTAGCATAGTTCATTGTTTATTCAGTCCGCGTATAGTAATAACTTTTCGGTTAAACATTAGACTTGCAGATGCGACATGTAATCCCCAAGACTACCTTCGAAATCTTTCAAGATTCACAATATTCAAGATAATTCGTTAAAAATTATTTTAATTGCGCCCAATTGGACACTGCGGAGGAAATAAAAGAAATAACTATCAGCTGCCCCACATCCGGAGTGTAAGAAGGGAGACGGAAGTGACTTATTAAGTGCGCAATTGCGCATCACATAACATTAATGCAACATATTCCGTTCCAATCCTGACTCATTGTCAGTAAAAGGCGAGGTACCTTGGTTACTTACCTAAGTAAACCAAGGTAAAGTACCTACCTACTTTGCCTTGTAACTCACCCCACCCCCTTCGGAATGAAGGTCTTGTCTCTAATGAAATGGGGTTATTGTAAAAAAGGGTGCGAAATTAGCAAGCTAATAACTTTGCTAAGGCCAAGACGTCTTTTCACAATACGCCTTTGAATCGACTATAACAATCGTTACTTTTTTTAATTTGCGAAGATATAAAAGGAACTATTATTTCTACTTTTTACAAAAGAACGCCTGGCGTCATTACAGATGATCGATTTTTAAATTGAGCGCTTTATTATTTTATATGACAAGCAGACAGCTTCAAATTCAAGACGTATCGATCCGTCAGATAAAAAAATAAAAAATTGTAATCCACTTATATTTTTTATTGCGTATTATCATTGCGTAACGTATAAACCGTGGATCATAATAATCTCATAACTTGTCGTTAACGGAAGGTTAACTATGAATTGAATAATAGTTTTATCAATAACTGAAAGATAAGCAATTGCTAAGGCATCATTTTTTTTAAAAGAGAATAAGTACTGGGGGAGGAGTGCACATTGGCGATATTGTGTGACTGACACTGGCATGACGGTGGCCATGCCAGTGTCAGTCACACAAAATCCCTGATGGTGATCAGGGATTTTAATTTTGATAACACAAAAAAATTGTCGCTAATTAGTCGAATTTTGTCGCCAAATATCAGAATTTGTCGGTCACTGATTCAAAAGATGTAAGGGTTAGAGGTGGCCGATCTGGAGAGCATCTCCCCAGCTTGGACACATATCTCAAAAACTAGGACATCTAGCAAAGATCTGTCTTCTCCCAAATTTAGTCGCTAATTAAGTAGCAATTTTTTGCCAAGTCACAGATGTAGTCGGGTCTTAGTTTAGAAGATACAATGAGTTAAATTTTTAAGGTAGAGTCCAAGAGCCAGATCGAAGAGTTTACATCGGCCACCTATAAACCCTTATATCTTTTGAACCAGTGACCGACAAATTCTGATATTTGGCGACAAATGACTAATTTTTTGTGTTATCAAAACTAAGATCCCTGATGGTGGCCATGCCAGTGTCAGTCACACGGCAATATTTTGATTTTTCCGATACATCAGTATCATTTCAATTCTCCGCGGTGATGAGTCAAGTGCAGACCAGACACGATTTATTCTCGAGGAATCCCTGCATTTTATTTCGTTCCTTTGTCGACTCGCCTGCCTTACACAGCTTCACTTCTGACGCGCCAATTGCACCCCACGTGTGCATAAGGAAAATCCTTTAGTCCTTTTAGGTAGTTGTCAACCTATGGGGGTCGCAACTAACACCCGCCCTCCCCCTGGGGTTTTGGGTTCATACATAAGTACATGTTCCTATGAAGGGTTAACAAGTTCTGCGTCTGTAAAAACATTTGATAGAGCTGATCTCCCAATATTTCAAGAGAAGCAGATCCTCTCGGTTTCTGGCGCAACGATACTTTAGTTTCCAAATGGGTTCTGTCGTATCCGAAAGACTATTTTCTATAGCTGGCCACATTCAAACGGACTTGCGAAATCGCCTCTCCATATAACTTGAGAATGATTTGTTAAAAAAAACTTCTTAATGTTGTAAGTACTTATAACTGTATGAAGTTTATTACTTAAATATTTTTTTTTTATCCAGTCCTTTTAACGATGGTCCTTTTAATAGACTATTAAAAAAAAAATTACCGATACGGATGCGTACCAGTATCGCCGCGATACGTATTCTTATTGTATATCGGTGTCGGTATCGTATCGGCCAAGATGCGTATCGATGCATTCCTAATAAATACCTTGTATAAATAACCCCGCAACGATATCGACTTTTCGTCTTTGACTGCAACAGTGCGACGTTCTTTATCGGGGTTGGAAATAGGAGATTGGCGTAAAAAAAGTGCAGTAATTATTTGGGTGCAATTTCACTAAAATATTATAGAATCTTTCGACGTTTATGATTCCAAGTGTGACACGTGTGAAATACCTATGGCGATATTCTCCCACGGTTGTACATTGCGACAGATTTTACGACAATCGCACCACCCCGGGTGGATATTTTTAATGGCTGTTTCAATTTATGACATTCGAGAAGTTTTTCATCTATGATAGTAAAAAAATGGAATGATGTTGGTTAGTAAGCAAGCGCATAACTTGAGAATGGCTGGAGCGATTGGGCTATTTATCGTTTTAAAATGTTCATATTATGTTTCTTTCAAAACACAATAATACTCGTAGAAGAAAGCATCTCAATTATTGCCTTATATGCTATAAATAGTTAAGATATACGTACTTACATTCCCTTTTAGTTACCTGTGTTCTTTCAACATGTAAGAAATCTTGCGGTGAGTATGGTCTTAGCGAGCTAGAGTTGTCACTGTCAAGTGTCATTCATAGCGTCTAAATTTTTGCCGCCAATGTATACGTAAAATATTTTCGCTCGATAATTTTAATCGAAAATGAGTAAAGTTTCAGTTAAAACTTTATTAAAAGTGAATAAGAATAGTGCTTGTGGTAAGTGATATATAGTGTTACGCTGATCGTGAGTCAGCGAAGTGCCGAAGTGGAGATCGATACCTCAAAATATATACATGGTCGCCAGTGCCTTTGGAGAGCAACCGTTTGTATTTCGATTCTCCTAAGTGCTGTAATGGGGAAGAACGCTCTTCCCACCGGCTAAAACCAGGGTAATGAGATCGAAATGATTTCCTGTAAGACCGACCTACTCTATGCACTTACCTACAACCGAATGAGTACTAAGAGTAGCCAAGTAAGTGTTAAGTTTCTGCTAACATGACACAATTTCCACATTATATCACCAAACCTTACTAAGACGACCCACTGACCTTACTCAGACACATTATCAATAAACTTCTAACCTGCTTCTTGCTATTATTTACATTAGAAGCGCATTGTTGTTTTCTAAACAACCCGGTTGTGTCTAACTAAATAGACAGAAATATTACAACTTAAAGATTTCAGTGCAAATTATGATAATTAGGTAGTAATTCCTAAAGCAAATGCAGAATGTCTAGAGGAGCTAAAGCTATTCAAGCAGTTTTTGACATTCAACCATGAAAAGTTATAATCCGTTATAAGAAAACCTTACATTTATGCTCACTCACCCCATGTGTTTCACACAGTGCATTAGAAGTAAATGAGTACTTATGCCACTCAACAAAACTAAATCCTACTATTTAGCCCCCGCGGAGGGAGTTTTGGCTGGGATTTCTAATGTAGGTCTAGAGCAGGCAGAGCTAGCTGCTAAAGTAAGGTCTACAGGGACTTGTTATTTGGGCAGCAACCTACCCACTACAATTGTATCCTACTTTCCCTTTCGGAAGTCCAAACACTCCCATCGAGAAGTGTATTTAAATTACAATTTTATTGTTTATGCTTGCAGGTGGTATGCAATTGTTACTTTCATTGTAACAAAAGATAAGTTAGTTTTTTAAATCACTTTAAAATAATTATTTGTATATATTTACTATTTCTGGTTAAGCTGTGTACTTTTTAAGTGACAAACTCACCACACTAATAAAATAAAGTTCTTTTGTAATATGTTATTAATGCATAAGTTGTTGGAGTACCTATATATAAATAAATAAATTAATTAAAGAGGTTCAGCACCTCTTATGAACTCTAATCTGCAATTAGAACATTAAAATACTACTAAATAAAGTTTACATCAAGTTTTATAGGTACTTAACTAATAAGCAGTACTAAATAAAATAAAAAAAAAAAAAAAAAAAATATAATTTAAAATGGTATACTGTATATTTTTTCTATATTTTGTAATAATTATGGAAATCTTATAATTATGAGCAGGATCATAAGTGCTCTATCAAAATTAGAAATGGAACAAATACAGCCACCAAACAATTTAAAACTGACAAGATATTATTTAGAGCAGGAATAGTTCTTTGATTATTTTAAAAACATGATAAATTGGATCATAGCAACAATAACTAGGCCAAGATTCATAATTTTGACAAGATTCAGGCTGCCTAAGGAACCATGTAAAAGCTTGGGAATGAAAGACTGCAAACCTGTTTCTGTTCCTGAAGATCATAACAGGAAATGAAATACTGAAAATATTACCATTCAATACAATTCTACTTTGAGCTATATATATTAAGTAATAAAGCTACTAGTTAAAATAATTAATACAAATTAAATCTATAATAGTCTATGCAGAAATCTAAGATTATGATCATAATCAAATAGCCTATTGTTTACACTCTGTTATTACTAAAAAGTAAGACGGAAGCAATGATATGTTAATGAAGGGAAATTGTTCACACGAGTTGACAGAACACCCTTTTGACATTTCTTCAGTGCCCTGGTTATGTGAAGCGGTGGGCAACTGAATGACAGAGAATTTGAGAGCCTGTGGTATCTGCATTCTTGTTTATTTAGTTTAGATAATTTCCTACTGGTCCACTAGGAAAAGATGCATTTTTGATTTCTGCCCCGGAGACTCTGGGTCCTAACAAAGCTTGGGTGACGAGTGAATTTCCTAAGTCAATTCTAAACCTCAATCAGGAGCTACAATAGGTAGGCCTTCTTTTGAGCACTGCTACCAATCACAAGGCCCGGCCTGCAGGCAAGGTTGAAAGGAAGATAATAATATCAACACTTTGTTCCCTGAAACAAGTTCATAGTTCATTAACACAAAAATGTTGTTATCCCTGTATGGGAATGCTTGTTGCCAGACAAATATTTGAGAAGGGCAGACCAGGACAAATGGAAAAAGGTTGCCCCACTGGTTTGCATAGAGTTAATGTGGTGGCCAGAGGCTACTGATAGACCACAGCTCAGTTCACTTACACAGGGGTAGAGTAACCCACTTCCTGTCCACACTTTCCGTGGAGGAAGGGTAAGGAGCCTACATGATCCCCTAGCGTTTCTGAACCTAATTTGCAAGATGGAAGTTAGCAGATTAGCTGAACACTCTGTTAGCGGTTTACCTCCCGGGGAGGTTAAAAGTGTAACAACGGGTTAGCCGACCGCTTATCTAGGAACAGACCAGCAGAAGTGGCTCCTGTTGCTCCAGGCCCCAGGCCTCGGAGGCCATGTTACAAAGTGGGGCGTCTCCGGCGTCGACGTTTTCACGTCAGATAAGTCGGCCGTTTGTGCGACAGTACGTCATATGGGACTCAAATAATGGCTTGGCAAGCTTCTGCGATGCTTTCAGTCAGAGGTGACAGCATCAACTAGCATGGGTTTTTCTTCGCCCGACTTAAGAGAGAGTGCTCAGTCATGTGAACTCGGAAATGGGACGGGGACGTACTATGTAGAAATCGCCCCATACTGAACCCAGTGTGACTGGCTCCCGTATTTGGAGACGAGGCCTCGGAGAGTCAGTACCAGTATAAGATCTATGTAAGATCGTCTTAGACCTGATAAGCTGCAACTCCTACCCTGGAAAGTTGGGGGGGAGGGGAGCAATCAGGTTGCAAGGCTTGGTAGACAAGAACCTTGCTAAAGTGTAATTGGAGATAATCTACAGTAATTACTTATAAAGCTCCTATTCAGAGGTGAATGTCATAGTGTAGAGTGCATGCACTCTACACTATGACATTCACCTCATTATTATTAGTCCTAATAATCTGATCCCAATTTATTTATATTTATGCATAAAGCACATAAGTATGGTACCAACCAACAGATGTTAGATCTAATCAGTTTTGTGTCCATTGTTTCAAAAGCATTATCCTTAGCTAAACCACTACCCAGAAAGTCATGAAATGAAATTAATTCCAGAATGATGAGGCTGCCAGAAGAGTTTTACATACTCTAATATTGTAAGTCACAGCTTTTAAATGTTGAATAACAGTGCGACCAAGGTGTGGTTCAATCAAGAATTTTACTTAAAATCTACCATAATCGTTGTTGATTTTGATTTACAATAACGTGTGTGGCTAAGCTTGCTTGAAATATTTTTAAACAGACTAAGTTACGAAAAGCCTTCTGGAGGTACATAAAGTAGTCTGTGGTAGCCTTCGGGAGGCTGACTGGAGAATAGTTCATCAAATGAAATCAAACTGGAAGAGCCACTAGGCTTACAGAATTATTACTTTTGTAAAGTAGTAAAGGAGATGGTTACCTCTCAAGATAATTTAGAATGCCCAGCCTATAAGATTCCCACTTTTGGGACAAAGGTCACCTCTCTGTGAGAGAATAGGGTTTATCATTATGATAATTATTAATTCCCTATGAAAATATTTATAATATTTATTAAATATATTTGTGTAGAGGTACATGATTCACATTTCAAGACATTTTAATTGATAAATGAAGAGACTTATACTAGAATTCCTTCTTAGATCATTTACATGTGTCTACTACTTAGACTAATCTGTTGACCAAAGTACTTAGTGTAAAGAAGGGTCCTAAATATATTTTAGTTTCAATGGAATTTTAACTGTGTCATGCATGAATGACATTGATTTTGTTTTTCCACATCTTTATAAAATTATGAGATTCAGAAATATTTGTTGATTGATCTCATAACTTCCAAGTACTCATATCCAACATTACCTAACTTGTGTTAATTAAGTATATGAGTGATCCAATTATCCTTTAGTAATGAGATTATGATTTTAATTCAGTTTTAGATCTTATTGATTTTGGATTATCATTAAAGCTTGATAATTCATGTTCACCTTAAATAAGGTACTTAAATAGATTTGATTCAACTGTCGACCAACCTCATAGAGGTTGGTAACAACAATATAGTGATTAAATTGTGTCTCATAGCATGACAGTTGAACGTTTCTATAACATTTCATGGGATTTGTTCATTTTTGCAGTTTCTAGGATAAATAGATGGAAAACTCTTAATTATTTATTTGAATATTTAATGAATACCTACAGACCGAAATATTCGATCATTCCATTATAATATTATAATTCACATAGCGTCTACATCCTTCAGGTATTCTTTCACCAGCAGATATCAAACAGGTCTTCTACGAGTATTATTGTGTTTTGAAAGAAACATAATAGAAATGTTTTGCATTAAAACAAAACAGTTATTATGTTATGAAAAACACAATAATACTCGAGTAAGGCGCTTGCTGTTGAATTTTGAAGACTTCTATGAATGACACTTGACAGTGACAACTCTAGCTCGCTAAGACCATACTCACCGCAAGATTTCTTACATGTTGAAAGAACACAGGTAACTAAAAGGGAATGTAAGTACGTATATCTTAACTATTTATAGCATATAAGGCAATAATTGAGATGCTTTCTTCTACGAGTATTATTGTGTTTTTCATAACATAATAACTGTTTTGTTTTAATGCAAAACATTTCTATTATTTCGAATCAGGTTCTTTAGTGAAGAAAATTTTTTGAAAAGTTGTCGGGAAAATTAGAAAATTCGGGAAAACTGAAAGTGCATTTTCTATAGGTATTCTGTATGAATTATTAAAATTTGGATAGGACAAAGTCTGTCAGGTCAGCTGCTAATTTTTAATAAAACTTGTTAAGAAAATGTTTCTCGCGATTTCGATCTTGGAAGATAGATGATAGATCAGTCCCTACTTAAAAAACTGCTTACGTTATTAAAATTAAAGGACATTTTTTACCCACGTGGTAAAATTCCAGTTTGCCGTTTTTTTTTTAAATTTATTTTATTAAATTAGATTTCGTGCTGGTGGTAGGTATTTCAATTGGCTGTCTACACGTCATGTCATGGACATTACACTTGCTTGAAGTCGGTGCATTTTAGTATTCACTTACAAAGATGCACAAAGTTTTTATGCTTGGTTAAACTTAACCGCGTCGTGCTTATAAATTCCGTCAGCTAGTCCGAACATTTATTGATCAAGTAGAGCGTAAAATGACTCATTAGTTCAGTGACCCGTAATCTCATCTCGCGCCTTTTTGTCATGCTCCTTAAACAAGTAGATCTGAGTCAAAGTAATAATCATAGATAATGTATGTTGCCAGTAGGAATTCGAAAGAGGTTTTTATTAACTTTTTTTTTTAATGTTGATGAAAGACTTGATACAAATCACATGTTTGTACATTTTTATGAATACTGAGTGAATACTTTAATCATGTCAAATGTATAAAAATACTTTCAGGGCTGGTTGTTCAATAGGTTGATAACTTTTACCTGAAGAATAAATGTGACAGTTTGACATATTTTCAAACCAAAAAAAGCAAAAGCTGTCAAACCGTCATATTTATTCCTCTGATATAAATTATCTGACTATTGAACAATCAGCCCTCAATCAAACAAATCTTTTTTTTGTACTTTTCCATTCTTTGGAGTCTGTACAATTTTTGCTTATTTTTAATTTTGAGGCTGAATTTTTTTAGTCAACTTTTATCTTTGTTTTTATTTAATCCTCACATATTTCTGATGATAAAAACATGAACTCTTGAACATAAAAATAAAAAAATATTCTGAGGATATTATTAGAGCTGACCCACCGAGTTGTCCTGTCAAAATTTCAATTTCTTCTTTTTCTTTTAAACCACCCCAGTAAAGAGGAAAATAAAACAAAAAAAAAATATTCAAATCAGTCAAGCCATTCTCAAGTTATGGCATGACCAAGGGAAATAGGGATTTATTTTTAATAGATAGATAGCTGCAAAGTACCAAGAGTATCAGGTACTATTAAAATTGAAACATAACTGGATGTTTAAAATAGCTTGAATCAAGCCGATGAGCTGTTTCAACATTATATGAATGTGCTAACCAGGAAGCGTGATTCATCTTACATGAATTTAGGACCTGCCATGTGATGTAATCATTTTTAAAGGGAATTAAACTATGTTGGAATGTTTCATCTCTGATAAATACGGGAATATTGTCATAAGACTTTAAAGTTTGATTTTTATCTTTACTAAAGAGGTAAAATCTAAACATTTCACAAGATGTTTATTGAGTATTATTGGAACACATTTCAGTGCTTTGTGTTGTTTCACCACAGAGCTAAACACATTTTTTTATTTATCTAGTAAATAATTATATTCCAGTGCTAAGGTGACACTGACCTTGTCAGATTCATGAAACTGCATGAGAACTGTCAATTAGTGACAGCTAGGATCTCATGGCAAGTGCTATTTAAGTAAATAAAATGTTTTCAATCTATTAAGTATTAATTACAATTCTAGAAAATTCTTGACTGGTACCTATTGAGTTAGCATAGCTTTTGGTTTCTTTATGAAGAATGCCAGTTTTTATATCAAGTCAACACCATGTGGCTGACAAGAGTGTGGACAGCAATAACCTATACAAAAGCAGTCTTACCTTTTCATCAGGTGTTGAGCCAGCTCACCACCCCCAACAATTTCCTCCTCCTCTCCGGACTCCACCTCGGAAGTGTGGTCATCACCTGCGCGCTCCACTGTACCCATGTTTATATCTAAAACAAGAGCACCTCGTTAGAACAACGGCATTCGCGCCACGTTGGTTACCATACCGGCTTCCGACAAATACTTGTACAATCAATATCCTAATACAACACTACCGCACCAACTAACTTAGAACTACTCAAATAACTTATCTAACCAGCATACTTCACGATTTTCTATGTAAAACATAATGCGTAGTACGTTGAAAAACCATTTTGGCCGACCACATGGCCGACTTTGTTCTTGCATAATTTCTAAAACTAATACCACTTACGGATTATAAACGGACTTGCAAAGCAAATGAAGTAGCGGTTGGACAATTTTTTGATCACAATTTCGATTTATTTAGCGAATTATTCCTTTTCTTAACGTACCTTACTGCCGACAATAGTAGTGAAAAGAAAGATGGCGACGGCGGAATACGGCGAATGAGTGACCAACTGACCACAGTGACTTGAAATTGAAAATGACGGCGAATGAAATGAAGTAAATGAACGAAATATGGAAATAATGACACTGGCAAGTTGGTAAGTTTATGAAGTTTACCATAGTTTCCGGATCTTTTTTTCAGGCGTCGAACAATATTTTCGAATACACGGGAGAAAAATGATTGTGGCATGTGGTTCCAAATACCGACCCAAAATGGTATTTTTTCTTAATTTATTGCTGTAAAAAGAGAGATAAAAATTTTCACAAGTTCATTCAAATAGGCATCGCGGATTGGGCACTGGGCAGTGGTGCAGAGAAACGGTACAAAATGGTGCGAGGCACCAGGGGCCATATTATGACGTGAAAAAAAATCATGGTTCCGTTGAGAAAAAAGGATGATGCTGTAGGTCGTATATAGCTCCATCTCTCTCTAACACTGGAACCATGATGCATCCATGATCTTTTTCACGTCATAGTACGGCCCAGGACCCGCGCTCTTTGGGCGCTTACTCAGTGTCCGCTGGGAGATCTGACAAGTGAACATAAGGCACTGGCCTAGGGCCTCAGTCGTTGAGAGGGTTTTAGAATTAAATAGCTAAAAAGCAAGTGTACGTACCGTAATCCAAACAAGTATGGGGTATTGGGAGGCCCCAATTCGCATACTATGAATGATCAAAATAAAATCTAACCAATACGAGACGGGGTGCTGAAACGAGCTCGCTCTTGCAGCCTAGGTTCTCTTAATTCTGAAACTATTCTACATAAGACGACAGCGCGGTCGCTAGCGACCAGTAAGGGGCCCCATAAAGCACAGCGGCACAATGTTATATTCAATTTATAATTTCAAACAAAAGTAATAAATATTATCTGAGGAAAACAATTATATGTATAAGTTACATAAACTCACGCCACGACAGAAACTACTGAACGCCACCTGACCTGCTTAGAACTTGAATTTGAAAAAAACTAGAACTAATTAAGTAGAATTTGAAAAAATAAAACATTCCAGGGAGATGGATAGAAAGAAAGAAAATACGTTTATTTGCGGTAAACATGACGCAAAGGACAAAAAAAAATAAAATAAGCAATGTAAAAAGCAAGTTTTGGGGAAAATATGCGTCACATCTACGCAAAATGGATGACAGGGTATGCCGACGTACGCACGGACGTAAAAATATCGCGGCGGGATTTTAACGCGCACTGGATTTTCACCTCTCTTTGTTGAGCCGAGCGTTGAAAATCCAACTTAACAACAATAGAGTGTATTCTAGCGCGTCGATAAAACACACTGTTGGATTTTCAACTCCCGGCGCTAAGCAGAGCGTTGAAAATCCAATGCGCGAAATAAAATCGCCGTGATATGTTTACGTCCGTGCGAACGTCGACTAAGGATATTTCCTTTTTGCACCATGGCCTCTGATCTGAAGTTACCGAATGTGGGTGACAACATAAACACATCAATTAACATCATAATAGTGTCGAATGCATCTGCATGGTTAATACCGAGATGGACGAAAAATAGAGAAGTAGCTAAGGAAAAAAAAGACAAATGTTGCGCCGACCCCAAATAAATTGGAATAAGGGCAAGAGGATGATAATGATGATTAGTGTCGAATGCATCAGGGTGGATGAGCTAGGTTCATCACCATTTCGTCACGCAGTGGATACCTTTGCTCTGATGAGTCATCGAAGCAGGCTCTGAACGCTACTCAGGAGTTTGACTCTCGACCGATTGGTGAGAGAAGGCAGCAGAGAGAGATGTAAAATCTCCATAGATTTACAAATTTTCAATCAATCAAAAAAAAAAATCAAAATCAATTTTCAATTTTTTTTTTTTTTGGCAATGATAATTATTATAAGTAACCGAGTAACTGACTGAGGAGTATCGGGGGGAAACCTCCTTTGCCCAGCTGTGTGTGTAGGACAGAGGACTTGTACAAAACTGACATTCAACCTGTCCATTCAACTGAACCAAACGAACGAAAATCTATTCCAAAATTGGTGTTGCTAGCACCAAATAATGCACTGTTGTCAAAATCAATTCATGAATGAACTGTCATAAAGGGAAAATAGACTAGTCGTCGCGTTATTTATTGTAATTTCGTTGAAATGGTTTAGAGATTTTAATATTTTTGATAATTCAATGTTTCAGAAATGTTATAGCAAATAAGAGAATAAATTAGGTCGTCAAAATGCCACCTACCGTTCAAACAAATGAGCCGGAAAGAGACAAACGTCCGCAACGGACGGGCGAAAGGAGGTTAGTATGTTTTCATAACTTTCATCCTAAAGAGGATTTATAGCGAAATTATTGCACTAAATTCTCAAATTATTTGTAGATCGGAGCTTGTGACGCGTGTGAAGTACTGCAACACGCTTCCAGACATACCGTTTGACTTAAAATTTATAACATACCCGTTTCCCTCGACGAGATTCATTCAGTATAATCCGACCTCTTTGGAAAAGAATTATCGGTATGAAGTGCTTACGGAGCACGATTTGGGAGTTCACATAGATCTTATAAACCGGGATATATATCAGGGCGATGGCAATGCGATATTAGACCCGGCTGACGAGAAGTTGCTTGAGGATGACATCCTCACTCCTCAGGACTCCAAGAGATCGCGACATCATGCCAAAAATGTGTCGTGGTTGCGGCGCTCTGAGTATATCTCTACTGAACAGACGAGATTCCAGCCTCAGTCTATGGAGAAGGTTTGTTTCCACCATTCTAATTTTGAAATTGTTAAAAATAATCATAATTTTCTGAGTGGATCAATTTCATCTTGAGCACTACTATTGTAGTCTAAGTTTTATGTCCACTCTGAAATGACGCGCCCCACGACCGTATTTACCATAGTGTATGTATACAAATTTAAGTAGTGGGGTGTGTAATTTCAGAGTGGACAAGCTCTACAAGTGTAACCAATACTTCATTCATAGTATATGCACAGGTAGCTAATTGACTAAAATGTGTGTAATTTGGAGGAGCAATTATTCAAAAGTGGAAAATTATTCAGATGTAGTCTTAGTTGAAAATTATACTAATCAAAAATGTAAGTACTAAAACAATGATAAACATTTCAGGTTGAAGCGAAAGTCGGTTACAATGTCAAAAAGATCTTCAGTGAAGAGACACTTTACATGGACCGTGAGAGTCAAATCAAGGCTATTGAGAAGACATTTGAGGACAACAAGAAACCTATAGAGAAACATTACAGCAAACCAGGTGTTACACCCGTGGAGGTTATGGAAGTATTCCCTGACTTTGAAATGTGGAAATACCCATGTGCTCAAGTCATATTTGACTCAGATCCTGCACCTGTTGATAAGAATATTGCTGGACAGATTGAGGCCATGTCTCAGGCTATGATTCGGTGGGTATTTGGTTATTTATTTCTTGTTCTGTTTACTGCTTATAAACCATTTCGTACTTTTTGGTGTTATTTACACCGCGTATGATAATTATAGGTTCCAATCTCTTTTTTGCAACTGACAACCAGTCTTACCAAGGGGTATTGTATTACCTAATTACTGGGTCGTGGAGGTCAGATAGGCAGTCGCTCCATGTAAAATACTGGTATTCAGCTGCATCCGGTTAGACTGGAAGCCGACCCCAACATAGTTGGGAAAAGGCTAGGCAGATTGAACCATGGCAGTCGGGATAGTGACTCACTAGTTTCTAACAGGTGTACTACCAGGTCGATGACAGCAGGTAAATATAATGTACCTAGAGTTAGTAATTACTATGGCGATAGAACCTTAAAAAAACGCGTTCCCTATTTATTGAACACTTTGCCTGCTGACATCAGACAAGAAGATAATAAAGTAAAAAACTTTTTTACAAAAATATACAACCGACTTCCAAAAACAACACTACAAAGTGAAAAATAACTTTAATTTCGGAAGTCGGTGTCTGATTAAATGTATTTTCGTTTTTGCCACCGACTTCCGAAATTAAAGTTATTTTTCACTTTGTAGTGTTGTTTTTGGAAGTCGGTTGTATATTTTTGTAAAAAAGTTTTTATTTTTCACTTTTTAGTGGTTCACATGTGCTTACCCCTTCACAGCGTACTGGCGTGATGTTATGTTATGAACTGGTGTGAACAACAAACAGACATGAGATTTCAGCAATCCCAGTCCATTTGCTATCATTTATTGAGGAGTTCCGTTGCCTATCTCAGAAGTTCTTCATCAGATCTTCACCAAATTGAAATGGGACCACTCCAAGAAAGTACTCTTCCAAAAACTATCCAAATCGCTTCAAGTGTGCCTATAAAATTGGAAGAGTTCTCTGTATTTCTCCAGGATCCCATCATCAGATCCTGACTTGATGATCATGGGACCACCTGGGAAGTATACCCTTTCAAACAAAAAAAAAATAATCCAAATCGGTCCAGCCATCTTCGAGTAATCGGGGAACATACATAAAAATAAAAAAAAAAAAAAAAAAAAAAAAAAAGGTTCCGACGAATTGATAACCTCCTCCTTTTTGAAGTCGGTTAAAAATTTGCACGTAAACTTAAAAATATTTGTTAGAGTCTATGTAAGCGTAAATACTAAGTACACTTCTGGACACATCTTTTGGCCCACCTTGTATTTTCAGTTTCGTTTGGTCCTAGCTAAAATTTTATATTAGGTCGAGCAAAAAGTTTTTATGCAGTTTTGAACCTGGCACATTCACAATTTCATTCAATAGTCTTTTTTTGAATTTCGAACACAGAATTTAAAGAAACAAAAGACAATTTGGAGCCTGTTTGTTGATATCAAACAATCGAATACTAAGAAAACTTGGTTTTATTGGTTTACTTGGATTTAATTCTTGAAAAAGTGATTGATATCTTTGGTTTTGCAACAAACATTACTTATTCTTAACATTAAGGTGAGGTTCTATCAATAATCTATGGATACTTCACCTGATGTCGCCGCCCAAGCTGTGGCACTTATTCAGGCCGGACACAGCCAAAGAAACGTGAGTGCTCAACTTAATTTAAGTCGATCTGCGGTCCGAAATGTTTATCGGAGGTACCTAGAGACTGGCGGCTTTGTTCGTCGCCAAGGAAGGCCACGATCTTGGGTCACAACTGAAAGGCAGGATCGATTCATCGTGATGACCAGCTTGAGAAATCGTCACCTTACCTCCATTGAGATACAAAACCAACTTCGCGAGTATCTGTGAGCGCTCGAACTGTTCGGAGAAGGTTAAAAGAACGCGATATGGTACCACACAAGCCAGCTAATGGCCCCAAACTAACGCGAGCCCACCGAACAGCGCGCTTTCATTTCGCACGCAGTCATTTAAATTGGACACAGCAAGATTGGAGCCGTGTACTCTTTCCTGATGAGTCTAAAATTGTGTTACATGGCAATGATGGAAGGAAGAAGGTCTACCGACGTAAGGGAGAGCGTTTCGCACAATGCTGCTTTGAAGAGAGGGTTGCTTATGGCGGTGGCTCATGGACTGTCTGGGGCGGTATATCCGCGAGCGGCAAAACTCAACTTGAGGTTGTTACAGGACCACGGCTGCCAACATTAAATGCTGAAAGGTACATTCGTGAGTGCTTAGAACCTCACGTGATACCATACGCGGACTATGTGGGCCCAAATTTCCTTTTTATGCATGATAATGCAAGAGCCCATGCGGCCGGCATCGTCAGGGAATATCTTCGGGATGTGAACATCACAGTTATGGACTGGCCAGCCAGAAGCCCAGACATGAACCCCATTGAGCACATGTGGGACGAGCTAAAAAGACGTGTTAGGGCTCGTCAGCCAGTTGCCCAGACGATGCAGGAGTTGAAAACTGCCATAGAAGAGGAATGGGAGATGATCCCTCAAAATTTCATAGAGCGGTTGATAAACTCTATGCCTAATCGTATGAGAGCTGTGGTAGATGCCCATGGAGGCAACACGCGTTATTAAATTAAACCTTTATTTGATAAAACATGTTTTTTATTCAAAAATCAATTGCCTTTAACAAGGCGCATATCCGACTTGTTAGGCGTAGCTCCATGTCGTATGGTATTCTGAATTCAAATTTAAAACAATACGATCGAAAAAGATGATAAAATGTATCAGGTTTAAAACTGCATCAACAGTTTTTGTTTAATCTAGCAATCATATTTCGGTAGGGGCCATCGAAACCTAAATTCTAAGGTGGGCCAATAGATGTGTCCAGAAGTGTATATATATATATAGGTTATAGATTTACCTGATAGTAATGTTACTTTGATAGAGATCAATGATCTCACAGTTAAACTGCGTAAGCAGTTTTGTGGGGCAGTGTACCGAGCATTAAGGAAAAAATGTAAATTGAATAAAAATCATTCATTCATTCATTCATACAGCCTAGCAAGCACAACATACCAAATTGGAGTCCACATACACAGCCCAGTCTTGCTTTATGAAGTTAAGAAAAATAGTATAAACTTTTTTATCCAACAATTTCACCAATAATAATTTTTCTTTTGTTATCCAGAGGTGTGATGGACGAAAGTGGAGAACAGTTTGTGGCCTACTGTCTGCCAACTGAAGACACAATACAGAAACGTCGTCGCGACATTACAGAGAGTATATTATACATGGACG
The DNA here is from genome assembly GCA_946251885.1 of Cosmia pyralina. Classification (NCBI taxonomy): domain Eukaryota; kingdom Metazoa; phylum Arthropoda; class Insecta; order Lepidoptera; family Noctuidae; genus Cosmia; species Cosmia pyralina. The sequence goes on along the minus strand of OX276342.1, from coordinate 14,754,555 downwards.
GTGATACTTATGAGTATAAGATGGCTAGGGAGTACAACTGGAATGTCAAGAGTAAGGCTTCTAAAGGATACGAGGAGAACTATTTCTTGGTAAGTGTTTAGAGTTTAGATGCAATTTTTATATGTGTTTTATGTTTGTGGTAAATGATAGTTTCGACAATAGTGCAGATGCTTGCCAGATGAAATTGTTTAAAAATAATGCAATGATTGAGTGCATCTTGCTCGGTGAAATTGAAAAGAGAAAAAGTGTTGTGCCAACCCCAAGTAATATGGGACAAGGGCAGGAAGATGATGATGAAGTATCAGCCCTGCTCTTAGATTGTATTGATTATGCTGTTGCAGATCTAAAATATGTGATACCTATGATTTTTAGTTTTGCTGGCCATACTTTTGTGCTGCGAGTTTTGCAAATTGCGAATTCCAAGTTTGATAATTGAAGTAGATAAGTACATTAGTGCTGGAAGTTGCAATGCAATACAAAGCAGGAGTGAGCCTAACTATTTTGTCTGAAATTTCAACTAGGCACAAAAACAAACTTTTTCTTTCCTACAAACAAATCCCCAAAGCTTCATACTTTAAAAGTTTAAACCATTTGCTTTCACCCAAATATAATTACCGAAACTCTTCAACAGGTAGTCCGCAACCACTGCGTCTACTACAACGAGTTGGAGACGCGCGTGCGTCTATCAAAACGTCGTGCGCGCGCCGGAGTCGCAGCACAGGCGTTGACGCGACTAGTCGTCACGCACAGACCACTCAGCGCGGCTGAACATCGTATGTTAAGGCTGAGAGAGAAACAGCTTGAACCGCCACAGGTGAGCATTTAATCATAGTAGAAGATTAGCCACTGCCCTTGATTGATTACAAGTCAGGTAGAGAATGCCGAGGGCACTCATTTCGCTTTTGTACATTTTTATGTTGCAAAACCTGCGATAAATACAAAAGTATTAGTCGATGTTCGCACGGACGTAAAAGTATCGCGGCGATTTTGTTTCACGCACTGGATTTTCAACGCTCTGCTTAGTACTGAGAGTTGAAAATCCAACATTGTGTTTTTTCGACGCGCTAGAATGCACTCTCATGTTGTTAAGTTGGATTCTCAATGCTCGGCTCAACAATGAGAGTTGAAAATCTAATGCGCGTTAAAATCCCGCCGCGATATTTTTACGTCCGTGCGTACGTCGGCTTAGAATAGGATAAGCGTATAATAGTTGGCCCAATCCCATCACTTTTAACAATCAGCCTTACATAAAAGGTGCTGTGGTTTTTGGAACAAGGTTCTTTAACGCGGGTTGTGGAAGGAGTAAACGGGCAGAAATTGTGACGCAACACAAAAGCGTTATGCCGTCAGTTTCAGTCTTTTGAAACTATACTAGATGGCTCTGTGTTAATACTTAAGGGCGAGAATACACATGTCTGCAAGTTGCATGACGTGTGCCATAACAACTTCTGATTGGTGAATGTCACAATGGTATTCCAGCTACTTGCATAGCTTTGTACAAGCTACAGGCATGTGCATTCCCCCCCTAATATACAGCGGGTGTCCCACGACACCTAACTCTTGTTGTAGGGACATTTTGTCAACCCGTCCTTTGATGTTTCATTGGTGATAGGTTAAACCACGCCCAATAAAACGTCTGGTCTTTTACTTTGTGTATTACGCACTAAACAGTCTAGCTAGGGCTTCAGTACAGCCTATTTAAATCTATGCTAGATTTTGACGAGTTATAATTTAAAGTGTCCTTTTTTTTTAAATATTTTTTTGTTTTGTATTTTTAGGAGGAAGACGAAGAAGAAGAGGAAGACGATGATGATGATGACGAGGATAAACAAGGACAGAATGGAGATAAAGATAGGTTCGTATTATTTACTAGGTTTTAGGCGCGGCTTCACCCGCTTGGATGTCAGAAAAAGTCCTTTAAATCAATTTCCATGCAATAATACATATGCCTACTCTCATGCTATTGGTTAAACGGTGTTGTAGTTAAAGTTTATTCATCTCATATACTAACATCCATTTTTATATACCTACTAGCTGACCCGACAGACGTTACCCTGTCCAGATTACAATAGTTCATACAAAAATCCCATAGAAAAAAGGATGTTCAGTTTTTCCCAAATTTGAAGATTTTCCGGGAAACTTGAGCGTGAAGAAGTTACAAACATACACACACACACACTCACAAACTTTCGCCTTTATATAGGGTGACTGAGACAATCAGTCCAGCCGTTTAGGAGGAGTTAGGTGACAAACACACGTACAGAAAAATTATATAGGGTGACTGGTAATTAGTGACCGATACTTAAACACATGATTGTACTCATGATAACAGACAACTTTTACTATGGGACAAACCTGAAATCGCAAAAAAAAAATCAGCTGTTCCCTACATTTATGTTGCCATTACTCGTCAAAATGTAGAGAGCAGCTGATTTTTATTGCGATTTCAGGTTTGATCCCATAGTAAAAGTTGTTTGTTATCATGAGCACAATCATGTGTTTAAGTATCGGTTACTATTTACCAGTCACCCTATATTATTAGTGTGATAATGTGATAAGTCTTAGTAATCACGATAATATATTTTCAGATCGCGGTCTCGTTCAAAATCTGGCTCGAAATCTCCCCAAGGCTCAGACCGGTCAAAAGGCTCCAAGTCCAGATCCAGATCTGGGTCCCGCGATCGCTCCAGGTCTAAATCAAAGTCGAAATCCAGAAGTCGGTCTCGATCTGGATCCGGCTCCAGAAAATCCAGATCTCGTTCTGGGTCCGCACGGTCGGGGTCTGCGAGGTGAGTAATTTTTTCGTTTTGTTTTATTGCCAATGCAATAATGTGCAATATCTCGAATCGAATAATACAACAATTATATGAACACGCGTGTATCTGTTACGTGCTTGTGTACCTATTTTATTTATAACTAGCTTTTGCCAGCGACTTCGCCCGCGTGGATATCGTAAAATATCCCACGGGGACGTACTACCGGGAGTTCCTTCCTTATTCCTTGTCTAAGGGAACCTCTGTGCAAAATTTCAGCTTTCTGGGTGCAAGGGCTGTTTGGGCTTGGCGTTGATAGTCAAAATGGTGAGTGTCCACTGGTCCACGCCGGCCGGAACGCACCCACGGCACGCAACGGCTTTCGGTTTGCTTTGTATGAATTCATATAGCACTGCGTCTACTACCGGTACCGCCCGCATTTTCATTTCTTCATACAAACAAACCAAAATCCTTTGCGTTGCAGCTGGCGCGGACAAGTGGACATTCAGCTTAAAAGAGAAGCTGAAGAAGAGACCCATTATCACACATATCTGTACGGGCATATTTTGCCGCTTGGCCAAAATAGGAAGTAACACCACCTTGTTTTTTCAATACAATTTCTGTGACGATTTCCCTGTAAATATCACTCGGGCGCCAAAAGATTCTTGTAACACTTTTTTAAAATTTCATTCACAGATCCGGATCCGGTGGCTCTCGGTCCCGCTCTCGCTCAAAGTCCGGATCCCGTGCATCGTCAAAAGCGTCCTCCCGTGCCAGTTCTAGGAGTGGGAAGGGTTCGCGGGCCAGTTCTGCCAGTGGACGGGGGTCTAGAGCCAGTTCCAAGGCTAGTGGCAAGGTATGTATTGAAGTGATAAAGTAACATTATGTCTTGTGTTCTTCAGAGAGGTAGGCAGGTAAAGTATACAGTACAGTCAATTGCACGTCAGTGTGAACTATGAAAACCGCTCTTACTTGAGTAACACCTTATACCTTACTTCGTCTGCGTGAAATTTCTTGTTCCCCGACCCACCTTGTCGCATCGCAATGCGTGCTCGCGTTGTTACTTCGTTTTCGCTTAGCGTTCTTACTGGCTTTGTTTCTTTTTGCTCAAGTCCTAAGGTTCCTAGCGTGATGTTAAATAGCCTGTAGCCTTCCTCAAGAACTGTGCTATCATATGCAAAAATATTTTTTTTCAAATCCGACTAGTAGTTCCAGAAATTAGCGCGTTCATACCAGGGACCCATTGAAAGGGTTTTCGATAAGGTTTTTCTAAGCATTTAATCAAAAACTCATACGATGTAGGTAACCTTTTTGAATGGCTTTAAACAACCATTTTAGTTATCCATTGAAAGGTATTTCGATAGGCTTTTTCTAAGCTGTTCAAAACACTTTTGAACGGCTTAAATTAAGCTGTTCCAAAGAGTTAAGCTTCAACTCTCTTTAAAACAATAACAGCGTAACATTCCGACTCGGAGCAATGTAATATGATCTCTCGATGATGGGCATACGTTGCAAATTGCTAATATGGTTACCAATACAAAATTGTTATATTATATAGGTTATCTTAATAAAGAGGTACTCATAACCTTTTCACTGGGTTTCAAGTATAGAACCCATTCAATGGGTTATCCATATTGAAGGGATGACCCTTTTACTGGGTTTCGTGGCTAAGACCCATTCAAGGAGTTACACATGATAAAGGTAACCTCATAAACGGCTTACCCCTTCGAAAGACTTAACTCTTAACCGGGGTTGTACGGTCCCTGGTTCAAACCGCTTCGGCCGTTAAGGAAACCGGGGTTTCGTAACTGGTTTCCATGAAGGCTTTTTTTATCCGTCTACGTAACTGGTTTCCATGAAGGCTTTTTTTATACTACTATGTAACTGGTTTCGAAGGAGTACTTATCCTATATCTCTTAAGCCACGTACGAAACTGACTACGAAAGAAGAAAGCGATAAAAGTTAGCAGGTACTTTCTTTTTGTCATTCTATATTCAATACAGCTATGTTGTACTATTTATAACTTGTTTTATTTAAAATATAAACTTAAAATATTAAAATAAAAATGCATAAGGTGAAATTATTTCAATGCAGTGGCCCACAGTTATTTGCCCGTTTTGCAAATCGTTTATAGCATTGTCAAACAAACAAACAACAAAAAAAGCAAACTCTTCAGATTTATTATTAGTATTAGGTTTTTACCTATGAAATTGCCGTTCTGCAGTACAGGCCATTTCAAATCAAAATAATTTTTGTTTGGCTAAGAATTCTAATTTCAAATTAATTTTATTTTAAAAACATGGAATTTTTTTTCCAAAAGTAGTCATTTGTTTATTGATTAGTGTTACATTTTCATCGCATTTCAATCTTTTTCATCATGGATGCGTGAAAAATTCGAGTAATTATGGAATATGAGTACCGTCGTGGCAGCAACGCGGCACAAGCGGCACGCAACATCAACGACGTTTACGGAGCTAACACTACAAACCAACGCACCACTAGTTATTGGTTTGCTCGCTTCCGTTCTGGAAATTTCGACCTGAAAAATGAACCTCGCGGTCGTCCGAAGACTTTGGTCGACAATGACGAATTAAAGGCGATTGTGGAAGCTGATGATACACAATCTACGGCTGAATTAGCAGCAGCTTTCGACATTAGCGTTAAAACAATATTGGTCCATTTGCGTCAAATTGGCAAGATAAAAAAGCTTGACAAATGGGTGCCCCACAAACTCAATGATCGCCAGCGCGAAGTACGCGTCGAGACGTGCCTTGCACTGCTCAACAGACACACAAATGAAGGAATTTTGAACCGCATTGTTACCTGCGATGAAAAATGGATTCTGTTTGATAACCGCAAGCGCTCAGCAAGTTGGTTGGATCCTGGTTCAGCACCTAAACAATGCCCTAAACGAAAACTTACCCCTAGAAAAGTGATGGTCACTGTTTGGTGGTCTAGCGCCGGTGTGATTCATCACAGCTTCTTACCAAACGGGGTGAGCATTACTTCAGATGTGTACTGTGAAGAACTGAACACAATGATGGAGAAGCTGGTACATCTCCAACCAGCATTGGTCAATCGTTCGTCTCCGCTGCTCCTGCACGACAACGCGCGACCTCATACTGCACAGCAGACGGTCTCCAAGTTGCAAGAACTGGAGTTGGAAGCTCTCCGTCATCCGCCCTACTCACCAGACCTTGCGCCTACAGACTACTACTTTTTCCAGAATTTGGATAACTTCTTGGCGGGAAAAAAATTCAATACCCGAGAGGCAGTACAAAATGCCTTTGAAGAATTTGTTGCCTTTCGTCCAGCTGATTTCTTTAAGAAGGGCATCAATAAACTGCCACTGCGTTGGCAAAGATGCATTGATTGCATGGGTGATTACTTCGATTAATACAAATAAAAAATGCATGAAAAAAATTCGTTTAAATTTTTTCATACAAAACGGCAATTTCATAGGTAAAGACCTATTATATAAATTTACAGTACCGTACTCCTTCAACCTTGGAGGAGTTCGTGGCTAAGTAATAACAGCCGCACGGGTCGATCCATCAGGTTAAGCTACGCTTGCCGGGGTTGGTCAGTGGATGGGTGCCCATCTTTACATACCGAGACTCCTCCGTGCCTCGGAATGCACGTTAAGCCGTTGGTCCCGGCTGTCATTCGTGGATCTTTGACAGTCGTTACGGGTCGTCAGAAGCCCGAAAGTCTGACAACCAGTCTTACCAAGGGGTATCGTATTACCCAGTTACTAGGTTGTGGAGGTCAGATAGGCAGTCGCTCCATGTAAAATAATGGTATTCAGCTGCATCCGGTTAGACTGGAAGGCGACCCCAACATGTTCTATGTTAAGGATTTGGTTTCCGCACTTAGTCCTTCATGTGGACCATTGTGCGTGGGCCATGGCGGCCGTCGGGGGTTTATTCCAACCAGTCCGACCCCAACATAGTTGGGAAAAGGCTAGGCAGATTGACTCCTTCAACCTTGGAAAAGATTATCGATAAGTCAAAACTGGTCGAAATATATCTAAAACTAGCTGCGCCCCGCGGTGTTACCCGCGGTTTATGAGATACACTAAAACGTGTATTATTTAATCGGTGAGAAAAGTATTCACAAAAAAATTGCTCATTCCACGGGAACACTACATTTTTTCAGGATGTAAAGTAGCCTATAAGTGCTATGTGTATACAGGATGTCTGCTACTTCCACACCAAATTTTATCAAAATCGGTCGAGCCGTTTGAGTTTGAAGGAGTAACAAATATATTTGAATTCCTTGCTCATCCCACGGGGGCACTACATTTTTTTTGGGATAAAAAGTAGCCTATGTGTTTATCCAGAGTGTCAGCTACTTCCTTCCTCACCAAATTTCATCAAAATCGGTCGAGGCGTTTGAGTTTGAAAGAGTAGCAAATATATTTGAATTTTTTGCTCATCCCACGGGAGCACTACGTTTTTCCGGGATAAAAGTAGCCTATGTGTTAATCCAGGTTATAAGCTGTGTACATACCGAATTTCATCCAAATCGGTTCAGCCGTTTGAGCGTGAAGAAGTAACAAACATACACACACAAACTTTCGCCTTTATAATATTAGTGTGATTATTTATTTTTGTTTTTTTTTGTTTTCAAACTTTTATTATTGTGTTTTTTGTTTAGTTGGTGATCTTCCTGTGCTAGTCACAATAAATACTTTTTCTTTCTTTCTCTGTTTTTTCGGGATAAAAAGTAGCCTATGTGTTTATCCAGAGTGTCAGCTACTTCCACACCAAATTTCATCAAAATCGGTCGAGGCGTTTGAGTTTGAAAGAGTAGCAAATATATTTGAATTTCTTGCTCATCCCACGGGAGCACTACATTTTTTCGGGATAAAAAGTAGCCTATGTGTTAATCCAGGTTATAAACTGTGTACATACCGAATTTCATCCAAATCGGTCCAGCCGTTTGAGCGTGAAGAAGTAACAAACATACACACACACACACACACACTCACAAACTTTCGCCTTTTTAATATTAGTGTGATATGCGTTACACGATGAGTTAAAGCGCCTAAACACATGAGTGCGATAAATCGCCGGCTATTCTCGACTACGAGTCTCGCATGGGTGGGGTCGCCATAGTCGAGAAACACTCCCCGTGTAAACTAGGCTTTATACTTGAGTGACAGCAACAGTCACGATGTCAGCACGAAAAATCGTTACCAGACATTTTGGACTGCCATTTTTTTTTTAATATATAAATAATTCACTCAATTCCATCATCTTCCCCAGGGTTCAAGAGCAAGTTCCAGGGCAAGTTCTCGCGCCTCATCGCGGGCAAGCAAGCATTCCTCAAGAGCTTCGTCCAGAGCCTCACGTGCTTCATCCAAGTCCAAAGCTTCAGGATCTAAGGCGTCTTCTAGAGCCAGTTCTAGGAAAAACTCGGCGTCAGGAAGTGGATCTGACAGGTCTAGAAGTAGGTCCGGAAGTGGGTCGAGAAAGGTGAGTTTGAATATCGAATGTTTTTATTAGGTTAGTTCTAGAGGGGCTTGTGGTTAAGTAATAACAGCCGCACGGGTCGATTGATCAGGTTAAGTTACGCTTGCAGTGTTGGTCCGTAGATGGGTGACCATATTTACATACCAAGACCCCTCCGTGCCTCGGAAAGCACGTTAAGCTGTTGGTCCCGCCTGTAATTTGTGGATCTTTGACAGCCGTTACGGGTCGTCAGAAGCCCGAGTCTGACTAGTCTTTCCGGGTATCGTATTACCCAGTAACTGGGTTGTGGAGGTCAGATAGGTAGTCGCTGCATGTAAAATTCTGGTATTCAGCTGCATCTGGTTAGACTGGAAGCCGACCCCAACATAGTTGGGAAAAGGCTACGCAGATGATGATATTAGGTTTGAATTCCTCTTAACTTTGAATTAGAATGACATATCATTATCAAGTTTTGGAATTAAAAATTTAATGTCACAGATGACAAAGTTGAAATTCCATCGCAACCATTTGAAGATGACATGGTGTGAAATGTGTTTAGAGATTTGTGGTAGAGCATGCCTAAACGTACCTTACATCAGTTTTAATAAATTATTTTTATTTTTCAAGGGCTCGCGTAGCCGCAGTGGCTCGGCATCCAGTGCCTCATCTGCTCACAGCGGCTCCGACTAAACCGACAAAACCTCAGACTACGTGTTCACTAGATGTGAAATATCTTGGTTGCTTCAGTTTGACGTGTAAAGTTTAATTTCAATAAAGCGTTAAGGATAATTTTTTGTCTTTTTTCGGCATAGTTAAGTATACCTTATTACACCTGAATGTTGTCAATGGCAGAACATTTCCGTTCGCGCATAGCAAGTACTTTGTTCTGAAGTTTGAGCAGGTTTTGCGTGACATGCAAATCGTGTATAATATTTATGTTTCTATGGTTCATTTTCAAAACCAATATGTTGGTACTTATTTCACAACTTAATCAAAACAGCGAAATATTTGAGACGTTGCCAACTTCCGGAATGCACATCATCTGACGAGGAAGGCACCTGTCCCACCTCCGATGAGGAAGGCCCCCCTGTCCCACCTCCGACGAGGAAACCACTTGTCCCACCTCCGACGAGGAAGGCACCTGCCCCACCTCCGACGAGGAAGGCTTTTGTTCCACCTCCGATGAGGAAAGCACCTGTCCGACCTCCAACGAGGAAGGCACCTGTCCCACCTCCGATGATCCTTTATCTAGCCAGAGTAATCTTGATTGAAGGCATGTACGGAGTAGAAATCAAACCAAACCTTGTATTATCAATACTTTTATTAGTGCAACATTCACTTGATTACATAAAAATACATTTAACGGATATTTCGGAACGACAACGATAAGTAAAACTAATTTGTTCATGTTTCTTTTGACACAACACAAGTCCTGCAAATATGTATAATAATAAAAAAAAAATGGCAGTCGTGGGGAATGCCGACAGAAGTGAAAATTTAAAATAAAACTAATGCATGTCGCGGTGACGCGAACCTGAAAGATTTACCCCTACGAAAAACCACTCAACGCTCTTAAAGAAGTTTTCACTTCAAAAATTGGTATTTAGTCTATTTCAATATTTATCATTCATGAATTAATTATCAGGAAAATGTTCTACAAAAAATATGTAGTCTTAATTCACACGTATGTATAAAAATGAGTAAAAATGGATTGTCTATGACTATAACAATAAACTTTTTAAACTTTCGCAATTTGTACACATTATAAAACAACATGGAGAACGGGCCTTCTCGCGATATTCCTTTTTACTTGTACTTTTTTCCCGACGTTGCGACCGCCTTGCAGCGATCGTGGCTCCCGTATTATTATTATCCTCTTTGGATAGTGGTCACGGGAGGACTGATGACAGCTCAGCGACGTCTTCGTAAAGTGCGGGTATCTACCCTCACCTTGGTCTTCACAATTTTTATTATTATCACTGTCGGTACTTCTACACACAACACTAAGGAAACAAGTAGGTACCTGTTTACCTCGTAAAAAGGAATATCGCGAGAAGACCCGTTCTCAATGTTGTTTTATAATATAACAATAAATCTTGTTTAAAAAAAAAAAATTATTACAATGTCAGCATGCAAGTAGGTAATAACTATAATAATATTATTGAAACAATTGTAAATAAATTAACCTATAGCGAAAATCTCACTCGAGCAAAAAGCTAAAAATATTACACTAGCGAATGAATGCTTTTTATTTTTTTTTTATGTTTCATCACAATCGGTCGAGCTATTTTCGAGTTTTTGCGAGACTAACAAATAGCAATTGATTTTTATATATAAGATAATATGGAACACGCGATCGAATCAGAAATGAAGAGATCCGCAAGAGAACCAAGGTAACCGACATAACCCGAAGAATTGCCAAACTAAGTGGCAGTGGGCAGGGCACATAGCTCGCAGAACAGATGGCCGATGGGGCCGAAAGGTTCTGGAGTGGCGGCCGCGTACCGGAAGACGTAACGTTGGAAGGCCTACCACAAGGTGGACCGATGACCTTGTAAAGACTGCAGGAATCCGCTGGATGCGGGAAGTACAGAACCGATCGAAGTAGCGGTGCTGGGGGAGGCCTATGTCCAGCAGTGGACTTCTTTCGGCTGAAATGATGATGACGATGATGAGATAATATGGATTAATGCTTAGATTCCAAAGTTGAACTGCATGCAAAAATACGACAAAATACAATTTATTGTTTAGAGGCAATACCAAATAATCATGTTTATCCCGCAATTTAGTTTCCAAACATGTAAATAAATACTAGTTTCTGGAAAAACAACTTTAATATTCTCATATAATCTTTTGTACGCAGTTAATTACAGAAACAATTAAAAAACCATTGTATCTCGCACAGATCTGCGTTCTACGTGATAGACGGTTTAAAGTTCAGTTTGCGCTACTACTTTTCAATACTAGTGTTTCTGAAATCAACTTAATTTACACTAACATAAATTTGATATTTGTATAAGTGGAAATAACACCAACTGGAACCAAATATTTAAATATGGAATAGATTTTGTTCTGCGGTGTCGTTTGTATCGTTAGTAGTCTAACTCACCCTCCCTCCACCCTTCCCAGTTGTATCCAATAGGTCTTCTTACACGAATTAAGTTATCCACCCACGCGCCCATTGCCCGAAACGTTCCGGGTGGAGAAAACTTGTTGAAACGCCCCGTTGGTCGAAACATCAAACGGGTCAAAAATGGGCGGGGCCGGCGCATTCCGCGCCTTATTTTTTATTTTTTGGAATTTTGTGTGTGGACCCACCCCTTGTGTTCCAGGTTCTTTGGAAAGGTGGTTAGGTGTACTATATTTTTGCCAAAAGCCGTGAGGTTCTATCGGCATTACGAACAAAGTTAGTCTGTGGTTGAAAAAAAGTTTGCGGCGAAGGAGGCGCGCGGGGGGTCGTTTTTTTACCGAGATTATTGTTCGTATTTCAAAACTTTGGAAGAACAAAGGTAAATATTATGATGTCATTTGATTATTTGACACATGGGCAATATTTAAGGCAAAAAAAAATAGGGTTATCGCTTTAGATTTTGAAATAAAAGCCAAAAGAAAAAAAAAATGTTTTTGTTTTTTAAATGGCGTAATAAAAACAAGATTACATATTTTGTTTTAGATCGTTAAAAAACTAAGTCATTTAGAGTTCTCAAACAAAATTCGTAATCTAGCCTAGTCTATCCACTTTAAGAAACAGTAATTAGTTTATTATCATTACATATAAATATTTTGCATAGAAACCGTGTATAGGCGCGCATATGCACCCGTTGCGCGGCGACAAAAAATGTTCGGGGGCGCGCGAAGGGGTGTGACGCGGGGGAGCTTATTGGGGGTGGTTATTTGTTTTTAAACTGCCAGTAGCTGCAGTGATGTCTATCATAAGTCGCAGCCGCATAGCCTCATCATCATTTCAGCCAAAAACACCACCACTTCGACCGATTCTGTGCTTCATAAAAGTTTAATTTCTATTTGAAATCTTTTTTGAACGCAATACTGAACTGAACATTACTATAACAGTCATAACAATTTTGTTGCTAAGTTTATTAATGAATGCACAGCCCATATTATAAGAAATGAATTATGTATTAGTTACTCTATAAACCAACTCTATTTCTGACTAAATTACATTCTATAAAAACTAGCATGGAGAATATGAACATCTTCAATCCTCTATTAGTTGGGTCTAGGCACAAGTGCCAGTGGTCAGTACCTATCATTCCTACATAAGCAGGCCCATATTAATAAACAAGCTAGTGTACAGTCAACAGCAAAAGTAGATGATCAAAATCAGAAATTCAATACTAATGAACGAAGTTCGCGTCAGAACTGTGTGGCGTCGAAGTGATTCAAATGTATGTGATTGTAAATTATACCAAACATTTACTACTAGTACAGCTGCCATATATTCGTGATCAGTTTTGATTAGTATTGAATTTCTGATTTTGATTATCTACTTTTGCTGTTGACTGTACAATATAGTAATAGTATTATATCTATCTATCTGAGGGCCAATTCTCGTAATTAAAAACGTTCAAATTCCAAGTCGCAATGTCAGCCAGCGACAATCAAATGTCAAAAATGTAGGCAAACTCTATACAATTTTGACAGATTGAGACTGAGATGAGATTGCGAACGTTGTTATAAAAATACGGGAATTGCCCCTCTGTTGTTTTCGAATTGAGAATTTAAAGTTGAGAACTTGTCAAACTCATTACTTAACGTGGATGCGCAAAGGTAGCCCGCGAAATTAAAATTTTCTCAAGTGTTTTGCAACTCTGGTTGTATGTTGAACAAAATATGATTCTCAAAAACGCCAAAAACGGTAATTTTTGGCGTTAACTGCTATCTTCGTTTAGTGTTGATTTTTTTGATACAAAATATTCTACCTCATGTGACTAAAAATGTGTGCATAGGAAATTTCAAAATGTGCCATATCTCCCGACTTATTTTTTTTTTTCTCAATGGTGTCGCTGTTCCGTTAATCGAGAGCCGTTTAGAGAATAGTGCTTTATCAGATAACTTTTGGGAGCTCACTTTTAAATAACTGTCAAAAAGTTCATCTTCATACATTTTGGTATCATAATGCTGGGTACAGATTGACGACATGTAACACACGTTGCAAAAAATTCGTCTAGTTGTGTTACATTTCAATTTGTACTTGGCATAATGCCGGGTACAGATCGGTGAACCTTAACATGAAATGTAACACAAATTAGTCTTCCTAATTTATTTAATGCAACGTGAAATGTAACACAACCAACTAGGCGAATTTGTTTCAACTTGTGTTACAATACACCTTCAAATGACAGAGACAGCTTGAGATTTAACGACGAACTCAAATTGAGTTGAGTTTTATTACTGTTACAGTCCGACCGTCGAGAGAATGCGTCTCTGACACCTGTCAGTTGGACAATTTCTACTAACTAATAAAGATCAAATTCGCAAAACAGATTTCGTTAGTATGAAACTTACAGGTGTCAATAACGCATTCTCTCGAACGGCCGGATTGTAGCTGTTTGTTTGACAAATATAAGTTGGTAAATCACTCTATTCAATAACCTTTTGATTACGAATAAGGATAAAATTTTCGATTATATTGCTATATTTCATTACACGATATAAATCTTTATGAACTTTCCAATTTAAATATTTTTTCAGGCAAATATTAAGCACCAATACTTTGACTAGGCTAATAGACAATTAATAAATACATTATTATTATTCCATGAATCTGCTATTAATTTTCATTGTAATATGTGATTTAGGCGGAAACCAGTCATGTATTTTTTTATTTGAATTAGTTATAATGTTAGTCAGGTTAAAAAGTAGTCTACTTTATATTTATGTATATATTTAAATAGTAAAAAATCTAAGGAATGGTTTATTATTACTACAAGTTTGTTTGTACTATGGGCCAAAGTTCAGCATGATCACCTCAAAGGCGATAATCGCATGCACGGCTCACGGCTCGATCGCACAATGTTCGTTTGTCACTAGCTGCGCTCTCACAGGAATATTTTCTTAAGTGAGCATGCTTAAGTTTTGTCCATAGTACATCTAACATGCATGTTTGTATGGTGAAATTAAAAATTTAATCATGTGTAAAGTTGACCTCGTCATTAAGTTATCACTTATCACCCTATAATCTTTCCAACCATTTATTTTAATTCTGACAGCTCGAGTATCAATTAGTGATGTCATAATGAGTTTTCGATTCGATTTCTTATAACAATCGACTTTATTTATGAAGAAGTTTTAATCAATTTAACATTGATATTTTATTTTAAAGAAAAATGTAAAGAAAAATAACGTCCATGAAAAATTGCATTTTTTTCGTCTATACATACAATGCTATGCTATGCTTGTCAATACATAAGGAACTTCATGGACGTGCTTATGTATAAGTAAAATAAATAGTTGGAAAGAGTTTTGAATGTCACTTGCACGTCATAAAACGACAAGGTCTATTTGTCTATGTGATAGATGGATATTTTGATTCTTAGTGAAGTTTCAATTTACAGGTACAGCAATTACGAGGTCAGCTATAAAGACTACAGGAGCTAGACCACCACCTCTTAAAGCAGTATTATTTTAATCTTACTTAAGTGTGGGAAAGAGATAGAGCTAGAGATCCTGTATAGCTCCATCTCTTTCTCAGAATGAGGTAACATTTAAATTATACTGTTTTAAGAGGTGCTAGATCTTTATAGAAGTTTTTTATACGTAAACAAACTCCTATATTCGGGCCAAAAACTCGCTGTATGCATAAAATCAGAAATGCTGTGTCCGCTACCCGGGAAATAGGTGTACACACTGTTTTTTTACTGGGACAGTATGGGGAAAACCGAATATGAGTATGGGGAAATACCTTGGACATACGGGGAATCTGTCTTAGGAATCATTAGCTCTTTTTTCATGAAAAAATACTTTACTTTTGACCATCTTCTGATGTCCTGATTTTTTTTATCCAACGCAGTGAAATGTTCCTTACATCGAAACAGTCGAAACGCATAAAAAAAGTTGGTCTATATAACTCATTTCTATGGACAACTGGCACTTGACCAAAAAATTGGTTTAATGAAAAAAGATCTAATGGTTCCTAAGACAGTTTCCCCATACTATCCAAAGTAAAAAAAGCTGTATAATAATAAATTACTATAATCTATCAACAATAGCATTGCACTTCACTATTTATATTATTTTATAAGCCCCACAACCCCCCCACAAATCTCAATCAATCTCAATCTCAATGTTCCTCACAAATTTTACTACGTCGAGTTTTTGGCCCGAGTTTAACTACTAGCTACATTGTACGTATGTATCAATGGCAGTATATTTTAGGAATTCTATCAAGAGATATACGAAAATTTCTGAATATTATTAAAATATACAATTATTAGCTTCGGCTATAATGTATTTACTACAAAATACTGTTAAATAGTACCTACAGTTATGTTATCCCGTACAAATATTAGGAAGCACATTAATGGTAAGTCAAAATGCATTATAGTTCATTATAAAGAGAGAGAAGATTGATCAAACTCTTGAATTCAGAATCTTAGATAAATTGCCGCTTACTCAACTACAGTCTGATTTTTAACTCGACGGAATTCTGACAGCTGTAATTTTTTGACACTTCAGATACCTTTTCTGTCTTGTCCTTTTTATAAGTTATTTATATAACTAGAATTTTTTGGATATAAAATAACAAAAAATATGGAAGAGAATGAGATCAAGTAAACTATATGACTATGTAAATAGTGTTTGTTCTGTGCATTCAATGCACACTAACTAAAATATTAATTTTATATGACAAAATGGAAAAAATAGTAAAAGAACATATTTTTTTAATTTAAATATTTATTTAGGTAACATTATCACTAATATCATCATCGTTGTCTGTCTGTAGTTATAAGAAGCGAAGATTTTACAAACAAAAAGGTATTCCTAAAAAAGGTTTGTAACCTATGGATTAGTGGACAGGGATGTATGTGAAAGAAAAATAATTACCTTACTGTACCTTCAATAATTTAATAATAAAAAATCTGATTATCATTTTAAAATTATCAGTAAATTTTCAAGTTTTAGTTTTTCTGATTGAAACTTTAAATTCAAGACAGATTTTTTTTAAATTTCGCTTAAACGCGTTCGGTTTTTAGAAGGACCGTTTTATTATTGGCAACACTATTGAAATGTCTGAATTCCGTCAAATTCAAAATCAGACTGTATCTACTTTAACGCTGTGTAGTCTGTTGTTTTTTGAATTACCATTTGTAATAAAAACGTTCTTTTACTTGCGTTGGAATTTGAACTTTTAAAGATTCTGAATTAAATTTCAATTGTTAAACTTTTTAGATATTTTCACCATTGAATAAACATACTAAAGAAAGGCTGATTTTACCAACGCCATATATCTTTAGCGAGGAATCATTTTGAATTTTTGACAGCTGTAATTTTATTTCACAGATACCTGACGTTGGAAAATCAGTTCTAAAACTAAAGAAATAAAGCTTAACTTCTACTCAGCTCCTCTCCCACGATGTCCATGTAATGTGACGTAAAGACTGCCTTATTGTGCATGACGTAACGTAGTAATGTACCGGACACCGACGTCAGTTCCCTAGATAGGGCTGATAGACCAACCGGTATCTGACGGGAACCTCCTCCGCATACTAGGATCGTTTTGAGAAATTCGAGAACTCGCTGGCCTGTGAAGAATAATTTTTCAAGTGTCATTTGTGATAGAGGGGTGAAATGTCGAGTGCGGTTCGGAATTTGTACCTTTTTTGGTGTACAGTCGGAGAATCGAAAAGAGTAAGCACTTTAAACTCAATTTGTACTACTGCGACGTAGACGTCTGCGGAGTTCCGCTAGCTAATTTAATTTGAAACTGTATAGTCGGCCATATTGGACCTACTAAGTATTGTAAATACTTACGAACAATCTCCCGGACCCTATGTTCGGGGTCTCCGAGCGACAAGATCTGTGTTCTGATGATCTCCTTAGTTTCAGCAGTTAGTGGCGCCTGGTTGAGGTTCTCTAGGAGTTGTTCCGTCACCAGAATTATCTCCTCAGCCAAGGATGGGAGGACGGCCTTCAGTTCGCTATAACAACAAAAAACAAATTTGTATTTCGAAATCATAGAAATTACAATATAGGCAAGTACTTCCATGGTTTTAACAGCTCTTATATTAGATCTCGCGCGTTCTTAGTTTCGAAGATAGACGATGATTCCCGAAGCACAGAATTTTCGTTGGAGATCTGTACTTACATATCGTTCTCAGTGCTATCAATGAGGATGAGTATCTTCTCCTTCAAGGCTTGTTTATGGGCAGCTGCCGTATTTGGATCGCTGCCACAAGCCGGGCTGGATAACATTATAGACGCGACGCATATGAGGCGATAGACTTGGGTGCCGAGTTCGGCGAAGCGGGGTGCGTCGAGGGATACTGTCTGCAATCGAAAAAAAATATTGTGAAGATGTGAAAAAGAGGGAAGGGACCTTCGAAAAATACTGGCTGGTTTATAATCATTTCAGAATCCCCCCCCTCCTCACATACACCACACACACTTGACTAGGCTTTTAAGCTTCTAAAAGTCTGATCAAATTGCCCACTCGGTTAATCTGTAATGAACTATTTGTCATTAAAATAATTAACTTTTAGTGATTGATTACTTTACTAATATTAGTAAAAACAATCAAACAAAATTAATGTAACTAATTAAATTAGCTGATATGAGAGTTGAGAACAGCATGAAACGGGAAAAATCGATAAATAATTCTTACAGCACTACCATAAGGTAAGGACTCTGTTGCACACATTTGTTTCCTCAAAGTCCACGTATTAATATTACGACCTGCACGCTTAGCATAATCGCCATAGAAATGGGTTTTGTCGACGGAAGAATAGACAAAATGGCAGATAGTAGAAATATTTCTACGCATTCTACGTGTCTAAGCATGACAAAATGACAATGTGTAATTTTGTCTATTCTTCCGTCGACAAAACGTCGTCATGCTACGCTTGCTGATTAGATAAATATATCAATAAGTTCATTGTTGTTGAGATACAGAGAGTCAAATTGAATTAACTATCGAAACTCAGCGGAAGTGATGTGTAGCGATATCTAAACATGATCAAACGAAAAGAAATTAATTAGGTAAGTTTTTTTTAGTCATCAACCGCAGGTAGTGTGCTGCCCTGCTGAGCCTATAAGACCTATCTGTCAAATGTAGCTTTTTTACAGGAAAGACAAAAGTCAGATAAGACCTTTACGCTTAGCAAGGCATTTGAAATATCAGATTTCTTTGTGTAAACTTCACAGATAATACGGGTATCGATAACTAAACAAGATGAAACAAAAAAAAAAATAGTTTTAAAACTAAAAAACACGCTTTTATACCAATAAACTAAACTTTTTTAGTCTTATATTGAAAAATTTATTTTTTTCTTTTTGTAAAAAATAAATTTTTCAATATAAGACTAAAGTAATTAACGAGAAAATTAATATAATTGTAAAAAAAAAGCGTGGGGTGCTTTTGAATTACAGAGTTAGTGTAAGAATGTCGTACAAAACACCCCACGATTTTTTTACAATTATATTAATTTTCTCGTTAATCACTTTATTCTTTTATTGAAAATTTTATTTTTTACTTTTTAGTTTAGTTTACTGGTATTAAAGAGTGTTTTTTAGCTTTTTAAACTATAATTTATTTTCCAGTTTTTTAGAGATAAATCGTTAATCCCGATGATCCTGATCAGGATAATGGGACAAATTTTTTAAATTATTGTATTGTCATCGGGCCCTATTATGTGTGTAAAATTTCGAATTAATATAACCATTTAAAGTGGGTAAAAATCGAGTTCAAAGATTCCGTTACATACAATACAGGTGAAGCTAATAAAAGCGTGTTAAAAAAAAACTGATTTCCCAACTCATATTTCAAGTACCTAACAACACCACCAGCAGTAGCAGACTACCAAAAAAAAAAAAACATCAATTTTTTAAAAATTTTTGTTTTGTCGTGTTTAATTATCCTATATACACATCACGTCTACGGAGTTTCGCTAGCGAATTTAATTTGACCCTGTATACTTAAAGTATTGTCCTTACCTCAGGATAGCTCTTAGATGGATCCCACTCCAGCAATTCAAGGTAGGCCTTAGCTAAAGTCTGTGCGGTCACGTTTCTGATGATATTCTTATCAGTGACCGGGAGAGTGAGTCCTTCCAAGTCTATGTGACGCTTAAGCCATTCTCGAGTGTATTGGAGACCATCTGTTAAACAAGAAAAAGTAAGCTCAAAAACTAAAACTCGAAAACTGAAAAATCACGCTCGCCGCGGTCAGTCTGTAACCAATTAAATTAATGTTATTGACCTCCACTTTTACTTATTTTTAAAAAATTAAACATTTTTATTTACTTAAACAATATGACATACATATATACATATTTGTAATGTGCTCGTCAAGACCTTTCTTTTGATACCAAACATGTCATTATTATCTCAATTTAATTTTTTCCGTGGTCGGAAATGTACGTGTAAAGTCCACCATATTACATTTAGGGTGAATTTATATAGCCTATGTCACCCGGACCATTATTACGAATCTATTGATACCTCATTCATTAAAATCGGTTCAGTAACTTAGGCGCTACGGTGGAACACACGTAAATACATACTTATATACATACATACATACATAGACCGCTAAAATCATTACCCTTCCTTTTGGCTTTGCCGTAGTCGGGTAAAAATAGTGATAAACTCATAACATCTCGCCTGTACTGTAATCCCGAAGCGTTAGGCAGAGTTGTAGCTATAGTACACCAACATTTCGCACGGTTATGTGGGGCGAGCCGTCAGTAGAGACTGGTCATCTCTAAGCGGCTTTTTTAATTTAATTTTTTGTTTTTATCTTTTTATTACGGACAATTTTAACGTTTTGCATCGTTCTCACGTGTATAATTTCAAAGTGAATGATGTAACCAATATTTAGTAACCATATTTTGATTTAAAAGAGTGTCCGTGGAGTTTCTTGCCCGTTCTTCTCCATAGGTACCTACCTACGCTTTGGAATGGGTAACTAGCTTCATTTTTCTGACTGACCGACCCCTTGACAGCTGAAAAGTGCCTGCAATTGATTTATTTGTAATAAATCCTTTGAGTTTGATTTTATTGCTAACAACCAGGCACAAATCCAGACTCCAGACTGCTACTGAGAAATAAGAGAGAACGAGGCAGTTGAGGTTGTGCAGGGATAATTTAAATTAAAAAAAATGTTCCAATATTACTACTAACTTCGTCTTATATGAAAAACCAGAAAACCAAGTCTCGATAATTAAAAAACCGGCCAAGAGCGAGTTTTTTTTTAATCGAAAATACATCTTTTTATTTATTTATATAATATACCACCAGATTATACAAGACAAAAAAAAAAAATATGTCACCGCATAATTATGAACTTGGTTAGTTTATAATATAACTCGTGAGATTGTAAACTATCGATAAATTGTGACTAAGTCAAAATTAACACGTTATATTGTAAGCAATAAGGTACACCATACTGCTTACAATATGTTAATTTTCGACAGTTTAAAATCTATCCATGTCAAACCATCAAACTGAAGGGATTAAATAGGAGTTGAGATTTTGTATAGTGATATATCTTAATACGTATGTTTGTCACCTAACTCCTCCTAAACGGCTGGACTAATTGGGATGAAATTTTGTGTGTATATCTCAATGGGTTCCTGGATGGCTTGAAAACACAATTGGACCCGATAGGTGGCGCTGCAGTCGAGTTCTAGGATCGTTCAGACAGGACAACGTCTGTCGGGTCCGCTAGTATACGAGTAATATAGAAGTTTGTCATTTTTGCCAATGGTAAATTCCATCGTGTCCCATACTATAACCACAGAATAATAAAGTTACAGTAGTTTAACTGGACAGTGGCCTTGATTTAATTATCTATGGCCGCTCGATAGATAAATACGCGACCGTCCGTGCGTACCTAACTGGAACTTTTATCTACTGGTATATATCGAGATTTTGAAGCGCGTTTTTTCAGCCGTTTTCTATGAAGATGTATTACTGCTTACTTTATTATACCGTACTACTTTCGTATTATTTCCTTTATTTCATTTATGTACTTATATTTTACATTTTTAAATATTTTTTATAAAAACATGAAATAATAAAAAAAAACATTTAAAATATAAAACATATTATTATTATTAGGTTTACATATCTCGGGACTCTGGGGTCCCGGACCTTTGGAAGGCGTACGAGGGGCCGAAGCCAACTCGCAGAGGCCCGTCAGGCGCTTTCAATGAAATGATATTATTATTCGTATGTTTACGAAGTTCGGCGAACTACGTAAGCAGCTCGGGCTCTCGTCGGACGACAGTATGATGTATAGACTGTGAATATACTGTGCTGTACTGACCTTCAGAAATCTTGAGTATCTCATCGAACTTGGCCCGCTCGTACTGAACGCTCTCCTGTTGTACGTGGGGCCTGATCATCGCGATCAGAGTGTTTGCCAGGTCCAGTTTCAAGATCTCTAGCGTTTCTAATATTGCACGGAATACATCCACCTGGAAAGGAGTTTCATTGTTATCTAAAAAAAAAAAATCTCGTACCAATGAGGGGTTGTTTAGGGAAGTGTAGTGCAAGAAACGATGGAGCTTACAGGGTCAAATTAAACTTGCTAGCGAAACTACGCAGACGTGATGGGTAATATTTAAACTCGATAAAATAAAAAAAAACCGGCCAAGTGCGTGTCGGACCACGCACAATGAAGGGTTCCGTAGTTGGGATGAATTTATCTTAAGAACAAACTTAACATTGTAGTTGAAAAACATGTTCTCCCATACATTCCAACTGTAAATGTAAGTTTGTACTCACAATATTGATAGATTTACAATGTTATTTTAAGACCACAGACTTCTTATAGGTTTTCCAGTAATCTACAGGTAAAGATCTATTTTCTGTATTTTTTTCAAAATTTTAGGCTCAGTAGTTTCGGAGATAAGGGGGGGGGGGAATGGTCAATTTTCGTCTATTTTCTTAAATAACTTTAAAATTTATTTTAAAATTATAAAAAAAAAAAAACATATTTGAGACCCTCATAGTAAGCCCTTTCATTGTGTAGTTTCCAAGTTTCCAAAACTTTTTTTTTAATTTTCTTATTTGCCCCCCAAAAGTGACCTCTATATTCAAAATTCATTTATTTACTTTACTCGTCCGTGTTGGGGTCACAGAAATTCATGTGTACCAAATTTCAACTTAATCGGTCGATTGGATTCGGAGCAAATTGGCTGTGACAGACAGACAGACGGACAGACAGAGAGACAGACACACGAGTGATCCTATAAGGGTTCCGTTTTTTCCTTTTGAGGTACGGAACCCTAAAAAACGACCAAGTGCGAGTCGGACTCGCGCACGAAGGGTTCCGTACGATTATCTATAAAAACGGCAAAAAATCATGTTTGTTGTATGGGAGCCCCCCCTAAATATTTGTTTTATTCAAATTTATTATATTTAAATGATTTTTTTTTTTTTTTTGAGGTCGGTTAAAAATGAAATTATTACATTTTTAACCGACTTCAAAAAGGAGGAGGTTCTCAAACCTCCAAACATGTAAACAAATGTTTTTAGAAACATAACTTTAATAGGTACCCGCAAATAAAGTTCAGGTTGCGCTACGACTTCAATTCTTTTTGATAAGTGTTTGTAAAGAACTAGTCATTCTGAAATAAAGTTACATTAAATTAGAAAAATAGAAAGAGAAACAAACAGTACTTACGGTATCAGTAAGCGTAGTAATATTCTGTATGATCTCGTCCCGCGCCGGCGCAGCTAACTTCGCCATCAGATCTATGACGAAGCTAGCATACTTGTGAAAGTCGAGGCTACTGTTCTCAGCCTGCTGTTTTATAAACTCCGAGTCTAAAACCTCTTCGATCATCTCACGAATGCGGGTGTGCCGTGGGAGGAGTATTGCGAAGAGGCCCTGGAAATTGAACTTTGATTATGGGGCAGTATGGTTTATTTTTGTGTGCGCTTTAGTTTAGGTAGTATGACCATTTCATTCTATATCACGAAAGTACCAAAGTTCCTTGGGTCCTTTGAGAAAATGTTTAGGCGGGAATAAAAAAATGGCTGTAGTATTATTTTCGAAATCCACAATTTGTTTCCATAAATAAAATAGATAAGTAATTATCAGGACGTGGAATGGCGAGCGAAGGTCGCAAGTTCGATCCCCATCAGTTGTCGTGCTGATCCTACTTCTAGCAAAAACATTTAATCAGTATCTTATTCCTATTACCAAGAAATTACTCAATAACTGAGTTGTGGAGGTCAGATAGGCAGTCGCTCCATGTAAAATACTGGTATTCAGCAAGTCGCTCCATGTAAAATACTGGTATTCAGCTGCATCCGGTTAGACTAGAAGGCGACGCCAACATCGTTGGGAAAGGGCTAGGCAGATGATTCCTACTATCAGGAATACTATACAATAATATAAATGTGAAACCTACTTTGTTAGTTTTATTTAGTTCTTAAACTCTATCTGAATCTCGATTCCATGAATGCGAAGGAAACGAGTTAATTTAAGTTAATTAATGTAACAATTATAAATAATTGTTATGCATTGGATGTTTGCCAACTATTACATAAGACGGTCGCTGGATTTCAGAAGAAGAAATAATTAAGAAAACTGTAACAATTACATAATAATATTGTAATGCTGCCATCTTGGCTTGTTTCGTTCTATAGCTCTATATGTTTAGTTAGTACTTTAAATACTTTCTAATAGTTTAGGACTAGCTTAAAAATGTAACACACTGTTCTGATTTATTGAAATAACGTGTCGTTTTGCATCCTCGTCAAATTTATACACAATATCAAACCGAACAACTTTCTCCATGGGACCAACATCGAAATCGCGAACAAAATTTCAACTGTCCCATAGAAAATTTCAAGACGCAAAGGTATGGGACGGCTGATTATTTTTTCGCGATTACGATGTTGGTGCCATGGAAAAAGTTGTTCAGTTTGATGGTCTATACTATACCATACCCTTAAATTTGATGAGGATGCAAAACGACATGTTGTATAGATACACTAGCTTTCTTGATTTAGTCTTCTTGGATAATTATGATGTTTGTAACAATTTGCTAGAAAAAAAAAAATTGCCCGTGTGCGATAAATAACCTTTAGTTGGAACGTAAAATCTTTAGAATCCTATTTTTAAATGTTTTATTTACTTTTTATCGACTCACTGAGACATCTTTAACCTATCTTTTTTTATGTTTTTATTCTTTATCTTTTTTCTTTTTTTTTAATTTTTTTTTTATTAGCCTACTAGTGGGACACAATGTCCCACTGCTCGGCAAAGGCCTCCCCTTTTTCCTTCCAAACCTCCCTGTCTGGTGCGATCTCTGGCCATGTTGGCCCTGCAAACCTTATCAGATCGTCACACCACCTTTGCCGTGGCCTGCCTCGACGGCGATGTCCTCCCTCAGGCGTCCAGTGGGTGACGATCTTTGCCCATCTCTCCGGGTGCATTCGCGCGACGTGTCCGGCCCACCCCCACTTCAGCCTGGCTGTTTTTTCTCCAACATCTGCTACTTGAGTTATAGAGCGCAGGATGGTGATTTTCTTTTACAGATGCGAAAGTTTGGAAAGATGGATGTTTGTTACTCAATCACACCAGAACGGCTGAACGGATCTGGATTACTTTTAGGGATGTTGGGCTTAAATCGTTGGAGGTGAGAAGAGCCCTTGATCAGCTCGCGGTAGCCTGTAAAACCTTAAGGGGACATATAGACTGCCCAGAGATCCTTGGCTATTTGTGCCCGATAAATACATCGGACACCGTCCGAGCCGCCGGCACAATCTGTTTGCGCAACCGTCGGCCAAAACTGTTGCCAGAGCTGAATCCCCCGTGTGTCGTACTTTGAAGATGCTCAACGCTCTTCTGACTGCCAACCCTGAATGTGATATGTTTGCGGATGAATGGAGTAAAATTATGCGTATGTCTGGTGTTCTGTGAGAGAAAGTATGCAAGGGAGTCTACTGTTCCATGTTAGATTTTAATTAAATTATATTTATACAACAAAATTATCTACTTATAAGTTTCTATGTTAATTAATGTAATTGGTGTTGTACCGTTTTAATTAACTATAAATAAATAAATAAAAAACTTTTCCTTTTCTCTTCTCCATATCAGAAGAAGCCTTTGTCCTAAAAATTCCAGCCTGCTTTAGTTCAGAAACATACCTGTTTGACATCTTCTAATAGTACAAGAGCCTGCTTGTATTCTGGTGGGTCAGAGTTGAGCTGCTCTCTTAGTATATCGAAATATGCTTTGTGCATCGTCTCTTTGACTAATTTCTGGTAACTGCAATGTAAAAATAGGATTGAGAATATGATATAATAGGACACGAGGAAGTTATCTTCTAAGGCTTTCAAGTTCATTACTTCCTATTACGTGTATATTAGGAAGTGAACAACTTGGAAGTATTACAATGCACTAATGAAGGAAGCTAAATATTGTTGTATGTTTATACTAGCCTTGTTAAAATTTATCTACAGCTGGAAATCTTGACAAGAATATCCCTTTAATTCCCCCTATCTCAAAGTGATCCATTCAAAATATTTCGAACAGCAATAATAATGAAATAATTTATACTACTACTAAAAAACTCATTAAAGGAATTGTGTTTATTTCGCAGCCAACTAGCCTAATTTAGTTAACAGCCTAGCCTTTGGAAGTAGCGCTTGCCGGCCTCTGCCGCGATACCGCTCGCTTCGTTCGCTCGGCGGTTGGTCACAGTTCTAACCTAACCTAAGCCATTTGGTCGGTGTTCTCTAGCTTAGTTAGTGCGATCCAATCGCCTCGCGCTTGCCTGGTCACAGTTCCAACCTAACTTATAATGAATATCATTAACGCATTAAGTAGTTTAGTAGTAAAAAGGCTGCGACATATACTATCAATCCTTAACAGAATAATGAGACACAATTAATAACTATTATTTGTGGCTCTTTTTAGTAGTCTGCAGTACGGTTAAAAATATAATTTTGACCATATTAGTATTAAACAACAACAGTAATCTATCTTCTATATATATTCTATATATAAAAATTAATCCCTATTTCCCTTGGTCATCGCATCACGCGTGAACGGATGGAACAATTTCGCAAATTCTTTTTTTGTTGTGTTTATGATTGTCAGGAGAAAGTTCTTATGAAAAAAAAAAATAAGAAAATTTCGCAGAAAATTGGAAAATTTCAGAAAAAAACATTTTAACTTCACGCGTTTACATTAGAATATTCATAGTCAATACAGGACAACGTCTGTCGGGTCAGCTAGTATACAATAAAAATGAAATGCTGTTCATTGGTAAGCGCATCACTTGAGGATGGCAGGACCTATTTGGCTATTGTTTTTTTGTTTCAAAATGTACTTACGTAATAGTCCGAATCAGGTTCTTACAGAAAGAAAAAATTGAAAAATTTCCCGGAAAATCTTCAAGTACGGGAAAAATTGGACGTCATTTTTCGTGTGATTTATTGAAATTTGGTCAGGACAATGTCTGTCGGATCAGCCAGTTGCGTAATAAAATAATGCTTACCTATTATCTGGTGGTTCAAAAGGTTCCAGCTTAAAGTCCTGGTCAACAGCAATCTCATGAGCTAAGGCCATATTCTGCATGCCATGGGCGGCTTTCATAATGTCCTCCAGGGTCACAAACTTGGGTGGAGAGGCTCCTGTGATGGTTGAACCTCTCACTCTGAACTGTATTGGTTCGCTGGCATGGTAACTGTCGGAAAGAAGTACATATGCCTTTTGAGAATTGAATTTGAGAATGAATTTGAGAAGAAGTATTGATTAATACATTGAGTGACACATGATTCCGCATTGGTTCGAAAAGCTCTTGAAGTCCACAGATATTATAACATATAGGTAATATATAAAAACGTTAAATACCATCATCCAATGGCAACCATAGGCTTACAGTAGTTGTGAACTTATGAGGTTCGGTTGACATTTGAACACACATTGCAGTATGCAGTATAAGGCAAGGGATTAAAAACACCATAGATTTTGATATCACCCATATGACTCCACTATAGCAGAGCTCAAAAAGAGGGTGAAGTTTTTTGTGTTCACGAGAAGGCATTCTTATTGGGGTGTGATTTGCACACTAAGTTTGGGTTGAAGTATTTTTAGTACCTAATCAATTTTACTGCATGTTTACAGTTAAGGAAGTTAATTGAAATAACATTAACTGTGTTCGGATTTAAACATTATTATCTAAACACAGTTAATTTAATTTCAATTGACTTCCTTGAACAAAGAAAAATCAACAAATAGATATCAAGGTTGGTGTTCTAGAAGTTCCAGAAAAATGCTTTGTTTAGATCTCAATTAAAAACTGACAGATTTCATACTACTCTCAACTATTAATCTAGTTTTAAATTGCTATTTATGTCTAAGCATTGTACCAGAATACAGCTCTTTTATTTCCTTTTGTGAAATTAAGTAACAAAGGAAAGATTAACCTTTTGTATGGCCGGTAATTACAGAAACAATTAAAAAGCTATTGTGTCTTGCATAGATCTGCGTTCTGGCATACAATATGTTAATATGGACTAATAAATAATTGCCATACTAATATTAGTTTTAGTTTACTTCATATAGGCTTTAATTAAATAGATGAGGCAGAGATAGTGATCTCACTACAATAATTTTAATATATGACTTGCAAAACTTTGTCTTGTAAGTTAACAATGATTATAGAAAATATTGTTAACTCTATTTGTGATTATGACTTGACATCTATTGTGATATATGAGTCATAGCATAAAAAAACATAATATTGTAAGTACTTAACACTTAACAAAATAATTACTAGGTATAAATATTGATTGTTGAAGGTGCTTAGGGCCCCCGCTCATTTAGGGGTTTGAAACTATTCCAATGTGTAATCCAATTTTAAGACACTGACAGGTATTGCGTCACATACTGTTTACATTACATTTCTTAGTATATTTATACATTAACCTTATCAGGATGCTGATCTTATTAAGAATGTCTCAGAGAATACAATCTAAACTTTAAAGAAATATCCTAGATACTAAAACAAAACAAAGAAGCCACAAACCTTGAAGCAGCAGCAGGCATTGGCTGTGATGAGCTACGAGTATTCTTGTCTCCTTTCTCGGATCCCTGAGACCCCGAACCACTAGGATTCTCGCGGTCGCCCATTGCGAAAACTTAACACAAACTGACTGAGGTGAGGTAAAAGCAGTAATTTCTGTAACCCATATAAGGCTACCTACTCAAAGGCACAACTTGAAAACAGTCAAATCATTGAACACAATCACCTGAGTCATAACAACACATAACCTAACTTTTACAACAAAGCAACGTTAAGTTTTTCGATTTTCCTCGCGAATAAAACTACACTTAAGGTTTTTTTATTGTAGTTCTGATTATTTTGTACGACTTTTTGTGATGTTTTCGTTTATTTTTATCGAAATTCAGCAGACAGATGTTTTCATTTACTTGTCAATTTGGGTAGTTGTCAAAATCGTTGTTGACGTTTTCGTTTCGTTACTCGTGTAATGTTATGTTTTATACAGCCTCAGCACCCTACAAACAAATACGGAGCTATTTCAGTAAATAATCTAGTTTAAGAACATCATCATGAGAATGGTTTACATAAAAAAAATGATACTTAAATTCTTTGTTAAGTTTTCGGGTTTCTAATTAATTTGAATCGAACCATTGTTTTTTGGCACGACAAGGCAGTCCATCTTCTTCTTAGCGTATCGGTGGCAATCTAAATGGACTCAACCCAGAATTCAGCTACCTACGTGTTCGGCGCTGGGCGCATCACTAACGTCCATTATTTCCTGTAAACATGTAGACGACAGGACACGCAAGACACGATATGATGTGTCCCTTCGTTTGTGGAACAGCATTACAGCACCACATTTACATACAATCTAAGGCTGAGTTGAATCTCCATCTGAGATTGTCTTTGCTGCGACCGACTTGGGTACGAAGTCTATCAAGTCGGCCACAGCAACTTGTGGATGGGAGGCTGACAGTCCTATAAAGGAATCAGGGGGTTTAAGCATCTCTTAAGCAGCTCTTCTTCTGGAGGGATTGTCAACGGCTGGACTCACCCACTCAAGAAAACTTTTGCGGCTTTTGAGCCACTGCTGGGACACTGAATTGTATTTGTGCATTGGGTGGCGTAGTTCATTCTAAGCTTCTTGACCACCTCAAAGGTTGCGTTTACGACGACATACAGACGTCATATTCTAGCTAGCACAGTTCATGTTCATTACAAATACACCACTCCTTAAGCCGACGTTCGCACGGACGTAAAAATATCGCGGCGGGATTTTATCGCGCACTGGATTTTCAACTCTCGGCGCTAAGCAGAGAGTTGAAAATCCAGTGCGCGAAAAAAGCCGCCGCGATATCATTACGTCCGTGCGAACGTCGGCTTACTTTAGTCGCTTTGCTGCAAGTTATAAAAATATTTTATAAAAAGTGTTTAATTTGAGTAGGTAAGTGAAATGAAAACGTTAATTGGACCTGTGTTTACCTTAGAATACAGTTTCAGGAAGCTCAGTCTGAAAATTAACTCCCCTTTTTCCGGTAACGGCCGCGGCTCTTACCTATTCACTTTCTATAAAAAGTTTTCAAATTAGTAATGGTCCTAAAAGCTTTTAGTATTTAGTGAGTGCTACGTCTGTCGTCTAACTTTTTTCTTTGATGACGTTTTATTTTTTATGTAAGTATATTATTTTTAATTTGATTGTTTTTAAGTAATTTCGTGTCATTGGTGATTGGAAAAGAAGACATGAAAAGCTAGAAACACAAAAATACCAAGTTACACGATGACTCAAAGAATTACTTTTAGTCACCTTCATCTTCTCGGCAGAAAGACGTCCACTGTTGGACATAGGCCTCCCCGATAGACAGTCAGAACAACCAGCACCCTAACTGCGTAACACATTATCGATCGGAGTTGGTTTCATTTTGAAGCAAATTGCTAATCCATTACTTCATATGTTCGAAAAAATTGTCTGCTCGACAACGTAAATAAGGCAATGAATGTTGTTGAAGTGTCAAAATGAAACCAACTCCAATTGATAATGTGTTACGCAATTAGGGTGCAGTCCTGCGCTGCTAATACAGCTAAATCCCACGACCTTCACACCACCTTCTAATCAAGTGTGCCAGCTGTGTCATCGCGGCGTTCTTCTTTCTGGGGGTCTACTCACGCTTCGCCTTCCGGTAGGTACTATACCCTTAAGGTTAATTAATATCGCTCCTTGACCTACACATCATCATTCTCATTCTCCTGCCCTTATCCCAATCTATTTGGGGTCGGCGCAACATGTCCTTTTTTTCCATACTTCTCTATTATTCGTCATCTCGGTAGTCACTCCCTTTCTTGCCATCTCATCTTTCACACAATCCATCCATCGTTTCTTTGGTCTTCCCCTACTCTTATAGCCATCGACATTCATACTCAAAACTTTCCTCACGACATTTTCCTCACTCCTCCGCATCACATGCCCATAACATGACAGCCGATTTCCGCACAACTTTTCAGTCACCGGTGCCACTTTCAGACTTCCTCTTATGTACTCATTTCTTATTATATCCATTCGTGTAACACCACACATCCCTCTTAGCATTCTCATCTCAGCTGCATGCAACTGCTTTTCATTCATCCCTTTTGTGGCCCAACATTCTGATCCATACAAGACAGCAGGTCTAACCATTGTTTTATATATCTTTCCCTTAAGTTTAAGGGGAATGCGGGAGTCGCAGATTGTTCTCTAGGTTTCCTGTAGGTACCTACACATATATAAACAAAATGTTCGCTACCTACACTAGAATTTGCCGGCCATCTATCATGACTCAGTAAAGCTACGGTTTCCTAGAAGAGCGGTAGGCTCACCTAACGGCCTCAGTAACGGCTGTTATGAAAATGATGACAACGGCAAAGATTTAAATCTTTAGATTAGATACCGCGTCAAATGATAATTGCGTTTCTGTTTCGTTTATAAGCCTCTGACACACAATGACGCCGTGACTTGACTTGATTGTCATGGAAACGTTATTTAATAATGTATGAACTCACTCTTTTCAGTATGGACACTTTTTCGTGTGACTAAGTATGGTGAGGGCAAATCTAGCGATTTAAATCTTTGGGGGGGCGGGAATACCTAATACTCGTGAAAAAACCAAATCTAACTTCCTTCACCCCTCATTTTCCATTTAACGCAAAGGAAAGAAACAAAGCAAAAAGTAAACTAAATCAATCCTATTATAACATTGAAGATAAAGCAAGCAAAGGAATGAAGGTAAATTTTCTCAAGTTTAAAATGAAATAGTTGTGAAAAAGCAATCCGCTTCGCCAAAGGCAAAGCACTACGTTTGCCTAGGTAAATTAGTTGCTAGTTCTGCCTGTGAGCAAGTTAGATTGCCTCCCTGACTCTGCACGGCTCTTTAATTTTTCTCTGAAATATACTTAGTAGTTGCCAGTTGGGTTTAAATTTTTTGCGTATTATAAAATCTTCTTTTGGCTTAACAGAAATAAATATGAGATGAGATGATGCGTCTGTTGGTGAAAAATTAGTTACTTATAGCTAAAGACTGCGCTAATTACCTAAGTAATCGTAGGTCTAGGTGCACCACCGGCGCGGCGGCGCTCGAGCCGCGTAAACTGAAGCTGGGCCTGAAGTAGGCTCGGGAGTGGGTTGCCTCGGACATTTGGTAGGTATTTAAACATAGTAATTTTTTTATCAAGACAAATTCAGTGAATTGTGCTTAACAATCATAATACCTTTTCATTTACTATATAAAAAATAAGAAAAAAAAATCGTTTGTTTTGTAGCAATGTTGAGGTTGATTAACATTACGAAAAGGGATACTTAACTGGTTTTTTTTTCTATCCAGCAAAGTTAACCTAATCGTGTTATTAAAAGCGACTGCATGTCCGCCAGATCTTTTTTCCAGAATTTTATAACACTGCTTTTAGGGTTCCGTACCTCAAAAGGAAAAACGGAACCTTTATAGGATCACTCGTGTGTCTGTCTGTCTGTCACAGCTAATTTGCTTTGAATCTGATGAACCGATTAAGTTGAAATTTGGTACTCGTACACATATGAATTTCTGTGACCCAAAAACGAACAGGTACCTAAAGTAAATAAATGAATTTTGAATATGGGGGTCACTTTTGGGGGGCAAATAAGAAAATTTAAAAAAAAGTTTTGCAAACTATACCGTGTGACATATCAAATGAAAGGGCTTACTATGAGGCATAGATATAATATATTTCTATGCTATAAGGGTTTCAAATATATTTTTTTTATAATTTTAAAATAATCGTTTTAAATTTATTGAAGAAAGTAGACGAAAATTGACTATTATCAATCATAGTTCTTTACCTGTACATTACAGGAAAACCTTTAGAAGACAGTGGTTTTAAAATAACATGGTAAATCTCTCAATATTATGAGTACAAGCTTACATTTACAGTTGGAATGTACTATGTGAGAGCATGTTTTTCAACTACAATGTTCAGTTTGTTCTTGAGATTAATTCATCCCAACTACGGAACCCTTCATTGTGCGTGATCCGACACGCACTTGGCCGGTTTTTTAAGTTTCCCATGGATACAAAAAACTATAAGCGACTTTTCTGTCGAGTCATAGCACCTGAACTTAAATGTAGGTACGTTAGCAGAGACACAAGGTGGACCGATGGCCTTGTGATTACCGCAGGACTCCGCTGGATGCGAGAATCACTGAACCAGTCGAAGTGGCGATGCTTGGGGAAAGCCTATGTCCGGTTGACGTCTTTCGGCTGAAATAATGATGTTGTTCTTACAGAATCCCTATTAACATAGCAGTTGTTTAATTCATGTCGCATTCCATTGGCTTTCTCTCAAAACGTTTCCAAGTTTTTCTTTTTTAATTTACGCTGATGAGGTCAATATTGGTCATGCATTATTGACCATGTCTTGACCTCATCAAACAATTCTACAGGTCGTCCTCATAGTAATTCAGATCTTGTAACTCTCATTCATATTTACTCTGCTCTAAGCCGACGTTCGTACAGACGTAAAAATATCGCGGCGGGATTTTATCGCGCACTGGATTATCAACTCTCGGTGTTGAGCCGAGCTTCGAGAATCCAACCTAACAACAACAGAGTGCATCCCAGCGCGTCGAAAAACCACACTGTTGGATTTTCAACTCTCGGCGCTAAGCAGAGCGTTGAAAATCAAGTACGCGAAAAAAAATCGCCGCGAAATTATTACGTCCGTGCGGACGTCGGTTTAGTCATAATTATTTTAAACTCAAACTCAAAGCATTTATTTCAAACTAGCTTTTGCCCGCGACTTCGCTCGCGTTAAGTATTATTATTAATTAGGTATATTTTTTGCGGCTTTACTTTTGTTTAGCGTGAGTAAAAAATTAGGGCCCACAAAACTTCTTTTTACACAATATTCTTAACTAATCTGTCATTAGGCGCTAAAACTATCAAGCTACTGGGTGAACTTACTCGTGAGCAAGCAACATAAAACTGTCCATGAGAGAAGCAATGTTCTCTCAAGGCAATACCATTAGGTACTTATAGTTCAAACTAATACATTTACATCCTCCATCATCCCTTATTTTATCCCCATGGGGGTTGAATTTATCAAAATCCAATTTAAGCGGACGTCTTCATCATAGTAGCTCCAATCTTTAATTTCAGTTCAATCAGTCGAAAATCTAAGAAGATTTATACAAACTTTCATCCCCTATTTTATCCCCTTGGGGGTAGAATTTATCAAAATCCTTTCTTAGGGAATGCTTACGTCATAGTAGCTATATGCATGCAAAGTCCCAGCCCGATCGGTTTAAAATTTACAAAGTTTCATACAAACTTTCATCCCCTATTTTATCCCCTTGGGGGTAGAATTTATCAAAATCCTTTCTTAGCGGATGCCTATGTTATAACATCTACCTGCATGCCAAATTTCAGCCCGATCGGTTTAAAATTGACAAAGCTTCATACAAACTTTCATCCCCTATTTTATCCCCTTGGGGGTAGAAATTAACAAAATCCATTCTTAGTGAATGCCTACGTCATAACATCTACCTGCATGCCAAATTTCATCCCGATCGGTTTAAAATTGACAAAGCTTCACACAAACTTTCATCCCCTATTTTATCCCCTTGGGGGTAGAAATTAACAAAATCCATTCTTAGCGGATGCTTACGTCATAACATCTACCTGCGTGCCAAATTTCAGCCCGATCGGTTTAAAATTGACAAAGCTTCATACAAACTTTCATCCCCTATTTTATCCCCTTGGGGGTAGAAATTAACAAAATCCATTCTTAGTGGATGCCTACGTCATAACATCTACCGGCATGCCAAATTTCAGCCCGATCGGTTTAAAATTGACAAAGTTTCATACAAACTTTCATCCCCTATTTTATCCCCTTGGGGGTAGAACTTATCAAAATCCTTTCTTAGCGGATGCCTACGTCATAACATCTACCTGCATGCCAAATTTCGGCCCGATCCCTCTAGTGGTTTGGGCTGTGCGTTGATAGATCACTATGTCAGTCAGTCACCTTTGAGTTTTATATATTTAGATAAACCAATTGCAGGCACTTTTGAATTGTCAATGGGTCGGTCAGTCAGAAAGATGAAGCTAGTTGCCCATTCCAAAGCGTAGTAGATCCCTATGGAGAAGAACGGGCAAGAAACTCCACGGACACTCTTTTAAATCATAATATTTTTACAAAATATTGGTTACATCGTTCATGTTGAAAATATACATGTGAGAACAATGTAGAAAGACGTGCACGTTAAAAAGCGTCCGTAATAAAAAGATAAAAACTAAAACAACTAAATTAAAAATAAGCCATGGCAGCTAAGAGACGACCAGTCCCAACTGACGGCGCCCGTTCACGAACATGACGCATGGATCAGCACCAATTAGCTCAACCACGTTGAAGGGAACTTTGACTGTAAATAATGTACTAATTTATGAACCCAAAACCCCAGGGGAGGGGGGGGGGGGGTTAGTTGCGAACCCCATAGGTTCACAACTACTGATGATGATTTTATTCCATCGCATGATGTTTTTTTATGTTTACATATATATGATATAAGCTTATATACCTATTATATAAAGGATTTTTCCTTATGCACACCCAGGTGTTCATGCGACGTTCAAAGGGTGATCCAACACACACGCCACCACCAGCGAGACATTTGAGTGAGCATGAATTTTTACATTGTACAATATTACCATAATTTATTATTGTTCTGAATCAAAATCAGTGGAAACTCAAACACGAACAGTTTATATTGTTAACCACAATATTGTAACTAATTTAGTGTCATAACAGACTTACGATCGCCGCTCATTCCAATCCGTTACAGTTGAATTACCTCGGTTGAATTTACTTCTAGTTCGAGTGTTGGCTTAACCAGAGAGTTTAGTGCATTTGTTGGCAAGTTAAACAGCTTTGCAATTGCATTGTGATAAGTGGGAATTTAATAGATTTGCTGTGGGTAAAGAGTGGGCCAATCCGGCCACTGTCCTTTTCGGGAGTGAACGTTCCAAATGATCAAGGATGATTTAGCTTAGTAGCATACTTTTTTAACCGACGACAAAAAAAGTAAGAGGTTCTCACTTCGACAAAAACATATATGTATATACTTATATATTTTTTTTTATGTAGGTATGACCACGCATAACTTTTTACAGAGTCCGATTTATAATTTTTTTTTTGTTCGATACCTCAAAGTTGGTCCCATATACTCGTAAAATTTATTAACGTTGCTTGGGTAGTTTTTGAGTAGTTTCAATAATACGTATTTTTTCCCCACTTATGATGTGGATGATGTTCTAGCTTCTTTTGCAGTTAGTAGTATTAGAATTTGTGTGGGGTAAGTACCACAACTAAAAAGTGAAAAATAAAAACTTGTTTAAAAAAAATACAACCGACATCCAAAAACAACACTACAAAGTGAAAAATTACTTTGATTTCGGAAGTCAGTGGCAAAAAATGTAAAATACATTTAACCAGACACCGAATTCCGAAATTAAAGTTATTTTTCACATTGCAGTGTTGTTTTTGGAAGTCGGTTGTATTTTTTTGTAAAAAAGATTTTTATCAGTAGTAATAATTAGTCCTCTAGACCGTATTTCAGCCAATCTTAACAGTGACTAGACTTTGGCGTGGGAGTTATTATAGCACACACAGTAGCACTCTGTCGGATCTTCCCTCACTCTCATAGTCCAATGGATGGCAATCCGACACAACGCGACCGGAGAGAGATCAGGCGCAGTACCAACGGTTTAACGTGCTATCAGCGGCACGGGAGTATCACACCGCCAACTTCAAAACTCCAGGCTGTTACTAAGAGATTCCTAATGGAAAACCCAATAATACTTTGCCCTAACTGGAAACGAACCCAGTATGCTCACAGTGGCGTGCACAGAGATTTCAGACAGGGTATGCACGTCTAAAATAAAAAAATAAAAAACTTGAACAAGCTGAAACTAGTACCTAAGTTTTTTTCCCGACCGTTTGTTTTACCCGACCTCACCTACCCTAACCCTAATCTTACACTGACTCTTACCGCACGGCGCCATTGGCTTCGCATGATGTTTGTTTGCGACCACAACGAATATCTAAAATATTTTAATCTGAATATCCGACAAAGGTCCAAACATTATTTTTATCTTGATTTGTAAACAAAAAGCAAGGGATAAAATACAATGTGTTTGTGTTATACACAACATGTTTGCCAGTAGGTAATAATTAGGTATGACAAAACTTCTATGAAAATAACGAGAGGCATTACCTTTTTTTTTGAGTTAAATAAAACCCGGGTTCACACCTTCCGTTTACAATGAATTTAACTTTTTCCTCAAAATATAACGTCGAAAAGCGGCAGATTTTAATTTATTTTACACACTTCGGCAGCACAGGTCTCACAGGTATAATTTTCAATTTTTTACAAATGATTAAAATAATTACATACCTAATAATATACAGTCAATCACTTGCGCCAAGAAAAACAATCAAATCAAAACAATATGGCGAAAAAACAAACAAACATTGCAAGTTGAATAATTAAGCGTGTAAAAACTTTACAAATTACAAAATAATACGAACTAATCTTGGTCAATCCGACTAAAAAAGTCAACCCTCTGTAATCAACAACTAAGCGGTGCTTTTACGGCTTCTCAATTTGGACGGGTTGCAAAATAAGCTGTGCTTCCAGAACTTAAACACACGCATACATTTTCACGCACACAGTCACACTATTGCTGTGTACTACACGGGTTGCGTTGTATGAAAAATAAGCACGGCGTTGTTCTGCTTATGCTCACCGGGAGCGCTGCCTGCGCGGTTGTCGCCGCTCGCTTCAAGAAATTCGTTTCAAATGAAAATAATAGATGGCGCGTAAATCGCGTTATAAACAGTGAGATAGCGAGTAAGTTAGATTAATATAGTTATTACCATGATTTTTCTTGCGTTAAAGTTGTTTATCATTTCGAGGGGCATGTATGTCTGGGACTACAGGGTATGCAGAGCTTATTTGCATGTATGGAGTGCACGCCACTGTATGCTCAACAGTTGCGCTTGGAACCACGAGACCAACGGGGCAGTTATCAGTTGTAGGTAGGAACCAATTAAGAAGGAAATCAAAGTGCAAAACAGTAAATTTTATAGCAAAACATGCCTCATTGATCTCTTGGGAAGGTCTTTGATTCGATACGAACGATCTGAGCAAAATGTATCACAATGAGAATGATGTCACCGGATTTTGTATACAGGTTGTACCAGAACGGTGTGGTTAAATTTAAGGGTGTGGTACAGACTATCAAACTGAACAACTTTCTCCGTGGGACCAACATCGTAATCGCGAAAAAATAATCAGTCGTCCCATACATTTGCGTCGAGTAGGTATTGAAGTTTTCTATGGGGCAGTTGATAATTTGTTCACGATTACGATGCTGGTCCCATGAAGAAAGTCGTTCAGTTTCAGTTTGATGGTCTGTACCACACCCTTAAATTTGACCACACCTTTCTGGTACAACCTGTATAGTGATGTTTCTTTGTCTTGAGGGCTTTGATCTCCTACACTTCGTAAGTCGATGTGTCATGATCTCGGGCTTGTAGACGCCCGAGTTTATGACACATCGTTGCGAACGTATTTTGCTTGTAAGCATTTAAAACTAAATTGGAAAGAAGAAAAAAAAACCAGCCATGGCGTGTCGGACCACGCATAATGAAGGGTACCGTAGTTGGGATGAATTTATCCCAAGAACAAACTTAACATTGTAGTTGAAAAACATGGGTCTCCCATACATTCCAACTGAAAATGTAAGTTGGTTAATTATTACTCGTAAACTTGAAAAGCCTACTTAGCTGTGATAGTTTTCCTTTTAACTTCTTTATATATATTATTACCGTGAATTTTTTCACCCATCAAAACTAACCGTTTAGCTGGCAGGGGGGGACACTTGACTCTAACAAAATTAGCACTTTATAACTTAATATTTCAGAAACGGATCCCTAAATCGAAAAATTGTTTCAACAAACCCACAATATTTTTGAAAGACCCACCCAACAACATCCTACACCATGGGGTGGACGAGAAAAAAAAAAACATCCCACTTTACGTGTACCCTAAAAAAAAATTAAATGGCCAACTATTGCACCAAAGCATCTCTTTGGAACGATTCGTTGGTGCAATAGTTGGCCATTAGTTTCTTCAAGGCCCCACGTCTCGGTTTGTAAAAATCGCAGATGAAAAATTAATACTACGAAATAATCTTGGTTAAATGCGGTTGTGGGTTCAAATCCGTGCAAGTACCAATGTGACTTTTTCAATTCATATGTCTCTACTTTCTTAGTTTTTCTTGGACATTATATTGACATTGGTGAAGAAAACATCTTGAGGAAACTGGAATTATACCACAGTCTCGAGAGCCCGAGCTGCTTACGTAGTTCGCCGAACTTCGTATGCAGCTCGGGCTTCGTCGGACGACTGTATGATGTATAGACTGTGCTTACACTTAACGTAAGTCTGAAATCGCCAACCCGTCTTGAGCAAGCAAGCATGGTGATTAATACTTGTGCCTTCTCTATATGAGAAGAGGCCTTTGCCCTGTAGTGGGACAATAAGGGACTAACTACACTTCATCATCATCATTCTCCTGCCCTTATCCAAACTTATTAGGGGTCGGCACAACATGTCTTTTTCATCCATACTTCTCTATTAGTCGTCATCTCAGTAGTCACTCCCTTTCCAGCCATATCAGCTTTGCCACAATCCATCCATCGTTTCTTTGGTCTTCCCCTACTAACTACAGTTTTGTTTCTCAAACTCAAACTCAAATCATGTATTTCAATTAAACCAATTACAGGCACTTTTGAATTGTCAAGGGGTCGGTCAGTCAGAAAGATGAAGCTAGGCGCCCATTCCAAAGCATAGTAGGTACCTATGGAGAAGATCGGGCAAGAAACTCCACGGACACTCTTTTAAATCAAGATATGGTTACAAAATAATGGTTACATCATTCAAGTTGAAATTTTACATGTGAGAACGATGCAGAACGTTAAAAGCGTCCTTAAAAAAAACAATTCAAATATTTAAATTAAATTAAAATAAGCCGTGGCCGCTAAGGTATGACCAGCCTTCACTGACAGCGCTTGTTCACGAACCTGACGCATGGATTAGCTAACTGATCCAACACGCGTTTGGAGATGCATACGCATCCGTTCAAGTTTCCGCGTCTGCATGAACGGATGTGTACGCATCTACCAAACTGGTGTTTTCTATTGACAAAAGCTGAATTGAGCTGAGTAAGTGTAGTTATTCCCTTATAGGCTGGTATTAAAAATAGCATAATCTTATTCCTACACGCACGAAATTATTAAAGCCAATCGAATAACGACCAAAAAAGCGTTATTACTTATCTTCATCTTACGTAACGTCTTAATCGCTCTAATATGCTCTATAGTTGAATTTATTAGCATTTCGGCTGTGCACTGTGATTAGAAATGTAGATTTAGGGGACAAAAACTACGCTCTGTAGACCGAGGAAGCGTTTAGCATAGTAATTAAGTGTTTTGGATGTGCCGGAATTAATAATGTGGATGCGTTGGCTTCATTATCTTGCTGGGTGGGATGAGACTTGGCTCATATCGAATTGAGGAGTCGTTAGGCCTTCGAAGTAGAAATTGAGTTTGGCTTGTAGTTTGTGCTCGGAATGTTTCATTGAGCATTTCATTTATTTTAGTGTAGGTCAGACCGGCTTCGTCACAAGCTTATAACTGCCTCTCGCAGAGTTACGAAATTGTTATTATTTTTTGGTATTAATTAATATGTATTTTTTAAAATAAATATATTTTTTCCTTAAAAAAAAAAAACCGGCCAAGTGCGTGTCGGACCACGCACAATGAAGTGTTCCGTAGTTGGGATGAATTTATCTTAAGAACAAACTTAACATTGTAGTTGAAAAACATGTTCTCCCATACATTCCAACTGTAAATGTAAGTATGTACTCACAATATTGATAGATTTATCATGTTATTTTAAGACCACAGACTTCTTATAGGTTTTTCTGTAATCTACAGGTAAAGATCTATTTTTTGTATTTTTTTCAAAATTTTAGGCTCAGTAGTTTCGGAGATAAGGGGGGGGGGGGAATGGTCAATTTTCGTCTATTTTCGTATATTTGAGACCCTCATAGTAAGCCTTTTCATTTGACATGCCACATGGTGAAACCAACAAAACATTTTTTTTTTTAAATTTTCTTATTTGCCCCCCAAAAGTGACCTCTATATTCAAAATTCGGGTGCCTGCCGTTTTGCCAAAAAGATTTTGACAAAATTTCATTACCCAAACAAATTTTAGCAACCTTTTTTATACCATTGCAATATTTCGAATGATTTTTGAAAAAAATCAGCTGCTCCCTACATTTTGACGAGATATGCGAACATGAATGTATGGGGCAGCTGATTTATTTTTTCGCGATTTCAGGTTTGGTCCCATAGTAAAAGTTGTTTGTTATCATGAGTATAGTCATGTGTTTAAGTATCGGTCACTAATTACCAGTCACCCTATATATTTAATTCTTTTAATAAACCATCCTTTTATGCATATTTTCTATACAAAATAGTTTCGATGTTTCACATCTGCCAGGCGTCCCGCGACGGCTCAATTTTTTTATATGAGCCTGATTTTTCCCACTCCTGGGCAAAGGCCTCGCCCATTCGTTCCACTTCTCTGGATTTATTTCACTTTATGGTCGCACATCTGACGGAAGATGCGTCGCGTATCGTCGGTCGCGAAACGTCAGAATGGACAAGTACTTAGATAATAAAACATTCAACCTTACACACTCGTCTGATGATGCGTTAGTGCGTCGAGCGTACTAACTGGAAGACGCCCGACGCATCTTTCGTCAGTTATGTGACCACCCTTAACCCGTCGCGCGCTAATTAGCAGACACAATTGAAATTCTATTGTTATCTGTACACATGGTGTGCAATCGACATTTTAAGAGTTACAATGAATCTTGTTTCACAAGACCTAAGCTGTCGATGTCACAGCGCTTGGGGGTGGTTTATCCACCAGTGGACGTCTATTTGCTGAGATAATAATGCTGGTAACTACCTTAGCAATCATTGTGTGATCAGGAGAGAAGGGCTGTTCTATTTTTATCACGAACAACTTGGAATCTACTCCGCAGATTGCAGTGATCGTAAAACATAGTTGGTACCTACGTATAAAATCCTTGTCAGTCCCTTAAATCGTAAAAGTAGACTGCGAAAAGGGTTTCTTTGAACCTACTACATAATAAAGACGATGGCCGATGGGCCCGCAAACTGTAAGCGATTGACGTTCCATGCATTTTACAGCCACCATTGTTTGCAGAAACTCGATCACCACGTTCAGTCAGTCAGGGGACTGTCTACAGTAGTGAAAACTTAAAACTTTTAAATAAGCCGACGTTCGCACGGACGTAAAAATATCGCGGCGGGATTTTATCGTGCACTGGAATTTCAACTCTCAGTGTTGAGCCGAGCATTGAGAATCCAACCAAACATCAACGGAGTGCATCCCAGCGCGTCGAAAAAACACACTGTTGGATTTTCAACTTTCGGCGCTAAGCAAAGTGTTGAAAATACAGTGCGCGAGAAGAAATCGCCGCGATATTTTTACGTCCGTGCGAAGGTTGGCTAACTGTGTTAGCTGTTAGGGTGCCGCACCCGAAGGGTGCCAAACGGAACCCTATTACTAAGCCTTCGCTGTCCATCCGTACGTCTATCCGTCTGTCTGCCACAGGGTTGTATCTCATGAATCGTAATAAAAGAGGTAGACAGTTGAAATTTTCACAGATTGTGTATTTCTACTAAGGCTACAACAGCAAATAATAAAAATAAAATAAAGTTTAAAATTAGAGGGGTCCCCCATACAATAAACTTTTAATTTTGAAAAAAAAAATATTTTTACCCTAGCATATGTGGTGTCATTGTTTAAAACTCATCGAGTACGAATAATAGGTCTTTACCTATGAAATTGCCGTTTTGTATGAAAAAATTTAAACGAATTTTTTTCATGAATTTTTTATTTGTATTAATCGAAGTAATCACCC
Source organism: Cosmia pyralina (assembly GCA_946251885.1). NCBI lineage: Eukaryota > Metazoa > Arthropoda > Insecta > Lepidoptera > Noctuidae > Cosmia > Cosmia pyralina. The sequence continues at coordinate 14,711,554 of OX276342.1, read as the reverse complement.
ATGCAATCAATGCATCTTTGCCAACGCAGTGGCAGTTTATTGATGCCCTTCTTAAAGAAATCAGCTGGACGGGAGGCAACAAATTCTTCAAAGGCATTTTGTACTGCCTCTCGGGTATTGAATTTTTTTCCCGCCAAAAAGTTATCCAAATTCTGGAAAAAGTACTAGTCTGTAGGCGCAAGGTCTGGTGAGTAGGGCGGATGACGGAGAGCTTCCAACCCCAGTTCTTGCAACTTGGAGACCGTCTGCTGTGCAGTATGAGGTCGCGCGTTGTCGTGCAGGAGCAGCGGAGACGAGCGATTGACCAATGCTGGTTGGAGATGTGCCAGCTTCTCCATCATTGTGTTCAGTTCTTCACAGTACACATCTGAAGTAATGCTCACCCCGTTTGGTAAGAAGCTGTGATGAATCACACCGGCGCTAGACCACCAAACAGTGACCATCACTTTTCTAGGGGTAAGTTTTCGTTTAGGGCATTGTTTAGGTGCTGAATCAGGATCCAACCAACTTGCTGAGCGCTTGCGGTTATCAAACAGAATCCATTTTTCATCGCAGGTAACAATGCGGTTCAAAATTCCTTCATTTGTGTGTCTGGTGAGCAGTGCAAGGCACGTCTCGACGCGTACTTCGCGCTGGCGATCATTGAGTTCGTGAGGCACCCATTTGTCAAGCTTTTTTACCTTGCCAATTTGACGCAAATGGACCAATATTATTTTGACGCTAACGTCGAAAGCTGCTGCTAATTCAGCCGTAGATTGTGTATCATCAGCTTCCACAATCGCCTTTAATTCGTCATTGTCGACCAAAGTCTTCGGACGACCGCGAGGTTCATTTTTCAGGTCGAAATTTCCAGAACGGAAGCGAGCAAACCAATAACAAGTGGTGCTTTGGTTTGTAGTGTTAGCTCCGTAAACGTCGTTGATGTTGCGTGCCGCTTGTGCCGCGTTGCTGCCACGACGGTACTCTTATTCCATAATTACTCGAATTTTTAACGTATCCATGATGACGAAAAAGATTGAAATGCGATGAAAATGTAACACTAATCAATAAACAAATGACTACTTTTGGAAAAAAAATCCATGTTTTTAAAATAAAATTAATTTGAAATTAGAATTCTTAGCCAAACAAAAATTATTTTGATTTGAAATGGCCAGTACTGCAGAACGGCAATTTCATAGGTAAAGACCTAATATATATATATATTTTTTTATATGGTACGGAACCCTTCGTGGGCGAGTCCGACTCGCACTTGGCGGGTTTTTTTAGTTTAATTATAATATTATGAAGAATAAGTAAAATTTCATAATTTGTAAAATAAAAAAAAAAAAATTCTAACAAACTAAATAATAAAATAATAACGAAAAATTGGATCACAGCAAAATGCTCATTCATGAAGCTATTTGTTCTATGCCAGCTGGGTAAAAAGCTGTTGTTGTTGTTGATCGTCTGTCTATATTCTACACAAAAATGCACGACCTTTTATAAAAATTTCTTTATTGATTTTTAACCGACTTCAAAAAGGAGGAGGTTCTCAATTCGTCGGAACCTTTTTTTTTTTTTTTTTTTTTATGTATTTTCCCCGATTACTCGACGATGGCTGGACCGATTTGGATTTTTTTTTGTTTTATTCGAGAGGGTATACATCACAGTTGGTCCCATATAAAATTGATTAACTTTGCTTCGGTAGTTTTTGAGTTAGCTTCAATAATACGTATTTTTTCCCCACTTTTATATGGATGATGTTCTAGTTTGTTTTGCAGGTAGTGGTATTAGAATTTATGTGGGGTAGGTACCACAACTAAAATGTGAAAAATAAAAACTTTTTTACAAAAAAATACAACCGACTTCCAAAAACAACACTACAAAGTGAAAAATAACTTTAATTTCGGAAGTCGGTGGCAGAAAACGAATATACTCGTACATCTATCTAGACACCGACTTCCGAAATTAAAGTTATTTTTCACTTTGTAGTGTTGTTTTTGGAAGTCGGTTGTATTTTTTTGTAAAAAAGTTTTTTGACATGTAAAATAATAACAACGGTCATGAGTAGCGTTGTATTATAACTTAATTTTGAACGTTCTGCAAAGATGCATTTATAATTTTTAAAACTATGCATAGCAAGCGCGGTGTTGTAATGTCGTGGTGACGCCAACCCGTAAGATTTCCCTTTACCAAAAATTGTTCAACGCGCCTATGTAAATAAAACTATGTTTTCATTCGCGGTGTCGCGGTGACGCGAACCCGTAAGATTTCCCTCTACCAAAAATTGTTTTAAAAAGTATTGACTTAACCCCCGTTCGCACGGACGTAATAAAATCGCGGCGGGATTTTATAGTGCACTGGATTTTCAACTCTCATTGTTGAGCCGAGCGTTGAGAATCCAACAACAATAACAGTACATTCTAGCGCGTCGACAAAACATACTGTTGGATTTTGCACTCCCGGCGCTAAGCAGAGCGTTGAAAATCCAGTACGCTATAAAATCCCGCCGCGATATTATTACGCCCGTGCGTACGGGGGTTTTAGAGCATATACAACCTCAGCTCAAATTCAAATTTCGCCCCCACTTCCCCGCGCCACCTCTCTTTATTCCGCGCGCACACTACGGCCCGCGGTCACGCGGGCACACGTTGTCAAAGCGATCTTGTTAGAGCATCACACTATTATCGGACGAGTACGCACGGCTACAGATCAAGCTTTAGATATCCAGTATAAGCTGATCTCGCATTATGTATGATTTCCTTATAATGAGTAACGAAGGATCAAGCTAAGCCATTTGAAGTAGTATAGGCTCTTAAAATCGCTCAACACGCCTAATGAAGTTTTTACTTCAAAAATCTAAAAAGTATCTATTCAAATCGAAGTGTTCTAGTTTGTAAGTCTACCTAATTTTAAACAGGCTTATGTTGTCCCATATTGGGACTACAGGACCTAAACGCAACTAAACGCAAGTTTTATAATGACTGAACGTATATGATCTAGGTACTGCAGTGAATGACTTCTAAATCTAATTATCGTAAAAGTTAATTTCGTTAATTACTTTAGAAAATATTTGTAGGTGGTACATCATGTTTCACAGTAACTGGAAGGTCAGATTAGGCAATTGCTCCATGTAAAATCTGGTATTCAGCTGTATCCGGTGAGATTGGAAGCCGACCTTAACACAATTGGGAAATGGCTAGGCAGATTGATAGCAAATACGAATTCCATCGAAGTACCATCTGTATATCTCATTGTACATCGGCTAAACGGACATACCTTTACACCTTAAAGTTGCTTTTCGATATACCTATGCGTAATGTGCGTAAATAAGTTAGAGTGCAGATTAACTTGTAAATTTGCAGATTATCTGGTTGAGTCCGTTAAAATGGAAAAAAAATATTTATTTATTTATTTTATTTCAACTTTAATTCAGGCAAATTACCCATAATTTGTTAGTATTACTTAAACTATGTTAGTATAATCCCATCCGATTTCTCCCAGCCTACCTTCTTCCTACTCGCCTGCATAACTGCATAGATCATGTTCTATTAAAAACCAGCAACAAAGCGACTACTTTAATATTAAAAACATCGATCACAGACCACTCTGCAGTCTTGTTAAATCTGGAAAACAAAAAACGCAAACCTATTAACAATAAAGTTCATAAATCTTTCCTTAATCTCTCAAGCGCTATCTCTGATATCGAAAATTGTAACTTCTCTATTTTAGAAACAATGAATGAGCCCAACCAAGCCACCAATGAATTACTAAATATAGTCTCCCCCATTTTAATTAAAAATACTATTTATAGAACAATCCCATGCAAACAAAGAATTATAAAACCTTGGATAACTACAGGTCTTTTGAGATGTATACGTAATAGGGACAGAATGCACTATAACACAAATAAAGAGCCGAATAACCTGATCTTAAAATTAACCTATTTACGATATCGCAACTTCTGTAATGATTTATTAAAAAGGATAAAATCTGACTATGAAGAAAAGGAATTTCAAAAAGCTAAATACAACCCAAAAAAAATGTGGGAAACTATCCGCAGTGTAACTGACACCAAAAAGGTACGCTCGACACCAACAGAACTCCTATCAATTGAAAACTGCCCCACTAAGTCCGTCAACAATATTAACACGTTCTTTGCAAACGTTGGTCTAGATCTTGCAAACAATATATCCAACCTAAATTGTCCTCAGTCTTTCGATACCCACCAACAAAATACAGTCAACTCAATGGTTCTTCTGGAAACAGACGAAGAAGAGGTTATTTCAATTATAAACAGCCTCCGGATTGACAGTGCTACGGGCTGGAACGGCATTTTTTTTTTTTTTATTTTTTTTTTTATTTAAGGTTAACCAATAATTGCTTACACAAGTACATTAACAGCTTATTATTTATAATAGGACACAATTGCAGGTGCAACAATTAATTACAGGTTAACACCGCTAGCATCCCTCCAAAATTGCTAAAACACGCTAGCCATGTTCTAGTTCCACCTATCACACGTATATGCAACCTCGCAATATCCACAGGTATATTTCCCAGCGCTCTAAAAAAAGCCATCGTACACCCAATATATAAGTCGGGTGACAGAAACAGGGTCACGAACTATCGCCCAATTTCAGTCCTTCCAGCAACCTCCAAGATTTTGGAAAGAATAATGTACAAACGCCTCATTAACTACTTGAACAAACACAAAATGATCTCCCAAAACCAATTCGGTTTCAGACGCGGACTATCCACAGAGGACGCGGTGTCATCTTTACTGGATTTTATAGTTGACAAAATTGACAATAAGTTCAAGTGTCTAGGAATCTTCCTAGACCTTTCGAAGGCGTTCGATATCGTGTCTGTTCCTCTACTTCTTTCTAAACTCGAATCCATCGGAGTGCGAGGCATCGCTCACGACTTATTTAAAAGCTTCCTTACTGATAGGGTGCAGTGCGTTAGGATAGGAGAGTACGTTAGCGAAGCGAATCCTGTCATTGTCGGCGTGCCGCAAGGAAGTTTGCTCAGTCCTCTCCTTTTTCTGATCTACGTCAACGAACTCTGTCAGCTATCCCTTCCATCCACAAAAATAATCGCCTACGCGGATGATACGGCAATTCTATCCTATGGCCATGATTGGGCCTCAGCTAAAGAGACAGCCGAAAAGGGACTCCGTGAAGTGATGTCATGGCTGGAGCAAAACAGTCTTACACTTAACGTTGCGAAAACCAACTTTATCACCTTTGGCTCAAAACGTTCCACTCTACCACAAGATGGTTCACTACTTATTAAAGCTCACAAATGTTCCAACCCTCTCCCCCTTTGCACGTGTCCCGTCGTAACTAGAGCACCAGTGGTACGATATCTTGGCCTTCAGTTAGATGCCTGCCTATCTTGGAAAACACATTTACATACAGTGTCCGCACGAATACGTAAACTTATTTTCCTATTTAAGAAACTAAGGGCAAACAGTGAAATCCTTAAGATTGTTTACTCGGCACTAGCCGAATCAGTACTGAGCTATTGCATCACTGCCTGGGGAGGGGCCGCCAAGACCGATTTTATGCAGATAGAACGAGCCCAGAGAGCCGTTATCAAAGTCATTCTAAAAAGACCCTTTAGATTCCCCACGCGGCAACTTTACAGGGACTTTACAACACTAACGGTTCGACAACTATACATACTACGCGCAGTCATGCGAAAACACATGACTCTTCCATACAGCGTAAATAACAACCCGACAGTAAGAAGAAGACCCAAACCGGCTTGTCCCACAACACATACAAAAACTACATTTGCCAGACGCCATTACCCCTACCTAAGTGCCCTTATATACAATAAAATACATCATAAACTTAACATACATACACTAAACACACACAAATGTAAAACAATAACTAAAGAATTCCTCCTCACCCTAGATTATGATGAAACAGAAGCACTGATGAAACCCTTATACAAATAAATCATTAATAGTATCACTAACACTTACAGACCCCAAACCACCTTCCCTCTCTACACCCACACGACACACATCACATTCTTATACACACATCACACATTACACACTCATACACACATCACATATCGCACACTCATACACTTCCCCCATTACACCACATCTCACGCGCTTACTCACACACTATCGCTGCTGTTACACGTCTTAAACTCCCGAATTTTGTAAAATAATCATAACGGACGAATGGATGGCCCCTATAACACAGGATTTTCCTAGCATAGGGGTCATTATTCACAAAAATTGAGCACAAATGTACTCCCACAATAATGTAACATGCAATGTATTTCTTTTTGCTAAATAAAATTATTATTATTAATCAATTTAGGACACAAAGATAAACAAAAAAGAAACAATAATAATAAAATAACACAATTTATGTCAGATATCTATACCTGTTCTGCCATCTGCCGGAGACACATGGCAACAATACATGCACTGCGCTGAAGGCCATCTGATGGGGCACCATCAGATGGCCTTCAGTCTTACTGGCAACAATGCTCAGGAGACTGAACGGAAAAATTTTAAGTTCTTATATTAACTAGATAATCTGCAGACTTCCTAGGTAATGTGCAGAATAACGGCCAAGCATACGGTTACGTTAATAAAACAGGTTGTTTGCTTGAATAAAACATTCGAATTCATTGTAATTATTTAATTTTAATTTCTAATAATAATCTAAAGTTTGGTGACATTTTACGCATATACAAAAGTAATAAAATATAAATCAATATTAAAATTAAAATTTTACTCGTATGTTACTCCACTGAAAACTAAGGGAACTTTACTTCAATAAGCGCGGGGGGGGGGGGGGGGGGGGAGAAAATGAGACAAAAGTGTTTCGCTCATTGTCTTCCGCGATTTAACGATATGCAGATTATCTAGGTAAAATGGAGATATCTCCTACTTTAAGTAAAATTTCACACTTTAGCGGATAGTACCCGGTAATTTGCAGATTACCTAGTTAAAGCGCATTTAACGTATTCCGTATTCTAACGGCAGAAGAAGAAGAACGGAAGAAAAAACCCTGCTGCTGAAACTGGTCATTTAGTTCTCGTAAAACAATAGAAAGTCAAAACGTCATTTTCAAGCAAAATTGTTTCAAAATTAATAGGAAAGGCCTGGCTTTTGTCGATGGTAGAATACCTATATTTGTAAATCCGAATCACAATGTCCCGACAGTAAAATTAAACAGACAAATCTGGACCTTATTGACAAATAAAAACCGGCCAAGTGCGTGTCGGACCACGCACAATGAAGGGTTCCGTAGTTGGGATGAATTTATCTTAAGAACAAACTTAACATTGTAGTTAAAAACATGTTCTCCCATACATTCCAACTATAAATGTAAGTATGTACTCACAATATTGATAGATTTACCATGTTATTTTAAGACCACAGACTTCTTACTTTTCATTTGACATGCCACATGGTGAAACCAACAAAACATTTTTTTTAAATTTTCTTATTTGCCCCCCAAAAGTGACCTCTATATACAAAATTAATTTATTTACTTTACCCGTCCGTGATTGGGTCACAAAAATTCATATGTGTACCAAATTTCAACTTAATCGGTCCATTAGATTCGGAGCAAATCGGCTGTGACAGACGGACAGACAGACAGACAGACAGACAGACGGACAGGCGGACAGACAGACAGACAGACACACGAGTGATCCTATAAGGGTTCCGTTTTTTCCTTTTCAGGTACGGAACCCTAAAAATCAGACTGTTATTAACCCCTTTTTATAACAGCCCGAAAATTATCACCAGCAATAACGGCATCGAAAGCCGACCGACCAAATTCACATACACAAACAAGGATTAAAGAGTTTAAATTATTTTAAGAGATTAAAACGCATGATAAAACAGTGTATCCGTTGTCGACACTCCGGTCCAATGTTAATTTAACTTTAAATCCTGTTTTTAAGCAGATTGCTCTGGCGCCCATATTGTATTTATTGTTCTTAACACATTAAACAGGATCAGAGTTTTGTACGTAAATTGTGTTTTGGACATCTGTGTGTTTGTTTTAGTGGATTAAGTAGTTAGGGTTTCGTGATTGGGTTTTAATTTTATTTGTGAGGCGAAAGTGTAATTAATGATGTACTAGAAGGTATTTTTTTTTCTAACATAGTCTTAAGCCTTTTTTATTAACTCAAGTTTTATATTCAAATAATTATGTATGTTTAGGTTAAGGTATTTATCTAAGGGCCTGTGTCGCCTAAAATAAATAAATTAATAAAGTTTATTTATTTATTTTGTAGGACAGTCAGTGTATTTAGCTCAGTAACTGCTGTATTACCTTTTATATTTCAGTTGTGGCTGTAGATCAAGACGCAGATATATGCCAACGGCCTTGAGTGGTCGGGGCGGCATAGCTTGCATGTTTTGTGCTAAGCTCACGCAACGTGTCGTACGTCCACCAATAGGCTGTCTCAAATTAGACACATTATTAATTTATTAAACATAAAACAAAGGGTATTATATTAAAACACGTATACTAAGAGATCAATAATTAAATTATCTTTAAAATGGTGAAGATTTTATAAAAATACGCTTGATAGGTTTTGCGTGATTCTTAGTTTTTTATCCGCATTAGACATAACTTTACAAATTAATTACACTATTTAAAATAAAAATAATCTAAAATATTCACAAATTAAATTATTAATAAAAAAATGCTCTAATTTAACATATATTTTTTCCAAATCATCAACACTACTCGTTTAGACGTGATCTTTAGTTTAAAATCATTAAAAGTCGTTTATCGTCGCCCCAAGGTTTAAAGTATGACATGATATTATTTGTAGTATTTGTATTTTCAGATACTCCTTAATAAACTTCTGGCAAAATACATCTCTGTAGTAATGTGGTTAATTCTGATTCATAAGTCTTCTTCCAACACATCAGTTCCTACCTAGATAACCTAAATTCGAAATAACGCGTCAACAAATTTTTATTACCTCACCAAACTTCAATTCCTCTCTCTCCTCAAAACGATTTCCACCATAAAATAACATCAACTAGCTAGAAACAAACCTGTAAATAACTAACAGGAATCCAAAGCCGTCGGCAGACTTTATATTAAGTCTATAAGTCAGGAAAGTTGCTTAGTTTCGTGGAGGCACCCGATGCTAAGCCGCTGGGAATACCACCACATTTTTAATGAACCTTCCAACTCTTCGGCACTAAGAAATTGTTTCCTGAACGTTTCTGAAGTACTCTCTGTATTTTGTTGTAGTGATTTAAAAAATAAAAGTTGGTGGGGAGCCAATCTTGGACTTTATGGATTAAGATGGTTGGAGCTTTTGTGGAGAAAAGAAAATTGAAAGTTTTAGGATGATGTGATAGGATTTTTACACAACATAGATAAATCAATCAATCTGCCTAGCCATTTCCCAACTATGTTGGGGTCGGCTTCCAGTCTAACCGAATGCAGCTGAATACCATGGAGCGACTGTTTATCTGACCCTGGGTAATACCTGGGTAGACTTTTTGGTAACCTAACCGGATGCAGCTGAATACCATTATTTTACATGGAGCGACTGCCTATCTGACCTCCATAACCCATTAACTGGGTAATACGATACCCCTTGGTAAGACTGATTGTCAGACTTTCGGGCTTCTGACGACCCGTAACGACTTTCAAAGATCAAAGAATGACAGCCGGGACCAATGGCTTAACGTGTTTTCCTAGGCACGGAAATAACTACTTAATTAAAATCAGGGAAATTAATTTGTTATCCAATTTGCCGTGATAAAGCCGTTTCATACCATTGACAAAGAATGGCACCTATGATTTGAATGTAGTATGTTTGGTGTCAATATGCCATTCAACGTGGCAATGCTGCCAGTCTTCAAGCACGTTTCCGGATGACAGCGATGCGGACGAGTGCTTCGACGCCTAAGGATCAGTCTCCACCAAGCGGAAAGATCCTCGCGGATGCTGGAGCACTTGAATCACCTTGATGTCTGCGTCGAATTTTATACTTGAAAGTCAATATTGATACAGTTACTTATTCAGTGATATTTAAAAAGTACTTGATCATCCGCGAGGATTTTTCCGTTTGGTGGAAACTGACCCTAAGGCCTCTGCCTCGAATTTTGCGGGCAGCGGGGCGGCAGCGGCGGCGGAGCGGGAGCGGCAGGATTTTATGCGTAAAAACAAATGGACCGGCCCTCCAAAACAGCGGCGCGGGAGCGGCCGGATTTTATGCGTAAAAACAAATGGACCGGACCTCGAAAACAGCGGCGCGGTAGCGGGGCGGGACAATGCGAGACGCGCCGCCGCCGCCGCCGTCCCGCTGCCCGCGAGGCAGAGGCCTAAGTGATGTCCTTTTGTTTTTGTATTTATTTGTATAGTGACATTTAGTTTAGTACCTAGTGTAAATAATTATGTTATTTATATTGTTTATAAGCATTTTAATTTATATGAAATAAATCTTATAGGCTATGTATTAAATTATTAAGAACCAGCACCTTAATTGCGTAACACGCTATCAATCGGAGTTGGTTTCATTTTGACAGTTCAACAACATTCATTGCGTTATTTACGTTGTCGAGCAGACAACTTTTTCGAACATATGAAGCAATGGATTAGCAATTTGTTTCAAATGATTCAGATTCGGATTTATAGTGTGTTACGCAATTAACAAAGCATATCAACGCGTGGCATTATTTAACTTCTATAACTATCAATATCTTAAGAAGCCGCAGAAGTATTTATAAAATGGATTCCACCATTTTCTGAATGTCTTATAACTGCAATTATGTGTCAGCCAGCTTTCATTGTTCAGTAATTGACACATAGTACATGCGTTTAGAACTTTCGCCTCCTTCATAGCGTAATGGTTCCTCCACCTGAAGAATTCGTAGTACTTCGTTTTATTTTGAATTGCTTCGTACATTATTTTAGCTGTCATTTCTTCACCCAGTCTTGAGCCCTCTATGTACGAGTCGGGGGGTAAATGTCTGTTAAAAAAAAAAAACAAAGGAATGTGACGAAATTAAATTATATAGGGCGAAATATCAAAAGAAAGGTTTAGTCATATTGAGAGGATGAACGAAAGGCGACTAACAAAAGATATTTACAAGGTAGATGTGAGTGGAAACGCCAACTCCGCTTGCCGGAGTTGGTCCGTGGATGGGTGACCATCTTTACATACCGAGACTCCTCCGTGACTCGGAAAGCACGTTAAGCCGTTGGTCCCGGCTGTCATTCGTGGATCTTTGACAGTCGTTACGGGTCGTCAGAAGCCCGAAAGTCTGACAATCAGTCTTACCAAGGGGTATCGTATTACCCAGTTAATGGGTTATGGAGGTCAGATAGGCAGTCGCTCCATGTAAAATAATGGTATTCAGCTGCATCCGGTTAGACTGGAAGCCGACCCCAACATAGTTGGGAAAAGGCTAGGCAGATTGATGTGAGTGGAAACGCCGCCGCGGCGCGCCGCCGGGAGGGGAACTACTGTATTGTATATATTTGTATACTTCTTCACGCTCAAGCGGCTGGACCAATTTCGATAAAATTTGGTATGGTGGTAGCTGACACCCTGGATTAACACATAGGCTACTTTTTATCTCGGTCTACGCCGGTGAAACCGCGGGGCGCAGCTGGTTAATTATAATTATGTTGTATCTCTATGTATTTTAAACAAAAAGGCCGGCCGGTCTAGCCGACGCGCGCGGTGATAAATCACTAAAATATGGTGAAATACGACTGCTAGTGATACCGTGTGGTGATCCCCTGGCTCCCAGTATCCCGTGAGGACCTGACCTCTTTCAATTTCACATTCTCTAGCCTGTTTCTGAGTAGGAAACTTCAAAAAGCGTCCTTGGCTAAACGCGATACTCAGTCATATTTGTGCCTAAATAAATCACACTAATTATAAAGGCGAAAGTTTGTGTGTGTTTGTATGTTTGTTACTTCTTCACGCTCAAACGGCTAGACCGATTTGGATGAAATTTGGTATGTAGATAGCTTATACCCTGGATTAACACATAAGCTACTTTTTATCTCGGTCTACGCGGGTGAAACCGCGGGACGCAGCTAGTAATAAAATAAATAAATAAATACCTGTTATAGTTAGCTCCACCAAGCACAACCGGAACAGCATGGTTGTGATATCCAAACAACACGGTACTGGTGATAAAATCATCCGCTAACGAATCTTCAAAAGCTAGATAGAAGTAGTAAGTCGTCCTGAATCTATAAAAGCAAGGCTTCATAGTGGTCCTGCCACATTTCCTGGTACCACATGGACCAAACACATCAACGGTGAGATTGTATTTCGCTAGCTGTATTTGTAAGTTCTTAAGAAAGTATTCTCGTTTGCTGGAGCTGGTGCACTTTTCGAGGTATATTGCAGCAGCTTGAGTCTTCGACGAGAGAGAGCTTTTGAACTGCTCGGTGATTGGCTTCATGTTGTAATTCCAGTGCAGGTCTGCGCCAAGCTCTTCGTTATTGGTGTTGTACACAGTGATGAATTTATAAGGTATTGAGGAGTCGAGTCTGGAGAGAGAGAAAAAAATTAAAGGTAAGAAAATCTTTGGTGATGTAAACAATGGTTAATAGGGATGGTGACAAAATTTTTGTTTGTCCGTTATTTTGATTATTAAAAAATATTGGACACGTATTTTTTCTTTTTTTATGTAATCCAAAGATTACGGCGATACATTGAGTTAAAATATGACGTGACGTCATGCCTAGCTAGATTTTATACGTAGCGAGCTCCCACTCCCCAATTTTAATGCATGTTATCTAAGTAAGTTTTTACTAATATGATAAAGCAAAAAATACGTGCCTAATATTTTTTTATTATCTGACTGAAACACTATATAGAATTTCTTTTTTTTACCCAGGCATCATCCCTATTGTGAGGATCAGCCAAGGTTTAGTGAACTATAGAACTAAATACTTATTGAAAGACACGATGCCTTCTTCAATAATTAAATATTTATGAGTTTATGTTAAATTGGTGTTTGTATCCGCAACGTTTGGATAACTTGAACTTCGATACTTTGTCTTAAGAGCCACTCGGGAATTAATCACTTTGTTTGATTAAATAATCAAGGAAAAAACCTTAATCTTAGCACATAACTAAACTCTCTAAATCTTTATTTAGACTACAGGGTGTATCTGAAATGTGTGGTCGAAATTAAGTGTACAGACCATCAAACTGAACAACATTCTCCTTGGGACCAACATCGTAATCGCGAAAAAATAATTAAAGTTAATTTTGACCACAACTTTCTGATACATCCTGTATAATAAAACAACTTACTTATACGTCCAGGTCCAGTTGAAGTAATCATCATACACAGGATTGCAAATTGGGTAGTTACCAGCAGAATCGTTTGCAGCAAAAATGTACTTTTGAACTACACTTCTCACCTTCGGCAAGTGCCAAGCTTGCTGGCTGATGTCCTGGACATTGAAAACTATAGCATCGAAGTATCTTAAATCCGCAAAAAGACTTCTGTTCATAGTGAAGTAACAGTTTAGATGACCACAGTGATTTCTTATGAAATATTCCTGTCCTTCCTCGTCTATGCCAGGAACTCTAGTCCACATCAATATATGCTTCATGTCTGGCACATATCTTTCGATTTTCTTCACAATTTCAATCGGTTCTTGTTTCTTAACAAAGTAGCCAATGAGCGATAAAATGACGATATGGACGACGAGTTTTAAACACTTTGTTATTCGAGCCATTCTGTCTTTTAGTATGATGAGCGGGACACAGTTGCTCGACGAATTTGTGGAGACGAAGTAGTGGTAATGACTGCTGGACATGTTGTGTAAAAAGGTGTTCATTGTTCTGACGCAAATATAGAAGGTAAGTTGATACAAAGATTTCTAGTGAACACTCTTCTTTGTTGTTTAACAACATTTTTGCTTGTTTTGACTGTCTCGCGTGTTTGCGTCAAAATAATTTCCAGAATACGACTGGAACATTCTGAAAGATGTGCATAGTTAGGATGCATTGCATAACTTTGTAGCTCAGTAGGTTATGTTACTTTATAGCAATATTTTTAAAGTTTCTAGCGCTGAATTATATCGTGCAGCATGTTTGGTTTCATACTGAAAAATTCTAAGGCTTCGTTATCTAAGAAATATTAAAATACAGCACAGGAGTCGAAGCCAAAAAAATAAATTCATTATTTGATTTGTCACAATACGATTTGGCGCGCATTTTTCTAAAATGGCGACAATGCTTCCCGCGCTTATTGTGCACATGATGTGGGTTCGGACGGACAGCGTACAAAATTGTCCGAGTTTTTTGAATGGCTTGTCCGATTAATATTGTTACAAGGAAATCATTTTGATAGACGCTTTAGAAAACATTTTTTGTGCTCCAAATGTGATGTATGAATGTGCTAGGGGAAAATAAAAATCAAAAACCGGCCAAGAGCGTGTCAAACCACGCACAATGAAGGGTTCCGTAGTTGACTAGAATTTATCCCAAAAACATACTTAAAAAAAAAATTATGACATAAAATTACAAATTCAAAATTTTTGGACTTTTTCCTTTACTTACTTGTTCTGTGGGACCTTGCTTTATGCCAAATTTCATGATTCTAGAACAACGGGAAGTACCCTATAGGTTTTGATTTACTTACGAGTATCAAAATATAGTAGCTAGAGTAGTTTTACTTTTTTAGAACTCCAAGGGACCATAGGCCTACTACGTATTTGATATTAATTTCAACTTGATACGTCCACGCGATCTTGAGAAAAAGGGCCTAGACAGACTGACAGACAGACGGACAATGAAGTGATCCTATAAGGGTTCCGTTTTTTCCTTTTGAGGTACGGAACCCGATAAACACATAAATACACAATGGATACATGTTAGGTAAGTAAATCGCCTTGACAAAATGACAAATATATTTAAAATATTGTCTAAGAGAATAGTACATTTTGCACGTGGACATTTGTTATTGCAGTTCTCGGTTCAAAAACAACCTCGCCTTCGGCTCGGGTGTTAATTCCACCTAGAATGCAATAACAAAATGTCCGTGTATCAAACGACGTTTTTCAATACTCTTTTGAAGAAATAAAATAAAATAACGAAAAATACTTTTGTAATTATTAGGAAACTTAAGGATTTAAAATTTCTTTTTTTTCCGTGCTTTGCTTTCGCCAGGTTGAAGGAGAAGCAAAGGTATAAAGCCGATAAACAGCCTAATATGATAAATAGAAAATTCAAATATTTTTGAGTTTAGAACACAAATAAATGTTAATTTGTTCATAAACGTTTTTTGTATTGTAATTTTAATCATGGTTTTTGATGATATTCTATTTATAAACCTTATTTAAATATTCAAAAAATATAAAAGCCGTAAAGACGCATATCTCTTTGCCGAGATTAAAAAAAAATAAACATTCACCTCCGAATAGAGGCATTGAACCAATTTTGATAAATACAAATTCAATAAATACGTATAGGTACTTCGTTTATATGGAATACTAGCGACCCGCCCCTACTGGTAAGGTTTTTACGACTTGACAAAACATTGACATTTCCTTATTATAGGTAAATCAATCTGCCTAGCCTTTTCTCAAATATGTTGGGGTCGGCTTCCAGTCTAACCGGATGCAGCTGAATATCAGTATTTTACATGGAGCGACTGCCTATATGACCTCCACAACCCAGGAATTGGGTAATACGATATCTGTTGTCAGACTTTCGGGCTTCTGACGACCCGTAACGACTGTCAAAGATCCACGAATGTCAACCGGGACCAACAGCTTAACGTGCTTTCCGAGGCACGGAGGAGTCTCGGTATCTCGGTAAAGATGGTCACCCATCCACGGACCAACCCCGGCAAGCGTAGCTTAACCTTGGGGATGGACCCGTGCGGCTGTTATTACTTAGCCACGAGCTCCTCCTTCCAATTATAGGTACAGGGTCAAATTAAATTAGCGAAAATCTTTTTTTTTGGGTCAGTGACCGCTGGTAGTGTTGTTACTTTGTGAGTTGATAAAATATGTTTTATTGTGTTGAGTTGACCCATCACGTCAAACGGTCAAATTCAAGTCGCAATCTCATGCCAGCGACAATCAAATGTCAAAAATGTAGGTAAACGCTATACAGGGTTAGTTTTCAATGACCAGCCAAATTTTCACAGGGTGTTCTACCCATGATTATGAACAACTTTCACTATGGGATCAACTTTGAAATCACGAAAAAAAAATCTGCTGTTTCATACATTTTGGTCGAGTAGTTATTGAACTTTTGTATGAAACTGTTGTTTTTTTTTTCGTGATTTTGAAGTTGGTCTCATAGTAAAAGTTGTTCATATTCACGGGTAGAACGCCCTGTGAAAATTTGGCTGGTCATTGAACACTAACCCTGTATAACTTTTGACAGATTGAGACTGAGACGAGATTGAGAACGTTGTTAAAAATACGGGAATTGCCCCTCTAATATTTAAAGCGACTACACTACAGGCGCCGGCTGTTGATGACCCAAAAAAAATGGTCAAATTAAATTATTTTTTGTTATATTATGTTTAGGTTACCCATCACGTCTGCGGAGTTTCGCTAACTTATTTAATTTAAACCTGTATGTATATTTAATTTTATTAATACTGGTATTCAGCTGCATCCGGTTAGACTGGAAGCCGACCCCAACATACACTTCTGGACACATCTATTGGCCCACCTTAGAGTTTAGGTTTCGATGGCCCCTACCGAAATATGATTGCTAGATTGAACAAAAACTGTTGATGCAGTTTAAACCTGATACATTTTACCATCTTTTTCGATCGTATTGTTTTAAATTTGAATTCAGAATACCATACGACATGGAGCTACGCCTAACAAGTCGGATATGCGCCTTGTTAAAGGCAATTGATTTTTGAATAAAAAACATGTTTTATCAAATAAAGGTTTAATTTAATAACGCGTGTTGCCTCCATGGGCATCTACCACAGCTCTCATACGATTAGGCATAGAGTTTATCAACCGCTCTATGAAATTTTGAGGGATCATCTCCCATTCCTCTTCTATGGCAGTTTTCAACTCCTGCATCGTCTGGGCAACTGGCTGACGAGCCCTAACACGTCTTTTTAGCTCGTCCCACATATGCTCAATGGGGTTCATGTCTGGGCTTCTGGCTGGCCAGTCCATAACTGTGATGTTCACATCCCGAAGATATTCCCTGACGATGCCGGCCGCATGGGCTCTTGCATTATCATGCATAAAAAGGAAATTTGGGCCCACATAGTCCGCGTATGGTATCACGTGAGGTGCTAAGCACTCACGAATGTACCTTTCAGCATTTAATGTTGGCAGCCGTGGCCCTGTAACAACCTCAAGTTGAGTTTTGCCGCTCGCGGATATACCGCCCCAGACAGTCCATGAGCCACCGCCATAAGCAACCCTCTCTTCAAAGCAGCATTGTGCGAAACGCTCTCCCTTACGTCGGTAGACCTTCTTCCTTCCATCATTGCCATGTAACACAATTTTAGACTCATCAGAAAAGAGTACACGGCTCCAATCTTGCTGTGTCCAATTTAAATGACTGCGTGCGAAATGAAGGCGCGCTGTTCGGTGGGCTGGCGTTAGTTTGTGGCCATTAGCTGGCTTGTGTGGTACCATATCGCGTTCTTTTAACCTTCTCCGAACAGTTCGAGCGCTCACAGATACTCCGTGGAAGTCGCGAAGTTGGTTTTGTATCTCAATGGAGGTAAGGTGACGATTTCTCAAGCTGGTCGTCACGATGAATCGATCCTGCCTTTCAGTTGTGACCCGAGATCGTGGCCTTCCTTGACGACGAACAAAGCCGCCAGTCTCTAGGTACCTCCGATAAACATTTCGGACCGAAGATCGACTTAAATTAAGTTGAGCACTCACGTTTCTTTGGCTGTGTCCGGCCTGAATAAGTGCCACAGCTTGGGCGGCGACGTCAGGTGAAGTATCCATAGATTATTGATAGAACCTCACCTTAATGTTAAGAATAAGTAATGTTTGTTGCAAAACCAAAGATATCAATCACTTTTTCAAGAATTAAATCCAAGTAAACCAATAAAACCAAGTTTTCTTAGTATTCGATTGTTTGATATCAACAAACAGGGTCCAAATTGTCTTTTGTTTCTTTAAATTCTGTGTTCGAAATTCAAAAAAAGACTATTGAATGAAATTGTGAATGTGCCAGGTTCAAAACTGCATAAAAACTTTTTGCTCGACCTAATATAAAATTTTAGCTAGGACCAAACGAAACTGAAAATACAAGGTGGGCCAAAAGATGTGTCCAGAAGTGTAGTTGGGAAAAGGCTAGGCAGATTGATTGATGTATATTTAATTTTAATGTATTATGCATGTAAACCTTCTGATAGGCAGACGCTCCATGTCATTGTGAAATAATTATATACAACTGTATCCGGATAGACTGGAAGCCAACCCCAACATAGTTGGGAAAAGGCTAAGCAGATGATGATTTATTGTAAACCTTCCGGAATAAATTCTCTAAATGATGGTAAAAACCGCATCAAAATCCATTATTTATTTTTTAATTTTAGGGTTGTGTACCTCAAAAGGAAATACGGAACCCTTATAGGATCACTTCGTTGTCCGTCTGTCTGTCTGTCAGTCTCTCAAGACCTTTTTTTTTCAGGAACGCGTGGAGGTATCAAGTTGAAATTAATATCAAATACGGGTCTATGGTCCCTTGAAGCTCTTAAAAATCAAGCTTCTAAGTCAACGCAATAAAAAATACGGCCATTTATGCGATATATTTTGACTCTCGCAAATAGATCAAAAACAATATCGTTGATCTAGAATCATGAAGGCAAAAAGCAAGGTCTCACAGCTCAAGTAAAGGAAAAAGTCTGAAAATCTTAATATATAAAAAGAAAAGTCCTGACTGACTGACTCATCAACGCCCAGCCCAAACGATCGGACCTAGAAAGCTGAAATTTTGCACAGAGGTTCCCTTTGTAATGTAGACAAGGAATAAGGAAGGATTTTTGTTCCCGTGGGATGTTTCCCGACATGTACGCGGGTGAAGCCGCGTGGGAAGTGCTAAGTAATTTGTAATTTTATCACAAAAAAAAATTTTTTTGGGATTACAAACTTAAATTTGCAGTTCGAGAACTAAGCGTGACGTGTATGTGTGTGTTTGGGAGACCATGTTTTTCAACTACAATGTTAAGTTGGTTTTTGGAATAAATTCTTTTCGGAACTCTTCATTGTGCGTGGCCCGACACGCACTTAGCCGGTTTTTTTATTTAGAGGAACAACCCGGTCACACAGCATACACGAAAAGTGACTATATTTTAAAACATCTACAGGGTTACTGGTAACTCGACGTATTCCTTGCAGGACGTCATAGTAGGGTTAAAATGCAGCAAATTAGGCCACCAAATGTTCTACCGAAATTCAGTAGTTTTTGAGTTAATTCGATTTTTAGCTTTTTTATGAAAAATCCCAGATTAAATCATTTGGAGCCAATTTAAAAATGATTTACGGCGCGACTGTACTGAAATTTAAGTTAACATCATAGCTGACGCCGTAGCAGATCCTTGTTAATAATTCAAAGTTCAAAAATGCCAAAAACTTTGGCAAATATCACTAAAGAAACATTTAGTTTTTTTGTGAATTTTGCTATTACTTCATACAAAATGTTGTCTAGTGAAAAAAAAAATTACTACGTCTGATGTACAAATTACTAGGAAAATATCCTTGTCTTATCAGCTATTCAGAAAGGTATGATTGTCAATACTTTTGCATGTGTGACAGGGAAAGAATGAGTTTTATGAGGAGCAGGTAAAATTGCGAGACGGTCAACCTATTGTTTCATATTCGTATTATTCGTAGTTTTTACCTGCGCTTGAACCCCAAACACTCGGCAAGCTTTGTGATTGGTCACTATTGTTCTCCCGGCATGACACGGGGTGCGACTTTACAAAATCTGGTCGTCAGAGTCAGTTAGTTTCAACTCTACGTCGCGCAAGCTCGTGTTTTGTTATCTGGCTATTTCCTTAACTGATACTGCGTATCTTGCTCTTGTGCTGTGCTGTGCCTTCATAAGTGCTGACTATGGCTGCATATTCTAACCTTGAATACGCTGACATAATGTACTGTTACGGACTTAGTGACGGTAACGCTGCTCAGGCGCGGAGAGAATATCAACTTCGTTTTCCCAACCGCCGACTCCCACACGTTAGTGTTTTTGGATCGACTTATCGGCGATTATCTGAAACTGGCAGCGTCCAAAGAAGCAGGCAAATTGACACTGGTCGTTCTCGGAGATACACGGCTGAGGACGAAGAGCTGATTCTTCAACGTTTTATTGACGACCCCAACATATCGACAAACATCGTAGCGCGTGAGCTTGCTATGTCACAGTGGAAAGTCTGGTCTGTAGTTCACTTATCAGGCCGACATCCATACCACTATCAACCTGTCCAGTCATTAGAAGAGGGAGATCCGCCAAGACGGCTTGAATTTTGTCGTTTTATGCTAAATGCCGACGCCGAAAGCGAAAACTTTTTAAAAAACATTCTGTGGACCGATGAGTCATGTTTTGACCGTGATGGCATCACAAATTACCACAACTTACATTACTGGGCACCGAAGGCAGAAGCAAATCCTAAGAAACTGAAACCAACCGCATCCCAGCGTAGATTCTCGCTTAATGTTTGGATGGGTATTATCGACGACAAATTAATTGGCCCACATTTTTTACCCCAAACATTAAATGGGGAACTTTATGAAGATTTCCTAAGAAATCATTTAAAACCACTGCTCACGGATGTACCGGAAGACAGAAGAGCAAACATGATGTATCAACATGACGGATGTCCAGCCCACTTCCGAATCACAATTCGACAATTGCTGGATGAAACCTACCCAAACCGATGGATAGGGCGCGGTGGGCCAATTCCGTGGCCTGCACGTAGCCCTGATCTTACGCCACTAGACTTTTACGTCTGGGGTCATATGAAAGACCTAGTTTATGTGACCCCAGTAAATTCAATTGAAGAACTAAGGGAGAGAATAAGAGATGCAGCGGACCAGATGAGGGCAACAATCACATCAAGAATCACAAAAACTGAAGTGAGGAAGCGAATAAGAACGTGTATTAGAAACCGAGGGCAGCACATCGAACAAGACGTGTGAAAGTGTAGTAAAAGTTTTTAAACTGATATTTTATTATTAAAAATAATGCTAATATTCACGAAATAGTTTTATTGATTTTCCGAATAATCACCTTTTTGTGAGACGCACATAATGTAGTCCTTAACTTTGTATTAACTTTCATACCTTTCTGAATAGCTGATAAGACAAGGATATTTTCCTAGTAATTTGTACATCAGACGTAGTAATTTTTTTTTTCACTAGACAACATTTTGTATGAAGTAATAGCAAAATTCACAAAAAAACTAAATGTTTCTTTAGTGATATTTGCCAAAGTTTTTGGCATTTTTGAACTTTGAATTATTAACAAGGATCTGCTACGGCGTCAGCTATGATGTTAACTTAAATTTCAGTACAGTCGCGCCGTAAATCATTTTTAAATTGGCTCCAAATGATTTAATCTGGGATTTTTCATAAAAAAGCTAAAAATCGAATTAACTCAAAAACTACTGAATTTCGGTAGAACATTTGGTGGCCTAATTTGCTGCATTTTAACCCTACTATGACGTCCTGCAAGGAATACGTCGAGTTACCAGTAACCCTGTATAGGTAGACTAAGCAATATTCATACGGCATAGCGAATACAATGCCAGTCGATAAGAACAGTAAGTCAGTGCTATATGAGATTTAATACAGAGATTCGCAGATATTGTCGTGGTGGTTTAGTATTCAGAGAGGGGGAGTGATTTTCCAATGAGCGGGCTGGTACGAATGCAAAGACGCGATGTCTTCAGTGTGCCGCGGACAACGGAGCCGTATTCTGAATTTGTTTCTAAATTTGTTTGAAACTGTTTTTTTGTATCGAACTAAATTGTGTCAATAGTGTTTTGGTCCTCATAATTTACTAAAGAATATAATCATGGAAAAAAAGTAGTTTTTGAGGACAAAAATTGATTTTTCGTGCAGCCGAAATGCGTCAAAACATCTTCATTGGGACCCACTTCTTAATTCGAAACAGTTGGTGAACTTTATTGTTCTAAGTTCATATTACCCTATTGAATGACTATTTCACGAAATCATAAGATTTTAGGCCAATTCTAACTTATGGAGTTGTATTGCTGATTCTAATGATTATAATTCTGTAAAGCCATATTAGTTACAGCCGAGAATCATATTTTAATCAACATACAACCTGACACTGACCTGCAAATTGCAAAAAAAAGTAAGAAAATTTGAATTTCGCGGGCTACCTTAGCGCATCTGCTTATTTTAAAGTGAATAGAAGGCTTAAGAGATTTCCTTAAGATGATTTATGTAGCGCTAGTCCAGTCGGTACTTTCCTATTGTATACCTGTCTGGGGTGGTGCAGCCAAAACAAAATTTCTAACGGTGGAAAGGGCACAACGCGCTCTTATTAAGAGCATGTACTTTAAAAAAAAGAGATTACACAAATACACTTACTTAAACACACTTAATACTTTACATTACACAAATTATATTAAAAAAACATAAGTCTTTTTCCTATGATGCTGGCATACTGAAAAAAAGAAGGAAAGATATGATATTAAATATCCCTAGGACAAGGACTTTGCTTGCCAATAAGCAGTTCAGTAAAAGATCTGCTGCGTTATATATTATAATAAAATTAATAAATACATTTACATTTATCCCAAAAACTACTATGATAGTAAAAAACATATAATGGAATGGACACAAACGCTTACCTATAATGATACCGAAACACTTCTGGGACCTTGACACATACACACCCTCACACTCATGTACTCTCAATCACACCTACAGGCTACACTTTCACTCACATACACTCACACATATACCCACCCTTACACACATTTAATTTATGTTAATTTATGTAGTTTTAGCATAAAAATTATATGTTTTGGTTTCTATATAACACGTCTTGTTATGGAAGAGCGGACTCTCCTAATACAGGCACTATCTGCCTAAAAGCAGGATCCAATAAAATGTTGTTTATATCTAAATTTGTTTTACCAATAAACTATTTTTATTTATTTTTATTTAAATAAAATTGACCGCTTTGCGAGTTAAAAGTGGGTTACTAAGAAGCAGTAAGCGTGCACCTGAAGCAGTACTTATGTGATGATCTAGGCTGGGCACTAGAGCATCATATCAGTGGCCCGAGTGGTTAAGGCTTTGCCTGTCATGCACGAGGTTGTGGGTTAAAATCCGAGCAAGTATCAATGTGACTTTTTCAATTCATTTGTACTTTCTGAGTTTATCTTTGACATTACTGATATCGGTGAAGTAAAAAAATCGTGAGTAAACCTGGATGAAATTCGGTATGTAGACAACTTATACCCTGGATTAACACATAGGCAGAAAAAATCCAGAAAAAATGTAGTGCTTCCGTGGGGTGAGCAAGGAATTCAAATATATTTGCTACTCTTTCAAACTCAAACGGCTTGACCGATTTTGATGAAATTTGGTGTGGAAGTAGCTGACACTCTGGATTAACACATAGGTCACTTTATATCCCGAAAAAATGCAGTGTTCCCGCGGGATGAGCAAGGAATTCAAATATACCAACTTACTACTCTTTCAAACGTAAACGGCCAGACATATTTTGATGAAATTTGGTGTGGAAGTAGTTAAGACCCTGGATTAACACATAAACCACTTTATATCCCGAAAAAATGTAGTGTTCCCGTGGGATAAGCAATTTTTTTGTGAATACTTTTCTCACCGATTAAAGAATACACGTTTTAGTGTTTCCCATAAACCGCGGTTAACACCGCGGGGCGCAGCTAGTTATTGATATCGGTGAAGGAAAAAAATCGTGAGGAAACCTGGACTTATAGTTAATTAGCTGCGCCCCGAGGTTTCACCCGCGTAAACCGGGATAAAAAGTAGCTTATGTATTAATCCAGGGTATAAGCTATCTACATACCAAATTTCATCCAAATCGGTCCAGCCGTTTCAGCGTGAAGAAGTAACAAACATACAAACAGACACACACACTCTCACAAACTTTCGCCTTTATAATATTAGTGTGATAGTGTGATATAAGTCTGAAATCGCCAACCCGCCTTGAGCTGGTGTCTTCTCTGTGTGAGAAGAGGCATTTGCTCTGCAGTGGCATAATAATAGACTGATATTATAAGCGTGCACCTCCACTCCACTGTCCCATTCCGAACAATCGCAGTAATTGGACCAATTCTAATTCACGCTGCAGTTTACAGTTGGCGAGCAAATTGAACTAATTTGATTTCCTCATGAAAGAAACCTCATTTTTACCCGACTGCGGCGAAGCCCAAAAGGAGGGTTATGTGTTTGACCTGTATGTATGTAAGTATGTATGTGTGTATGTCCGTTTCTTTGTTCCCTCGTAACTCCTAAAAGAATGAACGGATTTGGATAAATTATACGTCTTTAGATTTGTATTTGTAGCGCGAGTGTCACTGGGTACATTCAAATAAAAAACAAAGTAAAATTGCGGATTTGGGGTGCCATATTATGGAGATCGATTTTTTTTTCTTGTAATACCATCGAGTGGGATATCAAAATGAAGGGTTTTAAAAGGTGATTACAAAAATATATGCAACTTATATGGTTAAAAGTAATTCAAAGTGACAAATCGTAAAAAAACACGTAAAAAAAAGTCTTGGCTATTTTTGTGCACTTGATCCAAAAAAATTACTCTCGCGACCTAAAAAAAGTAATCAAAAAAAACTAAAAAACCCGACTGCGGTAAAAAACTAAAAAGCTAAAAACCAGTCCATTTTTAAATTAAATAAAAGTTGGAAGCAGGCGGGACCCATTCCATTTTTTATATTTTCCAACTCAAATGGGTCCCGCCTGCTTCCAACTTTTATTTAATTTAAAATGAGCTTGTTTTTAGCTTTTCAGTTTTTTACCGCAGTCGGGTTTTTTAGTTTTTTTTTAATTACTTTTTTTTTTACTAATACGGATAGGAGAGTCTCGTAAGAATAGCATAATCAGCTTATAATGTTCCCAATGCTGGGTCACAGGCCTCCTCTATAAGAGGGAGTGGGCCGTAATGTGATACGCGGGCCCAGTGCGGGTTGGTAGATGTCACAACTCTTCGAATTTTTGGTTTTATAAAATGCCGGTTTTGCTCACGATACTTTCCTTCACCGTGTCAGAAAACTTTCGTGGAGCAAAGCAAGTTTGCTCTACAAAAAGCGTTTGTATGTGAAGGATTCAAATATGGAAAATCCTGAAATGTAGGTACAGCATATTAATAGTATTAATATTGCGTTGAAGCTACCTGTAAACTGAAACTAACGCAAATTAATTCATAGTGCGATGCGAGACATCTCAATCTATTCATTTTAGAAACTATGTTGTACATTCAGAGTATTCTAATATCTTTCAACAAGCAAAACAATGAAATGATTTCCACCGCCGCATATCCAGAATAGTCCCGCGCCAAGGTAGCGTGGTCCCGTCTGCTAATGAGATTCTTTGGGTCGCGGTTTGCATTTCAGATCAGGCTGTCTCGACGTCGACTGTCTGCCTTGTTCTACTGAACTCATGCTCCAGTAATGTGCCACTACCGCTGCAGTTTGGGAGAATAGTTTAGGCAGGTTTTTAATGTGAATATAGAAGTGAAACAAGACG
Organism: Cosmia pyralina; assembly: GCA_946251885.1. Classification (NCBI taxonomy): domain Eukaryota; kingdom Metazoa; phylum Arthropoda; class Insecta; order Lepidoptera; family Noctuidae; genus Cosmia; species Cosmia pyralina. Next base: position 14,685,839 of record OX276342.1, on the reverse strand, counting down.
ACCTAGACGCGTACCGCAAGGATTGTATCGAGGTGGCCATGGAAAAGGATGTTTGGAAGGATTTGAGGACCTTTACCCAGTAGTGGGGCAGTGTATGCTAACATAAAAAAAAAGTAAAACTATGTTTTTGTCTTATAGATTTGAAATCATCTTAAGGGCACGCTGGTCGCTCATTCTTCCATACAAACGTAGTTTGGTGATGACTCGTCTGTTTGACGGTGTACGTTCAAAACTAAAATTTTTTAAAATTTTTTTCGTCATTATCTAGCCTTTTATGGAAGCAGAATTGGAAAAAATAATTGGTTTGGAGGTTATGAGCGTCGAAACTTCCGTATTTCAACACTAATTTTAACGCATCTTGGGGCGTAAATAAATATCTCCCGGAGCATACTCCGGGAGATATTTATTTACGCCCAAAGATGCGAAAAAAATGGAAAAATTGTTACCGTATAGGGATAGCTAATTTATTCAAAAATTAAAATAACTTCATTTTAAATGAATACATCCAGTTGTTTTTTAATAATATCAAAACGCCCAAAGGTCTGTACATGAAATTTTAATTTTAAACGTCATCTAAAACTGTTCCAAATTTCAAGTTGATAATGCTATAAGAAGAACAACTATGATAGTTGTTCTTGAGATATCCAGCTGTGTCAGACGGACAGACAGACTGAGTTGCACCATAAGGGTTCCTTTTTACCATTTTAGTACGGAACCCTAATATAAAGATTTGAATTGATTTGATTTGATTTGATTTGATTTGAGCTGCTGATTTGCTTGCAGAGCTAGCGAGCTGAAGTTGCCGTAGGCCGACCATGTCTGGCGAACGACCGATAGCCATTGGAGCAGATGAGTCCCCGAGTGGAGACCACGTATTGTTAAGCCTAGCAAGGATGATGATGCCGGAAGAGGTATGGTAGATAAGAATTCAAATGGAGATCAAAAGAAATTGTTAGCTTTTTAGTTATTTTTGACGTGTGTCCTAATTTGATGATTTCTTTAGGTTTTTTTTATTATCATTGTTTTACAAACATCACGCTTGTAATTCCCCGAAGGGTTAGGCAGAGGTGTACCTTAGCATGTATACCCACAATTCGGCAGTTATTTATTTATTTATTTATCCAATTGGTCTTACGAGCTAACAGACATACCATCCAAAACGCTCATATGATTAACTTACAATTCAATTGTGGCTACACACACTCGTCTCCTTATACAATAGATTTTCTAAAAATAGCAATAATGCCCATGTCTATAAATAAAAATAAAAATTAGATTACAACGACGAATTAATACAGCAGCAGAATATAATGTCAGTTTAGTGTCAATTAATAGTGATCAATTTAACACAGTTATTCAATCAATCAATCTGCCTAGCCTTTTCCCAACTATGTTGGGGTCGGCTTCCAGTCTAACCGGATGCAGCTGAATACCATTATTTTACATGGAGCGACTGCCTATCTGACCTCCACAACCCAGTAACTGGGTAATACGATACCCCTTGGTAAGACTGCTTGTCAGACTTTCGGGCTTCTGACGACCCGTAACGACTGTCAAAGATCCACGAATGACAGCCGGGACCAACGGCTTAACGTGCTTTCCGAGGCACGGAGGAGTCTCGGTATGTAAAGATGGTCACCCATCCACGGACCAACCCTGGCAAGTGTAGCTTAACCTGATGGATCGACCCGTGCGGCTGTTATTACTTAGCCACGAGCTCCTCATTCAACTCAGTTATTATGTATGATTATAATATGTCATTTAAAATAATACGAAATTTATTATACAAATGTCCTAATCCATCGGCAAATAAGTCCAGTTCGTGGTGCTGAGCAAGTATGTATGTTATGTTTAAGTTCCATGCTGAAGGCGACCCTATTGCCATTAACCAGACATCACTAGCGTGAATTAGAATTGGTCCAATTACCGCGATTGTTCGGAATGGAATAATGAGGTGCACGCTTATAGTATCAGTCTATTATTATGCCATTGCAGAGCAAATGCCTCTTCTCACACAGAGAAGACACCAGCTCAAGGCGGGTTGGCGATTTCAGACTTATATCACACTATCACACTAATATTATAAAGGCGAAAGTTTGTGTGTGTGTGTGCTTGTTACTTCTTCACGCTGAAACGGCTGGACCGATTTAGATGAAATTTGGTATATGGATAGCTTATACCCTGGATTAATACATAAGCTACTTTTTATCCCGGTCTACGCAGGTGAAACCTCGGGGCGCAGCTAATTAACTATAAGTCCAGGTTTCCTCACGATTTTTTTCCTTCACCGATATCAGTAACTAGCTGCGCCCCGCGGTGTTACCCGCGGTTTATGGGCTAAAACGTGTATTCTTTAATCGGTGAGAAAAGTATTCACAAAAAAATTGCTTATCCCACGGGAACACTACATTTTCGGGATATAAAATGACCTATGTGTTAATCCAGAGTGTCAGCTACTTCCACACCAAATTTCATCAAAATCGGTGAAGCCATTTGAGTTTGAAAGAGTAACAAATATATTTGAATTCCTTGCTCACCCCACGGGAGCACTACATTTTTTCTGGATAAAAAGTAGCCTATGTGTTAATCCAGGGTATAAATTGTCTACATACCGAATTTCATCTAAATCGGTCCAGCCGTTTGAGCGTGAAGAAGCAACAAACATACACACACACACAACCTGTCGCCTTTATAATATTAGTGTGATTGATTTACAAAGAGCACGCTTGTAATTCCTCGAAGGGTTAGGCATCTTAGCATGTATACCCACAATGCGGCAGTTAAGGACGCTGTTACAAATGGGTAGTCAAATCATTACTTTTATACACAAAAGTATGTAAATTAAATAAAATGCTTTGCATTCTTAAAATGTTTTTCGGCCAAATTGTTGATAGATATGCATGGTACGATTCTGTACTATAAATATAATTTTAAATAGCTACATTTTCTCAATAAATGTACCTATCTAAAATTATATTTATGGTTCAGAATGGTACCATGCACATCTATCAACAATTTGGCCAAAAAACATTTTAAGAATGTGTTAGATAAATGTAATTATTGTGTCTAATATTTAAAAATAAATACTTGAGATTACCTTGATTCCGGAAGTTAGTTCGGTTGTGATTAAAATCATCGAATCATTGTAAAACAACCTTTAGATTATTGGAATAACTGTTTGTTGGATATTGACATCTGTCACATTTACGAAGCTTGAGACCAATGTAGAAGTATCTAATTTAATTAGTTATTGTGTTTATGAAATATACCACTCTTAACTTGTCAAAATCGTACCGATGATAATACTATAAATAATTAAATAATATTTGATAGTAACTGTAGTATATCTTAGAATTTATATTGCTATTTTAATATAACAGGTTGTTTGAAACGATTGATACAATACTGTCAGTTGATGTTTAATGGGAAGGGATAAATGGAAGGGGTGGTAGGATATAAAAAGGATTGTAATGACATTCTCGAGGCAGTTGCTCAGTGGATGTTCAAGCGGCTAAGTGCTAGTGCCGTTGTGATGTGAAGTATATCTACCAGGTGTCATGTAAGTTACGTAATTTCATATTATACCTTAAATATTGTTATTATGTTGCTATTATTCTGAGTGATGGAATTAACTATTTGAGATAACTATAAATTGTAGAAATATAAGAAATGTGTTGATAGAATTCTATGATACTGTTTCCATGGAGTTTCTTGTCCTTCTTCTCCATGAAGACCTAGTTTTGCGAACGGACAATAGCTTTCTCAGTAAAGATGAATAATTATTGACAAGCCTAAATGAAATAATAAATATCTAGTCTTGTCTTTCTGTGCTTTTCTTTATGAAATCCTTCCCTTACACACCATATTCATAATACTTTCATACACAATAAATAACCAATAACCATTCTGACATTTAAGACTTGCTATTTGCGTAGTAGCTATATATACGCTTATAATTATATATTATATCAAATCTAACATCAGAAGTGGGATAATGCTCAGTCTCACATAACATATTTCTAATGAATTTTATTTTGCTATTTTCATGATCAACGTTGGAGCAATCGTGTTCTGCTGGAAACCATTGGTAACGGCGGGTCGTTGACTTAACCCTCATCATAACGATGAAAACGTGCTGAGAATTGTATGGTCGAAAAAAAATGCAAGTGTTCACGGGAAGTTAATTTAAAATTGTTAATATTATTGCTGTGTTGATCACAAATTAATTTAAAAAATGGCTTTGGAGGAAACTTTACAAAATTGGAGTTGGTAATGTCATAAAGTAAATGAAACATAATTATATTTTTACATTATGAAAGAAATAGCGAATATCACATAACTTGCTGATAAACAAATATGACAAGGTTGAAGGTTGTTAATAATTAGCTTTATTTTATTATTTTTCACTTTCAAAATGCTAACTAATAGTATTGTTAAAATAAACTTATAGTTTTGTCGGAACTGATCTGTGTTTCTTGATAATTTTGATTTGGCTTATTATTACCTTTTACTAAAAAGTGAGGTACCAACAGAGTGACCATATTAAATATTTGCAATTATTTAATAGAAAATGTAATAAGGATGATCAATACAATTTGCAATGATATTGTCAGGTTGACCGAGCGGTATATTGTTTTGATTACTTATTTAATTAATGCAAAAAGAGCTTGTCTTGACTGTTGTCTGGCATTCACTGACTGCGGGTGATTGAGCTTCACCGACGGCGGGTGTTTGGCCGCATACAGTAAGATGTGATTAAGTTTCACACTATGGCCGTATTAGATAATTACAATTAGTTGACTATGACTACGCCGCTGGTAGCCTCCTATTTGGTATCGATTCGTCTCACAGACAGCGGATGAATATGTCTAACATGTCTATGTAGTTGGCTTATGTTTATTGACCGCTGGGCGATCGTTTACTTGGTGCTTGTCTATCTCACCAGCAGCGGGTGAATGGGACCAGCATGACGAGGTAACCGATAAAATTTGTTTCCGCTGGTCGGTCATTTGCTTGGTGCAAGTCTATCCCACTAGCAGCGGGTGGAGGGGACTTGACACGTCTAGGCAATTGGCAAAAGAAAAGTAAATTACAATTGTAGAAAGATGGTAACTAATGTACTTCGAGAGCGAAGTACTTGTCAGTTTGGCCGTATTAGATAATTATAATTAGCCGACTGTGACTATGACTATGACTGTTTTCGCTGGTCGATCATTTGCTTGGTGCAAGTCTATCCCACTGGCAGCGGGTAGATGGGACTTGACATGTCTAGGCAATTGGCAAAACAAAACAAATGACAATGACAATGACAAAAGAAAAGTAAATTACAATTGTAGAAAAACGGTATCTAATGTACTTCGAGAGCGAAGTACTTGTCAGTATGGCCGTGTTAGATAAATGTAATTATTGTGTCTAATATTTAAAAATAAATACTTGAGATTACCTTGATTCCGGAAGTTAGTTCAGTTGTGATTAAAATCATCGAATCATTGTAAAACAACCTTTAGATTATTGGAATAACTGTTTGTTGGATATTGACATCTGTCACATTTACGAAGCTTGAGACCAATGTAGAAGTATCTAATTTGATTAGTTATTGTGTTTATGAAATATACCACTCTTAACTTGTCAAAATCGTACCGATGATAATACTATAAATAATTAAATAATATTTGATAGTAACTGTAGTATATCTTAGAATTTATATTGCTATTTTAATATAACAGGTTGTTTGAAACGATTGATACAATACTGTCAGTTGATGTTTAATGGGAAGGGATAAATGGAAGGGGTGGTAGGATATAAAAAGGATTGTAATGACATTCTCGAGGCAGGCCGGATTGACCTCCAGGTGGGCCGCTCCCGGCTACACGCGGTCCACTTGTGACACCTACGCTTCCACTACATATAACATACGCTGTCACGTGATGCGTGCTAGGATAATTTAGGCGTGTCACGTGACAAACCCCAGACATGCACCTCTAAACAGGCACCAGAACTCACATACGAGGGCGCTGCGCGGGCGGCGACTCGTAAACGACGCCGGGTGACGCCACACAGTTCAATGTCACCCTCACACTCATGACACGGTCTCCCTACCCCGTGCCAGGCTCGGCTAGCTCTGAAAGTGGGGCGGGCGGGAGCCACTCACCCTATCCGTAGGAACGTCGAGTCCGTATCCCTGTCGCTGGTCGCCATCTGCTGGGCTTCCCCCATGTAGGTGGGGGTTCCACCTGGTAGGGGTTGACCGCCGGGGTACGGTGAAGAAAGCGGCAGTATGCATATGTCGTGACGAACTTACGGACACAGATAGAGACACTATTTTCATGGGCGCGAAAATGCAGCGCGTCCAACCCTTTACTCGCCAGTGGCGAAACAAGATGAGAGGCCCGTGGTTACGGGTCGCCGTACGGCATCCGCGGGAGGGGGGCTTCGCCCCGAAACCGCTACGTCACGCCCCTTACGGGGCGTAGCGACATCCCACGTTCTCGAGGCAGTTGCTCAGTGGATGTTCAAGCGGCTAAGTGCTAGTGCCGTTGTGATGTGAAGTATATCTACCAGGTGTCATGTAAGTTACGTAATTTCATATTGTACCTTAAATATTGTTATTATGTTGCTATTATTCTGAGTGATGGAATTAACTATTTGAGATAACTATAAATTGTAGAAATATAAGAAATGTGTTGATAGAATTCTATGATACTGTTTCCATGGAGTTTCTTGTCCTTCTTCTCCATGAAGACCTAGTTTTGCGAACGGACAATAGCTTTCTCAGTAAAGATGAATAATTATTGACAAGCCTAAATGAAATAATAAATATCTAGTCTTGTCTTTCTGTGCTTTTCTTTATGAAATCCTTCCCTTACACTCCATATTCATAATACTTTCATACACAATAAATAACCAATAACCATTCTGACATTTAAGACTTGCTATTTGCGTAGTAGCTATATATACGCTTATAATTATATATTATATCAAATCTAACAAATGCAATGTATTTTATTTAATTAACATACTTTTGTGTAAAAAAGGTTTCGACGAATTGAGAACCTCCTCCTTTTTGAAGACGGTTAAAAAGTAATGATTTGACTACCCATTTGTAACAGCGTCCTTAAGTTAAGTCGCATGATGAAGGCGACCATATTGCCATTAACCAGGTATCATTGGTCTTAATTTGTCTCTCTAATGTGACTTTCCAGCTGATTATCCTACGTCACTCGCCTCTTCATCGATATTGAAATATTCTCCTAGCTAATTCTACTTACATTCATTTTCATTCTTTAGAAGCGTGTACACTTTAGAGGTTGGAGTAAATCTTATGTCTTCTTAATTCGCAAAGGACCAGGTAGATAAAAAAAAATAAGGGTCACCTTGCCTGGTTCAACTCTTGTTATTAAATTAAATTAAATTAAATATTTGTTTATTATTGGCAACTAGGCCCAATTGTTAGTAACATTGTTCTTAAAAACTATTGTTACTAACACACATAAACTAAAACAAAAAGAAAAAACTGTAGGGTTAGCTGCGGGGACTTCTGACCAGCATCTCCACAGCGTGCGACAACCAAGGTGCGTCGCACTTTTCAACGAACATACCTAGGATGCCATTTGAACTAGACCGCGCTCTTGTTAGGATGGAATACGCTTTTTTGCGCATTATGGCGTAAAAATCATCGGTGTGCGCAAAAGCGAACATACCGGACGCACTACAACGTTATGCGAACGTAATTTTCTTACAAAAACCCTAAAAGGCTGTCTGTTTGCATATACTTTAGACAGGGTTATGCAAAGTACACACAGTTCACAAGTCATATTATGTATTAGATTTTCTTATACAGCAATAACATTATTTTTTAAAAAACTTTTTTACAAAAAAATATACTTAACCGACTTCCAAAAACAGCACTACAAAGTGAAAAATAATTTTAATTTCCGAAGTCGGTGTCTAGTTAAATGTATTTTCGTTTTTTGCCCCCGACATCCGAAATTAAAGTTATTTTTCACTTTGTAGTGTTGTTTTTGGAAGTCGGTTGTATTTTTTTGTAAAAAAGTTTTTATTTTTCACTTTTTAGTTGTGGTACCTACCCCACACAAATTCTAATACCACTACCTGCAAAACAAACTAGAACATCATCCATATAAAAGTGCGGAAAAATACGTATTATTGAAGCTAACTCAAAAACTACCAAAGCAAAGTTAATCAATTTTATATGGGACCAACTGTGATGTATACGCTCTCGAATAAAACAAAAAAAAATCCAAATCGGTCTAGCCATCTTCGAGTAATCGGGGAACATACATAAAAAAAAAATAAAAAAAAAAAAAGGTTCTGCCGAATTGAGAACCTCCTCCTTTTTGATGTCGGTTAAAAATGGAAAACGGATAGTTATCTCAAACAACGAATATAGCTTTACGAGGATTCGTAAGTCCATCTATAAAAGATCTCACAATGCTCAATTCATCCCATGAATATATCATTTAAAATATGATTTGTGTAAAAAAGGAATAAATTTAGCGTAGAAATGTAACAATATCGTTGTGAGTGTATGAGGGGCATACAAAAAATCCTTTTATTGAAACTAGCTGGGCCCGTTATCCATTATGTATTTAGGTACTTGGGGGCACATCTCCGTTGTTATAAGATATGTCCACTTATTTTATGTCCTTTGCTGAACGTCTAAGGATATATCGTAGACCCGAATTATGAAGGTTAATAAAAAGTAAGTTCAAAAACTAAAACCCGACTACTGAAAAATCACGCTCGCCGCGGTCGGTCTGTAACCAATTAAATTAATGTTATTTATCTCAACTTTTACTTATTTTTAACAATTTAAACATATTCATTTACTTAAACAATATGACATACTTATATACATATTTGTAATGTGCTCGTCAAGACCTTTCTTTTGATATCAAACATGTCATTATTATCTCAATTTATTTTTTTTCGTGGTCAGTTTACGTGTAAAGTCCGCCGTATTAAATTTAGGGAGAATTTATATAGCCTATGTCACCCGGACTATTATTACGAATCTATTGATATTGATACCTCATTCATTAAAATCGGTTCAGTAATTTAGGCGCTACGGTGGAACACACGTAAATACATACTTATATACATACATAGACTGCTAAAATCATAACCCTTCTTTTTGGCTTTGCCGTAGTTGGGTAAAAAAGACGTTGCTACGATCACCTCGTTTGGCATAAGGATTTCACTATTTTTATTGCACTTTGTTAAAGAATAATCTGACCTTCCTTTTGTCTCAATTCTACCAGTCGCTTTTCATAATACCCCCTTGAAGAGTGAGAAACATTTTCTCTCTCTTCGCGTGGATATCAGATGGAAATGGGAGGTATAGCGGGACACCCGCTTGGAACGAAGTTCCTTTCGCTGTATATTAGTATTAATACAAAGCCGTCTATTATGGTGTCCAGTTTCAAGTGTCAATAGTTTTTATTTTTAATACAGAGCCATCTAGTTTATCTTATAGCAAACTAGAACTGTAGTAGATGGCTTTGCATTTAAAAATAATGAACGTTTTTTTTTAATTTTTTGTGACGATGTCTACCAGTCAACTCCTAGGACCGAACTTTTCGCAAAAAAAAAATTCAGTTGCATGAAGCATTTCATATCTCGGGTAACATATTCAGGGCAACAATAGTTTATGCAAGGAAACGTATAGAAATATTCATAGTTTACAAACAAAAGCCTCTTCGTTTCGATTGCTGTTTATTTCAATAAAGATAATTGACTGTCATTATGAATCCCAGTCAATACAAACACCAGTAATAGCTGCTACTAACCACCACATCCTCGTCCAACCAAATCCCGTATCGTCTCTCCCAATGCTCACTCGCAGCAATAATGCGAACATATCTGCAACATTCAGTTTTTGCCTCTACCTTGTCTCTTGGGGGCCACTGTCTATGACATATGCGAAGGACTGCCTCTAAAATGGGCCCCCTGAATATATTTGCTCATCCGATATGAGAAGTCGCCTTTTGTCACCATATGTGTGACACGGATAGTTTTTCGCACATCATATTTTGGCCGCCATTTTTAGGGTTCACTAAGGCTCCGCTGTACGTCCGTCCATCCGTCTGTCATAGGGATGTATCTTTTGAACCGTAATCGGTAGACACTAGATTTTTTTTTTTTAACTAATAATTATAACATTAAAGATTAAAGGGAACCCCCCTTTTTACAAGAACCGAAAAAATATGTAGTGTTAAGTAAATATGTACGGTGGTACGGAATCCTTGGCCGCTTTTTAGGGTTCCATACAAAAATGGTAAAAGGAACCCTTATGGTGCGACTCAGTCTGTCTGTCTGTCCGTCTGACACAGCTAGATATGTCAGGAATGCTATCAACTTGAAATTTGGAACAGTTTTATATGACGTTTTGGAACAGTTTTATGCGCAACTATTTTGCAAATAAGAAAAAGTAAAAATATTTATTTTTCCAACAGGCCCCCCCCCCCCCTGTTGGAAAAATAAATATTTTTGTCTTAAAAATTCGAAGTGGGGCTACTAGGGCATGTGGGGTATCATATGAAAGAGCGCTGTTTGCACATTCAATCAATTTGCCTAGCCTTTTCCCAACTATGTTGGGGCCGGCTTCCAGTCTAACCGGATGCAGCTGATTACCATTATTTTACATGGAGCGACTGCCTATCTGACCTCCACAACCCATTTACTGGGTAATACGATACCACTTGGTAAGACTGATTGTCAGACTTTCGGGCTTCTGACAACCCGTAATGACTGTCAAAGATTCACGAATGACAGCCGGGAGCAACGGCTTAACGTGCTTTCCGAGGCACGGAGTAGTCTCGGTATGTAAAGAAGGTCACCCATCCACGGAACAACCCCGGCAAGCGTAGCTTAACCTGATGGATCGACCCCTGCGGCTGTTATTACTTAGCCACGAGCTCCTCCGCTGTTTGCACATTCTCAGACATTTTTAAAATTTTTTTAGGCCTCATCATAGTTTTCGACTTTTGATGAAAAATGTAAAAAAAAATACCGTTCCCCCCTTGGGCATAGAGAAAAGTCTGAAATTATTCTAAGTGAATGTGTGAAGTTTATGTAAAGATTACAGGAAAAATATAACGATGTCTCTAAATAGCACACTTTTTCAGAAATCGGAATCGGTGCGCGAGTCCGACTCGCTCTTGACGGGTTTTTTTGTAACTATAGCGATGGAATTTATTGGAATATTTTATGCATTTTTTTGTGTTCATATCTGGTATTTCGTTTTGTTTTTTTGCGAATATTATTCGATTCTATTTTACGAATTGGATTGTAATACCTACGTTTACAAATTTACTCTGAAATACCAATTACGTTCTTTTTGCTTTATTTGGTCAATCAAGTTCTCTTTTCAAAAAAGTTTTGCTGATGTTAAAAATTACACAAATTTTTGTACAAAAATGTTAAAATTTAAATATTTTGTTAGAACTGGATATTTCAGTTGATTTCAATGAAATTTCTTGAAACATCCAGCAACTAAATATTTTACCTAAAATAAAAATGTGATGAATATATATATTAGCTGCGCCCCGCGGTTTCACCCGCGTATGTATGTGTTAATCCAGCTATCTACATACCAAATTTAATTCAAATTGGTTCAGCCGTTTGAACGTGACGAAGTAATAAACATACACACACACACACAGACTTTCACCTTTATAATATTAGTATGATTATAATAATTTAGCTAACATTTAATTGGATTTAAAATAACGAAGCTTCTCTAAAATAAACTTTCGAAAAGTTTTCGCGGTCGTAGTGATGTGGCGATTAATAAAACCGATTGTTAAGAGTTGAATTTAGCTTCCGAAAAAGGCTCTATTTAATAAAGCACCGAGCTTTTCATAATCAGATGTTAATTGGTAACTTTATTGATTAATACTGGTTGCTCTGAGGTGTTAGTAGTCAGGTGATTGATGCTTTCGTAACAGATTCGGTTAGTGTTGTGATTTAGGTCAGTACATAAACTTCGGTACATAGAACGTTATCTCTAAGATGGTAGGTACCTAGATTATATCGATTTGAGTGTTTTAGAACATCCAATAAGGCCTCATTGTCAAAAAATTCAAAAATATATTTCAGATTGGTCATTGGTTTCAATTTATCGTTCTCGTGTAGAAGATAAGTTCATGCTTATTTTTTTCTAGTGTTAATGAATACTACTGTTACAAATGGGTAGTCAAATCATTACTTTTTTACACAAGTGTGTTTATTAAATAAAATGCTTCACATTCTTAAAATGTTTTTTGGCCAAATTGTTGATAGATGTGCATGGTATGATTCTGAATTATAAATATAATTTTAGATAGGTACAGTTTCTCAATAAATGTACCGGAGTGAAAATTTTTACTTTGGTACATTTATTGAGAAAATGTACCTGTTTAAAATTATATTTATAGTTCTTCGTATCATGCATATCTATCAACAATTTGGCCAAAAACATTTTAAGAATGTAAAGTATTTTATTTAATAAACATACTTTTGTGTAAAAAAGTAATGATTTGACTACCCATTTGTAACAGCGTCTTTAAGTAACTGGCCGGTGAGTGAGAAAGCCCACCATAAAAAAAAAAAACGGTACCATATCAACAGAACGTATCTACCATAAGACATTATGTAAATAAAACATAATTATTTCACATGTTAGTATGCTATCACGGTCCAATGGTTATAACCAAATGTAACTCACTTCAGTTAGGCCCGAACTGTAAAATTAAATCACGCCTCAAAGAGGTCGTGCTTTGAATAATTGTATTGGTAACCAGATTATGTTGCAAATATGTGTAAATGATAATTGAATATTTAACCCTGAAGAATGTTGATGAAGGATAATGTCAAATGTATTAAAAAGAAAAGTAGGATCCATAAGGGTTGCATGTTTCATTGTTGGGAAAAGATTGGCCAACTAGACTCTGCGCTTACGCAAAATAATTTTGAAAGTGATAAAATGTAAATAAAAATCGCACCACAGTCTAGAAGGAAGCATGGCATTTAGTGCCATTCTTTCCTTTGGTAGAATGGGTGGAGTTCTAAACTCAGCAGATCTTGGAACAAGGCTTTCAATGATTATGATAAAATAAACAATCGCAATCAATCTCAGAACATATTCAGAGCACCAAACATAATCGGGAATATTTATTATTTATTTATTTATTTTATTTTATTACCACTGAATTAGGAGAAAATGCTCTTGATCTTAGTAGAGCAGTGGTGGCCCAGAGAGTAGTGATAGCTCAGTAGAGCAGTGGTGGCCCAGAGAGCAGTGGTAGCTCAGTAGAGCAGTGGTGGCCCAGAGAGCAGTGGTAGCTCAGTAGAGCAGTGGTGGCCCAGAGAGCAGTGGTAGCTCAGTAGAGCAGTGGTGGCCCAGAGAGCAGTGGTAGCTCAGTAGAGCAGTGGTGGCCCAGAGAGCAGTGGTAGCTCAGTAGAGCAGTGGTGGCCCAGAGAGCAGTGGTAGCTCAGTAGAGCAGTGGTGGCCCAGAGAGCAGTGGTAGCTCAGTAGAGCAGTGGTGGCCCAGAGAGCAGTGGTAGCTCAGTAAAGCAGTGGTGGCCCAGAGAGCAGTGGTAGCTCAGTAGAGCAGTGGTGGCCCAGAGAGCAGTGGTAGCTCAGTAGAGCAGTGGTGGCCCAGAGAGCAGTGGTAGCTCAGTAGAGCAGTGGTGGCCCAGAGAGCAGTGGTAGCTCAGTAGAGCAGTGGTGGCCCAGAGAGCAGTGGTAGCTCAGTAGAGCAGTGGTGGCCCAGAGAGCAGTGGTAGCTCAGTAGAGCAGTGGTGGCCCAGAGAGCAGTGGTAGCTCAGTAGAGCAGTGGTGGTCCAGAGAGCAGTGGTAGCTCAGTAGAGCAGTGGTGGCCCAGAGAGCAGTGGTAGCTCAGTAAAGCAGTGGTGGCCCAGAGAGCAGTGGTAGCTCAGTAGAGCAGTGGTAGCTCAGTAAAGCAGTGGTGGCCCAGAGAGCAGTGGTAGCTCAGTAGAGCAGTGGTGGCCCAGAGAGCAGTGGTAGCTCAGTAGAGCAGTGGTGGCCCAGAGAGCAGTGGTAGCTCAGTAGAGCAGTGGTGGTCCAGAGAGCAGTGGTAGCTCAGTAGAGCAGTGGTGGTCCAGAGAGCAGTGGTAGCTCAGTAGAGCAGTGGTGGCCCAGAGAGCAGTGGTAGCTCAGTAGAGCAGTGGTGGTCCAGAGAGCAGTGGTAGCTCAGTAGAGCAGTGGTGGCCCAGAGAGCAGTGGTAGCTCAGTAGAGCAGTGGTGGCCCAGAGAGCAGTGGTAGCTCAGTAGAGCAGTGGTGGCCCAGAGAGCAGTGGTAGCTCAGTAGAGCAGTGGTGGTCCAGAGAGCAGTGGTAGCTCAGTAGAGCAGTGGTGGCCCAGAGAGCAGTGGTAGCTCAGTAGAGCAGTGGTGGCCCAGAGAGCAGTGGTAGCTCAGTAGAGCAGTGGTGGCCCAGAGAGCAGTGGTAGCTCAGTAGAGCAGTGGTGGCCCAGAGAGCAGTGGTAGCTCAGTAGAGCAGTGGTGGCCCAGAGAGCAGTGGTAGCTCAGTAGAGCAGTGGTGGCCCAGAGAGCAGTGGTAGCTCAGTAGAGCAGTGGTGGCCCAGAGAGCAGTGGTAGCTCAGTAGAGCAGTGGTGGTCCAGAGAGCAGTGGTAGCTCAGTAGAGCAGTGGTGGCCCAGAGAGCAGTGGTAGCTCAGTAGAGCAGTGGTGGCCCGGAGAGCAGTGGTAGCTCAGTAGAGCAGTGGTGGCCCAGAGAGCAGTGGTAGCTCAGTAGAGCAGTGGTGGCCCAGAGAGCAGTGGTAGCTCAGTAGAGCAGTGGTGGCCCAGAGAGCAGTGGTAGCTCAGTAGAGCAGTGGTGGCCCAGAGAGCAGTGGTAGCTCAGTAGAGCAGTGGTGGCCCAGAGAGCAGTGGTAGCTCAGTAGAGCAGTGGTGGTCCAGAGAGCAGTGGTAGCTCAGTAGAGCAGTGGTGGCCCAGAGAGCAGTGGTAGCTCAGTAGAGCAGTGGTGGCCCAGAGAGCAGTGGTAGCTCAGTAGAGCAGTGGTGGCCCAGAGAGCAGTGGTAGCTCAGTAGAGCAGTGGTGGTCCAGAGAGCAGTGGTAGCTCAGTAGAGCAGTGGTGGCCCAGAGAGCAGTGGTAGCTCAGTAGAGCAGTGGTGGCCCAGAGAGCAGTGGTAGCTCAGTAGAGCAGTGGTGGCCCAGAGAGCAGTGGTAGCTCAGTAGAGCAGTGGTGGCCCAGAGAGCAGTGGTAGCTCAGTAGAGCAGTGGTGGCCCAGAGAGCAGTGGTAGCTCAGTAGAGCAGTGGTGGCCCAGAGAGCAGTGGTAGCTCAGTAGAGCAGTGGTGGCCCAGAGAGCAGTGGTAGCTCAGTAGAGCAGTGGTGGTCCAGAGAGCAGTGGTAGCTCAGTAGAGCAGTGGTGGCCCAGAGAGCAGTGGTAGCTCAGTAGAGCAGTGGTGGCCCAGAGAGCAGTGGTAGCTCAGTAGAGCAGTGGTGGCCCAGAGAGCAGTGGTAGCTCAGTAGAGCAGTGGTGGCCCAGAGAGCAGTGGTAGCTCAGTAGAGCAGTGGTGGCCCAGAGAGCAGTGGTAGCTCAGTAGAGCAGTGGTGGTCCAGAGAGCAGTGGTAGCTCAGTAGAGCAGTGGTGGCCCAGAGAGCAGTGGTAGCTCAGTAGAGCAGTGGTGGCCCAGAGAGCAGTGGTAGCTCAGTAGAGCAGTGGTGGCCCAGAGAGCAGTGGTAGCTCAGTAGAGCAGTGGTGGCCCAGAGAGCAGTGGTAGCTCAGTAGAGCAGTGGTGGCCCAGAGAGCAGTGGTAGCTCAGTAGAGCAGTGGTGGCCCAGAGAGCAGTGGTAGCTCAGTAGAGCAGTGGTGGCCCAGAGAGCAGTGGTAGCTCAGTAGAGCAGTGGTGGCCCAGAGAGCAGTGGTAGCTCAGTAGAGCAGTGGTGGTCCAGAGAGCAGTGGTAGCTCAGTAGAGCAGTGGTGGCCCAGAGAGCAGTGGTAGCTCAGTAGAGCAGTGGTGGCCCAGAGAGCAGTGGTAGCTCAGTAGAGCAGTGGTGGCCCAGAGAGCAGTGGTAGCTCAGTAGAGCAGTGGTGGCCCAGAGAGCAGTGGTGGCCCAGTGGTAACGGCCCCGACTTACGAGTTGTAGGTCGTGGGTTCGAACCGAGGCAGGCGCTTTACTTTGTGTATATAATTTCATCACCCCTGCTCTCAAAACGGTGAAGAAACTGGCATGTCCTAGAACCAAAAAAATCGAAGACATGTGACATTTACTAATCCGCACTGAGCCCGCGTGGTGGATTACAGTCCACTCCCTCTCGAAGAAAGAAGGCCTGTGTCCCAGCAGTGGGAACGTTATAGGCTGATTATGCTCTTGATATGTAAAAATAATAAGCATATGCATATCAGCTTTCAAGAGAGTATATCGTAAAACAAATCAAAGAACGACTAACGTACCTGTCCTGTACCTGCCGAAGTTAGATTTAATATTTAAACAACAAGCATAACAAAGTAGACTAGATGAAGAAGTAATAACCGAGTAGTCCTTGATAACAAAATAAATAAAAACCGGCCAAGTATGTGTTGGACCTCGCACAATAAAGGGTTCCATAGTTGAAAAGAATTTACCCCAAAAACAAACTTAACATTGTAATCCCACAAAAAAAAAAAAAAAAATATGTGATAAAATTACAAATTAACAATTTTCGGACTTTTTCCTTTACTTGTGCTATGAGACCTTGCTTCTTGCCAAATTTCATGATTCTCAACGGGCCAACGGGTATCCTATAGGTTTTGATTTACTTGCGAGTATCAAAATATGTCGCATAAATGACCGTATTTTTTATTGCGTTGACTTGAAAGCTTAATTTTTTTAGGATTCCAAGGGACCATAGATTTACGTAGATATTTGATATTAATTTCAACTTGATACCACCACGCGTTCCTGAGAAAAAGGGCCTTGACAGACTGACAGACAGACGGACAAAGAAGTGATCCTATATGGGTCCGTTTTTTCCTTTTGAGGTACGGAACCCTAAAAGCTAACATTCTATAGTCCTGAAATCGATTACAATATCAGTAATATATCGAACAACGAATCAAAGTACTAGGCAAGCATGAGAGCGTAGACATCGATCACTGTAGGAACTACGACTAACTGCGCGCGGACAGGGTGACCACGCGTCTCGTCCGCGATCTATCTTCATCTGAGCACTGAGTTGTGTGGCGCTGTGTCCATTGTCTCATCCTCCCACGCGTTCTTTTTAGGGTTCCATACGTCCAAATGAAAAACGGAACCCTTATAGGATCACTCGTGTGTCTGTCTGTCTGTCCGTCTGTGATTAAGTTGAAATTTGATACACATGTGAATTTTTGTGATCCAAACACAACAGAATGAATTTTTAATATGGAGATTTGAATTCACTTTTGGGGAAAACTTAGTAAATTAAAAAAAAGTTTTGCAAACTCTACTGTGTAACATATCAAATAAATGAGCTTACTGTGAGCTCTCAAATATAATATTCTTTTTTTACAATTTTAATAAAATTATTTTCAAGTTATTAAAGAAAATTGACGAAAATTGACCATGCCCTGCCATGACGTGACAGCCGGGACCCACGGAGGGATCTCGATATTATGTAAAGATGGGTCATCCACGGACCAACCTCGGCATACGTAGCTTAACTTGATTGATCAACCCGTGCGGTTGTTATTACTTAGCCACAAGCCCCTCAATGATATTTAAATGATGTTTAAGGCATTATGAAGCTATATTTATCTTGAAAAATATAGACTTGCCTCAACCTGTATAACTTGAAAAATATAACCATTGTTCGATTTTGTCTCCAACTCCGTGACGTGAGACAACGGACTCCCTCCCCAGATTGACTGATAGTCCCATGTAATGGGGGCATTGAGTGATCACGCTCCAATCTGACAAGTTAGTTTTACTCTTTCGGGTCTGATCGATGGACGAAACACATCGTTCAGTTGAGAAGATGGATACGTTATTGATTGACTTTTTTGAGTTACACAGATTGAGATGAATTGGCTGATTGAATGTTTTTTTTTTTGTAATTTTTTTGGAGACATAAAAGAAGCAAAATGGATTGTATTTTACATGACATCGAGGAATGGAGGTTTCCTGATTTTCAGCATAAAAGGATGAACCAATTTTTGAATAATATGACTAATTCAGAAACAACTGGCAAGATTCTGGTGTTCTATACACTTCTGCCTTACCCTCTGGGTTATACGGCGTGATGTTATGTTACGCTTAATATTGAGGTCTTTTTCGAATTTCGAACAGTTTTTGTTTTCCATTTTCACAGAGCAGTGAAGAAAAATTCTATAAAAATACTTAGTCGATGTTTGCATGGACGTAAAAATATCGCGGCGATTTTGTTTCGCGCAGTGGATATTCTTCGCTCTGCTTAGCGCCGAGAGTTGAAAATCCAACAGTGAGTTTTTTCGACGCGCTAGAATGCAGTCTGTTGTTGTTAGGTTGGGTTCTCAATGCTCGGCTCAACAATGAGAGTTGATAATCCAGTGCGCGATAAAATCCCGCCGCGATATTTGGGGTATTCCTCAAAGCGCAACCATCTAAGCGCAACTAAATTATTCCTCTAAGCGCAGCTAAATTATTCCTCAAAGCGCAACCATCTAAGCGCAACTAAATTATTACTCTAAGCGCAACCATCAGTTGGGTTGGACTGTACTTACGTAAGCCTTCCAGACTCGGTGGGACGTGGGATTATTAGGGTGGGGAATACCATGGGACACCTCAAGGCCATTGACCTTGACCTCAGGGTCATTGACCTTAAGGTCAAGGTCAAAATTTCTGAAGTCAAGTTGAGGTTAAAGTCAGGTTGAGTGATCTTAGGAGAAACGTGGATTTTGACTTTCAGAATTTTGACCTTGACCTTAAGGTCAACGACCCTGAGGTCAAGGTCAATGGCCTTGAGGTGTCCCATGGTGTTCCCCCACCCTATTAATCCCATATCCCACCGAGTCTCGAAGGCTTGCGTAAGTACAGTCCAACCCAACTGATGGTTGCGCTTAGAAGAATAATTTAGTTGCGCTTAGATGGTTGCACTTTGTGGAATAATTTAGTTGCGCTTAGATGGTTGCGCTTAAAAACAGTTGCGCTTTGAGGAATACTTCCGATACTTTTACGTCCGTGCGAAAGCAGCTTATGTAACAAAGCATAAGCATAGATTATTTCTAAAACTTTTTGTCACCTAAACAACATTTCTTGATCATAAGACAGGATGATACGATCAGACATTTCTTAACGGAGAAAACAAATGCTTCACCACAAATTCTTTTCCCAAAACTTTACACTCGATTTTAGCAAAAAGCTAATTAAACGAGAACCCAGTTAATAGTATTATCTAACGCAGATATCAACGCACGTAGGACGTAGGCAATGTTGCGGGGAAATATGCAATATCGTCACCACATACCACGTCAAAAAAAAGATGCAGAAATACTCCTCGATGTGCAGACATATCAATTATTGTGACATGTACTTACCTTATGGGAAAGGAATGTGTCCGGCAGATGACTGAAAAAGATAGAGTTAATAGATTGATTATTAGGTTAAGCCTTCAGGATTAGCCAAGGTATCAGAAGAATATTGACTATTTACATGGATTGCCTTACCAGCTAACGCATTTTTAACTGACGAAAAATAAAAAGAAGGAGGTCAATTCGAAACGTATGTTTTTTTTAAAAATTTTTTTTATGTATGACCTCGCATAGATTTTTACAGAGTCGTCCGATTTAAAATAAAATTGTTTTATTCGAGAGGGTATACCTCAAAGTTAGTCCCATATAAAATTAATTTAGTTTGCTTGGGTTAGTTTCTGAGTTAGCTTCAATAATATATATTTTTTTCCCCACTTTTATATGGATGATGTTCTAGTTTCTTTTGCAGGTAGTGGTATTAGAATTTATGTGGAGTAGGTACCACTTTTTTTTCACTTTGTAGTGTTGTTTTTGGAAGTCGGTTGTATTTTTTTGTAAAAAAGTTTTTTTTTAAATATGTACCTGTAGAACTACATTTTTGAATAATCGTCGCATATACGTATATGTCTCAGCCACAGGACAAGACTCACAAACCAAGCTTTTACTTCATTTTGCTAAGTAAAGTAAGCGATTCGTACAAATATGAGCCTTATTCTTATGCACTTAATGTTCATATGTCAAAAAGCAAATGTGGGCAAGCGTTTCATACGAATATGAACATTAAAGTATTTTAAAATAAAGTTCATATTCAGAAGAGACGCTTACTTTATTTAGCGAAGTAAAATTGAAGTGCGGTCTGTAATTCTTGCCCTTAAATCCAGCACCAATCTACCTTCTGTTCTTTATTTTTACAATGTCCCCCTCTCCAATGCTCGGCCCGGGGTATCCTCGTTATTTCAGAGTTATATTCAGTTATTGCTCTGATATAATTTCCCCACATAGTTCCAGGCAATATTGTCAACTATTTAACATTGCTTTTCGTAATTGATTTACGGGCGTAGGCGCTAGGCTAGGGAAGCTATACGCTTATGTGGAAATAGTTAAGGTTTTAAAGTAGTTTTTCATAATCATAACTAATATTATAAAATGCGAAAGTAAGATTGTTTGTTTGTTTGTTACCTTTTCACGCCTAAACCACTGAACCGATCATCCTGAAATTTTGCATATACGTTGTCAGATGATCAGAAACGACCATACACCATTCATCCCGAAAAAAAGTACTGTTCCCGAGGAAAACAACAATAACCTTCTTATGATAATAGAGTGCGCCACGTGTCTTTAGAATTATGATTGAATTATATTATTACAAGCAGAGTACAACCCGAATTGATTGTCAAATTCTAAATTAACGCGGGCGAAACCGCGGGCAAAAGCTAGTTTGAAATAGAAAAACTACGGCAATACGTGTTTTACAGTGATCGATGTCTTCGTTCTCTTGCTTGCCTAGTACCTTTGATTCGTTATTCGATATATTATTGATATTGTCTAAGTCTACAGAATATTAGTTTTTCAAGACCATCTATCGCCGTACACACACTGGGTGGTCTAGCCAGGTTTATTGGTGGTGTAGGTAGGTTTGAACATATTTTCCTATCTTCTACTCCTACATCCTTCGGCCTTGTTATGCAGGGTAAAGAGGAGGGCACTAGACCACACGAACGCTCACACATGATATGGACTGATCAAATTAAATCCGCAATGGGCGATCCCTTGTTTGAGTGCACTTAAAACACCAAACATCGGAGTAGATTGCGAGAAATCGTGACGCGAATCACATCAGCCCCTGGACAATAAACTACATTCAGGGCCTGTTTCACGATGTTCGAATAGCCAGTACTCACCGAATAAATTCAAAAATGGAACAGAATTTGTATGAAATTATCTGCCAAGTAAGTTAATAGGATCTTAATCGTAGGTGGTGAAACAGGCCCAGACCACGACCGCTCTGACAAGAGTGCTACAAAGAAGAAGATTCCTAGATACAATGTTCGATATCTTCGTTCTCGTGCTTGCCTAGTACTTAGGTACTTTGATTCGTTGTTCATTACGCTTGTAATCCCCGAAGGGTTCGGCAGAGGAGTTCCTATAGTACGGTCAGCAGCAGAAGTCGGTTAACACTGCTACTTTTTGACACCATCTAAATTAACACAAAATGATTCGATAAACTGCTCTTTTTCGTTTTTCGTTTAACTTAAAATTTTAAGTAGGGGAAGGTGGGGGAACACCGGATAGTTAAGATAAAGACACAATAAATAAATCACTATGTTATTTATTGAGATAATCAATGTCATACATGTTTAAGTATACCTTAGGCATAACTTAGCCATGAAATTTTTTGAGATCAATCTTAATATCTACAAAATAAAATAATTATAATCAAAAATTATAAATCCGAATTCACCCCATACCTATGGGTCAAACCGGATAGGCATTTTATATTAAAGGGGTGAATACAGATACTAAAAATAATACAAAATATTCAAATTATTCGCAGTTTTTGCATACATAAAATAATAACTCTTGCTCGGAACAACCAATACAACTTTCATGAGCCCATTTAAGACAAGCAGTACATTGGTACCATTCATCTGTGGACTTGGTAGACTCAATAGCAGGGCACTTTCGAAACACTTCATCGTTGGATTTTCCCCCTTTGATCTTCTTTACACGATCTTCTAAGGAACTTTTGGGTACATTGTACGTGTATGACGCTAAAAGATATCCCATTCTACCTTCCATCACCGAATTTATGGCTAAAAGCATATCTGACTCCGACCATTGCAGCCTATTTGACTTTCTCACACATGTTCGTTTCGTGGCATGTTGACGCTCGCACTCTGTAAAAAGTAAAAAAAATATTAATTATTAAAAATAATAAAACAAACGCCCACAATACCTACATATAAATCAATCGGGGTGAAACCGGATAGTCGAAATCACCCCGTCCGCTCGTACCCCACAGGTACCATGTTTGAAATTGTAATAACTAACAGGTTATGTTTACACTCATAGCAACAATAAATACCGTTTTAGAAGGTTAAATATGTATTACTTCTTAAAAAATACAACTGTATATGATAGCACATAGCTAAACTTAATGATAACACTATAAAAAAATCAAAATAGATAACTCACCTATGTTTTTAAATTTCGTTTATAGACGCACGCGCTGAGATGTTACCGTCGCCACCATTTGCAACCGGACTGAGCAAGCGTTCGCGAGTATTTCTCCACTAGCTAGAACGAGACAGCTATACGCGGAGTAATGAAATAGCAACTATCTGTTTTCACCCCCTATCCGGTTTCCCCCCTCATTCCCCTACTTCTGTGCCGATTTGAATTAGATATTTCACTTAATAATTAAGATTAAAAAACTGCAAGTGTTAATCGGCTTTTGTTGCTGACTGTACATCCATATTTCGCAATTTTTTTTTCTAGTCTTGTCCAATTTGTTTCGGTTCAGCATCCCTTCTTCTTCCATACATATATCTTATAGGTCATACCTTTATAAATTATAATATTAAAGGTCAGTACCTTTAAACCAATACTTTTTCCTACAGCCATGCTCTACCAGTTGTGTGGAGTATTAACTGTGAGACAATTATTCTTGTTGAAAATAATGATTATGCAACACACTTGCACAAATTATGACCCCCAGATTTTGAATACACGTAGAAATTATATGGTTTGTACTCAGCACAGGTTTTGCAGCACCAAATTTAGTACTAAATTTTTTAACTTCCTTGGTCCCTACATCTACAATAAACTTAATAAAATTCTTAATATTTATCCACTCAACACAGATCGTTGCAGGAAAAAGGTATCGGAATACCTACAACGTCTTACATATGATGAGACTGAGCAACTTCTAACTGTACCAAGTTAGACAGTAACTAATAAGTAAATAATGTTTAATGTTAGCAAAAATTCTGTACCTAATAAATAAATATACATATATAATTATATACATATTCACTTCATCCGCGTATCTTACTAATTTCATGTGCACACTATAAAAATCACAACCACACTAACAATTAGACACACCCTCTCACACTCACTCATTCACCATATCACATAACACAAAGAGAGGTGCAAACCAACTATAAAACCTTAGACTACTTTATTCCTTTGTTTTGTATAATGCTGGCATTTAAGAACTATATTATTATTATATATTGTAACTCGAGGGGATTGGCGCTGTTAGCCGAAATACAGGTTCCTCCTAGTTCGGCTCCAGATGCTAAAACTTTTTTGTACTTTTGTTTTATTATAGCACTTTACTGTAATTTAATGTAATCTAAGTACTGTTTTCATGAAATAAAGCTTATTATTATTATTTTTTTTTTTTCTTTGGCTTATCTCGGGACCCTGGGGTCCCGGACCTTTGGAAGGCGTACGAGGGGCCGAAGCCAACTCGCAGAGGCCCCTTAGACAATTTCAAATGACGAGGAGGCACCAGCCGACGATTATCCATGTATGCACTATGCTAGTGCACCCAAGGACAACCCCCGGTTGGTGCAGGACTATTGCAGAACATGGAAACAAAACACATTGAGCCTATGGGTTTGGGTGGCTACATGGATTGGGTACCTAGAACTATGGAAGAACTATGTCCCCTGCCTGACCAATGTTATATAATATACACAGATAAATTGGCAGGGGGTGACTTGCACACTCAATAATGGGCCCCCGGAAACGGTCGCTAGCACATAGTGACGTAGCGACAAGGGGCAACATGTCCTGAGGTGCTTGAGGAGTGGAGAGGTATTCCACGGCTCTCAGAACAATCCCAGAGCCCGGAAGATGGTCAAGATCCCTACAAGCACTTACTGGAATACTTCCTTCCTCCGAGCACGTTTGCTCTTGCGAATCTCCACTCAAGCCGGCCAATAAAGGCAAGAATGAGGTAGGAGCTCTGTTCCCGTCAGTGTTCACTCCAGCCGGCCAATAAAGGCAAGCCAGAGGTGGAGAACAAGACTTCTCCCGGGAAATAGGGTCCGTGGGGTCGCTACTGCCCAACAGCTCGCCACATGCTGCCCTGCGGGTTCACGTATCTCTCTTGGTCTGGCTCCTCACCCTAGACCTGTTTCGGCAAAGTAAACTCCACTGGCACAGACCCAGAGTTCGGAGCGCGCAAGCCCCACCACGACGTCAACGTAGAGATACGGCGGTGGGGTTATTATTATTATTATTATTATTATCTATTTGCCGTCACCTTAGTTGTCACCTCCTTTCGAGCTATATCTTTTTAGATTATTTCTTAGGTCCAGTTCTCCAAACCTGGTCCAGGCCATGGTGCGGAGCGAGAGTACATGGGAGGCCGTCACCTCCTTCTGCGAAGCAGTAATGCTCGCGAAGGAGGAGGCAGAACGCGTGAGGGAGAGGCAACAGCCGCGCCCTCGCGTCCCTAGCCGCCGTAGGAGACGCCCTGGGCGGCGGGAATCTATCGCTGATTCCCGGCCACCGTAGGCGCGGGCTTGCGGACGACGAGTAATGGGCAGCTCGCCGTCCAGTAAGGAACAGGCCCGGGTCGACGGCGCGTTGTGCTCCACGCGCGCCTCAAAGAGATGTCAGCAGTGACGGGGTCAATTGGGCCGATGCCGCCGGGGTCGCGGGTAGTTCGAAAGAGATACCGTGGCCCTGGCACGGGCAGTTGAAGGAGCATGGGTGGGTTTTAGTCAGTAAAAGTCTGACACGCCCTCCCGCTCTGCCCAGAGCGGGAGAAGTCATTTGAAAGGTTAACTAACCCGGTACCACTTTTTAGTGGCGTAACGCGTAATAAGAGTTAAAATGTTAATTACTTAACTCCGAAATTACAAACTACATGTATTCATTTAACCCGACTAAACGTGCAAGTGATAATGCAATCGCCAATTTGCTTGCCCCGTTTTTCAATAATAATATTAATAATCACAATATATTAACTATAAACACTATTACTACTATTTACTATTTATTATTTTATATTATTATATTAACTATAAAGTTGCACAATTATATTCGGTTACCCAAAAAAAAAAATTACTCCAGAAAGCGATCCGAAAACCGAGTGTTATTTGAAGTTACTAAGGATACTATAAGCTGTGTAGATCAAACAGGCTCTGAAAAAGCTGAAGCATGAATATTAATCAAAGCATCTTCTTCCAATAAATTCTCTATACATTCCGCGCAGTGCGTGCATCACTATCTTCGTTAAATATTATAAATATTTTATCAGACATGGCTGCTTCTATTAAGACTTGCTCCTATAAGGCTTGGACTATACAGAACGCGGTGTTGTGTCAAATGTCAAACTGACGTATTTTGAATTTTTTGGTTCCTTCAGCTTATAGATAGTTATAGATAGTGCAATCCACGAAGACGCGCCCCACTATTCCTCCTAACCGTTTATAGTATGTGTACAAACTTCCGCCAATGTTTGAGTGTTATTGGTAGGTACACACTAATTACCGTGTACCTAATAACTATAGTGTGTACCGATAACACTCAAATATTGGCGGAAGCTTGCACACATATAATAAAAACGGTTAGGAGAAATAGTGAGGCGCGTCTTCGTGGATTGTGTTGTATATTTTTAACCGACTTTAAAAAAGGAGGAGGAGGCGGACCCGTATGTATGTATGTATGTTTGCTTGTCCGTGATTTTCTCAAAAACTATTGAACCAGTTTTGATGATTCTTTCACTATCGTGAAAGCTTTCAGGAAGGTTTTAGGTTATAATACAATATGTAATTATTCTTATGTACGAAGTTATATGCATATATGTACTGTATCTCCGGCATTTCTACGCCGATTTTTGATGATTCTTCTTTTCGTTCGTCTTGTAATTGTATATTCAACTAAAACTGGAAAAATAAATTTATTTAAAAAAAAGTAAAAACCGACTTCAAAACCAAAAACGAATAAAATAACTTTCATAAAACACTTAACAGCTTCTGAAGTCGGTGTCTTCAATTCTTCAATGCACTTTAGCTTTACACCGACTTCAGAAGCTGTTAAGTGTTTTATGAAAGTTATTTTATTCGTTTTTGGTTTTGGTTTTGAAGTCGGTTTTTAGAATTTTTACAGTAAATTTATTCTTTTTCTGCTGAATCGCGGTGTCAAGTTTCTCCGCGATTGTATGGCCTCTTGTGTATTGTAGCAATCGCCCCGCCTCATCCTCGCTTGCTGCAAGACAAAGCTTTAATTAGATGCATCGTGCACGCGCGGCCGCTGAATATTTCACGTGTTCCAACTATTACTGGGACTACGCACACATAGAATGAGTAATTTGTTCCTGTATTGTAGGAAGATTTGTGTGGTAAATAAAGGATGGAGAAATTATGTGCTAATGTTAGCTGTAGTCCTTCGGTTTATAAAATTAATTGGTTGTTTACGAACTAATAAAAAAATTTGAAGTCTGACTATAAATATAATGATGATGAACAGTATGTTTATTTTGTGTTACTAAGTATATCGTTGTATAGACTACTACATAATCAGCCTATAATGTTCCCACTGCTGGGACACAGGCCTCCTCTCAGGAGAGGGAGTGGGCTGTGTATCCACCACGCGGGCCCAGTGCGACGTTGGTAGATGTCACATGTCTTCGAATTTTTGGTTCTAGGATATACCGGTTTCTTCACGATGTTTTCCTTCACCGTTTTGAGAAAAGTGGTGATGAAATTACGAGTATTTACACTGCTCAAGACTACTTTATTCTCTACTAATTTACTAATCCTAAATAATATATGTATACCTATTATAAATGCAAATGTGAGCTTGTTCGTTTGTTTGTTACGCTTTCACGGCTCAACGGCTGGACCGATTTTGATGAATTTTGGTATGGGGATATTGTGAACCCTGAGGAAGGACATAGGCTACTTTTATTGACTTACCATGCGGGTGAAGCCGCGGGCGGAAGCTAGTTTGTAAATAATTTTAATATGAGTAGAATTTTTCTCTATCTGTATCTATTTTTATACTTACACAGTGGGTATTGCTTGGGTTGGGGGTGTGTGTTTATTAAACACATCTACATGTACCCCTTCCGGGAATTCAGGCATGAAAATAAAACACAGCAGTGTTTATTTCTACGCCACAGCTATTTTTGCTAATCCTACCAAGCTAGGCGCACTCCGCATTTTAAGTACAAGTACGTGGCGAGATCGACTTGTCGCGCTGATTCAGTGTGGGCTGCCGCGCGCCGGCTCACGGTGGGCTGAAAATGAAGCTCCATAGACTTAGCGTCGCTCAAAAATCAAGTACCCAATTTTGAAAAAAGAACGATGCCAGCTTATTCCTTTACTTTTCATAGCACTATTTTATGTAGTGGGACTGTTTTTGATAAAGCTATTATTTAGCAAGTTATTTGCGATTTAATATTTTTTTGTATGAAGCTGGACTGTTTTTTTTTATTGTATTCCTTATTCTTAATCTTCCACCAAATATAACTTTCCGTGTCATAGAAAGCATCATACAAGCTATATTATCACTAAAGCCTGAATCTAGCAAAACTTCGGAACTTTTTAACGACAAATAAAAAAAAAATATAAGCACGTCATTTTTAAGTTACTAACTGCAATGTTATGACCGTTCTTCTACATCCACCTAAGGTCCCCCCTCCCCCACCTACCTATCTACCTACACCTTACCAATGCAACTTACTCTAAACAACTTACAAATGCAATGTAATTTGTTTGTTACTATTATTTCTCTGACTGAATTTAATTATTACTAAGGGTTTAAACTTAATGTACCTACAACTTTGAATTGACCAAATTGCGCGTAGCAAAACAAACAACTTACAACTGTCTGTGCCATCTATTTCTCGGAAAAATTATGACCAACTTTAACTATGGGACCAAATCAGAAATCGCGGAAAAAAAATCAGCTGTTCCATACATTTTAACGGGTTATGCGAACCAAATGTAGGGATCAGCTGTTTTTTTTTCGCGATTTCAGGTTTGGTCTTATAGTAAAAATTGTTTTTAATGATGAACCCTTAAGAGGTTAACGGTGATTAAAATACACATTACCGCGTCTCCCGCGCTTTTTCTGCCGCTCTGATGACGCCCGGTCCCGTCCCGCGCTCAGACTTCGACAAGTGATTCTGCTTAAAGTTACTACTGTATTTATGTTTATTTCAATATACTGTAACGAAACTACTAACCTAATGAAATAAAAGGGGAATAGACACGTAAACAAAATATAATTTAGGAAAATAAAAACCTAACCTAACCTAACCTAACACACACTCTCAGATTTTTAGTAACACATAACCCTCCTTTTGGGCTTCGCTGCAGTCGGTTAAAAAGGAATCTTTGAAATACGGCACCAGGCCAGGCCAGATGTCAAGCCTCGTCAGCTCTGAGGCCTGATAATTCCAAAAACACGGGTCGGTATCTTCAGCACAGAGACCCCGACTCAATCAGTAGATATAGTTTGACTTCTTGACGCAGAAATGTTTCCCTCTCGGAATTCAGGATCGAAAGAAGCGCAAAAGGTTAATGTGTTACTAAAAATCTGAGAGTGTGTGTTAGGTAGGGAGGTGTTTTTTTAAATATAATTTGTATTTTTTATCTTATCTTCCTAAATTATAATTTGTTTACGTGTCTATTCCCCTTTTATTTCATTAGGTTAGTAAATTCGTTAAAACGTGTTGGATCATTTAGCTAATCCATGCGTCAGGTTCGTGAACAAGCGCTGTCAGTGAAGGCTGGGCATACCTTAGCGGCCACGGCTTATTTTAATTTAATTTAAATATTTGAATTGTTTTTTTTAAGGACGCTTTTAACGTTCTGCATCGTTCTCACATGTAAAATTTCAACTTGAATGATGTAACCATTATTTTGTAACCATATCTTGATTTAAAAGAGTGTCCGTGGAGTTTCTTGCCCGTTCTTCTCCATAGGTACCTACTATGCTTTGGAATGGGCGCCTAGCTTCATCTTTCTGACTGACCGACCCCTTGACAATTCAAAAGTGCCTGTAATTGGTTTAATTGAAATAAATGCTTTGAGTTTGAGTTTGATACGTAGTGTGTTTTTGGTGTAAATCGGTATAAATTTATTCACCCCGAACTCCAGCTCGTAAAAGTATACACAGTCATATTATGTTCACACAATAATATCGGCAAATGGGAGAACAGCCGTGTCATTCTGTAAGACCACATTCTAAACTTCGAATCTGAATCCGCTGTGAGTTTCTTGATGGCTTCTAAAAACTCGGTTCTAAAAATTCGGATTTACACTAGCGCTACCCTTGCGAGCGTGTCAGCGAGTTGAACTAAATTCACCGTAAGATTTTGACAGATAAAGTATGAGATGACGTAAGAAGTGGCATTCAGTAAGATAATTCCCCGTCACTTTGACGCTCACTTCGCACTCGAACCCGATTCAAAGTGTCAAATAAAAAGCATCCAGGCCATGGCGAGAGTGCATGGGAATCCGTCACCTCCTTCTGTGAAGCAGTAATGCTCGCGAAGGAGGAGGAGGCGTAACGCGTGAGGGAGAGGCAACCTTTGCACCCTCACGCCCCTGGTCACCGCAGCAGACGCCCTGGGCGTCGGGAATTGATAGCCTATTCCCGGCCACCGTAGGCGCGGGCTTGTGTCCTGCGAGCATTGGGTAGCTCGCCGTCCGGTAAGGACCAGCAGTGCTATTCTGTACAAATCTCACCGTGAAAACCTAGGTGAAGTGAGTTGTCATTCTGCCTGATGCTAGGGATTGACACTATATTATAGCTCACTCCACGCTCACTTCACCCAAGTTTTCACGGTGAGATTTGTACAGAATAGCACTGCTGTTTTACGAGTGAGAGTGAATAGCGATGTGAGATGCGAGTTGTTGTTTGAATTTTACAGAATCGACTTACAGTTCACTTCAAGTTCTCTTCACCTAAGTCCCCACGATGAGATTTTTGCAGAGCAGACCGACATAACAAAATCTCCTCTCATTCCTTACCTCCTTTATCTTCCACCTCCCTAACTAGTCTAATATCTATCCTAGAATACTCTAGACAAATACGATTGTATTTTTCAAAAGGCTGTAGTGTAAAGGCCCCAGTTATTAGGTATGCTGTCGGCGGCCGCGATGGTCCGCCATTTTTCCTCATAAAATATAAATTCCTCTTATAAGTTTGAGTGATCTTCCTGTGGTTATACGTAATTTTACGACGAAAGTTTTGTTAGGGTCGTGTTCTGACTTGGCTATTTTGTTCTGTGGAGAGGTTTTGGTATTAAGAGGTTTTTGATTAAAAAACCAGTAAATTCGATAGCGTAGTGGATGTAATTTTTGATTTTGTTTGTAGAGATAGCAAAATATGAGAAGCAGTAAAATTCATTTTGTTTTATACTCGTAACAATCAGTCTGCCTAGCCTTTTCGAAACTATGTTGGGGTCGGCTTCCAGACTAACCGGATGCAGCTGAATACCAGTATTTTTTAAGGAGCGACTGCCTATCTCTCCACAACCCAATTACTGGGTAATACGATACCCCTTGGTAAGACTTGTTTGTTAGACTTTCGGGCTTCTGACGACCCATAACGACTGTCAAAGATCCACGAATGACAGCCGGGACCAACGGCTTAATGTGTTTTCCGAGGCACGGAGGAGTCTCGGTAAAGATGATCACCCATCCACGAACCAAACCCGGCAAGCGTAGCTTAACGTGATGGATCGACCCGTGCGGCTGTTATTATTTAGACACGGGCTCCTCCTCCTTGTTTTATAACATGACAGTCATTTTAATGTAATTTTTATTGTTGCACGATTGTGTGTTACATTGATAGTTTTGTTTGTATTGTAATTTATAATCTTGCTACAACACGCTGTAGAATGACGGCTTAGACGGTACGGTTGAGTTTTTCAGTATTGCGTTTTTCCCAAGAACTCTGTCGACTTAAAGCTGCAAATACACCTTGGCAAAACGGGGGATTATAGATCCGTCCGATACTCATGAGAGTGCGGTACTACACAGAACATGACTTGCTGAGTCAGCGTCAAAAATATTGAGACGAACAGACTGTTCAAAAAGATCGCAACAACTAAGAAAATTAAACTTTATCTCAACTGGATAAAGTTCCTGTCAGAATGATAGTTGTCGAGTACTGTCTTCATTCTGAAACATTCCTTGTGTCATTGAGTTAATATTTTATTTTCATGGTTGTTTAGCTCATTTTCTGTTCAAAATGAACACAACATGTGTGTGTGTGTGTGTTTTGTGTTCTGTTCGTCCCGATATTATTGACGCTGACTGTACGTCCCAAGTGTCTATCACTTGGGACATACCTACCAGCAAGTGGGACACCACTTTTGAGGATCTCATGAACGCTACTACTACTCTGCTATAAATGTGTTCACTAACTGGGTCCAGCTGTTCTAAAAGGTACAATCGATTCGAAAAGAAGAAGTTTTGAACAGGTTTAAATTTTCATGCCTTCGCCTCCCAATCTGAACAGCCCCTAAGCTGACTACAGTACGCTAATATAGCATACTTGCTAGGGTACCGATGGGTTACTTCATAACTCGTGATTTGGCTCGTTTAATGGGCTTAGTTCAATGTGTTTCCGTGATGTACGCGCATCGCACGTCATAGGCTGAGTGACGGCAACGTTGTATAATACCGTGGTATAGGTGATTTGGTAGGCGTTTGAGGTATTATTTTTAAGTATTTTTGGTGGGGTTCTACTATTTCTTTGCGATAATAGGAACTGGTAAGTAACACATGTAGCCTTTAGGCTAGATGTTGTTTAATGCATTTTTGATGACCCTAATAAATGAGTACTGAAATAATCTACTACTTATCTATCTATATACAAAAATCAAATGCTGTTCGTTTGTCTCGCTAAAACTCGAGAACGGCTGGGCTGATTTGAAAAATTTTTTTTTTGTTTTATTGTCCTCTTTACTCAATCAATCTGCCTAGCCTTTTTACAACTATGTTGGGGTCGGCTTCCAGTCTAACCGGATGCAGCTGAATACCAGTATTTTACATAGAGCGACTGCCTATCTGACCTTCACAACCCATTAACTGGGTAATACGATACCCCTTGGTAAGACTGGTTGTCAGATTTTCGGGCTTCAACTACCCGTAACGACTGTCAAAGATTCACGAATGACAGCCGGGACCAACGGTTTAACGTGCTTTCCGAGGCACGGAGGAGTCTCGGTATGTAAAGATGGTCACCCATCCACGGACCGACCCCGGCAAGCGTAGCTTAACCTGATGGATCGACCCGAGCAGCTGTTAATTCTTTTTTGTTGTGTTTGTAATTGTCAGGACAAGGTTTGTATAACAGATCTTCTAGATCGGAAATTTGGATGGTATTTTTGTACGAAAACAGACAACACACAGCCTAAACCACTGGAGATAGAGACATGAAAACGCCGGGCACGAACAGCTAGTTTAAAACAAAAACAATTATGCAGTAACTGCCGACATTTCGATTACTATTTTAAATTTTATTTTCGGAATTGTTCTTATAATCTTATCTTCAAATATGAAAATTTTGGCAATAATACCTAATTTGACAATTAATATAATCACAGCTGCTTCTCATCCAAACTTTTCCCTCCAACCGACAAACCTACCAACCATAATCATCAAAAGTCAAAATTAATGAATTATACAACATCCGAATTACTTTCGTAAATACTCGGATCGATGGCAAGCCGAGAACAACAGACGGTTCATTGTAGACGCATCTCAATAAGCCGAAAGCCGATTATTCAGTAATTTGCATCGGAGCGGGCACAACCCTATTACCATGTCAAAACCTGCGAACTCAAAGACAGACTGTTTGGCTCCATGTTAGACACCGGATAGTGGGGGGAAGTACTATCTATGGTGTTGTGAATTTGTGGTTTTAATTTTTTGTTGGGGCTATAATAATTGCTATAATTGTCGCGTTTTAGCATGGCAATAGGGGTTATTGCCCTTTCCCCAAATCTCTTCGTAGGGACCCCAACAATAAACTATGTATGGTTTTATGTTATTGGAACATGTTGAAGACAGACTTTATTTTAGTTTGTAGAACAGTTTGTAGATAGAAACAGCAATCAATGACAATGACAATGATGATGATGGGTCAATGACTGCTCTTGCCATGCTAAACCGCGACCACTATAGGAGGTTGTGGCCAAATAAAAGCTGTGTCCGATTGCACTGTGAGAGTTGTACATACACCCGCCGGGGTCGCGGGTAGTTCGAAAGAGATACCGTGGCCCTGGCACGGGCAGCTGAAGGAACATGGGTGGGTTTTAGTCAGTAAAAGTCTGACACGCCCTCCCGCCTCTGCCCAAAGCGGGAGAAGTCATTTGATGATTTCCCATCCACAAAAAAAAAAAAAAAAAAAAAAAAGAGTTGTACATACACCGACTTCCGAAATTAAAGTTATTTTTCACTTTGTAGTATTATTTTGGAAGTCGGTTGTTTTTTTTTGTAAAAAAGTTTTTCACATTGTAGTATTTGTTTAGAAGTCGGTTGCTTTTTTTTTGTAAAAAAGTTTTTTATTTTTCACTTTTTAGTGGGTCAGTCTGTAATTTATCTAAGTTACAATAGCCTAATGTCAACTGCTCATCACCTTTTACAAAATGTTGCTTTTCCCGATACAAAGTTAATTGTTGAGGAGTTCTCCCAGTTAGGAACCAGGAGAACTGGAACTGATGGTGAAGTCATCAGCTCCACTTCAACATATGTATTGTGACGAGCATAAATTGCTTAGGAATAATCGAATCGCAACCCGTGAAATACGTATTATTGAGTAGTTCCGATGGCCATGTGTGGTCTTCCTTATCAGTTCCATTTCACTGAATGGTGCTTTCCAGGAGCAAATGCACGAGTTACTATAAAACATACCCAAATCGCTGTAGGTGTGCCTATAACATTTGAAGGTTCCCCTCGATTTCTCTGAGATGCTATTATCAGATCCTGGTTTCCTCATCATGGTACCACCCTTGGGATATCTGCGTAGCCAACAAAAAAAGAATCGTAAAAATCGGTTCATAAACGACGAAGTTATCAGCGAACACATTAAAAAAAAAAAAATATACGGTCGAATTGAGAAACTTCCTTTTTTTGAAGTCGGTTAAAAATAACCAACAAACAACGTTATGAAAGAAGTACTAAATAAAAACAAAATGCCGAATTAAAGCAGGATGGATTATGATACATATGATGGTGGATGCTCTCGTGTAGGAACCCGCAAAATATACACTTGCTAGGGTCAGTTTTTGCATGGGACAACATTTTTTAATGATTCATCAGTCCGTCACGATCCGTGACAGTCGTAACGGGAAACCAGAAGACAACTCATCAAAATTGTTATTTTCTGTTGTAATTACGCAGATAGTCAGGTAATTTCAAGACAATTGTTTCAGGAGGAAATGAATAGTGAGGTGATTTCAAGACAATTGTTTCAGGAGGAAATTAATAGTGAGGTGATTTCAAGACAATTTTTTCAGGAGGAAATTAATAGTGAGGTGATTTCAAGACAATTGTTTCAGGAGGAAATTAATAGTGAGGTGATTTCAAGACAATTGTTTCAGGAGGAAAGTAATAGTGAGGTGATTTCAAGACAAATGTTTCAGGAGGAAATTAATAGTGAGGTGATTTGAAAACAATTTTTTCAGGAGGAAATTAATAGTGAGGTGATTTCAAGACAATTGTTTCAGGAGGAAATTAATAGTGAGGTGATTTCAAGACAATTGTTTCAGGAGGAAATTAATAGTGAGGTGATTTCAAGACAATTGTTTCAGGAGGAAATTAATAGTGAGGTGATTTCAAGACAAATGTTTCAGGAGGAAATTAATAGTGAGGTGATTTCAAGACAATTTTTTCAGGAGGAAATTAATAGTGAGGTGATTTCAAGACAATTGTTTCAGGAGGAAATTAATAGTGTTTCAAGACAATTGTTTCAGTAGGAAATTAATAGTGAGGTGATTTTAAGACAATTGTTTCAGGAGAAAATTAATAGTGAGGTAATTTCAAGACAATTGTTTCAGGAGGAAATGAATAGTGAGGTGATTTCAAGACAATTGTTTCAGGAGTAAATTAATAGTGAGGTAATTTCAAGACAATTGTTTCAGGAGGAAATTATATCACTATACTATTATACGTCGCACCCCCCGTCCCGCCGTTACCGTGACCGCTACCTTGACCAGGAATAGCGGGACCACCGGGAACTGGGGGCCGTTGTTTTGGCACTTTAATCATTGGAGGTTTATGCCCGTAGTCACCACGCTGGGCATGCGGGTTGGTGACCGCAGAGCCAATCCTTTCGCAACAATGACGCTGCTGCCCGTCATCGCTCTGGAGAATTTAGGTTGGCTTGTTGGATGGT
This sequence comes from Cosmia pyralina, assembly GCA_946251885.1. Taxonomy (NCBI): domain Eukaryota; kingdom Metazoa; phylum Arthropoda; class Insecta; order Lepidoptera; family Noctuidae; genus Cosmia; species Cosmia pyralina. The sequence continues at coordinate 14,650,001 of OX276342.1, read as the reverse complement.
TATACCGTCATCGGTCGGTCGCCAGAGCCTCGTCCGTCTATGGCAGGGTGTACCGCGCGCAGGTGAGGTTGACATTTGGGGAGTCCGGTTGTTGTGTGCTCCCCCTTACACCCCACGTCCTGCGTCCTGCCCGTTATGACATACGGTGCTGAAACGTGGACACTGACGGTCGGGCTGGTCCACAAATTCAAGGTCGCTCAGCGCGCTATGGAGCGGGCTATGCTCGGAGTTTCTTTGAAGGATAAAATCAGGAATGAGTTATCCGGAAAAGAACCGGAGTAACTGACATAGCTTTCAAAGTAAGCAAACTGAAGTGACAGTGGGCTGGCCATGTTTGTCGAAGGACCGATGGCCGGTGGAGCAGACGAGTCCTAGAGTGGAGACCGCGTATCGGTAAGCGTAGTGTGTGACGCCCCCCAGCTAGATGGACCGATGACCTGAAGAAAGTGGCTGGGGCAGACTGGATGCGGAAGACGGAGGACAGGGTATTGTGGCGCAACCTTGGAGAGGCCTATGTCCAGCAGTGGACTGCGATTGGCTGAGTTGATTGATTATACATATTTTAATGAAGGAATTTTCTACGAAGTTCAAATATTTGTAATCTATTGCGCTGGCAGTCTGTCACTAAATGTATGTAAACTATGTTTGCATCATATAAAATGTATAAATGTACATAAGTACAGAATAAATTAATAAATGCTGGAACACACCACAGTGTGTTTCTTTTGTACACCTATATACACGTACTACAACTTGCTTATACAAATAGGTACACTTTATGACGCCTAAAACGTTATACTTACATGCCCTTTCTTGTATTTCAAGTGCCGATGTCTAGACGCATAAATAAGTGAGCGACACATGTAGAAAACTTTGTATCAAACATTTGTATTTTTCATCCAAGCACATGCATTCGTCATATTAAGTTTTGTGCTTTGAAAACATCGATGTTTCGACATGAATAGCAAAGAGAAGGGGAGAACCACTTCATTATTTAGCGGTGCACAGACTCAACAACTCAACTCAAAGCATTTATTTCAATTAACTCCATAGAGGCCAATTGCACCCCATGTGTGCATAAGGAAAAACCCTTTACATAATAGGTATATAAGCTTATATATATTATATAAAAACATAAAAAAACATCATCCGATGGAAAAAAATCATCATAAGTAGATGTGAACCTATGGGGTTCGCAACTAACCCCCGCCACTGGGGGTTTTAGGCTTATAAATTAGTATATGATATTGCCTGAAGAGTTTTAAACAAATTACAGGCACTTTTGAATTGTCAAAGAGTCGGTCAGTTGTCAGAAAGTTGAAGCTAGTTATCCCATTCCAAAACGATCTCTATTTATGGAGAGGAGCGGGCTAGAAACGCCAAGGACAATAAAATGTTTAAATCAAAATGTTACAAAATCCTGGCTATATTAATCTTGTTAAGAAAAATAAAAAAAAATATTTAAAAACAATTCAAAATATAAGATTATTAAGCCCTGGCAGATAAGAGATGACCAGTCTCGACTGACGGCGCCTGTTCATGAACATGACGCGTGGATCAGCACCATCCAGTTCAACCATTTTGTAGGGAATCGAATGATCCAATGAATGTTAAACCTCGCTGCCACCGTTATCATGACAGTCGTCACTGTGGCCGTAACGTGGCGGCCACCAGAAATCGGTCTTCTAGGAAACCGTAACTTAAGAGGATTTTAAATACTTAATCTTTTTGCGTAAAAATACGGAGAAAACGAATTTTCCCAGATATGAGACCTAGCTAGATCGATTTTTCGCCAGTAAACCCCTATATTGCAACTTTCATCGAAATCGTTCGAGCCGATTTCGAGAACGTAATTACAAATATATATATAGGTAGGATATACAAATTTTGCTCGTTTAATAGTATAGGGACACCTTCAGATTAACATTAAGAATAAGAATAAGAATAATATTTATTACACACACAAGATTCATGATAGGTACACAAAAGCAGATGTACAAAACAACAAAACACAGATATCTACATAAATCTACACAGATTATGTAACCCTGTCTCCTAAACTAGGTAGTCCTGTATCTTAAGAGACAGAAAGGCCCTACATCGAATCGTGGTTTAGCTCGGTGTGTAGTGAACTAGCGTTATGGCTGTCTAGTTTGCCGCGCGAGATAGAAGACTCTCACGAGCACCGGAATTTAAACGCACTTCGTTTCAATGTAGATATAAGGCAAAATGCTATACTTAAATCTATTTTTAGCTTAGTACGTTCTTAACATAAGAAGATCTACAGAAGAAGAAATACCTACTGAAGATCAGTAAAAAAAACCATGATACATTTGGGTCAAGTAGGTATCGAAGTTTTGTACGGGACATCTGATAATTTTTTCTCGATTACGATGTTGGTCCCATGGAGGACGTTGTGCAGTTTGAAGGTCTGTACCACACCCTTAAGTTTGACCACACCTTGATACATCCTGTAGATGTATCGATTAATAGCTGCGGTTTTCATAGCTTAAAGTCTAAAAGTCTAACTGAAAGCCTGCCAAATCCCTATCACATTATGTTTCCAACGGCGCGATTTAAAAAAAAATAAAAATGCTTAAAAAATTCTCAAAGTTTCACGTCGAGGATTCCAAGTTGATGCCTAACTTCTGCTGGGGGAGCTTACAGAGGTAACTTTCGGAGCGTTCCGAAAACTCGTCTTTATTCAATACCATACTTTTTGGACTATTAGATATTTATCGGTTTGGGGTTCTTATGGATGTGTTGCTATATCTAGCATATATGGTTTAGCGAAAATGTTGATTTCTGTGGAAGTACAAGGCATGTCTTTTGCTATCATATTTTTGTAGAAATCTTTAAAATGATTGTAAGATATTGAACTGCCTCGTTAGTCTAGTGATTTTGCAATTACTAGACGCTACTGTTGAGCATGAGGTATTGCCTGGGTTTGATTGCAGTTGAAAGATGGTGATTCCAATGTGTTATTGGGGATTTCCATGGGGGATTTCTCAGTAGGAGCTCGGGAGTCTGGATTTGTGCCAGGATGAAGGCGATAGGCTCGCCCCCTCTTAAACATAACTGGCGATATGTACTAAAGGTACTCCTGTACCTACCGTTCGAGGATTACAAAAAAAAAAAAATTAAAAAAAATTGTAAACTAGCGACCCGGCCCTGCTTCGCACCGTTTTTACGACTTGACAAAACATGAAAGTTTCTATATTATTCATAAGTTATTTATACATATAAACTTTCCGGAATAAATTCTCTAAATGATAGTGAAAACCGCATCAAAATCTGTTGCGTAGTTAGGAAGAACAATATAATAGATATAGAATATATCCTTTTTAGCATTGAAATAATAGGAAAAACCATAAATGGTGCATGTTGTGGTTAGCCTATAAGTAATTGTTGCGCTTATAAATGTAAGTACCTACTGTTAGCGAAATTATTTAAACAATTTTGTGTAAACAATAGTTAGCAAATCTAAATAAATAAATAAATTACAGGCGTGATGCTATGATAAGTTGATAGTAAGATATCTTTTAAGAAACCATTTCATTCATATTTACATTACCTTCGACTCGCTAAGAAGACTAAGACGAAGAAAAAGCTAGGCAGATAATGATAAAAAAATACACTGTGTTTATAATATTAGAGGTTTCGATCGACTTTATTTGACTAGAATTTAGAGAGTTTTTTTCTAAAGGCTGATTTGATTGTGACTGTAAAGAATATTGATAATAGGTATTATTAATGAAGATACCACAATGAATTAGCCCGTCACTCGAACGAGCCAAACGTCAATACATTTACGAATACCCATACAAACAAACTGTTTCCACCATTTTGTTAATTTTCCCCGTATTTCTCGTCTCTTTTCACGTATTTTTTCGTCGGCGCTTAGTATCGTGGACCTGACAGTTGCTATCTCTGCCTGTTCCACCATATTGGCGCGACAGTGTTGCCAACTTGTCATTTTTTAATGGAGAAACGAACCGACTGAGTTTACATCGAGTTCTGTTTGTGTTGAGCATTTTATTGGTTTGTTTGTGTTGTCTTGGCTGCGTTTTAAATGGTTGGTGCACACGTGAAAAGTTTCGGGTTTTATTTATTTATTTATTTATTTATTTATTTATTTATTTATTTATATAACAATTGCTTGCTGCACTTACAGTTTACACCAAAGCGCGCAGCGAGCCAACAACATAACATTTAACTAAAAAACTTCATGCAAACATTATACATAAGTTTACTGCTATACATAAATATGTCAACATCTGGCTCCTGAGCAATCAGGGCGTTCAGCAGATTGATCGCCTGTGTTGTGGGAGCATATCGAGCAGTATGGGTACGCGCTGGTGGAGCCGCGAAAAGGCACCGCGAGGCACAGGCGCGCGACCGCCGAAGCCGGTCCGGAGCAAACAGTGAACAGCGAGCTAGAGTAGTCGCGTCATCGATCTTATTATTTAGCAATAAGTAGTAGTGCATCAAAAGCGCACACTTGCGTCTCAGTTCCAACGTATTGATGCCTACCATTCCCGCAACAAACAGAGACGGATATAAATAGGGATAATACCCATATATTTTTTTATACAGGTAGCGAGCAAATTTTCGTTGAACCCTTTCTATCATGAGCTTATACTTTTGCTCATGTGGATCCCATACCAGCGCATTGTATTCAAGTTTGCTACGTACTAACGAATAATAAAGAGTGAGTATAGCATTCCTGTCTTTAAACCTACTTGCCTGTCTCATAACAAAACCAAGTGATTGGAAAGCCTTGCCACAGATATTATTAATGTGCTGATTAAAGGTCATATTCACATCTAAGGTCAGTCCAAGATCCTTTATTTCGTTGACGCGCTCCAGAGGGACACCCGATATGTGGTAGTTATGCTGAATGGGCGCACGCGAACGGGTAAAAGAAATAGTCTTGCACTTAGAAGTGTTAAATTCTAAGTGATTGGCTTCACTCCATTTTACCACCATATCAATATCCCCCTGCAGAGCCTCACAGTCATGCTCGCTATTAATACCCAAGAATAACTTCAGATCATCCGCAAACATCAGACATCGTGCCGTCCTGACGACCTTCGGCAAGTCATTAGCCATAACAATAAACTGTGTAGGCCCCAGGGTACTACCCTGGCTCACACCAGAGCAAGTTATGTAAGGTGCAGATTTATGTCCAGAGACTGAGACAGAGAGAGAGAGATGTTTTTTGTACAGTAAACTATGTAGTTTGCTTGGATAGCTTTTATTGGTCGACATCAATTATTTTGTAAGCAATATCATCTTTTACACAGTCCATCCATCGTTCCTTTGGTCTTCCCCTACTCTTATAGCCATCGACATTCATACTTAAAACTTTCCTCACTACATTTTCCTCATTCTTCCGCATCACAAGCCCGTAGCCACCAAAAACCGATTTCCACACAACGGTATCACTTTCAGACTTCCTCTTATGTACTCATTCCTTATTCTGTCCATTTGTGTAGCACCATAGATGCCTCTTGGTGTTCAGTTTTCATTTTGTGTAAGTAGTCTTAGATCAAGACTATTTACACAAAATAAATCTATTAGTCTCATTGGGATAGAGAGTAAAAAGAAAGGCCTAGTCGTAGGCCTTATCATAGTCGAGGACAGCACAAGAACACGTTTTCTAAAAGCCAATTTATTGAATTTAATCTACTGATGATTTTTTTTTTTGTAGGATATGCTAAATTCCTCACACAGTAAAGCAGGTGTATGTCCAACCTCGACCTACTCGTAAGTTGATGTGGTTGCGTCTGGGTGACTGGGCTAGCATCGCAATACTGCGAAAACCGCAGAGGGCGATGGCCGTCAGAGCTATCAGGGGGTATCGCACGATCTCCTACGAGGCGGCTTGCGCACTGGCCGGATCCCCGCCCTGGGACCTAGAGGCGAGAGCCCTCGCGTCACTGTACCGATGGCGTGAGGAGGCGCGGGCGCGGGGCGGTGAACCGATGCAGCGCGAGGTCGAGCATCGCCGGTCACAGCTCCGCGAGGTCCTGTTGACGGAATGGCGCGACAGGCTTCTGCGCCCTACTGCCGGCCTCGCCACCGTCGAGGCGATCCGACCAGTGCTCGGCGAATGGGTCGGAAGGAGGCACGGCTCCCTGTCGTTTCGAGCGACCCAGGTGCTCTCGGGGCATGGTTGCTTCGGGAAGTACCTGTGTCGCATAAACAGGGAGCCGGACGCTCGGTGCCATCACTGCATCCACTGTCAGGAGGACACGGCGTGGCATACAGTGGCAGAGTGTGCCGCATGGGAGGGGCCGCGCCGTGCCCTCGTGGCAGAGGTCGGAGCCGACCTGTCGCTGCCGGCCGTCGCTCGTTCGATGGTCGGGAGCGCCGAGTCGTGGGATGCGGTGATCTCCTTCTGTGAAACCGTCATTTCGCGGAAGGAGGCTGCGGAAAGGGAGAGGGAGATCGAGACGACTCTCCCGACCCGCAGAAGGCGGCCCGGGCGTCGGCGGAGGGCGGACAACGCCCTCTTCCAGCCCCCGTAAACAGGTCCGGAGGGACGGTGGACTCGGGGACGTCCGCCGGCCCCCATCCAGCTGGACCCGAGGCGGCGGCGCGTAGTGTTCCGCGCGCGCCCCTATTGGACGTTGCGGGGGGAGTCCTGCACCTCACTCCCCTCGCTGGCCTGAGGAGGCCCGCAATTGCGGGCCGGCACTAGCCGGGGATCGTGGAAGGCGCCCAAGTTCCCATGATCCCCGGTCCAGGTGTGGGAAGGGAACACCGGGGTGGTTTTTAGTCAGTAAGAGTCTGACAGACCCCTCCGCTCACCCCAGGGCGGGGGACATCCATGAGGATTTTCCACCCCGGCAACAAAAAAAAAAAAAAAAAAAATGGGTGACTGGGCTGGGCTCTTGTAGGCAAACAATTTACTAAATTAAAACAATGTAAACGGCACAATACATCTGCAAGTCATGACTATTCGACTAACAGTGTTTGCGTGTCGATAGTAGCAATTACAATAATTCAAACGGCAGGGCCTGACCTATCTCTGCGAGTACATTAGCTAATACTGGTTATGTTAATGTTGTCTGTCTGTGTGACGAATGTGGGCCATGGCGGTTTGGGACCGTTGGCCATTGTGTGATGGGCAGTGGAATAACATGGACAATATCGACGGCGGAAATTTCAAATGTCGTAAGAGACATTGAATTTAAATGTCCTTTACGACATTTGCCCATAGTCGATAAGTACAGTTTTTGATTTTTATTAAAATACTAGCTGCGCCCCGCGGTTACCCCCCCGATAGACTGGAATAAAAGTAACTTATTTGTTAATTCGAGGTATAAGCTATCTACATACCAAACTTTTTCCAAATCGGTCCAGCCGTTTGAGCGTGAAGAAGTAACAAAAATAGAAACGCACGCACACTCATAAACTTTCGCCTTTATAATATTAGTGTGATAGCTGAGGCATGTCTAAGTTTTGAGTACCTATAAATGTGCATGATTGTAAGAGTAGGAGAAGACCAAAGAAACGATGGATGGAATGTGTGAAAGATGATATTGCTAGAAAGGGGGTGACTACCGAGATGACGACTAGAAAGGGGGTGACGTTGAAGAAGACATGTTACGCTGACCCCAAATAAATTGGGATAAGGACACGAGAATGATGATGATGGTTATGTTAATTTTATCTGTCTATGTGACGAATGGGGCGCCATGGTAGTTTAGGACTGTTGGCTGTTGTGTGATGGGCAGTGGAATAACACGGACAATATGGTGGTTTCTGCATTGAGTGTCTGTATATCTTAATTTGTTTTTTATTATAAATAAATAGTAAAAAAAAAGAATATTAATCACTCAAACGACAGGGCCTGATCTAACTTTGTGAGTATATTAGCTAATAATGGCTATGTTAATGTTGTCTGTCTGTATGACGAATGTGGGCGCCATGGCGGTTGAGGACTGTTGGCCATTGTGTGATGGGCAGTTGAACTAAATGGACAGGTTACATAGGTCATTAATATAGGCAAGGAAGAGGGAGGGCCCGAACACACTTCCCTGAGGTACACCAAAAGTGACAGGTAGATCATCACTATTATAGTTTCCTATTTTAATCCTCTGGAACCGATCAGATAAGTAGTCCCGACAGAGTTTTAATGGTAGACCCTTGATTCCCATGTAAAGCAGCTTGTTTAGTAGGTTGTGTACAGAGACTGTGTCGAACGCTTTGGCCAGATTAAGGAATATGAAAAGTGCCTTCTTTTTACTTTCAAAACAACAACAAAAAGATAACCAGCGTCGGTACAAGATTTTCCAACCCTAAATCCAAATTGACCCTGTGAAATGAGGTTATTGCGTTCAAGGTATTTGGTAAGCCGTTCATGAGGCGTTCTAATAAATTTGGAAAGAGTGGGCAGAATGGAGATTGACCTATAACTGTTGACACGGCCTCTGTCTCCAGGCTTGCGGATAGGATATATGAGTGATTTTTTCAAAGGTAACGGGAAGGTGCCTGTTTAAAATGCTAAATGTGGAATGATCTTAGTTTAATAAAAAAAACATAAAGTTTGCTGTTATTGTTTCCAAATCGTAACTTTCGTACCACTTTATGGAATTGAATTGGAACAATTTTTTTGTTTAAAGACCTACTTACACATTTAAGGAGATTTGTCACGACAATATGTACTACAATTTGTATATTACTATAAATTGTAAATGATACCGTGTTACTAAGCAAAGTATAGATTTACCAGATATCGGTAAATGCAAATATTGATTTAAATTGTAAACCGGTGGTCAATGCATATTCATTCGACCGTGCAACTGCTAGTTTAATGTAATAGCATATTTTAGTAAACAACAAGCTGTATCTGAATCAGATACTTTGTGTTCAGGCTATCCCCTTTCGTTTTAAAGACGACATTAGGAGAGGATTCACTTTTCTCGTTATTTCAAAAAAGGCTGAATGTTATTATAATTTTTAAAGTACCTACTTGGCTGTAGAACACTTGTATTTCCACTTGCTACTAATTATTTTGTACCACCAAGCAGAATCAGAGTCATTAATTTTCAGCATAACTTTATGTAAAAGTAAGGCCGTTCACGGTCTCCAGCGATGTGACTTGCGACATGCGACGCACCGTCTGTCGCTCCGCAAGTCACGTCGCGGAGGTTCGTGGTATGCTCTAAACAACACAATGATTTGTTTTCAGCATAACTGCGTAAAGCTAAGAGCGATCCCACACGTTGATTTCGTTAACGGTGTATCGTTGCTTCTGCGACGCACGTTAAATATACAGCTTTCCACATCAAAGTATACGCTTCGGTAATATTCGTGTTTCCGAATTAGCACGTCGCACCACTGAGTAATCCGCGTTTGTACTACCGCGCTTTGTAGTACACCTATCATTGTGTTTGTAGGAAGCTTTCTCTCTGCCAGTCTCAGATCGTCATTTGTCACTCAAAAGTTTTGAAAAGTTTTCTGAAATTGCATGCGTTGTTAAACTTGTTAATACAAAATAAGCAAGTAATAAGGTTGTACCAGCTCTATAGTAGATCCATCGCGCGTTCGTATTTCCGAAGATAGACGATGCTTCCCGAAGCGTACATTTTTCTTTGCAATGCTGTATTCTTAAACAGAATGCCACTTGATACTTTGCATCTCTATAGACAGATGAAGTTGTGAAAAGTTTAACAAAACTGTCAAACAACGTATCCGTCCGTGTATCACCAACTAACAAAAAACTTTACTCTTTCATCAAAGTCCAAAAAACTCATGTCCCACTACATTTGACGGAAACATAATATATTGCCACAGTGATTCAACAAATCTGTGTATTACGAGGGAAATCACTTAGCTCATGACAAATAGTGGTAGAGTGACGTCACTGCTTTTAAGATACATAATCATACGGCTCTCGTGGGACTGTGGGTGTCGCGGTTAAATAATGATGGTTGGGTGTAGTTTGAGTTATCATGTTTTTGGGAGATTCGTATAAGTTTTATTATTAAGTGTACGATCGAAGGTTAAGCTACGCTTGCCGCGGTCATTTCGTGGATGGGTGGCCATCCATTAGGTACGTATCGAGGCTTGTTGATAGTGATCGAGAACTTTGCTGTTAGGTTCTGAGAATATTCTTTTGTAAGATCTATTATTCCTATGGTAGTAGGTATGTGTGTATCTGAACATTTTACGAAGTTGACGTCAATATAATCTACTCCACAATTTAAATTCTCCGTAAATTCTCCTGAGCGATAACATTCTCGTGAATATTTCTGAGAATATATATAAATTCTCATTAGTTTTAGTCTTTTTAGGTAAAAATGTTAAATTAGGATTTAGGCATTACGAGTAAAACAAACTTAATGATTTACAAATAGTCAGCTTCAATGAAACGTATAAAAAATAACATTATAGCACAGAAAAATAATTAAAAACAAAATAATAATCAGGATTTCTTTGGATTTTTGGCATTGGCATTATAATTATTGCCTCTTGCCTATCTTAATGCATAAATACATTTGTGGAAGCAATTTTATTAAGTATTGAGTTAATTGGCTACTCAATCAAGCTGCCTAGCCTTGTTCCATCTATTCAGGGGTCGGCTTCCTGTCTAAAGCACTGAATAGTTTGGAAAAGGCTAGGCAGATCGGTGTGTGGCTCTCAAAACAGTGGAGGAAAACATCCTGAGGAAACCGGCATGTCCTAGAACCAAAACTTCGAAAACATGTGACATCCCCAACCCGCACTGGGCCCGCGTGGTAGATTACGGCCCGGCAGAGGAGGAGGCTTGTGTCCCAGCGGTGGAAACGTTATAGGATGATTATGTTCTTACATGCATGGAGCGTCTGCCTATCTGACCTCCACAACCCAGTAACTGGGTAGTACGATCCCCTTGGTATGACTAGTTGTCAGACTTTCGGGCTTCTGACGACCGGTAACGACTGTCAAAGATCCACGAATGACATCCGGGACCAACGGCTTAACGTGCTTTGTGCTTTCCGAGGCACAGCAGAGTCTCGATATGTAAAGATGGTCACCCATCCACGGACCAACAATGGCAAGTGTAGCACCCTGATGGATCAACCCGTGTGGCTGTTTTGTCTTAGCCACGAGCCCCCTAAATGACTACTATACTTTTAAATTTTTAATTCTCTTAGATTCCGAGAATATTATCGATCGGAGAACATTCTCCGTGAGATAATATTTTCTCGACCCATCACTAATAATGTGGTTCATCGGAGTACGAGTATCCCCACCTGACTAAGTTAAATGCTTATAAATAGAGATAGGTATAAAGAAACAAAGGCCTTTGTTGACCAAAGGATAGACTCAAACTACAAATACTCCGGAAATCATCAGCGGATAGACATCTGTGTCAGTTTGCGTCAGTTTAAACCTGTTTTTAATGCGCCTATCTGTATTCTGACGTGATTACTCGTTGCGCGTTTCGGTGGCTATGCGCCTATGATGCTGGCTATTTAGGAAGACGTGTGTGATGCAAATATACATGTATGCATTGTGTTCTGGCTATATTCTCTTGCGACCAGTGATAGTAATATATAGTATAACGTAATGTGTTATTGTAATAACAGCTAGCGACCAGCCCTTGATTCGCATGATTTTTATGACTTGAAAAAACACGTGTCGTTTTGCATCCTCGTCAAATTTAAGGATGTGGTATAGACAATCAAACCGAACAACTTTTTCCATGGCACCAACATCGTAATCGTGAAAAAATTATCAGCCGTCCCATACATTTGCGTCGAAGTTTTCTATGAGACAGTTGAAAATTTTTTTCGCGATTACGATGTTGGTCCCATGGAGAAAGTTGTTCGGTTTGATGTTCTGTATCATACCCTGAAATTTGAGGAGGATGCAAAACGACACGTTGTATGTATGTTTAATATTCATTCAGTTCAATCATTTAATTCGGGAATCATCCATATTGTATTAGTTAGTATTAGAACTTACACATTGCGTTAGTGTTAAAATCAAAATCAAAGTTAAAATTAAACTTAAAATCAAAAACAAAATTCAATTTAAATCAAATCAAAAATAAATCAAAATCAAATCAATTAAATCAAAGTTAAATAAAATTAAATCAAAACTAAATTAAAAATAAACTAAAACATAACCATAACTTATCCTCTGCATAAAATATTAATTTAAATATTATCTTTCCTCAGCACTGGGCCTCCGCGGCTATATCTACGGGACCAGTACATCAGAAAAGGATTGTCTGGCCTCTCCACAATAACCTTCACGATGCTATTTGATTGCTATTAATGTATTGTACACATACACCATCTGCAGTTAGTTCTCTATGATGAATGATGTTGAAAAACGCATCAAAATCCGTTGCGTAGTTTAGAAGAAAAACGGGTCACACACGAAAAGTGACTTTATTTTATGATATGACTAGCTTTTGCCCGCTGCTTCACCCACGTTTATTATACATATAAAGCTTCCTCTTGAATCACTCTATCTATTAAAAAAAACCGCATCTAAATCCGTTTGCGCAGTTTTAAAGATCTAAGCATACATACGAGTAGGGACAGACAGACAGCGGGAAGTGACTTTGTTTTATACTATGTTATGTAGTGATATAGATTATGATAACAGACGAGAGTTTTCGCAAGAGGAAACAGGGCAGCTCGTTCTGTCGTAGAACATAGTATCAGACATTGCGATTTTCAATAGGCAATCGAGGTATCTTTACCTCGATAGCCTAGCCTTGAAAAGCATTGTATGAGGTCTGGGCCCATTTATGATTAACAAAAAGTAAAGAAATGGTCAAAATATTTTATTTTTAGTGTTCCGTACCTCAAGAGGAAAAACGGAACCCTTATAGGATCACTTCGTTGTCCGTCTGTCTCTCTGTCTGTCAAGACACTTATGGTCCCTTGGAGTTCTAAAAAATCAAACTTCTAAGTCAACGTAATAAAAAAATACGGCCATTTATGCGAGATATTTTGATAATCGCAAATAATTAAAAAGCTTTAGGGTACTTCCCGTTGACCTAGAATCATGAAATTTAGCAAGATGCAAAGGTACAAGTACAGGAAAAAGTCCAAAAATTGTTAATTTGTAGGTAATTTTATCACATATTTTTTTTGGATTAGAATGTTAAGTTTGGTTTTGGGATAAAATCAACTACGGAACCCTTCATTGTGCGTGGTCCGACACGCACTTGGCCGTTTTTTTTTAAATAATTATGTTGTAGATTTCCAAGCGGGAATTGGCTGTAACCAAATTTGTACTAAAAAAAACCTTGTACCTACTTACTTGTAATAAAGTGAATCGGTTGTGCTTTCAATTTATCACTTTTTAAGTGACGTCTCTTAATGCGAAGTTAACTCCTTTACGACATTTAAGGAGTTAACGGAAAGTATAAAGAAAGCTTTATACTCCTTCCCACACCGTTTTATTGCAATAACAATGATGTTAACAGTGACAATGTTACACTAACATACTCGTAATGCATAAACAATTAGTTTAACATGTTATGTCTACGGTGCTACGGCGTAGCACCGAGGTCTGTATCGTAGCCCCATCGTAGACCGTTCGTAGAGGCTCGTAGACAATGTTTACGATATTGCTTCTACGTTTGCTACGCTATGCATTGAAATCGACCTCTATTGGATAATCATTGTGTTTTGCATTGAATAAATAAATATTTCTAGTATACTGCATATTCTGTGTCTATTCAGGGCTGGGAGTGTAGGTAAATAATAACATGGAATGCATACTGTTTAAGAATTTTCCTTTAAAATTGTTAATAAATTATAGTTTAAAAACTAAAAAAAACACGCTTTAATACCATTAAACTGAATTAAAAAGTAAAAAAATAATGTTTCAATATAAGAATAAAGTGATTAACGAGAACATTAATGTCATTGTAAAAAAAAGCGTGGGGTGGTTTCGAATTACAGAGTTAGTGTAAGAATGTCGTACAAAGCACCCCACGCTTCTTTTACAATGACATTAATTTTCTCATTACCTAATCACTTTATTCTTATATTGAAAATTTTATTTTTTACTTTTTAGTTTAGTTTAATGGTTTTAAAGCGTGTTTTTTAGTTTTTAGGGTTCCGTACCTCAAAAGGAAAAAACGGAACCCTTATAGGATCACTCGTGTGTCTGTCTGTCCGTCTGTCTGTCTGTCTGTCTTTCTGTATGTCTGTCTGTCCGTCTGTCACAGCCAATTTGCTCCGAATCTAATGGACTGATTAAGTTGAAATTTGGTACTCATATGAATTTCTGTGACGCAAACACGGACGGGTATAGTAATTTTGAATATAGAGGTCACTTTTGGGGGACAAATAAGAAAATTAAAAACAAAGTTTAGCAAACTACACCATGTGGCATGTCAAATGAAAGGGCTTACTATGAGGGTCTCAAATATATATTTTTTTATGATTTTAAAATAAATTGTTTTAAAGTTATTTAAGAAAATAGACGAAAATTGACCATTCCCCCCCCCCCCCCCCTTATCTCCGAAACTACTGAGCCTAAAATTAAAAAAAAAATACAGAAAATAGATCTTTACCTGTAGATTACAGGAAAACCTATAAGAAGTCTGTGGTCTTAAAATAACATGGTAAATCTATCAATATTGTGAGTACAATCTTACATTTACAGTTGGAATGTATGGGAGAACATGTTTTTCAACTACAATGTTAAGTTTGTTCTTAAGATAAATTCATCCCAACTACGGAACCCTTCATTGTGCGTAGTCCGACACGCACTTGGTCAGTTTTTTAAACTATAATTTATTTTTAAATTTTTTAGAAATAAATCGTTAATCCTGATGATCTTGATCAGGATAATTGGACAAATTTTTTAAATTATTGTATTGTCATCAGGCCCTGTTTTGTATGCAAAATTTCTAATTAATCTGACCATTTTAAGTGGGTAAAAATTGAGTTCAAAGATTCCGTTACATACAAACATACATGCATACAAACATACATACAGGTGAAGCTAATAAAAGCGTGTTAAAAAATCGCCAGTATGTGCTATGCAATTCCTTGACCATGGAGCCAGGTAAACCAAACTAGGTAAAATAGGCGGAAGGCACTGTATTACAGTGCTAGTGAGTCAAAAACTATATAAAGCCTCTTCGATGCTTCAGACCCGCTACAGCCTCGTTGAAATATTATATAGGATTTTTTCCCACGGCATGGAATGATGAGATGAGTCAAGGTTCTTATAAAAAGCCTTCTTACAGTAACAGAATTTAAATAAAAATAAATTGAACTCCACTTTCAATAAAAGTCGCTTAGTGGGAATCCATCATTGATCCCCACTGTACCCCACGCTATCACGCTAGAATCGAACTCAAAACAAACGGAGAGACGGCCGGATCAGCGGTGATCGATCGACTTAGCTCGCCCGACAAGGGAACCTCATTCATTCAGCCTGTAGTGCGTTGTGCTATTCTCTAAACGTCACTTCGGAACTCGAAATGTGAATCCATGGTGATTTACTATGGTATATGTGCAATAGTATACCGTGGATTCACTTTTTGAGAATGATTTTCAAGTATTAATCTTGAATGAAGAGCAAAATGTTCGGAGGTATTATAGTAACACTGGCAGGAAAGTTGCCATTGGCTCAGTTGCCAAAAACAAACTTTTGACTTTTCTATAATGTTCACAATATATTGAATGGGGAAGGCAACTGTCAAAATGGCGCTGTCGTAGGTAGTTCCGTGGTAGTTCCGAATACAAGCTAATAATACAAGGCGTGTGGTGGTTTTATTTTATTTTTGCGAAAATGACGCGTTGTTGTGTTCTTAAATACTCCAAAATTGTAGTCCACCGTTTCCCAGGAGACCCTAAAATTAAAAGATTGTGGATTAAAGCTATTCGTAAAGATTTGAAAAAAATTAAACAGATTTCGAAACATCTTGAAGAAAGTTATTACGAGGAAATATTTAAGTTCTTAAATTCTGACACTTTCCATGTCAAATACTTGATGAAAAACATTGAAATAACCGAAAATAACGGAAATAAAAACAAACTCATGGATTCAAAACGAAATGTCAAATGTACTGTAGGCCACAGGGGCCTAGCTATGATCACACCATCTACAATTAGCTTTGCCCGACCTTCCCCATTAACGGTATTTGAAAAAAAAATAAAGCGGCCAAGTGCGAGTCGGACTCGCCCATGAAGGGTTCCGTAGCAGCAAGTTACATATTATAAAAGTTCTTTTAGTTCGTTTGATTGAATGAAAGGTAAATTGCGGTTTACGATTTATGACGTATTAAAAAAAACAACCAACCAACCAAACCAAACCAACCAATTTTCGGTGGAAGTTTGCATGGTAATGTACATCATATATTTTTTTTTAGTTATATCATTCACTTATTTTAAAAGTTATAGGGGGGAGGGGCGGGGGGGGGCGGGGGGACACACATTTTACCACTTTGGAAGAGTCTCTCGCACAAACTATTCAGTTTAGAAAAAAATTATATTAGAAACCTCAATATTATTTTTGAAGACCTATCCATGGATACCCCACACGTATGGGTTAAATGAAAAAAAAATGTTGAGTTTCAGTTCTAAGTATGGCGAACCCCCAAAATTTATTGTTTTTTTTCTATTTTTGTGTGAAAATCTTAATGCGGTTCACAGAATACATCTATTTACCAAGTTTCAACAGTATAGTGCTTATAGTTTCGGAAAAAAGTGGCTGTGACATACGGATGGACAGACAGACAGACAGACAGACATGACGAATCCATAAGGGTTCCGTTTTTGCCATTTGGCTACGGAACCCTAAAAAGAGTTTCGAGTTTCATTCGAATTTTGTGCGGGCACGAGTGAGGAGCCAAGAGAACTTTACAGAATCTATAGATCGCAGGTACCATTTCAAAAACAAACAAAAGAGCATCCATCCAATAACCTTCACTTAATCCGAGCCCACATCCCGACAATCAAAGGAAAGTTTAACACAAAAGAAAGTAAACAGGAGTTCTCATTGGAAGTTAGCTAGTTAGCACCGAAATAGGGGATCGCTGGCCAGCCAATATAACAAAGTTGAGCCAAACTTGTTATTTATCTAATCCTTGGCGGTCTGTGGACAGCGTTGTTGGTATCGCTTTTACTGAATGTGGGCCTCAAAGTGAGAGTTTGTTTTTGTAAAGTTTTAATGGAAAGTTGGTTTTTAAATCTATTTGTTGCGTTGGTTATCGTTGACCACATCAAGTAAGATAGCGGTTTATGCGAAAGCACCAGCGAAGCCCGCGAATTTAAAATTTTCTTACGTTCTTTGCAATTTACAAGTCAGTCAATCTGCCTAGCCTTTTCCCAACTATGTTGGCGTCGGCTTCTAGTCTAACCGGATGCAGCTGAATACTAATATTTTACATGGAGCGACTGCCTGTCTGACCTCCACAACCCAGTAACTGGGTAATACGATACCCCTTGGTAAGACTGGTTGTCAGACTTTCGGGCTTCTGACGACACGTAACGACTGTCCATCCACGAATGACAGCCAGGAACAACGGCTTAACGTACTTTCCGAGGCACGGAGGAGTCTCGGTTTGTAAAGATGGTCACCCATCCCGGAAAGCGTAGCCTTAACCTGACGGATCGACCCGTGAGGCTGTTATCACTTAGCCAAGAGCTCCTCTACCCACGACTTCGTCCGCGTGAAATGTATTCAATAAAATATATCCTATGACTATAACAAAATTGTTTCAATTTGAAACAATTTTCGGAATCGGATCAGTAGTTCCGAAGATGACTCCCTACTACGAACTTACAAACAAATTTTACCTCTTTATAATAATAGTATAGAAAAACGAGTGCCTCTTCTGCATTGTAACTGAACAGCCTACAAGTGCCCATGATTCCATGAAACATACAGGGGGTAGATCACTACACCCGTACTTTATTGCTGCTTGACAAAGGACATTTTATGCACTCATTAGCACATTTTGTTTTGCCATTTGATGTGGCAAAGTTGCCCTGAAAAGGAAGAAAGGAAAACAAAGAGTTTTAGGTGCGTATCCCCGGAAAGTTGCAACCGTTGCCCAAAGTATTTTGTTGGCAATGAGAGCTTGAAATCGCACAATGTTGTTTAATAAGTGGGTACACTAGCGACGATAGGTGAAATAGGACGAAATAATTTGCCTAAGGCAATCAGTATGGAACCAACTCATCATCATCATCAGAGCCTATTGCAGTTCATCACTGCTGGACATAAGCCTCTCCAATTGCACGCCATTCAGCTTGATTCTCGGTAATTCTCATCCAGCTACTACCAGCGATGGCTGGTAGTAGCGACGATCTTCGCAGGATGCTGCGAAGATCGTCGCTCCACCTAGCCTGAGGGCGTCTTACCTTACGTCTGCTGATTCGCGGTCTCCACTCTAGAACACGTCTACCTCAACGGTCGTCGGTTCTATGGCTGATATGGCCGGCACATCAGCTCGCTGGAACCAACTTGCAGTGCTTTAAATGCTGAAAAAAAAATCCTTGTTCAAACTTAGGTAAAGTAAGTGTGTTGCTAGAGACGAGAATAAAGTGAGGCGAATATGAGTTTCGGTACAGAAAAATATTTTTAAAATAATAAATAAGACAAAAATTAGTAGCCCAAGACGAACGAAAAGAAGAATCATCACAAAACCCGCTTAGAAATGTCGAAGATACAGTACACTTATGCATATAAATTCGTACATGAGAATAACTACCTAATGTATTATATACTAAAACCTTCCTAAAAATATGTAGATTACATTAGTGAAAGAATCAACAAAATTGGTTTATTAGTTTTTGAGAAAATCGCGGACAAACAAACACATACATACGGGTCGAATACAGAACCTCCTTTTTCGAAGTCGGTTAAAAAGTCATCCATGCTCGTCTAGAAATATCAAAAATATAAAGTTATATTCCCCAAAAAAAATACAGTTTTATGTCTGTTATAAAAACGAATTCTGTTTTTATTAAAATAAAACTACATACCTGTAAACATAACCTAAAAATAACAAAATTATATACTAACATAACTAAAACTATTAAAAAACTAAAATATGGCGTCGAAAAATTCCTCCGCATCGCTGTCGACTGGTAAAGTACCCAAGAGACTGGCGGCATTGCCACGTTTTATGGCAATGCTAAGCCGCTAAAGAAGAACTAAGAACTACATACCTACATTCATTTCAATATCTCCATGCGCAAAAATAGAGTAATGTGAGTAGAATAACGAGACTGAAAGTTATTTAAACTTAGTTATAATTCACTATAATCCTGTCCCTGAATCCGTCATTATGATCATCAGAGAATTATACCCGATGTCATTTGTAAAAGGGTTTTGCTAACTAATTTATTTAGGAGGAACACAAATCCGGGTAGCTCGCGGTCACATGTGATAATAATCCTTTGGCTAGTAGTTATTCATTGCCATGTTATATGGCACGAGTATTGTACCCCTACTAAATCTATAACATGGAATTAGTATATACTATTCAGGGTGGCAGGGACATTGACGCGAACCTGTTACCATGGATTAAGTACACACAGCAGCAGGTCAACTTACTACAAACTGTCAAATTTTCTCATTCGAATTTGAACTTTTGAGTCAGCATTTTAAGGTTTGAAATAATTTGGAGAAATTTGACAGTTTGGTGTAAGCTGATACACCAAACACTACTACTACTGTTGCCTGTACATTATTTTGAACCCACGCCACGCGTTGAAATTTTTCTTTTTTTAATTTGCTTTTTCATACATTTAGACCGCGTAGTTATTGTACTTTTCTATAAAATAAATAAATAATGTATGAAACAGCAGATTTTTTTACGATACTTTACGAAAAATTTCTACGCTAAGGGGTCTAGAATCATGTGCTGAATTCCCGGTTACAGTTTGCACGGCGATGTCTCTGCCAGTCCTGCCATCCTATATAGTATATTAAATTAAATAAAAAAAAAAAAAAAAAAAATTCATTTATTTCGGAACCAGTCCATATTGTCCATGTATGTGAAATTATAAAATAAATAACATTACAAATACATTAATTAAAATATAACAATTAGACAAAACAAAACATTAAAAAAAGTCACCAATAAAAACATTATAAATCACAATTTTACATCAGTCATCAATTTTTCATCTTAATCTAAATTTAGGTCTGGAACCGGAGTGCTCAACATGCAGCCTGGTCCAGTACCGCATTATTGGGCAATCCAGATCCAGATCCATCCTCCATGCGAACAGCTGAAGGTAGCTGTTGGAACTGCCTCGTACGCGGCGCATCAAGGACACAACTCTCTTGCGAATAATCGCCGCAAAACCATCTATATGTGCGTCCGCAAACATACCCGATGCACTAACAGTAGCGAGGCAGCTTCATCAGCGCCCTAAAGGCATTATTGTAGAGAACACGCAGGGCGTCGTTATATACTTTTCAAGACTGTTCTAACCGTACGTCCATTGGTAATGCAAAATAAACTTTATATCCAACGCTTAAACTTTGTTTCTAGTTACAATTTAAAAGACAGAAAGCAATCCAGATTTATATAAGGTCCTTAATCTGTGATTATGGACCAATTTTGTTACGGACCGTTTAAAGACAGCTTGGAATTAATTTGTTACCTTGCGTAAGGCCTGCTACACACTTAATCGGCAAAGTCGGTTGGTAAAATTTAGATTTTACCGACCGACTTTGCCGATTAAGTGTAACTATGATTAACGTACGTACACAGCGTGAGGCCTTTTTAGAAAACATACTCTTATATTAGTATAAGAGTATGTTTTTTAAAAAGGCCTCACGCTGTGTATGTACGTGTGGCTAAACCGAGCCGGGCGGTAATAATCAAGTGACATGAAAATTAATCATAGGTAAACGACGAGCAGAGTTAGCCGGTCGGAACGAACCGAATGAAAGCCGAATATGTGTAGTAATTGCTTAAGGCCGGTTTTTTTGTTAATCAAATACTGCCGAACCGAATGTGCTGACCCGAACAAGTGTGTAGCATGCTTTAGAGTACCTATCTCAATCACAATCTCTTTAATTTTGACACTTCCTAATATTTATTGCGTTATATTACGAGTACGTTGTTGTACCATTTTCATACAAAACTGTAAACATTGTTGTTTTAAATTGGCTTAGCTAAACTCCGCAGACGTGGGTATCGATATCGACACTATAAAATATTTGATGTTTTTTTTGGGAGGTCAGTGACCGCTGTAAGTATTTTTACTTAAATTACGAGTTGAGAAAAACAAACTCTCTTATGTTTTATTGTGTTAGATATCGTGTCTGCGGAGTATAACTAGCCAATTTAAAATAACCCTGTGTGTATATGTCTCCGTATAATTATGAACTTCGTTAGTTTATAATCTAACTCGTGAGATTGAAAACTGTGGATAAACTGTGTCTGTACCATACTGCTTACAATACAACGTATTAATCTTCGATAGTTTATAATCTATCCATGTCAAACCGTCAAATTGTGAACTGGCATCAAACAAAAGAATGCGACGGAACGCACCTTGCGCGCTGATTCGATCAATTGGTTGAACGTCGTGTCCCGCGGCGCTATCCTTTGGCTGTCATTCTCATTCATTTGCCATTTGCTGTCATTCGTTCGTTTGTCGCCGAACTTAGACGAACAGATGTTTTTGTGGTTTTTAATAGGTTTCATGATGAAAATTACTTAAACTACTCGTATAGAATTACATTTAATAGATAGTAAAATTAAACTACGATTAAAGTGAAGTTTCTGTGATAAATAGATGTTAGTCGCTGAACATACCCTAAGATATATACTGTACGTAACGAACCTATACTTAGAATTGTAATCGTATTCAGTAACCTGACATTTGAAGGGATAAGTTCCTGACAAAAAAATGAAATGAGGTAAAAGAAAGATTTAGCGATACTATCTTGATGTGTTAATAGTTTTCATTGAAACATGTTACAGTCGTTTATGTCAATAAATAACCGATATGTTCTTTAAAAACGAAAATAAAGTTACTGAAAACGATTAAAAGTACAAGTTTACTTATTGATTGATGATTGATTGTTTATTAAAAAAATATATTGACTGACATACTTGATCTCAAACAATTAAATGTGCATTTCCATTATTTGACTCCTGTGTTTGTTTTCACTCTATGGACACAGAACGAGCTACCTCTAAGACCGACCAATCAGGGACGATTCACAATTTTACGAGTGATAAAATCGGATAGATTGTGAACCCTGTCGGTAAGTGCAGGATTCGTTTACAATTTGACGGATTGACATGGATAGATTATAAACTATCGAAAATTAATACGTTATATTATAATCTCACACGACAAATTATAAACTAACGAAGTTCATAAAATTATACGGTGACATATAAACCTTGTATGTAGTATGTTTAAGCAAGCCTTCTCGTCTGATTAATAACATAGACCGCTAATTTCCATAATTAATTCGGTTAAAAAGAAATCCATGTTAAGGCACGTTCGCCTGGAATTCCTAGAATGTAACCATTTCTACGTACTCTGCCAGTAGGTAATACATTTACACTATCTTTTATAGATCAAACAGCAAATATATACTGAGCTAAGCACCGTACAGCGTCCATTTTCCCCTAATGCTTCTTTTATATTAACAGTATTAGTCTGTCTGTCTCAACAATTTCAAAGAGTAGTTTGCTTTTAACTAATTAAAGTCGGTCCGGCAAAATAAGCTGCATCGCGTCATCAAACGAAAGCTTTTCTGTCCGGGTGTCCGGGTGTCCGGCCGTCCACTTTGATAAAAAATACATGTTTCAAGAATGTTTCCAGTATTTTGTTGTTTTTTTGGCTTGCTTTTACTTCATGTGTTGGTATTAACTTGTTTTTATTTAGAAAGAAAGAAAGAAAGACAAAGTGTTTATTGTGACTACCACAGGAAGATGACCAACTAAACTAAAACACAATGATAAAAGTTTAAAAACAAATAAAAAGAAACAAAAATAAATAAAAAAAATAAAGTCCTGTACGAGGCCAAAACGTCCCTATCTCAGCATATTCGTTTCGTTATTTCGTTTTTAATGTGATTTTTTCTGTGAAATTTATTCAATTATGGTAGGGTGTTTTATCCCACAAAGGTCTTACGCCTAACTAGAGTTTGACAGGTTCTCAACTTCAAATTCTCAATTCAGAAACCGAGTGTAAGACTTAAGCTCCTTCAGATCAACCTTAAGGCATCGAAGCGTGGTTTAGCTGGGTTTGTAAGTGAAATGGCGTTATGGCCGTCTAGTTTGTCTCGCGAGATAAAAGACTCACGCGCACCGGAATTTAAACGCGCTTCGTTTAAATGTAGATTTATGACGAAATGCTATACTTAAATAAATTTTTAGCTTAGTAAATTCTTAACATATTTAAATACCTTCGATTTAAAGCAAATTTTGTTGCACATTAAGGAACTGTTTACGTATAATCGTATAAAACGGTAAATAGACGGTGCTACTTTGGATTTTTTTTCTATCGAAAAAATCATAATTTTTCGGTTTTAGTACAGAAGTAGATAATATAATTAAATAACACATGGAAAATTCAAATGATTTGCCCACATACATTTGGTTTTACAGGAATTTTAAAAATACAAAATTATCGATATATCCCATTAAGACGCAGGTACTCGTATATGCCAACGGCCTTGAGTGCTTAGCTTGCGTTGCGTGTTCTGTGCTGAGCTCAAGCAACGCGTCGTACATCAATGAGGGCTGTCCCAAATTAGACGCATGATTAATTTATTATACATAAAATAAAAGATATTATAATTAAAACACGTATACAAAAAGATAAATAATTAAATTATCTTTAAAACTGTGAAGATTTCATAAAAATTAGCTTGATAGTTTTTGCGTGATTCTCAGTTTTTTATCCGCGTTAGACATAACTTTACAGATTAATTACATTATGTAATATAATTATAATCTAAAATATACACCTAATAAGTTATTAAAAAAATGCTCTAATTCATCATATATTTTTTCCAAATCAGTGATACTACTCGTTTAGACGTGATCTTCAGTTTAAAATCATTAAAAGTCGTTTATCGTCGTCACGTCAACTTAACGAAATCTCTATCCGAAATTTTATGACCCTCTTCTAAACATTGTTACCAAGTGCACTCAATATTCTCATTTCGTAGTTGTAATATCTGGCTGTACGTTATTGGAACTGCATTTGCAAGATGATTTTGCAGTATTTAAGCGTTGGCAGCCTTCCAAGAGATAGCAACGGTACACTTTCAAATATTTAGACAATATCTGTAGTATTAGATGTTTGGGTAATATGGATAAGATGAGTTTTCGTTGGAATTGGAAATAAGCAAATAATCGGGGTTTTGCTGCATTTGTTTGTTAGATAATGTCAAAGCTGTTTTGTGCTCGGACTTTTAATTAGCTGCAGTAAAATGACACTTCCTAACTGTCATTTCGTTAAAAAAAATCTCATTTGATAGCGAAATGACAGTAGAAGTGTAATTTTACTGCAGCTGATTAAAAGTCCGACCACAGATAATAAACTCACTTTGTGACAATTGTAGTAAGTGAGATTTCTAGTTAGTTTTGTTCAAAATACATGTATCCTGCCTCGTAGGTGTAGTGGTTGCAAGCACTGCTGCTGGGCATGAGGTCCTGAGTTCGATGCGCAGGTTTGACAACTTGTTATTCAGTTTTTCTATCTGGAATTTCTCAGTAGCAGTCCGGAGTCTGGATTGGTTCCCGGTTGGTGGCAATAGTCTCACCCCCTATTGCATGGGACTTCAACTATCTGGCTAAATGGTAGTATACTTTGGGGAGTACAGGCGTGTTATTAAATGTGTTATTGAGTTTGAGTTTGACAGCATTGACAGCTCACTTCAAACTCAATCCACCGCCTGGTCATGGTCTATCTCTGTGCCCAATTTCATCCAAATCCGTTCAGTCGTTAATGCGTGAAAATGTAACAGACAGGCAGGCAGAGGAACAGGCAGACACGAGTTTCTTTCACATTTATTATGTTAGTACATTCAGCAACAAAAGTCGATTAACACTTGAGTTTTCTAAATCTTAATTATTGAGAAAAATACTTCATTAAAATCTGAACAAATGTAAATTTTGAAAGAAAATTAACTCTTATCTAATAAATGAAATGCTAAAAAGCATGTTACCATATCATTTTGTGTTATTAAAAAGTAGCAGTGTTAACCGACTTCTGTGGCTGTATGCAGTATACAAATCCATTTCTTTTTCGAATTTTAGTGGTCGTCTACTGCTGAGAGAGTTGTCCCGGGTTAGATGCGCAGGTCGGACAAAATATTTTTGGGAGATTTTCTCGAAAGCGTCCGGTGTCTTGATTTTTTAGCCCAATTAAAGACACGTTCCCTTACATGGGATTTTATAATACATGGCAGCTAGAGCAACTAATGTAGAGGCACTTTTCACCTCTCCCAGTGGCTAGTGCCTACCCAGAGCAGTGGTGGCTCAGTGGTAACGGCTGCCACTTACGATTTGTGGATTGTGAGTTCGAACCCCGACAGGCGCTTTACTTTGTGTAAATAATTTCATCACACTGCACTTAAAACGGTAAAGGAAGACATACTGAGGAAACCATGTCTTAGAAACAAAAATTCAAAGATAAGTGACATCTACCAACCCGCACTGGGCCGGCGTGGTAGATTACAGCCCACTCCCTCTCAAAGAGAGGAGGCCTGTGTCCCAGCAGTGGGAACATTATAGGCTGATTATGCAGTGCCTACCCAGGCCTACTAGAAATATAGGTGTGATCTTATTCAAGATTAAGCAACGCTTGCTAAGGTCGGTCCGTGGATGGGTCCACTACATACCGAGATCCCTCCGTGCCTCGAATAGCACGTTAAGCCGTTGGTTCCTGCTGTCATTTTTAGATCTTTGACAGTCGTTACGGGTAGTCAGAAGCCGGAAAGTCTGACAACCAGTCTTACCAAGGGGTATCATAGGTATTAACCGGTAACTGGGTTATGGAGGTCAGATATGCAGTTGCTCCTTGTAAAATACTGGTATTCAGCTGCATCCAGTTAGAAAGGAAGCCGACCCCAGGGAAAAGGCTAGGCTGATTGATTTTTTCTACAACCTCATGGTTCACTATGACACGACCGATCAATAGAAGATTCAATCAGTACATATATGTACAGCTAATATTAGTTCCAATACTATAATGGCAAAGCTGTTAGTATATTACTTGCCTTTGATACATACAATGCATCGAGTTTGAATGTAAGGTCGAATAGTGTAGGATGTAAGTATCTGTGTTTGTATACGTTGCTAAGGTGAATTTTGGGTAGACTTTGGAGGTTCCATCTAGATTTCTAGATATTGCGTTTGAAGAGAAATTGGACATAATATGTGGGGTAGTATTTTTGGTGAGAAATTAGTTAACTAATAAAAAACATGCCATAAAACTTTTTTACAAAAAAATACAATCGACTTCCAAAAACAACACTACAAAGTGAAAAATAACTTTAATTTCGGAAGTCGGTGTCTAGTTAAATGTATTTTCGTTTTTTGCCACCGACTTCCGAAATTAAAGTTATTTTTCACTTTGTAGTGTTGTTTTTGGAAGTCGGTTGTATTTTTTTGTAAAAAAGTTTTTATTTTTCACTTTTTAGTTGTGTACTTACCCCACACAAATTCTAATACCACTATCTGCAAAACAAACTAGAACAGCATCCATATAAAAGTGGGAAAAAATACGTATTATTGAAGCTAACTCAAAAACTACCCAAGCAAAGTTAATCAATTTTGTATGGGACCAACTGTGATGTATCTCGAATAAAACAAAAAAAATCCAAATCGGTCCAGCCATCTTCGAGTAATTGGGGAAGATACATAAAAAAAAAGGTTCCGACGAATTGAGAACCTCCTCCTTTTTGAAGTCGGTTAAAAATGGGGAAGGTCGGGCAAAGCTAATAATTGTAAATGGCGTGATCATAGTTAATTCAAGAGTTTGGTTTTATTTCACTATTTCGTTATTTTTGGTTATTTCAATATTTTTAATCAAGTGTTTGTCATGGAAAGTGTCGGAAATTAAAACCTATTTCCTCGTAATCCCTTTCTTCATAATGTTTCGAAATCAGTTTAATTTTTTTAAAATCTTTACGAAAAGCTTAAATCCACAATCTTCTAATTTTAGGCTTTGTCGGGGAGTGGTGGACTCCAATTTCGGAGTATCTATTTAAGAACACAACAACGCGTCATTTTCGCAAAAATAAAATAAAACCACCTCACGCCTTGTATTATTAGCTTGTGTTGGGAACTAGCTACGACAGTGCCATTTTGACAGTTGCCTTCCCCATTCATAAACTATGTGTTATAATTTCGACATCCTATTTTTAAACTATGACGTACGAACAATTAGCTCCTATTTACTTTGATTATTTTAAAATATTCACGTTTTATTAAATTACTGTGCCCGACATATGAACTTTGTAACTATTATGAAGATCTAGTAAAACACATGACAATGTGAATTAATGCATTATAGAATTGAATTGATTTTGCCAGATTTCTATAATTATCGTACTCAGTATGAACCGCTACGTGTCTCTAACAAAACTGTAGCGAAGTAGATTCTATCATCATAGTTGGTAATATCAATCAATCTGCCTAGCCTTTTCCTAACTATGTTGGGGTCGGCTTCCAGTCTAAACGGATGCAGCTGAATACCAGTATTTTGGAGCACATTACATGGAGCGACTGCCTATCTGACCTCCACAACCCAATTACTGGGTAATATGATACCCCTTGGTAAGACTTTGTCAGACTTTCGGGCTTAACGTATTTTCCGAGGCACGGAGGAGTCTCGGTATGTAAAGATGGTCACCCATCCACGGACCAACCCCGGCAAGCGTAGCTTAACCTGATGGATTGACTCGTACGGCTGTTTTTACTTAGCCACGAGCTCCACGAGTTGGTAATATACAGGGTCAAATTAAATTAGGCTGACGTGATCGATATCTAAACATGATCAAACAAAAATAAATTTTGATGACGTATTTTGTGGGGTCGTCAACCGCAGTTAGTGTAGTCACTTGAAATATCAGTTTCAAAAATCATTTTTTTTTTGTGTAAACTTCACAGACGTGATGGGTATTACATTAAACTAAATAAAACAGATTTTCTCAACTCATAAACTCTCAATTAACAATAATACAAGCGGTCTTTGACCCCCCCCCCTCCAAAAAAAAAAACATCAAATATTTTTGTTTTTATTTTATCGTGTTTAGTTTCGCTAGCTAACTTAACCCTGTATAACGATTCGTTTTATCTTAGACGAACCGGCGCTGTTAATAATAAATAACCTCATAAATAACTTTTACACTGTAAACACAAATCGAATAACGTCGTTAGCTTTTCAGATGCCATTTAAGGCATGCACTTCCACGTACATTTTCTATCGCGTTGAATACTTGACATCATAACCTTTGCTCTAGGGCAGGGGTGTCAAACCTTTTAGTTTTCATCGTCTCGTCTATGCTTTAATGTGTTTACGGTATGGTTTTACTCGTACCATTTTTTACTGTAGTTTTTTCCTGCGTCTAAGAGCCTATTGCTAACCCGGAATTTTAATCTTGATACCACAACCTTGTGGAAGGGCTTGTTTATAGGCGTAGCCACTTTTTAACTGCAGCTGTCGCCTGGCCTGTCATTCAGTCTATTTGACTCTCCTACCTAAAGATTACTCAGTGATCTAGCTAGAAGAGAAGCGCTTGGCGCT
Organism: Cosmia pyralina; assembly: GCA_946251885.1. Taxonomy (NCBI): domain Eukaryota; kingdom Metazoa; phylum Arthropoda; class Insecta; order Lepidoptera; family Noctuidae; genus Cosmia; species Cosmia pyralina. The sequence goes on along the minus strand of OX276342.1, from coordinate 14,621,271 downwards.
TTACCCAACGATTCGTGTGTGGGGTACACTGTAACTACATGTAATTAATATTGCATAGGTAGTCAGCAACAAAAGTCGATAAACACTTGTGTTTTCTAAATCTTATTTATTCAGAAAAGTACTTCATTAAAATCGGAACAGATGTAAATTTTAAAGAAAATTAATTCTTATCTAATAAATGAAATGCTAAAAAGCAGGATATCGTATCATTTTGTGTTAATTTAGATGATGTCAAAAAGTAACAGTGTTAACCGACTTTTGTTGCTGACCGTACTATAAAAGTCCCTCACATTTACGTGCCTAAATAAATTATTATATTACTTATCTGTCACAAAAGTAAAACGTTCCACTATCATTTCAGTAAAAAACATATCACATGGTTGTCAGTTCTTGATTGTTTGGTGTTTGTTGTTGTTTGATTAACGAGTACCTATTTGTCAAACATTTCAATCTGTTTTGCCGCAAAGATCTGCCTGCAATTTATGGCAAGCGTCCCTACGTTTACCAGCCCTGTTCAATGTGATCGTGTAGCGAGATGTTCGCACTTGCTTCAAAATGGCGGCCAAGATAAGATAGGAGGAGTGTTAAGTGAAAATATTCGTTCACCACCATAGCCACTTTATGATATTTATTAACGTTTTATGGTGTTTTAAGCCGTTTTAGGATAACCATGGTGGTTTGGTAAGAAAATCGATGGTTATAGACTGTTGCAACTTTTAAGTATTGTACAATTTAGAATGCGTACTTTGAAAATTTTTTAATGTTATGTAATCCTTCCGTAAAACATGCATATTTACGGTTTTTCTAACAAACATGTTTCGGGAGAGTCCCTCTAGTTTCAGACTCAAACGGAGCTCTTCATCATCATTATTGTCATTAGCGTATAGCAGTCCACTGCTGGACATAGGGCTCTCCTAGTTCACGCCATTCAACTCGATTTCCGGCAACTCTGAAGATCGTTGCTCCACCTAGCCTGAGGGCGTCCTGCCTTAGGTACGTTTGCCGATTCGCGGTCTCCACTCAAGAACACGTCTACCCCAACGGTCATCAGAGCCCTTATCGTGATCTAATTACGAATTATTCGACAGAAACATATACAACATTAGTTTTTAACCAACTTTTTTTTTTTTTTTTTTTTTGTATGTTTGTTACCTCAGAACTCCGTCATTTAGGAACCGATTTGGAAAATTCTTTTTTTATTTGAAATTATTTGAAATTATATACTTCCAGATTGGTCCCATTTTTTATCAAAATCTAGTTCTGATGATGGGATCCATGAGGAATTGAGAGAACTCCTCAAAAATTATACAGGGTGTCCAAGAACCTGGCGTCCAACTGGATACCCACGATGCCCCAAGTTCTAACAGTACTCAGAAAAATATTTTAAAAAATCCACCCCATGTACTTACAGAATTATACTGATTTCAAAAAAAAAGGGGAAATGAGCACCCTGTGACATACTTTTGAATGCTGTGACTGCTAATGCTGATAATTTCGATATTTCTTGGAGGTTTTGTAATCTAGGGTATTGCTGTGTCTAAATAGAATGTAAAAATAATGTACTTATTGTACCATTTTAAAATAAAATATTATTTTAACTAAAGGTGATATGGAAAACTATTGAATTTCGCAACTTTGACCGACTGTAGTGTAAAAAAAATGTACCAAAATAGTATGGCAAGTGACGTCAAATTTTGACGCGTTTATTCCTCTTTTTAAAAAGGTATAATACTTACACATTAATTTGAAAAAAAAAATTTTTGATAATATTTTTACTCAACAACCCAATTTTTACGATGTCTAACAGAATTCTTAGAAAGAAAAATTTACGACGAATTGAATCTAACCTCTAAAGAATTACTATTGTATGCTCATAAAAATAACAACAGGCCTCTCAAAAAACAGGTTAGACCGTAAGGGACGGTATGTGCATGCATCTCACCATAGTGATTCGTTATTACAACAGGAGGGAGCAAGACAGAAACTATCTTTGCGGTTTGCTGGTTCTTCTTTATGGTACCCCATTATTCAGGTAAGAGTGAGGGAGAAAAAGGTTAGAGGTGCGAGTGAGATAGATAGTGACGCTATCTGGGATCGTGCTATTTAGGATAACAGTACGGTCAGTACGCGTCACTGCCTCCTGCCGTTACTACGCACCTCTCTCTTATTGTTACCATTGATCACGTACTACGATTTAAAGCTTTGTTTATTGGACTCGATTACTCTTTGCCACGAACTTTGACTTTGAAACGAACTCTTTACGACGACCTTTGCCTGTGTTTGGACAGTTTGTGTTTTGTGTGTGCTACCATGGCGACCTACACTCCGCAAGAATACGCAAATATGCACTACATTTATGGAGAATGTAGAGGTAATGGACGAGCTGCAGCGAGACTTTACAGAGAAAGGTATCCGAGGGCTACGCAATATCCCGACCATCGAGTTTTCATTAATGTGCACAGATCACTATGTGACGGGCGGTTCCCCAATCAAGTAGCTGGTGAAGGACGACCCGTAAATGACTTCATACGCGATGAAGTTTTAGAGGCGGTGTCGGCAAATCCAAGCATCTCTGTGCGAGGAATAGAAGCTGATACGGGGATACCGAAGAGCACAGCACACAGTATTCTCCAAAAAGAAGAATATCATCCGTACCACGTACAGCGAGTGCAAAGTCCTCGAGTTTTACCTCGAGACTATCCGAGCCGAGTCGCGTTTTGTGAAACAATCCTGCAAAAACATCGAGAAGACGAAAACTTTATCGACAAAATTTTGTGGTCAGATGAATCAACATTTAAGAAGGATGGCTACATGAACCTACACAACTTGCACGAGTGGCATGTGGAAAATCCGCACTTGATGCGAGAAGATAGATCCCAGTACCGGTTCAAAGTGAACATGTGGACCGGTATTCTCTGTGGGAATATTATTGGTCCATTTGAGATGCCCGAGAATTTGACTGGCGAATCATATTTAAATTTTCTTCAAAATGATTTGCCAAACTTACTAGAAGAGACCCCACCAGATATGTGGTTCCAACACGACGGCTGTCCAGCACATTTTCGCGTATCCGTTAGAGAGTTTTTGGACGAGCAATACCCGAACAGGTGGATTGGGCGATCAGGAACAATCCCGTGGCCAGCCCGCTCACCTGACTTAAATCCGCTGGATTTTTTTTTCTGGGGAACTATGAAGGAGCTCGTTTATGCGAAGCCCATTAATGACATCGCTGACCTTCGTGAGAAGATAACACAAGCAGTGCAGGTGATACGTCAAAAAAGTTACTCGCGAAACATAAAGCGGTCCTTTTTAAGGAGAGTGAGAGCTTGTATTGCCGCGGGTGGTCAACATTTTGAACATTTATTGTAATAAAATATCTTTAAACTAACATTCTTTGCTTTTATTCTACTGGGAACCCATCTACCTGTGTGTATTTCCTTCTTGCTCACTCTTGGAACCGAAGTAAATAATAGTAGTAACATAACAGTTTCTAAGATAAGAAAGGGTCCGACAGTTACCGTTAGTAGGTAGGCACTTCGTAAAAATTGGGTTGTTGAGTAAAAATATTATCAAATTTTTTTTTTTCAAATTAATGTGTAAGTATTATACCTTTTTAAAAAGAGGAATAAACGCGTCAAAATTTGACGTCACTTGCCATACTATTTTGGTACATTTTTTTTACACTACAGTCGGTCAAAGTTGCGAAATTCAATAGTTTTCCATATCACCTTTAGTTAAAATAATATTTTATTTTAAAATGGTACAATAAGTACTTTATTTTTACATTCTATTTAGACACAGCAATACCCTAGATTACAAAACCTCCAAGAAATATCGAAATTATCAGCATTAGCAGTCACAGCATTCAAAAGTATGTCACAGGGTGCTCATTTCCCCTTTTTTTTTGAAATCAGTATAATTCTGTAAGTACATGGGGTGGATTTTTTAAAATATTTTTCTGAGTACTGTTAGAACTTGGGGCATCGTGGGAATCCAGTTGGACGCCAGGTTCTTGGACACCCTGTATATATGATTTTATGTTTTTTATTATTTTTTATATAGCGATTTTGGTATTTACATCAACAAATCAAGCATTTGCATTCAGTAAGTAGCATCTGGTGAAGTGGAACTGATGAAGAAGACCACAGATGGCCACGGGAACTTCTCAATGATAATAAGTATTTCACGGGTGGCGATAAGATATCTCGATTAAGACAGTTAAGCGACTATGACGAAGCTTTAAATAAATGGTTCTGATGAAAATGGTACCAACGAACCGATCTGATGAAGAAGCCGGAAGGTAGGCACCGGAACTCAGTAACAAAACAATGTATTGTAGCCGCGTTTGGGCTTATTGGAATTGTCATGAGGTGCACTTTGGCTATAAATGATTTTAATGGTAATTATATGCCGCTTCAAATTGCGCTACTTGAGTTGTATGTTATGTGTGGCCTCGATTGTCAGAAGTCAGATTTCGTAGCCTCGTTATCTCTGTCAACATAAAACTACGCCTTCCAAACTTCTGACACGGCTTAGAGCGACGTATATTTGCCTTTTGCAAAGTTTTTATTTGAGACGGTCGCATATAAATATCTTCAAGTTCTGATGAGTGGCTTTTGAGTTAGCTTTAATCATTTAATACGTATTTTTCCCACATAGTCTATGTGAATGCTGCTCTAATTTATTTTGCAGAGTGGTATTCGATGTATGGGGTAGGCACCACTAAAGAGTGAAAAATAAAAACTTTTTACAAAAAATACAACCCACTCCCAAAAAAAACACTACAAAGTGAAAAATAACTTTAATTTCGGAAGTCGGTGGCAAAACATGAAACTAAAAAAAAACCAAAGACACCGACTTCCGAAATTAAAGTTATTTTTCACTTTGTAGTGTTTTTTTTGGGAGTCTGTGTATTTTTTTGTAAAAAGTTTTTATTTTTTAGTATATGCGAAACCCGAAACACGTTTTTAGTATTTTTATGTAAAGAATCTATGTACAAAATTTCAAAACTGTGTCATGAAAAATCACAAAGTTATAAGCTTGTTGTCCGTACAAAAACATGATCACCACGTGGCGCCCGCTGTGCGCCCGTGCCTAGTGCCGCTATGACTTGCCGTGACTATGTTCGTCGCTCGGTGTCTATATTGTAACGTTTTTTAAAGATTTTTGGGGAAAAATATAACACGGTATAAAAATTATTGGAATCGATTCAGTTATTTATTCTGAACAAACTATATTCAGGTTTTGCATATACTAAAAATAATGTTGTATACGCCGTAAAGTAAAGCATCACAATATCAGTCTGAGAGATAGTCAAATTATATTTATTTTGATTCTGTTAATAATAATTAAATACTTAACATTAATAAGAAGCCAGCCACATATAATTTCTACCAACATTTAATAATTATGAATCCAAGTTATCTCAGAACAATAATTAAAGATAATTCTAGAGAGTATATTATTTCGATAATTGCACAAAATAATGATGCTACTAAGGGCCATGTTTGGTATAATTAAGATCCTAATTCTTGGGTATTATCATATAAAGCTGTTACATACATTGTTCTTGAATACGAACGTGTGCATATGTAACATAATTATATAACAAATATATGTATGTCTGCTTAGCCTTTCATCAATGTTGGAGTCAGCTTCCAGCCTAACCGGATGCAGCTGAATACCAGTATTTTACACGGAGCGACTGCATATCTGACCTCCATAACCCAGTTACTGGTTAATACGATACCCATTGGTAAGACTGGTTGTCAGATTTTCGTGCTTCAACTACCCGTAACGACTATCAAAGATCTACGAATGACAGCCGGGACCAACGGCTTAACGTGCTTTCCGAGGCACGGAGGAGTCTCGGTATGTAAAGATAGTCACCCATCCACGGACCGACGACGGCGGCAAGAGTAACTTACGAATAGCCTGATCGATCGACGCGTGCGACTGTTATTACTTAGCCACGAGCCACTCGGGTATACAATATCAATACTTAAAATAAAGTCGCTTCCGTGGCTGTCTGTGTGACTGCGTTGTTCTTCTAAACTAGTTTAGGCAACAAATTTTGATGCGGTTTTGACCATCTTTTAGAGAATTTATTCCGGGCAGTTTATATTTTGTACAACTAACTAACTAACTAACTTACATATAATAAAGAAATTTGATGATATTTTTATGACTTCACGAAACATCGAGATTTCTCAGATCGCTAGTATTATTTAGGTGATTTACTGAAGATTGGAACTTAGTGTATTTATTTGCCGTTGTAGGTACGGTATTTCCGCGTGGGTGCAGACAGAGGCGTTAAAGAACACCCAAATTTCGCCAGAAATGTTTATAAGTGCCATGTAGATGGAAAGACGACATAAAAAGGTTGATATTGTGACAAAAAAAAAAAAAACAACATACATACATTAAGCATACATTGGTTCACAAAAAGTAACTTATGGTAATGATTTTAGACTATGGTTTTAGATAAGCTTTAAATAGGTCTAAATAGATCATTTTTTTCGAGTGTAGGTGTGTTGTCTTTCATCTGAGGTCCTTAGAAACAAGGTATGACAAATTTTCTTAAACAAGGTGTAGGTAATTTTTTCACTTTTAAATTATCAATGCACGTCCTTTTCTCTAATGCTATGGTGTCCTAGAAGACCGAAGAAGTGGCCGGCACCGCTGACGTATAAATCATAATGTGTTGGATCATTCGATTCCCTACAAAATGGTTGAGCTGGATGGTGCTGATCCACGCGTCATGTTCGTGAACGGGCACCGTCAGTTGAGACTGGTCGTCTCTTATCTGCCAGAGCAGTTACTTTTAATTTTGACTTGTTTTAAGTATTTTTTATTTTTTTTACTCTCACATGTAGAAGCAACAAAAGTAATGTACCCAGGATGTTGTATTACTTATCTTGATTTAAAAGAGTGTCCGTGGAGTTTCTTGCCCGTTCTTCTCAATTGAGATCTACGTTTTGGAATGGGCATCTAGTTTCAACTTTCTGACTAACTGACCGACTCTTTGACAATTCAAAAGTGCCTGAAATTGGTTTAATTGAAATAAATGCTTTGAGTTTGAGTTCAATGAACTTGGCATACCTACAAGAAAAACGTATACACCTAAACCTTACTGAGCGGATAAATTGGCGAGCAACCCGTGTTGATATTTCTATATAATAAAATCTATAAAAGATTATGATTATGATTTCATATTGTCATGGTACAATATCTACGGGTAAAAATACCCCATGTAAAAACTATGGCCTTTCATTTAACTTTGGTACCAAACAGCGAGCGGATAAAGTGGCCGCAAAAGTGGCCGCAAATAGGTATTCCAATGACGCTAAGAATTAAGGGTTGCCTATAGTAACTGTCAAAAACACTATTATCCTTTTTCACTTACGCAAAATTAAGAAAGTAAAAGGGAGGTTTTGGCGACGATATGCCTCATATTTGTATAACTGTTTTTTCTATAGTCAAACATTTCAAGTCATTAATAACGTTTCAGTGATATCATTCGCCCGGTAAATCAAAGACAATCAATCTGCCTAGCCTTTTCCCAACTATGTTGGGGTCGGCTTCCAGTCTAACCGGATGCAGCTGAATACCAGTATTTTACATGGAGCGACTGCCTATCTGACCTCCACAACCCAGTAATTGGGTAATACGATACCCCTTGGTAAGACTGGTTGTCAAACTTTCGGGTTTCTGACAACCCGTAACAACTGTCAAAGATCCACGAATGACAGCCGAGACCAACGGCTTAACGTGCTTTCCGAGGCACGGAGGAGTCTCGGTATGTAAAGATGGTCACCTATCCACGGACCAACCCCGGCAAGCGTAGCTTAACCTGATGGATCGACCCGTGCGGCTGTTATTACTTAGCCACCGGTAAATCAAAGACGCTATAAAAAATAAAATAAAATTGATATAATTCAGGCAAAACCCAATATTACATAAAATTAAATTTCACAATACTGCAACAGAATAGAACAAAATGTCATGCAATTAAAATAAACGAATCAGTAGATACAAATTAAATAATAAAAAAAAAATCATACAAAAACAATGCAATACAAACAAGTCATTCAAATTAATAAAGGTACGTGTCAGTGCCCTGGCTATTTACCTATGTGGCAGCCACGGCTCTTCCTTCTAGCAAACCGTAGGTTAAGGACCTAATGACTGCGAATTTAGGGCCAAATAGTTCTTTTTGCTATGAATAATTAAAATTAATAATTAATCTTCAAATAAACTTGCAGCAGTAGACCTAAAAAAGTTGAAGGTGCCACCTGCAAGATCCTTTGCAGTATCTATGCTTTTGGAAACAGCTTCTCCGATTTTCGCACCAACAGCTGTAATAATAAAAACATTAATGAATATAACATTGGTCAGGCAGGGGACATAGTTCTTCCATAGTTCAAGATACCCAATCCACTATAGCCATCCAAACTCATAGCCCAATACGTATTGTTTCCATGTTCTGCAATAGTCCTGCACCAACCGGGGGTCGTTCTTAGGTGCACTTGCATAGTGCATACAGGGATAATCGTCGGCTGGTGCCTCCTCGTCATTTAAAATTGTCGAAGGGGCCTCTGCGAGTTGGCTTTGGCCCCTCGTACGCCTTCCAAAGGTCGCCAGGGTCCCGAGATATGTCAAAAACATAAATGAAAATATAATTAGACATAGTCTTTCCAAAGTTCTAGGTAATCAATCCAATGAAGCCACTCAAACTTATAGCCCTATGTGTTTTGTTTCCATGTTCTGCAATAGTCCTGCACCAACCGGGGCTTGTCCTTGGGTGCATTAGCATATTGTGTTCAGGGATAATCGTCGCTCGGTTGGTGACTCATTCCGTTTAAAATTATCTAAGGAGCCTCTGCGACTTGCCTTCGGTTCCTCTTACGCTTTCCCGTACGAGAAATCTGTCGGGACACTTTTCCAAAGGGTCCCGATATGTTTTAACAAAAATATTAACCTGTTTGACATAAAAGATCCACTCTTTCGTTGTCCTGAATCTGTACGTCAGAAGGGATCCACTGTAAAACTACTGAAATTGACTTTTGACCTAACTTGAATATAGACTTCAAAATCGTGTAGGCTATCGCCAACCAAGCCGTGTCAGATGGAATTTCTGTAAATGTTCTTCCTTTATATACAGATTATATAAGATTAATAAAACAACAATGTACAGATGTGTGGAGTGAATACTTTAAACAGAGGTTCACAGAAAAGGGAATTTGGTACAAGACCATCCAACCACAGCTTCCAGTGTGTAATTGGACTGAGCAAAGTCTGCTAACCCGAAGTGATTGAGTTATGGCACTAAGACTTCGTTCTGGTCACATTCCATCAAGAGAGTTTGGTTTTCTCATGAAAAAGGTTACGTCACCCAATTGTGTAGAATGTGAAGTAATCGAAGGTGTGCAACACGTTTTGATGGAGTGTGTGTGGAATGAGGCCTTGCGATGTGATTTACTTGGTGCATCAAATAAACTCGATGTTGGAAAGTGTATTGCTATCCTGACTTGTCCTTTATCGGAACAAGCTAGGGTACTGTATAAACTAACTTCTTTTGTTTTAAAGTAGGTGTTCATTGTTTTTTGATTTAAATAATTATACTGTTATTACAGGGCGACGTTATCGCTCAGCGATAAAGCAATTAAAATTAAGAATAAAAAAAAAAAGTACGACATAATGATTTAAAATCGTGAAAGAATAAAAAGAGTTGTAATTCTGTAAAATAAGGATTTAGAAAGTGTCAATCAATATACAAACAATGAAAAGGGTTGATCACGTCACATTACCGATAATAAAGTACAATGAATTATCAATGATGACAATATTACTGACTAGCTTTTGCCCGCGGCTTCGCTCACGTGGATATCGGAAAATATCCCACGGGAACGAAAATCCTTCCTTATTCCTTGTCTACATTATAAAGGGAACCTCTGTGCAAAATTTCAGCTTTATATGTCCAAGGGTTTGCGCTGGGCGTTGATGAGTCAGTCAATCAGGACTTTTCTTTTTATATAATGAGATAGCTTCTGCCTGCGACTTCGTATGTGTGGAATTTCTTGTTCACCCAACCCACCCCGTCGCATCGCATTGCCTGCCCGCGCTATTACTTCGTTTTCGGTTAGGCATTCTTTCTGACTTTTTTTGCTCGGCACCTAAGAATCCTAGAGTGATGTTAAATATGCCTTAGCCTTCTCTAAGAATTGGGCTATCAAATGCAAAAAGATTTTTTTAAGTCCGACTGGTAGTTACAGAGAGTACCGCGTTCAAACAAACAAAAAAAGTGTGTATGTCAGCTCCGATGCACGACTGGAGTTTATTCCTGTTTTTTGTGTCATTCCGACTTTCTATTTTTCAGTCATTTCTGTCGGGCTGGGTTTCTTCAATGATTCAGTGCTATACAAAAAGCAACTTTAAGGTGTAAAGGCACTCGTCCCCCTCTACCCCACCTCCTCTCCTTCCTCACCCCACGTCCTCTCCCTCTAAACCCCTCTCACCCCTCCCCTCTCCCTCTAAACCCCCTCTCACCTCCCCTGTTCCTCTAACCCCCTCTCACCCCACCCCCTCACCCTCACCCTCCCCGTGCCAAACCCCCTCCCCATCTCACCCCCTCACTACTTCCCCTTCCCGCAAACCTCCCCCTACCCCTATCACACCCCCTTCACAACTTCCCCCTCACCAACTCCTCCCCTCCCCTCTTCACTTCCCCCCTCACTACACCCTCCTATCCCTCTCCCTCCTCCTCAGCCTTCTCACCACCCCTCCCCTACTGCACCCCCTCACCACCCCTCTCTTCCTTCACCCCCTCACCCACCCTCTCAACACACCCTTCCCCTTTCCCTCATCACCACCCATTCTCCTTCCCTCTTCCCCTCTACCCTTCCCTTCGGGGTAGTTTTGAAAAGCTATTAATGACAACCTTTATGACAAACTTACTTAGGCAAGTATTTGTGCCAAGTTTCAAGTTAATTAACCAAATGAATAAAAATTTTCATATAAACTATAGTCCCTGGTTTCACCCCCACAGGGGTGGAATTTAAAAAAATCGCTTGGGATATTTCCGTAACTTGACTGAAAGATTATTTACATCAATTTTCGAGTTAATCAAGCCCCGCAGTAAAATCCTGCCCTGTAAAATTTACTACCCCTTTTCACCCCCTTAAGGGTAAATTTTTGAAAAACTGTGATTCACTTTATTCTTCATTTTTGGTCTCGAGTATAAATGCTGAGTTTTGAGTTAATCGGACCGCGCGTTAAAATTCCTCCATACAATATTTGAGATCCCCCCCAATTCCTCCTTAGGGGGTAGTTTAGGAAAACTAAAAATGACAAACTTTATAATTTACTTAGATGAGTATTCGTGCTAAGTTTCAAGTCTATAACTCAAGGAATAAGATTTTTCATACAAACTTTCATCCCCTATTTGAACCCCTTAGGGATGGAATTTACGTCTACGTTACCTTGTCTACGTTATAAAGGGAACCTCTATGCAAAATTTTAGTTTTCTAGGGCAGGGCAGGGCAGGCAGGGCAGGGCAGGGCAGGGCCAATGCCCTGCCCTGCCCTCAATCAAGTAATATGAGTCAGTCAATCAGTCAGTCAGGACTTCTCTTTTTATCAACCGACTTCAAAAAGGAGGAGACTCTCAATTCGGTTGTATTTATTTTCATAAAGAAGATAGATAGATTAATCACTGTCGAAAGAAGACTATTACATTAATAATTATACATAATCAGCCTATAATGTTCCCACTGTTGAGACTCAAGACTCCTCTCTGTGAGAGGTAGTGGGCCCAGTGCGAGTTGATTGATGTCATAATATTATTATTATTATCTTTTATTAATTCAAACAACAAAGGTCCACTGTGTTAGTAACAATATTATTTAGCCTATGTTAGTACTTAATAACTAAAACTGATCTGGTTCGATCGGCCAACGCCCACACAAGCGAGCTATCTGCCCGGGCGGCTATCGAGTGCAGAATGATGTTAGGACTGTCACGCTACCTCCGAAGTAATGAGGCACATTTCTTGCGCTATACTGCGTCAAAGCTGTCAGTGCGCGCTTCGGCAGACATTGCCGACGCACTGCAGAAACGTGGCAGTCGCAACAGCACCCTGAACGCATTACTATTTTGGATACGCAGAGCATTGTAAGCCGTTTGGGTATATCTGAACCACAGGGCCCCCGAGTACAGCGTTGTGCAATATGCCTTAAAAAGGGCTATTGTAACTGCAGTTGTACATCGAGACAACATGCGGGCCAGCATATTCGCCCGGACTTACAACGCTCTGCGCTCCCTCTCCAAATCCAAGTCGTCTTTCAGGGAATCTGTCACCAGGTGGCCCAAGTATTTAAATTTATACACCCTGTTTATTAGATCACCTTTGAGCAACAGAGGAGGACCGTAGATGGACATCTGGTACCAGACCCGAAAACCATAAACTCTGTCTTTTTGGTGTTGTATATCAACCCATGAGCCTCCGCGTACGACTCACACACAGCCAGCAATCTTCGGAGAGCATTAATCGAGGGAGCCAGCAGCACCATGTCGTCGGCATAGCTCAGATTATTAAAACAAACTCCATCCACATAGCAGCCGACACGCATACTGCTGAGTCGCTCGACCAAAGCATTCACATAGAGACCGAAGAGCAAGGGTGAGGACAGTCCCCCAACCATCTCACCCGAGTCTCTTGGAGTAGGTACCAGTACTTGAGGAGAGATACGAGCGGCAGTGTTGTGTCTCCTAGCTTCTGCCATAGTAAATCGTAAGAGACTAGGTCAAAGGCCTTGGACAGGTCCAGAAAAACCGCGTGGTGTTTGTCTATCCGTGTAATACCTAACAACCATAATACGTGTAATAACAACAACAATATTATGTCTTCTATATTCTTCTTATTCTTCAAGTTTTTTGTTTTATTGCTTTAAAAAACTAAGGCTATACTAAAACTTACCATTAACTGGTCCTAGAATATTTTTAGGAAACTCATAAAGAACTTTTGTATTTTCAACAGAAGCTCCTTTTAGCATATCCGGTAAAAACTTTCTAGTATCATTACTGACAGTCTTCTCAGTAACGTCTTCTTTCTTAGATTCATTGGCTTTTGCTTCTCGTTTATCATCTTTCTTTTCTGGAACATCACTGGCTTCTTCAACTTTCGTTACTGCTTTTGATGATACCCCACTTGTATCATCTGCTTCTACTTTTGATGGAACCTCACTATCTTCAACTGGTTCTACTTCTGTTGGTTTTGTAGTTATTTCTTCATTATTATTCGATGCACCATCTGTCGAGGTTACATTTCCTTGTGAAAATTTTATAATCCCAGTATGCAAAATCTGAAAATCATGATTTTTTTTTATATTAAAAAGATCGGAGAAAATATGTGATCCTTAGGGTAGGTACGCCTTGGATGGGTTTTGAAAGAATTGCCGTGAGGAAGAAAAACTCTAGATAACTGGAAGGATTAGAGGCCCAAAAGTGGGACAGCAAAAACTATAAACATAAAAATATGACTTTTAATGCTTTGATTTGATTGGATCCTATGATGTAACTTTCAGAAGATTATTAAAAAGAAACAAGGTAGTCGTACTAATGAATTTACAAAGTTAATTTAAAAAACCGAGGTGTAAAATCAATATTTTACACTTCCTATTAGAAAAACAATTTGTGGTGGAGTTTAATAGCCAATACAAGCAATTGGATTTCACGGATGAAAATTTCTGTAGTCGCACTACTTGTGAAAACTATCGTCATAAATTATTTGATCCAAGCTACATTTGAAAAAACTTTGCCATACATTTTCCTCGTGCTGTTTAAATGTGAATAGATTTAAGAGAAGGGAAAGACAACAAATATTAGACGGATTGTGTAAAATAATATATGACAAGGGGTATCGTATTACCCAGTAACTGGACTGCTAAGGTCAGATAGGCAGTCACTCCATATAAAATACTGGTATTCAGCTGCATCCGGTTAGACTGGAAGCCGACTCCAACATAGTTGGGAAGAGGCTAGGCAGATGAGATGTGTGTAAAATGATAGAGATGTTTGGATAACCAGATATGCTGCGCTGATAAATTGGAGAAGTGTAAGAGGAGTGTGATGATGACGAAGTGTGGAATGAAACCGGGCTACTTCCTGTAACCTGTCTCCTGTAAACTCAATAACAGTAGCCAGATAAAATAGAAGCGAATTCATATCATGGGGAACTTGTGTGTGGAACACATAACTGTTATGAGTTTTCACCAATGAAGTTGGAAATGAAGTGGAATATTGTGGCCCATTTTGAAAGAGGATGGTAGGTATAAGTCTTTACTGCTCTTGTCCTCGTTACAAATAGTTTGAAAATGTTTTGAGTACGACTGTGGATGGCTATAAGAGTAGAGGAAGACCAAAGAAAAGATGGATGGACTGTGTAAAAGATGATATGGCTAGAAAGGGAGTGAATACCGAGATGACGACTAATAGAGAAGTATAGAAGAAAATGTCATGTTGCACCGACTCCAAATAAATTGGGATAATGGCAAGAGAATGATAATCGCCGTTAAAAATACAGGCAACCATCAAAATCAAAAGGCCCTATCTTGCTTCATCTCGTTTATTTTTGCTTGTGAGGGCAGGATAAAATGTGATTCTTCAATGTTTCAGGATTTGGATCCATAACTGACAGACAAAAAAGTAACCCAGTCTTCGAGCATATTATCTGACGCTTCTCTTCGTGTTCATTTTTGTCTTTCACTCGAAGTTGAAACACTGAACACTCTTGTGAATCAAAAATAAAAAAAAAACGTAGTTGGGCTGAATTTTATCCCAAGAACAAATTTACTCCCAACTTTTTAGTTGAAAAAATGTTCTCCCATACATCGATATGCGTCAAGGTCAATTTTCCAACTGCATATAAAAGTTTGTAATCGCAAAAAAATATTATGTGATAACACTACAAATTACCGACTTTTGGACTTTTCCCTTTTATTGTGCTGTGAGACCCTTGCTTCTTGCCAAATTTCATGATCCTAGACTAACGGGAAATATCCTTTACCTATATGATTTATTTGCGAGTATCTAAATATGTCGCATAAATGGCCGTATTTTTTTATTGCGTTGACTTAGAAGCTTGATTTTTTTAGAGCTCGAAGGAACTGACCTTTGTGGATGGGAAATCATCAAATGACTTCTCCCGCTCTGGGCAGAGCGGGAGGGCGAAACAACTGACCTAAGGGACAGATAAATAACTAACCGACGAAAAATTTCAACGCAAGGGAATCATATACTGAATTTGGCAACATGTTGCGCGTCGATGGTCCTGCCACCATGTGTAGCTACATTGCTTAAAATAAGAAAAAAACTTACTGCAATAAAAAATAAACACACTGCTACGCGACACATTGTATAATATTCTTTCAAATATGTACTGTACTATGTGCTAGGTGTATTAGGTGCTAACGTATTCAGGTTTATTTCAAAAGTAACAACACAACATTGAAGTGTACTAAAATTGGTCACAGTTGTTGGAATTTAATAAGTAATGCATTTCCCTTTCGTCTCTAATCGATATTATGTACGTTAGTGTTGACTGATTACCGGCTCGAGTACTTGTGTAGGTACTAATAAATGTTGGTACTTAGTACATACGCTAAGTCTTGCTGTCTTAGTGGCACTTATATTACAACAACATGCAAAGGTTCCATTGTCTAGCTTCAGAAAAACCGAAATATACCGAATGTGACTATCGACCGATAGTAAATTATTTTAGTTTAATGCACTAATTCCACTAATTCCGTCACTCTCTTAAGAGCCATACTACCTCAAATGGCTTAGCATGATCCTCCGTTATGTCGAAAATACTGCAGCATTAATTTTGAAATAAATATATGGTAAATTTGAGGATAATGTTAAGTACTATGTTTGAGAAAACACGATTCCATAAATCCAAAGTTACCTCCAAACAGAACAATAAACCGCTGGTATTAAAAAAATACTTCAAATTAGATCATGAAACTTTGCATAGTAACTGAACTAACTATAAAGCAGGTCTTATGTTTTTCATTTTATTCAAATTACCGTTATCTTCACCGTCAAAAACAAATACCTCTAAACTATGCCGATAGGGCGGTGGGCGCCGGCCCAGCACATCACTCAGTCCGCGAGCGGTATCGTGCGCGCGAGATAAAAAGCTAAGGTAGTATGGAGCAGTCAATTTAATTCGGCAAAGTTCGGTTTTACCGTAGATAAACGATGGAGCCCTTTGAACGTTGTCGCATCTTAGTGTACAATAGTCCGTGGTCCGGTGACCGATGGGACGGAACGTGATCGAAACGAAGTACTAAATGACCGAAGTACTTATTAACCTTACGGAATAGTTCATTCAGTGTCACTATATGAATTCTTAATAGTACATAGTACATGCTATACGTATATGTATTTAAGAATCATGTCATGAGTTTGTACCATGGCGGGGCACGTTGTTCAATTTATTTCATAATCACTGTTCTCATAACGGTGAAAGAAAACGTGGTGACGAAACCGGACATTCTTATCTTCGCCCTAAAACTTAATAGCCTGAAGACAACATCTGCACTACTCACCATCTCAGTAAATAATAAACTTAAGACACTGGTCTTAGCGCTCCTGCACACGATGCCGCCACCGCGCCGTCGCCGCGCCGACGCCGCACAACTACACTGTACATACGAGTCGCGCGAAGACCGCCACCGCGCCGCCGCCGCGCCGCCACCGCGCGCGGCGCGGCGGCGGCACTATATATTTTTTTGAAAAAAAAAAAATAATATGTCGCCAGTATGGCTCCATTTTGAAAAGTGAATAAAAATGTTTTTCTTCATTTATTAAGTATAAAAAGTGCTCGAGCATTCGTGAGGATTTTTCCGTTTAGTGGAAACTGACCCTTAGAACTCCACCCATTCCAAGTCAGAAATCACACGCAAATAACCCTATTTGCAATTCCTTAATTCTTCCACACAACGAACGATAAAGACAAAGGAAATAGCTTCAAATAGCGCGCTATCAATATAATAACACAATAGCTATACGTTAGTCCTTTGTGTGGCGGTGGCGAAGGCGCGAATTGGGAGTCGAACCCATCGATTCCCAACTAATATTTTACACATTCATGTTGAAACAAAAACGTATAGAGAGCAGGATTTTACTGTGGTGCGCTCGGACTTGGTAAGTGACATAAATTTTTGTAATATGTTTGAGAATAATAATAGGCCTTTACCTATGAAATTGCCGTTTTGTATGAAAAAATTTAAATGAATTTTTTTCATGCATTTTTTATTTGTATTAATCGAAGTAATCACCCATGCAATCAATGCATCTTTGCCAACGCAGTGGCAGTTTATTGATGCCCTTCTTAAAGAAATCAGCTGGACGGGAGGCAACAAATTCTTCAAAGGCATTTTGTACTGCCTCTCGGGTATTGAATTTTTTTCCCGCCAAGAAGTTATCCAAATTCTGGAAAAAGTAGTAGTCTGTAGGCGCAAGGTCTGGTGAGTAAGGCGGATGACGGAGAGTTTCCAACCCCAGTTCTTGCAAGTTGGAGACCGTCTGCTGTGCAGTATGAGGTCGCGCGTTGTCGTGCAGGAGCAGCGGAGACGAGCGATTGACCAATGCTGGTTGGAGATGTGCCAGCTTCTCCATCATTGTGATCAGTTCTTCACAGTACACATCTGAAGTAATGCTCACCCCGTTTGGTAAGAAGCTGTGATGAATCACACCGGCGCTAGACCACCAAACAGTGACCATCACTTTACTAGGGGTAAGTTTTCGTTTAGGGCATTGTTTAGGTGCTGAACCAGGATCCAACCAACTTGCTGAGCGCTTGCGGTTATCAAACAGAATCCATTTTTCATCGCAGGTAACAATGCGGTTCAAAATTCCTTCATTTGTGTGTCTGTTGAGCAGTGCAAGGCACGTCTCGACGCGTACTTCGCGCTGGCGATCATTGAGTTCGTGGGGCACCCATTTGTCAAGCTTTTTTACCTTGCCAATTTGAGGCAAATGGACCAATATTGTTTTGACGCCAACGTCAAAAGCTGCTGCTAATTCAGCCGTAGATTGTGTATTATCAGCTTCCACAATCGCCTTTAATTCGTCATTGTCGACCAAAGTCTTCGGACGACCGCAAGGTTCATTTTTCAGGTCGAAATTTCCAGAACGGAAGCGAGCAAACCAATAACAAGTGGTGCGTTGGTTTGTAGTGTTAGCTCCGTAAACGTCGTTGATGTTGCGTGCCGCTTGTGCCGCGTTGCTGCCACGACGGTACTCATATTCCATAATTACTCGAATTTTTAACGTATCCATGATGACGAAAAAGATTGAAATGCGATGAAAATGTAACACTAATCAATAAACAAATGACTACATAGGTAAAGACCTAATAATACTCGTATTTTCATATTAGGATTGTGGTTAGATTGGATTTCGACCCCAACATATTATTTGGGTAAAGGTAGGCAGATTGATTGAATATTTTAGAGAAAAATTTATTATTTCTTCTGGTATTATTAATCATGAAAAGTAAAGTGATAAAAAAAACCGGCCAAGTGCGTGTCGGACCACGCACAATGAAGGGTTCCGTAGTTGGGATGAATTTATCTTAAGAACAAACTTAACATTGTAGTTGAAAAACATGTTCTCCCATATATTCCAACTGTAAATGTAAGTTTGTACTCACAATATTGATAGATTTACCATGTTATTTTAAGACCACAGACTTCTTATAGGTTTTCCTGTAATCTACGGGTAAAGATCTATTTTCTGTATTTTTTTCAAAATTTTAAGCTCAGTAGTTTCGGAGATAAGGAGGGGGGAATGGTCAATTTTCGTCTATTTTCTTAAATAACTTTAAAATAATTTATTTTTAAATTATAAAAAATATATATTTGAGACCCTCATAATAACTTCTTTCATTTGACATGCCACATGGTGTAGTTTGCAAATTTTTTTTTTTTTAATTTTCTTATTTGCCCCCCAAAAGTGACCTCTATATTCAAAATTCATTTATTTACTTTACCCGTCCGTGTTTGGGTCACAGAAATTCATAATATGTGTACCAAATTTCAATTTAATCGGTCCATTAGATTCGGAGCAAATTGGCTGTGACAGACGGACAGACAGACAGACAGACACACGAGTGATCCTATAAGGGTTCCGTTTTTTCCTTTTGTTGTACGGAACCCTAAAAAGTGATTGTGAATTGTAAAACGACGTAATAGGTGCTGAATAATTGGATAACGAACAAAAGTTTTCGCGAATGCTAATTTTTGAAATGTAGCTACGCACGCAATTCTACTAAATTGCAGGAAAGGCTTAGCCAAGACTGGGACTTGACATCAGAACAGATGAAAAAAAATACTTAAGGCGAGTAGTGCTGCCAACTAGCGCCACCATTGAGAAAAAATAGTAAATCTGGAGATAGGTATGTAACATTTTGAGGATGAGCTAGTAAAACGGCCGTTTTTGGCGTTTTTGGCTTCGAACTTATAAGGTTTAGTGTTGATTTTTTTTTATACAAAAAATTCTATCTCATCTGACTAAAACTTTGAGCATAGGAAACAAAATGTTTCATATCTCCAGACTTTTTATTTTTTTCTCAATGGTGACGCTATTTGGTAACTCTACTCGCCTTAAGGGAAGCTCGTATAAAATTCTACTTAAGCTTGCTTATTTTCCGGGTAAGATTAAATATTGTATATGGGATTAGGAAGATATAAACAGTAAAATTGACCACAGAATTGTCTCTCCTTGTCCTCATACTGATCCATAGGTTGTCTGTTAGGCCTCTGCCTCGAATTTTGCGGGCAGCGGGGTGGCAGCGGCGCGGCGGAGCGGGAACGGCAGGATTTTATGCGTAAAAACAAATGGACCGGACCTCCAAAACAGCGGCGCGGTAGCGGGGCGGGACAATGCGAGACGCGCCGCCGCCGCCGCCGCCCCGCTGCCCGCGAAATTCGAGACAGAGGCCTCAAAGATCGCTTTTAGCGATAAGACCGCCCATTGTGTCACCCTATGTAAAATTTCAACAATTTCAACATTCATACCTGTAATTTAAATAGTGTGCATAATAAAGAGTATTCTATTCTATTCTATTCTAAAATTGCTACCAATGCCAAAATATACATAGATACATACATTCACGCCTTCGTCCCATGGGGGTAGGCAGAAACTACAGAACGCCACATGATACGATTCTTACATACTCCTTTTGCTTTTTTTCGTTTAAATATAAATCACTCGAAAAAAAAAACTATTTATTCGATGATGATTTTTGTCGGTAACCGCGTTCTACTCGTTAGTAACGACTGCACAGCGCCACTGCGGCCGCTCAAATGTAAATTAAATGATGAATAGATACGCGCACGAATGCGCTTTGCTGTGTACCCGCAAAAAAAATAACAGCCAACCATTAATTCGAGATGTGGCTCTGTTGTTTACTCGGTTTTTCGGAGTACGCTTACTTATATTTCGTTTTTTGTTTGATATAGTTTTGTTTATTATTTATGTTTCCGCCATTTGCTGTTATGGAGTAAATATTATATACAAACATAAACTCCCGCCTTCTTCCTACGGGCACAGAATAATAAAATACAGTAGTTTATCTGAGCAGTGACGCTGACCTTGAATCACTTGCCTACAGCCGCTCGGTGGGTAAAATTGTTCAATTAAAAACGTCTATAATAATGACTTTTTAATTATTATGTTTTATGTATTGGACATAGTTTTAAATTCTCTTTTCAATTAATATGTAAAAAAGCAATTAAATTGATTTTTTGCAGTTTCGATGATGTTTATTGTGACAGTCGAAATACGTGTCCGTCCATGCGTAACTGCCGCGCACTCGAACTGTTGCGTCAGTACGCAGTATACATATACCAGTGTAATACTGATATTTCGAAGCACGTCATTGCGGCCGTTTTTTATGAAGATAAACTACTGTATCATTGACTGTGCTATGGGGGTAAAAGACCACTAAAACTACAGAAGTCGCCACCTGCTACAATCCTTACATACACCTTATAAAAGTTTACGCTCATGCGTCTGAGGGATAATTGCAATTGATCGCAATGGGTTTCATTTTGACAGTTCACCCACGTTCATTGCGTTATTTACGTTCTTTAGCGACAAATTTGTCAAACCTATGAAGCAATGGATTAGCAATATTAAAACTCTGGGATTGAAACTGAAAGTGTGATACGCAATTAGGGTGCTAGTCATACATACACGAAAGCCCGGTTGCGAGTACTTACGCAGCTGATTTTTCGGAAGAATATCACCAATAATGACACTATATGTCCTTCTAGGGCGTACTCTCCCGGAGTTTTCACTCACATCTGGCTTTTAAATACCTTTTGTTAGTCATCTTTCACTCATCCTCTCATGCAGTATGACCAATTGACCATAGATATAAGTATGAATATGACCAACCCATCTAAGCATCAATTAATCTGCCTAGCCTTTTCTCAAGTATGTTGGGGTCGGCTTCCAGTCTAACCGGATGCAGCTGCATACCAGTATTTTACATGGAGCGACTGCCTGTCTCAACCCAGTACCCCTTGGTAAGACTTTCGGGCTTCTGACGACCCGTAACGACTATCAAAGATCCACGAATGACAGCCGGGACCAACGGTTTAACGTGCTTTCCGAGGCACGGAGGAGTCTCGGTATGTAAAGATGGTCACTCATCCACTGACCAACCCCGGCACGCGTAGCTTAACCTGATGGATCGACCCGTGCGGCTGTTATTACTTAGCCACGAGCTCCTGCAAACCATACACACCTTACACGCACACATCTCACACTTTCTACAGAACGCTTTGTTAATTGTTAATTTAAACTCTTTTATCATTATTTATTCTAGCTTTTAATTTTTTTTTGTTCTCTTGTATAATTTTGTGAACCTACCTGTCAATGTAACTGTAATTTATTTAATTTTTTTTGTTTAACTTCTATATAGGGTGACTGGTAATTAGTGACCGATACTTAAACACAGAATTGTGCTCATGATAACAACCAACTTTTACTATGGAACCAAACCTGAAATCGCGAAAACAAAATCAGCTGCTCCCTACATTTTGATGAGTTATGTGATCACGAATGTATGGGACAGCTGATTTTTTTTTCGTGATTTCTGGTTTGGTCCCATAGTAAAAGTTGTTTGTTATCTATCATGAGCACGATCATGTGTTTAAGTATCGGTCACTAATTACCAATCACCCTATATAATATTCCCTGTAAATTGAGACGTCTGGCTCTTGTGATACAGGAACTCCTAGTACAAGAGTCAGGGCTACGCAGATGTTTGTGACTTTGAAGTGTAAATAAAAAAAATATTTAAAGAAAGAATTACTCTGGAGGATTTGTATTGTAATGTATCATCAATTCATCACACTTACTACTTTGTATCTCATTATAAGTGAACTGTAAGTTTTTATGAGAAATAAATTTCTTAAAACCAAAACCGAATTTATATCTAAGTATACGCTTTTAAATTTTTGTCACTACTACTTCTTTTTAACCGACGAAAATAAAGGAGGAGGTTCTCAATTCGACACGTATGTTTTTTTTTTATGTATGACCACGCATAACTTTTTACAGAGTCGTCCGATTTGAAAAAAAATTGTTTTATTCGAGAGGGTATATATCAAAGTTGGTCCCATATAAAATTGTTTAACTTTGCTTGGGTAGTTTTTGCGTTATACTCGCTACAAAATAATAGGTCCCTTTTGACAGTCCGTAACGTTTCATATGCCAAAGAGAGACAAACATAGCGGGACAAAGAGGGACAGCCTCATGTCAAATCGGACTTCTTAGATTGACCAAACTTTAGCTTCAATAATACGTATTTTTTCACCAATTTTATATGGACGATGTTCTAGTTTGTTTTGCAGGTTGTGGTATTAGAATTTGTGTGGGGTAGGTACCACAACTAAAAAGTGAAAAATAAAAACTTTTTTACAAAAAAATACAACCGACTTCCAAAAACAACACTACTAAGTGAAAAATAACTTTAATTTCGGAAGTCGGAGGCAAAAAACGAAAATACATTTAAACTAGACACCGACTTCCGAAATTAAAGTTATTTTTTTACTTTGTAGTGTTGTTTTTGGAAAAAAGTAGTTAAAGTAGTTGGTTGTATTTTTTTGTAAAAAAGTTTTTATAAACCCCACCGTTGCCTTATCACATGCTTAGCCTAACATTCATAAGTTGTAAATTCCATAGAAAGTTCACTTGTGTTAAATTACATTAATGTGAAAACCGCTGCGAACAATGAATGAACTCAATAATTTTATATGGGTATGCTAACCTCCTTTGGTTTTCAATTCAAATATAAATGTGTATCAGTTTTATTATTGATGAAATGTATTTAGCCGGTGCTTTTCCTTCATATTAATTAATTAGTTATGCTGCTGCCCGTATTAAATAATTAAATCTTTTTCAGTCATTACACACTACAACAATAAAATACAACTACATACCCGTTTTAAATGATATATTAGGTACGATTTTAATAACATTGCTGACGGTACCCGCACCCATATCAACAAATACGTCAGACGCGCGTAATCCAAGGTTTACGTGTATTTATTGTGCACCTGGTTTTGTTACGCTGGATTTTTTTGCTGTCCTTATGTCTTTTGTTCGGTAGGTACAGGTCCGTATATGCGTGGGGTCCTGGGTTCGATTCCCAGGTCGTGAAAAGTGTTATTGGATTTTTCCATTAGAAATTTCTTAGTTACAGCCCCGAGTTGCCGGAGTTTAGAACTTGGCGGTGTGATACCCCGGTGCTTCGAAAAGCTCGTTAACATCTCCCGCGCCGAAGGCTAGTCTCCCCTGAGATTGGTCGCCATGGCCGAAATTCGGTCTGGAGGACTTTTATATGTACAACTTTAGTGTTTGTTAGGGTTCCGTACCTGAAAAGGCAAAAACGGAACCCTCGCTCGCTTCATTGTTTTTCTGTTTGTCTGTCAGTCTGTCAAGACCCTTTTTTTCCGGAACGAGTGGAGGTATCAAGTTGAAATTAATATCAAATACGTAGGTTTGCAGACCCTTGGAGCTCTAAAAAATCAAGCTTATAATATAAAAAAAGCGGCCAAGTGCGAGTCAGACTCGCCCATGAAGGGTTCCGTAGCAGCAAGTAACATATTATAAAAGGCCTTGTAGTTCGTTGTAACCACAGAAAAGATAAATCTCTTTATCTGTTCTGTAGTTGTAACTTTGATCGATGTTTTAATAATAGTGTATTTTTAAAAAATTAAGTTATTGATAAGTAAACATTATAATTAGGTACCTAAATGATGGGATTTAGATCTAAAAGGTTTATGTTTATGAAATTAAGTAAATGTTTTTTTTTTATTTTTATATTTGATTGATTGAATGAAAGGCAAATTGCGGTTTACGATTTATGACGTATAAAAAAAAACTACTTACTAGATCTCGTTCAAACCAATTTTCGGTGGAAGTTTACATGGTACATCAAATATTTTTTAGTTTTATCATTCTCTTATTTTAGAAGTTACAGGGGACACACACACACACACACACACACACACACATTTTACCACTTTGGAAGTGTCTCTCGCGCAAACTATTCAGTTTAGAAAAAAAATATTAGAAACCACAATATCATTTTTGAAGACCTATCCATAGATACCCCACACGTATGGGTTAAATGAAAAAAAAAATGTTGAGTTTCAGTTCTAAGGGGGAACCCCCAAAATTTATTGTTTTTTTTTCTATTTTTGTCTGAAAATCTTAACGCGGTTCACAGAATACATATACTTACCAAGTTTCAAAAGTATAGTTCTTATAGTTTCGGAAAAAAGTGGCTGTGACATACGGACGGACAGACAGACAGACAGACATGACGAATCCTAAGGGTTCCGTTTTTTGCCATTTGGCTACGGAAACCTAAAAATACAGCCATTGTGCGACATATTTTGATACTCGCAAATAAATCAATAGAATCATGAAATTGTGCAAGAATCAAGAAGCATAAAGGTGGAAAAAGTCTGGCAATCGTTAATTTCTAGTCATTCGAACATTAAAAAAAAATTGTGATTACAAACTCATTTGCAGTTGGAGAATTGACCGTGACGTATATGGATGTATGGTAGAACATGTTTTTGAACTACAATGTTAACAACCCTTCATTGTGTGTGGTTCGACATACGTACAATTATACGTAATGTGTAGTAAAATTTGCTTTAAATCGAAGGTATTTAAATATGTTAAGAACTTACTAAGCTAAAAATTAATTTAAGTATAGCATTTGGTCATAAATCTACATTTAAACGAAGCGCGTTTAAATTCCGATGCTCGTGAGAGTCTTCTGTCTCGCGCGTCATACTAGACAACCATAACGCCATTTCACTTACACACCGAGCTACACCACGCTTCGATATATCTCCTCTTAAGTTACGGTTTTCTAGAAGACCGACTTCCGGGGGCCGCCACGTTACGGCCACAGTGACGACTGTCATGATAACGGTGGCAGCGAGGTTTAACATTAATTGGATCTTTCGATTCCCTACAAAATGGTTGTGCTGGATGGTGCTGATCCACGCGTCATGTTCGTGAACGGGAGCCGTCAGTCGAGACTGGTCATCTCTTAATCTTAACTCAATCAATTAATCTGCCTAGCCTTTTCCCAACTATGTTGGGGTCGGCTTCCAGTCTAACCGGATGCAGCTGAATTCTATTATTTTACATGGAGCGACTGCCTATCTGACCTCCACAACCCAGTAACTGGGTAATATGATACCCCTTGGTAAAACTGTTTGTCAGACTTTCGGGCTTCTGACGACCCGTAACGACTGCCAAAAATCCACGAATGACAGCCGGGACCAACGGCTTAACGTGCTTTCCGAGGCACGGAGGAGTCTCGGTATGTAAAGATGGTCACTCATCCACTGACCAACCCCGGCAAGCATAGCTTAACGTGATGGATCGACCCTAAGTCTGTTATTACTTAGCCACGAGCTCCTCTGGTCTTGTCATCTCTTAACTGCCAGGGCTTATTTTATCTTTTATTTTGAATTGTTTTTTAATATTATTTTTTAGATTGTTCTTACATAGAGAAGCAACAAGAATAATTTACCCAGGATTTTGTAATATTTATCTTGTTTTAAAAGAGTGTACGTGGAATATAGATACCTACATTTTGGAACGGGCAACTATAGCTTCAACTTTCTGACTAACGGACCGACCGTTCGACTATCAATAGTGCCTGTAAGTAATTGGTTGAATAGAAATAAATGGTTTGAGTTTTGAGTTTAACTTTACGGTGTCAAAAACGCTCTCTAGGAAAACACTTTCATAAATAACGTTTCAGTGACGTCAGTCGCCGGTAAATTGCAGACGCTATATCGCGGCCACCGGGCCGCGATATAGCGTTTGCAATTTAGGAAACCGTAACTTTAGCAAACAGAAGCTCCAAAATCTTTTTACCATTGACTTTTAAAATTGCACTTTATAAATGCGATCCTTACAGAATGTATAATCCATCGCCAACAAATGTCCTCACATAAGCTCTACATTTAGTTTTTCCACAACCCATTCTCATCAACGTATGGATTGGAAAAGTCCTTCCCTCCGTATGTGACATGGAAGGGGCGTTACCACGAAACCGATGAGTCAGTGGGTTTGAATCCGCACTGTCTAATAAAATAGATACGCTTGGAAAGCACTTTAAACAAGAAGGAACGAAATGTATTGCTTTAAGTGGATTTATTTTGCGATTGTCGAAGCTTTGGTGGATTGGTGAACTAATTTGACGATCAAATCGCTTGTCTGTTATTATCATGTTTCAATTTTATTAGTTTTCTCCAAAACAGCTTTCGGTTGACCATATTTTTGAGATATGGCTTTCAATAAGTCACCAGGAATAAAATCTAACTTTGATTCTGTTGGCAATTCTCGCAGGAGACGCCCTGGGCGGCGAGAATCCGTAGCCGATTTCCGGCCACCGTAGGCGCGGGCTTGCTGACGGCGAGCAATGGGTAGCTCGCCGTCCGGTAAGGACCAGGCCCGGTTCGACGGCGCGTCTTGTTCCACGCGCGCCTCAAAGAGATGTCAGCAGTGACATGCCGATGCCGCCGGGGTCGCGGGTTGTACCAAACAGATACCGTGGCCCTGGCACAGGCAACTGAAGGAACACGGGTAGGTTTTAGTCAGTAAAAGTCTGACACGCCCTCCCACTCTTTCCAGAGCGGGAGAAGTCATTTGATGACTTCCCATCCACAAAAAAAAAAAAAAATAATTGTGGCAACACTGGTTTTGTACCCAAGTCTATATCTGTCACTGTACCGGATCTCATGTGTGTTTATGGTTCAGTGAATAAACGTGGTTTTTGAATTAATGAATTTGAGTGTATTAATTAATTACACCATATGAAATCAAGATAACCATATTCAATTCACATTTGTTTTGGTAGTAGATACTGGAGTCTCAACGAGTCTGGTTTGCTATACAGGTACCGAATGGCATTCTAGTTATGAATATTAACAACGACAGGCAAATAGTTTCTATACAATCTTAAAACAAAACCTTTATAGTATTCCATTGGCTGATTGTTCAATAGTCAGATAATTTTTATTTGAGGAATAAATATGGCGGTTTGACAGCTTTTGTATTGAAAATATGTTAAACTGTCACATTTATTGTTCAGATAAAAATTATCTGCCTATTGAAAAATCAGCCCTTTGTTTTCGAAATGGGTGTATTTGTAAATTGCATCTAAGCGTAAACGACACCCGAGATTCACTTTGAAGTGTCTCCGATACTAAATTCAGTATGTAACCTGACATACTAAACAAGTAGGGTTGTGCAATGTGCATTCATATCGATAATTCATGTTCTACAAGCTCTGCGCCCGAAGGGCTTTCTCATAGGCAAAATGTCGAACTTCCCTACAAAATAAGCCTTATTATATAGCCTTTAGGGGATGAATTTTCAAAAATTACTCCTTAGCTGACCTTCGAGACAGAAGGAACTCTTGTGCATGTTTAGGTTGTGTGTTGTTTATCGGTGAATTAATTTAAGATGTTCATTAGGTGGATGTTTTTAAGTAAAGGTGGTGATACATTGGACTGTTTGGTAGTTGTATCTAAGCCTTCGCGACTGAGAAAATCACGTATGGAATTTCTAGCAATGTTATCTAAACTTTAAAGAATAACTCTCATTTTAATAAAGACTGGTCTAGTGTATTAATACGTTCCGTTTACAACAATGAAGCTTCTTCCTGCAGAAGTGACTTACGAAAACTGACCGTAAACTAAAAAAATGCGGCCAAGTGCGAGTCGGACTCGCCCATGAAGGGTTCCGTAGCAGCAAGTAACATATTAAAAGTTCTTGTAGTTCGTTGTAACTTTGATCGATGTTTTAATAATATACCGATTTATGACGTATTAAAAAAAAACTACATACTAGATCTCGTTCAAACCAATTTTCGGTGGAAGTTTACATGGTAATGTATATCATATATTTTTTTTAGTTTTAGGTATCATTCTCTTAAGTTACACACATTTTACCACTTTGGAAGTGTCTCTCGCGCAAACTATTCAGTTTAGAAAAAAATGATATTAAAAACCTCAATATAATTTTTAAAGACCTTTCCATATATTCCCCACACGTATGGGTTTGATGAAAAAAAATTTTAGTTTCAGTTTTAAGTATGGGGAACCCCCAAAATTTATGTTTTTTTTTCTATTTTTGTGTGAAAATCTTAATGCGGTTCACACAGTACATCTACTTACCAAGTTTCAACAGTATAGTTCATATAGTTTCGGAAAAAAGTGGCTGTGACATACGGACTGACAGACAGACAGACATGACGAATCCTAAGGGTTCCGTTTTTTGCCATTTGGCTACGGAACCCTAAAAACCAGCGAAATGCGTGTCGGACCATGCACAGTGAAGGGTTCCTTAGTTGGGATGGTTTTATCCATATAACAAACTTAATATTAACATTGTAGTTGAAAAACATGTTCTCCCAACTGCAAATATAAGTTTGTACGCACAATATTGAGAGATTTACTATGTTATTTTAAGACCAAAGACTTCTTATAATTTTTTCTGTAATCTAAAACTGTATTATAAAACTGTTATTATTTTTTGAAATTTTAGGCTCAGTGGTTTCGGAGATAAGGGGAGAATGGTAAATTTTCGTCTGTATTCTTTAATAACTTTAAAACAACTTACTACAAAATTATAAAAATAAAATCTATTTGAGACCCTCACAGTAAGCATTTATATAATTACACGGTACCGTTTACAAAACTTTTTATTAAAATTTATTTATTTGCCCTCAAAAGTTACCTCCATATTCAAAATTCATTTATTTACGTTACACGTCCGTGTTTGGGTCACATAAATTCATAAATGTGTAACAAATTTCAATTTAATCAGTCCATTAGATTCGGAGCAAATTGACTGTGACAGACTGACAGACAGATAGACACACGAGTGATCCTATAAGGGTTCCCCTTTTTTCCTTTTGAGGTATGGAACCCTAAAAATAGCAGCCAATAGAGGTAACGTGTTAATAATATCAGTCTACATATTATTTAAAAAGATATGTATTTATAATTTGATTTTATATTACTAATTTGTTTGTTGTATCTTTTTCCTAACTCTAATAGATATAACTTTTAAAAGGATGGTGCAAGGTTGCGTAGCTTCGAGTATCGATAAAATATCGATACATTTGTAAACACTAGCTCATCACTTTTCTACTCGTACAGAGAACGCTTAGCATTAGACGAAGCTCGTTTGACGAGGCTAGACACGCTTAGACTTAAAGCTTTGACAATAACTGAGGAAACTGGTAAGAACTAACAACCAATGCTAACATCTGCTTTGTTACAATGAAGCCGATTGAACCAACTAGTTTGACAAATTGCAGCAAAAAGACACGGACTAGAAAAAAAAGAAGAAGGACTCCGCGCCACGCGTATCGTAAGTGAAGCACCTTACCGATCTATGTGTGCGTGATTTGACAAAGACGCCGTCATGTCACATAATGGCGGCTGGTCGGCATACTATGATGTAAATGTGTGCGTGAGGCGCATGTTTGTACAAACGGTCCCGGCATACTTACTGTGCTTCACTTTCGATATGCGTAGGGCGGAGTCCTTCTTATTTTTCTAGTCCGTGCAAAAAGAAACGAAAGATGGAAATAGAAAAGTTGATTTTAAAAGTTGCAATATAATTTTGCTAAACTAACTATCTGATCTCACAGATCATATACGAGTAGTTCGCTTGAACAACATAGGACTGGGTGGCCAGAGAGAGACGGGAATGGAGAAGATTGGAGGTGGGCTTTGCCGACTGGCAAACGGGCATGCAAAACATAAACAAACGACTCACGACTACATTTTATGTTTGTCCGACTAAAAGGCTAATAATACCTAATACCCATACGCATAATACGCGCATTGACGTGGAGTTGCGGATACCAGCCCGTATTATCTAATATACTACATTCCACTATCCTACTAATATTATAAATGTGAAAGTCTGTGAAGATGTTTGGATGTTTGTTACTTAGTCACGCAAAAACGGCTGAACTGATTTCGATGAAATTTGGCACAATGATAGTTTATAACCTGGATTAACACATAAGATACTTTTTATCTCGGTAGTAGGTTCCCGTGGGACAATTTGCGACATCCACGCGGGTAAAACCCGGGCAATGGCTAGTACCTAATATAACATACAGGGTCCAATTAAATTAGCCAGCGAAACTCCGCAGACGTGATAGGTATCGAAACCTATCCAAACAAGGCAAAATAAAAGAAAAAAGATTTGATCGATTTTTGTTTTAGATTAGTGCTGTTACTTGAAGTATGAGTTGGGAAATCTGTTTTTTTTTTTTATCGTGTTTAGATATCGATACCCATCACTTCTGTGAAGTTTACACAAAAAACTGATTTTTCAAACTGATATTTCAACTACACCGTGGTTGATGACCCCAAAAACAATCATCAAATTAATTTATTAAAGCAAACCTTTATCATGTTTAGATATCGATACCTATCACGTACTGAGTTTCGCTAGCTAATTTAATTTGACCCTGTACTTCTGACTCGGCTGGGGTTTTATCTTCTTTCAAATTCATAGTCATAATTTGGTTTGCGCCACCAACGACCTGCTTCAAGACTGGAAAAATAACTAACGGATGGGCAATTAAATATTAATAAAAATACTAACTGTTCATCAAAATTAACAAATGCGCATCTAATAAACTCATTATTGCACTACTAGTTAAATATAAAAAATTGTACAAATTATAATTATTGTGCACCCCGAGGTTCGGTTCGGTTAGATTCCTTTAAATCCTGCAGACAGAAATAGGAGCCGCGCGCAGCGGGGCTCCGTCGACCTGACGTTAAGTTTAATTTATTTAGACATGCAAATTTTGATGTGCAAACAGTATTTTTGATGTACGTATTCTGTTGGGAATTAGTAGAATTAAAGCTAACACAATTCGAGACTTTCCATTTATACACGGCTAGATGCCTTGTAGATAAATAGACTACAAAAGGCTTCTTATTAGGCCTGTGTCGAACACGATTGATCGAATCACTTTGATTCGATCACAACCCACTCGCAAGTGATCAACTCACGAATCTCAAAAACATTCGATCATATAACCCGCTCACGGAGGACTCGCGATACTCTATACTCACAATACAACAGCGCCGTACTTTACGAATTGAATCGACACAAGTATGTTTGTCTCTTTTTATCGCATTCCGATTTGTATGTCGGTCACTTTCACGAGTCGAGTTTCCTTCGTGCGCGCTACACCAGTACAAACCTGTTTGTTTAGGTCGCGAGTGATCGATCGAAAGATTGATTGACATTAACAATAACAAATCAGTTGCACCGTGACCTACGACTCGCGACCCACGTTTGCGACCTGTGCGTGATCTGTTTAGTTTTCGGTGTTTGGTGTGGAATGTTTAGTTTATTAATGGTAATTGTTGTTTTTGTAAATGTTTTTTAAATATTCACAACTCGCAACATTCATGATGCTTATTGTCTGGTAGGTAGGTAGGGATTTCTCTATTTATCTCTATTTAAGTCGTGATATAATGTAGGTTCTTTAAAATTTTGGGTTACTAAGGTAGATTAGATATTGTTATACACATTTCCACACGAAATTTACTCAAGAAACCAGTCAATCACACGACTGAACCACGATCCGTGATAGAAGTATCGAAGTGATCGAGTGATCGAAACGATCGAATCATTTTGATCCGATCACCTTGCCAAAGGGTCGCGATTGACCCGGGTTACAACAAATGATTGATCGACACAGCCCTACTTCTTATCCTTACACCTCCTCCCCCCTCCCTCCTTATCTTCCTTTTCCTTTCTTCTTCTGCTTCGTCCACGGTCATACAAATAGTTATGTCAACGCGCGCCAGTTGCATAATCTGCTCGCCTGACCTTTCTGAAAGACATCCTGACGGACACCAGCCGGCCTATTCTGTAAAAATCTCACTGTGATTTAGGTGAAGTGAACTGTCATTGACACACTATTGATAGCTCTTTTTCGGTGATAATTACAGAATAGGTCGGCAGAAAATTATGAGTATCACAGCTGCATTGCGTTTTAACTAATTTCATAAACATCACAGCTGACTGATAGCACTTAGTTAGAGTATTTCACGTTAAACAAAGCCTGAAAGTACCCTCTATTAATCATGTTCTAACTACCCTCTAAAAGCTAACAAACATTTCGTTGTAGCTCTTCATTGGAACACGTTGAGCGATACATCAGCTTATCTTATCAGTCATCGCAACTCATCGCCGACTCGTTTGGCTTTAGTTTGTGAGTGTACAGTGATGGTGGCTTAGACGGATGCTAAAATAAATATTTGTTTCTTCTTCTTTTCAGAGTGACATGAGTTGTCATCATGCCTGCTGCAGTCCATAGCTGGACATAAGCCTCTCTTAAAAAATTTTTTTTTTCTTGTCTTTTAATGAACGGATCTAATAATCAAAAAATGTTTCAATCTGCCTAGCCTTTTCCCAACTATGTTGGGGTCGGCTTCCAGTCTAACCGGATGCAGCTGAATACCAGTATTTTACATGGAGCGACTGCCTATCTGACCTTCACAACCCAGTTGCTGGGTAATATGATACCCCTTGGTAAGAGTGGTTGTCAGACTTTCGGGCTTCTGACGACACGTAATGACTGACAAAGATCCAGGAATGACAGCCGGGTCCAACGGCTTAACATGCTTTCCGAGGCACGGATGAATCTCGGTATGTAAAGATGGTCACCCATCCACGGACCAACCCCAGCAAGCATAGCTTAACCTAATGGATCAACCGTGCAGCTGTTATTACTTAGCCATGAGCTCCGCTAGTAATCAAGTCACGTTTGTACGCTCATAATTCAAACAAACGCATTCGGTTAGGACGCGACATGAGGTGATGAACTTGTTTAAAAATCCAACATTTCCATTAACGAGACATCGATTTCCGTT
The DNA here is from genome assembly GCA_946251885.1 of Cosmia pyralina. NCBI lineage: Eukaryota > Metazoa > Arthropoda > Insecta > Lepidoptera > Noctuidae > Cosmia > Cosmia pyralina. The sequence continues at coordinate 14,587,730 of OX276342.1, read as the reverse complement.
TGCATTTTCAAGAACAAATCTTCCAAAGTCTTCAGTAACATCCTTCAAATTCCTTAGCCATTAATATAGACTCTCCATCCATAAAACGTTGATGACTCAAACAATACTCGTAATCCGTACTCACAGAAAGTAGTGGCTGTGAAACTAATTAACAAGTTCTAGCAGACATCGCTTCCCGGAGATTTCGTTACGCGAACAGCTATTTTTGTACAAAACTTTGCTTTCCCTCAGTTGGTAGTAGGTACTTACGCACTTTATTTTGTTAGTGAACGAAGGAGCTAATGAATATCTGTGGTAACCGAGGAATCTATTTTTGGGTAAATACGTAATGTAATAATCATCTGCCTAGCCTTTTCCCAACTATTTTGGGGTCGGCTTCGAATTTCCGTGCCTCGGAAAGCACGTTAAGTCGTTGGTCCCAGCTGTCATTCGTGGATAGTCGTTACGGGTCATTAGAAGCCCAAAAGTCTGACAACCAGTCTTACCAAGGGGTATCGTATGCCGCCGGGGTTGCGGGTAGTTCAAAAGAGATACCGTGGCCTTGGCACGGGCAACTGAAGGAACACGGGTGGGTTTTAGTCAGTAAAAGTCTGACACGCAGGCCCTCCTACTCCGCACTCACAAAAAAAAAGGGGTATCGTAATACCCAGTTAATGGGTTGTGGAGTTCAGATAGGCAGTCGCTCCATGTAAAATACTGGTATTCAGCTGCATCCGGTTAGACTGGAAGCCGACCCCAACATAGTTGGGAAAAGGCTAGGAAGATAAATTTGGGGTCGGTTTCCAGGATACAGCTGAATACTAGTATTTTACATGAAGCGAATGCCTATCTGACCTCCACAACCCAGTTACTGAGTAAACACGATACCCCTTCGTAAGACTGGCAAACTCGTAACGACTGTCAAAGATCCATGAATGACAGCCGGGACCAATGGCTTAATGTGCTTTCCGAGGCACGGAGGGGTCTTGATATGTAAAGATGGTCACCCATCCACATCATAATGTAATAAGCTTTGTAAATTTTAGAGCCAAAGTTTTGAACTAGAGCTTTTGCCCTATGGTTCTTAAACATTTTTCTCCTGACTTGTGAAAATTTAGCATATTTGGCGAAAATACTTACGATGTTGTTTTGGATATAATTCTTTTTGTACTGGAATAATAACATAATGCGACCTAACCAAAGTTTCAACAAAAATACGTCGATATTAAAATGAAAATAGACCTTATACTAAGTAACTTCACATTAACGTGTTAGCAATTTCGATAAAAAGCTGAAAACGTCGATCCTTACAACATTATTATGCTCGCATAGTAGGCAAGTCTGTGTCGCAAAATTGATGTAACTTCTAGAAATTCTAGATGTATAAAAATCCTAACACCCGACCATACCTGCCAGTCATAATTATTTTCAGCAACAAATTGTATCATAATTTTATCATCACGCTTTTAATCTCCGATGGCTTAGGTAGGTGTGTGTGGTGGTGTATAGTACACCCACATTTCGCCAGTTATGGTCAAGTCCCATGGGCGAGCCCATTTGCCATCAACCGGGTACTTACGTAGTTCGCTGAACTTCGTATGCAGCTCGGGCTTTGTCGGGGCACTGTGCTACTACTGAGAAATTCCTGAAACAAGCACTTTCGAATCCAGGACCTCTTGCTCAGCAGTAGCGCTTGCTACCACCACTGGACTAAAAAAAAAAATTATCTGTATCAAAATTTATAAAAAAAACACACTAAAGTTTTAACTTTGAGTTCCAAACACAGCACACCTCATTACCGTTAACGTCTAAGAAAATAAATTGTGCTGCAATATTTAAGATGAACTCACAAAGTTAGTCAACTTGCAGTTTTACTCAAACAAGTTGCTACTGAAAGTGTGTTTAACTTATGATTGGGATCCGTACCTCTTTTAAGGTGGGGTGGGAAATAATATTGTGGATTGTACTGGAATATTTTTAGTAGGTTAGTTGACAGTAAGAAGATCAAGATCCCTAAAGGGACTAAATAGGCTGGCCAAATCAAAATAATATGCTGAATCCACCACTGGCCCTGGCAATCAATGGCAAGCATCATGGTGATGATGATGTTGGTGATCGGTGATGTATTTTGGTGGTGATTTAGATACCGATACCATCACGTCTGCGGATTTTCGCTAGCTAATTTAATTTGACCCTGAATTTACTTCGAGATTGCAACTGTTTTACTCATACATTTCATTTCACCTTATGCATTTTAATATGTAGAATGTTTGTGAATTAAAAGTATTCAAATTCAACTTAGTTTTGTAAGTGATTTCATATTACGTAATTAATATTTTTGAGAAAAAAATACGTAAACATATAGCCATTGGTCACGTGACATTGAGCGCCAATAAGAGCGCGACACATCTCACTTTTAGTCATGTCACTTTGACAAAATAACATTTTCAGGATTCCCACCTCAGGATATTTTCCCCTAAGTTTAGGGGATTTTTTAGAAATAGTAAATAGCATTCGCATGTTTATTTATGGAATACTCGGAAAAAATACGATTGAAATGTATGATTTTAGGAAACATCAAAATGAAAACGACAGATGCGTTTTGAAAAACTAGCTATTGAGTGTCCGTTCCGCTTGCGTTTTAGATATTTAGATCACCATCTTAGCGTCATCACCTCTTTTTTGAAATCGCTTTTGATGTTTTTTTATAATGTGTAGTAGTAGTAAATTACCCTGATTTTGTAGGCCCGATCCTGGAATTTGTAATAAAATCCTCAAAAAGTTAGAGGACGTTTAAGGTGGCTCCTCAATTCAAACTTCTTAAACAAGGAATATTTTTAAAAATTTGATATGATTTAGTAGTCAACCAACAATCAACTTAGCCAATCGCAGACCACTGCTGGAGATAGGATTTAGTAGTGTTTATATGTATATTTCGAAAAAAAAAGGGTATTTACGACTAAATTTGAGATAGTTACAATGCTTTGATTCGTCATAGAAATCCAAACATTTCACAGCACTGTTTTTCGGAAAGCAACCAGCCAATTAAAACGCAAATAAAAAAGTATATATAGGGCGACTGGTAATTAGTGACCGATACTTAAACACATGACTGAACTCATGATAACAAACAACGTTTACTATGGGAACAAACCTGAAATCGCGAAATAAAATTAGCTGCTCCCTACATTTTGAGGAGTTATGCGAACATGAATGTATGGGACAGCTGATTTTTATTTCGTGATTTCAGGTTTGGTCCCATAGTAAAAGTTGTTTGTTATCATGAGTATAATCATGTGTTTAAGTATCGGTCACTAATTACCAGTCACCCTATATACGAGACATGAAAGTAGAATAAGTGCTATGGAAATGTGTTCCTTGCGAAGCATGTGTGGTGTGACTATGAATGATAGGCTGAGGAATGATGTGATAAGGCAACGGTGCGGTTTAAAAGAAGATGTAGTGACAAAAATTGAAAAGAGTATATGCTTAGATGGTTTCGTCATGTTAAGAGTTGAGAGGATGAATGAAAGGTGACTTACAAAAAACTTTTTTACAAAAAAATACAACCGACTTCCAAAAACAACACTACAAAGTGAAAAATAACTTTAATTTCGGAAGTCGGTGTCTAGTTAAATGTATTTTCGTTTTTTTGCCACCGACTTCCGAAATTAAAGTTATTTTTCACTTTGTAGTGTTGTTTTTGGAAGTCGGTTGTATTTTTTTGTAAAAAAGTTTTTATTTTTCACTTTTTAGTTGTGTACCTACCCCACACAAATTGAAATACCACTTCCTGCAAAACAAACTAGAACATCATCCATATAAAAGTGGGGAAAAAATACGTATTATTGCAGCTAACTCAAAAACTACCCAAGCAAAGTTAATCAATTTTATATGGGACCAACTGTGATGTATACACTCTCGAACAAAACAAAAAAAAAATCCAAATCGGTCCAGCCATCTTCGAGTAATCGGAAAACATACATAAAAAAAAAAAGTTCCGACGAATTGAGAACCTCCTCCTTTTTGAAGTCGGTTAAAAAGGCAGATGTGAGTGGAGACGCCCTACGAAGACATTATAGTCACCTTATTAGTGATGTTCTTCAGAAAGGTCGAGTTCGTAGTACTCGAAACCGGCGTGCGTGTATGACCAGTGGCCTTAGTGCGAGTATACTCACTCGATCGCGTTTACGATAAATTTAACGTACGTCAATTTGTTTGAAATAGTTCTGCTTCCATTTATAGTCACCAGACGGCGCTTATTCAGTTTCAGTACAAATTGAAGTTTACATTAACGTGATCGAGTAAGTATAAAAACTCGCACGAGGCAAAAGTAGTATAAGGATCGTAGCGGGTGGCGTTCTGTAGTGTTTCTGCTTACCCCCATGGGAAGAAGGCGTGAGTTTATGTATGTATGTATGAGACATGGCTTCTCAATCTATACGGATACTTTTGCCAGCTATAACCGTAAAGTTTACCTCGTTTATCTAGTTTCTTCATTCATGCATTTCTTTCACGTTCTAAAGATTATAAAACGTTTTATTTATTTATTTATTTATCATTTAATTGCAGACATTTGAGTCCATAGTATTACTCACAAAAAAACACAAAATAACATAAAAATAACACAATACACACACATTATAAAAATCACAAATAGGCATAATAATAATAACATAATAATAATAATGAAACTAAACTATGTGTGCAGTCTCACCCATCGTCCAAGCATCGGGCAGTCCCACCGGTCACACAATGCTCTCAACATGCCGTGGGTGCTATTATCTGTTCTGTGCCGGAGAGAGAAGCGCATCGTTTCCGAATTATGGCATAAAAATCATCCACTCTCGCATCGGCAAACATTCCGGAAGCGCTACAATACCGCGGCAGCCCTACAAGCATCCTGAAGGCATTGTTATACTGTACACGCAAAACTAAAGATAGATTTAAAATATCAAATTAGAATTAAGTAACACCAAAACAATACTTCTGGAATGTCCATACAATCAAGTCACCGCCGTATTCATCTCACTTGCATTCGTTTTAGACTCGTCCAAAGTTAAATAAACACAAGATGCATGTGTTTGTCGCATAGACTAATGATGTGTGACGTCATAACTCAAGATAAAACTTAAATTTTAAACACGCCCGCTACACCAACTTAAAATTAAGTTAGATGAAGTTTCATAAGCTAAGTGCGAATACTTTTGGGTTACGCGTTAAGTAAGCACAAGTTGGGGTTAAGTTTTGCGACTTCATTTTTGGGTGTTAATATTTAATTCATAATGGTAACATTGACTAAGTTGAATAATAATAATCAACTTATAACTGGCCCACTGAAAAGCAAAGGAGTTTTTTTTTTTAATTTTATTGCTGAGTGGGCCTCTTTTTGACCACAATCAAGCCAAAGCAATTCAATTGGAAAGCGATGGATAAGGTCTATGATGGAATGGTCTAACGCAGATCAGAAAACGGTGATAAAATACGAGTCTATGAATAATAATAAAAAAAAACAAATAAACTATAGGTACCTAACAATCAATCTGCCTAGCCTTTTCTCAACTCGGAATATTGGAGTCGGCTTCCAGTCTAACTGGATATAGCTGAATACCAGTATTTTACATGGAGCGACTGCCTATCTGACCTCCACAGCGCCTCCAACGAGGAGGCCTGTGTCAAAATAGGGGGAACTAGGCTGATTATTATGCTTATGTATATAATTAATAACCCAACCCACACCCCGCACACGCCCGCGTAGTAGATTACGCCACTCCCTCTCACCGAGAGTACGCTTGTGTCCCAGCAGTGGGAACATTATAGGCGGATTATGTAATTAATGAATGAAGGCAAAATAATGCCATATCTAGATTTCAGTCACAATAGGATGTTACACCCATTTTTGAGAAGTCTCAATTAGATTCTATAGTGCTAATAAGCCACTAAAAAAACACAAAATTTTTATTCAATCGCTAATTGCCATAAAAATGCATTTAATTGTAACATTTTCAAATTCCGCGCGAAAATGCTGGACGCAGTGAACGCCATATTGCTCTGTGGTCATGACGTCAGTTGGCTGAGTAAAAAAATACTTATTCAATACAGTTGTTAAACAGGGCGTACTTTCAGAGGCTATAATTATGATTCGAAAATTAAGTCTTTTGCATAGGCATCTTTCTTTCTTTCGTGACATTTTTTTACGAATTCGATCATTAGTTTTGCAGTTGAGTTTTAAATTGATAAGTCAATTTAAAAAGTTTAGCAGCAAGGAGTTTTCATACATAGAATAAAACGGGATAGATTTTATACGAGGAAAAATGAATGAGTGCGTACGTCTTAGCATTGAATTGTCAAAAGTCTTTTAAATGGTTGTTTAATATATTTAATTACCAGTTTAATTTAATTATTTTCACATCAACATTTGTGAAATATCGGATAGGCTGTATAGGCTGTTTTCGTTGTAAAAAAAAAAAACATGTCAGTCGCAAAAACGCGTCATTTTTCTGAATTATTTTATTTTTTGCGTGATAATATATTATTTTTTTTTGTTAATATGATTTCAAGTACAAGTGATGAAATGGAATTAACTCTACCCGATATTATCTGAGGTGAAACTTCGCAAGATAAAATTTTGCCCCCAAAATCTCGAGAAAGATATAAGGCGACTTACGATAATTTTATTTTATGGAAAAAACAAAGGAAAACTAAGTCATTTTCAGAACATGTTTTGTTAGCTTATTTTCATGAATTGACTGGCAAATATAAACCTTCTACATTGTGGTCAATTTATTCCATGTTAAAAACTACTCTCAAACATATTTAATTCTTTGATTTGTTTTTTACTATTTCCCACAACTGTATTGAAAAACGTCGTGTGATACACGGGTGTGTAGGTTATTGCAAACTCGTGTCATTAAAAACCCTCGCCTTCGGCTCAGGCTTGTTAATGACAGCTCGTTTGCAATAAACAACTTTCCACCCTTGTATCACAATGTACTATTTAAACGCTGATCAGTTGACAGTTGACATTGACACTTTTTAATTTATACAGCCATATGACGTAACAACATGGCGGCTACTTTCATAGTGTTAGAAAACAGATTAAAAAAACTGAAAACTTTAAATTGAATTTTAAAAATATTATTATTTTATGAACTACAACTAACATTTTCCGACTGATTTTTGCCTAAGCTATCTAAATAATATATTAGATTTTTTCTCTTATACCGTATTCCACCAAAAACTCTTCAATTTCTCAAACTACGTAATAGACCCATGAAAATGTGCAGGCGTAGGAAAAGCCTAAATTAAAAAAAGGTTATTTTTCACCAAATTTAATGCTGGTGGCTTTTAGTCATCAAAATTTAATAGGTTTAATCTTCGCAAGGTGTCAGCGGAAATTTTAATTATGTCACTCGAAAAAATGCCGATGGCGATGATGACTGCGAAGACACCATACAAAAGGGACGAATAGAAGAATAACTTGAGATATTTCTTGAAATATTTGTTTACAAGCCGTGCCGTGTGATGGGATTTCTCTTCTGCATAAATAACGATTTTCCATACAAACTTTTATCCCTTATTTAACCCACTTAGGAGTTACATTTTAAAAATTCTCGGACGGGAGTAATCTATTAAATTAATTGCCGAATGTCAGTAAGCGCATCACTTCAGGGGCCGTACTATGATGTGAAAAAAGATCATGGATCCATGATCTTCTTTCAGGTCATAGTACGGCCCCTGAACGGTTGCACCTATTTGGCTAATTCTTTTTTGATGTTTTTAAAATTGTCAAGACAAGGGTTGTATGAAAGAAAATGTTTGAAAAAAAATCGATGTGTCTTTTAAACGGCTGGAGCGATTTTGATGAAATTTTCAGGCACCAATGTCGAAAAATTTGAAAATTTTTGCAGCCGCCATCTTGAATTTTGATTTTGATCTCATTATCGTTATCATTGACCTCAAAAACCATGAAAATGACACCCATGGCGAAAAATAAAGTAAAAAGAAAAATAATAAGATAATTAGAAAAAAAAAAACTTAAAAAATAAGTAGGCACTCAAATGTATTTTTCTGTGTACATAAATAAGAAAAAAAAATGTACTATACATCCCTGCCCAACCCTTTGAAAGAATATAGGTGTGATGATAAGAAGAAATCTCATTTCCGCAACTATTTTGCGCAACTGTCCTTTTGCGCAAGAGGATTCGCGCAAGTGTCTTTCGCGCAAGCGGATTTGCGCAATTGTCCTTCGCGCAAGTGTCTTTCGCGCAAATATCTTTCGCGCAAGTGTCCATGCGCGCAAAAGTCTATTCGCGCAAAAGTCCAGTCGCGGAAATGTCTTTCGCGCAAGTGTCCCTTCGCGCCAAAGTCCGTTCACGCAAAAGTCCATTCGCGGAAATAGCTTTTGCGCAAGTGTCTTTCGCGCAAGCGGATTCGCGCAAGTGACCTTCACGCAAGTGTCTTTCACGCAAATATCTTTCGCGCAACTGTCCATGCGCGCAAAAGTCTATTCGCGTAAAAGTCCAGTCGCGGAAATGTCTTTCACGCAAGTGTCCCTTCGCGCAAAAGTCCGTTCACGCAAAAGTCCATTCGCGTAAATGGCTTTCGCGCAAGTGTCTTTCGCGGAAATGTCTTTCGCGCAATTGTCCAGCTACCCTAAATACTCGGTATATTAAAATACTAATGAAAATAAACCGTAGTTAAGTTCAATAATTTTATCAGTAGAAAAGAAGTTTTTAATAGGTACCACAACGTAAAATATTTTCTTCGAAAATAATTTTCTTTTGCACACAATGCGACCAGTCATGTGGGGTGAGACATAGGACTTAACCAAGTTATTACTCTTTGAACTAAACTGAGCGAGGTGTGACCTGTTTAAAGGTGATACCCACGGACTAGAAAAAAAAAAGAAGGACTCCGCGCCACGCGTATCGAAAGTGAAGCACCTTACCGATCTATGTGTGCGTGATTTGACAAAGACGCCGTCATGTCATGTAATGGAGGCCGCTCCTGGCCGGTCGGCATACTATGATGTAAATGTGTGCGTGTGTGTGTGTGTGTGCATGTTTGTACAAACGGTCCCGGCATATTTACTGTGCTTCACTTTCGATATGCGTAGCGCGGTCCTTCTTTGTTTTCTAGTCCGTGGTGATACCTAGTAGATTTTGATGTTGTTCGTTTTGTCCTGTCTGTCAAGGGCCTAGACAAATGGCTTTAGTTTCGTATTTTTACTTTCGCTATAGCTTCATAGTGACATTAAAATGATCACGTGACATTTCGAAAGCTTATGTCAACCCCATACATTTTTTGGTTTTTCTACTGGCGTCATGCTAATCGAATGTTACTTTGTCTAGGCCCAAAAGTGTAAATTAAATAACGCACAACCTCTTAAGGGACAACGAACCTCATTAAAAACAACTTTTACTATGGGACCAAACCTGAAATCGCGAAAAAAATCAGCTGTTCCTTACATTTATGTTCGCATAACTAAAAATATAGGTACTGCTTTTTTTTCGCGATTTCAGGTTTGGTCCCATAGTAAAAGTTGTTCATAATGATGAGTACAATGACCCCATAAGAGGTTGAGCGTTATTTAAGTTACTGTGTGTACGTAAATGTTTTTGGGAGCAACGTTTGAGACGAAGTATTACCTAAACTTCTGTCCTTCTCTATGCAGTGGCAGCCTAATTGGAATTATCTCGGCGAAAATTTGAGGCTTTGAATAATGAGTCCCTATAACGAGCGAACTAAGAGGATTGCCTTTCCACCGTCCTTTGACTGTTTTTACACAAATTGTAAGCTGCATAGTTGCGAGTTGGACTACTGCTGTTAGGAAGGCTTTCGCATTCTGTCACCTCTCTCGCTCAGACGGGACCAAATTTATAAGAATGTTAAACGAAAAGATGCTTTTTTGAAAAATTTAGTCTATTGGCCAACTAATAAATAATATTAATTCAATAAATAATGATTAAAAACACATTTTTATTGTGGAATTTATTTAACTCATCCCAAAAACAGAACATAACTTACTGAGCTACTTATTGAGCTGAGTATATTAGATACCCATTAAATTAATAGCATTTATTAGTTCGCCAATTGATTAACTACATTTTTCAAAAAAAAACATTTATCATTCTTAAAAATTTGGTCCCGTCCCGCGAGAGAGGTGACAAAATGTGACAGCTCTCTTGATGCTATTAATTGATAATGTTTTGGTAGTCAAGTCTTATTAAAAAAACCGACCAAGTGCGTGTTGGACCACGCACAATGAAGGGTTCCGTAGTTGGGATGAATTTATCCCAAGAACAAACTTAACATTGTAGTTGAAAAACATGTTCTCCCATACATTCCATCTGAAAATGTAAGTTTGTACTCACAATATTGAGAGATTTACCATGTTATTTTAAGACCACAGACTTCTTATAGGTTTTCCTGTAATCTACAGTTAAAGGTCAATTTTCTGTATTTTTTCAAAATTTTAGGCTCAGTAGTTTCGGAGATAAGGGGGGAATGGTCGATGATAAATAACTTTAAAAAAAAATTGTTTTAAATTATAAAAGAATATATATTTGAGACCCTCATAGTAAGCCATTTCTTTTGATATGTCACACGGTATAGTTTGCAAAACTTTTTTATAAATTTTCTTTTTTCTTATTTGCTCCCCAAAAGTGACGCTCATATTCAAAATTAATTTATTTACTTTACCCGTCTGTGTTTGGGTCACAGAAATTCATGTGTGTACCAAACTTCAACTTAATTGGTCCATTAGATTCGGAGCAAGTTGGCTGTGACAGACGGACAGACAGACAGACAGACACACGAGTGATCCTATAAGGGTTCCGTTTTTTCCTTTTGAGGTACGGAATCCTAAAAACTATGGAGAGCTCGTAGCTAAACAGTAGCAGCCGCACGGGTCAATCCATCAGGTTAAGCTACGCTTGCTAGGGTTGGTCCGTGGAAGGGTGAATATCTTTACATACCGAGACTCCTCCATGCCTCGGAAAGCATGTTAAGCCGTTGGTCCCTGCTGTCATTCGTGGATCTTTGACAGTCATTACCGGCTGTCTGAAGCCCGAAAGTCTGACAACCAGTCTTACCATGGGGATCGTATTACCCAGTAACTGGGTTGTGGAGGTCAGATAGGCAGTCGCTCCATGTTAGCGGGGGGAGCAATAAAAGAAGTGGACTGTATTTTAGGCAAAGGTTTATTGCCATAAGAGATAAACTTTCCCAGACAAACAGTTCAATTTGTCATACTGGCTTACATTACATTATCATAAAAGTCATTTTCACTTGTGAATTTAGTCGTCGAGATTAAAAGATTGAAATGGTGTCGATTATGTTGTATACCGAACTAAACTAATTAAACTATCACTAAAATTCCTTACTTTTTGCTATGAGAATCTTAGAGCTATTCTGCAAAAAAAAACCTCTAAATTTAATAACAATTTTGACACAACTAAAATCGAGTTTGACAATCGTGACTCCGCGTGGTATAGTGCCTGCAGTATATTTAACCCGGTGGCTTTAATTGGAACTAACGAAATCACTATGAAGTGACAGGCTTGTCATATTTTGTTCACCGACATCGCTGTCGTTACCGGGTCAAATATTTTTTAGAGCTGGAGGGGCGCAGGGAGGGGGTAGCTTGAACGTGTTTTATATGGAACCTTTTTTTTTTGTATATATACTTTTTTTTTTGGTACCTTTTTTAGACTAGACTAAAAATCACTAAAATTTAGTTTATTCCTGTCAAACGACGATTTCCCATTCTGAAATTGACTAAAGTGACACAACTTAACTATATTTTAGTTTGACAGGACTAAGATTGTACGGAGTTATTAGTTTAGTGAAAATGGCAATTTTGCTATTCTGAATTTGACTGTTTTCACCTAAAATTTTAATTGTCAAACTAAATCAGACTATGTTTAATCGCGATTAAAAAGGTGTGGAACAAAATTAGTTGACATGAACTAAAATTCACACCGAGACCTTGACTTCGGATGCAAAAACTGTAGTGTATTTTTTTCTTTTCTTTTTTTTTTCATTTTTTTATAGCAAAAATAATGAAAATTTGGCCCCCCTTTATAAAACTCATACACCCCTATGACTCAACATGTAGGTACCAAAAAAAAAGGTACCTACATTCCATATAAAACACGTTGAAGCTGCCCCCTCCCTGCACCCCTCCAGCTCTAAAAGATATCTAACCCGGTAACGGCGGCGATGTCGGTGAACAAAATATGACAAGCCTGTCATAGTGATTTCGTTAGTTCCAATTAAAGCCACCGGGTCAAATATACTACAGGCACTATACCACGCGGAGTCACGATTGTCAAACTCGATTTTAGTTGTGTGAAAATTGTTATTAAATTTAGAGGTTTCTTTTTTGCAGAATAGCTCTAAGATTCTCATAGCAAAAAGTAAGGAATTTTAGTGATAGTTTAGTTAGTTTAGTTCGGTGTACAACAGAATCGGCACCATTAGCATTCGATTCCATAGTCAAAAAGTATACAAAATTTATGGATTCAGGAATAACGAGATTTTTACGATCGATCTGTGCATTACTTAATAGCCAGCACTAGAACGTAAGTAAATATATTCGATTCTTTAAGGCAAAAGCGCCAGGGTAGCCCGCGAAATTCAAAATTTTTTACGTGTTTTGCAATTTGCAAGTCATATTTTATTTATAGAATTATAATCATAAAAATCATTAATACAACTCTCAAGTTCATAATATTATATTACCCCATTGAATGACTATTTCATGAAATCATGAGATTTGAGGCCAATAATTCTATGGAGGAGCCCGTGGCTAAGTAAAACAGCCGCACGGGTCGATCCATCAGGTTAAGCTACGCTTGCCGGGGTCGGTCCGTGGATGGGTGATCATCTTTACATACCGAGACTCCTCCGTGCATCGGAAAGCACGTTAAGCCGTTGATTCCGGCTGTCATTCGTGAATCTTTGACAGTCGTTACGGGTCGTCAGTCTTACCAAGGGATATCGTATTACCCAGTTAATGAGCTGTGGAGGTCACATAGGCAGTCGCTCCATGTAAAATACTGGTATTCAGCTGCATCCAGTTATGACTGGAAGTCGACCCCAACATAGTTGGTAAAAGGCTAGGCAGATTGATTGATTGAATTCTAACTTACGGAGTTGTATTGCTGATTTTAATGATTATAATTCTGTAAAGCCATATTAGTTACGGCCGCGAATTATATTTTAATCACCATACAACCTGACACTGACCTGCAAATTGCGAAAAAAAGCCCATTGCATATTAGCCAACACCTCAACTTAAGGTAAATATGCATCCGATTATCCGATCTCTAGATTTATGTATTTACAGATATATTTATATCGGAAACCAAAAATCACAATTTCATTTATATGATTTTTATGCCCTATTTTTAGCTCCTCTGTTAGCTCTCCAGTTTTCGATCTTATTAGTAAGGTGAAAAGGGTGAAAAGTGGTTCACCGCAAATGTTCGCGATGGTACATTAGAAAAGAATATTTATTATTTCATTTATAGTTAAGTATGTATTTCAGCAGAGATAACAAAGCAAAAATTTTTATTTATCTGTTCCTATTTTTACCGTTATTTCTAAAACTGCTACAGAATAAATACAAAATAAATAAAAACCAGCCAAGTGCGTGTCGGGACATAACATAACTAACAACTTTATATAAGTAATTTTTAATGGAATTTGTACGATAGTTTTACTGTTCCAAGTACATTTTACAAGTTGGTTGACTATTACTCGTAAACTTGAAAAGCCTATTTAGCTGTGATAGTTTTCCTTTAATTTCGTTATTTATATACTACTACCGTGAATTTTTTCATTCATCCCAAAACTAACGGTTTAGCTTTGGGACACACACACTTGACTCTAACAAAAATTAGTACTTTAAAGCTTAATATTTCAAAAACGGAACCCGAAATCGAAAAATTGTTTTCACAAACCTGCACATTTTTGATAAACGTATTTAAACAACACCCCACATCATGGGATAAACGAGAAAAAAAGCATCCCAACTTTACGTGTACAGAAGTTACCCTAAAAGAATTTTTTTCCATGATTTTATTTTACCACTTTGTCGGCGTGATGAATATATCTATATCCAATGAATATATATTTTATCTATCCATACCAAATTATAGCTTTCTAGTATTAAGAGTCTCTGAGATAAGCTGAGGACGGATGGACAGACAGACGGACGGACATAGCGAAACTATAAGGGTTCCTTGTTGACTACGGAACTCTAAAAAATCACAACATCCTTGTTTTCTTAACTTTACATATCTCCTTGATTTTGCTTGATTTCCGATACCCCGTTGAAATCGGCGTTATTGACGAGAACCCTGTTTTGTCCACCGCTGCAAACCGTGGGGTAATCTGGATTCCACCAGTTTCTGAAGCGTTTATACCAGGAGCGTTTGTCAGCATCTTCGTTAAGAATCTGGCAGAGTTGACATACATCTGGATTGTCAGGTGCTATCTTTACGTAACTGTAATAGTTATGCCACCTGAAAAAAAAGATAAATGGATAATAATACCAGCCTTTTACAGAATAATCAAGCTACACTCCTACCAACTTTTCTGTGAAATGGCGAAAATTGGAACTACCGTCATGTTGAAATGTCTTCGATTGTGCCGACGCATGTCATTCGATTGTGTCGACGCATCGACGGTGCCGTCCTCTTTCAGTCACAGATAAGTTGGTAGGACTGTACAGTGGTTTATCTGGGCAGTGACCTTGAATTAATTAGCTACGGGCGCTCGGCAGATAAATACGTGTCCGTCCGTGCGTAACTGCCGCGCGCTCGACCTGTTGCGTACTGGTATTGACTGAGATTTCGAAGCGCGTCGTTTCGGCCGCTTTCTAGTAAGATAAACTACTGTATCGTTATTATACTGTGCTTTAACTGTCCCAGTGCAGCGCAAAGGCCTCTTCTCATACGGAGAAGGTACGGCTACCGGTGCACAGTGATTCGTCTAGAACAAGCTGACAGGACAAAATTATTTTAATTGATTTTTGTTGTTTTTTAGTTTCTGCATCTTTTGTTTTATTCAGTTTCACATTTTTATGGATTCGAACAAGATAATAATTAAGAAGTAATTATTTAGTTAGGAAATTGAAATAAAAAATAACTTGATTAAAAAAGATCTATTTATATAGAAGGAGGTTCATTATCAGCATGTATAAAAAAATATACAGGTATAAATAAGTGAATGACAGATACATACACACAGAATAAACTGTAAACTAGTGTAAAAAATCATAATACAAATAGAAACTATTTAAAATTAAATAAGAACGAAAATTACCTACTAATTACTTTACAATAAAAAACTATTACTATTATTGTCTTCTAATGATATTTAATGTAGGTACTCAAATGTCATTAGAAAACATTTACCTAATCATCTTCATCACTTACAAAATTACAAGTTGTATCTTCATCACTTAATAATTTCTACGTCTAAAATCGCCAATCCACCATTGGCGATTTTAGACGTAGAAATTATTAATTAAAGTCCAGGATTCCTCACACTTTGTTTTCCGTTATCGGTGTTTGTAATGTCTAAACTATAATTAGAAACTACCGTCGCGGACATTTGCGGTGAACCACTTTTGAACCTTATTACCCTAGTACAGTAGGTACACACATAGTACGTAGGTACATAGTGCATAGTACGGTATTTAGTATGTATGTATTTATGTATCTATTATTTAGGTTATGTATGTATCTATTTTAGTATAATATTGTAAGTAGGCACTTATTATTTGCACCAAAGACAGCCCCATTTCATATCCGTGTATTACAAACATTTGATCTACAATGTAAAGATATGAAGTTTATGTACAGAGTGGAAGGCGCTGACGGCTGTGACACAGTTCATACTACTGCGGTCGTCAACGTATTCTCTTGTTTAATGTCACCCATTGTTGTCACATATTATCCTTAGACTAAGAGACATTTGTAACATTTAGTGATGGAAATAAACTATTCTATTCTATTCTATTCTATTTCTATCCAGGCAAATCACTGTCCATTCTAAGGTTGCCTGGAAGAGATTGCAGAAAGCGATAAGGCCGCCCATTGTATATTTTGTAGTGTTTGATTATGTCTGTTTTTTGTTACGTATTTTTGTGGTGTACAATAAAGTATATATAAATAAATAAATAAATACAGTCGGCAACAAAAGTCGATTACCTAACGATAAACGAAAAAAAAGCAGTTTATCGAATCATTTTGTGTTTATTTAGATTAGATGATGTTAAAAAGTAGCAGTGCTAACCGACTTCTGTTGATGACCGTACCATAGTAATTAGGTCAATAAGTGGTTCACCGCAAATGTCCACGATGGTACAAATATATGACTTGAAAAAGTCACTGGTACTTGCCTGGATTTGAACCCATAACCTCATGCATGAGAGGCGAAGCCTTAACCACTGGGTCATCACTTAAATTGATAAACTGAGTAGTAAATGTTAGGGTAATTATAGCAACACATCAGCCGACATTACGTTGAAAATTATGACACATATCGGGGCGAAATTACGTCGTGTAATTTTCATAGAAAAAAAGGCACGCGGAATTTTCGTCGCGTAATTTTCGGCAGGTATGTCGCTACACTAAAGCACACGTCACACTGAGCAAGAAGAGAAAATAAACTAAGTTCGTTTTCGGTTCGTATTTCGCAGTGTGAACCGAAGTATGAAAAGACGCGGTAGCTACATGAGCGAAACTAAACGAACTTAGCTTCGTTTTGCTTCTCGATTAAAAGCCTACTTTTAAAATCGGAATTCTTCGACAGCAGTCATTCTTTAAAGAATGAAAGAAAATACGTTTTGTTGCGGTAAACATGACGCAAAGAAAGAACACAAACACAAAAAGAACAAGTTGGGGGAAAATATGCGTCACATCCACACAAAACGGCCATCGCTCAGCATTATGCTGCGACCCTATGCGAGACAGAGCCACAGCCCACAGCGCTGGTTTTCAGCGACTGGTTAAGGGTAAGATTATTTAAAATTAGAATGTCGGGTATAAGTATTCAAATAAAAGGTGAAACATGAAAAAAGTGTAAGTTTATTTACAGAAATAATACCTGAAGTAATTCTCGTAGATGTTGGGGTTCTGGATCGCTTTCATCATCATATCAGCTACTTGTGTGGCATTCAGTTCCAGGGCGTTGATATATGATCCAGGAGGAAGGAATCTAGAACAAAATGATTTTCTTTAGAAAATGTTTTTTTTAGGAAAATATCTTAAAATCCTAGTAATATTATAAATGTGAAAGTTTGTAAAGTTGTTTGGATGTTTGTTACTCAATCACGCAAAAACGGCTGAACAGATTTAGATTAAATTTGGCACACAGATAGTTTATAACCTGGATTAACATATAGGATACTTTTTATCTCGTTAGTAGGTTCCCGTGGGATAATTTCCGACATCCACGCGGGCGAAGCCGCGGATAACGGCTAGTAAATTATATTTATTGGGTTTATTGATTGATGAAAACGCTTGATAAGGAAAAATATATTTAACGTTATTTTTGTAATTTTTATTTATTTTTTAAGAGTTTATGAACAGAACAAGTTAAAGTAACGCTTTTTAAGGCTTATTGCCAAAGTCTGTATACGGGCAGTCTATGGGTCAATTGCACTAAGAGATCGTTGGATGTCCTGCGCGTCCAATATAATAATGCTTTCAGGATGTTGTTGAGGCTGCCTCGTTACTGTAGTGCGTCGGCCATGTTTGCGCAAGCCCGCACCGATGGCTTCCATGCACTTATACGCAAGAAAACAGCGTCACTACTGAGGACAGTGAGGGGCAGTCGGAATAGCATCCTGAAAACTGTAGCCGAGAGCATCGGCTCTCCGATTGTGCAGCAGTTTGTGAGGAGGCTGATTTTTACTAACACTAGGCAATAAGTTATTTTTGTATGTTACTAACACTATATGGATATTGTGTGTCCGAAATAAAATTATTCTATTCTATTCTATTCTATTCTATGAATATATTGCCTGCTGATATAGCACCGAATTTTCTCTTATTAAAACGTCGAACAATATAAAATACAAAATAAGCTATCAGTGGTACCTACCTCATAACCTCAATTTATTTTGACATTACTAACAACAACCCAGAGTGTAGCGACTTAACCCTCACAAAAGTTTAACCTTAGGTTTATCTCTAACACTGGGTGGCGCAAGATGAATTATTTTTTTACCCTGAATTAGCTGTTAACTCCGAGTTATTTATCCGTGAACGACCAAGTGGACCTTAGAAGATGAAGGTAAATAATACACGTTCAATATAATTATTACTTCGAATACTATTTATAACTCACAAAGCAACACGCCTTTTACTTGTGTTCAAACACGCTGTAAATGTGTGTTTGAAGATGAGTGCGTCAGCACATAATACACACACGCACACACACTTCCGACTTCACCATTGTCTCGCAAGGTACTAAGACCTCCTGCGCTTATACACACATTCACAGCGATAAAAATACTGTACGAATTATTAAAAGCACTGTGTAGGTACCTAAGTTTACATCCATAGTCTTGGTGCTATGTTTTGTAATAGCACGAAAACAATTCAAAAAAACGAACTTAAAATCTATATAAATAAACAGAGAAGTCGTAACTGACTGTCTGACTGATTGACTGACTCATCAACGCCCAGCCCAAATCCTTGGACCTAGAAAGCTGAAGTACAAAGGTCCCTATATAATGTAGACAAGGAACAAGGAAGGAATTCCCGGTAGGATGTTCCCGTGGGATATTTTCCGACATCCACGCGGGCGAAGCTGCTGGCAAAAGCTAGTCATCACACTAATATTATAAAGGCGAAAGTCTGTGAGTGTGTGTGTATGTTTGTTACTTCTTCACGCTCAAACGGCTAGACCGATTTGGATGAAATTCGATATGTTGACAGCCTATACCCTGAATTAACACATAGGCTACTTTTTATTCCGAAAAAATGTAGTGCTCCCGTGGGATGAGCAAGGAATTCAAATATATTTGTTACTCTTTCAAACTCAAACGGCTTGACCGATTTTGATATAATTTGGTGTGGAAATAGCAGACATACTGTGTACACATAGCACACATAGGCTACTTTACATCCTGAAAAAATGTAGTGTTCCCGTGGGATGAGCAATTTTTTTGTGAATACTTTTCTCACCGATTAAATAATACACGTTTTAGTGTATCTCATAAACCGCGGGTAACACCGCGGGGCACAGCTAGTTTATCATAAAACGAACTCAAAAATAAAAAAAATACACTAGTTAATATTACCTGGAATAATCTGCACCACCATACACTATTGGGACTGCATAGTTATTTAACGGATACAAAACCTTCTCAGTTACATAATCGGGACATACCGAATTCTCAAAAGAAAGGTAAAAGTAGTATTCAGATTTTAACAAGTACAAACACTCCTCAATCCTGTCTTTGGGACATTTCATTTTTCCACAATAACCATAAACGTCGACTGTCAAATTATATTTCTTCAATGCCTTTTGTATCTCTTTGGTTACAATTTGTCTCTCACCATTGCAGTTGGACACAAACCAAGCTGCTGCTTTTCTCTTACCACCAAGTTCCTTCTTAACGTTATCAGGAGTTGGCTTCATTGGATCTATCCAAGTCATATTAATTTTTGGACCAACGCGATCACCTTTCTTGTCAAGAATCGTAAAGTAACCACATGTTATATCGGAATCCAGTCTGTACGTCCACGTCAAATTGTAAAAGTTATCATTAAAGGCATCGCATAGTGGAAATCTGATTGCTGATTCAGATGCCATAAATATAAATTTTTGATAGGGTTCTCTCACCGTGATTGGTCCGTCCCAGGTGTTTTCCACGTCAAACAGTATAGCATCAAAATCACGGAAATCCCTGAGTAAAGTTCTCTCGGTCGTCAAAAAGCAGTTGTAGTAGGTACAGTTGCTATCAATAAAAGGCTTTTGACCGTTCCCATATAACACTGACGAATAGTGCAAAAATGCGTTTGTGTATTTCAGCACAAATTTGAGATCAGTCTTAAATCTTTCAGGTCTGTTGAACGATTTTAAATAAGTAGTGAAGTTATAATGTTTCTTAGCCATTATTAATTTCTGCTTTTTCGTCATATGCTCTTCCGTAGTGAAAATATATTCTATATCAATTTCTGTTTTCACTGGCTTTAATGATATTCTTAAATATTGAATTAGAAGGAAAGCGTAACCGCATAGTATTAATGTCTTCATTGCTTTATACATGATTGTGTTGGAGTAAGTAGAAAACAAGAATACTTAAAGCAGCTATACTCTAAGTGTGTTCCGCGGAACCCTAGGGTTCCGCGATACCTCTGTAGGGGTTCCTCAAAAATTTAGAAAAAAAATCAAAACACCTCTCTCTGGTCGAACGTTTTGACTCCGCGGCCACGCGTAGGTATATTTATTTATGTATTTGTATTTGAATAAACATATGTTACAATAGCTGGTACAATATCTCATAAGTTTGGTATCAACATGTATACTTGTATACTTGTGAGCGCGCAGTACCTTTGATAAAATTGTGAAATCATTATTGTGTGAAGATCATGGCAGCAAACATAAAACACTGCTGCTCCATAAAGAAGTGCGATGGCTGTCTCGGGTTAAAACTTTAACAAGGCTATTTGAACTTAGAGCCGAGTTACAAATGTTTCTTTCAGCAGATACTTCTTTTAATTTGAAGGACAGTTTGTATGATAAAACTTGGTTGTTCCGATTGTCTTTTATGGCGGATATCTTTCAAAAACTGAACGAATTGAATTTATCATTGCAAGGTAAACAGACAACAGTGTTTCAGGCCTATAACAAAATAACTGCCTTCAAAAGATAATTAGATTTTTGGATTATTTGCGTTGGTAAGAAAGAAATAGAAAGCTTTACGTCACTCAGTGAGTTTGTTAGCGATAACGACTCAGAAATGTTTCAAGATGATGTGTTCGAAGAATTGGTCCAATATCTCAGTTCGATGCGCGCATCTTTTGAAAAGAATTTTCAAAACAGAACAGAACACAAAAATGAAACTGAATTCATGGATTCATAATCCTTTTTTACCCAACTTGGAAAAGCCCGAAAGTATGGCAAACGAGATATATGAATCTCTTTTAGAAATGTCATCAGACACAAGTATGGAATCACTGTTCAAAACGACGCCTCTCAACGATTTTTGGTGCAGAATCCGTGATGAATATCCAATGCTTGGCAAAATGGCTCTGAATATTCTTCTCCCGTTCCCAACAACATATTTGTGCGAAACAGGATTCTCAACCTATGCAGCCACGAAAACAAAATATCGCAACAGACTGGACGCCGAACCTGATATGGGACTTCAACTGTCTTCTATCAAACCTGACATCAACCAATTGATGAAAAATAAAAAACAGTTCCATACCTCCCATTAGTTAGATTTTTTCTTATTTAATATCTTCTATTGTTGTACTTGCCATGTGGTAAAGTAAGTAATAATTAGTACTGTTAAATTGTACTTTTATTATGCTTCTTAATAAAGAATACACTTTTAAAAACTATTGTTTTATTGTAGGGTTCCATCAAGTATTTTGCTTCCCAAAAGGGTTCCGTCACCAAAAAAGTTTGAGAACTACTGACTTAAAGGATTGAAATGTTTACAGACGAATACAACGTTTGTAAATAGTGAAAAATACGAGGAAGAATGTTTATTTGACGTCAATTATGAGACGTACAGTCGCGACCTTATGTATAATACTGTCAGGTTTTGGAACGAAGTTCCTTATCGCGCGTTGTGAAAGGGGGCTAGACGGAAAAAATTCTCACGAAAAGTTGTAGTGACACTTTTTGCTATAGTAAGCTATTGTAAGCTGTGCGACGTGCGCATGTTTCTCTGTCTCTCTCTCTCTCTCTCTTAAAGAAAGATTAAGTTTATATTACATTATATTTCTTAATAATAAAAAAAATATATACTTAACTTAAAAAAAAAAAAAATATTACAATTCCTTCACTAATTAATCGAAAGGAACTTCGTTACATCCGGGTGTCCCTTGACACCTCTCAACTTTTTTTATGCTGTTAAAGTAGATATATTTGATTCTAATTCTTCTAAATTTAACTGAGTACGCAGATATTTATAACGCAAGACATTTTCGATATTGTTGCGTTTTATAAGTGGTGATACTCGTCAGTTAGTTTTGGTGTTCTTTCGATGTCACATATTTGTGCCGCCACTTGTATATGCCTTCCACAAATTATCACAAATATTAGCCGTCATCTAGACGACAGATATTAATGAATAAATCATGAAATCAGATATTATTGCCGAGATGCCCATAGTAATATATTTAAGCTCGTGACTGTACCTTTCTCTTCGGGATGTTTAAAAACAATGTGTTACGCATTGTGAAAACTACATACTAAAAACGTTGGCCAGAAAACGAAATAATATGTAGGCAATTAGACTAAATAGAAAATTAAATATGAAAATGTATTTGTTAGCGCGAGCGGCGCGTATGGTGGACTCGACGTCCGGTATGCAAATGACTATAAAAAGATGAGTGGCGCCCCCACTTGTGGTGGCTGTGCCGAGATTTATTTTAGCTGTGAAATGTGATATGTACGACTTTCAGCAAGAGAATAAAATTAAAAAATATTCTCGGTTCGTGCAAATAGGTGTTAGACGAAATTATAGGTAAACTTCTAGTTTAGTACTACTATTCTGTATGAGAAAGTTTGAATGGATGGATGTTTGTTACTCAATCACGCCAGAACGGCTGAACAGATCTGGATAAAATTTGGCACAGAGATTTTTATCCCGGAAAAACGGTTCCCGTGGGATAATTTCCGACATCCATGCGGGCGAAGCCCTGGCAACACCTCAATGTTAAATAGTTCCTCATGTATAAAAGTACTAATATTTATTTTTAAGTTCTTTTTAATGTATTTACTAACACTATATGGACACATTAGTCTAAATCAAAGAAATTGAACTGAATTGAATTGAAAAGTTAGCGTGTCCTCCCGTGACCACGATCGCTGCAAGGCGGTCGAAACGTCGGGAAACAAGTAGGTACCTGTTTACCTCGTAAATAGGAATATTGTGAGAAGACCCGTTCTCAGTTTTGTTTATAATGTGAAAAGCTAGTATAAAAATATTTGGAACACTTTATTTTTTATGTCGCATTTCAAAAACCATAGTTTTCAGATTATTATCTAATTTGGTCATAAAAGTGGTAAATACTATGTAAAATGCCAATAAATAGTAAAAGTGGTAAAGGTAAATGCTCAGGAAAAGTGTTTATCTGATTGTATACGAGGTAGCATTATTAACCGACTTCAAAAAGGTGGAGGTTCTCAATTCGTCGGAACCTTTTTTTTTATTTTGTTTTTTATGTATGTTCCCCGATTACTCGAAGATGGCTTGACCGATTTGGATTTTTTTTTTGTTTTATTCGAGAGGGTATACATCACAGTTGGGCCCATATAAAATTGATTAGCTTTGGTAGTTTTTGAGTTAGCTTCAATAATACGTATTTTTTCCCCACTTTTATATGGATGATGTTCTAGTTTGTTTTGCAGGTAGTGGTATTAGAATTTGTGTGGGGTAGCTACTACAACTAAAAAGTGAAAAATAAAAACTTTTTTACAAAAAAATACAACCGACTTCCAAAAACAACACTACAAAGTGAAAAATAACTTTAACTTCGGAAGTCGGTGGCAAAAAACGAAAATACATTTAACTAGACACCGACTTCCGAAATTAAAGTTATTTTTCACTTTGTAGTGTTGTTTTTGGAAGTCGGTTGTATTTTTTTGTAAAAAAGTTTTTTTTATATTTCACAATAACTTAAAATATCGATTTATCCATCAAAGTGATCTTATACGCTTTGATGTCGACAACGTCAGCCGACCATGATCCCGGTTCGCGTGACAAGTTGTCCCGGGATTTGCATAACACTGTCTGGTCCCGGGACTGCTTAACATTACAATATGCTCCTCCGTAGTTGTTGTATTGTTTGAAGTCATTTGTTGTTTGAGATGCAAAATATTAAATGAAGTATTTAAAATTAGTTGATAGAATTTAGCACGGGGTTAGCCTAGTGATGTGACCGTCGGACTGCCAAGTCATAGGTCTCGAGTTCGAACCTAAGGCACCTCTGACTTTTCGGATTCATGCGCGTATATCTCTTGATTAAAAAACGGTGAAGGAAAACATTGTGAGGAAACAGAACAAAAAAGGTGTCTGAGGTATTTCTCGACGGCATGTGAAGCTAAGTCAGAGGCCTATGAGTGACAAAAAAACTCTCGACACCAGGTTAGTCACTAACCACAGGAAAAAAAAAGAAAGCACGAGGATACTAATTCGAAACTTGGTAAGTCAGCAACAAAAGACGAATAACACTTGCATTTTTTTAATCTTAATTATTAAGCGAAATATTTAATTCAAATCGGAACAGAAGTACTTAAAATTTTAAGAACATTAACTCTTAACAATCACACGAAAAAAAAGCAGTTTATCGAATAATTGTGTTAATTTAGATGACGACAAAAAGTAGCAGTGTTAACCGACTTCAGTTGCTGACCGTACCAACGTATATTTTAAAAGTACCTACGTAAAGGTCTGCTTGGAATCTGCTTGCTATTTTTATACTGGACTGATTTCGAGTAGTCGCAAGTGCGACTGCTGAGCCTGAGGTCCTGGATTCGATTCCTAAAGTGATATTATTTTTTTCCGTCAGGAATTTCTCAGTAGCAGCTCGGAGTCTGGATTAGTGCCCAGTTGATGGCAATAGGTGCGCAATATTACATTGGACTTAAACACAGAACAGTTAAAAGAGGTTAGAAGGGCCTTGTGGGCGGGGCAGGCGCGCCGCACATGTGATCAGACGATCATATGTCAGCCGAAATTTGTTTTACCGGCCAATAATCGCGCTCTTACTGTGACAGCGTACGAAGCTCCGCGAAAAAAAATAATTATGCAGTGTTGCTCTATTATAACGTTTCGGAAAAGAAGCCAGGTGTGTAGTGTAGCCCTAGAAGGGATTTCTTTATCCATAAATAAGTGATATTTGTAACTCTGATATGTGTAAGTTGACTTGTAGAGGAGTACCAACAAACTGATATAC
Source organism: Cosmia pyralina (assembly GCA_946251885.1). Lineage (NCBI taxonomy): Eukaryota > Metazoa > Arthropoda > Insecta > Lepidoptera > Noctuidae > Cosmia > Cosmia pyralina. Next base: position 14,562,585 of record OX276342.1, on the reverse strand, counting down.
AAAAGCAAATTTTGCCAGACTTGAAGCTCAGACGCTTCACTCGCTTCGCTCCAATGACTCTTTGCTTTGCTCGCTCGGTCAATAAGAAGGCTTGTTACAGTTACAGGCTGCTTCATTGTTATGGCTGCTGTCGCTATGTAGTGTGTATGGAAAGGTTTCGAATAAATGTACGTAGTCTAGTACAGAGTACCCAATCTATCAAATTTTCCCAATTGAATATGAACCTTATTCCCTTGTTGTAAAGTTGAAAAACTATCAAAGAAATTTGACAGATTGGGGTAGCTTGATGTCCTGGCCTCTGGTACAATATGATATATTGAAAACTTGGAAATTATAAGGTCTGATCTGAATCTGTTTGTCTGATGAAGTTATAATGTGTGTGTGTGTGTGTGTGTGTGTGTGTGTGTATGTGTGTGTTGTGAGTGTTGTGTGTGTGTGTCTGTTTGTGTGTTGTTGTGTTGTATGTGTGTGTGTTGTTCTTGTGTGTTGTTTGTGTGTATGTGTTTTTTGAGTTGTGCGTGTGTATGTGTGTATGTTATGTGTGTGTTGTGATGTTTGTGTATTGTGTGTCTGTTGTGTTGTGTGTGTTGTTGTGTTGTTTGTGCCTGTGTGTGTGTGTGTGTATGATGTGTTTGTGTGTGTGTATGTGTGTTATGTAGTATTATGTTGTGTGTGTGTGTATGTTTGTGATGTTGTGTGTGTGATGTGTGTTATGTTGTGTGTGTGTGTGATGTTCTGTGTGTATGTTGTGTGTTGTGTGATGTGTTGGTGGTAGAACGATGATTGGCGCCATGGATACGCAGGCACGGCGGCGGTAAGTCCTGCGGCGGTGCGCCATCTGGCGACGGCGGGGCCGTAACATTTAATTTATTTCATGTAAAGTAATAAAATCTCGGTGTCGTATTTAACGGCAGCCGACTATGATTCGGGATTGCCTGACATCTTGTCCCGGAATTTGCATAACAAAGTGTCCTCTGTCCCGGGACTCGGGACGTTCTTCAACAACACAATATGCTGATTGTTTGAGGGTTAAATTTATTTACGTTTTGCTTTCATTTTATTTTGATCTTCTGTTTGTTTGAGGGTTTCTTATTTTTTCAAATAAATCTTTATCTTTACCTGCAGTCATATTATAAATTAAAGTAGCTTTTAGTGTCTGTCTGTGTGACCGCGTTATTCTTCTAAACGACGCAACGGATTTTGATGCGGTTTTCATTATCATCTAGAGAATTTATTCCGAAAGGTTTTTACTTTTTATGTATAACTAGCTGACCTGCCAGACGTTTGTCCTGTAATTTTTTTTTTTTTTCTTTTAAACTATTATTTTTTTGTAAAGAGAATAAAACATAAAAAAAATCAAATCGGCCCAGCCGTTCTCGAGTTTTAGCGAGAAAAACGAACAGCAATTGATTTTTATATATTTATAGATATAATAGGGGTTAAAGTATGAAATTGCCATTTATTGTAATAAGAATTTCGAATTGACATATAACCTTCATGGTTTGAGATTTTTGAGTGAAACTTTTTTCACATGGTACCTATGAAGTTCTTCTTTTAAAAAATGTGCAACATTCGATTATCGCCTTTCAGTTGTTTTTTTTTATTCAGCTTAGACGAAAAAAGATGAATACTTCGAAAATTCGAGTTATTTTTGAATACGAGTTCCGACGCGGAACTAACGCGGCAGAAACAGCTCGCAATATCAATGTTGCGTTTTGAGAGGGGACTGCTAATGAACGCACCGTGCGATTTTGGTTTAAACGCTTTCGTCATGGAAACTTTGATTTGAAGAACGAACCACGTGGAAGACCGCCCACACAGGTGAATAACAATGAATTGAAAAAGATGGTGGAAGCCGATCCGAGCCAAACTACCCAGGAATTAGCGGCATGGTTTAACGTTACCTTACCACCAATATTGACTCATTTGCGTCAAATAAATATAATAAAAAAATATGAGAAATGGGTGCCTCATGATTTGACTGATCTGCAGAAAGTTCTTTACGATAACTGTAAGCGAAAAATGCAATGGCTGACCCCAGGTCAAACGCCGCAACAGTGTCTTATAGCAAAGCTTACCAATAAAAAGGTAATGGTAACTGTTTGGTGGTCTCAGCATGGTGTTACTCACTATAGCTTTCTCCGGTCTGGTGAAGCAATAACGGCAGATGTCTACTGTGCCGAACTTCGGAAAACGATAGCAAAACTAGCAGTGAAACAGCCCCGACTCATGAATCGATCTTCACCATTATTGCTCCATGATAACGCGAGACCTCATACAGCACGAGAAACCGTTTTAACTCTACAGGAACTGCAATTAGAAACCATTCGTCACCCTCCGTATTCGCCAGACCTTGCTCCAACGGACTACCATTTTTTCGTGATTTGGACAATTTTCTACGTGATAAAAAGTTTTCTTCTCAGGAGGCAGTACAAAATGCTTTCACACAGTTTGTCGAATCTAGTCACGAGAGTTCTATCGCAAAGGCTTATATGACCTTCCTATTAGATGGCAGCAATGTATAGATAATAATGGTAATTATTTTGATTAAATAAATATGTTAAATTAAAAAAAAAAACGAATTTCAATTTTTCAGTACAAATCGGCAATTTCATACTTTAACCCCTAATATGGTAATATTAAACTTACTTACTTCATAAATAAATCGCGATGTTTTGTCAAGTTGTAAAAGCCGTGCGAAGCATGGGCGGGTCGCTAGTATCAATATATAACGACTAAATTTTTTTATAAACGCGATTATATTTAATAAATGTGGTAGATAAATTACCTAAACATCAGGAGCAGCGGGTGAGATATAATATTTTTATTGATTCATAGAAACTATTTCTTGGAAACGACTATCACTAAATTCGTGATAAATCAATCTGCCTAGCATTTCCCAATATGTTGGGGTCGGCTTCCAGTCTAACCGGATGCAGTTAATACCTGTATTTTACACGGAGCTACTGCCTATCTGACCTCCACAAACCAGTTACTGGGTAACACGATACCCTTTGGTAAGACTGGTTGTCAGACTTTCGGGCTTCTGATGAACCGACTGTTAAAGCTCCAAGAATGACAGCCGGGACCAACGGCTTAACGTGCTTTCCGAGGCATGGAGGAGTCTCGGTATGTAAAGATGGTCCACTGACCGATCGCGACAAGCGTAGCTTAACTTGATCGATCGATCTGTGCGGCTGTTATTACTTAGCCACGAGCCCCTCTAAATTCGTGATAATTTGATAAAATAGCGAATTCCGTATACCAATTTTTCTGGCAAATATTTTACCGCATTTTTTTCTAACCCATCCGCTGTATAATTTTAGCCGTAACCCGCAACAGCACCTACCTTCGAGAAAAAATCGAAGTCCCAAAACTTTTGCCCTCAAAAGCCGAAAGCCGCTAGATATTAGCAAAAAGTCATTAAAAGTAAGGGCGGTGTTCATCATACCGGCTTCAAAGTAAGTATTAAACGGTAAGTTGGGACCTTAAGTTAAAAAGTTCATTCATTTAACGGTTGTATGCGTCCGCGGGGCCGCCCGCTGAATTTCAAATTTTAACACGTAGGTATAAATAACTGTGGTGGGCCTTTTTTTATGGGCTGAAGTGTACATTTTGTAGGTGTTTTCTTTGAGCAAATAATGGAGCTGAGGTCTTTGATCTGCTGTGGAATAAGTATTCATAATATTTTTAGGAAATTTTTTATTTATTTATTAATTATAATGATTTAAACAGCTTATAAACTAAGTCCCAAAAAACCACGGCAATAGTTTGACTGTGGGGTCAGGCGAGTCTTCATACACAATTTACAACTTTATACTTTTTAACCGACTTCAAAAAAGGATTTTTTTTTATGTATGTTCCCCGATTACTCGAAGATGGCTGGACCGATTTGGATTTTTTTTTGTTTTGTTTGAAAGGGTATACTTCCCAGGTGGTCCCATGATCATCAAGTCAGGATCTGATGATGGGATCCTGGAGAAATAGAGAGAACTCTTCCAATTTTATAGGCACACTTAAAGCGATTTGGATAGTTTTTGGAAGAGTACTTTCTCGGAGTGGTCCCATTTCAATTTGGTGAAGATTGATGAAGAACTTCTGAGATAGGCAACGGAACTCCTCAATAAATGATAGCAAATGGACTGCGATTGCTGAAATCTCATGTCTGACACTTACACCAGTTACATCAGTTCATAACATAACAACACGCCGGTACGCTGTGAAGAGGTAAGCACATGTGAACCACTAAAAAGTGAAAAATAAAAACTTTTACACAAAAAAATACAACCGACTTCCAAAAACAACACTACAAATAACATACGATGGCAAGAGACCGGACGGCATGTCTTTATTTCCATTGAAGTTGGGAAGGCCTTTAGTGTGGGACGCAACGTGCGTCGATACTCTTGCGCCATCCCATCTTCCTGGCTCTGCGTGCTGTGCTGGCACTGCTGCTGCCGCTGCGGAAAACCTCAAGCGGCGGAAGTATAATAACCTTATCGGTAATTATATTTTCGAGCCGTTTTGGGTTGAAACCCTTGGGCCGTGGGGTCCAAGCGCACATAGTTTGTTCAACGAAATCTCCAATCGGCTGGTTGACACTTCCCGTGACCCAAGGGCTGGCTTTTACCTTGGCCAGCGGCTTAGCATTGCCATACAACGTGGCAATGCCGCCAGTCTCTTGGGTACTTTACCAGATGCGGAGGTATTTTTCGACGCCATAGTTTAGTTTTTTAATAGTTTTAGTTATGTTACACTACAAATTGAAAAATAACTTTAATTTCGGAAGTCGGTGGCAAAAACGAAAATATATTTAATCAGACACCGACTTCCGAAATTAAAGTTATTTTTTAATTTGTAGTGTTGTTTTTGGAAGTCGGTTGTATCTTTTTGTGAAAAAGTTTTAAGACTTAGGTAGCATGTTTCTAGATAATATCCTTTTAATTTATTTCTAAATCTGTTTACATTGACTTCACTCCTTATGTCTGCGGGCAAACTATTCATTAGATATGGTATTCGTTTTTTTAGAGTTCTGTCAATGTCTGCGGGCAGACTATTCATTAGATATGGTATTCGTTTTTTTCTGTCACCAAAGTAATTGGTGACTCTGGGTACCTTGAATTTGCCGGCAGCCACAAATCGCGTGTTGTAATCGTTGAGTACATGAGTTAAGTTATGCTCTTGGGTTCCATGGTGGTTTACTGCTTGAAGATATTTATGTTTATAACTGATCGGTAGGATTTTACAAATTTGAAATACTTAGCTTCCTATAAACTCCTTTACAACTATTTTTAGTTTTTTGAGTAACAAGCAATTTTAAGAATCGAATTTGAAGAGCCATAGCTGTCAAGAGCATAACTCATAATTGAATCTACTAATGACATGTATAATACAACTTATACACTAGTAGGAACTTTAAAACTTAGATGGTACATTTTACTTAACAATATTCTTAATTTACTACAAATGTACTATGTGTTGTGACCAAGAAAAGTTCTCATCTATTTTCATACCAAGGTAGGTTACACGGTCAACTCTTTCAATAGGTTTACATTACAGCTCAGTAAGTTATTATGGTGGCATATATAATCATGGGCAAACAAAGGCGGAGCCACACTATGAGGTCGTAAATATGGAGTCTATATCTTGCTGAACTAGCTGGCTAACATCATCTATGTTAGTTCCGGAGCAAAGTATGCATAAGTTTTCAGCAAACATATAAGCTGAACAATGCTGTAGCACTCGGCACAAGCTGTTAACATGCATAACACCACACCCCACTCCACACCTCAACTCTAAGCGCGTCTCCCACTGTGATAATATTCTTCATGTTTAATTGTCTAGTAAACTTGGAGCTCATGACTGAAGTAATAACAGCCGCACGGGTCGATCCATCAGGTTAAGCTACGCTTTCCGGGGTTGGTCCGTGGATGGGTGACCTTTACATACCGAGACTCCTCCGTGCCTCGGAAATCACGTTAAGCCGTTGGTCCCGGCTGTCATTCGTGGATCTTTGACAGTCGTTACGGGTCGTCAGAAGCCCGAAAGTCTGACAATCAGTCTTACCAAGGGGTATCGTATTACCCAGTTAATGGGTTGTGGAGGTCAGATAGGCAGTCGCTCCATGTAAAATAATGGTATTCAGCTGCATCCGGTTAGACTGGAAGCCGACCCCAACATAGTTGGGAAAAGGCTAGGCAGATTGATTGAACTGTTAATTACTTCATTGAATTATTTTTGTCATAGTCACATACTACGTCAAATTTTGTAGTACGTGCAACTTGAGCAGTGGTGGCCCAGTGGTAACGTGTGCGACTTACGAGTTGCAGGTCGTAGGATCGAACCCCAGCAGGCGCTTTACTTTGTGTAAATTATTTCATCACCACTGCTCTGAAAACGGTGAAGGAAAACATCGTGAGAAAACCAACATGTCCTAGAACCAAAAATTCGAAGGCATTGTGACATCCACCAACTCATACTGGGCTCGCGTGGTAGATTACAGCCCACTCCCTCTCGAATAGAGGAGGTCTGTGTCCCAGCAGTGTGAACATTAAAGCTAATTATGCTATAAACGTGGTCGCTCACAATTTGTTTCATTAGAAGGCTGAAAGTCACCTAAAGGACAACGGAAAAGGCTACGGTTGGAATTTCCCTGCATGATTGAATCAGAAACGAAGGGATCCGCAGGAGAACCAAGATAACCGACCTAGCCCGAAGAATTGCCAAACTCACGCTCAAGACAAATGGCCGATGGGGCCGAATGATTCTGGAGTGGCGACCGCGTACCGGAAGGCGTAGCGTTGGGAGGTCGGCAAAGAGGACCGATGACCTTGTGAAGGCCGCAGGAATCTACTGTATGCGAGCAGCATAGGACCGGCCGATGTGGCGACGCATGGAGGAGGCCTGTGTCCAGCAGTGGACATCTTTCGGGTGAAATGATAATGATGATGTGAAATTTTGTAGTGTTAAACCAAAATTTGGTGTATGAGAAATAAGTAACCAAGAGTTATGCGGATCAAGAGAATGAGTTCTTCTTCGAAGAAGAAAAACAAGACAGTGGAAGAGCTTATCGGCGGAAAGCCCACATCATTCCTATGTGCCAAGCGCTTCGAAGTTCTAGGTCTTTATGTGCTATCCTACTAATATTATAAATGTGAAAGTTTGTTTGTTTGTTACTCAATCACGCAAAAACAGCTAAAACGGATTTAGATGGGCACACAGATAGATTATAACCTACTATAGATACTTTTTCCGAGATCCACGCGGGCGAAGCCGCGGGCAACGGCTAGTGGCTCATAGAGACCAGCACCCTAATTGCGTAACACACTATCGAACGGAATTTGAATCATTTTGAAACAAATTGCTAATCCATTGCTTCATATGTTCGAAAAATTTGTCTGCTCGACAACGTAAATAACGCAATGAATGTTGTTGAACTGTCAAAATGAAACCAACTCAGATTGATAATGTGTTACGCAATTAGGGTGTTGCACCCTAATTGCGTAACACACTATCGATTGGAATCTGTTTCATTTTGACAGTTCAACAACATTCATTGCGTTATTTACGTTGTTGGGCAGACATCATTTTCGAACATATGAAGTAATGGATTAGCAATTTGTTTCAAAATGATTCAAACTCCGATTGGTAGTGCATTACACAATTAGGGTGCTGTTCTGTTCTAGGCTTTGTTCATAATCCACCTTCTAAGTTCAACAACAGACTGAGATCCCAGTTGATGAACTTGCCTGCTCGAATGAAACCAATCCCATTGTCGGTTATAGTAGAACTTTACCACTAAAGGCAATAATTAAAATAAAACAAATTAAAACAATCATGCCAAATTGACCAATAAAATTTAAACAGGCAATCTTAAAAGTTACTTAAAAGCATGCATACAATGGTCGAGTTTCACAAACGCCTAAAAACTCTTTAATTCATTTAATTCTAAACTTGGTTTCCGCGCCATCGGCTTGTCCTATTACTGATTATTAAATCTAACTTTTGATTTGTATTGAGGTTTAAATTTCATTTTGGGCTAAACTTTGTTAATGTCTCGACCTCCGTCGGTATTATTTCGGTGTAATTAACATTTTAGTTCAGTTTTGCGGTGATTCGAGGATTAAGTAATGCTATTTGTTAGATTCACTGTTTTTGTAGATATTTGACAGTCGTTACGAGTAATCTGCTTCAGAAGCCCAAAGTCTGACAAACAGTCTTTCCGTGGGGTATCGTATTATCCAGTAACTGGGTTGTGGAGGCCAGACTCAGATTGACAGTCGCTCCATGTAAAATACTGGTACTCAGCTGCATCTGGTTAGACTAGAAACCGACCCCAACATAGTTGGGAAAAGGCTAGGCAGATGATGATGATCACTGTTTTTAGGGTTCCGGAACAGCGGAAGCGATACGCTCGTTTCATATATATTTTGTACTAGCCGTTGCCCACGACTGCGCCCGCGTGGATATCGGAAATTATCCCACGGGAACCTACTACCGGGATAAAAAGTATCCTATGTGTTAATCCAGATTATAAACTATCTGTGTGTCAAATTTCATCCAAATCCGTTTAGTTGTTTTTGCGGGATTGAGTAACAAACATCCAAACATCTTCACAAACTTTCACATTTATAATAATAATATAAAATAATATTAGTAGGACGACTGCAGTGCGATTCTGTATAACCATCTCACCGTGAATACTTAGGTGAAGTGAGCGTGGAGTGAGCTGTCAATAGTGTCAATTCCTAGCAAAAACAAACTCACTTCACCTAAGTTTTCACGGTGAGATTTTTACAGAATCGACCGGCTGTTTTGAGTGGGAAGCGGGAAACGCGATGGGTGGAGCTGTTTGCGTTTATCGCTCGGAACAGGCGAATATTTTGTTAAATGATAAATGATTTATTTCTGCCAGTTTACTTTGGTCTTACGCTTCAAGAATGTATTTTTCTACTGAAGATTTAATTACTGACGTTTTGGAACGGCCTGCATTGCGAAAACAAGCGATCCTGGCCATAGTAATAAGGATTATCAAGAAATTGGGGGACAAATAAAACAACTGTGTGAAGTAGTAGTGAAATATCATGATTATTCATATCTAATAAATTTGAAAATACCATTTTCATAACGAAAAACCCTGCTGTATGTAGTAAGTGTCAATTTGTACTGGCGACTGGCGGGCGGTTCCACTCCCGCACTCGCTGTCCACCGACAATACAGCTAGCGTTCCGCTGCGAATTTTATTTCGCTCCCGTTCGCCGCTGCCAACGAAAATGCAGCCATATAGGATCACCCGTGTGTCTCGTCGCTCCGTCTGTTACATCCAAAGTGCACCGAATCTAATGAACCGATTAAGTTGAAATATGGTACAGTAATATGATTTTCTGTGACCCAAACACGGACGTGTAAAGTAAATAAATGAATTTTGAATAAGTATGAGGGTCAAAAGAACATTTAAAAAAAGAGTTTTGCAAACTGTACCGTGTGACGTATCAAATAAAATTGCAACCTGTGAGGGTCTGAGATGTATGTTTTTATAATTTTAAAATAAATAGTTTCAAAAAACATTTACCATTCACCGCGTATCTTCGAAACTACCGAGCCCATTTGAAAACAATATAGAAAATAGTTCTATATTTATACATTACAGGAAATTGTGCGTGCAAACTTACATTTGCAGTTGTAATGTATGGGAGAACACGTTTTTCAACTACAATGTTTGTTCTTGAGATAAATTCATCCCAATTACGGGATACTTCAGTGTGCGTGTCCCGACTCGGACTTGGCCGGTTTTGATATAAGAGTGACTTTTCAAACTTTTGTCTAGGTTATTTTTTTAATTTATTCGTGATTTTTTTAAATTCTATAAGCCATCGATTATTAGAGGTCAATGGATTTAATTGGATATAGTTCTTTCTTATTGGTAACTTTGTTCAGAAAGGTCAGGTGCGTAGTACTCGAATCTCAACCGGCAAGCGTGATTACGTTCATACATCTGATTAGATCTATGAACGTAATCAAAGCAAAAGGAGTAGGTATGTAAGGATCGTAGCAGGTGGCGTTCTGTTTCTGCCTACCCCCATGGGAGGAAGGTGTGAGTTTATAAAGATGATGATACTTTTTAACCGACTTCAAAAAGGAGGAGGTTCTCAATTCGTCGGAACCTTTTTTTTTATGTATGTTCCCCGATTACTCGAAGATGGCTGGACCGATTTGGATTTTTTTTGTTTTATTCGAAAGGGTATACATCACAGTTGGTCCCATATAAAATTTTTGAGTTAGCTTCAATAATACGTATTTTTTCCCCACTTTTATATGGATGATGTTCTAGTTTGTTTTGCAGGTAGTGGTATTAGAATTTGTGTGGGGTAGGTACCACAACTAAAAAGTGAAAAATAAAAACTTTTTTACAAAAAAATACAACCGACTTCCAAAAACAACACTACAAAGTGAAAAATAACTTACTACTTACTTACTTTTAACTTTAGACTAAGAGACATTTGTAACATTTAGTGATGGAAATAAACTATTCTAATTCTATTCTAATTCTAATTTCGGAAGTCGGTGGCAAAAAACGAAAATACATTTAACTAGACACCGACTTCCGAAATTAAAGTTATTTTTCACTTTGTAGTGTTGTTTTTTTTTGTAAAAAAGTTTTTCACAACACCTGCTCGCTAATGTCAAATTATATGTCATGCAAACCTAGCCTAAAGCAATCTATGCCCTAGCAAGGCATTCATATTGTACTGAATTTCATTATAACCCGCTGGTACATAATGTGATTTGAAACTGTAACCTCAACTAAAAAAATTATGAAACTTTCACCACAAAATAAAACTTAAATAGTTTTCATTATTCTTAATTTTAATTGTTTCAGTTTCTCTTGTAAATAATAAATTATTGATGATAATAAATTTTTCAGTCTCGAACCTAAGCCAGTATATTCTAGAATTGATAATTAGTAACTTTAAAGAAGTAACTACTTTTCTTTTATTAGTCACTTTAATTTTCATTGTTTTCCCTATTAACTAAAATTGGAACACTGGCCTTACAGGCTTGCAGAAAAGAGACAGGTATTGGCCGCGTATTCGCTTTGCCTCTTTCTAGAGTGGTCAGTTTTGTGAGGCTAAGGCTCAGTGCATTCGAATCGGCTGTTTCTACATTATCTGTGGCGGTAATGGCGGCATGTCATCGCAACAGCTGATCGGTTGCTGTGCCACGTAACCCCGCGTGACACCTAAATGTAACATTTCAGTTAAAGAATTCGAAGAAGAGAAGAAGCAAACTCCCAAACAAATTTTTGTTGACATTTTCTTTGTGCGTCTGGTGTTGAAAAAAATGTTAAAATACAAAGTTTGAATTTCTGAACAGTTTTGTCTTCAGTTATACTTTTATAGGAAGTGTTGAATTAAAGATATTCCAGTTTGAAGTTCTTGAGGTTATATCTCTTTAACAATAGACCATAATCGAAAAAGAAATATAGAAATACCTACCTACCACTTAAAATATCATTGATAGAAATGCATTTTTACAGTAAAATAAACTACGGACTACGCATAAGTCTAGCCGACCGAGACGTGCGTAGGTGTGCCACATGGCCCACATGCGGCGTAAGTAAATGAATGTTCAGAAGAATACATATTTAATAATCTTAGCCATCATCTTAGACAGCCTTTAATGTTCCCACTGCTGGGACACAGACCTCCTCTCGGTGAGAGTCAGGCCAGGCCAGGCCCAGCGGTTGGTGGGGCCAGGTGAGGGTCGGGTCAGTTATATATTTAAATGATTAATTATATAGTAGGGGTAGGTCATAGGTACGTATAGGTAAAAAAAACAAAACACATTTTTTTAATATGTATTCCCCATCAACCCTAACCACAATGTCATCAAGAAAAATCTCGCGGTGTTACTTTACTCTCTATGATATTAATTATAGATTGCTGCATCTCAGTAGGGTTTTCTCTTACTATTTTGTCACTCCGTCTTTAAAGTGTTGAACAGCCACATAAAAGGCACACATTTGTATGCCCACTTGCACTTGGTCCAGCTTCTTCACTGCCAGAAACTTCTATAAGCGAGTTATTATTAACTGCAACCATTGCAAGATCTCTGCATGCCTCGTAGACATAGTCATCTTCCAAAATCTAAAAACAAAAATGATAATAATCTTAATACATTTTGTATAATGATTTATTAATAATATTTCGTGACCAATGTAATTGATGTACCTACTTATAATATTAGTACATCTCATGAATTACAATTGACAAGTTTCAACCTATTTGTTATAAAGCTTTAAAATAGATTTTTATTATTTCATTTAAAATCACGATTTTTAACAACGTAGTACAAGAAGGTTGTATATACGTATTTATAATGTATGTAGTATTTTAATAAATATTGTCTATGCAAATGTTAGTCTATGGATGTGTCAGGCAGGATGTCACTCACTCATATGTAGTAATTTATTGGTTTGTCAAAGTATTTTGGTTGATTTATTTATTCTTGTTGATTAACAATTTGCTAAAAGCCTATCCCTTACTATGAGTGGTGGGATAAATTGACTTAGTAAACGATTGGGTCGGACATTGATTATGGACAGATGTTGTGGAATACATATATTAATACATAATTATATATAAATAAATGAGATGGGACGGATGTAATACTGAGTGGAGTAACAACTGTAAATTGTACTGCTAATAAATGTTTTTAAGTTTGTGTTTTCGCTACGTGTTTTATTCCAGACCAAATAAAGTTGGCTAGGTACTAACAGAAATCAAACACAATATTTTCAAGTAGGGTAATAATAATCTTGAACTATACTTGTTATGCAGTTTTAAGCAAATAAGATAATCACTATCTTGTAACTTGACTAACAGTCGCCAGGAATACTTACAATTTAGTATACCCAGCTGCAGATTAGAGATGACTCTCGATCAAGTCTCAATGCCGGGTATCGGCACAATTTATAACACATATATTATGTTGTAGTTGATTTACACGGCTTCTCATCGTGATAAACAAATCGATGCACTCACAAAAAAATCCAAAGTATCGGGCAGAATCGTAATCTAGAGTCACAGAAAAATGTCGTCGTATAAGCAAAAACCCTTAGGCAAGCACTGGTCACACATGGAACAGTACGTAAATCTCAGAGTCCATAAGTAGAAGCAGTCGATAAAATCACGGAAAATCGAATGGAAAACACAAAATGTTGTCAGCACTTTGTCAGCAGGCCGGTTGACAGATGAAATGTCATGTTTTTTTTTTGTTGGCGATGTTACCATACTCGAATTGTAGGTACTGCGATGTCATTTATGTATTACATGTTATGACTGCTATATTCTTAGCACAAACAGTCATTTTTATTTTCACATTTTTATTCTGATGCAGGAATGTATTTTCTAAATAATAATAAATAATAATATAATAATGTAATACGTAATACAAATCATTTTATGTAACTTGACCCAGATTTTTAATACATGGCAACATTAAAAGTTCAGCTTAGCCTAAAGTCAGAAGTCAAGTCAGAAAAGGAAAACGGAAGCCATGTTTTTGTGTATTATCAATAAACTAGTCAATTAAGTTTTCAATTATGACGATTTTTTTTTCTCAACTTAGATAGGTCCTATGCTTGATTTGATAAAACTTGGTAAATTATTTCGTCGGTATCTATCACGACAACATAAGTTGACGCTTAATAATTTCATCAACAATTCTCTCGCCTATGTTCTTTGGGCGTTATCTTTATATACATAATAATAAAAATGAATCCTATTTCTCTTGGTCACGCCATAGCTTGAGAACGGCTTGACCGATTTAATTTTTTTATTTTATGCTCTTCTTTAATGGAGTGCTATAGAAAAAAAAGAAAGAAATTTTAATTTTGACAGGACATAACGTCTGGCGTGTCAGCTAGTATTTGATAAAATTGCGTATGACACTGCACAAAATTAGGTATTCCCCGGTTATTTAACAATTTCATAAGTTACTGAAATCGAATTGGTTTTCACTGCCTCGCAGTAGGTGCGAAAAGTAGAGTATTCTCCAAGGGGATAAAGTTGTCTTTGTCTTAGGCGAGCTCCCTCACTTTACTCAGGATTCCAGTCCCCCTGACTTAAGATACTGCTTTATCCCCTTAGTGAATAATTTAATATTGTTTACCTATTCAATATTTTTTTTACGATTTGGTGAATAAACCCCGGTTAAAAGGGAATGACCATTATAAGAGGTTGAGGGATTTGATTGGACATTTTTCTTTCTATCGAGAAATTACAAGAGCTAACGTGCAATTTTACGTCTGCTAGTAAACTTTCGTTTTAACTGCCACAAAGTAATCAACTATATTGTTGACACTTCCCGTGACCCAAGGGCTGGTTTTTTTTCATCTTGCCATACCACGTGGCAATGCCGCCAGTGTCTTGGGTACATTACCAGTCGACAGCGATGATGAGGAAATTTTCGACGTCACGTTTTTAATTGTCTAAAGTTCTAATGTCTATATTTATGATATTATATTTGATGATATTATCATATTTATTCAAAATTCTTTTATTTGGGACAACATAGGAACCATTTTTGTTAGTAAACATCATAAATACAACTTATACACTAGGATTAGTAACAAACTTATGAATAAAACCAAGTTAATGGGTCATGTATGTACCTACGAGACACTTCATGCGGACAGTGATTCCGCATGAAATGCCTCAGTACAGGAGCTCTCGGGTCCTCAGCCACGACTTTCAGGATGCTATTGCTACTCCCTCAAATCCTCTCCACAAGCGATGCCACCTTTTTCCTGACGATAGCATGGAAACCATCTGTACTCGATTGGGCAAACATCCCCGAGGTACTACAGAAACGAGGGAGTTTCAACATCATCCTGAAAACATTATTATATTGGACGCGCAGTGCACTTAGCGTCCCACGAGAACAGCTGAACCACAGACTGTGTATAGGCCTTGACAGTACGCTTTAAACAAGGTTATTTTGACCTGAGCCCTGTTTAATAAAGCTGACAAACCGACAAGTCCGACATATGTCAAAAAGTGACATTTCGACAATTTTTCTGTTTAATAAAACTTACAGGCGACAAAATTGTCATGGTGGAAAATTCACAAATATGTCGGATTGTCACGACAATCTGACATTTTTCTGTTTAATAAAACTTTTTAAGCGAAAGGTGACAAGTGACAATTTGTCGTGAAAAACTTGTCAAATCTGCTTTATTAAACAGAAAATTGACATGACATATTGAAATATTGGTAGAATTGTCCGACAATTCTGACAGGAGCGTTACCCTCTGTCGCGAAATCATATTTTGAATTTTGAAGGTGTAAGAAAGTGTTTTTAAAAGGTTTATTACAAAAAATGGTACTTACATCGAGCACTGAGAGTAGTGATTTTATTTATTTATTTTATTTATTTTATTTTATTTATTTATTCAATTGGTCATACGAGCTAACAGACATAACATCCAAAACGCTCATAAGATTAACAAACAATCCAATAGTGGCTACATACACTCGTCTCCTTATACAATAAATTTACTTAAAATAGCAATAATGCCCATGTCTATAAATAATAATAAAAATTAGATTACAACGAAGAATTAATACCTATAGCAGCAGAATATAATGTCAGTTTAGTGTCAATTAATAGTGATTATAATATGTCATTTAAAATAATACGAAATTTATTATACAAATGTCCTAATCCATCGGCAAATAAGTCCAGCTCGTAGTGCTGAGCAAGTATGTCCCCGATAGTGCGGAGTACGCGGTTGGTGGGCGCGTGTCGCCCGCGCTCGGTGCGCGCGGCGGGCAGCTCCAGCAGCCGCGGGCGGCGGCGAATTTTGAATACCTACTTGGAACAAATACAAACGAGGAGGCAACGACGATCATTTAAAAGCAGAATCAATTTCTCCTCTCAATTACAGATTTCTGCTTTAAAGAAAAATTTTTCATATGACAATTTTTTTTTGCAAATATGTCAAAAGTCGACATAATTGTCACGACAATCCGAAAATTGTCAGGAATATTTTGACTGTGGTTTTTTGACTTAATATGTCGAGTTTTATCAAACGCGTTTTTACATGACAAATATGTCAAGATTTCACCTGTCGATTTTTGACATATTTGTCTCTTTTATTAAACAGCTTAAGTGCGACAATTGTACAATTTTGTAATTTTTTGACATATATGTCGAATTGTCAGCTTTATTAAACAGGGCCCAGGTACAACGAGAAAATCTGCGCGCCAACATGTTCCCACGGACCGCCAACGCCCTGCGCTCCCTCTCCACGTCATCATCATCTTTAAGGTCGTCGACAAGTATATGGCCCAGATATTTAAATTTGGTCACCTGCTTTATATTAGCGCCGTTCAATGTAATTGAGGGAATGGTGTCTGGGCACTTGCCGGCGGCCTTGAAGACCATGAACTCGGTTTTTCTTACATTATACATAAGACCATGTGATGCGGCGTATTTTTCACTATATTAAGTAAGAGACAAATAAATAACATAGAATAAATTAAACAAAACTAACACATACTTACATAGATTTTAAGAAATGTAAATTTACTGGAAATAAAAGGCTTTTTTTATTTTTATTTTATTAATTGATTAGGCATAAATAATTATTTTTGTAAATTACGTTTTAATTTTGAAGATTGTGTCAAAAAGCAGTTTTGAATAAACAAAAAATAGGTAGGTAAATAATCAATGCAATTATAAACTCATTCCGTCTTATTACAAAACAAGGCTCATCTTCAAACCGAGGTTTAAACCATGGACCCTTTTTTGAATTTCGATCTTTATTCCGACACATTAAGAGGTCTGTTTTACAAAACTGACAACTTAGTACCGGACTAAATTGTCATTTTTGCATAAAGAACTGTATTTCTATCACAGCTAGGTTCTTATTACAAAAACTGGCTCGATGGTTTAAACCATGACAGAAGAAAAACCTCGTTTTGTAATAAGACCGATTGTGGTCTACAATACCCGCATATTCTTTGTTTGACATCCATTGTTCATTCTCGCTTAGTGTCACTACTCATTTTCATTAATAGACCTACACATTATCAACATGTGATTTCAGTTATATTTAAAATTAATTGTGCAAGTTTTTTAACGTTTTTTGGATAGCAATTTTTCGTTATTGTTGTATTAGAACTGGCTGTAGTTTTCTATGTGTGGTCAACAGACAAAAACAATTAGTTTCAATAGCTGTTGATTGAGTTTTGAGCAATGCGATTTATGTTAAGTTATCGAACCAATAGCCGGGAACTGTATGTAGATTTTCTGTAAGCTTAGTCATAATTGAAACACACTAATATAGCTTTTAAGTTTTTTGTACCTAACTAACCTGGATCTCTGTTGTCTGAACAAATCAATTTTCAGGGCCTTTTCAGGGCCCCAATATGATTGGTCAAATATATTTTACAGGGACAGTTTCTTTATCGGTGTTGTCGTCAAACAAAAACGTTCCTACACCTTCATTGGTAGATTATTATGACGTATAATAAAATAATAATAATTATCTTTGTTTGCTCTCTCCTCATGAGTTAATTATTATTATGTAGCAGGAGAGGAGGAGCAGATGTGTTGCCGGTAAAAGTTTATTTATTACGCACGCTTATTTATTTATTTAATAACACTATCAAATAGACTAACTTCAGTTAAGATTATTTCCAAACCCGACCAAAACTGAAAATACAAAAGAAAAAAAACATTAATAAGTCACAAAAAAGCACTTAATCAAACAAAAATTCAACCAATCCACCCGTGAAATAATATTAGATAACTTCTTTACCTTATTACGGGGACATTGTAACCATAATTTTGACTTGAAAGTCCGTCTGTCAGCACCCCTCGGATAAATCGTGAATATAAAATTATCACCTCGCGACCTGAGTCGGCGCGTTTGCTTCATTTTAATAAAAAAAGAAAAAAGCGCGCGTAAATGCTGAGCGCCATTTTTTTTTATCCGCCATTGCAAATCTTCGTAAACTCAATTGATTCTTGTTATTAAGTTTAAAGGTTGATTTTGAATAAACTTGATTGTTATTCAGCTGACTGTAGCTATTATTTTTATGAAATTGATTTATGGTGGCGCTGATTTTTTTATAAATTGATTTTTACTTTCGATTAATTTTTAGGGCTTAGAGTACAACAACCTACAACCTGCAACCTTAAACAGATGTAGGTAGTGAGACAGTTAGCCAACACATTATTTATTTATTTATGAACTTTGACTGCTTGTCGTCGTTTGGGTGGCGTTCTGAATTTTCTGTCTACCACCATTGTAAAAAGGTTCGAGTTTATGTGTGATTTTAGCCGACATTCGCACGGACATAAAAATATCGCGGCGATTATTTTCGTGCACTGAATTTTCAACGCTCTGCTTAGCGCCGAGAGTTGAAAATCCAACAGTGTATTTTTTCGACGCGCTGGGATGCATTCTGTTGTTATTAGGTTGGATTCTCGAAGCTCGGCTCAACACCGAGAGTTGAAAATCCAGTGCGCGATGAAATCCCGCCGCGATATTTTTACGTCCGTGCGAACCTTTATCTACTTTAGCTTCGATTTAGTCTACATACTTAATACATAAATCGATGTTGTCAACAACCCACGTTTACACTATCCTATATATGTTTAATTAAACCACATTTTCGTACCAAATTAATTACTCTCACAACTGTTACCATCGCAAGTTAACACTAAAACTTATCTTCGCTAAGAAATGGCCTCTTTACCGTTAACATTTGGCGTTAATCCAAAAAATTAATTGGAGACAAGCGTTCGCTCAACAGCGCTTAAAAGCGCTCAAGACTCAAGTGCAAGCGTGTCGAGAGTAATTAGTGCAATCAGTGTGAATCACGTTTTAGTCAAGTGCCGCTGTTGTGCCGAGTAACGTCCTTACTATAGGCAAATGTTGGTATTTTGGGTGAATTTGGTGCGAGTGTATGTGACTGACCTGATCAATTAGGAATGCTAAATACGTACAGATACCCTCGGGAAATGAGAAAAGAGATTTCTTAAAGCAAGTTTTATAATGCCTAAAACACGGACTAGAAAAAAAAAGAAGGACTCCTCGCCACGCGTATCGAAAGTCAAGCACCTTACCGATCTATGTGTGCGTGATTTGACAAAGACGCCGACATGTCACGTAATGGCGGTCGCCTGGCCGGTCGGCATACTATGATGTAAATGTGTGCATGAGGCGCATGTTTGTGTAAACGGTCCCGGCATACTTACTGTGCTTCACTTTCGATTTGCGTGGCGCGGAGTCCTTCTTTTTTTTCTAGTCCGTGGACTAAAATTATATGATCTACTGCAGTAAACGAAATCAGAAAATATATGATATTCTTCAGGGGAAATGCTAGTTAGATAGGTAGTGTGTTGAAAACATAACACAACTAATTTGATACGACAGAAAAAAAATCACGAAGATACATCTAAAAATTTCTTTTAACGATTAAAAACTATAGTAATAGGTATACATGCAATCATTCTGATTTTTTGTCAGATTTTTCTACAAGCAACTTAATTATTATTGTAATAGTGTTTTAATTTTTTAGTCCGATCAATAGATTTTTTGTAAATAGATAATTGTTTCATATTTTGCAATAAATTATCAGTGTTGGGTCATCGCGCATCTCTTTCTTTTCTATGCAGTCCGACAGCGACCGCGCTTTAGGTTCTTTATTTCCCTTTTAAGTGTAATACCTTTCAAAGCTTCTTCACTTTGTGTCCGTCTGCTTCCATTGATAAACATGAACCTTTAAATCTTTATGAATGTCTGGCAGGATGAGTAAAATAATACGGAACTTTTACCATAGACCGGTGATCCCGGTATATTCTGTAAAGCTTCGAAGCAAAAGCGACTCTTTCCATATACCAACACGGAACATTTTTGGGTACTATATAATGTTCCACGTGTGTTTGGCTTTGTATGATTTAATACTATTTATGACACATGGACCCCTGGTAGCAGAAACTCTCGACATTTCACGAACTCCATTCATTGGAGAGGCTCTTACTGCGCTTTTTACTAGCACTTCAGTAACACCACTTAAATAATGATTAACACACACATACCCTTACCCACACAACATTATGACACATTACACACACACATTCACATATTGGGGTCGGCTTCCAGTCTAACCGGATGCAGCTGAATACCAGTATTTTACATGGAGCGACTGCCTATCTGACCTCCACAACCCAGTTACTGGGTAATACTATACCCCTTGGTAAGACTGGTTGTCAGACTTTCTGGCTTCTGACGACCCGTAACGACTGACAAAGATCCACGAATGACAGCCGGGACCAACGGCTTAACGTGCTTTCCGAGGCACGGAGGAGTCTCGGTATGTAAAGATGGTCACCCATCCACGGACCGACCCCGGCAAGCGTAGCTTAACCTAATGGATCGACCCGTGCGGCTGTTATTACTTAGCCACGAGCTTCTCACACATTCACATTACACATTATGAGTTATTTACTACGAACTTGTGAGGGTAGCTTTATTATGAGGTATTAGAGTACGGTCTGGCTTGGCATTGATTATTTATTTATTTATTTATTATTTATTTATATATACTTTATTGTACACCACAAAAATACATAACAAAAAAAGACATAATCAAACACTACAAAATATACAATGGGCGGCCTTATCGCTTTCTGCAATCTCTTCCAGGCAACCTTAGAATGGACAGTGATTTGCCTGGATATGAAATGGGGCTGTCTTTGGTGCAAATAATAAGTGCCTACTTACAATATTATACTAAAATAGATACATACATAACCTAAATAATAGATACATAAATACATACATACTAAATATAAGGAACGAAAACAAATGAAGACTAAAGATATTTACAGTTACGTGAACACGATCACAACGACAAATAATGTTCCTGTACGAGCCTTTTAAACATACTCGTAGGTAACGACTGCGCGCGTTTTATTTGAACTGGCAATGCATTCCACAAACGAACAGCCTCGACAGTAAAGGATTTATCGAGGAAAGTTGTGGAATGCGGTGGTGATTAGTAAGAGTTCTTAGTATTTCTTGTGACCGCAAGCGTGAACGCTTAGCTGCTGGGTTTGACCACCGAGTACGGCAATGTTTAATTCGATATTTTCAGTAGAAATTCAGCGGCAGCCTGGAGTTTGAATTGATCTGCTTATAGCAATGAGTTTGCTCTCTATCATATAGCATAATCAGCCTATAGTGTTACCACTGCTGGGACACAGGCCTCCGCTCTTCGAGAGGGAGTGGGCTGTAATCTACCACGTGGGCCCAGTGCGGGTTGGTAGATGTTACATGTCTTAGAATTTTTGTTCTAAGGCATGCCGGTTTCCTCACGATGTTTTCCTTCACCGTTTTGAGAGCAGTGGTGATGAAATTATTTACACAAAGTAAAGCGCCTATTCTATCATAAGGGATTTCATAATAACTAGCTATAAGAAACCACCAGAAAAATTCCTGCATTTTATTGAACTAGGCGATAACATGAAAACCAAAGTATAAAAAACAAACAAAAAACCACTTATTACCGGAAAGTATGAGACATGATGCGTCTAAACGTATCGAACACTGATTTAAAGGTCCTGACTCTCGCAGCAGGGAAGAGAAGATCCAGTAAGCCTCTTTGGATATCATTCTTCTTCTTTATAGGAATCACTTCTATACCAACTTCTTCTGATTCTTCTGTCGTCGTTGTCGTGGTCGATGTCGTAGAGTTCATCATGTAAATGTAAGAAGAGTTCAGTACGTACTTTGATGGAGGGAGCGTTACCGGCGTCATGGTTGTTGGTGACTTCGGATGGAACTCAACAAAATTTCTGTCGATGTTGTTCAAGTGGAGCGATTTAACGTCCTTTATGCGGTCCTTTATGGAGGAGAGGGTAACTTCCTCGTCTTTCGCCGTTGTGAAGACTGGATCCTCAGCCAACAGAGCCAGGCTGTTGCTGTAGATATCGTGGAAGTTTACAGTAGAAGGTCCGTTATAGTAGGTATTGTAACCTTGCTGTTCTTCCGTCGACTCTGTATTGGGGAGTGGCTGTGGAAGAGACCAATTTTATAATTTCTATATCATTGTTGTCTATTTCGATACGGTGCTCTTTTATTCTTTGAGTCTTTATGACGTTGTTGTTAACTCACGAATGCTCTGCGATCTTTTATTTGTGTGTAGAATTGTAAATGCACGCTCACATTAATGTACTAACTAGATAAACCTAGGAGTGCTCAGTATTGACCGTGCCATCTTCATGCACATAGAAATAATGTGTAGAATCATCTAAAATTAATCATCTGCCTAGCCTTTTCTCAACTATATTAAGGTCGGCTTTCAGTCTAACCGGATGAAGCTAAATTCCAGTATTGTACATGGAAAGACTGACCTCCACAACTGGTTACTGGGAAGCACGACACCCCTTGGTAAGACTAGTTGTCAGACTTTCGGACTTCTGACAACTCGTAAAGATTTTCAAAGATCTACGATTGACGACCGGAACTCCAGGATTAACCTTTTTCCGAGACACGGAGGAGTCTCGGTATGAGCTAAAACCCGTCTTCGTGAGTTAAAACATTTGTGATAGGGACTTGATTGTTAGCTAGCTAATTCTATCATTTTCTCTGGATTATGTATCGAACGCATTAAATAGCTAAACATACATATAAAAGTTTATCCCAAAGAGAAACATAGGATGTGTCACCAACATTGTAGGTCACCGCATCATCGATCACTCTTCGGGGAAAGATTCGGTTGGTTAGTGTACTAGCCGGTGGATCGGGAACTGGCGATTCAGTATTAGTAATACTGGTAGTTACGGAGGTGTTAGTTCCGTCGCTTGGACTGGTGATCTGAAAAAAAAAGAAGAAAATAAAGAAAAAGGTTTATTTGACACAGTACCATTAACAACTCTACTCAGTTCAACATCCTTATTGTCAGCTCATTTTAGTATTTTGGGTGAATTTGGTGCAAGTATACACTTACATACGTAAGTGTGCTGATCAAATAGGAACGGAAATTTCTTTAAGTTTAATATCATTCAAAGCTCCTTCAATTTGTGTCTGTCTACTTCCATTAATAAACATGGGCCTTTAAACTTCTCAGCCAAGATAGGCTACATTAGCTATGTAAGAGCATATGCTCTTAATCCATAACCGTCAAAAACAGAAATAGTCAACGTAGCCGAAATCGGGATGGAAATATTATATGTAGCATATGGATTGTAGAATCTGCTGTTTTACAAAACCGCTATAGAGTTGGTTTACAAAACAGTTCCGTTGGTTTTACATAATAGGAAAAAAAAAATAAAAAAAAGAAGAATAAATAAAAAAAAAATTGTAGTTAGTCCGTCAGTGAGATAATAAAAAAATATTAGACACGTATTTTTTGCTTTATCATATTATTAAAAAAATTACTCAGATAACACGCATTAAAATTGGGGAGTGCGGGCTTTCTACGTTTAAAATCTAGCTAGGCGCAAATTCATACGTAAAAAAGGAAAAAACGTATCCAATATTTTTTAATGATCTACATGACGAGCAAAAAATACATTTTTTGTCATGATCCCTATTCTGAACTTTATTTATTATTATTTATTTCCAATACACGTATTAATTATGCACAATTTAACAAGCAGGATTGTTTAAATCGCAAAAAACTTCCCATACATTTCGTAGGAAATGCGACTGAGATGAGAGAGAACACAATACGTATACCAGTGTATGATGACAATCGAATTATTCAATTACTTCACTTGGCTGAATAGGGAACGAATATAGTAGACAGTTACAGATTAAACCTTTAAAATCACTAAATCATGACGTAATAAATGTTGATCTATTTAGAGCCAGGCCTAGCACATTAAGACGAACTGTAAACAATGAATACTTTGTTATAGACCGCAATGAGTAGCATTATTCAGATGTGCATAATTTTGTTTTAGTACAATATCTGTCACGATTAGAGCTAGTAAAGATCTTTTGTTTTGTTTTAAAGAAGAATATGTTTAATTTTGTTTAAAAAAATTGTTTAATTACACTTAAAGAGATCGTGCAGGCCGGATAGCACGGCACGCTAGCATTAATGACATCATTCGTCGTGCTCTTGTCACCACCGGGGTGCCAGCTTGGCACGCGACGATGGAAAGAGACCTGACGGAATGACCATAATGCCTTGGAAGTTAGGTCGGCCTTTGGTATGGGATGCAACATGTGTCGATACCCTTGCGCCATCCCACACCTTCCTAGTACAGTGGGCTGTGCTGGTGCGGCTGCTGCAGGTGCGGAAAACTTCAAACGGCGAAAATTTTCAAATATTTTTGGGAGTGATATTTTCGAACCGTTTGGGGTTGTAACACTAGGGCCATGGGGTCCGTGTACACACTTGGTTTTTCAAGACATCGCTAAACGGTTGGTCGACTCCTCACGTGACCAGAGAGGACTGGACTATATTTTGGCCAAAGAATCAGCATTGCCATACAGCGTGGCAATGCTGCCAGCCTTTTGGGCACTTTTCCTGTTGACAGCGATGTGGAAGAATTTTTTGATGCCCTTTGATCCTTTCCCCTCTTTTTTTATATGCCATGTACAGTAAGCTTCAGAGAAAAGGAACCCCCCTTTGGAACATATTTCTGTGTGAATTGCTTCATGTTCAATTTCGTCAAAATATACAATTTTGTGTCGGTGTGTTACAATGTATTGCAAAAACAATGTAAATGTACATACAAATAAATAAAAATAAAATTATTGATTGCAAAATAAAGGAGATTTTATTTTAAATTTAGTTCGTTCTACTTCTTTTTTTTTAAATTTTAGGTGCATAGTTTTTAATTTGTGGAAGCTTTTAAATGGCAATTGTAAGCGATTTTGTACATAACGTACCTTTACAGATAACTAGACTGTAAGCTTTCCAAAGAATAAATTAATACAAAAAAATATTATAAGAACGGCAATTTTAGACAACTTTCAACAATGCAATGTTGCCCCGGTTCTGTAGCGCGTCTAGCATGTTTGCTGTAGCACGAACTGATGATTTTTATAGGTAGATTTTTTTTAAGGGAGAAGACCACATTTTTAATAAGCAGAATGAGGGCTAGCAGCAATGGTATTAAAACCCTAACTGAACAGCACGATGCACCAATATTAAGACACTGTCCGATTGCTCGTGCGGCAGGGACGATAGGGTTTACACCCATTTAAGTGTCTCAATTAGATTCTACAGTGCTACTAAGCCACTAAAACACAAAATTTTTATTCAATCGATAAGTGCCATAAAAATGCATTTAAATTTTACATTGTCTAATTTCGCGCGAACATGACGCCAGTCATGACATGGCTGTGGTCATGACGTCAGTTGGCTGAGTAAACAAACACTTTATATACGCTGATCAGTTGACAGTTGACATTGACACTTTTTAATTTATGCAGCTGTATGACGTAATAACATGGCGGCTACTTTTATGGTGTTAGAAAACAGATTAAAAAAACTGAAAACTGAATTGAATTTTAAAATTTATATTGTTATTTTATGGACTACTAGCTGCAGCCCCGCGGTTTCACCCGCGTAGACCGGGATAAAAAGCAGCCTATGTTTTAATCCAGGGTATAACCTTTTAACTGCGAGATGTGGTAGCTTATTTCATAACGATTCCAACGACAGTTTTAATATACAGCTCTCATACAAAACTTTAGAGATATCGTCTACCGCGCGCGACCACCCAGAAATACTCTCACACAAAAACCCACAAAAACAAAATGGCCGTCATATTGAATAATTGGTTATGCTATCTACATACCAAATAAAATCCAAATCGGTCCAGGACGTTTGAGCGTGAAGAAGTAACAAACATACAAACACACGCGCTCACACACACACTCACAAACTTTCGCCTTTATAATATTAGTGTGATTATATATTATATTATACAGCTGCTGCCCGCGACTTCGTCCGCGTGAAATTTTTTGTTCCCCCGACCCACCTCGTCGCATCGCATTGCCTACCCGTGCTATTACTTCGTTTTCGCTTAGGGGTTACTTCTGACTTTTTTTCTTTTATTTCGGCACGTGAAGGTCTTAAAGTGATGTCAAATATGCCTATAGCCTTCCTTAAGATTTGGGCTATAAAATGCAAAAAGAATTTTTAAAGTCCAATTGGTAGTTCCAGAGATTAGCACGTTCGTTCACCGTATCCCCTTCCCGCTAACACCCCCTTTATCACTTCCCCTTCCTATCCCTCTCACCTCCACCTCCCCTCACCAACCCTCTCCTCTTCCCCTCCCCCTCTAACCCTCCCTCCAGGGAAAAACTATTAATGACAAAACTTTATTACTTAGGAAAGTATCTGTGCCAAGTTTCAAGTTAATTAAATAAATGAATAAGATTTTTCATATAAACTGTATTCCCTGTTTTCATGCCCACAGGAGTGGAAGTTTAAAGAATCGTTTCGGATGTTTCCATAACTTGACTGAAAAATTATTTACACCAATTTTCGATTTAATCAAGCCCCGCAGTAAAATCCTCCCCTGAAAAATTATGTACCCCTTTTCACCCCATTATGGGTAGATTTTTGAAAAACCCACATTATTCTTCATTTTTAGGGTTCCTTACCTCAAAAGGAAAAAAAAACGGAACCCTTATAGGATCACTCGTGTGTCTGTCTGTCTGTCTGTCCGTCTGTCACAGCCAATTTCCGAATCTACAGGGCCAATTTAGTTGAAATATGGTACACATATGAATTTCTGTGACTCAAATACGAACGGGTAATGTAAATAAATTAATTTTGAATATGGGGGTCAGTTTTGGGGGGCAAATAAGAAAATTAAAAAAAAGTTTTTAAACTATACCAACATATCAGATGAGAGGGTAAAGATTTGTTTTGGTTATACTTGTACATTTTTAACACAGGTTTATCCCAAAAACCTATATCAGGCACCAGTCTCTCACAAAGGTGAAAGGTTTAAGTCAGCTTTGTTAAGAGAGAGTAAATGATATATACTTACTTTTGTTTGAAATTCTCAATAGGAGTCAAAGTTGACAATTACAATACTTAGAAAAAAATATAAACTGGGTTTAAAATTTTAAATCCTTATTAAAAATTCGGACGATGTTATTTTTTTTTATAACTAGGTACAGATAACATATTAATTTAACAAGCATTCACAGGATACTCAAGGAAAATTACATGAACTTTAATTTAGAAGCACTGTTGGAGATTTTTTAAATTAACACTTTAAAAAAAGTGTACTCACCAATATTAGAACCGCGACAACAACCCACATCTTCTATCTACGATTGCAGAACTACAACTAAACCAAAATATTATTGTACACCCGTTGACATATTCATGTGAGAAGTCAAGCTAATTGTTTGTCATCGTACAATGAACTGTTTAACAAATATAGATCAAATAGTAATCAATGTCATTGTGCTTAGATACAGTTTCTTTCCTTCTATTGTTGTTGGAAACTGTTATTTTTATATTCGACCTCGAGAATAAAACGGTCACAAGGATGTTTTGGCCACTGACATATATCATTCAGGGGTGGGCTTTCAACAGAGATCGCAATCTTGTGTCTTAAGCAGGCTGTCGGGTACTACACGGGGAGGAAGACGCCGGTGTATGCGTGCTTCCTGGACCTGTCCAAGGCCTTTGATAGGGTGCTATATAATAAGCTGTGGGCCAAATTGGAAGGCGCGGGTGTGCCGGCTGAAGTCATCTCCGTGTTGCGCCATTGGTACACTTGTCAGAGGAACCAGGTGAGATGGGCTGGTGCGCTATCTGATGCATATGGCATGGAGTGTGGCGTGCGGCAGGGGGGAATAACCTCTCCTGTGTTATTCAATCTGTATGTTAATGACCTCATCGGCGAGCTCAGCAGTACTCATGTGGGTTGTTTTGTAGACGGAGTGAGCGTAAATAACATCAGTTATGCGGACGACATGGTACTGCTGGGACCGTCAATGGGGGCGGTGCGTAGGCTTGTGTCAATCTGTGAGGCGTACGCGGCGGAACATGGACTGAGGTATAACTCCAAGAAGAGCGAAGTGCTCGTTTTCAAGAGTGGAAAGCGTGGTCCAGTGCATGTTCCGCCTGTTATGCTTAATGGTGCGGCTCTGCGGGTGGTGAGCAGCTTCAAGTATCTGGGGCACATTGTGACAGAAGAGTTGCAAGATGACGCGGACATAGAGAGGGAGCGCAGAGCATTGGCGGTCAGGGGGAATATGGTTGCACGCAGGTTTTCTCGCTGCTCGAGGGCAGTGAAAACTACTCTTTTTAAGGCGTACTGCCAATCGTTATACTCGAGCAGTCTGTGGGTGAGCTTTACTCGCCGGGCTGCTAGTGCTCTGCGTGTCCAATACAACAACATCTTCAGGATGCTGATGCGGCGGCCTCGCTATTGTAGTGCGTCCGGAATGTTTGCGGAGGCGCGAATGGATTGCTTTCATGCGGTGATACGGAAGAAAGTGGCCTCTTTGTTGCAGCGCGTGCGAGGCAGTAGCAACAGTATCCTGCAGATGGTTGTATCTCGTGCAGATTGCCCTATCCAGAATAAATGGATGCATATCTTGATGGGTGTTGACTAACATAGTGCATAAGAATAATGTTTTTTACTAACACAATAGGTAGGTACTTATAATTGATTGTTTGACTGACTGCTTTGTATTTTCATTTTGTATTTTGTATTTGTTTTTTTTTTAATTTATTTCTCTCTATTTTGATAATTTGTAAAAATATAATTTGTAATTTGTAATTTTATGGATTTATTTTATCTGAAATAAACTGATAATTATATATATATATAATTATAAATAATTAAGTACAGACGCCAGCACATCGAGCTACTACAATCTGTCAAATTTGTTTTATTTATTTATTTGGCTCACCAACACTTGAATACACTGATACAAAGATATGAGATACATCCATAATACTTATAGACTAGTGTACCAATTTCTTTTCAATACACTTCCTCGAAAACTGGTTCATATCGCACTACGATTAGGTTCACAATGCAATGTATTTCACACGCGTGCGATTTTTCATTTTTCAACACGTGTGCGGGTATAAAAATTGCCACAGATAACTTATACTTAGTCCAAATTGGTTCAATGCTTCTATTCACACCAAGTGCCAAAATGAAACTGGCGCGAGACGGTCCTCTCTATTCGGAGGTGAATGTTTTTTTTTAATCTCGGCAAAATCTCTTTGCCGAAATTTAAAAAAAACATGCAAAAAATATGCGTCTTTCGTTAATATTTTTTGAATATTTAAATAATGTTTATAAATAGAATACCATCAAAAACCATGATTTTTGCAACAAAAAAAAAACGTTTATGAACAAATTAACATTTATTTGTGTTCTAAACTCAAAAATATTTGAATTTTCTATTTTTTTTATTAGGCTGTTTATGGGCATTTGCCTCTAATTTAACCTGCGAATGAAAAGCGCGAAAAAAAAAAGAAAATTGAAATCATAGTTTCCTAATAATTCCTGACAAAAATATTTTTCGTTATTTTATTTTATTTCTTCAAAAGTATATTGAAAAACGTCGTTTGATACACGTGGACATTTTTTATTGCAGTTCTCGGCTCAAAAACAACCTCGCCTACGGCTCGGGTGTTAATTCCGCCTCGAATGCAAAAACAAACATTCTCCACTTGTATCAAAATGTACTATTATCATCACTGCTCCCAAAACGCTAAAAGAAAACATCTTGAGGAAACCGGCATGTCCTAGAACCAAAAATTCGAAGACATGACATTCACCAACCCACCTGGGCTCGCGTGGTGGATTCTCCCTCTCACTGGGAGGAGGCCTGTGTCCCAGCAGTGGGAACATTATAGGCTGATTATAATTGTATATTTGTAACCGACTTCAAAAAGGAGGAGGTTATCAATTCGTCGGAACCTTTTATTTATTTATTTTTTTTTTTTTTAATTTTTTTTTTTTATGTATGTTCCCCGATTACTCGAAGATGGCTGGACCGATTTGGATTATTTTTTTTTTTTGTTTGAAAGGGTATACTTCCCAGGTGGTACCATGATCATCAAGTCAGGATCTGATGATGGGATCCTGGAGAAATAGAGAGAACTCTTCCAATTTTATAGGCACACTTGAAGCGATTTGGATAGTTTTTGGAAGAGTACTTTCTTGGAGTGGTCCCATTTCAATTTGGTGAAGATCTGATGAAGAACTTCTGAGATAGGCAACGGAACTCCTCAATAAATGATAGCAAATGGACTGGGATTGCTGAAATCTCATGTCTGTTTGTTGTTCACACCAGTTCATAACATAACATCACGCCAGTACGCTGTGAAGGGGTAAGCACATGTACCACTAAAAAGTGAAAAAGTGAATATAGTTGTGAAAAGGCTAGGCAGATTGATTTGATGATAGTTTTTTCAATACTCTCAATATTACATAATATAGTAGAATACAGTTCGGTGCGTACTACGAATGCCTATTTGGAATTCGATATTGTGAAACAGATTTGAATGGAATGTACGGTATGCGGATATTCAGTTTCGGAAGCATTTTGGTAATTGATATTCTGTGTGGTATATTTCCGAAATAATTAACTTTGAAGAATGTAAAACAATATTATTATGTTTACACGATATCAGATGCTTTGTTCATTGTTGCCTTTCATTCAACATCTTCCACTCGAAGTGAAACGTCTGAACACAAAATTAATAAAAAGTTAATAAAAAGCGGCCAAGTGCGAGTCGGACTTGCCCTTGAAGGGTTCCGTAGCAGCAAGTAACATAATATAAAAGTTCTTGTAGTTCGTTGTAACTTTGATCGATGTTTTAATAATAGTCCGATTTATGACGTATTAAAAAAAACTACTTACTAGATCTCGTTCAAACTAATTTTCGGTGGAAGTTTACATGGTAATGTACATCATATATTTTTTTAGTTTTATCATTCTCTTATTTTAGTAGTTACACACACATTTTACCACTTTGGAAGTGTCTGTCGCGCAATCTATTCAGTTTAGAAAAAAAATATATTAGAAACCTCAATATAATTTTTGAAGTCCTTCCATAGATAACCCACACGTATTGGGTTTGATGAAAAAAAATTTTTGAGTTTCAGTTCTAAGTATGGGGAACCCACAAAATTTATTGTTTTTTTTTTTCTAATTTTGTGTGAAAATCTTAATGTGGTTCACAGAATACATCTACTTACCAAGTTTCAACAGTACAGTTCTTATAGTTTCGAAAAAAAGTGGCTGTGACATACAGACGGACAGACAGACAGACATGACGAATCCATAAGGGTTCCGTTTTTTACCAGTTGGCTATGGAACCCTAAAAATGAATTCATTAGTGAACCGATTCAATGCTGGATTTCGGCACTCGGCATCTTTCACTTGACTCGGTCGTAAAATGAGATGAAAGGAGCAGATGAACGTCCATGGGTTGACTTTAGTATCCGGTCGCACGAAAATGAGGGTGACAGTGGTTGAAGGTGGTTGGGGTTGGGTCCCTGATTATAACTTTATCACTCTTATTAAAAGGTAATGCATATTTTTCGAGAAATTTATACTAATTGTTTCTAACCTCAAATTAGATATAGTGTAACCAAACGTTAAAATGGGCGATTGACAACCAAATCTGTATCAGTATATTGTCTGTGGTGCAAAATGTCGTGTAAAATTGATGAAACGGAACGTAAAAAAGAATGTATGTTAGAATCATTTGTAGTCGTTCATTCCGTTTCTTCCCGAGTTGCGTGAATGTGTTTTCAGAGCTCCGTAGTGTTTTTATTGTGGTTTTATTCTCTGGACTTTTATTTGTTTTTTTATGAACCTAGATATTGTGTTCAGAAGGGCGTTAGTGTACCCCCACTTTATGGTTAAAATAGGAATCTGTCCCAAAACCGAATCGGGGCACCCCGACTCCACGTAGTCTTTTGGCTGCCACCCTAGAGTGTATTTAAAAATCCGGAGGTGCAGAGTGAGAGTAGCCCCCGCCCGCTGTAACAATGGATGGGCACCCATTGTTACGTAAGGGCAAAGGGGCTGCACTTCCCGCAGCGCCGGAAACGTGAAGAAGCGACTTTGTTTTGTCAAACAAGTGTTTTGAGGTTAGGTTACAATAATTTGTTTTTCTCAGGAATGGTGCGTTCTCTTTTCATGGGAGTGGTACCAGGGGGGAGGGGGCACTCCCCCTCCCCCTCCCCCTCCCCCTCCCCCTTCTCCCCCCCTCATTTTCATGCGACCGGATACTAAAGTTTAACCGATCTCACGCACGCTGGAATGGAAGTTTGCAGATCAGCAGTTCAGTGCTCTTCTGGTACCAACGAATCTCACGGATGGCCACAATGACGGGCCTATAGCGATGGGGTTTCGGTGGCCAGTGCGCTCTTGTGCACAGCCTTGGTTGCCAGCTATCCATGAAGATTCCCATTCGAGAAGATAAGGGTGATTACAGATTCTATATACCTCATAAACAGGATGTATAAAGACCCATTACGAAGCCGTCATCTACGCATTCGGTACATCAAAGTAACTTTGTGCCAAAATTAATGCTGGGTAATGACTTTTATTTTTGGTGTGAAACGCTGTTTGCTACATCGCGCACTGCCGCGCGATGTAACGCACTCAAGACATTGTGCTTATGGGTACTTGCAACGGTACAGGCATCGTAAGAGTATTTCAAGTTGTAATATAACATTTGAAACTTGTTTTCTTACAAAAACGTCAAAAAAGTAAGAATAAAAAAGTTTAACCTTCAATATTTTCATAACCAGAAGCCAGAAGGTTCCCAGAGATTGACCAGTACAAAAAAAAAAAAATCATAATAATGAGAAGAACAAATGACCCTTGGCCTCATTAAGAAGCAGATATTAAATGCCAACGGCCTTGAGTGGTTGAGGAGCAGAGCTTGCGTGTTCTGTGCTAAGCTCACGCAACGCGGCGTACGTCCACCCAGTAATAGGACTCGCCCATTAAGGAGCGTTGTACCTTATTAGACGTATTATTAATTTATTAAAACACTTATACTAAAATATCTTATCTTATCTACTAAATTATCTTTAAAATGGTGAAGGTTTCATAAAAATACGCTTGATAGTTTCTGCGTGATTCTCAGTTTTTTATCCGCATTAGACATATCTTTACAAATTAATTACACTATGTAATATAAATATAATCTAAAATATTCACATATTAAGTTATTAAGAAAATGCTGTAATGTAAATATTTTTTCCAACACTACTCGTTTAGACATGATCTTCAGTTTAAAATCATTAAAAGTCGGTTATCATCGCCTTAAGGGTATGTTTACAGCCGTTAAGAAGCCTTCAAACGGGCACGACAAGCGACGCGAATCGCACGCGACACGTGTCGCACCTATTTGTAGGAGCCTTTATGTGGGGGATCGGAGTGAAAGCTGTCTTTATTCAGACACTATTTTAAATTCTAGATCTACACTGCCCATAAAAGTACATAACAAAACAAAGATTTTAATTACACCATACGATCAACACTAATATAATATAATCTCTACATTTTAATGACGTCGAACATCAAAAAGTTGGCATAATATTCATAACAGTGCATGTAGTGGGGAGGCAAGCGAGATAAAATCGCATTTGACCGCAAATAAAAGGAAGCCAGCACGTACGACCCCGCTGCGCGCACGCCGCGGGGGCGCGGGTCCATTACTTCAGACGTTACTAGAAAAAACTTTATTAATAATTTTTATTTTTCACTTCTTAGTGGGTCACTCTGCAATTTATCTAAGTTACAATAGCCTAATGTCAACTGCTCATCACCTTTTACAAAATATTGCTTTTCCAGATACAAGGACGTTAATTGTTGAGGAGTTCTCCCAGTAAGGAACCAGGAGAACTGGAACTCCACTTCAACATATGTATTGTGACGAGCATAAATTGCTTAGCAATAATCAAATTTCAACCCGTGAAATACTATTATTGAGTACTTCTGATGGCCATCTGTGGTCTTCCTCATCAGTTCCACTTCACCGAATGGTGCTTTTCGGGAGCAAATGCACGAGTTACTATAAAAAATACTCAAATCGCTATAGGTGTGCCTATAAAATTTGAAGGTTCTCCTCAATTTCGCTGAGATCCCATCATCAGATCCTGGTTTCCTTATTATGGTACCACCCTTGAGATATCTCCTTTCTAACAAAAAAAGAATTATCAAAATCGGTTCATAAACGACGAAGTTATCCGTGAACACACATAAAAAAATATATATATACGGTCGAATTGAGAAACCTCCTTTTTTTGAAGTCGGTTAAAAAACAAAACATACATAACATGACGTCTGTAATCCCCCATGGGTTAGGCAGAGGTGTACCTCTATAGTACACCCACATTTCGCCAATTATGTTATGCGTAGTAGTTGCCGCGAAATTCAAATTTGCTTACGTTTTTTGCAATTTGCAGGTCAGTGTCAGGTTGTATGTTGATAAAATTGTGATTCGCGGCTATAACAAATATGTATTTACATAATTTTAACAACAAAAATCATCAATACATCTTTCTAAGTTAGATTTCCTGCGTATTGGTCTGATTTCCGAAATTAGACGAATACGCAGGAAATCGAACTTAATTTAACTAACGGATATTCAGCGATATGCGCGCGTAAATAATGTATAATCAGATTAATATTATGACTTGCAAAAGCAGTTAATAGCATCACGCTTTTATAAAAACTTCGTTATAAATACAAGATCCTTTCCGTACCGTGTAACATTGGACCCTTGCTCCGCCTCGGTGCGCTCGTAAGGATGCTTATGATGCGGTGTTGCAGTTTATTTAATTTCCTCAAAGGCATTACGTGGAAAAAGCATGTTTTCAAGTGCCCCCCTAGCTTGCAGTACGTTCTGCTCATTTTTGTGGAGCCCTTTCATGTTGGGAGATATGTTTTGACAGCGAGTTTCTTTTGATGAGGAAGTGGTGTGAAGTGGAGGAAGATGGAAGAGAGAGGTGTGTGGTTTTCTAAGTGTTGGAGATTTTGTTTGGAAGGTTGGTGTTTGATTATACTACTTGAAGATAAAAGGTAAGTACCTATTTTTCTTTTGATTAAATCTGCCTAGCCTTTTCCCAACTGTGTTGGGGTCGGCTTTCAGTCTAACCGGATGCAGCTGAATACCAGTATTTTACATGGAGCGACTGCTTATCTGACCTCCACAACCCAGTAACTGAGTAATACGATACCCCTTGGTAAGACTGGTTGTCAGACTTTCGGGCTTCTGACGACCCGTAACGAATGTCAAAGATCCACGAATGACAGCCGGGACCAACGGCTTAACGTGCTTTCCGAGGTACGGAGGAGTCTCGGTATGTAAAGATGGTCACCCATCCACGGACAACCCAGGCAAGCGTAGCTTAACCTGATGGATCGACCCGTGCGGCTGTTATTGCTTAGCCACAAGCTCCTCTTTTTCTTTTGATTAAAGTATTAATATTCGTAACATTCGTATCAATTATTAGATTTTCGTGTTCTCTTGGTTACACGACTGCCCATAAAAAAGTGTTAAATATTTTTTAATTCTAATTCTTGTCTTCTTATTTTTTTTTTTTTGTCTTAACTTGTTGCAACTCTTTATTTCAGTAGGATAAAGCATTCGATATAAATGTATTTTTATTATATATGGTATAGATGCAACACACTAATTGGTGTTTGTCATTGGTTGCTCAGTCACCGGCGAGTACATTCAACAACTAAACTAAATAAATACCTTACAGACTAAAATATATAAAAATATAATAGGTTGGGGAAAAAGTTCCTTCGCATTTTTTAAGAAAATTCAAAACATTTTTTAATATACATTATTTACATTTATCTAAAGTATGTAGGTACCATTTTGTTCGATAACTTTTTGCCATCTTGTAGGTAGGGACATGATCCCATTGCTATAGAAATTTTGGGACTTCTGATCAAAATACCGCGACAAGTGGTTTTGGCAGTCCTCTCCTGATGTTAACCTGACACTACCTAAAGAATTCTGAAGAGACCGAAACAGGTGGAAATCTGAAGGTGCAAGGTCAGGACTATACGGCGGATGCATTAACACCTCCCAGCCAAACTCTCTTAATTTTCGCTGAGTGGCTAAAGATGTGTGAGGTCTAGCGTTATCATGATGAAAAACCACACCCCTTCTGTTGATTAATTGCGGCCGCTTTCTCTCAACTTCTTGCCTTAATCTCATCAGTTGTTCGCAGTAGAGTTCAGAATCGATGGTCCTGCCTGGTGGTAACAGCTCATAATGAATAATGCCCTTCCAATCCCACCACTCACTCAGCATCACCTTGTTGCGAGTGAACCCGGGTTTCGCCACAGTCTGTGAAGCCTGACCGGCCTTTGACCACGACCTTTTTCGCACGTTCTTGTCGTACGTGATCCACTTTTCATCACCAGTTATCAGCTTCTTCAAAAATGGTTCGGTTTCATTACGTCGTAATAAAGAATCACAAATGAGTACACGGTTCATTAGGTTTCTTTCAGTGAGCTCGTGAGGTACCCAAATATCGAGGTTTTTTGTTTACCCAGTTTTATTCAAATGCGCCAAAACTGTTTTGTGGTCAATTCCCAGTTCTTCAGCTACGTCGTAACTACTGATATGCCGATCTTGCTCCACTTTTTCAAAAATGGCATCCATTTTATCCGTAATAGGGCGACCAGAGCGACGTGCATCTTTGACATCAAAATTTCCGGACTGAAAACGCCTAAACCAAATTTGTGCTACTCTCACAGACACTGCACTGGGACCATAAACATCTCAAATTTTTTTTGCGGCTTGCGTTGCATTTTTACCTTTTTTGTAGTAAAATTTTAAAATGTACCGAATTTCTTCATTAGATTCACTCATCTTGACAGTACGAAAAACAAATGAAAATCACACATTTTCCTAATTTGAATTTGGAATTATGTTCTTTAAAATTTAAACTTTCAATGATACCAAAACCAGCCAGATACAAATAGTATAGCCAAAGAGATTTTATTTTAAGTTCATACATACTATAATGCGAAAAGACTTTTTCCCCAACCTAATACACAATAATATAGATTTTTTTAATGGAAACGGACTACCCGACTTGCTCAAACGTCAAACAGCCGGATTTGTCGGCCAACTAGTGTATAAATGACACTAACGCGCGACAAAGCGAACGTGTCGTTCCATACAAAGAGAATGCTCTCCGCCGTATAATGTTGTTACCTGGACTGATCGCTCGATTTGTTGACCTCTAAGTGCGGCGACGAGTCCATGTTGATAATTAAGTCGCCGCACTCAAACAAATAAAGTGTTGCAAATAAGTATTTCCTCTCACACATTGAAATGATCACGTTTTGTGGAGGGGCGTTCATTTTTAGAATGGTTCGTATCTATACTTTTATCTTGGAGCGCTTTCTGTGCAATATTTCTATTAGCTATTCCTGTATTACCGATAAAAGCTAAGAAGAAATCCATCCGCAAAAAATACAAACATGTCTAAAGAGAACTTAATTTCCTAACTAACTATTTCACTTAGAGGGAAATCTAGACGGTAAAGCTAGTACAGCCCTTTATGGACAACTCTATAAACGTCACAGTGCTTTCACTCAGGCTCTTCATACTGACACGTATTCGTGTCTGCTGCGGAGCGAAGAAATAAGGTGTGTGATGTGTCGAGGGAATATGAGATATGTCGCCTTGGTAGGTCGAAAATGTGCCTGTTGTGGAGTGTGCTGGAATGTTGTGTCTGTTGATTAGAATATAATGCCATAAGTGTTATGCATGGTATTTCTACTTAACTAGGGATATTTATCGTTGCCGTGAGGCACACAATAATGTAATTGTATCTTGCTGTTTTTTTGTGTGTAACAAAAAAACATATACTGGATGACATTTTTACCGTCTCAAAAAAGAGAGGGTATATTCGGTGAACGGAGTAGAAGCGTATGGAATACCTAGTTTTTTTTTTTAATAGCTTAGTCAGAAAAAAATATCTAAGTATCAATAAATACTACAAATTCGTTGTAAACAATAAAAACATAAATTTAGAAGAAAAATAATAAATCCTTTAAAAATATCGAAATTCAAATCATATGCAACCTGCATTATGATTTGAATTTTGTTTTTTTTTAATTAAAAACAAAAAAAAAACTAGATGTGCCATACGCTTCTACTCCGTTCACCGAATATACCCTATTTTTTTCGAGACGATAAAAAAAGTCATCCAGTATATCATGTATTGTGTACGTTAAGCAGTCAAATAAATTAATTATCTTTCTTGCTTTAAAATTTGGAAAGAAACATTAAAAATATAATTTACATAGTGCCACATCTCCCATTTCCACGATCTCAGATCCCGCCATAGGGATTCGCTCCACGGCTGCGTTACTTGAATTTATTTTTGAACCTTTTGTGAAGGATTACGTTGACAAATTGTGTAAGCGAGTGCGATTTGTCTGTCTCACGGTCCCCTTATGGGCACAGATTTTGATGCTAATACGATGTTGATACTCTTTGAGGAGTAGTTGAAAGTGGAGCGGGTTTTGAGAGGGTCCTTAGAGGTTTTAAGATGTGTTGGG
Source organism: Cosmia pyralina (assembly GCA_946251885.1). NCBI lineage: Eukaryota > Metazoa > Arthropoda > Insecta > Lepidoptera > Noctuidae > Cosmia > Cosmia pyralina. Next base: position 14,523,989 of record OX276342.1, on the reverse strand, counting down.
TAAGAAACATACAATTTACATAGTAATTTAGAAGATGACATGAGGATTTTGTTAAGAAGAATGTCTGTTACTAATTTGTGCTCATATTTTAATGACCAATCTTGCGTCCTAGCGAAATTAAGATGGTTACAGTTAAACATGGGATGCATGAATACTAATCATCCTCACGGACTAGAAAAAAAAGGAAGGACTCTGCGCCACGCATATTGATAGTGAAGCACAGTAAGTATGCCGGGATCGTTTATACAAACGCGTCTCACGCACACATTTACATCATAGTATGCCGATCGGCTGCCATTACGTGACACAACGGCGTCTTTATCAATTCACGCACACATAGATCGGTACGGTGCTTTACTTTCAATAAGCGTGGCGCGGAGTCCTTCTTTTTTTCTAGTCCGTGATCATCCTATAATGTTCTTACTGCTGCGCAATAGGGCTATCTGTGAGAGGGAGTGGGCTGTTATCCACGTGGAGTCAGTGCGGGTTGATGGATGTCAAATGCAACAATGACAAAATGCAATGACTTTTTGGTTCTAAAACATGCCGGTTTCCTCACGATTACTCACAATGATGTCCTTCACCGTTTTGACAGCAGTAGTGATAAAACAAATTGTAGGTATACCGCATTTCGTGTGTGGCCTCATACGCAATCCTAAACTCATTCTGACACGTGTCGTTCCGATTTGCGTCACTGTGGGTGAACCATCTAATCCTATCTTAATTATCTACGTACCTATACCAATTACGATGGACGTCGATCTTAGACCGCATTCTACATGCAAGGTCAAATTAAATTAACCAGCGTAACTTCACAGATGTGATTGATAACGATATCGATTAAATTAATTATTATTTACTAGTTCGCTAATTGATTACATTTTTACAAAAAAGCATCTTTTTATTTAACAATCATAAACATTTGGTTGGTTTGGTTTGGTTTGGAAACGCATGTGACTAAAAGAGTGATGAATATACATGTTGATGGATGGAGAGGCAGAGGAAAGCCAAAGAAAAGATGGATGGATTGTGTGAGGAATGATATGAAAGAGAAGGGAGTGAATGATAGCGTGACGGTTGACAGGGGAGAATGGAAGAAGAAAACGTGTTGCGCCGACCCCAAGTAATATGGGATAAGGGCAGGAAGATGATGAATCTTAAAAAATTGGTGATAAAATGCGTCAGCCCTCTTAATTGAAAAAATATTTATTAGAAAACTATCTGTAAGTCTGTTACCTTTCATGTTTCATGATTGAACGGCCGGATTTGGATGATAGAAAGAAGAAAGAAAGAAAGAAAGAAAATACGATAGGCATACAGATAGGCCATGACCTGGGATAGGACATGGGATACGTTTTATGCCCCGTGGGATAATTTCCGATATCCACGAGGGCGAAGCCGCGAGCAGAAGCTAGTACTCTATAGTCTATGAATGTCACGCTTACTCGGCGTGTCTATGGTCTCTCTCACGTTCGCGGCAACACGTCTTTGAATCGAGTCCATCGGGGACTCCATTCGTGTTACTTGAATTTTATTTTGTACCCTTTTATGAGATTGCTTTGATAAATTATTTTATGCTATGATTTGTGAGTTGTAAGGCTTTTTTGTTGATATTTTGTTGGTTTGCTTAAAGAAAATGATTTTTTAGCGAAGCGTTGTGGTGAAGGTTTCAAAGATTTCTTGGTAAAAGTATACCTATCGTAGGTCTGTGGGCTGTTATGTTAGCATTATGTTGGCGCCACTGCTTGCCAATTTGAGCTGTCAATGTCATCGACGTCAAGTGTCATCCGTCATGTTAAGTGTTCTCGTTCGTCGCCAATTGTTCTGTATTTAAGGATAAAATCAATAAAACACTGCAGATCACATATACTCGTGCAATGGCCGACAAGGACAACCGACTGATGAGACAAGCCTACCCACATATAAAACAATTATCAAATACACCTCACTTCCGCAAAAACCCTAGACTAAATGACATGAGTTACCTTGTCATTATTTTTTCTTTGTATTTTTATTCATTGTAAAAGAAATTCATTAAACTGCTAATCATCAAGCATCAAAACGGAGTACGTTATTTTAACTCCCCATGACTTGACAACGTTAATTCTAATGTTCCTATTGCTACCTAGTTACTTAAGGTGCTGAAAAATTAAGGAATTTTATGGTTTTAAAACTAATTGATGTTTCTCACATTCATTGTGACCTTTGCAAACATTATTACTATAAACTAAAATATTGAGCCACTACGTAATCGATTCTATTTATACACTACTAATTTTTAATTAGTACAAATACTTAAAGGGCTCATTAGAGAAGGTCTTTTTATTATTTAAGTAAAGTCTCAATAAATAATATTCATAAACAGCAAAGTTATTAGCGTTTGTTTATTTGCCAAAATGTCACTCAGTTTATGGAAATATTGTACAGACTACATAGTAGTATTCATTAATCATGGAAAAGCACTGCGCGTAGTATTTTCTAGTAGCAATTGTTATGAATAATTGATTTAATTATGAATTTACCAATCATGAGAAATTTTCGTTGACAATTTTGGGATTTAATTTTTTTGACTTTTGACTACACAAATATGATCAGTAACGGGTACGGATAGAGCCCCATTTTTTTGTACCAATTAATAAATAGTAGTGTATAATAGATTTTTTTTTAAATGTCGCAGCATCATGCTGAGATAGGAGCCTTTTGGCCTCGTACGGGACTTTCTGTTTTTATTATTTCGATTTTACTTTTGTTTTTTTTTTATTATTTTATTTTAAGTGTCTTAAGTTTAGTTTGTGATCTTCCTGTGTAAGTAAATAAACACTTTTTCTCCTATGCGGGTAAATAAATACCCTTTTTTTTCGTCCATACATATTTTTTCTTTCTTTTTTTAAATCCTATACATATAATAAAATAGTAGCAAAGTCAAAATTGCTACGAGGTCTGGGAACGATTCTAATACCGAAAATATAGTTTTTAGAAATTTTGTCTATTTATTTGTTTGTCTAAATATATGTTCTAGCATCACGCAAATAGTACCGGATATAATTCTAAAGCCATAAATTTCTGTGACAGACAGCAGCATACCTAAATGTAGGAACCTAATACCTATTCAAACCAGAGCAGTAGAGCTCCTTAACACTTGAATAATGCAGTTGTCAATATACAGATTGATATGCTCACTATAGCCCCCCTCTCTGAGGTGTTCCCCCTCTTGAGCTGAACATACGGGGAGGTAGGACAATGAATATGCTGTGTTCAACTCGTGCCTGTATTCCTCAAAGGGTTGGGCAGAGGTTAAGTTGTAGAAACACCCAAATTTTGCTTAATAAGTGTTGTTAACGAGTTATAACTCACTGCCCTTTTTACCCGACTGCGCCAGAAGGAGGGTTATGTTTTTCGAGAGTATGTATGTATGTATAATTGTTTGGCACGCTCTGCGACCTGAACGGCTCGATGGATTTTAGCTTGAGAGGTGTCGTTAGATTTGTATTTACTGTGAGAGTGACACTAGGTACCTATATCAAAATAAAAAAAAAACAAAATGGCTGATTTTTGGCGCCAAATTATGTCTTAAATTTTTTTTTTTTCTCAAAACTTGTCGTGTGGGTATCAAAATAAAGGGTTTTAAAAGGTGATTACAAAAATATGTACAACTTATGTGGTTAAAAGTTATTCGAAGTGACAAATCGTAAAAAAAACGTACCAAGAACTAAATCCCCTGCCAAATCTTTAACTATCAACTGATAAGTTAATAATCTGCGTAATCATAATGTATTTGTGTGTCATGGGTATATAGGTTAGTATACAAACTCATTAAATAATAAAACTAAAAAATAATAACAAGTAATTAAAAAAATTAAAAAACCCGACGAATTTAAGCACAGTTTTTTCGTAAAGTTTCTTCACAGAGGCCAAGCTTTGGCATACTTTTTCCTTTGCGGCGTTGAAAACGATGTCCTTTTTCTGTTTTCCAGGATTTGCCATACAACTATGATTGCTTTCACGGATTATTTCAGTTTTGTTAGCATTCATGGTAATTGACGCACTGCACTCGTTTCGATTTGCACATCGCCAAAATGATTTTTTAGACACATTATCTTTTACCCAATTATAGCGGTAACCGTTGCATAAAACAGCCGATCTATTTTTGTTATATGAAATAAATATAATTTCATTACTAGACATTGTGATCTAAGAGAATATGCAGCTTATTAGCAGTGACATATCTGTGTGAATTGCACGAATCACACATATTTCAATTGTTTTAGTTCATAACATGGATATTTCCAATTGGCCAGGCATACAATCATCCAATATTAAGAACCAAGGAGATTAATGTATAGGCCTACACAACTGTTCGGACTTTTTGCGATGTAGTCATTTTGCGAGTTAGGTATTTTGAGATTTAGACATTTGAGATTTGGACTAAGAGCGACGTTGGTCAATTTGCGATCCAGTCATTCTGATACCAACCCGTTTTAACTATTCAAATAATCAAGATAATTTATATTCTTTTTCTTTTCTTCTTTAAAGCGCTGCATTTGTACGTGGCACTACAAATTGGCATCCACAGTTACGTTTTATTGACAATTTCATTACATAATTTTGGAATAGACCATACACAACAAAATGTTGATCCAAGAACAAGTTCGTATGTCCCAAGACGGACGGCCATAGACAATCGCGGTAGGTTCTACTGCGTATAATCTATGCCAGTAAGACACCTTTGTTCCATGCGCTGCCACGCCGATTCACGAGCAATACAATGGATGCAATGCATCAACCTGATAGCTTGTGGCCTAATCCTTGCTCTCCGATATATTACATATGCTATTGGAATACGGATGTTGGGGAGTGTACAGGTGAGTTACAGAAGGGCCATAGGTTGACCATAGGCTGACCATATCTGTCAGTTAAAAAATCAGCTGGTTAGAAAACCAGCGTTAGACAGTGTCAGTCAGGCATAAATGCTGAAATGGATCATTTTGGCGCAGCCTTAAAGCATACACTGTCTGTTGTTGTATTGACATTTGACTTTTTTTTTTGTTTTTCTGTTTCATGAACAGTTGCCAAATAAGAATTAGGGCCTATTTCACGTTGTCCGAATAGCCACTACTCAACGAATAAATTCAAAAATGGAACTGAATTTGTTATGAAATCCAGTCATGCCAAGTCAGTTAATAGGAACTTAATCGTAGGTGGCAAAACTGGCCCTTATTGTTTCTTTCTTTTCAGTAGCCCAAAGAAAGCACCGGAAACCATTTCACCATTTGGATGAATTTTGAGATGACTTAATCTGAATATCTGAAATCTTTCGTTGTTTCAGGATTTGTGGATCAATTGTTTGCTTTTTTGGTTATGAATAAACAGACTGTACTTCTTAAGCTTTGGTCTCCTAGGAAAGCGGTCGTCCTGAAAATCCTGTGTGAAAATCTGTCATTTTCACCAGTATTTGACATTAAGTCAAACCCCGCTCCCCAAAGATTTAAGTCGCTAGATTTGCTATCACCGTACTTAGTAACAAGAAAAAGTGTAGCAAGTATGCTACACTTTTTCTTGTTACTAAGTAATAATAATAATATGTGAGCTCATTCTTTACAGTAGTAAAGAATAAGCTCACATATTATTAAATAGCGCTTCCATGACAATCAAGTCTCAATAAATCAGAAATGCAACTATCTTTTAACGCGCTAGAGCGAATCTAACGATTTAAATCTTTGCCGCTGCTGTAATTTTCATGACAGCCGTCACTGCGGCCGTTAAGTGCGGTGACCGCTCTTCTAGGAACCCTGTCGGCTTTACGTCTATTGACATAGATTTAATAAACACTGTCTAAAATTATTCCTCTTTGACTAAACGATTTTAAAAAGCTATGTCTTTGTGCCTGATCGAACTGCCAAAATATCATCAACCTGAAAGTTATCATGTCATTTGACAATGCAACATCCAATTTGAAGTCTTTCTCTACATACAATACGTACAGTCAAGAAAATAAAATGTTGAGCACCTTAAGGTTAAATTTTAGTTGCACTTTCCTCATTATTTTTCCGACCACGTTTTGTAAATATTTTGAATGAAAATGACAGTTCAAAAAGGTCACATGCGCCCACTATGTACGAAAGGATATTCGATCCTTGGCCATACATCTATAAGATTCAAACGGACTTAATCTTCTGTTTTTCGTTACAGAATACACCCGTCAGTGTAGTTCGACGTAATCAATCAGGTCGAGCGTAGCCCCACTGTCTCAAAGGATTGTAGCAAAACACCATATATGGATGCCTAGCATTGATTCAAGGTTCCTGAGGTAGTCTATGAAGATCAGTTTCTTATTATACATACAAACATAAACTCACGCCTACCTCCCATGGGGGTAGGCAGAACCTACAGAACACCACCTGTTACGATCCTTACATGTATACTCCTTTTGCTACGTTTACGTTCCTAAATCGCATCTTTGCGAGAAAAACGTGCTATCTCGAAAAATTTATTTTTACAGGAAGCGATATGTATCTAAACTTTAAAAAAATTATGATAAATAAATTAATGTGTTTTTACGTTAAATCCAATAAACTTTAAAAAAATACACGAAAAGATTCTACAATCATCATCATCTTCCTGCCCTTATCCCATATTACTTGGGGTCGGCGCAACACGTTTTCTTCTTCCATTCTCCCCTGTCAACCGTCACGCTATCATTCACTCCCTTCTCTTTCATATCATTCCTCACACAATCCATCCATCTTTTATTTGGCCTTCCTCTGCCTCTCCATCCATCAACATGTATATTTATCACTCTTTTAATCACATGCGTTTCGTCTCTCCTCATTACATGCCCATACCAAGACAAACGATTTCCTTTCAACTTTTCCGTCACTGGCGCCACTTTCAAACTTCCTCTTATATACTTATTTCATCTATTCTTGTCACTCTAAGTGAAAAGATTCTACAATCAAATATTCAATTATCGAATCAATCAATCTGCCTAGCCTTTTCCCAGCTATGTTGGGATCGGCTTCCAGTATAACTGGATGCAGCTGAATACCAGTATTTTACATGGAGCAACTGCCTACCTGACCCCCACAACCCAGTAACTGGGTAATACGATACCCCTTGGTAAGACTGATTGTCCAACTTTCGGGCTTCTGACGACCCGTAACGACTGTCAAAGATCCACGAATGACAGCCGGGACCAACGGCTTAACGTGCTTTCCGAGGCACGGATGAGTCTCGGTATGTAAAGATGGTCACCCATCCACTGACCAAACCCGGCAAGCGTAGCTTAACCTGATGGATCGACTTGTGCGGCTGTTATTACTTAGCCACGAGCTCTTAACCAATAATAAAAAAAACACCTTTTCCGAAACGTCACATTTTTCTTGCAAAGAGGTGAAATATGGTTACACGCGCGCCGTTGCAAGTACTCCCTTGCACAGCTGACCTTTCTGAAGAACATCACCAATAGGTCACTATTATGTCCTTACAGCGTCCGCCCCTGCTGTATCCACTCTTTTTGTCAGTCGCCTGTTGGAATGTATCAGAGAATATGTTTTCTAACTACAATGTTAAGTTTGTTCTTGGGATAAATCATCCCAACTACAGAACCCTTCTTTAACGGTTTTCTGTAAAAGATCGCTTTTAGCGATAAGACCGCCCCTTGTGTCACTCTATGTAAAATTTCAACATTGTAACCTGTAATTTAAATGGTGTGCATAATAAAGAGTATTCTATTCTATTCTATTCCCTTCATTGTGCGTGGTCGCGAACTTGGCCGGTTTTTTTAGAGAAATTACTTCGGAAAGCACCAGCATCTTTGATAGCCGTTACTGGTAGTGAAGCCCAAAAGTCTGACAACCAGTCTTATCAAGAAATCTCGTGTTACCCAGTAGCAGGGTTGTGGAGGACAGATAGGCAGTCGCTCCATCTAAAATCACCATACAACTGGTATACAGCTGCATCTGGTTAGATTGGAAACCGACCCCAACATAGTTGGAAAAAGACTAGGCAGATTAATTGCTTTTAAATAAATAACCATTTAAAAAACATACATACAATGGGTACTTGAGTAGATACGCATATAACATCATATTGCAGTAATAAATCAAAGTTTTCCGGAGTAATATTTGAGCAATCATAATTTGTTGAAGTGAACGTGAAGATTCCCTTGCTCAGTAAGTGAGCTACTTCATACTATCAATCAATCTGCCTAGCCTTTTCCCAGCTATGTTGGGGTCGGCTTCCAGTCTAACCGGATGCAGCTAAATATCAGTATTTTTTATATGGAGTGACTGCCTATCTGACCTCCACAATCTAATTACTGGGTAATACGATACCCGTTAGTCAGACTTTCGGGCTTCTGAAGACCCGTAACGACTGTCAAAGATCCACGAATGACAGCCGGGACCAACGGCACGGAGGAGTCTCGGTAAGTAAAGATGATCACCTATCCACGGACCAACTCCGGCAAGCGTAGCTTAACTTGGTGGATCAATCCGTACGGCTGTAATTACTTAGCACCGAGCTCTTCTTTAGAGATGTTACTTCAGACTAAAGTATCCTAATAGCCTTCCTAGAAAAGATGAAGATGCTATAAAAGAAAGCTAAGCTGCATAACTACATATGTATCATCTATTTTTCAGAGATCTTTAAATCATATTAATTACTGCAAAAGTAATTAACGCTTTCATAGCATTCGTTAAAAACTAGTCTCGACGGCGACGGCAACCCAACAGTTAAAACGGTTTTATGCACTTGTAACAAGTAAGTAGGTAGGTAATAATATCTGAGAAGTTTTATTGAAGTGCGTGGATTAAATAGAATAGATAAGATTTCAGGATAAAATAAGGTTCCTGTAATTGTAGGCCATAATCTAATCGTTTTTAGGGTTCCGTACCTCAAAAGGAAAAAACGGAACCCTTATAGGATCACTTCGTTGTCCATCTGTCTGTCTGTCAAGACCTCCCAACACACAATTAATTGTATTTAGGGGATGTTTGACACTACGATTGGTCTTGCTACTTATAATTATTATTAAAATAGTTCTTCGAATATCTTACTACTACCTATTATAAACGTTATAAACTACCTATATTAAACGAGGAGCTCGTGGCTAAGTAATAACAGCCGCACGGGTCGATCCATCAGGTTAAGCTACTCTTGCCGAGGTTGTCCGTGGATGGGTGACCATCGTTACATATCGAGACTCCTCCGTGCCTCGGAAAGCACGTTAAGCCGTTGGTCCCGGCTGTCATTCGTGGATCTTTGACAGTCATTACGGGTCGTCAGAAGCCCGAAAGTCTGACAACCAGTCTTACCAAGGGGTACGTATTACCCAGTAACTGGGTTGTGAAGGTTAGATAGGCAGTCGCTCCATGTAAAATACTGGTATTCAGCTGCATCCGGTTAGACTGGCAGCCGACCCCAACATAGTTGGGAAAAGTCTAGGCAGATTGCAGATTGGACCTATTATAAACGTGAAAGTTTGGATGGATGGATGTGTGTTACTAATCACGCCAGAACGGCTGAAAGGATCTTAATGAAATTTGATACATGATATAGGATACTTTATGTCCCGGCAGTACGTTCCCGTGGGATAATTTCCGACATCCACGCGGGCGAAGCCGCGGGCAAAAGCTAGTATATTATGTATAAATTAAAACTCAAATTAAGAGTAAGATGACGTCATTTTTTGCGAGCTTTAAAGCGTCTGGCGGAAAAAACCGCTGACGGGAAGTGTCTGACACTATTGATTATTAATTATCTACAATATTCTGTAAAACAGCGCCCCGCGGTTACACCCGCATAGACCGGGATAAAACGTAGCCTATGTGTGAATCCAGGGTATAAGCTATGTACATACCAAACATACAAACACACACACACTCACAAACTTTCGCCTTTATTAGTGTGATTTATTTAAGATAACAGACTTATAATAATCACTTATTATAAGTCTGTTATCTTAAATAAATATTACTTAAGTAATTGTTTATATAATATCATATTTATAATAAATTCAGTACCTTCCCCGCATCTCCTAGTTCCGTATCACATAGCTCCATCCCGCGAGTGTTGCGCGGCACCATCTTGTACTAATTGGTCCGCGACGCGAAGATGTTCCGACGATTTATAGCGCAACTACTACGCGCAGCATTTAATACTTTACACGCAATTTTTATATTAAAATCGTGTGTTATTGTCTTATGTTTCAGTATGAAATAAAGTCAAGGTCTCATCGGTGTACAGTCAGGAAAATTTATGGTTGAGCAGTTAGGCTCACTACGCTAATTTGCCGAATTAGGTTTAGCCATTTCATACGACTGACAAAGAATGACAGTTCTGATTTTAATTTCCGAACGGTTTAAGTTGGTAGTCAAGCTAGTAACTAGGCTAACACCCAGTTTCTGAATTGAGAATTTGAAGTTGAGAACGTCCTAATCTGTACTTAAGTATAACTTAAACATTTTTTCGTTTCTGAATTAAGTTTTTTTAAACTCAAATCAAGATTTGAGTAATATAACATCATTTACTCAAATTTGACAGAAAGCATGCTTAACTCATGCTTAAGGCCGTCAGTTGCGTTTCTGAACTAAGAAAAATGTGTTTGACAATACTCAAAGCATTATCAACGTCAAGTTGAGCAGTTGAAAGTTGACACACCAATTTCGGCTACTCAAACTGTAATCAGCTATATAATAACTAGTGATTTTGATCATAATGAGTGACGACGATACTTCCCTGTCGCCTTTGGAGATGCCTAAACGTAGACAACCGCGCAGAAGAATAGCAGGACATCGGCCTAGCTGGTTCATCACGCTAAGCGATGAACAATTTAAGAGTCGGTTCCGCTTTTCGAAAGAGTCGGTTCGGTTTATTTTTAACAAAATAAAGCCCAAACTAACCTGTCGTATTCAACGGCAGGACTGTATTTCTCCCATATTCAGCTACTAATAGCTCTTAGGTTTTATGCGACTGGTAGCTTTCAAGCTGTTGTGGGGGACACCGTGAATGTGAGCAAGGCGACGGTCTGCCGCGTGGTAGAGAGGGTGACTAGTGCCATAGCATTGTTGAGACGGCAATATGTTCGTATGCCCACTGCGCAGGAGATACCATCAGTGGCGGCACGATTTTTTGACATAGCTGGATTTCTTAGTCATAGGTGCTGTAGACTGCACTCATGTAAAAATAAATTCACCAGAAGGGAGCAGAGCTGAGCTGTATAGGAACAGGAAAGGTTTTTTTTCTATAAACGTTCAAGCCATCTGTGATGCTAATTTACAAATAACTAGTGTCATTGCACGTTGGCCAGGCTCCGTAAACGACTCCGTAAAGCTCTGCTGAGGTCATCGAGCATTGTACTGAGCTCCTCCATAGTCTCAGCCATGGATTACTACATCGTTGGCAAACCGAAGGTCAGTGACGTACGCGCCATTGATGTTGATGCCTAGCCCTTTCCAGTCCAGAACCTTGAAGACATCCTCCAGTGCAGCGGTGAACAGTTTCGGAGAGATAACGTCTCCCTGACGTTATCAAGAGACAGAGGCTATGGCTTTAGTAATGCACTTCCAGGCTTCCTGTTTCTTGTGGATATGGTATGCCCCTGTCCTTTTGCATTCTATTACACTTTGGTATCTGAAGCAATAATAAATAAACGTAAAATGATATGTTGGTAAACATTAGGTAGGGGCCGGAAGGTTCTGGAGTGGCGACCGCGTACCGGAAGACGTAACGTTGGAAGACCTCCCATAAGGTGGACCAATGACCTTGTAAAGGCCGCAGGAATCCGCTGGATGCGGGAAGCATAGAACCAATCGAAGAGGCGGTGCTTGGGGAAGGCCTGTGTCCAGCAGTGGACGTCTTTCGGCTGAAATCATGATGATGATGATGATGATGAAACATTATACGTTATTATCTCGTTATTATGTACTTACTTTGTTATTATTGAAAGATGATTTTCTTTCTTCTCTAGAGTATAGCTAGGCGATCTCTTTTTCTTATCTCTATCCATTTTAATTGGTATAAAACAGAATTCCAATAAAACTTGTGTTTATTTACTTTCAGTTTGACATTCACGATTCGGTTCATAGAAACACGTCGAATTGCTAAAATATACATATATTAAATTGCTAAAATATGCATTAGCAACTCTAATAACATAAATTTGTTGAAATTATGCCGTTATATAAAATTCACTTACTTTTTAAGTCTGTTTTAAATTTATAAGAATAAAATGATGTAATATTATGAGTTTTTGAAAAGTACCGGTTTTTGAATGTAAATTGGAACGTGTTAGCTTAGATCAGGAATACTTAAGTAAATGATCAGTTGATTATGGTTTGACGAAATTCGATTTTAACTTGTGAAACGCAAAAAACTTAAGCGCATACTTATGTATTTGAGAATAATCAGTTGAGATTTGCTACTTTTCTCAAATCAGAAACCGGGTGTAAGCTAGCAAGTAAGCTCGAGTACAAATCAATTAGTGATGTCTTAATGCGTTATCGATTCGATTTCATAAAACATCAACTTTATTTATGAAGAAGTTTTAATCGATATAATTAACACATTGATATTTTATTTTAAAGAAAATGTAAATAATGAACAGCGTTCATGAAGTATTGCATTTTTTCGTCTATGGCTGCCTGTTAGAACATCATAGAATTCAAGCTGTCAAAAACTTTTTTACAAAAAAAAAAAAAACAACCGACTTCCAAAAAAAATACTACAAAGTGAAAAATAACTTTAATTTCGGAAGTCGGTGTCTTGGGATCTGTATTTTAGTTTTTGTCACCGACTTCCGAAAGTAAAGTTATTTTTCACTTTTTAGTATTTTTTTTGGAAGTCGGCTTTTTTTTCACTTTTTAATGGGTCAGTTTGTAATTTATCTAAGTTCCAATAGCGTAATGTCAACTGCACATCACCTTTTACAAACTATTGCTTTTCCCGATACAAGGACGTTAATTGTTGAGGGGTTCTCCTAGTAAATAACCAGGAGAACTGGAACTGATAGTGAAGTAACCATCAACTCCACTTCACCATAATTATTCATTGTGACGAGCATAAATTGCTTAGCAACTATATTAAAGTAATCGAATCGCAACCCGTGAAATACATATTATTGAGCAGTTCCGATGGTCATCTGTGGTCTTCCTCATCAGTTTCACTTCACCAAATGGTGCTTTCCGGGAGCAAATGCACGAGTTAGGTACTGTAAAAAATGTCCAAATCACTATAGGTATGCCTATAAAATATAAGGGTTCTCCTCGATTTTCATGGGATCCCTTCATCAGATCTGACTTGGTGACAATAGAACCACCTCGGAAGCACACCCTTTCAAACAAAAAAATAATTTTCAAAATCAGTCTACAATTGACGGCGAAATCGGTGTAGGTACATAAAAAAAAATAGATACGCGACGAATTGAGAATCTTCTCCTTTTTTTTTTTGAAAAATCGGTTAAAAAGTACTAACTGATTGACTAACGCTAGTTATTTTCGCACCAAACACGAGTTATTAAACGTTCTTGATTTTGTCAATGTCTGCTGAGTTCGTTTATTATACTCAACTCGCAAATTCGATGCGCCATATTAGACGGAGTTCAAATTGGAGAAAATGTTAGATACCGTTAGCTGACGTTCGCACGGTCGTAAAAATATCGCGGCGATTTTGTTTCGCACACTGGATTTTCAACGCTTTGCTTAGCGCCGAGAGTTGAAAATCCAACAGTATGTTTTTTCGACGCGCTAGAATGCACTTTGTTATTGTTATGTTGGATTCTCAATGCTCGGCTCAACAACGAGAGTTGAAAATCCAGTGCGCGATAAAATCCCGCCGCGATATTTTTACGTCCGTGCGAACGTTGGCTTACTTCGGTAACTATTTATTAGTGGGTGCGAAAATTTCATTGAAGAGACTTGAGATTTTTGAATGTATTTTAGATACCTATTAGTACACCCACATTTAGTTATGTTTAAGTCTCATGTAATATAGGGGGCGAGCTTATTGCCATCAACCGGGCACAAAGCCAGACTCCGAGTGGCTAGGCTGTTGAGAAATTCCTGTTGAAAAAAATTCCTATTTTCTTAGTATAACTTCATTAAATATAAAAACTTTTTTTTACAAAAAAATACATCCAACTTCCAAAAACCACACTACAAAGTGAAAAATAACTTTAATTTCGGAAGTCGGTGTCTAGTTAAATGTATTTTCGTTTTTTGCCACCGACTTCCGAAGTTAAACTTATTTTTCACTTTGTAGTGTTGTTTTTGGAAGTCTGTTGTATTTTTTTGTAAAAAAGTTTTTATTTTTCACTTTTTAGTTTGTACGTACCCGACACAAATTCTAATACCACTATCTGCAAAACAAACTAGAACATCATCCATATAAAGGTGGGGAAAAAATACGTATTATTGAAGCTAACTCAAAAACTACCAAAACAAAGTTAATCAATTTTATATGGAACGAACTGTGATGTACCCTCTCGAATAAAATAAAAAAAAATCAAATCGGTCGAGCCATCTTCGAGTAATCGGGGAACATACATAAAAAAAAAAAAGGTTCCGACGAATTGAGAACCTCCTCCTTTTTGAAGTCGGTTAAAAACCATCAGTGATTGTCACTGACTGTACCTACCTACAAGAAAATAGATTTTATAAAATACTAGCTTTTGCGTTCTCCCGCGTGTAGGCCGGAAATTATCCCACAGGAAAGTACTACTGAGATAAAAAGTATCCTATGTCCTAATTCAGGTCATGGTCTACCCATGTGCTAAATTTCATCCAAATCTGATCAGCCGTTTTAGCGTGAAAGCGTAACAAACAAACTCACTTTCGCATTTAAAATAATACTAGCTTTTGCCAGCAGCTTCGCTCGTGTGGATGTCGGAAATTATCCGGATTAGCCTATTTATTATTCCAGACTATAATTAATTCTCTGTGCCTAATTTCATCCAGATACGTCCAGCCGTTCTGGTGTGATTGAGTAACAAACATCCATCCATCCAGAGTTTCGCTTATAAAATAATAATATAATCTCCTAACCGCGAGAAGGACCACGAAGTCCGATGTCAAAATCGTTCCTGTCTGTGAATCGGACCCCAGTGGTCTTATCGGCTCATGGCCGTCACAGTGCATAGGATAAGTTAGGAAGTTAGGATTATACGACGAAAGATTAATAAAATACATTGTATGACTTGTTTACCGGCTCTCGTAAGTCATGAAACTTGACATCTAGAACTAGGTTACTATGCATTAAATTCTACAGTATGTGGCCGTAAACATGGTTCACCGAGTTTTACAAAAAGTTCCATTTGTTAAAGCATCGTCTTTGTTACGAATGCAGCAATGTGACAGTTTCTTTTTCTAAGTGCTAGAAATGTGCGACTTGTCGCTGCAACAAGACGCACAGTTGTCGTTTGCATTTATTTGCGTCTTAACGCTGCGACTAAAAGCAGACCTGTCGTTTGCGTATGAAAATTGTCGGCCGCAGCCTGCCGTTACGTATAATCGTCGACGCATGTCGCATAGTCTGCGCCATGTCTAAAGCAAGCTTTTTATATGTCATATTTATGTCGCAGCCAAATAACTGGTTTAATTAGTCGTTTAGTCAACCGCCTAGCCTTTTCACTAAACGGCGCCATTCAACTAGCGGCCTGAATGATATTCAGCCAATACGTCTAATACAACATTTAATGAACTGCTGGCTGATGCTTAGGTCATTTATACAATAGGGCCATCTGCTTCTGCAACGTCTCCGGCACTGCGGGAAGTGCAACCCCTTCGCTCTTATGTAACAAAGGATAAGCAAAGGATAAGCTTTGTTACAGCGGGTGGGGGCTGCTGTCCCTTCCTGCCTCCAGATCTTTATATACACTCTAGGGGTAGTCAGTAAAAGTCTGACACGCCCTCCCGCTCTGCCCAGAGCGGGAGAAGTCATTTGATGATTTCCCATCCACAAAAAAAAAAAAGGGTAGCAGCCAAAAGACTACGTGGAGTCGAGGTGCCCGATTCGGTTTTGCGTAAACGCATTTAAACTGTGAGAAACACCAGAAGTATTGTGGCTTATCGACGCCATATTGACAGTGTCAATCCAAGTAATTTGTCTAGTTGTTTGATTGAATGGCTGAATATAATTCAGCCTGTTTTTTGAACGGCGCCGTGTTGGCTGCGACATTTACACTGAATACTGTACCTATTTGAACTTTTGTGTAATGTTACTAAAAACGATTTGAAGTTATAACAAATTATTATCTTTTGGAGAAAATAAAAAGTAAGTTGAAAAACTAAAACCCGACTTACTGAAAAATCACGCTCGCCGCGGTCGGTCTGTAAGTTATTCAAGTAATATTACACAATACATAATACAACACAACACATATATACATTAAATCATTTTAACAATTTTAACATAATTATTTATGACATATATATTTATAATGTGCTTGTCAAAACCTTTCATTTGATACCAAACATGTCATGATTATCTCAATTTAATTTTTTTCGAGGTCAGAATTTTGCGTGTAAAGGTCCAACATATTAAATTTAGGAAGAATTTATATAGCCTATGTTAGCCGGACCGTTATAACGAATCTATTGATACCTCGAATTCATTAAAATCGGTTCAGTAATTTAGAAGCTACGGTGGAACACACGTAAATACATACTTGTATACATACTTACATTGACTGCTAAAATCATAACCCTTCCTTTTGGTTTTGCCGTAGGTTAATGACCATGTCATAAACCATTTGAGACGACTTGCCGCGATAAAAAGTATTTACCTCTATGTCAGTCAGTGATCATCTTCTTTAAATACTGATAGGTACATATTATACATACTCGTATACCTACACACGCCGACATTAATGGCAGAATAAGAGAATCATATACCTATCTTTAAGATCCCTCTGTACCTTATTTACGCAAATAAATATTTTTGATTTGATTTTGATTTTGATACAGGGTGTAAGTGTGAACAGTGGCAATCTTTTATGGGGTCATTGTACTCATCATTACGAACAGCTTTTATTATGGGACCAAACCTGAAATCGCGAAAAAAAATCAGCTGTTCCCTACATTTTGACGAATTATGCGAACATAAATGTACTGAACAGCTGATTTTTTTTCGCGATTTCTGATTTGGTCCCATAATAAAAGTTGTTCATAATGATGAGTACAATGTAACCTGTATTCCCCGAAGGGTTAGGCAGTGGTGTACCTATAGTACACCCACATTGCGCCAGTATTGTTAAGTCGCATGTAATAGGGGGCAAGCCTGTTGCCAATTCCAGATGGAAAACCCAAAAACACTCTTCTCGACCTGGGAATCGAACCCAGGACCCCATGCTCAGCAGTAGCGCTTGCGACCACTAGACGATCAATCTGCAATCTGCCTAGCCTTTTCCCAACTATGTTGGGGTCGGCTTCCAGTCTAACCGGATGCAGCTGAATACCAGTATTTTACATGGAGCGACTGCCTATCTGACCTCCACAACCCAGTAACTGGGTAATACGATACCCCTTGGTAAGACTGCTTGTCAGACTTTCGGGCTTCTGACGACCCGTAACGACTGTCAAAGATCCACGAATGACAGCCGGGACCAACGGCTTAACGTGCTTTCCGAGGCACGGAGGAGTGTCGGTATGTAAAGATGGTCACCCATCCACGGACCAACCCCGGCAAGCGTAGCTTAACCTGATGGATCGACCGTGCGGCTGTTATTACTTAGCCACGAGCTCCTCACCACTACGAATGAGGACGACCACTAGACGAATGAGGTAGTTATACATTTACCAATCATCATCTTCCTGCCCTTATCCCATACTACTTGGGGTCGGCGCAACACGTTTTCTTCTTCCATTCTCCCCTGTCAACCGTCACGCTATCATTCACTCCCTTCTCTTTCATGTCATTCCTCACACAATCACTATCACTACATAGTATAAAACAAAGTCGCGTCCCGCTGTCTGTCTGTCCCTATGTATGCTTAGATCTTTAAAACTACGCAACGGATTTTGATGCGGTTTTTTTTTAAATAGATAGAGTGATTCAAAAGGAAGGTTTATATGTATAATAAACGTGGGCGAAGCTGCGGGCAAAAGCTAGTCCATAATAAATTCAGATATATATTTACCAATAACAAATATTAATATAAGTACTGCCACGTATGGTACCGAAAAATTCAAATCAGTTGGTACAAAATTTGTTTTTATTTGCCTCAGCGACAGAACATCAAGCTCAAAGGAACGTTAATATTATAAAATATTAGATGCAATTCTACGGTACATTTTCTTTTTCTTTGAAAGTTATGATTGGGAGAAAATCTCACTAGTAAGATGGCCAACTTTGCCTTATTATAGCAAAGCCTGATGTTGCGAGCTACCTGCACGAGAGGTTAATGTGGACATTCTCCGCCATTTTATACAAGACTAGCTGTTGCCCGCGACTTCTTTATGTCCTTTTCCAGGTCCCAGGCCACCTATGTGTATGTCAAATTTTATCCAAATCTGTTTAGCCGTTTTAGCGTAAAAGCGTAACAAACAAACAAACCCACTTACGCATTTATGATATTAGTTAGGATGGAGACGACAATCCTTAGTTAGGACATAAGTCCTAAAAATTCCTAATCATTTTGGTACGGAATCCTAAAAATTATTATTAATTTTTAGGATTCCGTACCAAAATGGTAAAAAGGAACCTTTATGGTGCGACGCAGTCTGTCTTTCTGTCCGTCTGTCACAGCTGGATATCTCAAGAACTAAAATGCTATCAACTTGAAATTTGAAACAGTTTTAGATGATGTTTGCCCAACTATTTTGCAAATAAGAAAGAAAGAAAAGACAATTTTTTTTTGCAACAGGTACTGAAAAATTCGAAGTAGCATGTGGCACATTCTCAAACATTATTTTCCTTTTTTTAGGCCGCATAGTTTACGACTTTTGATGAAAAATTAAAAAAAAAATATCGTTCTCTGAAATTTGCATAGAGAAAAATCTGAAATGATTCTATGTGATTGAATTTTATGTAAAGATTACAGGAAAAATAAAACGGTGTCTCTAAATAGCAAACTTTTTCAGAAATCGGAACGGAACCCTCAGTGCGCAAGTCCGACTCGCTCTTGACCAGTTTTTTTCTCAATGGTGGTGCTAGTTGGCCGCACAGCCACACTACTCACCTTAAGGAGTTGTGTTACTGATTGTAATGATTATAATTCTGTAAATACATATTTATTACGGTTGCCACCAACATACACCCAGACACTGAGCTGCAAATTGCAAAAATCGTTAGAAAATTTCAATATCGCAGGTTACCTTAACGCTTCCCACATAATAACTTTCTACAACTTTTGCGGCTTTTGCTATAACTTTTTGTTGTCCATTATTGGCCACTAACACTTGTGTGTGTGGATGCTTTATAAATGTAAAAAGAAAACTTTTAATAAAATATTCGCATCCACATTATTCCTTCGTCCGCCGGCACCGTAGCCTCCTGTACTCCAGTCGCGTATGAAGGAAAATTAGACTTTTTAAACTTGCCTCCAGAACTTCGATTTTACCTCATTCCTCCCAAGTTTGGAGTTACTCCCCTCAGGTGAGTTGCATGCTTATTACCCAGTTTTTTTAAAGTTGCGGCCGACATGCACTTGGTAAATCTTTGGTTTATTTAAACGTGGGTTAACATGGTTGATTCTGCGTGTGCGATGTGTGCGTAGCATAAGCACAATAAGAATAATAGCATAATCAGCCTATAATGTTCCCACTGCTGGGACACAGGTCTCCTCTCTTCGAGAGGGAGTGGGCTACCACGCGGGCCCAATGCAGATTAGTAGATATCACATGTCTTTGAATCTTTGGTTCTAGGAATGCTGGTTTCCTCACGTTGTTTACCTTCTCCGTTTTGAGAGCAGTGGTGATGAAATTATTTACACAAAGTAAAGTACTTGTCTGGGTTCGAACCCACGGTCTACAACTCGTAAGTCAGGGCCGTTAACCACCATCACTGCCACCACTGCTCTCGACGTGACGTGTGTGTGTTAAGTGATTATTATTGTGAGTTTTGTTTGGGATTTTTTTATCGGTTTGTTTTGTTTTATAGATAATCACGTTTTGCTAAATACGATGATTTGGTTAGTAGCATGGGCTACGGGTGTGGTGGGCATGGGTTTCTTAAACCAAAAAATAGCCATTGAATGAATGGTCATTCAATGGCTATTTTTTGGTTTAAGAAATAGTAGCTCGTAAATAACAAATAATATAAATACAAATTCTATTCTGTTCACTTCGTAGTTATGTAGCTGAAGACAACGGAAAAAAAAATCATAACCGAATGGGAGTAGAGCATAAATCAATCTGCCTCGCCTTTTCTAATCTTCTTTTTTTTTCTTCTTTTTTCTTTTTGTTGGGATCGGCTTCCAGTCTAACCGGATGCAGCTGAATACCAGTATTTTACATGGAGCGACTGCCAATCTGGCCTCCACAACTTAGTTACCTACAGGGTAACACGATACCCCTTTGCAAGATATGTTGTCAGACTTCTAGAAATAGAACATCAAGCCATTCAAAATAACCACTGACACCTGTAAACCACAAAGGAAACAACAAAACCAATGCTCGTAAATCTCTTAAAAATAAATATCCGCCGGATAGCAACTCGTTGATAAACCAATTCACAATTTATATCGGAACAGAATAAAAAGCAAAGGCTATATGTGCGAGCCTCCGAAACGTCATTTATAACACATCCTATCGGTTGTTTCCGAAACAATGTTCGCGAATGACAAACGACGCGGGCGGCGGTCTCGAATACAACGAATGTTTTATCGTTCGAATGCTGGGTAGTAAGTTTATCTCTTTGATAGTTACAGCTTAAAGCCGTGTGATTCTATAAGACCTCGTTCTAAACTTCGAATCTGAATCCGTTGTGAGTATCTTGATTGGCATTCTAAAAACTCGGTTGATAATTTGAATTTACACTAGCGCTACCCTTGCGAGCGTGTCAGCGAGTTGAACTAAATTGACCGTAAGATTTTGACAGATAAAGTATGAGATGACGTAAGCAGTGGCATTCAGTAAGGTAATTCCCCCGTCACTTCGACGCTCACTTCGCACTCGAACCCGATTCAAAGAGTCAAATAAAAAGCATCTATTTTACGAGTGAGAGCGAATAGCGATGTGAGATGCGAGATGTTGTTTGAATTTTACAGAATCGACGTACAGGTCGTCTTATTGGATGCATAATAAAAGTCACCAACACAACACTGTATATTGTCACGAAATTAAACATGAAGCAATTCACATACAAATATACCATGTCTAAATATCTCTTTTGTTGACTGTATATACATTTCTAATGCACCCGTCCCACTGCCCGTTGGTCTCGTGGTTGCAAGCGCGACTGCTGTGCGTGGGCTCCTGGTATGGGTTACGTTCCCGGGTCGAGCTGTGCTATTGAGTTTTTCCATTAGAAATTTCTTAGTAACAGCCCTAAGTTTGGAAGATGACGGTGTGATACACTCGTGCCTCGGTTAGCACGTTAAGCCGTCGGTACTGCGTCTGATCTCTCACCGGTCGTGTCGGATTGCCGTCCCATTGGACTATGAGTGAAGGAAGAGAGAGTGCACCTGTGTCTGCGCACACTGTACTATAACATCTCCCGCGCCGAAGAATCAGCCTTCGGCGTGGCGTTCCGCCGAGATTGATCGCTTTGGCCGAAATTCGGTTTGGGAACTATTATAATGCAAATATTATAGTAAATATAGTTGGTGATCTTCCTGTGCGAGTCACAATAATTACGTTTTCTTTCTTTCTTTCTATTGTATTTGTTTACAAATCGGGACGTGCGTAAATGAGCAACAGAATCGTAAACAAAATTGCAAGAAACATTGTTCACAGAAGACGTATACTGGATGACAGAAAAAAATATCTAAGTACCAATAAATACTACAAATTCGTTGTAAACTTTTCATTTTAGAACAATAAAAACATACATTTTGAAGAAAAATAATAAATCCTTTAAAAATATCGAAATTCAAATCATATGCAACCTGCATTATGATTTGAATTTTGATTTTTTTTAATTAAAAAAAAAAAAAAAAACTACATATGCCATAGGCTTTTACTCCGTTCACCGAATATACCCTATTTTTTTCGAGACGGTAAAAAAAGTCACACACTGAAATATTATCAAGATGTAAACAATCGCAGTGGGTGCCTGAAGATGGGCGCGCGTCTTCACCGAAGCAAAGAAGCGTTGGCATGACGACCTAGACTCAACAGACAGACAAATTGATGGATGACACGATACGCTTTGCTCATTGAAATGGCACTATTATGTCGCGGCGGGCGATTCAGACTCTTCACTTGATTGACTATCTACATATGCGGTACCCCGCCGCCACATTATAGCGCCATTTCAATGATCAAATCTTATCGTGCCATCTATTAATTTCTATAATTAAAATAATATAGGTATTACTCAATCGAATTTAATGGTTCAACGATAGGTATTATTTTTGTCTTTTTAAAAGTTCGCTTGTCTTTTTTGCGTTGTGGGTTTTTTTTTAAATTTTTAATTAACTACCCACCACCACCGTTCCTACTGTAAATAGAATTAAATACAGATCAAAAAAACGAATCCAAACACTACATACGAGTATCTGCTATTTTTTTTTCAAGTGTGTACTAGTGTGCTGGAGCTGCGCCCCGCGGTTTCACCCGCGTAGACCAGGATAAAAAGTAGCCTATGTGTTAATCCAGGGTGTCAGCTACCTCCATACCAAATTTTATCAAAATTGGTCCAGCCGTTTGAGCGTGAAGAAGTAACAAATATGCAAACACACACACCGACTCACAAACTTTCGCCTTTATAATATTAGTGTGAAGTGTGATGTGATTAAATCGATAATCAATCTATCTAGCCTTTTCCCAAATATGTTGGGGTTGGCTCCCAGTCTCACCGGATGCAGTTGAATTTTACATGGAGTGATTGTCCATCTGACCTCCACAACGTAACTGGGTAATACGATACCCCTTTGTAAGACTGGGTTGTCAGACTTTCGGGCTTCTGACGAGCCGTAACGTCTGTCAAAGATCCACGAATGACAGCCGGGACCAACGGCCTAACGTGCTTTCCGAGGCACGGAGGAGGCTCGGTATGTAAAGATGGCCACCCATCCACGGAACAACCCCGGCAAGCGTAGCTTAACCTGATGGATCTACCCGTGCGGCTGTTATTACTTAGCCACAAGCCATCGATAAAAAGTTCTCAAAAAAGAACAGTTCCACTAAATATTCGCCCAGCAAGTCTTCAAAGGCACAAGGGAACGTTATTTGTCCTATTTCTTTATGCCAAACATAAAATGTTCCACTGAGACCTCTCAAAGAGATCCGTCTGTCTGTCTGTTCCCAGCCAAAAAGCTCTCGAGAAAATTTTTCTATCAGTCGATGTCTCCCTCTATTTGCTAAGACCTGTTTCGTTAGAGGCGGTGCGTGTTTCCATTGAGTTGAAGATGTTTGGACGATATTTTTTTATTTACCCGATTACGGCAGTGAGTGTTAAATAAATAACAAACAAATATTTTTTATTTCTCCACCACATAAAGAAACCAAGTTTTCTACAAATAAAGTTACATATTAACAATAAATAGGTACCTACTTATCATAACTAATTTTATAAAAGTGAGTTTGATTGTTACCCTTTCACGCTAAAATGGCTGCTGGCTGTATGAGCGTAGTACGTTCCCCTGGGATAGGTAATTTCCGACCTCCATGCGGGCAAAGCCGCGAGCAAAAGCTAGTTGACTATAATAACATTAATCAGGTTGTTCACCTAGCTAGGTTTTAGAATAAACTGTATTAAGGAGTAACAATCCCTATCCCTTACAGTACGTCACAGATATAAAGTTAGTACGCTACGGTACGGTAGTAGTGCTGTACTATATTTTTAAACTATATAAAACTGGTATTTAGCTATAAATGTGTGTGTGTTTGTTTGTAGTCCGGTCGATTTAGACATCCGAGGGTACAAAAATTCGCACCCAGCTCGAAGTTGGTAGGTTTTTTCAAAACACCATCATAAATGAAATCTAAAAAGTCCGATCCGATACCTGGAAAAAAATTTACTCGGGTCAAAGGTCACAAAAACGGGTTTTTCGCGATTTTCAGCAAAACGGTAAGTTTTATCATAAAATTAGTTCAGACAAAAATTGTCGATCAGATCTTAAAAAATGTCTAAATACAAACCTACAAGCAGAGCTTGGTCGCAAGAGGAGATTCTAGAAATATTTACAGAGTTCTCTGAAAGAAAACCCGTTAGCAACCTCCTCTTGCGACCGAGCCCTGCTCGGGTGAAAATAGAGAAAACGAATTTTCCCAGAAATGAGACCTAGCTAGAATACAAAAATATTTATTTTACAGCTTCCAGTCTAACCACGCATGCAGCTGAATACCAATATTTTACATAAAGCGACTGCCTATCTGACCTCCACAACCCATTTACTGGATAATATGATACCCCTTGGTAAGACTGGTTCACAGACTTTCGGGCTTCTGACGACCTGTAACAACAGTTAAAGATCCACGAATGACAGCCGGGACCAACGGCTTACCATGCTTACCAAGGCATGGAGGGTTTTGGTATGTAAAGATGGTCACCCCTTCCACGGACCAACCGCGGCAAGCGTAGGTTAACCTACTCGATCGACCCGTGCGGCTGTTATTACTTAGCCACAAGCCCCTCAGATATTATGAATACTAACCAATAAATAGTGTCAACACAGTACTCAAAACATGTTTTCCTTCGACCTCGCCACCTACACAAATCTCGTGCCGCATCAAACATTGCAAACAACCCAGTCTCTTTGCATGTAGGACGTCGAGTCTTCGGCAAATATGGACACCGCGTATGAAGTCAAACAAAATTACGTATTCCATAAAAATATACCCCTTTTGCGCACGTGACAAGCGAAGACGTGTCAATATAAAGCCATGGCTGTACTTAGTTAGTTTCATATAAATGTATGTTCAAAATTTATTGCAGACGCTTGATGTTGACGTGTATAGCTTTATATAATATACCGCGGTCTGCAATTTGTCCCACTGTAGGCTAAAATCGTCTCTCCTATATGATGTTTGAACAGTCAAGAAAGAAAAAGTTCTAATTGGAAGACGCTCAGGAGGATATAAAAAAACTTTTTTACAAAAAAATACAACCGAATTCCAAAAACAACACTACAAAGTGAAAAATAACTTTAATTTCGGAAGCCAGTGTCTGGTTAAATGTATTTTCGTTTTTTGCCACCGACTTCCGAAATTAAAGTTATTTTTCAGTTTGTAGTGTTGTTTTTGGAAGTCGGTTGTATTTTTTTGTAAAAAAGTTTTTATTTTTCACTTTTTAGTTGTGGTACCTACCCCACAAAAATTCTAATACCACTACCTGCAAAACAAACTAGAACATCATCCATATAAAAGTGATGAACTTTGATGTATACCCTCTCGAATAAAATAAAAAATTTTCAAATCGGACGACTCTGTAAAAAGTTATGCGTGATCAAACATAAAAAAATATATATATACGTGTCGAATTGAGAACCTCCTCATTTTTTTTTCGTCGGTTAAAATGTATTTCATACTTACATTTCTTATCAAACACACTGGACTAGTCGCACAGAATTACATTAAATATAGTGATTTCAAAACCAACAAAAGCTTGTATTCGAGGGTCGGTTGTCATCCATCTTTTACCACATTCTAACCATCGATTATGTGCTCACAAAATATCTTAAAGGTAATTCTACGACACGTAATTAAGATGAATATTTGAAGACAGTAGCCACAAGGATTCTGAGCGATCGGTATCCGCGGAATTCGAAGGAGAATGTCTGCATTCCAATGGTTGACGTTGAACGTAAGCTCACTGGCTACCTAGCTGTAACAATGGATGTTCATGGTGTTTCCTTTTGTTTAAGGGGAAAGCGCCAAGGTAGCCCGCGAAATACAAAGGAGATGGATAATGGTCCCATACAAGCTTGGCCCAAAAATGAACAGAAATAAAACAAAATGTATTTATTTATTTATTTATATATATTTATTTATTTATTTATTTTACAATTTATGTACACACAGAAAAATACATAGACACAACATAATTTATAACTGAAGTACAAAGGTACTGCTTATTTCTAAAGAAATTTCTTCCAGCAGACCTGTGAAAGGAGAAGTGAAAAAGAAATGTAGACAATAGTGTGTGAGAATAAGAAGAGAAGAATATGTATGTATGTATATATATATATACTTTATTTTACCCCACAAAATTACTTAAGTAACAAAAAAATATGTCAAAAACTACGAAATATACAATGGTATTATGAAGCTATAATAGACATGGTTCTCATAGTACGAGTACCTATATTTTTGTTCGTCGTAAAACTTGGTGAAGGGACGTACCTAACACCCTTCCCAAAACTGATGACTTAAAAAAACCGGCCAAGTGCGTGTCGGACCACGCACAATGAAGGGTTTCGTATTTGGGATAAATTTATCCCAAGAACAAACTTAACATTGTAGTTGAAAAACATGTTCTCCCACACATTCCAACTGTAAATGTATGTTTGTACTTACAATATTGATAGATTTACCATATTATTTTAACACCACAGACTTCTTATAGGTTTTTTTTGTAATCTACAGGTAAAAATCTATTTTCTGTATTTTTTTCAAAATTTTAGGCTCGGTAGTTTCGGAGATAAGGGTGGGAATGGTCAATTTTCGTCTATTTTCTTAAATAACTTTTTTAAAAAATAATTCAAAATTAAAAAAATATATATATTTGAAACCCTCATAGTAAACCCTTTCATTTAATATGCCACACGGTATAGTTTACAAAACTTTTTTTTTTAATTTTCTTATTTGCCCCCCAAAAGTGACGCCCATATTCCAAATTCAATTATTTACTTTACTCGTCCGTATTTGGGTAACAGAAATTCATATGTGTACCTACCAAATTTCAATTTAATCGGTCCATTAGATTCGGAGCAAATTGGCTGTGACAGTCGGACAGACAGACACAGACACACGAGTGATCTTGTAAGGGTTCCGTTTTTTCCTTTTGAGGTAAGGAACTCTAAAAATAAATTCAAACTTGTCAATCGCGGAGTAATCCACTGTCTTCCAACAGATTGAATTTTACTCAAATGTAAGGACTGTATCCCAAATGATTCATTTGCTATGCCTCAGTTTATAGAACGTTGGATCTCCGTTGGAAACCAGGCAACATCAGAGTGGTCCAAGATGTGAGTTATAGGTACTGTTACTGTAGCCGAAGTAAATTGCAATGCGAAGATCCATAGTCCAAAAAGGCGAAATCACTCAGAAATGCAAAAACGATGACCAGAAAAACAGCAAATTATATTTTTGAACCAATTTCAAGAAATCACAACAAAACATTCATGGTTCTGTCACACGCAGCACCACAGAGTTATAAATAAAATAGAAATCGTCAAAGACAGGCCCGACTGACAAGAAGGGTTATGTTTTCGGCGCATGTTTTTGTATGCCCTATAAATAAATAAAAACAATAATTATCACATGTCGTTAGGTTTCGGAAATTACAAGAAATCACAACAAAACATTCATGATGCTATCACACACAGCATCACAGAGTTGTAAATAAAATAGAAATCGTCAAAGACAGACCCAACTGACAAAAAGGGTTATATCTTTGGCGCATGTATTTGAATGCACTATATAGAAAAAAAAATACATGTCATTAGGTTTGTGGTGACCGCCCAGCGTAACGCACTTCACTTTCAGCCGCAATCCGAAGGATTTTGAAGGAGATTCCTAATCGAAAAAGTGAACCGTGACATTTCACAAAAATCAACATGGCGTACTTTAGAACCCAATATTAAGTAAAGTCAGAGTTATAAATAAAATAGAAATCGTCAAAGACAGACCCGACTGACAAGAAGGGTTATGTTTTTGGCGCATGTTTTTAAAGAATTAGAGTTAGAATTATTTATATGTAAAACATAGGATAAAGTTCAGGGTCTTATATTAGGTCTTTACCTATGAAATTGCCGTTCTGCAGTACTGGCCATTTCAAATCAAAATATTTTTTGTTTGGCTAAGAATTCTAATTTCAAATTAATTTTATTTTAAAAACATGGATTTTTTTTTCCAAAAGTAGTCATTTGTTTATTGATTAGTGTTACATTTTCATCGCATTTCAATCTTTTTCGTCATCACGGATACGTTAAAAATTCGAGTAATTATGGAATATGAGTACCGTCGTGGCAGCAACGCGGCACAAGCGGCACGCAACATCAACGACGTTTACGGAGCTAACACTACAAACCAACGCACCACTTGTTATTGGTTTGCTCGCTTCCGTTCTGGAAATTTCGACCTGAAAAATGAACTTCGCGGTCGTCCGAAGACTTTGGCCGACAATGACGAATTAAAGGCGATTGTGGAAGCTGATAATACACAATCTACGGCTGAATTAGCAGCAGCTTTCGACGTTAGCGTCAAAACAATATTGGTCCATTTGCGTCAAATTGGCAAGGTAAAAAAGCTTGACAAATGGGTGCCCCACGAACTCAATGATCGCCAGCGCGAAGTACGCGTCGAGACGTGCCTTGCACTGCTCAACAGACACACAAATGAAGGAATTTTGAACCGCATTGTTACCTGCGATTAAAAATGGATTCTGTTTGATAACCGCAAGCGCTCAGCAAGTTGGTTGGAACCTGGTTCAGCACCTAGACAATGCCCTAAACGAAAACTTACCCCTAGAAAAGTGATGGTCACTGTTTGGTGGTCTAGCGCCGGTGTGATTCATCACAGCTTCTTACCAAACGGGGTGAGCATTACTTCAGATGTGTACTGTGAAGAACTGAACACAATGATGGAGAAGCTGGCACATCTCCAACTAGCATTGGTCAATCGCTCGTCTCCGCTGCTCCTGCACGACAACACGCGACCTCATACTGCACAGCAGACGGTCTCCAAGTTGCAAGAACTGGGGTTGGAAGCTCTCCGTCATCCGCCCTACTCACCAGACCTTGCGCCTACAGACTACTACTTTTTCCAAAATTTGGATAACTTCTTGGCGGGAAAAAAATTCAATACCCGAGAGGCAGTACAAAATGCCTTTGAAGAATTTGTTGCCTCCCGTCGAGCTGATTTCTTTAAGAAGGGCATCAATAAACTGCCACTGCGTTGGCAAAGATGCATTGATTGCATGGGTGATTACTTCGATTAATACAAATAAAAAATGCATGAAAAAAATTCGTTTAAATTTTTTCATACAAAACGGCAATTTCATAGGTAAAGACCTATTATAATAATTATATTTATGCTGCGCTATATTTTGTCATTGACGACATACAAATATCAGTGAAGTCTTTAAAAAATAAAAACAAACGAAACTAAGTATAGAAAACAAACAATAAAAAAATAAATTAAAAAAATAATAATAATATCAAAACAAAAGAAAATACATGCATGCAATATTAGATTAATAAAAGGTACAGTAGTTACAGTGTTTTATCATTTAAGTAATCATCTAGCTAGGCCATAGAAACATTTCTCAACAAATAATTTTTGAAAACACTTTGAATTTTTTTAATGGCATACTTCTTATAGAATAGAATAGAATCTTTTTATTTCGGACACACAATATCCATATAGTGTTAGTAACATACAAAAATAACTTATTGCCTAGTGTTAGTAAGAATCAGCCTCCTCACGAACTGCTGCACAATCGGAGAGCCGATGCTCTCGGCTACAGTTTTCAGGATGCTGTTCCGACTGCCCCTCACCGTCCTCAGTAGCGACGCTGTTTTCTTGCGTATAAGTGCATGGAAGCCATCGGTGCGGGCTTGCGCAAACATGGCCGACGCACTACAGTAACGAGGCAGCCCCAACAACATCCTGAAAGCATTATTATATTGGACGCGCAGGACATCCAGCGATCTATTAGTGCAATTGACCCATAGACTGCCCGTATACAGACTTCGGCAATAAGCCTTAAAAAGCGTTACTTTAACTTGTTCTGTACACCGCGCAAATCTACGGGCCAACATATTGCTCCGGACCGCTAGAGCCCTGCGCTCCCTCTCAATGTCCATATCGTCCTTGAGGTCAGCGGCAAGACAGTGACCAAGGTATTTGAAAGTTGACACCCTATTAATTGGTGAGCCGTTCATAACCAACTCGGGTCCTTCCTTATGACATGGGTATTTTGTTATAAATTTTGGGAGCAAAAACAAAGAAGCTCTTTTTCATTAATGCTGTATTGCATTTTGTCGTACATAATAGATTTTTATATTGAGTACGGATTTTGGTCTTCTTAAATGCTGACAATTTAGTAAACAAATGCGGATTTGATTTTACAAACAACACAGTTTCCAGTATATACAGAGTGGATACGACAATACAACAATTAATTAAGCTTCGTATACCTAATCACATACCCAATCTGCATACAAAAATTCAATTCAATTTAACTAATAGTTTAGTCACAGGACAATATTTTTCATTTTCAAGATTTTCAACATGATGTATCTGATAATACAGATATTAGACCAGCCTCGCCTAAAAAATAAAGGTTAAAGACATTGCAATATTCTTCACACACATGTTGCCAGCTACTTCAATATGGGAATGAATGCATGTTGTAACTTATACCAGAGGCATAAGAGCCATAAAGCGTGTCATCAGAATTAGATAAGAAAATAATGCATACGGTAGTTACATCTACTCACTCTTGTCAATCGAAAATTTTGAATGTGCGAAAGAGATACGTATGTAGGCGATAGTTCCTTTATTTCTACGTCGCTTTCTCGCCGAAACAATAACAACCCAAACTTGAAAAAAATCGTCACAAACAATGATGTGTTGGGTCGGTCAGTGCCCCAGTCGCCAGCTGTGTTAAAATATTTAAAAATGGTGTTCTATTTTGTTTACATTTTTAAGCTATTTAGTTTGTTAGAAAAAGTCACTTTTTTAATTTCAATGTTAGGATTTATTTGATAATTCCTATAAACTGCTATACATTAGTTCTGCTCGTATTTTCATTTATTGTCGTATTGTCGTATCCACTCTGTATAAAGCAACATGCAAAAGTGTGATGCAGCAGTGCAACAATCACTTACAGTCATAGTCATATTTTAGGGATTATCTAGTATCTACGTCAAAAAATAACTAAAGGTGTAATTATAAGCTCCAATAGTATCCTAAAAATATTATTAAACAAAGTGGACAGTCCCTTTAAGGCACTGGGTACGGAGACGCGCCAATGTGTGTTGGGCCACGTCTTTTTAGTTGTTTTAAGTTTGTACAAGTTTACTAACATTGTTTTTAAGTCATTGTTACTACTACTTTATGGATTGTGTGTAATTTGTAGTCCGAAATAAAGAATTAATTAATTTATTTATTACTAGCTGCGCCCCGCGGTTTTACCCGCGTAGACCGGTACAAACTGTCCACATACAAAATTTCATATAAATCTGTCCAGCCGTTTGGGCGTGAAGAAGTAACAAACACATACACACACCCCCACACACACTCACAAACTTTCGCATTTATAATATTAATGTGATAATTATATAACTACTAAAGCTCTTTCTAACACACAAGATGTTTCGTATAGAAAAAAGAAAAACTCATGAATGAACGAAATGTTAAATTTATTAAACCATCTACAATTAGCTTTGCACGATCTGTGCCATTATTAAAATATCATGTTCATTACAGTCTATGTACGTCATAGTGTATCATAGTGTGTGTTCTATATACGTCATAGTTGTTCATTAAAATGTGCGTATTATGAGTACTTAGTGAGTAGATATTTTTTTTTCCAAATTACAAACTTAAGTTTAGTTTAGGAATCAGCTCCATGGGAATCAGTAACAATACTTTTTGTGGCATACATAAATACGATGCATATATTAGATTACCCTAAGACGAATGTTTTAACTGCCGACAATAAAGAATTTAAAATTTAAATTTTTATAGTTGTGTGCGCATTATGAGTAGTTAGAGAGTAGACTTAGTGAGTAGATAAATGTTCTTATAGAGGCATAAGGAATAGGGTGTAAAGTTCACTCATCGTCTATTGAAAAGGGAGGATCCTCCGACCAACCAGGTGATGTGTCTGATGGGCAACTGCCCATCCCTCTATATTCTATTTTTTGTTTAAAAAAATATCGGAAAACAAAGGAATGAGATGCCACCAAAGTCAACTTTTTTTTTTACAAAATTTTGTTCCGAAGAATTTTTTAATTTCCCATTGACCTATGAACTTGAAATTTGGTGATAATGTTTATTATTACGTATATTTTACTAACAAATACCAATATATTGATAAATCAGATTTGGTACGGAACCCTAAATGTGCGAAGTCCGACACGCACTTGGCCGGTTTTTACATTTCACACAGAAATCTTCATGGTGGTTTTCAACTGACAATACCCAAAACAACCCGAAGTAACTTGCACCGTGTACAAGCACCATAACAGCAATTCAATGTCTAAATATTCTGCTCACCGAGGCAGTTATGTACACAGCACTGACTCGCTTTGTTTATTTGCTATCAAAAGAATTTTTTGTTTACCACCGTCATCTAATGAGACAGCGGATGCATTCTTCTTTATTTATCGAGATGAAGCCGACGTTTCTTTCCATTGTTCACGAGACGCGGCGCGAACCAACCGAGACAAAATGTATTTAGTCTCCCGAACTGAAACTTTTGCGAAATTATTTTTTATAGTCAGTTTTACCGGGCTTTTCATGTACGTCGCGCTGGCGTTTTATTCACTTCACACTGCGTACACCACCGTGTCTCAGACGGTAAAATATCAAGAACGTTTCAATAAACTCCGAAGTTACGACGAGGCTGACGAAAGGTTCGAGAACGACCTTAAGTATGTCCTGGTGTGGTCGGCAGCGGTCACTAGAACCGGACGAGAAGACGAGAAGCTGTTGCCATACGATGGACAAACTGCATTCATTGAAAACAACTGTCCAGAAATCAATTGTTACATAACAACAAACAAGACGATACTTAACAATGATTTCACGAATTTCGACGCCATCGTTTTTAACATGACTCTATTGGACCAACTAGGGAGCTATGAAGACCTCCCAAAAAATAGAACGAAACGCCAGAAATATGTATTTTATGGAATGCAGGCGGCCAACGACCATCCTATATGCAACATTCACGTAGACAACTTTTTCAACTGGACGTGGAGTTATAAATTTTATTCAGATATATTCAGTCCTTTTATTGAAGTGAAGGACATGAATGGCAACGTTGTGGCTCCCAGTAGAAAAGTTTTATGGACCACACATGTAAAGCCGACGACGAAGAGTGATATTGTTAAACAAATGAATACAAAGACAAAGGCAATGGCGCTGGTTATAGACGACTGCAGTTTTGTAACAAGACGGATGATGGTTCTCCCTAAACTAAGTCGAGCACTGAAACTATTTAATTTGTCGATTGATGTTTACGGTTGTGATTACAAGAAATGTCCTAGAATAGGATGTCTAAAGGCTATTGAAAGGGACTATTATTTTTATTTGGCATTTGAAGCGGGTTCATCAGAAGATTTCGTGACGACAGAAGTGTTGAAAGGGTACCATCATGATGCAGTACCAGTGGTGATTGGTGGCGCCGATTATACCAAGTAAGATCTCATTTGTACACACACCTCATTCACACTAGGTACTAAATTAAATGAATAACTAACTATACAAATAAATGGATAAACAAAAGGACACTTAGGCCTCGTATACGGACACGCGGGACGTCAGGCGGCGCGTTGCGCGGGGTGGGTTGCGGGGCGTCAAGCGTTTTCTCCGTTTATGGCACGCACGCGGCGGTGCAAGCAGTGGCGCTCGAACGGCACACGCGGTGGCGCTCGCGGTGTCGCACGCGGCGCCGCACGCGGTGTCATTAAGTATGTTTTATAGAAGTTAAACTGAAGAAATCCGCCGCGGTGTCGCCCGTCGCTTCACCCGCCACATGTGACGCTACAATTCAAAAAAACTCATAGAACGCCCTATGTTTGAATTTAGTGCAAGCCGCGCTGCTCAACGCGCCGCGCGACGCCCCGCGTGTCCGCAAACGAGGCCTTAGACACACTCGTCCACATCGCTGTCATCTGGAAACGTGCTCAGAAGACTGGCAGCATTACCACGTTGAATGACAATGCTAGCACTCTGGTCATATGAACTGTCGACCATTCGGTGGATAAATGTTTTAGTGTATAAGACATCCATCACACGGTCAATTTCGGTCACGATCCGTAATCAAGATCTAACAACGATCCAACTAAGTATTCCATTTTTTTTCTGTGTCTATAAAAATGTGAACTTGTTTTAGTCGAAATCAAAATATTGCACTTCTTGTTATTTAGAAGATAAAAAAATAAATTTTGTTTCTATAGAAATTCTCATTGATTATTTATTAGTAGAAATACTCTCTTCTTTTTAAAATTCACTTTAAAATATTGTGCTATATACTTTGATCAGGTCAGTAATCATAACGAAGATAATATAGTTCTTATATTACTACCGTGGCGACATATCCGAAAATGTGGGCCGACCGAGGCACACATACGTGAGTCCATCGATGCCTGATTGCGGTCAAGGCTGTAAATTAGGGCAGAAATTCAAAATTATAAATTCCAGAATAAATTACGAACCACAATAATATTTTACGCCCTAAGTCGACGTTCGCACGGACGTAAAAATATCGCGGCGATTTTTTTTCGCGCACTGGATTTTCAACGCTCTGTAAGCAAGCTAAGGCGCCGAACGTGCAAAATCCAACAGTGTGTTTTTTCGACGCGCTAGTATGTACTCTGTTATTGTTAAGTTGAATTCTCAACGCTCGGCTTAACAACGAGAGTTGAAAATCCAGTGCGCGATAAAATCCCGCCGCGATTTTATTACGCCCGTGGGAACGAGGGTTAATAGACATATGTCTATTTGTTTCTTTTTACTCTAAACAGCCTATTTGCTAAGCCAGTTTTAATAAAATCTTCGACAAGTTACCTCCTTGGTTGCCATGAATGTGTCGAAGTAAAAAGTTCGTTCCATTTTTAAATTATACGAAAGATATGAGTTATTTATACGTATTGTAGTAATTTATTCGGCTGCTAAATATGACGGGATTTTCTTACTAACATTGACGGCCGCCTGCTCGCATGTATTTCACCAGTACAGCATTTTCGATTGATCTCGAAGAAGGTTGTCAAAATAATGCTCCAATTTCCAAGCATGTTTGAGAAAACCACACTAACCATTTAAATTAATAGAGCAAACAGGTGAGGTTCAGTATCTCATAAATCAATCAAGCAATCTGTCTAGCCTTTTCCCAACTATTTTCGGTCGGCTTCCAGTCTAACCGGATGCAGCTGAATACCAGATTTTACATGGAGCGACTGCCTATCTGACCTCGACAACACAGTTACTGGGTAATACGATACCCCTTGGTAAGACTGATTGTCAGACTTTCAGGCTTCTAACGACCCGTAACGAATATCAAAGATCCACGAATGACAGCCGGGACCAACGGCTTAACGTGCTTTCCGAGGCACGGAGGAGTCTCGGCATGTAAAGATGGTCACCCAACCCCAACAAGCGTAGCTTAACCTGATGGATCGATTCGTGCGACTGTTATTACCTAGCCACGAGCTCCTCAGTTCAGTATCTCATCATACCTTTTATATGTCCAGTGTTTAATGACTCTTTTTTTTCCTCAGGTTCCTTCCGGAGAACTCCTACATAAATTTCAATTTACTCGCAGAAGAAAAGCTTGCAGCTCTTTTACACTACACCATACAGAATCTAGTTGTTTACCACCAATATTTCAACTGGAAGAACTACTACACAATAGAAAAGGTAGAAGAATTCAGAGGATACTGTGAGCTCTGTAAAATGTTGAATGATAAGAAAAAGTACCAAGCCTTCAGCAACTACAGGAACTTTAGGACATGGTGGTACTATGGTCCGTTGAGGGATAAATGTCTTCCAAAAGGGGCGGAAACGATATCAGAAATCAAGGCGTATATGAAAGAACCTTTGAAACGGGGCTAGTTTTTGCGGTAAATATTCTGCAGGGCATTGACTAACCAAACTATAAGTAAATTATGTCACTGCAAGAATTTTCTCTTAAAGAGAAGGAACAAGAACCTTGGTGGCTCACTGTGTGTGTGCAATATCAGACTATATTGAGTCCTAGAATGGGGAAGGTCAGACAAAGCTTAATTGTAGATGTCGTGATCATAGCTAGGTCCAAAGCCTATAATAAATTTGACATTTCGTTCGAGTTTGGTTTTATTTCACTATTTAGTTATTTACGGTTATATCAATATTTTTAATCATTTATTTGATATGGAAAGTGTTGGAGTTTAAAACCTTAAATATTTCCTCGTAATCACTTTCTTCAAAATGTTTCGAACTCTGTTTAATTTTTAAAAAATCTTTGCGAATAGCTTTATCTTCTTTCTAATAACATGGTAAATCTCTCAATATTGTGAGTACAAACTTACATTTACAGTTGGAATGTATGGGAGAACATGTTTTTTCAACTACAACGGTAAGTTTGTTCTTGGGATAAATTCATCCCAACTACGGAACCCTTCATTGTACGTGGTCCGACACACACTTGGCCGGTTTTAATTTATATATGTGTATAATTTTAACATTAAACATCCTAAATTATTTATAATGTTAAAATAAATATTTAATGTCGAAAACGGGAGCAAAATCGTGTTCTTCGCGCGTCACACTCTGTTCGCGCTCACGGCAGTTTTTGATAACTTTTGTATTCTATTCATAAGCTTATGACGTAAACATCAAATTAATCGTGTTTAACTATGCATCATAATGACCAAAGAATATTAATTGTATCTCTTAATTTGCAATAAGTGATAGGCATTATGTCTCTGACACACGATTTTGCTAGTTTCGCGAGTGCGCAACAAAACTGCACCTACCTTCCAAGAGCGCCAACTTGTCGCTACAAGTTTTAGTTGCACAGACGCTCAGTAGTGGCCCGGAATCAGTGGGGGAGACACGTACGTACATCGCTTCAAAATTAAAAAATACGAGTTTTAAGTTATTCCTTGAATATTTTGAAGTAGCCTTGGTCAAGAAACGTTCATGCGCATATTTTGAAGGATAATGTTTATTATTTTCCATCTCATGTTGAATTAAGGAATAAGATCGAGATTATTCCCAAGTATTTTGTTCGTTATTTTACCTATCACTAATCAGAATTCTCAAAAATGTGAAATTTTCGTAACTTACATGTCACAACTTTCATGGTCATTTCCAAATTTGAAATCCATCGAAATGTCAAAATTGATATATCTACTGTAGTTTATCCATCGATTTACTTATAATAAGATTGTACTTTTTATTTTTGCAGGCGTTTAAAATGTGTGTCCATTCATTTAAAGATTATATTAAAAAAATAAATTGCATGAAAGTTACGTGGAGAATACTTTTTGAAGAACTACTCGACAACGCGTCATCTCCGCAAAAATAAGATAAAACCACCTTACGCCTTGTGTTATTAGCTTGTTTTGGGAACTAGCTACGATAGCGCCATTTTGTCAGTTGCCTTCCTTATTACTTAGAAAAAAGAAACAAAACATGACATTTTCTATGCGCTAACTTTGTACTCAAAGCGATTGAGCCTGACTTTATACAGGATGCGTCAGAAAAGTGTGGTCAAATTTAAGGGTTTGGTACAGACCATCAATCTGAACAACTTTCTTCATCACCAACAAATCATAATCGACAAAAAAAATCTGTTGTTCCATACAAAGCTTCAATACCTCGACCCATATGTATGGGACGGCAGATATTTTTTTCTCGATTACGATGTCGGTCCCATAGAGAAAGTTGTTGAGATTGATGGTCTGTACCACCCCCTTAAATCTGACCACACCTTTCTGATACACCCTGTATTACATGAGACTTCAACACTGGCAAAATGTGGTTGTGTTGTTCACCTCTGCCTAAGCTTAACCTTTGCCTAAATATAGGGTAAAGCGCCAATAATATAGGGTAACTGGACTGACTGGTAATTAGTGACCGATACTTAACATGTGATTGTACTTAAGGTAACAAACAACTTTTACTATGGGACCAAACCTGAAATCGCGAAAAAATATTCAGCTCTTACCTACATTTATGTTCGCATAACTCGTCAAAATATAGGGAACATTTGATTTTTTTTTCGCGATTTCAGATTTGGACCCATAGTAAAAGTTGTTTGATAACATGAGTACAATCATGTGTTTGAGTATCGGTCACTAATTGCCAGTCACCCTATGTATAAATCAATGGGGTAAAGCTACCAATTTAGTTTCATGCCAAAGTTTAATTGAATTGGAAGCTTTGTCTAAAAATTTAAAGTTTTAAGCCCAACCTAATTTGACACTTCCTATGTTCTATCTATCTATCTATGCTTTGATCTTTCCTTCTTGCAAGTTCTTGCATCTTAGTGCAAGTAATAGAATCAAGAATATGCAGATATGTGATAAATAGCTGAGATTATGTTGTAAATGATATTAGTACTAATAATAAAGATACAAACAAATCTATGTTATATTAGGTCGTTACCTATGAAATTGCCGTTCTGCAGTACTGGCCATTTCAAATCAAAATAATTTTTGTTTGGCTAAGAATTCTAATTTCAAATTAATTTTATTTTAAAAACATGGATTTTTTTTTCCAATAGTAGTCATTTGTTTATTGATTAGTGTTACATTTTCATCGCATTTCAATCTTTTTCGTCATCATGGATACGTTAAAAATTCGAGTAATTATGGAATATGAGTACCGTCGTGGCAGCAACGCGGCACAAGCGGCACGCAACATCAACGACGTTTACGGAGCTAACACTACAAACCAACGCACCACTTGTTATTGGTTTGCTCGCTTCCGTTCTGGAAATTTCGACCTGAAAAATGAACCTCGCGGTCGTCCGAAGACTTTGGTCGACAATGACGAATTAAAGGCGATTGTGGAAGCTGATGTTAAACAATCTACGGCTGAATTAGCAGCAGCTTTCGACGTTAGCGTCAAAACAATATTGGTCCATTTGCGTCAAATTGGCAAGGTAAAAAAGCTTGACAAATGGGTGCCCCACGAACTCAATGACCGCCAGCGCGAAGTACGCGTCGAGACGTGCCTTGCACTGCTCAACAGACACACAAATGAAGGAATTTTGAACCGCATTGTTACCTGCGATGAAAAATGGATTCTGTTTGATAACCGCAAGCGCTCAGCAAGTTGGTTGGATCCTGGTTCAGCACCTAAACAATGCCCTAAACGAAAACTTACCCCTAGTAAAGTGATGGTCACGGTTTGGTGGTCTAGCGCCGGTGTGATTCATCACAGCTTCTTACCAAACGGGGTGAGCATTACTTCAGATGTGTACTGTGAAGAACTGAACACAATGATGGAGAAGCTGGCACATCTCCAACCAGCATTGGTCAATCGCTCGTCTCCGCTGCTCCTGCACGACAACGCTCCTTCAAAAGATGCTTGAAAAGATCCTTTTCAAGCTGTAGCTGAATTTTGGGTCAAATAATAGGGGTTAAAGTATGAAATTGCCGTTTATTATATTAGGAACTTCGAATTGACATAGAACCTTCATGGTTTGAGATTTTTGAGTGAAACTTTTTTCACATGGTACCTATGAAGTTCTTCTTTTAAAAAATGTGCAACATTCGATTATCGACTTTCAGTTGTTTTTTTTTTTTAGCTTAGACAAGAAAGATGGATACTTCGAAAATTCGAGTTATTTTTGAATACGAGTTCCGACGCGGAACTAACGCGGCAGAAACAGTTCGCATTATCAATGTTGCGTTTGGAGAGGGGACTGCAGCTAATGAACGCACCGTGCGATTTTGGTTTAAACGCTTTCGTGATGGAAACGTTGATTTGAAGAACGAACCAGTGGAAGACCGCCCACACAGGTGAATAACAATGAATTGAAAGAGTTGGTGGAACCCGATCCGAGCCAAACTACCCAGGAATTAGCGGCATGGTTTAACGTTACCTTACCAACAATATTGACTCATTTGCGTCAAATCAATAAAATAAAAAAATATGAGAAATGGGTGCCTCATGATTTGACTGATCTGCAGAAAGAAACGCGTGTTGAAACTTGTGTTGCCTTGTTGAATCGATACAGTAGGTAATGAAGGAATATTGGATCGAATTGTGACATGTGATGAAAAGTGGATTCTTTACGATAACCGTAAGCTAAAAATGCAATGGCTGAATCCAGGTCAAACGCCGCAACAGTGTCCTAAAGCAAAGCTTACTAATAAAAAGGTAACTGTTTGGTATCTCAGCATGGTGTTATTATTCACTATAGCTTTCTCCGATCTGGTCAAGCAATAACGGCAGATGTCTTCTGTGCCGAACTCCGAACAATGATAGCAAAACTAGCAGTGAAACAGCCCCCACTCATGAATCGATCTTCACCAATATTGCTCCATGATAACGCGAGACCTCATACAGCACGAGAAACCGTTTTAACTCTACAGGAACTGCAATTAGAAACCATTCGTCACCCTCCGTATTCGCCAGACCTTGCTCCAACGGACTACCATTTTTTTCGTGATTTGGACAATTTTCTACGTGATAAAAAGTTTTCTTCCCAGGAGGCAGTACAAAATGCTTTCACACAGTTTGTCGAATCTAGATCACGAGAGTTCTATCGCAAAGGCTTATATATGACCTTCTTATTAGATGGCAGCAATGTATAGATAATAATGGCAATTAATTTGATAGTTATTTAAACTATGTTAAATTAAAAAAAAAAACGAATTTAAATTTTTCAGTACAAATCGGCAATTTCATACTTTAACCCCTAATATACAATGCCGCCCATGGGCATGTGACGTATTTTTCTGGTAATCATGAAAAATGATCGGAAATTAACTTTAAAAGGGGAGGGTTTTTTTTACCCGACTGCGGCGAAGCAAAAAGGAGGGTTATGATTTTGACCGCTATGTATGTATGTTCATCTGTTCCCTCATATCTTCTAAACTACCTGTCATAATTTGACAAATGAGGTGTCGTTAGAAGCGTCTTGGCCGTTTGCTGGTTATAGGCTATATGACTTCACATAAAAGTGAATATGGCGCCCTCTAGAGCACATAAAGTCATGAAGTAAAAAAAATTTTTTTTTTATTATGCCGTGTGGGGTATCAAATGAAAGAGCTTAATTAGCACATTTCAAAAATACATATATTATTAGCTATTGCTCGCGGCTTTGCTTGTATGCACCCGATAATTATGAATCATTTCTAAGATCACAGCTCAGATGTGAGCCAAACATATTTTCTTTCCAAACCTACCCAAAATACATATAATTATAATAATTATTCTTCTTTAAAAATGTAAAATGGCTCTGCAAATACTTTATCACGAAATTATAAACCTGATGTGCCGCTGTCTGTACCTACATATTCCAATCGCATAAAAATAGTAGTTTTAAAATTAAAATAATAAAAAAGTTAGTTTTAGTTAGTCTTTTACAATAATAATTGAATAAAAAATAAGTTTAGTTTTCAAAACAAGCAAGTTATACCGTTGTATAGCTGGAAGTTTTTCTGTAGCTTCATAAGTCAATTCCTGGAACCAGCTCCCAACTTTCAATTTACACTTAGATTTGGTAAGTTCATAATTCGAAAGTGTCCGATTTATTTTAGTGTAGAGAAAACGACCAAGGTAACAAAATAAACGTTTGGAGAACATAGTAGTAAGTCATTTAAAAAAAAAAAAAAAGCGTCAAAAAAAAGAGAGTCAAAGCGTCTTTTACTTCGTAACAACGAGGAGTTAAAGGAAAGGAGTCCATGGTGTTTTAGAGCCGTTTGTAGAACAAACTGACAAATAGTCTTTCTCAAGAATTGGGCTATCAAATGCAATAATTATTCGAATCCGACTGGTAGTTCCAGAGATAAGCGCGTTCAAACATACAAAAAAATGAACTCTTCAGCTTTATTATTAACAATAGATTATTGTTTTCATTCAATGATGCGTACAAAATGCCGTACTGTAGAAAATATTTACGAAGACAAAGGTTCTTTCTACGCTTTTTATAAAAGGTTATTCTTTTGTCACCTTTTGAGTCTTTTTAAGGGTTCCGTACCCAAAGGGTAAAACGGGACCCTATTACTAAGACTCCGCTGTCCGTCCGTCCGTCTATCACCAGACTGTATCTCATGAACCGTGTAGTTAGACAGTTGAAATTTTCACAGATGGATGGATTTCTGTTGTCGCTATAACAACAAATACTAAAAAAACCGGCCAAGTTCGTGTCGGACCACGCACAATGAAGGGTTTCGTAGTTGGGATGAATTTATCTTAAGAACAAACTTAACATTGTAGTTGAAAAACATGTTCTCCCATACATTCCAACTGTAAATGTAAGTTTGTACTCACAATATTGGTAGATTTACCATGTTATTTTAAGACCACAGACTTCTTATACACTTCTGGACACATCTATTGGCCCACCTTAGAGTTTAGGTTTCGATGGCCCCTACCGAAATATGATTGCTAGATTGAACAAAAACTGTTGATGCAGTTTTAAACCTGATACATTTTACCATCTTTTTCGATCGTATTGTTTTAAATTTGAATTCAGAATACCATACGACATGGAGCTACGCCTAACAAGTCGGATATGCGCCTTGTTAAAGGCAATTGATTTTTGAATAAAAAACATGTTTTATCAAATAAAGGTTTAATTTAATAACGCGTGTTGCCTCCATGGGCATCTACCACAGCTCTCATACGATTAGGCATAGAGTTTATCAACCGCTCTATGAAATTTTGAGGGATCATCTCCCATCCCTCTTCTATGGCAGTTTTCAACTCCTGCATCGTCTGGGCAACTGGCTGACGAGCCCTAACACGTCTTTTTAGCTCGTCCCACATGTGCTCAATGGGGTTCATGTCTGGGCTTCTGGCTGGCCAGTCCATAACTGTGATGTTCACATCCCGAAGATATTCCCTGACGATGCCGGCCGCATGGGCTCTTGCATTATCATGCATAAAAAGGAAATTTGGGCCCACATAGTCTGCGTATG
Source organism: Cosmia pyralina (assembly GCA_946251885.1). NCBI lineage: Eukaryota > Metazoa > Arthropoda > Insecta > Lepidoptera > Noctuidae > Cosmia > Cosmia pyralina. The sequence goes on along the minus strand of OX276342.1, from coordinate 14,480,857 downwards.
GTATCACGTGAGGTTCTAAGCACTCACGAATGTACCTTTCAGCATTTAATGTTGGCAGCCGTGGTCCTGTAACAACCTCAAGTTGAGTTTTGCCGCTCGCGGATATACCGCCCCAGACAGTCCATGAGCCACCGCCATAAGCAACCCTCTCTTCAAAGCAGCATTGTGCGAAACGCTCTCCCTTACGTCGGTAGACCTTCTTCCTTCCATCATTGCCATGTAACACAATTTTAGACTCATCAGAAAAGAGTACACGGCTCCAATCTTGCTGTGTCCAATTTAAATGACTGCGTGCGAAATGAAGGCGCGCTGTTCGGTGGGTTCGCGTTAGTTTGGGGCCATTAGCTGGCTTGTGTGGTACCATATCGCGTTCTTTTAACCTTCTCCGAACAGTTCGAGCACTCACAGATACTCCGTGGAAGTCGCGAAGTTGGTTTTGTATCTCAATGGAGGTAAGGTGACGATTTCTCAAGCTGGTCGTCACGATGAATCGATCCTGCCTTTCAGTTGTGACCCGAGATCGTGGCCTTCCTTGGCGACGAACAAAGCCGCCAGTCTCTAGGTACCTCCGATAAACATTTCGGACCGCAGATCGACTTAAATTAAGTTGAGCACTCACGTTTCTTTGGCTGTGTCCGGCCTGAATAAGTGCCACAGCTTGGGCGGCGACTTCAGGTGAAGTATCCATAGATTATTGATAGAACCTCACCTTAATGTTAAGAATAAGTAATGTTTGTTGCAAAACCAAAGATATCGATCACTTTTTCAAGAATTAAATCCAAGTAAACCAATAAAACCAAGTTTTCTTAGTATTCGATTGTTTGATATCAACAAACAGGCTCCAAATTGTCTTTTGTTTCTTTAAATTCTGTGTTCGAAATTCAAAAAAAGACTATTGAATTAAATTGTGAATGTGCCAGGTTCAAAACTGCTTAAAAACTTTTTGCTCGACCTAATATAAAATTTTAGCTAGGACCAAACGAAACTGAAAATACAAGGTGGGCCAAAAGATGTGTCCAGAAGTGTAGGTTTTTCTGTAATCTACAGATAAAGATCTATTTTCTGTATTTTTTTTCAAAATTTTAGGCTCAGTAGTTTCGGAGCTAAGGGGGGGGGGGGAATTGTCAATTTTCGTCTATTTTCTTAAATAACTTTAAAGCAATTTATTTTAAAATTATAAAAAAAAATATATTTGAGACCCTCATAGTAAGCCCTTTCATTTGACATGCCACATGGTGTAGTTTGCAAAACTTTTTTTTTTTAATTTTCTTATTTGACCCCCAAAAATGACATCTATATTCAAAATTCATTCCTTTACTTTACCCGTCCTTGTTTGGGTCACAGAAATTCATATGTGTACCAAATTTCAACTTAATCGCTCCATTAGATTCGGAGCAAATTGGCTGTGACAGACGGACAGACAGACAGACAGACACACGGGTGATCCTATAAGGATTCCGTTTTTTCCTTTTGAGGTACGGAACCCTAAAAACAGAATAAAATAAATATTTAAGGGGGCTCCCATACAACAGACATGATTTTTTTGCCGTTTTTATAGATAATGGTGCGTAACCCTTTGTGCGCGAGTCCGACTCGCACTTGGCCGGTTTTTTAAAAGAATTACTGATCGGTGACATTTTACTTGGTAGAAAAACATGGCTCTACTGATGTTAGGCACCTATCCCCCCCCCCCCGGCGATTACTATGCGTATGTACGATTGGTACCAATCGTGAGTGCTCTCTGCTCGCCATTTTGATTTGTCTTGACAACTACTAAAGACTTGGTTGCAATCTAGAGTGGTCGTGGAGCCAGAAGGTAGCCACAGGAACTCTTCAACTAAATAAGATAGCCCTGGGGCCGTACTATGACGTGAAATAAAAAACTTTCTTAAAAAAAAAAAACAACCGACTTCCAAAAAAATACTACAAAGTGAAAAATAACTTTAATTTTGGAATTCGGTGTCTTTGGATCTGTATTTTAGTTTTTTGCCACCAACTTCCGAAATTAAAGTTATTTTTCACTTTGTAGTATTTTTTTTGGAAGCCGGTTGTTTTTTTTTTTTTTTAAGTTTTTATTTTTAACTTTTTAGTGGGTCAGTCTGTAACTTATCAAAGTTACCATAGCTTAATATCAACTTCTCATCACCTTTTACAAAATATTGCTTTTCCCGATAGAAGGACGTTATTTGTTGAGGAGTTCTCCCAGTAAGGAACCAGGAGAACTGGAACTGATGGTGAAGTCACCATCAGCTCCACTTCAATATAATAATATGAATTGTGACGAGCATAAACTGCTTAGCAGTAATCGAATCGCAACCCGTGCAATACGTATTATTGAGTAGTTCCGATGGCCGTCTGTGGTCTTCCTCATCAGTTCCACTTCACCAAATCATGCTTTCCGGGAGCAAATGCACAAGTCACTATAAAAAATACCCTTATCGCTATAGGTGCGCCATTTTCTGAAAATTAAAATTTTTTATAAGATAAGATAAGATAAGATAAGTCTTTATTTGCCTTAAACATGGTATAAAGTTGTTACAGTCAGATATTAATGTTAAGTCCGCATGTTTAGCTATACAGGATATGTATCAATTGCATGCAAATTAATTATTATCAGTGAATTCTAAAGTTCAATGTCAAAGATAAAAAGTCAATAAAATTATTAGAAATACATTAATAATAATAATAATCAAAAGCATAATAATAGTTTCAACAGCATTTCTCAGCATTGCGGATACAATGACAATTAGACTTGAAATTTATTGTTTAAAACTAAGAAAATCTTTAATTTCATAAAACATGTGTTCCTTCAACCATTTCAATAATCTGTTTTTAAATGAGTTAGTATTTAATAACAATTTTATTTCTTTGGGAAGTTTGTTGTAAATGCGTATACACATGACTAGAAAACTTTTCGCATACTTGGCGGACTTGGGAGTATCCTGCAAAACTAGTCTGCAAGGATCTCTATTTCGAGAGTTCAATTGATAGGCTTTTTTGAACAATCCCTTATTGTTATAAACATAATTACAAACCTCAAAAATGTACAGTGACGGAAATGGTAATATACCTAGCTTTTTAAAGAATGGTTTACATGACTCATCAGGACGGATACCACAAATGGCTCTGATGCATTTCTTTTGCGCAATAAATGCTCGGTGATTATCTGTGCTGTTACCCCAAAGGATAAGCCCGTATCGTAAGATGGATTCTATATAGGCGTGATATGCCGTAATTGCTGTTTTTTTGTCGGTTATGTTCTTTATTTGTCTGAGAGCATACACAAACTTATTGATCCTACTGCACAAACTATCCAGATGTACTTTCCAATTCAGATCTTGATCTATGAGTACTCCTAAGAATTTAGTTTGTGGAACTTCTTTTAGCCTGTCAATATGAAGCTTGAAATTGTATTTCGAATGTTTTGATTTATTAAACTGTATAAAATTTGACTTATCCAAATTGATTTTCAATTTATTTGTCTGTAACCATTTTATAATGTCGTCAATAGTGTTATTAATGTCCATCTCATGATCAGATTTAGTTTTACACTTTTTGTCAGATGTCACAATAATTGAAATGTCATCTGCAAATAATACACATTTATGATTAGTCACTAACGGCAAGTCGTTTATGTATATTAGAAACAATAATGGTCCTAATACACTCCCTTGAGGGACGCCGCAATTATTAACTCTATTGTCAGATGTAAACGAAGTCAATAAATTATCATTTACCTTATTGATAACAACGTATTGTTTTCGGTTGCTTAAATACGACGCGATCCACTGCAGTGCTAAACCTCTTATTCCGCTTTTTTCTAATTTTTTCAGCAAGATGTCATGTGCCACAAAGTCAAAAGCTTGTGACAGGTCGAAGAACAATCCTGTCGTTAGATAATTTTTATTTAGAAAACTATGAATATGGCCCAATAGATGAGCAATCGCTAGTGTTGTTGACTTGTGCTTTTGAAATCCATACTGCTCTTTTGTTATAATATTGTATTTGGTGCAGTAGTCAGAAAGTCTCTTTTGCATACATTTTTCAAACAATTTCGATATTATGGGTATAAGGGTTATCGGACGATAGTTTTTAACGTCATTTTTATCGTTTTTTTTGTAAAGAGGTTTAACAACTGATAATTTTAACGCATCAGGGAAAGTTCCGGATGAAAATGAAAGATTAATTAAATAAGTCAAAATAGGAATTAATTCTATACTACAAGCTTTAATTACCTTTGTACTAATTCCATCGTAACCTTCTGAATTCGTGTTATTTAAAGCTATTATTTCTTTTTTGATTTCGTCTTCAGTCATGGGGCTGAGAAACATGGAATTAGGAATTGACATAGTTTTTTTAGGCTTGTCATTATCATTTAAATTATCAAATGTCACGGTGCTAGTTGAATCAATAAAAGTTTTGAGTGATAAATTGATTTTTGTTTGTTAATGAGTTCAAGTACAAGTGTTGAAATGGATTAACTCCACCCGAAATATCGGGTGGAGTTAATCATATCATATCGGGCGGTTCATTTCGTTTGTTTTTTTCATTTAAAATAATTAATTAAATAATTATTTTATTTTATGAGCGTTAGCGTAGCGCTTTGCGTAGCGGTTAGCGTAGCGGTTAGCGTAGCGGTTAGCGTAGCGGTTAGCGTGGCGGTTAGCGTAGCGGTTAGCGTAGCGGTTAGCGTAGCGCTTAGCGTAGCCGTTAGCGTAGCGCTTAGCGTAGCGGTTAGCGTAGCGCTTAGCGTAGCGGTTAGCGTAGCGCTTAGCGTAGCGCTTAGCGTAGCGCTTAGCGTAGCGCTTAGCGTAGCGCTTAGCGTAGCGCTTAGCGTAGCGCTTAGCGTAGCGCTTAGCGTAGCGGTTAGCGTAGCGCTTATATGACACGAGTTTGCAATAACCTACTTTCCACCCTTGTATCACAATGTACTATTTAAGTATATACCATAAACAAAATAGATCTACCTACCTATGTGTCATTTCTGGGAAAATTCATTTTCTCTATTTCACCCGAGTAGAGCTCGGTCGCCCACACTAGAATAATAATACCAATAAGACACAGTCTCATTATTAAAACATCTTGCATAAATATATTCTCCTTAGCGAGAGCTACAAAATCAAACTGAATCAAAAACAAACAGTGACGTCACTCATTACCATACCGTAGTACGTAAGTAGGGTCAGCAACAAAGAGCTGTTGAATATTCGAGCAGGCGATCTCTGCGATATGCTAACCATGCCGAGCACTTGACTTGCCGACGGTACTGACGAAATGTATGAATTTTTCAGTATTTACTACTTGGGCAAAGAAAGAGCTTTGTTTCATCAGCTTTGAGTGTGAACTGATTGTTTTGCTTAGTTCTGTGATTGTTGATCTTTGAAGGAAAGTATAATAAGTTGGTGGTTTATTAAAGTAGGTTTTTCTTTGATATTTTCCAGAAACTGCAGTCAGTTCAGAAGTTTACGTCACACCTCTTTCAAGTGGCCGCAAACAATTCAAATTCGAACTCATTTGTTTTGAAAGTAAATCATCGCGTATTCAAGCCTCGGCACCGTTCGAATTTTGAAGTGGTAACACCAATAGAGCATTGGTTTACTAGCAAAAGCGGTTCAGTCCTTACAGACATATAGAGAATGGACTGAGCGTTCCGTATTCGGTTGTGCAATGAATACAGACCTAAAAGTACGAGAGAGACAAAACGAATTTGGGGCCTTACTTGTCTCTTTAGGAGCCAGTCAGGTCATCCAAGTCTAGCCTTTTCCCAACTATGTTGGGGTCGGCTTCCAGTTTAACTGGATGCAGCTGAATACTTACCAGTATTTTACGTGGAGCGACTGCCTGCCTGACCTCCACAACCCAGAAACTGGGTAATACGATACACCTTTGGTAAGACTGGTTGCCAGACTTTCGGGCTTTCCGAGGCACGGTGGAGACCCGGTATGTAAAGATGGTCTTCCATCCACAGACCGACCCGACAAGCGTAGCTTAACCTGATGGATCGACCCGTGCGGCTGTTATTACTTAGCCACGAGCTCCTTTAGTAGTACTACAGGTATTGGCCGCAATTTCGCTTTCTAAAGAGTGGTCACTTTTGCGAGGTTAATGCTCAGTCCAATTCTCTACTATGTCTATGGTTCTGTCATATTATAACGGCTGTCATGAAAATTTGAAATTTTCACCAGTTGTGACATTAAATGGCGTCAAAAGTCGTCTCTTTACTTGGATAGCTGATAATGTGTAACCATTCACAACTTTATTAGAAAACCAAAGCTTAACTCTACTGGAAACTGATGAAACTGTCTTTGATTCAATAAATATCTTCAATATAAAAATAAAAGAAGCAGTGAAGGAAATAATTTTCTCTGTGGCATTTGGATGTCAAAAGTCGTCGTAGCACCCGACTTTCAGCTGTTTCTACCCCTTTAAGAAAATGGCTAAGTTAATAAATTTATGTATCTCAAAGAACCTACTAACAGAACATTGCACCTGCCAAGTCGTTAACCACATAACAAAGATACTTTTGAAGTAATCAAGTCAGCCTGATGAATATTCGAGAAGCCTCGACGCCACTTCTCGCGGCAAGAGGGCGCCACTGAGTTAGCGATTTGAATTATGCCTGGTCAGGTCCTTGAGTAGCTGACGTGGTGATAATTAAAATATAAGGTCGGGATTGCAGAAAGATGGATGGGTTATGTTGAAGTAGGATTAGCTAAGATCAAGTTAAAATAGAGTATCTTACGATTTTTTGACGTTTAAACTGTAAATCGATGTCAGTAATACGTCACAAAATGGTTACATTGAAGTTTTTTAAACATGTGCCATGGAAGTAATACGTTATAATAGTACATTTTGATACAAGTGGAGAACGTTTGTTATTGTATTCGAGGCGGATTTAACACCAGAGCCGTAGGCGAGAATGTTTTTGAGCCGAGAACTGCAATTACAAATGTCCACGTATATCAAACGACGTTTTTCAATACACTTTTGAATAATTAAAATAAAATAACGAAACATAAGTTTGTCATGAATTATTAGGAAACTATGATTTGAATTTTCTTTTTTTCCGCGCTTTGCTTTCGCCAGGTTGAAGAAGAAGCAAAGGTATAAAGCCGATAAACAGCCTAATCTGAAAAATAGAAAATTCTAATATTTTTGAGTTTAGAACACAAATAAATGTTAATTTGTTCATAAACGTTTTTTTTATTGTAATAATCATGGTTTTGATGATATTCTGTTTATAAACATTATTTAAATATACAAAAAAATATTAACGCCGTAAAGACGCATATCTCTTTGCCGAGATTAAAAAAACCATTCACCTCCGAATAGAGAGGACCGCATCGCGCCAGTTTCATTTTGGCACTTGGCACCGGCAAGTGTCAAAATGAAACTGGCGCGAGACGGTGTGAATAGAGGCATTGAACCAATTTGGACTAAGTATAGGTATAAGTTACCTGTGGCAATTTTTATTCCCGCACATGTGTTGGAACTGTCCCACAGAAAACATCAATACCTACTTGACGCAAATGTATGGGACGGCTGATTACTTTTACGCGATTGTGATGTTGGTGCCATGGAAACAGTTGTTCGGTTTCATTGTCTATACCACATCCTTAAATTTGACGAGGATGCAAAAAGACACTTTGTATATTTGTATGTATAATGTATATATTGTATATGTATATGCTACATCACTGACTACCTCAGTATTGTATCTCTTTCTCCTCTTAATCCATCCAAAGGTTGTCTGTAAAAGTTCCCTTTTAGTGATAAGATCGTCCATTATGTAAAATTTGCCCGCGGCTTCGCCCGCGTGGATATCGGAAAACATCCCACGAGAACGTACTACTGAGAAATCCTTCCTTATTCCTTGTCTGCATTATAAAGGGAACCTCTGTGCAAAATTTCAGCTTTCTAGGTTCAAGGGTTTGGTGTTGATGAGTCAGTCAGTTAAGACTTCTCTTTTTATTTATATAGATTTTTATGGTGTGCATAATAAAGAGTATTTAATCTATATATCTATCTCTTTGTCTCCTAAATACTAGTATCTATTTTGAAACTGGTTAGCAGTAAACAACTTAGCACATTGTGTAATCGAATTGCAATGCGATAGCGATGAGATTCGGCGATATATCGACGAATAGGTGTTAACTAACTAACACGCACCTGGGCCTCATGCAGTGAAACCCCTACTAGTTGTTCTCGAAAGTAATTTAGCATAGTCTTCTCCATAGATCTACGTCTAGAGATCTTAAGGAGCTTGTGGCTAAGGAGGAGCTCGTGGATAAGTAATAACAGCCGCACGGGTCTATCCATCAGGTTAAGCTACGCTCGCCGAGGTTGGTCCGTGGATGCATGACCATCTTTACATACCGAGACTCCTCCTTGCCTCGGAAAGCACGTTAAGCCGTTGGTCCCGGCTGTCATTCGTGGATCTTTGACAGTCTTACGGGTCGTCAGAAGCCCGAAAGTCTGACAACTAGTCTTACCAAGGGGTCTCGTATTACCCAGTTACTGAGTTGTGGAGGTCAGATAGTCAGTCACCCCTTGTAAAATACTGGTATTCAGCTGCATCAGGTTAGACTGGAAGCCGACCTCAACATAGTTGGCATATTGATTTCTCCATAGATTTACTTTTTGGAATGGGCAACTAGCTTCAACCTTCTGACTAACTGATCGACTCTTTGACAAAGTGTCTGGAAATGGTTTGATTGAACTCAATGCTTTTAGCCCCAAAGGGGTACGAAGAGGTGTTTCAACATCATCATCGTTATGACAGTCTCAATAGGTCTCTTTAATCGCACGCCATTCAACTCGGTCCTCGGCTCCTGTCATTCAGCTGCTACTAGCCACCCTATAAAGATCGTCGCCTTAACAATCCTGAGGGTGTCCTTTTTTTTTGAGGATGGGAAATCATCAAATGACTTCTCCCTCTCTATGCGGAGCGGGAGAGCGTGTCAGACTTTCACTGACTAAAACCCACCCGTGTTCCTTCAGTTGCCCGTGCCAGGGTCACGGTATCTCTTTCGAACAATCCGTGACCCCGGCGGCATCGGCCCTATTGGACCCCATCACTGCTGACATCTCTTTGAGGTGCGCGTGGAACACAACGCGCCGTCGATCTGGGCCTGCTCCTTACCGGACGGCGAGCTACCCATTGCTCGTCGTCCGCAAGCCCGCGCCTACGGTGGCCGGGAATCGGCAATAGATTCCCGCCGCCCAGGGCGTCTCCTGCGGTGGCTAGGGGCGCGAGGGCGCGACTGTTGCCTCTCCCTCACGCATTCCGCCTCCTCCTTCGCGAGCATTACTGCTTCGCAGAAGCCTGGTAGAGCAGAGGCCTGGGGGTGTCCTTACGTTGCCAAGTGTAGTTGGCCAAGTGCGTGGCGGACCACGTGCAATGAAGGGTTCCGTAGTTGAAAAGAATTAAACCCCAAAACAAACGTAACATTGTAATTGAAAACATGTTCAAAACGTAGGTATACATTGATATACGTCAAGGTCAGTTCTCCAACTGCAAATTTAAGTTTGTAATCCCAAAAAAGTAAGTATTTTTTTATTTTTCATGATTCTATATTAACGGTAAGTACCAATTTTGATTTACTGGCGAGTATCAAAATATGTCGCATTAAACGGCGGTATATTTTTATTGCGTTGACTTAGAAGCTTGATTTTTTTAGTGCTCCAAGGGACCACAAACCCACGTGTTTGATATTAATTTCTACTTGATACTTTTACGCGTTCCTGACAAAAAGGGTCTTGACAGACTGACAAACAGACGGACAATGAAGTGATCCTCTAAGGATTACGTTTTTTCCTTTTAAGGTACGGAACCCTAAAAATCCATCAAATCTAGGTACTGAGTAAGTCAGTCAGTATAATTGACTCTTAAATAAAATTAGCATAAACATTTACGGTCCAACACTTGGCCCAATAGTAAGTGCACTGGCACATTTAGCTAGTTCTATTAGGCGTGCGTTGTTCGCATACGAATAAACACCTGTGCCCACCAAGCTGCTTCGAATAAAGTTTTAGCTTCACTGTCTATTTAACTTAGTTTTCAAAGCAATTGAGAAGGTGCAGCGAGAATTGTTTTAACTAGTTTTAGTGTGGACTGAATAAATAAAACGATTAAACTTTATTTTTTGTGGAGTTTTGGAATTCGACAATATTTTTTATTTTATTTGTGGTTTTTATAGTCGCAAGTCTTTATAAGACATCATTATGATGAATTATAAAGAAATTAACACAGGCCACTATTAAATAGTGTCATAATAAACCATCTTTAAAACGCTGTACAAAAGTTATGACAAGCTTACTCATAAAAAAAGTAAATTGAAAAAATAAAAAACCGACTGTGTAAAAAGTGAACTTTAAAAAAGATGGAAACAAGATTATATAAAGTGTTACAAAATTAACTCAAAAAACTTTAAGGAGCGCTTTAGACCATCGAACTGTATAATTTTACTATGGGACCAACTTGGGACCTCTCGTTCGAGTGAGCGGTCGAAGAGTCACCATCTCCAGAGGATGATCCGTGTAGAGGCGAAACATGTGTCGAGTATAGTTGTGAGCTGCACCATAATAACCGCATCATCTGCATGTGCATATTTTTACGGGCGGGGACGGTGCTTCATACTGCATCCATGTTTGGTTCGTAATAACCGCACCTTTCTGCGTATTGTATCCATGCCTGGATCATAATAACCGCATCTTGCTGCATACTGCATCCATGCCAGGATCTAGTTTTTGCGGAATTAAAAACTAAATATTTTTACATAATTACTATAAACAATAATTTTATATAGCTTCTTAAAACGTCGGAAGTACAGTATATGTATATATAAACGTAAAATACCATCATCCAATGACGACCGCGGGCTTACAGTAGTTGTGAACCTTTGTATATAAACAACGTTTTAAGACGTTTGACTGGTCAAGGGGTCACTTTTTACAATAGTTTAACTGAAACAGTTACCTGTTTATTCCTCCAAGGTTCACAAACTTACACAAGTTGTTAGCAGTAAAGACAGATACGTCAAGGATCTTTGACAGCAATGACAAAAGGCTCCCTCAGCGTCACCCCTCAGACCTCACCCTCTGTATGAGCTGAAACTGCGGATAGCGTTAAATAACTGATTGCTTCCCTAGCGACCGATTGGGCACAAAGTTGCTGCTCCTGATATTACCCCGTAAGGGTGGCAGTGATTTGACGATGTTTGAGGACATTACATTGATGATTTTTCTACACCGTTATTTTTATTGATAATTGTGCTGGATTTTTGGGGTTCTGTTACCTAGTCTAGTATAAGCTTGGCTTGGGGTCTTGCTTTCCCCGTCATGACTATGTTCAGTAGTAAAGCTAAGCATAGCTGGCAAAATGTGGGTTAGTTGCACAAAGTGTAGGGAAAAGAACAAGGATGGCATACCGTCATAATGTCAAGTCCCTAAAACACACCAATAACGCTGTCAGATCGCGCGAGACCACTCAGAAGTACCGACACAGACGCGTAGATTCGACAAAATGGCCGCCACAGCGGAAGGGATAGTTATTGCTAGATTTGTATCTACTAACATAACATAACATAACATTTCATCATGACACGCTCTGTGAGACGTGCGCTCGCGTGTGCCGCGCTTGTTAAGGCGCCTCTTTACAATCGGCGATCATAAACTTTCATCCTCTTTTCACCCCTTTTAGGATTATTTTTGAAACAAAAAGTAGCTTATGTCTTTCCCCAGGATGCCATTTATCTCCATGCCAAATTTTATCGAAATTCGTTCAGTGGTTTAGTTTAGTTTTTCAGGTAATCGTCTATGATTGCCGATTGTGAAGAGGCGCCATTATGTAATATTTAATGTCTTTGGGCATGCTCTAAGATGATCCTGTATTCTTTTCTATTCTTCTGTACTCCATTTACAATAAGATTAGAAATTTAAACAAACCTTTTTTACAGTCCGTTCAACCGATTTTGACTTCTATTGCATTGGTGGCGAGACAAATGGCAGCTGCAGTAAACAGTTGGTTTGTATTTGTAACCACTTTTTGGCTGTAATGCCATCCTTAAGCTTTCGGAATAGAAGTCAAAATCGGTTGAACGGACTGTAAAATAGGTTTGTTTAAATGTCTAATCTTATTCAATCAACATATAAAATGCTCGTGGATGTTGCATGAGAAAGCCATGCAGGCTATAAAACCTCTACAATACCTCGACCTATCTAAAATTTTAATTAAAACTTTTTAATTAATTAGGTTTAAGTTGTTAATTATGTACTCTATTATTATTAGATTCTCTTTTAAATAAAAATCAATTGCTTTTCGTTAGTCTCGCTAAAACTCAAAAATGGGTTGACCGGTACGAATATGTTTTTTGTTTTGTTCTCTTTATTGGAGTGGTTTAAAAGAAAAACAAAAAGAAAAAAAAAAAGGATTTGAAATTTTGACAAGACACTGTCTGACGGGTCAGCTAGTATAGATAAAAAAAACGAACTTGTCATTTATTACTTATTTGTTTTTATTTTATTTTTTTGTAACGAGCAATGTTAATCAAATCAAATCATTTATTATTTTGCAAACATGGGGGATAATGGTACATAGATGATCTTTTTTTTTTTTAATAAGGTTCTCCATATTTTACCGACACATGGGCATGCAAATAGTAGATACATGTATACAATTATTCTAAATTTAAATTATGTGGCATGTCATTAGAATTACATTAAAAAATAAATATGTATGTTAAGAAAAATGTCAGCCTAGTTACAATAATAAAAATAAATTATATAAGTATAAAAAAATAAAAAAAACTATTAGTAATGTCAAACGGAATAAAATCATTCAAACTAGAATAACAAATGTGTAAATTACAGTATCAGTAGGTATATCAATTAGTCAAAACAGTAGGCGTATAGAATAACAGTAGGTCAATCGTTCAGTGAAATACCATTAAGAAAATCGACAATTTTGTAATAACTTTTCATAATTAAAAATTTGTTTAGCGCCCTTTTAAATTGTAATAAAGTCAATTTTTTTATAACACTAGGTTCTCTATTATATATGCGTGGGGCAATACCAAAAAAACTTTTTTGCATTAATGCGGTTTTACATTTAACTTGACATAACTGATCACGCGGGTTCATTTCGTGTTGGTGCTGAATTCAGATTATTTCAACTCCAAGTTTCTTGACAATTCAAGATTGATTGATTTCCTTTAACCTAAGTAGTAATTAATGATGAATAAGATGAACTTAAAAAAGTCCTTAAAAATTAAAATTAGAAAAGTTAGTTGGCAGGTTCGAACCCGCAACCTAAAAAAAATCCTCGTTTCAAGGTACATGCACATCCCCAACTTATAATTCATCAGAGCAATCCGTTTAATTACAGATGACGTGGTTTCCCTGTAATGTGGTATTTATTTGAGGCTGTAATGGATGAGTCACTCGCTTGCAATTTATTATAAAGGCCCCAATGTTAAAATTGAGATTAAATAATATTTGTATGCAGCAATTGGTTGTATTGTGATCTTTTATGGAAGTATTTGCATAGGTATATTCAGCTGCATCAGGTAAAATAGTTGGGAAAAAAGCTAGATAGATTGATTTATTGCATAGGTATATTGACGTATTTTCTACAGTTTTAGTCACCAAATACATGACTTGGAAAAATCTACTTAAGCTGTTTATTTTTTATGGTTCCGGACTTTAAAAGGAAAAAAACGGAACACTTATAGGATCACTTCGTTGTGTGTCTGTCAAGACCCTTTTTCTCAGCAACGCGTGGAGGTATCAAGTTGAAATTAATATCAAATACGTAGGTCTATGGTCCCTTGGAGCTCTAAAAAATCATGCTTCTAAGTCAACGCAAAAAAAAAATACAGACATATGTGACATATTTTGATACTCGCAAGTAACTCAAATCCTATAGGGTACTTATCGTTAACCTAGAATCATGAAATTTGGCAAGAAGCAAGTTCTCACAGTAGGTACCAGTAAAGGAAAAAGTCCGAAAATAGTTCATTTGTAATTTTATCATTAAAAAAAATTTTTTTTTGGGTTACAAACTTAAATTTGCAGTTGGAGAATTGACCGTGAAAATGCGACCACCGACCAACCACCATGACCAACCACCGACCATGTGACCGTGCATATCAATGTATGGTAGAACATGTTTTTCAACTACAATATTAAGTTTATTTTTGGGATAAGTTCTATTCAACTACGGAACCCTTCATTGTACGTGATTCAAATGAATCTGTATCTTCTAGGAATTTCGTTATTGGCTTTTGAGATGGACATAATAAAAAAGGCAGTCTATAATTCTTCCGGGGTCGCGGGTAGTTCGACAGAGATACCGTGGCCCTGGCACGGGCAACTGAAGGAACACGGGTGGGTTTTAGTCAGTAAAAGTCTGACACGCCCTCCCGCTCTGGCCAGAGCGGGAGAAGTCATTTGATGATTTGCCATCCACAAAAAAAAAAAAGGTTCTCAGACTATGCCAAAGATTTTTCAGGACACGATAATGACGATAACAAACAATAAGTATTTTAATAAACATCATTCTCTTGCCCTTATAGTAAATGGGTCGTGGAGGTTAGATATGCCTATCTAACCTCCACGATCCATTGAATACCAGTATTTTACATGGAGCGATTGCCATCGCTCCATGTAAAATACTGGTATTCAGCTGCATCCGGTTAGACTGGAAGCGGATTCCAATATAGTTGAGAAAAGGCTAGGCAGATGATGATGATGATTCTCTTGCCCTTATCCAAATTTATTTGGGGTCAGCGCAACATGTCTTCTTCCATACTTCTCTATAAGTTGCAGCACATAAAAAACTCGTTCTTATTTTGAAGTTGATAAGGTCGCTAATGGTTCTGAAAGACGAACTTTCTTCTACAAGCAATCTAATGAGTTGATAACACTAACGCTATTCCCATCTTCAATACAAAACCATATTTCCACAATAAACTCAATCCTCCTAAAGCCATCGTTTACCATAACAATACAATAAACTCGAAATAAGACATACAAAACATTGAAATGTAAAGAAGATAGATGGCTGCCTCATTGTATAAGAAAGCTAAAAAGTATTCAATAATAAATCTCAGTTGGGAGATGTCGATCACAGATGTGTCCTGGAGGAGTGATATCGGCACTCTTTTTAATGCAAAATTGAAAGGAAATGTGAGAAAAAATTTCTTTGTTGAGGAAAAGACTGGCTATGGAATTTTTTGGGAGTTATACAATAAAGCATGTTAAGAATTAGTGATAAATAGAGATTTTTATTTCCAAAATACTCACAAATATAGAGTTATTATTGACCTCCTAGGCTGTGTCCTAAGGCCAGATTGTATCATGGGTACGTCCGTCAAATGGGGTTACTTTGATACTACGGGTTTAAAACTAATTTTATTCGGTGTGTGAATAAGGTTTCATACCGGTTACTGGGCATTTTTAAGGTAAGAAAAACTTATTATACCTCCAAAAATCTATACCTATAGATTTTTTCATAAGACGAAAGTTGTTATCAAAGTAAACCTGCAGTATAAAAGTAACCCCATTTTAATGTATTAATTACTAAGGGTGAATTTCACCAATGAAACTGGTCGCGTTCAGCATATCTATACTCCATTTGCAATAATATTAGACATTTAAACAAACCTTTTTTACAGTCCGTTCAACCGATTTTGACTTCTAGTGCGTTGGTGGCACGACAAATGGCAGCTTCAGTAAACAGTTGATATTGTAACCACTTTTTGCCATTCTTAAGCCTACGGAATAGAAGTCAAAATCCGTTGAACAGACTGTAAAAAAGGTTTGTTTCACAGTGCGAGCTAGCGTGCGAGTCGGCCTACCGAGTAGCTGAAGTGCAGCAACTCGCACTGTGTGACGTATACGATACTCGCACTTACGAGTTGTAAAGTAGCTCGCAGAGGAGTAACCTTAGGCTTAATTAGTTTGGCCTAGGCTAAACTGAGGATACGAAACGAGGCACTATAAAAAAAAAAGATATCAACACATCTTCTCCGGCGCCACGGAAAGTACAGCCTCTTCGCCCTTTCCACGTGGAGTCGGGGTAGGCTAACTCGGTTCTGGGACGCGTACCTATTTATCTACCGAGCGGCCGGCCATAGGTAATTATTCAAGGTCAAGCTCAGATAAACTACTGTAGCTTTATTATTCTGTGGCTAGGCTGTTAAACGGCTAATAAGCTAGTTGGCTGCGACATAACTATATAGCCTGCCTATGTTTATTTAGAATGTGTTTATTTGACACAAGCAACGATTCAATCAAGCCTAGGCCGAACTAGTTAAGCCTAAAGTATTTAGGCTAAACTAGATTGTCCTGGGCTAAACTAGTATATCCTGACACGCGTAGGATAAACCGGTTTGGCCTGGAATCGGGTTTGGCTGGTAACATATACAGGGTTACTGGTAACTCGACCACTTCCTTGCAGGACGTCATAGTAGGGTTCAAATACAACAAATTAAGCCACCAAATGTTCTACCGAAATTCAGTTTTTTTTTCGTAAATTTAATTTTTTCAGACAAAATTTACGAAAAATAAAATGTTTAATTAGTTATCTTTGCCAAATTTTAGGCATTTTTGAACTTTTAATTATTAGCGCAAAGGTCTGCTACTGCATCCTAACTTAAATTCCAGAATAGTCGCGCCGTAAATAATTTTAAATTGGATCTTTCATATAAAAACTAAAAATCTAAGTAACTCAAAAAGTATTGAATTTCGGTAGAACATTTGGTGGCTTAATTTGTTGCATTTTAACCCTACAATGACATCCTGCAAGGAAGTGGTCGAGTTACCAGTAACCCTGTATATACCTAAAGTGCGACATGGGAACTTTTGGCACCTGAATGACGTTGACAGCTTGGCGATGTTTGTACTTGTGAAACTGTCACAGAAACTGCATTCCAAAACAAGATGGCCGCAGTAGTTCCGCGCCAAAATAAACTTGTAGCGATGTACTCAATCTATGAGTATGACTCAAAATGAGATGGAAACAAAGACAATTATTTATGCAGCGTTTATTGCTCTTTACAAATAAAGATTTTATAGTTTAGCTGAAAAAATTACAAAACTAAATCTATGTTTGACTAACACAAAAAGAATTACCTAGGTCCTAGACCTAGGTAGTTCTTTTTTTGGTATGCTTCAGTAATTACTTAGTTTTAAAAAGTTTCAATTTAACACTCCCCCATTATAACCATGTTTGTTTTTACAAAAGACCAATATTCAAATGAATTACAACAAAGCTTCGTCAACAAATTGACTGGTGGATTCGCAAAGCAGCTCGAGAAATTCAAATTTTCTTTCGTTTTTTGCAATTTGTACGTCAGTGTCAGGTTGTGTTTTGATCAAGATATGATTCGCGACTATAACAAATATATACTCGTATTTACAAAATTATAACCATATCTCTAAGTTAGATTTGTTCTAAAATTTCATGATTTCTGAAATAAAACACAGAGAGATGTATTGATGATTCTTATGGTTTTATTTGTGTATCATATTTGTTATAGTCGCGATTCATATTTTGATTAAGATACAACCTGACACTGACGTGCAAATTGCAAAAAAAAACATAAGAACATTTGAATTTCGCAGGCTATCTCTTTGCGCATTCACCTTTATTAAATAATATTTAGTCTTCTAGAAAAACCTTTTTTTGAGCTGTCGTCTTCGGAGTTTTCAAAATACACATGATCAGACATCAGTATTAAACAACTTATACAAACGTTTTCTCTGACACACATCCTTATACTCTGGATCCCACCATTTCCGAAAACTTGACTTTACAACGCGAGTACCGTTCAAATTATTAAGTTTAGTGCACAGGTCACAAATCTGAGTCCTAGGATGTAATTGATAGTAGTAGTATTTCATCCAATCGAAGAAAAATTCGTACATCTCAGGGTTTTTGATAAGGTAGTCAAAGAGAGCTCCTAATTTCTTCATGTCGAAAGCTTGAGCGTCAATGTAGGAGCCGGGCGGTAGGAAACTGAAAGACAAAATCAAATGTCAATATTTCTATCTGATATATTGGGTGACTGTTAATTAGTGACCGATACTAAAACACATGATTATACTCATGATAACAAACAACTTTTACTATGGGAACAAACATGAAATCGCGAAAACAAAAATCTGCTGCTCCCTACATTTTGACGAGCTATGCGAACATGAATGTATGGGGCAGCTGATTTATCAAACTCATCAAACTCGTCAAAATGTACTGAACAGCTGATTTTTTTTTCACGATTTCAGGTTTGGTCCCATAGTAAAAGTTGTTCATAATGATGAGTACAATCTTCCATTTCAATTTGGCACATGTTTTAAATTTCATCCCGTATATTTCATATTTTCATCATTAATAAATTATTGATATACCACAGAAATCTTGATTTTTTGACTTGTTGCCAAATCAGTAGTTTGTACACGTCCGAACCATGGGCGGGCCGCTAGTACTTAAATGATAAGTTTGAATGTAGGCCTGGAAAAAACTGTAAGTAGATTTGTTGTCCATTTTCTATTTTGTTAACTATCTGGTAGCTGGTTGCTGAAAGGCCTACACTGAAGATACTGTTGGAGCTGCTGAAGATTGTAAGACTACGAGTATCATTGCATTGTATAGACTCAATCTCCTTTGTATTATATAATTGCATAGCACATGTGTGAGTACTATGTACATACTCTAAAGCTACCATTTACTGGGTACGTCTTTGTTTGACATGAATGTGCCCTGGCGGCTGAGAGTATGTGACGCTCACTCTAATGTCTCGCTGATGGTGGCGCGTGTTGGATCATTTAGCTAATCCATGCGTCAGGTTCGTGAACAAGCGCTGTCAGTGAAGGCTGGTCATACCTTAGCGGCCACGGCTTATTTTAATTTAATTTAAATATTTGAATTGTTTTTTTTTAAGGACGCTTTTAACGTTCTGCATCGTTCTCACATGTAAAATTTCAACATGAATGATGTAACCATTATTTTGTAACCATATCTTGATTTAAAAGAGTGTCCGTGGAGTTTCTTGCCCGTTCTTCTCCATAGGTACCTACTATGCTTTGGAATGGGCGCCTAGCTTCATCTTTTTGACTGACCGACCCCTTGACAATTCAAAAGTGCCTGTAATTGGTTTAACCCGTCGCGCGCCAATTAGCAGACACAATTGAAATTCTATTGTTATCTGTACACATGGTGTACAATCGACATTTTAAGAGTTAATTGAAATAAATGCTTTGAGTTTTGAGTTGAGTTTTTGACTGTCCTCACATACCTATTAACACTGTTATTTGAAAATATTGTAAAAGCCAATTATTTTTAAAAGAGTAGCCGTCGAGTTGCATGCCTGCTCTTCTCCATAGGAAACGACCAATTGGAACCGTGCACCTAGCTTCTGATGTATAAGTGCCCACGTAGATTTATGTGAAATAAAATATTTTGATTTTGATTGAATGTAACGTGTGAAATCAAGTAATCATTATTTTATTTCAATTGATGTAATCATTATTGTCTAATCATTAGAGTGACCAATAATCTTTATCTTCACTATCACTACGCAGTATAAAACAAAGTCGCTTCCCGCTTTCTGTCTGTCCCTATGTATGCTTAGATCTTTAAAACTACGCAACGGATTTCGATGCGGTTTTTATAATAGATAGAGTGATTCAAGAGGAAGGTTTTTAAGTATAATACAGCATAATATAATAGAGAAACACTGATAATTTTAGAAGTTTCTAATGTGATGTCGTAAATAAACACATTATTTTTGCCCAACGTGCTTTTCAGCGCGACAATGACCACGCAGGATCAAACTTTCAACGTTGCAGGCTTAGATTTGAAGCGTTGAGTATTTTTCATATGGCCGACTATATGTCGCTCTTTCAAGAATAACCTCTGAAGAAAACATGTTCGTATTGTCTAATGACAAAAAGCTGTGAACGCTGTATATAAAGACATTCTGTAGTATATTTAGTATCAGCATTGCACCCGCGCGAAGCCGGGGCGGGTTACATAGTATAAAATGAAGTCGCTTCGGCTGTCTATTCGCTTAGATCTTTTAAACTGCTCAACGGATTTTAATGCAGTTTTCAGTAATAGATAGAGTGATTCAAGAGGAAGGTTCTTAAGAAAAGAATAATTTGAAATGTTGCCGGGAAAATTAGGAAATTTCGGAAAACTGAAAGTACCTACATATTCTATGGGATTTTTTTTATGAATTATTAAAATTTGGGTAGGACAACGTCTGTCGGTTCAGCTAGTGCTAATAATAAATACAAATCTTTATCAAGATCAACTTATCGAGTAAACGGACTTTTAAGATGATTTTTTAAAGCTATAAAAAAGAAAAAATTCAATTAAACTTACTTTGAATAGTCAGCGGCTCCCAGAACAACAGGTATAGCTAAATGCGACATTGCAGTGACCATAACCTCCGTCACATAATCTTTAGCCAAATACTCCTCTAACACGATCTGGAAGAAATATTCCTTTTCCAACATCTTGTAACATTTTATGGCACTCCCTCCAGGGCATTTTTTCTGAGAGCATGGTCCATATATGTCTAATGTGTAATTGTATCCTTTCAACTCATTTCTTAGTTCCTTAATAAAATCTTCATGCCTCGATTTGAGTTTGCATTTAGTTAAAATCCAAGCGATTGCCTTCGTTTTTTGTCTGATTTTATTAGTTCGTTTTTTACTCTTCTTCATTTTCTTTACCCAGTTCATGTTGGTCTTCGGTCCAACGAGGGATTTGTTCGTGCTGTGGATTTCCAAAAATGGTTGCGGTATGTCAGAGTCTAATCTGTACGTCCAAGTCAAATTGAAGAAGTCTTCCAACTCATAATTACATAATGGATGTTTTTGTGGTGTTTCTGATGACCGGAATATGTACAGCTGTTCTGGGGACCTCGTCAGGTTGAGGTAGCTGACATCCATTTTGATAACATTGTCTATATCAAAAACGACTGCATCGTAGTCTTCATCGTTTGCAAGAGTTTCTTTATTGTAAGTTATATAGCAGTTTATATGTGGACATTTTTGATTGATAAACATTCTCTGGCCCGGCAAAAATTCTGTGGGTTTATGATATGATAAGTGTGATCTCTGAGTTTTAGTTTTTCCCCAAAACAGTATGTATTTTAAGTCTGTAGCGTACCTTTCATGTCGTCGGTGGTGGACGCGTGAGTACGTCAGTACATGCGGCAGTATCATGACCATTAAGGCGGTGATTCCGAATGTGAAACATATTGTAAACTTCATATAATTCTTCTTCAGTATCATTTCTTTCAAATGATATGAAATGGTGTACATTTTGTGTGTTTTGATCTTCATGACATTTATTCTTCAGGTTAGCACTTCTCACTGCTCTGTTCGTTCACCGACTGGCATGTAGACGTCGGATCTAAGTACTAAATAGTAATTTACTCCCTGTTTACAAGTAAGTTGACAGTTCTTGAATTTTCCAGCGAAAGAATGTCTTGTTTGATTTGTGTTTGCAATGCGCTTACGCAAATGAACTTGTAAACAACTTGTGGCGGTTTAGAAAGTAATGTAAACGACGTTGTTCTTGTTACAGTAATCTATCGTTTGGATATTGTTTTTTTTTTCACATTTGCGTTTGTTTGACATTCCTTAATTGTGTAGTGTTTTTAACCGACTTTTTTTTTAAAAAAGGAGGGGGTTCTCAATTCATCGCGAATATATATATTTTTTATGTATGTACATGTGATTTCTCCGTCAATTGTAGACCGATTTTGGAAAATTCTTTTTTTTTTGAAAGGGTGTGCTCTAGAGGTAGTCCTAATGTCACCAAGTCAGAATCTGATGAAGAGATCCCATGGAAATCGAGGGAAACCCTCAAATAAGGCAAACCTATAGTGATTTGGGTATTTTTTATAGTAACTCGTGCATTTGTTTCCAGAAAGCACTATTTGGTTAAGTGGAACTGATGAGGAAGACCACAGATGGCCGTCGGAACTACTCAATAATCCGTACTTATATCACGGGTTGCGATTCGATTACATTAATATGGTTGCTAAGCAATTTATGCTCGTCACAATGCATATGGTGTAGTGGAGCTGATGGTGCCTTCACCATCAGTTCCAGTTCTCCTGGTTCCTTACTAGGAGAACTCCTCAATAATTAACGTCCCTGTATCGGGAAAAGCAATATTTTGTAAAAGGTGATGAGTAGTTGACATTAGGCTATTGTAACTTAGATAATGACCCACTCAAAAGTGAAAAATATAAAACTATTTTACAAAAAAAATAACTTTAATTTCGGAAGTCGGTATCAAAAAACTAAAATACAGATTCAAAGACACCGACTTATGAAATTAAATTTCACTTTGTTGTATTTTTTTTGAAAGTCGGTTGTGTTTATTTTTTTGTAAAAAAGTTTTTTTGTTGTTCGCAGTTACGTCTAAATAATATGATATTTATTGACGAAAGAAACGTCTTTGTGTAGTAACCTAACTTATTGTTCAATTGGCAGTTCGTAAGGTTTGGTAAGGTTTGGTAAGGTTCGTAAAGTTTGATTCCCAGTCAGCAAATTGCTTCGCATTGGCTGTCTACTATTTCTGTTCTTACAAAAAAAAAACGTCTTGAATTTTAAAACAATAATGATATTAATTTCTCTTTCACAAACTCCAACAATGTGATTAAGGCAAAGCACACACCAAATTGAATATATGCACCTCAAGTTGTACTGTGTGTAATTTATGTGTTTAATTTCGCGATGTACTAGCGAAACTGGCATATGAAAAACTCGCTTACATTCGCTTAATTTATGGGTAAAAAATATTTTACGGGAAGCTTAATATTGTCGCTTACCACACTGGGTTCGGCAGTGCTTTAGTCGCTTGTATGATTTATTTGGCTCCGGAGTAATATATATCGAATTAGGGAGCGAGCGTTTTTTGTTTTGAAAGGACTTCCACTTAATTCAGGATGTGTTTTGTGTGTGTTTTGAATGTTGCAGTTTATAAGTTGGGATTTTTGTATTGTCGTGTTTGATATTTTTTGATAACAGACGCACGGTCGATCGAAGGTTAAACTATGCTTCCGCGATCGATTCGTGGATGGGTGACCATCCAGTATAGTAAAGTAGTCCCGGCTGTCATTCTTAGATCTTTGACAGTCGTTACGGATAGTCAGAAGCCCAAAAGTCTGACAACCAGACCAAGGGATATCGTAATACACACACATATCGTAACTGGGTTGTGGAGGTCAGATAAACAACTGCCTATCATTCCTTTACTTATCTCCCACATATGACGTAAGTGAATGTGATGACATTTATTTAACCAAAACTGTGGTGACGCAATTCTTTTTACAAAAAAAAAAAAAAAAATAACAGGCATCTAAACAAAACAAATGCCTCCAAACGACTCATATCATTAACAAAGGACACAAATTATTCAAAATGGCCAAATTAAAAAGGTATTGTGTATAATAGCTCGATCAACAGCGTTCATTACATAGAGCCTCTGAGTAAACCGCGGATTAAGTTCAACATGGCTCAAGTTTTGCTTATTTTCTGTTGTTACGCCTCAAATTGTCGACACTTGAGTACAGATTAGCTTCGTTACCCCGCGGCGGAGCGTACCTGCTGAAGGGAAGGGAGGAAAAATATCGATATAATTTTTATCGATAATTTTTTTGAACTGTAAACTTCTTTCTTTCTGAACAGTGGACGAAACTGCTCCGTCACACTCGGGTCGGTGGCCCTGAATCGGGTATACTCGGCTCTAATAGGTTGGTGACGCAGAATCACATATACTCGGTGCTGAATCGCGTATACTCGGCTCCAGTCGTCATCAGATTTTAAAATTAGGAAAAATTTTCACTTTTAACGTCTGACACCCTCTTTTTAGGATTCCGTACCTCAAAAGCAAAAAACAGATTCCTTATAGGATCACTTCTTTGTCCTCTCGTCTGTCTGTCAGTCTGTCAAGACCCTTTTTCTCAGGAACGCGTGGAGGTATCAAGTTGAAATTAATTTTAAATACGTAAGTCTATGGTTTCTTGGAGTTTTAAAATAATCAAGCTTCTAAGTGAACGCAATAAAAAAATACGGTCATTTATGCGACATATTTTGATACTCGCAAGTAAATCAAAATTAAAGGGTAATCCCGTTGACCTAGAATCGTGAAATTTGGCAAGAAGCAAAGTCTCACACACAGCGCAAGTAAATGAAAAAGTCCGAAAATGGTTAATTTGTAATTGTATCACATACATTTTTTTTTTGGGGTTACATAATTATCATGTTAAGTTTGTTTTTGGGATAAATTCTTTTCAACTACGGAACCCTTCATTGTGCGTGGTCCGACATGCACTTGGCCGTTTTTTTTTTTGTGTTACTGTAGTAGTAGTAGTAGTAGTAGTAGTAGCATCTTTATTCATAACAACATAATTGTGTCGAACAGATAGATAATTACAAATATATCCTTAAAACTAGATTAATTTAAATTCTAATATAAATAAAATCATTACATTGACATAATTATCACAATTACCAAGCAATATATATTAATAATAATAAAAGATTCTCATAATTTAAATAATAAAATAATGTCAAAATTATTATAATTGCAAATTCCTACACAAAATACATACAAATTAGAGATCACCTACTGAGTATAAACACTTTTCTAAAAGAAACGCTTTAAGACTGGCTTTAAAAGTACTGCTATACAATTCCTGTTTTAATGAAGTAGGCAATTTGTTATACAATTTTATTCCATTAATTTGAGAACAATGACTCACTACTTTGAGGTGGGGTGTTATATTTGACGACAGATCAAGTCTTCTCGTTTTCTCCCTTTTTATTCTTTCCTCGTGTGTTTCGATTTTGTTAATATTTTTAGCCAAGTTCATTAACAAAACCATTACATATAAACTAGGCACAGTCAAAATTTTTAATTTTATAAAATGCTCCCGACACGATTCTTCTTGTTTTATTCGTACCATAGTTCTAACGGCACGTTTTTGAGCAATAAAAGCTTTATCAATGTTATACTGGTAGCTACCTCCCCAGAAAAGTATACTAGACCGTAATTTAGATTCCACAAGGGCATAATAAACACTCTTCAGCTGTTCTAAGTCAATCACGACTCTTAAACTTCTTAAAACATAACAAGCCGAACTAATAGTGCTAACCAAGGATGACAGCTCGTGTTTCCAATTTAATAAGCTATCCATATAAACACCCAGAAATTTGACTACTTTCACAGTGTCGATTTTTTCTCCATTTAAGGTACTACAAATATTGTCGGTGGTTTTTGTTGTTGACTGAAATAGTATTACATTAGTTTTATTGGCATTGATTTTTAGACCATTTACAGTAAACCATTCATCAAAATATTTTAGTGTCTCATTAACCATAGAGTTAAGGTGGCTAATGCTACAATCTGAAACAATTGCATTCGTGTCATCCGCATAAATAGTCAATTTAATGTCAGGTATTTTATGAAGAATATACTTACTGTCGAGGTTTATATAAATGAACTTCGGTGTAGTGTGCTGTATTTTTGTGATTATGAATTTTGTAGTTATAAACATGTCTGAAGTAGTAATAAATAATATTTAGAAACAAACCTGTACCTCTGAATGTACTTGAGAATATTACACGCGGTAGTCGATATATTGTAACTAGTGGGCTCAGAAATCATTATACCGATAGTTTAGTTTAGCCGAGTGCCTCAACTATTACCTGAAGAGGCTCACGTTAGGCTGTTGGGTTAGTTAGTTAGTTGGAGAGCAGAAAGCTCTTGGACGTGCCTCGGCATGAAGGTTGCTCTATTTAGAGCTCTGAACTAATGACACAATAACTTCGAACGATCTTATTACAAAACGAGGTTTTTCTTTTGTCATGGTTTAAATCATCGAGCCAGTTTTTGTAATAAGAACCTAGCTGTGATAGAAATACAGTTCTTTATACAAAACTGACAACTTTGTCCGGGTACTAAGTTGTCAGTTTTGGAAAACTGACATGTTAATGTGTCGGAATAAAGTTCGAAATTAAAAAAAATGGTCTATGGTTTAAACCTGGGTTTGAAGATAAACCTTGTTTTGTAACAAGACGGATAGTGTTTAGCTGTACAGTAATATACAAGTAAATAAAATAATGGATTTCCTAGGAAAGCGGTTTGGTCAATTAATGACGGCCATCATGAAACTCTGTAATTTTCTCCAGTATGTATTTGGACAGCTGTTATTGTTTGATCGTTGTCGGCATTCTTAGGAAACCAAAGCCCAAGATGATAGCCATAATTTCAAGTTACAAAACCAAAACATCGACATCACCCCATCCCTACGTTTCCAAGTGGTCGCGTAGGAAGAGCGCGGAATAATGATTTCTTTGAGTCCCCACTGTTTGAAGTGCACGCCATTACTGGCTCTGATACGTTTGTGTTCTGCACTTAATAGCGGATCCCAATGCCGGCTATAATTGTTTTCCCTACCTTTGTACGGTGAAAAATCATGTTTACGACACTTTTTCGAGATGTTCATGGAGATTTTTATCTCTCAAATTATTGTTCGAGATGATGATAAAAATTTGAATGAGCACGAATAATGGATGGCTTTGGAATTATAATACCTTTTTGTGTCTGTGGAAGTTGTGAGGGACTTCTCTTTAGAAATAAGAGTGCGAGTATTTCTTGTTTGAATAAATGAAGAGGATTGTCAGGATTCTCCATCTTTCTTTAGATAACATACATAATCAGCCTATAATGTTCCCAATGCAAGGACACTGGCCTCCCCTCATCTTCATGAGACCAATATCGTAATCGAAAAAAAAATATCAGACGTCCCATCATTTGGGTCGAGTAGGTATTGAAGTTTTGTACGGGACAGCTGATATTTTTTCTCGATTACGATGTTGGTCCCATGGAGAAAGTTGTTCAGTTTGATGGTCTGTACCACACCCTTAAATTTGGCCACACCTTTCTAATACATCCTGTATATTTGTAATCACGTTCTCGAAAACGGCTCTAACGATTTCGATGGAAGTTGCAATATAGGGGCTTACGGGGGCGAGAAATCGATTTAGCTAGGTCTGTTAACTGGAAAAAAAGGGGTTTTCTCTATTTTCATCAGAGCAGAGCTCGGTCGCCCAGGAACTTAATATTAAACTATATACTACCATATTCTTTAGCTTATTTTTTGGCCAAAGAATCAGCATTGCCATAAAACAAGGCAATGATGCCAGCCTTTTTAGGTACTTTTCCAGTTGACAGCGATGCGGACGAATTTTTTGATGCCTATGCCCTTTCCTTTTTTATATATTTGTACATATTATTATTATTTTAAGCTTTTTAAGTTATGCAAAACCTTAAAAATAAATTTAGAAAACTTATACACTTATACAATATTAAACTTCCCTAAAATAAAGAAAGCTCGATGTTTTGTCAAGTCGTAAAAACGGAACGAAGCAGGGGCGGGTTGCTAATTAATAATAATTTTAAAAAATATTGACCTTGTACAACCTTTGCTATATTAAATTCTCAACTGAAACCTAACTTGAGTCAATAACCTCGGACAAATACGTGGTCTCATACTCCGTTCTTAGAATACAAACTAGTTCAGACTAACCCTGGTAGCCGATAAGACAAGCGGCAGAACAAATAAACAAATTCTTGGGTTAGTGCAAACACAGACGGGATATTGATCGGTAACGCACCGATAACTATAGGAGTTATTATAAGCCTGTCTAGCTCCACTGCAACACAAAAGCCTCTTCTCATATAATGAAGGTATAGTCAGGGAAATTAATTGAAAGTAAAATTTATTTATTTATTTATTAACTCATCATCACTATCATTACAGGATGTTCCTAATTCAATAGTGTGGCCATAATTACAGTTTTATTATTGGTATTTACCATAACATATTCTGTACATTGTGGTTTTTGTGAACTCACTCAGAGATCAGGTAAAGAGATCTATGCTATCTGCTACGTCATTGAGTACACGCAAGGTACGCGTTATAGGGGCTTTACGCAGTAGATTGGTTCTACTACTGGGCACCGCCAATAGACGTGGCCGTCGTCTTCGCAATACATAATTGTCGGGCACACACAGGTTTATTTCTTTTAATATACCTGGGTTTGAAGTCTTGCCACGCAATAATTTAAAAATATAGGTAGCAAGAGCTATGTCCCTCCTTGTTTCCAATTTATTGTATCCCACCATGCCTATAACAAAAAATAAAATGACAATTACGTCAATTTGCCGTGTTATAGACAACAACTGTCAAATAATGACGGTTGTTATTTGATTGTTTAATCTGTACCGGCTGAATTGTGGTACGTCTTCATAGAAAACTGCCGAAATGACGCGCTTCGAAATCTCAGTGTATACCAGTAGGCAACAGTTCGAGTGCGCGGCCATAGATAATCGATTCAAGGTCACTGCCCTAAGTAGATATTCAATTTGCGTAACAATCATGACTGCGCGATTTCTTACCTACCAGTGCTAGCGATATTACCAGCACCCTAATTGCGTAACATTATCAATCGGAGTTGGTTTCATTTTGACAGTTCAACAACATTCATTGCGTTTTTTACGTTGTCAAGCAGACAAATTTTTCATACATATGACGCAATGGATTAGCAATTTGTTTCAATATGATTCAAATTCCGATCCGATCGATAGTCAATCATCTGCCTAGCCTTTTCCCAACTATGTTGGGGTCGGCTTCCAGTCTAACCGGATGCAGCTGAATACCATTATTTTATACTAGCTTTTGCTTGCGGCTTCGCTCGCGTGGATGTCGGAAAATATTCCACATGAACGTACTACCGGGAAATCCTTCCTTATTCCTTGTCTACATTATAAAGGGAACCTCTGTGCAAAATTTCAGCTTTCTAGGTTCATGGGTTTGGGCTGGGCGTTGATGAGTCAGTCAATCAATCAGTCAGTCAGTCAGGACTTCTCTTTTTACTTATAAGAAGAAGAAGGTGGAGCGACTGCCTATCTGACCTCCACAACCCAATTACTGGGTAATACGTTACCCTTTGGTAAGACTGTTTGTCAGACTTTCGGCCTTCTGACGCCCCGTAACGACTGTCAAAGATCCACGAATGACAGCCGTGACCAACGGCTTAACGTGCTTTCCGCGGCACGGAGGAGTCTCGGTATGTAAAGATGGTCACCCATCCACGGACCCGGCAAGCACAGCTAAAACTGATGGATCGACCTGTACGGCTGTTATTATTTAGCCACGAGCTACTCCGATCTGATCGATAGTGTGTTACGCAATTAGGGTGCAGTTCAGCCAACTTCTCTATACCTACTCCATTTGACACTCGAATCGCTTAGGCCGATCTTCGCTATATGTATTTTAATCTGCACTTGTAATAATTGTATTGTATACTTTATTTTGTTATGTTATGTTGTGTTATGTGGTCGTTATTATTTTTTGGAAAAGTGTTTATTTGATGTCGTTTCACGTCTAATGTAGCTTACTTATAGACATCTAAAAGATGTATCTATATCTGCTGGTTTGCGTGTCGCTTGACCTAACTAATTGGTGGATGTCAACCTTCTCGCTTTTTGTTATAATTTTCTGCCAATTTTTGATTTTAGGAAATACTTTTAAATATATAATTTATTTTCTTGATTACTTTCTCGTCTTTGTTAATACGACAGAGTATTTCTTGGAATAATCCCACCATCTTCTTCACGATCATTTCCCCTTTTCGGCTTTAGAGTAGGGGTGATGAAATAAAATATTTTAATATTATTTGAATCACCATACTTAAAAACTTTTTTACAAAAAAATACAACCGACTTCCAAAAACAACACTAAAGTCCGAAATTAAAGTGAAAAATAACTTTAATTTTGTAAGTCGGTGTCTGGTTAAATGTATTTTCGTTTTTTGCCACCGGCTTCCCGAAATTAAAGTTATTTTTCACTTTAATTTCGGACTTTAGTGTTGTTTTTGGAAGTCGGTTGTTTTTTGTTTTGGAAAAAAGTTTTTATTTTTCACTTTTTAGTTGTGGTACCTACCGCAAAGAAATTCTAATACCACTACCTGCAAAACAAACTAGAACATCATCCATATAAAAGTAGGGAGAAAATACGTATTATTGAAGCCAACTCAAAAACTACCCAAGCAAAGTTAATCAATTTTATATGGGACCAACTTTGATGTATACCCTTTCGAATCAATTTTTTTTTTTCAAATCGGACGACTCTGTAAAAAGTTATGCGTGGTCATACATAAAAAAATTAAAAAAATATACGTGTCGAATTGAGAACCTTCTCCTTTTTTTTCGTCGGTTAAAAATTAAAAAATCTCTCGCTTTATAAACTATTAAAACTGATAGTACCAATAACCACACAATATAATCCTCCCTTTTATGATGAGTGAACTTTACATCCTGTTCCTCATGCCTCTAAACATCTCTCTAAGTTAGATTTCTAAGTAACAACCGCCGTACGGGTCGGTCCGTCAGGTTAAGCTACGCTTGCCGGGATTATTCCGTGGATGGCTGACCATCTTTACATACCTAGACTACTCCGTTCCTCGGAAAGCACGTTAAGCCGTTCGTGGCCGTCCCGGCTGTCATTCGTGGATCTTTGACAGTCGTTACGGGTCGTCAGAAGCCCGAAAGTCTGACAACCAGTCTTACCAAGGGGTATTGTATTACCCAGTTACTGGGTTGTGGAGGTCAGATAGGCAGTCGCTACATATAAAATACTGGTATTCA
Organism: Cosmia pyralina; assembly: GCA_946251885.1. Taxonomy (NCBI): domain Eukaryota; kingdom Metazoa; phylum Arthropoda; class Insecta; order Lepidoptera; family Noctuidae; genus Cosmia; species Cosmia pyralina. The sequence continues at coordinate 14,450,118 of OX276342.1, read as the reverse complement.
GCTGCATCCGGTTAGACTGGAAGCCGACCCCAACATAGTTGGGAAAAGGCTGGGCAGATTGAGTACCTATAACCACACAAATTCATTGTCTCCTCAATCGATTCTCAGTCCATACTAAGCTAGATTCGTTTGATTCCGTACGAATGTCAGCACAAAGTGAGACAAACTCAATCAAATCTAGGTGGCGTAAAGAAAAAGTGGTGAAGTGCAAACTGGATTGTCACAGTTTCAATTCCATTTGGGCGAGTCGACCGCGACCGGCGGGAGATGGGACCGTGTTGTTAAGGCTTAGGTTTGCGTGGCAAGCGGGAGCGATTCGTTTTTTTTTTTAAGGCAGTTTAGAATATTTACTGATAAGTGGTTATAGGTATGTATACAACGTGTCATTTGTATACTCGTCAAATTTCAGGGTGTGATACAGAACATCAAACCGAACAACTTTCTCCATGGGACCAACATCGTAATGGCGAAAAAATGTTGAACAGTCCCATAGAAAACTTCAATACCTACTCAACGCAAATGTATGGGACGGCTGATTATTTTTTCGCGAATTACGATGTTGGTGCCATGGAAAAAGTTGTTCGGTTTAATGGTCTATACAACACCCTTAAATTTGACGAGGATGCAAAACGACACGGTGTATATGTAGGTATTTGTAATCGGGATCAATAAATCTGTTAACATTAAGCAAAGAGGCAGAGAGAGAGAGAGAGAGAGAGAGAGAGAGAGAGAGAGAGAGAGAGAGAGAGAGTTTTTGTTGCTTTAAGTAAGTCATATAATTATTTTTAGTGGTAATAAATTGATATCCATCACAACTGTGGAGTTTGACTAGCTAATTTATTTTGACCCTGGGCGACAAACTGATCCGACTGTGGTGTGCACAAAAGAAGAATTGGGTTAAGAAGAATTGAGAAAAGATGATCACATAATATTTTGACTTTGGCCAGGTATCGAACTGAAATTCTCGTTGGGCCATCATGAAGATTTTTTTCCGTTCATTTACTGCTTATGACAAAAATTTGCGTTGAGAGAATGCGCTTAGGTAGCCCACGAAATTCAAATTTTATTACGTTTTCTGCAATTTGCAGGTCAGTGTAAGATTGTATGTTGATTAAAATATGATTTGCGCCCGTAACTAATATGGCTTTACAGAATTATAATCATTAGAATCAGCAATACAACTCCATAAGTTAGAATTGACCGCATCCCCCTTATGTAATTTTATTAGCCTTATCTGTGTCAGAGTATTCACAAGTGTAAATCACAGTAAACAGTGAGGTCCACATTTTCACGTCGGGATTCAGTCGTTTTCAGTGATTTAACACCTAATTAGCGGTCTGTGGGTAGATGAGCGGTGTAAGTGTATCTTATTTATGGATGAACGGTGTAAGTATGTCTTATTTATGGATGAGTTAAGTTTATAAGTTCACTTAGTGGGTTTGTGCTATCTTGTGGGTGGCTCTAGAGTTTTGAGTACTTGCTTAAGTTGTATTTTGGGTGGGTAAGTAATAACAGCCGCACTGGTCCATCTTGCCGGAGTTGGTCCGTGGATGGGTGATCATCTTTACACACCGAGATTCCTCCGTGCCTCGGAAAGTACGTTAAGCCGTTGGTCCCGGCTGTCATTCGTGGATCTTTGACAGTCGTTACGGATCGTCAGTGGCCCGAAAGTCTGACAGCCAGTCTTACCAAAGGGTATCGTATATACCCAGTTACTGGTGGAGGTCAGATAGGCAGTCGCTTCATGTAAAATACTGGTATTCAGCTGCATGACTGGCTAGACTGGAAGCCGACCTCAGCATAGTTGGGAAAAGGCTAGCTAGATTGATTGATACAACTCGTAAGAGAATGAATGGATGGCCTGAAAGTTTGTTCATAATCGTTTACTTCTACTATTTACTAGTACTTTTTGATTATTACTACTTTTAAAATTGATTTCAGTTATTTTGAAGAGTGGCAATTTGACCGAAAATACAGGGGAGTCCCACGACTTTGCCACATGGCGGGAAAGTACCTTAAATACTTATAGATAGAAAAATTTACTGAATGAAAACTTGACGAACTGCATTCAAAGAATCTTAAATAATCGCCTGTCAGAACCGAAAATCGAACCCGCTAATTGTGAAAAAAAAACCGTAACTTTTACTGTACACATTTACACAACACCTAACACTTGCAAGACATTGAAAACACAGACGAAGTAGTATTAAATTCACTAAAACAAAATAGTAGACGTTTGAAAATGGAACACATTATTTTTTATAGAATCAGCCAGCCGCTACTTGACGCTAAGGTCTGGCCGTAACATTAAAATATAAATTTACTTAAAAAAAATTAAAAACCGACTTCAAAACCAAAAACAAATAAAATAAATTTCATAAAACACTTAACAGCTTCTGAAGTCGGTGTCAAGCTAAAGTACATTGAAGAATCGTAGACACCGACTCCAGAAGCTGTTAAGTGTTTTATGAAAGTTATTTTATTTGTTTTTGGTTTTGAAGTCGGTTTATACTTTTTTTAAAGTAAATTTATTTTTACATTTTAGTTGAATATACAATTACATAAGTAAGCCCAAGACGAACGAAAAGAAGAATCATCAAAATCGGCTTAGTAATGCCGGAGATACAGTACATTTATGCATATAACTTCGTACATAAGAATAATTACATAATGTATTATATACTAAAACCATTCTGAAAGTATGTAGATTACGATAGTGAAATAATCATCAAAATTGGTTAATACGTTTTTGAGAAAATCGCGGACAAACAAACATACATACATACGGGTCGAATACAGAACCTCCTTTTTTGATGTCGGTTAAAAATGAAGCCTTCATACAGTAAATTTTTCTACATACAGTACGGTACTTTCCAACCATGTGGCAAAGTCGTGGGACGCCCTGTATAATTTATTTAAAAATTATTTATTTTAAGAAAAAACAGCATAACGTAGAATAAAGTAATAATTTGCTGCGTTGCCAAGAACTAGATGAAAAAAATTGTGAATTGGTGTATATTGATTTAAAAGACCATCTTGGACACTAATCTCTTGGTCTTTATGATTTGATTTTGTATGATCTGACCAAGATAATGATCAGTCTGGACTTTAAAAGAGACTGTGACCTCTGAGTTTGTTTCTGTTTACAAACCGACCTCATAATAGTTTTAATGTTGTTTTTTCACGTGTAGGGTACAAGAACAAGTACCCAATTTACAAGAATGAGAATGATTTATCGTTGTCAGGTTTCTCATACTGGAATGGAGGGCTATTTATGTACTTACCTATCCTCAATTCTTCACTAGAGTGTGCCATACGTTTTTTAACTTACTTTAAAAAACGAGGAGCTTACTATGGTTGTCTGTATGCTTTTTTTTAAATAATACATCGATATTTTTGTCAATTGTGGACCGATTTTGAAAATTCTTTTAACATTTGGTAAATGAAACATGCGCGGTGGTTCCAATAGGTACATTTTTATTAACTTTGCTGGGGATTTTTTTGAGTTAGCTTCGATAATCGTATTTGTGTATATTGATGATGTTATAATGCCTACTGAAAGTCAGTCACAGTTGTTTAAAAAATTCGTATACTATTGCTATAATAGTATACGAATTTTTTACAAAAAAAAAGCAAATGAATAAATGAATTATTGTTATTAGCAAATTGATAATATGTTGTGGTTAACTATTATTTGTAATTAGCCTGTAAGCCTTCCTAAGAGTAATACAAATAAATTAAAATAATATAATAAAAAAAAAACAACCTACTTCCAAAAAAACACTACGAAAAAAAAACTTTAATTTCGGAAGTCGGTGGCATAAAACACCTGCTTTATAACCACAAAGAACTACACTAGATCCAAAAACACCTACTTCCCATATTTTAATTTATAAAAATTATTATATTATTATTATTTTTATATTTGTTTTATTTTTTTTTTATTTCTTTAGAAAGAAAGAAAGAAAAGAAAAAAAAATATTTTATTTGGGACACGCACAGGAAAAATTTAAGAAAGAAATTAAAGTTATTTTTCACTTTATATTGTTGTTTTAGGAAGTCGATTCGTCGTATTTTTTTTGTTTAACACAAGCAAGCTTATCTAGGAGCTATATAGCCCGCTAAGTGAGTTGTTCGAGCAATAAACGGTGTATGCAGTGCATTACGCCGTCAATGAACGGTAACTCAGTTGTGACGCGATGGGAAGCCACGCTGTAGCGTCAGCAGAAAAAAACGTGATTGATAAATAAAATTAGTTTTTTTTGTTTGTCATTAGACAGATTAGAGAAAGTTCTAAAGTGGCGTCAGTTACAGAAATGTTGAAAGGGAATTGTTTGTCTTGATATGGGCATATGATGAGAGGTGATGAAATGTATGTAACTAAAAGAATGACGAATAAAATTGTTGATGGATGGAGAGGGAGAGGAACGCCAAAAAAAAGACGGATGGATTGTGTAAAGGATGGTATAAAAGAGAAAGGAGTGAATCATAGAGTGACAGGAGAGAATGGAAAACAAAGTATTGCACCAACCCCAAGTAACATGGGACTAGGGCAGGAGGAAGAAGAGTTTTTTTAGGTATTTTGGGATTACTTCGAGGTCACCACTTTAGGTATTAGGTGTTTCAAGTAAAAAGGCGAATATCGATCTGTATGGTTTATTAAAAAGCGCCGCTTATACAGGGTTAGTTTTCAATGACCAGCCTTATTTTCACAGGGCGTTCTACCCGTGAATATGAACAACTTTTACTATGGGACCAACTTTAAAGTCACGAAAAAAAAACAGCTGTTTCATACAAAAGTTCAATACCTACTCGGCCAAAATGTATGAAACAGCTGATATTTTTTTCGTGATTTCAAAGTTGGTCCCATAGTGAAAGTTGTTCATAATCATGGGTAGAACACCCTGTGAAAATTTGGCTGCTCATTGAAAACTAACCCTGTATAGGGTGACTGGTAATTAGTGACCGATACTTAAACATATGATTATACTCATGATAACAAACAATTTTACTATGCGACCAAACCTGAAATCGAGAAAAAAAAAATCAGCTGTCCCATACATTCTTGTTCGCATAACTCGTCAAAATGTAGGGAGCAGCAGACTTTTTTTTCGTGATTTCAGGTTTGGTCCCATAGTAAAAGTTGTTTGTAATCATGAGTATAATCATATGTTTAAGTATCGGTCACTAATTACCAGTCACCCTATATACAGTACCAGTCAATAGGAATCAAAATAAATATGGTACCTACATTAATAAACTTAAAACTAACACAATTTCGTAATGTCGGTAGTTTGTGCCGCGCTCCCTTCGTTGTTCAAGCTTGATGATACAGCCGGCCAGTCTGCATTCCTTTCACCTCGGCTAGCTTGACGAACACCCGTATGCGTTCCTAATTTGTATGTCTAGCCCTCAGGTTAGGTGGAGTGATGATCGCAGCAGATCAGCTGGTAGCAGCTGGATGAGAGTAGTCGAGGTTTGAATTAGCTGGCGTGCGATTGGAGAAGCATATGTTTGGCACTGAACTGCTACAGGCTATGATGTGTAGATATGGCTAGATGTGAGAACATGGACGAAGCAAAAGTAGTAAGTTTTAGAGTACTGCCCTGGTATACTGTAGTTTCTGTTCAGCATAATCAGCCTATGATGTTCCCACTGCTGGGACACAGGCCTCCTCTCAGTGAGAGGGAGTGGGCTGTAATCCACCACGCGGGCCTAGTGCGGGTTGCTGGATGTCACATGTCTTCGAATTTTTGGTTCTAGGACATGCCGGTTTCCTCAAGTTTTCTTTCACCGTTTTGAGAGCAGTGGCGATGAAATAATTTACACAAAGTAAAGCGCCTGTCTGGGTTCAAACTTATGACCTACAACTGTTTGAAAAAAAAAAAACATCGAGAGATATTTAAAAATTACTTACTTATTTTGTCAACCCTATCACTCGCGGGCCACTTCGCCCCGTCGCCAAGATACAATGAAATTACCGAGACGGCTTTTTAGCGGGCCTCACGCTATAATTCATAAACTGTCGTATGACCGCTTGTTTTGCTGTCGCTACTAGTTTGCGTTATGTTTCCAAGTTGGGTCTGCTTTTAACTTCATCCCTATTGTTTTGAAGGGTAGTTGATGCAGTTATTGGGGCTTTTTGTATTAGGATTGGATCCTAGCTCGGGAGTGAAAGCTTTTGTGATTAATTTTGGGTGAAGGAAGTGGTTTTGCTTACTAAGTGTTTATAGAAAACTTTTTCCTGCGGCTTCACTCGCTTCTTAAGGGAACTTATGCATATTGGAAAAAAAAAAATCAAAGAGTAGCCCTGTTTCACCAACAACGTTTGAGCTCCTATCCTAATTAAGTTCAGGACCTTAATCGAAGGTGGTGATAATTTCATACAAATTTTGTTTCATTTTTGAATTTAATCAATAAGTAGTGGCTATTCGGATATCGTGAAATAGGCTCTAGAATTGACAACACTTGTCTTCAAATTAATTTCAACAAGTACTTTTTCTTGAATTTTTTTTTGCACACGATTCCTAATGGAGGAGAAAATCTAACCATTTATTAGGCTTCTGTACCTCAAGGGTAAAACGAGACCCTATTACTAAGACTCCGTTGTCCGTCCGTCTGTCTGTCCGTCTGTCACCAGGCTTTATGTCATGAACCGTGATAGTTAGGCAGTTGAAATTTTCACAGATGATGTATTTCTGTTGCCGCTATAACAGCAAATACTAAAAAACAGAATAAAATAAATATTTAAGGGGGCTCCCATACGACAAACGTGTTTTTTTTTTGCCGTTTTTATAGATAATGCTATGGAACCTTTCGTGCGCGAGTCCGACTCGCACTTGGCCGGTTTTTTACTATGATCAAGGCTTCTGGGTTAGGTTATACTTTTACCATATTCAACTAACTGTAGAGAAAATACCATTTAACCTAATACAAAAATAATTTACTTACTCCTTTCGCTAACTGCATCACATATTCAAACCCTGAACATCAAAAGAACTTTAAAAACATGTTAAAGTGCTGTAATGCAACCAACTCGCTGGAGACAAGTGGCGACGGCCGCCGGAAGTTCACCCGCAAACAATATGGCCGCCGGCCACTTCCGGCCGCGGAGTTTCCGCCTTCGGGCCACAAGCGACATTAATAACTTTTTAAAATGCGTAACGTTGTTTAAAAATAGAAATCTGTTGTCATTGGCTGGGTTTAACTTTTGAATTCTGTTGTTTGTTTGGGCGTTAACTTAAGTTAAGCTAGTTAAGGTAGATTAAGTTATGGTTTGGGTGGGATTAGTTTATAGGTAAGTTAAGTAAGTACTGATTTGTACAGTCGGTGAGAAAAGTCCGCTGATTGTTTTGGAATTGTCATTGTTTAATACTATCACAGAACATCATCATTTACCTAGTCTTTTCCCAACGATGTTGGGGTTGGCTTCCAGTCTAACTGGATGCAGCTGAATATGTACTAGTATTTTATATGGAATGAACAGCTACTGGGTCTGACAATACTGGTTGTCAGAGTTTCGAGCTTCTAACCACCCGTAACATTGTCAAAGATCCACGAATGACAGCCGGGACCAACAGCTTAACGTGCTTTCCGAGGCACGGAGGGGTCTTGGGATGTAATATGGTCACCCATCCATAGGCCAACCGCGGCAACCGTAGCTTAACTTGATCGATCGCTCCATGCGGCTGTTATTACTTATTCCTCAACACATTACAATATAATAAATAATAACTGCAACAACATTAACCAGTATCACAGACGATAACGCATAGCTACGCCGTAGCAGTCGTAGCGCTACGATGCTACGGCGTAGCGAGTTCCGGAGGAAAGAGGGGGTCGTAGACAGGCGGACACATCCGTCCTACGGACATATGTATCGGTGGCGTTTCCTCCCTGAATGTTTCATGGCTAATCTACTATCTGAGGAAGACGGTGTAGTGTATGTATGGTGTATTTATAGGTTTATACATTATACAGTATGGAAGATGGTTTGCGGAACGATGGTAGTTTTTTTCTTGGGTTTATATACAGGGTGTTAGGTTAAACGAGGGACATACTTTAACGGAGAGTAGTACTCATGAAAATGAAAATGTTTTACCATGGAACTAACCCTTTTTTTTTTTTTGTGGATGGGAAATCATCAAATGACTTCTCCCGCTCTGGGCAGAGCGGGAGGGCGTGTCAGACTTTTACTGACTAAAACCCACCCATGAACTCAAACTCAAACTCAAACTCAAAGCATTTATTTCAAATAAACCAATTACAGGCACTTTTGAATTGTCAATGGGTCGGTCAGTCAGAAAGATGAAGCTAGTTGCCCATTCCAAAGCGTAGTAGATCCCTATGGAGAAGAACGGGCAAGAAACTCCACGGACACTCTTTTAAATCATAATATTTTTACAAAATATTGGTTACATCGTTCAAGTTGAAAATATACATGTGAGAACAATGTAGAAAGACGTGCACGTTAAAAAGCGTCCGTAATAAAAAGATAATAACTAAAACAACTAAATTAAATATTAAAATTAAAAATAAGCCATGGCAGCTAAGAGACGACCAGTCCCAACTGACGGCGCCCGTTCACGAACATGACGCATGGATCAGCACCATTTAGCTCAACCATTTTGAAGGGAACTTAATGATCCAACACACACGCCACCATCAGCGAGACATTTGAGTGAGCATGACATACTCTCAACCGCCAGGGCACACTCAAGTCAGTGAAAGACGTACACAGTAAAAGGTAGCTTAATAGTAGCTACATAGTGCTCACACGTGCATGTTCCTTCAGCTGCCCGTGCCAGGGCCACGGTATCTCTTTCGAACTACCTGCGACCCCGGCGGCATCGGCCCAATTGACCCCGTCACTGCTGACATCTCTATAACTAACCCTGAAATATGAAAAAAAAAATCAGCTGTCTCGTACATTTTGATCACGTAGGTTTCGCACTTTGTAGAGAACAGCTGATTTTTTTCTTCACATTTCAGGGTTAGTTCCATGGTAAAAGTTGTTTATTTTCATGAGTACTAGACTCCGTTAAAGTATGTCCCTCGTTTAACCTAACACCATGTATATAGCGAAGAACTGGTCGCCTGTGGCGATAAAAAGCTAAGTAAAAAAATCGCTATATTACTTATGAGTTTTTTTATCACTTTCTAACCATTCAACTCAGCCAATCGCAGTCCACTGCTGGACATAGGCCTCTCCAAGGTTGCGCCACAACACCCTGTCCTCCGCCTTCCGCATCCAGTCTGCCCCAGCCACTTTCTTCAGGTCATCGGTCCATCTAGTTACGGGGCGTCCCACACTACGCTTACCGATACGCGGTCTCCACTCTAGGACTCGTCTGCTCCACCGGCCATCGGTCCTTCGACAAACATGGCCAGCCCACTGCCACTTCAGTTTGCTTACTTTGAAAGCTATGTCAGTTACTCCGGTTCTTTTCCGGATAACTTCATAATCATTTTCTAACCATTGTATTTTAGCATTTGACTCTTACACAATTGTCTTGTCTTTCACGGTAATTACAACTCCGTAATTAGGACTTAATAAAATTTTAAAAGGGATTTAATATTGCTACTTGATTGTGAAAAGTTTTGGATAACATCGTTACCCCAAATGCGATTTTTCGCAAAAATAGGAGTTTTTAATTGATTCTCGCCTTTGAATAGAGATATTCTTTTTATGGATATTTTTGCATCATTGTATTATTTTCATGTCAGAGGAATAAATCAAACCATCAATTCTGATAAACATTTTATTATTTAACTCATAAAGACAACACAGGCATCTAAACTACTACATTTAATTCCTTAAGTACATTACAGTTACTTATAGTAATCGTATAGTTATTAATATATTTTTTACCAAAAGTTAACAAAACACATTTATTTTAAACCTATTTTTAGCTTTTTTATTTACCGGAGTTTTGATATAAACAGTATTTTAATTTATAATTTGCCAATTTCTATGTCTACTGTCTAATTATACATGTATACCAATCTAATCATAAGCCTTTTTGTAATTGTATATGTTACATTTAAAGCGCAAAAAAAAATAATTATACATCATGAAAAAGTATATTAGCTATTTTCAGGCTATATTTTATAGTTATGTGGGCTATAAAAACCCGAGCTGAGATTTTAACCCTTTTTTCTACCATCAAGTATAAAGTGATTGCGTTTATATAATATTTTGTATATTAAATGCCGCATATCCTACATATATTATAAGCCTTACAGTCGTATATTTTGCGATAAATACACTTAACAGTGTGGACGAATTATGATACTTCATTTCAATTATAAATTGAAAACAAAAAAATGTTATATACATTCCTATATACATTTATATTTCTACACATAACCTCTTTATATTTATAATACAGGGTAATAGTCAAGATATATTAGGATTACAAAGCTTTGTATTATTTTGTATATATTGCTTAAAATTTTAACAGTAGGTATTCTGGGAAATATTGTCTACACAATTGACGATTTATAATTATTATTTTAGGACTAATTTATTATAATTTTTTTCATTTATTTATCTTCACACACGCTTGAAATTTTGACAGTTCCAGAAATGTTTGTTACTAAAATGTATGTAGACGAATTGTTGACATTTATTTGACTTAATAGTAATAATATTCTCTACTCTGCTTATTTGTAACGATACACATGGCTACATAGTTTCATAAATATCTAAGTAGAAAACAGGTTCGCTTGATTAGTACAGTTAATTTACTTGATCTAACATTTAAGCGAACGAGGCGACTCGAATGCCTCGTTAGAAGTCTCTGCTTTATCGAGAGCAATAATTGCACAGAGTTGCTTAATGTGAGACGCAGTATCTAAGTTTACTTTTTTATAAAATCCTCAAATGAATAGCCAAATATGCTTAGTACATATATGCAGTGCGGTATTTTTTATTTACATGAGCAATATAATAAATCAATTCGTGATGTGAGGGCCTATTATTTACTAATATATAATATGTATGCTAAGCGACTACTGTCAGAATGCTTAAGGTTACCTTTGGAACTTTGTATCTAAGTTATATATTTCTAACAAACTATGATTGTATGCTATGATTATATATTTTTATATTTACAAAAGAATATAAAACATTCAATATTTACTTGTTATTATAATTTTGGAACTTTTGTTTTTGTACTGAACCGAATTTAACTGCAGTAGTTGAATATTGCATTTATTTTATTCTAGAATGCCTTATAAAAGTAACGAATTTTATATTCCAATTTTTGCTGTTCATCCATATTGATTTGATGAAAAGCTGTGTTCCTCGATTTCAGTAATGAAGAGAAAAAAAAATGCAAAACAGGTGCAAGAAAGGTGTTATTTATTTTAATTGTGCGCAAGAGACAGGTCATCAACGCTTCTGTACCGCAAGCTGTGCTCCTTGGGCCATTGGGTTGCTGTAAAATGAAATATAATTATTTCAATCATTCATCTCAGACAAAAAAATACCTTTTCATGATTTTTCAATTCTGAGTTTGAAAATACCTTCCTTTTATTACTGCTTAAGTAAAAACCGAAAAACGAACAATGACGTCACTGAAAAGGCTTTTAGACATATTTACATAGACTCTCATTCCATTTATCTATGTAGTTATAAGACATAATAGTATGTCATCAGAATGACTAACGTCAATGATATAGTTTGGTAAATTTTGGCGTTTACATCTGTTTGTAATAGCACGAATTTCAAAGATGTTTCATAGACAACATAATTAGAAGAAAAAAAACTCTAACTCTTGTTGTAAAATAAATAAAATTACCTGGTTTCATTACTCGCACTGGCTTCGTTAAGTAAACTTGTAGGAGGCAAACTGGTACTTGTTGTTGTTGTTGAAATACCCACTAGATATTCTGACGTTTGAGACAACTCTAAGGCTAAATAATAAAAAAAAAACAAAAGATATCAAAAAAAAAAAAATCATGCATAGCAAGGCAACTTGACTACAGATAATCACATTGCAGCAAAATTAGTAATAAAGCTTGCTCAAGTCACATTTTTACTACCACAAAATATCACGTAGGTACCTAAATATACTAGACACATCAAAACAACGACATTCACATTTACGATTCAACCTGAAATTTAACTATTTAAAAAAAAAAAAATAATTTTATTTTTGATTAAACAGTATATTCAAATAAAAACGGTAAGATGCCGTACACGAAATTTTGATTTTTTAGTTAATATACTGTATTTCTTTAAGTTTTAATGCACAATATGAAAGATCATTTCAATTATGATTTAATGTAGGTATGAGCTACTTTTTTATTTTTTTATTTAATTTTGATCGACCAAACCGGCGACTGGTTTGGAATTTTGGAAAAAAAATCAAAATTTCGTGTACGGCCTCTTACCGTTTTTATTTGAATATACTGTTTAATCAAAAATAAAATTATTTTTGATTAAACAGTATATTCAAATAAAAACGGTAAGAGGCCGTACACGAAATTTTGATTTTTTAGTTAATATACTGTATTTCTATAAGTTTTAATGCACAATATGAAAGATCATTTCAATTATGATTTAATGTAGGTATGAGCTACTTTTTTATTTTTTTATTTAATTTTGATCGACCAAACCGGCGACTGGTTTGGAATTTTTTGCGAGATTTTTGAAATTTTGGCGAGAGGTTCACATATTTACGTATCATTTTAAAGTCTAAAGGGTATGGAAAAATTACAATGTGTGAAATAATGAATGAATTAAAATGTATGTTATTGAAAGTTGTCTATACAATGTACGACCATTTTCATATAAAATTTTTGAGTAAGTACTTAAAAAATATTTAACTTAGTCTAATTTTAGAGCAAAATTGGCAAAGAGTTGCTTTTGATTTTCATAAACTTATAACAACAGAAATAAACTTCAGTTCAAAATCAATCCAATTCCTGAAAAAACATGCAAAAAATTAGAAACATATGTCATTCAAAAATCTTTTAAAACAACCTAATTCTCGCATTATAAACTCGACGCAGAGTAAAAAAGTCATTCATTGGATCATAATTAAAATTGAATTGTTGTGCATAAATACAGTATTTTAACTGTAAAATTACGTCTGTAAAATCACGCAAATTAGCGAAATCGGTAAAATTTCGTGTACAACCTCTTAACCAGATTCAAATTTTAAAGATTAGAAGTTCCATGTTCACTGGAAGGTGTCATCAAAATCTATATGAGCCTATATCCATACTAATAACAAATATAAATTGTTATAAATGCATGCAATGAAAGTAAATCTGTCTGTTACATTTTCATGCGTTAATGGCTGAACGGATTTCAATGAAATTTGGCAAACAGGTAGACCATGACCTGGTTTAGGACATTGTATTTTTATCCCGGTAGTACGTTGTCCGTTTTGACCTCCACGCGGGCGAAGTCATGGAGAAAAACTAGTCAAAAATAAAGCTCAATACCTCTAACTACACTAATTCTACTTTGGTGTCAAACTATACCTATTCCTGTGACATTTCTTTGGTTTATCGTGCCTTTTACATGCAACACTTTTTTTGGAACGTCTCTTGCGGTGGTAACGTGCTGAAAGTTTATTAAAAACGGTGATAGATAAGTGAAGAAGAACTGCAGTGCTTTTCTGTAGAAATCTTACCGTGAAAACTTAAGTGAAGTGAGCGTGAAGTGAGCTGTCAGTGTCATCCCACCTGATGCAAGGGATTGACACTACTGATAGCTCACTTCACTTAAATTTTCACAGTGAGATTTTTACAAACTAGATCGGCTGTTTCAAGCACGACTCGCTTACGTTTATATGAGTTTGATATTTCATATCAATATTAGAAAAAAAAAAGTATTTACTGATTTTATTTAAATTGACAAAAATTATATTTTTTGAAAAAAACGCTTTTATTCAACAACTTAGTAGAAGTATATTATAAAAAAAAAAAACTCAAAATGAGGCACACATCTAAATCTGTGCCTCGTTCAAAGTCCTAATAATTCTTGATACGAAACATTTAACCAGAAGTTGATGCTTTAAATTAAATTATCGATATATCATTTGTCAGTACATGCTCCATTCTAGAGTTCAAGATGCATTTGGGATAAGAAAGTGCAATTAATTAATTTAGTGTAGAGTAATTAAAAATACCTGTATAATGCATATTCCGGTACATGTCTGGACAGTTGTTGGAACCCTGAAACAAAAAATATCAGAGTTAATGAACTGGTTAATAGTTCCGTTGTTTCATCACATTATGCAGAGCAGACAGATCGCTTGGTATAGTTTGGAAGTAATTATACACTACTGAATTTTACTTATCTACTTGTTCTATCTCACTGAAGCAAAATGCTTTTTAATTTATTGCTTTTTTAAATTTTTTTACTTGATTTTTTGTCCGTACTTTTTATTAATATATTGTTCTATTAGTACTAAATACTAAATAATGTTTTGACTGAATTTCATCAGCTTGCGAAAATACTAGAACTAACAATAAATAAAAAAAGAATGTTGTAGTTGGTAAAAGTCTACATTTTATATTCCTTTTTTTCCTGATCGCCTTGTCTCAAGCTATAGCGGACTTGATTAAACATGTCGTGTCCAGACGTAAATTATTTTACTCTGTGGAGTTGGACAAGACCTCTTAGACCGGGATTTGTCAAGATTTATTACTAGCCATGCAATTTGGTTGTGTTTAAGTCCATTGCAAGTGGCGGTCCTATAAATAAATGTAAGCTATATTGTGTTATTCGTTGAACATAATAGTGTTTTGAGTTTATGGTTATATTGGGTATTTCTTTTTGGGAAATACTTGAAAATAATACCAAAGAATCGATGGATAGACTGTGTAAAAGACGATTTGGCTTGAAAGGGGCTGACTACTGAGATGACGATTAATAGAGAAGTATGGACGAAAAAGAGATGTTGCGCTGACCCCAAAAAGGAAAAAAAAAATGATGATTATTGACTTAAAATATCTTTTTTTTTTTTAAATCGGATTACACTTTGGATTATACGTATTTCACTGGTTGGCACAGGCCTTAAATAAAAATATTGTGCCGTAAATAATACTACAAAAAATGATTAACTCCGTTTCAAAATCTGTGAATAAAATATCGTGAGTATTTAAATCACCATCGTACCAAAATACAAAACATCTAACCTGCCATGTAATGGCCCAAAAATAATCGCCCGTACCCAACTACGAATCCCGGTATTCGCATCACTAAACACGGGAACATAACTCACTGAGCCACGAAGTCTTATCTCCGAACTAAGTATACACCTTAGAGTATGAATATTTTGAAGTGATGACGGCTAAAACATCGCGTGACCAAAATCAAAACTAAAGTAGCCATCTTGTATTTTTGTCAATACAATTTCTATGAAACAATTTCACAAATGTTTCAACAACGACATCATGTCCTTGTCATCCAGTCCCCAAAATATCCTTGTAGCACTCTAGCTGATTTTATAGAGTTGCAAAGTACCTAGTCAAGCAAATGGTTATGGTCCATCTGCCTAGCCTTTTCCCAACTATGTTGGGGTCGGCTTCCAGTCTAACCGGATGCAGCTAAATACTACATGGGGCGACTGCCTATCTGATCTCGAAAGCCCAGTTACTAGGTAAAACAAAACACCCCTTGGCAAGACTGGTTTGGTTGTCAGACTTTCATGATTCTGACAACCCGAAACGACTGTCAAAGATCCAAGAATGAATGGAGGCACGGGGGGTCTCGACATGCATAGATCCACGGACCAACCGAGGCAAGCGTCGCTTAACCTGGTCGATCGACCCGTGCGGCTGTTGTTAATACTTAGCCACAAGCCCCTCTTAAGCAAAATTATGGTATTGTATAAAAAAAAAGTGTTGAGGAGGCCCCAAGATATTAATCAAATCCTGTTAGTTCTTTACTTTCAGCAATTTGCGACCAACGTTCACCGTTGTTCTTCACAATGTAATTGCAACTCCCCGAGGTCTTTCACTTTCCAAATTTTTTTAAACTTTTTTTTTTACCTTTTTTTGCTAAATTTATTTATTTCTTTTAACCTTCGATCCTTTCAATATTCGCTTAACCTTCAAATCAGACGCGTCGCAACTCGCAACCTCATTTCTTTTGATCGTTAGGAGGAACACTCTATCGCTGGTTTCATTCATACACTAAGGCGCTAGCGGCATAATACAAGGCACAAGTTCAAACTTTGTTTATATCACGGTTATTTGCGAACTTTGTGATAACCTGCTTTTTATTGTGCACTCCTTTTGTGTAAGAGAGAAATGTTGCAGATTTACAGGTGTATGTTTGTTGGTTCAGTATTATGCGTGTATCTCTATGATCATTTGAATCTACGTCATGTTATCGTAACGTGTTCATTACTCACCCTTGTAGTGGAAAGTGTCTACATTATGCCAAGAAAATCGAGTGAGATTTCGAAGCTAGAAATAGTGTTGTACCTACATGGACTGCTGTTACAATTCCATCACAACAGTTGATGGCAACACTAGCGGGTTCGAAGCTATTTTGCTCTTTCTTTATGCTAAAGGCACTCTAACCTGTCATCGGTACATCAAAATTGATATAAAAAAAGACAGAAAGAGGCAGGTATATGCCTGTCAGTTTCTACAATCATTACCTGAAGTCCTTGCTTGTTGAAGTTGATGTTGGTCCTGACGGTGCGATGGTGTAAAGGCTGGACTGGTCTGGCGTTGTTACCCAGAGGTGCCTTAGGAGTCAGCTGGGAGCCTTGCATCAGCTGACGGAGGGCGTACATCTGGGAAAATATGGGAGTTGAGATGACTTGTTCGATGAACTAGGATTTTTTCTGTATCACGGGTGATTAGGCATAAATCTTAAATGAGTCAAGAATTAGACCAGAAGGCCGAGTCATCATCATCTGCCTAGACTTTTCCTTCCAGGAAGGGGCGGATTCCAGTCTAACCAGACGCAGCTGAATAGCAGTATTTTATATAGAGCGACTGCCTATCTGACCTCAACAACCCAGTTACTGTCAACCCTTGGTAAGTCTGGTTGTCAGATTTTCGGGCTTCTGATGTCCCGTAACGACTGTCAAAAATCTACGAATGACAGCCGGGACCAACGGCTTAAGGCGCGGACCGACTACGATTTTAAACGGCACACAACCGCGTAATCTATTGTCACCATTAGCTGGCTTGAAATAAGGATGAAAATGAAAATAATATTTGTGTTGCCGAGATGTGACTTAGCTGCGAATGTGCATTCATTTTCCGGGTTTTCTTTAGATTATTCAGAATATACACAATAAATTAAATAATGGTCCGGTTAAAGTTTAATGCTAATTCTATTAAATTCTTAAAAAAAGGACTTTTGCTATCGCTGAAAATACACAGCTTATTTTTGTGGAGCAACTTCCAAATTTTTTATTGGGTATATCAAACTATTCTATTCGGTTAAAATTTTCCTCTAAACCCTTTTCTGTCTACTGTCTCGACAATCCAAGAAACCAATATTTGTGAATATTGAGCTAATACCACGCCTTAACAACGCCACGCGCTTTATGTAGATATCCGTGTTTTGTTGTTTTGTATTTGTGTACCTATCATGAATCTTGTGTGTGTAATAAATATTATTCTTATTCTTTAACGTGCTTTCCGAGACACGGAGGGGTCTTGGTATGTAAAGATGGTCACATATCCACGGCCCGACCGCGGCGAGCATAACTGATGGATTGACCCGAGCGGCTGTTATTACTTAGCCACGAGCCCCTCTCCTATTACTAAGCCAAGTCCCATTAGTTATCAATCAATCTCATCTCAACGACGATACCACACTTTACAAAAATGTACGTAAATTAGAGGTATTAAAATTGAAACTGAGAATGAAATACGAACGTTCTTAAAAAAAAGGAATTCCCCTCTGAAATAAGATATTGTACTAAAGTCCGGACGAGAAGCATTAACCTTCTAATGTGCGAGCGCGACGGCAAGACATTTGTGCTCGCGCAATAGAGATAAGAAATGAGGGGTCATTGTACGAAGTTCTTTTTGCTTCGCGACCGGGCTATAGGGTATCTGCAGGTGACAGGTCGCGGGGATGGTTGCTTAGCCAATGCGACGAAAAAACCATTAAATATTTTCTGCTAGGGTTCAGGTTTTATAAATAAATTTTTGTAGTGTATCGTATTGTAGTGTTAATAGTCTGTTTTTTTTTTTAACAAACGAGTACCGAAAATTTTGACTGCGTTGCTATTGGTCCACGCAATCAACATAAAGTCCATTCCACACAAACCAAACGCTGTAGTTACATGTACATTCAGTTGAGTCATCGACCACCTGCGTGTCGCACGTGTTTTAGTGAGTAAACCAGACGATATTATTTGTGCGTGAGTCATAGCGGACATGTCTACTGTACAGTAAATTTTAGAAGTATTCAATATGAACGGGCCTTAACAATTTCAAAACAAAACAAAGGCGTTGGCCCCACCCCGACCAATGACCAATCTCACTCTGCAGTATCGGAAATGTGCGAGAGACATAACTCAGTACTCGTTTGTTAAAAAAAACGGAAGCCTCTTACGATAGTATAAATCGTTATAATATATTCTTGTAGCACTTTTGAATATACTTGAACTATTTGGGTTCAATCCTAGAAACCAACACAACGACACAACGACAGGTCGCGACGACTGGTCGTGAAGGAGCAAAATGAAAAAAAAAAACTACCTCTTGCTTAGATATATAAATAGGCTTGTTAATGATGATCCACACGGCTGTCTCCCAACAGCCAGGGTGCGTGGTAGAGCCTTCGTAAGTGAGGTACTGCTGCGTGTTCGGTAGGAGAGAACTTAGCGGCAGATGCTTGATGGGGAATGAGGCACCTGCAAGAGAATGTTGTTGAGAATAGACGTAGTAAATTAATTACTTTGTGTACCAAAATTATGCAAAAACTTAACTCGGAGAGCTTGTCTCCAAATTGTGATGTGTGGTAGGGACTTGTCTCCTTTACGAATTTCTCCATACAACCTACTATCGCAAACACAAAAACACCTTTAACTCTTAAAATGTCGATTGTACACCATGTGTACAGATAACAATAGAATTTCAATTGTGTCTGCTAATTGGCGCGCGACGGGTTAAAAGACACCTTTTATTGAAGACGTATACTATCTACAAAACGGACGCCTTTACACCTTAAAGCTGTTTTTGTATACATTGATTCACGCTGCCCCTGTGGTCCTTTGTTTGTCCTACAATTGCAGCTTGCAAGCAAAATTGCTTAGAAATTGGAAAGGCTTGGCGTTTTTCGATAGTACGTCTTCATAATGTCACACAATTCTGGTAAGTATAAAGAGTCTTCAAAAGGTGCGTTTTTTTGTGGAACAGCATGCTGGTTCCATAAGTTACCCTATTGCTAACCGCGTATCGTGGTAATAAATCGTCATAAATCCTTTGATTGTGCTTACCTCTGTATGTAACTTTATTGAAGGCGCTGGTGATCAACCTGAAATCTGTATTAGTCGGCTCTCCAACCTGCAAACAAATAATAGAATAGACATATTTACATGAAAATAAAAATAACCAACTAAATAGCTTCGAACAATTGAACTTCACATAACATCGTGATTCGTTTATTATTATTATTTGTGTTTTATGTTTTTTTGTGTACTATCACATGTGGTCATCATGTGCACGGGGTTATGTTTTCAAATTGGTCAGATGTAAGTTTCCTCGATAATACTTAAATTCCGGAATTAATTATCTAAATTATGGTGAAAATCCATTGTGAAGTTTAGGAGAACAAAGCGGTCACACAAACAGATATGAAAGGAGACTGTTTTAAACTTTTTATTGAAGCTATTGCCTGTGAGCTATAAATATTTAAAAGGGGATCACTGATGTCCGGTTCATGAGGTTTTCAGATAAACACTCAATATTTTCTTTTCCAAAGAATTAAAAAAAAAAATAGTTTAATGTCTTACTACCTGCACCATAAGTGAAATGCCGACAATTCCTTGTGATTTGTGCTGAGCTTCTGACATATTGTGGTACAACTCCTTGTTGAAGCCATACAGTTGAATCTGTGAACAAAAATACATTTTAATTAACTATTAACTATTGTAGTAGTAATAATCTATATAAATAAAAAATAATGGCTAAATGTGTTGCAAAGCGCAAAACTCGAGAACGGCGTACCATTTTTGGAACGAAGTTCCTTATCGCGCGTTGTGAAAGGGGGCTAGACGGAAAAAATTCTCACGAAAAGTTGTAACGACACTTTTTGCTATAGTAAGCTATTGTAAGTTGTGCGACGTGCGCATGTTTCTCTGTTTGTCTCTCTCTCTCTCTCTTATAGAAAGATTAAGTTTATATTACATTATATTTGTTAATAATAAAAAAAAATATTATTATAACTTAAAAAAAAAAAAAATACAATTCCTTCACTAATTAATCGAAAGGAACTTCGTTCCATCCGGGTGTCCCTTGACACCTCTCAACTTTTTTTTTTCAAATATTTGTTGAAGTCCGTGGAAGGTTCTTTTAAAAAGAAAAATTGGGAAAATTGTACGGAAAAACGTAAAAATCACAGTTTTCTTTTTCCCATACAAACTGTTCCTACTGTCAATTCTAGGGATGGCAGTATGATGTAATATAAACTACTTAAATGCATCCGTAGATATGACACTTTCTCTTTCTACGTTATACAGTTTGACTTTGACAGTTAAATTTGGACAGGACAACGTCAGTCAGGTCAGCTAGTAACAGGCCATCAGGTGCACTCCGCATTTAATTATATTTGTAATCATGTTCAAAACGGCTCTAACGATTTCGGTGAAACTTGAAATATGGGGTTTCACGGGGCTGAAAAAACGATCTAGCTAGGACTCATACCTGGGAAAATTAGTTTTACCAGGTATGAGGCCACCGAGTTCTGCTCGGGTGAATTGCGCGGGCAAATCTTTTTGCGTGAAATTAGTATTTTCGAATTAGTATTTGCGCGGGCAAATCTTTTTGCGTGAATTTTTTTTTTTAACGCAAAAAGATTTGCCCGCGCAATTCACCCGAGCAGAGCTCGGTGGCCCAGGT
Organism: Cosmia pyralina; assembly: GCA_946251885.1. NCBI lineage: Eukaryota > Metazoa > Arthropoda > Insecta > Lepidoptera > Noctuidae > Cosmia > Cosmia pyralina. The sequence goes on along the minus strand of OX276342.1, from coordinate 14,429,058 downwards.
ACTTCACCTAGAAGTTGCCTCTCTTTTTGAAGTTCTGACTCGTTAGGGTTGTGTTCTTTTACGACGCGGTGCTTGAGTGAGTATTGAAATAATGTACGAGCGGGCCGGTGCGTGGCAGCCTACACTGAATTAGCTCGACAAGTCGAGCCCGCCGCGTACATGTAGCTTCATACCTAAAATGCGGAGTACACCTCATGGCCTGTTACTAGCTGACCTGACTGACGTTGTCCTGTCCAAATTTAAATGTCAAAGTAAAACTGTATATATACATCAATCTGCCTATCCTTTTCCCAACTATGTTGGGGTCGGTTTCCAGTCTAACCGGATGCAGCTGAATACCAATATTTTACATGGAGCGATTGCCTACCTGACCTCCACAACCCAGTAACTGGGTAATACGATACCCCTTGGTAAGACTGGTTGTCAGACTTTCGGGCTTCTGACGACCCGTAACGACTGTCAAAGATCCACGAATGACAGCCGGGAGCAACGGCTTAACGTGCTTTTCGAGGCACGGAGGAGTCTCGGTATGTAAAGTTGGTCACCCATCCACTGACCAACCCCGGCAAGCGTAGCTTAACCTGATGGATCGACCCGTGCGGCTGTTATTACTTAGCCACGAGCTCCTCCACAAATATATATATACATACATATAAATATTGCTCATTTTTAATAGTATAGGATATAACTGTAGGTAATTAACGCTGAGCGACCCGAATTGCACTCTCTTGAGTCGTAGCAAGAGTAGCTATTTATTTAAATGATTTTGCGAAGTGTATCTTCTGTACTTGTTCTATTATATTTTCAGTGCTAGTAATTAAATACTAAAATTAAATACTAATTTCATCACAGTCACGACGAGCTCGCTGGCTAGGTGGTTTGTTGGAGTTGGTATTGAATTGTGACCTTAGGCGATGCGTCGGTACTTAGGATGAATTCACATCAATCCGTGCTCTTTGTGAAAGTATTCTATAGGATATCACATAACCCTATAGTACCCGAAGGGTTAGGCAGAGGTGTGGTGAGGTGTATTTTCCTTAAGATAATCGTAACAAGTTCCATGTTGGGGACGAACCTATTGGCTTGTCCTCCATAAAATACGGCGAAACTAAGTAACTTTGTGTCCATCTTTTACAGTAACTAAAGCATCTTTTTGATGGGAAAAAATACACAGTAATCTATAATACATAAAAAGTGATTTCATTTGTCCTCAAATCTATTTTAGTATAAAGAACTAAAGAAAAAAACAGGTCTACTTTTTCTAGTTTTTACTAGTTTCTAGTTTTTTAGAGGAGCTCGTGGCTAAGTAATAACAGCCGCAAGGGTCGATCCATCAGGTTAAGCTACGCTTGCCGGGGTTGGTCCGTGGATGGGTGACCATCTTTACATACCGATACTCCTCCGTGCCTCGGAAAGCACGTTAAGCCGTTGGTCCCGGCTGTCATTCGTGCATCTTTGACAGCCGTTACGGGTCGTCAGAAGCCCGAAAGTCTGATATCCGGTCTTATCAAGGGGTATTGTATTACCCTTTTATTGGATTGTAGAGGTCAGATAGGCAGTCGCTTCATGTTAAATAATGGTATTCAGCTGCATCCGGTTAGACTGGAAGCTGACCCCAACATAGTTGGGAAAAGGGTAGGCAGATTGACTAGTTTCTAGTTTTTCTAGTATTACTCCTACAATTTTCATTAAAAGTGTTCATAAATTTATACAATTGTCTGCAAAGTAATAAGGAATGATTTCATGTCATTACTTTTTTAGTCCAACAATTGATTTTTTGTAAATAGATAATAGGGATGATGCCTTGGTAAAAAAAAAAACCTATTTAGTCCGTCAGTCCGACACTAAAAAAATATTAGACACGTATTTTTTGCTTTATCATATTAATAGAAAATTACTTATATAACATGCATTAAAGTTGGGGAGTGGGGGCTCGCTACGTCACTTGTACGTATAAAATCTAGCTACACGTGACGTCACGCGATGTTTTAACTCAATGTATCGCCATAATCTTTTGATTTTGTAAAAAAAGAAAAAATACGTGTCCAATATTTTCTAATAAAACCTACATGACGGACAAAAGAAAAATTTTTAGTCATCATCCCTATTGCTTCATATTTTGCAATAAATTACCAGCGCTGTGTCATCGCGCTTCTCTTTCTTTTCTATGCAGTCCGACAGTGACCGCGCTTTTTACAGAAGCCGGGCACTACTCCAGACCCCGGGCTGTTACAGATTCACTTATGGCGAAACACTAAAAGACATGGCATAAAGTTTAACCAACTAGCCATCGAGTTTAATGAGGCAGCACTCGACTACTAGCACCGCCGTGTTCTCACGGAGGCGATCGGCGGCGGCGATCTCTCGCGTCTAAACCTGGTCCAGGCCATGGTGCGGAGCGAGAGTGCAAGGGAGGCCATCACCTCCTTCTGCGAAGCAGTAATGCTCGCAAAGGAGGAAGCGGAACGCGTGAGGGAGAGGCAACAGCCGCGCCCTCGCGCCCCTTGCCGCCGCAGGAGACGCCCTGGGCGGCGGGAATCTATCGCCGATTCCCGGCCACCGTAGGCGCGGGCTTGCGGACGACGAGTAATGGGAAGCTCGCCGTTCGGTAAGAACCAGGCCCGGGTCGACGGCGCGTTGTGTTCCACGCGCGCCTCAAAGAGATGTCAGCAGTGACGGGGTCAATTGGGCCGATGCCGCCGGGGTCGCGGGTAGTTCGAAAGAGATACCGTGGCCCTGGCACGGGCAACTGAAGGAACACGGGTGGGTTTTAGTCAGTAAAAGTCTGACACGCCCTCCCGCTCCGCCCAGAGCGGGAGAAGTCATTTGATGATTTCCCATCCACAAAAAAAAAGACATGGTTTAAAGTTTAACCAAATAGCCATTGAGTTTAATGAGGCAGCACTCGACAACTACCCACCAACAAGTAACCATTAACAAATACTACACCACAATAAAGTTAAAACAGTAATAATGGCTAAATCAAAAAGTCATTAAGATAGAACCGCAGACCGCAGTCCACAAAGTTGGAAATAATCGACTGTAGGTAGAATTTTCGTCACTAGCTCGGTCCAAACATTTTCATTGATTAAATTGGTGAATTAATAGCGTGGCTGGAATATCCAATTAGGAAGCATTGATATTAAAACGACGCAAAAATAATGGTATCGTGATAGTTAGTCGAGTTTCGTAGTTAATAGTTACGAATCGTGATTTCTGTGGATTGAGAACAATCACATATTTATGAACTGAAAAATTGTCACATTGTATAGAACCGGGTTAATGCCTTTCTAAAGCCTGATTTACACGAAGCGATTTAATTGTCTGTGGCATACCATAAGTTGAAGCAACTATTAAAATCGGCCAAGTGTGAGTTGGATTCGCGCAGGAAGGGTTGCGTACCATTATCTATAAAAACGGCAAAACAATCATGTCTGTTGTATGGGAGCCCCCTTAAATATTTATTTTATTCTATGTTTTAGTATTTGTTGTTATAGCGGCAACAGAAATGCATCATCTGTGAAAATTTCAACTGTCTAACTATCACGGTTCATGAGATAAAGCCTGGTGACAGACGGACGGACGGACAGCGGAGTCTCAGTAATAGGGTCCCGTTTTACCCTTTAGGTACGGAACCCTAAAAATGTGGTTTCTCAAATATCCCCCTCCAGCTGACTATGTTGAACCTGCAACGGCCATGGTGGGCCATGGCAATTGGTGGCCTGGAAATCCCTTATCCGGTTAAGAAGCCAGGTGGACGTTGAAGGTACAATTTAGTCAGGTGGGGGTGCTCCGATGAGCCACAGTGCGACTGTGGAGCCACATCACAAACGATGCCTCACCTTTGTCGTGATTGCTGCGCAAAAACACATGCACTATAAAAGACCTCTGTGAGCTAACGCTAAGGCTGTCGAAGTGGCTGAATTCTGGTTGGAACTAATTTAAAAAAATATATACAAAATCGATACGACGAAGAATAAGTTGAAGCAGCATTAAAAGTTTTATGTTTTATGTCATTCGTTGCTTCAATTTTATTGTATGCCACAGGCAAGAAACTTGCATCATCTAAATGGGGCTTGAGCTAAATCTATTTTTTTTTCATTAAATCTTTTTTTTTTGTTATAATAGCTTATCTTTTGTTATCTTTTTTCCAATTCTGCTCACTTATTTAATGCTAGCCTTATAAAGACAATAATCTCTAAGATAACACGAAATATAATATTTTGGAAATTCTATTTCATCGCATTCTTCTTTCATTTCTTCTTTCTTATTATTTTAATAATATTAAAGAATTATACAATCAATGCCTAGCCTTTTCCCAACTACATTGGGGTCGGCTTCCGGTATGACCGGATGCAGCTGCAACTGCCTATCTGACCTCCACAACCCAGTTACTGGGTAACACGATACCCCTCAGCAAGACTGGTTGTAAGACTTTTGGGCTTCTGACTACCCGTAACGACTGTCAAAGATCTACGAATGACAGCCGGGACCAACGGCTTTACGTGCTTTACGAGGTACGGAGGGGTCTTGGATGTAATGGATGATCGCCCATCCACAAACCGACCACTGTAAGCGGAGCTTAACCTTCAATCGACCCGTGTGGCTGTTATTATTCATACTAAATAATGATACGAGTTTACAAATTAACACTGTCAATGCTGCCATTATCGAGCCTTCATTATTGCCCCCTAGGGTCGCAAAGACCGAAGTTTGACCCCTTTAAACTTTGTTTGTTTGCCATCATTAAAACGATTTCCTGATACTTGAATATTACCATTTTAGTACATAAATGGCCGGTGCTGAAAATGAGCTCTAATTATAGATCTATCCATACAATTAAATTATCCTATAGTCCATCGGGATAGATAATTAACTAAAGGTAAAAAAAAATAGTAGGGTAAGTTAATTACCTAACCCGATGTACTAAAGCTCATTTACATACCAGTCTATTTAAAATGAAACGGAGAAAAAAAACTCATACAAAGATGGTAACCCGAAATATTGATAAATGATTTCATTTCTGTAGGTAGGTTTGAACAAACACTTTAACATGCAATCAGCCAAGTGCGAGTTGGTCTCACACGCGAAGGGTTCCGGTTATGTACCACGGTAATATATTTAACAATATTTTAAAACATCACGTTTTTTGTGTGAGGACCCTCTTTTATTTTAACTTTATTTTATAGAGGAAGGAACAGGGTGTAAAGTTCATTCATCCTCCATAGAAAAGGGAGGACCCTCCGACCAGACGGGTGTCGTGTCTAGTGGGCAACTGCCCGACGGTTGATGTCGGGACGTTGTATATATGCTAGTCGCGCGGTAAACTCTGATTGCGCGATGCAGGATTTTGCGTGACGTGAGTGTGATGCGTAGTTCGTATGTGGCGATGTAAATGCCGCCATAATTTTATTTTTATTATTTGTTGTTATAGCGGCCATAGTAGTACCACAGTCTATACATCATACAGTCGTCCGACGAGAGCCCGAGCTGGTTACGTAGTTCGCCGAACTTCGTAAGCAGCTCGGACTTTGTCGGACAACTGTATGTATGACCGTGGTAGTACACAATGTGAAAATTTCAAGTGTCTGCCTATTACGGTTCAGAAGATACAGCTCTGTGCCAGACGGACGGTTCCATTAGCACCCTTTGGTCACGGAACCTTAAAAACTAGATGAGGTCGGCATTTCCTATCCGACTAGGGACCAATTAGTTCAACCGGGTTTCAGACTGGCTAAAGTAGACTCATCCTTCATGGGGTACTGTTTAAAATGTTATAATAAAATACCTCCCCACATACTCCAGCTGAATGAAACGAAATTTAAATCTTGTATAAAACGCACACTATGCAGCCAGGCATATTATAAGTTGGGGGATTACATCGCTGACAAAAATGCTTGGCTGAATGCTTGTCCTGCTCCACAAGGACGCATTAACTAATTGATTAGCATTCGGATATATTGTTGGAGCTGCTGAAGATTAAGATGAGAGAAAACTTTCTTTGCATTGTTTAGATTCAATCTCTTAGTATTATATAATTGCATAGCACATGTGTGAGCACTATGTAGCTACTATTAAGCTACCTTTTACTGGGTACGTCTTTCACTGACTTGAGTGTGCCCTGGCGGTTGAGAGTATGTCATGCTCACTCAAATGTCTCGCTAGTGGTGGCGTGTGTGTTGGATCATTAAGTTCCCTTCAAAATGGTTGAGCTAATTGGTGCTGATCCATGCGTCATGTTCGTGAACGGGCGCCGTCAGTTGGGACTGGTCGTCTCTTAGCTGCCATGGCTTATTTTTAATTTTAATATTTAATTTAGTTGTTTTAGTTTTTATCTTTTTATTACGGACGCTTTTTAACGTGCACGTCTTTCTACATTGTTCTCACATGTATATTTTCAACATGAACGATGTAACCAATATTTTGTAAAAATATTATGATTTAAAAGAGTGTCCGTGGAGTTTCTTGCCCGTTCTTCTCCATAGGGATCTACTACGCTTTGGAATGGGCAACTAGCTTCATCTTTCTGACTGACCGACCCATTGACAATTCAAAAGTGCCTGTAATTGGTTTATTTGAAATAAACGCTTTGAGTTTGAGTTTGAGTTTGACTACATTGAGAAGAAGCACCGAAACAAATTGACCACAGCTTAAAAGTCCAGACATCATTTCGGTCAGATCATGTGAGGAACATGTAGATTGTGGTCTGAAATGGTCTTTTGAGGAATAAACCACACAGATTTGAGTGAGCCTGTCCTGTCAGTTGAGCACTTATTATCATTATGATTTTCTATGCAACTGAAATATACGGAATTTCGGTATTTATCATTACAAAAGAAATCCTTTCAATTGTCTCTTAATTTAAAATCAAACTGCAAAAATATCTTAACTACACCAAAAGCACGATCGTTTAAAAACCCTAAAATGCTACAGATAAATTACGTCGAAATATTTTGATATAATAGCTTTAAAACGATCGCTTTCGAAGTTAAAGAGCGAACTTCGGTCGTTGAGACCCTCGCAGCTAATAATGAGTGTTCGATAACAGTAGCATTTTAGTGTTGATTTGTGACATTATATCATTTAGTTTTGTTGAAAGAGATTGTCTGATTGTGGTGTTTGTTTAATTTATTTTTTGTGTACGTTGGGAATAAATTAATAGATTTAGTGTAGGACAATGTGTTTATTTTTGTTTATTTATTGATCAATCAATCTGCCTAGCTTTTGCCCAACTATATTGGGGTCGGCTTTCAAACTAACTGAATGCAGCTGAATACCTGTATTTTACTTGGAGCGACTGCTTATCTGACCTCCACAATCCAGTTACTGGATTGGTAAGACTGGCTGTCAGAGTTTCGGACTTCTGACGGCCCGTAACGACTGTCAAACATCGACGAATGACAGCCAGAACCAACGCTTTAACGTGCTTGCCGAGGCACGGAGGGGAACCAAACGGCATAGTGATGATTATGTTAAACCGTGTCGGGCTCGAGCCGTGCCATGTTCGAGGCGCGGGCGAGTGCACGCATCCAAAACTTCACGAACATTTTATAGGAAGCAGTTCATGCGATACCGTGCAGCGTCTGTGCCCCGTACGAGTCTTGGTCCCTACAAATTGAGCAGACACGGATGCGGCTGGAGCCCAGGACGGTCTATCGTAAATCATCCCTTAGCGTGCTTTCCGTGGCACGGATGGGTCTCGATATGAATGGATTGTCACCCATGCATGAATCAACCGCGGCAAGCGTAGCGTAACTTCGATCAACCCGCACGGGTTCAATAAATAAATAGCTAAATAATAATAGCCGCACGGCTATTATTATTTAGCTATTTATATATTGATAAGGTACTTAAATTACTTACTAAAACATACACAAACAAAAATCACATGCACTTTAAGGTACTGAGAGTACTTCACTTATAGAAGTGCACAGCATTATGAGAAAAGTTAGTGATCAAAGGAGGTGTAATTTACCGTTAGTTGAATTATGTAAGTCACAAAATAAATCGAAAATGAGCTATGTTTACTTACAATAAATAAGATGATTTATCCTATAAAAATTTTATAGGGGCTATACAGGCGTATTAGGCCAAGTCTTTGAACCTGCCACAAAGTATCAATAATAGCCAGATCAGACTCAGAGGATATAAAACGTAGCACTGAGGAAAAAAGACTTTTTACGAAAATAAGAAATTTCACCAAAAACCATCGCCTAATCAAGCCTTCGGAACCCGGTGGGATGTCGGGAGTAGTAGGGTAGGGGAACACTAACAGGATGCCTCAAGGTCATTGACCTTGACCTCAAGGTCACTTCAGGGTCATTGTCCTTGACCTCAAGTTGAGAATCGCACCTTCTCCGGTGCTACGGGAAGTGCAGCCTTCGTCGCCCTTGCGTAATAAGGCACAAGCACTATGCTCGCTTTCGCAGCCTCGGCTTACAGCGGGCGGAGGCTGTCCTCCCTGCGCGCCTCCGGCTCTAAACACCTTTGGGGGTATGGCAAACAAGTACCACGTGGAGTCGGGGTTAGCTAACTCGATTCTGTGACAGTTTTTGAACATAATCTATCCTAAAACGGCTAGTCGGACACAAAAAGCACCAAGACGTTTTTAGCCTTATATTTAGGTGTTCGATAGAATCGAGAAAATATAGATTTGAAAAAAAAAAATTGTTTTAAAATTTGTCTTTTTCTTCAGTGCCCCATTACGTAAACTCCAACCCAGATCAGTCTCCTAGACTCTAGGACCTAGAGTAATTAGGTTTGTGAGGTGCATCCTGAGAAGTCAGCCCTGTTAGGTACCAATTAACATTGTAAACTAGGTAATCTTTTTATCTCTTGTCGTTTATCTCGATCTAATACAAAAGAAAAAAGAAAGTCCTAGTCGTGTGTGCGTAACTAGCAGAAAATACCTAGGTACTACCAAAATAATCTATCGAAGTGCAAAAATCAAAATACACTTCTGGACACATCTTTTGGCCCACCTTGTATTTTCAGTTTCGTTTGGGCCTAGCTGAAATTTTATATTAGGTCGAGCAAAAAGTTTTTATGCAGTTTTGAACCTGGCACATTCACAATTTCATTCAATAGTCTTTTTTTGAATTTCGAACACAGAATTTAAAGAAACAAAGGACAATTTGGAGCCTGTTTGTTGATATCAAACAATCGAATACTAAGAAAACTTGGTTTTATTGGTTTACTTGGATTTAATTCTTGAAAAAGTGATTGATATCTTTGGTTTTGCAACAAACATTACTTATTCTTAACATTAAGGTGAGGTTCTATCAATAATCTATGGATACTTCACCTGAAGTCGCCGCCCAAGCTGTGGCACTTATTCAGGCCGGACACAGCCAAAGAAACGTGAGTGCTCAACTTAATTTAAGTCGATCTGCGGTCCGAAATGTTTATCGGAGGTACCTAGAGACTGGCGGCTTTGTTCGTCGCCAAGGAAGGCCACGATCTCGGGTCACAACGGAAAGGCAGGATCGATTCATCGTGACGACCAGCTTGAGAAATCGTCACCTTACCTCCATTGAGATACAAAACCAACTTCGCGACTTCCACGGAGTATCTGTGAGCACTCGAACTGTTCGGAGAAGGTTAAAAGAACGCGATATGGTACCACACAAGCCAGCTAATGGCCCCAAACTAACGCGAGCCCACCGAACAGCGCGCCTTCATTTCGCACGCAGTCATTTAAATTGGACACAGCAAGATTGGAGCCGTGTACTCTTTTCTGATGAGTCTAAAATTGTGTTACATGGCAATGATGGAAGGAATAAGGTCTACCGACGTAAGGGAGAGCGTTTCGCACAATGCTGCTTTGAAGAGAGGGTTGCTTATGGCGTTGGCTCATGGACTGTCTGGGGCGGTATATCCGCGAGCGGCAAAACTCAACTTGAGGTTGTTACAGGACCACGGCTGCCAACATTAAATGCTGAAACGTACATTCGTGAGTGCTTAGAACCTCACGTGATACCATACGCGGACTATGTGGGCCCAAATTTCCTTTTTATGCATGATAATGCAAGAGCCCATGCGGCCGGCATCGTCAGGGAATATCTTCGGGATGTGAACATCACAGTTATGGACTGGCCAGCCAGAAGCCCAGACATGAACCCCATTGAGCACATGTGGGACGAGCTAAAAAGACGTGTTAGGGCTCGTCAGCCAGTTGCCCAGACGATGCAGGAGTTGAAAACTGCCATAGAAGAGGAATGGGAGATGATCCCTCAAAATTTCATAGAGCGGTTGATAAACTCTATGCCTAATCGTATGAGAGCTGTGGTAGATGCCCATGGAGGCAACACGCGTTATTAAATTAAACCTTTATTTGATAAAACATGTTTTTTATTCAAAAATCAATTGCCTTTAACAAGGCGCATATCCAACTTGTTAGGCGTAGCTCCATGTCGTATGGTATTCTGAATTCAAATTTAAAACAATACGATCGAAAAAGATGGTAAAATGTATCAGGTTTAAAACTGCATCAACAGTTTTTGTTCAATCTAGCAATCATATTTCGGTAGGGGCCATCGAAACCTAAACTCTAAGGTGGGCCAATAGATGTGTCCAGAAGTGTAATAGAATTCGTACGTAGGGAACTTTAGTCGAACTCGTAAATTATTCTTTCATTTACAGGGTTACATGATCTGTGTAGATTTATGTAGACATCCGTGTTTTGTTGTTTTGTACGTCTGCTGTTGTGTACCTATCATGAATGTTGTGTGTGTAATAAATATTATTCTTATTCTTAATTCAAACCTCACTAAGGTTGAAACTGTCCCATTGGTCTGAAAGAAAAGACCTTGACGTTTTAAGTAGTTTTTAGGGTTCCGCACCGCAAGATAAAACGGGACCTTGTTACTAAGACTCCGCTGTCCGTCCGTCTGTCTCTCCGTCTGTCACCAGGCTGTATCATGAGATACAGCCTGGTGACAGAGGGACAAAACGGAACGGAAATTTCAACTGTCTAAGCATCACGTTTCTTATGAACAGTGATAGTTAGACAGTTGAAATTTTCACAGATGATGTATTTCTGTTGCCGCTAATACAACAAATACTAAAAAACAGAATAAAATAAATATTTAAGTGGGCTCCCATTCAACAAACGTGATTTTTTTTCCGTTTTGTATAGATAACGGTACGGAACCCTTCGTGCGCGAGTGGCGGGACATCGACGCGCTAACTGTGACATGATTGTAGACCCCTAGTGTAGAAATATTTCGTAAAAAAAATAAATAGAAAATTGTAATATCTACGCGGTCAAAGTAGGTTTAAGGAAGAGTATTTTTTTTTTAATGATCGACGAAAAATTTAAATGATAATAACAAGTTGCGCGTTGCCATCCTGTATATTTTTCACATAATTAATCTTAACAAATCTGACATTGGCAGAATTGTCGACATTCGGCACCATTGCCACAGAGAATAAGTTTTATTTATACGTTGTATAGACGTACCTTCATTAATAAAAAACCGGTCAAGTGCGTGTCGGACCACGCACGATGAAGGGTTCCGTAGTTGAAAAGAATTTATCCCAAACTTAACATTGGAAATCCCAAACAAATATTTTTATGAGATAAAATTACAAATTAACAATTTTCCGACTTTTTCCTCTACTTGTGGCGTGAATGCTTGCTTTTTGCCAAACATGATTCCAGGTCAACGGGAAGTACCCGTTCTAGTACAGTAGTAATTTTGATTTACTTACGAGTGTCAAAATATGTCACATTAATAGCCGTATTTTTTATTGCGTTGACTAAGAAGCTTGACTTTTTTAGGACACCAAGGGACCACAGACGTATTTGAGATTAATTTCAACGTGATACCTCTACGCGTTCCTAAGAAAAAGGGTATTGACGGACAGACAGCAACGAAGTGATCCTATAAGGGTTCCGTTTTTACGGAACCTCAAAAATAGAATAGAATTTACTTTTTGAAGTGCAAGTAACATTTAACCACCCTATGGTATGGTGTGAAAGCATCCACGAAGTTGATACTAAACGTACTAGGTATGTATATTTGCTACATATAAACCTACTTATGAAACTTCCAAAACAATACGTAACTTAAGAGATAGTTACACATCAACAACCCACTTTTCAATCGAACCCTCGGGCTATATCATAAATACTTTAACCCCTAACTGCTTAATAAAACCGGAATTAATTTGAAATCGAAGACGGTATCCCGAAGTTAGTCAGCTATTGGAATGTGGGGTGCATAGTTGCCAGTCTGCGGTCAGACGGTTGCATAGTTAGACTACCTGGCTGTGCATAAAGGGGGTTTTGTATGGTACAAAATTTTAGTGCACGAATTTAGTAAAAGGTGACGTTTCATGCTGAACTGTTCTCAGTTAAATTTTGTGATTTGTGGAGTGTCCTTACAATAGAATAGGATAACAACTGAGCCTGAAGCGTTCACTGGTAGTTTTGACTTCCTTTCAGTCAGTCACTGTCAGTCCTTTTGTAAGACTAAGTCAAACCGCGTTCAAGACCTGTCAGTGTCAATATTTCACAGAAAATAATGACACTAACAACCCTTAAACGGGGTTTATGTGCTGATCGTTCAGTGTCATTGGTGAAATTCGCCCTTAGGCGTTGCAAATAAATTTTTGAGATTTTATCCTGATTTTCACATAGAGCGAGGATAATATTTTTGCAGTTAATGACTATTGTGTTCATGCCGTTTACTGAACCTTAGAATATTTGACATGGTTGAAAATAATGCCTAGTAGTTTGATAAAACATCAAGACACTTGGACAGGACGGTGGTGCTTATACTACTACTTAGTAAACTCTGAAGTTAGGGTGAATTTCACCAATGAAACTGAACGCGTTCAACAAATCTAAATCGCGTTCAAGAGCCGTCAGTGTCATAATTGTTATGGAATATTATTGACAATGACAGCTGTTGAACTTGGTTTAGAAGAACTGATCGCGCTCAGTTTCATTGGTGAAATCAGCACTTGGTTTAGTGCTAAAACTTAACCCCATATAAAACTAGCTTTAGTTATCCCGTGACGTAACTATAGATGCTTTAATATTTCCCAGTACTAACTGGTATCAGGTTTAGTTGTTATAGAGTTATATCCCGAACATTGTTTTGAATTTGTGAAGTGTTATTATTAAAGGGATATTCTGAAACTATACGTGCGTTGCGTTATGGTTACAAAGTTGTATAATTTTAGCTTATGTTTTAGAAGTCAGATATATTGAATGGGCGTTTATTTAGAATATGCATGATAAGACGTGAAAATACGTATGGGGATAATTAAAATGATAAGTTTGAAGCCTAATATTTAAGGTCAACTACAGGTCATTGTTCCTTCAGATATTCTAAAATTAAATTGGTAAGCGGTTACTCTTTTATCAATGGTTAAATTTCGAGTGCTATTTGTTGTGATTATTCTGAACATAAAATCTAAGCTGAGCCTCCTGCACTTCCGGTGCGTTCACAAACACAGTCATAGTGCATGTTCATTCTATGGTATAGTAATTCTAAAGGAGCTCGACCTTGGATGAACGAGTATACTACGGCCGAAATATCTTGGCAAGTCTGAGCATAGGCACTACAACTACAACTTTTTCACTCACACTCGCCTCAAGTCACCATTTGGTAACTAAATAATGTTACTGCACACCCTTCTGCGCGAAGTTTAGACTTGCCAAGATAATTCGGCCGTAGTGTATCTCAGAAATGCTCTGTTACAAGCATTGGACATTTCAGAATAGAAAAAATCAATCTATGTTGGGGTCGGCTTCCAGTCTAACCAGATGCAGCTGAATACCAGTCTTTTACATGGAGCGACTGCCTATCTGACCTCCACAGCCTATTAACTGGGTAATATGATACCCCTTGGTAAGGCTGGTTGTCAGACTTTCGGGCTTCTGACGACCCGTAACGACTGTCAAAGATCCACGAATGACAGCCGGGACAAACGGCTTAACGTGCTTTCCGAGGCACGGAGGAGTCTCGGTATTTAAAGATGGTCACCCATCCACGGACTGACCCCGGCAAGCGTAGCTTAACCTGATAGATCGACCCGTGCGGCTGTTATTACTTAGTCATGAGCTCCTCCACATTTCAGAATAGAACAGAATACTCTTTCTCTTTTTTTCCTTTCTTTTTTTTCTCTTCTCTTTTTTCAGCTTATCTCTGGGCAGGTTATATGGCTGGTTATACACATCTGCAACGCTTCTGCTAAGCTAGAGTTTGATTTCTGGTATTGCAACTATCTTCAGTCAGCGGTGCACTTACTATCAGATGAGCCGTGGGCTTATTTGCCATCATCTGCGTAGCCTTTTCCCAACTTTGTTGGGTCGGCATCCAGTCTAACTTGATGCAGCTGAATACCAGTATTTTACACGGAGTGACTGCCTATCGGACCTTCACAACCCATTGGTAAGTAAGTAACTGGTTATCTGACTTTCGGGCAAAAAACTACTCACCTCGCCAGGGAAAGTGTGATGATCAATCTGATGCTCTGACCCCCGGTTGTCTTCCATGCCATAATGGAAGTAGATCTCCTCGAACTGGTAGCGGTAGGACAGCGGACCTCCACTGATGTTCACTTGGTGTTTGGAGTCCTTCTCTACACGGAAGACCAGGGACTGACCCGTGTTTTGGAGGACGCCGCTGACCTGGAGGAAGAAATGGGGTTTTAAGAAAGTTTTAAAAACTGAGTTTTAGGCTACGATCTTAACCTAATGCCTTAAAGCCAAAAAAAAATATCAACTGTCCCATAAAAAACTTCAATACCTACTCGACCCAAATGTATGGGACGGCTGATTATTTTTTCGCGATTACGATGGTTAGTCCCATGGAGAAAGCTATGCAGTTAGATGGACTGTACCACACCCTTAAATATGACCATATCTTTCTGATACATGAATGATAGATGTAGAAGATATATATTTAAAAAAACCCTCAAAAATAGAGATTCTCAAAACTACGAAAAAAATTATTGAAATACCTAAAATGTCCGCGTTCTAAGTATTTGAATAAACTCAAAACTCAAAAACTCAAACTCAAAGCATTTATTTCAAATAAACCAATTACAGGCACTTTTGAATTGTCATTGGGTCGGTCAGTCAGAAAGATGAAGCTAGTTACCCATTCCAAAGCGTAGTAGATCCCTATGGAGAAGAACGGGCAAGAAACTCCACGGACACTATTTTAAATCATAATATTTTTACAAAATATTGGTTACATCGTTCATGTTGAAAATATACATGTGAGAACAATGTAGAAAGACGTGCACGTTAAAAAGCGTCCGTAATAAAAAGATAAAAACTAAAACAACTAAATTATTTTAAGCCATGGCAGCTAAGAGACGACCAGTCCCAACTGACCGCGCGCAATATTTTTGAAAACTGCAATAAATAAATGTAGTCACACTGTCAGGCTAACACCAAAATAATAATTAACACGAATTGGTATGAATCACACTGTCAGCTCCCCATGGGGTGTCCGTGGGGAGTCCATGGGGTGTTCTATCAATCAATGAGTCGCACCTTGATTAGAACCTGGCAACTTGTGCGCTTTGAGTGGAGATGATGTATGGCTTGTTGACACGCGACGAACCAAGCTATAAAGACGGTGGAAGTGGCTTATAATTTGGAATTGGTGTGGTTTTTATGTTGAAAGTGGTGGTTGCTTTTCTGGAAAATCACTATATAAAATCTCTGTTTTTTGAAAGCCGGGTGATAGATAAATCTACTATCACAATTTTTGTCTACTAACTTTTGGTGGGCGGTTATTCAGGTTATTGTGACGTTTAACGAATGTCAATAAATAATTCAATATCAGATTTCCTGAGAGATTAGAGGGTTTTAGTTAGCATGGTTGAACTGGATAATTTTAATGATTTTTTTTTAAACCGAAATATTATCGTAACGGAGTTTGGAGCATATTAGTTTGGCCAAAAGGAGCCAGAACATAAAAAATATTTCTTTTTAAAATTCTATACTGTTACATTAAAATAAACCCATCATCCTGTCTGTAATGGTAAAAGTGTAGAAGTAATTTTATTGAAATAGTTTTAATTACAATCGAATAAAACAGTTTTTTCTCCTAAAAAAATGCTAATTTTGAGGAAACTTTGCGATTTATTTGTCAAGTATCGTGCCAAAGTATGTCAAATTGTGTTTTTTACCCTCATAATTTGCTAAAGAAAATTTTCAATTATTACAACAATGAAAAAGAATAAGACGTTATTTTTGAAGACAAACATTGATTTTGCGTGCAGCCAAAAAAATGCGGCAAAATAAGTTCTTTGGGACCCATTTCGCCTTAAGTAGTTAATAAACAGGGTGTTACAATACACATTGTCACGTCAAAGAGTCTCGTAATTATTTAATTTGTTGTGTATGAAGAGATCTCTAATACTTATATGTATAGTTTAATATAAAAATATAAGCCATTTGCTCCCAAAGATTTAATGTAGTGACAAATAAGTAGATCGATTACATTAGGTACTCAATATCTAAATTTAGTAGACAAACACGTCCATTACTATTCCCAAAACTGCGCTCTTTAGACTTAGAGCACGTTCCATTCATTCAAGTTTCATGTAATTTCGTTGAGGGAGTGACTTGCCTTGTAGATAATGTTATGTAAGAGATAGCTACGAACATTTTAGTTTAATAAATTACTTTTAAAATTTATTTTTTATCAATATAAGTATACATGAATACAATCAATTTGTAGCAGTTTTGATGTATGTAATTCCCTTCGACAGTTATGTGAATTTTTTGGACAGGCTACAACCGGCTGTAAGCCTATATTTTAGCAATAAGGCCGCTATTTGTATTGGTCTAGTGTATGCTGTTTAGTTACCAACATAGCTTGCAGAGTAAGCAAGCTGAAGTGGCAGTGGCTGGCCTGTTTGTCGAAGGACTGTTGGCCGACGAGTCCTAGAGTGGAGACCGCGTATCGGCAAGCGTAGTGTGGGACGCCTTCCGGCTAGATGGACCCACGACATTAAAAGAGTGGCTGGGACACTATACGGAGCGGAGGGTGTTGTAGCGCAGCCTGGGAGACACCTCGTATATCCAGCAGTGGATTGCGGTAGGCAGAGTTGATTGATTGATAGTGTATATTGTGTCCCATTGTTCAAGCTATCAGCGTACAATAATGAATTTGGTATTTTACTCCAGATGAGAAAAAATTTAAAAATGTATTATTTAGATAGCTTAGGCAAAAAGCAGTCGGAAAATGTTAGTTTTAGTTCATAAAATAACAACAATAACAGTTTATTTATTATTTTTCTAACACCATGAAAGTAGCCGACATGCTATTACGTCATACGGCCGTTTAAATTAAAAAGTGTCAATGTCATAAAGTGCTTGTTTACTCAGCCAACTGACGTCATGACTACACAGCAATATGGCGTCCACTGCATCCAGCGTTTTCGCGCGAAATTTGAAAATGTAAAATTTAAATGCATTTTTATGGCACTTATCGATTGAATAAAAATTTTGTGTTTTTATATAAAAATTTAGTGGCTTATTAGCACTATAGAATTATCTTGAGACACTTTTCAAAATTGGGTGTAATACCCTATTGTATCTATCTACTTTTGCTTTATCTCAGCATAAATCTGAAAGCTCGAAGGATGACGTTATTAACTTATCTTATTTCTAGGTGATAAATTATGAGTGTCTTTGATGCCATACCGGTGGGCTACGGTTTCATTTCTCATCAATTGCGATTCTTAAGCAATCCAGTATCATAAATATAAATTGCTTTAAAATATTGAGTGGAGAAACTACGAAAGTATATTCTACCTATGTATGAATAATAAGAACCTAGGCTGCCTTTTTAATGCCCTAGCAGCTAGCCAGTTCAAAAGAAATTTAATAAAGAGGATAGATGTTTTAATAATAAAGATTGATGATTCTTGGTGAAGTTATAAAAGTGCGAAATTATTTTAGTTACAATGAATTCTGTAATTTTAGATGCGGTCTGACCTTTTAAAAGGCAAAAATCAATGTTACGGATTAATTAATGAATTAATACGAGAATAATATCAATTTATCAATTACTAGCCCCTACGTCGCACAGGTGATATGGCAACATATCAAAAACACCGAGATATCTAAATGCTGTAAAACTCTAAATGATGACGAAAACGTTATCAAAATTCGTTGTGTAATTTAAAAGATCTAAGCGGTCACGCAGATAGACACGAAAAAGCAACTTTGTTTTATAATATGATATTTTATGTTTATATATCTAAGATAAACGTTTTTATGTAAAGGTTTTCCTTAAGATCCAATGGTGTATCATGCGACACTCAACGTGTAAAAACAATTAATTAAATTAAACTGATTTTCTAAAACACTGTCTAAAACCTGTTTAACTTCCGCCTCACATAACATAACAAATAATATATCGTGACTAGCAAGAGAAGGCTACTACACGGCCCTCCCCTAAAACCGAGCCAGTATAACGCAGTGTATGTTGCAAAAACGTGGCCGATAGCCCGATAGGCTATCGCGGGCCGCATACATTAGCATCGCATTGAGCAAGCTTGTAACTAACTCACTATAAATGAATTATTCTGCACGAATTGTAATTCATTACATATGCCTTTGCTATTAGCCCTTTCGTACATTATGGTACTCAAGTAGGTAAGTATTTAATATTTGGCGATTTCAGACTTTGGTGAACATAAGGTCATACATACCTACATACGTGTATAGTTGGGGTTGGCTTCCAGTCTAACCGGATGCAGCTGATTACCAGTATTTTATATGGAGCGACTGCCTATCTGACCTCTACAATCCAGTTACTAGGTAACATAGTAAGACTGGTTGTGGCGACTACCACAATGATTTCGGATTTTCGCAGCACTAAACATACAAGGTCAGCAGTGGTGGCCCAGTGGTAACGGCCACGACTTACGACTTGTAGGTCGTAGGTTCGGACCCAGACAGGCGCTTTACTTGTGTAAATTATTTTATCAGCACTGCTCTCAAAACGTCGTGAGGAGTGCTAGAACCAAAAATTCGAAGATATGTGACATCTACCAACCCGCACTGGGCCCGCGTGGTGGATTATAGCCCACTCCCTCTCACCGATAAGAGGCCTGTGTCCCAGCAGTGGGAACGTTATAGGCTGATTATGTAAAATATACAAGGTGTAACTTAAATAACGCACAACCTCTTAAGGGGTTATTGTACTCATTTATAAAAAAAATCAGCAGTTCCCGTTCGCATAATAAAATTCGTCAAAATGTACAGAAAAGTAAATTTTTTTTCGCGATTTCACGTTTGGTCTCATAGTAAAATTTGTTCATAATGATGAGCACAGTGACTCCTTAACGGGTTGTGCGTTCTTTAAGTTAAACCTTGTAGAGAAAAGAATTTACACATTGTGCTCTATAGGGAAAAACACGCGTCAAAGCAAGACAAATATGCTAGTCGAATACCAATAAACTCAAACTCAAACTCAAAGCATTTATTTCAATTAAACCAATTACAGGCACTTTTGAATTGTCAAGGGGTCGGTCAGTCAAAAAGATGAAGCTAGGCGCCCATTCCAAAGCATAGTAGGTACCTATGGAGAAGAACGGGCAAGAAACTCCACGGACACTCTTTTAAATCAAGATATGGTTACAAAATAATGGTTACATCATTCATGTTGAAATTTCACATGTGAGAACGATGCAGAACCTTAAAAGCGTCCTTAAAAAAAAAAACAATTCAAAAATTTAAATTAAATTAAAATAAGCCGTGGCCGCTAAGGTATGACCAGCCTTATAATATTGATATGGAAAATGATTCAAAATCGGGCACGGATAGAATTAAATTTTTCATTAAGGACCGACTAAAGTAGATAGTCTGTAGGAGCCCTTATCTAACGAAACGTAGCTCTTTGTTAGCGTACAGTGGCCTTTTTATCAGTTTTAATGGATATTACATGTAGCAATTACATAGATATCAATTAGTTGTTAAAGCTACGTCATAGGGGTTTTAGTGTTCGAAATTAAGCATTAAAACCGCTAATATTAGCGTTCATAATGACATTATTGTCAATGCGTCATATATTTTGTGGTTATAGCTTAATATAGACCAAGGACCAACACATTATTATTAAAATATTACTAGATGACAGACGTTGTCCTGTCAAAATTTCAATAAATCGAATGGCGGGAAAACAAATGAACGACGGATTATAAAATTTATTTGGATTTGGAAATAGAATGAAAGATTCCCGACAAACGCGGTTGCCCTGTTCAAATTTCATGTATGAGAAAATTAATTGTCTTCATATTTTTTTTGTGAATTTTCCTATGTTTTTAATAGTTATTCTGCTATTCGGGACGGAAACAAATACAACAAATCATAAACCATGAAAATCGGTCCAGCCGTTCTCGAGTGTGTAATCATAAAAATTATAATAAGATAAAATAATTCAGAATAGAAAAAAAAAATGAAACAAACTAAATAATAACTAAAATTAGGATCACTCTATACAAAAGACTCATTCATGAAGCTATTATTCTATGTCATCTGGTAAAAGGTCGTTAACCCAACACCTTTTTTTTGTTCATCGTTTTCTTCTTCTTCTCACTTACTCTCTTTAATTTAACCGACTTCAAAAAGGAGGAGGTTCTCAATTCGTCGGAACCTTTTTTTTTTTTTTTTTTTTTATGTATGTTCCCCGATTACTCGAAGATGGCTAGACCGATTTGGTTTTTTTTTATTTTATTCGAGAGGGTATATCATCACAGTTGGTTCCATATAAAATTTATTAACTTTGCTTGGGTAGTTTTTGAGTTAGCTTCAATAATACGTATTTTTTCCTCACTTTTATATGGATGATGTTCTAGTTTGTTTTGCAGGTAGTGGTATTAGAATTTGTGTGGGGTAGGTACACAACTAAAAAGTGAAAAATAAAAACATTTTTACAAAAAAATATAACCGACTTCCAAAAACAAAACTACAAAGTGAAAAATAACTTTAATTTCGGAAGTCGGTGGCAAGAAACGAAAATACATTTAACTAGACACTGACTTCCGAAATTAAAGTTATTTTTCACTTTGTAGTGTTGTTTTTGGAAGTCAGTTGTATTTTTTTGTAAAAAAGTTTTTGTTCTGATCCAGCTTCATGGAAATATAACTCGAGTGGCATAACCATTTTTTCTTGTTCGTTTCAATTTCATCTCTGTGCTACAGGTTACTCCAAGATGCTATTTTAGAAAATTGTAAATGAATCAATAAATATAACGTTTAATTAAATCAAAATATCTTTATAAACAGAAAAAAACGCGGAACCTTGTACGCGTGTTGAATTAATGTCACCATTGCAGCGGCACGTTTTGAAAAGTCTTATTAACCTGTTTTTGCAGCAACTGCTTAATGACAAAACGGATGGTGGAAATCATGATTATGTGTTACCGAAAATATTTTATGCAACATCAGAGTTCAATCTCGTAATTAATAGGAGAAAGTTAGTGCAATAATGAACAAGCTATATGTTACGAAGCTTATTAAAATAATATTTCACATTTTATGGAAAATCAAACCCAGTAAATCGTTTCATTCGCTACGCTTTCAAATGGCAGGGTTCGTGGAATCATAATTATTCAGGTTAGTTATATGTTCAGCAACAATAATGAAACTAAATCATGATATTATTGGTTCTTTGAAATAGTACCTACCTTTGGCATTTACGTGGGTACCTATAGCTGTCTGAATCGCAAAGTTTTTAGAGCATTTTTTAAGAGGCATAGCCAGTTCAAGTTTTTTCGGATAGGACATAAGTAGTGCCTACGTAATCTACCAGTTCTTGAAGTAAAAACTTAAGGTGATTGCGCTGTGGTAGCTCGCGAAATTCAAATTTTTCTTGCGTTTTTTGCATATGATTCGCGATAAAACACTATGTATTTATATAATTTTAATCATAAAAAACTTAACATACTTATCTCTATGTTAGATTTCCTCCGGATTGGTCTGATTTCGGAATTCAGACGAATCCGGAGGAAACCTAACTTAGAAAGATGTATTGATGATTTTTATGATTTAAATTATATAAATATATATTTGTCACTGTCGCAAATCATACTTTGATCAAGATAAAACCTGACACTAGTCTGCAAATTGCAAAAAACACAAGAAAATATGAATTTCGCGGGCTACCACAGCGGATCCCCCTTAAACGCGGATTCGCGGTGTCGCGGAGACGCGAACCCGCGATTTTCCCCCTACCAAAAATCGCTCAACGCGCCTATAGAAGTTTTCATTTCAACAACTGTCCAACTTTCAGTAGTATATCTTGTAGGCTTATGGTAATGTAACTGAAAACCATGTAAACTTGTAGTATCGCAGCTGGCTTACCATGTTTTAGCATAGGATTACCATGGACGCGACCACTGTAGTGTTCATGTTTATAAGGGAGTTCACACCAGTAGTGCTATTCTGTAAACATCTCACCGTGATAACTCAGGTGAAGTGAGCGTTAAGTGAGCCGTCATTTCACCTGACGCTAGGAGTTGACACTATTGACAGCTCACTTTAAGATCACTTCACTCATGTTTTCACGGTGAGATATTTACAGAATAGCACTACAGTTGGGCAAAGTCGCAACGACTTTTAAACTGTATTTTAATCAAACTCGAACTCATAGCATTTATTTCAATCAAACCATTTAAGTACTGGGACGTTTGAACTGTCAAGAAGTCGGTCAATCAGAAGGATGAAGCTGTTGCCCATTTACTATGGAGAAGAACGGGCAAGATACTTCATGGACACTCTTTTAAATCAAAAATATGGTCAATATTCAATTTTCTTACATTTCCCGCGCGGCTTCGCCCGCGTGGTTGTCGAAAAATATGCCACGGGAACAAAAATCTTTCCATATTCCTTGTCTACGTTATAAAGGGAATCTCTGTGCAAAATTTCAGCTTTCTAGGTCCAATGATTTGGGCTGGGCGTTGATGAGTCAGTCAGTCAGGACTTTTCTTTTTTTATATTAAGATTGTTAATGCCTTGGACAACCGCTTTTCTTTGGACAGCTAATTGGTTCAGTACCACTGAGCCATGTGTGAGCTTGATATGATCGGGTTCTTGAGATTTTCGAGATTCCTGTTTATTTTGCAGACGGCTTATTATACGCAATTTTGCATTCGAGAAAGGACACATAGAAAAGCAATCAATCTAT
This sequence comes from Cosmia pyralina, assembly GCA_946251885.1. Classification (NCBI taxonomy): domain Eukaryota; kingdom Metazoa; phylum Arthropoda; class Insecta; order Lepidoptera; family Noctuidae; genus Cosmia; species Cosmia pyralina. The sequence continues at coordinate 14,405,888 of OX276342.1, read as the reverse complement.
CTGTGTGTTCACAGAGTAATTGTAAGCGTAGCCTTATCCCAACATAAAGATATGGATCGGCTTCTAGACATAAAAAATACAGCAGAATACCAACAATTTGATCAACTATTAAAAACGACGTGGTGTATGAATTGATTTTACAGAAGTATTAACAAAAAGAATAACTATTTAGTCGAGTGCCATTTAACCTGAAATTCATTTATAATAACGGCAATATTTACGTGTAACTGTAACATTAATTAATGATTACTGTTCTGATAAATCACGCACATAATCGCCACTACAGTGTGAAGTGACCTTTATATGCGGTCGTGATGTTGAATTTGCAACGCACACTGTAGTTTTTCATTCTGGTTTACGTGTGAATATTTTTAAGCATATTTTCTTATGCGTCATGAAACTTCACGTGAAATATGAGACCAACATTGCGGTTGTGATCCTCTGGGCCATTCTGTAAAAATCTCACCGAGAAAAATGTGAAGTGAGCTTGAAGTGAACAGCCTGTCATCATCATCATCCTTATCCCAATTTATTTGGGGTCACGCAACATGTCTTTTTCTTCCATACTTCTGTATTAGTCGTCACCTCGGTAGTCACTCCCTTTCTAGCCATATCATCGTTCACACAGTCCAACCATCCTTTTTTTGGTCTCCCCTACTCGTATAGCCATCCACATTCATACTCAAAACAAACTTTCCTGTCGACAGTTTCTTCATTCCTCCGCATAATATATACCCATACAATGATAACCGGTTTCCACACAACTTTTCAGCCACCGGTGCCACTTTCAGAGTTCCTCTTACGTGAGTATCTATTCTGTAAAAATCTCCTCGTGAAAACTTAAGTGAAATGAGCTATCATTCCACCTGAAGCTAAGGATTGACGGCTCACTTCAAACTCACTTTACCTAAGTATTCAAGGTGAGATTTTTACAGAATGGCACTGTACAGGTACTTACAGTCCGCGAGGCCTAAGCTGAGCTTTGTATTTGTGTGAGTGATCACCAAAGAAGCGGAGTTGCGTAGCGCGCGGGACGCACCGCGCCTCAGGCCAAAAAGCAGTATAAACCGGTTTTAAACCAAGCCAATGACGCGTCGTGCTCTAGGCCGGACGTCACACCTACACTTTCTATGTGCACTCACACAAATGCAAAGCTCAGCTTAGGCCTCGAGGACTACCGCCATGGGATCTGGAGGCAAAAGTCCTCGCGCACGTGTGGGAGTGGCGCGAGGAGGCGAAACGCCGGGGCCTAACTCCGCTGCCGCGAGAAATCACGGTACAGCGGACAGAGCTCCGGCGGGATCTCATGGCGACATGGAGAGTGCGATTGTCGCAACCCAGCGCTGGGCACGCCACAATTGCGGCGATAAGTCCCCTCTTTGAGGAGTGGTTGGAGAGGCGCCACGGCGTCCTCACCTTCCGCCTGACGCAGGTCCTCACCGGACACGGTTGTTTCGGGAGGAAACGCCCAGGTGTCACCATTGTGTGGATCGCCCGGAGGACACGGTGGAGCATACAGTGGAGGTCTGCCCGGCTTGGGCGGAGCACCGCCGTGTTCTCACGGAGGCCATCGGCAGCGGCGATCTCTCGCGTCCAAACCTGGTCCAGGCCATGGTGCGGAGCGAGAGTGCATGGGAAGCCGTCACCTCCTTCTGCGAAGCAGTAATGCTCGCGAAGGAGGAAGCGGAACGCGTGAGGGAGAGGCAACAGCCGCGCCCTCGCGCCCCTAGCCGCCGTAGGAGACGCCCTGGGCGGCGGGAATCGATTTCTGATTCCCGGCCACCGTAGGCGCGGGCTTGCGGACGACGAGTAATGGGCAGCTCGCCGTCCGGTAAGGACCAGGCCCGGGTCGACGGCGCGTTGTGTTCCACGCGCGCCTCAAAGAGATGTCAGCAGTGACGGGGTCATTTGGGCCGATGCCGCCGGGGTCGCGGGTAGTTCGAAAGAGATACCGTGGCCCTGGCACGGGCAACTGAAGGAACATGGGTGGGTTTTAGTCAGTAAAAGTCTGACACGCCCTTCCGCTCTGCCCAGAGCGGGAGAAGTCATTTGATGATTTCCCATCCACAAAAAAAAAAAAAAAAAAGTATAGGTTCGTTACGTACAGTATACAATCTTAGGGTATGTTCAGCGACTAACATCTATTTATCACAGAAACTTCACTTTAATCGTAGTTTAATTTTACTATCTATTAAATGTAATTCTATAGTTTAAGTAATTTTCATCATGAAAACTATTAAAAACCACAAAAACATCTGTTCGTCTGCGATATATTTTGGAACTCGCAAATAAATCAAAACCTGGATATTTTCTGTTGACCTACAATCATGAAATTTGGCAAGAAGCAAGGTTTCATCACAAGTAAAGGAAGAAGTCCAAAAATCGTTAATTTGTAGTTTTATCACATACAATTTTATTTTCGCGATAACAAGCTTGGAGAATTGACCATGACGTATATCAATGTATGGGAGAACATGTTTTTCAACTACAATGTTAAGTTTGTTTTTGAGATAAATTCATCCCAACTACGGAACTCCTCATTGTGCGTGGTCAGACACGCACTTGGCTAATTTTTTTCCTTACAATTTCGCGAAACAATTTTACAAATGTTTACGAACAACGCTCCCCTGTCAATGTCATTCAATCGTCAAAAGATTCTGTAACACTCTAGTTTTCCGTCATCAGCTCAACAAGCACTAGTTTACTCTGTATTTAGCCTCCACAGAGTAAGCTAAATACAGAGTTTACGAGTTTGTAGACTTACTCGATCGCGTTTACGTGAACTTACGTCAATTTGTATGGAATAATTGTGTTTCCCATTATAGTCACCAGACTCAGTTATTCAGTTTCAGTGCAAATTGAAGTTTACCTTAACGTGATTGAGTAAATATAAAAACTCGCACTAAGGCCATTGTACACAAAACGTTTACATCGTCACATCCTTACCTTATGTTTGTCGAACTGAATGTCTCGAAGCCAGGGGTCGAACAGCAGTTTGTCGGGTTCTATGTTGACGGGGCTCTGTCGCCGCCCCTTGTTGCACATGCTCCATTGGGGGTTGATTAGACCCCAGAAGCCGGGACCTGAGGATAAACAAAGTATTTTTAGTCGCAATTATTGGAACAACAAGCCGTGTGCCCGATGGGGTTTCCCATTAGCAAAAATTACGAATTTCTATACAAACGTTCATCCCCTATTTAACCCCTATTGGGGGTGAATCACTGACTTCTACTATACAAGTAAGCTGGACTAAGCATACTTTATGAAATGACAGTTGATTTTTGTGCCGATTCAAAGCGGCCCCTTCGAGCTTCTCAGGAACTAAAATTGACACATTGTTGCAAATGGCCGACGTGTTGTTTTGGTACGTCTCTTATGTTCTAGGTCTAAATCGTGAAATAAGATATGTTTTGTGAATTTTGTGTTTACTACGTGATATAATATTTAGAACATTTTTATCATATGAGTTTGCGCATTTTCTAAAATTCTCTATTTTAAAGGCAGCGGAATAACCTTCCACAATATAATATTAGTTTCATGGACGCACACGTAAGCTCACGTAGCTATCAGCGCCAAAATGGCGAAAATGAAATCTCTTCATTTTGACATCGATATTAAGAAGTCCAGCGTACTTGTATATTAGAGGTCAGTGGGGTGAATTTACAAAAATCCTTCCTTAGTCACAGATTAATACAAAACCCTCCGCAGTTTAGGTATGAAGCTACAAGTACGCGGCGGGCTCATCTCACTGGGTCAATCAGTGTGGGCTGCCACGCACCGGCCGGCTCGCACGTTGGTTCAATACTCACTCACGCGCCGCGTCGTAAAAGAAGACAGCCTAACGAGTCAAAAGGAAAATTGGAACTACGGCCGTCATGTTATTTTATTATTTTTAAATAGGTATCATTGTTATTAATTTGTAAAAACTGTAATTCTTATTAAACGATTATGTCTAATGTGAAATTTCCTTCTTGAAAACTTACGCAATTTTGGGCACCTTATATTAATTAGCAATACTGAATCGACGGTGCCGTCCTCTTTCAGTTCACAGATAAGTTGGTAGGACTGTAAGTGTTACGCGATAGAAACAGGCAACTTATAGGTGAATATAACTGTAGGTTATGCAGCGTTGTGCGACCTGAATTGCAATTTATTGTGTCGTAGCAAGAGTCGCTTTTTATTTGCGAGGTGTCCCATCTGTATTAACCTGTGCCTTATTATAGTGCTTTTTTTTTTTTGTTATAAAAGGAACTCTAGTGTAAAATTTCATGCTTCTTTACCCAGTGGTTTAGGTTGTGCGTGACTGTTAGGCCTCTGCCTCGAATTTTGCGGGCAGTGGGGCGGCAGCGGCGACGGCGCGTCTCGCATTGTCCCGCCCCGCTTCCGCGTCGCTGTTTTCGAGGACCGGTCCATTTGTTTTTATGCATAAAATCCTGCCGCTCCCGCGCCGCCGCCGCTGCCGCCCCGTTGCCCGCAATATTCGAGGCAGAGGCCTTAGTGACTGAATTAATTTAAGATTTTTATGAAGTACCTACTAGCTATGACAAACGTTGTCCTGTCAAAATTTCAATCATTCATACAAAATTTCCATAGAAAATGCACTTTCAGTTTTCCCGAATTTTCCAATTTTCCCGGCAACTTTTCAAACATTTTCTTTCGTACAAACCTTGTCCAGACAATTCAATCAATCAATCTGCCTAGCCTTTTCCCAAACATGTTGGGGTCGGCTTCCAGTCTAACCGGAATTGTCCAGACAATAACAAACACAAAAAAAAAAGAATTGGCCAAATCGGTGCAAACATGCGCATACATTGATTTTTAGGGTTCCGTACCTCAAAAGGAAAAAAACGGAACCCTTATAGGATCACTCGTGTGTCTGTCTGTCTGTCTGTCCGTCTGTCACAGCCAATTTGCTCCGAATCTAATGGACCGATTAAGTTGAAATTTGGTACACATATGAATTTCTGTGACCCAAAGACGGACGGGTAAAGTAAATAAATGAATTTTGAATATTGGGTTCACTTTTGGCAAATAAGAAAAAAAAAATGCAAACTACACATGTCAAATGAAAGGGCTTAATATGAGGGTCTCAAATATATTTTTTTATAATTTAATTTTTTTTTTAACGTTATTTAAGAAAATAGATGAACATTGACCATTCTCCCCTTTATCTCCGAAACTACTAAGCTTACAATTTTGAAAAAAATACAGAAAATAGATCTTTACTTGTAGATTACAGGCAAACCTATAAAAAGTCTATGGTCTTAAAATAACATGGTAAATCTATCAATATTGTGAGTACAAACTTACATTTACAGTTGGAATGTATGGGAGAACATGTTTTTCAACTACAATGTTAAGTTTGTTCTTAAGATAAAATCATCACAACTACGGAACCCTTCATTGTGCGTGGTCCGACACGCACTTGGCCGGGTTTTATTTATATAGATTATGATTACTGACTGCTTTTTTGGTGTAATGGTCACAAGTGCTACTGCTAAGCATAAAGTCCTGGGTTCGATTCCCAGGTAGTCAATTTATTTTCGAGTTTTTCTATCAGGGATTTCTCAATAGCAGCCCGAAGTTAGGACTGGTGCCCGGTTGACGGCAACAGGCTCGCCCCCTATTATATGGGACATAAACATTACTGGTGAAATTGGGTTACTCCTCTGCCGATCCTTTCGGGAATTACAGGTGTGATGATATGTTATACCTAATAATAAATATAAATAAATAATAATAAATATGTTTGGACATATCACACAACGCCATCTAGCCCCAAGCTAAGCAACCTAATGCTTGTGTTATGGTAACGAGATGGCTGATAAACTACTTATATACATTTTTTTTTTTTTTTGTAAATACACACATATTATAGATAGAAAAACACCCAGACTCGGATCAAATACTTGTAGGTCGTACAAATATTTGTTCCGTGCGGGAATCGAACCCGCGACATGCTGCGCAGCAGTCAATCGCTCAACCACTACGCCAACCGTGTCGTCAAGCAAACAAACTGATCATTTCGTAAAAACAGACCAGTGACATTGAGATTCAACGAGTATTTTTTATAGCCTCTATTTTATTCATTGGCAATCCTAGAGGGTACAGTCGTAAACAAAATTTTCACTAATTTATTCAGTGTGGCATTTTTATTGACTTTAAATTAATGTAAGCCTTTCAAATTTTAACGTTTTGAATATTTTTAGCGCTACAAGCTGTAGTCCTATTTTATTTAAAAATAACTGTTTGTTTATTAGACTAGAATGAAGATAATATTGTGTATGATGTTGATTAATGTATACAATACAATATAATATTATGAAACAATTTTAAAAGAGTAACTGTGCAGTTTCTCGCCCATTCTTCTCCATACGAAACTACATTTTTAACCGACTTCAAAAAGGAGGAGGTTCTCAAATCGTCGGAACCTTTTTTTTTTATGTATGTTCCCCGATTACTCGAAGATGGCTAAACCGATTTGAATTTTTTTTTGTTTTATTCGAGAGGTTATACATCACAGTTGGTCCCATATAAAATTGATTAACTTTGCTTCGGTAGTTTTTGAGTTAGCTTCAATAATACGTATTTTTTCTCCACTTTTATATGGATGATGTTCTAGTTTGTTTTGCAGGTAGTGGTATTAGAATTTGTGTGGGGTAGGTACCACAACTAAAAAGTGAAAAATAAGTTAACATTAATTTCGGAAGTCGGTGGCAAAAAATTAAAATACATTTAACTAGACACCGACTTCCGAAATTAAAGTTATTTTTCACTTTGTAGTGTTGTTTTTGGAAGTCGGTTGTATTTTTTTGTAAAAAAGTTTTGGAAGGGACGACTAGAATCAATTCCATGGTTTTGTAAATTTTAACGTACAAAAGTACCTTTTCTGTGCCTATTTGAAATAAATGATTTGACTTTGACTTTGAACATTATAAAAGTGTGAAAACTAATGAATTGTGATTAAAATAGTCGATAATCATACATAATGTTCATAGTTGAAATCATAAAATCATGATAATCTTTATTATTTTGATGGATGGATTGTGTGAGGAATGATATGAAAGAGAAGGGAGTGAATGATAGCGTGACGGTTGACAGGGGAGAATGGAAGAAGAAAACGTGTTGCGCCGACCCCAAGTAACATGGGAAGAAAGAAGATGATGATCTTTATAATTTACGCATTCAATGAACACTTATAAGCTTTATTCCGTTCAAAATCATAAAATATGTCCTAGAATTGCTATCGTCTATCGATCCGGTCGTTAAGATGCTATCGCGATAACATTCACTTGTCATCGCATTTATAACACTCCACGCGTAATTATTAGGTTATCGACTGATTTTAATGACATTTTACAGTTTTAATTCGACAGTATTGTATTTGTCGCAGGGACCACGGGTAAAAAAAATACCCGTAGTACCTTCCAGGGACTACGGGAGGAGCTACCATTTTACCATTTTAATTCGGCAGCATTATATTTCTCGCAGGGACAACCGGGAAACAAAATCCCCGTGGTCCCTGCCGTGCTGGAAGGGACCACGGGGATTTTTGTTTGAAGAGACGTTACTGGCCTTTTGCTATTAACCACATTTTTTCTATGTTTTGTGTACTTTCAATTTTTTTTTTGTTTTTTTTTTTTGTTCACCGTTTTGGTACAACAATAGTTCTATTTATTTATTATTTATTTATTTATTTTATTTGGCTCTACAACAATGAGTACACTATTACATGTATATAGTAAAACATTTCAAACTTAGGTCTAAGTGCCCCATTACTTAAAGAAGAGCACTGCATGCACTACATTATGCGCTTATAACTAATTAAACAATGAAAAAGATGAAATAAAAATACAATTAAATAATGAAAACAACTTAACTGTCGATAATATTAAGTTAATTAGGCCAAACAAAATTAAACTTAATTATTCTGCGAGTTATATTTAAACATTTTCCTGATAGTAGGTACAGATGTATGACTTAAGTCAACTTCTTCATCATGTTCTTTGTATACAGTATACATTCTATATAATGAGCAATGTTGCCTTAAATTTGTCTTAAATTTGATTTTAAGGTCATAGTAGTAAAATATAGACTACTCTGGTAACCACCGCATTATAATATAATTAATACATAATATAAATATAGGCTGGCACACAAAACACATAATGACATAACATTACACACAAGTAAAGAAATTAGTTTTAAACGATGACGTAACCAAAATTGCGTAAAACGTTATTCAAATGGAAAGCCTATTCAACCCTATAATACACCGTGATATCATTCAATAGGGATTGGGAACCGCAAAATTTGGTCACCATAGTGTATTGAATCGTGGGTAATGCGTAGTGGGTGCACACCCTACTGTTGACTACAAAAGTGGATTAACGGTTTCGAAAAGATTTTTTAATGTAAATAAAGTATAAGAAATGAGTATACAACGTGGAGATGACAATACGAAAATAAATGGAAACACTGGCAATACTAATGCATAAGTACGAAGAGAATACATATTCCTGTAAGTTGCAAATTATGCAACTCAAAACCGTGACAACAACATTAAAAACATCGAGATTTCTGTGCTAAATCTACTTTTATTCCAATGTTTTATTAGAGAGGAGAATTACAAACGTATTGACTAATAAAAGATTTATATTGTAATCTTTTTGATCGTAATTTATGAGTTTAAGCAGTAACTAACAGACAGTTACTGATTAGCCAAATGGTGTTATATGAGTTTAAGCACAGGTTTATGCAGCAACAAACAGTTATTTCGCTTCGCTGATATAAATATATCTACCTACCTATGTCTCATTTCTAAAAAAAAATCGCTTTCTCTATTTTAGCCCGATCAGAGCTCAGTCGCCCAGGTACTGATGGTAAAAACCTCATCAAAATTCATTGCTCAGTTTAAAAGATCTAAGTGGATCTGTGGACACGAAAAACGACTTTAATTCATGCATAATATTATTATGTATACCTATGTAGATTATTACCAAAGTCATCGGCTTCTGCCGCTGACTGTACCCGCAATAGACCGTCACCATTACCGTAGTGTGTACGTCATTACCGTAATGTTAGCTAGTTTTCAGTATTTTCGAATTGAGTATTTGCTTTGGTTAGGAAGAGTAGGTGCTAAATAGTATTGATATAATTATGTATGAAAGAACTTGCTAGATTGCAATTTCATTGGCATGCCAGAGGGGTACAGTGTCTAGGTCTTGTGATACAGAGTAAATCCTAGTACAAGAGCCAGGGCTACACAGATGTTGGTGACTTTGAAGTGTAAATACAAATTATTATTTTTAAATTATTACAACAACGTTCAAAGGTTCCATCGTATAACTTCGGAAAAACCGAAATATAGCGAATAAAATGTGACTGTCGCCCAATAGAAATTGATTTATATTCCCAGCTAAATTATTATAGATTGAAGCAGTAATTCCGTCACTCCCTTATTGGTACAGTCACATTTAATTCGGCAAAGTTCGGTTTTTCCGAAAAATAAACGATGGTAGTTTTGAACGTTGTCGTTCTGTGATCGCATAACGCCCTGACATTAGCAATGAGTTTTGATAATTCAACAACATTCATTGCGTTCTTTACGTAGGATAGGATTTTTTAAAACATAAATATGAAGCAATGAATTAGCTCTAGGAATATGCTAGTTAACAGTGTTTAAAAAACCAATTAAAAATGTTCATTGTGGTCTATTTTCCTTAAAAACATTAATAATTTCATTAAAATATTAACATTAACAATAATATTTTATTATTTATAAAACTCACTTAATTTTCATAGTTAAAAGGGGCACACAGTAGGTAATGACAGCTCAAGTGATGTCATCATTTCTATAGGCCTACCTTTCATCAGCATTCGAACCACCACCAGTTAGGCATTTAAACAGTAGGTTTGTGTCAAATTTCAGGAAAGAACTGATTAAATAAACCGTCAATTCTGTGACATCTGTGATAGATTGTCTGCTGTCAAACAAACAAAAACAAATAATCATTGTTTCCACCCTCTATGATGTTCGATATCGATTCAAATAATCGATTATTTATTTGTAAGTTTTTTAAATTAATTAATTAATGCATATAAAAAAATCATATCATCGATTATTACTGTCGAATAAAATCGATTAATTGCGATTTCAAACTTCAAAACGCAATCGGAACGGACACACAAAAGCTCGTTTTTCAAAACGTATACTTATGACGTTTTAATTTTGATATTTTCCTAAAATCATACATTTCAATCGTATTTTTTCTGACTATATATACCTTAAAGAAACATGCGAATGTTATTTAACTTTTCTAAAAAATCCGCTAAACTTAGGGGAAAATATCTTGAAGTAGCAACCCTAAAACAATGTTAAGTAATAGCACGGGAAGGTGATGCGATGCGACGGGGTGGGTCGGGGAAAGAAGAAATTTCAGGCGTACGAAGTCGTGGGCAGAAGCTAGTTTTACAATAAACATAATAGATAATCAATATTTAATTCCTGATTAATAAATGCATGAACTGACAAACCAGATTTAATCTGCTTATGCTATCTAACAAAGGTAATTAATTATCATAATTCACATCATATTACACATTAATAGTTAAGTTATAAAATAATTTAATCATATTTACTATTAAAAACTATAGCATTTGGTTTTGTTAAGTCCTGAAAGCCACAGTTTTCACCTCGAATTGTGTTAATCGTTGGTGTTAGTAATTTCAATCAATCTACTTTATAAAATCATTCATTCATTCATTCACTTACAGACAATGCAGAGCCCAAGCCACTGTGTCTAGAAACATGAAATTTTGCACAGATTTTTTTTATAGCGAAGACACTAGGAATAATTATTGAAAATTCATCTCTTAAAAGGGTTAAATAGGGATAAATAATAGTAATAATAATTAATAGTTTGTATGGAAGTTTGGCATTTTGTCGATGCCATCGGGCGCACGGCTTGTATTTAAATAAATAAGTAATTATTAATTTTCCAGAGTATAAAAGAGATGGAGGAATGTGGTTTCATTTCAACATTCTCTAAGTACATAATCCCTTTATCAATTTATTGTAATAATTATTTTTGGTAAGAAGAGGGATTAATGACTACAATTTTTTTTTGTCCTTATGTTGATTATTATAAAAATATTGAACACGTGCTTTTTCTTTGTTTACTTAATCAAACTATTACGGCGATACTTGAGTTAAAATATGGCGTGACGTCACTCCTAGCTAGGTTTTATACACAGAAGTGACGTAGCGAGCCCCCACTCCAATCCACTTTATGCGTGTTATCTACGAGTAAGTCATTTTTTATTAATATATTTTTTTATTAGCTGACTGACGGACTAATTGGAATAACTTTTTTTTACCCAGGAAACATCCCTATTGTAGGAAGTCGCTTGGTTTGTAGAAATACGAGCATCACTGAATTTTTTATCAAAAGAAAGTTAAAGTCGAATTTTCCCAAAATTCACTTACTACACCACCCGACCACAAAAACTAACCGCCCAAAAAAATTAAAATAAATCTTGAAATTCCGTTGAAAACGAATAATGACATCCAAACAAGTCGGTCGAACATTGTCTATCCAAATATATACATCACTCTACATTATTTTCTTTCATAGCGTTAATTTCTTTACGAATTCTCCAAAAAATCCGCTTTACACTGCCCGCCCACAAAAACTAACCCACTACAACCATAAAAAGAAATCTTCAAATTCCGCTGTAAATAGATAAGTACGTCCAAATTTCGGGTCGGTCGAACATCGACTATCCGATATAATGACACGGTTGAGCGCGCATTATCATTAAGATGTTATCTCTGATCATTACCGTTCGTCCATTATATGGATATGTTACTATGACCCCAATATTCATGCCATTGAGAATATGTGGCTGTGATTCCACCTCCGTGACGTAATAGGTTGACCTTTTTGTCCTTAGGTCAATAGAGGTCATGTGTTAGGTTGTTTTGGATTAGTGGATACTTCAAAGGTTTAATGTGAAGATGAACTAGTAATATTCAATTCATCTGGATCTAAGGGGTTCGTGACTAAATAATAACAGCTGCACGAGTCGATTGAAGGTTAAGCTACGCTTGCCGAGGTCTGTTCGTGGATATGTGACCATCTAGTACGCCATCATCTTCGTGCGCCTCGGAAAACATGATGGTGATTGCGCAGTAAAATTAAAATTTTCTTCCGTTTTTTGCAATTTGTATGTCAGTACAGTCCACGAGGCCTAAGCTGAGCTTTGCATTTGTGTGAGTGCACGTAGATAGTGTAGGTGTGACGTCCGGCCTAGAGCACGACGCGTCCTTTACTTGGTTTAAAACCTGTTTATACTGCTTTTTGGCAATCGGCCTGGGGCGCGGTGCGTCCCTTGCGTGACGCAACTCCGCATCTTTGGTGATCACTCACACAAATGCAAAGCTCAGCTTAGGCTTCGCGAACTGTATAGGTTATATGTTAATAAAAATATGATACGTGGCTATAGCAAATATCTATTTACATAATTTTAACCATAAGAATCATCAATACATCTTTCTAAGTTAGATTTATACAAAAATGTCATGATTTCCGAAATCAAACTTAAAGAGAACAAACATAGAACGTATGGTTATAATTTATGTAAATAAATATTTATTATAACCGCGTAACCATATTTTTATCAAAATACAACGCAAATTTCAAAAAAAAAACGTAAGAAAATTTGAATTTCGCGGCTACTACTTGATCACAGCTGTCATTCGTAGATCTTTGACAGTCGTTACGGGACGTCAGAATCCCAAAAGACAGACAACAAGCCTTACCTAGGGATATCGCGTTATCCAGTCAGTGGGTTGTGGAGGTCAGATAGGCAGTCGCTCTATGTAAAATACTGGTATTCAGCTGCACCCGGTTATACTGGAATCCGATCCCAATATAGTTGGGAAAAGGCTAGGCAGATTGATTGATGTTGTAGAAAGATTATTCAGTCATGTGCTGATAGTCCATATATATTTTGTATCATCATGGCTTGTCCTCACATAATAAGGTATACATAAGTATATCTGATGGTAGGTAATATTACACATGAGATTAAAAACCAGCCCGTAAATTAACCATTTTATCATTAAAATTCAAGCACGCAGGTGACGCTCTTTTCAATAATTAATCACTGTTAATAAATTCAAACTTTTACAATATTTTGTACAAATTAACAAGTTGTTGCTTCGAATGTTTGCAATCATTAACTACCCGTTGTTTTAAAATCCGTGATGTACTACACGAACTGTCAAACTGTAAGAAATTGTGATTTGATCACAATTTCTTACAGTTCAGTTCAGTAAAGTTCTTACAGAAGAAAACATTTCTCAGTGAGACTTTGTTCTCCAAAGAATTTGTATTTTCTGTTGCATTTTGTCGTGTTTAGGTTGAACGTGCGTCAGTCAGTCACTTCCGGGACTATTTTATATAAAAAACTTTTTTACAAAAAAAAAAAGACAACCGACTTCCAAAAAAATACTCCAAAGTGAAAAATAACTTTAATTTCGGAAGTCAGTGTCTTTGGATCTGTATTTTAATTTTTGCCACCGACACCGATAAAAATAGTAGAATATATTACAAAACTAGTTGTAGCCTGCGAGTTTGTCTCTAGCAGCTTATCACGTTCGCTGACAGTACGTCTTTTGACGGGAAATTTCGTACGTCGGAGGACGGGCTACTTTTGTATTGGCAGTACGTCGTCCGACGATAATTTTTCGTAGAAATATTATGAAGAGCAGAATCCACTGTCATATTGTGAGCAATCTCATATTTCTTACTGTCATAACACGACTATTTTATGGGTAGTTTCATATTGCTATCTCAATCGCTCACACACACACGTAAGCAGTACTACGTCGACCGGCGTGAGTGCGCGCCTTGTTTCTCGAACAATCAGTGCGGCTGGTGCCATTTTGTGAACAACCACGTGCTTATGCCGTCACTCAAACCATAAGTAAACTTTGCAAAAGTCCACGTGTGTCGACGTAGTGCCGTTTTTGGGCAGGCAAACATATATGGCCAATTACACTACGTCGTGAGACGTTTGTCATTTAGAATGGAAAATTCAACTGCCATAATGTGCTGTCAGAGTAAGTGCTCACTGTCAGCGAACGTGTTAAGTCCTTCTCCAGGGCCCAGGCTCAGGCTGTGTCGAATTTCATAACGATCGGTTCAGTGGTTTAGGTATAAAAAGGTAACATACATACACACAGGCAGAGACAGAGTTGCTCTCGAATTTATAATATTAGTAATTAGTAAATATTATATTAGTACTTACTATTAGTATATTATTAGTACGGATGGATAGTATGAATATATGGTCTTAATAACCAATAAACAAGCTATTTGAAATTTAAACTTAATTCAGTGAAATACAAAATTCATGTTTAGCATCTCGTTAGTAGATTATTATGTATTTGGAAAATGGTAAATGTTCTGGTACATCGGATTATAATTAGCTATTGAACAGAAATATGTCAAATTAGTGGTAATGATAAGAGAGTAATAACGGTTTGATTCATATCAGGTTGCGTTTTGGTTGTGGAATTTCAAATTTTCCATGTATTATGCGTTTAATGTAGTAGTAGTAGCATCTTTATTCATAACAACATAATTGTGTCGAACAGATAGATAATTACAAATATATCCTTAAAACTAGATTAATTTAAATTCTAATATAAATAAAATCATTACATTGACATAATTATCACAATTACCAAGCAATATATATTAATAATAATAAAAGATTCTCATAATTTAAATAATAAAATAATGTCAAAATTATTATAATTGCAAATTCCTACACAAAATACATACAAATTAGAGATCACCTACTGAGTATAAACACTTTTCTAAAAGAAACGCTTTAAGACTGGCTTTAAAAGTACTGCTATACAATTCCTGTTTTAATGAAGTAGGCAATTTGTTATACAATTTTATTCCATTAATTTGAGAACAATGACTCACTACTTTGAGGTGGGGTGTTATATTTGACGACAGATCAAGTCTTCTCGTTTTCTCCCTTTTTATTCTTTCCTCGTGTGTTTCGATTTTGTTAATATTTTTAGCCAAGTTCATTAACAAAACCATTACATATAAACTAGGCACAGTCAAAATTTTTAATTTTATAAAATGCTCCCGACACGATTCTTCTTGTTTTATTCGTACCATAGTTCTAACGGCACGTTTTTGAGCAATAAAAGCTTTATCAATGTTATACTGGTAGCTACCTCCCCAGAAAAGTATACTAGACCGTAATTTAGATTCCACAAGGGCATAATAAACACTCTTCAGCTGTTCTAAGTCAATCACGACTCTTAAACTTCTTAAAACATAACAAGCCGAACTAATAGTGCTAACCAAGGATGACAGCTCGTGTTTCCAATTTAATAAGCTATCCATATAAACACCCAGAAATTTGACTACTTTCACAGTATAATATAAGTATAATGTATCAAACCTAGCTGTGCTACGTACTGTGAAAGCTTTATAATGTACGTAGATGAGCTCGTGGCTAAGTAATAACAGCCGCAGGGATCGATCCATCAGGTTAACCCCCAACATAGTTGGGAAAAGACTGGGCAGATTGATTGATAGATTAGATTGAAGGGTAGACCATTTGAAACATGGAGTGACGTCATCGTACAAATAGCCGGAAACCTAAGAGAGAGTAGTGCCACCTGGAACAGTTTGGAGGAGGCTTTCACCTCAAAGGGCGGCCCTTACACCTAACAATACTAACCTTATCTATCACACTAATAATAGGTCTTTACCTATGAAATTGCCGTTTTGTATGAAAAAATTTAAACGAATTTTTTTCATGCATTTTTTATTTGTATTAATCGAAGTACCCATGCAATCAATGCATCTTTGCCAACGCAGTGGCAGTTTATTGATGCCCTTCTTAAAGAAATCAGCTGGACGGGAGGCAACCAATTCTTCAAAGGCATTTTGTACTGCCTCTCGGGTATTGAATTTTTTTTCCGCCAAGAAGTTATCCAAATTCTGGAAAAAGTAGTAGTCTGTAGGCGCAAGGTCTGGTGAGTAGGGCGGATGACGGAGAGCTTCCAACCCCAGTTTTTGCAACTTGGAGACCGTCTGCTATGCAGTATGAGGTCGCGCGTTGTCGTTCAGGAGCAGCGGAGACGAGCGATTGACCAATGCTGGTTGGAGATGTGCCAGCTTCTCCATCATTGTGTTCAGTTCTTCACAGTACACATCTGAAGTAATGCTCACCCCGTTTGGTAAGAAGCTGTGATGAATCACACCGGCGCTAGACCACCAAACAGTGACCATCACTTTTCTAGGGGTAAGTTTTCGTTTAGGGCATTGTTTAGGTGCTGAACCAGGATCCAACCAATTTGCTGAGCGCTTGCGGTTATCAAACAGAATGCATTTTTCATCGCAGGTTCAAAATTCCTTCATTTGTGTGTCTGTTGAGCAGTGCAAGGCACGTCTCGACGCGTACTTCGCGCTGGCGATCATTGAGTTCGTGGGGCACCCATTTGTCAAGCTTTTTTACCTTGCCAATTTGACGCAAATGGACCAATATTGTTTTGACGCTAACGTCTAAAGCTGCTGCTAATTCAGCCGTAGATTGTGTATCATCAGCTTCCACAATCGCCTTTAATTCGTCATTGTCGACCAAAGTCTTCGGACGACCGCGAGGTTCATTTTTCAGGTCGAAATTTCCAGAACGGAAGCGAGCAAACCAATAACAAGTGGTGCGTTGGTTTGTAGTGTTAGCTCCGTAAACGTCGTTGATGTTGCATGCCGCTTGTGCCGCGTTGCTGCCACGACGGTACTCATATTCCATAATTACTCGAATTTTTAACGTACCCATGATGACGAAAAATATTGAAATGCGATGAAAATGTAACACTAATCAATAAACAAATGACTACTTTTGGAAAAAAAAATCCATGTTTTTAAAATAAAATTAATTTGAAATTAGAATTCTTAGCCAAACAAAGGCGAAAGTTTGTGAGTGTGTGTGTGTGTTTGTATGTTTGTTACTTCTTCACGCTCAAACGGCGGGACCGATTTGGATGAAGTTTGGTATGTAGATAGCTTATACTCTGGATTAACACATAAGCTACTTTTTATCCCGGTCTACGCGGGTGAAACCGCAGGGCGCAACTAGTTTATATATAAAACTAACATTCATCATTATCATTTCAGCCGAAAGACGTCCACTGCTGGACATAGGCCTCCCCCGAGCACCGCCACTTCGACTGGTTCTATGCTTCCCTCATCCATCCTGCGGCCTTTACAAGGTCATCGTCAAAACTAACATTACTAACAAATAAATAATTAAGTATACAACTACAAAGCTACATGTAAAGGGTAAAATAAAGTTAATAAATATAATAAACGAAGGACAAAAAACTGGCTAAGTGCGAGTCGGACACGCAGGATTCCGTACCATATTTAACAATCGTAAAGGTAACGTTGTATTTCATAATGTGAATTAGAAGGTTATTTATTGTAGTTGCAAAAAATCGCACGTATTTAAACAAAATATCTTATGAATCGGCGTTTTTAGTGTCTGTGGATTAAATGCAGTAAATGGTACATTACATACAGAAGTTTCAAATTCCTAACTTGTTTAATTGTTGCGATAGAGCTTGTACGTAAAAATGGTCTAAAATATAAACAACACACATAACAACAACAACAACACAACACAACAACAACACAACACAACAACACAACAACAACAAACAACAAAACAAACAACAACAACAAACACATAACAACAACAACAACATTAACAATAACAACAACTCAACAAACATTAACAACAACAACATTAACATTAACATTTATGGGCCTCTATTTCTTCATTTATGAAGATAAAAAAAAATGTCGAGGAAAATGTCGTGAGGAAAGTTTTGAGTATGAATGTCGATGGCTATAAGAGTAGGGGAAGACCAAAGAAACGATGGATGGATTGTGTGAAAGATGACATGGCTAGAAAGGGGGTGACTACCGAGATGACGAATAATAGAGAAGTATGGAAAAAAAGGACATGTTGCGGCGACCCCAAATAGATTGGGATAAGGGCAGGAGAATGATGATGAAGATAAAAAAAAAATAATAGGTCTTTACCTATGAAATTGCCGTTTTGTATGAAAAAATTTAAACTTTTCATGCATTTTTTATTTGTATTAATCGAAGTAATCACCCATGCAATCAATGCATCTTTGCCAACGCAGTGGCAGTTTATTGATGCCCTTCTTAAAGAAATCAGCTGGACGGGAGGCAATAAATTCTTCAAAGGCATTTTGTACTGCCTCTCGGGTATTGAATTTTTTTCCCGCCAAGAAGTTATCCAAATTCTGGAAAAAGTAGTAGTCTGTAGGCGCAAGGTCTGGTGAGTAGGGCGGATGACGGAGAGCTTCCAACCCCAGTTCTTGCAACTTGGAGACCGTCTGCTGTGCAGTATGAGGTCGCGCGTTGTCGTGCAGGAGCAGCGGAGACGAGCGATTGACCAATGCTGGTTGGAGATGTGCCAGCTTCTCCATCATTGTGTTCAGTTCTTCACAGTACACATCTGAAGTAATGCTCACCCCGTTTGGTAAGAAGCTGTGATGAATCACACCGGCGCTAGACCACCAAACAGTGACCATCACTTTTCTAGGGGTAAGTTTTCGTTTAGGGCATTGTTTAGGTGCTGAACCAGGATCCAACCAACTTGCTGAGCGCTTGCGGTTATCAAACAGAATCCATTTTTCATCGCAGGTAACAATGCTGTTCAAAATTCCTTCATTTGTGTGTCTGTTGAGCAGTGCAAGGCACGTCTCGACGTGTACTTCGCGCTGGCGATCATTGAGTTCGTGGGGCACCCATTTGTCAAGCTTTTTTACCTTGCTAATTTGACGCAAATGGACCAATATTGTTTTGACGCTAACGTCGAAAGCTGCTGCTAATTCAGCCGTAGATTGTGTATCATCAGCTTCCACAATCGCCTTTAATTCGTCATTGTCGACCAAAGTCTTCGGACGACCGCGAGGTTCATTTTTCAGGTCGAAATTTCCAGAACGGAAGCGAGCAAACCAATAACAAGTGGTGCGTTGGTTTGTAGTGTTAGCTCCGTAAACGTCGTTGATGTTGCGTGCTGCTTGTGCCGCGTTGCTGCCACGACGGTACTCATATTCGACGAAAAAGATTGAAATGCGATGAAAATGTAACACTAATCAATAAACAAATGACTACTTTTGGAAAAAAAAATCCATGTTTTTAAAATAAAATTAATTTGAAATTAGAATTCTTAGCCAAACAAAATTATTTTGATTTGAAATGGCCAGTACTGCAGAACGGCAATTTCATAGGTAAAGACCTAATATATATTTGTATTCTACTCGATGAGTTTTAGAGAATGACACCCCAAATGCTAGGGTAAGAATTTTTTTCCCTTTTATTTTTAAGTTTATTTTATTTTTATTATTTGTTGTAATAGCCATAAAAACACAATCTGTGAAAATTCAACTATCTACCTATTACGGTTAATGAGATACCGCCTTATGACAGACAAACGGATGGATGGAAGGACGGACAGCGGAGGCTTACCTAGTAACAGGGTTCCGTTAGGTACGGTCAGCAACAGAAGTCGGTTAACACTGCTACTTTTTGACGTCATCTAAATTAACACAAAATGATTCGATAAACTGTTTTTTTTTTTCGTTTAACTGTTAAGAGTTAATGTTCTTTAAATTTTAAGTACTTCTGCTCCGATTTGAATTAAATATTTCGCTTAGTAATTAAGATTAAAAAACTGCAAGTGTTAATCGACTTTTGTTGGTGACTGTACCCTTCGGGTACGGAAACCTAAAAAATAACTAGTCAACATATTCATGATTTTCAAACATCTAATAGAATTTGACTACTCTGAGTAGATACAGCTGTTCGCTGCAGGTTACTGCTTTAGGCGTGAAGGTACAGTTATTCCCGTGCCGTTAGCGGGTATTTCAATAAAAATATACTAACCTGATATCCCGTCGTAGGTCCACCATTCTTCCCAGCTACCGGAGATATCTGTAAACAATATCGTAATATTAGTATAGTACCGTACATAACGGTCCCGCATGACGGGAACCTCAGGAAAGTCGAGAAACATAAACATAATATCAAGTATCTTGACTTCGACGAGTAATGGGCAGCTCGCCGTCCGGTAAGGACCAGGCCCGGGTCGATGGCGCGTTGTGTACCACGCACGCCTCAAAGAGATGTCAGCAGTGACGGGGTCCAATAGGGCCGATGCCGCCGGGGTCGCGGGTTGTTCGAAAGAGATACCTTGGCCCTGGCACAGGCAACTGAACGAAACACGGGTGGGTTTTAGTCAGTAAAAGTCTGACACGCCCTCCCGCTCCGCCCAGAGCGGGAGAAGTCATTTGATAAATTCCCACCCACAAAAAAAAAAGAGTTTGTCGACATTCGGGATGTGGGCTCGGCGATCATTGTGCCAAAAATCGTATCAGCCAATGGCTTAGTTGCCACGAGCCTCGACCAATACCTGAGGAGGCTCTCGTTGGGCAGCTGGAATAAGGGCCAGAATCAGAAAGCGGTACTTCTGGAAACGGCGCGCATTGTTAGGAGGTTCCTCCCGCTGGAGCCCTAACCGCCGGTAGCTTGGACCCTATTTCTGATACTGGTGGGCTACTAGTAAAGTTTTTTTTAATTAATAAGAAAAGCCATAGGATTTACGAATACTATTATATCTACTACCTATGCAGCAAATAATGGTGCTGCAGGCAGAAAGATCTCTTCTAAGAGCGGATTTCACCCATGAAACTGAACGTGATCAGCACATCTAAACCGCGTTCAAGAGCTGTCACTGTCATTACACAAGGAACAGCATTTTTGTTGCATCATCCTCTGCATAACCTTTTCCCAAGTCGGCTTCCAGTCTAAGCGGATGCAGCTGAATACCAGTAACTTACATGGAGCGACTGCCTATCTGACCTCCACAACCCAGTAACTGGGTAATATGATACCCCTTGGTAAGACTGGATGTCAAACTTTCGGGCTTCTGACGACCCGTAACGACAGTCAAAGGTCCACGATTGACAGCCGGGACCAACGGTTTAACATGACTTCCGCAGCACGGAGGGATCTTGGTATGTAAAGATGGTTACCTATCCACGGGCCGACCGCGGCAAGCGTAGTTTAACCTGATTGATCGACCCGTGCGGCTGTTATTACTAAGCTATAAAGTAATTGATGTTTATTTGTTTGGCATTTTATATGCTTAAGTGGAGACTCCTCGACATGCAGTGTAAGGCAAATAAGATATATAAAATATATATTTTTTCTTTTTTTTTCGATAGTCTCACCTTTGACGGAGACGCATAGGAGAGTGAGTATGAAGAGCGAACATTGGTGCATCGTGTTGATGCGTGCGGTCACGCCGGACCACTCATCTGGCTCACACTACTGCTGAAACAAAAGAAAGCTATGTTTTAGAATAAAGAAAGCTATGTTTTAGAATAAAATATTACTCCTTTCTAGCCACCCGCCACTACTTTCCAAAGTTTTTACGACCTGACAGTACCTACGTCGAGATTTAATTGTTATAATTATGTAGGTACAATACGACACAACTTAGATGTAGCATCGGCAAAATTCGTAAAACCGATCACGATCGGAACTGAGTGCGCCTTCAACATCACCAATCTTTATTACTTACTGCTTTAAGCGAAAATGATATTTACGCATACGCAATAACTTGTAATGTCATGTAGCCAAATACATTCGTAAAATTGAAATGAATGAATGCAAATTTACAAAACCAAGCTACATCAGAGTTGTGTCGTACGGTACCTCGGCTTAATATTAATGTATTATACTGAAAATCCTTTTTGAATAAATTCTCTAAATAGTTGTGAAAACCGTATCATAATCCGTTACTTAGTTTAGAAGAATAACGCGGTCACACAGACAGACGAAAAGCGACTTTAATTACTAGACGATACGCTTGTATCGAGTAAATGGAGCTTTACTGCACTGATACGAATTTTGAGGCACGTGGAAATCGAAATTTTGGAGTTGATTATGGTATTTTTAACCCGAGATAAAAATTTAAAGAGGGGTTAATTAAAAACATGCAATACCCAATATATACAGCGTGTATCTAGAAAGGTGTGGTCAAATTATAGGGTGTGGTACAGATCATAAAATAAAACTGAACAAGTTTCTCCATGGGACCAACGGACAATTATCAGCCGTCCCATACATTTGGATCGAGTAGATATTGAAGTTTTGTATGGGACAACTGATTATATTTTCGCGATAACGATGTCGGTCTCTTAGATATGTTCACACATTTCTGATACACGCTGTAAATATATATTTTAATACCAATATTGTCCTATGTTATGGTTACTAAAAGAATTCATTTCTTCAAGAATTCATGACTTAAGATCACCTATATGTTATGTATATAATTATATTGCTTTAAAAATCCCTACCATAACAAAAATGCTCTTTTAATTTTTACTAGGGTCATTGTGCTTGCATGTTTACAGTCCATTAACACTGCCACCTCATATTTGTCTTCAGTTAATAGCAACGGTTAATTGCAACAACTAATTCATGCAAGTTTTTGTGGCAAACATTCTTTTTCCAAATTAGGAATTTTTTTCAGCTTAATTTCTGTGGTTCCAAAACATTTATGCCAAAGTAAAGGCAATGAAAACGGGAAATAGAACAAAATCATCATTGGTGGCGTTCGCGTTCTTCAAAAGGTCAGATGCGTAGACAACACACGTGTGTATGGACAATATAGAAAATGGACCATGGAATTAGTATGTACTATAACTATAACTTTGACAATGGACCAATTAAAATGAGTAAGGAAGGATTGTTGTTGTTTTTGTTATTCCGTATTTTTTGCATAACCGCATGGGAAAGTTTGTACAGTTTCCTAGGAAAGCGGCCATAACGGCAGTATGATAATCTGTCCCACAAAGATTGAAATCGTTAGATTTGCCCTCACCGTACTTCGTCTCAAGAAAAAGTGTCCATATCGAGAAGAGTGTGCTTACACATTATTAAACAGTGTTTCCTTAAAATGAAGTGAAGTCACTGCGTCCTTGCGTGTCAAAAGTGTCAAAATGAAACAGAAATGCAACTATCGTTTAGCCCGGTAGGGCGAATCTAACGATTTAAATCTTTGCCGCTGTCATCATTATCATGACAGCCGTTACTACGGCCTTTAAGTGCGGCCACCGTTATTCTAGGAAACCGTAGCTTTATATATATGTGTTTAATTTGATTGGTCAAGCTGAAATCAGATGCTTTACTTCACTCGACTGAAGCGTTTAATACTATTATTAGCAAAATTTCTTATTTTTTTCAAATTAACTATTGAGTTGTGTTGAGTTGGTATTATGTTACTGTTGTGTGTGTCCTTGAAGTTTGTTTGAATTGTCAAACAAACTTCAAGGATTAAATCTCATAACAATCACTCCTAATTATCTTACACAAATCCGCTGAATCCCCAATTACCAGCAGATCCCTAATTCACCAACGGATCCCTTTAGGATCGAGTCCTTATCTAAAGTCCTGGTTAAAAAGACACAACATTGTACGAAGGAAATTACCCTTTTTATCTAAAACTCCCAATCTTTGTAGATAAGGGGTAATGTTGCCTGATGTCCCGCTCTTCTTTGCTAATTACCATTGAACTAAATACTTAGGTAGTATCTTAATGTTGTTCTTTACTTGATATCCTTGACTATGGCTTATGTTATCCTGGTACTTGGCAAAGTTTTTATGGGTAAAATGTTGAGTTTTATTTATATAAGTAAAATCATCATCTGCCTAGCCTTTTCCCAACAATTTTGGGGTCGGCATCCAGTCTTACCGGATGCAGCTGAATACCAGTATTTTACATGGAGCGACTGCTGTCTGATTTCCTCAACCAGTTACTGGGAAATTACGATACCCCTTGGTAAAACTGGTTGTCAGACTTTCGGGTTTCTGACGACCCGTAACGACTGTCAAAGATCCACGAATGCCAGCCGGACATTGGTCCGGCTGGCATTCGTGGATCTTTGACAGTCAAGCCAAGCAGTAATCAGTAGCAGTAGTCTTTGGCAGTAAGCCATTGGGCTTAACGTGCTTTCCGAGGCACGCAGGAGTCTTGGTATGTAAAGATAGTCACCCATCCACGGACCAACTGCGGCAAGCGTAGCTTAACCTGGTCGATCGACCGTGGGGCTGTTATTTCTTAGCCCAAGCCCCTTGAATGAGTAGATGTAGTTATTTATGATTATGGTTCTGTCAATAGAGAAGTTTTTCAAAGGCTTTATAATTGAAGGCGTTGATTTTTTTTTTCTTTGCCATGGTCTGTCATAAGTTCAACCTTCTTGTTAAGCCAGCAGCGCACTCAAACTCAAACTCAAATTGTGACTTTGCTATGGTTTCCAATTTCCTGGCAGAAATCGCTGATTGCTAACCACCCATTTCATCACTGTTATTTATCTATAAATATAATACTTAATTATAATATAAAAAATCCCAAAAAAAAACACTACAAAGTGAAAAATAATTTTTATTTCGAAAGTCGGTGGCAAAATATGAAATTTAAAAAAAACCAAAGACACCGACTTCCGAAATTAAAGTTATTTTTCACTTTGTAGTGTTTTTTTTTTTGGAGTCGGTTGTTTTTTTTTTAAGTTTTTTTCTGATTATTTTTGTATGTACCCTATGTTCTGGATTGGCGCAAAAACGGCTGAACGGATTTGTATGTCATGTGGCACACAGATCAATGATATTATATAATATAAATAAAGAGGTATATAAGGCACCAGCGCGCGAAAATTGTTGCAGACAAATTCAGACAATTGTTGTAATTTGATTTAGTCGGCTAACAGCGGCGAGCGAAACAAAGCGTGTCCGTGGCGTGACAATATATCAAAAACCCCAAGCTATCTCTTTCTATATCATATGATCCGTATTATCTATCGCAGTCGTAGTCGAAATCTACTAAACACCTATAATATGTAAGGACATTTGTAATAACAACGCAACAATATCCGAACGCCGCTCAGTATGAACGTAGCGTATCTTTTCTTTATAATATCATTAACACAGTTAGTTTATTATCTGGATTAGCATCGTAGAGTACTTTTAATCCGCGTAGTCCGTTCCCGTGAGATATTTCACGCGTGCGATACCGCGGGCAAAATCTAGTTCTAAAAATAATTGTTATTCTTTTATGGTGTGTAATAAAATTCTATCTGTCCATCTTGCCACTATAATCAATTCCAAAAACCTAGCCCCACTTAATCAACACAAAAACGCAAAACAACTATCAATCCAACCATCAACAACAACAAAGTGGTGATCACCCACTCGAAAGTTAACCCTGCAAATCTTCACGGTGTTGTGTCGAGGGTGCAATCTCGACTCGTTACCCCCGCCCACGTCCGGTGTTACCCCGATAGCATCTACTTCCGATGTTCAAGATTCACCCTTTAACGAGCTCCACTATCATTTTGAATCCATTTGTGAACAAAGCAATAGGGGCTTGTGGCTAAATAATAACAGCCGCACGGCTTGATCGAAGGTTAAGCTACACTTGCCGAGGTCGGTCCGTGGATGGGTGACCATTCATAACATAACGAAACCCCTCCGTGTTTTGGAAAGCATTATGTAATGATTTTAATAGATATTCTCGATAAAATGGCCTCACTTACCCGCCGTGATCACCGCGCTGCGCCCTGGATGATGAGATGATGCTGCTCGTATCCGTCCCGGGACGGGCTGATGGTTTACGGGTTTCACAAGGTTTAGGCCGTGCTATTGGGAAGTTATATGGTTCAGGCACTCAGGTTTAGATGATTTTAGTTACTTTGAGCGCACGCAATGACGATTGCTGCAGGCTCGGTTCGTTCGTTGGTGCGACTGACATTAGCGCCACGCGCGCGGGCGTGAGCGCGTATAGAACTTATTTTTTCCAAATAGCGCGCGTT
This sequence comes from Cosmia pyralina, assembly GCA_946251885.1. Taxonomy (NCBI): domain Eukaryota; kingdom Metazoa; phylum Arthropoda; class Insecta; order Lepidoptera; family Noctuidae; genus Cosmia; species Cosmia pyralina. Next base: position 14,379,871 of record OX276342.1, on the reverse strand, counting down.
GATTGGCTCCGAGATGTGCCATTGGCGGTTTAGTGGGATTTATAGTGGAAGCCAAAGCAAAACCCCAACACATTATGTTAAGCAATTGGTCCCGGCAATCATTAGATCTTTGACAGTCGTTACATGTAGTTCAGCGCCCTAATTGAGTAATACATTATCAATCGGAATTTGAATAACTTTGAAACAAATTGATAATCCATTGCTTCATATGTTCGAAAAATTTGTCTGCTCAACAACGTAAATAACGCAATGAATGTTGTTGAACTGTCAAAATGAAACCAACTCCGATTGATAATGTGTTACGCAATTAGGGTGCAGAAGTCTGAAAGTTTGACAATCACAGTCTTATCAACGGGTATCGTATTACCCAGTAATTGGGTTGTGGAGGTCAGATAAGCAGTCGGTCCTTGTAAAATACTGGTATTCAGCTGCATCCGGTTAGACTGGAAGCCGACGCCAACACAGTTGGGAAAAGGATAGGCAGTATGATTGTGAACAAAGCATTAAGGCGAGTAGTGCGGCCAACCAGCGCCACCATTGAGAAAAAATCATAAGTCTGCAGTTAAGGAACATGAAGAAATTTCCTATGTTCTCATTTTTAGTCAGATGAGGTAGGTCAGGTGAGGTCAAAAAAATCAACACTAAACTTCCTAGGTTGGAAGCCTTAGCAGTTAACGCCAAAAACGGCCATTTTTGGTGTTAACTGCTAACTGCTTGGCTTCGAACCTATGAGGTTTAGTGTTGATTTTTTTGAAACAAAGATTCTACTTCATCTAAAAATGTGATCCATAGAAAAGAAAATTCTAAATGTTCCATATCTCCAGACTTGTGTTTTTTTTCTTAATGGTGGGTTAGTTGGCAGCATTACTCCCCTTAATATTGTACGTATACAGGAACCAAATTAAATGAGATGATCGAATTTCGTTGTAATTTCGGTCAAATTGTGTTAACTGGAATCAACATGTGCTTTGTGATCATTTTACTAGTATTTTGTGTAAGAGGAAATTGAATATTGGTTTAATCATTCATGGATAAAAGGTTGCTGTGAATTTCATTTCGAATGTTTAATACAATAAAATAAGTTTCCAAGTTATTTGTCCAGTAGTTAATTTACTGTGGTATAAAAAATGAATCCCTATTTCCCTTGGTCATCGCATCACGCTTGAACGGATGGAACAATTTCGCTAATTCTTTTTTTGTTGTGTTTATGATTTTCAGGAGAAAGTTCTTATGAAAAAAAAAATAAGAAAATTTCGCAGAAAATTGGAAAATTTCAGAAAAAACATTTTAAGTTCACGCGTTTACATTAGAATATTCCGGTCAGCTAGTTATAAATAAATTAAGACAGTAGGTATTTGTTTATTTATAATACCACAGTACTTACAAATACTTACATAACTAAAAGAACCTTACATGCAAAATCGTTTATTCTTTGGTTTTGCTTAAAAATATAAGTACAATCAGAGACTCCGTAAAATATTTCTTCTATTTCTTTGTTCAATAGGTCAATCAATCTGCCTAGCCTTTTCCCAACTATGTTGGGGTCGGCTTCCAGTCTAACCGGAAGCAGCCGAATACCAGTATTTTATATAGAGAAACTGCCTACCTGACCTCCACAACCCAATTACTGGGTAATACGATACCCCTTTGTAAGACTGGTTGTCAGACTTTCGAGCTTCTGACGACCCGTAACGACTGTCAAAGATCCACGAATGACAGCCGGGACCAACGGCTTAACGTGCTTTCCGAGGCACGGAGGAGTCTCTGTATGTAAAGATGGTCACCCATCTACGGACTAACCAAGGCAAGCGTAGCTTAACCTGATGGATCGACCCGTACGGCCTTTATTAATTAGCCACGAGCTCCTCTTTCTTTGTTCAATAGGTATTTATTGATAATATCTACCACAATACTTAAAGGTACTGAACTAATACTGAATAAACTTTGAAAATTATTACATTTATCGGTACTAAGGTTACATTATTAATAATCACCGGTAAATGTGATTAATTTCTTACTTTTACCTCGACTTTCTGTAATTATTAATAATGATAGACAATTATTAATCATTTTCTATTAATCACACTTACCGTAATATAATTATATAAAATACTATAAAGTCAAGGATTTTTTTTCAGTTCGCCTTGTGGTACAAATAGGTCAATTTTATAAAAACAATATCTAAGTAATAGGTACTCTTTCTGAGCCCATCTCAGATTAGGCAAGGTGGTCCATTCTAAATATTTGCAGCATAAAAATAAATTATAACATCTAGACTTGCTAATAATAACAAATCTGAAGAGTTTGTTTGTTTGAACGCGCTAATCTCTGACTTCCAGTCTGATTCGAAAAAAATCTTTTTGCATTCGATAGCCCAATTCTTGAGGAAGGTTATATGGAATAGGATAAATATCACACTACGACTTTTAGAAGCCGAGCAAAAAGAAAAAAAAAAAGGCAAGAATAACGCTAAGCGAAAGTAAGTAGTAGCGATGAAATAGCGCGGGCGCGGTGGGTCGGGGGCCGACGGAGTCTTAAGGCTCCCGCAGACAGTCTCCCGACGTGACGGCGCTACACGAGTCCAGTAGAACAATTTTAAAATGTTACACCAGAGCCGAGTCGCGCCGTCGTCGCATCGCGCCTGTCCGCGGAGCCTTTATAAAAATTTGCCTTTTATTTTTGTATATTGTGTATCTTATAATTCCACGTGAATGCAGTCGCGGAATGAAGCTAGTACCCAAAAATATGATTAAGCTAGAAAATATCTATATTAAAACAAAGAATATAACTTCTTACAATGTTTGAAATAAACAATACTTGAGATGCAAAAGTTTCAATCGCTCAATCAAACAATCTATCAGAACCATTGAACGTAATATTCCTCATAAATAAACAAAAACTTAAAGACATGAAAATATTATTGCCAAGTGTTCGCTTGCCAGACAGAACTGTTATAAATGGTGGCAGACGAATTCTGGTGCCAGACAGTCTGGCGACATGGCGAGCGCGGAGTTTGCCGAGTCGGCTAGCATTTGGCACATTTTTGTTTTCAAATAAGATGAATTGGTGCTTTTGAGTGCTTGTGCTTTTGTTTTCTTGCACCTACGGGTTCTTTGTGACGTCACAGTATGTACAGCTTATATTTAGCTGGTCGTCTTCATATAGGTGATGTTCCCCATCTTTTGAGATGATACCCTTGTAATTTTGGAATATACATTAAAATGCTTATCTACAGGGTGAAATTGAATTCATCGGCAATATTTTAAGGGGTCATTGTACTCATCATTATGAATAACTTTTACTATGGGACCAAACCAGAAATCGCGAAAATAAAAACAGCTGTTCTGTACATTTATGTTCGCATAACTCGTCAAAACAAAATGTAGGGAACAGCAATTTTTTTTTTGCGATTTTAGGTTTGGTCCCATAGTAAAAGTTGTTAATAATGATGAGTACAATGACCCCTTAAAAGGATGACAGCAATTACACTTACACTCTGTATAATGTCTTTTAAACTTTGTCAGATACCACCGCCGGTCACAGTCTTGTTTTTTGTATTTTTTTTTTTGTCTAATTCGGTGCCAAAAGGAGACCCATGATACTTACGCGTGTTTGTTGATGTAATATAGGTACCTACTCAGTTGTCTCTTGTACTTTGTGTAGGTAGGAACTCCCATCCAAAGATTCTTCAAAAGCATAGCGCCAATTTAAAACCGATATTATTTTATTGTTTGATTTTGCAAAAAAATAGAAAAAGTTGCTTTTACCATTATTTGTCCTGACTGGTCAATTCTGTGTTCCTTAATAAAAGGTTCCTTAGTATTATCATATTATCTACAGTTAATTAAAATAAAAAAAAAGTAACATGGAAGGAAACACGCACCTCAATATTTTTACCTAAGCACATCATACATGTTAATACTCGTACATAACAAAATAACAAATGGCTCATTAAACATAACATTTTTCTCAGTAAAGAAACGGTACACTGAAAAAAATACATTTGCAGAAATCATAAATCTACACTAACTTCCGTTTTATTCCATTTTGAACCTTGTGTCTTAAGAAATACGTCTGAGAACTGTTTTATTGCTATGTGAAGTCGTTAAAAGCGCTCACAGTTGTTATTTGGGGCCACGAAAACAGCCGGATGTAGGCTAATTGAATAAGAATAAAGGAACTCGGTAATACTTTTTTATTTAATAAGTGAAGAAATAATTAGTACTTACCTGAAGTGTAATTAGAGTTTTTGTCGACGTCATCCCAACCTAAGATTAATTTTTAAGCAAAACTTGCACCCAAATTGCGTATAACACACAAACCGACCGATTTTGAAGAAAATTGCTAATCCATTACTGAATGTTTGAAAAATTCGTCTGCTCTACAACGTAAATCATCATCTGCCTAGCCTTTTCCCAACTATGTTAGGGTCAGCTTCCAGTCTAACCGAATGCAGTTGATTACCAGTATTTTACATGGAGTGATTGCCTATCTGACCTCCACCATCCAGTTACTGGGTAATACGATACCCCTTGGTAAGACTGGTTGTCAGACTTTCAGGCTCTTGACAACCCGTAACAACTGTCAAAGATCTACAAATGACATTCGGGATCAACGGTTTAACGTGCTTATCGAGGCATGGAGGGGTCTTGCTATGTAAAGATGGTCACCTATCCACGGACCAACCGCAGCAAGCGTTACTTAACCTGATCGATCGACCCGTGTGGCTGGTATTAATTAGCCACAAACAAGCCCCTTCACAACGTAAATAATGCAATGAATGTTGATGAACGGTTAAAATTAAAATCATTGTCATTATATAATAGGTGGATAAGCTAGGGAAGGAAGAGCGGAGTCTCTTAACACGAGCAATTCTTGCTTAAAAGGTGATCTCCAAATCATGTATGTAAATGCAATTTGTGATTGAAATAAAGATTTTTTAATTTTTTATATTAGTTCCCGAAATTAAAAACGTTCAAAATCAAGTTGCAATTTCTCATCTCCGCGACAAGCATCTCGAACCTATTTCGAACCGCTACACCCACAATCCACTCATCCAATAAAGGCGCAGCTTCTAGAATGTTCTAGAAGCCGTGTGAGAAACAGACGTCGCGCACCCTTCTTCTGACATTCGTCAACTCGGATTGTGATACCAAACATCGATCATCACCCTGAACCCTATTGTTTCGATCTGAAAATAAAGCACTTAAACACATAATGTGTCTGTGTTACAGATAAATTTTTGACAAACTGAGACAAAATTTTAACTTTCTTAAAAAATGTATTAATAAATAAAAAATACGAGAATTGCCCTTCTGGTCTTCAAATATTTGCCAAAATTATGACAAACAATTAAAAAGAATGTAACTTAAAGAAAATACCCCTTCATGCAAGTTAATTAATATCGACATTATCAAGAACTAAAGGGGTTCTCCAACCCCACGTTCAGAAACTCTTACTTCATGGCCCCACCCTAACCGGAAGTTAACATCGGTTGGTAGACAAAGCTCATTGTTTACAGGATGTGGGTGTATCTGAAACTTGCTGTTGACGTAACTAACAGTTACTGAAGGCTTTTTCCATGATTACGTTAACTCTAGGCGATGACGACTAACATACAAGTTTTGTTTTTTATTATTTTACTGTAAATACGATTTTACAGTAAAATAATTAAACAAAACTTGTTTGATAAACTACGGCCGTCATGAAAATCTGTCATTCTCACTAGTATTTAACATTGGGTACGTATCAAAATCCCGAATTTTAAAAGACCGAATTTTAAAATACCAATGGACGAAATCCCGAAAATTGAAACGCCGAATGGTTGTTTGGTCGAAAGTTTAAAATCCCGAAAGTTCATTTGCCCGAAAGTTTAAAATCCCGAAATTGTCAAAAAATTGAATTGTCAAATTGTTGAAATTCTGTGTAAAGGGTTTAAAGTAACCTTACCAAATCTAACCTCGGGGTGCCCTTCGCTCGCTCTTGTCTCCTATGTTAACGAAGCCACGCTTCGCGGGGTTCTGTATAAGGTTTAAAGTAACCTAACCAAACCTAACCTCGGGGTGCCCATCTATTAGTAATCGCGGGAACTACCATTCGGGATTTCGTCCTTTCGGGCATTTGAACATCGGTATTTTGTTTTTCTTCGGTATTTTGAATTTCGGTGTTATGGACGTCGGTATTTCAATCATGGGTATTATGAACTTTCGGGATTTTGATACGTACCCTTAACATAACGTCAATCTCTGCCCCCCAAAGATTTAAATCGCTAGATTTGCCCTCACAGTATAAGAGTCTGAGAAGAGTGAGCTCACACATTATTAAACAGCGTTCCCATGATAATAAAGTGAAGTCACTGTGTCATTGCGTGTCAGAGGTGTCAATACGAAATAGAAATGCGACTATCTTTTGACGCGGTTGGGCGAATCTAACGATTTTTAAATCTTTGCTACTGTCATCATTTTCGTGACAGGTGTCACTGCAGGCGTGCAGCTACACTTCAGGAAGCCATAGCTTGAGTCGTCGCCTAGGCCCGTCGTAGCGGATTTGGTGTGTTTTTAATGAAAAAACATGTTTTTTTGTGATATCAAATTAATACTAAGTACAAGTAAAAATCATTTTTCTACATTAGTTATCTGGCAGCTTCACAATAATACTCGTAATTGTTGAATCCAGAGACAAAGTCAAATCTTTTCACATGGTAGTGACGAAAGAAAAATCTAAAAACCCAAGTCAATATTGGTCCTCCTCTCCTGATTGGTATACTTATTAGGTACCTGATTTTTTTTTTTTTTGTTAACATATTGCAATGTAGTTTACATTAATTAATCTGTTTTTCCACCAGAACCAATTCTTCTTTTTAGTTTTATAGTTTTTTTGAAGTCGGTTACTCTAAAAAAAAACTATGAGGTTTTTAGCTCGTCGGAATCTTTTTATTTTTATTCCCCGATTACTCGAACACGGCTGGACCTATTCGGAAAATATTTTTTTTTGTTTGAAAGGACCACCCGTATAAATTTTATTAACTTTGCTTGGCCAGTTTTTGAGTTGGCTTCGATACTATGTATTTTTCCCACTATGGGGATAGTGTTATAATAACTTTCTGTCACTGTAATTTACATAACAGGTAGTGATATTCGAATTTATTTGAGGTAGGTACCTACCACAACTAAAAAGCAAAAACTAAAAACTTTTTTACAAAACAAAAAAAAAAAACAACCGTCTTCCAAAAAAATACATTACAAAGTGAATAAATTTAATTTCGGAAGTCGGTGGCAAAAAGCGACAATACAAAACCAAAGACACCGACTTCCGAAATCAAAGTTATTTTTAACCAACTTCAAAAAGGAGGAGGTTCTCAATTCGTCGGAACCTTTTTTTTATGTATGTTCCCCGATTACTCGAAGAGGGCTAGACCGATTTGGATTTTTTTTTGTTTCATTCGAGAGGGTATACGTCACAGTTGGTCCCATATAAAATTTAATAACTTTGCTTGGGTAGTTTTTGAGTTAGTTTCAATATTACGTATTTTTTCCCCCGCTTTTATATGGATGATGTTCTAGTTTGTTTTGCAAGTAGTGGTATTAGAATTTGTGTGAGGTAGGTACACAACTAAAAAGTGAAAAATAAAAACTTTTTTACAAAAAAATACAACCGACTTCCAAAAACAACACTACAAAGTGAAAAATAACTTTAATTTCGGAAGTCGGTAGCAAAAAACGAAAATACATTTAACTAGACACCGACTTCCGAAATTAAAGTTATTTTTCACTTTGTAGTGTTGTTTTTGGAAGTCGGTTGTATTTTTCGTAAAATTTTTTTTCAGTTTGTAGTGTTTTTTTTTTTTTTTTTGGAAAATAGTTTTAATCACACAGAAATTACATTCTAATTCTGATCTTCACGCCGCGCTAGGACATTGCATTCAGCAATACTTGGTGCTGGCATAAATAAGTAATTTTTGGGTGTTAGAAACTTCAGTTTCTAGTAGGTAGGTACTTAAGTACGAGTAGGTACTTTATTAGTATGAACTGCCTCATTAGACTAGTGGTCGCAAGCGCCACTGCTGATCATGAGGTCCTGGGTTCGATTCCCAGGTCAGGCAAAGTGTTATTGTGTTTTTCCATCAGGGAGTTCTCAGTAGCAGCCCGGAATCTGACAATAGGCTCGCCCCCTATTACATGGGCCTTTCATAACTGGCGAAAGGTAGGTGAACTATAAGTACACCTCTGCCTAACCGTTTGGAGATTATAGCCGTGATATTATGATGTTATGTAATACTTTGAATGTGAAAGTAACTCTGACTGACTCTTACTTTTTTGCGACTACTCGTAAATCACTGAACCGATCATTAGGAAAGATAGGTACGTAGCCAGGAGACCGAAACAAAATACACGCAGACGAAGTCGTAGGCTCGCCACACATTCTCTATCGCCGATTCCCGGCCACCGTAGGCGCGGGCTTGCGGACGACGAGTAATGGGCAGCTCGCCGTCCGGTAAGGACCAGGCCCGGGTCGACGGCGCGTTGTGTTCCACGCGCGCCTCAAAAACATGTCAGCAGTGACGGGGTCAATTGGGCCGATGCCGCCGGAGTCGCGGGTAGTTCGAAAGAGATACCGTGGCCCTGGCACGGGCAACTGAAGGAACACGGGTGGGTTTTAGTCAGTAAAAGTCTGACACGCCCTCCCGCTCTGCCCGGAGCAGGAGAAGTCATTTGATGATTTCCCATCCACAAAAAAAAAAAAAAAAAAGGCAACAGCTATAACATTATAAGAACAAGAAGTACAGAAGCAAACACTGGACTTCATAACGTTTATCAATAATGCAACCACACTACCAGAATCCAACGGTTTTTATCACCAATCCAAATAATGCACAAGTGATCTCACACTACAGTATCTACTTTCTACCCACCTCCATACCCCCATAATCCGTAAATCACAAATTCCCTGAATCATATCTCCAGGGGAACCGTACCCCATAACATTATTGCTGCAAGTAGTATACACACACATATACTTAGACATATACAGGGTGTATTTGTGTCTATTCTGGGGAGATGCAAGGGGTCAACGCAAAATATTTGTTAAATTCGAGAACGACAAAGTTTAATTGTAATTCGATTGTAGTGTAATTCGAGATACCGCGTATTAGGCAATTTTTTTCGCCTTAGGTACTGAGAATTATAACGTTATTACAAGATTCGAGTTATCGAGCTTGCATTGAAGTATGAACGCTTTTAAAATACATATAAACGCGCTTTTTCCTTACGTGACGATACCGCAACCCGTGTTAAAGAACTTCGTCACAAAAAAACACCAAGAGTGTCAATTGCGACAATAGGTACTCAAGAACAGTAGGCCGCACGTCAGTGGTGACGCTTTGATCTTGAGCTGGCCTAGTGTAATACGCAGATTCGATAGATTATAAGGCCAGTTTAAACAGTTTTTTTACAAATGACGTGCTGTTAGGCAGCAGCTACCGTACGTCGGCCTCCCTGCCAACAAGCTTATCTTTTAAACATGACACTTTAGTTCATCGAGCAGTCACGAAGAGAAGCTAAAACTACTATTCCTACCAAAGAGCGCGTCCATCTCGCATAGAAATCGTAGCTTTACCCTATCAAACACTCTGTATACAGCAGACAGATACAGTTTCCTTAGGGGACACCAGGAGACACGAAGTCGCGTCGGTTTGGCGCCAACAGTGCGACGAACTCGAGATGTCGAGTATTGATGTACATGATCGCTAATTTAGAAAAATAAAGAGATATTTTCTTTGAGTGGTTTTGTGCTAACGCCATCTAGTTTTAAAATATTGACCAAAATATTGTCGTGTGAAAGTTTCCTAAAATATCTAGTTACAGAAATAAACATCATTTCATTTAATTTTGTTAGTTTTACATTTCTTTGTCTTCCCGTTGGCAGATTTGTAATGCATCATTATACGATTCGATTCAATTGAGAAGCTCGTGGCTAAGTAATAACAGCCGCACGAGTCAAATCATCAGGTTAAGTTGTTCCGTGGATGGTTGAGCTTTACATACCGAGACTCCTCAGTGCCTCGTAAAGCACGTTAACCCGTCGGTCCCGGCTGTCATTCGTAGATCTTTAACAGTCGTCAGTTTGACGGGTTGACAGAAGTCCGAAAGTCTGACAACCAGTTTTAACAAGGGGTGTCGTATTACCTAGTAACTGCGTTGTGGAGGTCAGATAGGCAGTCGCTCCATGTAAACTATTGGTATACAGCTGCATCCGGTTAGATTGGAAGCTGACCCCAACATAGTTGGGAAAAGTCTAGGCAGATTAATACAATAATCATTGCTATCCACGTAGCAGTATCAGAGTGAAATAGAATTTCACGTCTTTGTAATTCTAGCACCTAATTCAATATAGCCACCTTTCTACATGAGATAATCAATCAATCAATCTGCCTAGCCTTTTCCCAACTATGTTGAGGACACCTTACATTCGAACACGATGCAGCTGAATACCAGTATTTTACATGGAGCGACTGCCTATCTGACCTCTACAACCCAGTTACTAGCTAGAGCGATTCTCGTTGGTGAGAAGGTTGTCAGATTTTTGGATTTCTGGCTACCCGTAACGACTGTCAGAGATCTACGAATAACAGCCGGGACCAACGACTTAGCGTGCTTTCCGAGGCACGGAGGGGTATCAATATGTAATGGATAGTCACCGATCCACGAGACGACCGCGGCAAGTGTAGCTTCACCTTCGATCAAACTGTGCAGCTGTTTTTTTTTAGCAACGAGCTTCAAATTACTTTTATCAAAGTATTTTTATAATACAACCTACACAAACACGTAAACAACATTTTAATCCGCAATCCATCTACCACAGATATTCATTCCATATTCCTTTCTTAAAAAGCGAACAACCAGCAGAGTTCTCGTTATGAAATCAAAACGGTCTCCGCTCATGAAATAGAAAATACCATTAAAACGATCACAAAGGATTTGGCGAACAATTTTTCCGAGCAATCCAATACATTCGCTTGTTCGGTGGGGGCGCGTATCGGATTCCCCTATACGAAATACAAATAAATGTGGATGTCTCTCACACCGAAGCGAGCGGAACTTGAGTAATTTTTTTGTGATGTTCTTTATTTTGGCGAAGGATGAACTGAATTATATTATATTAAACTGAGGTAAGTATACAAAATTAATAAAATTTCTGGTATTGCAACGCATAAAATTGTCAAAATATATAAATAATTCTAAGCTGTGTCAAGTTTTTACGTCACAACAGTCTTATTCCATGTCCACATTTTTTATTATAAGTCTAAATTAACATAAATAGCATAACTTTGAAATTATGAGCGTTTTTCAAAAGAACATCTGCGTACCTTTTCGATTGTAGCCTTAGCAAAGCCCACATTTACTCAGGAAACGACCCAAACCAGCCCATTTTATAATTCGTTCTTCAACACTTAGGAATGAAAATAAAAACTTTTTTACAAAAAAATACAACCGACTTCCAAAAACAACACTACAAAGTGTAAAATAACTTTAATTTCGGAAGTCGGTGTCTAGTTAAATGTATTTTCGTTTTTTGCCACCGACTTCCGAAACTAAAGTTATTTTGCACTTTGTAGTGTTGTTTTTGGAAGTCGGTTGTATTTTTTTGTAAAATGTTTTTATTTTTCACTTTTTAGTTGTGTACCTACCCCACACAAATTCAAATACCACTACCTGCAAAACAAACTAGAACATCATCCATATAAAAGTCGGGAAAAAATACGTATTATTGAAGCTAACTCAAAAACTACCGAAGCAAAGTTATTCAATTTTATATGGGACCAACACTCTCATGTATACACTCTCGAACAAAATAAAAAAAATCCAAATCGGTCTAGGCATCTTCGACCGACGAATTGAGAACCTCCTCCTTTTTGAAGTTGGTTAAAAAAAAAGAAGAAAAACGCGAATCTAGCAAAATAAGGGATAATACGAGTAGATCTCACCAAACCCAGAGCGAATGCAGTGCTCCTGACCAAACCATGTCCCATGTTGGAGTGTCCAAAGAGTCCATACACCTGCAGTCCTGCACTTCTGAGGACTAAACGTCACTGAAGCCGCGATTGACGTGGTCAATTACTGGGCCCAACTCATTTAACTACAGGGTGTTTGGAAGCTGGGTGCGAAGCCTTTAAGGGAGAGATAGTACACACCATTTAGAACATTTTGAGCCATAATGTCTTAGAGAAAGTACGCTTTTTTATTTTTAACTGCAAACTTTCAATAAAAATAACATACCAACTAGGGTAACTGCTATAGTAATTGGCCAAGCTTTAGTCACTCGTTTTGGCCACTCATTAAAAAAGAGGTAGAAACCAGGTAATGCAAGCAAGCTCATGAATGAAAAGGACCAAAACAACATTTTTCGTCCTTTTCATTCATGAGCTTGCTTCTTTTGAAATATATTTCACCCGAGCAGAGCTTGGTCGCCCAGGATACATTTATTTACCATCGACTCGAAAAGAAGAGGACGCGAATGTTACGCCACCGTGCAACGTACATCCTAATGCAGCAACAAGGAGCTACCACTGAGTTAATTTAGCTGAGTGGATTCGGTCGTGCATTGTCGCTTGTTTATCGTCACACTCGACGGCGACGACTTAATGGTATTAAACTTTATATATAAATGTTCTTTGAACGGCGGAATTTTTCGCCCCGATGTGTGGTAATAGTGAGGAAATAATACTGGGTTTGGTTTTTTTGAAAGGCGTGGATTGTTGCTCAAATAAAATAACTGTTTATTTTCAACAAAGTTACTAAAGAAAGAAATAAATAAAGAATAACGTTTATACAGTTCGTGAAACATAATAGTAGATTTTGATACAACGGCTCGGGTGTTAATTCCGCCTCGAATGCAATAACAAAATAATGTCCACGTGTATCAAACGACGGTTTTGAATTTACACTTTTGAAGAAATAAAATAAAATAACGAAAAATATTTTTGTCATGAATTATTAGGAAACTATGACTTAAATTTTCTTTTTTTTCGCTTTGCTTTCGCCAGGTTGAAAGGAAGCCGATAAACAGTCTAATATGAATAAAAGAAAATTCAAATATTTTTGAGTTTAGAACACAAATAAATGTTAAATTGTTCATAAACGTTTTTTTTTTTATTGTAATAATCATGGTTTTTGGTGATATTCTATTTATAAACATTATTTAAATATTCAAAAATATTAATGCCGTGAAGGCGCATATCTCTTTGCCGAGATTAAAAAAAACATTCACCTCCGAATAGAGACGGTGTGAATAGAGGCATTGAACCAATTTGGACTAAGTATAGGTATAAGTTATCTGTGGCAATTTTTATTCCCGCACATGTGTTGGAAAGTGAAAAATCGCACGCGTGTGAAATACATTGCATTGTGAACCTAATGGTAGTGCGATATGAACCAGTTTTCGAGGAAGTGTATTGAAAAATACAAATCTTGACTAATATTATAATGCGAAAGTGAGTTTATTTGTTTGTTACGCATTCACGCTAACATGGCTGAACGGATTTGGATGAAATTTGACACATGGGTAGATCATGGCTTGGAAAAGGGCATAGGCTACTTTTCATCCTGGATTGTAGACGAAGTCGCGGGCAGCAGCTAGTAACAAAGTAAAAGTGAAAATAATGTTTTAAGCAATAGTGTGCCTCACGGCTGCGCGAAAAAGGTTCATTTCAGCATTAATGCCAGACAGATGATATCTGACGCAATAAACTAGTAATCTTTTTTATTTAACTAATGTTATAAATGCGAAAGTGAGTTTGTTTATTACGCTTTTACGCTAAAACAGCTGAACGGATTTGGATAAAATTTGGTATGGGGATACTTTGAACCCTGGGAAAGGACATCGGCTATTTTTATCGACATACCACGTGGACAAAGCCGCGGATGGAAGCTAGTCAAATAACAATAAATAAAAAAAAAACATCAAATTCTCAGCAAAATCTGTACCCTAATTGCATAACACTATCAATCGGAATCAGTTTCATTTTGACAATTCAACACTGCGTTGCGAAATTTACGTTGTCGAGCAGACTTTTCGAACATATTTATAAAGCAATGGATTAGCAATTTGCTTCAAAATGATCAAAATTCCAACGAATGAATGAATGGATGAATGAATGAATGAGTGAATGAATGAGTGAATGAATGAATGAATGAATGTATGATATTTATTTGCAAGAATATAGGTACATAAGTTCTTAACATCTATCATGGGTTTCACTATACTCGGCATTTCAGCCGTACCTACAAATATTTAGATTTTACATCTTGATCATCACCTTCATTAATCGTGTGTTACGCAATTAGGGTGCTGTTCATCACGATTAGCTAGATGGAAGATTGATCCGTGCATGGTGCAATCAAATCGCAACAGGCAAAGTAAAAAGAAAGAATGAAAGTACACCATGCAAATCTCTGCCGTACAGTAGAATGACAACGCTTTGGTATAGCTATAGGGTTTTTTAAGACTGCGGTGGCCGCCACACGGCCGCAATTTACCGTCGAATGACGTCACGGAAACGTGCTTTATGAAAGTTGTTAGTGTTTCCCTAGAGACCGTTTTTTGACACCATAAAGTCAAACCCCGGAGCTAGTAGATTTAGAAAGATAATGGACACTCCAGAGATGGGCAATGATGGTACACTCACTGGACGCCTGAGGGAGGACATCGCCGTCGAGGCAGGCCACGGCGAAGATGGTGTGACGATCTGATAAGGTTTGCAGGGTCAACATGGCCAGAGATCGCACAAAACAGGGAGAATTTTGCAAACCCACCGCATTAAAAAAGTGTACCCTGGTTGGGTTGATAACGTAGGGTACACTTTATCAACCCAACCAGGGTACACTTTTGAAAGTTAGGTTGAAAAAGTGTACCCTGGTTAGTTAAATATTTTCTCCGAACACTATCTTACGATAGCACTGAGGATCTTCTGCTGGGTAATTTACAGTGATATTAAATTGTAAATCTAAACACACACACCCACACCCTACACTTAAACACTTGTGGCGGCATCTACAGCGCCACATGCGAACTACGCATCACACTGACGTCACGCAAAATCCTGCATCGCGCAATCAGAGTTTACCGCGCGAATAGCATATATACAACGTCCCGACATCAACTATCGGGTAGTTGCCCACAGACACAACACCCGTCTGGTCGGAGGATCCTCCCTTTTCTATGGAGGATGAGTGAACTTTACACCCTGTTCCTCATGCCTCTGTACTGGTGACCCCTTAACGGTTTTTGGTGAATTAAATAAATTGTTATAGTTGAAAAAACTTGGACATGTAGGCTGCACCAATTAGGTACCCCAGAACCAACAACACAACACAACAATACAACAACAACAATTACAACAATACAAACAATACACAATTACAACACAATACAACAATACAACACAAACACAACAATTACACAAACAACACACAATACAACAAACAACACACACACACACACAATTACAACACACAATACAACAACACACACACATACACACACAACACACACACATTCAACACACACACACATTATTACAAATTGAATACAACTGGGGTACCCAATTGATGTACCTACCAAAATATCAACTTATAGGTAATGGAAACTCCATTTAAAATGTGTTCAACCTCTATAGCGTATTACAAAGGTGTAATAAGGAAATGATGTGGAGGAAACCGGAAGCTCTGTTATAATGTGTAACACACAACGTCCTTCATAGTTTGTAGGCACCATCGCGGACATTTGCGGTGAACCACTTTTGAACCTCATTACCATAGCAATAAGGTCGAAAAGAGGTTCACCGCAACATGCTTTCTTTTATTATTGTTTATTTTTAGGAACACGTTTACGATGAATGAAAATATCACTAAACTATATAGGGAGCAAACCAGTTACTGGGTTGTGGAGGTCAGATAGGCAGTCGCTCTATGTAAAATATAGGTATTCAGCTGCATCCGCTTAGAATGGAAGCTGACCCCAATACACTACTATTTTTTAATTAGTACAAAAAAAATGGGGCTCTATCCGTACCCGTTACTGATCATATTTGTGTAGTCAAAAATCAAAAAAATGAAATTCCAAAATTGTCCACGAAAATTTGTCCTATTTGGTAAATTCATAAATTTCATAATTTAATCAATCATTCATAACAATTGCAACTAGAAAATACTACGCGCAGTGCTTTTCCATGATTAATGAATAACTACTATGTAGCCTGTACAATATTTCCATAAACTGAGTGACATTTTGGGATATAAACAAACACTAATAACTTTGCTGTATAGGAATATTATTTATTGGGACATTACATATATAATAACAAGACCTTCTATAATAAGCCCTACTAAGTACTAATTAAAAATTAGTGGTGTATAGTTGGGAAAAGGCTAGGTAGATGATATATCGAGGGTTTACTGCGAAAACCAACTAAGTGCAGTCAAGTCAGTTATGAGTTACTGCGTTTTAAGTCTATAACTAATTAAAATAATATAATTTTAGTAAATCCATGAAGTATCTTCTAAACCGTTTAACGTAGCGCTTAGCCGGTTTTACCCGTATAAAAAGCTCAACAAGATGAGAATTTTAATGCATTTATCTAATTTTTGTCAAAAATGTTGGTTAGCAGGTTTTCGCAGTACACCCTCGATATAGGGAGCAAAAAAATCTGCTGTTCCCTACACTTTGACGAGCTAAGCGAACATAAAATGTAGGGAACAGCTATTTTTCGCGATTTCAGGTTTGGTCCCATATAGAATAAAATCCCAGGGCCGCCAGATCTTACTTATTTTCTGTGTTAGTATGTAGGTACTTTGAACGTACGCATACCTGCAATTTTCAGGTATCAAGTGCCAAAGTTACATAAAAATATTACTCACTTTTCTTAACGTCTGACTGCTGACTTTTATGTACCTATGTTTTACAAAATATTGTTAGTAATTAATAATCAATACTGTCAGACACTTTCCCGTGGGCAGTATTTTCTGCCAGACGCTTTAAAGCTTGCAAAAAATGACGTCATCTTACTTACAGTTTGAGTCCTAATTTTTATATAATGATACTCGAGGAACAATTTTAGTACTATTTGTAAGCAGCCAGATCAATTGTAGCGAATAAACATCCCTCAGACACAGTCAATTGTGTCTGAGGGATGTTTGATAGACACAATTAATTGTGTCTGGGGGATGTTTGACCGCTGCAATTGATATGGCTGCATACGAATAGTACTAAAATTGTTCCCCGAGTATCATTATATAAAAATTGAGACTAGCTTTTTTTAGATGACGTCATTTTTTGCGAACTTTAAAGCGTTTGACGAAAAAACTGTTGACGGGAAGTGTCTGACAGTATTGATTAATAATTATTAACAATATTCTGTAAAACTTACACAAAAATCAGCAGTCAGACTTTAAAAAAAGTGAGTAATATTTTAGAGGTTTAACTAGGAGATACATCTCCACCTACTCATCATCAGCCTAGCCCTTTTCCCAACTATGTTGAGGTCGGCTTCGGCTTCCAGTATTTCATGGAGCGACTGCCTATCTGACCTCGGCAACTCAGTTACTGTGTAATACGATACTCCTTGGTAAGTCTAGTTATCATACTTTCGGGCTTCTGACGACCCGTAACGACTGTCAAAGATCCACGAATGACAGCCGGGACAAACGACGGTTTTCTGAAGCAAGGAGGGGTCTTTTGGTTTATCACCCATCTACAGACCAACCGCGGCAAGCGATCGACTCGTGCGGCTGTTATTACTTAGCCACAAGAGATATCTACCTACCCTTTCTGGGAATATACGCGTGATGGTATATTTAATTAAAAGGTGCATGTTTGCATTCTATTGTGCTGTTTTCAGCGGGTACCTACTCTTATCAGTGGTAGTTATTATTCTAATTTGTATGCAAATGATCTTAGTCAAGCGTGAGTCGAACTTTACACCTTATTGACGGTTTTTGTTTTTTCTTTTCAAGTATTCTAGTGTTTGTATTTTATTTGATTTTATTCCCCTTGCGATTTTTAATTGATATCCGTGGGTATGTCCGTGGCATCACACCATCATATCAGAATACCAGCGTTGCGGTGTTTATTCTTTAAATATCGCAGCTTTATGCTGAGATGGGAGCCTTTTTGGCCTCGCACAGGTCTCTTTTTTTTAGTCTGAATTTTTATTTAATTTAATTTCTTTTTTTTTTTTTTGTTTTTTAATGTTTATTTTGTTACTTTTATATGCTCCTTTTTAACTGTATTTCCTGTGCGTGTCCCAAATAAAATATTTTTCTTTCTTTCTTTTCTTTCTTTCTTTCTTTCTTATTTTGGCTTATCTTGGCTGAATGCTTGTCCTGCTCCACAAGGACGCATTAATTAATTGATTAGCATTCGGATATATTGTTGGACCTGCTGAAGATTAAGATGAGAGAAAACTTTCTTTGCATTGTTTAGATTCAATCTCTTAGTATTATATAATTGCATAGCACGTGTGAGCACTATGTAGCTACTATTAAGCTACCTTTTACTGGGTACGTCTTTCACTGACTTGAGTGTGCCCTGGCGGTTGAGAGTATGTCATGCTCACTCAAATGTCTCGCTGATGGTGGCGTGTGTGTTGGATCATTAAGTTCCCTTCAAAATGGTTGAGCTAAATGGTGCTGATCCATGCGTCATGTTCGTGAACGGGCGCCGTCAGTTGGGACTGGTCGTCTCTTAGCTGCCATGGCTTATTTTTAATTTTAATATTTAATTTAGTTGTTTTAGTTATTATCTTTTTATTACGGACGCTTTTTAACGTGCACGTCTTTCTACATTGTTCTCACATGTATATTTTCAACTTGAACGATGTAACCAATATTTTGTAAAAATATTATGATTTAAAAGAGTGTCCGTGGAGTTTCTTGCCCGTTCTTCTCCATAGGGATCTACTACGCTTTGGAATGGGCAACTAGCTTCATCTTTCTGACTGACCGACCCATTGACAATTCAAAAGTGCCTGTAATTGGTTTATTTGAAATAAATGCTTTGAGTTTGAGTTTGAGTTTGAGTTTTTTAGCAAATTATGGAAATTAGTGTTGCCCAAATGCAAGAACAAGACGAGACTTAGCCAGTCTTGGTCTTGGTCTTGCGCCAATACACCTGGTCTTGGTCTTGGTCTTGGTCTTGCGCTCCCAGTCTTGGTCTTGGTCTTGGTCTTGCAGCAAGACTCTTGCAAGTCTTGCAATTACCTATTAGTCTATTACTATTTATTAAAGTTTACTTTAAATCTTAGAAAAACGTATTAGAATTGGAACATTGTGAGCTTGAATTAACATAGCCATAGTAAAGATCAAGCAGATTAATAAATAACTAAAGATTTGATAAGAAATTCGAAAAATCAATTGACCTATATGTCGTTTTCCATGGAAGTAACTGTTTCTTAATAAACATTTATGATTTATAAGCTTACATTTGCTAAAACATGTAAAAAAACAAATTAATTACAATAACTTGACTGTATTTTAAAGAACAATACTTATCTGTCTAGAAAGAGATTGAACCCTCAACTTATAAGAAATTTAATAAAAGAGTTTTACGATTTATCATTTATTTGAATAAAAAATAAAATACAACACAAATCAACAGCTTTATCATTAGGTTATGATACTTTATATAATTTTTTTTGACCAAGAATTAATACAAAGTAACCATCTGGCTGACTCATCACTTAACCTATTTCTATGTTTTCTAATTACTAATGATGCTTTAGAAAATAACCTCTCAGCAGGTACTGAAGTTGCAGGTATTGAGAGAAAATCACGGGCCATTTTCGATAAAATCGGATACTCTGTCTCATGCGTCCTCCACCAATCTAAAATGTCTTCCGAGCTGGCAGTTCTTGGTTTTCTCAGGTACTCCTCCAACTCGTCTATCACTAAGCCTTGAAGACAAGATCCAGATGACGTCGAGGGACATTCATAGAGTTTATCAAAGTCTATTACGTCTTCATCTTCATCACATACTTTATTTTCTTTTTCTGGTAATTCCAGGGATTTGTTCAGTGAGTGTAGACTTTTATATTCTTCATAAAGTTCATTGAACTTGCGCAGACTTTCTGTTTTAAGTTGCTTCCCCCACATTGTCAGGTCAAAAGTCTGAGCCTTATGCCTTGGGTCTAAAATTAAAGAAGTACAATAAATCCAGTTGCTCTTCTTGTAATGTTTAAGCATTTTGTCTCGAGCTGCTTGGAAAGCTAGAATGAGCCTTTCATCCACTTCAGATCGATTAGGTTTCTCATCTAACTGTTTTACCATGGATTCAATTTTATCTAGCAAGAGATTGAATGATACAATGACTAGCGGTAATGTAACATATTTGTCTCCACCAAGTTTTGTACTTAAAAGTTTAAAGTTTATTAGAAATTTATGTAATTTTTCGAGTACCTGCCATTCATTAGCTGTGATTTGAAAATCATTTAATTCATGCATCCCAAACTGCCTTCTGTAAATTGTGCCAACATAAAAAGATTGAAATAAAAATGAAAAACAGAAACACTTCAGGCTTAAGGAAACATCTAATATCTTTCCACAAAAAGGAATCAGAAATATTTCTTCCTGTTAAACCAAAATTAAGAGGAGATATCACAAGCTTTTTAGTAACCGCTGGAAGAAGTGGACAGGTAAGAATATTTTTTTAACAGTTAAAAGAATTTTAAAATTTTAAAAACTCCTCAAATTTGCTTTTGGGTCTTTTAGATCTGTGACTCAAACTCTCGTTACTCGGACTAAAATAATTTGAATCTTCGTCACTCATATTAAATTGTACACGTGATACGTTTTTAGAAAACAACGAGAATTAGTAAAAACAATTATTAAGTTAGACTCGAAGCACAGCTCAATTGGAAATGACTGGAATTAAAATAATTCCTTTATTTATAGTACGTTTCCTTGCTTTCTACCGCGCCGCCTCGCCACGTGCCGGCTCTATGAAAAGGATGCCGCCGCAAATCAAACAATGCCGCGTGCGGCGTACAAACACACACTAAATATTACCTACTTGTACAGACACGACGCGTGAATAAAATAGAATTAGTGCCAATCACTATTCTTTACATATAAGTGAATGTTTTGGCGTACATCTATACTAATATTATAAAGCTGAAGAGTTCGTTTGTATGTTTGATGACAGAAGTTTTAAAATAACTAAATAAGTCCTGAACGTCACTATACCTCCAAAGTTACTATTCCTCGTGGACGAAGTCGCGGGCACAGCTAGTAAATACTTACTCTCATCATCTCTCTCAGAGATATTCGGGCTGGTAAGTAATACAAAACTCTTATCGCAGGCTTTTTATTTTATTAGTAGGTAAGTACCTACGCTTTTTATATTATTTTATTAGTTTTGTAGAATTTTTTTACACGTTTCAAGTATATTTAAAAGTGGCTACAATATTTATTAAACGGGTGATATTTGAACACTTTTTTGCTATTTTTTCTTGTAAAAACTTAAGAAATATAATGACTAAATGTACAATAATAGTACCTAAGTAATTAGTTTAAAACCATATAAGTAATCAATATTATAATATATACTTACTAGAATGAATTAATATGACATCTACTACCTATCCTTACCATTTTATCCTAATCATAATACTACTTGCGTGATCAGTATAATGTATTCATTTTCATTCTAAGCACTCTGAAACTTATTTATTCTTTGGAACACCTGTAGGTACTCTACTAGGAAATTATTTTGCATGAGTATACCTACGCCCTATGGCGGCAATCAAATAGTGTCAAATGTTATGATTTCGGCGTGGCGGCAACGATTGTTTTAGATTTCAAAAGAAGCCGCCGGCGCGTGTATCATAACCATGTACTTCCGAAAAGCGGCAAATTTCTTTGAGAAGTAAGTACAAAACCTTTGATGCCGCATTATCAAAGTGCCGATGGTTAAAACATAACTATGCATGCACTCAGTTTGATTTTAATAGATATTTTTTTATTCGCTATGTTTATGGTATTAGTCGTAATGCGCATAGGTCCAGTTTTTCATATTCTTTGATACAGTTTTTTGCGTCTCATAGAATTCCTAAGCGTACCTACCTATACACCGAACTGTTACACCCAACTACTCAGTGAAATAGCGCTAAGTCCTAGCTGCAAGACGCAAGAGTCTTGCAGGCTATGTCTTGTTCTTGCTCAAGTCTTGCACGGTCAGTCTTGGTCTTGGTCTTGCTAAAAATACGCGGTCTTGTTCTTGGTCTTGGTCTTGCAAAAACGCAAGAACAAGACCAAGACTGCAAGACCAAGACTGAATTTGGGCAACACTAATGGAAATACATGCGAACCAAGTGCTAGACTAAGAAATTAGGTGTGATTCAATAAATAATAACTACCTCGTTGGTCTAGTGATCGCAAGATCTACTGTTGAGCATGAGGTCCTGGGTTCGATTCCCAGTTCGGGCAAAGTGTTATTAAGTTTTTCCACCAGGAATTTCTCAGTAGCAGTCCGGAGTCTGGATTTGTGTTTGGTTTATGGCAATAGACTCGCCCCCTATTACGATTAGACGATTGAAAGTAGAAAAATCTGTCGGTACCGTAAGGGCGGGTTACTTTGACATAACTTTGGCCCAAATCGAGACAACTGTATAAACTGCCCGAAGTGTCACGACCACACAACCGAACGTCGTATGTCCTTCGGTAACTATTAGATGGTGATATAGACGCGTACTTGCGGAACCTTGTGTGGATTTAATGACAGTAAACATCTGTCTCGATTTGGGCCAAAGTTATGCCCTAGAGTCAAAGTAACCCGCACTTACTGTATGGAGAATAGCCTATATATAAGGCCCCATTAAAATAGATAGACAAACTTTTAGAAATAATTTAGACCACCAAAATAAGGACAATGGTAAAAAAAAAAAATAAAAAAATGCTTTAGATACTTAAAAGAACAAAAAATCAGCTAACGAAACTACACTAAAAATGTTGGTTACCCAATGCATCACCGCCCGCGCCCGCCGCGTTTTTTTTATTATTTTAGGTCAAAATGAAATCACTTTAATCAGTGTTTTTGTTTGCTTGGATATCTTTGTTTAGACGTGTACTGAACGCTGTGTTAAAATTTGTACATCTATTTTAATGGTACTTAGATAGATGGATTTAAAAATAATCAATTTAGCTTTGTTTCATTATTCCATTCCATAATTATTCAATATTCCTAAGAATTTACCGGATAATGATAAGCGCGGGGCTCGTGGCTAAGTAATAACAGCTGAATAGGTCGATCGATCAGGTTAAGCTGCGCTTGCCGCGGTCGGTCCATATACATGCGGTCCAGCCAGCTGGTAAATGGACGGACGGATGGACAGCGGAGGCTTAGTAATAGGGTTTTCTTTGGCACCATTTGGATACGGAACCATAAAAATTGGCCTAGTGCATGTCGGACCACGCAAAATGAAGGGTTCCGTAGTTGAAAATAATTTATCCCAAAAACAAACTTAACATTATAATTTAATTTAATTTAATGATTTTTATTTCGGAACAAATAATCCATAAAAAAAATTAAGTGATAATATTACAAATTAATAATGTTTGGACTGTGTCCTTTACTTGTACTGTGAGGCCTTGCTTCTTGCCAAATTTCATGGGTCTAGGTCAAAAGGAAATGCCCTATTACCCGTTTCGATTTACTTGCGAGCAAATAGCCGTATTTTTTATTTCGTTGAATTAGAAGTTTGATTTATTTTTAGGACTTTAAGGAACCCTAGACTTACGTACTTGATATTAATTTCAACTTGATACCTCCACGCGATCCTGAGAAAAAGAGTCTTGACAGACTGACATACTTGAAAATATTTTTTATGTGATAAAATTACATATTAACAATTTTCGAACTTTTTCTTTTACTTGTGCTGTAAGACCTTGCTTCTTGCCAAATTTCATGATTCTAGGTCACGGGAAGTACCCTATAGGTTTTGATTTACTTGCGAGTATCAAAATACACTTCTGGACACATCTTTTGGCCCACCTTGTATTTTCAGTTTCGTTTGGTCCTAGCTAAAATTTTATATTAGGTCGAGCAAAAAGTTTTTATGCAGTTTTGAACCTGGCACATTCACAATTTCATTCAATAGTCTTTTTTTGAATTTCGAACACAGAATTTAAAGAAACAAAAGACAATTTGGAGCCTGTTTGTTGATATCAAACAATCGAATACTAAGAAAACTTGGTTTTATTGGTTTACTTGGATTTAATTCTTGAAAAAGTGATTGATATCTTTGGTTTTGCAACAAACATTACTTATTCTTAACATTAAGGTGAGGTTCTATCAATAATCTATGGATACTTCACCTGAAGTCGCCGCCCAAACTGTGGCACTTATTCAGGCCGGACACAGCCAAAGAAACGTGAGTGCTCAACTTAATTTAAGTCGATCTGCGGTCCGAAATGTTTATCGGAGGTACCTAGAGACTGGCGGCTTTGTTCGTCGCCAAGGAAGGCCACGATCTCGGGTCACAACGGAAAGGCAGGATCGATTCATCGTGACGACCAGCTTGAGAAATCGTCACCTTACCTCCATTGAGATACAAAACCAACTTCGCGACTTCCACGGAGTATCTGTGAGCGCTCGAACTGTTCGGAGAAGGTTAAAAGAACGCGATATGGTACCACACAAGCCAGCTAATGGCCCCAAACTAACGCGAGCCCACCGAACAGCGCGCCTTCATTTCGCACGCAGTCATTTAAATTGGACACAGCAAGATTGGAGCCGTGTACTCTTTTCTGATGAGTCTAAAATTGTGTTACATGGCAATGATGGAAGGAAGAAGGTCTACCGACGTAAGGGAGAGCGTTTCGCACAATGCTGCTTTGAAGAGAGGGTTGCTTATGGCGGTGGCTCATGGACTGTCTGGGGCGGTATATCCGCGAGCGGCAAAACTCAACTTGAGGTTGTTACAGGACCACGGCTGCCAACATTAAATGCTGAAAGGTACATTCGTGAGTGCTTAGAACCTCACGTGATACCATACGCGGACTATGTGGGCCCAAATTTCCTTTTTATGCATGATAATGCAAGAGCCCATGCGGCCGGCATCGTCAGGGAATATCTTCGGGATGTGAACATCACAGTTATGGACTGGCCAGCCAGAAGCCCAGACATGAACCCTATTGAGCACATGTGGGACGAGCTAAAAAGACGTGTTAGGGTTCGTCAGCCAGTTGCCCAGACGATGCAGGAGTTGAAAACTGCCATAGAAGAGGAATGGGAGATGATCCCTCAAAATTTCATAGAGCGGTTGATAAACTCTATGCCTAATCGTATGAGAGCTATGGTAGATGCCCATGGAGGCAACACGCGTTATTAAATTAAACCTTTATTTGATAAAACATGTTTTTTATTCAAAAATCAATTGCCTTTAACAAGGCGCATATCCGACTTGTTAGGCGTAGCTCCATGTCGTATGGTATTCTGAATTCAAATTTAAAACAATACGATCGAAAAAGATGGTAAAATGTATCAGGTTTAAAACTGCATCAACAGTTTTTGTTCAATCTAGCAATCATATTTCGGTAGGGGCCATCGAAACCTAAACTCTAAGGTGGGCCAATAGATGTGTCCAGAAGTGTATGTTGCATAAATGGCCGTATAATTTTATTGCGTTTACTTAGAAGCTTGATTTTTTTAGAACTCCAAGGGAATATAGACCTACGTGTTTGATATTAATTTCGCATTTCTGAGAAAAAGGGCCTTGATAGACTGACAGACAGACAGATAGACAGACAGACGGACTACGTAGTGATCCTTGAAGGGTTCCGTTTTTTCCTTTCTAGGTACGGAACCCTAAAAATTATGAAATAGAAAATACACGCAGACGATGACGCAGGCAACAGTTAGTTCAACAATAAGCCACAAACAATTAATAATGCATCAAGTAACAAAGCCGGTAATCGCTCAAACAAAAAGTTCAACTCCTAATTAATATTACCGAGAATCAGTAATTAGAGGAAAGCAGTAAGACAATTTTCTGAAATTAACACCTGAAGCAGACGCGGCGGTATTCCCGGATTTTACAGAACTACGGAACTTATGAATCTTACCCCAGAGTAATAAGTTCATGGAGTGCGAATTACTAAAGTTTAGTTAAGAATAAAATGTGATTGGATTATTGAAAGAAAAAAGAATAATTAAAAACACGTTTTGTTTAACGCAAATAAAGAACACAGACACAAAAAAGAACAATTTCGGGTGAAATATGCGTAACATCCACGCAAAATGGCCATCGCTCAGCATAATGCTTGTAACCCTTTGCGAGACAGCCACAGCGCTGGTTTTCAGCGACAGCCTGTGCCGGCGTTGACCTGTTGATGCCAGCCGATGCGGTGTTGCTGATACTTGTTTCAGAATTATTAGAAAATTGTTATTTGTTTTAAATAAATGGAGAACCTCACTCACTAAAAAATTTTTTTTAGATTAGGATCAAATCAAATCGTTTATTTCCACAAAATGTAGATGTTTACAATTTAGCGATGTTACATAGTAGAATGCGTTTTGTAGATTTTATGGGTTATTTTTGCCATGGATACTCTAAGATAGTATAATAATAGTTGAGGCATAGACATTTTAAATAAGGTTTAACATGTAAAATTAAAACATTGTAATAAAAGTACCGGTTTATTGAACTTTACTATTTAACTTATCAAGCGTCGACTAATGAGATAAAATTAATTTTCTACAGTTGCGAGACTTTTAGGAGTCGTCGCTTTATGAATTAATACGTATCTATGTAGCTATCCGATTTCCTATTCATGCGGTCAATGTGGTCGAATCTCTTATCAATCCCCCGCACATTAACATTCCATTTACTACTTACTCCGTGTCTTTCAAAACTTCCGGCGCGCGGTCGACTTTGAAGCAGAACAGGTGTGAATTACTTTTAAAATATGGTAATCCTGGCTGAACGGAGTCCCGACTTCGTGAAGATACTTGGTGACGAATTTCTTTGGACTTCTAAGTTCGAGATTATTATGCAGAGGTGCGCTGGGTTGTGGTATGGTGTTTATTACAACGTTATCGGCTTCCAGTCTTAACCGAATGCAGTTGAATATTTTACATGGAGCCACAGCCTATCTGACCTCTTCAACCCAGTAACTGGGTGTAGGTGCTTCTGTTAGAGGATTGAGGCCGGTGAAATAACTGCAACCGTTTTTGCTGAACAACTGATGTAATGGTAAAAATTACAGTTTTCGTTTTTTTATAAAATTAGAACGCGCACGTTCTGTTGCGACAATTTTTATATTCACAGTCTTTCTTCTAAACATAAGTTTTTTGCTGTCATGGCGTTCACACACGCACTGCACCAACTCGCCACTTGTTGTCCTCCGATTGGCTGACTAGCCGTCACGTCAACTCAGCCCGGCCAATCGCAGCGGTCGATTAGTGATGTCCCGTTGACACCGTAGTGATGCGAAATTAGTTGCATGATGCGGCAACATGCTCCCGGCTTTGGAAGCGCAAGGTTCCAACGAAGGAGAAACGCCCGGCAGCTACAGCTTGTTTAGTCAATCCGTCAGAGGCAAGGGGCAAATTTTCGAAAACGCCCGTCTAACTATGCCGTCTGCCTTTCTTATATCAGCAACACGTGATACGCCATCCCTCCCAGGGTAAGTTTTCAGAATCCTTCCTAAGCTCCACTTTAATGGTGGCATATTATCATCTTTGATAAGTACTAGCGTGTTTTCCTTGAGGTCGTCTTTATGCTTATGCCACTTGCTCCTGGTCTGCAGTTCTGACACGTACTCTTTAGCCCAGCGCCTCCAGAAGTGCTGGCGTATTTGCTCAACCCTCTGATATCGCGTAAGTCGGTGCTCAGGAACATCGTGAATATCAGCAGGTACAGGTGCAGTTAGTGGACGACCAACCAAAAAATGAGCCGGAGTAAGGGGAAGGAAATCAAATGGATCAGTGGACATCGGAGTCAAGGGTCGGGAGTTGAGGACTGCTTCAACTTGTACTAAAATGGTAGTGTACTCTTCAAAAGTGAGATGAGCATTGCCCACTACACGCCGGAGGTGATGCTTACAGCTCTTTACCCCAGCTTCCCACAAACCCCCGAAATGGCTGGCGTAAAATGGGATCATCTTAAATTTAATGTTTTGTGAAGTTGCATATTCTTTAATATCATCAGAGCAATCTTTCAATAATCTTGAGAATTCATTCATCAACCCAACAAAGTTTTTTCCGTTATCAGAGATTATCTCAATTGGTTTACCGCGTCGCGAAATAAAACGTTTGAGAGCTAAAAGATAACCTTCTGATGAGAGATCGCTTACAAGTTCCAAATGGACAGCACGAGTGACAAAACACACGAATAAACATATGTATGATTTCTGTAATTTCGCTCCCCTACCCTTACGAGTCAATGTGAACACTGGTCCTGCATAGTCCACGCCACATCGCAGAAAAGGAAAGCCTGGATCCAGACGCTCTCGCGGCAAATTGCCCATTATTGGATTAACCGTGGTCGCGCGCAGTCGTGCACACTTGACGCAGGCGTGCACTACCGTTCTTGCGAGGTTCCGACCACCGACCGGCCACCAAGCCTCTCTTAACGTAAATAGAAGCAGCTGTGGCGCAGCATGCATTGTACGGTGGTGCTCGTAACGAAATAGCAAAACTGTAAACCAATGTTTATCAGATATTAAAATTGGATGCTTCTTACTGAACGTAAAGTTTTGAGAATCCTGTATGCGCCCACCAACTCGGATTAAATTATTGGCATCAATAAATAAATTCAATTTAGATAAATGAGCGTTCTTTGTACCCTTTTTATTTTTAAGCGAGTCGTACACATCACCAAATGATTCTTGTTGACTCAATCTTGCTAATGTTAATTCCGCATATTCAAGCTCTTCTACTGTTAATGAACCCGTCCGTCGATTTGTTTTATTGCGCGTATTGTATATGAATCGACATACATAAGCGGCGGCACGCTTCAATCTTAAATACTGAGAAAACTTCGAAAATGGAAACAAATTAACATCATTCAAATTGTTTAATACATGGCAACGAACCTCTGTTTTCAATTCGGGCAAGTCGTTATGTTTTACATTATTATTTTTCATTAAATTAGGCACTTCAAAATTAGAATTGTGTAAAAATTGTGGGCCTTCCCACCACAAAGATGAAGAGCTAAGTGCGTCTAAACCTTGACCTCGTGACACTAAATCCGCTGGATTATCTTTACCAGAAACATGCCGCCATGGATGTCCCTTAGTTAGCTCATGAATCTCTGCAGTTCTATTCTGAACGTACGTTTTAAGTAAGTTAGGTGGCATACCTAGCCAGCCTAAAACAATAGTTGAATCAGTCCAGAAAACGACCTTATTTACTGTAGAACGCAGAGATTCAATTACCTTTGTATATAGTCGCGCGCCTAAAACAGCGCCGCACAATTCTAATCTAGGTATAGTTGTGGGTTTTGTAGGCGCGACCTTGCCTTTGGAACATAACAAGCGCATCGTAACAGCTGATTCGCTATCAATCGAACGGATATATGCGCAAGCGCCATACGCTGTTTGCGACGCATCGGTAAATATATGTAATTCAATATAAGCAGGATCATAACACATAACATAGCGCGGTATTCGTAAATTACCAAGTGAGGATAAACTACTAACAAATTGGTCCCAGACCCGCGCGACGTCTGTAGGAACCGGTTCGTCCCACTCTAATTTTAATAACCAACATTTTTGTAACAATGTTTTAGCTATTGTTATTACCGGACTAATTAATCCCAACGGATCGTAAATCTGAGAGGCATTCGATAAAATAACACGTTTAGAAATTAAACTCGTTTCAGTTTTAATTTGCGAATAATAGTTTAATTCGTCAGACTTATTGTTCCAACCAATACCTAATGTTTTGTTTTGAATATTATCGCCCAATGCGAGTTGTTTTGTATCATTAAGTGTATCGTTAGGGTTCGCACGGTCAAAGTTAAAAACCCACTTACGCAAGAATAGGCATGCGGAATTTAAAACCTGACTAGTACCTTCGCAAATTGCATTTAACTCCGATATACTATTTGCACCACAGATTAAATCGTCGACGTAAAAATTATTTTTAATGGTCTCCGCGACGTACGGAACCTCACAGTCGTTAGCTAATTGTTTTAAACATCGGCAACTAAGAAATGGTGCAGAAGCTGTACCATACGTTACAGTATTTAATCGGTATACCTTCAATAAATCGGACGGGTTGTCGCGCCACAAGATTAGCTGTAGGTCACGTTGATCTTTATCTATTAATACTTGGCGATACATCTTTTCTATATCAGCACAAGCTACGTATCTGTTTTCACGAAATTTAAGTAATATTGCAATCAAATCACCTTGAATGGCGGGACCTACCATCTGCAGGTCATTTAACGAAACACCCGAACTGGAAACCATTCCAGCATCAAAAACGACACGCAATTTCGTAGTTGTGGAGTGTTCGCGAAACACTCCGTGATGCGGTAGGAAATAGTGCGGTGTACTGTAAGTGTGAATAAGACTCATATGACCTAGCTGAATATATTCGTGAATGAAATGGCTATACATTTGTTTATAGTTAGGATTACGTTGTAGTTTTTTCTCTAAAGCATAAAATCGACGTTCTGCTTGGTTACGAGTGTCACCTAACTTATGAGGTAAAAGTTTCAACGGGATTCGAACGCTGAACCGCCCGTCGGCCATCCGCTTTGTTATTTTATTGAAATGCTCTTCGCACGCGAGCTCCTCGTCGCTGCCGAGCTTGTTATTATTACACACGGGTAATTCTTCAATCTCCCAAAACTTGCGTAGCAATTGATCGAGTGGACAGCTTTCTTCTTTCAATGTAGATTGTGTAAAATTACATGTAACATGTTTCATTGGTTTTTGCGTAAAATATTGGATTGAACCTGACACAATCCAACCTAATTTCGTATTTTGAAGGTAAGGGCCATTTTTAAGACGCATCTTACCTTCAGTAATTAACTCCCAAAATAAATCCGCGCCTATCAACATATCTATTTGTTGACTATCATTAAAACTCGGATCGGCGAGAGTAATATTATCGGGTATACAAAAATAACTGATATTCAGACTTGTTGTAGGTAACTTTGACGATATTTGAGGCAGAATTAAGCACTGAACACGAGCAGTGAAGCTACCATTACGCGATCGTATCTCAATATCACAGGATTGCGAACATTGTGTTATTGAGTTTCCGACACCGTGAATTCGTTGAGTGGACTGTATAATTTGGGTATTTAATTTTTCACTAAATGACTGCGTAATAAACGAACGTTCACTGCCGCTGTCGAGGATCACGCGCGCTTTATGATCAACACCCGACTGGCTACGTATATCTACCATAGCAGTTGACAACAACACATGTTGTACGGAAGATGTATTATTATTTTTGTTATAATTGTTTTCATGTACATTATGTACCTGTAATGAATTACTATGAGTAGTTGTAGAAGATGTACTGTTACCACTGTCTATATCAGTACTAGGCACAGCTGATTGCTTGCTAGCTGTAAGTGTAACTACACTTGAATTGTTATTTTTAACTTTATTAATTACATCACAAATTAACGAATTGTGTTTTTTATCACATTTCCGGCATGGACCAAAAACACAGGTACCCACAGAGTGACCAGAACGCATACAATTGATGCACAAATCTTTATCTTTGATTATCTTGAACCTGTCCTCCGCGCTTAAGTCTAGGAATGTTTGACAAGAATGCAAAGGGTGTTTTTCATTACAAATCAGACAAGCTTTATACACCCGTGTGGCTTTATTTTGTGATTTACTATTAGAAGATTTATTGTTAGTAACTACATTACAATGAACCTTAGGTGTTGAAGCATTATTGTTGGTCTGTTTCTTATTTTCATTCCCACTGTAAATATTTGATTTACTGTGTGATACTATCAGGGTTTCCAAAATATCAGCCTTATTCCTAAGAAACTTCATCAAATCATCTAATTTAATTACTGACTTTAATTTACTACCAGCATTCAAAAATGTTCCTCGATGCTGTTCCCAATCACGTTCTGTAACAGGGTCTAATTTTGAAACAACAATATAAATTATCAATGTATCCCAATATTCCGTTGGTTCTCCTAGTAATTTTAATGCACGTAAATTTTTTAGAATATTATCAATAAGCTTACGCAACAGTCCCGGAGATTCCTTAGTTAATGATTGAGTTGTAAACATGGACTTCACATGATTGTGAACCAATAACTTTGTATTATCAAACCGATTCGTTAACAACTCCCATGCCACGTCATAATTGTGTGCAGAGAATTCAAGAGAATCTATGACCGACTTTGCATTACCTTTCAATGATGACTTTAAGTAATGGAACTTTTGAATCTGCGTTATTGTTTTACAATCGTGCACTAATGAAATAAATGTGTCACGGAACTCCAACCAGTGTTCATAGGACCCATCAAAGTTGGGAATGGTAATTATTGGTAATTTAATAGAATTTGAACTAGTTGTTGGTAAATCAGAGATGCTAGTCGACTTCTCATCAGTACTTGTCATACATTCAATAAGTGCAAGAACATTATAATAATCCTGCTCAAATTCTTCGCGCGATTCGAGCTGATTGTCAATCTCTGACTCAGTACTAAGGTCCTCTATTTTACTTTGTACCTGATTGAAATCATTTATTAATATTTGAGATCCTACCACGCGCAATTTTAACTCTGCTTGTTGTTGAGGAGATAAATCAAGATCATTGAAAGAACTCACGTACTTTTTAAAATTGGTTAGCCGACATTTTATCGATGCACGCTTCCTTTTCAAATCTTTCATGTCCAATTCAGTTTTGGCATCGCGATCAGATGATGCCATTTTAAATGTATTGAAATGTAATACTCACAGTTTTTGTAATCAGCGTACTTATAGCGTAAAAGCGAACCTTTGCAAAATCTGTAATGTGGCGAGCTAAAGCGTATGCATCACCCCTCGACGTGCAAGTCGACATGCGAAATTGCAAAGCACTGAAATAACCAAGAGAAAGTATTACACATGTGAAGAAGAAAGGGTTTGGAGGTTTTAGTTGGCACGCCTCACCAAAAACACTGTAATCCACCGTTATTCTTGAGTTTAGGTTATGCACCGTGATGCGTCTCTCAATCGTCGGTCTTTCTTGAAGCGTAGAATTCCAGCTCGTAGGTCCAAAATTTATGTAGGTGCTTCTGTTAGAGGATTGAGGCCGGTGAAATAACTGCAACCGTTTTTGCTGAACAACTGATGTAATGGTAAAAATTACAGTTTTCGTTTTTTTTATAAAATTAGAACGCGCACGTTCTGTTGCGACAATTTTTATATTCACAGTCTTTCTTCTAAACATAAGTTTTTTGCTGTCATGGCGTCCACACACGCACTGCACCAACTCGCCACTTGTTGTCCTCCGATTGGCTGACTAGCCGTCACGTCAACTCAGCCCGGCCAATCGCAGCGGTCGATTAGTGATGTCCCGTTGACACCGTAGTGATGCGAAATTAGTTGCATGATGCGGCAACACTGGGTAACACGATACCCTTTGGTTATAGTGGTTAACAGACTTTCAGGCTTCTTACGGTTGAGCGTATGTCATGCTCACTCAAATGTCTCGCTGATGGTGGCGTGTGTGTTGGATCATTAAGTTCCCTTCAAAATGGTTGAGCTAATTGGTGCTGATCCATGCGTCATGTTCGTGAACAGGCGCCGTCAGTTGGGACTGGTCGTCTCTTAGCTGCCATGGCTTATTTTTAATTTTAATATTTAATTTAGTTGTTTTAGTTATTATCTTTTTATTACGGACGCTTTTTAACGTGCACGTCTTTCTACATTGTTCTCACATGTATATTTTCAACTTGAACGATGTAACCAATATTTTGTAAAAATATTATGATTTAAAAGAGTGTCCGTGGAGTTTCTTGCCCGTTCTTCTCCATAGGGATCTACTACGCTTTGGAATGGGCAACTAGCTTCATCTTTCTGACTGACCGACCTATTGACAATTCAAAAGTGCCTGTAATTGGTTTATTTGAAATAAATGCTTTGAGTTTGAGTTTGAGTTTACTACCCATAACGACTGTAACGTATGTGTGCGTATTTCAAATTCATGTTTTAAATTAAATAGTGCGCATTAGAAATCAATAAAAGAGAATCAATCTAACATAGAGATATGTATTGATGATTCTTATGGTTATTATTATGTATATTTTTGATATTGTAGCGAATCATGTTTTGATCAAGATACACCTGACACTGACCTGCAAATTGCAAAAAACGCAAGAAAATTTACATTTCGCCGGCTGTCACTGCGGATCCGCCTTAATATTGCAACAAGCTTTTAAATGTATTTTCATTACAATTTTTAAATATTTTTTTTTGTTATTAGTACCGTGTATACTTTCACACGCATTTAGTGAAAAGCTGTTATTTTAACATTGCAAAAAGACACTTCAATTTTATTTATTTGTATATAGATGTATAGACGAGCAAGTTTATTCCCTACCTAACCGAGATAAGAAAAAAAAAAAAAAACAATGTAACCATTGCAATGACTGACTTTAAAGTTTTACGTTGGTCGTGAATTGCTTACCTAAAGGTATGCTCTGTAACAACTTATTGATGAAGAAATCATTTAACAGATCGGCAAGTGAGAAACAACAACAAACAGCTGATGGACAACCTGGTTTTGAGCGTGAAGGAAGCTCTTCTGACTCAGGGTCCCCTGTTCATGTCTTTGTACTTACAGAGTAACATCTGCGATTTTAGACACCAGTAGATTTCGTGATATAAATAATTCAATGATTTTTCATCAGGTGCGTCACTACCTCGAGCATTCGTTCTCGTGGTTGTGAAAATATGGTTTGCAAACAAATGATAGTGATTTAAATGAGCTGGAACGCGTCTACCAAAGCAACTTAGTGCTTATGAAAGAATACTCGCGATCGAATGTTCGCGATCTTATGTTCGCGACCGAATGGTTGCGGTGTGAGCGCACCTTTTTGTAATGGTTTATTATTTCCACTGCATGCATAATTATGTACCTACTTAAGTTTTTTTAAATTATATTTCTTAATAATAGAGTCTTCTCATCCTTTTGTATGCACGTGTTTCTTTGACAAATAAACCTGTTTTTCTTTCTTTACGGTTTTATTTTGAACTCGCTTTTGCCGACGGCATCGCCCGCATGGATGTTAAATATCCCACATTGTCTACATTATAAAGGGAACCTCTGTCCCTGTGCCTCAGCTTTCTAGGTTCAAGGGTTTGGGCTGGGCGTTGATGAGTCAGTCAGGACTTATCTTTTTATAAACATAGATTCCATTTGGTTTTCCATTCTAAATCTTTTCTGACTGCCGCGTGTTTTATTTTTGTACCTAAG
The DNA here is from genome assembly GCA_946251885.1 of Cosmia pyralina. Lineage (NCBI taxonomy): Eukaryota > Metazoa > Arthropoda > Insecta > Lepidoptera > Noctuidae > Cosmia > Cosmia pyralina. The sequence continues at coordinate 14,344,429 of OX276342.1, read as the reverse complement.
TGAATTAACACCCTCAAAAAACTTTTTTACAAAAAAATACAACCGACTTCCAAACACAACACTACAAAGTAAAAAATAACTTTAATTTCTGAAGTTATTTTCGTTTTTTGCCACCGACTTCCGAAATTAAAGTTATTTTTTACTTTGTAGTGTTGTTTTTGGAAGTCGGTTGTATTTTTTTGTAAAAAAGTTTTTATTTTTCACTTTTTAGTTGTGGTACCTACCCCACACAAATTCTAATACCACTACCTGCAAAACAAACTAGAACATCATCCATATAAAAGTGGGGAAAAATACGTATTATTGAAGCTAACTCAAAAACTGGCCCAACAAAGTTAATAAATTTTATATGGGACCAACTTTGATGTATACCTTCTCGAATAAAACAAAACTTTTTCAAATCGGACTACTCTGTAAAAAATTATGCGTGGTCATACATAAAAAAAAATAAAAAAAAAACATACGTGTCGAATTGAGAACCTCCTCCTTTTTTTTCGTCGGTTAAAAATAAGATACTTTCACCGCAGGCACGATAATCTTTAGAAAATAAATTACGAAGTTGATTTTGTAAACAATATAATTTAATTTTTCCTACTTACGGAAACACATCATTATCGAGTATTAAGCCTAACAATATATAATTTCATTTAATAACGATCGGTGGATGCGTACAATTATTGTGGCGGAATTGCATCATTAGCTAAACAAAAAATCAAAATCAATGTGTTTAAGTATGATAAGTTTATGGAAATCGTTGTAAAAATTTTTAAGGCTCTCTGTAACATTGTGACACCATATTATCTGCGTATAGTACAGTACGACACAACTTAGATGTAGCATCGGCAAAATTCGTAAAACAGATCACGATTCGAACTGAGTGCGCCTTCAACATCACCAATCTTTATTACTACTTTAAGGCGAAAATGATCTTTACGCATACGCAATAACTTGTAATGTCATATAACCAATAGGTATATTCGTAAAGTTTAAATGAATGAATGCAAATTTTCAAATGAATGCTACATCTAAGTTTTGTCGTACTATACTTATGGTTGACAGCTCAACCATTTGAAAATGAAGCAGCAAAGATGAGGATAAAAACTACAGCAGAAAGGAGAATCTGATATGAAATGGAAGAATGTTTATCAAACAAAGCTCACTAAACCAATTAGATTTTCGAAAAATCCATCTTGTTACTGAACCTCTAGCTAGAGGACTAGGCACTAGGATAGGTACTCACCGCGAGAATCCGCTTCAGGAATTTGTTTTGCAAATATTTATTGCGCTGTCTGTTTTTACGCAATTCAATCGCGAAACGAACATTCATTTGTAATAGGTTGCGAACACAGTGATTAGAATCAATTTTTCGTATTCCACTGGATTCACGTAATTACTGTATCCAGGGCCGTCTTTTCCATTGGACACTCTGGGCAAGTGACCAGGGCCCCACGATACACGGGAGCCTCTTGCTCCTGCCAGCGTCATAGCTAGGACCCCTCCTAGCTATGACTATAAATTTCGAGCTCCCTTCGCTTACTGCAAACTGCAAGGGGCTCCCTCCCTAGCTCCTGCCAGCGTCATAGCTAGGAGACGAGCTATAAATTTCGAGCTCCTTTCGCTTTCTCTTGCAACATGCATTCTCCATAGGGGCCCCATTATTCTAAAGTGTCCAGGGCCTCCTATGGGTTAAAGGCGGCCCTGACTGTATCCTAATTGCGTAACACGCTTTCAATCACAATACAAAGGATTTTGAATATAGGTAATTGCTAATCCATTGCTTCATACTATGCTCGATGAATTCGTCAGCCAACAACGTAGGTAATGAATGTTGTTTAACTGTCAAAATGAATGCATTGCCATTGTAAGTGTGTTACTCAATTATCCCTCTGATCGTTTCGTGAATGAATGTTCGTCGCGTAACAAAAGCTCGTACGCAACGAATGTTTGTCAAATAAATTAGCAAAGCGAATGCTCACAGAGAGTACCGTCCATTAAAATAACAAGTAAGTACCATTGATAATGCACGGAACGTTAATTAAATAATTTGCACAAAAATAATCAACCTAATCAGTCATACAATTACAAGAAAACCTTTAGACATTCACGCGAACATTTAGAAGGCTATAAAACGATTTTACCGCGTATAATATCCGTTCATTTTAATTTAAAATGAAGATTTTTTTGTGTTTGCTTTTGTTTAAAGTTTGTTCCTGTCTGGCTGACAGTGAACCATCTAACATAAACTATTTTAGAGGAATTGCTTATGATGACAGCAACTATGGTAAGAGACGCTCATAGACATAGAGAATAGACTGAGCGTTCCGTATTCAGTAGTGCAATGAATACAGACTGAAATGTACGAGAGAGACAAAACGAATTTGCGGCCAGTACTTGTCTCTTTATTGGTACTACAGATATTGGCAGCAAATTCGCTTTGTCTCTTTCTAGAGAGTGGTCACTTTTATGAGGCTAACGCTCAGTCCAATTCTCTACGCCTATGCTATACCTACAAGGATTTATTGGCGTGTGGGCAAAATCGTAAATAACGCCGCCATTTTTTTTTTCAATGCATTTTGCAAAACCACCGTACACATGTTTACCAATAGCGCCACCCAGAAATTGTATTAAGGTGGATCCTCAAAGGTAGCCCGCGAAATTCAAATTTTCTGACGTTTTTTGCAATTTGCAGGTCTGTGTTAGGTTTATGTTGGTCAAAATAATGATTCGCGATTATAACAAATATTTATTTAGATAATTATAACCATAACAATCATCAATATATCTCTCTAAGTTAGATTTGTTCCAAAATGTCATGATTTCTGAAATCAAACTTTTGATGATTTTTATGATTATAATTATGTAAATACACATTTGTTATTGTCGCGATCAACATACAACCTAACACAGACCTGCTGCTTGCAATAAAAAGTAAGAAAATTTGAATTTAAAATGTCATGATTTCCGAAATTAAACTTAGAGAAAATAAATCTAACTCATAAAGATGTAAACTCATATTTGTTATAGTCGCGAATCATATCTTGATTAAGATACAACCTGACACTGACCTGCAAATTGCAAAAAACTTAAGAAGATTTTCATTTCACGGGCTATCACTGTGCATTCACCTTAACAAAATAGGTTAGTGCATGGACCTAATATACAAACTGGACTGAGCTCTCGTCGTACCGAAAACACGAGCAGAGAGAGATATGTCATACAGAGGCTGTTTATCCCTTTCTAATAGGGTGACCAAACATTTTTATAATAATCAGGAAAATTCGTTTTGAAAGTAAATTTGGGTCCGGTTGACATTAAGTGATTTGAAATTATTGTTTGTAATATAAAAATATTGTAATTAAGTTAGTTATTTAGTGAAATAATGAAACCTTATACAACATGTTTCCGCCATCGCGACATGCCTTCAACACGCGGGTAGGGCTAGTGGCGGGCTAGTGGCGGGTAGGGGTCATAAAAATTATAATAAGATAAAATAATTCGTAAATTTAAAAAAAGTAAATTTAAAACAAACTAAATAATGAAATAATAACCACAATTAGGATGCAAAAGCAATTCATGAAGCTATTATTCTATGCCATCTGGTAAAAGGTCATTGACCAACACCGTTTTTTTAAAAAATAAAATCAGCTGTTCCTTACTATCAGATGTTCACATTAAAAAAATGTTTTTTTTTTCGCGATTTCAGGTTTGGTCCCATAATAAAAGGTGTTCATAATGATGAGTACAATGACCCCATAAGAGATTGTCACTTATTTAAATTACACCTTGTATTTTCTTTATATCAGTGCCTATATTTTCCAGGTCATCAACAACAAGGACCGATAGAGCGTCCATGTTCTCTTCACGACGTGAACTGCATCAGGCGGTACTTTGCTCATAACTCTCAATGCTCTCCTGCCTATGGACCGGCTCCAGACCCTCAGAGGATTAAGAGCATACCGATGTCTGTGTCTCATGTTAATATCACTTTCACTTTAAATGATGCTGAGGTTAAAGGTCTCAATAATTTTAGGATTAAGGAGTTCTAGTAAGTATTTAGCTGTCGTTTTTTATTGTATAGCAACGAATTAATTGTTAAGCAAATTGACATCAAACGTCAATATGTCGTGTTATGGCTGTCACCGTAAGATTGTGAGAACCGTTAGTTCATAATCTATCAGTATTATTTCTGTTAGATACACTGTCGAGAAATTATGAACTGGGTGAAATGGGTTAGGTTAGGTTAGAACTGTGATCAACCACGCGCGAGCCGAGCAAGCGAAGCGAGCGGTGCCGAGGTAGCGGCCTGCGAGCGCTACTTCCAAGTTGCTTCCAGCTAGGCCGGCTATTTAGTATTAGCTCAAGGTGCGTTACGTTCAAAGTATGCAAGCAAGTTTGATACCAGTTCACAATTTGTCGGTTTCCTATGGATAGAATATAAACTGTCGAAAAATAATGCGTTAAATTGTAAATGGTTTGTTGCAGTTCAGAATTTTTCGACAGTTTTTATAATCTAACGGAAGTAATACCGATAGATTATAAACTAACGAAGCTCATAATTTATTATACGGTGACATAACCATTTTATACAACTGTCAATGAATGATGGTTGGGATTTCGATTTACGGACAATTTAAGTTGATAGTCAATTTTCTTAACAATTTATTTTCCAGACTTTTCCTACCTACAGCCCTCAAAGATTTTTAGATGAACTTCAGAAGAAGATGATCAGAATTTGAAGATAATGTAATTGGTCTTGAGGCTTTCAGAGAGTGGGGATGCACCCGGGGAGATGGACAAAGCTTGTGACCCACTGGATGCCTCAGGGAGGACGTCACCATAGATGTAGACCGCGGCGAAGGTAGTGTGACGATCTGATCATGTTTGCAGGGCCAACATAGAGATCGCACAAGACAAAAAGGTTTCGAAGGGAAAAAGGGAGGCCTTTGCCCAAAAGTGGGATACAAAATAGACTAGCAAAAAAAAAAAACTTCTCTAGTTAATCCAAGAGAAGGCCATAAACCGCTACATTATTTTCTGATATAAAGGCATTATTATAACCTCATTTCCAATCTTTTAGCATAAACAAAGAAACGGGCAAACTGGTGTTAGAAGTAGAATTCCGCAGACTTTGGGTGTATTCACCATTCATCGTCATTACGTTCCATCGTAAAGGAGAGGAGCCCTTGGAGCTGGCAGACTACGGGGCTATTGAGTATAGTTAGTAAACAACATTATTATTTCCACTAAGTATTGCAAATGTTTTAGCAAACCGCATCCATCGAAGGTTAATATGGCCAATGTTGTAAGGTTATCCATTACATATCGAGACCCCTACGTGCCTAGGCAAGCACGTTACGTCAGATCCAGCTGTCATTCATAGATCTTTGACAGTCGTTACGGGTATCCAAAAGTTTGACAGCCAGTGTTTGTGGAGGTCAGACAGGCAGTTGCTCCATGTAAAATACTGGTATTCAGCTGTATCTGGTTAGACTGGAAGCATACCCCAATATAGTTGGGAAAAGGCTAGGCAGTTTGAGACTTCTTTTTGTACTTTTGCATCTCCTTGTCCTATGTAACTTTTTCAGGAGCAAAATTTGAATCATTACCAGGTTATAATTTAAAGTACCTGGTCGACTGAGTTCTGCTCGGGTGAAAATAGAGAAAACGAATTTTCTCAGTTTTTAGAGTTATGTAGATCTATTTTGTTTAAAGTACCTACCTACTTCAATGAATATTGTAATGTTAGCTGCGCCGCCGACTTGTTCCCTTTAAAACTTTTTTGTACCGGGTAGCTCTATTAAAGCTTTCAAAAAAATATAAGAGATGGCGCTGCATTAAATTCCGCATCTGTGGATGTATAGAATATTATTAGCCAACCACAAACAAAACATCGAAAAAAAAATCTCTGTTAAGATTGGCGGCGGCGGCGATTTTAAGTACCGAATCTTTTTGCGTAAAAATACGGAGAAAACGAATTTTCCCAAATTGAGACCTAGCTAGATCGATTTTTCGTCTATAAATCCCTATATTGCAACTTTCATCGAAATCGTTCGAGCCGATTTCGAGAACGTGCTTACAAATATGTATATAGATATATACAAATATTGCTCGTTTAATAGAATTTTCTTATTTTATAGAGGATCTATCGCTCACCCTGACAGCTCCTCACGTTAAAGACATCGACCTATCTGAAGGTCACGTCTTCACTTACATTTCTGATGCTATTCCAAAGCAGACACTGGGTCCAAACTTCACAGAGAGTAAAGGTATTATCTACTTCTTCTCTTTTCTAGTTAAATATGTGTAAAAAGACGCTTAACGAAGCCGACAGTCACGTTCTTCCCGTCATTGATATGTATTGTTTTTGTACAGACAACAGCACATCATGTTAAATCAAACTGTCAAATTTCTCCAAATGATTTTAAACCTTAAAATGTTGATGGTTAAGTTCAAAATTGAATGAGAAAATTTGACAGTTTGTAGTAACTTGACCTGCTGCTGTGTGTAATAGAGCTTAACTTCTAGATAAGGAGATATTGAAGGTCAAAGTTCCAACTTTTTTTACCCCCAAGACATGTTTTAAATGTTCTAACTAAACTTTATATACCTCCACAACTCACAATGTCTTGCGTGCTCACATTGATTTTTCACACCAAAATAAAAGGTCGTTTCCCAGTAAACAATATGCTAAATGTTACTTGATTTGATATACAGAATGCGTAGATAATGGGTCTTTTTCCACATACAGTATGGTCCAAATAGTGACGTCAAAAAGAAAAATCTGAATTCCTCATACCAGGGGTAGTTGAAAATACCCCATGTATGTTCGCGATTGTTTGTAGTTTTCGAGTTATTTTTGTTTTTATATATATATAATTACATATTTTTTTAAATTTATATATTTACAGTTTTCTGTCGATGGAGCTTGAAAAATTATTATGTATTTTTGCAGTAGTCATTTTTCAGATTTTTTTTGTGACGTCTTGAATGTTACTTTCATGTAACAAAAAAAAATCTGAAAAATACACACTACAAAAAAAGATATATACATTTTTGAAGCTCCACCCAGAAAACTCTAAATAATTACAACTGTGTTTATAAGTGTCAGTCATAGTTGTTCCTATGCGAAAAAGGGTCATCGGTTTTCATGGGAAGGGAAAGAGATGGAAGGCGCAGATCCAACTCTTTACCTTCCCTCTAAGCCTAAGTAAATCTTCTTTTGTTTTTCAGAACCTCAAGTAAGAGTAGTCATAGGGCGTTTGATTGACAAAATAGGATTGAGTCTACAAGAAGCATTCGTGACCAAGGGGCCAATATTAATGTCTGCGTTCTTGCAAAACTCTATCTGCAGTTACTAAATATAGCAGATTGAAGTCGGTCTGTGATGAAATAAAATATTTTGATTGGTATTTTGTTTTTTTGCAACTCCCCTCCTCCAGATAGTAAATTCCCTTCTTCCCTTCTTTATAAACTTAGCTGTTAGCCTTCAGTTCTGTTGGTGTGAGTTGACATGGTAAGTTTCAGATGAGATAAAAACAAGAAAGTTGCGTTTTGTTATACAGTGTTATTTTTAATTGGTTAGCTAAGTTTAGCTAGCCAATTAAATAAAAATAAATTAATGCGTTACTAATAAGTAATAAGTAGTTTAGTTTATTTATTAATAATTATAAAAATTAGATGTCATTTAGTCATATCAATTACAAAATAGATTAATTAAGAGAGAGAGTAGTTGTAGTGCCTTCTGGGGCAGTCGGGTAAAACCATTATTAGACAAAGTGGACAGTTCCTATAAAGCAAATGAGTACAAAGGCACGTGCCAACGTGTGCTGGGCCACGTTAAATAAAGATGTCAAAAAAAAAGTGTGTAAAAATTTACTAACATTTTTTAAGTCATTGGTAGGTACTAATACTTTATGGATTGTATGTACTTGTAGGTGTAGTTTGAAATAAAGAATATTATTATAGCGTAATTAAGAAATTAACTGAACTGGGTTTGTTTACAATATCAGCAGATATATTTGGAACAGAGTGTACCTATCTGTTTTACTTTAAAAAAAAACCTGGAATATTTTACAAGAAGTCTTTTGTTATTCGATAAATCGTGTGTAGATACATTGTAAGCAATTCAACTAAGTATTTTAAGTAATTCATTATGATTGAATTTGAATAATTATTGCTTATTTACCTATCATGTTACTTGTTCTAAATGGATATAATTAGCTTATTTAAATAATTTATGATTTCCTTTAAAAATCATGCGATCTATGATTTATTGAATATAATTGACTACATGGGTTGAATTTAACTCATTATTCATTAATTATAGTATCCATATGGGCAAAACAAAGCCTTTCTGCTGTAAAATAATTTAATCGACACGTAAAAATGAAGAGCGTTTTTTGTTTTTTTCTTTTGTTTTATTTTTATCATTGTGTTGAAAATAGTGATGAGCTTCGACATGAAGAAGTAAATGTTAAAGAAGAACTAAAAGATGGTGTATACAAATATGAGGGTAAGTAGAATTGTTCAGGTTTTACAGTGACATACTTTTTAGAAGGCCTTTTTTAGAGTTTCGTACCTCAAAAGGAAAAAAGGGAACCCTTATAGGAACACTTCGTTGTCCGTCTGTCTGTCCCTTTTTCTGAGGAATGCGTAGAATTATCAAGTTTAAATTAATATCAAATTCGTAGGTCTACGGTCCCTTGGAATAAAAAAATCATTTTTTTTTGCGATTACAAACTTACATTTGCAGTTTGAAAATTGACCGTGACTTATATCGATGTAACATGGGGAGAACATGTTGTTTTTCAATTACAATGTTAAGTTTGTTCTTGGGATAAATGCATCTCAACTACGGAACCCTTCATTGCGTGTGCTCCGACACACCGATTTTTTATTAATGTAGGTACGTCTTACAACGTGATCAAAACTATATTTACAAACAGCGGTGCAAGCATTGTTTTTTTATGACTATTGTAGACATTTATTATCATTTCAAACGTCTCATTTTCTTATTTTTCAGCAGTACAGTCTCCAAACTTTCCACCAGCTTCAAGTGTCGATTATTATTCGAGACTAAATACGATAAAAACTGCATTTTTTTTTTGAAAATTAAACGTTTGTATATTGATAAATAATTGTCGCTGGTTTGGTTTGTCTGGCCCTGTATATGACGTCTATCAAAGACTGTGAAAGACATGCATTTTTCCATATTATGTGACAACCTTTACACTGTTTTTCCACCGCACAACGTCAACGGGACGTCAACTAGTAACGAGATTATTCGAACCGAACGTGACGTCTCGGTGACGGCGTGCGTTGGACATGCGGACATAGTAAATGTATGCACTGACAAACGCTAGGCCGTTCCAATTTTGAAACAATTTTGCTTGCAAGCTACAATTTGTACTTATGACAAAATAAAACAAACGACCAGAGTAGGGGCAGAGTTTTTTCAATGACTATGTTGCTTAAAAACTAAAACACGACTACTGAAAAATCACGCTGTAAAAACAAGAAAATATTCTCATTTGAAATCAGAAAAAGACAGGCAAATTAAAAATTCGGAGTCACACGTAATCTGTTCGATTTATGCCGTGACACGACTCCGGATTTTTAATATGTCTGTCTATTTGTAATTTCAGATGAGAATATTTTCTTGTTTCATACTTTTTGGAGCGTGATTTTTCAGCAGTCGGGTTTTAGTTTTTAAACTTACTTTTTATTTAAATTATTTTGGGGTTATAATTTCGTGATAAAGTATTTGCAGAGCCACTTTATATTTTTGAAGAAGAATAATAAATATGTATTTTGGGTAGGTTTTGTCAATATTACCTATCACTACTTTGACGCCCGTTGACATCCTGATGACGTTCCGTTGACGTGGTAGTGGAAAAACGGCCTTACTTCTCATAAATATGGGAATTTACAGATAACCTCGAAGGCAAGGACCACAATCGGGAATCCATCATCAGACCATGTTGTCTCCAGGATTTGAAGTGCATCCGAGGATTCTTCGCTCATTACACTCAATGCTTGGTAGCTGAAGGGCCAGCGCCAGATCCTTATGTTCTTCATCTACTGCCTAACATACATGTACCACATGCAAATCTTACGTTTGAACTGAATAATCCCCAAATTAAAGGCCTACATAAATGGAAGATCATGGAGTTTTAGTGAGTATCTATTCTAGTTATTTATATCAGACTAAGCTTTTATCCGTGGCTTCGCCCGCTTGGAGGTCGGATATTATCCCACGGAGACGTACTACCGGGATATTCTATTTCAATTTTCAATTTCAATTCCTTTATTTCAATCATTAAAAATACATTAGAAAAACAAATAAAATAAAAATAAGATATAACACACACAAATCATTCAAATCATTTTATTGTTATTGTCACTACATTAAGCATACAGCAATGGTTAATGTAATGACAGTCGAACCTCTCAGTCATCATCCTCAAGATGGTGTTGGAGCTGGCGCGGACCCTGCGCACCAAGGATGTGCACCGTTTCCGCATCGTCGCATAGAAGCAGTCAATGCGCGACTCTATGACCAACCCAGAAGGCCAATTCTCGTACATAAAAACGTTCAAATTCAAGTCGCAATCTCATGCCAGCGACAATCAAATGTCAAAAATGTAGGTAAACTGAGATGAGATTGCTTACGTTGCTAAAAATACAGGAATTGACCCTCAGGTCTGGTCTACCTGTGTGCCAAATTTCATCGGAATAAGTTCAGCCGTTAAGGCGTGAAAAGGTTAGGATAAACAGAGTTACTTTCGCATTTACAAGAATGTGTGTGTGTGTGTTTTTAAGTATAGAAGTATAGATAGATAGATAAAAACCTTCAACTATTATGTTATAAGACACAATTAAATTTCTATTACTAGCGACCTCTCGGAGGTCGATCGACATTGTTGAAATTTGATTTAGAAAGAACTGGTTGAGGGTGAGGTGGCAGGTGGTTGGTCCTAGTACATTACGTATTATGGATTATATGCAAGATGCTATGCCAGGAATGGAGATGGGATGATGGCTCATATATATTTTTTGTCATGTATTTAACGCGGCGACAAATTAATCTGAATTTGGGATTAAAAAAGAATTAAAGCCGGTAGCAAAAATTATAGTTACAGCGAAGGATATTTTTTAGTAGAAAGTAGCAACTCAATAATCAATTGTTAGCTTTGTTTTCATTTAAAGGTCGCAGTCGACGGAGCCCCAGTCGAGGGAGCCTCGATTCGCGGGACTCAAGGGTTTAAAAAAAAAATAACCACAAAGGGGATGGCGGGGTCTGTTTGCTCGCTTTACTCGCTCTCTCGACCCCACCATCCCCTTCTAACCTAACTTGTCCGAGTCGGGGTGCGCCAAGTCCTGAGCTCGCTTCGCTCGCTCTTGCATCCGAAGTTATTATCTAAAGAAATAATAAAAATAAAAACAAAAAAGCTTTTGAAGCTCATCTAATATAATTATTGCTAAAATATTTATACGCTGCCAAGTTATTTTTTAGTAGCAAATAGCGCCCTTTATGTTGTTAGTCGCTTGGAAAATTACTATTCATTTTTTTTAAGAAAAAGATTTTATGCATGGTGCATTATAATCTTCTAAACCCCTAAAAAAATATGAGCAAAGAAGGTTGCAAAAAACCTTGATTTATAGCAAGAGTCTATTGAACTTTTTTAGCAAGTTTTTATTTTTTCTGTTCCAGCATAAACAAGGCTACAGATACATTGGTGCTAGAAGTACAATTTGACAGGATCGTGGTAACTTGTCCTGAAGCCAGTTTAAAGTACCATCGCAAGGGGAAGGAGCCACTTGAAGTGTCAGACTCCACAGTCGTTCAATATAGTAAGAAACACTATTGTAACAAAATACTAGAAGCATATTACATTTCAACCTTGATTTTTGAGTTAAAAATGGCCAACTTTGGCGTTCGTATGCGTTGCTTTGGCGTTCTGAGAAACTGAAAGGCTTCAAAGATGATTTGGGGCTTTCCATCGCAGTGCAGTTGAAATAACAGTTTAAAAATCATTTTTTTTTTGTGTAAACTTCACTGAAGTGATGGGCATCGATATCTAAATACTATATACAGGGTTACTGGTAATTCGACGTATATCCGTCAGGGGCTGATAAGGGGGCCAAAATGCAACAAATTGAACCCCCCATATGTATGGCCGAAATTCAATAGTTTTCGAGATATTTGAATTTTAAGAGTTTTTCGATATTTACCCAAAATTTGACATTTAATTCCAAATAAAAAAAAAACATATTTGAATGGGTACCATTAAAAAAGATGTTGTAGCTGGCACTTTATTTATGCTATTGACATAATTAAAACTACTTAATTTAACAAAATAATTAAAATAATGAGCGATTTAAGAATAATATCTTATTAATATTTTCGTTTAACGCTTCAAAAATGTTGTCTCGTCACAAAAATTACTATGACATTAATCGTACAAATAACTAAAACAACTTGCCTATTCTGTAAGCTTTCCAAAAAGGTATAAAAGTCAATTTTAAAATACATAATTCGTGGCATGGCATGTGTTTGAAATTTCGGTCGCTGTTTGAAAATTAGAAACAATTTCTTTCACAGGCGATTTATCTTTCACTCTCACAATTCCACACATCAACGAGCTGCAAATATCAAAAGGCGAAGTATACACGTACAATAATGATGCTGCTCCTAAATTCACGCTTGGACCTGCCATTTACAGCAGTAAAGGTAAAAAAATATTATTTTGAGGAGAAAAGTTTTTGATAATTACATGACTAGTGAATTGTCCCAATAATTACTATTAAGGGGGTATCCTGCGAAATTCAAATTCTTTTACGTTTTTTTTGCAATTTGCAGGTACAACTTGCAAATTGTACAATACGTAAAAAAAATCCAAAGTTACTTCCAAACCGAACAATAAACCGCTGGTCTAATTTGAATTATTCAATAAATACTTCAAATTAGATCATGAAACTTTGCATACTCTGTAATTACCTTTATTTTCACCGTAAAAAGCGATTACCTAACAGCGCCCATCAGCACCGCACTCAGTCTGCGAGCAGTATCATGCGAGCGAGATAAAATGCTCAGGTAAGCTCTCAAATGTAACCACAACTAATTTTTATTTATTTTCGCAGATCCTGGTTTCATTTTGGCTATAACTGAACTGCAGCTCAAGTTAGGATTATCTCTTCAGGAGGTTTTTGTGACCCAAGGACCTGTGTTCTTTACGGCGTTCTTCAAAAGCAACATTTGTGATTTTAGATACTACTAGTATCGTGCATAACTTGGAAATATTCTTCTAGTGTCTAATTTTTTGTATTTTTAATATACATGTTTTAATTTATTGCACACTTTACGGTGGTGGGCTTATTTTAAACAAGCATGACAAATATTTTCATCACCATTTTTAACTTTTTCGTTTAGGCTCTGAGTGGTTTTTGGGATTCCGTACCTGAAGGGTTCAAACGGAGCCATATTACTGTCTCTCACGTGTCCGTCTGTCCGTCGTCTGTCACACAGGTTTTACAGCCAAACGGTTGGAGCTACAGTCTTTTTTAACACAGTATAAGCGTCTTATTGACCTAACATACAAATTGTCAAAAAATATTTTTTGATGTTTTTAGGCGTCGAGTTTATTGTTTATGTATCATTGTTTAAAACTCGTTAAGTAGATAAATGCTATATTTTTGTTTAAAAAAATATTGAAATACAAAGGAATGAGAAGCCACCAAAGTCACCTTTTTTTTTTACAAAATTTTGTTCCGAAGAAATTTTTAATATCCCATTGACCTATGAACTTGAAATTTGGTGATAATGTTTAATATTACGTATATTTTACGAACAATACCAATATATTGATAAACCAGATTTGGTACGGAACCCTAAATGTGCGAAGTCCGACACGCACTTGGCCGGTTTTATCAATCAGCCACGGAATGATTGTAAATGTAATAAATAAATCCTCCGCCTTTTTAACCCCTGTCTTTCATTTTTTAAGTTTGATCAGTATTATTACGGCTCGCGTACACCTACTCCTTTATCAACCGCGTAAAAAAAAGTGAGTACGATAACGTTATCGGAGGACTTCGGAAGATGTCGGTTGAAGTAGTGTACGCACTCACTTTCTTTTAAACTGCAAATTGCAATTTTTGCAAAAGTTTTTTGGTAAATGTACAGTCAACTAAAGAGGTAGAGTAACATATCTGTATGTGAATTGCTTCATGTTCAATTTTTTATACATTACTTTGTTTTTGCAATACTCCTACATTGTAACACACCAACACAAAATTGTATATTGTCACGAAATTGAACATGAAGCAATTCACATACAAATATGCTAGTATACCCTGCCTAGATATCTCTTTTGTTGACTGTACTGTTCTATTGAAAAACAAGATGGCGGCAGTAGTTCCGATTTTGGCCACTTGCCAAAAGAACCTTTTATCGCATATATTATTTATGGCCAATGATGGATTACGTGTACACGGCGTAAATTCTTTTTTAACTATCTTTGTGAAGGCGAATGTGCCAGGATAGCCCGCGAAATTCAAATTCTCTTACGTTTTTTTGCAATTTGCAGGTCAGTATCAGGTGGTATGTTGATCTGAATATGATTTGCGCCCGTTACAAATCTGTGTTTACAGAATTATACATCATTAAAATCATCAATTCAACTCTCTAATTTCGTATTACCATATTGAATGACTATTTCATGCAATCTTGACATTTGAGGATAATACTATCTTAAGAAGTTGTATTGCTAATGCTAGTGATTATTTTTGCGAATCATACTTTATACACTTGGGTATATGTTGGTTAAAGTATGATTCGAATTTTGTTACGATTTTTGCAATATGCAGCTCAATGTCTGGACACTGAGCTGCAAATTGCAAAAATCGTAATAAAATTTGAATTTCGCGGGCTGCCTTAGTGCTTCTCCCTTACACTGTTTGTCCACCGTACCGAGAACGGAACGTAAACGAGAAAATAGATGACGATGCCGAAGTAGCGACAGTACATTTGATGTCTCGTTCCCGGTGCGGAAATTCTAATTTGGATTCCGAATTTTATAGGTAGTAACTGTTGAATCTTGTTAGTGAATTTAAACCTGATTAAGATGAAAGTTTTTCTATGACATGAAGGGGCTGATATAATTATGATGATGGATAGTACCAGTAAAAGAAACTGCCTAGTCTCTTCATGCGAAATGATTCGCATGAAGAGACTAGGCAGTTTCTTTACAGCAGTTCTTTTTCTTTAGGTAACTTGGGATAAGGACAAGAAGATGATAACATCTTCCTGCCCTTATCCCATATTACTTGGGGTCGGCGCAAGACGTTTTCTTCTTCCATTCTCCCCTGTCAACCGTCACGCTATCATTCACTCCCTTCTTTCTCATATCATTCCTCACACAATCCATCCATCTTTTCTTTGGACTTCCTCTCCCTCTCCATCCATCAACATGTATATTCATCACTGTTTTACTCACATAATGCGTTTCGTTCCTCCTCATCACATGTCCATACTAAGCCAAACCTAGTCTCTTCATGCGAATGTTCATTAAAATTTGTGTCGGAACAGCTATAAATTAAACCCAACATTTCATTAACAAATCGTTCTCAAAACAAATTGAGCAATTTTATAGCATTTAACCCTTCAAACTATCATAATATTTGATTTCCTTAAAAAATCACGCAACCAATTATTAATTTATTCAGTTTCAAACAAAATCCATTCAATCATTCATCAAACAGACGTGTCAAAATGAAGATCTTTTTTTGTTTTATTCTTTTGTTTAATATTTGCTATGGTATTGAAGACAGTAACAGATTTAAAAATTACTGGGGAAATTTGAATAATGGGATTTACCGTGGTAATGTCAAAAAATATGATGGTGAGTAAATTTTCATAACATTTTACTTAAAATGGATAATAGAGAAACCGAAAAAGGATACTCAAGTAACATTAGTCATAAGTTAATAGTAGTTTAACTAAGTATACTTTTAGACAAATGTGCTGCATCATTGTTGAATATAATCATTGCTTCACTTCAAGCCAACAATGGGGATTGGTTGGCAAAATAATGAGTAAAGAGTTTTGCTGTCCATGATAAGGTATCATAAAAGGCGGGTGCTGTTATTTCTAAAAGTTGACCAGCAAACACATACTCAACACCAAATCTACCATAAATCTTGAATATTAAAAGTGTCACAACCGCATGTCCTAGCAAAGAATTCCATGATATATTGATGAGCCATTGAGCATGGAATAAACAGTCGTTCACATCGTTGAGCAGAACATCTCGCAAGAATGGACGAGATCAGAGGACCCAAACTTTTAATTCATAGTAAACGGGATGGTCGAAGTCAAGGTCGGCCCAAGTTCAAATGGTTGGATGGCGTAGACCAAGATTTAAGAACTGTTGGAGAGAGAATTTGGAGAGCAAAAGCCGGAAATAGGTCACAGTGGAATATACTCGACCAGGCTAGGGTCCTAGCTATAAAGCATTGGATGATGATGAACAGTAGTTTAATTCTTTTTACAGACCATCAAAGCCACGGGGATTATCAAAACCCCATCATCCAACCATGCTCTCTCCATGACCTGAACTGCATCCGTCGTGTCTTCGCCCAGAACTCCAAATGCACGCCTGTAGAAGGACCAACACAAGACCCTTATATGCTGCAACGTCTAGACCTGCCTATACCACAAGCTAATCTGACGTTTTCACTACTTAATGCTCAAGTAAAAGGCCTTAATGAATGGAAGATTAAAAAGTTCTTGTATGTGTTTCAATTTTCATGGTAGTTACTAGCTGGGGTTCGGGATAAATAAATTTATACCAATTTACGCCAAAAACACTAACACTTTATTTTAAATAATACAGTAATCAATAACCGTAAGCATAATCATTTGTAGTTAACTCACTGGTAATTCACAGTTTTGCATTCCAAACTGAACTGCCCTGCAGCGCTGGTAACCCTCTATAATTTAGTGAAATTCGCGTTAAAATCGATCTAGCAGTTTCGGAGATTAGCTGGAACAAACAGGCAGATTATCTTTCATAATATGCATTTAGTAAAAAGCTCTTATTTTAACGTTACAAACAGGCACATCAATTTTATTTATTTGTGTGTATGTATGTATAGATAATTGAAGCAACAATTTTTTTAAATTATAAAAATTGTCTGTTTTAGCTTAAACAAAGCCACGGACAGATTAGTCCTAGAAGTAGTATTTGACAGGATCGTGGTGGCATCCCCAGGAGCCAGAACAATTTACCATCGTAAGGGGAAGGAGCCCATCGAAGTAACAGATTATTCCATCATTGAATATTGTAAGAAATTTTTGACTAGTTAATTTCAGTAATTTAAACAAAACCAGGATAAAATTGCCCAGCTGAAGCAGCAATAGGATGATCATATTAGGGCCTATTTTACCTTTCCACCACTACGATTAAGTTCCTATTAATATTTGGCAGATAATTTTATACAAATTTTATATTCCACTTTTGCATTTATTCGGTGATTAGTGGCTATTCGGACATCGTGAAATAGGCCCTTAGCCGTCGACATTCATTGCGTTATTTCTGTTGTTGAGCAGACGAATCTTTCAAATATATGAAGCAATGGATTAGCAATTTTCTTCGGATTTTGGTTTAAGGTGTGTTACACTAATGCCGCCATTGGAGCAGACGTGTTCTTGAGTGGAGATCGCAAAACGGCAAGCGTAGGATTGAGCTTGGAGAGAGGCGTGCAATTAGAGATGTTTGTCCGACTGTGGACACTTATATTAGTATATAGGCTGATGATGAAAGGTAGTTAAAAGTATATAGAAATGGTACAAGTAAAAGGCGGCTTAAAGTCAAGTGTAATAAGGGTATAATTGGTGATGAAGAGGACGAACTTGGTAAAACATTTCTGACCCTGATCTACGAAGTATCGCACCTTCGGTAAGACAAGGCCACAACTGTACTTTTTGTGATTTTGCAGGAGAGTAATTTTAAGATATTTTTATATTCAATACCGTATTATTTTGCTCAAAAAAATCATAAATAAAAAATATTTAACTGCTGTAAAGTGCATGCACCGAATCACAAAAGTATAGGGCTAATTTCATTCATCACTTCAAGGAGTTATGAGCTCTCCTGTAAAATCACAAAAGTGCAGTTGTGCCCGTCTTAGTGAAGGTGCGGTATGTTCTCAATCTGAGACTATATTTGAAGCCAAGTGATGTAGAATTTGTATAGTATTAGTTGGGCTTTCAGTTGCCTGAAAATAAAGTGATTGATTGATTGATAAACAAGGTGTAACTTAAATAACGCATAACCTCTTAAGGGGTCATTGTACTCATAATTATGAACAACTGGGACCAAACCTGAAATAGCGAAAAAAAAACAGGTGCTCCCTATTTTTGGACGTGTTATGCGAACATAAACATAGGGACCAGCAGATTTTTTTTTGTGATTTCAAGTTTTGTCCCATAATAAAAGTTGTTCATAATAATGAGTACAATGACCGCTTGAGAGGTTGTGCGTTATTTAAGTTACACCTTGTAAACGTTAAGTTCCCACTGACAAAATATAGCACATCACACTAATATTATAAAGGCGAAAGTTTGTGTGTGTTTGTATGTTTGTTACTTCTTCACGCTCAAACGGCTGGACCGTTTTGGATGAAATTTGGTGTGTAGATAGCTTATACCCTGGATTAACACATAGGCTACTTTTTATTGCGATCTACGCGGGTGAATCCGTGGGGCGCTGCTAGTATATTACATACGAGAAATGTTAATGTATAATAGTCATATAACCACCACACCTACCACCATGTTTTGTCTCTGCATCACCCTAAGGTTGACTGGTCGAAAATGCCTCAGGCATTAAGTCCGCCTTTGTAGAGTATTTTTTTTACTTGTGCATAAAGTTTTAACAAATAAATAAACCTTCCGGAATAAATTCTCTAGATGATAGTGAAAACCACATCAAAATCCGTTGCGTAGTTTAGAAGAACAACGCAGCCACACAGACAGACACGCAAAGTGACTTTATTTTATAATTTGCATAGATAATAGTCTCTGTCTGTATGTATGTATGTATGTATGTATGTATTTGTTTATTAGTATTTATTATTTTTCGAGTTATCTATCCCTTATGCTGCACCTGCCATGTCTTCTCTCTACATCACCCTAAGGTTGACTGGTAGAAAATGCCTCAGGCATTAAGTCCGCCTTTGTAGAGTATTTTTTTTTACTTGTGCATAAAGTTTTAATAAATAAATAAATAAATAATAGATACAAAACCTCCTAACCTCCTCTCCTTTTACAGATGGCTTATCGTTTACTCTGACTATTCCTGACATCCATGACCTGCAGCTATCTAAGGCCCATGTTTTCACGTATGTAGCTGATGCTGCTCCTCTTTATACGCTGGGACCTGCAGTTCGAAACAACAAAGGTAATAAGAAATGCGGCTAAGTAGTAACAGCCGCTCGGGTCGATCGATAACGTTAAGCTATGCTTGCCGTGGTTGGTCCGTGGATAGGTAACCATCTTTACATATCAGGACCCTTCCGTGTCTCGGAAAGCACGTTAAGGAGGATGCGCTTTGGTAGCCCGCGAAATTCAAATTTTCTTGCGTTTTATGCAATTTGCAGGTCAAAATATGATACGCGGCAATAGAACATATTGTATGTATATAATTTTAACCATGAAAATCATCAATACATCTTTCTAAGTTAGATTTCGTGCAGAGTCGTTAGATTTCGACGAATCTGCGAGATGTATTGATGATTTTTATGATTAAAATTATGTAAATATACTTAAGTTTTATTGCCGCGTATCATATTTTGATCAAGGATACAACCTGACACGGACCTGCGAATTGCAAAAAACCCAAAAGAAAATTAAATTTCGCGGGCTACCACAGCCCATCCCCCTTAAGCCGTTGGTCCTGGCTGTCATTCGTGGATCATTGACAGTCTAACAACCAGCCTTACAAGGGGTATCGTATTACCCAGTAACTGGCTTATGGACGTCAGATACGCAGTCGCTCCATGTAAAATACTGTTATTCAGCTGCATCTGGTTAGACTGGAAAAGAAACTCATACAGGGTTGGTTTTCAATGAGCAGCCAAATTTTCACAGGGCGTTCTACCCGTGAATATGAACAACTTTTACTATGGGACCAACTTTGAAATCACGAAAAAAAAACAGCTGTTTCATACACAAGTTCAATACCTACTCGACCAAAATATATGAAACAGCTGATTTTTTTTCGTGATTTCAAAGTTGGTCCCATAGTGAAAGTTGTTCATAATCATGGGTAGAACACCCTGTGAAAATTTGGCTGGTCATTGAAAACTAACCCTATATAAGAGAAAATAAATTCAACGTGTTTTGCTTTTTATTCACTTTGCAGATCCTGGGTTCATTAAGGCTATTTCAGTTTGGCTAGATAACCTCGGCATAACTATGCAAGAGGTCTGGGCGAGCCAAGGTCCTGCGTTCATGTCTATATTCCTGCAAAGCACCATCTGCGATTTCAGACACCACTAGCCTGTCAATGATTACAGAAGTTCAAATTAAATTAGCTAGCAAAACTCCGCAGACGTAATGAGTATCAATATCTAAACATGATATGGCATGGCCTAAGGTATTGCAGTTACTTACTCAAAATATTAATTTCAAAATTGTTTTTTTTTTTTGTGTAAATTTTACAGACGTGATGGGTACTTATCGATAAATAAACACGATTAAACAAAAAAAAAATATTAATTGTTTTATTTCATACTTCAAGTAGGTATTACAACTGCAGTCGTTGACTCCAAAAAAAAAAAATCATCGAATATTTTTTTTTTTGTTATTTTCTCTTGATAATTTAATTTTACCCATTGATATTTTGTTTTTTTTCTACTTCAATAAGTGAACGAAACCTTGAGCGCCACTGTAAGGATGCTCTTGTGAAGGCGATCGCAACCGCACACTGCAACGGCAACCCGCCCAATCACAATGACAGGCCGCCTGTTTCCGTTTTCGTAGAGTTATTAGAAACCAGTCATGTCGCTGCGGTCTGTCATTGCAATTGCAGTAAGTCGTTGCTGCTTTGGTTTTCTGTTGCGATCGCCTACGGAAGAGCAACTTTATTTGATTTTTTTTTAATTTATTATTTTTTATTTTATTTTATTTCCTATGGGAAAACAAACACTAGTATATTAAAAATAAACAGAAATAACTTAACAAATATACTACCCACTACATTTTCCACAGATTAGTACTTAAAATATTATAAAATAATATAAATATATAACTATAAATCAAACCTTTTGAAAATAAATGATTGAATATGCAGTAAGTTATTTTTTATCTTCTTCTCAACCCAAGCAATCAATCAATGTGACAAAATTATCTATGGTTTAATTAAATACTTAATACCCTCACACACCCTCTCTCAATGCACGCACTCACACTTCATTCCACACAGTGAGAGGACACGCATTCATACTCTCTACATATTATAATAAAATATAATAAGATGTGTAAAATAACGCTATTGTTAATTATCTTGTAAAAAATAATGGTATTGGCTATGATAAATCTAAAATTATCCGAGGGGATAGGCGCTGCTAGCCGAAATACAGGCTTTGCCTAGTTCGGCTACAAATGCTTAACTCTTGTACTCAAAACTAGTTAATTTTTTTGGATCAAGAGCACAAAAATAGCCAAGCCTTTTTTTTATGTGTTTTTTACGATTTGTCACTTTGAATTACTTTTAACCATATAAGTTGCATATATTTTCGTAATCACCTTTTAAAACCCTTCATTTTGATATCCCACTCGATGGTATTAGAAGAAAAAAAAAATCGATCCCCACAAAACGGACATACATACTCGTACATACATACATACAGATCAAATACATAACCCTCCTTTTGGGCTTCGCCGCAGTCAGGTAATAAAAATACCACAATGACGAGGAGTACATAGTGACCATCAGCTTTGTTAGGCGTCTTTCTGCACCCGTTATTTGTATCCACCATTCTACTTATTCTACTTTGTGAACTATATAGTGAATCAGTAAACTATATAGTGCTATTGCTGTAGTGGTTGCAAGCTTTAAGTCAGTACTTAAAGCTTGCAACCACTTGCTCATCAGTATGAGCGAGAACTTCAATGACCGGTTTGTGCAAAGTGAAATTAGGTATTTCGATATCCCCTATACTTTTTGTGAATGCTGCTTTACCCATCGAGGAATAATTATATTATAGTCATGACATGATATGGATATACCAAATCAGGCATTACAATAATGAATATCAAATTGCAAACGATTGTTTCCGCGATTTCAATTCACTGACTAATTGTTACTTATAACTTCCGTTACCAATAATGCAGCTTAATTATGCAGATATCATCATATATAACAATTTTGTTCACTTAATTGTACATCATTTTTGTTAACAAGGCTTCGAAATGAGGATTCTTGTCTGTTTTCTAGTGATTCTTTTAAGTGTGTGCTATAGTGCACAAAGCGGGCATTCGCTTCATCGTGACAATTATGGCGATAGGATGAATAGTGAGTAGTATCATTTGTTTGTTTTATTTTATCTCTCTTTCACACACTTTTAGTCCTCAAGGGATAAGATATAACGCTACAAGGTTTTGGCGTGTGGCCGAAATCGGAACTAAATCCGCCATCTTGTTTCGTAAATACAATATCTGCGACAATTTCACAAATGTTTTAATGTTTTTTTTTTAAATTTCCAACAACGCCCTTTTTCAATGTCATTCAGGCGCCAAGAGATCCTTGTAGCAATGAAGTATTTTAGTTTTTAGGGTTCCGTACCTCAAAAGGAAAAAACGGAACCCTTATAGGATCACTCGTGTGTCTGTCTGTCTGTCCGTCTGTCACAGCCAATTTGCTCCGAATCTAATGGACCGATTAAGTTGAAATTTGGTACACATATGATATTTTGTGACCCAAACACGGACGGGTAAAGTAAATAAATGAATTTTGAAAATAGAGGTCACTTTTGGGGGCAAATAAGAAGATTAAAAAAAAAAGTTTTGCAAACTACACCATGTGACATGTCAAATGAAGGGGCTTACTATGAGGGTCTCAAATATATTTTTTTTATAATTTTAAAATAAATTGTTTTGAAGTTATTTAAGAAAATAGACGAAAATTGACCATTCCCCTCATCTCCGAAACTACTGAGCCTAAAATTTTGAAGAAAATACAGAACATAGATCTTTACCTGTAGATTACAGGAAAACCTATAAGAAGTCTGTGGTCTTAAAATAACATGGTAAATCTATTTATATTGTGAGTAGAAACTTACATTTACAGTTGGAATGTATGGGAGAACATGTTATTCAACTACAATGTTAAGTTTGTTCTTAAGATAAATTCATCCCAACTACGGAACCCTTCATTGTGGTCCGACACGCACTTGGCCGGTTTTTTTTATCCGAAATGAATGGAGACACTGATTGGGCATTCTATACTTAATAGAAGATATCAATCTATCCATACCTAATTAAGTCACATAAGTAGGGAAAAAGTTGTACCTACTTTTAACTACAAACATACCTAAAAATATTCCTATACTCGTTCCAAGGAACGAATGCATGCAACCAGTGTTTCTAATTCTTAGTGAATAATTTGTATTCTGTTTTTGAGAAATAAATACGGTGACCCGATTGCATTAGTAAAATAATTCGATATTATTCAAATGAGCAAAAATATCAAGAAAGGTTTTGATAATCTAATTGAAAGACACCTAAAACTAATCAAGCAAATAATTTTAATCCATGCAGCTATTCGAAAAATAAAGCTAAAAGAAAACAATTGCATGCTGCAATAATTTCGCAGAAGAACTCGGTTAAAACAAAATACAATCTTTAATACCAGCATGTTTCGCAAAACGCAAACTTGATATCTCCAGTACCAAATTCACTTCGATATATTCGAGCATATCACTCATTTGGTGTCTATTGCAGGCTATGAACACGATAGCATCTACCGGCCCTGTGCATTGCAAGACTTGGATTGCATCCGTGGAGTATTCGCTCACAATTCTGACTGCAAACCGGTGAAAGGGCCTATGGACGATCCTTACAAACTGGATTGGCTACCCTTATATTTAGCTCATGCTAATGTGACTTTTATTCTGCAAAATGCTCAAGTTAGAGGTTTGAATGACTGGAAGATTAAAGAATTTTAGTGAGTACAAGTTTCCACTGTGAGTTGATTTTGTTCTCGAACAGATTTGGATTTTTTATTAGGTTGGGGAAAAAGTCTTTTCGCATTATAGTATGTATGAACTTAAAATAAAATCTCTTTGGCTATACTATTTGTATCTGGCTGGTTTTGGTATCATTGAAAGTTTAAATTTTAAAGAACATAATTCCAAATTCAAATTAGGAGAATGTGTGATTTTCATTTGTTTTTCGTACTGTCAAGATGAGTGAATCTAATGAAGAAATTCGACAAATTTTAAAATTTTACCACAAAAAAAGGTAAAAATGCAACACAAGCCGCGAAAAAAATTTGCGATGTTTATAGACCCTGTGCAGTGTCTGTGAGAGTAGCACAAATTTGGTTTAAGCGTTTTCAATCCGGAAATTTTGATGTCAAAGATGCACGTCGCTCTGGTCGTCCTATTACGGATAAAATGGATGCCATTTTTGAAAAAGTGGAGCAAGATCGGCATATCAGTAGTTACAACGTAGCTGAAGAACTGGGAATTGACCACAAAACAGTTTTAGCGCATTTGATAAAAACTGGGTACACAAAAAAGCTCGATATTTGGGTACCTCACGAGCTCACTGAGAGAAACCTAATGAACCGTGTACTCATTTGTGATTCTTTATTACGACGTAATGAAACCGAACCATTTTTGAAGAAGCTGATAACTGGTGATGAAAAGTGGATCACGTACGACAAGAACGTGCGAAAAAGGTCGTGGTCAAAGGCCGGTCAGTCTTCACAGACTGTGGCGAAACCCGGGTTAACTCGCAACAAGGTGATGCTGTGTGTGTGGTGGGATTGGAAGGG
Organism: Cosmia pyralina; assembly: GCA_946251885.1. Classification (NCBI taxonomy): domain Eukaryota; kingdom Metazoa; phylum Arthropoda; class Insecta; order Lepidoptera; family Noctuidae; genus Cosmia; species Cosmia pyralina. Next base: position 14,319,365 of record OX276342.1, on the reverse strand, counting down.
CATTATTCATTATGAGCTGTTACCACCAGGCAGGACCATTGATTCTGACCATTGACTCTACTGCGAACAACTGATGAGATTAAAGCAAGAAGTTGAGAGAAAGCGGCCGGAATCAATCAACAGAAGGGGTGTGGTTTTTCATCATGATAACGCTAGACCTCACACATCTTTAGCCACTCAGCAAAAATTAAGAGAGTTTGGCTGGGAGGTGTTAATGAATCCGCCGTATAGTCCTGACCTTGCACCTTCAGATTTCCACCTGTTTCGGTTTTTTCAGAATTCTTTAGACAGTGTCAGGTTAACATCACGAGAGGACTGCCAAAACCACTTGTCGCGGTATTTTGATCAGAAGTCCCAAAATGTCTATAGCAATGGGATCATGTCCCTACCTACAAGATGGCAAAAAGTTATCGAACAAAATGGTACCTACATACTTTAGATAAAAGTTAATAATGTATATTAAAAAATGTTTTGAATTTTCTTAAAAAATGCGAAGAAACTTTTTCCCCAACCTATTATATATTTTGTTTACACCCTCTAGGATTCTCGATAGGTTCAGATTGTCTGAAACTGATATGTTACATATTATAGCTCCATATACATAAATACTGGATGACTATTTTTACCGTCTTCAAAAAAATAGGCTATAAAAGGTGAACGGAGTAGAAGCCTATTAGGCACAAGTACCTACCTAACTTTAAAAAAAAATAAAATAAAAGAAAAACATAATTCAAATCATATGCAGGTTGCATATGGTTTCAATTTCGATATTTTTAAACGATTTATATTTTTTATTGTTATAAAATGAAGAGGTTACATCGAATTTGTAGTATTTATTGATACTTAGATATTTTTTTCTGACAACGCTATTAACAAAAAAAAAAAACTAGGTATGCCATACGCTTCTACTCCGTTCACCTAATATATATACCCTATTTTTTTCAAGACGGTAAAAAAAAAGTCATCCGGTATAACGATTTAATCAAATGCTTCGCTAAATCGGATTTATTATATCTCGATTGTCAGATCATTTTAGATGGCCTGCTAAATGATGAGAGGAATTTGGATGACGAAGGACGTTCGTGTAGGGAAACAGCCAATCATTTGACTGATTCTCTACATACCCTTATTATCAAAAAAACACATCATTCATTTCAGTGTCAACAAGGTAACAGACAAGTTAGTTCTAGAGGTGGTATTCGACGCGATCACAGTGTACAGCCCAGCCGCATTAGTGAGGTACCATCGCAAAGGGAAGGAGCCTGTAGAACTGTCAGATTACTCGACTGTTATCTACAGTAAGGAAACTCTTATAACACAAGGTGGAAGGGACATCGAGACTTATACTGTTACCATGGATCCAGAGCATAATTATAGAGCCACTAAAAGAACTATAATATATAAAAAAATTATCATACGAGTAAAGCAATTCACATACAAATGTGATGGTGTGCCTTGTCTAGGTATCTCTTTTGTTGACTGTACACGTTCGAAATGTATGAAACAGCAAATTTTTTGTAATTCATTTTATTGGTTGTATCCATCAGAGAATTTTCAATAGCAGCCCTGAGTCGATTTATGCCTGGAGCAATAAGCTCGTCCCCCTTATGTCGTTGTTTGCGAAATTCGGGTGCACAATAACCAACCTCAACCAACCAACCATCAACCTCTGCCATTCATTTGCCTATCTCCTCTTATTAACAATGTTGTACTTAAAAAGTGCATTCATTTTAATTTCAAAAGGCACATTTCAACAGGCACCCGCGTACTGACGAAGCGTATCCCGAACATCATAATATCAAGGACGGATGACGAATTTAAAATTTGTATCTATTTCCACAGAGGGTATATCACTGACATTAACAGTGCCAAACATAAAAGATCTTCAGTTGTCTGCAGCCCATGTATACGCTTATATACCTGATGCCAACCCTCCGTTCAGCGTCGGACCTGGTTTAACTGACGAATCAGGTAAACTTATCTGTAATACTGTAGTAACACCTATCGAGGTGCTTGGAAACTGTCATGATATTGGCAATATACCCTAATAGATGGCGCCACTAAGTCATTGACGTCATAAAATCCTACATGGCGTAAGCAAAGCTCGATGCACAGGTTCAATGCGAAACTAACGGCCTACAACGTTATATTTCATTCTGAAAATATCACTTCTAAGTAGATATTATTATTGGGCGGAGAATTCTCCTTTGGTTTGGAAAAAATTCTGGATTCCTGATTATCGATTTTGAACCCGACCATCGCATTTATTTTGAACTTGACTAATTGATCTTTTTACTATCTCACAAATATCTTCATGCTATTTTTCAGATCCCACAATATCGGCAGTTTTCAATGAGATGCTATCAAATATCGCAGTAGGTTTAAGAGAGATATTCATCTTCAAAGGACCAGTCTTCATGTATGCGTTCTTAGAAGGCACCATCTGTGATTTTTACAATGATAAGAGAATACACTAGAAAAATTAGTAACAAGAACAAATTTTCAATAAAAAAATTCAACAAAACTGGTAAAAAATACGGAATGTTTTTTACGGCATGTGGCATAGAGTGACTTTTTGTTTTTTTTTTTTTTATATTTCAATATGAACAAAACCTTGAACGCCACTGTAAAGATGCTCCTTTGAAGGTGACCGCAACCGCACATTTCAACGGCAACACCGCCCAATTGCAATGACAGACCACCTGTTACCGCTTTCGTAGAGTATAGAAACCGGTCGTGTCACTGCGGTCTGTCATTGCGATTGCAGTCAGTCGTTGCCGCTGCGGGTTGCTGTTGCGGTCGCCTTCGGAAGAGCAACTTTACATTTCTAGCAATTTCATACTATTTAAAATTAAATACATATAAATCAAACCTATAAACTTTTGGAAATAAATGGTTGGATATGCAGAGAGTTGTTTTTTACTTTTTTCTGAACCAATCAATCTGCCTACCCTTTTCCCAACTATGTTGGGATCGGCTTCCAGTCTAACCGGATGCAGCTGAATACCATTATTTTACATGGAGCGACTGCCTATCTGACCTCCACAACCCATTAACTGGATAATACGATACCCCTTAATTGTCAGACTTTCGGGCTACTGACGACCCGTAACGACTGTCAAAGATCCACGAAGGACAGCCAGGACCAACGGCTTAACGTGCTTTCCGAGGCACGGAGGAGTCTCGGTATGTAAAGATGGTCACCCATCCACGGACCAACCCCGGCAAGCGTAGGTTAACCTGATGGATCGACCCGTGCGGCTGTTATACTTAGCCACGAGCTCCATTCTTTTCTGAACCCAAGCAATAAATTAATGTGGCCAATATCTATGATTATTTTAACAAAATAAAAAGAATACGTGAGCAGCAAAAAAATCAATTTGCTTTACGTAGGCAAACTTCGTTATTATTGCATGCATTACTTATTTATAACTTTCTTATCATAACCGAACAGAGAGAGAACAAGAGAACAGAAAGATTTGAATTTTGTTTTGACTCAGCTCTTGAGGCGTTAGGATTGGCTTAACGCTGCCTGGTTAAAACCATTGGTTGACTGTTGGCTCTTCTTTTTTAGTTCCGTTCACATAAAACGCATGTGACAACGTATCGCGGTTATAAACACTGGAGCGGATTATACAGGGTACAATTAATAGACTTATCACATTGCCGTTATTTACGCATTTTGTACATCAAATCATTGCTGGGAAACACGATAGAGGGACTGCTGAGCGAGAGGTTCAACATCCGGTTCGTGCAAAGTAAAATTAGGTTGTCCGATATCCTCTATACTTTGTGTGTATGCTGCCTTACGCATCGTGGAATATAGTCATGACATGATAGGATATACGAAATCAGGCATTAATGACTATCAAATTACAAACGATTGTTTCCGCGATTTCAATTCACTGACTGATGGTTATTTATAACTTCCCATATTAATTACGCAGTTAATTATGCAGATATCATTATATATAACAATTTTGTTCACTTAATTGTACATCATTTTTGTTAACAAGGCTTCGAAATGAGGTTTCTTGTCTGTTTTCTGGTGTTTGTTTTAAGTGTGTGCTGTTCACAAAGAGGTCATTCGGTTCATCGTGAAAATTATGGCGATAGGATTAATAGTGAGTAGTATCATTTGTTTGTTTTATTTTATCTCTTTTTCACACACTTTTAGTCCTCCAGGGATATGCTATGACGCTACAAGGTTTTGGCGCGTGGCCGAAATCGGAACTAACTCCGCCATCTTGTTTTTTAAATACAATATCTGTGACAAATTTAGATTTTTTGAATCCGAAATGAATGACGCTGATTGGGTATTCTAACTTAATAGAAGATATCAATCGTTCCATGCCTAATAAAATAATATAGCTGGGTTTTAGGGTAAAAAATAGTGAGCAATTAATAGGGTTGCCCTATTGCATCGATAAATTCGATCCAACTCGCACTTGGCCGCTTTTTTTTTCGCACACGTATCATCGTGAAATATTTAAGACTACATTATTTATTGTTTTTTGTTGTCATTGCGGCCATGATTGTAGTACAGACTTTGGCTACGGAACCCTAAAAATTAGCAAAACATTAAAAAAGGTTTTGTTAATCTTATTGAAAAATATACTTAAAACCAATAATTAGCAAATAACTGTAATGGATATTATGTAGCTATTTGAATAAGTAATATAAAGCTAAAAAGAAACAAATGCAAGTTGCATCAATTTCACAAATAAGTAAACTCCATTAAAACAAAACACAATCTTTAATACCAATACCAGCATATTTCGCAAAACGCAAACTTGATATCTCCACTACCAAATTCACTTCGATATGTTCGGGAATAACGCTCATTCGCTGTCTATTGCAGGCTATGAACACGATATGATCTACCGGCCCTGTGCATTACAAGACTTGGATTGCATCCGTGGAGTATTCGCTCACAATTCTGACTGCAAACCGGTGAAGGGGCCTATAGACGATCCTTACAAACTGGATTGGCTCCCCGTAAATTTAGCTCATGCTAATATGACTTATATACTGCAAAATGCTCAAGTTAGAGGTTTGAACGACTGGAATATTAAAGAATTTTAGTAAGTACTAGCTTTTGCTGATTCTTGTTTAAGGCCCCGTTCACAGCTTTGGGGGACGCGACTTGCGTCAAGCGTCACATGTTTTTGCCCGTCGGTGTCGTTCCGCAAGTCGCGTCGTAGTCACGGCGACTCGTGGCATGCTCTCAACAACTTCTTTCATTTGTTTTCTCCGCAGTCGCTTAGCTCGTGACCACGGGGTAGGTACAGTTAAACTATGTCAGGAAGTCATGTCTTGATGCCTTTATATCGTTAATCATAAGGTTTAAATTGTAATAACTAAACACGACTTCGTGAAATGGTATAACTGTATTAGGTATGTTTTACAGATTTTGTTCTAAATCTTTCTTCTTGTGTTTATCATAAAGATCACATTTTCTAAAGGACAGCGGTTATAGAGACTTTCAATCGTTTTTTTTTTTTCATTTATTGAGTCTGTAATTAAAAGTGCCTGGCCGACCCAGTTGTGCTCGGGTGGAAATAGAGAAAACGAATTTTCCCATAAATGAGACCTAGCTTGATATTTTTTTCGCCCCAGTAAACCCCTTGCAACATTCATCGAAATCGTTAGAGCCATTTTCGAGAACGTGATTACAAATATACAGGGTGAAATTTTGTAATGCCACCTGAATGGAAAGTACTCTTAATACTTTAGATAGAAAATTTTACTCCAAGAAAACATTCCTATGTTTTTAATAGAAAGAAAACTGCATTCAAAGATTTTCAAAAATTTGCTTGCCACACCCGGGAATTGAACCGACTAAAATCTGTAAATACAACCTGTACTTACTACTGTACTTGCATCGATCATTAGGATCAATTATAAGAATGAAATCTCTCTAAGAAACTTGATAAATTAAATGAAAGGAAAACCATGAAATCTCAAATTATTTTAATTATTTACAAAAAATGGTATAGTCGCTCCATGTAAAATAATGGTATTCAGCTGCATCCGGTTAGACTGTATATTTAGTTGGGAAAAGGCTAGGCAGATGATTTACAAAAAATGGTAAACTATAAGTCCAGATTTCATGGTTTTCCTTTCATTTAATTTATCAAGTTTCTTAGAGAGATTTCATCCTTATAATTGATCCTAACGATCAATGCAATAAAAATACAGGGTGTAATTTTTACAGATTTTAGTCGGTTAGATTCCCGGGTGTGGTAAGTGAATTTTCGAAAATCTTTGAATGCAGTTTTCTTTCTATTCAAAAATAAAGGAATGTTTTCTTTGAGTAAAATTTTCTATCTACAGTATTAAGAGTACTTTCCCTTCAGGTGGCATTACAAAATTTCCACCCTGTATATAGTACCTGGTCGACCGAGCTGTGCTCGGGTGAAAATGGAGAAAATGAATTTTCTCAGAAATGACACATAGCTAGATCGATATTTCGCCCCCATGTACCCCTATATTGCTACTTTCATCGAAATTGTTAGAGCCCTTTTCGAGAACGTGATTACAAACATATTGCTCATATAATAGTATAGGTTATATACGAATATTATTAATTTAATAGTATAGAATAATAGCTATCTCAAGTGGATCTTGTGAGGTCTTCCGATGATCTTAGATACTTACATCATAGTCGTTATCTTTAAACGATTGTAGATATATTTTCCCATGATACAGAAAAGGTTAATGTTAATGTTAAAACATCCATACTAATTAGGTACAAATGCGAAAGAAACTTTGTATGTCTGTCTGCTAACTTTTCACGCCTTAACGACCGAATGGATTGAGATGAAACGCACACGGATAGACCATGACCTTGGTTAGAACATAGGATACTTTTGGCCCGATATAAAACACGTTCCCGTAGTATAATCCAACCTGGACCGATGCGAGAAAGAGCAAATTTTTAAATAAATTATCTTTTGTCACATTCCAGCATCAACAAGGTAACAGACAAGTTAGTTCTAGAGGTGGTATTCGATGCGATCACAGTGTACAGCCCAGCCACTTTGGTGAGGTACCACCTCAAAGGGAAGGAGCCGGTAGAACTGTCGGATTACTCCATCGGTGTCAACAGTAAGGAAACTTATATAAAACACGGTGGAAGGGCATCGTGCCATAACATTTACCATGCATAACCGCATGCGCGAACGAAGCGCTCGGCCGCGTCGAAATAGAACCCGTCCTTTGAACGGGCCACTGACGTCATCCGGCTGCGCGCGCGCCACTTGTGTAAACAAATCGATAACCGACCAAGTGTTTCTCGGAAGCTACAGATTCGGCATATTTTTTTTATTAATTTATTTGTTTACACACATACACAAGTTATATATCATAAGAAATTCTACAGCCACTAACATTTTTCATCAGATTATAAAAAAGTCGTCAGCCATTCAAAACAAAAGTTCAACACCAATGTGGTCGAAATATACTTATAGAACGGCTGATTTTGTGTAATGAATTCTATTGGGTTTCTCTATCTAAGAATTATCAGTAACAGCCCCGAGTCGATTTATGTCTGAGGCAATAGGTTCGTCCCCCTTTTCACATTGTTGGCGAAATTCGTAAGAACAAACCTCTGACATTGCTCTGCTATCTCCTTCTCTTTGCGATCTTTTACTTGGACATTGTATTTTGTTATCTGTACAAAGATTTTTCGGCGTGTGGCTAATTTAACAACTAACGCCACCATGTTGTTTTTCAATACGTTTCACAAAACAATAGGGATGATGCTCAGACTAAATGTTAGTCTGAGGGATGATGACTAGCCGCCGGGGTCGCTAGTCGGGTAGTTCGAAAGAGATACCGTGGCCCTGGCACGGGCAGCTGAAGGAACATGGGTGGGTTTTAGTCAGTAAAAGTCTGACACGCCCTCCCGCTCTGCCCAGAGCGGGAGAAGTCATTTGATGATTTCCCATCCACAAAAAAAAAAAAAAAAAAAAAAAAAAAAAAAAAAAAAAAAAAAAAAAAAAAAAAAAAAAGGGATGATGACTAAAAATTGTTTTGTTCATCATGTTGATTATTAAAAAATATTTGACAAGTATATTTTCTTTTTTTACGTAATCAAAAGATTACGGCATTACATTGAGTTAAAATGTGGCATGACGTTTCTCCTTGTTAGATTTAATACGTAGTTTGTTACAGTTGTGACGTAGTAGCGAGCCCCAACTCCCCAACACATCTAAGTCATTTTTTTATTTTTATGCTATAGCAAAAAATACGTGTCTAAGGGCCTGTTTCAATACCTAAGATTAAATTCCTATTATCTTACATGGCAGATAATTTCATACAAATGTTGTTCTATTTTTGAATTTATTCGGTAAGTAATGGCTATTCGGACATAGGCAATTATACTTTTTATTATCTGACTGACGGACAAAATATATTTTTTTTTTTTTTACCCAGGCACCATTCCTACCGAATAATCATTCACCAAGCCCCCCTCATCAACGTCATTCGAGTGCCAAAAGATCCTTGTAGCAGTGTAATTTGAAAAGGCAAGCTCGTACTAACGAAGCGTATCCCGAACATCACAGTATCAAGGACAAATGACGAATTTAAAATTCTTATTTATTTCCACAGAGGGTATATCGCTGACATTAACTGTGCCAAACATCAAAGATCTTCAGTTGTCTGCAGCCCATGTGTACGCTTATATATCTGATGCCAATCCTTCATTTAGCCTTGGTCCTGGTGTGACTGACGAATCTGGTAAACGTATTTATTTCTATTTAATCTATAATACTGTAGTGACACCTATCGCGGCGCATGGAAACTATCAAGACATTGATAAGATAGCCTCAAAGATGACGCCACTGAGTTAATGACGTCATACAATCCTACATGGTCCAAGCCAAGTTCGATGCACAAATACAATGTGAAACTAACGGGCTATTCCAAAAATCCCTATTGGCAATCCCCGTCGGTTTAAAAATAAAAAACTATTATTTATAATAATCACGAAGTCTTTATTTTTTATGGAGGTAAGAACTCATTGATTATTTTAAAAGTTGATGTCTAAAAGACTATTTGTAGTAAAGTTTAGACTGTGATTTAATTGTTTTTGCTAAAATATTTTACACTTAAGCTATTAATTTAGCCATTACTTTAATTTGTTTGATTATGTATAAAAATAATCAACGAGTTCTTACCTTCATGAGAAATAAAGACTTCGTGATTATTATAATATGTTGTTTGTATTTTAATGACTTGTGTACTTTTTGTCCACAAATCCCCATTGAAGTCTCTGAAAGGTCTCACTGGGAAGTTGTGGAAAAAAAGTTCACAAATTCAATTTTAAGTCAATGCTGAAAATATCACATAGGTACATAATATTATTATTGGCCGGAGAATTCTCCTTTGGTTTGGTGAATTTTCTCGATTCCTAATTATTATCGATTTTGAAAAAGATCTATTAGTCAAGGTCAAAAATTTCGTACAAAACATTAGACTTCGTTTTCAACAGAATTTGGCCGCAGGCTAACAGACTAATAAAAATAAATTAAATGGTCGGGCATCTAATTTATTTTGAATTTGACTATTGATCTTTGTAAACTAAGTAGGTATCTCACAAATAATATGTTCATGCTATTTTTCAGATCCCACAATATCAGCAGATTTCAAAGAGATGATATCAAATGTCGCAATAGGTTTAAGAGAGATATATATTGTCAAAGGACCAGTCTTCATGTCTGCATTCTTAGAAGGCACCATCTGTGATTTTTACAATGATAAGAGAATACACTAGAAAAAATACGAATTTGTTAGTAAAAAATAAACGTTTTTTAAGGCATGTGCAATTTTTTGCTCATTACTGTTTTTTTTGCGGGAGCTCGTGGCTAAGTAATAACAGCCGAACGGTTCGATCCATCAAGTTAAGCTACGCTTGCCGGGGTTGGTCCGTGGATGGGTGACTATCTTTCGAGACTACTCCGTGCCTCGGCAAGCACGTTCAGCCGTTGGTCCCGGCTGTCATCCGTGGATCTTTGACAGTCGTTACGGGTCGTCAGAAGCCCGAAAGTCTGGCAACCAGTCTTACCAAGTACCAGTACCAGTCTTACTGGGTTGTGGAGGTCAGATAGGCAGTCGCTCCATGTAAAATACTGGTATTCAGCTGCATTCGGTTAGACTGGAAGCCAACCCCAACATAGTTGGGAAAAAGCTAGGCAGATTGATTGCTCTCATTTGTGACTATAAATTTTTTATCTAATTACTTTTTTATTGATTTCACTGATGTCCAAGATAAAATTAAAAGCATTAAAAAAATAATCTTCAAGCAGCAAACATTATTATTATTAAAGCTTTATTAGTAAGGTAGTGTCATTAAAACAACACAAAAAAATCTAATCCTAGCGAAACTCCCAGACCGCCTGTGACCTCTTTAGAAATTAAAATACCAGTTCAAAAATCTTCATCAGTATTCCTCTCTAGTCCACTGCTGTTCCAAAATACCACAATTTAGTAAATAAAACCGGATACACGAGTACTTGCATTGTTAGTGCACCTCTATGTGGGAGTGGTGCGATGATATTACGTTCCCACCCTAGGGGCAAAACGACCTATTTATTATTTACTGGGCTACCTGAGTTACACGGATAGCCACCTAGATTGTACCTTTGTTTATTTAACAAATTGTTTTTAGAGGTTACTTGCGAGATTAGAGTGGGACTTTCTTTAGACGGAACGATTGAGTACCTACTCTTGGTTAGCTGCTGTCAGATTTGATTCTTGTTGGTTCAATGACAAAAAAAATACACAAAGAGGTAATGGTACATTGTACTTTACAAAAACCCTTATGCTTAACTAAGGTTTCCTAATACTACGGTGAGCGCTACATTGCGTCCGCAATTTACTGTCGAATGATCTCACTGAAACGTTTTCAGTGTTCCGTACCCCAAAAGCAAAAAACGGAACCCATTACAGGATCACTCGTGTGTCTGTCAGTCCTTCTGCCACAGCCAATTTTATCCGAATCTAATGGACCGATTGTGTTGAAATTTGGTACACATATTAGGTTGGGGAAAAAGTCTTTTCGCATTATAGTATGTATGAACTTAAAATAAAATCTCTTTGGCTATACTATCTGTATCTGGCTGGTATTGGTATCATTGAAAGTTTAAATTTTAAAGAACATAATTCCAAATTCAAATTAGGAAAATGTGTGATTTTCATTTGTTTTTCGTACTGTCAAGATGAGTGAATCCAATGAAGAAATTCGATACATTTTAAAATTTTACTACAAAAAAGGTACACATGCAACGCAAGCCGCGAAAAAAATTTGCGATGTTTATGGACCCAGTGCAGTATCTGTGAGAGTAGCACAAATTTGGTTTAAGCGTTTTCAATCCGGAAATTTTGATGTCAAAGATGCAAGTCGCTCTGGTCGCCCTATTACGGATAAAATGGATGCCATTTTTGAAAAAGTGGAGCAAGATCGGCATATTAGTAGTCACGACGTAGCTGAAGAACTGGGAATTGACCACAAAACAGTTTTGGCGCATTTGAAAAAAACTGGGTACACAAAAAAGCTCGATATTTAGGTACCTCACGAGCTCACTGAAAGAAACCTAATGAACCGTGTATCATTTGTGATTCTTTATTACTACGTAATGAAACCGAACCATTTTTGAAGAAGCTGATAACTGGTGATGAAAAGTGGATCACGTACGACAAGAACGTGCGAAAAAGGTCGTGGTCAAAGACCGGTCAGGCTTCACAGACTGTGGCGAAACCCGGGTTAGCTCGCAACAAGGTGTGTGGTGGGATTGGAAGGGCATTATTCATTATGAGCTGTTACCACCATGCAGGACCATCGATTCTGAACTCCACTGCGAACAACTGATGAGATTATAGCAAGAAGTTGAGAGAAAGCGGCCGGAATTAATCAACAGAAGGGGTGTGGTTTTTCATCATGATAACGCTAGACCACACACATCTTTAGCCACTCAGCAAAAATCAAGAGAGTTTGGCTGGGAGGTGTTAATGCATCCGCCGTATAGTCCTGACCTTCAGATTTCCACCTGTTTCGGTCTCTTCAGAATTCTTTAGGCAGTGTCAGGTTAACATCACGAGAGGGCTGCCAATACCACTTGTCGCGGTATTTTGATCAGAAGTCCCAAAATTTCTATAGCAATGGGATCATGTCCCTACCTACAAGATGGCAAAAAGTTATCCAACAAAATGGTACCTACATACTTTAGATAAATAAAAATAATGTATATTAAAAAATGTTTTGAATTTTCTTAAAAAATGCGAAGAAACTTTTTCCCCAACCTATTATGAATATCTGTGACCCGAACACGGACGTGTAATGTAAATAAATGATTTTTTAATATCATTCATCATCATTCATCATCATTCATCATGGTCATTTTTATGGGGGGCAAATAAGAAAATGAATAAAAAAAAGTTTTACAAACTGTACCGTGTACATATCAAATGAGGCTTACTATGAGGGTTTCAAATATTTTTTTTTATAATTATTTTAAGTTATTTTAAAGTTATTTAAGAAAATAGACGAAAATATTCCATTATCTCCGAAACTAAAGCCTAAATATTTGAAAAAAAAAAACAGAAAATAGTTCTATATCTATACAACATCAGTTTTAGTATATGCGAAACCACAAACACGTGTCTAGTATTTTTATGTAAAGAATCTATGTACAAAATTTCAAAACTGTATCATGAAAAATCACTAAGTTATAAGTTTGTTATGTTACCTGGTTGTCCGTACAAAAACATGATCACCACGCGGCGCCCGCTTTGCGCCCGTGCCTAGTGCCGCTATGACCTGCAGTGACTTGTGTTCGTCGCGCGGTGTCCATATTGTAACCTTTTATAAGATTTTTGGGGCAAAATATAACACGGTATAAAAAATTATTGGAATCGATTCAGTTATTTATTCTGAACAAACTATATTCAGGTTTCGCATATACTAAAAATAATGTTGTTTATTACAGGAAAACCTATAAGAAGTCTATGGTCTTAAAAAAACATGGTAAATCTCTCAATATTGTGCGTACAAAATTACATTTGCAGTTGGAATGTATGTGAGAACATGTTTTCCAACTACACTGTTAAATTTGTTCTTGGGATAACGTCACCCCATCTACGAAACCCTTCATTGTGCGTGGTCCGACACGCACTTTGCCGGTTTTATATGAAAGTACGTTGGTGTGTTGAGAGCGTTTTTTGACACCGTCAAGAAAAATCTCAGTGCTATCATTTTCATGACAGCCGTCAGTGTGCCGTTATCTGGCGGCTATCGGTGTGTAGGAAACCAAAGTTTTACTAGTCACCTCTTAAAATATTTAACATTGTTTTTATTAGACTTGAGGCACATACACAACCAAAACTTCACCCAATCTTCATAATACATTGGCAATCTCAGCATGTAATCTACGAAGACTCCTTGGAACCTTGTATCCATTGAATAATAGACACGAAACAGCACCGGGTTCTGTTAATATTGTACGCCTTAATTATACTGGATTAGCAGAACACTGGATACACGGTGCACCTGTGAACGTCTTGTACGGTAAGCTAAGTAGAGATTATTAGGATGAGTTGCGCTGTAAGATGTATGGAAGACATTATGGTTGGGTGTAAGGAGTTATGGCGAAATGTAGCTCTTGATTGAAGAGTTAATAGGTGACTAGGATATTTGTCAATTTGTTTTTGGAACGAAGTTTTTTAAGGCGGGTTGCGGCAGGAGTTGACTGGTAGAAATTGTCAGGCGCATTCATACGCAAAATAAATTTTTGTCCTCAAAAACTGCGTCATTTTTGTTTTCATTATTATGAACATTTAAGAATTCCTTTAGTTAATTATGGGGCCAAAACACGATTGATAACATTTAGCCCGATAAAAAAAATCGCAAAGTTTCGCGTGGACCGGCCATACCACCGCTGCCATACCCCGTTAGTCGTCCACAGCGCGTCATAGGGGAACCCGTGTGAAAATTACAGATAAGATATATTGTAGATTTTTTTTTTGTAATCCTCAATGAAACGAAAAAAATTGCAAAATACGCGAACTAGAATTATTATTAAAACATATATAGCGAAATGAACTTCGTTCCAACCGGCTGTCCCACAACACCTCCCGACTTTTTTTTAATGAGTAGCACAAAAGGGCTATTGACAAGATGCAAGTATCTTGCCTGTAGCGTGGCATACAATAAAATTGAAGCAACAAAATAACATGCATCGTCTAAATATTGTTTCTTCTAAACACTGTTTGTGATTGAGGGCAGAATTTACACGGTGCAATTTAATTCCCTGTAGCATACCATAATTTGAAGCAACAATAAAAGTTGCAACGTCCAAAGAGTGTTTAGACGATGCAAGTCATTGTTGCTTCAATTATACTGCAGTTATGCCACAGGCAAGAAACTTACATCGTGTAAATTGGGCTTTATGGATATGAGTGAGTTTTGCTATGAGTTCAAGTTTCAATTCCAGAAAAATAATCAACTGTTCCATACATAAATGCAATAGCCCATTTCAGAACCAATTCAGCTTTGCAACCCTTTCACAATTAGACCAGAAAATAAAAAAAGTCTGCTTTTCCAAACATTTTGACAAGTCATGCGAACATTTAAATGTATGGAACAGCTGATTTTTTTTTGTGATTTCAGGTTTGGTCCCATAATAAAAGTTGTTCATAATGTTGAGTAAAATGACCCCTTAAAGGGATATTAACACTTGCACCCTGTACTCGTATTATAAACTAAAGTCGCTTTTCGCGTCCGTCTGTGTGACCGTGTTATTCTTCTAAACTACGCAACGGATTTTGATGCGGTTTTCACCATCATTTATAGAATTTATTCCGGAAGATTTATGTGTACTAGCACTTCCCGCGCGGCTTCGCCCGCGTGGATATTGGAAAATATCCCACGGGAACAAAAATCCTTCCTTATTCCTTGTGTACGTTCTAAAGGGAACCTCTGTGCAAAATTTCAGCTTTCTAGGTCTAAGGGTTTGGGCTGGGCGTTGATGAATCAGTCAATCAGTCAGTCAGGACTTTTCTTTTTATTTATACAGGGTTACTGGTAACTCGACCACTTCCTTGCAGGACGTCATAGTAGGGTTCAAATGCAACAAATTAAGTCACCAAATGTTCTACCGAAATTCAGTTTTTTTTTCGTAAATTTAATTTTTTCAGACAAAATTTAAGAAAAATAAAATGTTTAATTAGTTATCTTTGCCAAATTTTAGGCATTTTTGAACTTTTAATTATTAGCGCAAAGGTCTGCTACTGCATCAGCTATATTACTAACTTAAATTCCAGAATAGTCGCGCCGTAAATAATTTTAAATTGGATCTTTCATATAAAAACTAAAAATCTAAGTAACTCAAAAAGTATTGAATTTCGGTAGAACATTTGGTGGCTTAATTTGTTGTATTTTAACCCTACAATGACATCTTGCAAGGAAGTGGTCGAGTTACCAGTAACCCTGTATATATAAGATTAATATTAAACTAAACGGATGCAGTTCAATACCAGTATTTTACGTGGAGCGACCGCCTATACCTTTTTTTTTTTTTTTTTTTTTTTTTTTTTCGTGGGGAAATCCTCATGGATACCCTCCGTCTGGGAACAACGGAGGGTTATGTCGGACTTTTACCGACTAAAACCCCACTGTTCCTTCTAGCACCATGAGTCGGGGGCCCGGGAGATACTTGTACATTCACCGCACCCCCGACTGGTATCAGCCCGCCCTGCCTAGCGGGCCCCATCACCAAGTGCGGCCGATCACACGACCGCACGTCTTCCCATTAAGGCGCGCATGTTATGCGTGCCACCTCTTTGAGCCTGCCTGCTCGAGTGGCGACACCGGCCCAGTTTCGCCGCCCGCAGGCCCCTCCTTATGGCGGCTGGAGATCGTTAAGCGCCCTTCGACGCCCCGCTGCTCTTCTGATGCGGGTGGAATGAGAGGTATACTCTCTCTCCCTCTCCGCCGTCTCCTTTGCATGCATCACCTCCTCGCAAAAAGAGGCGACTGCATCCCACGCGTTTTCGCTTCCAACCATGGATTGAACCACGGCTGGAAGTGTGAGATCACCCGCACCAAGTGTCGCGACGAGGGCACATCGCTGTTGGGCCCAAGCTGAGCACTCCTCCAGCGTATGTTGCGCCGTGTCCTCGAGGCAGTCCACACAGTGATGACAAGCGGGCGTCCGCTCCCGACCTATGCGACGCAGGTACTTCCCGAAACATCCATGTCCAGTAAGCACCTGCGTCAGCCGAAAACTGAGGGCGCCATGCTGCCTCTCCAGCCATTCCTCCATAACCGGCCTTACCGCCACTATTGTGGCGAGCCCCCACCTGGGTTGTACAAGTCGCTCCCTCCATTCAGCCACAAGGATCCGACGGAGCTCGGTCCTTCGTGCCTCGAATTCCCGGGGACCTGGACACTGACCACGCGCTTGCTCCATCTTCCGCCAGCGATAAAGGGACGCAAGGATTTTTGCGTCCAGATCCCAGGGCACTGATCCGGCCAGGAGAGTTGCTGCCTCGTAGGAGATCGTACGGTATCCCCTTATCACCCTAACAGCCATCGCTCTCTGCGGCCGTCGTAATATTGCGACGTTGCGGGCTGTCAGGGTGTCCGCCCACACGGGTGCTCCATACAGAGCCATGGACCGTACGATCCCCACGTACAGCCTCCGGCAGGAGGCGTTGGGCCCTCCCAAATTGGGTAGCAGTCGCGCAAGAGCAGCTGCAACGTTCATCAATCTGGGGACCATCCGCTGAATGTGTGGCCCAAAGTCCCACCGACTGTCGAGGACGAGCCCCAGGTATTTCATCGTCGACTCGACAGCGATGCGGACGCCTCCTACCACTATGTGTAAATCCCGAGGTGGTTTGTTCCGAGGCCCATGGAAACAGAGAGCCTCAGACTTGTGCAAAGCTACCTCAAGACCCAAACGCTGGATCCTTCCAATGACCTGCGCAACCCCTGCCGTGGCCAGCATGGCCGATTGCCGGTGCGTTTGCCCCTGGGCCGTCACCAGTGTGTCATCAGCGTAACAGATTACGTTGACACCGTGGGGAAGTGCAACGCGCAGCACCCAGTCGTAACCAATGTTCCACAGCAGTGGCCCTAACACCGAACCCTGTGGAACACCGCACGACGTTTCTCGCCGGCTCCATCCTTCCCGACCCGGGTAGATTACGGCTCTCTCCGCTAGATAGTCCCCGATAATGCGACGGAGGTAGGCAGGCACACGATGATATACGAGTGCCTCCCTTATGCAACTCCAGGGCAAGGTGTTAAAGGCGTTGGCGATATCCAGAGACACCGCCAAAACGACCTCACCCTGGGCAACTGCTTCCTCCGCTAGAGCCCTTACACGCATGATGGCATCCACAGTGGAGCGCCCCCGGCGAAAACCGAACTGGTTATCCGCCAAATCTGGCCCCACGTCAGTCAAGTGCTGGACGAGGCGGTCAGCGATGATTCTCTCTAAAAGCTTGCTCGTCTCGTCCAAGAGCACAATGGGCCTGTATGCTGACGTAGAGTCAGCAGGGCGCCCCTCCTTCCTCAGCAGGACCAGCTTGCCAGCTTTCCACTGTCGTGGAAACTGACCCCGCTCAAAGCATGCGCTGAAAAGGGCTGCAAATCGGGGCCAGAGAGCCCGCATAGACAATGCTAGTGCACGGCCTGGTACGCCGTCTGGCCCTGGGGCGGTGTTTTTGGCTTGTAACCGCAACACCCCGGCTCTCACTTCTATCTGGGTCACTTCAGGTACGTCGTCATCGTCATCTGCATCAACTTCGATGGCATCCTCACCGAGCTCTGCAGGGGGTACGAGCGGTGGAGGAATGTGCTCTGCCCTTGAAGGGAAAAGAGCGCTGACCACCTGATCGAGGACTTGTGGTTGGAGACTCTGGGTAAGAGGTGGAGCCCATGGGCGAAGCTTATTCCTGACCATAAGGTAAGGTCGCCCCCACGGATCTTGGTCCAGAGTCGCCAGCAACTCCTCGCGGGCCTGAGTTTTAGCCCTTCGAATCGCCGTCTTCATGGCTTCCTTCGCAGCTCTGTACCCCTCATACAGCTCTGCCTCTATGGTTTCTGCATTTGGTATGCGAATACGCCTCCTGCGGTGCCTGGCATACCGGCGCCGTGCTGCTACGCACGCTTCGCGTAAGTGCGCAATTTCAAGCGACCACCAGTACACCTGGCGTTTGGCAGGTCCGCGCTGCGACCGTGGCATCGCCGCATCGCAAATAATGGTCAGCGCTTCCTGGAGCCATTCCACCTCCTCGTTAATATTGGCAGGCCTATCCGGTGCAGATACCCAGGCCTGGACGATTGAGGCTTCCAGTAACGCCTCCCGATCCAGCTTTTTTAGTGCCCAACGCGGACCCTCCCCTTCAGAAGCCAGCCGGGCCGGACTACTGGCAGCTTGGGCGGAGACGTTAAAGCGGATATATCGGTGATCCGACAATGTCTCCACCTCTTCCATCACACGCCAGCCCTGGACACGGCGCGCTATAGCGGGGCTAGCAAATGAAATATCCACCCTATATCTGACCTCCACATTCCAATACTCAGTTGTTGGGTAACACGATACCCCTTGGTAAGACTGGTTGTCAGACTTTCGGGCTTCTGACTACCCGTAACGACTGACAAATATCTACCTATGATAGCCAGGACCAACGGATTAGCGTGCTTTTCGAGGCACAAAGGGGTCTCGTTATGTGATGGATGGTCACCCATCCACAGACCGACCTCGACAAGTGTTGCACTGAAATCTCGATTTATATCAAGCCGTAAAGACCGTTTGAAGCTAGTTATTTTTACAAACATCAGTCTTTTACGTAAAATTTTTACCATTGTTTTTACGCTAATTAAAATTTATGCTTCATCACTGACGCTGCATATTTCAAAGACCTTTTGTTACCAAAACAGATACAGAGCCATTAATAAGCTGCGCTAATTAATACTAATTATGTTATAGAAATTAATGTGATAGCGTGACTAGCCATTTTACATAATGTTAATGTCTGTGTAAGCTATGGCGAACAAGATTTTATATTATTAGTAGATAGGTAGGTACAGTCAGTTATAGCAATTAGCTGACCCACGCTTGCATAAATGGTTGAGATTTTTTAGAAATCAAATCGATAGAATTTTATAATTCTTTTATATTTTATTTATTATAGATACCTATTTGAAAGAAGAAGACAAAACACTTCTTTCTTCGTCTGTTTTTAGGGTTCCGTACCTCAAACGGAAAAACGGAACCCTTATAGGATCACTCGTGTGTCTGTCTGTCCGTCTGTGACAGCTAATTTGCTCCGAATCTAATGAGCCGATTAAGTTGAAATTTGTGTACACATATGAACTTCTATGACCCAAACACGGACGGGTAAAGTAAATAAATTAATTTTGAATACGGGGTCACTTTTGGGGCCAAATAAGAAAAAAAAAATGCAAATTATATCGTGTGACATCAAATGAGGATCGCAAATATATTTTTTTATAATTTTAAAATATTTTTTTTAAAGTTATTTAAGAGAATAGACGAAAATTAACCATTCCCCCCCCCCCCCCCCCCTTATGTTCGAAACTACTGAGCCTAAAATTTTGAAAAAATACAGAAAATAGTTCTTTACCTGTAGATTACAGGAAAATCTTTAAGAAGTCTGTGGTTTTAAAATAACAGGGTAAATCTCTCAATATTGTGAGTACAAACTTACATTTACTATAATGCTAAGATTATTCTTGGGAATGGGATAAATTCATCCCAACTACAGAACCCTTCATTGTGCGTGGTCCGACACGCATTTGGGCGGTTTTTATGAATTATTCTTTTTTTTTTTTTTTGAATTTTTATTAATTTATCTAAAAAAAAAAACTACGCCTATCGTTTGATCTGTTGCTGCTAAGTTGCTGCGTCAAAGAAAAACAAACTAACAAATATAAAAATTATAGTAGGATGTACAAAACTTGGCATGTAGTGTAGGTAACAATGTAAGGCCGCAATCTATAAACGTTACTTTGGTAAGTGTTATTCCTGTCGCTGTCGCACAACTGTCAAACTACAAGTGCAAGTGCAAGTAGAGTGTCTATCTCAAAGCATAGTATGCTAAATAACGTTTATACATGTCGGCCTAAGCAATACATTGAAACAGAACGATTGTTTTCTATATTAATATTAACAAGCACTGACTTAAAAAGCTGTTATCACTAAACTCCCATTTTAAAAGGCCGTTATCACTAAACTCCCTTTTTAAAAATCGATTAAAAATTCCACACCTTTTCATTCTCAATTTAAAATCGAACAGAACAACAAAAGAAACATTCAAAAATCCATTCGCAAAATTGCCAGCCATAAAAAACAAAGACTAAAATAATAAAGGCACAAAAGATTACTACCTACCCTCAAAACGTGTGACATTAGAGTTAATTGCATTGCCTGGCGTACCTAATCAGGGATATGAGGTGGTTTCACAAAGGACTTCCGTTGACACCATTCGCACACAATATGTATTGCCAGTAGGTACAATGTACACTGTTTTTCAGGGTGTACGTGTGTGGAAACGAATTTTACATTTTGTTTTTTTTTTTTATGTTGGATTAATGAAAAGAGCGGGGGCTGGGCTGTGATTTCTTGACTTATACAGCAAGTACTGGAAAATGCTGCTTAGCTATTTTTAGCATTGATACGGAAAACGGGTCATAAAAGAAAATCTTTTTGTAAAAATACTTTTTTAATCATGACCCGTTTTCCGTATTTTGCACAATTGCTATGTAAACAAGTGACAGGAACTTATAATAATATCATCAATTTAAGTAGGTACACAAAATGGAAAATTCGTATTATTGAAGCTAACTCAAACACCACCCAAGAAAAACTAATAAAATTTATTATATAGGACAACCCTGCGAGCTTCGTCTACCAAATGAAAAAATTAAATGAAATAATTTTCAAAATTGGTTCACGATTGATGAAAATGTCGATGAACATACATAAAAAATACATACAGACGAACATAAAACCTCCAGCTTTTTTAAAGTCAGTAAAAAATTGTATAAAATTCAAGTAGAATTGAAACTTAGTAAACGGCGAAACCCTTAAATGAATAGGAAGATTATGGATCACATTAATACGGCCCAACTTTCAATATTACTCCCGACAAAATTCCGAACGAATTCGATAATACGCACGTACGAATATTTGTCAGAAAATTTCACACAAACACTGGAAGTGTCAAAGAATAAGGAAATTTAATCCATAAGCCATAACTTTTGTAAAAAGAACACTTTTACAAAGAATCCTCTCTGTGTGCCGTGACTGCGTCAAAAAGTTGATCCTATCTGCCGCGGAGCGAGGGTTGAATAACAATGGAGAAGGTATTTTCAAATTTGTTTTTTGAATTTAGGTAGAAGACATGAAATTTCTTGTTTTAACATAAAATATTTATTTATTTATTTATTAAAACTTTATGCACAAGTAAAAAAATACTGTATAAAGGCGGACTTTTTCTACCAGCCAACCTTAGGGTGATGCAGAGAGAAGACATGGCAGGTGCAGCATAAGGGATAGATAACTTGAAAAAGAATAAATACTAATAAATAAATACATACATACATATAAACAGAATAAACTTTGTCAGGAGAAATAACGATAGGTAGAGGAGAAAAAGAATCCAGCAAATCGGCGCTGGGATGATTCTGCCAACTTTATACGAATATGTTCACGTGCCTTCACTTTGAACGATAGCCGACTGGATGCCATCCTGATGTTCAGAGGGAGCGCATTCCAAAGAAATGACAAATATATCCTATGACACTCGGCAATACTGTAGTTTCCCATTTGAAGGAATTTTTGGAATCGGATCAGTAGTTTCAAAAATAATCCCCTACAAATAAACTCACAAATTTTATGTCTTAATGGTCAGACTCCACCAAACGGAAAATTCCTCTTAAACTTAAGAGAATTTTTCCGTCTTTTTATACTTGTATGTATAACATTCGACGTTTTGAGTTTTGAGAATGAATGAGTTTTGAGTATGACAAGTTTTGAGTATGAATGTCGATGGCTATAAGAGTAGGGGAAGACCAAAGAAACGATGGATGGATTGTGTGAAAGATGACATGGCTAGAAAGGGGGTGACTACCGAGATAACGAATAATAGAGAAGTATGGAAAAAAAGGACATGTTGCGCCGACCCCAAATAGATTGGGATAAGGGCAGGAGAATGATGATGATGTATAACATTCGACGCCGTTTATCAAGCGTGATGACTGCGTCGAATTGTATACTTAAAGTCAATATTAATACAGTTACTTATTCAGTGATATTTAAAAGTGCTCGGGCATCCGCGAGGATGTTTCCGCTTGATGGAGACTGACCCTTATAATATTAGTATAGATAGCACAATTTTTAATGGTAACTAACTGTGGCCGCGGTTTCACTCGTGTCCCAAGGGAACATATTCAGGTACCAGCATAGAAACTACTCTAGGTATTATAATCAGCCTTGAATTAAATAGGACTTGGATCGCAATCTGGCTTGAGCTTAGCCTTGAGTAACAAACATCCACACTTAGGAACGTTTTTAATAAGCTCGTAGATTTAATTTATATTTCATAATGCAAAATATTCTTTCTTTCAAATTTCTATTCTACGCTACGGAGTCATGTTTTGGGGTAACTCCTGCAATAAGGACATGGTGTTTAAATCGCAAAAAAGATGCATTAGAGCTATTACTGGTATAAAAATAACTGATAGCTGTAAACCTTATTTTATATTGTTAAAAATAATGACTTTACCTTGCTTGTACATATTTGAGACTGCTTTATTTGTTAAAAAGAACATGCATCTATTCAGAAAAGCATCTGAACATCGCTATAGAATGATTAGACACGTATATAGACATGAATTATGCGTTCGACCAACAAAGACCGCCTTGATGCACAAAAGCATACTTTGCATGGCCCCAAAAATATTTAATAAATTACCAAATGAAATTAAGGACTTAAATATTATTCAATTTAAAAACAAATTAAGACATCTATTATTAGAAAAATGTTATTATACTATTGACGAATTCCTTAATGATAAATTGTAAGTTATTTGACATTCATATTTATTTAATTTTGACAATGCATTATTATCTTAAATTCCATTAATTATTTATTTACGTGTACTCAATTGTTAATGTTTTGCTTGTTTTTTTCTGACTTAAGTTATGTTGTGTTTTGTTGTAATTATTTTATTTTATTAGATTGATTACTTATTCTTTTTTTTTATAATAATTACGTGAAAGCGTGTACACCTTTAAGGTAGATTTTTTGAGGAACTATTTATTAATATTAAGATCTCATGTACCAAAAATCACACGATAAAATAAAAAAAAAAAAAAAAAAAAAAAGTATATTTTATGGCGTATATCGACCGTTTATATTTATTTTTGTATAAAATGTAGGTACCTAGTAAGTAGTACCTACTATGATTCCTTTCATTTTGCTGTAAGTACTGTGGAGGTTTGATGCTTTGATCAAGCCTTGACAATATTATACTGGCTGACATTCAATCATTCAAATATGGAATGTCTTCTATCAAGACAGATACATTCTGGTGAGGGCTCCGCGTAGAACCGATTTAGTTAAGGAGTGTGATTATAAACCTGGTGCAGGCCATGGTGCGGAGCGAGAGTGTATGGGAAGCCGTCACCTCCTTCTGCGAAGCAGTAATGCTCGCGAAGGAGGAAGCGGAACGCGTGAGGGAGAGGCAACAGCCGCGCCCTCGCGCCCCTAGCCGCCGTAGGAGACGCCCTGGGCGGCGGGAATCGATTGCCGATTCCAGGCCACCGTAGGCGCGGGCTTGCGGACGACGAGTAATGGGCAGCTCGCCGTCCGGTAAGGAACAGGCTCGGGTCGACGGCGCGTTGTGTTCCACGCGCGCCTCAAAGAGATGTCAGCAGTGACGGGGTCAATTGGGCCGATGCCGCCGGGGTCGCGGGTAGTTCGAAAGAGATACCGTGGCCCTGGCACGGGTAACTGAAGGAACATGGGTGGGTTTTAGTCAGTAAAAGTCTGACACGCCCTTCCGCTCTGCCCGGAGCGGGAGAAGTCATTTGATGATTTCCCATCCACAAAAAAAAAAAAAAAAAAAAAGAGTGTGATTTATAATTTATCTGAAGCTTAAAATACAGAGGGCATCAGCCCCATATAACTAGAGTCCCTCTCGTATTATTTAGTAGTTCAGTAAATCTCCTAATGTGAGGGCTCGAACCCGAGGCTCACAGCAGGAGATTTACTGAGGAGATAAATAACAAATTTTAAAATTCTACTTGAAAATTGCCTAGAAAACCCAAAAGTATTTTACCATAAACTTTTAACTGCATCTACATACCACATCCAAACTCTTCAAAGATCTTTGCAGGAGGCGTTTATAAGTTTTTTTCATGAAATTGAGTGCGGCACCCCGGTTTAATATAACGGCTCATCTATTCACCTCCCTAACAATATGACAAACTTTCACACGTACAGGATCACAGTTTTCAAGGAATTTTGGGTCTAAAAAGTAAGTTTTAGTTTGTTAGGTAATGTAGAACAGAGAAATATTACGTTACAGTTTTTAATATACGAGTATAATACGGTCAGCAACAGAAGTCAGTTAACACTGCTACTTTTTGACATCATCTAAATTAACACAAAATGATACCACAACCTGCTTTTTAGCATTTCATTTATTAGATAACAGTTAATTTTCTTTAAAATTTACATTTGTTCCGATTTTAAAGAAGTATTTTTCTCAATGATTAAGATTTAGTAAACTCAAGTGTTAATCGACTTTTGTTGCTGAATGTACAGACGCCAGCACATCAAGCTATTACAATCTGTCAAATTTCTTTAATAGATTTTCATCTTTATTGCTAAAGCATTAGGTTCAAGATTGATTGCGAAAATTTGACAGTTTCGGGTGGCTTGACCTGCTGGCGTCTGTACATTCCTGTTGGTTATTAACCGACTTCAAAAAAAGAAGGAGGTTATGTATTCGGCTAGTTTATTATTTTAATGTGTGTAAGTACACCAATTTCTCCGTGATTCCTGAACCGATCTACGTGATTCTTTTTCACTTGGCAGAGGAAGCTCGCTGGGTGGTCCCATATAGATTTGATTAACTTTTCATTCGTAGTTTTTGGGTTAGCTTCAATAATCCGTAAAACTAACCTACCTACCTGTAATTTCAATGGTGTGCATAATAAAGAGAATTCTATTCTAACTAAAGACACCAGCTTCCGCAATGATATTATAATAATTATAATAAAGAGGTCTATATCACACTAGCGCGCGCAAATTGTTGCAGACAAATTCAGACAATTGTTGCAATTTTATTTAGTCGGCTAATAGCAGCGAGCGAAACAAAGCGTGTCCGTGGTGTGACAATAATATAATCTAAATAATAGGTTGGGGAAAAAGTTTCTTCGCATTTTTTAAGAAAATTCAAAACATTTTTTAATATACATTATTTACATTTATCTAAAGTATGTAAGTACCATTTTGTTCGATAACTTTTTGCCATCTTGTAGGTAGGGACATGATTCCATTGCTATAGAAATTTTGGGACTTCTGATCAAAATACCGTGACAAGTGGTTTTGGCAGTCCTCTCGTGATGTTAACCTGACACTGCCTAAAGAATTCTGAAGAGACCGAAACAGGTGGAAATCTGAAGGTGCAAGGTCAGGACTATACGGCGGATGCATTAACACCTCCCAGCCAAACTCTCTTAATTTTTGCTGAGTGGCTAAAGATGTGTGAGGTCTAGCGTAATCATGATGAAAAACCACACCCCTTCTGTTGATTAATTCCGGCCGCTTTCTCTCAACTTCTTGCTTTAATCTCATCAGTTGTTCGCAGTAGCGTTCAGAATCGATGGTCCTGCCTGGTGGTAACAGCTCATAATGAATAATGCCCTTCCAATCCCACCACACACACAGCATCACCTTGTTGCGAGTAAACCCGGGTTTCGCCGCAGTCTGTGAAGCCTGACCGGCCTTTGACCACGACCTTTTTCGCACGTTCTTGTCGTACGTGATCCACTTTTCATCACCAGTTATCAGCTTCTTCTAAAATGGTTCGGTTTCATTACGTCGTAATAAAGAATCACAAATGAGTACACGGTTCATTAGGTTTCTTTCAGTGAGCTCGTGAGGTACCCAAATATCGAGCTTTTTTGTGTACCCAGTTTTTTTTTAAATGCGCCAAAACTGTTTTGTGGTCATTTCCCAGTTCTTCAGCTACGTCGTAAGTACTGATATGCCGATCTTGCTCCACTGTTTCAAAAATGGCATCCATTTTATCCATAATAGGGTGACCAGAGCGACGTGCATCTTTGACATCAAAATTTCCGGATTGAAAACGCTTAAACCAAATTTGTGCTATCCTCACAGACACTGCACTGGGTCCATAAACATCGCAATTTTTTTTCGCGGTTTGCGTTGCATTTTTACCTTTTTTGTAATAAAATTTTAAAATGTATCGAATTTCTTCATTAGATTCACTCATATTGACAGTACGAAAAACAAATGAAAATCACACATTTTCCTAATTTGAATTTGGAATTATGTTCTTTAAAATTTAAACTTTCAATGATACCAAAACCAGCCAGATACAAATAGTATAGCCAAAGAGATTTTATTTTAAGTTCATACATACTATAATGCGAAAAGAGTTTTTCCCCAACCTAATAAAATGCTAAGCTATCTCTTTCTGTATCACAAATTCCGTATTATCTATCGCAGTCGTAGTTGAAATCTATTATATATAAACTATAAATCCATCCATCGCAATCCATCCGTTATCATCATCTATCTATCAATAATCCTTCTAGTTTAAGCCCAGTTGCACAAGTTTTGTATCTTGCCAGTAACATAGTTCAATTAAAGGAACAATATAAATGTAATTGTTTTTTTTTAGCCACTTAGTATGAACGTAGCGTATGTTTCCTATAGAATATTATTGGCCTTCCGAAATTACATTTTTCACATCATATTGTATTATTTTTTGGAAATTGGTTGTTTTTCCTACTGCAGCGCAATGGAAAGCGCTCGAAGAAAAAAAATAATGATGATTTTCTTCAATTGATAGCAGCTTCATAGGATAACGACCCTACCATACTTGAATTTTCGATCGTTATAAACAGAAGGATTTTCTTGAAAAAAGATTAACACTTTAAATCCTATTTACACGATGAAAATTTCTTGCCTATGAGTTGCATCGGCTAAACACGGTTTAGAAGGTGTAGCTCTAGCAGTTAAATCGCACCGTATAAATCAGGCTTAATTGACTAAAAAATGCTCGTTCAGCCGTTTATTCTTGTGACGATAAAGGTTTATGTACACTTATTTATTCCTAACTTAGTAAACATAAGGTATTACCAAAACATACGTGTGTTTCTACATAACCTTTATCTATCAATAATTATCAGTAATCTTTATTTGTACGCACAGGTTACAACAGTGTGCAAAATGTTACAATTGTTATGTTATAGTATCTCTATGTTTGCCGTTTGGCGTACAAATACTGAGCGGTGATGGCCTAGTGGTAAGGGCCCCGACTTACGAGTTGTAGGTCGTGGGTTCGAACCCAGGCAGGCGCTTTACTTTGTATAAATATTTTCATCACCACTGCTCTTAAAACGGTGAAGGAACACATTGTGAGGAAACTGGCATGCCCTAGAACCAATAATTCGAAGACATGTGACATCTACCAACCCGCTATGGGCCCGCGTGGTGGATTACAGGCAGCCCACTCCCTCATGAAGAGACGAGACCTGTGTCCCACCAGTGGGAACAGGCTGATTAGATGGGAGGCTTTTGCCAATATTAAGTAAATTTATTTCATCATCCATTCATCATCATTCATTTAATTATTTTTTCTTTTTTTTTTAATTCAGTAGTGTCAAAATATAGTTTTTAAAATGTAATTTAATAAAAATGCATTAAGTAATGTCAATATTAAACAAAATGCGATAATGTAAATAATAAATACATATCGATGCTGCACGCTGGAAAGCGATTTTGTCGTATCTCGAAAAATGGCAAACGTTTTTTTTTTGGCATCATTTAAATCAGGAAAAATACTGTGTCAGACGGTCTGAGCAACGTTTCCCTACTATGTTTTTTTATAATACGACGTTGACTTTTTCTAAACTTTTTTAACAAAACTTACTTCAAAATGCTGTAAATACCTCAAAATCAACTAATTTTAAATGTTATAAAGATACAGCAGAATCGACGACCACACAAAAAACAACGACCATACAAAAACAATGTACTATCTTTGAATTTTAAAGCTATTTCGTTGTGCCATAAGTTACAATCACCAAGATACAGCAATATTCCTGCTTGAAATTGAAATACCAATTGTTGTAACTACTATAAAACTAAGACTAACTTTAGAATGCTATCATTAGTGGCATCTGATAAATTTCATTATAAGAAATACGTGTTCAAAAAATTACCTTTCTGATTCTGCTAGTTTACGAGTTATGAATTTTTTAAATAGTTTTTTGGCTCTGGTGTAAAGTTCAGCTTTTCGAGATACTACAAGATTGCTTTCTTGCGTCGATATATACATAATTATATATTAAATAGCTAGATATGACTACAAGTCAACCGCAGTCGTGATGTGTGGATGCATTAAGAACATTACCACATCAAAAGGCATTGCGCTGATTGATCCCATACCTGTCGCGCTAAGACGACAGAATATTACACAGTATGACTTGTTAAACGAGGGACTTACTCAAGGGAGTAATAAGAATGATAGTAATATTATGCTCTATTTCCTGTATTTAATTACTAGCTTTTGCCCGCGGCTTCGCCTGTGTGGATGTCGGAAAATATTCCACGGGAACGTCCTACCGGGAAATCCTTCCTTAAATAACCTGTCTACATTACAAAGGGAACCTCTGTGCAAAATTTCAGGTTTCTAGGTTCAAGGGTTTGGGCTGGGCGTTGATGAGTCAGTCAGTCAGGACTTCTCTTTTTATTTATAACTAGCTATTGCCCGCGGCTTCGCCCGCGTGAATGTCGGAAATTATCCCACGGGAACCTACTGCCGGGATGAAAAGTATCCTGTGTCTTAATCCAGGTTATAAACTATCTGTATACCAAATTTCATCCAAATCCGTTCAGCCGTTTTTGCGTGATTGAGTAACAAACATCCAAACATACAAACGTTCATATTTATAATATTAGTAGGATATTTAGGTACGTAGATTACACATAAACATTTTTTAAATCTTTTTTAAGGGTTTTATTAACTTCTAAAATCTTAATTACAATATACAAGTTAGCACTATTTACACTAGTTAGGTACTAAATTAAATGACTCACTAACTAACTATACAAATAAATATTACAAAAAGGACACACATATATAAATTATATTTTTAAATATTTGAATATGATAAATATAAAAAAACATTTAAAAATATAAAAAATAGTAGCCCACTGGTATCGGGAACAGGGTCCAAGCTCGGGTCAGGGCTCCAGACAGAGGAACCTCCTAACAATGCGAGCCGTGTCCAGAAGTACCGCTTTCTGAATCAAGCCCTTAATTCAGCTGCCCAGCGAGAGCCTCCTTAGGTGTTGGTCGAGGCTCTTGGCAATTAAAGGGACCGGAACGGATTTCGATTTGCTTTGTATGAATTCATATAGCACTGCGTCCACTATCGGTACCGCACGCATTTTCATTTCTTCATACAAACAAACTGAAATCCGTTGCGTGCCGTACGTGCGTTGCGGCCGGCGCGGAACAGTGGACGCTCAGTTTATGCCATCATTGGCTGATACGACGAATGATCGCTGAGTACACATTATTTTTTTTATTATTTATTTTAAATCATAATGTGGCATCACTGCCAACAAAAATTATTGAATGAACATCAATGAATTTTGAGTGATGGTGAACATCGCATTAAAATCCGATGCGAATTTTAGAAGAACAACGCACACACAGTCAGACACGAAAAGCGATTATGAACTGGGTGACTTTATAATCTATCGGTATTATTTCCGGTAGATTATAAACTGCCGGAAAAAAGTGAAATGCAACAAACCATTTATTGACGCATTATTTTTCGATAGTTTATAATCTCGTGGCTAACTAATAACAGCCGCACTGGTCGATCCATCAGGTTAAGCTACGCTTGCCGTGGTTGGTCAGTGGATGGGTGACCATCTTTTCTTAACGAGACTCCTCCGTGCCTCGGAAAGCACGTTAAGCCGTTGGTCCCGGCTGTCATTCAACAGTCATTTAACAGTCGTTACGAGTCGTCAGAAGCCCGATAGTCTGACAACCAGTCTTACCAAGGGGTATCGTATTACCCAGTTACTGGGTTGTGGAGGTCAGATAGGCAGTCGCTTCATGTAAAATACTGGTATTCAGCTGCATCTGGTTAGACTGGAAGCCGACCCCAACATAGTTGGGAAAAGGCTAGGCAGATTGATTGATTGAGTTCATAATTTATCCATTGAAAACCGACAAATTGTGAACTGGTATCGAAGTAGCTTGTGACGTAACGCAACTTGCACTAATACAAAATAGCCTGCGTAGCTGTGAGCAGCTTGGAAGTAACGGTTGGTCACAGTTCCAACCTAACTTAAGCCATTATTCACTCAGTTCACAATTTTTCGACAGTTTATAATCTAACGGGAATTATACTGACAGATTATAAACTAACGGTTCTCACAATCTTACGGTGACGTATTACAGATAGAGAAGAGTAATCCTACCTACTAAGTTTTGTGTTTAATTTATGTCCCTCGTTTTACCAGTCAGCCTTCACACATAAATAATAATAAACGTATGTGTGAAAGCATGATTGAACGGGGTCATTGACTCGTTGCATTGGCTGTAATGAGCACTAAGCATTAGCTCTGCATTGTTGAATATCACACTAATATTATAAAGGCGTGGAGCTCGTGGCTAAATAATAACAGCCGCACGGGTCGATCCATCAGGTTAAGCTACGCTTGCCGAGGTTGGTCCGTGGATGGGTGACCATCTTTACATACCGAGACTGCTCCGTGCCTCGGAAAGCACGTTAAGCCGTTGGTCCCGGCTGTCATTCGAGGATCTTTGACAGCCGTTACGGGTCATCAGAAGCCCGAAAGTCTGACAACCAGTCTTACCAAGGGGTACGTATTACCCAGTTACTGGGTTGTGGAGGTCAGATAGGCAGTCGCTCCATGTAAAATAATGGTATTCAGCTGCATCTGGTTAAACTGGAAGCTGACCCCAACATAGTTGACCCCAACAAGTTTGTGAGTGTGTGTGTTTGTATATTTGTTACTTCTTCACGCTCAAACGGCTGGAAAGTTGGTATGTATCTACATAAGCTATCTAGCTAATTATGGCCTGGATTAACACATAGGCTACTTTTGATCCCGCTCTATGCGGGTGTAACCGCGGGGCGTAGCTAGTGCATAGTAATTATATCAATTAGCCTGTAATGTTGCCACTGCTTGGCAACATTATAGGCAAACTTCAAAACATATTGTTATTTTCGCTCGTAGATAAAACTTGAAGGGTGTTATTTTATTGTAATGTTACAATTATATACCTGAGGAGCTCGTGGCTAAGTAACAACAGCTGCACGGGTCGATCCACCTTGCCGGGGTTGCTCCGTGGATGGGTGACCATCTTTACACATCGAGACTCCTCCATGCTTTGAAAAGCACGTTAAGCTGTTGGTCTCGGCTGTCATTCGTGGATCTTTAACAGTCGTTACAGGTCGTCAGAAGCCCGAAAGTCTGACAACCATCAGTCTTACCGAGGGGTATCGTAATACTTACCCAGTTAGTGTGGAGGCTAGTGTTATGTGAATATTGAATGCTTAGTTCTTAAACAATAAAGTTTTAATTATTTACTTATTTATTTACTGGGTTATAGAGGTCAGATAGGCAGTCGCTCCATGTAAAATACTGGTATTCAGCTGCATCCGGTTAGACTGGAAGCCGACCCCAACATAGTTGGGAAAAGGCTAGGAGATTGACTGACTTGGCAATACTGTAGCTTCCGACTCATGAAAGAATATTTTTAATCGTGTCTGCTGTTCCAAAGATTACCCCTAAGATACAAACTCACAAATTTTACCTCTTAATATACTCGTACTAGCTGACCCGCCAGACTTTGTCTTGTTAAAATTTAAATTTCGATTTTTGGCTGTTCCTTTGGGTTTTTCTCATTTTAATTTTTTCCTAAGCCACCCCAGTATTGACACGACAAAACAAAAAAAAGTGTGTGTCAGCTCCGACGCACGACGGGAGTTTACTCCTTAAGTACATGTACATTACACCCTACTTGTCTTTTACTAAAATAGATAGATTGACCACTACAATAAAGTCTGGCCGAAAATAAACAACACAAGTATACCACATCTACTAGTACATGATTTTAAAGTAAAAGGTGCGCAAGGTACGTCGTTGCGCAGAAAAATGTAACGCTTTTGAGTTAACGCTTGTATTCATTTCACTCCTAATAAATTTTTTTGGTATCGGGGGGCCTTCTAAGAAAATCGATTCTTAAGGAGTTAACTCCAAAAACGTTTCGAATCGGTCGAGACTCGAGCCATTTTCGAGTTTTTCAAGACTAATGCGCGGCAATTGGTTTTTATATAAATAGAGATGTATTATTAAGTACAGATTTCTTGATAATGGTGTACATATTAAAGAGTATTTTATGTATTTAATTTGAACTGATAAATATACTAACTAAGTTGTCTTTCCGCAGTCCATATTTTTTCGTTTTGCTAGTTAGAACCATTTTAAACAAGAGCTCAAAAGTAAAACTAGTGAAAAATGCTGACTGGGAAGCGGAACTTGGCAAAACTCCAGATTTTACCAGAAAGAACGTCGGGAATTATATCCACAGCTGAATAAAAACTCCTTTCTGTATCTATTTAACAAACAGAAAGTTTTACTTTCGATTGCGTAATTGCTGTTTGAATTTTAAATTAGGTAGGGTTAGAAAAATAAAGAAAAATATTCGTGTTTTTCCGGAAAAATTTAATTTAAGATGAAAGATTACTATTGAAAGGATTTTTTAAAGTATTCTTCCTTAGTTATTCATTTTTTTTTTTTCTTATTAAATGGGCCTCTGATTTGGCTTCACATGCCGTCAGAGAATTAATATGATATGATATGATATGATACCTCTCAGGGCACGGGTTTCCTCACGATGTTTTCCTCCGTCACCGTTTTTTTATTTAAGCAAGTGATAATAAATAATAATAATAAGTGTAAATATATGGAAGTGATTTTTTATTTTCTGCTTCTCAAATCAATCACACATTATTAAACACTAGCGACCCACCCCTGCTTCGCAGAGATAAAACGACTTGATAAAAAAATATCCGAGATTTCTTTATTATTTCTTTAGAATTATATAAATTTAATAGCCTTACACACATAAACCTTCCGAGAATAAATTCTCTCCATGATGGTGAAAACCTCGTCAAAATCCGTTACATAGTTTAAAAAAAAACAACGCGGTCACGTAGTAAGACACGAAAAGCAACTTTTTATAATACGTATAGATATATATTTGGAATAATAATAAATAAGGTAAGTTAATTTAAAAAAAAAACAAACCCCAAATGAGAAATTTAGATGTATAATGCAGCTGCTGATTTCTCCTTATTGCAACAAAATAATTGAAATAAATCAATTGATTCATTGCATAATAATGTTTTTTGCATCAGAAATTATATTTCCTTCAATAAGAATTATAATAAACTAGCTTCTGCCCGTGGCTTAAACCCGCGCGGATGTCGGACAATATCCAACGGGAACGTACTACCGGGAAATCCTTCCTTATTTCTTGTCTACATTAAACAGGGAACTTCTGTGCAAAATTTCAGCTTTCTAGGTTCAAGGGTTTGGGCTGGGCGTTGATGAGTCAGTCAGTCAGGACTTCTCTTTTTACTTACGAGTATATAGATATTATGGCAATAATATTGACTGAAGATTTTTTGTTTCAGCTGCAGACCTACAAATACTTTGATGATATCTACCTATTAATGAGATCCTATTAATGATATTAATATTTTAAAACAGCCTACACGAGGATGTCGCGGTGAGCAATCCCCTGTCACCTTGGATGGCTGTGTGTTAGAAGAAGTTCCAAATTTCAAATACCTAGGCAGCAGATTAAGATGCGATAATACCTTAGCATCGGAGATACCAGCCCGAATAGCAGGTGCTGCAGCGGCCTTCGGTAGGCTTAGACCTCGTGTTTGGAATTCACATGACCTTAAATTGCAAACAAAGATGTTAGTTTACAAAGCAATTGTACTGCCTACTTTGCTATATGCTGCAGAGACATGGTGCTGCTATAAAACAGACATCAAGAAACTAGACACCTTCCATCTGAAATGTCTAAGGTCCATTCTGCGGATCAAGTGGCAGGACCGGATTCCGAACACAGAGGTTTTGCGCCGTGCCGGTATGTCTGGAATAGAAGCGCTTATTATAAAACACCAACTAAGATGGAGTGGTCACGTCATACGCATGAACGACAACAGATTGCCGAAGGCAGTTTTCTATTCCGAACTGTCAAGCGGAAAGCGAAAGCAAGGCGGCCAATATCTACGCTATAAAGACGTGATCAAACGAAATCTCATGGCTTGTAATATACCAACTGAAAGCTGGGAGGGTCGCGCACAACTTAGACCGGAATGGCGACAAACTGTTCATAAGAGCGTGGAAAGTTTTGAAACCAGGCGTCTAGAAGATCTTGACGCAAAACGCCAAGTACGGAAAACGAAGCCAAAACCCTCCTACACTTACACTACCAACTCAGCTGGCCAGCTGTACTGTGCTTCTTGCAACCGAGTCTTTAAGAAGAAGTTCGGTTTTGCTAGCCACATCAGAGCTCACCGGAATAAAGACCCTGATTAAACATATAGGAGTCGCCATCGCCGGATACGGTGTGGACGACATGATGATGATGATGATGATTAATGAGATCACTCGAAATACCGCACAGGAATTGATGTCATAAATTATCGTCCAAACTTGCACCGAACTCACAATACCGAGTAATTTTTTTCTATTCCGCAACATAATCCGAACTACTTTCACCAGGTTGTTGTCTTCTTTGTCTAAATTTATAACGTTCTGCCAAAATAGACGGCTTTGGTTGCAAATGTTCTCGCATGACCTTCACAACCTCGGTGAAGGACATGTCCGCCGGTTTCCGTGGACTGCACAAATTCACTAGTAATTCATACGCCGTTTCACCCATGAACGCAATCAGCGTTGGTAATTTTAGTTCGTCCTTCACTGAATTCACCACAAAGTACATATCCAGCCTATCACAGTACGACTGCCAATTTCCGCTCTTCATTCGTCAAACTTCGCCATCCTCGTCGCCATTGTAAAATTCAAACAACGATGTAGTTCACAGAACAATATTTTATTGACTGGCTTGCGCGGTCGGCCTAACATATTAATTTAGAAATACCCTACATTACACCTATGAGTGGCCTCGAATTAATGTTCATATCAAGAGGGCTGTGATACAGGATCCAGACTTGGAAGATTTTGTGATTAGACTTTGGCATACGATTCGGTTAGTGTAACAGAAGTTGTTATAACTGATACCTACACCCTAATTCTGTAACACACTGTCGATCGGAATCTGAATCATTTTCAAGCAAATTGCTAATCTATAGCTTCATGTTCGAAAATGTTGTCTGCTCAACACCGTAAATAACGCAATGAATGTTGTTGAACTATCAAAACTTTTTTACAAAAAAATACAACCGACTTCCAAAAACAACACTACAAAGTGAAAAATAACTTTAATTTCGGAAGTCGGTGTCTAGTTAAATGTATTTTCGTTTTTTGCCACCGACTTCCGAAATTAAAGTTATTTTTCACTTTGTAGTGTTGTTTTTGGAAGTCGGTTGTATTTTTTTGTAAAAAAGTTTTTATTTTTCATTTTTTAGTTGTGTACCTACCCCACACAAATTCTAATACCACTATCTGCAAAACAAACTAGAACATCATCCATATAAAAGTGGGGAAAAAATACGTATTATTGAAGCTAACTCAAAAACTACCAAAGCAAAGTTAATCAATTTTATATGGGACCAACTGTAATGTATACACTCTCGAACAAAACAAAAAAAATCCAAATCTGTCCAGCCATCTTCGAGTAATCGGGGAACATAC
Source organism: Cosmia pyralina (assembly GCA_946251885.1). Taxonomy (NCBI): domain Eukaryota; kingdom Metazoa; phylum Arthropoda; class Insecta; order Lepidoptera; family Noctuidae; genus Cosmia; species Cosmia pyralina. The sequence goes on along the minus strand of OX276342.1, from coordinate 14,283,122 downwards.
ATAAAAAAAAAATAAAAAAAAAAAAAAGGTTCCGACGAATTGAGAACCTCCTCCTTTTTGAAGTCGGTTAAAAATGTCACCGATTCCGATCGATAGTGTGTTACGCAATTAGAGTGCTGTTTATTTCTGTAAATTGTTTAAAATAAACACTCTGACACGTAAAAAATTAATTATGTTTTAAAACTAGATGAGTTCGGTGTTTCCCAACCTACTACAACTACTCTTAGAAGAAATGCCGAAACAAACTCGAGAATCTCTTTTAAAGTCCAGAAGTAATCTTGGTCAGATCATGTTTGGACCATGCAGATGAGTGTCTGAGATGGTCTTTTGAGGAAAGAACAACACAGATTTGAGTTGACCTGTCCAGTCAGTGCACGCATTTGTCAGTAATCGTGTAGCTCAGCTCTGAACTTTAGGAGCTGAACGACTCGACAAAACTGTAGATTGTTTTTTAACCGACTTCAAAAAGGAGGAGGTTCTCAATTCGTCGGAACCTTTTTTTTATTTTTATTTATGTATGTTCCCCGATTACTCGAAGATGGCTGGACCGATTTGGATTTTTTTTTTGTTTTATTCGAGAGGACATCACAGTGGTCCCATATAAAATTGATTAACTTTGCTTCGGTAGTTTTTGAGTTAGCTTCAATAATACGTATTTTTTCCCCACTTTTATATGGATGATGTTCTAGTTTGTTTTGCAGATAGTGGTATTAGAATTCGTGTGGGGTAGGTACACAACTAAAAAGTGAAAAATAAAAACTTTTTTACAAAAAAATACAACCGACTTCCAAAAACAACACTACAAAGTGAAAAATAACTTTAATTTCGGAAGTCGGTGGCAAAAAACGAAAATACATTTAACTAGACACCGACTTCCGAAATTAAAGTTATTTTTCACTTTGTAGTGTTGTTTTTGGAAGTCGGTTGTATTTTTTTGTAAAAAAGTGTTTTTAATAATCTTAACAAATATTGTAAATCTATACTTGTATGTCTTGATTGTTACTTGTTAAGGCGAGTAGTGCTGTTATCAAGCGCCACCAATCAATCTGCATAGCCTTTCCCAACTATGTTGGGGTCGGCTTCCAGTCTATCCGGATGCAGCTGAATACCATTGTTTTACATGGATCGACTAGGCAGCCGCTCTGACCTCCACAACCCAGTAACTGGGTAATAAGATACCCCTTGGTAAGACTGGTTGTCAGACTTTCGGCCTTCTGACGACTCGTAACGACTGTCAAAGATCCACGAATGACAGCCGGGACGAAAAGCTTTATATGCTTTCCGAGGCACGGAGGAGTCTCGGTATGTAAAGATGTTCACTTATCCACTGACCTACCCCGGCAAGCGTAGCTTAAACTGATGGATCGACCTGTGCAGCTGTTATTACTTAGCCACGAGCTCGTCAAACAAGTGCCACCATTGAGAAAAAAATCATAAGTCTATAGGAGATATGGAACATTTTGAAATTTCCTATGCTCACATTTTTTGTCAGGTGTTGTACAATTTTGTGCATAAAAAAAAATACACTATACCTCCTAGGTTCCTTAGCAGTTAACGCTGAAAACGGCCGTTTTTGGGTATGTACTGGACCATACCTGGGCACCTTCTGGTCACGGAGATATTGAGGGTCAAAGTTCCAACTTTTTCTGTTTTTTTTTTTTTTTTACAGTATCAAGTTTCGTATGGTATGATAAATAAAAGTCTGAAATCGTCAACGCGTCTTGAGCAAGCGTGGTGATCAATGCTCGTGCCTTCTCTGTATGAGAAGAGACCTTGCCCTGCAGTGGGACACTCATCATCTGCCTAGCCTTTTCCCAACTATGTTGGGGTCGGCTTCCAGTCTAACCCGATGCAGCTGAATACCAATATTTTACATGGAGCGACTGCCTATCTGACCTCCACAACCCAGTTACTGGGTAATACAATACCCCTTGGTAAGACTGGTTGTCAGACTTTCGGGCTTCTGACAACCCGTAACGACTGTCAAAGATCCACGAATGACAGCCGGGACCAACGGCTTAACGTGCTTTCCGAGGCACGGAGGAGTTTCGGTATGTAAAGATGGTCACACATCCACGGACCAACCCCGGCAAGCGTAACTTAACCTGGTGGAACATTAATAGGCTGCTATTATTATATTACATGTTTTCACTGTCGTGATTTTCCACATGTTTTTAATCTGTTTCCCGGAATTCTTTCTTTTTCTCGTGGGTTTTCTTTATAGATAACTTACGTCTGCGCAGAATGTAAGGTTCTGTTACACTCTTGTCGACTAAAACCCCACGACATTATTTATGTCATCACACAGAATTTCAGATTATTAAAAATAAATATGCGCTAATACGGACAGGGTTTATGTAGGTCAGAAAGTGATGAAAAAACCGGCCAAGTGCGTGTCGGACCACGCACAATGAAGGGTTCCGTAGTTGAAAAGAATTTATCCCAAAAACAAACATAACATAATAATCTTAAAAAAAAAATTTTTATGTAATAAAATTACAACCTAACAATTTTCGGACTTTTTCCTTTACTCGTGCTGTGAGACCTTGCTTCTTGCCAAATTTCATGACTCTAGGTCAACGGGAAGTACCCTATAGGCTTTGATTTACTTGCGAGTATCAAATTATGTTGCTTAAATGGCCGTAGTTTTTTATTGCGTTGACTTCTAAGTCAACGCAAAAAAAAAACAGTTGGAGTTACCAAGGGACCATAGACTGACGAATTTGATATTAATTTCAGTTTGACACCTCGCTTTCCTGAGGAAAAGGGTCTGGACAGACTGACTGACAGACGGACACGAAGTGATCCTATAAGGGTTCCGTTTTTTCAATTTGAGGTTCGGAATCCTAAAAAGAGTGGGTAACATTGCTTTTAAGTTAAAACGAATGTAAATGATGGCCGCTGTTTATCTGATTACCACGAATTCATTTCCCGAGTCGGGTACCACGAATTCATTTTCCAGATAAAAATAGGTACTTCGTAGAAATATTCAAGCAAAAATAATTACTTAATTCATCGTTATAGCGGAATAAGCATAGATTTTTTGAAGAATTGATTGGAATAATTAAATATTGTATGTACTCACATATCGCCTTTTTTCTCGTGATTTTGTCCGTTCGAATATTTTAATTTTGGTTTATATTCTTTTGATTTGAGGAGCTCGTGGCTAAGTAATAACAGCCACACGGGTCGATCCACCAGGTTAAGCTACGCTTGCCGGGGTTGGTCAGTGGATGGGTGAACATATTTACATACCGAGACTCCTCCGTGCCTCGGAAAGCACGTTAAGCCGTTGGTCCCAGCTGTCATTCGTGGATCTTTGACAGTCGTTACGGGTCCTCAGAAGCCCGAAAGTCTGACAACCAGTCTTACCAGGGGGTATCGTATTACCCAGTAACTGGGTTGTGGAGGTCAGGTAGGCGACTGCCTACCTGACCATGACCATGTAAAATACTGGTATTCATCTGCATCTGGTTAGACTGGAAGCCGACCCCAACATAGTTGGGAAAAGGCTAGGCAGATTGCAGATTGATTTATTTTCTTTTTTTTCTTTATAGAGCCCGGAATTTTATATTTTACTCTGTAATTTCAACATAATCAGCCTATAACGTTCCCACTGCCGGGACTCAGGCCTCCTCTCGGTGAGAGGGAGTGGGCTTTAATCCACCACGCGGGCCCAGTGCGGGTTGGGGATGTGACATGTCTTCGAATTTTTGGTTCTAAGTTTTAGGACATACCGGTTCCCTCACGATGTTTTCCTTCACCGTTTTGAAATAAATCACACAAAATAATGTGCCTGTCTGGGTTCGAACCCACGACCTAAGACATGTAAATTGGGGCCATTACCACTGGGCCCCACTCCTCTCTGTAATTTCAACACTACATAAATAATAATAGGTCTCACAATTGTCTGGCTATCTCTGATACAGCTGCAAGCAGGATTCGAAATTATTAAGTAATTCTCTACCACAATATTACAGTTGCAAGCTAAAATGTATAACTTTGGCTTAGTTCCCAAATTGTTTTAGATAAGTTCAAATATCATGACAAGTTCAGTAGTCACTTTATTAGCGGAATTTAGTCTCTTGTCTACAGATAAGAGATTAAATTCCCGGTGTTATTTTAACAAAATTTAGTTATGGTGGATTCGCAGTGGCAGCCCGCAAAATTCAAATTTTATTGATTTTTTTGCGATTCAGGTCAGTGTCAGGTTGTATCTTGATCAAAATATGATTTGTAACTATAACAAAGATGTATTTACATAATTATAACCATAAAAATCATGAAAACATCTATCTACGTTATATTATTACATTTTCATGCCGTTTAGGGTTGAAACCCTTGGGCCGTGGGGTCCTAGTGCTCATAGTTTGTTTAACGAAATCTCCAAACGGCTGGTTGACACTTCCCGTGACCCAAGAGCTGGCTATTACCTTGGCCAGAGGCTTAGCATTGCCATACAACGTGGCAATGCCACCAGTCTCTTGGGTACTTTACCAGTCGACAGCGATGCGGAGGAATTTATCAACGCTATATTTTAGTTTTTTAATAGTTTTAGTTATGTTAGTATATAATTTTGTTATTTATATGTGTATTAATGAAATAAACTTACAGGTAATCTACTTTATATTAGGTCTTTACCTATGAAATTGCCGTTCTGCAGTACTGGCCATTTCAAATCAAAATAATTTTTGTTCGGCTAAGAATTCTAATTTCAAATTAATTTTATTTTAAAAACATTGATTTTTTTTTCCAAAAGTAGTCATTTGTTTATTGATTAGTGTTACATTTTCATCGCATTTCAATATTTTTCGTCATCATGGATACGTTAAAAATTCGAGTAATTATGGAATATGAGTACCGTCGTGGCAGCAACGCGGCACAAGCGGCACGCAACATCAACGACGTTTACGGAGCTAACACTACAAACCAACGCACCACTTGTTATTGGTTTGCTGGCTTCCGTTCTGGAAATTTCGACCTGAAAAATGAACCTCGCGGTCGTCCGAAGACTTTGGTCGACAATGACGAATTAAAGGCGATTGTGGAAGCTGATGATACACAATCTACGGCTGAATTAGCAGCAGCTTTCGACGTTAGCGTCAAAATAATATTGGCCCATTTGCGTCAAATTGGCAAGGTAAAAAAGCTTGACAAATGGGTGCCCCACGAACTCAATGATCGTCAGCGCGAAGTACGCGTCGAGACGTGCCTTGCACTGCTCAACAGACACACAAATGAAGGAATTTTGAACCGCATTGTTACCTGCGATGAAAAATGGATTCTGATTGATAACTGCAAGGGCTCAGCAAGTTGGTTGGATCCTGGTTCAGCACCTAAACAATGCCCTAAACGAAAACTTACCCCTAGAAAAGTGATGGTCACTGTTTGGTGGTCTAGCGCCGGTGTGATTCATCACAGCTTCTTACCAAACGGGGTGAGCATTACTTCAGATGTGTACTGTGAAGAACTGAACACAATGATGGAGAAGCTGGCACATCTCCAACCAGCATTGGTCAATCGCTCGTCTCCGTTGCTCCTGCACGACAACGCGCGACCTCATACTGCACAGCAGACGGTCTCCAAGTTGCAAGAACTGGGGTTGGAAGCTCTCCGTCATCCGCCCTACTCACCAGACCTTGCGCCTACAGACTACTACTTTTTCCAGAATTTGGATAACTTCTTGGCGGGAAAAAAATTCAATACCCGAGAGGCAGTACAAAATGCCTTTGAAGAATTTGTTGCCTCCCGTCCAGCTGATTTCTTTAAGAAGGGCATCAATAAACTGCCACTGCGTTGGCAAAGATGCATTGATTGTATGGGTGATTACTTCGATTAATACAAATAAAAAATGCATGAAAAAAATTCGTTTCAATTTTTTCATAGAAAATGGCAATTTCATAGGTAAAGACCTATTATTTGTTCTCTTTTATCTGATTTCGGAAATCAGATCGAAAGAGAACAAAATAAATCTAACTTTTTGTTATAGTCACGAATCATATTTAATCAAAATTCAACCTGACACTGACCTGCAAATTGCAAAAAACGCAAGAAAATTTGAATTTCGCGAGTGCTAAGCTTTAAATTATTTTCTTGTGAGGAAAATGTCGTCAGGAAAGTTTTGAGTATGAATCTGGATGGCTCTACAATAGGGGAAGACCAAAGAAACGATGGATGGACTCTGTGTGAAAGATGATATGGCTAGATAGGGAGTGACTATTATAGAAGTATGGAAGAAAAATACATGTTGCGCCAACCCTAAATAAATTGGGATAAGGGCAGGAAAATGATGATCATTTTCGGCGCTGCATATCTTCCTTCATTCTATAATGTTTGTAAAAATAGCCTTAACGAAGCCGAGAGTCACTTTTCTTCCCGTTATTATGATATTTTTTTATACTGGACTATACCTGCGCACCTTCTAGTTACAGATATATGGAGGGTCAAAGTTCCAACTTTAGCTCACTTTTTTTTACGAAAATAAGTTTTAAATTCACTTTAAATACTCTCACCATTCTTGTACCGTTGCATGTACCCTTAAACAAAATGTTATGCGTGCGTTACATTGCACTATACCCTAGACTGCGCATTTTCACACAAAATCCGTTTCATAATAAGTATTTTTGCAAAACGTTTCTTAGTTTAATGTATAGAGGGCGTATAATTCGTGATGGATCTTTTTACACCCTGTAATATGTCACCGTAAGATTGTGAGAACCGTTAGTTTGTAATCTATCGGTATTATTTCAGTTACATTATAAACTGTCAAAAAATTGTGAACTGGGTAAGGTTAGGTTAGAACTGTGACCAAGGGGAGCGCTACTTCAAAGTTGCTCACAGCTAGACAGGCTATTTAAGATTAGCGCAAGGTGCGTTACGTCACAAGCAAGTTTGAAACAAGGTCACAATTTGGCGGCTTCCCCTGGATATAATAAAAACTATCGAAAAATAATGCGTTATATTGTAAATGGTTTGTTGCAGTTCATAATTTTCCGTCTATTTTTTTATGTTATGGAAATAATACCGATAGATTATGATTATGATTTCATTTCATAATATTGTAATATGTATTATTGTGTAATGTATATTTCAAGTATAATACTTGTTTTTGCACCGCACCACACTTGGCAGCTCGAACACGTTGGTGACGGAAGTAACTGGTGCCTATAACACAGGAATCCTCCTAGTTTAAGCCCAGTTACACAAGTTTTGTATCTTGCCAGTAACTTATTTCAAATAAAGGCTTAATAAATGTAATAAGTTTAAGTCTTCGACAATTTATTTATTTTTTTATTTTTTTTGAAGTTCATAATTATGCATGCGGTGACATATGAGTATATTACTGGCCATTTTCTCATTAGTCAGGGTCCGTTCTGTTTGCCATCTTTCACAATCCAACCATCGATTCTTTCGTCTTCCTCTACTCCTCTCTAACCGTGCACATTTATACTTAAACCTTGTTACCTAACATGCATCATTTATCTCGGCCTTTAATTGACGAAAACGTCTGTTATTTTCTTTCAATTTAGTTTTAGATGCCTATTTTTTTTTATTAATCTTCGCTGTCCCACTCGCCTATTCAGAAAATTTTATTTAGTTTGGTTCGCCTTCTTCATGAAGCGGTTGAGAATCATGCTATTGAATACTTTATTGTTCTCCCTTTAATTTTGAGTTAGAATGGTAGGTGTTATAATTAGAGTAATTTTGCTCGTACATGCATTAGATTAGGGTTGCCAGATTAAAAAATCGAAATTCCGGAGTAAATTCCGGACATTTGAAGAAAATTCCTGACTTTCTTGTAAATATAATAATAATAGGTTGGGGAAAAAGTTTCTTCGCATTTTTTAAGAAAATTCAAAACATTTTTTAATATACATTATTTACATTTATCTAAAGTATGTAGGTACCATTTTGTTCGGTAACTTTCTGCCATCTTGTAGGTAGGGACATGATCCCATTGCTATAGAAATTTTGGGACTTGTGATCAAAATACCGCGACAAGTGGTTTTGGCAGTCCTCTCGTGATGTTAACCTGACACTGCCTAAAGAATCTGAAGAGACCGAAACAGGTGGAAATCTGAAGGTGCAAGGTCAGGACTATACGGCGGATGCATCAACACCTCCCAGCCAAACTCTCTTAATTTTTGCTGAGTGGCTAAAAATGTGTGAGGTCTAGCGTTATCATGATGAAAAACCACACCCCTTCTGTTGATTAATTCCGGCAGCTTTCTCTCAACTTCTTGCTTTAATCTCATCAGTTGTTCGCAGTAGAGTTCAGAATCGATGGTCCTGCCTGGTGGTAACAGCTCATAATCAATAATGCCTTTCCAATCCCACCACACACACAGCATCACCTTGTTGCGAGTGAACCCGGGTTTCGCCACAGTCTGTGAAGCCTGAACGGCCTTTGACCACGACCTTTTTCGCACGTTCTTGTCGCACGTGATCCACTTTTCATCTCCAGTTAGTAGCTTCTTCAAAAATGGTTCGGTTTTATTACGTCGTAATAAAGAATCACAAATGAGTACACGGTTCATTAGGTTTCTTTCAGTGAGCTCGTGAGGTACCCAAATATGGAGCTTTTTTGTGTACCTAGTTTTTTTCAAATGAGCCAAAACTGTTTTGTGGTCAATTCCCATTTCTTCAGCTACGTCGTAACTACTGATATGCCGATCTTGCTCCACTTGTTCAAAAATGGCATCCATTTTATCCGTAAAAGGGCGACCAGAGCGACGTGCATCTTTGACATCAAAATTTCCGGATTGAAAACGCTTAAACCAAATTTGTGCTGCTCTCACAGACACTGCACTTTTTTTTTTTTTTTTTTTTTTTTTTTTTTTTTTTTTTTTTTTTTGTGGATGGGAAATCATCAAATGACTTCTCCCGCTCTGGGCAGAGCGGGAGGGCGTGTCAGACTTTTACTGACTAAAACCCACCCATGTTCCTTCAGCTGCCCGTGCCAGGGCCACGGTATCTCTTTCGAACTACCCGCGACCCCGGCGGCATCGGCCCAATTGACCCCGTCACTGCTGACATCTCTTTGAGGCGCGCGTGGAACACAACGCGCCGTCGACCCGGGCCTGGTCCTTACCGGACGGCGAGCTGCCCATTACTCGTCGTCCGCAAGCCCGCGCCTACGGTGGCCGGGAATCGGCAATCGATTCCCGCCGCCCAGGGCGTCTCCTACGGCGGCTAGGGGCGCGAGGGCGCGGCTGTTGCCTCTCCCTCACGCGTTCCGCTTCCTCCTTCGCGAGCATTACTGCTTCGCAGAAGGAGGTGACGGCTTCCCATGCACTCTCGCTCCGCACCATGGCCTGGACCAGGTTTGGACGCGAGAGATCGCCGCCGCCGATCGCCTCCGTGAGAACACGGCGGTGCTCCGCCCAAGCCGGGCAGACCTCCACTGTATGCTCCACCGTGTCCTCCGGGCGATCCACACAATGGTGACACCCGGGCGTTTCCTCCCGCCTTATCCGAAACAGGAACCTCCCGAAACAACCGTGTCCGGTGAGGACCTGCGTCAGGCGGAAGGTGAGGACGCCGTGGCGCCTCTCCAACCACTCCTCAAAGAGGGGACTTATCGCCGCAATTGTGGCGTGCCCAGCGCTGGGTTGCGACAATCGCACTCTCCATGTCGCCATGAGATCCCGCCGGAGCTCTGTCCGCTGTACCGTGATTTCTCGCGGCAGCGGAGTTACGCCCCGGCGTTTCACCTCCTCGCGCCACTCCCACACGTGCGCGAGGACTTTTGCCTCCAGATCCCATGGCGGTAATCCGGCAAGGAGGCACGCCGCCTCACAGGAGACCGTGCGGTATCCCCGGACTAGCCGGATGGCCATGACCTTCTGGGACGCGTTCAACCGGCGGGCTGGTCGCAGCCTCAGGGAACGCGCCCACACCGGTGCCCCGTAAAGGGCCATGGACCGCACGACCCCCGCGTAAAGCCTCCGGCAGGAGGCGTTTGGACCCCCCAGATTGGGCAGGAGCCGCTTCAAGGCAGCCCCGGCCCGCTCCAGTCTGGGAGCCAAACGTCGGAAATGCTCCACGAAGTTCCACCGGCTGTCGAGGACGAGTCCCAGGTACTTCATCGTCGACTCGACTCCGATGTGAACCCCTCCTACCGTTATTTGGGAACCCGACGGTGGCGCGTTCCGAGGACCATGAAAACACATGACCTCGGACTTGTGCAGGGCCACCTCGAGTCCCAACTGCCGGATCCTCTCTACGATTGTCGCAACCCCGCGTGTCGCTAGTTCAGCCGCCGCCTGGTGCGACCTCCCCTGCGCCAGGACCAGCGTGTCGTCTGCGTAACATACAACGCTGACGCCGCTAGGGAGGTCGGCGCGCAGCACCCAGTCGTACCCGATATCCCACAGATGCACACTGCACTGGGTTCATAAACATCGCAAATTTTTTTTACGGCTTGCGTTGCATTTTTACCTTTTTTGTAGTAAAATTTTAAAATGTATCGAATTTCTTCATTAGATTCACTCATCTTGACAGTACGAAAAACAAATGAAAATCACACATTTTCCTAATTTGAATTTGGAATTATGTTCTTTAAAATTTAAACTTTCAATGATACCAAAACTAGCCAGATACAAATAGTATAGCCAAAGAAATTTTATTTTAAGTTCATACATACTATAATGCGAGGAGCTCGTGGCTAAGTAATAACAGCCGCTTGGGTCGATCGACCAGGTTAAGCTACGCTTGCCGGGGTTGGTCCGTGGATGGGTGACCATCTTTACATACCGAGACTCCTCCGTGCCTCGGAAAGCACGTTAAGCCGTTGGTCCCGGCAGTCATTCGTGGATCTTTGACAGTCGTTACGGGTCGTCAGAAGCCCGAAAGTCTGACAACCAGTCTTACCAAGGGGTATCGTATTACCCAGTTACTGGGTTGTGGAGGTCAGATAGGCAGTCGCTCCATGTAAAATAATGGTATTCAGCTGCATCCGGTAAGACTGGAAGCCGACCCCAACATAGTTGGGAAAAGGCTAGGCAGATGATGATGACATACTATAATGCGAAAAGACTGTTTCCCCAACCTAATATTAATGACATTAAGCATATTTTATGTGAATGAACGAAGCAAAGGGGTGTTGAAAGGGTTTTTTCCTTGATGGGAACCCAATGGTCAAAAGAAAGGAACAGACTTTCTGTAGACTCTGTCAAGTCGATTCTAAGTATTAACGCAGTATAATTTAAAAAAATTGAGTTGCGAAATGTTCTACAGAACTATTATTAAAGATTCGGAAGTGTTGAAGAACATTTTGGGAGCACTGAATATCAGTAAAATTATTAAAATGAATAAATACCTACATATAATATTGATTGTTACCTTAATTTGAAATAAAAATATTTGATTTATATTTTTTTTATTTCACACTAATTAAATTGTAGAAATTCCGAACGGCATAGGATTCCCTCCGCGTTCCGGACAAAGACCTATATTACCGGACATGTCCGGAAAATTCTGGACGTATGGCAACCCTATATTAGATTCAGTTTATTTATTTAGGGACTTTTTTCATTTTATTTTGAAAGTATCATAATAATATTAAATTATGTTTTGTTGTAAAGCTTAACCTTTTATTTCAAGTCCCTACCTACTCCTTTGTTCCTATAACTAATTAGAAAATAATTTGGATTGTTTTTTTTTTGCAGAGAGGCTCAACATTTTATTAAAAGTTTTTCTTGAAGATGAAACTCTTATGATACAGAATTTGGTCGTGGTACGTAGTGCTAACTTCATGTAGGATTTGATAAATAAACCCTTTGTCGGCTTTATGGGTTTATGGACTCTGACGCGAGTATTTGCGAATCTGTTAGTAGGCGGAGGTGCGACAGCTTGGGACAAAATTCCACAATTTCACATTAAATAAGTATAAAATGGAAAAATGGAAGAGGAATAAACTGATAAGTATTATGTGTCCCTTTTTTTTCTACTTATATTATTTTTAAAATGTTGTTTAATATTAATATTAATATTATCTGATAATAGCAGCTTCTGCAAATAATATTTATTTTATCAAATTAATCGTTTTAAACAAGGTCAAATTGATTAATAATTTTATGTTTCCTTTAAAAACTGTTTATTTTGGTTTACTTTTAATGAAGATAAAATATAAAAAGTTAGTATTTAAGTTAAGTACCTAAGTATAATTCTTAATGTTAGTCACGTTATTACATAATTATCTACTAGGTAGCTACTCTATTAGCTGGTAGATAAAATTAAGTAAGTTCATATAGAAAATATTGCTTTTTATTTAATAAAAATATTTTGAAAATTGTGATGATAAACCCGTGTAACAATTAAAAGTTTGACTGCATTTTCCATAACTTCATCAAACTGTAGAACTTGCATAAAAACTAAAAATATTTAAAGCATTCTAAAACTTAATTTTGGCATTTCATTTTGTTAATATTTTAATTTTACAGAACACATAATTGTCTACGTCATCCTGACAGGTTTCACACTGCAATTAATTATTACGCGCAAAAGACGACACGAGAATATTATCAACGACCTAAACTGTATCTATGAAACAAAACACTTACCTCAAACAAAATCTTCACCAATCACTCATAACATAATACACACGAAAGTAAAATAAAAAATGGCCACACACAAGACAGTAATCACTATACTAACGACGTAAAGTTTTCCGCGATCACCGACGAGCGACAAAACCTCGCCCCCATACGTCCTTACTCGCGAAAGCTCGCGGTCAACTGACTGTATTCCTCGCCTGCCAGTCTCCACTTTCATGAAATGAACTGAAACTCTCATTACCATCACACAATGACGTATACAACCTTATTCCTCACGCTAAATTGAGTTCTACAGTGGAAAGATAAGATACAAAATGGTGTAGCAAAAAAATTGTTTTCAAAGTCCTCGGCTGTTTGTTTGGGAGGGTCGCAAGGCGGGAATGAGTGTGTCGAAAAAAAAATAAGCCAACCACGTCTCAGTGAGTTAAGGCTTCAGGGGCGGGTTTCCACTGAATATCTTTAATTAAAAGCCCAACTTTCCTTGGTTCGGCGTTGTAATGAATTGAAGTTTGCAGGAGAAAAATTCTGAGTGATAGTAGGATGTGACTATCCACCTTAATAGGAAAAGCTACAGTAATTTTGAGGGAACATGATGAGAGGAAAATTAATTAACAGAGAGTAGATTTTGCGATGCAAGGCTTTGAAATACACTCCGCTGTTTATACGAGAAATTATGTTGAATATTATGGACGTTTTGATCTAACTTGCTGGATAAAATATAAACAGTAAATAGTGAGGTACGTGGTCATATTATATGTGATTTCAGTGGCTCTTTTGAATTTACGCTCCGCTGGCGGTGTTGAAAATCCAGATTATTAATTTTGCTTGAATATGTGGGAAATTAATATTATGTAAGTCAGCTATATTTCGAGTGTACCTACGTTTATTTCATAAACGATTTCATTTGTATCTCAAGTTAACATACCTATAATAATATAAATTAAGATAAAATGTTATGTAACTTGAAATAAATAAATAATATGTATTGTTATCAAGCCATTTTTAAGCAATAACCTTGCAGGTGCTTATAGCAAGTTTAAAAAAAAATAAAGATCAATAGTTAAGTAGTAGAGTAAAATTAATAATATAATATTATTAATAACATAGTTTAGTTTCAAAAATAGTTTTCGCTTTACGGACAACATCATTATATTATTAAACTATAATTTTACTAATTTAACTACCATAAACATAATCAATATTTTTGTTATAATTAAGTACCACCCAGTATTTTTAAAATAACCTCTCACACTCATACCCTTTCACCTTCCGTGATAGCATTATTGATATCTTTATTTTTTTAATGCAAGTATCCACTATTTTGAATTTTGATTTCTAATTGTATTTTATTTTATGTTTTCAGAAGTATTTTTTTTTTAATGTTAATTACGTTGTAGTTTTGTGACGAATGCTGTTTACACCTATATTAGACATACATACCAGTACTTTTATCATCATAATTACTGTTTTTTTTTTTATATGCACTGTACCAAATAAATAAACAAAGTAAAAAATGACTGGGCAAAACAATGGCTAAAGTAGTATCAAAAACTCAGGTCATCTAAGCTTCAGCAAAAAAACCAAGAGCAAAAATGCTTTTATTTTGATTACCACCAACTTTATCTGAAATCAATCTTCTCAAATCAGATTTTGATGTGTTCAAAGGCTGAAACAAGAATGGGCAACCATCTCTTTCTTTTGTAGGCGTGGTTTAAATCTCGCGCATGCCCAGATGCCTCAATCTTAAGAATAAGATTCTTGATTTTTTGCCTCTAGTACGATAATACATTAGATATATACAAAAGTTGTATATACTTTATATGTATCTCGTGTGCCCTAAAGAATGTATAAGTTTCGTGCCTTTCAAGACGTATCTTTGGGTTTCTTTGAAGGTTCTTATTGTTTGATTTTGAGGTGGATGTGTAAGTATTACACAAGTCTAATCACGCAAATAGAATAATACCTTTTGTCTCCGGCTTCACCCACGTGGAGGTTGGACATTATCCCATGAGAACGTAACACCGGGATAAAAAAGTATCCTTTATATCCTAAACCAGGTCCAGGTCTATCCTTGGGCCAAATTTCATCCAAATCCGTTCAGACAGAGTAGGCAGTCGCTTCATGTAACAAACTGGTGTTCAGCTGCATTCTGTTAGGCTCGAACGACCTAAAAGATAATGATAAAGCTTACGCCTTCTTCCTATTGGAGTAGGCAAAATCTACAGAACGCCATCTGCTACGATGATCCTTAGTGCTCATATACACGAGAGGCACGTTGCAGTCGACGCGTCGAGGACTGCCGCCGACGAGTTGATGGCTGCAGTTGCCTCTGCTGCAGTTGGCAACGTGCCCTCGTGTATATGAGCACTTACAAACTGGGAAGAAGGCATGAGTTTATGTATGTATGTATGACTAGCTTTTGCCAGCGGCTTCGTCCGCGTGGATGTCGGAAAATACACCACGGGAACGTACTACCGGGAATTCCTTCCTTATTCCTTGTCTACGTTATAAAGGGAGGTTCCCTTGTGCAAAATTTCAGCTTTCTAGGTCTATGGGTTTGGGCTGGCCGTTGATGAGTCAGTCAATCAGTCAGTCAGGACTTCTCTTTTTATTTATGATGATCATTCTGACGTCAGTTGACCAATCACGAAGCAGCTACATGTGTTAAAAACAAACATTTTATCATTATAGATACTCATTTATCTTTGCATAATTATTATTTTATCCAGTCTTATCACGTATGAGGTCAAGGGTTGGTCTAAATATACAGACAACTTACTTACACGCGCACCTAATCAAACAGTAAACATCTTTGAAGGGGACAGGCGAAATCTATGTCTACCCTATACTTATTATACTCGTAAATTAAAGTCGCCTTTTGTGTATGTCTGTGTGACTGAGTTGTTCTTTCTAAACTACGCAATGGATTTTGATTTCGGTTTCCACTATCATTAAAGCCGGATTTACATTTGTTATTCTTTCTTCGTTGAGGAGCTCGTGGCTAAGTAATAACAGCCGCACGGGTCGATCCATCAGGTTAAGCTACGCTTGCCGGGGTTGGTCAGTGGATGGGTGACCATCTTTACATACCGATACTCCTCCGTGCCTCGGAAAGCACGTTAAGCCGTTGGTCCCGGCTGTCATTCGTGGATCTTTGACAGTCGTTACGGGTCGTCAGAAGCCCGAAAGTCTGACAAGCAGTCTTACCAAGGGGTATCGTATTACCTAGTTACTGGGTTGTGGAGGTCAGATAGGCAGTCGCTCCATGTAAAATAATGGTATTCAGCTGCATCCAGTTAGACTGGAAGCCGACCCCAACATAGTTGGGAAAAGGCTAGGCAGATTGATTCTTTCTTCGTTGCTTCGTTGTTCTCAGGTCATCCAAGACCAACCGCCGATGGTAAGAATACAGAATCAAGGAATACAGGGTGAAATTGAATTCATGGGCAATATTGTAAGGGGTCATTTTACTCATCATTAGGAACAACTTTTGCTATGGGAACAATCCTGAAATCGCGAAAAAAATTCAGCTGTTCCTTACATTTTGACGAGTTATGCGAGCATAATGTATGGAACAGCTGATTTTTTTTTCGCGATTCAGGTTTTTCCATAGTAAAAGTTGTTCATATGATGAGTACAATGACCCCTTAAAATATTGCCCATAAATTCAATTGCACCCTGTAGAATCAAGTTCTTCTAACTGAACAGACAGCAGTGCTGCTGGGGAGTTTGTTGCGCCACTTCTTCTTCCCAGCTAAAGCACTAGGAAGTGGTGAAGGGCGGGCGTTTTGTAGGACTGTCTTATGTAATTTTAACGTTCGAAAAGTGTTGATTCTCAGCCTAGTTTGAACAAATGACTTTTGATTTTGATTTTTGATAGTTGTGGGAAAAACATGACCCACCACCACCCAATTTCGTCCTGCCCCGGGAGCACCCTGCCACCAGGACGTGACCTGCAGTAAGTCTATAAGGAAAACAATCAATTGATTGCGGATCCAAGTAGACCGCTGCAAGCACAATCTAGCAAAATGGAGGATTATTGATCCAAACGACACCCAGAGCGAATGCGGTGCTCCTGACCAAACCATACCCCATACGTTGGAGTGTACAAAGAATCCATACCCCTGCACTTCTGAGGAGCTAACGTTTAAGTTTAGCGTGCCGACCTACTGGGCCCAACTCAATCAATCTGCCTAGCCTTTTCCCAACATGTTGGGGTCGGCTTCCAGTCTAACCGGATGCATCTGAATACCAGTATTTTGCATGGAGCGACTGCCTTCAGATAGCTTCAGATTGAATAAATGTATGTTACGCAGTTAGGGCACAGGACAGTGATGTTTTAGTTTTGATAGAACGTAATATTGTCAACTGGCATTTCCGGAACCAAACTTCCTGGCATCTAGTGATGCCAGGAAATTTAACATAATAACATAAAAAAAAATGTTTTTTTTTTTATGTTATTGGATGGCAAACCAGCCAACGGTCACCTGTCAGTCTATTCTGTGCAAGTCTTAACGTGAAAACTTAGCTGAAGTGAACTGTCACACCACCTGATGCATTTAGGGAGGGATTGACACTATTGACAGCTCACTTAATCTTATGCCTAGTTTATACAGTGTGAACTAGCGTGCGAGTGCATACCAAAAGCTGCAGTGCAGCAACTCGTACTGTATAAACAGCCAAGGCAAGCCAAGCTAATGACATGCGAGTACACAGTACGAGCAGCTGTCTAGTCAGCAGCTCGCACTGTGTAAACAGCCAAGGTAAGCCGAGCTACTGACATGCGAGTACATAGTGCGAGCAAAAAAATTTTAACAAACTATATTTTTAAAAAAATGTTTGCATTATTTATGCAACCCGCATAACATGTTTCAATATATTTTTTTAACAAAAATAGTCAAAAAACAAAAAAAAGTCCAATTCTTTTTTTTACACCAGACATTTTTCATTGATTTTCTGAAACTTTCCCATTTGGTCTGAGCTGGGTTTTTACAATCATGCATTATTCTATGGACATCTGCAATGCCACAGCACCGTAGATACGTTGCCATCGCGGAAACAAAACAAGTCTGTTTTTTCATCAGCACCCATAAAAATGGAACACAGCAACGCAAGCAACGTTGTAGTATTCCATTTTGACGGCAGAAAAAGATAGGGTGGTACTACGTACCGTTCACAGTCCTACCAACTTATCTGTGAACTGAAAGAGGACGCCACCGTCGATGCGTCGACACAATCGAATGACATGCGTCGGCACAATCGAAGACATTTCAACATGACGGCCGTAGTTCCAATTTTCGCCATTTCACAGATAAGTTGGTAGGAGTGTAGGGGCCTATTTAATAAAATCAACAAGTGACAGGTGACAATCTGACAATTCGACAATTTGACAAGTTTCTTTCATAAATTTTCTGCTTTTTAAGCGGCTCCAATCGTGAAAATGTGTAAATTTTGTCGATTTTTGACGTCGGTTGTATATTAAATAGGGAGTTGGACGAGCTCAGTCACATGAAGCTCTACGAATACTTACTGTATTCGAAGATAAGGCCACCTCTATGAAATTCAGCTTTCTGATTGTTATAGATAGGTTTAGGGTCTGTGTCCACCAAACTGGAGAGGAGAGATAGAATTTACCTTCTAAAAAATTTACTCACCTTTTTTTGTTCAATTTTTTTTTACTTTAAAGGTCATTTAAAGAAAATTGGAAGATTTTTTTTACTACATTAATAACTTGTTGCGCCCACCAATCTCTTTCATTAAGGTGAAAGCGTAAGGGTAGCCCGCGAAATTCGAATTTTCTTACGTATTTTTCAATTTGCAGGTCAGTATCGGGTTGTGTGTTGATTTGAATAATTATTCGCGCCCATAAACAATCTATATTTATATAATTATAATCATTAAAATTATCAGTACAACTCTCATTAATCCTATTGAATGACAATTTCATGAAACTTTTTAAACTTTCGCGATTTGCACACATTATACACAAAATCAAAAACGGGTCTTCTCGCGAAAATATCGCGAGAAGACCCGTTTTTGGTTTTGTGTATAATTTCATGAAATCTTGACATTTGAAGATTATACTAACTTAAGGAGTTGTATTACTGATTCCAATGATTATAATTCCGTGAATACTCGTACATATTTATTACGGCCGCGAATCATACTTTAATCAACGATACACCCAGACACTGAGCTGCAAATTGCAAAAATCGTAAGAAAATTTTAATTTCGCGGGCTACCTTTGGGTAATTATTCTGGCTGTTATTAGGTATTTACCTATGAAATTGCCGTTCTGCAGTACTGGCCATTTCAAATCAAAATAATTTTTGTTTGGCTAAGAATTCTAATTTCAAATTAATTTTATTTTAAAAACATGGATTTTTTTTTTCAAAAGTAGTCATTTGTTTATTGATTAGTGTTACATTTTCATCGCATTTCAATCTTTTTCGTCATCATGGATACGTTAAAAATTCGAGTAATTATGAAATATGTGAACCGTCGTGGCAGCAACGCGGCACAAGCGGCACGCAACATCAACGACGTTTACGGAGCTAATACTACAAACCAACGCAACACTTGTTATTGGTTTGCTCGCTTCCGTTCTGGAAATTTCGACCTGAAAAATGAACCTCGCGGTCGTCCGAAGACTTTGGTCGACAATTTCGAATTAAAGGCGATTGTGGAAGCTGATGATACACAATCTACGGCTGAATTAGCAGCAGCTTTCGACGTTAGCGTCAAAACAATATTGGTCCATTTGCGTCAAATTGACAAGGTAAAAAAGCTTGACAAATGGGTGCCCCACGAACTCAATGATCGCCAGCGCGAAGTACGCGTCGAGACGTGCCTTGCACTGCTCAACAGACACACAAATGAAGGAATTTTGAACCGCATTGTTACCTGCGATGAAAAATGGATTCTGTTTGATAACCGCAAGCGCTCAGCAAGTTGGTTGGATCCTGGTTCAGCACCTAAACAATGCCCTAAACGAAAACTTACCCCTAGAAAAGTGATGGTCACTGTTTGGTGGTCTAGCGCCGGTGTGATTCATCACAGCTTCTTACCAAACGGGGTGAGCATTACTTCAGATATGTACTGTGAAGAACTGAACACAATGATGGAGAAGCTGGCACATCTCCAACCAGCATTGGTCGATCGCTCGTCTCCGCTGCTCCTGCACGACAACGCGCGACCTCATACTGCACAGCAGACGGTCTCCAAGTTGCAAGAACTGGGGTTGGAAGCTCTCCGTCATTTGCCCTACTCACCAGACCTTGCGCCTACAGACTACTACTTTTTCCAGAATTTGGATAACTTCTTGGCGGGAAAAAAATTCAATACCCGAGAGGCAGTACATAATGCCTTTGAAGAATTTGTTGCCTCCCGTCCAGCTGATTTCTTTAAGAAGGGCATCAATAAACTGCCACTGCGTTGGCAAAGATGCATTGATTGCATGGGTGATTACTTCGATTAATACAAATAAAAAATGCATGAAAAAATTCGTTTAAATTTTTTCATACAAAACGGCAATTTCATAGGTAAAGACCTATTATAATTATCTTAAGTGACCGTCTCGTCTTTAAGTCCCTGTTAAGTACTTAGCTTAGTGATTATGAATTTCACTGATTGACGGTGAAAGAAAAGTACTGGAAGTAATTCTGAAATTATTCCTCATCTACCTAGGCTTTTCCCAACTATGTTGGGATCAGCTTCCAGTCTAACCGGATGCTGCTGAATACCTGTATTTTACATGGAGCGATTGCCTATCTGACCTCCACAACCCAGTAACTGGTTAACATACGATACCCCTTGGTAAGACTGGTTGTCAGACTTTCGGGCTTCTGACGACCCGTAACGACTGTCAAAGATCCACGAATGACAGACGGGACTAACGGCTTAACATGCTTTCCGAGACACGGAGGGTTCTCGGTATGTAAAGATGGTCACCCATCCACGGACCAACCCCGGCAAGTGTAGCTTAACCTGATCGATCGACCCGTGCAGCTGTTAATACTTAGCCACGAGCCCCTCTTCTGAGCTTATTAATTAAATAAAATTAAATAGAACAAGTTTTGATTAGTGATCCATTATCTTTATATGATTGTATAAAGAAAATGGATAACTAATCAAAACTTGTTCTTCTCTGTATTACAAGAAGTCTTTGCCTTGCAACAGTGGGACTATTACAGTTACAGGTCGATATTATTTTTCTTATGAATATTGACGGTAGTTGTGAAAACCCTCATTTGCTGTTGTATAGTGCCTATCTAGACATTGAGCTCTAGGATCCTCAATGACTGGTTAAGCACTATCTGCCAGATAAATTAAAAATTAAACAACCTTATACATATAAATCATCTGTCAAGTAGAGCTTAGACGAAGGTGATGAAACAGGCCTTAATTCAACGTAAAAAATTTGTAGCTGTCTACGGCGTAGCCCTTGATGGCGTAGCACTTGGCGATGCGTAGCACTCAAAGGCCTACGCGTTGCGCCCGACGCCCGTCGTTTCTTTCATCCTCGTGTTAATTTTTATGTGACATCTGTAATATAAAGAATAAATTACGTACATTTTTTGTTAGTAAAATATTAACATAGATTCTTAGATATTTTTTTTCAGAGGTAGTGCAATGTTAGATACCTGTACTAGAATAAACTTGTATCACAGGAGCAGAAGCTGAAACAGTATGGTAATTGTAAGACGGTAAAATTACTTTTAATGAAGTCGTGAACTTGTAACGAAATGACATTAATTAATTAAGTAACCCCTAGTTAACGAGTTTACTTACTCGTAAATACTATTTAGGTATACACGGCTACACATCAAGCTAACCATTTCCAGTTTACACTGACCTCTCATTGTGAGGAAATTCATACAATGCGAGATCAGCTTATACTGGAAATGTATAGCTTGATCTGTAGCCGTGCGTACATTAAAGAATATAAGATATCATAATATTAGACAATGCTTAAATTCAGTCAAAATCATCATCATCTGCCTAGCCTTTTCCCAACTTTGTTGGGGTTGGCTTCCAGTCTAACCGGATGCAGCTGAATACCAGTATGCATGGAGCGACTGCCTATCTGACCTCCACAACCCAGTTACTGGGTAATACGATACCCCTTGGTAAGACTGGTTGTCAGACATTCAAGCTTCTGACGACCCATAACGACTGACAAAGATCCAAGAATGACAGCCGAGACCAACAGCTTAATGTGTTTTCCGAGGCACGAAGGAGTTTCGGTATGTAAAGATGTTCACCCATCCACGGACCAACCCCAGCAAGCGTAGTAAATTCAATAAACAATAATGGTCAATTAAACAGTACTAACTAAATAATGGTAGCATTAATAAGTGACAATTAAAAGTGCTATTGGTACTTTGTGGATGCTGTCAGAGTGCTATCAGATCATTACATTATTAAAATATTAAAACTAATAGGCATTTTATTTTTATTGTTCCCTTCCAAATAAACGAACAACAAACTCAAGGTACTCAATTATTATTTTCTTCGCATAGCAAAGTATTTCTCTAGCTTAGTTACCACAATGAATGTTGACCTTATTATTTACGTGGAGAATCTAAATCTCCAGTCAGTCGTTAAAATGGTGCCAAAATACGTTTGTGGTCTGACTACTGTATGCCTTCAACTATTTAATGCTACAGACACAAGAAAATGTCACAATTTCGAAAACAAAAGAAGCATACAAAACTCTCCTATCTCACACCAATACAGGAAGTACGAATCCAAAAGAATTCTCAGTGTATTTCGTTAGACGTAAACGTGACACGTCCGCTCATCGCGAAGTGCGGTCACGGACTGACGCGTTCCTGCACAATTCCGCCGCGACACGCTAGGTGGCGCTGTCAATTTGTGCTGCCGAGACGTTTTGGCGCCCAACATGGAACACGAAGTTTTATTGTGTATATTATGCAAATGTATCTTGAATACGTTTGACGGTCACGTCTGGTGCAACTGAATGTGTACGGTATATTTTATTACGATATTTCTTGCAAAAATGTGTGTAATCTTTCATATACTCGTAGGTATCTTTATTTAAAAGCTATTAGATAATACTTTACCCGAATTTTAATAAATAATAATAAAATATTTATTTGCGTAAAACATGGTATACATTGGTGTTAGATACAAAATATGGCACAAACATGTTTAGCTAAGATAAGACAAAGCATGCAAAATTTTAAAGTCGCATGCAGGTAAGGATGCATCAACAATTAAATATTAAGAACATCAACATTTTATCAACATCTATAAAAACTATTATTAAATAATTAAAAATATACACAAATAAATTCTTTTCTCCACGAGACGCTATATGGCGCGGTCAATTTGTGTTGTCGAGACGGTTTGGCGCCCAACACGAGACATGAATTTTAATTGTGTCTATCAGGCCAATGCATCTTGAATACGCTTGGTGCATGAATATTTAATTACAATATCGAAAGTGAAAATATGTATAATCTTTCTTATTAAGTAATCTAAGACTTTTAGATACTTTAACCAAAATTATATTGACTCTTCCAGATTTATTTTCTTTATTAGACAGACTTATAATATGTACACACAAATTGGTTCTAATTGCAACGAGCCTTATTGGATTTCAATAAAAACACCAAACTGTACTATTAGAACCTAACCGACACTAATCAATAAAAGTTCACCCAAAACCGTATCAAAGTCACAAAGATATAAAACTACGAGCAATACAGCGTTTAGCATCAAAGGTCTTCCCTGGGGAGCCGCGGTTAGCCGGCGATTAAAGCCGAAAGCCGAAAGCCTGCAACCATTTGATGTATTCATCCCCCTGAAGCTGCGAAGTGAGATAAAAGTACGGGGTTAATACACCCCCGGGATCGACGAGTAAGTGATTCGGCGTTCGATTTTAAAATTTATTTTCAAAAGTGTTTCAATTTTGTAAATGTAGTTTTATTTCGATTAGTTTCCGTTTTTGGCAAAATGCGGGTTAGGCAAATGGGTTAGGGGGTTTTTAGCAAAATGTTGTGGACTAAGTTTTGTAAGGCGTTATAGAGGCAATGTGTCGCTGTGCTGTGGGTAAGCCTAATCTAGCCTAATCGAGCTAAGTGGAAGCTTCCACTTAGCTCGATGCTGCGCTATGGGCTAGCCTTCTTGTCATAATCACGATGTGCTGCTGCCGACTATTTCTTTACTGTGCTCGTGATTTTAGATCAGTTTTATTTTTCTTTATTATTTGAGTAAACTTATCTTATTATATGCACGTGTTTCCGTGACAAATAAACCTATTTTTCTTTCTCTCTCTCTTTCCTATATGAATACTTATTTAGAATAATAGAAAGACGTCTAAGATTCTCATTCGGAACAGTTCGGAACACTGTTTAAACTCGGTCTCGATTTCAAAACTAAGTAGGTCTGTTTTGAAGACAATCTATCTATCTATCTTTAAACAAATAAAAATGAATGGCTAAATATGTTGCTAAGCGTAAAACTCGATAACAGTTGAGCACGATTTTTTTTTCGAATATTCGTGAAGTCTGAGTAAGGTTCTTATGAAGAGAAAAATTGGAAAAGATGCCGGGAAAATTGGAAAATTCGGGAAATTTGAAAGTGCATTTTCTATGGTAATTTTGTATGAAAAAGGACAGGAAACGTTATTTTTTATAGTTTTTAGGGTTCCGTACCTCAAAAGGATAAAACGGAACCCTTATAGTATCACTCGTGTGTCTGTCTGGCTGTCTGTCTGTCTGTCTGTCTGTCGTCTGTCTGTCTGTCTGTCCGTCTGTCACAGCCAATTTGCTCCGAATCTAATGGACCGATTAAGTTGAAATTTGGTACACATATGAATTTCTATGACCCAAAGACGGACAGGTAAAGTAAATAAATGAATTTTGAATATGGGGGTCACTTTTGGGGGGCAAATAAAAAAATTAAAAAAAGAAAGTTTTGCAAACTATACCGTGTTACATATCAAATGAAAGGACCTACTATGAGGGTCTCAAATATATTATTTTCATAATTTTAAAATATTTTTTTTTAAAGTTATTTAAGAAAATAGAAGAAAATTGACCATTACCCCCCCCCCCCCCCCCCCCCCCCTCCCTTATCTCCGAAACTACTGAGCCTAAAACTTTAAAAAAAATATAGAAAATAGATCTTTATCTGTAGATTACAGGAAATCCTATAAGAAGTCTGTGGTCTTAAAATAACATGGTAAATCTCTCAATATTGTGAGTACAAACTTACATTTACAATTGGAATGTACGGAAAAACATGTTTTTCAACCACAATGTTAAGTTTGTTCTTGGAATAATTCATCCCAACTACGGAACCCTTCATTGTGCGTGGTCCGACACGCACTTGGCCGGTTTTTTTCTTTTTCTTTCTACTTTTCTTTTTCTTTCCTTTTAACTTTTTTGTTTTTGTATCATGTCATAATTTTTGTGTTTGTAATTGAAGTTTCTCTAGTTACATAGGTCAGCATGAGAAGGCTTAGACTAAATAATGCAGTAAGAAATATAAAAGCATGCGAAACATTTCCACTAAAACAGCTTATCAAACAAAATGCTCTAATTTGCCCCAACTAAAACTTTCAACTAATTGAATTGGAAGTCAACTTCTAGTTAAGGTGAAAGCGACGTCGCCATGCCGCGGGCGGCAGTCGCGCCGTGCCGCCATGTCGCCTAGAAACTTTGAAAAATTCCCGACTAGTTTGTTTCACTGTAACTTAATAAAAACTACCGTCGGGCTCAGTAAAGTTAAGAATTGAGAAACATTGCCTTGCCTTGTGGAGGCGGAGGTATAATGTCATATTTTTATTAAGACTGGATGGTTCAGGATAAATATGAGGGGTCAGTTTTGTAAGTAGACGAAGTTTTCTTTAGACGAATGACTTCTGAATTTGTTATTTAGACATGGATTTATTTGTGCGACTCTGTTTTGAAAGCAAAATGAACATTTTACTCGTACGTTTTTTTTTTGGTGTTTATTTTCAAAATCATTACAGTTTGATATTGTTTCACTATATCACGCTAAACAGCTCGTAGAAATGCATTGCTTGGCATTGGGCCATAAAAACTGATAAAATGACAAGTTTAACGATACATTAATCAAAATGTAGACCAGGCTCTCTAACCCAAGCAATTAAAATAAAACTTAAGGACGTATGACTAATTTGCCTCCAAATAACACTAATCAAGATTACAAACGAATCTGGGAAGCCAAACAGTCCCCGAAATTCGTCTCAAATGCAAATTATGCAAACAGTTCCCCGCAATATTCTCGTTTTCGACAATATATTTAGCATTTGAAATAGAGTTGTAACGGAATAAATGGTTGTCGCAGCACGTCCGCTCGCTTCGCACTCAACTCACGAACTGATTTGAATTTGGAATTTCCTTCGCTCGGTTGGCGCCGCCGTCGATGTTTAGCTTTTTTCGTATTAAAAATTGTTTTATTCAATTTTATCGTTTTGGATATTGGCTTTTTTGCTTCACTGTGCACTTCTAAGTGAAATTCGCGAAATAAACTATCTACTGGTAACGTTTTGTGAAGTACAATGAGATGTTGGTTTGTGTGAGCAGATTATGCTTGCGATGAAGTTAAAATTAAATATTTACAAGTTACAATCATACATCAAACAATCTGCCTAGCCTTTTCCCAACTATGTTTGGGTCGGCTTCCAGTCTAACCGGACGTAGCTGAATACCAGTACTTTACATTAAGCGACTGCCTATCTGACCTCTACAACCTGACCTGATTGATTTTCCTTCCTTTCGGGCTTCTGACGATCCGTAACGACTGTCAAAGTTTCACGAATGACAGCCGGGACCAACGGCGTAACGTGTTTTCCGAGGCATGGAGGTGTCTCGGTACGTAAAGATGGTCACCCATCCACGGATCAACACCGGCAAGCGTAGCTTAACCTGATGGATCGACCCGTGCGTCTGTTATTACTTAGCCACGAGCTCCTCTTTCAATCAAACGTCAGTGATAGCTTATTAGTTTATCAATCTTGAAAACATTAGGTTCCATTTTCCTGCCACTTTTAAAGCTCTTTGCAGCTTAATCCGAAAAAGAAATTGTACTAATCTTGACAGTCTTGTTTACCTACTTAGAAAGCAGCTTTCCCGTGGAATGCTAATGTTTACCGCATTCCTCCAAATTAAAGAAAAAAAAGACTTACCGTTTCCAAACCAGCGTTGAACGACTTCCAACCTTGTGGCTTAAGAATTAAGGTGTAAATTATGTTTTGTTTTGTAATGTAAACTGTCTGATGAAGTCAAGAGTAATGGAGTGTTTCAGCGTTTTGTTTTTCCGCTTGATGTTTGACTGTAAGAGATTTGCGATCAAGTTTTATCCGATTTGAAAATTTACACTTTTTGCTTTTGTTTTTTTTTTGTTTGTTTGTTTTATTTCTTTTTGTGGTATTGGGGAATGAATCGAAATGTTTTGTTTACGCGTTTAATCTAAGAAATTATTTATTTACATTAATTGTTTCTTACTTAAAGGCCCGGTTTCACAACCTACGATTAAGTTCCTATTAACTTCCAATTAACAGATAATTTCAAATTCTATTCCATTTTTGAATTTATTCGATAAGTAGTGTCCATTCGGACATCGTGAAATAGACTCTAAAGAGATAAATAATAACAGCTGCACGGATCGATCTTCAAGGTGAAGCAATGCTTGCCGAGGTTTTTTTTTAATTTTTATATGAAGAACCTACTGACGGTATAATAACTACATATTGTCTATGATCATAGTTAAGGGATCCTATTTGACAGCAAACGTACATTATGATCATATCCGCCTAACTCCAAAAATAAACCTTTACTTTTTTTAACTTTTATTTTTTGTTTTTTTTCTTTTATCTTCTTTTTTAATGTATTTAATAAAATTGCACTCATAGCAACGGCAAACACTAAATCGCTATCCATCTTGATCAAGTATGACGTTTATATGATCATAAGTGTCAATCTGCCTAGCCTTTTCCTAACTATGTTGTGGTCGGCTTCCAGTCTAACAGGATGCAGCTGAATATCAGTATTTTTCATGGAGCGACTGCCTATCTGACCTCCACAACCCAATTACTGGGTAATACGATACCCCTTGGTAAGACTGGTTGTCAGACTTTCGGGCTTCTGACGACCCGTAACGACTGTCAAAGCTCCACGAATGACAGCCGGGACCAACGGCTTAATGTGCTTTCCGAAGCATGGAGGAGTCTCGGTATGTAAAGATGGTCATCCATCCACGGACCAACCCCGGCAAGCGCAGCTTAACCTGATGGATCGACCTGTACGGCTGTTATTATTTAGCCACGAGCTCTTCCTTATATGATCATAAGTGTTATAAGTAAAAATGTAGAACAGTATCATTTAAATATGACCACAGAATTTGACAGATATGAAATCATATTTGTATGATAAATATATTATATGATAGTATAATTGAAGCCTTTTTTTTTTTTTTTAGTGGATGGGTAATCATCAAATGACTTCTCCCGCTCTGGGCGGAGCGGGAGGGCGTGTCAGACTTTTACTGACTAAAACCCACCCGTGTTCCTTCAGTTGCCCGTGCCAGGGCCTCGGTATCTCTTTCGAACTACCCGCGACCCCGGCGGCATCGGCACTATTGGACCCCGTCACTGCTGACATCTCTTTGAGGCGCGCGTGGAACACAACGCGCCGTCGACTCGGGCCTGTAGTGCTATTCTGTAAACATCTCACCGTGATAACTCAGGTGAAGTGAGCGTGAAGTGAGCCGTCATTCCACCTGATGCTAGGGGTTGACACTATTGACAGCTCACTTTAAGATCACTTCACTCATGTTTTCACGGTGAGATATTTACAGAATAGCACTACTGGTCCTTACCGGACGGCGAGCTGGGTATAATTGAGGCCTAAGAAGATATTTTGCAATGCAGATGTCTCCCTTAGCCTACGGATTATTTAATTAAAATTAGGTTTCAGAAAAAGCAGGATTAAGGCTTAACAAAACTGGCACAAGCATCTTTTAAATTATTTAACTTATACACTTCTGGACACATCTTTTGGCCCACCTTGTATTTTCAGTTTCGTTTGGTCCTTGCTAAAATTTTATATTAGGTCGAGCAAAAAGTTTTTATGCAGTTTTGAACCTGGCACATTCACAATTTCATTCAATAGTCTTTTTTTGAATTTCGAACACAGAATTTAAAGAAACAAAAGACAATTTGGAGCCTGTTTGTTGATATCAAACAATCGAATACTAAGAAAACTTGGTTTTATTGGTTTACTTGGATTTAATTCTTGAAAAAGTGATTGATATCTTTGGTTTTGCAACAAACATTACTTATTCTTAACATTATGGTGAGGTTCTATCAATAATCTATGGATACTTCACCTGAAGTCGCCGCCCAAGCTGTGGCACTTATTCAGGCCGGACACAGCCAAAGAAACGTGAGTGCTCAACTTAATTTAAGTCGATCTGCGGTCCGAAATGTTTATCGGAGGTACCTAGAGACTGGCGGCTTTGTTCGTCGCCAAGGAAGGCCACGATCTCGGGTCACAACTGAAAGGCAGGATCGATTCATCGTGACGACCAGCTTGAGAAATCGTCACCTTACCTCCATTGAGATACAAAACCAACTTCGCGATTTCCACGGAGTATCTGTGAGCGCTCGAACTGTTCGGAGAAGGTTAAAAGAACGCGATATGGTACCACACAAGCCAGCTAATGGCCCCAAACTAACGCGAGCCCACCGAACAGCGCGCCTTCATTTAGCACGCAGTCATTTAAATTGGACACAGCAAGATTGGAGCCGTGTACTCTTTTCTGATGAGTCTAAAATTGTGTTACATGGCAATGATGGAAGGAAGAAGGTCTACCGACGTAAGGGAGAGCGTTTCGCACAATGCTGCTTCGAAGAGAGGGTTGCTTATGGCGGTGGCTCATGGACTGTCTGGGGCGGTATATCCGCGAGCGGCAAAACTCAACTTGAGGTTGTTACAGGACCACGGCTGCCAACATTAAATGCTGAAAGGTACATTCGTGAGTGCTTAGAACCTCACGTGATACCATACGCGGACTATGTGGGCCCAAATTTCCTTTTTATGCATGATAATGCAAGAGCCCATGCGGCCGGCATCGTCAGGGAATATCTTCGGGATGTGAACATCACAGTTATGGACTGGCCAGCCAGAAGCCCAGACATGAACCCCATTGAGCACATGTGGGACGAGCTAAAAAGACGTGTTAGGGCTCGTCAGCCAGTTGCCCAGACGATGCAGGAGTTGAAAACTGCCATAGAAGAGGAATGGGAGATGATCCCTCAAAATTTCATAGAGCGGTTGATAAACTCTAAGCCTAATCGTATGAGAGCTGTGGTAGATGCCCATGGAGGCAACACGCGTTATTAAATTAAACCTTTATTTGATAAAACATGTTTTTTATTCAAAAATCAATTGCCTTTAACAAGGCGCATATCCGACTTGTTAGGCGTAGCTCCATGTCGTATGGTATTCTGAATTCAAATTTAAAACAATACGATCGAAAAAGATGGTAAAATGTATCAGGTTTAAAACTGCATCAACAGTTTTTGTTCAATCTAGCAATCATATTTCGGTAGGGGCCATCGAAACCTAAACTCTAAGGTGGGCCAATAGATGTGTCCAGAAGTGTAGTATGCATATCAAAATTATTTCAAAAGAGAAACTACATTCTATTCTCGTATTCTTAATTCGAAATATTTCAAAACCATCTCGTTAGCAACCAAATACATGCAAAAATACATAATTTGCTTTCAAGATGGTGTACAGCAATTCTTAGCAGAAGAACCGACATAACAAGACCTCCCCTGCCCCTTGATGTGCTCAACAGAATGACAGAACGAGAGGAGTTTCAGAGAGAGGTTAAGGGTCTATATAAAATGGTTACATTATAAATAATGACGGTTCTCTATGGCCCTTGCCATCCGTCATGAGCTATAAACGATTCGCTCATTACGCCCTACTTTGTACATCATAAGATTAAGTTTTCTTACATTTTTAACCGACTTCAAAAAAGGAGGTTCTGTATTCGACCCATATATATGTATGTTTGTTTGTCCGCAATTTTCTCAGAAAGTAATGAACCAATTTTGATGATTCTTTCCTTACCGTATTCTGAATACTTTCAGAAAGATTTTAGTATATAAAACATTGGGTAGGTAATTATTCTTATGTACGAAGTTATACGCATAAATGTACTGTATCTCCGCCATTTCTAAGCGGATTTTGCGATGGTTCTTCTTTTCGTTCGTCTTGGGCTCATGTAATTGTCCTAATTGTATATTCAACTAAAAATGGAAAAATTAATTTACTTTAAAAAAAGTAAAAACCGACTTCAAAACCTAAAACGAATAAAATAACTTTCATAAAACACTCTGAAGTCGGTATCTTCCAATCTTCAATGCACCTTAGCTTGACACCGACTTCAGAAGCTGTTAAGTGTTTTATGAAATTTGTTTTATTCGTTTTAGGTTTTGAAGTCGGTTTTTACTTTTTTTTAAGTGTTTTTTTTTTTTTTTTGTACTAGAGGGACTCCAACCGATCTATTATAAAAAAAATCTCACGGTAAAAACTTAGGTGAAGTGAGCTGTCATTCCACCGGATGTTAGGGATTAGCACTATTGACAGCACTTCGGATACATATAAATAAATATATAATAGCAGAGAAACTGAGCAAATACACTGAATTAAAAGATGAAGTACTTCTTTGGCATCAAAAGTCGATTAACACTTCAGTTTTTTAAATCTTAATTATTGCGCAAGATATTTAATTAAAATCGGAACAGAAGTAAAATTTAAAGATCTACTAAAATACTCTTAGGTATTTTAGGAAAAAAGGAGTTAATCAAATCATTTCGTATTAATTTACATGATTTGTAAAAGTAGCAGTGTTAATCGACTTATGTTGCTGACCATACCAAAATATCGAAACTGAGAAGCTCGTGGCTAAGTAATAACAGCCGCACGGGTCGATCCATCAGGTTAAGCTACGCTTGCCGGGGTCGGTCCGTGGATGGGTGACCATCTTTACATACAGACTCCTCCGTGCCTCGGAAAGCACATTAAGCCGTTGGTTCCGGCTGTCATTCGTGGATCTTTGACAGTCATTACAAATCGTCAGAAGTCCGAAATTCTGAAAACCAGTCTTACCAAGGGGTATCGTATTATGAATTCAAAAGTTCCTGTAATTTCTTTATTTGGATTAAATGCTTTGAGTTTGAGTTTGAATTTGCATCGCACGTTGGCTTCCAGACACAAAACATTTGAAGACATAATATTGTAAAATAATAACAGTAACTTTGGAGTTGTTTGCCCATTCTTGTCGATACAAAATTACATTACGAGTTTACGTTTACACATCTGGTCATACACGCACGCCGGTTGCGAGTACTACGCACCTGACCTTTCTGTCTGACCTTTCTGAAGAGCATCACCAATAAGTTCTCTATAAGTCCTCTCCCGGCGTTTCCATTCACATCTGCCTTGTAATAACCTTTTGTTAATCGTCTTTCATTCATCCTCTTTACATTACCAAACCATATAAGCATACTCTTTTAAATTTTTGTCACTACATCTTCTTTAAAACCACACCGTTGCTTTACCACTTCATTCAACAGCCTATCTATCATTCATAGTCACACCACACATGCTTCGCAAGGAATGCATTTGCGCAGCATTTATTCTATTTTCATGCTTCTCTTGCCACACCCAACATTCACTTCCATTCATAAGCGCAGTTACTCGTATTATATAACAACAAAAAACATAACAAAAACTTATGTTTTAAAGTTCGAAATAGTACAGAAATTCAGGGCTGTCCCAGTCACAAAACAGAAAGCAATATGATAGAAATATGTATCAGTACAGCACTATGTAACTCAAGTTTAGAACCAAACTCATCGGGGGCTGGCTCCAACTGAGACATGTTCCAACCGACTGGATGTTATACAACTATTTCTAAGTCCTAGATGTGGCACGGGAAATAATGTTATTTATTTATTTGTGAAATACTTTAATGTACACCACATATACAAGAAATTTACTTTAAAAAAGTAAAAGCCGACTTCAAAAACGAATAAAATAACTTTCATAAAACACTTGACAGCTTCTGAAGTCGGTGTCAAGCTAAAGTGCATTGAAGAATTGAAGACACCGACTTCAGAAGCTGTTAAGTGTTTTTATGAAAGTTATTTTATTTGTTTTTGGTTTTGAAGTCGGTTTTTACTTTTTTAAAGTAAATTTATATTTCCATTTTGAGTTGAATATACAATTACAAGAAGAACGAAAAGAAGAATCATCAAAAATAGGCTTAGAAATACCGGAGATACAGTACATTTATGCATATAACTTCGTACATAAGAGTAATTACAACATGTATTATATACGGGTCTCCCTTGTTTGACCGAAAGGAATTTGACAAATTTTCACTTCCTAAAAAAATTTTCGCATAATTTCATTTGCCAATTTATTACTTAGCAAAAAATCTATTCACAAAAAGTTGTAACGCAAACCTAATGTTTGGCAAATGAACGTTTAAACTATAACTTGTTTACCAACTAGTACTTCTAACATTTTTTATTTAGTCAAATATTTCATTTGGAATAACAGTTTTTATGCAAAATTAAATAAGCCAAATACTTATTTAGTATCGTCGGTTTTCAATTCACCATTTCCTATTCAGTCAAACTTCAATGACAAAAATGTGAACTACTAAGTGGGTTGGTAAATCATAAATGGCGCTCAATGTGTGCTCTTCTTTTTCTATATAATGTAGTTTTAACCTAACCTAACCATTTTTTTAAAATAAGTAATTAACCTAATCTAAATAATTCAGTTCCGGGTAACCTACTAAAAACAATCTCTTTTTTCTATTAATGCAAGTCGTTTCTGGCACTCGCCGGCCGCTACCGCGGGACCGCTCGCTTCGCTCGCTCGGCTTGTGCGTAGGAGGTCACAGTTTTAACCTAACCTAACCTACCCATTTTTTTAAAAGAAGAAATTAACCTAATCTAAATTGTTGAGTTCCGGATAACCTACTAAAAACAATATATTTTTTTCTATTAATGCAAGTCGTGTCTGGCACTCGCCGGCCGCTACCGCGGCACCGCTCGCTTCGCTCGCTCGGCTCGTGCGTAGGAGGTCACAGTTTTAACCTAACCTAACCATTTTTTTTAAATAATTAACCTACTCTAACTACTTCCATAAATAAACTAATATCAAGTAACAATAAATTTGACTTGTTTCAGACAAATTCAAGCACAAAAACTTACAAAGAAGTACGCAAAAGACATCTAACCAGCAAGTCAATTATGTCTAAAAATCTTATTTTTGCCTTAATATTTTTTGTCTTAACAAATCATTTCACCAAACGTTTAGTGTCTGGATTGTTTGCTGTAATAAATCATTTGATTAAAGACCAAATTCCTTAATGACATTATACTTAGTAATATTTTGCCAAGTAAAAATTTGACCAAATGAAAATATGCGTACTAAAATCATTCGAAATATTGCAATGGTATGAAAAAAGGTTGCTAAAATTTGTTTGGGTAATGAAATTTTGTCAAAATCTTTTTGGCAAAACGGCAGGCACCCATTATATACTAAAACCTTCCTGAAATTATGTAAATCACGATAGTGAATGAATCATCAAAAATGGTCCATTAGTTTTTAAGAAAATCGCGGACAAACAAACATGCATACATACATACATACGGGTCGAATACAGAACCTCCTTTTTTGAAGTCGGTTAAATAGGACAAGCATTTATAAAACAAGTGTACGGTAGAATAGGGTTAGTTTGATACCACGGGGTTACTTTGATAACCACTTTAGACTTACGAAAAACTAATTTTATTTTATTCGGTGTGTGAATAAGGTTTCGTTGGTGTACCGGAAAATGGGCATTTTTAAGGTAAGAAAAACTTTTGATGCCTCCAAAAATCTATACCTATAGATTTTTTTTAAGATGAAATTGTTATCAAAGTAACCCCGTAGTATCAAAGTAACCATTGTACCGTACCAACAATGGGCGAAATGATCAAAAAATGCTTTAATTAGTATATACCTAACTGGGTGTACCAACTATAGGTTCATCTCTGCTTACCACTTCTAGAAATAAAGGCGTGATGTTATGTCATTATAAAAACTTTTTTACAAAAAAATTCAACCGACTTCCAAAAACAACACAACAAAGTGAAAAATAACTTTAATTTCGGAAGTCGGTGTCTAGTTAAATGTATTTTCGTTTTTTGCCACCGACTTCCGAAATTAAAGTTATTTTTCACTTTGTAGTGTAATTTTTGGAAGTCAGTTGTATTTTTTTTGTAAAAAAGTTTTTGTTTTTCACTTTTTAGTTGTGTACCTACCTACCCCACACAAATTCTAATACCACTATCTGCAAAACAAACTAGAACATCATCCATATAAAGGTGGGGAAAAGATACGTATTATTGAAGCTAACTCAAAAACTACCGAAGCAAAGTTAATCAATTTTATATGGGACCAACTGTCTCGAATAATACAAAAAAAAACCCAAATCAGTCCAGCCATCTTCGAGTAATCGGGGTAAATTAATAGTAAATTTTTGATGTCGGTTAAAAATATAGCATGCTCGAGTAACTTAATCAGCCATGTTCTCGGGTCGCAGGTGTATTATCATACAATCTTTTTGTCTGTTCCATTATCCCTAACTCTACGAGGAACCATGCTTGAACCTAGTTCAATAGAAATCGCCTAAACTCACGAGACATGTGACTGAAGTTTCAGGAGTTCTGGACTCTCTTCCTGGATGCCAGTGAGTTGGACTGGATGCGGATACAAATTGGATACCCATCCCTAACTTTGTTACCGGAATATTCGATTGTGACGTCACAATGATAAGGGCGATTTGTTTGTGATTTAGGAGGTAGGATTATATTCAATTCAACTAGAATCAATTCTATTTTCTTGTAAATTTTGACGTTCGCTTTCTATATGTCTGAAGGAAAGCGGTACCGTCATGAAAATCTGTAATTTTCACCAGTATTTGACATAAAGGTCTCAAAAAACGCTCTGTATTATGATAGCTGTTATTATTGACCGTTCACCGCTTTCATAAGAAACCAAAGCTTACAGTCCCGGCAGACGAGAGAATGCGCTCCTGACGCATGTCAATTGGACAATTTTTAGTAGTAAGGATCAAATTCGCAAAACACATATTCGTTAATATGAAACTCATTCTCTCAAGAACCCATTTTCTCGACGACCGGACTGTAATTGAAATAAATAAGTTGACTTTGACTATATTATAAGACGAGCTCGTGGCTGAGTAATAACAGCCACACCGGTCGAGTCATCAGGTTAAGATACGGTTGCCGGGGTAGGTCCGTGGATGGGTAATCATCTTTACTTTACATACCGAGACTCCTCCGTGTCTCGGAAAGCACGTTAAGCCGTTGGTCACGGCAGTCATTCGTGGATATGTGACAATCGTTACATCGTCAGAAGCCCGGAAGTCTGACAACCAGTCTTACCAAGGGGTATCATATTACCCAGTAACTGGGTTGTAGAGGTCAGATAAGCAGCCGCTCCATAAAAATATGGATTCAGCTGCATCCGGTTTGACTGGAAGCCGACTCCAACATAGTTGGGAAAAGGCTAGTCAGATTTTACTTTATTATAATAGTGACTGCCGCGTTGACCTAGTGATCCCAAGCGGGAGTTTTGCGGGTGGGGTTCTGGGTTCGATCCTCAAGAAGGAAAAAAATGTTTTATTGAGATTTTCTTTTAGGATTTTTTTAGTCTGTCTAAAATTTGAGGGCGTTTGTTGGCAACAGCCTTGCTACTAACGATGTTTTATCCGACTTCAAAAAAAGAGGTAGTTATACGATCGTACATATTTTTTTGTATGTATCTTCATCGATATTTTCGTCAATTGCAGACTGATTTTCAAAATTCCTTTTAATTTTTTTCCATTCAAAACCATTCGGCTATAAAAACGTGACTGAGTAACAAACATCCAAACTCGCAAACATTCAAAATAATGTTTATAGGTCAATTTCATTTTATTTCTGTAAATTGGTATAAAAAAAAACGCTGCAGTGTAGAAGCGTTTTTTTTTTTGACGTGTGTCAAAAAGAAGTAATAATATTTTAAAATTAGCTGAGGTCGGTGTCTACTTACCAACTACTCTGAGAAGAAACACCGACATTAAAAATAACCCCGACATTAGGGCCCTTAGCACATCTCCACCGCGGAACCGCGAAACAGCGAAACCACATGACGTTCTGCGGTTTCGCTGCTATGGTTTCGCGGCGGAGGTGTGCTACGGACCTGAAAGTAACCCCCAACTTGTTCTTTTCAACCGACTTCAAAAAGGAGGAGGTTCTCAATTCGGTTGTATTTTTTTTTTTTATGTTTGTTACCTCAGAACTCCGTTATTTATGAACCGATTTGGAAAATTCTTTTTTTCTTTGAAATGATATACTTCACTTTTATCAAAATCCAGTTCTAATGATGGGATCCATGAGGAATTGAGGGAACTCCTCAAAAATTATAGGCATACATATAGCGATTTTGGTATTCTCATCAACAAATCAAGCATTTGCATTCAGAAAGTAGCATCTGGTGAAGTGGAACTGATGAAGAAGACCACAGATGGCCACGGGAACTTCTCAATGATAATAAGTATTTCACGGGTGGCGATAAGATATCTCGATTAAGACAGTTAAGCGACTATGACGAAGCTTTAAATAAATGGTTCTGATGAAAATGGTACCATCGAACCGATCTGATGAAGAAGCCGGAAGGTAGGCACCGGAACTCAGTATCAAAACAATGTATTCTAGCCGTGTTTGGGCTTATTGGAATTGTCATGAGGTGCACTTTGGCTATAAATGATTTTAGAAAGAAAAGGAAAGAAAAAGAAAGAAAGAAAGGAAGAAGATTTTAATGGTAATTATATATGCCGCTTCAAATTGCGCTACTTGAGTTGTATGTTCTCGATTATGGCCTCGATTGTCAGAAGCCAGATTTCGTAGCCTCGTTTTCTCCGTCAACATAAAACTACGCCTTCCAAACTTCTGACACGGCTTAGCGCGACGTATACTTGACTTTTTGCAAAGTTTTTATTTGCGATGGTCGCATATAAATATCTTCAAGTTCTGATGAGTGGCTTTTGAGATAGCTTTAATCATTTAATACGTATTTAGCAGTCTATGTGAATGCTGCTCTAATTTATATTGCAGAGTGGTATTCGATGTGTGGGGTAGGCACCACTAAAAAGAGAAAAAGAAAAATACTTAGACGGAAAAGAAGAAAGACAAAACAATATACTAAACATGACGCAAAGAAAAAACACAAACACTAAAAAATAAAAACTTTTTACAAAAAAAATACAACCAACTCCCAAAAAAAACACTACAAAGATAAAAATAACTTTAATTTCGGAAGTCGGTGGCAAAAAATTAAACTAAAAAGAAACCAAAGACACCGACTTCCGAAATTAAAGTTATTTTTCACTTTGTAGTGTTTTTTTTTTGGGAATCGGTTGTATTTTTTTTTGTAAAAAGTTTTTATTATTTAGTGTTTGTGTTTTTTCTTTGCGTCAATGTTTACTATATTGTTTTCTCTTTCTTCTTTTCCGTCTAAGTACTGTAGAGGTTTGATGCTTTGATCAAGCCTCGACAATATTATACTGGTTGACATTCAATCATTCAATTATGGAATGTATCCTATAAAGAAAACGATCCTCGTTTTCTTTGTAGGATGACAGATAGATTCTGGTGAGGGCTCCGCGTAGAACCATTTTTAGTTAAGGAGTGTGAATTATAATTTATCTGAAGCTTAAAATACAGAGGGCATCAGCCCCATTTAACTAGAGTTTTATTATTAATTTAGTAAATCTCCCACTGTGAGGTTCGAGCCCTCACAGTACACACTCAATTATGACCTCCTTTGTGCGTAGTACCTACCTACTTCTAACTAATGAAATTCATACTAGCAGTTTCGTATTAAACTACGAAACTAGTAGTTGTCACTTGATGCTCAAGTAGGTAATGCAATTATATTAGGTATTTGTTATCAACAATACCGGGACAGGTATCGCAGTGGCGGAGTTTCAGATGGATAATTAAATTAGACAGATGAAACTCCTTTGAGGCAAAGAGACGTCGCAGTGTGCCACAGAGGAATTTAATTTTAGTAAGTATTATTATGGAATCTGTAATGTATTGTGGTAGGATATTGATATGAACAGGTTTTGTTGTTATTATTGATTTAGTTTATAATTAGTTAGGTACAGTCAGCAACAAAAGTCGATTAACAGTTGAGTTTTCTAATTCTTAATTATTGAGGAAAATAGGTACTTAATTAAAATCGGAACAGGTGTAAATTTTAAAGAAAATTAACTCTTATCTAATAAATTAAATGATAAAAAGCAGGTTATTATATCATTTTGTGTTAATTTAGTTAGATGATGTCAAAAAGTTGCAGTGTTAACCGACTTCTGTTGCTGACCGTACCTAGACAAAAGATAATTTATTAGGTACGCATAATACAGGTACAATTTTTATTTGGAATTGAAAGAAATTATGTTTATGAACAAAAAATGTATCAAACATTTTATTTATTTAGTTATTGGTCTACCTGCAATCGTTACAATAATCAACCAATTAAAACTAGCCAACATACAAGCCAAGTGCACAATATTGAGTGATAGATTACAGCATGCAAAAACAATATTATGAACAAAAAAAATACAATAAATAAGCACAGAAATGATACTAAAACAAGCTAACAAAATGT
Organism: Cosmia pyralina; assembly: GCA_946251885.1. Lineage (NCBI taxonomy): Eukaryota > Metazoa > Arthropoda > Insecta > Lepidoptera > Noctuidae > Cosmia > Cosmia pyralina. The sequence goes on along the minus strand of OX276342.1, from coordinate 14,243,755 downwards.
ATTAAAAAAAATATAGTTTAAATTACTAAAAAACACGCTTTAATACCATTAAACTGAACTGAAAAGTAAAAAATAAAGTGAATAACGAGAAAATTTATGTCGTTGTAAAAAAAAGCGTGGGGTGCTTTCGAATTACAGAGTTAGTGTAAGAATGTTGTACATACAAAGCACCCACTCTTTGTTTTACAATGCCATTAATTTTTCGTTAATCACTTTATTCTTACATTGAAAAAAATATTTTTTACTTTCAGTTCAGTTTAGTGGTATTAAATCGTGTATTTTAGTTTTAAACTATAATTTATTTTTAATTTTTTTAGAGATCGTACGTTAATCCTGTTGATCCTGATCAGGATAATGGGACAAAATTTATAAATTATTGTATTGTCATCGAGCCCTGACAAGTGTGCAAAATTTTGAATTAATCTGACAATTTAAAGTGGGTAAAAATCGAGTTCAAAGATTCCGTTACATACAAACATATATACAGGCGAAGCTAATAATAACAAAAGCGTGTTAAAAAATCACTTAGGCGTTTATTTTGCAATACAACTAATCAATTTTATCAAAATAGTTTTAAAATAATAAAAAAAGTAGTAGCTAAATGTAAAACTTAACTACATTAAAGTGCCAAAAGAACGAATCATCCAAACCCGCAACATACATTTACAACATCCAAATTACAGTACTACACAAAAAAATAATAATCCAAGGTGGGGTTATAAAAAATTCATGAATGACAAATGGTAGCGGCAGAGCGTGAAGTGGCCGACATCCATCTTCGCGAGAGGAATTTGTAAGAACTCCGTATGAAAGTCAAGGGAACCAAGGTCTAACTATACCTCATACTTTCTCGTTTTGAGCTCGTTTATCAAAACAGCATATTTTTTTTGTTTGTAAGGCTTTATAAATTACTGTCTTGTACTTTTGTTTGTTTTTTAGGGTTCCGTAGTCAATAAGGAATCCTTATAGTTTCGCTATGGCCGTCCGTCTGTCCGTCCGCAGCTTAGCTCAGAGACTCTTAGTACTAGAAAGCTGTAATTCGGCTTGGATATACATATTCATCATGGCAAAAAAGTGGTAAAATAAAATCATGAAAAAAAATTTTTTTAGGGTACCTACCTCCTGTACGCGTAAAGTGGAGATGTTTTTTTTTTTCGTTCACCCCATGGTGTGGGACGTTGTTGAATGGGTCTTACGAAAAAATTGGGGGTTTGTAAAAACAATTTTTCGATTAATGGATCCGTTTCTGAAATATTAAGCTTTAAAATGCAAATTTTTGTTAGTCAAGTGGGATAAATTCATCCCAACTACGGAACCCTTCATTGTGCGTGGTCCGACACGCAGTTGGCCTGTTTTTGTAGTTGGTTTTTAGAAGGATTTCTGTAGACTTACATAATTTGACGTGATTTTGATGCGCAATTTATTCATGTTTGTACTTAGTGTTTTAAATATGTTAAGTTATGAAAGCGGTTTAGGTATGGTATGGGCATGTGGAAGGAATGACGAAAATGTCGTCAGAAAAGTTTTGAGTATGAATGTGGATGGCTTACACGAGTTACGGGCTGGCCATGTTTGTCGAAGGACCGATGGCTGGTGGAACAGACGAGTCCTGGAGTGGACACCGCGTATCGGCAAGCGTCATTTGAAAAACTTGAGGCTTGGCTGAGGCTTGGCAATAATGAACAATTGTTTCGTTTAATGCAGCAATAAGCAGCTGCAATATTTTGCCGAACAATATTATTTTTTCTTTTGTAAACAGTAGAGCAAAATTTAAAAAAAAACATTTCTGTGTCTTATCTATAAACCCACGGATACACACACATGAAAAACTTCAATTATCTGAGTAAAACATTTAAATTTCGAACGTCACATTTTAAGCCGTGCTATGTACAAGCGATGAAAAAGTCAGACCAATCGTCGACAGCTTTGCACTCGACGACAGGACGGATAATATCAGTTTGTGTTGCCCGCATCATAAAATCGTCTGATATGTTTCGATTTTATAAATCTAAGGAAACATCGTCATGAAAATTTAGGTAAATACTGTAGTTAGTATTTTACGTTCTTCTCATTCATAAAGGAGCTAATGAAATATGTTAAATGGCCTATTTTTCCTTTTAGCCTCAACAGTTATTTAATAATTAAACCACTTTTCAATAGAACAATGAATAAAGGAAGAAAGCTGAACCCAACATAGTTGGGAAAAAGCTAGGCTAGGAAAATGATGACCACTTTTCATTTGAAAATGAAACGACACGCCTATGAATTACACGAGCAAAACTTTCATAATAAAAAAAATTGGAAAAGACACCAAAACCTAAATTTGTAAGTTCACGTACAATGGACTAGTTTCAAAAAATTGTCACCGCATCCTGCATTTATTCCACACCATTAAAAAACGCGGTCCTTTGAAATTCATCCACGTGTTACAATAAATAAAATCACCTCTGACGCAAAAGTTTGGCAACACCAAGCCCCGTACAAAGGCGTACAGTAATGAATAAAGTCGACGCCGCACGCCTGTACTACGGTTTATAATTAAATCGAAACTGAATGAGCCCCTCTTTTTATTGATAGGTAAAGGATTTTTTTTATCACAAGGATTTTTGGTTTTTCGATTTTTATGTAGGAAAGTAGGAGAGTGAGGTTAAAGATATCATCGTTTCTATACAGTATGACTTGTAATTAGACAATATGTCTAATTACAAGTACCTTACAGGACGTGATAGTGCGACCCATTTTCAACAAGTAAGCACCCCATACAGCCTAGGCGAAAATTCATGGGATTCGAAAAAATCAATAAAAAAAAAGAACAATTTTCTCTAAACTCTCAAATCTTTTTATTTAAATGTAATATAAACATAACCTAAATATAACAAAATTTTATTCTAACATAACTAAAACTATTAAAAAACTAAAATATGGCATCGAAAAATTCCTCCACATCGTTGTCGAGTGGTAAAGTACCCAACAGACTGGCGGCATTGCCACGTTGTATGGCAATGCTAAGCCTCTGGCCAAGGTAAAAGCCAGCCCTTGGGTCATGGGAAGTGTCAACCAGCCGCTTGGAGATTTCATTGAATAAACCATGAGCATTCGGACCCCACAGCCCAAGGGTTTCAACCCCAAACGGCTCCAAAATATAATTACCGATAAGGTTATTATACTTTCGCCGCTTGAGGTTTTCCGTAGTCGCAGCAGCAGTGCCAGCACAGCACGCCGAGCCAGGAAGATGGGATGGCGCAAGAGTATCGACGCACGTTGCGTCCCACACTAAAGGCCTTCCCACCTTCCATGGAAATAAAGACATGCCGTCCGGTCTCTTGCCATCGTCGCGTGCCAAGCCATTGGGTTCTAATACAGCTGGAACGCCGACGGTGACAAGGGCTCGTCGGATGATGTCATTGATGTTTGCGTGCCGCGCAAAGCGACCCGCACTTCGGCTGCAAGACAGGCCGTGGTGTCCGAGGCTGTTGACAACTTCACCACAGTGACAGCGATGAGGAGAACAAGAAGGAGTCGTCGAACAAAGTGCCTATGAAGCCACAGACCCGACTCCCACTTACCCACAGCCAGCAGACGCGCACGCTCCGCAGTAGTAGCAGACGTATCAAGGAAATTGCTCTGTACTACTCTGCAGAGCGGCTCATCCCACCGTCTCTGGGAAGATGGATATTATACAACTCTCAAATTGAATGGCCTTCATTGCTATTCTATTGGGTATATAATACTTTAACGAACATTTCAATGTGACAAAATTTTCTAAAACATCGAAGAGTTAAAAGTTAAAGGAAGAAGTTTAATAACCAATCTATCAATCTGCCTACCTAGCCTTTTCCCAACTATGTTGGGGTCGGCTTCCAGTCTAACCGGATGCAGCTGAATACCAGTATTTAACATAGAGCGACTACCTATCTGACCTCCACAACCCATTAACTGGGTAATATGATACCCCTTGGTAAGACTGGTTGTCAGACTTTCGGGCTTCTGACGACCCGTAACTACTGTGAAAGATCCACGAATCACAGCCGGGACCAACGGCTTGACGTGCTTTCCGAGGTGCGGAGGAGTTTCGGTATGTAAAGATGGTCACCCATCCACGGACCGACCCCGGCAAGCGTAACTTAACCTGATGGATCAATTCTTGCGGTTGTTATTACTTAGCCACGAGTTTATTAAAAAAGTTTATTAACAATTTTCAAAAATAATTTACATGCATGAACTTTAATACCGGTTATCTCAAAATTTTAGTATGGCATCAAGCCTACAAAATATGGGGAAGACATCTTCATTGAATCAGTTAAACTGAGTTACAAAACTTTAAAAAAATATTTAAAGGTGCCCATGAAACAGTCGATAATGCTGACAAAGGTCGAATTTTCAAGTGTTTACTCTGTGTTATCGTGAACCACACGTCTCTGTCAACTCTTTTTAGGGTTCCGTACCCAGGGTAAAACGGGACCCTATTACTAAGACTCCGCTGTCCGTCCCCGTCTATCACCAGGCTGTATCTCATGAACCGTGATAGTTAGACAGTTGAAATTTTCACTGATGATGTATTTCTGTTGCCGCTATAACAACAAATACTAAAAAATAGAATAAAATAAATATTTAAGGGGGCTCCCATACAACAAACGTGATTTTTTTGCTCGTTTTTGCTCGATATTGATAACGGCAACATGTAGACGCTTGAAATATTCACAGAATATTTAGTTATATATTTACTTTAAAAATAAATAGTTAAATTAAAATAAAACAAATATTTAAAGGGGGCTTCCATACAACAAACGTGATTTTTTTGCCGTTTTTATAGATACGGAACCCTTCGTGCGCGAGTCCGACTCGCACTTGGCCAGTTTTTTGAAATACAGGCGTTTAATACACACACACCACTCCACACACACTACACACATACACACACATACACTAGTATTGCTAATTCCCATGCAATATGCACAAAGATACGATCAAGACATCAGCACCAACTGTTCACTGGTTATCGTAAGACCAGTCTTCGGATAGTCACGCAATTGTACCTAACAAGGTGTTACATCTTACGATCAATCTCACGCGATCTGCACATCTGTATTCACTTGATTAGCCTGTCTTGTAACGCTGAAGCATTTTAAAATAGCTGTACTTAGTTGCTATACATTCTTAGCGCAGGAAGTGGTATGCGATTTTATATTAAGGCAAAAGCGCCAGGGCAGTGCGCAGAAATTCAAATTTTCATAAGTTTTTTTGCAATTTGCAAGTCAGTATTAGGTTGTATGTCGATCAAAATATGATTCGCGACCGTAAATAAAAACTTTTTTACAAAAAAAATACAACCGACTTCCAAAAACAACACTATAAAGTGAAAAATAACTATTTCGGAAGTCGGTGTCGGTTAAATGTATTTTCGTTTTTTGCCACCAACTTCCGAAATTAAAGTTATTTATCACTTTGTAGTGTTGTTTTTGGAAGTCTTTGAGTTAGGTTCAAGCTTCAAAGAGTTTTTGAGTTAGCTTCAATAATACGTATTTTTTCCCCAATTTTATATGGATGATGTTCTAATTTATTTTGCAGGTAGTGGTATTAGACTTTGTGTGGGGTAGGTACTACAACTAAAAAGTGTAAAATATAAACTTTTTTACAAAAAAAAAAAAAAACAACCGACTTAAAAAAAAACACTAGGAAAATTAATTGTTAAGCGTCTGTCTGTCAGTCTGTCAAGACCCTTTTTCTCAAGAACGCGTGGAGGTATCAAGTTGAAATTAATATCAAATATGTAAGTCTACGTTCTCTTGGTGTCCTAAAAAACTCAAGCTTCTAAGTCAACGCAATAAAAACATACGGCCATTTATGTGACATATTTTGATACTCGCAAGTAAATCAAAACCTATTTATTTATTTATTTACCTATTTATTTATTTATTTACTTCCCGTTGTCCTAGAATCATGAAATTTGGCAAGAAGCAAGCTCTCACAGCACAAATAAAGGAAAAAGTCCGAAAATTGTTTATTTGTAATTCTATCATATGAAAATAAATTTCAACTCTGTCAGTCTGTTATGACCCTTTTCCTCAAGGACGCGTGGAGATATCAAGTTGAAATTAATATCGAATACGTATGTCTATGGTCCCTTAAAGTCCTAAAAAATCAAGCTTCTAAATCAACGCAATAAAAAAATACGGCCATTTTGCGACACATTTTGATACTCGCAACTGTCGCAAGTAAATCAAAACGTATAGGATACTTCCCGTTGACCTAGAATAATTAAATTTGGTAAGAAGCAAGGTCTCCCAGCACAAGTAAAGGAAAAAGTCCGAAAATTGTCAATTTGTAGTTTTATGACTTAAAAAAAATGTTTTTGGGATCCATTGTTTAGTTTGTTTTTGGGATAAATCCTTTTCAACTACGGAACCCTTCATTGTGAGTGTTCCAACACGCACTTGGCCGGTTTTTTTATAATAAGTACTCTCTTTCCAACCTCATAAAAACATAACCATCATAAAATCCAACAATACCAGTAAACAAACAAAAAAGAAAATCACAACCTAAAAAAAACGTTACGGTCAGCTAAAAAACAAATCGGTACCGAATACTGTTTATGTATTAAATATTTTATCCGGCTGCAGTTTCACAATTCAGTACGTATGTATTTTGTGCATTGTTTTTGTTTACTTCGCATAAAACGTGGATGCTGTCCAGTGGTGCTCATCGGTGCAAAAGTGACGCCTGTCGGAAACACTGCCCTATTGATTTTTAATGCTAAAACTTTTTGGACCGTGTCGTCTAAGCTTATAACTATGTTATAATGGGGAAGGTCGTGCAAAGCTAATTGTAGATGGCGTGACCATAGCTAGGTTCCTAAGTATATTAAGTTTGACATTTCGTTCATTCATGAGTTTGGTTTTCTATTTCGTTATTTTCGGTTATTTCAATTATTTTATTCAAGTATTTGAGACATGGATAGTGTCGTAATAAAACCTTAAATATTTGCTCGTAGGTAATCACTTTCTTCAAAATGTTTCGAACTCTGTTTATTTTTTTTTTAAATCATTACGAATAGCTTTATTACACAATCTTCTAATTTCAGAGTCTCTCGGGAAATGGTGGACTCTAATTTCGGAGTATTTAGGAACGCAACAACGCGTTATTTTAGCAAAAATAAAATAAAACCACCTCACGCCTTGTATTATTAACTTGTGTTAGGAACTAGCTACGACAGCGCCATTTTGACAGTTGCCTTCCCCAATAAAACGCAACTAAAATGTACTTTTTATTCGGGTATACAACTGTATCCCCCGAAGGGGTTAAGCAGAGATGCGACCTATAGTACAGTCAGTGACCTGCATTACCCGACCCCTCTTTTCCTCTTGTTCTTTGTAAGAGGGGTCAGGGGTAATGCAAGGCACTCACCGTACACCTACATTTCGCCAGTTATGTTTTTGTACGTGTTAGGGGTCGTGCCTATTGCATTCAACCGAGTATAAATCCAGACTGCGGGCTGCTACTAGACCACGCGCACTCCGCATTTTTAGGTTAAGTACGCGGCGGGCTCGACTTGTCGGGTCAATTCAGGTAAGCTGCCGCGCACCGGCTGCCTCGCACGTTAGTTCGATACTCATTCACGCGCCGCATCGTAAAAGAAGACAACCCTAACGAGTCAAAAAGTATAAGAGTTACGCGATAGAAAGAGATGCAACTTCTAAGGGAATGTAACTGGACCTGCACTTTATTGTGCATAAGTTGCTATTTATTTAAATTATTTTGCGGAGTGAATCTTCTGTGCTTTTACGAGTACTATTATGTATTCTGTGCTGCTCCTGAAAAATTGCAGCTGCACATTGTGACTGTGACCAGAAACTCAGCATAATGCTGTGCTATGGGGGATACAGCACAGCGCTGATTATCAGTACTCGAAAACAACATACGCTCGGCTACAGATCAAGCTATACATTTCCAGTATAAGCTGATCTCGCATGGTATAGGATTTCCTTACAATGACAGGTCAGTATAAACTGGAAATGTATAACTTGATGTGTAGCCGTGTCTACGTAAACCAAGTCAGATTTAAAGATTTGTGCAGTATTTTTAAACAGGAAGCGACATATACCTATGCACTTTACTTGTGTTTACCAAGTAAAGGCTGCAAAATATGTAAAAGGCTGTGAATGTGTGTGTAACAGGAGTAGGAGCAGGAGCGCAGGAGCTCTCGGTACCGTCCGAGACAAAGGCGAAGTCGGAATAGTGTGTGTGGTGTGTGTGAGTGCACACATTCACAGCGTGTTTGTATAAGTAAACATAGTAAAGCGCGTGTGACAATTCATACAGATCAAACAAATAGGCAATGTCAGTACTCTTTCCAACCATTTATTTTACTATTGACATAAGCATGCCTATAAAGTTCCTGATTTATTGACAGGAAACCCAAACCATACACGAAAAAATGCAATACTTCATGGACGCTATGAAGTTCCTTATTTATTGAGAGGCAACTAAGCAACCATAGACGAAAATATGCTATACTTCATGGACGCTAAAGTAAAACAAACAGTAGGTTCTAAGAATGTGTGTAACCATAAAACCAATGACATGTAGGTAATAAATGCACAAAGGTACGTTTACCACCTAAGTACATGTGACAACCATTAAACTTCCCGACCTGGCCGACCGGCGGGAAGTCGGACAGACGGGCCGGATGCTACGTCACGATGCACTCCCCCGCCGGAACACCGCTAAAAGCCTTCGCCTGCATTTGTCTAAGTTTCGTATGTGCCAGATCAATATGGCACGCTGTTTCAATTAGGTACATTTTGAACAGACAATTTTAACTACACAGCGTGTATCAGAAACGTGTGGTCTTATTTAAGGTTGTGGTACAGACCATCAAACTGAACAACTTTATCCATGGGACCAACATCGAAATCGCGAAAAAATAATCAGCTGTCCCACACATTTGGGTCGAGCAGGTATTAAAGTGTTGTATAGGATAGCAGTAAATTTTTTCGTGATTACGATGTTGGTGGCATGGAGAAAGTTGTTCAGTTTAATGGTCTACTATACCACACCCTTAAATAAGACCACACATGAAGATACACGCTGTAGAATGCATCATAACAGTAACATAAGTTTAGTTATAAAGCTTCCTCTCTCCTACTCCAACTATTTTGCTATGCCCGACAGGGTCCATAATGATCTCATTAAATTTTAGCTTACCACCTCTCTGGTGTCTCTCTCTGGGGTCCGGAGTTCGATTTCCGGGTCGGGAAAAGTGTTATTTGATTTTTCCATTAAGAACTACTTAGTAACAGCCTTTTTTTTAACCGACTTCAAAAAGGAGGAGGTTCTCAATTCGTCGGAACCTTTTTTTTTTATTTTTTTTTTTTTATATATGTTCCCCGATTACTCGAAGATGGCTGGACCGATTTGGATTTTTTTTTTGTTTTATTCGAGAGGGTATACATCACAGTTGGTCCCATATAAAATTGATTAACTTTGCTTCGGTAGTTTTTGAGTTAGCTTCAATAATACGTATTTTTTCCCCACTTTTATTTGGATGATGTTCTAGTTTGTTTTGCAGATAGTCGTATTAGAATTTGTGTGGGGTAGGTGCACAACTAAAAAGTGAAAAATAAAAACTTTTTTACAAAAAATACAACCGACTTCCAAAAACAACACTACAAAGTGAAAAGTAACTTTAATTTCTGGAAGTCGGTGGCAAAAAACGAAAATACATTTAACTAGACACCGACTTCCGAAATTAAAGTTATTTTTCACTTTGTAGTGTTGTTTTTGGAAGTCGGTTGTATTTTTTTGTAAAAAAGTTTTTATTTTTTTTTTCTGGATGGGAAATCATTAAATGACTTCTCCCGCTCTGGACGGAGCGAGAAGGCGTGTCAGACTTTTACTGACTAAAACTCACCCGTGTTCCTTCAGTTGCCTGTGCCAGGGCCACGGTATCTCTTCCGAACAACCCGCGACCCCAGACTTAGTAACAGCCCTGAGTTTGGAAGTTGGCGGTGAGATACCCCGGTGCCTCGGATAGCAAGTTAAGCCGTTGGTACTGCGCCTGATCGCTCTCCGGTCGTGACGGATTGCCGTCCCATCGGACTATAAGAGTGAGGGAAGAGAGAGTGCACCTGTGTCTGCGCACACACTTATGCACTATAACATCTCCCACGCCGAAGGCTGGTCTCCCCTGAGATTGGTCGCCACGGCCGAAATTCACTCTGAAGGACTATTACACATTGTGGAATTAAATAAATGATTGATGCCCAGCTTCTGACGAATTCTTAAACGGAATTTAAACTCTCAACAGTTATTGATTCGACAAAATTATCTTATCATCTGCCTGCCTTTTCCCAACGATGTTGGGGTCAGCCTCCAGTTTAACCGGATGCAGTTGAATACCAGTATTTTATATGGAGCGACTGCCCAACCCAGTCACTGGGTAAGACTGGTAAGACTGGTTGTCAGACTTTCGGGCTTCTGACGACCCGTAACGACTGTCAAAGATCCACGAATGACAGCCGGGACCATTGGGCTTAACGTAATGAAATATGACTGTGCTTTAAGGGGACTACAGGACCTAAAGCGCGGTCGCTGTCGGACTGCATGAAAATAAAAAGAAGTGTGATGATGACACATCGCTGGTAATTTATTGCAAAATATGAAGCAATTATTTACAAAAGATTGGACAAAAAAAAAACACTATTACGTTAATGTTGCTTGTAGAATAATCTGACAAAATATCAGTAGAAAAGTAACACCTATTAGGTATTACCCATATTTGCAAAATGTCTGTTCTATTAGTATTTTAATCTATTTGATGTTTGATTATTTGTCTGCTCGATAACTTCAGTAACGCAATGAATGTTGATGAATTGTCAAAATGCAATATGGATGAAAAAGACATGTTGCGCCGACCCCAAATAAAGTGGGATAAGAGTGAAGATGATGTTAAAATGCACAAGCATTGTGTATTTGAATGTTTTACATAATTACCCCGCTGCAATTAAATTTAGGGGCAGTAGTAGCCCAGTTGTAACGGCCCCGACTTACGAGTATGGACCGTGGGTGGTGAAAGCGCCTACGGTTCGACCAAGTAGGCGCTTTACTTTGTGTAAATAATATTATCCCCACTGCTCTCAAAACGGTGAAGGAAAACATCTTGAGGAAACCGGCATGTCCTAAAAAATTCGAAGACATGTGACATCTATCAGGCCACAATGGGCCCGCGTGGTAGATTACAGCCCACTCCCTCTTGAAGAGAGGAGGCCGTGTCCCAGCATTGGGAATGTTATAGGCTGGTTATGCAATTTGAGACATGGTTTAGAACCTACTGTAGCTAGATGAAGAAATTCTGTACCGCTGTACCAAAAAATCAATACTACTCGGAAAGAGCCAGAAGCCCAAGTCTGACAGTGATAACCAGTTTTATCAAGAGTTATCGTGTCACCCAGTAACTGGGTTGTGGAGGTGAGATAGGCAGTCGCTATATGTAAAATTCTGGTATACAGTTTTATCTGGTTAGACTGGAAGCCGACCCCAATATACTTATTTCGGAAAAGGCTAGGCAGATTGATTGACTCGGACAGACCCAAAGGGTACACCTAGTCAATAATCCAGTAAAATAAGTAGGTACACGTATAATCGATCAGTGAGTACTTTTTTTAAACGGTATTAAGTACAATAAAAAAGCCTTCACCGATTAATTGGGTATAAAGCAGTCGAGTGAAGCGCTCTTTCTAAGCCAGTCCATAGACTAACATTATTTATAGAATCTCGGCTGTCATTCGTGGATATTTGACAGTCGCGTTACGTGTCGTCAAAAGCCCGAAAGTCTGATATCCGGTCTTATCAAGGGGTATCGTATTACCCTTTTATTGGGTTGTGGAGGTCAGATAGGCAGTCGCTCCATGTAAAATACTAGAATTTAGCTGCATACGGTTACACTGGAAGCCAACCCCGCAACATAGTTGGGAAAAGGCTAGGCAGATTGAGAAGCGGCAATCTCTATTCTTTACTTAAAAAATATAATGCATTCGACGAAAATCTTTTTATTTTTTCATGATTGTACGGCGATTTTTCAATAATTACTTAGACGATTTACGTGGTTCTTTTTTCATTTGGTAAAAGACGCCTGCGCAGTGGCCCGATGTTAATTTTATTTAGCTTGAGTTAACTTCAATAATCCTACCTATTTAATCCACTTTGTATAAGTTTATGATGTTATAACTTCCTGTCACAGTTAGCGACATAGCAAGTAGCTGTATACGAATTTGTGTGGGGTAAGTAGAGGTACTTACCACAATACTAAAAAGATTTAAAAAAAAAGTTTTTTCCAAAAAAAAAGTTTTTTCCAAAAAAAAAAAACAGCCAAATTTCAAATAAACACTTGGTAAAGTGAAAAATAATTTTAATTTCGAACTCTTTAAGTCGGTGGCAAAAAACTAAAATACAAAACCAAACACACTGAATTTTCTACCTACGCATCTAGTCTTATCTCCCATACAATTCTCTAGTCTACGCCATCTCCGCCCAAGGCGCAGCAATTACACAGCGAAGGAACCCTAAACCGCCGCGCTTAGATGTTTTTCGCTTATTTTCAGCCCCGCTTGTTCTACGGAACCCGAGGCGGCTCACTTACTAATTGGTACGAGCTTTTGAACCGATATTTTGTTCAAATTCTATTCGAAAAGGATTGCTATTAGTAAATAATTGTTCTGCTTCTGTTAATTATTGTGATGTGCTTTTGTTTTATAGGTGTATTTATTTACAAGTCATGCGCCTCAAAAATGAAGAACTTCCATACATAGTTTGATTCCCTATTTAATCTCTCTATGGGATGAATTATTATCAAAAACCGTAAGAGTTTTTGATATTTGAGATTTGTACTCACCTTCAAGGAAGTCTTCTGCAAAATTTTATGACCCAGCGGTTTAGGCTGTGCGTCGTCTGACAGTGAATGCATGAATGAATGAATTTATTATTTTTATGAATGAGTTTTTTCATTGGAACGAAGTTCTTTAACGCGGCTCGCGGTAGGAGTAAACTGGTAGTAATCATCACGTAACGAAATAGAGCTATGTCCGAAAAAGTCAGTTTCCAACATCAAAAGTTTTTGTTTTTGATTTTTATTACAGAGCCATCTAGTATAACTTTTTACCTTTTAAAAACTTATACTAGATGGCTCTGTAAAGAAACTTCGTTCCAACCGGGTGTCAACAAAATTATGCTTTTAATAGGTTAGACTTAAATGCATTTAGTGATTTGTGATGCAAGAGCCTCAAAGACTCGGGTTTAAAATTATGTTTTTGCATTTAAAACTTTGAATTTGTCGGAATTAAATTTCAAGTTCAATAATGACAACAGAAATACCTTTCAAAACGTCTGAACTTTCGAAACGTCCGAAGAAAATGCAATGATGAAAATAAAAAAAATAAAAACCAAGTGTTTACTGTGTAGGTACAGTCAGCAACAAAAGTCGATTAACACTTGCAGTTTTTTAATCTTAATTATTAAGCGAAATATTTAATACAAATCGGAACAGAAGCACCTACTAAAAATTTTAACAACATTAACTCTTAACAGTTAAACGAAAAAAAACCGGCCAAGTGCGTGTCGGACCACGCACAATAAAGGGTTCCGTAGTTAAGATGAATTTATCCCAAGAACAAAGTTAACATTGCAGTTAAAAAAAACATGTTCTCCCATACATTCCAACTGTAAATGTAAGTTTGTACTCACAATATTGAGAGATTTACCATGTTTTGTAAGACCACAGACTTCTTATAGGTTTTCCTGTAATCTACAGGTAAATATCAATTTTCTGTATTTTTTCACAATTTTAGGCTCAGTAGTTTTGGAGATAAGGGGGGGGGGGGAATGGTCAATTTTCGTCTATTTTCTTAAATAACTTTAAAACAATTTATTTTAAAATTATAAAAAATATATATTTGAGACCTTCAAATATATATTTTTAGAGTAAGCTCTTTCATTTGACATGTCACACGGTGTAGTTTGCAAAACTTTTTATTTTATTTTTCTTCTTTGTTCCCCAAAAGTGACCCCCATATTCAAATTTCATTTATTTACTTTACCCGCCCGTGTTTGGGTCACAGAAATACATATGTGTACCTAATTTCAACTTAATCGGCCCATTAGATTCGGAGCAAATTGGCTGTGACAGACGGACAGACAGACAGACAGACAGACATACAGACAGACAGTCAGACACACGAGTGATCCTATAAGGGTTCCGTTTTTTCCTTTTTAGGTACGGAACCCTTAAAAAAGCAGTTTATCAAATCATTTTGTGTTAATTTAGATGATGTAAAAAGTAGCAGTGTTAACCGACTTCTGTTGCTAACCGTACTTACATTTAGGATAAACTAGATAAACATTTAGCAGACACTTCCGAATTGTCAAAGGAGTCGGTCAGTCAGAAAGACGAAGCTAGTTGCCAATTCTAAAGCGTATTAGGTTTCTATGGAGAAGAACGAGCAAGAAACTCCATGGACACACTTAAAGTATCCCTTATGTAACCCTATTAAAGACCCGAAACTCAATTTCTCGAAATACGAACCAGAATAGACTTTGTATGTAACACGAAAAGTTCGTTTGTTCCAGCTTACAGCTAAGGTTCCTACCATTCTAGTCACCGTTCATTATAGTGTCGTATTAGGGAGGAAAATGTACCGGAGGATGCGGTTAAATCACTAAGAAAATTGCTCTTAATTCCATGCAGGAAAACGTTGGTAATTGTATTTTGATGCTCGACTTTTTTCGTTCGAAATCGACGTTCAATGTGGGATGTAAATCTCTTTAATGAAAAAACTTTGTTACAAAAAAATACAACCGACTTCCAAAAACAACACTACAAAGTGAAAAATAACTTTATTTTCGGAAGTCGGTGTCTGGTTAAAAGTATTTTCGTTTTTTGCCACCGACTTCCGAAATTAATGTTATTTTTCACTTTGTAGTGTTGTTTTTGGAAGTCGGTTGTATTTTTTTGTAAAAAAGTTTTTATTTTTCACTTTTTAGTTGTGGTACCTCACACAAATTCTAAAACCACTACCTGCAAAACAAACTAGAACATCATCCATATAAAAGTGGGGAAAAAAATACGTATTTATTGAAGCTAACTGAAAAACTACCTAAACAAAGGTAATTAATTTTATATGGGACCAACTTTGATGTATAATACCCTCTCGATTGAAACAATTTTTTTTCAAATCGGATGACTCTGTAAAAAAGTTATGCGTGGTCATACATAAAAAAAAAATTAAAAAAAACATCCGTGTCGAATTGAGAACCTCCTCCTTTTTTTTCGTCGGTTAAAAAGGAAGACGTTTGAGGCAAGGTATTATAGGCAAAAGTGGGTTAACTAAAATTATATAAATTAAATTAGTTAACCAATTTACTACATTATTGACCCCGTTAACCTGGGGCGCGGCTGTTATTACTTAGCCACGAGGCTAAGTAATAACAGCCGCACGGGTCGATCCATCAGGTTAAACTACGCTTGCCAGGGTCGGTCCGTGGCCCCCCCGGAGGGTTCCCGCATTGTCGAGGCGGGGGGGCTCAGTAGCCGTGGCTTGGTCACCCACGGTGAAGCGAAGAGGAACCCATGCGGGGGCCGCTCGTCAGGGCTTTTGCCGATAAGCCGACGACGTAGCGGCCAGCGGGTAGGTTGCGGTGGCCGTATGGGCGACACCGCAACTGAGGCGGGCCGCGGTGTCTTATGGGAGGCATCGCGGCTGAGGATTGGAGGCCGCGGCGGGAGAGGAGTGCCGGTATTGCGGTGCGCCGCTCTCCCTACCTTCCGCGGCCTTGACGGGGCCGCCACCGTTTGATGGCGGACGCGGTGGGGCCGCAGGGGAAGAGGAGTGTCGGTATGACGTCGGCCGCTCTCCCTATTCTCTGCGGCCGAAATGGCGGCGGAGCGCGCGCGGGAGGACGACCCTCACGCGGCGCCGCTCCGAAGGCGGAGGAGGGGTCGGAGCAGACGACTCCTCCCAGGTGGGGGCCAGCAGGCAACGGGTGTGGGGGCATCCTTGCCTGTATTGCACAGGCCCCCACCAGTGTCGGACGGGAATGGCCAGGTGTTCCCGGTCATTCCCGTAGCCCCCCATCCGGGGGGGCACGCGGGGCCCGCCAGCTAGGCGGGCATGCGCCGGGAAGGTTGTGGACGTAAAGGCTGAGCCGGTTTCCCATGGCCCTCCCATCACGGCGATGTGGGAACACTGCTGAGTTTTAGTGGGTATACTGTCATTCTGACAGGAGTCCCACATACCCCGTCTCGTCCCCCACGAGCGGGGATGCATAAAGCATTTCTCAGCGTCAAAAAAAAAAAAAAAAAAAAAAGGGTCGGTCCGTGGATGGGTGACCATCTTTACATACCGAGACTCCTCCGTGCCTCGGAAAGCACGTTAAACCGTTGATCCCGGCTGTCATTCGTGGATCTTTGACAGTCGTTACGGGTTGTCAGAAGCCCGAAAGTCTGACAACCAGTCTTACCAAGGGGTATCGTATTACTCAGTTAATGGGTTGTGGAGGTCAGATAGGCAGTCGTTCCATATAAAATACTGGTATTCAGCTGCATCCGGTTAGACTGGAAGCCGACGCCAACATAGTTGGGAAAAGGCTAAGCAGATCCCCGTTAACCTGGGGTTCAAAATGGGCTGCTTTCCGAGCAATTTTTTATATTTTTGGAAATTTTCCACCTCTCGACCATAATTTGTAATTTGAGAGATCTGCTCCGCTTTGGACGTCAAACTGTTATTTTTCTGATAGGTCATGAACGAATAAATCCTTCGAAAACTAATTTATCAAAAAAACTACCCATACCTATAACTTACTTGGCAGATAATTTCATACAAATTCTGTTCTATTTTTGAATTTATTCGGTTAGTAGTGGCTACTTGGACATCGTGAAATAGGCCGTAAGCGTCGTAAAGTTCATGTTATAATTATTTTTTCTTATAAATTCTTTTGTTTTTCGTGACAGTTTACTTATAATAAATTTATGGCATTTGACTTAGTTACAGGAACGACTTTTTTGTCTTGATGTAGGCTTTCTAAAATAGTACAACAGTGCCCACTATAGGCACGTGTTTTAATAAAAATACAAATATGGTTTCAGACAGGGTAGTAATTTGATTGGTAGTACAAATTTTTCAATGCATGCCTTGCTTGTGCGACTTACGAGTTACGGTCGTAGGTTCGAACCCAGACAGGAGCTCTACTTTGTGTAAATTATTTCATCACTACTGCTCTCAAAACGGTGAAAGAAAACATCGTTAGGACACCAGCATGTCCTAGAACCAAAAATTCACTTTCACCGAGAGGAGGCCTGTATCCCAGCTGTGGGAGAATCATAGGGTGATTATGTCTTGCTTGTTGCGGCTTTTGTTGTCACCAGTATATGATATTGACTGATTGAATCAAAGCGACAGGCCCTGGTCTCCTGGTCGATGCTCCATTGCAAGTAAACAACACCTGGCGCTCGCGTACCCCGCGCCCGCGCTCGCGCCCCGCGCGTCCGCGCTCGCACCGGCCGGTGACCACCTGCGTAGCTTAGCGCGTAAACAACACGAATACGCGGAATTGAGATAACAACTAATTAGCTTAGCAAAAACACGTCTGACTCGCACGCGTGTCGATACGAGACTGATTTTTACCTTTGTAGTAAAATTTTAAAATGTATCCAATTTCTTCATTAGATTCACTCATCTTGACAGTACGAAAACCAAATGAAAATCACACATTATCCTAATTTGAATTTGGAATTATGTTCTTTAACACTGGAGGGCTCGCGTGGGTGACATATGTCACCCAGGTTCGAATATTGTTTAATAACTTTTGAACGAAACGCGCTTCAGTGCTGCCCTCTCAGGTATTCCTCAAGTAGTAGCGCGTCCACGCGCCAGTAGTGCGTCGTCACTCTAAGTGCAACGACGTGTGAACAGTGAATTTATAAAGTGCATGGGTGACGTATGTCTCCCGCGCGAGCATTCGAGGAACTTTTAGGAAACGTAACATTGTGGTGAAAAATCAAATATACCCTCACGTAAGTTCATTATTGTTTTTATTTTACATTTATTTATGATCAACAAAATGTATTTTACAAATTGGTTGTATATTTACGTGAATATTATTATTTTATACCTACTTAGTGACACATTTTGTTTTAGGCTATAATGGCGAACGAATTTACGATAAGTAGATGGTTGGAGGAAGCCGTCACAGCAGAGAGTAGTGCGTCAGAAGACCAGGAAGACGATACTTCAGAAGAGCAAACTACTCCAGTTGGTTCACCTCACGTTTCTGACACGGAACAAGAGAGTGATGATCTATCTGGCGACGATGACGAAAATGTGCCTCTGTCACAGTTAGCGGTCTATGAATCTCGCAATGCGACGAAATGGAGTAAGAGTCCACCAGTTCCGACTAGAACCAGGGCGCATAACATTGTGACTAGACCTTCAGGTCCAAAAGGTATTGCAAGAGATGTTTCAACTCCTATCGAGTCCTTTTTACTATTTTTTGACTCTGATATTTTGACTATTCTTGTGGAAAGTACAAATATTTACATCGACACAATCAAACATAAATATCAACGAGACAGAGATGCCAAACCAACAGATTTAGTAGAAATTAAAGCGTTTGTCGGCCTGTTATTGTTGATAGGAGTATGCAGAGCTGGACGAAGAAATCTCAAAGACTTCTGGGATAATTCTGGTATAAACGGTCTCATAATATACCAATTGAATAATCCCCAAACCAAAACAATTCGCCGAAAATATTTGCAAGAAGTCGGATATGAATTGGTGAAGCCGCACATTTCACGTCGTATTTCCCAGGAAACTATACCAAGAGCTATAAAATTGAAAGCAAGGCTTCTTCTGGGGTTGCCCGAAAACCCGCAAGTACAAAACTTGCCAATACGTAGTCGAAAAGGACGGTGTGACTTCTGTAGTAGAAGAAGAGATCGAACAACACGTAAAACCTGTGCCAAATGTAATAGGCGTGTTTGTCCCGATCACCAAATCACAGTGTGCCCTAATTGTGATCAAGTAGCTTCTGAATTGGAATAACCCATTTGTAAACTTTACTAAAGAATGATTAGCTTACCCATTTATGGTTTAAAAAAAAATAAGAGACTGATTAATCATAATAAGTAATTTTTTTTATTTTTTTTCAGTTTTTTAGTTTGTGTTAATATTTAGTTCAACTTAAGACAATTGTTAAGTTTTGTTAAAGTATTTAGTAAGAAATAAAGTTTATTAGTCTTATTACAACTTGTTTTCTTTCATCACAATTAGAATAGTAAGAAAAAATCCTGTTACTGTTGGTTGGCATATGTCCCCCGCGCGAGCTTTCTAGGAAAATTTTGGGCGCGAGCCCCCTAGTGTTAAAATTTAAACTTTCAATGATACCAAAACCAGCCAGATACAAATAGTAAAGACAAAGAGATTTTATTTTAAGTTCATACATACTATTATATTTGTATGTGAATTGCTTCATGTTCAATTTTTTATTTATTACTTTGTTTTTGGAATACTCCTACATTACAATACACCAACACAAAATTGTATATTTTCACGAAATTGAACATGAAGCAATTCACATACAAATATGTTAGTATACCCCGCCTAGATATCTCTTTTGTTGACTATCCTCTTTCTTAAATATAGTCTACTGTCAGAAGTAGATACAACCTCATACATAAACCAAGTACTTGATAATACATTTGGCACTACATTAAAGTTACGAATAACATATGGCGGCTCAAGTTTGCAGGTAAACTTTAGATTGGGTTTCCGCTGCATTGTTTACGGGCACCTTGCTAGATGGTCTCGGTTCCTAAATACGGAAAACGGATCGTTTGAGATACGGATCGTGAGGTGTGACATGTTTACTTTTGTCAGCTAGCTATTCTTCATAGATGTTATGGGTATCGATTTCTAAACACGATTAAACAAAAAAAACCGGCCAAGTGCGAGTCGGACTCGCGCATGAATGGTTCCGTACCATTATCTATTAAAACGCAAATAAAAAACACGTTTGTTGTATGGGAGCCCCCTTAAATATTTATTTTATTCTGTTTTCTTTAGTATTTGTTGTTATAGCGGCAACAGAAATACATTATCTGTCTAGCTATCATGGTTCATGAGATACACAGCCTGACAGCCTGGTGACAGACGGACGGACGGACAGGCGGAGTCTTAGTAATAGGGTCTTAGTAAAAACAAATACAGGGTGTAATAAGATCCATCACATAGCCGCTATGTATGCATCCTGTACATCAAGCTAAATAACATTGATTAAAAATTATTGCTGGAAAACGTCTTGGTGTGAAAAATTCGTTTTTTACGGCAGCGCGCAATTTAACGCTCGCAAAATATTTTGCTTACGGGTGCATGCAACGGTACAGGAGTTTTGGGAGTACTTATTAAATTTCTAACATTTAAAACTTGTTTTCGAAAAAAAGTTGGAACTTTGGGCTTCAATATTTCTATAGCCAGAAGGTTCCCAGTTATGGTCCAACATAATGACGGGGAATACAAGTGATTCTCGGCTTCTTTCAGGGCCTTAACAGGCTACCGAGCGCGCAGTGGCGCCCTAATCGTTTGTTTGGTTGTTTCTTTTATTATATAATGAAAATCAGAAAATAAGCCGGAATAATTGTGGTCGACACGACTATACGTTAATATTATTACTAATAGTAGCTTTATATTGTTAAGTTTTATTATGATCGTTAAAATGGAAAAAAGTGGCCACTTTTTTTCATTTTAACGATTATAATCAAACTTAATAATATAAAGCTACTACTTGTAATAATATCGTGTGGACCACAATTATCCCGGCTTATTTTCTGCATTTTCATTCTAAAATAAAAGAAATAACCAAACTAACGATTAGGGCGCCACTGCGCGCTCGGTATACTTTGCAAACAACCAAACAATAACAGCGAAACCGCAGTAGCAGTTCTTTTCAACTGACTCGCATGATGTTCTACTATTTGGGTAGCGGAACATCAGCGAAACATCATGCGGTTTCGCGGTGGAGATGTCTTTACACCTTGTGCTAAGTCCCTAAGCGTCTCGTTTTTGAATTATTGCGAGCTAATTTAATTGCACCTCAATTAAAATTGGTTCAATTCAAGCTTTTAGGATATACATCCTAAAAGCTTGAATTGAACCGAGCATCCCAATAATGTTCTATTCTAGCACTCTACATGAACAGTGTAACAATAGGTACGAGGTACAGTCAAGGGCAAAACTATGTTTGCACTGCAAAGTTCAAAAGCAAGTCCGTCGTTGATTATAGGTAGTAGGTATGTACCTACTATGTGTATGCAGATGCTATATGCACAATACCTCATAATTTAAATTAAGATTACTCATGGAGGGGCTCGTGGCAAAATAAATACAGCAGAACGGGTCGATTAAAGATTAAACTACGACTTGCCGCGGTTGGTTCGTGGATGGGTGACGATCCATTACGTATCGAGACTCCTCCATGCCTTGGAAAACATGTTAAGCCGTTGGTCTCGGCTGTCATTCGTAGATTTTTGAAGGTTGTTACGGGTAATCAGAAGACTGAGTCTGACAACCAGTCTAACAAGAGGTATCGCGTTACCCAGTAACTACATAGATTGTGGAGTTCAGCTGTCATCTTGGATCTTTGACAGTCGTTAAGGGTCGTCAGAAGCCCGAAAGTCTGACCAAGGGGTATCGCATTACCCAGTAAGGTTGTGGAGGTCAGATAGGCAGTCGCTCCATGTAAAATAAAACTTTTTTACAATAAAATACCTACAACCGACTTCCAAAAACGACACTACAAAGTGAAAAATAACTTTAATTTCGGAAGTCGATGTCTGGTTACATATATTTTCGTTTTTTGCCACCGACTTCCGAAATTAAAGTTATTTTTCACTTTGTAGTGTCGTTTTTGGAAGTCGGTTGTATTTTTTTGTAAAACAGTTTTTATTTTTCACTTTTTAGTTGTGGTACCTACCCCACACAAATTCTAATACCACTACCTGCAAAACAAACTAGAACATCATCCATATAAAAGTGGGGAAAAAATACGTATTATTGAAGCTAACTCAAAAACTACCCAAGCAAAGTTAATCAATTTTATATGGGACCAACTTTGATGTATACCCTCTCGAATAAAACAATTTTTTTTCAAATCGGACGACACTGTAAAAAGTTATGCGTGGTCATACATAAAAAAATATATATATACGTGTCGAATTGAGAACCTCCTCCTTTTTTTTAAAAAATCCGGTTCGACTGGTAGCCGACCCCAACACAGTTGGAAACTGGCTAGGCAGATTAATTGACTTAAGGAACAAAAGACATTGTTTTTCAATTTCACTAACTGTAGATTAGTACGTATTTTTGCTTATAGTACATACCATTAAATAGACTGCCATGATGCAACTTAAGCGATGTGGTCTAATCAGCGAGCTTCGGACATGATTAATTGATAATGGCTATAGAATTTCATCGATAACTGACAAAGGCAACTGTCCTAGCTAGCGTTGCGCGAATGTAGT
Source organism: Cosmia pyralina (assembly GCA_946251885.1). Taxonomy (NCBI): domain Eukaryota; kingdom Metazoa; phylum Arthropoda; class Insecta; order Lepidoptera; family Noctuidae; genus Cosmia; species Cosmia pyralina. The sequence goes on along the minus strand of OX276342.1, from coordinate 14,221,194 downwards.
CAGAGAGCTAGGTATATCTGAAAATGCGTGATTAGTGAAACGAGCAAGCCTGGACTATTGCTAATCATTAATAATAATTTTCTGTTGTCACGTTGCCCTAAGGGGCACACAAAAAAAGACCTTCACAACCCAGTTACTGGGTATCACGATATGCCTTGTCAAGACTGGTTGTCAGACTTTCGGACTTCTGACGACCCGTAACGACTGTCAAAGATCCAAGAATGACAGCCGAGACCAATCCGAGGCACGCAGGGACCGACCGCCGAAAGCGTAGCTTAACCTGATCGATCGACCCGTGTGGCTGTTTTTCTTAGACACGAGCCCCTAAATTTTATACCTACATAAAAAATTTTTGAAAGATTATTTGGTGCCACGACCTGATAACCGTCCTAAAAAATATACCTACTTTTATAATTTTTGGTGTTACTGAAATCTAGTAACTTTGTCACTTTTAATTTTATTCATGAAAATTTACTAAAGGGAATTATTATTATCATGCCTGCATTATTAGGTACTACCTAATGTCAAAAACATGAGTAAATTGAGTAGAATAACAATTGATAATAGCAATAATCTTTATCTCCACCAACTAGCTCTTAGACTAAACTGAATTTAGTAATTCAAAATACCTCTACTCGTCGGTCCAGACTCTGTGTACAGTTACGTACGGCACCGTTACGTAAAATTTTAGCTTTTTTTTTTTGACCCCGTAAAGTCGAACCCCGGTGACAACATTTTCATGACAGCCATCACTGATGCGGCCGTTATGTGCCGGCCACCGCTCTTTTAGGAAACTCTTCTTCTTTCTTCTTTCAAAGAAGTTGTGTAGAGCATGCCACAGGGCAGGAGAATGATGACGAAGATGTCGCAGAGATGAGACTGCGATTGGATTTTAAACGTTTTAAATTTCGGGAATTGGCCTTCTTTCTGATGCTGAAAAAATATTTGAAACAAGAATCTTTGAATAAAGTTCATATTATTATATTAACACTGAACTAATTTATTATGACCTTAATTACTTTTGTTATCTTTGAATTGCACGTTAATTATATAGGTACGAGTATTAAACTGTCAATGTAAAGTCGGACACAAAAGTGATATATTTGACACAGAATGATAAATTAAAACACCTAATGATTTACACGATAGTTTAATTAAAATGTCTAGATTTCCTACTATAAGAAAAAAACAGGAGTTTGAATTTATGTTATAAAATTGTCTCGCGACAAATGGGCCAGAGTCGTCACGCAATGGAAACCAGAAAACAGGCGTCATCGCCGAGGGAGACCGGAAACGTTGGCGTGATGACTAAGCCGATGTTCGCACGGACGTAAAAATATCGCGGCGGGATTTTATCGCGCACTGGATTTCCATACTCCCTGTTGAGCCGAGCATTGAGAATCCAACCTAATAACAACAGAGTGCATTCTAGTGCGTCGAAAAACACATTGTTGGATTTTCAACTCTCGGCGCTAAGCAGAGCGTTGAAAATCCAGTGCGTGAAAAAAAATCGCCGCGATATTTTTACGGCCGTGCAAACGTCGACTTAGAGGCATTTATGGAAGACTGGCCGGAGCAGGCAACAGACAGGGAAGAGTAGAATCTGTGGGGGAGACCTTTCCACTGCAGTGGCAGGGACAATTCATGTTAAAAAAATATGTGTAGGTATTTAAACAGATTAACAACTTACTTATGCATTCTATAGGGTGAGTGCAAGTTCTAGGTAACCGTTTAACAACAAGAGATTTAGGACGAATTTTAAAAATAATACTAAAAATTTTGACACGTTTAAAATGTCTGAAATCAATGCAGTGAACTTCCAGAACTTGCATTTTATATGTACACACGAATTATTGTATAGTCAGTTAACTCAGCCTCTGGACATAGCCCTCTCCCAGGCTGCGCCACAACACACTGTCCTCCGCCTTCCGCATCCAGTCTGTCCCAGCCAACTTTCTAAGGTCGCCGGTTCATCTAGATGGGGAACGTCCCACACTACGATTGCCAATACGCGGTTTTCACTCCAGGACTCATCAGCTCTACCGGCCATCGGTCCTTCAACAAACATGGTCAGCCCTCTGCCTCTTCAGATAGCTCAGTTTGCTCACACTGCAAGCTACCTAAGTTGGTGATAAAAAAATCAGCTGCTCCCTACATTTTGACGAGTTTGATGTAGATAATAAAATGTACTGAACAGTGTTTTTTTTCGCGATTTCAGGTTTGTCCCATAGTAAAAGTTGTTCATAATAATGAGTACGTTGGCCCCTTAAGAGGATAAAAACGATTAAAATTTCACCTTGTTTAATATGACTTACTAATTAACTGACACGTATTAATTGTATTAATCACTTTTGTTCCCACCAGTACACAGTTGGATAGCTGTACGCATCAATTTATTATTGGAATCTGTTGTCGGTATTAAAGCCAATCGGAACCGCTCGTGAATTTAATTCGGATTCATATTTAGCGATAATTTGTCGATTGTAATTAAACATGCTTTTAACTATCAATTAATTTATGAGTACCAATAATAATGTACCTACTATTGCGCGACTGTAAATGGTAACATCAAATTGGATTATTGCTCTTTGTTTACTCGAACACGTGTAGATTTATTGAAGTGATTAAAAATTTGCTGTGAACCTTTAAGGCTAGGTTGTTCCGGCCTGTAGGCCTTTGAAACGCTACCTCCGCCTCCCCCAAATGTAGCGCGACGTGTTTATTTACGACGCGCTGTCGACGATTTCGCGGAAAATCTATGCTACAGTGTAAAATATTTCCAGTTGATCAACTTAATTAGTTTTTCTTAGGTCGATTTTTTTTTCCTTAGGTTTACATTTTATGGTGTCTACGGTGGAGTGAACTAAGATTATTACATAAAATGTCGTTTTGTTTTCACATTATCAGATAACTATACCAACACGATTCGATAACAATACGTACAATTATTATCAGCCCCATGATATTGGTGAATATCGATGACCATCGCGACACGACAAACAACCACACTACTAAGTCGGCGGCAGTTTGAAAAAGTTTGCTCAATTGAAAGAATGCCCGCTACTCTCACCCCGCACTGTCTTCGTCGGTAGATATCGTGCCGGTATCGGTATCGGTGTGTGTGGAAATCGGTTATCATGGTATGGGCATGTGATGCGGAGAAATGCAGAAAATGTCGTCTGGAATGTTTTGATTATGATTTTGGATGACTATACGAGTAAGGGAATACCAAAGAAACGATGGATGATCTGTGTGAAAAATGATGTGGCTAGAAAGGGAATGACTATCGAGATGACGACTAATAGAGAAGTATGGAAGAAAAAAATCAAGTTGCATCGACCCCAAAAAAAAATTGGGATAAGGGCAGGAGAATGCTGATAATCGGTATCGGTCGTTGTCTACGACGATATAAGTGACATTAAAACATAATGTAAAAGCGAATTATTCCATTACTTCATTGGGCTGAGTAGGAAACGAATATAGCGGATAGTTACAGATTGAACCTTTAAACGGCTATTTTAGTAAACTTTCATCAAACTAAATAGCTTAACGGTTCGACGACTGCTTTGCAAACCCGTGGTTAAAAGTTTGATTCTCAACTGTTATATTTTTTTCGATTCTTTTTTTTATATTTTGTTATATACCTACTGTTATTTGATAGTTCGCATAACGTACACAGAAAACATGAAGTTTAGGCCTCTTATACCATCTATATTTATAATAAAAATAAATATTAATGGTTAGCTGACAGTTAATGAGAAATCCCGTGTGCACAATCTACTGTTATATTTTTTAGCGATAGCCGGGTTCGTCAGAAATAATCTGTAAGAATCACTCAGTGTATTCGTGTTATGCCATTAGGTATTACGCCTGTTCGTGTCGTTCCTATGCAGGAACAGGGTTTGTTTATTTATCCACTAAAAACGAAAAACTTCGCAAGCAGTGGGAAATTGCTACTGAAGGCTGCGGGGCAACTGAAGGAACACGGGTGGGTTTTAGTCAGTAAAAGTCTGACACACCCTCCCGCTCTGCCCGGAGCGGGAGAAGTCATTTGATGATTTCCCATCCACAAAAAAAAAAAAAAAAAAAAGGCTGCGCGTTTCGACCTCAGGACAAGCTGCTTCGTCGTCGGTCGCTTGCTCCCGCGTCACCAGTCCTAACTCTCTGTGTATTTTGGCTGCTGAGAGAGACCACAACTACAAACGTACTGTAAAGGAAAGTTTTATAAAATGTGGCTGTTGTTTTAGTATATTGTGTGTCTAACTTGCATCCCCTACAAACCCTTTAGTGACTGAATAAAAAATTTTTTTTTAGAATGGGCTAAAAATGGTCGTACTGTTTTGCTTATGCTGCAAACATATTCTTTTGTTTTTGATGTTGACCACTGCTCATGAAGATCAGTAATTAGTGACAACTCCATATGAAGGAACAATTGCCGTACTTTATTATCAAGGGATGTACCTACTGCTACACTATAATTTATCGAATCTACTATTCTAAGACATCAAAATTAATTTAGTATATTGTCTAACCGGCCCCGCTCATGTGGGATTGCCGTCCCATAGGACTATTTACCTAAACAAAAGTGCAAGTATCAATATGTTAAAAGTTACAAACCAACAATAGGATACGTCATCGACGAACTTGCTTTAGAACATGGGCACTGAGTGATACGGTTACCGCCTAACCATGGCTACGTTCACAAAGCGCTATTTTTCGAATGTATAGAACACGATATTTTATCGTATACTGTGACTTTTTGTACTCAAAACTGATCATGGGGTGTCGTTTTTATGGTTTTCGAGGGAGCCAAAAACGGTAGTGAAGTCAAAATGAAAATTCAAGATGGCGGATGTGAAAATTTTGTGTTTGTGTTTTAAATCATACGTTATAAGGAACTTCATTCCTGACGGTGGTCCCCGACCGCACATTTTTATTTTTTTCTAATTTTCACTGTTGTTGCCAGAGTGAAAGTTGATTATTATTAGTATCCAACCGACAACCGGACACATTGTATTTATATTATGTGTAATTTATGTAGGATATGGTAGTAGACTAGTAGTGAAGACAGTTCGATGGAGAGTGAAAATACTAATGTGGATGAATCTGATGAAAAATCTTAGAAAAATGTGTTTTAAAACTTCTTCATAAAGGACCACGATAAAAAATTATAAACTACTCGCGCTTGACTATAATTTTATCGATAATAATTTGCAATGTGTCTTAACACTATCGTAAGATGACAATTAAACGTCATCATACCACATATAAATAATCACATTTTCGAAAACGATATTATGAATTAAAACTATAATATAATTACGAGATATTTTTTTCTGAGCTGTCGCAATTTCATATCTAATGTGTTCGTCTTTTGTTTGATTTTTTTTGAACAACAGCAGGGAGAGCGAATTTTTAAAAATTTTGACACAGGTCCAACCTCGATGACGTCCCGCAGGACTCTGACCGCGAGCGGATTTAGCCAAATTTACTAATTTTGAGTTTATTTAAAAAAAATCAATTAAACTCAAAAATCCAACCGTTAAATTCCCTCTGAAATACGATTACCTCATGGTACATGCAATTTTCATATAATTTTATACTGTAATTAGGAAATGAAACGGAAAATGGTTTTAAAATCGACTATGTTTCGGATTTTTTTTTCATCGAGGAAATTACAACTTATCGTGTTTTGAACCGTTAATTTCCCTAAAGAAAGGATGTATCTATGGCATATATTTTTTTCAGGACCTTAATACAATAATTTGACCATTTAAAATTGATTCTAAAACAGGTAAAATTCGGATAACCCCCCGTTAATTAAATATACACGATAGACGGAACAAAGCGAACAACATCAAAATCTACTAGGTAGCACTTACAGGGGCTACAGCGGGGCTATTCCGTAACACACTATCAATCCGAATCGGTTTCATTTTGACTGTTCAAAAAAAAATCACTGTGTTATTTACTTCGTCGAACAGACAAATTTTTCGAACCCAAGCCCCCGTTCCCACGGGCGTAATAAAATCGCGGCGGGATTATATCGCGCACTGGATTTTCAACTCTCGCTGTTGAGCCGAGCGTTGAGAATCGAACTTAACAAGAACAGAGTACATTCTAGCGCGTCGAAAAAACACAATGTTGGATTTTGCACTCTCGGTGCTAAGCAGAGCGTTGAAAATCCAGTGCGCGAAAAAAAAAAGCCGCGATATTTTTAGTCGACGTTCGCACGGATGTAAAAATATCGCGGCGATTTTTTTTCGCGCACTGTTTTCCGTGCGAACGTCGATTAAGTGTCACGTAGAAGACTGAATGAATCCACGTGAGCGGCTGTTGGTTGGACGTCTTCGAGGAGATCTTGTATTAGATAATAGTAGTCCACCGCTAAGTAATAAATTATAATATACTTTAATTAGACACGCATGTGAATACTTCGGCCATTGCCAGGCAGGAAGTGACGCCAGTGTTTCCACCTGATAATAATGATGGTAGTGTTGCACTGCCTAACACTATGAAGCAATTAAAAAAACTTTTTTACAAAAAAAAAAACAACCGACTTCCAAAAAAATACTACAAAGTGAAAAATAACTTTAATTTCGGAAGTCCGGTGTCTTTGGATCTGTATTTTAGCTTTTTGCCACCGACTTCCGAAATTAAAGTTATTTTTCACTTTGTAGTATTTTTTTGGAAGTCGGTTGTTTTTTTTTTTTTTGTAAAAAAGTTTTTTATTTTTCTCTATTTAGGGGGTCAGTCTATAATTCATCTAAGTTACAATAGTTCAATGTCAACTGCTCATCGCCTTTTACAAAATATTGCTTTTCCCGATAATAGCGAATAGCGGAGAGCCTCGACCAACACCTCAGGAGGCTCTCATTGCGCGGCTGGGTCAAGGGCTTGATTCAGAAAGCAGTACTCCTGGACACGGCACGCATAGTGAGGAGGTTCCTCTCTCTAGAGCCCTGACCACCGCTAGCTTGGACCCTCTTCCCGATACCGGTGGGCTACTATTTTTTATATTTTTAAATGTTTTATTTTATGTTTTTATAAAAATATTTAAAAATGTAAAAAAAATAATAATAACAATTATTAAACGACCAATTGAAAGCGAGCTCAGCTTCTGACGTTGCTTTATGTGAAATAAAATAATAATTAATATTTTGTATGTTTGACTATCTTGTATGTTATTGTACCAAGAATTAATTACATTTTAAAAATCAGTAGGTTGTACATAACAACTACAGATTTTTAAAATTAATCAATTTGGAGTAAATATGGCGAATACATTTTTGAGGGTCCCTTTTTTACACTTCAAGACATCGATATCTTCTTGTGAGAACAATGCGTCATGTTCGTGAACGGGCGCCATCAGTTAGGACTGGTCGTCTCTTAGCTGTGGTTATTTTTAATTTTTAATTTAGTATTTTTAGTTTTTTATCTTTTGATTACGGATGCTTTTTAACGTGCACGTCTTTCTACATTGTTCTCACATGTATATTTTCAACATGAACGATGTAACCAATATTTTGTAAAAATATTATGATTTAAAAGAGTGTCCGTGGAGTTTCTTGCCCGTTCTTCTCCATAGGGATCTACTACGCTTTGGAATGGGCAACTAGCTTCATCTTTCTGACTGACCAACCCATTGACAGTTCAAAAGTGCCAGTAATTGGTTTATTTGAAATAAATGCTTTGAATTTGAGTTTGAGTTTGAATGTTTTTCCAACAGGCCATTGAAACATCGTTTGTTTAGTCCTTCCTGCAAAAATGCTAGTGCATGTCTTGTAATTTCTTGTTTACTCACTTAACTTGGTAAGAAAATGTCCCAAATACACACATCGCTAAACAGCTTAAGGGGGAGTAACACATAACTACATTATGGTGCACTTACCCGGCGCGGACCGACGTCCATCGCAGTTAGTAAGATCGCCGCCTTAATGAGTCCGACTAATGATGTTACTCACAGGATTTTAGGAGAAAAGTTTCGATAATTAGAAGGAATTAGAAGGGATTACATATAGGATTGTTTTGTTTTGTTATTATTGTTGTGTGTCAATGTTAGGAGCAGTGGTGGCCCAGTGGTAACGACCGCGACTTACGAGTTGTAGGTCGTAGGTTCGAACCCAGGCAGGCGCTTTACTTTGTGTAAATTATTTCATCACCACTGCTCTCAAAACGGTGAAGGAAAACATCGTGAGGAAACCGGCATGTCCTAGAATCAAAATTCGAAGACTTGTGACATCTGCCAACCCGCACTGGGCCCGCGTGGTGGATTACGGCCCATTCCCTCTCACAGAGAGGAGGCCTGTGTCCCAGTAGTGGGAACGTTATAGGCTGATTATGTTATTATTGTGCAGATAGTAAGATGCTTATTAGCTTAGATTATTTTGCTTATATGTATGTATCTATGTATTAGTATTTATTTTTGTATTTTATAGTAATTTTCAAGCTCATCCCGTATGTTTCATCTGCCAAATTTTGTCTGTGTATCTAACCAGGCCAGGCGCACTCCGCACTCCCCATACCGCTTGGTAAGACTGGTTCTCAGACTTTCGGGCTTCTGACGAACCGTAACGACTGTCAAAGATCCACGATTGACAGCCGGGACCAACGGCTTAACGTGCTTTCCGAGGCACGGAGCACGGTGGGCTGAAAATCGGCTTTCATAGACTTAGGCATTTTATTTTGCAAGTGCGACTTTTTTTGCCGGATATCACTTCTATTAGTTATAACAATATACAAAAATGACACCAGAATTGATTCTGCACAAAAACGAAGGAATTATAATTTTTTTACGAAAATTTTGTATGGAGCTAGTATGAAAAATCGAAATATCTCTAAAACGGCAGCGATAACCGTAATATCCTTATAGGGGGTTATAGTACTAATTATTTATGATTTTTTGACATACGTTACATAATGGTTGTAGATGCCTTTTTTTTTTAAAAAATCGTCAAAATATTTTTATTTATTTTTACATATTTAAACGTTCCTTTTAGTGTTTAAGTTGAAGAATTCAGAGCTTTAACAACTCTTATCATAAAATAGCATCACCCCTATAGACCTGAAGGACTAGACAGAGGTGTGTAGTGTCTTGTTGATCTTGTAAGATTTCCAACAATACCAAATAGTTGAATATCAGTGTCAAAGTGCCCATGCTGTCGCTTCTTTTTGAAAGATAGGGGAATGAAATTGTTAATTGATCATACCCTAAAAGTATGATTACAACATAACCGGACACATAATAATAATAATATCCTTATAGGGGATTATAGTACTAACATTATTTATTTTAACATATGAAACTGTTCAAAACGATCCATGAACTGTGTCAAAGTTAAGAACATCGTTAGGAAGCATGCTTTTTCCCCAAATATTAAGAATATGTGAAAAAAAAAAGACTGTATATTAACTTTTTATTGATAGGTAATTTAAATAAAACAGAAGTAACAAAAATAATATCTAATAAATTCAATTATACAAAATACATATTTGAAACTATAATTTATGAAATTATTAACTAAACATATTGGTACAATAAACTAACATAAATAACAAAAGAACATAAAGAAAAATAATTAAATTTTACAAATTTTCTTTACAACTTTCGTTGTCGGACTCCAATTCCGAGTCAGAATCCAGATCGGATATACCTACAAACTCGAACTCAGTTTCCGGAAACTGTATTAGGTCGAGAGTTTCAGCAAAAAAGGTTGTCTTCCTTTTGGCATCTAACTTCGGCCTTTGTGCACTTAGAAAAGGATCCGAAGAAACAACAAGCATATTTAGGATATCTTGATTAGAATCTTGCCTGCTTCTTTTCCGCGAATGATGTTCCCGGAACCTCCTAAAATCTTTGTTTCGAGACTCTGAGGCTTCTTCCGAGAGAGTCCCAATCGGGACAATATCATTTTTTTCGATTATGTCAGCTCCGTGTATTAATAGTTTATGTACGGTTGATGACATGTAGTACCAGTCGTATAATTCCACGTACTTTTCTGCTGTTTTGCGAGCAAAATCTTTAAATTTGATGACATCGATCTTCTCACCAGATGTTATTGCTTGCAAAATAACAGCAAATCTTTTTATCAGGTTTTGATCCAACCCAGTAATAGCTGCAGTTTTATTGGGAAACTCGAAAAACTTCCTTGCGGTATTCCCGTCATTGGTAGTTCCCGAGCCTTGTTTTACTATATCAATTAACAGATTGAGCTCCTCTTTAAATTTATTTTGAATGTTTTTTTTTCTGTTTTGTAACATATCTTTATGCTCATTACTTCTTGCTGCCCACTGTTTGAAGTCAAGTCTGTACGCAATGTGTAACAGACATTCCATGCAATTTATACGGGCATGTAGGGATGATAGGCCAAATTCATATATGTCAGAACACACAGTTTTTGATGTTACAGCATCTAAGTGGTTCATTTCTGTTGGTTTTGCTAAGCACAGGTAGCATGATGCATTTGATCTAGCTTCAGAAAGGTACGTGCAGACTTTTGCGTCGATCATTGTCATCATTAGTTTATGAGTCACCCTGTTACTATTAATGCACTCTGTGGGGAAAGGGCCTCAATTTCCTCATCCATTTTTCTTTTGTTATCAATGACAACTGCATGGCTTTCTTTTACAAAAGTGAACTGAACCGGACGACAATAAAAAGTTGAGCATGGTTTCGGGTTTGTCCATATAGTATTATCTCCATCTGTCAGTTTCAGTGGCACCAAGGAGGTCATGAAAATGCTTGAATCATCATGCTCGCCGTCCATTTTCTGCTTGTATCGGCTTTGATTGGAAGCACCATCAAATCCCCACTTCGATATCAGCTTTAACTGCTTATTTTCCACATTATCAGAAAGACTTTGAAGAATCCGCTTCACCGTGATGTCAAGTAAAGCTTGAAGTGTAATTCTAGCTGATGAATCCGTAACTGATACTGATTGATTAGGAGGGTAGCATGCAAGCTTAGTTTGTTGCAGTTTATAGTAGGATGGGTAAATATCCTTAGCACCTTCCCGAATGGCAGTCTCTCGCAACGTAATATATTGCCACTTTGAAAGCTTAAGTGAAAGAAGCAATCCAAGTGCTTTCTCTGGTGTAAATATTACTGTTTTCTTAATGCTTTCCTTGATTTTAACGGCAGCTTCTGGATTTTTGATCATATATTTGATTACAGATGCGATATCTTCATAACCTTCTTCTTTTAAACGTGCTGCAGCTGCATATGCCAATTCACAGGAATCCTCGCCTATGTGCTCACTAGATCTTCTCTTTTTCTGTTTGCTTCCCAGATCTTTGAATGGTTTTCGGGACCTTTTTGTCATTGTTCCAACAGACGATGATGTCGAAGGTTCTGGAGAGACTGAGCGTGCTCTTGGTATCTCATCAACAGTTGGTTCTTGATTTATTAAAGTTTGCACGCAACTCGGCCAGTCAATATTTGCTTGCAACCACTCTCCGTACGTATTTCTAAACTTATCAAAGAATCGTTTAGATTTCTGCCACCTGTTTAAAGCAGCTCGCGTGAATCTCCGGCAAAATTCTTTGAGAGTTACTTGATCTTCGGCAGAAAGGCAATCGCCTATGCGGGACACAATTGCACTAAACAATACTTCATGATTAAATGAAGGACACTCACTTTTTAGAAGAACAAACAAATCTAAGTTGGTGATTAAACTTTCCATTCTAAGATTTTGTAGTCGCAAAGCAAATAGTTTTAGTGTTAGCAGTTACACGGTTGTGAACAATCTAAATTATGGAACAAAATTATAGCCCTTTTATTGTATAAAGTCAATAATTAGTTAACTACCCTCATTAAAGTTATAAAAGATATGATAATAAAAATTCATAATCGTCAAAAACATATCGTAGAACTCATAGTAGACCTAATCAACATTAGCAAATCACATTAGCTCACTAATTATAAAAAGGTGAATGCAGTTCTTAGTTGGTATTGTTGCGAGATATTTCAAATCATTTAATCACTTAATAGGCTCATTAGAATCAGAAGACTACAACCATCATTCTAATTACTTAATTACTTGTCATCAGACTCATTAGATGACTACACAATATGTTATTTTGTATTTTGAACGTATGCAAGGTTTTAAAATTCCTTTTGTGTCGATATTATTATGTGTCCGGTTATGTTGTAATCATACTTTTAGGGTATGATCAATTAACAATTTCATTCCCCTATCTTTCAAAAAGAAGCGACAGCATGGGCACTTTGACACTGATATTCAACTATTTGGTATTGTTGGAAATCTTACAAGATCAACAAGACACTACACACCTCTGTCTAGTCCTTCAGGTCTATAGGGGTGATGCTATTTTATGATAAGAGTTGTTAAAGCTCTGAATTCTTCAACTTAAACACTAAAAGGAACGTTTAAATATGTAAAAATAAATAAAAATATTTTGACGATTTTTAAAAAAAAAGGCATCTACAACCATTATGTAACGTATGTCAAAAAATCATAAATAATTAGTACTATAACCCCCTATAAGGATATTACGGTTATCGCTGCCGTTTTAGAGATATTTCGATTTTTCATACTAGCTCCATACAAAATTTTCGTAAAAAAAATATAATTCCTTCGTTTTTGTGCAGAATCAATTCTGGTGTCATTTTTGTATATTGTTATAACTAATAGAAGTGATATCCGGCAAAAAAACTCGCACTTGCAAAATAAAATGCCTAAGTCTATGAAAGCCGATTTTCAGCCCACCGTGCGGAGGGTCTCTTAACCTGGAGCTAGACCACCACCTCTTAAAGCAGTATTATTTTAATCTTACATGAGTGTGGGAAAGAGATGGAGCTAGACGTCCTGTATAACTCCATCTCTTTCTCACACTGAAGTAACATTAAAATAATACTGCTTTAAGAGGTGGTGGTTGGCCCCCTGATAGATCGACACGGGCGGCTGTTTTTACTCAGCTGCAACCATGCCACAAACTATAATTTTAATATTAAACTACACTACTATTAAATACCATTCTTCCCTTATTGTGTATTGTGTAAAATCAAAGTAATGTAAATAAGTCGTAAATAATTGTGTAATTGTGTAAAAATAAGTGCTAATCAGTTTTGTAAAGTAACAGAAATAAGTCCTAAATAATTGTGTAAAATAATAATGTAGTAATAAGATAACATATGATAGTAAATTGTAATGCCTGTGTAAAACGTATAAAAAAAAAATTTCATGGAAAATATATATTAATCATGAGCATGTGTATATGTATAGAATAAAAAAAAAAAAAAAAATGGATGGATTCACGTAGATTTTAAGATTAGAGTAAGTGTCCGAGAGAGGAGTTTATGATTGTACAGAGGCCAGCACATCAAGCTACCTCAATCTGTCAATTTTTTTTGATCGATTTTCAACTTTACCACAAATGAATAAGGTTCATATTCAATTGGGAAAATTTGACAGATTGGGGTAGCTTGATGTGCTGGCCTCTGTACCATAGATTTAAAAAAAAACACACAAATAAAATACAACAATAAAAAAAGGCGCGGACCACCAAGTCCGCGGTAGTCGTACTCATTCAAAAAAATACCAACTGAACATATACCTACAGTCGTGAAAAAAATACCACTTGACATAAGCTTTTCAGTAGAACAACAGGTCGTTGGAAAAGCTTCATATCACGTGCACACCTTTTTTTTCCACGTTTTGTCTATAGAGGAGCATTGTGCGAGAGAAATGTTTATCTTAAACGTTTTGTATGTCACGCACAGTGCACCACTGCCTACCTGTGTGTTGTGTTTCTTTAACAAATAAAATATCTGCATATAGTCTATTCCAAAAGTATGTAATAAAATTGTAAACAAACCCTTGTTCAGGTAAAATTGTAATGCAATCACTCACTAAATTAATTAGCAACACATTCATCTCTGTTTAGAAGGTTTCTACTTTATAACTCACCACTTTTTCCATCAATTATTATTCTTCAAATAACATTATTACTTATAAGAGTTTTAAGTATTATAATTGATAAATCTTCGACGAAAATTTAGGTTATAAAATTAACCTCGATTGTCAAATGACATATTTAAGGTTATTTAAAATTTGAATTTCGGTTCAAGGCCGCAAATTCGGAGCAGCGTTTCTTGTAGCGTGCAGTGGAGCGTTTATCGATAAATTTTGTGTTTTTAAAATTCCTTTAAAACCAAATGATTATGAATATAAACTCAAAAATTGTTTATGTATACCCCGCTCCACTGCACGCTACAAGAAACGTTGCTCCGAATTTGCGGCCTAAGCATTCAAATAATCAAATCAAAGCCCTCAATTCGTAAGTCGGCGTTCGCACGGACGTAAAAATATCGCGGCGATTTTTTTTCGCGCACTGGATTTTCAACGCACTGCTTAGCGCAGAGAGTACAAAATCCAACAGTGTGGTTTTTCGAAGCGCTAGAATGTATTATGTTATTATTGAGTTGGATTCTCAACGCTCGGCACAACAACGACAGTTGAAAATCCAGTGCGCGATCAAATCCCGCCGCGATATTTATACGTCCGTGCGGTCGTCGGCTAAGTGGCACTACTACAATACGTTTACTAATTCATTTGCTTACATTTTAACACACATTAGGTTGTTTTATATTCAGTACCTTGGCGACCAAGCTCAGCTCGGGTGGAAATAGAGAAAACGAGTTTTCTCAATACGTGAGACCTAGCTAGTTCGATTTTTCACCCCCGTAACTATGTTGCCACTTTCATCGTTATCGTTAGTGCCGTTTTCGAGAACGTGATTACAAATATATATATATACATATATTTATGTACATACATATACACTACTATTTTTTAATTAGTTCAAAAAAAAATGGGGCACTATCCGTACCCGTTACTGATCATATTTGTGTAGTCAAAAATCAAAAAAATGAAATTCCAAAATTGTCCACGAAAATTTGTCATAATTGGTAAATTCATAAATTTCATAATTGAATCAATCATTCATAACAATTGCAACTAGAAAATACTACGCGCAGTGCTTTTCCATGATTAATGAATAACTACTATGTAGCCTGTACAATATTTCCATAAACTGAGTGACATTTTGGGATATAAACAAACACTAATAACTTTGCTGTTTATGAATATTATTTATTGGGACTTTACATATATAATAACAAGACCTTCTCTAATAAGCCCTTTAAGTATTTGTACTAATTAAAAATTGGTGGTGTATACAAATATGGCTCATTTAATATAGGATTCTGATAATTCAGAGGCCCTATCATGATCATTTACTGGGCATCATCAAATTTTGTTATGATTTTATCAGCCGATCTATTCTGTAAAATATCACCGAACTAACTTAAGTGAAGTGAGCTGTCATTCCACCTGATGCTTAGGTCTATAATAGGATTGACACTATTGACAGCTCACTTCATCTAAGTTTGTCACGATGAGATTTTTACAGAGTAGATGGGCTCCTATAACAGAAATAATAAAACATTTATTTCGACACAGGCACACAAATTACTAGTAAAAAAAAAAACCGGCCAAGTGCGTGTCGGACCACGCACAATGAAGGGTTCCGTAGTTGAAAAGAATTTATCACATAAACAAACTTAACATTGTAATCCGTTTTTTTTATGTTATAAAATTACAAATTAACAATTTTTGGACTTTTTCTTTTACTTGTGCTGTAAGACCTTGCTTCTTGACAAATTTCATGATTCTAGGTCAACTGGAAGTAAATAAATAATATAAATAAATAATAACTTTATTTCCAATTTTACAATTTGCAGCAATGAGTTAATTCTATGACAATATTCTTGCATATATCACTGATGAACCACTGGCACCCAAGCTAAGATACAACTTGTGTTATGGTGCCAGGAATCTCTCTTTTAATACATTTCTCAATTAATACAAAACTAGTACGGAGTTACATTGGGTAAGTAGCTATCGATTGAGTACAAAAAGAAAACAAAGTTATAAAACAAAGAAACAAACGATAGAAAAGATAAAAGAAAAATAAAAATGTATAGCCTGTCTCTAGTGTAAATTAGGTGAGGTGAGGAAGTACCCAATAAGTTTTGATTTACTTTCGAGTACCAAATATGTCGCATAAATGGCCGTATTTTTTTAATGCGTTGATATAGATGCTTGATTTGTTTAAAGCTCCAAGGGACCAAAGATCGTATTTGGTATTAATTTCAACTTTATACCTCCACGCGTTCCTGAGAAAAATGGTCTTGACAGACTGACAGACAGACAGACGGACAACGAAGTGATCCTATAAGGGTTCCGTTTTTTCCCTTTGAGGTAATAAACTATAAAATAAATAAAAATACCCCATAGGTATATACGTACATATTACATACACACCAGAGATGTGCATCGTTTTCGCATAGTGGAATAGAAATAGTACAGTCTACTTCCATCCAAGATTCCGGCTTATTAACTTACTTTTTGTTTTGCTTACAACTATCAATACCTATATCATCATCATCTGCCTTTTTTTTTTATCGTGTGGAAATCCTCACGGATGTCCTCCACCCTGGGGCAGGAGGAGAGGTCTGTCATACTTCTACTGACTAAAACCACACGGTGTTCTGCTGCTACGTTTAGCCGGGGTGCTGGAGTGCTTGCGCATTTCGTCACGCTCCCCCGGCTAGGTGTCGGCCCGCATGAATTCAATCGGAACCCGTCACCCTCACCAACGGCTTATCGTGCTTTCCGAGGCACGGAGGAGTCTCGGTATAATACAATAAACACAATCACAATTTTTATTATCGACAGTGACAATAATAAAAATTGTGAAGACCAAGTGAGGGTAGATGCCAATACCCGCACTTTACGAAGACGTCGCTGAGCTGTCATCAGTCCTCCCGAGACCACGATCGCTGCAATGCGATCGAAACGTCGGGAAACAACTAGGTACCTGGGTACCTCGTAAAAAGGAATATCACGAGAAGACCCGTTTTTAGTTTTGTTTATAATGAGTCTCGGTATGTAAAGATGGTCACCCATACACTCCCCAACCCCGGTAAGCGCAGCTTAACCTGATTGATCGACCAGTGCAGCTGTCATTACTTAGCCAAGAGCTCCTCTATACATCTTAAAGACGTTACATCATAAAAGCAAAACACAGACACTATCCTCGCAGATTCTCACTCCTCACTTCGTAAAGGCGAAAAACGTATTTTAAAGTACCAAGTACCCGCATAAAATATATGCAATATCCATTCCGCTGGCGTGGCTAAGCGTCCAAATTTATAGACTACATGAAGGGCAATTTTTAACCAATCCTTCTGGCTTGTTCCAGCATGAAATATGCCTTGATGCTAGAGAAAATTGAGTGGCGACTGAGGGTAGATGTAAAACCGGTATTAAGCTTTTAACGCAGGTACAGAGAAAAAGTTACGTTCGGAAAATTGGTAGCCGGAATGAAAATGTGTTTTTAATCTACTGGTTCAGTGAGGTTTTAATAGGAAGGATGGAAAAAATATTTTTCAAAGAGCGGAATTGACTGCGAAAGTCTGGAACTGAAAAGTTTTGATGAAGGCAATGTTAGTTTTGTGGGTTTTTTACCGAGTTCTCGGTATTGGTGGATACTAAATTAATTAAGTTTAGTCTTACAGAAAAAGTTAATTTTCGGCCAACATAATATTTACATAAGTTTTATAATAATAATACTTACGTTTTATTTATTTAAAGGTATAGTTATGTTAGTTATCGGATTTAAAAGTAATTAATAAGAAGGCGGATGCTCACTATTTTTGCTAAGTTATCTAGCTATACTGATTAATAAATCTGAAGAATTTGTTATTTTTTTTTTTGTTTGTTTAACCGTATCTCTGGAACTATCAGTCGGATTTAAAAAAATATTTTATCATCTAATACCCAATTATCGACTAAGTAGGTGATTTAACATCACGCTAAGACCCTTAGGAGTCGAGCATAAAGAAAAAAGTCAGAAAGTCGCTAAGCGAAAATGAAGTAATAGCGCGGGCGGGCGATGTGATGCGACGTGGTGGGTAGGGGCCTCGGGGGCCGAAATTTCACGCGGGCGAAGTCGCGGGCAGAAGCTAGTGCCTACATATTTTTGTCTCCTTGACTGTATCTACTTATTTGGCATAATATTAAATATTTTTTATTCGTAGACACAGTTTCGCTTGAAACTGTATTTAAGTTTCGTAAAGGTGTATCCACACAGCCATGCTCATGCCGCCGGGCAGTGTGGATACACCTTTACACACTTTAGTAATATGTGCGTGTTCGCGTGATTTAGATGGTGTATTGACTAATCTGTCATTCCCTCTCCAACACTTCACTCTGACGTTTGTTCGTTCGTTCACTCGGGCGGTTAGAAGTGTTGCACACGCGAACACGGGCATTCTAGTTTGGTGTCTAGTTGAGGAAGGTGGATAAAGGAAGGGGAGGGGGCCTGAGTTGGTTGGTGTGTTTGGTGGTGGTGGTTGGTGGTGGTGGTGGTTGGTGGTGGTGGTTGGTGGTGGTTGGTGGTGGTTGGTGGTGGTGGTGGTTGGTGGTGGTTGGTGGTGGTGGTGGTTGGTGATGGTGGTGGTTGGTGATGGTGATTAGTGCTGGTGGTGGTTGGTGATGGTGATTAGTGCTGGTGGTGGTGGTGGTGGTGGTGGTGGTGGTGATTGGTGCTGGTGGTGTGGTGGTGGTTGTCTTAGACAAGAGGGAATAAACGTGTTTATACTGAAAAACTGTATTCTCATTTCCTGACCTTGATAAAAGTATTAAGATTACTATAATTAACATTACACAAATCAATTCAAAATTCACACGCGAATGAAAAATCGCACAAACACGATCAGTTACAATACAAACCGAATCGCTATCACCTAAAACGGGCTAATCCATCGGAACTCTCACATAATCATATTAACTCATCCCATTGGCTGTTCAGATACGGTACTCATTTCCCGTCTACCACACAGCGGATATTATTGAAATGCATACCGGTTTATTTGCGGTACAATACCTGTAGTATATTTAGGTTTAATGACTCGTAAATTTTGATTTGAAAACATGTTTCAAAATTTGTTTTAAAAAAAAATATTTTTACAATAATCCATAGCAATCAAATGTGTTTCATTTTAACAGTTTAGCTACGTTCATTGACGTTGTTGAGTTGAGTTAAAAAATAAAAACAGTTTGGAATATATCTAGCAAGAAGTGACGTCATGCCACATTTTAGGTCCACGTCCGCACAGACGTAAAAATATCGCGGTGGGATTTTATCGTGCACTGGATTTTCAACTGTCAGTGTTGAACCGAGCTTCGAGAATCCAACCTAACAACAACAGAGTACATTCCAGCGTGTCGAAAAAACACTGTTGGATTTTCAACCCTCGGCGCTAAGCAGAGCATTGAAAATCCAGTGCGCGAAAAAAAATCGCCGCGATATTTATACGTCCGTGCGAACGTCGGCTTACTCAATGTATCGCCGTAATCTTTTGATTACGTAAACAAAGAAAAAAATAAGTCTCCAATATTTTGTAATAGTTAAATGACGGAAAAAAAATTCAGCTGACATCTTTTTAAGCTCACATAAGTTTTCATGGTAATATTTTTATAGAACAGTAACTTGTTTGAATAAACGGTGATAATTAATTTGCTAAACAATCAGTTTCCCTGACTGTCAGACCGACTTACTGTATCTATGTATTGAGGATGCTGTTACAAATGTGTAGTCAAATCATTACTTTTTTACACAAAAGTATGTTTATTAAATAAAATGCTTTACATTCTTAAAATGTTTTTGGCCAAATTGTTGATAGATGTGCACGGTACGATTTTGAACTACAAATATAATTTTAGATACGTACAGTTTCTCAATAAATGTACCGAACTGAAAACTTTTACTTTACATGCTTTTGGGTAAAAAATGTAATAATTTTACTACCCATTTGTAACGGCGTCCTTAACCGCACATCAGTGGTAATTTAACATTGACAGCGCCTACTTTATTACGACGTACCATAAGAGCGGTTTTCGCAGGGCAAGTGTTTAACTAAGGGCTGATTGCTCAATAGTCAGATAATTTTTACCAGAGGAATAAATATGGCGATTTGACAGCTTTTGTATAGAAAATAATTGTCAAACTCATTTATTCTTCAGGTAAAATTTATCAACCTATTGAACAATCAGCCCTTAAAGAAAGAAAGAAAAATAGTTTTATTGTTCACAGAAACTTATAAGATAACACGAATAAAAAAAAATGCAAAAGCAGATCTTCGTCTCCGTTTACTGTACGATCTGAACTCACTAAAACCTCAAAAACGAAATGATCCCTGAAAATCCAACCCCCATTATTGTTATTTATATACCTACCTTATAATAATATTTTACAAAAGGCAGCGCGGAGGAGTGAATCCGATTTCATTTCCTGTGGGTTCCGTGACGTCCAAGCCGCGACGCCCAATGGCGCTGGGGTGCGTCCAACGCATTATCGAATATCGACACAGATAAATATTTTGCGCCAGGCACTCCATAAATAACACATAATGGATTCTCATTCCGAAACGACTTAGGGTGGAACTTGGAGGCGAAAAAGAGGATAAGGTTGGAAATACAGTAGAGATAGACACGCCATTAATGTATGCGGCGAAATGAAGAACTAACTTCAAATCAACTTTTACAAGCAGCGCTGAGATTACATTCACAAAGATGTTTTTCGGACTATGCTCATTTCGATATCTTCTTATTATTATTGCTAGGGTACAATACTGTGAACACATCAGTACTTTTCGAACGTCAAAAAGCCTATAGGCACGTTAAGCCGTTGGTCTCGGCTGTCATTCTTGGATCTTTGACACACGTTACGAGTAGTTAGAAGCCCGAAAGTCTGACAACCGGTCTTAGCAAGGGGTATCGTATTACCAGTCTCTGGGTTGTGCAGGTCAGATAGGCAGTCGCTCCATGTTAAATACTGGTATTCAGCTGCATCCGGTTAGATTGGAAGCCAACCCCAACATAGTAATTGGGAAAAGGCTAGGCAGATGGCAGATGGTGATTGCTTAGCAAATTAACTATCAACACGTGTTAATTAGCCGTAAATTAAAATCACAAACTCAAACTCAAAGCATTTATTTCAAATAAACCAATTACAGGCACTTTTGAATTGTCAATGGGTCGGTCAGTCAGAAAGATGAACCTAGTTGCCCATTCCAAAGCGTAGTAGGTCCCTATGGAGAAGAACGGGCAAGAAACTCTACGGACACTCTTTTAAATCAAAATATTTTTACAAAATATTGGTTACATCGTTCATATTGAAAATATACATGTGAGAACAATGTAGAAAGACGTGCACGATAAAAAGCGTACACAACAGCTGTATCTTTAACAATTGTATAAAATTACTATAACACGGCAATTATGTAGTATGTCATTCTGCTAAACAATGAATTTCTCTGACTGTACATGGACGCGAAACCAACCTACTTCAAAACTTCCGCCACCATACTTGAAATCAATTCTGCCCACATCCTTTCTTATTGAATAACATCTTGCTCATGTCAACTGTCCATCCGATCTTACATTATCCATGTCCAGAATCGTATAAAACTGATATTCGCAAGTCCGACTTCGGTCCGTTTCTCGATTGTTATTTAAATGTGATATATGATTGAGTATCTAGGAGCTCGTGGCTATCAGGTTAAGCTACGCTTGCCGGGGTTGGTCAGTGGATGGGTGACCATTCTTTACCTCTTCTCCTCTCTCCTTTAGACTCCTCCGTGC
The DNA here is from genome assembly GCA_946251885.1 of Cosmia pyralina. Lineage (NCBI taxonomy): Eukaryota > Metazoa > Arthropoda > Insecta > Lepidoptera > Noctuidae > Cosmia > Cosmia pyralina. Next base: position 14,199,463 of record OX276342.1, on the reverse strand, counting down.
CTCGGAAAGCACGTTAAGCCGTTGGTCCCGGCTGTCATTCTTGGATCTTTGACAGTCGTTACGGGTCGTCAGAAGGCCGAAAGTCTGACAACCAGTCTTACCAAGGGGTATCGTATTACCCAGTTACTGGGTTGTGGAGGTCAGATAGGCAGTCGCTCCATGTAAAACACTGGTATTCAGCTGCATCCGGTTAGACTGGAAGCCGACCCCAACATAGTTGGGAAAAAGGCTAGGCAGATTGATATGATTGAGTATCATGTTTTGAGTTACGGCAGTATACAGTATAGTTAAAAATACTGACAAAATATTTTTTTTAATAGATTAATTTATGCTACCCTATTGATTTTATGGGGCGGGTCAGCCGCATGAACGATGACCGTCGGGCAAAAGTGTCCACACAATGAGTAGGTACAGTCAGCAACAAAAGTCGATTAACACTTGCAGTTTTTAATCTTAATTATTAAACGAAATATTTAATTCAAATCGGAACAGAAGTATTTACTTAAAATTTTAAGAACATTAACTCTTAACAGTTAAACGAAAAAAAAGCAGTATACCGAATTATTTTGTGTTAATTAAGATGATGACAAAAAGTAGCAGTGTTATCCGACTTCTGTTGCAGACCGTACCTGAAGATTAATGGCACCGCCGAGGCCGGCCCAGAAAGAGGTGGCGGAAAGACCTGGATGCGTACCGTGAGGGCTGGTTCGAGGTGGCGTGGGAAAAGAGTTCCTGGATGGACTTGGGGGAGGGCTTTGCCCAGCAGCGGGACAGCCCTATAGACTAAGAAAAAAAAAATGATAATATCTGTGATTTATATGGTGTGCATAATAAAGATTCTATGCTATACTATACTATAGATACCTCAGAAACTGGATTTTTTTGGAAAAAAAATTATAACAAAAGTTTAAACAACTATTGATACACTGGTGTATCAATAGTTATTATTGTTGTTTGTTATATTTTTTTTTTTTTACATATCTCGGGACCCCGGGATCCCGGACCTTTGGAAGGCGTACGAGGGGCCAAAGCCAACTCGCAGAAGCCCCTTAGTCAATTTTTATTACTTTTATTATTATTGACAAAAACAAAATCGCAACATAAGTAGGTACTAAGGCTGTGAAATAACTATACTCCATTTACAATAAGATTAGACATTTAAAAAAACCTGTTATACAGTTCGTTCAACTGATTTTGACTTCTATTCCGTAGGCTTAAGGATGGCATTAAAGGCAAAAAAGTAGTTACGATACCAATTGTTTAATTCAGCTGCCATTTGTCATGCCACCAACGCAATAAAAGTCAAAATCTGTTGAACGGACTGTAAAAAAGGTTTGTTTAAATGTCTTATCTTATTGTAAATGGAGTATAGCTGTTATTAATGGTTTAATTGAAATGAATGCTTTAAATTAGAGTTTGAGAACGAAGCTAGTACCAAGACTCACACAAGACACACAATTCATACAAGACTTTTCTTAAACAAATCCACCTCCATTTTCACGTACAGGTAGATACGAACTATCAATCTGCCTAGCCTTTTCCCAACTATGTTGGGGTCGGCTTCCAGTCTAACCGGATGCAGCTGAATACCAGTATTTTACATGGCGCGACTATCTGACCTCCACAACCCATGGGTAATACGATACCTCTTGGTAAGACTGCTTGTCAGACTTTCGGGCTTCTGACGACCCGTAACGACTGTCAAACATCCACAAATGACAGCCGGGACCAACGGCTTAACGTTATTTCCGAGGCACGGAGGAGTCTCGATATGTAAAGATGGTCACCCATCCCTGGATAACCCCGGCAAGCGTAGCTTAACCTGATTGATCGACACGTGCGGCTGTTATTACTTAGCCACGAGCTCCTCCTTATTGTAAATGGAGTATGAGCATAATATTAATTTTACTCAGTCAACCGTAGAATCAAATCCCCAAAATTCGTTAGCCACTAAAAACTATACAATCCCTTAAAACCGACGATCAAGATGTCAGGACCGGCACCCAGGCCGTAACGAAACGAAATAGTGTGAAAAAGTACAAAAAAAAAAAAAACGTAAAAAATGAGCCCGGACTAGAATCCCGAGTGAATCCGACGAGAAACGGAATGAAAATTGGATTTGCCTCTGATTGGATTTTTATTTACTTAAGACAAGAAAAATTCTCCTCGTTGCGAAGGCTACGGTCTTATAAATGATTTAGAGATCCTCTCGTCTCGACTGACTGATTAACTAGCGGGTTCTGTACGTTTCGCTGCTGGATCATTCGTTTGGGAGCGAGATTTGTGGACTTTTCGCCCTGCTGTGATACATGAGAATTAGTTTTCTGCTCTATTACGTTTTCATAGGTACTGCTTGCATTTGGTTCGTACTATGTTTTGAAGGTTAGACTGAGGAATGGTGTGTTATGGCAATGTTGCTGTTTAAAAGAAGATGTAGTGACTAACATTGAAACGAGTACGTATGCTTAAATTTGGTTTGGAGCAGTGGTGGCCCAGTGGTAACGGCTGCAACTTACGAGTTGTAGGTCGTAGGTTCGAACCCAGACAGGCGCTTTACTTTGTGTAAATTATTTCATCACCACTGCTCTCAAAACGGTGAAAGAAAACATCGTGAGAAAACCAAAAATTCAAAGACATGTGACATCTATCAACTCGCACTGGGCCCACCTGGTAGATTACTGGATTACGGCTCACTCCCTCTCACCGAAAGTAGGCTTTTGTCCCAGCAGTGGGAATATTATAGGCTGATTATGCTATATGGTTTATTTATTTATTTAATACTTCAAGCACACAAATTGTACAAAGGCGGACTTAATGCCAAGGCATTTTCTACCAGTCAACCTTTGGGTGATGCAGAGACAAACAGTGGCAGGTGCAATGATGAAAAATTAAGGAATAAATATTTATTCAAATATAGAGATACTCATATGCCTATTACAAACTATAAATATAATAATAATGTATTCCTAATTATATATAAATATAAGCACAAATAAATATACACTAATACACGAATAAACTAAAACAAATAAGACAAACAATGGGAAAAACGTTACCGTTGTGATGATACTGCCAACTTCATCATCATGGTTTGGTCATGTTGAGAGGATCAATGAAAAGCGACAAGCATAAGTTTACAAGGCAGATGTGAGTGGAAACGCCGGCAGGGGACGCCCTAGAATGACAATTTTAGTGACCGTATTGGTGATGTTCTTCAGAAAGTTCAGGTGTGTAGTAGTCGCAACCGGCGTGCGTGTATGACCAGATGTATGTACGTAAACGAAGCAAAAGGATTATGTAAGGATCGTGGCAGATAGCGTTCTGTAGTTTCTGCCTACCCTCATGGAAAGAATTCGTCAGTTTATGTATGTATTATGTACCTATGTGTATGTTTCACGGATCTGGTGTAATTGTAAAGTACTTTTATCTCCGCAAATGTTGATGCATAGGTAGTTTTAGAGCTGAGATATCATTATCTCAGCTCAGTGTCTTGAAAGGCTAATCATTATCAAAATGTAAAAAATAAAGTGATGACAAGTGTTACATTTTTAACCGACTTCAAAAAGGAGGAGGTTCTCAATTCGTCGAAAACTTGTTTTTTTTTATTTTATTTTTTCTATGTATGTTCCCCGATTACTCGAAGATGGCTGGACCGATTTGGATTTTTTTTGTTTTGTTCGAGAGTGGATAGTTGGTCAAGTTGGTCCCATATAAAATTGATTAACTTTGCTTCGGTAGTTTTTGAGTTAGCTTCAATAATACGTATTTTTTCCCCACTTTTATATGGATGATGTTCTAGTTTGTTTTGCAGGTAGTGGTATTTGAATTTATGTGGGGTAGGTACACAACTAAAAAGTGAAAAATAAAAACTTTTTTACAAAAAAATACAACCGACTTCCAAAAACAGCACTACAAAGTGAAAAATAACTTTAATTTCGGAAGTCGGTGGCAAAAAACTAAAATACATTTAACTAGACACCGACTTCCGAAATTAAAGTTATTTTTCACTTTGTAGTGCTGTTTTTGGAAGTCGGTTGTATTTTTTTGTAAAAAAGTTTTTTCAAAATCCATCGGATTGTAAAAGAAAGGGTGTTACGCAATGGAGGCACCTCCGTTGCGTAACACCCTTTCTTTGGGTTGGGTCACACTGAAGTAGTTGCATGAAGGCTTTTTTTTTTTTTTTTTTTTTTTTTTTTTTTGTGGATGGGAAATCATCAAATGACTTCTCCCGCTCTGGGCAGAGGCGGGAGGGCGTGTCAGACTTTTACTGACTAAAACCCACCCATGTTCCTTCAGCTGCCCGTGCCAGGGCCACGGTATCTCTTTCGAACTACCCGCGACCCCGGCGGCATCGGCCCAATTGACCCAGTCACTGCTGACATCTCTTTGAGGCGCGCGTGGAACACAACGCGCCGTCGACCCGGGCCTGGTCCTTACCGGACGGCGAGCTGCCCATTACTCGTCGTCCGCAAGCCCGCGCCTACGGTGGCCGGGAATCGGCAATCGATTCCCGCCGCCCAGGGCGTCTCCTACGGCGGCTAGGGGCGCGAGGGCGTTTCCTCCCGCCTTATCCGAAACAGGAACCTCCCGAAACAACCGTGTCCGGTGAGGACCTGCGTCAGGCGGAAGGTGAGGACGCCGTGGCGCCTCTCCAACCACTCCTCAAAGAGGGGACTTATCGCCGCAATTGTGGCGTGCCCAGCGCTGGGTTGCGACAATCGCACTCTCCATGCCGCCATGAGATCCCGCCGGAGCTCTGTCCGCTGTACCGTGATTTCTCGCGGCAGCGGAGTTACGCCCCGGCGTTTCACCTCCTCGCGCCACTCCCACACGTGCGCGAGGACTTTTGCCTCCAGATCCCATGGCGGTAATCCGGCAAGGAGGCACGCCGCCTCACAGGAGACCGTGCGGTATCCCCGGACTAGCCGGATGGCCATGACCCTCTGGGACGCGTTCAACCGGCGGGCTGGTCGCAGCCTCAGGGAACGCGCCCACACCGGTGCCCCGTAAAGGGCCATGGACCGCACGACCCCCGCGTAAAGCCTCCGGCAGGAGGCGTTTGGACCCCTCAGATTGGGCAGGAGCCGCTTCAAGGCAGCCCCGGCCCGCTCCAGTCTGGGAGCCAAACGTCGGAAGTGCTCCACGAAGTTCCACCGGCTGTCGAGGACGAGTCCCAGGTACTTCATCGTCGACTCAACCCCGATGTGAACCCCTCCTACCGTTATTTGGGAACCCGACGGTGGCGCGTTCCGAGGACCATGAAAACACATGACCTCGGACTTGTGCAGGGCCACCTCGAGTCCCAACTGCCGGATCCTCTCTACGATTGTCGCAACCCCGCGTGTCGCTAGTTCAGCCGCCGCCTGGTGCGACCTCCCCTGCGCTAGGACCAGCGTGTCGTCAGCGTAACATACAACGCTGACGCCGCTAGGGAGGTCGGCGCGCAGCACCCAGTCGTACCCGATGTCCCACAGATGTGGCCCCAGGACCGATCCCTGTGGGACACCGCACGACATCTCTCGCCGGTTCCACTCTCCCTGATGACCGGGGTAGATGACGGCCCTGTCCGTCAAATAGGCCTCGACCACTCGACGGAGGTGGGTTGGCACCCGGTGATACCGGAGTGCCTCCCTGATGCAACTCCAGGGCAGGGTATTGAAGGCGTTGGCGATGTCTAGAGACACCGCCAAGACGACCCCACCCCGGGCCACAGCATCCCCCGTCGTGAGGGCTCGCACGCGCATGATGGCGTCCACCGTAGAGCGCCCCCTGCGGAAACCAAACTGGCTCTCCGCCAAATCCGGCCCCTCCTGCACCAGCCACCCGACGAGGCGGTCTGCAATGACTCTTTCAAAGAGCTTGCCTACCTCGTCGAGCAGCACGATGGGCCGGTAAGCGGACGGAGAGTCCGCAGGGCGCCCCGGCTTCTTAATGAGGACCAGTTTCCCTGTCTTCCAACGAAGTGGGAACTGGCCCCTCTCCAAGCATGCGCTTAGGAGCCCCCCTAGTCGAGGCCCGAGAGCCCCAAAGGCCAGAACCCAAGCTCTTCCTGGCAAGCCGTCGGGTCCTGGGGCGGTATTTTTGGCACTCAGCCTACGTACCGCCGCTCTCAGCTCTACCTCGGTCACTTCCGGGGCATCGTCGTCGTCGTCGGTGATGTGGTCCGCATCGGGCACCGCAGGAGGCGGAGCCATGGGCGGGGGAGTATGTTCCCCTCGCGAAGGGAACAGAGCGCTCACCACGTCCTTCACGAGCTGCGGCCGGAGACTCTGCGTCAGCGGGGGAGCCCATGGGCGGAGTTTATCCCGCACCATTTTGTAGGGGCGTCCCCACGGGTCTCTGTTCAGAGTCCCCAGCGACTCCTCGCGAGCCAGACCCCTGGCCCGCGAGATCTCCGCTCGGAGGGCGGTCTTCGCCGCTCTGTACCCCTCGTACAGCTCCGCCTGAATGGCTTCCGTATCCGGTGGGCGGATACGGAGCCTGCGGTGCCTGGTGTACCGGTGCCGCGCAGCAACGCACGCCTCGCGCAGAGCCGTCAGCTCCGGCGACCACCAGTATACCTGGCGCCAAGCGCGTCCGGGCTGGACCCGGGGCATTGCCACGTCACATATTTCGGACATGGCCTCCCGGAACCACTCCGCCTCGTCGTTGATGTCAGCAGGCCTGTCCGGTGGTGACACCCAGGCCTGCACGATCGAGGCTTCCAGGAGGAGCTCCCGGTCCAGCTGCTTCAGCGCCCACCGCGGACCACTCGGGGCCTGTCGGCCCGGCGCGCTCGAGGTCTGGGCGGAGACATCAAACCGAATGTACCGGTGATCGGAATAGGTCTCCACCCCCTCCATGACGCGCCAGTCAACAACATGCGGCAACAGAGCGGGGCTGGCAAACGAGATGTCCACCACTGATTCGCCCCGCATCCGCACACATGTGGGGACAGAACCCCGGTTTAGGACGACCAGGCCTGTCTCCAGAGCCCAGTCCTCCACCATCCTGCCCCGTGTGTCCGTATACCGGGAACCCCAAGCCATATTCTTGGCGTTGAAGTCCCCGAGGACGAGCACGGGAAGGGAACGGAACCCGACAACGACGGTTTTCAACTCCGCAAGGGAGTTGTGGAACTCGGCGAGAGTTCGGTTCGGGGAGAAGTATACCCCTACCACGACAATCTCCCCGAACCGTGCTGCAACGCAACCCTGTCCTCTCTTAACAGCTTCGAGGGACAGAGTACCGGCGGCGGCCGACGAAATGAGGGTCACTGAGCCGCTCAGGTCCTCCACCCAGTAATCACTGGGCGGGACAAAGTACGGCTCAGCGACCACGGCGATGTTAATCGACCACTGCGCCATGCTCTGGAGCAACAGATCCTGAGCTGAGGCGCAGTGGTTGATGTTCGCCTGGAGGAGGCGTAATGGAGCCATTACTGACATTCCATTTCACCCCCTCCCTGAGCCCCCTGTGTGGGTCCTGCCGCAGTGGGTACGGCGACGACGGCAGTGGAGGCGGCAACGGCGACGGCTGTGGCGGCGGCCGCGGCAGTGACGGCGGTGGTAGAGGGCTTGCCCCTGCTCCGGGCTTTAGTGGATGGACCACAGCCCTTGCTTCCAGCCCGGTGATCGGCCGGCTTGCCAGCAGCCGCACATAAATAGCAGTGCGGCGTGGCATTGCACGAGCCGGCCTTGTGACCGGGCTGACCACAACGGAAGCAATGACTGCTGCGGTCCACCTCCGAGGTGCATTTAACTCCGACGTGGTTGCCCACTTGGCAACGGAAGCACCTCAGAGGTCTGGGTTCCAGCAATTTCACCCGCGTGGAATCCCAGCCCACCCGGAACCTTCGGCCCTCCCCAGCTATCTTTTGGGCCGCCGACACGGGGCAGCTCACCGTAACAGCTCGCATCCCCGTGGAGTCAAGACGGATGGTGCCTACCCTCACCTGTTCGAAGGCGCACCCCCCAATCTTGACCACGGCGGCCACCACCTCTCCCTCCGTCACTGAGTCATCCAGACCCAGGATGCGCATGTCAGCGCACTTGGTGGGTCTGGACACTCGGGCCACGTCCGCATCTAAGGACGCCCTGAGCCTTTCGGCCAGAGCGTCAGCGGTCGGGCCACTGGCCGCACCGGGGATCTCCAGCATCTGAGCCCCAGTCGCAGTGACCTTTACCCGGATGCCATCTACAACCCCGAGCTCCTCAAGGTTCACCGCCGCCCTCGCCTTGGTGAGCACGTCGCGGTAGGACACTCCCTTCTTCTCCGCTTCCGGCTGTAGTGTGATCACTACAGCTGCGGACTTCGGGGCATGTAACCTCGCCGCGACGTTTCGCTCTTTGCGCCGCCGCCGCCTCTCTTTTCGTTTGGCCGCCCTTGCTGCCTTACCCGCCTTCCTCTTCTCCCCGGCTACCTGCCATTCGGCGTCAGCCGGAAGAGATTTAGGAGGCGGGGGCAGCCGCGTCGCCGCCACGGTCACAGCTGGGGCATTTGCAGGTGCCTTTTCGGGCACAGTTACGCTCTTCGCTGGCCCCGCCGATCCTGGTTTGGCCGTGGCAGCCATGGCGGCATACGAAGCCGCCTTTGGCTGGCCCGAGGCCGGCCGGCTCGCCGCTAGCGGGGGCCGCAGGACAATGCCCTCCAGGACGGAGAAACGCCTGTTGAGGGCAGCCAGTTCATTCCGCACCAGGGCCAGAACCCGGTCCTCAGCAGGCTCGGGCTCACCCTGCCCCTGCTGCAACCCGCCCTGTGAACCATCCAGGGGGCCGGCTCCTCGGAGCCCGGCCAGGTCCGCTCGGAGCTTCTCGTTCTCCTTTCGGAGAAGCTCCATGGCGGCTGTCAAGCGGGCGACCTCCGCCCGCATCTCGGACATGCCGTCCGTCGAAGGCCCCTGTAGCAATGCCTCCGCTGCCGCCATGATGGAAGCCTTGGCTGCGGGTATGGCCTTGTCTTTAGAGGACTGAGTCCTCTTCAAGGCCACACCCTCGATTGCCGCCACCACGACCTCCTCGAACCTGGCCGCTCGCATTATATTGGAGCCGCCCTCGGCATCCGACTCACCGCCAGACGACTCCATTGCGACCCTCTCGGCCGGCTCGGCTGAGCTGGCTCTGCTCAGCTCGCTGTCCTCCTGCGTGGGGACTACCCGACCCTTGCCCCCTTTTTTCCGGGTCCAGCCTTGGCCCCGGCGAGCAAGTTTCCTACGGGCCGAGCTCACCCCACCGTCCGAGGAAGACCCCTGGCCATCCCCCGGATTTTTGTTCCGCTTCAGGAAAGGGTTCTTCCCTTTCCCCCCAGCGGCCCCCACCACTACGCCCTCCGGGCTCTTAAATGGGCCCGTCGCGCCCTTCGCACCAAATGGATTGGCCAGTGGTCGGACCACAACGATCCTAGTTGTTTTTACTCGCGCGGACCGCAAATTTATTTGTCTCTCTCTGGGTTTGCACAAGGTAGCTAGCCGGCGCTTGTGCAGACGCAGGGGGAGCCACCGAGCTGCTCGGTGAGCTCGCTCATCGACGCGGTCGCGAGCGACCACGTCTAAGAAGATGTCAAAACCCGGCAAGCGCGGCTCGTTAGGCCGCGGTGCCGGGTCTCCTGAAGACCGTCCAGCGTTGGACCGGGCGACGTCGATGCCAAACATCGGCGACGCGTCATCGGGTCCGCCGTCGGCCGGGCCATCCCACGTGAGGAAGAAGATGGAAGAAGGAAGGGGGGGAGGAGCGGGCGCTGCTACAGCTGCCGCCCCGCCGACGCCCACGGCGCCTGCGCGCGTTGCGCCGTCGTCGTCGTCGAGTCGCCAGCAGGCGGTACCCATCCGTCCCGCCGCGTTTCGCCCGGTGCCAATAGTGGCCCCGGGACCACCAGCAAGCAGTCGCACGCCTCAAGCGCGTGCCCCAGTGCCGCCCGTGCGCGGGGCCGCAACAGCGCGTGCCCCTGCGCCCGCGTCGTCCGCGGTGCGCCCCGCCGCGTCGCGCGCACACCCTCCCGCACCACCCGCGCACGCGCGAACACCCGCCGCGCGCGCCGCTGCACCGCCGCCGCGTTTTACGTCGCCGCCCGCTCAAGCCGTGCGCACCGGCGCACCCGGCCCCCGCCTCTCGCTGGCGGGTCCGGCCCCGGCTGAGCAGGAGCGGCAAGTGAGAAAAACTAAAGTGAAACCGGTGGAATCAGTGAAGTTTGTGACAATGGGGGCGCCCGATTCGCCGGCGCCCCCCCGTACCTCGGCATATGACTCGCCCGCCATGTCATCGGCATGCTCATCACGCGCGGGATCGAGCATGTCGGTGGCATCGGTGGGTTCGACCGCGTCTGGTCGCGACGACGTGTCCGTGGACACGACACCGCGAGCCGGCCCGCGGCCCGCCGATGGAGGAGCCATTCCGCTGGGATTCGACTTCGAGTTCCAGCTTGCAGAGCCTAGATCCCAGCGGACACCAAGAAGGAGGCGTCCGGACGACACCCCGGAGGAGAGCGAGGCGAAGCGTCAGGCCCTGGGGGAATCGCATTCCCCTCCTTTGCCGACGTGACGCGTAGCACGCCGCCACCTTCGCCAACGACGATTGCTGCAGGGGTAAGTGCCTATGATTTACCCTCTGCCCCCCTTGATGATACAGCCCCCCATGCTGCCACCCCCGGTGCGTCGAATACGACGACGGGGAAGACGGCGACGACGACGAAGGCGACGTTACCGGGGAAGAAACCTAGATACCCGCCGCTGGTGGTGGAGAAGATGCCGAACTGGGCCGCCCACTTTAGGGCCATCAGGGCCAAGCTGGGCCGGCCTCCAAACGCGCGGCCATACGGGAGTGGAGTTCGCTTCCTCCCGGACACAGAGGAAGAGTACAGGCTGGTCCAGCGATATCTGACCGGCCTTGAAAAGGACAGCGGCGTCTCGTGGTTCGCGTATTCACTGCCAGCGGACCGCAGCATGAAAGTGGCCATCAAGGGGTTACCGGCTGATACGGAACCCAAGGAGATAGAGGAGGAGCTCCGAGCGATGGGATACGAGCCGGAGTATGTGCGTCACATAAAAGGCGCACAAGGACGACCCGGTTGCGTGTTCCACGCGATCATTAAAAAGACTCCTGATGCCCGGGCCATATTTGACACCACCGTGTTTATGTACATGCGTGGTGTCAAAATTGAGGCCTGGCGAGGGAAGCGTGGGCCCGCCCAGTGCCACCGGTGCCAGCGTTTCAGGCATAGCTCGCACCAGTGTCACCGCCCGCTCGCTTGTGTGCGGTGCGGAGAGGAGCACGCGGCGCGGGACTGCCCTCGCCCGCGGGATGAAGCGGCCACCTTTTTTTTTTTTTTGTTGACGCTGGGAAAAATGCATTACGCATGCCCACCCGTCGGGGGACGGGTGGGGTATGTGGGACTCCCCGGTAAATCCGGTATACCCACTAAACGACCCAGCGGCGCTCCCGCATCGCCGTGACGGGAGGGTCATGGGAAACTGGCTCAGCCTTTACATCCACAACCCTCCCGGCGCATGCCCGCCTAGCTGGCGGGCCCCGCTTGCCCCCCAGCAGATTGAGGGGCTACGGGAATGGCCGGGAGCACCTGACCATTCCCGTCCGGCACTGGTGGAGGTCCGTGCGATACAGGCAAGGGTGCCCCCGCACCCGTTGCCTGCTGGCCTCCACCTGGGAGGAGTCGGAGATGAGTATCAAACTCACGTCTTCTTCGACCCCTCCTCCGCCTTCGGAGCGGCGCCGCGTGAGAATCATCCTCCCGCGCCCGCTCCGCCGCCTCCTTCTGGGACATGACGTGTTCGCAGAAGGAGGCGACCGCCGCCCAGGACCTCTCATCCGCCAGCATGGCGTTAACCACGCCGGGGAGCGAGAGGTCCGGTCCTATCACCGCGACCAGATCGCGGCGCGTCTCGGACCACGACGGGCACGACCCGAGGGTGTGCTGCGCCGTGTCCTCCGCCGCGCCGCAACCGTGGCACGACGGCGTCTCCTCCCGTCCGATTCGGTGCAGGTACGACCCGAAACAGCCGTGTCCGGACAGCACCTGCGTCAGACGGAAGGAGAGGAACCCGTGCGACCGCTCGAGCCAGTCTCGCAGCACTGGCCCGAGCGCATCGAGGGTCCGGCGGCCAAAGACTGCAGTGGCGAGTTCTCCCGTCCAGTGGACGACGATGGCGTCTCGCGACTCCCGTCGGAGGGCCTCGCGCTCTTCCGGGGCCGGGCGTTCTCCTCTCGCCCTCCGCCCCGCCGTCCACTCGTATACTCTGGCGAGCACCCACGCCTCGAGTTCCCAAGGGGGGGTGCCGGCCAGAGCACAGGCCGCCGCAAAACCCACCGTCCGGTAGGCCCGCGCGACCCGCTGGGCTATGGCCCTCTGAGGCGCCCGCAATGCGGCGGCGTTCTCCCTCCTTCGGAGGGAGTCTTCCCAGATGGGGGCACCGTAGAGGGCCATGCTCCTCAAGATGCCGGCGTAGAGCTGCCGGCATCGCGCGCTGGGCCCGCCCGAGTTGGGCAGCAGCCACGAGAGCGCCCCTGCAGTCTTCAGCAGGCGCGACGACAGCCCGCTGAAATGTGGGCCGAAGCGCCACCTGCTGTCGAGTACGAGGCCCAGATATTTCATCTGGGCCTTTACCTCGATTCTGACGCCCTCCACGAAGATGTGGGCGTCAGATGGGGGGCGCTGCCGAGGTCCGTGGAAAAACACGGCCTCGGTCTTGTGCAGCGCCGCCGTCAAACCCAGGCGGCGGATCCTCCCTGCCACCAAGGATCCGCCCGCCGAGCCCAAGTTGGCCGCCTCCCGGAAACTCCTTCCCCGGGCGGTGAGGAGAGTGTCGTCCGCGTAGCAGACGACACTCGTGCCTCGGAGGAGAGTTCCCCTCAAGAGCCAGTCGTAGCCGACGTTCCACAGGAGAGGTCCCACGACCGAGCCCTGCGGAACGCCGGCCCCGACGGCGTATCGCCGGACTTGGCCAGTCCTGTCCACCAGGACGATCGCCCGGTCGTCCAGGTAGCTGGCCAGCAGACGCCGCATGTACCGAGGCACTCCGTGGAATCGGAGCGCCTCCAGGATCGTGGAGTGGGGAACAGAGTTGAAGGCGTTGGCTATGTCGAATGACACGGCCAACAACCCGTCCCCCGCCTCCATCGCCTCCTTCGCCTGGTCCTTCAGGCGGGTCAGCGCGTCCACCGTCGAGCGCTCAGCCCGAAAACCGAACTGAGCGTCCGACAAGTCCGGCCCGATGGTCCGCAGATGGGTCTTGAGGCGGGCAGCGATTATCCCCTCGAACATTTTCCCGACCTCATCGAGCAGAACGATGGGCCGGTATGCCGAGGGGGAGTCCGCTGGGCGGCCCTCCTTGCGGAGGAGGCACAACTGCCCCTCCTTCCACGGTTTCGGGAACCTCCCGCACGCAAGACACGCGCTGAAGAGGTCCCGAAACCGCTCCTCCATTTCAGTGGCGGCAATCGCCACCACTCTGGCTGGAACCCCGTCGGGGCCCGTAGCCGTCTTCTTGGCGCGGATGCGGAGAATCGCCGCACCAAGCTCCGGCTCCGTGACAGGAGGGGGGACCTGCTCCTCCTCCTCCTCAGCCGGCAGAGCCGCACTGCCCCGCGGCGTGTCCATCACTGGTGGGGTGAAGCTGTCCCTGCACGGAAACAGGGACCGAACCACCCCATCCAGAAACGAGGGCTCCAGGGTCTCGGCAACCGGGGGGCCAAAGGGGCGCAGCTTGTTGCGCGCCGCCTTATATGGCCTCCCGTAAGGGTCGTTGTCGAGACCCTCCAGCATCTCGGCTCTCGCCGAGTCCTTGGCGGCGGCGATGGCACTGCCGAGGACCGCCTTCGCCTCCGTGTAGACTACATAGAGGCGGTCCTCGTTGGCGCGGTCTCGTCGACGCCGCCGCCGGCTCCGTGTGTAGGCCCTCCTTGCCTCCACACACGTCGCCCGCAGCCCCGCCAGCTCCACCGACCACCAGTACACGGCGCGCCCGGGTGACGGTCGGCCAGACCGAGGCATGCTAGAGTTGCATACCTCGGTCAGAGACCCCCTCAGGCGCTCCGCCGCGGCGTCCACGTCCAGGCCGACAAACGGTGGCGAAAGCCAGTCCTGGACGAATGCCGCCTCCACCGCAGCCTCCCTGTCCAGGCGGGTGAGAGCCCACCGCGGGAACGATGATCGCCCCGAGGTGGTCGCGTGGCCCTGAGAAGGGCCGTTGGATTGGCCCTGAGAAGGGCCTTTTGGTTGGCCCTGAGAAGGGCCTTTTGGTTGGCCCTGAGAAGGGCCTTTTTGAAAACGCCCGGAGGCGTCCCGCAAGGGTTTCGGCATAGCCTCCGCGGGTGCCGTAGGTTCCGACATTAACAATAAAATGGATTAAAATAGATAAAATAGCTACGACAACACAGCGCACTTTAGCCGCCGGTCTGCCACTCCGTTACGGTGGTCAGACACGGCGTTGCCCAGGGGATACTGCGAGGAAGTATGCGCTGTGGGGGATCCCCCATGAAGCGGCCACCTGTGCCAACTGTGGTGGCCCGCACCCCGCGTGCAACATAAAGTGCCCCGTGTTTCAGGAGGAAATCCGAAACAAGTGAGCGGGGACCGCCGCCATTACGACCTCTACACGCCGGCCCCAGAAGGCCACCGAGAGGCTCACTACGGAGGAGAGGCCGCAAGAAGAGGCCCAAGGCCCGACGCTGATGGCGGCGGCCAATGGGCCCACGGACAGAAACGTAGCTACCTCCTCGAGGCGGAGGAAAAAGAGACGCGGGGGAAAGGGTAGAAAACCCCAGCCCCCGGCGACCCAGGAACAGATCCCCGAGGCCGGCCCTGCCTCAGAAGGGACACAGGCCAGGAAGAGTGAGGAACATACCACTAGCGCCGGCAAAGCGCAGCGGAGACTCACCACACTAGAAAACGTCGGCGCTATCGAGACTAGCGCCGGCGGTGCATCGTACCGGCAACAGGGGGAATCTCAAAAGTTCCCCCAAAAGACGAGTGGTGGCGCTGCCGGCGCTAAGAAACATACTACCACTAAGTCGGAGTTCACGGCCTGTGCCATAACGCTATTGATGGACCTAATTAAGGCCATCAGGCAGGGCCAAGATGTGGAGACCGTCATCCTTGACGGGCTGGCCAAACTCCTAACCCTGTATCATGGCTAGCACGTTGAGGGTGATACACTGGAATGCCCGCGGCCTCCGGGATAAGGTCGCCCCCCTCCGCCATCTCCTTCGGGATCAAAATATTGACGTGGCGCTTATAAGTGAGACGCTACTGGGGCCTGAGGACAGGATCAGGTTCCCGGGATACCTCACTTATAGGCAGGACGAACGGTCGGCTCTAAACAGAAGATACCGCGGCCTGGCGGTGCTTGTGAAGAGAAGAGTCGTCCATCAGGAAATCCCCTCGCCGACACTCAACACGCTATACGCGCTGGGTGTGCAGCTGCACGTGGCCGGCGAGGACATCAACATCTACGCGTGCTACAAGCCGCCCTCGGCCCGCCTCGATCTTACCGAGTTGCGGGCCCTACTGCACGCGTCGCAGCATGCTACCATCCTCGCCGGGGACTTAAACTGGAAGCACCCAGCGTGGAACTCACTGCTCCAGAACAGCGAGGGGAGACGGCTCTTCGCGGACGCGGAAGCCTTCGGGTACACGGTGTCCGGCCCTGAGACGCCCACCCACTACCCGGACCATTTGCAGCACTCACCGGACGTGCTGGACATCGTAGTACACAGGGGGCTACGCTGCCAGGCCGCGCAGCAAGTGATAGACGACGAGTTACAGTCAGACCATCAGCCGGTACTCGTCGTCTTATCGGGTATGCCGACCCGATTGAAGCCCATAGCGCCACGTCAATTAACGGACTGGACGGAGTTCGCTGAGAAGCTAGAAGCCACCACGCCGACTCGGCCTATTGCTACCGCCGCGGACGTAGATCGGACTGCGGACGAGGTCACTGCTTGCATACAGAGCGCCCTGAAAGCGGCGACGACGACGCAGCCGCAGGGGAGAGGGCTACTGCCGCCCCTGCCGGCGCGGATTATGTCTCTAATCGCCGAGAAGAGGCGCCTTCGCAAGCAGTGGCAACAACTTAGATGTCCAACACTGAAGACTGCACTCAACCGTCTCGCGGAGAAGGTAAAGGCCGAGTTACAGGCTCACACCGCCGCGGGCTGGGAGGAACGCATAGATGCTACGACGGACAGTTGGCCGTCAGTACATAAGCTCTGCCGCCAGCTATCGAATACCCCAGCCCCAGTGCGTCCGCTACTCAATAGCGACGGGGCGCTGAAATATGTATCGGAGGACCGGGCGGAGGTCTTCGCAGAACACCTGGAGCGTCAGTTCCGACCGAACCCGACCAGCGACCATGAACATGTCGCGGCAGTCGAGAAACACCTGGGAGACTACTTCGCAACGCCGATAGCTCCCGATGAAGACCCTATCTTCTTCTCGCCGGGTGCAGTCAGACGCGCCATCCTGAGAACGAAGCCCAGGAAGGCCCCTGGTGCCGACGGTATCTCCAACACAGTGCTGCGCCACTTGCCGTTCCGTATGGTAGCGGCACTGGCGCGCCTGTTCACGGCGATACTGCGCACGGGGGCTTTTCCCGCTTCGTGGAAGGAGGGGCGCGTTGTTATGCTGCCCAAGGCGAGAAAAGACACTCTGAAGCCGGAGAGTTATCGGCCGATCACTCTTCTACCAACAGTCTCCAAGGTGTTCGAGGCGCTCCTGCTGCGACATCTCCAGCCACACATCCCACCACGACCGGAACAGTTTGGGTTTCGGCCGGAACATAGTACGACGCTTCAGCTGTCGAGGGTACTGCACCACATCTCGGCGGCGATGAACAAAAAGGAATGCGCGGTTGCAGTATTCCTCGACATGGAGAAGGCCTTCGACCGCGTGTGGCACGAGGGCCTAGTTTACAAACTGGCCACCTCGGACGCGCCCCGTCGCGTTGTAATGGTGGTTTCTAGCTTTCTCTCAAACAGGACTTTCAGGGTGGTGGTCGACGGGGCGCTATCTAGCGCTCGCCCGGTGCGCGCCGGTGTGCCGCAGGGGAGCTGCGTTTCACCGGCGTGTTACTCGCGTTATACCGACGACATCCCCACAACTTCAGAGGCCATGCTCGCGCTGTACGCTGACGACGCCGCGTACATCACTACTTCGCTTAATGCGAGGCACGCGGCGGTCAAGATGCAGCGCGCGCTCGACATGCTTCCCGAATGGCTGTCCAAGTGGCGGTTGTCGGTTAACGTGGGTAAGACGCAGGCGCTGGTCTCCGGTGCCGCGCCTCTCCCGCCACCCTTGAAGCTGCAGGGAGCCGACGTCGAGTGGTCGCCCCGGGTCAAGTACTTGGGGGTCACCATCGACCGACGGCTCTCAATGGGGTCACATGTCCGCGCGGTCGCCGCGCAAGGTAGGGTCGCCCGCAACCTCCTGCGACCGGTGCTCTCATCCCGCATCCCGGTGCGCGTCAAGTTGGGCGTGTACAAGATCTACATACGCCCAATATTGACGTACGCCGCCCCTGCATGGTTCGCCCTCACGAGCGAGACCAGCCGCAGGCTCCTCCGCGCGCAGCAGAGTCTGACGCTGCGGACAATACTAGCCGCCCCTCGCTTCGTGAGGAACGATGTCATACAGCGGGACCTCGGGATCGAGATCCTGGACGAGTTTGTGCGGCGCCTCGCGAAGGGGATGTTCGCGCGTGCCGGCGCATCTGAGTGGCCTCATGTCAAACAGATTGCGCCCTGGCATACGCGCCCCCCTGACGCGAGAAGACCTTTGCCCCGCGACCTGATCGCGGACGAGTGACTCCATCCCCGGACTGGACTTCCTAGTGAGTCGCTCTCAGTTTACACGCGGCTCACCTGTGACAATAGACTCTACACATACATACATCTGTTGCGTGGCGCGTGCTAGGATAATTTAGGCGTGTCGCGTAGCAAACATCAGACATTCACCTCTATACAGGCATGTAAAAACACACGTGAAGGCGCAGCGTGGGCGTGCGATTCGCGTAGACACTGGGTGGCGTCACACAGTACAATGCCACCCACACACCCATTACACGGTCTCCCTAACCCGTGCCAGGCTCGGCTAGCTCTGAAAGTGGGGCGGGCGGGAGCCACTCATCCCTTCTGTAGGAACGTCGAGTCCGTATCTCTGTCGCAGGTCGCCTTCTGCTGGGCTTCCCTCATGTAGGTGGGGGTTCCACCTGGTAGGGGTTGACCGCCGGGATACGGTGAAGAAAGCGGCGCTGATTAGCAGCGTCGTGGCGTGCCTACAGACACAGATATAGCAATCATTCACAGGGACGCGCATATTCGCGTCCCATCATCTGTTAGGCCGCAGTAGGCCGTCAAAATGAGGGGCCCGTAGTTACGGGCCAACGTATGGCGCCCGCGGGAGAGGGGCTATGCCCCGTGACCGCCTGCCGCACCCCCTTGCGGGGGTGCAGCGACAGCTCGACTCGCACCAAATGCGGCATCGGACTCCGACGCCGCATCACTCGCCTCCTCTCCTCGTCCTTTATTTTTGTGTGTATCCATATTTGATCCCACGAGTAAAAACTTTGTGTACCTGCTCAAAATGCGTGGTTCGCACTAATGACTAATTTAGCTACCCATTAGTCAAGCTACCAACCTCCCTCACGGTGCGCCGCCGCTTGGAGGTTTGGGGTAATTTTTTATAGAGGTTTTCTTCCTCGCGGTCCGGGCGATTAAGCCAAGACCCTCGACCCCCGGCAAAGGTCAGAGACATGACCTGACAATCTTCGGGGCTACGAGACTAACGGTGGCAGAAGGAAATGACTTCCTCCTGCCTGCCCGGCGGCAGGGTTAGTGCACACCGAGCCCGCTCTTTTTCCGCCGCTGTGCGTCTCTGCTTAAGCAGAGGGACACACGTTGGAGCGTACCTCCGACAGGATATTGGCATACGGACAACGGGACCCCTTAGGCATATAGCGCCTAATGGGGAGCCATTGCCCGTACCCCAGGGTGCACCGTCCCGGAGACTGGCCTTCCCCCCGGACGTATCCGTAAGGGAACTCCAGCCCCCGGGCACTCGGGGAGGTTTCCTGTCCACGCACCCCAGTTGCATGAAGGCTGCGCTAACGTTCGTGTTCGGGGGTACCAGTATAGAGGAATGAGGAATAGGGTATCCTCCATAGAAAAGGGAGGATCCTCCGACCAGGTGGGTGTTGTGTCTGGTAGGCTACTGCCTGACGGTTGATGTCGGGACGTTGTATAATATACCTACCTATGCCAGTCGCGCGGTAACTCTGTTTGCGCGATGCAGGATTTGTGTGACGTCAGGTCCTTGATGCGTGGTTCGCATGTGTTGTTTTATTCTCTTATTTGTTTAATTTCATTTATATTTAATACTGTAGGTATCAGGTTTAGGTCCTACTATTCAGAACCAAAAAATAAACTTTGTGTTTCTGCACAGTATATCTCACTCAAATACATAATTACTCAAGTTCTATTGACCGAACAATATTCAGATTAAAACCACACACACATTTAGTTATTTTTTTTTATTTCTTCAGGATAAAAACAATTGCGTAATAATGTTTAATAATTAGGTACAAATATACACAACACAACACATACACAACACACACACAACAACACACACAACAAACACACAACACATTTCATATACAGGATAATTTTTTAAGCAGTGCGCAAATTTCCACAGGGTGTTCTACCCATTAATATTAACAACTTTCACTATGTGACTAAACCTGAAATCGCGAAAAAAAAAATCAGCTGTTCAGTATTTATCTACACCAAACTCGTCAAAATGTAAAGAGCAGCTGATTTTGTTTTCGCGATTTCAGGTTTGGTTCCACAATAAAAGTTGTTCATATTCATGGGTGTTCTACAACACCCTGTGAAAATTTGCGCACTGCTTAAAAACTTATCCTGCATATCGAAAATCAACTAAACTTAGAATTTCTAGTCAAATTCAAAGCATATACTCACACGTCAGCAGTACGTAATACAAAGTCTCTACGGATGGAAGTTGCTCACAAATTTCAATTGAACTCTGCCCGTGGAAGTGCATCGAAGTGTTGGCCCAAGGGAATCCACGGTACTTGTAGCTATGGCCGACAAATTTAATCATTCATGTTGTAACAAATTTTAGAATTTCTACCGGGAAACGAAAAGTAAGTCATTCTCTATGATGGTATAAAAATAAAGTAAAATTGTTTGATCTACACAATTAAGACGCACATTATAAAATAATCTAAGTAGGTATCCAAAAAAATACTCGTATTCGACAGTAAGAGAAATAAAGAAACTTATACATGTACGGCGCCGCCGAGACTAGCTCAGGAAGAAGTTGCAAGACGACATAGACGCGTACCGCAAGAATTAGATCGAGGTAGTCCTGGAAAAGGATGCCTGGAAGGATTTGGGGGAGGACATTGATCACCAGAGGGACAGTATAGGTTAGGTAATAAAGAAATAAAAAACATACATAACTGTGGTTGGTCATGGTATGTAATGTCGCAGCCAACAATCTTAATTAGTCGTCTAACGGCCTGAATGATATTCTAGGTTAGATTGGAACTGTGACCAACCAGGCGCGAGCCGAATCGGTCGCAGTAACTAAGCCAGCACCCCGACCAAATGCGTTAGGTTAGAACTGTGACCAACCGCGTACGAACCGAGCGCGTCAGCCGAACGGGCGAAGCGAGCGGTGCCGAGCCAGCGGCCGGCGAGCGCTACTTCCAAATGCTATGCTGGCTAATTAAGGACGCTGTTACAAATGAGTAGTCACATCATTACTTTTTTACACAAAAGTGTGTTTATTAAATAAAATGCTCTGCATTCTTAAAATGTTTTTTGGCCGAATTGTTGATAGATGTGCATGGTACTATTCTGAACTATAAGTATAATTTTAGATAGGTACATTTTCTCAATAAATGTACCGAAGTAAAAATTTTCACTTCGGTACATTTATTGAGACATTGTTTCTTAAAAAAAATATATTTATAGTTCAGAATCGTACCATGCACATCTATCAACAATTCGGCCAAAAAACATTTTAAGAATGCAAAGCATTTTATTTAATAAACACACTTTTATGTAAAACAGTAATGATTTGACTACCCATTTGTAACAGCGTCCTTAAGCTTGTTGGCTGTGACATATACGAGTATATACGAAAGGTGACACAAAACTACACTCTAAGTAGTACAGGATAAGCTGTAGATAATAAATATTTTCCTTCTTTTCGGTGGGCCGAAAATAGTAGTTTGGGTAAATAAAATCTCCATGTAGGTACACTCTAATAAAATCGGTTTTATAAACTTTAAATACTCTCCGTAAATGAAAACTGTTTCATTCGTAGACTTCGCAAATATTTATCCAGCATACCATCCCTTTCTATAAAAAAAATTGTGTTGAATAATAAAACTGAATCCATTGCTACTATAAAAATTAACTTCTCAAAAGTTCCGCAAATTGTTCGTAGTACACAAAAGTATGCCTATTTTTGTGCTAAACTTTGCAACTTCAGTACAAATACTCTTTCACGAGAAAAATAACAGAAAATTTTTCTTAACAGAGGACAAAAGTAACAAAAGTTAAACTCCTGATTGAAACAGTTCAGTGTGTTCTTCACTTTTCTATTCAATTTGCTTTTCTGAATTAATTCAGTTTCTCCCTTCGACCGTGCAGCATTAACCAAATGTATTCATGACGCTCACGCCAACATTATATAAGGGAAAGGTAGTAAATTAAAATAAGAAGGATGGTTATGCGCTGGCGGTATTCTAGAAAGATGATCATCATTTGATCAGTACATGCCACTTGTGACGCGACTAGCGTCAAGTGTCAAGAACACTCATCTCGGTGGCATCCACCGGCAACAATACCTGAACTGATACCCCCGAACAGTCACGACAATGGGAAACCAGAATAATCACACTATCACACTAATATTATAAATGCGAAAGTTTGTGAGTGTGTATGTTTGTTACTTCTTCACGCTCAAACAGCTGGATCGATTTGGATGAAATTTAGTACATAGATAGCTTATACCCTGGATTAACACATAGGGTACTTTTTATTGTGTGGGTGAAACCGTGGGGCGCAGCTAGTAAGATAGCGATTGTGACGAATGACTAATGTAAGTAGGATTCAATCTGCCCAGCCTTTCCCCAACTATGTTGGGGTCGGCTTCCAGTCTAACCGGATGCAGCTGAATACTAGTATTATACATGGAGCAACTGTCATCTGACCTCCACAACCCAGTAACTGGATAATACGATACACCTTGGTTAGACTGGTTGTCAGAATTTCGGGCTTCTGACGACCCGTAACGACTGTCAAAGATCCACGAATAACAGCCGGGACCCTTTCCGAGGCACGGAGGAGTTTCGGTATGTAAAGATGGTCACTCATCCACAATATATTAATATAATAAAGAACTTACATACCTATAGGTAATAAATAAGTCACCATGTTTTGTCAAGTCCTAAAAACCGTGCGACGCAGTTCGAAATAATTAACTGTGTATTTTACATTTCCATCTAAAAAATTCTAAAAATAAACACACAGACTCGAATCTGTAATGAAGTTCTTATCGAACCGTCTGCGTTCGAAATGAAAATGTTATTTTCCCGCCATTGCATTAATGCGAAAACTGTGTATTGTGGTTTTCTGTGATGGATCGCCGCAGCCTGTCAATTTATAATATGATGAAGAGATTCTGAATGATGCATCGATCATGTGAACTTACTTTGAATATCGTGTGATTGCGGTGGCAAATAATAATAAATAACAGTGATTTATCGGAACTAGCATTTTTGTTCTTTTTTATTACCCGACTACGGCAAAGCCAAAAGGAAGGGTTATGATTTTAGCAGTCTATGTATGTATGTAAGTATGTATTTACGTATGTTCCACCGTAGCGCCTAAATTACTGAACCGATTTTAATGCATGAGGTATCAACAGATTCGTAATAATGGTTCGGGTGACATAGGCTATATAAATTATCCCTAAATTTAATATGGTGGACTTTACACGTAAATTTCTAACCACGAAAAAAATAAATTGAGAATTGAGATGACATGTTTGGAGTCAAAAGCAAGGCCTTGACGAGCACATTACAAATATGTATGTATGTCATATTGTTTAAGTAAATAAATATGTTTAAATTGTTAATAATTAGTAAAAGTGGAGGTAAATAATATTAATTTATTTGGTTACAGACCGACCGCGGCGAGCGTGATTTTACAGTAGTCGGGTTTTAGTTTTTAAACTTACTTTTTATTTGAAGAAGACTGACAGTATTTTGTTCGTAACCGAGACGTGACGTTCTGTCGTTACATTTAAAATGTTGCCAGTAAGTAATCAGAAAAAATAATAGGTAAGGTGCAAGAAAAAATAAGGAGCTCAACATTTTCATTGTTGACTCGACATGCCACATTGACTTGCCTACTTTTATAGTACCTAACTTAAAATAATAATTACAGTAGTAAGTAAACCAAAATACTAAAATTTGTTTCAAAAATGACGTTCTAAAAAAAAAAATTTTACAAAAAAAAAAGAACCGACTTCCATAAAAAAAAAACACTACAAAGTGAAAAATAACCTAAATTTTGGAAGCGGTGTCGATGGTTTTATATTTAAAATATTTTGCCTCCGAAGTTGGCTAAAAATGGCCACAAATAAAAAACAAGACGCCAACAAAAAAAAAAACAATTTTACCACACAAAAAAAGAAAATAAATTCAAAAGCGATGATTAACCGCGCCTTCGCATTCTTTTATTCATTCTTTATTCCCAACAACGTTTACTCAATGTATTCATGGAGTACCGAACTAACGCCATGACGCTTGGTGAATTTTTTGCCGCCATTTTTGCACCAACATTTTCTCGCCAACCTTTTCCATGTTTTTCCGCTCTTTTGACGGATTTCGACGCACGACTAATCTGTTGATATTGATACAGAGTTCTGTGGATGTTTAAAGAGGCTTTTTTGCGCCACCTTTTTGGTTATTTTTACTTATCTATGAAGGGGGAAAGTAATGTATTGGCTACTTATCTTTTAAAATTCGTCCAGGAAAAATATTGGTGGCAGTGCGGTAGATTTAAAACCCCTAACATTGATGTTTATGTAAAACACCTTGATGTTTATGTTATATAGGGTCAAATCAAATTAGCTAGCGAAACTCCGACCGATATATCGATATACAGGTTGTACCAGAAAGGTGTGGTCAAATTTAAGGGTGTATTATAGACCATCAAACTGAACAACTTTCTCCATGGGACCAATATTGTAATCGCGAAACAATTATCAACTGTCTCATACAAAACTAAAATGCCGTAATCTTTTAATTACGTAAAAAAAGAAAAAAATACGTGTCCTATATTTTTTAATAATTTACTTTACGGCCAAAAAAAATGTTTAGTAATCGTCTCTATTGTAATTCATCATCCCCTAGCCTTTTCCCAACTATGTTGGGGTCGGCTTCCAGTCTAACCGGATGCAGCTGAAATACCAGTATTTTACATGGAGCGACTGCCGATCTGACCACCACAACCCAGTTACTGTGTACATGATACCCCTTGGTACGACTGGTTGTCAGACTTTTGAGCTTCTGACTACCCGTAACGACTGTGAAAGATCTACGAATGACAGCCGGGACCAACGGCTTAACATGCTTTCCGAGGCACGGAGGGCTCTTGGTATGTAAAGATGGTCACCCATCCACAGACCAACCGTTTCAAGCGTAGCCTAACCTAATCGATCGAACCGTGCGGCTGTATAGACTTAGCCACAATCCCCTTCTGAAATTGTAATTCTTTACACGTAAAATCTACATCTTTAGATACACAATTGCAAGTGTTTTGCAAAACGCGAGGTATGAATAATTCGGCTAAGTAGACCTCCTTTTATTTCTTCAGTAGATTGCAATTTTACGCGGGCTGCGCACGGATATTAAAAATTAAAGTTAATAAGCAAAGCAGCGCTTTGTGCTGCAAAGTGATACAGTTTGCGCTTTTGTATCGTGTACCTCTTTATGATAACATTTCTCATGTAAGGTTATGTAGTTATAGTGAGGGGCTCGTGGCTAAATATTATCAGCCACACGGATCGACGGTTGACGCGGTCAGTTCGTGGGTGGGTGACCATCCATTGGGTACCTACATCGAGACCCCTCCGTGCCTCGGAAAGCACGTTAAGCCGTTGGTCCCGGCTTTCATTTATAGATCTTTGACAGTCGTTACGGGTAGTCAGAAACTCAAAAGTCTGACAATCAGTCTTACCATATAATCGGGGTACCGGGGGTGGGTATCGTGTTACTCAGTAACTGAGTTGTGGTGGTCAGATAGGCAGTCACTCCATGTAAAATACTGATATTTCAGCTGTGGTTAGACTGGAAGCCGACCCCAACCACTAGGGTCGTTGTTTTAATATTCACATGGTACCCTCAAAAAGCAAAAATATTAGGCAAGTTTCAAACAAACTTCTTACCCTACGTAGTGGACGCATGTCACCTTTATGAAGTGTAATTTGCATTCAAAATGTTAACGATAAGTAGGCGGAAAAACTATGTATCCAAGCAGGAATTAGCAGAATTTGTGCTAAATATTTTCATATAATCATTTTCATATACATTTCCAGTTTAAGCTGATCTCGCA
Source organism: Cosmia pyralina (assembly GCA_946251885.1). Lineage (NCBI taxonomy): Eukaryota > Metazoa > Arthropoda > Insecta > Lepidoptera > Noctuidae > Cosmia > Cosmia pyralina. Next base: position 14,173,823 of record OX276342.1, on the reverse strand, counting down.
ATGTATAGGATTTCCTTACAATGAGAGGGTAGTGTAAACTGGAAATGTATAGCTTGATGTGTAGCCGTGTGTACACTCTGTACAGTATGCGGGCGTTAGTAGTTATAACACATGAAGTTTTTAAAAAGTTTGCCTTTACAGTCCGGCCGCCAAGAGAATGCGGTCTTGACACCTGGTTTTGCGAATTTGATCCTTATTACTACTAGAAATTGTCCAACTGGCAGGTTTCGGGAACACATGCTCTCGACGTCCTGACTGTAGAGTGGCGTCTCTGTCATTTATACCTATGTGACAGTATGTTCCTACAAGTTCATGTAGTACCCACCATAATTACCTAGTCGTTTTCCCTTTTCGTTGTGGGTCCCCCATTGATAGCACAGCATAATGCTGAGTTATTGTCACAGACACGAAACGCAACTGCCAATTATTTCTATTCTGTGATGTGATTAACTGATTATAGATGTTTTGTTTTTTTATTCGAATTAACTTTTTGTTTGTTTTTTTATGATCTTTTGTTTTCTTGTGACAAATAATATCTATTATCTCTTTCTTATATTTACTTCGTAAATACGTACTTATAAGTACATAATTTGATCTAAAAAATCTTATATATAAAATTCTCGTGTCACAATGTTCGTTCCCGTACTCCTCCGAAACGGCTTGACCGATTCTCATGAAACTTTGTGAGCATATTGAGTAGGCCTGAGAATCGGCTAACATATTTTTCATACCGCTACTTTTTATCCCGGTCTACGCGGGTGAAACCGCAGGGCGCAGCTAGTATTAACTCTTAAAATGTCGATTGCACACCATGTGTACAGATAACAATAGAATTTCAATTGTGTCTGCTAATTAGCGCGCGACGGGTTAAATAAAATAATCCACTAAAAATAACAGCTTAAAAACATTTCCTTTTTCCAAGACAAGTACAGTTGCGCGCTCAAGTGTCGAGTGGCTATATATTTTCATTTTCGAGAGGCGACACTCGCGCCGCCTGTAGGTGACTGCCGGAATTATTGCACTTCAACAAGAGTGGACCGATGTGTCTATATATCCTTTTTATTGCTGTTAGAAAAAAGGAATCGCGCAGAGCTTGCGAGTGACGTAAAGTGTGGCGTTATTAAAGTTTTATGTGCAGTTCGGATCGGAATTGTTAAATGTTTGTTTCTGGAATTGTAGGATTTTGTTATTTTTAGAGAAATTAAATGGACTCGCTATGAGAGTCGTCGTTTACGCCTGTATTCCGCAAAGGGGTGGGAATACTATGACCATATTTACTCAGTTATGTTTAATTGTTAAGCAAATTGATACCCTTTGTCAATTTGCCGTGCAATGAAATATCTACCAATGTAGACATTTTATACAAATATCAAAGAATTACTGTTGGAAGAAGAACACGTGTTGCGCCGACCCCAAGGAATATGGGATAAGGGCAGGAAGACAATGATGATGATGATCAAAGGATTACTGTTGATTTGAATATATGGATAACTTAAGTTGTTGTTGTTGTTAGTACATTACTTAAGGGGGAATCTCCGGGCTAGCCCGCGAAATTCGAATTTTCTTAAGTTTTTGATATTTGCAAGTCAGTATTAAATTAAGTATGATTCGCAGCCGTAACATATAATATTAATGTATTTACAAAATTGCAATCATTAGAATCAATAATACAACTCTTTATGTTAGTATATAATCCTAAATGTCAAGATTTCATGAAATAGTCATTCAATGGGATTTTTATGAACTTAGAGAGTTGTATTGATGATTTTTAATGATTATAATTATATAAACATAAATTTGTTACGGTCGCGAATCATATTCATATTAACATACAACCTGCAAATGGCAAAAAACGTAAGTTTTTAATTTCGCAGGCTACCTGGAGCTGTCACCTTAACAAATTATTTTCTTCGCTTAACAAAAAAAAAAAAAAAAAACACAAAAAATCACTAATTAGGCACAGGTGATACTGAAAAACCATCTAACTTTTGGCCGACATGGGTCGAACCCATTATCGCACGCTTAGCAGTTGCACTAATTACCTACTTGTACTAAATACCTTGCAAAATATATCTATGATTTACCCAATATATTCCAAGCAAATGAAATATTATATTTATAAATTAATAAGCTAGCTTTTGCCTTCGTGGAGAACAAAAATCCTATACATTTATAATCCTCAAACAGGTCATGGCCCTGTGCCAATGTCATCCAAATCCGTCCACCCTTTAAAGAGAAGAAAGTTAACAGACAGGCAGACAGAGTTAATTTCGGATTCATAACATAACCCTCCTTTGGGTTTGCCGTGTAATTAAGAATGGATTAACCAGCTCTAATATGTATAAAAAACACTCCCTCACCCCCTCACTTACCACAGCAAAAGCAATGTATAAACATACTTATATAAAGAGTAATATTCCACAGTCACTGTCGAGGAAAACCCAGTGAGCCCTTTAACAGTGAGAAATATAAATAAATGACGACAAAAGTGTCTGGTCACTGTAGCTGAGACGAAGTACAGTCGTCGTCAATATCAATATTACGCCGACGCGACGCCACTGTATCGGACTGCCTTATTCCGTCCTATTGAATTAATAGTACAGACAATGAGAGAAGTGTTTTATATTCTTTTTGCTCCTTTTGTAGCATTTTCTGGCGTTTAGTTTTTTTTTTGAACTGTTTGAATTTTCTGTGTAAATAAATGTGAAATTGTAAGATGGTTAGTAAGTGATTCAGTTAAGTCACAAACGCATTTATATTTTCTATTTAAGTAGATTTTAATAATACGACAATCTATAAGTTTTAAATCATAAATAGATAAATTTATACCCAAGTTTACGAACTATTCACGTTGGTTTTGTGCATTTTGTATTTTACTAGCATGATGCTCAAAATGGAAGACAAAACACACTAGATATTATTTTAAACTCATTAAAACACAAAAATATAGATACAGACCTACATCCAGCACCAGAAAAACCCATAAAATAAATTTTCTAATTCCCATCTTCCTATTACAATAACAAAACAGTAATAAATTATATGAGATACTTTTCTCGATAATTACACCGCTCTCTAGGGCGGTGACTGCTACAATAAAAAAAGTCATCTGTGATTTTTCATTTCGTTCCGTGGCCCGCCTATGTTAGGCGCACTTTTGTACGGTATACTCGGATCGCGATGATTTGATACTTTTAAATATTATTTTTTCCGACATATTTAAGGTCCTTAGAAAATACCTACTCTCTACTGACAGCTCATTTCAAGCTCACTTCACCGAAGTTTTCACTCGATTTCCATGGGATCCCTTCATCAAATTTTGACTTGGTGACAGTGAGACCATCTCGAGAGCATATCCTTTCAAACAAAAAAAAGAGTTTTCTAAATCGGTCAACAATTGACGGAGAAATCGTGTAACAAACACACAAAAAAAAATCCTCCTCCTTTTGGAAGTCGGTTAAAACTATTTATCCATGTGTTAGTATTGCACTATTGAACCTATGAAATAGCTGTTTCTAACCGACTTAAAAAAGGAGGTTCTGTATTCTATTCGAATATATGTAAAGGTATGTATGTATGTTTGTTTGTCCGCGATTTTCTCAAAAACCAATGAACCAATGTTGATGATACTTTCACTAATGCGATCTTTATACTTCCAGGAAGGTTTTCGTACATTATGTAATGATTTTATGTACAATGTTATATGCATAAATGTTAAATGTTAAATGTTATATGTATGTTGTTATGTTATATTATCTTCGGCATTTCTAAGCGGATTTTGATGATTCTTCTTTTCGTTCGTCTTGTAATTGTATATTCAACTAAAAATGGAAAAATAAATTTACTTTAAAAAAAAGTAAAAACCAACCTCAAAATCAAAAACGAATAAAATAACGTTCAAAAAAACTCTTAACAGCTTCTGAAGTTAGTGTCAAGTTGACACCGACTTCAGAAGCTGTTAAGTGATTTTATGTAAGTTATTTTATTCGTTTTTGGTTTTGAAGTCGGTTTTTACTTTTTTTAAAGTAAATTTATTTAACTTAGGTGTTTATTAGGGTACCACTCATGAATGTGAAAAACATTTCCAATGCGACCACGTCTGAAATATTGACTTTTGAATGAATGAGTAACTTGGCTGGTGGCTTTGGGCTCTTTGCTTTTAATATTAATAATTATACAAATTGATGGACCCAAAAGTTGTAATAGTTAGTGGCAATACAGGTTGAAATTGAATTCATGGGCATCCTCTTAAGGGGTCATTGCACTCATCTGCATTATGAACACTTTTGTGCTTTTACTATGGGAGCAAACCTAAAATCTCGAAAAAAAAAATGAGCCGTTTCCTACATTTTGACGAGTTATGCGAACATTTAAAATGTAGGGAACAGCTGTTTTTTTTGCGATTTCAGGTTTGGTGCCATAGTAAAAGTTGTTCATAATGATGAGTACAATAACCCCTTAAGAGTTCAAAATTCAATTTCACCCTCTGTATTTTCAGCTATTTAATGAAAGTCAAGTGCAGTCCGATCTTAAGCCTTAGTGCGAGTTTTTATACTTACGCGTTTACGTCAAAGTTACCTTACATCAATTTGTATGGAATAATTGTGTTTCTCATTATAGTCACCAGACGGCGCTTATTCAGTTTCAGTACAAATTGAAGTTTACGTTAACTCATAATAAGACCTCTGTTCTGTAGAAATCTCACCGTGTAAACATTGGTGAAGTATGCTGTCAATAGTGTCAATCCCTATCATCAGGTGGGATGACAGCTCACTTCAAACTCATTTCACCTAAGTTTTCACGGTGAGATTTTACAGAATACAGCAGCTGGTATCAAAACTAAGCAATCAATGCAAACCTGCTAGCAACGCGGTCTTCCCGTAAATTATTCCTTCGGCCATTAAACAAATATATCGCTATGCGGCCGGCCCACAGCAAGCCGTTGAAAAATGCGGAATCGACACTTTAACAGCATGGTTTTTATTAAAATGATAAATATGTTAAGTTAAATTGGAAAGAAAAATCTCCTGGTTTCAACTCGGATCGAAAGACTATTAAATAATTAGTTAGCGATCAAAAACAATAATAATATTGAAGGCTTCCGCAAAAAGGCGCGACGCGACAGCGCGATACGACTCTTGTACGCACGGCCACAAATTTCCAGTATAAGCTGATCTCGCATTGTATAGGATTTCCTTACAATGAGAGGTCAGTGTAAACTGGCAATGTATAGCTTGATGTGTAGCCGTGTGTACAGTACAACAATTTTCTTAATGTCCCCCGGCAATCAAAACTAACTGTCAGTTTTAGCAGCTTTCCTAAAGAGAAAAAGGGTCTTGACTAACAGACAGACGGACTACGAAGTGATCCAATAAGGGTTTCGTTTTTTGCTTTTGAGGTATGGAACTCTAAAAAGGAGAATTTTAATAAAAAAACGGGGAATAAATAAAAACCCTACTACACTTCTGGACACATCTTTTGGCCCACCTTGTATTTTCAGTTTCGTTTGGTCCTAGCTAAAATTTTATATTAGGTCGAGCAAAAAGTTTTTATGCAGTTTTGAACCTGGCACATTCACAATTTCATTCAATAGTCTTTTTTTGAATTTCGAACACAGAATTTAAAGAAACAAAAGACAATTTGGAGCCTGTTTGTTGATATCAAACAATCGAATACTAAGAAAACTTGGTTTTATTGGTTTACTTGGATTTAATTCTTGAAAAAGTGATTGATATCTTTGGTTTTGCAACAAACATTACTTATTCTTAACATTAAGGTGAGGTTCTATCAATAATCTATGGATACTTCACCTGAAGTCGCCGCCCAAGCTGTGGCACTTATTCAGGCTGGACACAGCCAAAGAAACGTGAGTGCTCAACTTAATTTAAGTCGATCTGCGGTCCGAAATGTTTATCGGAGGTACCTAGAGACTGGCGGCTTTGTTCGTCGCCAAGGAAGGCCACGATCTCGGGTCACAACTGAAAGGCAGGATCGATTCATCGTGACGACCAGTTTGAGAAATCGTCACCTTACCTCCATTGAGATACAAAACCAACTTCGCGATTTCCACGGAGTATCTGTGAGCGCTCGAACTGTTCGGAGAAGGTTAAAAGAACGCGATATGGTACCACACAAGCCAGCTAATGGCCCCAAACTAACGCGAGCCCACCGAACAGCGCGCCTTCATTTCGCACGCAGTCATTTAAATTGGACACAGCAAGATTGGAGCCGTGTACTCTTTTCTGATGAGTCTAAAATTGTGTTACATGGCAATGATGGAAGGAAGAAGGTCTACCGACGTAAGGGAGAGCGTTTCGCACAATGCTGCTTTGAAGAGAGGGTTGCTTATGGCGGTGGCTCATGGACTGTCTGGGGCGGTATATCCGCGAGCGGCAAAACTCAACTTGAGGTTGTTACAGGACCACGGCTGCCAACATTAAATGCTGAAAGGTACATTCGTGAGTGCTTAGAACCTCACGTGATACCATACGCGGACTATGTGGGCCCAAATTTCCTTTTTATGCTTGATAATGCAAGAGCGCATGCGGCCGGCATCGTCAGGGAATATCTTCGGGATGTGAACATCACAGTTATGGACTGGCCAGCCAGAAGCCCAGACATGAACCCCATTGAGCACATGTGGGACGAGCTAAAAAGACGTGTTAGGGCTCGTCAGCCAGTTGCCCAGACGATGCAGGAGTTGAAAACTGCCATAGAAGAGGAATGGGAGATGATCCCTCAAAATTTCATAGAGCGGTTGATAAACTCTATGCCTAATCGTATGAGAGCTGTGGTAGATGCCCATGGAGGCAACACGCGTTATTAAATTAAACCTTTATTTGATAAAACATGTTTTTTATTCAAAAATCAATTGCCTTTAACAAGGCGCATATCCGACTTGTTAGGCGTAGCTCCATGTCGTATGGTATTCTGAATTCAAATTTAAAACGATACGATCGAAAAAGATGGTAAAATGTATCAGGTTTAAAACTGCATCAACAGTTTTTGTTCAATCTAGCAATCATATTTCGGTAGGGTCCATCGAAACCTAAACTCTAAGGTGGGCCAATAGATGTGTCCAGAAGTGTATAATAGCGTAAAGATCTCCTTTCTTTAGAATATCCCGTTGCAAAAGGATGTGCTCAGGCAAAGGTATCAGTTACTTGTTAAGGAAACTAGAGGTGCTTATTGCAAAGGAGGTGATATTTATTTTCCTTCAGAAACTTGTCATGGCTGCCATATGATATGCTTTTTATTATGTATGTTCCCCGATTACTCGAAGATGGCTGTACCGATTTGTTCGAGAGGGTATACATCACAGTTGGTCCCTTATAAAATTGATTAACTTTGCTTGGGTAGTTTTTGAGTTAGCTTCAATAATACTTATTTTTCACAACTAAAAAGTGAAAAATAACTTTAATTTCGGAAGTCGGTGGCAAAAATCGAAAATACATTTAACTAGACACCGACTTCCGAAATTAAAGTTATTTTTCACTTTGTAGTGTTGTTTTTGGAAGTCGGTTGTATTTTTTTGTAAAAAAGTTTTTATTAGGTACAAAAAAAAACCATACCGTCAGTAATAATTGTCACGGTGGTTTTATAGTTATTTTAATTGTTATCATCAAGTTATCGGAACGTTAATTTAACATAAACAACGAATAATTAAGGACGCTGTTACAAATGGGTAGTCAAATCATTACTTTTTTACACAAAAGTATGTTTATTAAATAAAACGCTTTGCATTCTTAAAATGTTTTTTGCCCGAATTGTTGATAGAAGTGCAATGTACAATTCTGAACTGTAAATATAATTTTAAATAAGTACATTTTCTCAATAAATGTACCGGAGTAAAAATTTTCACTTTGGTACATTTATTGAGAAATTGTTTCATAAAAAAAATATATTTATAGCTCAGAATCGTACCTTGCACATCTATCAGCAATTCGGCCAAAAACCATGTTAAGAATGCAAAGCATTTTATTTAATAGACATACTTTTGTGTAAAAAAGTAATGATTTGACTACCCATTTGTAACAGCGTCCAAAAAACGATCGTAATTCTTAGTTATCAATCAATCACTCTTATCGTCGGCGTCTCGGTGCGCCTGCCAAAATCGTTATGTGCATTTTTTGATTTTGTTTTTTCGCTATATGACCTTATAAAACCGAATTGCGCATCGACTACAAACACATCTGTTATTTCCCTGTAGAAATCGGTTTGACAAAAGTGCACCTAATTTTTATTTCTGGAAATGAAAAATTGGTTTCATAAGTGTTTCTTCTTAATGGTTATCGCAAGACAATTCTGATTTGTGCATCAAAATGGGAAAAAAAAATATTGTGGATGAACAGTACACTTTGTATCATTTTCTTAGTTCATACATTTTTTTTTGTCACCATACTGCATTTTTTATTTATTGATAAGTCCATCAATCACTAAATAAAATAGTTTATTTTCTCCCCTGAAAACTTGACTAAAAACACATGAGGTTTTGGCAAGCGCAACGACGTTATGACTTTTTCTTATTTTAAAGAAAAGCTACATTTATATCGTTACAAAGTTATTTTGGCGCGTGGCTACAAACGGTACTAACGCCGCCATGTTGATTTTTGAATACATTTCAAGTGACATTTTACAAAACGATTGCACAAAATGTTTACCGACAGCGCCCCCCTGACACGTCATTCGAGCGCCAGAAGGTCCTTGTATCAGTGTATTAGCATGTCTATAAACTTCAAAAACAAAGAAGAAATAGCTCATAAAAAGTACTATTCTACTTAGCGCATGAAGTCCGCCACATAGTATTGCCAACATAATCCTCCGCAAATTGTTACCAGATCTAAATAAAGAAGCAACATCAACTTTTGTTGTTGTTTATTCACTTAAAAATCCATTACGCACAAAAAGACCAACTAATAAATATGAAGAACGAAGGCTTTCTTGATAAAAACCTTTTGGAAACCTTCAACCAACCCCCAACTTTATTCTTTACACGATATGGTTGAATTTGCAATGTGTGGTTGAAACGAGACATTTTAGCGTGTTTTAAAGTGGGAGAGGAGCATGTCAGAATCAATTCTTGCAGCCATTTCTCAATAAAGTTCGCGAAGGAAGTGAACACATGCATTGAAGCTTTTAGACTTTGACGTATATTACACACGGCTGCGGCTAAGTTCTTAGAAATAAACAATGTTCGATCTATTCGGAGTGACGGGTACACTTGCTGTTCACTATATTACCGAGTATTTTGATTATGGCAGTTAACACTTTACTTTACGGCATTACCTCACATTTAAGACTGATTTCGCTAAAAGTAGTCTTTTTCTTATTACAACATCTCGCAACTACAATTGAGAGAAGTCGTGTCAATAAGAAATATCTATTTATATAGCTTACTTACTTAATGCTATTAATTTTCGTCAACTTATACTATTATAAGTAAAGTATGAAATTGCCATTTATTGTATTAGGAACTTCGAATTGACATAGAACCTTCATGGTTTGAGATTTTTGAGTGAAACTTTTTTCACATGGTACCTATGAAGTTCTTCTTTTAAAAAATGTGCAACATTTGATTATCGACTTTCAGTTGTTTTTTTTTTATTCAGTTTAGACAAGAAAGATGGATACTTTGAAAATTCGAGTTATTTTTGAATACGAGTTCCGACGCGGAACTAACGCGGCAGAAACAGCTCGCAATATCAATGTAACGTTTGGAGAGGGGACTGCTAATGAACGCACCGTGCGATTTTGGTTTAAACGCTTTCGAGTTTGATACTTTCATTTGAAGAACGAACCACGTGGAAGACTAACAGGTGAATAACAATGAATTAAAAGAGATGGTGGAAGCCGATCCGAGCCAAACTACCCAGGAATTAGCGGCATGGTTTAACGTTACCTTACCAACAGTATTGACTCATTTGCGTCAAATCAATAAAATAAAAAAAATATGAGAAATGGGTGCCTCATGATTTGACTGATCTGCAGAAAGTAACGCGTGTTGAAACTTGTGTTGCCTTGTTGAATCGTTAAAGAAATGAAGGAATATTGGATCGAATTGAGACATGCGATGAAAAGTGGATTCTTTACGATAACCGTAAGCGAAAAATGCAATGGCTGACCCCAGGTCAAACGCCGCAACAGTGTCCGAAAGCAAAGCTTACGAATAAAAAGGTAATGGTAACTGTTTGGTGGTCTCAGCATGGTGTTATTCACTATAGCTTTCTCCGATCTGGTCAAGCAATAACGGCAGATGTCTACTTTGCCGAACTCCGAACAATGATAGCAAAACTAGCAGTGAAACAGCCCCGACTCATGAATCGATCTTCACCATTATTGCTCCATGATAACGCGAGACCTCATACAGCTCGAGAAACCGTTTTAACTCTACAGGAACTGTAATTAGAAACCATTCGTCACCCTCCGTATTCGCCAGACCTTGCTCCAACGGACTACCATTTTTTTCGTGATTTGGACAATTTTCTACGTGATAAAAAGTTTTCTTCTCAGGAGGCAGTACAAAAAAACCTAGAAAAATCTAAATCACGAGAGAATCTACAATCTAGAATCTAGATCACGAGAGTTCTATCGCAAAGGCTTATATGACCTTTCTATTAGATGGCAGCAATGTAATAATGGTAATTATTTTGATTAAATAAATATGTTAAATTAAAAAAAAAAAACGAATTTCAATTTTTCAGTACAAATCGGCAATTTCATACTTTAACCCCTAATATTTGAGGCCATTAAGATCGGGTATTTTTAATCGGACTAAAAAGGTGCAAATGAAGACCGATAGGTTTAGTTTATATAGGAATACTAATAAAAAAAAAGTACTGACACATAAAATAAAATATCTTTTCTGGTTAATTTTCAAATTACTTTTAGTTAAGTGGCATTCCATTTAGATCACTAATTTGAAGAACATCCATGCGAATATCACCCACGTGGGTGCGCCATATGGAACATAATGGGTGATATTCGCATCTTTACTCGTCAAATTGGTGATCATCTAAAAAGAATGTCTCTTATTTTAAACCCCAACCAAAATCAAAGTAATAGTTAGTATTTCACTTATACGAGTATAATCACGCGTTTTGTAACTTGGTTATGAATTTATGTTTTTCTATGAAGGTTTGAATGAAATTTCTTTTAGCGATAAAGCCGCATTTTTTTTCGCTCTAATGTATGTCGCGTCCTTCCAATGTCCTACAAAGAATATCTATCTATCTATTATCAAAGTAAACACAGTCATTACGTCACTTCCGGGCAATAAATCAGCTGACTACGATATCCTGGGAGTCATCACAGATTTACCCAGCGTTGGGCGTTTCAGCACCGCCCTGTAAGAAAATTACGGCTGTATACGTGGATTTATAGTGTTGATACTATTATATTTTGTTTAATTTGTGAACGGAATATGAATTAGAAAATAAATGTTTATTGTGCTGTATGTCTACTAAAGGATAAAATTATTTATTATATTATGTCACTTTTTTTTTAATAGATAAGAAAATCATACAACCTTTAACCGTATAAGTACAGTCTCACTTTTTTTATTTACTTATAGTATAGCTTATGGAGTAAAAAAAAGAAATTCTGTTTAGTCCGTCAGTCAGAAAATAAAAAAATATTAGACACGTATTTTTTGCATTAATAAGAAATTACTTAGATAAAACGTATTAAAGTTGGGGAGAATAATACTACGTATAAAATCTAACAAGGAGTGACGTCATGCCACATTTTAACTCAATGTAACGCCAAAATCTTTTGATAACGTAAAAAAAGAAAAAATACGTGTCCAATATTTTTTTAATAATCTACATGACGGGCAAAACAATTTTAGTCATCATCCCTATTATTTAAGTATAAAACTTTTTTACGAAAAAAATACAACCGACTTGCAAAAACAACACTACAAAGTGAAAAATAACTTTAATTTCGGAAATCGGTGTCTGGTTAATATGTATTTTCGTTTTTTGCCACCGACTTCCGAAATTAAAGTTATTTTTAACTTTGTAGTGTTGTTTTTGGAAGTCGGTTGTATTTTTTTGTAAAAAAGTTTTTATTTTTCACTTTTTAGTTGTAGTACCTACCCCACACAAATTCTAATACCACTACCTACAAAACAAACTAGAACATCATCCATATAAAAGTGGGGAAAAAATACGTATTATTGAAGCTAACTCAAAAATTACCCAAGCAAAGTTAATCAATTTTATATGGGACCAATTTTGATGTATACCCTTTCAAATAAAACAAAAAAATCCAAATCGGTCCAGCCATCTTCGAGAGTAATCGGGGAACATACATAAAAAAAAATAAAAAAAAAAGGTTCCGACGAATTGAGAACCTCCTCATTTTTGAATTCGGTTAAAAATATCAAGTTGGTGTGCTACCGCTAGCTACATTAAAAACAAAACAACTTTAAATAAATTTACTTTAAAAAAAGTAAAAACCGACTTCAAAACCTAAAACAAATAAAATAACTTTGATAAAACACTTAACAGCTTCTGAAGTCGGTGTCAAGCTAAAGTGCATTGAAGAGTTGAAGACACCGACTTCAGAAGCTGTTAAGTGTTTTTTGAAAGTTATTTTATTCGTTTTTGGTTTTGAGGTTGGTTTTTACTTTTTTTAAAGTAAATTTATTTTCCATTTTTAGAAAAGAAGAATCATCAAAATCGGCTTAGAAATGCCGGAGACGCAGTACATTTATGCTTAAATAACTTCGTATACTTATAAGAATAATTACATAATGTAATATATTAAAACCTTCCTGAAAGTATGTAGATCACGATAGTGAAAGAATCATCAAAACTGGTTCATTAGTTTTTGAGAAAATCGCGGACAAACAAACATACATACATACATATACTTACATTCATACATACGGGTCGAATACAGAACCTACTTTTTTTGAATTCGGTTAAAAATTATACACTTCTGGACACATCTTTTGGCCCACCTTGTATTTTCAGTTTCGTTTGGTCCTAGCTAAAATTTTATATTAGGTCGAGCAAAAAGTTTTTATGCAGTTTTGAACCTGGCACATTCACAATTTCATTCAATAGTCTTTTTTTGAATTTCGAACACAGAATTTAAAGAAACAAAAGATAATTTGGAGCCTGTTTGTTGATATCAAACAATCGAATATTAAGAAAACTTGGTTTTATTGGTTTACTTGGATTTAATTCTTGAAAAAGTGATTGATATCTTTGGTTTTGCAACAAACATTACTTATTCTTAACATTAAGGTGAGGTTCTATCAATAATCTATGGATACTTCACCTGAAGTCGCCGCCCAAGCTGTGGCACTTATTCAGGCCGGACACAGCCAAAGAAACGTGAGTGCTCAACTTAATTTAAGTCGATCTGCTGGTCCGAAATGTTTATCGGAGGTACCTAGAGACTGGCGGCTTTGTTCGTCGCCAAGGAAGGCCACGATCTCGGGTCACAACTGAAAGGCAGGATCGATTCATCGTGACGACCAGCTTGAGAAATCGTCATCTTACCTCCATTGAGATACAAAACCAACTTCGCGACTTCCACGGAGTATCTGTGAGCGCTCGAACTGTTCGGAGAAGGTTAAAAGAACGCGATATGGTACCACACAAGCCAGCTAATGGCCCCAAACTAACGCAAGCCCACCGAACAGCGCGCCTTCATTTCGCACGCAGTCATTTAAATTGGACACAGCAAGATTGGAGCCGTGTACTCTTTTCTGATGAGTCTAAAATTGTGTTACATGGCAATGATGGAAGGAAGAAGGTCTACCGACGTAAGGGAGAGCGTTTCGCACAATGCTGCTTTGAAGAGAGGGTTGCTTATGGCGGTGGCTCATGGACTGTCTGGGGCGGTATATCCGCGAGCGGCAAAACTCAGCTTGAGGTTGTTACAGGACCACGGCTGCCAACATTAAATGCTGAAAGGTACATTCGTGAGTGCTTAGAACCTCGCGCGATACCATACGCGGACTATGTGGGCCCAAATTTCCTTTTTATGCATGATAATGCAAGAGCCCATGCGGCCGGCATCGTCAGGGAATATCTTCGGGATGTGAACATCACAGTTATGGACTGGCCAGCCAGAAGCCCAGACATGAACCCCATTGAGCACATGTGGGACGAGCTAAAAAGACGTGTTAGGGCTCGTCAGCCAGTTGCCCAGACGATGCAGGAGTTGAAAACTGCCATAGAAGAGGAATGGGAGATGATCCCTCAAAATTTCATAGCGCGGTTGATAAACTCTATGCCTAATCGTATGAGAGCTGTGGTAGATGCCCATGGAGGCAACACGCGTTATTAAATTAAACCTTTATTTGATAACACATGTTTTTTTATTCAAAAATCAATTGCCTTTAACAAGGCGCATATCCGACTTGTTAGGCGTAGCTCCATGTCGTATGGTATTCTGAATTCAAATTTAAAACAATACGATCGAAAAAGATGGTAAAATGTATCAGGTTTAAAACTGCATCAACAGTTTTTGTTCAATCTAGCAATCATATTTCGGTAGGGGCCATCGAAACCTAAACTCTAAGGTGGGCCAATAGATGTGTCCAGAAGTGTAGTATTTTTCATTATATTGAAACCATAACTATAAAATAAATGCCTATTACCAATCTGAAATATTTGTGTGCATATTTTATTAATTTTTTTCACAACACCTAGAATACAATCATCAAGCTAACACCGCTTGGTTCCCAAAGGAGTTGCCAGCATAAAAAATGTTATGCAATTTTAACTCCCCGTAATGCCCTCTCAAGTACAACGAAATAACCCGAAAAATGGCAGTGCTACCAGTGGATCGTTGGGGGGAGATAAAAAAATATGCGCCTCGAAATGACAAGTAGGATGCTATGTATTTTTAGATTAGATAAGGTCGGGATTGGGTGAAAATGGCGTGATAAGTTGGGATACCCTTCTGCCTTTTGTTAAGGTTGTCAAATCTAGTTTTTTTGGTTTGATAAGGGGACAAAGTTTGCATATTCTGGGTAGTCTTTTGTTTATTTTAGATTTTATTTTCCAATGCTTTATTTACTTCTTCCTTCCGTGTGGTGGACTTAAAGAATAGCACCACCCTATTTCTTCCCGTGGGTGTAAAAGGCGACTAAGGGACTTACTAGAGAATGGGCAGCAGCGTTCTCTATGCTTTTTTTATACTTTACTGTGATCGCCAACCCGCCTGCCAAGCGATTATGGTAAACCCCTTCCCCCCAAATGATAAGCACCAAGAAAAAAATGGCCCCCTAGTGCCCGGCGGCGGCATACCCTTGGCTACGGTAGCGATGTAGTGGCCTGTCTATTGCCATCACCCGGGCACAAATCCAGAAAGACTGATAGGCTGATACTCAAAAATCCTTAAGGTGATTAGTAACGCCAACTAGCCCCGCCATTGAGAAAAAAATCATAAGCCTGGAGTTAAGGAACATGAAAAATAAAAAGTTGAAGAAAAAAAAATTAAATGATGATGTTAAAAATGTTCTATATCTCCAGACTTATGATTATTTTTCTCAATGGTGGCGATAGTTGGCAACACTACTCTCCTTAAGGAAAAACACAATAACACTGCCCAACCTGTGATTAGAACTTCGATTCCATACTTAGCAAGTCACACTTGCTATAAGAAGTTATCCATGTGTTAGATTTGATATAATATATAATTAATTATAAGCATATATATAGCTACTACGCTAATAGCAAGCCTTAAATGTCAGAATGGTTATTGGTTATTTATTGTGTATGAAAGTATTATGAATATGGTGTGTAAGGGAAGGATTTCATAAAGAAAAGCACAGAAAGACAAGACTAGATATTTATTATTTCAATTAGGCTTGTCAATAATTATTCATCTCTAATGAGAAAGCTATTGTCCGTTCGCAAAACTAGGTCTTCATGGAGAAGAAGGACAAGAAACTCCATGGAAACAGTATTATAGTATTCTATCAACACATTTCTTATATTTTCACAATTTATAGTTATCTCAAACAGTTAATTCTATTACTCAGAATAATAGCAACATAATAACAATATTTAAGGTATAATATGAAATTACGTAACTTACATGACAACTGGTAGATATATTTCACATCACAACGGCACCAGCACTAGCCACTTGAACATCCACTGAGCAACTACCTCGAGAATGACATTACAATCCTTTTTATATCCTACCACCCCTTCCATTTATCCCTTCCCATAAAACATCAACTGACAGTATTGTATCAATTGTTTCAAACAACCTATTATATTAAAATAGCAATATAAATTCTATGATACACTACAGTTACTATCAAATATTATTTAATTATTTATAGTAATGTTAAGAGTGGTATATTTCGTAAACACAATAACTAATCAAATTATATACTTCTACATTGGTCTCAAGCTTTGTAAATGTGACAGATGTCAATATCCAACAAACAGTTATTCTAATAATCTTAAGGTTGTTTTACAATGTTTTGATGATTTTAATCACAGCCGAACTAACTTCCGGAATCAAGGTAATCTCAAGTATTTATTTTTAAATATTAGAAACATAATAATTACATTTATCTAACACATGCATACAGCATAATTAGAGCGGAGGCAGGCCTGTGTCCCAGAAGTGGGAACATTATAGAATGTTTCCACTACTGGGACACAGGCCACCTCTCTGTGTGAGTGGGCTTTAATCCAACACGTGGGCACAGTGCGGGTTGGCGGATGTCACATGTCTTCGAATTTTTGGTTCTAAGACATGTTGGTTTCCTCACGATGTTTTCCTTCACCGTTTTGAGAGTAGTGGTGATGAAATTATTTACACAAAGTAAAGTGCCTGCTTGAGTTCGAACCCATGACCTACAACTCGTAAGTCGCGGTCGTTACCACTCGGTCACCACTTCTCTTCTTGGTTTGGCACACAAGGTTAGGACATAGGATATTTATAATTTACGTTTCGACGGAATAACTTGCGTTTTCAACGCGGGCGAACCCGTCTACAAAAGCTAGCAAATAGCTATAAACCTACAGTGTACCTAACAGCATAAAACTGTACAGCAGTCATAGCAAGTCAAAGCGATACTTTCTGAGAAACAGCAAATCGTTTCAACATTCCCTACCTAACTCATAACGTTACTTTGAAATAGGTACAGGAAGTGACGTAAAGTCCAGTTACCGGAACTACACACACCTTTTATTTTATGAAGTCAATAAACCGTCTGTGTCCATACCCCATGTGCAGCGTGAAAGAGCGAACTTTGAAAAATATGTTACTCTATGACCAAAGTGTTTACGATTTTGTTTTCCTATGTAGGTTTGTACCTTTGTGAGTTGTAAAAGCTTGATGATATAATAACATCACGCCTGGATTTGCAGAAGAGATAGGCAGACGTGAAATGTAATATACCTATATTTAAATTTAAGGTAATACCTTCAATGTAGCAAAAAATTATATTTGCTTCAAATCGTCATATTTTTACGAAATAATCTTATTTGCAGCAAATATAATTTCGACAGCTATATTGATGTTTTAAATGATTATAATTTGGTATTTATTTTATCATCATGGCCGCGTATTGAATTTTAATCAATATAAAACGGAAAACAGCGCTGCAATTTGGAAAAAAACCTAAGAAAATTTTAATCTCTCGGGGCTACTATGCCGGATCCCCCTTAAGTAAGCTAAACAGTGAAATAAAACAACAAACAATAATAATTGAGTCTTTATTAAGTTCATTTTACTAATAAATAAGTAAGTAAGTAAGTACATTGCCCAGCTAATTTCATAACTGAAAAAAAAAATCTTTAAATATAAAGAATAAGAGAGATTTTGTGTGAGAGAAAGAGAGAGTTATATCTTTCTTCTCTCTCATGTCACGAAATGTGCCTAAACATAAAGCGTCCTTGACATTTCACTCTCAATTCTGATCAAATTACCGAATCGCCGCCAAGGAAGTTTCACTTAAAAAAAATAGAAGTCTATAACGAAATACCTCGGTCCCAACGTTACAAAAAAATGTGAAATAAAATCTAAAAATTAGCTCCAGACACCATTTTGCTACGCTTAGCGGGCTACAGTGTCGGCTCACGCACTTTGACACGAAATAAACTGGCAATCAGAGGAGTGCGGCGTCGGAGGGAATCCTCATAAATCCGGCGTCGACTTCACTCTGGCCTTATTCAATCTCCGGGGGAATGGGGGACGAGAATGTTGGATGACTGGATGGGATACGTTTTTCCTAAAAATCTTTTAAGGAATAATAAAAAATATAAAAAAAAATAAATAAATTATTTATTGAGACTAATAAGTTTGTTACAAATAAAAATTCAAAGTTAACTAGCAGGCTATTATAAAACAATACATCATGAGCATCTGCAGCCGAACTAGGAGTAAACCTGTATCTCGGCATACAGCGCCAATCCTCTCAGATATTTATAAAAATAAAAATTAAGCCAACAAGTACAATTTTGTTTCAAACCTAATGGTCTTAGGGACTAATTTAATACAATAAAAATAAAACAAAACTAACAATGAACAAAAACAATGTGTTGGAGAGTGTAGGCATGTGAGTAAAGTTTTTGTAAGTGTAGGTATGTGGATGTGTGGGTGCTTGGATGTGTGAGTGGATGAATGATGATGAAAAAACTAAATTATTAAATCTCACACAACTATACACATACGGCACCTGCATTCTAATTAAAAAAATCACCACAAACAGCATACAATCCAATTTACAATTACACAAAAAAACCATATCATACAACCTAAGAAATAAAAATAAACTACAACGAAGACAAGCTCGTACTAAATATGGTGAAAAAACCATATTGTTCGAGGGAGCACAGCTGTATAATGACCTGCCAAATGACGTAAAAGATTGTAACAACATTAACTCATTCAAAGTGAAACTAAAAAATTATATTCAACAAATGTAGTCATACCATATCAATTAATGTTAGCAACTTCTTACCTACCTATTATTTATTTATATAACTTCACCAACACGCACCTGAGGCAAAATGTATTCATTTAGATTTAAGCAATAACTTTGTATCTCATTGTAAGTGAACCTATGTATTGTTCTTATGAGAATAAATTCTTTAAACCTAATGAATGGATGTATGGGAGTTTGGAAGTGTAAGAGTGACTTAGATATATCAAAGTAAGTGACGAAGAGTAATACAGTATGCATACGTATGGTTTCGGTTACCCTAGTTATGTGGATACACTTATAAGCTTTTCTGTGTCTACATAAGTTAAAGTTAAAAGGTACTCTTTTACCCTATTTTTACAGTTGGAATTAATTGTTTTGTTCTGTCAATCAATCAATCAATCAATCAACTCAGCATATCGCAATCCACTGCTAGACATAGGCCTCTCCCAAGCTGCGCCACAACACCCTGTCCTCCCCTTCCGCATCTAGTCCATCCCAGCCACCTTTTTGAGGTCGTCGATCTATCTAACTGGGGGACGTCAAACACTACGCTTGCCGATAAGCAGTCTCCGCTCCAGGACTCGTCTGCTCCATCGGAAATCGGTCCTTCGACAAACATGGCCAGCCAACTGCCATATCAGCTCGCTTACTCTGCATGCTTATCGTGTGTTTTGTTCTTTAATTCACAAATCGCCTATGCAACACCACACAACATTCCACCACAAAATGATGACAGCCACGTTGATCTAGTAATAGAAAGATTGCTGAGCATGACACTAGGTTCACTTCCCAGGTTGAGAAACATGTTGTTGGTTTTCTCCATCAGAAATTTCTTCTCCTTTTTCTTTCTCCGGAGTCCGGATTTTTGTGCCCTGTTGATGGCAATAGGCTCACCCATGAGACTTATTTATTGATTTACTAACTGCGCCCCGCGGTTTCACCCGCATGAGTCTCGATCCCGCGGGAATATCGGAATAAAAAGTATCCTATGTCCTAACCATTCATGTGTCAAATTTCATCCAAAATCAGTTCAGCTGTTTTAGCGTTAAAGCGTAACCAACAAACAAACTCACTTTCATATTTACGAGTATATCATGATTGTTAGGATAGTTAGGATAAGGCTTTTCAACACAATAAACTAATCTTAAACTATAGGTACAGACTCTAGCACGTCAAGCCACCCGAAACTGTAAAATTGTCCCAATCAACCTTGAACCTAATGCTTTAGCGATAAAGAAGAAAATCTATTAAAGAAACATGACAGATTGTAGTAGGTTGATGTGCTGGCGTCTGCACTTAAACTTAATAGGCGAAATGTGGGAGTATGCACGGCTACAGATCAAGCTATACAATTCCAGTATAAGCTGATCTCGCACTGTATGGTTTTTCTTACAATGAGAGGTCAGTGTAAACTGGAAATGTATAACATGATGTATAGCCGTGTGTACCTACAGCAATCTTTCTGGCTCATAATTTTTCTTACCTACTAAATTATTTACCTACTCGAGCTTCTCTTTCGTATAACACGGCCACAACCGTTTCTGTTGCACTGCAGTTACTCGTAATAAACAACCCTCTTCGAAATGATTAATTCGGATTTAGTGGCAAGTTTTTGTCCCTTCTAGCGCAATTAGCTCCGTGTAGTATACTTTACGTAGAGAGGTCGTGTTTCGCGCGCCGATATAAAAGTCCACTTTATAAAGGCTGACCGCAGACGATCGCTTCTGTACGTTTGTCTTGTATTTGTGTAACCTCAGAAACTTTTAATGTGTAGCTTTGAATTGGGATTTTGAAGAGAAGAGTGTTTTTTTTTTTTTTTTGTTAGCTTCACTTTTTTACGTTTATTTTTTTTGTTACAAATCTTGTAACCGGATTTTGAATGACTACATGAATAATGTAGAATTAGGAATCCAGGAATCCGTTGGATACGGGAAGCACAGAGGCGGTTGAAGTGGAGGTGCTTGGGGGAGGCCTATGAAAGCAGTGGACTTTTTTCGGCTGAAATGATGATGATGAAAAATGTGAACTCCAACTCGGTACTTTATGGGATAACGATATTCTCAGGTGCCAAGCCGAGTGCGTGCAAAAATGAGGAATTTCCATACAAAATTTCACCCCCTATTTAAACCCCTTCGGGGGTAAATTTTCTAAAATCCTAAGTGCTCAGTTTCGCTATTTAGGGAACTCTTGTGCAAAATTTCATGCTTCTAGATCAGGGGTGGCCAACTTGGTTAGACCCAAGATCTGTTCACTGACGACACCTTGTGCGATCTACCAATTACATAATTCTTGAAATCTTAAATGAAACAGCATAGTTCAGGAAACAACTATGTAGTATTTTTTATTTTATTAATTGTGCGTTGTCTGTCAGTGAATCATCATCATCTGCCTAGCCTTGTCCCAACTATGTTGGGGTTGGCTTCCAGTCTAACCGGATACAGCAGAATACCAGTATTTTACATGGAGCGACAGCTTATATCAGACCTTCACAACCTAATAGTTACTGGGTAATACAGTACAGTCAATGAATTTTATTATATATTTTTTTTTATAATAATTTCTCATTCATTTCGGATTACGCATAAAAATATACACAATCCATATAGTGTTATATAAGTAGAGTGACTTGACTATAGACTTAATACACACTAAAGATTATAAGAAAAATAAGTACTTACTTACTTACATTTGATTTTGACCCTTCCCCCTTCCTATTGGAACTTGCCGACGCATTTTATGGTCTCTATAAAACCAAGCATAAAACGATGCTCAGTTCGTACCGATTGTTTTCTGTGAGTTATCTCGCGAGCTGCCGAACTAAGGCATAGGCACCAATTTTACTGTCTGTCAGGACCGCGGTCTGAGGTCTTTAAATCGCGATCCAGATGGATTATAAAGGCATACGATCGCTATCGAGATTGCCATTGCAGGTAAGTAAGTTTAGCGCTGCCTCAAAATAAGCAATTTAGGTACATTAATTTAGTATCATAGTCGTTTTTGTATTTTTTACTTATCAGTTTCTTTTTCGTCGGTTGTTTTTTTTGTTACTGACGTTTATGACCCGACGACTCAGATTAAAAAAGCCAAATTATATTAATATACCAAAAAAAAAAAAAAAAAAAATTGGCTCTGATTAAAAAAACCAGATAATTTAATTAATTATTTCATAGTTTTCCGCAATTAATCAGCATCTGTAGTTAAAACGTGTTTTTTTTTTTCTCTTTTGGAAATTACCAGCGGCGCATTGTCAGTTATATTCGAAACGTTTACATGGCAACCGTTTCATCCTAAATGATCACCATATTATACTGTAAGACCCTGAAACAATCATAAAGATAGCAGCTACATAATCTTCCTCACCACATTTTCACACTACCCCGTTTACTAACTTTTCGCCCATAACTTAGAATAACCGTAAAACATTCGACAAACGACTAAGTCGTTCAACTTTAACTCATTTTCAGCTTAGCCACCGTAAAAGATCTGGTTTAACGCCATCTAAGGCGACAGGAGATTTACCGTGGTGTTGCCAATCTCCGCCGCTAGATGTCGGTGTGAGACACGCTCGTAAATGGTTTTATAGTCACTCGTGTAACGACAAGCAAGCAGTGCGCACGTCTATCGGATATTGCATCGGCGATGTTTTCTTGTTGAAGGAAAGTATGTCCATGTCGAACAAACGATGATTTACCTTACTTCATTGCCCAGCCAGTCTTTGGTTTAGTTTTTTTTTTTAACCTACTGCCTAACTACAGTCTGATTTTTAATTCGACGGAATTCTGACAAAGCTGTAATTTTTTGACACTTCAGATATCCTAAACCTTTTCTGTCTTGTCCTTTTTATAAGTTATATAGTTAAATAACAAGAATTTTTTGGATATAAAAAAATAACAAAAAATATTTAAGAGAATGAGATCAAGTAAACTTTATGACAATGCAAATAGTGTTTGTTCTGTGGATTCAAAGCACACAAGTTAAAATATTGATTTTATATAGCTAAATGGAAAAAATAGTAAAAGATCATATTTTTTTAAATTTAAATATTTATGTAGGTATCATTATCAATAATATCATCATCGTTGTCTGTCTGTAGTTACAAGAAGCGAAGATTTTACAAACAAAAATATATTCCAAAAAAACGGTTTGTAACCTATGCATTAGTGGACAGGGATTTCTGTGAAAGAAAAATAATTACCTTACTAAATATTGTAACTTCAATAATTTGATAATAAAAAATCTGATTACCATTTTAAAAATATCAGTAAATTTTTAAAATTAAAAAAAACTATTTTTTTTTAATTTCGCTTAAATGCGTTCGGTTTATAATAGGACCGTTTTATTATTGGCAACACTTCTGAAATGTCAGAATTCCGTCAAATTAAAAATCAGACTGTATATCATTATCCCAAATATGTCACTGGATATAAACTGCTTTGAAAGTCAAGAAATAAAAGCCTGTCTTCTAACAATCTGTGGGTAGGTTTTGTTTTAGTAATTTTTTCATTGCTTTTCCGATACTCACCCTTTTTTTGAGCCCTCTTGCTTTTTAGGGTTCCGTACTTACGAGTAGAAAGGAAAAAACGGAACCCTTATAGGATCACTTCGTTGTCCATCTGTCGTCTGTCTGTCAGTCTGTCAAGACCCTTTTTCTTAGGAACGCGTGGAGGTATCAATACGTAGTCTATGGTCCGTTGCAAGTTTCAAAGTCAAAGCCAAAACGCAAATACGGCCATTTATGCAACATTTTTTCCCCACTTTTATATGGATGATGTTCTAGTTTGTTTTGCAGGTAGTGGTATTAGAATTTGTGTGGAGTAGGTACCACCACTAAAAAGTGAAAAATAAAAACTTTTTTACAAAAAAATACAACCGACTTCCAAAAACAACACTACAATGTGAAAAATAATTTTACTTTCGGAAGTCGGTGGCAAAAAACGAAAATACATTTAAGCAGACACCGACTTCCGAAATTAAAGTTATTTTTCACTTTGTAGTGTTGTTTTTGGAAGTCGGTTGTATTTTTTTGTAAAAAAGTTTTTTCAACTACAATGTTAAGTTAGTTTTTGGAATAAATTCTTTTCGACTAAGGAACTCTTCATTGTGTATGGTCCGACATGCACTAGGCCGGTTTTTTTTATGTTAAAAATAATAATTTCTGCCTTCCGTTCCCAATCAAAAAAAAACCCATTCCATTACTACGCTGTGGTAGTCAACTAATAACTTATGGCATTAGTTTTTTATGCAATTCGTTTCAGTGGTCGCTTCGATCATCGTCAGAACTTTTTCGGTTGTGTGAGAAGAGCAAAAGGATTAACTTAATTTAGTATTAATGGGCAATTTGCTGTAGGTAGGTACTAAATACAAAATCTATATATCTACTAGCGGACCCGACAGACGTTGTCCTGTCTGAACGATCCTAGAACCCGACTGCAGCGCCATCTACCGGGTCCAATAGTGTTTTCAAACCATCTAGAAACCCATTGAAATATACACACAAAATTTCATCTAAATCAGTCTAGCCGTTTAGGAGGTATTAGGTGACAAACACGTACTGAAGGACTATATAAATTAAGAAGAAATAAATACAATTTATTTGCCGATTGTATATAAGCGCATCACTTCAGAACGGTAACACCTATTTGGCTAATTCTTTTTTTGTTGTATTTGTAATTGCCAGGACAAGGTATGATAGATTTTTTTGTTTGGAAAATTCGCCGGAAAAGTCGGAAGGATGGTATTTTTGTATGAAAACCGACAACTCATAGCCTAAACCACTGGAGATAGAAACATGAAATTCAACCCGGTGACGCCGGGCACGACAGCTAGTAATCACACTAATATTATAAAGGCGATAGTTTGTGAGTGTGTGTGTTTGTTACTTCTTCACACTCAAACGGCTGGACTGATTTGGATGAAATTTGGTATGTAGGTAGCTTATACCCTGGATTAACACATAGGCTACTTTTCATCCCAGTCTACGCTGGTGAAACCGCGGGGCGCAGCTAGTAAATAAATAAAGCGTAAGCTCCATATTGAGACCGTATCTAACAGGCACATTCAGTTCGGATTTTGGTTAGATTAGATGAATCCAAAGCTAGAACTGGTTATGATTAACACCAAAAATGAAGAAGGGGGAAGTATTTATACCTTCCGACATTGTGACGTCACATAAGGCTACGTGGTGTGATACACAAAGCCAGTAACAATTACGCCAACAGGCATAGCTAATAAAGTTGGTCGTTGCATCCGCCGTGCGCCCCTTTACGAGCAAACCCCGGAGGAAATTGAATGTTGAATGCGGATAGAATGCATACCACGCCGATAGGTTTTAGAGTTGCAGTTTGCTAAGTTACTTTGCTCTATATTCCTCTAATGCATTGAAACCAAGGAAGGTTAATAGATATACATTCTTATAACAGGGTCAACGGAGTCAACACATGCGACTGTTCCAAAATCATCATCTGCCTAGCCTTTTTCCAAATAAATTGGGGTCGGCTTTCTGTCTAACCGGGTGCAGCTGAATACCAGTATTTTACATGGAGCGACTGCCTATCTGACCTCCACAACCCATTAACTGGGTAATACGATACCCCTTGGTAAGACTGGTTGTCAGACTCGGTCTTCTGACGACCCGTAACGACTGTCAAAGATCCAAGAATAACAGGCGGGACCAACGACTTAACGTGCTTTCCGAGACACGGGGGTTTTTTTTTTTTTTTTTTTTTTGTGGATGGGAAATCATCAAATGACTTCTCCCGCTCTGGGCAGAGCGGGAGGGCGTGTCAGACTTTTACTGACTAAAACCCACCCATGTTCCTTCAGCTGCCCGTGCCAGGGCCACGGTATCTCTTTCGAACTACCCGCGACCCCGGCGGCACACGGCACACGGGGGTAACTCGGTAAGTAAATATGGTCACCCATCCACGGTACGACCGCGGCAGGCGTAGCTTAACCTGATCGATCGACCCGTGCGACCCTCAGCTAGTAACATTTTTGTTTTATGGAAGAGAGAGCTGCGGCTTTTCAACAAAAACTAAAATGTCATACATAGTGTTAAGCCGGTTAAGCGATTTTTAACCGACTTCAAAAAAGAAGGAGCTTATGTATTCGGCGGGTTTTTTTTTATTTATATTTTTCATGTGTGTACTTACACCAATTTTGCGAGGATTACTGGGCCGATTTATGTGTTTCTCTTTTCATTTAGTAGAAGACGTTCTCGCGGTAGTTCCATATAAATTTTATAAGTCTTTGGTTTTGTATTTTAGTTTTTTTGCCACCGATTTATAGCTATATAATTATAGTTATTTTTCACTTTGTACAGTTTTTAACCGACTTCAAAAAAAGGTTTCCAATTCTTTGCGTATACTTATCAATCAATCTGCCTAGCCTTTTCCCAACTATGTTGGGGTCGGCTTCCAGTCTAACCAGATGCAGCTGAATACCAGTATTTTACATGGAGCGACTGCCTATCTGACCTCCACAACCCAGTAACTGGGTAATACGATACCCCTTGGTAAGACTGGTTGTCAGACTTTCGGGCTTCTGACGACCCGTAACGACTGTCAAAGATCCACGAATGACAGCCGGGACCAACGGCTTAACGTGCTTTCCGAGGCACGGAAGAGTCTCGGTATGTAAAGATGGTCACCCATCCACGGACCAACCCCGGCAAGCGTAGCTTAACCTGATAGATCGACCCATGCGGCTGTTATTACTTAGCCACGAGCTCCGTTGCGTATACTTATATACTTATTATATATTTTTTAAAGTCCATTGTTTTTATGTCCAATGTGCGGTGCAACTACTAAAGGCTCCCGCAGACAGGCACGACGCGACAGCGCAATACGACTCTATTAGAACAATTTCTATGAAAGCTTCATTGAAATAGTTCTACTGGATTCGCATCGCATCGTCGCGTCGCGTCGCGCCTATCTGACGGAGCCTTAACTGTCACCTTGGTTTGCCCTTCACATCACCTGCCCTGAAAATGATTATGATAGAGTTCGTGTCTGTTAGATAATGTAAGACTGTAATTTTCAGTAAGTACTATACGATGCGATGCAAGTTTTCTCTTGCAAGGTTAAATAAAAACTTTTTTACAAAATAATAGAACCGACTTCCAAAAACAACACTATAAAGTGAAAAATAACTTTCAATTTCGGAAGTCGGTGGCAAAAAACGAAAAAAACTTTTTACAAAAAAAAAAAAAAAACAAACTCCCAAAAAAAACACTATAAAGCGAAAAATAACTTTAATTTCGGAAGTCGATGTCTTTGGTTTTTTTAGTTTCGTGTTTTGCCACCGACATCCGAAACTAAAGTTATTTTTCGCTTTGTAGTGTTTTTTATTGGGAGTCGGCTGTTTTTTTTTTTTTTTTGTAAAATGTTTTTATTTTCCACTTATTAGTGGTTCCTAACCCACACAAATTCGAATACCACTCTGAAAAATAAATTAGAGCAAAATTCACATAGACTATGTGGAAAAAAAGAAAGAAAGAAAGAAAGAAAAATATTTTATTTGGGACACGCACAGGAAATACAGTTAAAAAAGAGCATATAAAAGTAACAAAATAAACATTAAAAAGCAAAAAAACAAAAAAAAGAAATCAGAATAAAAAAAAAGAGACCTGTAAAAAGATACGTATTAAATTATTGAAGCTAACTCAAAAGCCACTCATCAGAACTTGAAGATACGAGTATTAATATGCGACCATCTCAGGACTACCATTTCAAATAAAAACTTTGCAACAAGGCAAATATATGTCGCGCTAAGCCGTGTCATAAGTTTGGAAGGCGTAGTTTTATGTTGACGGAGATAACGAGACTACGAAATCTGACTTCTGACAATCAAAGCCACACATAACATAGGTAGGTACCTACATCTTAAGTAGCGCAATTTGAAGCGGCATATAATTACCATTAAAATCAATTATAGCCAGATTGCACCTCATGACAATTCCAATAAGCCCAAACACAGCTAGAATACACTGTTTTATTACTGAGTTCCAGTGCCTGCCTACCTTCCGGCTTCTTCATCAGATCGGTTCGATGGTACCATTTTCATCAGAACCATTTATTTAAAGCTTTTCATAGTCGCTTAACTATCTTAATCGAGATATCTTATCGCCACTCGTGAAATACTTAGTATCGTTGAGAAGTTCCCGTGGCCATCTGTGGTCTTCTTCATCAGTTCCACTTCAGCAGATGATACTTTTTGGATGCAAATGCTTGATTTGTTGATGAAAATACCAAAATCGCTATATGTATGCCTATAATTTTTGAGGAGTTCCCTCAACTCCTCATGGATCCCATCGTCAGAACTGGATTTTGATAAAAATTGGACCAATCTGGGAGTATATCCTTTCAAATAAAAAAAGAATTTTCCAAATAATAAACCGTTATATAAATGACGGAGTTCTGAGGTAACAAACATTAAAAAAAAAAACCATACATCCGAATTGAGAACCTCCTCCTTTTTTTGAAGTCGGTTAAAAACGACAGATAATATAACATCACGCCTGTCTACCTCGAAGGGTTAGGCAAACGTGTACCTACAGTAGTTATGTTTAAGCCCTGTGTAATAGGAGGCGAGCCTATTGCCATCAACCGGGCACAAATCCAGACTCCGGGCAGCTACTGACAAATTTCTGATGGAAAAACCCAATAACACTTTGCCCGATCTGGGAATCGAACCCAAGACCTCATGCTCAACAGTAGCGCTTGCCACCACTAGACCAACAAGGCAATCAAAAGATAGACACGGAAAAATTTCATGAATTATATTTTTTACCTTTATAAACTACTAGAGTTTGCCCGCGGCTTCACTCGCGTTAATTTAGAATTTGACAATCAATTCCGGTTGTACTCTGCTTGTAATAATATAATTCAATCATGATTCCAAAGACACGTGGCGCCATCTGTTATCATAAGAACGTTATTGTTGTTTTCCTAGGGAACGGTACTTTTTTTCGTGATGAAAGGAACTCTATGTCCGTTTCTGTATACCTGACAACGTATATGCTAAATTTCAGGACGATCGGTTCAGTGTTGCGTAAAAAGGTAACAAACAAACTTACTTTCGCATTTATAATTTTAGTAAACTATAAATCCGAATTCTGTCCAACTCCAATTGTCATATTTGAGTCGCCCATAAAAAATATAAAGGCAAACTATATACGGGTCTCTTTTATGTGACATTATAAGGCACAGGCTTGGTCGTCCGACTTTACGATGGGTGATACGACGCGTTTTATTTCGTTTTTATTGACAGACTACGGATCACTAAGGCTAGAAACGTCGGCCAGTAGAACTTACTATGACGACTACGAGATTTGTGTGAAAAGAAGTGGAGTTGTATGTGTTACTTTTGATAGACGACTCTTCAAAAGTACAGTCAACGCAATGCGAGTAGTTCTACATCTATCTATACGTACTTTTTTAAGGGATCATTGTACTTATAATTATGAACAACTTTTACTGTTGGACCAAACCTGAAATCGTGAAAAAAAACAGCTTTTCCCTACATTTATGTTCGCATAACTCGTCAAAATATAGGTACTCACACACTCACAAACTTTCGCCTTAATAATATTAGTGTGATGTGATATTTAAATGATAAATAATTTTAAAACGAAAATTATTTTGCTTCGAACTGTCAAGTTACTGAATACGATTAAAAGTCCAAGTATACAACCAAACACATAACTTGCAAATTCAGCTCAAAAAACCCGCGAACTTCTCCACATAAGTGGTAGCGAGCTAGACGAGAGAGGATGCGATGCGTGGTCCGCAACGCGCAAGTGCAAAGCAAACATTGGCCGACAACCGGACAAACATTACTTCTGCGCCTACGGGTATCCACCACGCGTCCACGCCGGACATAAGAGGCACAATATTGCTGAAAAGTAGTCGCGAAATCAAAGTTTTAACTGCACATTAATGTTCTTTGTGGCGGCAGGAAACGCAATATGATATCTGGCTTATGCAGCAAAACAGCGAATGCACGTTCCTGTCCCACAGTCGTCTACCTCCTGCCGTCGGGCAAACTCGTGTCAAAAATATGTAACTTTTCGTGTGATAAAATTATATCAAGTGTCTATATTCTTTTGGTTTCACTTCTAATGGAATACCCTTTCTGATCTGGACATAACGTAAAGTACAACAGAGAACAATACCCACACACATGAGTGAGAACATACACACCTATAATACCTACTAACATAAACACTACCTAAAACAACCTAAACTGGTGACCCCGGACAAAAGTTAGAAGTGATTTGTGTAGTGACCAACAGTGACATTCAATCGTTAACATGCCTAACGGAGCGTCAGGCAATATTCAAAATTCACCAGCATTAATCACCACGGCTGGAAAAGTTATATATACTACGGCATCAGAGGCAGCAGGAGGTATGCGTACTGTCACCGCAGTACCCCAAGAGGAGTTAGCAGCGATTACCGTAACATCTCGCATCCCAGATTTTTGGACGAACATGCCTCGGATGTGGTTCGCCCAATTCGAGAGCATTATGGCACAGCAGAAGCAGGGGGATGAGATGAAATATAACGTAGTAGTCTCGAAGTTAAATATGGACAATCTACAACAGGTGAGCGACATTATTCGAGATCCACCAGCTCAGGACAAATATCAGACCCTGAAAGATCGGCTGATAAGTGTTTACGAGGAATCAGCGGAGCAGCAGTTTCGTAAATTGGCGAGTGAGATAGAACTGGGAAATCAAAAACCTTCTCAGCTTCTCAGGATTATGGCAGATTTAGGCCGAAACTCAGATATATCAGGTCAAGCCCTGCGTACACTCTGGCAAGCGAAACTTCCAGCAGCAGTCAGAGCAGGATTGGTAGTCACTGAGGAGAAAAATCTGGACAAGTTGGCAATCATCGCAGACAGAATTATGGAGAACATCAACACCAACAGCGTCGCAGCAGTGCATACAGATGCGTCAGCATCAACCAGCAACAACCAGATATTCGCAGTAGGTGATTTGTTATCGCAACTCAATAAACTATCTGCGGAAGTAGCGTCATTGAGAAGTGAAGTACAAGGGCGAGGAAGAAGCAACTTCCGAGGACGCGGACATAGACGGTGGAATGGACGCTCGAGGTCAAGATCCAGGGGTAACCAGCCGAAGATGACCTCTGACGATCCGAATTGGTTATGCAAATACCACTATAAGTATCGTACTCGTGCACGTACATGTGAGAAACCCTGCGCCTGGAAAGACAAGGAGGGAAACTAGCTGCGGTACATTCTGTGGCGGGAGAGTATGTATCGGCAGCCAACAACCGCCTAAGTGTAACAGACTCTCAGAATCATATTACGTTTCTGGTGGACACAGGAGCGAATATTTCCGTATTACCAGCTAGTGTCAGAGACAAAAATCGTGGTGAGTGTTCTGAATATAAATTATTTGCAGCTAATGGCAACGAGATAAAAACGTATGGAATAAAGTCACTTATTCTAAATTTAAATTTAAAGCGAGCATTTCGTTGGACCTTTGTAATCGCAGATGTTACGCAACCCATACTGGGAGCTGATTTTTTGAAACATTATAAGTTGTTAATAGATTTAAGTTCTAAGAAAATAATTGACCAAGTTACAAGTCTAAACATCCTCGCTTCAGTAGTTCAGAGTGACCAACAATCAATTAATACGATTAGTAGTAATCACCCTTATTATGACCTTCTAACGGAATATTCAGAGATAACGAAACCGGTTCTATTCAAAGAGGCAGCCCCTCATGCAGTTTATCACTACATAGAAACTACCGGCCCGCCGGTATATGCACGCCCTAGACCGCTACCGCCGGAAAGGTACCAAAAAGTTAAAGACGAATTTGTTTTGATGCAGGAACTAGGCATTTGTAGACCCTCTAAGGGAGCTTGGGCAAGCCCACTACATGTGGTTCAAAAAAAAGATGGACAGCTACGTCCTTGTGGTGACTATAGACAATTAAACGCAAAAACAAAACCAGATAGGTATCCAATTCCAAGATTAAAAGATTTTACATACGTTTGCTCTAACAAAAAAGTTTTTTCCCGATTAGATATCAACCGTGCTTACCATTGTGTACCGATAGCAGAGCAAGACATTGAAAAAACAGCAATCATAACACCTTTTGGATTATTTGAATTTCTAAGAATGCCTTTCGGCTTACGTAACGCGGCCCAGACGTTTCAAAGGTTTATGAATAACAACGTCTTACAAGGTTTAGAACAATATGTAGAGGACAGCCACGGTTATAAAGATACATTCTATTTTTGTTATCTGGATGACGTCATTATAGCTAGCGACAGCGAAGAAAGTCATAGGCAACATTTAAAAGTGATTTTAGAACGGTTTAGCCAATTTGGTATCACTATAAATCTTAGTAAATGCATATTCGGAGTAACAGAATTAGATTTTTTAGGTTTTAAGGTCACCTCGGAAGGAATAAAACCCTTAAAGGAGAAGATAGAAGCAATTAATAATTATCCAAAACCGGAGACAATTGATCAATTGAGGCGCTTCCTAGGAATGATCAATTTTTATAGGGCACATTTACCGCGAGCAGTAGAATATCAAAAAGAGTTAAATAAGTATTTACACAATTCAAAGAGAAAAGATAAAACTAAAATTATTTGGACGGAACAAGCGGAAAACGCCTTCATTAAATGTAAAGACAGTTTGCAAAATAGCATCATGTTATCACATCCAGCTACCGACGTACCGTTATCGCTGATGGCGGACGCATCGAATTTTTGCATGGGCGCTGTATTGCAACAGGAAATAGAAGGGCAGTGGAGACCATTAGGTTATTATTCGAAACAACTGTCTGAAGCACAGCAAAAATACTCAACGTATGATCGAGAGCTATTAGCGATTTACTCAGCAATGCAATATTTCCGTACAGTATTTGAAGGGAGAAAATTAACAATTTTTACCGATCATAAACCATTAACTTTTGCATTTTCCCGGAAAATTAGTGAAAAAGAGACTCCACGTCGAACTCGGCAATTATCGTACATTAGTGAGTTCACGACCGATATTAGGCACATTTCAGGTGACGAAAACGTCGTAGCGGACGCTTTATCACGCATAGAGACGATAGATACTCCTTCTAGTATTGATTATGAAGAACTTGCAAGTAAGCAAAAGTTAGATTGTGAGTTAAGTACTAGACTACAAGAGGCAAAAGATACTTTGCAATTCAGGGAAATATTTTTACCAAACTGTAAAGTATCAATAGTTTGTAATATGTCAACTAAGGTAGCTCGACCATATTTAACGGAGAATTATCGTAGATTAATATTTGAACAATTACATAATTTAAGTCATCCAGGAATAAGGGCAACAAAAAAATTAATTAAGGATAGGTTTTATTGGCCATCAATGAATGTGCAAATTGCCAAATGGACTAAGACATGCGTTAGTTGCCAAAAGGCAAAGGTACAGCGACACACGAAATCGAAATTAGGAAATTTTATGCCTAGTGCCCGTTTTGAGCATATACATGTCGATTTAGTAGGACCTCTGCCGACCTCACAAGAGGGACATAGGTACCTACTAACTATTATAGATAGAGGCACGGGCTGGCCAGAGGCGTACCCATTGAAAGAGATTACGGCAAAGTCAGTCGCACAATTAATTTTTGAAAACTGGATAACTCGTTTCGGATGTCCTGTTAGGCTGACAAGCGACCAGGGCAGACAATTTGAGAGCGATTTATTTTTACAATTAACAGCGTTTTTAGGTATAGATAAAATACGTACCACCCCATACCACCCACAGAGCAATGGGATGATAGAAAGATGGCATAGGTCATTGAAAGTGGCATTACGAGCACGTCTAAATAATAACTTAAATTGGTTACAAGAATTACCTATAATATTATTGGGGTTACGCGCAGTTCCACGAAGCGATACTCACGTCAGCGCAGCGGAATTGACGTATGGTCTAAAGTTAAAACTACCTAGCGATTTTTACGAGTGTTCAAACTCTAAAATTAAGTATAACGATGAATATGTCAATCAACTCGTGAATTTATTTAATAATCTTAAGCCGCGAAGTGTACAACACAGAGACTCTCGCACCATATTTGTTCACCCAGATTTGAATAGTTGTGATCATGTATTTGTTAGGAACGAAGTAATGAGAGGAACACTTCAACCTCCTTATCTAGGCCTGTATAAGGTCATAAAGAGGGGAAGTAAATCATTTAAGATAAACATTTTTGGAAAAAATACATTAGTTTCGATCGACAGATTAAAAC
Organism: Cosmia pyralina; assembly: GCA_946251885.1. Classification (NCBI taxonomy): domain Eukaryota; kingdom Metazoa; phylum Arthropoda; class Insecta; order Lepidoptera; family Noctuidae; genus Cosmia; species Cosmia pyralina. The sequence continues at coordinate 14,139,642 of OX276342.1, read as the reverse complement.
CAGCGTATTTGCTGAATGAAGAAACAACACCTCTGGAACGTGGATGTTTAGATACAAATAGCAGTAATAATAGAATAAGCATACAAGACAGTCAACATGAGTCACCCGTAAATAGCGATAAGCGTGTCAATTATACCACACGCAGTGGTCGCATATCAAAATTGCCAGTTAGGTTCTTAAATGAATAGTAAGTAATTTAACAATAAATGCAATTGTAAACAAAATCTTAATATAAGTAAGTAAATAGTGAAAGTAACAAACACTTTCATTATATTTTTGTACTCGTACAGTAATACCTAATCAACATGGGTAAATCATACAGTAAGGAACAGGAGATTATTATTGCACAAGATGGAGCAAATAGAGCAACTAACAGTGACATAGAATTACATAAAGAGTTCAAGTTATACGGAAGTCTCATGATGATTGTGTTGATACTATTATCAATATTGATTGTGTATCTCTGTTTTACAACATGTAGAAAACGTTCTCAAGAATGGGTGAAAAAGCAGATAATGTCAACAACCAGATTGACATCAGTTTCTACGGTTGTTCCTAGTAATGTACAGCAAGTTCAACCACAGCAACCACAGCAGGTTGTATACGCTTAAGGAAACGTGTGTTAAAGTAACATTACTTTGGTTTTTCCAGTGACCTATATTTTAAAGTGTGTGTAATTAACTAATTATCATAAACATAATTGTCTCAAGTTTTAAAGTCGTAATAAAATATAAAACTAAACTTCAAAGTAAGTCATTTGTAACTTTAAACTTTTGTTTACAGTCAGCAAGCAAGTGTTGCTGAATTGCAATTGATTAAGTGTGAATAATAAAATTGTCAACTAGTATGTTATGACTTCCACTTTGTTTTGTAAAGGTATTAATTTCTGCATAGGTTGTATAAGGATGTTATGATTGTGTTGCAACTTGCTGATAATGTTTACTGAGTAGTATTATTGTGGTACTGCGGTGGTATTTAAGGCATCTAACTAACTTAGGATTTTATGTTTGTCAAAAAAATTTTTTTTATAAGAGGGGGACCACTGTGGCGGCAGGAAACGCAATATGATATCTGGCTTATGCAGCAAAACAGCGAATGCACGTTCCTGTCCCACAGTCGTCTACCTCCTGCCGTCGGGCAAACTCGTGTCAAAAATATGTAACTTTTCGTGTGATAAAATTATATCAAGTGTCTATATTCTTTTGGTTTCACTTCTAATGGAATACCCTTTCTGATCTGGACATAACGTAAAGTACAACAGAGAACAATACCCACACACATGAGTGAGAACATACACACCTATAATACCTACTAACATAAACACTACCTAAAACAACCTAAATTCTTCTTGCGCGTTCTTGAAATTTAGAATTAACGCCGCCATCTTGGTTTTTTCAACCGTCAACGTCATTCGAGCGCCAAAAGATCGTTGTACACACGGCTACTTAACAAGTTATCAATTCCAATATAAGCTGATCTGGCATTGTATAGGATTTTCAGTGAAAGGTCAGTTTATACTAGAAACGTATAGATTGATATGTCGCCATGTGTACCAGTGTACCAAAAATATTGTAAACTTGATTTTTAATAGAGTTTCTAGCCCGTTATTCTCAAAAGAAAACTACGGTTTGGCAAACTATTTTCTCTATAAATAATCAACAATAACATCACCTCTGTATTCACTGAAGAGGTCAGCAGATAAAGTCAAATTAAATTGGCTAGCGAAACTCCGCACACATGATGGGTCGGAATCGATGTATAAACATGATCAAACATAAAAGAAATTAGTTTGATGAGTTTTTTTTTTGGAATCTTAAACGGCAGGTAGGTGTAGTCCCTTGAAACAACAGTTTAATAAACAGTTTCTTTGTGTAAACTTCAGAAGAGTATAGTTATCTAAACACGATTAAACAAAAAAAAAACACATTTACTTAACTCAAGTAAGTACTTAACAAAACCACCAGCAGCCTTGACTCCAAAAAAAATCATTGAGTTTCACTAGCTAATTTAAATTGACTCTGTATACCCTCTATTCGGCTTTTATGTTTTAGCCCCAATAGGGGGCGAGCCTTTTCCCATTATACTTTCACAAATCCAGACTCCGGACTGCTACTAAGAAATTTCATAAAGAACTCAACCCTATTTGTCCGACCTAGTAATCGAACCCAGTACCACAATAAATATATCGCATGCTTAATGGAACATTAATAAATAGGTCACAAAAAATACATAAAAATTATTTCCGGTTTTTATTTTTATTAACATCTTATCAATATAGTTAATCACAGTCGTTCAAAATATAAGCATTCATGATTAATATAAATCAGTTTTATTTTTATGCATCAACAAATACGATAAGTCCTCATAGCAAGATCTTTTGCGATTTCCCAAAAATCGTCTTTTTTGAGTTAAGTCAGTATTCCAATAAGCATGCGATATGTTCAGTAAGGAAACTACGTACAACGGTCGAAACGGCACACACACACAGACGCGCGCACTGACGAGGCCCCAAGCGATAGTCGCGGTGCTCCTCAGTATATTTATCGTAGCTTAGGGGTCTCGTCGATGCGCGCGTCTGTGTGCGTGCCGTTTCGTACGTTTGTTCGTAGTATCCCCACTGTCCATATTTATATTGTGCCAGTACTCTACGTGTGCCAGTCGCCTTTGCGCCTTTTAGACCATATCTTTTAGATGAAAAAACAATCTCATCAAGACAATACATTTTTCTACATAATTTTTAATATGGCTACTCGCAGATCAAACTATGGGGTTGTCAGCTGCTTAACGGCTATCCTGTTAATTGCCTTAATAAATTAAGGCCAGGGCATCAAAACTCAGTAGCGCTTGTGACCACTAGACCAGTGCTAATTAATCATTTTTAATCTTGGCCTACCCTTCTCAAAGTGAATCTAAGGAATAGCACAATGTTGCAGCATTATGAATCGTGAATAGTAAATCGATGCTGTATAATATCTATACACATACTTTAGCACATAATATCGAGGGGAGAGAGCCAATAGATTTTTGCTGCCTCAGGCGAGGACATGTTAATATCAAGAGCCTTTTATTGCCTCACACAGATCGTGCGATGTATAAAAACTTATAACATTTTTATTTGACCTATCTTCTTCGTTTTTGGCAATAAATTCAATGAGAATGAAGTATGTGCTCATTATAATATAGTGTAGGTACGGTCGTCAGTGTTATATGGATCACTATGGAAGGTTGTTGACAGATACGTTTTTTTCTACGGCGCGGTTTATACGCCGTGTGTAGGCACGGTCGTCAGTGTTGTATAGACCACTATGGAAGTTTGTTAACAGGCACGTTGTTTTCTACGGCGCGGTTTATACGCCGTGTGTAGGCACGGTCGTCAGTGTTGTACAGACCACTATGGAAGTTTGTTGACAGGCACGTTGTTTTCTACGGCGCGGTTTATACGCCGTGTCTAGGCACGGTCGTCAGTGTTGTATGGACCACTATGGAAGTTTGTTGACAGGCACGTTGTTTTCTACGGCGCGGTTTATACGCCGTGTGTATGCACGGTCGCCAGTGTTGTACAGACCACTATGGAAGTTTGTTGACAGGCACGTTGTTTTCTACGGCGCGGTTTATACGCCGTGTCTAGGCACGGTCGTCAGTGTTGTATGGACCACTATGGAAGTTTGTTGACAGGCACGTTGTTTTCTACGGCGCGGTTTATACGCCGTGTGTAGGCACGGTCGTCAGTGTTGTACAGACCACTATGGAAGTTTGTTGACAGGCACGTTGTTTTCTACGGCGCGGTTTATACGCCGTGTGTAGGCACGGTCGTCAGTGTTGTACAGACCACTATGGAAGTTTGTTGACAGGCACGTTGTTTTCTACGGCGCGGTTTATACGCCGTGTCTAGGCACGGTCGTCAGTGTTGTACAGACCACTATGGAAGTTTGTTGACAGGCACGTTGTTTTCTACGGCGCGGTTTATACGCCGTGTGTAGGCACGGTCGTCAGTGTTGTATGGACCACTATGGAAGCTTATTGATACACACGATTTTCTACGGCGCGGTTTATACGCTGTGCGTAGGCACGGTCGTCAGTGTTGTATGGACCACTATGGAAGCTTGTTGACAGACACGTTTTTTTCTACGGCGTGGTTTATACGCCGTGTGTAGGCAGTAGGCACGGTCGTCAGTGTTATATGGATCACTATGGAAGCTTATTGACAGACACGTTTTTTTCTGCGGCGCGGTTTATACGCCGCGTGTAGGCATGGTCGTCAGTGTTGTATGGACCACTATGGAAGCTTATTGACACACATGATTTTCTACGGCGCGGTTTATACGCTGTGCGTAGGCACGGTTGTCAGTGTTGTATGGACCACTATGGAAGTTTGTTGACAGACACGTTTTTTTCTACGGCGCGGTTTATACGCCGTGTCTAGGCACGGTCGTCAGTGTTGTATGGACCACTATGGAAGCTTATTGACACACATGATTTTCTACGGCGCGGTTTATACGCTGTGCGTAGGCACGGTTGTCAGTGTTGTATGGACCACTATGGAAGCTTATTGACACACATGATTTTCTACGGCGCGGTTTATACGCTGTGCGTAGGCACGGTTGTCAGTGTTGTATGGACCACTATGGAAGCTTGTTGACAGACACGTTTTTTTCTACGGCGCGGTTTATACGCCGTGTGTAGGCACGGTCGTCAGTGTTGTATGGACCACTATGGAAGCTTATTGACACACATGATTTTCTACGGCGCGGTTTATACGCTGTGCGTAGGCACGGTTGTCAGTGTTGTATGGACCACTATGGAAGCTTGTTGACAGACACGTTTTTTTCTATGGCGCGGTTTATACGCCGTGTCTAGGCACGGCCGTCAGTGTTGTACAGACCACTATGGAAGTTTGTTGACAGGCACGTTGTTTTCTACGGCGCGGTTTATACGCCGTGTGTAGGCACGGTCGTCAGTGTTGTATGGACCACTATGGAAGCTTGTTGACAGACACGTTTTTTTCTACGGCGTGGTTTATACGCCGTGTGTAGGCAGTAGGCACGGTCGTCAGTGTTATATGGATCACTATGGAAGCTTATTGACAGACACGTTTTTTTCTGCGGCGCGGTTTATACGCCGCGTGTAGGCACGGTCGTCAGTGTTGTATGGACCACTATGGAAGCTTATTGACACACATGATTTTCTACGGCGCGGTTTATACGCTGTGCGTAGGCACGGTTGTCAGTGTTGTATGGACCACTATGGAAGTTTGTTGACAGACACGTTTTTTTCTACGGCGCGGTTTATACGCTGTGTCTAGGCACGGTCGTCAGTGTTGTATGGACCACTATGGAAGCTTATTGACACACATGATTTTCTACGGCGCGGTTTATACGCTGTGCGTAGGCACGGTTGTCAGTGTTGTATGGACCACTATGGAAGCTTATTGACACACATGATTTTCTACGGCGCGGTTTATACGCTGTGCGTAGGCACGGTTGTCAGTGTTGTATGGACCACTATGGAAGCTTGTTGACAGACACGTTTTTTTCTACGGCGCGGTTTATACGCCGTGTCTAGGCACGGCCGTCAGTGTTGTACAGACCACTATGGAAGTTTGTTGACAGGCACGTTGTTTTCTACGGCGCGGTTTATACGCCGTGTGTAGGCACGGTCGTCAGTGTTGTATGGACCACTATGGAAGCTTATTGATACACACGATTTTCTACGGCGCGGTTTATACGCTGTGCGTAGGCACGGTCGTCAGTGTTGTATGGACCACTATGGAAGCTTGTTGACAGACACGTTTTTTTCTACGGCGTGGTTTATACGCCGTGTGTAGGCAGTAGGCACGGTCGTCAGTGTTATATGGATCACTATGGAAGCTTATTGACAGACACGTTTTTTTCTGCGGCGCGGTTTATACGCCGCGTGTAGGCACGGTCGTCAGTGTTGTATGGACCACTATGGAAGCTTATTGACACACATGATTTTCTACGGCGCGGTTTATACGCTGTGCGTAGGCACGGTTGTCAGTGTTGTATGGACCACTATGGAAGTTTGTTGACAGACACGTTTTTTTCTACGGCGCGGTTTATACGCCGTGTCTAGGCACGGTCGTCAGTGTTGTATGGACCACTATGGAAGCTTATTGACACACATGATTTTCTACGGCGCGGTTTATACGCTGTGCGTAGGCACGGTTGTCAGTGTTGTATGGACCACTATGGAAGCTTATTGACACACATGATTTTCTACGGCGCGGTTTATACGCTGTGCGTAGGCACGGTTGTCAGTGTTGTATGGACCACTATGGAAGCTTGTTGACAGACACGTTTTTTTCTACGGCGCGGTTTATACGCCGTGTCTAGGCACGGCCGTCAGTGTTGTATGGACCACTATGGAAGCTTATTGACACACATGATTTTCTACGGCGCGGTTTATACGCTGTGCGTAGGCACGGTTGTCAGTGTTGTATGGACCACTATGGAAGCTTGTTGACAGACACGTTTTTTTCTACGGCGCGGTTTATACGCCGTGTCTAGGCACGGCCGTCAGTGTTGTACAGACCACTATGGAAGTTTGTTGACAGGCACGTTGTTTTCTACGGCGCGGTTTATACGCCGTGTGTAGGCACGGTCGTCAGTGTTGTATGGACCACTATGGAAGCTTATTGACACACATGATTTTCTACGGCGCGGTTTATACGCTGTGCGTAGGCACGGTTGTCAGTGTTGTATGGACCACTATGGAAGCTTGTTGACAGACACGTTTTTTTCTATGGCGCGGTTTATACGCCGTGTCTAGGCACGGCCGTCAGTGTTGTACAGACCACTATGGAAGTTTGTTGACAGGCACGTTGTTTTCTACGGCGCGGTTTATACGCCGTGTGTAGGCACGGTCGTCAGTGTTGTATGGACCACTATGGAAGCTTATTGATACACACGATTTTCTACGGCGCGGTTTATACGCTGTGCGTAGGCACGGTCGTCAGTGTTGTATGGACCACTATGGAAGCTTGTTGACAGACATGTTTTTTTCTACGGCGTGGTTTATACGCCGTGTATAGGCAGTAGGCACGGTCGTCAGTGTTATATGGATCACTATGGAAGCTTATTGACAGACACGTTTTTTTCTGCGGCGCGGTTTATACGCCGCGTGTAGGCACGGTCGTCAGTGTTGTATGGACGACTATGGAAGCTTGTTGACAGACACGTTTTTTTCTACGGCGTGGTTTATACGCCGTGTGTAGGCAGTAGGCACGGTCGTCAGTGTTATATGGATCACTATGGAAGCTTATTGACAGACACGTTATTCTACGGCGCGGTTTATACGCCGTTCCGTAAAGTAACCGAGCCGGGTACAAAGGGCCTTAACATTTACTTAAGTATACCTAATATTAATATTGATAGAACTCTCTCTCTCTCTCTCTCATCTGCTCTTGTGTACCTACCTATCATAAATCTTGTGTGTGTAATTAATATTATTCTTATTCTTATAAACAAATTACACATTTTAAATACTAAGGGCCTATAAAGTTCTATGTTCTATGTTAATGGATTTGGTTTCCGCACTTAGTCCTTCATGTGGACCATTGTGCGTGGGCCATGGCGGCCGTCGGGGGTTTATTCCAACCAGCCCACCTCCCTCCAGAATTTAATCAAATCTCCGGGTTTGTTAAGAACATCTGTGAAAGATCGGGGTATTCCGAGAGTTTCTGTTCTAATCTGGGTGACGCCTGTGCATTCAAAAAGCACATGCACAACGGTTTCCTCAGCCTCCATGCAGGCCCTGCACAGAGGACTGTCCGTTATTCCTATTGTGTGGAAGTGTTTGTTTAATGAGCAGTGTCCAGTGATGGTCCCCGTCACCATGCGCAGCCCGTTCCTGTCCAGACGTAATAATCGCCTGGTAAGCGTACCATCCAGGGTCGGGATGGCCTCCCTGGACTACTAAGGGCCTATTTCACGATGTCCGAAGAGCCACTACTCAGCGAATAGTAAGTTAATAGGAACTTAATCGCAGCTGGTGAAATAGGCCCTAAGACTTTATAATCCAAGCCACCTTATCCACTGCTCCCGAGATCAATAATTGTAGGAAATACAGTACCTATCAGCAATGGACTGGATAGACTACTTTTGATTCAATGGTGCAGTTTAGTCCTCACAATAGCAAAACGAGTTCTCTTTTTAAAAACCGGCCAAGTGCTTGACGGACCATGCTCAATGAAGGGTTCCGTAGAATTTATTCCAAAACTTAACAAACTGTGCTAAGGTAGCCCGCGAAATTCAAATTTTAGAGTTTTTTGCAATTTGCGGGTCAGTGGCAGGTCGTATGTTGATTAAAATATAATTCGCGGTAATGCCATATAACTCCATAAGTTAGAATTGACCTCAAACCTCATGATTTCATGAAATCGCTACATTTGAGGTCAATTCTAACTTATGGAGTTGTATTGCTGATTCTAATGATTATAATTCTGTAAAGCCATGTTAGTTACGGCCGCGAATCATATTTTAAAATCAACATACAACCTGACACTGACCTGCAAATTGCAAAAAACGTAAGAAAATTTAAATTTCGCGGGCTATCTTAGCGCATCCTCCTTAACATTGGAATCCCAAAAAAAATTTTTTTTTATGTGATAAAATTACAAATTTCATACGACTGCTATGGAAATGTCTGTTGTGATCTAAATATACTTAAGAAAAATTTTATTTGAGAATCAATTTGATAAACAATCCGTTTCCCTGACTGTTCGTTTCACTTAACCGAAGCAACCACCAAGACACCATAATAAATAAGAAATCACGATAGGTTCCTCCGTTCATTCGATTATATTTATTTACAGAATTGGGGTTTACTGCAGCCGAAGCCCCTTCCCCTGCAACGCGTATGGATTTATTTATGAAGTAGGTATACCATAAATATCTAATATTGTATATTGCGATGCTCTTCCCAATGGACAGTCACAGCCAAAATATGTTCATCACCTTAAGGGTTATTTTAGTCTGCACCAAAATAGCCAGGCCATTAAAAAGGTTTTATTAGGTTGATGTCACCTCAACATGTGTATGCTATTTTTATCATTATTATCAAGTTTTCTATGCAATAGTCTGCTCAGTGCCGTAGCTTCAAAAGGCATTTTATGCCCGGAAATAATTCGAAAACTGACAATGATATAAAAGACTTGACTTTACGTTGGATAGTTATTGCGGTTCAAGTAAATGTTCAGCAGTTTGGTTTGACTGTTGAGCTGTAGTGTGCGCGCAAGTGATAGTCCCCGCCTGAGGTATGTGAGCGTTAAGACGGGGGAGAGCGGAATTAAAAGATTGGCAGACTGAGTTAGCTTCATCTTCGTCTACCCCCTCCGTCTCACCGCTCACATCCCATACCACAGGCGTTGACTAGCACTTGCGCGCACACTATAGTAGACTCATGAACGTGAAGTACTGGATTCGAACCCCAGATTAGGTCAAAAAACAGTTGGGTAATACTTATTGGGTTTTCGTGTCAAGAAGTTCTGAGTATCGGTCCGGAATTTGGAAGTTTACGTTGTGACAACCGCCTGCCTCGGAGAGCAGGTAAAGCCGTCGGTCCTGTGCCTGAACTCCCCTGGTTTAACTCCCAATTTATTGGTTACTACTATTGGGTACTAGCTTTGGCTCGCGGCTTAACCCGCATGAAGGACAAAAATTATCTCACGGGAACGTGTGGTGTGGATTACCTAGTGTGTATACTGCATTAGATATAAGTAACTCTAGATATAGCTGTATGTATGCAATCGTTAATCAGGCACATAGATTTTATAATAAAGTAGTATTGTTTGCACCTTCAACCTAATCGCATGTGTTTTCTTCACTCTCCCGATCGCCGTACCTCACATGGCGTCCCTGCCGTAAGAGCTAGCGCCGCGCCGCGGGTGATCCGCGAATTCTTTACCATTACGGAATTATTTAGAATAACAATCGTTGTGATTTCTAAGTTCAAAGACTGTTACGAATAAGGACGTTGGTCGCTCGTGTGTTTAATTTTGAAGTAGAAAAAAATGTGCCGCAGAATAAAGAAGAAGTTTTTATGAACCAAAATACAGCAGGTTACAATAACGCTAAGTGTACAGTTGTAGCTGTGATATAAAAACAAGTCATAGTCTATCTGTATGCCCAACTTCCAAATCTTTACAGACAGACCGACAGACAGACCGTCAGACAGACCGACAGACAGACCGACAGACAGACCGACAGACAGACCGACAGACAGACCGACAGACAGATCGACAGACCGACCGCCAGACAGACCAACAGACAGACCGACAGACAGACCGACAGACAGACCGACAGACCGACCGACAGACACACCGACAGACAGACCGACAGACAGACCGACAGACAGATCGACAGACCGACCGCCAGACAGACCAACAGACAGACCGACAGACAGACCGACAGACAGACCGACAGACCGACCGACAGACACACCGACAGACACACCGACAGACAGACCGACAGACAGACCGACAGACAGACCGAGAGACAGACTGTCAGACAGACCGACAGACAGACCGACAGACAGACCGACAGACAGACCGACAGACAGACCGACAGACAGACCGACAGACCGACCGACAGACCGACCGACAGACACACCGATAGACACACCGACAGACACACCGACAGACAGACCGACAGACAGACCGACAGACAGACCGACAGACAGACCAACAGACAGACCGACAGACAGACCGACAGACAGACCGACAGACAGACCGACAGACAGACCGACAGACCGACCGACAGACACACCGACAGACACACCGACAGACAGACCGACAGACAGACCGACAGACAGACCGACAGACAGACCGACAGACAGACCGACAGACCGACCGACAGACACACCGACAGACACACCGACAGACAGACCGACAGACAGACCGAGAGACAGACCGACAGACAGAGTTCCTTTCGCATTATACATATCAGTATGGATTTATGACGAGCTACCGATCAAAAGCACTAACAAAGTAGAACCATCTACAATCTACATAGTGCATTCCTTCAGTAACATCCCAGCATTGAACTCCATATGATCGCTATTCTTCGCCCGTACCAACGATTTACAGTACTCTCTCTATATACCATACATTGGCACAACATAATCACTAAAGAAATACAGGAGCAAAGTTAAAAAGTTCGCACGTACGTGCGTTGGGTTCAAACACTTTTCCTCACTAGTAAAGTGAAGTGAACTATCTCACTTTCAACGGCCTTACCTCTCGAAATAAAGTAGCTAAGTTAGATTCGAAGGCTTAGTAAGGGTGGATGTGACATTTTAAAAACCTAAAAAAAAAAATTTACAAAAAAAATCTTCTATGCGGAGTAATAAAGCTGAAGAGATTTTTTTTTTTTTGTGTTTGTTTGAACGCGCTAATCTCGGGAACGATCAGTCGGATTTGAAAAAAGATAGCCTAATTCTTGAAGATGCTATTTAACTTCACTCATAGAAACCGAGCGAAAAGAAAAAAAAAAGTCAGAAAGAACGCTAAGCAAAAACTAAGTGTAGTGCGGGCGAACGATGCGATGCGACGGGGACACAAGAAAAATGCGGACGAAGTCGCAGGCAGAAGCTTATAAACTGCTACAATGATCTTTTGGAAATGTCACTTGAAATTGTATTCAAAAAACAATATGGCTGCGTTAGTTCCGATTTTGACCAGGCGCCAAAATAACTTTGTAGCGCTATAGATGAGAGTTGTGACCGCCCGCAGCCTATGAAACTCTGCAAAAGCATCGCAGAATCTGAAATTTTAATGTATTTTACCAATACAATTATACAGGCTCCCAAAGTGGAACACAGCAACGCTGCTTGGCGACAAGAATAGAATTTGTGGAAGAAACTGCAGAAGAAATGAAAAAGTATTTAATGTGACTCGCACAGGAAGAGTTAGCTCTTCTCTAGTAGTACTACATCATCATCTGCTTAGCCTTTTCCAAACTATGTTAGGGTTGGCTTCCAGACTACCCGATGCAGCTAAATACGAGTATTTTACATGGAGCGACTGCCTACCTGACCTCCACAAGTCACAACCCCGTTACTGGGTAACACGAAACCCATTAGTAAGATTGGCTGTCTGACTTTCAGGCTTCTGACTACCGAAAGTCAAAGGTCATGGATCACATATTATCATCATCTGCCTAGCCTTTTTCGACGTATATCGATGAGAGAACATGTTTTTCAACTACAATGTTAAGTTCTTTTTTGGGATAAATTCATCCCTACTACGGAACCCTTCATTGTCCGAGACCCACTTGGCCGTTTTTGTCAATCAAATTTCTGTGACAATTTCACAAATGTTTACAAACAACGCCACCCAGCCGCCAAAAGATCCTTGTTGCACTTTACATGGTGCTCTTTTCATTATCGCCTGTAAATAATATCATTGAAACCGACAGGTCAGGCTGCTCTGAAAGTCAAACAAGTTACCAAAGATCTACTTCCTGGCTCCCAACTATCTAACCACGAACACATTAACGAGCACCACGGAGTAAATAACAAATGAAGAGCTCATACGCTTACGATCGCATAATAGAAATGGAAATGGACCAGTAGCTTCCAGTCTAACCGGATGCAGCTGAATATCAGTATATTTATATTTATATATACTTTATTGTACACCACAAAAATACATAACAAAAAAAGACATAATCACAACACTACAAAATATACAATGGGCGGCCTTATCGTATTTCACATGGATCAACTGCCTATGATCATGGATCAAACATCATCTGCCTAGCTTTTTCCCAACTATGTTTTGGTTGGCTTCCAGTCTAACCCGATGCAGCTGAATATCAGTATTTCACATGGATCAACTGCCTATGATCATGGTCACACATCATCTGCCTAGCTTTTTCCCAACTATGTTGGGGTTGGCTTCCAGTCTAACCGGATGCAGCTGAATATCAGTAATTCACATGGATCAACTGCCTATGATCATGGATCACACATCATCTGCCTAGCTTTTTCCCAACTATGTTGGGGTTGGCTTCCAGTCTAACCGGATGCAGCTGAATATTAGTATTTCACATGGATCAACTGCCTATGATCATGGATCAAATATCATCTGCCTAACCTTTTCCCAACTATGTTGGGGTGGCTTCCAGTTTAACCGGATGCAGCTGAATACCAGTATTTCACATGGATCAACTGCCTATGATCATGGATCAAATATCATCTGCCTAACCTTTTCCCAACTATGTTGGGGTGGCTTCCAGTTTTACCGGATGCAGCTGAATACCAGTATTTCACATGGAACAACTGCCTATGATCATGAATCAAATATCATCTGCCTAACCTTTTCCCAACTATTTTGGGGTTGACTTCCAGTTTAACCGGATGCAGCTGAATACCAGTATTTCACATGGAGCAACTGCCTATGATCATGGATCAAACATCATCTGCCTAGCCTTTTCCCAACTAGGTTGGGGTGGCTTCCAGTCTAACCAAATGCAGCTGAATACCAGTATTTCACATGGAGCAACTGCCTATGATCATGGATCACATATGGATTTATTTTCGTGAATGCCTCATCCACATCTTCAGAGCTCTGAAGAAAAGGATGCATCAGTATGCGCCCCGTCGCCTCTAAATGCCGGACCGACTTGCAATACTTATAGCAGTTTAGTGTTGGCCCCGGTATTGTATTACACGGGGTATTATGTGCATTGTAGTGGAGGGTTGCTTACGTGACCACCCACACTTTGAATATTTTTCAATTAAATTGCTTTGTTTCTTCATAAAGTTGTTAAGGGATTATTGTTTTGCAGTGTGAAGTTAATTGAAAACAATGGTGTACATATACAACAAAGATCGTTTGTTTGAATTGGCTGAAAGCTTGGAGTCAACCAGGGCCTGCAGTCTCGACATAGATAGGGATCGCTTTACGACCGAATTCACTCGCAAAGTCGAATAAAAACCTGTCAAGTGCATGTCGGACCACGCACAATGAAGGGTTCCGTAGTTGAAAAGAATTTATCCCAAAAACAAAGTTAACATTGTATTCCCAAAAAAAAAAAATTGTATGTGATATAATTACAAATTAACAAATTTCGGACTTTTTCCTTTACTTGTGCTGCGAGACCTTGCTTCTTGCCAAATTTCATTATTCTTAGTCAATGGGATGTAACCTTATAGGTTTTGATTTACTTGCTAGTATGAACATAGGTCGTATACATGGCCGTATTTTTCTATTCCATTGACTTAGATTGTTTTAGAGCTCCATGGGACTTACGTATTTTATATTAATTTCAACTTGTTAGCTCTACGCGTTCCTGACACAAATGGTCTTGGTAGACAGACAGACAGACGGACAACGAAATGGTCCTATAAGGGTAACGATTTTTCCATTTAAGGTATGGAACCCTAAAACGGTCAAAATTGCTTGTCAAGCACGTGATTTTTTCGTGCTTGCCAAGCAATTTTGACCATCTAGGGACCCCCTTAGGACTTAGGTCGATACGACCGAATGCGATTGCTATCTATGTCGAGACTGCAGGCCCTGGTATTTGAAAGCTCTGTTATGGTTAATGTTTCTAATGGTCTCCGGATACGTGACATTTTGCGATCCAGTAAAATCACGAAGACTTCTCACTGACACTGAACTGCCTTCCAATATATTAAGGCTGATTAACACAGGGTCAGTAGCTGACTCCAAACTCTTCATGTAAATTGATTTCAAGTCAGTAGTTCGACTATGACCTGACGACAACGTGCTACTGACCGCATGTAAACAGTGAGAGTCAGTTCTCGCCACCAGCTCTGACTTCATTTGGAGTCAACTACTGACCCTGATAAATCAGCCATTCTGCGGAAAAAAGAAATGCTTTCGCGGACGCTAAACGAGACACAATTGAAGTTTTATTGTTATGGCGTCTGTAGAATTCAATCAAAAGCGTTAAACCTGCATTGCACTACTCGTGGAGTTGATCGAAGTTAAGTGAATACGCGAGTTTAGAAAGGCACTTCGGTTCGCTTCTTGCAACCTCGGCCCGCCTCGGGCGACTTCCGATCGTTGTCATTCCTTTGACTCGGGCCAAAGGACTCAAAACGTCCTGTAGTCCACGAGTGTACAGTCACGTACTTCGGACTTCGGTCAATTTCAACCAGTACTTCATCGAAGCAATTTCGCGAGTAGTGTAGTCTAGGTTTTTAAGCAAGTCGAATCGCTCGAGGTCGTGAACGGGGCCAAAGGCTAATGACTGAACTGTCAACTGAACTGACTTGCAAACTGGCCTTGTATCTTGGGCCCATAACCTCAATCATGGCATTATAAGAATTTCTTGAATTGTCACAATCTGTACAACGCGTAGATAGAGGTTTCTGTCAAAGTACTATACGCTACAAGGTTCATCGCGTAGCCAAAATCTAACCTAACCTTGTTTTTAGGGTTCCGTACCTCAAAAGGATTAAACGGAATCATTATAGGATCACTTTGTTGTCCGTCTGTCTGTTAGTCTATCAAGACCCTTTTTCTTAGAAACGCGTGAAGGTATCGAGTTGATATTAATATCAAATACGTAGTTCTACGGTCCCTTGGAGCTCTAAAATAATCAAGCTTCTAAGTCAATGCAATAAAAAAATACGGCCATTTATGCGACATATTTTGATACTACTTCCCGTTGACCTAGAATCATGAAATTAGGCAAAAAGCAAGGTCTCACAACACAAATAAAGGAAAAAGTCCGAAAAAGTTGTATCACTTTTTTTTGCGTTTACAAACTTACATTTGCAGTTGAAGAATTTACCGTGACGTATATCGATGAGAGAACATGTTTTTCAACTACAATGTTAAGTTCTTTTTTGGGATAAATTCATCCCTACTACGGAACCCTTCATTGTCCGAGACCCACTTGGCCGTTTTTGTCAATCAAATTTCTGTGACAATTTCACAAATGTTTACAAACAACGCCACCCAGCCGCCAAAAGATCCTTGTTGCACTTTACATGGTGCTCTTTTCATTATCGCCTGTAAATAATATCATTGAAACCGACAGGTCAGGCTGCTCTGAAAGTCAAACAAGTTACCAAAGATCTACTTCCTGGCTCCCAACTATCTAACCACGAACACATTAACGAGCACCACGGAGTAAATAACAAATGAAGAGCTCATACGCTTACGATCGCATAATAGAAATGGAAATGGACTTGATCGGCCCTGCCGCGTTTGGTCTACTAGGTGAATCTGCGAATGTTGAGCGTGGGCTCCTGAACTTGATTCCCAAGTTAAGAAAAGTGTTATGGGATAATAGCATGTCTATCAATCAGTGATACAACAATAAGGAATTCGTCAATGAAGTAATAACTTTTCTCTATTCATAATTAATTTAGAGCCCTTTTACATTTTAATACAGTAATATTTTGAATAACATTAGGTACTTTATTGTGAATTCGTGGGGCATTACCAATTGCACTTATTAAATTGGTAATGCCCCACGAATTTACAATAGAGTACTTACCTAACGTTGATAGAGAATTATTAATAGAGAAAAGTTTAGAAAGAATTAGTGCAGTTTTAGTTAAATGATCGGAATCTGAATCAGTTTAGTTTTAACGATATGCGTCTAATAGAAAGAATCCTTCGACGGTCGGAAGCATCAATCTTGATTCCGTGTCGGTACATACGCGGTAGTAAGTATGTTCATCAGATCAGACGGATTTGAAGATAGAACTGACTATGTAGCTTTTATTAACCGACTTCAAAAAGGAGGAGGTTCTCAATTCGTCGGAACCTTTTTTTTTTTTATGTATGTTCCCCGATTACTCGAAGATGACTGGACCGATTTGGATTTTTTTTGTTTTATTCGAGAGGGTATACATCACAATTGGTCCCATATAAAATTGATTAACTTTGCTTTGGTAGTTTTTGAATTAGCTTCAATAATACGTATTTTTTCCTCACTTTTATATGGATGATGTTCTAGTTTGTTTTGCAGGTAGTGGTATTACAATTTATGTGCGGTAGGTACACAACTAAAAAGTGAAAAATAAAAACTTTTTTACAAAAAAAAAACAACCGACTTCCAAAAACAATACTACAAAGTGAAAAATAACTTTAATTTCGGAAGTCGGTGGCAAAAAACGAAAATACATTTAACTAGACACCGACTTCCGAAATTAAAGTTATTTTTCACTTTGTAGTGTTGTTTTTGGAAGTCGGTTGTATTTTTTTGTAAAAAAGTTTTTTTACCTAATGACCTTATCAAAGTATTAGAGTTTGCGTTCAGACTTATAGCGAATCCCACTATGTAGGATGACGACTCTCTTTGCGCGCTCATCTGTGTCAACTACCAATGTGTAGAGAAGGCACTAAACTTTTCTAATTAAGTTCCCCAGAAGTTTTTGCGTTATCCGTAGTTCCAACACTTTTGTTATACTTCTAACGTTATCTTTCCGCAGCCAAATACTTGTTATCACATGCTTCCTCTATAGGAAAGTTGGTTTTGTTGACATACAAAGAAATCTCAAACTCAAAATCCACCAATTTTTCGACTTTTTAGACGGAGGTAAAGATGAATGCCACACCTACATTTCGTCAGTTAATTTTATGAGGATATATTGAAGCGTGGTTTAGCTTGGTGTGTAAGTGAAATGGCGTTATGGCTGTCAAGTTTGATGCGAGAGAGATAGAAGACTCTCACGCGCACCGGAACTAAACGCGCTTCGTTTAAATGTAGATTTTATGACAAAATTCTAAACTTAAATTAATTTTTAGCTTAGTAAGTTCTTAGCATATTTGAATACCTTCGATTTAAAGCAAATTTTACTGCACAATAAGGAAATTTTTACGTATAATAGTATAAAACTGAAAACAAACAAATCAAGTAGACATGTTTCGGTTTTAGTACAACAGTAGACAATATAGTCAAATAACACATATGGAAAATCCAAATGATATAACCGTATACATTTGGTTTTATAGGAATTTTGTATTTTTTTTTTTTTGTATTTTGTTTTTTTTTTTGGTTTTTTTTTTTTTTTAGTAGTTAAGGGTTTAACTACTTATGGGAATAGGGGGCGAGTTTATTGCAATTAACCAAACACAAAATCAGACTGTGGGCTTCTACTGAGAAGCTTAAGGCCTAACTTTCTGTGTTTGATCATGACTTATAAAGAAAATGGTGACATCGATACATCGTCTTTTAGATAAAAATCTTCAGGAATAAGCGGAAGAGTGCCTATCACTAGGTGACGTCATAATGTATCCCCTCGAGCGTTTGGTGAAATCCCCTGATGTACGAAACTTTATTAGAGAAGACTCTTTCCATCCTGCTAACAGGGAAATAGAAACTGTGGTTTTTTTACTCGTCTGCTGTTAAGTTTTTTTTTTAATGTATTCTCGTTACGAGTGTCAGAGAACTAATGATTCAGTCCTAATAGTGGGAACTTTATAGGCTGATTATACTTAGTCATCTGCTTAGCCTTTTCCCAACTATGTTGGGGTCGGCTTCCAGTCTAAAAAAATACCAGTATTTTACATGGAGCGACTGCCTATCTGACCTCCACAACCCAGTAACTGGGTAATACGATACCCCTTGGTAAGACTGGTTGTCAGACTTTCGGGCTTCTGACGACCCGTAACGACTGTCAAAGATCCACGAATGACAGCCGGGTCCAACGGCTTAACGTGCTTTCCGAGGCACGGAGAGTCTCGGTATGTAAAGAAGGTCACCCATCCACGGACCAACCCCGGCAAGCGTAGCTTAACCTGACGGATCAACCCGAGCGGCTGTTATTACTTAGCCACGAGCTCCTCTGATTATACTTAGTATGTAACTTAAATACATACATAACATCACGCCTTTATTCTCGAAGGGTCAAGCAGCGATGTATCTATTAGTACACCCTCGCCAGTTATGTTTAAGTCGCATGTAATAGGGGGCGCGCCTATTGTCATCAACCGGGCACAAATCCAGACTCCGGACTGCTACTGACAAATTTCAGATGGAAAAACCCAATAACACTTTGTCCGACCTGGGAATCGAACCCAAGACCTCATGCTCAGCAGTAGCGCTTGCCACCACTAGACCACCAAGGCAGTGCCAAGACGAGCCAAGCGATGCGCAAGGACACTAAGTACCTAACTTTTCTCGAAGCGCTTCGTCGTTTTCTTCAACCCTCATAACTTAGGTTTGGATTATACCAGATAATTCCCTTTCAGTGCGTAGAGCCAGAGATCAGATCCTAATAACCATACAAATTTTAAGGAGCATGGTAGATTCCCCAGAGCTGCACAATACTTTGTGTACACTTTATGTGCCTAACAACTACCTGCGTCATAGGCCTACTCGACGACACCGGCTGTTCGCCACATCCCATTGCCGCACTGTGTCCGCGCGCAATCCCCGTTGTGTCGCATGCATGGTGCTATACAGTCCCGGAATGTGACATCTTTAATGACACACTCAAGGTGATCATGTCAAACTGTCTCATGGTATGTGAAAGCTATGTTTGTTAGGTAAATAGGTTGTATGTTGTTATCACTTTATTCTGTTTGATATTATTTTATTTCCTCTAGTTATGTAAGTATGTTTGATCTCTGACTTGTGACTTGCTATTTGTTTTTGAATTGTTAATTATGTTTAGTTTTACCTATTAAGGCCAGGTTATTCGGGCCTGTAGGCCTTTGAAACGCTACCTCCGCCTCCCCCAAATACAGCGCGACGTGTTTATTTACGACGCGCCGCCGACGATTTCACAGAAAATCCATGCCACAGTGTAAAATATTTGCAGTTGATCAATTTAATTAGTTTTTCTTAGGTCGATATTTATTCCTTAGGTTTACATTTTATGGTGTCTACGGTGGAGTGAACTAAGATGATTACATAAAATGTCGTGAATTTGTTTTCACATTATCAGATAACGATACCAAAACGAATTGATAGCGATAGGAACAATTATTAATAAGAAATTAAAAAAATAATTAAAAATAATTATTATTATTAATAAGAACGTATATTTTAGTCAACTTTCATCAAAGCAAACCACAAAAGTTTGATTCTCAACTGTTGATATTTTTTTTCGATTCTTTTTTTTCATTTTGATATACTGTTATTTGATAGTTCGTAGAACGTACACAGAATACATGAAGTTTATTCCTCTTATATCATCTATGTTTATAATATAAATAAATATCAATGGTTAGCTGACAGTATTAATGAGAAATCCCGTGTGTACAATCCACTGTCATATTTTTTAGCGATAGCCGGGTTCATCAGGGATGCTAAGAGGGATGTGTGATGTTACACGAATGGATAGAATAAGAAATGAGTACATAAGAGGAAGTCTAAAAGTGGCACCGGTGACTGAAAAGTTGTGCGGAAATCGGCTGTCATGGTATGGGCATGTGATGCGGAGGAGTGAGGAAAATGTCGTGAGGAAAGTTTTGAGTATGAATGTCGATGACTATAAGAGTAGGGGAAGACCAAAAAAACGATGGATGGATTGTGTGAAAGATGACATGGCTAGAAAGGGGGTGACTACCGAGATGACGAATAATAGAGAAGTATGGAAAAAAAGGACATGTTGCGCCGACCCCAAATAGATTGGGATAAGGGCAGGAGAATGATGAGCCGGGTTCATCAGGAACAATCTGTAAGAATCACTCAGTGTATCAGTGTTGTGCCATTAGGTATTATATGCTGTTAAGGCTGCGGGTTTCGACCTCAGGGACTCTCTGTATATTTAGGCTGCTGATACCACAACTACTAACGTACTGTACAGGAAAGTTTTTTATAATGTGTCTGTTGTTTTAGTATATTGTGAACGAAGTCGCGGGCAGAAGCTAGTTAAAGAAAAACATGATTTTGCGGTTCTATGGTGAAATTTCAAAATTGCAATGGTTTTTTAAATTGCAATTTTAATAGAAATTTAATAACTTTCGTTACAAAAAGAACTCTTTTGCAAAATTTCATGCTTCTAGATCCAGCGGTTTAGGCTGTGCATTGTCTGTCAGTGAATATAAGAATTTTATCAAGTAGACAAGCCGTGTGCCCGATGGTATTCCATCGACATAAATGGTGAATTTCCATACAAACTTTCATCCCCTATTTAACCCTTTTAGTGACTGAATAAAAAAAACAATAATATTTTTATTAAGTATGGGCTAAAAATGGTCGTACTATTTCGCTTATGCTGTAACCATGTTCTTTTGTTTTTGATGTTGACCACTGCTCATGAAGATCAGTAAATATCGACAACTACATATGAAGGAAGAATTGCCGTACTTTATTATCAAGGGACGCACCTACTGCTACACCTATAATTTATCGAATCTACTATTATAAGGGCAAATTTTTAAATCGCCAGATAAGTTTTATTTATGTTATTTATTGTTTTTTATTTATTGTTATTTAGTTTTATAGACAACCGGACACATTGTATTTATATTATGTGTGATTATTGTAGGATATGGTAGGGTATGGTAGCGAAGACAGTTCGACGAAGAGTGAAAATAGTAATATGGATGAATCTGATGAAAAAATCTTAGAAAAATGTGTTTTAAAACTTCTTCATAAAGGACCACGATAAAAAATTATATAGGTACTACTCGCGCTTGACTATAAATTTACCGATAATAATTTGCAATGTGTCTTAACACTATCGTAAGATGACAATTAAACGTCATCATACCACATAGAAATAATCACATTTTCGAAAACGATATTATGAATTAAAACTATAATATATTTACGAGATATTTTTTCTGAGCTATCGCTATTTCATATCTAATGTGTTTTTCGTTTATTCGATTTTTTTTGAACAACTGCAGGGAGAGCGAATTTTTAAAAATTTTGACACAGGTCCAACCTTGATGAAGTCCCGCAGGACTCTGAGCGCGAGCCGATTTAGCCCAATTTACTATTTTTGTGTTTATTTAGAAAAAATGTATTACACTTAAAAATCCAACCGTAGAATTCCCTCTGAAATACTATTACCTCATGGTACATGCAATTTTCATATAATTTCGTGCTATAACTAGGAAATGAAACAAAAAATAGTTTTGAAATCGCCCCCGTTTCGGATTTTTTTTTTTATCGAGCAAATTACAATTTATCGTGTTTTGAACCGTAGAAATACCTAAAGCAAGGATGTATCTATGACATTTTTTTTTTCAGGATCTAAATACCCTAATTTGACTATTTAAAATTGATTCTAAAAACAGGAATATTCAAATAGTGTGCCCTTAAGTCATTGGCGCAAGCCGTTGTAATTAATTATAAATAAATAAACAAAATTCTCAGGTTATGATGTCAATAGTGGATTTATTAAGCATATAATGTTTCAATTGCATAGCTCTTATACTTTAGATTTTATTAATATCTGAAAACCCCCGATTTCGTCACTGACTCACTGATGATCACCAAAGTTCTTACGGTACTTCCTGAAGGCCTAAAAAGCTGAAACAAATAAAAATCCTGAAATGTGTATTTTATTATTTATAACAAATAATCCCTATATAAATTTTCAGACCTCTAGCATCAAAATTTGCTTACTTTATTTAGCATATTATAAACGTTTTGGTATTCATATATTGCAAGCTGACTTTGTATTCTGAATAAATAAATAAATAAAGGCAGTTGGATCATTAGTTCTCCGGCACTCGTCGATCTTCAATGTCTCTCCACTGACAATGGCTCACCGGGTCTTGTCACCTGCACAAGTACGGACCTGGCTGCGTCAGCGAACGGTATTCACGATGCTCAATTTTGGGCCAAGCAAATTTAAAATACTATATGTTTATTTTTCGTGTTATTTTTGCTATAGAGACGCTAAGAAGAAGAGGAGACTGGAGCTTTATACATCCCTTGCCTGACTCTGACCAGCCTTTTTTTTTTGTTTTTTTTTGTGGCTGGGAAATCATGAAATGACTTCTCCCGCTCTGGGCGGAGCGGGAGGGCGTGTCAGACTTTTACTGACTAAAACCCATCCGTGTTCCTTCAGTTGCCTGTGCCAGGGCCACGGCATCTCTTTCGAACAACCTGCAATCTCGGCAGCGACTCTGACCAGCCTACGATCTAGTTCACTAAATAACCCTGACCCAATTCATAGAGTTATCCAGTCCAAGTCTACTGTGCCAGATGTCAGCTCTGAAAGCTTTCAATGTCAAGATCGCAATCGTGTTGTTCATATCTCGGAGTTAAGTGAGAAAAGTAGGTCATTGGTACTATCTTGCGGATGGACTAGCTATAAGGAATACTATTAATAAAGCTGACGAGTTTGGTTTTTTGTTTGTATGTTTGAATGCCCTTATCAAACTCAAACTCAAAGCATTTATTTCAACTAAACCAATTACAGGCACTTTTGAATTGTCAAAGAGTCGGTCAGTTAGTCAGTAAGTTGAAGCTAGATGCCCATTCCAAAACGTAGATCTCAAGAAGAACGGGCAAGAAACTCCACGGACACTCTTTTAAATCAGATAAGTAATACAAGATCCTGGGTACATTATTTTTGTTGCTCCTACATGTGAGAACAATGTAAAAAAATAAAAAATACTTAAAATGTCAAAATATAAAATTAAAAATAAGCTCTGGCAGAGAAGAGATGACCAGTCTCAACTGACGGCGCCCGTTCACGAACATGATGCGTGGATCAGCACCATCCAGCTCAACCACTTTGTAGGGAACCGAATGATCCAACACACGTGCCAATATTAGCGCAAACTCCCAAATGCCATGCTCTTTCAAGTCAAAGTTACAAACATCCTAATACAATAATAAACTATATATCTCCGGAACTACCAGTCGGATTTGAAAAATTCTTTTTGCATTTGATAGCCCAATTCTTGAGGAAGGTTATACATAGGCTATTTAACATCATGCTAGGGCCCTTAGGAGCCAACAAAAAGAAAAAAAAAGTCATAAAGAACGCTAAGCGAAAACGAAGCAATAGCGTGGGCAGGTGATGCGATGCGACGGGGTGGGTCGGGGGAACAAGAAATTTTACACGGACGAAGTCGCGGGCAGAAGCTAGTTTATTTTGACTCGCACATACCAGGGAAGCATGGCACAATAGAGAGATACCTTTACACCTACTTCTCAGCAGTGGGTAGAACAAGGCAATCAATGATGCTACTAAAAATATTATTTTCAATGGAAAATTATCAATATCTGTCTCTAACCCATTTCTAACCCTACGTCAAACCGGACCAACATGACTGAATGACTCAATTGATCTTGCTGGTCGGATGAACACTAGGTAAGTATAGGAAATAGTACCACAGGCATCCAAGGCACCCAGGCTGAAACTCGGTGTGCCTTATTAACAGTACTCAGCTATGAAGATAGAGAATAAATAGATATGGATAGATAGATGATGGTATATTTTATTTATCCGCTCACACGAGCGCGGTGTGAATCGGGTCCGTGGAGTCATTTTACCTATATTGTACATGGTGTGAGTTCTATACCAAGAAAATATTTTTTTATTATTAACGTAAAACTAAAAACGGTAAACTAAAGATAAAAGATATGATTCTAAAATACAAAAACACTTACTTTCACAATCAACAAACAACAATAAGACTGACACAGGTCCTGGTCATAAAATCAAATTTAAATTAAAAATTACTAAGAAAAAAAAATATTTATAAAAATTCATTAAAATTATCATGAACTAAAATGTAAAATGAAATATTATTAATAATTAAATAAACAAAAATTGGGAAAATTTAAATTAAATTTAAATGACCAGCCTAACAAAGGACCTTAAGAGCGGGGATGAGATCCTGTCAGCTAAGGTCTTCAAGATTTCGTTGCGGCTGCCACGCATCCTGCAGATCAGGGACACCGTCTTCTTGCGAATGATGGCATGGAAGCCATCAGTTCGCAACAGTGCGAACATCCCCGATGCACTACAGAAACGTGGCAGCCCCAACATCATCCTGAAGATACTGTTATACTGGATGGGCATCCAGCGACCTTTTGGTGTGACGAACCCACATACTTCCCGTATAATAGCTCTGACAGTATGCCTTAAAAAGCGTAATCTTGACTTAGTCAGAGCAACGGCAGAATCTGCGGACCAGCATGTTACCTCTGACCGCTAGAGCCCTATGCTCCCTCTCAATGTCTACATCGTCCTCGGTATCGGTGTAGATATATAATACGCAGTAAGATAGAGAAAAATCTTGTTTTTTTTTTGGGTATTGAAAAAAAAACTAAGTCATCTATTGTTCTACATCAAAATTCGTAATCTAGCCTAGTCTATCCACTTTAGGAAACAGTTATTAGTTGGATATCCGCTCAAAGAAATATGTTGTGTACAAGCCGTGTTTATGTGGCTAGGCGCCGTCGCGCGCCGATAAAAGTTTTAAGGACAATCCTAATGACGTCACGCGGGGAAGCCGGGCGCGGGAGTGGTTATGAACCGCTTTCATATACTTACGTCGTTTTCGTATTACGAAAACGACGATCCCTAGGGATATAACTATATCACGGCTTCAACCATCTTATACATAAAGTCACGACTTCTTCCCATGGGGGTAGGCAGAAACTACACAACGCCACCTGCTTCGCTCCTTTACATACTTCTTTAGCTTCGTTTACGTTCATACATTCTGGCCATAGACCCTGCGAAATAGGGCACTAATTATTCTGTTTTATCGTACTGCACATCGCATTCTCCAAAGAGTTAGGTTCGAAAAGTGTACCACGAACTTGCACCACGAAAACCAACTCCTAAGTCTTCGTAGCTCCTGGGTCCCGCCGTAGTCAATACAAAGAGGTAGTAAATAGATTTGCGAAGCCCCCACAAACGCGGCCCGCGGCTCCGGCCGCTCTTATTCAATTACTGCATTTTGTACGCATTCGATAAAATATACCATAGCTGTTTAGGAAGGAGCTCTTTGGTACTACGGAGAATACCTACCTGCCGTCAAACCGCATTGTGCTGTATTCTGGTTTGAAAGATATGGGTGCTATGGGCAGCACAGTAGAGGATATCTTATGAAAAATAGAAATAGTTTGGTGTTTATAATCTGTCTTAAAAAAAAATATGTACAAGTATATAAAAAAGGAGGGGAAATAATCATAATTACAAGCAGAGTAAAACCCGAATTGATTATCAAATTCTAAATACACGCGAGCGAAGCCGCGGGTAAAAGCTAGTGTTTTAATACAGATCAATCTATTATAAGTGTTTAGCTTCTGAAAACTTATGCTAAACTATCGGACCCGACAGACGTTGTCCTGTCTTAAGGATCCTAGAACCCGACTGCAGCGCCACCTACCGGGTCCAATTGTGTTTTCAAACCATCCAGGAACCCATTGAAATATACACACAAAATTTCACCTAAATCGGTCTAGCCGTTTAGGAGGAGTTAGGTGACAAACACACGTACAGAAGAATTATATAGATATAAAAAACAAAAACTTTTGACACTTGAAACTGGCTTTTTCGAGCATAACGCTTTCTACCAATTTACTCCTACAGAATCACACACAGTCAAACATACACACACAAACAGGATACATTTCAGCACGAACACCAACAAATCCCCGCAATGTACCAACAGATTTACCAAGACGCCGATTTCGCTATTTCCAATCAGCCGTGAACATTTTTATGTTGGTGCTAATTGAGCAAGCAGCCTCTAGCGCAGAAAGCGATAAAAGTTATTAATTGGTTTCAGCCACCCCCGGACCGGAAGTTGTAAATACAAGGCTACTATTTCCGGTCAATCGACACGCATCGCGCACACGCCTTTTTCCCGGAAACTTTCGAAGATGTATGAGCCCACTTTTGGGGTTCCGTTTTTGAAATGGCGAGAAAGGAAGCCTTCATAAATTATTTGTAGTGATTTCATGTTTTGGTTTGTTGCTTGGTTAGAAGAAGTTTTGTAACAATATTTTTGAATTTAAGGCGAGTATAGTCGTGAAATGGTACGTTTTTGAGAGGCTTTTAAATGAGTCTGCAGAAAATGACACAAAATTGTATAATATATAAAACTTTGATAGGTACTTCAATCTTAGCATTTGACGTTTGTGCCTAAAAGAGTGATGAATATGCCTGTTGATGGATGGAGAGGGAGAGGAAGGCCAAAGAAAAGATGGATGGATTGTGTGAGGAATGATATGAAAGAGAAGGGAGTGAATGATAGCGTGACGGTTGACAGGGGAGAATGGAAGAAGAAAACGTGTTGCGCCGACCCCACGTAACATGGCAGTGAGGGCAGGAAGATGATGATGACTTGAATCTGAGCATTTGAAAATTTTAAGCAACATTAAATATCATGCAATTTTTTTTATTGAAATGAGGTTGTTTTGAACTTTAAATTCCTAGTGATCTTTTCACGACTAAGCGACGATAACATAGGTAAATCACTTATTTTACTACTGTAAATGCACAGTACACTTATTTTAAAATAATAAATATTTCTTACAAAACGCAGGAAATTTAAAAATATTCGCTAGCGGGTTCGTGCGACGCCGACGCCAGTATGGGATTACGGATCGACGACTATACTCACCTTAAGTGAGTGCCCATAGAGTTTCTTGGCCGTTCCGTTCTTTGCGAGTTTCTCCTTCATAGAATTACCTACTACGCTTTGGCACGGGCAACTAGCTTCATCTTTCTGACTGACCGATTCCTTGATAAAAGTGCCTACACACCGTAAACAGTACAGACAGTTAATTTTATAATTGGTTTAATTGTATTATATTACAAATAAACCAATTACAAAATTACAGCTTGAGAGAGATTGAGTTTGAAGAGAGAAATTACACTTTATTGGAGAGGCTGGCACATTATAAGTTAGCTAGCACTATCATTAGGTAAGTTGTTATAGGGAGATAAATAATATTTATAATAATAATAATAATATTTATTTATTTACTCAAAAACAGTAGGTAGGTACAGTACATTCTTACAAATATTAGGCTTACAGTTTAAATAAATAAGAGAATGAGCATCCGCAGCTGAACTAGGCGTGAGCCTGTATCTCAGCTAACAGCGCCGTTTCCCCTCAGAAACAATATACTAGGTAACCTAAAATTAGCAAGAAGCAAAAGTTTAGGACCATTACTAATCAAATACAATTAAGAAATTAAGGTAAACTAAACTTAAATTACTAACAATTTTTGAGTGTGCGTGAGGATTTGTGTGTGAGAATGAGAGGGTGAGTGTGTGTGTACTGTGTGGGGGTGTCTGTGTGTCTAAGTGTAAGTGTAAGTGTATACATATGTCTACATGATAAATGGACAGGAATAGAGTAATATACATTTATATATATATACAAACAAAAATATTAACTGATTATTTGAATAAGTTTTTCAGTGTCTTCGTATGATAGTTTCATTAAATATTCAATAAATAAAACCCCAACTAATATTACAAAAGCGAAAGTGAGTTTGTTGTTTGTTATGCTTTCACGCTAAAACGGCTATACGGATTTGGATGAATTTTTGGTACACGGGTAGAACGTGACCTGTAATAGGACATAGAATACTTTTTATCCCGGTAGTATGTTCCCGTGGGATAATTTCCGAAATACACGCGAGCGAAGCCGCTGGCGAAAGCTAATAAAAAATAAAAAGCTTTGTTGTTCTAGTGGTCTTAAACGCTACTACTGAATATAAAGTCGCAGGTTTCATTCCCACGTCGAGCAGTCTTATTGGATTTTAGCCCGGTTGATGGCAATAGGCGAAGAGGCTTGCGGCTGAGTTATAACAGCCACACGGGTCAATCGACCAGGTTAAGCTACGCTTGCTGTGGTTGGCCCGTGGATGGGTGACCATTTTTACATACAAGACCCCTCCGTGCCTCGGAAAGTACGTTAAGCCGTTGATCCCGGCTTTCATTCGTGGATCTTTGACAGACGTTACGGGTCGTCAAAAGCCTGAAACTCTGCTAACCAACCAGGCTTATACCAAAGGGTAAGACTGGTTATCAGATTACTAGATACCTAGTAATTGGTTTGTGTAGGTCAGATAAGCAGCCACTTCATGTCAAAATACTGGAAGCCGATCCCAAAATAGTTGGGAAAAAGCTAAGCAGATGATGGCAATAGTCCCCTACTACCCCTTAACCCCCTAGTGGCGAAATGCGCGTGTCATATTATTCACATCTGCGTAACCGTTCTGGGAGAATAAGCGTTTGAACAACAATTATGTTATGTTTACAAAAAGCATTCGGACTTTTTTTTAAATATTTTATTTTGTATGAATTCTTAATTATCTTAATGATCAACAGACGGATATTTTAGTATATTTAGCTCTCGCCGCTCTTACTAACGAACCCAAAACCTTATTTAATTCGGTAAATACCAAAATAATTTCCATTTATCATTGAATATCCACTAAATCCTTATTGGCAATCGCAAATAACTTACTCTAAAATAACATAGGATTACACTTATTTCGGTCAAATTAGATTAAACTAAGTGCATTCCATTGTTTTTCGAATTCGGAATCTAAATAATTACTTTGTACAACGGGCAAAAGTGGTAACACCATAATCATTGCTAATGCGTTGTTATCCCAGAAGCCGAACTGAAATGTCTCGCGCTTATATAACTGTAAAATAATACAGGATAAGTTCTTAAGCAGCGCGCAAATTTACACAGGCTGTTTTACCCACGAATATGAACAACTTTTACTATGGGACCAAATTTGAAATCGCGAAAAAAAAAATCAGCCATCAAGCCATAGTAAAACCTGTCCATAATGAGGAGTGCAATGATCGAGGAAAACAAACCATTAAAATTTTACCCTGTTTAAATAAGGATCTAGGAAAAAAAGTATTAAGTATTACATCAGGAATTTCTCAGTAGCAGCCCGGAGTCAGGATTTGTGCCCAGTTGATGGCAATAGGCTCGCCTCCTAAGTCCTATTACATGCGACTTAAATATAGCTGGCGAAATCCACGACTAAACAACAATTTCCTGGCTATAAAATCATTATCTACCTGGCTTTTAGAGGCCGAGGAGTCAAGAGGAATACTTTCTTTGATCTGGTCGTAAGTGGGCGAGCTGTGTCAGCCACTGGAGTCGGAAATCACTGTAATGGATGGGATGGATAGGGCTGCCAGGCAACGGTTTAAAGACAATGATCAAAAGTGATTCTTTTTTTTTTCGGTGGCCATTAATGAGACTCTAAATTCAAATCAAATCTTTATTGCTGAACACAGTAGGTAAATACATATAAATACATAGGAATATGTTGAGTGATTGCGCAGTTTACTGTGTTCTACCAATTTAGGCATGTATATATTACAAAAATGGTTAAAATTGAATAGTACCTAATGTCTAATATTGATACAGTCAAAACACAAAACTCGCTAACAAAAAAAACACGGTAAGTAAATTATTGTAAACCTACCTATACCTACAGGAATCCTGAATCTTGGGATGAGACTTCAGGGTAAAATCTGAAACTATGAAAGCAACAGCAAAGTTGTCAAAGCAACCACGAATTCGATTTTGGAGAAATTGTTTTCACTAAAACTGCATTTTTTTTTTATAGCCTGTGGGTTATTCAAAAATCAAACCCTATCTCTCGAAGTTATATTTGTTGGGAATCAGACGATTAATTTTCATGAAAATGCCATTTAAAAAAAAAAAACAATCTAAATGTGACAAATTTGAATTTCGCGTGACGCCTTCGTTTTTCCCTCTCAATACGATTCTGGAGTTTATTTTTTATCTTTCGAATTCAACATGGCCAGCCCTATGACTTGCCCGCGCCTGCGGCTAATAGATAACCATTACTGGGCACTTGTCCCAGCAGAGCACGCAACTCCAGATAAACGACGATATCCTTACACACTTTGCCAAACGTGCACACTAAGAATATGGGCCTTTGTGGCGAAATGTACGAGAATACCCGACTGTACTGTACAGACTACATGCATCAAATAGGCACTCGGAAAGCACGTTAAGCCGTTGATCCCGGCTATCATTCGCAGCTCTTTGACAGTCGTTACACGGGTAGTCAGAAACCCAAAAGTCTTATCAACGGGTAATCGTGTTACCCAGTACCTAATTGGGTTGTAGAGGTCAGCCGTGTGATTCTGTAAGACCTCATTCTAAACTTCGAATCTGAATCCGCTGTGAGTTTCTTGATTGGCATTCTAAAAACTCGCTTGATAATTTGAATTTACACTAGCGCTACCCGTGCGAGCGTGTCAGCGAGTTGAACTAAATTGACCGTAAGATTTTGTCAGATAAAGTATGAGATGACGTCAGAAGTGGCATTCAGTAAGGTAATTCCCCCGTCACTTCGACGCTCACTTCGCACTCGAACCCGATTCAAAGTGTCAAATAAAAAAACTTTTTTACAAAAAAATACAACCGACTTCCAAAAACAACACTACAAAGTGAAAAATAACTTTAATTTCGGAAGTCGGTGTCGGTGTTAAATGTATTTTCGTTTTTTGCCACCGACTTCCGAAATTAAAGTTATTTTTCACTTTGTAGTGTTGTTTTTGGAAGTCGGTTGTATTTTTTTGTTAAAAAGTTTTTATTTTTCACTTTTTAGTTGTGTTCCTACCCCACACAAATTCTAATACCACTATCTGCAAATCAAACTAAAACATCATCCATATAAAAGTGGGGAAAAAATACGTATTATTGAAGCTAACTCAAAAACTACCAAAGCAAAGATAATCAACTTTATATGGGACCAACTGTGTGTGATACCCTCTCGAATAAAACAAAAAAAATCCAAATCGGTCCAGCCATCTACGAGTAATCGGGAAAAAAAAAGGTTCCGACGAATTGAGAACCTCCTCCTTTTTGAAGTAAAGCATCTATTTTACGAGTGTGAGTGAATAGCAATGTGAGATGCGAGTTGTTGTTTGAATTTTAAGAATCGACGTACATATAGGTAGTCGCTCAATGTAGAATACTGGTATTCTGCTGCATTCGGTTAGACTTGAAACCGAACCCAACATAGTTGGGAAAAGGCTTGGCGGATTGATTGACTTAGGCACTCGTGTTGGAGTATATCATAAACAACTCGATCCTACTTCAAACCACAGTCTTTCTCATTCTAATTCATAGGGAATCCTTACTTTCTCTTGTGACTCAGGTATACTTTCTCCATTGTTATATTATAATACGATGAACGTCGAAACTTCCATATTTCTACACTAATTTTAAGGCAACTATGGGCGTAAATAAATAGCTCCCGGATTATAAAAATGGCAAAATTGTTACGGTATAAGAATAGATAATTTATTTAAAAATTCAAGTAACTTTATTTTGAGTAAATATATCCCGTAGTTTTTTCATAATATCAATACGCCCAAAAGTCTGTTCAGGTTCTACGCGCTCGTTTTCGTTACAAATCATCGTCTATTTCACTAAATACATAAAAACTTAATACTTAAATAAATAAAGTAAATAAATAGCATGTATATATGTAGCCACGCCACCAACGAATTAAATCCTCCTTAAATAACGTTACGTAGCAGAAAGGATTCATTTAACAGAATACTAAATACCAGTGGGTACCGTTAACCAGCAAACCAGGCAGGCGCACCGGTTATCAGTGTGCTCACTCTTACTACGGAAATGAGATTTTTGTCTACCCTCCGTCGTGGAACGAAGCCATTTAACATAGCCTAACAACCTATTATTACACAGACTGCACATTTTTAATTTGTAGGCATCTTTACAATGCTGCCTCATTGCAAAGGGGATCAAATTGTGTGTCAATCACTAGCAAGGGAGATCAATTTTACTGTCGATTTAATAATATATATGGTAGTATGTTGGGGTAAATTCGGCGGTAGGATAAGACCGTACGAATCAAATTCTCGGCTAATTTGGCAATATTTTTTAAAGCTGACCGCATTATATGTTCTGTGTCATTTTATCTATATATCTAAATAAAAATGAAATGCTGTTCGTTGGTAATTCGGATCGACAAAAAAAGGAAGATAGAGCGCCGCGAACATCAAAAGTGAAGCCACAAAACCGTGCTCCTGTAAGTAAAATACACGCTCACGCACACACATGCAACTAAAACCATGCTCACCGCTCTTAGTACGTGACGAGTTTTCATCTAGTTAACATAGTTCAAAAAATGTAATTATGCCGCCTTCATGTGTAGTGAAAACTTGTAAAAACAATATCAAATCACAGAAGTCTCGCGAAATCACTTTTAACTTGTAAGTGCTTGAAATAACATATTGTTTTACTACCTAAAAATAAACTTGGAACAAAAAACCCAACGAACGAATAAAGTGCGAGGGTACCATAATACGATTTAAAATTTCTCCATTCGATTAAACAAATTTAAATATGATACCTTCCCTATACAGTATTATTCCCCAAATTATAGGAAAACAATTTAACAAATGGCAACCCTTCAACACAAATAGATAAAAAGTCGGCTTCACTTTTGATGTTTGCGGCGCTTCATTTCCTTTTTTTGTTGATCTAAAGTTGGCAAGCGCATCACTTGAGAACGGCTGGACCGATTTGGTTAACTTTCTTTTATAAATATTTGTAAAATAAGGTTACTTATAAGGAATGAAGAACTGGAAAAGGTGCTCGAAAATTACATGGGATTTTTGTATTAATTATTGTTTAGACAGGAGAAGGTCAGCTAGTTCTGAATAAAATGGCGCAGAATTTGATTCGTACAGTATTATCCCAGCGCCGAACTTACCCCCAAACATACTCTACAACATCAAACCGACATACATCTTTGTGTAGGGTGAACTCATCCAATTTCGTGATAAAACAAAATATGTGATAAAACTTAGATACTTTAGTAAAATCTTCATTTTTATTTGAATTAGGAACATAAAGCAGTCTTTCTTTTACAATAATTAGGATAATAAACTTACTTAAGACGACTTATAGCTAATAATCGAAACCTTTGTTAACTTTTTTAACTTAACGAAACAGACTATCACGAAATTAGGACTATCACTTATTTGAGTGAGTTTACTATATGTAATGGCGGCATTGTTTCAATATGTATGTTGTTCTGTTGTTGTTAACTGGAATGGTATAGGGACCTACACTTATCTTTCAGCCATTTTTCAAGTAGGATTTCAGCTAATCTTTATTGACACTAACAACGATACAAAGATCTTTTGTCGCGTGGCTAAAATCGGAACTAACGCCGCCATTTTGTTTATTCAATACAATGTCTGCGCCAATTTCACAAATGTTTATCAACAATGACCTCTGTCAATGTCATTCAGGCGCCAAAAATCCTTGCATCACTATAGGTTAGGCTAGCGCAGGGTGTAAAGCATTTAACTTTTATTTTTCAAAGCCTGTGAAAGAGAGTAGAGAGGCCTTTGCCCTGTAGTGGACAGGGCAAAGGCCTCTCTACTCTTTTTCCACTTCTCTCTGTCTATAGTTGCTAAGGACCAGTTCTTGTAGGAGTCTGGGCCTGCCGCGATATCACTTGCCATTAAGAGGGACCCATTGGGTAGTAAGTTTGGCCCTTGGTCGTCTGATATGCGGCAGATGTCTCCAGCTCAATTCCTTTTTAGCGTGGCAGCTTTCCATGTGACATCAGTTATCTTTCTGATGTAAGGGTGTGGCGGCATCTACATCGCCACATACGAACTACGTTAATACGCGTCACACTGACGTCACGCAATCCTGCATCGCGCAATTAGAGTTTACCGCGCAACTAGCATATATACAACGTCAGCGCAGCCTTCGTGCAACTCCATCAGCGTGACGTCATCAGCTTCACTACCTCAAGCTTTCGAGCGGCGAGTCACACAGCCAGCCAGCATCCACGGCTTCAACGGGTGTACTGAGCATGCAGCGAACGCGCATTTTTGTAACCTGTAATTTAAATGGTATATGTTGTAAGTCTCTAAATGCACAATATTCTGGCTTTTACTGTGTGTATACGGACGGTTCTTTAGAACCGTCCGTAAAAAGGCTGCGCCACAGTAGTTCTCATGTTTACATGAGAACTACTGTGGCGCAGCCTTTTTTGATTCACAAGTTGGTACATTTTTCAAATTCCGTATTTCATCAAAAGCTTCAATAATGCATTTGGAGTTAATCGCTATCGCTGAAGCTTTGGCTTATATCAAATCTTTGGACGGTGATCGGTTTGTTATTTTCACTGACTCGAAAAGTGCTCTTCTTTATCTAATGAGATGTACGAGTACTTCACCTTTCAGGGGGCTTCCACTGGCGTATAGTATCGTAAGAACCATCACTGAATTTGCTGTCAATCACAAAACAGTTGTATTGCAATGGATTCCTTCTCATGTTGGACTGGATGGTAATGAGATGGTGGATCGTTTGGCAAATGAAGCCGCGTCCGATGGGGAATTTTATGCTTGTCCTCCATGGCATACTGAGCTTTTACCCCTAGTTAGAGACAGATGTTTTCAATTTTGGTCAGAATATTTTGATAAAAGGTCTTTAACGAAGGGCATTTGGTACAGGACGATTCAACCATCTCTTCCACGTATGCTTTGGTTCAGCGAAGGCAGGATGAACAGGCAAGAAGTTGTGATGGCTTTGAGACTTCGATCCGGCCACGTTCCACTCAATAGTTTTGGTTATATGATGCGCAAAGTTGATTCACCCAATTGTACTGTCTGTGGAGTCATAGAAGATGTGCATCACATTTTGACGGAATGTGATCGTATTGGAGTCCGAAGACGTCAAGCTTTTGACAGTAGTTTTAATGTAGGCTTCTATAATAGCGTACTGGCCTCACCGTTGTCAGATGAGGCCAGAACACTTTATCATATTATTATTACGGGTACAAGGTTGCGGGTAGACTAGTTTATTATATTTATACCGACTGTAAATTTATAATAAGTATTGTATTCAATAATCGGGGTGACATATTCTTTATAGAAAAAACCCTGTAAATAAATAAAGATTAAAAAAAAAAAAAAATTAAATGGTGTGCATAATAAAGAGTATTCTATTCTATTCTATTCCTGGTCATCCTCAGCCTCAACAGCAACCTTGGCACAGCACACTGCACTCTCGGCCGGTCCACAAGAAGAGCCCTACCTCTCCTGGTCGACACCAGCAGTCAGCCTCAACCCAGCGCTGTACACTCCGACTCACTGGAGCATAACGCAGCGCCATCACCCCGACTC
The DNA here is from genome assembly GCA_946251885.1 of Cosmia pyralina. NCBI lineage: Eukaryota > Metazoa > Arthropoda > Insecta > Lepidoptera > Noctuidae > Cosmia > Cosmia pyralina. The sequence continues at coordinate 14,103,558 of OX276342.1, read as the reverse complement.
ACTAGGGAATCACCGCAGACAGTTCCGACTCACCGTGAACTATGCGGCACCCGGTTCCGACTCACTGGAATCAAATACAAATACAAATACAAATACAAATATTCTTTATTGTGGTACATAGGTAAGCAATAAGTTGTTACATGTTTCCGAAATTGTACACAGCTATGACCCGCCATAATGGCATACAATAATTTTAAAATGGGTAACATTTTAACAGCACAATCAAATAGAAAATTAAAATAATAACAATTTAAATATTTAAATATGCAGCACTTTAGAATTAACGAATATTTTTACATGTCTCAAGGCAACAATTAAAATAACGAGACATAAATTATAAATTCAGTTAGAATTAAATAATACAAATTATGAAATATATACATTTTACTTATCAGGGGAACAATTAAAATTAAATAACATCATCGAGATAATCTTTTAAAGTATAGTAACATTTGTCTAACAGCAACTGAAATAATTTCTTTTTATAATTATGCAAATCTAAATCTCTAATTGTCTTTGGCAATTTATTATATATGTCAGGTATTAGATAAAAAACACTTTTGTGGAAAAGAGCAGTTTTGTGGGGTTCACGTGACATTTTGTCTTTATGTCTGGCTCTATTACTAAATTTGAAACGGTGAATATTTAATTTTGCGAAAATGGCACATTCGTAAATAAACATACAGGGAAGTGGTAGTATTTTTAGTTTCTTAAAATGTGGAACACAGGAGTCCGTTGAATCAATGTTCACGATTGATCGGATACACCGCTTTTGCGCCTTAAAAGCTAGGTTTTTGTTGGTTGAATTGCCCCAGAACATAAGACCGTACCTTAAAATGGAAGAGACATAACCATGATACGCACTAAGAACAGCAGATTTATCTGCTATTTTACTTAATTTATAAAGGGCATATGACTGTTGATTTAAGCGTTTACAGACATAACCTATGTGATTTTTCCAGTTAAGTCTTCTGTCAATATGTAGCCCCAAAAACTTAATTTCATCTATTTCTTCAATATTTGTATCTTTGAATATTATATTTAAATTTGGCGATGCTAGAAAATTTTGTCTAAATTTCATAATTTTTGTTTTTGACAGATTTATGTTTAAATTATTAGATGATAGCCATTCAGTTGCATTAGTTAAAAACATATCAATCTCCACATTAATGCTAGAATGCAAATTGTCACCACCAAACAGAACTGTGCTGTCGTCAGCAAAAAGCGTCATTTGATGGTGCGTTATGGATGGTAAATCATTAATATATATAATAAAGAGTAGTGGGCCCAATACGCTACCTTGTGGTACCCCAAAACGGACATTAGTGAACTGAGATTCGTAAACTTTTTCTTCTTTCGCTATTGGGCATACTCTATTTATTTCAGTAGCTTGGTGTCTATCGCTTAAATATGATTTTATTAGATTATTAACATTACCCCTAACACCATAGTCATTTAATTTTTGGAGCAAAATGTCATGACGAACGTGGTCGAAAGCTTTTGACATGTCTAAGTACATGGCTACAGCTGGTTTTCTATTATCTAAATTGGTCATTACTGTATATATGAAATTATAAATCGCATTATTTATTGATTTACTTTTACGAAAGCCGTATTGTTCGCTGGCAAGAACGTTATTGGTTTCAAGAAAAGTGTACAACGATGTATATATAACTTTTTCATAAATTTTCGAGAAGATGGGTATTAACGCTATAGGTCTGTAACAATTGAGATCTTCAACATCACCCCTCTTAAACATAGGTTTTATAATGGTGTACTTAAGTTTATCTGGGAAAACTCCGTGTTCTATAGTGAGGTTAATAGTATAGTTTAAAACAGTAGAAATTATATGAGCTACATCTTTCACAACTCCAACTGTAACCTCATCGTAACCAGTGCTGCGTACATTTTTTAAAGAATTAATTATTTTAAAGATATCATTAGGAGTTACAGGTTTCATAAAAATAGAGTTAGGTTGACTTTTACCCGTTAAATATGGTATTGTGTTTGCTCGTTCACAGTTAGCTACGTTTAAAAAGAAATCGTTAAATAATTGAGCTATCTCTTTCGGATTTGAAATTGTATTACCATTATCATTTTTCATTTTATTTATGTTCTCCTTGAGTACATTATTTTTGTTTTTGTTTATAACTTGCCATGTAGCTTTACTTTTGTTAATAGAAGTTTTAATATAATGGCTATTTTGTGATTTTTGGGTAAGATTCAGAACAGATTTATATCTTTTTGAGTAAGATTTAAAATTACTTTGGTTTTTGCTAGTTGGGGATTTTCTATACTTCCATAAGAGTTCTCGTCTACGTTTGCTGCACAAACTAATGCCTTTTGAGATCCATTTTGGCCTTTTGTCTACCATAACTTTAACTTTAATATAAGGAAAACATAAATTATAAAACAATGTGAACGTATTATGAAACTGAGAGAAGGCATTATTAGGGTCATCTGTTTCATAAACTTCACTAAAACTTAAGCTACTAAGACATTTTATAAATTTATCTCTGTTTTCATTTGAATAGTCTCGCCGTTGGACGTACCAGTACTTAATGGAGCAACTCTTTTTTACGGGGCATTTAAGAATTTGGGCCACATGATCTGATAGGGCCAACTCAACCAATTCGCCTTTGCAGCCTTTGACGTTGTGAGCTATGTTATCCAGGCACGTGCCACTAACCAATCGTGTTGGAGTGTCAAACTGAAGTCGCAAATTGTAGGATGCGAGTGAGTGAATGAGCTCGGCTGTTATTTTATTAGTCTTCAGAATATCAATGTTTAGATCTCCTGCAATTATAATTTTCTTATCTTTAGATCTATATTTATTAAGAATCACAACTGGCACTGGCAAGCATCGCAAGATACGCGACTCAGCCCACTATCGACCTCCGGTCTCAGGAGGGGAGTGATGTGGCGGCATCTACATCGCCACATACGAACTACGTTACTACGCGTCACACTGACGTCACGCAATCCTGCATCGCGCAATTAGAGTTTACCGTGCAACTAGCATATATACCTACAACGTCCCGACAGTTGCCCACCAGACACGACACCCATCTGGTCGGAGGATCCTCCCTTTTCAATAGAGGATGAGTGAACTTTACACCCTGTTCCTCATGCCTCTATACGGGATGGTCATATTCCTAACCCGTATCCTAATTGCGTAACACACTATCAATCGGAATCGGTTTTATTTTAACAGTTCAACAACATTCATTGCGTTATTTACGTTGTCGAGCAGACAAATTTTTCGTACATATGACGCAATGGATTAGCAATTTGCTTTAAAATTCCGAGTGATAGTGTGTTACGCAATTAGGGTCCCGGTCTGTTAGTTTGATAGAATACTCCGATCCATAGCCTTCTGGCAAACCTCGAGTCTGGACCTCTGCTGACATGTCAAAGATCATGAGTAAAGCATAACACAGCTCTCCAGCTGAGGAAAGAGAATGTCACAGGATGGAACTAAAAAAATTTATCAAGTGATTTCGAAGGTTAAAACAGAAAGTTTAAAAAGTTGTCCAAAGAGCTGTCAACAATATTAATTAAAAACATCCTACTATTCAACATAACTATCGATATAACTTTACAATAATATCGGTGGAAGGCGGCAGCGGGGGTGAGGCGGGTGGCGGAGGGGGCTCGATGCTCATTTCTCAGGTTCGACTCCAGTATTGATATTGCACCGTATTACGCGCCAAAAGCTTCTGGCATCCACAGACCTAACATTGTGTAGAGAGTTCTAGTCTATAAATTATTTTGCATAGATTGAATATTGTGTCTGATGATACGCTTATCATAATACCGGATGACTTTTTTTACCGTCTTGATAAACACTGGCGAACGAAGTAAAAGCCTATGGCATAACTTTTTTTTTTGCAATAGCCGTGAGTTTTTGGCAAAAATTTGCTACACATATCATACTTCTATGAGTTTGCATTAATATTTTGCAAATAGGTCTAAAATTATTTTTCTTTAATTTTCTTTGTTATGACACCTATCTGTCTGGCTGTCAAACTATCATTACTTTTACTTCCAAATTTTCTCTCATAAAGTTTATTACTAGCTTAGTCTATGAAGGTTACTTTTGATTTATATAATTTAAATTATTTTTAGCAATATGTTAGCCCAAATATTGTATTTTATAGATAATTTTAATTGTTTACTGAATAACTGTGTCCTAAATTAGATTTATAAAAATAATTGACACGCTCTCAGAATTCATCGAAGAGGTTCCTCAATGAACCTACTGATATTTATGGCCGATTCGATTACTGACAAGTGGCATTTTTTGAAAGAAAAAGTAATGATAGTTTGACAGCCTGACATAGGTGTCATAACAAAGAAAATTAAAGAATAACCGTTTTAGACCGATTCGCAAAATATTAAAACAAAATCATAGAAGTATGATATATACATGTATTAATGAATGTATAGTGTAAGTATGATGTAAAATGTCTGTAGTACGTAGATACTATACCGGTTAGTCTGGAAACCGACCCCAACATAGTTGGGAAAAGGCTATGCAGATTGATTTTAAGGTGTTTCTTGTTGACAAACCAAAAAGTCGTAAATTTTCACTGATCACCTTATAAATATGATAATGATAAAGTACCTATCTTCATTGTTACATTATTTAAAGGTCAACTATACGTAGTGTTGCAAAAAGTAAAAAACATAAGTATTTAAAGTCCAAATAAAAATTTTAAGACTAAAATTTTGCACACGTCAAAAGTATTAGATACGAGTGCAACCTTCCCGGGGGAAATTAGCGATACCAGTTAGCTAGGACACTCGAAGATTTGCCGTAACGAACAGGCAGCCAGAAAAAACGGGAAAAACTTTAAACTGCACTAATTTAGCAAAATGTTTGCGATAGAAAAAACTGTGAGTTTTTTAAGGAGAGCCATGAAAACGCAGCATTATAGCTTGATGCCTTTTCCCAACTATGTTGGGGTCGGCTTCCAGTCTAACTGGATGCAGCTGAATACCAGTATTTTACATGGAGCGACTGCCTATCTGACCTCCACAACCCAGTTATTTGGTAATACGATACCCCTTGGTAAGACTGGTTGTCAGACTTTCGGGCTTCTGACGACCCGTAAAGACTGACAAAGATCCTCGAATGACAGCCGAGCCAACGGCTTAACGTGCTTTCCGAGGCACGGAGTATCTCGGTATGTAAAGATGGTCCAACCCCGGCAAGCGCAGCTTAACCTGGTGGATCGACCCGTGCAGCTGTTATTACTTAGCCACGAGCTCTTCTAGCTAGCTAGCTTGACAGAACTAACACTAACTAATAGGGATGATGACAAATTTGTTTTAACCGTCATTTAGATAATAAAAAAATATTGGACACGTATTTTTTTTATTTTTAGGGTTCCGTACCTCAAAACGAAAAACTGAACCCTTATTGGATCACTCATGTGTCTGTCTGTCTGTCTGACTGTCACAGCCAATTTGCTCCGAATCTAATGGACGATTCAGTTGAAATTTGGTACACATATGAATTTCTGTGACCCAAACACGGACGTGTAACGTAAATAAATGAATTTTGTATAAGGGGGTCATTTTTGGGGGGCAAATAAAAAATTAAAATAAAAGTTTTGCAAACTGTACCGTGTGTCATATCGAATGAATGAAAAAAAAAACATATTTGATAATCTCACAGTAAGCCCTAGTGCGAGGGTCCCAAATATGTTATTTAAGAAAATAGACGAAAATTTACCATCCCCCTTATCTCCAAAACTACCGAGCCTAAAATTTTGAAAAAAAAAATACTGAAATAGTTATATACCTATAGATTACAGGAAAACCTGTATGAAGTCATTGGCTTAAAATAACATCGTAAATCTCTCAATATTGTGCGTACAAACTTACATTTGCAGTTGGAATGTATGGGAGAACATGTTTTTGTATAATGTTAAGTTTGTTTTCTTGGGATAAATTCATTCCAACTACGGCTCTATGCAAACTTTGGAGATACGGATGGGGGGGAACAGTATTTTTAACCGACGATAAAAACGGAGGAGGTCTCAATTCGACACGTTATTATTATTTTATTTATGTATGACCACGCATAACTTTTTACAGAGTAGACCAATTTAAAAAAAAATTGTTTTATTCGAGAGGGTATACCTCAAAGTTGGTCCCATATAAAATTGATTAACTTTACTTGGGTAGTTTTTGAGTTAGCGTCAATAATACATATTTTTCTCCACTTTTATGTGGATGATGTTCTAGTTTTTTTGCCGGTACCACAACTAAAAAGTGAAAATTAAAAACTTTACAAAAAAATACAACCGACTTCCATAAAAAACACTACAAAGTGAAAAATAACTTTAATTTCGGAAGTCGGTGGCATAAAAGGAAAATAAATTTAACCAGACACCGACTTCCAAAATTAAAGTTATTTTTCACTTTGTAGTGTTGTTTTTGGAAGTAGGTTGTATATTTTGTAAAAATTATTTTATTAGATTTTTCATCAAAACTCGAAAGCTATGCGGCCTAAATAAAAAGAAAAAAAGTGTTTGAGCATGTGCCAACAGCGCTCTTTCATATGATACCCCATATGTCCTAGTAGCCTTACGTCGAATTTTTAAGACGGGGGTCTTCAGTCCCTGCTGCTGCAAAAAAAAATTCTATCTTATTTGCAAAATATTTGAGCAAACGTCATATAAAACTAAAAAAAAAAAAAAAAAATTATTGGACTATAAAGTAAAAATAAGATTTAAAACAATTACAATCGAGGAAAATTTAATTCTAACTGTAATGTAGACCTGCCTGATCTAGGTTTATGAAAACCTGTGTTTCAGGCCATCAAAAACTGTTCCAAATATCATGTTAGTATTAGTAGTTCTTGAGATATCCTGCTGTGACATACGGACAGACAGACAGACACTGAGTCGCAGCATAAGGGTTCCTTTTTATAATTTTGGTACGGAACCCTAAAACCAATGGAGCATGTATGAGGGGCTCTTGGGTAAATAATACAAGCCACACAAGACGATCGACGGTTAAGCTACGGGTGCTGAGATCGCTCCGTGGATGGATGACCATCCATTACACACCGAGACCCCAATGCGCCTAGGTAAGCACGTTATCCGCGACAACCTGTCAATCATAGATCTTTGACAATCGTTTCGAGTAGTCAGAAGCTTGAACGTCTGAAAATCAGTCTTGCATAAGGATATCGGTAGGTTTAATACCTAAATACTACTGGGTTGTGGAGGTCAGAAAGGCAGTCGCTTCATGTAAAAGAAGCTGGGGTCAGCTTCCAGTCTCCCGTGCCAAGTAGGGAAAAGGCTAGTCTGATAATGATGAGAGAAATTTATTTTCTACAACAGAACAACAAAGACCGTTTCAAGGAATCCTATAATAAATTCAATTCCATAAAGAAAATCAGCAAATTGCGTCGCGTTTCACTCAGAAATAACGCAAACATTTCTCCTTCTGCTCGCGTATGTGGACCAACAATATAATGTTATTAAAGAGAAAAATCTGAACCGACTCCGAGCATGAACACGGCTTACAAGACGACATTATTAAATTGGCAGCGGCATGAAGACACTCGCAGCTCTCTTCAGATTCTAAAGAATAATATCTTGGAATTACACATTCATGATTTTTTTTAGCTTTTCTGGATTTTATTTTGGACAATTCATGTATTTTAGGATTCCGTACCTCAAAAGGAAAACGGAACCCTTATAGGATCACTTAGTTGTCCGTCTGCCCGTCTGTCAGTCAGTCAAGACCCTTTTTCTCAGGAACGCGTGGAGGTATTAAGTTGAAATTAATATAAAATACGTAAGTCTATGGTCCCTTGGAGTCCTAAAAAACTCAAGCTTCTAAGTCAACGTAATAAAAACATTCGGCCATTTATGCGACATACACACATCAAAAGTGTCTAGGGATCAAGCATTTTTATGCGGATTTCTTGAGATTGAGATGTGGCTTTGTAATAAATTTATGATTTTATAAATTTATATGGATCCTTTTTGGTGCATTTCATAATTTGAATCAGGAACTGTGAATCAAATTCGAGTAAAAGATGAAAATCAGCTGTCAATATTTTCCCTATAAAAACATACAACGCATTGAAGACATTATTAGTGCTACTGTTTCCCTACTACTGATTAAAACCAACGTTATTATGGAGCGGCGACGTCATTTAAGCAGGGAAGAAATGCTCAGAGCCGTGGGAATGATAGAAGCTGGTTCCCGGCAACGTACTGTGGCTTTAGCTCTGAATACAAGTCAGAGTGTTATCAGTCGACTTTGGACACGTTACCGAAGCACTGGTACCGTGGCTGAGCGCCATGGAGGACGGTATCGCTGCACCACACGGAGACAAGACCGATACATGCAAATCTTAACTCGAAGAGCTCCAACTATAACCGCCATGATGTTAGCCGTGAGGCTTCATCACTCTTCAGGGAACTTAATTAGCGACCAAACAGTCAGAAACCGCTTGCATGAAGTGAACCTTCATTCCCGAAGACCGCTACGGGTACCACCTATAGCAATGCACAATCGTAGGATTCGATATCAATGGGCTCTTGAACACAGAAATTGGGCAGAAGAACAATGGCGTTTCGTGTGCTTTTCTGATGAGTCTCGTTTTGGTATGAGACCGGATACAAGACGTATACGACACTGGAGAACCCCTGGACGCCAACAGCGATTAAAATCCTGCCAGGAAGTCCATCCTTATAGTGGTGGAACCATCATGGTATGGGCGGGTATTTGGATCGGCGGAAGAACTGAGTTGATTTGGATCAGAGGCAACCTCAACGCTCAAATTTATGCTGAGACGATTGTATCAGACGTCATCGTTCCTCTACAAGTGCAAATCGGTCCCTTATTTCAGTTAATGCATGATAATGCACGACCGCACACCGCAAGAGTTGTAAGACAGACTCTCGCCGCAGCTAACATCAATGTCCTGCCCTGGCCTGCTCAGTCGCCAGACTTGAACCCGATTGAGCATGCATGGGATATGCTACAGAGAAGAGCTCTGCCGAATATGGAGGATATCCAGTCGCAAGAAGACCTTTTTTTGTTGTTGCAACGAACATGGGCGGCCATTCCACAGCGTGATTTGGATGAACTCATTTTGAGTATGCCAAACCGATGTTCTTGTGTTGTTAGTGTTCGCGGTAGAAACACGGATTATTAATTGTTTAAGTTACCCAATAAAATTTTAAAGAAAACTGTTATTTCAGTCTTTTTTTCGAACTTTAATGTTAGTGGTTCAAATGTCAAAAATCCCTTTATTAGGAAAATGGCAAATTTCTTTATTAATGCAAAGGTGACTTGGTTTATCGTTACTGTGACAAACGAAAACACTTTATTTGATGAATCCTTAAAGAAAATTTTAATTAATATAAATCAGGAGAAAAGTTATTGCAAAAATATATGTTGATCCCTAGACACTTTTGATGTGTGTATTTTGCTAATCGCAAGTAAATCAAAACCTATAGGGCACTTCCCGTTGTCCTAGAATCATGAAATTTGGCAAGAAGCAAGCTCTCATAGCACAAATAAAGGAAAAAGTCCGAAAATTGACAATTTGTAGTATTATGACAAAAAAAAAAAAATTGGGATAAATTCTTTTCAACTACGGAAGAACCCTTCATTGTGCGTGTTCCGACACGCACTTGGCCGGTTTTTTCTTGAAGTGAAATCATGGTAGTGATACTCAGTAGTACCTAGGTTTTACATAATTAAACACGAACTACAATTCACACTCAGTCTGTATTTGGGCAGAGTAACGTCCTTATCACTAGTTCACAATATAATTAATGATAGTAATGATTTGCCTCCCTTTTTAGGGTTCCGTACCTCAAAAGGAAAAAACGGAACCCTTAGAGGATCACTCGTGTGTCTGTCTGTCTGTCTGTCCGTCTGTCACAGCCAATTTGCTCCGAATCTAATGGAGCGATTAAGTTGAAATTTGGTACACATATGAATTTCTGTGACCCAAACACGGACGGGTAAAGTAAATAAATGAATTTTGAATATAGAGGTCACTTTTGGGGGGCAAATAAGAAAATTAAAAAAAAAAGTTTTGCAAACTATACCATGTGGCATGTCAAATGAAAGGGCTTACTATGAGGGTCTCAAATATATTTTTTTTTATAATTTTAAAATAAATTGTTTTAAAATTATTTAAGAAAATAGACGAAAATTGACCATTCCCCCCCCTTATCTCCGAAACTACTGAGCCTAAAATTTTGAAAAAAATACAGAAAATAGATCTTTACCTGTAAATTACAGGAAAACCTATAAGAAGTCTGTGGTCTTAAAATAACATGGTAAATCTATCAATATTGTGAGTACAAACTTACATTTACAATTGGAATGTATGGGAGAACATGTTTTTCAACTACAATGTTAAGTTTGTTCTTAAGATAAATTCATCCCAACTACGGAACCCTTCATTGTGCGTGGTCCGACACTCACTTGGCCGGTTTTTATACACTTAATTGCCATATTCAAATCAACTGTCAGTTAAATCAATATGATAAGAAATACTAAATTATTGTTATAAAAATTTAATAACTGGCTTGTTATGGGAAAATAATTACAAAGAATATTATTTAGTTAGTAATGAGTATATTTGAAAATAATTTAGGAATAATTAAGCAACTACTACGTCATAACGGTCAAATATATATTTGGTACTTTTTTATAGTAGCTTTCGAAAGGTACCTGTAGTGGTAATTACTTAATTCTGAGAAAAAGAAATTAATGTAAAATTTCAAACTGTTAAATATTAATTTCCAATCCAAGAGACTGGCCTCAACTGGCCGACATCAAGAATTTCAATGCAAATTTTCTGATTCAAAGTTTTTTAACCCATTGAATTACAACGATTTAAGAGGAGCTCGTGGCTAAGTAATAACAGCCGCACAGATCGATCCATCAGGTTAAGCTACGCTTGCCGGGGTCGGTCCGTGGATAGCTGACCATCTTTACATACCGAGACTCCTCCGTGCCTCGGAAAGCACGTTAAGCCGTTGGTCCCGGCTGTCATTCGTGGATCTTTGACTGTCGTTACGTGTCGTCAGAAGTCCGAAAGTCTGACAAGCAGTCTTACCAAGGGGTATTGGGTTGTAGAGGTTAGATAGGCAGTCGCTCTATGTAAAATACTGGTACTCAGCTGCATCCGGTAAGACTGGAAGCCGACCCCAACATAGTTGGGAAACGGCTAAGCAGATTGATTGATTGAATTACAACGACTTCAATAGATACTCGACATTAGAAAAACAAGTACCTAAGTAATTGAGGTTCAATGTAAACACGGTTGCATCACTGCAAACATAAATGTGAATTGAGCAACTCCAGTATCGCATCCAACCCTCCGCGCGCGACGGAGATATCTTCGGCCCATTTAATATATTTATGTATTACCAAGTTCAGTTCCGTTTTATATCGCAGTTTAGTCATTCAACTCCCCGGTTACACATTTGTTTATCACGTTATCCGTCTGTTTGTTGATGTCGTAAAAATTCAATCTGGAAATTGCTCGGATTAGGCGTCGCTTGGATTGGTGGGAGGTGACGTGTGCGAAATGAATTGTAGAGGAATGTTACGGAAAACAACAACATAATATAAGATGCTATAAAAATATCTGCCACGGCTTCAATGGGAGATAGTATTGTGTATATAGATAACAATAGTTTAATCAATTTAAGAAAACAAAAGAATTAAATAAACATTTACTTTATTCTGCATAACTTGGTTCACAAACTACGCGCGATGTGTCGCTTCGCCAATGAAAACAATGGCTACTTCTTTCTAACTGTTCTGTGAATGAACACTAATTACTACGGCACGATTTCATACAAATAAATCAATTAAAATTTATACGCTCACTTTTTGTATGAAAAAATTTATGACATATTTAAAATCAATAATATAACTTCACTATTGTAATCTATATACACAATACTGTCTCCTTTGCAGCCATTGCAGCCGTGGCAGATATTTTTATAGCACCTTATACAGGGTTACTGGTAATTCGACGTATATCCGTCAGGGGCTGATAAGGGGGCCAAAATGCAACAAATTGAACCCCCCATATGTATGGCCGAAATTCAATAGTTTTCGAGATATTTGAATTTTAAGAGTTTTTGATATTTACCCAAAATTTGACATTTAATTCCAAATAAAAAAAAATACATATTTGAATGGGCACCATTAAAAATGATGTTGTAGCTGGCACTTCAATTAAGCTATGGACATAATTAAAACTACTTAATTTAACAAAATAATTAAAATAATGAGCGATATAAGAATAATATCTTACCAATATTTTCATTTTACGCTTCAAAAATGTTGTCTCGTCACAAAAATTTCTATGTCATTAATCGTACAAATATCTAAAACAACTTGCCTATTCTGTAAGCTTTCCAAAAAGGTATAAAAGTAAATTTTAAAATACATAATTCGTGGCATGGCATGTGTTTGAACCGGCGCGGCGGCGCGCGGTGCGGGGTGAGAAATCATCTGTTTTTAGTATAGCATCCTCGCTAAAACAACCGATTTTACTGGCGAAATTCTTCGTGATGGGGAGTACCTACACGGCGTCTGCTGCGCTCGCGTCGCCTTCCTTAGTAAGTTTCGACTCTACGCCGCGCAAGCACGTGTGTTATTATCTTGCTATTAACCAATCTCTCATCGCGTTAATTTGTTATCGAAGTAGTTAAGTACTTCGTTATTCATCAATAATAATGTTTACTGGTTTAATATTACTGCTTTGAGACTGCCGCGTCGGTCAGGTGGTCGCAAGCGCTCGAGCATGAGGTCCTCCCTGGTTTGGCAAAGTGTTATTGGGTTTTTTCATTAGGAATTCCTCAGTGGAGTCTGGATTTGTGCCCGGTGGCTAGCAATAGGGTCGCCCTTATCTCATGGAACTTAAGCTTTACTGGCGAAATATAGGTGTTACTACAGGTACACCTGTGCCTAATCCTTCGGGGATTACATGCCTGATGTTATGTTATGTGTTTACTGTCTTTCTCAAGTATTTGTTTCAGGACACCCCAATCTGTCAAATTTTCCCAATTGAATATGAACCTTATTCCTTTGTAGTAAAGTTGAAAATCTTTCAAAAAAAATTGACATATTGGGGTAGCTTGATGTGCTGGCCTCTGTACTATGGGCCAAAATTCCGCATGATCACCTCAAAGGCGATAATCGCATAGCACGGCTCACGACTCGATCGCACAATGTTCGTTTGTCACTAGCTGTGCTCTCACAGGAATATTTTCTTAAGTGAGCATGTTTAAGTTTTGTCCATAGTACATATAGTTTGGCACTTTAACGGATTTTTTATTCATAGGACCTTCGTATTGGATGGCCGACGTTAATGTCTCCTGTGAATTAAAAAAAAAAAAAAAAATATTCTCATAGTAATTTTTCCGGTTTCCGTTGAGAACGGCGCCTTACACAGTAAAAGCATCGGAACGATCTCCGCGCAGTGACTGTAAGTTGTAAATGAAAAATGTATCAACACGATATTGTTTTATTAATTTAGGGCTTACAGCAGCCATTTTTGTTGCAATTTCAGATTAGATAAGAAAAACCTTTTTATTTTTGTTTTCTGTTATAAAAAATACGCATTATACTCACTACGTCTGCTCGCTACTTTAAAGCGATTATCTTTTAATATAATTATGTATTTGTACATTTTCTCAACAGGGTCGTGGCTAAATGATAACAACCACACGGCTCTATCGAAAATTCATGGATGGGTGCCCATCCATTACCTACATATCGAAAGAAAGCACGTTAAGCCATTGGTCCCTGCTGTCATTCGTAGATCTTTACAAATACAAAATACAAAATGTTTATTTCTGTACCAACTGTTTAGATTAGTTTATGATTGGAGCCTCCTTTTAAGCATAATTACACCTGTGTTAGGAGACTTCGCTCTTCCATAGCTTTGGCTGTTTGTACAACTTACAAAAATACAATATTAAACCACTTGACCGTTATTCGAAGCATAATTAAACTATTGAGATAGGCTGAACCATGTTTCCTGTGCCTTTTTTCCTTACGTTTCTAGCGATATAGCTCTGTCTCGCTCTCATGACGTCACCAGGTCAGAGAGGGGAGCGCATTTTTGAGCTCGCGCGCTCGGTCTTGTTCATTGGCGTTCTTTTCCTTGCCGGAGACGGTTGCTGCTTAGCAGGTGAGTTATCTATATCTCTTTTTCACAACCGTCTATATTTTTCCTTTCGACGAAAGTTGGCATACTTACCAATTTACAATTTTTATTAAAACTGTTTCTAGTGAATGATAATTATTGATAATACAGTGAATCAATGTTGATATTTTCAGAATTTAACGGTTTTCCGTTCGCGTGTTTTTATTCTTTTTCTTTTCCAGTGTGTGTAATTCAATTGTTTTCAGTATAATACCGAATACGTAATGGATAAAGAAATAACGTTGATTTCGCAAGATGAACCGGTCGCAGGTCCTTCGAATACCGCTAATAATAGAGAATCTAGTGCCAAACGGATGCGTTCACATCCGAGCAGCAGCAGTAGTAGATTCTAGTTCCAGTTCATCTAGTTCTTCTGACCATAAGTCTAAACATGCGCGTCGCCGTCACCGTAAGGGGGGGCAAGCACAAGCATCGCCGCTCGGTGCGTAAAGTGAAACATAATATAAATAATAGTATACCGCTGCCCGACGACGCCCTTTCCCTTTTCACGGAGGATGATTTAGAACTGGAGGGTAGTAGTCTTATAAATCATTTAGATGTTGAAACTAAGCTTAAGGAACCGGCTGTTCCAAAGACAGACGAGCGTTACTTGAACATTTTAAGAGAAATTCAGTTTTAAATCGTATAACCATAGCCCGGGTTTCGTCGAACTCGAGGCAAACGAGGAGATCAGACCCTATGACACACTAAAACACTTAAGTTACTCGGAGAGGGCCTATGCTTCGTTAAACGGTATTTTAAAATAAAAGGTGAAGGAACTTTGTGCTTTTTTGACATGGGTCCGAGACCAGAGAGAATTAACTTCGAGGCTATAAAAAAGCTGAATGACATCTTCACTTCGGGTGAGTTCAGCAAGGTTTCGGCAGACCTATTGCAAATGATTTGCGGCCATAGTGCTGAATCTATACAGATGCGCAGAGACAGCATAACTAATGCAGTTCGCGATCCCTTAATAAAAGCGGCAATAAAGAAAATACCTCCATCTGAGGTTAGCTTATTCAATTCTGAGCAGTTAGTTGTTGCATTAGAAAAAGCTGGCGGTATCAAAAAAGCCTTCTGGCCTGCTTCTAGATCGGCTGGTACATCTACAAAATCGGCTTATGGTAATACCTCAACTTCGCAAGTTGGAAAATGGCTCATACGTCCCTCGCACGGGCAATATTCATTTCCACCCTCGCAGGGTAAGAACTATAACTCAAGCATGCCTTCACAAGGCTGTAAGAACTGTAACGTCCCCTCGCAGGGTGGCTTTTTGCAGCATAATATACAGTGTCCTTCGCAAGGACCAGCACATGCGTATATACGTCCCTCGCAGGGGCAATATTCAGTTCCACCCTCGCAGGGTAAAAACTATAACTCAAGCATACCTTCACAAGGCTGTCAGAACTGTAACGTCCCCTCGCAGGGTGGCTTATTGCAGCATAATATAGTGTCCTTCGCAAGGACCAGCACATGCGTATATACGTCCCTCGCAGGGGCAATATTTAGTTCCACCCTCGCAGGGTAAGAACTATAACTCAAGCATGCCTTCACAAGGCTGTCAGAACTGTAACGTCCCCTCGCAGGGTGGCTTTTTGCAGCATAATATACAGTGTCCTTCGCAAGGACCAGCACATGCGTATATACGTCCCTTGCAGGGGCAATATTCAGTTCCACCCTCGCAGGGTAAGAACTATAACTCAAGCATGCCTTCACAAGGCTGTCAGAACTGTAACGTCTCCTTGCAGTGTGGCTTTTTGCAGCATAATATACAGTGTCCTTCGCAAGGACCAGCACATGCGTATTTCTTTTTTCCTTTCGCTCCCGCGGGGCAAAACAAACCCAAAGATACTACGCTCATAAACGTGGCGGAAATAAGCGAAGGTCATCACCTTCAGGCTTAAATGCCAAGAGAAGTAAATATTGACATGAAAATATTTCAAGCCGGTCAGTTATCGAATTTCGTCGATCATTGGAAGGAAATGCAAGCACCAGATTTTCACCAAAAACTTTTGCCAGCTTGACAAATTGGATTGCCCAAATTATGAGAAGCCAAGGTGTGAGAATATTAGTATTTTTCGACGATTTTCTTTTGGCTCACCAAGACCCAGTAGTTCTCGCAGGCCATGTAAGTCTTCTCGTAAAAACATTAAAATATCTGGGTTGGCAAATAAATTTCGAAAAATCTGTCCTAACACCAAAGAAATCCCTGGTTTACCTAGGAGTACTGTGGGATCCTTGGCTAAACCTTAAACGTCTGCCAAGGGAAAAAGTACCCTCATTACTAGCGAAGATTCGCGAAATCGTAGATTTGCGGAAGACAAACCTAAAGAAGTTGCAAAGCGTAATAGGAGCACTAAACTTTGCGAGTTTTGTTGTCCAAAGAGGGAGATTGCACTATCGAGCTCTATTGAAATTCCTAAACACACTACAATTGGACAATTCTGTCAAGGTATACACTGTACCTGCAGATGCAATAGGCGACCTACAATGGTAGAGCCACAATTTGCAACATCCGTCAATTCTACACCACGCACCAGCGACTAAAACGGACGCCTCCGACTTAGGCTGGGGGGCCCAGATGGACAACCAGTCTCTATGGGGAACGTGGTCCCAGAACGAGAAGAATTGTCACTGCAACGTAAAAGAAATGTTGGCAATATTGAAGGTTTTTCAAAGTCATCCCGTGTATCTGAGTCAATCTACGGTCACCATATAATGCGACAATCGCAGGGTAGTAGCGTATCTCCGTCACGCAGGGGTAACCAAATCCTCGCGATTGATGGACATAACATACAACCTGTTTTGTTTGATTGATCAGTACCAAATTCATATCAATGTGTACCACATTCCGGGGAGGTACAACAACCATGCCGATCACCTATCGCGGTTTCGCCAGGTCCCCGAATGGCATCTGATACCCGAGATTACCAAGATAATATTCTTAAAATGGGGAATTTCCCAAGTGGACCTGTTTGCCTCCAGCAACGCTCACGTAGTCCCTCATTACGTGTCGAAAGATCAGAACGACAAACAAGCTGTAGCCCACGATGCATTCTCGATTACTTGGAAATTCGATCTGGCATGGGTGTTCGCACCCCCGTTCCTGATTCCCAGGGTTTTTGAGCTTCCTCAATCGGGCATCGGGAATTTACTTGATAGTAGCACCGCGATGGGAGAAAGTCTTTTGGCGCGGAGGTCTCAAAGCCCGGGCTCTGGCCCCACCGTTCACAATACAGAACCTGAACAAAGTATTGATCGATGTGACAACGGGACTGCCACCTCCTCGCGTCCAGGATCTAGTGTTGGATGTTTGGAAATGTGGGGGTGGACACATCATTTAGGTAAGTGGAATAATTCTCAGATATATCTTTTGAAAAGTTCTTGGCGCGATTCTACCCTAAGAACTTGCAAACCTGCATGGAACCGCTGGGTTTCGTGGTGTAGTCATATTAGCCCTAAGAATCCCTCAGGATCTGACCTAGCTCGTTTTCTGGCTGATCTGCATATAAAACATAAACTGTCTTATAATACAATATTGTTACACAAGTCTGTGGTCTCCACCCTTTGTAATAATGTAAATGATTCAGGTGTTCTAAGTAATCATGCTTTGGTGTAACATATTTTGAATTCGATTTCAGTCAAAAACCAATTGTTTCTAAGTTACCCGTGTGGAATATTGATGATTTTGTATGTTTTCTTGGCGTTAGAACAATAAATCATGACTACATTTTTGATGTTTCGAGTCAAGCCGCTGCCCTCTTAGTACTCTGTTCTGGTAGGCGTATTCATGACTTGACACTCCTTATGACCGATAACGATAATTTGGACCCCGTATACTGGGTTGAACAAACTGTATCACTGCTTTCCACTAGACTGTCCTAACTTGTTTGTCACCACGAGAGGTACAGCTCGTGCCGCCTCACGAACTGTTATTGCAGGCTGGATTAAAGCTCTGATGCGTCAGGCAGGTATTGTTGCTACTCCTGAAAGTGTCCCTTCCGCTGTTGCTTCCAAGAATTGGTTGGACAACTTCCCCATGGAAGATATTATGGCTCGGGGAAATTGGAGGTCCTCAAACACTTTTAATCGATTTTATAAACGACAGGTTTCGGGCTCTTCTACGAGTGACAGCATTACTGCTCTTTTTAAACCTGTCTCATAGTGAATTATGTTGATTTATTGATATTTTGTTGAATATTTTCAAACACATCTTTTCTTTTTTCTTGATCTTTCCCTACACATTGGCGTTCGTCATGAGCGTCACCAGGCGATAACAGACAATATCTCAATAGTTTAATTATGCTTCGAATAACGGTCAAGTGGTTTAATATCGGCGTTTTACCTGAAATAAAACGCTTATTAAACTACTTACCTTATTCGAAGCATAATATTAATTTCTGCCAGGTGACATAGTCAATCATCCAATGAACAAGACCGAGCGCGCGAGCTCAAAAATGCGCTCCCCTCTCTGACCTGGTGACGTCATGAGAGCGAGACAGAGCTATATCGCTAGAAACGTAAGGAAAAAAGGCACAGGAAACATGGTTCAGCCTATCTCAATAGTTTAATTATGCTTCGAATAAGGTAAGTAGTTTAATAAGCGTTTTATTTCAGGTAAAACGCCGATAATAACTTACAATTTTTTTTTTCATAGACTTTTTTTCTCAGGCTTTCAGGTATTTGACAGCCGTTACGGGTAGTTAGAAGCAAAACAGTCTGACAAGCAGTTACCAAGGGGTCTCACGTTACTCAATAAGTGTGTTGTGTCGTTCCATGTAAAATACTCATACTCAGCTGTATCCGGGTAGACTGGAAACCAAACCCAACATAGCTGGGAAAAGATAAAAGCAAATTGATTGACATGTTCTGAACTTATTTTTTTCTGCGAGGAACCATTTTAAAAGTCACTACGTCCTTTGCACCGAAGATCAATACAGACGAAACGTAAACCAAATCCCAAAGAAAACAAAACTCCGCGTATATCGTGTTGTTTTCAATCAAACCCATTCGGTATCGGTGTAGGGTTCCTTATGGTTTTGGTTCACTTCGGCACCCCAATAAACAGTGACAAAGGGTTACGAGCCACGAGCCACGTAACCCAACTCGATGGGTAAACGTATTTCGTATCGAGAAAGAGAACACATCGTCTCGCAAGTATTTATCGCTCGTGAAAAGACCTCCGCTTTTAAGGGTTAAGCGTTTGTTTTTGTTGTGATGTTCTTTAATTAAAATTAGCGAATCATCGTGTTTGGTTTTGACGTTCTGGAGAATAAAGAAGGCCGCTTGATTAACAAAACAAATGACGAATAAACATTAACAACTGCAGTAGTTGTTTATTTTCACATACGTTCACCAATTATATATATATATATTTTTTTTAAGAGACCCTTACCTACTTACGTGACTAATGCCCGGTGTCTGAGGAATTCTTAAACGGAGAACGGAATTCCTTCCTTATGCTCGGTTTTTGATGTCCTCAGACAAACCCTCGTTAGTAATTCACTCGACTTTTAAGCTAAGTTCTTTCAATATCGAACCAATAATCACTATCGAATGGATAAACTCCGTTTAAAACCCTCAGAAACCGGGCAATAGATGTATTCTTCTAGTTTTACTGATATAGGAAGTAGCTAACTTTTACAAAAAAAAAAAGGAACTCGGCATTCATATAGTCTGTATCTTTTAGACAGCCTAGAAAAAACATTTCTATAAACGTTGTCATGCTAAAGCTGTACAAAGATCCTTTGCCGCGCGGCCAAAATCAGAACCAACGCCGCCATCTTGTTTTTGCAATACAAATGTCATGAGACAATTGCACTTGAATTATTATGGGTGTTCAGAAGTGAAACGGCGATACACTCAGTAATAACTTATATTCAGCTAACAATATTCGAAAAAAAAAAATACCACACCGACAATCGATCGCGCTTAAAACGTGTCCCCACAAGAAGTACTGCACCCGCAGGAAGTCAACTACCTCCCCTATTTCTTATTATTTTTAAATGTCCGGAACACTTACATATATTGACATACTTATAACAAAAATCATAAGAATGAAAGCTATAAGTTTACAAACTACAATTTTATAATTGAATATGATTTGCAGTACTATTTCCAAGATATTAAGTTAATGCTCTGAGAAATAACGTTTCTCTAATAATAAAAAATGACGACAGCATATTAGTGTTTCTATGAGTTGATAGATGGCGTTAGTAAGTATGTTAATTAGATTGGATCAGTAGATCCTGATGAGCTGTTATACTAGTTGCTTGTAATGCCGGTAGATGGCGTTGGTTGTTTGGTCCTGACGAATTGACAATGCGGGGATAGATTGAGGCTTCCTGGGCTCACAGCTGCACAACTGGCGGATAACCGTTACAGAATGTTTACAGTCCGGCTGTCGTGAGAATGCGTACCTGACACCTGCCAGTTGGACAATTTCTAAAATATAGTAGTAATAAGGATCAAATTCGCAAAACATATCAGTATTCGTTATGAATATGAATCTAACAGGGTGTCAAGAATTCATTCTCTTGACGGCTGGTTTGTACCAATAGCGCCCCCCTGTCACCCTGTCAACGTAATAGGGTATTACACCCATTTTTTAAAAGTGCTTCAATTAGATTCTATAGTGCTAATAAGCCACTAAAAAAACATAAAATTTTTACTCAATCGATAAGACTTATCGATGAAATGAAATGTAAAATTTAAATTTTACATTTTCAAATTTCGCGCGAAAACGCTGGACGCAGTGGACGCCATATTGCTCTGTGGTTATGACGTCAGTTGGCTGTGCAAACATACACTTTTTACACGCTGATCAGCTGACAGCTTGACATTGACACTTTTAATTTACACATCCTTATAAAGTTATAACATGGCGGCTACTTTCATGGTGTTAGAAAACAGATTAAAAAAACTGAAAACTTTGAATTGAATTTTAAAATTTATATTGTTATTTTATGAACTA
This sequence comes from Cosmia pyralina, assembly GCA_946251885.1. Classification (NCBI taxonomy): domain Eukaryota; kingdom Metazoa; phylum Arthropoda; class Insecta; order Lepidoptera; family Noctuidae; genus Cosmia; species Cosmia pyralina. The sequence continues at coordinate 14,082,361 of OX276342.1, read as the reverse complement.
AAACATTTTCCGACGGCTTTTTGCTTAAGCTATCTAAATAATATATTTTTAGATTTTTCTCATATACCTAGAGTAAAATACCGTATTCGAGCGCGCAACGTCAACGTCAGTGGTGAAAAAAAACAAGTCAAAAAAACCCAAACAGTTTTCAACCGCGCGTCTCGCCGCGTCGACTGCCCCTAGCAAGTTTCCCAGGCACTTATCGTGTCCCTTGATGGCACCGTGTCTCATTGATAACAGTTCGCATTTGCTCCGTTCTTATCGGACCAGTATCGACGATCGCGGGTACTAATAAAACCGAACGGTCGAACCGACCCTCACTATGATTATTTTTATCTTTTCGAGTTTGTTTTTTTTTTTTTCTTTTTTTTTATATTTCTGAAACTAGAAAAAAGTCTTACGATTTAAATAGGAACTATGGTATTTCAAGTGATTAAATAATTCATAGATTGCAATGGAATGTCTTTATTTTGCACTAAATATGGTAGGTACGGTCAGCAACAGAAGTCGATTAATATTGCTACTCTTTGACATCATCTAATTAACACAAATGGTACGATAACTTACATTTTAGCTTTTCATTTATTAGATAAGAGTTAATTTTCTTTAGTAGTAGTAATTTTTTCAATAATTACGATTTAGAAAACTCAAATGTTAATCGACTTTTGTTGCTGACTGTACATAAAAAAAAATGAGGAACTTGTGGCTAAGTAATAACAGCCGCACGGGTCGATCCATCAGGTTAAGCTACACTTGCCGGGGTTGGTCCGTGGATGGGTGACCATCTTTACATAACGAGACTCCTCCGTGCCTCGGAAAGCACGTTAAGCCGTTGGTCCCGGCTGTCATTTGTCGTCAGAAGCCCGAAAGTCTGACAATTAGTCTTACCAAGGGGTATTACCCCGTATCGTATTCGTATCATAGGCAGTCGCTCTATGTAAAATACTGTTATTCAGCTGCATCCGGTTAGACTGGAAGCCGACCCCAATATCGTTGGAAAAAGGCTAGGCAGATGATGATAAAAAACGGTCTTAAGTAGGTATAAATAGTTTCACATAATATATTTCGCTCTTTCAGCCTGTAAAAAAGTCATGTGTGAGATCAAAAAATACTGAAAAATGACTGATTGGTGTTAATTTAAATACCTTAAGTATTAGGTTGGGGAAAAAGTCTTTTCGCATAATAGTATGTATGAACTTAAAATAAAATCTCTTTGGCTATACTTTTTGTATCTGGCTGGTTTTGGTACCATTGAAAGTTTAAATTTTAAAGAACATAACTCCAAATTCAAATTAGGAAAATGTATGATTTTCATTTGTTTTTCGTACTGTCAAGATGTGTGAATCTAATGAAGAAATTCGATACATTTTAAAATTTTACTACAAAAAAGGTAAAAATGCAACGCAAGCCGCGAAAAAAATTTGCGATGTTTATGGACCCAGTGCAGTGTCTGTGAGAGTAGCACAAATTTGGTTTAAGCGTTTTCAATCCGGAAATTTTGATGTCAAAGATCGCTCTGGTCGCCTTATTACGGATAAAATGGATGCCATTTTTGAAAAAGTGGAGCAAGATCGGCATATCAGTAGTTACGACGTAGCTGAAGAACTGGGAATTGACCACAAAACAGTTTTGGCGCATTTGAAAAAAACTGGGTACACAAAAAAGCTCGATATTTGGGTACCTCACGAGCTCACTGAAAGAAACCTAATGAACCGTGTACTCATTTGTGATTCTTTATTACGACGATTACGTCGTAATAAAGAATCATCAAGGAAGAAGAAAGAGTAAGAAGAAGAGGAAGAATTTCATTAGAAACCGAACCATTTCTGAAGAAGCTGATAACTGGTGATGAAAAGTGGATCACGTGCGACAAGAACGTACGAAAAAGGTCGTGGTCAAAGGCCGGTCAGGCTTCAAAGACTGTGGCGAAACCCGGGTTAACTCACAACAAGGTGATGCTGTGTGTGTGGTGGGATTGGAAGGGCATTATTCATTATGAGCTGTTACCACCAGGCAGGACCATCGATTCTGAACTCTACTGCAAACAACTGAGGGCCAATTCTCGTAATTAAAAACGTTCAAATTCCAAGTCGCAATGTCAGCCAGCGACAATCAAATGTCAAAAATGTAGGCAAACTCTATACAATTTTGACAGATTGAGACTGAGATGAGATTGCGAACGTTGTTATAAAAATACGGGAATTGCCCCTCTGATGGGATTAAAGCAAGAAGTTGAGAGAAAGCGGCCGGAATTAATCAACAGAAGGGGTGTGGTTTTTCATCATGATAACGCTAGACCTCACACATCTTTAGCCACTCAACAAAAATTAAGAGAGTTTGGCTGGGAGGTGTTAATGCATCCGCCGTATAGTCCTGACCTTGCACCTTCAGATTTCCACCTGTTTCGGTCTCTCCAGAATTCTTTAGGCAGTATCAGGTTAACATCACGAGAGGACTGCCAAAACCACTTGTCGCGGTATTTTGATCAGAAGTCCCAAAATTTCTATAGCTATGGGATCTTGTCCCTACCTACAAGATGGCAAAAAGTTATCGAACAAAATGATAGGTACCTACATACTTTAGATAAATGTAAATAATGTATATTAAAAAATGTTTTGAATTTTCTTAAAAAATGCGAAGAAACTTTTTCCCCAACCTATTATGATAACTTAATTATTTTGAACTTAGCTTATAATTTAGGAGTTCATTTACTCGTATAGTGTAGAACACATTATTATAGGGTAATTTCTTAAGTTTTCTTTTGAAATAATTTAATGATAGCTCTCTGGATCTGTTTACGTATTTGGTTATAAATTTTGACAGATATACTCGTAATTTACTTATAACAATTTTTCTGAAATATTGTGCTTCGACATCTTTTTCATACTTTTGTTTTTTTCATTCTAATCTCAGGAACTACTACTGGTTCGAATTGAAAAATTCTTTTAGTATTGGATAGCCCATTTATCCACAAACTTTATCAGCCCTAAATACTATATTCGTCAAGAATTTCAGAACGTAACACCGGAACATTTGAGAAGCGCGATGGAAAATGCTTTTTAAAGAGCTCAAAGCAATGACGCCGGAGGCTATCATTTGCAGGACATCATACTGAAATCCTAACAGGAATAATTTTACAGGTCTATTTAAATTCATTGCAAAAAATTAATTGCGTGTATTTCATTTAAAGAAATGAGAATTAAATGAAACTGTGTCAGTGTTTTTGAGCCACCCAGTACATGCAACTAAACACGGTAATTACAATAATTAGAATTAGGATGCTTATGATTATTATTACAAATGACGCGAGCAACGGTTATAACCTAGATTAGATTATCTGGAGTGTAAGCCGACGTGCGCACGAACGTAAAAATATCGCGGCGATTTTGTTTCGCGCACTGAATTTTCAACGCTCTGCTTAGCGCTGAGAGTTGAAAATCCAACAGTGTGTTCTTTCGACGCGTGACTCTATTGTTGTTAGGTTGGATTATCGATGCACGGCTCAACACCGAGAGTTGAAAATCCCACCGCGATATTTTTACGTCCGCGCGAACGTTGGCTTGTCGTGACGGTATCAATCGCAAAACAAAACACGTAAAACTACCCTTCATAATGAGATAAAGATTCCGTCTGAAAGCACACTCTGTATAGGTACTTACCTAATATCCGTAGATCCGTAAAGGGATGTATTGTATTGATACATAGGGTGCGTTTTTAACAGGGATCACTCTATGAAAGCATGTATAGCTAACCATCTTTACTTACATACTGCATAACTTCATGGGGCGGTGCTGCAAAGTCAATTTTACTCCCTCTAGAACGCGCTCAAAGAGCAATTCTAAAGGTAGCCACTTTTAGGCCTTTCAAATTTCCTACGCACCAGCTGTACATTGCATGTGAGGTGCTAACAGTACGCCAATTATTTATACTGCACATCATGTTACACCAGCACGTTGAACTAGCTTATAAGCCAGTACCTTCTGACAAGAGAAGGATAGATCTGGTCTGCGTAAAGCCACAAACTAGGCATGCTTTTGTAAACCGGTTCTATATCTATTTAGGACCCCATTTATATAATAAGATAAATAGGATACTTAATATTTATAGTGCTACTTATAAACATTGTAGTCTGAAGATATGCGAATATTTGGGTGGACTTGATTACACAGCCACAGAAAAACTTCTAGAAGTGCTTCAATAATTATGTAGATATTATATTAAATTGTTTTTTTTTTATTTGTATTTAGTAATATAAGTAGGATAGTATTATTTCAGCTGATCGCTTAGTTTGGGGATGGCCTGAAACACAGGTTTTTATTAACCTAGCTCAGGCAGGTCGCCACAAGTTATAATGTAGGTAGTACCAACGCACCTTTCATAGGTACTCGTAACAAACATGTGTAAATTAAATTATACTAGTTTCTATAAAAGTATTTAGGTAAGCTAATCTGTTAAGAACTTGGTACTACTAAGAATTTGTAAGTTTTGTAAATGTATTACATTGTAAAAAGGACGTAAATAAAATTATAATTATTATTATTATTATCTTTACTTTTTTCAGGATTATGAAGAAAAAGCAGCGTTCAGGGTTTCACCCGCATAAGTTTCGAACCCGTAGGAATATCGGGATATTATCTGTGTGCCAAATTTTATCAAAATCCGTTAAGTAATTTTTGCGTGAAAGAGTAACAAACATCCATCGTCACTCGCGTATATAATATTAGTAGGATTAATAGGTAATTTAATAGTTCTCTTCTATAGGCACCTGTCCCACTGCCAGCGATTAGCGAGAAGCGAGTAGAACTAGCAATGAAAAGCGAGTTCTTTGTTTGACAGAAACTCGCCGGTGGTAATAATAAGCCGCCGGGGGTTAATATTTTACTAACACGGATCCTAACATCTTTTGTACGTTTGTTAAAACGCAGATATTTGCCAACGGCCTTGAGCTTACGTGTTCTGTGCTGAGCTCACGCAATGCGTCGTACTTCCACCCACTAATAGAATTCATCCAATAAGGAGCGCTGTCCCAAATTAGACGCATTATTAATTTATTATACATATAACAAAAAGTATTACATTAAAACATGTATACTAAAAGATAAATAATTAAATTGTCTATAAAATGGTGAAGGTTTTATAAAAATACGCTTGATAGTTTTTTCGTGATTCTCAATTTTTTATCCGCGCTAGGCCTCTGCCTCGAATTTCGCGGGCAGCGGGGCGGCGGCGGCGGCGGCGCGTCTCGTATTGTCCCGCCCCGCTACCGCGCCGCTGTTTTCAAGGTCCAGTCCATTTCTTTTTATGCATAAAATCCTGCCGCTCCCACGCCGCCGCCGCTGCCGCCCCGCTGCCCGCGAAATTCGAGGCAGAGGCCTTAGACATAACTTTATTTAAATTACACAATTATTATTATGTAAGATGAACAATCTAAAATATTCACATATTAAGTTATTAAGAAAATGGACTAGAAACTTAACTTATATTTTTTAGAAATCATTATCACTACTCATTTGGACATGATTTTCAGTTTAAAATCATTAAAAGTCGGTTATCGACCCCTTAAGCGAGAAAATAGTCGAAAGCTAGTCGTTTTCTCGACGGCGCAACGGTGGGACAGGTGCCTAAGTCTATATACTTATAAATTTTGGATCGTCTTTTTACAATTTGCGGTAAACTGTAGAAGAGTACGAACATAATGTATATTGCTCATCCCCCATAGCAAACAGCGTGATAATTTATAGCCAGACGGACCAGACTTATAGGATCTTATTCTATAAATATTTTAACAAAATCTATCCGGTCGTATTTGTGTGATGCTAGAACATACATTCAGACAAACAGACAAAAATTCTAAAAACTATATTTTCGGCGTAAGAACGTTCCCAGACCAAACCTCGTAACAATTACTTTTTTTTTTCAAAAATATTAAATGTACAGTTTTGAATCTGCTACGAGTTATTATGTAATGTAATTTAAGTATTTAAATAGATTAAAGTCGCTTTTCGTCTGTGTGGGCGCGTTCTTCTAAATACACAACGGTTTTTGACGAACACAGAATTTATTTATTCCGGAAGGTTCATGTGTTGTTCAAAACTAACATAATAATATGTAGGCACCTATGTTATAGAAATTATAATAAAATAGATCTCGATGTTCTCTCAAGTCGTAAAAATAGTGCGAAGAAGTATTTAATAAATGTCTAAAATAAAAATTTTAATTCGATAAAAATTGACATTTGTCAATTACGAGTAAAGATATCTCGATAATTATATCATACTTACAAATTGATGAATAGAATCTGTACAAAATTATAGCTGCTTTAATGATCTAGTCAGAATCCATCCTGTACACAAACATACGTAAGTATATTACGTTAACCGTTGTTTGTCCTGCTAAACGAACCGGACGCCGGACAAACTACGAAACAAACGTGACGTTACGGAAGGGTTAATAATAAATATAGGTAGTATTTTTACAAAATTTTTAAAAGGAGAATACACAGGATGAAATAAGATTAGCTGAGGAAACTTCAGAGGCGAAGGAAACTTCAGAGGCGAGATGGATGTCGATAAAACTAAAAAAAGAACTGATTCTCTAAACTCATCGCCTCGCATCAGGGTAAAGAGATTTAAGAGCCGCGCCCCGCGGCTTCACCCGCGTAGACCGGGATAAAAAGTAGCCTATGTCTTAATCCAGGGTATCAGCTATCTACATACCACATTTCATCCAAATTTGTTCAGCCGTTTGAGCGTGAAGAAGTAACAAATATACAAACACACACTCACAAACTTTCGCCTTTATAATATAGTGTAATAGAGAGGCTATGGGCCTATTTCACGATGGTCGAATAGCTCCTATAAGTACTCACCGAATAAATTCAATAATGGAACAGAATTTGTATGAAATTATCTGCCAAGTAAGTTAATAGGAACTTAATCCTGGGTGGTGAAACAAGCCCTATCTGAAGAAATGTTATAGAAAACACTGTTATCCCATACCTCAGTGCCATCTAGCATAACGTTGCAAAAATATCATAATAGCCAAGTTAGACCGAATACACTTTTACCGACAGCAACCTTTGATTATACCGTCAGCTTAAAGGTATATTTATAAAGTGCCACAAGCTTATCTGACCCAATGGCATTAATTGGAACTTACTGAAATCACTGAAAAGTGACAAGGCTTGTCATATTTTGTTCACCGATATCGCCGCCGTTACACTCCTACCAACTTATCTGTGAAATGGCGAACATTGGAACTACGGCCGTCATGTTGAAATGTCATTCGATTGTGCCTACACATGTCATTCGATTGTGCCGACGCATGTCATTCGATTGTGCCGACGCATGTCTTTCGATTGTGTCGACGCATCGACGGTGCCGTCCTCTTTCAGTTCACAAATAAGTTGGTAGGACTGTACCGGGTCAGATAAGTTTGTGGCACTATACGTCCATGACCGTCAGATTGTTTGACAGTAATAATACGCAGTGCAATATTATTTAACAACTTGCCATCGTATTTAGAAGTCGATTTATTTTGCACGAGTCCGTTAAGAATCAGGAAAGTCTTGGGTGAGGAATTCTTTAATGGGTCATTGCCCCATTGAAGAGTTCTTTACTCGGGATTTCGCTTTTTATTATTTCAGGATTTCAGGGTTTATCATGGCATACCTAGGTAGGTATGCCATGGTGTTTGAAATTAGGTAATTTCCATAACTCTTCTTTTTATAACACTGTATTTTAAATGTGGAAGCTTGTAATTAGCGATTGTCAGTTGTTATTTATTGTTACTATTTACGTGTATTATCTGTAAGCTTGCTTAATATTGTAAAAATAAAATAAAATAAATAAAATAAAAAATATCTATTGAAATTCTATCTATTGAAAAATTATTTCATTCGGTAAATTATAAAATACTGAATAATTAAAATAAACTGAAGTTAGGTCCAGTCGTTGTTGTACCATAACGAGATTTGCAATATCGTAACATATTTTCATAAAAATATTTTCCTTTTGGTGGACACAAATGCGACTGCTGCAGACGTACCTCATTAGACCGTACCGATTAATGTACAGATTACGATCTTGTTCGCTATGTCCCGTCTATTGTTAAGTAAATAATTTAATGTCTTTGAATCAGGAAAATTAATTAGCAAAATTGACACCTACGTCAACTTTTAAATAATGACAGTTGTGATTTGAATATTGGGAAGTACTATCCTAAGTTGATACTTATCTGTGAAATGGCGAAAATTGGTACTACAGCCGTCATGGTGAAATGTCTTCGATTGTGCCGACGCATGTCATTCGATTGTGTCGACGCATCGACGGTGGCGTCCTCTTTCAGTTCACAGATAAGTTGGTAGGACTGTACCTATGTTAAGCTGGTAGGTATAGACATAGCATAGATTTGAAAATTTGCATTCATTCATATCCATTTGACGAATGTATTTGGTTATATGACTTAGCAAGTTATTGTGTTTGCGTAAAGATCATTTTCGCCTAGAGCAGTAATAAATATTGGTAATTTTGAAGGCGCACTCAGTTCGGATCGCGATCGGTTTTACGAATGTTGCCGATGCTACATCTAAGTCAGTAATATTTCATTTCACATTAGACCAACGTCATTCTACTAAGTTAAGGGGCATGTGGCTAAGTAAGAACAGCCGCACGGGTTGATCGAGCAGGTTAAGCTACGCTTGCCGCGGTTGGTCCGTAGATGGGTGGCCATCTTTACATACCGAGACTCCTCCATGCCTCGGAAAGCACGTTAAGACGTTGGTCCCGGCTGCCATTCGTGGATCTTTGATAGTAGTTACGGGTCGTCAGAAGCCCGAAAGTCTGATAATCAGTCTTACTAAGGGGTATTTACCCAGTAGCTGATAAAATAATGGTATTCAGCTGTATCCAGTTAGACTGGAAACCGACCCCAACATAGTTGGGAAAAGGCTGAGCAGATGATGATTATACTTTCATTAATTCACTTTACAAGTCTAACATGATCTGCGAAGTAGCTACAACACGTGACTCGAGCCCCAAACAGGCTCTTTAACGAATACTCTCAAAAGAGATCGTATAGATTACCTAATCCTGTTTCCCATTGTGACTGTATTTGGGATACGGTGCACGTTTCTTTACGTACCTATGAGTACCGGGACCTTTGGATAAACTTGTTAATGGTGTTACGTTGACACCTTTTTAACCGATGAAAAAGAGGAGGAGGTTATCAAGTCGCCACGTATACAACGTGTCATTTTGCATCCTCGTAAAATTTCAGGGTGTGATACAGAACATCAAACCGAACAACTTTCTCCATGGGACCAACATCGTAATCGCGAAAAAATTTTCAACTGTCCCATAGAAATCTTCAATAAGTATCTACCTACTTGACGCAAATGTATGGGACGGCTAATTATTTTTTCGCGATTACGATGTTGGTGCCATAGAAAAAGTTGTCCGGTTTGATTGTGGTTTGGTTGTTGTGTTGCCACATCCTTAAATTTGACGAGGACGCCAAAGGACACGTTGTATAATAATAATATGTATATATTTTTTAATGTACCTATAGGTAACTTTTTACAGAGTTAGTCCGATTTGAAAAATTTTGTTTTATTCGAGGGTATGACCTACAATACAAAGTTGGTCCCATATAAATGTATATTATTGCTGGGGTAGTTTTTCAGTTAGCTTCAATAGTAGGTACGTATTTTTCCCCCACTTTTTATGTGGATGATGTTCTAATTTCTTGTGCAGACAAAGTAGTATTAGAATTTATGTGGAGTAGGTACCACAACTAAAAAGTCACAAATAAAAACTTTTTTACAACAAAATACAACAGACTTCCAAAAACAACAAAGTGAAAAACTTTTTTACAAAAAAATACAACCGACTTCCAAAAACAGCACTACAAAGTGAAAAATAACTTTAATTTCGGAAGTCGGTGTCGGTGTTAAATGTATTTTCGTTTTTTGCCACCGACTTCCGAAATTAAAGTTATTTTTCACTTTGTAGTGCTGTTTTTGGAAGTCGGTTGTATTTTTTTGTAAAAAAGTTTTTATTTTTCACTTTTTAGTTGTGTACCTACTCCACACTAATTCTAATACCACTATCTGCAAAACAAACTAGAACATCATCCATATAAAAGTGGGGGAAAAATACGTATTATTGAAGCTAACTCAAAAACTACCAAAGCAAAGTTAATAAATTTTATATGGGACCATCTGTGATGTATACCCTCTCGAATAAAACAAAAAAAAATCCACATCGGTCCAGCCATCTTCGAGTAATCGGGGAACATACATTAAAAAAAAAAAAAAAAAAAGGTTCCGACGAATTGAGAACCTCCTCCTTTTTGAAGTCGGTTAAAAATAACTTTAACCCGTCGCGCGCTAATTAGCAGACACAATTGAAATTCTATTGTTATCTGTACACATGGTGTACAATCGACATTTTAAGAGTTAATTACGGAAGTCGGTGGCAAAAAAGAAAATGCAATATTTAACCAGACACCGACTTCCGAAATTAAATTTATTTTTCACTTTTTATTGTTGTTTTTGGAAATCGGTTGTATTTTTTTGTAAAAAAGTTTTTTTGAATACTTTACAAGAGATTCTCCGTGAAAAAAAAAACACGCGTGTTGAAAACATATTGATACATAGGTTGTGCAACAAATCGACAATACAGGGTTGCTATGCATTCTATAAATGAAATTAAGTAACATTGAGTAGCTGGATGCGGGAAGCACAGAACCGGTCAAAGTGGCGGTGCTTGGGGGAGGCCTATGTCCAGCTGTGGACGTCTTTCGGCTAAAATGATGATGATGAGGGACTAACAGTTATGCTGGGAAATTACTTTTACTTTTGTGGAGAAAAATCGCTGTTTACAAAAACATTGTGCTTATGAGTGCATGCAACAGTACAGGGTCGTGTAGATATTTACCTACAGTTATTTTACAACAATGATAATTTTTCTTTGTAAAAAAACGTCAAAAAAGTTGAAACTTTGACCTTTATTATCTCCATAACCAGAAGGTTCCCAAGAATGGTCCATGACGACGCAGAACTATACTGCTTTCTGGCTGCTTGGTTTCGTGGCCGAGGGCCTTACACCCATTATCAAAGCATTGATCTAACAATGATTGATTGATTGAAAAGGCAATATTTTTTTATTATTTTAAGTCATCATCATCATTTCTGGTTCTGTGCTTCCCACATCCAGCGGATTACTGCGGCCTTCATCGAGCTCATCGGTCCACCTTGTGAGAGGCCTTCCAACGCTACGTCTTCCGGTACGAAGTCGCCACTCCACAACCTTCAATTATGATTAGTTAATTCGCAAGAATAGTGCAATATTTCCCTTAAAAAAACCGGCCAAGTGCATGTCGGACCACCTACAATGAAGGGTTCCGTAGTTCAAAAGAATTTATCCCGAATACAAACTTAACATTGTAGTTGAAAAATTAAATCCCAAAAAAAATTTTTTGTACACGAAAAAATTGCAAATTAACAATTTTCGGACTTTTTCCTTTACTTGTGCTGTAAGACCTTGCTTCTTGCCAAATTTCATGATTCTAGGTCAAAGGTAAGTAGGTTTTGATTTACTTGCGACTCAAAATATGCCGCATAAATGGCCGTATTTTTTACTGCGTTGACCTAGAAACTTAATTTTTTTAGAGCTCCAAGGGACCATAGACCTATGTATTTGATATTAATTTCAACTTGATACCTCCACGCATTCTTGAGAAAAAGGGTCTTGACAGACTGACAGACAGACGGACAACGAAGTGATCCTAAAAAGGTTCAGTTTTTTTCCTTTTGAGGTACGGAACCCTAAAAAAGTTTTATTAAATACTTACCATCGTTTGTACATGCAGGTATACCATGTCTGTTTTTCTGTTACCACCTATCTTAGCGGGATGGTAATAAAGTTGTCGTGGTTGTAATTCTATACCATTGAGCGATGATCACTCTGGAAGCTGCGAGATCTTGTCTCCCGGTGGCTCGTGAAGTAAAACGGATTATGTATACGACATAGGACTTGCTGAGAAAATCCTTTATACACCGATAAAAGATGTTTGCATCGCTTACCTAGATACAACCGAGGAATGCACCTTTATAAATAATAAATAATAAATTAATCAATTTATTGACACACACAGGTTACATATTATACTGTAAACAAGAAATCAAAAGCAGTGAGCATAGTTAGAAGAGTACAAAACTAGAAGAATCCGTGGGCCCCAAACTAGGCACAGCCTGTATCTTGGTGGCCCAATATAGACCCTAAAGTCAGATTGAATAACTGACTGTTCAGCGTGACACAGCGCTACAAGATACAAGAAACAGATAAATTTGAAATTATAAGTAAACAATAAAAATAATAATAATATCAATCTTGCAGGCAACAAAATGAACTTTAAAGCCATTTTCACGTGTACTGTGGCAATTCAGGTGAGTTCGAAAAGGTGAGCAATGTTGGTACACTGGGCTGCATTAATTGGGTACCCCAGTTGTATTAAAATTTTAATACAACATACCTGCCTTTCTAGTAATTTATTTTTTAATTTTAAGGGTTTAAGTTAAAAAAAGCAAAAGCTTTTTTTAACTTAAAAAAATACAAAATTTGTATAAAAATACAAAAAAAAAAAAAACAACCGACTTCCAAAAAAATACTACAAAGTGAAAAATAACTTTAATTTCGGAAGTCTTTGGATCTGTATTTTAGCGTTTTGCCACCGACTTCCGAAATTAAAGTTATTTTTCACTTTGTAGTATTTTTTTTTTTGAAGTCGGTTGTTTTTTTTTTTTTTTTTATGTAAAAAAGTTTTTGGTTTTTCACTTTTTAGTGGGTGTCTGTAATTTATCTAAGTTACAATAGCCTAATGTCAACTGCTCATGACCTTTTACGAAATATTGCTTTTCCCGATACAAGGACGTTAATTGTTGAGGAGTTCTCCCAGTAAGGAACCAGGAGAACTGGTACTGATTGTGAAGTCACCATCTACCTCACTTCAACATATGTATTGTGGCGAGCATAAATTGCTTAGCAATAATCGAATCGGTTCCGATTCCCTACGAAACGGGACGGGTTCCCGTGAAATACGTATTATTGAGTAGTTCCGATGGCCATCTGTGGTCTTCCTCATTAGTTCCACTTCGCCAAATGGTGCTTTCCTTGAGCAAATGCACCAGTTACTATAAAAAATACCCAAATCGCTATAGGTGTGCTTATAAAATTTGAAGGTTTTCCTCGATTTCTCTGGGATGCCATCATCAGACCCTCATTTCCTAATCATGATACCACTCTTGGGATATTTCCTTTCCAACAAAAAAAGAATCATCAAAATCGGGTCATAAACGACGAAATTATCCGCGAACACACAAAAAAAAAAAATATATATATTATACGGTCGAATTGAGAAACCTCCTTTTTTGAAGTCGTTAAAAATATAACTAAACTTTTTATAATTTATTACTTAAGGTAATTGCAGCCACTACAATATTAATGCATTTAATTTTACAATAATAATGGCTGCTTTGTAGGTACTTACATAGCATAATCAGCCTATAATGTTCCCACTGCTGGGACACAGACCTCTCGGTGAGAGGGAGTGGGCCGTAACCCACCACGTGGGCACAGTGCGGGTTGGAAGTTGTCAATATGTCTTTGAAGTTTTGGTTTTAGGACATTGGGTTTTACATTATATTAGGTCTTTACCTATGAAATTGCCGTTCTGCAGTACTGGCCATTTCAAATCAAAATAATTTTTGTTTGGCTAAGAATTCTAATTTCAAATTAATTTTATTTTAAAAACATGGATTTTTTTTTCCAAAAGTAGTCATTTGTTTATTGATTAGTGTTACATTTTCATCGCATTTCAATCTTTTTCGTCATCATGGATACGTTAAAAATTCGAGTAATTATGGAATATGAGTAGGTACCGTCGTGGCAGCAACGCGCCACAAGCGGCACGCAACATCAACGACGTTTACGGAGCTAACACTACAAACCAACGCACCACTTGTTATTGGTTTGCTCGCTTCCGTTTTGGAAATTTCGACCTGAAAAATGAACCTCGCGGTCGTCCGAAGACTTTGGTCGACAATGACGAATTAAAGGCGATTGTGGAAGCTGATGATACACAATCTACGGCTGAATTAGCAGCAGCTTTCGACGTTAGCGTCAAAACAATATTGGTCCATTTGCGTCAAATTGGCAAGGTAAAAAAGCTTGACAAATGGGTGCCCCACGAACTCAATGATCGCCAGCGCGAAGTACGCGTCGAGACGTGCCTTGCACTGCTCAACAGACACACAAATGAAGCAATTTTGAACCGCATTGTTACCTGCGATGAAAAATGGATTCTGTTTGATAACCGCAAGCGCTCAGGAAGTTGGTTGGATCCTGGTTCAGCACCTAAACAATGCCCTAAACGAAAACTTACCCCTAGAAAAGTGATGGTCACTGTTTGGTGGTCTAGCGCCGGTGTGATTCATCACAGCTTCTTACCAAACGGGGTGAGCATTACTACAGATGTGTACTGTGAAGAACTAAACACAATGATGGAGAAGCTGGCACATCTCCAACCAGCATTGGTCAATCGCTCGTCTCCGCTGCTCCTGCACGACAACGCGCGACCTCATACTGCACAGCAGACGGTCTCCAAGTTGCAAGAACTGGAGTTGGAAGCTCTCCGTCATCCGCCCTACTCACCAGACCTTGCGCCTACAGACTACTACTTTTTCCAGAATTTGGATAACTTCTTGGCGGGAAAAAAATTCAATACCCGAGAGGCAGTACAAAATGCCTTTGAAGAATTTGTTGCCTCCCGTCCAGCTGATTTCTTTAAGAAGGGCATCAATAAACTGCCACTGCGTTGGCAAAGATGCATTGATTGCATGGGTGATTACTTCGATTAATACAAATAAAAATTGCATGAAAAAAATTCGTTTAATTTTTTTCATACAAAACGGCAATTTCATAGGTTAAGACCTATAAACATAAACTCACGCCTTCTTCTCATGGGGGTAGGCAGAAACGACAGAACGCCACCTGCTACGATCCTGTTACTCATTTTTCCGGTTTTCTGCATGTAAGTAGGTAACTCATAGATTAATCCTAGTTATGACTCAATATAATTAAATGTGCACTTGCGCTTCTGTTACACATTGCAGACACCATAGACATAATAATAAAAATCAAAACAAACCTTGCACAACAGCCATTCTCCATTCTATAACATTCTCAATGAAAAATTGCGTTTATTCTGTAATAAAATATCTCATAATACCAGTAGACATCGCACAGTGGAATGTGTGCCCCTGGCGGTCTCTCCGGCAAATATTTGATTACTACAGCCCCTCGGGACTCCCCTGCATTTGATCCCCAACTAAACAATATTAGCTAATACATACTTACATTGTTATAGTTTTTCTTATAAAATTAGCTGGATAAATAAACCTGCGGAAATGGATGTTCATTTTACTTCCGTGTGCTATACGTAGACGTATAAAACACGTGACGTATACAAGGTCAAATTAAATTAGCTAGCAAAACTCCGGAGTAGACCTGGTGTCCTGAAATACAGGCTTTACGCCTAGCTTAGGTACCAGTCTCGCACAGTATAATCAAAAATATTATGATGTTCTTGATCATATTTTGAAAACACGTGACGTATACAAGGTCAAATTAAATTAGCTAGCAAAACTCCGGAGTAGACCTGGTGTCCTGAAATACAGGCTTTACGCCTAGCTTATAGGTACCAGTCTCGTACAGAATAATCAAAATTATTAGTGTTCTTGATCATATTTTGAAAACACGTGACGTATATATACAAGGTCAAAATAAATTAGCTAGCAAAACTCCGGAGTAGACCTGGTGTCCTGAAATACAGGCTTTACGCCTAGCTTATAGGTAGGTACCAGTCTCGTACAGAATAATCAAAAATATTATGTGTTCGATCATATTTTGAAAATGTACTTTTATTTATTTATTTATTTATATATACTTTATTGTACACCACAAAAATACATAACAAAAAAAAAAGACACAAACTACAAAATATACAATGGGCGGCCTTATCGCTTTCTGCAATCTCTTCCAGGCAACCATAACCATTTTATATTTTGGTGAGAAATAAACCAATATCTTATCTATCAAGAGGAGCTCGTGGCTAAGTAATAACAGCCGCACGAATCGATCCATCAGGTTAAGCTACGCTTGCCGGGGTTGGTCCGTGGATGGGTGACCATCTTTACATACCGAGACTCCTCCGTGCCTCGGAAAGCACGTCAAGCCGTTGGTCCCGGCTGTCATTCGTGGATCTTTGACAGTCGTTACGGGTCGTCAGAAGCCCGAGTCTGACAATCAGTCTTACCAAGGGGTATCGTATTACCCAGTTAATGGGTTGTGGAGGTCAGATAGGCAGTCGCTCCATGTAAAATAATGGTATTCAGCTGCATCCGGTTAGACTAGAAGCCGACCCCAACATAGTTGGGAAAAGGCTAGGCAGATTGATTGATTGATTGTCATTATTATATATTTTTACTTGTACTCCAACAGTTCTTCGGCCGCTGCGCTCGGTGCGAAGACTTATCTAGGTATGTGGGTTTTGCATTATGCGTATTCCGTACTTCTTTCTTCTTTGGAAAGGGGTACAAACAAGGAATTATACAAATTACCCATGGAAAAATGGCATGGTGGAGCTCTTTATTCCGGGACTCGTTTGCTCCACTGGCCTTCGACAAACATGGCCAGCCCACTGCCACTTCAGCTTGCTTACTCTACAAGCTATGTCGGTTACTCCGGTTCGGTTCTTCCAGGTATCGGCAATCATAGTGTGGGATGCCCGCTGCTAGATGAACCGACGACCTTAAAAAACGTTTTTACAAAAAAATACAACCGACTTCCAAAAACAACACTACAAAGTGAAAAATAACTTTAATTTCGGAAGTCGGTGTCTAGTTAAATGTATTTTCGTTTTTTGCCACCGACTTCCGAAATTAAAGTTATTTTTTACTTTGTAGTGTTGTTTTTGGAAGTCGGTTATATTTTTTTGTAAAAACGTTTTTAGTTTTCACTTTTTAGTTGTGTACCTACCCCACACAAATTCTAATACCACTACCTGCAAAACAAACTTGAACATCGTTCATATAAAAGTGGGGAAAAAATACGTATTATTGAAGCTAACACAAAAACTACCGAAGCAAAGTTAATCAATTTTATATGGGACCAACTGTGATGTATCCTCTTGAATAAAAGAAAAAAAATCCAAATCGGTCCAGCCATCTTCGAGTTATCGGGGAACATACATAAAAAAAAAAAAATAAAGGTTCCGACGAATTGAGAACCTCCTCCTCTTTGAAGTCGGTTAAAAAAGATGACCGGGACAGACTGGACGCGGAAGGCGGAGGACAGGGTGTTGTGGAGAAGCCTAGGTATTTCCAGCATTGGTCTGCGATAGGCTGAGTTGATTGATTGAATAAATAAGTGTTACCAAGAAGGTTCTCCTTATGATAAATAAAAGTACACAAAAATAATGAATACAACAACATGATTTATTTAATCCGTTCTTATGGCATATTTTTACATTGATTCAACAATTATTTAGATAAGGCTTTTTTAGCAAAGTAACTAAAGTTTTGGTTTATTAAGAAAGCGGTGAACGGTCTCACAATAACAGTTATCCAAATAACGTTTTATGACGCCTAAGCATTGACTTATATTCCCTTGAATATAGTTAATAATGACCATTGAATCTAACTACCTGCTGGTGCACCGTCATGTCAAATGTAAAAGTTACAGTTCGGAGTCATGTCCCTGACATGATGACAGATGTGACAGATATTTAATATTAACATTACCATAACCAGCGAAGTGAAGTAAGCTAACAAATTGTCAAATGGAGCAACCCATTTTTAATTACATAACAGGTATTTTAACTGAAGGTGCAAAGTAAGATGGTGCAACCCACCCTTAGGTGCATTCACCTAAGGGTGGGTTGCACCATCTTACTTTAACAATAACAAACATCGCACCTTCAAACTTTATAAACTTTCGCGATTTGTACACATTATAAACAAATTGACGAGAAGACCCGTTCTCAATTGGTTTATAATCGCACCTTCAGTTAATACACCTGTTATGTTATTAAAAATGGGTTGCTCTATTTGACAATTTGTTAGCTTACTTCACTTCGCTGGTTAGATAATGTTAATATTAAATATTTGTCACTTCTGTCATCATGTCAGAGACATGATGACAGAAGTGACTCCGAACTTTAACTTTTACATTTGACATGACGGTGCACCAGCAGGTAGTTAGATTCAATGGTCATTGTTAACGTTACTGTTAAAATTAACTTTGACGGAAACTATAACTTAGCCCTTGGTGCAACCGACCCAAAAAAAACTCAAATACTGGTGAAAATGACAGATTTTCATGACGGCCATTATAATATGACGGAACCGCTTTCCTAGGAAACCAAAACTTTCATTATTACTATGTACAGACAACAGCACATCAGGGTATACCAAACTGTCAAATTCCTCCAAATGGTTTTAAACTTTAAAATGTTAATGGTTAAGTTCAAAATCGAATGAGAAAATATGACAGTTTGTCAGTTTGACATTTTCTTATTACTAAACAGTTTGGAAAGTTTTTAATTACCTACTGGCTATGATTATACTGAAAGCATTTTCTCATAGATGACACTATTTTTTACCTTGTATATGACTGATTAAGGGCGCTTTCAATGTACCTAGACGTTTCGTGTCGGACCGCTACCGCTTCGGTGCTGAAGTGGTGCGTTTGTCGTATTGCGCACGGACGGTCGTTTGTTTTCATATACTTGGAGTTTGCGACGTTGCCGTCCTGTTGACGACCGTTCGCGGTATCGAAGCCGCACTGTTGCCGCACCGCGCACTTTGTATGAAAACAAACGACTGTCGGCGAAATTATGCAACTTTGTGTCCATCTTTTACAGTAACTAAAGCATCTTTTCGATAGGAAAAAATACACAGTAGGTAATCTACAATACATAAGAAGTGATTTTATTTGTCCTGAAATCTATTTTAGTTTTTAGAACTAAAGAAAAAAAAACTAAATCCTGGTCTATTTTTTCTAGTTTTACCATATTACTGTTACAATTTTCATTTAAAGTTTTCATAAATTTATACAATTCTCTATTTGTAGAGAATTGTATAAATTTATGAAAACTTTTAAAAAAAAACTAACTAACACCCACCAGCCACCGCCTTTATCTATCAGAAAAATCATTATGACGTTTTTTTTCACGTAAAATTGTTCGTATAATCAAATCAAACTGAAAACAAAAGAAAGAAAGAAAAAAAAGAAAAAAAAAAAAAAAGGAAAAAGAAAAAAAGAAAGAAAGAGGAAAGAGTAATGACATGAAATCATTCCTTATTATTTTGATAATAAGGAATGATTTCATGTCATTACTCTTTTAGTCCAACAATAGATTTTTTGTAAATAGATAATTGCTTCAGATTTTGCAATAAATTACCAGCGTTGTGTCATCGCGCTTCTCTTTCTTTTCTATGCAGTCCGACAGTAAGTAAGTGTGATGTTTCGGCAGGACAACCCCTAAGAATAGCAGTATGATTTGATTATACGAACAATTTTACGTGAAAAAAAACGTCATAATGATTTTTCTGATAGATAAAGGCGGTGGCTGTTTGATTTTCTGCGTATAGGGTTGTTATTATTCTACTTCCGGATTCTGAAATAGTACTTCGACATTAGATCGTTTTTCCGATGAACTGTTCGCCGAGCGAATAATTCACTTAGGTATGGTGTATCACCGATAGAACTTTTTTTCGGTGAACTTTTCACCGACACAACTGTTTGAACTCCCTGAAACTAAAACTTAAAAATCTGTAAATCGAATTTAAGATTTATAGATATATCCACAAGCGTCGTAATAAACAAAAAAAAAAATCGTAACTACATTTATAATCTGACTATCCTATACATAATAAGGCTTGCTGCCTTGAAAAGCTAGGTATTGTTTGCAGTACTGAAGGAAAGAGAGCACGAGGCCGTTCGCCAACACGATGGTCCATGCAAGTAAAAGAAGCTACAAGATCCTCAAGTAAATTTCAGCAGGTGGTGATGGCAACTTTTGACCAGAGTCAATGGAGATTGTCCGCTTAAAGGGGTAAAGTGACCATGATCCTCAGTAATGAGGGACCGATTGAAGAAGAGATACATTGTTGGAGATAATAATATTTACACGACTAGGTAATTAACTATAAATCATGTAGGTACCCATCAATAATATTAAGTAAACCCGAATCAGGGAGTTCAAACGAACAGTTGATTCGGCGAATCGTTCGCCGATGAAAAGTTCAATCGGCGAATCAACCATAAGAGAATCATTTTGTCGGCGAACAGTTAATCGGATAAGCGAATGTCGAAGAATAGTTTGAGAATCCTACTTCCGCATTCTAAATTAAAGCATATACTTAATACCTTATTTAGTTATTTAAATCGGTGGGCATTTAAGTACGCCTTAATTATCTAGGTAATAATCTTCTCAACTGCCTTTCACAATCAAAACAAATAAGATATAATCTCTTATAATTTATCAATCCCTATTACTTATTTATTTTAATTTACTTTAATCGTATTTATTTGACTGTATTTCTTAAAATAAAATTATTACTACTATTGGAGATTCGCTGTAAGAAAGCTTTATTTATTACTTATCTTAATTTTAATTAATAACACTAAACTCAACAATTGTAGGTACCAAATGGAAGTAACGAACATTTTAAATATTTAAAATTATTTTAGTACCTACCTACCTATATTTAAAATACCTATTATTATGTAAGTACCTCATCCTCATCATTATCCTGCCATTATCGCAATGAAAGTGCTTATTCATGGTAGTTCACGCCACCAGGTGGCGCCACTTTGACATGAGGTCTTCCATTGCGACAATGATTAATAAAATATATATGATGACGGTCATCATTCGCTCATCAAAAAATATAAGCGCTTCATTTGACACTTTTGACAGGTGCCCGAACCCGACGACGTCTCAGTGCTGTCACCTAGAACATCAATTCAGAAAACCCTCATTCATTTGGGGTCAGCGCAACATGTAACTGCCTATACCTACTGAAATAAAATATTAAAAAGCTCTTTGTGTATTTTAAAAACCGTTTAAGCATTTCAAGTTATACAGCATTATTATAATTTCAAAACAACGTTGTATATATTTTAATATGCAGTAATACACTCCTTACAAAATTTTATTCACTATTATGGCGAAATTGAAGAAAACTAACGCGGCTTTTTATTATTTGTCTAGATCTTTCCAGCCATAGAATTAGAACATTTTGTTAGGCAAGTAGAATTTATTGCATCACCTTTTAATTTATTTTTTACTATTTTCACCGACTTCAAATAATAAGAGTAGGTAGTTACTTAATTAGAGCTGTATTATGTGTGCTTGTATTAAATAATTATTTAAAAAAATAAAACATAAAAATATGAAAAATAAAAAATTGTAAGTAAAATTATTTGAATGACAGTTAAAATAATTTGAAAATAACAAATTATGCTTATACTTTTTAATACTGAAAATAAAATAAAGAGCGATTATGAAAATAAATGAATAAGTACAAAAAAAGTAAAAAAAAAAAAAAAAAAATACATAAAAAAATAAATGCTAAGTTTTAAGTATTGGTTGTTAAAGCATTTCTTGTGATGATTTTAAAGATTTTACAAACAAAACAGTTAAAAAAAAGCTTATTAAATATTATAAAAAGTTTGTAGGTATTTACTGTATAAAAATTAACTTGATTCTTGTATTCAGTACGTAATTAAAACCTTTTAACGATATTTTTACACAGTTTTTAGACATATTTCTATTCTGTAGGTACCTATTACCTACGTTAAGGCTCCCGCACACAGGCGCAACGCGACTCCGGTAGAACAATTTTCATGAAGTTTGCATGTAATTGTACCCACGGAGTTGCATCACACCTGTCTGCGGGAGCTTTTACGTTCCAACCTGTGAGATTTTAAATTATAATTATCAAACATTATTTGATTAATAAACAAACGTTTTTGATTGTTATCGAAACTAAACTCCACATTCATAATACATATAATTTAACACAATATGTATTTTTCAAAAAGTGTAATTATTATTAAAAAAAGATTATAATTACCAACATTCTCTGGAAGATTCGAAACACTGAACTGAAGGCAAGTTGTTCTTTTACTGATATTACATTCAAAATGGTTAATTATACTTAATTCTAAGGCAAAACTTTACAGACGAGATTGGTATTTATACCTAATCATGATAAAAAAAAAACAATAATTAACCCAGGTGCGATCGAGCGATTTTTTATGGCGCACTTGATTTTCAACTCTATGTTTTGAGAGCGAGCATTCAGAATCCAACAGTCGCATCCCAGCGCGTCAAAAAAACACTTCGATTTCCAACTCACGGTGCAAAAGATTGAGTTGATAATCCAGTGCGCAAAAAAAATCTCCGCGATAAAAAAATCACTAGTTGTTACAAAGGATGAAATGCAACTCAGTTTTAGTTTACACTTTATGTTGAAAAGCCGAGACAGAGAACGTCAAAACGGTCTTGACGCAGATCGTCCGATTTTAGAAAAATCAAACAAAAAAATTAGTGCCTAAGTATGACCAAATATAACTTTTGACATTATTTAAAGCAATAAAAGCAAATTGGAGCTTTTGCGAATCAGATTTTTTTTTCAACCCGATCTTTTGCGAATCGGACCTTCTGCGTCAAAATCGTCAAAGCACATGACGAGAAAGTGAAAAATGTCAAAATACTTGATTTCTAAACATGGGAAGTTCAAAAACATCTTAAAGTCAAGTATCGTTTTAGAAGTCGGGGGTTATTCTACAGGATGACGATTAAGTCACCTTTATCCCAAAGGTGAGTCTACCCGACATACTAAAACACTTTCGCTATAAAACTCTATCCAAATCGTAAAAAAAATACTTTATACATGAATGAATGTTGTTTGACAAGACTCGATTACTCGAATGAACCCAAAGATTCACACTAGCCCCTGTTGCCTCATCGTCGTCTCAGTGCTTTTTTGTTCTATCTACCAAATTTTTCGAAAATTAACTTTAAATGCAGTACTGTTAAGACTTAAATTTCAATCTTACTGGTTAAGGAAGATTGCCAACTTTTTCTCATATACTAACAAAATCGTTATTTAAATTTTATTAGTGACACGAAATCGTAATGAAAATTTTGTGCTTATTTGTACTATGTCCAGAGTTTGCTTTAAATCCGACATCTTAAAAGACGTTGAGTGCTTGAGTGTTGTATGTCCACTCAATCGACCAATCACAGCGCGCGGCGCAATATTGTCCGCCATTTTGTTTGTTTTCTCACTTTGGCAGGAGACACGGAAGAATCACCTCATTGTTCCATAAAATAAATGTAAAACTGTATAAATTATAGTGTTTTTGGTGTTTAAATGGTTCTAGACATTAACAAATAATGTCTAGAACATTTCAAAAGAGTGAACATGAGCAGACGGAGCCGCAAATTGAGCAGTAAGTACTTTTTAGTTTCCACTTGATTTCGTTATGAATTTGCAACAGGATGTTGCTTTTTATTGATTTTGAACATCACAAGAGTGCGTTCCAGAGATTCTCACTCCCTCATTCTGACACCGAATTAACAAATTAGATTTTGAGGTGAAATGAAAATCAATGACTGTTGTTTTTAGGGTTCCGTAGCTCATAGATTCGTCATGTCTGTCTGTCTATCTGTCCGTCCGTATGTCACAGCGACTTTCTTCGAAAGCATAAGTGCTATACTGTTGAAATTTGGTACGTAGATGTATTGTACCTATTAAGTAAACCGCGCATTATTTATACAAACATTTATTTTTATTTTTGTGTCAATGTTGGGGGTGTACTTACAATTGAAACTCATTTTTATATCTTATTGGACGTCCGACCTCTCCCGGGTCCTGAAGCTAAGTGTCCTATTCTAACTTGCTGCTGTTGAGCGTGCAGCCCCTATCGCGGTCCCAAGCCAAGTGTCCTGCGGTCCGGCCATTTCTCCGCCGCGCCTATCGCCACACGTGGTATTTCACCATTGTCCTTTCGAACCTTCCAGAATCGCTTTATCGTCGTTTTTGTCTAATTTCTTAAGGGTTTCGTCTGGGTCTATTTTATGTTTACCAGATGTTTTATTAGTTTTAAAGAGTCGAATATCGTACTCGTTTCTTTAGAATTATGTTTATATTAGGCATATATTAGGCAGGCCTGTTGGCCTAGTGGTTCGTGAACCTGACTGCTATGCCGGAGGTCGTGGGTTCGATTCCCACCAAGGACAAATGTTTGTGTAATGAGCACGGTCATTTGTTCTGGGTCTGGGTGTAATTTATCTCTAATATTTATGTATGTATTTAAAAATATTTAAAGTATGTATATCAGTTCTCTAGTACCCATAACACAATCTCTGCCTAGACTGTGGAATATTATATTTTAATATATGATGACATGGAGCTGATCTGATGATGGAGCTACTTCTAAATAGAGTTACTTCTAAATATTATTTTCTTTTGTTTCATGTATTTGAAAAGGCTTGCAAAGGTCAAGAAAAAGCTTTTTCAGAATGATGAAGTTACTGAAAAGGACTACATTGAAGACACTCCAAATAAAAATATTGTAAAGATAAACATAAAACTTTATGAGCGTTCAAAAGAGACCAAGAAAACACCCATCGCTTCAAATAATAATAATTCCATAATCATTCCCTTAAACATGCCCGGTGATCAAATTTTAATACCTTCCACTGAACTTCCTGTTTTAAACGAACTTCCTGATAGCAATGAGGATCCAATTGAAATACAGATTTCAGAAGAAAATAAAAAGCCAACTCGAAAGAGAAAGCGTCAACCAAAAAATTGGATAAGAAATATAAAAAAAATAAAAAGAGAGAGAGGAGAGGAGTATACAGACGCAAATGGAAAATGCGTACCGGCTAAGGTTGTTAAACCTGGTTGTGACAGTACTTGTAAACTTATGTGTTCTACAAATTTTCCCTCAGATCTAAGAGAAAAAATAAAATCTGAGTTTTATAGCTTGACTGACGCTCAAAAGTACAAATTTTACGGAAAATACACAACGAGAACAAAAAAGAGTAGAACGAGAACAAATAAAGAGAAAAGTAGGCGATCTTACACTTTCAATTATTATTTTCGCAAAGAAAATGAAAGTGTTAAAGTGTGCAGAAAATTTTTTTGCTCGACCTTGAGTATTTCAGCTCGTCGGATTCACTATTTTTATTTTAAAATGGATAAAAACAATACACTCTTGCCTCCTACACCAGCAAAAGGGAAATACGTCAAAAAAGAAACACCATCTGAGAAAGTAAACGAAGTGGTTGATCATATTAAATCATTCCCAACAGTTGAATCTCACTACTGCAGATCATCTAGTATGCGCCAATATTTACAGTCGGGGTTGAGTATCTCGAAAATGTACTCATTATATCTGGAAAATAATAAAGATCCTGTGAAGGAAAACATCTACCGGAAAATATTCTGTGAACGATTTAATCTCGGCTTTCATCATCCGAAAAAGGATGTTTGCGATTTTTGCTCCGAGCTTAAAGCTCAAAAAAACCCCAGTAGCGATATCATAGAAAAACATGAAAAACACCTACAAAGAAAAAAAGAGGGTGATGAAGAAAGACATAGAGACCGAAATCTGAAACACAGAGAAAACAACGACACAGCCGTTGTTACTTTTGATTTGGAGAACATTTTTACACTACCTAAAGCAAATATATCATGTTTTTTCTACACAAGCAAATTAACCGTTTATAATTTAACAGCGCATTGCGCTATTACTAAAAGTGCTGTAAACGCTTTGTGGGACGAGACTAGAAACGGAAGAAGTGGCGATGACATAGCCAGCGCATTAGTTAAAATTTTGAAAGAAATAGTAAAAGCTTTACCAGATACCGTAACAAAACTGATATTATGGTCGGATTCTTGCATCCCACAAAACCGGAATTCTCATATGAGCACTGCTCTTATCAATTTTTTAAAGTCAGATGATTCGAAAAATGTAACAGAAATAACCCAAAAATATTCTGAACCTGGCCATGGCAACGTTCAAGAGGTTGATTCAGTCCACAGTTTGATTGAAAGAAACTTAAGACACCAAGAAATATACAGTCCGTTATCTCTACTACGTGCCCTTATAAAAATAAAGTCAAATGTTCTAAAGCTTTTTTTCATACAAATGCAGGATGACGATTTCTTGTCATTTCAATTAGAAGCTAGAAAATTTGGTTTTCAACAGATACCTTACAAACAAGTTAAGTTAATAACTTATTCGAAAGAAAACTGGCATATTATTAAATATCAAACTTCATTTACTGGACCAATAGAAACAATTGATATAAGAAAAAATAAAATCACAATTTTGAGTGAAATCGTTATTAAAGAGGCAAATAAAACACTCATGAAAAAGAAAATTGACGACATTCGGAGCATGTTCAAATATATGCCAGCTGAAGATAAAATGTATATGGAGACTCTTATCAAGAAAGCTGAACGATGGAAAGATGTGAATAAATCTGCCGAAGGAAAAGAATTAAAAAAAAGTAAAATAGTAAAACTTACTGAAAGAAATGAAACTAAAAGAGGTAAAAACGACACAGAGACACTCACAGGAGTAAATGAAATGAAAGGAGGTAAAAACGAGAAGAAGTCACTCAATGCAGGAAATATAACTAAAAGAGGGAAAAATGGGAAGAAGCCAGAAGACAAGAAAGTTATAGGAAAAAAGAAACAAAAATAATAATAACAGTTATTGTTTTTTATAGAATTAAGATAAAACAGCTTAGTTTAAGTTGAGTAAAATTTCTATGATTTCGATGTAATATTAAGGATATGCAGGTTATTCAGTAGAAAAACAATAAAGTATTAAAAAAAAAAACTGCATTTGTTATTTTATGAGCATCTTTAAAGGACCTAAGACGACCCACTGACCAGACTACTTGTAGGACGCTAGCTAATGACATGAATCTTAAAAAATATTTTAAAAATCATTTGTATTTCTAGTCCAATTAGTAACTTAACATTTTTGATTTCGTTTTCTCGATAAAAAACTATTGCTAATCCTTTTTTAATTAAAGTCAAACTTAACTTCAATCTCAAATCATAAATTGAAAGAAATCGTCAGAAAAGCATCCTGTATATCTGAAACATAGAACAAATAAGCACGAATAAATGAAACAGTCACTTTGTCCTATCTCTAATGAGGTAGTGTTCTAAGTCCACATTCATAATTATATTTGTGCATGTTTGTTCTATCTCCACTTATAAACCTGAAAAATAAGGTATAATCAAATACCATCTTGTATTAATGTTTTGACTATCAATTAATAGATAACTCTTGAATTAAGAAAAACCTACAAATCAAGAAACAACAGCTTTTTATGAGAAACAGAGCCAAAATTCTGCGTATTGTAAAAGTTAACCAATGGTGGATAGGACAAACAAGCACTGAGGCGACGTCATGTTACATGGTGCAACAGAGACCATTGCATGTCAAGGAGTAGACCGGGGGGCGCGGTAATGGTAGGGAAGACGTGGCTTTAGGATATGGAAGGATTTTTAGAGCCGTACCGGATATGCATTCTAGAGTAATCAACGTAAAAAAAAACCTTTTAATCATACTTCGAAATAGTCTATTTACTGTTGTCTAGTTTTTTTTTTTTTTTCGCGAATTAGAATCACCCCCTTGGTTGATGACTTTAATAACTCGCCACACTGCATAACTCATTACATACTTGTAAATAGCAAACATCTATGATGATTACACACTAAGTAACGGAAGCCATGTCTAATAGAGAAGGTACATTTATAATTAAAAGTGAAGTTATTAGAATTATAAACGTTCGTTGATGTAGTAAAATTAATAAGTACCTAATGAAAATGATTCCAGAAATCCTTTTTCGCCCTCTGGAACAATGATAACCTTATACTATTTTAATGGCTACCATCAATTATACATATTATAAGTAGAGTCTGTTCTAAAAGTATCTGATGAACTTTCATCAGACCATCAAACTGAACAACTTTCTCCATGG
Source organism: Cosmia pyralina (assembly GCA_946251885.1). Taxonomy (NCBI): domain Eukaryota; kingdom Metazoa; phylum Arthropoda; class Insecta; order Lepidoptera; family Noctuidae; genus Cosmia; species Cosmia pyralina. The sequence goes on along the minus strand of OX276342.1, from coordinate 14,054,212 downwards.
GACCAACATCATAATCGCCAAAAAATAATCAAATGGCATTTGCTTCGGTTCTATTCTATTTCTAAAATCACTTAAGTACCATTATATAATATTTCTATGATCGCTATACAGAGTTAGTTTTCAATGACCAGCCAAATTTTCACAGGGTGTTATACCCATGATTATGAACAACTTTCACTATGGGACCAACTTTGAAATCACGAAAAAAAAAATCTGCTGTTTCATACATTTTGGTTGAGTAGATATTGAACTTTTGTATGAAACAGCAGTTTTTTTTTTCGTGATTTTAAAGTTGGTCCCATAGTAAAAGTTGTTCATATTCACGGGTAGAACGCCCTGTGGAAATTTGGCTAGTCATTGAAAACTAACCCTGTAGATTCAAAGTGACATTGACATAATCACGTGACATTTCGATAGCTTATGTCAACCCCTTAAATTTTTTGGCTTTTTTACTTTTCTACATCGCTAATCGAATGTTACTTTGTCTAGACCCTCTATCGTCCAATACAAAACTTCAATATCTACTTGACCCAAATGTATGGGACAACTGATTATTTTTCCCGATTATAATGCTGGTCCCATGAAGAAAGTTGTTCAGGTTGATAGTCTGGTACCACACCTTTAATTTAGCTCTGTACAACACGAGGTTGTCCTTCACCGATGTCTGTGATACACGACTAATTTTTTTCTGGTAATAAAAAGTAGTCGTTTAACACGCGACTTGCTTATTTAAATAAAACATTAAGTATAGCAAAATCACTTCGTATCACTTAAGTAAGTAATTAAGTAAATGAGACCAGTTAAATGATTATTTCATTCGTTACCTTAGCGAGCTAGTATTTTTAACAATATCACTTAATAATAAAACCTCGATATGAGCGTTTTTCATTGAAGTACATCGTCTTTTAAAAAAAAGACATCATTCCTTACAGAATTTGCTCAAATCGAGGCACAAGGCGTACTTTGGAAGCAACCTTCGCTTTTAGCGAGACAGCCTCGAATTTCATAATACACTTCTGGACACATCTTTTGGCCCACCTTGTATTTTCAGTTTCGTTTGGTCCTAGCTAAAATTTTATATTAGGTCGAGCAAAAAGTTTTTATGCAGTTTTGAACCTGGCACATTCACAATTTCATTCAATAGTCTTTTTTTGAATTTCGAACACAGAATTTAAAGAAACAAAAGACATTTTGGAGCCTGTTTGTTGATATCAAACAATCGAATACTAAGAAAACTTGGTTTTATTGGTTTACTTGGATTTAATTCTTGAAAAAGTGATTGATATCTTTGGTTTTGCAACAAACACTACTTATTCTTAACATTAAGGTGAGGTTCTATCAATAATCTATGGATACTTCACCTGAAGTCGCCGCCCAAGCTGTGGCACTTATTCAGGCCGGACACAGCCAAAGAAACGTGAGTGCTCAACTTAATTTAAGTCGATCTGCGGTCCGAAATGTTTATCGGAGGTACCTAGAGACTGGCGGCTTTGTTCGTCGCCAAGGAAGGCCACGATCTCGGATCACAACTGAAAGGCAGGATCGATTCATCGTGACGACCAGCTTGAGAAATCGTCACCTTACCTCCATTGAGATACAAAACCAACTTCGCGACTTCCACGGAGTATCTGTGAGCGCTCGAACTGTTCGGAGAAGGTTAAAAGAACGCGATATGGTACCACACAAGCCAGCTAATGGCCCCAAACTAACGCGAGCCCACCGAACAGCGCGCCTTCATTTCGCACGCAGTCATTTAAATTGGACACAGCAAGATTGGAGCCGTGTACTCTTTTCTGATGAGTCTAAAATTGTGTTACATGGCAATGATGGAAGGAAGAAGGTCTACCGACGTAAGGGAGAGCGTTTCGCACAATGCTGCTTTGAAGAGAGGGTTGCTTATGGCAGTGGCTCATGGACTGTCTGGGGCGATATATCCGCGAGCGGCAAAACTCAACTTGAGGTTGTTACAGGACCACGGCTGCCAACATTAAATGCTGAAAGGTACATTCGTGAGTGCTTAGAACCTCACGTGATACCATACGCGGACTATGTGGGCCCAAATTTCCTTTTTATGCATGATAATGCAAGAGCCCATGCGGCCGGCATCGTCAGGGAATATCTTCGGGATGTGAACATCACAGTTATGGACTGGCCAGCCAGAAGCCCAGACATGAACCCCATTGAGCACATGTGGGACGAGCTAAAAAGACGTGTTAGGGCTCGTCAGCCAGTTGCCCAGACGATGCAGGAGTTGAAAACTGCCATAGAAGAGGAATGGGAGATGATCCCTCAAAATTTCATAGAGCGGTTGATAAACTCTATGCCTAATCGTATGAGAGCTGTGGTAGATGCCCATGGAGGCAACACGCGTTATTGAATTAAACGTTTGGTTGATAAAACATGTTTTTTATTCAAAAATCAATTGCCTTTAACAAGGCGCATATCCGACTTGTTAGGCGTAGCTCCATGTCGTATGGTATTCTGAATTCAAATTTAAAACAATACGATCGAAAAAGATGGTAAAATGTATCAGGTTTAAAACTGCATCAACAGTTTTTGTTCAATCTAGCAATCATATTTCGGTAGGGGCCATCGAAACCTAAACTCTAAGGTGGGCCAATAGATGTGTCCAGAAGTGTATAATACTAAATTCAATAATGTTTGTTACTAGGGCATCGTGTCTCATAATTGGGGTTCCACCAATGTCGGAAATCGTCATAAATTGTTGTTTTTTGAAGCATTTTCTTGTCGTGAAGAGCTTCACAGACAGCACACACGTTCTCAGCGGCTTGAGGGTTATGATAGGTGTAGTGGATCTTCCACCTAAAGTACTGACTGTATTCTTTTGGGGAGTGCATCAGTCTGTTCATCATGGCTGCTAGTTCTACAACGTGCTGCTTTCTGCCATCGATGTAGGACCCCGGTGGAAGAAATCTGTAAAGAGAATTGCCATTTTAATTTGGAATTATAGTTTACGACCATATCCCAAAAACCACGGTACCATTTTTCCGAAAAGTTCTTGGCGAAGGAGGAGGAGGAACTCGTGGCTACTTAGCCACGAGTTCCTCCATAGCCATAACAGCCGTACGGGTCGATCTATCAGGTTAAACTACGCTTGCGGGGGTTGTTCTGTGAATGGGTGACCATCTTTACATACCGAAACTCCTCCGTGCCTCGGACAGCACGTTAAGCCGTTTGTCCCGGCTGTCATTCGTGGATCTTTGACAGACGTTACGGGTCGTCAGAAGCCCAAAAGTCTGACAACCAATCTTACCAAGGGGTATCGTTAATACGATAACCCAATTACTGGGTAATCCCAGTAATTGGGTTGTGGAGGTCAGATAGGCATTCGCTCCATATAAAATACTAGTATTCAGCTGCATCCGGTTAGACTGGAAGCCGATCCCAACATAGTTGGGAAAAGGCTAGGCAGTTTGATTGGGAACTTACTACCGGGATCGGGTCTACCTGTGTGCCAAATTTCATCCAAATCCTTCAAGACGTTTTAGCGTGAAACCGTCAATCAAACTAGGTCTATACAGGGTGTAAGGTAAACAGTGGCAATATTTTAAGGGGTCATTGTACTCATCATTATGAACAACTTTTACTATGGGACCAAAACTGAAATCGCGAAAAATGTCAGCTGTTCAGTACATTTATGTTCGCATGATTCGTCAAAATGTAGGGAACAGGCGATTTTTTTTTTCGCGATTTCAGGTTTGGTCCCATAGTAAAAGTTGTTCATAATGATCAGTACAATCTCCCACTTACACCCTGTATAGTTAGTAGGATATAGTAATTTAGTATGGATATTTCTGATGACAACCAACTAGTTGCAAGTTGCAGATTGAAAGATACCTTTAGCCAGACTAAATTGACAAACGGCGCGGCGCATCAAACACTTCAACTTTGTCTCAAGAGAGGTCTAAAGGCGCTCCGCAACGGGCTATACTTTCCCGGCAATGTGTGGCTGTACTTTTGGCAACTATTGCTCGGCCATCTCGAAAACATTTTATTACAGCTTAAGGCTGAGCAATCTATGGCTGGGCCATGTATTGCAATATATCTGCAACTAGCTTTAGCCCGCGGTTTCCCGGAACCTACTATCAGGATAAAATGTATCCAGGGCAACAGGGGTGTAACTATCTGTGTGCCAAATTTCATCCAAATCCGCACGGCCGTTTTTTGCGTGATTGAGCAACAAACATCCAAAACATACAAACATACAAACTAGCACATCTATAATATTACTAGCTGCGCCCCGCGGTTTCACCCGCGTAGACCGGAATAAAAAGTAGCCTATGTGTTATAAACTATCTATACACCAAATTTCATCCAAATTGGTCCAGCCGTTTGAGCGTGAAGAAGTAACGAAAAAAAAAAAAAAAACTCGAAAACTACAAAAAACATGGGGGTTAAATCGATAGGTATGCTACTCTGCTATCAGCTCACACTGGCTTGACACCTTAAAATAAACACCCTGTATACTGCTAAAGTGTTGCCTGAATAGAAGCACCTTAAAGGCGGTTACAACTTTACATCAAGTAGGCTGTCGGTTTGTTTGCCAACCGCATAGTAATTCAATATGGCCGTTCATAACGGTGCAGTGGTCACTTGAAGATAAATAGGGACTATTATGATGGGCTGTGTTAATAAACGACTAACTCATTTGACATTGCTTAATTGAAACCCTCATTAGTTGCATCCCGTCTTTTAATTGGACGATACATTCAATTAATACGTTCAGCAATATTTTAAACACAACCGGACTTTCCACAGACAGAGAGGAGTTTTCTAATGATTTGGCTTACTTATACAGGGTGTAAGTGGCAATCTTTTAAGGGGTCATTGTACCCGTCGTTTGTTTTCATACACGTGGCGTTGCTGTCCTGTTGGCGAGCGTTCGCGATATAGACGCCGCACAATGGATCGAAACTGCTATATGAGGGACATTGGGATTTTTTTTATAAATTCCATTTTAAAAAGTAACTAAAGAAGGATCTGTCATTTTGATGAGTAATTGTTAAGAAACTTTTTTCTCTAAAACTGATAGTTTGCCTGGAAAAAAATATTTTAAATTTTTGTTGTATGGAATGAAACAGAAACTTCGAAAAATTTGGCAAGACTTAACAATTCTTGCTTTAAAACTACTTTATTCTTATTCTTTGGCTTGTTGGCTATAATTCTACGCTATCAACCCGCGCCCATAGTTGCCCGTTCAAGAGATATGAGGTTCAGTAAAATGAAAAAAAAAGTGAGTAAAAGGTACTTTTTATAATAATATCATAGGTAAAATACTTATAATTAAGGAATAGTAAAAAACATATTTAACGAAAAAAGTACAAAAAAATATATTTTCAAAAATAAAGCAAATAATCAATTTAAACACAATTAAAACATTAATGAGGTGGAGAGGTACTCATTTGTTTTTTTTTTTAATTTTGTTTAAATTTATTATTTGCTTTAATTTTGAAAATATATTTGTTTGTACTTTTTTCTATAAATACTTATATGTTTTGAAATTATTAATATTCCTTAATTATAAGTATTTTAACTGTATGAGGTAATAGGAGTACCTCGCGCAGTAACAAACCCGAAGAGATAAGCACATCCTCATACGTATCACGAGATGTTTTATAAATGCTAACAAAATATATTTTTTGTGACTGTTATCTCATGATAACATTATATTTGTAACCAAAATTTTAATTATCTAAATACTATGCGAAGTTTCACGAATGCTCAACAAACAAAATATGGTTGCTGCTATAGGAATTCATATTTTGTCATGAAAAGCATGTAATGAAATAATATTGCCTGATGAAGTTATAAACTACATAGAACTGAGCAGCTCAATTTACGCACCTTGCATAATCAGCTCCACCATATACAATAGGTACGACATCGTTCTGTAGCGCCGTCAACAGCTTCTCAGTCACGTAGTCCTCGTCGAAAGAGTTCTCCATCGACATGTAAAAGAAGTAGTCGTTCTTCAACAAGGTTTGGCAGTTTGAAGCAACGTTTTTAGAGCACTGCAAGGTACCACACTTCCCATAAATATCTACCGTAAAACCATACTGTTTTAACGCATTCTTCAATGCTTTCACATAACCTTGTCTGCCACTTCTGGTCTTACAGTTGGACACAAACCAAGCTGCTGCTTTAGTTCTATTCTGTATTCTATTTCTATCAACAAAGTCATCAACAACTGTTGCCGAGACGTCTTCTTTCCATCGCATTTTTCGTTTTGGACCCACGATTTCACCTTTTTTATCCCGAATCAGTATGTAAGGGAACGGTATATCTGAATCAAGTTTATAAGTCGACGTCCAATTGAAAAATCCGTCGAATTGAGCCGCACATACAGGATAGTTATCAGCCGATTCCAAATTGAAGAATATGTACTGTTGATGGCGAGATCTAGCGCTGGGCAAGTCAGATGCCTTCATATTTCGTCCGTTAAATGCTATAGCATCGAACTTCGTTAGGTCACCGCCGAAGAACTTTCGGTTCGTGGTGACGTAGCATTTGATCACCGAACAGTTGTTCTCGAGGAACGCTCTTTGTCCCTTGCCGAGGTAGTAGAAGGGAGCGTAGTCACTCCGCGTCCAGAGTAAGATATATTTGAAGTCTTTCGGGAGCGTAGTCGTCTTTCTGTAGACATCCTTATATCTGTAGTCCCGTCCGACATTTTCAAGTGCCTCTTGGATTAGACTTTCAGTGACGGCAGGCTGATCTGGCCTTGAAGCAAGTTGTACCCAGAAGAGGGAGAAGGCGAAGCTCGTGCAGCTGACTAGAAAGAAGAACTTGATAGATCGCATTTGTCTTAGGAACTGTAGGAGGCAGCAGTGGCAGGTGGCCTGAGTACGTAGAGACATCTCAGTGGCTTCATATTCGGGCACCCCGACCTCACTGTATGTGCGGCGTCTGATTGCATTTGTGAGTTTATAATGTGCCAATCTCCAAATCTTCGATACCTGTAATGAAAAATTAAGCATTTAAATATCTTTGTTCATATACAGTATGGGGACGACATCTGTGAAATAAATTAGACTACATACTCGTTATCGCCTTTTCTGACGAAAACACAAAAAATTAACGAAATCGGTCCAGTAATTAGGTCAAAAAGTAGAGTTTTCATTTTCAACAAATTTAAACACTCTGTAGAATTGGATCACTAGGACAATGATTCAATGAAATTGAACCCTTTAAAAAATGCGACGTTGCCACGCAGTGCAAACTATCACGACGCTGATACGTACCTATTCTATTTATTTGCCTAAATGTAAAATCGGTACACCTGAACGACAGGCTGGATGTTAATGTTACAAATTTAATGTATATTAGGCATCAAAAAGTAGGTTTGAAGCTTAGGTACCTACTCAAATAAGAACTAACTAAGAAATCAATTTTAACCGACGAAAAAAAAGGAGGAGGTTTTCAAGTTTTGTGTAAATTAGCTGAAATATGACGATGATTGTTGAAGATGTCGGAAAAAATCATGCCGACTGGGAGCTTTACTAGCGTGCGCCGCGTAAACCAAGTTATATGAAACAACTTACTACCTCCATAATATTATTATACACACATCAAAAGTGTCTAGGGATCAAGCATTTTTATGCGGATTTCTTGAGATTGAGATGTGGCTTTGTAATAAATTTATGATTTTATAAATTTATATGGATCCTTTTTGGTGCATTTCATAATTTGAATCAGGAACTGTGAATCAAATTCGAGTAAAAGATGAAAATCAGCTGTCAATATTTTCCCTATAAAAACATACAACGCATTGAAGACATTATTAGTGCTACTGTTTCCCTACTACTGATTAAAACCAACGTTATTATGGAGCGGCGACGTCATTTAAGCAGGGAAGAAATGCTCAGAGCCGTGGGAATGATAGAAGCTGGTTCCCGGCAACGTACTGTGGCTTTAGCTCTGAATACAAGTCAGAGTGTTATCAGTCGACTTTGGACACGTTACCGAAGCACTGGTACCGTGGCTGAGCGCCATGGAGGACGGTATCGCTGCACCACACGGAGACAAGACCGATACATTCAAATCTTAACTCGAAGAGCTCCAACTATAACCGCCATGATGTTAGCCGTGAGGCTTCATCACTCTTCAGGGAACTTAATTAGCGACCAAACAGTCAGAAACCGCTTGCATGAAGTGAACCTTCATTCCCGAAGCTACGGGTACCACCTATAGCAATGCACAATCGTAGGATTCGATATCAATGGGCTCTTGAACACAGAAATTGGGCAGAAGAACAATGGCGTTTCGTGTGCTTTTCTGATGAGTCTCGTTTTGGTATGAGACCGGATACAAGACGTATACGACACTGGAGAACCCCTGGACGCCAACAGCGATTAAAATCCTGCCAGGAAGTCCATCCTTATAGTGGTGGAACCATCATGGTATGGGCGGGTATTTGGATCGGCGGAAGAACTGAGTTGATTTGGATCAGAGGCAACCTCAACGCTCAAATTTATGCTGAGACGATTGTATCAGACGTCATCGTTCCTCTACAAGTGCAAATCGGTCCCTTATTTCAGTTAATGCATGATAATGCACGACCGCACACCGCAAGAGTTGTAAGACAGACTCTCGCCGCAGCTAACATCAATGTCCTGCCCTGGCCTGCTCAGTCGCCAGACTTGAACCCGATTGAGCATGCATGGGATATGCTACAGAGAAGAGCTCTGCCGAATATGGAGGGTATCCAGTCGCAAGAAGACCTTTTTTTGTTGTTGCAACGAACATGGGCGGCCATTCCACAGCGTGATTTGGATGAACTCATTTTGAGTATGCCAAACCGATGTTCTTGTGTTGTTAGTGTTCGCGGTAGAAACACGGATTATTAATTGTTTAAGTTACCCAATAAAATTTTAAAGAAAACTGTTATTTCAGTCTTTTTTTCGAACTTTAATGTTAGTGGTTCAAATGTCAAAAATCCCTTTATTAGGAAAATGGCAAATTTCTTTATTAATGCAAAGGTGACTTGGTTTATCGTTACTGTGACAAACGAAAACACTTTATTTGATGAATCCTTAAAGAAAATTTTAATTAATATCAATCAGGAGAAAAGTTATTGCAAAAATATATGTTGATCCCTAGACACTTTTGATGTGTGTAGTTTGTTTGTTTATGTTTAATCTTTACTTTTTTAAACCTTTGCAGGATTGGAAATAAAATACATTAAAAATACTCCAAGTAGGATAAACATCAGTTACATTTTAATCTAATCCACATGCTTGACGCAACAGGCTGACACGACACTACGACAGAAAAAAAGTTAATATTGCCCGTGTAATAAAGCTGAAGAGTTTGTTTTTTTTGTTTGTATGTTTGAACGCGCTAATCTCTGGAACTACCAATCGGATTTGAAAAGTTCTTATTGTATTTGATAGCCCAATTCTTGAGGAAGGCTATAAATGTTTTTTATTTAACATCACGCTAGAACCCTTAGGAGCCGAGCAAAAAGAAAAAAAAGTCAGATAGAACGCTAAGCGAAAACGAAGTAATAGCGCAGGCAGGACGATGCGATGCGACGGGGTGGGTTAGGAGAACAAGAAATTTCACGCGGACAAAGTCGCTGGCAGAAGCCAGTCAATTTGAATGGTGATGTGCTGTTTCTTTTGGAAATGTTTTGTTATATAGACTTATCAATCACCTCTTAACGTGGCTCAGTGAATGGAAAACTTTGTATCTGCATATGTTAATTAAGCCCGGCCATGTGTTCATGCACATGTTATAATGAAACACTTCAAAATATATTATTGAAAATATATTGTTCGCAAAATTAGATAACATTATTGTGCGATCCTTTAGGAACCGGACGTGTTGATATGATGCTAGTTTGTTAATTTCCTGTGAATTGTGATAACAATTGGCAGCCACTCGCATCTCAGTGACATAAGGACTTATGTGTCACGACTCACGAGACAGATAAGACCTTTAGCCGACGGCGACGTTCGCACGGACGCAAAAATATCACTGCGGGATTTTATCGCGCATTGGATTTTGAACTCTTGCTGTTCAGGCGAGCATTGAGAATTGAACAACAACAGAGTGCGTTCTAGTGCGTCGAAAAAACACACTGTTGGATTTTCAACTCTCGGTGCTAAGCAGAGCGTTGAAAATCTAGTGCGTGAAACAAAATAGCCGCGATATTTTTACGTCCGTGCGAAGTCGACTAAGACCTTAAGGCCTCTGCCTCGAATTTCGAGGGCAGCGGGGCGGCGGCGACGGCGCACGGTGGGCTGAAAAACGGCTTTCATAGACTTAGGCATTTTATTTTGCAAGTGCCAGTTTTTGTGCTGGATATCACTTCTATTTGTTATAACAATATACAAAAATGACACCAGAATTGATTCTGCACAAAAACGAAGGAATTATAATTTTTTTACGAAAATTTTGTATGGAGCTAGTATGAAAAATCGAAATATCTCTGAAACGGCAGCGATAACCGTAATATCCTTATAAGAGGTTTTAGTACTAATTATTTATGATTTTTTGACATACGTTACATAATGGTTGTAGATGCCTTTTTTTTAAAAAAAAAATCGTCAAAATATTTTTATTTATTTTTACATATTTAAACGTTCCTTTTAGTGTTTAAGTTGAAGAATTCAGAGCTTTAACAACTCTTATCATAAAATAGCATCACCCCTATAGACCTGAAGGACTATACAGAGGTGTGTAGTGTCTTGTTGATCTTGTAAGATTTCCAACAATACCAAATAGTTGAATATCAGTGTCAAAGTGCCCGTGCTGTCGCTTCTTTTAGAAAGATAGGGGAATGAAATTGTTAATTGATCATACCCTAAAAGTATGATTACAACATAACCGGACACATAATAATATCGACACAAAAGGAATTTTAAAACCTTGCATACGTTCAAAATACAAAATAACATATTGTGTAGTCATCTAATGAGTCTGATGACAAGTAATTAAGTAATTAGAATGATGGTTGTAGTCTTCTGATTCTAATGAGCCTATTAAGTGATTAAATGATTTGAAATATCTCGCAACAATACCAACTAAGAACTGCATTCACCTTTTTATAATTAGTGAGCTAATGTGATTTGCTAATGTTGATTAGGTCTACTATGAGTTCTACGAAATGTTTTTGACGATTATGAATTTTTATTATCATATCTTTTATAACTTTAATGAGGGTAGTTAACTAATTATTGACTTTATACAATAAAAGGGCTATAATTTTGTTCCATAATTTAGAGTGTTCACAACCGTGTAACTGCTAACACTAAAACTATTTGCTTTGCGACTACAAAATCTTAGAATGGAAAGTTTAATCACCAACTTAGATTTGTTTGTTCTTCTAAAAAGTGAGTGTCCTTCATTTAATCATGAAGTATTGTTTAGTGCAATTGTGTCCCGCATAGGCGATTGCCTTTCTGCCGAAGATCAAGTAACTCTCAAAGAATTTTGCCGGAGATTCACGCGAGCTGCTTTAAACAGGTGGCAGAAATCTAAACGATTCTTTGATAAGTTTAGAAATACGTACGGAGAGTGGTTGCAAGCAAATATTGATTGGCCGAGTTGCGTGCAAACTTTAATAAATCAAGAACCAACTGTTGATGAGATACCAAGAGCACGCTCAGTCTCTCCAGAACCTTCGACATCATCGACTGTTGGAACAATGACAAAAAGGTCCCGAAAACCATTCAAAGATCTGGGAAGCAAACAGAAAAAGAGAAGATCTAGTGAGCACATAGGCGAGGATTCCTGTGAATTGGCATATGCAGCTGCAGCACGTTTAAAAGAAGAAGGTTATGAAGATATCGCATCTGTAATCAAATATATGATCAAAAATCCAGAAGCTCAAGCTTAAAATCAAGGAAAGCATTAAGAAAACAGTAATATTTACACCAGAGAAAGCACTTGGATTGCTTCTTTCACTTAAGCTTTCAAAGTGGCAATATATTACGTTGCGAGAGACTGCCATTCGGGAAGGTGCTAAGGATATTTTGTTGGAAATCTTACAAGATCAACAAGACACTACACACCTCTGTCTAGTCCTTCAGGTCTATAGGGGTGATGCTATTTTATGATAAGAGTTGTTAAAGCTCTGAATTCTTCAACTTAAACACTAAAAGGAACGTTTAAATATGTAAAAATAAATAAAAATATTTTGACGATTTTAAAAAAAAAAAGGCATCTACAACCATTATGTAACGTATGTCAAAAAATCATAAATAATTAGTACTATAACCCCCTATAAGGATATTACGGTTATCGCTGCCGTTTTAGAGATATTTCGATTTTTCATACTAGCTCCATACAAAATTTTCGTAAAAAAATTATAATTCCTTCGTTTTTGTGCAGAATCAATTCTGGTGTCATTTTTGTATATTGTTATAACTAATAGAAGTGATATCCGGCAAAAAAACTCGCACTTGCAAAATAAAATGCCTAAGTCTATGAAAGCCGATTTTCAGCCCACCGTGCGGCGGCGGCGGCGCGTCACGCATTGTCCCGCCCCGCTACAGCGCCGCTGTTTTGGAGGTCCGGTCCATTTGTTTTTACGCATAAAATCCTGCCGCTCCCGCTCCGCCGCCGCTGCCGCCCCGCTGCCCGCAAAATTCGAGGCAGAGGCCTTACACTTCTGTATGTATTCTACGTGTATGTCTATAACGGTTATTTTTTTTACCCGACTACGGCAAAGCCTAAAGAAGGGTTATGATTTTAGCAGGATATGTATGTATATAAGTATGTATTTACGTGTGTTCCACCGTAGCGCCTAAATTACTGAACCGATTTTAATGAATGAGGTATCAATAGATTCGTAATAATGGTCCGGGTGACATAGGCTACATAAATTCTCCCAAAATTTAATATGTGGACTTTACACGTAAATTTCTGACCATGAAAAAAAATAAATTGAGATAATAATGACATGTTTGGTATCAAAAGAAAGGTCTTGACGAGCACATTACAAATATGTATATATGTTATATTGTTTAAGTAAATAAATATGTTTAAATTGATAAAAATAAGTAAAAGTGGAGGTAAATAACATTAATTTAATTGGTTACAGACCGACCGCGGCGAGCGGGATTTTTCAGTAGTCGGGTTTTAGTTTTTGAACTTACTATCTTTTTATTTCTTAAGTACTAAAATTCCTCTGTCGGGCAATGTGTTATTGGGTTTTTTTTTAGTGCCCGGTTGATGGCAGTAGGCCTATTAACATGGCTGGCGAAATGTGGGATGTACTCTTGTATAGCTCATGGCTAAGGAGGAGCTCGTGGCTAAGTAATACCAGCCACAGGGGTCGATCCAGCAGGTCAAGCTGCGCTTGCCGGGGTTGGTCCGTGGATGGGTGACCATCTTTACATACCGAGACTCCTCCGTGTCTCGGAAATCCCGTTAAGCCGTTGGTCCCGGCTGTCATTCATGGATCTTTGACAGTCTTTAAGGGTCGTCAGAAGCCCGAAAGTCTGACAACCAGTCTTACCAAGGGGTATCGTATTTCCCAGTTACTGGGTTTGTAGGTCAGATAGGCAGTCGCTGCTTGTAAAATACTGGTATTCAGCTGCATCCGGTTAGACTGCAAGCCGACCCCATCATAGTTGGGAAAAGGCTAGGCATGATTGACTTTGATTTGATTGACTTTAGGTACACGTCTGCCTATTTTTTGGGGATTACCAGACGTGATGTTATGTAAGGAAGGAATTTGAAGGGGTCAACGTACTCTTGAATAGTATCTTATCTACTATCGGACCAATGCTGAAAAAGATCTAAGTATTCTTAAAGAATAAATTTTAGCATTTGTTTTACTTACAATTACATTTTGATTGGGTGAGTTAATTGAGTACTTACTTATTTTGTATGAAACGTGTTTTTTTTTCGATATTATTGCAGATTTGGTCCAATATTAGAAGTTGTTGGTATTCATTATTTACGGGAGACAATAAGAAAAGTGCTATTGGACACATTCTTAATTAAGACAATTTATTAGCATATTTATAAGGCTAGATTGTAATAAGATTAGGATCCATCCTCAATAGGATAAAAAAAAAAAATTATAATATTTTTTTGTCTTTCCCTTGTCCTAGGGCTCATATTGATCCCCCCCGGAGGGTTCCCGCATTGTCGAGGCGGGGGGGCTCAGTAGCCGTGGCTTGGTCACCCACGGTGAAGCGAAGAGGAACCCATGCGGGGGCCGCTCGTCAGGGCTTTTGCCGATAAGCCGACGACGTAGCGGCCAGCGGGTAGGTTGCGGTGGCCGTATGGGCGACACCGCAACTGAGGCGGGCCGCGGTGTCTTATGGGAGGCATCGCGGCTGAGGATTGGAGGCCGCGGCGGGAGAGGAGTGCCGGTATTGCGGTGCGCCGCTCTCCCTACCTTCCGCGGCCTTGACGGGGCCGCCACCGTTTGATGGCGGACGCGGTGGGGCCGCAGGGGAAGAGGAGTGTCGGTATGACGTCGGCCGCTCTCCCTATCCTCTGCGGCCGAAATGGCGGCGGAGCGCGCGCGGGAGGACGACCCTCACGCGGCGCCGCTCCGAAGGCGGAGGAGGGGTCGGAGCAGACGACTCCTCCCAGGTGGGGGCCAGCAGGCAACGGGTGTGGGGGCATCCTTGCCTGTATTGCACAGGCCCCCACCAGTGTCGGACGGGAATGGCCAGGTGTTCCCGGTCATTCCCGTAGCCCCCCATCCCGGGGGGCATGCGGGGCCCGCCAACTAGGCGGGCATGCGCCGGGAGGGTTGTGGAAGTAAAGGCTGAGCCGGTTTCCCATGGCCCTCCCATCACGGCGATGTGGGAACACTGCTGAGTTTTAGTGGGTATACTGTCATTCCGACAGGGAGTCCCACATACCCTGTCTCGTCCCCACGAGCGGGGATGCATAAAGCATTTCTCAGCGTCAAAAAAAAAAAAAAAAAAGGGCTCATATTGATGAGCCCTAGGACAAAAAAAAAAAGAAAATAATGAAAAAAAAAAAGTTACGGGAAAGTCCAGATTTGGGTGGTGGATAAGTCTGGTTCAGCCCTAAGATAACCTAACCAATCATGTGTTTTTACATTACGTACTCGAGTTAGACAAAAATTGGGCAACAGTGAAATAGTTTTGTGTTGCTTGAAACATGATACACACAGTGTGTCACGTGTGCAAGCAGTCATCATTCTCCTGTCAATTTATTTGGGGCTGGCACAACATGTCTTTTTCTTCCATACTTCTCTATTTTAGTCGTCATATTTCACACAGTCCATCGATCGTTTCTTTGGTCTTCCGCTTCCCCTACTCTTATAAAGCAAGCGGTGTTGCCAAAAATATGTTTCTCACAATATGTAGGTAACCTACCCATAATTTCAATATGGATGATGTAACCATTATTTTGATATAAGAGTGTTCATAAAGTTTTTTGCTCGTTCTTCTCCATAGGAACCTGGACCATTCCAAAGGCTGAAAGCTACATTAGGCCGCGACGCGACCTGCGATACATGAGCGATTAAAACAAATAAATGAATGCTCACGCATGGCTACACCGTACATCAAATATTACTATATTCCATTTGCAATAAGAGTAGACATTTCAACAAACCTTTTTTACAGTCCGATCAACCGATTTTGACTTCTATTACGTTGGTGTCATGACAAATGGAAGCTGCAGTAAACAGTTGGTATTGTAACTATTTTTTTGACTTTAATGCCATCCTTAAGCCTACGAAATAGAAGTCAAAATCGTTTGAACGGACTGTCAAAAAGGTTTGTTTAAATATCTAATCTTATTGCAAATGGAGTATAGCGATCTTTAACTTCTTGCGATAGGAACAACATTACTGTAATCACGGCTTCGGCTACATCAACATATCAGCGAAATCGCCTCATATACGCCGGATTTTCGCTTATAATCTAGCCATACAATGTTTATCTCGTTTCGCTCTTCCAGTCGCATCGCAAATCGCTGCCTACTGTAGCCACAGCCAAAGCGTCAAACTTCATGGACACTCTGTTCAAATCAAGGGGTCAGTCAGTCACGTAGAAGTTAACATGATGATGCATGGGTAACTGTAGCTTCCTTCAATCGACTGACCAAAAGTGCCTAACTATACCTACCTAATCGGTTTGCTTTGAGTTTGATTGAGTTATGTTTACAGCAACAAATCTTGCTCGTGCAACAATGTCGTTCAACTAAGTATTGTTTTGCAAAATCCAAGAAATGTTTGATTCATACTCATTAAGGTAACAACATCCTCGAGTTATAAATAGCGAAAACCATTGTTGTGTTTATTGTGTTACCTGCACTATTGTGCTATGTAAAGTCAGGGATATTACCTAATTGTTTACCAAATTGACTACGAACTTAAAATACCCATACACAATACGTGTCTATTCCCCTTTTATTTTAGATTTATAAAAAAACTTTTTTAAAAAAAAAATACAACCGACTTCCAAAAACAACACTACAAAGTGAAAAATAACTTTAATTTCGGAAGTCGGTGTCTTTAGTTTTGTATTTTCGTTTTTTGTCACCGACTTCCGAAATTAAAGTTATTTTTCACTTTGTAGTGTTGTTTTTGGAAGTCGGTTGTATTTTTTTGTAAAAAAGTTTTTATTTTTCACTTTTTAGTTGTGTACCTACCCCACACAAATTCTAATACCACTACCTGCAAAACAAACTAGAACATCATCCATATAAAAGTTAGGAAAAAATACGTATTATTAAAGCTAACTCAAAAACTACCAAAGCAAAGTTAATCATTTTATATGGGACCAACTGTGATGTATACCCTCTCGAATAAAACAAAAAAAAAATCCAAATCGGTCCCGCCATCTTCGAGTAATCGGGGAACATAAAAAGGTTCCGACGAATTGAGAACCTCCTCCTTTTTGAAGTCGGTTAAAAAAATGGCACTTGTCAGTAATCGAATCGGCCATAAATATCAGTATCTCAGTATTCATTCAAGAACCTCTTCGCTAAATTCTGAATTACACATACCTACAGAACCTTGTAGCGCTACAAGGTTTATGGTTCCTACGTCCGAAAGAAAATAATGACCGTCTGTCACAGCCGATTTGCTCCAAATCTACAGGACCGATTAAGGTGAAATTTGGTACATATATGAATTTCTATGACCCAAACACGAACGTGTAACGTAAATAAATGAATTTTGAATATGTGGGTCACTTTTGAGGGAAAAATTTGAAAATACCGTGTGACATATCAAATAAAAGTGCTATATATGTTTTTTTTTTTTATAATTTTAAAATAAATAGTTTATATGAAAATTAACCATTCCCCTTTTCCTCCGAAAATGCTGGGAATTTAAAAAAAAAAAATACTTTCTGTGAATAATAGATTAAGTACAGGAAAATTTATAAGAAGTCTATGATCTTAAAATAACATGGTAAATCATTCATTATTGTGCCTACAAACTTACATTTGCAGTTGGAATGTATGGAAGAACATCGTGTTTCAACTACAATGTTAAGTTTGTTCTTGAGAATAATTCATCCCAACTACGTAACCCTTTATTGTGCGTGGTTCGACACGTACTTGGCCGGTTTTTCAAATACATTTTCTATCAAGTGACATTTCACAAAACAATAGCACAAGTGTCAACGCCCGTCGTCAACGTCATTCCATCGTCAAAAGTTCCTTGTTTCAGTGTTTACTGGCTATAACCATAGGCAAATTGCAAATTGACGTACCTACAATGCGATTCAAATAAGAATAGGAACGTCAATGACCTCAATCTGTCAACTGCCACTTGGATAGTACGGGTTGCAATGAAACATTGTTGTTATCTTTGATTCTTTGATTATTTTATATCTTTGGTTGTTATCTTGTTGTTATCCGTTTGTTGTTTTCTGTTTTAACCGACTTCAAAAACGAGGAGGTTCTCAATTCGTCGGAACCTTTTTTTTTATGTATGTTCCCCGATTACTCGAAGATGGCTGGACCGATTTGGATTTTTTTTGTTTTATTCGATCACACTTAGTCCCATATAAAATTGATTAACTTTGCTTGGGTAGTTTTTGAGTTAGCTTCAATAATACGTATTTTTTCCCCACTTTTATATGGATGATGTTCTAGTTTGTTTTGCAGATAGTGGTATTAGAATTTGTGTGGGGTAGGTACACAACTAAAAAGTGAAAAATAAAAACTTTTTTACAAAAAAATACAACCGACTTCCAAAAACAACACTACAAAGTGAAAAATAACTTGAATTTCGGAAGTCGGTGGCAAAAAACGAAAATACATTTAACTAGACACCGACTTCCGAAATTAAAGTTATTTTTCACTTTGTAGTGTTGTTTTTGGAAGTCGGTTGTATTTTTTTGTAAAAAAGTTTTTTTGTTACCTATTATCTCACTGACTTTGCTCCAAAATGAGTAAGTAAATGAGTTCTTGTTTTGCTAAGACGTCACAATATGGCGCAAGGTCAATCCCCATTCTTAGTTGAATCTCATTGTACGTAGTGCCGATTTGATAAACAATAAACCCTACAATGTGCACTATTAGCCGACGTTCGCACGGACGTAAAAATATCGCGGCGGGATTTTATCGCGCACTGAATTTTTAACTCTCTGGTTGAGCCGAGCTTTGAGACAACAACAGAGGCGCGTCGAAAAAACACACATGACTGTTGGATTTTCAACTCTCGGCGCTAAGCAAAGCGTACCTACTAAAACTGGTGAAAATACACCTCTGCTTATATCATATCATATTATCTATGCCTTCGGGGTATTCAGACAGGTGAAGGGTGATTTTAAGAATATCCAGCAGTTACGACATTCTAACAATTAGGAATATGAACTTAGTCGGTTTTACATGTATTGACTTTTTCATTTATTTGTATTTACGTATTTTTACTTATTATGAAATCCTTTGAAACCACTTAGTAGATTTTACTTATACAAAGCAATTGTAATTTATGTGGATAAATATTTTAACCTGAAATAAAGTGGAAGAATCTTAGAGCTTAGATATTTTTACTTGTATATAACATATTATTACTTTTTTATCCTTACATATTTTTACATGCTGTAGATATTAGATATTTACTTGATTTTATTTGATACAAGCTGACCTGCCAGACGTTGTCCTGTCAGAAACGACTAGATTTTACAGAAAAAAAACATGTGGAAAAAAAGAGATTATTTTTAACAGGCTATCAAGAACCGAACTAGTTAGTTAGAGGACAACGACTCGTGAAAAGTTTGTTTCCCGTTGTCCCCGTTAGCCGAATGTACGTTATGGGGACAGCGGGAAATACATTTTATCACGTCCCGCTGTCCCCGTGAAGGGGATATGGCATACGGGGACAACGGGAATAAACCTAAAAAATATAGACTTGTAAATATCATACATACGTGTGTGGCTTTGGTCATAACGAAATTAGTTGTTCCCCGTGGCACTACGGCTTGGTACTAAAACGGTACTATCACAAAATTGACGAGGTTACGATAAAATAATGTTGAACTTTTTAGGGTTCCGTATTATTAATTCATGTTGACAAAATTATGCTTCCCGTTTTTAGTAAATGTTGCGTTTTTTTGCAGAGATCAAAAAAATAGCACCTTTTTTTTTTTTTTTTTTTTTGTGGATGGGAAATCATCAAATGACTTCTCCCGCTCTGGGCAGAGGCGGGAGGGCGTGTCAGACTTTTACTGACTAAAACCCACCCATGTTCCTTCAGCTGCCCGTGCCAGGGCCACGGTATCTCTTTCGAACTACCCGCGACCCCGGCGGCATCGGCCCAATTGACCCCGTCACTGCTGACATCTCTTTGAGGCGCGCGTGGAACACAACGCGCCGTCGACCCGGGCCTGGTCCTTACCGGACGGCGAGCTGCCCATTACTCGTCGTCCGCAAGCCCGCGCCTACGGTGGCCGGGAATCGGCAATCGATTCCCGCCGCCCAGGGCGTCTCCTACGGCGGCTAGGGGCGCGAGGGCGCGGCTGTTGCCTCTCCCTCACGCGTTCCGCTTCCTCCTTCGCGAGCATTACTGCTTCGCAGAAGGAGGTGACGGCTTCCCATGCACTCTCGCTCCGCACCATGGCCTGGACCAGGTTTGGACGCGAGAGATCGCCGCCGCCGATCGCCTCCGTGAGAACACGGCGGTGCTCCGCCCAAGCCGGGCAGACCTCCACTGTATGCTCCACCGTGTCCTCCGGGCGATCCACACAATGGTGACACCCGGGCGTTTCCTCCCGCCTTATCCGAAACAGGAACCTCCCGAAACAACCGTGTCCGGTGAGGACCTGCGTCAGGCGGAAGGTGAGGACGCCGTGGCGCCTCTCCAACCACTCCTCAAAGAGGGGACTTATCGCCGCAATTGTGGCGTGCCCAGCGCTGGGTTGCGACAATCGCACTCTCCATGCCGCCATGAGATCCCGCCGGAGCTCTGTCCGCTGTACCGTGATTTCTCGCGGCAGCGGAGTTACGCCCCGGCGTTTCACCTCCTCGCGCCACTCCCACACGTGCGCGAGGAATTTTGCCTCCAGATCCCATGGCGGTAATCCGGCAAGGAGGCACGCCGCCTCACAGGAGACCGTGCGGTATCCCCGGACTAGCCGGATGGCCATGACCCTCTGGGACGCGTTCAACCGGCGGGCTGGTCGCAGCCTCAGGGAACGCGCCCACACCGGTGCCCCGTAAAGGGCCATGGACCGCACGACCCCTGCGTAAAGCCTCCGGCAGGAGGCGTTTGGACCCCCCAGATTGGGCAGGAGCCGCTTCAAGGCAGCCCCGGCCCGCTCCAGTCTGGGAGCCAAACGTCGGAAGTGCTCCACGAAGTTCCACCGGCTGTCGAGGACGAGTCCCAGGTACTTCATCGTCGACTCAACCCCGATGTGAACCCCTCCTACCGTTATTTGGGAACCCGACGGTGGCGCGTTCCGAGGACCATGAAAACACATGACCTCGGACTTGTGCAGGGCCACCTCGAGTCCCAACTGCCGGATCCTCTCTACGATTGTCGCAACCCCGCGTGTCGCTAGTTCAGCCGCCGCCTGGTGCGACCTCCCCTGCGCCAGGACCAGCGTGTCGTCAGCGTAACATACAACGCTGACGCCGCTAGGGAGGTCGGCGCGCAGCACCCAGTCGTACCCGATGTCCCACAGATGTGGCCCCAGGACCGATCCCTGTGGGACACCGCACGACATCTCTCGCCGGTTCCACTCTCCCTGATGACCGGGGTAGATGACGGCCCTGTCCGTCAAATAGGCCTCGACCACTCGACGGAGGTGGGTTGGCACCCGGTGATACCGGAGTGCCTCCCTGATGCAACTCCAGGGCAGGGTATTGAAGGCGTTGGCAATGTCTAGAGACACCGCCAAGACGACCCCACCCCGGGCCACAGCATCCCCCGTCGTGAGGGCTCGCACGCGCATGATGGCGTCCACCGTAGAGCGCCCCCTGCGGAAGCCAAACTGGCTCTCCGCCAAATCCGGCCCCTCCTGCACCAGCCACCCGACGAGGCGGTCTGCAATGACTCTTTCAAAGAGCTTGCCCACCTCGTCGAGCAGCACGATGGGCCGGTAAGCGGACGGAGTCCGCAGGGCGCCCCGGCTTCTTAATGAGGACCAGTTTCCCTGTCTTCCAACGAAGTGGGAACTGGCCCCTCTCCAAGCATGCGCTTAGGAGCCCCCCTAGTCGAGGCCCGAGAGCCCCAAAGGCCAGAACCCAAGCTCTTCCTGGCAAGCCGTCGGGTCCTGGGGCGGTATTTTTGGCACTCAGCCTACGTACCGCCGCTCTCAGCTCTACCTCGGTCACTTCCGGGGCATCGTCGTCGTCGTCGGTGATGTGGTCCGCATCGGGCACCGCAGGAGGCGGAGCCATGGGCGGGGGAGTATGTTCCCCTCGCGAAGGGAACAGAGCGCTCACCACGTCCTCCACGAGCTGCGGCCGGAGACTCTGCGTCAGCGGGGGAGCCCATGGGCGGAGTTTATCCCGCACCATTTTGTAGGGGCGTCCCCACGGGTCTCTGTTCAGAGTCCCCAGCGACTCCTCGCGAGCCAGACCCCTGGCCCGCGAGATCTCCGCTCGGAGGGCGGTCTTCGCCGCTCTGTACCCCTCGTACAGCTCCGCCTGAATGGCTTCCGTATCCGGTGGGCGGATACGGAGCCTGCGGTGCCTGGTATACCGGTGCCGCGCAGCAACGCACGCCTCGCGCAGAGCCGTCAGCTCCGGCGACCACCAGTACACCTGGCGCCAAGCGCGTCCGGGCTGGACCCGGGGCATTGCCACGTCACATATTTCGGACATGGCCTCCCGGAACCACTCCGCCTCGTCGTTGATGTCAGCAGGCCTGTCCGGTGGTGACACCCAGGCCTGCACGATCGAGGCTTCCAGGAGGAGCTCCCGGTCCAGCTGCTTCAGCGCCCACCGCGGACCACTCGGGGCCTGTCGGACCGGCGCGCTCGAGGTCTGGGCGGAGACATCAAACCGAATGTACCGGTGATCGGAATAGGTCTCCACCCCCTCCATGACGCGCCAGTCAACAACATGCGGCAACAGAGCGGGGCTGGCAAACGAGATGTCCACCACTGATTCGCCCCGCATCCGCACACATGTGGGGACAGAACCCCGGTTTAGGACGACCAGGCCTGTCTCCAGAGCCCAGTCCTCCACCATCCTGCCCCGTGTGTCCGTATACCGGGAACCCCAAGCCATATTCTTGGCGTTGAAGTCCCCGAGGACGAGCACGGGAAGGGAACGGAACCCGACAACGACGGTTTTCAACTCCGCAAGGGAGTTGTGGAACTCGGCGAGAGTTCGGTTCGGGGAGAAGTATACCCCTACCACGACAATCTCCCCGAACCGTGCTGCAACGCAACCCTGTCCTCTCTTAACAGCTTCGAGGGACAGAGTACCGGCGGCGGCCGACGAAATGAGGGTCACTGAGCCGCTCAGGTCCTCCACCCAGTAATCACTGGGCGGGACAAAGTACGGCTCAGCGACCACGGCGATGTTAATCGACCACTGCGCCATGCTCTGGAGCAACAGATCCTGAGCTGAGGCGCAGTGGTTGATGTTCGCCTGGAGGAGGCGTAATGGAGCCATTACTGACATTCCATTTCACCCCCTCCCTGAGCCCCCTGTGTGGGTCCTGCCGCAGTGGGTACGGCGACGACGGCAGTGGAGGCGGCAACGGCGACGGCTGTGGCGGCGGCCGCGGCAGTGACGGCGGTGGTAGAGGGCTTGCCCCTGCTCCGGGCTTTAGTGGATGGACCACAGCCCTTGCTTCCAGCCCGGTGATCGGCCGGCTTGCCAGCAGCCGCACATAAATAGCAGTGCGGCGTGGCATTGCACGAGCCGGCCTTGTGACCGGGCTGACCACAACGGAAGCAATGACTGCTGCGGTCCACCTCCGAGGTGCATTTAACTCCGACGTGGTTGCCCACTTGGCAACGGAAGCACCTCAGAGGTCTGGGTTCCAGCAATTTCACCCGCGTGGAATCCCAGCCCACCCGGAACCTTCGGCCCTCCCCAGCTATCTTTTGGGCCGCCGACACGGGGCAGCTCACCGTAACGGCTCGCATCCCCGTGGAGTCAAGACGGAAGGTGCCTACCCTCACCTGTTCGAAGGCGCACCCCCCAGTCTTGACCACGGCGGCCACCACCTCTCCCTCCGTCACTGAGTCATCCAGACCCAGGATGCGCATGTCAGCGCACTTGGCGGGTCTGGACACTCGGGCCACGTCCACATCTAAGGACGCCCTGAGCCTTTCGGCCAGAGCGTCAGCGGTCGGGCCACTGGCCGCACCGGGGATCTCCAGCATCCGAGCCCCAGTCGCAGTGACCTTTACCCGGATGCCATCTACAACCCCGAGCTCCTCAAGGTTCACCGTCGCCCTCGCCTTGGTGAGCACGTCGCGGTAGGACACTCCCTTCTTCTCCGCTTCCGGCTGTAGTGTGATCACTACAGCTGCGGACTTCGGGGCATGTAACCTCGCCGCGACGTTTCGCTCTTTGCGCCGCCGCCGCCTCTCTTTTCGTTTGGCCGCCCTTGCTGCCTTACCCGCCTTCCTCTTCTCCCCGGCTACCTGCCATTCGGCGTCAGCCGGAAGAGATTTAGGAGGCGGGGGCAGCCGCGTCGCCGCCACGGCCACGGCTGGGGCATTTGCAGGTGCCTTTTTGGGCACAGTTACGCTCTTCGCTGGCCCCGCCGATCCTGGTTTGGCCGTGGCAGCCATGGTGGCATACGAAGCCGCCTTTGGCTGGCCCGAGGCCGGCCGGCTCGCCGCTAGCGGGGGCCGCAGGACAATGCCCTCCAGGACGGAGAAACGCCTGTTGAGGGCAGCCAGTTCATTCCGCACCAGGGCCAGAACCCGGTCCTCAGCAGGCTCGGGCCCACCCTGCCCCTGCTGCAACCCGCCCTGTGAACCATCCCGGGGGCCGGCTCCTCGGAGCCCGGCCAGGTCCGCTCGGAGCTTCTCGTTCTCCTTTCGGAGAAGCTCCATGGCGGCTGTCAAGCGGGCGACCTCCGCCCGCATCTCGGACATGCCGTCCGTCGGAGGCCCCTGTAGCAATGCCTCCGCTGCCGCCATGATGGAAGCCTTGGCTGCGGGTATGGCCTTGTCTTTAGAGGACTGAGTCCTCTTCAAGGCCACACCCTCGATTGCCGCCACCACGACCTCCTCGAACCTGGCCGCTCGCATTATATTGGAGCCGCCCTCGGCGTCCGACTCACCGCCAGACGACTCCATTGCGACCCTCTCGGCCGGCTCGGCTGAGCTGGCTCTGCTCAGCTCGCTGTCCTCCTGCGTGGGGACTACCCGACCCTTGCCCCCTTTTTTCCGGGTCCAGCCTTGGCCCCGGCGAGCAAGTTTCCTACGGGCCGAGCTCACCCCACCGTCCGAGGAAGACCCCTGGCCATCCCCCGGATTTTTGTTCCGCTTCAGGAAAGGGTTCTTCCCTTTCCCCCCAGCGGCCCCCACCACTACGACCTCCGGGCTCTTAAATGGGCCCGTCGCGCCCTTCGCACCAAATGCGGCATCGGACTCCGACGCCGCATCACTCCCCTCCTCTCCTCGTCCTTTATTTTTGTGTGTATCCATATTTGATCCCACGAGTAAAAACTTTGTGTACCTGCTCAAAATGCGTGGTTCGCACTAATGACTAATTTAGCTACCCATTAGTCAAGCTACCAACCTCCCTCACGGTGCGCCGCCGCTTGGAGGTTTGGGGTAATTTTTTATAGAGGTTTTCTTCCTCGCGGTCCGGGCGATTAAGCCAAGACCCTCGACCCCCGGCAAAGGTCAGAGACATGACCTGACAATCTTCGGGGCTACGAGACTAACGGTGGCAGAAGGAAATGACTTCCTCCTGCCTGCCCGGCGGCAGGGTTAGTGCACACCGAGCCCGCTCTTACTCCGCCGCTGTGCGTCTCTGCTTAAGCAGAGGGACACACGTTGGAGCGTACCTCCGACAGGATATTGGCATACGGACAACGGGACCCCTTAGGCATATAGCGCCTAATGGGGAGCCATTGCCCGTACCCCAGGGTGCACCGTCCCGGAGACTGGCCTTCCCCCCGGACGTATCCGTAAGGGAACTCCAGCCCCCGGGCACTCGGGGAGGTTTCCTGTCCACGCACCCCAAAAAAAAATAAAAAATAATAAAATAATAATAATATATAATAAAAAAATAGCACCTGAGGACATGAGCTGTTCACTGAATACACAAAGTGATAAAAGAATGTTGGATGCGTAAGCTTTTTATAATAATAATGACCGTACTAGTCAATCTGCCTAGCCTTTTCCCAACTATGTTGGGGTCGGCTTCCAGTCTAACCGGATACAGCTGAATACCATTATTTTACATGGAGCGACTGCCTATCTGACCTCCACAACTCATTAACTGGGTAATACGATACCCCTTGGTAAGACTGATTGTCAAACTTTCGGGCTTCTGACGACCCGTAACGACTGTCAAAGATCCACGAATGACAGCCGGGACCAACGGCTTAACGTGCTTTCCGAGGCACGGAGGAGTCTCGGTATGTAAAGATGGTCAACCATCCACGGACCTACCCCGGCAAGCGTAGCTTAACCTGATGGATCGACCCGTGCGGCTGTTATTACTTAGCCACGAGCTCCTCTTACTGACCGTACTAGTACTGTGTAATTATAATTTCTTACTTCATATACACACATTATCACACATACATATAGGTACTATTAATAACACTAACATCATTTAAGCACAATCAGTTAATAACCATTAACAACTTATGGACTCCAGGTCTGAAATAAAGGTTTTTTTTTTATATAATATGTATACCAAAACTATCTTTATTTTTAAGGTTCCGTACCTCAAAAGGAAAAACAGAACCCTTATAGGACCACTTCGTTGTCCGTCTGTCTGTCAAGACCCTTATTCTCAGGAAGGGTTCCCCCTTCATTGTGCGTGGTCCGACACGCACTTGGCCAGTTTTTACAGATGTTCACACAACCCACCGCTGTACGACACATCAAATGATCTTCAATTAATAATGTAATGATGATATTAATTGGTAATTGCTAGATTTTTAAATTTTATGCAGTTTTGCAAAAAGTCATCTAATATTTTTATTCTGGTTATACGAAGTGAGTTATCATAACCCAGTAGAAGCGAAAGGCTGTTTTGGTGTAGAAGGACGAAGCATAATTAATTGACTTCTAGAATATTTTTATAAAAGACTTCAAGAAATATGCAATCATAATAAGGCATGGCATCGGATGTATTGAGCAATGTTCACATTGTATCAGAAGAAAGATAATGAGTACTTCCAAATATAGATTAGCCTGCAATAAGTGTAACCTGATACTTTATCTTGATTCTGAGCCTAAATTAACATTAACAATATTAATTAAAATTGCAATTGCATGTGACGCATATCTTCCCCAAAACTTGCTTTTTACATTGCTTATTTTTTTTTTTGTCCTTTGCGTCATGTTTACCGTAAATAAACGTATTTTCTTTCTTTCTTTAAATTAAACCTAGACTTAATAAAACTGCAACCTATATATCATAACTTCTGGATTTAACGAATCATGTGCATAAATGGATTGTCCGTCTTTCTCTCAAAAGCGAAGTTAAAAATGACATGTTTAATGACTGGTGAAAAGCAGCTATAAGAGTGATGGAAGCAGCTGCAGCACGGGAACGAGATGGAGCTATTGCAGAAGGGCGAGTAAAAAACGGTATTGCTTGCATAGATGTCATTGCAGAATTTGCTGATGGTGTCTGAAGTAAATGTTCCTTCAACACCTACCGCAATAGTTGGAAAAAGGTTCGCTGAGGTTTTATTCATCATTCGGGGTGAAGAACAAATATTTCTGTATATGTGCGCGAGCTGAAAGTAGAAGTATCAGTCCACGCGACCATGTATGATATAAAAATTATAAGTAGCGATACTCCTACGGATATGGAGTCTGAAATATTGTTAGAAGGATTTAAACAGGCTTATACCCATGCATAACCGGTAGGTAGGAATGTAGGTCCGTAAGGCGGAAGAGGTGACTCAAGCACGTATAAAAAAGATTTGGAAGGTCCCAATTGCACCGTAAAAAAAGTAGAATACAAAAATTACATTTTCAGAAACATATGCAAAAAGCTAAAGAACATAACTAAGGAAACAAAATATTCTTCCAATTTAAGAGAAAAAATAAATACTACTCAAAGAATCCTAGCTATCTGTAAAGGCATTTGCTCATCCATAACTGGACACATTTCTAAAGACGCAAACTTCGACAGTAAAGTCTATGCACAAATATCATGAATTCTTACAATCATGCATTCGGAAACCGCGAAAACTGCCAACCATATTACTGATCTAGCCAAAACAACAGTGAAGATCTTATTTTAATTTTTAAGACGTGTGCTATAATGTCACAGAATTAAGTTTATAGTAAACACTGTAGCAGCTAAAGCTCGAAGCCTGATGCACAATAGTGATAGCAATAAAGTAGAATCTTTTAACAGCACTATTGCCAAATTTGTTGGCGGGAAACACATTAACTTTTCCTTACATTGGGGTTATGATTCATGATGCAACGCCGCTGTGGTATCATTTAACACAATGCGCCCTCTTACTACTTTACATAGAGCTATTTTGGAGAAAATTCCCAGGTCACTAGTGTCAACGAGAATGGATTTAAATACTTTAAAAAATCTAGGAAACTCTTTTTGAAAACCAAAGAATACGATAAAGGTTATGGTGAAAATTGCCAAAAGCTAGATTATAGTACAATCGGTGTACAGAGGACTTTTTGAAAATTTTAACGAGTGCAGAAGAATACAGAAGACAAGTAGAAAAAACCGGCCAAGTGCGAGTTGGACTCGCGCACGAAGGGTTCCGTACCATTATCTATAAAACGAGAGTAGAAAATCCAGTGCGCGATAAAATTCCGCCGCGATATTTTTACGTCCGTGTGAACGTCGGCTTACTACTGAACCAGTGGGCGCAACCCCCATCGCAAACTTGGCTCGCACATGTATATAGCAGTAGGTAAAATAGTGCGCACGGTTTCACATCAAGGTATAACTGTCCAGTATAAGGTGATCTCGTATTGTATAGGCTTTCCGTACAATGAGAGGTCTGATTATACTCCAAAATATAGCTTGAGGAGTAGCCGTTAGTAAGTACCTACACTGATTAAAATTTTATGTCGCAACAATTAAATGATTAATTGATTTGATTGGTTTATGATGATTGAATGTATACAGGGTTACTGGTAACTCGACGTATTCCTTGCAGGACGTCATAGTAGGGTTAAAATGCAGCAAATTAGGCCACCAAATGTTCTACCGAAATTCAGTAGTTTTTGAGTTAATTCGATTTTTAGCTTTTCTATGAAAAATCCCAGATTAAATCATTTGGAGCCAATTTAAAAATGATTTACGGCGCGACTGTACTGAAATTTAAGTTAACATCATAGCTGACGCCGTAGCAGATCCTTGTTAATAATTCAAAGTTCAAAAATGCCAAAAACTTTGGCAAATATCACTAAAGAAACATTTAGTTTTTTTGTGAATTTTGCTATTACTTCATACAAAATGTTGTCTAGTGAAAAAAAAAATTACTACGTCTGATGTACAAATTACTAGGAAAATATCCTTGCCTTATCAGCTATTCAGAAAGGTATGAAAGTTAATACAAAGTTAAGGACTACATTATGTGCGTCTCACAAAAAGGTGATTATTCGGAAAATCAATAAAACTATTTCGTGAATATTAGCATTATTTTTAATAATAAAATATCAGTTTAAAAACTTTTACTACACTTTCACACGTCTTGTTCGATGTGCTGCCCTCGGTTTCTAATACACGTTCTTATTCGCTTCCTCACTTCAGTTTTTGTGATTCTTGATGTGATTGTTGCCCTCATCTGGTCCGCTGCATCTCTTATTCTCTCCCTTAGTTCTTCAATTGAATTTACTGGGGTCACATAAACTAGGTCTTTCATATGACCCCAGACGTAAAAGTCTAGTGGCGTAAGATCAGGGCTACGTGCAGGCCACGGAATTGGCCCACCGCGCCCTATCCATCGGTTTGGGTAGGTTTCATCCAGCAATTGTCGAATTGTGATTCGGAAGTGGGCTGGACATCCGTCATGTTGATACATCATGTTTGCTCTTCTGTCTTCCGGTACATCCGTGAGCAGTGGTGTTAAATGATTTCTTAGGAAATCTTCATAAAGTTCCCCATTTAATGTTTGGGGTAAAAAATGTGGGCCAATTAATTTGTCGTCGATAATACCCATCCAAACATTAATCGAGAATCTACGCTGGGATGCGGTTGGTTTCAGTTTCTTAGGATTTGCTTCTGCCTTCGGTGCCCAGTAATGTAAGTTGTGGTAATTTGTGATACCATCACGGTCAAAACATGACTCATCGGTCCACAGAATGTTTTTTAAAAAGTTTTCGCTTTCGGCGTCGGCATTTAGCATAAAACGACAAAATTCAAGCCGTCTTGGCGGATCTCCCTCTTCTAATGACTGGACAGGTTGATAGTGGTATGGATGTCGGCCTGATAAGTGAACTACAGACCAGACTTTCCACTGTGACATAGCAAGCTCACGCGCTACGATGTTTGTCGATATGTTGGGGTCGTCAATAAAACGTTGAAGAATCAGCTCTTCGTCCTCAGCCGTGTATCTCCGAGAACGACCAGTGTCAATTTGCCTGCTTCTTTGGACGCTGCCAGTTTCAGATAATCGCCGATAAGTCGATCCAAAAACACTAACGTGTGGGAGTCGGCGGTTGGGAAAACGAAGTTGATATACTCTCCGCGCCTGAGCAGCGTTACCGTCACTAAGTCCGTAACAGTACATTATGTCAGCGTATTCAAGGTTAGAATATGCAGCCATAGTCAGCACTTATGAAGGCACAGCACAGCACAAGAGCAAGATACGCAGTATCAGTTAAGGAAATAGCCAGATAACAAAACACGAGCTTGCGCGACGTAGAGTTGAAACTAACTGACTCTGACGACCAGATTTTGTAAAGTCGCACCCCGTGTCATGCCGGGAGAACAATAGTGACCAATCACAAAGCTTGCCGAGTGTTTGGGGTTCAAGCGCAGGTAAAAACTACGAATAATACGAATATGAAACAATAGGTTGACCGTCTCGCAATTTTACCTGCTCCTCATAAAACTCATTCTTTCCCTGTCACACATGCAAAAGTATTCACAATCATACCTTTCTGAATAGCTGATAAGACAAGGATATTTTCCTAGTAATTTGTACATCAGGCGTAGTAATTTTTATTTTCACTAGACAACATTTTGTATGAAGTAATAGCAAAATTCACAAAAAACTAAATGTTTCTTTAGTGATATTTGCCAAAGTTTTTGGCATTTTTGAACTTTGAATTATTAACAAGGATCTGCTACGGCGTCAGCTATGATGTTAACTTAAATTTCAGTACAGTCGCGCCGTAAATCATTTTTAAATTGGCTCCAAATGATTTAATCTGGGATTTTTCATAAAAAAGCTAAAAATCGAATTAACTCAAAAACTACTGAATTTCGGTAGAACATTTGGTGGCCTAATTTGCTGCATTTTAACCCTACTATGACGTCCTGCAAGGAATACGTCGAGTTACCAGTAACCCTGTATATGTACATTGAAATTAAACTTACGATATAAAATTTTATATTCCTTTATTTAATAATATGATTGATAATTTTATTACTTAGTAGGTACTTGTCCGTCCGACAACAGTGTAGTTAGCTCTAAAGGCTCCTACAAACAGGCGTGACACGCGATATAATCGCGCGCGACACGCGATATTATCGCGCGCGACACGCGATATAATCGCGCGCGACACAAAGGCACCGCGACGAGAAAAGTTAATAATTTTTTAAAGGAGATAAAAAAAGAAGAAAATATACATTTTTTTTTAGAGACCTATGTAATATATAATATAAAGAGAGACTCGCAGATGTCTAATTTCGTAGTTTTAGCTAACACGTTATATTACTAGTCTTGGCACAGCGGCGTAATGACCGAGGTTAGTTTTTGAGCCATCGATGTATAATATTATATTTGTAATGCCTGGGAATCCGAGTCGGAATAATAATATTTAATGAGCTCACTGCAATCTATCGTTCTACTCAATATTTTGTAAAGGATGATGCAGTCCAGTTTCTTCCTATGACTGGGTTAGTGGATAGTGAGTATATGTATGAGTATATGTCACCGTAAGATTGTAAGAACCGTTAGTTTATAACCTAACGGTATTATTTCTATTATAAACTGTCGAAAAATTGTGAACTGGGTGAAATGGGTTACGTTAGAATAGAACTGTGATTATTATCCGCGCGCGAGTAGAGCGAGCTTAGCAAGCGGTGCCGCAGTAGCGGCCGGCGAGCTATTTAGTATTAGCGCAAGATGCGTTACGTCGCAAGCAAGTTTGATAACAGCCGATGTATTCTGTGATCTCACCGTGAAAACTTAGGTGAAGTGAGCTTCATCTGAGGTGACAGTAGTATCAATCTCTTGCGTCAGGTGGATTGAGCTTGAACTGAGCTGACAGTAGTGTCAATCTCTTGCGTCAGGTGGAATGAGCTTGAACTGAGCTGACAGTAGTGTCAATTTCTTGCGTCAGGTGGAATGAGCTTGAACTGAGCTGACAGTAGTGTCAATCTCTTGCGTCAGGTGGAATGAGCTTGAACTGAGCTGACAGTAGTGTCAATCTCTTGCGTCAGGTGGAATGAGCTTGAACTGAGTTAACAGTAGTGTCAATCTCTTGCGTCAGGTGGAATGAGCTTGAACTGAGCTGACAGTAGTGTCAATCTCTTGCGTCAGGTGGAATGAGCTTGAACTGAGCTGACAGTAGTGTCAATCTCTTGCGTCAGGTGGAATGAGCTTGAACTGAGCTGACAGTAGTGTCAATCTCTTGCGTCAGGTGGAATGAGCTTGAACTGAGCTGACAGTAGTGTCAATCTCTTGCGTCAGGTGGAATGAGCTTGAACTGAGTTAACAGTAGTGTCAATCTCTTGCGTCAGGTGGAATGAGCTTGAACTGAGCTGACAGTAGTGTCAATCTCTTGCGTCAGGTGGAATGAGCTTGAACTGAGCTGACAGTAGTGTCAATCTCTTGCGTCAGGTGGAATGAGCTTGAACTGAGCTGACAGTAGTGTCAATCTCTTGCGTCAGGTGGAATGAGCTTGAACTGAGCTGACAGTAGTGTCAATCTCTTGCATCAGGTGAAATGAGCTTGAACTGAGCTGACAGTAGTGTCAATCTCTTGCGTCAGGTGGAATGAGCTTGAACTGAGCTGACAGTAGTGTCAATCTCTTGCGTCAGGTGGAATGACAGCTCACTTCACTTAAGTTTCCACGGTGAGATTTTTACAGAATAGGTCGGGTGTTCACAATTTATCGGTTTCACATGGATAGATAATAAAACATCGAAAAATAATGCAATTCACAATTTTTTGACGTTTATGATCTAACGAAAATAATACCGATAGATTATAAACTAACGAAGTTCCTAAATAAACGGTGACATATTATTTTATCAATCAATCTGCCTAGCCTTTTCCCAACTAGATTGGGGTCGGCTTCCAGTCTAAACGGATGCAGCTGAATACCATTATTTTACATGGACCAACTGCCTATCTGACCTTCACAACCCACTGGGTAATACGATACCCATTGCTAAGACTGGTTGTCAGACTTTCGGGCTTCTGACGACCCGTAACGACTGACAAAGATCCACGAATGACAGCCGGGACTAACGGCTTAACATATTATTATATCAATACATATACATTTATTATATTGTTCCACTGCGAATTCACATGAAGAATTTGTACTGGCAGGGGCCCAATTTCAGGCACTATTAATAGGTGCATGTAACATTTATTATAAAAAATAAATCTTTGAGAACTAATTTGTGTATCGACGCTGTCAAAACGCCATCAGTCGAAATGTTATTCAAAAGTATATCCCTTCTGTTAGGGATCATTATGAAATTTTTGGGAACTATTTTAAACGACTTTAAAAAAGGGGGTTATCGATTCGACACGATGTATGTTATATTATTTGAACTGATTTTACTGTTATATTTACATAGATGATAATTAATTAGGGCTTCCAAACAAATATACAACATTTTATAGGTGTATGCAGTGTCCAAAATCTGGTCAACGGTGATACCCCTCAAAAAATACGGTAGATTCTAGGAAATTTTTTCTTTGGCACTTCCACTTCAGATTGAGAATCAGAATCATTTTCACTCATTTTCTTAAATCTTGGTAAAAAAAATTATTAAAAACGTTCACAGCTCAAGGACTTGACACGAATAAAACAGCTAGACAATAATGATGCAACTACAATAATCCAACCAAATGTAATTCTTGTCCTAAGAACTTAAATATGAAAGTATAATGTGCCTACTTTTTACAGTATTCGATACAGAGCGCGATGTAAGGGAAATCCCCGAGGAAGAATGTACAAAGTTAGTGCGAAGGGAATGGGATGCGTTCACAGATAATTAAAATATTGTCGTCTGGTGGATGCGTTCGTAAACCAAAATGTTACGTTTTATTTGCGAATGCTAAGAAATTTAGTTGTGCTTTATACATTTCTTGACAAAATGCAAATTACGGTTGATTTTGTCACCGTTGTTATGCTCTAACGATAGGTGGTAGATTTTAGCTTCTGAAGTCGGTGTCAAGCTAAAGTGCATTGAAGAATTGAAGACACCGATTTCAGAAGCTGTTAAGTGTTTTATGAAAGTTATTTTATTCGTTTTTGGTTTTGAACTCGGTTTTTGCTTTTTTTAAAGTAATTTTTTTAATAATCTACATGAAGGACAAAAAAAAATTCGTCAACATCCCTAATTACCCCGCCGAGCACAGATGCACTGCTTGGCAGAAAAAAAATGATGACTGATGGTATGGTAGCACTTCCTCGGAAGAACATCTTCACAAAGAGGTCTACTAAGTAGGTACAGTCAGTGACCTGCATAGCCCAACCCCTCTGGTTTTGCATTAACTGAACTCTTTTACAAATAAGAATCTTTGTAAAAGGGGTCACGTAATGCAGAGCACTGACCGTACTACTTAAACCACAGAGTACCTACAATTCTTCCTATATTCAATCCTTCATTAGGTACCCATTCTTCTCCACACGAACCTACCTTTTGGAAGGGGCAACTAGAATAAATTCTATTTGCTTGTGAATGATGTTAGCTTTTAATCTACTTGTAATAAATGATTTACTTAATATTGACTTTGTACAATATTGAAAACTAAATGAAGTTGGAACGAACAAGAACTTTTACATTATTTCAAATAACAGGACGATTTGTTTATTTTAAAACTGAAAAAATAAATGAAGTTCGTTTGTTTGGGAATGTAGGTATATTCAGTTAAAAAATCAACCATAGATCAGAGGCCGTACTATGACGTGAAAAAAGATAATGGATCCATCATGATTCCAGTGTGAGAGAGAGACGGAGCTATATACGACCTAGAGCACCATCCTTTTTTCTCAACGGAACCATGATGGGCCCATGATCTTTTTTCACGTCATAGTTCGGCCCCAGTTTATATTTTAGTTCAGCTATACTCGACAACGCAAAAATAAACAGTTCCTTTGTACCTATCCACTTAACTTTTAGATGTAAAAAAGTGTATTTTTTTTTTTTTTTTTTGCTAACACTGGATTTATGGTCTGAAATAAAGTATTTTAATTTTGAAAATGTTAAGTACCTACACTTTTTTCGGTATAGCTCTCATTCGCCAAATGTACAGACAGAGTATAAATATACATATTACAATGAGTCTTTCCATTAGTTGTGAACTTATGACCTACTCGCGCGTGATTACTGATTAAGAACTTACATGTAGCTAGGTACTGATTACATTATTGCCTACATACACAAACGCAGATTTGTTGTTATAATAATACTCTAAGCTATGTATAGTTAGCTGAGTTGCTAGTTTATTAGCATAAAATTAATAATTGCATTTATTTTACATGGTTTACATAGAGCTAGAAAAAACCTTTTAAGCATTACTTTTGAAACATATTTGCCCTTCACGTCACAGAAAAAAAAACATACCCATAAATAGAACACAAAAACAATTTTAAATTCACTTTTTTTTCACTGACCATTATAAATATTCACCTTAAAACCAACACCGAATTCTAAATTCAAACTATATTTTATATTCACACACTAATGAAGGAACAAGGGCATTACCACGATGTTCTTTTTTTAAATTACTTAATTAATTATTGTGACCGCATGACATTAGGTCGTGCGCCGACTAGTCATGTACCAAATACACTGATTACAATTAGCCGATGTTCGCACGGACGTAAAAATATCGCGGCGGGATTTTATCGCGCACTAGATTTTCAACACTCGTTGTTGAGCCGAGCGATGAGAATCCAACCTGACAACAACAGAGTGCATCCCAGCGCGTCGAAAAAACACTGTTGGATTTTCAACTCTCGGCGCTAAGAAGAGCGTTGAAAATCCAGTGCGCGAAACAAAATCGCTGCGATAATTTTACGCCCGTGCGTACGTCGACTTACGATGAGCGATTTTTAAACGCGACGGATTTTTATGGCGTACTGGATTGTCAACTCTCGGTGTTGAGCCGAGCATTGAGAATCGAACAGAGTAGATCAGATACATCCCAGCGCGTCAAAAAAACGCATTGTTGTATTTTCAACTCTCGGCGTTAAGCAGTGCATTGAAAATCCAGTGCGCGAAAAAATCGCCTCTGGGTACAAGGGCTTAGGCGTGCTACACACTTATTCGGGTCGGATAATAATTATACAGATTATAAATTATATTATATTAAGATAAAAATCAAATGCAACATGTTTGCCAATTCAGCGAAGGTCCCGAACGGAGTTTGCCGATTTACACGAGCCAAATAAAAGCTGAATATAATAATATTTAGCTTAGTGTGTAAGTATAAGACTTACATAAACAATTAAAAAGCCGTCTGAACCGGTGGGGTTCTCACGACCTTTGAGAAGTTATTTGCTTCGGGTTGGTTTCGTTGTCAAACAAATATTGCTGGCTGAATCGAATGTACCGACTCTGAACAAGACGTGTGTTACGTGTGTAGCATGTATTAATATCGTTTTGCGAGTTTTTAATGCCTTACTTCATTAGGACCTGTGCCCACTGGCAGGAAACCACGGTAGGTACCTGTTTGTTTTGTATTTTTTTGTTGTTGTTAGAATAGTGAGTAAAAGTTTACTAACATAATATGGTAAATATCCCGTTTAAAATAACTTTAATGGTACTTATAATAATTTTATTGTTGCAAAAAAGTTTGTGGTCGCCAGGTCTACTGTTCGCTGAACTACTCGCAATACAAACAGTCCAGCGGCGCTAGATTTTGAGGTTTGAAAAATAGTAAAGTTGTTTGTGTTTCCCATATTCCAGACCTTTTGCTAAACCTCATTACATTGGTTTGTGTCATCCTAGGTGCATGCTTAGGTAGAAATTTAGGTAAGTATAAATTTGTATTTTCGAGCAGTATCAGGCGATAAGATGAAGATTTTATTTTCATGATAATAACGAAGTACTAATCGAATACCTATGCATAGGCATTTTGTGTCAGCTCTGTCCACGGGAATGTTGATATTTATCCAGCACCTAACACGCCGCACCCAGGCGAAAATTAGAATATTCCTGGCCAATAATCGAAAGAACAAAATATGTTTGACACATTGATATATTAGAGGAAGATATTATATGTTACGCGCTAACATCGCAATCACTAAATCTGGACTCGGCGCACGACTACATGCACCGAAACTCACAACAAAGATAACAAAGATAGGAGCCGGCGCTGTCGGGCAAGCGGAATCGCGTTAGCCGCCGAATGTTTACGATTATGAATGACATTGCATGTCTGTCTCGCTCTCACAAATATAGCGAAGCAAACATTAAATATTAATATATTTTTATTAACAAATTAACATGTTTATATATTAAACACTTGTTTTTAGCATCGTTTTACAAAAGAGAGAAATAACAAAATATATTTCATTATATTCGAATTCACATACCGTAAGGGCGGGTTACTTTGACTCTAGGGCATAACTTTGGCCCAAATCGAGACAACTGTATAAACTGCCCGAAGTGTCACGACCACACAACCGAACGTCGTATGTCCTTCGGTAACTATGATGGTGATATAGACGCGTACTTGCGGAACCTTGTGTGGATTTAATGACAGTAAACATCTGTCTCGATTTGGGCCAAAGTTATGCCCTAGAGTCAAAGTAACCCGCACTTACTGTAGTCGTAAAGTACAATAATATGCAACAGTATTCAAAGTAATAAAACATTTTATTGAATAGGGAATGTTATCGGCTCATATTAAGTACATGAATTGTTTCCGACTTCGTCCGACTTTCTATCAACTTTAACGTGGTAAACAAAGTAATTGAAAGTATGTAACGACGCAAAACTGTCATAGTAGCGACTTTTTGAAATTGATACAAGGTTTAATTATTATTCTATGATAACTGTTTCAAGACTCTGGCACAGCTACGTAACTCTGGTGTCAAAAAATGACAACTTAAAGCGTTTTTTACCCGACTACTGAGAATATTTTCTTGTTTCATACTTTTTAGAGCGTGATTTCTCAATAGGTTAAGATTTTTTAAACTTACTTTTTTTTCATAATTTTTTTTTTTATTTGTAAGGTCTGTTCTTGACGTAAGTATAGGAAAGGAACGTTTGAAATGTTTTCGGTGTAAAGTAATTAAGTAGGTACAGAAATCTTCGACTACGAAGCAGTTCATTTAAAAAAATAAACTCGACTTATGGCACATTGACCATCTCCCATAAGCCGACTTTCAAACGGACGTAAAAATATCGCGGCGATTTTTTTTCGCACATTGGATTTTCAACGCTCTGCTTAGCGCCGAGTTTAAAAATCCAATTTTTTCGACGCGCTAGAATGCACTCTATTGTTGTTAGGTTGGATTATGGAAGCTCGGTTCAACACCGAGAGTTGAAAATCCAGTGCGCGATAAAATCCCGCCGCGATAATTTTACGTCCGTGCGTACGTCGCCTAAATTGTGGGGCCCACAATTTGACGAACCGTTAGGTACAAGTTTCAAATTAGTGTCATTTGTTAGTTTAAATATCAGGAAATGAAGAAATAATCATACGATACAGCTTTTTTGAAAAATCATCCACTAAGGGGGTAAAACAGGGGTTGGTTTTAAAATTCACAAAACTGCACGGATTTCGATAAAATTTGGCAAGGCTAATTGTGGGGCCCACAATTTGACGAACCGTTAGGTACAAGTTTCAAATTAGTGTCATTTGTTAGTTTAAATATCAGGAAATAAAGAAATAATCATGCGATTCAGCTTTTTTGAAAAATCATCCCCTAAGGGGGTAAAACAGGGGTTGATTTTAAAATTCACAAAACTGCACGGATTTCGATAAAATTTGGCAAGGCTATAGATAACATCCTGGGAAAGAACATACTTAGGCTACTTTTTGTCTTAAAAAATAATTCTACAGAGGGTGATATAGGGATGAAAGTTTGTATGGAAAACCCAGCATTTCTTAAGTTAGGGATATGAAAATTGAAATTTATGATTTTGGTAGGAAATAAACAAATATGTGGTACAGCGTTTTTGAAAAATCATCCCCTAAGGGACAATAGGGGTTGATTTTAAAATTCACAAATAATATTAAAATGTTTGTATCTACCGTGTGATTTTCATACGGTTTTCACCAATGGACGGAGTGATTCAGTGTATAATTCTGTTTTGTAAATAGACTGAAATATGACGATGATTGTTGAAGATGTCGGAAAAAATCATTTTGGAGTTTTACACAGTTATATCGGACGGCACTATGTTTTCCACATGA
The DNA here is from genome assembly GCA_946251885.1 of Cosmia pyralina. NCBI lineage: Eukaryota > Metazoa > Arthropoda > Insecta > Lepidoptera > Noctuidae > Cosmia > Cosmia pyralina. The sequence continues at coordinate 14,014,860 of OX276342.1, read as the reverse complement.
ACGTTCCCATGGGATATTTTCCGACATCCACGCGAGCGAAGCCGCGGGCAAAGGCTACTAAAAAATTTGTATAATTTACACAATTTTAACAATAAAATCCATCAATACATCTCTCTAAGATAGTTTTTCTCCGGATTCGTCTCATTTCCGAAATCAGACCAATCTGGAGGAAATCTGACTGATGTTACGGAAGGATAACCCCTGTAATACCAACAGGTTTCACCAGGTTCCACGTAGCATGAGAACATAGAAATATAAAAAACAGGAGAAGTGGCATGGGGGCGTGTTTGTGTCCACGCGTTATGCGCACGCTGTGCCTTTACTCGCCAAATGGCCGTCTCCGCGAACTAGTACGCTTTCGACCGTGGTCACGATAAATTATAAAAATGCCGTGTTGTTCAGTGGTTTCCTGCAAAAACCGAAGTGATATTAAAAACTTTGTATCTCACGGAATCACTTACCATATGTAAGAAAAAGTATTTTACTGTATTTATCTTTAAAATCATAAAAAACAACAAACCGTAAAATATTTCTTGCTTTTACTACGTTATTTTTGTTTTCAAATATCGCAGCGGCTGTACTATTTTTGCAGCAAATACATGGCTCCTTAACCACTACCTTAAGTATGTCGCTAAGCGACTGGACAAGCAATGTAAAACTAACAAAACGATACTTTATTTACGCGGAGCGTCGCATAGTACAGCCGCTGTGTCTTGCGGCGAGATAGTGATGAGGTTAAGATCCACTAAAGTAGGCTATCGATAATAATGTCGATTGCCCAACGAATATTATATTGCTATTATAGTTTATTTTTCAATTTGTCAACCGTTTTAGCCCGGTCACTTGAAAAGATGACGTTTAAGTACGGTTGGAAAACCTTTGAGAATGTAAAATAATCTTTTTTACTGTTTTTGATTATTTTACCTAGTTGAGAAATGCATAACCAACGGTCGTAAAGTAAGTTTATTAATGTTTAGGTGGAGTGTTTTTGGGTTTAAATTATCGCATCTTCGTGCTATTTCCTTACTTTTTTTTGGTTTTGGTATTTTACTTCCGCTAAAGTCTTTAACTATGCACCACAAGATTCGAATTCGTTGTAGTAATCGGTATGGTTCAGATAAAATATTAGTGATTTTTGCTTAAAATAAGTCAACATATTCATGCTATTTATTTGTTATGCATGAGTATGGCATGTGTTTGTTTTCATATATTTAACTATTTCTTAACTAAGGGTTTTTTTTAAAAAACAAAAGCCTATTCGCCTGTTGCCTGCTACCTGCTTACTCATCGTGAGGTTAAGAAGTATAGACCGCGCGGAACTAGTTGACCGCGCCTTAGGTATGTGAGCGGTGGGATGGAGGAGCGGGGCGCATTACTCAGTACGTGCGTTGCGAACCGCCGCCTCACCCCTGTCTCAGCGGCCAACTAGTTCCTAGACTATAGACTATAGCTTAAGATACTTATTATGTAAATGATAAATAAGTTCATATAGTACCTTTTTAGCTTCCCAAAAGATACAAATACAAAAAAAGAATGGATTGATGCCACAGGAAGGCCACCTAATTGGTTCCCAACAAATTATAGCACCATATGCTCAATTCACTTTAAGGCAGAAATGTTCCAGTCTCTAAAGAAAACTCGCAGGCTTTTTGAATGAGCAATCCCAAAATTAAGAGTACGTCAAGTACTGAACAAATACCTCCACTTTACAGGTCAGTGAGTAAACACATCATAACAGGGTTCAACAATTCCTATGGTTTCACAGCCTAAACCAACTTAACCGGATTGTTTTAATTTATCGATTCGTTTTTTTTTTTAATATACATTTTTTTTTATTTAAAATATATAATACTTTCTGGACATATCATTTTTTATTTTATTTTCAGGACCCCAAATTTTTCTTGTACTAATAAATGGAAGTATCGATAACTTTCCGATTTAGTCAATCACTAGCGTATATGTAAAATAAATTGCTTTTTGCACAACACAATAATAGCGCCAGATGTTTTTGTGTGAGTAAGTTGTACGGTGCATGGTAAATGCACGCTGTGTGTGACGAGTTAAGGTTTATAATTGATTGTGTAGTATGTTCTGATTTATGAATTGCAAGTGTGTGCGCGACTTTGTATCTATTGCTTTTATTGAACTACATGTGTAGTAGTGGCGCGGTGGTGGGGCCAACCTAGCGACATCGGGTTCTGATACATTTTCAACTACCGGGCATATCTCCTTCTTTCATATATCTATGCATGAGAATCATAGATCAATATTCTCTGTTCATTACTAAGTCGTACTTTGTGAATGCCGGGCAAACCTACTTATTATGAACATTACTTTTTGGCAAAACAAATTGCCAGAGAAAAAAGAAGTAAGTAGCTTAGGTATGTGTTTTTTGTTTTTTCACCCGCGTGGCGTGTCGATAAAAAGTCCTTTTCCAGCACCCTAATTGCGTAACACAACTATCATTGTGTTACGCAATTAGGGTGAGTGTGATCAACAACATTCATTGCGTTATTTACGTTGTCGAGCAATGGATGAGCAATTTGTTTCAAAATGATTAAAATTCCGATTGATAATGTGTTACGCAATTAGGGTGCTGGTCATGGTCTACCCGTGTGCCAAATTTCATCAAAATCCGTTCAGCCGTTTTAGCGTGAAAATAACAAACAAATGAACTCACTTTCGCATTTATAATATTACTTAGTAGGTAGGATGACACTCGGCAATATTGTAATTAGCTCCCCATTAGTGAAAGATTTTTAGTAATCAGCCGGTAGATAGTCTGAAGATAACCATCTACAGGGTGTCCCGTGGCAGATTTAGGATTTGAAATTGGAATATTTTTCCAACGGTTGCGCGGGGGACCGGAGAGAGGTTACGGTTTAGCGTGGCATTCGTGCGGATTGGTCAGTCATGATGTCGCACTGGACTAGCGCGCAACGCGCTTTTGCCATTGAAGCGTATTTTAAATCTTACGATTCGTGCACTGTTGCTCGCCGGAGATTTTGTTCTCATTACGAAGAAAGTTTGATTAGGACGTGGGTCCAGAAGTTCCGTGCAACAGGTTCAACAGTTAACAAGCCACGTCAAGGACTGATCAAAACATTGAACGTGTTGAAAGCAGCGTGCGTGAAAATCCCCGCCAGTCCGTGCGTAAGAGAGCGTCAAGTTTGCGGCTGTCAAAAACCACTGTTCACCGTATTTTAAGCTCGGATATTAAATCCACCCTTTCAAGATCCAATTGGTACAGGCACTTAAACCTAACGACTACAGAGAGCGCAAGGAGTTCTGTGATAACATGTTGAGCCGATTCCGAACTGTTAACACAATTTGGTTCAGTGGTGAAGCTCATTTTCATTTGAATGGGTTTGTTAATAAACAAAACTGCCGCTATTGGGCGCCGAGAGGACAAAACCCACGATTAATACACCAAAAAGCCTTGCATAGCCCGAAGGTAACCGTTTGGGCAGCTCTGTCTGCCAATGGAATAATTGGACCGTTTTTTTTTTTGAGAATTCTCGTGGAGTAACCGTAACTGTTGATGGTGATGTCTACCGCCGCATGATTAACGAATATTTTATTCCGAGACTTAGAGAACATCCATCGAACAGCTCTCACACGTGGTTTCAGCAGGATGGTGCCACGCCTCACACAGCAAGAGCCACTATGAGCCTTCTTCGCGAAGAATTCCCAGGAAAATTAATTAGCAGATTTGGGGACATCGCATGGCCACCCAGATCGCCAGATCTCACCCCTTTAGATTTTTTTCTATGGGGGTACCTAAAGGGAAAAGTGTACGACAGCAACCCGACGGATCTATCCGCATTAAAAGAAAATATCGTGCGAGAAGTTAACTCTATTCCTCGGTCAGTACTGCAGCGCGTTGCTCAGAACACTCTCGAAAGATTCCACGAGTGTGTGCGCCGCGATGGACAACATTTGGACGGAGTGATTTAAAAAAAATAAAATCCGCATATCTCGTCTTTCTTTTTATAACAAATACATTTATATTCTAAAATAATTACATCTTTTTATTTCATTAAGAAATCCTAAATCTGCCACGGGACACTGTACATTACAAGTAAGTACTAAGTAGGTATACAAAGTTACAAACTCACAAATTTTACCTCTTTAGAATAATATTAGGTAGGTACGGTCTATATCTATATACTTTATATAATACCACAGATAATTATATCTGTATCTACTATCTATACATATTAGGTTGGGGAAAAAGTCTTTTCGCATTATAGTATGTATGAACTTAAAATAAAATCTCTTTGGCTATATTATTTGTATCTGGCTGGTTTTGGTATCATTGAAAGTTTAAATTTTAAAGAACATAATTCCAAATTCAAGTTAGGAAAATGTGCGATTTTCATTTGTTTTTCGTACTGTCAAGATGAGTGAATCTAATGAAGAAATTCGATACAGTTTAAAATTTTACTACAAAAAAGGTAAAAATGCAAAGCAAGCCGCGAAAAAAAATTGCGATGTTTATGGACCCAGTGCAGTATCTGTGAGAGTAGCATAAATTTGGTTTAAGCGTTTTCAATCCGGAAATTTTGATGTCAAAGATGCACGTCGCTCTGGTCGGCCTATTACGGATAAAATGGATGCCATTTTTGAAAAAGAGGAGCAAGATCGGCATATCAGTAGTTACGACGTAGCTGAAGAACTGGGAATTGACCATAAAACAGTTTTGGCGCATTTGAAAAAAACTGGGTACACAAAAAGCTCGATATTTGGGTACCTCACGAGCTCACTGAAAGAAACCTAATGAACCGTGTACTCATTTGTGATTCTTTATTACGACGTAATGAAACCGAACCATTTTTGAAGAAGCTGATAACTGGTGATGAAAAGTGGAACACGTACGACAAGAACGTGCGAAAAAGGTCGTGGTCAAAGGCCGGTCAGGCTTCACAGACTGTGGCGAAACCCGGGTTAACTCGCAACAAGGTGATGCTGTGTGTGTGGTGGGATTGGAAGGGCATTATTCATTATGAGCTGTTACCACCAGGCAGGACCATCAATTCTGAGCTCTACTGCGAACAACTGATGAGATTAAAGCAAGAAGTTGAGAAAAAGCCGCCGGAATTAATCAACAGAAGGGGTGTGGTTTTTCATCATGATAACGCTAGACTTCACACATCTTTAGCCACTCAGCAAAAATTAAGAGAGTTTGGCTGGGAGGTGTTAATGCATCCGTCGTATAGTCCTGACCTTGCACCTTCAAATTTCCACCTGTTTCGGTCTCTTTAGAATTCTTTAGGCAGTGTCAGGTTAACATCACGAGAGGACTGCCATAACCATTTGTCGCGGTATTTTGATCAGAAGTCCCAAAATTTCTATAGCAATGGGATCATGTCCCTACCTACAAGATGGCAAAAAGTTATCGAACAAAACGGTACCTACATACTTTAGATAAATGTAAATAATGTATATTAAAAAATGTTTTGAATTTTCTTAAAAAATGCGAAGAAACTTTTTCCCCAACCTATTATTATAAAAAAATTAAAAATGAAAGGATGCTCGTTGGTAAGCGAGACTTGACTTGAGAACGGCTAGACCGGCTTGGCTATTTTGTGTTAAAAAAAAAAAAAAAAAAATTTAAACCTGTGAAAAACTGAACGTTCCTCTTTCTGTGGGACTTTTGTATGAATTATTGAAATTTGGACAGAACAACGTCCATCAGTCAGATCAGCTTTAGTAAATACTTAAATAAATTGTAAGGTATTATTAACGTCATCAGAAAATCTTCTGGCAGATACGTGTTTGTTATAGATAAGACAAATGACATGCGATTATACACCTACACATTTCATCGTACCATTTGTCCACACAAATGTCATAAATCATGAATGATAATGATAGGCACTTATACTTTCATGCGCGATAATTATGTACCTAAGTACCTACCTACTTACTAAACAAAATTGTTAATTTTTAACCGACTTCAAAAAGGAGGAGGTTCTCAATTTTCCCCGATTACTCGAAGATGGCTGGACCGATTTGAATTTTTTTTATTTTATTCGAGAGGGTATACATCACAGTTGGTCCCATATAAAATTGATTAACTTTGCTTTGGTAGTTTTTGAGTTAGCTTCAATAATACGTACTTTTTCCCCACTTTTATATGGATGATGTTCTAGTTTGTTTTGCAGATAGTGGTATTAGAATTTGTGTGGGGTAGGTACCTACACAACTAAAAAGTGAAAAATAAAAACTTTTTTACAAAAAAATACAACCGACTTCCAAAAACAACACTACAAAGTGAAAAATAACTTTAATTTTGGAAGTCGGTGTCTAGTTAAATGTATTTTCGTTTTTTGCCACCGACTTCCGAAATTAAAGTTATTTTTCACTTTGTAGTGTTGTTTTTGGAAGTCGGTTGTATTTTTTTGTAAAAAAAAGTTTTTTATTATTGCCTAAATGCATAGTATAAGTAACAATAAAATTTATAACAAAGTAAAATACGAGATACTACTAGTAGGTACATAATACGAGCCAATAAACCTAGTCATACCAGGTAGGTCATCATCTTCCTGCCCTTATCCCATATTACTTGGGGTCGGCGCAACACGTTTTTTCTTCCATTCTCCCCTGTCAGAATGGAAGAAAAAAACATACAGTCATACCAGGTAGGTACCTTATTAAAAAATGTCTTAAACTAAACATTTTTAACTATCCTTGAAATAGTGACCTAGGTACCAACTAAGATACGAGAATTTTGTGTATTAGTTCTGCAGAAATAAAACATTACACTAGTATGAATAAAACGCATCCATTCACAGTTTCACAAAATCTTACGTCAAAACAGTGTTACGCAAATTTGATTCTTATTACGTACAGTACACACCTGTTGTTGGATCGCCACACACGACGTTATGCTCCAACCATATGGAAACGATGATCACAACTCCACTTTCACTATCAACTTCACTGCCATCTTAAACTGGTCGGGTTATGCGCACATGCGCAGTCGAGAGACGAGCCATTATGTTATGATTATCCGAGCATCACATAAGGTACGGCACGAGTTAAAACAAATGCTTCTGTATTGCACGAGTAAATGTGATTAATAATTTTATTCGTTCATAAGTCACTGTTGTTCGGTAGTGTTGTTATTCGGTTGTGGGGTGTCGTCAGTCGCTTATAAAACGGAGGGAGCGCGGGGGCCGGGCGGGCTTAGCGCACGCTCCGCGGGCCACGACTGACACACACAGACAAGGTCACCGGAATATGGATGTTACGGGGTGACTCACCTTTTACATAAAAATATTCTTTTACACACTTCAAGACAGACACATACTTAGTTCGATTTTTCTATAAAACGGTCCGACACGCATGATCCCGAATAGCGTACTGAGCGTAACCTACATGATTGGTATTACATAGACGCACCGTACAATTAGATAGTACAAGTTTTTGTTTAAAATCAAGTTTTAATGCAAGGTAATACGTATTAGTTTGGAACTTGTGACCCGTTTCTCACGCATCGTATTAATTCGCCAGCGATTCACCCTTTTATGGCCTTGTCCCTTTCTTTTTTAGGCCATCACTATTTAGGGCAATTGGTAAGAAAGTTGAATGAAAAGATGCTTTTTTTGAAAAATGTAAGCTAGGTTTATAAATAATATTGTTAGTAGGTACTTAAATAATATTATTACTATGTGATAATTACAACACATTCCTATTTTTTAACCGACGAAAAAAAAAAGGAAGAGGTTCTCAATTCGACACGTATGTTTTTTTTTTAAAGAGTCGTCAGATTTGATTTTTTTTTTTTATTTTATTCGAGAGGCTTTATCTCAAAGTCGGTCCCATATAAAATTGATTAACTTTGCTTGGGTAGTTTTTGAGTTAACTTCAATAATACGTATTTTTTCCTCACTTTTATATGGATCATGTTCTAGTTTTTTTTGCTGATAGTGGTATTAGAATTTGTGTGGGGTAGGTACCACTACTAAAAAGTGAAAAATAAAAACTGTTTTACAAAAAAATACAACCGACTTACAAAAACAACACTTGGTGAAAAATAACTTTAATTGCGGAAGTCAGTGGCAAAGAACAAAAATACATTTAACTAGACACCGACTTCCGAAATTAAAGTTAGTTTTCACTTTATAGTGTTGTTTTTGTAAGTCGGTTGTATTTTTTTGTAAAAAAGTTTTCTTACAGTACGCACGGCTACAGATCAAGCTATACATTTCCAGTATAAGCTGACCTCCCATTGTATAGGATTTCCTTACAATGAGAGGTCAGTGTAAAATGGAAATAATAGCTTGATGTGTAGCCGTGTATCAATGTGGCAAAATAAGTACTTTTTTGTAAGTTGAATTTGGTTGACTATAACTGGCACTCTAACTACTTTAATATAATTTGGATGGTTGTAAGCGATTATGAATTTTATTGTCTTTAATATACATCCATTCAAAACAACAGAACTGCCTTCCATGTTTAACTAAAAAAGATTTTGTTAAATTCAGTCGTTAGACGGATTTTCCCGAGGATTGAGGTAAATTCGTCTAGTACCAAATTTTCCTAGAATTAGCCCGTTATTTCTAGTAAATGCATGTATACGGAATTGCCCCGCAGACGGATTTGCCCACATTGACTTTACTTTATAAAATCAGCTGAATACATCGAGATATAAGTACTAACGTACTAGAGAAGCTACGTCAAATAACTGAATTGTCCTATTCTTCGTAATTTGAATCTTTAGTTCGCTGCAGCGCTAAAATAATAACAATTCGTCTAAACCGTAACTAATTTACCACAGCGCTAGATTTGCTGCGGAAGTGTATTTATTCTCGGCAAAAAGGTCTTAAGCGCCATGTAAATCACGGCACTTACGCGTTTTCTTCGACAAAGTGCAACAACATGTCTTCCCTATAGACTATGACAGGAGTACTACAGAATGGACAACGTAGGTATTTTGCCTACAGAGTTTATTTCATAAATAATAGACAATTTTTTTTTTATATGTTTTATTTAGTTACCCTTAAATAATATGAGTTTAGTCATCTTTTGCCTTTTTGTGGAATAATCAACGCTTTGATCTGTTTTTGCTTCATGTTTTAAACGAATAGTAGTATATTTATTAATTTTTATGAAATTAATTATCTGTTTAAAGTGCGATAGTTTAAAAAACTAAATATTAATATCAACATTAAAAACACAACATACGATATTTTCACCGTAATGTCAGTCTAATCTACCTACATTGCACTCTGTTTGATTAGTCTATGACAAACAATACAATATGGCGCGTGGTAATTATTTAATTTGTCAAACAAGGAAATTAGTTTACTTACCGATGAAAAGTAATTCCTTTGCACTTTGCCGTGTTCTTTGAATTATTAGTACAATATCTCAACACACACCAAGGCATTTTTCGTCGATTTTTTCTATGAATTAATTTATTATTGTCGGAAGTACTAGGCGCGAAAGAGCTAGAGAGCGAGTGAGTGAGGTGCGGCGACGGTGCGGCGCGATCGCCGCAGTTGAACGAGACAAAGTAGGAATTTACGGTGTCTTCTCTAGTACGTTAGTACTTATATCTCGATGGCTCAAAAACAGAATACTGAGATCATAATATTCGCTGAATATTATGATCTCAATTTTATTAGATAATACAATAGAAATGTGTTTTCAAAAATCACCTATTAAATGAATATTACCTACTTATTTATTATCAAGTAAAACAATAATAATAGATTACATTTTTCACAAACGTCGTTTCATTCAACTTTCTTAAAAATTCGGTCGCGTGTGAGCGAGAGAGGTAATAAAATGTAACACTACACTACCAGTAGGTAGTGTAGTGTGCGAGTACGCGAAGTTGTTTCGACGAATTAGCTAGTCGAAGTTGACCGAAGTCCGAAGTACACACTCATGCAACCTCGCGAGGAGCACAGTGCCCCTGCGCCCGCACCACCCGCACTCTATGCACCTTGGATAACGTTCAAGTGGCAACTGCCGTTGCAAATTGCATGTGCACTCTTATTTCGCATCTCCACGCGACCGAAGTGAGCCCAGTAGTAGTGTAGCTTTGTGATAGAACTTCGGGACACTTCGAGTCCTTTGACTCGGGCGCAAAAACGAAGCGAAGCGAAGTGCCCTTCTACACTATCGTATTCGAATTTGCGATCGCGAGTACAGTAAGTGCGGGTTACTTTGACTCTAGGGCATAATTTTGACCCAAATCGAGACAGATGTTTACTGTCATTAAATCCACACAAGGTTCCGCAAGTACGCGTCTATATCACCATCTAATAGTTACCCAAGGACATACGACGTTCGGTTGTGTGGTCGTGACACTTCGGGCAGTTTATACAGTTGTCTCGATTTGGGCCAAAGTTATGCCCTAGAGTCAAAGTAACCCGCCCTTACGGTAGTGTGCCTGTTTTACAGGTCAAAATTTTTTGCGGTATGTTTTGGACAATATAACTGGCGAAATGTGGGTGTACCTGTAGGTACAGTGTACAGACGCCAGCAGGTCCAGCCACCCGAAACTGTCAATTTTTCCGAATCAACCTTGTACCTAATGCTATAGCGATAAAGATGAAAATCTATTAAAGAATTTTGACTGATTGTAGTAGCTTGATGTGCTGGCGTTTGCACATTCGTCATGTTATGGTAAGTATGACAATACTTAACTGTTTTTGGAAAATTCGTGGACGTTGTCTTTTTCTCGAAATTGGGCATGTTTGAAAGCCTTTTTCGATTCAAACTTAATGGCAGCTCGGAAGTTAGCTGCGAGTGCAGAACTTGCAGTACAGTCAATTCGACAATAATTTTAGGCTCCATTTAGATTTATTACTCGATTAAGTTTTTTTTTTATTTACTTAATATTCAAGAATTTTTAAAGATTTAGCTCCATTTTTATTAACCGACTTTAAAAAAAAGGAGGTTTCTCAATTCGACCGTATATACGTGTATAGGTTGGGGAAAAAGTATCTTCGCATTTTTTAAGAAAATTCAAAACATGTTTTAATATACATTATTTACATTTATCTAAAGTATGTAGGTACCATTTTGTTCGATAACTTTTTGCCATCTTGTAGGTAGGGACAAGATCCCATTGCTATAGACATTTTGGGACTTCTGATCAAAATACCGCGACAAGTGGTTTTGGCAGTCCTCTCGTGATGTTAACCTGACACTGCCTAAAGAATTCTGAAGAGACCGAAACAGGTGGAAATCTGAAGGTGCAAGGTCAGGACTATACGGCGGATGCATTAACACCTCCCAGCCAAACTCTCTTAATTTTTGCTGAGTGGCTAAAGATGTGTGAGGTCTAGCGTTATCATGATGAAAAACCACACCCCTTCTGTTGATTAAGAATCTATGGTCCTGCCTGGTGGTAACAGCTCATAATGAATAATGCCCTTCCAATCCCACCACACACACAGCATCACCTTGTTGCGAGTTAACCCGGGTTTCGCCACAGTCTGTGAAGCCTGACCGGCCTTTGACCACGACCTTTTTCGCACGTTCTTATCGTACGTGATCTACTTTTCATCACCAGTTATCAGCTTCTTCAAAAATGGTACGGATTCATTACGTCGTCGTAATAAAGAATCACAAATGAGTACACAGTTCATTAGGTTTCTTTCAGTGAGCTCGTGAGGTACTCAAATATCGAGCTTTTATGTGTAGTGTACCCAGTTTTTTTCAAATGCGCCAAAACTGTTTTGTGGTCAGTTCCCAGTTCTTCAGCTACGTCGTAACTACTGATATGCCGATCTTGCTCCACTTTTTCAAAAATGGCATCCATTTTATCCGTAATAGGGCGACCAGAGCGACGTGCATCTTCGACATCAAAATTTCCGGATTGATAACGCTTAAACCAAATTTGTGCTACTCTCACAGACACTGCACAGGGTCCATAAACATCGCAAATTTTTTTCGCGGGTCGCGTTGCATTTTTACTTTTTTTGTAGTAAAATTTTAAAATGTATCGAATTTCTTCATTAGCTTCACTCATCTTGACAGTACGAAAAACAAATGAAAATCACACATTTTCCTAATTTGAATTTGGAATTATGTTCTTTAAAATTTAAACATTCAATGATACCAAAACCAGCCATATACAAATAGTATAGCCAAAGAGATTTTATTTTAAGTTCATACATACCTATGAAATTGCCGTTTTGTATGAAAAAATTTAAACGAATTTTTTTCATGCATTTTTTATTTGTATTAATCGAAGTAATCACCCATGCAATCACTGCATCTTTGCCAACGCAGTGGCAGTTTATTGATGCCCTTCTTAAAGAAATCAGCTGGACGGGAGGCAACAAATTCTTCAAAGGCATTTTGTACTGCCTCTTGGGTATTGAAATTTTTTCCCGCCAAGAAGTTATCCAAATTCTGGAAAAAGTAGTAGTCTGTAGGCGCAAGGTCTGGTGAGCTTGCAACCCCAGTTCTCGCAACTTGGAGACCGTCTGCTGTGTAGTATGAGGTCGCGCGTTTTCGTGCAGGAGCAGCGGAGACGAGCGATTGACCAATGCTGGTTGGAGATGTGCCAGCTTCTCCATCATTGTGTTCAGTTCTTCACAGTACACATCTGAAGTAATGCTCACCCCGTTTGGTAAGAAGCTGTGATGAATCACTCCGGCGCTAGACCACCAAACAGTGACCATCACTTTTCTAGGGGTAAGTTTTCGTTTAGGGCATTGTTTAGGTGCTGAACCAGGATCCAACCAACTTGCTGAGCGCTTGCGGTTATCAAACAGAATCCATTTTTCATCGCAGGTAACAATGCGGTTCAAAATTCCTTCATTTGTGTGTCTGTTGAGCAGTGCAAGGCACGTCTCGACGCGTACTTCGCGCTGGCGATCATTGAGTTCGTGGGGCACCCATTTGTCAAGCTTTTTTACCTTGCCAATTTGACGCAAATGGACCAATATTGTTTTGACGCTAACGTCGAAAGCTGCTGCTAATTCAGCCGTAGATTGTGTATCATCAGCTTCCACAATCGCCTTTAATTCGTCATTGTCGACCAAAGTCTTTGGACGACCGCGAGGTTCATTTTTCAGGTCGAAATTTCCAGAACGGAAGCGAGCAAACCAATAACAAGTGGTGCGTTGGTTTGTAGTGTTAGCTCCGTAAACGTCGTTGATGTTGCATGCCGCTTGTGCCGCGTTGCTGCCACGACGGTACTCATATTCCATAATTACTCGAATTTTTAACGTACCCATGATGACGAAAAAGATTGAAATGCGATGAAAATGTAACACTAATCAATAAACAAATGACTACTTTTGGAAAAAAAAATCCATGTTTTTAAAATAAAATTAATTTGAAATTAGAATTCTTAGCCAAACAAAAATTATTTTGATTTGAAATGGCCAGTACTGCAGAACGGCATTTTCATAGGTAAAGACATAATATAATGCGAAAAGACTTTTTCCCCAACCTTTATAATATGTGTTCGCGGATAACTTCGTCGTTTATGAACCGATTTTGATGATTCTTTTTTTTTTTGGAAAAGATATATCTCAAGAGTGATACCATGATAAATACACCAGGATCTGATGATGGAATCCTAGAGGAATTGAGGGGAACCTTCAAATTTTATAGGCACACCCATAGCGATTTGGTTATTTTCTATAGTATCTCGTGCATTTATTTCCGGAAAGCACCATTTGATGAAGTGGAACTGATGAGGAAGACCACAGATGGCCATCGTAACTACTCAATAATACGTATTTCTCGGGTTGTGATTTGATTATTACTAAGCAATTCATGCTCGTTACAATGCATATGTTGAAGTGGAGCTTATGGTGACTTCAGCATCAGTTCCAGTTCTCCTGGTTCCTTACTGGGAGTACTCCTCAACAATTAACGTCCTTGTATCGGGAAAAGCAATATTTTGTAAAAAGTGATGTGCAGTTGACATTAGACTATTGCAACTTAGATTGACCCACTAAAAAGTGAAAAATAAAAAACTTTATTACAAAAAAAAAACAACCGACTTCCAAAAAAAATTACTTTAATTTCGGAAGTCGTTGGTAAAAAACTAAAATACAGATCCAAGGACACCGACTTCCAAAATTAAAGTTATTATTCACTTTGTAGTATTTTTTTGGAAGTCGGTTGTTTTTTTTTGTTGTAAAAAAGTTTTTTTGTTTGAATCGCAAGATACCTGTACCTACTCGCCGCTAACTTCCGAGGAACCATTAAGTTTGAATCGAACTATACCTGTCACCGATACCTATTACCTACCTACCTAAGGTAGTATGTACCTAATTGAATTTGGAATTACCCGTCACCAAAATGCTTTGAGGATACAAACCGAAGGCAGGTAGTGTAGGTACATACCTACCTGCATAGAAACAAGTAAACAACTTGGGTAGGTGTCTCTAGCGTCATATTAGCTGTAGCGTTTTCCTCATAATTATACAAATATGATTATCTAGCTTATGCCTACATCTCTGCTCGTCCAAATTAATTTCAAATTGAATAAAAGTTTCCAGGTATTGGCTGAATAAATCCAACACATAACATAACATCACGCTTGTAATCCTCGGGGAACGGCAGAGGTGTATGTACCTATAGTAGGGTATAACCATATTTCGCCAAAAAATTTAAATCCAAAAAAAAACAATGTTCCATGAGTTGAAAGTACCGCCAGAGTCGCGGGTTGTTCGAAAGAGATACCATGGCCCTGGCACAGGCAACTGAAGGAACACGGGTGGGTTTTAGTCAGTGCTCCGCCCAGAGCGGGAGAAGTCATTTGATGATTTCCCATCCACAAAAAAAAAGGAGTAGACAGGTAAGTACCTATGCAACCAGCACCCTAAATATAATATCATTGCGTAACACACTATCAATCGGAATCGGTTTCATTTTGACAGTTCAACAACATTCATTGCATTATTTACGTTGTCAAGCAAACAAATTTTTCGAAAAAATGAAGCAATGGATTAGCAATTTGTGTGTTACGCAATTAGGGTGCCAATTATTAGTATTTTATCTTTGATTTTGCATCACTGTCAATTATTCCGGGCAATTTCTCCAATATTTCTCTTCATAAGAACCTTCCAACTCCAAAGAATATTTGAAAAAAAAAAATAGCCAAATTGGTGCAGCCGTTCTCGAGTTTTGCGCTTAGCAACACATTAGCCGTTCATTTTTACTTATATAAATTCGTTAGACATACCTTCTTGTACCGTACTGTTCAAATTATGAGTATACTCTGTCAGTATAAATACAGTGTATTTTGTCTTAATGTCTTATTTTATAAACAAAAACGTCGAACTCACAAAGCGTATGATCTTTTTGACAAACACATTAGTAAATAATAACATTAAAAATTGCATGAAATTGTTAATTATAATAATAACAGCCAATTACTGTCCCACTGAAGGGCAAAGGCCTCTTCTTATACAGACAAGGCACGAGCACTGATCACCATCATAGAAAAATAAAATTCTTATATCTACGATCACCAGTTCACCACGCTTGCTCAAGACGGATTGGCGATTTCAGACTTATGCAGGCTGGATTTTAGAGACGTCACAGTAAGGATAGATATACCTCAATCATTGTAGATACAAAAATGGACAGTCAGCAAGAAAAAAAATAAGCCATTTTCACAAAAATAAAATTTATGATTTTCGATCCTGTTCTAAGGATCAAAATACTGTTACTGTACTATAATCCAGTAGCTGGACTGGATTGTTTACATTATTCCAGTGGTATTCCAGCGCTGGTTTCGATCACTGGACTGGAATCATGTGAACCTGGCATACTGAAAAATAAGCTTTGTAAGTATTAGATGAACAATCAATCAATCAATCAATCATTTATTTTGTAAAACATAGGTATGATTACAGATAGATTAAAAATACGTGCGCGCTATGTTTTGCCAATATATGGCGTACAAAATTAACACAAAGAAGCAATTCTATTAAGGTGGCATGTCAATAGTACAGTAAAAATATAAAAACAATAACAATTCAATTTAAAATATGTCAATTAGATAAACATCTCATTACAATTAAAAAAAAAAAAGAAAGCGCATTCATACTAAATAAATACATAAAATCATAAGCGTTTAATTAGCAAGTCGGGATCGTCATACCTCTGTTTATCAGTAGTAAACTCAGTGATGGAGTAGTAACATCTATCTAAAAGTAATTTGAACAAACACCTCTTAATTAAAGGATCCCAGACACTCTTCATTTCGAATAGCTGCTGGTATACTGTTATATATTTTTGGGGCCATACCTAGCACACTTTTGCCGAAAAATGCGGTTTTATGAGAAGTAACATGAATGGTATTCTGATAACGGCGAGAGCGTAGTTTTTCAAATAAATGCAGATTACAGCGAACAAATACTCCCATTTCATTTATGTACATAGACGGTAGAGTGAGCAAACTAAGTTCCTTAAACAATGGTTTACAACTATCAATCGATTGTAATTTGGTAAATGATCGCAAGCATTTCTTCTGAGTTTTAAAAGCAAGAACAAAGGCTAATAAAGGGCTATTGATAAGGTAAGTAGTCATTGTTCGAACTACAATGAGAAAACAAGTGCATATCAACCGTGGATTATACGAGCGTGCATGCCTTAACGTAAAATGTATCGGAATCGGAACTAAGTAATTATAAAAAAAAACAATTTTAACAATAAACCTACTTTACAAGCAGTTAAATGATTTCTATTTCTATTTAGAAGTAAAATTTGTGAGCTTGTTTGTAAGTGAAATCTTCGAAACTAGGTACTGATCCGATTCCGAAAATTCTTCTACTAATAGGAGCTACAGTAGGTAGGTATTGCCGAGTGTTAGGCCTCTGCCTCGAATTTCGCGGGCAGCGGGGCGGCGGCGGCGGCGGCGCGTCTCGCATTGTCCCGCCCCGCTTCCGCGCCGCTGCGCTGTTTTCGAGGTCCGGTCCATGTTTTTATGCATTTAATCCTGCCGCTCCCGCGCCGCAGCCGCTGCCGCCCCGCTGCCCGCGAAATTCGAGGCAGAGGCCTAATAGAATGATAGATCGTTCTACCTTTACTAATAATAAAGCTGAAAAGTTTGTTTTTTTAGGATTCCGTAACTCAAAAGGAAAAAACGGAACCCTGATAGGGTCATTTCGTTGTCCGTCTGTCTGTCTGTCTGTCAGTCTGTCAAGATCCTATTCTCAGGAACGCGTAGAGGTATCAAGTTGAAATTAATATCAAATACGTAAGTCTGTGGTCTCTTGGATTCTTAAAAAACTCAAGCTTCTAAGTCAACGCAATAAAAACATACGGCCATTTACACGACATATTTGATACTCGCAAATAAATAAAAACCTATAGGGTACTTCCCGTTGTCCTAGAATCATGAAATTTGGCAAGAAGCAAACTCAAGCACAAGTAAAGCAAAAAGTACAAAAATTGTTAATTTGTAGTTCCATGACAAAAAATTTTTTGGGATCCATTGTCAAGTTTGTTTTTGGGATAAATTCTTTTCAAATAAGGGACCCTTAATTGTGCGTGTACCAACACGCACTTGGCCGGTTTTTTTTGTTTGTTTGAATGCGCTAATCTCTGAAACTACAAGTAGGATTTTTTTTTTAAATTATATTGCAGTTGATAGTCCAATTTTTCAGGAACATCATGCTTCAACCCTAAAGAGCCAAGTGACGCGGGTGAAACCGCGGAGCACAGCAAGAAATTTCACGCGGACGAACGCCGGCAGAACCTAAAAGAGAGCTGCAGAGCTGAAAGAGATACCGTGGCCCTGGCACAGACAACTGAAGGAACACGGGTGGGTTTTAGTCAGTAAAAGTCTGACACGCCCTCCCGCTCCGCCCAGAGCGGGAGAAGTCATTTGATGATTTCCCATCCACAAAAAAATAAAAAAAAAGGTATGGAAACCTAAAAATGAACATTCACTCCAGTTCCAGTGAATCATTAATTCGTGTGAAGCATCTGATGACAGATTTATTGATCCGGAAGGAGTTAGATTCTTGAATTCATAATTAACTAATAATTTTAGTCTGTCTGACAAATTGCCAACCTAGGTGACTGCCGGCTTCACAAACGCTCCGAAACAACTCTCGATTTACCTTCGTAAGGCGCTCGTAAAAGCGCGTCGCAGGGCCCGGCAAGTCAAGGTCAGCGCAGTAGTCATGCCGCGTCGCACTGCACCCTCCAGCAGCTCGTCACGAAGGGAAGCGGGGGCGGATCTCGGCGCCGCCGCGTCGGCGTTGTCTGCCGCTCTGCGTCACGTTTATGCGCCTACCTCCGACACGGTCGACCCTCACGATGGCGCGCGCTTTGATTTTAACGCCAATCTTAGACGCAACCACTATCGCCGTGTGGATTGGATTTTCACCACTAGTTTCGGGTATGTTAGAGATCTGGATATCATTTATTTTGCGAGCTGCTCCTGATCTCGTTAAATAATATCGTTCTGCAGTTGTGATATTAATTCATCCACTTCCGATGATACTTGGGGCTACGTGTTTCTACCACGCGGGTAGGTAGATGTCATATATCTTCGAATTTTTGGTTCTAGGACATGCCGGTTTCGTCACGGTGTTTTCCTTCACCGGGTTATCCCTCGCCAGGTTCTTATTGCACTCAGGACAGTGCCAGGTCGTTAGCCTGTATTCTGAATTAATAAGACCTACATTTGCTAAATCAAGCGGAATTTTTTGCTAAGTAGAGTAGGAAGTAACCTAACCTTTTTTTTTTTTTTTTTTTTTTTTTGTTGCCGGGGTGGAAAATCCTCATGGATGTCCCCCGCCCTGGGGTGAGCGGAGGGGTCTGTCAGACTCTTACTGATTAAAAACCACCCCGGTGTTCCCTTCCCACACCTGGACCGGGGATCATGGGAACTTGGGCGCCTTCCACGATCCCCGGCTAGTGCCGGCCCGCATTTGCGGGCCTCCTCAGGCCTGCGAGGGGAGTGAGGTGCAGGACTCCCCCCACAACGTCCAATAGGGGCGCGCGCGGAACACTACGCGCCGCCGCCTCGGGTCCAGCTGGATGGGGGCCGGCGGACGTCCCCGAGTCCACCGTCCCTCCGGACCCGTTTACGGGGGCTGGAAGAGGGCGTTGTCCGCCCTCCGCCGACGCCCGGGCCGCCTTTTGCGGGTCGGGAGAGTCGTCTCGATCTCCCTCTCCCTTTCCGCAGCCTCCTTCTGCGAAATGACGGTTTCACAGAAGGAGATCACCGCATCCCACGACTCGGCACTCCCGACCATCGAACGAGCGACGGCCGGCAGCGACAGGTCGGCTCCGACCTCTGCCACGAGGGCACGGCGCGGCCCCTCCCATGCGGCACACTCTGCCACTGTATGCCACGCCGTGTCCTGCTGACAGTGGACGCAGTGATGGCACCGAGCGTCCGGCTCCCTGTTTATGCGACACAGGTACTTCCCGAAGCAACCATGCCCCGAGAGCACCTGGGTCGCTCGAAACGACAGGGAGCCGTGCCTCCTTCCGACCCATTCGCCGAGCACTGGTCGGATCGCCTCGACGGTGGCGAGGCCGGCAGTAGGGCGCAGAAGCCTGTCGCGCCATTCCGTCAACAGGACCTCGCGGAGCTGTGACCGGCGATGCTCGACCTCGCGCTGCATCGGTTCACCGCCCCGCGCCCGCGCCTCCTCACGCCATCGGTACAGTGATCGCCCTCTGCGGTTTTCGCAGTATTGCGATGCTGCCAGCCGTCAGGTCAGAAGCCCACACCGGGGCTCCGTACAGGGCCATGGATCGCACGATCCCCAAGTACAACCGCCTACAGGCGGTGCTCGGCCCCCCCAGATTGGGAAGCAGCGTTGCGAGCGCGCCCGCCGCACCCATCAACTTGGGCGTCAGCCGCCGAAAGTGGGGGCCGAAGTCCCACCGGCTGTCGAGCACCAGTCCCAAGTACTTCATGGTTGACTCGACAGCAATTCGAGTCCCTCCGACCACAATATGCAATCCCGGCGGCGGCGCTCGTCGGGGGCCATGAAATGCAATGGCCTCCGACTTGTTGAGGGCCACTTCCAGGCCCAGGCGCCGGATGCGACTCACGACCTGTGAGACCGCAGCCGTAGCCAGCAACGCTGCCTCCCTGTACGAGCTCCCCCGGGCAGTGACCAGCGTGTCGTCCGCGTAACACGTCAGGTCCACTCCCGGTTGGAGGTCGCCCCTCAGCACCCAGTCGTATCCGATGTTCCACAGTAGAGGACCCACAACCGATCCCTGTGGAACACCGCACGACATATCGCGCTGGCCCCCATCGTCGCGTCCCCTGTAGGTGACACATCTTTCCGCCAAGTAAGCCCCAACGATGTCTTGGAGGTAGGCAGGCACCCTGTGATAACGCAGTGCCTCCCGAATACAACTCCAGGGCAGGGTATTGAACGCGTTGGAGATGTCTAAGGACACCGCCAGCATCACCCCGCCCCGGGACACCGCTTCCTCCGCCAGGACTCTTACCCGCATAATCGCGTCGACAGTGGAGCGCCCATGCCGAAAGCCGAATTGGCTGTCGTCCAGATCCGGCCCCTCTCTGCACAAGTGGCCGACGAGGCGGGCTGCAATTATCCGCTCGAAAAGCTTACCCACCTCGTCTAACAGCACTATAGGCCGGTATGCGGACGGCGAGTCTGCTGGGCGCCCCACTTTCCTGAGCAGGACCAGACGACCTGTTTTCCACTGAGTAGGGAACCGGCCCTGCTCAAGGCAAGCTGAGTAGAGTCCTCTCAGCCGGGGCTCCAGCTCTCTCAGAGCCAGAACAAGCGCGCGGCCGGGAACACCATCGGGCCCCGGGGCAACGGTTTTGGCCCGGAGCCGCGTTACGGCCGCAGTGATCTCCGGCTGTGTCACCTCAGGGACCTCCTCACTCTCCTCAGGCTCTGCGGCTGTGGGCAAAGCCATCGGCGGCGGCACATGCTCCCGTCTAGCAGGGAAGAGGGCTGCAACCACCTCGTCCAGCAACTGAGGCTCCAGACTCTCAGTGAGCGGGGGCACCCAGAAGTAACCTAACCTAACCTAAGCGTTTCATACGAGGTCAAGTTAAGGCGACGATAACCGACTTTTAATGATTTTAAACTGAACATTACACGTCTAGTGTTAGATTTGGCAAAAATATATATGTTAAATTAGAGTATTTTTTTCATACCTCAATCTGTGAATATTTTAGATTATGTTTATGTTACATACGAGTAGTGTAATTAATTTCTAAAGTTATGTCTAACGCAGATGAAAAATTGAGAATCACGCAAAAACTATCAAACATATTTAATCCATAGATATATGAAAGAAGTATTTAATCTTTTATCTTTTAGTTTACGTGTTTTATTAAAATAACTTTTTTTATGTATACAGGGTGTAAGTGTAAACAGTGGCAATCTTTTAAGGGGTCATTGTACCCATCATTATGAACAACTTTTACTATGGGACCAAAACTGAAATCGCAAAAAAATCAGTTGTTCAGTACATTTATGTTTGCATAATTCGTCAAAATGTAGGGAACAGCTGATTTTTTTTTTCATAAGTAAATGTTGTTCATAATTATGAGAACAATGACCACTTAAAAGATTGCCACGGTTTACAATTACACCTTGTATATGCGCTCTTTGATGGGCAAGTCCTATTACCGGCTGGATGTACGACCGATGATGTACTAACCACTCAAGACCATTGATAATTATATCTGCGTCTAAAGTTTTCAAAGCTTCCTCTCCTACTATTTGGCTGTGCCCGACAGAGTCCAAAATGATCTCGTAAAATGTTAAGTACAAAACACCTAAGTACAAATTTTGGAAAGCAATAAACGATTGAGTATTGAGTAAAAAATAACTTGAATTTAGCGGCCTACCGATACCGGAGCGCATTACTCACATAGGTATCAATCTCGAGTCGACACTTCACAAAGATATAGGTACTTGTCACTCAAAGTACCTACTTAGACTTTAAAGGTAATCAATCAATCTGCCTAGCCTTTTCCCAGCTATGTTGGGGTCGGCTTCCAGTCTAACCGGATGCAGCTGAATACCATTATTTTACATGGAGCGACTGCCTATCTGACCTCCACAACCCATTAACTGGGTAATACGATACCCTTTGGTAAGACTGATTGTCAGACTTTCGGGCTTCTGACGACCCGTAACGACTGTCAAAGATCCACGAATGACAGCCGGGTCCAACGGCTTAACGTGCTTTCCGAGGCACGGAGGAGTCTCGGTATGTAAAGATGGTCACCCATCCACGGACCAACCCCGGCAAGCGTAGCTTAACCTGATGGATCGACCCGTGCGACTATTATTACTTAGCCACGAGCTCCTCTATAGGTAATCACGATGCATAAAATTAATGGACGGGGTAACAAAAGCCATTAGGTATTGCACGTGCATTAGCTATATCTACATATTATAAACTAGCTGCGCCCCGCGGTTTCACCCGCGTAGGCCGGGGTAAAAAGTAACTAGCCTTTGTTTTAATCCAGGGTTATAAGCTATCTACATACCAAATTTCATCCAAATCGGTCCAGCCGTTTGAGCGTGAAGAAGTAACAAACATGCAAACACACACTCACAAACTTTCGCCTTTATAATATTAGTGTGATTACTGTCTGTGACGACTGCCCTGAGAGAAGCTGAGAACTGAACAAGTGGAAGAACATCTATCTATCTATATAAAAGAGAAGTCCTGAGTGACTCATCAACGTCTAGCCCAAACCCTTGGACCTAGAAAGCTGAAATTTTGCACAGAGGTTCCCTTTGTAATGTAGACAAAGAATAATCTTTAAAAATAATAAAAACTTTTTTATAAAAAAATACAACCGACTTCCAAAAACAACACTACAAAGTGAAAAATAACTTTAATTTCGGAAGTCTTCAATCAATTGTATATGGGACCAACTGTGATGTATACCCTCTCGAATAAAACAAAAAAAAATCCAAATCGGTCTAGCCATCTTCGAGTAATCGGGGAACATACATAAAAAAAAATAAAAAAAAAAAAAAAAGGTTCCGACGAATTGAGAACCTCCACCTTTTTGAAGTCGGTTAAAAAGAGAAGTCTTTACTGACTGACTCATCACAATAGTAGTGTTCTATGATCTGTGACGAACGCTCGCTTCGAGCACATGGCTCAGGCGTGCTCCGTTTCTTGTTACAAAACGGCGATGCATTAAATGTGGCGAACGCATGCTCCGAGCCATAGATAATAGGTCTTTACCTATGAAATTGCCGTTTTGTATGAAAAAATTTAAACGAATTTTTTTCATGCATTTTTTATTTGTATTAATCGAAGTAATCACCCATGCAATCAATGCATCTTTGCCAACGCAGTGGCAGTTTATTGATGCCCTTCTTAAAGAAATCAGCTGGACGGGAGGCAACAAATTCTTCAAAGGCATTTTGTACTGCCTCTCGGGTATTGAATTTTTTTCCCGCCAAGAAGTTATCCAAACTCTGGAAAAAGTAGTAGTCTGTAGGCGCAAGGTCTGGTGAGTAGGGCGGATGACGGAGAGCTTCCAACCCCAGTTCTTGCAACTTGGAGACCGTCTGCTGTGCAGTATGAGGTTGCGCGTTGTCGTGCAGGAGCAGCGGAGACGAGCGATTGACCAATGTTGGTTGGAGATGTGCCAGCTTCTCCATCATTGTGTTCAGTTCTTCACAGTACACATCTGAAGTAATGCTCACCCCGTTTGGTAAGAAGCTGTGATGAATCACACCGGCGCTAGACCACCAAACAGTGACCATCACTTTTCTAGGGGTAAGTTTTCGTTTAGGGCATTGTTTAGGTGCTGAACCAGGATCCAACCAACTTGCTGAGCGCTTGCGGTTATCAAACAGAATCCATTTTTCATCGCAGGTAACAATGCGGTTCAAAATTCCTTCATTTGTGTGTCTGTTGAGCAGTGCAAGGCACGTCTCGACGCGTACTTCGCGCTGGCGATCATTGAGTTCGTGGGGCACCCATTTGTCAAGCTTTTTTACCTTGCCAATTTGACGCAAATGGACCAATATTGTTTTGACGCTAACGTCGAAAGCTGCTGCTAATTCAGCCGTAGATTGTGTATCATCAGCTTCCACAATCGCCTTTAATTCGTCATTGTCGACCAGTCTTCGGACGACCGCGAGGTTCATTTTTCAGGTCGAAATTTCCAGAACGGAAGCGAGCAAACCAATAACAAGTGGTGCGTTGGTTTGCAGTGTTAGCTCCGTAAACGTCGTTGATGTTGCGTGCCGCTTGTGCCGCGTTGCTGCCACGACGGTACTCATATTCCATAATTACTCGAATTTTTAACGTATCCATGATGACGAAAAAGATTGAAATGCGATGAAAATGTAACACTAATCAATAAACAAATGACTACTTTTGGAAAAAAAAATCCATGTTTTTAAAATAAAATTAATTTGAAATTAGAATTCTTAGCCAAACAAAAATTATTTTGATTTGAAATGGCCAGTACTGCAAAACGGCAATTTCATAGGTAAAGACCTAATATAAAATCTATGCTCCGAGCACTTGACTCAAGCGTGCTCCATTGATTATGTAGTAATATATTACTACATAATCAATGGAGCGCGCATTGGCTTATATATAAGCCAATGCGCGCTCCATTGTTAAAATGGGGGTAAACTACACTACATTGAATAGAACAGAATAGAATATTATGCACACCATTCAAACAAACGACATGTCAATGTTGAAATTTTACCTAGGGTGACACAATGGCCGGTCTTATCGCTAAAAGCGATCTTTTACAGACAACCTTTGGATGGATTATGGGGACAAGGAGAGATAATTCTGTAGGTAGTCAGTGGTGTACCATATACTTAAACAACATGTAAATACAATAATAAATTTATATACTGGATGACTTTTTTTACCGTCTCGAAAAAAATAGGGTATGGTGAACGGAGTAGAAGCGTATGGCATACCTTGTTTTTTTTTTTTTTAATAGCTTAGTCAGAAAAAAATATCTAAGTAAGTATCAATAAATACTACAAATTCGTTGTAAACTTTTCATTTTAGAACAATAAAAACATAAATTTTGAAGAAAAATAATAAATCCTTTAAAAATATCGAAATTCAAATCATATGCAACCTGCATTATGATTTGAATTTTGATATTTTTTAATAAAAAAAAAAAAAAAACAAAAAAAACTCCATATTTTATGCCATAGGCTTCTACTCCGTTCACCGAATGTACCCTATTTTTTTCGAGACGGTAAAGAAAGTCATCCAGTATATGTCGAGGTGAATGTCAGCGTTCGTTGCCGGACTGGTCGACGTCCACTGTTGTAGCCGAAATAAGACTCAATATGCACTCTACAGTTTTAATTAGATCGATTTAACAAACAATCAGTTAAAAAGTAGCACACACGAATCGGATGGAACTAGATTCGTATCGGAACGCGACGAGGTCGGGGCGAGGTTGGTAGCGCACGTCCGTTCAGTTCGGTGTCTAATCACGAAGTCCTTGTCAAGTACAGGAACCTTGAATGACAGCCGTCATCTGTCACCGTTATTTTCCCCCGCAAACTCAAAATGACATTGACAGCTCGCACAGTGATGCGAACCCCTATTTCCGAACACACCCAAGTCGGTACAACTTGGCGTTCTGTTCAGAATCCACGACATATATATAATATACTTATACAATAATAAACATGAAACAAGAGCAAGGAACTATACATGTAATAATGATGTTTAAAGAGAGAGGAAGTGTTTTTTAACCAGAATTTTAAAAGTGGACAAAGTTTGAACACGCCCTTATCGACACGGGCAAGGCATTCCATAATCGTACTGCTTGAACTGTGAAAGACTTGTCATAAAAGCTGATGGAATGCATCGGCATCTCAAGTTTCAAGTTTTCCGATGACCTCAGATATCTGTTATGTCTGTCATGCATGAAGGAACTTGAAACGCTCTCACTGACTACTGTAACGCGTTAGAAAAACTCGATACATTACAAACAAAACTTACAAGGCAGTCTTCGCAAGTAGGTTTTTATCTTTAACTGCAATTTTTTATTTTTTTGTAAATAACCCAATTTCTGACAGTTAATTTCCAACAGTGGCCCAGTTAAAGTTGGTGTTAAATCTGGACACTTAAAACTTGCAGAAAACAGAAATGAATTAGTAAAAAAGAAATGAGTTTTTATTTAAAAATAAAAAGACGTACCTACTTAATATATTGTTCAAAATGCTCTAAATTGTGACAACATCACCACCTTAAGACTTTGCACCCAGCTTCCAAACACCATATATACAACAACACAATTTATAATATTCAAATAATAGTCAGTCACCATTAGAAAAAGCCAAGTGCCTTAACACAATGTTTAGAAATCACTACGCGATGAAATATAACTCTTTGGTATCAAATAAAATCGGTCACGATTCGAACCATGAAAACAGGCCTCATTCAATATTCATAAATTTTTCGTTATCGTGTGTATATCACACAATGCTAATACACGCTGAGTGTATGTAGGCTGGGCTTAGACAAGGCAACTATTGTTGCCCAGTAAAATGCCCGAGATATATGAAGCTAGTATTAGGGTTCCGTACCAAAATGGTAAACCCTTTTGGTACGACTCAGTCTGTCTGTCTGTCCGTCTTCTGTCACAGCTGGATATCTCAAGAACTACTAATGCTTTCAACTTGTAATTTAGAATAGTTTTAGATGACATTTGCCCAACTATTTTACTATTTTGCAAATAAGAAAGAAATAAAAAGAATCGTTTTTTTTTTGCAACAGGGACTGAAAGGGTTCTTAAAAATTCGAAGTGGGGCATATCATATGAAAGAGCACTGTTTGCACATTCTCAAACATTTTTTTTTTCTTTTTTTAGGCCGCTTAGTTTTCGCCTTTTGATAAAAAATGTAAAAAATACCGTTCCCCGAAGTTTGCACTGAGAAAAATCTGAAATTATTCTTGTGATAGAAGTTTATGTAAAGATTACAAGAAAAATAAAACGGTGTCTCTAAATAGCACACTTTTTCGGATAGGAACCCTCGGTGCGCAAGTCCGACTCGCTCTTGACCGGTTTTTTAGAACCTCGGTGCCTACAGTCTTTGTCATGCAAGTTGGCAAAAAAGTGGGGATGCGCAGTACGGAATCCCGGAATCCTGATCGATTGGTCGCGTCGACCAATCACGCAACATGATTCCGTAAGTACTGCAATCTGCCTAGCCTTTTCCCAACTATGTTGGCGTCGGCTTCCAGTCTAACCGGATGCAGCTGAATACCAGTATTTTACATGGAGTGACTGCCCATCTGACCTCCACAACCCACTAACTGGGTAACACGAAACCCCTTGGTAAGACTGGTTGTCAGACTTTCCAGCTTCTGACGACCCGTAACGGCTGTCAAAGATCCATGAATGACAGCCGGGACCAACGGCTTAACGTGTTTTCCGAGGCAGTCTCAAGATGGTCACCCATCCACGGCCCAACCCCGGCAAACGTAGCTTAGCATGATGGATCGACCCGTGCGGCTGTTATTACTTAGCCACGAACTCCTCCGATTCCGTAAGTTCTGCGCATCTCCATTTTTCGCCAACTTGTTTGGTGGCTATATCTATCCTGGCTGTCTGGCCTGGCTTGTGCACATGATAGTGCTGTTTACATGACGCCAGATAATTTTGAGCCAGTAACGTACAACACGTGGTTGCGGTCAGAGAAACCAATCGCGTAATCAGTGCACACTAGCCAATCGAATGGCCGGCGAAGGCCACATGAACTTAGCAAAAAGCAGCAGCAGGATAGTAAAATCAGTGGTCAGGGCTAGCTGAAAAAATAGAACCACATCATATTAAACTATTCTAGCTTGAGACGATAGCTTACTATCTTTCTCACTAGCCTAGAAATGAAGCTAGTTCTGTATGTACACGAAGCCAGAGTAACACGAGCCACCACAACACACCTTGTTAGATTACTAACACGAGCTTAGTGCTGCAGTGCCGAATACCGCTACCGATATGACAGAAATAACAAGCCATAACGCTACAAGTTCTTTTGGCGCGTGGCCAAAATTGGAACTAACGCCGTCATCTTGCTCCTTCAATACATTTCACAAATCAATTGCACAACACAAATGCTTACCAACAGCGCCCCCCTGTTAACGTCATTCGAGTGCCAAAAGACCTTTGTGGCAGGTATACCTATAAAGTGACTATAGACGTAGAAACGAAGAGACGTTGTGGTAGACGTGTTCTTGAGATACCGTAAATCGGCCTTGGACAAGGTGGAGCGACGGCCGTCGCAAGGTAGCCGACAGTATCGAGCTGAAAGTAATCGAGGAATAAGTTAATTGGCTTACGTTTTGGAAGCCTTCGTCCAGCTGTGGATGACATAGGCTGATGATAGTGTCCCACATGGCCGTAAGAGACGTGCTTTACGTAACCTCGCATTGCTCTCTCCCATACAACAATCAAAGTCAAAGCATTTTACAGGCACTTTTGAACTGTCAAGAAGTCTGTAGAGGTATGAGGAACAGGTTGAAAAATTCATTCATCCTCCATAGTAAATGGAGGATTCCCGACCAAACGGGTGTTGTGTCTGGTCATTACGACGGTTGATGTCGGGATGATGTATATTTTTATATGCCAGTCGCGCGTAAACTATGCTTGCGCGATGCAGAATTTGTGTGACGTCAAGTCTTTGATGCGTAGTTCGCATGTGGCAATGTAGATGCCCCCACAAGTCGGTAAGTCAGAAAGATGAAGTTAGTTGCCCATTCCAAAGCCTAGTACATTCCTATGAAGAAGAACGGACAAGAAACGCCATGGACACTCTTTTAAATAAAAAAAAATATTAGAAAATATTGGTTACATGATCCATGTTGAAATTATAGGTAAGTACATATTGTGAGAAGGATGTAAAAATAAAATAAGTACACGTTAAAAGCGGCCAGAGCAAAAAGTTAACAAAAACAAAACAATTATAAAATAAAGCAAGTAAGTACTGTAATTAACATAATCCGTGGCAGCTATGAGATGACCAGTCCCAACTGATGGCACCCGCTCACGAACCTGACGCATCGCAGCGCTTTTTTGTGCCACATTGAGCAACTTTGACCGACAACAGCTTAGTAGACGACAGGCTTTATTCAAGGTATTATACGGCTTTTTTTATCTAAATTATCATCTATCGATTGGCCTACAAGGTCGGACTAGGTTAAGCCTTGGATAGGTTTTACCACTTTGTTACTCCTAATGCATAGAAGGACACGCCAAGGCGGACAGATTCTCGCTAACAAAAAACTGTGTCTATCGGAGTCGGCCAGCTCGCTGTACCTACAGGCACACGCACACATTCACACATCAGTCAACCATTCGTAATATGGTAACGTATTCGTAATATGATAAGGTATTTAAATAAGGTAAAAATACAGCATGTCTTGTGAAATGTGTGCCTGTAGGTACAGCGAGCTGGCTGACTCCGATAGACACAGTTTTTTGGTTAGCGAGAATCTGTCCGCCTTTTTATAAACGACGTTTATGGACACGGCAAACTGCCATCAGCTCATTACCAGCTCCAGTGTTTGTCTTTAGTTTATAATTACTTCTCAGATTCTTTTAACCAATGATATTATAAGTAAAAAGACGTAGATATGTTAGCTAGTAGCTACCCAACATTCGGTGTTCAAAAATGGCACAATGTCGAACCATTAGATGACAAGTGGAAGGACGGCATGTCGAAATCATCGGGAGCGAGAAAGAGACAAGACGACGAAAATGTGGCTAATTAGCCAGATTTTGATGTGCCACTTGCGAAGCGTGCATAATCTATCTACCTCTTTTTACTTATAATATCATTAATTGGTTCTAACAATCTTTTTTCTTAGAACATAAATCAATCTGCCTAGCCTTATCCCAACTATGTTGAGGTCGGCTTCTAGTCTAACCGGATGCAGCTGAATACAAGTATTTTACATGGAGCGACTGCCTATCTGATCTCCACAACCCACTTCAATAACTGGGTAATACGATACTCCTTGGTAAAACTGGTTGTCAGACTTTCGGGTTTCGGACGACCCGTAACGACTGTCAAAGATCCACGAATAACAGTCGGGACCAACAGTTTAACGTGTTTTCCGAGGCACGGAAGGGTCTCGGTATGTAAAGATGAGACTTTTCCATGCGTCGGAAAGCTTCTTAGAATATAATTATGAAACTTAAAAATAAAATAAAATCATTTTATTTCAGACAACTAAAAAGATCCATACATTGTTAGTACAGTTAGTGTACAGCCGTGTGATTCTATAAGACCTCTTTCTAAACTTCGAATCTGAATCCGCTGTGTTTCTTGATTGGCATTCTAAAAACTCGGTTCTTAATTCGAATTTACACTGGCGCTACCTTTGCGAGCGTGTCAGCGAGTTGAACTAAATTGACCGTAAGATTTTGACAGATAAAGTGTGAGATGACGTAAGAAGTCGCCTTCAGTAAGGTAACTCCCCCGTCACT
Organism: Cosmia pyralina; assembly: GCA_946251885.1. Lineage (NCBI taxonomy): Eukaryota > Metazoa > Arthropoda > Insecta > Lepidoptera > Noctuidae > Cosmia > Cosmia pyralina. Next base: position 13,984,439 of record OX276342.1, on the reverse strand, counting down.
TCAACGCTCACTTCGCACTCGAACCCGATTCAAAGTGTCAAATATAAAGCATCTATTTTACGAGTGACAGTGAATAGCGATGTGAGATGCGAGTTGTTGTTCGAATTTTACAGAATCGATGTACCTACAGGTTTGCGCTTAAAACTATTGTTAGTAACAAACTATAGACAGATTAATGACAAGACCAGTCACCAGACACAACGGAAAATGGACACTATAGGTTATTATCTAGTGTCCATTTCTCGTTGTCTACACTAGGGTAGTTTTCTCACAAATTGGCTTATTATGGCGGAGGAAGTGTCTGCCGGCACAGCCTTCAGATTGATAGCATATTCTAATAAATTCTACAAGGAAAATTTTTTATCTGTTGCATAATCAGTGCAAATGCTTGGACTTATATTTTCATAACCTAACTAATCACACTAATCATCATCATCATCATCATCATCATCATCACACTAATCATCATCATACTATAAAGGCGAAAGTTTATGAGTGTGTGTGTGTGTGTGTGTGTATGTTTGTTACTTCTTCACGCTAAACGGCTGGACCGATTTGGATGAAATTCGGTATGTAGACAGCTTATACCCTGGATTAACACATAGGCTACTTTTTATCCCGAAAAAATGTACCTAGTGCTCCCGTGGGATGAGCGAGAAATTAAAATATATTTGTTACTCTTTTAAACTCAAACGCCTCGACTGATTTTGATGAAATTTGGTGTGGAAGTAGCTGACCCTCTGGATAAACACATAGGCTACTGTTTATCTCGAAAACTAGAGAAAGAAAGAAAGAAAGAAAAAGTATTTATTGTGACTAGCACAGGAAGATCACCAACTAAACTAAAATCACAATAATAAAAGTTAAAAACAAATAAATAATCACACTATCACACTTATACTATAAAGGCGAAAATTTGTGTGTGTGTGTGTGTGTATGTTTGTTACTTCTTCACGCTCAAACGGCTAGACCGATTTGGATGAAATTCGGTATGTAGACAGCTTATACCCTGGATTAACACATAGGCTACTTTTTATTCCGAAAAAATGTAGTGCTCCCGTGGGATGAGCAAGGAATTCAAATATATTTGTTACTCTTTCAAACTCAATCGGCTCGACCGATTTTGATATAATTTGGTGTGGAAATAGCAGACATCCTGTGTACACATAGCACACATAGGCTACTTTACATCCTGAAAAAATGTAGTGTTCCCGCGGGATGAGCAATTTTTTTGTGAATACTTTTCTCACCGATTAAATAAAACATGTTTTAGTGTATCTCATAAACCGCGGGTAACACCGCGGGGCGCAGCTAGTATTACCTATAAATGCGGAAGTAAGTTTGTTACCTTTTCACGCCTAAATCACTGCATTGATCATCCTGTTTTGCATACACGTTGTCACGTGTACAGAAACGGACATAACCTTTCATGCCGAAAAAAAGTAGGTACAGTCCTACCAACTTATCTGTGAACTGAAAGAGGACGCCACCGTCGATGCGTCGACACAATCGAATGACATGCGTCGGCACAATCGAATACATTTCAACATGACGGCCGTAGTTCCAATTTTCGGCATTTCACAGATAAGTTGGTAGGAGTTTACTGTTCCCGAGGAAAACAACACTAACGCTCTTATGATAATAGATGGCGCCACGTGTCTTTCGAATCATGATTGAATTATATTATTACAAGCTTATTACAAGCAGAATACAACCCGAATTGATTGTCAATTAACGCGAGCGAAGCTGCGCGCGAAAGCTAGTGCTTCTATAATATCCTTATACTTAACTTAATTTTTCAACTTCAGTTTAGGTAGTATGGTAGCATTTATTACAGCAAAAGCTGGTACTAATATTTTCTTACGCCCCCATATAATTTCCATATAAATAACATCAGTGGCATTGATTTAGCTATACGGTGTAACGATCGAATAATAAATTATTCTTTCGGTCCAACCTTGAGTCGGAACGGCGGAATCCAAGGTTTTGTTTGTATATAGGGGGAAGGTTTGATCAAGCCTTCATTAGGCTATTATGAATCAACTGAACACACACTTGTGTTAAGGGGGTTGCGCTAACGTAGCCCACGAAATTTAAAATTTCTTACGCGTTTTGCAATTTGGAGGTCAGTGTGATGATAAAAAAAAAATATGATTCGCGAAGATTGTATAAATGATTTTAATGATTATAATTCTGCAACATGTCGTTTTGCATCCTCGTTAAATTTAAGGGTGTGGTAATAGACCATCAAACCGAAAAAATTTCTCCATGGCACCAACATCGTAATCGCGAAAAACTAATCAGTCGTCCCATACATTTGCGTCGAGTAGGAATTGAAGTTTTCTATGGGGCAGTTGAAAATTTTTTCTCGAATACGATGTTGGTCCCATGGAGAAAGTTATTCGGTTTGATGTTCTGTAAATTTGACGAGGATGCAAAGCGACACGTTGTATAAACATAATAGTTACAATCCCAAATTATAATTGAATCAACATACCTATCTACTGACTAAGATCAGTCTCTGAGGTGCGGGAACGCATAAACTAACCAATAAATTATTATTATTTTTTGTAATTCATTTTGATATTAAATCTTAGTTTTTTTTTTATCCACACTCATACCTTTTCACCTTCCGCGGCAACATTTTATATTTTTCTTTTTTTTTAATGTAATAAATACTAATTTCAACTACTATTTTGAATTTTGAATTGTATTATATTTTATGTGTTCATAAGTTTTTTATTTAAGTTAATTACGTTGTTGTTTTGATGTGAATGCTGTGTATACCTGTAACAGGCATACATACCAGTAATTTTATTATTTATTGCTGTGTATTATTTTATCTGTTCGTGTATACACCTAATAAATAAATAAAAAAAAAATAAAAAAAAATACTGACCTACGAGTATAAGTAAATTGGAGAAAACGTAAGGAAAATTGACTTCGCAGGCTGCTTGCTACCTTTGCGCAACTCTCGTAAAACGAGTGCGTCAGCGATGACACAACACTTGTAATCAATCATGCCAAGCATTTTCCCAACTATGTTGGGGTCGGCTTCCAGTCTAACCGAATGCAGCTGAATACCAATAATTTACATGGACCGACTGCCTATCTGACCTCCAAAACCAAGTTATGGGTAATACGATACCCCTTGGTAAGACTGATTGTCAGACTCTTGGGCTTCTGACGACCCGTAACGACTTTCCAAGATCCACGAATGACAACCGACTTAACGTGCTTTCTGAGGCACAAAGGAGTCTCGCCGGTATGTAAAGATGGTCACCCATCCACGGACCAACCTCTACAAGCGTAGCTTAACCTGATGGATCGACCCGTTTAGCCACGAGCTTAAGCAGAAACAATTATCAATTTTTATTTTTACTCAAAAATGAGTTGATTAATCGAAAATAAAAAAAAACTACCAAGCTCTTCATGCAAATATGACGCGTTAGCTCAGGTACGCATGAGCGATTTTTTTTCGCATAAGTACTGGGTTTAATTCTTGGTATTGGGTCGAGCATTGAGAATCCAATAGAACACATCCCAGCGCGTCAAGAAAACACACTGTTTGACTTTGAACTTTCGGCGCTAAGCAGAGCGTTGAAAATCCAGTGCGTGAAAAAAAATCGCCGCGATTAAAATACGCCCGTGCGTACCTGGACTTGTTGTTATTCATTTTAGCTACATTATCTTGATGCGAAATAATACTATAGATATTTTGGATACCGTTCTGGTTACCGTTCATTTGTACCAATCGATGTTTTTTCTTAAAACGTGTTTTGGAAATAACCAAGTCAAAGTCAAATCATTTATTTCAAATAGGTACATAATAAGGCACTCTTAACGTCAAAATTTACAAAAAAATTAGTTATGTTTCTAGTCACCTCTTCCAAAAGGTAGTTACAAGTTCTCGGATATTATAAAGAAAGAAAGAAAGAAAATACGTTTATTTGCGGTAAACATGACGCAAAGAACAACAAAATAAAATAAGAATGTAAAAAGCAAGTTTTGGGGAAAATATGCGTCACATCTACGCAAAACGGCTACCGCTCAGCATAATGCCGCGACCCCATGCGAAACGGAGCCCCAGCCCCCATTATGTTCATGATTTTTTTTCAACGTGTATTATCCCACTGAAGCCAAAGCTAAAGTTCTCCCAAACAGCTTTCCACTCTTCCCTATGTTGCTTTCTCCGGCCAATCTCCCATAAACGCCTGTAAGTCATCACGCCAACGACTCCTAAATCTCCCTCGGTGACGACGGACGCCGGCTTCTGGTTCCCACTGCGGGACGATGATTTAGGATGCATCAGGACAGCTGTGCCAGTGCTTATCTGCCCTGATGCATCCTAGTTAACGTACAAATCCACATTCACCTTAGTCATCATTCACCCTTATATCTACTGTAGTTTAAACACCGATTTACATATAATAAATTGTACTTATTCTTTGGACAGGTGTTTCAATTTAAAGCTTTACCTAATCTTAAAAAAAATTTCGCCATGAAAGTTACGCAGAGAATACCTTTTGAAGAACTACCCCTATAATTATCATCATCATCTTCCTGCCCTTAATCCATGTTTTCTTCATACGTATTCTTCTTCCATTGTCGCTGTCCCTGTCAACCGTCACGCTATCATTCACTCTCTTTTCTTTCATATTATTCATGAGGATGGGAGAGGAAAGCCACAATCCATCCCTTGTGTGAGCAACACAATCCATCCATCTTTTCTGTGGCCTTCCTCTCCCTCTCCATCCATCAACATTTATATTCATCACTCTTTTAGTCAACATGCGTTTCCTCCCTCCTACCTACCTAATCCCATTATACCTAATGGCTACTATATTGTAAGTCTGGGTGGACTACAGACGGGCCTCCTCTCAGAAAAGGAAGAGTGTGCCTTGTATTGCAATCACTTTAGTACAGTCAACTGCTCATCAGTGGTAACACTTTATAAAAACTGCCTTTAGGGCGCTTTCAGCTTCGACGGTTCGTGTCGGAACGCTGCGGCGCCGAAGCAGTGCGTTTGTCGTATTGCGCACGGACGGTCGTTTGCTTTCATACACGTGGAGTTTCCGACGTTGCCGTCCTGTCGTCGAGCGTTCGCGATATCGACGCCGCACTGTTGCCGCACCGCGCGCTTTGTATGAAAACAAACAACCGTCCGTGCGCAATACGACAAACGCACCGCTTCGGCACCGCAGCGGTCCGACATGAAACATCTAAATTGAAAGCGACCTTACTGCTACGATATAAAGACGAATGTCAGTGTCAAATTGTTCCTGGGCAAGTCCTTTAAGACGCAGCATTTTATAGCAGGATAGCAATTTGTCAATTTGAATATACGGACAGTTTACTGTGTGGGTGGCTTCGGCTTTACCGATACCGAAAGCCAAAGTTAGTCAAAGTACTAAAAATTGACAAAAACCACTTGAAACGGTGACGGTGTCGATACAGACATAATACACAAACCGCTGTTGTTCACAGTTGTTCGTAAACACGTGGTGCCAACATTGTTCTAAACAACATTTTATATAACAGCCGCCGCCCCGGCCGCCGCGCCGTCGCCGTCGGTATAACTTAAAATATTTTGCTAGGGATGTGCGAATGATCGAAAATAAGTATCTACTTATACAGTCCAGAGAGAAAGACCATATTACTACTTAAAATATAAAAGTTGAGTAAACTTAGTTTACTAAGGACCAAAAAATTTAAAGCACCTTTCTAAAAAAAAATATTTTATACATTAATCGATGGGTTAACCTTTTAAATCTAATCTCTTTATCAGACATGGACTAATATCAAATCTTACAATGTTGTCGGTAAGGAGAGATGTAGGCAGGTACATCCACATTTTGCCATTAAAGTGACATCAATCAATCAATCTGCCTAGCCTTTTCACTACAATGTTGGGGTCGGCTTCCAGTCTATCCGGATGCAGCTGAATACCAGTATATAACATGGAGCGACTGCCTATCTGACCTCCACAACCCAGTAATTGGGTAATACGACAACCCTTGGTAAGACTGGTTGTCAGACTTTCGGGCTTCTGACGACCCGTAACGACTGACAAGGATCCATGAATGACAGCCGGGACCAACGCCTTAACATGCTTTCCGAGGCACGGAGGAGTCTCGGTATGTAAAGATGGTCACCCACCCACGGACCAACCCCGACAGCTTAACCTGATGGATCGATCCGTGCGACTGTTATTACTTAGCCACGAGCAGTGACAGGCATAATTAACATCATCAGCCTAGCCTTTTCACAAATATGTTGGGGTCGGCATCCAGTCTAACCGGTGCAGCTGAATGCCAGTATTTTTTCATGGAGCGACTGTCTATTTAACCTCCATAACCCAGTTACTGGGTAGGTAATAAAATCATATAAGGCCACCAAAAGGAGCAGTAGTCGCATTTACGACAAGTTACAGATAAAGTACGGCTGATATATCTTGGCAAGTCTGAACATATGGACTATGAACTTTCGCGCATGTTCCCTCACTGTCACACTCGCCTCATGTCACCATTTGGTTCCTAAAAAATGTTACTGCGCAGCCTTCTGCGCGAAGTTCAGACTTGCCAAGATAAATCGGCCGTACTGTAAGAAGGCAGTCGCATATTGACACCTCTCTCGCTCATACGGGACGAAATTTTTAGGAATGTTAAATTTGCGAACTAGTAAATAATATGAATTTGCGAACTAGTAAATAATATAATCAATTGGCGAACTAGTAAATAATATGAATTTAACAGGTAATTATTAAAAGACATTTTTGTTCTGGCATTTATTTAACTATCTCAAAAAGGGATCATAATACTTATTGAGCTGTGTTTAATAGATAACTCAATAGAAATGTGTTTTTAATAATTATCTATTTAATTAGATTATTATTTAATTAGAATTAGATTAGATTATTATTTACTAGTTCACCAATTGATTACATTTATCAGAAAAGCATCTTTTCATTTAACATTCTTAAAAATTTTGTGAGCGAGAGAGGTGACAAAATGCGACAGCCCTATAAAAAACAGTCGATTTAAAAAAGAAGCAGTTCTGTTCTGTCCCATCCCTACTCACCGGAAGTTCCGTTGAATTTCCCGCCGGCTGTCTGAAAACACGCCATTGTGACGGACAATAAAATAAAAGAAATAATAATAAAAAATAATGCCTCCTTTGTCAGCCGTCGCACAGGAGTGGAAAGTAGAAAATTTAAATTCGATTCACAATGGACTCACGAAAATTGTCTTTCACAAAACCAGACCACTTTTTTTCTTTGAATTATTTTTCCGGTGGCTGAATTTTAAGGAGAAATTGTGTTCAGGTATGATCGTAAATAGTCGGAATATTTTAATGACGGATATATGGCGTTTTATTTATAATGGTTTAGATTTTTGACGTTTAATGGTTTAGATTTTTGACGTTTACGTAAGCTGTACTTTAATGTTCCCCAGCGAACTCTCAGATTTAATCCTCCTATAGCTATTCCGTTGTCTTCTTCCAACTACAGGCAAAACTCATATTTAGTGCGAGTGAGTAAAGACTTTAATGACCTATGCAAGCAGTTCTCTTTTGACTTGTTTTCAACCAAAGGCTCAAGCGTACGCAATAGGCTGAACCTGGAATTTTTCAAAATTAATTCTTAGTGTTAATAATAGTTCTGTTTCTTATTTTACTTAATTTTTTTGTAATCTATTCCTTATGTTTGGCGGTGCCGATTTGACGATTGGTGCTCATCTTTTCTTGATATCTTGTCGTGTGTAAGATCTCTTATTATAATTACTGTATTGCTAGCCGTGAAAACCTGTAATTGGCTTCATGTTTCTTATTTCAGTATATTTATTGTTTATAAGTTAAGCTGTTGGTTTTCCACATGTTAAATAAATAAATAAATAAATAAATAAACGTCTTTAACCTTGAAAAATGCCTAGCCTTTTCCCAACTATGTTGGGGTCGGCTTCCAGTTAAACCGGATGTAGCTAGATACCAGTATTTTACATGGAACGACTGCCTATCTGACCTCCACAACCCAGTTACAGGGTATAACGATACCCCTTGGTAAGACTGGTTGTCAGACTTTCGGGCTTCTGACTACCCGGCTCGTAACTACTGTCAAAGATCCACGAATGACAGCCGGGACGGGACCAACGTGCTTTCCGAGTTTCCGAGGCATGGAGGGGTCCCGGCAAGCAATGATGGTCACCCATCCACGGACTAACCGCTAAACTAACGTTACTTAGTTTAAACGCAAGTTTTATTGACTGAGCGAGCGAAGCGTCTCTGCTTCAAGCCTGGCAAAATTTGCTTTCGTCTGTCAGTTTGTTGCTACTCCTCTACAGGTCGTATTTTACAACCGATCTGGACGAAACTTGGTGTACAGGTTTTACGACTTAATAGAATTTTTTTATCATCGGGGATTTTTGATTGGAGGGGTACTTCCTCCAAAAACAGGGCTACTGGAAATCTCCGCCTTATGAGATCCGATTTCGATGGTTCTTTTTTTATTTGAAACTTTAATGGGTATATTAATTGTTGCTAAAAGGTTTGTGCTCGCGAGGTTTTCGGTTCGCAGAACTACGCTAGTAAATAATAAAGGGGAAAATGGTTTTCGAAGTTAATAGAACAAGATTTTTGTACCTACCTACCCGTCATTTTTTACGTTTTCTACCTTAACCTACCCAGCTCCCAGTACCTACCCAGCTCCCAGTACCTACCCAGTTCATCAACAGAAGGTACCTACGTGGTCACCATTCTGCCTAAATTCCTATACACGCAAAAACGTAGAGTAGTGCACCTAAGAAAAGTGACCTGAAGAAGAACATGATTTTTAACCGACTTTTCAAAAAAACAAAAAGGAGGAGGTTCTGAATTTGTCGCGTATATATTTTTTTTTTATTGTTTATGTATGTACAGGTACACCGATTTCTCCGTCAATTGTGGACCGATTTTGAAAATTATTTTTTTGTTTAAAAGGGTATGCTCTCGAGGTGGTCCCATTGTGAGCAAGTCAGAATCTGATGATGGTATCCCATGAAAATCGAGGGAAACCCTCAAATTTTATAGGCACACCTATAGCTATTTGGGTATTTTTTTATAGAAACTCGTGCATTTGCTCCCGGAAAGCACCATTTGGTGAAGTGGAACTGATGAGGAAGACCAGAGATGGCCATCGGAACTACTCAATAATACATATTTCACGGGTTGCGATTCGATTAATTTAATATGGTTGCTATTTGCTAAGCAATTTATACTCGTCACAATTCATAATTATGATGAAGTGGAGCTGATGGTGATTTCACCAAACTAGGAGAATTCCTCGACAATTAACGTCCCTTTCCCTTGTGTTCTTGTGTTCCTAGCAGCATGTTTAACTTTGAACGCTTTGTTTTTTCACTCGGTGATTGATTTTTTTTTTCATTCGACTTACACAACACAACACAGTCAGTTATACACTCAACAATACTTTATATTATTTATTTGCACCATTTTCTTGTCGTATTTATTATTCACTCATTGTTTTATTTGTGTCAAGACTGTACTTCCTTTTTACATTAATGCACATTGACAGCCAGTAGCCTGCGCCCGCGTCTCATGCATGGTTGTGCATGGTCTCATCGCTTGTCATAGAAATATAGACAATAGTCTATAGACAAGTGAGGTTGGACCGTCGGGCGTCAAGCGTGAGTCGAACTTTACACCTTATTGACGGTTTTTGTTTTTTCTTTTCAAATATTCTAGTGTTTGTATTTTATTTTATTTGATTTTATTCCCCTTGCTATTTTTAATTGATATCCGTGGGTATGTCCGTGGCATCACACAGGCCCTATCAGAATACCAGCGTTGCGGTATTTATTTTTTAAATATCGCAGCTTTATGCTGAGATGGGAGCCTTTTTGGCCTCGCACAGGTCTTTTTTTTTTTAGTCTGATTTCTTTTTTTTTGTTTTTTAATGTTTATTTTGTTACTTTTATATGCTCCTTTTTAACTGTATTTCCTGTGCGTGTCCCAAATAAAATATTTTTCTTTCTTTCTTTCTTTTCTTTCTTTCCCTGTATTGGGAAAAGCACTATTTTGTAAAAGGTGATGAGCAGTTGACATTAGGCTAAAAAAAAATTATTTTTCACTTTTTAGTGGATCAGTTTGTAATGTATCTAAGTTACAAAACTTAGATAAATTACAAACTGACCCACTAAAAAGTGAAAAATAAAAAATTTTTTACAAAAAAAAAACATCCGACTTCCAAAAAAAATAGGTACTACAAAAAACTAAAATATAGACCCAAAGACACCGACTTCCGAAATTAAGGTTATTTTCACGTTGTAGTTTGTATTTTTTTTGGAAGTCGGTTGTTTTTTTTATAAAAAAGTTTTTCCAACCCTGTCTTCCTACCCTCCGTATTTTACAACCTCAGGAGTAACATACTCAGCTCCAATAAAAACCCAAATAAAAATAGTAATATTGAATGTCCAATATAAAGGTTTACGTCAATCAATAGCCCGCGTTAATATCGGAGCCAGGATGTGACGAATGGCGACAGTTATGGCCGCCGGATGTGGCCACCGCTGCGTGTCCACTTCCGGCGCGCCCTGTCACTACACCGGAACTCACGAAATGCATATATCGACGGTATTTTGGCAATTGTGAAAAATGACCGCTTTTTATTTATTTACTGTGGGGCATATACAGTACCTGGCAGTCAATATGGCCTGGGTATACATAAAAATCATAAAATGGGACTTACCTAATATTCAGTCAAGATTATCTACCTTTTAAAAACTCACAAATACATTTTGGAACAGTATAATCGAAATCATGAAGTGGAATGCAACCCGCATAAAAATTCTCAACGTCTAAAATGGTCTAAAATTGGTTTCCCAAAGCCTAGCTTACTGTAAGCAGTCAAAGCACCTCAATGGATACATCATATCATACCCTGGCACACAAAGCCTTCCCTAGTCAGCCCGAATCGGGATTATCCCGGCAGAGATTTATTGTGTTGTCCGCGCACCGTCAGCGATCCAGACCACTTTTGTGAAGATTATGGTCATCCCATCGTTTTACGTTTAAGTGTAATCCTTAGGAGTCGATTGGGGTTACCGGTATTGTAATGACGGTTCGGAACTGGTATTTTTGCATGTTACAGCAATTTTTGTAGACCAAATATTTGGTTGATTGTGCCTTCGCAGATTTGTTGTGACGCCTTAAATTTTTCATTATAGAATCGTTTTCAGCACTGTATTTAGTAACACATTTTAAATACAATAAAATAAAGATTTAAAAAAATTGTAGGTAATACCTACCTACTGGGTAGTTTTTAGGGTTCCGTACCTCAAAAGGAAAAAACGGAACCCTTATAGGATCACTCGTCACGTGTCTGTATATGCATCTGTCATAGCCGATTTGCTCCGAATGGACCGACGAATTTGGTACCTATATGACCTTCTGTGACCCCAAACACGGACGGGTAAATTAAATAAATGAATTCTAAATATTGGGGTCACTTTTTGGGGGCAATAAGAAAATAAAAGAAAAAGTTTTGCAAACTATACCGTGTGTCATATCAAATGAAAGAAATTACTATGAGGGTCTCAAATATATTTTTTTTATAATTTTAAAATAAATTGTTTTAAAGTTATTTAAGAAAATAAACAAAAATTTACCATTCCCACCCCTTATCTCAGAAACTACTGAGCCTAAAATTTTGAAAAAAATACAGAAAATAGTTCTTTACCTACAGGAAACCTATAAGAAGTCTGTGGTCTTAAAATAATATGGTAGATCTCTCAATATTGTGAGTACAAACTTAAATTTACAGTTGGAATGTATGGGAGAACATGTTTTTCAACTCAATGTTCTTTATAATATTATTTTTATTTATTAATATAAAAATAAAACCAAACTGTATTTATTTTTAATTTTCATTTTAATTTTGATGTTAATTTGTAATTTTGTTTTTCAATTTTGTTTTCATTTTGATTTAAATTTTGACTTTCATTTTATTTTATTTTAATTTTACTTATATATGGATACTTATTTATCTGAAATAAATTATTTGATTTGATTTCAAAAATAGGTTGGTACCTAGGTATTTGTAAAATCCTAAACAATGTTATAAAGCGAAAGTGAGTTTGTCTGTTTTCACGCTAAAACGGCTAAACGGATTTGGATGAAATTTGGTACACGGGTAGACCAAGAACTGAAGTAGGACATAGAATACTTTTATCCCGGTAGTATGTTCCCGTGGGATATTATACAAAATGCACGCGCGAAGCCGCTGGTGAAAGCTAGTTGAAAATAAATGAGACGGCAGCGGCATTTGCGAGGTCAAAAAGTATAAGGTGTAAGCCAAAATTCCATTCCAAGGTTCCCCTATGTCGTTCTACATATTTAACTGGGCTATCATATATCAAACTGAAGCTGAATAAAAACAAAATGGTAGCCGGCTGTGACCTCCAGACAAATGAGAGTTGCTTCGGAATTTTGTCTTTATTTACATCTATACTTATTATAAAATAAAGTCGCTTTTCGTGTATGTCTGTGTGGCCGCGTACGTTCTTCTAAACTACGCAACGGATTTTGATGCACTTTTCACTATCATTTAGAGAATTTATTCCGGAGCTTTATATTGTACTAGCGTACTCGACGGACGTTGTCCTGTTTGAACGATCCTAGAACCCGACTGCAGCGCCACCTACCGGGTCCAATTGTGTCTTCAAACCATCCAGGAACCCATTGAAATATACACACAAAATTTCATCTAAATCGGTCCAGCCGTTTAGGAGGAGTTAAGTGACAAACACACGTATTGTAGGCGCGCGATCTGAGTGCAGTCGGGGTATGAGGAGCGGGGCGGGTGCAACTCCCCCCGCCCGTCGACACCTCGCCGCGGCCGCCTGTAGTTTAGTGCTGTGCTGAGTTGCTGACCTTGATGTCTCTCGCTCGCGCGCTTAACGATAGCGTTTTACTCAAAGGGATGGATTAATGGAAGATACCGTAGACCGATTTGTCATTGAGGTCGGCGATGACAGTGATGATAGTTTACAATAATAAACTTGTTTGATTAAGATTTCCATGATATTTTCTTTTTTTTATACCATAGCTTGTAATAAAAATATCTAGCGCAAATATAATAAATAAAATGTGTTAAAATACTAACAGATACAAGCAGTTTGAACATCCACTTTTAAGGTGTCAAAGAAAAATATCGAACTCCGTTTATTGTCGCTAATTAGGTCACATCACTAGCGCATTCCTCAGAACTGCACTCAGATCGCGCGCCTACTGTACAGAAGAATATATATTACTAGCTTTTGCCCGCGGCTTCGCCCACGTTTATTATATTTTTTATTTTATTTATTTTATTTATTTTTGGAAGGCTTACAGACTAATAACATTATAATAACAATAATATAAAACTAAATTGCTATTTACAAGCCTCCACAGATAAATACAAAATTATTACTCCCTCATAGTCTAAGTTACATCTTATCTGTACTTATACCTACCTACCTACATTATAAGCAAAACAGCGACTTATATTCTATTCCATACAGTTATTTCCTCAGAGTTGGTAAGTGAAACTAATTTAAGCCAATCTGGGCATCAAACGGTTCACATGCAGGCAGGTGCCTCTTGTACAAAAAATGACTTAGCTAAGAGCTTCCTTAGTGTGCTTGCATTGGTGCAGAAAAGGTCAATGTCTTGCTCACAACAAATTTCGTTAAAACTCCGACTGGCTCTCAGAAAGAATGCATTACGCCTATAATTAGTGTTGGCATAAGGTACATGTAGAAGTGGTCGCTGCCGCAGCCCCATCTGATTAGTTCGTATCATTAATTTTGAAACTAGTTCAGGACAGTCAATTGAACCATTTGCAATATTAAACAAGTAACATATATCATTAATATGACGTCTACGGTCAAGCGGTAGGAAATGGTACCTTCTGCATCGGTGAGTGTAATCAATAGAAACTTGTTTCGCCCTGTAATCCAGGTACTTAAGAAATTTTCTCTGAATGCCCTCAATACGAGACTTATAGATCCCGTATTGTGGGTTCCAGACTTGTGATGCATACTCAAGGTGGCTGCGTACGAACGAACAATACAAGACTTTAATCGGTTTTAGTGATCGGAAACATACTGAGGTTCTCATAATGAAACCAAGTGCTCTAGACGCCTTATTTACTATACTATCAATATGCTGACCAAAGAGTAGCTTGCTATCTTGTACAACCCCAAGATCCCTAATACTATTGACTTTGCCTATATTGATATTGCACAGTTTGTAAGTGAAATCAATTACAGACTTCTGGCGTGTAAAAACCATGTGAAAACATTTTGAAACATTTAATTCAAGCCTGTTACGTCTACAGTATTCTTCAAATCTGTTCAAATCGGATTGTAACAGTTGTGTATCAGATAAGTTACGGATAGTTTTATGAATCTTCATATCGTCAGCATAAAGCAAAATATAACAAGATTTAAAACAATGCTTCACATCAGCAATAAAGAGAGTGAATAATAGGGATCCTAAAATAGAACCCTGAGGAACTCCAGAGGGGACAGAATACCATCCAGATGTGTACCCCTGAAGTACCACAGCCTGCGTTCTGTTATCAATATACGAGGAGAACCAACGATACAAATCTCCATGTATTCCGGCCTTTAATAGCTTCTCCATGAGCAGTCCATGGTCAATACGATCAAAGCATTTACTGTAATCAGTAAAAATAACGTCAACCTGTGCATGCTGTTCCATACCTTCGGATATAAATTCATGAGACAAGATTAAGTTAGATGTAGTGGAACGCTTCCTGAGAAAGCCATGCTGCTCATCGCCAAAGTTGCATTTCATAGCATCGTATACTTCAGTAAAGACAATGCGTTCGAGGATTTTGGAGAACAGACATATCTTAGATATTGGTCGATAATTAGAGATATCCGACTTATTACCTTTTTTGAAAACTGGACTAACAAATGCAGATTTCCAAATTTCCGGAACTATGCCCTCTAAAAGTGAGCGTCTGAATAAAATACACAGTGGCACAACTAGGCTGTCGGCACAATTTACAATAAATACAGGAGGTATAAGATCAGGACCGCCAGATTTGGATAGGTCCAAGGTCTTTAATAACTTTAAAACTTGAGAATGAGACACATCAATCGAGCCGATGCATGACACATTATGTTCAACGCTAATGCTACCAGAAATAGAGGGCACAGGATCGGGTTCCTGAAAAGTTGAATGGAAATAGGTTGCGAACAAATTGCTGATCTCCTCACCTGTACTCGCGGTCCTATCACCATAATGCATTACTTTTGGAAAAGTACCGGAGTTTCTTTTGCTCTTGACATACGACCAAAAAGATTTTGGGTTCTCAATGATCGACGATTCAATTTTATCCATGTATTTATTGAAACAAGCTTTCTCCAAGTTAACTGCTCTATTCCGTAAAATAGAAAAAGAGTGAAAATCTGACACATTACCGTACGTTTTAAACTTGCGATGATATTTATATTTCTCTTTCAATACTTTGACCAAAGCCGAATCATACCAAGGTGGATACGATGATTGTCTAACTGATTTAATTGGGATATATTTATCCCTAAGCTCATACAATTTATTATAAAAGAGTTTAATAGCACTATCCAACGATTCAACAAGTAAAAACCCATTCCAATTAATTTGGTCGAGTTCAGATTTAATAGCCGCGTAGTCACCCCTAGAAAATACATACTTTGTAGTCAATTTCTCAGTCAATTTGTGAATCTCAACAAAATCGGCAGTAATCGTTAATGGTTTATGATGCTGGTCGACAGGTAATGCTAAAGCTTCATGACATTCAGTAACATTAACGGAGTCGTTGGAAAAAACTAAGTCCAACAATCTACCATTGCTGTTTCTTTCACCGTTATACTGGGACAGGTTAGAAGTGAGAACTCCGTCAAAAAACTCACTCAAGTGATGACATGATATATTTTGCGGGATCAGTTCGTTACCGTCAGAATTTATCCATTCTACATTATTACCAAAATTAAAATCACCCAAAATAATGAATTTATCTAATGGGTGGGTTAAGATCAAGTGATTGACATTAGTACTAAAATTATGTAATTGATTATAATATGAATTGCCAAGGTTTTCTTTACAAAGATATAAGGCACAAATATGCAAATTATAAGTTACCTCAGGCCTAGATCTTTTTAAGATAAGTGAAACCCAAATATCTTCGGCAGAACTTCGCCAATCATGTCGTTCTACAACAGTAAGCTCACTTCTTACAGCTATCAAAACGCCACCGCCCCGCTTTTGAGAGGTTCTAGAGTAATCGCGATCACGCCTCCACACCAAATAACGACCATCAAACATCTCACCACTAAAGATATCATCCACAAGCCATGTCTCAGTAAACACAATGACATCATATGCACTAAGAGATATTTTATGAAATATATCGTTCGTCTTCGATTATCATATAAACCTTCCTCTTGAATCACTCTATCTATTAAAAAAAACCGCATCAAAATCCGTTGCGCAATTTTAAAGATCTAAGCATACATAGGGACAGACAGACAGCGGGAAGCGACTTTGTTTTATACTATGTAGTGATAGTGACTAGCGGACCCGACAGACATTGTCCTGTCTGAACGATCCTAGAACCCGACTGCAGCACCACCTACCGGGTCCAATTGTGTTTTCAAACCATCCAGAAACCCATTGAAATATACACACAAAATTTCATGTAAATCGGTCCAGCCGTTTAGGAGGAGTTAGGTGACAAACACACGAACAGAAGAATTTTATGTATCAAGATTAAGATAATAGATAGGTACAGGCGAAACGCCGGGCGTAACTCCGCTGCCGCGAGAAATTACGGTACAGCGGACAGAGCTCCGGCGGGATCTCATGGCGGCATGGAGAGTGCGATTGTCGCAACCCAGCGCTGGGCACGCCACAATTGCGGCGATAAGTCCACTCTTTGAGGAGTGGTTGGAGAGGCGCCACGGCGTCCTCACCTTCCGCCTGACGCAAGTCCTCACCGGACACGGTTGTTTCGGAAGGTTCCTGTTTCGGATAAGGCGGGAGGAAACGCCCGGGAGTCACCATTGTGTGGATCGCCCGGAGGACACGGTGGAGCATACAGTGGAGGTCTGCCCGGCTTGGGCGGAGCACCGCCGTGTTCTCACGGAGGCGATCGGCGGCGGCGATCTCTCGCGTCCAAACCTGGTGCAGACCATGGTGCGGAGCGAGAGTGCATGGGAGGCCGTCACCTCCTTCTGCGAAGCAGTAATGCTCGCGAAGGAGGAAGTGGAACGCGTGAGGGAGAGGCAGCGGCCGCGCCCTAGCGCCCCTAGCCGCCGTAAGAGACGCCCTGGGCGGCGGGAATCGATCGCCGATTCCCGGCCACCGTAGGCGCGGGCTGGCGGACGACGAGTAATGGGTAGCTCGCCGTCCGGTAAGGACCAGGCCCGGGTCGACGGCGCGTTGTGTTCCACGCGCGCCTCAAAGAGATGTCAGCAGTGACGGGGTCAATTGGGCCGATGCCGCCAGGGTCGCGGGTAGTTCGAAAGAGATACCGTGGCCCTGGCACGGGCAACTGAAGGAACATGGGTGGGTTTTAGTCAGTAAAAGTCTGACTCGCCCTCCCGCTCTGCCCAGAGCGGGAGAAGTCATTTGATGATTTCCCATCCACAAAAAAAAAAAGGTAGGTACATTAATATTTAACTTATATAAATATATAATATAGAAACCTTCATGTTTTGTCAAGTCGTAGAAACCGTGCGAAGCAGGGCCGGGTCGCTATTACTTATATAAATAAAGATAAAATTCCGAAGCAAGTTTTTCATAAAATACGCGACTGCATTTTTTCGAGCTCGTGAATTGACTACTGAAAAATATTTATTAATATTCTCTTAAATAGTGGTTTTTAGTTCATAGCGGCCTCAGAATTTAAAAATACGTATGGAATAACTGTAAAAAATCCCATTCAAAACCATAAAACTACTTACTAACAACACTCGGAATAAACTGTAAATTTCTCTTTTTAATACATTAATATTATTACGTAAAATTTATACTAAAATTAATGTTAGTTCATAGGAAATTAAAATTTCTTAGTTTAATCCAAAATAATAATTCTATAAAAATAAAAAGAGGAATCCTGACTGACTGACTGACTGATCTACGCCCAACGAACCTAGAAAGCTGAAATTTTGCACAGACGTTCCCTTTATAATGTAGACAAAGAATAAGGAAGAATTTCCCGGTAGTACGTTCCCGTGGGATATTTTCCGACCACCACGCGGGCAAAGCTGGCAAAAGCTAGTAAATTATAAGACTCAAAATAAACGTAATTACAACAGACTGCCAAATTGCTACATGATGCGATGCGTCGCCATGCTTCAATACATCTAATCTGTCAAAACGCAATTTTGTGATAGGGCTTTCGGTGTGAGCCACGGAGCAAATAAAAGAGGAGACGTGCTCTTTCTTTCACTGTGCTCTTTGTTGCACATTCTCAACTAGGTCCTGACGTCATCATGTAGGCGTGGCCTTAGTCCAAACATACTCGTAATTCTACCCATTCTGCCCGACATTAGATAACAACACTTGGTGTGCATGGGAACTAAAAATATTTAGGCACGTAGAGCTCAGTAGGTACGGTCAGCAACAGAAGTCGGTTAACACTGCTACTTTTTGACATCATCTAAATTAACGCAAAATTATTCCATAAACTGCTTTTTTTAGTTTAACTGTTAAGAGTTAATGTTCTTAAAATTTTAAGTACTTGTGTTCCGATTTGAATTAAATATTTCGCTTAATAATTAATATTAAAAAACTGCAAGTGTTAATAGACTTTTGTTGCTGACTGTACTAACATATTTTAGTAATCATACGTACTGAAATTTGTTTAACATTTATTCCTAAAGACCCGCTAATGGCCAAAATATTATTTTTGTAGTTTTTATACCATTTTGTAAACAACATCCTGCACTTAGTGACATCTAGTGTGAGATAGTTACGTAACTACAAAATAAAATTGACAGAACGAGCAAATAGTTTGGCTATTGACCGGTAGATGAGAAATAAAGAAGTAGGCGGGATCTGACACCCCCTCACCCCGCAAAGTGTCACGCGTTGTTTCATAGGATAATCTAATTACATCTCCTCTTTGTTTGCTCCGTGGTGTGAGCTTTCTTAACACTATTTTGATGAGAAATTCCTACTAAGATTATTTTCTAACATGATAAAAGACGTCAGATAAACCCTGCACCGTAATCTGTGCAGTTAGTCAGAAGGGGGAGGAGGACGGGGGTGGGGTAAATAAAAAGGGCTCATTACCGTACACGAGATAAAGAGGAGCCTGGGGAGGCAATTATCCTTATCATATGGAGAACACAGCTTGTTAGACGAAGTAAATTATATGAAACCAAGCCAGGCGCATACCGCATTTTAGGTATGAAGCTACAAGTACGCGGCGGGCTCGACTTGTCGGGACAAATTTCGCGACCACACAACCGAACGTCGTAAGTCCTTCGGTAACTAATAGATGGCGATGTAAACGCGTACTTGCGGAACTTTGTGTGGATTTAATGACACTAAATATCTGTCTCGATTTGGGCCAAAGTTGCCAAGTATGCCCTAGAGTCAAAGTATCTGATGGTATCTACATAGTACACGAATCTTGGTACATAAATCAATCTCACATAGGTACGTAGTCCTCCTCACACGATCTGACCAAGATTATTTCTGGACTGTGACCTCTGAGTTTGTTTCGGCCTTTTTTTTTTTGTGGATGGGAAATCATCAAATGACTTCTTCCGTTCTGGGCGGAGCGGGAGGGCGTGTCAGACTTTTACTGACTAAAACCCACCCGTGTTCCTTTAATTACCTGTGCCAGGGCCACGGTATCTCTTTCGGACAACCCGCGACCCCGGCGGCATCGGCCCTATCGGACTCCATCTCTGCTGACATCTCTTTGAGGCGCGCGTGGAATACAACGCGCCGTCGACCCGGGCCTGGTTTTTTTCGGACGGCGAGCTACCCATTGCTCGCCGTCCGCAAGCCCGCGCCTTTGGCGGCCGGCATCGCGAGCAATAAATACTACTTCGCAGAAGGAGGTAACGGCCTCCCATGCACTCTCGCTCCGTACCATAGCCCGGACCAGATTCGGACGCGAGAGATCGCCGCCGCAGATCGCCTCCGCGAGAACACGGTGGTACTCCGACCAAGCCGGGCAGACGTCCACTGTATGCTCCACCGTGTCCTAACCTAACCTAACCGTGTATAACCTGCATGGTTCTCATATAGCCTGACCAAGATTATGTCTGGACGTTAAAAGAGTGTGACCTCTGAATTTGTTTCGGCCTTTCTTCTGAGAGTAGTCAGATAGGAAACCCGACCTCACCTAGTTTTTAAAATATGATTGACCTTTATAAAAACCTACTCACATAAATAAATCGGTCCAGAAGTCTCGGAAAAATCGTTGTGATTACACATAACCTTCTTCTTTTTTGAAGAAGGTTAAAAACAATTGTATACTTACACACATCACACACACAAAATACAGAAGTCAGCTGAATCCTCGAACAGACTGTTACAAGCAGTATATTCACCAACTTCGTACATTCCTACAATATGTCGCCAACGGGACAACGATCCTGTTATTGCGCGACTTTTCAATAATTTATATCATAACGTATGGAGTGAGGAGGGACCCTCAGCGGCTACGTATCGAAAATGGTTCCCTTTTCTCTTTTACGAGCGAACGCGTGTTAACAAATGTTTGGTTATGAATTTGGATATGAAAGTGATATTGCACGGCAAGTATTTAGATTTGCAAGTATTTTAGGATAACGTAGGTTCTATACTGGTGTATGAGACTGGTGTGGTTAAACTTAAGGGTGCTTTTCCACTAGAGATTCAATGCTATGCTGCGGTGCTATGGATGCGTTTGATATCCACCAATCATATTCATTGGTCCACATAGCATAGCACTGGTGGAAACGGGTTCAACTAAGCTACGAGTATGTTTCTTATGGAAGGATGCGTGCTATGGAAAAGCGACAAGTGGCGCAGCTGCTGCTCCCCGTGCCTTCCCTACGATGCATCAATCAAATCAAATCAAATTTTTTATTAAATCAGATAACAAACGATCCATAGTGTTAGTAATATCTTATAGCTAGTGTTAGTAAGTAATATTATTATTTGGAGATAATTTCGAAATGAGTTTGAAGCATTCTGCACAGAAGATGACCAAGTAAGGTACAAGTTTCTCACCTGGCCATCCTCTCCACAAGATGCCTCAAAATGGGAGAATAGAAACTCTCAGTCACTGTTTTCAGAATGCTGTTGCTACTGCCCCGCGTTCTAGTTACTAATGATGCGATTTTTTTCCGGATGATCGCATGAAATCCGTCAGTTCGATTCTGTGTAAACATTTCTGACGCACTACAGAAACGGGGCAGTCCCAAGAGTACTCTGAAAATATTATTAAATTGGACGCGTAAGACATCTAGCGATCTTTTGGTGTAGTTGATCCATAGACCCCCCGTGCACAGACCCTGACAATATGCTTTGAATAGCGTTATCTTGACCTGGTCGGTACAACGGGAGAATCTACGAGCCAACATATTACCTCGGACCGCCAATGCCCTACGCTCCCTCTCAATATCTGCATTATCTTTAAGGTCGTCGGTAATTATATGCCCCAGATATTAAAATGTGTTCACTCTTTTTATGTTCAAGCCATTTAGGGTAAGATTAGGTGCATAGTCTGTGCATTTACCGGCGGCCTTAAAGACCATGTACTCACATTTTTTTACGTTGTACACGAGCCCATGTGCAGCAGCATCGCATAGCTCGAGCTGCGCATCTTCCTCGCACAGGTACCTCGCGGCGGCGCATCTTCAGCACATCTTACAAACGGTCATAGTTTCGGAGCTTAGCTTTCACATCCTCGCAGCATAGCTGCATAGCAAATTTCTGGTGGTACAGTACAGACTTTGGTGAACAACTATCTCTATGGGACCAATATCGTAATCGAGAAAAAATTATCAGCCGTCCCATATATTTGGGTCGAGTAGACATTGAAGGTTTGTACGGTATAGCTGAAAATTTTTTCTCGATTACGATGTTGGTCCCACGGAGAAAGTTGTTCAGTTTGATGGTCCATACCACACCCTTAAGTTTGACCACATCTTTATGATACATCTTGTATAACTACATAATGTTAATTAATTAAATTACTGTCTCCTAAGATACAGGACTACCTAGTTTAGGAGACAGGGTTACATGATCTGTGTGGTTTATGTAGATATCCGTGTTTTGTTGTTTTGTACATCTGCTCTTGTGTACCTGTCATGAATCTTGTGCGTGTAATAAATATTATTTTTATTCTTATAATATAACATCAAAACTTTCTTAGTTTACTGAGTTATCGTGGACATTACTGACATCGGTGAAGGAAAACATAGTGAGGAATCCTGGACTTAGTTAATACTAGCTTTTGCCAGCGGCTTCGCCCGCGTGTATGTCGGAAATTATCCCACGGGAACCTTCTACCGGGATGAAAGTATCCTATGTCTTAATCCAGGTTATAAACTATCTGTATACCAAATTTTATTCAAATCCGTTCAGCCGTTTTTGCGTGATTGAGTAACAAACGTCCAAACATCCAAACATACAAACTCACATTTATAATATTAGTAGGATAAGTCTGAAATCGAGGAGCTCGTGGCTAAGTAATAACAGCCGCACGGGTCGATCCATCAGGTTAAGCTACGCTTGCCGGGGTCGGTCCGTGGATGGATGACCATATTTACATACTGAGACTCCTCCGTGCCTCGGAAAGCACGTTAAGCCGTTGGTCCCGGCTGTCATTCGTGGATCTTCGACAGTCGTTACGGGTTGTCAGTAGCCCGAAAGTCTGACAATCAGTCTTACCAAGGGGTATCGTATTACCCAGTTAATGGGTTGTGGAGGTCAGATAGGCAGTCGCTCCATGTAAAATACTGGTATTCAGCTGCATCCGGTTAGACTGGAAGCCGACCCTAACGTAGTTGGGAAAAGGCTAGGCAGATTGAAGTCTGCAATCGCCAACCCATCTTGAGCAAGCGTGGTGATCAGTGCTCGTGCCTTCTGTGTATGAGAAGAGACCTTTACCCTGCAGTGGGGCAATAATAGGATGGCATACATCAAAAATATATCATACTAACATTTCACCAGCTAGGTTTCATCATTTCAGCCAAAACACGTCCACTGCTGGATAAAAGCCCCAAGCACCGCCACTTCGACAGGTCCTGTGCTTCTTGTATCCAGCGGATTTCCGCGACCCTCGATCTCTAGGTCAGTGGTCCACCGTGTGAAACGCCCATCCAGCTTAATTAAAGTCCCATGTAATGACGAGCCCGCCATTTACCTACTTTTTAAGCAGTTATGTTTTTGTAAAAGTTTTTTTTCACGTTGTGGAACCACCCCACAAATTCGTATACCATTAGGTACTTGATATGTAAACAACAGTGACCATCATCCTTCATCATCATCCTTTTATCCTACCTAAGAAAGGCGGCGTCTTCTAACACAAGCATTTTCTGCTTAAAAGGAGGCATCATTCACCAACAAAATGTAATCAACTATGGTCAGAAATAAACATTTTTGTATTTTTTTGTATTTGTATCATCAGGATAGACAAAGTGGATTAAATTCGTGTTACGAATCTAAAGAACGACCCAAGCAAAGATAATTAAATTTATGAAGGACCACCGCCCTCTTCCTCTCAATCAATCTGCCTAGCCTATTCCCAACTATGTTGGGGTCGGCTTCCAGTCTAACCGGATGCAGCTGAATACCAGTATTTTACATGGAGCGACTGCCTATCTGACCTCCACAACTCAGTAACTGAATAATACGATAGGTACCCTTTGGTAAGACTGGTTGTCAGACTTTCGGGCTTCTGAGGACCCGTAATGACTGTCACAGATCCACGAATGACAGCTGGGACCAACGGTTCAACGTGTTTTCCGAGGCACGGAGGAGTCTCAGTATGTAAAGATGGTCACCCATCCACGGATCAAGCGTAGCATAACCTGATGGATCGACCCGTGCGGCTCTTCATCCAAATTCCTCTTCCTCTACCAATTAAAAAAAAGAACCTGAAAAATCGATATAGGGTCTCATTTCTGGGAAAATTCGTGTTCTGTATTTTCACCCGAGCAGAGCTCGGTCGCTCAGGTATTCGTTATAAAAACGTGTTTGGTGTATAAAAAGCTCGGTGTGTACGTATCCAAGGGTGAAACTAAAGCGCCTACCAGAAACTTAAAAGCAATAATACGCCCACGGTACAATATAGCTCTAAAGTATCTCAATTCACATTGCGAAGCGAGCAACCCACTCTAGACGGGTTATTCGGCTCTATAGTACACTATAGACACAATAAAAACGGATGCAGAAGTCCAGCTCCAAACAACGAGCGAAAACAGGGCACGCACACATAGACGTGTGGGTACTTACGTCGGCCGTCGGCGATCTCAAGGGTCCCCGAAAAGACAATTGCAGTGAGGGTTTTCTGAAATGACGTTCACTAGATGGCAGCACTGACACGTCAGGTCCGCCAGCAAATTGTAAAAGCGCCTATATTTTTTTTTAGTCGTGACTGAATGATGAACGAATTATGAACGTCATTATATTCGCAGTATTATTTTAACCTTACTTGAGTGTGGGAAAGACATGGAGCTTGACGAACTGTAAAGCTCCATCTCTTTCTCAAACTGAAGTCACATTAAAATAATATTGCTGGTTGGCCCCCTGTCCCACCATCAAAGTGTCAAAGCGCCTAAATTTTTTTTAGTCGTGACTGAATGATGAACTAATGATAAACGTCATATCATACATTCATTGTAGACATAGAAGGCCTTTTATCAAAGTGCCGCCAACTGATGGCGTGAATTTTCATGAAAATACTCATTGATCAATTGCAATTGTAGTATTATTGTCAATCGCTTCAATTGGATTTGGTAGACGATCTATTTGCACATCAATGCAATCACGTAAAAATTGATAGTTGCAATTGATAGTTTCGGGGACTCTTTAGTTAGTCTATCTCTGTCGAATGGCAGTCGCGAGTGCGCTTTAACTACGTGAAGCGTGTCTTATGTGCGTGCGGTTTCGCTCATTGGACCTCACCTTCTGTATCTATCTATTTTGTGTTATAGGCTTCAAATTCCCACTTTTCCGCCCGTTCTAACGTTCTCGAGGCTTCACAGGCCGCTTAAGCCGAAACCACACAAATACAGACGTATTTCAGATTGGTTGCATAGAGGGTTCAGAGTTGAGCTTTTGATAAATTGACTTATTAGGTACTGTGTTGTTCATTTATTCTGTTCAATTCTACAACCCCCTTTTCAAGTTTCTTCATGACATACATAGGTAATAGATATCTGAGGTCATCGGAAAACCGAAGACTAGAGATGCATCCACCAATTTCTATGAGAAATATGTTATGGAATGCCTTGCCCGTGTCGAAATCCTTGTCTACTTTTAAAATTCTAGTAAAAAAGTACTTCATCTCTCCTTAAACATCATCATTACATAATTATACATAGTATAGTTCCTTACTCTTTTGTCATGTTAATTATTGTATACGAGTATATAGGGTGACCGGTAATTAGTGACCGATTCTTAAACACATGATTGTGCTCATGATAACAAACAACTTTTACTATGGGACCAAATCTGAAATCGCAAAAAAAAATCAGCTGCTCCCTACATTTTGACGAGTTATGCGAACATACGGGACAACAGATTGTTTTTTCGCGATTTCAGGTTTGGTCCCTTAATAAAAGTTGTTTTTTATCATGAGCACAATCATGTGTTTAAGAATCAAGACACAAGAGTCAGGAACTATAATTATGTAATGATGATGTTTAAGGAGAGATGAAGTACTTTTTTACTAGAATTTTAAAAGGGTGTAAGGGACAGCTCTCCACAAACTAAGGTAGGGCTAACTACGGTGCATTCAGCTCCTTATTTTGAAATATATTCCACCGGAACTTTTCTCAGTAAAATTTTCACTTTTTTATCGTTTTTAGGGTTCCCTATCCCTTATACATAGGATCACTTCGTCGTGCCTGCCAACACCCTTTTTCTCAAGAACGCGTGGAGGTATCAAGTTGAAATTAATATCAGATACGTAGGTAAAAAATCAAGCTTCGCTTGGTGTAGCATAGCACAATCAACCTATAATGTTCCTACTGCTGGGACACAGGCCTCCTTTCAGTGAGAGGGAGTGGGCCGTGATCCAGCACGGGTCCAGTAGTGCTATTCTGTAAATATCTCACCGTGAAAACATGAGTGAAGTGATCTTAAAGTGAGCTGTCAATAGTGTCAACCCCTAGCATCAGGTGGGATGACGGCTCACTGCACGCTCACTTCACCTGAGTTATCACGGTGAGATGTTTACAGAATAGCACTACTATGCGGGTTGGTAGATGTTACGTCTAAGAATTTTTGGTTTTAGGACGGGCCGGTTTCCTCACGATATTTTCCTTCACCGTTATGAGAGCAGTGTCAAGCACACACACACACATACACCCTCCCCCCCCCCCCAGACCACACATAATACACGCGCACACACACACAGTCACCACTACAGGCTTTTTCTAAGCATTTTTATAGTCTTATTGCATAAGTTTTTAATAGTATTTACTCCCGGGAGAGGGCACTGGCTCTTGTAACACAGGTTTACCACCTAGCACAATTGTCAGGGACTTCACACAATTTGTAATCACTTCCTTATGTAATGAAGAAGATTATTATTATTAGCGTCGATGAAATAATTTTCACAAAGTAAAGCGCCAAGCCCCAAGCGTCTGGGTTCGAACCCACGACGTACAACTCGCAAGTTACGGCCGTTACCAATGGGCCAGCTTTGCTCTCGTCAAAAAACAACACTTTTTTTGTCCAAAGTATCTTAATGTTATTGCAGGGCGAAATGCCCTATAAGGGTGGGGACAAACAAAAGCACAAATAGCTAGGGGCCGAGGTGAATAATATACGAACAGGGGGCAGCACTGACTTACTGAGTAATAAAGAGATATTGGTGACGAGCAGAGCGGGTAGCGGGGCGGGATAGATCCACCATATCGCGTCAAAAAATTATCATATTTCTGTTTCCTTTGACCGTTTTTTTGTATACGGACGTTTTGCTTCTCTTTTTTTGTTTTTTTTTTTGCGTTATTGGCATCTTGTTTTTATATTAATTTACTTAATTGTACTATTGTGTGTTGCATGTTGAGGAAAATGTCGTGTGAGGAAAATGTCGTGAGGAAAGTTTTGAGTATGAATGTCGATGGCTATAAGAGTAGGGGAAGACCAAAGAAACGATGGATGGATTGTGTGAAAGATGACATGGCTAGAAAGGGGGTGACTACCGAGATGACTAATAATAGAGAAGTATGGAAAAAAAGAACATGTTGCGCCGACCCCAAATAGATTGGGATAAGGGCAGGAGAATGATGATGATGTACTATTGTGTGTTGTGATATGTCTTTTGTGTGCACCAAATAAATGTTTTATCTATCTATCTATCTTGGAATAGTATTGTTGTCCCGCGTATTGTATTGTGTTGTTATCAACTGCCCCATTGGTCTCGAGGTCGCAAGCTCGACTGCTGAGCGTGGGATCCTGGGGGTGTACTACGAGCTCTTATAGCAGGGCAGAAGTTGAACGGATCCAGTGTGAGAGAGAGACAAAGCTATATACGACCCATCTTTTTTCACGTCATAGTACGGCCCTAGGGTTCGTTTCGCAGGTCGATCAGTGTTATTGGGTTTTTCCATTACAATTTTTTAGGCAGTCCGGAGTTTGGAAATTAGTGGTGAAAAGCACGTTGGTTCCGAGTCTGATCTCTCGTAGTCATCGAACTATGGAGTAAAGGAGCAGAGTGCACCTGTGTTTTCGCACGCATTTGTGCACTATAATATCTCCTGCGTAAGTACCTGGCTAATCTGCGTTGAGATTGGCATTGGCCACCGTGACCGAAATCGGTTGGAAGGATAATATTATAAGTATTGTCTCGCTCACTCATACTGAAAATAGAAAGAAAGAAATAAAAATAGGTTTAGGTGGTTTTCACAGAAACACCTCGCATATAAAAAAAATGCACTGTCTTCGAAATCGAATCGATATGTAAAATTTCAACTCTGTAGGATAAGAGTAAGTGGTTTTAATTAAGCTTGCAAGTTTTGACCCATACATACTAACTAACAAATAAGGCACATTAAATAAAAGCTATAATCGTATAGCTATCGTTCCTTATAAATAAGGGATATGCGAGCAAACGCTTCTCTCTCAGTTTCGATCTCTTCTCAGTTTTTTGGTTTTATATTGTTTGTATTTTTTCTGTGCATGTCCGAATTAAAATATTTTTCTTTCTTAACCCAAATCACAAATGAAATCTTTCCACGCTTGGCAAATCCGCTCCGCTTACCATTCAGCCCTCACCTTGTGAATTCAATCAGTTTCACTGGCAAGGTGATCGCGAGATGTAAGGGTGTGTGCATAAATAACGCGCGGTGCACCCTTTATTCCCGTGTAGCCTTGGCCTTAGTTTTATTGTTAGGGTCAAGTCGAGGTTTTTTCAACCGTTTTACTTTTTTTTTTTATTCAGTGCCCTTTGTAGTTTGCTGTTACAGTATTTGACACGAAATTCCCAGCATTAACTTGTGCTCGCGGCTTATAAAAAGATTCGTAACTACTGTTTGTAACTTCGTAGTAAGAAAAGGTTTTCTCATCACTCGACACTAACATTTTGTTCAGAACTCCAGTGTGACTGATGTACATTATAGCGTAGCGCCCTCTATCGTTGAGCGGCTGAAGAAATGTTATGATTGTGTCCTTCTATTTATGCCAATCGTTGCTAGATGGCGCCAGCATTTATAAATGATTCTCTAAAGAGAATCATCACTCATTCATTCTAAAGAATGAATGTATATTGGATGCTTGAGGGGCTTGTGGCTAAGTAATAACAGCTGCACGGGTCGATCAATCAGGTGAAGCTACGCTTGCCGCGGTTGTTCCGTGGATGGGTGACCATCTTTACATAGCTAGACCCCCCCGTGCCTCGGAAAGCAAGTTAAACTGTTGGTCCTGGACTCCCGGCTGTCCGTTGTGGACCTTTGGTAGTGAGTTTTCACGTTGAAATTTTTACAGAATAGATTGGCTGATTATCAGACAAATATATGTACGGGTGAACTCTCCCATAAACGTCATCTGCTGCAGTCTCGCCGCCGGCTTAGGCCGCG
Source organism: Cosmia pyralina (assembly GCA_946251885.1). Taxonomy (NCBI): domain Eukaryota; kingdom Metazoa; phylum Arthropoda; class Insecta; order Lepidoptera; family Noctuidae; genus Cosmia; species Cosmia pyralina. The sequence continues at coordinate 13,955,139 of OX276342.1, read as the reverse complement.
TCAATATGCTTGCTATGGGGGTGGAACGATACTGGAGTTTAAAAAAATACTTACTCTATGAAGTTTACGTTAACGCCAGATGCTACTTTCATGATCGTGGCCGATACTGGCAAATGGCTAACGCTCATACGAATTCGCCTTGCGCGGTCCACACTTAATTGCCTCCCCTTTACACGATTGTGTGAACCCGGTATTAAAACCAATCGACTGTCGTCGCATTGATGGTGCTTGCCATTGACATGATAATAGTGACTCATCATATATAACTGATAATAGTGCACTCGTCTGCAAGAGTGTCACTCTGATAATTATCGAGTGGAGAGCTCTTTGTGGTATGGATGAAGGTCGTCCGGAGAAGTACTTCCTACTAGCAAGGTTGCTTAGTTTGAAGGGTACCTAGACTTGAGTGTACGCACTACATCTCGATAGTTGAGCTACATAACCTTGCTCATTATACCTGTAAAGTTCCACATGTCATCTGCCTAGCCTTTTCCCAACTATGTTAGGGTTGGCTTTCAGTCAGCTGCTGAATACAAGTAGTATTTTACATTGAGCGACTGACTAAAACACGCGCGACGCGACACCGGTAAAACAATTTTAATAAAGTTTTCAGAGAAATTGTTCCACCAAGTCGCGTCGCGCCTGTCTGCAGGAGTCTTAACTGACCTCCACAACCCAGTTACTAGGTAACACGATACGCCTTGATAAGGCAGGTTGCCAGATTTTCAGGCTTCTGACTACCCGTTATGACTATCAAAGACCTACGAATGACAACCGGGTTCAACGGCTTAACGCTTTCAAGGACACTGAACGGGGCACAATAGAAGTTTTATTGTAATAACGTCTATAGCCGTATAGTGTCTTTGAAAGCGTAAAAGTTCTTTCCGAGGCACGGAGGGGTCTCGCTATTGGATGGTCACCCACCCACGGCAAACGAAGCTAAGGCTCGGAACCTTGATCGACCTACTTAGCCAGGAGCCCTCTAAAGTGGCAATGTTGCGCTTTATGTACTTAAAGTCCAAACATCGTACACGCTGCCTACATCAATGTCTTAATATTTCAAGTAAATAAATAACAACAGATGCTTGTGTTAATCACTCGATAAGCTGTAAGGTGTTACATGAAGTCATGTTCGTGAGGTCTCCCATGTGCCAGGGATTAACATCTGAACGCGTTTGAAGCTGTAATCCTGCCAGTGATAATATATTATTACTAGCTTTTGCCCGCGGCATCGCTCGCGTGTAACTCTGAAATTATCCCCGGGGAACGCACTGCCGGAATAAAAATTATCCTATGTTCGTACCCAGGTCACGGCCTATCCGTTAAGGTGTAAAAAGGTATCAAATAGACAGACAGACAAATAATAAATTCCAATAATCTTTTTTATACATAAAACAGGTTTGTATGATTCCAAGGCCCGCTTGCACCAAAAACCATCAATACCACAGAACAGATAAAATCAATACAGTTAGCGCTGAACATTTTTAAAACATCATTCCAACCCTGACAACTTCAAAATTAACAGAAATAGAATAATGTTTTCAATTCGTTTATCGCTCAACGTATTTTGTGATTTGTGGTGCTACTTGGCCTAAATGTTTAACTTAGGAATAATACTTACTTATTAATTTTAATATGATCACCATTAATTTTTGTGATTGACTACCACTGACCCCATAAGTGAATGTGTACGTGTTAACCAAGTTTTTATGTGATGTAAATTGTAATAACTTTTGACCGAGTAGTCCAATTTTAATATGACTATAACTGTATTTATAACCTTTAAATCTCTTAAAAATAAGTACAAAATAATATCAATATTACATGTGAATTTTAAAATCATTCCCTGTTTTACCCCCTTGAAAAAATGCTGAAACACGTAATTCTTTATTCCTAACCTAACCTAACCCAAAAAAAAAACCCTTAATGCTAGGTTTCCCATACAAACTTTCATCCCCTATATCACCCACTTTAGAATTATTTTTAAAACAAAAAGTAGCCTATGTCTTTTCCTAGGATGCCATTACCTTCTTGGCAAATTTTATCGAAATCCGCTCAATGGTTTAGGCGTGAAAAGGTAACATACAGACAGAGTTACTTTCGAATTTATAATATTAGTATGGATTTATAATGAAGTTTATTCCGTAAACAGGATAGCTGTTGAGACTACTCCTCTCAACATCGGCGCGCGCTGGCGGCAGTGAACGAGGGATGCTGAATGAGGAAATCAAAATATTTTATTTCACATAAACCTACACGGGCATTTATGAACCGTCAGAAGCTAGGTGCACGGTTCCAAATTGGTCGTTTCCTGTGGAGAAGAGCCGGCAAGAAACTCCATGGTTACTCTTTTAAAAATAATTGGCTTTTACAATATTTTCAAATAACAGTGTTACACTCGTACCAACTTATCTGTGAAATGGCGAAAATTGGAAGTTGGAACTACGGCCGTCATGTTGAAATGTCTTCGATTGTGCCGACGCATGTCATTCGATTGTGTCGACGCATCTACGGTAATAATAATAATAATAAGGCTGGCAACACCAACGTCAACAGTCACAAGTCTCGAAAATTGGACCCGATCATTTTTATTAATTTTAACCATATTTAAACCGTTGTAATCATTTCTGACGATATTTTACATTCATTTATCAGTACTTATAAAAAACATAACATACCGCATTCGAAATAGACCAATAACATGAACCAAAAACTACTGAAAAGGAGATGACATGACAGGTGTCATGATGAATAAAACAAACAAAATTAAAGGATGAAAATATAGAAAAATGTTGACAAGATCAGCCGCACGAAGAGCACGCCCACCACCTCCGGACTCGTCGCTCAGCTCCGCCTCGCCGCCGCCGGTACCCAGCCCCATTGTAAGCGCTGTGACGACACCGGCCGCGGTAGCTGCGTCGAGCTCGAGCGACGAGTATTTCTCCCCGCCCACGACGCCACCACCTGCTCGCCGTCGGGGAGGACGCCGGCCGCCGGATGGCTTAGGACCTCGAGGCCCACCGGCCTCTGAAAGGGTCCCAGCTCCCGGCGGAAGTGTGCAGCGCATGAGATGGACGCCATCCATTAATGAGAACGTCATGCGCTCATACTATGGGGCTACAGAGGGAGGAAATAATCTGACCGCGTACCGTGTTCGGATGCTCTCTCTTTTTCAGGTGCTTGAACCAGCTGTCAACGTTTCGGCACAACGACTGTCGGATCAGGTGCGGGTTATCCAGCGTAATCATATGTTGGATGACACTGTACTTGATCGCCTGCGAATTGAAATGCAGAGTAGCCATGTCATTGCCCCCCCGCCGTCGCAGACTAATATAATACCACCACAGTCTGAAACAAACCGAGTTGACGAGGGAAGTGATGACAGGGCTACAAACGTAAGTACCCAGTGCAATGAAGAATTGAGGAGTGCTTTGGAAGATGCGATTCGGGAATATCGTTTCTTGTCTCCCGAACTTAGACCACGCTTACCTCGTTTGCCCATGCATAACAAAAATAGGGCGCTTGTGGCGGCGCTGGACTCGCAGTTGTCAAACTATTTTGATGACTGCGAAGACCTCACCGATACTCATTCGATTCTGTACTGCGCGGCTGTAGCGGCATGTCGTGTAGCTCACGTCAAATTTGCTAATGATTCTAGAGCTACACGACCGAAACCATCCGTACCAGCTTGGCAGTGCAGAATTGAGCGGCGTATTGGTGGGGCCAGAGCACTCATCGGCAAACTAACCTGCTTCAGGGAGGGCAATACTCGTCCTAGAGTGATGCGCTTTGTGAGGCGGGCGTTCTCAGGGACTGATGTCAGCCCTCAGGACTATATGTCCCGTGTCACAGAGCGCATCGACTTCCTGAAGCAGAAAGTCTATGCATGGGCAAACCGTATTCGTAGGTATAAGCGGCGAGTGGAACGATACACTCAGAATCGCACCTTCCAGAGAGATGAAAGGTGGGTTTATAGGGGTTGGGAGCGACCGGACCAAGGTGTGACTGACACGCGCCTGCCAGATGATGATGCCATGTGTTCTTTCTGGCGCAGTATCTGGTCGGTGCCTGTCAGTCACACCGAAGGTGATTGGGCTCGGGAGGTCGAGCGAGCCTGCGATCCAATACCAGAAATGGGGGCTATTACCATCTGTCCCCAAGATGTAGCTCGTGCAGTCCGTCCGTTACCTAACTGGAAGTCTCCAGGACCGGACGGACTGCACAACTTTTGGATAAAGTGGTTACAAAGGTCGCACGCCCGCTTGGCATCCCAGTTCCAGTCAGCCTTACATTCAGGGTCGCTGCCCCAGTTCCTAACGACAGGAATAACCCACCTGCTCCATAAATCAGGTAGTACTGCGGAGCCCAAAAATTATAGACCGATCACTTGTCTACCGACGGTCTATAAAGTTCTTACATCCATTTTGAGAGCTAAAATTAACGAACATATAGACACCAACTCCATCATGTCTGCCTCTCAAAATGGATGTAGGAATGGGTCCCGTGGTACTAAGGAGCTACTCCTCATTGATATGGCCATTAGCCAACAGGTTCGTCGTTCCCGAAAGGATCTGTCGACATGTTGGATAGACTATAAGAAGGCCTATGACTCGGTGCCACATACATGGCTCATGAGGGTGTTGGAGTTGTATAAAGTAGATGCAACTCTGCGCACCTTCCTGATGTCGTGTATGGGGCAATGGAGGACGGTCCTTCGCTATCCAGGATGTCGAAATATCCAGAGGAACAGCGAGCCGATAAGGATCGAGCGAGGCATATTTCAGGGCGATAGTTTGAGTCCGCTTTGGTTCTGCTTAGCCTTGAATCCTCTAAGCACACTGCTGGAGGATTCAGGTCTAGGATATCGGCTGCGGAGAGGTGGTCAGGTTATATCCCACCTCCTCTACATGGATGACCTAAAACTCTTTGCCCCCAACAATTTGCAACTGATGGAGCTACTGAAAGTAACTGAAACATTCAGTAGCGCCATCAGGATGGAATTTGGTGTGGACAAATGTGCGGTCATGCATGTAAAGCGAGGAGAGATTGTGGAATCCGTGGGAACCCAACTCTCGGATTCCATAAACCTTAGAGCCCTCTCCGCACCCGAAACCTATAAGTATTTGGGTATGTCGGAAACGTTGGGCATCAATGTTACTGACATGAAGCAATCGTTGAAGGAGCGCTTCTTTGGCCGCCTGAAGAAAGTATTTAATAGTCTTCTATCAGGCGGAAACAAGGTGCGTGCCTTCAACGGTTGGGTCATGCCGGTTTTGATGTACTCTTTCGGCGTACTCAAATGGACTCAGACGGAACTCGACGCCCTGGATCGGAGGGTCCGTACGCTGTTGACTGCATATCGAATGCATCACCCACGTTCATCGGTAATGAGACTGTATATCCCGCGAAAGTGTGGAGGCCGAGGCTTTTTAAACGCTAAGACTCTCCACAACCGCGAGATATGCAGTCTCAGGGAATATTTCCTAGAAGCCGATGTGGGGATGCATCGAGATGTGGTCGCGGTGGACAAGGGCCTCACTCCGCTCTCCTTGGCTAAAGAGAACTGGCGCAAACCTGTAGTGCTTGACACTAACGATCGCAGGGAGGTATGGCAGAGTAAGGAGCTTCACGGACGCTTTTTCCGGGTCCTACATGGACCCGACGTAGATTTGTTAGCGTCCGTAGCCTGGCTGCGTTCCGGTGACCTCTTTGGGGAAACCGAAGGTTTTGTCTGTGCAATTATGGACGAAGTTATGATGACGAACAACTACCGGAAATATATTGTGAAAGACGGCACGGTTGACATCTGTCGGGCATGCCACCGTCCGGGAGAATCAATCCGACACATTATCTCCGGGTGTTCTCGTCTTGCTAACGAAGAGTACTTGCATAGACACAACCTTGTAGCCAGGATTATCCATCAGCAACTTGCACTGAAATACAACCTTGCGGAATCGGAAGTGCCGTACTATAGGTATGTGCCCGACCCAGTTCTCGAAAATGGAAATATCACATTGTACTGGGATCGATCCATCATCACTGACAGGACTATTGTTGCCAATAAGCCTGATATAGTGGTGGTGGATCGAATAGAGCGGCGCACAATGATTATTGACATAACGGTCCCGCATGACGGGAACCTCGTGAAAGCCGAGAAAGATAAACAAATCAAGTATCTTGACTTGGCTCGCGAGGTTGTCGACATGTGGGATGTGGACTCAGCGATCATTGTGCCGATAGTCGTATCAGCCAATGGCTTAATCGCCAAGAGCATGTGTGTAGCATAGCACAATCAACCTATAATGTTCCTACTGCTGGGACACAGGCCTCCTTTCAGTGAGAGGGAGTGGGCCGTGATCCAGCACGGGTCCAGTAGTGCTATTCTGTAAATATCTCACCGTGAAAACATGAGTGAAGTGATCTTAAAGTGAGCTGTCAATAGTGTCAACCCCTAGCATCAGGTGGGATGACGGCTCACTGCACGCTCACTTCACCTGAGTTATCACGGTGAGATGTTTACAGAATAGCACTACTATGCGGGTTGGTAGATGTTACGTCTAAGAATTTTTGGTTTTAGGACGGGCCGGTTTCCTCACGATATTTTCCTTCACCGTTATGAGAGCAGTGTCAAGCACACACACACACATACACCCTCCCCCCCCCCCCAGACCACACATAATACACGCGCACACACACACAGTCACCACTACAGGCTTTTTCTAAGCATTTTTATAGTCTTATTGCATAAGTTTTTAATAGTATTTACTCCCGGGAGAGGGCACTGGCTCTTGTAACACAGGTTTACCACCTAGCACAATTGTCAGGGACTTCACACAATTTGTAATCACTTCCTTATGTAATGAAGAAGATTATTATTATTAGCGTCGATGAAATAATTTTCACAAAGTAAAGCGCCACGCCCCAAGCGTCTGGGTTCGAACCCACGACGTACAACTCGCAAGTTACGGCCGTTACCAATGGGCCAGCTTTGCTCTCGTCAAAAAACAACACTTTTTTTGTCCAAAGTATCTTAATGTTATTGCAGGGCGAAATGCCCTATAAGGGTGGGGACAAACAAAAGCACAAATAGCTAGGGGCCGAGGTGAATAATATACGAACAGGGGGCAGCACTGACTTACTGAGTAATAAAGAGATATTGGTGACGAGCAGAGCGGGTAGCGGGGCGGGATAGATCCACCATATCGCGTCAAAAAATTATCATATTTCTGTTTCCTTTGACCGTTTTTTTGTATACGGACGTTTTGCTTCTCTTTTTTTGTTTTTTTTTTTGCGTTATTGGCATCTTGTTTTTATATTAATTTACTTAATTGTACTATTGTGTGTTGCATGTTGAGGAAAATGTCGTGTGAGGAAAATGTCGTGAGGAAAGTTTTGAGTATGAATGTCGATGGCTATAAGAGTAGGGGAAGACCAAAGAAACGATGGATGGATTGTGTGAAAGATGACATGGCTAGAAAGGGGGTGACTACCGAGATGACTAATAATAGAGAAGTATGGAAAAAAAGAACATGTTGCGCCGACCCCAAATAGATTGGGATAAGGGCAGGAGAATGATGATGATGTACTATTGTGTGTTGTGATATGTCTTTTGTGTGCACCAAATAAATGTTTTATCTATCTATCTATCTTGGAATAGTATTGTTGTCCCGCGTATTGTATTGTGTTGTTATCAACTGCCCCATTGGTCTCGAGGTCGCAAGCTCGACTGCTGAGCGTGGGATCCTGGGGGTGTACTACGAGCTCTTATAGCAGGGCAGAAGTTGAACGGATCCAGTGTGAGAGAGAGACAAAGCTATATACGACCCATCTTTTTTCACGTCATAGTACGGCCCTAGGGTTCGTTTCGCAGGTCGATCAGTGTTATTGGGTTTTTCCATTACAATTTTTTAGGCAGTCCGGAGTTTGGAAATTAGTGGTGAAAAGCACGTTGGTTCCGAGTCTGATCTCTCGTAGTCATCGAACTATGGAGTAAAGGAGCAGAGTGCACCTGTGTTTTCGCACGCATTTGTGCACTATAATATCTCCTGCGTAAGTACCTGGCTAATCTGCGTTGAGATTGGCATTGGCCACCGTGACCGAAATCGGTTGGAAGGATAATACACTTCTGGACACATCTTTTGGCCCACCTCGTATTTTCAGTTTCGTTTGGTCCTAGCTAAAATTTTATATTAGGTCGAGCAAAAAGTTTTTATGCAGTTTTGAACCTGGCACATTCACAATTTCATTCAATAGTCTTTTTTTGAATTTCGAACACAGAATTTAAAGAAACAAAAGACAATTTGGAGCCTGTTTGTTGATATCAAACAATCGAATACTAAGAAAACTTGGTTTTATTGGTTTACTTGGATTTAATTCTTGAAAAAGTGATTGATATCTTTGGTTTTGCAACAAACATTACTTATTCTTAACATTAAGGTGAGGTTCTATCAATAATCTATGGATACTTCACCTGAAGTCGCCGCCCAAGCTGTGGCACTTATTCAGGCCGGACACAGCCAAAGAAACGTGAGTGCTCAACTTAATTTAAGTCGATCTGCGGTCCGAAATGTTTATCGGAGGTACCTAGAGACTGGCGGCTTTGTTCGTCGCCAAGGAAGGCCACGATTTCGGGTCACAACTGAAAGGCAGGATCGATTCATCGTGACGACCAGCTTGAGAAATCGTCACCTTACCTCCATTGAGATACAAAACCAACTTCGCGACTTCCACGGAGTATCTGTGAGCGCTCGAACTGTTCGGAGAAGGTTAAAAGAACGCGATATGGTACCACACAAGCCAGCTAATGCCCCCAAACTAACGCCAGCCCACCGAACAGCGCGCCTTCATTTCGCACGCAGTCATTTAAATTGGACACAGCAAGATTGGAGCCATGTACTCTTTTCTGATGAGTCTAAAATTGTGTTACATGGCAATGATGGAAGGAAGAAGGTCTACCGACGTAAGGGAGAGCATTTCGCACAATGCTGCTTTGAAGAGAGGGTTGCTTATGGCGGTGGCTCATGGACTGTCTGGGGCGGTATATCCGCGAGCGGCAAAACTCAACTTGAGGTTGTTACAGGACCACGGCTGCCAACATTAAATGCTGAAAGGTACATTCGTGAGTGCTTAGAACCTCACGTGATACCATACGCGGACTATGTGGGCCCAAATTTCCTTTTTATGCATGATAATGCAAGAGCCCATGCGGCCGGCATCGTCAGGGAATATCTTCGGGATGTGAACATCACAGTTATGGACTGGCCAGCCAGAAGCCCAGACATGAACCCCATTGAGCACATGTGGGACGAGCTAAAAAGACGTGTTAGGGCTCGTCAGCCAGTTGCCCAGACGATGCAGGAGTTGAAAACTGCCATAGAAGAGGAATGGGAGATGATCCCTCAAAATTTCATAGAGCGGTTGATAAACTCTATGCCTAATCGTATGAGAGCTATGGTAGATGCCCATGGAGGCAACACGCGTTATTAAATTAAACCTTTATTTGATAAAACATGTTTTTTATTCAAAAATCAATTGCCTTTAACAAGGCGCATATCCGACTTGTTAGGCGTAGCTCCATGTCGTATGGTATTCTGAATTCAAATTTAAAACAATACGATCGAAAAAGATGGTAAAATGTATCAGGTTTAAAACTGCATCAACAGTTTTTGTTCAATCTAGCAATCATATTTCGGTAGGGGCCATCGAAACCTAAACTCTAAGGTGGGCCAATAGATGTGTCCAGAAGTGTATTATAAGTATTGTCTCGCTCACTCATACTGAAAATAGAAAGAAAGAAATAAAAATAGGTTTAGGTGGTTTTCACAGAAACACCTCGCATATAAAAAAAATGCACTGTCTTCGAAATCGAATCGATATGTAAAATTTCAACTCTGTAGGATAAGAGTAAGTGGTTTTAATTAAGCTTGCAAGTTTTGACCCATACATACTAACTAACAAATAAGGCACATTAAATAAAAGCTATAATCGTATAGCTATCGTTCCTTATAAATAAGGGATATGCGAGCAAACGCTTCTCTCTCAGTTTCGATCTCTTCTCAGTTTTTTGGTTTTATATTGTTTGTATTTTTTCTGTGCATGTCCGAATTAAAATATTTTTCTTTCTTAACCCAAATCACAAATGAAATCTTTCCACGCTTGGCAAATCCGCTCCGCTTACCATTCAGCCCTCACCTTGTGAATTCAATCAGTTTCACTGGCAAGGTGATCGCGAGATGTAAGGGTGTGTGCATAAATAACGCGCGGTGCACCCTTTATTCCCGTGTAGCCTTGGCCTTAGTTTTATTGTTAGGGTCAAGTCGAGGTTTTTTCAACCGTTTTACTTTTTTTTTTTATTCAGTGCCCTTTGTAGTTTGCTGTTACAGTATTTGACACGAAATTCCCAGCATTAACTTGTGCTCGCGGCTTATAAAAAGATTCGTAACTACTGTTTGTAACTTCGTAGTAAGAAAAGGTTTTCTCATCACTCGACACTAACATTTTGTTCAGAACTCCAGTGTGACTGATGTACATTATAGCGTAGCGCCCTCTATCGTTGAGCGGCTGAAGAAATGTTATGATTGTGTCCTTCTATTTATGCCAATCGTTGCTAGATGGCGCCAGCATTTATAAATGATTCTCTAAAGAGAATCATCACTCATTCATTCTAAAGAATGAATGTATATTGGATGCTTGAGGGGCTTGTGGCTAAGTAATAACAGCTGCACGGGTCGATCAATCAGGTGAAGCTACGCTTGCCGCGGTTGTTCCGTGGATGGGTGACCATCTTTACATAGCTAGACCCCCCCGTGCCTCGGAAAGCAAGTTAAACTGTTGGTCCTGGACTCCCGGCTGTCCGTTGTGGACCTTTGGTAGTGAGTTTTCACGTTGAAATTTTTACGGAATAGGTTGGCTGAATAGCAGACAAATATATGTACGGGTGAACTCTCCCGTAAACGTCATCTGCTGCAGTCTCGCCGCCGGCTTAGGCCGTGTCAATGTGCTTGCTATGGGATTGTGTCTCTGGGTGGAACGCTACTGGAGTTTAAAAAATACTTACTCTATGAAGTTTACGTTAACGCCAGATGCTACTTTCATGATCGTGGCCGATACTGGCAAATGGCTAACGCTCATACGAATTCGCCTTGCGCGGTCCACACTTAATTGCCTCCCCTTTACACGATTGTGTGAACCCGGTATTAAAACCAATCGACTGTCGTCGCATTGATGGTGCTTGCCATTGACATGATAATAGTGACTCATCATATATAACTGATAATAGTGCACTCGTCTGCAAGAGTGTCACTCTGATAATTATCGAGTGGAGACTTGGAGAGCTCTTTGTGGTATGGATGAAGGTTGTCCGGAGAAGTACTCCCTACTAGCAAGGTTGCTTAGTTTGAAGGGTACCTAGACTTGAGTGTACGCACTACATCTCGATAGTTGAGCTACATAACCTTGCTCATTATACCTGTAAAGTTCCACATGTCATCTGCCTAGCCTTTTCCCAACTATGTTAGGGTTGGCTTTCAGTCAGCTGCTGAATACAAGTAGTATTTTACATTGAGCGACTGACTAAAACACGCGCGACGCGACACCGGTAAAACAATTTTAATAAAGTTTTCAGAGAAATTGTTCCACCAAGTCGCGTCGCGCCTGTCTGCAGGAGTCTTAACTGACCTCCACAACCCAGTTACTAGGTAACACGATACGCCTTGGTAAGCCAGGTTGCCAGATTTTCAGGCTTCTGACTACTCGTTATGACTATCAAAGACCTACGAATGACAACCGGGTTCAACGGCTTAAAGTTCTTTCCGAGGCACGGAGGGGTCTCGGTATTGGATGGTCACCCACCCACGGCAAACGAAGCTAAGGCTCGGAACCTTGATCGACCTACTTAGCCAGGAGCCCTCTAAATTGGCAATGTTGCGCTTTATGTATACTCCAAACATCGTACACGCTGCCTACATCAATTTCTTAATATTTCAAGTAAATAAATAACAACAGATGCTTGTGTTAATCACCCGATAAGCTGTAAGGTGTTACATGAAGTCATGTTCGTGAGGTCTCCCATGTGCCAGGGATTAACATCTGAACGCGTTTGAAACTGTAATCCTGCCAGTGATAATATATTATTACTAGCTTTTGCCCGCGGCATCGCTCGCGTGTAACTCTGAAATTATCCCCGGGGAACGCACTGCCGGAATAAAAATTATCCTATGTTCGTACCCAGGTCACGGCCTATCCGTTAAGGTGTAAAAAGGTATCAAATAGACAGACAGACAAATAATAAATTCAAATAATCTTTTTTATACATAAAACAGGTTTGTATGATTCCAAGGCCCGCTTGCACCAAAAACCATCAATACCACAGAACAGATAAAATCAATACAGTTAGCGCTGAACATTTTTAAAACATCATTCCATCCCTGACAACTTTAAAATTAACAGAAATAGAATAATGTTTTCAATTCGTTTATCGCTCAACGTATTTTGTGATTTGTGGTGCTACTAGGCCTAAATGTTTAACTTAGGAATAATACTTACTTATTAATTTTAATATGATCACCATTAATTTTTGTGATTGACTACCACTGACCCCATAAGTGAATGTGTACGTGTTAACCAAGTTTTTATGTGATGTAAATTGTAATAACTTTTGACCGAGTAGTCCAATTTTAATATGACTATAACTGTATTTATAACCTTTAAATCTCTTAAAAATAAGTACAAAATAATACCAATATTACATGTGAATTTTAAAATCATTCCCTGTTTTACCCCCTTGAAAAAATGCTGAAACACGTAATTCTTTATTCCTAACCTAACCTAACCAAAAAAAAAACCCTTAATGCTAGGTTTCCCATACAAAATTTCATCCCCCCTATATCACCCCCTTTAGAATTATTTTTAAAACAAAAAGTAGCCTATGTCTTTTCCTAGGATGCCATTACCTTTTTGGCAAATTTTATCGAAATCCGCTCAATGGTTTAGGCGTGAAAAGGTAACATACAGACAGAGTTACTTTCGAATTTATAATATTAGTATGGATTTATAATGAAGTTTATTCCGTAAACAGGATAGCTGTTGAGACTGCTCCTCTCAACATCACCGCGCGCTGGCGGCAGTGAACGAGGGATGCTGAATGAGGAAATCAAAATATTTTATTTCACATAAGCCTACACGGGCACTTATGAAACGTCAGAAACTAGGTGCACGGTTCCAAATTGGTCGTTTGCTGTGGAGAAGAGCCGGCAAGAAACTCCATGGTTACTCTTTTAAAAATAATTGGCTTTTACAATACTTTCAAATAACAGTGTTACACTCCTACCAACTTATCTGTGAAATGGCGAAAATTGGAAGTTGGAACTACGGCCGTCATGTTGAAATGTCTTCGATTGTGCCGACGCATGTCATTCGATTGTGTCGACGCATCGACGGTGGCGTCCTCTTTCAGTTCACAGATAAGTTGGTAGGACTGTAATATGTATGGGAGGGCAATGTACAATCACTTTTAAACGTCATATTAAAAAGAAAAAAATAAGCTAGATGGAGTCGATATAATTCCTATCTGACTACCCCTGAGAAGAAATAGCAAAACAAACTCAGGGTTCAGTCTCTTTTCGAAGTCCAGGCATAATCTTGGTCAGATCATGACAGGACCATATAGATTAGCGTCTGAAATGGTCTTTTGTTATCTGTTCTGTGGTATCAACAGTCCTCTCAGTGTGTTCACAAATCGGTGGGATTCCCCGATTTCGCGGAGGTGGATGCAGCTCCACGCTGATTTTTTATTTTATTTTATTTTTTGTTAATCTATGCCTGTAGGTACTGTGAGGCCTCGAACCTCACAGGAGGATAATTACTGAACTACTAAATAATACGAGAGGGACTCTATTTAATGGGGCTGAAGCCCTCTGTATTTAAAGCTCAGATCAAATATCAAAATAATATTCCTACTAAAATTAGTTCTTTACCGAGCCCTGACCAGATTCTATATCTGTCATCCTGTCAAGAAAACGGGGATCGTTTTCTTCACAGAAGATATTCCATATTTGAATGATTGAATGTCAGCCAGTATTATATAAACGAGGCTTGATCAAAGCATCAATGCTTTACAGTACCTACTAACACTAGATATTAAGGACGCTGTTACAAAATGGTTAGTCAAATCAATACTTTTTTACACAAAAGTATGTTTATTAAATAAAATGCTTTACATTCTTAAAATGTTTTTGGCCAAACGGTCGATAGATGTGCATGGTAGGATTCTGAACTATAAATATAATTATAGATAGTTACAGTTTCTCAATAAATGTACCGGAGTGAAAATTTTTACTTCGGTACATTTATTGAGAAAATATACCTATTTAAAATTATATTTATAGTTCAGGATCGTACCATGCAAATCTATCAACAGGGCAAAAAAAAATTTAAGAATGTAAAGCATTTTATTTAATAAACATACTTTTGCCTAAACAAGTAATGATTTGACTACCCATTTGTAACAGCGTCCTTAAGTAAAATTGTTACTAACCCTATGGACTCTGTCTGAAATAAAAGTATTGTAAGTATTTGTATTTAACAACTTCAACCCACTAACAAAAAATAAAACTAAGATAAGACTTATAATGTTCCCACTGCTGAGACACAGGCCTCCTTCAATGTCTTGCAATTTTTATTTCTAGGACATGCCGATTCCTTCATCGTTTTGAGAACGTCGCTCTGCTTACTCGAAAATCACCTTTATAAACGTGTTTTTCTTTTTTATATTCAGTCCTTTTTTAGGTATTAGGTTTTTTCTAGGAGAATCCAAAATAGAAACTGTCGATAAAATAATATATGTCATGCTCATGACTTCAAGAGTTACGAATATGATTTAATTCAAAAACAAGCTTTTAATGACTCAAATGGTAGCCTTGCAACAGTTGCTACCATTGCCTACTGGTTGCCCATGCTTGCTTAACCCATTGGTTGTCAACACCTTTAGACATCTGCAGAAGAGATATCACAGTAGCGTTGCCATCCATAGGAAACGTCATGTTTATAGTCACATGACGTTTCTTATGGATGGTCACCCTTCAAACCGGAACTTGGCAACATAAACAGAGCACCCATACGTAACTACCAGGTACTACCAAATGTTTCCAAACATAATAACGTTTTCACCTTTCCAATAAAATAAAATGGGCAGGTATAGTGACGTCACTAGTCCCCAATAAGGGGAGTTTATCGGGGTAGCACATAAAAAGCACCGGTCACCCCGCATTTCAAACGAAACTACCGGCTTGTCGATACTTACTCTTAGTTTCTGAAGGTGTACTTACATACTCAATACTTTATATGCTCAATTCTGGGCAATATTGCGTTGAACACGGCAGCATCAAGCAATTTAGAACACCGCACCGCGCCACAACGTGTATTACCAGGCAAGGACGCGTCGCGCTCTAGGCCGGACGTCACACCTACACTATGTATGTACAATCACACAAATGCAAAGCTCAGCTTAGGCCTCGCGGAATGTACCTAAGTAAGACCTAAGTAGCAATTTTTACTAGAGACAGCCACACCGCATTGAGCTATATGGAGCAACTCATTTCAAAATCGTACTAAATACTAATACTAAATGTGTAAAGTATTTTCAAAGTTCTTAGCAAAATACAATTTTTTTTTTTTTAGTTCGGTGGTACCGTACTGCAGAAATAACGCACCGCATTGCCCCGCACCGCAGTGTGCCACGCACTTACAGTACGACAAACGTTCAAAGGTCCCATCGTTTATTTTCGTAAAAACCGAACTTTGCCGAATTCAATTTAATGTGACTGGTCCAAGAGTTTTATTTATGAAATGGGCCTCTGACTTGGCTTCACATGCCGTCGAGAATTAATATGATATCTCTCAGGCAGGGTTTCCTCACGATGTTTTCCTCCTTCACCGTTTTTTTTTTTTTTGATCCAGGGAGTGATGGAATTAGGATCAATGTATTATAATTTAGGTGGGAATATAAATCAATTTCTATTGGTCGATAGCAACATATTATGCATGCATTTTTTTTGCATGTACTAAATTCCCTTCGTTTTATTAAATGATATATTTTAATTTTAATTTTGTTGCATAAATTGTTAATGTTCCAAAATCGGGTGAAGACACTGACTCCTGTAACACAGGTACCACCTAGCTCAGGAGTTAGGGCTTCAATTGAAAATGTTACTCCATTTTTTATGTCGCTATCTTCTGGGGTAACTCAACTGATAGGGATATCATCTTTAAAAGACAAAAGTGCTGAGTGCAAAAATCTATGTTTAATCTCAAAACTACCGGTAGCTGTAAAAATTATTTCACTAAATATCCAAATATCATATATTAATTAACATTACCTTCACTATATACATATAATAGAAATAGCAATGTTCGTAAAAACAAATCCACATTTGTTTCCTCCTATGGCAGACAAATTTCCAAGAAATAGGCGTGATAATAGCACTTTATGTTTACATACATCAAAAACTGCACTTATGCACAAGAGTGTTTTTTGCATGGCACCAATTATCTACAACAAATTGCCCAAAAGTTGGAGAGAGCAAACTATACCTAAACTAAAGCAAACAATGAAATTGTTTTGGCACAAAAGGCATTTTATAGTATTACAGAATTTTTAAACGACTCATGGTGATTTTATAAATAAATAAATATAACAAACATTGTTGTAATTGAGAAGTTGTCATGTAGTAGTGGAGAACTTAAATCAATCTGCCTAGCCTTTTCCCAACTATGTTGGGGTCGGCTTCCAGTCTAACCGGATGCAGCTGAATACCATTATTTTACATGGAGTGACTGCCTATCTGACCTCCACAACCCATTAACTGGGTAATACGATACCCCTTGGTAAGACTGATTGTCAGACTTTCGGGCTTCTGACGACCCGTAACGACTGTCAAAGATCCACGAATGACAGCCGGGACCAACGGCTTAACGTGCTTTCCGAGACACGGAGGAGTCTCGGTATGTAAAGATGGTCACCCATCCATGGACCAACCCCGGCAAGCGTAGCTTAACCTGATGGATCGACCCATGCGGCTGTTATTACTTAGCCACGAGCTCCTCTGAGTGGAGTGGAGAACTTAAATATGCTTATATTATAAATATTGAATGTCTATTAAAAGTGATGTAAATCCTAATTGTGATAATAAAATTGTAATCTGTAATATTGGATACTTAGGGAAAATAAATCACACAAATATTATAAAGGCGAAAGTTTGTGAGTGTGTGTGTGTGTGTGTGTATGTTTGTTACTTCTTCACGCTCAAACGGCTGGACCGATTTGGATGAAATCCGGTATGTAGACAGCTTATACCCTGAATTAACACATAGGCTACTTTTTATCCCGAAAACAATGTAGTGCCCCCGTGGGATGAGCAAGGAATTCAAATATATTTGTTACTCCTTCAAACTCAAACGGCTCGACCGATTTTGATAAAATTTGGTGTGGAAGTAGCAGACATCCTGTATACACATAGCACACATAGGCTACTTTACATCCTGAAAAAATGTAGTGTTCCCGTGGATGAGCAATTTTTTTGTGAATACTTTTCTCACCGATTAAATAATACACGTTTTAGTGTATCTCATAAACCGCGGGTAACACCGCGGGGCGCAGCTAGTAATAAATAATTGGATAATGTAAATGATTGAATTTAATGAAATTTGTTTAACTGTGACTGATATTTAATGTATAAGTGGTAAATTAAAAAATAATTTATTTAATAATAATAATTGTACATGTGGTATTTGCACGCCATGAGAAATGGCAGACATGTCGTGACCCACTCTTATTTTAAGATCTTGCATGCATGTATTATTTTAATTCTGTATGTATACACATGTTCGAGCAAATAAAATTTCTTTCTTTCTTTCTTTCTTTCTGCCTAGCCTTTTCCCAACTATATTGGGATCGGCTTCCAGTCTAACCGGATGCAACTGAAAACCAGTATTTTACATGAAGCGACTGCCTATCTGACCTCCACAACCCAGTAACCATTCTTTATGTTCCCGCGAAGCGGGGCTCCGTCGACCTGCTGTCAAATTTCTAAAGTTATCATTTCACAATAAAATGGTTTTAATTTTGGTGACATTTATCCATTCTGGCAGGTATTTCGAATTTTTAGGTAGTAAAATACTCGTAGGTACTTTTCTGGTAGGCGTTTAAACACGAGCCGTTACTTATTACCTACTCCTGTGTCAATACTTAACACCTCTATGCCAGTCTGTTCGTTGATGTACCATAGTTAACGGCTGCGTACTTAATTAATTAAGCGTATTAATTGCTGTAAAATTGATTGTACGTCTTAAACCGTGAAAGAAATCCACTTAGGGTAAGTACCTAGCTCGCAACAGCGTCGGCGTGTGCTGATTGATAAATATTCGATTTGCTTGCACCTCCAAGAGCGCATTCAGGTACGACCGTATACGAAATACTTCTGAATGCCGCCATTTTGTTATTTCAAGCACGTATACGTTCACTGGAAGGAGTGGGAGGGCGTCGTTACACTACGGAGAATTTAGATACTTTTGAGTTTGAAAATGGAACTAAGATTTTCCTAATGGAACCACGGAGTCTTGATTAGAGACGCACTTTCTTCCACTTTTTTCTTTTTTTTTTCTTTCCGAAGGATTTTGAAGGAAATCGTCTCATATGTTTGAAAAGTTCGACTGCTTGACAACGTAAATAACGCAATGAATGTTGTCGAATTCAACCAATCAATCTGTCTAACCTTTTCCCAACTATGATGGGGTTGGCTTCCAGTCTAACCGAATTTAGCTGAAGCGAGCTGAGCGACTGTCATCTGACCTCCACAACCCAGTAACTGGGTAATACAAAACCCCTTGGTAAGACTGGTTGTCAGACTTTCGGGCTTCTGCGACCCGTAACGACTGTCAAAGATCCACGAATGACAGCCGGGACCAACGGCTTAGCATGCTTTCCGAGGCACGGAGGAGTCTCGGTAAGTAAAGACGGTCACCCATCCACGGACCAACCCCAGCAAGCGTAGCTTAACCTGATGGATCGACCCGTGCGGTTGTTATTACTTAGCCACGAGCTCCGAATTGTCAACATGAAAGGCAATGCAATTTATAGATCTATAATGTGTTACTTACGCAACTATAACATGCTAGTTAGTGACAATAGGCTCACCCTCTGTTACATAGTCTATACTCGTACATCATACAGTCGTCCGACGAGAGCTCGTGCTGCTTACGTAGTTCGGCGAACTTCGTATGAATCTCGGGCTTCGTCGGAAGACTATATACTCGTAATGTATAGACTGTGCTCTGATATGTATGTACAGTCAGAGAAACGGATTGTTACTTATGTCCGTATAAGTGTTCAAATCACAACGTTACTGTCACTATCGATCGTACAGGGTGGGCCAATAATTTTTGCAAATAGCAACACTAAATTTCTCGAATACCGTTGGAAGGAGGGGTGCGCGGGTGGCGGGAAACTATGCGTCGCTACATGCAATTTTAGTCACGATGGAGCGCTTCACGGGACAACAGCGTGCTTTTTGTGTTAAACAATTTTACAAAAACAACGATTCCTACGTTACTGTACGACGCCTGTTTCGAATTGAATATGGATTACGCCGTGTAAGCGAGTGTCCAAGTGTGAATTTAATCAAAGCTTGGGTCGTGAAGTTCGAGCAAACGGGATCGACAACGAATATTAAACAAACAGGCCGGCCACGTTCAAGAAGAAGCGATGAGAACATTCGAGAGGTTGAAATTTCCGTTCGGAACGATCCAGAATTATCTACGCGTAAGCGTTCGGCGGTTCTGGCATTACCGAGAACCAGTCTACGGCGGATTTTGCATCTAGACCTCAAACTGCACCCGTATAAGCTTCAAATTGTGCAGGAGATGAAACCAAATGATTACATTCAACGTAAGTTATTGGCTGACACAATGCTGGAGCAATTCTCTAGCCTGGAGAATGTATTCTTTACGGACGAGGCCCACTTTCACATCAACGGGCACGTGAATAAGCACAATTGTCGATATTGGAGCAGGGAAAACCCTCGCCTTAAACACCAAAAGCCACTTCATTCACCTAAAACGACAGTATGGGCTGCCATATCAGCAAAGGGCATAATTGGTCCGTATTTCTTTGAAAATAATCAAGGAGATAATGTAACTGTGAATTCAGCGGAATATGTCAAGATGTTGCGAGAGTTTTTGACGCCGCAGTTGCATGAATTTCAAGGATACAACAGCAGGACCTGGATGCAACAAGATGGAGCAACATGCCACACGTCAAATGTGACTTTACCGGTAGTCAAAGAAATGTTTCCGAATAAATTGATTTCTCGCAGAGGTGATATTCCATGGCCTCCGAGAAGCCCGGATCTTACACCATGCGATTTTTTCTTATGGGGATACCTGAAAAGTCGAGTCTACCTTAATAAACCGACGAATATATCCCAATTAAAACAAAACATCCACGACGAGATAGCCGCGATCCCCCGCAGCATGTGTCAGCGAGTTTTCCAAAGTTTGCGTAGTCGATTGCTAGAGTGCCAACGACGAGACGGTGCACATCTCGACGATGTCATTTTTAAAAAATAAATTTCATTAAATTTTCAAAACGTTAAATATATAATCAACAAAATAACAGTTGTAGTTTTATTTCTATTCATGTTTTAAAAGTGCAAAATTTATTGGCCCACCCTGTATAAACTGGCTATAACACAGCTTTACATCATCATTATCATCATTTTAGCCAAAAAACGTCCACTGCTGGGCATAGGCCTGCCCCAAGAACCGTCACTTCGACTGGTTCTATGCTTCCCGCATCCAGCGGATTCCTGCGGCCTTTACAAGGTCATCGGTTCACCTTGTGGAATGCCTTCCAACGTTACGTCTTCCGGTACGCGGTCGCCACTCCAGAATCTTTCGGCCCTATCGGCCATCTGTTCTGCGAGCAATGTGCCCTCCCCCTGCCACTTAAGTTTGGCAAATTCTTCGGACTATGTTTGTTACCTTGGTTCTCCTGCGGATCCTTTTAATAAGGTCCATTGTGAGCAACCACGTTTCTGTGCCGTAGATCATCAGCTTAACTTAGCGTGGCAATTTGCTAAAGAATACATATCTCTGACTGTTTATCGAACTATAGTGTGCTCATGTTTTTATTGTGTAATTCTTCTAAGCGTGTTGATGGCAATCTACAACGTGTCGTTTTGCATCCTCGTCAAATTTCAGGGTGTGATACAGAACATCAAACCGTACAACTTTCTTCATGGGACCAACATCGTAATCGCGAAAAAAATTTCAACTGTCCCATAGAAAACTTCAATTCCAACTCGACGCAAATATATGGGACGACTGAATAGTTTTTCGCGATTATGATGTTGGTGCCATGGAAAAAGTTGTTCGGTTTGATTGTCTATACCACATCCTTAAATTTTACGAGGATGCAAAATGACACGATGTATACTGAGGGCCTATTTCACGATGTCCGAATAGCCACTACTCACCGAATCAATCCAAAAATGGAACGTTGAATGGAACAGAATTTGTCAAGTATGAAATTATCAGCCAAGTAAGTTAATAGGAACATCGTAGGTGGTGAAACAGGCCTTTAGTCAGCCCAGAACTTAGCTGCTCCACGAGTTTGGCGCCATTAGTAGCGTCCCTTAATTTATATAGAGTGCAGGCATCAGGGCTCGCAGGACACAATATCAGCCGATCTACTGACCGGCAAGTGTCCCATCGTTTGTAGAACAACACCACAATAATTGCACTCCATGCTGGAATCGTCTATAAATCTCCACCTGAGCAGGTTTTGCTTGCTTTAGCCAACCTGTGCCCGGAATCTGCTTATTTAGAGATTTATAGTGTTTTTGATATTTTATTTTGATAGTAATCTTTTTCGTTGTAAATAAATTTGAAACAAAGTAGGTCTTGTATAAAATATGCTGACTCATCAAAATTATGTTAAAAAGTGTTGATTTAGGTCAGGGTTATGTCAGGGCAATTCAAATTCTGATATTAATCAAATTGTTACAGGGCAGGGTGGCGATTTACGGTCGAACCCAATAACCTACTGTCAGTAAAAAGATATATCGCTACTTATAATTTACATAATCAGCCTATAACGTTCCCACTGCTGGGACACAGGCCTCCTCTCTGTGAGAGGGAGTGGGCCGTAATCCACCACGCGGGCCCAGTGCGGGTTGGCAGATGTCACAAGTCTTCGAATTTTTGATTCTAGGACATGCCGGTTTCCTCACGATGTTTTCCTTCACCGTTTTGAGAGCAGTGGTGATGAAATAATTTACACAAAGTAAAGCGCCTGTCTGGGTTCGATCCTACGATCTACAACTCGTAAGTCGCGACCGTTACCACTGGGCCACCACTGCTCCCCACTGGGCCACCACTGCTCCACCTATAATTTGATGATAGACAATATAATTCTATCTGTCCTTTCGTCACTTCTTTTGTTTTATCTGTCTTAGATTATTGGGACCTGAGATTGGGACGTTAAAACCATAGATAGATACGTCTTTCTATCTTCAGTATGCCAAAAGTGGCGACAGATAGGTTATTGGGTTCGGCCGTAGTCACCTGTAGCCGTCAAAGGGTGATTCTACCTGTACTTAATACTAAACAACTTCCCTATGAAACACATACATGAAAAAGATTAGTAAAAAAATAAATCATACGTGAATCGAAATAGTCTGTCTACGTATCTAAGTAGGAATTTGATTTTTTTTTTTTCACGAATCGGATAAGTATGAGTTTCATGGTGAAAGTTGTTTAGTATGACGGGTGAATGGAATCACCCCCTTGACGAATGCAGGTGTCAAAATTTTACACCGTGTATTTGGGTAGGTCCCGATGACATGGCTTTATGAAATTGTGCCAACTATACACTAACTACACGTACAGGGCAATTTTTAAATCATTATCAAAATTTTCACAGGATGTTCTACCCATGAAAATGAACCACTTTTAATGGGACCAAATCTGAAATCACGAAAAAAAAAAAAAACAACTTTTTCATATATTTTGGTCGAGTAAGTATTGAACTTTCATATGAAACAGCTGATGTTTTTATCGTGCTTTCAGAGTCGGTCCCATACTGAAAATATTCATGGGTAACACCCTGAACACCCTGGTGGGAAGAACACCTTGTGAAAATTTAGTTACTGATTTAAAAATTGCCCTGTAGTATACTAACTTCAGCTCTATATCTAGCTAATATTCCTACAACAACATCTATTTGCCCATAAAATCACCTACCTACATAAAACCTACTGATAAATTAGATCCATCGTTCCCTAGTTTCATCGGATATTCGACTTAAAAGGTTACCACCTGGCTATCATGCAAAGCTCTTTATTTTTCCGAAATGGGATAAGCTTAGCCCGATCTCATTTACTTGAGCCCGTCAGACAGAAATTATTCAATTTAATGTATAAATCCGACGTTTTCTCTCATTATTGCCAGCGTTAAGAGATGTTGTATTACATAATTATGCTTTTATAAAAATAATGACTTTGAAACCCAGAGGATTATTCCAAGGATTTTTGTTTGTATTTATTTTGATTATGACGATGACAAGAACAAACACGTGGTGTCAGACTGTATAGAAAAGAAAGAAATGAGCGATGTTAATTCATCGCTATTAATTTATTGGAAAAATAATTATGAAACAATTTAATAAAAATTAAACTCTTATCAATGAAAAGCATTTCATTTTTAAATTCAAGAACTTTCATATCCGATCCAAGAGTCAAAGTAAACCAAAAAAAATGTGTTAGCTTTATTTGGAAAATCAGCATCAACATTTTTTATTATGGCAGCAAATCTCTACGACCATTCCTTGAGCAATTTTTTTTTAACCTTTGTGTCAAGTGCGATTCGCGTCGCGTGTCGCGCCTGTTTGAAGGAGCTTAAAAACGTGAATAGGTATCATGAAAATGAAATACCTACAATATAAAATAATGTACTTAGGGCCTATTTCACGATGTCCGAATAGCCACTACTTACCAAATAAATTCAAAAATGGAACAGAATTTGTATGAAATTATCTGCAAAGAAAGCAAGTAAGTTAAAAGAAACTTAATCATAGGTGGTGAAACAGTAGTGCTATTCTGTAAATATCTCACCGTGAAAACATGAGTGAAGTGATCTTAAAGTGAGCTGTCAATAGTGTCAACCCCTATAGCATCAGGTGGAATGACGGCTCACTTCACGCTCACTTCACCTGAGTTATCACGGTGAGATGTTTACAGAATAGCACTACAGGCCCTTTTTTTTTTTTTTTTTTTTTTTTTTGTGGATGGGAAATCATCAAATGACTTCTCCCGCTCCGGGCAGAGCGGGAGGGCGTGTCAGACTTTTACTGACTAAAACCCACCCGTGTTCCTTCAGTTGCCCGTGCCAGGGCCACGGTATCTCTTTCGAACTACCCGCGACCCCGGCGGCTTCGGCCCTATTGGACCCCGTCACTGCTGACATCTCTTTGAGGCGCGCGTGGAACACAACGCGCCGTCGACCCGGGCCTGGTCCTTACCGGACGGCGAGCTGCCCATTACTCGTCGTCCGCAAGCCCGCGCCTACGGTGGCCGGGAATCGGCAATCGATTCCCGCCGCCCAGGGCGTCTCCTACGGCGGCTAGGGGCGCGAGGGCGCGGCTGTTGCCTCTCCCTCTCGCGTTCCGCCTCCTCCTTTGCGAGCATTACTGCTTCGCAGAAGGAGGTGACGGCCTCCCATGCACTCTCGCTCCGCACCATGGCCTGGACCAGGTTTGGACGCGAGAGATCGCCGCCGCCGATCGCCTGCGTGAGAACACGGCGGTGCTCCGCCCAAGCCGGGCAGACCTCCACTGTATGCTCCAGCGTGTCCTCCGGGCGATCTACACAATGGTGACACCCGGGCGTTTCCTCCCGCCTTATCCGAAACAGGAACCTCCCGAAACAACCGTGTCCGGTGAGGACCTGCGTTAGGCGGAAGGTGAGGACGCCGTGGCGCCTCTCCAACCACTCCTCAAAGAGGGGACTTATTGCCGCAATTGTGGCGTGCCCAGCGCTGGGTTGCGACAATCGCACTCTCCATGTCGCCATGAGATCCCGCCGGAGCTCTGTCCGCTGTACCGTGAAATCTCGCGGCAGCGGAGTTACGCCCCGGCGTTTCGCCTCCTCGCGCCACTCCCACACGTGCGCGAGAAATTTTGCCTCCAGATCCCATGGCGGTAATCCGGCAAGGAGGCTCGCCGCCTCACAGGAGACCGTGCGGTATCCCCGGACTAGCCGGATGGCCATGACCCTCTGGGACGCGTTCAACCGGCGGGCTGGTCGCAGCCTCAGGGAACGCGCCCACACCGGTGCCCCGTAAAGGGCACTACAGGCCCTTAGATAACAAAACATGAAAATTTTTCAATAGAAAAAAAAACTAAAGTAACACCGTTTATTTTCGGTTTTATAAATTATACGTAAACAGCCAGTCTATTCTGTAAAAATCTCACCGTGAAAACATAGGTGAAGTGATCTAAAAGTGAACTGTCAATAGTGTCAACCCCTAGCATCAGGTGGAATGACGGCTCACTTCACGCTCACTCCACCTAAATTACCACGGTGAGATGTTTACAGAATAGCACTACTGTTCCTTACTGTGCAGTAAAATTTGCTTTAAATCGAAGGTATTTAAATAATAGGTTGGAGAAAAAGTTTCTTCGCATTTTTTAAGAACCCCTAAGACGACCCACTGACCAAACATTTTTTTATTATACATTATTTACATTTATCTAAAGTATGTAGGTACCATTTTGTTCGATAACTTTTTGCCATCTTGTAGGTAGGGACATGATCTCATTGCACAGAAATTTTGGGACTTCTGATCAAAATACCGCGACAAGTGGTTTTGGCAGTCCTCTCGTGATGTTAACCTGACACTGCCTAAAGTATTCTGAAGAAACCGAAACAGGTGGAAATCTGAAGGTGCAAGGTCAGGACTATACGGCGGATGCATTAACACCTCCCAGCCAAACTCTCTTAATTTTTGCTGAGTGGCTAAATATGTGTGAGGTCTAGCGTTATCATGATGAAAAACCACACCCCTTCTGTTGATTAATTCCGGCCGCTTTCTCTCAACTTCTTGCTTTAATCTCATCAGTTGTTCGCAATAGAGTTCAGAATCAATGATCCTGCCTGGTGATAACAGCTCATAATGAATAATGCCCTTCCAATCCCACCACACACACAGCATCACCTTGTTGCGAGTTAACCCGGGTTTCGCCACAGTCTGTGAAGCCTGACCGGCCTTTGACCATGACCTTTTTCGCGCGTTCTTGTCGTACGTGATCCACTTTTGATCACCAGTTATCAGCTTCTTCAAAAATGGTTCGGTTTCATTACGTCGTAATAAAGAATCACAAATGAGTACACGGTTCATTAGGTTTCTTTCAGTGAGCTCGTGAGGTACCCAAATATCGAGCTTTTTTGTGTACCCAGTTTTTTTCAAATGCGCCAAAACTGTTTTGTGGTTAATTCCCAGTTCTTCAGCTACGTCGTAACTACTGATATGCCAATATTGCTTTTTAACCGACTTCAAAAAGGAGGAGGTTCTCAATTCGTCGGAACCTTTTTTTTTTTGTATTATTTTTTTTTTATGTTTGTTCCCCGAATACTCGAAGATGGCTGGACCGATTTGGATTTTTTTTTGTTTTATTCGAGAGGGTATACATCACAGTTGGTCCCATATAAAATTGATTAACTTTGCTTTGGTAGTTTTTGAGTTAGCTTCAATAATACGTATTTTTTCCCCACTTTTATATGGATGATGTTTTAGTTTGTTTTGCAGATAGTGGTATTAGAATTTGTGTGGGGTAGGTACACAACTAAAAAGTGAAAAATAAAAACTTTTTTACAAAAAAATACAACCGACTTCCAAAAACAACACTACAAAGTGAAAAATAACTTTAATTTCGGAAGTCGGTGGCAAAAAACGAAAATACATTTAACACCGACACCGACACCGACTTCCGAAATTAAAGTTATTTTACACTTTGTAGTGTTGTTTTTGGAAGTCGGTTGTATTTTATTGTAAAAAAGTTTTTTCAAAAATGGCATCCATTTTATCCGTAATACATTATATCGTATATAAATCCTTTGACATCAAAATTTCCGGATTGAAAACGCTTAAACCAAATTTATGCTACTCTCACAGACACTGCACTGGGTACATAAATATCGCAAATCTTTTTTTCGGCTTGCGTTGCATTTTTACCTTTTTTGTAGTAAAATTTTAAAATGTATCGAATTTCTTCATTGGATTCACTCATCTTGACAGTACGAAAAACAAGTGAAAATCACACATTTTCCTAATTTGAATTTGGAATTATGTTCTTTAAAATTTAAACTTTTAATGATACAAAACCAGCCAGATACAAATAGTGTAGCCAAAGAGATTTTATTTTAAGTTCATACATATTATAATGCGAAAAGATTTTTTACCCAACCTAATATTTTAAGAACTTACTAAGCTAAAAATTGATTTAAGTAAGTATAGCATTTTGTCATAAATCTACATTTAAACGAAGCGCGTTTTAATTCCGGTACACATGAGTCTTCTATCTCGCGCGACAAACTAGACAGACATACCTATTGTACACACCGAGCTAAACCACACCAGATTTTATCCTCATAATACTTGTTCTACAATTATATAAATCCTGTTTGCATCTCCTAATTACGCTATGCTCATTGCCCAATCAATGTTGGTTACCCAATTCTGTTGCATCGTTTGATTGGTTACCACAACCTTACTGGGTGACTTGATTGCATGTATTCAGTCTAGCTAAAACATAAACGGCAATTACATTAAAGGTGAACATCCTAATGATAGATTAACTGTTTACTGTTGAATAGTTTGTGGTTTGTAGCAGACTTGCTATTGCTAGTACTAGGTAGGCAGCTGTTGCCCGTGAATTCTCGCATCCAATGGAAATTTCTTCATAAAAGTATCTACCCGGATTAAATGTAGTGGATTGGATTGTATTTTTTTGCTGATTATATCACCAAGTCGTTGACACAACTATATGTATAATAGTACTGTTATGGACAGATTACGAAAAGCAGGTCTAACCGTCAACTTGGAAAAGTGCGAGTTTTTTCTAAGTCAAAAACACGACAAAATCCGCACCCGTTGTAATGGTACCAAAGAAAGACGGTTCAGTACGAGTTTGCGTTGATTACCGAAAACTCAATGCCATAACGGTCCCCGACAAGTATCCTATCCCACGCATTGATGATCTGCTCCATGCTGCTAAGCCAACGCCTTTCATGTCGACCCTGGATTTACGCGCTGGCTATTGGCAAGTGAAATTAAAACTTGAGGATCAGGACAAGACGGCATTCATAACTCCATTTGGAATGTATCGTTTTAAGAGGATGCCATTTGGACTTTGCAATGCACCCTCTACATTCCAGCGTCTGATAGACAGGATTAGAGTTAGCCTGGAGAATGTAAAGATGCTGGCGTACCTAGATGATCTAATAATTTTTTCGGCTACCTATCAAGCACACCTATCAGATTTGGGTAAGGTACTAAGTAAGCTGAAAGAAAGCAACCTTCATGTAAACTTTAGTAAGTGCCGATTTTGTTGCTCAACAATTAAGTATTTGGGGCACATTATTACTCCAGAGGGTCTGAAGGCTGATCCCGAGAAAGTAGCAGCAATACTAGCCTATCCAGCACCCAAGAATCTGAAGCATCTGATGACGTTCCTGCAGACCTGTTCCTGGTACAGGCGATTCATACCAAACTTTGCCGGAATCACTGAACCACTCTCCCGTTTAACTAGGAAAAACTCGGTATGGACTTGGTCAGCGGAACAAGAGCAGGCTTATCAAGAGCTCAAAATACGACTTACGTCCAACCCTGTGCTACGACAAGCCGACGAGACGAAAGGTTATATCATCAAAAGTGATGCAAGCAACTATGCACTTGGAGCAGTTCTAGTGCAGGGGGAGGGAGAGGACGAGCATCCCGTTGAATATGCCAGTAGGTTGATGACCCCTGCAGAACGCAACTATTCTACAACCGAGAGGGAGGCTCTCGCAGTAGTTTGGGCAATTAAGAAGTTCCGTGGATACATTGAAGGCCTCCCAGTAACAGTGGTTACGGACCATCAAGCCTTGAAGTGGTTGATGTCGTTACGATCTCCAACTGGTCGATTAGCTAGATGGGCTTTGCAGATACAGGCGTATGATATAACTATCAAGTATACACCTGGTAGAACGAATGTGGTTGCAGACACACTGTCCAGACCTATTTGCGA
The DNA here is from genome assembly GCA_946251885.1 of Cosmia pyralina. Lineage (NCBI taxonomy): Eukaryota > Metazoa > Arthropoda > Insecta > Lepidoptera > Noctuidae > Cosmia > Cosmia pyralina. The sequence continues at coordinate 13,925,804 of OX276342.1, read as the reverse complement.
TGAAAGCACCGTAAACACCTGTGGAGTGTGTAGCGTAACCGTGGATATGCCGCAGAGACCGTCATCTGAAATTAGGGCAGAACAGCTGAAGGATGAAAATTTCGCCAGCATCGTAACTGCCCTAGAAGATGCAGATCGTAAAGATAATGCCGTGTACTGGAGCACCAAAGGGTACGTCATGAACAACGGGTTGTTGTACCGATATCACCCGTCGGATGACTCAGATGAGGCTCAACTCGTAGTTCCCCAACATGAATGGGCAAACGTACTTTCAATATACCACGATGACCCTTTGGCGGGACATTACGGTGCTGATAAGACTTATCAGCGCATCTCGAAGCGATATCATTGGAAGGGTATGAGAAAATATATCGAAGCATATGTTAAGAACTGTGTTAAATGCCAGAGGTTTAAGCCGTCCAACCTGAAACCGGCTGGTTTGCTCCAAACCACGCCCGTCAACCAACGTTTCGAAACCCTCGCCTTTGACTTGTTTGGACCTTTGCCGACAACGACTAGTGGCAAGACATGGATATTGATAGTTGAAGATATTGCTACTGGTTGGATAGAACTATTTGCTTTGGAAACTGCCAGCGCTGAAAATTGTGCGACAGTTTTGTTGAACGAGGTCTTCCTTCGATACGGTGTGCCCAGACGTCTGATAAGCGACAATGGACCACAACTTGTGAGTGCTGTGATGCAACAATTAACCTATTGTCTGCGAATTAAGCACACATTCACACCAGTGTATCACCCAGCAGCAAACCCGGTAGAAAGGAAAAACAGGGACTTAAAGACACAATTGGCCATTTTAGTAGGAGAGGAACATGGGAGTTGGAGTGATAAAATACCCAGCATACGATTTGCGATGAATACCGCAACTTGCCTCACTACAGGACATACGCCAGCATATTTAACATTTGCACGAGAACTGCGTACTCCGGATGACAATACACACGATTTTCGTCAGATTTTACTGTCCGAGAACTTTGTGCCTGAAATTACGCCGAAGCTACTACTTCTCACCAATACGCTGAACAAGGCTAGAGATGTTAGAGAGAATCTAGAAGAACGCAGGAAGAAGATGGCAGACCAAGGACGTAGAGAAGATCCCGGTTACTCTCCCGGTGACTTGGTATTAGCAACTACCCATCCAATCAGTAATGCTGCTCGAGGAATTAGCGCTAAATTCTGTCCTCGCAGGGATGGTCCTTATCTAATCCTAGCACGTCATGGTGCATCATCTTATTTGATTTCAGATCCCACTACTCCAGATAAACCCCTTGGAGTGTATCATACATCCGCCTTGACTCCGTTCCAAGGCCATGCGGGAAGTCCACTTCCCCCGCCGGTGCGCCCACTGAAGAAACGCGGGCGTCCGCCTAAGCCTAGGCCTAACCCTGAAGGCGCCACTCCGCCCTCACGTGGACGAGGACGACCACGGCGACACGCATCTCGCCCAGCTTTGCCGGTGGAACATTCATCTTGACTGGCTACTCGTCGGGGCGACTTCGTATCCAGAGGGGGAGCCTGTAGCACCACCGACCACCTGCAGCCACGCGCACACAACACTGCTGTGACGGGACGACGCTCACGCACACCACGTTAGGCCACCTCGCGTATATAAAGGGCCGCCGCGGCTCCAACAGTCAGTTTGAACCCGATGACCCTATCACCCTCCTCCAGGAAAGTAGTAGGGACACTAGCACAGTCCAACACAAACACAGATCTACATTCCGGCCTCGCCGCCGAGGCCCATCGCGTTTAAGACCATCTAACGTAAATGTAAATTCATGTCCCTTGATCGGTTTAATCGAGCCAGCTGGTGGCGTAGCTGAGCCTGTAGCTTTAAACTCCCCTGATAATAATAATTCCCCTAACTTGATCCAGCCTATTGCTTTGCCTTGTCTATCATTGGTCAATGACAACGTCTCCCTAAGCCGAGGTCCGTGCCCCACAGGGGGTGCCCTTAGTGGGCAGTCGTTTAGTTTATAATTTAGTTAGTATTTTATGCCCCTGCTGGAGGCTTTTGAGCTCGCTTAAAGGCACCCACAGGAAAGTCCGGTTAAGTAGTCGAGACCTCTCATGGTCACACTACGAGATGCCATTCCAAAAAAAAAAAAAAAAATCCAACAGTCAGTCTGCGCTAGCGCGCCGCTGTTTCCACGCATTGGAAGAGCTCGCCTAGTCTAGACGCCCCTCACTTCGCACCCCGCGGTGACGCATCCTACTTGTTTCGCGACGCACCTCGCGTCACGAACCTGCTGGGAACGTACCGTGTAGTGCTATTTACCGTCGTACCTACTTAAGCCTAGTTTCTAGACAGTTTTCTGTGTGCTGAAATAAACTAAGTGTTTACAAGTGACCAGACGTTTAATTGAACCCGTTTCAAAAGTGATTTGATGTTTTTTTTTTGGGGTTTAGGACCGCTGGCTGGTAGTGTTGTTATTACTAGAAGTGTGAGTTGATAAAATATGTTTTATTTAAAAAAAAAAACAGATTTTTAAACTGATATTTTAAATGCCTTTCTCTAAGGTTGTGACCTTGTGGCCCCAAAATAAAAACATCATCAAATTTATTTATTTTTGTTTTATCATGTTTAGACGATAACCTTCACGTCTGCAGAGTTCCGCTAGCTAATTAATTTGACCCTGTATTGTACCTACTTACTAATTCCAAGCCTTTACCTAATTAATTGTCAAAAAGAATAAGAGTTATCTTTAAAAAAAAATATACCTATAATCCTGTAAAAAAGGTCACAACAAGTCGCAACAGTATCTTAAAGATGTATTAATTCAGGTCGAGATTTATATTGTATCGTCTGAATGCGTCGATCGAGGCCAATTGACAAGAATGAATGAAATCATTTTTGGCATTCCTCAAATTCAAGGAAGTTGGAATGTTTAAAATCTTGCTAAAATACCTCGTATCGATGTGCAGGCGATACAAGAAGCTCGGTATACAGAAGGTTCTGCCTACCCCAAGGAAGTGAGTGATACCGAAGGGGTCGGCCATCAAACGCGAACTGTAGCCGGCACATTAAGCACAGTTCAACATAAACTCCAACGCATCATTACCCCCGTTTCTGGCGCAACCATAGTGCTAACTAACTCGATCGCTTTTCACTAAGATAAAAACATTTCTCTCTTCTTGGGTCTGGTAAAAAAAGTTGTCTAAGAGAGGAGCGGATTTTGCAACGACATCACAAATCACTTTACTACGTGTAGCGTTAAATGCATTTAAAACCTCGTTACTATGCGTTTGTAAAAGAAAACATTCGACATGCAGATGTTTCGAAACTTATCACATGAAACATCCCACTGCTTGTTTTGTTGAATTTGCGTTCGCACTAAACGAAACATGTGTAAGTCTTGAGTCTTGTCTTTATCTTGTCTTGTCTTGAGTTTTGTAGTAAGATTTGTTGTTAGCTCTACGTTCACACTGCCTAGAAACATGTTCAATACACAAGTTTTGTATAAAGATTTATCACAGTTTTGCGTTCGCACTGTTATTTGAGCGTGTCTCGAAACTTGTCTATAGCTTCTATTTAGTGCAAGGTTTAGTGTTCCCAATGAGACAGTAAATATCGAAAAATGTAGAGGACAACATGTTGCAAGATTGTTACAAAAACATTTGGTTAAGTATGCAATTTGTCTATAAAACATGTCAAGTAAAACGTCAAACATGTTTCGCATCAACAAGTTGCGTGACAATGCGAACGCGAGTCGATACATTGACAGAAAACAGAGATTTCTACATGTTTTTATGTGAATGTTTCGCCAGTGCAAACGAGCAGGTATGGCACCAACAAACAGGCGCGACACGTGATATAATCGCGTGCGACACAAAGGCACCGCTCGTCGCGCGATACGCGGTACATTTGTGTTGCGCGCGATTGTATTGCGTGTCGCGCCTGTTTGAAGGAGTCTTTAGGGCCACCGTAGGCGCGGGCTTGCGGACGACGAGTAATGGGCAGCTCGCCGTCCGGTAAGGACCAGGCCCGGGTCGACGGCGCGTTGTGTTCCACGCGCGCCTCAAAGAGATGTCAGCAGTGACGGGGTTAATTGGGCCGATGCCGCCGGGGTCGCGGGTAGTTCGAAAGAGATACCGTGGCCCTGGCACGGGCAGCTGAAGGAACATGGGTGGGTTTTAGTCAGTAAAAGTCCGACACGCCCTCCCGCTCTGCCCAGAGCAGGAGAAGTCATTTGATGATTTCCCATCCACAAAAAAAAAAAAAAAAAAAAGGGTTTGAAGATGAAAGAGACAGAATGGTGTTCTAGATAGTGATTTGTGGTGCACACGGCTACATCAAGCTAAATACTTCCAGTTTAAGCTGACCTCTCATTGTACTAACATTCTATACCTACTTACAATCTCAGGTCAGCTTAAACTGGATATGGAACTGGATATGTAGCCGAGTGTACAAACTGGTCTAAGAGTCAATCAATCTGCTAGCCTTTCCCCAGCTATGTTGGGATCGGCTTCTAGTCTAACCGGAAGCAGCTGAATACCCGTACTTTACATGGAGCGACTGCCTATCTGACCTCCACCACCCAGTTACTGGGTAACACGATACCCCTTGTGGTAAGACTGGTTGATAGACTTTTGGGCTTCTGACTACCCGTACCTAGCGACTGTAAAAGATCTACTAATGACAGTCGGGACCAACGGCTTATCGTGCTGTCCGTGGCATGGAGGGACACCCATTCAGGAATCGACCGCGGCAACGTAGCTTAACCTTAAATAGCTGTTATTATTTAGCCTAAAAGTATGATTGAAATAAAATTATGTAAGTACAGTCATCAGAGAAAGTAATTGTTGAGCAAATTGAAACCCTTCCGTTACTTATAGCCATTTCATACAACTGTCAATTTGAATATACGGAAAAAAATATTAGAAAATTTTCTTAACAATAAAATTCCCTGACTTTACCTACCAGTCTATACAATTTCTCATTATTTTTTTCTAATGTGTAATGACCTAACTCGGTCTTTAAATAAAAATCAGTGGACTGTAAAACTAACTTATTGTATTTGACCTCAAAAAATGAAAAAGTTAAAGCAAGTGGCTCGTGTCGTCGGTCGCGCTTAGTCGTGAATGTTGTAGCCCTTCCCGCGCGCCCGCGCAGCCGCCCGCCGCCTGACAGGAAGATAGCCGACGGCACCCGAACAAATGCATAATCACACTAATATTACGAGTATAAAGGCGAAAGTTTGTGAGTGTGTGTGTTTGTACGTTTGTTACTTCTTCACGCTCAAACGGCTAGACAGATTTGGATAAAATTTGGTATGTAGATAGTTTATACCCTGGATTAACACATAGGCTACTTTTTATGCGGAAAAAGTAGTGTTCCCGTGGGATGAGCAAGGAATTTAAATATATGTATTTGCTACTCTTTCAAACTCAAACGACTCGACCGATTTTGATGAAATTTGGTGTGGAAGTAGCTGACACCCTAGATTAACACATAGGCTACTTTATATTCCGAAAAAACGTAGAATTCCCGTGGGATGAACAATGTTTTGCCTCTAAAAATGTGAATATATTTCTCACCTATTAAATAATACACATTTTAGTGTATCTCATAAACCGCGGGTAACACCGCGGGGCGCAGTTAGTAATTATATAAATCAGCCTATAATGTTGCCACTGCTTGGAGACTCAGGCTTCGTCTGTGAGAGGGAGTGGGCCAATAATAAGGTTGGTATTTGATAGTTTGATTCGATGAAAAATCTTTAATTATCATGATAAGAAAATTATTGTGTGGCATCTTGTGATATTCTGTATCTACCCGTGCTTAATTTATTTTCACAAGAGTTGCAGCTTTTTACCTTTCTTTTCATCCAAGCGAGATGCGAATGAGATGAGAAAAGATGAAACCCCGTGGTAGAGCATCCGGGCGCAAATAATCATGTCCTAACAGCACTCGACGAGACTTTGTCATGTAAACGAGCGATTTTACGACTATTATGACTTCATGACCGGTATGTCATCACATACCGGTCATGAAGTCATAATAGTCGTAAAATCGCCCAAAAAATCGCCCCAAAGCACTGAATCCCAAAGTTCGCAAGCGTCATCACGCTTGCGAACTTTGGGATTCAGTGCTTTGGGGTTAAATACTCAGACTAAATAAAAAACCAAGACATAGCGCTGTCAACAGTGACGTGAGGCCTCACGTTTCGGGTTTCGTAAACATGTGTGCATGTAATGAGGTGTACAGTAGGCGCGCGATCTGAGTGCAGTTCTGAGGAATGCGCTAGTGATGTGATCTAATTAGCGACAATGAACGGAGTTCGATATTTTTCTTTGACACCTTAAAATTGGACGTTCAAACTGCTTGTATCTGTTAGTATTTTAACACATTTTATTTATTATATTTGCGCTAGATATTTTTATTACAAGCTATGGTATAAAAAAAAGAAAATATCATGCATATACTCCCTACTTTAAGAAAACTGTGGGAAAGCCAGAAATCTTAATCAAACAAGTTTATTATTGTAAACTATCATCACTGTCATCGCCGACCTCAATGACAAATCGGTCTACGGTATCTTCCATTAATTCCCTTTTCCTTCCCTTTTGAGTAAAACGCTATCGATAAGCGCGCGAGCAAGAGACATAAAGGTCAGCACAGCACTAAACTACAGGCGGCCGCGGCGAGGTGTCGACGGGCGGGGGGAGTTGCACCCGCCCCGCTCCTCATACCCCGACTGCACTCAGATCGCGCGCCTACTGTAGTTTAATTGTAGTTTGGTATAAATGTGAGCGTGTGAGCGTGTATGCACACAGCGAGGTGAAGTTTTGCTCATGCTTCACTTATTGTTCGCAGCGCTATGTCTTATGGGTTTTTAAGTCGACGTTCGCACGGACGTAATATAGCGGCGATTTTTTTTCGCGCACTGGACTTTCAACGCTCTGCTTAGCGCCGAGAGTTGAAAATCCAACAGTGTGTTTTTTCGACGCGCTAGAATGCACTCTGTTGTTGCTCAATGCTCGGCTCGATAACGATAAAAGTGCACGATAAAATCCCGTCGCGATATTTTTACGTCCGTGCGAACGTCGGCTTAGTCTGAGTTATTTAGTATGGTCTGGGTTTTTTATTTTATTAGTCCGAGGTCAACTAGTACTAGGTTCCAACGCTAAGAAGTTCTTTTGGCGCGTGGCCAAAGTCGGAACTAACGCCGCCATCTTGTTTTTAGGGTTCCGTACCTCAAATGGAAAACGGAACCATTATATTATTACTCCGTTGTCCTTCTGTCTGTCTGTCTGTCAGTCTGTCAAGACCCTTTTTCTCAGGAACGAGTGGAGGTATCAAGTTGATATTAATACCACATACATAGGTTTATTGTCCCTTGGAGGTCTAAAATAATCAAGCTTCTAAGTCAAAGCAATAAATAATTGCGGCCATTTATGCGACATATTTTTTTTGGAATTACAAACTTAAATTTGCAGTTGCAGAATTGACTGTGACGTATATCAATGTATGGATAAAGAACTCGTGGCTAAGTAATAACAGCCGCACGGGTCGATCCATCAGGTTAAGCTACGCTTGCCGGAGTTGGTCCGTGGATAGATGATCATCTTTACATACCGAGACTCCTCCGTGCTACGGAAAGCACGTTAAGCCATTGGTTCCGGCTGTCATTCGTGGATCTTTGACAGTCGTTACGGATCGTCTGAAGCCCGTAAGTCTGACAACCAGTCTTACCAAGGGGTATAGTTTTTTTTTTGCGTGGAGAAATGCTCATGCATACTGCACTACCACGGGGAGATAGTGCAGTTATGTGGGACTCCAACCCATTCCTTCCATCCATCCATCCATCCCATCCATCCATCTCCATGGATCTCCATGGTGTCCGTTGGTGCCGCATAATTATGGCGGGAACACGGGCACGTGTTAGCACTCATCCGCGAACCCGCCACGGCTATCAGTCACCGGACCCTCCTCTAGGGAGTAACCCCCATCACTGGCGCACCAGAACACATTGCACGCCGTGACCACCCCAGGGACCAAACCAGCACATGGGTGCCAGACGACCCCGTGTCTGGGCACCCTTGTCCCCCTGCGACGGGTCAGGTCAGTGGCCCCGTCGCCTACCACTTTTTGGTCGCAGAGGATAGGGAGAGCGGCCAACGCCATACCGACACTCCTCCCCTGCGGCCCCACTGCGTACACCATCAGACGGTGGCGACCCCGTCAAGGCCGCAGAAGGTAGGGAGAGCGGTGCACCGCAATACCGGCACTCCTCTCCCGCCGCGGCCTCCAACCCTCAGCCGCGATGCCTCCCATACGACATCGTGGCCCGCCTCAGTTGCGATGACGCGCAAGCGGCACTGCAACCTACTTGTTGGCCGCTACGTCGTCGGCTTATCGGCAAAAGCCCTGGCGAGCGACCCCTCCTCGGGTTCCTCTTCGCTTCACCATGGGTGACCAAGCCACGGCTACTGAGCCCCCCCGCCTCGACAATGCGGGAACCCACCGGGGGTATCGTATTATCAGCCCAGTTACTGGGTTGTGGAGGCTAGATAGGCATCAGTAAAATACGCTCCATGTAAAATACTGGTATTCAGCTGCATCCGGTTAGACGGAAGCCGACCCCAACCTAGTTGGGAAAAGGATAGGCAGATTTCATATCAATATAAATGGGAGAACATGTTTTTCAACTTGGAATAAATTCGTCCCAACTACGGAACCCTTCATTGTGCGTGGTCCGACACGCACTTGGCCGGTTTTATAATATAGTATACCGCAGGCAATTAAATTGCACTGTGTAACAATCTTTATAATACTAGAGACGGTACGGAACCTATAGAAAATAAGGCAGAAACGAAAACATTAAGTACTTCAATCGAAACACAAAAGGTAATGATTGCAGACAGTATTGTAATTACTAGGGGGCTCATTACCATTACAGTGGGGCTGGATGGCTAAGGGGCTGGGGGCGATTATCATTTCAAAGCCGGATTTATGGTAATTCCATGCAAGCAGATAAACCATCGATATAGATGCTTTAATTTTAATGCCTCGTGATCGTATTTTAATTTTCCTTATACGAAGTGCTCAATATTCTATTTGTGATTAATTTTTAACTAAAATAATTTATAGATTGTGTTTTATACACAAAATTAAAGAGATTGTCATTCCGTGCGTTTTTTTTTAAGTTCCTAATTTTATAATAAATCTTGTATATTATACTTGGGCGACCGAGCTCTGCTCGGGTGAAAATAGACAAAACGAATTTTCCCAGTTAAGAGATCTAGCTAGATCGATTTTTCGCCCCCGTAAACCCCTATATTGCAACTTTCATTGAAATCGTTAGAGCCGATTTGGAGAACGTGATTACAAATATACGAACGTGATTACAAATGTATCTAAATGCTATGTATGTACATTTACGCGGAAACCAAACCCTGTTAAGTTCGATTATAGGCTTTCGAATACCTTGGTAGCCAGAGTGAGTGTCATCAGGGATCTTGGAGTTACTTTTGACTCTAAGCTTCTGTTTGATGCACATATTAATAACATAGCTAACCAGGCTTCTAAAGCCTTGGGTTTTATATTTAGGGTCTCTTCAGATTTTAAGAATGTTAAAACAATGAAAATTCTGTATTGTGCGTTTGTCCGTAGCCACCTGGAATATGCTTCTCAGGTTTGGAATCCAAATTATAATGTATACATTAATCGGCTTGAAGGTATACATACAAAGGCGATTTTTGAGGTACACTCAATATCGCTCAAATATCTATCTCCCGAATTATACACTTCTGGACACATCTTTTGGCCCACCTTGTATTTTCAGTTTCGTTTGGTCCTAGCTAAAATTTTATATTAGGTCGAGCAAAAAGTTTTTATGCAGTTTTGAACCTGGCACATTCACAATTTCATTCAATAGTCTTTTTTTGAATTTCGAACACAGAATTTAAAGAAACAAAACACAATTTGGAGCCTGTTTGTTGATATCAAACAATCGAATACTAAGAAAACTTGGTTTTATTGGTTTACTTGGATTTAATTCTTGAAAAAGTGATTGATATCTTTGGTTTTGCAACAAACATTACTTATTCTTAACATTAAGGTGAGGTTCTATCAATAATCTATGGATACTTCACCTGAAGTCGCCGCCCAAGCTGTGGCACTTATTCAGGCCGGACACAGCCAAAGAAACGTGAGTGCTCAACTTAATTTAAGTCGATCTGCGGTCCGCAATGTTTATCGGAGGTACCTAGAGACTGGCGGCTTTGTTCGTCGCCAAGGAAGGCCACGATCTCGGGTCACAACTGAAAGGCAGGATCGATTCATCGTGACGACCAGCTTGAGAAATCGTCACCTTACCTCCATTGAGATACAAAACCAACTTCGCGACTTCCACGGAGTATCTGTGAGCGCTCGAACTGTTCGGAGAAGGTTAAAAGAACGCGATATGGTACCACACAAGCCAGCTAATGGCCCCAAACTAACGCGAGCCCACCGAACAGCGCGCCTTCATTTCGCACGCAGTCATTTAAATTGGACACAGCAAGACTGGAGCCGTGTACTCTTTTCTGATGAGTCTAAAATTGTGTTACATGGCAATGATGGAAGGAAGAAGGTCTACCGACGTAAGGGAGACCGTTTCGCACAATGCTGCTTTGAAGAGAGGGTTGCTTATGGCGGTAGCTCATGGACTGTCTGGGGCGGTATATCCGCGAGCGGCAAAACTCAACTTGAGGTTGTTACAGGACCACGGCTGCCAACATTAAATGCTGAAAGGTACATTCGTGAGTGCTTAGAACCTCACGTGATACCATACGCGGACTATGTGGGCCCAAATTTCCTTTTTATGCATGATAATGCAAGAGCCCATGCGGCCGGCATCGTCAGGGAATATCTTCGGGATGTGAACATCACAGTTATGGACTGGCCAGCCAGAAGCCCAGACATGAACCCCATTGAGCACATGTGGGACGAACTAAAAAGACGTGTTAGGGCTCGTCAGCCAGTTGCCCAGACGATGCAGGAGTTGAAAACTGCCATAGAAGAGGAATGGGAGATGATCCCTCAAAATTTCATAGAGCGGTTGATAAACTCTATGCCTAATCGTATGAGAGCTGTGGTAGATGCCCATGGAGGCAACACGCGTTATTAAATTAAACCTTTATTTGATAAAACATGTTTTTTATTCAAAAATCAATTGCCTTTAACAAGGCGCATATCCGACTTGTTAGGCGTAGCTCCATGTCGTATGGTATTCTGAATTCAAATTTAAAACAATACGATCGAAAAAGATGGTAAAATGTATCAGGTTTAAAACTGTATCAACAGTTTTTGTTCAATCTAGCAATCATATTTCGGTAGGGGCCATTGAAACCTAAACTCTAAGGTGGGCCAATAGATGTGTCCAGAAGTGTATAAGTCGGTGTAAAAGATTTCATATTTTGCCTCTACACGAGCGAAGAAAAATTGCGGATCTTGCTTTCTTGTTTAGTGTTATGAACGGATCTACTGACGTCCCTGAGTTGGTAGGCAAGATCGGGCTTCGTGTACCGAGTGCATTTCTTAGGAGACCACGTCTTCTCCATGTGCCTCTGGTTAGAACTGTATACAGACAGAACTCGTACGTGATAAGAGCTTGCCGTACTTTTAATATGGTGTGTCAGGATGTTGAGTTAGATTTATTTACTAGTGGCATTAAAGAAGTAAAGAAAACTTTCAATAATTGTTTTTTCGATGTATAACCATTTTTTCTTTTTAACTTTTTTATTGTATTTTTTGATCGTGAAATTTTAGTTATTTCTTGCGTCACTGTTTTCGCGTATTTGTTAATGTTGCTCACTTTAATCGTTGGTGGAAGCTTGTAATTGGCCATCTTTTACACATTGTACTTAATATGGAAATATATTAGCTGTAAGCTTTCCTCAAAGTAATAAAATAAAATAAAATACAAGGTCCCATTAAAATAGATGGACATATTTTCACAGGGTGTTCTACCCATGAATATGAACAACTATGAGACCACACCTAAAATCGCGAAAAAAAAAATCAGCTGCTCCCTACACCCACCCATTTTTTGTGCTTCTACCCAGACCCGTTACTTGGGATTGGACAATTAACAAATCATGACTACTTTTGTTAGCTTGGGTTTTACCCATAGAAATATAAAAAACTTCTTTCATATATCTATGGTTTTACCTGGATTAAACTAAAACTGTACTGTATTAAATTAAAACAAATGTATGTGCTAATGAATAAAATAAATAAATTTTGACGAGTTTGGTGTAGTTAAATGTCATTTAACTACAAACTCGTCAAAGAAAATCAGATCTGATTTTTTTCGTGGTAGATGATGATAATGATTGTGAACGAAAAGAAACCGAATACTTAATTGTTCATTTAGACTTATTATAAAATAAAGTAGCTTTTTGTGTCTGTCTGTGTGGCCGCGTTGTTCTTCTAAACTACACAACGGATTTTGATGCAGTTTTCACTATTCATATAGAGAATTTATTCCGGTTAGTACGTTATTATTAAACTTGCATACAATAAAGAAATCTCGACTATTGTCTAGTCGTAAAAACCACGCGAAGCAGGGGCGGGCGCTAGACGAATAGTAAGTAATGAACAAAAAAGAATGAAGTAAGTAATTAATCATTATTAATGTGAAAAAAAAACTTGCCAATGCGTGTTGGAAGACACGCATTGGCCAGTGTTCTCTGCATCCAATGACATTTAAATCTCCAAACGGTAAAAACAATATTTTTGTACTGTTAGAGCTTCACTGACTCGTTCGCGACTGACTGTTTGATCGCGCATTCGTACGATACGATTAAAATTAACGCGAAGTTGCGATGATCGCGTAGCCGCGTTCTATTAGGACGACGCCTCACTTGTTTTCGTCCATGTCGCTCATGATCGTGGTGACTCGTACTTAATAGATAGCTTCTTTTATTTGTTTTCTCCGCCGCCCGTCGCTGTCAAAAATCGCGTCTTTTTTTTTTAAATTTAAATAAATAATAATTTTATTTCAGTTAACTTTACAAACTTCTACAATATATAATCTTCCATAGAGGCCTCCTAATACCTGTACTAGGAGACCCCGCTCTTCTAAAACTAGAAATAATAATAATGTAGGAGTGTACATAGAAAAGAAAGGAGAAAATTCATTTTGTGCTTAATTATGAAAGTGCCGGCTAAACAAAAAAAAAGTTTCAATCCTTTAGAATATATTCTCTTCACTTTTTACTATGGGACCAAATCTGTAGGGTCATTCCCTGCGCTTTTATACGCGTTTGAAAAATATTTTTTGCAGTAAAACATACTACATGTTTTAGTTAAGTAATAATAGATCTAATTATCTATAGTAATAACTTAATAAGCCAGTAAACATCACAATTATCAGTTTTTTACTGTGAAACTGAGGCTTTCGGGTAATTCTCCAGATAGCTATAGTACCTAAGCAAAATATAGTTTTATTCTTAATTTTCTAACAGAAGTACTGGTCTTAACTGATTAACTGGTTTTAGGTCTACTTAGTGGTTTTTCTTCACGTAAAAACCGTTTTATTTATCCGCGTGTTGCTTGAGTGTATAGTTCATGGCCACGGGGTAAGGCCTATTATATCCCTACCTGGGAATTCCTAGGTTGTAAACTTATCAATGAGCTACGGAACCCTAGGTGTGTTAATTCAGTTAAAAAAAGAAAACTGTATGAAATCATATTCACAGCGCAATGTTCGTGGAAACATTTGTAATTTACTAGGTCATGTTGTGCACATACTTGCAATTACATTAGGACGAAATCGATTTACTTATGCACCTAGTGGCACCGATAATCGCTGAAATCTGCACAGACGGTACTTTTTACTGCCTTCTAAATGTTTCAAATGTAATAAGTAGGTACTATTGGTTTGTTCCAAAAGTATCTTATGAAAACGTAAACAAACGCTGTTCAGATTAAATTCTTACGCAATCACTCAAAATCAATCAATCTGCCTAGCCTTTTCCCAACTATGTTGGGGCCGGCTTCCAGTCTAACCGGATGCAGCTGAATACCAGTATTTTACATGGAGCGACTGCCTCCACAACCCAGCTACGGGTTGTCAGGCTTTCGGGCATCTGTCGACCCGTAACGACTGTCAAAGATCCACGAATGACAGCCGGGACCAACAGCTTCCGAGGCACGGAGGGGTCTCGGTATATAAAGATGGTCACCCATCCACGGACCAACTGCGGCAAGCGTAGCTTAACCTGATGGATCGACCCGTGTGGCTGTTATTATTTAGCCACGAGCTCCTCGAATAATTAAAATGCAGATAACACCATAAATAAAATTACTTCAACAATTTTTAAAACATTCATTTAATCTTATTGGCACACGTGCAACATGATTTACGAAAATCCTAGTTGAGATCCCTGAGGTAATATTAATTCTTTGACAATATTTGATAAAATCTGAATCAAAGGTAAGCGAAATGGATTCAGGCAAGTTATTATTGGGTAAAGTAGAACATAACTTTAAAAAAGTGCAATTTACCACTTAATGTACACAATTCATTCAATTTTTTAGTAGTATGTATGTATTTAAGTATTTATTATATGTTTTATTTAATGAGTTAATTGTTTTGGATTTTATGTATTTTATTTTCTCTTCTACTCTTACACACGTTGTCTACATCTCTTTTTATCCTCTGTCCTATCGCAGGTATGCTGGAAGAGATTTCTTTTGAAATAAGCATCACCTTTGTACGTATTTTTCTGTTCCTTTCTGTTTGTCTGTTTATTTGTGTGTACATAAATGGTTAAATAAATAAATAAATAAAATAAATAAATTCACAAAACTATCCTACAACTAATATTTGGTATTAAATATAATAGTAACGCCATCGCTACACACACCTAAGTACAACAGTTTAGTAATAGTTGCTCTTAAGTCATTGATTGTTAATTTAGTCATATCATTACAATACAATGCTGTTGTTAAAAACACTATTTCACTATTCGTTGCCGTATCCGCAACATGCCATCAGAACGTGTAAAAAATCCTCTTATTATATTCTTTACTGTCTTTATAGTGATCTGCCTTTATCATATCAGCAGCTTTTTCACCAATCATCATGACAGGAGCATTAGTATTCCCGCTAGGAATCAGTGGAATTACCGACGCGTCGACCACTCTCAGTCCAGGTACATTATGAACTCTCAATCTTTCATCTACCACACCACTGGGTCCCATACTGCAAGTCCCTACAGCATGAAGCAGTGATGCTACAGTGTTCTTCGCATAACATTCCCAGTATTCATCCGAACCCCACACTATGTCTTCACATCCAGTCACACTCAATATCGGAAGGCTACCCTTAACTTTTCTGAAATATGTAGTGTTTATCAAAGTATTCATATACTTCACTCCTTCTGCAGCCACCTTTAAATCATAAGGATTTCTATAGTACCCCAAATCAATTATGGGGTCATCAAAAGGATTTGCACTTGTCAATCTCACTTCACCTCTTGACAAAGGATGTAGAAGAACAAGCAATATATTATCTATTTCGTTGAAAGCATTGGCTGTCCCTTGTGATAAACAAAGATTATCATCGAAGTTAGCGATCGATTTGCATGCAATTATTATGGCAGGGGAACCTCCAGCCCCAATGTATGTGTTAAAAAATTGAAAGTGAGGTTGTAATTTTGACGGGTAGTTAGAAAAAGTAGAGTTAACCCTGAAGAACCCACTTTGCACCGGAACTGGCAAAGTATCCAGTTGTGGAGCAGCTATTATATTTTGTGCGGCCGAAAAGATTCCAAGTTTACCTTTATAAATCAACTGTAAAGTTTGGTGATCATGTAAATTTTTGCCAACAGGCAGATCTACCAAAGTTTGTATACCTAATTTTGATAATTCTTCTTCAGGTCCTATTCCTGATTGTAAAAGAATTTTAGGGCTGTTTATTGTACCAGCTGAAATGATGACCTCCTTGTCAGCAAAAACATCAATTGTTTTCTTATTAGATGTAGAAACATGAACGCCATATGCACGCAATGTTTGAGGATCAATTAATACCTTAGTAACAGTGGATAATTTAGCTACTTTAAGATTAGGTCTATCTTTCGCTGGTCTCAAGTAGGCCTCCGCTGTGCTTGATCTTCTACCGTCATAAAAAGTAAAATGTGGTCGAGCAGCGCCACAAGTTTCTGGACCATTGATTTCCAGAACACGCTTGATACCCATTTCTTCGTAAGAATCTAATCTGATATTATCGATGGCAGCAGTTGACTCTAAGGTCACTGGTCTGGATACTTTTACTGGACCATCTGCTGAATGGAGATAGGCATTTTGTGGGTTCTCAAACAGTGTTTTATCTGTCATACCTTCCAGTTTCTTAAAATAGTAAAGCACTGTATCCCAGTCCCACCCAGGTGCAATTCGGTTCCACTTTTCGTAATCTTCGCGCACTCCTCGGGAGTATATCAGATAGTTGGTGGAAGAACTGCCTCCGAGCACTTTCCCTCGAGGGTAGTACAGAAATCCGCCTGGATGTGCCTTCCCAATGCCTTCATCGAGCCGAGCTTTATAATTCCAATCATATTCCGTGCCTTGTAATGTTGCAAACAGACCTGGAACCTGCAATAATGATGCTGTTCTTTAAATTGAAAGAGCATTCAGTAATTACGTAGAATTCAATTGCTTTGCAATGAAATCGATGCACGATGACGGCATGGTTTCCGCTCTTTATCGTTGATTTACACTAGGTACTTTTTAGGGTTCCGTAAGGACCTCGTTTTAAGTAAAAGATATACCTACTTGTGCTAGGAGAAATCGAATCTACGTATTACTGAATGCTCTTTCAATAGAGAAGCACGGTCTCAAAGCACAAGTAAAGAAAAGGTCCGAAAATCGTCGTAGTTTTATCTTTTTTTTTTGCGTTTACTAACTTATATTTGCGGTTGGAAAATTGACCGTGACGTATAGATATCGATGTAAGGGACAACTCGTTTTTCAACTACAATGTTAAAAGTTTGTTTTTGGGATAAATTCATCCTAACGCAATTACGGAACCCTTCTTGTGGTACAACACGCACATGGCCGGGTTTTTTTTAAATATTTTCAACCATATTGCTAAAGGATCCCCGAAACGATCAGCTAAAACAGTAAATTTTTACGTGATTGATACACATTGATGCGCAAATTGATCGTCTACCAAGTGCAGTTGAAGCGATTGACAATATTACTACAACATAAATTGTTGACAATTGATCAATTGCGATTGATCGTTTCGGGGTCTCCTAACAACTTGATATTTTACCATGACTTGGTCACACACGTAAATAACCACACTAGTAAGACAATCCGTAATTGTGGTTTCAAAGTACTGAAGACGCGGCAGATTGCTTGCAAGCTAATATATATTATATGTACCTAGGTATATAAGTAACCTACAGCCCTAATTTGTTCGGGTAGAAATCTTCATGGACACCTGCCCTCTCCATCCCGAATAATAATACGAATATAAGGAAGGTGGCGAGTTATGCCGGAGGGGTTCCATTCGTGAAAGACATCAGTGTATCCTTTGCTACGCCGAAAGCATGATGGAAAATGGTTTTCTCCATCATCGGTAGCAAATCAGGCTACCGTCCTCCCTAAGATAAAATAGATAATCTGCCGATAATGCTAGGCCTAAGGGTGGGATACACATGTCTATATCTTGTACAAAACCATGCCAATGTACAATAAAAAAAAAATAATAATAATAAAATTCATTTAATTCAGGCAAAAACCCATACATGATAAAATAAAATTTCACAATATTGCCCCATAATACATCGGAATAAATTAAATGAATGGACGAATACAAATTGAAAAGGGTCAGAGAATAAAATAAAATAAAATAAAATGTCAATGCAATTCAAATATACAAAGATGTCAACAAAACAATAATACAATAATAGTTTCTGATTGGTGAATGTCACAATGGCATACACAAGCTACTTGCATAGTTTTGTACAAGCTACAGGTATGTGTAATCCCACCCTAAGGCCTCCTTTCTGTGATAGCTAGGATCTACCACGTAGGTCCAATGCTGTTTCTATGACATCTCGGGTTCCGTACAATCTTTTCATTTTCCGTTGCATGTAACACTCATCTGCAATAACCTGCGTAGCAAATTAGTTCATGCAGTGTAATACTTACCACGCTGGTGGGTGGCGGGTCTCCTCCGGTTTCGATGAGAAGTACGTTGAAGGAGGGTACCTCCGACAGACGTGCAGCTACCACAGCACCGGCAGATCCACTACCGACCACTATAAAGTCGAACCTTTCACCATCTGTGACAAATTAACGAAACCAATAATGACAGCCAGTCTCCAAGTCTAAAACAAATGGTTTTGTCCACCAAACATAGGGGTCACCAATGTTTCTTACTTATTGCTGGCCAATATTAGGTATGCTAAGGGCCCGAACAACGTACTACAACCATACCACTACGACACCACGTGGACCGGCGCTAATTTGTATGAAAATTAATAGTATATTCACACGGACCACACATCATTTGGCCGTCAAAATCAACCGTGTGGACGAT
Organism: Cosmia pyralina; assembly: GCA_946251885.1. NCBI lineage: Eukaryota > Metazoa > Arthropoda > Insecta > Lepidoptera > Noctuidae > Cosmia > Cosmia pyralina. Next base: position 13,907,247 of record OX276342.1, on the reverse strand, counting down.
ACCGACCACATCAAAGGCGACGTCGCAGCCACAACGCAACCACCACGCGACAAAACTGTCACAGTAGGAGTCATTCTGTCTGCAACACTAGCCACAACGCGACGTAACCACATCGCAACCACAACGCAACTGAAAAAAGTTGCAGCGACACTATTCATTCACACGTAACCACTGCTTCCCACATTTTGTCACTGCGATGTGGTGTGGTTGAGCTATGTGTGAAATGTTTTGGGCCCTAAAAATAACGTTTCATGTGAAGTTTCGGTGACAACAGTCACCATGACGTGCCCAATACATCGTCCGCCCTGCAAATAATTATGGTAGGACCCCATAACTTTTATAGACCAAATAACAGGTTTGCCAACCCAGACCTCGAACCTAGGTCGCGGTTTTGACCACTACACCAACGAGGCAATGTTATCATTCACAATTTTTGAATATGAAGTTATCTACCTGTTATCTGGTAGTTGTCGGGCCATCCCGTCTGGAGAACAGCCTGTGACAAAGTCAGGGTGCGCAGGAACCATTGAACCACCGATGAAGACCGCCAAGATTGTATGAAGTTAAAGAATTCATTGACAACTACATTCATTGGCATCATTTTAGGAAGATGATTTTGTCATTCCTCTCTGATTCCCTACCAATACTAAGTCAAAACAAAATGACCAATTAATTTAAAGTGAGGATAGAAACTTTTTTTTTTTTCTATGTGGATTCACTTATGTTTGTTATTGTAACATATTAAATTTGACAATTGGATCACACACAAAACACATGATTCTTTCATGAACAGACTATAATGCACACTGCCCGCTTTAAATACAGCCGACTGCTACATTTTATGCTAGCTAAATAGACTTATAGTAACTTAGTACAGATCTTGTGACCATCCTTTAAATGGACTATTGGATAGTACCTAATTTTCATTTGCAGGGTAGTTTAAGAGCAGCACCCCAATTTCGTCACACACTTTCACAATCCGAAGAATTTCTATACATGGTGTTAGGTTAAACGAGGGACATACTTTAACGGAGTGTAGTACTCATGAAAATGAACAACTTTTACCATGGAACTAACCTTAAAATATGAAAAAAAAATTGCTGTCTAGTACATTTTGATCGCGTAGGTTTTACACTTTGTAAAGAACCGCATCCTTATTGCGTAACACATCAATCGGAGTTGGTTACATTTTGACAGTTCAACAACATTAATTGCGTTATTTACGTTGTCGAGCAGACAAATTTTTCGAACATATGAAGCAATGGATTAGCAATTTGTTTCAAAGTGAAACCATCGATAATGTGTTACGCAATTAGGGTGCAGGTGATTTTCTTTTTCATATTTCAGGGTTAGTTCCTTGGTAAAAGTTATTCATTTTCATGAGTACCTACTACACTCCGTTAAAGTATGTCCCTCGTTTAACCTAATACCCTGTATAAGTTGGCGCCCCTGTTCATAATACGCACATCAACACGGTCTAGGGATATTTCATACTCAATTAAATAACTCGAAAAGTACTGGCCGCATTGGAATCTTTTATACACCGATTTGTTTGTAATTTATCTCAGACTAATTCCAAATTCAAATTTTTGAAAATTATTTTGTTTCGGTGGCATAAAAATGTCTTGATGTGTAGGAGAGGGAATTTTCATTTGTGCGTTTAGAAAACAATACGAATTACGTTTAGTTACAGTTTTTTTTCATTTTTAAACGAAAGATAAAGTTAAAATTGAGGTATTGTAGCCATGCAACGCCGACATTTGATGAGGGCGGAGATGTTACGAGCTGTGGGAATGCTGGAAGCTGGGTCTGTTCAGCGTAATGTTGCTGAGGCCATAGGGACCCACCAAAATGTAATTTCAAGATTGTGGACACGCTATCGTGCCACAGGTGAAGTAGCGGAGAGGAACCGGGGGCCAAGTCGCATCACTACCCCCAGACAAGACCGATTTTTGCAAATTACTGCGCGAGCTCAACCAAATGCAACGGCGACTCAATTGGTCCAAAGGCTGCGAGTGGAACACCAAGTGCTTGTGAGTGACCAAACTGTAAGAAGGCGACTGCATGAAAGCAATCTACGCTCTCGTAGACCACTCCGGGTCCCACCTTTACGGAGAGGCAATCGTGGACGACGATTAGAATGGGTTCGGAACCATGTGGACTGGGGCCGTGACAATGGTCCAATGTGCTGTTCACGGATGAATCCAGGTTCGGCTTCCATCCAGATTCACGAAGGACGCGTGTTTGGCGAGTTCCTGGACGATGGAGCCGTCTCCAGAACCCTCAGGAAGTTCACCCATACCAATGAGGAACAATTATGGTTTGGGCAGGAATTCGTCTTGGAGGACGGACGGATCTCGTTTGGGTGCGGGGCAATATGACGGCAGAACGATACGTCCAACAGGTGCTGGGGCCCGTAATCTTGCCCCACAGAACACAAATGGGGCAAGATTTCCTGCTCATGCACGACAATGCCCGGGCACACACTGCGAGAATGGTAGCAGCTTGGTTACATACACACAATGTTAGGGCCTTAGACTGGCCTGCTCAATCGCCAGATCTAAATCCCATTGAGCATGCGTGGGATATGCTGCAAAGAAGAGCTCTGAAGGAAGTTCCTGAAAATCTGGCTACAGAAGATCAACTTTTTGCGCACCTCAGAAGGACATGGGACAATATTCCGCAGCAAGACATTGACAACCTTGTTCTGAGCATGCCGAATCGTTGCCGATGTGTTATGAACATCATGGGCGCTTTCTCAGACTACTAACTTCAAGTTTATAAACACAAATTAAATGATTTTTCTATTTTTTTCAGTTTTTACTCACAAATTAAAAGTTAATTCATAGGTATACGGTTGCCGTCTATGCTTCATTTTTTTTCCATAAAATTCTGAAATTTTAATCTAAGTACCTTAACCATTATTAAAAAATGGTAGAATATTAAATAACGTATCTTTTAAATATATACATGTCATATAAATAATTAACACATTGATAGTAATACGCTTTTCTAAAAATATCCCTAGACCGTGTTGATGTGTGTATAATCACTTGTGTATAAAAAGGTAAAGCAAGATTAGTCCAAAACCAAAAATACAAAGTCGTGCCAAAAATATGCCGAACAATTCAAACACCCGCACCGCGTGGTGGAATACGGCTCGCTCCCTCTCAAAGTGAGGAGGCTCGAGGCCTTAATTGAGCCCAGGCCTGAGGGCCTGAGTAAGTAGTAACATTATTGTCTTTCTCGACGCTGAAAGTACTGCACCCGTAATCGTTTTATACCTAGACGTAATAATCATTATAATTTTTCGGACCACTTCACTTTCGTCCACAAATTTTGTGGTTCACCTACGATCCTTGAATGCAGTTCAAGGCAGTACTAGTGTTAACGAGGCCTTTAATTTATGTAATGAGTTCATCTTGAATTTCGTTTATAAAAAAGTGATACATTTAAGGTTATCGCTTTTTGTTATCTTAATTGCTCATTAATAGGTCCAATCAGCAACAATTTAGCGCTATTACCCAAATATTTTCGGTGTTATCCTTCGATGGCTGAATTTATGCATTGTGAGGTCCTCTGCCTTTTTCAATCAAATAATAAAATATATGTAGATATAAATCTTTTTAAAAACAAGCTTCTAATGAACTAAAAAGTACCTACTACTTAAATAAAACTTACGGAACTTTAATATTTTCTTAAAAGCCATGAACGTCCTTCAAATTAAAGATAAAGCCTCAAGCTTTTAAGATAATAATGTTGAAGTTTTATGTTTACGTAAGTTTTATTTAATACTTTTTAGTTTATTAGAAGCCTGTTTAAAAAAAAAATAAGTAGGTACCTCTTTTTTTTTCTTTTTTTTAGCATTAGAATTACTTACCTACTTATTTTGCTTAAAGATCTATCACCTTCACTTGTACTTGTCAAGATACATTCAAATGGCCGAAACACAAAAGGGATATATCGTTTAGTTGAGGATTGAGTTGAGGAGTGTTCGTGACCACCTTCAGGCTCCATCATCAGACCCTGGACATTGTCAATACACATTCAATGAGTCCAAACACGATGATGCTATCTTGTTTGGGTAAGGAGTTCCTATACCTTCCAGCTCCATCATCAGACCCTGAACACCCAACTATTGTAATAGGACTTGTCAGAACCAATCTAATGAAACCACACAGGACGGGGCGATCTGTTTAACTTGAGGAGTGCCCTTGACTTCCTTCTGGCTTCATCATCAGAACCTGGACACTACCTAGTGTTATAGCCTACACTTGTCAAGACAAAGTCAAGGAGTTCCAACACGATAGTGCTATCTTGTTTAATTAAGGAGTTCCTATGGCCACCTTTCGGCTCCATCATTAGACCCTGGAAAAAAAACCCTTCAATCAACCCTTTGGAGCCTTTGGAGCGCTAGTTTAGGAGTCAGAGTGTTTAAATATTGACCTTTGTGTTAAGCCATAAGTGATAGTCATATGGATATTGTTAGGGGCTTTTTTGGTGAAATAAAGAATTATTATTATTATTATTTTTAACCGACTTCAAAAAAGAGGAGGTTCTCAATTCGTCGGAACCTTTTTTTTTATTTATTTTTTTTTTATGTATGTTCCCCGATTACTCAAAGATGGCTGGACCGATTTGGATTTGTTTTGTTTTATTCCAGAGGGTCCCATATAAAATTGATTAACTTTGCTTCGGTAGTTTTTGAGTTAGCTTCAATAATACGTATTTTTTCCCCACTTTTATAAGGATGATGTTCTACGAGTAGTTTGTTTTGCAGATGTATTAGAATTTGTGAATTTGTGTGGGGTAGGTACACAACTAAAAAGTGAAAAATAAAAACTTTTTTACAAAAAAATACAACCGACTTCCAAAAACAACACTACAAAGTGAAAAATAACTTTAATTTCGGAAGTCGGTGGAAAAAAACGAAAATACATTTAACACCGACACCGACACCGACTTCCGAAATTAAAGTTATTTTTCACTTTGTAGTGTTGTTTTTGTTAGTCAGTTGTATTTTTTTGTAAAAAAGTTTTGACAAGACAGTATAATGTCATTATAAAGAAATTGACGGCTTTTCTCAAGAAATTATCCACCGGCTACAAGGCCAAGAAATCCAAAGTTTTCACGAGGAAAGACATCGAGAATTTCGTAATTAAGGCATCAAATGAAACCTACTTACATTTGTAAACGTTTTTTCTATTATTTTCATCAAACTAAATTGGTAGTACGCACGGCTACACATACATCAAGCTATACATTTCCAGTATAAGCTGATCTCGTATTGTATAGGATTTCCTTATAATGATAGGTCAGTGTTTTCATAATGATATTTTTTTTATAATGATAGGTCACTATTCGGAGGTGATTTTTTTATTTTAATCTCGGCAAAAAGGTATAGCGTCTTAGAACATCATCAAAAACCATGATTATTACAGTAAAAAAAACGCTTATGCACAAATTAACAGTTATTTGTGTTCTAAACTCAAATATTTTAATGTTCTATTTTTCATATTAGGCTGTTTATCGGCTTTATACTTTTGCTTCTCTTTCAACCTGGCGAAAGCAAAGCACGGAAAAAAAAGAAAATTTAAATCAGTTTCCTAATAATGCATGACAAAAATATTTTTCATTATTTTATTTTATTTCTTCAAAAGTGTAATGAAAAACGTCGTTTGATACACGTGGATATTTGTTATTGCATTCGAGGCGGAATTAACACCCGAGCCGTATCAAATGTACTATAGCAACATGCCAAAAGAGATCGCTACTTAGCCTAATCCGGAACAGTACACTGGCCATTGTTTCCGAAGAACATCCGCCACTCTCTTGGTGGATTCTGGTGCAAATATAACAACGCTAAAACGCTACGGTGGATGGAGACCCGATCAAGTGGCGGAAGGCTATAATAGGGAACCCATTCAAAACCAGTTTGATACACCCAGCGTATTACAGAACGCATCAATATCTCCCAAACAGCCCACGACCATCGACATCAAGGGATGAGTCAACTCAGCTGATTTCTTTTCAGAACATTCGAACGAGGAACCCTCAAACCTGGCACTACGTGTATCTCCCACGTTTACCACAGACAACTCAATCTTCATTCTTCACAGAGGATTGAAACTAAGTTGCCGAGAAAAAAACATCTCGTTAAATATCCAGAATTGTACAAACATTTAATTTTTAATAAAATAAACTATTTAATACTAGCTGGCCCGACAGACGTTGTCCTGTCTTAGTTTACACAAAATAATTTTCGGAACGCACGCATTTATAAATATTTCACAACCATTTGTATATCTCAATCCTTTTTCATTACTGTGTTTCATTGGGTTCTAATACAGCTGGAACGCCGACGATAACAAGAGCTCGTCGGATGATGTCATTAATGTTCGCGTGCCGCGCTAAGCGACCCGCACTAGAGAAATTATTGGGTAACGGAATGATATCAATAAGATTGCCGAATGTCAATGTCTCTGTCAAAACCACAGACAGACAACTTGACAAATTGTAATCCGTGCAAACGTCACTTTCGACACCTGCCGTCGCCGAAGCCAGCCAGCCAGGCAAAAAGTACCACGGATTTGTGTTTTGTTGTTGTTTTCAATGATAAAACTACTGATAAGAAGAAATGGACATCACAGAAATGACCGCAAACATGTCTTTACTAGAGTAAGTTTGATCTATAAATAAATAAAATACTTACATATTATCCTAGAGGTTAAAAATAATAGGTAGTACATTTAGGAAGAATTTAGAAGGCAAGCCTATGGGTACCTAATCAACCCACAGTATTTCAATTACTTACATTATTTTATATTTCAAATCAAGTCATTTACTTAGTATAACGCACTTATCTCGATTTTTATTTCTGAAATTGTAAATACAGTTACTGCTGCACCGTAAAAACCCTGCATGTGAAGCACAAAATATTAATACTTATAGCTTTTTTATTGTGATTTCAGTGAGACTAAACTTAAAAAACGTGAAGATTACATAGATTGGCAAGAATATTTTATGGCAACTGCGTTTTTGGCGGCAAAACGGAGTAAAGATCCTAGTTACCAGGTAGGCGCCTGTATTGTTAACAAGGACAACAAAATAGTCGGAGTTGGGTTAGTACACCATTGTAGTAACTACTTAATTTAGAAACTAGCTTTTGCCAATGGCTTCACCCATGTGAAGGTTAGAAATCTTCCCACTTGAACATATTACTAGAATAAAAAGTATCCTATGGCCTAAATCAGGTCATGGTCTACCCATATGCAAAATTTCATTCAAGTCAGTTGAGCTGTTAAGGCAAGAATGACTCACTAACACCAAATAATACAGACTCACATTTATACAGCATGTAAACACGGGCATGATATAATCTGGTTTAGTGGTGGCAAAGACCAATGCTGAGTAAAATCAAAGCATTTATTTCAATTAAACCAATTACAGCCACTTTTGTACTCTCAAGGGTTTGGTCAGTCACAAAGATAAAGCTAGTTGCCCATTCCAAAGCATAGTAGGTACCTATGCAGAAGAATGGGCAACAAACTCCACAGACACTATAGAGACTACCTACAGAGCATGGAGTTCAATATCCAGGTCTAAAAAAGAATCTACATAAGTGCCCCGTTAACTACACAAATGCATAAGTGATCTCATGAAACTTACATTGAAAACATAATTTAGAGACAATAAACAAAGTAAAATTAATACTGCTATTGCTTTTTTTTATATTAAGTGCAAAGTGCGACAGTTAAATTTTATTTTACATTCATATTCATTCTTTATTTGAATTCCATTCTGTTTAAAGGGTAACACCTTTAACCCGTCGCGCGCTAATTAGCAGACACAATTGAAATTCTATTGTTATCTGTACACATGGTGTGCAATCGACATTTTAAGAGTTAATAATGTAATCACTGGCTGGCCGGCTGGCTATGGCTGTATGTATGTAATAGCTAAGGTACAATTATGGACCCTGTATTGCACAGCAAAAGGTATAAAATTAATTATTAAAATAAAAATAAAACTAGGAAACAACAATCAACAATTTTTAAATATTATATCCTATCTATACTATTAAATGAGCAATATTTGTATGTATTTATATGTAGGTATATATAATGTAGGTATATTCGTAATCACATTCTCGAAAACGGATCTAACAATTTCGATGAAAGTTACAATATTGGGATTTATAGATGCAAAAAATCAATCTAGCTAGATGTTCTCTATTTTTACCCAAACAGACCTCAGTCGCCCAGGGTCTTAACATTAATAGTCCAGGAATATTAGGGGTTTCACCTCGGAATGAGAGATAGTCAGCTATAAACTTGTATAAACCTTTATTTTGACACCCTAAAACTTGTCTCAAAACCTACTTATCGTAGGGGGTCCGCTTCTACAGATATTCCAAGGTCAAAGGTCAAAAAATCGATTTGGTTTATACAAGTTTATAGCTGACTATCTCTCATTCCGAGATTCTTGCCCTCATTTGACTAATTTTCCTCGACTATAATTAAATAAATCGGTATAACATTATTTATTATATTGAGAACAATAATGTAGTGGTGCATAATAATTATTTGGCAAGGTAATTTAAACATAATATATCATATTATAATGCATGTTTTATCTATATGACTAACTGGTATTTTTCCACATTGTACTGTGCATTATTGTCCTTGATATCTAATGATGTCAGTATGACCTTCAATAGCTACTTAGTGTTTAAAAGCACTGATAATATTTATTAATAGCTCTTCGGGACAACAACAGCAGTATGATTGGCATGACTGTGTGTATGTGTGTGGCAGTACCTATTTGACGGTCCCTACTTAATTGAAGTGGCACTTCGATATTAGCTGCTTCCAGCGAGAAAATAACAATGATTTTAACCTTAAATTTTGACTTAAATACCTAGTATATGTGTGCAGTGCTTGAATGTAACTCATTCACTCAGGAGAACTGGCTAACTCTGGCTCTGGCTAATTTTTGGTTTAATTTTTCTGATATGTCTATCTTCCATTCAAATACAATATTATGTCCAAATGATGTTCAATGCCACAATTTAAAAAATCTTCCAGGTAAAGAAGCAATCGGAAGCTATATTAGATCATATAGAGTAGGTAGGTATAATCATCCTGGCAAACCAAACAGTAGTAGTAACAGTAGTACAATCAAAAGATTTTAAGTATTTCACACAAACCTACATGGGCACCACGGTTCCAATTATTCATTTACAAAGGAGAAGAGCCGGCATGAAACTACAAGGTTAACTTTTTAAAAATAAATGGCTTTTGCAATGTTTACAAATACAGTTGAATTACAGTGTCAATAGGTATTGAAGGACTGTGTAGGACTGTCAAAAAGTACCAGATACTTAACAAAATAGGTTATGGCCAAAAAATCAAAACATAAATGAGTCTAACAAATTACCACAAGGTTTAATCAGTCAAACTTAACGTATAATACTTAATAGGTACTAACTCACCCGCAGACGTCCTGTCCTTTCAGTAATTCATACAAAATTCCCATATAAAATTCCATAAAAAAAAATTTTAAAAGTTTTCAAAACAACACAACAACAACAACTTGACAACTTTTTAAATTTTTCTTTCCATAAAAACTTTAACAACTTGCGAACATAATAAAACAAAAAATAGCTAAATCGGTCCAGCCGTTCTCAAGTGATGCGCTTACCAACAAACAGCATTTCATATTATTTATGTACTTAGATTATTTTTTATTACAGATATAATGGAATGCCAATTGGATGTAGTGACGATGAATTCCCGTGGGCAAAGAAGACTCCTTCACCTTTAGATAGCAAATTTCTCTATGGTGAGCAATTGTATACTATTCTCTAAGTTTCATAAAATACTTAGTGTGGCTTGTGCCACACACAGTACACTTCTATGAGTCCTCACAAAGTGGTCAAACCGTCCAAATATTTTCATTTTACATGCCTGGATATATCGGCTACCTATCTGACCTCTACAAAGACATCAAGGGGAGGTCATCACTCCACCAAACATACGAGGGGTTAAATTATTTGAATCTCTTTGACTTTGACTTACAAATATTTGTCAATATTATTTCAGTGTGCCATGCAGAAATGAATGCAATTATGAACAAGAATTCAGCGGATGTGAAGGACTGCACCATGTATGTTGGGTTGTTTCCATGCAATGAGTGTGCTAAGATGATCATCCAGTCAGGAATCACCAAAATTTATTATTTGTCTGATGAAAAAGGAGACCGGCCGATGTATATAGCCTCAAAGAGGATGTTTGATGCGTCTGGTGTCGAATATAAGTAAGTATTTTTTAATGATCCTCAACTATTAATTGTATTCAAGATTTGAAAATAATTGTATGTTATTCAGAAGCTTATAACTCAGTTTTGTTTTAAGTTATTTATCCTTTTACCCATTGTTAGGATTCCATAACCAAATGGAACAACGGAATTCTTAGTATATGATTTTATTCTGTCCATATGTCACAGTCATTTTACTCTGAGACTACCTATAGTCTACCTATAGTCACGAATAGACAAAAGACAAAAAAATGTAAAATATCCTCAAATAGGTACATATAAGTTTACATACATTGCCTAACAAAATAAATATTTAAAATAAGTAAGTTTGTAGGTACCTTTTTTCTATAAAGCTCGACCAATGAGTTCCCAATTCATAGGTTTTAGTTGCCGAATAATAAAATTACGCAACTTATATTATACAGGGTGTTTGGTGCATCGTTTGCCAAATTGAATTAGCCGAAAGAAGAGGTCATTTGCTATCGCTTCAGGCTCAAGTACTCATTTTTGGCCACACCGGTTTTTTTATTACAACTTTCTAATTTTTATTTTGAAAAAATCCAAAACTCAGCATTAAAGCTTAAATTAAAAAAAAGTTTTAAGTGTAGTCGTCAAATTTCATTTTTATTTACATATGTACTGTTGTATGGCTCTATCAAATTTAAAATTACTTGCCAGTTACATCTAGTTTTTTTTTAATAAATCACAAAGTTTTTGGAAAAATAAAAAATGAACTTAAAACTCAACTTTAAATAGCTATAAAAAAAAAACTAAAAGCGATCGGGATCTTCGAATTATTTTAAAAAGTTCTCTAGTCTATCCCCTTTCCAACGGTATGCAATGTGTTTAAAAAATGTTTCAGTAAGTTCACTAATACGCTAAGTTTGTGTATCGGGACGCACCATCAAACTATTGCATATTCGGGATAAACACTACTTACCTGACAACCTGAACGGGGATAATTACTTAGAATTTCTGCAAACAGAGTTGCCCTTATTATTAGCTGATTTGCCAATTTTCAGTGAAGACAGGTCTTTTGTTTTCCAACATGACGGTTGTCCCGCTCATTGGAGAATAACCGTCAGGGAGTACTTGAATGATGCATTCCCGGACTCATGGATTGGGAGGGATGGCCCTATTCCTTGGCCTCCACGTTCTCCAGACTTAACTCCGTTGGATTTTTACGTCTGGGGACGGGCCAAAGAACTCGTCTACGCCACGGAAGTTGAGACAAGAGATGATTTAGTCCAACGCATTGAGGCGGCTTTCATGACGATCAAAGCAGAAATGCGTTTACGCACCACTACAGTTGAGATAAGACGAAGATGTCGCGCGTGCATACGCAATAGTGGTAGACAGTTTGAACAAGACTTGTAAGATTAGTATGTAATTAAATTACTTATTAATAAATGATTATTTTTGTAATAATGTATTTTTTTTTCAATTTCGAGGAAAGTTCCCTATGTAAGAACTCTTGTCTCTTATCTCGTTCTTACAGAACGAGATAAGAGACTACGTAAGACGTGAGATAACAGTATCTATCTACTAATAGCATGTAATTTATGCGAAAACTAGTGTTTTAAACGTAATATCCAATATCAGCCTGATGTGTCTCGACTACACATTTAGCTAATTATTAAAGATATTAAAAGAGTTTTTTAACACATTACATACCGTTGGAAAGGGGACAGACTAGAGAACTTTTTAAAATAATTCGAAGATCCTGATCGCTTTTATTTTTTTTTTTATAGCTATTTAAAGTTGAGTTTTAAGTTCATTTTTTATTTTTCCAAAAACTTTGTGATTTATTAAAAAAAAACTAGATGTTACTTGCAAGTAATTTTAAATTTGATAGAGCCATACAACAGTACATATGTAAATAAAAATGAAATTTGAAGACTACACTTAAAACTTTTTTTTAATTTAAGCTTTAATGCTGAGTTTTGGATTTTTTCAAAATAAAAATTAGAAAGTTGTAATAAAAAAACCGGTGTGGCCAAAAATGAGTACTTGAGCCTGAAGCGATAGCAAATGACCTCTTCTTTCGGCCAATTCAATTTGGCAAACGATGCACCAAACACCCTGTATAACTTACTTAACTTAATACTTAACTTATATATTATAGATGAATTCAGGTTAAAAATTATGTAGGTAAGTATATGAATTAAGTATATAGATAAAACAATAAAAACATTTTTCTTCAGCATATGGTGAAGTCCACTATCTGTGTACAATGTGCATATTAGACTCTCCCAACTAATGTTTGTAAAGTGGCGGCGAGTCAACAGCTGATGATTTCCGAAATTATTAAAAATGCTTCAGTTTAGATAAAATAGTTTATGAAACTGCTCATAATACTCGTGTGGATACTATCCCCTGATATGTAACAGTTTCATAAAGTACTCTGATATCGTAAAGTTCCAATTATGAAATCAAAAACTGTACGTTAATGAGACTGATGAGTGATGACAGACTATCCACTTAAAATTAAGTTTTATTAAAACGCACTTTCCTTTATTAAAAAAAAAAAAAAAACATTTTGATAAGTAATTACAATACGCGCCACGAAAGATGAGACTTGACCGCGCATCAGACTTCCTACCGCCAAAGAGACCTATAATCGTCTACTGCGCAAGTCAAACCACGTGGTGTGTCAAGTCTCATCTTTCGTGACGCGATGACTTTCTTCAATGACTTTAGTGTTATCTGCGGCTGCTGTGACGTGTACCGCCGCGCGCCGCGGTGGAATATTGTATTTGGGCGCCATATTCACGATATTATTTTTAGTGTTGTTGATGCGATTGCATTAATAAAGTGGTGTATGAAACTGCACAGATCTAGGTATTAAAACACTCGTTTATCGTTTACACTATTAACCTCTTTTATGTAACATTTTCGTAAACTACTGTTTTAATTTTATTAGAGTGGCACGTGGATACAGTCTTTTAGGAACCACTGTACTTTAGCACCCGTCGGTTTTGTATAGTAGCTATTTTAATTAGGTAGAATAGACCCTTTTTTTAAATGTATTTTTGAAAACCAAAAAGTGCTCAAAAAAACCGAGTTTTTTTTTATTTTAAGTTCTTTGACAAACGTCTCGAAGGTCAAGGTCAAATAAATATAAAATTTTTGTAGTAAGGCGTGGTCGACGGAGCCCCGCTTCGCGGGGTTCCTATTTCTGGGTGGTTTAAAAAAATAACCACAACCTGTCCGAGTCCGGGTGCCCCAAGTCGCGAGCTCGTTTCGCTCGCTCTTCCATCTTAAGTATTTAATGTGTAGTGTACTATGTAATAGGTTGATTTAATTTAATTTTTTTTTTTCTCAAAAACTAGTAGTTTACGCAGTGTAATATTTTGCGAAAGTGTTTTGCTCGAAAACATCAACACGCTATAAAATTATGAAGTTTCGGACGTGCGTGTGTTCAATTTTATTGTGTAACTAAGTTTGATTTTTTGAAACTTTAGATTTTTTTTCTCAAAAATTAGTTGTTTGCGCAGTGTAATATTTTGCGAAAGTGTTTTACTCAAAGTCATTAACACGCTATAAAATTGTGAAGTTTCGGACGCGCGGGTGCTAAAGTACAGTGGAGCCGTCTTTTATTAAAGGTACTTACTATTTTTGATTTCATAATTATACTTTACGATATTAGAGTAAATAAATATTTTATAGACCGCGCTCTCGTTTACATACGTTAATGGCGAGTGTGAACTCTATTCACTAGGGCCACTAGGAAAAAGCATTGAAATCCCTCAGAATAACCACCGAAAACAAACCACCTCGGAATAAGCCGCGCGTGCGACGTAAACCGCGGCCGCGCGGCTTCGATTTTTTCCTCCCCACCAGCTCTAGTCACTGCCAAGTCGCTTGCTCGCTCAAGTTATTTCAAATCTAATTGCTAAACAGATAGATCACGCTATGCTGTAACAGTGCGGTATACGCGGTTGCATGACCACGTTGAACCGTGCGAAGAAATTCATGGTCAAATAAACGCGCCTTTAGTGAGAAAATCGTCACCTATAAGAAGTCTGTGGTCTTAAAAAAAATGCAACCGACTTCCAAAAACAACACTACAAAGTGAAAAATAACTTTAATTTCGGAAGTCGGTGTCGGTGTTAAATGTATTTTCGTTTTTTGCCACCGACTTCCGAAATTAAAGTTATTTTTCACTTTGTAGTGTTGTTTTTGGAAGTCGGTTGTATTTTTTTGTAAAAAAGTTTTTATTTTTCACTTTTTAGTTGTGTACCTACCCCACACAAATTCTAATACCACTATCTGCAAAACAAACTAGAACATCATCCATATAAAAGTGGGGAAAAAATACGTATTATTGAAGCTAACTCAAAAACTATCGAAGCAAAGTTAATCAATTTTATATGGGACCAACTGTGATGTATACCCTCTCGAATAAAACAAAAAAAATCCAAATCGGTCCAGCCATCTTCGAGTAATCGGGGAACATACATAAAAAAAAAAGGTTCCGACGAATTGAGAACCTCCTCCTTTTTGAAGTCGGTTAAAAATAACATTGCTAATCTCTCAATATTGTGAGTACAAAGTTACATTTACAATTGGAATGTATGGGAGAACATGTTTTTCAACTACAATGTTAAGTTTTATCTTGGGATAAATTCGTCCCAACTACGGAACCCTTCATTGTGCGTGGTCCGACACGCACTTGGCCAGTTTTTTTTTTTTTTTTTACCATGAGTCTAACTTTTGTGGCTGGCTGTTAAGCCAGAGCAGTAATTTTGAACACTAAGGCCCAGGTAAACCACAATTTTTAATCTGGTCCTAGACTTTATGGTGATGAAAAAAAAAACATCCACAAACGTCCAATAGAAAGAGAAAAAAATCAAAACCGATGTCAGGTGAAAATTATAAAAAAAAATCTCCTAAACTACTAATATAGCGGAACATACATGGAGATGATTCGGATGCACCGCAATAAAAGGCATCTAAATTATATCTTTGGACGCCATTTCTCCGACCAACATTGTATTTTTTGTGGATGGGAAATCATCAAATGACTTCTCCCGCTCTGGGCAGAGGCGGGAGGGCGTGTCAGACTTTTACTGACTAAAACCCACCCATGCTCCTTCAGCTGCCCGTGCCAGGGCCACGGTATCTCTTTAGAACTACCCGCGACCCCGGCGGCAACATTGTACCCCCTGTAGGATTATTTTTGAGACAAAAAATGTCCTTCTCCAAGATGCCATGCCAAATTTTATCGAAATCCGTTCAGTGGTAAAAAGGTAACAGATAGTCAGAGTTACTTTCGAATTTATAATATTAGTAAGGATTCCTAAACTCGCTACAAAATAATAGGTCCCTTTTGACAGCCCATATCGTTTCATATGCCAAAGAGAGAAGCATAGCGGGACAAAGAGGGACACCCTCATATCAAATCGGACTTCTTATATTGACCAAACTTTAGTAAGATAGTTATGAACCGCTTTCATATAAATATATTATGGTAGATAGCTATATGACTAGCGATAAGTACAAATATATCACGGCTATCTTACTGCGACATATACAGGTTGGATTTTTGAGATGGGACAGAAAGGGCAGCTACCTTAAGGTACTGCCCCATCTCAAAAATCCATCCTGTATACGTTAAAACATTACCCATTTTATTAAATTAAATTTGCGATTTTTCTTTTGTTTTTAAACGTTTTTTTTTTTTCGTTTTTTTTCAGGCAATACCTACCAAAGCGTAGTAAAATAGAAATTAATTTTACAGTGGACTGGGATGCTATGAGCCCTTCGAAATAGTACCTAGGAAGTATAATTTGTATTTTCTATTGAAAAATTAATGATGAATTGTTATATTACATGTGATATTATAACGTAGGTAATACGTATATTAATCTTGACGAGTTTACCACGAGCTTGTAAATGAAACAGAAATGTAAATAAATTTTAACATATTTTTTATTAAGTAAGTACTTTATTTAGTGTCAATTCCTCCACTCCTGCCCAGCCTCCTTTCTATCTTCCTCAAACTATAGAACACTCGTTTCTTGCATTAAAGTCGGCACATCTATCACTGGTCATCTTTCGCCGGGCAACTCCTAACTGGGAAATTCGATTGAGCGAATTCCGCTTACCTTATGCCGCGGTCCGACGCACAGTGGATCGTCCCCATACAAGAGGTCGGACATAGAATTAAAAATTGAAAAAGTATTTAATTGAAAAAAATGAAATATGCAGTTGCATTACTCTATTAAGGAACTACAAAAAATGTTACTACAATTTTTTTATTTGACCAGTACTTTATGAGCAATTCGATGAAAAGTGTTATTTTTCTATGGAAATGGTCACAAAAATGTCTGTATCTCATGATTCCCTCCTTGTTTCGATTTGCGGTTTTCACTACTGTTATCTACCCATTTTATGCCACATTTTCTTCAAGGACACATGGTGCCCCCAGCGACCCCCTTCCGAGATATTTTGCTTTTAGTAACTTTACTTTTTATTGTATAACTGATGATATGGAGGTACATTAAGTATATTCATTACTGAGAATAAGTCATCCCTAAGTAGTTCCTTAAATAACAGGTGCATTTACGATTACTTTAATGACTTATGAACGCTTCTGTTGCCATACAACAAACGCGTTAATGAGTCCTTAAGTGAAGATTCCCAGTACTTGCTTAATCTAATTAGTTATTGTAATTACTATGTTAACAGCCCTTAATCTCTGCATTGTGATTGTCTAATGTCATCATTAGCTTAGTAATGACTGAGTCGCATTTACAATAACACATCGAAAAGAAATAGAGTTTTATGATCAATAAGAAAATATGTAGGTATAAATATATTTTTTATTTATATAATATAACACTGTAAAAATAATTTAAAAATAAAATAACTATGTACCCTAAAACAAACTAAAAAAATAAACAACTACTAAAAACTAAATTATAATAGGAAATTAATTAATTAACACGACCATGTAGTTACTAACAACAATAGAAAAGAAAGAACCACGGAAAGCCATAATGACAACACTTGGTAGAAGTTATAATTACAACTGAATTACATTTGCTAAACACACTCAAATATATAGGGCAGCAAGTAGGCAACTAGCAATGAATTTGATAAGCTAATGATGACATTAGACAATAACAATGCAGAGATTAAGGGCTGTTAACATAGTAATTACAATAACTAATTAGATTAAGCAAGTACTGGGAATCTTCACTTAAGGACTCATTAACGCGTTTGTTGTATGGCAACAGAAGCGTTCATAAGTCATTAAAGTAATCGTAAATGCACCTGTTATTTAAGGAACTACTTAGGGATGACTTATTCTCAGTAATGAATATACTTAATGTACCTCCATATCATCAGTTATACAATAAAAAGTAAAGTTACTAAAAGCAAAATATCTCGGAAGGGGGTCGCTGGGGGCACCATGTGTCCTTGAAGAAAATGTGGCATAAAATGGGTAGATAACAGTAGTGAAAACCGCAAATCGAAACAAGGAGGGAATCATGAGATACAGACATTTTTGTGACCATTTCCATAGAAAAATAACACTTTTCATCGAATTGCTCATAAAGTACTGGTCAAATAAAAAAATTGTAGTAACATTTTTTGTAGTTCCTTAATAGAGTAATGCAACTGCATATTTCATTTTTTTCAATTAAATACTTTTTCAATTTTTAATTCTATGTCCGACCTCTTGTATGGGGACGATCCACTGTGCGACGGTCCGCTTTTTCACAGGTCAGACTGCGCCAGGCCAGGCTGACTGGCCGTGGAAACAGGCGGCCTGCTGTGGCCTGTCGTCGCCTATCCGATCAAATGCATCGACAGGCCGCGAAAAAGATTATTCCAAAATATGAACTTCGTTCCAACTGCGTGTATGTCTCACGACACCTCCCGACTTTTTTATACTGAAAAAAAAAAAACTGATCCCTTGTAGGACCTGTGTGTCCGTCTGTCAAGACCCTTTTCACAAACTTTTTAAATATTATTTATTTATTTCCAACTTACATCTATCATTACAGATTTTACATCTATTGCGATAGTGTACATATCCAAAAAAAAACTTATCCTAAATTACTAACTAACTACTACTACTACTAACAACAACAACAACTTATTACTTTAATTAAATTTTGTAACTTATTACAAACAATGCATTCTTTAATTAATTAATTATTCATTAATTATTATTAATTAATTTATTCTCAGGAACGGGTAGGTTCAGGTATTCAAGTTTGTTAATGTAGATATTTTGGTTCATTTATTTATTCTTGTTGATTAACAACTTGATAATACTATCTATAGATAGTCTATCCCGTACTATGAGTGGTGGGATACATTGACATAGTAAACGGTTGGGTCGGTCATTGATTATGGACAGCCGTTGTGGAACACATATGAAGAGTACAGGGAAAGAATGATCTAAGTCACCCTAAAACTCTTTTTGAGTTAGTAACGCCATCTTGTTCGCAATACGCTAAGCTTGCTTACCTCAAAATATGAAAAGGGCAAAAACGTTCATAGTCCCGAAAAATGTCTTTAATATTTCGGCCTAAAAGTTATTAGTGATCATAGTCCCTTGATTAAAATGTGAAAACGATCATACGACATACGACATTGATCGTTTATACAAGTTTTCGAACGAATTTCTAAACGTCAAGAAGACAGTTGACGTTTCGTGTTATTCGTATTTTTCTCAACAACTGTTTTGTACAAAATTTGCGCCGATCAGTTAATTTATAAGGATTTAAGTCATGTCTGAAAGTGAATGTAGAATCTTGATGATGCTGTGGACAATAGCACATTTTCAACATGACTTTGATCATTATTTCAATTTATTTTTGTGTGTTAATTAAGATATTAATAAAATATAATCTATATAACTACTATTTTTTTCTTTTTTATGTATAAAACAATATCCTAAATATATCAGTAGTCATCCTTGTATAAAAAAAAATTAATGTGTTACATTTATTAATTAAACACAAGTCTATAAAGTTAAAAAACAGTATTTCTAACAATTAGCGTAAAGTGACTTAGATCATTCTTTTCCTGTGCTCTTCATATATAAATAAATGAGATGGAACGGATGGAATACTAAGTGGAGTAATAACTGTAAATTGTACTGCTAATAAAAGTTTTAAGTTTGAGATTACGCTACGTGTTTTATTCCTGGCCAAATAAAGTTAGCTAGGTACTAACAGAAATCAAACACAATGTTTTCAAGTAGGGTAATAATAATCTTGTATTTATACTTGTTATACAGTTTTATGCAAAGAAGATAATCACTATCTTGTAACTTGACTAACAGTCGCCAGAAATATACTTACAATTTGAGGGTATACCTACCCAGCTGCAGAATAACATGCAGTGACTCTCGAGTCAAATCTCAATGCCGGGTATCGGCACAATTTATAACACACAAGAAATTTCACGCGGACGTAATTGCGGGCAGAAGCTAGTAGGTACATAATTTATTGCGAAAGGATGTTCCAACCGGTTGTCCCACGACAGTCCCGAGTTTTCTTTTCGCATTTCTTGATTTGGTCCCAAAGACCCCATAGTAAAAGTTGTTCTTAATGATGAGTACAATGACCCCTAAAGAGGATTTCAGTTATTTAAATTACACCTTGTAGATGGAAACGTAACTTCTAAAAAATAGTGAGGAACAAAGATACATATCTTCGTCAACACAGAGCTAACAATAACTTAGGTATACACGTGGAAGGCAGATTTCCATATTATGAATAAAAACTCATTGGTCTAGTGGTCGCAAGCGCTACTGCTGAGCATGAGGTCCTGGGTTCGATTTCAGTGCATTGAGGTACAACAACACAACATCAAAAGTCGATGATCACATTCAGATTTTCACAATCACTGTAGGTACACTATATCACCCATAAATCGCTCAACAAGATAGGGCGCCAGTATTGAATGAACATTATTAAAGTTCAAAATTAACTGAACACTACTCGTCAAAGGTCACTGAACACCATTTTGTCAAAAATTGCTGATCGTTATAATATCCGAAAACATCATAACATTCAGTTTTACAAGTCACTGAACAATATAAAATGCTTGTTTTAGTTATCTGGTGTAATCACGGCAACGTCCAAAAATAACTTAACATCATAAATAACAAAAGTTACTGAAAATCTCTCACTTTCCTCTCTCTTCCTTCTCTCTCTTTCTTTTCTTTCTTCTCTTTTTTTTTTTCTTTTCTTTTTTTTTTTTTTTTTTTTTTTTTTTTTTTTTTTCTCTGACTTTGTTTCGGATACGTAGCGTGTAAACTTATACTATCAAAAGTAACTGAACTGCAAACTAAAACAGTGCTCGTTACTATCTTTAGAGTTATAAATCCAATCTTGTCCTATCCAAACTAAATCATGTAAAAAAAAATTGAACCTAATATGTATACATATAAGAGTAGCTCGTGGCTAAGTAAAAACAGCCGCACGGGTCGATCCATCAGGTTAAGCTACGCTTGATCATCTTTACATACCGAGACTCCTCCGTGCCTCGGAAAGCACGTTAAGCCGTTGGTCCCAGCTGTCATTCGTGGATCTTTGACAGTCGTTACGGGTCGTCAGAAGCCCGAAAGTCTGATAACCAGTCTTACCAAGGGGTATCGTATTACCCAGTTACTGGGTTGTGGAGGTCAGATAGGCAGTCGCTCCATGTAAAATAATGGTATTCAGCTGCATCCGGTTAGACTGGAAGCCGACCCCAACATGGTTGGGAAAAGGCTAGGCAGATTGATGTATTACATATAAGACCAATTTTCAAAATTCACACAAATTCCGTTTTAATTCAATTCTTTGGGAAACATAGTAAAAACAAAGTATAAACAGTTTATCAAATATCCACAAGGGTATTTGAAAAACTGTTTACCCTTGAATGTAAAAATAATATTTCTACTTAATTATCACTTTGCATCGGATGTAGACCATTGTGGTTGCAATTATTTATCATCTATCAATGTTGTATTAGTTATCAATTGCGCTTTAGTGACAAAAATTAAAATGCCATTTAATGTTCATATTACCTACTGCACATGAACGTCACAGAATAGTGATATTGCGAGAAGAAGGACTTTCTGTTGCCGAAATAGCTAGAGAAATGGGAGTAAGTTAATGGATGTAACAATGAGAAGATGTTTTTAATATAGGTACTATGAATAATATGAGATTATCACATACATCCAAATTGTTGTGTTCCAAATTTGATCCAAATGTATTCAGTAGTTTTATCGTGACGAATAAAAAACATATTAACTTTGACATTTATAATATTAATAAGAAAGGATTAATACAAAGACTTATAACAAACACACGTATTCGTCACACGAATATTTGTCCTAAGTGAGAATAAAACAGGGTAGAATCAAAATCGGACGCATAGCATAAGTATGGTCACTTCCGATCAATAAGGTGTAAGGTTTTAATGCAGGTTTTTTTTTTTTTTTTTGTACCGTAACACCGTGTGGGTACTTGTGGATAAGGCGATGGGATAATGAAGGAAACGTTGATGAAATTAAGAAGACCGGTAGACCAAGAAGAACTTCAAGACCACAGGACGTAAATATCATTCGTCAATTCAGAGAGTCTCCGTTCCTTCAAACCAGAAATGTAGCTATAGCTAACAATATTTCTTTAAGCACCGTTCGTCGACGTCTCCACGAAGCTGGTATACATTGCCCGTAAGTTAAAATTGACTGCTCGACATAAGTTGCAAAGACTTCAGTTTGCAGAACGATATTTAAATTATGATTTTTCGAATGTAATATTTGCTGATAAAATAACTTTTAAATCACCCATCCACGGACCAACCCCGGCAAGCGTAGCTTAACCTGATGGATCGACCCGTGCGGCTGTTATTACTTAGCCACGAGCTCCTCAGTCAGTCTTACGTAAAACTCCATAAGTACATAAATGTCATGTTAAACTGTTGTTTAGCCTAAACAACTGACAGACACAGTTTTGTGGTAATACGGCTGTGTTTCGTTAGTGTCCTAATTTTTTACCCGACTACGGCGAAACAAAAAGGAGGGTTATGATTTTGACCGGTATGTATGTATGTATGTTCATGTGTTCCCTCATAACTTCTAAACTGCTTGTCATAATTTGACAAACGAGGTGTCGTTAGAAGCGTCACGATTGTCCGCTGGTTATAGGCTATGTGACGTCACATTAAATTGAAAATGGCGCCTTCTAAAGGACATAAAGTCATGAACTAAACATTTTTTTTTTTATAATGGCTTGTTGGGTATCAAATGAAAGGGCTTAATTAGCACATTTCAAATATATATATATATATATATATTGTTAGCTATTTCTCGCGGCTTTGCTTGTATGCACCCGATAACTGAGAATAATTTCTAAAATCATACCTCAGATGTGAACCATTTCTTTTCAAACCTACACAAAATACATATATAATTTATTCTTCTATAAAAATGTGAATTGGCTCTTACCTAAACGAAATTGTAACCCCAAAATAATTTAAATAAAAAGTAAGTTTAAAAACTAAAACTCGACTACTGAAAAATCACGCTCTAAAAAGTATGAAACAAGAAAATATTCTCATCTCAAATTAGAAAATAACAGACAAATAAAAAATCCGGAGTCACACGTAATCTGTTCGATTTATGCCCTAACATGACGTGTGACTCCGGCTTTTTAGTTTGTCTGTCTTTTTCTAATTTCAAAAAGAATATTTTCTTGTTTCATACTTTTTAGAGCGTGATTTTTCAGTAGTCGGGTTTTAGTTCATTTAATAGAATTTTTCCCTTAACGCTTTGGTTTTAGGGAAAAAATTCAATTAAAAATTAAACATTAATACAACAATAATCCATCACAATAACATAATGAGAGCAGTGGTGGCCCAGTGGTAACGACCGTGACTTACGACTTGTAGGTCGTAGGTTCGAACCCAGGCAGGCGCTTTACTTTGTGTAAATTATTTCATCACCACTGCTCTCAAAACGGTGAAGAAACACATTTTGAGGAAACCGGCATGACCTAGAAGCAAAAATTCGAAGACTTGTGACATCTACCAACCTGCATTGGGCCCGCGTGGTGGATCACCACTCCCTCTCACAGAGAGGAGGCCTGTGTCCCAGCAGTGGGAACGTTATGTAAAGCTGATTATGCTATAAAAATAATATCCGCCTGCACTTGGCCCATTGCACGGGCATTGTCGTAAAGAGAAGAAACATGCATTTTAAATGATTAAATCTTTCATATAGCATGCTACGGTAACGATAAGGTGCTTCCCCGACCGAACGACCTTGAATCATTAATTACTCTTACACTTACTTACCTGTCACTCTAATCAATTAATTTATACCTAGGTAAAGGTATTTGTATTGTAATGAACATGTATAAAATATAACGTGTTGAGTGCGTAAATAAAAGTAACCCAGACAGAAAAATATACAATACTGTACTGAGGCCAGCACATCAAGCTACCCCAATCTGTCAAATTTTCCCAATTGAATATGAACCTTATTCCTTTGTCGTAAAGTTGAAAATCTATCAAAGAAATTTGACAGGGGTAGCTTGATGTGCTGGCTTCTGTACCTATATGAACTACTGAATCTAATTGTTAGTAGGTACGTCATCTTTGTAGTTTATAAGCAGGTCTAGACCGTTCAGTTGCAGAATGTACCTTTCGCACAATGCACCGCATGCGCAAAACATATCATTCTCAAAATGCACCTTTCTTATTACTTATGCACCTTCCCCTTAATGCACCTTTTGCAAAACGTATCTTTTTACACGACTGCCCAAAGGAGTGTAATGTTTTCAGGGTTGATGTATGTTTGTATGTGAGTTTATTTATTCCACCATAACTTTGAAATGCCAGAACGGACTTGGATGTATGGGGTATCGTTAGAATCCTTACATTTTCCCGAGTGACAGTGGCTATATTGTTTTAGTAAAAAAAATCATTATGGAGCCACCATTTTGAAAAGTGAAAAAAAAAATTCTTTAATTATTACAATATGGCTATCAAATTGAAGGCCTTGAACAGCACATTCTAAAAAATAAAACATAATTTATTGGAATGAAGGACATCAACCACGTTTTATACATTTTTGGGCCAAATTGAAAGTGCAAAGGGAAAATTTAAATGATCAATATCTTTGAAACTACGCAAAGTTTCTCCGTCACAAATTCAGGTTATCATTATCGACCCCGTCACAAAATTTGAACACATTTCGAAGGCAGCGGAGATACATGTGTCCAGCCAGTT
This sequence comes from Cosmia pyralina, assembly GCA_946251885.1. Classification (NCBI taxonomy): domain Eukaryota; kingdom Metazoa; phylum Arthropoda; class Insecta; order Lepidoptera; family Noctuidae; genus Cosmia; species Cosmia pyralina. The sequence continues at coordinate 13,882,677 of OX276342.1, read as the reverse complement.
TGAACTTAGGCTGGCTGGACATTAAGTTTTTATTGATTTCTCGTAAACCCTTACATGTGACGCCATAAATCAAACGTTATTACTGTTACACATTGCGTCACTAAATGTTAGTAAAGGAACCATATTCGAAAACGCTCCCGTTATTGAGATTCGGGAGTGCCAGCCAGAAGTTTTATATGTAAATTCGAGCTGGCTGGACACAGATTTTTGCATTTTTCTACTAAACCGCTGTACGTTACACAAAACTTTTATCTCGATGCCTGTTACAAATTTATGTGACGCCCGTTGATATGCAAAAAGTCGTCAAAATCACTTCCGCTACCAAGATTGAGAGACCAGCGAAACTGGTTTTTCAAGCTGGCTGGACACGTTTTCGATCGATTGTCTAAGATTCTGTAGCGTTACAAATTCTGAAATAAGGGCGTTTAGCCGTCACCCTAAGGACCTAGTAATTGCGAGCTATTTTGAAGATTTGTCCAGCCAGCCTGAGTCACATACCAGCCCGCCGGTTGAACGCGTCCCAGAGGGTCATGGCCATCCGGCTAGTCCGGGGATACCGCACGGTCTCCTGTGAGGTGGCGTGCCTTCTTGCCGGATTACCGCCATGGGATCTAGAGGCAAAAGTCCTCGCGCACGTGTGGGAGTGGCGCGAGGAGGTGAAACGCCGGGGCGTAACTCCGCTGCCGCGAGAAATCACGGTACAGCGGACAGAGCTCCGGCGGGATCTCATGGCGACATGGAGAGTGCGATTGTCGCAACCCAGCGCTGGGCACGCCACAATTGCGGCGATAAGTCCCCTCTTTGAGGAGTGGATGGAGAGGCGCCACGGCGTCCTCACCTTCCGCCTGACGCAGGTCCTCACCGGACACGGTTGTTTCGGGAGGTTCCTGTTTCGGATAAGGCGGGAGGAAACGCCCGGGTGTCACCATTGTGTGGATCGCCCGGAGGACACGGTGGAGCATACAGTGGAGGTCTGCCCGGCTTGGGCGGAGCACCGCCGTGTTCTCACGGAGGCGATCGGCGGCGGCGATCTCTCGCGTCCAAACCTGGTCCAGGCCATGGTGCGGAGCGAGAGTGCATAGGAAGCCGTCACCTCCTTCTGCGAAGCAGTAATGCTCGCGAAGGAGGAAGCGGAACGCGTGAGGGAGAGGCAACAGCCGCGCCCTCGCGCCCCTAGCCGCCGTAGGAGACGCCCTGGGCGGCGGGAATCGATTGCCGATTCCCGGCCACCGTAGGCGCGGGCTTGCGGACGACGAGTAATGGGCAGCTCGCCGTCCGGTAAAGACCAGGCCCGGGTCGACGGCGCGTTGTGTTCCACGCGCGCCTCAAAGAGATGTCAGCAGTGACGGGGTCAATTGGGCCGATGCCGCTGGGGTCGCGGGTAGTTCGAAAGAGATACCGTGGCCCTGGCACGGGCAGCTGAAGGAACATGGGTGGGATTTAGTCAGTAAAAGTCTGACACGCCCTCCCGCCTCTGCCCAGAGCGGGAGAAGTCATTTGATAATTTCCCATCCACAAAAAAAAAAAAAAAGCCTGAGTCACATAAACCCAAGACCCCGAAAGCTTTCAGCACGAACTTTAGAATCGTTTCGAGTGCCTAGCGAGTTTCTTGGAGGATTATAACAATAGATTCGTGAAAACTGCCCATGCGGTCGGGTCTGAGATCTTCAAGACCCATATTAAGTATATTTCAATTTCATTACTATGAGTGTGTAAGTGTATGTATATTTGTACAACAACTAGAACTTCCCGCGCGGCTTCGCCCGCGTTGATGTCGGGAAATATCCCACGGGAACGAAAATCCTTCCTTGTCTACATTACAAAGGGAACCTCTGTGCAAAATTTCAGCTTTCTAGGTCCATTGGTTTGGGCTGGGCGTTGATGAGTCAGTCAGTCAGGACTTCTTTTTATACACATATATTAAAAAAGATATTATGTAATATTTTCTCGAACCTATAGTTTACCTGAATTACAAATATAAAATACGCCTATATTTTTGTCATATTGTACCTACTTAACCAAAACTCCAAATAAGTTAAAAATGTGTTTTTTCATATAACAACAAAAGACAATTTTTGAACTCAAACCATGGGCAATGGTTCTAAAACTTCAGTGCCATAACGAGAAGTACTTAGGCGGAAAAGTTTTTGGCGTTTGGACTTAAATGTATGATGTCATGACTTTACATAGAAAAGGTACCTAGGTATGTACATGCAAAACATTCAGCAAACGATTTAATCAGGCTTTAGTAAGACTGCGAATGTCTGCATTTTCACTAAAATGTATAAAATAAAAAATAATAATTTAAAAAATAAAAAAACACGACTGCTCTGCCTAAAAACGAACTAAAAAGTAAAAAAAAACAAGTTGTATTCTCTGACTAAATAGATAAATAAAATTGTCATTGCAGTCGGGGGACCATTCTGTGCAATACTTGTTAATCTAAGAGGTCCCCCCGACTGCAATGACAATTTTATTTATCTGTTTAGTCAGAGAATACAACATTTTTTTTTTTACTTTTTAGTTCGTTTTTTTTCAGGGCAGTAGTGTTTTTTAATTTTTTTAATTATTTAGTTTTTCTACACTAACTCTTTTACAGTGCTACAGGTAATGAAAAGGCAAATAAGGGCACGGGGCTCAATCACTTGATCAACACTTTTGAAAATCGATGTTTAACAAAATATCCGGAAATATTCAGTCGTTTAATTTGTTCATTTGATCAACACTTTGACCCCTTTGGGCCTTGGTGACCTGTAATACTGGTTTTTATCTATACCTACTTCAGGCACCAGTCTCTCACAAAGTTAGCTCCTTGGCCGTCCATTAATGTCAAATGTTAGCATTAAGTATAGTTAAATAAACGTTTTATATTTAAATATTTTTTTTATTACTTTAGAAAACCGATGTTTACACAATATCGTGAAATATTCATAATATTCGTTGCAGACATTGTTAAATGCTGCAAGTATAGGCAATTTTTTTTATGAATGCTAATCTAATGCTAGTTCTTCTCTTTGATCTATAATTTGTTGCAATTTAATTTCAAACTGCATTTTTTTCTTCTTCTTTGTTGTTAGGTTGTTACTTCCATCTTCCATCTAAATATATAAAACTCAAAGGTGACTGACTGACATAGTGATCTATCAACGCACAGCCCAAACCACTGGAGGGATCGGGTTGAAATTTGGCATGCAGGTAGATGTTATGACGTAGGCATCTGCTAAGAAAGGATTTTGATAAGTTCTACCCCCAAGGGGATAAAATAGGGGACGAAAGTTTGTATGAAGCTTTGTCAATTTTAAACCGATCGGGCTGAAATTTGGCATGCAGGTAGATGTTATAACGTAGACATCCGCTAAGAAAGGATTTTGATAAATTCTACCCCCAAGGGGATAAAATAGGGGATGAAAGTTTGTATGAAACTTTGTAAATTTTAAACCGATCGGGCTGGGACTTTGCATGCATATAGCTACTATGACGTAAGCATCCCCTAAGAAAGGATTTTGATAAATTCTACCCCCAAGGGGATAAAATAGGGGATGAAAGTTTGTATAAATCTTCTTAGATTTTCGACTGATTGAACTGACATTAAAGATTGGAGCTACGAGTACTATGATGAAGACGTCCGCTTAAATAGGATTTTGATAAATTCAACCCCCATGGGGATAAAATAAGGGACGATGGAGGATGTAAATGTATTAGTTTGAACTATAAGTACCTAATGGAACGAATAAATTAAGAAGAAAAAAATAATTTTTAGTTCTAAATGTTGACAATAGATGGCGTTGTACAATTACGTCATTTTTCTGAATCGCGGTGTTAAGATTTTCCGCGGATTAATGACCCTCTCCAGTTAGTTATACACACTCACTTATCATGGCTAGACCATTGAGGATGATACACTGGAACGCCCGCGGCCTAAGGGACAAGGTCGCGCTCCTCCGCCATCTCCTTCGGGATCAAGACATCGACGTGGCGCTCATAAGCGAGACGTTCCTGGGACCCGAAGATAGGGTCAGGTTCCCGGGTTACCTCGTTTACAGGAAGGACGAAAGGTCGGCACAAAATATCCGCTATCGTGGTCTGGCGGTGCTTGTGAGGCGAAGAGTCGTCCATCAGGAAATCCCCTCGTCGACACTCAACACGTGCTACGCGCTGGGTGTACAGCTGCACGTAGCCGGCGAGGACATCGACATCTACGCGTGCTATAAGCCGCCCTCGGCCCGCCTCGACTTTACTGAGCTGCGGGCCCTCCTGCACGCAACACAGCACGCCACCATCCTCGCCGGGGACCTTAATTGCAAGCACCCAGCGTGGAACTCACAGCTCACGAACACCGAGGGGAGACGGCTCTTCGCGGACGCGGAAGCCTTCGGCTATACGGTGTCCGGCCCAGAGACGCCCACACACTATCCGGACGTCGCCACCTATATGCCGGACGTGCTGGACATCGTAGTCCACCGGGGGCTTAAGTGCCAGATCACCCAACATGTGATAGACGACGAGTTACAATCGGACCACCAGCCTGTACTCGTCGTCCTATCGGGTATGCCGACCCGACGGAAGCCCATAGCGCCACGTCGTAAAACGGACTGGACTATGTTCCGGGAAAAGTTAGAGACCACCATACCGACTCGGCCATCGTCACCTCCGCGGACGTGGACCGGACGGCGAATGACGTCACTGCTTGCATCCAAGACGCCTTAGAAGCGGCGACAACGACCCAGCCGCAGGGGGCTACTACCGCCTCTGCCGACCCACATAAAAGCGATGATCGCCGTGAAGAGGCGCCTTCGCGAGCAGTGGCAAGAACTTAGATGCCCCACGTTGAAAACGCAGCTTAACCGTCTCGCGGAAAAGGTGAAGGCCGAGCTTAGAGCTCAGGCCGCCGCGGACTGGGAGGTACGAATAGACGCCACCACGGACTGTTGGCCGTCTGTTTACAAGTTATGCCGCCACTTCACGAATACCCCAGCCCCGGTGCGCCCTCTGCAGAGCAGCGACGGGGCGCTGAAATATGTAGCGGAGGACCGGGCGGAGGTCTTCGCCGAGCACCTGGAGCGTCAGTTCCAACCGAACCCGACCAGCGAACTCGAACATGTCGCAGCGGTCGAGCAACACCTTGGCGCCTACTTCGCGACGCCGATAGCTCCCGAAGAGGATCCAGTATTCTTCTCGCCTGGCGCGGTCAGACGCGCCATCCTCAACACGAAGCCCCGTAAGGCCCCTGGGGCGGACGGTATCACCAACACAGTGCTGCGCCACCTGCCGTACCGTATGGTAGCGGCGCTGGCGCGCCTGTTCACGGGGATACTGCGCACGGGGGCTTTTCCCGCCTCGTGGAAGGAGGGGCGCGTTATTATGCTGCCCAAGGCGGGAAAGAACATCTTGAAGCCGGAGAGCTATCGGCCGATCACTCTCCTGCCGTCGATTTCCAAGGTGTTCGAAGCACTCCTGCTGCGACATCTCCAACCCCATATAGCGCCACGTCCGGAACAGTTCGGGTTTCGGGCGGGACATAGCACGACGCTCCAGCTGTCGAGGGTACTGCACCTTCTGGCGGCAACCGCGAACAAGAAGGAGTACGCAGTGTCAGTATTCCTCGACATGGAGAAGGCCTTCGACCGTGTATGGCACGACGGTCTGATCTACAAGTTGTCCACGTCGGACGCGCCCCGTCGCGTTGTTAGGGTGGTCTCTGACTTTCTCTCCCGCAGGACATTCCGAGTGGTGGTAGACGGCGCGCTATCTAGCGCCCGCCCGGTGCTGGCGGGCGTACCGCAGGGTAGCTGCGTATCGCCTGCGTGTTACTCGCGATACACGGACGACATCCCCACTACGGAGGATGCGACGCTCGCGCTGTATGCCGACGACGCCGCGTACATCACCACTTCGCTGAACGCGAAGCACGCGGCGCGTAAGATGCAGCGCGCCCTCGATCTCCTCCCCGACTGGCTGTCTAAGTGGCGGCTGTCGGTGAACGTGGGTAAGACGCAGGCGATGGTCTCAGGGGCCGCGCGTCTGCCACCACCTCTGAGGCTACAGGGGGCCGACGTCGAGTGGTCGTCCCGGGTCAAGTACCTGGGGGTCACCATCGACCGTCGGCTCACTATGGGGCCACATGTCCGCAGAGTCGCCGCACAGGGCAGGGTCGCCCGCAACCTGCTCAAACCAGTGCTCTCGTCCCGCCTCCCGCATCGGGTCAAGTTGGGTGTGTACAAGTTGTACGTGCGCCCAATCTTGACCTATGCCGCCCCAGCATGGTTCGCCCTCACGAGCGAGGTGAACCGGAAGTTGCTCCGCACGCAGCAAAACTTTGCGTTGCGGACGATAGTCGACGCGCCCCGCTTCGTGAGGAACGACGTGCTCCACCGCGACCTCGGGATTGAGAGCCTGGATGAGTTCGTGGGCCGCCTGGCGAAGGGAATGTTCGCGCGTGCCGACGCGTCTGCTTGGCCTCATGTCAAGCAGATAGCGCCCTGGCATACGCGCCCCCCTGACGCTAGGCCCCTTCCCCGCGACTTGCTTGCGGACGGTGACCCCATCTCCGCGCCGGATTGACCTCCAGGTGGGCCGCTCCCGGCTACACGCGGTCCACTTGTGACACTAACGCTTCCACTACAAATAACATACGCTGTCACGTAATGCGTGCTAGGATAATTTAGGCGTGTCACGTGACAAACCCCAGACATGCACCTCTATACAGGCACCAGAACTCACATACGAGGGCGCTGCGCGGGCGGCGACGCCGGGTGACGCCACACAGTTCAATGTCACCCTCACACTCATGACACGGTCTCCCTACCCCGTGCCAGGCTCGGCTAGCTCTGAAAGTGGGGCGGGCGGGAGCCACTCACCCTATCCGTAGGAACGTCGAGTCCGTATCCCTGTCGCTGGTCGCCATCTGCTGGGCTTCCCCCATGTAGGTGGGGGTTCCACCTGGTAGGGGTTGACCGCCGGGGTACGGTGAAGAAAGCGGCAGTATGCATATGTCGTGACGAGCTTACGGACACAGATAGAGACACTATTTTCATGGGCGCGAAAATGCAGCGCGCCCAACCTTTTACTCGCCAGAGGCGAAATATGAGAGGCCCGTGGTAACGGGTCGCTGTACGGCATCCGCGGGAGGGGGGCTACGCCCCGAAACCGCAACGTCACGCCCCTTACGGGGCGTAGCGACATCCCAGTTGTTAACACACTCACAGTTGGTTGGATGTTGTTGGTCGTTAAAATTGTTTTGGTTGCTGTTTAGTACATACTATACGTAAATATTTCTAGCGGTTTATTTGGCTTTGTTTGTTTCGGATTAGTAGTTTTGGTTAATTTGGTTATAGACTCCGCTTTGTATTTGGCATTTGTTTTGTTTTCGTTTGGTTTAAGTATAGGTTTTGTCAGTTCGACTTTTTTAAAAGGGCTAAAGAAAATCTGAACGTTAATGGTGAAGTTGAAGAATGTACTGTCGTCCCTATTGTTGGTGACGGTGCATGTTTGTTTCGTGCTCTCTCTTATTTAATGTATGGAACACAAGATAGAGCGATTGAGCATTGTCAGATATGTGGTTAATGACTGGAGCAAGTTTTCAATTATGACCCACGACAGGAAAGGTTCTACTTAACACCTGACGAATATTTTCCGATTTATTATAAAAAAATTGACACTAAGAAAGAAATACATGTTACCTTACAAGCCATTCAGCATAAAAATACACACGAATGTATTGCCACAAATCTGATCCTAACCCCCAAACTAGGCCTGGACCTGTATTTTTGGGGACCTGTATTTATTATTTGTTTCATAGCAGTCTTATTAGGCAAATACGGTGCAATTGTAGGAATGGCCATCAAAGTAGATTGTCTTATTTGCATAGGGCTTCCATGGAATTTCGTGCTTTGGTTTTCAAAACATTAATTACATTCAGTTTCTCTAATCGGTCTGGTTCTGGTAAATGATTGTGTTTTATTTTTAACCGACTTCAAAAAGGAGGAGGTTCTCAATTCGTCGGAACCTTTTTTTTTTATGTATTTTCCCCGATTACCCGAAGATGGCTGGACCGATTTGGATTTTTTTTTTGTTTTATTCGAGAGGGTATACATCACAGTTGGTCCCATATAAAATTGATTAACTTTGCTTGGGTAGTTTTTGAGTTAGCTTCAATAATACGTATTTTTTCCCCACTTTTATATGGATGATGTTCTAGTTTGTTTTGCAGGTAGTGGTATTAGAATTTGTGTGGGGTAGATACACTACTAAAAAGTGAAAAATAAAAACTTTTTTACAAAAAAATACAACCGACTTCCAAAACCAACACTACAAAGTGAAAAATAACTTAAATTTCGGAAGTCGGTGGCAAAAAACGAAAATACATTTAACTAGACACCGACTTCCGAAATTAAAGTTATTTTTCACTTTGTAGTGTTGTTTTTGGAAGTCGGTTGTATTTTTTTGTAAAAAAAGTTTTTATATCGGTATCAGTCTTAATAAATATATTGCCGTCCACACTCTCCGTTTTTGCAAAAGCTGAAAAATCTAAAGGATCTCTTTTCGTGCACTTCCAATAACACTCATCATTCCGACTATTGTTTTTGACAAATAAATAACCATCTGTATTCAACAAATTGTTTCCCTTCTGCGAATTAACAAAATTTGCTCATACGAGTACCTACAAGGAAATAAACCTATAATATTATTAACCTATTGTTTAATTATAAATGCAATTTGAGTAATGCAATGCAGTGTTGATAAGAGAATAAATAAATGTTAACCACATTTGTGAATCATCTAAAGTGTCCTATCTATGCTATATAAATCAATGTTATTCCACATTCGTTGCCAGTTGACATTTTGAACCGTTTGTGTTATAAGCTAATGTTATTCTGATTAATTGAAAAAGTAAACTGTTGATTATAGGGTGTTGATATTTTGAAAACAGATTTGCTTTAAAAACAGTGGTAACAGAAAAGAATTGCAGATATCTACTTATTTCAGAAATTGCCGCCAACATGTCGTCTCACTCTTCACAAGAGTAAGTTCATTTTATACTTAAATAGCACTTGACCCGCGACTCCGTCCGCGCGGATTTCGCACTTTCCCCTACGAAATTCAACACTCAACACCCTTTAAAGGATTTTTGGAAAATTAATCATTACGATCTTAATTATTCACCTGAAAAAATATTTGTGCCAAATTACAAGTTTCTAAACCGAAGGATTAAGATCTTTGATACGTGTTAAATTCCTCCTTTTCACCCCGACAAATTAAAATAAAATATTTAGAATTTGAATTGAATTTTTTAGTCATTTGACAGGAGTTGCTTTGCAGAAAATCCAAGAACTCGTAACTCTTATTTTTGTATCAAGATTAGTATTGATGAGTTTCAAGTTCATCGGACCGCGCGTTAAGATTCTTCCATACAAACTTTAACACCCTTAAACCCATAATGGATGTCGTTTTAAAAAACTAATAATATCAAATTTATAAATACAAGGATAAAGATTTCTGATATAACCGAATTCCCTCCTTTTCACCTCCTTTAGGGTTGATTTTCGCAAAATCCTTTCTTAGTTACACCCCTTCGTTGTAAACTACAACTAGCTACTGTCAAAATTCAAGTTTAGACTTTTAGCTGTTTGGTATGCGCGTGAGTCTTACGTGTTACGAAGAAGTACCTACCTACCAAAAATATGAATTTTTAAAAGTGGCCAAGTTCGTAACAATGGAAGTACAAGATTATCAGCGAAGCTGTTGATGAGATACCTAGCTGATGATTGTGGCTGACTCATTGTACGGAAATCCTATACAATGCTTATTTTGGACATTGTAATTTTTATAGTTCTAACATTAGTATTTTTAGAGTTTGACATTTGTAATTTTCATAGTTTGACATTTGTAATATTCATAGTTTGACATTTGTATTTTAATTTCCTAACATTTTCCCATCGTAACATAATTGAATTATTACAATTATTATTATTTAAGTCATTAAAATTATGGCACAATCTAAATTTGCATGCTGAATTTAGTAAGCGGAATATGAAGTACTATGTATTGTATTATGAGATCTGTAAGCACCATATTTCATGCAAATAAATGATATTATATTATATTATCAGCTTAAACTGGAAATGTATAGCTTGATATGTAGCCGTGTGTATCTGCATATAACAACTAATTTGTCAAATTGGAGCAGTCTTCGTTCCTCTCTCTTGCTTTGCAGTGCCTGACGGTCCACAGTGGTCATGTCTTTGTAAACCTACTACCACCCGAGTTTTCATTGTGGAATGCAATAAATTTATTAAGTAGGTATAGAGGTGTATAGGGTGAGAGTTGAACAGAGAGCCACGGGGCGTTCCATGCTAGGCATAAAGCTTATTTATACACCGAGTTCCAAATGTCGAGATCAGAAGACCTACGAAGGTTTTCGATATCGATAAACGAGTTATGGAACACAAATGGAGTTGGACAGGGCATCTGGCAGGGCGCAGTGATGCCAGGTGGAGTAAGGGGTCACACACAGCGAAGATAATATAAAATATTTATCTTCGACATATCGCTCACCGTACAATTAAAGGGCGTCACACACGGCGAAGATACTATAATATTTTATGCTAAGATAAAATATAGCTCACTCACAATACAGTTTGTGTGAATTATCATAAACGGCTAAGGTATATATATATATATATATATATATATATATATATATACATATATACAGGGTGTTTGGTGCATCGTTTGCCAAATTGAATTGGCCGAAAGAAGAGGTCATTTGCTATCGCTTCAGGCTCAAGTACTCATTTTTGGCCACACCGGTTTTTTTATTACAACTTTCTAATTTTTATTTTGAAAAAATCCAAAACTCAGCATTAAAGCTTAAATTAAAAAAAAGTTTTAAGTGTAGTCGTCAAATTTCATTTTTATTTACATATGTACTGTTGTATGGCTCTATCAAATTTAAAATTACTTGCCAGTTACATCTAGTTTTTTTTTAATAAATCACAAAGTTTTTGGAAAAATAAAAAATGAACTTAAAACTCAACTTTAAATAGCTATAAAAAAAAAACTAAAAGCGATCGGGATCTTCGAATTATTTTAAAAAGTTCTCTAGTCTATCCCCTTTCCAACGGTATGCAATGTGTTAAAAAACTCTTTTAATATCTTTAATAATTAGCTAAATGTGTAGTCGAGACACATCAGGCTGATATTGGATATTACGTTTAAAACACTAGTTTTCGCATAAATTACATGCTATTAGTAGATAGATACTGTTATCTCACGTCTTACGTAGTCTCTTATCTCGTTCTTACATAGGGAACTTTCCTCGAAATTGAAAAAAAAATACATTATTACAAAAATAATCATTTATTAATAAGTAATTTAATTACATACTAATCTTACAAGTCTTGTTCAAACTGTCTACCACTATTGCGTATGCACGCGCGACATCTTCGTCTTATCTCAAAAGACCTGTCTTCACTGAAAATTGGCAAATCAGCTAATAATAAGGGCAACTCTGTTTGCAGAAATTCTAAGTAATTATCCCCGTTCAGGTTGTCAGGTAAGTAGTGTGGTCCAATTACATGATTTGCAATGACTCCTGCCCAAACGTTCACACTAAATCGTCTCTGGAATGACCTTTGTCGTTTTACGCGTGGGTTTTGATCTTTTGCTGTCCAGTGGTGTAAGTTATGTAAATTGAGGATTCCCTCTTTAGTAAATTTGGACTCATCCGTCCACAGAATTCTTTTTAAAAAGACCGGATTATCCACGTCTGAATGCAGTAAAAAACGACAAAACTGGACACGGTTATCAAAGTCTTGATTCTCGAGACCTACAACAAATAAAATACGCGTAAGAATGCATTACTTTCTCGCAAGATTTTTTTTTATTGTTTGTAAAAAGTACGGGCAGTACAATGTAAAAGACAATGGCCTGACCGCTGAAGGTTTAGGACAGCAAAAGATCAAAACCCACGCGTAAAACGACAAAGGTCATTCCAGAGACGATTTAGTGTGAACGTTTGGGCAGGAGTCATTGCAAATCATGTAATTGGACCACACTACTTACCTGACAACCTGAACGGGGATAATTACTTAGAATTTCTGCAAACAGAGTTGCCCTTATTATTAGCTGATTTGCCAATTTTCAGTGAAGACAGGTCTTTTGAGATAAGACGAAGATGTCGCGCGTGCATACGCAATAGTGGTAGACAGTTTGAACAAGACTTGTAAGATTAGTATGTAATTAAATTACTTATTAATAAATGATTATTTTTGTAATAATGTATTTTTTTTTCAATTTCGAGGAAAGTTCCCTATGTAAGAACGAGATAAGAGACTACGTAAGACGTGAGATAACAGTATCTATCTACTAATAGCATGTAATTTATGCGAAAACTAGTGTTTTAAACGTAATATCCAATATCAGCCTGATGTGTCTCGACTACACATTTAGCTAATTATTAAAGATATTAAAAGAGTTTTTTAACACATTGCATACCGTTGGAAAGGGGATAGACTAGAGAACTTTTTAAAATAATTCGAAGATCCCGATCGCTTTTAGTTTTTTTTTTATAGCTATTTAAAGTTGAGTTTTAAGTTCATTTTTTATTTTTCCAAAAACTTTGTGATTTATTAAAAAAAAACTAGATGTAACTGGCAAGTAATTTTAAATTTGATAGAGCCATACAACAGTACATATGTAAATAAAAATGAAATTTGACGACTACACTTAAAACTTTTTTTTAATTTAAGCTTTAATGCTGAGTTTTGGATTTTTTCAAAATAAAAATTAGAAAGTTGTAATAAAAAAACCGGTGTGGCCAAAAATGAGTACTTGAGCCTGAAGCGATAGCAAATGACCTCTTCTTTCGGCCAATTCAATTTGGCAAACGATGCACCAAACACCCTGTATATATTTTTATGGTATGGGTGTGGTATTTATTTATGGTATATATATTTTCATATTACACTATCTTAAGCTATCTCGATAAAAAAAAAAAAAAAATGTCGCTCGCGACATGGAAATTTTATGTTTAGATGCGAAAATCTTATCCTACTCAAGAGAGAATGATTCGAGCGGATATATTAATATCGTAACTTCAGTGTGTGATACTTTAAGTTATCTACTAAAATATTTTATATCCAGGCAACTTAACATAAGACATTATAGTAACATCGCCGTGTGTGACGCCCTTTAATGAAACACCACACATAGTGAATATAATATATTTCATATTAGAGTATCTTAAGATACTGATGGCCGATATGCGAAAGTCATGTTAACATACCGAATAAATGAATATAATGTAATAAAAACTTTTTTACAAAAAAATACAACCGACTTCCAAAAACAACACTACAAAGTGAAAAATAACTTTAATTTCGGAAGTCGGTGTCTGATTAAATGTATTTTCGTTTTTGCCACCGACTTCCGAAATTAAAGTTATTTTTCACTTTGTAGTGTTGTTTTTGGAAGTCGGTTGTATTTTTTTGTAAAAAAGTTTTTATTTTTCACTTTTTAGTGGTTCACATGTGCTTACCCCTTCACAGCGTACTGGCGTGATGTTATGTTATGACCTGGTGTGAACAACAAACAGACATGAGATTTCAGCAATCCCAGTCCATTTGCTATCATTTATTGAGGAGTTCCGTTGCCTATCTCAGAAGTTCTTCATCAGATCTTCACCAAATTGAAATGGGACCACTCCAAGAAAGTACTCTTCCAAAAACTATCCAAATCGCTTCAAGTGTGCCTATATAATTGGAAGAGTTCTCTCTATTTCTCCAGGATCCCATCATCAGATCCTGACTAGATGATCATGGGACCACCTGGGAAGTATACCCTTTCAAACAAAAAAAAATAATCCAAATCGGTCCAGCCATCTTCGAAAAATCGGGGAACATACATAAAAAAAAAAAATAATAAAAAAAAAAAAGGTTCCGACGAATTGATAACCTCCTCCTTTTTGAAGTCGGTTAAAAATATACAGTAAGATAATTGGCGATTTTGATCTTATAGTATATCTCGATCGATTTTAATATATCATAACATTAAGCGCTATATTATATTGTCTTCGGTGTGTGTGTGACGCCTTTAAGGCAGTGACCGAGTGGTGTCCAAGGATTGACAGACGAAGCGTCGCGCGCGTTGGTTGTCCGGCGCGGTGGCGAACTGTCAACATGAACAAACGATTGTTACCATCGCGGTAGATTAGGCTGGCACAGGAGCGTGGGGATTCGCACAAGAATAGAGAGGCCTATGCCCAGCAGTGGGTGAAGTCAGGCTGTGGATGATGATGATGAAGTATTGAGTATTGGATTAGAAATTTCCTTCAAAATTATTGTATTGTATGTTATGTTATGTATTTAAAGTATTGCTTTGATACAGCAACTGTTTTTTTATATTTCTATGAGTAATACATAGGCCCTCAATTGCGTAATAGATACACACGGATACATATTAAGCTATCTATAAATTTCCAGTACAAGCTGACCTCTCATTCTACTGAACTCCTAACAATAAGGCCTGATAATGATGTGGAATGAGGTAAACACCGCGTATTCAGCAAAAGGATTTATATTTGTAAATGTAGGGTTGGAGCACAATTTTTGAAAGTAAGGAAGCGCGCACTGTCCGTAGCGTTAGAAATGGCACTGCGTCATCGCAATTTAAAATGGTGGTTCGGGCCTCGCCCTTGCACCCGCTCTGACCCCGCGCACTCCCTTTTACAATTTTTATTATAATATATGCGTAGGTATTTTGATTTATTACGCCGCTAACATGCCCCACCCCAGTGCTGCCTCAGCAGCACTCATCATCAACTGGTATTCGTGCGACACGCGTGGCCGACCTTGTTAACATTCCTGACTTGGTCTTTATTCGAATCATTCTGACTCGACCGTCTTTTCCAGGGATCACTTCCTGAATTATTCCCTTGGGCCAGCAGTTGCGGGGACTGTCAGGATCCACTATAAGCACGAAGTCACCCACTTGTAAATTTCTCTGTTCCTCTTGCCATTTCTTGCGGGGTAGCAAGTCTGGCAGTACTTCCTTGACCCATCTGCGCCAGTACATGTCAGCTAATCTTTGTGATATTCGCCATTGCTTTCGCAGATAGACGTCTGAATCATCAAATTTTCCGATGTGAGGTAGGCCAGACGACGAACCCAGCAAGAAATGATTAGGAGTTAACGCTTCAGAATCATTTGGGTTCACAGATACGTGAGTCAACGGCCGGCTGTTCACCATGTTCTCTACTTCTGCCAACAGAGTATTTAGAGTTTCATCTCTGGGAGCGCGTTCCTTCAAAATTACTTTCAGGCTGGTCTTCACGCTTCTGATGAGCCTTTCCCACGCCCCACCCCAGTGGGGACTCGCGGGCGGTATGAAAGTCCATTTGATTCCGCGATTTAAGGCCTCATCTTTCAGCACTTCTTCGTCCAGTTCTTTTATAGCCTTTTTCAGCTCTGTATCCGCCCCTCGCAGGTTTGTTCCGTTGTCGGAGTACAAATATTGTGGCCATCCCCGTCTCGCAGCCATTCTTCGCAATGCCATAATAAAGGAGTCCGTTGTAAGGTTAGTGACTACTTCCAGATGGATTGCTCGTACCGTCAAGCACGTGAATAAAACACCGTATCTCTTCTCGCGACGCCTTCCCACCGTGACTTCTATAGGACCAAATAAATCCACACCGCAGTAAGTGAAAGGCCGTTCATGATGGGCCACTCGAGCACCGGGTAAATCTCCCATTCTTGGTACTTCTGGCTTAGATTTTCCTATTCTGCAGGTTGAGCATTTAGATGTTACATGTTTCACGGTAGGTCTAAGTCTGGTGATCCAGTATCTTTGTTTAACTTCATTTACTACTGTTTCTTGATTTCCGTGTGCGTAGTAGTAATAAATAAATAAAAAATAAAAATAAAATAAAATAAAATCAATTTATTTCAGGCAATTTAGCCCATAACAAAATTATTAACAAAATTATACATGTCAGATTTGTTAGTAACAAAAGGTCTTAATAACTATGTTAGTATACTATATTAATACATTTTAATTCAATTCTAATAATAATTTCATGTAATATGCAACTCTAGAAATCTAGAAATCTAGTAATGATAATACTTAACGATCAATCTCGCAATGTAACTTCTTCCATCTAATATTACAGGGTTTTTAGTTTCAGGTAGAATGCCAGCAGCAGCACCGATGCGGCCACCGACGCGCATGACTCCGTGTTCGTCCAGGTAAGGGGACAAGGTAAGTATGTTACTTGTTTTTGGTACACATCTGTTGTTTTTCATTTCAATTAATTCCTTGCTAAACGATTCAGCTTGTGATTTTTTCAGTAATAATATTTCAGCCTTATTCATAGTGTCGTCGAACTCACAAGTAAGCTTCTTGCATTTATTTATAAACTTGAGTACCAAAGAAGCAGATCGACGTAAGCGAAGCCAGGAACTAAATCGAGTAGCATCAGGTACGGGTAAGTTAATTTCTTGTACATCTATTCTTATTAGATTAATACACTCCAATAATGTTTCTTTTCTTTCAACAGATATGACGTCATGCGGCCATTCGTCTACATTGAAGCGTAAGAACTTAGGTCCATACATCCACTCATCTTGCAGGACGGGGCAGATGTAGTTTTCTCTCGTAGCAATGTCAGCTACGTTTAATTTTGTAGGCACGTATCGCCATTCATTCTTCTGCGTTAATTCATCGATTTCGCCTAAACGGTTTGCTACATATACTTTATAGTCGCGAGCATCATTTCTTATCCAGTGTAGCACTGTTGTCGAGTCGCTCCAGAATATTCGTTGCTCAGACTTTATAGTACACACATCAAAAGTGTCTAGGGATCAAGCATTTTTATGCGGATTTCTTGAGATTGAGATGTGGCTTTGTAATAAATTTATGATTTTATAAATTTATATGGATCCTTTTTGGTGCATTTCATAATTTGAATCAGGAACTGTGAATCAAATTCGAGTAAAAGATGAAAATCAGCTGTCAATATTTTCCCTATAAAAACATACAACGCATTGAAGACATTATTAGTGCTACTGTTTCCCTACTACTGATTAAAACCAACGTTATTATGGAGCGGCGACGTCATTTAAGCAGGGAAGAAATGCTCAGAGCCGTGGGAATGATAGAAGCTGGTTCCCGGCAACGTACTGTGGCTTTAGCTCTGAATACAAGTCAGAGTGTTATCAGTCGACTTTGGACACGTTACCGAAGCACTGGTACCGTGGCTGAGCGCCATGGAGGACGGTATCGCTGCACCACACGGAGACAAGACCGATACATTCAAATCTTAACTCGAAGAGCTCCAACTATAACCGCCATGATGTTAGCCGTGAGGCTTCATCACTCTTCAGGGAACTTAATTAGCGACCAAACAGTCAGAAACCGCTTGCATGAAGTGAACCTTCATTCCCGAAGACCGCTACGGGTACCACCTATAGCAATGCACAATCGTAGGATTCGATATCAATGGGCTCTTGAACACAGAAATTGGGCAGAAGAACAATGGCGTTTCGTGTGCTTTTCTGATGAGTCTCGTTTTGGTATGAGACCGGATA
This sequence comes from Cosmia pyralina, assembly GCA_946251885.1. Lineage (NCBI taxonomy): Eukaryota > Metazoa > Arthropoda > Insecta > Lepidoptera > Noctuidae > Cosmia > Cosmia pyralina. The sequence goes on along the minus strand of OX276342.1, from coordinate 13,865,095 downwards.
CAAGACGTATACGACACTGGAGAACCCCTGGACGCCAACAGCGATTAAAATCCTGCCAGGAAGTCCATCCTTATAGTGGTGGAACCATCATGGTATGGGCGGGTATTTGGATCGGCGGAAGAACTGAGTTGATTTGGATCAGAGGCAACCTCAACGCTCAAATTTATGCTGAGACGATTGTATCAGACGTCATCGTTCCTCTACAAGTGCAAATCGGTCCCTTATTTCAGTTAATGCATGATAATGCACGACCGCACACCGCAAGAGTTGTAAGACAGACTCTCGCCGCAGCTAACATCAATGTCCTGCCCTGGCCTGCTCAGTCGCCAGACTTGAACCCGATTGAGCATGCATGGGATATGCTACAGAGAAGAGCTCTGCCGAATATGGAGGGTATCCAGTCGCAAGAAGACCTTTTTTTGTTGTTGCAACGAACATGGGCGGCCATTCCACAGCGTGATTTGGATGAACTCATTTTGAGTATGCCAAACCGATGTTCTTGTGTTGTTAGTGTTCGCGGTAGAAACACGGATTATTAATTGTTTAAGTTACCCAATAAAATTTTAAAGAAAACTGTTATTTCAGTCTTTTTTTCGAACTTTAATGTTAGTGGTTCAAATGTCAAAAATCCCTTTATTAGGAAAATGGCAAATTTCTTTATTAATGCAAAGGTGACTTGGTTTATCGTTACTGTGACAAACGAAAACACTTTATTTGATGAATCCTTAAAGAAAATTTTAATTAATATCAATCAGGAGAAAAGTTATTGCAAAAATATATGTTGATCCCTAGACACTTTTGATGTGTGTATGTTCTCTAGCCACTGAGTCTGCTAGTCTCGCTGCTAGGACAGCAGCTTGAAGTTCCAAGCGTGGAATAGTTATCGGTTTGTTTCCGACAACCCGACATTTACTCGCGATGAATGCTACGCGTGTATTATCCTTGTCGTCATTCCATCTCCAGTACGCGACGGCGCAATATGCCTTACTAGACGCATCACAAAATACATGCATCTGTAGGTTTCTATAACTGTTTTGTGTGATAATATTTCGATCATTGACATTGCAACAGCTGTGCGTCGTAGCACTGGTAGCCGTTGTCGCGTCTGCTACGATCGTAGCAATATTCGTAGCACTCGTAGTCGTGGCGCTTGAGTTGGATGGCGGGGGAATTTTATTTTCCTTCTCGCTCACTCCTATGGTAGCAGCCGGATAGTGCCTTGGCAAGCTAACATCTTGTAATGATTTCAATAAACCAATCCATTTTGACCATTTCTCGAACACCGTATCAGATATATAATCATCCCAACTGATCTTTAATTTCCAAGTCTCTTGTAAGATAATTTTTCCATTTATGGTGTACGGTGCTAGAATGCCATATACGTCAAAAATGGACATTATTACTCGTAACATTTCTCTCTTGGTAGGTTTTTGTGTCCCATTTATAATATTTTCGGGTATCCGCTTGAAAGATACGTCGAATCTCAAAGTGTCATCACTTGGATGCCAAATCAATCCAAGCGTGCGTTCACCTTCATAATGTTGGCCTATTTTGAATTTGACGGCTGCATCGCCTAGTAAATCTTTAGGTAGGCTCGCAAGTACTTGTTTACTATTACTCGTCCAATTCCGCATCTCGAACCCGCCTTTCTGGTGAATGGACATGACGTCATGAATCAGCTGTATCGCGGTCTCTTCGTTAGGTAGGCTGTCTATATAATCATCCATATAGTGACTTTTATATATAGCAGACGCCGCAGCGGGCATTGATGACTCATACTGCTTTGCGTTTTTGTTTTTTACAAATTGGGCTATGAAGGGCGAGCAATTAGCACCAAATATTAGAGACGTCATAACGTAGGTGTTTATAGGTTCTTCTGGTTCTTCTCTATACAGAAATCGGAAGGCGTCCTGGTCTTCTGGTCGAATCTTTACTCTGAGGAACATATCTTTAATATCTCCAGACACGGCTACTCGATTTTCTCTAAATCGCAACATAATGCCGAATAACGACATAAGTAGGTCAGGACCTTTTAATAAGTAATCGTTAAGTGATAACCCATTTGTTTTAGCTGCCGCGTCAAACACTAAACGCAGTTTCTTCTTGTTAGGGTTATCGACCCCAAAATGAGGTAAGTACCAAGTTCTCGGCGGAGTAACATTTAAGTTGGTACGTCTTTTTGCGTAGTCGTTATCAAATAGATGTCGTATGCGTTCTTCGTATCTTTTCGCATATTCTATGCTTCTTTTTAATTTTAGTTCTACTCCTTTCAGTCTACACAGAGCCGTCGGGTACGAGTCCGGCATCACACATCTCTCGTCTCGCCAAGGTAAGCCAACATGCCATTGACCATTGATCAGTACAGAAGTTCGTTCTAAACATTCTACAGCGCGTAAGTCTTCTGAGTTTTGTCTTGGCCTGCCAGACACGCCCATGGATTCGACTGAGAATGACCGTCGTACCTCCTCCTGGATCTCTCGCAGTGTACATTCGGTTTCTATGACGTCACTAGTGACAAACAATGAGGAGTGACGTACAGTAGAATCAGGTAAGTAAACATTAGGCACCCTTCCATGCAGGCACCAACCCAGCGGAGTCCGGGTGGCACAGGGTTCATCGGGTCTACCCACCCTCATTTCCAAAGGTAAGAGAAGGTGACAATTATCTTGTCCGATTAAGACTTGTGGTTGTAGTTGTGTTTCTGTGCATAACTTATGGCTGACGTCACATAGGTGCGTGTAGTTTTTGCTATTTACTGTAGACAAACTTTGTGGTAGGTTTAATTCTTCAACAATTCGCGCGTCGATTGTAAACATCTTATCGTCGACACCACACAAAGTCACCTTTGCGCGCTGTGCATTGCACACTAGTTCGGTGTCGTTCCATGCGCCACACACACGAAGACATTCCCGGCGGCCGCGCAGCCCCACTTTCTCTGCCAGCGAAGCGCTAACCAAGGACACAGTCGAGCCGTCGTCCAGCAGCGCGGTCGTGCTCACTCTTCCGTTCGGTCCGTGAATGCTTATAGGTACAATTTTCAACATTACGGAACAGCTGACATTAATATTTGTTATTGTTTCCGATGGAACTTCAGTATCGGGTGTAACTTCGGGTTGTACCGCTGGCACGGATTCACTATTGTCTTGACGCGGCACATAATGTAACAGTCGATGATGAGATTGTCCACAATTGTTTATGTCACAGCTAGGAGCAGTGCATGTGTCCCTACGATGATGCGCTAGTAAACACTTGTAGCAAATACCGTTACGCTTTACGTGCAGCCATCTGTCCTTTCGTAGCGATTTTTTAAACTTTTTACACTCAGTTAATTTGTGATTAGTAGTACGACAATAACGACACTTTTCTCCACTTTGTTCGTCTTGCAATAGAACAGTTTGTATATTGTTCACTTTATCACTTTGTTTACGTTTGAAATTGTCCTTTCTAGGTTGTAATAAAGTAGCAGTACAGGTTGATATTTTCACAGCTTCTTCGGTGAGGAAATCTGACAGCACATCTAGTCTAGGTTTTGGTGATTCGGCAGTGATGAACGGGTAACTATAGTCTGTCCACTTCGCGAGCAGAGTAGTAGGTAGCTTGAATAAAATAATGTTAGCTACTTCCATGCCTTGTAAATATTCATGGCGACCAAGGGCTCGTACAGCTGCGACGTAGTTCTTTATTTTGACAGAAAAGGGCACTATTTCTCGATGGTAATCTGTAGACAGGTTGCTCATCTTTTTTATATCTGACACGATGTGAGAAAGGATGACGTCAACGTTTCCGAATTGCAGTTTCAAAGTGGAAATTACGTCTGCCGATGGAGCACCACTGATAAGCAGGCCGGCGACAGCTTCTTGAGCGGCGCCGCGTAGACACTTACGTAACCGCCACAGGTTTTCTTTATCGGTGAAATGACAGATTTCTGTGGATTCCATATACGCTTGCTCGAAATGGAGCCACTCTTTTGGGTCGCCGCTGAAACTAGGAAGTTCTTTCGGTGTGCTGAGACGACTTATCAGTTTAGTATTTTGCTGGATGGCGGAGGACGTGACGAGTTCTTTGACTGCGCTCGCAAGCTGTTGAACTGCTCCTTCTGAGTCGACCGGGTTCGTGTGCGACTTGTATTTATCACTGTCAAGCTGTTGTAGTTCTTGTTGACTACGCTCCATCCACTTTTCAATATCACGCGCGCCGTTATTTTGTTCCGATGTTTCTGATGGTGGACTGTATTCTTCTTCGAGTTCAGCTAGGTCCGCCGCTAATTTTCTATCGATGAGTTCCATTTCAATACGCGCCTTTGCCTGGGCTGCTTCTAGTTCCAGTCTCTTTTTCTGTGCTTGTATCGATTGTGATGATGACGGTTTCTTGGACTTGACTGACTGACGTGATGTATGTGAAGGCGGATTTTGTCTTCCGGTTCGTTCCGATTTCATTACACTCGCGGCACAAGAACTTTGTACTTTAAGTTCATCATCTTTATTTTGTACTGGTGTAGGCGGTGGCGGTGGCATTTCCTGTGTTCCAGTTGCCGATTGTAGCTTTGCCTCCAACTCCTCCTTTTCTCTCAGCTTGCTAGTGGTACTGCGGGTGTTTACCATGTTTCTCTTTGGCGGCGGAGTAGTAAACATTCACGATTTGGCTCGAAGACCACTGATAATGATGTGGAATGAGGTAAACACCGCGTATTCAGCAAAAGGATTTATATTTGTAAATGTAGGGTTGGAGCACAATTTTTGAAAGTAAGGAAGCGCGCACTGTCCGTAGCGTTAGAAATGGCACTGCGTCATCGCAATTTAAAATGGTGGTTCGGGCCTCGCCCTTGCACCCGCTCTGACCCCGCGCACTCCCTTTTACAATTTTTATTATAATATATGCGTAGGTATTTTGATTTATTACGCCGCTAACAAGGCCTCTGCCTCGAATTTTGCGGGCAGCGGGGCGGCAGCGGCGGTGGCGCGGGAGCGGCAGGATTTTATGCATAAAAACAAATGGACCGGACCTCGAAAACAGCGGGGCGGGACAATGCGAGACGCGCCGCCGCCGCCGCCGCCCCGCTGCCCGCGAAATTCGAGGCAGAGGCCTGGGAGATCGGCTTATGCTGGAAATGAATAGTTTGATATGTAGCCGTGTGTACCTACACTGTAAATAATTACGCAATTACGGGTATGATTGCATTAAGTAAATATTATACTTGATATTCATTGTTTCCAGTGAAATTCAACATCAATATCGCCAAAATTTTATAGATTGGGATAAATATTTTATGGGAATTGCGTTTTTGGCGAGGATGCGGAGCAAGGATCCGGACTACCAAGTTGGAGCTTGTATTATCAACGAGGACAAAAAACTTGTTGGTGCTGGGTTAGTACAGCGTTTTATTTAGTCCGGCCGTCGCGAGAATGACACCTGACACCTGCCAGTTTCATACTAACGAATATGTGTTTTGCTAATTTGATCCCTATGGTTGCTAGAAATAGTCCCAACTGACAGGTGTCAGGAGCGCATTCTCTTGACGGCCGGACTGTAAGAAATGCATAGGTGCAGGTTGAACTTTTCAAATGTGACGAATGGCCAAATCCGAAAATAATATATAATAGGTAGGCTATTTACCTACCCGACTACGGCGAAGCAAAAAGGAGGGTTATGATTTTGACCGGTATGTAGGTATGTAATAACTTCTAAAGTGCTTAAAATATTATTATCATAATTTGACGAATGAGGTATCGTTGGAAGTGTCTTGATCGTCCGCTGGTTGTACCTACGCTACTATGTGATGTCATATTATATTGAATATGGCGCCCTCTAGAGGACATAAAGTGATGAACAAAATTTTTTTTTTCTAAGATGGCTTGTTGGTTATCAAATGAAAGGGGCTTTATTAGCACATTTCAAAAATATATATAGGGTGACTGGTAATTAGTGACCGATACTTAAACACATGATTGTGCTTATGATAACAAACATTTTTTATTAAGAGACCAAACCTGAAATCAAAAAAATTGAAAAAAAATCTGTTGCTCCCTATATTTTGACGAGTTATGCAAACATGAATGTATGTGGCAGCTGATTTTTTTTTCGCGATTTCAGGTTTGGTCCCATAGTAGAAGTTGTTTGTTATCATGAGCATAATCATGTGTTTAAGTATCGGTCACTAATTACCAGTCACCCTATATATTGTTATTAGCTATTGCTCGCGGTTTTGCTTGCTTGCACCCGATAATTGGGAATAATTTCTAACATCATGCCTCAGATGTGAGCCAAACATTTTTTCTCTCCAAACCTACCCAAAATACATAATTAAGTAGGTACTTATATAACAATTATTGTTTTTCTTTAAAAATATAAAGTTGCTCTGTAAATAGTTTATATCACGAAATTGTAAACAAAAATAATTTACTTAAATAAAAAGTAGTTAAGTTTAAAAACTAAAACCCGACTATTGAAAAATCACGCTCTAAAAAAAAGAAACAAGAAAATATTCTCATCTGAAATTAGAAAAAGACAGACTAATAAAAAATCCGGAGTCACACGTCATGTCAAATCGAACAGATTACGTGTGACTCCGGATTTTTATTATTTATTTGTCTTTTATTAATTTGTAACTACTGAGCGTGATTTTTCAGTAGTCGGGTTTTAGTTTTTAAACTTACTTTTTAGGGTTCCGTAGTCAACAAGGAACCCTCATCCGTCTGTCTGTCTGTCCCACAGAACAGATAAAGAGATGTCCGTCCGCAGCTTAGCTCAGAGACTCTTAGTACTAGAAAGCTATAATTTTGGCATGGATATACAAATTTATGATGCCGACAAAGTGGTAAAATAAAATCATGAAAAAAAAACCTTCGGTACACGTACAGTGGGGATGTTTTTTTTCTCGTCTACCCCATGGTTTTTTTTTTTTAATCTTTATTTATTTAAGGGATTTTTGTACACATATGCGACGATGTCAATCCCATCGTGCTTTTACAAATTATAACTTACTCTTAAATTAATTAAACTAATCTTAGTCTCACAGAACTTAACTTAATCTAATTTATTATTTATTTAATAAAAATGTATATAATATTTTTGCCGCTTCAGAAGTAGGCTTAGCTAAAATACCATGGAACATTCCAACATCCATTACCGACAGTTTCAAAGAGTTAAGAAGTGAAGTCCCCATGGTGTGGTGTTGTTGTATAGGTCTTTCAAAAATATTGCTGGTTTGTGAAAACAATTGTCTGATTTATGGATCCGTTTCTGAAATATTAAGCTTTAAAGTGTTAATTTTTGTTAGAGTCTAATGTCAGCTGCCAGCTAAATGGTTAGTTTTGGATGGGTGAAAAATTTCACGGTAGTAGTATATAACGAAGTTAAAAGGAAAACTATCACAGCTAAGTAGGCTTTTCAAGTTTACGAGTAATAGTCAATCAACTTGTAAAATGTACTTGGAACAGTAAAAATTCCGTACAAATTCCATTAAAAATTGCTTTTGTTGTGTAAAACAAGCAAGTAAATATAAGTTTATGAACCATGTAAAAAATATACAAAAATAAAATCATAACATTCTTATTAATAATGATTTCTAAATTAATAATATTTACGCTCCACAGTATTGTTTTTGCCTCGAAAAACGGGCATCCCCTTTTTATTACTCTGATAGAACAGGTTATTTTAAAAGTAAAAGTAAAATACCCGTTTGATAATTTTGTCCCAATCTAGAGATATAAATGTTTTCAATTTTTTTCTATTGTTTCCATAAAAACCATAGAAATCGCAATAACTTTAGATCCAATCCGTTTCTGTTATTTCTTTGATTGCAATTACTTGACATTATCAAGCAAACGCTCAATTTTTATCGTTAACCGGTAGTGAGTAACATCGAATTTTACTTAATTTCGATTTAATTTTTTTATGGGCTTATTTCATGGCATTTGGATTCGTTATCGAGACAAGCTGTTGCTTTGGCACTAAGAAGTACCGATTTAAAATATCATATCCAAATCTTATGTTATCTAGAATTTACAGGATTCTGAAATTTAGGCTATAGGGTTGGTACCTACTATCGTATTTAAAAAAAAAAAAATATTGAAAAAAATGAATGACAATAATACTGAATTTTTACCTACTGAAAATGATAATTAAAGTAAATACTTAAGCAAGTGAAGTCTGTAAATATTTAAAATTTCAAGTTTATCGGCCAAGTGGTTCAGGCTGTGTGCATAAGTGCAAAATTAACTCTTAGATCCCACCAAAAACATAAATGTAAAATAGGGGCCAAGTTCTATGGAGGTAAAAGATAGTTCTTGCTACTGATTATGCAACTTGGCAATTTTTCAAAGTCAATAATTTGTTTTGCAATTGTCGAGAGTTTTGCTTATCGAACTTCGTAGGTCTAATAGATTTAGGTGGTCGAAAGTAGCTCGAAATGGTTCGTGTAAGTAAGGTGTGCTTCACCCTACTTCATCTCCGAAATTGGCCTGACATGCAATAAAGCATGGAAAAATATTAGTATAAATAATTAACTTTAGTTGTACGAGTATGTTCGATGTTAAGATAATAAAAAGATATAAAAATATTATTTGTAAAATATACGAGAGTGGGTGTAAATATATACGTAGATAAGAAAGTATTATTCTATGATAAGTTAAAATCCAACATAAAATTTAAACCTACAAATAAAAAATATTATTTTTTGTGAAGTGATGACCTTAAAATCAAAATTATCAGAAACAACTTTAGAAGTGAATATATAACTCCTAGATACCGCGAGATTTGGATGTGTGTTTTTTATAGTGATTGGTTGGGGTCTAAATATGATTTACAATAAATATTAGGTCTTTACCTATGAAATTGCCGTTCTGCAGTACCGGCCATTTCAAATCAAAATAATTTTTGTTTGGCTAAGAATTCTAATTTCAAATTAATTTTATTTTAAAAACATGGATTTTTTTTTTCCAAAAGTAGTCATTTGTTTATTGATTAGTGTTACATTTTCATCGCATTTCAATCTTTTTCGTCATCATGGATACGTTAAAAATTCGAGTAATTATGGAATATGAGTACCTACCGTCGTGGCAGCAACGCGGCACAAGCGGCACGCAACATCAACGACGTTTACGGAGCTAACACTACAAACCAACGCACCACTTGTTATTGGTTTGCTCGCTTCCGTTCTGGAAATTTCGACCTGAAAAATGAACCTCGCGGTCGTCCGAAGACTTTGGTCGACAATGACGAATTAAAGGCGATTGTGGAAGCTGATGATACACAATCTACGGCTGAATTAGCAGCAGCTTTCGACGTTAGCGTCAAAACAATATTGGTCCATTTGCGTCAAATTGGCAAGGTAAAAAAGCTTGACAAATGGGTGCCCCACGAACTCAATGATCGCCAGCGCGAAGTACGCGTCGAGACGTGCCTTGCACTGCTCAACAGACACACAAATGAAGGAATATAGAACCGCATTGTTACCTGCGATGAAAAATGGATTCTGTTTGATAACCGCAAGTGCTCAGCAAGTTGGTTGGATCCTGGTTCAGCACCTAAACAATGCCCTAAACGAAAACTTACCCCTAGAAAAGTGATGGTCACTGTTGGATGGTCTAGCGCCGGTGTGATTCATCACAGCTTCTTACCAAACGGGGTGAGCATTACTTCAGATGTGTACTGTGAAGAACTGAACACAATGACGGAGAAGCTGGCACATCTCCAACCAGCATTGGTCAATCGCTCGTCTCCGCTGCTCCTGCACGACAACGCGCGACCTCATACTGCACAGCAGACGGTCTCCAAGTTGCAAGAACTGGGGTTGGAAGCTCTCCGTCATCCGCCCTACTCACCAGACCTTGCGCCTACAGACTACTACTTTTTCCAGAATTTGGATAACTTCTTGGCGGGAAAAAAATTCAATACCCGAGAGGCAGTACAAAATGCCTTTGAAGAATTTGTTGCCTCCCGTCCAGCTGATTTCTTTAAGAAGGGCATCAATAAACTGCCACTGCGTTGGCAAAGATGCATTGATTGCATGGGTGATTACTTCGATTAATACAAATAAAAAATGCATGAAAAAAATTCGTTTAAATTTTTTTATACAAAACGGCAATTTCTTAGGTAAATACCTATTATCTGTGTAAAAACTATTGTATCATGTTTTTTAGGCAAAGAAATAAAAAGTTTACCATAAAAACCACATTTTTCCGATTTTGATAGACTAAAACTGAACAACACAGACCTACATAAAAAAAAAACCCTGTATTACATCACCAGCCAATTTAATGTCGCTTATTTACTTACATGTTTTTGTTTTTGGAGAAGTACCTAATTAAAAATAATATATTTTTATTTTTACTAATATAGATATAATGGAATGCCAAATGGATTAAGCGACGATTTCATGCCGTGGAAAAAGGGCACTCCTTCTGCACCTCTAAATAACAAATTATTTTTTGGTGAGATTTTTATTATTCTTTTTAGATTATAATGCAGTTTCGGTATAGGTTATTGCATTTTTAAACAAGCTGCTGTATTACTTGACTTACAGGTAGGTTTACCTGCCTACATAAATTATAATTATTTCAGTGTGCCATGCAGAATTGAATGCAATTACATTCAGGAATTCAGTCGATGTGAAGGGCTGCACCATGTATACCACCCTGTATCCATGCAATGAGTGTGCCAAGGTGATTATCCAGTCCGGAATCACCAAAGTGATTTATTTTTCTGATGAAAAAGCACATAAGGACGAGTATAAGGCTGCTAAGATGATGTTTGAGAAGGCTAAAACTAAAGTCACTGTAGAGTAAGTATTTTAGAATGTTTCTTAACTACCATTGGAACTAGGTAGCTATGTTAAGGACGTTGTTACAAATGGGTAGTCAAATCATTACTTTTTTACAGAAAAGTATGTTTATTAAATAAAATGCTTTGCATTCTTAAAATGTTTTTTGGCCAAATTGTTGATAAAATGTGCATGGTACGATTCTGAGCTCTAAATATAATTTTAAATAAGTACATTTTCTCAATAAATGTACCGAAGTAAAAATGTTCACTTCGGTACATTTATGGAGAAACTGTAGTCCTATTCTGCAAATATCTCACCGTGAAATCATGAGTGAAGTGATCTTAAAGTGAGCTGTCAATAGTATCAATCCCTAGCATCAGGTAGAATGACGGCTCACTTCACGCTCACTTCACCTGAGTTATCACGGTGACATGTTTACAGAATTGCACTACTGTACCTTGTGTTCAGTGGAGTTCAGTGTGGCTGTAGGGCTTGCACCAAGGGTCGGCTTTAAGTCATTACCTCTTTCTGTTGATAATACAGGAAAATAAGCATGCACTCGTTGCAACAGGCTGAGGCATCCGCCTCACCCAGGTGCATGCTATTTGCCGACGATATCGTTCTTGTCGGTGAAGATGGAGCTGAGATCTAGAGCAGATTGGAGAAATGGCAATATAATATTAGTATGGATACACGTCGAATTGAGAACCTCCTCCTTTTTAATCGTCGGTTTAAAACACGACTAATAAAAGATAAATAATTAAATTATCTTTAAAATGGTGTAGATTTCATAAAGATATGCTTAATAGTTTTTGCGCGATCCTCAGTTATATTTATATATATCCGCGTTAGACATAACTTTACAAATTAATTACACTATGTAATAATAAACATAATCAAAAATATTCACATAAGTTTTTATGAAAATAAATCAATTGCCGTGCATGTCTCGCAGAAACTCAAAAACGGCTTGACCGATATGAATATTTTTTTTTTGTTTTGTTTGTTATACAGGGGTGGTTTAATACTTTTTTCCAAATCATTAACACTACTTGTTTACGTGATCTTCAATTTAGAAGTAGATTAAAAGTCGTTTATCGTCGCCATAAACCGAAAGGGCCAATGCATACTTTTTAGAGGTTTTTGTTAGTGTCGGGGGTTTTTAATAATTCAGAATAAGTACTGAAGCCTCCAACCCCATTCTCTCCTTTTTCCATTTCTCAAATTTAAAATAAGTACATAAACTCTTTTAAAATTAATTAACGTCCTGCCAGCGGCAAGTTTAAGCAACGTTTCAGTTTTATGTAGTAATAAATTCTTATTTTTTTCAGAAAATACACAGGATGTTGTGAGCCAATAGAGGTCAACTTTTCGACCGAGAATCTATCGGATGAACCACGGGGCTAAAAATAATAAAATATACTTATTATGCTTATTTCAATGTACCTATAAACATAAACTTATATAACATTTACAAATAGGTAATTGAATAAAAAAATATCAAAAATAGGGGCTGATTGGCATCAGGAACAGGGTCCAAGCTATCGATGGTCAGGGCTATAGAGAGAGGAACCTCCTCTCTACGCGTGCCGTATACAGGAGTGCTTCTGGATCAAGCCTTTGCTCCGGCCGCGCAATTTGAGCTTCCTGAGGTGCTGGTCACGGCTCCGTAAAAAAAAAAAAAAAAAAAAAAAAAAAAAAAAAAAAAAAAAAAAAAAAAAAATACTTGTCAGTACACTGATTACAGAGTCCACTTCCCACACAACATGTCGACCACCTCGTGTGCTAAGTCAAGTATACCTACTTATTTTATTATTATTATAAACCTGTGCTATACGAATAAATGATTTGATTTGAAATGTTTTTATAAGCTTTTATTTAACTTGCCTTGTTTGTTAACCACTTCCTCTTATCCTAATACGGACTTGATATTTTACATTTGGTTCAGTTTCAAAGACAATGCATTTTTAAGATAAGCATGACCTGATTCTACACCCAGGATTGGCTCCAGATGAGGGAAATATTCAGAATTATTCAACGGTCAACCGAACAGACGAGCAATTTCATATAGGTACTTACGCATTTAATTATGATAGTCCGTTCTAAAGTCCACCATGACCTGGATGCTGCACCCGGATTGGCTCCAGACCAGGAAACTCAACCTCAGCGGACAACTGCACAGATACTGCATTTTATATACCTACTTGCCTATTCAATTATGATAGTCCGTTCTAAAGTCCACCAGACCGAGGTGCTGCACCCAGGGATGGCTCCACATGAGGAAACTCCCAAGTGGTCAACAGCACAGATACAAAATTTTATACAGGTACAGTCAGCAACAAAAGTTGATTAACACTTGCAGATTATTAATCTTAATTACTAAGCGAAATATTTAATTCAAACCGGAACAGAAGTAGGTACTTAAAATTTTAAGAACATTAACTCATAACAGTTAAACGAAAAAAAAAGCAGTTTATCGAATCATTTTGTGTTAATTTAGTTAGATGATGTCAAAAAGTAGCAGTGTTAACCACTTCTGTTGGTGACCGTACGCATTCATACACCATGTCCTGTCTGCTGACCCAGGATTGGCTCCATACGAGAGATCTCCTCAGCGGTCAATAACACAGGCATGAAATTTTGTATACTTACGCATTCACTTATGATAGCCTTTTCCAAAGCATGACATGACTTGGATATTGCAACTCGGCTCTGGCTTCACACCATGGCTTGCGTATGCTCGTGAAGGAGGAGGCGGAACGCGTGAGGGAGAGGCAACCTTTGCGCTCTCACGGCCCTAATCGCCGCAGGAGACGCCCTGGGCGGCGGTAATCGATAGTTGATTCCCGGCCACCGAAGGCGCGGGCTTGCGGACGGCGAGCAATGAGTAGCTCTCCGTCCGGTAAGGACCAGCCAGGCTCGGGTGACCCGGGTCGACGGCGCGTTGTGTTCCACGCGCGTCTCAAAAAGATGTCAGCAGTGATGGGGTCTGATAGGGCCAGTGCCTGCCAGGGTCGCGGGTTGTTCGAAAGAGATACCGTGGCTCTGGCAGAGGCAACTGAAGGAACACGGGTGGGTTTGACACAAAAAGTCTGACACGCCCTCCTGCTCCGCCCAGAGCGGGAGAAGTCATTGATGATTTCCTTTTCCAAAGCATGGCATGACTTGGATATTGCAACTCACGCCATGACTTGTGTAAAGGCGTGTTTGGGCTCGTTGCATTTGCCTTTACAAGTAAGTACTTAGGTACCTACCGTTCAAGTGGAGGTGATAGTACAGATATATAAACAAATTCTAATGCTAAAAAAATAAATAATTTAAAAAATTTAAAAAACACGACTGCCCTGCCGAAAAACGAACTAAAAAGTAAAAAAAAACAAGTTGTACCTATTCTCTGACTAAACAGATAAATAAAATTGTCATTGCGGTTGGGGATCTCTTAGATTAAAAAGTATTCCACAGAATGGTCCTCTGACTGCAATGACAATATTATTTATCTTTTTAGTCAGAGAATACAACTTGTTTTTTTTACTTTTTAGTTCGTTTTTTGGCAGGACAGTCGTGTTTTTTAATTTTTTAAATTATTAATTTTTATTTTATACATTTTAGTGAAAATGCAGACATTCGCAGTCTTACTAAAGCCTGATTAAATCGCTTGCTGAATGTTTTGCATGTACATACCTAGGTAGCTTTTCTATTTAAAGTCATGACATCATACATTTTGGTCCAAACGCCAAAAACTTTTCCGCCTAAGCATTTCTCATTATGGCACCGAAGTTTTAGGACTATTGCCCATGGTTTGAGTTCAAAAATTGTCTTTTGTTGTTATATCACTTAATATTAAAAAAACTAACTTCATCTGCTTCCATAAAACTCTTTCATCAGCACCAAAACTTCCTTTACAGCTTAGAATCCACCCTTCAACATGCAGCACAGGTGAGGAAATTAAAAATGTCGAATCTCTAAAATACTTAGGGGTTCTACTAGATCAACGTCTTACGTTTAGACCCCATATCGACTTAGTAGCTAAGCGAATCAGAAAGCTGATTCACGTAATGAAACTGTTACGTAACTCGGCCAGCAAAAAGGTCCTACACCTGGTGTATGTAGCATTATGTGAGTCAGTTCTCTGTTACTGCATTACAGTATGGGGCGGAGTCGGCATAACCTCAATGATACAAATAGAAAGAGCCCAAAGATCAGTGCTAAAGGTTATGTATAGAAAACACTTTTGTTATCCCACAGATCATTTGTATAAAGAAGCATCAGTACTTAATATCCGACAGTTATACATTCTTAAATTAGTACTAAAACAACACAAAATAACAATCCAATCTTCAGAATATCAACAACTACTTAACCAACGAATCTACAAATGTCCGCTTACTGTAGTAAAAACCGCTTTTGCACAACATATGCAAGAATTTATGCTCAGTTTCGTTTACAATAAAATTGCAAAAATCTGTGAAATTAAGAATTGTAGCACCATCAAAGTTAAACAAAATATTAAACATTGGCTGTTAACTCAATCCTACTCAGAAACCGAAGCTTTCGTTAGAGTAATGTCTTAACATATTTATCATATCGCAAACACTTTTAACTCACTCACTTCCTCACTCATACCTTCACTCTCACACTGCCTCCCAAACCCTTACATACAAGTACTGTAACATTCTCTTGGACGCACCCTTGCAAAATTGTGAATAATAAGTACTTACCTACATTTAAGATGCATCCTATTTCAAACATAGTTGTTGTAACGATTTAATTTAATTTTTTCAAGTCTTTTATTTTTATTTTGTCTTACGTTAAATTTTCAAAACAATATGTACCTAATAAATAAATTTAAAATTAAAATACAGTATCGATCCTGAATATTCAGATTGTCTAAAACTGTCTAGGACTCCACGAGACAGGCTTGACCTAGTGTGGAGTCCACAAGTTAATTTATTAAAATTATGTTTCCTTAATTCCTAACTTTATTTTAAGGAGTAGTTTATTTTTGTATTACTTTTAAGGAAATGTAAAACATTATTTGGTTAATAAACGATTATTATTATTATTATTATTATATGAAAAAACACATTTTTAACTTATTTGGAGTTTTGGTTAAGTACAATATAACAAAAATATAGGCGTATTTTATATTTGTAATTCAGGTAAACTATAGCTTCGAGAAAATATTACATAATATCTCTTTTAATATATGTGTATAAAAAGAAAAGTCCTGACTGACTGACTGACTCATCAACGCCCAGCCTAAACCAATGGACCTAGAAAGCTGAAATTTTGCACAGAGGTTCCCTTTGTAATGTAGACAAGGAAGGATTTTCGTTCCCGTGGGATATTTTCCGCCATCAACGCGGGCGAAGCCACGCGGGAAGTTCTAGTTGTTGTACAAATATACATACACACTCATAGTAATGAAATAGAAATATACCTAATATTGGCGTATCTTTCATTCAAGCCCTTTAATAATTTATTAAATTGTTAACAATTTATCAATCTAGCTCTTAGGATTGTTTAGACTTAGAGACCCGTCTATTGAGCCACCGGTACTTGAGCGCATCGTCAGAAGGCTGCAGGATCATCTAGTGCCTCTCCTCCATGAGCTATAAAGTAGCATCAGAGAGCTTCTTGTTTCGATTGGTACGATGGGTCTTGAAGATCTTAGACCCGACCGCATGGGCAGTTTTCACGAATCTATTGTTATAATCGTCCAAGGAACTCGCTAGGCACTCGAAACGATTCTGAAGTTCGTGCTGAAAGCTTTCGGGGTCTTGGGTTTATGTGACTCAGGCTGGCTGGACAAATCTTCAAAATAGCTCGCATTTACTAGGTCCTTAGGGTGACGGCTAAACGCCCTTATTTCAGAATTTGTAACGCTACAGAATCTTAGACAATCGATCGAAAACGTGTCCAGCCAGCTTGAAAAACCACTTTTCGCTGGTCTCTCAATCTCGTAGCGGAAGTGATTTTGACGACTTTTTGCATATCAACGGGCGTCACATAAATTTGTAACAGGCATCGAGATAAAAGTTTTGTGATACGTACAGCGGTTTAGTAGAAAAATGCAAAAATCTGTGTCCAGCCAGCTCGAATTTACTTAAAAAACTTCTGGCTGGCACTCCCGAATCTCAATAACGGGAGCGTTTTCGAATATGGTTCCTTTACTAACATTTAGTGACGCAATGTGTAACAGTAATAACGTTTGATTTATGGCGTCACATGTAAGGGTTTACGAGAAATCAATAAAAACTTGATGTCCAGCCAGCCTAAGTTCAAACTGGCTGAACACATGTATCTCCGCTGCCTAATGACCTAGGCCTTCGAAATGTGTTCAAAATTTTGTGACGGGGACGATAATGATAACCTGAATTTGTGACGGAGAAACTTTGCGTAGTTTCAAAGATATTGATCATTTAAATTTTCCCTTTGCACTTTCAATTTGGCCCAAAAATGTATAAAACGTGGTTGATGTCCTTCATTCCAATAAATTATGTTTTATTTTTTAGAATGTGCTGTTCAAGGCCTTCAATTTGATAGCCATATTGTAATAATTAAAGAATTTTTTTTTTTCACTTTTCAAAATGGTGGCTCCATAATGATTTTTTTTACTAAAAAAATATAGCCACTGTCACTCGGGAAAATGTAAGGATTCTAACGATACCCCATACATCCAAGTCCGTTCTGGCATTTCAAAGTTATGGTGGAATAAATAAACTCACATACAAACATACATCAACCCTGAAAACATTACACTCCTTTGGGCAGCCGTGTAAAAAGATACGTTTTGCAAAAGGTGCATTAAGGGGAAGGTGCATAAGTAATAAGAAAGGTGCATTTTGAGAATGGTACGTTTTGCGCATGCGGTGCATTGTGCGAAAGGTACATTCTGCAACTGAACGGTCTAGACCTGCTTATAAACTACAAAGATGACGTACCTACTAACAATTGGATTCAGTAGTTCATGTAGGTACAGAAGCCAGCACATCAAGCTACCCCTGTCAAATTTCTTTGATAGATTTTCAACTTTACGACAAAGGAATAAGGTTCATATTCAATTGGGAAAATTTGACAGATTGGGGTAGCTTGATGTGCTGGCCTCAGTACAGTATTGTATATTTTTCTGTCTGGGTTACTTTTATTTACGCACTCAACACGTTATATTTTATACATGTTCATTACAATACAAATACCTTTACCTAGGTATAAATTAATTGATTAGAGTGGCAGGTAAGTGTCAGAGTAATTAATGATATTGATTACAAGCACATTTTAATATTTCTTAGGAGTAGGTATCTATGGAATCACTAAGAAAAGTATTTTTATAATGTCACAATAGTTTAATAAGAGCCACAGTTTATAAAAAGTGTAAGGTTAATTCTAAATTTATAATAGGTGAGTTACGATGAAAATGATTAGCTGTACCTAGTTTTCGGTAAAACGCAATTTAAGCCGGTGGAAAACGTCAAACGAAAACGTCAGCAAAATGCTGTATCGATTTTTCGGAATTTTCAGTATTTTATTCGGTCGATTCTTTATTTGTATTCGCATATAAGCTGTCGGAAAATTAGTACTTACGTAGGTACATTTTTAAGTTCGCGGAATGGAGGATGAGAAGTGAAAATAAAAATACTAAATTATTTTTCTTTTTCAATATATTCACCTGCTACCCTTATACATTTTTCAGATCTTTCAATTAGCTTATGTATACCTTCATAAAAAAATGCTTTGTCTTTGTCCGAAAAATAAGATGAATCCGCGTCCTTCACTTCTTCATCAGTTGAAAATTTCTTCCCACGAAGTTCTTTTTTCAGTTTTGGAAAGAGGTAATAATCACTGGGAGCCAGGTCTGGGCTGTAGGGTGGATGGTCTAAAATATCGAAGCCCACCTTATGCAGGGCAGCCAACGCAACACGGCTCTTGTGAACAGGCGCGTTGTCGTGAAGAAGAAGGACACCTTTGGTCAATTTACCCCTCCTTTTTTCTTTAAACCTCTCGAGGATAGAAGCATAGTATTCTCCGGTTATAGAAACGCCTTTATCTTTATAATCGGTCAACAGGATCCCTTCTGAATCCCAAACCACTGTTGCCATGATTTTTCCAGCCGATTGTGACACTTTAAACTTCTTGGGTGGTGGTGTGCCTTTTTTGTGCCACTGCATAGTCTTGTTTCGACTCAGGTTCATAATGATGAACCCAAGTTTCATCTCCAGCTTACTTGTTTGTATTATCTGCCATAGGCAACGGTGACCACCTACCATGAGTTGGGCCGCTTACTTGTTTGTATTATCTGCCATAGGCAACGGTGACCACCTACCATGAGGTGGGCCGCTTACTTGTTTGTATTATCTGCCATAGGCAACGGTGACCACCTACCATGAGGAGGGCCGCTTACTTGTCTGTATTACCTGCCATAGGCAACGGTGACCACCTACCATGAGGTGGGCCGCTTACTTGTTTGTATTATCTGCCATAGGCAACGGTGACCACCTACCATGAGGTGGGCCGCTTACTTGTTTCTATTATCTGCCATAGGCAACGGTGAACACCTACCATGAGGTGGGGCGCTAACTTGTCTGTATTATCTGCCATAGGCAACGGTGACCACCTACTATGAGGTGGGCCGCTTACTTGTTTGTATTATCTGCCATAGGCAACGGTGACCACCTACCATGAGGTGGGCCGCTTACTTGTTTATATTATCTGCCATAGGCAACGGTGACCACCTACCATGAGGTGGGCCGCTTACTTGTTTGTATTATCTGCCATAGG
This sequence comes from Cosmia pyralina, assembly GCA_946251885.1. Classification (NCBI taxonomy): domain Eukaryota; kingdom Metazoa; phylum Arthropoda; class Insecta; order Lepidoptera; family Noctuidae; genus Cosmia; species Cosmia pyralina. The sequence goes on along the minus strand of OX276342.1, from coordinate 13,845,555 downwards.
CAACGGTGACCACCTACCATGAGGTGGGCCGCTTACTTGTTTGTATTATCTGCCATAGGCAACGGTGACCACCTACCATGAGGTGGGCCGCTTACTTGTTTGTATTATCTGCCGTAGGCAACGGTGAACACCTACCATGAGGTGGGGCGCTAACTTGTCTGTATTATCTGCCATAGGCAACGGTGAGCACCTACTATGAGGTGGGCCGCTTACTTGTTTATATTATCTGCCATAGGCAACGGTGAGCACCTACTATGAGGTGGGCCGCTTACTTGTTTATATTATCTGCCATAGGCAACGGTGACCACCTACCATGAGGTGGGCCGCTTACTTGTTTGTATTATCTGCCATAGGCAACGGTGACCACCTACCATGAGGTGGGGCGCTAACTTGTCTGTATTATCTGCCATAGGCAACGGTGAACACCTACTATGAGGTGGGCCGCTTACTTGTTTGTATTATCTGCCATAGGCAACGGTGACCACCTACCATGAGGTGGGCCGCTTACTTGTTTGTATTATCTGCCATAGGCAACGGTGACCACCTACCATGAGGTGGGCCGCTTACTTGTTTGTATTATCTGCCATAGGCAACGGTGACCACCTACCATGAGGTGGGCCGCTTACTTGTTTGTATTATCTGCCATAGGCAACGGTGAACACCTACCATGAGGTGGGGCGCTAACTTGTCTGTATTATCTGCCATAGGCAACGGTGAGCACCTACTATGAGGTGGGCCGCTTACTTGTTTGTATTATCTGCCGTAGGCAACGGTGAGCACCTACTATGAGGTGGGCCGCTTACTTGTTTATATTATCTGCCATAGGCAACGGTGACCACCTACCATGAGGTGGGCCGCTTACTTGTTTCTACACACATCAAAAGTGTCTAGGGATCAACATATATTTTTGCAATAACTTTTCTCCTGATTGATATTAATTAAAATTTTCTTTAAGGATTCATCAAATAAAGTGTTTTCGTTTGTCACAGTAACGATAAATCAAGTCACCTTTGCATTAATAAAGAAATTTGCCATTTTCCTAATAAAGGGATTTTTGACATTTGAACCACTAACATTAAAGTTCGAAAAAAAGACTGAAATAACAGTTTTCTTTAAAATTTTATTGGGTAACTTAAACAATTAATAATCCGTGTTTCTACCGCGAACACTAACAACACAAGAACATCGGTTTGGCATACTCAAAATGAGTTCATCCAAATCACGCTGTGGAATGGCCGCCCATGTTCGTTGCAACAACAAAAAAAGGTCTTCTTGCGACTGGATACCCTCCATATTCGGCAGAGCTCTTCTCTGTAGCATATCCCATGCATGCTCAATCGGGTTCAAGTCTGGCGACTGAGCAGGCCAGGGCAGGACATTGATGTTAGCTGCGGCGAGAGTCTGTCTTACAACTCTTGCGGTGTGCGGTCGTGCATTATCATGCATTAACTGAAATAAGGGACCGATTTGCACTTGTAGAGGAACGATGACGTCTGATACAATCGTCTCAGCATAAATTTGAGCGTTGAGGTTGCCTCTGATCCAAATCAACTCAGTTCTTCCGCCGATCCAAATACCCGCCCATACCATGATGGTTCCACCACTATAAGGATGGACTTCCTGGCAGGATTTTAATCGCTGTTGGCGTCCAGGGGTTCTCCAGTGTCGTATACGTCTTGTATCCGGTCTCATACCAAAACGAGACTCATCAGAAAAGCACACGAAACGCCATTGTTCTTCTGCCCAATTTCTGTGTTCAAGAGCCCATTGATATCGAATCCTACGATTGTGCATTGCTATAGGTGGTACCCGTAGCGGTCTTCGGGAATGAAGGTTCACTTCATGCAAGCGGTTTCTGACTGTTTGGTCGCTAATTAAGTTCCCTGAAGAGTGATGAAGCCTCACGGCTAACATCATGGCGGTTATAGTTGGAGCTCTTCGAGTTAAGATTTGAATGTATCGGTCTTGTCTCCGTGTGGTGCAGCGATACCGTCCTCCATGGCGCTCAGCCACGGTACCAGTGCTTCGGTAACGTGTCCAAAGTCGACTGATAACACTCTGACTTGTATTCAGAGCTAAAGCCACAGTACGTTGCCGGGAACCAGCTTCTATCATTCCCACGGCTCTGAGCATTTCTTCCCTGCTTAAATGACGTCGCCGCTCCATAATAACGTTGGTTTTAATCAGTAGTAGGGAAACAGTAGCACTAATAATGTCTTCAATGCGTTGTATGTTTTTATAGGGAAAATATTGACAGCTGATTTTCATCTTTTACTCGAATTTGATTCACAGTTCCTGATTCAAATTATGAAATGCACCAAAAAGGATCCATATAAATTTATAAAATCATAAATTTATTACAAAGCCACATCTCAATCTCAAGAAATCCGCATAAAAATGCTTGATCCCTAGACACTTTTGATGTGTGTATTATCTGCCGTAGGCAACGGTGAACACCTACCATGAGGTGAGGCGCTAACTTGTCTGTATTATCTGCCATAGGCAACGGTGAGCACCTACTATGAGGTGGGCCGCTTACTTGTTTATATTATCTGCCATAGGCAACGGTGAGCACCTACCATGAGGTGGGCCGCTTACTTGTTTATATTATCTGCCATAGGCAACGGTGAGCACCTACTATGAGGTGGGCCGCTTACTTGTTTATATTATCTGCCATAGGCAACGGTGAGCACCTACCATGAGGTGGGCCGCTTACTTGTTTGTATTATCTGCCATAGGCAACGGTGAACACCTACCATGAGGTGGGGCGCTAACTTGTCTGTATTATCTGCCATAGGCAACGGTGAACACCTACTATGAGGTGGGCCGCTTACTTGTTTATATTATCTGCCATAGGCAACGGTGACCACCTACCATGAGGTGGGCCGCTTACTTGTTTCTATTATCTGCCATAGGCAACGGTGACCACCTACCATGAGGTGGGCCGCCGCTTACTTGTTTCTATTATCTGCCGTAGGCAACGGTGAACACCTACCATGAGGTGGGGCGCTAACTTGTCTGTATTATCTGCCATAGGCAACGGTGAGCACCTACTATGAGGTGGGCCGCTTACTTGTTTATATTATCTGCCATAGGCAACGGTGAGCACCTACCATGAGGTGGGCCGCTTACTTGTTTGTATTATCTGCCGTAGGCAACGGTGAGCACCTACTATGAGGTGGGCCGCTTACTTGTTTATATTATCTGCCATAGGCAACGGTGAGCACCTACCATGAGGTGGGCCGCTTACTTGTTTGTATTATCTGCCATAGGCAACGGTGAACACCTACCATGAGGTGGGGCGCTAACTTGTCTGTATTATCTGCCATAGGCAACGGTGAGCACCTACTATGAGGTGGGCCGCTTACTTGTTTATATTATCTGCCATAGGCAACGGTGAGCACCTACTATGAGGTGGGCCGCTTACTTGTTTATATTATCTGCCATAGGCAACGGTGAGCACCTACTATGAGGTGGGCCGCTTACTTGTTTGTATTATCTGCCATAGGCAACGGTGAACACCTACCATGAGGTGGGGCGCTAACTTGTCTGTATTATCTGCCATAGGCAACGGTGAGCACCTACTATGAGGTGGGCCGCTTACTTGTTTGTATTATCTGCCATAGGCAACGGTGAACACCTACCATGAGGTGGGGCGCTAACTTGTCTGTATTATCTGCCATAGGCAACGGTGAGCACCTACTATGAGGTGGGCCGCTTACTTCTTTATATTATCTGCCATAGGCAACGGTGAGCACCTACTATGAGGTGGGCCGCTTACTTGTTTATATTATCTGCCATAGGCAACGGTGAGCACCTACTATGAGGTGGGCCGCTTACTTGTTTATATTATCTGCCATAGGCAACGGTGACCACCTACCATGAGGTGGGCCGCTTACTTGTTTGTATTATCTGCCGTAGGCAACGGTGAACACCTACCATGAGGTGGGGCGCTAACTTGTCTGTATTATCTGCCATAGGCAACGGTGAGCACCTACTATGAGGTGGGCCGCTTACTTGTTTATATTATCTGCCATAGGCAACGGTGACCACCTACCATGAGGTGGGCCGCTTACTTGTTTGTATTATCTGCCGTAGGCAACGGTGAACACCTACCATGAGGTGGGGCGCTAACTTGTCTGTATTATCTGCCATAGGCAACGGTGAGCACCTACTATGAGGTGGGCCGCTTACTTGTTTATATTATCTGCCATAGGCAACGGTGAGCACCTACTATGAGGTGGGCCGCTTACTTGTTTATATTATCTGCCATAGGCAACGGTGACCACCTACCATGAGGTGGGCCGCTTACTTGTTTGTATTATCTGCCATAGGCAACGGTGAACACCTACCATGAGGTGGGGCGCTAACTTGTCTGTATTATCTGCCATAGGCAACGGTGAGCACCTACTATGAGGTGGGCCGCTTACTTCTTTATATTATCTGCCATAGGCAACGGTGAGCACCTACTATGAGGTGGGCCGCTTACTTGTTTATATTATCTGCCATAGGCAACGGTGAGCACCTACTATGAGGTGGGCCGCTTACTTGTTTATATTATCTGCCATAGGCAACGGTGAGCACCTACCATGAGGTGGGCCGCTTACTTGTTTGTATTATCTGCCGTAGGCAACGGTGAGCACCTACCATGAGGTGGGCCGTGTACTACCACGCGGAGTCACGATTGTCAAACTCGACTTTAGTTGTGCCAAAATTGTTTCTTTTAGAGGTTTTTTTTTGGAGAATAGTCTAATTCTCATAGCCAAAAGTAAGGAATTTTAGTGATAGTTTAGTTAGTTTAGTTCGGTGTAAAAGAGAATCGGCACCATTGTTAATAATAAGGCTTAAATTAACTAACACGCCTTAATTATAGGTACCTAGCTCCCTCGAGCCTAGTTCTATTCAAGGAGCTCTCGGAACTTCTAAATTATATTGATTGAATAAGTAATCGTTATTTAGCCGTCTTCCCAGATGCCACTCAGAGGACCAGGGTCGTCACAGGTAAGTTGAAGATTGTTTAGGAGGATTTTGATTTCAATAGGTAAAAAAAAATTACGTGGGGTGTCAAAATCCGTTCCGTAGTTTAGAAGAACAACGCGGCCACACAGCAGACACGTTATTAGCGACTTAATTTATAGGTAGGTACCATGTATAGATTATGATTCCGGTAAGTTCTTATAATCACGGTAGTTACTTTAGAAAGTGATGCAATTCGCTCCAAGTACCTCCTACTTACCTAATTTACCTACCTACACTAGTAGAATGACTTTGAATTAGTCAAGGGCAAACTACATATTAATTATTTTATCAGCAGATAAAACTGTAGATATATAATGCATTGCGTACCTACCTTAATGCATTTTTTAATCTATATTCCATATCATCTATTTCTGATAATAACGATCCCAGTATTGTTCCTTGCCGGAACGCGTGGGAGGCACTATCTGGCAAACTGTTAACTACCCGTGCGCGATAAGTTGAGACCAGTTTATATACTATACGTACAATGCTATGTTGTTCCCGAGTGATAGGCTATGATAAAAAAAAACCGCGGACGAAGTCGCGGGTGGAACTATAGTTGACGATTTCCCACCCAAAAAAAAGGCCTAGGTTGTAAAAAATGCCTTTAGATTTTATAAGGGTCGTAAAAAGGTTAATGCTTTGCTATGTGGGCATAAAGTACAATGAAAATGATTAATAAGTCCTAAAACTAATTGTTTATTATTACAACCTTGGAGCCGGTGCCGTTATTTTGTCTTGTGTTTCAAGAGCATAATAGTCCTAGGATCTTATACAGGCCAGGCGCACTCCGCATTTCAGGTATGAAGCTACAAGTAGGCGGCGGGCTCGACTTGTCGGGCTAATTCAACACGAATCGAGCTTTGCGAGTTAGTGTTCGCATAAAAACCGAAACCCGACACCCGGTGGATCAGTGCGAGTGTGCATGCTCGCAAGCATTAGGTGTAATTTACCATTACCAAGCTTGTATGTAAATGAAACAGAAATGTAAATAAATTTGTAAAATAAAATTTTATTACTTTATGTACAAGATGACAGATACTCCGATCACACAACTTGAATACAATAAAATCAACATGGTGATTTATTAGTAACTTAATTGAACATAAATTTTGTGTCAAAGAAACATAATTCGACTTCGTCCACTGAATAAAACATAATTGAAGAATTGAAAGGCATGTAATTGTCAAAATGATCATTATTCAGATTATCCCGCCCACATCCCATGTAGGAGAGCGATCCAATCCAGCGCTAGATCGAAATAGAAGCCTCCTTCAATTGTAATTCTAACTACCAAAGAAAGTGTTTATTTAATTCGGTGGATGTAGTCTTAGAAATTAACTGTTCTAGCGTGTTTTACAACACCACAAAAGTGCATGCAATTGTTACAATTTGGAGTATTCAATTATATAATTATTGTCCAAATTTTACACATATCTACAAAAAGAAAAAAAAATAAACGAAATCCAACAAGTGTTTACATTTGAGTCCATGTTCACCATTCGTTCATATTAAACCTTAGCGCCGCATGCAGTCAGTCAATTTCGTCGACAAAGACCTCAGAACTAACGATATTGTACAGTACAAACTTAAAAGTAAGAATTATTTACAAGCGGAACCTCCGTTCAGGGGGTGATCCGCGCGGCCTTGGCTCAATCTGCCACACGTTATATTTTACACGATACCAGTCGTTAGTTGAAATGTTAAATTCTAATAATTATTCTGTTACGTGAATACTGTTGAACACTTGAGGCCAAAGGATGCTACTTTACAAACAAGTCCAAACGAGAGATTAAGTTAATTTCAGAATGAGTGCGAAATTTTTCAATTTTTGTGGTAATGATAATATTGAAAGATTTACACTTGTTTTACAGTAGGTACACACAGCAGCAGGTGAAGTAATTACAAACTGACCAATTTTCTTATTCGATTTTGAACTTAACCATCAACATTTTAAGGTTTAAAATCATTTGAAGAAATTTGACAGTTTTGTATAACCCAAAGTGCTGTTGTCTGTACGTTATTGCGATGGGGTGCCATTACAAACTTTGCAGTAAGAGGGTCACAGGACTAGACATGGTCATGACACTACATGAAGCAAAACTTTGATAAGTTTTTTAACGTCATCCATAACGGCTACGTAGTATCAAAAAACAACGAAAACTTTAATAAGCATTTTTGACATAAGTATATAATTCCACAGTTTAAGGGGGATGCGCTGTGAAATTCAATTTTTTTTTTTTTTTTGTTTTTTGCAATTCGCAGGTCCGGGTCAGGTTGCATCTTGATCAAAATATGATACGCGGCAATAAAACATATAACATACGTATTTATATAATTTTAACCATGAAAATCATCAATACATCTCTCTAAGTTGGATTTCGTGCAGATTCATCAAACGAACGAAATCTAACGACTCTGCACGAAATCTAACTTAGAGATGTATTGATGATTTTTATGATTAAAATTATGTAAATACATATGTTTTATTGCCGCGTATTATATTTTGATCAAGATACAACCTGACACGGACCTGCGAATTGTAAAACGCAAGAAAATTTTAATTTCGCGGGCTACCACAGCGCATCCTCCATAAGAGTCTACCGAGCGCGCAGTGGCGCCCTCATCGTTTGTTTGGTTATTTCTTTATTTTAGAATGAAAATGCAGAAAATAAGCCGGAATAGTGGTGCTCCACAAGACTATACGTTATTATTACCAAACAAACGATGAGGGCGCCACTGCGCGCTCGGTAGCCGCTTTAGGGGATGCGCTAAAGTAGCCCGCGAAATTCAAATTTTCTTACGTTTTTTGCAATTTGCAGGTCAGTCTCAGGTTGTATGCTGATTAAAATATGATTAGTTACCTAGCGATTTCATGAAATCATGAGGTTTGATGTCAATTCTAACTTATGCGAGTTGTATTGCTGATTCTAATGATTATAATTCTGTAAAGCCATGTTAGTTACGGCCACGAATCATATTTTAATTAACACACAACCCGACACTGACCTGCAAATTGCAAAAAAACGTAAGAAAATTTGAATTTCGCGGGCTACCTTATCGCATCCTCCTTAATGTATGAGGAATTAGATGCTAGATTGGTATGGAAACATGATCGTAATGTTTCCCTCAAATGCGAACACTTCCTCAAAGGTAAGTGTGAGACAAAGCAAAGCAGTTTTGTTATGGAGCAATAAGAAACAATGTCTTACAAACTAAAAATATAAAGGAACATGTTTTCACACTTTTCATTGCAAATCGAGACTCGTGAGTCGTAATCAAAAAACTACCCTACGTCTTTATGATACAGCTGTCGTGGGACATGAAGATTCCATCAGTTACCTTACCATTTTTTTTAACCGACTTTTTAACAATCTAGAAGTCTGGTTAAGTAATTAAGTATACTTCCATTGCCGCTAATCAATTTTTCTAGAAGATGCTACGTAAACCACTAAAGGTACGGGACGTGTCTAGAATAACTTCATCATTTGTGGGCAACCTGAGATTGGTCAGTTTATACTGAACAAAAACTACAAACGTACCTTTGCCGAAATTTCTCGATAATCGATTGAATTCCGTTCAAAACTATGTGATATAAAAAAAAAATTTGGACAACGTCAAAATTCAAAGAAAACAATTATTTTATAGAATGAAATTACTCGTAACTTGTCATCGTTATGAAGCTTGCGATTTTGTGGCAATACCGACGCCAGTTGTCTCCAAGCATAAAAAATGTGAAAGATTGATGCGATCCAGCCAGCTTTGAAACTTGATTAGAGTAGACGACAGTTTTTTGTGTCGAGTTATTATTCTTTATAAAACTATGGAATAAGAATTTTTGACAAACCCTGGCTAAGTTAGATCACTTTACTTATATTTTAGTAAATTAACACATTCGTGCGCGGTATACGGCTATAGCCGTCATAAAAATAAAACTTCTATTGTGTTTTATTTACCGCGGGTGTAAACCTGTTAATAATAACACAATTTTATTGTAATGAAATAAAATAATTTATAATTGACCATGCAGCATAATTATAAATTATTTTATTTCATTAAAATAAAATTTCGCTCACTAAATAACGACGTGTAAGACATTGGAAGTGGTTGCAAGTGCATGTAGTTCAGTAATTCCTGGCTTTTATTTCAGTACCTATATTTTTACAATATCCAATAACCAAAATGCAACACGGGACTAAGCGAAATACACTAAAACCAAATGGTGATTCGGGCGAATTCTTTGTGACATTAATTAATTGATATGAGAACACTAGGACCGAAACCAACTTCAATATATCTAACGTTAGTAGATAATGTATACAGGGTTATTTTAAATTGACTAGCTAAACTCTGCAGACGCGATGGATAAAACAAAAATATAATTTATTTGTTTTTTTGTAGGGTCATCAACCGCAGTTGTTATTGTAGTCACTTGTTTAAAAAAACAGTTTTTTCTTTTTGTGTAATCTCAGACGTGATGGGTATCGATATCTAAACACAATAAAACATAAGAAAATAGTTTTCACAACTGCAAGTTAAAACAACAACAGCGGTCGTTGACCGCCCAAAAAAAACATCAATCTTATTTGATCGTGTTTAGATATCATCGCGTCTGCCGAGTTAGCTAGCCAATTTAAAATAACCCTGTAGGGTCATGTATTGTACCTATGGACGCTTTTACCTTTGGACATTGATTGTAATGAAAAAACTGGCAGCTTTAAAAATATAATATTGCAACTCTGTGCTGGCATTTTTATTTTCTAGCAACACTAGTGAGTGGCGTGACGCTTTTGGTGTTGTGTGCAGTGTGAGACTTTGAACTTTGTGAGATTTTGAAGATTATTGTGTTGAAAAGTAAGTTTTTGCAGGATCTTTCTGACTTTTTACTTAAATAATGATGGATATATTTTACAATTTGATATCGTTCATTTATCTGTAGCTAGTTTTAGTTTACAAATCAAAAAGGAAAGAAAACAGCTTCTAACCTAAAAAGCAAAACAATAACGTTTTTTTTAAATGTTGCATTGGTTGTACCTTTGGACATGTCTTTGTTTGTACCTGTGGACATGTCCAAAGGTACAAACAATGTTTTTACCTATGGACACTGCTGAATGACATCTCGTTTATGTTGTCCATAGTGCCAAGGAGTAAAGCTGGTGTGAAGAGAGGTGCAGTAAGTCCGGAGAGGTTAAAACTGGCAATAGATTCATTAAAAAATGGAGGGAAAATAAGAACTGCTGCGGGAGAATTTGGGTTGAAAAAATCAACTTTACATAAATATGTCAAAACTATTCGCAGCAGTATTACACCAGATTTAATTTCTTTTACGCCGAACTACGCAGTAAAAAAGGTATTTTCTGACGAGGAAGAAAAGCTTTTATTAGAATATTTAATAAAAGCGGCCAAAATGAATTACGGACTATCTACAAGACAAACATGTACTTTAGCCTATCAGTTTGCCGTTGCAAGAAAACTGACTAACATTCCCGAGGCCTGGGTAAGAGATGGAATGGCCGGTCGCCAATGGTTATACAGATATCGCAGCAAATATACGGAACTGTCATTGCGCAAACCAGAAGCAACTAGTATAGCGAGAGCAATGTGCTTTAATAAAGTTCATGTTCAGAAGTTTTATGATAACTTAAAAGAACTGTATCAACGCAGCGAATTTGCTCCACTAAACATTTTTAACCTGGACGAAACTGGATGTTCCACAGTGCATAAGCCTGAGAAAGTTTTAGCGCCAAAATCCTTAAAATTGCTAGGTAAAATGACATCAGGGGAACGAGGCGAAAATGTTACTATGATTGGTTGTATAAACGCTGCAGGAAACTCTATACCACCAATGATTATATTCCCAAGAGTTCATTTTAAGGATAATATGATGAAAAATGCACCTCCTGGATCTATTGGCGAAGCAAATCGTTCAGGCTGGTCTACGGAGCCTATTTTCCGGAAATATTTAGACCATTTTATCCATTGCGTGAAACCGTCACTTGAACAACCAGTGGTTCTTATTTTAGACAATCACGAGACCCACATATCATATGAAATTATCGTAAAGGCCAAAGAAAACGGGATTCATATGTTGACATTACCTCCACACACGTCTCATAAATTACAGCCACTAGATAAGACCGTTTTTGGCCCTTTTAAAACTGCTTATAACAAAGCGGCTGATCTGCATATGGTTAACCATCCTGGTGTGCCAATAACAATTTATGATTCAGCGGAATTGATCAGCAAGGCGTATGCAGCATCCTTTACACCTAAAAATATTATAAACGGATTCGTATCAACCGGGATTTATCCATTCAATGACGATCTGTTTTCGGAGGATGATTTTGCACCATCGTCAGTCACCGAGCGTCCAGAACCACCAAATATAATCACAGATGATAGAAATCTTGAACAAATAGATAGTTTTGAAATACAACCAACTAGTTCTGATATTCACCTCATCCATAAAGCTTTGATTCATCCTGAAAATCAGCCATCCACTTCTCAAGCATTTGAATCAAACACAGAAGAAAATATTGCATGCAAGAACTCAATTACTCCAGAAATGATTCGACCATTTCCAAAATTAATAAGAAAAGAAAGTAAAAGAGGTAGAAAGAAAGGAAGTTCCCGTATTTTAACCCATACACCAGAAAAGGAGGCTCTTTTGCAACAAATGTTAGAAAAGGCAAACAAGGAGAAAGGGAAAGGAAAAGGAAAAGGAAAAAGTACGACTAAGCCCAAGCTAAATTTTGATGCTCCTAAAGGTCCGGCAATTGATGTTCCTGCTGAAAAGCGGATTGTAGTTTTAAGTCAGAGAATTTTTGTAACTTGCCAATCTTGTAATAGAACCGATTTGAAAGAAAATGTGCTTCAGTGCAGTTCATGCAAATTTTACTACCACAAAAAGTGTTGTCCCAAAAAGTTTCTAGAGCATATTCCAGATAAAGAGGATTCTGAACTGTTTATGTGTTCGGACTGTTTTTCATTAGATGATAGTGATAATGACCTTTCTGCTGAAGATTTATTTGATATGGTTCGTGCATCCAAATAAAACTCGCAAAATACGCTGATCTCATTAAGGTATACCTGCCTAACTGAAATGTTTCTACTTGATACTTAAGATTATATTATGAAGAATTTATTTGTTTACTCAATAAGAGCTTTACGGTCGTTAATTCTACGTGTTATGTTAATTATAAGCGATTAATTGTGATGATTATAGACTGATTTAAATTAATAATGTTCCGTTTTATTTTGTCCAAAGGTACACACAGGGCTGTCCAAAGGTACAAACATGTAACGTACCTTTGGACAAAACTGCAAATTTAAATAATTATTTTATATTAAATAAAAGGTTAACATTAGAGCTAGTACAAAAAATACAGTAACTTTAGATCGTATAGCGTACAAAATAAAGTCATTTTCATATAGATACCTTGAATATATACAGAGAGAGTTTGTTCGAAAGTTCAGGTAGTCTGAAATGTCCATAGGTACAATACATGACCCTATAGTCTGTTATAAAGAATTATCAGCGAAACTAGGCCTTAATTGTTAAGTGCTTTGATTACAACGAAACCAACAATCCAAGGAATTCGAATAAAATCAATTTTGTTATTATAACAAACATTTAATTATAAAAAAAAAACAAGTGTCTAAACATATGTTTAACCAAGTTTTAATGCTAATTGAATACATCTGGAAGGTAATTAATCAAGAACAAAATTGATTTTATTGAAATTATTCACAGGGCGACTTGCTTGTTTGTAATGGAGCGCGAAATCAGCATCCTTATTTTTATAAATTTGGTTATCAGAAGTACTTACAAAACGGTATTTTAAAATTACATCGAGATTAAAACTTTTACATCAGCGGCATTCGTCAGTCAAAATGGTCTCTATACAATTCGTAATGAGTAAAACGAATATTTTGCTAAATAATTATGTTTGCCTTCAACATTCCGCTGAGAATGAACAGATCGAGTGAATCCGCACTAATCATTCAGTTATACTATTATTGCTTACAATCTCCGCACCTTTAGTATAATAGAATTTAATAAGCGTTTTAATATGTGTGGACTTAAATCCTAATTTGTAAAAAAGACCTAACGAGGCTTAACTAAATAAAAATATATTCGCAGTTTCTCGGGTTGTAAATGAGTAAATTCAAGACGTTTGATTGCATAAAATAGAGTTTATTATTAATTAAAATCCTATCATTAATTCACTCCACGCGAGTTTTATTTATTCATTTTCAGCGGAACAGCGGAGTTGTCAGCTAAGACTTTGGTCTATAAAAAGTGGTTCAAATCGCCATCTTTCCATCGTCCAAACTATCGAATACGTAGACAGTTGATATATAATTTTAGACCGTTTTCGAGGAAGGAGTGTTCGGTGTTGTGTTCAGTTGTTGACGGCGATCTCTTTGTGTTGTAATGGGGCGTCATCGGCGGGCGCTGGGTTATCGGGCAGGTCAACCAGTTCCGACGCCGGCTTGAACGCGATGGCGTACGGGAACTTGGTGCGACACGCCTCAATATATTGCTCTATCTCCTTCTCGCACGGACCGAAGTCGCCTTCTCGCAGGCTGTCTAACACATCCACGCAACCCTGCAAAGAAAAAAATAATTAAAATCATGACATTAAGGGGGATGCGCTAAGGTTGCAGGTCTTTAGCGAGCACCGCACACATGGTAATCATGTATTCAGCTCGAGATGTGGTGCCTTTTGGGGCGCGTTTGAGCGCGTGGCCTGCGTCCAGCTATGCGCGTGTACTGTACCTGTATGCAGGTGTCGCGGTAGTGCAGCGCAGTGGCGCGGGCCAGCGCGCACGCGGTCCGCTCGGGCAGCAGGCGGCACAGCGCGCGCGCACCCCACAGCGCGTCGGCCTGCGTCTCCGCTGCCGAGCTGATGAACTCTTCCGCCATCTGTACCGCGCTACGACCGCGAACCATCTGGAATATACGTTTAAGATACTTGATTTTACTACAAAATAATACAATAATTATCTTCTATGAGGAAAAACATAATAATTATTAAGTTAGGTGACGATTTCGCTGGATAATAAAACTAAAATGAAGTTACAAGAAACTGTTGCTAAAATCTACACTTAAAGTCTTAAACATTTTCAAAACATGGTGCTTTAACAGGTTTAGCCTCGTAACTCTTAAAATGAAAATTGCACACCGTATGTGTAGATAACAATAAAATTTCTATTTCAATACACTTCCTCGAGACTGGCTCATATCGCACTACGATTAGGTTCACAATGCAATATATTTCACACGCGTGCGATTTTTCATTTTGCAACACGTGTGCGGGAATAAAAATTGCCACAAATAACTTATTCCTATACTTAGTCCAAATTGGTTCAATGCCTCTATTCACACCGTCTCTATTCGGAGGTTTTTTTTTTCTTGGCAAAGAGATGTGCGTCTTTACGTCGTTAATATTTTTTGAATATTTAATAATGTTCATAAATAGAATATAATCAAAAACCATGATTATTACAATAAAAAAACCGTTTATGAACAAATTAACATTTGTTTGTGTTCTAAACTCAAAAATATTTGAATTTTCTATTTTTCATATTAGGCTGTTTATCGGCTTTATACCTTTGCTTCTCCTTCAACCTGGCGAAAGCAAAGCGCGAAAAAAAAAGAAGGAAATTTAAATCATAGTTTCCTAATAATTCATGACAAAAATATTTTTCGTTATTTTATTTTATTTCTTCAAAATTGTATCGAAAAACGTCGTTTGATACACGTGGACATTTGTTATTGCAGTTCTCGGCTCAAAAACAACCTCGCCTATGGCTCGGGTGTTAATTCCGCCTCGAATGCAATAACAAAAATTCTCCACTTGTATCAAAATGTACTATTGTGTCTGCTAATTAGCGCGCGACGAGAAGTTGGAAGAGATTTTAATTTGTTAATAATTTTAGGTAATTGATTATAGAGTTGTGCTCCCTCCTACGACAGTCAACATACAACACAATATTAAAGTTTTATTGTAGAAACGTGTATCATGGCTAAGCTAGGCTTGCCGAGGTCGGTCCGTGGATGGGTGACTCCGTGCCTCGGAAACCACGTTAAGTCGTTGGTCTCGGCTGTCATTCTCTTTGGCGGTAGTTACGCATAGTCAGAAGCCCGAAAGTCTGACCACCAGTCTTACTCAGTAACTGGGTTGCGGAGATAAGATAGGCACTCGCTCCATATGAAATACCGGCACTCTGCTCCATCCGGTTAAACTGGAAGACGATCTCATAGAATTGGAAAATGGCTAGGTAGATGATGATTTTTGTAAAAATGTGGACGAAGCAAAAAGCAGTGCAGATGAGTAGCTGGTAGGCAGACGGTGAATATGATCCGATGATATAGGCACTAACGTGTTTGGACAGAGAATGTCAGATTCTTTTACCGTAGACCCATACTTCCACTCGTTCAAAACAAGCAACTTGGTTTTCACAATCATCGTTATTTTTATAATGAGCAATAATATAAATAATAAAATTGTTGTATCATGGTAAAAATTGAATGATAGGTTGATCGAAGAGTTTTTGCAATTTAATCATTTTAAAAAATTGGTATGCGAAGGCATGAAGGCTCTTCGTTGAGATTCAAAAAGCGCACATCTCTGTCCAAAGTTAACAGTAGGTTACGTTCCCGCACTAGTGCGGGAATGCAAAGTATAGCACGCGTGTTAAATACACTGCATTGTGAACCTAACAACAATACCGATTTCCTTCGAGACAAATAAGACAATTAAACAAACAGCAAATTACAACAAGATGTTTAGTTAATTAGACTATTAATAAACAATGCAATAATAAACTATCGATATTTTGACATAGTGTGAGATCTCTATTCACATAATATTTTACAATAAATGAGGAAACACGAAAAACACCGACAATGATGTACGTATCACTGAGTCCTATGTTTTTATTGTCAAATAAAAACTTGCATTACATGCAAGAGGAATTCTGATTATGTGAAGGAAAAATATGTGTTACTAACTCGTATGTGTTTACCACATTTGACCAAAACTCCCATGACTTAAATTAAAACGTCATAAGATTGAAACTACAAAAAAAGGGTCAAATTAAATTAGCTAGCGAAACACCGCAGCCGTGATGGGTCGATATCAAACAAAATAAAAAGATTTCATGATTTTTTTTTTTGGGCGAACGACCGTTAGTGTTCTTACTTGGAAGTGAGTTGAGAAATCCGTTTTTTTTTTTATTTGTTTTGTCGTGTTTAGATATCGATTCCCATCACGTGTGTGAAGTTTATACAAAAACTGTTTTTTTTTACTGATATTTCAACTACCTACACTGCGGTTGATGACCTCAAAAAAATCATCAAATTAATGTATTTTTTGCTGTATCATGTTTAGATATCGATACCCGCAGATATCGGTCTGCGGAGTTTCGCTAGCTAATTTAATTTGACCCTGTATACCGGATGACTTTTTTTACCGTCTTGAAAAAAAATAGGGTATATTAGGTGAACGGAGTAGGAGCGTATGGCATACCTAGTTTTTTTTTTTTTTTTTTTTTAATCGCTTAGTAAGAAAAAAATATCTAAGTATCAATAAATACTTCAAATTCGTTGTAAACTTTTCATTTTAGAACAATAAAAACATAAATTTTGAAGAAAAATAAAAAATAAATCCTTTAAAAATATCGAAATTCAAATCATATGCAATCTGCATTGTGATTTGAATTTTGATTTTTTTAATTAAAAAAAAAAAAAAAAAACTAGATATGCCATAGGCTTCTACTCCGTTCACTGAATATACCCTATTTTTTCCGAGACGGTAAAATAAGCCATCCATTAGAACTGTCGAATTGGTCTTATCTTAAAGTAAAAATAAACGTTGAAGTGTTATGAGGTGCAAATGACATTCAATCTTAGGGTGATAAACTAATGCGAGATCGCCTATAAGTACAGACTTTTTCAGCAGCTTTACATAGGTCTTGGCAGCAAAGGAGATTTTCGTAACTAAAGTGTTAATAGATAAATAAGACCTGGACGAGACTAGCACATACCAGGGAAGCAAAAAAAAATATTAAATCATTTTTATTTTCATTTTATTGTTATTAGACCCATCACGTCCGTGGAGTTTCGCTACCTAATTTAATTTGACCCTGTATATATACATGTAATTAAATTATATTTTACCTAACCTGCTAATTTAGGTGTATGTATGTCACATTTACGATTTCAGTTATGGTTATGATTTCAGTTTGTAAATTGCGTCTTGGGATTCTTTATTCTGTAATGTTGTGTATGTACACTTAAATAAATAAATAGTCATGGTGACATTTCCCAGCTACAGCCCAGAGCCTGGATTTGTGTCCGGTTGATAGCAAATGGCAATAGACACGCCCACTAATACATCGGACTTAAACATAAATGGCGAAATGTGGGCTTGCTACAGAAACATCTCTGCCTAACTAACTGTGATGTTAAATGTGTTATGTATAAATGGTCTTACCGGCTCGATCTCTTTGGTGATGACAGCGGCGACAGATGGGTTCAGACTAGCCAGGTTCTCGTCCAGCCACCTCTGGAACCGTACCAGGCAGTCGTGGAGGTGATGGTGCGAACTGTCCAGTTTGAACGCGCGCTTTATGCTCTGCAGCATCAGCAGAGGTCTGTCTGGAAACGTAATAAAAATACGAATGCTTTATTCTGAAAAAAATTGTAATAAAATAGTTAGATCGAGTCGATATTTACTTCTGCTATCCCAGAGAAGAAATGTCGAAACAAACTCAGGGGTCAGTCTCTTTTTAAAGTCGAGACCTTAAATATCAAAAATATTGTGTAATAAAATACAGGGTAGTTCCGGACTGGCCTTTTGATGATAGTACCAGAGGCAGTTTGAGTAAACCTGACCCAACAGAAGGTATGAAAGCATCAGCCAGTGAGCTCAACCTCATCTTTGTGAGCTCGACGACCCGACACAACAATACCACGAGTGGGAGCAAAACAAATACGCATTAAAGTTACCCAAACCGCCAAATTTGTAATGCGAATTTTATACTTGTAGTTATATAAAATACGAGGAGCTCGTGGCTAAGTAATAACAGCCGCACGAGTCGGTCCATCAGGTTAAGCTACGCTTGCCGGGGTCGGTCTGTGGATGGGTGACCATCTTTACATACCGAGACTCCTTCGTGCCTCGGAGAGCACATTAAGCCGTTGATCCCGGCTGTCATTCGTGAATCTTTGACAGTCGTTACGGGTCGTCAGAAGCCCGAAAGTCTTACAAACAGTCTTACCAAGGGGTACCGTATTACCCAGTTAATGGGTTGTGGAGGTCAGATAGGCAGTCGCTCCATGTAAAATACTGGTATTCAGCTGCATCCGGTTAGACTAGAGGCCGACCCCAACATAGTTGGGAAAAGGCTAGGCAGATTGATTGAGTTGTCTAAAATAAAAGTATAAAATTTGCATTATGTTAAAAGTTTAAACTAACAATTTATGAGGGATAAAAATGCTGATTTTGCATAATAATTATAATGTCGTTTAATTTTTTTTTTTTTTTGTTCCGGTATGGAAAATCCTCATGGATGTTCTCCACCCTGGGGCGGGCGGAGGGGTCTGTCAGACTCTTGCTGACTAAAAATCACCCCGGTGAACCCTTCTCACACTTGAACCGGATCATGGATAGGGATGAACGGCCGCTTAGGTTAGGGTAGAGGGCATAATGCTACCTAACCTACGCAGCCGCTAACATTGCACTTTAAATTTAGAAAAAGTTTTACTTTGTAGAGCTTCGTCTGTGCCACTCACAGGGCCCATCCACACTGCGATGCAATACGATATTTTTGGGATCACATGGCAAAAACAAATCCAGTATGAAAATACTGCATTTGTTTTTAGCCACATAAACAGTGGGATGGACTGTGTGATATTTATTTATTTAAAACATAAGTTAACAGTGCTTACGACCAAATCACTTATATTTTAGTAGCTGAAACTATAAATAGGAAAAAAAATACAACAAAAAAAACTTATACTAACTTACGATACTATTTACTTAGAAATAAATATAAATATTTACAACCAAGATGACTAGCAATAGAGAAGTATGGAAGAAAAAGACATGTTGCGCCGACCCCAAATAAATTGGAAGATGAAACAGTGGCATGTTGACGTGTGATCCTAAATTTTGACTGTAAAATATTGTTTTGGATTATAGCCAGTCAGCAAAGATAGCGATTTAAATGTTTAGAGTGCACATAACGTTCACTAGGTGGCAGCACTGAGACGTCAGGTCCAGGCACCTGTCAAGTGTCAATGCACCTATATATTTTTTTAATCGTGACTGAATGATGAACGAATGAATGAAACGAATGATGAACGTCATCATATATTTTATATTCATTGTCGAAATGGAAGATCTCTTGTCAAAGTAGCGCCACCTAGTGGCGTCAATTTTCATGAAAACCTTGATTGCAATTTGACATTGGCAGCATGTTTATTTCGCTGTAGTAATGGCGGTTCTTGTACTTGTTGTTCAAGTTCTGACGCGCTGTTGGACGTTCACCTATCTAGGCTAACATTTTTTTTTATTGTTATTAAACTAGGTTGTCTCCCACTGCCGGGCAAAAGCCTCTCCTTTTTCCTTCCAAACCTCTCTATTCTGTGCGATCTCTGGCTATGTTGGCCCCGCAAACATAATCAGATCGTCACACCACCTTGGTCGTGGTCTACCTCGACGGCGATGTCCTCCCTCAGCGCGCCCAGTGAGTGAAAATCTTTGCCTATACCTCATTCAATACTTTTAATGAACCTTACCTTTTCTAAAGTATATTTCGAAGGCCATTAAATATGTGTCTATCCTATCCGCGGCGAGCGTTCTTAGTGGTTGTAGGAACTTGATAGCTTGTTCTAGAGGATCCTCGGCCTGTAACATGTCAAAATAAATACATCAGTGTTGAATCTAGATTTGTGCCCAGTTCATAGCAATATGGTTGCTGATGGGACTGCCTAGATATTGCAGCGCCTCAGCGATGTTTGCTGACGCACAAGTGGATGGCTTCCATGCCGTAATCCGTAAGCGAGCGGCATCGTTGATGCGCAGGGTGAGGGACAGTTCCAACAGCTACCTGAGGGTAATTATGCATTTACTAACACTATATGGACACATTATTCTGAAATAAAGAAATTGAATTGAATATCCTCACTCCTTACCACTTGGAATCTAATTATAACTGGGTGTACTACACATCTCTGTCTCCGTAGGCGTACTCGCCGTCTCGGCCGCCGTAGGCCATTTAGTAGTAGCCGCCCGCCCGCACCGTTTTGCTGACTTTGCAGCGTAAGGCCGAATTTAGTCCATTATATGGGCCCCGGCAGGGTTATATTCAGGGGGGTGCATCTTTAGCTCCACCAAGTGAGCTCGAAAAAAATAGCACCCCGCCTCGAATGGAATAGGTTTACTTTTGTCTGCTACAATATTGCCAGCCGCAGGCGCAGGTTGGCTGAACCTAATATCGGGCCGCCCTAGGCCCGGGCCTCGTCGGCTTAGGGAGTCTTAAAGAAATAAAGGTGTGATGAAAACGCCCACAACCCACATCTAGCGAAATGTGGGTGTACCTATACTACCTACTATTCACCTTAGTCTACCGCTTAGAGACATATAGCCGTATGATTACGATTATGTAGACAAAAAAAAATAGCCTATTCAAATAATTTAAAATCCTTGTTTGGCTACCCATAGATATCTCAATAAACTATTACAAGTCATGCCTACAAAGTCACGACTCTTAGAACAAGCTACACGTCAATTCTTTAACAATACCACACTTCAGTGTCACTGGCAGATAAAACAGGTAGTGCTCAAATTATTTTTAGCTTTAGTACTGTTATAAACAAATTAATTGTGACATTCTAATCAATCAGTGACTTATTTGATACTTAACTTCCTCAGGAAGTAAGTTTAGGATGTGGAAACACAAACAATGGGTAGCCGTATTGTAAGAAATTGATTTGACTATAAACTTTATCAGATAAAATCAAATGCCAGCCATATCAAGGGCGTTGAGCAAATTATATTGACACACTAGTATGTGTTAAGCTAACAAAATATAATAAGTATCAAGGAATCAATTAATGATTAAGAAATAAAAAAAACCTAGACACAAAATTCGTAAAAAATAGACAAAAATAGTAGATTATGGGTTTTTTACATAATTATTCAAGGTCAAATTAAAGTAGCTAGCGAAATCTGCAGCCGTGACGGGTATCATATCAAAACACGATAAAATAAAAAATTAAATTTTGGAGGGTCAACGACCTCTGTATTCTTATTTGAAGTATGAGTTGAGAAAATCGGATTAATCGTGTTTAGATATCGATTACCTATTACGTCTGCGAAGTTTACAAAAAAAAAAACTGTTTTTATTTAAACTGATATTTCAAGTGACTACACTAACTGCGATCGCAGACCCCCACAAAAAAATCATCAAATTGACTTATTTTTCGTTTTATTATGTTTAGATATCGATACCCATCACGACTTCGAAGTTTCGCTAGCTAATTTAATTCGATCCTGTATACAGGGTGTCCCGTAATTAATAGGTAACATCTTAAGGAGTCATTGTACTCATCATTATGAACATCTTTTACTATAGGACCAAACATGAAATAGCGAAAAAAAAATCAACTGTTCCCTACATTTATTTTCGCATAACTCGTCAAACTGTAGGGAACTGCTGATTTTTTTTTCCTGATTTCAGGTTTGGTCCCATAGTAAAAGTTGTTCATAATGATGAGTACAATGAACCCGTAAGAGGTTATCCATTAATTACGGGACACCCTGTATACTGTATGACTTTTTTTACCGTCTCGAAAAAAATAGGGTATATTTGGTGAACGGAGTAGAAGCCTATGGCATACTTATATAGTTTTTTTTTTTTTTTTTTTAGTTTTTTTTTTTATTAAAAAAAATCAAAATTCAAATCGTAATGCAGGTTGCATATGATTTGAATTACGATATTTTTAAAGGATTTATTTTTTTTTTTTTTCAAAATTTATGTTTTAATTGTTTTAAAATGAAAAGTTTACTTACATCGAATTTGTAGTATTTATTGATACTTACTCGTAGATATTTTTTTCTGACTAAGCTATTAAAAAAAAAAAAAACTAGGCATGCCATACGCTTCTACTCCGTTCACCTAATATACCCTATTTCTTTCAAGACGGTAAAAAAAGTCATCCGGTAAAAGGTGCTCTAAAAATATTTGCCACGGCTTCAATGGGAGATAGTATTGTGTATATAGATTACAATAGTGAAGAAATTTCGTACCCCGAAATAGTTAAATCAATTTGAGCAAATAAAAGAATTAAATAAATATTTACTTTATTCTGCATATCGTGGTTCGCAAACTACGCGTTATGTATCGCTTTGTCAATGAAAACAATTGTTACATCTTTCTAACTGTTCTGTGAATGAACACTACGGGACGGTTTCATACAAATAAATGAATTCAAATTTATACGTAAGTACATTTTTTTATATGAAAAAACTTATGACATAAGATCAATAATTTATCTTCACTATTGTTATCTATATACACAATACTATCTCCCATTGCAGCCGTGGCAGATATTTTTATAGCAACTTGTATATTATGTTATTATAATGTCATGTAATATTTACCCTGGCCAGTTTGTCAGGTACCAGTTCGTCCAACTGCGGTGCTTCAGGGTCGCCCTGTTCCTGCTGCTGTCTCGCCTTGTGGTGCTGTTCGCGCTTCACCTACAGAACAACACCTCTTATACACACACCTTTTATTTCACGTATCAAACACTTACGAAGTAAAGAGTCGGATCAAAGGTACTTACTGATTTTTTTGAAGATTAAGTATAACATAGGTTTGTTAGGCATGTACTTACGTCGTAAGTACAAAAACTTTGGTTGTTTAAAATCATTATGTTATATGCCCCCACACGCCCCTCCACTAAAATTTCTATAAAAAAACATTTGAAAAGTGTACGCAACAATTAGTGGAGGGGCGTGCATTTTTAGACTGAAAGAATATCCACCTGCATATTATAATGATTTCAAACTAAACATTGTTTTTTTTTTATGACGCTACTAAGTAAATATCCAGGAAAAGGTACCCGTTCAGTAAACAAAGATCTCTCAGTTTATGTGTAGGTACAAGCCCCAATACACACAAATGGGTTGCCATATGTGGTAAAAAAAAGACACTGACCAGAGAGAAGAGGGATCCTACTGATCTGAATGAACAGTTCTTCTTTCCACTAAACAGAACATACTGCGATCATCAACCTTAGTTTCCGATAAAACAGGCACCCTTAGTAAAATGAACGTACCTGTACCTGAGCCTGTAACGCGCTTTCCTGTTCAGCTTTGCGCTTCGCCTTCCTCTGTTTATTTCTAAGCTTCTTCAACTCCGACGGCGCCAAGTTTTCTGTTGACAATGAAAAAGAAACCATGTTAGGAATTGCTTTACCATTTCTAGGTGTGTTTAGGCACAAAATATCCCCAAGCCACTCCACATTTGCTGAGGGTGGCCACCAGGGAAATTTCAAAGAGAGGAAATAAAAAAAAAATGTGTCTTATTACCCTCATTATACGGATTAACGATCGGATTGTTTTTATTGCGTTCTTACAAGACGAGCAAAAAGTGAGTCGCAAAAACTACGTTGCATTCGTTACAATACGAAACTGCGGTATGCGACAAACTTTACGCAAAATAATTCCTCGAAAGAAGAGCAAAACGAGTGTAAAGTAAAAATTCCTCCTGATTTTCGCCTCACCCTGATCAGCCAAGTCCCAGCTGTCTGAGCAGGATGAGGCCTACCTAGTTCATAAAATTATCTTGAAATAATATGTGTCGCCAGCAAAAAATGATCGGCCGTCACACATATGTATCTATTACCAACATAATTCTCGTAATAACGCATAATCAAATCGCGAGTCTAATACGAGTAATCGATAATGACCGTCGTATTTAAATTCATAATGACGGAGCATGCAACGCAAACATGGTCGATAAGTGTGAATTGTGCGAAGGTTTCCTTACAGAACTAATATTTAGTTTTGTCAAGCAATGCGTAAATGCGCTCCGTCACCGGGAGCATTCGCCTGTAATGTAGCAATCCAAGATGCCACTGTAAAGACTAGGGCTTTGCAAGTAGACTGAGCAGGCAGTCAACAGCTCGGTAGTGTATAGAGATAATTGGAAGAAGTAACACGGCAAGGTCGCAGGTAAGGTTACCTACATTACAGGCAAATGCTCCCGGTGCGGGAGTGCCTTAAAAAAGTAATTTTACCCTTATAGCAATTGTTGTGGTTTATCGGGCCTAGCAGTGAAAGGCTTACAGCTAATTGAGATTTATTTCTGTGCTCCAGAGACTGGAACCAAACTATGGGGAAGACTTTTGCCCAGGAGAAGGATAGTAAACAAAAAAATAACCCATATAATTGCAGTGCCTTGGTTAGGCTGATTGACATTGGTAATAATATGGATGGTTCCTAAGCCGACGTACGTACGGACGTAAAAATATCGCGACGGGATTTTATCGCGCACTGGATTTTCAACTCTCGGCGTTGAGCCGAGCTTCGAGAATCCAACCTAACAACAACAGAGTGCATCCCAGCGCGTCGAAGAAACACACTGTTGGATTTTCAACTCTCAGTGTTACGCAGAGCGTTGAAAATCCAGTGCACGAAAAAAATCGCCGCGTTAATTTTACGTCCATGCGAACGTCGGTTAACTAATAATATACATGACGGACCAAAAAAACATTTTTAGTCAACTTCCCTATTTTGACCGACCGTTAAGAGGTTGACTTCAATGAAATGTATGTGTCCAATGCCAAAGCACGGCTAAGAGCGTAGAGATAATAGCACGCACTCGCACAATACCGTATTAGGAAACGTAAAAGATGTTATCTATCTCAATGTTCACAGTTCCACATACCTACTGTAATTATCCCATTCTGCATACAAAGGGCAAAATCAGTGTCCAGGGCTTTCTGAACTACCGAGCTGTCGAACAAGATCGACTGATAACAGATAAGGGGTCGGCGTGTCGGCTGCGCGTGAGTGAATGCACGCAAGGGTCGCGGTCGTGCGCCCGCGCACACTACATATCATGTCACACTTTGTAATTATGTGGCTACCTATGTCGAATAGATACATTTGAATTGATTAGGTCTTGTATACTTCAACATTCCAACATTTTAATTTCATAATTAAATATTCCTGGCTTAGACGTATAAAAAGAGACAAAACGAACAAACGTCAAAATAAATTTTACATCGCTCGTTACTATGTAATACGTAAGTAATTCATTTCACATCGAACAAAGCTAAAAATGCAACGAAACATATTAATTTGCACCTTGAGAACATTATTAGTCTACTGAAAATCAAAGGACCAAATGTATGGAGCAGGGGTGCCTTATTTTTTCTTAGCGGCCATTAATTAAACTTTAAAAACAAGTAAAATATAACTAACATTACATTACTAACGATAAAAAGTCAGTGAAATCCGTAGATATGGGTAGTAGAGCAAAGTTACCATAACCTCAATGTTGGAGAAAAGTAACATAGCATTTATAGTTTTTTGAAAAAGCCTATCTCTAGTCTACGCCAGAAATCGAACTACATCTTTCTTGTAAAAAAAAGCATCCTAAATTTTAATATCGCTATTTTTTAAACAAAAAAAAAACGGGTTCGAATCATTATGTGATATCATTATGCATAGTTTTCGGGATAAGGGCGGATATTGTGAAATAAACACAATGGTGGTACAGCCGCTGACCATAGAGGCTTTACCGAGACAGTTTCGCAAGCATTGCCTCATGCGCGTGCACGGGCAGCGTATGAACGAGCGCGCCCGCAATTACAGGGTTGACATATTATTATGCCAAACTGAAATGGAATAAACAAATTGAAACTCAAACACACACACACTAACATACTCCCACGCACAATGAGCTTAAGGATAACAAACAATCTATGAAAAATTCTGAGTGTAGTACGTTTCGAATGTAATTGCCAACTCTTGCCATAAATTTATAGACATAACTATAATATAATTATCAAAATAATGTTATCCTAAAAAGTGATATGGTAGAAAGGAGGACTTTGCCCACGAGTGGGACGGGACAGGCTGTGATATTATTATGCATTTAACTTGCCTTGTTAGTTAGTATGTATGGGTCAAATCTTGCAAGCTGAATTAAAACCAATTCCTCTTATCTTACGGAGTTGAAATTTTACATGTTGATTCTGTTTCAAAGACAAAGCAATTTTATTATAAGCATTACCTGATCCTACACTCAGGATTGGCTTCAGACGAAGGAACTCTTTAACGACAGCAATAGTAATCGCGATTTATCACATCTACTAATGTGGATAAAAGGGTAACGTCGAGTTACACAAAACCACATTAGTTTAATGGAGACTGTAAATTCATGCCATCCCTTATATTATGTATCAAAAAGAAAGTGACAGCGTCAATTCAAAGTCTATTAAACTAATGCGGTTTTGTGCAACTCACCGTATGAGATACTGACTTCCAGGATACAAACATTCAATTTGAAAGTAAGTATCTTCGTTACAGATATACGTCAACGTTACGGTCAGCCCTACAATGGATTGTCAGCAAAGCCATGGTGATTACGTATCGATTGGTCGGCTCAACCGGGCAGGCTCGTGGCAACCCACCAATATTGCCACACAAAACTCACGCCTATATTATTTGAAAACAATCCACGATAATAATAGGTCTTTACCTATGAAATTGCCGTTTTGTATGAAAAAATTTAAACGAATTTTTTTCATGCATTTTTTATTTGTATTAATCGAAGTAATCACCCATGCAATCAATGCATCTTTGCCAACGCAGTGGCAGTTTATTGATGCCCTTCTTAAAGAAATCAGCTGGACGGGAGGCAACAAATTCTTCAAAGGCATTTTGTACTGCCTCTCGGGTATTGAATTTTTTTCCCGCCAAGAAGTTATCCAAATTCTGGAAAAAGTAGTAGTCTGTAGGCGCAAGGTCTGGTGAGTAGGGCAGATGACGGAGAGCTTCCAACCCCAGTTCTTGCAACTTGGAGACCGTCTGCTGTGCAGTATGAGGTCGCGCGTTGTCGTGCAGGAGCAGCGGAGACGAGCGATTGACCAATGCTGGTTGGAGATGTGCCAGCTTCTCCATCATTGTGTTCAGTTCTTCACAGTACACATCTGAAGTAATGCTCACCCCGTTTGGTAAGAAGCTGTGATGAATCACACCCGCGCTAGACCACCAAACAGTGACTATCACTTTTCTAGGGGTAAGTTTTCGTTTAGGGCATTGTTTAGGTGCTGAACCAGGATCCAACCAACTTGCTGAGCGCTTGCGGTTATCAAACAGAATCCATTTTTCATCGCAGGTAACAATGCGGTTCAAAATTCCTTCATTTGTGTGTCTGTTGAGCAGTGCAAGGCACGTCTCGACGCGTACTTCGCGCTGGCGATCATTGAGTTCGTGGGGCACCCATTTGTCAAGCTTTTTTACCTTGCCAATTTGACGCAAATGAACCAATATTATTTTGACGCTAACGTCGAAAGCTGCTGCTAATTCAGCCGTAGATTGTGTATCATCAGCTTCCACAGTCGCCTTTAATTCGTCATTGTCGACAAAAGTCTTCGGACGACCGCGAGGTTCATTTTTCAGGTCGAAATTTCCAGAACGGAAGCGAGCAAACCAATAACAAGTGGTGCGTTGGTTTGTAGTGTTAGCTCCGTAAACGTCGTTGATGTTGCGTGCCGCTTGTGCCGCGTTGCTGCCACGACGGTACTCATATTCCATAATTACTCGAATTTTTAACGTATCCATGATGACGAAAAAGATTGAAATGCGATGAAAATGTAACACTAATCAATAAACAAATGACTACTTTTGGAAAAAAAAATCCATGTTTTTAAAATAAAATTAATTTGAAATTAGAATTCTTAGCCAAACAAAAATTATTTTGATTTGAAATGGCCAGTACTGCAGAACGGCAATTTCATAGGTAAAGACCTAATAATTACGATACGATAATTATTTCCAAGCTAAAACATGATACAAACATAATTTCTGATCACTAGATTCGAATTTTCTTTTTTTTTTTTTCAAATATAATTTTTATTCCCCGTATGAAAGATAGATCTGACGATGGATATTTCATACCTTAAATATCAGTAGCTTTTGGATCTTATGCAAAGCTTGCCTTGAAGAAAGTTTGTTATCAGACTTACCTACTTAATGTAAGTTATACAGCAGAAACGAAAAGAAATTACTTAATATTTTTTTTTTTACAATACCACTTTAATCAGAAGACCAATTCCCGTAATTATAAACTTCAAAATCTAGTCGCAATCTCATCTCAGCGACAATCAATATCAAAAACTTGACAAAAATGTCGTTAAATTAGAGTTATTTTCCCATAATTAGTTAAGTAGTTTGTATTTTAGTTTTGTAGTCTCGATGAGGCTAGCTTAACTGTCGCCAATTTCAACTTTTATTTTTTTTTAAATTACCAAAATGTTGTTGTTGTTGTTTTGTTGTTATTGGCTGTGCCTCGTTTGGGACGAACGCTACCTCCATATTGTAATCTGAATCTTGAAATAAACGATTTTTACTTTACATTTGACAGATTGAAACTGAGATTAGAATGTTGACCCAATCCAAACTTTTCCAACGAATAAAAACGTAATCGTGCGAGCAAATATGCGCGAAATAGGGTGTACCTTACAAGAAATGTCGCTGCATCGTCTGCATACACATTGACCAACATCCCTATATCAGTTTTTGCAAGTGTTTTTCGTTTCCGTCCTCTATTTATGTAGGTAAGTAGAAAACAGTCGCGGTAAATAACGGTTGTGTTGGTTCGCCTGATATCCGGCGCACCTTGCCGCATTCCCAAACATTGCGGCTCTTTGCGGACAGACAAAACGAGGTCCGACAGCGCAAGTTGACGTGACATGCTCGAAAGTACTATGAAATAGATCAAATTATAGTGCTATAACGAGGGCATGGGCTAGGAATATGGCAATAATACCGCACTTGCTAATACAATTCTGTTTCTATGAAAACAATGCTCATCAGAATAATCCTCTTGCACTTATCAAAAATGGTCGGCGTAGCGTGGAATTAATAGGTGTGTTTTCTTTTATACATCTCCATACAAGATGGTCCAAATAGTGAAGTCCAAAAGAAAATTCTGAATTCCTCTTATCCAGGGATATCCTAAAATACACCCCATGATGCGATTTTTTGTAGTTTTCCAGTAATTTTTTAGTTTTCTGCCGGTGGAGCTTCAAAAATTCGTATCTTTTTTTTGTAGTGGGTATTTTTCAAATTTTTCACTGTAAAAAAGATATGAATTTTTGAAGCTCCACCGACAGAAAACTGTAAATAATTACAAAAACAAAAATAACTCGAAAACTACAAACAATCGCGGAACATACATGGGGTATTTTCGAATACCCCGAGGGGTACCGGTCATACCGAGGTATGAGGAATTCAGATTTCTCTTTTGCATGTCACTATTTGGACCATCCTGTATAAGCTGCCCCTCTCACTATTCAAATGCTTGACATATCATCATCTACACAACTCATATTATCTAGCCATCTATTCTGTAAAAATCTCACCGTGAAAACTCAGGTGAAGTGACCAGTCATTCCACTATTGACAGTTCACTTCACCTAAGTTTACACTGTAAGATTTTTACAGAACAGTCGGCTGTACATTGGTTTTCCTACCTCTTTCCTTCTATTTTGCACATTCAAGAATGAGTATTCGACCCTAATCATAAAAGTAGTACAAAGATTAAACAAGTCCATGGTTACTCGTTGGGCATAAGTTAACGGGGACAAACGTGATGGGTTAGCCAACAGTACTTTTGTATAGGCTTTCATCCTTATAGGTTAGGTTGCTACGTGGAAGAACGCCACGATATCTGACTGCCCAAAGACATCAAACCGAATTAATTGGTTTTATAAAACTGGTAATAAATTACAAATAGGTATAATTAAAATTTATCCTTAAGGGCATTACGGTAAATATCAGCTTTGAATTACGACTAGGCTGAAATATTATAGAGATATGAGTAAGAAAACGTATTGATTCTTTTTAGTTCAAGGAGTGATAACTTCTTGGCAAAGCTTGCAACAAACCATCCACTTCGCTCCTAAAAATCCTGTTACTACGTGATATACCTATCAGAGGCCAGCACATCAAGCTACCCCAATCTGTAAAATTTTCCCAATTGAATATGAACCTTATTCCCTTGTTGTAAAGTTGAAAATCTATCAAAGAAATTTGACAGATTGGGGTAGCTTGATGTGCCAGCACATCAAGCTACCCCAATCTGTCAAAAACTCTGTACTCGTAAAATCCAATAAAATTAAAACATATTGTTATTGTAGACAGATTTATTGCTGTTAGTTTTATTCAAAAGGAGTATGTAAGAATCGTAAGGGTTGATCCACATCTGTCAGCTCGGAACAGCATTTATGCCGTGTGTGCTATCGCGTGCTTCAGCGTAAGATCGCATGCCATAGCCGTTGAGTGTTGTCGAATACGATCATGCAATGCAATGGAAGCATGATATCGCGCTCGATAGCACTCGTCAGCACTCCAGCGCCTCTCAGCCATTTTGGCCGTGGTGTCAAGCGCATCGCCGATTCCACCGCGCGGTCTCTATCTTTATCGCTCTAGGAAATGATGATCCTAAGAGATATAAAAGGATAAAGCACGAAAAAAGGCGATTCCGTGCTGACAGATGTGGGTCAACCCTAAAGAGTGACGTTTCCTAGCTTGTGCCTGCCCCCATGAGAAAAAACCGGCCAATGCGTGTCGGACCAAGCACAATGAAGAGTTCCGTAGTTGGGATGAACTTATACCAAGAACAAACTTAACATTGTAGTTGAAAAACATGTTGTCCCTTACATTCTAACTGCAAATGTATATACGACAATATTGAAAGATTTTCCTTGTTATTTTAAGACCATAGACTTTTTATAGGTTTTCCTGTACTTAATCTGTATTCAAGTATAGAACTATTTTCTGTATTTGTTTTTTTTTTTTTTTAATTCTAGGCTCATTAGTTTCGGAGACAAGGGGGGAGGATGGTAA
The DNA here is from genome assembly GCA_946251885.1 of Cosmia pyralina. Taxonomy (NCBI): domain Eukaryota; kingdom Metazoa; phylum Arthropoda; class Insecta; order Lepidoptera; family Noctuidae; genus Cosmia; species Cosmia pyralina. The sequence continues at coordinate 13,814,371 of OX276342.1, read as the reverse complement.
ATTTTCGTCTATTTTCTTAAATAAAATGGTCTCACGGCACACAGCAATAGCATCCTGAAAGTCGTGGCTGAGGACCCGAGAGCTCCTGTACTGAGCCATCTCATGCGGAATCACTGTCCGCATGAAGTGTCTCGTAGGTACATGACTCATTAACTTGGTATTAATCATAAGTTTGTTACTAATCCCAGTGTATAAGTTGTATTTATGATGTTTACTAACAAAAATGGTACCTATGTTGTCCCAAATAAAAAGAATTTTGAATTTGGTACAGCTTTCAAAACTTAAAAAAATTCGTAATTGCCCCCCAAAAGTGACTTCCATATACAACATTTATTTATTTACGTTACACGTCCGTGTTGGGGCACAGAAGTTCATGTGTACCAAATTTTAACTTAATCGGTCCATTAGATTCGGTACAAATTAGCTGTGACAGACGGACGGACAAACAGACAGACACACGAGTGATCCTATAAGGGTTCCGTTTTATCCTTTTGAGGTACGGAACTCTAAAAAGGGGGAAGTTTATGTATGTATGTGTAGTTTTATACTATTACAAAATAAAACAGATAAGCCGATCAGCCCACGTAAAGAACTCGACACATAGCCGACGACAATATACTCAAGTGCCTATTTACGTAAGCATATTGTGCCTTAATACGTCTAGGACACGTCGCGAACACAAATTACTGCTCTAATTCACTAGAGGTTTCGTAAAAGTAATGAAACTGCGGCCGTGGGGGCCGAGCGACGAGGTCGGGGAGGTCATTTCTATAATTAAAATCTAACATAGGTATTTGTGAGTTGCAGCCTACAAAATGTGGGGGGTTAGGTTATTAAATCATGATTCCAGAACTAGGTGTCACTTTTTCAAAATAAGATCATGTAGGTATTGTATGAAATGATGACCTAAGTCATCATCTTCCTGCCCTTATCCCATATTACTTGGGGTCGGCGCAACACGTTTTCTTCTTCCATTCTCCCCTGTCAACCGTCACGCTATCATTCACTCCCTTCTCTTTCATATCATTCCTCACACAATCCATCCATCTTTTCTTTGGCCTTCCTCTGCCTCTCCATCCATCAACATGTATATTCATATCTCTTTTAGTCACATGCGTTTCGTCTCTCCTCATTACATGTCCATACCAAGACAAACGATGAGTTAATTTTGTAACACCTTATAGTTCCGTGCAAACAAAAATAATGACAGTTGATGGACACAGATAATGAATTAAAACTTAGCCAATCGCAGTAGCCAACATCAAGGCACTACATATGTTTAGGTTAATAATGTCTTTGAATGAAGTTAGGCAGGTACTTCGTATAATAATCATCAAACTTCACAACAGGTAAGTTCGTTTGATCACTTATTATCGGTACTTGCCTAATTTCTGTTAGAGCTAACAATATCGCAACAGCCACAAATTATAAAAGCAGCCCTGACGCAGGGCTCATGTCGCAACGACCGGACCTGTTCGTGCGACGGGCGTGCGCCGGCGCAGCCGGTCGACTTTACAAACTGGAGCACCATTTACAATGCTGAACTCAGGTGTTTTAAATTACTTAATGTTTTAATTCTCACGAATGTCGCATTTTTATGTGATGCCCTTTAAGGCCGTATACTATAGTGTTATTGCCCAGCGTTTCATTTTTGTGTGTAGAATTTTAGAGTAGAACTTGAAGAGATGATATTCGTAACGTTGGGGGCAAGTAGTGATAAATAATATTTAGAAAGCTTATGTTGTCAAGCTTATGTTGTGTGTGTTGGATCATTAAGTTCCCTTCAAAATGGTTGAGCTAAATGGTGCTGATCCATGCGTCATGTTCGTGAACGAGCGCCGTCAGTTGGGACTGGTCGTCTCTTAGCTGCCATGGCTTATTTGTAATTTTAATATTTAATTTAGTTGTTTTAGTTATTAGCTTTTTATTACGGACGATTTTTAACGTGCACGTCTTTCTACATTGTTCTCACATGTATATTTTCAACTTGAACGATGTAACCAATATTTTGTAAAAATATTATGATTTAAAAGAGTGTCCGTGGAGTTTCTTGCCCGTTCTTCTCCATAGGGATCTACTACGCTTTGGAATGGGCAACTAGCTTCATCTTTCTGACTGACCGACCCATTGACAATTCAAAAGTGCCTGTAATTGGTTTATTTGAAATAAATGCTTTGAGTTTGAGTTTGAAACTTCACGTCAACATATTTGATAGATTGTTGTAACTACCTACTTTAAGTAATTTATGAGATGAAACATGACATTTGTCACTTAGATTTTCTGCTCATACCAACTCAACTAGCTTCATCTTTTTGACTGACCGACCCATTGACAATTCAAAAGTGCCTGTAATTGGTTTATTTGAAATAAATTTTGGTTTATTTGAATTGCTTTGAGTTTGAGTTACCCTTGATCTGGCTTTCAATTTCCAGGTCCGTGAATGACAGACAATGCGAAGGCATTACACTGCAGAGCGATCCATGGAATTGAGAAATTATTTCTATGGCCCTTAGACACGTAGTCTTTTCCTACAGTACGTACTTAACTACTGTTACGTAGCTATTGCCGAAAACAGAAAATAAAAACATTCTTCATTGTTAAAACGTCGACCCTAAACTATTACTCAACTGTCCTACGATATTTATATAACAAACAATGTAATACGACATGTACACACACATCGATACAAAGAAAAAATAAATGATTTTGCTTTCAACAGATGAAATGTAACCGAAACGAGATCAATGATTGATCATCAGTGAACAGTTTAGCACCTGTCGAAACTCATCTGCTCGATTTTAAACATAATCATCATTCATTCTTCATTAATTAGGTACTTAATTCAAATTTATTTTTTAATAATAAGATTGTAGAAGAACAGATTGAACGGTGACCCCCAAACGAAGGATCGGGATTGAGAAACATCTGCCTAGCCTTTTCCCAACTTTGTTGGGGTCGGCTTCCAGTCTAACCGGATTCAGCTGAATACCAGTATTTTACATGGAGCGACTGCCTATCTGACCTCCACAACACAATTACTGGGTAATACGATACCCCTTGGTAAGACTGGTTGTCAGACTTTCGGGCTTCTGACGACCCGTAACGACTGTCAAAGATCCACGAACGACAGCCGGGACCAACGGCCTAACGTGCTTTCCGAGGCACGGAGGAGTCTCGGTCTGTAAAGATGGTCACCCATCCACGGACCGACCCCGGCAAGCGTAGCTTAACCTGATGGATCGACCCGTGCGGCTGTTATTACTTAGCCACGAGCTCCACATTGAGAAACTTAAATAGGTACTTTAAATCATTGGGGTTTATTTATACTTAAATGATGATGTCTGCTTGCAATGACTCCTATGAAATTAATCAGAACTATATTTAGATACCTGTGTGATCAATGCTCGGAGTTTCTTTGAAGGATAAAATCAGGAATACAGTTATCCAGAAAAGAACCGGAATAACCGACATAGCTAGCAGAGTAAGTAAACTGAAGTGGCAGTGGGCTGATTATGTTTGTCAAAGGACCGATGACCGGTGGAGCAGACGAGTCCTGGAGTAGAGACCTCGTATCGGCAAGCGTAGTGTTGGACGCCTCCAGGTAGGTGAACCGACGATCTGAAGGTGGCTGGGACAGACTGGATGCAGAAGGCGGAGGACAGGGTGTTGTGGCGCAGCCTGAGAGAGGCCTATGTCCAGCAGTGGACTACGATAGGCTGAGTTGATTGATTGTGATCTTTTAATTCTATTCTGGTAGTAGCAATACTGCCAGAATACACTCGTATTAGGAAACTAGCTTTTGCCAGCGGCTTCGTCCCCGTGGAGTCGGAAATTATCCCACGGGAAACGTACATTATTTGGGAATAAAAAGTAGCCTATGTATTCCAGACTATTATCTATTTCTGCGCCAAATTTCATTAAGATCCGTTCAGCCGTTCTGTCGTGATTGAGTAACAAACATCCATCCATCCAAACTTTCGCATTTTTATTAGTAATAAGAAGATATATCTAATAGCTCAAAAAAAAACCGACTATCCACTTAGTCTATTTAGAAAAGTACCAATTAAGCTTTGACTCACAAAAAGAAAAAAAAGCAGAATTATCTTGATTTGTTTGGGAACACAAAACTAATGAAACTTCACAAAAAGCATTATTTTATGAATTTTTAATCAACCCCAATCGACACAGCCTTGGAGTAAAATGGAAGATTTGGACAATTATAAAATATCCGATTCGTTATAATAATCGAGACTAAATAAATGACATTTTCTTTAATGCTCATAGAACATAGCGACACCGATTAAAAAACGGAAAAATAAAGATAACATCATTAAGTTCCATCAAAAAAGCAGCACCTACTAACAAATCTATTATTTATGAACAAGACTACCACGTTGGCGCCACCCAGCCATATTTGGGTGACCACAAACGACCACCAGCTTCTTGATGGCAGTTTAAAACTATTGTAAATTCGTAATAAATGTTAAAACTTCCTTAGAAATGGGCATGAAGACAAGTTGGTCTTTATGCCGAAGTCGTAAATTCAAATTAAGGCAAATGGTTAGTTTTATTGTTTTCTAACAACGCAGCAAATCGAAGTCGACGTATAATATGTTTAATTATGCATTTTGTTCTGTAGATTAACCAGAACTTCAAGCTCTGGTTTCGACTTTATGTTAAACATATGAGAATTAAGGCAGATTTACACAGAAGGTCAGGCAGGGGGCTTACTATGAGCTCTTATAGCAGGGCACAAGTTGAACGGTTCCAGTGTGAGAGAGAGAGACGGAGCTATAGACGACCTATAGCACCATCCTTTTTTCTCATTTTTTCACGTCATAGTACGGTCCCTGTAGCTGACTCCAAACTCGAACCAAGGATGTACATAAAATTGATTTGAAGTCAATAGTACGATTACTGACGTGCTACTGACTGCATGTAAACAGTGAGAGTCAGTTCTCGGCGCCAGCTCTTAATTCCTTTGGAGTCAGCTACTGACACTGTGTAAAGGTAAGCGTCCACTGGTCCGCGCCGAACGCAATGCACATACGGCACGCAACGGATTTCGATTTGCTTTGTATGAATTCATAGCACTGCGTCCATTACCGGCACCGCCCGCATTACCAAAATTCGTTGCGTGCGTTGCGTTCGGCGCGGACCAGTGGACGCTCAGCTTAAATCAGCCTTTAGATGTTTTATTGCTTTGTTTGTTTTATACCTGTGATTTAGTTACTGTGCTCAAACGCAGCAGTGGGAAAGGAAGACCATTAATTGTATCAAACTAGACAAAAAAAAAAAATTATGCCGTCCAAATGAAAGCAATTACTATAGAATGTAGGTATAGCCAGCGGGGTGCCACATCGGAATATTTGTACTTGCAACACCGTATCTAGAATACTTGAAGACATATCTCGCTAATTCACGTCTGGCGGCAAAAATAAATAGTCTAGATACGCGCAGCATGTAATAGCCAGGTAATTTTCTCACCCGAGAGACCTTTAAATGATCAAATTATCATTATAAACACACTTGGCGAGTTAGTAATAAATGCACCTGTCACGAACGTAGGATTTTTGCTAAAAAGTAAAATAGTATACAGGGTGGAATTTTCAAAGCGTACCTGGAAGGAAAGTACTCTAAATACTGGAGATAACATTCTTTTATTTTTAAAAAGAAACAAATCTACATTCAATGATTTTCGAAAATTCGCTTGCCACACTCGGGAATCGAACCGAAATCCGAAAATCCAAAAAAAATAACATCCTGTACTTTTATGGCATCAATCGATAGGATCAATCATAACGATCAAATCTCTCTAACAAACATGATACATTAAATGAAAGGAAAACCATGAAATCTAAACTTATTTTAATTCAACGGAAAAAAAGGGTAAGTAAACCAATTAGTTGATCGAAATGAGCTCCATTTTGTTGGAATCACGAATTTATTCATTTCCACTTTTAATAAAAACAGCAAATTGCAATTTTCTTATCTAAATAGTTCTTCGTCATTTTTATAAATAAATGACGTCATTCATTTGACGACATTCATCTAAAGTGAATCAATTCTAAAGAATAGTTCTACTGGTAAAATTAGAAGTCAATGTATTTAAAGAACTAACTAACGAATTTCTTGGGCCATGCGCCCTATGGGATTTCCCATCGGCAAAAATAACGAACTCCATACAAACTTCCATCCTATATTACACCCCTTTAGGGGATGAATTTTCTAAAATACTTCCTTAGTGCTAACTACTAATCTCTCGCCGGAACGCCCTTACCGATCTGCTCCGACTTTCGGTACCTCGGGTCGCTTGTCCAAGGGGATGCCGAAGTAGACCGAGACGTAACGCACCGCCATCAACTCAGATACTCTCTCAGACGGATGAAAAAAGATTGCATGCAGCGGAGATGAGAATTTCGAGATGAATGCGTGGAGTGACGAGAATAGATAAAGTAAGAAATTAGTATATAAGAGGAAGTTTGAAAGTGGCACCACTGACAGAAAAGTTGAAAGGAAATCTTTTGGCCTGGTCTGGGCATGTGATGAGGAGGGACGAAACGCATGTGACTAAAAGACTGATGAATATACATGTTAATGGATGGAGAGGGAGAGGAAGGCCAAAGAAAAGATGGATGGATTGTGTGAGGAATTACATGAAAGAGAAGGGTGTGAATGATAGCGTGACGGTTGACAGGGGAGAATGGAAGAAGAAAACGTGTTGCGCCGACCCCAAGTAATATGGGATAAGGGCAGGAAGAAGATGATGACTTCCTTAGTGCTAACCTTTGTATATTCCTGAACTCTTGTGCAAAATCGCATGTTTCTAGACCAATCGGTTTAGGCTGTACGTGGTCTGTCAGTGAATGAATGAATGAATTTAGGAGATGTTTGAAAAGACTTACATTTAAAACACTGAGGAGCATCTCACTAAGGTAAAAATAGAAATCTATGACTTATACAAAAGCAATGTGAAGTTAAGAGCAGTACCTGTAGTTGACGCACAATCACAGCGGGACACATGGGGCTGGCATTGAGAGGCACACGGAAACCTCGTGACAAATTCACCTATAATTGCAACTTGCAACATGCTGCCGAGTGCCGAGGTGAGCCAGTCGTGCATCCGTATCCGATATCATACATAATATTTATGTAAACGTTAATTGAATGATTTCTACGATCTCCGAGTTTATTAAATACTTGTGTAATAGATATTGCTTGAATTGGTTGACAATATTATTCTCACACGTACCTATATTGGTTTCATTAATTTGGTTGTCAGTGTTTCTATGCCAATGATGGAGATCTCTGGTAAAGACAAAGCATGTTTGCGACATTTTATGCAGATAAAAGGTGCTTGTATAAAGAAGCGGGTTTCGGGACCGACCCCACAGATCGCTGCAGGAAGATCTTCTGTTAACACGGGACTATATCACCCGCATCGATCGGTACTGACTTCTCGTTACCGGGAACCCGCTTCTTTATGACAGCAACCGTAGTTATTAGACCCATATGCCGCGTCGCTATATACGTTTTTAGGCTTCTTCTTCTAGTCTTTGTCCATTATATGCACCATGCGTCTCCAAGAAAGATTCCTAACGCCTGACTACGTAGCCCTGGCCTTTGTTGGAAGACGCGGCGACCTCTAAGGGCTTCTTGAGGGTTATTAAGCTATATGGCGAGGAAAGCTTATTTGAGAAAGGCATAATATTATTAAGAGACCCCACACTATACATAGTTTTGCCGCGATATACTTACGTCATTTTCAAGATAACTTGCATCTTAAATCAATGTTGTTTCCCAACTTCCACGTGGATGGCACAGCTGCCACAGCTCTTCATTCAATAACTCTATGGTCCCGGATGATGACACAGACATAGAGATTACTTTCATTTGGAAAGTGCAAGTTCAAGTCCCATTGAAACCTAACCGGATCAATATTTTTATCTTGACTTGAATTCCATGGAAAGGAAATAACAGATATGGCTTGTCTAGGTTACTTTCATTCAGTAGTTAATGAATGTTTCGTATCGCGTGGCCTTAACATGTGAGAGACAAAGATATGTCAGACCCGTTTTTTTAAAACCGCCTATGAAAATAAATGTCGGTCAATCAATTCGTTGACTTCATATTAGTTAAAAGTCTGAAAATAACGTATGATAGATCAAGTGATTACGCAAGGAACATTTCGGACAAGGAGCACATTCACCTGAATCTGAATATTTGTCATTGCTTAGTTTCTAATTTACACTTTGTACCTATTTAATTGTAGGTACTATAGTTAATTTTACTCTAGGTACCATCGGCAAACTACACTGTTGATTGTACATCGTTGATTATATATAATTAATGTCATATAATATTGTAAAACATTAAAAGTCAAAGTCAAGTCATTTATTTCAAATACGCACATAAATAAACAACAATGACAACAACATAAATTGTATGGATCATGATATCTGAAATAGTTTTGAACCTCAAAATTTACAAAAAAAAAAAATATTCTTTCATATGGAGAAAACGAAAACACGAAAATTGACTTACTCTTTTTAAATGTTTTACAATATAATGTACACATTAATAATTATTAATTAAGTATAAATAAATAAATAAATAAATATATGTAAAGACGATGCACCTATAATAAAATTACTATACCATAATAGGTAAAAATAATTAAAATATCAGCCAAGTGCGTGTCGGTGTCGGACCACGCACAATAAAGGGTTCCGTAGTTGGGATGAATTTATCCCACGAACAAACTTAACATTGTAGTTTAAGAACATGTTCTCCCATACATTCCAACTGTAAATGTAAGTTTGTATTCACAATATTGAGAGGTTTACCATGTACATATATTTTAAGACCACTGACTTCTTATAGGTTTTTCTGTAATCTACAGGTAAAGAACTATGTTCTGTATTTTTTTTTTTTTTAATTTTAGTCAGTAGTTTCGGATATAAGGGGGGAAATGGTAAATTTTCGTCTATTTTCTTAAATAACTTTAAAACAATTTATTCTAAAATTTTAAAAAAATATATATTTGAGACCCTCATTATAAGCCCTTTCATTTGATATGTCACGCGGTACAATTTGAAAAACTTTTTTTTTTAATTTTCTTATTTCCCCCCAAAATTGATCCCCATATTCAAAATTCATTTATTTACTTTACCCGTCCGTGTTTGGGTCACAGAAATTCTTGTGTACCAAATTGCAACTTAATCGGTCCATTAGATTCGGAGCATATTGGCTGTGACAGACGGACAGACCTCTGTCTGTCCGTCTGACAGACGGACAGACAGAGGTCTGTCCGTCTGTCACAGCCACGAGTGATCCTATAAGAGTTCAATTTTTTCCTTTTGAGGTACCCTAAAAATGAAGCAATAGTAGATAAATTATTTAAGTGAAAGTACATTGTAAAAGTATACGCTTTTCCTAAAATGTTAACAATTTAAGTACTAAGTCAGTGTGCGAGTTTAAATTACCTAATCACAGACATCCGTAACTACCTTATGGAAGGCACCAAGAATAAATTCTACTTACCTACTTGTAAATTCTGAAGTAAATTATTAGCCTACTTGAAATAAATTATTTGACTTTAATAACAAGAATAACGCATGATGACGAAATTCAAAAAAGCTTTTTTACAAAAAAAACTACATAGTGAAAAATAACTTTAATTCCGGAAATCGGTGTCTTTGTATCTGCATTTTAGTTTTTTGCCACCGACTTCCGAAATTAAAGTTATTTTTCACTTTGTAGTTTTATTTTTGGAAGTCATCGGTTCCACTTCACTAACTGTGGTGCTTTCCGAGAGCAAATGCACGAGTTACTATAAAAAATACCCAAATCTCTATAGATATGCCTATAAAATTTGAGGGTTTCCCTCGATTTCCATAGGATCGAGACCATACCCTTTCAAATAAAAAAAGAATTTTCAAAATCGGTCCACAATTGTAGACCGACGCGACCAATTAAGAACTTCCTCCTTTTTTGAAGTCGGTTAAAAGGGAGTCTACATTTTTAGCATTCCTCAGATTTAATAATGTAAATACAAGTTATCAGCGTCCCACTGGCACCGCAGAAAGATACATAATGCGTGAAGTAATTAATTATGTATTGTTACTCATAGTAAAGAACACATTTAGCGGGCATTGTATTCAAATACACATCGCTATTCGTGTCATAATTATGACGCCCTATATACTGGTGTTTATTATAAGTAGTGAAAATATTAATCCTCTTATTCATAAAAAAAAAAAAAAAAATACTAAAACGTTTTATAAAACTATTTTTGTTAAAAGCTGTTTTGTCAATTTCTTTCGAATTATGATTAAGTTTGAAAGAAGAACTTGTCAAAAATTTTGGTAAGTTACGAGGTATTTTTGACAGATAACGCGAACGCTCTTAAAAATACGGGGATTCCCCTATAGTTTAATTAAATATAATCAACAACCAGAAAAAATAGTAGAATCTGCAACATAAACGCTTTTAAAGTAAGTAGCCATTATAAGTTCTAAACGTTTCACTTTAGTTTTCCTGTTGGCATAGCTCCAATATAAAAGACGATACTAAATTGAAAGACTGGGTTCTTAGAACGGCTATTGAATTGCCTCTATCAATTGCTTTCAATTGAACTGAAAGGAGTTAAGGATAATTTCTTTTCTAACGACATAATGGCTTTTACGGAGAACCCAAGCAAGCTTGAAGTAGGAATTTAAATTGGACTGGTTTATAGTACAGGAGTAGGCTTTTTAGGATACCTGATGATACCTACGCCAGTTTTTTTTTTTTTTACTTGCCTGTTATCTAGGATGGAATCACCAACCAGGTCGTATTATAAACCTCCGTTACGTTATCTCCGCCAACTGCTAGGTAGGATCCGTTTTGTTTAAACCGCAACCATAAAACTAGTCCAAATTCAGAACAAGTGACACTATTTGGAATTCCCAAAAATACTATCTAACGAAACTAGTTTTCCAAAAAAAATAAAAAATGGCAATGAAATAAATAACGAGCACAACATCATTTTACCCCATACCTAAAAACGCTCTTAATTTTTTAAACACCATTTTTCTGAAAACCTATTATTTTAGAGGCGACGAAAAAAGTTAGCCAAATGCATTTAAATCAAAAGTATAATATTTAGTTATGATGATGAAATCAAGCAAACAACCGCGCGTGGTTTGCCTAATGCTGCGCATACGCACGGTAGCCATTACTTACGGATAACTGTGAGAAAATATGTAACAGCTTACAAGACAGCCAAGGGAATCCTTATCCATTGAACTTATATAATAATTGTGTAAACTTTGTTAGAAGACCTCATTTTGGTGTAGAAGAGTCAAGTTTTTCATATAACATAAAGCTTCAATATGCTGATATTGTTCTCAAACAGTATAGGTACCTATTCATTACTTTACCATAGGTATGAAGACACCATTTAAATTTTTCCATCCCATTATAAAAATTTACGTGATTCTAACGTGAGCTGCCTATACCAAATGAAAAAAAAATCACGTATAACGGCCCACTAATCACGGAGAAATCGGTGTACATACATGAAAAAAAAGCGGCCAAGTGCGAGTCGGACTCGCCCATGAAGGGTTCCGTAGCAGCAAGTAACATAATATAAAAGTTCTTGTAGTTCGTTGTAACTTTGATCGATGTTGTAATAATAGTGTATTTTTTTTTTAATTAAGCTATTGATAAGTAAACATTATAATTAGGTACCTAAATGATGGGATTAAGCTAAATTGTGGTTTATATATTTTCATATATATTTTTTAGTTTTATCATTCTCTTATTTTAGAAGTTACAGGGGGGGGGACACATTTTACCACTTTGGAAGTGTCTCTCGCGCCAACTATTCAGTTTAGAAAAAAATTATATTAGAAACCTCAATATCATTTTTGAAGACCTATCCATGGATACCCCACACGTATGGGTTTGATGAAAAAAAATTTTCGAGTTTCTGTTCACATCTACTTACCAAGTTTCAACAGTACTTATAGTTTTTATAGAATAGAATAGAATAGAATAGAATAGAATACTCTTTATTATGCACACCATTTAAATTACTGGTTACAATTTTACAATGTTGAAATTTTACATACGAGTGACACAATGGGCGGTCTTATCGCTAAAAGCGAAGGGAAAAAGGTATAGGTTCGGAAAAAGGTGGCTGTGACATATGGACTTTACGGACAGACAGACAAACATGACGAATCCATAAGGGTTCCGTTTTTTTGGCACTCAGCTACGGAACCCTAAAAATACCCCCTGAAAGCACAACCGCCTCCTTTTTTGAAGCCGGTAAAAAGGAAACCGGTGTCAAAAGAGCACACCTCATTCAATATGAATAAGATCGCAACTTATTAGACAGCATTTCTTTGTGTAAAGTTGACAGCTGAATACAACTCGCTGATAACTAACTGAATACTTCAAGTACCAATATAAATTTTCAATTTATAACTGTGGGAATTTACAACTGCAAATGTTAACCCATAACAGGTATTATTGAAACTGGCGTTGCAAGTGGTCCAGTTTTCGGTATACGCGACTATTTGAACCATAAACCGGCATTGTTGGTGTTCCGCGTCGGCGCGGTACACTTTACAACGGCCCTACTAAACGAAATATAAATCAGATAAAGCTTGAATTGCACTTGCGCAGACGCAAATTACTTTTGTTCAACCCAGGATAAACGGAAACTTTGTTTGGTAGCGAATGTAGCGATTTCAAAATGGAGGCGTTGTTCCTTTGTTATGTACCAATTCTAGCGATGAATGATTTTATATTTTTTTATACTAACAGCAAATACGAGTATTTATAGCTTAAATATACCTTTGTCAAACAGAGCCAATAAGTGCTGCAAATGCTCTTAGTAAGGTTTTGTAGAAGTAAATATACTGTTTATGTACATTAGGTACAGTCAGCAACAAAAGTGGATTAACACTTGCAGTTTTTTTTGGAACGAAGTTCCTTATCGCGCGTTGTGAAAGGGGGCTAGACGGAAAAAATTCTCACGAAAAGTTGTAACGACACTTTTTGCTATAGTAAGCTATTGTAAGCTGTGCGACTTGCGCATGTTTCTCTATCTGTCTCTCTCTCTCTCTTATAGAAAGATTAAATTTATATTACATTATATTTGTTAATAATAAAAAAAATATTATTATAACTTAAAAAAAAAAAATATTAATTCCTTCACTAATTAATCGAAAGGAACTTCGTTCCATCCGGGTGTCCCTTGACACCTCTCAACTTTTTCTTAATTATTAAGCGAAATATTTAATTCAAATCGGAACAGAAGTACTTAAAATTTTAAGAACATTACTCTTTTATTATTAGGTTACCTATGAAATTGCCGTTCTGCAGTACTGGCCATTTCAAATCAAAATAATTTTTGTTTGGCTAAGAATTCTAATTTCAAATTAATTTTATTTTAAAAGCATGGATTTTTTTTCCCAAAGTAGTCATTTGTTTATTGATTAGTGTTACATTTTCATCGCATTTCAATCTTTTTCGTCATCATGGATACGTTAAAAATTCGAGTAATTATGGAATATGAGTACCGTCGTGGCAGCAACGCGGCACAAGCGGCACGCAACATCAACGACGTTTACGGAGCTAACACTACAAACCAACGCACCACTTGTTATTGGTTTGCTCGCTTCCGTTCTGGAAATTTCGACCTGAAAAATGAACCTCGCGGTCGTCCGAAGACTTTGGTCGACAATGACGAATTAAAGGCGATTGTGGAAGCTGATGATACACAATCTACGGCTGAATTAGCAGCAGCTTTCGACGTTAGCGTCAAAACAATATTGGTCCATTTGCGTCAAATTGGCAAGGAAAAAAAGCTTGACAAATGGGTGCCCCACGAACTCAATTATCGCCAGCGCCAGCGCGAAGTACGCGTCGAGACGTGCCTTGCACTGCTCAACAGACACACAAATGAAGGAATTTTGAACCGCATTGTTACCTGCGATGAAAAATGGATTCTGTTTGATAACCGCAAGCGCTCAGCAAGTTGGTTGGATCCTGGTTCAGCACCTAAACAATGCCCTAAACGAAAACTTACCCCTAGAAAAGTGATGGTCACTGTCTGGTGGTCTAGCGCCGGTGTGATTCATCACAGCTTCTTACCAAACGGGGTGAGCATTACTTCAGATGAGTACTGTGAAGAACTGAACACAATGATGGAGAAGCTGGTACATCTCCAACCAGCATTGGTCAATCGCTCGTCTCCGCTGCTCCTGCACGACAACGCGCGACCTCATACTGCACAGCAGACGGTCTCCAAGTTGCAAGAACTGGGGTTGGAAACTCTCCGTCATCCGCCCTACTCACCAGACCTTGCGCCTACAGACTACTACTTTTTCCAGAATTTGGATAACTTCTTGGCGGGAAAAAAATTCAATACCCGAGAGGCAGTACAAAATGCCTTTGAAGAATTTGTTGCCTCCCGTCCAACTGATTTCTTTAAGAAGGGCATCAATAAACTGCCACTGCGTTGGCAAAGATGCATTGATTGCATGGGTGATTACTTCGATTAATACAAATAAAAAATGCATGAAAAAAATTCGTTTAAATTTTTTCATACAAAACGGCAATTTCATAGGTAAAGACCTATTATTTACAGTTAAACGAAAAAAAAAGCAATTTATTAAATAATTTTGTGTTAATTTAGATGATGTCAAATAGTAGCAGTCTTAACCGACTTCTGTTGCTGACTGTACAACACCATGTTAAATCAATAATTTAAATTTGCCGCGATATTCAAATAGTGCCTTAAACGTAGTTATTTCACAAAATAGGTAATAGAATATAAACACGCTTACATTAGAGTAATCACCATTATGATGTCCATTCTCTCAATTTCTGGCCTGTACCTATTTCTCGTATAAAATTATAACATTCCAACGCTAAAAACAGATTTCTTTAAGTCCAAGGTTACAAAATGTTAATGTAACGTCAACTTCCTTATGCACCCAAACACTTTACATGACCCCGCCTAGGCGTGATGACTCACGCTTTTTGAGACTAATCTAAATATTTGACAAACGCTCACTTCTCTGAAATGATTAAAATTACTAAGGATCCTACTACTCGTACAAACGTGATCTCACTTAAACGCGTGATCCCAATATGCAGGTGCACAAAGCCTGCATACTGGATAAGATCCGAAATGAAGTTAATGATATGGTTTGCAGAGTTAGCAAGCTGGTGGCTAAGTAATAACAGCCACACTGGCCGATCCATCAGGTTAAGCTACGCTTGCCG
Organism: Cosmia pyralina; assembly: GCA_946251885.1. Taxonomy (NCBI): domain Eukaryota; kingdom Metazoa; phylum Arthropoda; class Insecta; order Lepidoptera; family Noctuidae; genus Cosmia; species Cosmia pyralina. The sequence goes on along the minus strand of OX276342.1, from coordinate 13,799,086 downwards.
GGGTCGGTCCGTGGATGGGTGGCCATCTTTACATACCGAGACTCCTCCGTGCCTCGGAAAGCACGTTAAGCCGTTGGTCCCGGCTGTCATTTGTGAATCTTTGACAGTCGTTACTGGTCGTTAGAAGCCCGAAAGTCTGACAACCAGTCTTACCAAGGGGTACCGTATTACCCAGTTAATGGGTTGAGGAGGTCAGATAGGCAGTCGCTCCATGTAAAATACTGGTATTCAGCTGCATCCGGTTAGATTGGAAGCCGACCCCAACATAGTTGGGAAAAGGCTAGGCAGATGACGATGAGTTAGCAAGCTGAAGTGGGCCGGTTATTTCTGTCAGAGGACCGATAACCGTTGGCGGTTGGCGCTGACGAGTCCTCGAGTTGAGACCGCGTACGTACCAGCAAGCGTAGCGTGGAATGACCCGAAAATGGCAGTTGGATCAGACTACGAGAAAAGCGAAAGACCAGATATTGTGTCGAGAGGCCTAACGTCTACCAGTGGGCTGTTATAAGCTAATTAGATCATGCCCACAATCCTACATTTACGATACCCACAACGCTGCTCTTGATCGGGAATCGAAACACACTGCAATATCTTTGACTAGCTTTTGCCAGCGGCTTTGCCCGCGTGGATATCAGAAAATATATTACGGAAACGTACTACCGGGAATTCCTTCCTTAATCCTTGTCTACATTATAAAGGGAAGCTCTTTGCAAAATTTCAGCTTTCTAGGTCCAAGGGTTTGGGCTGGGCGTTGATGAGTCAGTCAGTCAGTCAGTCGGGACTTCTCTTTTTATTTATATAGATGACTGGTGTCAAAAAACTTTTGAACTGTGTCGTGACAGCGCGAAGGGCGGCTGTTACTATAAAAACTTACGTCAATTACACACCTGGCAGCAGTTGGGCACCGCCCTGTGAACTTATTGGTAACAACATAAATTCTACCGTACAGACTTATCTGGTACAATAAATCTAATAATACGTGGTCGGCTGTGTAATCAAAGGTCATTATTTGAAATAATTCAGGATCAAAAGCTTATTTCGATTCAATCTTATTATGAAACGGAAATTTAATCTAAGTTTAACAACATTCGTTTTTACTGATTCAATATCCAGAATTGTGGGTTATTTTAGTATGTAAACCTGACTTAATTCTCACTTAAATATGTATGGCACATTACGAGCACGTCCCAAAAAAACCACAGTGAACCACGATCAGACGTCACGTATCGGTCAAACATCACGATTAGCAGCTACCTAATCCGTACACATCCGTTACGCATCAAATTCACAACAGAGGATCGTAACTTTACTACGTAAACATTACTGAGAAAAACCCACTCGATTCCTGGGCGTGACGATCAAAGCACGGCGCACTTGGCATGACCAAATACGTGTAGCTGGTGCCTAATGTAGGCACGTACGAATTGCATGCGTAGGAGCACGTACGTGCTGTGCATCAGGACGAGTCACAGCGACTCGTCAATTGATCGTAGAGGTGACGTAGACACGGGGAAACGTTAACCTTTGTGCCTAAACTGTGCATCACCGTAAACGTCTGTGGATATGCCAAACGATGGTACGATGTCAAGGCAAAACCCAATCAAACTGTGCAGTCAAGTCGTCAACAGCTACTTATATAAAGGACACATCCCACAACACAATGCTGCATGGTGTCAAACACCCAAATACTTTGAACTTGACGTAATTTGGTTTAATGACGAAACCAAAGTAATTATAACACCACGACTCATTGCCGAGCACACAGACCGCAATGACATCATTCCCAAGCTCTAAAGCTGTCACAGAAACGTCACGGCATACCTAAATGATGAGCGACTGTCAAACCAAGCATACAGACTAGTAAGCACACAATCACACTGACTCATGGCGATTAATACAATTTCATAAACGAAGGAATATTCTTAGGCGCTGACCGCAGATGACTAAACGTATAGCTGTGTCCGAGTATTATGATGACTACAGATAATCGGGCAACATATAAAATCGTGACGAAGGGCCGCCGACCCCGGACGCTAATTTGTGAATGAAAGAGTTATTTTCATCCGGTTGTAGATATTTCGCAGAATAATACTAACACTACAAAAACACTACGCTATGATGATCTAAATTCTAGGAACTAAAGCAGATTAATTGTGATTAACTTCTTCAATAAACACCATAACACCATATATGTATCGTTTGCATCTGCATTTAGATTGGAACTAAACAAATTAGCATCAATTGTCATACTTGATCACCTTATATGGTCCAGGACACTAATTTTTACATCATCCAATTACTTCTAGTGAATGATGATGAAGTTGTAGCAGTATATGACAGCACAATGATGACAAATTGTATTGACAAGGTCAAGCCAAGCACGTGCAAGTTGGATAGCATCACTTATTCAAGACATTGGACTATAAATTGTGCATTTGCTAGTGAAACTATAAGGACCAACAATAAAGTGCAAAATGGCCCGCAAAAGCTGTACGCGGATCAAATTATATGACTGCACGTCGATATATTGTCAACCCGGAATCTCCGATGCATCTCATCAATATTAACATTGTTGGACGACTTAATATCGATTCGAGGAATCTGATACTTAATTGTATGTGTTAAGAATAACACATTATTGCTGACGACTGTTATTACATGAAGTTCTAACTACAGAGATCTGTGGGAATTAATAAATCTCTGGTGACAAGGCCGAAGCTAAGTTTATTGTTAAAAACATTGAAATGATAATGGGTTTTCCGATGTAATCACTCATTTGCATGAACTGCGAGTTTATTATACGAAGAAAATGTAAAAAGTTGGAAAAACCTGACTGTTAACTATTGTATTGTTGTGCCCCTTCGTTCATTGTAGTGCTGAAGTGCGTCACGCTTACGCTATGTTTATAATATATTAGGTTGGGGAAAAAGTCTTTTCGCATTATAGTATGTATGAACTTAAAATAAAATCTCTTTGGCTATACTATTAGTATCTGGCTGGTTTTAGTATCATTGAAAGTTTAAATTTTAAAGAACATAATTCCAAATTCAAATTAGCAAAATGTGTGATTTTCAGTTTTTCGTACTGTCAAGATGAGTGAATCTAATGAAGAAATTCGATACATTTTAAAATTTTACTACAAAAAAGGTAAAAATTCAACGCAAGCCGCGAAAAAAATTTGCGATGTTTATGGACCCAGCGCAGTGTCTGTGACAGTAGCACAAATTTGGTTTAAGCGTTTTCAATCCTGAAATTTTGATGTCAAAGATGCACGTCGCTCTGGTCGCCCTATTACGGATAAAATGGATGCCATTTTTGAAAAAGTGGAGCAAGATCGGCATATCAGTAGTTACGACGTAGCTGAAGAACTGGGAATTGACCACAAAACAGTTTTGGCGCATTTGAAAAAAACTGGGTACACAAAAAAGCTCGATATTTGGGTACCTCACGAGCTCACTGAAAGAAACCTAATGAACCGTGTACTCATTTGTGATTCTTTATTACGACGTAATGAAACCGAACCATTTTTGAAGAAGCTGATAACTGGTGATGAAAAGTGGATCACGTACGACAAGAACGTGCTAAAAAGGTCGTGGTCAAAGGCCGGTCAGGCTTCACAGACTGTGGCGAAACCCGGGTTAACTCGCAACAAGGTGATGCTGTGTGTGTGGTGGGATTGGAAGGGCATTATTCATTATGAGCTGTTACCACCAGGCAGGGCCATTGATTCTGAACTCTACTGCGAACAACTGATGAGATTAAAGCAAGAAGTTGAGAGAAAGCGGCCGGAATTAATCAACAGAAGGGGTGTGGTTTTTCAGCATGATAACGCTAGACTTCACACATCTTTAGCCACTCAGCAAAAATTAAGAGAGTTTGGCTGGGAGGTGTTAATGCATCCGCAGTATAGTCCTGACCTTGCACCTTTAGATTTCCACCTGTTTCGGTCTCTTCAGAATTCTTTAGGTAGTGTCAGGTTAATATCACGAGAGGACTGCCAAAACCACTTGTCGCGGTATTTTGATCAGAAGTCCCAAAATGTCTATAGCAATGGGATCATGTCCCTACCTACAAGATGGCAAAAAGTTATCGAACAAAATGGTACCTACATACTTTAGATAAATGTAAATAATGTATATTGTAGCGCGAACCATTTCCGAACGTCCCTTGTAGGTAGGGATACCTACAAGATGGCAAAAAGTTATCGAACAAAATGGTACCTACATACTTTAGATAAATGTAAATAATGTACATTAAGAAATGTTTTGAATTTTCTTAAAAAATGCGAAAAAACTTTTTCCTCAACCTATTATATTACTTTTGTTGTACAAAATGATGCAGTGTTTGTACAGAAGACGTTCAAATGAAATAACTATGAAAGTCGTTAGTTTGTGAGGTTTAACCAACACAATTTTTATTTTCATAGTGGAAACTAAAATGGCATTAGAATATGTAGATCTTTCAGAAGTATTCCTATTTATTAATATATGTAATCCTTATACACGATGACACGAGCATAATGTAAGGTCAACGACATAGCTATTCATGAATCACGCTACATTGTCCAGTCCATGTTGAGTGCTGATCACATCTTAGTTGCGCCTGCGACTGACACAGGCGGCAATTTGTCAATTCGCCATGCGTTAGCGTTACCTTCGAGTCATGCTCGGAGGTTGAACTTCGGAACGTAAACAAGTTAGGTGCCTACTCATTGTAGTGCTTTGCTCTTTACCTATTGAGGTACGGCACCTAAGTGGTGTCGTCAGAGAACCGACTATTGAATGCGTGGGCAGAGTCCTGCATCCCCTTTTTAAGACTCTGAAATTTATAGCAACGCATGTCACCACATGCGTTGCTATAAATTCTCAAACCGCGTCATTTGAGAACGTCATAGTATTGGATTATTCTACGATGAAGTACCATTCATACAGTTATAATCTAAGCAACGCCAATTTCACGTAATATTTGAAAAGTTTATGGTCAGGAAATAAAATAGGTGTATGGTAATAAATTGTTTTAATAAATTTATCAAATACTTAGCTGATAGAATTTATTGAAAATTTGTAAAGTAAAAATATTGAGGACGTGAACGATTCGCGGGCATTACGTAGATCAGTAAGTTAGTGCTATTGTAGTAATTCAAAGAAAGTTTTGACTGTTACGGTACGTATTACCAACATAAATCCATATTATTCTTGATTATACTCTTGAGTCTTGGAAAGGCTTTCATAAATAAAGTAGGGTAAGCCAATTTGAACGAAATAAACTTTCCAGTGTTTTACTTTCATATTAATTTATATTATTATTGCGGATAAATGCTTAGTGCAAGGCTTTCTTCCACCTTTATAGCTGCAATCATGTTTAACACAATATATTATACTCTTCAAGGCACTGATTGACATGTGTCAGATGTCTTTATTGCTTTAATTTTATTTATTTATTTACTTCAGACACAGTAATCCATATTTTGTTAGTACATATACTTAAAAATTATTTTAATTAGTAACCAAATATTCAAATACACACCACAATCAATCTGCCTAGCCTTTTCCCAACTATGTTGGGGTCGGCTTCCAGTCTAACCGGATGCAGCTGAATACAAGTATTTATGGAGCGACTGCCTATCTGACCTCCACAATCCAGTAACTGGGTAATATGATACCCCTTGGTAAGACTGGTTGTCAGACTTTCGGGCTTCTGACGACCCGTAACCACTGTCAAAGATACACGAATGACAGCCGAGACCAACGGCTTAACGTGCTTTCCGAGGCACGGAGGAGTCTCGGTATGTAAAGATGGTCACCCAACCACGGACATTAACAAAAAACTGACAAATTAACTGTCCCATACAAAACATCAATACCAACAGGACCCAAATGTATGGGACGGCTGATAATTTTTTCTCGATTACGATGTTGGTCCCATGGAGAAAGTTGTACAGTTTGATGGTCTGCACCACACCTTACTGATACACCCTGTATTTTTTTTTTCTTTGTAACTATCATATTAATCAAGTCGTGCTTTTATCTCTTTCTTTATAAGTACTCAAAAGTCAAAGCCCTTGAATAAAGCAGACATTAATACATTCACAAAACAAGCTCATTGTTACGAACACTCCACGCATTCTACTTACATAGTTTAGATTTCTTGGTTTTCCAAAGGGCAAGATCAATAGTGCAATAAATATTCAATGTACGCATTTGCCGGGTGACAATAAGTCGTTGACCAGAATTAAAGAACAGTTCTGAAGGCGACGGCAGACGGCTGACTGCGGCAACATTGCCGCCCAACCGCAGACCGCAGTAAGGCATTGTATTTCCACAGATTAGATAACAGTTACTACGTAAGTATTTCTATGAAAACGTTTTCGTAGATGGTGCCAGTGCCGCCTGCTGCTGCGGTCGAGTGGCGACTACATACGGCATGTTCTATGTTAGTGGGTTTTGTTTCCGCACTTAGTCATTCAAATGGACTATTGTACATGAGTTATGGCGGCCTTCGGTGGTTATTCCAACCAGCCCACCTCCCTCCAGAAATTTATCACGTCTCTTGCACCCTAATTTCGTAACATTATCGATCGGAGTTGGTTTCATTTTGAAACAAATTGCTAATCCATTGCTTCACATGTTCGAAAAATTGTGTGCTCGACAATGTAAATAACGCAATGAATGTTGTTGAACTGTCAAAATGAAAGCAACTCCGATTGATAATGTGATACGCAATTAGGGTGCTGGTCTGTTCAGGACATCTGTGAAAGATCTGGGTGCTCCGAGGGTTTCTGTTCTAATCTGGGTAACACAGCGTTACCCAGATTAGCATTCAAAGAGCACGTGGGCTACAGGCGGCATACCATTAGTGCTGTTAGTGGCTGTCCTGAAAGCGTTTAGCGAAACTGAAGTAGAGAAGTGCCGTCGTAGATGTGACGTCGCGTTCGGAATCAAAACTGCATCGACACTGTCGCCTGCTATTATCGTCAACCTCCTAGTTTAGCAAGTGCCACTGCCGTCTGCGGTCTGTTGTCGCCTACAGAATTGTACCTTTAGCTATACGTAAATAAACATGGTGGCTTCGATAAATGATGGACTGAATTGACGCATTACAACGTTGGTAATGGCAGATGCATTTAAATGAAGTTCGATTAGAATTTCACTTTGTATTAGGATTGACTTTTACGAGAGAGAGCCATAGAAAATTTTGTCTTCTATTAATATTCTTCATTGAAGTCATCTCATCAACGATGTTAATAAATGATGAAAAAAAAATATCTATCAGTCATTTTAATTCCACTATTAGCATTAAAATTTTCACTACTTGAAAGTTTAATTGATAATTTGAAACATTCCATAAAGTCAATGAACCTACACGGATAAATTTTCAATAAGTTGTGCCCCTAAGATATATGTATAATAATTACGGTAGGTAGGTGTTAAGTTAAGCACAATAGAAAAGATTACAATAAATCACGTTTCAAGGGCAGTAAAACCACATTGCAGAGACGACGTTTACTTTAAACCATCTAATACCGCAGCTGCCACAGACTATACGTAATTAATACCATAGCCACATAATTATCACGTGTGGCTAAATGATTGATGGCGATGCTTCAACACAATTAGTGGTTTATATACGTCAAGATAATTCGCTATTTACAAGTATTTACTACACGGAATGTCCATATGAACACGGATACATTAAGGTGCCAGTACCTACATACAGTAAAGGTACGGGATACGGGATACGGGAACTGAAATTGTCCAATTCTGAGTGATATAGGTAAAATATCTAATATCACGACAGAATCATTTGCTACGTCAAAATGTAGCAATTTTTTAACCGACCTCAAAAAGAAGGAGGTTATTATGTTCGTCTGTTTTTTTTTTTTATGTACTTATGTACATCGATATTTTCATCGATTTTGAAAATTCTTTTTCATTTGGTAGAGGAAGCTTGCGCGGTAGTCTCATGTAAAGTTTATTAACTTTGCTTGGGTAGTTTTTGAGTTAGCTTCAATAATACGTGTTTTTTCCACTTAGTGTATGTGGATGATGTTATAATACTTCCCGTCACTGTTGTTTACGTAGCAAGTAGTGGTATACGAATTGGTGTGAGGTAGGTAAGTAACATAACTCAATCTGCCTAGCCTTTTCCCAATTTTGTTGGGGTCGGCTTCCAGTCTAACCGGATGCAGCTGAATACCAGTATTTTACATGGAGCGACTGCTTATCTGACCTCCACAACCCATTAACTGGGTAATACGATACCCCTTGGTAAGACTGGTTGTCAGACTTTCGGGCTTCCGACGACCCGTAACGACTGTCAAAGATCCACAATGACAGCCGGGACCAACGGCTTAACATGCTTTCCGAGGCACGGAGGAGTGTCGGTATGTAAAGGTCACCCATCCAAGGACCGACCCCGGCAAGCGTAGCTTAACCTGATGGATCGACCCGTGCGGCTGTTATTACTTAGCCACGAGCTCCTCCGTAAGTAACATAACTAAAGAGGAAAAAATAAAAACTTATCCGACTTCCAACAGGTGAAAAATAGCTTTAATTTCGGAAGTCGATAGCAAAAAACTAAAATACAGATCCAAAGACATCGATGAAATTAAGGTTTTTTTTTTTTAAGATAAACGCTTAACTACACCCGGCAAAAATGTTGTTGGGCATGCTGAAAAGTTGCTCGAGCTCGAGTAAGCTTAAAAGTATGACAGTCTAATCTAATCTAACTACCCGGTATTGTCATACTGTAGGGCAAAGGCCTCGCTTTCCATTTAGTCCTCACGCTATCTTCGCCTTGGACAGCTGCGATGTCGTATTGCGAAAAACATTAAACCTTCCTTCTTACCTTCAAATAAAAATATTTGATTTCTTTTTTCTGAATATTGTGCCAAATGACGATGTGTAGTAAAACTTTTTTATGACAAAATATTTAATTTAATAGTACACTTTTTTGCCACCACAATGTCAACGACCTCCCCGCACATTCCATGGACTTATTTGGCAATTTCAAAATTATCTTATTTGGTTTCGCGTGATGGGTGGCGGTCTCCACCGAAGAATCAGACAATTGATGTCTTTATTACGGAATACCACGAAATTTTAAAAGGAAAAGAAATTGTATAATGCTAAAAGTAAGTTCGAGAGTCCGTTTATTACCCGTGGTCCCGCCGAGAAATACAATGCTGCCGATTTAAAATGATAGTCTTGAATATATGATTCGCGACAATAACAAATATGTTTAATGCGTGCCACGAAAGATGAGACTTGACACACCACGTAGTTTGACTTGCGCAGTAGATTATAATTCTCTGATTCTGATATAGAGGTCTCTATAGAGGTCTGAGCGCGGGAAGGGACGGCGTCATCGGGGCCGACGGCGGCGCGGCGGAAAGAGCGCGGGAGGCGCGATACTGTGCTTGTCAAGTCTCATCTTTCGTAGCACGCATTGTATTTACATAATTATATCCATAAGAATCATCAATACGTCTCTATAAGTTAGATTTGTCGTGTTTCGATCTGATTTCCTGTGGTCCCTTCCAGGGACTACGGATACTTCCACGCACAAGAAACATTCGAGTCTAATGCGTTTTATGTTTCCCGTAAAAGTAGTAATAATTTTAACTTTCCTAGTAAACAACAATAACTAAAAATTTACTTTTTACTTCTAAAAGTAAATTTATTTTTCCATTTTTAGTTGAATTACATAAGCCCAAGACGAACAAAAAGTAGAATCATCGAAATCCGCTTAGAAATGCCGGAGATGCAGTGCAATTATGCATATATTTTCGTACTTATGAATAATGACCTTTTTTTTTTTTTTTTTTTTTTTTTTTTGTTGATGGGAAATCATCAAATGACTTCTCCCGCTCTGCCCAGAGCGGGAGGGCGTGTCAGACTTTTACTGACTAAAACCCACCCATGTTCCTTCAGCTGCCCGTGCCAGGGCCACGGTATCTCTTTCGAACTACCCGCGACCCCGGCGGATGAATAATGACCTGATGTATTATATACTAAAACATTCCTGAAAGTATGTAGATCACATTAGTGAAAGAATCATCAAAATTGGTTCTTTCATTTTTGATAAAATCGCGGACATACATAAATACTACAGGTCGAATACAGAACCTCCTTTTTTAAAATCGGTTAAAAACAATAATGCGTAGTCAAAACACACGCATTTACTTCCTACGTTGAAACAAAGCTTTTTAAATGGCAGGTAACGTGTCAAAAACAAAATGATTGCATGGTAAAGTGTTTAAATAGTTATGTTATTGTGTTGACCTTGTGTTATAGCGTGTGTTGTGTTGTAATAGCACCCACACACTTCATTAAAACAGCCTGTCTATTCTGTTAAAATCTCACCGTGGAAACTTGAAGTGAGCTGTCATTTCACCTGATGCTAGGGATTGACACTATTGACAGCTCACTTCACCTAAGTTTACACGGTGAAACTCGTTTATAATTGATCGGCAGATATGTTTGTGAATGGCAATTAGGTATCTGCTTTTAGTGCCTATGAATGGCACTTTTCACTTCAGGTAATAAAGTGAATAAATACAGCTCTCTACATACCTACATAAATTTCTCATTGCAGGTCCGTCGAGATTTTACTACAAAACTATTAATTGCCCAGGTAATGTAGAAATTGTATTTCTGTGGTAAATTTAAGAAAAAAATCGCAAAAACATAAGCATTTTAAAAATAGCACGAATAAGTAAACAGTTAGTTCTAAAAATAAAACTTGAATTTTATTCATACCGATATAATTTAACTAAATCATTAATTGAAATGTTATTTAACCGTTCGTTAATTAAAATCTACACTATTAATGCTCATGATTCGTGCAGTGTTCATTTGATTGCGTAATATTTTAATGGTTAAGTTGGTGGTAATTAAATTAATTATTACTAATTTTTGACCCTCTGCCTGCTTCATCTAGTAGTCGCAATCGCTACTGCTGAACATGAGGTCCTGGGCCCTGGGTTCGATTCCCAGGTCGCGCAGTGTTTTTGGGATTTTCCAACAAAAATTTCTCAGTAGCAGCCCGGAATTTAGATTTGTGCCCAGTTGATGGCAATAAACTCGCCCCCTATTACATAGGACTTAAACAAAACTGGCGAAATGTGGGTGTACACCTCTGCCTAACCCTTCGGGGATTACAGTCGTGATGATACCTTCGTAAGCAATCTTAAAAGTTTCTCTACACCTGTTCTTGTTTACTAGCGGACCCGACAGACGTCATTCTGTCCAATACAAAAATCCCACAGAAAAAAAAGTAAAAACCGACTTCAAAAACCAAAAACGAATAAAATAACTTTCATAAAAAAACTTAACAGCTTCTGATGTCGGTGCCAAGCTAATGTGTATTGAAGAATTGAAGACACCGACTGCAGAAGCTGTTAAGGTTTTTATGAAAGTTATTTTATTCGTTTTTGGTTTTTGAAGTCGGTTTTCACTTTTGTTAAAGTATATTTATTTTTCCATTTTTAGTTGAATATACCATTACATATGTAAGCCCAAGACGAACGAAAAGAAGAATTATCAAAATCGGCTTAGAAATGCCGGAGTAACAGTACATTTATGCATATAACTTGATTCATAAGAATAATTATATAATGTATTATATACTAAAACCTTCCTGAAAGTATCTAGATCACGTTAGTGAAAGAGTTATCAAAATTGGTTCATTCGTTTTTGAGAAAATCGCGGACATACATACATACATACATACATACATACGGGTCGAATACAGAAACTTCTTTTTTTGAAGTCGGTTAAAAAGGACGGTCAGTGTTTCCCGAATTCGAAAATTTTCCAGGAAAATTTTTCTTTCCGTAAGAACCTAATTCGGACTATTATGAATATTTTAAAACAAAAATAGTCAAATCGGTCCAGCCTTTCTCAAGTGATGCGCTTACCAACGAATAGCATTTCATTTGATTATATGTACAGTGTGGGCTGCATCAATTGGGTACCCCAGGTTGTATTAAAATCTTAATACAACTGGGGTGCTAACAGCACCAATGTACCGTTTTCTATATAATTTTTTTTCCAAGCACCTTCAATCGGAATCAGTATTTTTCCAAACTTGTAGTTCTACAAATTGTAAATCAATTATGTGTAATTAAATAGGCCTATACTAATATCAGACAATTTCCTCAATTGGAAAAATCATGTATTGTGTGCCCTTCGGATTATTTTACGTAAGTTTATAAAGGGGGAATTACTACAGAATTAAGTAATTTACTGTGATTTACTACAGCAGTTTACATAAAACTTCATGGATATTTTTCTACCATAATCGCATCGCGACTGTCTGCAGGAGCTTTTAATCTTGGAAATAACCGCATACTTATCTCAGTAAGGAGTGACTTAGTCATCATAAATATGCTAAAAATATCTTATAATACACTCAACGTAGGAACCCTGAACCATTACAAGCGGATAAAGATAGATTTAATACATAACATCTAGTTATTTACCGAACAGGATACGGTGTGATGAATATAATTATAATTAAACTTAGTACCGGTATATAAAACTGTCCGTAATAATAATAATACATAAGTATTAAATCGTGCATGTGCATGTACAGTTTTAAATCGTAAGGTGTAAGGGACAGACCTCCAAACTAACAGGGTGCATACAGCTCCTTATTTTGAATCATATTGCACCGGAAAATTTCTCAGGAAAATTTTCATTTTTTTAATCTTTTTCAGGGTTCCCGTACCTCAAAAGGAAAAAACGGAACCCTTATAGGATCACTTCGTTGTCCAACTGTCTGTCAGTATGTCAAGACCCTTTTTCTCAGGAACGCGTGGAGGTGTCAAGTTGAAATTAATATCAAATACGTAGGTCTATATTCCTTTGGAGTTCTAAAAAAATCAAGCTTCCAAGTCAATGCAAAAAAAAAATACGGCCATTTAAGCAAGGTCTCACAGCACATGTATAAGAAAAAGTCCGAAAATTGATCATTTGTAATTTTATCATGTTAAGTTTGCTTTTGGGATAAATTCTTTTCAACTAGAGAACCCTTCATTGTGCATGGTCCGACACGCACTTGGCCGGTTTTTCAGTTACCAAACCTTTATTTCAATGTAAAATTACATTTTCTTTACGCAGCACTCCATTTATGTAAATAAAACAGCTAAAATAAAAAAATCAGCAAGGCTCGCTGCGCTGCCGTTCGCTACGTGCGTTTTGCCACGGTTACGATACATTGTGTGTGAGGTAATAAAACAAATCAGGTTTATTGGATTCCCATAACGTTCCTGAAATACTTTCATGAACCGGTCCTTAGTATGGTATACTGAATTCACCCCATCAGTCTGCGGAGGGCTGTTCCTGACACTCTGTACAGCGTGATCTACATAGGAAGGATTGTGAGGATTTTTAGTATTTCCAATTTTTTTAGTTTGAACATAACATCACGCCAGTTTTCCCCGAAGAGTAAGCAGCGGAGTACACCCAAATTTCATCAGTTATGTTTAAGTCCCCATGTAATAGGGACAAGCCATGCCATCAACCGGGGACGAATCCAGACTCCGGACTGCTACTGAGAAATTCCTGTAGGAAACACTCAATAGCACTCTTTGCTCGGCCTTGGAATCGAACCAAGGACCTCATGCTCAGCGGTAGCGTTTGCGACCACTAGACTATTTTCTTCTGTATTAAGAGATAGAGGTAAATAAAAGTGACCTCCTCGAAAAAATTTCTAACTGAATCGATTATTTAAATTAATTAGTATTCCAGATGCGTAACGAAGAGCTCTTTTTAAATGAAAATTAAACCACTATTGTAACTTATCGACTCTGTTAAACGAATTAAAAGCACTATATTACGAATTAAATAGAGGTTTTGGCTATTTGCCAAGTAAAGCATCTTTTTGTATACAAGAACTTACTTATTGTGAGTTAAAAAATATATATTAACGAAGTATATACAGTGTGTCCGGACATGGACTAGCGAAAATTAAGGGGGTGGTACAGACGATCAAACTGAACAACTTTCTCCCGGGGACCAACATCGTAATCGTGAAAAAAAAATCAGTCATCCCATACAAAACTTCAATACCTACTCGGCCAAATGTATGGGACGACTGATTTTTTTTTCACGATTACGATGTTGGTCCCCGGGAGAAAGTTGTTCAGTTTGATCGTCTGTACCACCCCCTTAATTTTCGCTAGTCCATGTCCGGACACACTGTATAATTCTTTCATAATCATCACAGAATTAGCCATGATGAATAATAAGATCAGGAAAAGGCACATGCCTCGTAGTATAACACTACAACTGATGACACGGCACTACGACTAATTATGATGATGATTATGACTGATAAGAATACCGATACTAAATATCTATTTAATAGACGAAGATGCCTCTTGGCCTTGAAGGAAATTTAGTGACCTTATTGGTGATGTTCTTCGAAGAGGTCAGGTGAAACAAAAGTAGTACGTAAGAATCGTAGCAGGTGGTGTTCAACAGTTTCTGCCTCCATGGGAACAAGGTGTGAGTTTGTAAAAATGTATGAATGTTTGCCTCTTAGAACTCCCGCTACAAAATATGGGATGAAAATATTCTATACTCCATTTTACACAAGATTAGCCATTTAAACAAACCTTTTTTACAGTCCGTTCAACCGATTTTGACTTCTATTGCGTTGGTGGCATTGCAAATGGCAGCTGCAGTAAACAGTTGGTATTGTATCCACTTTTTCGCCTTTAATGCCATCCTTAACCCTTTAGAATAGAAGTCAACATCGGTTGAACGGACTGTAAAAAAAGGTTTGTTTAAATCTCGTATTGTAAATGGAGTATGAGGAAAACGTCCTGGAGAACTATATACGAGGCTAGTGGCCATGACATGCCGGACACAAGAAAGCAGCATATTATTTTAATCACATCGCTTACATATTCAATCGCGGAATCAGTTGGCACATCTAACACCTCAGTACATCCGGCTAACACTCCGATGCTATTATTATAAACTACTTACCTGCATCACTGCAGGACATATCAATACGTTGCAAACAACCATTTTATTGTTATTTTACTAACGCCAAGACTTGTAACAGTCGCGTACTCGCATTCACGAGTGAGGAGGACGGTGAATATTTACTACGGGGTTTTAAAAACACCTACTGTCTCGTTCCCACGACTTCTGACCGCAGGTGTCATGAACATTTGACTGACTGATATCAGGGGTGCTACTCCTTAACGAGTCGAACGCCGTAATTTCAGAAACAATTAAAAAGCCACGCGTCTCAAAGTCTCGCGTGGATCCACGTTTCGAAATACGAAGGGCTAAATCCGTCAACGAAGATACGGGCCCGTCCGGAAATTCGAACCCGACACCCGATTAATTAACTATTTTGGACGGGCAAAAACACATCGGGAGTAGGAAGTTCCTACTCCCGACGATTTGACAGGTGTCACGTGTCATTCATTCTTAGGTGCGGCCGCAAACTAATCTTAAGTCCGTAGGTTATACGGAGTAGGAATCATCCGTAACTTCGGCCGAAATTAAGGATTTTGTGATTGGGGAGATTTTACTCCCTCTAATATTATTACTTAATGGATTAGGTACGCTTAGGCCGGTTATCTAATTAATAAGAAACGGTATTTCAAAGAACGGTTGAATTACACAACTAAATTAATCTAATTATCGGGATTAATAAAAAGTAGTGAAGCTTATCAAGTTATCAGTCTGTCTTCCAGTTTCTGGCTGACATAATAATAAAACTAGAATATTATAGACCATACAATTAATTAGTAACCAGTCCAAATCAAATTTGGTAGAATTATAGCGAGTACTAGGTTTTGCCTGCGGCTTCGCCCACGTGGATCTAGGAAATTATCCCACGGGAACGTACTACCGGGATAAAAAATATCCCAGGGTGTAAACCAGGTCGTGGTCTACACATGTGCCAAATTTCATCGAAATCCATTTAGCCATTTTAGACAAACAAACTCACTTTCGCATATATAATACTAGATGCACCCCGCGGTTTCACCCGCGTAGACCGGTATAAAAAGTAGCCTATGTGTTAATCCACCCTGGATTAAGCTATCTACATACCAAATTTCATACAAATCAGCCCAGTCGTTTGAGCGTGAAGAAGTAACAAATATACAAACACACACACACTCACAAACTTTCGCCTTTAATATTAGTTAGGACAGGTACTATTCGATCCAAATAAGATTTATTTCTGTATTCATTTGCTAGTATTGTATACCTAGGTTTGAGAGTTTGTCGTGGCACACGCTTTGCATTCTAAAGTTTCAAGGTTTATAATGTAAGGACTGATGTAGTTTGTCTTGACTCTTTTGTTACATGATTTTGATTGAAATGTGTTGCAGTTACTCGATCTTCGAAATGATTATTTAAATTTACTTTTTTTTACCCGACTACGTTAGAGAGAAATATATTGTAAGTACCTATTGTATATTACGTAAATTGTGTATGAGTTGTGTTGTTGTGTTTTGTGTGTGTTGTTGTTGTATTGTATGTGTTGTATATTGTATTGTGACATTTTGTTTTTTTTTTTTAATGAGGGTTTATCATAATTATTTAGTTTTGAGTCCGAACTTCTTCTTTGACTTAGTTAGTGTAGTTATTTTCACAACGTTCTATCATAAAAGTCTGTAGGCTAATAAATGATTCTCACTTACCACATTTGTAGTACTTAATGGAATAACTTGTCTGTCTTATATTAGGTATCATAAAGTTTCCTCATCACCGTCTTACCTGTAACAAATAATAAACTGATTAATACGGGATTTTACAAGGTTGATGGAATCATAGGTTTAACAGAAAAAAAATATGATTGTGCAATAAATTAATATATTGCTACACGAATATAACACAAATGACTAAGATGGTAGCCTATATTTCTTACAAGGTGCAAAGTATTCTTGAATTGTATTTTTTATTTATTTCAGTTTAAATTGCCGCTTCCTTCGCAAAATCGTAAACAATTTTTTTTTTTTTATTACGGATAACAACAGTTGTGTTTCTTAAAAATCCAATTAGTTTGCAACCAAAAGTACCTAAAAATAAGAATTTCGGCGAACACTTTAAAAGAATATAATTTAAAAAATAAATAAAACCTTCACGTAATTGATGCAAAGAAAGGAAAAAGTAAGGAAAAGATAATACGTTACATCTTGCAAATGACAGTGTAAGTGCAACTCATCTCGTCTTTCTCGGCCCGTTTCTGTGTCATCATAATATCTTTTTATTATTCATTTAATGGCCAAACCACAAAAAAAAAACATGAATATTGGAAGAAAAGGAAGAAATGTTCGTAAATCTTGAAATGAAAGATAATTTTATCAATTTTTAGTTTATAATGACAATGAAATGATGTTTTGATGTAAGAGTATAAAGCCTACGGGATTATAGTTTTTCGTAGATTTAAATAACCTATGACACCTCACTATGCCTTAATTGAATCGGAACAAACATTAAACCTTGGCAATAATGTTACGAAACTTTCCAGCGATCGTGTCATCCGTAAATAACTAATAGGATGTGTCACCAACCCAGAACATCTGTCCGAAGAACCAGAATACAAATCGATAGTGAAAAGTAAATTTGGATTTTCCTTAAAAAAAACAGAGTCTGTATCCTGGAACTATTTCAGGAACAACTAACTTCACCCAGTTTCCATCTTCAATCCCTAAAATCGTATTACACCACTGCTAGTTATCAACTTCTCCATAACACAACGTCTCTGCTGCGGCTATATTTCGCGAAGTATTAGACAGATACATTTAATGGATACCCACAATTGTATTCGGCGAATCAAATAATCCTGCATCAGTTTCAGAAATCACTACAGAGGAACTAGAAGACAGACACAGATTCCAGCGAATTTCTCCAAGTCCAGCTAATCTCAAAGACTACCAGTATAAGGACTTCCAGTATATTCAACTTCACACAAGGATTTCCGCGTATAGATACTTACATAATGAGCAGTCTCAATTGACCGCATAGGAGCACAGTGAAGTGCTAACACTTATCTAGAGCCGATAGCCTGTTAATGAGCCATAACGACGCCTTCTGACGGCTATCGAAGAATTCTATATAAATAGTCTGCTATGAAGGCGCGCGCCCCGGTCACGATCCTGTCTGCCAAGATAATGCTACAATGTGTACTATTTGTAATCTGATTTGTATAATGTACAGTACTGGAGGAAAAATAATAAAATATCTTTAATGCATCGCATGCCTTGTGGTATGCTTTTCGATCAGTCAAAAGCTTTCGACTGTGTTAATCATGATAAAATATTGTCAGGATAAATGGCATCACGGTCTCTCATCCTCGAGGCACGAAAGGGCTCGTATCTAAATGATAACAACCGCATAGGCCGATCGAAGGTTAAGCTCGCTTGCCGCGATCGGTACATGGATGGGTGACCGTCCATTACATATCGAGACCACTCTATGCCTCGGAAAGTATGTTAACCTGTTGGTGCCGGCTGTCATTCGTAGATCTTTGACAGTCGCTACGGGTAGCCAGAAGCACAAAAAGTCTGACAACCAGTCTTACCAAGGTATCGTGGGCATCGTATTACCCAGTAAATGGGTTGTGGAGGTCAGATAAGCAGACACTCAATATAAAATACTGGTATTCAACTGCATCGGTTAGACTGGAAACCAACCCCAACATAGTTGAAAAAAGGCTAGGCAGATTGATATGACATCACGTTGTAGGTGAGAGAGTTAAGAATCATGCACTAGGATAACTTAATATCAACATAATTAATTGAACTGTCTATAACATATGGTTACCTCACAGCTAATCACAACCGAATCAAAATACATAAGGATTCAAAAGATCATTCTCAAGATGCGCCTGAAATTGGAACGCTACCATATAGAAGTACAATTATTCGTGTCAATGCGTTGAGCTGATGACGGTACATTTGCAAGTAATTAATCAGCCATTCTCGTCGCACCACGCTCCGGTATGCATGATGTTAAAGCAAATTAAAAATAAGCAAAAGGCCAACGTGCATACAGACAGGCAGACGGACAAAACGTATGTGATCGCATCTGCATTAATGTAAATAAAAACTCAACTTATCAAGTGCCTGATTAATGCCGAATCGTGAGCGTGGAATATTCAATGGTGTATCGTATAATTATGGTGCATTACAATCGCTATTTACCTGTGTAGGTATCTGATAAATATTTGTATGCGTTCTTAGTTGAAAGTCACCTTTGTTATTTATTATAATTTCCGTTTGACCACTAGCTGACCTGACGGTCGACGATAGTGCACGCTTGTCTATTTTTTAAGGATCATTTGCCAAATGGCGTCATAAACTGAGTGAGTGTCAGTAAAAATATTGAATCCCAGTTTCTTGAGAACTTGAAGTTAAGAAGTTCTCAACCTGTATTTTAGCATTACTGGTGAAAAGCCCGTGAAATTCATAATATCTTTGCAAAACACGTAAAAAATTCGCTATTTCTTATGATAGAGTAAGGAATCGCAATGCGATTTTGCGAATATATCCTCGGATCAATAATTGCTGTTTATCAACCATCATTAAGAAATATTTATGTAAAAACAGTTTTCATAAAAAACCAAATAACAAAACGTTTTGTATTCAAATGCGTTGCATCAATCCATTGTTTTATTTAATTAATAGCTAATAACATCACGACATTATGCATGTAATTCAAATCACAAATTACATCGCATACAAAGTGTTATGGCGGCTACTTATCCTTTTATACATAAAGCCACGTTACAATTACTATTACAAGCGTGATATAACTTAGTTTTAATAAGCAATAATTAACAGGAGCACTTGTATCACTTTGTATGTACTTATACTTACATAAAGTTCTCTGATATGGTATCATGGTTTGCATACTAGGTGATAAAATTGCAAGATTTTTAATTAAAAAGATTCATCTATACGTATCAGATGAAGCATCGTTTTCAAGATGGATAGATTGTGAGAGGGTAGGTATTATGAATTTAAAGGGAGTTAATTATGATCTGATCGCTGAAAAAGAAGAATAAGAATAAGATCGCGCCGATTCCTAGAAATATGGGGCAAAGGGTGGCAAAAAGAGTAAAAGTAATACGAATATTATCTCTCCATCAGTTGTAGAGATAACTATAGTTATTTATGCCACAAGTGCGGAAAGTAGGTGATTTCCGACGAGTTGAATTTTTTATTATTCACGACCCAGCGAAGCGAGCGAGTATATAATATAAGTCGACACGAGTCGGAAATAATCTTAAGCACCTGTATCGTACAACGTTTTACTTTGCATTGTGCGCGGAAATAAAAAAATATATATTGAAAAAACTTTTTTACAAAAAAATACAACCGACTTCCAAAAACAACACTACAAAGTGAAAAATAACTTAAATTTCGGAAGTCGGTGTCTAGTTAAATGTATTTTCGTTTTTTGCCACCGACTTCCGAAATTTATGTTATTTTTCACTTTGTAGTGTTGTTTTTGGAAGTCGGTTGTATTTTTTTGTAAAAAAGTTTTTATTTTTCACTTTTTAGTTGTGTACCTACCCCTCACAAATTCAAATACTACCTGCAAAACAAACTAGAACATCATCCATATAAAAGTGGGGAAAAAATAAGTATTATTGAAGCTAACTCAAAAACTACCCAAGCAAAGTTAATCAATTTTATATGGGACCAACTGTGATGTACCCTCTCGAACAAAAGAAAAAAAATCTAAGGTTCCGACGAATTGAGAACCTCCTCCTTTTTGAAGTCGGTTAAAAAAGCATTTTTCTTTTGACTTAACCGGCTGTTGTCCACATTTTGTGCTTCTTGAATAACATTTTCCGGAGTAAAATTAATTGATTCGTCACATGAACTCGACATTTTTAGCAGATTTACACAGATCGACTCCGAACTAAGCAAGGAATTAGTAAAATGTCGAGCTTATTTTAAATACATGCGCGCTCAGCATATCGTATCGCAAAAAGGCACGAGCAAAATACACTTAATTTATTGATCAAAATCTAAATCTAGAGATGACGCTTTTAATGAAGTATAAGTTTTATTATACCTTTTATATGAATGATAATCTGTACTTGACTAATTTCTAAAACTTTTCTCAAATAAGTTATAAAAACTGCGTTGGAATGACAACCAGAGTTAAAAATTAAAAAAAAAACTGAAAAGTAAAAAACACTAGTGCGAAAACTGGCATTTTCCGCAAAATTTGGCTGCTTGGAAAACGCTCTTTTCGAACACATGCATTATAAAATGAATTGTTGTATGAGGCTAAAAAACAACATACTTACTGTCTCTAATTACGCCTCCAAAGCGTATTTACTATACTTGGCAATAACTACATCCTACGACTGCCTACGCGCGTTTATGTCGTTTGTTCACAAAAACGGCTGTCACATAACAAAGTAGTTTTAAGGATCTGTCGGAATCGTCATAATAGCGCCATTTGACCATTATGTCCGCCTATGCTTAGTACAATCAACTGCACATCAGTAGTAACCACTTGACATTGACAGCACCTGCAGTAAATAAATCCAACAATTCGTAGATTTTCGCAGTGCATATAGCACTGATATGCGATTGACTGTGGGTGGTACTACCTACATGAAGTTTAAATAAATAATTAACTTTCAAGATGTCCATGTCACTGGACTGAAAGTGAAAGGTTCACAAGATGATAACC
The DNA here is from genome assembly GCA_946251885.1 of Cosmia pyralina. NCBI lineage: Eukaryota > Metazoa > Arthropoda > Insecta > Lepidoptera > Noctuidae > Cosmia > Cosmia pyralina. Next base: position 13,777,391 of record OX276342.1, on the reverse strand, counting down.
AACTGAATGTTTGTTGTCACCCTGTATAAACTCAAACTCAAAGCATTTATTTCAAATAAACCAATTACAGGCACTTTTGAACTGTCAATGGGTCGGTCAGTCAGAAAGATGAAGCTAGTTGAACATTCCAAAGCGTAGTAGATCCCTATGGAGAAGAACGGGCAAGAAACTATAAATTGTTGAAGTCCACAGGAATAGGTCTGCGTAACACTTTGATTCCATAAAACCTCTGATTGAAGGTTCTGTGCTGTTTTTTCAATCATATTCTGGCAGTTTGAGTAACTTATGCGGTCTACCAAAATGTTTTGTCTTTGGTATTGTTCGTCGAATCGTTGAGCTCCTTAAGTTTTGAGTTGAGCTGCACGATTACTGACAAATGTGTGCACCAATCTACATGGTCTTCACATGATCTGACCAAGATTATGTCTGGAGAGTGTGACCTCTGACTTTGTTTCGGCCTTTGTTCTCAGAGTAGTCAGATAGGAAATGCCGACCTCATCTAGTTTTTAAAAATATGGTTGACTTGTAAAAGTGTTTGTACAAACCTACTTACAGAAATAAATAATTTATCATTTATATCTATTCTAATAAATAAAGTTAAAGAGTTTGTTTTTTGTTTGTTTGAACTGTGAACGCGCTAATCTCTGGAACTATACCAGTCTGATTTGAAAAAATATTTTTGCATTAGACCAATTCTTGAGTAAGTTTATATTAGGTTATCTAACATCACGCTACGGTCCTTAGGAGCAGAGCAAAAAGAAAAATTCAAAAAGAACGCTAAGTGAAAACAAAGTAATAGCGCGGGCAAGCGATGCGTTGCAACGGGACAAGGAATATGCAGACGAAGATGCGTAAAGGCAAAGAAAAAAATTCAAAAGAATGTACGTTTCAATTTCATTTTGCCATTATTATTATTATTATTATTTGTCTTTGGCTTATCTCGGGACCCTGGGGTCCCGGACCTTTGGAAGGCGTACGAGGGGCCGAAGCCAACTCGCAGAGGCCCCTTAGACAATTTTAAATGACGAGGAGGCGCCAGCCGACGATTATCCCTGTATGCACTATGCAAGTGCACCCAAGGACAACCCCCGGTTGGTGCAGGACTATTGCAGAACATGGAAACAAAACACATTGGGCCTATGGGTTTGGGTGGCTACATGGATTGGGTACCTTGAACTATGGAAGAACTATGTCCCCTGCCTGACCAATGTTATATAATATACACAGATAAATTGGCAGGGGGTGACTTGCACACACAATAATGGGCCCCCGGAAACGGTCGCTAGCACATAGTGACGTAGCGACAAGGGGCAACATGTCCTGAGGTGCTTGAGGAGTGGAGAGGTATTCCACGGCTCTCAGAACAATCCCAGAGCCCGGAAGATGGTCAAGATCCCTACAAGCACTTACTGGAATACTTCCTTCCTCCGAGCACGTTTGCTCTTGCGAATCTCCACTCAAGCCGGCCAATAAAGGCAAGAATGAGGTGGGACCTTGTTCCCGTCAGTGTTCACTCCAGCCGGCCAATAAAGGCAAGCCAGAGGTGAAGAACAAGACTTCTCCCGGGAAATAGGGTCCGTGGGGTCGCTACTGCCCAACAGCTCGCCACATGCTGCCCTGCGGGTTCACGTATCTCTCTTGGTCTGGCTCCTCACCCTAGACCTGTTTCGGCAAAGTAAACTCCATCGGCACAGACCCAGAGTTCGGAGCGCGCAAGCCCCACCACGACGTCAACGTAGAGATACGGCGGTGGGGTTATTATTATTATTATTATCTTTGGCTTATCTCGGGACCCTGTGGTCCCGGACCTTTGGAAGGCGTACGAGGGGCAGAAGCCAACTCGCAGAGGCCCTTTAGACAATTTTAAATGACGAGGAGGCACCAGCCGACGATTATCCCTGTATGCACTATGCAAGTGCACCCAAGGACAACCCCCGGTTGGTGTAGGACTATTGCAGAACATGGAAACAAAACACATTGGGCCTATGGGTTTGGGTGGCTACATGGATTGGGTACCTTGAACTATGGAAGAACTATATCCCCTTATTATTATATTTATTTATTTCAGGCTATGCCCATAGTGTTAGTAACAATGGTCTTAAATACTAGTGTTAGTAGAACTAATTATAATTTGACGTCAAGTTTTATACATTTCATTGCATACAACACGACATTAACAAAAGACATGAAACTTGAAATGCTCTGTAATTCAGCTAATTGATATGAGAAGGGAAATAAAGGTGTAATCAATTTGAATTCCCACGGTACTTAGAACTACTCTAACAATACCTACCTACTTCAGTATTTCACTGCTAACGACTGTTTGATTAATAAAATTATTTCAACTAATAACACTAAAAATGGCAGTGACAATACACGAGGACAAAGAAATCAAAAATAATGGAGCTTGTGAGTACCTCCACTACTTAGGTGCATTTTTCCCGCGGTTTCGCTTGTATTTTACTGGTCTGTTGCTTTATACAGGGTGTCCAAGAACCTGGCGTCCAACTGGATTCCCACGATGCCCCAAGTTCTAACAGTACTCAGAAAAATATTTTAAAAAATCCACCCCATGTACTTACAGAATTATACTGATTTCAAAAAAAAAGGGGAAATGAGCACCCTGTGACATACTTTTGAATGCTGTGACTGCTAATGCTGATAATTTCGATATTTCTTGGAGGTTTTGTAATCTAGGGTATTGCTGTGTCTAAATAGAATGTAAAAATAATGTACTTATTGTACCATTTTAAAATAAAATATTATTTTAACTAAAGGTGATATGGAAAACTATTGAATTTCGCAACTTTGACCGACTGTAGTGTAAAAAAAATGTACCAAAATAGTATGGCAAGTGACGTCAAATTTTGACGCCTTTATTCCTCTTTTTAAAAAGGTATAATACTTACACATTAATTTGAAAAAAAAAATTTTTGATAATATTTTTACTCAACAACCCAATTTTTACGATGTCTAACAGAATTCTTAGAAAGAAAAATTTACGACGAATTGAATCTAACCTCTAAAGAATTACTATTGTATGCTCATAAAAATAACAACAGGCCTCTCAAAAAACAGGTTAGACCGTAAGGGACGGTATGTGCATGCATCTCACCATAGTGATTCGTTATTACAACAGGAGGGAGCAAGACAGAAACTATCTTTGCGATTTGCTGGTTCTTCTTTATGGTACCCCATTATTCAGGTAAGAGTGAGGGAGAAAAAGGTTAGAGGTGCGAGTGAGATAGATAGTGACGCTATCTGGGATCGTGCTATTTAGGATAACAGTACGGTCAGTACGCGTCACTGCCTCCTGCCGTTACTACGCACCTCTCTCTTATTGTTACCATTGATCACGTACTACGATTTAAAGCTTTGTTTATTGGACTCGATTACTCTTTGTGCTCTGGACTTTGAAACGAACTCTTTACGACGACCTTTGCCTGTGTTTGGACAGTTTGTGTTTTGTGTGTGCTACCATGGCGACCTACACTCCGCAAGAATACGCAAATATGCACTACATTTATGGAGAATGTAGAGGTAATGGACGAGCTGCAGCGAGACTTTACAGAGAAAGGTATCCGAGGGCTACGCGATATCCCGACCATCGAGTTTTCATTAATGTGCACAGATCACTATGTGACGGGCGGTTCCCCAATCAAGTAGCTGGTGAAGGACGACCCGTAAATGACTTCATACGCGATGAAGTTTTAGAGGCGGTGTCGGCAAATCCAAGCATCTCTGTGCGAGGAATAGAAGCTGATACGGGGATACCGAAGAGCACAGCACACAGTATTCTCCAAAAAGAAGAATATCATCCGTACCACGTACAGCGAGTGCAAAGTCTTTTACCTCGAGACTATCCGAGCCGAGTCGCGTTTTGTGAAACAATCCTGCAAAAACATCGAGAAGACGAAAACTTTATCGACAAAATTTTGTGGTCAGATGAATCAACATTTAAGAAGGATGGCTACATGAACCTACACAACTTGCACGAGTGGCATGTGGAAAATCCGCACTTGATGCGAGAAGATAGATCCCAGTACCGGTTCAAAGTGAACATGTGGACCGGTATTCTCTGTGGGAATATTATTGGTCCATTTGAGATGCCCGAGAATTTGACTGGCGAATCATATTTAAATTTTCTTCAAAATGATTTGCCAAACTTACTAGAAGAGACCCCACCAGATATGTGGTTCCAACACGACGGCTGTCCAGCACATTTTCGCGTATCCGTTAGAGAGTTTTTGGACGAGCAATACCCGAACAGGTGGATTGGGCGATCAGGAACAATCCCGTGGCCAGCCCGCTCACCTGACTTAAATCCGCTGGATTTTTTTTTCTGGGGAACTATGAAGGAGCTCGTTTATGCGAAGCCCATTAATGACATCGCTGACCTTCGTGAGAAGATAACACAAGCAGTGCAGGTGATACGTCAAAAAAGTTACTCGCGAAACATAAAGCGGTCCTTTTTAAGGAGAGTGAGAGCTTGTATTGCCGCGGGTGGTCAACATTTTGAACATTTATTGTAATAAAATATCTTTAAACTAACATTCTTTGCTTTTATTCTACTGGGAACCCATCTACCTGTGTGTATTTCCTTCTTGCTCACTCTTGGAACCGAAGTAAATAATAGTAGTAACATAACAGTTTCTAAGATAAGAAAGGGTCCGACAGTTACCGTTAGTAGGTAGGCACTTCGTAAAAATTGGGTTGTTGAGTAAAAATATTATCAAATTTTTTTTTTCAAATTAATGTGTAAGTATTATACCTTTTTAAAAAGAGGAATAAACGCGTCAAAATTTGACGTCACTTGCCATACTATTTTGGTACATTTTTTTTACACTACAGTCGGTCAAAGTTGCGAAATTCAATAGTTTTCCATATCACCTTTAGTTAAAATAATATTTTATTTTAAAATGGTACAATAAGTACATTATTTTTACATTCTATTTAGACACAGCAATACCCTAGATTACAAAACCTCCAAGAAATATCGAAATTATCAGCATTAGCAGTCACAGCATTCAAAAGTATGTCACAGGGTGCTCATTTCCCCTTTTTTTTTGAAATCAGTATAATTCTGTAAGTACATGGGGTGGATTTTTTAAAATATTTTTCTGAGTACTGTTAGAACTTGGGGCATCGTGGGAATCCAGTTGGACGCCAGGTTCTTGGACACCCTGTATGATGGCTTTGTTATACAGAAGAGTAGCTTGTAGGTACTTGCTTTCTAGATTTTCCTAAGTAGATATTTATTAAAGAGGATAAAAATATATACACTGGATAAACTTCGTACCCATATTAAATTAACTATTAAACTATTAAAATAAAAATATAATAAACTAAATAAAACTATTAACAAAGTATGGCATCGAAAAATTCCTCCGCATCGCTGTCGACTGGTAATGTACCCAAGAGACTGGCGGCATTGCCACGTTGCATGACAATGCTTAGTTTCTACAAAAGTAAAAAAGCCAGCCCTTGGGTCACGGGAAGTGTCAACCAGCCGTTTGGAGATTTCGTTAAACAAACCGGGAGCACTCGGACCCCACGGCCCGAGGGTGTCAACCCCAAACGGCTCGAAAATATAATTACCGATAAGGTTATTTATTATATTTTCGCCGCTTGATGTTTTCCACAGCAGCAACGCCAGCACAGCACGCTGAGCCAGTGAGCTGGGATAGTGCAAGAGTATCGACACTGCACGTTGCACTAAAGGCCTACACACCTTCCATTTTCCTGAATTACGGGAATACCTAACCAAAAAGAAGTTTTATGAACTGTAGTCTACGAGCTTATTTCTATACAGGCTTAAAAAAGGCCTTGTAATTTTCCAAAGATAGGTACAACAGAGCGTTTAACCACTCACGCGACTATTGTATGAAAGAATCCTAATAACGTCGCGCGGGGTTCGGGACGCGTCAGTGGCTATCCCCAGAATCATACTCAAAGCATTTGTTTCAAAGAAACTAATTACAGGCACTTTTGAATTTTCAAGTGGTCGGTCAGTCAGAAAGGTGAAGCTAGTTGCCCATTCCTCAGCGTAGTAAGTTCCTATGGAGAAGAACGGGCAAGAAACTCCACGTAAAACTCTACATAGGTATTGCTAGCTCTCAAAATCCGTCTCGAACATTTGCATATCAAACGAAAATGAAGTAACTGAAACGATACGGTATTACATTGCTGTTGCGCAATGTTCAATTAAAACTATAGATACATCGTAACAGCACGCAATGTTACCGTTACATCAAAAACATGTCGACTAGATAAGAAGACAAGACATGAATAACAGCTCTATTAGAATATGCATAATGTTGTATTCACACGGGTCGATTTCCACCGCACGACGAAAATCGATCATGTCAATAGCAAATCGCAACATTGAGTAGGCTTTCGACTTTTACCCTGCGACAGACCGCATTCGGTGTGTGGCTAAAATCGACCGTGTCTATTAAAATAATTAGGTATGCATAATGGTGTATTCACAAGGGTCGATTTTCACCGCACGCCGAGGCCGCACGGCGATAATAGATCATGTCAATCAGACTTTCGCAAAAATCGCAACTTTGAGTAAGCTTTCGACTTTTACCGTGAAACAGACCGCATTCGGCGGGTGGCTAAAATCTACCGTGTATAGCCTTAGTACCTAACAGGCGATTGCTCGCCATTAAGGCTGCTGTTACGAAAGCAGCGGCGTGGAGTGGTGGCCGAGCGGGGCGATGGCGTCGATACAAAATTGTTCCGTCGCCACCGCCCCGCTCGGCGCCACCGCGCTGGTTTCGTGCGTCCAGTCAAGCTGCTGTTCTACTCAACATTTTCAAAGGAAATGTCGCTTGCGATTTCAGTCAACTACTTACTGTATATGGGGTACCTATGCGGCTTTGTGAGATATGGCAAAAACGGCAAAAATCGACCCGTGTAAATCCCCCATCACGAAACAAGTTGCGTCTGCCTGTGAAATGTGTCTCGCCACTATTGTTGTGAAGATTCGGCAATTAATTTCGTATTAAATACTCTATGTATGCGGATGAAGTGCTAATACGCAATTAGACGTAGTTTGTTGTGGTAATATCGCTAATGGATTCTTTGTGGACCGTACAAATGAAATAACCAGGAGTATTTAAGAATACACCGCATTTTTATATTTAAAAAATGTTCAGTGTGAAACGGTTTGAGTGATTACCGTTCTCATAATTTGCTAATTACAAATGTGTCAAGTTGAATAGAAAACACTTTCCTAAAGCGACAATGCCTGTGAAAGCTAAAGTAAGATCGCTTTCATCTTATTTTAAACAAATATATTTCACCGCGACTTCGCGAGGAAAATGCACAATATAACAGTAAAACAACGGTTGCATTACTTTCTTTGGCAAGGAGGCTCTTTGCATTCACAACCACATCACAAAGGCTTCGAAACAATAAGAAAGTTGAAGCAAATGCAAACTTGAAAGAAGATTTCACCTAAAAGTCTCAAATGACAACAAACTAATCACAATGGATGTATAATTTACATGGAACGTAATGAAGAAATCGAACTCCCACTATTGAATACAAAGTGAACAATTATTAGTATGAGTGATTATCAGTTTCACTAAAGGCATTAAAGGTTACAATCGTATGGCATAACAGTATGCTATAGAAGTATAGACAAACATTGGAACAGCAATTACATGACAAAAAGAGCAGCACGAAAAATATAATAGTCAAGTGGCAGTGGGAAACAAGCGTTCCCTATAAAAGCGTCAGAGTTGCTCGCCAATTTAATATTTTCTTACGTTTTTAGGGTTTCGTAGCCAAATGGCAAAAAACGGGACCCTTATGGATTCGTCATGTCTGTCTGTCTGTCCGTCCGTATGTCACAGCCACTTTTTTCCGAAACTATAAGAACTATACTGATGAAACTTGGTAAGTAGATGTATTCTGTGAACCGTATTAAGATTTTCACACAAAAATAGAAAAAAAAAACAAAAAATTTTGGGGGTTCCTCATACTTAGAACTAAAACTCAAAATTTTTTTTTCATCAAACCCATACGTGTGAGGTATCTATGGATAGGTCTTCAAAAATGATATCGAGGTTTCTAATATTATTTTTATCTAAACTGAATAGTTTGCGCGACAGACACTTCCAAAGTGGTAAAATATGTGTCCGTCCGTCCCTGTAACTTCTGAAATAAGAGAATGATAAAACTAAAAAAAATATATGATGTACATTACCATGTAAACTTCCACCGAAAATTGATTTGAACGAGATCTAGTAAGTAGTTTTTTTTTGTAATACGTCATAAATCGGTCTATTATTAAAACATCGATCAAAGTTACAACGAACTACAAGAACTTTTATATTATGTTACTTGCTGCTACGGAACCCTTCATGGGCGAGTCCGCTGGGCCGCTTTTTGCAATTTGCAAGTCAGTATAAGGTTGTATGTTGATCAAAATATGATTCGCGACCGTAACATGTATGTATTTACAGAATTATAATCATTAAAGTCATCAATAATAGTAATACCCACAGACTATAAGTAGTACTGTAATGCCACAGATACTTTAAGCGTAGACAGGTAATGTAGTAACGCTGGGCACTCACACGCGGTTTGAATTAATTAAATGATTTTATTTGTAACGTTTTATATTTATCTATTTCATTATTGATAATTATTTATGTATTTTTGTATATCTGCCCGTGACATCACAGCGGGCCCTGCCCTATCAGAATACCAGCTCTGCGACACTTATTTTAAATGTCACAGCATCATGCTGAGATATGGGCCTTTTGGCCCGTACAGGACTTTCAGTTTTTTTTTATTTTTTATTTATTTTTTGTTTTCAAACTTTTATTATTGTGTTTTAGTTTAGTTGCTGATCTTCCTGTGCGAGTCACAATAAATACTATTTCTTTCTTTCTTTCTTTCAATACAACTCCTTAAAAGCAAGTAATCCTATTGAATGACTATTTCATGAAAACTTGACATTTGAGGATTATACTAACTTAAGGAGTTGTATTATTGATTCTAATGATTATTATTAAGTAAATACGTATTTGTTACGGTCCCGAATAATTCACATACAACCTGATACTTGCAAATTGCAAAAAAACGTAAATAAATTTGAATTTCATTGGCTACTCTGGCGCTTGCCCCTTAATGTAGATTATTTCTAAAGACACTATGAAAGGTGAAGATGAAGTTCACCTACTTGACGCTTTTTCTTTTTTTTTTCTACCCGTCAGCGCAAAATGCTTCTTTCATTCTTTCCTGAATGCTGTCAGGCTTTTATTCACTCCTTTTTGTCACAATCCATCCATCTTTTCTTAGGTGTCCGCCTCCATCCATCAACGTATTTATTCGTCACTCTCTTAGTCATATGCAGTTCGTCCCTCCTCATTAGCATGCATGCATTAATATCCTTAAAGAACAGACACTTGAAAAAATTCCAAAATGTCACATAAAATCCGCAACTTTATCAGAGTGTAATCTGCTAAGAACCAGCTTTTTTCTCAAGAAGAAAGCTCTCTTCAAAATGACTTCACTTTGCGAAAGTTTTACCAAGAATCATCGTTAAAAAAAAAATCCAAAAATTTACTTTAAAAGAAGTAAAAACCGACTTCAAAAAATAAAAACGAATAAAATCACTTTCATAAAAAACTTAACAGTTTGTGAAGTCGGTTTTTTTTTTTTTTTTTTTCGCAATTGGCTCCGGGAGCCTCTGTTGCTTAACCGGGCGTCGGCGGGGCCAGATGGGCCTCTCGCCTTGCAAAATAATTATTAAGTAGCACAGCTAAGGGCGTCCCATAGTGGGACTCGAACCTAGGCTTAGGGCGCTACTGACTACTGAGCAAGTGGGGACTTGAAAGTGTCGGTCTTATTATTATTATTAGGGACATTATTTTTGAAACTACTCGCTCCGCGCGGGCGGGCGGGCGGGGTCAAGTCGGTGTCTTCAATTCTTCAATGCACCTTAGCTTGGCACCGACTTCAGAAGCTGTTAAGTTTTTTATGAAAGTTATTTTATTCGTTTTAGGTTTTTGAAGTCGGTTTATACTTTTTAGTTCTTTTTAGCGTGTCGATGGCAAAAATAACTCGGAAAAATAAAAAAAAATAAAAGAACATAGTTTTTTAAATTTGTTTGGCCCAAAATTCAGCAACGTGAATACTGTTCGCTGACGCAGCCATTAGATCCTCACGTGTGCAGGTGACCGGGCATGAATATAGAAGAATCATCAATATCTGCTTAGAAATGACAGCGATACAGTCCATTTATGCATTTATCTTCTAAGAATACCTAATTTATACCTAAAGTATTATATACTAAAACCTACCATCCTAAAATCATCAAAATTGTTTCATTACTTTTTGAGAAAATCCCGAACATACATACATACAGGGTGTCCCGTAATTAATAGATAACCTCTTAAGGAGTCATTGTACTCATCATTATGAACATCTTTTACTATAGGACCAAACATGTAATAGCGAAAAAAAATCAACCGTTCCCTACATTTATTTTCGCATAACTCGTCAAAATGTAGGGAACTGCTGATTTTTTTTTTCGTGATTTCAAGTTTGGTCCCATAGTAAAAGTTGTTCATAATGATGAGTACAATGACCCCGTAAGAGGTTATACATTAATTACGGGACACCTGTATATACGGGTCGAATACAGAACCTCCTTTTTTGAAGTCGGTTTAAAATGGATGACAAAGTCTTCTTGTACACAATCTTCATAAGACCGAATAATTAAGAATGGTGTAAACACAAAGTTTACACACGGCATTATAGATAAACAATCCCTTAATTGAGTTAATAGTCTTTACTATTGTTTTACTTCAGTTGTACAATTTGCCGTAACAGACAACGAAAGCTACTCGTAAGTGATCAATTATTATACTTCATAAAATATAGCTTGATCTCTGCAACAGCTGTCAGTAAAAACACGGCTATGAAGTCCTGAATTTCATAACAGTACAGACAGTACCTGTCAATGTCATACTTTATGGGCATGCCGACCTAATTAGTGATGGGCGATGAATCATCGTAACCACAGACTATAAACTATCGATATTTTAATTAAAATCTAATTTAAAATTAATTTATCTTTTAATTTTATTGTATATTTTAATATCACAACATTATTTAAATTTGTACTTATTTGATCTAAAACAATAGTGAGTAAATAAAATCCATTTTCTCACCTACTCATGTAACATTTGGGGTAAAACCTTTAAGATAATAAATGTTATTTTATATTAAAATATTCATTTAATTTAGTAACGTTTGTAATTAAATTAAACCCAATTATATGTTACATTAGCATCGATATTTGTAAGAAACGTCGATAATTTCTATCGACAATTTTTTATATCCTGACAACCCTAGGAATGTCAGTTTGACATATGTCGCAGAGATCAAGCTATCTTTTATGTAGTATAGTAAAAACATATCGTGAGACAATCGCTTATGTACCTGCGTCAGTATTATACCTGGAAGTATAGGTTGAGAACCGAGACCTACCCCAACAGACTCGGTAACTTGTATACCTATTACAAATACAAGTGTATATAATCAAAAACAAGTTTTTCTTATCGATCGTTTACTAATGCTAATAAGGCCATCGTGCGAAGATTTTCTGCCATCTAGATGTTTCTACGCAGATTCACCATTGTATGCGGCATTTAGTCCCAATCATGTTGAATTGTTGATTGTCGACTGCAATGCGCATGCGCAAAACGCATCTGTGATTATTATTTACATGACGAACAAAAAGTCAATTTGCATTTTTTATAAAGACGACTAGTGCGGTTTTTAATGATGACAACTGCGGGTATGAGAATCTGTAATGGAATGGAATTCTCAGGTAAGAATTTACAATACAATCATGAATTTGAATTGTTTTTATATAAACAGGTAGGAAATAAAGGTAGGTAGGTTTATGTCAAATAAACTTTTTTCTGATTATATCTACATCTACCTATCTTCGCGGCTTTCCCTGCTTGAAATAACATTAAGAGCCTATACTACCTCAAACGGCTTAGCATAATTCTCCGTTATGTCGAAAATACTGCAGCATTTATTTTGAAATAAATTTATGAATAAGTTGAGGATTGATGTTTGACGAAAACACGAATCCATAAAATTTTCTAGATAGAATAACAATAAACCGCTGGTATTCAAAAAATACTTCAAATTAGATCATGAAACTTCGCATACTAACTGAACTAGCACCGCACATAGTGTCGCTCTCACTCAGTCCGCGAGCAGTATCGTGTGAGCGAGATAAAAAGCTAAGGTAGTATGGCTCTTAAATATTTTTTAAATCCGTTCATCGAACGAACATGTTCATCAGGTTCATCTCTCTCCATCTTCGCAGGTGGAATATCAATCAGGATTTTTCAGAACAACATCAAACTAAACTTAAGATATCCCCCGCGACTTCGTCCGCGTGGATTTCATACGTTCCCCTAAATATTAAAATTTACTAGGTACTCCGTTAGGGGTAGATTTTCGAAAAACCCTGATAAAAGTAATTCTTTATTTTCGGTCTTAAGTATAAATACTGAGTTTCGAGTTAGTCAGACCGCACGTTAAAGTTCTTCCTTACAAACTTTGACACCCCCCAACCCCCCTTTTTGGGGGTAGTTTAGAAAACAAAATATGACAATCTTTATAACTTTTCACCCCCTTTAAGGTCGAATTTCCAAAAACCCCTTATTAGTGCTCTCGTACATTATAAAAGGAAGCCGTGTGATTATTATTAGCAGCCGTTCGTGTCCTACTGCAAGGCATTAGCCTCCCTTCCCTCCTTTCACTGATCTCTATCTACTGATGTTTGTGACCAATCCTTATGACAAAAGTCGAGTTCGTCCCGCCATCTGGGCCTGCCGCGTCTGTCACTTGATACATTAATTTTGTTATGCAACTGTCAAAAATTCTACCATATATACTCGGCATACGATTACAGACTGGTTTTCTTTAAGCTCATTACAATACATGACTTGGTAATATGTATTTACGATCTAGTTCGTTCGATGATTATAGGTAGTGTATAGTAGATAGCAATTATTACGGATTGTATTGAAAAAGTTGTTAATTTGCCACCTGCAATTAATTTTCTTTTCCTCGTTACATCTTACATCATTCATGGGTTCGTCTATGTATAACATCATTACTTTCGAGTTGTATTTTCCTAGACATTTCTTGCACGTACTAAATATCTCTGTTCTATTTTCGCGCATCATATATAATTTTTGGGAAAATGGTATGTGTTTTTTTATCTTGATTAATAACAGATTTTTATTCGGATTTGAAAGAATATGTTTGATATTTAGATATGGCAAGATATAATTAATTTATAAATGAATATTTATAGGGTCAGCCATAAAGATCAAATGGATTTTTCAACGTAGTATCAAAGATTCGATCCTTTTGTCACTAGTCGTAGATAAATACGTTCGCTTGATAATGGAATGCTGCCTCATAATTCATTTCATATGTCCAAATTTACTTATTACCAAATAGGGAAAGATATAGTAATTAATTCGACTAAAAGTCATTCGGTTTCAAAATAAATTACTTACATGGCAAGCTTCATTATTCTGGCTAGATTAGCCGTGTTTTCTATTTCGTATACAAATTAGGATTTTCAGAAGTACTTTGAAGTACAAAGTACTTCTGAAAATCCTAATTTGTTAATAGAGCTATGCTCTATTCTCTGATATCATCATTCTCCTGCCCTTATCCCATTTTTTTTTGTCGGCGGAACATTGTCTTTTTTAAGAAAGAAAAATATTTTATGTGGGACACGCACAGGAAATACAGTTAAGAAGGAGCATAAATAAAAGTAACAAAATAAACACACCATGCACCATACCATACCATACCAGTTTCTTTCATACTTCTCGATTAGTCGTCATCTTGGTAGTCACCCCCTTTCTAGCCATATCATCTTTCACACAGTCCACCCATCGTTTCTTTGGTCTTCCTCTACTCTTACGGCCATCCACATTCATACTCAAAACTTTTCTCAGGATATTTCCCTCATTCCTCCGTATCTATTCTCTTATAGGTAAACTAAAATCTTATTCAATAATTTGCTATAATATAATACTAATTAGATATATTAGACAAAGAAATCCCAGGGCCACGGGAACGTTGTAATACAGCAGAATTAAAATTAAAATCTCATGACGATATAACTGTATTTCACAATAGTTTTATCAAGACAGCAATCCGGATCAAAACCGCAAAAGATTCCCCGATACCATACAAAAGATGGTGTTACGAGTATTTCTCCGTGCAAATTACGGAAATAAGAAATAGCATAAATGCCAGTAATTTGCCTAGCTTAGAATCAGGATGTAACAATGGTGCGCAGACGCGTATATGTGGATGCTGCATAGAACAGGAAGACCGGACCGGACCGGACCGGTGGATTGGTGGGTTGTTATACACACGTAACCATATATATGGTAATGCTTGGTATTAAGCAATTGCGTCTGTAAACCTACTACGTTTAGGAATGAGCCACCAGCTTCATCTTTCTGACTAACCGACTCCTTGACAATTAAAATGTGCCTGTTATTGGTTTGAGTTTTAGTTTGAAACTTAGGACATACTTGGAAGAGCGATGGCAAAGACTTTACTAGATACTCAGTAGACGAAAAAAATTGGAAGTTAAAAGTTAATCACATCATTATTGTACACTGAAAGGAAGAACAACAGGACACAACATACGACGGAACACATTAGAACGGGACAACCACGTGATGGCAAGCATAATTGCCCGTATACTCTTTTGTTGGCCGTAAGTACGTGTGTTTTGGCAGGTATTTTTTTTTAATAATTGTAATTCGATAAAAAAACAATACAATAATATAGTGTCAAAAGTATACAGTGGTTTGTATTCACAGCCACAATCACGTGTCAATGTGGTTTTCCTCAATATTGAAATGAATGAGCATGAAAGAATTCTGTGTCCTATATTATTGTGGAAACATTTTTATCGGCGGTTTTATTCGTAACACGTAGTATTCGAATAAAAGAACTGCCAAAATACTCTTTGACTTCGACTTCTTTTGGCAAAAGTTGAGGTAGATTTGAAAACTGTGACAACATTGGACTGTGCTGTGTAGAAAAGATTAAGCTGAATGAAAAAAGAGAGAGTTTAGGACGAGAAAAGCTTTGTATTTCAAAGATACGGTGAATGTTTTCCGATTTTTGACCATCAAGTTCTTCTAATTTTCCAGGTGTTTGAATATTTATAGATGGGTAATGTGATGCATCACGCACGACCTTGCAAGGTCGCCAGCGCGTGCGCAGCGGACCGATGCATTCATTACAAATTGGACTACTGCAACTATGATGGTACGCTTCGGTGCATTTGAAGACGCTGTTTAATATACAGCAACGTAATAAAATTTAAAAAAGTAATTCTGCATTGTCTAAATTGCCAATCTCAAGTTTACTATACCCACACAGTACCATATATTTACGTGGCTTGATTACCGGAAAAAAAACATTTTCAAGTCTTTTCGCCCAATGATGGAATATAGTGTATGAGACTATCCTATCTTTATCTATCAAGAACCGCCATCGCCTAATTATAAACTTATTATGAATGGCTATGATATCGACACTACGACTATTCCAACTATGCGTAGATCTTCATATTTGCAAACAAATAGGCCCGCACACGACAAAGTCGTGAACATACATTCGCCAGAGAAACATATTTATCATAGAGAACAAAGCCGAAATCGTGTTTCAGTGTGCAAGGCGGTGTGCCCCGCCCTATATCAATGCATGTGCAATGTGAGCAAAATAATCGATTTCAACAGAACAAAGAAAGGGCAAGTAGATTATAAATATACTATGTTCAAGTATTTCCAATATGTTTCATGAATAAAGAAAACTATCAAGTCAGCAAGGTGGTACGGCGGCTGACTGTCCAGCTCCAGCAAGCATTTAGTGTTCAAAATAGGTTGACAATGTGACAAAAAGCAACTGAATGTGTGTAGCCGAGGATATAATTATTTGAAAAGCGTGGAAGCGCGCATTTGGTGATTATGTCCAGCATTTGATAAACACAAGACGAAAGGAATCAACAACCCAAACGTATCAATAGAATAACATTAAGGCGAACAACACACCATAAAAGAATCGCAAGTATGCCCGCCGGTGGCGCAGGCGCACACTAGACAAAGGCCACGCTTTCATAACCTTGTACACTGCTACCTACCCACCTACCACGACCCGACTATGATTCATGATTGTCTCGTGTAACTTGATGATAAGAAACAATGATAACTTCAAAACTGGAGTAAAGTGCAATGGAAAAATGTTTAAAAGAAAATTTTAAAAATATACAGATTTTTCTAAAAAAAAATCTTTCGTTCCCCAAAAGTGACATAAATATAAAAGCTCATGATATTCGTGTCATAGCAAAAAGTAGTAACTGAAAATGTATTAAGTGTTTAAATGCAGTAAATATTCATAACAATGTCCATGAAAACCGAAACGTGTTTCGTAACACATTATTCTTGCGAACAACATTAAACAAACGACAATACAGTTTCTAAGAAAATAAATAAGTACAGCTGTGTCAACTTAATTACAATTTCATATAAAAAACACATAAGTTTCTGGTACAATAACAATTAACAATGTATTTAACTTATATAATGGAATCTTGCAATTAACGCGTGTTATAAAGTTATAATTAGTTAATATAGACGTTATTGATAGACAGTAATTAGAATAGTGTGAGTAACACTGGCTGAGCTCAGTAACACATAACATTATCTTAACAAACAATTTTCAAAAGCTATTGAGTTAAATACAATAAACTATTAGTTTGTAGGCGATAGCAAGCAAGGTGTTGTGGGATAGAATATCTACATTGGAATTAAAATAATATATTAATATAACCATATATGATTAAACCTCGTAGGTGGCGAAATTATGTACGTCGAATATAACAATTAATAAACCAACCTCAAAGGAAATTAATAACGCTATCGATGTAACATGTGACGTTGATACCGAACTACATAATTAATGGACCCATGCATGTAATCTATCAAATTCACAGCGAATAACAACTAAAAATAAATAGCCTGTCGAACCTTGAGCTTAGTTAAATTGAGTAATCCAATACGAATGTCATCGATCAGATTATCTTAAAAGGTCCATTTATAGTCAAAGCACATGCTGTACGAAATAATTACGCCAATGAACGAAATACCGTAACATTGCGACCTGCGCATGTCACGATTTTTAAAATCGCCTTTGTTTTGTGGGTCAACGACAAGCGAGGCTTCAAGTGGAAGAAGTATTGCATCGTCACGTATGCATTTGTGGCCTATTTCACATGACTTTTTTACATCATTCCGTTCCATCCGTATAAGGTTCGTAGTGACCTTAGCTGGAAGTGGCGAGTTGAAATATAGCCCGCTACCTGCACTGTCCTAGCTATTCACAATCTCCATTTTGTAATATAATTCTTTGCATTCACACGTCAAAGTACAAATCGGGCTTTACCGATTCGTTCATCATTGATTTGACTTCTTAAATTCAAGATTCTCGATGCGATTTTTATCGTCATTGTGTTCATTTTTGCCATCACGTCATTTATAACTTTTATCTTTGCGGAGACGTCATAGTTGCATATTGTGCATTTAAACACTGTTCAAAATATTCTTTGCAGCATTATTAAACTGTCCATACAGACGACAAAGGCATTCATAACCGCAAGACTACGTAAGTCAGTCATATCAATGGCATTAATCAAAAGCACACAACGCCTACGATGTTACTTCGTCAGAGTATCTTTAACTTCTCAAACTTGCGTAGGGTTTCCACCTCTTACCTCTCATTGTTGAAAGTTGTTATCTTCATCGTCTTATTAAGATGTAATGGATTGTGCAGTTGATTCTATCGTATGGAATAGATATATCATCCACACGTTAGGATAAAATAGTAACATATTCAAGACTGGTGTTGCAACATTTGTTGTGCATCAGAATCGTCAAATGTTTAAATTTCTAGTAGACCATCATCATTCTTATCATTAAATTTCATCGATTTCTGTTCCAACACTTATAACTTAACATTACATCTTCACCTCCATAATTCAATTAGTCCATCATGTGTGGTCAAGCCAATTTGTGTATGTCACTGTAGACAGCTGCCACTTGTCATGTCTTACGGTAAATTGCGCCAGCAGTAAATACTTACATTTACTTTTACCGTCAAACTATACTGTTTGATAAAATAGTAACATATTCAAGACTGGTATTGCAACATTTGTTGTGCATCAGAATCGTCAAATGTTTAAATTTCTAGTAGACCATCATCATTCTTATCATTAAATTTCATCGATTTCTGTTCCAACACTTATAACTTAACATTACATCTTCACCTCCATAATTCAATTAGTCCATCATGTGTGGTCAAGCCAATTTGTGTATGTCACTGTAGACAGCTGCCACTTGTCATGTCTTACGGTAAATTGCGCCAGCAGTAAATACTTACATTTACTTTTACCGTCAAACTATACTGTTTGACTGTATTTATACTCGATTTTAAGAAGAAAATTATTTTTTTTAAGACTTGAAGTCCCTATTTTTCTTCCAGTTACAAATAATGACAACACGACGCCAACCTTTATGTTGTTATAATTTCCTTCAATGAAATCATTAATGAAACAAATTGCAAATAAAATCAGCTACATAAGCATCTCACAACACAGCAATGTGACAATTTTATATGGGCATGGAAGGCAAGTAGCCAGAAACTAGAACACTCGGAAACGAAAACGTTTGGCAAATACAAGAAAACTGTATAAACATGTTAACATATAAGTATATGTTCAATTTGTTTACAGTCAAGCAGGCGACCTAGTTGCGACGCAATATGAACAGACATAATTTTGAAAAGCAAGAACGTAAATACAGTAGTTAACAGTAGCAATAGTACCTAAAGTAAACAATTGAAACATATCCTATAACATAAGTTAATAGACAGATTTGTCTAACAACAGTAGCTGCAGAAGAACGTAAACTCACATGAATAATATCAGATATTTTGTAAACACAGACGTGGTTGCACGACATCCTGTTTACGAACATGCTGATTCGCTCTTCAAATAAAATAAGAAGTTAAATGTTACATAAAAAGTGTAATCATACATAACATAGTAAAAATAACAGAGATCAAAATCATTAGCCGGTCGCTGAGCGGTCAGATGATGCTATCTATTTCAAAATCATAGTATACGAGCCATGTTTAGAGAAGGCTGACCGGCGCGGGAGCATCCGTCGAAACGGTCAAGTTCACGGAGAACGCGCACGACCAACTGGAACTCTTGCGCATCGCACTCGATCGCACTATCATTTCAAACGGATTGGAAGAAATTAATGCTTGAAACTGTTATTACTAAGACCAAAAGTATGTCGTTTGAGGTGAAAGTTGATGCTAACGAGGAAATGTCGCAGGAAATAAAACAGGAAAAGATCGCATTTCAAAGGATTACTAAGCTATAGATAGGCGTCGGATTAGCGTTGCATTGGACTACGAACAATTAACTTTTGCAAAACATAAATAATGCTGCATTTTCTTTTTTATTTATAATCATGTGTTTTCCTGAATTGCAGCTGCGTAGCTTTCGTTTAATTATACTCGTACATCAAATACAGGCGTCGAAAGTTTTTAAAGAATCATCAAGTTTCGATTTATGCTTCCGTTAAAGAAATCCGGGGTCACAAGACTAACACCTGGCTCTGACACGACGTACTTTTTGCTAGCAGCAATTAATTAAAAAATAGTTGATCATAAAAAATCAAAGCGATCAATTTAAAAATCAAAGAGACCCCGGTCAGGTCATCAAGGCGTTTCGAGAGATTACAAGAAACAATATTTACGGCCACTTTGTGAAGGCTATAATTTCGTCTTCATGTTCGAGTATTAGAAACTTTTGAAGGTCGGCTGATTGCAGGGTCAAGTTCGAGAGGCCGGGGCATCCGTACCACATTCACGGCACGCTTCGCTGGCCCCAGCATCCATTGACCCGATGGCGGAAGATTTAGATATTGAACTAACATTGAGATATGTTAAGTTGGTTTTATAAGATTTCGTAGGATCGAAGATCTTTTTAATTCTTACATCTTCTGTATTATTGATAATTTAATGAGTTGACTGTTTTCAAACAATCTCTGGTATTTTATATCAGGCTTAAATTCAATGAAATATTGGATCTGGGAGAAACTACTTTATATACTATAAATGGATATCTATGATGACCCCGTTACTTGTTGTTAACGATGTAGTACTTTTTTTGCAGATTTGGAATTATCAATCTTGATTTCACATATTTTTTTAGATTAATGAGAAAGTTTCGTTTGCTTGTAATCCCGTCATTTAAGTCACTATAAAGTCACAAATTAATACGACCATACAGACTGCACAAAGTCAAACATTTTTTTCAACTCTTTCTGTATCTATTACTACCTTGAACAACACAAACGATTATTAATCATTGAATGAATTTAAATCATCAATAACAGCGTCAATTTCTTAAAATTTTCTTTTGTGTGTGATCGTATCAGATTAAATGTAATTTTCTTTTGTGTGTGATCGTATCAGATTAAATGTAATTTTCTTTTGTGTGTGATCGTATCAGATTAAATGTAATTTTCTTTTGTGTGTGATCGTATCAGATTAAATGTAATTTTCTTTTGTGTGTGATCGTATCAGATTAAATGTAATTTTCTTTTGTGTGTGATCGTATCAGATTAAATGTAATTTTCTTTTGTGTGTGATCGTATCAGATTAAATGTAATTTTCTTTTGTGTGTGATCGTATCAGATTAAATGTAATTTCATCCTACATATCTTTGTTCAATCGAAGGTTTTCCTCCGTCTATGAATGGGTGGGTCAAGGTTTTAAATATAATATATCTATACTTACTAATATAATAAACCTAAAGAGTTTGGTTTTATTGTTTGAACGCGTTAATCTCGGGAACTACCAGTCCGGTTATAGGATGTTTAACATCACTTTACGACCCTTAGGAGCAAAAAGCGAAAATGAATACGTTAATTTATAAATAAACCGATTTCTTTTAAATTAAACGGCGGGTGAAACCGCGGAGCACAGCTAGTGTCTTATATTTCCATTAATTGAGGATACATTAATTTTCCTCAAAGGTATTAACTATTCATAAGTAATAAATACTTAGATAATACATAGTAATTGGTTTCTAAATACGACTTATCCTTATGGATTATATAATCGTGACGTAAAGCTTCTGCGGTCAGTTATGGCCAACGTGACAGATAAAAGAGAGCTTAGCAAATATGGTAGTGATAGAATTAAGATGACCGTTTTTATGGTGTCCTATAAACGTATGTATCGTCACGCTCTGATTCTTATTTCCTTGCCGTGGTGGACTGTTCGTGATGACACGGTTACACATTGCAGAATGGTCATAATAGGTTGTAAACGTCATGCGTGCATAAAAGTTGCGATTCGACGAGATATTTATTGTAGTCGCACAATAGTGATGAAAAATAGCAAAGGACATGTGAAATAGATGTCAACTGAAAAGAAGACCAAAATGTTTGAAATAGTAACAGTCGGTGTAGTTACAATATATTTAGACAAAAATCATTTGCCAAATGTATGTAAGCGCATCACTTGAGAACGGGACGACCGATTCGGCAGTTTTTTTTTTAGTTGGACAAGGTTTGTGTGAAAGAAATTTTTCGGAAAATTCATCGTTCTAGAATACGGACCTTCTAACTGCCTAACAATATTTTAAAGCTACTGTAGACATAATAAATATCCAAAAATAAATTATAAGCGTACAGGTACTATTCGAAAATGTCAGTATTGACATATCAATAATACTGTTATGCATGACCATTAAATTTCGAACAATACATTCACAACATAACACAAAATGTCTTTCCGTGACCGTGACATGTTTAGCCATGTTTTACTATAACAAACTATAGCATAACAAAAGGATCGAGGACCTATCCGATCTAGCGCGTGCTATTGTTCGTATTTAATCAATGCGCAGTGACAATGGCTTCATATGTCAAACTTTGTATTAGATCATACGCACCAGAATAGATCGATAGATCACTATCGAGACTGAATGATTTTTTTAATGTATTTTTACATACACGCCTTCTTACCGTGGGGGTAGGCAGAAACCTTCCTTCAAACTTTTCTTTTCTGTGCCCGACAGGGTCCACGATTGTTACAACAAATGTCTACTTACCACCTAAGAACATACATTGTGGAATGCAATAAATTATTGAGTATTGAAACTGCAGAACGCCACCTGCTACGATCCTTACATACTCCTTTTGCCTGGTTTACGTTCATACATCTGGTAATACACGCACGCCAGTTGTGAGCACTACGCATCTGACCTTTCTGAAGAACATCACCAATAAGGTCACTTTGTATACAGGGTGTCCAAGAACCTGGCGTCCAACTGGATTCCCACGATGCCCCAAGTTCTAACAGTACTCAGAAAAATATTTTAAAAAATCCACCCCATGTACTTACAGAATTATACTGATTTCAAAAAAAAAGGGGAAATGAGCACCCTGTGACATACTTTTGAATGCTGTGACTGCTAATGCTGATAATTTCGATATTTCTTGGAGGTTTTGTAATCTAGGGTATTGCTGTGTCTAAATAGAATGTAAAAATAAAGTACTTATTGTACCATTTTAAAATAAAATATTATTTTAACTAAAGGTGATATGGAAAACTATTGAATTTCGCAACTTTGACCGACTGTAGTGTAAAAAAAATGTACCAAAATAGTATGGCAAGTGACGTCAAATTTTGACGCGTTTATTCCTCTTTTTAAAAAGGTATAATACTTACACATTAATTTGAAAAAAAAAATTTTTGATAATATTTTTACTCAACAACCCAATTTTTACGAAGTGCCTACCTACTAACGGTAACTGTCGGACCCTTTCTTATCTTAGAAACTGTTATGTTACTACTATTATTTACTTCGGTTCCAAGAGTGAGCAAGAAGGAAATACACACAGGTAGATGGGTTCCCAGTAGAATAAAAGCAAAGAATGTTAGTTTAAAGATATTTTATTACAATAAATGTTCAAAATGTTGACCACCCGCGGCAATACAAGCTCTCACTCTCCTTAAAAAGGACCGCTTTATGTTTCGCGAGTAACTTTTTTGACGTATCACCTGCACTGCTTGTGTTATCTTCTCACGAAGGTCAGCGATGTCATTAATGGGCTTCGCATAAACGAGCTCCTTCATAGTTCCCCAGAAAAAAAAATCCAGCGGATTTAAGTCAGGTGAGCGGGCTGGCCACGGGATTGTTCCTGATCGCCCAATCCACCTGTTCGGGTATTGCTCGTCCAAAAACTCTCTAACGGATACGCGAAAATGTGCTGGACAGCCGTCGTGACAACTGGGAACCCATCTACCTGTGTGTATTTCCTTCTTGCTCACTCTTGGAACCGAAGTAAATAATAGTAGTAACATAACAGTTTCTAAGATAAGAAAGGGTCCGACAGTTACCGTTAGTAGGTAGGCACTTCGTAAAAATTGGGTTGTTGAGTAAAAATATTATCAAATTTTTTTTTTTCAAATTAATGTGTAAGTATTATACCTTTTTAAAAAGAGGAATAAACGCGTCAAAATTTGACGTCACTTGCCATACTATTTTGGTACATTTTTTTTACACTACAGTCGGTCAAAGTTGCGAAATTCAATAGTTTTCCATATCACCTTTAGTTAAAATAATATTTTATTTTAAAATGGTACAATAAGTACTTTATTTTTACATTCTATTTAGACACAGCAATACCCTAGATTACAAAACCTCCAAGAAATATCGAAATTATCAGCATTAGCAGTCACAGCATTCAAAAGTATGTCACAGGGTGCTCATTTCCCCTTTTTTTTTGAAATCAGTATAATTCTGTAAGTACATGGGGTGGATTTTTTAAAATATTTTTCTGAGTACTGTTAGAACTTGGGGCATCGTGGGAATCCAGTTGGACGCCAGGTTCTTGGACACCCTGTATATGTCTTCCTAGGGCGCCCCCTCCCGGCGTTTCCAGTCACATCTGCCTTGTAAATACCTTTTGTTAGTCACCTTTCGTTGATCCTCTCAACATGACCAGACCATCTAAGCATACTCTTTTTAATTTTTATCGCTACATCTTCTTTTAAACCGTACCGTTGACTAAGTATTTTTAATTTAATCATGCTGTTTGATTGAGTTTGTTGTTAGAGTGTATATAATACAAATGTGTTGTGGTTTGAAGTCATTGTTTTAATTTATTAAACCAACAGTTAGTTTCAATCTAGTGAACATCCTATATTTAAATCATGACCTTTTTCGAGTTTGTCATCATTATTTTCTTTACGAAAAAACCTGATGTTAACTCCCAAACTAGGCCTGGGCCTGTATTTTAGGGTCTAGTGATTCAGCCATGATATTAATTATTACAAAAATACATCATTTAGCGGAGTGTCGCTACATTGTTGACATATTTTTAAATGTGTTAACCAATTGTTATGGCATTCAACGAATTCATAAAAACTTTTTTACAAAAAAATACAACCGACAAAGTGAAAAATAACTTTAATTTCGGAAGTCGGTGTCTGGTATTCGTTTTTTGCCACCGACTTCTGAAATTAAAGTTATTTTTCACTTTGTAGTGTTGTTTTTGTAAGTCGGTTGATTTTTTTTGTAAAAAAGTTTTAATTTTTCACTTTTTAGTTGTGGTACCTACCCCACACAAATTCTAATACCACTACCTGCATAACAAACCAAAGATAATCAATTTTATATGGGACCAATTTTGATGTATACCCACTCGAATAAAACAAAAATGTTTCAAATCGAACGACTCTGTAAAAAGTTATGCGTGGTAATACATAAAAAAGTTGAGAGGTGTCAAGGAACACCCGGATGGAACGAAGTTCCTTTCGATTAATTAGTGAAGGAATTGTAATAATAGGTCTTTACCTATGAAATTGCCGTTTTGTATGAAAAAATTTAAACGAATTTTTTTCATGCATTTTTTATTTGTATTAATCAAAGTAATCACCCATGCAATCAATGCATCTTTGCCAACGCAGTGGCAGTTTATTGATGCCCTTCTTAAAGAAATCAGCTGGACGGAAGGCAACAAATTCTTCAAAGGCATTTTGTACTGCCTCTCGGGTATTGAATTTTTTTCCTGCCAAGAAGTTATCCATGTTCTGGAAAAAGTAGTAGTCTGTAGGCGCAAGGTCTGGTGAGTAGGGCGGATGACGGAGAGCTTCCAACCCCAGTTCTTGCAACTTGGAGACGGTCTGCTGTGCAGTATGAGGTCGCGCGTTGTCGTGCAGGAGCAGCGGAGACGAGCGATTGACCAATGCTGGTTGGAGATGTGCCAGCTTCTCCATCATTGTGTTCAGTTCTTCACAGTACACATCTGAAGTAATGCTCACCCCGTTTGGTAAGAAGCTGTGATGAATCACACCGGCGCTAGACCACCAAACAGTGACCATCACTTTTCTAGGGGTAAGTTTTCGTTTAGGGCATTGTTTAGGTGCTGAACCAGGATCCAACCAACTTGCTGAGCGCTTGCGGTTATCAAACAGAATCCATTTTTCATCGCAGGTAACAATGCGGTTCAAAATTCCTTCATTTGTGTGTCTGTTGAGCAGTGCAAGGCTCGTCTCGACGCGTACTTCGCGCTGGCGATCATTGAGTTCGTGGGGCACCCATTTGTCAAGCTTTTTTACCTTGCCAATTTGACGCAAATGGACCAATATTGTTTTGACGCTAACGTCGAAAGCTGCTGCGCTAATTCAGCCGTAGATTGTGTATCATCAGCTTTCACAATCGCCTTTAATTCGTCATTGTCGACCAAAGTCTTCGGACGACCGCGAGGTTCATTTTTCAGGTCGAAATTTCCAGAACGGAAGCGAGCAAACCAAGAACAAGTGGTGCGTTGGTTTGTAGTGTTAGCTCCGTAAACGTCGTTGATGTTGCATGCCGCTTGTGCCGCGTTGCTGCCACGACGGTACTCATATTCCATAATTACTCGAATTTTTAACGTATCCATGATGACGAAAAAGATTGAAATGCGATGAAAATGTAACACTAATCAATAAACAAATGACTACTTTTGGAAAAAAAATCCATGTTTTTAAAATAAATTTAATTTGAAATTAGAATTCTTAGCCAAACAAAAATTATTTTGATTTGAAATGGCCAGTACTGCAGAACGGCAATTTCATAGGTAAAGACCTTATATTTTTTTTTTTTTTTTGTTATATCTGGCTGGCTTTCTATAAGAGAGAGAGAGAGACAGACAGACAGAGAAACATGCGCACGTCGCACAGCTTACAATAGCTTACTATAGCAAAAAGTGTCGTTACAACTTTTCGTGAGAATTTTTTCCATCTAGCCCCCTTTCACAACGTGCGATAAGGAACTTCGTTCCAAAAAAAAATAAAAAAAAAACGTGTCGAATTGAGAACCTCCTCCTTTTTTATCGTCGGTTAAAAAATGAACTCTGCCTATCCCGCGGGGAACACAGGCGTGATTTTATGTCGTAATTAAATTCTACCGCCTGTTACACAATACTCATTGACCTTTACGGATTATTGTATAATACTACATATTAACATGCGCTATTTTTATACCGAACACAACCGTATAATCGTGCTGACACCACCTTTATTCCGCATTGATTAGTTCCAATTTTTTTACATAATCGTGATGTATCAAGTACCTGACTCTAAAGAAGGAAGCAATGTTCAATTAGTAAATAACGATTTATCCATTGCAACTTTATGAAAACACTGCCCGCGATTTTCTCCGCGCGGATTTCGTACTTTCCGCTACGAAGTTTCCCACCCCCTTTTTAAGGGTAGTTCTGAAAAATTAATTATTAAGATCTTTTTTATTTACCTAGATATTGTACTGTATCTACCATGTTTCAATTTTCTAAAGCAAAGTAGATAATATGATTTTTCATACAAATTGTTTTGCCGGCTTTCACCCCGACAGGGATTGATGTTTGAAAAGTCGTTTAATACCTTTCCATTATTTGACATATTATTTTCTTTCCAGTTGATCGAAATAAGAACTTCAAAATTCAATTTTCTATCATCAGCTGTTTGGGATGTGCCAGAGACTTACGAACATACAGACGGCGTATCAATCAATCAAATCAACTCAGCCTATCGCAGTCCACTGCTGGACATAGAGCTCTCCCAGGCTGAGCCGCAACACCCTGTCCTCCACCTTCCGCATCCAGTCTGTCCCAGCCACCTTTTTAAGGTCGCCGGTCCATCTAGCTGGGGGGTGTCCCAACTACGCTAGCCGATACGCGGTCTCCACTCAATGATTCGTATGCTCCACCGGCCATCGGTTCTTATATGTCGGTAACTTCATTTCAGATTTTATCCTTCAAAGAAACTCCCGAACATAGCCCGCTCCATGGCGAGCTGAGCGACCTTGAATTTGTAGACCAGCCCGACTGTAAGTATCCAAGTTTCGGCACCGTATGTCATAACGGGCAGTACGCACTGGTTAAAGCCCTAGTTTTCAAACACTGCGGGATAGGTGACGAGAAGCTGCCCAACCCAACTGGATCCTTCTGTTGACTTCTTTCTCAAAGTTATGCCTACCGAGCTGGATGACTTGCCCTAGGTTAGACATACTTCTTCGCAACTACAATAAACGTATATTATAAAATTTCATAAGATTACTCGTATCAATTATTCATTAGCATGCTGAAGTGTAGATAATTGTTCTACGTACAATGCATTATTTGATAATCTTCCTGCATCAGGCCGTTATAATTTCAAAGTAAAATTGTAAAGTATGTGAGAAAAATGTTTTAGAGTATCATACCATAGCAATTATACCAATAGCAAAGCTTTTTTCACCCCATAAGGATTTTCATAAAAACACACAAAATATTACCCACAAAACTTCTCGAGAAGATACATTAGAAGTTAAGATATAACGTATTCATAGTGTCTATGTACAAATTGACAAGTCACGTTCGCAAACCATATAATTTGTAGTAAACAAAAAATATAACCAGTATGTACATTGTAGGTATAAATGTAAATGATCACCGAGGTGTGAGAAGAACAAAAACAGTAAATAAATCTATAACATAACATATTATCACGCCTAACTTAAAAGCAGAGGTGGACATAATTATAGTACACCCACATTTCGCCAGTTATATTTATTTCCATGTAATATGCTGCGTGCCTATTGCCATCAACCGTGCACAAATCCAGACTCTGAGCTGCAACTGAGAAATTTCTGATGGAAAAACACAATAACACTTTGCCCGATCTGGGAATTGAACCCAGGACCTCATGCTCAGTAGTAGCGCTTGCGATCACTAGACCAACGAGGCAGTCAATAAATAAATCTATCTACATAAGAATCGCCTAAGTCATCATCATCATATCAGTCGAAAGACGTCCACTGCTGGACATGGGCCTCCCCAAAGCACGGTTCTGTGCTTCCCGCATCCAGTGGATTCCTGCGGCCTTCACAGGTCATCGGTCCACCTTGTGGGAGGCCTTGTCACGATGTATGTCAAAACATAATTTGTTAAAGTAACTAATAACTCTAAATCGAGTAATAAAACAATTCTCATTAAATAAATATCATCTTTATAAAGGTGACGACAATTTTGATAGTTTATTTTACGGGGTACTAATACAGATATATCACCATATTCACCTTATCGCCTCTAATGATCAATATGTATTAGCGTATGAATTTTATTGTTTATTTTATGGACCTTTAACAAATCGATAAGGTAAATGCTATTCATTTCGATCGGGACAAATAAACTTTACATTTTACCGAAAAGTTCATTTTCATTATTTATTATCTACATAAGGAGCTCGTGGCTAAGTAATAACAGCCGCACGGGTCGATCCATCAGGTTAAGCTACGCTTGCCGGGGTCGGTCCGTGGATGGGTGGCCATCTTTACATACCGAGACTCCTCCGCGCCTCGGAAAGCACGTTAAGCCGTTGGTCCCGGCTGTCATTCGTGGATCTTTGACAGTCGTTACGGGTCGTCAGAAGCCCGAAAGTGTGACAACCAGTCTTATCAAGGGGTATCGTATTAACCAGTTAATGGGTTGTGGTGGTCAGATCGGCAGTCACTCCATGTAAAATACTGGTATTCAGCTGCATCCGGTTAGAATGGAAGCCGACCCCAACATAGTTGGGAAAAGGCTAGGCAAATTGATTGATCTATATATGGAAAATGTAAGAAAACCTCTTCCCAAATAAAGATCAAGTTAAAAGAAAGAAAAAAAAAGGAAAAAAAACCCCGATTCAACACTCATTTCTTTTTGCTACTCTATCAGCAGACACTGATTGCCATCTATATTGAGACCATTCCAATGAGCCCGAACATGATACCTGTGCTGTAAGTTGCTGAGGATGTTGGATATCCTGCAAATTCCAGGTAATGCTGCAGCATCAGTTCAAGGTTACTATGTCATTTACTTTTGTTACTATATCGTTGAAGTAACAGAATACCAAATCTCGACTAGATCATAACTGTGCAAGATGCTCATATCCATTCATCAACTAGAAAAGAGCTGATAATCTTCAAACGGCTGAATAGATTTTCTTGAATCATAGCTAAGAACACTCGACCAAGTCACCTTTCAAACAAAACAAAAAAAAAATCAAAATCTGTTCAGTCGTTTGGGTGCTACGATGCCACAGACAGATACAGAGATACACAAGTTAAACTTATAACACCCCTCTATTTCCGTCGCGGGTTAATAATAGGCAAAGCAGTGATCAACAAAATACTGACCAGCCTAGTCGGGGGGAAGGTTGTAGCGGGCTGAGTATGATACCCAGGGTGCACCGTAAAAGCTATTTTAATCTTCTCAACTCAATACTCTATTATCAATGTGAACTTAGGTGGTAGGTATTACAACATGATCATTGTGGGCACAGCAAAGTAGGAGGAAGAGGACTTTAATTTGCCTAATAAGAGGTTATACTACATTATTTAAGTAATTATTTTATAAAAACATGTAGCTATTTTAAAAGAAAAGTCAGTGATATTCGTAAAAGGTATCATATAGCATAGTTAGCAATGTACAAATATATATAATCTATATCTCCGTTCTACTCTATATAGACAATGCCAAGGACGTCACTATTCAAATAAAATAAAAAAAGAGGAACGCTCATTAGCATTACATAAACCTAACTTATGTACGTACCGCACATAATATTTTATATAACACATACCTACAATACTTCGTCTTATTTACGAGTGCTTTATTTAATTGGGGTATAAAATACTTGTAGTTTAGAGGTGACACGTGATATTAGAAAAACTGCAAGCAGGTTTTTCCAACGGATGTTAGTTTTTATGACGTCATGTTTTAAGATAACCCTTTTAATTTGTATCTATATATAACTAGCTGCTCGTACCCGGCGCCGCCCGCGTGAATTTCATGTCTCTATCTCCAGTGGTTTAGGTTGTGTGTTATCTGTTTTCATACAAAAATACCATCCAAATTTTCGACTTTTACGGTGAATTTTCAAAAAAAAACTGTCATACAAACTTTGTCCTGACAATTACGAACACAACAAAAAAAAGAATTAGCCAAATAGGTGCAATCGTAATGAAATGATGCGCTTAGGTAGGTACATACGGATATTGATTTTTATTTATATACTTAGATATAATATACACTATTTATACATCTATAATAGTATCGTTACATCCCTTCAAGCCAGTGGTTTAGAATCTGACAAATCCAATACAAGGTTGTAAAAATTGCAATCAAATAGATACCCTGAAATTGAATCGTTTTAGTAATAATTTTATTCAACTACCTGCAGATATTACTATTGACGAATACAAAGCGTTACATTCCCTACACTCATTAGCAAAGACCTTTAATCGTTCACGAACGTGATCAGCCCCGCATTCTACGTTTCAATAACCGAACGATTGTCTAACAAAGCCATAAACACAGACGGTTTACCAACTAAAATATCAAGTTAGTTGCACAAAAGCAACCAGTACAAGAAAACTCGTGTAGATTACACAGCATTAGCACACAGCGTAGCATTACCGGTAACTAGTAACAACGGACAGGGGAAATGTACGCTTACTGTACTTATTAGATGATGAAATGTTTGTAACAGCACCAACACCTGCTCCAATAACTGGTTTGTACGGGAAAAAACATGTTATTCCTGCTTTTATGGAGTTATGGATAAGTGGAAAAATGAAAAGTGGAAAGCGGTGCGTGCGACCCTCAAACGACCGACACGTAACGAGTCGGCATCGGTAAGAACTGTAAGAAGTGATGGACATAACATAAGTACGAGTACTTCATGTTACGCGCTGGACAGGCAGATAGCAGTTGGAAGAAAAACTATCAGTGTGCAATGGATGATGACTAAAAATGTTTTTTGTCCGTCAAGTAGATTGTTAAAACATATTGGACACGTATTTTTTCTTTTTTTAACCGACTTCAAAAAGGAGGAGGTTCTCAATTCGTCGGAACCTTTTTTTTTTTAAATTATTTTTTAATGTATGTTTCCCCGATTACTCGAAGATGGCTAAATCGATTTGGATTTTTTTTGTTTTATTCGAGAGGGTATACATCACAGTTGGTCCCATATAAAATTGATTAACTTTGCTTCGGTAGTTTTTGAGTTAGCTTCAATAATACGTATTTTTTCCCCACTTTTATATAGATGATGTTCTAGTTTGTTTTGCAGGTAGTGGTATTAGAATTTGTGTGGGGTAGGTACCACAACTAAAAAAGACAAAAATAAAATCTTTTTTACAAAAAAATACAACCGACTTCCAAAAACAACACTACAAAGTGAAAAATAACATTAATTTCGGAAGTCGGTGGCAAAAAAACGAAAATACATTTAACTTGACACCGACTTCCGAAATTAATGTTATTTTTCACTTTGTAGTGTTGTTTTTGGAAGTCGGTTGTATTTTTTTGTTACGCAATCAAAAGATTACGGCGATACATTTGAGTTAAAATGTGGCATGACGTCACTCCTTGCTAGATTTTATACGTAGTTTGTTATAGTTGGGCGTGACGTAGCGAGCCCCCACTCCTCAACTTTAATGCGTTTTATCGAAGTATTTTTTATTAATATGATAAAGCAAAAAATACGCGTCTAATATTTTTTTTATATTCTGACTGACGAACTAAATCGACATTTTTTTTACCCAGACATCATCCTTATTATAGCAACCGGTTAATTTCCATGTTTCCGGGCATCCTCTGAATGCTTAGAATGTGGCGGCTGCAGTTAATTATCTGGAATTTATAAAATGTCCCTTATTTATAATTAGTTGCTATGGAACTTCTTACATTGCAAATCTATTGTTACCTTACCATGACGGTGGGTTTTGCCACGCGTTCCTACCACTGAAAAATTCTACTTATTTCATAACGGAAAAATGTTGTTTACCTCAAATTATAGACACGATAATTATGTAAAATACTAAAACGCACAAAAAAAAACTTAAAAAATACGGCAATCGCCTTCTGAATATTATAGAAATTATTATCGATCTATTTTTATCAGGAAAATTACTAACATTAATATGTTATGTCTAAAAACGAGCGAGACGGCGCCACATTAACATTTTTTTAAATACAAAGTTCCGTGAGTCAATTCAATTCATAATATCAGACTAATAATATGTCATTATTATCGGCTTTTAATATTAAACGAAGCAATAAATTATCGAAAACTATAAAAATATAGCTACTAGTTTCAAATTAGGTAGGTACTAATGACAGAACTTACAACAAAGTGCACTATGCAGAATGCACTGCCGGGTCAAATAAATTAGTCCAGCCAAAATGTTCATTTTTGATTAAATGTGTAGGCAATTAAATTAAAGTTTATATTAAGAAATCATTAAAAACTGGTAGTCGGCGCCAGTCAGAAAATAAATTTTAAATATATTTTTCCTTTTAACAATGTTTACAATATTAATGTAAACATTAGCGATTCCATGTTTTCGTTACATTTGTCTTGTTTTATTTAAGAATATTTCTGGTATTATTTGACAAGTTTGAATAAGACATGGACGGACAGGTTGCCTATTCTTGGAAATTAAATTATTTTTTTAATATGAATTATGAAATGAGATTCTATGCTGACCTTTTTAAATTAATTGTCGCTAATTTACTTTTGTGTAAGTTAAAGCAGAAGAGTTTGTTTTTTTGTAAGTTTGAACGCGCTAATCTCTGGAACTGCCAGTCGGATATGAAAAATGATTTTTGCATTTGATAGCCCAATTCTTGATGAAGGCTATAGGCAATTTAACATCACGCTTCGACCCTTAGGAGCCGAGCAAAAAGAAAAAAAAATCAGAAAATGTAGTAATAACGCGGCCAAGCGATGCGATGACATGGGATGGGTCGGGGGAACAAGAAATTTCACGCGGACGAAGTCGCGGGCAAAAGCTACTGGATTGTAATCATCATCATCAGCCCGACTTCACCTACAGCTGGTTATAGATCTGTATTTGCTCCTGTGGATAGAATCCCTGCCTCAGTGGATACACTTGAAGAATTATTCTTACTGCGTTTGATATCTTGATTTTAAAGGAAATGGGCTTGCAAGTTTAAAACTCGTGCTCACCTAAGCCACTTAGCGACAATGCACCGGGCATGCACAGCTCACATTTAATTGGCCGTAAACTCTGAAACCTGTCTCCGCTGAACCATTTTAATATGGAAACAATGTTCTAGATCGTACTTTAATGATATGAAAATAAAATTGCGGAAACTTCCAGCTAGGCATTTTTATTTCCAATTATTTATCTATCAAAGAAACTTCAGATTATAATGTCAACAAATGGAGAGAGCCACTTCCAATTTATCACGCTAGGAGTCGCATCTTCGCTGGTGTTGTTTACCTATCAAACACCAAATTTTTATTTGGGTGAGAGCGCGTTTACTTTTTAATATCCTTGAACACGTTCAACAGGTAGACATCTGACGGTTATCAGCGATAATGGCGTAATCTATAATTACCTTTGCCTGTTCCTTGGACTCTTTTACTTTAAGACAATGGCTCTACAGTTTTTTTGAACTGACTTGCATTATCCAATCAAAATTTCGTTCAATGGATGGGTAAATCGCTTGCGATTCAACACATATTATGATTACGCCTCATTGACACGTAAAAACAAAAACTGTATCTTTATGAATACGTAAACGAAAAGTTTTACATAGATTTCCGCGGGATTTAAGTGTTGGCGAGCATGCATTACGTCGTTCGCGCGCTTTTCATGCGGCGGCCATGTTGTGGGAAGGCGCGGGAAAGTGGAAAGTGCTCGGGTTATCATCTTATTGTCAGTGTCTAGGCCGCGTCATTGTCTCTGGGCGCGATGTTCTCTTCCCGTGTGAAAGCTAAGATGTAAATGCAATGGAAGAAGCCTTTTGATTCATTTATACACTTGCGTAATATTATTTGAGTTTATTACATAAGTCCTTAGCTGTTTTATAATACAGAGCTAATTAGGTCACTACGCTAAATATTTTTAATACAAACACAATTTTTGCTTAGTTATCACGCAGAATAGGAACAAAAGAAAACCTAATAAAAATTTTCATTAGGTAACAAAAAAACAAAGAATATGGCAAGGTGAAATTAGCTATTATCTGATGACTGCATACATCCTGGTCAAAACCACAAAAACATTAGGTAATTTTCGATAGTCTGTGTATATTTTTCTATACAGGGTTAGTTTTCAATGACCAGCCAAATTTTCACAGGGTGTTCTACCCATGATTATGAACAACTTTCACTATGGGACCAACTTTGAAATCACGAATAAAAAATCTGCTGTTTCATACATTTTGGTCGAGTAGGTATTGAACTTTTGTATGAAACAGCTGTTTTTTCTTTCGTGATTTTAAAGTTGGTCCCATAGTAAAAGTTGTTCATATTCACGGTTAAAACAGCCTGTGAAAATTTGGCTGGTCATTGAAAACTAACCCTGTATATAAAAGTTTATCTAGCCTACCTATATCCGCAAAAGCCGGGCATTTCACTAGCAAGTTCTCATTAATTCAAATAGATTCACGATTAGAGAGAAGAAAAACTCTACAATTTTCATTAAGCACACAATGGCTATCGAAAGTGAACTCCCGCGCGTCAATGATCTGGATCAATTACTTGTTTCACACAAGGTGACGGAGGAAAACGTCCTTGACACCTTGATTATACACCATTATGTTAATTAGAAACGATGTACAAGAAACAGCCGGAGCTTACAATGACTATCATATTTACATCTTCAAAGAATTACTCATCATTATTTTCATATTAACAGAACTCAAGAATACCGAAGGTGATCTTAGGTTTATTCATATATTTACGAAGATATTTTAATCGAATGACGAAGTGGCAGCTGTATTAATTGCAGGAAAATCATGTTTATTTTGATTTTCACGTTGGTCATATTTTATCAGCGAAACGTAGAATAGTCGAGTGCCAAAAGTTACTGAAACGTGAGCAATTCTCAATTGCTGAAATCTGAAAAGTACGAAACCTAAAATGCATTTATTGCTAGCTATTAATTTTGCAGCACTGCCTCGACTAGTATCTTACAGTCATGATCCGATTTTGTTTGCTATTTTTTATCGGAGACAAACGGCACACGGCAAGCCGCGTAGGAGTTTGTTTATCCCACCTTCGGAGTCTACGGACCAGTATTTTATAATCATTGGAATTTTTACGACTAGATATGACATTTTATTGATGTTGAACGTATTTTTCTCTAATACCTCGTTCCTCGTTCCTCGTACCTTCAATAACAATGAACACCTAAGAGTAAACAGCCATTAAAATATTGGACTTTTGTCGCCGCCACGCCGCGCACCGTTCCTAATGATGATTTTGCTCGGTTATGCTAATACCGAAGTCGAGTCGGTAGAGCCATAACTAGAACTATAACGACTTATTTATAATCTATGGACATTAATCTCGTTCACGATCATACATATTCGTAACAGCCGAGATTCCATTTGTTGGCGCCAGCTACGAAATCGTTGTAAAAATACTTCTGATAAAGTTACTAATGGCAAATATGGTCAGCTTCGCTTAGCGACAGCGTTCATTGTCATCTTTATAGTAAGGGAGATGACGCCGTTTATGGTAACATCGACAAACCAAGATGGGTTTGAGTTCGAAACTTCGAACCCAAGATTTGAATACAATGTCGCCGTATCAGAATACCAGCGTTGCGGTATTTGTTTTTTAAATATCGCAGCTTTATGCTGAGATGGGAGCCTTTTTGGCCTCGCACAGGTCTCTTTTTTTTTTATTCTGATTTCTTTTTTTTGTTTTTTTGCTTTTTAATGTTTATTTTGTTACTTTTATATGCTCTTTTTTAACTGTATTTCCTGTGCGTGTCCCAAATAAAATATTTTTCTTTCTTTCTTTCTTTCTTTCTTTTCCGTAAAAAACTTATTGGGTGTTGATAGTATTACATGTGAACTTGATTGTTTGCTAATTGCTAAAATTTAGTCGTTACTGACATCAGTGAAGAAAAAACATCATGAGGAATATTTTTTTTTTTTTTTTTTTTTGTGGATGGGAATTCACCAAATGACTTCTCCCGCTCTGGGCGGAGCGGGAGGGCGTCTCAGACTTTTATCGCCTGTGCCAGGGCCACGGTATCTCTTTCGAACAACCCGCGACCCTGGCAGCAATCGGGAGGAATCCTGGACTTACAACCAAGCATCTGCCTAGCCTTTTCCCAACTATGTTGGGGTCGGCTTCCTATCTAACCGGATACAGCTGAATACCATTATTTTACATGGAGCGACTGCCTATATGACCTCCACAATCCAGTTACTGGGTAATACGATACCCCTTGGTAAGACTGGTGGTCAGATTTTCTGGCTTCTGACGACCCGTAACGACTGTCAAAGATCCACGAATGACAGCCGGGACCAACGGCTTAACGTGCTGTCTGATGCACGGAGGGGTCTTGGTATGTAACGATGGTCACCCATCCACGGTCCAACCGCAGCAAGCGCAGCTTAACCTGATCGATCGACCCGAGCGGATGTTAGCCCCAAGCCCCTTTGGACTTGTCTTGAACAAGCATGGTGATCCGTGCCTTCTCCGTATGAGATGAATTTGCCCTGTAGTGGCAATGATAGGCTAGTATAATTATTATTGTAGTCTAAGGAAGAAGAAAAGAAGAAGATAAGTCTTAAAACAGTTGTTTTATGTTTCATATCTGATAAGAGATAACTGAAGTTTTCAACCTAAAATGACAACAAAGTTTATGAACGCTGCAAATTCACTTGGCACAAAACGCTGCATTATTACAATAATTTCCATCATCTTATGGACTCGAAAGATCAGCAAAATGGTGGCTATCTCTCTGTCTATATTATTATTCTCGTATCAAGTCGAGTTTGATGGGAATTCCGTTGTGGGTCGAATGCGCATGTTCTCTGTCGGAATGCGGAGATGACCGCTAGCGCGCGCGCCGACTTTTCGTCGATTCGCCTTTCTCATTAGCATAAAAGAATCGAGTATTAGATTGACGCCCGACCTTTTGATTTACGCGACGCGACGATCAATGTCAATGTCGTTGGGATATCAACATATTGACAACAATAACAAGATGTTTAATTATTGAGAGCTTCGTTAGTCCCCAACTGAGATAATGTTGTGTTAAACTTGTTATGTGTGATGTTTTGAATATTGACCTTCTAAATAATTAAGCTAATGATGTGGGGATTAATGAATAAATTGCGAGGCATGATAATATGAAAATTAATTTCATGCAAATCTTACAACGTTAACCATACACAGTTTACATAAAAAGTAAGTTCAAAAACTAAAACCCGACTACTGAAAAATCACGCTCGCCGCGGTCGGTCTGTAACCAATTAAATTAATATTATTTACCTCCACTTTTACTTATTTTTAACAATTTAAACATTTATTTACTTAAACATTATGACATATATGCATATTTGTAATGTGCTCGTCAACACCTTTCTTTTGACACCAAACGTCATTATTATCTCAATTTAATTTTTTTCATATTCAGAAATTTACGTGTAAAGTCCACCATATTAAAAGGGAGAATTTATATAGCCTATGTCACCCGGACCATTATTACGAATCTATTGATACCTCATTCATTAAAATCAGTTCAGTAATTTAGGCGCTACGGTGGAACACACGATTGATGCAGCCCACTGTACATACATAGACTGCTAAAATCATGACCCTTCCTTTTGGCTTTGCCGTAGTCGGGTAAAAACTTGTAACAGACGTTATTGCTGAATGATCTGTACAGACATAAATGTAAGTTTAGTCATGGTCAGTATTTTCCACGTAACTATAAATATGTAGTTTATTAGGAAACCTCCTCACGTGACCGTAAACTTGAAGTGAGGTCGGCGGGTCGGCAGATCACTAGCACGTTTCCATACATTACGTTTAACGTGACTCGAGCTTACGTAAACCGATACGGTTAGTAAAGCAGTTACTCGTTAGTAGGGGCCTGTGTTCACCAATATTTATTTTTAATTATTAAATAGCTGACCCGACAGACGTTGTTGTGTCAAAAAAAAATCCCATAGAAAAAACCGGCCAAGTGCATGTCGGACCACGCACAATGGCGAGTTCCGTAGTTGAAAAGAATTTACCCCAAAAACAAACTTAAAATTTTAGTTGAAAAACATGTTTTCCCTTACATTGATATACGTCACGTTCAATTCTCCAAATGAAAATTTTAGTTTTTAATCCAAAAAAAAAATTTATTTGATAAAATTACAAATTAACGATTTTCGGACTTTTTTCTTTATTTATTTGTGCCGTTAGGCCTTGCTTCATACCAAATTTCATGATTCTAGTGGTTTTGATTTACTTGGGAGAATCAAAATATATCGCATAAATGGCCGTATTTTTTTATTGCGTTGTAGTAGAATTTTGATTTTTTTAGAGCTCCAAGGGACTATAGGATTGCGGGGGTATTTGATTTTAATTTCAGCTTGATACCTCCATGCATTTCTGAGAAAAAGGGCCTTGACTGACTAACTGACTGGCTGACAGACAGACAGACGGACAACGAAGTGATCCTATAAGGGTTCCGTTTTTTCCTCTTGAGGATCGGAACCCTAAAAAGGGACGTTAGATTTTCTCAAATTTTAAAGTTTTCTTTCCAAACCTAATTCAGACTTTTACGTTTACTTTTACATTAAAAAAATATATAGCCAAATCGATGCAACCATTCTCAAGTGATTCTCTTACCAACGAACATAATTTCATTTTTATTTAGAGAATATAGATCAACCGTTTAAATATGTCATCGGTTGATAAAATTTTGGTGAACCCGGGCCCTTCACAGTTACAAACTGCAAATAAGTGAAAGAGAAACAACATTTTTGTTTGTCATCAAAAATATTTAAAAGTATTTACACGGGATGTTTTTTAAAGGAACTAACGGTTTTTAATGATGTTATTAAGAGGTAATTTCACAGATAATATTCGAGAAGTGATTATCCGATGAACAGAGTTTATTATGCCCATTAAATTTTTTGTATGATCCGTCAAGTGTTTACCGCCCACGACGGCGCAATTATAGAGTTGTTGCCTCAAGTTAAAAGCACATGTTGTTAGAGATTTTATACCGTTAGATCATGATTAGATTGATTTTCCTTAATTCCTTTGCGATTATTGATCAGGGAAAATATTTTAATATTTTACCTTAAACGACTATAAAGCTAAGCATTTCAAATACCTTC
Source organism: Cosmia pyralina (assembly GCA_946251885.1). Taxonomy (NCBI): domain Eukaryota; kingdom Metazoa; phylum Arthropoda; class Insecta; order Lepidoptera; family Noctuidae; genus Cosmia; species Cosmia pyralina. The sequence goes on along the minus strand of OX276342.1, from coordinate 13,737,531 downwards.
TCACCATGTGTTAAAGCATTGAAAGAATAATTAAACAGATCAGACAGAACACTCCTTAGTTAGAAGGCAAAATCTAAATTAATTTACACGAAGAGAACTGGTCGTGTAAAATGCTCCATATTTAGACGGCGTTACATGTCGCCAATTAAAATAGTTGAATGATTCAAAGACTCATACAGCGGATGCTTTGAACTACTTGAGAGCAATGAGAGCTAAAATTGATCCCTTTCCCTTTAAAGCGAAGTGTATTTTCCAACTATACCACTTTCTACATAAGAGTTACGTCCGCGGGAACCTGGCTCGTCTCGCGTCTGTTACGTAATAATAAGCTCTCTATTCACCGACACCTATAAAAACTCTTTTGTTATTGTCCTCTTGTTTATATTTCCGTAATATTTGTTCAACGTCAGTTACGCAATGTTGAGTTATTTTGTATGTAAATAAACAGCGAAACTGTCTCATAGCCTGCATTTTGAATCCGTTGTTATTTTTTTTTTATATCTCAAAGCTGTTATGTAGGTACCTATAACAATACCTGCTGCAAGTGCTTAGCAACAGCCGAAAGTCTCGCAGGAATGTATGCTTTATCTCCAACACCGTAATAAGGAAAAAAGTAGTAACATTTTTATAATACTTCCAAATACGCGTAATACTGGCAGCTTATGGCGACCGCCGACGCCATAAATTAATGTTCGATGGAAAAAAAAAGCAGAAAAAGGCGCCAGTGTCGCGTCGCGTCGCGTCGCTTGGCCGGGATCCGCGTGAAACCCAGTCGTTTGCATTTTATACGTTAAGTATATGGACTGCGGGCCAGCCGTCCAAATCCGCAATCTCGGCAGTACGACGACCTTGGTCTTTTATGAGCCGTTATGAATAATTCGCAAGGGCAAACTCTGTAAGGTTAGAAGTCCTTCTCATGTGGGATTCACATGCTTTATTACTCGGCTTTGTTACATTTTAAGGATTTGTGGTGACGCGTTGGAAGACGACAAAACAACATCTTTAGTCAAGTTCAAAAATTTTAAAAGAAAGAATGAAAGAAAACTTGTTTAATCTGCACAAATAAAACGCACATTAAAAAAATAAAATAAAAATTACAAAATACACTCAAAAGCAATGTGAGCAAAAGCCTCATATTCAAATTTGATTGATATGAGACCAAAGACAATTTCCAGTTTACAACTCCACATTACCTCTGCTCTGTGTTGTGACATTAAGAAAAGTATTGAAAACAAACATATCAAACATGCAACAAACACCAAAACAAAAGTAGAAAAATAATACTTTTACATTTAAGTAGGTAACTATTTTCTGAACGACTCTTCACGTGACCAGAGGGCTGTCCTATTTTTAGGCCACAGAATCAGCATTACAATCCTGCATGCCGGCAATGCTGCCCGCCTTTTGGGCACTTTTCCCATTGACAGCGATGCGGACGAATTTGTTGAGGTCCTGAGCTCTTCCCTTTTTTTATATACTTGTATTGTAGGTACATAATATATATTTTTATTTAAACTTCTCATACTCAAAAAGGTACTATGGACAAAACTTAAGCATGCTCACTTAAGAAAATATTCCACTTAATGCCTTAGGCATTCTCTACCAGTCAACAAGTCAGTTGTCAAAACCAATTAAAAAGTTGAAATAAAAGAGTAGGTAGGTAGTAGGGTAGGTATCTAAGTAATCGTAAAATATAGCGCCAATTTTAATCCGTTTTCGCAATATAGGTTAATGACTTCCGATTTTGTCAGGCCAACAATTCACAATGCAATAAGTAAATAGTTAAGCATATAAGTGGAACGGTAAAAAACTAGTTAAAAGTGTAGTATTATTACTCATATAGATATGTTAACGAACACCATATATCTAAATGGAATGACTATGTTTTTTTTAAACCGATAGGCGAATTTTATACAAATAACGTGTTCAGTTTTTCCCGATTTTGAAAATTTTCCGGGAAAATTTTAACACTTTTTCTTTCCCATAAATGCCCAATTCGGACTATTGCGAACATTTAACTCATCGCGCGCTAATTAGCAGACACAATAGAAATTTTATTGTTATCTGCACACATGGTGTGCAATCGACATTTTAATAGTTTTAAAAACAAAAAATAACCAAATCGATCCAGCCGTTCTCAAATGATGTGCTTAACAACGAACAGCATTTCATTTTTATTTATAGATTAAAATGAACTGTACGTATAACAACTTATGCCACAATTTTTAGTGTGCTATTCATCATCACCGATTTAAATGTCGCATCCAAACCAGATTCCGTCGCATATGATCAAAATTCTTTAAGTGGTTCACATACGAAAATAGACATGGATAATAAAATATTTTTCTAGAATTTAAAACACGACTATATACATAAAGCTTCTGATAAATTGACGTCTAGTTTTTTGTAACTCGTACTTATAATACATGTTTTAAAGATTTTGTTTCTTAAATGTTTTTATTAGAAAATATGATATTTAAAAGCAATTGAATCGATATTAATGACAAAAAGCTAAGTTTACATTGCACACAAATGGCGAATGATAAGAAACAAGCTTTTAATTGGATAGCAGTTAAACCTAGATTAGCTGATTAGATCAGCAAAAATCAATCATTTCAACTTGGGTCGCCTTTTACGGACTTTGACCGATAATTTTTTGTGCCAAAACATATAAATTACTGCTTAAACTGCAGTACAAGTGACCTTATACGTTTTTATGATAAGAATGTGGTAGAAAATAAGAAATGCTGTATTTAACAGGTGCTCACTTTTAAGATGGTTCAAATGTCAACTCTTCAGCTGTTATATTATTATGTAACAAGAACATATGTCGCCAAAATATGCCAATAACAATAAACTCTTCGTTGTTTTAAATAACTTTACCGTAGTAAAAATAAGAATATTGTGGGTTTAATTGGGATTGAGAATTGCTGAGCGAGCGACCCTCTAAGGGAATGACCCTTAAGGCAGTGCAGACTGCAGAGATGGTGAAGTCGTAAACGGCAATTATTCTACTGAGACATTTCAGTGAAATTATCCAGAAAATAACCGAAAGAAGCAAGCAGAAATGGCAATGGGCTGGTCATGTTTGACGAAGGACCGATGGCCATTAGAGCAGACGACTCCTGAAGTGGAGACCTCGTATCGGCAAGCGTAGTGTAGGACACCTCCAGCTAGTTGGACTGATGACCTCAAAAAGGTGGCGGGGACAGACTGGATGAAGACGGAGGACAGGGTGTTACAGCGCAGCCTGGGAGAGGCTTATGTCCAGCAGTGGACTATGATTGATTTCGATGACTTCGTAATAAACTCAAACTCAAACTCAAAGCATTTATTTCAAATAAACCAATTACAGGCACTTTTGAATTGTCAATGGGTCGGTCAGTCAGAAAGATGAAGCTAGTTGCCCATTCCAAAGCGTAGTAGATCCCTATGGAGAAGAACGGGCAAGAAACTCCACGGACACTCTTTTAAATCATAATATTAGGCCTTTACCTATGAAATTGCCGTTCTGCAGTACTGGCCATTTCAAATCAAAATAATTTTTGTTTGGCTAAGAATTCTAATTTCAAATTAATTTTATTTTAAAAACATGGATTTTTTTTTCCAAAAGTAGTCATTTGTTTATTGATTAGTGTTACATTTTCATCGCATTTCAATCTTTTTCGTCATCATGGATACGTTAAAAATTCGAGTAATTATGGAATATGAGTACCGTCGTGGCAGCAACGCGGCACAAGCGGCACGCAACATCAACGACGTTTACGGAGCTAACACTACAAACCAACGCACCACTTGTTATTGGTTTGCTCGCTGGTCGACAATGACGAATTAACCCGTCGCGCGCTAATTAGCAGACACAATTGAAATTCTATTGTTATCTGTACACATGGTGTGCAATCGACATTTTAAGAGTTAAAGGCGATTGTGGAAGCTGATGATACACAATCTACGGCTAAATTAGCAGCAGCTTTCGACGTTAGCGTCAAAACAATATTGGTCCATTTGCGTCAAATTGGCAAGGTAAAAAAGCTTGACAAATGGGTGCCCCACGAACTCAATGATCGCCAGCGCGAAGTACGCGTCGAGACGTGCCTTGCACTGCTCAACAGACACACAAATGAAGGAATTTTGAACCGCATTGTTACCTGCAATGAAAAATGGATTCTGTTTGATAACCGCTAGCGCTCAGCAAGTTGGTTGGATCCTGGTTCAGCACCTAAACAATGCCCTAAACGAAAACTTACACCTAGAAAAGTGATGGTCACTGTTTGGTGGTCTAGCGCCGGTGTGATTCATCACAGCTTCTTACCAAACGGGGTGAGCATTATTTCAGATGTGTACTGTGAAGAAGTGAACACAATGATGGAGAAGCTGGCACATCTCCAACCAGCATTGGTCAATCGCTCGTCTCCGCTGCTCCTGCACGACAACGCGCGACCTCATACTGCACAGCAGACGGTCTCCAAGTTGCAAGAACTGGGGTTGGAAGCTCTCCGTCATCCGCCCTACTCACCAGACCTTGCGCCTACAGACTACTACTTTTTCCAGAATTTGGATAACATCTTGGCGGGAAAAAATTCAATACCCGAGAGGCAGTACAAAATGCCTTTTAAGAATTTGTTGCCTCCCGTCCAGCTGATTTCTTTAAGAAGGGCATCAATAAACTGCCACTACATTGGCAAAGATGCATTGATTGCATGGGTGATTACTTCGATTAATACAAATAAAAAATGCATGAAAAAAATTCGTTTAAATTTTTTCATACAAAACGGCAATTTCATAGGTAAAGACCTATTATTTTTACAAAATATTGGTTACATCGTTCAAGTTGAAAATATACATGTGAGAACAATGTAGAAAGACGTGCACGTTAAAAAGCGTCCGTAATAAAAAGATAAAAACTAAAACAACTAAATTAAAAATTAAAAATAAGCCATGGCAGCTAAGAGACGACCAGTCCCAACTGACGGCGCCCGTTCACGAACATGACGCATGGATCAGCACCAATTAGCTCAACCATTTTGAAGGGAACTTAATGATCCAACACACACGCCACCACCAGCGAGACATTTGAGTGAGCATGACATACTCTCAACCGTAATAGCTAACATTTGTCAGATAACCAACATTTATGATAAGTTGAAGAAGCAAAAGACACCGCAATTAACATAGACCATTTATCGATAAATACAAAAATAATAAAAACCAATATTCATCGTAATTAATATTGGTATTTTGTCAAAATATAAGGAATCAATCAAAACGGTATCTCGACAGGTGTATTCAAGCAATCACCTAGAAACATCTAAGTGGCACAACGACCTATGACCATAAAAATATAGGTGGTGTATAACAAATTAATATTATATTTTATTCTGAATTAAGCAAGCAACCAACCAATCTTTCTAGGCTTGCAACACAAACAGCCGTTGAGTAGACTCGAAAAAATTCATTTCGAAACATCCATAGCTGTAAATATTTTAATGAGAATGTTATTTTTCATGTCCTAGTATGTACTGTTTAATTAGGTAAACATACCATAAAATAACGGGTGTGTTTAACGAAGCCGAGAGTCACATGTTCTTCTCGACATTGTGAGATTTTTTTGTACTATACCCATACCGGGAACCGTCTGGTTACGGAGATACTGAGGGTCAAAGTTCAAAATTTTTGACTTTTTTTTTCGAAAACCAGTTTTAAATGTTATAACTAAACTTTAAATACTCCCATGATCCCTATACCATTACATGCACGTACAGCGACTTTTCACATCTATGTATATAAAAATTAATCCCTATTTCCCTTGGTCATCGCCTCACGCGTGAACGGATGGAACAATTTCGCTAATTCTTTTTTTGTTGTGTTTATGATTGTCAGGAGAAGGTTCTTATGAAAAAAAAAAAATTAAGAAAATTTCGCAGAAAAAACATTTTAACTTCATGCGTTTACATTAGAATATTCATAGCCAAGACAGGACAACGTCTGTCGGGTCAGCTAGTTAAAAATAAAAGTCGTTTCCCAGCAATTCTTTATTTTTTGCACCAAGTTACTTAGTTCAGTACAGAATGAGTGGATGACGGCTTCCTAATGGGTGTTTTAACACCCAGTATAGTCCTTTTTGATATTTCGCACGGGCGCGACGCGACTTTAGTAGAACAATTCCTATGAAAACTTCATGCTCTAGTGGAACAATATTATATCGTTTTTTTTTTTTCAGTAGGCATTTGCGGAATCTTGCTCAAAAATTGTATTTAAAGAGCAATAATAATATCCTCCATGTTTTATTATTTACCAGTTTTGCCACCAAGAAGACTATTACCATGTCTGCAACGCATAAAGATCTTCAAATTATAAAAGGCTCCTTCCAATATTGGCGAGAAAAATATTACGTACTAAAGGGCCCATTTAAAACCTCCGAGGTGTAAATTTGACTTGCATAATAAAACCGCGAGTTGCATCGGGTGCTAACAGATCGAAACGTGCTAAAATATCGAAGGTAACTAATTGGAACAAGGCTTTTTATTGCGAAACTCCATGAGAATATGTACGAAAACTCAACAATTGAATTAGGCACGTATAGTCGAACCTCTAGTAATTCCCATTTTGCGATCCTAAAAATATTATTGAACACTCTAATATAGTGATTGGGCCTGTTTTGTGAGCCTCAAATAATTCCTATTTTGAGGTCCTAAAATACTAAATAGCCAAGTCGAGCTTATCAAAAAAAAATGTGCATCATTAGAAGGTCAATAAGTGTTTAGAGGATCAGTTAAATATTTCCCATTGAATTAAACGATTCCACAACAAGCATCGACAGGGTTCAATGTAAAGTTGATATATAATTGGTTGATTGATAACAATTAACACTCTGCATTCCGGCAGAAGATGAGATACGGGAGATAATTGAAGTTTTTAATGGAGAGTAAATGGTCGCCAATTATTTAAATCTTGAGATTAAACTCATTGAAAATAAATATCAGAAAATATTTAAGGATTTCTTATGGATTAAAACTTATATTTCTGATTGAAAACTTTTAACTTTTTAACTTCTCTTTTTTATTATTGTCAAATACTTTTGACCTCTGTATGTTCCTGTGAATATTTTAGGTTTAATTTGAAATATTATGCGTCATATTTGTGCAGAATAATCAATTTTTTTTTCTTTTATTCTTATTACCTATCAAAATGTGTGTGCTATTTTATATCTATAATTTAACTTCGAAAGGAATTTACTATCTTGTTGTCAATTAATTATCGCAAGTCACAGTTACATGGGTATTTCTCAAAACGAAGAATCCGTATAAACAAATTTTTTGCGTCCAAATACAAGAATTCCAACTATTCGAAATAACATCCTTAAAAGTCTAAAAAAATACCTCCAAATTTATGTGTTCGCTAAAAAATAACAAGTTCATATAAAATTAATGGATCACCAGTGTGACAGACGTCACGGAATAATTTTATAGATTTGCCGAATATTTAATCTGCCAAACAGAAGTTTTGGAATGATAAACAATAACACGATCGCACATCATTAAAATAATGAGATCTGTGAGAAATTTGAATACATTTACATGTTGTCTATAAAATAATATCTTTTGCCCGCGGCTTCGCACGCGTGGATGTCAGAAAATATCCCACGGGAACGTACTACCGAAAAATCCTTCCTTATTCTTTGTCTACATTATAAAGGGAATCTCTTCAGCTTTCTAGGTTCAAGGGTTTGAGCTGGGCGTTGATGAATCAGTCAGGACTTCTCTTTTTATTTATAACGATTAATCTTTTTATCTTGGACACCACAACAAGCGAGCATATGCACAAAACGTAAAAAGAAATACCAAAAATAAAATCGATTACAACCAATTAATCAGTCCTTAGTAGACGAACAAAAAACATCGATTTAAGTACTAACAACTAGGACGCGAACACCACCAAAAATTAAATAAAGTTGCGCCAAATAAATTGTAAGATTATTATTTAAATCTTTATCAACACACAACTAACTTTTAATAGCGTCTCAAACGAAACAACGGAAATAACATTATGTAACTAAAGAGCCTACGACCGATAATAACAAGGCGCTACGGATACAAGCGTGAAATCGATTCTGATATCGATTAAACTGCCAATTATTGATCGATTACAATCGAACTATATAATGAACGTATTGATGTGTCTGTCAATCGCAAACACCTGCATGTGCATGATAAATTATAACACTACTAGCGTAACTTCCATTAATTGGAGCTCTTCCGCCTGAATCTGATCACAATTTATCATCTCTTCAATGAAACAGAAAAGCCTGATGCTGGAGCAGTTGCTAGCCCAAAGCCGGGCGGAAAAATTTGGGCGACAATTCCCAGAAACTCAGGTCCCCAAAATTTAATCAAAGCTCAGCCCATTTAAATACGAAACCAATCCTTATAAATTGTCTTTAAACAATACGAAAAACCACAAACGGGACCGTGAAACACGTCTAGTAGTGGTAAAAAAAGCAATGCAGCCACAAAAAGGCATCATGAATATTCGATTACATAATTTAACTGGAGTCATGGAGCCGATTTTTGGCGGGCGCGGGATCGCCGGCGCCTCTGCGGATGTTCTCATCTTACTATTGTATCACGAATTTGAGAGGACAGAGGTCCTTCCATGAAGGACTATCACCACGTAGAGGCTTTGTTAACACTTCGAGGGACGCTATACGGCTATAGCAGCAATAACAATGAAACTTCTATTGTGTCTCGTTTACTGTCCTGCAGTGTTAATTATTAAAACAATGAGGTCAGTCAGTATAGTCTAGCCAAAGTATCATCACTTTCAGGTTTTTCTTGGGCTTTATTTCTACCGTTGACAGAACTCATTTTGATGTCATTTGAGCTAAATACATATTTTATCATATAAAATTTTTGAAACGAGATCCGTGTCAAGAAATGCATCCTGGTTCCAAAATGACCAGAATCTTGTTTAATTTATAGGCATTCGTGGAATCCAATTCTATAGCTAGCCAGACGATAAAAGATCTAGCATTTCTCTGCTGATGCAAGAAATTATTTGTTTTGGTGATTATTTTAGTTGTGCTTAACTGACCAATTCATTTCAGCGAAATGATTTAGCTAATTTGCTTCAGATGCAATCATCTAACTAAATCATCTTCTAAATGAGGCGAAGTATATGATTTATGATGGCATAATCATTTAGTCTACGAAACCGGAGACGGTGACTAATTTCTGAGTAAACGCAATTGGCTTCTGTTCAGGAATATTGTCAAATTACATATGAATGTCTTCTTCAAAGACATAAAACCACAGCTGTTTATTTGTTCGAAATACAGTAAGCTGAGGAAAGTGAATCACGAAAAGTATGAATCGAACGTGACAAGCGTACGGCATGGCTCGTACGGTACAGAATAAAGTGTGACTTAATCTCGATTCGGAATATTGAGAACCGGTGGTAAGGTCCGCAGAGTTATGAAGTGGTCAAACGGTCAGAGCCAGCAAGCGCCGCTGTGTCGCGGAATGTTGTACGGACGCGCCGCGGCGACACCACCTAAACACGATTCCGAGAAAAAAAAGAATAATGAAAATAACAAACGACCATCGCGAATCGCTCCCAAGTCGCGGCGCTCGTGAATTGTACGAGTTGATAGAATTCCACGAGATTACTTATATTGACCACCGTGTAGGTAACTGCGGCCAAATATTTATCAGCTATTTTATAAAAACGAGAGAAGTGCAATTAACACTGGATGGAAAATTAAATTATTTGTGTGATTATTCCGTTTCTTGCGCTAACGCATACCCAGACAGTAGTGACATTAACTGCAGTTATAAAAATTACACCATCAATTTGGTAATGGTTTTCAGTAATTGACGGCACACGTAAGTAGCTATTTATTCATTTATAATAATCACCTACTGCCAAGAAAATTATTAATTTTGATTCGGTGTTAGAGGTTATCCTTTTGAATAATTAAAACGAATAATTAATCATAATATTGTTTCCGTTGATTGATGATATATTTGTTTTGGTTGGCGCCATATTTTATAAAAATCAATATCAAATTATAGTCAGTTGTTAAAAGTGTGTTAACGGCACGACAACCTCATACATCAACATTATTAGACTTCTAACGAAGTGAACTCAATAAAACAGTCAGCATCAATTACAAGAATCTTCAATTCTACATCTGCTTTTGCAAAATAAAAACGGACCACAAAACTGTATTTCCTACCCCTTACAATGGGAAAAACCGAATCCCCAGTCAGGCAGTCAGGCTACACAAAAAAACAAACCAACGACCTTTTTAAAAGCTAGATCCGGCACACACACAGCAACACATAAACATGTTGATACACAACGTTGATAAGATTTGGTGAATATAATATTATGGTAATGTGGACGGTCCCGTACGGGGTCCGTCCGCGACCTTCCGAGGACGCGCCGGTGTCGATGACTCGTGCGCTTGCGCAACATGCCGAGCGCCGCCGGCTCGTGGATGATCGCGGACTAAAATGCGGATCTCTACGTTGAATTCGGACTTGACATAAAGCTGCAGTTTGACCGGGTCTATCTTGTGATCAAAACTAGCTTAGGGTCAAGGTCACGAGCCTTTAATCGATTAAAACATAAATGTTTTTGTTCTGTTCTCCAAAAAGCATTTGACTGCATATTTTGTTGAAGACACACATCCTTACAACGCCGAACATTTCGGCAGACAGGAAGTGCAGTAACTTTCTGGTCAGAGGTTAACACATGCGGAAGTAGACAAAGTAATATGACATCACATCCTTCAAACCAGAAAAGGGCATATTCTCTTTACATTAATATCTGCCAAGAGTACGATTCATGCTGCATTGGATTCCAAGAAAATTTATTTATCACCCTGACGAGTTGATGACATATATACGTATGACACTTGGACCCTTTGACACTCGAGCCTATGTGACGTCACATGGAAATAGAACTTAGTCACATAACATCATTTATTGACCACAGTTAAACAAGATATTCTGAAGTTTATAAATAGCCAGCTAAAAATATAGAAAAGAATTTTTAAGAAAAATGTCTACTTGTTTTTTTAACGTAAGAGGTATTTTTTCCAAGAATGGGAGATCCCTTGGATGGAAGGACTGAACTATAGTCCTGGGTTTAACCAAAGTTTCAACATTCCAAGGCAATGACAACTTTTTCACACTATTCAGAAATGGAATACCGTATTCTTTTGGTTTCATCCTAACTAAATATTGTAAATGCGAAAGTAAATTTGTTTGTTACCTTTTCACGCCTAAACTGCCGAACCGATCATCCTGAAATTTTGCATAATACGTTGTCAGGTGTACAGAAACGGACATAATAACTTTCATCCCGAAAAAAAATACCGTTCCCGAGGAAAACAACAATAACATTCTTATGATAATAGTTGGCGCCACGTATCTTTCGAATCATGATTGAATTATATTATTACAAGCAGAGTACAACCCGAATTGATTGTCAAATTCTAAATTAACGCGAGCGAATCCGCGGGCAAAAGCTAGTAATATTATGTACTAGCTTTTGCCAGCGGCTTCGCCCGCGTGGATGTCGGAAAATATCCCACCGGAACATACAATTCCTTCCTTATTCCTTGTCTACACTATAAATGGAACCTCTGTGCAAAATTTCAGCTTTCTAGGTCCAAGGGTTTGGGCTGGGCGTTGATGAGTCAATCAATCAGTAGGTCAGTCAGTCAGTCAGGACTTCTCTTTTTATTTATATAGATTTCAACGCTAGCACTGAAATATATGGAAATAACATAAGTGGCAGACATTGTTTTTATTTTGTCTGTGTTTATAGCGTCACAGCAATGCTGTATTGCTAGTAGTCGTGTTCGATTTTTTTTCAATGTATTGTTGCATAATGATTGCGATTATGTTAGGAATTTAAACTTGACCTCATGTTTGTATGCTAATCAGTGTATTTATGTAAATACAAAGAGATTATAAATGTTTTTAAAACGAGATTACGCATTATCAACAAATTCTCAATTTGTACTTATGACAGATTAATTTAAACCTAAATTACATGTCAAGTGCTCATAATATAGTAAGAACAAGCAATTCAATAAAGATTAAATTACGTATTGTCGGCACTTATCTCCACATCATCATAAATTATTCATATTAAGCATATCACAAATCTGTCACATCAATCAGTCAGTCCTTCGTGTTTTTACATATAATTGATCAGTCATCGATTCACGCCAATCAGATGATTAGGGTACTAGTGGATTAACTATAAATAAAACAATCTTACATCATGGATGATTAGTCAATTAATCTGCCTAGCCTTTTCCCAACTATGTTGGGGTCGGCTTCCAGTCTAACCGGATACAGCTGAATACCAGTATTTTACATGGAGCGACTGCCTATCTGACCTCCTCAACCCAGTAACTGAGTAATACGATACCCCTTGGTAAGACTGGTTGTCAGACTTTCGGCCTTCTGACGACTCGTAACAACTGTCAAAGATCCACGAATGACAGCCGGGACCAACGGCTTAACGTGCTTTCCGAGGCAAGGAGTCTCGTTAAGTAAAGATGGTCACCCATCCACTAACCAACCGCTGCAAGAGTAGCTTAACCTGATGGATCGACCCGTGCGGCTGTTATTACTTAGCCACGAGCTCCTCCACGGATGATTAAGAGGCAGGTGTACCTAATATACGTGATTTGACTACATCCGTATGTACTCGACGGATTAGGGTTCTCCCATCAATTTCATCTCAATAGTCGTCATTAGAGGTCTGATCGGCTCATCGCAGTAGAGGTGCGCGTCACGGTGGTGTCGCTACAGTGTGACACGGCGCAGTGTGTGTCGCGGCGCGGCGGTGTGCGTAGGCGGCGCGCACGCGCTACGGCGGCGTATTTACACCGGCGCCCCCTACCACCGCGGCCACTCATGCGCCGCGAGACCTGCCGAACACACGTGCACCCCACCACTGACCGGCGCGGTGACCCTCGGGACATAACACTACCGACATTCCACCGCTAAGCGACAACCGTGACACTACACCCCCAGTATGTGCAGTGACTGATCACCAGTGAATTAGAACAAGAGTGTAGTGACTTTACAGCGCCGTCGTGTGATGTGCGACTGAAGACGAAGAACAGTGTATACAGCCGCAGCCTCAACCGTTAACAGAAAACGTAAGATTGTGTTTATTTACAATCTTTTAGTAATAAAAATGATAAGTTAGGTGTTTGATAGTAAACTAGTGAGCGTACATATGACAATCGCATGCATCCAGTCAGGTCCCCGACCCAGATCTCACGGGCTAGACGGTGCGCCGGCGCACCAACAATAAGCGCGACTCCAGAAACAATGCAGCCGGTATCACGACACAAATATTAAAGTCAAAGTTTCACAGCGACCAGCCTTCGACATAAAACCCAATGACGCCACTACAAACACCTGTGAGAACATTTAAACAAAAGTGTTTCAACGTTTTGTGTGAGTAGTATTGCCTAACAATCTTAAAATGTGGTCCTAACGTGACCAAATTCAATATTCGATTCTAGTTCGCCTACTTGCGATGTAATTACAAAGCCCTGTTACTGTATAGCTTGAACTGGCTTCTTAACACCCACGATACCAAAACATAACCCACGCGAGCAATCGTAAACAATTTCAGAAAATTATGAATGAAATGCTTCAGTATAAATCCAATCTCGTGAAACGTTGATAATTCTCAAAATAGATATTACGTGAAACTGAGATGCAATAATGGTTTCTTCCGAGCTTAATGGCGACGATGCACAAGAAATACAATCATCCTTGCTTAATTGAATTGCATCAACGCGAGCTTAAGAACGCATTAGTCATAGTCTAAGCAAAGGCGGTATAATGAGCGAAGAATATTCGGTATTTGGGTAATTCCGAGGATACAAAGTACAGCATAATAAAATGGTTAGACGTGTTTACGCGATCGATCGCTGGCGATTCTGATGTCAACAGTGGTTAACGGAACTCCCAGCCGGACCTACATTCGTACGCGTGCAAAATTTATAATCAATGACTCGTCAACGTCATTACGTGACTATTTTATATACCTACCATTAAATAAACCTCTAAAACGGTCGATGTTGTCGTATTACGTTATATCACGTAGGTACCGATCGGTTCCTAATTGATTTTCAAAGAAAAACATCGGCGTGATAAAAACTGGATTTGTATCGTCTGAGAAAATTTATTCAAATACAATGTAACATCTTCGCAACTATTAAAATATTTACATTTTGTATATTATCCCTAATCAAAATAATAGTTTTAAATTTTTCAGTTGTTTACTTCCTTATTACAACTGAAATGCCACACTTTGATTTTGCTAACAATATGTAAAATCAAGTGTTCGTGTTGATGATCTGTTATATCACAACAGACAGACAAATATCTTCCGATCGCAAATGGGCGTACTGCAAAGCGGCGCGAGACTACGAAAGTCGGACGTGGACTTAATATGACATAACAAAATGGTAACAAACTGCAATGTTAGGGAAGCTCTACATACAAGTAAACGCAATATCTTGCTTGCTCGAATGATAGCCGGACTATATGCTAATGAGCACGCTAATGGTCCCAAAACTGCGGAAATGACATACAACAGTCGTCTCAAATACGCGGACTTTGAAATAGTCGATGCGATCAACTTAAATCAAAATAAATGAGCGCATAATCACCGATCCGGATAAACCGTGTGAACAAGAAACAAACGCCAATTAAAACACGGACGTAAACACTAATATCCATGAGTTTGTACAATAATCACATTTAGATTAACATCTTATTGGGGCAAAATATTTCCGGCGTAATACGAGTTACAACTCAGTTAACTTTTCTAGGTGAGAAAAAGTGTGTTAAAAAAAACTTGCTAGATTTAACACTACCACTATTAGAAAGTAAATGTTACTGATACTTTGATATTGTACTTATCTGACATATACGTCAACATATGCAAATAAACCAACTGGTTCATTCAAATCAGCATCATTTGTATAACGTGTTCGATCAACATTGTTACATGGATTACGCGATTTATCAATTAAAATGGTATTTGTGTGGAATGCCGACGCAGATATATGATCATAACTTTAGAAATATCCAGCCGATTTAAACAAGATACAGGTTTATTAGCAAGTCAGTTAATAACTTATATTAAGAGGATACATCGAAGCGCGGTTTAAGCTCGGTGTGTAAGTGAAATGGCGTTATGGCTGGCTAGTTTGACGCGCGAGATAGAGGACTCTCACGCGCACCGGAACTTAACCCGCTACGTTTAAACATATATTTATGACAAAATGCTATACTTAAATAATTTTTTACCTTAGTAAGTTCTTAACATATTTAAATACTATAATATAATCGTCTATAACAGAAAATAGATGGTGCTACTTTGGATTTTTTTTCTATTAAAAAAATTTCAAGTAATCATGCTTCGGTTTTAGAACAGCAGTAGACAATTTAGTCAAATAACACATGGAAAATTCAAATGATTTAACCTTTAATATACATTTGGTTTTGTAGAAATTTTAAAAACACAAAATTTATCGATGTATCCCCTTAAAACAGAGTTGTATGCAAACGGAAATAATAAAGAACGTTGAGAGGAAGTTGAAGTCAGGGGTCAAATAGCATAGAGTCAGGCAATGTGAAGGTGTTAGTGCAGTTTATAGTACCTAAAGGTCCCATTGCATTACGATGACACATCGGCACGAAGCCAGTTTACCTTCTTCGATCCCGGAATGCCATACCCAGCCATCTGCCTTGAGTTTATTTCTGTCTATCAGCTTCTCGAAGCTTTGCACAATAATCCAAGAATACAATCCAAATTGTAAGTGCGAAGCGTGCAATTACGTTACTTAGCGTAAAGTTACATTCTAAACATCAAAAAGACGCATTGTAAATATTGATTTAACATCGTACCGTAAGTCATTCCGACTTTCTAAGCAATATAAGTTTTATTGCAAATGATTCGAAAGCGAGACATAATACACCGCGTGTATATGCTATATGACCATCAAACATTATTCTCCATTCTTCATAAAATTTCTATTAAAAAGCATATGATGTCGTTTGGAAATGGCCTCGCTCCAATTGAGGTATTTTGTCAACATCGCAAATTTCACTACAGCAAAAGAAACATTTCTATTGCGGAACTGAATGCAGTGACAACGCACTGTCAGATGTTGACAGAACTTGTGAAAACATTCAAGTAAAAATTTCCTTCGCTTCAAATTGATTTCAATGTTGATAATATAAACATTAGATGACGTCAAGAGCTCTTATGTTCGTCAACAAAAAATTCGCATCCGGCTCCAAACGATGAAAAGTCCACGATAATACTGCAGCAAAAAAGGAGCAACATTGTAAAAAAACCGGTCGACAAGTATCTCGATACAAGCAAGGTCTACGAAAACTTAGAGAGTCGAGAACAATGACAAATTGTTTTGTATGTAGCAACTTTGTACGAGTCTGGTGTGACATGTTAAACAATAGACGCGCTCTCAGCAATTAGTTGCGCCCGCGCATCGTCAGCATCATCAGCACCAGCATCGCTAATAGCCGTGACGAATACCTATAACTCGTCATTACAGACCCTTTGTCACGTAACGTGTAAACTAAGCGGAGAATCGCCTCCGAGGTAATCACCAACACCGATAATCCGATAGATACGGACGGCTTAAGCGACCGCCGCCATTGCAAAAAGTATTACGAAATTCGCTATTAAAATATGCAGCTTTTCCTCGCACGACTCCAAGCGAAGGACTCGGGCGCAATCTAAGGTTGCCTATTATCCGCCACGCTCCGAAAACCACCAAAAGGTAACACAAGAACAGCGGAAAAATTTTGAAACTTATTGCACAAGAGACGCCTCATATTAAACAATAAAGGAGTAACTAATAACGTCGATTATCTATCTGAAATCAGTTAATTGATGTTTACTACACCGGTAGTAGGAGCGCAATAGGAGAACCGCCCACAACAACCGATCCGATCTAACTTACTATATACAATGTTACTTACCGAAACGGCGCTAGCGTTGTTAAGATATGAATTCTTACCTGTAACAAAAAATAAAACGCATCGTTAGAGAAATAAAAACACAGATAAGTAAGTTCAACATGTTAACAAGGCCCACGTATTTGCTTAGTCATTACTTTAAAAATAATATAACCGTGGAAAGTGCACAAATTAAAGGAGATGCGGTAATAGCAATTATTGATGACATGTAGCCGAATAACGAGCATTACGTTGAAGATTACATACGAGCAGTCATCGGGTTGGACCACGCCAATTACGAAACAATGAACAGGAAAGTTTTAAAACAAAGAAAGGAAAGCGCTTGCGAATACTAAATCGTATCACGTACCGACTATGTAAACCACATTGGAAAAAATAAAAATAAATTATACAACAATTTCATAATCATAAACTTTATTTGTGAAACATAGGTAAGTATACAATAGGTCTTACATATAAAATAGTACGTTATGTTTTGTCCTAAGACATACAAATATTTAAGAAGACCTAAGACATAAAAAATTTGAAATGCTGTAATATTTTAATAAGCAGTAATAATATAGATCGCGTTTTAGCTAGATCGACTTCCTTCATCTCAAGGACTGTTTGAGATAGCCACGTTTGGATAATACATATAGACGTAGCGCGACATCTTTGGCCATATGGACCGAGAGCGAAGTCACTTGGCCAGGCTATGCGGAAGCTTCGGACATATAATCGGTGTGAAGGTTATATTTATTCTCAAGGGTGGGATTAACATTGTATGCATAAACTGTATTTTATCTGAAAAACGTGTATAGGGCGTGGAATGATATTATAAGATTTACTATTAAACGTAGTATGCTATTAGTTCAGTGCTTACAAGTCTCTCGTTGGATATCAACTTCAACCAAGCGAGAAGTTTCTAGATTATTGCACGTTTACATCCACCATCTCCACTATTATTTGTCGTATTATTTTTCCGATTTACAATAACATGATTTTTAGAGTAGATTCAATTATTTGGCCTGACCTTATCGGGTACTAAGTAACATATGTCATGTTAGCCATAACTTACACAATATAAAGCAAAGCGATGAACCTTGAAAGCGAGCTATGGGCATAAATCACAAATCCGCCAACAATAGTCGACATGGCAGTACACTTAGTAGAAATAGTTTCAAATATTTCACTGTATGGCCCCGAGAACCGGCGCGTGCGCTCTCCACGACCGCAACCGGTCACGATCTAGAAGAATCGATTTTTCACAAAATTGTGACCTTAAGATATCAATGGTAGAGACAAATATTTGTGACCAAATCTAGATTCAAATCATGTAGACATTGGATTTGGTAATGTAGTTTTACACTTAAAACGATAAGAATAAACAATCGATGATCGAACAATAGTTCGGTGTAATGACTGAGTACACAGTTAACATCGAGCAGGTAGAAGTTAGAACCCACGCAACTAGGATCATGGACATTGTGCAATCCACTCGCGGAGATATTTTGCACAAAGTAAACATTTTATTACAGCAATCCGTTTCTAAGTAAAGATAATCTAAATTGGAACTCCACAAGTCAAGGAATGCATAAAAGAATTCCCACATTCAAATGCAAGGCCTTTTAATTGGGAGGCTTTGATCATAATAAGGCACGTATAAGAATAGTAATACACAAAGTTCGTGAGACATTAGCCTGGTACCTAATAATTAATTCGAAAATGAGCTAGATAATTGACACAAATAAAACAGGAAACCTTATGATGACGTAAATCCCGCCATTTGTTATAAAGCTCTTGATATTTGTCTATTTTTTTCGAATTTAAGACAAGGTTAAGTTGAATTTTAACGTTACTGCTTATTACTGGCTTATTGTTGAAAGCTTCCGTCAATTTTATATGCATGATCTTTACAATTTTTATACTGGAAAATTCAAATAGACCAGAAACGAAGTTGAAAGTCTTCGTAAACTTCTAGAAGCCAAATCCATTGATAAACGAAGCGAAAGAAATAAAACATACATTATGGCATTTAGATGACATAACACAATCCAAGATGGGTGCATTTGATAAAACAGGTTGTAAGATGGCACCGCCTTGACCGAGCGCCTTGTCCACTATGTACTTAATTGCTATAAGTTCTCGCCGTGACACTATTAGCATTTCTCGTAGTTCTCGCATACCTGAACGTAACTTCTGACATTAAAGGTATAGAACTTAATAGTCTTAATACCACGGATTGATATGCTGAATTCCTTTGTGCTTGCGATAATGTTTTATATTTATAGGTCGTATAAAATTGGAATTGGCTTGTTGCAGTTGTGATTATAAGTTTAGTGAAACTGAATTACAGTTTTCTCGATTATTATTCAAGTATAATATAAGTAGCTACATTGAGAAAATTAACTGTAATTGAAACTTTAATGATGCCATAAAAAACTCATTGTTCATTTGCTTCAAAATCATTAATATCATCTAATTAACTGTATATAATTTGCGCAAGAGTTTAATGTTTTGTATCTGAACAATGGTCGGGATTATCATTAATTTTAATTGGAACAAAAGGCGGACAATTTAAGAGCTAAGTAGTTGGGATCTAAAATAAAAAGAATTGTAATGAGCCGGTTGATCAATCAAACGGCACGCGCCAGCTTGCGCTTGCGCATCAAATTAAGGTTGCCACGAACCGAAATATACGATTAAAATAAAATATTTAAATGTTTTTTGTGCAATGTGAATTTCGCAATAAAATAGTAATTTATTTCTCTCAAAAAGGTACAATTTTGATTCATAGCATCCAGGGAATAGGCATATTATTATAGTAGGTACCTATTTAAATAAATTACAAAGTATACCAAAATGTACTTGTTCAATGGAAAGGTTTACATTTATAGTATTTTTTACTATAATTTGTATTTTTTATCTTTCTTTAAATTATATATTGTTTACGTGTCTATTCCCCTTTTAGTTCAATAGATTCGTTACACATTGCGATAACTTAACAGTTTATATGATGGTCCTGAGTAAATCTACTACACACTCTAACCGACCTCAAATTAACAGAAAAACTCTTATCCACAACTTTATTTAATAACTTGACTAATGAAGCACGAGCGCACCCTTTTACCGTCTTAATCTGCAACCTTTGCGGTTTTAAATCTCATATGATTAATCGCAAATATATATCATTAAGCGCACGCGACGGCCCGATGATACGCGAATTACTTTCGTCTTGATAAACATGTCTTAAGGATAGACAGGTAACGTTATAATTTGCGACGCTCGGGGGCTCGCGCAGACGAGTCCATACAGTTTCATAATCCCGTGACAGACAAACCAGAGCAGCCAATACCGTAGCACACATGTAACGTTTTATTGATTGCCGATAGCAATCATTATTATTATACATTGCGCAATTTGCTGGACACACGCGTGCCGGACACTAAGGAGTGGTCAACAAACAGTTATGTCGCAAATAGGCGGTTATAGTTTGTAATAAATAAACGCTGGCCAGCTTTCCGTCGTTCCGCAAACTCAAGGAGATCAATACATGCAATTACCTGCCACTACAAACGTATACACT
The DNA here is from genome assembly GCA_946251885.1 of Cosmia pyralina. NCBI lineage: Eukaryota > Metazoa > Arthropoda > Insecta > Lepidoptera > Noctuidae > Cosmia > Cosmia pyralina. Next base: position 13,716,909 of record OX276342.1, on the reverse strand, counting down.
TTAATTTGTAGGGGACTTAGCTCAGTAATTACGTAAATAAGTAAGTAGCCTTCGTACGCACTTGAGTATTAGTTGAGAATAATCTGACGATCGCATAACAAGAACATAAAAAGGCTACAAATTACACACACATTATAGTTATTTGCTTAAGTTATTGGAAAGTGTGGAGGAATACAGTGAAACGTAGCAATCGGCGTGTCCTGGCGGTTTAACTCGAGTCAACACAAACAAAGGCCGATGGAAAGTTAGCGCCGAGCGCACGAGCCGAGCTCTGAATACAAATCGTCAACAATACATCAGCCGAGAGAATTTCCCAACGCTATGTCACCGTGAAACTAGAACGTGAAGAAAGCTTTTTTATTCACATACGAAAAAGCCTATAAAACAATTGTCGTGCCGCGTTCATTCCGCGGAGCACGCCAGCAAGGTTGGCGGCATTGTTGAAAGCACCGGCCACCGTGACACTCCCAGCCAAGTCGTTGGTTAATCACTTCACGTTTTGTACTGACCGCAAAAAAATCGGGCACCTTGCGGAGCAAGGCCATGCGCTTGTCTTAGTTTCCATCGCTCATTTTAAATAATTACGCCAACAATGCACACGGTCTCGTTATACCGCAGGGCTTAAACAATCGCGACACAATTTTTATGAAGGCAAACTGGATATCGCAAACGAAAGGATGCAACCGCGATGAGCCTTAGCATCGCGGCCAAATGTCAAGTCGGTGTATTCGCTGTGAACTTTACGGCTCACCTGTCTGTTGCTACGTGCAGTCAATTCAATCGGCGGTTTGTTATGTTACAACTTATAGATTTCTGAAAGGAAAGAACCGGTCACTGTTACGGCAACTATTGCTCCACCAGACTCCGCGCGACGCCAGTTAAACGTACCAATGATCATAAACTGAATCAAGGTTATTCATTATGAATCACGTGGCTAATGAGTGTTATCGTTTCCCTCTTTCACGAGGATAATCTGGCAACATTCTATAAATTTGAGCTAGCTAAATTGGTGTTGAACATTGTCGAATTTTAAGCAAGGAAAATATGCAGAGAGTGACCTATTGTAGTAATATCATTAGTCCGACTGCACAATCGAAACCAATTAAAACGTCGCTGGAGCGCAGCATTGCAGGCTGCGAGGCGTTAGCGCACGGCGCGGGCGCACGGAGCAGCCCTCGCCGCTCTATGGTCTAGTACAGGTTCGGTGCATAGCTTAGCACAATTACAAAGCGGGTTAGGCTCATGTTTTATCGAAGGCGAAATCGAGTTGGGTGACCGTGCCTTTCACGGAGCCCGGCCACGCCCACCGGACACCACGGGCGACTTTGCCTTCACTGCCCTAATAGTTCCATATCTAGTTCGGCCATTATTCGGTTCGGTATAGTTCAGCCCGACGCTTTCGTTCCAATTAGACTAGCGCTATTTCGTAACAACTAAGTGATAGTACCTAATTTCTCACCCACAGCGACCGCACTAGCTGACATCTTCAATGTTTTCAACAAACGGCATCACAAATAATAAACATTGTATGAATATAATTTCGTGACTGCGGCAAGAAGATTACGTTACAGAGCTCGTGCCGATTGAAATTGAAAAAATTATCCGATCATTGTTTCAAAACTCTCGAAGATTTCTATGTCGTTAGCGGTTGCAAACTAGGCTAATGAACATTTCTCCGGTGAGGTTACACAGGCGCTGTACAACAATGAAGCTCCGGCCTGATATCTACCTAACAATACGTAAATCGAGTCAAATTAAGCACGACACTTGTATTTTTTCGTATCTAGGCCTCGCGGCCTTCCTGTCTCGCGGCGGGCGTTAATTCGCCATTCAATTTCCAATTAAACGCTTGATTCTCAATGCCACCTGGGTCGGAGGTGGTCGCTCTGTAAAACTTAATAAAAGGCGGGTGGTGGCGCGCGGCTCGCCAGTGCCCGAAACAGCGCCACTGGCCGACGCTTTTGTCTCCTTCGGTCCTTTCACTTTGCGCGCTCATGTACGACTACGTAGCGTACACGAATAACAAAGAAAGCCCGACTTAGATAAGTTTATGGATTAACGTGTTGTGTTTAAGTGTTTATATATGTGCAATATAACTAAGAAGTGATGTTTTCCAAACTTTCAGATGGTGAGAGGGGCGGCCCTAGCGCTGGTGCTGGCGCTGACATGGGCGTGCGCGCGTGCCAGCGTGCTGGTGCCCACGTACGTGCTACCGCCTGACTCGTTCGTGCGCGATCAGCGCAGCCTCGGCGCCGCGCCGCACGACAACGATCACGCCGAGTCACAAAGAACTATCAAACGACTCGTCGGCGGACACCTCAAGATTAAACCCGAAAAAGAATACGGCACCGCTAAAAATTCTTTAACCTACAACGAGAAGAGCGCGAGTGGTAAATTCGCAGGCGTGATCGCGCCGGACCAGTCAGGCGGCAACGTGGGCTGGAATCAAGGGATATGGGATGATGGCATGCTCATGTCCAGCGCCGGCGAAGGAAAAGACGCTCCGAAGACAAAGGAGGTCGATGAAGATAAAAAGACGCTAGCAGATCAGGTGGCCGAAGGAAAATATGGTCTAATTCAGAATGAAATATTCGCCAAAGCACCTAAACGACCTGGAATCGTAAGCTACGAGCCTAACGCGGAGACCAGATCAAAAGATAACCTTCAAAGTCTCGGTGGACTCAAGAAGGATGAAATTTGGCTCGCAGAGGATCACCTACTAGTTTTAAAAGGGGGATCATTCCCTGAGCGAACTAAAGAGACTGAAGGAAGGCCATGGCCACCGATCGACGCCTATGAAGCGCCTAACAGGCAAGTAAAGCTACCGCAGAAACCCAAAGTGCCACCGCCCTTTCCGGTACGACTCTCCGACAACGGACCGCTCGTTTTCCTCACGCCAAACGGCAGTGTCCCTGCGTCCCTTTTCCCTTCCTTCTTTACAGGAGAGGGCGAAGGCCCTCTTCCTCCTACGCCATTCCTCTTTCCATCGGGAGCGCCCTACCCCTCGAGTGATAATCAGGGAAACGCTACTTCCGGGGGAGCGCCGCAGCCAGGTCCTCCGTTCCCATTCCTTCCCGGGAATGCGAGCGAGGGAGCATTCCCTTTCCTCCCATCCATGAACGGCTCTTTTCCAGAAGGCTTTCCACCGGGCGCAGTGTTTCTACCACCACCGAGCAACCAGTCAGACCTATACGACGAAGACGACCCTTCGATCTACTATCCGCCGCCTTACAATTTTTCCTACCGCGCTGACTACAACAATAAAGTGCCTGCGGGCCCACTAGTACCTGGAATAGTACTGCCGCCTCCACCAGACTTCTTTGCTCCATTGGAGGAGAGCACGACGGAGGCAGTTAAAACTACCACCGCTAGGCCGTCCACTACATATACAAGGACGAAGACGACCACGAGACCGACACCCACGCACACAGTGCAGCGTACCAAGTACAAGACGCGACCTACCACAACCGAGGTGCCGAGAACTACTGAAATACCAACAACGATAACGACACCACCACCAGTCGAGATCGTGACTACTTTGAAAACGAGGAAGCCGCAACGCATACCGTCGAGACATCCCGTAAGAGTTCATAACTTGCCAGACGAAAATACAACAAGGACGAAAACAGAGAAACCTGTTTACAAAACACGAACGAAAGTTACATCGAAGCCGCTTGCCGTGTCTGTAATTTACGATTATCCAGAACCCGCATACGAAAACAAAGTACCGACGACATCGGAGAAACCATACATACTATACGACGTGCCACAAAGACCTACAGTGACCTCGAACGATATATCATCAACGCAAGTGCCGCTCAGAGCACATTATTCAAATGTACAGAACGACGTGCCTACTACAAAACTGCAACCTGTCTACAACAACAGAAAACCAAACGAAAATGCGTTTGCGTCGTACTATTTCTACGATGAGCAGCCAAAGACCTCGCCTTCTCCAGCCACATTTTTCGATGGCAGGAATTACTACAAGACGGTACCAGTCAACCAAACTCCTTACCCACAACAGCAGAATGTCAACACTCAGACAGGCTATAACCCAGCGGTGGATATTTCATACGGAGCTATCGACCAAGCTGATGCACTATTCCTGTGGCCACAAAAACAAGGACCACGAACACTCACACAGGAGTATTTCAGCATACAGAAACCTAGAACACAACCTGTGTATGTGCAACAGCAGAAACAGAGGCCAGACGCTTTCTATCAACAAATCGCTGATATCCAACAGACTATAGATTTCTTTACGACGAAGCGACCCAAAGTGCACTCTCACAGACCACATACTCACAAGCCCAAAGCTATTACTGGGAGACCAGTCTATCAGTTTAGTTACCAAAACCAGCCGAGACCGGAGCAATTGCCCTTCCGTGCACCTAAATTGGACCCGGAACCTTTCAGGCCTATGGTGAGCTACAGCAAACCATTCAATGTGGCAAATGAATTCAACGCTATAACACCGTCAGTGTCACCTGGTTACAATCAGCAATACCTGGTCGAAAACGTGCAAGTAACGACAGAGTCGCCGACTTCCAGCAGATACTATCCTACGACGAAAACATACGATGAAGAATATGACGACGCTCAGTTCCCGAAGGATGTTCCGAATAAGAAAAACAGACACCAGTTTCAGATACAAAGCGACCAACCCGCGCCTGTTCATCATGTATCCAGGTACCCCAACACCACGCCGAACCCGATCAGCCAAGGGTACTACACGAAACAGGACGAGACATACTTCGATGACATAACAAAAAACTCGTTTGACGTGTTCGGTAAGAAGCTAGAGGACAACACTCACGACGTGAACGGATTAGCAGTAACAGCTCCACTTGACACGGTCAGAACGCCGATAAACAACAACATAAACTTGCAATACGCCTACGAAATCATTGAGAACCAGAGCCCTAACCCACCATCTTTAGACAGAGATACTCTTGTTAACTTCCGTCTCCCGAGGCCTACAGTCAACCCGGAAAGTGAACAAGTACCACAAGTGAACGCTGAGCTGGTACAGCAGAAGCCACCATCACTAGAAGACGATACTTTAGTCAATGATCGTTTTCCACGACCAACAATAAATCCTGACAGCGAGTTCATCCCCATAGCGAACCCTGGTTACAGGACACCACAGCAGTACAGAGCACCGACACAGGTGCAAAGGCCTCAGTTCACGGGCGAGCAGTTCGACCTGAACAGGCCGTCGCTAGTGGGAGACACGGCCGTCAACTACAAGAGGCCGCTGCCGCCGGTCAACCCCGATGCGGAGTGGATAGGACCAGTGAACACGGCGGGCGAGGGCCGGCCCGGTTCCTTCGTCTCCTACAGGCTACCCGGCGAGGGAGCGCACGTGTACTTCCTAACGCCGCAAGCCGCGGCGCAGGCGGCGAGGGAGAGGTACAGATCGCCGGGCTACGGCCGGTGAAACCAAAGCTCTAGTCTGAACTGATGACGTCGCCCGCACGCGACGTGCCGTGTAAATAAAAGCGCAAATGTGATGTTAAACTGTCCTAAGTAGTGTAAGAGACTAGCGGGATGGCCCGCGTTGCCATAATATTTAAACAGCGAGTTTTAGTTATATGTGAGACACGTTCTCAATCAGCGGTGTTGTGAAACGGACGCTTTACTTTTGATACGTTATTTATTAAATTATTTCTAAGAGAGTGTGGTGCATAATGATAGTTAATTTATTTATGTCAGTATTCAACGAACTATAAGGAATGATGTGATATGTGTGATGATGATTGTGGCATTGTTATTGAATGTAATGATGGCAGCAATTGTTAATTGTATAAAATTGTTATTTAAAAAGTTGATGATGAATCAATGTGATTTTGTATTGTATTTTTAAAACAAAAGAATTTGAAATAAAATAATACAAAATGTTATGATAAATGGGGTTTTTTGTTTCCTCTTCCACTTAAGATGGTAATGCGTAAATAGGCACTCAGAGCCTTAACACACCTCTGCCGCGGAACAACATCATGCGAGTCTGTTGAATTTCAATTCAACTGACTCGCCCGAACCGCAGTAGTTCACTACTGCGGTTTCACTGCAATGTTTCGCGGCAGAGGTGTGATACCCGCCTAACTAAGCTGTTAAAAACTGAGACAGGTAATAGATGCAACAAGAACAGATATAATACTATTACTCAACGAACGATAACTAAATCAAGTTGCTCGATGACGTAAAAGTAGTTCAGGTCAGTTTTTTACCAACAACGCTCTTCAAACAATGAATGGTCGATTGTAAACTAAGCCAGGGACAAAAACTGCTACCTTAGAACAATTAAGTTAATGTAAAACGTTTACAACTTGACCTAGCAGTAACACAAGGTCATTTGGTCACTTTCTCTAAGATATTGCGCTCCTAGTTAATATTACTTGTTATGAAAGTTAAATGGAGGAGATAAAATATAGTATTTATAGGTGGTTATTTAGTTCAACGACCGCGTCTGAGTGATAGCTGACTATAGGTAAACCTCTACTTCACGTTATACTAAGAACTAGCTTCTGCCCGCGACTTCGTCCGCGTGAAATTTCTTGTTTCGCCGACCCATGCGCTGTGGTAGCCCGCGAAATTCAAATTTTCTTGCATTTTATGCAATTTGCAGATTCGTGTCAGGTTGTATCTTGATCAAAATATGATACGCGGCAATAAAACATTTTAACCATGAAAATCATCAATACATCTCTCTAAGTTAGATTTCGTGTAGATTCGTCGAACGAACGAAATCTAACGACACTGCACGAAAAAGTGAATTTCGCGAGCTACCACAGCGCATCCCCCTTCAATGAAATACAGTTATTTCGCATCTAGTCAGAGTGAAAGATGACATATTTGTGGCTACACAAGCATATATAATACAATGATCATTCTTCACATGCGCAACAACTTTTACTTTATCCTAGAAACTAACATTGTTTCAACCACAGACATATAAAGAGTAGCAGACCAAACAGCATAATAATAGCATAATCAGCCTATAATGTTCCTACTGCTGGGACACGGGCCTTCACTCGGTGGGACTGAGAGGGGTAGGGGGGCAGACCAAACATTCGCAAAAAATTGCGTAGCCGTTACGCACAAGGGAGTAGGGCCGATTACCGGTATTATCTAACGATATACTTAGTGAAAATTCGCGAAAATCGATATTCTCTGGGTATAAGAAGTGTAGTTTAGCTATCAATAAACTCTTCACGAATAGAACGACTCCTCTATTCCCGTGGTTATTGTAAAAAGGCGACAGAGGAAGTATTTTACGAGGACGATGGGTTACGTCTGTGGTTTTGACAAACTTATTTAGTCATTCGTTCCAAACAAATTCAGACAGAAATATGTGGAATTCATAACAAAACAGGTTGCACACAAAATTAATTCTGTTTAGTAACGCCTATTAGCCGTATCGCAGAACTTATGAATATGAATGAATGATATTCACGAGTATTATGCTGAACTTGACTTGCAAAGACGATTCGCTTTAAATTCAACAATAACAAGTGATGGTTATGTAAGTTTGGTTATGTAAGGAGCTCGTGGCTAAGTAATAACAGCCGCACGGGTCGATCCATCAGGTTAAGCAACGCTTGCCGGGGTTGTCCGTGGATGGGTGGCCATCTTTACATACCGAAACTGCTCCGTGCCTCGGAAAGTACGTTAAGCCGTTGGTCCCGGCTGTTATTCTTGGATCTTTGACAGTCATTACGGGTCGTCAGAAGCCCGAAAGTCTGACAACCAGTTTTAAGCAAGGGGTACGTGTTACCCAGTAACTGGGTTGTGGAGGTCAGATAGGCAGTCGCTACATGTAAAATACTTATATTCAGCTTCATCCGGTTGGACTGGAAGCCGACCCCAACGTGGTTGGGAAAAGGCTAGGCGGATTGATTGATTAACTTCGTAGGTATACAGGAAAGTTTTTAAGCAGTGCGCAAATTTTCACAGGGTGTTCTACCCAATTTCGTAATTTTAGAGATGGTCCAATAGCGAAAGTTGTTTATATTCATAGGTGAAACACCCTGTAAAAATTTGCGCACTGCTTAAAAACTTTTCCTGTATAATAGTAAACATCATCTGCCTAGAAATTTCCCAACTGTGTCGGGGTCGGCTCCCAGTCTAACCCAATGCAGCTGAATACCAGTAAATTACATGGAGCGACTGCCTATTACATCTGACCTCCACAACCCAGTTACTGGGTAACACGATACCCCTTGGTAAGACTGGTTGTCAGACTTTCGGGCTTCTGACGACCCGTAATGACTGTCAAAGATCTAAGAATAACAGCCGGGACCAACGGCTTAACGTGCTTTCCGAGGCACGAAGGGGTCTTAATATATAATGGATGGTCAACCATCTACGGACCGACCGCGGCAAGCGTTGCTTAACCTTGAAGATCGACCAGTGCGGCTGTTATTATTTAGCCACGAGCCCCCCTAGTAAACAAAACTGGGAATTTTACACCCCCCTAAAAGCACTATTTTAAACTCATGCGAACCGAAAGAAAAGTTCAACCAGTCAGTAAGATTATTCCATGATACGATTTCTGACTCTCCAGACGACGTTCTAAAGTTCAAGACTACCATACGCCCCGAAGCACAATAGAATTTGAACGCTTTCGGAACGGGAATTTTGCTTTTATACAGCGTACAATTTAATTAGCGAAACTTCACAGATTTGACGAGTGCGCTTCAAGTTCGAAGTCTTTTGTAGTTTGGCTAGAGTTCAACGTAGTTAAATCGCTATGCGAAAAGGCAGAATATTTTTTTTTTTTTCGTTGTCTTTCGATTGAAATGATGATGGTGATGTTTGTTTTTGACTTGTCAGTTCATATAGGGTCAAATTAAATTAGTTAGCGATCCACAGATGTGATCGGTATCGATATCTAAAGACGATAAAACAAAAAAAAAAATACCTACATGAAATTTTTTTTTGTGCCAACAACCGATAATTATGTACTACGGGCCAAAGTTCCGCATGATCACCTCAAAGGCGATAATCGCATAGCACGGCTCACGACTCGATCGCACAATGTTCGTTTGTCACTAGCTGCGCTCTCACAGGAATATTTTCTTAAATGAGCATGCTTAAGTTTTGTCCATAGTACATGAAATATCAGTTTAAAAAATCAGTTTTTTTGGGTGAACTTCACAGACATGCTGAGGTATCGATATCTAAACACTACAAAACAAAAAAAAAACTTTTTCTCAATTCATTCTTCAAGTACTAGCAGCGGTTGTTGATCCAAAAAAGTCATTAAATATATTATTTTTATTGTCCACAATTAAATAGCGAAACTCCACATCTGTGGAGTTTCGCTATTTAATTTAATTTGACACTGTATAGTGAAAACAGCTGTATAGTGCTCATAATTTTAATAGATAATAAAAAAAAAAACAAGATAAACTGACCTGTATCTGGCTCCTGAGTCTGCGGCGCGTCCTGCAGCGGCGAGGTGTACAATCGCAGGTACACGTCGATGGCGACGCGCGCGCACCGGAAGTAGAAGGGATGCGCGCGCAACACGTCTTCGAGACGTAGCAGACCAACGTACGAACGGAGGGTCATCTTACGCATGCAGTACGAGTGGAAGTCGAACTGGTCCTCCATTATTTCGGAGAAATGCTGTGAAAAAATTAAAAGGTTAGATATTTTGAAGCTTTAGTACAATCAACAGCAGATAAAAAAAAAAACTATCTAAATAAAAATTAATTGAACCTGAAAATTAATTGAAATTAATTGACACTTCAGAACGGTTGCACCCATTTTCTTTTTTTGTTGTGTTTGTCACGTCAAGGTTTGCATGACAGATTTTTTTTGGATGGTATTTTTGTATGAAAACACACAACTCTCAGCCTAAACCACCGGAGATAGAGACATGAAATTCAGCCGGGCGACGCCGGGCACGAACAGCTAGTAATAATAATAAAAACTTTATTGTTCAGGAAAGCATTACAAATCAAATAGCACTAGTCGCCACTCTATTATTCCGTGTCATGAAGACACAAGAAACCGAACAAGATTTTAAAATAGTCATCGGTCGGTAAGATTTCGGAGGCAACAATAATCGAATATTATCCCAGAGCAAAATATTTTTCTAAACATATGACATAAACTTAAGTATATTAAATTAAACGTGTGTAGTGTGGATGTGTGATGAAGACTGAGGTACCAGTACCTCACTTTGGGTTAGTGGTACCACTTGAAGAGCGAAAACCACCCTTATTTCTAAGACATAAAGGTGAATGACAAGAGGGATGTTTCCTAGGTAAAATAAAAAAGAAATTCTATTCAGTCTAGTCAGTCAGATAATAAAAAAATATTAGACATGTATTTTTTGCTTTATCATATTATTAAAAAATTACTTAGGTAAAACGCATTAAAGATGGGGAGTGGGGGCTCGCTACGTCATAACTATAACAAACTACGTATATATTCTAGCAATGAGTGACGTCATGCCACATTTTAACTCAATGTATCGCCGTAATCTTTTGATTACGTAAAAAAAGAAAAAATACGTGTCCAATATTTTTTAAACAAAATCATCATCTTCCTGCCCTTATCCCATATTAATTGGGGTCGGCGCAACACGTTTTCTTCTTCCATTCTCCCCTGTCAACCGTCACGCTATCATTCACTCCCTTCTCTTTCATATCATTCCTCATACAATCCATCCATCTTTTCTTTAGCCTTCCCTGCCTCTCCATCCATCAACATGTATATTCATCACTCTTTTAGTCACATGCGTTTCGTCTTTCCTCATTACTTGCCCATACCAAGACAAACGATTTCCTTTCAACTTTTCTGCTACTGGCGCCACTTTCAAACTTCTTCTTATATACTCATTTCTCAGTTTATCCATTCTCGTCACTCCACACACCCATCTCAACATTCTCATCTCCGCTGCACGTAATTTTTTTTATCCGTCTTCTTCACTGCCCAGCATTCCGATCCATAAAGTACGACAGGCCTTATCACGGACTTGTAAATTTTCCCCTTCAACTTGAGGGGCATCCGTGGGTCGCAAGTTGTTCCTGTAACCTGTCGCCATTTAATCCATCCTGAGTTGATCCGGTGCGTTATGTCTCGGTCTACTTCGCCATCCCCTTGGACAAGCGACCCGAGGTACCGAAAGTCGGAGCAGATCGGTAAGGGCGTTCCGGCAAGAGATATGGGCACAGGACCGGAGACCGCCAAAATCACAAAACAAATACTCTCGTTTTTTGGATTTTTTTCAAGCAGAATTTTTTAAACAAAATGATGGACAAAAAATTTTTTTCAACATCCGTATTGTTAACATGGACGCTCGTTTACAGCTAAGAAAACTCAAACAGAAGAATCCTTTTCTCTTATATTATAGGTTTCATAAAACAATTACCCTAGTATGCAAGTGAAACTGCAGGCAATATTACTCGTACAAGCTAAGATATGCTATGCTGTAAGTGACATAGTCTAACATCGCGCTATACAGTATTTGTTTAACGTAAGTAATTTTTTTTTTACCACACCTGTTAAGCTCTTGGCGTTAGATATTAAGTGATGATCAGGCCGAGGGTAGAAGCGAGCTTAACCCTGAATCCTCAACCACAGAGGAACTGGCTATCTTACCTCTAAGAGGGCCCTTCCCGGTCCGTCTATCGTCAACGCGAGCATGGTCGAAAAGCTTGTTGTTTCATCCAGCGCAAGTGAGAATTAGTAACGATCAAATGAGAACGCGATAACATGGAACGAATAATAGTGTTCGGAAATTTCATAAAACTTGTTCCAAGAAATACGTGTTTTTGAGTAAGCCTTACAAGTTTGTGAAATAAATATTAGGTCTTTACCTATGAAATTGCCGTTCTGCAGTACTGGCCATTTCAAATCAAAATAATTTTTGTTTGGCTAAGAATTCTAATTTCAAATTAATTTCATTTTAAAAACATGGATTTTTTTTTCCAAAAGTAGTCATTTGTTTATTGATTAGTGTTACATTTTCATCGCATTTCAATCTTTTTCGTCATCATGGATACGTTAAAAATTCGAGTAATTATGGAATATGAGTACCGTCGTGGCAGCAACGCGGCACAAGCGGCACGCAACATCAACGACGTTTACGGAGCTAACACTACAAACCAACGCACCACTTGTTATTGGTTTGCTCGCTTCCGTTCTGGAAATTTCGACCTGAAAAATGAACCTCGCGGTTGTCCGAAGACTTTGGTCGACAATGACGAATTAAAGGCGATTGTGGAAGCTGATGATACACAATCTACGGCTGAATTAGCAGCAGCTTTCGACGTTAGCGTCAAAACAATATTGGTCCATTTGCGTCAAATTGGCAAGGTAAAAAAGCTTGACCAATGGGTGCCCCACGAACTCAATGATCACCAGCGCGAAGTACGCGTCGAGACGTGCCTTGCACTGCTCAACAGACACACAAATGAAGGAATTTTGAACCGCATTGTTACCTGCGATGAAAAATGGATTCTGTTTGATAACCGCAAGCGCTCAGCAAGTTGGTTGGATCCTGGTTCAGCACCTAAACAATGCCCTAAACGAAAACTTACCCCTAGAAAAGTGATGGTCACTGTTTGGTGGTCTAGCGCCGGTGTGATTCATCACAGCTTCTTACCAAACGGGGTGAGCATTACTTCAGATGTGTACTGTGAAGAACTGAACACAATGATGGAGAAGCAGGCACATCTCCAACCAGCATTGGTCAATCGCTCGTCTCCGCTGCTCCTGCACGACAACGCGCGACCTCATACTGCACAGCAGACGGTCTCCAAGTTGCAAGAACTGGGGTTGGAAGCTCTCCGTCATCCGCCCTACTCACCAGACCTTGCGCCTACCGACTACTACTTTTTCCAGAATTTGGATAACTTCTTGGCGGGAAAAAAATCAATACCCGAGAGGCAGTACAAAATGCCTTTGAAGAATTTGTTGCCTCCCGTCCAGCTGATTTCTTTAAGAAGGGCATCAATAAACTGCCACTGCGTTGGCAAAGATGCATTGATTGCATGGGTGATTACTCCGATTAATACAAATAAAAAATGCATGAAAAAAATTCGTTTAAATTTTTTCATACAAAACGGCAATTTCATAGGTAAAGACCTATTATTTGTCATTTAGAATTTACATGTGCGAGGTTGCTACGACGATGTTTTCTTTACTTTTACAATTTACGATTATATTATGAACGGCCAAAGTTCAGGTAAAATTTGTACAAAAAAGCAGATTTTTGGATGCTTATACTGAATTTGTTTCTCCAAATTTTTATTTTTTGCTTTTGTAGGTACCCAGATATACTTCAAAAGATACCTATTAGTTCAAACATTTCAAATAAAGATGTGTTACAACATCATAATCACGTACGCACGGCTACAGATCAAGCTATACATTTCCAGTATAAGCTTATCTCGCATTGTATAGGATTTCCTTACAATGAGAGGTCAGTGTAAACTGGAAAAGTATAGCTTGATGTGTAGCCGTGTGTACGAGCGTTTGTATGAAAGAAAAGTAGAACTGGTTGGCCGCTAACTGCCGAAACACAACAATGCTTTTAACATTGTTGTTATGGCAACAGACAGATAAGTTGGTGATAGCTAGCCAAGCGGACTTAGAACAAGCAATAAAACCAAGCAAACCGAGCTGAAATTATTTTTGGGTCTGAGACAGGTGATCTTTCCACTAGACCACACAGGCAGTTGAAATATGATACTTCTGATTCATAACAACTAAGTAGTTTTATACAGAGTGTATCCAGAAAGGTGTGCTCAAAATTAACGAATCAAATGCCGTAATTACAGACACAATTAAAAAGCCGTTGTGTCTCGCGTGGGTCCACGTTCCACACGGCACGGCATACAAAGGGTTAAGGGTGTGGTACAGACCATCAAACTGAACTACTTTCTCCATGGGACCAACATTTTAATCGTGAAAAAATAATCAGTCGTCCCATTCACAACTTCAACACCTACTTGTTCCAAATGTATGGGATGACTGATAATTTTTTCTCAATTACAATGTTGGTCCCATGGAAAAAGTTGTTCAGTTTGGTCCTTAATTTTGATCACACCCTGTCTGTACACCCTGTATAGGCGATTAGTCTGCAGAAAACCCCCAAACATAATGTTCAAGGCTTTTAGAATAAGATCTGAATGTCATTTACCAGTTTTTTTTAAAGAAATTTTAAAATCAAAATCAATATGTGACATACCCTATCAACTTCGTGCGCCTTTTTCAGGGCTTCGCCCCATTGTTGCGAACGCTTATAAGATGCTGCAGCCTCAGTCTGGAACCACATGCACTGCATCTCGTTCAGATTCTCTGTCGCCGGTACACCTGAAACAACAAATTTATTCATTTTATTTTTTTTATCATTTAAATTGCTTCTCACTACAAGGTAAAAGGCTTCCTTTTCTCTTTTCAAACCTTTATATTAGGGTATTTGATTGGATTTTATGTATTATGTATCTTTGACTAGGCTAAGGCCGATAAAATCGGACCGGATCGACTCGAGTCGGCCATACATGCACCGATGTTTTGTGGGAAACCCTACTTTGAAGTATTGAACGTCATGGACTATATTCTGGCAAACCTGACATTATGTGTGAACGTCGATATACATTGTTAAGCAAATTTACACCCTATGCCAATACGGGTGATGACTAAAAATGATTTCTTTGTCCGTCATGTAGATTATAAAAAAATATTGGACACGTATTTATTCTTTTTCTACGTAATCAAAAGATTACTGTGATACATTGAGTTAAAAGGTGGCATGACGTCACGCCTCGGTAGATTTTATACGTAGTTGTGACGTGGCGAACCCCCACTCCCCAACTTTCATATATGATAAAGCAAAAAAATACGTGTCTAATATTTTTTTATTATCTTACTGACGGACTAAATAGAATTTTTTTTTTTTACCCAGGAAATAGTCCTATTGTGTGACAGTGGGACAGTAAAGGCTAGTTAGATTAGAATTGTTTCTCACCTTCTCTAGTGAACTTGGCACACATCTCCTCTGCCCTCTTAACGTGTCCGGCACGTAACATATAGCGCGCACACTTGCTGTTCACGTAGCGGTCGGCCGTGTCCATTGCTTGCGCTTCTTCTAGCCATTGGTAAGCAGACACCGGATCACCAGCATGCTGTAATATAACACATGTTATTGTAGGTTATGTGGCAAAAAGATGGCCTATGGAAAGGTTGATCGTACTTAGAACCTTGTCATATTAAGTAAAGCAAAAACATAGTGTGCTTTAAAAGGATCTTTTGGCTCTTGAATGACATTGATAGGGAGGCGTTGTTCTCTAGCGTCGTTGTTGTGACTCTTAATGTGAGAGACAAGCAAAGTCCTAAAATAATCAAGGTGTAGTTATTAAAATTATTTCTAGCATAAGTTTAATGTATGTGATGTGGCTGAGCTTTTTTTTTTATTATTAAATAAATAAGGTTTTTGTTAGGTGATATTGGTGATGCCAAATGCTCCGTTCCATACATGCCCAGTTTGCTTCATTCATGGCAGTAGTGATTTGGACGAGTACGGCATGTGAATTGCAAGTACCTTTTTGAATTACAAATAATTTCAGTTTGTGTGGAAACAGCAATGTAATCGTCCGTTTCAAAGCTCTTCGACATGAAAAAACATGATTAGGGCTCCGGAAATTTATAAGCGTTGCAAGTTGCTTACAATAAGTCGACGTGCGCACGGACGTAAAAATATCGCGGCGATTTTTTTTCGCGCAATGGACTTTCAACACTCTGCTTAGCGCCGAGAGTTGAAAATCCAACAGTGTGTTTTTTCGACGCGCTACAATGCACTGTCTTGTTGTTAAGTTGGGTCCTCAACGCTCGGCTCAACAACGTGAATTGAAAATCCAGTGCGCGATAAAATCCCGACGCGATATTTTTACGTCCGTGCGAACGTCGGCTAAGGGTTCCTTCGCATCTAGATAGGCCCAGCATATATCAAACGTATGCGCACTTACGTAGCATATTTACGCAGAATTTACGCTGGACCAACACTGCGAGGCACCAAATAAAACAAAACTGTACCAACCTTAAAAATCCTTCCTTTTACAATAAACAACTCTATAAGCGTAGGCGTATGTTCAATGGCCGCATCAATATAGTGAAGCGCCCTTTCAGTCTCCTGCTTATGATCAAAGTGTTGCGCGGCGTAATAATACGCCCATAGCAACGCACTGGCCGGTTGCTTAGTTTCACTAGGGTCGGGGCCAAATGTGCCGTTTTTGGTGAGATTCTCCAAATATTGGATTATTAATTTCTCTATTGACTCTGCTTTGATCTTATCCTGGTATAACGATCTGGAATTATTAAAGGGATTTTTTTTAAAGTGGTCAATAATAGCGTTAGTTGTATGCAAAATACGCGCATTGATGTGGAGTTGCGGATACTAGGCCGTATTACCTATTTGCGTTACAGTTTAGGCTATGGTTTCGTATAAACGCCGTCGGCCGCGTACAGCGTCACGCCGTTCATGGCGACGCTGTGCGTTGCGTTCAGATGTCAAACGTCAATCGGAACGTTGACGCTGAAGTCAGACATCGCATATAGCGTGAATGTCAGATATGTAGCAGCAATACAATAGAGGAAAGATAATACTTTTCCTCCAGTGAGAGTATCTTTTCCCTCAATTAATATTGAAGTTAGCAAAGTACACTAGACAGGAAATCTGTATTTATTTTTGAAAGTAAGTAAAACCGTTTTTTTTTTTAATACTCCTGCATCAGCCGGATATCGAATCGACACAAATGCGAGATCAATCAATCAATAGCCTTTTCCCAATTATGTTGGGGTCGGCTTCCAGACTAACCGGATGCAGCTGAATACTAGTATTTTACATGGAGCGACTGCATATCTGACCTCCACCACCCATTAACTGGGTAATACGATACCCCTTGGTAAGACTGGTTGTCAGACTTTCGGGCTTCTGACGACCCGTAACGACTGTCAAAGATCCACGAATGACAGCCGGGACCAACGGCTTAACGTGCTCTCCGAGGCACGGAGGAGTCTCGATATGTAAAGATGGTCACCCATCCACGGACCAACCCCGGCAAGCGTAGCTTAAGCTGATGGATCGACCCGTGCGGCTGTTATTACTTAGCCACGAGCTTTTCAAAACAAATGCGAGATATGAGATCTTATATTTATGTCGCCAATCGATTAGGCTTAAATCAATCACAATCCTCTCTCTCTCTATCTTTCAATTCAAGGGAGACCATGAAATCAGGGTTTCTCTTTCATGTTCTAACATAACAACACACATAACATCACGCCTGTAATCCCCGAAGGGTAGGCAGAAGTGTACCTGTAGTACATCCACATTTCGCCAGTTATGTGAAAGTCCCATGTAATAAGGGGCGAGCCTATTGCCATCAACCGGGCACAAATCCAGACTCCGGGCTGCTACTGACAAATTCCAGATGAAAAAATCCCAATAACATTTTGCCCGATCCGAGAATCGTACCCAAGACCTCATGCTCAACAGTAGCAATTGCGATTACTAGACCAACGAGGCAGTCCATGTTAAATTCAATTCAATTCATACATTTTATTTCAGATAAATTACAAGTACATCACAGCTATTGTAACCATCCATACATAAAAAAAAAAAAAAAAAAATATAACACGAACACGAAACAGACACAGACACAAAACAATAAAAACATTGAATCAGGACCGCATTACTCGCAGATGTAGTGTTGTCCAATGCTGCATGAAGGAGCAATCCACATCCATTCCCCCTGCAATAAGCTGCAGGACGCTGTTGGGGCTGCCCCGTATGCGGCGCATCAGAGACGCTATTCTTTTGCGTTGTATCGCTTGAAGTACTTAAAAATCAAATTAATACCTGAGATCAACAAATAGCGGAGGTATTCCTTTATGCAGTCCGTGTCTGAGGTACTCGTCGACTAGTTTCTCGAAAACGGGCTGCGCCAGCGCTTCCGTCAACTGTAGGCGACGAGGCGCTATCGCTCTGGGGAATTCTTTCCTGGAAATGACAAAAATTAGGTTTAATGTCTACATATCTAGCTTCTTTGTCCCTCTCTAGGGAAAAGCCTCATTCTCCCTTTTCCACACTTCTGTTCTCTGCTAATCCGGGCCAGTCCTTTCGGTAGGAGTCAAGCTCGTCCCGCTGTCTGTGCCTTCGTCTGCACAGTGTCAATGTGACCCTCTCAGTAGTTCTTTGTGCCAACATGTATGAAATTCGAATGGGGCCTAACTGATCTTCCTGTTAATATGCACCGATAAACATAGGCTTCATTAGTTGAAATATTTTTTTAAATCGACACTTCGTGGAAGCGTCGCTTCAACTACAGAAGTCTTTACGTACGTATATTTAGTCTAAAGATATTATTACGTAGAAACTAGTCTAAAAAAAACTAAAACGATCCTAAGAGGGTGTAGACTACAAAACGATTTTTGCAGCGAAGTTTGTAAAGAAAATTTATAACGATTTTACGAAATCCACACGGAAGATATCGCGCGTACCAAAAACTAGTTTATATTACAAAAAAAAAAACCGGCTAAGTGCGTGTCGGAATACGCACAATGAAGGGTTCCGTAGTTGAAAAGAATATTTCCCGAAAACAAACAAATTTTTTTTATGTCATAAAACTACAAATTAACAATTTTCAGACTTTTTCCTTTATTTGTGCTGGGAGACCTTGCTTCTTGCCAAATTTCGTTATTCTATGTCAACGGGAAGCACCCTACTGGTTTTGATTTACTTACGACAGTTGCGAGTATCAAAATGTGTCGTAAAATGGCCGTACTTGTTTATTGCGTTGACTTAGAAGCTTGATTTTTTTAGAACTCTAAAGGACCATAGACTTACGTATTTGATATTAATTTCAACTTGATATCTCCACGCCTCCTTGAGAAAAAGGGTCTTGACAGACTGTCAGACTTGAAATTTTTTTTATGAGATAGAATTACAAATTAACAATTTTCGGACTTTTTCCTTTATTTGTGCTATGAGAGCTTGCTTCTTGCCAAATTTAATGAGTCTAGGACAACGGGAAGTACCCTATAGCTATTGATTTACTTGCGAGTATCAAAATATGTCGCATAAATGGCCGTATGTTTTTTTGTGTTAACTTAGAAGCTTGTGGTTTTTAGGACTCCAAGAGACCATAGACTTACGTATTTGATATTAATTTCAACTTGATACCTCCACGCGTTCCTGAGAAAAAGGGTCTTGACAGACTGACAGACAGACAGACATACAGACAAACAGACGGACAACGAAGTGATCCTATAAGGGTTCCGTTTTTTCCTATTGAGGTACGGAACCCTCAAACACAAGGCCTCGTACCACATTTAAGAACCAAATCATACAAACAAAACACGTCTATTAGATCTATTAACGCTATCATTATCGATCCGACGCACATTATGTAACTAGGCCGCTAAATATGTAACGTTATGTGTAGCTAAAGATAATGCGCTCGACGCATACATAATATAGCGGTCATAGGAATGTAAATAGATCGATAATATCGGTATATGATTAACATATTTATGTAAAGAGATGATTGTGAATTTATGACAAGAAATACATGGTTATACGAATTTTTTACTCAAAAGTCACGTGAACTTAGGTGGTAGGTTTTACGATGAACAAGATCATTGTGGACCCTGTCAGGCACAGCGTAGTAGGAGAGATGAAGAGAGCTTTAATTCAACTAATTAAGATGGCTTTAATTGACTATTTATGTAGTTGTTATACTATATTTTTTTTAATTAATTATATTATAAACATAATAGTTATATAATTTACAATTAATCATTTAGATCAATCAATCTGCCTAGCCTTTTCCCAACTATGTTGGGGTCGGCTTCCAGTCTAAAAAAATACCAGTATTTTACATGAAGCGACTGCCTATCTGACCTCCACAACCCAGTAACTGGGTAATACGATACCCCTTGGTAAGACTGGTTGTCAGACTTTCGGGTTTCTGACGACCCGTAACGACTGTTAAAAATCAACGAATGACGTCGGGACCAACGGCTTAACGTGCTTTCCGAGGCACGGAGGAGTCTCGGTATGTAAAGATGGTCACCCATCCACGGACCAACCCCGGCAAGCGTAGCTTAACCTGACGGATCGACCCATGCAGCTGTTATTACTTACCCACGAGCTCCTCAATTAATCATTTAGATATTCAATGATATTATAATAGCCTTTCTAATCTAATCTAACTAGCCTATACAGTCCCACTGCAGGGCAAAGACCTCCCTCTCCCTTTTCCATTAGATTTCTCCATTTAGATTTAGATAGAAGTTGTTCTAGTTTATTTATGAATGTATAATTTTTTGTTATTTTTGAATTATTTTTGGTTATTTATTTATAGTTAGATGAGAATGCTAAGAGGGATGTGTGGTATTACATGAATGGATAGAATAAGAAATGAGTACATAAGAGGTAGTTTGAAAGTGGCACCGGTGACTGAAAAGTTGTGCGGAAATCGGTTGTCATGGTATGTGATGCGGAGGAATGAGGAGAATGTCGTGAGGAAAGTTTTGAGTATGAATGTCGATGGCTATAAGAGTAGGGGAAGACCAAAGAAACGATGGATGGACTGTGTAAAAGATGACATGGCTAGAAAGGGGGTGACTACCGAGATGACGACTAATAGAGAAGTATGGAAAAAAGGGACATGTTGCGTCAACCACAAATAGATTGGGATAAGGGCAGGAGAGTGATGATTAATAGTTAGACGAATGCCGCCTCTGGCTGGTCCGGATCGTGACGACAGAATATAATAATAAAAAAAAATCGCACAGTAAAATTATTATGGATGGCAATTAGGAGTGTCGTGGTATAAGCGAATAGTTTGATAATATACAAGTCACGACACTTTGAATATGTCAATGAGGGGAGCATGCCTAATCCAAGCATAGTAGAAAACCATTCGACTTAATACCTGTTATTACACATTACAGTAAAATTAAACTTAAAGTATTTTTAAACAAGATATTATATGCATTTCAAGTAACGTGAGATGTGGAAATGACCTATATTTCCGAAGGATTTATCTAAATAGTATTAAAGAATCTATTATCAGTTACTTAGCGATTACCGATTATTTCCCGAAACATCGTAGATTACGATTATTTTCACATTTATTTTATGATCAATTGGTAGGTAGTAATAAATATCACCAATAAAGAATCTTTCGGAATTACCGAATCGGTATTGTAAAAAGCTTGAAAAATACCTCAGCTGTCTATCATTCATATGGTGTATAGTACATACACTAAAAACGTATTCTATCTGTGCGATACTTAGGGATATGAATTATTATAACAATTTTGTCTAATACAAAACACAATGCATAGTTCTACCATGCTTCAACCTACTATTTGGTTACCTATATTATTTTTATGAGCCTAAATACTCTTGTGAAAAGACCTTCATGCAATCTCAACCCTTTATAGCCTAAAAATGAGAAATAATTGTATTTTTACTCACTTATATACATCAAAGAAGGCCACTTTTTCATCAGGATTAGTAAGTTGTTTAGCTTCTATAAGTTTTTCATAATACATCACATTCTCAGGATTTCTCTTCAACAAGTCTTCGTAAACGGCTTCTGCTTCCTTAAACCTGAAAATAATCAAGTATTTGGTACAACATAAATGAAAAAAAAAAAATATTGTTCACCTTATCCCCTACTTTTTGCTTACTTGCAGTTTGATCTCAACAAACCCATCTTTTTCTTAGCGTGTCGATGGCAATCTTAATAGAGTTGGCGAATTTGGTACCCATAAAAATAGAGGATACTGCAGGATCTTAGGTTTGATTGGCTGTTGTTTTGGCTATCACTTAGCAACTCTAAAAGGCAATCTGAGACGGAAGATCTTGGTTCTTAAAAAACTGGTTAAAAATGGCAAGTAGGACATATTCGTGCAGAAAGCTGTGAATACACCATACCCGTAACTGTCGAGATGTAGAAAATACTGTTACAATAAGAAACTGGCACAATAAGAAACTTGTTGGTCTGCTGAAGTCTTGATGTGATAAGAATCTCATTGATCCCTATAACAAAGGTAGAGTATTCTATCTTCGTCATTAAACAATGAAATAGTCATTATGAAGAGAATGTTGAGCATAGCAGGAGATTTTCAAATGCGTATTTGTTTTCATAAAGTATGAGAAATTATTACTCACCTTTTCAATTTCAAATAATATTCGCCAGAGGTTTCCTTAATGGATAACTTATCGAGGATTTGGGCTGAGAACTTGTGTAGATGCTGCAGTGCCCTCTCATACTGTCCAGACTCTGCCAGCACCATATTCTGGTACAGGAGCAGTTCTGAATGCTCGTAGTCATAAGGCCCCTTCATCTGGTTGGTACGGAAAGCGTCCAGGATGCTGTTCGCCATCTCATAGTCACCGAGGAGATGATAACTCATGGCGAAACCGATCCACGACGCTCTCTGTGTCGGTCTGAGCATGAAAAGCTGGTAACGAGTATCCTGGAAAGATTAGGTAAATTGTGAGTAAAAACTTTTGTATTATATTAGCCGCACCATACTATGAGGCTGCATTTAAACGAAGACGAAAACTTAACGCAGCGCGGCGGACGCACGATAGTTTTCGTGGTCAAATAAACGTGCCCTTAGGCCTAAAATTTATGTGCATAATCACAATGACTATGTAAAAGAATATCTAACAGATTGCTTCACATAATCAGCCTATGAACCCACTGCTGGCACACAGGCCTCCTCTCAGTGAAAGGGAGGGGGCTGTAATTCACCACGCGGGCCCAGTGCGGGTCGGTAGATGTCATATGTCTTCGTATTTTTGGTTCTAAGACATGCCGGTTTCCTTACGATGTTTTCCTTCACAGTTTTGAGAGCAGTGGTGATGAAATTATTTACACAAAGCAAAGCGCCTGGCTAGGTTCGAACCTACGACCTACAACTCGTAAGCCGGTGCCGTTATTACTGGGTCACCAGTGCTCACTAACGCATTGCTTCTAAGAAGTTTTAAATATATTTTACAAGTAATTTATTTGCTGTGTTATGTTCCTATTTTTACCCGACTGCGCGACGCAAAGGTGGGTAATGTGTTTATTATTTATTTATTTATAGAATT
Source organism: Cosmia pyralina (assembly GCA_946251885.1). Taxonomy (NCBI): domain Eukaryota; kingdom Metazoa; phylum Arthropoda; class Insecta; order Lepidoptera; family Noctuidae; genus Cosmia; species Cosmia pyralina. The sequence continues at coordinate 13,693,775 of OX276342.1, read as the reverse complement.
TTTCCCCAACTTCCAAGGAAGGGTTATGTTTTTCGCGCGTATCTTGTAATATGTTTTCTCAGTTATAGTTGTATTAGGTTTCGCCAGCATGCATGTCTAAAATTATTCTACGGGAACGAACTATAGGGATAAAAAAAGTAATTAAAAAACCCGACTGTGGTAAAAAACTTAAGTTAAAAAAACTGAAAAGCTAAAAACAAGCCCATTTTAAATTAAATAAATATTGGAAGCAGGCGGGACCCATTTAAAAATATAGTAAAAATGGTATGGGTCCCTCCTGCTTCCAAAGTTTATTTAATTTAAAATGGGCTTGTTGTTTGTGATGAATCATGAAATTTCACGCGCTCGTTTTCATTATAAATCATTGTCTATTTCACTAAATACATAAATACTAAATAAATAATGAAATAAATAAATAAAGTAACTAAATAGTATGTATATTAGCCACGCCACCAACGAGTTCGAGCCGCCGCCGCTGACTAGTGGCACCTTAAGGACTTCAATACTTCACTATAGCAGTTTACTATGGGACACCCAATGTCTCTCCATCTAATCTGATATAAAGAACTAGCTGTTGCCTGCAGCTTCGACCGAATAAACGACGGACATTCTCTAAAGGGACTGTACTTCCAGGATACAAAATATCCTATGTCCTAACATAGGCCATGGTCTATCTGTTCGCCAAATTTCATTAAAATCCGTTCAGCCGTTTAGTCGTAAAAAGATAAACGACAGACTGACTGGCAGACAGAAAGAGTTACTTTCATATTTTTATTATTAATATGGATAGTTGTGAGCAGTGGTGCAGTAAGATTTTTTTCCAAATGGAATCCAATTATTTAAATGCTAAGAAAATGAAGCCAGCCAAAATTAAATGACTTGTGTTTTAAATAGAGCGACCACTTGTACAGGACATGTTTAGTAAACAATTTCTGATGTCAAATAAAAAGTTTGCATGTAAAATAACAACAACTAAATGACATAATGATGACTGCAATTATGACATAAGAATTCAAACCATTTTGAGACATAATGCACGATACAATTTTTAAGAATCATCAATTTCATTTTATACATTGAATTATAATAAAGTTCTGAAAGTAATCAGCAAGCAGTAAAGATACTATACTATTTATTCCAATTAAGCCTTTTCTTTAACTGGTTGAATCCCATAATTACAGAAACAATTAGAAAGCCATTGTGTCTCGCATATATCTGCGTTTCCAGCAATCAAATGGTTAAATAGGTCTTTAAATTTGTGCCCGGTTGATGGCAACAAGCCTATTGCCATCAACCCTCCCCACTGTAACTCCTTCTATTACATGGGGCTTAAACATAATAGGCGAAATGTGGGTGCACCATATGTGTGGTGGGCTATAGGTGCACCTCTGCCTAACCCTTTGGGAATACAAGCATGCTGATGTTTTTTAAATACGTGTTTTGTCATAGGATTCAAACGAATTTACTTAGAGGAAAGAATGTATAAGCAATCACCAGTATCTAGGCTTAGGTATTATAGCTCTAATGCCTATACATACCCATTGTATCAATAAATGGATACCCCAATATAAAAGAAAGCAATTAAAAACACTTATAACTCACTTTGTAACCTTCCAAGTCACGCATCTGAATTTGTAACAAAGACAAATCTCGAAGAATCTGAATGTTTTCCTTCTCCCACTTGAGGGCATTACGGTAACATTTGATGGCCTCATCATACTTCTTGTCTGAACGCTGGAGCAAACCGTACACATGCCAACAGACAGGAGACTTCAGGTCATTGCGGAGTCCTCGGCGTACATACTCATAAGCTTCATCTTTGCGACCCAGGCAATTTAGAGTCAATCCTTTCATAGCCAATGTTTCTGCAAAAATATACAATTCATTAATAAGTAGTCATAGTATTTGTTTTGGTCAATGTTTTAGGGGGTTTCATGTATGAAAAAAAGTCCTGTAATTTAGTTTCAAGCATTCTTAGTTTATGTCTAAATAACTATAATTATGAAGGAATGCAGCCTCCCAAGGAATATTTGAAACATTTCAGAAAGGGAAAACATTGACACAGACTTATGTTTTGAAAACAATTTCACAACTTCATAACTCTAGAGAGAATCTAAGTGATATTTACCAAAGATAGTGCTACTTTACTTAAATATAGGAATTGTAAATCAATGCAACACTAATTAAGCTGCCTGAATAGGGACGTAGTTTGTATATGAATAAAGTTTTTACAAAATCGTTCATTGCTTTATGTCATTTTTTGCCATGATTCTAACTTACCTCCATGCTCTTGAAATTTAGGGTTAGACAGTATCTGCTTGGCAAATTTCAACCCATTTTTATATTGTTTATGTTCGTAACAGCGCTGAAAGATAACAATGCACTTATCATTGAGTGTTTAACCTCTATTATTAGATGCACCCAAAAGGGTACTAGCCTAGTATATTTTTATTGATGTAGTGTATTGATGCTATTAAGATTCACAGCCATTTATTACTGCTGTAAATATTTTCATACAAGTTTCGGCATCACGAAGGAGCTTAAAAATACTCTAGTTGTGATTTGCATTATTTTATAAATTTGAAGATAATCGCCAAGAATGACAAGCAGCACCAAACCGAATTGTATGTTTACAATCGTACTTACCAAAATTCTTTTGAAAAGCGCATTTTCTTTAGGTGGCAAAGGATTACTGGGTGGCATTTTGTTCGAATAAAATGAAGTATCTTTTTATTATTTCACTAATAAATTGAAATAATTCTAAAAACCTCGTGGCTATAAACCAAAGAAGTCGATGAAGGATTGCTGTCTATGGGCAACAAGAGCTGGTCACGTGACCAAATTGCCAGTACACAGATAAAAATGTATACTTTTTGAGATAGAATTGTATGAAACGAAACGGAAATTCACTGATTTATTACAATAATCATTATTATACTGTTGAGGATTTACAATACACAGAGATCAACAACAAAGTCGTTTCACCGGTAGAGTTTGTGGTGATATTAAAGTATATTTATGAAAGGTGTTATGAGAAAAATACTTCATCAAAGAAATGAGATTCTTGCGTGGTTTATCAACTATTTAAGTGAAAATATAGTATATAATAATAGTACATCTTTTGCTTTAAAGACAAGACCAGCTTAATTTATGCTAGAAAAATGGAACTATCACAACGCTAGTTTTATATAAAACGTGTTTTACAAACGATGCAAACCATTGCAAACAGTCAAGTGTCAAATCATCCGTTCATTCATCCAACCAAAATCTTCTATCAACAGTCAAAGAGCTGTCCTGTCAAACTATTTAATTTTTTGATTGAGGAAAAAATTAGAAATTGTTAAATTAACCGTAAACATTACTTAATTTGTTTCGCTCACTTAAACTCTATTTTATACTGTTAACTGTAGTAACATGGGCATAGAAAACATGCGTCGTTGGCCAATGTACATCGTATTTGCCGTCTGCATTTTATTGTTACTTTCACTGATCAATAGTTGGAGTGCGGAGACTGAATTGCGAAACAGAGTTTCGGAGATAAGTACACAACTACAGGAATGCTCCAAGCAGCAGACAACATGCATGGAGGAATCTTTAACTTTACTTGAACAGCGTGACGGATACGTGATCAAGGTGAATGAATTAGATAAACAAAAATCTAGATTGGTGGACGATGTGGATGACTACAAGAGTAAACTTTTAAAATCTGAGGGTCAAGTGAACCACACGAAAGTAGACGTGGAGCTTTGCAAGACAGAGCTACAGTCACTGAAGAACTTGCAAGTGAGTAAGACTGCTATAGTGGAAACATTAAGATTAGAGAAAGATACACTGACAACTCAGTTAGTTGAGAGGAAGCAGAAGATTGAAGACTTAGAGAAGGAGATTGAGAAGCTGAAATTGGCACTGACAACACGAGCATCAAATCCATCAGCAGCACCCAAAGTCACCCCTGCTGCTCAGCCACCTAAGATGAGCCCAGCACTAAGTGCCCACAACCCTATCAATGAACCAGTATTAGAAAATAATGATGCTAAAGAAGAGATAGAGGACACTAATGCCTTGAATGATGGCAATGACTTTGATCCCCAGTTACAATAGCTTTAAATATTAGCTCATAATTTGGTGGCCTGCTGGTGTGATATTATTACCACGTAGATGACAAAGTATGAGGCTGATGGTAGAAAGGCTGTAAGCTAAAATAATTGTGTACATAAAAACATAACCCTCCTTCTGGGGCAGTTGGGTAAAAACTTCAAAAACTTTATTTCATAAAAGTATGAAGCTTAAAAATTGCACAATTTAATGGAAAAAACCTTCCATTTTGATGTTTATAACATTATTATTCTAATATTAAAACATGATAATAAGCAGCACACATTATGTGCATTGAAATTATGATAAATAATCACTTGACATAAAAAATATTTTGCACGGAATTACTCTGATATGATAATGTTATCATTTTGTTTTAATCCTCTCAGTACTATTAATTATTATCTGAGCAGTGGGTTGTTTTATCTGAAGAATAAATTTAATATGGCAGTTTGACATATTTCCTACACAATAGCAACAGATGTGAGTGGAAACGCCGGAAGGGGATGCCCTAGAAGCCCTTAAGACCCTAGAAGACCTTATTGGTTTGTTCTTCAGAAAGGTCAGGTGCATAGTACTTGCAACTGGCATGCTTGTGTGACCAGATGTATGAATGTAGTGGGTGGCATTCTGTAGTTTCTGTTTACCCCCAAGGCAAGCAGTTGTGAGTTTATCTATGTGTAAAAGCTGTCAAACTGCCATATTTATTCCTTAATTAAAAGTTATCTGATGGTTAAAAAATCTGCCCTAAGTTTAATATCATAATTATTAATTCAGGGTTGTGCATTTCTAAAGATTGAAGAAAGAGAGGTATGAAGAAATTATTATTGTTGAATTTTAAAATATGGTAGGTATCATGAATTGTTCATCATTCTTGTCTGTTATTTAGCCTATGGGATGCTGGGAATGTATTGTCTATTTAAAATTGTAATGTTTCATAATATGACTTGGTCTCTAGGAATAAGTGCATTTGTATAAACCACTGGTGTTACTACAGACCGTTCACATTTATTTTACCTCTGATCATGCATCATTTGAGAGCAATGGTGGCCCAGTGGTAATGGCCATAACTTACAGTTGTAGGTTGTAGTTTCGAACTCATTTGGGCGCTTTGCTTTGTGTAAACTATTTTATCACTACTGCTCTCAAAACGTTGAAGGAAAACATTGTGAGGAAACCAGTATGTTTTAGAAAATTCGAAGACATTTGACATCTACCAATCTGCACTAGACCCGCATGGTGGATTATGGCTTTCTCACCGAGAGGAGGCCTGTGTCCCAGCAATGGGAACATTATAGGCTGATTACGCTGTAGGCATCATAGTCAAAATCAAAGTGATCTTTATTTTCATTACTGTAAGGTTGCTGTTGGGTTGCTGCCACTGACAAGTCTTGTCAAGATCAAAGTGATCTTTATCATCCTTATAATAAGGTTGCTGTTGGATTGCTGCTGTAGAGGTGAAATAACTGTGAACAGTCTGTTTATGCCTTTCTACTGTCAAAGTTCCAAGAATGCATTTTGTTTTTTTAATTATTATACTATTAATCTCTATGAAATAATGAAGTGGTTGATTAAACTTCATTATTTAAGTGCAATTTCAAGTAAAGCCATAAGCCATAATTTGTACTCGAATAGCAATAATTTTAGATAATATTTCATAAATCACAAGTATTGTTAGTATGGACATTGGTATTAAATTAGCTAGTTAGTAAAAGCCATGATGGTGCCAGAAAAGAGTATTTAGATCTGACAAGTGTAATTTCTATTTGTTTTGCTCAATTTTCGAATTTGAATCCCATTTTCTTGACACTTGATATATTCATAATAGTTGATCCATAAAAGCATCCTTAGAAATAAAAAAATGTAAAATTAAAACTTACCGAAATTATAAGTGGCCATCCATAAATTACGTCACACGCTAATAGGGACGGTCAACAAAGTATGACAATAGGGGGAGGCATAAGCTTCGTGATGCACACTTATATATTTAAAATATTCGTCAACTCTAACGAAAAACTTTAAAATATTAGTTACTCCATCAATATTAGTTTAAATTCAATGGCATCAAAATCCTTGGAACAAGGTGATTAAATCTTATATCATATTGTTTTATATTTTTTTTTAAATGTTTTATTTATTGACAATTTAGAAAGTGCTGTTTAATTTAATATTTTCTAGATTTAAAATTGCAAAATATGTGAGTCAGACCAATGACATACATATGACCACCTGTGACCAGGACAGATGAAGGTGGGCTCCAGAAATAACGAAATTCGTGACGTAATTTATAGATGACCCCTAATGTAAAATGTTTTAGATAACGGTGTCCTGTTATGTACGTATGATATTATTATGAGTAATGTTAGTAAGTACTGTATTATTTCGTAATTGTCTTTTATATACCTAGTTGAGGAATAAATTGTATAGATTTTTCCTTTTTTATTAGTTCTCTTTTATTGCCTTCTATATTAGGTATCATTGTAATGAAGCATAACTAGACAACCTAACCAAATAATAATGAAGTTATTAACGATAAGTAAAATTGCTATTCGAATCGCCTCTATATTTCTTCTAAAATGTACCTTATAGCGCACAGGTTACGGTTCATTTCTCATTCAAGGCGAAGCAGTTCTATTGTTAGATTTAGCAAGCTTATGCCGCCGGCACTGTGACCACAGCCTTATACCATAAAATTAAATTATATGCTTCGGTCAATAATAGCACTATTATTGATCGAAGATTATATGGGCTTGTTAGGACTCGACTTTACCAGTTTGATATTATGTATTTACAAGGACAATTTGTAGGGCCAGGCAGAGGTGTTTAGTAAGTAGGTATGTGTTTTGCCAATATACCTACTGTAGAAAAATCCTGAAAGCTCCGCCTGTAGTGTGCGATGGTTCATCTATCTACTGAGTGTACCAGATAAAGGTGTGGTCAAAAACGATTTGAAGGACACTATACGGCTATAGCAGTAATAACAATAAAACTTCTATTGTGTCTCGTTTTTGTCCTTCAAAGCGTTAAGGATGTGGTACACGTACACACCATAAAACTGAACAACTTTCTCCATGGGACCAAGATCGTAATCGAGAAAAATTATCAGCTGTCCCAAACAAAGCTTCAATACCTATTCGAACCAAATGTATGGGACAGCTGATAATTTTTTCTTGATTACGATGTTGGTTCCATGGAGAAAGTTGTACAGTTTGATGATCTGTATAAATTAAAGTGGTTATTCGTGGCGTTTTTCTTCTAAATGACGCTACGGATTTTTATGCAGTTTTCACCATCAATTTTAGAGAATTTATTCGGGAAGGTTTATGCGTAATACATTTTTAAATTAACATCTAATAAAGAAATCTCGATGTTTTGTCAAGTCGCAAAAACCGTGCGAAGCAGGGGCGGGTACAGGTCGCAAATAGGTACGTTGTGTAACAAACGAAAGGGGATCTATCTATATAAAAATGAATTGCTAAATGTGTTGCTAAGCACAAAACTCGAGAACGGCTAGACCATTTAGTTAGGCGAATCATATTTTGATCAAGATACAACCTGGATCTGCAAATTGCAAAAAACGCAAGAAATTTTGAAATCCGCGGGTTACCACTGCCGATCCACCTTAAAAGAAAGTCGTTACTATTTCTAAACAAGTTTTATTTACCTTATACATCTCTAGCATAATCAAAACAAAAATATTCCCATCGCCATTACTTCACAAGTAATGAGTTGACAACATAAAACTTAAAATAGTTAACTAACAATGCACATTGGCAATCTCATTTGCCGAATTACTTAGGTCAAAATCATAATAATATAAAGTAAATTGTCGGACTGTTTACAGTTGCAGCTCATTTATGGCAATGTACACAACGAAACGGCTCAACACCATCTCCGAGTCGTAAAGCATTTAAATATGATCTTTATATAGTGTAGCTTAGAGTAAAATTTATCGTGGCCTGAAGTGTACCGACGACGATGGATCGTCAAAGTCGTCCTGTTACTTAATTTAATTTTGGAAATGTTACTGTATTTTCTACGGCATAGAGCTCACATTTCCATGCTATACTTTGGGAGTGCGAAGGCTATAACAGGCACATAAAGGCTAGTAATCTTACCATGATTCGCTAATTTGATCTTTCATGAGATTAATTTGACGCTACTACTGAGCGTAGTGTCCATTTCACATAGGTGTTTTGGTTCCTGATATTTCGCTAACACAAAATGAATTTTATTCCAATTAATATAAGCTTTAAAAAGTGGCGATTAGGATATCACATTAATTGAAACAGGTATGTATTCGGTACATTATACTGGTCACCTATGCGTTGCAAATTTTCGTCGTTTATTAAAAAAAAAATCATCTGTTCCATACAATTTGACCGCATAAGTATTGCAGTTTTGTAGGAAACAGCCGATTTTTTTATAAGCGGCGAATAACTTCATCGCAGGGGGTCCTGAAACATGTATCTACTGAATATGTGGTTTCAATTAAATTATAGTGATAAGTAATCTGATCGCCACTCAGTATTCTATATTCCCCAAATAACGCAACTGTTTGGACAAATATGCCAGCATTACTTTGACCCACACAGCCAGCGTGAAATCAAATTAACTAAGTAATTTCGATTTCTCGTCGCTATCAAAATCGCTTACATTTCTCGCTAGGAACAAACCTTTCCAAAAAGTCGTGGCCAAGATAAAAATTACACGACTTTTATAACATCAACAAGATTCGATTGTACTAAGCTAACATTCGTAATTATAACTAAAACTATCCCTAATGAATAACTACAAGTCGGTGGTAAAGAGAATAGTGGAATTGACAGAGATCGCATTTAAGGCAATGGAAACGTCAATTAAGATTGCTAATTAAATAAAGTTGATAAAGACCATTTTGATAATAAGCTAGGGTTACCTAAAACTGCGGTGAACGCCACATAGCGGCCTCAATTTGCCTAAACGTCAAATGTCGTCACTAAAACGTTATCTATGACAGTAAGTTGGTATGTTTCCCTAGCCGTAAAGTCGAACCCCGATGCCATCATTTTATAGACGGCCGTTATGTGGCGGCCACCGCTGTCGTGGGAAACCTAATATTTACACTACACGCCAAGACCACAGTATAATAATATTTACAGTAGTTTATCTTCATAGAAAACGGCCGAAACGACGTGCATCGAAATCTGTTTATACCAGTACGCAACAGTTACGCACGGACGGACGCGTATTTATCTACTCGTATCTACTACTATCTAATTCAAGGTCACTGCCTTGATAAACTACTATAGCTTTATTATTCTGTGCCAAGATTTAGCAGTCGCGGTCATAAAACGTACGAGTGGGGATTGTGAATATTTAGCGCCGGGATTTCTTAGCCTGTCTCGTGCTATCTAGGCATCTCTCTCTCGCGTTATATGACCGTACGTATGCTTAACTAAAGTAGGGCTGGTTTAAGCTAAAATAACGCGCCCCACTCTAAATTTTGCGGTAATCGCGGTAGTGGGGCGCGTCATTTCAGCTTAGACGAGCTCTAGTATCTTAGTTATTTATGACATGCAACTTTAACAAAGAAAATGGTGTCAATCAAATTAACCATCATTCTGTAAATCAAACACAAATGTATTAAAAATCAAAACTGACGGTTTCCTGTTTTACAATACAGATACATAGAAAAATAGGTATTCAGAAATCTATATCATGTAACTTCGCATGCCTGAATTAATAGCAAAGAAATAATAGCATTAATGTGGTCAGGAGTTCTAAAAACTATCAAAAGTTTTTGAAGTTACATAATTTACATTTCATTTATAAAAACATTACGGCTGCATTATACAGGGTTATTTTTAAATGGCCTGCTAAACTCTGTCGACGCGATGAGTAACGGTATCTAAACACGATAAAATAAAGAGAAATTATGTTATTTTTGGTAGGTCAACAACTGCTGTGTTGTTACTTGAAGTATGAGTTTAGAAAAACTGTTTTCGTATTTTTTATCGTGTATAGATATCGATACTCATCATGTCTGTGAATTTACACAAAAAATACAGATTTTTAAAACTGCATTTTCAAGCGACTAAAATAACCGCGGTCGATGACCCCACAAAAAAACATCAAATTAATTTAATTTTCGTTTTATCATGATACCCATCGCGTCTGCTAGTTAAGTTAGTTTAGCTAGCCAATTTAAAAAAACCCTGTATATGCTGAAAATTAAGATTCATAAGATTGCATGAACTAAGAAATAAAAAGTCAGTGCATAGTAGTATCATGTTTTTGTCCCACAAAAGCTCTATCCGAGTCCCAGGGAGACTATAATAGGCCAAGTACTACTAGTGATAGTGTCACTATAATCATTGACTTTCCTTACAATGAAACTTAAATTGGGTTAAAAACTTTGGTCAAGTATAAAGAGTACAGTAATCAATTTTTTTTGTAAAATTATTACCTGCGTACAAATTCATAATGTCAAGAGGTACACTTGGTCATGTTGTAAACAATCAGTTTCATAAACATACATAAAAATAAATGCTATAACATAGAAAAATACAATATCTTCATATCACATGGTTACCAAATTGTATAAAATTGCTTCCATTCAATGGGTTTTTGGTTAATTTTTCTGTCAAATTCATTTATTTTGAGTGCATTGGGTTTAAAAAGAAGAGAAGTAAAAGTTACCAAAACGGGGACTATGCATTTAAAATTAACATTTTGTGTGCTTAAATTATGACATAACTATATTTCCTTGAAGTACCTATTTCATCAAAAAACATTCAGAAAAATGATATCCTAACACTGCTGCTCAACCCCAGGCTCGGGGGCCACCAATGGGCTCGCCAACGCATTTGAATTGGCACGCCAAAAGTTATCAGCTGCCTATAGTATTTTGAGAACAGATTTCAGGACTTCAAACCAAGTCTAAAAAATATTTTGCTTCGTATGAACCCATTCTCTAGCCAACAATAAAACATAATTTTCAGACTTGATTGTACTATTGACCTCAGATTTGTCACCAAATATTAAAAAATTATTGAAAGGTATCGGTGAAGGTTATTTTTAGATTATTCATGAGTTTTGTTTAATTTGAATCCAGGTATCTACCATTATGCAACAACATAATGAATTTGACGGTAAAATTAATAGATCTAATTCTAAACTTTCTTAAGTTCCTCTTCCTTAGCTACTTCCTCAAAAGCAGCCAACAGATTCCTCCTGCACTTACTCTCATCTGTGTACCGTAATGCCCAAATAATATACTCTCCAATATTCAAAGGGTCTTCTGAATAACTTATTTGTACTTTACACTTTCTTTCCCACTTCATGGCCTCAGTGCTTCGACTGTTCCGAGTTCTAGTAAATTCTATGTAACCATTACATTCTACTGCTAATTTTGGCAACTGAGCATTTAGTGCATCATGTGACCTATCAGAGTCTGTACCACTGGTGGAGGGAAGACAATCACCTTGTCCTAATTCAGGGTTTGGAGGTGTGACCGGGACACACTTCCTCTTCACTTTGCGTAACCCATCACCTTGGCTACTTATCTCTGAATCATCCTCTGGGAATGATCTTTTCAATGAATTATGATCTGTTTCATTACAAATTTCTTCATCAGGTCCAGTGTTGTCAGTCTTATGTTTTTTGTCTATCCTAATTTCATCTTGAGGCTGGCAACCCTCAGCCCACTCTGGACTGTTGCAGTTGGACCTGAGCTGTCTCCTTTTGTGACATCTGTCTTTTGTTCTGATAATTTCTGGGGAGTGGAGTGGACTAGCCAGGATTGAATCATCTTTTCTGAAAATGATAAACCATTGATGAGAAACTATTCTCACTAGCTAATATGTATTTTTACAGGAAAGTCATTGAATAAGTAAATAATTTGTTACAGTAGATTATACACTTGACTTTTGGTAAATTCAAATTAATATGATTTCAGGGTTCCCAGGTAGAAAATACAAAAAGAGGAAATAAAAGAAGAGGCCAATTTATTGTTTAGTGGATGGTGATAAACTTCTTCTTTCACTTTTTTAATGGTAATTCTCAATCAAAGTTAGCAGGATGTAGGTAGGTAAATTTAAAAAAGCACCCATTTTAATAGGAGTATGTAAGGATTGTAGCAGGTGGTGTTCTGTAGTTTCTGCCTACCCTCATGGCAAGAAGGCATAATTATGTATAAATAAAAAAAAAAAAAAAAAAATAAATAAAATAGGTACTATATATAGTACCTATTTTAATTAAAATACAATAATACAAACCTCTGCAGTCTTTCATGCCTACTCTGTATCTTATCTATGCTTTCAACCGTAGTAAAGTCATGGCGAGAACATTGCATGTCAAATTTTAGGAAGCCTGTAACTTTTTTTCTAGTTTTAACTGTTCGGCCAAACCATTCCAGCATTGCATCATCAGATAGGTACAGTGCTAGGTTGGAACGTTCATGGTCTATCATGCGTTTGTACCATGAAATGAAGGTCCGTGCCTGTTGGCGTTCGGAGAACTTGCTGCTTGTATTATTATTGTTTTCTTGTGATGTTTTGAATTTTGATTGGGTGTTACGTTTTCGAGGTGTGGTTGGAGAGGACATGTTCTGAAATAAAAAGGGGGCAATGTTATCTACTTATGGCTAGGTCAAGCCTAACCATTATTCAGAATGAAGCAAATAGGCACCTTCATTACTGTTACATACTTCATAAACAAAATAATAAGCAAGGGAACCAAGTGTTTTTGTTGATTCATAACAATATTCATAATGTAAACAAATGTTACTACTTACATTTATCAGATAATATTTCAACAACTTTCTGAGAACTCTTGGCGTCGTGTGCTAAGTCCAGGCGAAGCCCTGCAAGACGCCTCTTGCTCTCTTGAATGTACGCAGTTATTGACAAATTTATTTCTAATAGCTCCTTGTGCAACGACGTTATGTTATGGTTGTTCGAAGATATATTTTCTGCAAAAAACACAACATTGCAAATAATTGTCATCCAAAAAACAATTGAAACATGACAAATTTCGATATTTAAAACATAACCTACTTAAACACTTTACTGCCTCAAATGTTAACCTTAACTGTTCTTGGGTTAAATCATCAGATATCGTCGAAAAATTCATCTTATGTGATACAACAACGTTTGTTACGATTAAATTCAGTAGGTTTATTCACAAAACTCGCTTAATCACTGGTATATAATCACAAATTCATTCTGTAACAGAACAATAGGACAAAAGCAAGCAAGCATCGTTTTCGCCAAACAAAATGGCAACCATAAACTATTTCGTTTTGACAATGAAATGCTCATCAACACAGGTTCGTATACATTTATGAATATCAACCTCGTATAAATTCGCTTTGAGCCGCCATGGGTATAAAAAAGATAGAATAATAATTTTAATGCTAAAATTAATAATTTATTCGAATTCGACTAAATCTGGAACACTTTTGTGTCCATAGATAACATGTTTTGTGAAAACCATGATGAAAACATTATATTACTGTACTCTGTGGTAAAAACGTTTTTTGTTCTATTTGCCCGAGTCCAATCCAATCCAAGTCGCATTAAAATTATAGAATACTAGCTTTTGCCCACGGCTTCGCCCGCGTGGATGTCGGAAAATATCCCAGGGAAACAAAAATCCTTCCTTACTCCTCGTCTACTTTATAAAGGTAACCTCTGCGCAAAATTTCAGCTTTATAGGTCCAAGGGTTTGGGCTGGGCGTTGATGAATCAGTCAGTAGGACTTTTCTTTGAGAGATAGCTTCAACCCGCGACTTCGTCCGCGTGAAATTTCTTGTTCCCCCGACCCACCCCGTCGCATTGCATTGCCTGCCCGCGCTATTACGTCGTTTTCGCTTAGCGTTCTTTCTGACTTTTTTTCTTTTTACTCGGCACCTAAGAGTCCAAGAGTGATGTTAAATATGCCTATAGCTTTCCTTAGGAATGGGGCTATCAAATGCAAAAATAATTATTAAAGTTCGACTGGTAGTTTCAGAGATTAGCGCGTTCAAACAAACAAAAAAAAGTGTGTGTATCAGCTCCGACGCACGACTGGAGTTTACTCCTGTTTTATGTGCCGTTCCGAGTTTCCGAGTTTCTTATTTTTCGGTAATTCTTATATTTCGGTTAATTTCTGTCGGGCAGGGTTTCTTCAAGGAATCTGTGCTATACAAAAAGCAACTTTAAGGTGTAAAGGCTCTCGTTCTCCCCCCTCTCACCCCTGCTCCTCTCCTTCTAACCCACCTCCCACCCCTCTCACCCTCCCCTATCATCAGCCTCACCGCCACCTCTCACGCCCTCACCCTCCCCATCCCCTCTTCCTCTCATACCCTCACCACATCCCTTTCCCGTTAACCTTCCCCTACCCCTCTCACACCCCCTTCACCGCTTTCCTCTCCCCTCTACCCTCACCTACTCTTCCCTCCCCCTCACCACCCCTTTCCTCGTTCTCACCCTCACCACACCCTCCGCTTCCCCCTTTCCCTCCTCACCACCCCTCCCCTTACCCCTTGCCCTCCTCACCACCCCATCCCCTTCCCCCTCCCCCTCTAACCCTTCTCTCTGGGGGAAAAATATTAATAACAAACTTTATTACTTGCTTAGGCAGGTATTCGTAAGTTTCAAGTTAATTAACCAAATTATTTAATAAAAATTGTCTTATAAACTATATTCCCTGATTTCACCCTTTTCAGGGGTAGATTTTCGCAAAACTCTGATACACGTTATTCTTCATTTTTGGTCTTAAGTATAAATACTGAGTTTCGAGTTAATCGGCCCGCGCGTTAAAATTCCTCAATACAAACTTTGACACCCCCCAATTCCCCTTTAGGGGGTAGTTTAGAAAACCAAAATATGACAAAAATCATAACTTACTCAGATAAATATTCGTACTTACCAAGTTTCAAGTTTATTAACTCAAGAAATAAAAAATTTCATACAAACTTCCACCCCCCATTTCAGCCATTTAAGGAGTGAGTTTCCTAAAATCCTTTCTTAGCTGACGTCTCCTACTTATAATCTACCTCTGTGCTAAATTTCATATTCGCAGGTCCAGTAGTTTTTGAGATTTCGTGTTTAATCAGTGAGTTAATGAATGAATGACCTTTCGCTTTTATTATAGAAAGATTGTAGTTGTTAAAGGTTGCATAGCATCAAGTGTAGTGAACTCTTTTGAGATGGATATTTTGTGAATGCTATGTGACATAAAAAAAAAAACAATGTACTGACTTTGACAATGTAAAACAAAAGTGTCTGTTCGTGTTCGTGTCGTGCTAAACACTAAAATAAAACTAATAACATTTTAAAGACTCTCATAAGTGCAAATCAACTATTATGACCACGCTCTGTGCTACAGAGGTAAGTCAATTTTAACCTTAACAGGTTATGGGCTCAGAAAAGTAAAAATAAGGAGATTTGTCGAAATGGAAAATTTTACTTCAAAATTGCAAATAGGCAATCTAGAGGGGAAAGACAATTGGGCCACATGGAAATACAAAATTTCCATAATGCTACGAGGTGTAGAAGGCGCAATGGAAGCAGCCGAAGGAACCCTTGAAAAACCCGTTGCCCCCGCCCAAGGAGCTGGTGACGCTGAAGTCGGCACCTATAATTTGGCCATGGCTAGATATAGGAAGACTGAATGTAGCGCTCTGCTCATATTAACTACTAATATGTCCGAGGACACGCTTAAAAAAGTAATGCGATTTGAGACAACTAAAGAGGTATGGCAGGAACTGCACAGATTATTTGACGGACAGTCAGATGACAGGGCATACAATTTGTGTACAGAATTTTTCAGTTTTCAACGTCACAATGAGGATGACGTTTCTACTCACATGTCAAAACTGAAAAACATTTGGACAAATTTAAACGCAGAAATAACAAAGAAAGATGCCAATGTCAAGCTGCCGGAATTATTCCTGATTTGCAAAATCCTAGACACACTGGATGAAAAATACTTTGCTTTCAAATCAAGCTGGTTATTACTGAACCAAAGTGAACGGACAGTGGACAATTTAACGAGTCACTTGTGCGCATTTGAAAGAGCACTCGGTAGTAAAGAGCACATAAAGCATGAGGCCTTAACGGCAACACGTACAGAACACAAGAGCAAGCAAAGCAGTGAGAAAGAGCTCATCTGTAACTACTGTTCTGGTAAAGGACACAGAGTTCGGAAGTGCAAAAAGTGGATAAAGGATGGGAGGCCACCGAAACCCACGCCAGGCACATCAGGAGCTGGTTCAACGTCAAAGCAAGTGCAACATATTTCTCTGTTAGTGAACGCCTGTTCCACAGGACAAACTCAAGACAGGGAAAGCTGGTTCGTTGACAATGGAGCCACAACTCACATTGCAGTAAAGAGAGTTTATTTCCAGGAGTTTCACGAATTTGATTCAGACCATACCGTATCGACTGCGGACGGGAGCATCATACCTGCGATAGGAAAAGGCACCGTTGAGGTGGAATCAAATGTCAGTGGCAAGAGGGAGCGAATAACACTCAACGATGTATGGTTAGTACCATCACTAACAAAGAATCTGTTCTCACCGCTTGCAGCACAAGACAGGATGCAGGACAGCATCTTCAGTTCCACGACTAGAGAGTGCAAGCTAGATATTGGAGGCACAACTAGAGTTGTTGGAAAGAGAGTCCATTATGGAGGACTTTACAGGTTGAACATGAAGACGGTCATGCCAATTGAACCTAGGACCATAGAGGTCAACGCTGTGACTGGCTCTAATATGTTACAGCTATATCATGAGCGATTTGCACATCAGGACAAGAAACATGTGATCCGTCTCGTGAAGAGAGAGCTTGGAGTACAGTTGAGTCCTGACAACATCAAATGTGAAGGCTGTATTTATGGGAAGTCACACAGAAAACCGTTCGGAAAAAGGGAAAGAGCAACAGCTGTAGGAGAGCTGATTCACACCGATGTTTGCGGTCCCTTCGTAGATAGCATCTCAAAATACAAATATTACGTACTCTTTAAGGATGACTACTCTGGCTACCGCATGGTCTACTTCATCAGAAACAAGTTTGAAGTTAAGAATAAACTTCTTCAAATGTTGCAAGAAGCCAAGACTGCTGGATATAAAATCAAGACGATTCTTAGCGATAACGGAGGAGAGTTTGACAACAGAGAAGTACGAGATATTTTACACAAACATGGTATTCAACAACGGATGACAATGCCCTACACTCCTGAGCAGAATGGATGTAGTGAGCGCGAAAACCGTACTTTAGTTGAAGCTGCGAGATCTATGATACATGCAAGAGGAGAACTACCACAAGTGCTCTGGGCAGAACTTGTCAACACTGCCGCGTACGTACTTAACAGGACAGGTCCATCAAGAGTTGAGGGTCAGGTACCTTACGAGCTTTGGCATGGAAAAAAACCCAAGATAAGTCACTTGAGAGTTATCGGAAGTGAATGCTTTGCTCACGTTCCAAAACAAAAACGGAAAAAACTCACCAAAAAGGCAATAAAAGGCAAGCTTATAGGCTATGAAAACGATGACGGTTATCGTATATGGGACGGAAACAAAACGCAAAGGTCGAGGGACATAACCTTCCAAACTGACGTCGAGTTCCGGATTTTTATTCCTTCAACATCAAGTTCAGAGGGTGATAACCAAACGATTACGCAAGAAGCTATGCCAGAAAGTGCTATAGAGCAGCAGGAAACTAATCATGAATATGCTCCAGAGGGAGATGGAGAAAATGATGATCATATACATGGTGAAGTTTTGGGAGATAGCAACGAAACCAGAGAGGATGAGAGTGCTAACGAAGAGTTCGTTGACGCTGACGAGGAGTTAGAGATAGTTGAACCACCGTTGGACGCGAGATCTCAATACAACTTACGCGATCGAACTTGCCTCTCACGTCCTAAGAAGTTCGAAGACTACGTGTGTTTCGTAGGCACAGAGTATTTTCCCGAGACATATAAAGAAGCTATTGCGAGGGATGATAGCGCAGAGTGGGTCAAGGCAATGACGAGTGAAATGAACTCTCTAAAGGAAAATAACGTATGGACACTCTGTAAGCTACCTAAAGATAGAAAGCCACTCCCTTGCAAGTGGATCTTTCGTATCAAGCGAAACCCAGACAGCAGTATTGACAAATATAAGGCTAGGCTCGTAGTAAAAGGTTTTAAGCAACGGAAAGGAATTGATTACGAACAGACTTATAGTCCAGTTGCTAGAATGGCCACCATCAGAGCCTTATTAAGTGTCGCAGCCAAAGAAAAATTATATTTGACGCAGTTTGATGTTTCAACAGCATTCCTCAACGGCAAGCTAAAGGAAGAAATTTACATGCAGCAGCCGGATGGATTCAATGACGGAACTTCAAATGTATGTCTACTTAAAAGGAGTTTATACGGACTCAAGCAAGCTCCCAGATGCTGGAACTCATGCTTTGAGGAAACTTTGTTAGAGAAAGGTTTTCAGCAAAATGCAGCTGATTGTTGCCTATTCACAAAGAAAATAGGTGACAAGAAACTTTTGATAACTCTCTACGTAGATGATGGGCTTGTAGCCTCTTCTGACAAAGATTTGGCGAACCAATTCCTCAAAGAATTAGGGGATGCTCTAAAGATCACAAGCAAGCCAGCGTCTTATTACCTTGGACTTGAGATAACTCAGTCGAAAGATGGCTCCATTACAATCAAACAAGAGACGTACGCCAAAAAGATACTGGAACGTTTTAGAATGTCAGAATGTAATCCAGTTTCAACGCCAATAGAAATGACTTCTCAAGCAGGGAAAGTTAACAAGGAGGAAGAGAAGAAGTTTCCATATAGAGAGGCAGTAGGTGCTTTAGCGTACTTAATGACAGGAACGCGACCTGATATAGCGTATGCAGTTGGATTAGTTTCAAGAAATCTGGAAAAACCGACACATGAAGATTGGCTACGTGTTAAGCGGATAATGCGATACATAAAAGGGACATGTTCTTTTGGTATAACATATAAAGCAGAACATGATTCCAACGTAATAGAAGGCTACAGTGATGCGGATCATGGAGGAGACCAACAAACAGGACGCTCTACAACGGGAGTTGCATGTCTCTTTGCTGGAGGAATAGTATCATGGCTAAGCCAACGACAATCTTCAGTCGCGATTTCAACTACCGAAGCTGAAATAGTAGCAGCAAGTGAAGGCGCTCGTGAACTTGTGTGGCTCCAGAGAATATTCTCCTCACTTACTACAATGGACGGAGTACCCACGTTAAAAGTTGATAATGAAGCAGCCATACGTCTTGCATACAATCCAGAGTTCCATAAGCGGACCAAACACATCCGAGTGAGACATTTTTTCGTAAGAGAAACTGTACAAGACGGACTTGTGGATGTACAAAAGACTGGAACTGCTACTCAATTGGCAGATATTATGACTAAGGCAGTTCCTAGGCCAAGACTCGTTACAATCCGAGATGCCCTGGGTATACAGTGCCATACACTTAATTAATGAGGGAAAGTGTTAAAGGTTGCATAGCATCAAGTGTAGTGAACTCTTTTGAGATGGATATTTTGTGAATGCTATGTGACATAAAAAAAAAAAACAATGTACTGACTTTGACAATGTAAAACAAAAGTGTCTGTTCGTGTTCGTGTCGTGCTAAACACTAAAATAAAACTAATAACATTTTAAAGACTCTCATAAGTGCAAATCAACTATTATGACCACGCTCTGTGCTACAGAGGTAAGTCAATTTTAACCTTAACAGTAGTGTGTAAAAGTACAAGTGGGTTTGTACGTTTCTACACACTATGCAGGCGCCGCCGCCGCCGCGCCCCCGGTGGAAGGACTCTGCCCCTTGCCACGCGCGATTTTCATCGTCATGCGGTATTTTTATGTACATACACACAGTAGCAGGTCAAGTTACTACAAACTGTCAAATTTTCTCATTCGATTTTGAAATTAACTATCATCATTTTAAGGTTTAAAATAATTTGGAGAAATTTGACAGTTTGGTATAACCTGATGCGCTGTTGTATGTACATTTTATAAGTTAGTTAGTTTACGAGTAAGTACCTACTTGTAAAGCCTCATTCCTTACTTATATTATATAGGTATACTTTATATCAATGTAAAAAGCCTACTAAGCTGAGATAGTCTTCCTTTTTTAGCTTCGAAAAAAATTTATCTTTAGTAAATACTTTTTACATCCAAAAACAGCGGTTTAGCTGGTGGGGGGAGGGGGTTTAACGTGGCTCTAAACGGATCCGTGAATCGAAAAAAGTAGCCCATGTCCTTCCCCAGGATGCCATATAACTCCATGCCGTTTATCGCAAACCGTTCGGTGGTTTAGTTTAGTTTTTCAGATAATCGCTTAGGGTAGGTATATGATCGCCGATTGTGAAGAGGCCATGGAAGAGTCAGTTGATAATCTATCTCTCGAGATTGTAATAATTGTAAACTGTCGCTAAAAATATGAACCAGCTGTACCATACTGCATAAATATGTTATTAATTTTCGATAGTTTATAATCTATCCATATAACCATGTGGGTTTGGCACAACTGAGGGCACAAGCACAACCATGCCAAATTACAGTTTACAGCATTTTTAAGGGTGTTCTAATCCCGTTATGGTATAGTTTTGTGGTTCTAATACGAAACCCTAAAAAACGACCCGTATTAGAATATCCCTATTTTCCTCAGTAAACTGTACCCAGGCTCAAAAACCATGTTCCTTATAAATATAGTTTTGCCTACGACAACAACGTTGTTTTATTACATTAATTGTCGCAAGTATATTGCATAAAAATTACAACAAAAAAATCTAAATACTCGCAATAGTATTTTTTTTGTGTTTACCTTTAATGCCTTTATCGAGATAGGCTAATGTCTACCATAGACAATGTATTAATTACGTGAACGATTGGATAGCTGAGGGAGCGCGCTTCTTTGGGAGTGGTAATGCGCCGAACCAATCTACTGCGTTCTTGCGATCATTGACTTCGGCCATTGGTCTATCTTTTGTCAACCAATCATCGAAAAACCAGTGAGGACCCAATGTAAGTTTACAATTTATTTTCGCCGAATATTCTCTCGGGATGGCTGTACCGGCAAATGTTTGGGAATACGCGAAAACTATAGGGTTTCGAGTAAATGTTACAATCATGTCTGACGAAATTACATGAAAAGCAGCAGCCATTTTGGTTACGTTGCATTCCTTGGCCTCGTAGCAATGACGTGTTGATTTTCCCTGTGATTTTAGTGAGTTACACTTCGGAAGTTTTCCATTTGGATTATTCATTTTACCAAGCCTGTAAGTCAAAGGCAATCGGAATACTCGATCTGCGAAGAGCTGCCAGGGCTGCGGCAAGATCAAAAATCTCCCGGAGCACTATCGTGCAACCTTCACGCTTATCTACAAAACGACAGTGCGAGGCATATCCATAACTATTAGAAATCAATGATATTCCTCACTTTATAATTTAATAACATTGTTGGGAATGCTAGTAAATTATAAAAGCTTCGATTGATTTTGGACCTTAGTTTCTTATGGTAAAAAATTGTTGAAAAGTACTCGACAAATATCAGCTGATCCACAAGGCCAAATTAAAGGACTGGTAAAAAAAAATTACTTTATTTCAAGTGTTTTGAG
This sequence comes from Cosmia pyralina, assembly GCA_946251885.1. Lineage (NCBI taxonomy): Eukaryota > Metazoa > Arthropoda > Insecta > Lepidoptera > Noctuidae > Cosmia > Cosmia pyralina. The sequence goes on along the minus strand of OX276342.1, from coordinate 13,672,064 downwards.
CTAGGTACCATAACACAGACATAATACATTTTTCCTAGTTCAATGCCATAACAACACCATTCCTAACTTACACCAAAGTAAATAAGTAAACTTTTCCTTTTACAGAGTATCTCACGATGGAGCACGCACAGATCCAGAGCTCTGATGGAACTCAGGTGATGACGATAAATGGGCAGCAGTTGCAAGTTCTACAGATGAACAACTCTCCGCATATGATACAGGGACCTAACGGACAACAGATTGTTGTGCACGCTGTGCCTTCCAATGCGCCGTCTATACAGGTTACATTATAATTTATTTTGTTTATTGAGGACTTTTGGTCAAAGATGGCCACAGCATGCACTAATTTCATCATTCACTCATCATTTATTCATTTTTATGTGTTTTATCCCTGTGGGCAAATTAATTTCAATATTTCAGATATGGTTTTGTTTTTATTGTGGTGTAAAATAGTTTTGGTATTATGTAATTTGTAGCTATTTTAACAGAAACTCATTCCCTTTGATGTCTACTCAATATTTCAGCTATAACTAGTTATGAATTAGCCTATAGGTGCCGCAGGCAAAAGCTAGTTATTAAGTATTACTGGTAGAAAACAAACTTTTTTTTATATCTTTGAATATTTAGTCAGTGATGGTAAGAATGTTCCCTTTCCCTTTATAAGACAAAGGGATCATTCTTACCGCCATATTTTACAGCTCTAAAATAAAAAATTGCATTCCAAGTAGGTATTCTATTGTTGTACAAAGGCTACTTGAAGTCATACCAATGTTATCTATCACTGAGTTAAATATTCAAAGATTTCTACCAGTAATACATAAGTTACTAGCTTTTGTCTGCGACTTCGCCCGCGTGGAGGTCTCATTATCCCATGGTAACATAGGTACTACCAGGATAAAAAGCACCCTTTGTCATGTCATGGTATATCCATGTGCCAAATTTCAGCGTGAAAGCATAACAAGCAAACACTTTCACGTTTATAATATTAGTTAGGATATCCTATGACTATTATTTGGCATTGCTAAATCATTATGACTGTGAAAGAGTTGGAAAGCAAATAACTCTTTATTTTGTTACTTCTAAAAATGTTATACAAACCTTTATATTGTTAAAATTTTAACACATTTTTGACTGTACATGCATCCAGATTGGGACACCACAGATCCAGGTAGTAGTATCATTCATAATTTCTCTTAGTTTGAAAGCATGAAGCATCATACCCATTATTCTAATTGGTGTAGACGGCCTCAGTATATCAGAAATAGGTTATATGCAAGGGCTTAACATATTTTTTCACTGATTATTTTTTTCAGGTAGCCACACCTGGTGGTCAGCAACTTCAACAGTTGCAAGTGGTGCCGATATCTAGCATTCAAGGTAGGTCTTATTTAACCAATTTTTTTACTAATTAATAAAAAGCTTATGCCATTAGTAATAGCATTAGCCAGCCAGCTAAATGCACAGGGAGTGACTTTCAAACATTAAAGCAGCATTGTTTATGGAGGCTACAAATAAATGCATAAATATGAACAGTAAATAAATGTTACTCACAGCTTAAAACCTGTAGACTTTGATCAATCATGCAATTCTGTTTATCAGTGTTGCTATCTGCATAGAGACTGGTATTAAATGTAATCATGATTGATTGCTGTATAATAATAATACCTACCTATCTTTTACTGTCCCGCTGCTGGGCAAAGGCCTCTTCTCATTCAGAGAAGATACAAACCATAATCATAATGCTTGCTCAAGGCAGATTGGTGATTTCAGACTTAGATAAATTAGAATTCCAGGTTATCTCACAATGTTTTCCTTCACCACTTTACAGCATAAAGTACATCTGAATTGAAAAAGTATCATTGGTACTTGCCCGGATTTGAACTTACAACCTCGTAAATGAGAGGCGAGGCCTTAACCACTGAGTCATCATAATATTTGATTGCTTTTAAGGAGGATGCGCTGTGGTAGCCCGTGAAATTCAATTTTTTTTTTGTTTTTTTTTTTGCAATTTGCAGGTCCGTGTCAGGTTGTATCTTGATCAAAATAACATACGCGGGAATAAAACATGCATATACGTAATTTAAACCATAAAATGATCTATACATCTTTCTAAGTTAGAATTCGTGCAGCTTCGTTAGATTTCGTTCGTTCGACGAATCTGCGCGAAATCTAACTTGGAAAGATGTATTGCTGATTTTTAAGGTTAAAATTATGTAAATGCATATGTTTTATTCCCGCGTATCATATTTTGATCAAGATACAACCTGACACGGACCTGCAAATTGCATAAATCTCAAGAAAATTTGAATTTCGCGGGCTACCACAACGCACCCCCCTTAATATGTATCTTCTTTTTTTGCAGCTGGTGGAAACATACAGCCAATGCAGCTGGTTCAGACCCCAGATGGACAAACATTCATATACCAGCCGGTAGCCACAAGTGCCCAGCCTATTGATCAACATCAGATTATACACCAACCTACCAGTAAGTTGATTACATATTACATGGGACCTAAACATAACTGGCAAAGGATGTACTAAAGGTTCACCTCTGCCTTACCCTTCGGGGAATACGGGCGTGATGTTATAAATTAAGTTAATAACCATAGTTTGATTCAAACTTATTGACGGCTCGGAAGTTAGCTGCGAGTGCAGTTAAAGTACGATTCAAACTTAAAAAAATCTTAATTCTTAAATAAAAAAAAACTTAATCGAGCCAAAATTATTGTCGACTTGACTGTACCTCCACGGTCTGCACTCGCAGCTAACTTCCGAGCCGTCATTAAGATTGAATCGAACTATACAAAATTAAATATCTACTTATGACCATTTCTATGGCATGTTGTCATCAGCAGCAGATTGCAAAACAGTTTTTGATTACTACCAACTTACCCTTACACAGATTAAACTGACTAATTAGTTTATTGCACTTGTTTCAAATTCTAATTTGGACCTTACGTCTATGCTTTAGAAATCAAAATGCATTGAAACGCATTTTTTGTTTCATTATTTTAGTGATCAATCTGAACGGCAATTTGGTGCAAGTGTCGGGCGTCGGCAACGCAGTGCAGGCGCAACAGATTGTCAATCAACCTAACATTGTTATGGTAAGTCAAATTATAATAGATCTTTATTCAGAATCATAATTGGTAATATACAATATGGATCTTAGATAAATAATGAAGGTATTACAATGTTAGACGGCTTCATTTGGTTTATCTTGTATCACAGATGGCAGGAGCTCTAAAAATATGCTACTTGTACGTCAGTAGTATTTTTAACAATAGAATATGGTTAGATAACTAATCCCTCCAGGATCCCTGAAGGAACCACAGGGCCGGTCGTTGTGGCAATTCTTATCGCGCAGAAGACATAGGCTTAGGTCGCTGCCACTGGCTGTGGATGTCTTTCGACAAGTGATGTACTAAGCCTTTACCAAATGTGTGTGCCAAATTTCAACCCCAATAGCTTCAGTGGAAGCGGGTGAAATACTGATTGCAAAATTCCAGGACATTCAAGTGAAGTTAAATAAAAGCTTCCTGTCTATGACTCTAAAACTTTGAATAGACCTCCTTTGTGGCTAGCAAAGCTGTAAAGAACAGTGTAAAGTCCTTTCTTCTTTGCAAACTAGATCATAACTACATACTTAAAGTAGTCCCCAATCTTTTTGGCCGGGCTGAAGTGAGTGCAATCACCATCTTGCGCATTCTACGCATTGGCTCGCGCCTACCATCACCTTAATTTTGCATTCTGCGCATGGGCTCGCGCCTACGTTCAACCCGGCCAAAAAGATTGGTGATTACTGTACATAATAATATTCACGCTATTTTCCTATGGGAGTAGGCAGAAAGCACAGAACGCCACCTGCTACGATCCTCGCATCAAGCTATATTCATTACCCGACTGTGCGGCAGCAAAGATAGGGTTATGTTTTTTAATAACAACTTTAATTATTTAACAAGAATCCCTGAGCACTAGATCTAAGGACTGATTCATCTAAACTAATATTATAAAGATATAAAATTTGTGTTTGTTTGTAAGTTTGTATGTAGGGGGTATTTTCTGGAACTACCAGTCTGATTTGAAAAAATATTTTTGCATTTGATAGCCCAATTCTTGATGAAGGTTATAGGCTATTCAACATCACGCTATGACCCTTAGGAGGAGCCGATCAACATGAAAATAAAGTAAGAAAGAACGCTAAGCGAAAAAGAAGTAATAGCGCGGGCGGGCGAATCGATGCGACGGGGTGGGACGGGGGAGCAAGGAAATTCACTCGGACGGTTGCAAGCCGAAGTTAGTTCATTGCTAATCACCCAAATAACCGTCATCCCAAACGTTTCAGATGGTAAACAGCGCCAACAACAACCCAAGTACCAGCACATCAATGTCCGAAGGCGCCAGTTCTTCAGCAGCCGGATCTGATGAGGAGCCGCTTCTGTACGTGAACGCGCGGCAGTACAAGCGCATTCTGAAGCGTCGCGCCGCTAGAGCCAAGCTACACGAACAAGGGAAGATACCTAAAGAGAGACCTGTAAGTGTTATTGTCTTAGGGTCAGTTCAGATCAAGCGGAAAAATCTCTGAATTTATTGGCTCCATTGATAATAGGACCATATTACCATAGCCAAAAGTATAAAATTGTCTGTCGTTGTGTCGATATTCATACAATATTATACTTTAGGCCAAAGCTAACTAGCTAGCTAGCTAGTGAGCGAGTCAATTCCTCGAGGATTTTTCCGCTAGGTCTGAAGTGACTGACCCACGAACTTTTGCCTGCGCAAAACCTTTGTCGTAATGAACTATAGAATACTAAACTTATTTTATCACCGCTTATTACTAATTAGCTGTTGCCAGCGGCTTCGCCCGCGTGGATGTCGGAAATTATCCCTTGGGAATCGTACATTTTTCCGGGATAAAAAGTAGCCTATGTGCTATTTCAGACTATAATCTAGCTCTGTGCCAAATTTCATCCAGATCAGTTCTGTCGTGATTGAGTAACAAACATCCATTCATTCATTCATCCATCCAAACTTTCGCATTTATATTTATATATTTAGTATAGTAAGGTGATCGCCTGAGAAGCAATTTTATAAATAAATCGAAATTTTGATACGTACTTTAGACTGAAAATTAAAAATCATTAAACACTAATAGACATTCTATCTTTCTTAAATTGAAAAAGTTTTTTCGTTCCGAGAAACTCTTATTAGTCTATAAATGAACCGTAAACTTACACGGACTTCTGACACAGCCTTACGGAAATCTTTTTAAAAAAAAAATCAATGTCTGAAGCTGCTGATTTTTGTAGAGGTTTTGATTTTAATAACGTATGTATGAACTATCGAATACATAGCAAATAGCTATTCTAGCTCACAAATAACTACAAAAAACCTACTTCAGGGACCTCTCAGACGATGATTAGTACTCTAGGGTTCAGTAACCTACTAAACCTGGGTCTTTCGTCACGAAGCAAAGCGTGGTGAAGGTTCGTATTGTTTTGCTTGCTAAAAAGACGTACTAAGAGAGAGGCCACATGATGTGGTGCGGTGCGGTGCTTCGCCGCACCGCAACCATTTTGCCGCATCAGCATGCACAGGTAGTACGTGACGTCGCAAGAGCTAAACGGTGCGATGCTGCGGTGCACCGCACCCTGTGGAAGGGCTCTTGCGGCGCATTTCACAACTCCATCAATTCAACACATCTGCGGTCTGCTTACACCCTCCCCCCTCGTCTTGGTCCGGTGATACCATGGACATGTGTATGCATTACCACAGTCCATTACGAAAGCCCGAACTACTTACATAGTTCGCCGAACTACGAAAGCAGTTCGGGCTTCGTCGGACGACTGTATAATGTATAGACTGTGGTGTTCCGCTGCAGCGGCACCGCACCGGAGCCGCACCGCATCGTGTGGCCTCTCCCAAATGCAGTGGTCACATTCATCATCGTCATTAGCGTATAGCAGTCCACTGCTGGACATAGAACTCTCCTAGTGCACGCCATTACTCGATTTTCCGGCAAATCATTCAGCTGCTACCAGCCACCCTGTGAAGATCGTGTCTTCGTAATTCTTCGCAGTCTGATCTTTTATTACGGTAGCCCGTATCATAGTGCGGTGCGGCCCAAGCAGTATAGGAAACTCACCAAAATGAGGCCAGATTCATAGTCGCAGTTACAATGCTTCAAGTTAAGCGTAAATGAACATAATTATAAAATCGCCCCCAAATCAGAAAACCGTATCTTTGTATGATTTAGAACTCGGTTGATGTCTTGAGTTGCAGGGCTGGCGCGTTGCATGTGATTCCACTAAACAAGTCGCATCTCATGCAAGGATTACTCCAGTTGTTCTGACCATTTAAAAGTATACTTATGTCTTGTTTTCGCCTTTCAGAAATATCTTCACGAGTCACGACACAGACACGCAATGAACAGAATACGCGGTGAAGGCGGCAGATTCCATTCAGGCAGCAGAAAGTAAGTTAATAATGCCAATTACTTACCTTTAGAATTTATTTATTGAATGTACATAGACAAGGATCTAGAACTTTATATTCATTTGTTTGGAATGTGTTGGCATTACAGGAATATGGAGAATATGGAACAAATCAGCGAGGACCAGAAATTGTTAGAAGACATCAAGCCAGATACGGTTTCAATAACAATCATACAGGTAATTGTGATTTTTATTGCATTGAAAGTAATAATTCTTATTTTCGTATAAAAAATAACAGTATGTTGTGGCTAAGTAATAACAGACGCATGGGTCGATCGATCAGGTTAAGCTACGCTTGTCGCGGTTGGTCCGTGGATGGGTGACCATCTTTATATACCGAGACCTTTCCGTGCCTCGGAAAGCACGTTAAGCCGTTGGTCCCGGCTTTCATTCGTGGATCTTTGACAGTCGTTACGGGTCGTCAGAAGCCCGAAAGTCTGACAACCAGTCGTACCAAGAGGTATTGTATTGCCCAGTAACTGGGTTGTGGAGGTCAGATAGGCAGTCGCTCCATGTAAAATACTGGTATTCAACTGCATCCGGTTAGACTGGAAGCTGACCCCAACACAGTTGGGAAAAGGCTAGGCAGATAAGGAAAATAGAACATTATAAGTGATATTTGTGAAGGCGTTTGTTAGGGGAAGTAATGTCGCCAAACGGCATTTCTGTGTTCTGTTTCGAAATTTTAGTTTTTTCCATATAGGATGGCAATGCAACGCACATACGATATCTCTGGTATTAAAGTGCAGATGTCCATAGGCAACGATGGCCATCCACAACAACATGAAAAAATGCTGTTTTTAACTAGCTGCTTCCCGCAGTTTTACCCAGTTTCAATGGGAATATCGGGATAAAATCTTATAGCCTAACCCAGGCTATGGTCTACCCATGTGCCATATTTCATCCAAATGCATTCAGCCGTTTTAGCGTGAAAGCGTAACAAACAAACAAACTCACATTCGCATTTATAATATATATACCCACACTACTCAAATTTTTTGCAGGATGATGAAGGACAGGAACAGCAGCCAACACAGTGGAGGCGACTGGCGCCACAGACTCTCCAGTCCACGTAGCATTCGTCTGACGAAGATGAGAACTAAGGAGATGTCAGTGATCTAGTGACCAACTGATAAATAACTATGTGTGGGTGAGACCTGCAGTCGTGGGATCTGTGCTACACAATGAAGTTCAGGTGATTGTGACTGTGTAATGTCAATAAGTAATATGTCTTGGCAATGTGGAAATGTGATCATAAAACATTGGACTAAAATGTATTGTAGATGTCCTGCCTGGAGGTCAATATTAAGCGAAGAGTGAAGTGTCATGCGATTTTGTACCTTGTGTGCTACCTGTTCACTGTCACCTTGTCTTGCCCTGCAAGCGATTATGGTATGACCTTCCTAATGTCAAAAGGAAACTGATTAATTTTATAAAAGGACTTCATAAAGGCTGATGTGAATAAAATGTGTATATTAGAGGCTAGGTCTAAATATTATGTTGATATAACAAGATATTGGATTAATATAGTGTCGTGATTTTGTGGAATTTGTTAACCGTTTTGATTCCAAAATTGTAGTGTGATCTGTTTATTATTTATTGACTTTTATAAATGTTAAAGTATGTGGAAGCAACTCTCTTCACTTCATTTGAACTTGTCACCACTAATATTTAATTTTTCTGCATTCTTAATATTAGAATTTTTTTTAATATTTGCAATTGTTTAATATTAGAAAGCCAAAGAGGTTCCAATTGTTTCACAGTTTGTTGATAAGAAATTGTTCAGACGACTTCTTGTATGTATGTACATATTTATGTTAGTGCTACAATTTTAGACTATAACTAAGGATTTTTTATAACTCAATTTAAGTACAAAATAAATATGCACTATAAAAACTGTTTTTTATTTAGGTAGTTTATAAAATACAATATGAGTTCAAAAGTTTTATTGTAAACAGATTCTTAAACTAGTTCCGAAATATGTCAGGTAGATTAGTTGAGTACCTAAATTACAATAATTGGCATCAAACATTATTTTGTATATATAATAGTTAAACTTATGTATTCTTATTTAGGTGAATTACTTATGATTGTATATTTAGCTAATATTGATTTTCTTCTTAAATCTTAGTCGTAACGTAACCAAAACATCTGTACATCAATAATAATTCGCTATAAAAAAAACAGCAGTTTGATTGCAATAACACTCGCTAAAATAACAACTGAAAATTATACATTTACGATTCTTAACAGTGATAAAATCATCAAAATATCGAAAACAATTTTGTATAAACCATATAAAAAAAAAATTGAAGACGAAAACATAGATTCATGGTAATAATATCGTTAATAATTGCACTTGGACTTAGCTAACCCCCTGAGCCAAAGCAATGAAATTGGTGAAGACTGTTAGCTTGTTGAAAGTACCTCGTCTAATCAAACAAAAATAGTAATGTACCTACAAACCGTGCACACTTTCACAGTTATGTTACCTCTGACAGCAGCAACCCAATAGCAACCTTATTGCATCGACAATAAAGATAACTGTGATTATGATTGACTTGTAGATGGCAGCAACCTTATTACATCGACAATAAAGATCACTGTGATTATGATTGACTTGCCAATAGCAACAACCCAAAAGCAACCTTATTACATCGATAATAAAGATCACTGTGATTATGATTGACTTGTAGATGGCAGCAACCTTATTACATCGATAATAAAGATCACTATGATTATGATTGACTTGCCAATAGCAACAACCCAAAAGCAACCTTATTACATGACAATAAAGATCACTGTGATTATGATTGACTTGCCAATAGCAACAACTGTGATTATGATTGACTTGCCAATAGCAACAACCCAATAACAACCTTATTGCATCGACAATAAAGATAACTGTGATTATGATTGACTTGTAGATGGCAGCAACCTTATTACATCGATAATAAAGATCACTATGATTATGATTGACTTGCCAATAGCAACAACCCAAAAGCAACCTTATTACATCGACAATAAAGATCACTGTGATTATGATTGACTTGCCAATAGCAACAACCCAAAAGCAACCTTATTACATCGATAATAAAGATCACTGTGATTATGATTGACTTGCCAATAGCAACAACCCAAAAGCAACCTTAATGCATCGATAATAAAGATCACTGTGATTATGATTGACTTGTAGATGGCAGCAACCTTATTACATCGATAATAAAGATCACTATGATTATGATTGACTTGCCAATAGCAACAACCCAAAAGCAACCTTATTGCATCGATAATAAAGATCACTGTGATTATGATTGACTTGTAGATGGCAGCAACCTTATTACATCGATAATAAAGATCACTATGATTATGATTGACTTGCCAATAGCAACAACCCAAAAGCAACCTTATTACATCGACAATAAAGATCACTGTGATTATGATTGACTTGCCAATAGCAACAACCCAAAAGCAACCTTATTACATCGATAATAAAGATCACTGTGATTATGATTGACTTGCCAATAGCAACAACCCAAAAGCAACCTTATTGCATCGATAATAAAGATCACTGTGATTATGATTGACTTGTAGATGGCAGCAACCTTATTACATCGATAATAAAGATCACTATGATTATGATTGACTTGCCAATAGCAACAACCCAAAAGCAACCTTATTACATCGACAATAAAGATCACTGTGATTATGATTGACTTGCCAATAGCAACAACCCAAAAGCAACCTTATTACATCGACAATAAAGATCACTGTGATTATGATTGACTTGCCAATAGCAACAACCCAAAAGCAACCTTATTACATCGATAATAAAGATCACTGTGATTATGATTGACTTGCCAATAGCAACAACCCAAAAGCAACCTTATTACATCGATAATAAAGATCACTGTGATTATGATTGACTTGTAGATGGCAGCAACCTTATTACATCGATAATAAAGATCACTATGATTATGATTGACTTGCCAATAGCAACAACCCAAAAGCAACCTTATTACATCGATAATAAAGATCACTATGATTATGATTGACTTGCCAATAGCAACAACCCAAAAGCAACCTTATTACATCGATAATAAAGATCACTGTGATTATGATTGACTTGCCAATAGCAACAACCCAAAAGCAACCTTATTGCATCGATAATAAAGATTATGATTGACTTGTCAATGGCAGCATCTTATTACATCGACAATAAAGATCACTATGATTATGATTGACTTGCCAAAAGCAACCTTATTACATCGACAATAAAGATCACTGTGATTATGATTGACTTGCCAATAGCAACAACCCAAAAGCAACCTTATTACATCGATAATAAAGATCACTGTGATTATGATTGACTTGCCAATAGCAACAACCCAAAAGCAACCTTATTGCATCGATAATAAAGATTATGATTGACTTGTCAATGGCAGCATCTTATTACATCGACAATAAAGATCACTATGATTATGATTGACTTGCCAAAAGCAACCTTATTACATCGACAATAAAGATCACTGTGATTATGATTGACTTGCCAATAGCAACAACCCAAAAGCAACCTTATTACATCGATAATAAAGATCACTGTGATTATGATTGACTTGCCAATAGCAACAACCCAAAAGCAACCTTATTGCATCGATAATAAAGATTATGATTGACTTGTCAATGGCAGCATCTTATTACATCGACAATAAAGATCAGTGATTTTGACAGACTTCAATGGTAGCAATCCAAAAGCAACCTTATTGCATCCGACAATAAAGATTTTGACAATGACGCAAAATCAGAAGTAAAATTACTGTGAACGGTCTGTACCCGCCACAAAGACAGGAATGTCAAATGGCAGTTAATATCGGTTTCCATCCAGCTCCCATTTCTGTTAAGACCAGGTTAGTTGCTGTGGCTTAGGGGGGTCAGCCAGATAGACACACTTTCTAAAACCGTTCATAATAGTAACATCATCTTGCTTGCAACTCATTTCTTGCATGAGTACTTAATATTTTTTAAATGTTGAGCTTTATTTCCCAACTTAATCATAACGATAGAAGTCTATTTATTAAAAATATCTTATAAACTAAGTTCCTTATGTTACAAACTTATAACAAACTCATCCATAATTACCTATTTTTCTTGACTTCAAACATGATTATTCTAACAACTAAAGATTCATCCATTTGGCTAGGTGTTAGGTTTGCTGGCAGTTTCCTTGATGCGCTGTATCTCCGTCTTAATGGCCGATATTAGGGGTATGGCTGGGTCTTCAACTTGCAGCCTGCCCTCTGTGGTGATCAGCGCTGGGTTGACGGTCGGCCGAGCACCTAGGGACTACCACCGTTAAATTATCATGGAGTTGCCGTCCCATTGCTGTGTGGAAGGAAGTTGGGCGGTGATTCAAGAGTTGGTTTTTTTAGAGCCTGTGTTATAGACTTACGTGCTTGGTTAACACCCCAACACCAGCTGTTTAGGTAAACTTTTTGGATTAGTCACAAAACAAATATTAATAATCTCTCTCTTGTTCTTGGATTTTGTCAGATCCTTAGAACCATCTTGGCGTCAAGCTAATGTAAAAATGTATCCCTATTTCCTTTGGTCACGCCATAACTTGAGAACGGCTTGACTAATTTGATTTTTTTTTTATTCTATTCATTCAGTGAGGTGGTTCAAAAGAAAAAAAAAATATTAATTTTGACAGGACGTCTGGCGGGTCAGCTAGTTGCTTATAAATTAGAGAAGATACAGGAACAAACTCACTGTAGATACCTACAATTAGCAAAGAAAGTCGCGTTAGCACTGTAATTTAAATATAATAAATTGTCACCAAATTATTCGATACCCTGATTTTCAGTATTTCACGTAGTCGAGAATTTGTTTTATGTAAGTAATCTTTTCTGAAGTTATTAAAAACTGATGAATTTCCCTTCTTTCGATGCTGACTGTACTCATCACAGAGTACAGTAGTAATAAGTACCTACCTCAAAATTTTGACAAGAATAGGGATGTTGACTAAAAATATTTTTTTGTTCGTCATGTAGATTATTAAAAAATATTGAACACGTACTTTTACTTTCTTTACGTACCTAATCAAAAGATTACGGCGATACATTGAGTAAATTTGTGGCATGCATGACGTCACTCCTTGCTAGATTTTATACGTAGTTATAGTTATGACGTAGCGAGCCCCCACTCCCCAACTTTAAAGCGTCTTATCTAAGTCGTTTTTAGGGTTCCGTACATTGAAAGGAAAAATCGGAACCTATAAAGGATCACTTCATTGTCCGTCTGTCTATCTGTCAAGACCTTTTTCTCAGGAGGGAGGTATCAAGTTGAAATTTCACTGTGATTTTGACAGACTTGCCAGTGGCAGCAACCCAACAGGAACCTTACGACAGTAAAGATCACTGTGGTTTTGAGTCATGCAAATGGGAGGAACTGAAAAGACAGCAGTTGTTCTAAATCTGGTGAGAACTGTATGTTACCTGTGGTGGCGTATGTCCCCAGGCCCTCGCCGGGGGAGGGACCCTCCTCTCGGCGGCAGTCCTGCTAAACGACGTGCGAGGCCGACCGCCTTCTGCATGCTGCACCGGCGTTGATGTGCTGGGACCAGCTCTGCTACAAAAGATTGTGCTGCATTTTACAAATTACACCTTGTTTCAAAATAACATAGTATCAATATGAAAAGTATTTCTAGCTCGAGCACTTTTTAAATTTCACTGAATAAGTAACTGTATCAACATTGACTCAATATTCACAAAAATTGGTTTCTTGGATTGTCGAGTAGGTACTTATGACGTAACGCAATGAAACTATCCGACGCCAAAAATACAGTCGACAGAGAAGGGTTTAAAGAAAAATTTTAACCGAATAGAATAAATTAAAAAACTATCAAATTAAACTAGAAGACAGTAAGAACATTTATGAGATTGACACTCAACGATTACAGTCTGAAATTCAGGTACTAGAAGAGTCAATACATTCACTCTATACTAAGTATGTGACGTCTGAAAAACAAAATCAGGAGCACATACTTGCTACAAGGGAGTTAGTGGACATGTGCAACTCTAATGTAGACAAAGTGGACCCGCTGACTCTTAGCAGCCCTCAATGTTCATTGCATAGAAAATCCAATCTTGGCACTTTCCAACCTGAGGTAACGGAGGACCCGTCCCAGTCAGAAAGTGCTCAGGTATCTATTCGCTTTCAAGATACACCAGATATTGAACTAGGTCCATTGCAAGTAGTTCAGATAGATGCTAGTTCTGTCCCTTATAGTGGTAAAGTATGTTGCAGTTCAATTATGTTTTCTGATAGTTTTGGAAAAGGTTTAGGAAAATTACTTAGCAATAACCTGAGTCATTCTTCTCAAAACTATTGTATGCCTCAGGCTTCCCACAAACAAATAATGGCTTCAATAACTAGGAGTAAATGTGATCCTAATGCCATTGTTACTATACTTATAGGTAACAGCCTTAATGTTACAAAAGATGATATTACTGATAGTGTCACCGAGCTATTGAAGTTAAATTGTAAAAAAATTATTATGTGTGCTTTTCCATATTTTGAATACTTGTCAAACAGACAAAACAACTACATTCATATGTTAAATAGTCACATGCAATTCTTGGTTAGTCACCATGGTGACAAGTTTATATTTTTTGACACCAACATTTTTGTTGATAAGCTACGCTCGACTAGGGATACGGTGTATCTGCCCAGTAGTTTTAGACGTCAAATAGCTAGGCTATTAGCTTTTAATATTAACTCAGACATAATTAGTATGTCGAAGTCATCTATAATTAGCACCACAGTTAGTAATAGTACTAATGTTAAGGTAGTCAATAATTTAAACTAGTTTGTAAGACAACAGAAGGTACCACTAACAGTATAGTTACACTTAATAACAAAAAGGTATTTTCTAGCACTAAAATTGTTAACTGCAGAAAAGGGGCTAAGCAGAAATCCTTGAAATTATTTCATCAAAATATTCAAGGTTTTTCATCCAAACAATTGGAAATTGAATTGTTTTTAGAAAAAACAATGTTTGACATTATTTGTTTAACTGAGCATTGGTTAAAAGATTACGAAATGTTAATTAATTATGAGAATTATAGTGTGGCCAGTTGTTTTAATCGAACATCAATGATGCGAGGTGGTTCACTAATCTTAATTAAAAATTGTATTAAATCAAAAACTCGTACAGACATAGTTGAACTATCGGTTGAACATAGCATTGAACTTTCCTGTGTTGAGCTGGATAAGCATGTCATAGTGTGCGTTTACAGACCTCCAAATTATCAAAACTACTACATATTCGAGTCAGTAATGGAAGAAGTTTTGGCAAAACTTGCAGCTGGTAATAAGTCAGTAATTATCTGTGGTGACTTTAATATTAATATTTTAGAAAACAATTCAAATACCAGTAGATTGTTAAATTTGTTTAAATCATTCAATTTGTCAAATGTGTTTGTAGAACCAACCCGAATTACTACGACTACTGCTACATGTATTGATAATGTTTTTTGTTGCTGTGACTATTTAGATAAATCCATCGTTAATTATCTCCCTTCTGATCACAGCGGTCAAACTGTAACTTTTGAGTCCAACATACCAATACAAAAAGTGCAGATACAATCCAGACCAATAACATCTGCTAATTTAAAAAAATTTAATAGCACTTTAATTGGTAAGTTAAATGACCAAGAACTAACAATGAACAATGTTAATATTTTGTATGAAGAATTCTTTTCGGTAGTCCAAACAGAGTTCGATAAATCTTTTAAGAAGATCACAAAAACTATAAGCCCTAAGTTTTTATTTAGTGACTGGGCAACTAGAGGACTCAGGAAAAGTAGGGAAAGACTTTTCGAGCTGTATGGCCTTAAGCCTTATATTAACACGGAATCTTTTAATAAGTATGTTTCTACTTACTCTAGAATTTTTAAGAATACTTGTAAGGCAGCTAAAGCTTTATACATTAGCAACAAGGTTAAATCAGCAGAGAATAAAATTAAGACAGTTTGGAAAATTATCAATAATGAAACTAATAGGATCAAAAAGCATAATTTTGATTACACACTGGAGACGTCATGTGGTCTCATTTGCGATAGCAAAGAAGTTGCTCAAGAATTTGTAAATTTCTTTACCAGTATCCCACTTAAAACTACTGAAATATTAAACTCCTCGCCCTCACTTTCTTTTAATTTAGTAAAGGCGAACGTTTCGGCCTGCCTGATTGAATTTAACTTTAAGCACATTAACCCCATAACAGTAATAAAAGCTTTTAAGCAAATTAAGATCAAACCGACCGAAGATCTTTGGGGAATGTCTATTAAAGTCTGTACCTCCATAATTGAGACTATAGCGCCTTACTTAGCCTTAATATTTAATTTGTGTGTGGATCAGGGAGTTTTCCCGGATTTAATGAAATACAGTAAGGTAATACCACTTTTTAAATCCGGGGACAGTAAGGACACAAATAATTATAGACCCGTATCCGTGTTGCCAGTTTTCAGCAAGGTTTTTGAAAAAGTAATGCTTAATCAAATGCTCAATCATTTTAACACGAATAAAATACTTCACGATCAACAGTTTGGTTTCACCAAAGGACGTTGTACGACCGACGCCGGTGTAACCTTATTAAAACACATTTTTAACGCGTGGGAAGAGGCCCAAGACGCCATAGGAATTTTTTGTGACCTCTCCAAGGCATTTGATTGCGTTAATCACGAAACCCTACTCTTGAAACTTGAGCATTACGGACTTGGAAAACTTGCGCTCAGTTTAGTAAAATCTTATTTAAATGATAGACAACAGCAAGTTCAAATAAATGGTATCACTTCACTTGGTTTAAATGTAAAAATGGGTGTTCCACAAGGCTCAATATTGGGTCCTTTCCTCTTTTTAGTGTATATTAATGATTTACTCCATTTATTAAAAAATCAACCACAAATGGTGTTATTTGCTGACGATACTTCCTTGATTTTTAAGGTAGGTAGACGTGATACAAATTTTGACGAAGTTAATAACGCCCTACTGCAGGTCCAAAATTGGTTCACTGCTAATAATTTAGTATTAAATGGGAAAAAAACTAAGTGCATTAGATTTTCTTTACCAAATGTAAAAAGTAGTGATTGTGAGATAGTATTGAATCAAGAGAAACTAGAATTCGTCGATAAAACCGTTTTCTTGGGGATCACGCTCGACTCTAGGCTACAATGGGGTCCTCATTTAACATCACTTGCAGGACGGCTAAGTTCAGCAGCATATGCTGTCAGAAAAATCCGTCAATTTACTGATGTAGATACTGCGCGGCTAGTCTATTTTAGTTACTTTCATAGTATCATGTCTTACGGTATTTTACTTTGGGGACGGGCTGCAGACATCGAGTCAATTTTTATTCTGCAGAAAAGAGCCATTAGAGCCATATATAATCTCCGCAAGCGCGATTCTCTAAGGGAACTGTTTAAGGAAATTAACATCATGACGGTACCTTGTCAATATATCTACGAAAATATCATGTACGTAAGGAAAAATTTACATCTTTTTAGTAAAAGAGGTGAAAGGCATAATTATAGTACTAGAAAAAGGGACCTATTAGCTCAACCAGGTTTCAGACTAGCTAAAGTAGACACGTCGTTCATGGGATACTGTTTAAAATGTTACAATAAAATACCTCCACACATACTTCAGCTCAATGAGACTAAATTCAAAACTTGTATAAAACGCACACTATGCAGGCAGGCATATTATAAGTTTGGGGATTACATAACCGATAAAAATGCTTGGCTCAATGCTGGTCCTGCTCCACAACCACAACTAATTAATTAACATTTGAAGATACTGTTGGAGCTGCTGAAGATTGTAAGACTATCATTGCATTGTATAGACTCAATCTCCTTTGTATTATATAATTGCATAGCACATGTGTGAGTACTATGTACATACTCTAAAGCTACCATTTACTGGGTACGTCTTTGTTTGACTTGAATGTGCCCTGGCGACTGAGAGTATGTGACGCTCACACTAATGTCTCGCTGATGGTGGCGCGTGTTGGATCATTTAGCCAATCCATGCGTCAGGTTCGTGAATAAGCGCTGTCAGTGAAGGCTGGGCATACCTTAGCGGTCAGGGTTTATTTTAATTTAATTTAAATATTTGAATTGTTTTTTTTTAAGGACGCTTTTAACGTTCTGCATCGTTCTCACATATGAAATTTCAACATGAATGATGTAACCATTATTTTGTAACCATATCTTGATTTAAAAGAGTGTCCGTGGAGTTTCTTGCCCGTTCTTCTCCATAGGTACCTACTATGCTTTGGAATGGGCGCCTAGCTTCATCTTTCTGACTGACCGACCCCTTGACAATTCAAAAGTGCCTGTAATTGGTTTAATTGAAATAAATGCTTTGAGTTTGAGTTTGAGTTTGAGTTTGAACATTAAAAAATTGTTTGATACGAGTTTTCCCAATAAAGAATTTGCAGTCGAACATCTCGTGTATTTTCAACGATAACGACATTCTTTTTTTAAGAATTTAATAGAATTAGCATTGTTTTAAAACTAACCAGAAAATTATTTAATTTATTTATGATCCTGAATAATCTAAAGAAAACCCGAAAAATAAATACACATTCTCAGCTTAGTCACATCTCAGCAACACAAATATTATTTTCAATTTTCAACCTTATTTCAAGCCATCTAATGGTGACAATAGATTACGCGGTTGTGTCGTTTAAAATCGTAGTCGGTCCGCGCCTTATCTATAAAATTCGACGCAGACATCTAGCGTAATATTTGTTGAGCATTTCTCCGTTGGTGGAAACTGACCCTATGGGAGATTGGCCGGAGTAGGCAACACAAGGCAGATTGGATAGCTATTGGGGAGGGCGAGACCTTTGCAACATCCTGAAAACTATAACAGAGAAGTCAGACAGCCCAATACTGGGACATTGGATACGCCTACATGCCACTGAGGCGTAGTAATAAACAGTTTGTGTTGTTTCTCTGGTAGATGGAAGTTATATAAGAAGTCATTTCTAGTATTAATACTAGTTTCTAAGTCCAAATGGACTTTCAACTCAGCCTATCGCAGTGCACTGTTGGACATAGCCCTCTCCCAGGCTGCGCCACAACACCCTGTCCTCCGCCTTCCGCATCCAGTCTGTCCCAGCCACTTTCTTCAGGTCGTCGGTTCATCTAGCTGGGGGGCGTCCCACACTACGCTTGCCGATACGTGGTCTCCATTCCAGGACTCGTCTGCTGATCTGCTCCACCGGCCATCGGTTCTTCGACAAACAAGCTATGTCGGTTACTCCGGGGGGTTCCTCTCCTCAGAGGGGTGAGACAGGTGGATGTGATATCCCCGAAACTGTTCACCAATGCTTTGGAGGACGTCTTCAAGACGCTGGACTGGACTGGACAGGGTATCAACGTGAACGGTGAGTACATCTCACACCTTCGCTTTGCCGATGACATCGTCATATTGGCAGAGACGCTGGAACAGTTAGACCAGATGCTACACAGCTTAAATGGAGACTCGGCGGGTTGGCCTCGGCATGAATTTGGACAAGACGAAAGTCATATACAAATGGACTTTATGGGTCAGAATTTTTTTTTGCCTTACCCTGTGACATTACTGGTTAAACAAAAAAAAGCCCTACACCCTATATAGATATCCTACCTCCCTTACCTATTACAAAAATTAGCTGAGAATGCGAGTTTGTAATAATAATTATTTGATTATTACAAACGTATTCTCGGCAATTTTTTTACAATAATTGTAGTTATGCGGTTTTTTGGTGTTTTCAGTTAATTCAAAACTGCCTGCAAAAAACAGAAGTGTGATGATTACCTAAGGGCCGATTTCACAATCGTCAGATAACTTTTCCGGTTATCTGGCCTCCACAACCCAGTTACTGGGTAATACTATACCCCTTGGTAAGACTGGTTGTCAGACTTTCTGGCTTCCGACTCAAAGATCCACGAATGACAGCCGGGACCAACTTTTTATACCATGCTTTCCGAGGCACAGAGGGTTTTAATATGTAAAGATGGTCACCCATCTACGGACCAACCGCGGCAAGCGTAGCTTAACGTGCGGCTGTTATTACTTAGCTACAAGCCCCTCGTCTCTTAACTGTCGATCGACCATCTGCAGGTCGGTAGCAATAGAAATTGAATGTGCCTCATATCATGACAGTTGAATGTCAGAACCATAGATATAAGAATATTTCTATGGTCGGAAGTTCGGAACGTATAGAGGGTGACTGGTAATTAGTGACCGATACTTAAACACATGATAGTGCTCATGATAACAAACAACTTTTTCTATGGGACCAAACCTGAAATCGTGAAAAAAAAATCTGCTGTTCCCTACATTAATTATGTTCGCATAACTCGTCAAGATGTAGGGAGCAGCTGACTTTTTTTGCGCGATTTCAGGTTTGGTCCCATAGTAAAAGTTGTTTGTTATCATGAGTACAATCATTAAGTATCGGTCACTAATTACCAGTCACCCTTTAGATTATATCCTTGGCGTTGGCAATTGATCGAAGGCGTTGGCGTTTAAAAGGTAAGATGTGTTCTAATATTATTACCCAGGCCCCGCGGATCTCCCCCTCAGTGTATCCATGGCGGTGTACGGCGAGCCGGGGAGACGCACGTTGTCGTTACGAGCCTGAGCCAACTGCTCGCCTCCTGAATCTGAAACATATCGCTTATATTTGGTCTTACAAAATTCACTCACGGCGAATTATTTGCGCAACTTTGTATTTTTATTAAAACCAAAAACAATGAAATAACATAAAATATTATTATTGCACATGAATAACCATAGATAGGTAATATAATTATGTAGGTAATAGCTAGTTATTTTTTTTAAGTTCATATAATAGGTCTTTACCTATGAAATTGCCGTTTTGTATGAAAAAATTTAAACGAATTTTTTTCATGCATTTTTTATTTGTATTAATCGAAGTAATCACCCATGCAAACAATGCATTTTTGCCAACGCAGTGGCAGTTTATTGATGCCCTTCTTAAAGAAATCGGCTGGACGGGAGGCAACAAATTCTTCAAAGGCATTTTGTACTGCCTCTCGGGTATTGAATTCTTTTCCCGCCAAGAAGTTATCCAAATTCTGGAAAAAGTAGTAGTCTGTAGGCGCAAGGTCTGGTGAGTAGGGCGGATGACGGAGAGCTTCCAACCCCAGTTCTTGCAACTTGGAGACCGTCTGCTGTGCAATATGAGGTTGCGCGTTGTCGTGCAGGAGCAGCGGAGACGAGCGATTGAACAATGCTGGTTGGAGATGTGCCAGCTTCTCCACCATTGTGTTCAGTTCTTCACAGTACACATCTGAAGTAATGCTCACCCCGTTTGGTAAGAAGCTGTGATGAATCACACCGGCGCTAGACCACCAAACAGTGACCATCACTTTTCTAGGGGTAAGTTTTCGTTTAGGGCATTGTTTAGGTGCTGAACCAGGATCCAACCAACTTGCTGAGCGCTTGCGGTTATCAAACAGAATCCATTTTTCATCGCAGGTAACAATGCGGTTCAAAATTCCTTCATTTGTGTGTCTGTTGAGCAGTGCAAGGCACGTCTCGACGCGTACTTCGCGCTGGCAATCATTGAGTTCGTGGGGCACCCATTTGTCAAGCTTTTTTACCTTGCCAATTTGACGCAAATGGACCAATATTGTTTTGACGCTAACGTCGAAAGCTGCTGCTAATTCAGCCGTAGATTGTGTATCATCAGCTTCCACAATCGCCTTTAATTCGTCATTGTCGACCAAAGTCTTCGGACGACCGCGAGGTTCATTTTTCAGGTCGAAATTTCCAGAACGGAAGCGAGCAAACCAATAACAAGTGGTGCGTTGGTTTGTAGTGTTAGGCTCCGTAAACGTCGTTGATGTTGCGTGCCGCTTGTGCCGCGTTGCTGCCACGACGGTACTCATATTCCATAATTACTCGAATTTTTAACGTATCCATGATGACGAAAAAGATTGAAATACGATGAAAATGTAACACTAATTAATAAACAAATGACTACTTTTGGAAAAAAAAAATCCATGTTTTTAAAATAAAATTAATTTGAAATTAGAATTCTTAGCCAAACAAAAATTATTTTGATTTGAAATGGCCAGTACTGCAGAACGGCAATTTCATGTTGGAATATTTTAGGTACCATACAGTTCTTTCGCGCCAACAACATTTCGAGTTGTTTGTGCTTACTTTATGGCAATAAAGAATTAATTTACAAAATCTATTCAGCGCATAATTATGTCAATATTCTCATCTTCAAAATGTGATGATTAGTTTTTTTTTAAATTATCTTTCATTTTCTTAATTCGGATGCACAAGTCATCGAAATTCTCGGTTTTTATCTCATAATAAACGGTTTGTTTCATAATAACAATGCATTGTGAGTACGTAAAATTGGACGCTGTTACAAATGGGTAGTCAAATCAATACTTTTTTTACACAAAAGTATGTTTATTAAATAAAATAATGTTTTTTGACCGAATTGTTGATAGATGTGCATGGTACGATTCTGAACTATAAATATAATTTTAGATAGGTAGGTACATTTTCACAATAAATCTACCGAAGTAAAAATTTTCACTTCGGTACATTTATTGAGAAATCGTTTCTTAAAAAAAATATATTTATAGTTCAGAATCGTACCTTGCGCATCTATCAACAATTCGGCCATAAAACATTTTAAGAATGCAAAGCATTTTATTTAATAAACATACTTTTGTGTAAAAAGTAATGATTTGACTACCCATTTGTAACAGCATCCAGTTCAAATACCAAAAAAATGCACTAAATCACCTTGCCAACTTGAATTGAGTCTCCTACCTGTAACTCCTCGTTCCTGACCTGGTTTCTTGTCCTTATCTCTAGAATCTCGTTCCTCCACGGTGTACGTGTCATGCGAGTTGGGGCTGGAGTGCACGCTACCGAACAGGGTGAAGGCGTCGTCCATTAGCTCGTTGAAGCGCTGTCGCATGCGGGACGGACCCGGCTCTTTGCGGGCAGAGGCCGGACTGGATGGTTTAGAAGCTGAAATATACATTCAATAAAATATAAAAATACATTAAATCATAGTTAATATTCTCCTCCATGCATGCCCCTCTCGCAATAACTTTCTAGTGGTCTTCCCAACTTTGAAATGGTCTTCCTCTTTTTCCTCTTTCCTGCTCTGGGATACCATGGAGGGAGGGACTTGGAAGAGTAAAATTCACGACCGTGAGCTATGGAATAATCCTGGGGAGGACTTTATGTATGCTAAAGAGCAAAGCAATCTAGAGATTACTGATGTCATAGTCTTTAATTTAAATCTACAGGGTTACTGATAATTCGACGTAACTTTGTAGGACGAATAGTAGGTTTAAAATACAACAAATTAAGCCACCAAATGGTCTATTTAAATTCAGTAAGTATTTTTTTTTTGTCTAACAAAAATATCAGTTACGAAAAATAAAATGTGATCTTTGCCGAAGCTTTAGGCATTTTTGAACTTTTATAATTATTAACAAAGATTTGCTACCGCATCAGCTGTGATAATAGCTTAAATTCCAGTTAAGTCGCGCCATATTTTTGAATTGTATTTTTCATAAAAAAATCTAACTAACTCATTAACTATTGAATTTCGGTAGAACATTTGGTGGCTTAATTTGTTGCATTTTAACCCTACTATTACGTCCTACACGGAATACTTACGTCAAATTACCAGTAACCCTGTACCATTACTAATAATAAAGCTGAGGAATTTGTTTTTTGTTTGTTTGAACGCGCTAATCTCTGGAATTTGGATATCTGGATAGATATATCGTAATCTGAATCATTTTGAAGCAGATTACTAACCCATTGCTTCATTTATGTTCGAAAAATTTGTCTGCTCGACCACGTAAATAACGCATTGAATGTTTAGGAACTTTGAAAATGAAATCGATTCCAATTAAAAAAGAAAGAAAGAAAACCTGTTTATTCTGCACAAACAAAACGCACATTATAAAAAAATAAATAAAAAATTACTTATTTAATTTAATTTGATAGTGCAAATAGGTATAATACCTAAACATTTATCTATTTTGTGCAATACTACTTAGTTTGATATACCTACAGCATTCAGCATGCATACCCTATACCTACCAATTGATTTTGCAATGGAATCAACTCATGAAAAAATATGCGGTTTTTTAAGTGAAAGGAAAGTGCCAAAACTTACCATCCTTAATCCTCTGACAGTGCAGATCCCAGACCAAAGGTCCGATCACCCCAGGATCCTTATCAATACTCCCTAGCCTGACCAGTTGGGACGCCATCTGTCTCCGAGGCACCACATCCTTGGTTTTAGCAGGATCTTGCTTGCTTTTCTTTGGCGTTGATGGCGGAGAGTCGATGTCTAAGTGGCGGACTGATACCGGCTCTAAGATACGGGATAGTGGCTCTACTACGTTGCCTCTGGAAATTGGAAAGACCATCAGCAGCTTATCTTATGGATTGGACATGTCTTGTCGTATTGCAAAATATTATCGTTTATTTAAATGATAGTCTGAGGCAAAATGTTGGATGAAGAAAACTTATCACTAAAAGTGATAAACTGCAGACTTGCGAATGCTGTTTATCGCGTGTACCCGAGCGATAAATGTCAATTAGGTACCGCTAAGTACTGACCAAAAACACCAATCAATCTGCCTTTAGCCTTTTCCCAGCTATATGTTGGGATCGGCTTCCAGTCTAACCGGATGCAGCTGAATACCAGTATTTTTTATGAAGCGACTGCCTATCTGACCTCCACAACCCAAATACTGGGTAATACGATACCCCTTGGTAAGACTGGTTGTCATACTTTCGGGCTTCTGACGCCCGTAACGACTGTCAAAGATCCACGAATGATAGCCGGGAGCAACGGCTTAACGTGCTTTCCGAGGCACGGAGGAGTCTTGGTATGTAAAGATGGTCACCCATCCATGGACCAACCCCGGCAAGTGTAGCTTAACCTGATGGATCGATCCGTACGGCTGTTATTACTTAGCCATGAGCTCCTCTGACTGACCAAAAAAACCATTGGCTCGATAAAATCTTGACAAGATCAACACTGAACACTCTTTATAAAACAGTGGTATTATACTCGTAGAGGTATGAAGAAACAGGAATTAAAGTTCACTCATCCTCCATAGAAAAGGGAGGATACTCCGACCAGACGGGTGTCGTGTCTGATGGGCAACTGCCCGACGGTTGATGTCGGAACGTTGTATATCACGTGTCGTTTTGGATCCTCGTCAAATTTAAGGGTGCGGTATAGACCAGCAAACCGAACAACTTTTTCCATGGCACCAACATCGTAATCGCGGCAAAATAATCAGCCGTCCCATACGTTTGCGTTGAGTAGGTATTGAAGTTTTCTGTGGGACAGTTGAAAGTTTTTTCGCGATTACGATGTTGGTGCCATGGAGAAAGTTGTTCGGTTTGATTTCTGTATCACACCCTAAAATTTGACGAGGATGCAAAACGACACGTTGCATATGCTAGTCGCGCGGTAAACACTGATTGCGCGATGCAGGATTTTGCGTGACGTCAGTGTGATGCGTAGTTCGCATGTGGCGTTGTAGATGCCGCCATAGTACACTTCTGGACACATCTTTTGGCCCACCTTGTATTTTCAGTTTCGTTTGGTCCTAGCTAAAATTTTATATTAGGTCGAGCAAAAAGTTTTTATGCAGTTTTGAACCTGGCACATTCACAATTTTATTCAATAGTCTTTTTTTGAATTTCGAACACAGAATTTAAAGAAACAAAAGACAATTTGGAGCCTGTTTGTTGATATCAAACAATCGAATACTAAGAAAACTTGGTTTTATTGGTTTACTTGGATTTAATTCTTGAAAAAGTGATTGATATCTTTGGTTTTGCAACAAACATTACTTATTCTTAACATTAAGGTGAGGTTCTATCAAGAATCTATGGATTCTTCACCTGAAGTCGCCGCCCAAGCTGTGGCACTTATTCAGGCCGGACACAGCCAAAGAAACGTGAGTGCTCAACTTAATTTAAGTCGATCTGCGGTCCGAAATGTTTATCGGAGGTACCTAGAGACTGGCGGCTTTGTTCGTCGCCAAGGAAGGCCACGATCTCGGGTCACAACTGAAAGGCAGGATCGATTCATCGTGACGACCAGCTTGAGAAATCATCACCTTACCTCCATTGAGATACAAAACCAACTTCGCGACTTCCACGGAGTATCTGTGAGCGCTCGAACTGTTCGGAGAAGGTTAAAAGAACGCGATATGGTACCACACAAGCCAGCTAATGGCCCCAAACTAACGCGAGCCCACCGAACAGCGCGCCTTCATTTCGCACGCAGTCATTTAAATTGGACACAGCAAGATTGGAGCCGTGTACTCTTTTCTGATGAGTCTAAAATTGTGTTACATGGCAATGATGGAAGGAAGAAGGTCTACCGACGTAAGGGAGAGCGTTTCGCATAATGCTGCTTTGAAGAGAGGGTTGCTTATGGCGGTGGCTCATGGACTGTCTGAGGCGGTATATCCGCGAGTGGCAAAACTCAACTTGAGGTTGTTACAGGACCACGGCTGCCAACATTAAATGCTGAAAGGTACATTCGTGAGTGCTTAGAACCTCACGTAATACCATACGCAGACTATGTGGGCCCAAATTTCCTTTTTATGCATGATAATGCAAGAGCCCATGCGGCCGGCATCGTCAAGGAATATCTTCGGGATGTGAACATTACAGTTATGGACTGGCCAGCCAGAAGCCCAAACATGAACCCCATTGAGCACATGTGGGACGAGCTAAAAAGACGTGTTAGGGCTCGTCAGCCAGTTGCCCAGACGATGCAGGAGTTGAAAACTGCCATAGAAGAGGAATGGGAGATGATCCCTCAAAATTTCATAGAGCGGTTGATAAACTCTATGCCTAATCGTATGAGAGCTGTGGTAGATGCCCATGGAGGCAACACGCATTATTAAATTAAACCTTTATTTGATAAAACATGTTTTTTATTCAAAAATCAATTGCCTTTAACAAGGCGCATATCCGACTTGTTAGGCGTAGCTCCATGTCGTATGGTATTCTGAATTCAAATTTAAAACAATACGATCGAAAAAGATGGTAAAATGTATCAGGTTTAAACCTGCATCAACAATTTTTGTTCAATCTAGCAATCATATTTCGGTAGGGGCCATCGAAACCTAAACTCTAAGGTGGGCCAATAGATGTGTCCAGAAGTGTATAAAACTTTTAGCTAAGACCCCTCGTTAAGCTTAACGGACGAAACGGCAAACTTAGAAATTTTGGGCAATCATTCGGTTTAGCTAACCCGAATAACTGGCCAAAAGTTCTACGTTTCAGCATACACACCTTGGAAAAGCATTGACTGAAGGCATGGAGAGATACGACGTGGGTGTGGCTGGCGCTGACGGTTGCCCACTGTCGGAGCTGTCTAGCCCAGCAGCTTCTAGCAAGCTGTCAGTAGTGCCCACTGGGAAGAAACAAGGTTAATCTGTCATCAAGGTCAGTACATTATTTGTTGACGATAGATGCTGATTTTGGGCATGTATATCTATAGGTACTAATACTGAAGAGTTTTGAACTGTATTGGGGTCGGCTTCCAGTCTAGCCGGATGCAGCTGAATACCAAGATTTTACATGGAGCGACTACCTATCTGACCTCCACAACTCAGTTACTGGGTAACACTGGTACCCCATGGTAAGACTGGTTGTCAGACTTTTAGGCTTCTGACTACTCGTAACGACTGTCAAAGATCTACGAATGACAGCCGAGACCAAACCGAGGCACGGTGGGGTCTCGATATCATAGGGGGCTTTTTTGGCATTACAATCTTTGTTTTATGTTTTTATAATTTTAAGGTGCATTTTTTTTGCTGTAATGCCAATTAAACGCATTTTTCTTTCTTTATTTCTTTCTTTCACAGAACAGATATCTGTTCTGGGCTTGATATACCCATCCACGAACCGACCGCGGCAAGCGTAGCCTAATCTTCGATCGACTCGTGCGGCTTTTGTCACTTTAGTATTTATCTACAGAATACGACTATTGTAGAAGAATTACTAACCTCGCTTCTTCTGCGGCATTCTAAGAGCATGTGGTTTCTTCTGTCTGCGACGAAATGCTGTTGCCACCTCGGATACCCCAGAAGATGTGGTTGAAGAACTAAAACGGTAAGTATGCATTCAGGTAAGTATAGCTGCTAACAGCGCGACCATTGAGAAAAAAAAAATAAGTCTGTAGATATGGAACATTTTGATAATTCTCCTATGGTCACATTTTTAGTCAGATAAGGTAGATTTTTTTAAACTCAAACTCAAAGCATTTATTTCAAATAAACCAACTACAGGCACTTTTGAATTGTCAATACGTCGGTCAGTCAGAAAGATGAAGCTAGTTGCCCATTCCAAAGCGTAGTAGATCCCTATGGAGAAGAACGGAGAAGAAACTCCACGGATACTCTTTTAAATCATAAAATATTTTTACAAAATATTGGTAATATTGGTTGCCTATGAAATTGCTGTTTTGTATGAAAAAATTTAAACGAATTTTTTTCATGCATTTTTTATTTGTATTATTCGAAGTAATCACCCATGCAATCAATGCATCTTTGCCAACGCAGTGGCAGTTTATTGATGCCCTTCTTAAAGAAATCAGCTGGACGGGAGGCAACAAATTCTTCAAAGGCAATTTGTACTGCCTCTCGGGTATTGAATTTTTTTCCCGCCAAGAAGTTATCCAAATTCTGGAAAAAGTAGTAGTCTGTAGGCGCAAGGTCTGGTGAGTAGGGCGGATGACGGAGAGCTTCCAACCCCAGTTCTTGCAACTTGGAGACCGTCTGCTGTGCAGTATGAGGTCGCGCGTTGTCGTGCAGGAGCAGCGGAGACGAGCGATTGACCAATGCTGGTAGGAGATGTGCCAGCTTCTCCATCATTGTGTTCAGTTCTTCAAAATACACATCTGAAGTAATGCTCACCCCGTTTGGTAAGAAGCTGTGATGAATCACACCGGCGCTAGACCACCAAACAGTGACCATCACTTCTCTAGGGGTAAGTTTTCGTTTAGGGCATTGTTTAGGTGCTGAACCAGGACCCAACCAACTTGCTGAGCGCTTGCGGTTATCAAACAGAATCCATTTTTCATCGCAGGTAACAATGCGGTTCAAAATTCCTTCATTTGTGTGTCTGTTGAGCAGTGCAAGGCACGTCCCGACGCGTACTTCGCGCTGGCGATCATTGAGTTCGTGGGGCACCCATTTGTCAAGCTTTTTTACCTTGCCAATTTGACGCAAATGGACCAATATTGTTTTGACGCTAACGTCGAAAGCTGCTGCTAATTCAGCCGTAGATAGTGTATCATCAGCTGCCACAATCGCCTTTAATTCGTCATTGTCGATCAAAGTCTTTGGACGACCGCGAGGTTCATTTTTCAGGTCGAAATTTCCAGAACGGAAGCGAGCAAACCAATAACAAGTGGTGCGTTGGTTTGTAGTGTTAGCTCCGTAAACGTAGTTGATGTTGCGTGCCGCTTGTGCCGCGTTGCTGCCACGACGGTACTCATATTCCATAATTACTCGAATTTTTAACGTATCCATGATGACGAAAAAGATTGAAATGCGATGAAAATGTAACACAAATCAATAAACAAATGACTACTTTTGGAAAAAAAAAATCCATGTTTTTAAAATAAAATTAATTTGAAATTAGAATTCTTAGCCAAAAAAAAATTATTTTGATTTGAAATGGCCAGTACTGCAGAACGGCAATTTCATAGGTAAAGACCTAATATACATGTGAGAACAATTTAGAAAGCGTCCGTAATAAAAAGATAAAAACAACTAAATTAAAAATAAGCTATGGCAGCTAAGAGACGACCAGTCTCAACTGACGGCGCCCGTTCACGAACATGACGCATGGATCAGCACCAATTAGCTCAAGAATTTTTTGTATCAAAAAAATTAACACTACCTTCCTAGGTTCGAAGTTATAGCAGTTAACGCTAAAAACGAGGTTTTGTGTTGACTTTTTTGATACAAAAAAATTCAACCACATCTGACAAAAAATGTAAGCATAGGAAATTTCAAAATGTTCCATATCTCCTGATTTATTATTTTTTCAATGGTTGCTCTGCCGGTTAGCAGCTGTGCTCGCCTTAAAATACAAAAAAAAAAAACATTTCCCTTCTTCTGGCGCAGTCGGGTAAAAATACAAATTGATCTCTCTGTCCAAAAACCTATGATTACACTATGCAAAGCTTTTATAGGGTAGTAAAAACGAATTTAAAATTTTTGAAACGCTGAAAAGATAAAAAATTTGCCGATTATATTTTTATGCTTGTTGTTTTGAAACTTTTAAATAATTTGCAAAATATAAGAAATTATGAAATTTTTCGAAGTTTTAAACAATTTGTCATCCATAATATGATTAGGTAGGTCGTGGTTACAGAAATTGTAAAGCTGAGAAGCAGTTTTTTTAGGAATATTTCTTTTTCCAGACATATTCATCCTTGTTGGCAAGTAATATCCAAATGGACCGTTCTTCTGCTCCTAAATATTTAATTTCTAATTCTCATCCAAGAACCGGGTAACAGAGTGGGCAGACTATTTAAACGTCTTTGCAATACAGTTTGATGCCTTTAGGAGTCTCGAATAAATGAACATTTTCCATTTGGCTCAGAATCAGAAATAAGATCTTTAAAAAAAGCTAATTAATTTTTCTTTTGAAACTGAAATCTAATTTTGTCCGTAATACCTTTTTCGTAAAAAAAAGTTTATTTTCTCTTACATTGGTTTTTGAACTCTAAATATATTATATTTTCTATGGTGGATCGGATATTATCCACCTAAGTACCTACAGCGAAAGTTATCAAACCTATTTAATTGTAAGTACAACATATAGCATCATTTCCAAATTCATCATCTCCATTAAATTGCAGTTGGTGCAGCGCGTCTTTTTCTTCTAAATCTCTATCAGGCATCAACCCAGTGTTTTCTTCATTTCTAATCACATCATCTTTTACATAATCTAATCCACCCATCTGTTCTATTGTCCTAATAGGTAACAGCCTATTATTGTCCTACTTCAGGGCAAAGGCCTCTTCTTATAGAGAGAAAGCACGAGCATTGATCGCCACGCTTGCTTAAGACAGGTTGGTGATATCAGACTTATATTAACTCCAGGGGGCGTACTATGACGTGAAAAATATGGATCCATCATGGATCCGTTAAGAGAAAAAAGGATGGCGCTATAGGTCGTATATTGGTCTGTAGCTGCACGTACCTGCTGGCAGCACTAGCTGCTCTATAAATTGGTAGCAGAGTACTGCTTGGTCTCGTTCTACTCGGAGACACGACACTGATTAACTGAAAAAGATGGTAATTATAAGTGACATCAATTGAATGTCTCCCTTTTCTTCTTATATTATTATTCTTCTCCCTACGCGTTTGGACGTGTAGTTGAGGACACCAGCTCGTTATACAATACAGTAGGTCTTACAAGTAACAACCTTAATAATTTATTTTCATAATTTTAGAGGCAGATATCATTTTAAATGTTACTTGTCCTCACTTAGAAGTCGTTTACAAATTAAAAAGCCTTCATTTCATATGCGAGTTTTGATTCAGAGGCTATCATGGCTGCTAATTGTTGCATATGAAGGTTGGTTGGTTGGTTGTTAGGTTGAATCCAATTACTATGTTTCTTTGCTTTTGCTATGCTTGCTTACCCTTCCATCTTTCTCTTCGTGAACTTGCTTCAGCTGGTTCCTCTCCGTCTCTCTTAACAGCTCGTTTCTGTATGCACGAATGGATGCTGCAGATTTCAGAGTTTTTTTCCTTAAACATAAATATTAAAAGCGTTATGTATTTTTCAGTATCACTAAAATATATATCAGTAGTAACATAAATGTTTACTTTCTCTACACAAGTAATACTAAGTGCTAATTTTCGACGGTAGTGCTCGAACAAGGTGCTAACTTTGTGAGAGACTGGTGCCTGAGGTACAGGGTGTAAGGGACAGCCCTCCGCTACCTAACAACGTGCATTCAGATGCAGCTCCTTATTTTGCATCATATTCCACCGGAAAATTTTCATTTTTTTTATCGATTTTTCAGTTACTATTTCTTTATTTCAATGTAAAATTATACATTATTATTTAAATAAAACAGCTAAAATAAAAAAAAATCAGCAATGGATGTTGAAATACTCTAACAAACAACGCGTGAAATGGCAGGGAAAAGTCTCGCTGCACTGCCGTTTGCTACATGCGTTTTGCCACGGTGACGATACATAGCGTGAGAGATAATAAAACAAATCAGGTTTCTTGGATTCCCATAACGTTCCTGAAATACTTTCATGTACCGGTCATCTGTATGATATACTGAATTCACCCCATCAGTCTGCGGAGAGCTGTCCCTTACACCCTGTATAAAACCTGTATTATAGGTTACCAGGGCCTCCTACGGCTAAATGCCTGTGATTTGGACGATAGTAACAATCCAGTATAAGCGAGTAACCAGAGAAAGTGTATGAAAGAGGGTATGTGAGAGGTTGCTTGAGTGAGTGTGGTGCGAGTATGATTGATGGTATATTAAAGAGTCTTAGTAGTCACCTGTGAGCAAAACACAGCAATGCTAGTAACACAAGTAGCAGTAGAATCGCCACAGTGGCTCCTACTGCCAGTGCCCATAGTTCAGTACCGTGCACCCCACTCCCTGCTTCACCCTCCAAACCCTCCGCTGTTTTCAGGTACGCTGCTAAAGACAACGGATTTATACTTGGTGACAAAATCTCTTCAACGTCCTAAGTGAACACAATCTTATACCTATTTTGGTGTCTAAGAAAGGAGTATTTAAAAAAAATAATTATTCTGCTAAAAATCAGCAACTCGTCAATAATCATACTCACGCTCAGCTTTAGTAGTGACAACAGCTCCTAATTCTCTTGCAACCTCAGCGTCCCTGACGAGCCGCATGTCTCTGGCTGCCACTGCTGCTGGAACTGCCCTTCCACCAACCAGCACCACGTACACTATCTGAATGCTACCCGTTTCTGGAGACTAATAGAACTAAAGGTTAAAAAAATTGTGTTGGATTCACGCAAGGCGTTTTGTCAAATAGTTATAGTTAAGGTTTGGTGGTTTAATACTGGAGAAACTGGAGATTAAATCAGCAATTACATTTTGAATCGATACATTGTATGGTTTTATGTCAACAAAAGAAAATGTTTGTTTGTTTTGATAGTTTTAATTGATTTTATGATAAATTTATTCCTGAAATTGGTGATATACATAGATGATATAATAACTGGAGGAATTTTTAAGTTTTGTCAGTCAAAATGTGACTGTTCCTAAATTACCATAGACTGATAAAAATTTCGTATTTCCTAATTAGGAAAAACGAAATAACATAATTATGTCAATATTAGTGTGAAGATCGGCTTCTACTTACGGAAAAGGGAAGCCGATCTTAGCACTAATATTAGCTGCTTGCTTAATTATTTATCAATAAAATAATAAACCGTTTACCTCTGTTATGTTTTGTATATGAACTTGGACTGGTGGTTGCTGATCTGGTTTCAATATTTCTCGTTTAAACAACATTGTTTCATTGCCTTCTGATTCTAAAGGTATGTCTATCGAATCCTCTTTAATTTCTTCTAATTGTTCTCGATCAGTCACTTCTCTTTTACGAATAATAACAGTTGGTGTAGCTAATATCCACGATTCTACTTCATTCAACTTTGTAGCTTTTATTTCAGCATTTAATGAGATAGTGTTTGTGTCTACTGAGAACATTTCTATATTTACGGGATAAACGAAATCACTAGATGAATCTAGAATTTGTTTACTAGCATTTTCAAGTTTTTTATCTAACGTATTAGCAACTGTCTGGCTTGAAGAAACCATAGAACTGGCGATATCTAGATATTTAAAAGGCGTGTTGGTATTTTGCGGATCTACTGGACTATTATTATTGTCTTTGTTAACTACGAAAGAATGAACATCATGTTTTTTGCGAGCTGGCGGCGCGTCGAGAGATTTGATAATGCCCAGATGACGCTCTTGTTGTCTGGAATAAATAGGAATAAACATATTGAAAATGTAATAATAAATGCTTTAGAAATCGAGCCAAATAAGCTTGTTGCAAACTACCGTTCTATAAAATGAAGTAGTTTCTAAAAATTAAATAAAAATAATAAGTAATAAATAATAGTACCATTTATATCAGGCGACACAGGTCTATAGAAAAATACCTTATCCTAAACATAGGTACATATTTATAAATGTTAACAACTAAGCTAACAAAGTTAAAATAGTTTACTTATTATTAATATTTTAACTTTGTTAGCTTAGTTGTTAACATTTTTGTGCATGCTGTGGTCTCCTATAAGTGAAGGAGTACACCTACTTAATACCTGATGTTCCCTTTATTTATGTTTCATGTATTGTGTACATCTTTTGTTGGAGATCCTAAATAAATAAATAAATAAGATAAATATGTTGAAATGAGTTTGATGAGAAGGCAGAGCGAAGGAAGCTTTAAATAAACTAGAAACATAGTTATTTTAAGGGGAAGTTGGTTACCTCAAGAAAGCTTTCTGGTACAACCTAGCGAGTCTCAATTGCAGGCTATCTGGAGTGGATCCCTGAATGACAGTGAGGAGCCAGTACCTTCGATCATCGGGGATCTCTGGTTCCAGGCTACCTGGCACGCCAGGCTCTCCACAATTGAGCATGCATTCGCCAGTCGATCTGTCTGTCACCGCCTGCGATGAACTTAAATCTTTTAGCAAATAAAAAGTAGAAAATTGAAAATCCTTGTTAAAAATTGCATGTCTCTAACACATTAGCATATAAGCATGACAAAATTTTCAACTACACAAAGGGTGAGTTGAACGAAAATTAATGACTCAATTAAGACTATTATCCCCAAAAGTTAGGGGAACTTAGAAACTCGTGGAGGTAAACGCTTAAGTAGTGAAACATTCGTACTTCCATAATGAATTTTAAACTCAGTTATTAGAACAAAAAGACATTCAAAAAAGATCCAACAAGACGATGATGGAGTGAAGACTTATGAAACATTAGCTATCATAACTTACTTGCGATGGATAAGAATCCAGATACACAGTAGCAAGGACAGTGGTGGTCCGTACCAATGGCGTGGATGGTTGGACCGGTGCTGGTTGAGGCGCGTCTGGTGGAGGAGGTGGCCCATCTCCTGAACCCGTCCAGAAGAAATCCTCCAGGCGGGGAGTGCGCTGATGTTGGTCTTGAGATACCAGCATATATACTGGAGATAAAGTACTAAACTCTAGTATGTTCATCATACCACATAATGTCATGTTTGTTTGTATGTATGTGTGTGTGTTGTGTGTGTTGTGTGTGTGTGTCATTATGTCATTTGTCATATATGTTGTGTATGCTATCATTGTATGTTGTGTATGTGTTGTGTGTGTGTCATATGTCATTTGTCATATATGTTGTGTATGCTATCATTGTATGTTGTGTATGTGTTGTGTGTGTCATATGTCATTTGTCATATATGTTGTGTATGTGCTGTTGTAGTGTGTTGTTCTTGTTGTTCTAGTATGTATGTTGTTCATATACATGGAAATGAAGAATAATTTAAATGCATTGGAGAAGATGTTTATTAGTGATAAACTATATTAAGAGTTAATTTCTGTTTTTACGTCATAGCTGAAGACAATAATTGGTTATACGCTATCGTTTATTTGACTGCAAGAGAAATTATAAGGCAAAACCGTAGAGATACTGTTGTGTCAATTACTGAAGTTATGGTACTTACTACTTAGCTAACTTATGAGAACAGCTAAGCAATCGTCGTAAAAACCAAAGGGTGAAAAAATTATAATAATTAGGTAGGTACTAAATAAAATGATGTCTGTCATGCTTTATTGTTAAAGGTATTGTTACTTTCGACCTTGCAACCGATAGTCAATAAAATTAATTGTTTGTTACGGATGGAAATATTTCAGTTTTGATAAGCTTTAATAAAGCCTGTAAGTAGGTAAATAACAATACAAGGTCAAATTAAATTAGCTAGCGAAACTCCTCAGACGTGTTAAGTATCGACATTTAAACACGATAAATATTTTAAGTAGCTACACTACCCCAAAAAAGAAATCAACAAATCATTTTTTTTGTTATAACATATTTAGTTATCGATACCGATATCGTCACGCTTGCAGAGTTTTGCTAACTAATTTAATTTGACCCTGTATATATAGGTAGGTATTTAGTTTTTACAAAAATACTTCTCTGATACCTACCATCATCCACTAACTCGTAAAGCATTTAAAGAGAGACATGAAAAACCAATTTTAGCAGCCGAGAATTTCATAGCAAAGGAATCCTAATGTTAGAGAAAATATTTGCATAAGAATAACGGGAAAGCACGAAATTCTTAATTATGTAAAAACTATGCAAGCTGCTGCATCTAATTTCATAAATCAAGAATAAGCGCTCAAATCGGAAATCGGAATAGCCAAAATGGCGAAGTAAGCGAAGGTAAGTAAGTCGATGTAAACATGTCTGTTTTGTAACATCGCGTGATCTCCCGAATAAATGAGGTTTACAGTTTATTCGCCCTCCCTGTAACTTTCAGTTGCTCGGAGTTTTTTCTTTAGGTTCAAGTGATAGGAGGCTGCGATTTATAAACCGAATCGGCCTTAATACAAAACGAGGTTTATCTCAGGTTTTCATCTAATTGTAATTAGACGATATAATTTCTCGTTCATAAGGTCAGTTCAGAGTTTCAGACCAAGCGGAAAAATTGTCGAGAAATTTACTGGCCCCATTGAAAACAGGACCGTATTACCTTAGCCTAAAGTATAAAATTGACAGTCGGCTCGCGCCGTGCTGACTGTGTTGATATTCATACAATTTTATACTTTAGGCTATGGTAATACAGTCCTATTTTCAATGGAGCCAGTAAATTCCTCGAGGATTTTTCCACTTGGTCTGAACTGACGCCATAATGAAACGCCATGAAATTGTTAAACCACAAATTACTAGTACCTATTTTAAAACAAATATGTAAGACAAAACACAATCAAAACGAAGCATTTTTCGAGCCCTAGATCCAGTTTCAAACCCAAAATGTAACCTCCAATAACAGCCGAACACAAGACGAGGTCGCCAAGCTAAGTGTCAACTCTCCACCTCCTTCAAATCGCTATGCGCTTATGACTTGCAGAACCACAAGACACCAGGATTAGCGCCAACCCGTACCATGCTCCAGAGTTTATAGCATACGGAACGCATTTCCTCAATATTATATCTATGTATTATAAGTTTATAGTATATGTTTATTTTTCGTTCATAGTCGCAATTTTACTGTGGGTATGGTAATTAGTTGCTGCGTTCGGCTGCGCATCGATTTTGTAATATAAAAGACCATTTTAATTGTTATTTTGTGTGTACATTTATGTAAATTATGTTGCATCAACTTGAAACCGCTGTAGATTAGTTTAATTAAGTACTTATTGTTAATTGTACCTTACACACCATAGTTTTAGGAAAACTTTAAGACTGCATTTTCTCTACTTACGTGTAGGTACGGTTAGAGCCAACATTCTTCAAATGTAGATCTAAATATTTCCGGCAGCGCAATAATGGAATGAATGAAGCGCATGGCTGAATGTAAACGGAGTATAATTCCAAAAATAAAAGGAAAAAATATCGTACTAACCCAATTTTACTGAACATTTTGCAATATTTGTGTAGATAAGCACCAGCAAAACCATTTTGGCATTGTAAGTACTAGCTGCCGTACCTACCTACGTTAGGAAAAATTGCACAACCAACCAGAAATGAGTGAAATATTAGAGCAATGTCGGAAAACGCGAAAAAGGTTCAGTGCACCGAATGGCACCGGAATTATTGAGGCGGTCACGACTGACGACACGGATACTGAACAGAGCCAAACGAATTTTATAAAGCACTGCAGAGGTTTGATAACCTAGCTTAATAATTAGACCAAACCCGTTTTCCTGTGGGTATCATGACAGCAAATTTTTCAATTATCGTCATCACATAACATATAGCCTTTTTAAAGAAGTGCAAGACAAAACCTCTTTCTTTTTTTTACGCTAATCTGATCCAGGATATTTTTGTGTGAGATATGTGTTCTTGTTCCTGATGAAACATCTTCGTCACCCACAGCGCGACTTCACCTACTTCTGGGCAATAGCAACGATAAAGTCTGTAGGATTAGTGTGATGAAGCCTGATTAGAGTAAGTCAAGACTGCCTCGAGCTCTAAATTAAGGGCTGGTGAAGTCTTCGTAGAAGTTAACTTAACTTAGCTATTTAACTAGTAAGTACGTAGTTGGCTGCATTCCCTAAATTAATCGTCTTTCATATTGCTTTACAGTCAGTAGTGATCGTATGAGTAGACACTCCAACAATGGCCAACTTGGCTAACATTTGACCATCTACAACCATTCAGTTTCATTAAAGGCCGACGCACAGAAGTACTCCATTCACCACCCACATTGAGCCATGTAGGTCTGTGGAATTTGAGAGCACGCATCCTGTCAGTAACCAGAATTCGTTTCCAACAAAAATCTAACAAAAAGGCATATAATAGCATCGTAATGGCGGCGGTTACGCGGGCACTGCGCGCACGCACCTATTGTGTTCCATGTGACAGCGGAAACGCGGGACGCGGTCGGCTGACTGTGATGTTGCCTGTGCCTTGATTGATTATTATTATAATTGTCTATGTCATTGTACGTACGCGCGCTATGGGAACTGAAGGTATGCGTATGTACCTACCTGAATCGCAATTATGAGCGAATACGTGGACATATCACAGAGCATGTAACTTGACATATTACATGATACCACAGGTTAATGATGTCGTTAATCAGGCAGGTTAATGGTAGATGAGATTGAATGAGCTTTGTAATCGTACACAATCGCATTCAAAATTCTAATAATAGATTAGCTATGGGCATATGCCCATAGCTAATCACTCGACGAGACACATATGTGTCTCGTCGAGCGTGGTGGAACGGGTGGAACCGACTAGGGTCTTTTACGGCTTGGTTATAAGGGGGACCCTCTTGTTAGTTCATGATGTGATGCCTTAGTGTGGACCAGCCAAAATCTGAATACGTCTCGAAAGTCAAAAGGCGAACCTATACGTAGAATAGATTCCAACTGTCGTTGTTTTCTGACACTGATTTTTGGGATCCGAGTTGGAAATGATTGAGCAGCAACATTTCGTTCGTCAGTTTCTAACTATAGGTACCTAACTACCTACCTTTTGTCGGGTTCTCATTTTTAAGTATTTTAAAGATAGATTGATACCTGAGGCGACGTTGGGCCTGATCCTCCACCTTCAGATACCTCAGTTTTAATTAATTTACTCGGCTGGCATTCAAATTCTGTTCAGTTTTTGAATATTGTTGAATGTGCCTAAGATAATTCAGATAAACCAGCGGTGATGAAATTGACCCTTAACGTTGCGGTCTGTTTATCCCCAGAGAGCCCAGGAAAGTAAATTTTCTCAAGAAATAAATACGAAAGAATTGTCGTTGAAAATTCTGATTAAATACAAAGTGTAACTGTAACTTAGTATTTAGTTACCTACTAGGTACTTAACTAATTATGAAGGTCCCAAATCCCAATTTTAAAACGTTTTGGGGATTTTTAATAAAACTAGGTATCAAAAGTTGCGCGTTTAGCATTAATTTATTGTAATCTATTTTAGCTTGTTTTAACGAACGATTGCTTTAAGACAGAATTCAAATATTATAATTTTAATAAGCAAAAAATGTAACAAATCGGCTGTTACACTGAAAAGTAAATAATTTAAAACACATGCATTAATTAGATACTTACGTTTATCATCACTTTCATAATCTTCAGCAAACGCAAAAACGATGTAATTCAAGAACATAAACTGAATATTAATTTTAACCATGCTGTTTGATAGATCGAGTTTTTTGAATCACATTAATTTAATAACGAATGCATTATTTTAACATCACAACCGCAATATTCATGATCGAAAGATATTAGAAATTATTTTTGTCATTTTTTGTAATAAATTTTTAATTAAGACAGGGTAGGGTCGAGTGCCTCTATATCTGCTACGCCCGGAAATTATTTATTTATCCATCAGGACATGAACCCACAACGAAAATCGGCCAAATACAACTGTGCTTTTAGGATTATTATCGCGTTGCTTAGCAACTAAATTGAATAACGCGCGCATGGCTATAGACAATTCATTTAACGCGAGGTTATTTATAGTGTCAACTTTATTCGTTTTCCAAATATCAAAGTTAAAATGGTTAACAAAGTAATCAGCGATTTTGTTAATAATCATATGAAACAGTTCTACATTTTGTTAGAAGCGAAACATAAAAGCACTAAAATAAAGCATTCTATATAATCATTTACAATAGACGACAATTAAACAACTTACTAGGTGTCTATGGTTAAAAGTAATAACCAGATATAAAATTTCTACCTTTTTAGTAGAATTTCTCGCTTGAGTTGAGGGCGATTTTCTACTAATTCATATTGTGAGTTGAATTTTTAAACTTTTAACTATAAAGACAAGATAGTACTAACTACGAGGTGCAAATTCACAGTCAATGGACCGTTCAAGTCGATACAGTGTGGTCATAAATAAAATAAAATTAAAACCGGCCACGTGCGTGTCGAACAAGCACAATTTAAAGGATCCGTAGTCGGGTTGAATATTTACACACGGCACGGTATTGTTTTTATCGACCGCAATACCTAGTGAGATTGTATTTCTTGGTACTTTTCGAAAAAAACGGGGGCACACGTGATTCTAAAAAAATTACCATTTTTATGCTTCGATTTCGTAAGTTACGCAGGATGCGTTTTCGAAAACGGAACTTAAAAGTGGTCATTTGAAAGACGTTTCTAACGTTATTCCACACAATGGAATAAACGAGTAAAAAAAACAAGTCAGTCAGAAAACATAGTCAGTCAGTCATGAAAAAAAAACTGCTGACAGAAGTGAAAACTTTACAGCGCAAAACGTCTCATTTAATGTCGCGTGACGTGACTCGTGACACAAACTCATAAGATTTTCCCCTACCAAAAGTCGCAAAACGCGCCTAAAGAAATTTTCAGTTCAAAAAGTCATGTCCACTTTACCTGAAAAAGTGGTACGCACGGCTACAGATCAAGCTATAATTTCCAGTGTAAGCTGATCTCGCATTGTATAGGATTTACCTACAATGAGAGGTCAGTGTAAACTGGAAAAATATAGCTTGATGTGTAACCGTGTGTACACTACCTACATACATATTAGGTCTTTACCTATGAAATTGCCGTTCTGCAGTACTGGCCATTTCAAATCAAAATAATTTTTGTTTGGCTAAGAATTCTAATTTCAAATTAATTTTATTTTAAAAACATGGATTTTTTTTCCAAAAGTAGTCATTTGTTTATTGATTAGTGTTACATTTTCATCGCATTTCAATCTTTTTCGTCATCATGGATACGTTAAAAATTCGAGTAATTATGGAATATGAGTACCGTCGTGGCAGCAACGCGGCACAAGCGGCACGTAACATCAACGATGTTTACGGAGCTAACACTACAAACCAACGCTAAACTTGTTATTGGTTTGCTCGCTTCCGTTCTGGAAATTTCGACCTGAAAAATGAACCTCGCGGTCGTCCGAAGACTTTGGTCGACAATGGTGCCGATTCTCTTGTGAACGCACTAAACTAAAATTAGAGAATCGCTATCTTTTACTAACAGGCAGCGCGAGAAAAGGACGGCTATAGCTATGAACTAAGTTGGAGATGTCAAACTAGTTCACGCCTTGCGCTTCACAGTGTTTTTTAGTCGACATGTTTTTACATGTCGTCTAAATGTCTATGGAAAAATTAGTTCTAACTAATTTGACAGCTCTAATTTACTTCCGTCCCTTTCTTGTCATAATTGAGAGAAAAAGTTAGCAATATCCTAAATTAAGTTTAGTTTGTGCACTACAGAATCGGCACCATTGACGAATTAAAGGCGATTGTGGAAGCTGATGATACACAATCTACGGCTGAATTAGCAGCAGCTTTCGACGTTAGCGTCAAAACAATATTGGTCCATTTGCGTCAAATTGGCAAGGTAAAAAAGCTTGACAAATGGGTGCCCCACGAACTCAATGATCGCCAGCGCGAAGTACGCGTCGAGACGTGCCTTGCACTGCTCAACAGACACACAAATGAAGGAATTTTGAACCGCATTGTTACCTGCGATGAAAAATGGATTCTGTTTGATAACCGCAAGCGCTCAGCAAGTTGGTTGGATCCTGGTTCAGCACCTAAACAATGCCCTAAACGAAAACTTACCCCTAGAGAAGTGATGGTCACTGTTTGGTGGTCTAGCGCCGGTGTGATTCATCACAGCTTCTTACCAAACGGGGTGAGCATTACTTCAGATGTGTATTTTGAAGAACTGAACACAATGATGGAGAAGCTGGCACATCTCCTACCAGCATTGGTCAATCACTCGTCTCCGCTGCTCCTGCACGACAACGCGCGACCTCATACTGCACAGCAGACGGTCTCCAAGTTGCAAGAACTGGGGTTGGAAGCTCTCCGTCATCCGCCCTACTCACCAGACCTTGCGCCTACAGACTACTACTTTTTCCAGAATTTGGATAACTTCTTGGCGGGAAAAAAATTCAATACCCGAGAGGCAGTACAAAATGCCTTTGAAGAATTTGTTGCCTCCCGTCCAGCTGATTTCTTTAAGAAGGGCATCAATAAACTGCCACTGCGTTGGCAAAGATGCATTGATTGCATGGGTGATTACTTCGATTAATACAAATAAAAAATGCATGAAAAAAATTCGTTTAAATTTTTTCATACAAAACGGCAATTTCATAGGTAAAGACCTATTATATAAAAAAATAAATTATTTTATTAATGTTATTGATTATGTAAATGAGCTTTGTTAAATTTTGGTGTAATAAAAAGCATTGTTATTCTATCCTCAGATTATAGAAGAAAGCAGATAGACCGCGCGGAACACTGAGAGTGAGGCCAAAAAAGCGAATACAAATTCAAAAACGAATTCAATCTCTAGTCAAATGTACATACTTATGTATAACTGTTCTCTGCATTTTTCTGAGACAATAAATAATTTTTGTTTCAGAGTATTTCTACTTAAGTACATTTGACTCGAGATTGAATTCGTTTTTTAATTTGTATTCGCTTTTTTTTGCCTCTCTCTCAGTGTTCCGCGCGGTCTAGCTGCCTTTCTTCTATAATCTGAGATTCTATCCATCTAAGATTCTAAGCGAAATAATTTTCAAATTTTAGTAGTTTTTATATTTTTTAGTATGGCATTTGCCGTGGCACGCAATCCGCAGCTCCATTCGTGCGAGTTCGTCGCTTTCGTCCGTCAGGGACTTTGTGCGACGTAAACGGGTGTGTGCGAAAGTATGAAGTGAAATCGTACATAAAAGTGTGTGAGATGTTAAGTGTTAGTTTTTATTGTGCGTAAAAAACAAAAATGAGTGCAAACGGATAAGCCTGTTTTCTTTTTAGATCCCAATAACATTGTACGCATCGGTACACGTAACATTTCGTATGAACGGTTTCAAAATGGCTGTGTTTTGAAGGACCCTTTGTCCGCTTTCGTGTGCTTCTTTCAGCATGATAGTGGGATCGTACTGTCAGAAAATTATCTTAGAGAGGTGAGGAAGGCTCTTGCTAAGTTTTAGTGGTTCTTGTGTAGAAACGCGGAGTGGAAAATTACTGGTTCCCGCCGCAGAACGGTGTCGGTTGATTGCTTTCTATGCGAGCGATACCCACGAAACGATCGCTAGCAACGTGTGAGTTTCTAATAACCTTTTTATTTTCTCGTTTGTGTGCTGATAAAGCTGGTGGAGGTATGCGGGCTGGCTTCAACGCAAGTTTATAATTAGTTTGGTGTTGATTTTCGTGCCGTGAAACTCGAGGTTTGTCGGTACGAGGTAAACATATGACACGACTAAAAATAAACTGTTTCCATTTATACATGTCTTATTGGAATACTTTTTGTGGCAGTCACGTGTTGATGAATGAGAAACTTATCATGGTGTTATCATGTGAAAAGTATTTGATAACATTTGGTGTGTGCATGATAACAGGGTGCAAAAGACTACATAAATACAGTCGGTATATTAGTTGTGTACAAACTAACTGGCCAGTGGCTTATCAAAGTTTGTAATTAATAAGTCTACAGTTTATTATTAAAAACTGGTGTACATATTTCAAACAAAAAATGTGTTTCTGCCTGTATTTGTGTTTTTTTCATCTCTCAACATGAAACCAATAAGAAAATACCATTATTTTTTATCTATAATAAAATTACCTATATTTAAAGTAATACACAATTTATTTCACAATTTAATGTTAGTCACATTGAAATGGCTTTTTAAATGCATATTCAATAATAATTGGCTATCCATAATGGCCATTTTTGTTGTTTACAGTTATCATGGATGATGATAAGAAAAAGATCATTAAATCGATTATACATTGCTTACCATGACATGGCATTCAGAATTACAACTAAGTAATACATTTTTAATTTAAATAGCTACCTATGTCAGTTTTAATCTTGTGCACTAATTATTTTAAAAGATGATAGCTGGCATGGAAACTGCTATTTACAAGTTCACCCCTTCGTATTCTGAAATGTGAATCCACGTAAGACACAATGGCTTGTTAATTGTGTCTAATTACAGCATTTGACGTGTTAAATATCTTATTACAAAAATTTATAGACTGGGGTATTTAAGCATATAGTTACTAAAGTCAGCCTATAAAAGATGTATCATCGAATGATCATTGACAATTAATTTGTCTACAATCTTTGTTCCATAATATTCTATCAATGTGTGGCCTCAAAAAATAATAACAGCCGCACGGGTCGATCAATCAGGTTATGTCACGCTTGCCGGGGTTGGTCTGTGGACAGGTGACCATGTTTACTCACAGGGACTCCTCCGTGCCTCGGGAAGCATGTTAAGGCATTGGTCCCAGCTGTCATTTGTGGATCTTTGACAGTTGTTACAGGTTATCAGAAGCCTGTAAGTCTTACTGGGTAATATTGGTATTGTATTACGCAGTTACTGCATTGTGGAGGTCAGATAGGCAGTTGTTCCATGTAAAATACGTGCATCCGGTTAGACTGGGAGCTGACCCCAACATAGTTGAGAAAAGGCAAGGCAGATTGATTGG
This sequence comes from Cosmia pyralina, assembly GCA_946251885.1. Taxonomy (NCBI): domain Eukaryota; kingdom Metazoa; phylum Arthropoda; class Insecta; order Lepidoptera; family Noctuidae; genus Cosmia; species Cosmia pyralina. Next base: position 13,627,271 of record OX276342.1, on the reverse strand, counting down.
ATACTTAATTGTAATACATGCTGATACTGTTTTACGGTACACAAATTGTAGACAATTAAATGATTTTATGTTGATTTATCATTGTTTTGAGGCTGACTTAAGACTAGAAAATAAATTTTAATATTCAGATTTCCTCAAACAAAGTTGACTGAGCTCCCCTTAGCTCCAAGTAAGGATTGAAGCATCAGGATATTGTATATTATAGCATTTAAAAGCACTAAGCCACACTTACACTTTAATTTCCTGTTTCCTTTTAATCAAGTAATTCCGAATTCCCTATTAGCTGAACGGACGACCATACAAACTGGTGTTTTCTATGTACAAATGCTGAATTTAGCTGATTAAGTGTAGTAAGTCCCTTTCGAACCATGCTTGGACAAAAAACGGCTAGGTTGTCTGGGTTTGGACCAAACGAGCGACTGCTCATTCTATGACTACTTTAGCAAACTCGTGTTAACAGAAATTGAGCATTCTTTTGATGTTCTATAGATACGATCCTAAAATATCAAGAAAAGAGTGCTTTTAGATACTCTTGCTCTGGTTCTATGTTAGTTTTTTTTCTAAATCCAAATAACCTAGACGTTTTTTGTGTGTATGTGTGTGTTTGTATGTATCAGACATACAGTTGTAACTTCTAAGCAAAGGTCACGCCGCTCAAATCCTCGTCGGGTATCGTGAAATGTCGCAGCACCGTTACGTAGTCGACTATTGTCGGCAGAAAACCGAAACGCATAACGGCAACCAGTCATTGTTTGTTGCGCGCACGCACGCACCGAGGCTGAGGATGAAAACTAGATACTTTTCGTTCTAGGCAGATTATAATTTAATTTTGTGCTGGTACTTGTGAAGATACAGGAAAAGAAGGTATCCATAAAGCTTCTCTCCTGTTAAAATATCTTATTTTGGACATCTCTCAAGGTGTTGATTTTTGTTTCAAGAAACAATAATGATAAAGATAAGATTACGATTTTATCTCCACAGCGCGCATCAGTTTGCGCACATCGCAATTGTTTTTTGGCTCCAAACAGGCGCGATGCGACTCCGGTAGAACAATTTTATTTAAGTTTTCATAGAATTTGTTCCACCAGAGTCGCGTCGCGCCGTGTCGTCACGACAGTCTGCACGAGCCTTTAGTTTTTATAATTTACAGCTCTGCCTTTTGACACTCGTAGCGTATTTTTCGATTCTTGTTAAAAATATGAATCAACAACGTCAACCTTCTATCACTGATTGCACTGGACGAGAAACTAGTAGTATATAGGTATCCTTCACCAGACGACATTTTAACAGATTTGATATGCGTATCGATTTTAAAAGCTAGTTTGGAATATAAATGAATTGCATAATCTTAAGTTTGATTCTTATGATAGTAAAACTGATTACCTACGTAACCAACAAGAGCATGATGAGTAGTACGATTTTTATCAGCTAAGACTGATGAAGTGATGACTGTTGTAAAAATTCTTTATATAAAAAACAAAACCGGCCAAGTGCGTGTCAGACTTCGCACATTTAGGGTTCCTATCAAATCAGATATATCAATATATAATTGGTATTTGTTAGTAAAATATGGGTGACCATCTTTACATACCGAGACTCCTCCGTGCCTCGGAAAGCACGTTAAGCCGTTGGTCCCGGCTGTCATTCGTGGATCTTTGACAGTCGTTACGGGTAGTCAGAAGCCCGAAAGTCTGACAATCAGTCTTACCAAGGGGTATCGTATTACCCAGTTAATGGGTTGTGGAGGTCAGATAGGCAGTCGCTCCATGTAAAATAATGGTATTCAGCTGCATCCGGTTAGACTGGAAGCCGACCCCAACATAGTTGGGAAAAGGCTAGGCAGATTGTTAGTAAAATATACGTAATAATAAACATTATCACTAAATTTCAAGTTCATAGGTCAATGGGGAAAATTCTTCGAAACAAAATTTTGTAAAAAAAAAGTTGACTTTGGTGGCTTCTCATTCCTGTTTTCCAATATTTTTTAAAACAAAAAATACAGTATTTAGCTACAAAACGAGTTCTAAACCGAGGAGGTAAAAAAAAAATAATTAAAAGCCCCCCCTTAAAAGCATTTAAAAATTTATTTTGACAATTGGTATGGCTTTGGGTCAACAAGATGCTTACTGTGAAAATTTGAAGACTGTAGCTCCAACCGCTTGACATTAAATCCTGTGTGACAGACGACGGACAGACGGACACGTGAGTGACAGCAATAGGGCTCTGTTTGGACCTTTCGGGTGCGGAACCCTAATAACATACCGACATGATTGAACTATAAACGTAAAGAAAGCGCTCTAATTATTTGTAAGCTGAAAGAAGAAGTGAACTGATTAATCCAATAACATCAAATAACTTTGCAATGCAGATATGGAGGAATAAAATCTGTTTTTTATTCCTCCATAATAAATAATTATTCATCATTCTCCTGCCCTTATCCCAATCTATTTGGGGTCGGCGCAACATGTCCTTTTTTTCCATACTTCTCTATTATTCGTCATCTCGGTAGTGACCCCCTTTCTAGCCATGTCATCTTTCACACAATCCATCCATCGTTTCTTTGGTCTTCCCCTACCCTTATAGCCATCAACATTCATACCCAAAACTTTCCTTACGACATTTTCCTCACTCCTCCGCATCACATGCCCATACCATGACAGCCGATTTCCGCACAGCTTTTCAGTCACCGGTGCCACTTTTAGACTTCCTCTTATGTACTCATTTCTAATATATAATAAATAATTATTATACATGTATAAAGTACCACGATTTAACATTGGCACAGGATACATAATAAAAGAGAAGATCCACTCCGCAACATTTAAATAAATAGCGACTCTTGCTAAGACACAGTAAAGTGCAATTCAGCTCGCACACCGTTAATTACCTACAGTTATATGATTCACCTGGCAGTTGCCTCTCTATTGCGTAACTCTTATTACCTTCTGATTGGTTAGGGTTGTCTTCTTTTACGACGCGGCGCGTGAGTGAGTATCGAACTAACGTGGGAGTCGGCCGGCGCGCGGCAGCCCACATTGAATTAGCCCGACAAGTCGATCCCGCTGCGTACTTGTAGCTTCATACCTAAAATACGGAGTGCGCCTGGCTTGACATTGGCAATAGCCAGACAATACGTTAGTCAATTTTAATTTTCAAAATCCAGTTTTTTTTTTGGCCACTTCGTGCAATCGTGACGAACGAACGAAACTTTGAGTACCTATCTCGAATTATTGAAATACCTACATCGAGACAGCCACGTAAAAATTGAAAACACTGATTGTTCCTCCCATTACGAAATAGGGTTGGTTTCTCAGATAAATACTCAACTAATATTGATTCGACAGAATTATATCGAAAAGCTTCCTAATCTCAATGTTCAGTTCTCTTGAAAAAGTAAATTCCTATTGAGGAACCTGGTATAAATACACATATAACATCACGCTTTGTGTCCTCGAAGGGTTAGGCAAAAGTGTACCTGTAGTAGGTACCTACTTATGTTTCAGTCCCATGTAATAGGGGGCGACCCTATTGCCTTCAACTGCGCACTAATCCAGACTCCGTGCTGCTATAAATGTCACACTATTATGCCAATTTTGACACCAAATGTCTACTGCATTGGTAATTAAAGTTTCATTTCACAGACTGAAACCCCAAACCTATTTATTCCTCAACCCATGACATAAAGACAAAACAATCTTTCCTTGTGAGTGTGTTGAACTGGTGTCAGATACAGAGGTGAATGCCTGGCAAAGTGGCAACTGCATATCGAGTTGCGCCAATAGTTCATGTTCCAAGCGATACGTAGCTTCTTAGGCCTTGTGCACAAGGCAACAGTGCTAGATACGATGCTAACGTCATCTATAGCTAACGTGGGTTAGTAAGAGCCTGATAAGTTCAGTTCTTGTCTTCTGTATCTGTCACCAGACCATACTCTGGTTGGTGATTATTTAAGAAGCAAGTAAGCTGGTAAAGTTATTTATAACCGTATCTGCGATACCCATTGACATCGAAACAGTTGCACATTTCTTTACGAATAATGCAATGGGCAGCGAAAATTCCGCCACAATGTCTGAAGTCCCGCACGGACCACATTGTTACTGTTCAACGCGGGTAGGACCTGGATGAGGCTGTCACAGGATGTGGGGATTGGCACAAGAAAAGAGAGGACTATGCTCAGCTGTGGGTGAAGTCGGGTTGTATGTACTCTTTATTATGTACAATTGTACACCATGTACAGGTGTCCCAGAATAATGTACACAAACTTAAGGATGTTGTACAGACCATCAAACTGAACAACTTTTTCTCGGGGACCAACATCGTAATCGTAAAAAAAAAAAACAGTCGTCCCTTACAAAATTTCAATACATACTTGACCAAATGTATGGGACGACTGTTTTTTTTTACGATTACGATGTTGGTCCCCGGGAAAAAGTTGTTCAGTTTGATGGTCTGTACCACATCTTTAAGTTTGTGCACACCCTCGGACACCTGTATATTATGAAAGAGAAATGGATGGATGGATGAATGCAAGGGTCTCGTCTGAATACACCTTTATCTCTTGGTAATATCATGTATATTTACTATCTTTCAAGAACTTCGTTGCTCCACTTAGCAACTTCGTTTCGTGTTACAATAATCCAGTTGTTTTTGCCAACATTGAAAAAGTCTACTGCGTAACCCGCTGTCGTAAACGCAGTTATTATTTGGCACTTCTTAGCAAATATATTCAGGTGTTCTTCCTCCATTTTGTAATTGACGTAATTTTACAGCTAGCTAGCTTGCAAACACGAAAAATACCAATTTTTATTTTAATAATGGTGTTACAGGCTCACCGATTTCAACACCTTTACAATTTTCGAATGATTTATGTATGTAACTTATTTTTAAATAAACATCGTTGCTTTTATTAAAAATGCATGAATACATGGTGTACGTACTTAGATTATTTAAATACGCAATAACTAATTGATCCTATCTTGGATGATAATACTTAATTGTCTATTGCATTCATTTAATAAAACGGGTCCTTTAAAAAATACATCTAAAATATTTTACGGGTCGGGTCGGGTCTTCCTGTCTCTCATACGCTCGGTCCAAGATAGTTATTATGACCACATTCGTAATTTCAAAATGATTGGTACAAAATTGCAAACATAAGATTTGTTAAAACGCCAATATCAACTTAACAAAGTAAATGCGTAAATTGTGATAGCTATTACGCACGTGCAAATATATAATACTAGCTGCGCCTCGCGGTTTCACACGCGTAGACCGGGACAAAAAGTAGCCTATGTGTTAATCCACGGTATAAGCTATCTTTATACCAAATTTCATCCAAATCGGTCCAGCCGTTTCAGCGTGAAGAAGTAACACACACACAAACTTTCGCCTTTATAATATTAGTGTGATAAAATGCTAGTATACCTACTAATATAATATAAACGTAGTATTATGATTATTATGATACCGTTATATATGTATCTTCCCTTCGGCTACAAGATAATGAAAGAAAAACAGAGCATAGATAACTAACACGACTAAGTACAAAGATATCCCAATTTATGATTCTTAGTACTAGTTTTTAGTATTGTATCTCCTTTCTCCCCATAATAAACCGATGAAAAAATAGGAGGATGTTCTCAATTCGACACGTATATTTTTTTTTTCCCTCCAAAGGTTGTTTGTAAAAGGTCGCTTTTAGCGATAAGATCGCCCATTATGTCACCATAATGTAAAATTTCAACATTTGTATTGTAATTTTTATGGTGTGCATATTATTAGAGTATTCTATATGTCTATGCTTATTATTGCGTTGTCGTGACAGCATCATTATTCTTTCATCTTAGAAAATATATGAAATCCCTTTTTTGCGTTACATATATCACGTTCAGTATAATAGACACAAAGATCGTAAAAGCGAGCACTTACGAGTAAGTTTTCAAGTCGATAATGATCCCTTATTATTCTTTATGTCGTACATGTCATTTGTACGTCACGTATTCTACATAAAACTTACGATTACTATATTTACGATATTATACATTGTTGTAATTACTAAAATCACAACAAATTTGGGTGAGCTCATTTTCTACAGCTGTCTTCAGATGACCGTAAATTATGGGTCTTATTCGTATCACCATAGGACCGTGTATTGTCTTGTAATCTTAACATCACTAAATAAACAGAGGAAAAATACGTTTCTTATTACCTCCTGGTCCTGGGTACATGTTCTCTGCATATCCTCACGTAACAATGGGCTATTATGGTGCACTAAGCCGGATTAAATCAAATATAAAAACGTATTGCGCTGCTATTAATGCATCAGTGGTTGATTTGTTCAAATACCTATGGTCTAAGCCCATAATTCAGGACACGTCAGGATAAACGTGTTTAACAGCTAGTGCTATTAGAGACCGACTTTCTGTTTACTGCAGCTAATCGCGAACTTATGGGATCATTATCTTAAAAGCCAGCTACGTGGACATACGTACAAACGTAGTAACGACTTGTTCATTCCTATTTAAGAGTCCAATTTACCATTTGTAACATGTCCGGCCGTTTCACCCACGCTGCCTTTAGAAAGTCGATGGGAGCCGCGATAAATACTTAGGTTTCGGCGCCGGCGGTTCTCGCATTGTTCTCCGACCACAATAGGATTATAGGATACGACCATAAAGCTATTTTCACTTCCGCACGACGAGGATTTGGTGTGGCGATTATAGATATGCGGCTAAACCGTTTATAACTCCCCGAAATATAGCGGGTTTAACTGCAGAAAACGTATTGTCCGTTGTGATGTAGCGTTTCGCCATCCAATTTTATAGAAAAACGGCAATTTTGTAAGCGTTGCTGACTGATCCAATACGGTGCAGAAAAAATAAGACTAAATTGAGTCGGCGCGGGTACTGGGCAATTAAAAAAAATACACAGATTATTGCGCTATTGAATTTTGTACTCAATTTGAGAGTGAATTGTGAAAGGATGCCCTTAGAATAATTATTATGGAAATTTCACGATTGTAGATTTGGAAGTTTTTAGCTTTGTCTGTCACGCTAAGTATTTATCCTTTCGGCCACTAGCGCGATTTTTCTTTAATAATAACCATAATTATGTCATCACACATCACACACACACACACACACACACACACACACATCCACACATCCACACATCAGAAGAACACAACATCACAAGTCACATCAAGTTACATCTGAAGTCTGATCTGAAGTATCTTGTTTTGACCTGATGAAAAGTTCTCAGTTGTCTAAAAATAATGAGATAAATTTTCTTTTGCCTTTTTCTTTCTGAGAACAAAATAGTAAGTTGCATGATGCCGTCAATGGAAAGAATCACGAAAATCCAACGATTTCGAGAGACTAATGGTAGAAAGATGTAACTAAATCGAAATCTTCGCAAACGTAGTCAAAGAGATCAGCAATTTTCTCCTCAATATCAAACTTTAAACGCTCTCGTAACGAGTTTCTAAGGAACATGTTTAATTAACAAACGCTAAATCTGTTTTGCTTCGTGTCCGCTTATAGCTCGACCAGCTAGCCAATGCCCGTGTGAATCTAGACCGGATCACCATCTAGCATCCCTACGATCATTTATTTGAATAAAATATGTCAAATTTTCCGTACCTAACCAAATCCAACGCCCAAGTTCAACGCCCCAAATTTCTGGCATGTCATTGTCTTCAACTATTATTAGTGGTCAGAAATAATACGGAAACTCCTCGTTGTAAAAGATAATACCAGACATTGCTGGATACTTAGGGAAACCTTGTAGTATGAAATTTTATTATAATAAGCGGATTTCATGTTCAGTCTCGGCGGCTCAACTCTGTCGCGCTCGCGACTGTTCAAGGAGAATCGGATTTCATTTAAATCTAGATTGTTTTGCTACACTTGTATTTCTTTCGCCTTTCCTAATAATATTTTTTTTTATTTATTAAAACTTAATGCACAAGTAAAAAAAAAAAACCGTACAAAGGACTTAATGCCTGAGGCATTTTCTACCAGTCCACCTTAGAGAGAAAACATGGTAGGTGCAACATTAGGGATAGATGATACGAAAGTAACTATAAAATACAAGAATAAATACATAGATACATCCTACATACATACCCCCATATACATATAAACAGAATAAACTTTGCAAGGAGAAATAACGATCGGTAGAGGAGAAAATGAATCCAGCAACTGTTTCTGCCAACTTCTTAAGCCGTGTCTCGTGCACGTGTTTTTTCGAAACATTACACAAAAACATCGAATGGCAATACACATTTTGTGTATGCAGACCCAATGTTTGAGCTGCATGAAAAACATTCCCCGCGCGGGGTGTAGGGGGGGAAGGGTTTGTTTCATTTTCAACTGCCTCGCGCATCGCGCACATCTGTTGTCAAACTGATAGCACGTCTTCCTCGTCAGCACTCATTACGACATCTACACAAAATGTCATCTACTGACATCTACACAAAATAAAAATATTTGAATACGCAGGAGACAGCTTGTGTATGAAAACAAATGTTTATGTGTATTGTTTCGCAAAAAGACGCGCAGGAGACACGGCTTTACGTATATGCTCACGTGTCTTCACTTTAAAAGACAACCGATTGGTTGCCGTCCTGATGTTCAGAGGGAGTGCGTTCCAAAGAAAGAATAATATGTTTATCTTTATCTTTTAGCACAAATTAATATCATAATAGAAGTTACTCGTATTGTCAACTAAGTTAATGGCCATCCTAGAACAGATGTTATCATTGTTACACTTAATGTCGCCATCTTAAGTATCATATTTAGGAAAAGCTCCTCAAATTGTTAATGAATGTGCCTTCTTCGTGTTAGCGTCGTCGGTATCCAAGCCGAGGCCTTTACGGGTCGGCTTCACGGAACGGAGACATGCTTCACGGTAATGGTGGCTCTTAGCAAATGAAAACTCGATTTTTACGACGCTTTCTGTGAAATTACTTGGCTGTAAAAGCCGAAAAATATTAAAATTGCGCCGGTGCCGGTGTCTCGGGTGGCGTCTTTAATTTCTGGTCGCTTGACTTTTAATATTGAGGTTTCATTATCAGAATTTAATACATGCTTTTTGGGGCAGTCTTTGTTGTATTATACAATAATGTCGTGTCAGGTCTAACAATGGTGTCAATAAACCTTTAATTATCAGTTTTTCTGTGTCTTTTTCCTGTGTATAACGAATGTTATCATTGTTGGTAGGGAATGCATGTCATGTACCCGGAGCCGGCGTCGCAATACCACAGCAGTCAGCCCCCGTGCCCGCAGCCCGAATACCGACCGGCAGCATCGCCGGCCTTTCAGCAGCCAGCCAAGAAACGCCGCGTACTGAGCCCCACACAATCGCAACAACATAACGGAATACCACACGCACAGCTTGACAACAGCGGCTACAAGGTGAGAACTGATACACGAACAAGACAATAAATTAACTGTTTATGATGACTGGAACAGAAGACTTGTTATGGGCGTTATAATAAGACTATAATAGTTTATAGTTTATATTTAATCGCTGTGAAATTACTCCAAAGCTGGTGTTGGCAGCTATACCAGCGAATACCTCAGGCAGGTTATGAAACATTAAAATTATCAAAAACCAATAAAATTATCAAAATACGTCACTTGGTTAAATGACTAACAAATCTTTATAATGTCTATCCACTTTATAATTACCTAACTGCAGAGTTGTTAAAATGTTGTCCTTTTAATTGAACAAATGACAAATTGATTCAAACTTCATCAACTGGAATACCATATTCTTATTTGTATTTTTAAATAATCCACCATCTTTTATCTAGAGAAAAACATTATTCTTGTTACGATTTTAAGTTTGTATTGTCTAGGATTGTGTGGAGTAAAATATTGTTGCTGCATTTACATTCTTTAACTCGGCTATAACTCAACATGTCTTTGGCAGTCTCTTTGTCTTGGGGAAAATGTGAGAACATAATGTGACGGGAAAGTAAAGAATTAACACTTTCTACACTACTCAGACGACTTCGATTCACGGAAAATTCCACATATTGTAAATACACGACTCATATATTGCGAAGAAAAGGTTACTGGAGTATTTCAACATTTAATATCCATGTAATAACATCAAACCAGTACCTACTCACAGTCACCTCTACCACTTAAATAAACAACTGGTTTTATCGATAGAGGATAACGTTGCTTTACTTAATGTTTCCGATTTAATTCAATATGTAATCTGCGTATCTAAAAAGCTAGTTTCTTTTAAGCAAACTCAAGCTAGGTAAAGGTATATCTCCACTTGCTTAAAGCCCAGCCATTTTTCACTCAGAACAGCCGGAAACCGCCTGAATCCTTCGTAGGAAAAACTTTTGCAAAAAAACAAACAACCGACTTACAAAAAAATAGTACGAAGTGAAAAATAACTTTAATTTCGGAAGTCGGTGTCTTTGGATCTGTATTTTAGTTTTTTGCCACCGACATCCGAAGTTAGTTATTTTTCACTTTGTAGTATTTTTTTTTGGAAGTCGGTTGTTTTTTTTTTTTGTAAAAGTTTTTTATTTTTCACTTTTTAGTGGGTCAGTTTGTAATTTATGTTAGTTACAATTGCCTAATGTCAACTGCTCATTACCTTTTACAAAATAGTGCTTTTCCCGATATAGGGAGTTAATTGTCGAGGAGTTTTCCTAGTAAGGATGGTGAAATCACCGTCAGCTCCACTTCACCATATGAATTGTGACGAGCATAAATTGCTTAGCAACCATATTAAAGTACTTAATCGTATCGCAACCCGTACGTATTATTGAGTAGTTCCGATGGCCATCTGTGGTCTTCCTCATCAGTTCCACTTCACCAAATGGTGCTTTCCGGGAGCAAATGCACGAGTTTCTATAAAAAATACCCAAATCGCTATAGGTGTGCCTATAATATTTGAAGAGTTCCTTCGATTTCTCCAGGATCCCATCATCAGATTCTGACTTGGTGACAATGGGACCACTTCGAGAGCACATCCTTTCAAAAAATATATATTTTCAAAATCGGTCCACAATTGACGGAGAAATCGGTGTACATACATAAAAAAAATATGTTATGTACGCGACGAATTGAGAACCTCTTCATTTTTGTTTTTTCAAAAGTCTGTTAAAAATCCTATCTGCCCTAATATTCAGATTATTGTTCCACTTAACGAATCGACATTTCGGCCTCATCGATTGAGTTCATAGCACGAATACATGAATAGATAGCGTATCTTATATTCTATACGCCTTTGTCGAATATGATATCAAAATTGATACAAGAACGCGAATGTCACATCAAGGAGTCATGTGTAGTTAATTTTGCGTGACGCAGAGACCGACCATCTGATGAATATGTAATCGCGTCAACACTCGCTCTACAAAGGAGGGTGCGGAGGCGAACCATACGTATTTTCATGTAAATTGATGGCTATAACGATCGTGTATTGGAATCACTGCCTTATTTACTTTATTATCGTTTATTTTAAAGCGTTTGCTTACCTTTTGTGAGGGAATTGTATTACTTACACGTTGACTTTTTGACTAGACGAAATCCTATCCTAAAACTGTACTCAAGTGTTTCATACTTTTACTTCAAGCAGTTCCAGAACTTTTTCTGCTCATCGGTTTTCATGAAAATAATTTCCCAGGAGAAATTCGCCATATGTGCTCCAACTCGCTGGACTTTATTAAATGAACGATAGAAGCCTTATTCGTCTTGCACACGCACAAGTTTCGGTCGATAAGTGACCTTCATTAATAAAGGTTTAACTATTTCTTTAATAAAACCGAATCCGATGATGATAATTATCTAAAGGCGAAGGCTATCTTTGGCATATTCTGACTGGTTTGCGTATTGTCATATCGCCTCGTACACATGGCTTTAATGACCCATTCTTCGGGGAAAACAATTCCCGTTTATATCGCGGTGCTGTTATTTTAAAACAAACCCCTTTTGCGAACTTCACAGTATGCAATGGCACATCTGTCGCGAGATGGTCTTTTTTACCGTTAATCAACATCTGGGGCACTTTTGAAAGTATCGCCCGGCATACGGCTCGCTAAACGACTCAACCGAAATTGGTCTGCAGTCCTTTATTGTGACTAAATATTGGCTTTCGTCTTGAGGAGTACTCCCTCAGAATTTTTTTGTAACTTCTTTTGTTGTCCTGAATTGTAAATAACCCCCTAAAGATATGTGAAAGTTTAAAGAATATGCATTACGAAAACTTCAGTGCCGTTGTTGTTAAGTATATAAAATCGCGCACTTACGAAACTCGGTGCAAATTGTCGTTCTCAATTTGCTGCAAAAGCCAAATAGCTTTTGTTTAGCCAATGCATCTTTGTTTGCGACCCGAATCTCATTTCATTCTGTCATGTGATCAAGTCGCTTGCGTTTAGCGTGTTGCTAAACAATGAGTTCCCAACCGCGCTTATTACCAACTAGAGTTCACTGAAGATACTCGAATGACAATTTGTTACCGAATTGTCTTCCTCGCCAAATGCAGTTATTGATTACATCTAGTCTATTTACGAGTAGCTAATCAACCAATTGTCATGAATAAGGAAAGCTCACGACTGAATACTGTGGAAGGGTCTCGTGTGGATGCTGGAAAGCAAAACAAACTCCACAAAATCATCATCATTATCCAGCCCTTTTCCCAATTTATTTGGGATCGGCGCAACATGTCTGTTTCTTCCATACTTCTTCCATAATATACGTGCAAAATGTAGTGTAAAATAGTATTAGTTTGTTAATAAAGGTGATTTAATTAATATTAATACGTAACTTAGTTTTGTGTTTGAACTGAAACAGTGCCTGTATTCCGATGTGAAAAATAATAGAAACGTTTGCGTAAGCGGCGGACACGTGGACGGGAGGCAAGCCTCGTGATGGCTCAACGTGAGCCGGTGGCCGCGGGAATATACACAATGAAGTAGGACTTACTAGAGAGGAAATGTCACATTGGAACTCGTGCTTTTCAAGAATTAATTTTCGACCAACGAATTTAACGAGTTAAGGAAAAACAGTCGGAAACACATTGGTAGAAAAGTTTATTACTTGATTTTACCACTGTAGGTTAGTTACTATTATTAACCGACGATAAAAAAGGAGGAGGTTCTCAATTCGACAAGTATGTATATTATATATATATTTTTTTTATGTCCACTCATAACTTTTTACAGAATCGTCCGATTTGAAAAAAAAATGTTTTATTCGAGAGGGTATATGTCGAAGTTGGTCCCATATAAAATGTATTAACTTTGCTTGGGTAGTTATTGAGTTAGCTTCAATAATACGTTTTTTTTTCTCACTTTTTATATGGATGATGTTCTAAGTGGTATTACAATTTTTGCGGGGTACCACAACTAAAAAGTGAAAAATAAATCTTTTATAAAAACCGACTTCCAAAATTCAGTTATTTCGGAATTCGGTGGCATAAAACGTAAAATACATTTAACCAGGCACCGACTTCCGAAAATAAAGTTATTTTTCACTTTTTAGTGTTGTTTTTGGAAGTCGGTTGTATTTTTTTGTAAAAAAGTTTTTACGAGTTGAATTACTTGCGATTGAAGATGCCTATGTCTAGCAGTGGATTGTTATAGGCTGATGATGATGTTAGTAACCTATGAATGATGTTATGAACCTACACAAATGTTTGCTATTTTACTTGGGATCAGTGCTTGAATGGCGCAGTACCTACTATTCTATTTAACCACTTCTTTTAAAAGAAGCAGTCATGTTTTGTCAAAAACACTTAGCACGAAGTGAAATCTAGTTCAAAATTATTTTACATATCAAAAATTTCGTGAACAACAATTTAATTAGAACTAAAGCTATCCATCCGATAAAGGACTTTACGCCGCGAGTGTTTAGGTGTATTTTGGTGTGTATCAACGAGTGACGCAATAGTGTTTGTTTACGTGGAGCAAAGTGGCTACGTGCATTTAGCGAGCGGCTTGTACGACGTTGCCAAGTCGTGCTTGTGCCAAATTTGGCATCGCGATGATGGTTACCTACCGAGGCCCGCAACGGCATGACCACTTTTTGTGAAGAATTGAGGCACAGCACCAAATCTTGTTTGTGATCTATCAACTCAACTGAACAGCCGCCTGGAGAGATTGCCAAGATAAACTGAATACTGTTATGTTATTGATAGATCTCTGATTCTTTGCCCAGTTGTTCTAATGACGGTACGATCTTATGCTCTTAACTCCTTGATGCTATTTTAGGTCTTTATCAATGCAAGCATTTGCTTTTGCAGTGCTCTCTGCAGTCGTCAACGTGAATAAATAAATGGGTCCGACAATTGAATGTCACGATTATCTTATTGTTGAAGCGACGTTGCCACTTCGCAGAACTCTCGTGGCGATTTTGCGGATGGCTGCGTTGTAAAAAAAAGATTCGCATCTCTTGCTCTTGCGCATTGGTTTTCACGAAGGTGGGAAAATGACAGAGAATGGCAAGTCCCGGATGTTGCGGCAGACTCCGACAATCTTGTATTATTCTGCTCGCGTTTCCTGTTTATATTGGAAAATCAAAGCAGACAAGTACACTTATTGTATTCATTTGTAATTACTGCAAATACTTATTCCACGTTGACGCATGCACATTACCAGTTCGTTGAATTAAGTGCTTAATAAAGGCGTTTCTTCTACGAATGAGCTATTTCCTCAATTAAATTATTGATAGATGAAGACATTTGACGACAATAACGTCGTCAACATAAACTCTTTATCAGTGGATGTGTGAACGGTCGCTTACATTTACAATGTACACCAGCCGAAGGAACATCATACGCCTTGACATCATTTGCAAATCCAACGCGAAGGATCGCTTGTTTTTGTTCACAAGTCGCCGTTGCATCGTGTTTGTGCAATGAAGATTTCGTGATGTGATGTGATGGGCGAATTGGCACCGACGGACCATACAGGTCAGTAACCCGCGATGCCGCTCTCCCCGCGTCCCGCACGTTACGTAACACCCGCGCTGTTGCCACACCGACGACGACATTGCCAAAGTCAATAGCTCCATGCCGATCATTTGCACCTGGTAATCTTGTCTTATCAAAAGCCACTTTGCCCATTTCGGTCGTCCAGACCGGTTTATCTACAAAATTGTTTTGCATAAAAGAAACTGTTCTGATATAATTTTAAGCAGCACTGGAAGTCTGCAAAGTTTTCGTGTTTTGCCATGCGATCAGTAAATCCACAAAAAACGGCCGACCTTTATGTCACTTCGATTAGTCAGTGTCACAAACTTTCACCTCCATGCACCGTAGGATATTGTATCTCCGGGTCAGAAACGTCAACTTTCACGGTCATTACTGATACAGCTTTTGTGCTTGTTCGTGCGACCCCGTCAAATGAAAACCATCAATTTGCCCAGTGCACTATAAAAGCAAGACATGATCTAATGTTCGCATGTTAGTGCCCATTCCCAAGGTAGATGCATCGACACCGACCCGGCTCCGTTTCCATCGATGTCAATCGATACATTCACGACTGGCTTCGAAGTGTGTCGTTGCGAATGTCCTACCTATCGACTAATATGACTGAGTTGTTGTACACCGTGTGCCCGCAATCGGTGCTTATGGGGCACTGATTTATAGTCATACTCATCGTCACCATTGTTCCAAGCTACATGGAGGTACCAATCATATCGCACACAGACGTGATATGAAATGAAGCCCTTGGCAAATAGACACAACCTACGCTCTGTGTATAATTGTACTTTTTAACCGAAGTTCTAGGTTGTCATTCAGCATAACGAACGATCAAATAAACTAGAACAACAATTATAAATAATACAATAATAAACAAGGCGAGTATTTGTCGTGCTTGAGCGATCTTCAGTACCTACCGATTGTAGCTAGTTAAAAAGCTCCAAACGTCCGTTTTCATAAAACGTCTTAATTATAATGAAAATTCAAGTAACATTCCACTAATGTACGTCTAATTAAATATGGCGCAAAAAATGATCTTACATTAATTATGATCTCATTGCGTTTGTTCACATGAAAACATTTAATTCTACTGCGCAGTGTTCAGAGTCGTGTGCGCAGGGTTGCGGTTGGAAAATCTATAGAGCAAATCTCATAATCTCGACTTCTTGGGACGATGATAATATCGTCGAGAGGCACACAAACTAATGTCACCAACAACATCTACAAAAGATCCTAGGGCCGGAGACAAACTAAACTGCAGTGCTGAAGGTCAAATCTTATCTACGTACAATTATTGAATATTAAATTTTCCGACTGTACTGACTAGTTCATAGCACTAGACATTTCGATGTTACATTGTAAATATCATTGACAAACGAGATAATAAAATGGCTTGACTACATCCGTTAGCATTAACGTAGGTACTCTCACAATCGCAAGGTTTAGAAAACGTTGCAGTTTTCTAAAAATATATTCTTTACGAGCCATTATTGCGCTTAAGTGCAGTATTGAGTCGTAAAGAATTTACATTTGAATACACCACTAAAATTAACACTTTCAATTCAAATTTGATTAGCTAAGACGAAGTGATAAAATTTAAACACTTAAAGCTATTTGAAATTAAAGTTGGTTCATCAGAGAGACAGCTTGGCTGGCACAGACATGAATATAATATTACACTTCTGGACACATCTATTGGCCCACCTTAGAGTTTAGGTTTCGATGGCCCCTACCGAAATATGATTGCTAGATTGAACAAAAACTGTTGATGCAGTTTTAAACCTGATACATTTTACCATCTTTTTCGATCGTATTGTTTTAAATTTGAATTCAGAATACCATACGACATGGAGCTACGCCTAACAAGTCGGATATGCGCCTTGTTAAAGGCAATTGATTTTTGAATAAAAAAACATGTTTTATCAAATAAAGGTTTAATTTAATAACGCGTGTTGCCTCCATGGGCATCTACCACAGCTCTCATACGATTAGGCATAGAGTTTATCAACCGCTCTATGAAATTTTGAGGGATCATCTCCCATTCCTCTTCTATGGCAGTTTTCAACTCCTGCATCGTCTGAGCAACTGGCTGACGAGCCCTAACACGTCTTTTTAGCTCGTCCCACATGTGCTCAATGGGGTTCATGTCTGGGCTTCTGGCTGGCCAGTCCATAACTGTGATGTTCACATCCCGAAGATATTCCCTGACGATGCCGGCCGCATGGGCTCTTGCATTATCATGCATAAAAAGGAAATTTGGGCCCACATAGTCCGTGTATGGTATCACGTGAGGTTCTAAGCACTCACGAATGTACCTTTCAGCATTTAATGTTGGCAGCCGTGGTCCTGTAACAACCTCAAGTTGAGTTTTGCCGCTCGCGGATATACCGCCCCAGACAGTCCATGAGCCACCGCCATAAGCAACCCTCTCTTCAAAGCAGCATTGTGCGAAACGCTCTCCCTTACGTCGGTAGACCTTCTTCCTTCCATCATTGCCATGTAACACAATTTTAGACTCATCAGAAAAGAGTACACGGCTTCAATCTTGCTGTGTCCAATTTAAATGACTGCGTGTGAAATGAAGGCGCGCTGTTCGGTGGGCTCGCGTTAGTTTGGGGCCATTAGCTGGCTTGTGTGGTACCATATCGCGTTCTTTTAACCTTCTCCGAACAGTTCGAGCGCTCACAGATACTCCGTGGAAGTCGCGAAGTTGGTTTTGTATCTCAATGGAGGTAAGGTGACGATTTCTCAAGCTGGTCGTCACGATGAATCGATCCTGCCTTTCAGTTGTGACCCGAGATCGT
The DNA here is from genome assembly GCA_946251885.1 of Cosmia pyralina. Classification (NCBI taxonomy): domain Eukaryota; kingdom Metazoa; phylum Arthropoda; class Insecta; order Lepidoptera; family Noctuidae; genus Cosmia; species Cosmia pyralina. The sequence goes on along the minus strand of OX276342.1, from coordinate 13,609,512 downwards.
GGCCTTCCTTGGCGACGAACAAAGCCGCCAGTCTCTAGGTACCTCCGATAAACATTTCGGACCGCAGATCGACTTAAATTAAGTTGAGCACTCACGTTTCTTTGGCTGTGTCCGGCCTGAATAAGTGCCACAGCTTGGGCGGCGACTTCAGGTGAAGAATCCATAGATTATTGATAGAACCTCACCTTAATGTTAAGAATAAGTAATGTTTGTTGCAAAACCAAAGATATCAATCACTTTTTCAAGAATTAAATCCAAGTAAACCAATAAAACCAAGTTTTCTTAGTATTCGATTGTTTGATATCAACAAACAGGCTCCAAATTGTCTTTTGTTTCTTTAAATTCTGTGTTCGAAATTCAAAAAAAAGACTTGAATGAAATTGTGAATGTGCCAGGTTCAAAACTGCATAAAAACTTTTTGCTCGACCTAATATAAAATTTTAGCTAGGACCAAACGATACTGAAAATACAAGGTGGGCCAAAAGATGTGTCCAGAAGTGTATATGGTTAAGTGACGTTTTTCATTAATTCCACTACATCGGATAGTGTCATTTTATCTGACATATTGTTTACTCCTTCATCGTGTATATAATGTGGATCGTTTGTTCCATTTGGTTGGTATTTGATTTCTTGAATATCAACTTCATTATTGCATTTATTTTTACTGCTTGTTGAAACGGCAACCATTTTGGTATGTCCCCCGATACCAAGTCTGTTTGTAAATGGCTTTATTAAGAAACTAAGTACTTGCAACACTTTTATGTGCACAGCATCCGATGTTTGTTTAGAGTTTAGGCGATAACCACAGTTTCGAGCTGCTTCTATTCTAAACACATTCCATGTGTTTGATATTTAGAGGTGACCAGAGGATTTTACGATCGCACGTAATGGCCGTTTGCAGTAAAATCAGATTTGATCTGTCCAGTATTTTCCTAATTTGTTTCTCGGCATAATTTTCGGACATCAAAGGTCCACGAAATATTTTGATCTCTCTTTGTGCATTAACTCATAAGTCACCTGCTAGAAATGGCCGTTTAAATACTGTCACTGAAAGCTAAGGCACTTCCCATCAAGAACGGAGCAAACGTTCACATGCCTGATACAAGATACAACATAAGTGCAAGTTCTGATCGCCGTTACGGGATGTTTTGACGTCCATGCACTCGACTCTCGTGAGATAATGTATAAACATCCAGCCAGCGACGCTGTTATCCTGTTATGTTATTAATTAATTGTTGTATTAAATGTTTATTAAGCATCAGTCAAGTATTCATTAAGCCTGTATCTAGAATGTTTACTGAAGCTGTGATCTTAACATTGTTTGACGATGTGTCCTGTTAATGCTTTATTATGGCTGGCCGTAAACACAATTTGATCAACAGAATATCCAATATTCTTAGAACCTTTCGAATTGAAACCAGAACAAACTAATGAGGCGACCAAATTAAAACCAATCTAAATTGCTATTAGATTCTTTAGGTTCTAGAAAATAAAACTGTACGCTCTCAAACGAATTAGGATAAATGGCAAAATATAGCGCATTACAGTAGGATTTGTATGTAGATCTAATCGAAGTATTTTCCGGTGAATTTCCATTTATTTTAGGCGCTGTTATCACCATAATATACCCCGACGATCATGCCTATCTCTATCTATCTATCTGATATAGTGTTCGGCTGGAAAATGGAAGTCTTGAAATAAATAAAGCGTTACGAATACAGCTGCGGTTGTGTTTTCAGAAACTTCATTTTGAAATAGTCGCATTAAAAGGTTGCGCTGGAATTATCGACTAAGCGGTGTCTGCTTTGCTTTTTTCTTATTAACATCTCTTGAATTTAATAGCATAACAGTAGACTACAGCTACTGAATTGCAATGGTTTCTTATCCTTATCAACAAAGGAATCGAAATGGCGTGGTGCGGATTCTAACCGAGTGTGGTATAGTCATTGCAGACATACAAAACATACTCTTAACAAGATATGACAAAGAATAGGACTTACATTATGCCGGTTATTTTATCGTCTTTATGCGTTTCCTTAGGGTGTTGATAGGAGAAATTGCAGCCAGTTAAACAGTCGTTGGTTATAAATTGACGATGTGCGCTCTTTCCATTGATGGCTTCGTATGTCACATGGCTACAATGATGCTATTGGTTGCGTACATTGTTACCAGGGCTGTCAATAACGAGTAAAGAAGTTAGTTTTCTTTGAAGATTCAAAATGATTACATTTTCATCCAGCCATAATACGTAGAACGTGTGTCCGAAGCCTCCATATAATATGGAGATGTTCAGTTATGGAATAATTAGATGCAAGAGACGGATAATCAAGTGTTCTGTCGCAATACCATTTGACTTGGTAAAGAAATGACACAGTAAGCCGACGTCTGCACGGACGTAACAATATCGCGCACTGGATTTTCATCTCTCGTTGTTGAGCCGAGCATTGAGAATCCAACTTAACAACAACAGAGTGCATTGTAGCGCGTCGAAAAAACACATTGTTGGATTTTCAACTCTCGGCGCTAAGCGGAGCGTTGAAAATCTAGTGCGCGAAACAAACTCGCCGCGATATTTTTACGTCCGTGCGAACGTCGACTTACTGCGATAGCATGAGTTACAGTTTTAGGCATTACTCCCTGCAAAGTTGGCGTTGCCGCTTCATTTTTAGCTTGGCAACCCTATCTCCTCACAACATAGCATTGTTTCGATGTATGTCGACTGTCACATCTGTATGGGACCGTTTGTCGTTCATTTGTATGCTGTTGATAGACAACGCTGTGTTATCTATTGTGTAAATGTGGACCGTAATGTCAATAACAATATACGAGAAGGTTCCATGTGTGAGTACACCACAGTTGTTGTGTGGAGAAAGTTTTTTTTTTAAACTAAATTGGGCACAGTTGTAGACTTGTAGGCAGTTTTCTAGTAAACTGGAACAGTAATTAAAAATACTCTTAGAAAAAAAAATTGATCTGAACCATCAAATACAGTACGAGTGTCGAGTACGATATGTCTTCTTTACTGTAAATGCGCCAGTACTCAGTAGGAATGTGATATTATGATATTGAGACGGCGGATTCTCCTGCAAAACATTATTACGGCAACAAACGCTGACCGTTCGCTAAAGCAGTCCTAAGAATCGAGATTCCATGAAACTAGACTATGAGCTAGAAATGTTTTAGTGTTTCCTTAGTGTTAATTAAGATTCATTATCAACCTCCATCATCACTGGGTTTGTTCAATTACTGCTGAATATAGGTATCTCCTCTCGTGCTCTGTGTCTCTGTTCACAACTTCTAAAAATCTAGATTGATCACCGACCAACTCAAGTGTTTGATCACCTAAAAACAGGTGATCTGGACTAATGACTTACTGAACTTACTGTAGTCTGTTGTAATACTTTTTCGCTTATCGTCTTTTCTCAAGAGCACTACTGCGACAAGACTTGTGTCGATTTCATACAATATTTGTACGGGTTTTGTACCCTTGGGTAAATAATGTCACTGTAGTATACCTCCCTGCAGCTTTGGCCTCCCACCGCCCTCATAAAACCTTAATTAATTCGACGGCTCTTTAGTTTTACTGGTCGTAAAAAGCGAATTTCTCTTTACTTACAAAGCCATTTTCTTACATAAACTATGCGAAGTTTCTTTTTAAATAGGTACGTACTCTTTTTTTTTTTTCATTCTCCAAGTAATTGAATTGTAATTGTTTCTCTGTTGTTTCTGAATCAATAAGTATTTTTTTTTTTTAAATTTCAACTTTTTATAACTGTTAAGTTACGGTTTTCAATTTGCTTTGTTCTTGCCTACAACTTTTATCAGTTTCTCAACTTCAATGTTTTTCGGATTCTGAAAGGTCAAGTCAAATACTCATCAAACAAAGCATAATAATATACCCGTTTAATATTAGTCTGAGTTGCTACTGTAATGTAAGCCGTACTTAATATAAAGTCTCATCATTTATTTAAATTGCTGCATTAATATTCATGACAACATTTTACAAACAAAATGAAATCGAAGTGAGATTTACATCTCCATAGTAGATCGGGGCCTAAGGCTGCTTTTTCACCAGAGATCTGCTATGCTGCGAGGATGTGAAAGCTAAGCTACGAAACTATGCTAAGCTGTGTAGCGGAGAGAGTAAGGTGTGCTATGAAGAAGCGCCGCCGCGAGGTAGCCGTGCGAGGAAGATGCATATCCCATTCATAGCACGCATCCTTCCCTAAAAAAACATAGCTTATTTGAACCCGTTTCCACCAGTGCTATGCTATGTGGACCAATGAATATGATTGGTGGATATCAAACGCAACCATAGCAACGTAGCATAGCACATCTCTGGTGGAAAAGCACCCTTAGCATCAATAACGTCGCAGAACGATCTGAATTCAAATAAGGTGCTTATTAGAGACAATTTCTATCTGTATTGTGGCGGTTGTTAGATGACGCATGTCGACGACGCGACAATGCAGCCGGAGTGCATTGCACTCTAGTCCGCGAGTATTTGCCTATTTGCACACTCCTAAGATAACAATTGACGTTGGCGTCAACCATTGTTCCTCAAACGTATGCCTGTTTAACTCGACCAGCACGAAATTTAACGAAAATTACATAACACCATTGTTCCGTGGTTCGAGCTAACTTTCACCAAACACATTTGCTCTAAAAACTTTTTGCCAATGCGTCGATTAAATCGTGTAGAACATCGTTTAATGTTAAACGCTACAATTTATCAACAGTCGTTTAATAACGTTTCTTGCTACCCGAGTAATAAAGTTGAAATTCGTTTGTTAATGACTATGTTGGAGTAAAAGTCAGTGATCGATGTTTCCTACACTGTCACATCGTGGGAGCGATAACATCGATACGTACCAGTTTAGATCTCGCTCGCAACTAGTCCATTGTAACCAGTTGCGCGAGCGCAGAATTAAAATGTTTAATGAAGGAGGCTTAAGGAAAATCAATATCAGACGGGTGTTTCCTTACGTTACTAGGCCAGAACAAAACTGAGCCAAGAATCCTTGCGTTGAAATGACCGTTTCATATTTTGATCACTCTTCCCTAAGTTTGTGGAATGATTAATAATTCAAGACCCATTCGAAGCCTCAGTTGTCATTGCGACCTTAGTATTTTCCTCCTTTAAGGCCTGAAATTAGGGATGCATCGATACGCCTTTTTGCCGATACGATACCGATACTCTTACGTAAATATCGGCGATACCGATACTGATGCCGATACGCTTATTGAATTTAAATGAAGGTAAAATAAAATAAAACACAAGTTGGCTTAATTTTTTAAAATTAATATAACAAAGTACAGACTTAGAATGAGATTATATATTGTTTAAAAACAAAGTATTCTCAAGTTTTAGTAGGCGATTTCTCAAGTCTGTTTGAATGAGACCTGCGGTGGAAAATAAGGATGATGACAAAATTTTTTTTTGACCGTCATTTATATTATTAAAAAATATTGGACACGTATCTTTTCTTTTTTTACATAATCAAAAGATTACGGCGATACATTGAGTTAAAATATGGCATGACGTCACGCCTAGCTAGATTTTATACGTAGAAGTGACGTAGCGAGCCGGACCCCCAACTTTAATGCGTGTTATGTAATTTTTTATTAAAAAAAAAAAAATACGTGTCTAATATTTTGTTATTATCTGACTGACGAACTAAATATAATTTCTTTTTTTTTTTACCCAGGCATCATCCCTATTGTCTCTCAAATGCGACGGAACTTATTTGGAATACTAAAGTATTTCTGCGCCATTTTTTTCAAGTTTGGGCATAAGACGTCATTGTTCGTGCCTCGTTTGCAAAGAAAAAGACGAAACAACACGCGCGTTTATATTACGTTTTTGAAGCGCGAAATTTAAAAAGTATCGTTGTACCGGCAATAAAAATACCGCCGATGTCGATATATCGGCATTGGTACAGGATGCACCCCTACCTGAAATGTTTAATGTCAACATAGAAAGCGATCAGGCATGGTTCTGTTTCTTGATAAAGTGTATTGCGGATATTCAAAATGTGTAGCTTTAAGTCGTTGAACTGGAGGTCAGTTAATTACAGTAATCTGAGGTCATACGTGTGATTGGCGTTTTCATAAGTAATTGATTTTGTCGGCTTCAGTTTTTTACGAGTGTTGGTTTATGTGTGTGTTTACCCATGGAAAGCAACAGTTTTCCGAATCGTAAACTAACTTGATTACCTACTTTGAATTAAGTAAACCAGTTGCAAAAAGTTTTCATTAGAGGAGCACCCGAATTTGCGTCACACATTTTAAATCACAATCTTTCAGATTTTGAAGGAAATTCATAATCGACTTCTCAAACGTCAGACGTAGTGCGCACAAGTGTGCACAAGATGAAACTTTATAATGTATATAAAGATGTCTATCCTAGATATATAAATGTAAAATACCGTCACCCAATGGCGAACGCGGGCTTGAAGTAGTTGTGAACCCGTGTGTGAACCTATGGGGTTCGGTTGACATTCGAGCGCACATTGACATGAACCTATGGGGTTCATAAGTATTTAAATGGCGTTTGGCGGGTTAAATGTGTTTGAAAAATTCGTCTGCTGACAACGTAAATAACGCAATGAATATTGTTAAATTGTCAAAATGAATAATAAATAGCATTTGGGTTGTGAGTGTTACGCAATTAGGTACCAGGGCCCTATACTTCAAATTACAATTTACAATTTTGTAACACGCACTAAGACTTTTAAAATGCAAGCGCGTGTACCACAAAAGTATGCCAAACAATTGTAATGGAAAACCTTTCAAATATAAATTGAAGTCACAAGTCATTTGTTCTACAATTTAACAATTTTTTAGAATTTATTGTAGACTTGTAAAGTTTTGTGGTATAGGGGCGAGGTATCTATGATTGTCTTTTTCCAATTTTTAACCGACTTCAAAAAAGGAGGTTCTGTTTTCGACCCGTATGTATGTGTGTATGTTTGTTTGTCCGCCCGCGATTTTCTCAAAAACTTATGAATCAATTTTGATGATTTTTCACTATCGTAATCTACATACTTTCAGGAAGATTTTAGTATGTTATACATTAGGTAATTATTCTTATGTACGAAGTTATATGCATAAATGTACTGTATCTCCGCCATTTCTAGGCGGATTTTGTGTTGACTCTTCTTTTCGTTCGTCTTGGGCTCATGTAGTTGTCCTAATTGTATATTTAACTGAAAATGGAAAAATAAATTTACTTTAAAAAAAAAGTAAAAACCGACTTCAAAAAAAATCTTAACACCTCCTGAAGTCGGCGTCTTCCATTCATCAATGCACCTTAGCTTCACACCAACTTCAGAAGCTGTTTGAAGTTTTTTTTTTTAAATTATTTTATTCGTTTTAGGTTTTGAAGTCGGTTTTTCTTTTTTTTTAAGTAATTTTTCAATATAACCAGTGTATCAATTTTGTAAGCATAAAATTATAATATTTTCCATCATATACGTTCTGCCTTGTATGCAAGACGTAGATACTTTCGCATTACTGTCCTGGCTACATTAATACCTATGCATTGGGCGAATTTCATCCACTACCAATGCTGCTAAATACCTACTCGCGAATTTACTGTATTAGCATACCAAGTAGATTGAGTAAGGCTTTATTTTAATTTTAGTGTTAATAAAATGAAACAATTCTCACCTTCTGTTCACAAGGTCGAAGACTTGAATTTTCATGAAGTTGGACGGCCGACCTTGGAGGAAAATTTCTATTGTAAATTCTTCTTATTACTTCGTAATGTTGGCAACTCCAACAAACTAATTTCTTTTGTCTGTAATTGTTTCCTGTTTCCTTATGTCAAACCTAATGTCATTCGGTTGAGTCGGCAATAAAGATCCCCCCCATTCACGTATCGCCAAAGGCTGCCTTTTATTTCTGCTTCCGCACCATCGATTACCTATGCAAGAACCAGCCCTGCTGCAATACTCCAACACGTAAAATATGTTACAATTACAATAGTCCAAAAAAATGGAAAATGAAGATCCAAAACGCCATTTTGCCATGAACCCAAAAATAAATAATTGTTGACAATGAATAGTTTAATCAACATAGGTACTTATTTTTCGATTTTCTTCTTGTTCTGTAACTTGTTTACAGTTCACCACAAACACTGCCAATAGATTGTACAAACACATCTATGATTCCAATGCTACAGCCACTTTGTAATCGAGTTGCGTTCGAGTTCCAACAGTGATGGCCAGTGACCGTTCCTATTTTCTGAGTTCGTCGGCCGGCTCAAGGCTCACAAATGTATTATTTCATAGCAAGACTTCTCATGCTATGTTTTGAATGCACCATTAGGAAAACGTTGGCTTTATTCCATACACAAAACGAATAAACGATCTTGAAATAAATTATCATTGAAATGGCTATGCCAAAATTATTTTTGATGATTTTTCAAATACGTAATTTTATCTAATCTCTACAGGGTGGCGATTTATTCACCTGCATCCGTCAAGGGGGTGATTCTTTCTACCTGTCATACTGAACAACTTTCGCTATGAAACTCATATCTGATTCGTTAAAACGAAAAATTATTTGAATACTTAGCCGACGTTCGCATGGATGTAAAAATATCGCGGCGGGATTTTATCGCGCACTGGATTTTCAACTCTCGGTGTTGAACCGAGCTAGCAGAGCGTTGAAAATCCAGTGCGCGAAAAAAAATCGCCGCGATGTTTTAACGTCCGTGCGAACGTCGGCTTACATGCATCCAAATGGTCTGTCTACTGATGTATAGGAATTTGTTCTTTTTTTTTCCGAGATAATATGAGTTTCAAAGCGATAGTTGTTTAGTACGACGAATGTTATGACGGGTAGAATAACCCCCTTGACGGATGTAGCACCCTAATTGCGTAACAAACCACCAAACGGAATCTGAATCATTTTGAGGCAAATTGTTAATCCATTGCTTAATATGTTCGAAAAATTTGTCTGCTCGACAACATAAATAACGCAATGAATGTTGTTGAACTGTCAAAATGAAACTAATTCCGACTGATAGTAGGGTGCTGGAGACTAAATCGCCAACCTGTATTGTACCTATAGTCTGACTCTGAAATATGAATTTCATTTCAATCTGTGTATGTTATTATGATAATCTCTTGAATATAATTTGTGAGTCTTCAGTTCCTACATAGACATTTAAGGCTCCTACAAAACAGGCGCGACACGCGATATAATCGCGCGCGATACAAAGGCACGGCTCGTCGCGCGACGCGGTGCCTTTGTGTTGCTCTCGATTATATCGCGTGTCGCGTCTGTTTGTAGGAGCCTTTAATTGTGTTCCTAAGAATAGTTTTTATCAAACACATTATAATCAAATTTGTTTTGGTGTTGTTTGGTATCCTTCAACATCATTATTTAGTTTATAAACTACGCAACACGCGACTGGGGGCAATGTTCAAGTTAAGGTATGCACGGCTACAGATCAAGCTATTCATTTCTAGTATAAGCTGACCTCCCATTGTATAGGATTTCCTTACAATAAGAGGTCAGTGTAAACTGGAAATGTATAGCTTGATGTGTAGCCGTGTGTACAATTTAATGTTGTGTAGTAAAGAGTTTCATGCGTTTATTAGCAAAAAGAACGAAGGCCTGGCAAAAGCATGGACAGTGTGATCAGTCCTGGCAAGGGAAAATTGCCAAGAGGGTTAAAATAAGAGATAGGAGATCTCCAATCGGAGCCGAAAGATCTTGGACTAGCCGGTAACAGCCACTTTGTCTCCCGACTCTTTGTATTGAAGAGAATTGAAGGCTTTTTCGTCCTTTGGATTGCTTACTTTGGTTCTCCGTGTGTGCCAAATGCAGTATGAAACTCATATCTGCCATACCTACTCGTATATGCTTACAGAATTCCACCTTTGTATTCGTCACTCCGTCTAACTTGATATCAGTTTTCAGTTTCTATAAAGTTTCCAATATGCTTTTGAGTGCTCAATGCAGTATGAAACTCATATCTGCCGTTCCTATATGCCTTCAGAATCCCACTTTTATAAGATATATCCATACATGTCTTAGTAACAACCAAAATATGATCCTTAATCATAATAGTGTAAGAAAATTCCACCTATGTATCGTCATTCCGTCGAACTTGATATTATATATTTTCGATTTCTGAAATGTTTCCAATATTGATAACATTCTTAACGCGTCTGGAACTCAACCCAACCCGAACAAAATTTTATATGAACAGTGTCTCGAAAACTGATACTTGGGTTTTACTTTCACCACCTTTCAATGTTCTAAAAATTCAAGACAGACATAAAAATAACTCGCCTTTACTAATCAATAGAAAAAAAGGACTATTCGAAAGAAGATTCGCTTAGAAACTTTTACTTGTAGCAAGAACATTCAGACAATGTGAATAAGTAATACATTTCGCATCCTGAAACGATTGCCGAATAAGCGAATAAGTTTTGTGTTATCTAACTGTGTCTAGATTGTTAGCATCGGTAGTTAGCCTTTAATGGCTAACAACGGAGGACAGGCCAGCTCGTGTGTGCTCTTCGAAGTGAATCATTGAATTAGTTAGGGTTTATTGGATTTGTCTCACCTCAAGACATGCCCTGACGACGGACGTAGGATTAAGATCAGCGTGTTTAGATATATTTATGTATTGGCAGAAGGTCAACCGAAATATTTCGTACTGGCATAATAGAATACAGGCTTTCTCTATCATTTTACATTTGTTAAGTGCAAGGATTCTCAGTTTCACTCCATTGTTATGGAATGGTCAAACGAAGATTTCGAGGATTTCAAAACGTTGTTATCGATAAACCACGTCGTTCATGTTCTTGAAGGCATTTTTAAGTGTTGCAAACTTATTGAGTGCAAGGACGTGACCAACAGAAATTAGCATTAGTAGCAAAATGTTTTTTTTTTTATGAATTTACGATGCAAATTGCTAACCCCATCAAATGCCATTACCGGACAGAATATCACGTTGGAAAGTTTAACATTTTCTTTGCTTACTACAGTTTCTGTTCTTACTTCATTCGCTATATTAGAAATGAACATTTCATTCAAGTTTACGTTGTTTGATAAATATAAACTCAATTCTATAATTAAAGTTCTGACATGTTGACTGTTGGTGTTAATGCTTAATGTGTCCCACCTCATATTTTTCACCAAAGGGTATGTTACAAAAGCGTCTACCATTATTTATTCATATCTAAATCGACATGTTTATTTTGTTACAGGTAAACAAAGCAGCGTTTACGAATATTTTTAGCTTTGAATAAGGTTTGTAAACAATACCGAAATATTGTGTTCTCAACGTAATTAAACTTGATGATGATCATTATTATAAATAAGGCCTCGCCACTCTGTCTTGTAACACGAGGTCACCACTCTGCTTAGTTCCTTTTGGAAAGTTGCGCAAGCATATTTGGTTTCATTGCTACGCTCTACCTAGAAATATCTCGATACTAAATCTAGAGCTAACTTGACCAAATATATTTGGCATCCCACTGGTAGAATTTAAGGCAGGTTTTTATTAGTATAATAATTTATAGCTAATAAATTATTAGCAACTTTATGGCTGTATATGATCCAATCTTCAAATAACATGATTCTAATCTCAGCATTGTTTTCGTCTTTATAATGAAATATGTTAATGTTATTGTTATATATACAGTTCAAAAGATAATAATTTGTGAATCCATAAAGGTCTGTTACTATAATATTTGTTTTATGTTTAGTGCTTGAATTGACTCGTTGTACTGAATTATTATCAGTGACTTTCATTTCCCAATCGTTAGACTCGTAATTTTCCTTTTCATTAGGATGTTGTTTTTCCCAATTTTCTTTTTCTCCTATTAGTATTACTGCTTCTTTACTGCTAACATTTTCCTCTTCATATTAAGCCGTAATGTCTACGTCAATTCTTTGGTTTTTAAACCATGCCGTCGGTTTCTCAACGAAGCCTTTGTGAGCCGTGGGAGAATACGCCATGTGCTACAATAATGCTTTTTCGTTTTTTTAAGCAAACATGAAGCAGGAGTGCCAAGATAAAACACGAACGCTGATTCAGTGAGAACTCTGGCTAATCTATTAATCACTGCTTGAGATTTAATAATGTCACATTTTAGAAAACCTATTTCTGATGTTTCGTCTAGTACTGTTTTTTCTTTTTCCTTGCTGTAATCTCAATGAAATTGTAAATCTTCAAGTTTATTATGAGTAGATAAAGACCCAGATCTAAGACGTAGTTGATTCAAAAGATTTTATTTTTAATACCACGTGTTGCAAGAATTTTGGTGGTTTTAAATCAGTATAGTTTTGTATACTTTACTACCATGTTCCTGGCATTGACGTCAAACTTTAATCGTTGAGCTGAAATCGCTATCTCCAATCAAATATACTACGTTGCAGTGTAGTGCAATTTTAGTAGTGTCTCTATTATTAACAATAAAATTCTTTGTTCAATTTACTAGCCGCGTAATGACGTGGACCACCTTGGTTTTGTTGCCAATCTTCCGCATTCTATCGCTTTTGGCTAAACATACACATTTTAGTTTCACTAAATCACGATATTTAGTCGGTTCTGTCGTTATAGAAGCTTTATTCGGGCGTTGACACCCGAATGGCCGGGAGACGAAGTAAGTTACTTTGTGTTTTGTATCAGCACTATACAGTCTCTCTACTTTTAATACTATAAAGACTGGCTTCTCCATCCCAGACTAAGAATTTATTTCCCAGCTCAAACGTCTGGCCGCCCACGCCTTGTTTTTTTTCTAATGATCAATGTTGTTTGGTAAAGACTTAAAAACATCTCTGATTTTTACGATGTAGGTAATCATTTTTAACCGACTTCAAAAAAAGGAGGCTTCTCAATTCTACCGTATGTATATATTTTTTCTATGTATGTTCGCGGATAACTTCGTCGTTTATGAACCGATTTGATGATTCTTTTTTTTATGTTTGTTATTTAGTTAATCTAATTATAGGTCAATCAGATTACCGCTGTCCCAAATTACTTCTGGTTAGTTCGTATACATTATATGCCAGCCATTACAATTATCTATCAATAATGTATCTGGCTATTACAAGCAAGATAAACAAACCAAACGACACACCAATTACGAAGTTGGACAAAATTATCCATGTCGGAGAAAATATACTCCTCGACAACATGTTTTACCGTCATCATTTCACTGAAAATTGCGTTCATTTCCAAGTCTTGGTTGTGAGTAGGGTTGGGGTGGGGCGTGACGTCAGACCTCCCGGCAGGGCCACCCCTGGCCCCTAAAAATAGACGCCTGAGCCCGGGAGTCGGTTCAATGGAGGCTCGTGGGAGAGGCCTCACGCCCTCAACAACCGTATAGAATGAGCACCACACATAGATACAGGCCTATTACTTTAACACATAATATACGCGTCTTTAATATTAAACTCCGAATTTCTTTTAACAACACCATTTTAGTTTTATTACTTCTGAAAACTTTGTCCATTCAATATGGCAGCGAAAACATACAGCGTACGGTTTCTCAGACACGTTCGAACAAAGCATTTCGGGAGCTTTCCTATTTTATTTTATTCATAGTTCTGAGATGTGCTCCGAGTTCTGCACGCGAACTTGTGAAGATAAATGATGGGTGAGGATTACACAGGGAAAAATTTATGGTATGATTTCCATTCGGATGAATACCTCTATATTCCTAGTTTTATCTTAAACGTGGCTGATCTGAAACGATATACTCTGGGAGGCAAAATGAAAAAGTAGACTACACAATATTGTGATATTTGTGATTCATCGATTCGCCTATTTATTTCTGCAAATAGATTCCATGTATGTCGAATAATTTTATTCATACTCGTATCACGCAATGCCACCCCGTCACTGAGCTAAATAAAAATAGAACTTCAGGAGAGCGGCTCAACGGGCAGGAATCCAATAGGATTGCTAGTTACGTTACTGTGAACATTATAATACAGGTGTTAGGTTAAACGAGGGACATAACTTTAACGGAGTGTAATGGAACTAACCCTGAAATATGAAAAAAAAAAAAATCAGCTGCCTGAAATAGTACATTTTGATAGCGTAGGTTTTGCACTTTGTAGAGAACAGCTGATTTTCTTTTTCATATTTCAGGGTTAGTTCCAAGGTAAAAGTTGTTCATTTTCATGAGTAGGTAACACTCCGTTATAAAGTATGTCCCTCATTTAACCTAACCAGGACCCAGGAAATGAGGATACCAGGGATTTCACGAAATCCCTAGGGATACCACGAAATCACGGTAGATGTCGAATGTTCTTGTTTATTACGTCTTCTCGCTAAAAATGTTTAGTGATATTTTATGACATTTTTCAATTATTTTCTTTTATACAATCCTTGTGCTGACAATTACAAACACAACAAAAAAGAACTACTTAGCCAAATAGGTGCATCCGTTCTGAAGTGATAAGCGCATCACTTCAGAACGGTTGCACCTATTTGGCTAATTTTGAAATACAGTCGGCAATTGATTTTTATTTATATAGAATTAAAATTTCAATCAACTATATATTCTGCCGATGATATTTTACCTTTTTCTATGTGAATTCATTCACAACAAAAATATACAAGTACGCCAAGCAGGTACGAGTTGGAGCGAGATTAATGCATGGCTCGAATCTTTTTCTCAAGTGAAACGACTAAACACTGATATTATATTAGCATTTTGTCTTATGACTAAACATTTTTAGTAAGAAGACGTAATAAACACGAATATTCGACATTTACCGTGAAAACCCTGGTATCGTCATTTCCCTGCGACATATTTAAGTATATATCTCGACGACTTTGTGGTTTTTCTACTTTTTGTTGCGTGGTTAGTTAAGGATAATATTTTAAATTTTCAATAACTACAAGTATACAATTTGGTTTTCCCACATAATTCAAGGCCGCTTCTTGTCAGCAGTACTACGCGGATTTTTTTTAAAATAAATATTGTATGAGTAAAACCCTAAACTCGTTGACAATTTTATAGTATGTTTCAAATATATTCAAAATTGAAGATCAACAAAAACACGTTCGCCTGAAACAAAGAAAAAAACACATTTTCATTAGGCGAGGTCTCAGAATAACTGAGAGGGGGATTATCGTATTACTGGGGACAGCTCGGGTCTACATCAGCATATTTCCGAGCCTCGTGCCCCGGGGATCCGCAACCCCAGAGACTCATTATTGCTGCTATTTTCTAGGAACAATGAAAAAGTCCGGGTGACTTGCATGTAGCCACCCCTGGAATATTACAGTTGCTTTGCATTTGAAAATATTCCCAGAAATAAAGCAGTGGAGCAAAAATATGGACTTCTTTTGTTTTGCCTCAGAACAGCTCCAGCGCATGGGGGATTTTTCGTTATTCCGTTCATAATGCATATAAAAGCTTTAGCAAAACTATAGCGAGCGCGAATTCCGAGTTCTTAATTATGCAACATTTTCTTGTACACACAATATTGTAATGAATGATTTAATGGTCATAGAACAGATTCATAATTCTTCCAGAGCAGAAAATATTGCCGCACTCCATTCGGCCCGAGACAGTACCGACGAGGTACATAGTCATAAATCAAAGAATTTCCATATGTCATACTCGGTACCGGTCCGAACACCTGTCCTCATCTTGTTTTATGTCCTTTTTCAAACGCTCTTGGATTATGTATGAGAATATTGTCTCCACACAGACGCATCATGAATGTATCGGAGAATTTTGTCTCGATTTTGCAATTGGAGATATTGAAACCAATGTAAAGTACATTTTGTAAAGTTGAGGCATTGAGGCAAAGGTAAAACCTGATTGTGCGGCCTCGTCTAGATACTTATTGTGTAACATTTCGTGCTTCCGTTTCCAAATGAAACGTCGCCTACTTCTCCGTTGGAGGACGCCGGTGGTTGCTACAGTTCAATAAATTCTATATTGCTTGGAGTCTTGCTACCTTCAATTATCTTTTTCGTGTCTACAAAACTTTGTATTCCAGCATTATCTCATGCAAATCCAGGAGCAAATAGTTTATGTACTTAAATCGTTAAGTTTTCGTTTTTTGTTCTGGCTCGCGTCCAAACACATTTTGATTAAAATCGCAACAAAAAAGAGTAGTTTCAATGTCATATTCATTGTATATTATTACGACTTGTCTTTTTGTTGATTCACATGAACGTTGGTCTGACACCTAACTATTAAAGGTACAATATGTGGTTGTTCTGATTGAAGCACCTTGTAAACGAATCATTAACATATTCAAATTAATTAGGTACGATATTGAACGGTTCTATTCAACTGTTTTTTCATTATTATGTATGCTTGCAAATGCACTCATACACCGCACATAATAAACAAACAGTCTTATCGCTTAGGTATCTGTGGTCCGATACTCCTGACTGATAATATATTTGATAACATTATCTAACCGCAAGTGTTGTGTGTGGGTTATTAAACACCACCCTCAGTATATGTTGTATAAACTCTATGGTATTTTCCAGTTCAATGGGGGCTCGAAACCGAACTAAATATAGAGTTGCTCAATCGATCACCGAGGCGAGATTACAGGGCTGTTTGTTTCTTGGTTGGGCGAGTCGAGTCGATGTTGCTACCTAAACATTAGCGAGGCACGTGTAAATTTCTTTATGTACAAGATGTTGGTGTGAGTGCGTGCTCATTGAGCGGTGTGGTATCGACGCAGCCGCTCGACGAGGGTCGGGAGGCGGAGGGTTCGGTGCGACCGACCTTGGCCGTGACTCTCGGCTCACCCCGGGAATAGCCCCGCACCAGTCCAAATTGATTTTCGAATTTCTCCTGGTATTCTCCTTTGAAGTGTTCTGAAATATGTACGACGCTTTTATCGATAAGTTTGCGGTTCACACGACGCCGACGACTGAAACGTTCGTCATGCGTTGGTGTCAACTTTGGTAGGGTATATAATTTATCTAACTGTGGCTAAGCTTCGTTTTGTTCTGCTGTAATTGTCCTTAGTTTACTTTCTAAACAATTCCGTGACTTTTAAGACCTCTCGTGGGCGGTGGATCGTATGTTCAAGTTTAATCTTTCAGTACCTACTATTCGGAGTAGTCGTAAAACATTCAGAATTACTAACAGAACTTACTATATTTTGTATTGAGTTAGTGACCATTTCTTTACACAATTTATTTTATGTGTTTTTTATATCCGTTTTGTACAGTAATAGGTTCATGCTGAAATTTCTTTTGTGTATTTTCATTTTTCTTTTCATAATTTAATATTTTGCTTAGAGCCTACGTCTGAAATGTCATTATACTTAGTTATTTTTTTTTACTTAGTAAATAAGTAGTACTTACAAATTTTTTCTTCGTCTATCTGGAAGATACCCACTGGAAAATTCGAATCCCCAAAATCAATCAATCAATCTGCCTAGCCTTTTCCCAACTATTTTGGGGTCGGCTTCCAGTCTAACCAGATGCAGCTGAATACCATTATTTTATATGGAGCGACTGCATATCTGACCTCCACAACCCATTAACTGGGTAATAAGATACCCCACGGTAAGACTGATTGTCAGACTTTTGGGCTTCTGACGACCCGTAACGACTGTCAAAGATCCACGAATGACAGCCGGGACCAACGGCTTAACGTGCTTTCCGAGGCACGGAGGAGTCTCGGTATGTAAAGATGGTCACCCATCCACGGACCAACCCCGGCAAGCGTAGCTTAACCTGATGGATCGACCCGTGCGGCTGTTATTACTTAGCCACGAGCTCCTCGAATTCGAATCCCCATTGCTAAGTAATGGACGTTTTCGTTCATAAATCATTAAAACTAGATAAATACCTAGTAAGTTATGCCAAAAGGGGTGCTAGGGACGAAGACTTAGTATTTCTTATTGTGAAAAAATAAAATATACTTAATTTCATTTATGAAGTAATTCATGGTAATATTTCTTCTTCGGAATTCAAGTCTACTGAGAAGACATTAATTAAATTAAAGATGGCTGAACATTTAAGTAAGAAAAAAATGTTTTTTTTTCTTAAGTAATTGCTATTTTACGTTCTTGCTTTTCCCATCTATAAACTAAAGTTTATACTTTTTGCGTGTATCCGACCGAAGTCAGGCAGAAAAATTTAATAGAAATATTATTATAAAAAGGTTATATATAAATAACTCAAGATCATGACAAAGATAATGCTCAAAATTAACAAGAACTAAGTAGGCTCTTTAAGACCAATAAAATATGAATAAAAAGTATGATCTAAAGTCGCTTTTCGCGTTTGTCTGTGTGACATTTTATTTCCTCTAAACTGCACTTGGATTTCACAGAAAACCACTCTGTCTCGCATAGGGTCGCAGCATAATGCTGAGCGATGGCGGTTTTGCGTGGATGTGACGCATATTTTCCCCCAACTTGTTCTTTTTGTGTTTGTGTTCTTTCTTTGCGTTATGTTTACTGCAAATAAACGTCTATTCTTTCTTTCTTTCTCATTTCGATACGATTTTCCCCTTATTAAACCTTTTTTTTTCTCTCCGTGGGGAAATCCTTATGGTTATGTCGGACTGCTGCCGACTAAAACCCCACTGTTCCTTCTAATACCATCAGTCGGGGGCCTGGGAGATACTTGTACATTCGCCGCACCCCCGACTGGACCATAATATACCTAGAGAATTTATTCCGGCAGGTATATGCAATAAATTTATGTTACAACTTAAATAAAATAGAGAAATCTCGATATTTTGTTAAGTCGTATGAACCGTGCGTGCACGGTGCAACCCTGGCCAAGACGTCAATCTTTTGTTAAGTCGTATAAACCGAGCGTGCAGCCCTGGCCAAGACGTCGTGTAGTATCTAATGCATATGTGATGATAAAATGTCTGCTGACCCAGATTTTTGTAATTCAATTGTTAATGTCGTAATTATTTTACACATGAAGCCATTTATAAATATATCACGTATGTAACGATACATAAATTCTACCTATGTCCTAATGTGAGATACGTTAAAATACCTAGGTTGTCTGGGAATTTGAGGTCTTTGATATTATGGAGTTGGAAAGCACGGCTGGTTTTTCATAATATCCACCCGTGATTAGTGATTCCGTAACAATTCGTGGCACAAAGGAATTGATTGCAGGAATCAGGCCTGTGTCTGATAGCTTAAATACGTTTTTCTGCTGAAATAGCCAAATAACGACATTCAGAACACTGTGATTGACAGATTTTTACGAGTATTCAATCTCATAATCATCTAAGCTTCAAACCAATTGTTAAAAAAGGATTGAATCCAACCGTTTCAGAAGGAAATTACATAGTCTAATACTTCATCTATGCAGTATAATGATTTATTTATATCATATCCCCTAGGAAATTGTGTGTGTGTTTTTGGATAAGTTTATACTATAGAAAACTTAAAACAGGTAGTAGCTACGAAAAAAAAAACGTCTGGCTAACTCAAGAATTTCACCAGTCAGTGAAAAAATCGTATTGAGAATAACCTTTTAGATGATTGTTAAAAAAAACTTTTTCCAAAAAAAAATAAAATACAACCGACTTCCAAAAACAACACTACATAGTGAAAAATAACTTTAGTTTCGGAAGTCGGTGTCTGGTTAAATGTATTTTCGTTTTTTGCCACCGACTTGTCGCCTAATTAATATTATACATATTTAATTAAATACAACAAAAAGAACAGTGAACTCACTGAATTTTTCTGTTTTCCGTAACATTACTAAGTTTGGCGTAATTTTTTTTTCAAATTTTCGCCATATAGTAATTTGTATGGAGATATCGGGTGTGAAAATTTCCGAACTTTTTACGCAAAACAGAAGTTATGTTATGGAAAACAGAAAAAGTAGGTGGTGGAAAAAACAAGAAGTTATAGAATACGGCACTGCTATTTGCACGTTTTTAGTTTTTTTTTTTATTTTTTTTTTTTTATATATATCATCTACAATGTTTATTCTTAATCCGAGTTTTTCACTGACAGGTGAAACTTTTGAGCTAGCCAGACGTATTTTTTCGTGGTTACTACTTCTTCTGAAACTTATCCAAACCCCATAATACGATTTCTTAACGGTGAGGACCAAAATGATTGACATTCGTTTAAAGATCTCAATTTGGTGTCAATCACAATGATGGATGCTTGACACTCTATTTGTATAGCATGCTATTATTTTTAGATCCAATTAAAATACTTTGGCTTTGCAATGCATAGAATCTTTAGGCGCATTATTTGTCCCTGTTATTATGCCTCTAAACAATATTATAGAGTTTTAGATGTCGACTTGTAATGAAACACTTAAGGAGGATGCGCCAAGGTAGCCGTGAAATTAAAATTTTCTTACGTTTTTTGCAATTTGCAGGTCAGTGTCAGGTTGTATGTTGATTAAAATATGATTCGCGGCCGTAACTAACATGCCTTTACAGAATTATAACCATTAGAATCAGCAATACAACTCTATAAGTTAGAATTGACCTCAAACCTCATGATTTCATGAAATCGCTAGATTTGAGGTCAATTGATGCAATTTGGTATGTTTGTATTAAGCTTTATACCCTGGATTAACACATAGGTTACTTCTTGGGTGAAACCGCGGGGCACAGCTAGTGTATATCTAAAACACGATGTTAGCTCACAAAAACATTCAAGTACTCGTAAATATTTTTCACTGAACCCCGTTACATTATCTAAATTGCTTGTGTTTCGAACGTATCACGCGACGTGGCCAAAACTAAAATAGATAGAGCCGTATCTTTGTTGGAGGCCGACAAGAATACATTCTGGTACTATTATTAGGCGAATGGCGTCTTCTGGGTAGCTCTTCACTCCTACTTGGTGCTGGAGTACACTTATCATGTGCCACCATCTCCGTGCCGTCTGGAAAGTTTATATTTAGGATTCTTCGTTACGGGGTCTGGTTATAACTTCGAAGTTTGACATGTTTCTAGTGGTCCTGTGAAAATTCGATTCGAATTTTTGTGTTTTTAGGGTTCCGTAGCCAAATGGCAATAAACGGAACCCTTATGGATTCGTCATGTCTGTCTGTCCGTCCGTATGTCACAGCCACTTTTTTCCGAAACTATAAGAACTAAGGAAGTTGAAGTAGATGTATTCTGTAAATGGCATTAAGACTTTCAAACAAAAATAGAAAAAAAAAACAATAAATTTTGGGGGTTCCCCATACTTAGAACTGAAACTCAAAAATATTTTTTCATCAAACCCATACGTGTGGGGTATCTATGGATAGGTCGTCAAAAATTATATTGAGGTTTCTAATATCATTTTTTTCTAAACTGAATAGTTTGCGCGAGGGACTTCCAAAGTGGTAAAATGTGTCCCCCCCCCCTGTTACTTCTAAAATAAGAGAAAGATAAAACTAAAAAAAATATATGATGTACCATTACCATGTAAACTTCCACCAAAAATTGGTTTGAACGAGATCTAGTAAGTAGTTTTTTTTTAATACGTCATAAATCGGTCTATTATTAAAACATCGATCAAAGTTACAACGAACTACAAGAACTTTTATATTATGTTACTTGCTGCTACGGAACCCTTCATGGGCAAGTCCGACTTGCACTTAGCCGCTTTTTTATACTAAACTGGCGAGTCGACATCTTCGCATGGTTTATACGACTTGAAGAAACATCGATATATCTTTATAATTAACACATAAACCTTTCCGAATAAATTCTCTGAAAGATGGTGAAAACCGCATCAAAATTTCTTTGCGCATTTTAGAAGAACAACGCGGTCAGAAATTAAAAGTGACTTTAATTTACTTATAATATGTATTGTATTTATATTGATATACCTACACCTACTTTTTTTTTTTTTTTTTTTGTGGATGGGAAATCATCAAATGACTTCTCCCGCTCTGGGCAGAGGCGGGAGGGCGTGTCAGACTTTTACTGACTAAAACCCACCCATGTTCCTTCAGCTGCCCGTGCCAGGGCCACGGTATCTCTTTCGAACTACCCGCGACCCCGGCGGCATCGGCCCAATTGACCCCGTCACTGCTGACATCTCTTTGAGGCGCGCGTGGAACACAACGCGCCGTCGACCCGGGCCTGGTCCTTACCGGACGGCGAGCTGCCCATTACTCGTCGTCCGCAAGCCCGCGCCTACGGTGGCCGGGAATCGGCAATCGATTCCCGCCGCCCAGGGCGTCTCCTACGGCGGCTAGGGGCGCGAGGGCGCGGCTGTTGCCTCTCCCTCACGCGTTCCGCTTCCTCCTTCGCGAGCATTACTGCTTCGCAGAAGGAGGTGACGGCTTCCCATGCACTCTCGCTCCGCACCATGGCCTGGACCAGGTTTGGACGCGAGAGATCGCCGCCGCCGATCGCCTCCGTGAGAACACGGCGGTGCTCCGCCCAAGCCGGGCAGACCTCCACTGTATGCTCCACCGTGTCCTCCGGGCGATCCACACAATGGTGACACCCGGGCGTTTCCTCCCGCCTTATCCGAAACAGGAACCTCCCGAAACAACCGTGTCCGGTGAGGACCTGCGTCAGGCGGAAGGTGAGGACGCCGTGGCGCCTCTCCAACCACTCCTCAAAGAGGGGACTTATCGCCGCAATTGTGGCGTGCCCAGCGCTGGGTTGCGACAATCGCACTCTCCATGCCGCCATGAGATCCCGCCGGAGCTCTGTCCGCTGTACCGTGATTTCTCGCGGCAGCGGAGTTACGCCCCGGCGTTTCACCTCCTCGCGCCACTCCCACACGTGCGCGAGGACTTTTGCCTCCAGATCCCATGGCGGTAATCCGGCAAGGAGGCACGCCGCCTCACAGGAGACCGTGCGGTATCCCCGGACTAGCCGGATGGCCATGACCCTCTGGGACGCGTTCAACCGGCGGGCTGGTCGCAGCCTCAGGGACCTACACCTACTTAGAAGTAAAATTTTAACAGTATTTCTGCAATCATTTTGCGATGTTGGCTTGGACCAACATCATCATTCGAAATCGTTGTGGGAGTATGTTTAATGTTTTTATTATGATATCGAAAAATATCTCCAAATTATATCATGCTGCTCTTATTACAAAAATACGATTAAGTTATTGTCCAAATAAATAACCTGTATTGCTCATGGCTCCGTATGCAGCCAACTGATATTGTTTCGCCATTATCTCGTATTTCATTGATGCGATGTTGATGATAATTCTCGGTAAATAACTCGACACGAATTCTTGGCTGCAAGTTATTAGCAGAATTCTCGAGATTACATATGCTGAGCATTGCTGCGTTTGGTCGTGCGAATTTTGACAAAGGATTGGATAGCAGTCTCAAAAATTGGAGAAATAACTGCAAGGATGGCATGAGAAATAAAACTTGCATGGGCTAAATTAATAAAGTTGCAAGATTTATGACCAATAATACACATTCTAAAGCCTACTTATCAGTGTCTTTCCATAAAACCTTCGGAAATGGTATATTTATTTATAAGAAAAATAACAAACGACTTGTTTTCACGACTTGTCCTCATCGTCTTAATAACAGCTCCTTTTAATTTCCTTATGAATATGGAGTGCGATAAACTAGAAATTTAATCGATAGCGGTCATTTTCATAGCAACGATCACGCACGTCCACATGTAGACACTTCCACGAATTCAATTTACTGAAGGCAATGCGTGACCTGTAACTGTTTCATATACAAAGTTATCTACACGCGTCTACGATACGATATCCCTATTACGAACACGTTTGCCAATAAATTATCTCTCACACGACAATTTCTACCAGAAGAATACGGAATTTAACCTACTTGTATACAACTGAACTAGGTTTTTATTAATTAATTCAGCTCTTGATAGTTCGAATGACACCAAATTATTGGATCCACCTCATTTACACCATCCGTAAATTAAATATTGACTTTCTAAGTTGCTGAGCTTCCGTTGGAAGTCTTCAACAGTGTTTGGCCTCCCTCCTCTCATACAAAATGTTATTATCACCCATTTATCGCAGCCTTGCTCGGCCGGACCGACTCGGAACCGGTTGCAGTGAGGTTGATCGACACAACGCTGGTATAAGCTGGTCTGCCACGCCTCCTACATAGATATATTCGCGCATGCAAACAGAAGAAAGGTGTTGTTGACTGACGGGTCTTAGTAAAGTGGTCATTTCTTCACATGACGGCCCGCCAGCGAACACGCATATGCGTGTATGCGGGCGACGCAGACCGCTTGAAGAACAAATCTCCAGTTTTTAAACTTTTACACGAATGATTTTTTGAAATTGTGTGGGAAGGTTCCGAAGGTTGTCTGTTGGGTTTCGAACGTGGTTTCGAAGAATGTTTAAATGATTCAGTAAAATTGGCGGCAAAAATACGTTTGGCAACGATGCTTTTGTGTCCTTTTTAGACGCTTTCTCATTTTTTTTGCTGCCATTTCAGCATCTACATAAGTTCTTTTAAATACAATTTTACACCAGAGTGCTCAAAATATATTTTGGTATTTCTTCATAACCTCGCTAAAATGTTCAATAACATTCGATGCAGGTCGGTGAGGACAAGTGGATTCGACGCTCTAACCGAATAGCGTCTGCGCGAGCATATTATTTATTGTTGACCTCACGCTTTATTTGACTCAAAGATAAAGTTTAAATTTTAACCTTGAACCAAAAATATCAGTAGAATTCAGTCAGGCAATTCGCTCATTAGGAACTTTCAAATTAAACAAAAAGGCAGGTTATGAGGTTAAATAATAGACTTGTGATTGTGACTAACGGTATCATATTTAAATACTAGCTTCTGTCAGCGGCTTCGCCAGCGTGGATGTCGGGAATTATCCCACGGGAACCGTACATTTTTCCGAAATAAAAATTAGCCTATGTGCTATTCCAGATTATAATCTATCTCTGTGCCAAATTTCATCCAGATCCGTTCATCCGTTCTGGCGTGATTGAGTAACAAACATCCATCCATCCAAACTTTCGCATTTATAATAGTAGTAAGATTTTATTAAGTACTGATTTGTGCTGGGTCTTCCAGGTCCTTATTTCAGATTTATTCAAGCATTTTTTTCCACAAACAGAGGTCTTGATTGCTTAATTGAACTGCCTCGGCCACGGAGTCACGGACACAATCATTTTATTTTTATTCCATCGACCTTTAAATCAAATCGTGTCATTCGGACATTCACTTCCATTTCCCTTCTCATTAAGGGCTTTAATATTATCGTGTTACGCTTCTCCATTATAAATTTTGTCCCCTTCATAATTACTTAGCGCTTAAACGCCCGAAGAATTAGCTATGCACAGAACTGTAACTGATACCTTTGGAGCAACCTTCGCTGCCTATCATGGTCTGATCGCCGGTGACGCAGACAGGCGTTATGCCAAGATTTCACCAAAGAATGACGAGTTACCTCGTTAACATTTTGACAAACGCCTAGCCGAGTGCTCCCAGATTGAGCCATCAGTGCAATTGTAGAGAATTGCAGCCAATCATCATCATCTGTGTCAATTGGTGGCACTGATACTTGAATTTATTGTTGCAGTCGTCTTTCAATCTTCATTGGGGTTATGTAACTCGGTGGCTAGCTAACAATCTGGTTTTTTCCTCTCCTTTGAGAGATATTGCTGGTCTACTGCAGCAGTCCTCATTGTAAATGCAACAGCTTATCCATAGACTCGCCTAGTTATTCGTCAATTAACGGCAGTTCCAAGTCTCGATCGGTATGTATGCAGACTACCACCGGGTCTAATATGAGATCTTGCAATATGACACGTGCGCGCGTCTGCATTCTAGTACTCGGTTATAGTCGCTTATTTGGCTTCCTGGTCTATTTTCGATAGGTCGGCTCCCTGACGCTGTGCACTTATCCACCGAATGACTGATGAAAATATTGTCTGCTGGATATGTAAATTATTACGGTACCTACTAGTTATAAAAACAGGGACTGTTTAATTAATAACACCTGGTCATGGTTGCTGATAAAAGATCATCACGTCAGTTTCCAGGTTTTCATTTTGTAAGTGTATTATAATATTATGTATTACTAGCTTTTGCCTGCGGCTTCGCCCGCGTGGATGTCGGAAAATAGCCACAGTCTGTGAAGCCTGACCGGCCTTTGACCACGACCTTTTTCGCACGTTCATGTCGTACGTGATCCACTTTTCATCACCAGATATCAGCTTCTTCAAAAATGGTTCGGTTTCATTACGTCGTAATAAAGAATCACAAATGAGTACACGATTCATTAGGTTTCTTTCAGTGAGCTCGTGAGGTACCCAAATATCGAGCTTTTTTGTGTACCCAGTTTTTTTCAAATGCGCCAAAACTGTTTTGTTTTCAATTCCCAGTTCTTCAGCTACGTCGTAACTACTGATATGCCGATCTTGCTCCACTTTTTCAAAAATGGCATCCATTTTATCCGTAATAGGGCGACCAGAGCGACGTGCATCTTTGACATCAAAATTTCCGGATTGAAAACGCTTAAACCAAATTTGTGCTACTCTCACAGACATTGCACTGGGTCCATAAATATCGCAAATTTTTTTCGCGGCTTTCGTTGCATTTTTACCTTTTTTGTAGTAAAATTTTAAAATGTATCGAATTTCTTCATTAGATTCACTCATCTTGACAGTACGAAAAACAAATGAAAATCACACATTTTCCTAATTTGAATTTGGAATTATGTTCTTTAAAATTTAAACTTTCAATGATACCAAAACCAGCCAGATACAAATAGTATAGCCAAAGAGATTTTATTTTAAGTTCATACATACTATAATGCGAAAAGACTTTTTCCCCAACCTAATATATAGATGATGATGATTATAAATACTTGCATATATAACTTGTAAATACCCGTTCAATTAATGCATCTATTCAAAATATTATGATTTTGTAACGCGAAATTAATTCGAAGGCAGGCAACACTGACCGCTATGCATGTGAGCTAGAAACATGATATGGCTGCATGCAATGCGCGTTCACACATGCTCATAGTCGCATAGAACCAACTGGTTTCACTAGATTGTTGGATTCCACATGTAGTATGTATGTATCTATGATGTATTGCGCAATAATTCATGATTCAGGTCGAGGAATATACCTAGGACATAAGTAACAGTCTGTTTATGACCTTCCACTTTTGTCAACAGAGAAAAGGCATGACATGAATATAACAATTGTCGCTCGTAAAACTGGCATCACTTTTTTAACGTTTCATATGAAATATTTGAAATCAGTTTGTGTAAGACACGCTAATTGTATCAATAACATGTCTTCAATACCTAACCTCGCTTCGACCCTCAGCATATCAGTTAACACGGTGTCTCCTCACTGAAATAGCATGGCCATCTTGCGAGGACAAATGCCGTAAGTGTCCAGTGCGAGATACGAACAGCCTCCGTACAACCCCGGTTAAGAGTTAAGTTTTTCGAAGGGGTAAGCCGTTTATGAGGTTACCTTCATCATCACGGTCAGCAACAGAAGTTGGTTAACACTGCTACTTTTTGACATCATCTAAGTTAACACAAAATAGTTCGATAAACTGCCTTTTTTTTTCATTTAACTGTTAAGAGTGAATGTTGTTAAAATTTTAAGTACTTCTGTTCCGATTTGAATTAAATATATCCAAAGTGTTAATCGACTTTTGTTGCTGACTGTACTAGCTTTTGCCCGCGGCTTCGCCCGCGTGGATATCGGAAAATATCCCACGTGAACGTACTAAGTACCGGTAAATCCTTCCTTATTTCTTGTCTGCATTATAGAGGGAATCTCTGTGCAAAATTTCAGCTTTCTAGAATCAAGGGTTTGGGCTGGGCGTTGATAAGTCAGTCAGTCAGTCAGGACCTCTTTTTATTTATTATATTATATAGATAAATCCTTGAATGGGTTTAGGCGTGAAACCCAAATAAAAGGGTTATCCCTTCAATATAGATAACCCATTGAATGGGTTCTATACTTGAAACCCAGTGAAAGGGTTACCCCTTCATTAAGATAACTTATATAACTAATATAAGGGTTTTTTCCGGGTTACCATATTAGCAATTTGCAACGTATGCCCATCATCGAGAGATCATATTACATTGCTCCGAGTCGGAATGTTACGCTGTTATCGTTTTTAAGAGAGTTAAACTGAGGAGTTAAAGTGAAAACCCTTTTGACTCGGAGCAATGTAATATTACCCACTTCGTGTGGGTTTTTGATTGACTGCTTAGAAAAACCCTATCGAAAACCCTTTCAATCGGTAAGCAAAATGGTCCCTGCAGTGCTATTCTGTACAAATATCACCGTGAAAACTTAGGTGAAGTGATTGTGGAGTGAGCTGTCAATAGTGTCAATCCCTAGCATCAAGTAGAATGACAACTCACTTCACCTAGGTTTTCACGGTGTGAGATTTGTACAGAATAGCACTGCTGGAACCGACACGGTGAGGTAGGTTAGGAAAACGTGGAAACACAGATGAATCGGTTGACCACTACGGCAGGTGTCCTTGTGACTAAGACTTACCTCACACTGCGTGCTGGTGATTATGTAAATTCACAATTTGTATACGGCTTGAAAACATCGATCGAGTTTACTTACTAAGGCGCTTTAGAACCTAAAGCCGATGCCAAGCACTAACATAGCACTAATATACATCGCATTACCACATCATTTTTCAAATTCTTTCACGCCTTTCTTGACAATATTCGCCAGAAAATAGATACCAGCATGATTCATGAATCATGAACGTACGCTAAAACTTCTTAACGCAAGTCTAAAATTACTTTCGCCTCCCGTAAACAGTATGAAATGTAGTTTATGACTCAATTTGTGGCGGTTTATATTTTGGTCTTTGGACTGACCTCTCAATGTCGGCCATAAAGTTTGCCGAAGAATTTTTAGGCGTAGTCCGCTATAGGCAATTCTTAGAGGCCACTTAAAAATTTATAGTGAGCGAGGTAAGCAGAAAATACTTACCTAAGTACATTTTATTGTAAAAAGAAACGTGGAATTATCTTTAGTGTTCGGGATACCTTTGGAAATGTTTTTTCAGCTCTTCGCAGCTGCAAAATAGATTTCTCGACATCAAGTTAAGAAAAAAGTTGTTTTGTCTGAAAATTTTCTATTGATCCAAGTTTTGATAATGCCAAGGTTTCATTTTCGATAAATAGGTAAGTAACAGCATAACAGATGATGTTAGAAGTCAATTAATTTAATTAAAATACATTGTTAAAGAAGACGAAACGGTTCTGGCTAAGTAATGACAGCTGATCGATCAGGTTAAGCTACGCTTGCCGAGGTTGGTCCGTGGATGGGTGACCATTATATATATACCGAGACCCCTCCGTATCTCGGAAAGCACGTTAAGCCGTTGGTCCCGGCTGTCATTCTTGAACCTTTGACAGTCGTTACGGGTCGTCAGAAGCCCGAAAGTCTGACAACCAGTCTTAAGGCTCCTACAAACAGGCGCGACACGCGACGCGAATAGCGCGCGATTCGATTCGCGTCGCGTGTCGCGCCTGTTTGTAGGAGCCTTTACCAAGGGGTATCGTATTACCCCCAGGTTGTGGAGGTCAGATAGGCAGTCGCTCCATGTAAAATACTGGTATTCAGCTGCATTCGGTTAGACTGGAAGCCAACCCTAACATAGTTGGGAAAAGGCTAGGCAGATGATGAGGACATTGTTAAAGAAGTTCGGACGAATGAAAATTAATAACTAGGAATTTGCTTCAAAGATATTTTTGCGCTTGAATGTCGTTGTTGTGAAATTGAATGGAAAAAACAAGATGGTGACGAAAGTTTAGATTTTTGTCTGGCGCCAAAGGATCCTTGAATGTCATTAGTGATTTCGGAAAAAAAATCCATTTAATAGATCTAGCTATAGATCAAAAAGTTTTGTATCTCTTTGACCTATTTGCGACATACCAGGCCACTAGAAAGTGGTACACCATATTGTGACGTTTGATTTGATCGATAGGCCCTGTTGTGGCGTAGTAGCCTTGGGCGACTCCACTAATGTATACCTATGATATGATAAATTCAAGGTTCAACCAGTGACGGACACATTTTTAGGCCCTTGTTTAGGCAGTAAGGACAAGTCACGTTCCCTGGTAAATTGTTAACGATAGCTTGAGGCACGAGCTGGCACCGTTAACAAGAATTGGTTCTATAATGGTATATGACTGTTGTCATGCCAGTCATTCTCCACCACAGCAATCATTATTTATTCTCGACAATTTATAATTTAAATCTAAAGAAATGGCCCTGAATATACCATTGAGCCTCCCCAGACACATACATTCTAATTTCGATAGTTTTAACTTAAACTGTATTTGTCTGCTGAACCCTTTATTACAAATCACAAAGGCAAATTACCAGAGTGTACAAATAATGTCGCAATGCTTGCGTGCCGCCCTGGTACTAAACTCAGCCATCATTTGGCACTCCTTCCGTAGGGCGTAGCGCCAACAATATCATAAATGGACTCGGGTTTTCCAATGCTTTGCCTTAAATTTTACATTGTGAACTGTCCTCGTCGTATGTTGAGAGTGAACTAATGTAAGTACATTACTGACCAATGTGTACTGTGTTAGTTCTGTTCAGCGAAGTCTTTTCTATCTGTATTTTGACGATACGTCACTGGGGTCTAGTGAAAGTCAGGTCTTTCCCGCATTACGATAAATATTTATTTTATTTTTGAAGTGACAATAAACATTGCTTAGCCACATTTTGCGCTCTTTCAGTGAACGAAACTGATTCGTAAGGCCATTTGTCAACCGCCACGTCAACGGGACGTCAACGAAACGAGATAACGGCGCCGAAGTAGCGATACATACCATTTACTATGGCCGCGTGTCCACCGGACACCACCACCGGAACGACACGTTCGGTTCGAATTATCTCGTTTCTCGTTGACGTCCCGTTGACGTTGTGCGGTGGATAAACAGTGTAGGGCTTCATGTACGCACGGCTACAGATCAAGCTATAATAACCAGTGTAAGCTGATCTCGCATTGCATAGGATTTCCTTGTAATTAGAGGTCAGAGTAAACTGGAACTGTATAGCTTGATGTGTAGCCGTGTGTACACGATGCCGGAGCCGCACCGGCGGCGCCGGACCGCATGCTCGTTGTTTTATTATATAACTCTGTATCAATGCGGTGTATACGCGGCTCCGGTGCGGCGCATGGGCGAAATTCATTCTTATACACAAATATGCGACTCCTGCATCGTGTATACATGAAGCCTTACACTCGGGTTTCGGTGACGCTGAATCGGGTATACTCAAGTCCAGTTGGTCGGTGACATTGAATCAGTTGCTATCTTGTAAGTACACACTTTTTTTCTTTTGAGTTGGATGCTTTGAATGAATAATTCAGATCCTAAACGTTTATCTGTCTAAACATCATATTAATTTCTAATAAACAGTCTATTGGCTGTCCATCGGCCATCAATTATAAAGTTATTACCTACATAGCATAATTGCTATGTATTACTATTATTATTATTATATATACTTTATAATTGATGGCAACCTAGTGTAATCACTAGGTTGCAAATGAACGGCAATACCAATCACTGTGCTTCTTTCAAGCAAGCAAGTAAATTAATTTGATAGAATCACGAACTGTTTTAATAAAATGTAATGACTGTTTATCCGGGACAACTAGCGTACATTAGCATTGCAATCCCGACCAATTAGATGGCGAGGCTGTGGACTTTGTGATAACAAATGCAATTACTACTATGTTAATTGCATTTGACAATTAAAGACAATCTTATGTAGACGCATTTTTTTTAATTATGCTTAGTTAGTTTGTAGGTAGTGGATGAATTGGTAAACAAGTCTTTTCCCAACTATGTTGGTGTCGGCTTCCAGTCTAATCGGATGCAGCTGAATACCAGTATTTTACATGGAGCTACTACCTATAAGACCCCCACAACACAGTTACTGGGTAATGTACGAAGATACCCCTTGGTAAGACGGTTGTCAGACATTCGGGCTTCTGACGACCCGTAACGACTGTCAAAAATCCACGAATGACAGCCCGGGTCCAACGGCTTAACGTGGTTTCTGAAGCAGGGAGGGGTCTTGGTATTTAAAGATGGTCACCCATCCACATACCAACCGCGGAAAGCGTAGCTTAACCTTGTCGATCGACCCGAGCGGCTGTTATTACTTATAACTGGTTGGAGGTGTTGATCGGTTAATGACAATGACTACCTACATTCTAGATACCTAGAACACCTAAAGATAACACACCTAAGTAGGAAAAATCCAATGAATCTATAATAATTAACCGACTTCAAAAAGGAGGAGGTTATCAATTCGTCGGAACCTTAACGATTACTCGAAGATGGCTGGACCGATTTGGATTATTTTTTTTTTGTTTGAAAGGGTATACTTCCCAGGTGGTCCCATGATCATCAAGTCAGGATCTGATGATGGGATCCTAGAGAAATAGAGAGAACTCTTCCAATTTTATAGGCACACTTGAAGCGATTTGGATAGTTTTTGGAAGAGTACTTTCTTGGAGTGGTCCCATTTCAATTTGGTGAAGATCTGATGAAGAACTTCTGAGATAGGCAACGGAACTCCTCAATAAATGATAGCAAATGGACTGGGATTGCTGAAATCTCATGTCTGTTTGTTGTTCACACCAGTTCATAATACAACATCACGCCAGTACGCTGTGAAGGGGTAAGCACATGTGAACCACTAAAAAGTGAAAAATAAAAACTTTTTTACAAAAAAATACAACCGACTTCCAAAAACAACACTACAAAGTGAAAAATAACTTTAATTTCGGAAGTCGGTGTCAAAAACGAAAATACATTTAATCAGACACCGACTTCCGAAATTAAAGTTATTTTTCACTTTGTAGTGTTGTTTTTGGAAGTCGGTTGTATTTTTTTGTAAAAAAGTTTTTTATATTATAGTTTTTGTACACACGGCTACACATCAAGCTATACATTTCCAGTTTACACTGACCTCTCATTGTAAGGAAATCCTATGCAATGCGAGATCGCTGGAAATGTATAGCCTGATCTGTAGCCGTGCGTACCTACCTACACGGAATATGCTAGACCACTTTTAGTATTGTTTCTTGTGTAGAAGTCATGTTTGAATATGAACGTTAACGAAGCAAAAGTAGTAAGTTTCTGCCTACCCCCACGGGAATAAGGCCTGAGTTTACGTTTCTATGAATGTGTAGATTAATGATTACCAACAATACTTCAAAGTTCAAAACAAGCAGCTGTCACATCTCAAAAAAGCTTACATAACAGTTTTACGTACACACGTCTACATATCGAGCTATACATTTCTAGTATAAGCTGATCTCGAATTGTATAGGATAAGTATCCGTACAATTAGAGGCCAGCTTATAATACAAATGTATAGCTCGTTTTGTAGCCGTGTGTACACAAAAACCTGACGTTCAATGTTTGATAATATTGAAATACACTTAAAATCAATTACGAAATTAAATGTATGTTGTACTTATTTATTTGACATACCTACAGTACATAAACACCGATGCTAATTTCTTGATTATGGAGGTAATGTTAAATGTTACGTAATTAGGTATATGACATAATAAAAAACAATGAATCAATTATGATTAATAATTTAAAATGTAAAGAGTAATTAAGACTCATTGAACAAAAGATGAGACATTAAATGTTGCCTTCTGCACGCAACACTTCTGTTTTGCGAACATCATGTTTCCATCTACACAAAACAATGTTATCCCTGACATATGATACAAGATGGAGACGGCATTAGGTTAATAAATTAAACTGCTTATATCATATGACTAGCAGCGCCCCGCGGTTTCACCCGCGTAAGTCTCGAACACGTAGGAATATCGGGATAAAAAGTAGCCTATGTGTTATTCTAGATCTAGACTATAATCTATCTCTGTGCCAAATTTCATCAGATCCGATCAGCCGTTATGGCGTGATTGAGTGACAAACGTCCATCCAAACTTTCGCATCCTAATATTATAAATGTGAAAGTGAGTATGTTTGTTACCTTTCACGCTAAAAACGGTGGAACGGTTTTGGATGAAATTTGGCATACGGGTAGACCATGACCTGGAAAAGGACATAGGCTACTTTTTATCGACATACCTTCACACGGGTGAAACCGTGAGCGGAAGCTAGTTTATAATATTAGTAAGAAGAAAGATAGTAGGACGTTCCCCAGTCTGCATACGAAAATTCAATCTAATATACTCCCAATAGTTTACTCGCTAAAGTCGCTATAACTAGATTGGCAAAACCCATAGTGGGACATAATCTACAATTTAGTAAATAGAATCTACAATTTAGTAAATAGTTTGAATGTTTTTTTAATTTCTGTAAGGATTTATTTTATGCATTATCTGTACATTAGTATTGCCAGTATTTACATTTAGTGTCGTATTTTTGTCTCCACATGGTAAAATAAAAAAATAAAAAGAATCTTAAATACCGTGTTCATTTTGACTTGGTATTTAAAATTCTTGCAGTTGTCGTAAATAACACGTAGTATTGAATATTAAATGCAGAACATATAAAAAAAAAACAACTCACAAGACATGCACTTTGCATCGATAAAGGTCATACGCAAATCTTTAAATTGTTGCCTATACAAAAAAATTAGGCCCGTTTTAACGAGCACTGATTTCAACAGCACTTGACCGAACCACAGCATAACATAACATCGCGTCTGTATCCCCAAAGGGTTCGGCAGAGAACACTTCGCCAGTTATGTTTAAGTCCATGCAATAGGGGGCGAGCCTATCGCCATCAATCGGGCACAAATCCAGACACCAGGCTGCTACTGAGAAATTCCAGATACAAATACCCAGTAACACTGCCCGACCTGGGAACAAACCCTTCATGCTCAGAAGTAGCGCTTGCTTTTTAAAACCATAGAGCTATGACGTAATTCTAATCCTAGTAGCCAGTGATAATAAGGCAAAGTGCACGGACTAGAAAAAAAAGAAGAACTCCGCGCCACGCCAATCGAAAGTGAAGCACCTTACCGATCTATGTGAGCGTGATTTGACAAAGACGCCGTCGTGTCACGTAATGGCAGCCGGTCGGCATACTATGATGTAAATGTGTGCGTGAGGCGCATGGTTGTACAAACGGTCCCGGCACTGTGCTTCACTTTCGATATGCGTGGCGCGGAGTCCTTCTTTTTTAGGGTTCCGTAGTCAAATGGCAAAAAACGGAACCCTTATGGATTCGTCATGTCTGTTTGTCTGTCCGTCCGTATGTCACAGTCACTTTTTTCGGAAACTATAAGAACTATACTGTTGAAACTTGGTAAGTAGATGTATTCTGTGAACCGCATTAAGATTTTCACACAAAAATAGAAAAAAAAAACAATAAATTTTTGGGGTTCCCCATATTAGAACTGAAACTCAAAAAAAAATTTTCATCAAACCCATACGTGTGGGGTATCTATGGATAGTTCTTCAAAAATGATATTGAGGTTTCTAATATAATTTTTTTCTAAACTGAATAGTTTGCGCGAGAGACACTTCCAAAGTGGTAAAATGTGTCCACCCCCCTGTAACTTCTAAAATAAGAGAATGAAAACTAAAAAATATATAGGTTGGGGAAAAAGTTTCTTCGCATTTTTTAAGAAAATTCAAAACATTTTTTAATATACATTATTTACAATTATCTAAAGTATGTAGGTACCATTTTGTTCGATAACTTTTTGCCATCTTGTAGGTAGGGACATGATCCCATTGCTATATAAATTTTGGGACTTCTGATCAAAATACCGCGACAAGTGGTTTTGGCAGTTCTCTCGTGATGTTAACCTGACACTGCCTAAAGAATTATGATGAGACCGAAACAGGTGAAATCTGAAGGTGCAAGGTCAGGACTATACGGCGGATGCATTAACACCTCCCAGCCAAACTCTCTTAAATTTTGCTGAGTGGCTAAAGATATGTGAGGTCTAGCGTTATCTTGATGAAAAACCACACCCCTTCTGTTGATTAATTCCGGCCGCTTTCTCTCAACTTCTTGCTTTAATCTCATCAGTTGTTCGCAGTAGAGTTCAAAATCGATGGTCCTGCCTGGTGGTAACAGCTCATAATAAATAATGCCCTTCCAATCCCACCACACACACAGCATCACCTTGTTGCGAGATAACCCGGGTTTCACCACAGTCTGTGAAGCCTGACCGGCCTTTGACCACGACCTTTTTCACACGTTCTTGTCGTACGTGATCCACTTTTCATCACCAGTTATCAGCTTCTTCAAAAATGGTTTGGTTTCATTACGTCGTAATAAAGAATCACAAATGAGTACACGGTTCATTAGGTTTCTTTCAGTGAGCTCGTGAGGTACCCAAATATCGAGCTTTTTTGTGTACCCAGTTTTTTTCAAATGCGCCAAAACTGTTTTGTGGTCAATTCCCAGTTCTTCAGCTACGTCGTAACTACTGATATGCCGATCTTGCTCCACTTTTTCAAAAATGGCATCCATTTTATCCGTAATAGGGCGACTAGAGCGACGTGCATCTTTGACATCTAAATTTCCGGATTGGAAACGCTTAAACCAAATTTGTGCTACTCTCACAGACACTGCACTGAGTCCATAAACATCGCAAATTTTTTTCGCGGCTTGCGTTGCATTTTTACCTCTTTTGTAGTAAAATTTTAAAATGTATCGAATTTCTTCATTAGATTCACTCATCTTGACAGTACGAAAAACAAATAAAAATCACACATTTTCCTAATTTGAATTTGGAATTATGTTCTTTAAAATTTAAACTTTCAATGATACCAAAACCAGCCAGATACAAGTAGTATAGCCAAAGAGACTTTATTTTAAGTTCATACATACTATAATGCGAAAAGACTTTTTCCCCAACCTAATATGATGTACATTACCATGTAAACTTCCACCGAAAATGGGTTTGAACGAGATCTAGTAAGTAGTTTTTTTTTATACGTCATAAATCGTAAATCGCAATTTACCTTTCATTCAATCAAACGAACTACAAGAACTTTTATATCATGTTACGTGCTGCTATGGAACCCTTCATGGGCGAGTCCGACTCGCACTTGACCGCTTTTTTTTCCTAGTCCATGGCAAAGTGGTATATTGTTAGATAACAGTCGCTTATGTGAACCAATGTCCATTAGCATTATAACCCGCATAGAGTTTAATATAAATCTTCTATCAAAATAATTATTGTTTAATAGTCTTTCATCGTAATGTACTGGACATTAATATGATAGATGTGTTTGGAACTAGTAAATCGTGGAGTTCTACTGATTATTTTAATCAGATGGATCTAAAAGTCAGTTTGATTGTGTATCTCGTAGAAACACTTGTGTTCTTCTCTTGTTGGTCGAATCATTTTTGTATGTAGGTACATACAGTTAGTGGATAAAGTGATTAGGTGTGGCACTCCACATACATGTCACCGAGGGATGAAATAAATAAATATTTTCACATGTACTTAAATAGATTAAGTGACTTTTTAACCGACTTCAAAAAGAAGGTTCTGTATTCGACCCGTATGTATGTATGTTTGTTTGTCCGCGATTTTCTCAAAAACTAATGAACCAATTTTGATGATTCTTTCACTATCGTGATCTACATACTTTCAGGAAGGTTTTAGTATACAACACATTATGTAATTATTCTTATGTACGAAGTTATATGCATAAATGTGCTGTATCTTCTTATGATTCTTCTTCTTTTCGTTCGTCTTGTAATTGTACCTATATTCAACTAAAAATGGAAAAATAAATTTACTTTAAAAAAAAGTAAAAACCGACATCAAAACCAAAAACGAATAAAATAACTTTCATAAAACACTTAACAGCTTCTGAAGTCGGTGTCTTCAATTCTTCAATGTACTTTAGCTTGACAACGACTTCAGAAGCTGTTAAGTGTTTCATGAAAGTCATTTTATTTGTTTTTGGTTTTGAAGTCGGTTTTTACTTTTATTAAAGTAAATTTATTAATTTACGTCAATAGTTCGGTTATTACAACAACCGCAGAAATAACTTTGTTCTTTTATAGTTTATCTGTTTATCTAGTAATATTTTGAAATACAATAATATTTTTTCGGTCTATAAAATCAATAATGTGCATCCGTCACTCATCCTAACTACGGAACCCTTCTTTGTTCTGTGATCCGACACGCACTTGGCCGGTTTTTCGTAATTAGATCGATATTTTTATAACTTTGTCATAAAATTCCTCAGACACGTTATGTGTTATTATGATTTACGAAGATAGACAAGACAAGTATTCTTTACACAATAACCAATGGACAAAGAAACTTATACAAATATTTAACATGATTATAACATCCGATTCATAGCAAAGAACTAACCGATCACTAGAACAGTTAGCAAAACAATTGTAATTTTATCATACAAAAGCTATATTATTTAATTTTACCCTAACGATTAATGTTTAGTTATACCTCGCCCTTTTCGCTCGCCTAGACAATTTTCCGCCCCATTTCGATCTACAGAAACGATCTCAAAAGGGCTTTTCTAAGAGTTTTGTCCGTTTTAGCTTCGTTTTGAACGTATACAGTGGTCTTTATTGCTGTTCGGATCCTAATTGTTACCAAGGAAAACTTTAGGGATAGAAACTCTAGTTGCCTTTTACTGAAAGTCACGTTGAAATTTAGCCAAAAGTTATCGGAAACAATCCCACGGAAACGTAGGTACTATCGTATCGTGCACGCCAGTAACGGTCCCAGTCGGCATGATTTAGTCCGACATCTTCAACAATCATCGTCATATTTCCGCCAATTTACAAAAAAACTTTAATGAATTGTACACCTAAACCTTCCTCAGGAATCACTCCGTCCGTCCATTGATGAAAACCGTATGAAAATCCGTTCAGTATTTTTTGAGATCATCGCGAACATACAGACAGACAGAAGCGGCGGGGGACTTTGTTTTAAAATTGTGCTTTATTCGGCAGCGGAATGTCTTTGTATGACCCCAAAAACAGACAAAGTAAACAGTAAGAAGGCTGCAAATATTTTTGAAATAACATCAAATGGACAATTTATTCAAAAGAAATTTGGTTTTTTCCAGGTAATGAAGACTGTTCAACGTGTATTTTGAAAAGAAACTGGGAATTTTATGAGAGGTAAAACTATTGTTTTAAGCTTAAATTCACGCTAGTATTTAAACCACACAATTAACAAAATCATGTGTACGATAATTAATAATTCATCGAGTGGGCCACACGACACTTTATAGTTCTTAGTTCGTACTTTTCTCTAATGGAGCTTGCCGCGGTAGCGTAGCAAGCGTAAATCAATCTGCCTAGCCTTTTCCCAACTAGGTTGGGGTCGGCTTCTAGTCTAACCGGATGCAACTGAATACCAGTATTTTACATGGAGCGACTGCCTATCTGACCTCCACAACCCGGTAACTGGGTAATACGATACCCTTTGGTAAGACTGGTTGTCAGACTTTCGGGTTTCTGACGACCCGTAACGACTGTCAAAGATCCACTAATGGCAGCCGGGACCAACGGCTTAACGTGCTTTCCGAGGCACGGAGGAGTCTCGGTATGTAAAGATGGTCACCCATCTACGGACCAACCCCGGCAAGCGTAGCTTAACCTGATAGATCGACCCGTGCGGCTGTTATTACTTAGCCACGAGCTCCTCAGCGTAGCGGTAGCGTAGCAAGCGTAGTCTGATTTAATCGCCAAGTCTTGTATTTTGTATACCTCTGTTTATATTCAATTCCTTAGATATCAAATTAAGAACTTTCCTTTTTAAAACCGTTCAGCTAATAAGTAAACCAATACCAGATATAGTTGTTTTGCTGCCAGGTTTTACTTCCGCGGTAACAAAGTTACTGCTTCGTGCAAAATTCTATTCAATTGATACAATTTTACTGCATCTATCATGTTAACTTTATTATTTCTTGGCGCCTAACTTCATTGTTAATAGACATCGGTGTGGCAACACTGACGAAATTCTGCTTAGAAATTGTATCTCGGCCGTGTTGAGTCACTTACTTTATTGTTATTTCAATTAAAGCCGCGTTTCCTTTTTTAGTCATCACCGTTCTACTCTCTGTTACGTTGAGTTTGCTTCCATTGTCTTTGTCTGGGTACTGTTTTAGTTTCATTACGATCTATCTTGGAGTCTCCTCATTTGTCTACATCTTTATTCCTAGATCTTGTTAACAACTCCTATAGTCAATGAAACGGTTCATCAGCTTTATTACGTTGATCTGTTTTCTGATCAATGAAGGTTTTCATTCATTTTACATTGATTTTTGCATCTGAATCAAGATGTTGTTCTGAAACTGCATATCACAAAGTTCGATTCTGTAGTTGATTGGTGTAATAAATTCTCATAAACAGTTCCATTTGATTTCCCAACACAACTTTGTCGTTGTCACGTTGACTTGGTTGTTGTTCTTGTTTTGTTTCACAAACACCGTCTCTGTGGCTTTTCTTTCTCACATCCTTAAGGCCATTGTATGTTTTTTTTATAATTACCTACCGAATGGAACGTTAACAATAGTTTGTTTTCTAGCATCCTTGCCATGTTCTTAATTACTTTTCTTAATTAATTCTTACTGTTATTCATTTTAATTATTGACGAAAATTTTCAACGAATTTCATTGACATAGATTCTTAATTGTTATTACTGTTATGTTAATTTGACAACGTTTTGGGAGACGGGGTTGAGCGAAAGGTTTATGGTAAAACTTTATTTTCTGTGGCACAAAGCGAAGAAAATTGAATTATTGCAGTGTTTGTTATCAATGCACTATGGTAATCGTACGGTACTCTCGTCAACCTTGATTAGCAAAAATTCCATGATGACATTTATAAAAACTATATTGTTGGATATTTAAAAGTTCCTTACAGTACTGGTGATGAGAATGCTAAGAGGGATGTGTGGTGTTACGCGAATGGATACAATAAGAAATGAGTACCTATACATATAAAAGGAAGTATGAAAGTGACACCGGTGACTGAAAAGTTGTGCGGAAATCGGTTGTCATTGTATGTGATGCGAAGGAATGAGGAAAATGTCTTCAGAAAAGTTTTGAGTATGAATGTGGATGGCTATACGAGTAGGAGAAGACCAAAGAAACGATAAATGGACAGTGTGAAAGATGATATTATGGCTATAAAGGGAGTAACTACGAGATTATGATTAATAGAGAAGTATGGAAGAAAAGACATGTTGCGCCAACCCCATATAAATTGGGATACTTAAGGGCAGGAGAATGATGAGAGTACTCGTGGCGATGGCGTATTTTAGAGTTATTGCGTTACATAATATACTGCTTTACATACATTCACTAAAATAACTCGTAGTTCAGATTATTAATTTGTGTTTCTGCTCCTTCTGTATTTTAATGACCAATGTGTGAATATCGTATATTCGTGTGTTGTCTCATGTTATTATACATTGTTATTTTCCACATCGGTACATATTGATAACGTAAGTCCCTCGTAATTATTGACTGAATGCCGGTTGTTATGTTCCTTATCAAGTGGCAATAAGGTTGATATTCGTATGGATGTTTCATGCAAATGGTGTCTATTGGCATTCGTTCAAAGAGTTGTGAAAACAATGCTTGCCGCTATTCAGGTGGTCATTACAAGTTTATCGGTCTCGTTTTGCCCGGGACGATAATGTAGTTCTTTATATACCATTGTCCTTCCTTTAACATCCAATTATTAGCTACAGTCCAGTTGCTGTTAAAAATTGTAAACCTGATAGATTTATCAGTCTGCGCGGAAATTGCGTATCATTCTGCGAAGAGCTATTTCTGAAATCAATTTGGGAGCCAGAAGAGTTATTTATTATCAGTGATGCTTTAAGAAAAAGTTGTTAAAATCCTTTTAGTCTTAACAAAACATGAAATACATAAAAATTGATATTAATTATTGATATTTCGTGGCAAGTAAAACCAGCACGACTGTATTCGCGCAAAAGGGCTTATCCTACCGTAAAACTAACATTGATAAATCGATAGACTCCTCCCCAGTAACGAATGGTAGGCGATTAAATTCACAAGCGTACTCTCAACACAGCAGAGCTGAGATGCTGATTAATTACACACCACCAATAACAAATTGCTGGCCACTTTATAATTACGCCTTTGTTGTCTTATCCGAGTTAATCCACGAACAGTCCACAAACGTAACCCGATGATTGATTCGTATCAGAATCGAATTTAACTTCTCCGTCTAATTTCGTATTTTTCAAAGCCCACTGGGTAACATCAGTTTTCTATTTCTGTTTATCCCCTACAGAGATAACTTCGTTTTATCTGACAAGGTTTAAAAAGTTGGTGATTAATTTTTCTAGAAATACTTACTGTTGGAAATAAACGTTTTCCAGTTAGATTTCATTTTCTGTCTGCACTTTATCGGTTAAAGCCTTGGTTTCCTTTTATAGAGTGCTCAAGAAATATAGTTTGCTTCGTTTATAGACTTATTAGATTATATTAGCTGCTTCCTTATATGAAATACAAGAATATTAGTATCATATTCCTGCATCCGTTGAATATAAACTTTACTGTATTCAGGCTTTATTACAAAATTACTCAATGATTATAGAAGCTTCTTGTGACCAGTGTCATAATTCTGGTTATTTAGACTTCGGGTAAGTGGTATGAGAATTTAGACCTTCGAGTCCACTGGCCTATACTTAATGAGATCGATAAAATATCCAAGGTTTTCAGCTTGAAAGAACTAATGAAATAAAAGTTTCAAGGCATATATTAGTTAGTTCGAATAACTCGCATAGTTTTTAGCCAGCATTTTTGTGATCTCGATAAGACTATGTAATTAGAAGGCCTCATTATAGTTTTTTTACTGTAATTTTTCAGAAACTCAGAAATGTCTTTTTATAAGGCAACTTGTGCTAATTTCACACACATGCTGTCGTTTCATAATTCATTTAACACTGTATATAAATAGCAAGTACACGAGAAGTGAACGTTGCTGGGCTTTGTTGCTTAACTGCTCACCCGAATATTATATTAGTTGGAGTTGGAGGCCGATAATTAATCAAAATAGATGGACTCTTGACACCCGTGGGCGTAAAGGACACGTGTCGGAATTACTTCTGCCGTAGTGTTTACTGACACATTCATTTAGTTGGCACTTCCAGAATAATGTAGCTAGAGTTAGACTAATCGTTTCGAAAGTTCAAGGGAACGTTATCATAACTACGCATTTGCGTGATTGTTGTAGGTCTAAATTCTGAAATAAACATTTAATTTTAATCTTTGACTTCTACCTTTTTCGACCATAGTCATTCGATTTTGTCATTATATCTAAGAACTGCGCCCACGCTGCCCTTAGCAATAACGTTTCTTTAACCTTTGAAAATACATTTGTATGGTATTTTACTAGAAGCATTTAAATATTAAACAACTTCTACGCATCTTTAACGAAACTATCGAATCAATATTCACAGTCGAAGTTCACCTATAGACGATATTCAAGACACCAACACTGTTGCCGAAGCAAATGTTTAGAAATTCTACAGTTAATCACGCCAACGGGACTAAATAATTACATCTAGTAACTTTCCTGCTTTATTCCTGGATATTTTTTAACCTTGAAACGGGTCAGTTTTGCGTAAATTCTCTTGTAACATTTTCCCTGTTCGAAGGTTGGGTCAGATTATTCTAACGATGCATTTGTTTCTGTGAATGGGACGTTATCAATAGGAATGACTACGTTAGCTCCCGTTTAGGTGATGATATTGTAAAGCACAAGGAGACAGCATGCTACAAATAGCACTTGAATGGTATCAACGACACAGCACGCGTGTTTTTTGTAATCTACTTTGATGCTCTTTTTTCGTGCTCTTTACAATACCATCAACTCGAGGTTTAGAAGCCATTAAACCCAAATCATCATCTCCAATTCCTTTAACTATATCAAGTCGAACATTACCCGGTCATCATAGCACCATTTTAGAAGCCCCGCCGGCCATGTTGTCTTTACTGCCCATATCTCCTAAACTAGCAGCTGCCCTGAGCGATAGCAGTGCCCTCTATTACCCTCTCACAGATAACATGAAGCACTCGCAATGTATTATGTGGGTAATGTATGTGACCCGGGCACTATGGTTCAAGTATTTTAGGAGACCCTCCATCCAAACCAACTCAAATTGGTTTCGGAAACTGAGGACGGTTGTTAAGGCAAGTTGAGATCTGCAGTAACTGTCAAGAATTTATTCAGATGAATGGACAGTTCAAATTAATATTTGAATCTATATGTTCAGTTAGTTGTATCTCGTTGTTTAAACTGAATGGTTATTTTTTTTTGCACTTTTCTTGTAACCGCGTTGTTTTTCATTCCATCGTTACTCGAAGCTTTGCTTTCATTAAACGTGTGCATATTTTTCCAAAGATTGGTTCTTATTCTTAGTATTTTTATAACCAAGTGGGCGCTGGAAAACACGCCGTACAAAAACAATGCATTCTTACGCAGTGAGAGGTAACACTAGTAGCGAAAACAGTTTCAGATATTCAGATAGGCACTCAACTAGAAATCGAGAAGAGATTCATACAATCGATTACGTTGTTCGTAAGTATTGCTCGTTCGTAACTTGTAACAGACTTCTCTTCTACTGAGTTTGTTTAGTGTGTGATACAGAAATGATTTATCTACGATTTCTTATTTTCGGCTACTTTGCCTTTTCTTTCTTATATGTTTATGAAAGCAACTATTTTGTTTTTGTTGAAGTTGAGACCATTCGTAATACCATTCATTGTTTCTTTATTATCTTATGTGGCGTTTAAGAACTTTTTATTTGTCAAAGTTAGAAAATTGTATACTTATTAATATTTCATGACAGTTACTACGTTACTTATGTTTAAGGTTTATTAATATTAAATTCGAATTTTAAATTAATCCTACTAATGTTATAAATGTGAAAGTTTGTGAAGATGTTTGGATGTTTGTAACTTAATCACGCAAAAACGTCTGAAAGGATTTGGATGAAATTTGGCACACGGATAGTTTATAACCTGGATTAACTCATAGGATACTTTTTAACCCGGTAGTAGGTTCCCGTGGGATAATTTCCG
This sequence comes from Cosmia pyralina, assembly GCA_946251885.1. Lineage (NCBI taxonomy): Eukaryota > Metazoa > Arthropoda > Insecta > Lepidoptera > Noctuidae > Cosmia > Cosmia pyralina. Next base: position 13,564,513 of record OX276342.1, on the reverse strand, counting down.
ACATCCACGCGGGCAAAGCCGCAGGCAACGGCTAGTTTAATATAAAGTTCAGTTTAGAGTTGACCGTTTGATAAATTGAACACGGTAGGTAACAGCATGTTTTCGGAATTGGAATAACATTAAACTTTTACTGTTGTGCATATAAATTAGATTAATTATATTCAGGATTATAAATTTATTGGTTTTTGTTAGTAGCATATGCATATTAAATGCGGTGAGATTAATTTATATTTGGGCCAAAAGCATTGTTTAGGGATGAATATTTATAGTGGTGTTATTTTTGCGCACGTGATGCATTTTCCTAGTTTATTTTACGGTATGGCCAGCACGCGTAGCGTGACCACCATAGAAACGGGTTTTGTCGACGGAAGAATAGACAAAATGACAGATTGTAGAAAGAATTCTAACGTCTAAGTATGGCGATGTGTCATTTTGTCTATGTTGTGCTGGTGATTTGATTTGCCGAGTCTTAATTTTGCTACTCTTTATTATGGTAAATGAACAAGAATTTTATATCGCAACGAAAATTATGAAAAAACCTAAAAGATCTCAGATAATTTTAATCCAGTGACATTTTGTAATTCGGGGCTCGTGGCTAAGTATTGAAAGCCGCACGGGTCGATCGATCAGCTAAGCAGTTAAGCTACGCTTGCCGCGGTCGGTCCGTAGATCGGTGACCATCTTTACACACCGAGACCCCCCCTCCGTGCCTCGGAAAGCACGTTCAACCGTTGGTCCCAGCTGTCATTTTTGGATCTTTGACAGTCGTTACGGGTCGTCAGAAGCCCGAAAGTCTGACAACCAGTCTTACTAAGGGGTATCGTGTTATCCAGTTACTGGGTTTTGGTCATAGGCAGTCGCTCCATGCTGGTATTCAGCTGCATCCGGTTAGACTGAAGCCGACCCCAAATTGGGAAAAGGCTAGGCGGATTAAATGGTTTGTATAAAAAATAAATTATAGGTAGGTTAAAAAACATAAGGTACATTATGGTTAAAATAACATTTTGAACTTCCGAAGTACCTACATAAGTATTATTATCAAATCAAATCAAATAATCTTTTGCAATCCATAATGTGGTACAGTAATTTTAGAAACAATTATGGACCCTGTCGTGTGTGTGTGTGTGTGTGTGTGTGTGTGTGTGTGTGTGTGTGTGTGTGTGTGTGTGTGTGTGTGTGTTGTACGTGTGTGGATTATAACTTTTTTAAGTAGGTATCGGCGCGGCCGTTTTAAAATTCCCAAAAAAAATAGGTAAGTACTACAAAATTATTTCATGCAAAGTAAACAGGGAAAACATCTACGTAAAAATGTTCCTTGTTTTATGTCCTCATTTCAAAATGTTATCGCTCACTTTTTACTTTTCATTTCGTAAAAAATGTTAAGTTTATTTTGGTACGAAATTCTACGATTTACGGCTCCGGTACCGTGAAACATGCCAACTTTGCCCACTTTTTTCGAATAATTACAATTCTATTACGATTTTTCTATGGAGACGTAAGTTTTTTCCTTCATCGGCTACAACTGTTAAGATCATGTGCATGTGTTAGTATTGCTAAATTTACTATTATTCATCATTTAATTCAATATTTGTTCGATTTTGTTGGCGGGCAAAGTTATCTGGACTCTTAGCCAACTTTGCCCACATTGATTTTTGACGCAAATATGACCTTTATGCAGATGACATAAAAACCAGTACAAGAATTTTGGTAAAGATGGCGTTTACTTTAGGAATGTAGACAACACTATGAAAAGTTTCTTACTAAAATGACTGGGCAATGTTACCCTGACACTTTTTCTCTTTTTCATACAATCTACATTTCGCCTTTTAAGAGTGCTAGGGTTGGTACATGGTTAAAATTTTACTCTGTTTTTTTTTTGTTTTCTACAAAGAATATGTGTTTAGGTAAATTAAATAAAAAGAAAAACGCAGGAAAATGTTTCACGCTTATTAGTATTTAATAAAATTTTAAATTACAATTAAGTAACACTTTTTTGATAAAGTAGATACTTACTCGTAGGTACTTACTACTAATAGAGATCAAGTCAAGTAACTCGTATGTGGTAGGTAAATTAAATAAAGACTTAAACAGACATTTCTTTTAGTAATGAAAAATTTTTTTTTTTTTATAGTTTTATACTGATAAAGCTAAAAAATAGTGAAATGTTATTATGGATACTTTTTATTAGTGGCCTAAACCGTTATGTTTGAATGATTGTTTTTTAACTTATCACTGATTCACAAATTAAAGTCTGAACAAAAATAACTGGGGAAGACACGAAATTAGATTATAATGATAATTATTACTTCAGTCATGCCATGTCTATTTTTTCTAAATTTAAACACATACACTAACATTAACCACAATTATGTAGAGATTTATAAAAAAATATATTAAAAGTAGGAGTTTCTTAATATTATTTTTATCCTTAAAGTTAATAATCAGAGATCAGAGTTTTTGGGGTCATTGGGATCCGATTCCACCCCGCAATAACAATATAAATCACATATTTTTCAATATCACAATTATTCATTACACTAATTATAATCATTAAGAAGACACAATGGCTACCTAATACTTAATATTTGGCAACGATAGGAACAACATGTTTTCTTATTTGTAAGAGTAAAATTCGTCGAAAAATATAATTTAAATTAAACCATAATAAAGTTAATAAACAAAATAGCTTTGTATTAAGCATTTACTGAATGTTGAAATTACTGAAATCGATATTAAAAACGATTTGACCACGTCGAGTAATCTTTGGCTCGGGTAGTATGGTAATAACATCTTCTAAGTGATCCATAGTGCAAATGTCATCAACTATTGGGTACGTGAAAGTGGTTCCCTTTTCAAATTTAGACTCCTTAATCTTTCGGACAAACTTAACTGTAGGAATTTTACCGATGATTGCTAAAACGTTACCTACGAAATGCTTTAAAGTATTTTTTGTTGCGAACTGAGCAATAATCCAATCATCTTTTTTCATGTTGTCATGGTTTTCTACGAAATATTCAATTTCATGCAGTCCAAATGAGATATCCGTAGATTCGAAATTCTCTTTATCCTCTTGTTCCCGCAAGCATTCAGCAATGAGATAATCATCCACTGTTTCGTACTCTGAGTCGTCTGTGTCAACTGTGAGAACTTCATTATTATCAAACATCGAGCTAGAGTCACTATCAGATGTATTCTTCCTTTTTTTCACTGAAATACGCCCTCTGGCTGACTTTTTTCCTTTAGAAGCATTTGTAACTTTCACTTTTCTGTTATTTTTCTTTCCTTTTGTAGAATTTTCTTTCTGTACTATTTTTAAATGTTTATTTTTCTTCATTTGCAGGCACTCTGGTATATCACTTTTAGATGTAGAAACAAATGGCTTATTTTCAATCTTATTAGAAACTTCTTTCAAAACACAAACATTTGAAGGCCCTGCTTTATTGATAACATCTGAGAGTATAGTTATTTTCTTTTCTTTGACACAATCCCTTTTCACTGATCTTTTTGTGGAAGTATTTAAGTGTGATTGATCTGCAAGCGTCGATGATGTTTTTTCGATATTTACACTTTTAGATCTACCAACAAAAGGTGTATTTTCAATCTTATTAGAAACTTCTTCCGAAACACAAACATTTGAAGACCCTGCTTTAATGATAACATCCGAGAGTATAGTTATTTTACTTTTTTTGACAGGATCCTTTTTCACTGATCCTTTCGAGAATGACTTTAAGACTGAAAGATCTGCAAGCGTCGGTGATGTTTTTTGGCTATGGCTGAAGCAGGAGTTAATTACAGTGATGCAAAGCTTGCTGAGACTTCGAGGAGAAGAAATATCTTGATGCTGGGAGATAGCAAAATCATCTTCCCAATCCAAATATCTCTCATGATCCTCGTTGATGATATTGTAAGTAATACCTTGATCCTGAGAGATAGCAAAATATCCTTCCAAATCCAAATAGCCTTCTTGATCTTCGTTGATATCCTCATTTGAAACTAGGTCAGTTTTAGTCACAAAGATGCCAGTTTCTTCATCTAAAAATAGAGAGTCTTTCGTTTTTCTTTGTCTTTTTGCCACTGTAGAAGATTTATTTTTTGCTTTGGTTTTGCAGGAATCAACATTTAAATCGGAAACCGTCACCGATTTGCCTGGCTCGCAATTAATTTTTTTATTTCTTTTGACTACCATCGGCTTTGGTGCTCTAGTTTCCTTTAAATAGTCTACCAATGCTTGATCGATTCCATATGATAATATTTCCTCTTGCATTTCAGGGATCTTCTTTAGCACTTCTTGGGGATTTAACGGAAATACTCCTGATGCTTTAAATCCACTTTTTATGTTCTTTGTTTCCCTCATTTGAATTGCTTCAATTAATTCACGAAGCAATTTCGGAAAGTGTTTTTTGTTCAATGATGTTTGGTTTGGATTACGGAGCTTGTACTGGTACAAAATTTTACGCCAAGCTTTCTTTAAAGGCCCAAAAAATGCCACGTCTAGCGGCTGGGTGAGGTGTGTTGATCTTGGAGGGATAAATACAAATTTAATGTTATTTTGCTCGCATATCTTTACTACTTTAACGCTCAAATGACTAGACAAGTTGTCGCAAATGACCACTTTCCCTGAATTTTTTTGCGCCCATGGGAGGATTATGGTTTCAAAGTAATTCTCAAACATGGCACTGTCAAACCACCCTGATTTAGTGCAGTTATATCTGGTATCTGGTGGTCCTCCACTAACCCATTCTGAGTAAATATTTGTTGATTTGTAAACAACATATAATGGGAGACATTCACCGCTTGCGGTGGCTGTAAACATGAGAGATATGTTTCCTTTGGTGGAATTGGCTATTCTTTCGGGATACTTTACTCCCCTCCGAAAAATGCACTTTGAAGAACCTGGATCGTCCGACAGGTTAGTTTCATCAAAGTTGACTATATTTTCTGCTGGTATGTCTTTTAATGTTGTGCTTAGATTGTCAAAGTATTCGGCTATTTCGTGAGGTCCCTTTTCAGCTCTCGCCTTTGAAATATTTTGATTGGTTCTCACAGTCAATTTGTCAGCATTTCTCGCCAAAAAGCCCTGGACCCATGCATCCCCGGGAATCTGATTCTTGAACATATGATCTCGAGAATTTTTCTTTAGAAAGTCATGAACTACAAGCTTTAGATCCACTTTAGTAAGCGGGGAGCCAAAATCGCTAGAAGCTTGTAGAACTCTTACAATTTGGTTCTCTTCTGCAGCTGATAAAACAGTAGGATGACCCACTGACTTCAAATGTTTGTTTTTTATTTTATTTAATATTGTGCGTCTTGGGATACCAAGTTGCCGTTCAGCATCTCGTGAAGAAATTTGGCCTGATTCTACTGATTCACATGCAAGTTTTAACATTTCTTCAGTGTAGTTTTTATATACCCTAGATCCAATTATTCGTCTTGACTTCCTCTGGCGAATTCGAGATTTATGTTTATTTTTCTGAAACAAACAATGCAACTCTCAACAAAAAATATTAGAATTAATAATAAAATAAATACTTAAATATGTACAAACTAAATAGTTATATGTACTTAAATAATATATTAATTAAATACCAATTATGTTTAAAATTAAATAAGCTCAGCAGCCATAAATTAAAAAAAGGAAAAAAATACAAGGTTTCGTAAAGTGCCAACCCTAAGCCTTTTTTGATGGCGGGCAATGTTGTCAATCGTAAGTCGGAACATTACTAGTTAACTTTGCCCATCATCATAACTTTTAGTCTTAAAAGGCCCTGAGCAACCACAGTAACAGTAATATAGTCTACAAATGATTTTCCATGACATGTCGTAAAGTAAACTAACCTGTGTCTTCGCCATCTCGCAGAATGTACTTTCAAATTTGCACTAAAATTTGCCCGCAAAAACACGCACCTCACTCGACGAGTTCCAACAAGTCACTAAGCGAAGTTAGCAACAAACACGATAGTCAGTATTGCCATACACATAACCTATTTTCCACCAAAGTCAATCAATGTTGCCATAATATTAAGATATTTTTGCACATCAAAGATATGCTTATACATTGTTCTTCGGGCAAAGTTTCCTTTGGGGGCAATGTTGGCATATTTCACGGTACGATTTTAGTTTGTTAGCGTCTGGCTTACCTCGAACCGCTTCTAAGCCACTAGCTTTTAATAGTTATAATTATAACTGACGACTATTTGTTTCTCAAGTGTATTTTGTATAAACTTTTCCTTACTATGTGGTGGAGGAATCTTAGGTTCTTGTAAAGTTTACATCATTATTCTCCTGCCCTTATACCAATTTATTTGGGGTCGGCGCAACATGTGTTTGTCATCCATACTTCTCTATTAGTCGTCATCTCGGTAGTCACTCCATTTCTAGCCATATCATCTTTCACACAGTCCATCCATCGTTTCTTTGGTCTTCCTCTACTCATAGCCATCCACATTCATACCTACTCACAACTTTCCTGACAGGAGTAAAGGAGCACATTCACGATATTTTTATTTTTAAAGCCATTAATAAGTCATTGCAATGAAACTCTACCATTGTTTTAATGTATAAATTAGAATGACTGCCGAGAGTTGTAGAAAACTCTCGGCATCATTCTAATTTATACTTTATTACAATGATTTATGAGTTACATTGCAATGACTTATTAGCTTTCTATGTTTGGAAGTCTTAAGTTTTCTGTAAACTTTCATTCACGGCAGATGTCTTTGGAAACTAAAAACGAATTTTACCTATCATTTACCGTATGTTATGTGCTGCTAATTGCTATAAATAAAAAGGATAACTACAAGTGCAAATACAATTGACGTAAAACCCTAGTCACTCCGCATGACTAAGTCAGGTAAAACCAGGCAGAACACTACATGATGTACATAATCAATAGTAAAGTTAGGGAAATTTTCTACCACCTTAAATTGTCCGTATAATCAAATCACAACTGTCATTCTTTGACAGATGTATGAAATGGGTATAACACGGCAAATTGACGTAGGGTTAAAATCTACAATAACTTCAAACATTAAACAGAATGAAACCTTTCATCTAATTGCCTGAACAGGTTACTCCACCAAGCAGGGTTATTATCATATCATCTTATATAGCTTGAAGCGGAGAAAAGCGCTACTGTTCCCCATTCCCCATCTCAATGGCCCTACAAAGAGAGATGGCTCATTAAATAAATGGAAGTTCTACTTGTTACAAGTTTTCCCTGCTTATTGCGGTGTAACCAACGAGTTTTGTTCAAAACTTATGGAATAAATAACTTTATGCTGACGCCATTCATACCTCCCTCGGTAAATAAAAAAAAAAATGAAATGAAATGAGATAGTTGTTCCACACTCCTCATTCTCCTGCCCTTATCCCAATTTATTTGGGATCGGCCCAACATGTCTCTTTTTCCATACTTCTTCATCTCGGTAGTCACCCTCTTTCTACCCATATCACCTTTCACCCAGCCCATCCATCGTTTCTTTGGTTTTCCCTTACTCTTATAGCCATCGACATTATTATTCAAAACTTTCCTCACGAAATTTTCCTCATTCCTCCACATCACATGCCCATATCATGACAATGACAACCGATTTCCGAACAACTTTTCAGTTACCGGTGCCACTTTCAAACTTCCTCTTCCTTATTCTATCCATTCGTGTAATACCACACTATTGTGTAAACGTATAATCCCTGTTAGCATTCTCACCTCAGCTGCATGCAATTGCTTGTCATTCATCCCTTTTGTTTCTGGCCGAACATTCTCATCCATATCCAAGACAGCAGGTCTAACCATTGTTTTTTATATCTTCCCCTTAAGTTTAAGGGGGATGCGGGAGTCGCAGATTGTTCCCGTGACCTGCCGTCATTTTACTCATCCCGTATTAATTCTCTACACTAAGGGCTTATTTCACGATGTCCGAATAGCCAGAATAAATGATACTCACCGAATAAATTCAAAAATGGAACAGAATTTGTATGAAATTATCGGAACTTAATCGTAGGTGGTGAAACAGGACCTTTATAAAGTATATTTCAATGCCTTATACATATAAAGTCGTGTAAACTAAGGGGTGCCATGTACACTAAGGCCGACGTATCTGGGCATGTTTGAACATAGGCTCTCCGATCTTTTGCGCATGTTCTCTCACTCACGCTCGTCTCATGTCAACATTTGGTTCCTAAAAAATGCTACTACGCAGCCTTCTACGCGAAGTTCGGACTCGCTAAGATGCGTCGGCCGTATTGTACGGATCACGGACATTCGATTCAGTGGTAAGTATTATTTTGTTGAACAAGACATCCGACCCGAAGCAATTACCTACATACATAAATTCGGCTCGTTCCGACCGGCAAACTTCGTTCGGCATCTACCCTCGCTGAATCATGTTAGGATTTTTCCCGAAGATATATCTATATATGGCCGAATCTTGACGACCCGAAACTGTCATATTTGGCAGATAGCTTGGTGTGTGGTAAGACACGCTTGCGTGGCTAATATTTTGCCTCTTGTAATCTTAGCGTAGGTCAGTTATAAATTATTCTGAAACTGACGTCAATGACGATTTAGATAAATCTTGCGGCCTGAATTAAGTCCGATCTCTTATTGTGTTAAATCTATTATATCAATCAGTCTGTTAGCCCCCGTTCCCACGGGCGTAATAAAATCGCGGCGGGATTTTATCGCGCACTGGATTTTCAACTCTCGTTGTTAGCCGAGCGTTGAGAATCCAACTTAACAATAACAGAGTACATTCTAGCGCGTCGAAAAAACACACTGTTGGATTTTGCACTCTTGGCGCTAAGCAGAGCGTTGAAAATCCAGTACGCTATAAAATCCCGCCGCGATTTTATTACGCCCGTGCGAACGGGGGTTAAGAGTCGACATAGGATGATTGCTTTTACATACGAGTAGAGTTAGTCGAAACTACAGCAATTCTCTTATTTTCCAAGTCACACAGGAGTCTATTTGAAGTAAATAGGTACGTACAATTTCCTCCCCTAATGAGCGTTGGAGTTCTGATGTCATTAGGCACTTCCTGACTTAAAGAAAGAAAGACGCAAAATTAATGATTCTAATACCATTCGTTTTAAGATCAAAGAAGTTCCTAGTAATACTATTTGCGAATCCCCATGTGTAGTGATGGGTTTAGAGAATATTCTCTCACGTAGAATGTTCTCCAATCGAGAATATTCTGCAATTTTCGAGAGAGAATATACGAGAATTTAAAATTTAAATAATAAAAAAATAGTAGTTAATTATGACGGACAGGAGGCAATAAATGTAAATGCTGCCAATACCAAGTAACACCAAAAACGTGTTAAATTAAAAAATCGATCTGTTCCAAAGAAATCGTGATTATTATTTTGTTTTTAATTTTAATCTTTCCTACATTTTTCTTTTCATTTTATTACCTAATGCTAATTATATGTAAAATTCTAATTTAACATCAATAGCTTACAAAATTTGAGAATTTTCTCAGGAATGTTCTCGCTTAGGAAAATTTACTCTAAAAATTGATCGATACAATAGAGTCATCCATTTTTTTAATTCTCGTAAATTCCCTTCCAAGAGAATATTCTCTAGCTATAGAACTTAACAGCAAAGTTCTCGCAAGGAGAATATTCTCGGGAATTTACCATCACTAGGTATGTGTAGGAGTGATTTTAATTTTGCTTGTACCACTTTCATCTTCCATTAATCATCATCAATTTCGCTCAGCAGTCGGATCTGGCGTTAATGTTGTAGATGTATGCCCGAAATTACATTTAAATATTAGGTTGGGGAAAAAGTCTTTTCGCATTATAGTATGTATGAACTTAAAATAAAATCTCTTTGGCTATACTATTTGTATCTGGCTGGTTTTGGTATCATTGAAAGTTTAAATTTTAAAGAACATAATTCTAAATTCAAATTAGGAAAATGTGTGATTTTCATTTGTTTTTCGTACTGTCAAGATGAGTAAATCTAATGAAGAAGTTCGATACATTTTAAAATTTTACTACAAAAAAGGTAACAACGCAACGCAAGCCGCGAATAAAAATTTGCGATGTTTATGGACCCAGTGCAGTATCTGTGAGGGTAGTACAAATTTGGTTTAAGCGTTTTCAATCCGGAAATTTTGATGTCAAAGATGCACGTCGCTCTGGTCGCCCTATTACGGATAAAATGGATGCCATTTTTGAAAAAGTGGAGCAACATCGGCATATCAGTAGTTACGACGTAGCTGAAGAACTGGGAATTGACCACACAACAGTTTTGGCGCATTTGAAAAAAACTGGGTACACAAAAAAGCTCGATATTTGCGTACCCCACGAGCTCACTCAAAGAAACCTAATGAACCGTGTACTCATTTGTGATTTTTTATTACCACGTAATGAAACCGACCCATTTTTGAAGAAGCTGATAACTGATGATGAAAAGTGGATCACGTACGACAAGAACGTGCGAAAAAAGTCGTGGTCAAAGGCCGGTCAGGCTTCACAGACTGTGGCGAAACCCGGGTTAACTCGCAACAAGGTGATGCTGTGTGTGTGATGGGATTGGAAGGGCATTATTCATTATGAACTGTTACCGCCAGGCAGGAACATCGATTCTGAATTCTACTTCGAACAACTGATGAGATTAAAGCAAGAAGTTGAGAGAAAGCGGCCGGAATTAATCAACAGAAGGGGTGTGGTTTTTCATCATGATAACGCTAGACCTCACACATCTTTAGCCACTCAGCAAAAATTAAGAGAGTTTCGCTGGGAGGTGTTAATGCATCCGCCGTATAGTTCTGACCTTGCACCTTCAGATTTCCACCTGTTTCGGTCTTTTCAGAATTCTTTAGGCAGTGTCAGGTTAACATCACGAGAGGACTGCCAAAACCACTTGTCGCGGTATTTTGATCAGAAGTCCCAAAATTTCTATAGCAATGGGATCATGTCCCTACCTACAAGAAGGCAAAAAGTTATCGAACAAAATGGTACCTATATACTTTTGATAAATGTAAATAATGTATATTAAAAAATGTTTTGAATTTTCTTAAAAAATGCGAAGAAACTTTTTCCCCAACCTATTATTTAACTTACATTAATTTATTGTGTGTGGGTTTTGAGCCTTTTGAAAGGTCGTTTAACAGACGCTTAGGTATCTAAGATTTTATATTAATTTAACCTAATAGTTTGGTTTCTTAAAGGTCGAATCGTTTTTGAGCTGCAAATTAGGTCGCCCTCAGGCTAGGTGGAGCGACGGTCTTCGCAGGGTGGCTGGTAGCAGCTGGATGAGAGTTGCCGAGAATCGAGTTGAATCGAGTGCAATTGGCTATGTCCAGCAGTGGACTGCTGTAGGCTGATGATGATGATGAGGCGAAAATTACGATCTTCCATAGAATTTTCATTTCCTATTTAATTTTCAAAAATCCTTCTTTAGTGCTCACCTTCGTGTCGTCATACAACGTGTCGTTTTGGTCCTGGGTTGGATTGCCAGGGTCGGGCAGTGTTCATATTCATTATTCTTTATTGTGGATCATAGGTACAATACATACAATGTTCTTATAAGTTAAAATAGGATCAGCTAGGTCCCGCCGTTTAGGCATATAATAACAAACATATAATAATTGAGATTATATGAATTTAAATAAGTCAAAATTACACAAATTCCAATAAATGTCAGAATAATAAATATTATACATTAAAATATTATTGTTATCCTATATTTATATAGTGTTATTAAGTTTTATCATCAGAAATTTCCCAGTAGCATCCTGGAGTCGGGATTTGGATCTGGATGGCAATAGGCTGCCCCCTATTACATGGGACTTAATCATAACGGCGAAATATGGGTGTACTATAAGGTGCACCTCTGCCTTACGCTTCGGGGAATACAGCACCCTAATTCCGTAACACATTATCAATCGGAGTTGGTTTCAATTTGACAGTTCAACAAAATTCATTGCCTTATTTACGTTGTCGAGCAGACAAATTTTTCGAACATACGAAGCAACGAACAGCAATTTGTTTCAAAATGATTCAAATTCCTATTTATAGTGTGTTACGCAATTAGGGTGCTGGTTATGCTGTAACTTTGCCATTGCAGTTTATTTTTTATCTGTTTTTTCGTAGGCCTACAATATACACCAGTGGATGTTCGATTTTGCGCCATCTGTTTACATACCATGTGACTCAGAACTCATATAAAACTTTCCGACAGCCATTGAAAATACATTACATATGATTGCTATTTACGACAGAGTTGAACATGATGGAGTTTTTGATTGATATGTGATCAACTGATCATTAATGCAGCTGTAATAAGTTCGGTTATTATTACTTCAACAGACAGAGAGAGACTACAGACAACGACAAGTTATAAGAAACAGTAAAATTTCTCCAAATGATTTTAAACCTTAAAATGTTGATGGTTAAGTTTAAAATCAAATGGGAAAATTTTACAGTTTGTAGTAATTTTACAGTTTGTGTACAGTCAGCAACAAAAGTCGATTAACACTTGCAGTTTTTTATCTTAATTATTTAGCGAAATATTTAAGTAATTCAAATCGGAACAGAAGTACTTAAAATTTTAAGAACATTAACTCTTAACAGTTAAACGAAAAAGACAAAAACTGTTTTTCGAATCATTTTGTATTAATTTAGATGATGTCAAAAAGTAGCAGTGTTAACCGACTTTGTTGCTGACCGTACCTACCTACTGCAATCATAGAAACTATTATGTTTTAAATTATCATTGTAACTAGTAAGTAATACACGATCGTGCTTATATTGTTACGTGGACAGTTAGTTGTTATACACATAACATCACGCCTGTAATACCCGAAGGGAAAGGCAAAGGTGTAGGTACCTGTACCTGAAGAACCTACACCTACATTTCGCTGTGTTTAAGTCTCATGTACCGCTCGTGGCTAAGTAATAACAGCCGCACGAGTCAATACATCAGGTTAATCTACGCTTGCCGTGGTTGGTCCGTGGATGGGTGACCATCGTTACATACCGAGACTCCTCCGTGCTTTAGAAAACACGTTAAGCCAGCCGTTGGTCCCGGCTGTCATTTGTGGATCTTTGACAGTCGTTATGGGTCGTCAGAAGCCCGAATGTCTGACAATCTGTCTTTCCAAGGGGTATCGTATTGCCCAGTTACTGGGTTGTTGAGGTTAGATAGGCAGTGGCTCCATGTAAAATACTGGTATTCAGCTGCATCCGGTTAGACTGCAAGACGCCCCTAACTTTGTTGGGAAATGGTTAGGCGGATTGATTGATTGTAACAGAGGGCGGCGAAGTAGTCATTAGTATTCATAAATATCATCATTCCCTTGCCCCCTTATCTGAATTTATTTGGGGTCGCGCAAAATGTCTTCTTCCATATTCTATATTAGTCGTCATCTCGGTAGTCGCCTCCTTTCTAGCCATATGATCTTTCACACAGTCCATGCATCGTTTCTTTGGTCTTCTCCTAATCCTATAGTCATCCACATTCCTACTCAAAACTTTCCTCACTAACCAGTTGAATGCGGTAATTATAGAAACAATTAAAAATCCATTGTGTCTCACGTAGATCCGCGTTTCTGGCAATCGAGTCGTAAAGTATTCATAAATATAGGAAACAGATTTACAGAGGTACAAGAAAATTGTATGTGAACAACCAGGTACGCTAGTTTCCGACTTGTAACAAATTGGCAATTGTGATAATAATTAACAAGTCATGTGTACTATCTGGTTACGTGAAGTTAATCAAGCTTTTTGTGGTAATTACGGTCGGGTTAGTTATGTGGCGTACTGGCGTCGTTTGGGCTGACACAAATAAACATGTTTGCTCGTCCCCATTGCGTCCGCAACGCAAACTCAATACCAACTTTGCAGGGCTGCCACAGCTAACTTTGATGGGACATACACCTTACCTTTGTCTTAAATAAGATGCTTGTCACTGTTTGTCTAGAGGTTCAGTTGAAAATCAGCGTCAGACAGCATCTGTCTGGCATTATTGCTGGAATGAACGAACGTATTTGGCACTGCCGTGAGACACAAATGATCCTATATTTTTTTAATTGTATGTTCGTTTTTCAATTTGTACAGATGTGTTTCTGAAGTTCGTTCATCTTCCGTCTGACTTTTAAGTAGTTTTCTGGGGGATTTTCGGCTTTTCTATGTTTTGGTGTAGTTGCTAGTAATATGTATAATGAACTGAATGTCCAGGTACACTAATGACGTCGGAATTATCCTATAGATATACGTGTTACAGCTAAAATAAAGATAAGTTAACTATTGACATATGTAATGAGAAACACAGTTATATGGTATAAAGCACAGAAAAGATAAAGAGATCTCTTTATCTGTTCTGTGGTATAAAGATTGCCGAATGTTGTGGTGCCATCCCTTAGCTTAGGAATACAATACATATATGTATGTATCAGTGTTATAATGGATAAACAGACTCCCACTGACAACCGATTACCGCTGCATTCAGTTGTTATCAAGCTGAGAGGTTAGCACATGTAGGTTACGAGTTACTTGTCCTTTAATTAACTTGAGTAATCATAATAATTCTGTTTTGGAATTAAAACTAAAACTTGGACTAACATCTTTTATGTATTTTGGCGTAATTAGCATACTAATGTCTGCTTTTGCGCAGTACTTTAATAAGTATTTAATGAGTCTGATTTTGAAGCCGGAAATGTTAAAGATTTAAATTGATAATATACTTTTATCGTTCCAATACTTCCAAAACAGTAATTTATCGATAACACCTAGAAGATTGGTTCTGAACTTTTGACACTGACGAGGCTCAAGCATGATACATTATTAATTAATAGTTATGTACAATCTTACAGGCAGACATGTTTATACGGCATTGTAATTTCCTGCAATGCGTTGCGACGCGGCGACGCCGACGCGTCTGTCTGTAGATACAAACATCCATACATCCATACGCCTCATACAAACATACATACACATTGCTCTACATACACTTACGAGCTATTCATTCCAAGATTCTGACTTACGATGGGCCGATGCCATTAATTAAGTCTTTATGGACCCATACAATTTGTGATCGCTTTGATCGTAGCGCCTCTTGAGATCTGTTCAGGCATTTTTAAATGTTGTCCTGTTGAAGTTTGTTTTGTTTGTTCGTAAAGATTTAGGAACTGTCAATAGACTGAGGATCTCACATTCAGCTTTGTGACTATTGAAGATATAGAAGCTAGCCAACATTTGAAATCAATGAGCGTTAGTTCAGAAGGACAAAGAAAACATTGGCAGTAGGATCTTCTGCGCTAATATCTGTTTTGTGGGGATAGTTGAAAGCGTTTCCCAAAATGTTTCGTTGCAGCGGGATATGAAGATCCTTCTTGTAATGTGAATGTGACCAGCTACGCACGGCTTTTACGACTTGATAAAACATGAAGATATCTTTATTATATCTAAGTATTAATGTATTTAACTTGTAAACCTTTCGGAATAAATTTCCTAGGTATTGTTGAAAACGTGGAGAAGAAAGGAAGGTGGTGCATTATACAGGGATGATTGGTAATTCGACCTATAGCTTAGACGGAATTTGTTGCATATAGGCTCTAGTTTAACCAAGGGGCTCGTGGCTAAGTAATAACAGCCGCACGGGTCTATTGATCAGGTTAAGCTACGCTTGCCGCGGTTGATCCGTGGATGGGTGACCATTTTTTTTCCATACCGAGACCCCTCCGTGCTTCGGAAAGTACGTTAAGCGTTGGTCCCGGCTGTCATTCGTGGATCTTTGACAGTCGTTACGGGTCTTCAGAAGCCCGATAGTCTGACAACCAGTCTTACCATGGGGTATCGTATTACCCAGTTACTGGGTTGTGGAGGTCAGATAGGCAGTTGCTCCATGTAAAATACTGGTATTCAGCTGCATCCGCTGACTGGAAACCGACCCAAACATAGTTGGGAAATGGCTAGGCAGATGATGAGGCTCTAGCTAGTTTAACACATTATAAAGGAAAGGTGGAACGAATAATAACCCTGTATATATAGCCACGTATATGATAGTATTTATCTAGCTATGTATATAGGTATATTTATTGTTCGCCAGTCCGTTATTAGCAACGTAAACTAGTCTCACGTGAGTCTTGTTTGCTTCGGCTCGGAACTTCGAACTCCGTATCTTTATTTTTGCCAGACGGCTGCAGTTTAGATAAGATTTATGTAGTGAATAATGAGACTCGCTGTTCACTATGGCATTTTGGCACTACTGTTTTGAAATGGCGGCCATTTTTTTTTTTTACTAAGCACGGGTGGGTTCATTTATTTTTCAATATCTATCGATATAGAGGTCATACAGGCATATAAGTGGTTTCATTCGACAGCTACAAAATTAGGCAATAAGTTGCCACGAAAAGGTTTATCAAAAATACTTGAAACATAAAAAGTGTGAAAACCCGCACTCAGTAAAAAAAAAAAAATAATTCAAAACAGTAGGGGCAAAATGCTTTATTATGGTGGATTTGTCGATAAAATTTATCATATTGCTTCGCTTTAATGGGTCGGACACCGGTGACCAGGACACACTGTCTGACTGACTGACTGATCAACTCCCAGCCCAAACCCTTGAACCTAGAAAGCTGAAATTTTGCACAGAGGTTCCTTTTATAATGTAGACAAGGAATAAGGAAGGATTTCCCGGTAGTACGTTCCCGTGGGATATTTTCCGACATCTACGCGGGCGAAGCTGCGGGCAAAAGCTAGTAATTGATAAGGCAAAAATACTCAACACCTTTATTTATATTAACTTAACATAACACCAATGAAGACCAATCCTCAATGCCGAAACGGTACCTAGACAGCGTAAATACACATTTCACAGAAATCCTCTGATAGGTCAACACGACATCGTTCAGTGCTCCAGAATATAAAGGACACTCTACTTCTAGGAACTAGAGTTTCCTTTTCACCACTAATTTGTCAACACCTCGCAACTAAACACGTATTGATGCAAAGCCATCAGTAACCGTAATCGAGCAGTGGTGGCCCAGTGGTCACGGCTGCGACTTACGAGTTGTAGGTCGTTGTTCGAACCCAGACAGGCGCTTTATTTTGCGAAGACATGTGACATCTAGCAACCCGCACTGGGCCCGCGTTGTGGATTATGGCCCACTCCCTTTCACAAAGAGGAGGCCTGTATCCCAGCAGTGGGAACATTATAGGCTGATTCTGCATATGCATCAGTACTTGGATATCGATTGACTGACTCGTTGGTCTAGTTGTCACAATCGCTACTTCTGAGCATGAGGTCCTGGGTTCGGTTACCAGTTTTTCTAACTGGAATTTCTCAGTAACAGGCCAGTCAGGATTTATGTTGATTGCAATAGGCTCTCCCTACTACATGGGACTTAATTGGCGAAATGTTGGTGTACTTATAGGTACACTTCAACCCTTCGGGGAAATAAGGCGTGGTGTTATATTTGTCAACACCCAAACACGAATTGATCCAAACCCATCAGTACTTGGATATCGATTGGCGTCCATGCACCGAGCCCCGACGGCCGGCACATAACTCAATTGGCTGGCAATCTGGTGGAGGCGCCGTTCCCCCTCTAATTACACCGCATCAACTGTAGAGGCAGATAAAAATGCGTTTTTAGCAGCTGTGGGTAAGGGAGTGGTGTCAATTAAACTGCTAGTTTGTTTATAAATGTTATGAATTTATGATTATGAGCGGGACCAGTAACACTCTGTTCGTAGTCCAGATATAATGAAGAGCATTGAATTTGATAAATTATAACGTGCTCATTTTCATGATCTCGATGATAACTCTGATTTAGTTCTTAACGAAATTAAGGCGTTAATAAAAGAAAACTGAACGCTTCTATGTGATATTGGCGAAGATGTATCAGGTTTGAATAGATGAATGCGTTGCAATGTTGCCAGCCTTTTGGGCATTTTTCCCATTGACAGTAGTGATGCGGACGAGTTTTTTGATGCCCAAATGAGCTCTTCATTTTTTTTAAATACTTGTAGGTACCTACATAATATTTTTTTTAATGTGTACAAATTGTAAACATTTATTCAATCATACGTTTGTTCCTTTTTCCGCTGAACGCGGGAAGCACAGAACCGGTGGAGGTGGCGGTGCTTGGGGAAGTCCTATGCCCGGTTGTGGACGCCTTTCAGTTGAAATGATGATGATGTTTGCCAATCCACGAAATTGATTTACAAAGCATAAATGCATGTTTAATTCACGGAAATAGTAAATCAAGTTAAAAAATCATGATTGGTGTTAAAAACTAAAACATCCATCTGTAATTCTGTATTAGATGTGGTTTGAAACTTTTTTTTTATTTTGATCTTATGAAGTCTGACATGATCTTTGATCTGCAATCTGCCTAGCCTTTTCTGGGGTCGGCTTGAGGAAAATGTCGTCAGGAAAGTTAACATGATCTTTGATATTCGTAGAATAAAGTTTCTTATTTATTTATTTATAGTAAGCACGCCAACAGCACGGTCATTTGCAATTCAAAATAAAATAACATAAAACATTAGAGACAACGGAGAACAGAAAAGTTTGTCTAGTAGAACTAAATATAGAATACTACAAAACATACCAATTGGAGTTATATAGACGGAGGAGCTCGTGACTAAGTAATAACAGCCGCACGGGTCGATCCATCAGGTTAAGCTACGCTTGCCGGGATTGGTCCGTGGATGGGTGACCATCTTTACATACCGAGACTCCTCCGTGCCTCGGAAAACACGTTAAGCCGTTGGTCCCGGCTGTCATTCGTGGATCTTTGACAGTCGTTACGGGTAGTCAGAAGCCCGAAAGTCTGACAATCAGTCTTACCAATGGGTATCGTATTACCCAGGTAATGGGTTGTGGAGCTCAGATAGGCAGTCGCTCCATGTAAAATAATGGTATTCAGCTGCATTCGGTTAGACTGGACGCCGACCCCAACATAGTTGGGAAAAGGCTAGGCAGATTGATATATAGACGTGCACTCTTCGCACTGTTTAAATAGTGAACGTCTGTATTAAGCAAAACTCATGGAGAAAATATCAATGGGGTAATCTGTCAAGTTGGACCTTTCATTATATGGCCTTGCCATACGTGTTGTGGGCTATTAAATGTGGTATTTAAGGTGTGTGTAGGTAATTCAAAAATACGACGATGACGCTTACTACGTTGGCTAGACCTGAAGTTGAAATAGTTTACTAATTCTGCATTTATAGAACCGTTTATTATTTATAACCGTTAGAACCGTTTTTTATCTCTAAAAAAAATATGAAATTCATCTTTGAATGCTTTTTTTGGTAATGATTAAAATTACAATGTACAAAGTTCGATACTATTCTCAATCCACAAGAAGCAATAACAAGAACAAGCGTCACGCGATGATAATGTAATTGCTCATTGTGTTACAATGTAAATTTAGTTTTCTCTAACGGTGATACATAACTATTGTTTGTTTTCTACACTACAGATAATCAAACACGCCAACTAAACAGTACAATTCCAAGAAAAAGGATAAGAATTTTCCATTGCCTAAAACAGAATGTAAAAAAGTCTGAAATAAGCCACAGCTGATGCAAACCCAATATTTCGAGCCGCTTAATATTAATGTAATTCAATTTAATTCAAGATTTACATAATTGCGTGGACACAGATACATACAAACAGATTGAACATGTACCAAATCAAATTGGAATTATACGGTTCACACATCCATTTGGTAGCAAATGTTGTTAGCTGGCAATCCAGCTGTAATGTAAAACGTTCCCTTAATTCTGTTGCTGGGGTTGCGATTCATGAAGCTTCAATATTTATCGCCTGGGTGGGATACGAATAGCAAGGCGAGTCTCATTACTGGGGCTGCTAGTAAAAAAATGTCAATGCACCTATTTGATTTCGTCTGTCGTCTGTCTAGAGTAGCTAAGGCATGACTTGTTGCTGTGGTGCTGCTGTCAGCATGCACTCTTCCTGGGCTTATAATAGCAATTAGAATACTTAGAGATCTTTAGTGACTCCCAAAAAGAAATTTCTCGAAATCACCTATTTTGACCAATTTATTTTTAGTGTGTATTAGTACACGTTAAGCCGTTGGTCCCGGCTGTCATTCGTGGATCTTTGACTCTTTGACAGTCGTTACGGGTCGTCAGAAGCCCGAAAGTCTGACAACCAGTCTTACCAAGGGGTATCGTATTACTCAGTCACTGGGTTGTGGAGGTCAGATAGGCAGTCGCTCCGTATAAAATACTGGTATTCAGCTGCATCCGGTTAGACTGGAAGCCAACCCCAACATAGTTGGGAAAAGGCTAGGCAGATTGATTGAATGTGCATATACTATATCGTCTTCTGCTTCAGATCTGTACGTATCTTTATCCAAAGACGAGTCTTCTTCATTTAGTTCAATAGAATCAAGAGATAATTTGGCCCAATACATATCCCGATCCAAAAATAAACTTGTTATAATTCCAACACGTATGTACTCTGCATGAGTCAACCATGCGCTAGACGGGTTTAACTTTGTACCAGCACAGCAATGTGGGACGTTTCGAAAGTCGCTGGCGCCTGCCAAACTTTGATATGCGTTGCCAACATCGTAATACAGACGCACGGCCCGACTTTCACAACATGTTCCGTTTTAGTTCATCACTGCTAGTTCTAGAACTAGTACAATCACGAACTAATTACTACGTTAGAGAGGAGTCGCTAGAACATGTCTCGAGAGGATTAAATGCCAAGCAAATAAGGCTGGTAACTTTACTGTGAGGACTTTGACTGCTGAACTTGTGTGCTATGCCAGTCTGCGATACACCTCACCAAGTTTTGATTGCAAAATGCGATCATTGCTGACATTTGATTTCTCTGCTCTAATCGGACTGTCAAATTTGTCCAGTGAGGCTTCTTCTGGACTATCAAATTTTTCCAGTGAGGCTTCTTGTGCGTTGCTCTAATTCAGTCATTCCATTAAGTTCCACAAAAATGTAATAATTATGTATGGGCAATGGATCATCGTGACTTTTCTTGTGACCCGTTCAATTCCAGCCTTAAAAAAAATATTCCATAAAAAATAACTGTCGTTCATAAAGTAATAAAGTTTTATAAAAACACAGCAGTTTCCTAGTTCGATAGATAAAAGCTGTCATGCTGCGGTCACAGCCGCGTCGATGCGGTCACGTTTCGCTTTGTACCAATCACGACCGAACTGGCGACGAGCGCCTCTCTCGAGCCATCCGACGCCTTTATGGCATTCTTTCACTTCAATGAATCCATAACCATCAACTCCGTTAAAATTAAACGACATTTTCCAATTGAAATTTCCTCTAAAAGCGCTTATCGGTAACTTTGTAGAAATAACGAATAGTTTTGTTAACCAGCCAATGTTTACGCTGACTAAGTTAACTTAACCGAATCAAGGACAAAGCGCTGATAATACAAAAAAAAATCGAATTCTTAAAACTATGGCCGTGACTAACACGGGCGATATTGTTCGAATACTAAAAAGTACGTAAAACTGTGGGCAGGCTGTATGACGCATTTGGGGGAGGTAAACAAGACGTTTTACGATACTGCTGAGACATTCATATTGCTACTGTGTGACCGTTGGCTTGGCTGTTGGCTTACAAGACAAGACCAAATGTTTTGTCTGCCCTCTAACTTCAAGGACGAACCTCATCCGTACAACCGTACCCTTAACGATATACACAATTCATGCACAGCTAGGTTTTATAAACGGAAAATTCCGCTACGCTAATCCTATCAGTATGTTTCGTAAATAAAGACTACTTTTGAATTTTATGCTAGGATTGTCGGAGTCTTCAAAACACTCGATAAGACGACGAACATTACATAAATGAGTGTTTGATCACAAGCACAGACGCATGAATTACTGATTGGTAATGATAAATATTGTTTTGATTATAGTTCAATCCATACCACAATACCAGGTGGACGGACGAATTTATCAATAACTAGCTGCGCCCCGCGGTTTCACCCGCGTAAACCGGGATAAAAAGCCTATGTGTTGTTAATCCAGGGTATAAGCTATCAACATACCAAATTTTATCCAAATTGGTTCGGCCGTTTGAGCCTGAAGAAGTACCTAACAAACATACACACTCACAAACTTCTTTCGCCTTTATAATATTAGTGTGATTGTGACACTAGTACCTGCCTGTGGTTTAGAATGGCCATTTTTGGTCGAATCGTTGATTGTCATGTCACCTACAGGCATAATAACGAACTGTTTATTTGGATCGAAAACCTACAAGGAATCTAAATGTTCGTGTAAATATGAAAATGCGTCATTAGATTTCTACCATAACAAGCCGAAGCAGTTTATCATTATTTTGTTATGCTAAGTACCTACGGAAGTTATAAATATAGATAACAGTGATATAATTATTTTGAGCGTTATATTAAAGATACCTATCGAACTCGAACTATAAATACCTACTCCTGTTGAGTAAGTACGCAATTAATACACACAAAAAATATTAAACACTGCGAAACTTCGTACAATAGCGAAACAAATAAAACAAAGTGACCTGTCTCAATGAAATTATCGCAACCTCAAAGAACAATATACAAAAAAGATTATTTCATTAAAAGAAAAATAGCGCAACTGATATCTAGATGGTGATTAAACTCGTTATAACAATAGATTTGAGAGCACCGACAACTGGAACGGTAGAAACGCGGCTGATGCCGGTATTGCCGAGGTCGGGCCAGGCAGCGCAAACGACGATAATGGACGCCTTTCTCACACAGAAAAAAACTTGTTAGTGGTTGCAGTGAATGTCGCAAGGGAACAGCCGCTATTGGAATTGGAAAACAAACTGACAATAACGGCAATCACGAGAATTGTGACTCTTGCTTTACAAGGAATTTTAACGGTCTTGAAATACTCAATTGGTTTGCTGGAGTTTTTAAGACGTAAAAAGTTCGTCGTGCGTTGAATTGAAGCTATGTAACTTAAACTGCTGGGACAGTTTCAATTTGTTACCTCTTTTAAAATTTTTGCTTTTTTTCGCCAACTGCCAATTGAACTCATTTCAAATTACTAAGCGACACTTGGAGGGATCAAAACTTCAGTATATTCTATTTATAAATACAACCCGCATCATGTTATTATTGAACACTCGTCCACCCTCAGTATCTTGTTTAAGCAATTTGTTTAAACGACCACAAGGTCATACAATCGCCCCGTCGTAAACACAACACTTGAATCAACTGCCTGGGTTCAGCAATACTTCATTTGTTTCATTACATATAATCTACTCTATTCTGTGAAAAAATTCAAAGCACGTTTAGATCACCATCGCTCAAACAATCTAATAAAGCCTCGTCTTCAAATACATCATCACCATCATTCTCCTGCCCTTATCCCAATTTATTTGGGGTCGGGGCAAAATGTTTTTTTCTTCCATACTTCTCTATTAATCGTCTTGTGGAGGAGCTTGTAGCTAAGTAATAACAGCCGCATGGGTCGATCCATCAGGTTAAGCTAAGCTAGCCGGAGTTGTCCGTGGATGGGTGACCATCTTTACATACCAAGACTCCTACGTGCCTCGGAAAGCACGTTAAGCCGTTGGTCCCGGCTGTCATTCGTGGATCTTTGACAGTCGTTACGGGTCGTCAGAAGCAGAAAGTCTGACAACCAGTCTTACCAAGGGGTATCGTATTACCCAGTTACTGGGTTGTGGAGGTCAGATAGGCAGTCGCTCCATGTAAAATACTGGTATTCAGCTGCATCCGGTTAGACTGGAAGCCGACCCCAACATAGTTGGGAAAAGGCTAGGCAGATTGAATTTGAACTTCTCTATTAATCGTCATCTCGGTAGTCACTCCTTTTCTAGCCATATCAACTTTCACACAGTCCATCCATCGTTTTTTTGTCTTCCCCTACTCGTGTAGCCATCATCCAAAACTCAAAACTTTCCTCACGGCATTTTCCTCATTCGTAGGAGTCATAGAAACAGTATTTTTGTATACCCAGTCACCATCTGCTAGGAACGACATCGACACTTTGCATATAAAAGAGAATATGCGTGACTCAAAGAGGCTCTCTAATTTGAACTCCAGCCAGCTTTCTGTACCAAAAGATTGGATTTCTAAATTCGCTAACTTTATAAAGAGATTTTCCTTCGCACAAAGATATGATACTTCGGCGTCTAGAAAATGTTTCCAACGATAATCTCGATAAAATATAGGGCTTACGTGCGTAAGAGGGGGTACGTAGAGGTGAATAAATTGGATGTTCAAATAATTGCTTATTGTCTTCACTTAGTTTGAGTGCGTCACACGCTCCGATAGACGAGCCGGCGACGCTCAGCTCACATTCTCGTAACGGTGTTAGCAACAAGGACGGCGACAAATAAAGCAATATAGACAGCTGTATTTGGAGATTCAAGTATCTCGCCTGCAAATTATACGAGCGACTCGGGCGACCCATAAACCTACCGCCATAACGAGCAAGACCGCTTTGAGGATGTATGTTCGTATCGCACAGTTTGGGCCTTTGATTTATAGTTGTCACTGGCCCATTTCCAGAAATAGTAAAACTTATGATTCTCATTTGCTCTTACGCACAAATTATGTCTCTGTTTACGGCTTCTATCTTCAGTTGCTTAGCCAAAACATTATTTGTTAGGGCTAACAGAAATAAATCACGGCAGAACCACAAAATCTCGTACATGATCGATTGATCAGTGTTTCCGAATTTCCGTAAAATACCCGTGAAACTGCCACAAACATCCCATTTGGGGCCCGTCAGGCATGTAGAGTCTAAACAACGGCTTTGTCACGTTGTCGTCTACCCACAAATGCTGTCTAAAATTCAATTAGCGTCATGGTAATTAAACCCGGTATCGGACTAATCTCGTAGTGTACATTCGATAGGTATTCGGCGTGAAGTGAATGCTTTGCGGAAATTCGCGACGCTTCGCAAGCGACCCGTCCGTCTGATGTATTTACGATGTTTTGCTGCATGCAGCGGTAGAAATGCGAAAATATTAATTTCATTTTGAATCAAGAAACCGAATGCTAAAAACGTTTCGTACACTCATTTAACGTGGGCCTGAAATGAAAATAAAGAAAAGATTATTATATTAGGTCTTCCTGCGCCAGCCAGCCTGCGACCAACTTGGTCGTAACTCGTATGTAATAAGTGTAGGAGTCAGGTAGGTGGTAGCTGGTAGACTTATTAAATCTAACTTAGGTACTGTTGCAATTCAAATACTGTTTGAGTTACTGGACGTTAACTCCTCAATAACTATTCATGAGATTTATGAGATGCTGATATTCATAGATAAACAACATGAATACTATGAATAGTGTACGACGGTTACCAAATCTGTTTGATATTCTGACACAACTATAGTGATCCATCTTGAAGATAACATGGAATTTTGATCTTTTGTTATCAGTCCATAACTCTTCCTATTTAAAACCTTATCGTGTATGAAGGAGTCTAGTTGATGTCCCTTCAAGAGTATACAGCGTGTAGAGATAATAATATAATGAGATAGATACATCTTCGTTGCGCCATGTTAACTAATAGTGTCTGCTTATGACATTGACTGGAAATAAATATTTCGCAATAATTTCGTCACTTTTCCAAAAGTGTTTGTAGCAATTTCCGAAGCTAGGTAACTACTAACCACCTTCCAAAAACCTTTCAATACTTTTTCTATACGCGGCGACTGTCGAAGGCAACTCCAGTTCCGCACAGGAAGCAATCATCATACTGATAAACTAGATTTCCTATAAAAACAGCACTTCGATTCGAAAAAACAACTTGAGTCAAGGAAATTGGCTGCGATGAACACGGTCTCCTTGAGAAATTCCTTCGTCCAGACGGATATGACAATCAAATTGAGGGGGAAAACTAATCAATGGTTGACGTGAATATTGACGTCAATAAAATAATTACACGTTGCTGTTTCGCACGCGATGTAGTTCTCAAGGAAGCAGATGCTATACAATGTGGAAGCAACAATACGACAATAAATGAAAACAATTTTGGAACTACCAAATATATCCAAAAATGAATTTAAAACAAAACTAAATAGTAGCAGCACAGGTAATAGGTAGTAATGGGCCGATTATGGGGTTTGACAATCTGTGACGTAGACTATTGGATATCTTTGATTGAATTTTCGTATGCGGACTGGAACGTCATTACAAAAAAACGCAGTTTAATTTATTACTGTATTGTCGTCTCCGCCTTGTATAGCAGGCTTAGCAGCTAGTGCGGCTACGTCACAGTATAAATTTTTGTAGGTAAGTACGAGTATGTACATTCTTACATAAGAAATGAGGTGCAAAGCTTATTACAGCGGCAGCGCTGAAATGGCTGTTAGATGCGATGACGTCACCCTACTGGGCTTTCCTCGCGTAGTGATTCATAGAGGGGCGTCTGTCGCGGTGCTTCGGCTCTTCTATGACGTCACACGTCTTGATACTATGACAATATTATGTTCTATTTTAAAATTGAAAGACATGGTATTTGTCACTATAATAGACGTAAGGCGTTTTCTAGTCACTATAGTAGGTATATATCTGACGACAAGCAATGGCAATAAAATGATTCTAATTATAACCACCACGCAATCAAAGCGAATAAACAAGTAAATACTCGTGATACCCAATTAACATGCTCTACAATCACGGATATTTTTGACGTCAGACAAACATACTAGCTTCCGACAATTTTCAAGGAGTATCATCTTTGTCATAATGGAGTGAGGGAAGTCCTTGCGATTTCGTGGCGGAAATTTGTGAAATTTAAGCTATTATTAAACAATTATTTTAAACACCTGTCTCAGGATTAATTGACCGCAAGGTTCGGGGATTTTTCCTGATTCCTTTGGCTCGTGTTTCTCAAACGAGTTTAATTTACAAACTACGCGCAATAAACCTATTGATATTGAATTTTATGGTATCAAGGTTTTATTATATTGATATATGAGTAACAAATCATTTCGGCCTTGCAAAACAGTGGCGTCTAGTTATGAGTCCTATCTACCCACAGGTCTTGCCAAAGTGCATTATCCTACCTGCCTACACACAATCATTTGTATCAAATTTCAGTCAATACTGACGTAATAAACTGACACGAACATTTGAGTATCCGAAGTGAGTCAGAGCAACCGCGAATGGTACAAAATGATTCCTGGTTTAAATATAAACTGTTCGTTTTGGATCGGCGCAGGCGCCCTTATACGCGTGACTAAGACACGGTATACGATACTTTGGAAGTAGCCTTTTAGGAACACGGTAAATTTAGTATGTTGGGTAATTGAGAACGTAATGTATTCTTAAGTACTTCGAGTTGGGAAAGGTGAGAGGCGTCGGGAAATGCGGATGGAATGGGGTATAAATACAGTTTACGTGGAAGCGTAAGCTGGATTTGTTTTGACAGATTTATTACCTTCATGTCTCGTTTTAACCGCATCTTTTATTTAATCTTCGCATTTAAAGCGTATAAAAAAGATTTATTAGTCTATATGCTTGTGTTATTACAACGTAGGTAACCAAAGTCCAGAAAATAAATAATTGAAAATGTAACGACAAATAAAAACTCAATTGAAACCACAAATGAAACGAAACACCGTTCTTTGTGCTATTCAATTTCAGAAACTAATCAATTGAACACAAGGATTTCAACGTTTCTCACAGCACAGTATTCTATCGCCACAGACGCCACAGTCCACGATATAAAAATATAATAGCATATACATATGCTGCAATATGCCCTTGACATGCAACTAAAATGCTTATGTTAATGTTATTAATTAAAACTTAATCTAATAATCAGGCTTTTTCGATTTGATACCTTAACTCCGTTGTAAATAGTTTATTTTTGATTGGAACTGACAAGGTTTTCTCATTCTTCTTTTTAAAATTGACAATAACATAATATTATGTTGTACATATTTCTATTACGAGTATCATTATCGTCGTGAGTATAGACTTCTTAAACTATTTCAAGGTTCTAGTTCCGCTATGCGACCGTTTTCTAAGTTTTGATGTAGTTTTATGCACCGACACATTTTTTATGATCATTTTGACTAACAAATGTTTATTCTTGTTTCTAGGTAAGCAGACCTTCGAACTCGAACCATACCTGAGTAAGTTATTAAATATCAATTAACGTATTTGTGTGGCATTGGACAGTCACTATCATCTCGTCATCGCCAAACAAAACATCCTGTATCAAATCAAAAGAAGAACTTTCTTTAAATTTAGTTTCAACAAGCCGTGGGCCCGATGGGATTCCCCAGCGGAAGAAATAACGAACTTCCATACAAACTCATCGGCTATTTAATCCCTACTTATAAGGCCTCTGCCTCGAATTTTGCGGGCTGCGGGGCGGCAGCGGCGGCGGAGCGGGAGCGGCAGGATTTTATGCGTAATAACAAATGGACCGGACCTCCAAAACAGCGGGGCGGGACAATGCGAGACGCGCCGCCGCCGCCGCCGCCCCGCTGCCCGCGAAATTCGAGGCAGAGGCCTTAGGGATTGTCATTTGTCTGTCTCTTGACGGTTTGTATGGAAGTATGGAAGTTCGTTATTTCTGTGGTTGGGGAATCCCATCATCGGGCGTACGAACAAGGTATAATAAACTTAACTTAAACGAAAACTTGAACAATAACTAGTCCAGCAATATTAGTAATAACGTGGACCTCAATCACTGTCACAGAAATGGGTCGTGTCTCAACTGTCCCAAGTCCTAACAATGGCACACAGGAGCCGTGCCGCGGACAGCCCCGTGCCGGTCCGTGTCTGTGGCACCGTGACAGCGTGTCACAGGACCTGTTTTATTCCATTATTGTTCTTGTTGAATAACAAAATGGTGCTTTTAGAAAGTTTCCAAGGTATTTTCCAGTTCGTAAATGTTGGGTTTCATGCTTATTTTAAACGTCGTTATTACTGCCCAGCATGTATTCTTCCTTCTCAAAGCTGTCATCTCAGTGTTCACCGCCTTTCTAGCTCTTTTTAGCCGTGGTAAGTGAGATAAGTAATTAAATCCATTATTATTGTTGACATTTTCGACAAAGAAAGACTATCCCTTGATCCCTTGATGCAAGTTGTAAACATTTGACAAGCTACAACAACGCCAGCCAAAGTGCACTGCTACAGGGTTCTTTTGGCGCTGGAATGACGTTGACAGGGGGCGCTGTTGGTAAACATTTGTGCTACTGTTTTGTGAAAATGAATTGAAAAGTCAAGATGGCGGCGTTAGTTCCGATTTTGACAACGCGCCAAAAAAAACTTTTAGCGTTGTAGTAGATAAGGGCTTTGGAAGTCTCTGTCTTTAGTATCAATCAGCTTTGACACTAGACAAAGTAGACAACATCCCACGAACCCACGAGATGAAAAAGTACACAAATCATTCAATAAAATGTAGTCATAATAGCGTTTTCATCGGTCCACTCGTGGGCGTTTGGCTCCAGCCTAACTTTGATCGATTCAATAACAAACAAACTCATTGGATGAATTCAAACGAATTATATCTGTCAATATATTTACTCACAGTTATTTCGAGTATCTGACTTTGTTCGTTTCGTCACTTTAAGTAGGATTGGTAGCTTAATGAATGAGTTTGAATTTAAATTACGTTGCTCATATATACATACATAGTAGGTGCCAATTGCCCGAGCAGTAGCCACCGCCTACCCCTTCGTAGTATGAGAATTAATATTACTTTCTCTTCTACAACACAAAATCACCCTGGAAACGGTTAAAATCTCATTTTGATGTTAGTGCATAGTACAATGCTCCTTGCTTTGACACTTTTCGCAACATCCACGCGAAAAAATTGGGCTCTACTTAAGATTTATACACATAATGGATATTTATGAACGCGTTACATATGCAAGCAATGATAACTCATGTATAAGTGGCATATGATTGACGTATGTACTCGCATATTACCTATGAAAACAATGAGCTGTATTTAAATATCAAGATATGAAAATGTTACCCATTATTTATATTGGTATTTACATTTTATTAGAGCGCTGTCTATCTCTCTCCACATAGATTTCCCTACTATGTACGGTATATCATCATGTCAGAATTACCTCACTATTTCAGTATTTTCTCCTACAAATCCATAGGAAATTGCTACAAAAACGAGCCACATTTCACAGCAAACCGAATCTATATCCAAGCAGTAAGGTATAAATCCGCGTGGCATATTGTGTAGCGAAGGCAGTTGTTCAATACTGGGAGGATTCTTATTTCCGTCAGGCGGTTGCCATTGCGTTATCTGCGAGGATTTGTCGTCGCCGGTGCCTTCGCATCCGGCCCTCAGTGTGCAGAAAATGAGCGAAATAAACAAAACGTTGTGTACACTTCAGTACCTCTTGATCTCGACTCCTATAAAGTAAATAGATAACTTTGTGGAGACATATTTGCTGAAATGTTCAAGTATTTGCAAGTAGGACGTTGTGTTTGTGAAACAATAGTTGCGGTTGTCACTTTAAAGTTAGGTGAGGTATTGAAGGAAGAATAATATGTAAGGAAAGTAGTTGTGATCAGTGTTGATCTCATTTTAGCAATGATTTTACGTTATTATAATTGATTAGCACTCGGAAAATATCCCACGGGAACGTACTACCGGGAATTCCTTCCTTATTCCTTGTCTACATTATAAAGGGAACCTCTGTGCAAAATTTCAGCTTTCTAGGTTCAAGGGTTTGGGCTGGGCGTTGATGAGTCAGTCAGTCAGTTAGGACTTCTGTTTTTATTTAATAGAAGAAGGGTATTTTAAGTCTAATTCAAATTGATTTGAAACAGCTATTTTTTCCACACACCTCCTAGCTATTGTGAACCCTACAAAATTTTCGAGAAAAGATTTTGAGGAATTGTGATTGTGAAGCGAATTTGTCATACCTGTTTAGTTGTTCTACGTCTAATTACTTCTTAGTAGGTACTTATATTGTATACAATTTATCTGATAATAACCAAATATTTTATTTTTCCGCTATTTGTCATATTGAACAGTTACTTGCTTATCGCTGCATTGTTCAGTGTTGCGTTAGTGATAGGCGTAGCCTTAGCAACGTTATACATACTAAACATTTTTATCATATGCCTTACTGATAATGAAGCAAGCTAAAGCACTAGACATAAACCCTAAAGTGGTAAAATAAGAAACACTCTTAAAGGTTTTAGTGATATTGCAAAAGAAAGTACGAGTATCTCCATGTATGCAGCTAAATATGGCAGTTTCGTTGGAGAAAACTTAGATCTCGTCGCATCTAAAAGAAGAAAAGAAAGAAAAAAAACTTGTTTATTCTGCATAAATAAAACGCACGTTAGAAAAAATTAAATAAAAAATTACAAAATACACTCAAAAGCAATGTGAGCAAAAGCTTCATATTCAAGTTTGATTGATATGAGACCAAAGACAATTTCAAGTTTACAACTCCACATTGCCTCTGCTCTGTGTTGTGGCACTAGGAAATGAAAACAAACATGCAACAAAAAGTGGATAAATAATACTTCTATAACAAAAATAACAAGAACAAATTAATCCGTGCGTCGTATCTGTGCAAGAAAAGGTCGTTGCTCAGCAAAATGCCGTGACGACGGGCGAGCCTATCGTCAGCGGCGCTGATTTTCAGCAACTACCTATCGAATGTCGCAATGACGTCCCCCCTGTGTGACCTAATAACTCGGGTAAGTTTTATTCACAGAGATACGTATGTGTGAATCTAGCTAAAACAGTTATGAGGTCAGGTGCCGGGAGTCAAGTCTTTCTAAACACGGATTGTCGAGGTGGATGCATTGCAGCGTGTAGGGATCCTTGACACGGTTCGCCATAGCCTTCTGTTAGTCACACTATATGAAATTACTTTTTAGAAGTAGAACTTATGATTGAAGGGACAGACAATCTTTATATGCCAAATGAGCGGATGTGTTCTTCAGTAACCTGCAGCCTAGGCCTATATCCTGACAATTTAAAATTATAGGTACACAAAGTTGCGTTTGTGCTACGCGATTTCGAGCCATTTTACTTTGTCTAAGTAGTCTTTAACTGAATCTAAAACCTTGACTTGTTTTTGCTCAATTTAGGCATTTTGTTTTTATAATTTTACTTTGAGAGCAGAATTCTCGACTGCAAAAACGTAAATGCCGAGCAAAACGGTAAATATGTAGTTTAAATTTGATCTTTGTAGCAAAAAGATAAATCTTTGAAATCTTTTCAAGCGCAAGAAATTCGAAAAGCTCTTGTTGGAAAAATGTTTGAGTTCTATTAATTAATTACTCTATAGATCTAGCGTGAAATTAGGATGCCTGTAGACCGTTAGACTAAAGGTAATGATAGACTTAAGCATTCACCGTTTTTTAAATTTGTCGAACTGAACAACGAACAGAGCCAAGCATGGAGCCAAACATCGCTACGAACATTTTCACGAGCAAACATTTCAGAAGCAAATTTACTGTCGTTTCGCTAGAATGCTCGCTAAAACGCTCCTGCTTATTTTAACACTATAGCTTTTGCCAGCAACTTCGCCCGCATGGATGTTGAACAATATCCCACGGGAACTGGAACGTACTACCGGGAAACTCTTCCTTATTCCTTGTCTACATTATAAAGGGAACCTCTGTGCAAAATTTCAGCTTTCTAGGTTCAAGGGTTTGGGCTGGGCGTTGATGAGTCAGTCAGTCAGTCAGGACTTTTCTTTTTATTTATACAACGTATATTGCTAAATGCGCAAAACCTCTTAAGGGTGACCCCTTAAGAGGTTTTGCGCATTTAGCAATATACGTTCGTTAGTCTAAAAGTTGTTCATAGTGATGACTACAATGACTTGTAGTCATCACTATGAACAACTTTTAGTATGGGACCAAATCTGAAAGCGCGTCAAAATGTACTGAACAGCTGTTTTTTTTTTCGTGATTTCAGGTTTTGGGTCCCATAGTTAAAGTTGTTCATAATGATGAGTAAGTACAATGACCCGTTAAAAGGTTTTGCGAATTGGACGTTACATGTTGTATAGATTCACTGGAATGCTCATTACAAGTGAATGCTCAAGTCTATCAGCGGCTTTAACGAATGTCTGGAAATCCAAGCCGTATTTTCAGCGCTCTCTTTTCTATTGAAATAGTCCAGTTAGTTAACAGCATGATTGATTGCATTAGATTCAGCATCGATTTATTATGGAATCACTGTCGATAGTTATTCACTATTTATTGGCTCACTTCAAACCTCAATAAATAATTGACAAATGATATAACTGCATCACAATTTACGTCATAATTACAATCGAAGTTTAATATAGTTCGATTGAATTTACTGATTGCGAATCAATAGATTTTTATTGGTTTTATTGTTAATACTTTGCTTTTTTTTTACTTTCTTTTCTTTCTTTAGTGCCAATGTAGCAATCCACCAAAATTTTTCAAATGTTATCTAATTAATGTTAGATGGGTATCTATTTTAGTCTATCGTAGCAGTTAGTTGGAACAAACCAATTGTCTGCGTTTTGCAAAAATACATTGGACCACTGTCGAAACCAAAAGCCTTCCTTTAAAAACACAATAATTCGGTCCGCCAAATAAGGGAGGAGATGTGATCAATACAAATACATATCATACACTTATATCGATCACGTATAGAGCCTCTTTTATGATTAAGTAAATGAATTTTCATATATCTCGAACAGGTTTCCAAGTAATGGTACCCAATTATCATCTCGCTCTATTCATAAATATGTGCTGGAGCCGTGGGCGACACTCGAGACCATCCGACGGATCTGGCCCACGTACTTAGACTTAGTGCACCCATCCGTCCGGATTCCCAACGGATGTGTCCCAGATTTCGAACGAGATGAAGGACGTGCAAAATTTTCAAAACTCCTACACTTAGCTATTGATGAAACTTTGAATGGTTGACGTTCTTTTGGAAAGATTGAACTGAGTGATGAAACATTGTGCACAGATTCTTTATCTTTCCCAATTTCCGGATGTGACTTTGTAGCGATTGTCTTATCTAAAATTAGATAAGTGCTACTAACTAACTATTCGATTGTAAGATACTCAGCTAATATGGTGAACTCATTCAAATCAATATCACCGGCCACCAGTGTCTTTAGCTATTGAACTATGAGTTTCGTGATTCCATCATACTTTAAAACTGCGTTCAACCACATAATATTTAACGATTTCATTACACCGTCTATATGTTCCAATATAAAACTATTAGAAAGTTTCAAATCCCCATGATGCAATTATCTTTTGTTACATCTAGTTTGCAAAATCACGTATTGTCCTAACAACCATGTTCTTCTCTTATCTAACGTTACATGTATTGAAGAAGTTCTTAGTTACATCAGTGCTATTGCAATTCATTGTTCGGCTCGATAAAACGGGTTCGTCGTGTAATGTGGAGCTCTAGTTAGATTTCTAAGATGATATCTCTTGCTATCGCATTGATGTGTTCTAATAATCTCTAATTATGTGTGGCATTGCAATGTAGAACATCAGTAGTTTTTTCAGTTTCCAACTTTAATTTCTAAGGCCCGTATTACAGAACCTCACTCAAGACTCAAGTATTACTTAAAACTAGTTTCAACCAATCGAAGGGCTTTAAACTAGTTTTAAGTAATGCTTCTGTAATACGAGCCTATGAACCGTTGTTGTCTTTTGGGCGTGTGTAGCTGCATGAATTAATAGCAATGCAAGAAGTAGTTTCAGTAGAGTACGTGGCCGTTAATACGTCATAATTGAGTTGAAAGAAAATTCGGCTTTGTCGAACGTCATCTCTGTCACTCATGATGATGATCCTGATCATGATGATGATGAACCTGATCATGATGATGACTCTGATCATGACAATGATGATGGTCCTGATCATAATGATGATCCTGACAATGATGATGATCCTGTGTGACAAGCTCTTTCAAAAC
Source organism: Cosmia pyralina (assembly GCA_946251885.1). NCBI lineage: Eukaryota > Metazoa > Arthropoda > Insecta > Lepidoptera > Noctuidae > Cosmia > Cosmia pyralina. Next base: position 13,529,626 of record OX276342.1, on the reverse strand, counting down.
TCGTTGCGCCAATTTAACGTCCGGGTACTGTAAGTAGTGCCTTGTGTGAGTCTTTGTATTAAAATTAGTTTTGTTTTTCTTTGGAATGCCTTTGACCCCTGTATATTTTTAGCTTGGCTTTGTATACAGTTTGCGTCAATACTAGCTGTTACAGTGTCAATCACTGTGTTCAGATTCCAAAGGCGCTACAGTGAAACTGAAAGTCATTGTTGTGCATCAGTGCGTACTGTATGCATTTATGATTTTCAGGACAAACGTAGTTGCATGCTCATTACGGCAGAACTTTTTTTGCTTTGAGCACGTTTCGTAGAAAGTGCGATGTATGAGTAATTAATTAGTATTGATTTTATCAGTTGTGTGTACATGCTTTGGTACTAATTAGCAGAGCTGGAGATTTTTTGCACTCATTTATGTATGTTTTTTTACCACTAAACCTACTTATGCATGTACATTTATGTAGCCATTGTATCTTAGCCTTTATAATTAAGAAACATACTCGCTAGCTATAGTAATCAATTAACCATATTGTGTTACATATTTGATAGGAAAACACAACCTTATTTTATCAACTTATGATGACCAAGTATCAACATGCAACGACCATAAATCGCAATCACATGACTAATTGAAATAATTACATATTCTGACTCATTGAAACACCTTACACAAAAATTATTGTTAGTAATATTCACCAATGAAACTTTAATGAAGCCATGTCGCGCTTACCTTCCATCGATTGACTGCCAGATGGTCACAACCGGTATACCGTAATACTACGCAAAATCATTACGAAATCCATTACTTTTCTAGGACTACCAGGCGACGGTTCATAGTTCAGGTAAACAGAAATGGACTGGGTACAAACGATTGTTGACTAGTTCACGTTGTACGAAGTCTAGTTTGCGTGTTTCGTCGCTCGATTTATAATAGGTCTTTACCTATGAAATTGCCGTTTTGTATGAAAAAATTTAAACGAATTTTTTTCATGTATTTTTTATTTGTAATAATCGAAGTAATCACCTATGCAATCAATGCATCTTTGCCAACGCAGTGGCAGTTTATTGATGCCCTTCTTAAAGAAATCAGCTGGACGGGGGAGGCAACAAATTCTTCAAAGGCATTTTGTACTGCCTCTCGGGTATTGAATTTTTTTCCCGCCAAGAAGTTATCCAAATTCTGGAAAAAGTAGTAGTCTGTAGGCGCAAGGTCTGGTGAGTAGGGCGGATGACGGAGAGCTTCCAACCCCAGTTCTTGCAACTTGGAGACCGTCTGCTGTGCAGTGTGAGGTCGCGCATTGTCGTGCAGGAGACGAGCGATTGACCAATGCTGGTTGGAGATGTGCCAGCTTCTCCATCATTGTGTTCAGTTCTTCACAGTACACATCTGAAGTAATGCTCACCCCGTTTGGTAAGAAGCTGTGATGAATCACACCGGCGCTAGACCACCAAACAGTGACCATCACTTTTCTAGGGGTAAGTTTTCGTTTAGGGCATTGTTTAGGTGCTGAACCAGGATCCAACCAACTTGCTGAGCGCTTGCGGTTATCAAACAGAATCCATTTTTCATCGCAGGTAACAATGCGATTCAAAATTCCTTCATTTGTGTGTCTGTTGAGCAGTGCAAGGCACGTCTCGACGCGTACTTCGCGCTGGCGATCATTCGAGTTCGTGGGGCACCCATTTGTCAAGCTTTTTTACCTTGCCAATTTGACGCAAATGGACCAATATTGTTTTGACGCTAACGTCGAAAGCTGCTGCTAATTCAGCCGTAGATTGTGTATCATCAGCTTCCACAATCGCCTTTAATTCGTCATTGTCGACCAAAGTCTTCGGACGACCGCGAGGTTCATTTTTCAGGTCGAAATTTCCAGAACGGAAGCGAGCAAACCAATAACAAGTGGTGCGTTGGTTTGTAGTGTTAGCTCCGTAAACGTCGTTGATGTTGCGTGCCGCTTGTGCCGCGTTGCTGCCACGACGGTACTCATATTCCATAATTACTCGAATTTTTAACGTATCCATGATGACGAAAAAGATGAAATGCGATAAAAATGTAACACTAATCAATAAACAAATGACTACTTTTGGAAAAAAAATCCGTTTTTAAAATAAAATTAATTTGAAATTAAAATTCTTAGCCAAACAAAAATTATTTTGATTTGAAATGGCCAGTACTGCAGAACGGCAATTTCATAGGTAAAGACCTAATAATTCAAATGCAATCCTTTCGATCGTTGCTGAGGACTATTAGGCAGAACGGTTGAACATGAAATTCTTTGAATTCTTCTTCAGCATTTTCTGGAAAACGTTTATGCCAGATAATTGTGTAACCGATAATAAATTAAATAAAAAAATGTTGTCTGTCACATTTTCTTTCACGTTCCTTCAATACATAGGTATTTTAAGAATAAATAAAATAAATTGCTAATAAATACTAGATTTTATTTATTTTCTGCTTGAATAGAAACAACTGACATCATAATTTGTTTTAAATAGTCACGCCTTTTCCCAACTATGTTGGGGTCGGCTTCCAGTATAACCTGATGTAGCTGAATACCAGTATTTACATGGAGCGATCTATCTGACCTCCACAACCCAGTTACTGGGTAATACGAAACCCCTTTTCTAAAGCTGGTTGTCAGACTTTCGGGCTTCTGACAACCCGTAACAACTGACAAAGATCCACGAATTACAGCCGGGATGTTGGTCCCGGCTGTAATTCGTGGATCTCAGCCGTTGGGCTTAACGTGCTTTTCGAGGCACGGAGAGTTTTTAGTGTGTATGAAAGGATGGTCACCCATCCACGGACAACCTAGGCAAGCGTAGCTTAGATCGACCCGTGCGGTTAGCCACAAGCCCCTCGACAAATGATTATGACTTAAATATAAATCCTGTAGTAGCTTCTAATACACTATCCCATTTCACACTAGGCCTGTGTCACACAGATAGCGAAGCGAGGCTACGTCAAAGGCAATGGTGTGAAAATATGATTGATTCGCTTTCAGACGCTAGGCAACCCTCATACATCATACTGGTTCGCTTCGTAGGCGAAACTGTTGTGAGATATTGGGTAGCTAGATTGCGTTATACTTGACTAGGTTTAAGTGCCTTGCTCTAGTGAGATATTGTGTTGTTTATCGTGGAAGAAAAGTGATATAAGAAAAGCGAGGAAGGAAGAAAACCTAAAAAGAAATGGTACAGCTGTTTACTGTTAGTAAGTATTCATAGATGGTTGAAAGAGCAGACCTTATCAAAGAAGAGGTTCATTATTAGACACTTCTTCTAATCTTAGAGTACATGTAGCTATGAACATGTATGTAAATATAAAAAAAATCGGTCAATTACAATGAAGGGCTCCGTAGTTGGGATAAATTTATCCCAAGAACAAACTTAACATTGTAGTTGAAAAACATGTTCTCCCATATATTCCAATTGTAAATGTAAGTTTGTACTCCAATATTGAGAGATTTACCATGTTATTTTAAGATCTACAAGCAAAAGAACTATTTTCTGTATTTATTTCAAAATGTTAGGCTCAGTAGTTTCGGAGATAAGGGGGGTGATAAATTTTCGTCATTTTCTTAAAACAATTTATTTTAAAATTATAAAAAAAAAACGTTTCAAACCCTCATAGTAAGCCCTTTCATTTGATATGTCACACGGTATAGTTTGCAAAACTGTTTTTTTTTTTAATTTTCTTATTTGCCCCCTAAAAGTGCCCCCATATTCAAAATTCATTTATTTACTTTACCAGTCCGTGTTTGGGTCATAGAAATTCATGTGTACCAAATTTCAACTTAATCGGTCCATTAGATTCGGAGCAAATTGGCTGTGACAGAAGGACAGACAGACACACGAGTAATCCTATAAGCTATCAAGGTTCCGTTTTTGCCTTTTGAGGTACGGAATCCTAAAAACTGTTTTGTCTACTTGAAATTCAATTCAATCCAACAGGAAAATCGATCAGACAACCAACCAACCGATATATGTAAATAGCTCGAAACAGAGACAACTAGATTGTCAATATTATTCAGTCCGCCACGAAGACATGGTTTGTAACTATGTTCAATACAATTATCATAATCTTATGGTAAACGTGGTTTGTCTCGCCATTCGCCATGAACTCGGTTCCCACGTGTAAGGCTGTTTGTTTCGCCTATGACGTCAAATTGTTCCTGTCTGGGTTTACAATATGCAATATGAACAGATGCTATTCGTTGGGTCTACTATTTTGTGTCTGGAAATTGTTTTTAGTGGTATCAATTAGTCTGTGGACTTGAAAGTGATCCTCAAGATCTTCCTACCCTTATTAACTAAGTTGGGAACTTGAAACTGACTGTATGTGAATATGGCTTGTCGTTGAAATAAATCGAATTGCTTGAGCTGAAGACTATTGCAGTTTACAACGTTTTGGGCTCACCTGTAGAGAGACCAGGAATGTTAGATCAACTTAGAGCGAACAAAATTACTTGTTTCCAAGATTACAATATTGCGTAAGCAGCGGTGACAGGTTGCACGTCTGCAATCATCATTGCATTCAGTTGACACTTACATAACTAGGAAAATAAGTCGACTTACAAAGTTACAACTTCCTTGTACAGACGCCAGCACATCAAGCTACTACAATCTTTCAAATTTCTTTAATAGATTTTCATCTTTATCGCTTAAGCATTAGGTTCAAGGTTGATTGGGAAAATTTGACAGTTTCGGGTGGCTTGACCTGCTGGCGTCTGTCCAAAGGAATTTTAACCAAAGAAACAAATAACTGTGTGAGTGTATGTATTTATTGTATATGGAAATGATACACCACATACCTGCAGTACTGTCTCCCCTTATCCCTTTAAATCCATCCAAAGTTTGTCTTTAAAAATCACTTTTAGTTATAAGATTGCCCATGGTGTCACCCTATGTAAAAAGTCTACATTCATAGCTGTAACTCATATGGTGTATATAGTGCCACAAACTTATCTGACCCGGTAACGGCGGCGATGTCGGATAAAAAAGTATGACGAGCCTTGTCACTTTTCAATACTGATTTCGTTAGTTCCAATTAAAGCCGTCGGATCAGATAAGTTTGTGGCGCTTTATATTCTAACATCTCTCGTTTTTGACTCATTAACGTAGACAGTGGTATTGAATGTGCGTAATAAGTTTATTGGTTTGTCTACGCAACCCTCATTCATTAGCATAGGTCGGTCGTTTACGTCCAGTGGTCATTTCATCATAGTTTTACATTAGTCCATTCACTCTAATGTGGCCGTGGGTAGTAGTTACGCATCAGAAGTTGTATGTAAAAGAAGGTTTAGCGTCTGTTATTTCAATGTTATTCTATTTTGTTTTTGAAGCGATATACATACGATTGTGATGCATAAGAAGAAGTCTGAAAGTGGCACCGGTGACTGAAAAGTTGTGTGGAATTCGGTTGTCTTGGTATGGGCATGTGATACGGAGGAATGAGAAAAATGTCGTGAGGAAAATTTTGAGTGTGAATGTGGATGGCTAGGAGAAGACCAAATAAATGATTGATGGACTGTGTGAAAGATGATATGGCTAGAATGGGGGTGACTACACTGACTACCGACCGCGATGACGACTAATAGAGAAGTGTGGAAGAAAAAGGCATTTTGCGCCGACCCCAAATAATTTGGGATAAAGGCAGGAGAATGATGTTGATCCATTCTTTAATCTTTGTTCAATGTACGTGCTTTTACTAGATACTTGATCATTAGAAACATTCCACAAGTTATTATTATTCTACCAAATTCCACCCAAAAGATATTCAGAGCTAGTGAAGTCTCTCGAGGGCCTGTTACGCAGGCAAGGCCCTTTATTTTTATCTACTGGCTGAACAAAATACGTATTTGCGAGTATACGCTATGTTTAAAGTGAAAGTTGTAATTAATTTGAATCCCAGAGGGATCCTTGTCATTCGCCTAACTTACGCTTGTCGTGGTTATGTTTGCAATTTTTAAATTGGGTTGAAGCTCATAATAAGTTTGGATTTCATTATTATTTTATTTATTAACTAGCTTATCTCCCTTTCTCTTCGCCAAAATTCTTTGCATAGAAACCAAACCTGAAACTATGCTACTTTGGTGCACTCTATTCAATATTTATCCTCTTCGTTTGTTAGATCTTAAAACGGATATCCTCCCGGCGACGTTCTTCTGCCTTCAAAATCGAGGTCTCCATCTATTTTTTTTTTTTTAATTTAAAAAAAATAAAAATAAAAAAAATAAATAAAAGGTTTATTCACAATTAAGATACAGAAACACACTTAAAATGTACATTACATTACAGTTCATATAATGCAAAATCTGTATAAAAGCATATAAACCCTGTCTCATAGACTAGGATAGCCTGTATTCTATAAGACAGTGTTCGGCCAAATAATTGTTTTTAAATAATTAATAGAGAAATGAACGGTGTTGATGCTAATAAGCTTCAGTAATTCTGTTCTGTAATTTCCACTTCCTTTGTGGTTAATGTTGTTACTTTGTCAATTAATAAAACATTGTTGTCTTCTTGCTAATTTATCTTCGTCACAGAGGGAGATTTTCTCACAGACTTACAACCTGAATAAAAAGTACCTATTATCCGATTCCTGATCATAGACATATAGAACAAACACACAACAATTGACAATATTTGAAAGTGAGCTGTCCTTCTCGGGTCGTTTAAACCCAATGTTGCTATATTGTGTGCCTTTGTGTGTGTATGACGTTTGAAAACTACTACACATATACATACAAACCAAACGCGGTTATTTACTTTGATTGTTGTAATAACAGCCTTACTGGTCGATCCTTCAGTTAAGCTACGCTTGCCGGGGTTGGTCCGTGGATGGGTGACCATCTTTACATACCGAGACTCCTCTGTGCCTCGGAAAGCACGTTAAGCCGTTGGTCCCAGCTGTCATTCGTGGATCTTTGACAGTCGTTATGGGTCGTCAGAAGCCCGAAAGTCTGACAACTAGTCTTATCAAGGGGTATCGTATTACCCAGTTACTGGGTTGTGGAGGTCAGATAGGCAGTCGCTCTATGTAAAATACTGGTACTCAGCTGCATCCGGTTAGATTGGAAGCTGACCCCAATATAGTTGGAAAAGGCAAGACAGATTGATTTTTGTTGTTTATATTATAAACTAAAGACGTGACAAAATATTTAAGATCATTAATTCTGAACTAGCAAAGCCTTCGTCATACTAAGCTAGGCTTTATTTAGGCTAGTCTCTTGCATAGTTCTCCTTCTAAATGCGCTAGAATTTCTTGCCGGTTCTTCTCTAAAATGATTAAATGATAGACCTTGGAAAATTATATGTAAAGGACTGCCATTTCATTTCAATTATTATATTGTTGACGTTGAGTGTGTTGTGCAGATACAAGTTTCTATTCCAATTTCCACCTTCTGTCTGACGCACGCACAGTCTTCTAGAAAGATTTCCCTCTCACATTGTTAACTTCAAATCAAGCAAGATGCTGCCCGCGCGTGGTAATCGTAATTGTATCCGCCTCTCATTTATTAAAACGTGACTACATACAATAGTTTGCGTGCGCATGAGTCGCCCAACTGCTATTGATTGATGGCGAGTGCGTCTCAACAATTACCGAAGAATTTATTGCTAGCTACAATTTACGGCTATTCAGGAGTGTGACAGTTGCTGGAATTACATGGATGTGTTTAATTAGTGAACATTGTTTCATAGCTGTTATAGTAGTTTTAAGTAGTTTAAATGGTCACCTTTTGCTCCTCCTGCACCCCAATTGCGTAACACACCTTCAATCACAATTCGAAGGATTTTGAATGGGGTCAAATTAAATTAGCTAGCAAAACTGCAGACGTGAGTGTCGATATCTAAACATGATAAAATGAAAATGAAATTAATTTCATGATATTTTGTGGGGCCATCGACCGCAGTCCAGTGTAGTCATTTGAAATGTTAGCTTTAAAAAAATCAGCTTTTTTTTGTTTTCACAGACATGAAGGGTATCAATATCAAAACATGATTCAACAAAAGAAAATAGATTTTCTCAACCCGTACTTCAAGTTTAATAACACTACCAGCGGTCCTTGACCCCAAAAAAAAATTCGTCTGCACGACAACATAAATAACGCAATGAATGTTGTTTAACTGTCAAATTTGCCTGTGATATCTACATTTTATACCTATCCAGGAGGGGGGGGGGGGGGGGGGGGGGGGGGAGAGAGAAATGATATCATAAACTTTATATTTCCACGCAGTCCCAAGAACAATAGTAAGCTGTGTCGGTTGAAGGTTATCAACCTGTCACTGCATTGTCTCGTTCAGAACAATCCTATGCGTTCGAAAAGTACTGGAAACCCATACCGTTGCCCTCATCAGCTTCGACTGTAAAGGCTAATGGGTAATTCTGTCCTTAAGAAGTCTGTCTAGGTGCCTGATAATGAGCTAATTATGTTAGATGGCCATATTGATCAGATATTTGCATGAGCCAGTTCATTTGTATGTGAATTGTGTAGTGCTTGATTAGCAGGTTCATAGGAGAAAGTTTGGAATGATTAAATTAGTGACGGTTTAGTTAGAATTGACCTCAAACCTCATGATTTCATGAAATCGCTATATTTGAGGTCAATTCTAACTTATGGAGTTGTATTGCTGATTCTAATGATTATAATTCTGTAAAGCCATTTTAGTTACGGCCGCGTCTCATATTTTAATCAACATACAACCTGATACTGACCTGCATATTGCAAAAAACGTCAGAAAATTGAATTTCGCGGGCTACCTTAGCGCGTCCTCCTTAACTACTTATAACTTTTTTGTTTCTTGACATTTTGAATTGAAATTTTGTATACGTATTCCTGATTACTTATGCTATTGGATAATTAAAACAACGTCACTTTAAAAACTATGTTTCATTATTAAAAAAAATATAAAAATATTTTTTTTTAATATTTTAGAATGTAGCTCGAGCCGTGCGGCTGTTATTATTTAGCCATAAGCAATTTTAGAGTATTCTTGTGATACATTTGAGTTAAATGGTATTTAACATCGGGCTTGCCTGACTTGACTTTTAAATCCTGTACTTACATGTACCATCGCGGACATTTTTGCTGACATGTTAAAATTGTCTCTACCAAATTTCTACTACCAGGAAATTTACGGTGAACGCTTCCAGCGCTCCTAAATTTCCCTGATAATCTTGTTTTAACAATAGATTTGATCACTACAAGAAGTAAATAACTATTCACGTGCCAGTTTAGCACAAATTCTAGTAGAAAATGTTGGTCGGCAGTCAGATAAGGCCAGTTATCTGGCTCGATGTCGCCCAGACGGGTTCGGAACCGGATCACACTTGCTTGCATTATTGCAAGGTTCACTAGATGTTACATACAGATAAACGTAAATTGTTGCGAGGTAAGGACAGGTGGAGTAAATATTTTGTTGCTTGAAAATTAAGGCGATACCAAAATAAATTGGGGGCTTTTTCGTAACTACACACATCAAAAGTGTCTAGGGATCAAGCATTTTTATGCGGATTTCTTGAGATTGAGATGTGGCTTTGTAATAAATTTATGATTTTATAAATTTATATGGATCCTTTTTGGTGCATTTCATAATTTGAATCAGGAACTGTGAATCAAATTCGAGTAAAAGATGAAAATCAGCTGTCAATATTTTCCCTATAAAAACATACAACGCATTGAAGACATTATTAGTGCTACTGTTTCCCTACTACTGATTAAAACCAACGTTATTATGGAGCGGCGACGTCATTTAAGCAGGGAAGAAATGCTCAGAGCCGTGGGAATGATAGAAGCTGGTTCCCGGCAACGTACTGTGGCTTTAGCTCTGAATACAAGTCAGAGTGTTATCAGTCGACTTTGGACACGTTACCGAAGCACTGGTACCGTGGCTGAGCGCCATGGAGGACGGTATCGCTGCACCACACGGAGACAAGACCGATACATTCAAATCTTAACTCGAAGAGCTCCAACTATAACCGCCATGATGTTAGCCGTGAGGCTTCATCACTCTTCAGGGAACTTAATTAGCGACCAAACAGTCAGAAACCGCTTGCATGAAGTGAACCATCATTCCCGAAGACCGCTACGGGTACCACCTATAGCAATGCACAATCGTAGGTTTCGATATCAATGGGCTCTTGAACACAGAAATTGGGCAGAAGAACAATGGCGTTTCGTGTGCTTTTCTGATGAGTCTCGTTTTGGTATGAGACCGGATACAAGACGTATACGACACTGGAGAACCCCTGGACGCCAACAGCGATTAAAATCCTGCCAGGAAGTCCATCCTTATAGTGGTGGAACCATCATGGTATGGGCGGGTATTTGGATCGGCGGAAGAACTGAGTTGATTTGGATCAGAGGCAACCTCAACGCTCAAATTTATGCTGAGACGATTGTATCAGACGTCATCGTTCCTCTACAAGTGCAAATCGGTCCCTTATTTCAGTTAATGCATGATAATGCACGACCGCACACCGCAAGAGTTGTAAGACAGACTCTCGCCGCAGCTAACATCAATGTCCTGCCCTGGCCTGCTCAGTCGCCAGACTTGAACCCGATTGAGCATGCATGGGATATGCTACAGAGAAGAGCTCTGCCGAATATGGAGGGTATCCAGTCGCAAGAAGACCTTTTTTTGTTGTTGCAACGAACATGGGCGGCCATTCCACAGCGTGATTTGGATGAACTCATTTTGAGTATGCCAAACCGATGTTCTTGTGTTGTTAGTGTTCGCGGTAGAAACACAGATTATTAATTGTTTAAGTTACCCAATAAAATTTTAAAGAAAACTGTTATTTCAGTCTTTTTTTCGAACTTTAATGTTAGTGGTTCAAATGTCAAAAATCCCTTTATTAGGAAAATGGCAAATTTCTTTATTAATGCAAAGGTGACTTGGTTTATCGTTACTGTGACAAACGAAAACACTTTATTTGATGAATCCTTAAAGAAAATTTTAATTAATATCAATCAGGAGAAAAGTTATTGCAAAAATATATGTTGATCCCTAGACACTTTTGATGTGTGTATTTATTTCACTATTGCGGTATGTATAGATTTAATTTTTGGATATATGTTTGTTGATTAATACTCTGACTGGAGGAAAACACAATTGGGTTAAATTTCCTCGATAGAATTTAATTCCGAAAAGACCTCTTTATTAATATTTTTTCTGTAAGTAATTGTAAAATCCTAAGTAATTTCATTTCAAAATTGCATTCAAAGTGTGCGTATTAGGTGTTTGAAAACTCTGGCTGAAAATATTTTTGATAGATTGCTTAATTTATTTGATTTGGCGCTTTTATTTTGGTTTTTGGCAGCGCATTGTTGCGCTCTCTTTTTCGCATGTGGAAGTAATTGACTGTCACTTTCTTATTCCCGCCCAGTTCGCTTTTTACATATCACCTTAACTTGAATTTCTAGTGATATTTAGGGGGGTTATCGTGGCTAAGTAATAACAGCCGCACGGGTCGATCCATCAGGTTAAGCTACGCTTGCCGGGGTTGGACAGTGGATGGGTGACCATCTTTACACACCGAGACTCCTCCGTGTCTCTGAAAGCACGTTAAGCCGTTGGTCCTGGCTGTCATTCGTGGATCTTTGACAGTCGTTACGGGTTGTCAGAAGCGCGAAAGTCTGACAACCAGTTACCAAAGGGATATACTGGGTTGTGGAGGTCAGATAGGCAATCGCTCCATGTAAAATAATAGTATTCAGCTGCATCCGGTTAGACTGGAAGCCGACCCGAACATAGTTGGGAAAAGGTTAGGCAGATTGATTGTAAGTAAACACATGCTGTAATTATTCGTGGAATTATAAGAAGACACAATGGAGAAACTGTCAAAAATTTAAAATTTATTTGAAGATTAAGAGCTATTAATACTGTGAATAAAAGTTAGGTCGAATTCACCGTTCTTATGCGAAATTTTCAACTGTTTATGTATGAAGCTTGGTATAGGGATTCACTGAAACTTGGGAGTTACACTTAATTTATTGAAAACCAGACTAAATTATAAAAAAAAATATAAAAAATGGGAGGAAAGCTGTTAATAAATCGCAGGCACGCGATGATTGGCGAGGGACATTAAGAAAATAGTTTTACTGTACCTTATAGTACAGTGGGCTGCATCAATTGGGTACCCCTTTTGTATTAAAATTTTAATACAACTGGGGTTCTCAATTGATGCAGCCCACTGTACATAGTATATTTCGCCAGTTGCGTTTGGGTCCCAGGTCGTAATAGGGAGCGAGCCTATTGGCATCAACCCGGCTTCTTAAATCCAGATTTCGGGTAGCTACTGAGAAATTCCGGACAGGAAAACCCTACAACTCTTTGCCCGACCTGAGACTTGAACCCAGGACCTCATGGTCAGCAGTAGCGATTGCGATCACTAGACCAACGAGGCAATACTAGACTGAACAATGGTTATCAGAAAATAAAGACGAGTAAGTAATGCACTGAGGGTGAATTCGACCGAACATTTAAACTTACCTACTATTAAGTTTTCGAATAAATTTTGAATTTTTGACAGTTTAAACAGAAACTGTCACTCGTCAATTTTATTCCACGGATAAAAGATATCCGACTGGTCAAATTAGCCCCAAGGCCTAAGTAGTGAAAACCTTAAAGGCTCCTCCAAACAGGCGCGACACGCGATATAATCGTGCGTGCCACAAAAGCATCGCTCGTCGCGCGACACGCGGAGCCTTTGGTTGGCGCGCGATTAAATCGCGTGTCGCGCCTGTTTGAAGACACAGAAGCATAAAAACAGGTGGTAAGTGATTTATGCGAATTGAGTTAAACAAAACTAACAGCTGGCTGGGAACCATTTTCTGATAACTTTTACTTGAAAAATAAACCTCTGTTTACGATGTAACAAATAACCGAAAATGGAGCATTAAAAATTAAAACCCTAGTTTCACATTTACCTCAATATATCCTAAATATTCAGTCCTAACTGAAAAGCGAGTAATTTCAGTTTAATTTATTCAACATTGGCGAAACATTTATTAAAAGTCACGTTTTCAACACTTTGCTGAACATAGTTTTATATTGAAGGATTAATTTGACGTTCATGTTTGAATATTAACACCGACTAACATGATAAAATTCTAGGTGTCGGCGTCGTTTAATACATAAGCTTAAGCGATTCGCTGATTTGTACTTAAATTAATTAAGAAGTGAGGTCCTTAGTAAAATTCTGAGAGCTTAATGATAATAATTAAATCTGGTAAATTAACGGTGAGTTGCACGAAACCAACATTTGTTTAACGGAGACTTTGATGCTGTCACTTTCTTTTTGATACAAAATGTAAGGGATGGCAACTCAACGTTAGACTGGCTAAATGATAACAGTACGCTTGTCGCGATAGGTTCGTGATGATGGCCTGTGATGATGACGTGGGATGTGTGACCATCGATATATCGAGATTCGAGACCACTCCGTGCCTCGGAAAGTCTCGTGGTTCCGGCTGTCATTCGTAGATCTCGACAGTCGTTACGGGTAGTCAGAAGGCCATTAGTCTGACCATCTTACCAGGGGGTATAGTGTTACCCAATGATTGGTTAGTGGAGGACAAATAGGCAGTCGCTTCGTGTAAAATAACTAAACTCTGTGTAACTCCGTGTAAATGTGCTACTGATTAAATAAATAAATAATAATCTGCATTCGGTTAAACTGGAAGCCGACCCCAACACAGTAGGAAAAAGGCTAGGCAGATTGATTGATGTTTTAAAGCCTTTCCGAATTACTTGTGAATGTGCGTGAAGATGCACGCACACACATTCACAGCGTGCTTGTACACTTGGTAAACACGAGTAAAGCGCCTGTCACTTCGTGAGATAGAAATACTGTAATATTAGTTAAACCGTGCATTTAATTACACGCGTCTAATTAGAGTAGACAGAGGTAGTAATTACTTTAGTCATTATTGAATTACTGTTTAGGTCGAACTACTAATTACCACTAAATGCGTTACTTTAACGATTGGTATAAGCGAATTACACATTGACATTGTTGTTTGTGTTTGAGTAGACTGAACCTAGATACAAAATTATGAAGACGACCCCTCTAAGGCCAACACTATGTTAGGGCCTTTTTTACCTGTTCACTTATCTAGCAGATATTTTGTTATAAATTAAGTGATATTTAAGAATTAGTCTGGTTGATAGTCCCGACATCGAGACTGAGTGCCAATTTCATCAATGAATCGGCACATCTAACAAGAGCTGTCAGTGTCAATATTCCACAACAATAATGACACTGACAGCTCTTGAACTTGGTCTAGCTGTGCTGATCGCTTTCATTTTCATTAGTGAAATCCGCCCTGAAACAGACTGCCGTTCGGCGAAATACCTACTGTAGTCAAATAAATAAAGTAACTATTTGTCCTTGCAGAACAAGTGGTGGTCAGGCGTCGGGCCGGGCTGCTGCACCGCGCCCGCCGTGCCGAGTCGCGCGTGCGATGCGGAGCGGTCCCCGCCGCCCGCGCCTCCTCCCGCTCCACCTGTGCTTTGCGCCAGACCCTGCTGTCGCGACGCCACGTCAGTATACTTCCTTTACTGCTTTCTGCCCTTTAAAATAAAAGAAAGCTGTTGGATTTTCAACTTTAGGCGCTGGAGGCGAGCGTTGAAAATCCAACAGCGCGCTTTTATTTTAGAATTATATTTTTCTATACCAGTCTCCCTTGAGCCACTTTCCAGTCCGCTTCTGCTTTGTACTCCTTTCCATGCCGTCACGACACTATGCCAGTCCCTGTAGGTACCAACTAAGTAGCTTTATTTTCTATGGCAAGTTACCCCTAGGTCCCGTCTCCCGCTCCGCCTGTTCTTTGCGCCGGACCCTACTGTCGCGACGACGACGCCGCCACGTCAGTATTCACACTAGCTTTATTTTCTAAACCAGTTACCCCTGAATGCTAGATTATCTGAACTCGATAGTTTTATATCAATCTAAGAACAACAGCACAATCACCAGTGCCTTATTATTAACTAGATTCCGGATTTCATGGGGTTAGTTTTTTTGCGGGGAATACTAATTCTTTTTCTAAAATAAAAGTAGCCTAAGTTACTCCTTATAAAATCAGCTATCTGCCAGTGAAAGTCCCGTCAGAATAACTGCAGCCGTTTTGGAGATTACCCGGAACAAATAGACAGACAAACAGTCATACAGATAGACAAAATTGTAAAAACAGTTTTTCTTTTATAAGTACCGTTTATACTTTCATATGCTTTTTATAAAAAGTTGTAATTTTGATATTACAGACAGGCACTTCATTTGTATATTATTTGTTTGGATGAAGAATCGCAAAGACCCGACGCGACGCCATATTAATTTTGGTAACGGCCTCTGCCTCGAATTTCGCGGGCAGCGGGGCGGCGGCGGCGGCGGCGGCGGCGCGTCTCGCATTGTCCCGCCCCGCTACCGCGCCGCTGTTTTGGAGGTCCGGTCCATTTGTTTTTAGTGTTTACGCATAAAATCCTGCCGCTCCCGCTCCGCCGCCGCTGCCCGCAAAATTCGAGGCAGAGGCCTTAGTGTCAAACAACATACGATACTGAATAAAGAGACGCTCAGAATGATAATGATGTACTTACATACAACAAAGCTAAAGGACACTAATTACAATTTGCTTTGAAATACAAGTAATGGCCACCCTAATGTAATGTTATTCTTCGAATGAGCAAAGGGTTAAAACCCTGTGAAATTTTTGTTGTAATCGCAAAAAATAATGGCAAGGATGTCCGACTCAAAAACTTTAATTATATTCGGACTTGGTATGGCTAGTAGTTGTACAATGCAAATGTCGGGGAACTTTCTACACTCCGTAATTTTGAATGCGCCCCTATAATAGGGCTGCCATACGTCCCGGTTTGAAGCGTTTTGTCCTGGTATCCCGGTTTTGAAATTAGGGCGTGTTTTGTTTGTTTGATCATGAATTCCTACGTACCCTAACCTATCCGAGGGTTGGTCCTACACATGATACATTCAGAGAAATATGAATATTTTTTTGACCAGACATTCTGACGTCAGGATGGATGGTGGCTTCCGTGTTCAGCAAGAAGGACGCAGAATTTCTAAAATTTTGTTGTATCAATTATTGCTTACTAATTGCTACTTTCACGAATTTAAGTTTGAGCTTTTGATTGCTTTCATCATCAAAAGCAATCAAAATCTCAAACTTAAATTTTAATTTTTTTTTTAGAGCAGTTTTCAACGTATATCCCAACTATTATACATACTGATACTAGTAATTATTGTGTTATTGAGGGTAGGTACGTTTTATAAACTACTCACCAAACATCATTATAATCAGTCGAAGTGAACAGGCTGCAAGATTTGAACAAGACGCTGTAGTAAAAAAATCTTTTGCCTTTCCAAATTATTGAGCACTACTTCGTACTAATTTTTATAAAAGTTATATATTTTTACCTAATGTACGAGTATGTACGAAGCTCCATCCATCCTGACGTCAGCAATGGCTGGTCAAAAAAATATTAATATTTCTCTGAATGTATCATGTGTAGCAATTATTGAAGAAATGTAGCAAATATAAACAATTGCATAGCAATTCTTGAATATACTTCCAGAGCCGTTTGCCATAGCCATTCTGACGCTAACAAAATTTTCGAACTCGGTTAGCTCGCTTTTGAACTTTACGTTGTCTCAATTCTAATACTTTTATTCTGTTTAAGTCATCAAAAGAAAATCTAGCCTATCTGAGGTGATAAAATTGTCAAGCTCGCTTCGCTTGCTGCTGCGTCTTGAGTTTTTTTTTTGCAAAATCACCGTTATTTTAAGATACTTTGATGGACTTGCGTTTGCGCCAAAGAAAATGAGATTTCAAAAACTAAACACGACCTCTCCGAAAAAAAACACCCATGGTTTACCCTAATTCTATTCCAAATGTCCCGGTCGACGTTTCCGCATTTATGGCAGCCCTACCCTATGAGCGTTCTTTTTTGAAATCCAGCTTTTAACTTTGGCTAGGGATAGCCAAATGGGTACGCTAGCAAATCATTTGTCATGAACCCAACCAGGAGAACTTTCCTAGGATTTATTTTTTTGTGAAATAAAACAAGTAATTGCCAGCGCTCTAACATAATTTTGAGAGGAACTGCATTCTGCAGTTGCCAGTTGAATTACGTCAAGTGAATTTTACTCGCGATTTTTCAGCTCACATTTCGGAATGTTCGTGGAGGTCTGTTTTGGCTAACACACAGCGATAGTTTACTTTCATTAGACTGGAACTACGACACTATAATATGTCGCAGTTAGAAAACAACTGAACTATTCATAGCATCAACATCTAATATAAAAACAAGCAAACATTTCATACAATCGTTGTTGCGTTCCCACCGTGCGCGTACGCTGCTCAGGCGCAGGTTACCCTTATTATTGAATGGGGCACACAATACGGGGAATTTGGGTGTTGAGTCCCCTCGCTACCTGGACGCCCCGCTTCCCTCATCTACCCTCGTCCCTTCGCGTTATTCGGGCCCTCAACCCCTACGATGCGCGCACGCATACTTCCACGACTCGCAAGTTTATCACCATTTTTAAGACTAGCATTTTTACTGGACTGGTTATGACATTAGTGAAGTTTTGTACAGTGTAATATAGTGAATGTGTAGATATTATAGTAATGGATCTGTCGATACCAAGACTGAAATTTGAGTGTGAAGACGATGGATACGAGGATTTTGATCTCGGAGCGACGTAAGTCGATGGTCTAATTGTAAACCTAATACTGTTGGAGTCCCAACTATCATACTAAAAAATTATTAAAAGTAGACACTCTCCCATACCTTCCAGCGTGCGTTTTTAAGTGTTAATTAAATTGTCGAGTATGTTAATTACGTCCCCGTTTCACTTAACATAATTGCATACTAAATTACTTGATAATTACGATATTTTTTGCATGCAAAAACAAACATTGCACACGCAGGGTTTCATAGAAAGAATTTTTAAACCTTGTGGAGTGACTGAGCTTCAGAAATATTAATCCCAAGAGCCTGCAGAGGAGCCACTGACACTATAGTTGGATCAGTTGGATGTACTCAGATCAATATTTTAAAGCAAAATATTGTGTTACAAAAGCTAGAGGTTCGCAGCATTTGCAACTTATCTGTAAACAGTACTTTCTCTTAACTCGCAAAAAGTGTTTCATTTGCATCGGTTCTCGTAAATAATAATAATAATACTCGTCCCTTACTTTCGACGTTATTTCCAATATTATTATAGTCCTGTAAGTCATTTCATACTCTTCTGTGCACCAAATAGAGTCCAAAACCCCATAAACTAATATCAGATTTATTGGAATTGGCCCCAAGTTAGGCCCGATTGCAGACATGCGCGTACGCCGAAGGGATTTTTTCTAACGGGAACTTTGCGTGGGCTCCCTTTATTTTTTGTGGCTATATTATTTTTGGGCTTAGCAAAAAGCTGTGAGCTCCGTGTAAAGTGAAAATGTAGGTGCTTTTATATAAAAAAATCCGGCCAAGTGCATGTCGGACCACACAATGACGTTCCGTAGTTGGGATGAATTTATCCGAAGATCAAACTTAATATTGTAGTTGAGAAACATGTTCTCCCGTACATTCCAACTGCAAATGTAAGTTTGTACGCACAATATTGAGAGATTTATACCATGTGAATCTAAGACCAACACAACAACTAAAACAACTACAATATAACTACTTAATAACTAACACTAAAATAACTTACTTAGAGATAACTAGTGACCCCCATGTACAAAATTCATTTATTTACGTTACACGTTCGAGTTTGGGTCATAGAAATTCATATGTGTACCAAATTCCTACTAAATCGGTCCGTTAGATTCGGAGCAAATTGGCTGTGATAGACGGACGGACGGACGGACTGACAGACATACGAGTGATCCTACAAGAGTTCCGTTTTTTCATTTTGAGGTACGGAACCCAAAAAATGTTTTGGAATGTTTGAATTCCACTTGTAGCGGTGTCCCCCTGGGTTGAGAGAGACTTTCATACTGTTTGCTATACCCATGGTTCACTTTGATTGCCTCGTTGGGCTCGTGGTCGCAAGCGCTATTGCTGAGCATGAGATCCTGGGTTCGATTCCTTGGTCAGGCAAAGCGTTATTGGGTTTTCCATCAGGAATTCTTCAGTAGCAGCTCGGAGTCTAAATTTGTGCCAGGTTGATAGCAATAGGCTCGCCCCCTATTACATGGAACTTGGACATAACTGGCGAAATCTAGCAGTACTAAAGGTACACCTCTGCCTAATCCATCGGGGATCAAAGGCGTTGCGTTATGTTAGTTTGATTAGGATTGGTAACATTTAGAAGATCCTCATTCATGAAGATTACTACCCTTCCAATAACTAAAGCTTTGCAATATATACCGTCCAGTAACTTTGGGATTTTTTTCCAAGTTATCATTTGGCCAGCACTGTTCTTCATCATCTGCCTAGCCGTTTCCCAACTATGTTGGGGTTGGCTTCCAGTCTAACTGGATGCAGCTGAATACTAGTATTTTACATTGAACGACTGCCTATATAACCTCAGCAACCCAGTTACTGGGTAATACGATACCCCTTGGTAAGTCTGGTTGTCAGACTTTCAGGCTTCTGATGTCCCGTAAGAATTATCAAAGATCCAAGAAAGATAGCTGGGACCAGTAACCCTGTATATACGAGTGATTTAGGAAGATTATTGATTGATTAGAATATTAAGGTACTTTCAGTTATTTCTTGTTACATCAGTTTTTTGTCAGATTGGCTGCCCCTAATATCTGGTCGCCCTAGACCCGGGCTTAATGTGCCTTAGGGCAAATCCGCCTCTGTTTCCGAGACACGGGGGTCTCGGTCGGTATGTAAAGATAGTCACCCATCTACGGGCCGACCGCGACAAGCGTAGCTTAACCTGATCGATCGACCCGTGCGGCTATTATACTTAGCCACGAGTCCCTCTTCTTTCTGGCCAGCACTGTTACGGTTACCAGCTCTCGACAGATCCAACCCAAGATCCCTACCAGCACTCACTGGAATCCTTCCTTCCTCCACTCAAGCCGGCCAATAAAGGCAAGAATGAGGTGGGAGCTCTGTTCCTCGTCAGTACTCACTCCACCCGGTCAATAAAGGCAAGCCAAAGATGAGGAATAACACTTCTCGCGGGAGATAGGGTCCGTGGGGTCGCTACTGCCCAACAGTTCGCCACAAGCTGCCCTGTGGGTTGTTGTATCTCTTTTGGTCTGGCTCCTCATCCTAGACCTGTTCCGGCAAAGTAAACTCTACTGGCACAGACCTAGAGTCCGGAGCACGCGCAAGCCCCACCACGACGTCAACGTAGAGGTACGGCAGTGGGGATTACTATTAATTATTGATAATGTTTCTAACCATTTTCTTTTCTACCAACAGTGTCGCAGATAGCATCGAACAACGTCGCGTCGTTGAACAAATCGGCAGCGGGGGAGGCGCGGGCGCGGGCGGCGCGCGGCACAAGACGGCTCCACAGGCCGCTACGACGACGGCTCACAGCAAGCAGCTGGCGGCGGGCGGGGCCAACCACCCGCCCCAGCCGCAAGGTAACCACAAACGTAATGTCTTTGTTGTTATACTCCTTTTAAGCGCTGAGCAGACGATGGACAATTTGCTCGTGACCATAGAACGTATGGAAATTTATGCCGGTCCGGTTAACGTCATCATGCCTGTCGCTGAAAGCCAGCGCTGTGGTTCTGTGTCACATAGTGTAGTGTCACAGCATTATGCGGAGGATGGCCGTTTTGCGTGGATGTGATGCATTTTTTCCTCCAACTTATTAATTTTTGTGATTTTTTGCATCATGTTTGTCGCAAATAAACGTATTTTCTTTGCCGGGCACTTCTGCCCGGCATTTATGTCCGGCTATTAAATAGTCCATCGTCTGTTGAGCGCCTTACATGCACTCACACATCCACACTAACTTACAAAGAATTTTGGACAATTTGAGAAAGGGTTATTTTGGAGAGTGACCTGTCGAAGTAGTAAAGATAACTTGAGCATAACTACAAAACCAGTACAGTAGCCCAGCATCTATTATGACATGATCACATGACAAAAAAAAAATCAAAATTTTGTACGTATTTAGGCTAGAAACTAATAAATTATCAAAATTTTGCAGAATATTACTCTCTCAACAATCACTTGAATTCGTTTTTTCATTCACTCAAATTCGCCGAATCGAAAAAGTTCAACAACGCGTTAACGCAATTTCTAGGGTTTCAAATACATTAGAGATTTAATTTAATTGGGCGTACCATCAACTGAGACCAATGTCACATGAATCGTGTGATTCAGCGGGATTCATTTAAAACCTACTCGGCTGTTTTAATATAACCATTCTATACAGTCCACAGATTTATAATATTTTAGAATACTTATCATCAAGCGATTCGCAAAAACAATTCAAAGAATCATTCTTAATTAAAACTTTTTAGAGTAAATTCAACAAATTAGTTGCATGTTGTCCAAACATGCAGCTATTTTTAGGGTAGGGTAAAAAAAAAATAATTGTTTATTTGTTCAAGACTTAAACATCTTACATTTATTGTGCCTGTAACTCTTAAAATGTCGATTGTACACCATGTGTACAGATAACAATAGAATTTCAATTGTGTCTGCTAATTAGCGCGCGACGGGTTAATTGAAATGAGTTACTGGCAAGATATAAAACTTGTGCAACTGGGCTTAAACTAGGAGGATTCCTGTGCTATAAGCACCAAACGGAACCCTATTACTAAGCCTCCGCTGTCCGTCCGTCCGTCCGCCTGTCTGTCAGGCAGCGGTTCGAATATCATGAACCGTAATAGGTAGACAGTTGAAATTTTCACAAATTGTGTATTGCTATTGTCGCTATAACAATAAATTTAGAGGGCTGTTGCATTTGATCACCTCTCTCGCTCACACGGGACCAAATTTTTAAGATTGTTAAATGAAAATATAGATGCTTTTTTTTGAAAAATGTAATCAATTAGCGAAATAGTAAATAATATTAATTTAATAGGTACCTAATTTTAAAAACATATTTCTATTGTGCTAATAAACTCGGCTCTGTTTTTAAGATAAGTTAAATGAATGCCCAATAAAAATGTGTTGTTAATAATTACCTATTAAATTATTAAGCTACGCTTGCCGGGGTTGGTCCGTAGATGGGTGACCGCTGACCATCTTTACATACCGAGACTCCTCCGTGCCTCGGAAAGCATGTTAAGCCGTTGGTCCCGGCTGTCTTTCGTGGATCTTTGACAGTCGTTACAGGTCGTCAGAAGCCCGAAAGTCTGACAACCAGTCTTACCAAGGGGTATCGCATTACCCAGTTACGGGGTTGTTGTCAGATAGGCAGTCGCTCCTTGTAAAATACTGGTATTCAGCTGCATCCGATTAGACTGGAAGCCGACCCCAACATAATTGGGAAAAGGCTAGGCATATTGATTGGTGCGGAAGGAACCCTTCGTGTGCGAGTCCGAATCGCTCTTGGCCGGTTTTTTTATTTATTTATTCTAAATAGTTTTGTTTGCCCGGGTGGTGTTATCTCTGAACTGAACTCTGAACTTTTTTGTGATGCAGAACTAAATAGATTTCGCATACTTAGCTAATTATGAATTTGACCTAGTAAGAAATTAATCAAATCTAGAGACATGTTTCCAATAAAACATCCCAACGCCACGCCTACTCCTACAAAGGCGAAAGTTTATGTACATAAGTATGTATCCAATAAAAATACCTAATAAATTAATATAATTAGGTATATTAATTATTGTCAAAACATTTACTTGAGACTGGACGGACATCACCCAATAAGAATGCACTTGACATTTTAAATGTCACAATCAGATTAATATCCAACTTTCAAGAATTTTATTACTTGCACTTTTGCCCAACCTTGGCATTATAAGTTATAATAAAACTTACCCGCCTGGTTAAAGTTATCCTACAAAGCTGACAATAGCCATAGTATAATAATGTAATGAATGTAATATCATAATAATGTCACAATCTGTACTTTCTTTTTTAATTTCTGAGTACTTCGTAATTGGCGTAATGTTTGGAATCATAATTTTGTTTACTTACTGTCAGCTGTGAAGTTACCTTATAACATTTTTTTTTGACAGACGTTGTCCTGTCCAACAATAATTAATACAAAAATCCCATAGAAAAAACCAGTTTCAGTTTTTCCCGAATTTTCCACATTTTCTTGGCAGTTTTCCAGTTTTTAAAAACCGTATTCGGACTCAATCTGCCTAGCCTTTTCCCAACTATGTTGGGGTCGGCTTCCACTCTAACCGGATGCAGCTGAATACCAGTATTTTACATGGAGCGACTGCCTATCTGACCTCCACAACCCAGTAACTGGGTAATATGATACCCCTTGGTAAGACTGGTTGTCAGATTTTCAGGCTTCTGACGACCCGTAACGACTGTCAAAGATCCACGAATGACAGCCGGGACCAACGGCTTAACGTGCTTTCCGAGGCACGGAGGAGTCTCGGTATAAAAAAAAAAAAAAAAAAAAATATTGCATATTAAAAAACGTACACGGAAATGAGATCTTGACTTCCAAACTAAGTAGGACTTGTATTATGGAAGTCAAGGCACTCTCTCATTATATACCGAAAAAAGATGATAATGGTATATAAAGATGGTCACCCATCCACGGACAAACCCCGGCAAGCATAGCTTAACCTGATGGATCGACCCGTGCGGCTGTTATTACTTAGCCACGAGCTCCATCAAAACCTTATTCGGACTATAACGAAAAATTAAATTAACCAAATTGGTCCAGCTGTTCTCAAGTGATGTGCTTACCAACAAACAGGTATCTATGAATAAAAATTAAATGCTGTTTGTATAAGTATAGTTTTCAAATTCCTGCACAGTAATTCAACTAACTTAACAGGTAACTATGCTAAGGGTCCCGTGGGAACCGATCTGTAGTTTGTTTGAACTCTCATACACTATCCTTTGACAACTGCACTCAGCATTAAGTGTTTAGATTGACACAGCAAACAGTACCTTTGTACACATTGAGTGGGCTCAAGCTGAGAATACCCTGTATTCTCAAACTTTACTATCATAACATAGATTGATTAACATTTTTGTTAACACAAATTAACGATTGCTTGAGCGCATTATAATGTGTACCATTCTAATATACTTCATTTGTCTTTTTCTCTTTATCGTTATTTTTATTAGATTCCGTGTCATGTCTTTTAGAATTCTCCACAATTCTTTGGACTTCTAAAAGGTTATTAATTTTAATTTTGAATAACACTGTATAATATTAGTCGGAATACTAAAACCTCACAACAGCAATATGTTATGGTCACGGGAATTAATGTATGTATTTCCAAGTGCTAATAGATCCTCAATGTGCTAGACGGTAGACGTTGTAATCACAGTCATTATGTCTCTAATACCAAGTCTGCTTACATTAAACCACAGTTGTCTGCAAGTGTCCGGACCCTATACATTTTAATGAGTCTATTTCTATCGCGACTCACCGAAGGCCTTTTTGAATAAATCATAATTATATATAAAGCCTTTCAAAGATATTAAGCTGTTGCTTTGAATTTGAATAGAAAATTTCACAATTTTGCAATGCTTTTAAAGTGACTCGTTCATAGTAAGTAGTGTCGAGTCACAAGCTTGTCGCTTTAAAAATAACTTCTAAATCAAATAACCCCATTTTTCTCAGTTGACATGTACAACTGGGGGAAATGACATTCAATTGACAAAACCCTGTCTTTCTTTCTTCCCCAGATCATCAAGGCAACAAAAAATATGATAATTCTAGAAGACCTACAGCTCGAACAAAACGTGAGATACAGACACACATATTTTATAATATAACCTTTTAGAAGTCCAAACAAACCTATCATAAGTATCATTATTACATCATTAGGCCACGTCGCTATGGATGCTTTTATCGAAACTGTTCCGATTCGTTTTTACATTGCTGTACTATCAATAATAACCTTTCAAATTAATCGAGTAGTTTCGACAAATATTTCCATAGTGCTCTGGCGTCAAAGTGTATTTAGTATAATAGACGCATGAAGCTAATATGTCGTTATCCAATATCTATACATGCGGATGCGGCTGGCGGTGCGATTTACGCTGCGACTGCGACACGACACGACACGACACTGCTGCGACTACAGGCTCCGGCTGTGGTGGCGATGGCGACTACCAGCTGGTGCAACATGAGGTGCTCTACTCCTCGTCCAATAGGTGAGTTAAAAAAACATTGTCAATATGATTGTGATGTACCAGGCTTAGGTTAGAAACATCCCTAATTGTCTCTGCTGGTGAATCATACGCCACAAATATGGGAGGTCAGAAGAAGAATACCTTATGATAATTACTCGGTAAAAGGCTTGCCCCGGGCGGATGGTACCTAGTACCTACCATTTCATGACGATTCGAGACTATTTTCTCCCGTATACGCACCAACTTTATGAGTACAGCTCATGCCGTAGCAAAAAAATGTGAGCGGTCGGTGGACCCCCCAGGAACGAAGTTTCTTCTCACGAATGACTTAAAACAAAAACAAAATAGTTGCAGCCTCCATATTGGATTTACATTTTGACTTTTTATCAATTTATTTATTTATTTACATACACAAGTATCCTTTAAAACTATGAAAATGACTCCACGACGAAAAGTTTGAACATTTTCGCAGCCGCCATCTTGGATTTTCATTTTGACTTCACTATCGGCTTTAGCACCCTCGAAAACCTTGAAAACGATACCCATGATAAAAATTTAAAAATTTTCGCAGCCTCCATCTTGGATTTTCTTTTTGACCAAATTCATACTTTCATGAAAGTCACATAGGAGGTAGCGTAACGCTTTTTCGTTACGTGACGATTTCTACCAGTTCACTCCTACCGCAAGCCGCGTTAAAGAACTTCGTTACAATAAAAGCCAGTCAGCGGAGTGGTAGCGGCGCTGACCATTCAGGGTTCACATTCAAGTATAATCGTCAATCATGGAGCCTATTTTATGCCCTACTTTACCCACCGTAAGATTACCACAGTGAAGATCTATCCCTGCATAATACAGTATTTAATGTGTGAACCCAAGCTAAGTACATGGCGTCGTGAGATCGTCGCTGTAATTCGCCGTAGGCATAGGTACTCGTCCACCGATAAGATCGCAGAACAAGGCAGGACTGTTGATTATGCAGACAGATTGATCTTGATTAACCAGAAGTACTACAACCTTCCTCGCAATGGAATATTATGAATATGTTACAACAATATGGCTTCCATTCGCTGTGTAAATGTTATTGTATGACATTGGCTAGTGTTATTTTATTTCAACATCACTTTTGCAATGGATTCTTTGCCAAACATTACTAAACGGTCTATGGTTTTTCTACTAGAGTCCCTTTTGCTTTAACTTCAATACATGAGTTGGCCATTCTAACACAAGACAATTTCCTTACCCAGGACGTTATCCCTGTCTTTGCAGTCGTGTCATCATCTGCCTTGCCTTTTCCCTACTACGTTGGGGTCGGCTTCCAGTCTAACCGGATGCAGCTGAATACCTGAATTTTACATGGAGCGACTGCCTATCTGACCTCCACAACCCAGTAATGGGTAATACGATACCCCTTGGTAAGACTGGTTCTCAACTTTCGGGCTTCTGATGACCCGTAACGACTGTCAAAGATCCAAGAATGACAGCCGGGACCAACTGTTTAACGTGCTCTCCGAGGCACGGAGGGGTCTTGGTATGTAAAGATGGTCACCCATGCACGGACCAACCGCGGCAAGCGCAGCTTAACCTGATGGTTCGACCCGTGCGGCTGTTATTACTTAGCCACGAGCCCCCCTCGTGCAGTCGTGTAAAAAGCTATTATTACATACAGATTGGTAGTACCCCAATGTTGGTTCTGCTATGACCAGTACTTCTCCAATTGCTGGTGATTGCAGCACCAATATTTATGGTGAACATACCGTAAACTCGCATAGCCCGTGGGGGTAACATTGGCCCAAATCGAAAGTGTTTTGACTCCCTCCAGTTCATCCAGCACGCAAGCAGTCAACGTAGTTTGCAGATCATATTATAGTTGACTGCTGACGTTACCAGCTTGCGTGCTAGATGAACTAGAAGGAATCAAAACACTATTTCGATTTAGGCCAATGTTACCCCCGTGGGCTAAAGTAATGTGAGTTTACGGTAACCATGTTCAGCAGGTCTAAGCAGAATATGATAACGATGGATAACATTTAAGAACTCCTTTGCAAGCTGAAATATTCGCAACTTCATATAGTGTAGTCATCATCATCTGGCCACTGGTTGTCTAGACTTTCGGGCTTCTGACTACCCGTAACGATTGTCAAAGATCTACAAATGACAGCCAAAAAAAAAATTATGAAAATATGATGATGTGAATCTGTTTATTAAGGTTCCGTACCCAAAGGGTAAAACGGGACCCTATTACTAAGACTCCGCTGTCCGTCTGTCTGTATGTCCGTCTGTCACCAGGCAGTATCTCATGAACCGTGATAGTTAGACAGTTGAAATTTTCACAGATGATGTATTCCTGTTGCCGCTATAACAACAAATACTAAAAAACAATAAAATAAATATTTAAGGGGGCTCCCATATAACAAACGTGATTTTTTTTGCCGTTTTTATAGATACTTCGTGCGCGAGTCCGATTCTAATGTACCATGTAATGAGAAATAAATAAATAAATGAATATAATGTAAGTAGGGTCATGTGTTCACCAATGAAACACTAAAAATTCAGTCTCATACACCTTTTGTTTTTACAGATAGAAGTCTAATTTTTTACAGTCGTATAGGAAATTTTATTAGGTATCGGTTGGCATTTATAGTTTTTTAAATTAATGTGTAATTAATCAGCAAACAATTAAAAACTAAAAAATGGGAAATGTTTCATTGTGTCCACAGTGGTGTACACAATGAAACACCACAAATTCAACAATTAAACATAATAGTTAATAGGGTCTGTCTCATATTTGTGTAATATTTAGGGAGTAGGCGAATGACAAAAAATGCTTGAGTTCATTCAAAAAAGGTTTTATTCTTAATCATAAGTAGCGCAGTATAAAAAGGAACATTGCACTCTTGTGCAGCTTTTCTCAAGCTCTTTCCTTATCTGTGCATTAGAATATCTCGAAGCATAGTTTTCACGTAATGATCGCCTATCTTTCTTTTTAGAATTTTAGTACGCGCCATCCTAAAAGAAAAACAAATTATCTTATGAAATGTTACGATTAATTTCTAGTTACAAAAATTATTAATTTCCATGGAAAATACATGAATCATGACCACAACGAAAGTGTTTCATTGTGTCCATTGTGCATCTGTTTCATTGTTGACTACCTTAGGTTTAATTTATTAACCTTGAAAAAAATCCACTAAATTGTAACATTTTAACATAATATCTATTCCACGTTAATCTACGAAATATGTTTAATGCTAGGTAATCATAAAAAATATGACATTTTCTACCATAATTTAATGAAAAATCTAAAAAGAATGCTGAAAATACTCACATTTTTGTCGAAAAAATTAAAAATGCTCCGCAGACAGTCTTCTCTTACGCGGCGCCGATGCAAACTGGGGTAGGCCGGGGGGTTCTCGAGAGTGTCCTTACGCGATATAATGCACGATCTGTCAATGCAGCATTTTAGAAATATCACATTGTTTTATTGTGTACCACTGTTTCATTGTTAGACATCTGACCCTAGTCATTTTAGGAAACTATTTTTTATAAAATGGTTTTTTTACGCGTCAGTAATTATTGCAGTTGCGCGCACAGTTCTGAGTAGGAATCCTTGCGCTCGTTTCGTTTATCAAGAGTCCTTGCATTCTTTCTAGTCTTCCAAATACATTATTCATATTCCTTGCTACACGCTTTTAATTTTTTATTTTAAATACACTTTTTATCTAAGTTTCATTGGCACTGATTCAGACCGGTAATTGGGTTAAAACGTACCGAAATATCCGGAATTTTGCACCTATAATTTACGAAACTCCATTTCCTTACCACACTGTGATTTACCGGCGGCATATAACTCATCTAGTTGTGTATATCAGTATTGTCACAGTTTTGTAAAACAGCTACGTTATACCTACTCTTCTCATAGAGTCAAACTAAGAGTATAATGTAGTTGTTCCTTATGGTTGAAAGACCCATTATTTCCTATCGTTTCCAAATTCATTCTTACTTAACATAATAATCAGCTTATAATGTTCTTATTGCTGGGACACAGGCCTCTTATCGGTGAGAGGGAGTGGGCTGTAGCCCGTAATCCACCACGCGTTCTCAGTACGGGTTGGTAAATGTCGCATGTCTTCGAATTTTTGGTTCTAGGACATGCCGGTTTCCTTCCGTTTTGACAGCAGTGGTGATGAAACAATTTACGCAAAGTAAAGCGCCTGTCTGGGTTCGAACCTACGACCTACAACTCGTATGTCACGGCCGTTACCACTGCGCCACCACTGCTCTATTCTAACATAAAGAACCTATAATCTTCCTTTTGCTGGGACTCAGACCTCCATAAGGGAGGGAGATAAGATCATACATTCTTAGTGGTAACTAATTGATGCAAATGGTTCTTAGGAAGGTGGCCGAAGATCGAGCTAGCTAGCCAGCAGTGGCCTGATAAAGACGATACTGAAAGGTTCCTCAGAAAATCCCCAACATAGCCCCTGCATTGAAAGAACAAAGAACAGAAACACAGTATTACAAATGCAACAATCAGGATAGGTAAATAAATACACTAAGATAAGTGCGCTGCTGCATTTGCGCCAAAATGTACCTCTAGCTCTCTCTAGCTCAGCACAATCAGCAAGTGATTCTATTCGCTTATTCAATACTGCCCGTTTTACAATTACACAACAATGAGGGTTTTCTGAAATGACGTTCACTAGGTGGCAGCACGGAGACGTTAGGTCCGGACTCCAGTCAAAAGTGGTAAAACACCTATATTTTCTTTATTCGTGACTGAATGATTAACGAGTGAATGAAACGAATGATGAACGTCATCATAATTATATTTTATATTCATTGTCGAAATGGAATTTTCATGAAAACCCTAATTAAAAACTGAATTTACCAGTCAGCAGTGTTAGCAGGACTGACTGTCCGATATGCGCCCCACGTAGTCACAGAAATTAATTATTAGGCAGAAAGACTACCAACTTAAATTGTCCGTATAAGGACCTCGTGGCTAAGTAATAACAGCCGCAGGGGTCGATCCATCAGGTTAAGCTACGCTTGCCGGGGTCGGTCCGTGGATGGGTGACCATCTTTACATACCGAGACTCCTCCGTGCCTCGGAAAGCACGTTAAGCCGTTGGTCCCGGCTGTCATTTGTGGATCTTTAACAGTCGTTACGGGTCGTCAGAAGCCCGAAAGTCTGACAACCAGTCTTACCAAGGGGTATCGTATTACCCAGTCACTGGGTTGTGGAGGTCAGATAGGCAGTCGCTCCATGTAAAATACTGGTATTCAGCTGCATCCGGTTAGACTGGAAGCCGACCCCAACATAGTTGGGAAAAGGCAAGGCAGATTGATTCAAATCACTGCTGTCAATCTTTGACAGTAATAAGAAAGGGCTACACGGAAAGATTGAGGTAGTGTCAATTATTTTTCTGACTGTACATACATACATTTAATTTCAGTATCGATACTCGTGGACTGTGGAGACAGTGCCTGTGATGTTATGTTATGATAAAATTGTAAATTAGTAATAATGTAATTTTTATTTGTGTTATAGGTACGAGGTGTTGGAGTTCCTCGGGCGAGGTACGTTCGGGCAGGTGGTGAAGTGCTGGAAGAAGGGCACCAACGAGATTGTCGCCATCAAGATCCTCAAGAACCACCCCAGCTATGCTCGCCAAGGACAGATCGAGGTACATACATACATGCATACATTCATTTTCTTCTTCCTGTGGAATCGTAAAAACTCAGATATTTGCGGTATTTACATATTGCTCGCCATATTGGCGCATCTTGCGCGTCTTCCTGTAAGTCTGTCAAGACCCTTTTTATCAGGAACGCGTGGAGGTATCAAGTTGAAATTAATATCAAATATGTAGGTCTGTGGTCCCTTGGAGTTCTAAAAAATCAAGCATCTAAGTTAACGCAATAAAAAAAAATAGGGCCATTTATACGACATATTTTGTTACTCGCAAGTAAATCAAAACCTATGGGGTACTTCCCGTTGACCATGAAATTTGGCAAGAAGCAACGTCTCATTCCACAAGTAAAGGGAAAAGTCGGAAAATTGATAAATTTATCATATTTTTGGTTTTGGTATTGCGATGTTAAGTTTGTTTTTGAAATAAACTCTTTTCAACTACGGAACCCTTCACTGTGCGTGGTCTGACGCATATAATGACTGGCAAAAAATATTTTAGTCATCCTTATTATGTAGACCAAATTTTTCGTGCTATATTATTTCTTAGCTACACATAAGTGTCGTACAACATGAGGATATTTATAGTCACGAAGACTTGTTGCATTTATCACACAATAGAGATGTTTCCGTTACGTTTAAGACCGTGACTGCTCAGCTTTACCAACGAACGATGAATAAATTTCTGCAGCCACGCTACGTAGTGCAGGAAAGTTAAAAATATATTTTGAATCGTTTCCAATTTCTACCGGTCGCCAGCTAGTCTGTAATAAATATACTAGTAATAATTCATTTCACACTAAGTGTCTATTATTACCACATACACAAGTAATAACTTCTAATTTTATGCCAGAGTCAGGGAGTACAGTCAACCTCATTCAATGGTAACTGCTTGACCTTGAAATAATTTTTTATTTAGTATTTTATTTCAAAGCAGTAAAAGGGCGGTTTCTTAATTCAAATGTTACTACTAACGTGTCGTTAACCGTACAAAAATTTCAGATTTTTACAAATGTAGTTTTTGAATAGATGCCAAGTTCGCCACTAATATTATTTTGTGTGTTTGAAAACCCTTAAAGTAGGTCAGACTTTTATAGAATACATTGTTTGTTTGAAACTGTAGTAGGATAAACAGAAGACAAAGAAACGTAATCGCTTTGGTTGTTCTCCAAGTTAAGTACAACAAACATTTTTAAATCATCTAAAAGTTGAAAACAAAGCATTTCATTATAATTCTTATCATTTTGAAAAGGTAGGACATTCAGACGCTAGGGCCGTAAGGTAAAACACCTAAGTAAAGACAACACAATTATATTCTTGTCAAACAAGTATTTCCAGTCGCTAGGACCGTAAGGTAAAAACACCTATTGTTAGGACAGACTACAAAATAGTATTCTTGTCAAAAAAATATTTCCAGCCCGTAGGACCGTAAGGTAAAAACACCTATTGTAAGGACAGACTACAAAATTGATAATATTGTCAAAAATGGCGTCCGCCAGTGACATTATTTATGTTTGATAGAAAGCTAGCAAGTCTCGATCCATTATAGTGAGTTTGGCCGAGCTCCAGCGGTTGTTTGTGTTTGTCCACCGGAGTGGTTTCTACCTCCTATACAGGGCGAGTTATTGACGAAATACGGAACTGAGAAGTAGAGCTAAGTGCTGGAGTTAAACTCGACTTTGAAGAACACTAAAATTTATTTTCACTCAACTTTAGAACTCAAAATACTATATTTTGAGTGGTTTAGAAAAGTCGATGTAGTTGTAAGTATCTTTTTACAATGAGGGTTTTCTGAAATGACGTTCACTAGGTGGCAGCACTGAGATGTCAGGTCCTGTCAAAAGCGTCAAAGCTCGAATGTTGAACGAACGAATGAAACGAATGATGAACGTCTTCATATATTTTATATTCATTGTCGAAATGGAAGACCTCTTGTCAAAGTGGCGCCAACTGGTGGCGTGAATTTTCATGAAAACCCTCATTAAATCCAACCCTGTATTATTGCATTGCTCTTGCTTGTAAAGGCACAAATACCGTAAGGTCGGGTTACTTTGACTCTAGGGCATAACTTTGGCCCAAATCGAGACAACTGTATAAACTGCCCGAAGTGTCACGACCACACAACCGAACGTCGTATGTCCTTCGGTAACTATTAGATGGTGATATAGACGCGTACTTGCGGAACCTTGTGTGGATTTAATAACAGTAAACATTTGTCTCGATTTGGGCCAAAGTTATTGCCTAGAGTCTAAGTAACCCGCACTTACTGTATTGCAAAGAAATTTGTAAGAAAAATCAAATGAAAAGGATTTCTTTTTCGAACTTCTGTTCTTGGACTAAATACTCACCCTGTATAAAATGCTTGATATAGTAGCCGTAACGTGTCGGTGTTCGGCGACCTCCATTTTCATGTTATGACAGGTGAGAAGTTGAGAACTTGGCTCTGTTCGCCATTCCCTACGAATACCAGAAACTTGGTAGGTAGTTAGCTTTTCAAAACTGAGGTTAAAACCATGATTTAGAAAATTTCATAGTTCGATGCTAACTCCTATTATATAAATATTTATTCATAGAATTATACCGAGAGCTGTAGAGGATTATACCGGGAGCTCGTTGCTATGGAAGAGCGGAAGAGCTAATGGCTAGTAATAACAGCCGCACGGGTCGATCCAGCTACGGGTTGGTTCGTGGATGAGTGACCATCTTTACATACCGAGACTCCTCGCGGAATGCGGAAGGCAAAGACCATTTAGAGGCTATGTCCCGCAGTGGACTGCGACTGGGAATCAAAATAATACTAAGTACTTCTTTCTACAGCATTCTACTGCTGGACAAAGACCCCTACAAGCGCACGCCACGCCATTAAACTGGATACTCGGATACTCTCATCCAGCTACTTCCAGCCTTCCTGCAAAAACCGTACATACGTTAGCCGTTTTGCGGTCTCTAAGAACACGGTCTGCTCAACAATTATTATAACCAATAATTTATTTATTTCTAGGTATCAATCCTCTCCCGCCTCTCCCAAGAATCGGCGGACGAGTTCAACTTCGTGCGAGCGTACGAATGCTTCCAGCATCGCTCGCACACCTGCCTGGTGTTCGAGATGCTGGAGCAGAACCTGTACGATTTCCTCAAACAGAACAAGTTCTCGCCACTGCCGCTGAAGTACATCAGGCCTATACTGCAGCAGGTTCTTACGGCGCTGCTTAAACTTAAAGTAAGGTTTTGTTTTAAGGAAACTATTTTCGGTTTTATCTCATCATCTTCCTGACCTTGTCCCATGTTACTTGGGTTCGCCGCAACCCGTTTTCTCTTCCCGTTTTTCCCCGTCAACCGTCACGCTATCATTCACTCCTTTCCTTTTCATATCATTTTACACACAATGCATCCATCTTTTCTTTGGCCTTCCTCTCCCTCTCCATCCACCAACATGTATATTCATTTATATTGTAAAATATGTCTTCTTCTTCTTCATAGGAAACAGGTACATAAGGAGAAGTAGCTTACGCTTTGGAATGGGCAATTGGATTCGTATTTCTTACTGGCCGACTCCTAGACAATTCATAAGTGCCTGCAAATGGTTTAGTTAAAATAAATGCTTTGATTTTGAGTTATATAAGTTTGTGCTAAAAACTAGCCAGAAAACTATTATTATCACGTAAATCGGTTTATTAGTTTTCAAACGTTTAGTGCACTAACGGAAAGATTAAGAGAGAGAGACGTTACGTTTTATAAAATAAAGTCAGATAACTTTTATTAGAGGAGATAATGCTTTACAGCTTTAACACAGAAAATTATAATAACAAACTTCCGCCGCGCGATATATATTCTTCAGAATAAAGGTACCTGACACATGAAAAATCGACTATCAGACCATGCATATCGGCGTAGTCTTGGCAGGTTTTCAGTTTCTTAGACCTGGACGGCAGAGTAGATATGGGAAGGAAGTAAGTAAAAGTGGCTAGCAGTTTGACATAACACAACACACGCGCGCACACACACACACACACACACACACACACATACACACACACACACGCACACGCACATCACATACACTCATAACATTACGCCTTGTTTACCCGAAGGGTTAGGCAGAGGCGTACCCGTAGTAGGTACACCCACATTTCGCCAGTTATGTTGTCTCAAGGGGACGAGCCCATTGCCATCAACCGAGGCACAAATCCAGACTCTCATCAACCCAGGACCTCATGCTCAGCAATAGCCCTTGTGACCACCAGACCAACGAGGCAGTCGACAGTAATTGAGAGCCAT
This sequence comes from Cosmia pyralina, assembly GCA_946251885.1. NCBI lineage: Eukaryota > Metazoa > Arthropoda > Insecta > Lepidoptera > Noctuidae > Cosmia > Cosmia pyralina. The sequence goes on along the minus strand of OX276342.1, from coordinate 13,494,424 downwards.
AACATTGTTACTAATTTATTTTTATAATTTTTCCAGCAACTGGGACTGATCCACGCGGATCTGAAGCCTGAGAACATAATGCTGGTGGAGCCGGCGCGCCAGCCGTACCGCGTCAAGGTGATCGACTTCGGCAGCGCGTCGCACGTCAGCAAGGCCGTCTGCAACACTTACCTGCAGAGCCGATACTACAGGTACTATGTAACTACAGAACAGAGATAGAAAGACAACTTACTTCTGGTTGATGTGAGATAAGAGTCTTAGGCCCGTATTACAGAACGTCACTCAATACTCAAGCATTACTTTAAACTAGATTCAAGACATTTGATTGATAGATTCAAGACATTTGAACTGAAGGTGCGATGTTTGTTATAATTTTATTTATTTATTATTATTAAATTTTACAAAAAAAAATTAATTAGGAACTATGCCCCGCAAAACCGTTTTCACGGTTTGTCTGTGGGAACGGAACAAACGGTATTACAAGTTACAAGTAAGATGGTGCAACTCACCCATGGCGTCATTACCAGACAGTACCTACTGCAGGTACAATACAACTGAACTAGGAACTCTATAGGACGCCTGATCTAAACCAACGTCGGTTAAAACATACACCCATTCCCATGCATTATAAAAAATCCCAGCCCAGCATAAGTTGCAACATAGTAGTAATAAAATAAAAAAGAGTATGTAGAGTTTTTTTTGGCAACGTTTGTTGTGATGCCATTTCAATATTTTAGTACTGAGTGATACAACAAGAATAAACGTATTTTATTATTTTCACAAGTTCCTTATCATTAAAATTTGGATGGTGATTAAAAATTCTTCCTGTATACGTCTGCCTACCAATTCGGGGAATACAGTATGCATATTGTTTTGTGTTGTTAATTTGTGTTCTAATGTAACCCTTTCTTATAGAGCACCAGAAATAATCCTGGGGCTGGCATTCTGTGAAGCCATCGACATGTGGTCGCTGGGATGTGTGGTCGCAGAGTTGTTCCTGGGCTGGCCGCTGTACCCCGGCTCTTCGGAGTACGACCAGATCCGGTACATCTCGCAGACTCAAGGCCTGCCGACGGAACACATGCTCAACAGGTCAGTACTGACAAATAAAGTTGGTTCTTCAAATAGAGGTTGAGACAAGTATTGAAGCAGACCAGCGGGCCTAGACAAAGTAACATTTGATTACCGATGTCGCTAGTAGAAAAACCAAAAAATGTATGGGGTTGACATAAGCTATCGAAATGTCACCTGATCATAGGTCATTGAATCGACAGCGTCCAACGATAACTTCCCTAGAAATGCGTCGGTAGCGATTGTAGAAATATATTCACTCAGAAGCGAATGCCATTTGTCTAGGCCTACTTGTGAATTATGACCTGCTCTCTCTCAAAGTGATCCGAGTTTCCAGCAGTGGGAACATCATAGTCACTTATGTCACTGTATGTGATGTTATCTATACTAATATTATAAAGAGGTAAAATTGGTTTGTAAGTTTGTATGTAGGAGGTAATCTTCGGAACTACTGATCTGATTCCGAAAATTCTTACACTGATGGGAAGCTACAGCATTCCCGAGTGTTATAGGATATATTTTTTACGCGCACGAAGTCGCAGGCAGAAGCTAGTCCAAAATAAAGACTGAAAGTGAAGTCCCACCGAGTAAAGCGAGGAATTATTTGTTAGATTTATTTTGAAACTTTTTTTGTGTTAATAGTTGCTTGCAGAGAGAGAGGGGCTCGTGGCTAAGTAACAACAGCCGCACGGGTCGATCTATCAGGTTAAGCTACGCTTGCTGGAGTTGGTCCATGGATGGGTGACCATCTTTACATACCAAGAGTCCTCCGTGCCTCAGAAAGCATATTAACCCGTCGCGCGCTAATTAGCAGACACAATTGAAATTCTATTGTTATCTGTACACATGGTGTGCAATCGACATTTTAAGAGTTAAGCCATTGGTCCCGGCTGTCATTCGTGGATCTTAGACAGTTGTTACAGTTCGTCAGAAACCCGACAGTCTGACAACCAGTGTTAGCAAGGGGTATACTGGTATTCAGCTGCATCTGGTTAGACTGGAAGCCGATCCCAACATAGTTGGGAAAATGCTAGGCAGACTGACTAATAGTTGCTTACACATACTGTGGTACTCACATGAGTTTATGTTATGATGATCTGACTTTGCTCTTTATCCCTCATGACTCTTTGAATTTCTTTCATCTGTAATATAAGCTCAAAACAAGTAAAATTCACAATTTTATCACCATTTTAGTATATATTTTTCTCGAACAACATAATCTGTCAGTAACATAATTTTAACCCAATCATTCCTTTACAGCGCAAGTAAAACAGCGAAGTTCTTCTACCGCGACGTGGACAGTACGTACCCGTTCTGGCGACTGAAGACTCCTGAAGAACATGAACTCGAGACCGGCATCAAGAGCAAGGAGGCTCGGAAGTATATCTTCAACTGCCTCGACGATATAGGACAGGTAACCTGTTGTATGAACTTTATGTTTGAAGCATTTTGTACAGGACCCGGCAGTAAACATGACACATTGAGCTTTAGAAAAAGAATTCTTCTTTTTCATGTCGATGGCACGTCAGATATTCTAATTGAAACCGGTAGAGACCGACCGAAAATGACAACGAAATTCAAAAAAACATGTTTACGGAAATTTTTTTGATTGGTAAAATAAAAGTAATACAGTGTCTTTTAACCATTATGAAACGTTTAAACTTCAATTAGACGAAGTTTCCGCACCCAATTTCGGCAATTTTCATTTTTGGCCGAAAAATCATTTTTTCAGCGTTGGCCGAAAAACATAATAGTAATAGTAATCTTTATTTATTTATCTCTTCACAAAGGTACAATTAGTTTTATTTTATAAATAGAGACAAGAATAATAACGTTGTTACAAAATCAAAAATATGATCCTTTGTGAGAGACTGGCGTCCATACTAGGATACCCTGTGTGACAGATCACCAGGCTCTCACCTCGAATCCCGCAAATCAATACGTCTTACTGAGATAATAATAAGTATTAAAAGATTGACCCAGTATTTCTGTTACTTTTATAATCAATCAATCATCGTTTTAATCGATTAGGGGCTTGTGGCTTAATAATAACATCTGCACGGGTCGATCGAACGTTAAGGTTAACGTTTAGGCGTGTCACGTGACAAACCCCAGACATGCACCTCTATACAGGCACCAGAACACACATACGAGGGCGCTGCGCGGGCGGCGACTCGTGAACGACGCCGGGTGACGCCACACAGTTCAATGTCACCCTCACACTCATGACACGGTCTCCCTACCCCGTACCAGGCTCGGCTAGCTCTGAAAATGGGGCGGGCGGGAGCCACTCACCCTATCCGTAGGAACGTCGAGTCCGTATCCCTGTCGCTGGTCGCCATCTGCTGGGCTTCCCCCATGTAGGTGGGGGTTCCACCTGGTAGGGGTTGACCGCCGGGGTACGGTGAAGAAAGCGGCAGTATGCATATGTCGTGACGAGCTTACGGACACAAATAGAGACACTATTTTCATGGGCGCGAAAATGCAGCGCGCCCAACCTTTTACTCGCCAGTGGCGAACATGATGAGAGGCCCGTAGTGACTGGTCGCCGTATGGCATCCGCAGGAGGGGGGCTACGCCCCGAAACTGCAACGTCACGCCCCTTACGGGGCGTAGCGATATCCCACAGTTGAACGTTAAGGTACTCTTGCCGCGGTCGATTCGTGGATGGGTGACCATCCATTACATTATAGAGACCCCTCCATGCCTCGGAAAGCACGTTAAGCCGTTGGTCCCGGCTGTCATTCGTAGATCTTTGACAGTCGTTACGGGTAGTCCAAAGCCCAAAGTCTGACTAAGGGGGGTTGTGGAGGTTAGATAAGCAGTTGTTCCATGTAAAATACTGGTATTCAGCTGCATTCGGTTAGACTGGAAGTCGATCCCAACATTAATTGTTGTTTTTAGTAACATCCATACATACATAAACTTACGCCTTCTTCCCATGGAGGTAGGCAGAAACTACAGAACGCCACCTGTTACGATAATAAGGATCTTTTTAGTAAATGCATAATTTTTTTGTTTTCGGCCCATTTTCGGACGGTTTCTGCACACAGATGTTACAATGCCGACGCGCGACGGTCTATAATGGTGAACTTTCTCTAAAACTCTATGAGCTATGTTGAAAGCCGGGTACTGCAAGTTACTCCCGTATACTGAAAGCCTGACCAGTAGACTTATTTAATTTCTTAATCCTGGAGATTTTATTGACATAACGAGGTCTTCAGTATAGTATTTATAATAATAGGGTATTTGACTGAATTTTTTTAATAAGATTTCTCGAAACCTGACCATGAAAAAAAAAATGTTTAAATATTTCAAAAAATTGCTAAATTATATCAGCCGCACGGATCGATCGAAGGTTAAGCTACGCTTGCCGCGGTTGGTTTGTGGATGGGTGACCATCCATTACATATCGAGACCCCTTTGTGCCTAGGAAAGCACTTAAGCCGTTGGGTCTCGGCTGTCATTCGTAGATCTTTGACAGTTGTTAAGGGTAAGTTAGAAGCCCACAATTCTGACAACTAGTCTTACCAAGAGGTATCATGCTACTACAGTAACTGGGTTGTGGTAGTCAGATAGGCAGTCACTGCATGTAAAATACTGGTATTTAGCTGCATCTGGTTAGACTGGAAGCCAACCCCAATACAGGGTTAGTTTTTAATGACCAGCCAAATTTTCACAAGGTGTTCTACCCATGATTATGAACAACTTTCACTATGGGACCAACTTTGAAATCACGAAAAAAAAATCAGCTGTTTCATACATTTTGGTCGATAGGTATTGAACTTTTGTATGAAACAGCTGTTTTTTTTTTCGTGATTTTAAAGTTGGTCCCATAGTAAAAGTTGTTCATATGCACGGGTAGAACGCCCTGTGAAAATTTGGCTGGTCATTGAAAACTAACCCTGTATAGTTGGGAAAAGGCTAGGCAGATGATAAAAAATATTCATTCAAGTATTTAAGTTTTGTTATTAGTCAAATACCTTATTATATAATGTGCCACAATGCGTAACAAATTTGTTACAATTGTAAAAGATTTATAGCAACAAGTAACTTCAACATTCTGGTAAAATATTGTGCCTTATTCAATGTAGTTTCTCTCCTGTTTGAGAACAGATGGCTTATTCAGTGTGGATTCCATTGATTACAGTTATTGTAACACAGGTATTTGTTACAGGTGAATGTACCAACGGATCTTGAAGGCGGCCAACTGTTGGCCGAGAAAGCAGACAGAAGGGAGTTCATCGATCTACTCAAGAGGATGCTCACTATGGACCAGGTGAGTTCTTTAGGCAGATTATAATATCGAAAGAATTCTATTCAACACAGAGCCGTCCAGTCAAAAAGAGGTTCTAAATTCATTATAATTTGTGTATGGCAGTGCATTGCTGGTCAAAGGCCTCTTAAAGTACACTTTATTAAGCTCAGTTTGTGAAAATCTTCGCCACAAATCGAGAACACGGAACACATCGCATAGAATAAACCTGGAATCTGAAAAAATGTGTAAAACCATACATTTGTTAGTCATTTTGTGTATCTATGATGGCACAGGAGCGTGTTGATTGCATTGCGGACAGCACCAGGAAAGAGAGGCATGTGCTCACCTGTGGGTGAAGTCAGACTGTGGATGATGGCATGACTTATCTGATGGATAATTTCATACACTGTGACATTTTTAATTTTCCTGGTAAATATTTCTTAATCTGGACGCTAAATCAGGTCCTCACATTGTATACAAACATTACCATTTTTATATGACACTTGTATATTTTTTACAGGAAAGACGAATAACACCGGGCGAGGCGCTGAACCACGCGTTCGTTACACTAGCTCACCTCGTCGACTACGCGCACTGCAACAACGTCAAGGCCTCCGTTCAAATGATGGAGGTAAATATTGTCCATATTATAACTCTTTATACTTCTGAGAACCATGGGCTTGTGGCTAAGGAGGGGCTAGTGGCTCAGGTTAAGCTACGCTTGCCGGGGTTGGTCCGTGGATGGGTGACTATCTTTACATACCGAGACTCCTCCGTGCCTCGTAAAGCACGTTAAGCCGTTGGTCCCAGCTATCATTCGTGAATATTTGACAGTCTTTAGGGTCGGCGAAAGCCTGAAAGTCTGACAATCAGTCTTACCAAGGGATATCGTGTTACCTAGTAACTTGGTTGTGGAGGTCAGATAGGTAGTCGCTCCATGTAAAATACTGGTATTCAGCTGCATCCTGTTAGACTGGAAACCGACCCCAACATAGTTGGGAAAAGGCTATGACGATGATGCCTTCTGAGGACCAGAAGGGACAGGGGCAAGTCTTTTAACAAGAGTGTAGCAATACAGTTTAACTCGAAAAAAAAACTACTACAAAACTGAATTAAATGTAATACTTCCAGGTACCAATCAAGCATTTATTGTTGTCACATGTTTTTTGATATCGATTTCTAGATACAAATGTTTGTGATTTAGGAAATATCCTATTAATTCAATAAAATTATGGTGATAGTTTCGTCACTGTGTGCAGTTCCAGTAAACATTAGTGTCATCTTATTATAAAAATAAAATATAATAAATAATCTTTATTGCAATTATGTATGTGCTACTTTTCATAGCCTCATTCCAATTCCCTCAATTCCTCTAGGTATTTTTCTTAGAAAAAAAAATAGAGTTCAAAATCGATCTACAATTGATGAATATATCATACATTAAAAAAAAGAAACATAGGTACAGACAAACATAGAACCTGAGGCTTTTTTGATGTTAGTTAAAAATCACTGACAGACAACATACAGCCTAAACCGCTGAGTCTAGAAGCTTGAATTTTTTTTACAATATTTTCTGTTTTATCGAAAGTGAGAACTGAGGAAAGATTTTTGACAATTCACCCCCAGATATAAAATATGGGGTTAAAAGTTCATCATTTTTGCATTTTTGGATACATGGCTTGTTACTAAATGAATGTTCTCTTTCTAGGTATGCCGTCGTTCAGGCAGCGGCGTTAGCGGCGTGAACGTGGGAGGAGTAGGCGGCGTGGGAGGTGTGGGCGGCGCGGGCGAGTACGGTGTATCGGGCGTGGTGCCGGGCGCTGCGCCCGCGCACCACCTCGCGCTTACCATCAACCAGCAGAGGCTGCGGGCCGCGCCCTATGATAACTTGGTACGTCAATAAATGTTACTTTAAACCTACACTTAAACTTTGCTCGGCAGATTGATTTTCTGTCTGTTTTCATAGTTTTATGGTGTTTTTTGTTGTGATTCCAATAAACCCATTTTATTTTACTCATTCATATCCATGCTATTTAGTTTCCGGGACTGATCATTCATCTTAAACCAGTGTGTTGAAGTTAAATAGAATAACCTCAGCACCAGAAATAGCTTGAAAAATGCATAAATGTATCTTCAATCTCACGATTTGTAGCAGGAGTAGAGCATGTTTTTATTTTGCCATCTTGTCTAACAAAAACAGGACGTGTTCAAAAAATTTACCACACCACAGTCGCCCTAAATCGCCGTTGAACCCGTCATACTTTTCATACGACAAACTCGAAATTTTGAGTAATATAGTTATCTTGTGCTTGTTGTAGGTTTCTATGAAAGCAAAAAAATTAAATTTGGACAAACAAATTCAGTATAAGCCTCCAATAATCTGCTTTTTTGGCCATTCAAAATCTACTCGTAAATTGTAAAAGTAAAGAAAACATCTTTTAGAAAAGTTAAATTTCATAAAACTTTTATTAACAAGTTTTATGAAATTTCCGCACACTATTTTTCATTCATGTTATCGCGTTCTCACTCGATAGTTAGTAGTTCTCACTTGCGCGAATGAAACAACAAGCTTTTCGACGATGCTCGCGTTGACGATAGACGGACCGGGAAGGGCCCTCTTAAGATTAAGATACTGGTCGAAAAAACTTGTTTAACGGGGGGTTATCCGAATTTTACCTGTTTTAGAATCAATTTTAAATGGTCAAATTATTGTATTAAGGTCCTGAAAAAAATATATGGCAGAGATACATCCTTGCTTTAGGGAAATTAACGGTTCAAAACACGATAAGTTGTAATTTCCTCGATGAAAAAAAAATCCGAAGCATGGTCGATTTCAAAACCATTTTCCGTTTCATTTCCTAATTACAGCATAAAATTATATGAAAATTGCATGTACCATTAGGTAATCGTATTTCAGAGGGAATTTAACGGTTGGATTTTTGAGTTTAATAGATTTTTTTTAAATAAATTCAAAATTAGTAAATTTGGCTAAATCCGCTCGCGCTCAGAGTCCTGCGGGACGTCATCGAGGTTGGACCTGTGTCAAAATTTTTAAAAATTCGCTCTCCCTGCAGTTGTTCAAAAAAATTCAAACAAAAGACGAACACATTAGATATGAAATTGCGACAGCTCAGAAAAAATATCTCGTAATTATATTATAGTTTTAATTCATAATATCGTTTTCGAAAATGTGATTATTTATATGTGGTATGATGACGTTTAATTGTCATCTTACGATAGTGTTAAGACACATTGCAAATTATTATCGATAAAATTATAGTCAAGCGCGAGTAGTTTATAATTTTTTATCGTGGTCCTTTATGAAGAAGTTTTAAAACACATTTTTCTAAGATTTTTCATCAGATTCATCCACATTAGTATTTTCACTCTCCATCGAACTGTCTTCACTACTAGTCTACTACCATATCCTACATAAATTACACATAATATAAATACAATGTGTCCGATTGTCGGTTGGATACTAATAATAATCAACTTTCACTCTGGCAACAACAGTGAAAATTAGAAAAAAATAAAAATGTGCGGTCGGGGACCACCGTCAGGAATGAAGTTCCTTATAACGTATGATTTAAAACACAAACACAAAATTTTCACATCCGCCATCTTGAATTTTCATTTTGACTTCACTACCTCGAAAACCATAAAAACGACACCCCATGATCAGTTTTGAGTACAAAAAGTCACAGTATACGATAAAATATCGTGTTCTATACATTCGAAAAATAGCGCTTTGTGAACGTATCTACGAGTATGGTTAGGCGGTAACCGTATCACTCAGTGCCCATGTTCTAAAGCAAGTTCGTCGATGACGTATCCTATTGTTGGTTTGTAACTTTTAACATATTGATACTTGCACTTTTGTTTAGGTAAATAGTCCTATGGGACGGCAATCCCACATGAGCGGGGCCGGTTAGACAATATACTAAATTATTTTTGATGACTTAGAATAGTAGATTCGATAAATTATAGCTGTAGCAGTAGGTACATCGCTTGATAATAAAGTACGGCAATTGTTCGTTCATATGTAGTTGTTAATAATTACTGATCTTCATGAGCAGTGGTAACATCAAAAACAAAAGAATATGTTTGCAGCATAAGCAAAACAGTACGACCATTTTTAGCCCATTCTAAAAAAAAAATTTTTTTATTCATTCACTAATGGGGTTATAGGGGATGCAAGATAGACACACAATATACTAAAACAACAGCCACATTTTATAAAAATCTCCTTTACAGTACGTTTGTAGTTGTGGTCTCTCTCAGCAGCCAAAATACACAGAGTTAGGACTGGTGACGCGGGAGCAAGCGACCGACGACGAAGCAGCTTGTCCTGAGGTCGAAACGCGCAGCCTTCAGTAGCAATTTCCCACTGCTTGCGAAGTTTATCGTTTTTAGTGGATAAATAATATGGTGGCGTAATACCTAATGGCATAACACGAATACACTGATTGATTCTTACAGATTATTTCTGACGAACCCGGCTATCGCTAAACAATATAACAGTAGATTGTGCACACGGGATTTCTCATTAACTGTCAGCTAACCATTGATATTTATTTTTATTATAAATATAGATGGTATAAGAGGCCTAAACTTAATGTTTTCTGTGTACGTTATGCGAACTATCAAATAACAGTAGGTATATAACAAAATATAAAAAAAAGAATCGAAAAAAATATAACAGTTGAGAATCAAACTTTTAACCACGGGTTTGCAAAGCAGTCGTCGAACCGTTAAGCTATTTGGTTTAATGAAAGTTTACTAAAATAGCCGTTTAAAGGTTCAATCTGTAACTATCTGCTATATTCGTTTCCTACTCAGCCCAATGAAGTAATGGAATAATTCGCTTTTACATTGTGTTTTAATGTCACTTATATCGTCGTAGACAACGACCGATACCGATTATCAGCATTCTCCTGCCCTTATCCCAATTTTTTTTGGGGTCGATGCAACTTGTTTTTATCTTCCATACTTCTCTATTAGTCGTCATCTCGATAGTCATTCCCTTTCTAGCCACATCATCTTTCACACAGATCATCCATCGTTTCTTTGGTATTCCCTTACTCGTATAGTCATCCAGATTCATAATCAAAACATTCCAGACGACATTTTCTTCATTTCTCCGCATCACATGCCCATACCATGATAACCGATTTCCACACACACCGATACCGATATCGGCACGATATCTACCGGCGAAGACAGTGCGGGGTGAGAGTAGCGGGCATTCTTTCAATTGAGCAAACTTTTTCAAACTGCCGCCGACTTAGTAGTGTGGTTGTTTGTCGTGTCGCGATGGTCATCGATATTCACCAATATTATGGGGCTGATAAAATTGTACCTATTGTTATCGAATCGTGTTGGTATAGTTATCTGATAATGTGAAAACAAAACGACATTTTATGTAATAATCTTAGTTCACTCCACCGTAGACACCATAAAATGTAAACCTAAGGGAAAAAAAAAATCGACCTAAGAAAAACTAATTAAGTTGATCAACTGCAAATATTTTACACTGTAGCATAGATTTTCCGCGAAATCGTCGGCAGCGCGTCGTAAATAAACACGTCGCGCTACATTTGGGGGAGGCGGAGGTAGCGTTTCAAAGGCCTACAGGCCCGAACAACCTAGCCTTAACTGGCGAAATGTAGGTGTACTACAGGGTGTAAGTGTAAACAGTGGCAAGTTTTCAATGGGTCACTGTACTCAGTACATATATGTGCGCATAATTTGTCAAAATGTAGGGAACAGCTGATTTTTTTTTCGCGATTTCAGTTTGGTCCCATAGTAAAAGTTGTTCATAATGGTGAGTACAATGACCCCTTAAAAGGTGGCCACTTGCCACTGTCTACACTTACAACCTGTATAGGTACACCGTTTTTTCATGTTTATTAACATTTGTTTTTTATTCATCCACAGTACCAACTCTACCAAGGCGGTCGGGTCGCAGTGGGCGGAGCGCGACAATATGCAACTCGCGCGGCTGAACCGTTCCCACATCAATTCGTGTCTTCGATACTCTGCCAGCCTGCTTATCAGGTAAATATCAATCAAATAACTGTGTACATTATTGTTATGCTGGGTGGAATGGAAAGTAACTCGTCTTCCTACATCATTCTCACATGTATAATTTCAACATGAATGATGTTACCAATATTTTGCAACAATATTTTTATTTAAAAGAATGTCCGTGGAGTTTTTTACCCGTTCTTCTGCATAGGAACCTCCTACGCTTTGAAATGGGCAACCATTAGCGTCATCTTTCTGACTGACTGACTATGACAACTCAAAAGTGTCTGTAATTGGTTTTATTGAAATAAATATTTCTTATTAGAAAGGATTATCGTATTTTAAAGTTATATGTGGATTGTAGAGATATGATTTCTTATTTTAAATATATCAAGCAGTGGAATAAAAATACTGGATGCTTTGTCTTGCTTTACAGTTTTTCAAAATTTTAAAAATAAATGTAATTCTTATTATTTGAAGAACAACAAACCAGTCAACCTCACCATCAGTGGGAGCAATTTGACATTGACAGCGTCTTTATGTCGTAGCAGTACGGGCGATTTTCATTGCTAGTGCTACCACTGAATTTGCTTCGGTCTTCTTTTGATGTGTAATAGTGTGCCCATTTTACAGAAATAAATATTATTTACCGTTGATGTTCGGTCAACTGTAATTTATCTTTGATTTAAAGTTCGTTTTCCACCCAGTAGTAACCAACAATGAATATTGGAATCTTCGTCCCACAAAATCGACTCTAATAACATTTCATAAAGTATGACATCCATCAGGTGCAGCAACTAGCGGCCGCCGCAGCCGCTGCCGCTGCCGCGCATCACCAGCACGGTGTGGCGGGTGTGGCTGGCGTGGCGGGCGTTGCCGGCGTAGCAGGCGTAGCTGGCGTGGGAGACGTGGGCGAGTGGCGCGCGCCGCTGATCGTGGAGCCGGCGCCCATGCCGGAGCCGGACGTGTGGGACGCCTTCCATCCGCACCACCCTCAGCACCATCATCCGCATAAGAGGTGCGTTCAATAGACAGTTATAAATGATGGTAGGGGGAAATGGTGTTATAAGAAGAAAGAAAGAATATAATTATGTTTATTTGGCACGTCATGTCATAAGTCTGTGTAGACTTATGACATGACATATAAAATGTAATGTTAGTTAAAGGATTGTTGATGTTGACTTTAAAGAAAATCCACAGAAATAATAAAAAAAAAAAAAAAAAAAAAATTAAATTAGAATTATAAGTGGATAGATAAACGATAATAGTTTTCTAAAAAAAAAAAAAAAACTAGTATAAGTAATTTAAATTAATAATTTAGTAAAAAGAAAAAAAATGCAATCGGAGCAATAGAAATTGTAGCAACTGGCATATCATTCTACGAAGAAACAACATCAAATCTAATAAAAATAAAGACTGTATGGGGAATTTTCAAGTGTCAATAGTTTTAACGATATAATGTAGACAAGAGGGTGTAGTACTAAAAAGCCGGGGTTGTCAACAGATCAACAAAGCAGCAGACGACGGTGCCGCACTACCAACCGCACCACCAAACGCATCAATACAGGTGCCTATCATATAATGCAGTTACCCGTAGAAATCCCAATAGTATAATGGATATTCTCGTATCTATATCTTGCCGAATATCCAGTCCTATAAATGCACAAACATACTATATAGCAAATTCAATTCAAGATTTTGTTATCGTTTTTTTTTTTTTTTTTTTTTTTTGTTGTTGCAAAGTCCTCCCTTTTTCCTCTCTATATTGTGCGATCTCTGGGCATGTTGGCCCCGCGAACATGACAGATCGTCACACCACCTTCGCCTTGTTTTAGCTAGTCTTCGATAATTATTTTAGTAGTTACTATAGTTTGGCCGCTAACGCTGTACCGCGCCTTAGGTATGTGCGTGGCGATACGAGGGGCCAGTGCATGCCGATCGTTCGTCATTGCCCACGGCGTCCCGGCCCCCGTCTTGCCTCGCTTTCCTAAGGCGCGGTACAGCGGTCTCGGTCAAACATTATCAAATCGAAGCGACATTAGTCAAACCTTAATTAATTTTATTTAAACATACTTCGCCCGGTTGTCAAAAATCTAATATTTATTTATTTTTGATATTGAAATATCTGACGCAAAGGACCAAAAAATATTTCATGTACATTCTAGGGGCAACTTGCCCACAGCCAACAGTGAGTTCTCGCTCGTTCGCACATATTTGTTACAATTCTTCGTATTTTAAATGTGCTTCGTCAGCGGTAGAAATGTTGTCTGAACTGAAGTTGGCACAAAATAATTGAGCATATCAATCACACAGTAAAATTATAATAGAATCAATGAGAGATTTTGGTTCGGATTAATTTTAAAATATAGTTTTAAAATTAATCCGAACCAATATCGTATAATTCGCTCATTGACTATGTAGCCTTAATTTTCTCAGACATAATTTAATACAGAATCAGTTTTTGAAATGGGGCTTGGCTTTCTGAAAAAGAAGTAGAATCTTTAGATATTGAGCTCTTGTCTCTCTGACTACTTTACTAATAAAATTATCCGGATAGTTCAAAACAACTAACATATTGACATGATACACAGTATGGCAAGCAGCGGCGGTAAGAAGGAGCCGACTCAACTGTCGCCGGTCAAGAAGCGGGTCAAGGAAGGCACGCCACCCTCGAGGCACAGGCACCATCATCATGATCACACGTCAGTATACAAACTTATTGTTTTGTGACAAAATTCCGAACAAGTCGTCAATATTTGTTGTTAATTGTAAATAGATAGACATGTAAATAATACCTACTAGCTTACTAATATTATTAATTTCAAGACATTTAATTAATTCAACCGATTTTGAATTCTATTGCGTTGTTGGCATCACAAATGGCGGCTGCAGTAAATAGTTGTTATTGTAACCACTTTTTTGCTTTTAAAGCCATCCTTATGCCTGCGTAATAGAAGTCAAAATCGGTTGAACGAACTGTAATAAAGGTTTTAATAAATGTCTAATTATATTTCAAATGGAGTTTAATAAAGTCAGAATTCATGTTCTAATGAATTTAAAAAATTCATTTATCTTTCGCATTACAGCACCACTTACACTAAACTTCAAGCTTTTGTTTTTGAACTTGGTCTTCTAATATTGAGCTTTGTGAATATGTTGAAACGTGTGTCCACCTTTCAACGTACTTGCCACGTATTGGAATCTCAATTTAACAAAATAAATACAAAAGATATAGTAAGTAAGAGACAATAACAAACAACATTACTCATTTTTTGGACAGTCATGTAAAAAATGTAAAATTTAAATAAAATAGGCAGCATAAGGACTGCCGACAGAAGTGAAAATTTAAACGTAAAACTATGCATAGCATGTCGCATGACGTGGTGACGGAAACCCATGAGATTTCCCCTTACCAAAAATCGCTCAACGCGCCTAAATAAGTTTTCCCTTCAGTATAACAGTACTGAACCCTCCCCCAACACACTAACCAACAACACACACAACCCAACCAACAGCGTCATCGAATTCGGCTCACACGATGTTACCTCCAACAGCGGCCGGACGCAACCCGGCGCGAGCTGGGAAGGCGGCGCGCACACCATCACGATCCGCGACACGCCGTCCCCCGCCGTGTCCGTCATCACCATCTCCGACTCCGACGACGACGCCGACACGCCGCGCCGCAACCGGCACCCGCACGTGTCGCATCAGCCGCACGCCACGCAGCCGCATCACAATCAAGGTATCTACAATATCCTCCCGACCGAGTCTAGGCGGCCAATCGTTAACGGAGATTAGCGAAGTACTCAAGAGATATTAGTTCACAAATGTGTGCGCAAACACAGGTGCACTTCTCTCATTCTCTTAGGGCGGATTTCACGAATGAAACTGAACGCGATTAAACCGTATTCAAGAGCTGTCAGTGTCATTATTGTTGTGGAATATTAACACTGACAGACAGCTCTTGAACGCTGTTTAGTTTAATGGTGAAATTGGCACCAAGTCCTTAGGGACGGCAATCCGACACCTGCGGAGCTGTATCAGACGCAGGAGCAACACAGCCATGTGCAAACCGCGGGCTGCTACTAAGAAAGTCCTAATGAAAAAATCTAATAACACTGCCCGACCTGGGTATCGCACCCAGGACCTCACGCTCAGCAGACGCACTTGAAAAATTGTGCGATTACTTCTACTGCTTTGTCGAAATATAATAATAATAATCGTAACGAGCAGAGGTGGCCCAGTGTAAATAATTTCATCACCACTGCTCTCAAAACAGTTAAAGAAACATCGTGAGGAAACCGGCATGTCCTAGAATCAAAAATTCGAAGACGTGACAACTACCAACCCGCACTGGGCCTGCGTGGTAGATTACAGCCCACTCCCCCTCACAGAGAGGAGGCCTGTGTCCCAGCAGTGGCTGATTGTGCTAATCCTAACGGTTCTGTTCCGCAGGCGGCAGTGGCGAGTGCGTGCCGACACAGGGAGCGGGTGGCGCGAGCGGTGCGGGGGGCGGGGGCGTGATATGCAGCGCGCGCTCGCCCAAGGACGACAAGCATGTCAAACACGAGCCGCATCAGAACTGTCACCACCACCATCAGGTAAATGAAACTATTAACAATACAAAGCTTGAACATTCAGGTACATCATGCACTAGCTCACTACAGACTTTTTGTAGGCCTATAGTTTGTACTGACAGGGAAATCATTATTATTAATCTTCATTGGAATACAAGAATTTAGCAAATTAAAATTGGGGTCTACATACAAGTAGAGTATTCCATAAAATTAATTAACTCTGTAAACGAAACTGATGGCAAACTTATAGGCCGTCTGATCTAGTGTGCGGTGGACATTCGTTTATTTAAATGAGACTGATGCCTGTTTTCACCAACCGTAAGTGACACTTAAACGAATCCCTAAATGAAACTGCACTGTTGTATTTTACGCTAAGCTTAACAGTGGCGAGAGTTAAAAATCCAACAGTGCAATCATATTTAGGGATTCTTTAAATGTCACTTAGGGTTGGTGAAAACGGGCATGAGGCTGAGACTCGATACTTTTTAAAGGTCAAAAAGCAACCACCACCTCACCACCTACTTCCTAGTGTTTCAATATTAATAAAATTATTGGACTATCTTACTTATTCTGAAACCTCTTTTATCTACCACGTAAATGACTAGCAATTAATTGTCATTAAAGAATTTTAATCAGCAAAATATGAAACCTTGAACTACAATCAAAATTTATTTCATTCCTAAAGATACATAGTATATGTCTTGATTTTCAGCAACAACAGCAGCAGCAACAGCAGCAGCAACAACAACAACAACAGCAACAGCCAGCCCCCCAGCAAGCTGTACCACAACAACCGACCAATCAAACAACTCGAAACAACAACGTCACAACCGTGGCGACGCCTCAAAGTCAGAAGAAGCGACTGCTAGCGCTTGCACAACAAGAAGCGCAAGCAAAGAGGGAACATGAACATGCGCACGCACATCTGCCGCCTGTTAGTATTGTATTACTAATAAAAGAGTTATATTTGAGAGTTTTCTCGTAAGTGACAGGTTTAAACTTATACACAAAATATCATGCAGCATCATGCTATACAATCTCTGACAAACCTTTCTGGAATACAGGTTTGACAGAGGTGTAATAGCCGCCATCACCACACATTTCACTAGTTATGTATAAAAGTAAAAAAAAAAAGTTCCTGTGTGAAAAGTATGATGTCCATGTAGTTGAAAAGTGTAAAGCTGGATTCACATTAGGCTCACGTGTCGTCTCGTGGTGCAGGATTGGTTAATCAAACTAATTTGTTCTGGAGATCATTGTTTTTGAATTGTAACTAGACTAGCTTCTTCACGCGACTGCGTCCGCGTGAAATTTCTTGTCCTCCCGACCCACCCGGTCACATCGCATCGCCTGCCCACGCTATTAATTCGTTTCCGCTTAGCTTTCTTTCTGATTTTTTTGTTTTTGCTCTGCTCCTAAGGGTCCTAACGTAATGTTAAATAGCATATAGCGAATTGGGCAATCAAATGCAAAAATAATTTTTCAAATCCGACTGGTAGTTCCAGAGATAAACGCGTTTAAACATAAACAACCTCTTCAGCTTTATTATTAGTATAGATAACACTGCATCCGAAAGCGTCACAAAATACTACACAACGCAGTAATGTGAATCCACCATTACTATTTCTGGCACTCGATGTGCCATATTTTTCGCCAAATACTCTTTTATCTCTCTTATTAAAAACGGTTGCAAAAACTAAGAATCCGTTGTATTCTAGAACGGTATTTTTTACGTGTCAACTATTTTGCATTGCAGAGCGGGTCGACGGTTCGCCAAACGAACGACTATCAATGCAATCAGTACGTGCCGGCGCAACATAATAAGAGAGATAGTGTAAGTATTAATACGAATTTATTTTAGGCATTTAAACCAGTTTTTTTTTACAGTTCGGTCAACCGATTTTGACTTTTATTCCGTAGGTTTAAGGCTGGCATTAAAGCGGGTTGCAGACCAAAAACTAAGCTAAGTTAGTTCACATAGCTGGCGTAGTTTTTTATACTTGTGTGTGTACAGACCGCAAACTATGAACACGTATATGGAAATTACCCCAACTATACAGGCTAAGTTAAATTAACTTACCTTAGCTCTTAGTCTGCAACCCGCTTTAAGACAAAAAAGTGGTTACAATACCAACTGTTTACTGCAGCTGCCATTTGTCATGCCACCAACGCAATAGAAGTCAAAATCGGTTGAATGGACTGTGTAGTAGTAGAACTTAAACCCAGCTGTTTAGACTGTGCGTTGTCTGTCGGTGAATTTAGGAATTTTATTAAGTAGAACCAGGGTGACCATCTTTAATTCTTTACATACCAAGACCCCTGCATGCTCTGTAAGCACCTTGGCCGTTGGTCCCGGCTGGCATTCGTGGATCTTCGACAGTCGTCACGGGTCGTCAGAAGCCCGATAGTCTGACGACCAGTCTTACCAAGGGGTAGCGTGTTAGAGCTTGTCCACTCTGAAATGACACGCCTCACTATTTAAATTTGTATACGTCCACTACGGTAAATGTGGTAATGGGGCGCGTCATTTGAGTGGACAAGCTCTACCCAGTGACTGGGTTATGGAGGTAACATAGGCAGTCGCTCCATGTTAAATACTGGTATTCAGCTGCATCCGATTCGACTGGAAGCCGACCCCAACATCGTTGGAAAAAGGCTAGGCAGGCATGGTTGAGTAGGAGATAATACAATTTGGAACACAATACTAACAAAACATTATCGGTTACAGAGCGGCGGTTGTCGCGAGTACCTTACCAACGCCGGCGGCGTGGGCGGCGTGACTGGTGTTGGAGGCGTATCGGGCGTCAGTGGCGTGAGCGTCAGCGTGAGCGGGCCCCCTGCGGCCCACAAACACGCCGCGCCTCACGCCTGGCATCATCATCCGCATCCGCATTATAAGTTAGTATATATTCTACAGATTATTTAAGGCAAAATCCCTAGGGTAGCCCACGAAATTCATATTTTCTTGGGGTTGTATCGCAGAAGCTTCGCCGCAAGGGAACGCTGTGTGTTTGTCACTTGTCAAAGTCATCTTGAAGACAAAGCGACCAATTTGCTACAAGAAAAACACTTAGCGCCATCTTGCGGCAAAGTTTTCAGCAAGGAACTCCATTGACAGCTGTATGAAAGTAACGAACACTTAGCGCCATCTACACGGAATTAATTTGACAGTTTTCTTCCACATGTGCGGATTTTTTTGCAATTTGTTATTATGCTTGACATCCTAACTAATATTTTAATCTATTTTATTCTCACAATATGGACTTAGCAAAATTGGCTAAGTGCATAATGTGAGAATAAATTAAGGGCGGATTTTTCCTTCGTCAGGTATTTTTAAAATCGATAAATAAAATTTACTTTTGAGTTTTTATACTATGACAATTATTAGAGACGATTAAAAAATCAGCCTTTAGTAAAAGATAGGTTTGAAATGTGAAGATAAAGAGTTATCAGCTTCTCCTAGTCAGTGAAATGCACAGCGCAATTCTATCTACCCCTTATCGTAGTTGTAGCTTTAAGTTGGCGTAGTAAGGTTCAAAATGCAACAACTATATGATTCCACGTTCTATACAGACCGCCCGACGTAGCACACAGTTCGTCCCTCGACGGGATACAAACTATTATGATGGAACAGTTGATTGCCAATAGACCGTTGAACGCTGAAAGGACGAACATCGCGGATTACAGGAACCATACATTGTAAGATAATACTGTCGAAAACATCTTTTGAGTCAGTTTTTTAATTATTTATTTGTAATGGCATGAATTTTCGCTATTTCTCCCGCTAGCTAGGTAGATTTAGACATATGTAAAATATTGCGTCTCGTGGCTAAGTAATAACAGCCGCACGGGTCGATCCATCAGGTTAAGCTACGCTTCCCGGGGTCGGTCCGTGGATGGGTGACCATCTTTACATACCTAGACTCCTTCCTCCGTGCCTCGGAAAGCACGTTAAGCCGTTGGTCCCGGCTGTCATTCGTGGATCTTTGACTGTTGTTACGGGTCGTCAGAAGCCCGAAAGTCTGACAACCTGTCTTACCAAGGGGTATCGTATTATGGGTTGTGGAGGTCAGATAGGCAGTCGCTACATGTAATGTACTGGTATTCAGCCGCATCCGGTTAGACTGGAAGCCGACCCCAACATAATTGGGAAAAGGCTAGGCAGATTGACTGCGTCTTCAATGTAGGTGTGGAAATAAATTGTGTGATGCGTGTTAAATACTTATTCGGGTTGGCAGTTCGTATTTCACAGGAAAAATATATCTAGTCTCACTAGTCTCACGCGAGTTCGTCTGCGTGCATTTTGTATTTCATCATTTTTAATACAAATATCTAGAATGAACACAAGTCCTTTGCCAGCTACCTACCTGTTAAATTTGATTACGTTCGGTTCAGTCGTTTAGTAAAAAGTAACAGGCAGACTTAGTTATTTTTGCATGCATTTACAATATTAAATACTTGCTGTTGCCCGCGGGTTCGCCCGCGTGTATGTCAATACTTCCCTATTTGAATCTGTTTTGTTCACAATTTCATAATGACATGACAACGCAACACGTCACATTAGCATGTCGCGTGACACGTGACGCGAACTCATATGATTTTTTCCTACCAAAAAATCGCACAACGCGCCTAAAAAAGTTTTCACTTCAAAAGATATGAAATTGAAGGCCATTTACAAGTTACCGATAAAATAAAAACGAAAAAGATTGACACAAAATAAAATTTTAAAATAAATACTACTCCATCGAATAATACAAACCAATAATACCGTAAGTTTTCCGTGAAGAAGTTTTTCACCAACATATAAATAAATAAATCAAAAATTCAATAATAAAATGTATATTTGTTCTAGGACCGGCAGTGGCGGTGTGTTGTCTCCGGGTGGCGGAGTGTCGCCCGGCTACCTCCCGCCTCCGCTCTACGTGCCCACCTACCACTATCACACGTGAGTTACTACATTTATTAGATACTAGCAGCGCACCGCGTTTTCACCCGCGTATGTCTCGAACCTGTTGGAATTTTAGGATAAAAAGTATCCTGTGTTAATCCAGGTTGTAAACTATCTGTGAGCCAAATTACATCAAAATCCGTTCAGTAGTTTTTGCGTGAAAGTGTAACAAACATCCATCCATCTCATAAACTTTCGCGTTTATAATATTACCACAGTCTTTAAATCATACAGTCGTCCGACGAAGCCCGAACTGCATAAAAAGTTCGGTGAACTTCGTATGCAGATCGGGCTCTCGGGACTGTGATATTACTAGCGACCCGGCCCTGCTTCGCACGGTTTTTACGACTTCACAAAACATGAAGGTTTCTATATTATATAGGTTGTCAGGTAATTAGTGACCGATACTAAAACACTTGATTGTACTCATGATAACAAACAACTTTTACTATGGGACTAAACCTGAAATCGCGAAAAAAATCAGTAATGCCAAAATAAATGTAGGGAACAGCTGATGTTTTATCGCGATTTAAGGTATGGTCCCATAGTAATTGTTGTTTGTTATCATGAGTACAATCAATTGTTTAAGTATCGGTCACTAATTATAATAATACATATAAACCATCCGGAATAAATTCTAAATGACAGTGAAAACGTTGCGTAGTTTAGAAGAACAACGCGGCCACACAGACAGACACGAAAAGCGACTTTATTTTATACTATGTATAGAATTCTACAACGGTATATTCAACGGTCTTTTGGCGCTCTAATACCATTGACAGGGGGGGATTGTTTGTAAACATATGTGCAATGTATTGAAAAAATAAGGGGCTTGTGGCTAAATAATAACAGCCGCATGGGTCGATGGATCAGGTTAAGCTTTGCTTGCCGAAGTTGGTCAGTGGATGGGTAACCATCTTTACATACCAAGACCCCTCGGTGCCTCGGAAAGCACTTTAAGCCATTGATCCCGGTTGTCATTCTTGGATCTTTGACAGTCGTTATGGGTAGATCAGAAGCCGGAAAGTCTGACAACCAGTCTTACCATGGAGTTTTGTGTTACCCAGTAAGTGGGTTGTGGATGTTATGGTCAGAAAGGCAGTAGCTCCTTGTAAAATACAGGTATTCAGCTGCATCCGATTAGACTGAAAGCTGATCCCAACATATTTGGGAAAAGGCCGAGCAGATTGATTTTGTATTGAAAAAACAAGATCGCGCCAAAAGAACCTCGTAGCTTTGTACCATCGCGGACAGTTGCAGTGAACCACTTTTCAACCTTATTTGCTTAGTTTTGTTTCATGGTAACCAACATAGCTCGAAGAATTAATCGAATTTAAGTACTAATGGGCGGGGCTATGGGGTCGAAAAGTTCTGGAGTGGCGACCGTGTACTACAGTGTTACGCGGTATCGATGGGCTCACAAGTTGGACCGAAGACCAGAGAGACAATTAAGAATTCTAATCTCAGTTTAAAAGTGTAAAAACTTATCAAAAGTACTTAGATTCAATAGAATCTACTTTTGACAAGTTTTTATATTGAGTTTCTAGTCCGTTCTTCTCCATAGGAACTTACTACGCTTAGGAATGGGCAACTAGCTTCATCTTTCTGACTGACTGACTCCCTGACAATTCAAAAGTGCCTGTACACTCCTACCAACTTATCTGTGAAATGGCGAAAATTGGAACTACGGCCGTCATGTTGAAATGTCATTCGATTGTGTCGACGCATCGACGGTGCCGTCCTCTTTCAGTTCACAGATAAGTTGGTAAGATAAGTTAGTTGGTTGGTTGGTAGGGGTTGGGAGTTGGTTGGAGGAGGATTAGTTTAATGAGGGCTTCAGGGTCTTCCATTTCGACAACGAATATAAGATATAAGATGACGTTAATCATTCGTTTCATTCATTTGTTCATCATTCAGTCACAACTAAAGAAAATAAAGGCGGCTATGATACTTTTGACAGGTGCCCGGATTTGACGTCACAGTGCTGCCACCTAGTGGGCGTTATTTAAGAAAACCGTGATTGAAATAAATGCTTTGAGTTAGAGTTTAAATATGCGCCTTATGATTGCAGGGGCGGAGCGCACGGCGTGGCTGGCGTGGCAGGCGTGGCCGGCCCGCCGCCTGCACACCACGCGTCGGGCGCGCGCCTGCCCGGCTACCTGCAGCCCTATTCGCCCACCTACCTCGTACCGCAGCACCACCAGCAGCATCTGTGGTACACCGACTGAGTGCCGCAGCTGGCTAGCTGCTCACGTTACCTGTGACGTCACACATCGTGAAGGAGGGTAGTGTTGACTGCTTATAAAAGACATTAAGCTAGTGAGCTATCTATGCCCACTCCGCGTGCCTACGGGCGAGCGGGTGACCCTGCGCGGTTGGCCAGGCCCTCCGCCCCCCCGTAAGCCCGCCCGAGTGGCCGAGGAACTAAACTCGACTATCACACTGCAATTTTTAAATAAATCCATGACTAGTGTGAACTTAACATGTTCCTTCAAACTCTACGATAGTTGTAACGGTAACTGTCTTGTACAAATTGTGATTTTTATTTCTTATTATTATTACTTACAAAGATGGGTTTTATATGTTTCAGCGACCTGCAGCTGTAGTCGCTCTATTCGAGTTCTTAATCGAGTATCAAGTGTTTAATCATTATTTGTTTAGATATGTGTAATTTATTACATAATAGCGTCATGTAAACGCTTATAAATGTATGTATAATAGGTTAGTGTCGCATTATTTTGTATCTTTTGATGTCTGTACGGTCACGTAGACAACAAGTTATTCACATGTATTATATGGATTGTAAATTTCGCGTTATATTTTGCTGATAAAGCGAGTAGGTTGCATTTACTAATATTTTATCATAGTTTAGTGTTTGTACCAAATCATTTTAATGGGGAATTTATTGATATAGCGATTATAATATGTAACGAGTATGCGTTTGTTTGAGCGGAGGCGTGCGTGGCGTACCTGACGCGCGACGCATGCGCAGCACGGTTTAGTTTTACGTCACACTTTTTGTCAATTATAAAGTTTGATTTTACTTGTACGTAGTATAACGCTTTAGATATATTGAGATTTGTTCATACGTTTGTTACGTTCCATATCAAGTAACACCACAAACATTTATTGCTGTGTTTACTATCGTATATTCAAAATTAAAGGGTTTTATATTACGTAGATATAATTATTAAATGTGTAGGGCGCGGTGATGGACTACTTGTATAGATGTAGATTCGAGTATATTAAACGAAATAAAAAAAAAGTATCTAAGATATTTTATAAACATTTAGTACACACTAATGATTAACTAAGATTGTAATAATGCATGTATAATCACATTAGATAGAACGAAATTGTTTAAAAAAATATAATAATGTCCTTTATAGAAGATGAAAAAAAAAATGTTATGCAATTATTTTTACGACTGCAATTGATTTTTAGTTTATTAATTTGACAAGTGTTTAGTGACACTAGAGCTACTATTATTTGCTGACTCGATACGCGTCGATATACGACTGGGTATTTCAGTTCTGCAGTGTTTTAAACAATATTGTCCCGTGTGACAGGCCCGAGTATATCCCCCCCTCGTCCCTCCACTTGCGAAGTGCGCTCGCGCCGCGTTATGTGCGCTCCCCGCGTTGTACATAAGTATTAAATAAATAAGTCATATCGTACAACTTTTGTAGTCATATAAAGAATAGATCGATAGATGCCGTTCTGTTGCGCGGGCGGCGTACGGCGCGCGGCTTGTCTGCTTAGCATACGCTACGGAATTCGCCAGAGTACGCATCGGTTGCTAAATATATTCCTTATATCGTATTATAAGATGCATCACTTTTAATATAGCAGTAAATTGATTACAGCGATCTTTATTAGAAGTTTAATGTTACGCTTCTTTGGACAAACGACGAACTCTCATTAGAAATGCCTAATTATATGATCTTAATAAATATAACTTTCATGTAGCGTGTTTTTATAGAGCTTTTGGTGTCATGCAACGGTAAATATCGACGAATGTGCTTAAGTGTCTATATCCTATTAATTATTACGAAATTGTCCCCTTCAGGACATTAACCTCTTTAAAAATTCTAGAAATCATTATGGATATCACCATCTCGTACGCTTCCCGTAGCGTATACTAAGTAAGTTTTTTTGATTTGATATATTTGGTTTATTATCATTTAGTATTAAGTGTTTAATTTATAAATATCCACCATTTAATCACAAGATTCTATAAACCACTGCATTATGTTAAATTCATATTAAAATGTTTTATGTGACAAGACTACTATGTAATATTATAAGTTTTTATCATAAACTTAGTACATTAGTTTTGCTGCCCGACAATAATTATTATTATGTTTAATTTTGTATTTCTAACGGTTGTAACTATGTATGTTACTTTAATTTGTTTTATTCTCAACTGTTTAGATGATTTCGGGCGTCGTAATGAATACGTCAATATTTAAGATTCACAATTTTCTAAATTGTCGAATCTGTTTTTTTTTTCTTTACCAGAAACCTTTTCTAAAATTTATCTTTCCACACTAAGTGCCTCTTGCACCCAATCATTCATAATAATATTGAAATATAAAATTATGTGTGTCTTACAGAATGTTTTCACAATCGACGAGGAAATTGTGTCTTTTCCATGTCCTTTGTACGGGACATGTACCTGAAAACCTAATCGTTACGTCGCCCGATGTAACGCGGACTTGCGAGTGACGGGGCCTTTGTCCACAAATTATTATAATTATATTTTATCTATAAAATGTATTACTATGTGTAATTCTCCAAGTATACTATACTGATCAATTTACTGATCTTTATCAATCGCTTTTGCAACAAAATAATTAATTATTTACTTGCAATAGCAACTGATTTAATAATTGAATATGAATATTATATAATTTTATTATATAATATTCATATTATGCTATATATTATATTTTTTTTTGGATGTATCGATTTTACTCTATGAGCATCTAAATGTGAGCATAAAATATGATAATGATAGGGATGGGCCGAATGTGGTTTGAACCGAATACGAACTTCGGCCGAATATTCGGTGAAAACAAAAAGTTCGACCGAACTTCGGTTATTTCCACTAGGAAATGTATACGGAAAAAAACGTAACAGACTCCCGCTCGATAAGGCCTTGGGTGATTTTGCAACAAACCAGCCCTTAGTAAATTTTAAATAGTCGTAATAAGGTTTCATTTAAAACTTTTATAAATATTGAAAATAGTGATTTTTGGCGTAAATTATTTGATTGTTATGTCAAAATTCTGATAATGTTTAGAATACATTGATTTTTTTAAATAACTGCTTATGATTTTATTGTACCGCTTTAGTTTTATTATTTTAGTTAAAACAGTTGAGTTATTAATATTTTCTTGTTTCGAATGTTCGGCATTTGAACCGGATTTCGGCTAAACCAAATGTGAAACGAATTTCGGCCCATCCCTATAATGAATGATGAATTAGTACAGTACCCGGCCGTTGAAATAGCACATCCGAGTTTTAGCTCCGCTTTGTAATGTCACTCATACCTGTGTAATTAAGGCTTGTGGCTAAGTTAACAACCGCATGGGTAGATCGTTCAGGTTAAGCTACGCTTGCCGCTGTTTGTTCGTGGATGGGTGACCATCTACATACCAAGCCACCTCAGTAGTTACAAATCATCCGAAGCCCGAAAGTTGACAACCAGTCTTACCAAGGGGTATCGTATTACCCAGTAACTGGGTTGTGGAGGTCAGATAGGCAGTCGCTCCATGTAAAATATGGGTATTCAGCTGCATCCGGTTAGACTGGAAGCCCACCACAACAATCCTAACACAGTTGGAAAACTGCTAGCCAGATGATCATCTGTGTGATTCACACATTTACGAGTGAGAGACGATGAAGAGATGGAAGGTACTGTCACACAGTGTGGCATTCGCGACATAAAGCTGCATGCGGCATAGTAACGCCCAGGTACTGTTTGTCGGTCGTCCAAAGGTGCGCCCACTCGTGCGTCCGCGCAGTAGAAAGCGAGATTGCCCCTCAAGCCAGGCTTTAGTCAATGATCTCTGTTGAAACGTGCACATATTATAACTATTACCCCTACGTATTGATGTAGCACGGCGTTAGATCGTCTCAATCTTTTCTTTTAGTGATTTTATTATTTCTAAGCTTTTATTGGAGTTTTGGGGTTTATTTTTAAGAGTATTAACATAATGGAATGTTAACACATTTTCTATAATAATTTTGTTCTAGTTCATTGTACGTCTGCTTACGGTATCGTTTCAAATTGCCTTATTATGTTTTAGTGTGTATATGGGGCATGTTGTCGCGGCGCATTCGACCCATTATATCGCATATGATTTAATTGTAACGACTCGCGATTCACTCCACTCTCGCTGAACCATCGATGATATGTTCGATTCCTAATCAGACGAGCAGTGCACTCAATCTGTCAGTCGGTGCATCTAATACACAAGATAACTAACTGACTGTTTGTCGACGTGATTCTGTGATTATTACTCATTTATAATATTAGTTCGAAAACTGTAAATGTTGGGTGGTTGCAATAAGTGAACTCTTTTGTGTGTATAAAATTGCATTTTGCGAAGCAGCTGTATGAAATGCCCCGTGTATATGTATATTTAGTTTAGTTGTGTATGGTTTCACCAAAACACGATACCGTTTATATTTATAGAGGAATTATACGAAAAAAAGTCGCGATTAGCTAATTCGAGTGTCGACAATAATTTATTGTTCTATATGGTAACAATTAAATGTACAAAATACTCCTTGTAAGATGGTAATAGCCTGCACCCGCTACCGCTTTCAATATCTTATGTTGTTTCTTTATAAGTTCGGACATATTATATTCCACTGTGATCATGTTGAACTGTATCGGTGAAACTGTTATGGTAGGCTTAATTCATGTAACTTTTAACTACGTACCTGTCGGTACCAGCTGAGAACTAACTCTACAATAATGGGTATTTTTATGTTTTAATTTAGCTTATAGGGGCTTGTGTAAACAAGTTTATACTATTAACATGTTTTAAATTCGATATGTGGGTGATCAGGGGATATAGCACTGATGTTGCTTATGTTTCTCTCCAATAATAATCAAATAGTTTATTATTAGATGAAAAATTGTAAATAAACATCCAAATATCCCTTTTTATTTTATTTTTATTTTTTCCCGTACCTTATTTTCCTTTTGATTTGTTTTTTTGGCGTATCTGTGGGGCTGTCTTCGTGCATCGCAAGTAGAATACATGTGCGCCGTCGTAGTCTCATGCCTCGACACTGTAACATAATTTTAATCATAATAATTATAATTAGTGGAAGCAATCATTGCTATACTTATCGTCGGTGTAGTCGTAGTGCTGGCGGCGCGAGGCGACGGTGGCGCGCTCTATAGTCAATAGCGTGGCGAATGACGCCTAAGCTGCTGTCTCGACAATAACCCAGTGTCAGACAATAATCATTCTTATCATTTGCCAATTAGTAGACATTTTTGTTTGGCCCCTTATTAGTGACCATAGTATCTACGTGTGTACGATTAGAAAGTAGCGTGTGACATGTTATAGCACAATTCACGTCAACAGATAGTGAAATTTCACAGTACGAAGTATTTTCCATAGCATATCTTATAAATAATTACGTATATATGATGTGCATTAGAAATCCATTTTAGTATTATATTGGAGGTGTGGGCGTCACCTGTCGATACTCTAGTAGCATTTTATCACAGGTTTTATAAAGTGTCGAATAATTGACATTACAAATTAAAGCATTGAATACTCTTTTTATATGACGTGATGATATCACTCATTTTCTACAGCTAGCACTTGTCTAAATAATTATTAAAAAATTATTCTGCATTGTCTTTGAAGAATGTATTCCTTATTAATATTACATTTTAATATATATTCCTTATAAGGCCCAAAAGAGACCATTTATTTAAAAAATATTTTGAGTTTAAATTAACAAACTTAAAATTTTTAAGGTAACACGATTCTAGAGTGTATTATTACAAACTTTCTCGTAAAATTAATTTTTCAAATGATTCGTTGTAAATTTTTACACATAAATCTAATTGTATAAATAATAGATTTTCCAAATCGACTGACTGTTAACCATTTAGATTATAATAAATCGTTATTCGTGCTTAGTCCGCAACTTGTATCCGATGGTAGTACTGCACAACGCTACGTAAGTAATTAACTTCAAGGACTCGTACTGTTATTACGATTTTAATGTTTCGATGTTGAGCACCGCGTTATAAGATATTGATAGAATAGCTAGCAAGTTTGGCGACGATCGGCCGCTCGCGGCGCCTGCGCGTGCGCCGCGGCAATCCTCATAGGGTGGAAAGGGATCAAGTCGCTATTTGTATTTGGCATAACATAAGATTATAAACTCTAATTTTACAAGTCTGACGTCACAGTTTGTTGTTACTAGATATACCTAGTTATGCTGCTGATTAGGCTGTATAGTATTAACTTTTGTATATTCATTCTTTAACTACCTATTAGGTAAACTATATGTGTGATAATAACAATAAGCTTTTCAACTAGATGGAGTACAATGAATTCTAATTCTAATGAATATAACTCATAGGCCAATGTTTATAAACATTATTTTTACACTGTCTATTAAAAAATGAATGTGATTTTGTCTGTAGTGGGTAACATTTTAGGTAATGCAGTCCAGTGTCATGTCGCTTAGTTGCATAACTCCTTCAGAAGACCCGGAACGTTCGGAGATTAACTTTATCGTATGCTTAGGTGTGTCGTGTTTAACGTGTAAAGTCAATTGTACAAGATATTATTATCAGCTCAGCTTCAGAAATAGTAGTTGGTCAGGTAGAGTACCGTTCACCAAAATGTTTTGCCGTCCAATGATAACTGTACCTTCGCGAGTACATTATGGCAGCTGGACTGTTCTTTGATGTATTTCGTTAACTATAATCGCATATTTCGACACCAAACCGACTATGTTATAGATGTCTAAAATATTTTATATTTATCTAGAGCTTATAGAGTGATTAGGGCTGTAGTAGTATTAAGTGGCAGCAGACTGCGTGTCGCGCGATAGTCTGATTTTCATTAGAGGATATTATGCGCACACGCAGACCGCTGCCCACAAAAGAATATCAGGGATGTATAGCGGTAGAGACAGCTTTTTAACTTAGAAAAACTTTATCAAAGATTTATACAAGCTATGGGTGTAGTATCTGCGTAGGATTAGGTAAATGTCTGCAAAATATTATCTGTGATTGACTCGATGACAACGAAGGCTGACCAAAGAAGATTTTAACTGTTTTACTGGAGCAAACAAATAATTATAGGAAATACCTCGGCTAATGTACCTGAATGTAACGCAATTCTATTATAGCTAATAAACGTTCATGTTATGCTGCAGTCGTTGAGAACTTGAGAGCGCCTCACGCACGATGCATTCATTCTAATTGCCGACTGAGTACTAATTAATTTCGCAAATATCACGCATAATTTCATAGGACTAGCCTATTATTATTATCATTATTTTATTCAAGTCACCATGATTCTTTAGAATATTAATAGAAGCTAGGATTCACTTACCGTAGGTAATTAGATTAATTAACAAGACGGTTAGACAATTCCCCGTCGGAATCCGTTGTCGTCGAGCTGACACAAATTGATAAATTAGATGAGCGCCATTTTCTAGATTTAAAATTATTGTTTTGATGTCCAAATTTATTCAAGATTTACTGTCTTCTTATACTACATTTCATTACGATAAATGTTTAATTAATGTATGTCCAGCGAATACATATTTGAGTGTGTCGATGTTGCGCGTTAGAGCGTATTATTGTTACGACCTAACACCTATTTTATGCTAGAATAGAGTTTCAGTAACGTAGGATTACGACCAAATTAGAAACGTAACTTTAATATATCCTAAAACACAAATATAGGTACCTTATATAATATAATAAATAATGCTACTGATTAATCCCGTGGCGGGGGGACAAATAAAGTACAAATTTATCACTAAACCCCGACCGTCGCGATGGCTTTAAACTCTTTCCTTGCATTTGTAGTTCTGAGGTTCTACGAGAGAAAGATGTTGCATTTATTGTTTAAAATTAATATTTCAAAAATTAAATGAATGTTGTCGTAGTTTACTCGTATTCTCAATTATTTCATTTTTTACTTACTTATAGTTAAAATCCTTGTACGTACGTTTTTTTCTTATGATAATCTAAATCCGACGTAATTTATAATCACATTACGTGTACTAGTTCGTGGTAGTTTAGCTAAATATCGACGACAGGATCACATTTTCGAATTAACAAAAATTTGTATTTTATAACAATTGATGTGCCTAAGTGTAATATTCTATTATTGTAATTGTATATATTAATGAATAGTTATCGTTCTACAAGTCTCAGGACGCGTCGCATCGTGCTCGCGCACCGTGCAGGTTTGTTCAAAAATCAAAATTAACCAACCATTGTATTTCGTGTTTATGGAAACGCTGCATAACTTCAAAAAATCGTAAATATTGAGACAATAATTCTTTTGCATTAATGTCATTTTGAAAACACTTTCTAAATTCAAAGAAACTTGTGAAACTAAAACTATCATACTTTAATTATCGCTTGAATTTAAATTGTAATTCCACTTTTGTGAGAATCTCCCGTGTATTTGTCACAAATCAAAATAGTGTTGTACTGACTAGCGAGTAATTTTCTATCGGTAGATTTTCTTTTCTCGTCACTAACAAAGTACCTATTGTGAACACTTTAGTATCAACTGTCGTGGTACACTAGAAAATAGTCGTTAAAGATTTTATAGCACGCCAAAACGACCTTTTTGCATTTTAATCCAGGTTAATCACTGTTTCATTGGGTATTACAAAATTGTATAATAGATTTATAACGTTTTATGGTAGCGACGTCGGCATTATAACATTTGTAACGGCGTTTGAATGTACTAATTGGTAAAGTGTATCTTTGTGTGAATCATCCATACTCGCCGTGTACACGAATATGATGGGTAATTAATGGGTAGTGTTGTAGACTTGATTGTGATATCAATAAACATTTTCATACGAGCATCAAGTGGGTTGTTTTATTTCAGAGACTATTATTAAGTACCTCTATTTACTCTTCAGTGAGAATATTGCCGATATCTACACGATATATCTATTGAAAACAATCACGCACCAGCACCAATCCTTTCAGTTGATTCAGATGTACCTAGGTACTTACATACTTTTATTTTATGGAGAAAATATTTGTTTTTTTATCGAGTGATATTGTTTTTGGAATATTACTAACTATATAAATTATTTTGCACTAAGTACTAGGAATTTCTGTATGGTACGTTAAAAAACACAAATCATACATGCATAAAATCAAAACCTGACAAGTGCCAGTAGAATCGAACCCACGACTACGGCAGAGCAGCAGCCATGCTGATCAACCACTGCGTGTTACACTAATACACTAGTCATCAAAAAACTCGGCCCACCTGCAGTATTACCGTAAATCAGGTTTTTTTTTTAGATAGGTAATGGCAAATAGCGCCACTGCATTGAGAAATAAATATGATTTTTTTCTCAATGGTGGCGCTAGTTGGCAACACTACTCGCCTTAAACGAAACAACAAAATTGTCTAGTACTGATACATGTTTAATTTGACTTGTTTATTTACGCCAATTTTAGCACACTATAAACAAAAATAATTAAAAAAAAAAAGAATTAATTTTGATTAAATATTTATTAAATTAAAAAGAATAATTTTACAATGTTTTTAAACACGTTCTATCTTTTAAGCCATAAGTGTTATGAACACAATTGTTGCAGTATAATATTGATTCCCCCCTCTTGCTCGAATGACGGTATGCATCCGCCGATTTAGTGACCTGCTAATAATCAAGGTTTTATGTTTTTGATGGTCTCTTGAGGGATTCGGTTCCATTCTTCCCTGACGGCGGTTTCCAGGTCTCCTAAGGATGGGGTTGGATTACGGACTCTAACTTTCTGTCTTAGGGTGTCCCACATGTGCTCTTAATTAATTTGGTTAACATTAGGACTTTTCGCTGGCCACGACACAACCAGAATGAGTTCAAAATTTTCTCTAATCTAGCACCACATAGCCACTAGCACAATATGGCACCACATGGTCTTCCAAGATCTCTGTAATGTAGCGTAGGCTATTAAAGCACCACTTCTTGTAAAAAAACAGCTCCGTGAGTCCAATTAAAGTTATCCCAGCCCAAAACATTACAGAGCCAACCAGTGAGTCTAGTGCGTGCGTATGGAATCCTTTTGAGAAGCAGTATGCGTTAGCTTTAGAAAAAGTTCAAAAAGCATTCCTTAGATACCTTTACAAGCACTTGTACGGGTATTATCCTCTCTTGTATCCCACTAAATTCCTGTTGGGTTGCTTAAGTTACAATTCTCTTGAAGTAAGACGGTCACGCGATAGATGACTGTAATATTTAAAATTCTTAGGGGGATTATTGATGTTCCTGATCTCCATAATGAAATCTGCAATCTATTTGTCCCAAACAATTATTGTCGTAGCAGAAAACACCGCTTACTGGCTGTTCCAACTTGTCGTACTGTTGCATGCTCCAAGTCACCTATTCCTCGGACATTAGCCGCTTTTAACGCTCTCTGAACTCAAACACAGATCTTGATGTGTTTGTGACTGAATGGAAGATGATTCTGTCAGAGTGCTTGAATTTTTGTGAGAAGAATGCATGACTGTGTTAAATAAATTATATATTATTTAGTGTAAGTAATTATATTTAAATAGTGCAATTGGTTTCGGCCGTTCTATTTAAAATAAATAAATAAATAACTGACTGTTTCTCTTATGAAACACTGGGCATAACGTGATCGTTACGCCGTGTTATGCCAGGTGAACCTGGCCGTCGCATAACACTCCGGCGTCCATCAGAACCGTATAAAGCCATCAGTCAGTATCAGTCATTGGCCTATAGTCCAGTTGAGTTGATTCTGCGCAAATTGAAGGCTGGCTGGTCGATGAGCTGTGGTCAATTGGTGTGGATTGTGTGTTCTTAAATTCTGCTTACGTAGTCTCCTCCTTACAGTACTGTCCCATACAGCCACACGAGCCACACTCCGGTCTTCACGTAAGCGTCCCTGGAGATCAACGGCAGAAAGGTGTCGATTTCGTAAAGCATCTGCCACTATAGAGGTCATCCCTTTGAGTTGTCACCCTACGACTTCCAGATCCAGATTTTCTTCGATACTGCCCAGTGTCCAGGATCCTTTGGTAAACTCGTCGAACTGCAGAACGGCTGAGATTTAAACTCCTGGCCCAGCAAAGCCACTAGTTGGGCCGCCTCAGCTTCAGTTGGGTCCATTATTTTTAGACAGAATTAATCAAAACTACAGCCTCAGCAATTAAACATAACGATATTAACATGTAATCACTAGAAAAGCCTGTTTCTGACTGGAAGAACAGGTAGCTTTGTTCCTATGATGTACAAGTACCGTCAAATCAGCACTCAACCACAGACTCAACAGTATTTCTGTATAAAAAATTGTTAAGTACCTTCAAGTGCAATAAGATTTATGACAAACAATTAAGATGTCAATCATCATATTAACCCTCAAAATAAAAAACAAACAGCTCTGTGAAACAATATATAATATTAAAATAAAGTGGGTGGGTCGATTTTTTTGATAACCTAAGTATTATGCTCTCATTGTGTTTGCGAGTAGGAATACTACCTTAGTGCAATAATAATTGGAAATACTACGTTTACACATCTAAATTGACGTTCTTTAGTTAGCGTTTTTTATGTAGGAGCTATTCTTTTAATTTTGATATTTTAATTTAATTATCTTAGTTTTGAAATATTTTGCTCAATAATTAGATAAGATTCAGAAAACTGAAGTTTAGATTGCCTTCGTTGCTGACTGTACCTGTTGGAAATTTTGATAGCCCTTATCGAGTTTTCTTTTGTTACAAGTCTTAGGTCTATCAGCGAAACATTACGAGTACAAATCGGGCTAATATCATAGAATATGGAATGTGGGTGTACTTATAGGTACACCTCTGCTTTCGGGGATTGCAGTCGTGAAGTTATATTGTGTGAAGTTATGTTACCAGTAGGTTCAGTCTGCAACAAAAGTCGATGTTAATAAAGAAGAAGTATTTTTCTTTTTAAGTAGTGTTTTTTTTTTTTTTTTTTTTTTGAAGTTTTTTTTTGAGAAAAATACTTCATTAAAATCGGAACAGATGTAAATTTTAAAGAAAACTAATTTTTATCTAATAAATTATATTATTATAATTTAGATGATGTCAAAAAGTAGCAGTGTTCACCGACTTCTGTTGCTGACCGTACCTATCACAGAATGCCATAGATTCTGTAAGTAGATAACTAAAATATAGACGTCAACCCATCTATATAGGTAAGTACTATTAGGTTGATAAAATTTGACATAAAATTAGTGTACCCAAGGATTCCCTTTGTCAACTAAATAATCTCTGTAAAAAAATCAAGCGGGTCGAATTGAGAACACCCATCTTTTTATTGAAGTCGGACAAAAATACTATTATGGTCTAGTCCGTTTAGTGTTCGCAAGAACGACTTCCGAAGTTCGGTCCCTGGTTCAATCTATTAGTCGTGGCTCCAGAATTAGATTTCTGGAAATTCGGAGAAGCCTTGTGTTCATTTGTTCTGGGTTAATGAGTTTAATGACAATAGGGTCGCCCCTTATTACTTGGAACTAAAAACGAAAGTGGTGATATGGGCGTGTTATTCATGCCGTGCCTGTACCTACCTAGTTTTCTTTCGCGGGTAAGTTAGGCAATGGTTCACATTCACCTAAGAAGATAGGAGGTAGGTACCTCATACTCGTTTTCACTTATTAGGCTCTGAGCCGAGCGTTGAAATACAATAGTGTGTTTTCATAAGTAGGTACTATGTCTCTCTAGGCTCTTGTCCGCAAACAGATTTTCACATCGCCTGGCGACAAATCGGCTGTCAAAAACTGATACTGGCATGTCCACCATCAGGAATTTTAATTTTGATAACATGAAAAATTTGTTGCTGATTACTTAGTCGAAATTTGCCGCCAAATATCACAATTTGTCGGTCACTGTTCAAAAGTTTAAGGGTTCAGGTGGCCGATCTGGAGAGCGTCTCCCCAGCTTAGCCACATTTATATCTCAAAAACTAGGCCACCTAGCGAAGATCTGATTTCTCCCAAATTTAGTCGAGTCTTAGTGTAGT
The DNA here is from genome assembly GCA_946251885.1 of Cosmia pyralina. Lineage (NCBI taxonomy): Eukaryota > Metazoa > Arthropoda > Insecta > Lepidoptera > Noctuidae > Cosmia > Cosmia pyralina. The sequence goes on along the minus strand of OX276342.1, from coordinate 13,458,270 downwards.
TTATATCTTCTAAACTAAGATCGATCTCGCTCTTGGACTATACTTATAAATTATTTATAAGTATAGTCCAAGAGCGAGATCGAGGAGTTGACGATAAAATCTTTGATCTAGCTAGCTTGATCTTTGAGCTAGCTTTGATTTAAAATTGAACTCAATATATCTATATAATAGTTATTGAGATATAAATGTGGCCAAGCTGGGGAGACGCTCTCCAGATCGCCCCCAATGAACCCTTATAATTTTTGTACCAGTGACCGACAATTTTTTTGTGTTATCAAGATTAAAATCCGTGATGGTAGCCATGCCAATGTCAGCCACACTGTCAAAAGCTGTGTGTGGACATCGCCGGTGACTAAAGTCGCTGCATGTGTACCTAATGTGCCTAGTATTACTTGCCTTTTATGGGACCTTCTGGTGTCAAGTGGTTCTATATATTTTACCACTCTTATCAACATACTTACACGAAATACTTCTCCGGCTACTTCGTAGAACAGCAGCCCAACAGGCGATCAGCGGCCATTTTGACCTCAAGGGATCTCGTTTTTAGATAATTATAGCTTCTTAAGTTTACAAAGTAACAGTCTTACCAAGGGGTATCGTATTACCCACTGGGTTGTGTTGTGGAGGTCAGATAGGCAGTCGCACCATGTAAAATACTGGTATTCAGCTACATCCGGTTAGACTGGAAGCCGACCCCAACATAGTTGGGATAGGCTAAGCAGATTGATTTTGATCCCTTCTTAAGTTTGTAGCTCATATTGTAGATTTTTGGTAATTTTTGCCAATTAAAGGGCTTTCTAGATTTCAGACTTAGGTACACGTAATCTTCCCAGTCTTGGTTCAGTAATTCGTTTTATTACCTTTTCATAAGTAGGTGTTTTCATCTTATACCAGGAATGGGTTTATAATTGAAAGAAAAAACACAAGATATCGAGCGAAAAAGCTTTTTTTTCAACTAAATTTACAATACACAATGTCTAAGAGTTCACATAGTATAAAAATTATCAATTGTTTTTCCGTTTGATAATTACATTTGTTTCAAGAAATGCTTGCATTGTGTTGTGATCAACAATGTGTCATTGAGAACGATAAATAAATTTATATTAGCATAAAACAATCTGCGACCTGTAGAATATTGCTTTTATGTTTACACTTTTCCTAATAAGATTTGCTAACTTCGAATAGCACCAAGGGAACAAAAAGTTTGGTTGGTGCTACTCAAAGTTCCATTAACTTTAGGTGCCAGTGCCCAAAATATAATGACAAATTGTAGTAGCAAGCATAAACTTATTTATCGACCACCACATAACACTTCCGAGCTCACAAACCAAACAACACTATACACAGTGGAATATTTGGCACATATTTAATAATTTGCCTCTCAACTTTCCAATAAAATAATTAATCGTAGTAATATATTACGTTAAATATTTGTAGTATCCCTATAATTTCCTTTTAAACCTACGAATACGTTCCGCCGTTTATAAATACATACTAAAGTGCACTTTATTTACAGTGCAGCAAGAACGTAGCACATTTTTACATGAACCTTCTCCTTTCCTTCGAGCCATACATAATATTACGTCACTCTAATCGTTAGTCAGCTGATGTATTAAATTATCTCTCAATACAGACACTCCAGGGATACAAGGCTGTTTCTTTCCACCTCAGACACCGGAACTAACTCTATTAAAATAATTAAATATGAAGGTAGTAAAATTATGTTTCGAGATCATATTTAATACATCACAGGTGTTAAAGAGAAAAAATATTAAAATTATTATGCAAGTGTCCTCCAAATGTTTTATTTGTAAGTAATTGTCGTTAACTATATCATTATGTAGATTGTAACGTGCAGTGCTATTGATATTGTTTGTATTGCATTAATTGAAAAATTGTAGAATTGATGTGCAAACAAAAGCCGACAACAATAATAAATATCGTTTAAATTCATTATGATTATGAATTGAAAAATAAGTACTTTTTATATTGAAAGTAAAATGAAAAATAAAAGTGAAAAGAGTTTATTTTCTTTGGAGTTTTCCGCCATGCTCTAAACATTTAGAGGACACTTAACTTCTATATATTGCAGACAGTCGTGGCCCAGCATGGCCAACAACCTCGTCCGAAAAAAAACAACATATTTATACAATATCTGATGTGGTCTCACAGACTGAGGAGTCTTTGAAGATTCAGCTATTGAAGATATTGGGTGAATTCATGCAAGTTTCGCTTGGAGAGACTTTTGATAAAACAGCAGGATGAGAAAATTATGGATTGAAGAAGCGTGTAGCTAAAGCTACAATTCTATTGCAGTAGGTAAATGCTGTTAGTTGAAGTTTGAAATTATTGGGGACAGGAAAATGGTATTCTGCAAACAAATTATTTTCAAAGACTCGTCGGTTCTAGAGGCCGCAAGCAAACGAAAAATTCATAAATTATGAACGTCAATTTTAAACAGGCAATAAACTACATCTGTAGTCAAAATATACCTTTACAACAATATAAAAATTATTCATTATTTCTCCGTCAAATCATAAAAGTTCATTTACTTAATTTCATTTTGTGTGAATCGTCCGCTATAATGTCCACCGGCTTTGGTTAGCTTTACAAATGCTCTACAACTGTCGTTGTATAGAAAAAATAAACATACACGATGTATGGTATATCCGAAACTTATCATAAATGTTAGAAAATTATACATAGGATGAGTAATGATTAATGATACTAATGGTATGTCTTTTTGCTGCGACCGTGAGCCCTCAACCTAAACCTGATGAGAAAATTTGTACTTTCACAAAGGGCCACGGTTATATTAATCCAATTGACTGTTACTACTGTGAACAAAATTTTGAATACCAATATTTCGAAAAAAAAAAAAAAAACATCTTCAATATAATTATATTATAAACCATTAAACTACAACAACAAAACAAATATCCTAAATTTGCAATACGAGTAGATATTACTGGAACACAAATACTCAAACTCAACTGTATTGAACTACTTAAACTTTAAAATTGCAAAAACTGTTCCAGTAAAGGTAACAATGTCTTTAATAGTTGAGTATTTGTGTTGTTTTATTCTATAACGTCTATTTTTGTGATGACTTTCGCAAATTCCCCGCGATGGGCGATGGAAGATTAGAAAGTGATCTTCTGAAGAAGAATGCGTCAAAAATGCTCCGACGCTTTGCGATAAAAATTTAATTTCCACCGCTGCGTCTTAGTATTCTCGAGACATTATTATTGTGACTGCGTAACATTAGCATTTCGACGTAAAGTGTAAATATTCTTATAATTAAACCGAAGCTATAATCTAAAAATAACTTAATTCAAAGAGATCATAATTCATATAATATAATCATAACTTATTTCAAATTGTCACGGTTCGTTCAAGTTTTGTGAATGTCTGTTGTAGTGAGGATTGCAGTAAGCGCCGTTATATCATCACATCTGTGTCAGATTTCACTTTCTTGAAGAACAGTATTGTATTTGCTCGGTACTAAACTTTTAGGCTCATTGCATTCCTTTTGATGCAAGTTTTCTTCGATTGGGGATTTTTCATTTCTGAACAGATTTACGGCCGATAAAGAAGACATTTGACATTATTTTGCTATTGTCAACTTCATATTAATTTTTAACCCTATTTTGGCTAATATGTCTGTTGTGCATTAAAAGTCTCGTAGTTATTAGTGGTTGAAATCTTACACGTTTTTGTCGGTCAGAAAACCGAGCGAAAAGACGTTTTCACGTCAAAAAACAACGTCCCAAGATTTTGCAATGTTTTGAAGAAAAATAATGGAACTGAAAATTCATGGTTGCTGAAACATTTACATGTGCGAAGCTCTCGTGAATTTAATTATTTCCTGTATTTTGAGGAAGATCAAGTAAAACACTGTCCCATAATGTGAAGTAAACGGAACATTACAAGATACTGTATATTGCGGAGCATTGAGCAAAACTTGGTCTGTGATGTTCAGTGACATATTGTATGATATATTAATTGTTGAACTAAAGATATTTCTTAAACTAACTTACGCAATACTTAACATTATTAGTAATTTGGAAACGGTATTACAATAAATTAATAAAACAAAAATATGCACAATATGACAACGAGTGTGGCAAAATTGAACAGTTTTGAAGACGGTTCGGTAGGCGTGTAGGTCAGTCAAGTCCTTGGTACTAGATAAACAGTTGGGGATCCTAAGTTGAAGAGTCCCATTTGTAGGGTAGTCTTGAATTTGAGATCCGCATGTCTGTGGGGATCCTGTCCCGTTCATTCTGTTTCTAGCTGCCGAAGCTGTTTGTTCAATTTTGTGTTGTCACTAGTGTGGGCAGGGCCTAGCTGGTGCGCTTAAGATGCGCGGGCGCAAGTCGTGCTACTTTCGGCGGGCGGATGTGCGCGCCGTGCCCGCACTCGTGCTTGTGCGCGTGCGCGGGGGACTTCTTGCCGCTCGTTGCCCGCTTGCGCGGCTTCAGGAAATCTGGAAAGATAGAGAAATGGAAATTAGGTTTTGTTTCGTTTGGCGTTTTATGTGGCGTAAAGTAATGAATTCTCTCTCAAATCGCAGCTTATAACAATGGCAATGCTGATTCGATGCTGAGAATAAAAAAATCCAGACGGTCTCAAATTCGGCAATAAAATTCAATTCAAATTAATTTCGTTTCTGTTGTGTTCATACATCGGTTATTGACTTAACAGTGACGACTACGCCGTGATAAAGCGTAAGGTGAAAGCGGTTTACGACTCTTGTTAACATTTCTCTGAGAAGGGTTGTGTACGCAGCCGCTACGATGCATAAAATCAGTCGTAAAACATTATTACAGGGGGCGTGGCCGGCACCATTGTGGATTGGGAAAAATTTTATGACTCTCAAACTGAAAGGTTCGTTAAGACGCCCGGAGCCCCGAACCCCCGGATGCAGCGCCTGCGTCCTACGGGACCTCACCATATTTTACGACTTCATCCATAAGGATCGGATTGTAAAAAAGTAGTTTTAGAGTACTTAAAACGACGGAATCCTTTTTTCTAAAAACCCTTAGGCGGCGACGTTCTTTGTGACCATTTCTAATTTTGAAAAAATATGGCCTTAATAACTATAAAATTTTACGACCTTTTTACTACTGTTTAATCTGCGTTATAATAGTTGAGTTGTGAGTTACTGGTGCGAAGGTTGCCATGGAGCCCGTAGACTTTTTTATAATCACACCAATAACTCTCGATGAATACAAAATTATTACTCGTGAACAAAATGTAAGGGATTTGGAGCGTAAAGATGATAAAGATGATAGGCTCTATGATGCAAATACTGTTGAACCTGAAGATATCATTAAAAGATAAGGCAAGTATCCGTTGCAATTTAATAACAAAATGGTAGTTCGGGCTCGGGGATCGAACATGAAAATAGTTTTGCATCGTCGTTAACGTAAAACAAGAGTCTTGGCGTGGAAACAAAGCAAGAGAAAAACAAGTAATGAAGGTTTTCTGAAATGCCGTTTACTAGGCAGCACTGTGACGTCAGGTCCGGGCACCTGTCAAAAGTATCAAAGCGCGTATATTTTCTGTAGTCTGGACTGAATGATGAATGAAACAATGATGAACGCACTCATATATTAAAGTGGCGCCAATTACTGGTGGCGTGAATTTTCAAGAAAACCCTCATTATAATGATGCAAATGCAACAAAACAATTCCTTTAACTCGATATGAAAAGATAACTTTGCAAAGCGGATATGATTCTAAGAATCAAAAAGATATTGCTGGCGAACTTGATGCTAAAGAAAAAACCTTACAATTATTAAATTTCAAGAGCAAACGGGAGCAAACAGTAGTCGGGAACAATCGTACGCTATGATCATCTAAAATTATCGGAACGGACAAAAAATGGCGCTGTAACCGTTGGTACCAAGGTCGAATGAAACTTGCTCTAATGAGTCGCGTTTTATCCTCCTCATACTAGGTCTTAAGTCTTAAAAAATGGCTACATTTTGTTTCAAATCTTGCTGTGTTTTTTGATCATAGTGCATCGTTGTATCTTGCTTGGGCTTGTTTGGCTAATATGAAATACTTGGCTTCATCGTGATTCACTGTTAAAAGAATTTCAAGAATGATTTTCTTTTCCTGGTTCACAGGTGTTTTCAGCTCTTTTGTTTTTAGTTTGCTTGCCTAGATTTATTTTAGTGGATTTATTTGGTTGTAAAATATTGTTTTGTCGAAGCTAACCTTAGCACCATCTGCATTATCTCTTATAATTTGGATAAGTTCAAAAGTATTATCAGGCGGACTGAAACTTGTAGTCGTAGCGTAGACCTTAAAAATGGTTAATTAACCAAAATGTCATAGGTTATCTTCGCAAACTTCGAGGCAAAATGTAGAAACATTGGCATTATCACTGACTTTAAACGATATTGAAAAGTTAACTGCGTAAAAATAATATTTATAGTCGAAAGAAAGCAAATTAGGTTTGTAATGTTACGCGTTCGATAATTGTATGTAAAGTCGATTCTTATGCAGCGTTTTAATAAAATCAAGGTGAAATGTCAAGGAGAGAAACAGGCTAGCTTAGCAACAAGTAAAGACGACGCTATTAAAACGTTCGACGTAAAAGTCTCGTTTGTAATAATAAAATTGTCTGAATCATGGTAAAAAACGAGGCTCGGTGTGCAGGCGGGAACTATGTCAGTGACGTCATGGAGCCAAGGTCGACTGGTGGTCGCCCGGAGGTTCCCGCCAAATTCATCAACACGTGGATTTATAGGTTATGTTCATCATAATAATATAACCTATAAAATGTTATTTACGTAAAGTAACTGCTTATCAGAGGTAACGCTAGAAGTAATTTGTTACGTAAAAAAACTGTAACCACATTTATTACGGTAGACTAATAGCACGCGTGGGTAATAAATAAATTCTAACAATAAACCTTCCTAAATTAACGATAGGCGACTATAAATTACAATATGTTAAAAATAGCAAATTATAAATACATGAAAACGCGCTACACTAGATATTCAAGCGCAACAAAATACTTTCACGTGGTTACGCAACGGTTTCCCGCCAAACGTTCAATGGAGCGTTTCGCGCCATTTTCATCTTGATATAACCTAACTATTCGCGATGTGATTTGTATAGTATTTTAGTGTGTTTACTAGTGTGGCCTATGTGTGTTGGCCGTGTATTATATTAGGCACGCGTAAACATGCGGGTGTATGCGTAAACAAAATGGCCTTGGGAGGCGTGCGCGCGCGCACAGGCTCGGCACAAACAACTCACACACGGTTATCGTGGACTTTATCAATCTTTTATCGTATAGTATACTAGCTAACTGGTACTTATACTGAGTTTATTTTTGATAATTCATTAAAATAATGCGTGTAGTCAACGTTATCCATTAAGTTATGTTTAACCTTGAATTGATAAGGTGGCTATTATTGATAATGTATTGCGCGTGATTCTAACGATTGCTAGTTGACCGAAAAGAAACACTTTTGTGATGAATGGTTTTATAATGATTAAATACAACGCGGCTAAACAGCATTTGAGCTGTAGTTTTAACTGGCGTCCGAGTGCTGAGGTTATTTTGGTCGACCTAAATATCGGCGCGAGCGCACGAACTCTACCTCTTTTGATGCGGCTAATTCACGTGTTACCGCGCAAATACGAATCATAACACGAAACCAGTATACAAAAATAATTTGACGCAATTCTTAGTAACCGACATCACTAATTGGCATTAAGTAAGTAAGCGTGTAAGTAGAACTAGTAATTTGCATATTTTCAAAGCCGTTAAAGGTAGCGTTTACGATTTGAATGTTTTAAATCTTGTTTATGTTACTGAAATCGACATTGTGTCGTTGCTACGGAGATGCATAAGTATATCTTATATTGTAAGTGCGCCAAGTTTGCTCTGGCTAGCAACAGCGCTGTAATGCAATCCACGCGCATCGAAGGCCGCGGCGGTCGCGCTTGCATCCGTCTGCCAACACCACTAGAATCTGTGATCACATGGGAATAAAAAACAAAAGGACAAAATTGGAAAATGAGAAAAAATGTGATCCTTCCTGAGATGCGTCAAATTAGCTTTTTACCGCGACGGAGGGAGCACGTCGGGGGTTGTCACGGGGCTTTGATCCTGCCGCCTGCGCCAGAGTGCAGGAAACATGCCGCGCAACGGGAATAAGTAATTGAGGAACGTGGCTTTGTGATACACGCCTTTAAAATATGTATTCACTCATTGTACATTCACTTCACCATCATTACCGAAATCTCCCAAAAATTACATCTGGCGAAAATGTAAATTGCGTTATTATGTTTATTGTTGAAGAGCGTACCACAAAGGATTGTATCCCTGCTTCACAAATGCTCTCCCAAATGTTACCCGGTCGTGGGAATGACGCGAGGGCCCAGTCACGATCCTGGCATCGAGAAAACGTTTCAGTCATTACAGTCAGAGAATGGTACTCCTCTCTCGTAATTACAGGGACGTGGCTTGTTCAGAGTTCCTCTCGTCTTTTTGTGAAGGATTGGGGTAAAACATTATAGAGCGTAATATTACGTGATCCAGCGATCCAGACGCAACGATAGACGGTGCCTACGCATCTGTACGAGACATAAAACTTGTGGAAATAGCTTTTGAGTAATTCAGCAAAAATTTTATTGCAGTCTTTGCTGCAGGCGTTCCATGAAAATAATGTTATACAGCGACAAAGTTGGAACGGTTATAATTTTGTTTCCTCGTCGAGAAGAATACCGTACGGAAGTCCACTCCGTAGTTTTTGTTTAGGGTAAAGCGGATTTTCGGAATCACCGCCGATGAAACTAAACTGTCGAATCAATTTCCCAGAAAACGTGTCCATGGTTTTCCTCTTTGTGACGTTGTTTTGTATTGGGGACTTGGGGAACAAGTCCGGACTTGATCGGACGTGTTCGTGCTGTAATCGGTGTGTGCTGCGCGCGCGCCGATTTGTCAGGCGTGGGCGGCGCGTCCCGCTCAGAACAGGTTGCCGCGCACGCTCCCGCCATCTTATTTTATTCATTTACACCTTAGGGTTGGTGATTAATTCTCTTGTTAATAAAACAAGAGAATGAATCACCAACCCTAAGGTGCGTTATTAAATATTTTTAGTTTTACGTATGATAAATTGATGTGGTTTGAAAAAGGCACTATTTTAATTCCCAAGGGAGTTATTTATAGTATTTTTTTCCTACGTTGCATTAATCATTAGTAGAACCTGTTTTGAAGTTTCTGATTTCTAGTTAGATGAACATCGTACACACGGCTACATATCAAGCTATACAATTCCATTCTAAGCTGACCTCTCATTTGTACGGAAATCCTATACAATGCGAGACCAGCTTATACTGGAAATATATAGCTTGATATGTAGCCGTGCGTACATGGAATTAATTTAAAAAAAAAAAACTAATGGGCTGTTGAACTCAAAAACTGGAATCCTTTCGTTAGATTTTTCACAGCTGCACAGGAAATACATTGTTACAGCAATGGCGACTCATTTGTTGGGCGCCGCCGCCGCTCGGCGAGTTTGCATTGTGATTACGAACCAGTTCCGAAATATCTAGGCCAAGTGAAAGGCGATTCGATGTCAAAATGGCGTACCTCGTTGCGCATACGACGCGTTTTTGTAATTATTCAAATACAAATGAGAGATGAAATAAAAGTATGTTCTTTTTGACTTTCTTAAGCGTTTTTTTTTAATTATAATTTTGTAAAGATACAGCTGTAGTAGACACATAATTTAAAAAAAAATCTTTATTCAACATTTTAGTTAGTGAAAAAAAAAAAACATTTAAGTACAAGTTTCAAAAACAAACAAGATAACTTTGAAACCAAAACAAATCATTTTTTGTTCATATCGATACTAAAAGATTGGAAATAAATCCATCGCACAGCCCTAGGCAAAGTTCTATTACAACTGGACGTAGCCATAAAAAAGGCAACAAAAACTAACCCTCAAGCATATGTATATATACATATATCTGTATATTTGTATACGTTTGGTCGCTACTGGTTTTGAGTTGACTCCTAAACCAATAAGTGACACTACCAGGTAGCATTGTATCCTCCTCCTAACACTTGTTTCATTTATCTGATAAATTATATTACTTTATTATTGTTTTGTTAGCTTTTATAAAACTCGTGGAGGAGAGAGGAGCTCGTGGCTAAATAATAACAGCCGCACGGGTCGATCCATAAGGTTAAGCTGCGCTTGCCGGGTTTGGTCCGTGGATGGGTGACCATCTTTACATACCGAAACTCCTCCGTGCCTCGGAAAGCACGTTAAGCCGTTGGTCCCGGCTGTCATTCGTGGATCTTTGACAGTCGTTACGGGTCGTCAGAAGTCCGAAAGTCTGACAACCAGTCTTACCAAGGGGTATCGTATTACCCAGTAATTGGGTTGTGGAGGTCAGATAGGCAGTCGCTCCATATAAAAAACTTTTTTACAAATAAAACAACCGACTTCCAAAGACAACACTACAAAGTGAAAAATAACTTTAATTTCGGAAGTCGGTGGCAAAAAACGAAAATACATTTAACTAGACACCGACTTCCGAAATTAAAGTTATTTTTCACTTTGTAGTGTTGTTTTTGGAAGTCGATTGTATTTTTTTGTAAAAAAGTTTTTATTTTTCACTTTTTAGTTGTGTACCTACCCCACACAAAAAAAAAAAGGTTCCGACGAATTGAGAACCTCCTCCTTTTTGAAGTCGGTTAAAAATACTGGTATTCAGCTGCATCCGGTTAGACTGGAAGCCGACCCCAACGTAGTTAGGAAAAGGCTAGGCAGATTGATTGTTAGCTTTTATAAAACTGCAGCCAATTTCAACTTATAGATTGTTAATTAAGAACAAGAATCTATTGCTGTTTTGGTATTTTTATTCTAGGTACCTATATCGACTTTTCATGTATATATATATGTAAAATCTATCAAATAAAAATGAATGCCTAAATGTTTTGCTAATTAAGCGCAAAACTCGAGAACGACTGGACCAATGCGGTTTTTTTTTCAAATATTCATTGAAATCCAAGAAAAACTGGTTTCCTTGTAAACTAATAATATTCCAGTATCAGATTATTATGACAATAAGATAAATTATTCGCATGGCTAAGTATCGATTATTAATAATACGCAACATTTGACCGTGCTGTATTATTTTTAAATTATTAGAAATTTGCCAATTAAAAAGCAGTAACGTGCTTTCAAAGTCTGATTTAAATAGGTACTAACTAAGTACTTCATGGTGTGCGAATTAATATAACATTAATTATTGCCGATAGCGTTGACTGCTTATTTTAATGGTTTAATTATTAGAGAATTTATTCAACTCTTAAATGAGGCAATAAACACCATGTTTTAGAAAGGTGTGATCAAATTTAAGTGTTTGGTACAGAGTACAGACCATCAAGCTGAACCTCCATGAGAGCAACATAGCAATCGCGAAAAAAAAATCAGCAGTTCCTATGGGACGACTGATTATTATTTTTTCGGTCAACTAGGTATTGAAGTTTTGTATGGGACAGTTGATAATTTTTTCTCGATTACTATGTTGGTCCCATGGAGACATGTTTAACCACACCTCTCATCAGAGAACAACACCCAGGGTTGGGGTGTATCAACACCCTGTATATTATCTTAGGGTATATTACCCTGTATATGAAAGGTGTGATCAATTTGACCACACCTTTCTGATGCATCCTGTATAAATTTTATTGGAATTATAAGAACCTCGCAAGACTAGAACTAGCGATATTTTACATCGGAATTAAGGCTCGAGGTATAAGATTGCTAATTGCAGTTGGGGATAAAAATGGTCATCAAAAATGTCACTCACGTATATTTGCAATGCGATGTCGCCATGTCTAAACTACACAGGAAACAACTTTGTCGGTTACTCAGTGTTATTAGTCATACGGCTTACAGGTTAATTGGTTACCCTACTTTTTAAATGGTGACTGAAAAAGACGTATAAGTCCTAGAACTTTTATGGGGTTCAGTAATTTAATGTTTGATGGTGATATAAAGGAAATGATGACTTATTTTAGCGCCATTTTAAGGGGACTACAGGACGTAAACGCAAGCTTTATAATGCTTAAAAGCTTCGATCAATAATAGCACTAGATACAGGATCAGGAACAAAAATAAGTCGCTGTAGTGGCCACGTTTACACACACATAAACATTTACATTTGTTACTACGAAATATAGTAAAAAGTTTTATAATATTTACAACTTCAATTCATTATAAACCTTAACAATCAAACATAAAGTTTAATTACGATTGCAAAATATTTATATTTAAGTCCTATCATCGGAGAAAGGTAAAAGCAATAAATTAAAAATGTCGCTTGAAAATAATAGGTCATTTTTATAATAAGTACAAAAATATTTATTCTAAAGTGTACTTAAAACTTAAGCAATAAGGTTAAAAACATTTTGTTGAAAATTTTGTGCTTACTCTATTTTGGAACTAGACATAGTTCTTGGTCTTTACATTTCAATGCTCAGAACACAGTAAGTATTGAAAGATGTAGAGTAGCAGAATAATAATATATTTTTTAGGCCAAGGTTCGTTTTATATGGTAGCAAATATTTTTGACCGATTTTTAAAAGTAGAAGGAGTAAATTAGTACAATAGTTATTTTAATTTTGATTATTAATTTGATAATTAATTATTTTAATAAAAATATTAAAACAAATTGTTGAATTTTTACAAGGTTTATATATTTCTTCTCCTCTTTCTTTCGCGACAATAGATACCCATTCTGCATTGCGAAATGGGTCACTAGGAAATCTACAAACAAAAACAACATATAAAGTAACAATACTACTCCATGCATTTCCCTGTTCCCGAACAGTCGATGTTTGAAATAAGACCACAAAAGTATTTGTGTTTTTATTTTTCGGGCCGTTTTTGAAGCGCTTATCGGGAATCTAGTACTATTATTGATCGAAGCTTAAAAGTATTGATCTACTGCAGTAAACAAAATCAGAAAAAATATATGATATTCTTCAGGATATTATGCTAGTTAGATAGTGAGTTGAAAATATAATACTATTTTGATACGATAGAAAAAAAATACGAAGATATCTCTATTATTCATTTCTTTTAACGATTAGAAACCATACTAATATACTTGCAATCATTCTGATTTTTTGTCAGATTATTCAACAAGCAACATATTAACGTAATAGTGTTTTAATTTTTTAGTCCAATTAATAGATTTTTTTGTGAATAGATAAGTAATTGTTTCATATTTTGCAATAAATTAGCAGCGTTGTGTCATCGCGCTTCTCTTTATTTTCTGTATAATCCGACAGGTTTGTAAAGTTTTTAGCGACAGACCACATGAAAGTCCGTGGATTTCATATTCAAGAATCTAATAAATAATGCCTATGATTACGAGTTCATCATCATCAACCTACAGTAGTCCACAGCTGGACATAGGCCCACAGATTATTATATTAGTAGCAATCATAGGCCTCTCCGACTGCACGCCATTCAACTCGATTCTCGGCAACTCTCATCCAGCTGCTATCAGCCACCCTGCGAAGATCGTCACTCCACCTATCCTGAGTTACGAGTTTAAATTCCTGTTGTAATGTTTTTCAGGCGCATAAATGAGTTTTAAACACGCACGCACAATGGTCCACATGAAGGACTAAGTGCGGAAACCAAATCTCTAACTCTAAAATCTATAGATAAATAAGTTTTAAACTCATTTAAAATTTCGCAACCTAAAAACGAATTGCAATTAGAACTGACTCATAAAATGGTATCCATTCCGACTACATTTTATTAAGTACACCCAACATGATTGCAGAATTTGCATCTAAAATTGTTTAGTAATTCTAAGGTAGACTAGTCTTGGTCTGGACTGTTTCTGGTCTTTACGTTGCAATTATTCAGATTTGATCTAAGATCGTAAATACATGGTCAGATTACAAAAAGAATTTGGAAGATTTTTTTGTCGGTTTGCATGTGAAAAAGAACAATTTGTAGAACAATCGGACTATTTTCCAGTTAGGACATTGGCTTGTAGGTTTTTGGCAATTGGATCAGAAGCAATTGTAAGTAGAACTATACATATAAGCTGAAGAGTTTGATTGTTAGAACGCGCTAATCTCTGGAACTACCCGTCAGAATTGTACAATTATTTTTGCCGCCGAGCCGAGTAAAGTAATAGCGCTAGCGGGCGATGCGATGCGACGCGACACTGTGGACCGGGAAAAAAACATGTCACGCAGACAAAGTCGCGGGCAGAAGCTAGTAATTTATAAAATCAGAAAAGAAATTATCCGGAAAAGAACCGGAGTTGCCGACATAGCTTGCAGAGTGAGCAAGCTGAAGTGGCATTGGACTGGCCATGTTTGTCGAAGGACCGGTGGCCGATGGAGCAGACGAGTTCTGGAGTGGAGACCGCGTATCGGCAAGCGTAGTGTGGGACACCCCCAGCTAGATGGACCGACGACCTTAAAAAGGTGGCTGGGACAGACTGGATGCGGAAGGCGGAGGACAGGGTGTTGCAGCGCAGCCTGGGAGAGAGAGGCTTATGTCCAGCAGTGGACTGCGATAGGCGTTGATTGAGCAAATAAAACGAGCGGAACATACAGAGATGTATCTTAAGAAATTGTTTGCTAAATAACTTAATTGCGTGCATATTGTTTTGAAAATATGTGGGCATTGCGAACATCAACATTCAAGCTTCAATATTATGTTAACAGAAGTGTTTTAGCACTCTCTAGCTAAATTATTACAACACCTTTATGAGTAAAGGCATAAAGTTCATGTTTCTATGAGGATTATAAATAAGCAATGTATACCTTAATTGGCTGTCGTGTGAAACTTAGGAGTGAAATGACAACATGGCAACGCGTTTTCATAGAAAATAGCGGTGTTGACGTCTGAAGTAATGAGCAAGGAAATGATTGATGTAGGTAATGATAACGTTACATTGATAACCTGACATCAAGTGAATGACTCTTGAGTTCTTCAAAGTGTTTGAAGATAGAAATGAACCATTCTTCTTTTGTTTACTAACAAAATGTCTAATGAATGGATCAATGGAGTTGGTACTTTAAAATTTATTTGACCATTGTTTCCAGTTATTATGAGCCATGTTTTTTTCCGATTTCGCTGATTTACTTACTTGCGTGATTTTATAGTTATAATACTGTATTTCTATAAGTTTTAATGCACATTAAAAAAGATCATTTCAATTATGATCTAATGAATGAGCTACTTTTTTCTGAGGCGCTCGTGGCTAAGTAATAACAGCCGCATGGGTCGATCGACCAGGTTAAGCTACGCTTGCCGGGGTTGGTCCGTGGATGGGTGATCATCTTTACATACCGAGACTCCTCCGTGCCTTGGAAAGCACGTTAAGCCGTTGGTCCCGGCTGTCATTCGTGGATCTTTGACAGTCGTTACGGGTCGTCAGAAGCCCGAAAGTCTGACAACCAGTCGTACCAAGGGGTATCGTATTACCCAGTTACTGGGTTGTGGAGGTTAGATAGGCAGTCGCTCCATGTAAAATACTGGTATTCAGCTGCATCCGGTTAGACTGGAAGCCGAACCCAACGTAGTTGGGAAAATGCTAGGCAGATGATGAATGAGCTACTTTTTTATTTTGCGTCGGGTTTATAATGCGAGATTTAGGTTGTTTTAAAAGATTTTTTGTTGCCAATATTTTTTTGTTGTTTTTAATATAATTCTAGCCGATTATTATCCCACTAGATGGCAAAGGCCTCTTCTGATACAGAGAAGGCACGAGCATTGATCACCACGCTTGCCCAAGATAACTTCCTTACTAATATTATAAATGCGAGACTAAGTGAATGAAAAACTGTTTATTCACTTTAAAGTGATACATATGATACTTTTCATCCCGGTAGTACGTTCCCTCCCATGGGCCCAATATCCGACATACACGCGCGCAAAGCTAGCATTAACATAAGTCCAGGTAAGCTCCCGGTACACACAATTAAATCTAATTATAGGTACTTACAGCTCTTTTTATACTCAGGATTTAACATGCACGTAAAAGTATTCTATGCTTGAAAACGAGTCTAAAACATGCACAGGACATGTCTAATGTCCAAGTTATATTAGAAAACGTCAGTGGGCGCGCTGCCATGTTTGTGAAAGTAAGATAACCAAGCGAAGTGCCATTGTTGCGTGTCCAATCGCACCCGGAGATAATAGCACAGCCAGATCTACTCACAGGGAAAATTGCACGTGTTGCGTCAGTTCCACGTTCCATAAACATAGGTTTTACATGTGTATTATTTATATAGTGAAGTATCCATAAATTGCAGAAAAGGTAATAGAGTGGGTTGAACTAACTGAGAGTGTTCTTTTCCCTCCGATTCTATCTAATGACAGGTTAAGTGATAGTACCTACACATCATAAATTCAAGACAGAGCTTTCACACCTTGTGGTTTTTATTTATACAAAAACAACAAAGAATCCTTGATTAAAATTAACAGACAATAAAAAATTCTTTGTACGTCCGTTTATTTATTTGTCAAACAATCTTTTTTGAATACGGAATGACGGACCGCCCTCAAACACGACTGTTGACGCAGTTTTGACGGGTTGTTTGTCAAAGTTGTTTGATAGTGTGCCGTGTTCCCAGTTCCCAGTGAAATTGACAAAATTATTTGATTATTTATTTAGGGGTTTATGTCAGATTATGATTGTTTAACCTTTAAGGCAACGTAGGACAGCAATGATGTAGGTGTTAGTTGATGGTTGATCGTATGAATTGCATCTATCATTAGGGTCAAGAACATTTATTAGCTAGCTATCAACAGATGCAACAAAAAATAATGATCATTAAAAATCCTAATGACCATACTGGGATCATAATTATTTTAGACGAGAATTTGCAGTGCTCTCGAACCGTAAAATGATGAGATGAATCATGACAAAAATTGCAAACACTTGCGGCATTGCGGTGCACGGGCGACGCCGCGAGACGGGGCGAAGGTCATCGCACCGCCATTTTGAATTTATTCATACGACCCCCAGTTTGATGCATTGTGCAATAGTGGCAATGCCCTGAAATTTCAAGCGTTGTTTAAGATTACTAAACAAAAAAATTAAAACCACCAATACCTACTTTGTTGTATAAACCATGTTCTAATTATAAATAGAACTACAGAACATAACAACCGATACTTCGTTAAGTATTAGCCAGTCGCTAGTTTGCTACCCATGAGGCATTCCGGTAGCTAAGCCATAATTATTTATGATGCATTTTATAATTAACAACCACTTTAAATTACGGCCTGTCAACGTTCTCTATGTGCGTTGTTTGTACCGGCGAACAGTCATAAAAAGTCGCGTTTTTACAAGTAACAAGATTTTCTTTGTAAGAAACATTTTAAATTAAAAAGTTACAATCGCATTTCTAATATGTTTATAAACATCGCACTGGCACTTTCTAAACAATTTTATTGCACTGGCAATCCCGAGATTTAAAAAAGAACAGAATAAAATCCAATTCATTGACGTTTCTTGGCGGCCATTACGTTTTTTGCAACATATTCTATCGGGAGCGGGTGGATAACCCGGGTGCGTTGACTTTGCCCAGACGTGCCCAGCCAGTGCCCAGTGCCCAGGTGTCGTTAGGTAAGCCCAAGAACGGACAAGTAAATTGCAGGGAGCCGCGAGTTACTGAAGATATTGCCTCACTATGTGTCATTATGTCGAGATTTTTTTTCTATTGGTCGTTGGTATTGATTATTGTGATATGCGATTATAGTGAGTTTTATGATTAATGGTATGGGAAGGGATACATTAGGCTACTTTGAGTGCATCTGGGAACTTAGGTAGTTAGGAGGATGTACTGATTACTTAGAGGTGAGGAACTGTAGTGTAAATCTGGGAAGTAATCAAGTAACTTCTAACGTATTTTCATCTTTTAGTTCTTGTTTTAAATTAAGTAATTACGATTATCATTATCTGTTGATGCGTTATTGTTCTTACAATGCTCACATGACCGATAAAAATAATGTAATGAACATGTAAAAGTTGCATCATTTTCAAGGAAAACTGATTATCTTTAGTGCATTGTGCAACGGACTAATCGAAGTTTATCACGATTATTTAATAACGCGTAGATAGAGTAGCATAAAAGATTGGAAAATAATCTTAAAGGCAATGACCGACCCACCCTTTAAAAGACTGCAGGTTCTATTCAATAATGTTCAATAAAGGGATCGTAATCAAAAAATCTTTACAGCGTCACTGGGAACTGGGAACCTTAACAATATTTTATTTATTTGTCGATTCCAAAGATGTAACTTCATCCCGACTACTGTGCAGGTATGAGCTAAACGATGGGTCCTAATGAATGTTTAATAAAGCGCGCCCCGCGGGGGCGGCGAGTTCAAAGGATGCGCGGGCGCACGTCAACGATCAAAGCCGCCGTTATCGAGCACTCGAGCTATCGACATATACCGCTCATTTACAGAACATTGCTACTGGGATACGCTTCTCGATTATCTCAGGATTATCTTTGCATGGCACCGTTTTGGAAAAATTTAAATTCATTTGAAGTTTTGTCAAAAGTTGCGACTCGGCCTCAAAGCACCTTAAGTGTAATTTTAATGGGGCAGAGCAAAAAGTGTTTATTTTTTTCTGATGTAAAGCTTCTCTCACAAAGATCGTAAACATTTCAAAACAAAGATTTGTTTCAACTTTCAACAATATTTGCAATATGTATATCTTCAAAGTAACACAAATAAAAATTCGACGTTCCGACTATTTTTGCAGCAGCCACTGGAATGGATGCACAAACCGCATTCTCAGATTTTATGCGAACATAAACGTAAATCATACTGGGTCGTCGCGGGCGCAGCTACCGAAACCCGCGGCGTAAGACAAAAGGTATGAATAAAGTAAGGGATTTATCATTCTGAAATGCAGTTTGGCTTCCTGAATTACAATTGAGAAATGTGTAAGCTTTAACTAAAACCTGTAATGATTAATGTTTTGTGATTTACCTGACAGAAGACTTGAAAA
Organism: Cosmia pyralina; assembly: GCA_946251885.1. NCBI lineage: Eukaryota > Metazoa > Arthropoda > Insecta > Lepidoptera > Noctuidae > Cosmia > Cosmia pyralina. The sequence goes on along the minus strand of OX276342.1, from coordinate 13,439,218 downwards.
TCCTGAACCTGTCAGTTTTAATCTTCAAAATGGTTCCCATGTACGTTAATATTCAAATGTTCACATAACAGGAGCCGCTCTATAAATCGGCAACACAATGAGATCGATAATACCTCCAATGTAGACACGTAACGGCCTAAAACGGTAGCTAAATATCGTAAAAGAACAATGACGCTATTGTCCGGCCTCATTGTCCCGAGATGAGTTCTTTTGTGGACAAGAATTCCAGACAAGTACACGATTCCACGAGCAGCCTAAACATTGGTCGGACAAAGGTAAACACGGTACGTCGCATTGTCAGCTATGACCTGAGGTCGCACTAAGATGTATGACCTCTGGACCAACCTCGGTATCTCACATTGTGTGGGACAATGCAAGAGAAAGGATGAGATTACGAGGGGTGATGCTGCAGGCTGCGACGTATTAAGTATTACTGTAACAATAGGCATAAAGACTGGTGTGTGTTTACCCATGAATATGTGGAGTATAATACACAATAGCCGGTGCTATAATAAGATGCACACAACAGGTTAAAAGCGTATTTTCTCAAGATAAGCATACGTGTTTAACGAATTCGCGTTTCATGTTAAATCGTGCATATTTGGGGTCCAGCCGGTGTAATCCCGTTTTTTAAACGCACTATTTAGATGTTTCTGCTAACTGTAATAGCTGTATTGTTAAGTAAATTAATGTAGTTAACATTTTCGTCGTGATTCAGAAAGTTTATCGTGTACAACGTTACGGTCGTTCGGGCAGAAACAATAAACAAAAGGTAATTTGTCGGCTAATTAATAAAACAAAGGTTGCGTTCGAGTTTAGTGGAGTAGGAGTGAATATTTTTGGTTTCCAAAAATGTTTTTGGGAACAAAGACTTTTTTTCTAAAGTGTTCGGAGCGTCATTTGGCAGATGAGAACGAAAGACTATTTGGGCAATCATAATGTAATCGGTGTAGTGGGTTAAAAGTCCGGGGCAAGCTGGCGGGCGGCGCGGCCACATCTGGCCTGGATTAGGTGTGCTGAGGCTCTCACTCGACCTATTGGGTTGCGGTCTCGCATTACGTACTCGAATTACTAGTTTCCTTGAACTGCTAGAGTTTCTAACTAGAATGGAAAGTCGTACCTTTCCGTTGAAAGGCCGCTTGACATTACTTTTTTAATGCATTGAGTTGATTAGTTATTATTCGATTGTGATGTGAGGGTGGGAGCGATGGTTGAGGTTTAATGTTTCTATTAGTCTCTGGTCACGTTGCAGGCAGCACGTAACAAAAAAATTAATGTGAGTTGATACAATCGTGTGTCGGGGCTCGGGGCGCGACGGACCACCCAAGCCGACACAATGATCTATTTCACTAAACTGTTTCCAAAAAACTGAGTAATCTAATCAAACACGAGTTTTTTAAACGTCACGAAGTTCTAATTACCGTGAGTCGTTAATGCAGCCGATTTGTTATGCTTTTAACGATACTGCTCGTATTATATGAGCGCGTAAGTGGAGAATGGGGATCGTAAATTATTTTTAAGTCGTCGATAAAAATTAAAAATGGAAGAAAATAAAAGCACTACCATGAAATAAATTTTTTGACATAAATATTATTTTTACGGCATTATTATACGAAGCTTGGGTCCGTAAATATATTTTTTTTCTTAACGAGCGTTTACGAGCTGACCGGTCGTTTAAAATCGACAAATTCCAAGTTTTAAAACGTGTGAAAGTAAAACATTGAAGGGTGGCCGTTTGACACTGGCTATAAAGGTGATTAATAATGGCCGTCGGGGTCATGTCGTAAAAACGATTGGTCAAGCATTGACGGATCAAACGTAATAATTATGTTCTAAGAAAACTTTAAATATGGGTCAGTGGCAGCCTTGGGAAAGGAAATGCAAACTGGGCAACGACGGTTGAATTTTATAGCTTTTACTATAATGCAATTTGATGCCTTAAAAATACATAAAACGATGACAAAAGTATTCCTGATAGCGAGTAATAAAATAGATGTTATAGCATACAATCAATCTGCCTAGCCTTTTCCCAACTATGTTGGGGTCGGCTTCCAGTCTAACCGGATGCAGCTGAATACCATTATTTTACATGCAGCGACTGCCTATCTGACCTCCACAACCCATTAACTGGATAATACGATACCCCTTGGTAAGACTGATTATCAAACTTTCGGGCTTCTGACGACCCGTAACGACTGTCAAAGATCCACGAATGACAACCGGGACCAACGGCTTAACGTGCTTTCCAAGGCACGGAGGAGTCTCGGTATGTAAAGATGGTCACCCATCCACGGACCAACCCCAGCAAGCGTAGCTTAACCTGATGGATCGACCCGTGCGGCTGTTATTACTTAGCCACGAGCTCCTCCGAGTTATAGCATACAATGAGTTGGTTTTTGTTCTGTACAAATTGAGCAAAACGTGGTTACTTCGTCACGAACAGTTAGCAGTAGGCCAATAAGCAATAAGATCGTGGGTTGCACAGTAAGCTTTAACGGTGCAGGCGATTGACGCAATATGCATTGTAATAAGTTTGATACCAAAATATTATGATTTGCGAGTCTGGTCTGGACATTATTGAAAATATGATAGCTATACAAGTAGCTTATGGACCTCGAACTGAATTAACGTGACATTATCTCCCAGTTAAGTTAACCAGAAATTAAACCCGGAGATGGTGAAAACGGCCCTAAATATTGACACATTAAATGACCACAAACAATATAGACGGAGAGATTGCCATATTCAACCTTTTATAATATAGCCGGTTTGAAATTTTTGTTTTCCCTTATTAAAAGCAAGTACCCGATATAACTGACGTGCTGATATTAAAAATTTAATGCATTATTCTTCGTGGGAATGGGCAGTGCATGTGAACCAAAGTTACCAGTTTATCGACAAACATGATCTATGCAAATTTTTGTGCATTCGTATCGCACACTGGACCGATAAAACTGGATTTTTAATAAATTATACGTAGTCTTTGGTGTGGTGATTTTTATTATCTGTAGTTTGAGGGATGTAGGGCTGTAGTTGGAGGGCTTTTACTTTTTTTTTGTAATATTAGTTTCTTTTGTTTCATTGTGTTTTTGTTTACAATTTTCTTTTCGTCAAAGATGTTGATTGCGTTTTATAGATTATGTAAATTACTGTGTTTTATTTTTAATTTGCTTTATCTATTATCGACGGTTAAGAATCAATACTGTCTATCTCAATAAAGTTAACTTTACAGGAGGCCTCAGTAGGCCAAGCCAAATTAAACTTTAAACCTACCTGCATTAAAAAGTGAAAAACGTAAAAAACTGAGTTTACACTATTGGTTCTTAACCGTCGTTATAATTTCTGACCGATAAAATCATGCATTTCCTTTAATTTACCGTCCCATATCTTAATTTTTAAATCCCTCAATAATTAATATTCCCGTCCATTCTTCTAAAACATTTAGCAACCAAATAGCGTTCTCACAAGAAACCACATGCAGTTTCAACATAACGGGTGTTTCGTTTAGATTTGCATACATTACCGTGCATTCATACAAACAACGAGGTGCACTTGTGACAATCAAAACAATGTAACACGAATAAAGTCAAAAGGAATCATTAACGCCTCGGTAGATGTCAACAATTTAAGATAATTAAGGGGTTTGTAATATTCTATTGTTTTTGAAAATTTACATAAGATACGTTTTGTAACGATTTTTCGACCCTTCAGTTGAGACAAAGGGGTCAATTTAAACGGAGGGTTACTTTAAACGAGAGATTTAAATAACTGTCGATCAAAATGGATGAAAAAATTGCTGGAAAATTTAGCTACATACAATGGTCGGTAATTTCTAGTTATGGAGTAAAATAGCCAACAAAACAAAGCCACTTAGTAACAATAAGTTAACAATGCAACAAGTATTACAATGCGTGGAAACCAAGGCTATGCTTATCGCCACTGGGTGTAGAGCAATATTAATCATGTTATATCGGTTTTAGATAGCTTTATGAACATTTAAAGTGGCTACATACTTGTTGAGTGACACATAATATACAAGACCGTAATTAGCACATTTTGGAGCTAGCAATTATTTTTAGAAGTTTAGACATTCGTTGCATTTTTAATTTTTTTTTTTTTTACAATGTAAGTTTGTTTTTGGGATTTTTTTTTTTGTACCAAATAATTTATTTTTATTTCTCTACTATAAACAAAACTTAATTAAAATATACAAGATAACACTAAATTATTTAAACTATGTACAAGTATCTATATGTATAATAATAATAAAAAAGGGGAAGAGCTCATAGGGCATCAAAATATAGTGTTAACTTGCATATTTTAATTAAAGTTTTGTTTATAGTAGAGAAATAAAAATTAATTATTTGGTACAAAAAAAAAATCCTAAAAACAAATTAAATAATTATTATTTTGTCGAGTGATGTTTTTATCATCATACTTCTGCCCTTATCCTTTGATTGAGGAGCTCGTGACTAAGTAATAACAGCCGCATGGGTCGATCGACCAGGTTAAGCTACGCTTGCCGGGGTTGGTCCGTGGATGGGTGACCATCTTTACATACCGAGACTCCTCCGTGCCTCGGAAAGCACGTTAAGCCGTTGGTCCCGGCTGTCATTCGTGGATCTTTGACAGTCGTTACGGGTCGTCAGAAGCCCGAAAGTCTGACAACCAGTCTTACCAAGGGGTATCGTATTACCCAGTTACTGGGTTGTGGAGGTCAGATAGGCAGTCGCTCCATGTAAAATACTGGTATTCAGCTGCATCCGGTTAGACTGGAAGCCGACCCCAACATAGTTGGGAAAAGGCTAGGCAGATGATGACTTCTGCCCTTATCCCAATATATTTGGGGTCGGCTCAACATGTCTTTTTCTTCCATACTTTTCTATTAGTCGTCGTCTCTCATCGCCACGTCTTCTTTCACACAGTCCATCCATCGTTTCTTTGGTCTTGTCCTATTCTTACAGCCATTCAAATTCAAAACTTTCCTCGCGACTTTTCCTCGTGTTTTTTTTTCAGGTAAGTACTTAGTTATAAATTTATTAAGAATTTCGAATTCCAAAAAATGCTCTATGTTGCACGGTGTATTCCTGAACAATATGGCACTTCCATTTTGATACGCTCCAGCAAAATAAAACAATACATACATAATCAAACAAAGACAAAATCAAGAGTCACCGAAGCGTAACTTGCAGTGGTTCACACGAATCAAAATCACCGAAAATCTCTCAACCCCGAATTGGGGGGAGGAACGTTTAATTAGAATAGGCAAATGAATACAAAATGTATGGGAAACGATTTGGCTCTCGATGACAGTGTTTTGTTTAATCAAATTGCCGGTTACTTTTAACTGTTCGTTAAATTTTGGGGGACTCGAGCCGTGACTTTTTTTGTCAATTGTGTGAAAATTGAATTGAGTTTTTTTTTTTAAATCTACTTCTGACATTATCAGATTTGTCCATCTTCAACTCATTAGGGCTTTTAAGAAAAACAATTATGACGAATGAAATAAACATCATTCTGTGAACTCCAACATGTGCTAAAAACATACATAACTCCTTAATTACTTGGCACCACAACAGACAACCAGACAATTCGTATATTATTCTGACATGAGAAACTATTAGAAAAGTTCACTGAAACTATCACCACAATTTTCCTTTAGGGAAATGCATGGTTTTCTCTAGTCTAGACAAAGAAACAAACAAAACGCTATTAGCATATAGTTCGCATGCTTACCGGCGCGTACGCACAGACATGATCCGTGTAAATCAGGGCTGCCATTCAGAATTATGTTTTGTGATGATTCTCACGTTTTTTTTTTTGGTTGAAATTATGTTTAGAAATTGATACTAGGGCATTTCTGTTGCATTTGTTTTATTCTGCAAAATTGCAAGATATTTGTGAACTCACTTGAAATTACTTTTCAAGCGAGTTCCCAAATATCTTGCAATTATGTTTCCTTCAAAACACAATAATACTCTCGTTTTCTAAAACATTTCTAAGCATTTTTCAGTTGAGAAATTTATTCTTTTAAATTACATTGGAAATTGGTAACTGAAATGTAAAGGTTGGTAAGTTCTTTCTTTATCTACGTCAATTAAGTAACTCAAGTAGCGTGCCAGTTTCACAAAAATTGCATATTAATCAGATGATAAGCAAATGTTCAGCCCTAGTTCTTAAACTGAGTTTACACAAGCATAACAACGCTACTTTGTGCAACTCAAACGTTCCGTTAACTGATAACCGATGCTTATTTACATTTTCATGTAACAAAAGTGAACGAGAGCCTATTAGATGCAGTGCATCTGTATCAATATTAGTGTTGTCAAATCGTTTAATCTTTATTTACTTTTAAACGTTTAAAGTTGTTATCAAAAATATTATGTACATCTTCCGAAAACCGTTATGTTGATGGTGTTTTTAAACTAAGATCAAAAAGCGCTACTGCTGAGCTTGAGGCCCTGGGTTGGATTCTCGGGCCGGGTAAAGATTTCCAACATTTGGAAATCCTCAGTAGCACCACGGAGTCTGAATTTCGTGCTCGGTTGCTGGCAATAGGCTCGCCCCCTATTACATGGGACTTAAACATAACTGGCGAAATCTGGGTGTAAGAAAGAAAGAAAGAAAAAGTATTTATTGTGTTTATGAGTGTTACACCCAAAAACACAATAGGTAAATACTTTTTCTTTCTTTTCCTGAAGGGACCTACCAGTACTGGTAGGAGTGGTAGGTACACCTCTGACAACCCTTCAGGAAAACAGGCGCGATGTTATGCTATATTATATTATACTAGCTGACCCGACAGACGTTGTTCTGTCAAAATTTAAATAAATCGAACAGCGGGAATACAAATGAATAACTGATTATAAAATTAATTTGAATTTGGAATTCTAAATAGAATGAAAGGTTCCCGACAGACGCGGTTGCCATGCCCAAATTTCATGTATGAGAAAATGAATTTTAATCATGTTTTTTTTTTTTGTCAATTTTCCAATGTTTTTAATAGTTTAAATTAAAATCGTTAAAGGTTAATCGGTCCCGCCGTTCTCGAGTTATAGGTGTTCGAACAAACCCGACTTTGTTTTTTAAATTAAGATTAGACTGTAGTTCAGACTTTCTGCACGTGGGGGTGTTTTCATAAACAATGCACATCTATAAATCCATAAGAACCATTTTTAAACTCATATTTTAAATCGGAATCCGAACAAAGCGGTCTCTAATTCTATACCCAAAGATTAGGACCAAGTTTCTATTGTATATTTTCAAGTCGAATTACAATATAAGACATGGTCTTTGTACATTGTTCGCTATTGTGCGAGGGTCCTCACAAAGGGCTGGTCTTTGACCCCTTGCCCCAATTACGTGCTCGACTCTTGCGCAAGTTGATAGTATTATCAGTTGATAGCGTAGTAAATAATGCGTACGGACCAGACTGAGTGTCTGCGTGAGTGTAGATTTCGCTAATTATCTACTGTTTGTAGTAATTGATTAGTTGGTTTATTTTACTATGAGAAAGTTGTTATTTTTGTTCAGCATGTTTGGTTTATTGAAATGTTTGTTTTTGGTCTTTTGATTTTGTAATGAAATGAAATGGTACTGTGAATAGGATATCGGAATCACTTTTACACTAGATATAAAAAAAAAGTTAGATGGAGTTAGGGTTACCATTCATCCGGAATGTCCGGATTTTTTTTTCGGACGTTAAAAAAAAAAGTTACGTTTAATGATTTCTGAAGAACGAAATGTTAAAAAGTAAAATGTCCGGACATTTTTTGCAAAGATCCGGCTTTTTGTGAGGACTTTTCCCATTTCGAAATGGTAACCCTACATGGAGTCGACATTTCTTATCTAGCCCCTGAGAAAAAATAGCGAAACAAACTAAGAGATCAGTGTCTTTTGTCCAGAACTCCAAACACAATCTTGATCAGATCATTTGAGAACCATGATTAGTGTCTGAAATGGTCTTTTGAGGAAAGAACCACACTGATTGAGTGGACCTGTCCAGTTAGTGCACGCATTTGTGCAATCGTGTAGCTCAACTGAGAACTTAAGGAACTCAACTTTTGGTCCGGTTTGTTGTCGGGGACAACATCCCCGACAACAATGTGTATAATTTTTAATTGATGCTTTGCTAATCGCAGATACATTATTTATTTCGTAAATACACATTCAATTCCACTATCTTGCATGGACATTCGATACTTGACCAACAATATAATCGATAATAGGCAATTCTAATTTTAGTTTTCATATCTTTACAAATATACGTAGGTTGGTAGATACAACAAAGCCTACATTAGTTGGAGGTTTGAGATACGTTCATTCTCATAAGAATACAATAATATAGTCTCACAGCTATGTAATCTAATAAGAACCAAGGGCGTATGTTATTTCCAAAGGTCATTTTCCACATGACCGTGAAGAATTTTGTTAGACAAAAGACGTATGTGTTACAAGACGTAACTAACTAAATAATAAAGCTGAAGAGTTTTGTTTCTTTGAACGCACTAATCTCTGGAACTGCCAGTCGGATTAGAAAAAATCTTTTTGCATTTGATAGCTCAATTCTTGAGGAAGGTTATTTAATATCACGCCACGACCTTTAGGAGCCGAGAAAAATGAAAAAAAGTCTGAAAGAACGCTAAGCGAAAACGGAGTAACAGTGCAGGCGGGCGCGGGCGATGCGATACGACGCGATGAGTCGGGGGCCGAGGAAGTTTTATAAAAATGTGGTTGTTATTTTAGTATACTATTTCTAATTTAATTTAATTTTAATTCCCTTTTTGGCAAATTCTTTTTTGTTGTTTGTAATTGTCAGGACAAGGTTTGTATGAAAGAAAATGTTTGAAAAATTGTACGCAAAAGTGAAGTTTTTGTGTATCTCACGACTTCCACGCGAAGTCGCGGGCAGAAGCTAGTAGGTATAATATTTACATCACATCTTTGTTGGTATATCGTAAGGAGCACGTGTTGTATACAGTATTCCTGTATACTTAGTCATAATTTTGACCTACCGCAAGGAATATCGGAATACTTAGAAAAACGTTATTCTCTTTCATTTGCTCTGTGATATTTGTCATAAAATGACGTTATACTTAGTCATAATTTTGACCTACCGCAAGGAATATCGGAATATTTAGAAAAACGTTATTCTCGTTCACTTGCTATCTGATATTTGTCATAAAATGACGTTATACTTAGTCATAATTTTGACCTACCGCAAGGAATATCGGAATATTTAGAAAAACGTTATTCTCGTTCATTTGCTCTCTGATATTTGTCATAAAATGACGTGTTTGCCCGCTTTGATAACAATGTCTTTGTCTTTTTGTTTATTAAAACAATTTATGAATCTGTTGTTTTTATTATCTGTGCATCACATAAACATATCATAACACCTGTATTACCCGAAGGGTAAATAAAGCAGAGGTGTACCTACGGGCTGCTACTGAGAAATTTCAGATGGAAGAACTGAATAACATTTTGCGCGACCTGGGAATCGAACCCAGCTCCTCACGCTAATGCGAGTAGATTATCCGAACTATTTGATAGAAACAACTCTATAATCATTTCCAAAAGCTAGGAGCCAATTATTTTCATATTAACCTTTTCTGTAGATCAAAAAAACATGTTACAGAAAAAGCTTAGTCATTGTAATTTTCGCGCCTTATTCCCAACCCTAATCTAGCCCAAAGCAATCCATCATTCTGCCTATTATAAACTCAATTAAATCTCATTTGCATAACCTTTGCCGGACTAGAGGCGCCCTATTTTCTCGTCTTAGAGATGTCACCACCTTTGTTCAGCGGTAACCTACTCCTATTCAAACAGGACAACTTAGCAACAAAGCAACGTTTGACCCTCAATGGATGAGAAAGGCATTATTTGTGTATTTTAAGCAATAAACAGTGCATTTTATGCGATTGTGAGCTGTTTTTTTATTTAAATTAGAATGGCTGAATGCACATTGTCCGTTGCGTGAGCTCGTGGACTGCAGTGCGCAGGTACCGTTGATGCATAATCATTAGAAATTATCGAGCCGAGCGAGAGTAAGTCAGCTCTCGACTATTGCATGGGAATTACGCGCCGATCGCGCTTGGCGGGAAAAGTGACGTTTGCTAGTGACAGGTGACGGATAACAATGACAGTTGCAACTTTTTAATTTATGATATCAATGAATAACTTCATAGTGCGTCTTGTTATTTTTGGCGAATAAAAATAGCGTTGCATTTTAATAACTCATTAATTTTCTTTTATGGTTTTTGACAAATAAAAGATTGGTCCATTTTTTAAGGCTCACAATGACGAACGTGTCGCGACGTTGGGAATCAGAATAAAAGGGCGAGTTTAATCCTCGAGTGATGCCTAATTCTTTTTAGGAACGCCTGAATGCATTGTGTCGTTTGTAAAGACGCGAGGCAAAAACGAGGACATAAAATTTGTTTAGAAGTTTTGTTGAATGACGACGTATTAGACGCACAGGTATGTATATTAAACAAGCTGGCAACGTCAGAGAAAAATAAACTTCTTTTGATATTCCATATGCATCACTTCAAAGTATGTAGCGTTACATACTAAACTAAACAATAACAAAACGCATCAAGATTCAGGATTAGACGCACACACTCACACGCATGCACACAAAAAAAGGATAACAAACAGTAATACAATTTCATTCCTTTTCTGTGCGTACGCGCATCCTATCTGTTGCACTCGCGCATGTCGTGCTATCCCGCTCGCTCACCCCGGTCGTTGACCTCACATCTCCGACGAGATTGCATCTAGTGGCCACACAGCTTCCCCCAGATAGACGCAGCACAATTTCTGGTCAATTAAAAGATAAATTTTTAATATGGCAACATTATTGGCCAGATTTACTAGCATTTGTATTGTTTAACAATGTTTTTGTTCTAAAGCCGCTTGCGAAACGTTAGATTAAGTTTGACCCACTTACTTGTACTGTATTTCAGATAAGAAAAAAATTCGACGCAATTTTTCCGGCGTCGCATGCGCGGTATTGGTACCCTGGAGCCGGTGAAGCGTGGCCAGATTGACCGTTGGCCCGGGCCAAACAAAATTTGAATCCCGACAAAAACTACAAGCCGTGTACATTATTTATGACATAGTACAAAATCTCCAACAAGACGAGCGTAGTTTTTTTGTATACCACTAAACCCGTGATGAAAAAACCAAAACAATTTTTTGTCGAATCCAAAATCGTTTTACGAGCGCCCTCGAATAGTAAGCAAACGGGACGGGGATACGGTCCATCTCTTTCCTTCTCTGGAGTGGAAAGAAACTGACACTTTGGTTAATAAGGCGCTAAACAGACAGAGCAACTTTGATCTCCGTATTGCGACAGCAGGCAGCTCGCAACATTACATATAAATAAATAAATAAACTGCGCAAACATAGCAACCATAGTTGCGAGTTTCGATGATCGGCAACCATCAGTTTCAAATTGATGCAACTAGCAACTGTCAAATATGTACTTGTTGTGTCAATTTGGCTGACGTTTAAAAGCTGTTGAAAATCGCGGCAACCGTAAACTGGGCGTTTTTGTTGCTGCAACTGGCAACCTTTAAAGAAAACTTAAAAAAAAAATTGATTCTTCAACTAAAGTTGCTCTGTCTGCGGAGAGCCTAAGTCTTTTGTAAGGTTTCTAAGAACACGTTGCGTTGGCGTGATCACTCCCCATCTAACAAGACACCTCGATAAAGACGGTCGTAATTGCGGTTCGCAGAAGTAAGACAAAGTAAGCGCAATTGACTTTTGATCGTTAATTGTCTGTGGACTGTACTAACGAAATGGAAAAGACAATAGAATCGGCTCCATTACTTAATTGCATCATTGATCTAAGCTGTTCGTTCAACAGAGGAGGTGATGGAAACTTAGTGCATTCGAGTGCGCAGAGTTTTGTGTAGTAATAGATTTATAATCATCATGGCAAATAATGTCTATTAGATTGTGTACAATGACTCCAAACGACATGCCGTAATAGACCTTGGTATTGCAAGACTGCATCACAAGACTCCGTCTGCATATAATGACTCTGCTATTCGATATTATTCTTGAATCATTCAATTTAAAATACATTACTGCAGCTATAAAAACAAATGAACAAACACTACACTTACTAAAAAACATTCGCCGCACGAAATTGGTCCATTTGCTTTCACTTGTTTATAATTGAATCATGCGCAAGTTTTTTTTAAAAAGCCGTTTTATGGAAGACAGTGTTGAGGAAGGTCGGATTCTGGACCAAATATTTTTTAAACTCGAACTCTTGAGTTCTTTTATTTCAAAAAACTCTTGAGTTCTTTTATTTCATAGAACAGAAAATAATGCCTAGAGGTAGAGTCATTTGGGTTCATTAGAACATTTTTTCGTGCTCCTGGGCATAATGTCTAAAAGATTACAAACATAATGGTAGTTCCTTACCACAAAGAGAAATTCTTATCATGTCATGGGATTTTTAAATGAGGTTAGTGGAACAAAAAATAATCATAAATGCCCTTCACAGTAATGGTAACCCACTTGTCTGGGAATACGATAGCCCTTGAACTCATTTATCAAGCTACTTTGGACATAAATAGAACTGGGATGATGGGAAAAAAATCCTTTAAAGTAGCTCTTCATCGACTTAAAGATTGGCACTTATAAACCTGAAGGGTCAAAAAAGTTCGTACAAACTTTTTTGAGGTGTGTATTGCCATTTAAGGCGACGATAACCGACTTTGAATGATGTTAAACTGAAGATCATGTCTAAACGAGCAGTGTTAATGATATGGAAAAAAAAATTATGTTAAATTATAGCATTTTTTTAATAACTTAATCTAAGAATATTTTAGATTATGTTTATATTACATAGTGTAATTAATTTGTAAAGTTATGTTTAACGCGGATAAAAAAAAACTGAGAATCACGCAAAAACTACCAAGCTTATTTTTATGAAATCTTCATAATTTTAAAGATAATTTAATTATTTATCTTTTAGTATACGTGTTTTTATTAAAATACTTTTTGTTTTATGTATAATAAATTAATAATCCGTCGAATTTAGGACAGCGCTCCTTGATGGGCGACTCCTATTACTGTCTGGACGTAAGACGCGTTGCTTGAGCTAAGCACAGAAGACGCAAGCTAACCACTCAAGGCCGTTAGCATATATCTGCGTCTTAAGAGGCCCGAAACTAATCGTATCGAAACACACTAGGAGCACACTTGACCTAAAAATTATGCTTTTCAAACAAGCCCTTTTTCTTTCACACACTCCTGTGTTTGGACAGCCGAAAGAAACAAGAACTCACTAAGTAGTCCCGTAGAAAAACGTGGTAAATATAATGTGGATATTAAACATAGGTTACACGTTAAATTGGTTGTGCTAACTGAGAAATACTTAGTAGCTATGCCTAAAAGAAAGATGTTGATCGACAAATAAAAAACGCTCTAAATGATCCATTTTTGACGGCGCTTGGGTAATGCCGCCTTGGAGAAAGATTTCTCAGGATACGTCTTGTCAGAAGAATTTTAGTTTGTTTTCTTCCCACTGTGTTAGACCAAAGCAAAGATATATTTCTATGGACCAAAGCATAATCTGCCTAGCCTTTACCTATGTTGGGGTCGGCTTCCAGTCTAACCGGATGCAGCTGAATACAAGGAGCGACTGCTATCTTACCTCCACAACCCAGTTACTGGGTAATATGATACCCATTGGTAAGACTGTTTGTCATCCGACCCGTAACAACTGTCAAAGATCCACGAATGACAGCCGGGACCAACGGCTTAACGTGCTTTCCGAGGCAGGAGGGGTCTTGGTATGTAAAGATGGTCACCCATCCACATACCAACTGCGGCAAGCATAACTTAACCCGATCGATCAAAGCATACGGAAGAAAAATCCTATCCCTACGTATCGTAAATGCCTCTGGATAAAACTGAATGAACTTTCTATACAAAATACAAGTTTTCTACGTCCTGAAATAAAATTATAGTGATAGCCTTGATTATATTATTGCCCGTCATTTATTCAAATTGATCAAATTACGTTGGAATCTACGTTCAATGAAAATTGTGGTGATATTAGACCGATTTGAAGAAATTATAGAGGGGTTGGGATTGAATTAGAGTATTGTGGTATACGTGGCTTTGCTATTACAATTTGTCTATAAAGTTAGAATGCAGCGAAGCATTTTTGTCGTAATGGTTCCAAATGTTCTAATTTGAGGTTTATTTCCCCATTTTATCCTTACTTACAACCTCAGTTTTTGGCCCTCCCGCGATGTCCCCCGCCTTAACTAATTTAAAAGCATCTTTCCATAATAATAAACCAATATACATACCAATCTGGAATAGTATCATTACCATAAATTCGAGACGCTTACCTGAAAAAAAAAATGTCCATTTAATAAAAACTTATAAATTGTGACCCTAACATAAATTATTGTAATGATAATAAAGGCAATTATTGTCTATGTTTTTATTTGAAACCTTGGCTTTTGAGCAATTATCCTTAGGACAGAATGACCGCTTATTAAAATAATAGTCCAGTGGTTGTAGAATGAACTGCACGCATTCAAGGCCCACAGATTTCTAATCCAGTTTGAAAGGCGCGTGGTGGGGACTGAATAGTTAAATTAAATGGCGTAATGTTTCCTAGAGTTGAACCAGTAATTTCTACTGTTTTATAAGCAAATAGAATTTGTTGCTGACTAAATAATTAGTTTTGATTCCAACAAGGAAAATGAGCTGCCGAGGTGGTGTGTGCATAAAAACTTTTTTACAAAAAAAAAAAAAACAACCGACTTCCAAAAACAACACTACAAAGTGAAAAATAACTTTAATTTCGGAAATCTGTGTCTGGTTAAATGTGTTTTCGTTTTTGCCACCGACTTCCGAAATTAAAGTTATTTTTCACCCCCCATACAAATTCTAATACCACTACCTGTAAAAGAAACTACAACATCATCCAAATAAAAAGTGAGGAAAAATACGTATTATTCAAGCTAACTCAAAAACTACCCAACCAAAATTAATACATTTTATAAGGGACCAACTTTGAGGTATACCCTCTCGAATAAAACATTTTTTTTTAAATCGGACGGCTCTAAAAAGTTATGCGTGGTCATACATAAAAAAAATAAAAATATATATGTCGAATTGAGAACCTCCTCCTTCTTTCTGTCGGTTAAAAAAGGCAGATTCGAGATGGTAAGTAAATAAATTCTAATCGAAAAACAAATGAATTGTGAATTCCAGTGAGTCAAGAATTTACAGAATAAAAACAAGCTGTTTTGATAGCTTTAGGTAAACTGAAAAAATCGTTCTAGATGATGCAATTCTCAGTGTCAATACAATTTTATTACATTGCACGTAGTTATTCATCCAGCTAAAGTACTCAGTATTCACGAGATCAATTTGTGGGGCAAAACAAAGGAGATTTTATGATGCATCGCTAGCCGCCTAGTAAGGACGCCGTAATAATTTAGGGTTCCGTAGTCTGTACCCATAGGATACCAGTCAACGGGATCCTATTACTAAGGCTCCGCTGACCATTCATCCGTCAAAATTTCTTGAAATTACAAAAATTACACAAATTAAAAAAAAAAATTAAAACAAAAACACAAAAATTACAAATTTTACAAAAATTAAAGTTAAAAATTAAGGAGGTTCCCATTGCAGAAACATGATTATTGGCGTTTCTTTTTAAATAAAGTTTAAAAAAAATGTAGTGTTAAATGTTGTACGGCGGTGGTGGTACGGATCCCTTGTGTGTGAGTCCGACTCGCACTTGGCCGCTTTTTTACAGTTTCGGCACGGGTTGTTTATTACAGCAAAAAGGCTGTTAAGCCGATGTCAGGACCGGGGCTAAAGATTAAGAAAAACATAATAATGTCTCTGGTTTTTAATGTGCGTCCTCATCTATCAAACGTCGAGTGTATAATGACTAGTTTTTGAATACGGTTTAAGGATATTTTTGTGTTTTTTGTTGGGTTAAAGATAGCTGGGTAAAATCTGGATTGCAGGCTGAGTATTTATCGAAAATAGACTTTATTTTGTAAAGCATTATATTATATTATATTATATTATAGCCTACACATTATTTCACAGTCTGACTGTGCGTTACAAAATTGCATGATATTCAAAAAATATTATAAAACAATCTTTCGCAGCGATAAAAATCTAATTGACATAAGATTATATAATTTGTATATCGCCGAGATTAGTAACACGCAAGAAATAAAACATATTTATTAGATGTTATGTAATTATTTTCAGGAAATCGTTAGTAGGTAATATTTTTAACATTTTCTCTAATTATTTCAGTGCACAAAATAAAATTCGTTATTTATTTTACTAGTGGAAATTTAAAGAAATTATTCTTCTCCACTTTTTGTCCGCGATTGTTAGTTAACTGTACCACTGTGCGGTAATTAGTTTCAATTCCGAATAGTCACCATGCCATCTGTCATATTATTGCGCGTCTAATGCTTCCGTAGTTAATAATGCGTTTTATTGTCTCCAGTAAAAGCACCTCTAGTAGCAAAATTACATAAGTGCAATACATTTTAATGGGAATTCCTTAAAAAGAAAAAGAAGAAGAAAAGAAAGAATAAGAGAGAGAAAAAGAGAGACTAATTTATTTATTTATTTATGTTAATACGGTTTGTGGACCAATTACATTAACACATACAGTAAACATAACATAATCATAAAAAAGGCAAAAAAAAAAAAGAAAAAAGAAGAAAAAAAAGAATTTATTGGTGTACTCGTAAAAAAATGTTTTGTATTTTTTGGTACCAACAGATTTTTAAGTAAGTAATAATATCTTCAATAAAAAATGAATTAGTCGGTTTATATTACTATTTTGTTCACTAGCACGCCTCAGCCGAACCTACATACTTAAAAATAGCAAATTTAATTTAGCGATAAATTAACATGGTGGACGATGGATAATAAATTACTAGCTGATTCCTAGGAACAGAATTAATTCAACTGAACGGTATACTGTTAGTCAAACTATCATTAACTCGTAGATAGTAACCAATTACTTATTCACAAGAGTTTAGTGTATAAACAAAAGAATACAGCACACTGAAAACGCAATGTACTCGTGTAAATTATCTCAGTTTTTTTTTTAGGATAATTAAAATTTTTATCGCCTCGTTGGTCTAGCGGTAGAATGAGGTCTTGGGTTCGATTTCCAGGTTGGGTAAAGTGTTATTGGGTTTATCCATCAGAATTTTTTCAGCAGCCTTTTTTTTTTTTTTCATCAAATGACTTCTCCCGCTCTGGGCAGAGCGGGAGGGCGTGTCAGACTTTTACTGACTAAAACCCACCCATGTTCCTTCAGCTGCCCGTGCCAGGGCCACGGTATCTCTTTCGAACTACCCGCGACCCCGGCGGCCCCGCGACCCCGAGTCTGGATTTGTGCCCGGTTGATGGCAAATGGGACTTAAACCTCATAAAATGTGGGTGTATTAAGGTCATCAACTTATCTGTCTAACTCTTCGGGGATTACAGCCGCGATGTTACATGTTGTGGTTATTACGTTGGCACGTCTGGCACCGTCGTAACGGGTTCAATAGTTACTCAATGACACGAGCCAAAATAAATCGTGAAAAAAATCTGTTGGTACCAAAAAACACAAAACATTTTTTTACGGGTTACAACACCAATAAATTCTTTTAACACCTCGTTCCGTTATCGTTTTAAATAGACGTGAGTTATTTTTGTCATCTAAATAAAATGAGAGCATTTATTTTGTCTCCACTAGAGCGACGCAATGACCACTGTGTATATTTTGGTATACGGCAATTTTGCGCGAAATTATCGAAGAAAATTGCGGTGCCGTATTTTTTCACGGCGAATTTACGCAGAGGTTGAATAACCTTTTCTGGCCGCGTCCTCAAAAGCTTGGTATTATTTCTATCTCCTTCACACTTACTACGCTTAAGTGCGACGAACTCTGTTTGTTTGTAAACTCATCTATTGTACACATTTCCGTAAAGTCTATGATGATTTAGCGTTACGTAGATCATCAGTTCAAGACTCTCTGGTTTCTATTTTTTAAATGTTAAACATATATTTTTTAACTCTCATGGAATTTGGATTCAATTAAAATTAATATTTATACTGCTTAATAACATAAATAAGTACCTACCTTTGTATTTGGTTATTAATAATTTAAATGTAATATTCATACTTAATGAAAATCATAAAACTTAAAATATAAACTGTTTCCGAGTCACGAAAATTCGTGAGAATTATTGCATAAAAACGGTAGTTATTACATTTATGAATATTTACACACATTATTGCAACAATATTCCCCCGCATATCGAAAAGTAGCGCTATTTGATATCGTTATCGGAATCCGACAAATAGCACGTGCGTTTGAGTGGTATGTTCACAGCGGAATAAATTGAAAAAAAAAACCACATAGGTAGTATTAGATACCGGAGTAATTACATATAAGCCAAATTAAATGATAATTATTGTGAACTGTTGCAATACGCGTATACTATGAAAAACGCAGTTCATTCAACTCACGCCTACAGTTTTAGAGGGTGTAAGTAGCGTTCCAAATTCTTTTCAGAGTTTCCGGTCTCGTAGAGCTGTGCTCGAGAAGTCGAGACTTGCGCATATTTTGATAACTAACTTCTATATTTTTAACCAATGAAAAAAAAGGAGGGGGTTCTCAAGTCGACACGTATTTTTTTTAAATTATGTATGACCACGCATAACTTTTTACAGAATCGTCCGATTTCAAATATTCTTGTTTTATCCGGGAGGGTATACGTCAAAGTTGGTCCCATGTAAAATTTATTAACTTTGCTTGGGTAGTTTTAGAGCTAGCGTCAATAATACGTATTTTTATCCCACTTTTTATGTGGATGATGTTCTAATTTCTTTTGGAGGTGGAGTGGGAGTGGTATTCGAATTTGTGTGGGGTACTACCACAACTTAAAAGTGAAAAATAAAAACTTTTTTACAAAAGAAAAAAACAACCAATTTCCAAGAAAAACACTAAAAAGTAAAAAATACATAACTTTAATTTCGGAAGTCGGTAGCAAAAAACGAAAATACAAAACCAAAGACTCCGACTTCCGAAATTAAAGTTAGTTTTCACTTTTTTTCTTGGAAGTCGGTAGTTTTTTTTGTCTATGATTATGATACGATGATTTTTTATGTGTCTGAATTCGTAAGTAATGGCTGTTGGCATCAAGCAATAAATAAACGATAATTTATTATGTAAATAAATCGTTTGTTTACCAAATTCTGCTATAACAAATACATTCAAAAGAATAATGACCGTCTTCTTTTTTGTGCAACACAATTGCTGTAATTTATTTAAAACGACACAACAAGACAATTGAACAAGCGTCAAATTAAATCGTAACAAATTGTTGATCAAAACAAAACAGTTTTGTTTGTTGACAGAGTGCATACGCGCACCACTATTTGAATTTAGAATGAGGCTTCGCGAATGGAGTTGCTGTCACAGTACCGTTAATTTGAGCTACTGCGGTCGTGACTTCGTGAGCTTTAGGCAGTGGACACACAATGCGTTTGTACGCAATCTGTAGAAATGTCATGTACTCGAGTTTCATAACGAAACTGTTTACATAAAGAATTTATTTTCGGCGTGGTGTTGGTGTTATATTATTGTCGATATCAATCGGCTTTGTTTGTTAACTTTCTCTCAATTGTTTATTCATTAGACGGAAATGAATGTACGAATTATGAATGCCATGAATGGCCATGGTTACTCAGTGGAGTTGGAATCTCTGCGGTTATTTATATCTTTGTAAGCTTTTTATCAGAGAAAGTTGCGTTTTAATTAAATACGATTGTAATGTTTATTCCTTGATTATCCATGTTAGCTTTTATTTTGACGCCACATAAAAATAAATTGATGGAAATTTGGAAACTTTTTTTGCAATTTCAAATTAAAATCGCCTAGTGAAACTAAGGCTTTGTCTAAGCAAGTTCAGTAGTCACTTAATACCTATTCAACACACCGAAATGTGTTCGTAAGTACTATGACGTGTATGTGTGCGTATTGTTGTGGTACGTTCAATAACACCGTAGCGTCGGGTCAACGACCTCAAAATGCGCCGGCGCCGCTTCAGACACGGGGATGCGGAAAGTTGACTTTTCGCGAATATAAGACAGGCCACAGCCTTTTGTTTGCATTATTTAACCAAAAAAACATATGTTTAATTACGATGCTGTCAATGCCCCCAATTTAGACGCGATAGGTAACAATAGCTAGCTCTATTATGGTGAAATTTTATTTGTTTTTGCTAGCTCCTGTGTTTGATGATATTGTGTGCAAATTAATTGTACCTACAGTGTCTGGTAGGACATTGTTTATTTATGTTATGTTAAGTCACTTATGTGCCGTTTTTATTTGACAAGGGACTCGGATATAAGATTATGGAAACGAGTTTGCCAAAGCTTACAGTTATTTATTTTATGCAGCTTTTTTTGACACGATAATTTATGATTGGCTAATGAAAATCAATGGGTTTATCGACACTGTAATAAATTAACGACCCTTGGCCCTTGTAAGACCTTCACAAAAAGACAGAACCAATCAACCATGAAAAATCAACAACAAGTATTGAAAGAAATCGATAAGTGTTTAGAAATCTCGAGTGCTACAAGCACTGCTTCATTTGTCATGGTCAATGGTAGCACCGTTATTAATGTTGTAAGGTCGAGCCGAGAACCCTTTAAGGCCCCTCTAACGGCACCTTGCTTTGACTCGCGTAATCTAGTTTGTAAGTACGTATGTACTTAGTGTGCGACTTTTTTGTCGCATAGTGTGATTTGAGCCTGTTTTTTTTACGGCGACTTTGGAGTTCGGAATAGGGTCAAAGAACTCTTTTTATGATCTGTGTGTATACAAGAGGTTTTGTTGTATATTTGAGGTAGGTTTCCTAATAACCTTCGTGGGAGAAGGCTAATGAGAGTTCTCCTAGAAAAGACTCGAGGACATAAAGTCATGACCAAAAAAAAATTTTTTAATGATGCCGTGTTGGGTATCAAATGATAGGGCTTAATTAGCACATTTCAAAAATATATATTATTGTTAGCTATTGCTCGCGGCTTTGCTTGCATGCACTCGATAATTGTTATAATTTCTAAAATCACGCCTCAGATGTCAGCCACACATATTTTCTCTCCAAACCTACCCAAAATACATATTCTATTAGGTAATTATTCTTCTTTAAAAATGTAAAGTGGCTCTGCAAATACTTTATCACGGAATTATAAACCCCAAAATAATTAAAATAAAAAGTAAGTTTAAAAACTAAAAACCCGAATACTGAAAAATCACGCTCTAAAAAGTATGAAACAAGAAAATATTCTCATCTGAAATTAGAAAAAGACAGACAAATTAAAAATCCGGAGTCACACGTAATCTGTTCGATTTATTAACATGACGTGTGACTCCGGATTTTTAATTTGTCTGTCTTTTTCTAATTTCAGATGAGAATATTTTCTTGTTTCATACTTTTTAGAGCGTGATTTTTCAGTATTCGGGTTTTATTTACACTTTCTGTAAAGTAAGGTACTAGTATTCGTGAATTCGTGACAGTAGGTGAACAATGAATGTCGTGGTGAATCTAAACGAGGCTTAATAATCGCTAATCGTACTTGCAATTATGCTAAGGAGATATTTGCATTGTATATTAATCAATGGAAGCTCTTGGTGTAATCAGCCAGTGATTACTAGTTTTATTGCGAACATCATTGTATTAATTTATGATTTAGATTCAATTATCCTATTTCTACTGTTACAAGCTTTTATTTAGTTTTCCCTGCCACTGTGTCTGTCTATAATCTAATCTTGCAAGTGTAAATTTTTTACCCACTTCCCGGTTTTCGATTGAGCTGAAATTTTTAATGCTGAAGTAAATCGGATGATAATGCAATATATTATGACATGGAGCTGATCTGATGATGAAGCCGGAAGGTAGCCATGGGAGTTCTGTAATAAAACGACGCAATCATCGAGTTTGGGCTCGTTTGATTCGTCTTGACAAGGACTCTGGTCCCAGATTAATAAAAGCTTGTTTATTTTTTTTTAAATTTTAAACAGTGCACTTGTCTTGTTTTTAATTTCTCAATAGCAGCCCGGAGTCTGAAATTGTGCCCGATTGATGGCAATATGCTCGCCTCTATTACGTGGGACTGTAAGTGTACTACTGCCCAAGCCTTCGGAGAAGCAAGGCGTGATGTTATGTTGTTTAGTTTATTTCGAAATCAGCATTAAGGCTCCTACAAACAGGCGCGACAAGCGATATAATCGCGCGTGACACAAAGGCACTGGTTGTCGCGAGACGAGCGGTGTCTGTTTGTAGGAGCCTTTACTCACAAGATCGTGATTTAATATTTGAAAGCCGTAATTTAATAGTTAGGTACCCAACAATAGAATTTCTCAGTTTGATTTGAAGCCGTCATCAGGATTTCAACGGTCAACGTATGGCAACATTGTATGTCAATCATATTTCCTTTATGCAGTCCAATCATATGATCATATCGCCTAATTATCATAAATATTCATTTTTATTACGAAGTACGGTTCACACACAATTAGCTACATTATTCCATTCGATTCACGCTCGCCATCAAAATACAAACAAATTTAAAATTCAAATTGTAATTCTATATCAGTAATATTCTTGTCTTTGACAATAGCGTGAAATATGAAATTCTTATTTCAACAATATGCTATATTATCATTGTAGTGGCTCCCGAGATGAAGATTTTTTTGGGGTTCCCTAGCCATGGGTGTCAACGGGACCCTTATACTAAGACTTCGCTGTTCGTCCGTCTGTCATAGGACTATAGCTTTTGAACCGTAATAGGTACACTTGGAATTTCATATCATAGTGTATTAAAATGAAATAAAGTAAAAAATTTAAGGGATTCCCATACAAGAAAAAATATGTAGTGTTAAATATGAACCAAAGGAGCTCGTGGCTAAGTAATAATAGCCGCACGGTTCGATCCATCAGTTTCAGCTACACGCTTGCCGGAGTTGGTCCGTGGATGGGTGACCATCTTTACATATCGAGACTCCTCCGTGCCTCGGTTGGTCCCGGTTGACATTCGTGGATCTTTGACAGTCGTTACGGGTCGTCAGAAGCCCGAAAGTCTGACAACCAGTCTTAACAAGGGGTATCGTATTACCCGGTTACTGGGTTGTGGAGGTCAAATAGGCAGTCGTTCCATGTAAAATACTGGTATTCAGCTGCATCCGGTTAGACTGGAAGCCGACCCCAACATAGTTGGGAAAAGGCTAGGCTGATTTGATTGGTACGGAACCCTTAGTGTGAGAGTCCGACTCGCACTTGACCGCTTCTTAATGTATTCTTTAGGATTTGGAGATATTTCTTAAGAAATGGTTCGTTATCAATCAAGTCTCAGAGGTATTTTAAAAAAAAATGTGTCACGGACACGGACAGCTCAAAGAGTAGCTAAGTGACCTTTGTAAGGATTTTAAGGCCATGTTTACATAACTTTAAAATTATGTTTAAGTATTATTTTCGTTTACATAACAAAAACACGGAATTTATTATCGTATTGTTTCCCGTGTTTTTGAACTTAACCGTTTTCCGCTTTATTATTTATTCATTAACGTACTTATTTTTGTTTGTAATTGCGCAGTAACCAATACCTATTCTTGTGTCAACACAGACATTGAACTGATTACCTACATAACGTTTTTTTTTTTTAAGTAAAACGACCTCGATCTCAGACATTTATCATCAAAAGGTGTGAACACTCGCAAATCATTACTATTAATAATTATTAATTCATTCCAGCACCTAATTTTGTTTGTGTGACCCATTTGTAATTGCGCAGCTGTAAGCAATATTGTTTTGTCAACACAAGTATTCAAATGATGATTAGGTACAGTCAGCAACAAAAGTAGATTAACACTTGCAGTTTTTTTTATCTTAATTATTAAGCGAAATATTTAATTCAAATCGGAACAGAAGTACTTAAAATTTTAAGAACATTAACTTTTAACAGTTAAAAGAAAAAATGATGTCAAAAAGTAGCAGTGTTAACCGACTTCTGTTGCTGTCTGTACCAGGGTCAAATTAAATTAGCTAACGAAACTCCGCAGACCTGATGGATACCGATGTCTACCATCATTATCTTATAAAAAATGTTTAAAAAAAAAAAAAAATGACCTCTATCTCAAAAAGGTGTGAACACTCGAAAACCATTACTATTTATTCAGAACTACTCTCGAAGAAATAATTATGATGAATTAACATTTCAATTTAAAATTAACATAGATTCTTTTCATGCGTCATCCATCACTCCAGGGGAATCTGATGGATGTCCTCATAAGGAACATTTGTGACACTTGAATTGTTAAATAGAATAAAATCTTGAGTTGTGAATAGAATTAATGGAATCGAATTGTGTATGGAGTTGAAAGTTCACACGTGTTCCTTTACCTTTGGTGTCAACAGAGGGGGTTATTTTGACCCTAACTTGAAATTCCCGAGCTCTGGGATTTCGACCAGAAAAAACCCTCCTACGCTTAGTGAAACCGTTTCCTATTCATAGACATGTCTCCTTAAGTTCTTATACAAATAGTAAGTAGTAAGCATTTAGAAAATTCAAGAGCTTGTCGATATTGAAGAGCAGTTTGTTTGGTTTGTTCGGAATTAGTCGTGTGGGCTCGGCCTAGGGATGGCAGTGCATCTCATTTGCTTGTGTTTGTATAACAAATATGACGGAGAAATTGTTAACGTACTCTATAATGAGGTCGATAACCTCGATGAGTCACGTCTATGACAGGCCTAATTTCAAAAAATCATTATGCAATAACAATAGACGAATTTTGTATATAAACTTGCATTTTTAATTAAAATATCTCTTTCTGATTTTCCGTTGGAATTTATTACGTGTCAATGTTAACCCCGATACTTTAAATCTTCATTATTAAAGAGATCACGCCTCGCAACAATACTTCCCCTTCAAAAAACATTAAATTGTAAGACGAATGGAGCTGTCTAATCCAACCACTTTTCGAGTGTCCTTTAGAAATAGGTGAAAATAAATGTGTTGATGTCCGTTGATTTACTTCCCCTGGGTCATTGTCATCAAGGCGTGATTCCCCTGGAGATATACTTCGACAATCGACCATCTTTGATTTGCATAATGTGATTTGTTACCACCTGGACAACATCAAAGATAGGTGTTCTGATTTTGAATTTGTTTTGATTGTGATCTGTACAAGGTTCATAGCCTCATAGGTGTAGTGACAATTCTATTTTTGAACTGTGTGTGCCAGTATTTTTTCTTACATCCATAGTTTCTTTACATTACACAAGTTTGTATGATGCTTCTGCAATGTAATGAAACTCTTTGTCCTCCTTATTTGACGTTCTAGACGAGTCTATTATTTTAAGTTTTATTTATAATTATAAGATTAAGTAATAATCATTTTATTATCAGGCAACTGAGGCCCATAGATAAAATACACAACATTATCTTCAACAATAATAAACTAATAGGTACATTTATATATTTTTGCCGCGAATCACACGTAATATAGCCCTCGAAGTCATTGTTCTAATAAAATAGGACCTTATCCTATAATCTACGCCCAGATTCCATAATGTCAAGGCAAAGTTCCCATAGAATTTCCCACATAAACAAAGTTATGATGCCGGCTCGTCTAGCCGTGTGTATGAATGTTATCGAATTGGTCCAAGGCCACATCGCTTATCTGCCCACTTGTGCCGTATAATGTTTCCTGATTTGATACTTTGATAACATACTAATTTCATAATTCAGTACGGGAATTAGTAGGAATGCGGAGAGATTAAAATCGTTACAGTATCTAATAGGCTTGATCTTGACTGACTTCATGCAAACATTATATGTAGTTAGCTAGCTTGCTCTACGACAGAACTATTTAAAATAATTGAATTGTATGAAATCATGTTTATTTTTAATACTAAGTAGGTAACTCTCAATTGCTACTCCCCTATCTCATAAGAAAAAATTCTATCTTACTCCCCTTAATTTCAAACACGATCTATGCTCAATCCTCATCAGTCATCTGTTATACTACAACACCATTCATAAATAGAATATAATTTAAAAAAAGAACAACCTAAAACAAAAGAAAGTGACACTTGTTTATGGGAGAATAGTTCAGTCGACGTCATTAGGACATCCCTTAATGTGTTTCACTCATGTTTTCGTCCTTGGATAGTTGCTTTCCCACGGACGGTCGGTTACTATACTTCCGTAAGTTGCATGTACTCACAAGTGTCCTTAAGTTTACTCAACGTGTTACTTACTTAACTGGCTACGAGTATATTTGTATAGTCAATAGTAGGGAACGTGCAGTTGTCGGTTACGCTATCTATGGTAACGCGATAGTTATGGAAAACCGTTTTAAAATATCTTAATTTTGTGTGACTGAAATGTTTTCTTAATTAGTTCACTATTGAACCGTAACATATGGGCTTAGAGGTAACAAAAGCCGTTACATTTAATCAAAATATGCTTTGGTAACCCTGCAGCTGTTATCTGCGCGGGCGCACAGTGCGGAACATTACTGTTTTTATTTAAATTCGGACACAAAACAACGACCTTTTAAGTGTCCAAAACAAAAGAAGACTTTAAATAAAATAAAACATAAAAGAGTTCACATTCAAAAATTCGAAATACGAATATGTTCGTGTTCGCGACTTTTTAAATAAAAAGGTCACGAGTATTTTTATTCGCGTTGCATTATTTTCCCGAGACAGCTGTCAGACGTAAAAAAAAATAAGATTCGAACATTCCTAAATTGAAATTGACGCGTTCCATTTAAAACAATAATGAAACGTGGCACTAAATTGAAAATAATGAAATCAATTGAGAAACTTGGTTCAATAGTAAAATTGCAATTTGTTACACTTCTTTTTCATGGAATTGTTTTGAACTAAATGATGATTAATCAAATTAATCTGCCTATCCTTTTCCCAACTATGATGGGGTCGGCTTACAGTCTAACCGGACGCAGCTGCATCCCAACATTTTACATGGAGTGACTGCCTATCTGACCTCTTAAATGATGATTAATATACTCAAAAAATGTACACAAATATACCTAGGTTTTACAGGATTTAACTAGGCTGAATTATCATTAGAGGCCAACAAACAGGCGCGGAACAATGGCACCGCGAGTCGCGCGCGATTCGCGCCTGTTTGTAGGGGCCCTTAGGCCATGAAGGGACTAACATAAAAAATAGCTCACAGTACACGCTAAGGTCATATTCACACGGGGTTAAAAAGCCGTAATTATTTATTGATCCGGTGCAAAATAGAAACTCGTGTGATGAAAAAAATCCCCCTTCATTTGTTTTAACGGATATGTATTCCTGTGCATCTGTGAGGGGTAAGTCCGGTCACATGCATTGCTTGAAATTAATTAATAAAGACTAGTGATAGATAAAATAATAATATAGGAAAGGAATGTCAGAAATATCAACGTTATTAATAAAGTGTTTCACCTTGACAATCGAAAGTAAAACAAATCTGTCATAAAAATAATGTAAAAAAGAAAAGAATTCAAAGCGATTCACATACACAATAATACTTAAATGTTTTATATTAATGTCAAGAAATGTATTATTAAAGAAAGGACGATTGTTCTTAACAATTAGAAATAACAATGAGAACATAATTATGAATGATGAATTGATTAAAGATATCCTACTTTTCAACATTATAAATGTGAAAGTTTGTTCGTTTGTTACTCAATCACGCAAAAACGGCTGAACGGATTCGGTACACAGACAGGCATAAGCTAGTTTTACTAAAGTCACGGACTTATGGAACTGCTATTACACCGTAACGGTAGCCATCGATTTGTTTTAACATTTCTATGGGAAAACGTTTAACAAGGGTGATATATCGATAGTATCAATTATCTACCCTGCAGTATTGGTGCCCTTCCCGATAACGACTAACAAGCTCATGGGAACCAAGGTTGACTGACCGTTAGAGCTTTAAGGACTCGATCAGGTCTGTTTTCACTTCAGTTTAATTGACTATAATAAATAAATTATTTATTGAGACTAATAAGTTTGTTACAAATAAAAATTCAAAGATAACTAGCAGGCTATTATGAAACAATACATCATGAGCATCTGCAGCCGACCTAGGAGTAAACCTGTATCTCGGCATACAGCGCCAATCCTCTCAGATATTTATAAAAATAAAAGTTAAGCCAACAAGTACAATTTTGTTTCAAACCTAATGGTCTTAGGGACTAATTTAATACAATAAAAATAAAAACAAAACTAACAAGGAACAAAAACAATGTGTTGGAGAGTGTAGGCATGTGAGTAAAGTTTTTGTAAGTGTAGGTGTGTGGATGTGTGGGTGCTTAGATGTGTGAGTGGATGAATGAATGGATGTATGGGAGTTTGGAAGTGTAAGAATGACTTAGATATATATAATATCTTAGTAATAGTCATTAGAACTGCCTCGTAGGTCGAAAGCTCTACTGCTGACTCTGAGCACGAGGGTCCTGGATTCGATTGCCCGGTGGAAAAATGTTTTTATGTTTCTCCATCTGGAATTTCTCAGTAGCAGTCCGAAGTCTGGATTTGTGCCCGGTTGATGGCAATAGGCTCGCCCCCTATTGCATGGGACTTAACCATAACTGGCGAAATGTAGGTGCACCTCTGCTTAACCCTTTGGGGTACACGGGCGTGATGTTATGTCAGTCATTAGAAGCTGAACGTCAAACATGTCTCAGTGGCAATGGGCCGGCCATATTAGCCGTAAACTAATGACCGTTGGGGTAGATGACGTGTTTTTGAGTGGAGATCGCGAATCGGCAAACGTAAGGTAGGACGCCCTCAGGCTAGGTGGAGCGATGATCTTCGCAGGGTGGCTTAGCAGCTGGATGAGACGTGCAAATGGAGAGGCCTATGTCCAGCGATGCTGATAAAACATGCCTTTCCGGCGAAATAACGGTTGCAACACAAGCAAGCCTATCTAAAAAGTATTTCGTTACATCACAATAGAGAATGACAGTCTCATTGCATAACCCATTGCAAACTTGCAAGTTGTTGCAAGATAAGACACTGGTTTCACATGTTCAACAAAACATTCTGCGCCATGCAGACGTATAAAGTAATGTGTCTTGTTTGTAAATTTAACTAATAATAGTTAGAAAGAAAAAGTATTTATTGAGACTCGCCCAGGAACATCACAAATCTTCTGACGCGCCAATTGCGCCCAGTGTGTGTGTAAGCAAAATCCTTTAACAACCTTTACATAATAGGCATATAAGCTTATACATATATTATATATATATAAACGTAAAAAAACATCATCCGATGGGAAAAAAATCATCATCAGTAGTTGTGAACCTATGGGATTCACAACTAACACCCCCCCCCCCCCCCCCCTGGGGTTTTGGGTTCATACATAAGTTCCTCTGAAGGGTTAAGCTAAACACACCCTTGTAAAACAAAAACAAAAGCAAAATGTGAATAATAAAAACAGAAAGTCCCATACGAGGTCAAAGATAAACACATCTAAAGATACTTTTCTTCAGCATAGAGAAGTTACTCTAAGGCTGTGACGATGGAAACCTCGGAAAACAGCCAGTTTCACACAATATCTTCACACGGTTATTATTAAAGTTTTTTTTATCTGTGGAAAGGAAAAGTGTAATACAACTTTCACTTAAGGAACAGGAATGATTCGTACATTTTACGGTCAAGCGAGATTCCCATGGAGGAATCCTCAAGGGCCGTCGAGCGGAACAGGGCAGATTTATCAGCTGTTTTTATGTGGCAACCATTTTTTAATCACGTAATTGCCAAGGGGTGGTAATGAACAACGTGAGAAGGTGATTTTTCGTTAAAGGAATGACACCGTTTTGTTGCAATTAAACATGTTTTTTTGGGAATTGTGAAGTTTCTAGAAAATAATTGAGTGGGTTAATTTGACTATTTTACATTATTTTAGTTATTTTGCGTAGATGTGACGCATATTTTCCCCTTTTAAACTTGCTTTTTACATTGTTTATTTTATTTTGTTGTCCTTTGCGTCATGTTTACCGCAAATAAACGTATTTTCTTTCTTTCTTTTACATTATTTCTGTTCAAATTTAGATAAATAAATACGCTACCGATTTGGGGCAACCTGTAATGCTAGTTGTGTTGGGAATAATAATTACTTAAATAAATAAGGAGTGGTATGTATATTAAGCGGATAAAACTGTGTGCAATAAGTTATTTATATACCATTTATAGGGTAAATACGAAATAAATGGAGGACAGACACATCAGTTTATATGAAACTCCTGATTTACGGAAAATAATCGCAACAATTATATGCGGTTTGAACAAAAGGACATCAC
Source organism: Cosmia pyralina (assembly GCA_946251885.1). Classification (NCBI taxonomy): domain Eukaryota; kingdom Metazoa; phylum Arthropoda; class Insecta; order Lepidoptera; family Noctuidae; genus Cosmia; species Cosmia pyralina. The sequence continues at coordinate 13,408,797 of OX276342.1, read as the reverse complement.
TGGAATTAAATGCAGCAATAGGTACCTAAACAGCATGATATATTGTAATATATTATTATTTTCCTTCTATGTCAGCTCGATTATAACTGGTAAGTAATAAAGCGAATTTTTACTTGATTTAGAGCTAATATTTTACAAATTAAAAAACTTTTTTACAAAAAAATACAACCGACTTCCAAAAACAACTACAAAGTGAAAAATAACTTTAATTTTGAAAGTCGGTGTCTAGTTAAATGTATTTTCGTTTTTTGCCACCGACTTCCGAAATTAAAGTTACTTTTCACTTTGTAGTTGTTTTTGGAAGTCGGTTGTATTTTTTTTGTAAAAAAGTTTTTATTTTTCACTTTTTAGTTGTGGAACCTACCCCACACAAATTCTAATACCACTACCTGCAAGACAAACTTGAACATCATCCATATAAAAGTGAGGAAAAAATACGTATTATTGAAGCTAACTCAAAAACTACCGAAGCAAAGTTAATCAATTTTATATGGGACCAACTGTGATGTATACCCTCTCGAATAAAACAAAAACAATCCAAATCGGTCCAGCCATATTCGAGTAATCGGGGAACATACATAAAAAAAAAAAAATAAAAAAAAAAAGGTTCCGACGAATTGATAACCTCCTCCTTTTTGAAGTCGGTTAAAAATAAACGGTTTTAATATAAAAATCTTATCACGCGCGTATTTTTTGCACATGCAATAAATCTTATCATAATGAGATGAGTCGACATCACAAGTGTTGCATGTGTAAAAATTTTACGTTTTCGACTGTAACAAAAAAATGGCAGTTAGCTGGCGAATTGTGATGCTATCGTGCCTCACTGCAATTAGAAAGTATGCCGAGAAGTTATTTCGTTTAACTGTACTTTTTTTTCGCTTGAAGACCTTTCACAGTCACTTGAGACGTTTGAAAATTTTCATGTCGCTGTATTCATTTTTCTAGAGTAGTCTAGAGAATAAGTAGACGTAAGTACAGTTCAGTTATTCAGTGTCTATAGCTATACATAGCTGAAGAGTCTAGTTTGTTTATGGTTTGAACACGCTAATCTCTGGAACTGCCAGTCAGATTTGAAAAATTCTTTGTGCAGTTGATAGCCCAATTCTTGAGGAAGGAATTCTTAACATCACGGTACGGCGGGTGAAAATGCGGGGCACAGCTAGTTTCTAATAAGAATTAAATGTGAAGACAGTGATGAATTTGAATTTTTGTTTAGAAGAAACAACGGTACTATTTTTTTTTTGAACCAAATCGCTACGTTCACTTCAGACAATGTACATTTAATAGCCAGTAGGCGTAAAACTGCCATTATAACGGAACCAAGCCAAATTAAGGCTGACACAAAAAAAAACAATTCATAACTACCAAAAATAGCTTCGGAACTAATTAAGATTGTAACAGTAAATAGAAAACCACACTACTAGATGTCAGAATCATAGTGTTTTCTGTCCTTGATCCAAATTCTTTAATTATTTATTAGCCTTGCGCGTACAGGAATGACTGAGGACCAGACATATTGCTTGAATGAGGCCAAACAAAAAAAGTTGAATAGATTTAATTGACGGAGACAGGTACCTATTATAATTTAATTGCGAGATTGTAAAACCAGTTAACCCGGGGTGGTCAGAGCAAAAAATCTGAGGTCGTGACCGTCAGACCTGGTTTTCTGGATGACTGACACCAACAGAAAAAAAAAACCTGTGAAAAGTCGTTTTTTTATCTCCTGTGCAGAACAGTCGTTACGCGCATTGAACCATATCTTACATGGCGTTTCCTTAGGGTCGGTGCGCACGCGCAACGTGAGAACTATAACGTACTCCTGCGCATTAGTCTCGTGTCGCTGACTTGACCAATTACATTTCTGCATTAACAAGTGCAAGGAATGGGCGCGACCCACTGGTATGGTCAAGTGTACAAGTTTATTTAATTGCAGACCAGAGGTGATTAACTATAATATGTTGCCACATTAATAAAGTCTTGGAGTGTTCAGCCGTCGTTGTACATTTTTTCTTTTTTTAATATGTATAGGATTGATGAAATACCATTTTGAGCGGTATTTAATCTGCAGTTATCATGCCACACCGGAGAACAGCATTTTATCGCGTGATCGAATACTGCATGTCCTCAATTAAACGACTGCTCCCGATAAATGTAATAACGATCTCCCTAACATATGTTAATTGGTAACAACGCTACTCAATTTACAAAAACAAAATTGCATGCAGTAACTTTATCCCGTAACGATCTCTTTCACCAGGACCAGATGATGCCTCCGGTCATTTGACGGGGGATATGCGCTGGCGCAGGGGGTGCGAACGCGGGGGTAGCACGCAGATGCCGTGAACTATCCGCGACCGTTATTCCCCCTATCTGTTGAAATTTTGAAATTCGAACACGTGTGTTGACAACTTTTTTTATCACCCGCATGGTATGGTTTTCGCAATCGCTTTTATTTCCGAAATTTAGTTTTTTTTTAGGTTTTTGAAGTAGGACAATTTAGATAATGGAGGTAATTTGATAGTTTAGCAACGCGTTTAATCAATTGTACGCAGAAGTTCCAAGGTTTAAACTTATCAAAATTGTGACCATGAGGAGCTGAATAAACGATCAAACACGAATCAAATGATGTTCCTTCATCAAATTATTATTAGTCCCTATTAATACTAATAACATCAAACTCCTAGGGAAAGTGTCAGTTAAAAAATCAATATAACCGTTACGGAGTCAGTGTCCGCGAGGGTGCGCCACAAAGGGCGGTGCGCTGCGCACGCGCCGACGTTATTGCACCGCCATTATGACAATCACAACACAATGCAGATTTATTCTGTGCCGTTTGCAGGGGTGACACTGCGATTTGTTAAAACTCATTAATTGAATTTCCAGTGCAGTTTATCAACAATTGTTTGGTACGGCGAAATGTACCATAGATCATTGGTTTATTTCATTTGGATGTGTGTAATTTGATTACTAACGCATTGCCTGCTCAAGCATAAGTTATTTATGTATTTCATTAGAGAGAGACTTATGCAGGACCATAATGATAATTTAATCCAAAAATTAAAAATGCATGTTGCAGTAAAACAAAAAAAAAATCTTATTTAAATTTGAACAATACAATTTTGATGACATAAATTGCACAGTAGAATTATAGAAGGGTTAAGAAATAACGGAAATAAATAATTCATCTATGAAAAGAACGTCTTGACCGGATGCAACATTTGAAGAAACCCTATACAGTTGCAACTATTTCTAACATTGCATGGTGAAGCATACAATTATTATGGGATCCCTGCAGCTACGTCCACTTACTTTCCCATAAACCAAAACATATCGGAGTTCAACGACACAACCAAGTTGTAATTATGAAAGGGAAGTAAGAAATTGGGTGACCCGGTCCCCTAGGCCCCCTACGAAGTATGTACGGTTGGTCAGTTTTAGACAATAAAACTTCATAATGCTTGAACGTTAGAGAACTCTTAGAAAGCTCTTATATGCACATCTGGTCATGAATATTTGCGTAAGTTGTCAAATATACGATGCGGGAAACCGGGATGTGATAAGATTTAACATCTTGTAAAAAGGTAAATATGTAATAGCTAAACTAAATTTTTTTTTTACGCAGAATAGTGACAGTCGAAAAAACAACGTTTTCAATTTGAAGACCGAATATCATTTTTTTTACGGCCTTTATACTAAGGGATAAGAATAAGAGTTTTTATTATTATGTTACACAGTTTGAGTGAGCTACCGATTACAGAGTTAACATGTACATTGTTAAGCTGTGCGGCTACTACACGAACAAAAAATACAAGCGATAGCCTTTGTGTTCAGGTTTAAGTTTGTATTGTTGTCTAAGAAAAAACAGCACAAAACTCGAATCAAACAATGAATGGGTAACATAACAGGCACGAAATACGCATAAAACAAGAAAAATAAAGAGTTTAGCAATATGATGAATCAAAAATACAATACGATTGAACTGAGCGAATGGAAGAGATTTATTTTTATTTAGGCCACCTCGACGTCTTATTTAGTAATTCCCGCCGAAAATGAAAAAAAAAATATATAAAGAAAAAACTTTACGTGGAACAGCCGTATTAATAAGACACTAAAAAATAAATTGACACTTGAGAATATCACAGGCAATATTTAAATTAAGTGATGACAAAATAAGATGTTCATTTCGATCGAATAAAGGCCGCCATTTTACAATCAGTGAGTGAGCGCGCGTGTGCTTGCGTGGATGGATAGTGAGGTGACGCGACGCGCGAGCGCGTCACCGCTCACCGCGTGTGGGTGCGACAAGGATACCGTTTACTATACTTACAAACGTAAGCTGTAGATTATGTGTATTGCATGTCGCTACGCTCGCTCGGTATGAACGAGAAAATCTTGAACGTCAGTTCAGGAAACTTTCCCTTCATAGATGGTAAAAGAAAATGGCAAGATTGTAATTGAACGAATTCCTACTTTCACCGCAACATTTTCGCGTTTGTGATTCATGAGAATCTAGCATAGATTGGTGGCATAATTTTAAGTGTATTGTGTTATGATAATAAAAGTAGCAGCATTGTTTTAAAAGTACTTGCACTATCTGCACATCATACATAATGTATTTGTGTGACCTAAATCAATCAATCTGCCTAGCCTTTTACATGTTGGGGTCAGCTTCCAGTCTAACCGGATGCAGTTGAATACCAGTATATTACATGGAGCGACTGCCTATCTGACCTCCACAACCCAGTAACTGGGTAATACGATACCCCTTGGTAAGACTGGTTGTCAGACCTTAGGGCTTCTGACGACCCGTAACGACTGTCAAAGATCCACGAATGACAGCCGGGACCTACGGCTTAACGTGCTTTCGGAGGCACGGAGGAGTCTCGGACCAACCCTGGCTAGGATGGATCGACCCCGAGCGGCCACGAGCTCCTTTGTGTGACCTGTTAGTACTTATGAGAGGTATCACATATCAAAACATCAGTAGATAATGCATTAGCCAAGGGTATTTTGTCGTTCTAGACTACATTGGAACATTCGACTAAAAAACAAGCACTAAACTTCTTCATTCATGCATTCTGTTGTACAGAGGGTAGCACATCAAGCTACCCCAATCTGTCAAATTTTCCCAATTGAATATGAACCTTATTTCGTTGTGGTAAAGTTGAAAATCTATAAAAAAAAAATTGACAGATTGAGGTAGCTTGATGTGCTGTAGTGCTATTCTATAAAGATCTCACCGTGAAAACATAAGTGAAGTGATCTTAAAGTCAGCTGTCAATAGTGTCAACCCCTAGCATATCAGGTGGGATGACGGCTCCACACTCACTTCACCTAAGTTATCACGGTGAGATGTTTACAGAATAGCACTACTGGCCTCTGTACATTCTATGTCAACAAACGAAATTAGCTAGGTATTTACATATGAGCTATTTTGAGGACTTTCACTAAAGGTTACGAGCTATTATCGTCCCCGAATGACGTAACACTAGTTAATGAGTTACTGTAAATATTGACATGACATCAAAAGTGATTTGACTCATACTGACAAAGTTTTGTGCAATGAATGCCGCAGAATAAAATGAGATGATGATGGTGATGCGGTCATAGAACAAGGTGTTTTTATTAAAAACTAGCGACCCTCCCCTGCTTCGCACAGGTTTTTACGACTTGACCAAAACATCGTGATTTCTTTATTAACCGACGAAAAAAAAGAAGGTTCTCAATTCGACACGTATATATTTTTTTTTTTTTATGTATGGACCACGCGTAACTTTTTACATAGTCGTCTGATTTGAAAAATTTTTGTTTTAATTCGAGATAATATAAAATTGATTAACTTTGCTTCGGTAGTTTTTGAGTTAGCTTCAAGAATACGTATTTTTTCCCCACTTATACGCATGATGTTTTAGTTTGTTTTGCAGGTAGTGGTATTAGAATTTGTGTGGGGTAGGTACCACAACTAAAAAGTGAAAAATAAAAAACTTTTTTACAAAAAAATACAACCGACTTCCGAAAACAACATTACAAAGTGAAAAATAACTTTAATTTCGGAAGTCGGTGGCAAAAAACGAAAATACATTTAACCAGACACCGACTTCCGAAATTAAAGTCATTTTTCACTTTGCAGTGTTGTTTTTTTTTTTTTTTTTTGTAAAAAGTTTTTTTGTAAGTTTAATATAAATGTATTGTACCTACACATAGGCCTTCCGGAATAAATTATCTAAATTAGAAAACAGCATCAAAATCCGTTGCGTAGTTTAGAAGAACAACACGGTCACACAGACACGAAAAGCGACTTTAATTTAGGTATAATATGTATAGATATAAGTATATAAATATACATAGGTATCTACATCTATACCGGGAATGCTAGTTTGGGGATCAGGGAATTTGTAAAAATCTAGCATCTAAGGCCGGCCCTATACATATTATAATCTGATACTAGTATTTTTTTAATGTAAGTACCGTGTTTCTGAACTGAATAAAGTTTTTTTATTTTCAATACATTATTTAAAATTAAAGTTTAAAAACCTTTTACACGATTTGTGGTTTTAAATTTTAACTGTTTAGTTTAGTTATACCACGAGGACACGCATTTTTCTCTCAGAAAATAGACTTGATAAAACACTATTTTTGATCGTAGCATCAACCTATTGTTTACAATTTGTAACCACACATGTTTGTGTAATCTAAAATGGGACATGTGTGGGAGGCTCGCCATACTACGTATTAACACTGAGCACTGTATCAAAACAAATGAATCTAGGTCAGTATTCGTGCTAGCCCGATAATTTGGACGTACCGTTATTTAAATGTATAGTTTTGTTTATTTTTTTTTCCTTTTAACGCACGAAACCAGACCGTGGTCTCGTATAACAAGAGATGAAAAACAATTTAATAAGAAGTTAAACAGATTTTTTATCAAACTTCCCCTTCAATTAGTAAAAAAGTCCATTAGAAATCCACTAAGGCGTCTTAATTTTTAATTATGAGGCTGCAAATTATTTAATGAAAGCTTAGCCGGACCCTTTATGAAGTTTTTCGCACCTTCAGCGGATAAGTTTTTGCACGTCCCCATAGAATTCTTTTGATGTCCAATTATAAGGGTGCCAGCATAAAAGGGTTCCGAGATATCGCATTATAAGATTGAGCAAAGGCGTAAAATGTTAATTTTAGTTTTATTGTAACGTTAGTTTAGTGGGTTACACGTTTGATTCATCTCCCGCTTAGAAGTCGTAAAATTTCGGCGTAGTAACTGACATCACCACACAGCTACATACTTTTAGAAGCAGTTGAAGGACCTAAAACATACATCTATACTTACTAATATCGTCGCCGTGCAGTGAAATGATTGCAATAAACGTTATTTTACAGGGGATGATAAAGACAATCTGAAAAATGGCCGTCATTGATGCTCCCCGAGGTTCATTATCAATAGAAGGCATTATAGAAGCAACTTAGAGCTATGCACGTTTGTTCTAAATATCCAATATAAGATTTTCTACACAACAAATAAATAAAAAGAAACACAATTAACGAGTATTTTTTTTTTACGAGATTTTCACTGCAGTGCGACGATATGTGTAATACAACTGAAGAGTTTGTTTGAACTTTGAATGCGCTAATCTCTGAAACTACCAGCCGGATTTGAAAAATTCTTTTTGATAGTCCAATCGTGAAAAAGGTTATTATAGGCTTTTTAACATCACGCTATGTACAACACTACGACCTTTAGGAGCCGAAGAAAGAGAAAAAAAAAAATAAAGCGTACGAAGCCGCGGGCGGAAACTAGTCTATATATCTCGGTTCAAAGGTCGAAATTCTGGCATCATTAGAGTCTTATCAATGAAATAATAATTGCACTAAGTAGGTGGTATTAAAGAGGACTTTTTAATAGTAAGACGAGACGTGTGTGTTTTGTTCCAGGTGTTATGGCACAACAATTAGTGTCCTATTGCAAATTGTGATCCGTATTCAGTTACACGACGAACACGATGCATACGATGGCATTATTATTCAGCAGTTCTGGTATAACTAGCGACTCGCCCCAACCCTGCTTCGAACTGTTTTTAAGATTTGATAAAACAACGTTTCTTTAGTATTCATGTAATAATTCAATCTGCCTAGCCTTTTCCCAACTATGTTGGGGTCGGCTTCCAGTCTAACCGGATGCAGCTGAATACCAGTATTTAACATGGAGCGACTGCCTATCTGACCTCCACAACCTATTAACTAGGTAATACGAAACCCCTTGGTAAGACTGGTTGTCAGACTTTCAGGCTTCTGACGACCCGTAACGACTGTCAAAGATCCACGAATGACAGCCGGGACCAACGGCTTAACATGCTTTCCGAGGCACGGAGGTGTCTCGGTATGTAAAGATGGTCACCCATCCACGGACTGACCCCGGCAAGCGTACCTTAACCTGATGGATCGACCCGTGAGGCTGTTATTAGTATAATGTAATATGTATACGCACATTAATTAACCTTCCGAAATAAATTCTCTAGATGATGGTACCGCATAAAAATCCGTTGCGTTGTTTAGTAGATCAACGCAGTCACTCAGACAGACACGAAAAGCGACTTTAATTTATAATAATAATTATAGTTTAAGTTTAAAGTGTACTTTTGCTGTTAGCATTTGTGAAGGCGTTTTTTGTTTGTTTTGTATTGCCTTGTTTTAGACATAAAGGTTAGGTTAGGTAGGTTTTTGCTCATAAAATGAACCGTAATTTTTTTACAACTTCTGTACCTACCTAGTGTCATATTTTTATTTAAACATCATAGGTATTGTTTTTTTAACGATATACAATTTAATGTTCTTATTGGAAACGTGAGTGGCAATGCTGGTAATGAATTTATTTGAATATCAAGTAGGTGTGATTCATATCAATGTTGTCCTACACCTAATTCTTACATTAAATATTGGTATAGGTACTTACGGCTGTATTGTCTTCAGTTTTAACAAACCTACTACTACACATCAAGCTATACATTTCTAGTTTATACTGACCTCTCACTGTAAGGAAATCCTATACAGTGCGAGATCAGCTTATACTGGAGAAGTATAGCTTGATCTGTAGCCGTGCGTACTTACAGTTATATTTTTCTATACCTAATTTTGATGAAGCGTCGCGCGCGCGTCGATGTACAAGTACTATTTGATTTATTTACTAAGTAGGTACATATTTGTATACGAGTTCAAAATCTTGTGTTTTACTAACATAATTTTAATTAAGTATCGCCAAAGTACTTACAATAATTAATAAGTAACACCTACCTATACCTTTTTTGATGCTAACGTAAATAAACAGGTTTTAGCTCTTAGGAAGTATTTTTTTTGCCTTCTAAATACGTTCATGTAATTTACCTAGAAAATCGCTAGAATAAACTAAAAAACGAAGTACAATTGCCCGCCTATCTAGACATTTTAGCAAATGCCGTAAACAACAAATGCCCACAACACAACAAACATTTTGAACTGCACATGGAAACAAGCTAACTTCGTCGCCTAAAAATAAATTAACAGTGTCAAATCAAAGTGACCTCCGCGTCACGAGATAAACTTTAGGTAGGTACCTACACGAATATTCTCTCCGAACCGCAATAAATTTATTGCAGTGGCACTGATTACAGCTTGTTTACTCTGTAATTACTTGACTAACAAACGATTAATTGCTCAGTTCAAGAAGTTGACTTTTGATAACGATAAATGGAGTTCCATTATTATAATATGTTTGTAAGTACTTAGTCAATACAGAGCATACTATGAATTTGCGAATAAATCTATGAATGTATGAGTGACTAGTCTTGAATGAGGAGGCCCGCTCGCGTTTCATAGATTAAAAACACTCAATGTTGACATTTTACCGTAAATACTATGCATTGTTTATGCAACGTGGAACGCAATTTTATAACCTTGTCTGTGAAATGTCAACAACACGTAAGATTCTTGTTAGATCTAATAAATAATTATTGAATTTAATAAATTACCTGTTATTCTTTTCTGCGTCTTGCTGTTCTGAGGACTGGAAACTTTAGCCTCCTGCGTTGGTGTGCTCGCTGCAGGAGTTGTGATCGTGATCGGTGACCTTCTCAGAGCAGCGGGAATCGTAGACGCGGGAACGAGTTGCCAGGCGAATCGCTGCGAAGTAGGCAATGGTTTCTCATTGGCAAAATCGAAGCCCCATCTCTGGCTGTCCAATTCCAATTGGCGAGCCAACTCTCTCTCGACAAATCTTCTGTTTTCTTCTCGGTCTGTACAACCAAACAAGTTTCTTCTGACGCCTTCTAGCGTGGTGACGCCTCGTACGCGCAGAGACCTCGTGTCCAGCACCGTGGTGGCCTGCAGGCCAGGCGCCCTCACACTCAACGTCGACATCTCTTCAACAGAGTCCGAACAGCAAAACACAGCGCACTTCACAGATAGCATCCGCGCCGTATCCACCTAGCGCAAACAAGGTCAGTATTCAGTAACAGCACGCGATAGAATTGTATTGATTCAACAAGCGTATAAGTGTTTGGTTCATCACGCACCAATAAGAATTCGTATTGTTAGTTTACTTTACTGTGTGTAAACAAGACGTGAGTGACGCGACGAGACACGTGACGTAATACGTCCGCACAGTAAAAGTACGTACGCCGACTGGAGGCGCGCGCGGCGGCAGGAGGAGGCGACGACGGCGCGGCGTGGCGCAACGCGACGGCGAACGCGAGAACCACAGCGCAAGCGACTCTTTTTAATTCAACTTTCCACCGCCGCGTGGCGCTAGCACCGCGTTCGGTCAAGTGATGTGATTATGCCGACGATGCCGTGCGCGTCTTCATTTACCCATATTGATAAAATAAAATTGTACGCGCGACCACTTCTTTGTTTTATTATATTTATTTCGGCTTATTAACATTTAACAGAAAATAACTCTGAGCAGCGTTTGATCAGCGTTTGATCTACTTTCTAGGTAATAATTATTTTAGTTTCTCATATTTTATTACATTAATAAACATTCTTTACACACGGCTACACATCAAGCTATACATTTCCAGTTTACACTGACTATCATTGTAAGGAAATCCTATACAATGCGAATTCAGCTTATAGGTACTGGAAATGTACCTATAGCTTGATCTGTAGCCGTGCGTACCTAAATACATTTTGGGCCTGATGGATTTTTTTTGAAGTTTGTTTTAACGTTTTAATGATGTTTTTAAAATTTGCATTAGGTTAAAACTATGAACTGTTATTCAATCTGGCTCAATCTGCCTAGCACTAATTCATAAATAGATTTAACAATAGCTATTACTCAAGCGACCTGTAAGACCTGCAAAGATTAATTTATATTTTTTGAGTTTACTCGTCCTTAAAATAAAATTCTCCAAAGTAAATTAATTTCTGATGTCTTGCTCTTTACTTATGCTTCCCCTAAATAACTAATGAGTATAATTAATTCTCCATAAAATATTATGTGATTTTTATTGTAATACCAAACTTATCTAAATTTCCCTGAATTATGGGTAAAAAACAATATTGTGGCAACACTAAGAACTGACTTGTTTTCGAAGAACGAAGACGTGTCTAGTTACCTACGTGTGCAGCATAAATTCATACTGCTTATCAAAAGTATAGCCGCCTCTGTCTCACGCGCGTTAGTGCGGCCCATCATAAAAAGGACAGAAAATGTATTAATAGCACAGAGCATCGCCGCCATTTTGCCGAAACACGACTGACTAGATTTTTGTGTTGGACTGTTGGTACGATTTATCTAGACAATATAAACTAAAACAAGATTACTAATATATTAGTAATAGAAAACGAATAAATTAAATAAACATTATTCATATTATGTAATAACAATGAATCGGAATGTTAATGATTAGTAATATTCGCTTTCACAACTAAATAATGGCAATAAATTGCGAAATCATTTTGACGTATCGTTATAAACTAAGTGACATAACGAATAATTTTGAAAAATTCACATGTGCGAACCGAAATTATGATAAAGTACTCACCTATGAGTATTTATTTATTGTTTCACGGAAAATTCTTCGATTTGCGGACGGGATTCATTCACTGCACTGCCGCCGTACTAATTTTCGAGATATGACAATGACGCGATGGCGAGAGCGCGGGCTCGACGCTGATTGGTTGAAAATGGCGGCCATTTGTCTCATTGGCTTGGAAGACTTTAGGCGGCAAATTTCGGTTGGTCGAGACGCCGGATGGCGGGAAATAAATGAAGCACTTTCCGGTGCGCGTGAGTTTTGTTACGGAAAATTGTGTTTGCCGCGTTTAGCTTCCGTCTGTTTCATGCGAACAATTAAAAGAGCGACGGATTTTCTTCGATTCCGTTATTTGTTTACATAAATGCGACTTTGTTGTGATAGGACAATGCAAAGGTTCGCGTGTTTTTTCAAGATCTTTACTTTTCGAAATATTAATTTATTGTTTTAATTTAATTGAATGTTAAATTATTTAGATATTTTATATTATTTTGTGTTGTTTAATAATATATTTAAAATAATACCTAATACGTCGCTGTTTAAATGATTATTTGCTAAGATTTTAGTTACAAAATATTTAAGTAAATCAAAATTGGCATTGTATAATTATAGGTAAGTACTCATAAGCAAAATAATAAAGATATAATTAATTGTTTTGGTGATAGAACAAAACTTAAATTCAGTTTCAGTAGTTTTTTTATGTGAGTAAGTATTTATTTTACAAAAACTTATTCTCCCGAGAAACGTTAGTGCCTTATTGACCTATTTATAACGGAAATCAGTTGCGTTCGTTTGCGGTGAACAAAAACAGTGTTTCCGTTCGAAACAGATGTTCTGTTAATGTTTTTCTAATAAACACAAAATGTCTACTTTCCCTGCAGGTGCATTTATAAATAGAATACAAGGGAGCGGTTAAAATCTTTTGGAACGGTTGTAATAGCCTTGTCTAATTTAATTGTCTCGTAGCTTACTGTAATCTTATTAGAATTGAGTTTTATCGCTTATTGAGACATTTTATTTGTTATTTTAGAAAACCCTTATTTTAGGGGATTGTATTCATCATCATTTCGAATGGCTAAGGATTCGTAATTGCAAAATTATTCTGTGATTCATGCAGAAGTAATTTTTTTTTTGGTTGGTAAAGAACGCAGTTTAAATTTTCCCAATTTATCATCTAGGCGGGAAAACATACGTTTTAAAAACGAAGTAGAATGACTTTTAATAACATAATTATTGTACTGAAATCATACAAATCATTGTGTTTGACAGTGATATGTTGGATATTTAGGTACCTAAATATCCAACATATCACTGTCAAACACAATACAAACCTACCATAGATGTCGTTTGATTTTGCCTAATATTTACACGGATTTTTAATTTAGTAGCGACATCAATTTGATAAATTAATGCGATTATGCATTTTCTATGAATCGTGCCGCCTTTGCAGCACATGGATACGAGGGTAAATAAAAGGCGCGAATGCTTACATTTACATAACCTTAACCTTCAGACTAGTATCGCCATCTGCGCTTGCGCAGTGCAAAATAGCGGCCATTTTCAGGAAGTGAATATTTGTTTGGTTTGTTGTAGAGAATTGCAATATCGCATGTTTCGCTTGTAGGACCTATTAATAAACATTTAGTTGCAATATGTTGCGTTTTTTTTTAAACATAGTTATTTGAGTTATTTTTATTTCATTATTGGCAACCATGGACCATTTTGAATGGAGTTTTGGGAAAATGTTGATGAAAAAGTTGAAAAAATGTATATTAATAGGTATTTAGTTACCAAAAATAGAGTTAATATTGGAATATTGCATTGCAATAAGCAAGCAAGCAAGCATATTGAATTTTTTTTTTATACACTTTTCGAGGAGAACGAAATTGAATAGGTAAAGAACTGCCATTTATAAACATTTCTATCTAGCAGAGCTTTATTGTGTCTATGATTGCGCACAATCAAGCGCATCGGATTGTCGTATCGCATCTGAGAAGAGTGCGAAATATTCCTTAAATATTTAATTCAGTAAATGCTAAAGTTTGTTTACTAATTTGAAGTACCTAGGGTGCTAGGTATTCTGCAAATGAATAAAGATTGTTCCCGAAATTATACCTTAGGTTGTACTTGTACTTGGTGGTAAGAGCGGTCAAGAGCGAGTCGGACTCGCGCAGCGATGGTTCCGTACTATCATTTATATGTAAATTTTGTTGATGATTTCTGAAAAACTGCTATTTAGAGACATCGTTTAATTTTGCCTGTAATCTATACTTAAACTTCTATCACATAGAATAATTTCAGATTTTTCTGTATGCAAACTTCGGAGATAATGAGGAGCGGTATTTTTTTAACATTTTTTTATCAAAAGTCGAAACTATATGCTGCCTAAAAAAGAAAAAAATGTTTGAGAATGTGCAAACAGCTCTCTTTCATATGATACATGTCCTTGTAGCCCCACTTCGAATTTTTAAGACCCCCTTTCAGTCCCTGTTGCAAAAAAAAACATCAGTATACATAAATTTATTTCTTTCTTATTTGCAAAATAGTTGGGCAAACGTCATCTAAAACTGTTCCAAATTTCAAGTTGATAGTATTAGTATCCAGCTGCAGTAGCAGCAGTAATTCTTGAGATATCCAGCTGTGACAGACGGACAGACAGACTGAGTCACACCATAAGGGTTACTTTTTACCATTTTGGTACGGAACCCAAAACAAATGCTTCTTGAGGGACTGATTGGAACGATTCTGCTGTACCTAATAACCATAGTTATGATGATGAGTTGATGACATCATCACTGAGATCTTTTACCGATACCACCGAAACTCAGGCCCCAGTTTATAATAAAAGAGTGGAATTTAAAATCTCCGTAGATGTTAATCAACAAGGACAAGGGCTCAATTTTTTGTTACGATTTTTATGAAATTCAGGGGTCGTACTATGAAGTGAAAAAACATCTTGGATCCATTGAGAAAAAAGGATGGGGCTATAGGTCGTATCTATATCTGACACTGGAACTGATACTGGAACCGTCAACTTCTGCCCTGTTCTTCTGTTCTGCTAATAGTAAGCCCCCAGATTTAATTGAGTATGTGACATCCATTTTGACTGCTCTTTTGCCACTCGAATGGTAGACGTAGTTGTACCTACTTAAAAGGATCTTTTGGCGCATGTCCAAAATCTGAATCTTGTTTCTTCAACAGGAAATATGTAGTATTAAACACAATTAGGTTTAAAACACATGTATTTATTAGCAAATTGAGATTAATAATATCGGCGTCGTAAACCGCGCGAAAAAGAAGAGAAAAGGTGAGACAAGTGACAGCTCGTTTTGACGGGCACGCGTCTTCGATTGAGTAGTGCTGTGTAGACTCGATTTTATCTCGGTAACAGTAGGTACTTACTATTTCGCGAAACTATTACTCAAAACAACACTGTCAACCCTGTCAATGTCATTCAAGGGCCAAAAGATCACAAAGTGCCACAAACTTATCTGACCCGGTAACGGCGACGATGTCGGTTAACAAAATATGAAAAGCCTTGGCAGTTTACTTTGTTAGTTCCAGTTAAAGCCACCGGGTCAAATAAGTTTGTGGCACTTATGCACTTATTAATATGTAAGTAATAACAGCCGCACGGGTTGATTCATCAAGTTAAGCTGCGCTTGCCGGGGTTGGTCAGTGGATGGGCGACCATCTTTACATACCGAGACTTCGTCTGTGTGAGTCGTTACGGGTCGTCAGAAGCCCGAAAATTTGTCAACCAGTCTTACCAAGGGGTATCGTATTACCCAGTTACTGGGTTGTGGCGGTCAGATAGGCAGCCGCTCTATGTAAAATAATGGTATTCAGCTGCATACGGTTAGACTGGAAGCCGACCCCAACATCATCCTCCTGCCCTTATCCCATATTACTTGGGGTCGGCGCAACACGTTTTCTTCTTCCATTCTCCCCAAGTCGGTGTCTGGTTAAATGTATTTTCGTTTTTTGCCACCGACTTCTGAAATTAAAGTTATTTTTCACTTTGTAGTGTTGTTTTTGGAAGTCGGTTGTATTTTTTTGTAAAAACGTTTTTATTTTTCACTTTTTAGTTGTGTACCTACCCCACACAAATTCTAATATCACTATCTGCAAAACAAACTAGAACATCATCCATATAAAAGTGGGGAAAAAATACGTATTATTGACGCTAACTCAAAAACTACCCTAGTCGGTGTCGGTATTGTAAGAAAATTAATCGTATGAACGTTTTGGATGTCAATCCTGTTAGCTCCTTCGATCAAATTGATCGAAGGTTAGCTCGTAAGACCAATTGAATAAATAAATAAAATAAAAAATACCTATGTCCGAAAAAGCTGAGGGATCGCTCCTGGCACATTGTAGATAGCCGCTTGGTGATGTTGAACTCCTCCAGTAAACGCTTGTTCCTTTACTTTCTGTTTGAAAAGTTATAGACATGGTGTCCGTTACTAATTTGTTGTTATAGAGGCAGTTTCAAAGTTGATGCATGGGCAGCGTTTACATCACTTGGCTAATTATGCCTGTCTAATCCATTGTAAACCTGCACTGGTTGAAGTTGTTTTTTTTAAGCACCGAAAAAACACCGTTCCATTATTATTAAAATGTACATTTGTTGCACGTGGCTGAAACACTTGGGGATCCTTGTAAGGAACAGATAAGAAGCCATAAGGTAGGGAAGCTCCTGGCTGTCAAAATTTATCTGTCACACCTTCTTTTGAAAAAAAGTGAGGTTTGCCATATGGCTGGGACACTCACTGTAGGAAGCTGTCTTGTGCAAGTATATCCGTTATTTTACGTGTTTATTTTGTTGGTTTTTATTCCAATTTTGATACTTATGTGAATTCATATTATTATTTTAGGTAGGTACTTACTTAGTATTTTCGATGGTGGCCCTAACAACACTAAACGGGGTACGAAAACTATGACTTGTCATTTTTAAATTTCGAACGCATAATATTGAACAACCATTAATTTAAATTTTTGAAAAAGGAATAGAGTTCTTTTTTAAACTTCCGGGAGTGGTAAAATTTCCCTCAATTCCATTTTCGAAAATTATTCGAGTTACTGTTACGGGGTAAGGTAACGTTACAAAACTGGCAATACAGAACATTTGAATTTGAATTTACCTATACATGGAGCAAGGGCTAAAGGCTAATAACAGGGTCAGTAGTAGGTAAGTAGCTGACTCCAATGAAGTCAGAGCTGGCGCCGGGAACTATATCTCTCATAGTTTACATGCAGTCAGCACTGACTTCAAATCAATTTGCATGTAGACAGTAACTGATCAGTGCTGACTTGGTTCGAGTTTGGAGTCAGCTACTGACCCTGTGTAAATCAGCCAACAGCAGTTTTCAATGATAAAAATAAATATGTAGGTATTCAGTTTCGCTTTTTAGTTGCAAGGTCATCTTCATGCTACGATGATCAAGCAATTAAACCATACAATAGGTATTGGATATAAATAGGATGTGTCATAGTTTTATTAACCTACATACCTAGATTGAGGCTCGAGACTATAGCGCTAGAGAAATTACCAACTACCTACATCGGACTAGTATATATATTATATATAGTATCGGCTATAGTAGTGAAGCGCTCGAAAATCTGAAATTAACTAATTTGTAGATTATGAATAAGAATCATTTATTTGCAGAAAATACAGGTGTTACTTAAAAGCCATGGCCATGATCTATTAAAAACTTAATTAAATAAATCCTATCACTATAACTAAGTATGTCTTGTTACATTGATCCGCAAACCTTATCCTTTAATTTTTTCTTTTAATAATTTGTACCCGCTCTCGCTTGGCAACTTATGAAAAATGTCTGTCCTGAATTAAAAAGAAAATATAATTTTTGTGTGGAATTATTTTGACTTTGAGTTCTTTATTTTAATTCTTGTCAGATGCCATAGTGTTACTGGTTTGCTCCTTCTTTCTTTGATTTTAAACATTTTATACCTGAGGAGTAATTCCCGTATTTTTAACAACGTTCGCAATCTCGTCTCAGTCTCGATCTGTCATAAATTTTATACCGTTTACTTACATTTTTGACATTTGATTGTCGCTGGCCGCTAAAATTGGCCTTCAGATTACAACTGTAGACTGTACAAAGATCTTTTGGCGCGTGGCAAAACGGAACTAGTACCTAGTACGCCGCTATCTTGTTTTTCAATACAATTTCACAACATGATTTTTAAATGTTTACCAACAACACCCCCCTGTCAATGTCATTCTTTCAACTGCCAAAAGATCCTTGCAGTACTATGGCACTATTGGTACTTATAGCAGTATTGGTAAAATAATAAAAATAATACACTATAGGTAAAATCTTTTGTATTTTATGAATTGAATAAAATCCTAAATTAAACATACTCCATTGAATTAAAATATAATGAACACCGATCATCCAGATGTAACGAATGGAAAAGCATCGATTTCAAATCAGGTGTTAATTTTATGAAACGCCTTGAAGAGCATAGGAGATTTTTAATCGATGTTTTGAAATCGAGAATGCGTATCGATCGATACGGTAATTATGTGGATAATGTGTTGATTCGAAAGTGTTTATTGATACTAATTGTAATTATGTGAAGGAGGTGTTATTTAAATAACAATGCTCAAAATATGTCGTGTTTGTCAATGATTTTTAATCGATTGCAGTTCCTGAAATCAACAAATTAAGCATGCCATTTTCAAAAAAGGAAAATATAAACCGATTTCTTAGAGACCAAAATCAAGTAGACATGCTTTAAGACCTAAAGCATGCAGCATTTATTTTGCCTATATTTGCAATGTATATGAAAATAAGTTTAGTGTTACATACCCATTATCACGGACTTTGCTATTGTGTCCACCGGTCTATTCTGTGAAAATATCACCGTGAAAACATAGGTGAAGTCCAGCATCAGGTGGAATGACAGCTCACTTCACCGGCTGGCCCCAGAAGCTTTATTTCTTCATAATCCTAACACTCACGCCACATCTTGCTTTACAGAAATCGAAGCCATATTGCACAAATTCAAACATCCTTCCTTTCTGTCGGTAACCTCATATGTTCAGGGTGTCACATGATTACTCACAGTCCATGAACCTAACGGTTGATTGATGTCAACCACATGAACCGCATTTGGGGCAGCACCACAAAAAATACAACGCCACCTGGCGACTTAAAACCACAGATTTTACGCATTTCCGATTTGTGGATTTTGTAACTTTTTTTCTGTAATTTCGGTTATTTATAAATTGCTAGCAGTAAACTTGCAGATTGCTTTTCTGATTTTAATTTTCACGCATCACCCGAGTTCCTCGCTGAAATATCTGAAAAGCATTCGCCAGGCTGTTCTGTCAAACTTAAAATCATAAGTACTCGCCTTCAAAACCAGGTTTTCAGAGCTGCTATCCTGAACATTTTATTTCGAACCTAACTCGACTAACTGACTGAAATCGAAAGTGAACTCATTTGATATAAATTGTCGCAGACTCACAACGAGACACCCGAGGCACCGTTCGAATTTCGAATTATTGATCTTTATCAATAATTCGAAATTCGAATAGTGGCTCGGGTGTCTGACACTACACTAATACATGTACACTAAACAGAGTGTAGTGTTGTCAGTGTCAAAATTCTGAATATTTGGCATTTACAAAAAAAATAATATAGATATTTAAGAAGCTACATATTACCTAGTTTTACAAAATATTATCAAATACTTATGGTAGGAAGATCATAAGTAAGTTATTCTGAATGTATGGAATGCATGTCCTTTTTAACCTTCGATTCAATTGTTTCACGTTCCATCAATATTATTATTATTTGTCAATCATGACTTCATGACATTCTTCTAATGGAACGTGATTTGTTTACTAATGTCTATGTCAATAATGTTTGTATAATTATGCATAATATGTACCCATGTGTATCTAGCGCCTCAATCCATGGAGCCACAGATCTGTCTGTGGTTTGAGCAATGAAGCTGGAACATTTGAAGCAGATTTGATAGATCATCATATGCAGTGCCGTAACTGGCCATTTATGCGCCCGGTGCGAGCTTCAATAACTTCGTCCTTAAAAAAAAACCGGCCAAGTGCGTGTCGGGCCACGCACAATGAAGGGTTCCGTAGTTGGGATGAATTTATCTTAAGAACAAACTTAACATTGTAGTTGAAAAACATGTTATCCCATACATTCCAACTGTAAATGTAAGTTTGTACTCACAATATTGATAGATTTACCATGTTATTTTAAGACCACAGACTTCTCATAGGTTTTCCTGTAATCTATGAGTAAAGATCTATTTTCTGTATTTTTTTCAAAATTTTAAGCTCAGTAGTTTCGGAGATAAGGGGGGGGGGGAATGGTCAATTTTCGTTTATTTTCTTAAATAACTTTAAAACAATTTATTTTAAAATTATAAAAAAATATATTTGAGACCCTCATAGTACGAAGCCCTTTCATTATAAGGGTTCCGTTTTTCCTTTTGAGGTACGGAACCCTAAAAATGTTCTAATCTTACCAGGCTCTGACAATAAAATGAACAAAGTCTATCATGTAAATAAATCTTTTTGTTTAATTATAGGTAGAATTTTGAATAAGTACCTATGTATAAATTTGGTTAAATAAAAAAAAAACAATAATACACACAAAAACACGAATGACACCAAATACTAAGGTACTAGTACTACTAAGCCTGTCTGAGGCCTGGGGCGGGCAAACTAAATAACAAACTTTAAATTCAGAAAAATATAAGAAGTAGGATTTAGGATGCAAGAGCGAGCGAAGCAAGCTCTGAAAGCATTTAGCATTAGCTAAGAAATAACAGCCGCACGGGTCGATCGACCAGGTTAAGTTACGCTTGCCGGGGTTGGTCCGTGGATGGGTGACCATCTTTACATATCGAGACTCCTCCGTGCCTCGGTAAGCGCGTTAAGCCGTTGGTCCCGGCTGTCATTCGTGGATCTTTGACAGTCGTTACTGGTCGTCAGAAGCCCGAAAGTCTGACAACCTGCAGTCTCGTATTACCGGGTATCGTATTACCCAGTTACTGGGTTGTGGAGGTCAGATGCGGTTAGACTGGAAGCCGACCCCAACATAGTTGGGAAAAGGCTAGGTAGATGATGAATAAAGAAATAGGATATACTTTGTTGACCTATGCACAAAATTTGAAGTACTTACCTACCTATATTATTAGAAGAATATTATGATGGTAGAGCGAGTGTAGCCAGCTCGAAAATTTTATTTTTGAAATGTTAGTTTTTGAAATGTTAGTTTTTCTTTTGACCTTTCTCAGAAATAGAAGATACTTTGTCAACTTATGCAGAAAAAATTTAATATTAGAAAAACATGGGAACTTAGAGCGAGCTCGAAAACTTTAGCAAGCTGCCTCTGATTGGTAAGGTTTTCTTTGATCTTACAGGAATAGGAGTTGCTTAGTCGACTTATTCAGAAAAGTATGAGAAACAAGAGACCGTATCAACAACCGTAACAAGAGTGAGTGACGCGAGCTCGAAAAAGCGCCCTACGTTTATATTTTGCACACTGTGCCTCCAACTGCAAACTGCCTTTTACTTCCTGAACATATTTTAACCTTGGTTAGAATTTTTAACCGACGAAAAAAAAAGGAGGAGGATTATTTTTTTTTATGTATGACCACGCATAACTTTTTACAGAGTCGTCCGATTTGAAAAAAAATTGTTTTATTCGAGAGGGTATACGTCAAAGTTGGTCCCATATAAAATTGATTAACTTTGCTTTGGTAGTTTTTGAGTTAGCTTCCATAATACGTATTTTTTCCCCACTTTTATATGAATGATGTTCGTTTTTTTTTGCAGGTAGTGGTATTAGAATTTGTGTGGGGTAGGTACCACAACTGAAAAGTGAAAAATAAAAACTTTTTTACAAAAAAATACAACCGACTTCCAAAAACAACACTACAAAGTAAAAAAACATACGTGTCGAATTGAGAACCTCCTCCTTTTTTTTTCGTCGGTTAAAAATAACTTTAATTTCGGAAGTCGGTGGCAAAAAACGAAAATACATTTAACCAGACACCGACTTCCGAAATTAAAGTTATTTTTTACTTTGTAGTGTTGTTTTTGGAAGTCGGTTGTATTTTTTGTGAAATAGTTTTTTATTAAAAAGTTTTCGTGATTTGGGGGCCCCTCAGAACGGACCCAGGGCGGACAGCTCCTACCGCACCTCCCCTTTGTTGGAAAACATTTCCTTCAAATTCAGTTCTGAAGACCCGGACTTGACTCTCGACACGTAATTTACGATGTCGTCGTCTATTATCATTGATTTATTTACTTGTAAGAAGAATAAATATCAAATCAGCTGTGTACGCTGCTGTGTAGGTCGCGTCTACACCCGTATTACGCGATGTGCGTTACCCCAGCCAGAAAATGGCGAATATCGTCATTTGAATTTAATAGATAATTAGTAGCTCGGCTTCTCTAAGTAATTGTACCATAGATTTTTAAATTGTCCTAATAGTTTTTTAGTTATTTGGGGAAAACAGTTCTGGCTGGGGTAACGTTCCCGTGGTTAGAAGTTTTGTCTAATAGAGGGTATATGTAAATAAATTGTAGCCAAACCATTACGACGAGACGAGGTAAACTTAATTTGCGCGATAAATATAGGTATTGTATATTATAATATGTATTTGTATGCTTCTTGTGCGGAAATCGGTTGTCATGGTATGGGCATGTGATGCGGAGGAGTGAGGAAAATGTCGTAAGGAAAGTTTTGAGTATGAATGTCGATGGCTATAAGAGTAGGGGAAGACCAAAGAAACGATGGATGGATTGTGTGAAAGATGACATGGCTAGAAAGGGGGTGACTACCGAGATGACGAATAATAGAGAAGTATGGAAAATAAGGACATGTTGCGCCGACCCCAAATAGATTGGGATAAGGGCAGGAGAATGATGATGTATTTGTATGCTTCTAACTAGGTGCCATGAACATATGACCCAAAACTTGGTAATTTCTGCACCCCTTCAGGGTCTGCGCCCTGTGCCTGGGCATTACGGCTCTGCATACACACGAAGTTAATCGTTTTTTTTTTTAAATTGAAAATAGTCTTTGAAGCAAGAACGGCTGTATGATTTTGTAAAATAAAAATAACCCTTCAGAATCCAAAATTTTATTTTCATTTTTTAACCCACAACCACCGTATCCAGTGAACCGGCAAAAATCCAGGATTTGGAAGGGCAGTCAAGGCAAAAAGTGGTCCACTTACCCCACGTTGATTACTTCGTATAACCACAGAAAAAAAAGGATTGTTTATTGTTTAGTGGTAAAAGTAGTGAGGGGTAGCGAGGTCTCTGGACAATCAATTCGTCCTGTCGGATCCTTTCGGAGGAGCCTGTATTAGTGACGTGCGGCCACGCCAAATCACCGTGTAATTACCTCGTGGCTTGGTCGCAGGGTAGACGCGCACAAAAGTGATTTTAGACGATTTGTTTGAACTTTATTTTGCAGTGTTAAAAAGTGTGCTCAAAAAAAATTGCTTGTTTGATGAGTTATTGTAAATATTTGATGCACTCACTTAGAACAACAATACACCACACTCACCACACACTCACTCACACACTCACACACTCTCACTCACACACACACTGCACTCACTCTCACTTGTATTAACAAGTAAGTAAGAATATAACGTTAATCAGAGGAAATTGTGCTTGCCTTATGTTTCTCAGACTGATTACAATACCTTTTACCCAGTCTTATAATCATTTGCCCCAATTTATAAATAAAAATTGAGCAATCATAACTCATTATGTAAAGTACTCATAATAAAAGAGTAATTTGACGCATACCAATCGTTCATGTCATATCAACATTTGTCTCTATCACTTTAATTTCGAAATGGTCTTACGAAAGTTATATCATTAGTCGTAAAATAAATAAACATTATTGTTATAATCACACAATGTTGTTGAACTCAAACGACCTAATTACTAAGGAAATGTGTTTCAATTCAATCTTTGTTTCCGGTAATTATGATAGTGTTGTATCTCTGTTAATGACTTTAATTAATTTTTATTGTTACAATGTTTGCGTATGTAAATACCTAAGTACCTACTGATAAATTACGCATTTTGGTTGTACGCTAAACTAACGGTTTATTATGTCAAGGACAGTTTTTAGCAGTTATGAGAACAAGAACAGTAATAAAATGTACGTTCGGCCTTGGCCAATTTCTTAGGCGATAAATAAATTCTTCGCATAGAATTAGTCAAAAATAGGACAAAAAAGATGTTATGACGACGAACACTTAACCTATTACTTATTGATAAAACCTTTTGGAGATGAATAAATAGTCATTTACATAGTTATTAATATTATCCACATTTAAAATTAAATTATCTACTAAGGGCTGATTGTTCAATAGTCAGATAATTTTTATTTGAGGAATAAATATGGCGGTTTGACAGCTTTTGTATTGAAAATATGTCAAACTGTCACATTTATTCTTCAGGTAAAAGTTATCTGCCTATTGAACAATCAGCCCTAAATGAAGTAATTTAAAGGCAGGCAGTTATGATGTTTTTTTTTTTTCGCGAATATTGTAGGTACCTACTAATTTATGTAATATTATAATATTTGTCCCACAACTGTAGGGCAAAGGCCAGTTGTCATACAGAAGGCACATTGATCGCCATTTACTAAATAATTTAATAAAACGTGTAACAAAAACATTGCGTGACCAGCTTAAGTGGCTAATCAGAAAATAATAATTTAATCAATCATATTTTATATAAAATCTCAAAAAATATAATAATAAATACATTCAATTATATCTCTTCACTTCTGTCCCCGACTGTAGGTACTCAAGGACTAGTGATGTGTTCACGCTAGATCGATTTGAGCGGAAAGGGTTCAGAATCACATTGAATACTAAAAAATGCTTTAGTCCCACACAAGTGCAGTGCAACCCTAGCATAATGATGTGACCGCATTAGTATAGATTTCGTGGTTTCGAAACTATATGGTCATTTCCTTACAGATTGATAAATGAGACGTTTCGTTCCGATAAGAAATACTTGCGTGTGGTAATTTGTGGTACATTATGTGCCTCTGCCTAGTAACAATGGTAATGTGAAGATGGGTCGATTGTATTTTTTTAATAGTAGGTAGGTGCAATGGAAAATCTTATTATTCAAAATATAGGATAGAATAGGATATAGGATAGGTAGTAGAATTAAATTGTCTCTCAACCAAAAATTTACCGTGAATTACTACTGGGTTGCTATTATATTTCCGATTTTATCTTACCTATAAATCAAGCGTGCATTTATGAATTAATTATTAGGCTTCATGTACACGACGACGCCGCCCGCCGCACCGGAGCCGTGCCGGAACCGCGTGTACACGTGCATTGATACCGAGTTAAATTTAAAGCAACGATGACAGTTCAGTAGGTAAAGAAAAGACTAGATTTTTGCGACCAATTTTCTAAGTACCGAATAAATTTAATTTGAAAAGAAAAAAGAAAAACGTTTATTTGGACACACTTCGTGAAACACAAAAACAAAAGAAAACAAAATTAAAATAATGCTTTAAAACAAAAGTGTGTGCCTCACGGCTGCGCCAAAAAGGTTCATTTCAGCATTAATGCCAGACAGATGCTGCCTGACGCTGGTTTTCTAATGAACCTGTAGAGACAAGTGACGGGGAGTACAAACAGTTTCAACATACCTAATTGATAATTTATATACTTATAAATAAATAAACTGGTAATCAAAATATAATTAAGTACAATAAAGATATAAAAAAATAAAAATAATAATTTTGTACTGGATATAGATAGATGTTTTATATATTATATTATAAGCATTTTAATGTATATGAAATATAGTAAATAGGTTAAGACTACAAAAACAACAAGAACTGTCTCAGCAAACCCTGTTCTTAGCGATTGATATATTAGATTGACCCGACCCGATGCATTCATAAATCGCTACAGACCGCTGAGCGCTGAGCGCGACGGACAATACACCGAAAGTTATTAATTAATTTAATGATTGGGAATTATGTTTCAATCTAAGTACAGTAGGCATTTCATATAAGTGAAACATTTAGTGCGACCATATCTAGCTTCTGTTGCGAATCTATCAGATACTGCCGTAAGCGTGTTCGGAACGTGTGGATACTGCCCAGTACCCTTATGGGTGGCGGGATATTATTCCACACCTTAGATGCAGCGTATCGGAAAGTGCCTCTAAAAGCTGCTGTCCTATGAGACTGTGTTGAAAGTTGTTGTGCACACAGCCTGGGCGCGCAATCACGTCTACTAGCCATCCAACTAAGCTTGTCGTACAAGTACTTCGGTTTCTTAATTTCGGTTAATTAATTTCGAGTAGTTTTATATACATTAATCATGCATGTAAGAGTCAGCCGCCGCACCCAAGGCGGAATCCAAAGTTACAGCAAGTCAAAGTAAAAAATCTTATAAAAAAGTAATTTCATATCGCGCCAAAACCTTGTTTTGTTTTGGTCAAAGTTAAAATCATATTCATATTTCAATCAATCTGCCTAGCCTTTTCCCAACTGTGTTGCGGTTGGTTTTTTTAGTCTAACCAGATGCAGCTGAATACCTGTATTTTACATGGAGCGACTGCCTATCTGACCTCCACAACCCATTAACTGGG
Source organism: Cosmia pyralina (assembly GCA_946251885.1). NCBI lineage: Eukaryota > Metazoa > Arthropoda > Insecta > Lepidoptera > Noctuidae > Cosmia > Cosmia pyralina. The sequence goes on along the minus strand of OX276342.1, from coordinate 13,382,115 downwards.
TATTACGATACCCCTTGGTAAGACTGGTTGTCAGACTTTCGGGCTTCTGACGACCCGTAACGACTGTCAAAGATCCACGAATGACAGCCGGGACCAACGGCTTAACGTGCTTTCCGAGGCACGGAGGAGTCTTGGTATGTAAAGGTGGTCACCCATCCACGGATCGACCCCGGCAAGCGTAGCTTAACCTGATGGATCGATCCGTGCGGCTGTTATTACTTAGCCACGAGCTCCTCATTCATATATATCAATATTAAAATGAAAAACAGACGTCTTTACAGTTTCATTGACAATGCTTTACTGGACTGTGATCGCCGCGTTGCTTTACTATTTAACTCGGCATCAATACGGTGTACACGCGGTTCCAGCGCGGCTCCGGTGTGGCGCATGTGCGGTTTTCATTCGTGTACACAGACACGCGGTCCGGCGTGGCGCCGGTGCGGCACCGGCATCGTGTACATGAAGCCTTAGGTACTGCTTAGAGTGCCTAGGTAAACTAATTTACAGGTATGCCTCATTACCGTTGTCGAATGCACTGAAAACCTGTGATTATTTTACGACAGAATGCTATCCAGTAGAGTTCACTTCGAATCTAAACGTCATCCTCATCGCTATGACGGCGCACAACAATTCGAAAGAAAATCGTCTCGGATTGACACATTAACACCGTTGGATTTTTTTGTTTTTACAGAATAACCCCCTACTACGCTCCAGAAAGCAAATTGCCGATATCACAAAAAGCTGCAAGACAGCGAAACTGAAATGGGACTGGGCATGTCTGCTGGATTATATACTAAATTTGTGGGCACGTATATCGCAAGACTGGAATCCTGAGACCGGCAGACGGGGTCGCGGTAGACCGAGGAGAAGATGGCGGAACGCCTTGGACGGCTTCCTCATGAATTAGCGAAAAGAAGCACGACATCGTCAGAAGTGGCAAGAATGGGGGGAGGCTTAGGTTAGGCTGAAAACTTAGGTGAATTGATCTGGAAGTGTGCTGTCAATAGTGTCAATCCCTATAATTTTTTTTTTGTGGATGGAAAATCATTAAATGACTTCTCCCACTCTGGGCGGAGCGGGAGGGCGTGTCAGACTTTTACTGACTAAAACCCACTCGTGATCCTTCAGTTGCCCGTGCCAGGGCCACGGTATCTCTTTCGAACAACCCGCGACACTGGCGGCAATCCCTATCATCAGGTGATATGACAGCTCACTTCACCGTTTTTTTTTTTTTGCAAGAGTTGGACGGACGCATCATCGACGGTTGGCTTCCAGTCTAACCGGATGCAGCTGAATACCAGTATTTTACATAGAGCGACTGCCTATCTGACCCCGATACCCCTTGGTAAGACTGGTTGATCTACAAATGACAGCCGGGACCAACGGCTTAACGCGGTTTCCGAGGCACGGAGGGATCTTGGTATGTAAAGATGGTCACCCAACCACGGACCAACCGCGGCAAGCCCTGATCGATCGACCCGTGTGGCTGTTATTACTTAGCCACAAGCCCCTCCATGTGGAACGCATAAGGCTAACAAAGAAAAAAAAAACCCTACTGGCCTATTGTTATCAACATTACTTTTTGCAACTCCATATACCGTACAATCTAAGCCCAATAATTTGCACAAGTCTCTGCACCAAGCACATAGGCAGACTAATGATTTGTGTGATTACATAGGCTCGTTACACACTTATGTACAACGAGGCAATAATTTGGATCGTGGCCGACTAGCGTGGCGAGGTTGACAGGTGCCAATCTTGGACGTGCGCAGGAGCATATAACGCTGTGTCGGTGCTCACGGGGTGAAGTCTTACCATGCAAGTAGCGATGTATCATCATTCTCCTGCCCTTCTCTTCTTCTCCCAATCTATTTGGGGTCAGTGTAACATGGCTCTTTTTTTTCCATACTTCTTCTATTATAGTCTGTTTTTTTTTTTTAATAAACGAGTACCGAACATTTTGACTGCGTTGCTATTGGTCCACGTAATCAACATAAAGTCCGTTCCAACACAAACCAGAAGCTGTAGTTACATGTAAATTCAGTTGAGTTATCGACTACCTGCGCGTCGCACGTGTTTTAGTGAGTGAACCAGACGGTATTATTTGTGCGTGAGTCATGACGGACATGTCTCCAGTACAATAAATTTTAGAAGTAATCAATAGGAACGGGCCTTAACAATTTCAAAACAAAACAAAGGCGTTGGCCCCACCCTGACCAATGACCCATCTCACTCTGATAATATCGGAAATGTGCGAGAGACATAACTCAGTACTCGTTTGTTAAAAAAACAGACTATAGTCGTCATTTCGGTAGTCACCCCCTTTCTAGCCATGTCATCTTTGACATAGTCCATCCAACGTTTCTTTGGTCTTCCCTTACTCTTATAGTACATTGATACTCAAGTAGCGATGTCTAGCGGAAGTAATTTGAAGAAGTCTGTTCCATTGTAAGATTCAAAGGTACAGTAGAAGTATTTAAATAATTATTAAACTACAAATTATTTTAATATATTTCTTTCACGCTTTCACGTTTCATAACCTAATCTTATGTGACGTGTCCATGACAGCGATCAAAACATTGTCATAATGACAGCTGTCAAACGAATGGTAACGTTCCGTTACTACAGCGATTATACTCAGCCATTGTTTGCAGGATTAAATAGGACTTCTAGTTGTAGTTTGTAGATGTCTGCATATCGTATGGTTTATACAGTAGGCTATACGTCAGTGGTAACATTTTGATCTGGAGCTGGTCTATCGAAGTTCAGAGTTTGAAAAGTATAAGAAGCTAGCTTATACTGGTTTGAGAGCAGAGGCGGCCCATTAGTAACGGCCGCGACTTACGAGTTGTAGGTCGTAGGTGCGAACCAAGACAGGCGCTTTAACCCGTCGCGCGCTAATTAGCAGACACAATTGAAATTCTATTGTTATCTGTACACATGGTGTGCAATCGACATTTTAAGAGTTAATAATAATTATATAACATTGGTCAGGCAGGGGACATAGTTCTTCCATAGTTCAAGGTACCCAATCCATGTAGCCACCCAAACCCATAGGCCCAATGTGTTTTGTTTCCATGTTCTGCAATAGTCCTGCACCAACCGGGGGTTGTCCTTGGGTGCACTTGCATAGTGCATACAGGTATAATCGTCGGCTGGTGCCTCCTCGTCATTTGAAATTGTCTAAGGGGCCTCTGCGAGTTGGCTTCGGCCCCTCGTACGCCTTCCAAAGGTCCGGGACCCCAGGGTCCCGAGATAAGCCAAAGACAAAATAATAATAATAATAACCCCACCGCCGTATCTCTACGTTGACGTCGTGGTGGGGCTTGCGCGCTCCGAACTCTGGGTCTGTGCCGATGGAGTTTACTTTGCCGAAACAGGTCTAGGGTGAGGAGCCAGACCAAGAGAGATACGTGAACCCGCAGGGCAGCATGTGGCGAGCTGTTGGGCAGTAGCGACCCCACGGACCCTATTTCCCGGGAGAAGTCTTGTTCTTCACCTCTGGCTTACCTTTATTGGCCGGCTGGAGTGAACACTGACGGGAACAGAGCTCCCACCTCATTCTTGCCTTTATTGGCCGGCTTGAGTGGAGATTCGCAAGAGCAAACGTGCTCGGAGGAAGGAAGTATTCCAGTAAGTGCTTGTAGGGATCTTGACCACCTTCCGGGCTCTGGGATTGTTCTGAGAGCCGTGGAATACCTCTCCACTCCTCAAGCACCTCAGGACATGTTGCCCCTTGTCGCTACGTCACTATGTGCTAGCGACCGTTTCCGGGGGCCCATTATTGTGTGTGCAAGTCACCCCCTGCCAATTTATCTGTGTATATTATATAACATTGGTCAGGCAGGGGACATAGTTCTTCCATAGTTCAAGGTACCCAATCCATGTAGCCACCCAAACCCATAGGCCTAATGTGTTTTGTTTCCATGTTCTGCAATAGTCCTACACCAACCGGGAGTTGTCCTTGGGTGCACTTGCATAGTGCATACAGGGATAATCGTCGGCTGGTGCCTCCTCGTCATTTGAAATTGTCTAAGGGCCTCTGCGAGTTGGCTTCGGCCCCTCGTACGCCTTCCAAAGGTCCGGGACCCCAGGGTCCCGAGATAAGCCAAAGACAAGAAATAATAATAATAATAAAGCCTTTATTTCCCAAAATACAGTTTTCATAATTCCATAACATTTCCATGCACATTACAATACCAATATGTATTAAATCCTAATTATATTCTACGAGTATTGATACAATATTATTTTAAATTAATTTATTTTATATTATTTATTTATTTTTGTATGATTCTTCAATATTATTTTTTAAATTCATGCTACAGGCGCTTTACTTTGTGTAAATTATTTTATCACCACTGCTCTCAAAACAGTGAAGGAAATCGTCATGAGGAAACGGGTGTGTCCACAACCAAAAATTCGAAGATATGTGACATCTACCGACCAGCTGGGCCCGCGTGGTAGATTTTGGATCACTCCCACTACCGAGAGGAGGCCTGTATCACAAGAGTGGGAAGATTATAGGCTGATTATGCTTTTAATGGTTTTGCTCCTACTGACACGCGAATGAGAGGTCAGCTTATACTGGAAATCTACTGCTTGATAGGTAGCCGTGTGTACATCGGATTAGTCTTCAGCGCCACATCAAGGCCAGAAGAAGACGCTTGGTCCTGGTGGCTTTGAGAAAAACCAATCGAATCGGATTAGTGACTGCAAGAAGTCCTAAGGATAGAATAGAATTATCTTTATTAAGTACACCATAATAAATAACAGATATAAATGTAGAAATTTTAAATCACACAATGGGCGGTCTTATCGATAAGAGGGATCTGATAAAGACAACCTTTGGATGGATTAAAGGGAGAAGGAGAGGCAATACTGCAGGTAGACTGTGGTGTAATATTTACATATGTAAATGTGTGACATGTATTTATTGTAGATTTAACCTACTAATATTATAAATGTGAAAGTTTGCATGTTTGCATGTTTGGATGTTTGTTACTCAATCACGCAAAAACGGCTGAACGGATTTGGATGAAATTTGGTATACAGACAGTTTATAACCAGGATTAAGACATAGGATACTTTTCATCTCGGTAGAAGGTTCCCGTGGGATAATTTCCGACATATACGCGGGCGAAGCCGCTGGCAAAAGCTAGTATGCAATAAATACATGTCACACATACTTAGTTATATATAAATTATACTACTACCATCTCCATTAAAGTACCTACTGATGTTCCTAAGTATACTACGTTATTCCTGTAAGCCTCGAAGAGCCTGTTTCACCACCTACGATTACGTTCCTATTAACTTACTTGGCAGATAATTTCATACAAATTCTGTTCCATTTTTGAATTTATTCGGTGAGTAGTGGCTACTCGGACAGCGTGAAATAGGCCCTAAATGGCCATACGGATTTTTAGGAAATATAAGAGGCTTCGGAATAAATCACTCAGCTCAAACTCAACGCATTACCTAACATATTAAAAAAAGAAAAAAAAAGATAATAAAAAAAAGATTTAAAAAAAAAGAAAAATAAAGCATAAATAAAGTTTTTCTTTTTTTTAATTTGAATTCTTCTTCTTCGTATCGTTGGCACGGCAGTTATTCAAATTTTGTTAGCACAAAACTTCGCCACTTCCACGGCGTTATCTGTAGCAGCGCAGAGGTTACTTTGGCTGCATGTTTTGGGGCACAGAGGGCACGATAGGAGCTGGAGCATAGTTTGTGACACAGCTCCACATCCACACCCTGCTGCCGTTCCGTCGAGGTAGCTCCACTTTACGAGGTTCGACTTACTCCTTCCCACTTGGGTTCGGAGACGGTACACGGGACTTCCAAGTAAACCACGGAAGGTGACATCCTGCCACAGAATACATAATAGTACAAACCCTGCAGGAAGATGATCGTTTGGTGGTAGATAGTGGGTGGGGCAAAGATATCCTGCCAAAGTTTGCTACGGGCATCGACCGGGTTACCTGGTAGAGACGCTGGTACCTGCTTTTTAGCTGTTGCGTCGGTAGTTGACCACCAAATAAGCATCAGACATCTGTTTGTGTTTCTCCACTACGCTTGCAACTTCTCTTTGGAATTGTGGAAACTAATTAGTTACAGGCACTCTTGAATTGTCAAGGAGTCGGACAATCGGAAAAAAAAAGTTTATTGTATAAGGAGATACACATAAAACACATAGGTACACTAAACATGTTAGTACAACTGGTAGTCAAAATCAGGTGGGATAGCTGGCTCCTGAACTCAGTAAATAGATACCTACTTGTATCTCAGGAGCCAAAGGCCTTCACTATAATGATTTTCTATTTGTGAACATCCAGCATTATTCTATGCAAATATTTAAATAGAAAGAAAAATTACAAATTGAAAGAATACACGGCCTACACATATTAAAGAAGATATTCCAACGACAGAAGACACTCCAACGATCACCCCACGAATACCTTTCTTAGGTAATCATGAATAGCTCGCTAGAATATCCTCTGTATCGCCGTAAGACAAATTCTGCAACCAATTAGTTAGCTTTGCTTTCAGCGCAAACTTGGCCAACGTGGAAATATCAATTAACCGATGTACCCTATTATAAAGACGAGCGCTTAGGACTGAGTAATGGCGGCTAGCAAATGTGGAACGACATTGGACGGAGTCACAGACCGGACGACCTTGACGTCTTAGAAGGATGCTTGAGTCTAGAGGTAGGATGTAGGTGACGGCGTCAGACTGCACCAAAAATGAAGAGTTGTTGCACATAGAGAACTAAAAAGAAGAAAAGAAAGGAAAGATGAAGGTATAGTTGCCCATTCTAAAGCGTAGTAAGTTCCTATAGTGAAGATCGGGCAAAAAACTCCATGAACACAGTGAGTGTTCATCAAAATACCTTTAGGTTATGGAACCTAATCACAGTATTCATATTGACTGGCATCAGCTAATCTTACAAGAATTCAATTCTTATTTACATTAAGTAGATCGAGAGAGTCGATCATCTCAATTTAATTTAATAATGTCATTATCACAATCAAGGACACCGGTCTTCGACCAGTGTGTGGCGGGCTCAACAAATCAGTTCAGTCGTCACAGTCGCCTGCGCAGTGATTGCGGGAGGATGAGGCCTATTACAGGACCCCTCACCACACACCCTGCATGTAGTACAATTGAATTATGGTCAGAAGTACAAGTGTAGGAAGTTATGGAGCTGCTGTTCGTTTGCATAAAACATTAACCAGTTATAAACAGCTTACAGGTTTGGAAAATCTGTTTTTCTTGGTGAACTGTACGTCGATTCTGTAAAATTCGAACAACAACTTGCATCTCACATCGCTATTCACTCTCACTCGTAAAATAGATGCTTTTTATTTGACACTTTGAATCGGGTTCGAGTGCGAAGTGAGCGTCGAAGTGACGGGGGAATTACCTTACTGAATGCCACTGCTTACGTCATCTCATACTTTATCTGTCAAAATCTTACGGTCAATTTAGTTCAACTCGCTGACACGCTCGCAAGGGTAGCGCTAGTGTAAATTCGAATTATCAACCGAGTTTTTAGAATGCCAATCAAGAAACTCACAGCGGATTCAGATTCGAAGTTTAGAATGAGGTCTTACAGAATCGCACGGCAGCTCACACTTTTATCACTAGGATTCACAAGTATGTTGTGGTCGGCTTCCAGTCTAACTGATGCAGCTGATTACTAGTATTTTCCATGGAGCGACTGCCTGTCTGACCTCCACAACCCAGTTACTGGGCAATACGATATCTCTTGGTAAGACTTTCGGATTGTCACCTTGAGTTACATGCGGTAGGCCTACCAGCCGGGGTTCATGGTAGGCGCACAAGTTCCCATGATCCCCGGTTCAAGTGTGAGAAAGGAACAGCGGGGTGGTTATTAGTCAGCAAGAGTCTGGACAGACCACTCCGCCGCGGGGCGGAGGACATGCATGAGGATTTTACACCACGGAAAAAAGATGCGGTAGGCCCAAACCGGGAAGAATGGCTTGCAGTGAGACCTACATTCAACATGTAGTGGATATGGGTAGAAGAAGAATAGACAGAAATACCGTAAATGGATGGAAGGTTATGCTTAGCAGCCGCCGGGGTCGCGGTTTGTTCGAAAGAGATACCGTGGCCCTGGCATAGGCAACTGAAGGAACACGGGTGGGTTTTAGTCAGTAAAAGTCTGACACGCCCTCCCACTCCGCCCAGAGCGGGAGAAGAGTCATTTGATGATTTCCCATCCACAAAAAAAAAAAAAAAAAAAGGTTATGCTTAGAAGTACGAACAGAAGCTAATTTCTCTGAAAAACCATTCTTCCATACAATCTTATTATAAATACTCAATACTCAATATCTTATTGCATTCCATAATGTGTACATATAATAGTTGGTATGTTAAAACATCGAATCAATTATGGATCCTGTCGGGCACAGCAAAGTTAATTTTTAATAGGAAAGAGGATGAAGGCGCTATATTAAATTAAAATAGTACCTAACATTTGCTTTTAAGGTATTTATATTTTATAAAAATATTTATATATTTTTATGTGAAAGTTACTTTGTCCGTCGTCTGTCAACTTAACGGATTTCGATGAAATTTGGCAGGTAGACAATACCTGATTTAGAACATAGGATACTTTTTATCCCGGTAGTTCGTTCCTGTGGGATAGTTTCCGACCTCCACACTGGTGAAGCCGCGGGCAAAAGCTAGTATAGTGTAGTGTGTGGGTGTGTTTGTGTGTGTGTGTAGTGTAGTGTAGTATCTCATAATTCAACAGGAATTTGGCCTTCTGTTCTCTCCCATACTATGGCTAACCGTACCTCATTTGCCATAATGTTATTGCCATGCCATTGCTGTTCAAGGAACGCTTCCTTTTGACATTTTAAAACGTCTTTTTAATAAAAGTAACGATGTATGATGAAGTTTTAAAGTCGGCAGTTGAAACGTTGGCGGTTATGTGTTTTAGCGGCGTTTTGAAGAAATGGAGTTATTGTGTGAAAGGATGCGTTTAATGTCATGGTTTGGTTTGATTTATTTTTTAATAATATTTAATAATATTATGTGGTGCTTTAAATACGGGATGAAATTTAAAACATGTGCCAAATTGAAATGGGTGATTGTACTCATCATTATTAACAACTTTTACTATGGGACCAAACCTTAAATCGCGAAAAAAAAATCAACTGTTCAGTACACTTTGATGAGTTTGATGTAGATAAATGTACTGAACAGCTGATTTTTTTTCGCGATTTAAGGTTTGGTCCCATAATAAAAGTTGTTCATAATGATGAGTACAATCTCCCATTTCGATTTAGTACATGTTTTAAATTTCATCCCGTATAAAATATGTTTTGAGGCTTGCTTCTTTGCTTGATAAGTTTTATAGAGTAACTATACAGGGTGTCCCGTAAATAATGGATCAAACGTAACGGGTAGGTAGCTTACCTAATTTCCAACAACTAATTTGAATATTAAAAAAAAAACCGTTACAGTAACCAGGATATTAATTTTTTTTCGAATTTTACGATTTTGTCTTCCAGAATTAAGCTTTTTTAATGCTGTCGCTGCAAATGATGACATTTTTAGGTATGATTTTTATTTAACATTTCTGAATAGCTTACTAATGTTATAAGATACCATTTTTTTTTAATACCGTTTTATTTGCCTTAGAAAAAAAATCTTGAGTTGAAAAGTTTTTTCTTTACGATGTTAGGACCAAAATTGAAAAAATTCTCCTGTAAAAAAAATGTATGACACCGAAGACCACCATTATTTTAAAAACTTGTACATTTAATAAGGTTTGCAAATTGGTATAAAACTTACGTCTAGTCCTTATCGTTACAAAGATATTGCTATGAATGTGATGAAGAAGACAGAAAATAAATTAAATTGGTACTATTCCATTTTTTCCTTTTCGTAATGGCTTATGCTTGAATGCTTGTAATCGAAGCAGGTAGTTAAGCGGATAGCATAATTCCGACCCGATGACGTCATCTGTCCGGAATTTGGGACCGCTACCTGTGGCGGAGTTGCACCTCAGTCAGTGTGAAAGGGATAGATAGCGCCGCTTTTTGGTAAATCGGTTAAATCGGTATGAAGTTGCGCAGGTTCTTTTGTTCTTTCCTGCGCCCTTCACTCGTACAGGCTTCATTGTTGCTTGATTTTATTAGTTTAGTTGTAACTAGTCTCTCTTCGAGTTGCTACGTCAGACAACTTTCGCTCCCGGTCAGTGGCTCGGTGTTTTCTTCTGTAAAATTTGACTTGTGCTGTGTTTTTGGACTTTGCTTTGCCTATCGATTTGGAACTCTTTGCGTATTGGACAAACGACTTGGCGATCCTACGGACTCCGAAAACATTCGTTTGTGTGTGCTTGTACGTGTGTGCAGTAGCGCTGAAACCTTATTCAGCCCAATGCCTCGTTATGAGTACACGCCACGGCAGTACGCCGAAATGCATTTTATCTACGGAGAAGCAAGAGGTAATGCCAGGGCGGCTGCAAGATTGTACCGTGAAAGATACCCGAACCTGGTTCGTTATCCCGATTATCGCGTCTTTATTAGAGTGCATAACGCGCTTCTTGAGGGAAGAATTCTTGGCACCGGAGTTGGTGGTACCCGTGAAGGACGACCGCGACAAGTTAATGACGAAGTCATTCTTCGAGAAATCGAGGAAGATCCGTCAGTCTCCGTTCGCGTCATAGCGCGACGCGTAGGAATTTCTAGATCGACGGTGCATCGAGTGCTACAACGGTGCCGATTGCACCCATATCACGTGCAACGTGTTCAAACGCTGACGTCGCGTGATTACCAGCCAAGAATAGAATTTTGCCAAAGGATGCTTAGAATGATTCGGGCGGACCCGCAGTTTTTTAACAAGATTTTATGGAGTGACGAGTCTTCATGCCGCCGAGATGGATATTTAAATTTGCATAATTTGCACAGTTGGCAGCTGATAAACCCATATTTGATGCGAGAGGACAGGAGCCAACATCAATTTAAAATAAATTTATGGGCGGGAATAATCAATGGGCAAATAATAGGGCCCTTTGAACTACCAGCTACTCTAAACGCCGAATATTATCTCCATTTTTTAAGGAATGAGTTGCCAAGGTTATTAGAAAACGTTCCAGAAGACGTACGGCAAGCAATGTGGTTGCAAAATGATGGGTGCCCCGCTCACTATGCGACGGCAGTAAGGGCGCACCTTGATGAAAGTTATCCGGACAGATGGATCGGCCGATTAGGACCAATTTTGTGGCCTCCGCGATCTCCGGATTTAAATCCCCTAGATTTTTTTTACTGGGGATGTTTAAAAGACAGGGTCTACAAGAATCCAATAACGTCGGAAGAAGAATTACGACAGCGCATCCAATCTGCTGTATCAGAAATAAACCAAAGCCGTTTTGTCCGTCGGATAAGAGCTTCCTTTATTAGGAGATGCAGACTTTGCATTCTTGTAGAGGGAAGGCAATTCGAACATTTATTGTAAAAACCAAATAAAACGATTTATTTGAACTAACTGTTTTTTTTAGTACGGCCTCCTAATTCTTTTCATACGCCTCAATAATTCAATGAACATTGCCTCTGAAATACTACAGTTACACATTTTAAAGAAAAAGTTTAAATGTACACACTTTTTTATTTTTTTTATTAACGTTGATTTGGAGCACCTCTCAGATTCATAGCAATTATCTTTGTAACGACAAGGACTAGAATGTACAACTTCATACCAATTTACCAAAAATACAAAAGCGGCGCTATCTATCCCCTTCACGCTGACTGAGGTGCAACTCCGCCACAGGTAGCGGTCCCAAAATCCGGACAGATGACGTCATCGGGTCGGAATATGCTAGCCGCTTAACTACCTGCTTCGATTACAAGCATTCAAGCATAAGCCATTACGAAAATGAAAAAATGGAATAGTACCAATTTAATTTTTTCTGTCTTCATCACATTCATAGCAATATCTTTGTAACGATAAAGACTAGACGTAAGTTTTACACCAATTTGCAAACCTTATTAAATGTACAAGTTTTTAAAATAATGGTGGTTTTCGGTGTCATACATTTTTTTTACAGGAGAATTTTTTCAATTTTGGTCCTAACATCGTAAATAAAAAACTTTTCAACTCAAGATTTTTTTTCTAAGGCAAATAAAACGGTATTCAAAAAAATGGTATCTTATAACATTAGTAAGCTATTCAGAAATGTTAAATAAAAATCATACCTAAAAATGTCATCATTTGCAGCGACAGCATTAAAAAAGCTTAATTCTGGAAGACAAAATCGTAAAATTCGAAAAAAAATTAATATCCTGGTTACTGTAACGGTTTTTTTTTTAATATTCAAATTAGTTGTTGGAAATTAGGTAAGCTACCTACCCGTTACGTTTGATCCATTATTTACGGGACATCCTGTATAGCTTATTCTGCCCGCGAATTCGTCCACGTGAAATTGCGACGACGGGGTGGGTCGGGGGAATAAGAATTCCCCCGACCCACCCCGTCGCCATCGCATCGCATCGTCCGCCCGCGCTATTAGTTCGTTTTGTTTAGCGATCTTTGGGGCTTTTTTTTCTTTTTGCTCGGCTCCTAAGGGTCCCAGCGTGATGGTAAATGAACGCACTAATCTCTGGAACTACCAGTCGGATTTGAAAAAATATTTTTGCATTTGATAGCCCAGTTCATGAGGAAGGTTATAGGCTTCTTTAAGATCACGCTACGACCTTTAGGAGCCGAGCAGAAAGAAAAATTCGGAAACAACTCTAAGGAAAAACGAATTAATAGCGCGGACAGGCGATGTGATACGACGGGGTGGGTCGAGGGACAAGAAATTTCACGCGGACAAAGCCGCGGGCAGAAGGTAGTACTGAATAAAATAATATCAACTGGGTTGACTTAGAAAATTAGAACATCGAATGATGTCAAACTTCCTGGACGCCTCTAAGGTCTAATATAATCGTATGCCCCACTTATAAAGCGAGTTCGCACGCATGATTAAATAATTAAATAACGGTCATTAAGTATGAATAAACTTTATGTTTTGATTATTCACTTATACGGTTAACATAAAAAATTATCAATAAAGTAGAAAGAAGAAATAGTTAAAAGTCATGTTTTATATTTTAAAGTCATTAGTTTTATAACTTTATTCACATGATCACATCTATGGGTGATACATAATTATTATTATGCTGGTCGCAAATAAAAACTTTTTACAAAAAAAAAAAAAAAAAAAACAACTGTCTCAAAAAAACACTACAAAGTGAAAAATAACTTTAATTTCGGAAGTCGGTGTCTTTGGTTTTTTGCCAACGACTTCCGAAATTAAAGTTATTTTTCACATCAGAACTGGATTTTGATAAAAATGGGACCAATCTGGAAGTATACTTATCCTTTCAAATAAAAAAAGAATTTTCCAAATCGGTTTATAAACGACGGAGTACTGACTCCGGAGGTAACAAACATTAAAAAAAAAATACAACCGAATTGAGAACCTCCTTTTTTTGAAGTCGGTTAAAATAAACCAAGGCGCTGTAGAATCAACTACTTACTCTATAAATTTTCGATTCAAAAATCGTTCGAATTTACGTTTTGTTTACGTCACGTTCGTGGTAGGCCTACAGTTTATAGAAAGACGCGACTCTAGTGGACTATGGTCTCTACTAGAGTCAGCGAGTAGAGCTGCTAACCGGCGCTATAACTTCGAACCTAGGAGGCTTAGTGTTCATTTTTAGGGTTCCGTACCTCAAAAGGAAAAAAAAAAGAATCAAAATTAAAAAAAAAGTAATTAAAAAAATTAAAAAACCCGACTGCGGTAAAAAACTCAGGTTTCAGTTTTTTTAACTTATGTTTTTTACAGCAGTCGGGTTTTTTAATTTTTTTAATTAAGTACTTTTTTATTTTTTTAGTTTTATTATTTATTGTAATCACCTTTTAAAACCCTTTATTTTGATACCCCACTCGACAGGTTTAGAGAAAAAAAAAAATTTAAGACATAATTTGGCGCCAATAATCCGCCATTTTGTTTTTTTTTTTATTTTGATATACCCAGTGTCACTCTCACAGTAAATAGTAATCTAACGACACCTCTCAAGCTAAAATCCATCGAGCCGTTCAGGCCGCAGAGCGTGCCAAACAATTATACATACGTACATACTCTCGAAAAACATAACCCTCCTTCTGGCGCAGTCGGGTAAAAAACGGAACCCTTATAGGATCACTCCTATGTCTGTCTGTCTCAGCCAATTTGCTCCGAATCTAATGAACCGATTAAGTTGAAATTTAATACACATAATAATATGAATTTTGGTGACCCAAACACGGACGTGTAACGTAAATAAATGAATTTTGAATATGGGGATCCCTTTTGGGGGGAAAATACTCGTAAGTAAGTCCTTTCATTTCATATTATATGCCACACGGTGTGACATATAATATGAAATGAAAGGACTTACTGTGAGGGTCTCAAATACATTTTTTTATAATTTTAAAATAAATTGTTTTGAAGTTATTTAAGAAAATAGACGTATGTATGTACGCAGGAACCTACATCTAACAGCTGTCAATATAAAACATGATAATCTAAAATTCTAAAAAAAAGGCGAAAGATTTCACACAATTTGATAAGATATTTAAAGATATGCAACCACAAAATATAATCAAAAGAAAGTAACTGATGTCAATTTTATCAATGATCTTGAAGAATTACTCGCGGCAGGCTGACAGTCAGACAAAGTTCAACATAAGCCACTAAAGATAAAAAGAAATTCGGAAGATAATAATGTAGGTAGTACGTACAGACAACACAAGACATTAGGTTATATCAAACTATCAAATTTCTTCAAATGATTTTAAACCTTAAAATGTTTAGGGTAACATTCAAAATCGAATGAGAAAATTTGACAGTTTGTGGTAACGTGACCTGCTGCAGTGTGTACCTAGTATAGACAAAACGGGCGGCTTTAAAAGTTGCTTTTTGAATATACTGATTGATTGAAAAACCCTGTCCCTATGGTCCTTTGTTTTACTTTGTCGTATGTACAATTGCAGCTTGCAAGCAAAATTGTTTCAAAATTGGAAAGGCCTAGCGTTTGTCGATGGTACCTAGAGTACTACATCCATATTTTGCCTATAACCAAGTTCCATGTTATAGGCTCCTACAAAAAGGCGCGACACGCGACCGAATCGCACGCGACACAAAGGCACCACGTGTCGCGCGACGAGCGGTGCCTTTAAATCGCGTGCGATTCGCGTCGCGTGACGTGAATGAGAAAAACTCCCGGCTCATACTGACAAATTCCTAATGATAAAACCCAATACCAATTTTCCCGATCTCAAACTCAAAGCAGTTATTTTAATTAAACCACTTTATGTGTACATTTACAGGCACTTTTGAATTTGTCAAAAGAGTCGGTGAGTCAGAAAGATGAAGCTGGAAAATCTGGGAATCAAACCCACGGTTGGATCAATTTTCCGAATTTTCATCCCTACTCATAATTTTCATACTCATAAAAAAAAATGCATTTTATTTATTTATTGAAATGTAAACCCAGAAATCGAATTCGAGATCAAAAATGTAAACAAAAGTGTTGCCAATTTTAAATAATAACCTCAATTGTGCAGTTTGCCGAAAAGTACTATAACATAGTGCTAAAATTGTAGGCATATCTTAAACAGATAAAATATAATATTGCACACAGTTTTCAACTTTGTGACGTAAACTACGATCCAAGAATAAAATTTAATTGTTTGAACTAGAATCGTGCAAATTATTTTTATGCTACTGGCAATAAGGCAGTGGTCTTAAACATTTGGACTTCATTTAGTATTTTCAACTAGCGAAATGCCTCGCTTCGCATGGGTGCTTTTTACTAATGAAATAAATGAGAATTTTCTTACACACAAACCTGACAATTATGAACAGAACATAAAGGAATTCGGCCAAATCGGTCGAACTGTTCTCAAGTGATAATTATACGACGAAAAAAATTCATAATTTGAAATACTAGGGAAATGTTGACTACCCCTGGACTGTCACTTTGACAATGACATTTCTTTGTTTACATTTTTGATCTTGAATTATATTTCAGGGTTTACACAATGTTACTCGTACAAATTAAGCGTACATTACCCTGTTTGGGCGCAGGCAAATATACATGTTATATAAGTCAATGTGGTGTTCACAAGGGTCACTAGCAAGGGCTTTGGGTTTAGAGTAAAACCACCGAATTATCAGTACTAAGTACACAACAACTCAAATAGAACGTCTATCACCACAGATGGGTAGAGCGGGACTGTTTGAGGTGCTACGCCTACCGGCTACTGGTTACCATTTGATTTGTGCGCTACCATTGATTTACAAAAAACCCCTACATTTACACAGACTAGAAAAAAAAGAAGGACTCTGCGCCACGCGTATCGAAAGTGAAGCACCTTACCGATCTATGTGTGCGTGATTTGACAAAGATGCCGCGCGGTCATGTCACGTAATGGCGGCCGCGTGGCCGGTCGGCATACTAGATGTAAACGTGTGCGTGAGGCGCATGTTTGTACAAACGGTCAACGGTCAAAAAAAAAAAAACGTTTATTTTCTCCACCACATAATGAAAACTTACTAGTAGTAATACATAATTTGTGTATACCAAATACATTGATGTTGTGGAGACTGGAGCCTGTACTAGGAACACCTGCACCTCACTCCCCTCGCAGGCCTGAGGAGGCCCGCAAATGCGGGCCGGCACTAGCCGGGGATCGTGGAAGGCGCCCAAGTTCCCATGATCCCCGGTCCAGGTGTGGGAAGGGAACACCGGGGTGGTTTTTAGTCAGTAAGAGTCTGACAGACCCCTCCGCTCACCCCAGGGCGGGGGACATCCATGAGGATTTTCCACCCTGGCAACAAAAAAAAAAAGAAAAAAAAGGAACACCTGTGTTACAGGACTACAGGCCTCCAAACTACACAGACAAGTCACAGTAATACAAATTATTCATGAAAAAGTTGAGATAAACACAATTTAAAACAAGGAATAAGTAATAACAAATAATTAATTAAACGGCATTAGTAGGGTGTGTTGGTGTGGGGGTGTGTGTGTGTGTGAGAGGGTGTGTGTGGATGCATGTGGGGTGTGTGGGTGTGTGATATTTAAAACTGGTCTCCTAAAATAGTAAAATGTAGGACATATCGAGCTGCATTTTATGAGATGACTTCTAAGAGTCTCTCTGTGGCTTCATAATCGTGAGATTGAAGCCAATTTCGGACTTTATTTGTACAATTGAATAAGGATAAGGAGTAGATGGAAATGGCTTTATTGACTTGGTTGTAAAGGTAATCTCCTAGGAAACAAAAGAATCTACGGCTGAAGCTGGTTTTGAAGGACCTTGATTTACAGACTGTGTGTTTGCGTCTCTTGTTCAGGATTTCAACAGGATTGTATGGAAGTTGAGTGTGCCTACGAATGATAGTGCTGAAGATGAATAACTGGCGAACTGTCAGTACTTTGCACTGCTAGTATTGCACTAATAGTATTTCACATTTCTTCCTTCTTTTAAACATATTATAATAGGTATTACCTATGAAATTGCCGTTTTGTAAGAAAAAATTTAAACGAACTTTTTTCATACATTTTTTATTTGTATTAATCGAAGTAATCACCCATACAATCAATGCATCTTTGCCAACGCAGTGGCAGTTTATTGATGCCCTTCTTAAAGAAATCAGCTGGACGGGAGGCAACAAATTCTTCAAAGGCATTTTGTACTGCCTCTCGGGTATTGAATTTTTTTCCCGCCAAGAAATTATCCAAATTCTGGAAAAAGTAGTAGTCTGTAGGCGCAAGGTCTGGTGAGTAGGGCGGATGACGGAGAGCTTCCAACCCCAGTTCTTGCAACTTGGAGACCGTCTGCTGTGCAGTATGAGGTCGCGCGTTGTCGTGCAGGAGCAGCGGAGACAAGCGATTGACCAATGCTGGTTGGAGATGTGCCAGCTTCTCCATCATTGTGTTCAGTTCTTCACAGTACACATCTGAAGTAATGCTCACCCCGTTTGGTAAGAAGCTGTGATGAATCACACCGGCGCTAGACCACCAAACAGTGACCATCACTTTTCTAGGGGTAAGTTTTCGTTTAGGGCATTGTTTAGGTGCTGAACCAGGATCCAACCAACTTGCTGAGCGCTTGCGGTTATCAAACAGAATCCATTTTTCATCGCAGGTAACAATGCGGTTCAAAATCCCTTCATTTGTGTGTCTGTCGAACAGTGCAAGGCACGTCTCGATGCGTACTTCGCGCTGGCGATCATTGAGTTCGTGGGGCACCCATTTGTCAAGCTTTTTTACCTTGCCAATTTGACGCAAATGGACCAATATTGTTTTGACGCTAACGTTGAAAGCTGCTGCTAATTCAGCCGTAGATTGTGTATCATCAGCTTCCACAATCGCCTTTAATTCGTCATTGTCGACCAAAGTCTTCGGACGACCGCGAGATTCATTTTTCAGGTCGAAATTCCAGAACGGAAGCGAGCAAACCAATAACAAGTGGTGCGTTGGTTTATAGTGTTAGCTCCGTAAACGTCGTTGATGTTGCGTGCCGCTTGTGCCGCGTTGCTGCCACGACGGTACTCATATTCCATAATTACTCGAATTTTTAACGTATCCATGATGACGAAAAAGATTGAAATGCGATGAAAATGTAACACTAATCAATAAACAAATGACTACTTTTGGAAAAAAAATCCATGTTTTTAAAATAAAATTAATTTGAAATTAGAATTCTTAGCCAAACAAAAATTATTTTGATTTGAAATGGCCAGTACTGCAGAACGGCAATTTCATAGGTAAAGACCTAAAATATACTCGTAAGTTAACTTATAACTATACTTCAATCTGCCTAGCCTTTTCCCAACTATGTTCGGGTCGGCTTCCAGTCTAACCGGATGCAGCTGAATATCATTATTTTACATGGAGCGACTGCCTATCTGACCTCCACAACCCATTAACTGGGTAATACGATACCCCTTGGTAAGACTGATTGTCAGACTTTCGGGCTTCTGACGACCCGTAACGACTGTTAAAGATCCACGAATGACAGCCGGGACCAATGGCTTAACGTGCTTTCCGAGGCACGGAGGAGTCTCGGTATGTAAAGATGGTCACCCATCCACAGACCGACCCCAGCAAGCGTAGCTTAACCTGATGGATCGACCTGTGCGGCTGTTGTTACTTAGCCACGAGCTCCTCTATATCTCTATACCTCTATAACTATACTTATAAGTTTTAAATGTCATGTGCAACCTGCAACGGAAACTTAACAAAGGACTAAGTAAAGTCAGGTATAATTATAGTATTATGATATAATATGATAAGTTGATGAGTCGTCATCAGACTGCCGTCATTATACGAAATTATCGTATCACAGTGATGTGAATGTGACGTGCTGATGTGCCTGTGACAGACAAATTGGGCTTTATTTAGTTATTTTCATATGAAACCATATTGTCCGTGATTGTAACTGATATGTATGAGTATGCTTAGATGGTTTGGTCATGGTTTGATGGTTTGGTAAGAGGATGGATGAAAGGCGACTAACAAAAGGTAGATGAGTGGAAACGCCGGCCTATTAGGAAGACATAATTCAATCAATCTGCCTAGCCTTGTCCCAACTATGTTGGGATCGGCTTCCAGTCTAACCGGATGCAGCTGAATACCAATATTTTACATGGAGCTACTCCACAACCTCCACAACCCTTTAACTAGGTAATACGATACCCCTTGGTAAGACTGGTTGTCAGACTTTCGGGCTTCTGCCAATTCGTAACGACTGTCAAAGATCCACAAATGACAGCCGCGATCAACGGCTTAACGTGCTTTCCGAGGGACGGAGGAGTCTCGGTATGTAAAGATGGTCACCCATCCACGGACCGACCCCGGCAAGCGTAGCCTAACCTGATGGATCGACCCGTGCGGCTGTTATTACTTAGCCCTCCTAGGAAGACATGATTATAGTGGGCTTATTGTTGATGTTCTTCGGACAGGTCAGGAGCGTAGTACTCGCAACTGGCGTGTGTTTTTGATCAGATGTATGAACGTAAACGAGGCAAAGGAGTATATAAGAATCGCAGCTGGTGGCGTTCTGTATTTTCTGGCTAACCCCATGGGAAGAAGGCGTAAGTTTATGTATGTATGTAACTGTGATTTACTTTTTCGTCCTTTGTGTAATTGGTAGGTATCAGAGAATAAAGCTCGTGGCTAAGTAATAACAGGCTACACTTGCCGCGGTCGGTCCATGGATGGGTGACCATCATTACATACCGCGAGACGGCAAGACCCCTCCGTGCCTCGGAAAGCACGTTAAGCCGTTGGTCTCGGCTTTCATTCGTGGATCTTTGGCAGTCGTTACGGATCGTTAGAATCCCGGAAGTCTGACAACCAATCTTACCAAGGGGTATCGTATTACCCAGTAACTAGGTTGTGGAGGTCAGATAGGCAGTCGCTCCATGTAGAATACTGGTATTCAGTTGCATCCGGTTAGACTGGAAGCCAACCCCAACATAGTTGGGAAAAGGCTAGGTAACTTGAGTTACAATAGGTATTTATTCACCGAACATTAACGTAAATCGAAGGCTTATCCTGAGAAGCAGTTAACAGCACGGCGTAAATTCAGAATCTAGAAATGATGTTCCTTTGTTAACTAGCTTCATCTTTCTGACAGACCGACTATATTCGACAATAGAAGTGGTTCACTTGAAATAAATGCTTTCTGTCTTATTACAAAACAAGGTTCATCTTCAAACCCAGGTTTAAACCATGGACCCTTTTTAACCGACTTCAAAAAGGTGGAGGTTCTCAATTCGTCAGAACCTTCTTTTTTTTTTTAATTTTTTTTTATGTATGTTCCCCGATCACTCGAAGGTGGCTGGACCGATTTGGATTTTTTTTTTGTTTTATTCGAGAGGGTATACATCAAAGTTGGTCCCATATAAAATTGATTAACTTTGCTTGGGTAGTTTTTGAGTTAGCTTCAATAATACGTATTTTTTCCACACTTTTATATGGATGATGTTCTAGTTTGTTTTGCAGGTAGTGGTATTAGAATTTGTGTGGGGTAGGTGCACAACTAAAAAGTAAACAATAAAAACTTTTTTACAAAAAAATACAACCGACTTCCAAAAACAACACTACAAAGTGAAAAATAACTTTAATTTCGGAAGTCTGTGGCAAAAAACGAAAATACATTTAACTAGACACCGACTTCCGAAATTAAAGTTATTTTTCACTTTGTAGTTTTTGGAAGTCGGTTGTATTTTTTTGTAAAAAAGTTTTTTTTTAAATTTCGAACTTTATTCCGACATAAAAAAAAGAACTGTATTTCTATCACAGCTAGGTTCCTAATACAAAAACTGGCTCGATGGTTTAAACCAGGGGTGGTCAACTTGGTTAGACCCAAGATCTACTGTTCACTGACGACACCCTGTGCGATCTACCAATTAGATACTTCTTGAAATCTTAAATGAAACAGCTTAGTTCAGTACACAAGAAAATATAAAACTGTAAATTATTCATAGTAGCTACTTATTTATATTAGTGTGAGCATTGCGTTTGAGCATCTTTCAGTTAGTGATTAGGTTACGTTGCGCAGTCTGTTCTACGTATTTATATTTTTTGCCTTGCCACGATCGACTGGACTAATAGTCGCGATTGACCGGTTGGCCACCCCTGGTTTAAACCATGACAGAAGAAAAACCTCGTTTTGTAATAAGACCGTTTGAGTTTGAAAGGTCATTTTCCACATGGCCGTGAAGAACTTTGTTAGACAAAAGACATTATAAAACACATCTTTGTCGGTATGTCGTAAAAGGCACGTGTTGTTTACAGTATTCCTGTGTAGTCATAATTTTGACCTACCGCAAGGAACATCGGAATATTTAGAAAAACGTTATTCTCGTTCATTTGCTCTCTGATAGGCGGGATAGTGTATCATTGTTCTGTGTTTTTCAACTTGTTAGCGTGGCAATTTGACGTGTTTGCCCGCTTTGATAATGCTTTGAGTTTGAATTTTGAGTCAAGGAACAGGAATATCGCGAAATAACTTTGTCTAAGCGCCTGTTTCATTACCTACGATTAAGTTCCTTTAACTTATTTGGCAGATAATTTCATACAAATTCTGTTCCATTTTTTTAACCGGCTTCAAAAAAAGGAGGTTTCTGAATTCGACCGTATCTATGACTGGTAATTAGTGACCGATACTTAAACACATGATTGTACTCATGATAACAAACAACTTTTACTATGGGACCAAAGCTGAAATCGCGAAAAAAAAATCAGCTGTTCCCTACATAACTCGTTAAAATGTGTCGTGGAGCAGCTGATTTATTTTTAAACACATGATTGTATTCATGATAACAAACAACTTTCCCAAAAAAACGACTTTTTTAATTTACTAAGGGCATTAGCCCTTTCATTCCAATAAGATATTGAGTATCTAACAGGAATACGCGCTATAACAGCTGTTAGTCGCTTGACCCCGTTATTCTGATTTCTGTCTCATGTTATATGAAGGTACTACCGTGCTGAGTAACAGTACTTAAGGCAGAGCACCCACACACTTCACATCCGAGTGTTCACGTTGTTGCTAAGATAACAAAAAAAATCACTTACAAAAACGCCGTGTTTAATAGTATGGCCGCATAACTATGAAATATCTAGGCACCGAGCGCGATTCCGGTGAATATAGGCACACACGGCACATCAGAACATATTACTCTTTGACCCATTCTGTATCACTGGCACTACACACTTGTACACACACGTGCTTAATTCTAGTACCGGTTCGTAGTAGCAGTTTTAACTAATAATAATAATTAACGAAATGATAAAAACACTGTCTACGGAATCACACTATTAAAACAACAGTACTTTTTAATGTCAGTTTTCACTGTGATGAATGATTCCTTTTTTGTTGGAAAGGAGATATTCCAAGGGTAGTACCATGGTAAGGAAACCAGGATCTGATGATGGCATCTCAGAGAAATCGAGGGACACCTTCAAATTTTATAGGCACATCTATAGCGATATGGGTATTGTTTATAGTAGCTCGTGTATTTTCTCCCGGAAAACACCATTTGATGAAGTGGAACTGATGAGGAAGACCACATATGGCCATCGGAACTACTCAATAATACGTATTTCACAAGTTGCGATTTGATTATTGCTAAGCAATTTATGCTCGTCACAATACAATGTTGAAGAGGAGCTGGTGGTGACTTCACCATCAGTTCCATTTCTCCTGGTTCCTTACTGGGAGAACTCTTCAACAATTAACGTCCTTGTATCGGGAAAAGCAATATTTTGTAAAAGGTGACGTGATGAGCAGTTGACGTTATGCTATTGTAACTTAGATAAATTACAGACTGACCCACTAAAAAGTGAAAAAATAAAAAACTTTTTTACCAAAAAAATAAACAACCGACTCCCAAAAAAATACTACAAAGTGAAAAATAACTTTAATTTCCGAAGTCGGTGGCAAAAACTAAAATACAGATCCAAAGACACCGACTTCCGAAATTAAAGTTATTTTTCACATTGTAGTATTTTTTTGGAAGTCAGTTGTTTTTTTTTTTTGTAAAAAAGTTTTTGTTTAAATGATCTAGCTAGTGACTGAGTACGGCCGACCGATAAAATGCAGTAGTAACGCACGAAATTTAAAATACAGAACTTTACTAGGATTCATTAAAAAAACCCAGGATGCTACTTAAAAACTATCCAGGACACCCTGGGGAGTCCTGGATAGTTTTTGACATGTCCTGCGAAAATAGGACGGTTGGCAACTATAACCTAAATAGTCTTTAACTGTGTCCTTTATTTGAGTCTCCTTAATCTTGAGGCAAAACCTACCAGAGACTTCCCATTCCCCCCTTTACATAACCAAATAAATCTCAACACCAAAAAAAAGCTGTTGTTACACTTCTTTACAAACACGACAATAGTTATCCCTTTGTCTAATCCGGTCATCCGAAGCTCAAACGCGTACAATCTTCAGACAAAATGATCAATGAGACCGAATGAATGTTTCTGTCGTTCGGAACGAATGGCGGGGTCGCATTGTTCGGTATTGAACATAAACAAGTGCACTGTTCGTTCGAAGAGGGTCACGCGAGGTTAGGGGAGGCGTGGAGACGCTTTTTGAAAGTTTTTTTCATGTATAAAATATTTTTAGAAAATATTGTATAAAATTGCCACATCTAAAAAAAAAAAATACGTGTCCTATATTAAAATAAAAGTCATGACGGACACAATAAATTTTTTGTCATCATCCCTATTTTTACGGAAAAATACTTCGAATCTGTAGACTGTACACCGACCGACTGACTCTACTGTGTGTGTATATCTGTGTACTGTGTGTGTGACTGTGTATCTGTGGACTGTGTGTGTGTGTGTCTGTACTGTGTGTGTGTGTGTTCTGTGTATTGTTGATGTTCTGTTAGGTTGCCTGGAAGAGATCGCAGAAAGCGATAAGGCCGCCCATTGTATATTTTGTGTTGTTTAATTATGTCTTTTTTTGTTATGTATTTTTGTGGTGTACAATAAAGTATACGAGTATATAAATAAATTAATAATGTTCTATATCTGTATCCGTATATAAGTTCGTATAGATGTTATACCGTGTAAGTACAAATTGACCCTTCTCTTTTATTGACTTCTGAAAATAAGAAAAATGAACATAAGTTATACATATTTTTTATCATTTGCATGAAGTAGGTTAGGTACTAAGCTGATCTGAGTGTGATAAGGACATTTATTTATTGTATCTTATCTGACCGAGTTCAATGGATGACTTAGATTAGATTATCTCAGACATCTATTGAACTCGGCTATATATACATAATTATACGATTGTCTGATGACGTTACTGTAATAATATTAAGATGCAGGCCACATTTCAGATACGGTAGAACGAGCTGAAATAATAAGCTAGAAAACAATGGCCCGTAAGAGCTTTGGACCCAAATAGATGAAAGCCTAGGAGGAGATCTATATCCAGCTGTGGATATATTTAGGCTAAAATAATGACGACATCGAAAAAAAATATGTAAGTATCTGAGTGCGACTCTTCTCCTTTCCCTAGTCCACCGATTTAGAAGTCCTCCTCACAAAATTTAGAGTATAGAAACTTAAGAAAGGAGTAGATTGGACAAAGATTCGGACAAAGAAGTTCACACGTGTGTCCACACGTGGGCATAGGGGTCAGTGACCCGATGTAAACAATATGAACTCATTACTAACTAGGGAGATTCAAAGAAGTCTTAAATTGTTTTTGTTTTGTTTGCTTGCAGCTGTACGGAAGTTGTGATGGTCAGGTTCAGTTTCTTTATGCACATGCTTACCTTGGTCTTATTATTCAGTTTATCCATGAGTGCCGTGATGGACAGGAGGTTAAGGGGCATTCGAATGCGAGGATGCGGGTCCAAAATCATTATCATAATCATAATCATTTTATTATCAGGCAACTAGGCCCATAGATAAAATACACAAAATTATCTTAAAAAACAATAATAAACTAATACGTAATAATAAATCTGCCTCGGAAAGCACGTTAAGCCGTTGGTCCCGGCTGTCATTCGTGGATCTTTGACAGTCGTTACGGGTCGTCAGAAGCCCGAAAGTCTGACAACCAGTCTTACCAAGGGGTATCGTATTACCCAGTCACTGGGTTGTGGAGGTCAGATAGGCAGTCGCTCCATATAAAATACTGATATTCAGCTGCATCCGGTTAGACTGGAAGCCGACCCCAACATAGTTGGGAAAAGGCTAGGCAGATTGATTGATTTTTGGTTTATCCATGAGTACCGTGATGGACAGGAGGTTAAGGGGCATTCGAATGCGAGGATGCGGGTCCAAAATCATTATCATAATCAAATCAATCTGCCTAGCCTTTTCCCAACTATGTTGGGGTCGGCTTCCAGTCTAACCGGATGCCATTATTTTACATGGAGCGACTGCCTATCTGACCTCCACAACCTATTAACTGGATAATACGATACCCCTTGGTAAGACTGAGAATCTCGGTATGTAAAGATGGTCACCCATCCACGGACCAACCCCGGCAAGCGTAGCTTAACCTGATGGATCGACCCGTGCGGCTGTTATTACTTAGCCACGAGCTCCTCGTCTAAAAATCATTATCATAATCATAATCATTTTATTATCAGGCAACTAGGCCCATAGATAAAATACACAAAATTATCTTAAAAAACAATAATAAACTAAAACATAATAATAAATCTTAATATAACTATAATTATGCACGTAACGTCGCCGTCGTGTTCCGCTGCGTGGTGGGTGTCGCGTAGCCGTCCTCGGAAACGTCGAAATATGACACCTTTCGGCCAAAAGTCCTCTTTTAAGAAGGTCTGTAGATGGTGGGTTGGAACTCGGACTACGAACGACGTAAAGTTGATATTGTGGCGCGATTCCAACCTTTCGACCCTCAGAGTCCAGTCGGTCTTCACCTTCAAATACTGCACCACTTCCTCAATCCTTGTGGAGTGATACAGACGCGAAATGTACAGCTGCGTTATAGGCACAGCAGGGCGCAGCAGCATGTTGGGTCCATTATGATTTTACACTGCGGTGAAAGGAAACATTACTTCGCCCATCACCAGTCGGAGAGTGTCAATGTGTCTCCTAAGCAAAAAGTACCAGCAAACTTTATGAGAGATTTTGCCGCCCTGGTGTTTC
This sequence comes from Cosmia pyralina, assembly GCA_946251885.1. Classification (NCBI taxonomy): domain Eukaryota; kingdom Metazoa; phylum Arthropoda; class Insecta; order Lepidoptera; family Noctuidae; genus Cosmia; species Cosmia pyralina. The sequence continues at coordinate 13,355,380 of OX276342.1, read as the reverse complement.
TTTACTTTCTTGAAGTATTTATTATAAAAGACACTTTTCCATATGATTTACCTGCGGCTTCGCCAGGGTGGAGGTCGGAAAGTATGCCACGAGAACGTATTATCGCCGCGATAAAATGTATGCTATGTCCTAACGCAGGTCAATTAAATTTCTCGTCTAAAGCTTACAGACAGACAGACAGAGTTACTAGTAGCATTTATAATATTAACTAGCTGAGCCCCGCGGTTTCACCCGCGTAGACCGGGATAAAAAGTAGCCTATTTTGTTAATCCAGGGTATAAGCTATCTACATACCAAATTTCATCCAAATAGGTCCAGCCGTTTGATCGTGAAGAAGTAAGAAACATACACACACACACACTCTCAAACTTTCGCCTTTATAATATTAGTGTGATGTGATATGTATGGATGGATGGATGGATCGCATATCCTCAGTTCTCTCTCTTACTCTTTTGATCTTTAATGGCGATGCACTATCATTGCTAGAAAGTAATTGCCGCAATGTGGTTTCCTGTTCTAACTACCTAATGTAAGTAATGATATTTCTGTGCACTTTTTATTGGAGCAAGTAACTGTAAAAATGTATTCCTTTAGAAATAGAGGAGCAAGACAACAGTGTCAAAAAAAAAACATACAACCGAATTGAGAACCTCCTCCTTTTTTTAAGTCGGTTAAATACATTAGGTACGGTCAGCAATAGAAGTCCGTTGACACTGTTACTTTGTGACATCATCTAAATTAACACAAAATGATATGATAACCTGCTTTAGATAAAAACTTGACTTCACAAGTCAACGAAATTTATTTATTTATTTATTCTTACAGAAAGCTTACAGCCTAATATCTTAATTAATAATAATTCATAGGCAGGACAATTTGCTAATGATAAGCTTCCACATATATACTTCTAGATACAAATATTTCAGTTGACTGTGTTTGATAACAGCGATTTGCAAACAAAAATAAAAAGTTTATAAATGTAATAAATACTAATAAGTCGAATCGTGCAACATCAAAATAGTTGAACAGTTATTCATGACTATCTCCAAAACATTCCTTGTTTAGCATCTTTCTAATACTGTGTGCGTTGGTACAAAATAGATCTATATCCAGGTGCGATGGTAAACTATTGAAGGCTTCTACACTACGAATGAAGAAGGCGTTGCGCCTGTAATTAGTCGATGCGCATGGTGCCTGAAGCAGAGGTCGTCTGCGTAGGTTATTTTGATTAGTGCGAACAAGTATTTTGCTGAGTAGTTCTGGACAATCAATCGAGCCATTTGCTAAGCCTACTAAAAACATATGTCACTAACATTACGTTTTATGTTCAACGGTAAGAAATGGTATCGCTTGCAACGGTGTTCATAGTCCACTGAGAATTGCTTTGCCTTAAAATCCAAGTAACGCAAAAATTTCTTCTGAACAGATTCAATACGAGATTTGTAAATCTCTTGATAATGAAATACCTTGATTTGTAATAAAATGTAATATTGCTGTATAGTAATTTAGTCCAAATTATAGCAGATCAATTTTGCAACTCCACAGAGGCAGCTACGTCATTCATATGGGACTGCCAGGTCTTAAACTATGGGCCAATAGGTATACACAGGTTCGGAGGCCTAGATTCCTGGCATGGCTGACTGGAAGACTGGATAAGATGTCTTCCTTAATTAGGTACCCACTACATAATAATAGATTACAGATTATAATGTAATAATAAATGTAATAATAACAGAATAATACCATGTTCTGCAATAGTCCTGCACCAACCGGGGGTTGTCGTTGGGTGCACTTGCATAGTGCATACAGGGATAATCGTCGGCTGGTGCCTCCTCGTCATTTGAAATTGTCTAAGGGGCCTCTGCGAGTTGGCTTCGGCCCCTCGTACGCCTTCCAAAGGTCCGGGACCCCAGGGTCCCGCGATAAGCCAAAGACAAAACAGAATAATACAATACAATTTAATAAAAATATTTAATAATGTAATAAAATTCTAGACTTAATGTAGAAAACATTATTTAATACTAATTTATAATATTACAGACACATTATTCTAGTTTTAAGTTGTCTTGCTGCGCCCCAACGGGTTTATGTACCCATTAGCTGTAAGCAAAGCCTGTAACTGTGTGTACATTGTGCAATAAATAAATAAATTGGCAAGAAGAAGACAGTGTAACATAATGAACCATGGAAACTATGTGGGGCCTGGAATCGAGACAGTACAAGCAGACAAAAATGCCGCTGCCTATAGAATATTTACTGCATTTTGGACTCCGTCACCAATAATGAATATTCATCCCACCCAAGTGAAGCCGGGTACACAACTAGTATGTTAATAAGTCCTTAGACAACATCCTTTTCTTCTTAATAAGTTCCCTTCCACAAGTATGTAAGTAAAGGGGCCACCAGACGGTATTTAGGGCTTGTTAGACGGTCAAGGACGCTGCGGATGCGGGCATGAATATTACATTAAACATTCTGTTGTCTCACAGAGATTTAAACAGTGCTTTTAAATTTTCTACGCTTTTAAATGAAAGGGAGTATTTGAAAACATGCTTGGCTTGTCTCAGTTGTTACTTGTTAGAGCTAGCTTCGGAATAATAACAATTCAAGGAGAAAACGCGACACCGGGCCGGACATAAGTTTTCGTCGTGCGAAGTTTCAGATGTCTGCAAAGATGTAAGGCTTAGTTATTGTTGCATTAAATATTTTTTTAAATATAATATCTATACATTTAATAAAATAGTCGTAGCGATGTCAAAACTGTATACCTTGAATATTTTTTAAAAAAAGTCACTGCTATGTGTGGGAACGATTATACCGAAAATTTAGTTTTTATCCGACGAAAAAAAAGGAGGAGGTTCTCAATTCGACACGTATATATTTTTTTATGTATGACCACGCATAACTTTTTACAGAGTCGTCCGATTTGAAACATTTTTGTTTTATTCGAGAGGGTATATACATCCAAGTTGGTCCCATATGAAATTGATTAACTTTGCTTGGGTAGTTTTTGAGTTAGCTTCAATAATACGTATTTTTTCACCACTTTTATATGGATGATGTTCTAGTTTGTTTTGCAGGTAGTGGTACTAGAATTTATGTAGGGTAGGTACCACAACTAAAAAGTGAAAAATAAAAACTTTTTTACAAAAAATACATCGACTTCCAAAAACAACACTACAAAGTGAAAAATAACTTTAATTTCGGAAAACGGTGGCAAAAAACGAAAATAAATTTAACCAGACACCGACTTCCGAAATTAAAGTTATTTTTCACTTTGTAGTGTTGTTTTTGGAAGTCGGTTGTATTTTTTGTAAAAAAGTTTTTTTATCATTATTGTCCGTTTGTTTGTGTGTATGTTGCGCAAAAACGGTTGATCATATTTGTATGAAATTTGGCACACAGATAGTTTATAACCTGGATTAACACTTAGGGTACCTTTAATCCCGGTAGCACGTTCCCGTGGGATATTTTCCGACATCCAGGCGGGCGAAGCTGCGGGCAAAAGCTAGTAATCAAATATCTAATATGTTTATGTCATGTAACATTGTAGAGGTTCCCAAAAGGTATGCCCTTGTACCCGGATTAAATAAAACAGAACAAGGTCATTTCCAGTTCCGTATAATTTATTTATCTAAATATATAAAACTCAAAGGTGACTGACTGACATAGTGATCTATCAACGCACAGCCCAAACCACTGGAGGGATCGGGCTGAAATTTGGCATGCAGGTAGATGTTATGACGTAGGCATCCGCTAAGAAAGGATTTTGATAAGTTCTACCCCCAAGGGGATAAAATAGGGGATGAAAGTTTGTATGAAACTTTGTCAATTTTTAACCGATCGGGATGAAATTTGGCTTGCAGGTAGATATTATGACGTAGGCATCTACTAAGAATGGATTTTGTTAATTTCTACCCCCAAGGGGATAAAATAGGGGATGAAAGTTTGTATGAAGCTTTGTCAATTTTAAACCGATCGGGCTGAAATTTGGCATGCAGGTAGATGTTATAACGTAGGCATCCGCTCAGAAAGGATTTTGATAAATTCTACCCCCAAGGGGATAAAATAGGGGATGAAAGTTTGTATGAAGCTTTGTCAATTTTAAACCGATCGGGCTGAAATTTGGCATGCAGGTAGATGTTATAACGTAGGCATCCGCTCAGAAAGGATTTTGATAAGTTCTACCCCCAAGGGGATAAAATAGGGGATGAAAGTTTGTATGAAGCTTTGTCAATTTTAAACCGATCGGGCTGAAATTTGGCATGCAGGTAGATGTTATAACGTAGGCATCCGTTCAGAAAGGATTTTGATAAATTCTACCCCCAAGGGGATAAAATAGGGGATGAAAGTTTGTATGAAACTTTGTAAATTTTAAACCGATCGGGCTGGGCCTTTGCATGCATATAGCTACTATGACGTAAGCATCCCCTAAGAAAGGATTTTGATAAATTCTACCCCCATGGGGATAAAATAGGGGATGAAAGATTGTATAAATCTTCTTAGATTTTCGACTGATTGAACTGAAATTAAAGATTGGAGCTACTATAATGAAGACGTCCGCTTAAATAGGATTTTGATAAATTCAATTCGAAAGTAACTCTGTCTTAAGTTACCTTTTCACGCCTAAACCATTGAGCGGATTTCAATAAAAATTGCCAAAAAGATAGATGGCATCCTAGGAAAAGACATAGGCTACTTTTTGTTTTAAAAATAATCCTAGAGGGGGTGATATAGGGGATAAAAAATTGTAAGGAAACCTAGCATTTGGGTTTTTTTTTGGGTTAAGTTAAGCATAAAGAATTACGCGTTTCAGCGTTTTTTCAAGGGGGTAAAACAGGGAATGATTTTAAAATTCACATGTAATATTGATATTTTTTTGTACTTATTTTTAAGAGATTTAAAGGTTATAATTACAGTAATAGTCATATTAAAATTGGTCTACTCGATCAAAGTTATTACAATTTATAGTCACAAAAAAAACTTTGTTAACACGATGTACGTGTGTTGAATGTGTCATTCACTTACGGGCTACGGGGTCAGTGGTAGTCAATCACAAAAATTAATGGTGATCATATTAAAATGAATAAGTATTATTCTTATGTTAAACATTTAGGCCCACTAGCACCACAAATCACAAAATACGTTGAGTGCTAAACGAATTGAAAACATTGTTCTATTTCTGTTAATTTTGAAGTTGTCAGGGATGGAATGATATTTTAAAAATGTTCAGCGCTAACTGTATTTATAGTTTTTGGTGCAAGCGGGCCTTGGAATCATACAAACCTGTTTTATGTATAAAAAAGATCATTTGAATTTATTATTTGTCTGTCTGTCTATTTGTTACCTTTTCACACCTTAACGGATAGATAGGCCTTGACCTGGGTACGAGCATAGGATAATTTTTATTCCGGCAGTACGTTCCCCGGGGATAATTTCCGAGTTACACGCGAGCGAAGCCGCGGGCAAAAGCTAGTATCTACATATATCTATCAATCTGCCTAGCCTTTTTCCAACTATGTTGAGGTCGGCTTCCAGTCTAACCGGATGCAGCTGAATACCAGTATTTTACTTGGAGCGACTGCCTATCTGACCTCCACAACCCATTAACTAGGTAATACGATACCCCTTGGTAAGACTGGTTGTCAGACTTTCGGGCTTCTGACGACCCTTAACGACTGTCAAAGATCCACGAATGACAGCCGGGACCAACGGCTTAACGTGCTTTCCGAGGCACGGAGGAGTCTCGGTATGTAAAGATGGTCACCCATCCACGGACCCACCCCGGCAAGCGTAGCTTAACCTGATGGATCGACCCGTGCGGGTGTTATTACTTAGCCACGAGCTCCTCTATCTATCTATCTCCTCTATCTACATATATCTATAAAAACTTATTATAAAATAACGTCGATTTTCGTGTCTGTCTGTATGGCCGCGTTGTTCTTCTAAATGATAGTGAAAACCGCATCAAAATCCGTTATTTGGATGCGGTTTTCACTATCATTTAGACAATTTATTCCGGAAGGTTTATGTACACTTACACGAGTATATAATATAGAAAACTTCATGCTTTGTCGAGTCGTAAAAGCCGTGTTTTGTTTGACCGCTACGCTGATAAATGATTTATGATAAATTAAATACATAATGGGCTGGACACTTCATTGAATACAAGTCCATAGACTCGAAAAAAAAAATACGAAAAATAAATTACATAAAATAATAGGTCTTTACCTATGAAATTGCCGTTTTGTATGAAAAAATTTAAACGAATTTTTTTCATGCATTTTTTATTTGTATTAATCGAAGTAATCACCCATGCAATCAATGCATCTTTGCCAACGCAGTGGCAGTTTATTGATGCCCTTCTTAAAGAAATCAGCTGGACGAGAGGCAACAAATTCTTCAAAGGCATTTTGTACTGCCTCTCGGGTATTGAATTTTTTTCCCTCCAAGAAGTTATCCAAATTCTGGAAAAAGTAGTAGTCTGTAGGCGCAAGGTCTGGTGAGTAGGGCGGATGACGGAGAGCTTCCAACCCCAGTTCTTGCAACTTGGAGACCGTCTGCTGTGCAGTATGAGGTCGCGTGTTGTCGTGCAGGAGCAGCGGAGACGAGCGATTGACCAATGCTGGTTGGAGATGTGCCAGCTTCTCCATCATTGTGTTCAGTTCTTCACAGTACACATCTGAAGTAATGCTCACCCCGTTTGGTAAGAAGCTGTGATGAATCACACCGGCGTGAACCAGGATCCAACCAACTTGCTGAGCGCTTGCGGTTATCAAACAGAATCCATTTTTCATCGCAGGTAACAATGCGGTTCAAAATTCCTTCATTTGTGTGTCTGTTGAGCAGTGCAAGGCACGTCTCGACGCGTACTTCGCGCTGGCGATCATTGAGTTCGTGGGGCACCCATTTGTCAAGCTTTTTTACCTTGCCAGTTTGACGCAAATGGACCAATATTGTTTTGACGCTAACGTCGAAAGCTGCTGCTAATTCAGCCGTAGCTTGTGTATCATCAGCTTCCACAATCGCCTTTAATTCGTCATTGTCGACCAAAGTCTTCGGACGACCGCGAGGTTCATTTTTCAGGTCGAAATTTCCAGAACGGAAGCGAGCAAACCAATACACAAGTGGTGCGTTGGTTTATAGTGTTAGCTCCGTAAACGTCGTTGATGTTGCGTGCCGCTTGTGCCGCGTTGCTGCCACGACGGTACTCATATTCCATAATTACTCGAATTTTTAACGTATCCATGATGACGAAAAAGATTGAAATGCGATGAAAATGTAACACTAATCATTAAACAAATGACTACTTTTGGAAAAAAAAATCCTTGTTTTTAAAATAAAATTTAAATTAGAATTCTTAGCCAAACAAAAATTATTTTGATTTGAAATGGCCAGTACTGCAGAACGGCAATTTCATAGGTAAAGACCTAATATAAATAAAAAATCTTCTCATTACCAGATTTATTTACACTATACGGCATGTAGATAACAGTTTATAAGCTTTTTCAATACGAACTTTTATTATTTATTAACCGACTACGGCAAAGCCAAAGGAAGGGTTATGATTTTAGAAGTCTATGTATGTATGTAAGTATGTATATAAGTATGTATTTACGTGTGTTCCACCGTAGCGCCTAATTTACTGAACCGATTTTAATGAATGAGGTATCAATATATTCGTAATAATGGTCCGGGTGACATAGGCTATCTAAATTCTCCCTAAATTTAATATGCTGGACTTTACACGTACATTTCTGACCACGAAAAAATTTAAATTGAGATAATAATGACATGTTTGGTGTCAAAAGAAAGGTCTTGACGAGCACATTACAAATATGTCATATTGTTTAAGTAAATAATTTGTTTATATTGTTAAAAATAAGTAAAAGTGGAGGTAAATAATATTAATTTAATTGGTTACAGACCGACCGCGGCGAGCGGGATTTTTCAGTAGTCGGGTTTTAGTTTTTGAACTTAATTTTTATTTTATTCTTTTTTCAGCGCTTTTTCTACCATCATCCATATCATATCATCCATCATATTTCCTTGCCTATAAAAAAAAAAAAATGTTTATTTCAATTACAAAGTGCTTTGCTATAGAACTGGATATCTTAATAACTACAGCACCAGCACCAGCATATTCGATAACCTCTTCACCTATCTCACGTTAGGTGACCTAGCACATAAATCACCGATAAGGTTTGAACCTGTGACCTATAGGCTGGTCGTGCGCACCTGTACCATTAGGATATTGAATTACGAAGTATCTATTACATACTCGTACATCTTCTGTAAGTTACATACTATTAATTTAGATACTACTAAGCAAAATGCTGGTGCCCCTTTTGGCATTTACATTTTATTTTTCACCGTTTCATGATGTGTAAACAAATGACTCTTTTTCAATTCCTCTATTTTTTTAATGTACAGTCAACAAAAGAGATATCTAGGCAGGGTATACAAATTGCTTCATGTTCAATTTTATATATATTACTTTGTTTTTGCAATACTCCTACATTGTAACACACCAACACAAAATTGTATATTGTCACGAAATTGAACATGAGGCAATTCACATACAAATGTGTTGGTATATCCTGCCTAGATATCTCTTTTGTTGAGTGTACTTACCTATTTTATATATTCTATAAGATTTAACAAAATTATAAATGTTGGCAAAAAATTTTCAGTCTATCAATCTGAGCAGCTATGGCGAATTACCGACTTGCCGAGATATAGGTTTTATTTTATCCTACATTTTTTTTACATAATTATGGTTGGGTGTAAGTTGGGTGTATGTTTTGGTGTCAATTAGAAATTATTTATCCTGTGGCTTTAAATTGCCTGCCTGCATATAATGTGAGATATATGAACACCTATATAGACTGTCGCATTTTGTCATCTCTGTCGCTCACACAGGAAGCGAATTTTTAAGAATGATAAATGAAACGATGCTTTTTTGAAAAATGTAATCAATTAGAAATACTTTTTGAGCTGAGATTATTAGATAACACAATAGAAATGTGTTTTAAATAATAGGTACCTATTAAATTAATATTATTTACTAGTTCGCTTTAATTGATAACATTTAGAAAAAAAGCATCTTTTTATTTATAACAATCTAAAATTTGGTCCCGTGTGAGGTGACTAAATGCGACAGCCCTCAAAGTCAAACTGTATAGCCGTAGATAGATAATCCGTCTTATTACAAAACGCGATCTAAATTTAGTACTAGGATTATTACTAGGTTTAAACCATGACTAAATAAAACGGTATTATAAAATGAAGTTTATCACTAGTTCATGAACTATCCATGGTACTAAAGTTAAACCACAGAGACCCCTAGTTTATCTATTGGACTAACTGCGGTACTAATTTATTTGAGGTTAGCGTTGTTGTCAGTTGTCGTTGTTGTGTGTCTTTTTATTTACAAATTATTAAAAATGGACATAAATATGATTGACTTGATGAATTTGGAATACTTGGATATGACGGAGACGCCTCGGCGATCTTACAGACAACGTTATCGTGTGAATCCTTTTGAATTGAGTGACGAAGATTTTAGATACAAGTATAGGTTCACAAATCCGTACACCACCGCGTTCCACTCTTTTGTTTTCTGCATGTAAGTTATAAGTAATAAGTTGACGTATTGCTCAATCAGCACATATTATAGAAAATAAGTCCACGAAAACATCTGTAAACCTATAATAATAAGAACTTCGCGTTAAGTAGTCGAAATAAGATGATACATAGCATTGCTTACCTAATAATAATTTAAAATCCATGATTTACTAACTTTTTCTTCAGAACTCCAGATTTCACCCCGTTTTTTCTTTTGTTGTTCCATTTTCAATTAGGTAGGTACTGTAGCTCACAATTTAACCAGATACAACAACTCACGAACAAACCACATAAAAGTAACAGTAGTACTAAAAACAATTAATAAAAATAAGAAGTGCATTCAGGTATTTATTATTAGGAATAGGACGCAACAAAAACATTCGTCTCAACTCTCAAATTACGCGCGCCGCCCGCAGTATTTAAATCACGCTATAGGTGTTAAAAAATATGACAACTTGTTTATAAAAAGCGCGTCAAAAGTACAAGTTACACTATATGTAACTTATACAATTGATGACCTATTTTTGTATTGATAAATTGTATTGAATTGTATTAATTGTATTGATTCAAGCATTGCAAGTGATACTATTATATCAATATTTAGAGAAACAGAACGTTGCTTCAAATAAATACTGTACGAACGAAATAAAGAATGCCATTTTTGTTTCTTATCTGTGGATATTTTAAAAGCATGGACCTTCATTGGTACTAACTGATCCTCGGATGGTCTTCGTTTTGTAATCGGAACACATTTTGGTCCTGGTACTAACTTTAATACCGTAACAATCCTAGACTTTTTAGTCTTGGTTTAAATAAATAAATAAATAAATAAATAAATATGTTTGGACATATCACACAACGCCATCTAGCCCCAAGCTAAGCAACCTAATGCTTGTGTTATGGTAACGAGATGGCTGATAAACTACTTATATACATTTTTTTTTTTTTTTTTTTTTTGTAAATACATACATATTATAGATAGAAAAACACCCAGACTCGGAACAAATACTTGTAGGTCGTACAAATATTTGTTCCGTGCGGGAATCGAACCCGCGACATGCTGCGCAGCAGTCAATCGCTCAACCACTGCGCCAACCGTGTCGTCAAAACCAGTACTTAAGCATTTTTTTGTAATAAGACGGAAAGTGTCAAATCTATGGATGCATTCAAGTAGTTTTTAAATTACATCAGATTGCCATCCCTAGAATTGATAGCTATAGGAACAGTTTGTATGGGAAAAAGAAAAATGTGGTTTTAACATTTTTCTGTGCAATTTCCCCAATTTTTCTCGTCTTATGAACCTTCCTCGCACTTCAACAAAAATTTGAAAAAAAAAAAAAACTGCCGAATTAGTCTACCCGTTCTTGAGTTATGCGCTTATGCGACCAACTTTGAAATCGCGAAAAAAAATCGACTGTTCTGTACATTTTGACGAATTATGCGAACATCTATGTAGGCACAGCTGATTTTTTTCGCGATTTCAGAGTTGGTCGCATAGTAAAAGTTATTCAGTTCGATGGTATAAAGCAGTTTTTAGAGTTAATTTTTTAACACTATATACGTGTCCCGTAAATAATGAATCAACAAACAACAGGGAGGTAGCTCACCTGATTTCCAACAACTAATTTGAATAATTTAAAAAAAAACCGCTACTCTAGGAATTCTTAATTCAAGATATATTTTTTTCGAATTTTACTATTTTCGTTTTTTTAATGCTGTCGCGGCAAATAATACTTAACATCTTTAGATATGATTTTTGTTAAACATTTACCAATGTACCATTTTTGTAGTAAAATTTTATTTGCCTTAGAAAAAACATCTTGAATTGTAAAGTTTTTTTTTACGATGACAAGACCAACATTGAAAAAAAATCTTTTTTACAAAAAGATACAACCGACTTCCAAAAACAACACCAAAAAGTGAAAAATAACTTTAATTTCGGAAGTCGGTGTCTGGGTAAATGTATTTTCGTTTTTTGCCACCGACTTCTCAAATTAAAGTTATTTTTCACTTTGTAGTGTTGTTTTTGGAAGTCGGTTAAATTTTTTTGTAAAAAAGTTTTTATTTTTCACTTTTTAGTTGTGGTACCTACCCCACACAAATTCTAACACCACTACCTGCAAAAGCAACTAGAACATCATCCATATAAAAGTGGGGAAAAAGTACGTATTATTGAAGCTAACTCAAAAACTACCCCAATCAAAGTTAATTATTTTATATGAGACCAACTTTGAGGTCCGTTTCGAATAAAACAAAATTTTTCAAATTGGACGACTCTATAAAAAGATATGCGTGGTCATACATAAAAAAAATTTTCATCGCTTAAAAAATTTAAAACTTTTCAAATTAGTTGTTGGAAGTCAGGTGAGGGTGAGCTACCTCCCGTTACCTTTGATCCATTATTTACGAGACACCTTGTATATATGAATAAATACAATACCCAATGACCCTGTATATTGGTTATTGACCAATATCCTCTTAAGGGGTCACTGTACTCATTATGAACAACTTTTACTATGGGACCAAACCTGAAATCGCGAAAACAAAATCTACTGTTCAGTACATTTATCTACAATGTAGGGAACAGTTGATTTTTTCGCGATTTCAAGTTTGGTCCCATAGTAAAAGTTGTTTATAATGATGAGTACAGTGACCCCTTAAGAGGACATTGGTCAATAACCAGTAACCCTGTATACGAAATTTCCAATATTTCCTTCCCATAATTCCCACGTGATCCTGTAACGAAACGCCTTTAATCCTCATGCACCACGCCTCACCATCAAAAAACATTTTGATAATACATCTTAAAATTCTCTCACGAATGCTCTCCTATGATTCAAAACACGTTTGTAGTTGGGTCAGATGGTTTAAAAAGAGGGCCGACCCTCAGGGCAATGCCCCTTAGTTCCTCTTTTATTATTTTTAGAGTTCTGAGTACAGCCCTTAGAGTCCTTTTGAAAAGGAGTAAAAAAGGATAATGTGTAGGGTCTAATGTATCTATGTATGAATAGTTGACGATCTCTTAGAGCGGAGCGTGACGAAAGAGGCTTCGTTTTGATTTTTCTTTTTGGAGCGGAAGGAAAATTATGGTGGTTCAATGTATGGTCAAAATTCAGTTTTTGGGGCTCAGCTGAACATCTTATTTTTGAGAGCTGCATCTATGATAATTCGGTATCCGGTTTCAAAAGTATCACATTGAAATCTGGAATAGTTCATCTTTATGTATGATAACTTTATGTATGATAGGAGCAGTGGTGGCCCAGTGGTAACGGTCGCGACTTACGAGTTGTAGGTCGTAGGTTCGAACCCAGGCAGGCGCTTTTCTTTGTGTAAATTATTTCATCACCACTGCTCTCAAAACGGTGAAGGAAAACATCGTGAGGAAACCGGCATGTCCTAGAATCAAAAATTCGAAGACTTGTGACATCTACCAACCCGCACTGGGCCCGCGTGGTGGATTACGGCCCACTCCCTGTCACCGAGAGGAGGCCTGTGTCTCAGCAGTGGGAACGTTATAGGCTGATTATGTATGTATGATAATGGATTCTGTTTTTCTGATGCTGACGTATCAAATAGGAATACTTAAAGGCTTAATTTCTGTCAGCATGTTTTTTCTATGGAATCGAGCCCAGTTACGCAAAATTACCAACAAATATTTATAATAACAGCATAGAAATGATAACGTTGGTAAACACTTATTAAGAGGATATATTGAAGCGTTATGGCTGTCCAGTTTGACGCGAGAAAGATAGAAGACTCACGCGCACCGGAACTAAACGCGCTTCGTTTAAATGTAGATTTATGACAAAATGCTATACTTAAATTAATTTTTAGGTTAGTAAGTTCTTAAAATATTGAAACACCTTCCATATAAAGAAAATTTTACTGCACAATAGTGAACTGTTTACGTATAATCGTATAAAACAGAAAATAAACAGTGCTATTTTGGATTTTTTTCTATCGAAAAATTTCAAGTAATCAAGTTTTGGTTTTAGTACCTATAACAGCAGACAATATAGTCAAATAACACATGGAAAATCCAATGATTTAACCATACACATTTGGTTTTATCGGAATTTTAAAAACACAAAATTATCATTGTGTCCCCTTATATAGGAAGTGAGTAACGTGCATAATTATGTACCTAAACATACATTGTTTAAAATTTATATAATTCTGCACTGTTACACGTGCCATAATAGTGTTATCTATACGTCCTTGCACATGCAACAATCACAGATTAAAATGTTTTTTTAAAATTATAATATTAGGTTTACCTACAATTAATTGTTCCATTGATTATAATTTATTGGTAGGAACGAAACACGAAATGAAATGACTTCATAAAATCTAATTTTCCATAATTTGATCGACTATATTTAGCGACTAGCTGTTGCTCGCGGCATTTGAATCGGATTTTGACTGCATATCTGACCTCCACAGTAAGTTGTGGAGGTCAGATAGGCTCGCTCCATGTAAAATACTGGTATTCAGCTGCATCCGATTAGCAACATGCAAAGCAAATGATAAGGAATCAAGGTCGTAATGATGATCAATTATTTTAATAAATAAAATAAAAAATAAAATAATCTTTATTTCGGATAAGCATCCTCCTTAGATGGATAAGAAGAAACACCAATTATGTACTTAAATCAATTGAAAAGGTTCTAATTCATAAAAATTAGAACCTTTTATGAACCAATTTATTTAATTAAATGTCATTTAAAATACAATATATGTAGGCACAAGACAAATGTTAATGATCGTATGGTTAAGTGTAATTTTCTCATAATCATAAAGTTTTGACGTCTCGTCATGGTGGTCTCATTAAGCCCACATTAGGCGTTGGGGTGGATCCAATAAAAATGATTTAAATGTTCAAGTAATTTCATTTTGTCTTAATTGACTGGTAGTGATTAGCGTTTTTTGTACCGTTCGTTGTTTGAAAGAGGGTAATTTATAGTTTAGTTTGAATAAGTTTGAAGGAAGGTTTGGAGTTTTACTGAGCCAACTTTATCAAATCTCAAACTCAAACTCAAACTCAAAGCATTTATTTCAATTAAACCAATTACAGGCACTTTTGAATTGTCAAGGGGTCGGTCAGTCAGAAAGATGAAGCTAGGCGCCCATTCCAAAGCATAGTAGGTACCTATGGAGAAGAACGGGCAAGAAACTCCACGGACACTCTTTTAAATCAAGATATGGTTACAAAATAATGGTTACATCATTCATGTTGAAATTTCATATGTGAGAACGATGCAGAACGTTAAAAGCGTCCTTAAAAAAAAAACAATTCAAATATTTAAATTAAATTAAAATAAGCCCTGACCGCTAAGGTATGCCCAGCCTGCACTGACAGCGCTTATTCACGAACCTGACGCATGGATTGGCTAAATGATCCAACACGCGCCACCATCAGCGAGACATTAGTGTGAGCGTCACATACTCTCAGTCGCCAGGGCACATTCAAGTCAAACAAAGACGTACCCAGTAAATGGTAGCTTTAGAGTATGTACATAGTACTCACACATGTGCTATGCAATTATATAATACAAAGGAGATTGAGTCTATACAATGCAATGATAGTCTTACAATCTTCAGCATCTCCAACAGTATCTTCAAATGTTAATTAATTAGTTGTGGTTGTGGAGCAGGACCAGCATTGAGCCAAGCATTTTTATCGGTTATGTAATCCCCAAACTTATAATATGCCTGCCTGCATAGTGTGCGTTTTATACAAGTTTTGAATTTAGTCTCATTGAGTTGAAGTGTGTTTCCACGTGTCATACTGCCTGACACTTTTTGCTATAGTAAGCTATTGTAAGCTGTGCGACGTGTGGGCACGCCACAATTGCGGCGATAAGTCCCCTCTTTGAGGAGTGGTTGGAGAGGCGCCACGGCGTCCTCACCTCCCGCCTGACGCAGGTCCTCACCAGACACGGTTGTTTCGGGAGGTTCTTGTTTCGGATAAGGCGGGAGGAAACGCCCGGGTGTCACCATTGTGTAGATCGCCCGGAGGACACGGTGGAGCATACAGTGGAGGTCTGCCCGGCTTGGGCGGAGCACCGCCGTGTTCTCACGCAGGCGATCGGCGGCGGCGATCTCTCGCGTCCAAACTTGGTCCAGGCCATGGTGCGGAGCGAGAGTGCATGGGAGGCCGTCACCTCCTTCTGCGAAGCAGTAATGCTCGCAAAGGAGGAGGCGGAACGCGAGAGGGAGAGGCAACAGCCGCGCCCTCGCGCCCCTAGCCGCCGTAGGAGACGCCCTGGGCGGCGGGAATCGATTGCCGATTCCCGGCCACCGTAGGCGCGGGCTTGCGGACGACGGGTAATGGGCAGCTCGCCGTCCGGTAAGGACCAGGCCCGGGTCGACGGCGCGTTCCACGCGCGCCTCAAAGAGATGTCAGCAGTGACGGGGTCCAATAGGGCCGAAGCCGCCGGGGTCGCGGGTAGTTCGAAAGAGATACCGTGGCCCTGGCACGGGCAACTGAAGGAACACGGGTGGGTTTTAGTCAGTAAAAGTCTGACACGCCCTCCCGCTCTGCCCGGAGCGGGAGAAGTCATTTGATGATTTCCCATCCACAAAAAAAAAAAAAAAAAAAGCTGTGCGACGTGCGCATGTTTCTCTGTCTGTCTCTCTCTCTTATAGAAAGATTAAGTTTATATTACATTATATTTGTTAATAATAAAAAAAATATTATTATAACTTAAAAAAAAAAATATTACAATTCCTTCACTAATTATTCGAAAGGAATTTCGTTCCATCCGGGTGTCCCTTGACACCTCTCAACTTTTTTTTTAGGGGAATTATGTACTTACGATTGTAAGTACATAAGTACATAATTGAACCGGATGTTTTTTTTTTTTGAAAGAGATTTCTTTAGATCCAGTGAACTATATTTCCAGCTTGTTATTGCCCCTCTGCAGGGCAAAGACCTCTCTCATTCAGAGAACACACGAGCACTGATCAGTGAACTATACACCTCTTTTATTCTATTTCGTGCCTATAGCGACGTCGAATTTTGTGTCGCAGAAAAATATCGATCTTGAGTACTTATCTACTGAATAATCATCAACATGAAAGCAGAATACAATCGGATTAAAATGGTAATAACAAAAATACAAAAGAATTTCCATTTCTGAACAAGTCCCTTCCTTATTGCAAACATAACAAAAAAAAACTTGTATTGTGGGTTAATATCATGTCAATAAATTGTCCTGAACTCGCCTCTTGGCGATAGTGGAGACCAGTGAACCGACCTGAGGGGTCAATGCACTCTTATCGCGTGCATTTCTCTGCTATACAAGTACATTATGAAGTGTTCGCGAGAATTTGTGAATCACAGCAGTACAACAACCGTTTTATTTACCAAGAAGTATCTTTTTTTTAAGAATACTATTGTAAAGAAAAGAATGATCAAAAAGGTGGTTTTAGGCTACTTTTCGGCAAATGTAGGTACAAGTGTTCTTACACACGAGCGATATGCGTCAACGAGAGAGGCAACTGCACGCGTCGACGTCGGTCGTCGACGTGCCGACAACCACCGCCCACATGTCAGCGACAGCCGTCGACCTAAAGCGACGCTTGCAGTTGTAGCGTGTCGCGTCCGCCATTTTGTCACTCCTGAACTATTTGCAGTCTGCTGACAAAATGGCGGACGCCGACGCGAGCAGTTGCCTCTGTCGTTGACGCGAGTCACTTGTGTTTAAGAACACTAACTATATCTCGACCCTCGAGATATAGTTAGTGTTATGAGTCGGGCCTCATGATAGAAGACAGGGTTTTAATCGGTCGGAGTCCGACATAACCCTATCTGCTCTCCCCAGACGGAAAATATTCATGAGGATTTCCCCATAGAAAAAAAAGATGCTTTTGTATATCTTGAGGTAAATAATACTTAGCTCTTCCTCTACGTTTGATAAAAACGACTTACTTACCTATAAATATAGGGTAAAATCAAATTACCTAGCGAGACTCCGCAGACGTTATAGGAATAGATATTTAATCATTATAAAGCAAAAATATAAATTAATTTGATGTTTTTTTTTTGATGATTTCGACCTGCAGTGTAGTGTAAATTAAAGCCAGCCATATATATATTTCTATGGATACAGCCCTGCTGTGAGAGACAGACGGACGGACAGCGGAGGCTTAGTAATATTAGGGTTCCGTTTGGTACCCTACGGGTACGGAACCTTACTATTGAACTACATAGGCGTGCTTATGTCAAAAATAAAATAAATGGTGGGCAAAAGTAGAAGTCCTATCTTGCTCGTTATCTAGAGCTTTCTCTGAAATTCGCAAAACTCTGCGAAATAAAAGCCGCAAAAGCTCGAGTACTCGACGCAACAGTAGGAGACTCATTAACGTTATCAAGATTGTCTGATACCAGTCGTGTTTCGCAGTGTTAGTTTAGAAGTGAAAAACTTGCGACTCATTTTCGCTTAACATCTAATTACATGTACCTACTTAAGTAATTATAATTTTGAGAGAAGGATTTTTTATTGATTGTTGTCTCTAACCGTCCGCTTGTAACACACAAAGATGATACTTCAAATATATAGAGAGGCTCGTGGCTAAGTAATAACAGCCTCACGGGTCGATCCATCAGGTTAAGCTACGCTTGTCGGGGTTGGTCAGTGTACGGGTGACCATCTTTATGCACCTACCGCGACTCCTTCGTGCCTCGGAAAGCACGTTAAGCCGTTGGTCCCGGCTGTCATTCGTGGATCTTTGACATTCGTTACGGGTCGCCAGAAGCCCGAAAGTCTGACAACCAGTCTTACCAAGGGGTATCGTATTACACAGTTACTGGTTGTGGACGTCAGATAGGCAGCCGCTCCATGTAAAATACTGGTAATCAGCTGCATCCAGTTAGATTGGAAGCCGACCCCAAAGTAGTTGGTTCAAATAAAAGAAATTAAAAAGTGAGTTGACTAATTACGTAAATCGTACACTAAATAACAACACTCAAGCAGCGACCAGTCCAGCGTAAAGGCAACTGCATACAGGCGCGACGCGACGGTGCGATGCGATTCTGGTAGAACATTTTCCATTAAGTTTTAATAGAAATTGTTCTACTAGAGTCGCGTCGCGGTGTCGCGTCGCACTTGTCTGCGGGAGCCTTAAGATAAATCCATCAATGACAAACCAACTTTCATTTCATGTCATGTAGAAGCAAAAATAAGAGTTTGGGATGTGTGATGCAGGCATAATTCAAATCATCATAAAATAAAAACATAGCAAGTAAAATAAAAACATTAAAAAAAAAAAAACTAAAAATACATTCGCACTAGAAAAACAAATAACATTAGCATTTAAAACGTTTTTGCATAAAGGGAGGCGATACAGTTCCTCGGCGTCACGGCGCGCGCGCAACAACAATGATCTGGGAACGCGTAGTCCTGGCTCGACTCCTGCGCAGCGCAAGTAACATGTATAGTATAGCCTATTCCAAAAGTATCTCATGAAAGTCAAAACAAACTCTGTTCAGCACCCTAATTGCGTAACACACTATCAATCGGAATTTTAATAATTTTAAAGCAAATTACTAATCCATTGCTTCATATGTACGAAAAATTTGTCTACTCGACATGGTAAATAACGCAATCAATGTTGTTGAACTGTCAAAATGAAACCGATCTTGATTGATAGTGTGTTACGCAATTAGGATAGAGGTTAAATTACTCACTCACTAGAGAGAATTACACAAGCATCTATGTTCAGAATATTTAAACTTTATAACTCACCATTTCTTCCAACAATTTTAGATTTGGTAACAAATTGTTATTGAAAAATCATCGGCGTAAATTGAGGTTAAAAACTAACCTCAATTATCAAATCAAGAACATCTTTAAAGTGATTTAAAACTAGAAACTCGGGTTGAAGTTTTCAAATGATCAAATCAAAGTTGGTACCTCTCCTACTCAATTTGTAAATGGCACGACAAATTGGCATCAGGTACATTCTTCTGACCCATTTGTTGACATATTTATTAGGTAATTTTGAAACAGACCATAGATGTAGGTACAGCCCTTTGTGGCACTGATATCATCTGCAATTCGGGATGTGTGTTTCGTCCTTATGGTGAAATTTACACATATAAATACAACTAAAAAGTTTTAACACCTTTTTCATGTAAAAAAGGTGTTAAAACTTTTTATGTGTATTTATATGTAAGTTCTTAAAGAATTTTATGATCTGAACTTTTGTGAGCGTTTCGATTTTGGAATTAACCTAATTTTTATTATTCTACATTCTTTATATTTTTTATTGTTCTCTTATAATCGGTCGGATCTGCCTCTGTAGTGCTATTCTGTAAACATCTCACCGTGATAACTCAGGTGAAGTGAGCGTGCAGTGAGCCGTCATCCCACCTGATGCTAGGGGTTGACACTATTGACAGCTCACTTTAAGATCACTTCACTTATGTTTTCACGGTGAGATATTTACAGAATAGCACTACTGTTGCGGAGGTGGATGCTGCTTTAATAGTAGTGCTTCCCCTCGTATTAGGTAACTTTTTTTTTTTGGATTGACATGTTTAATGTTTATGTACTTATCTATTATGTATTTTATTTGATTGGAATGACATGTGTAAGTATGTATTTTAATTTTATTTGATTTGAATGTTGATTATTATTGTATGTATGATTTTTATATCAATTTATTTTTTTTACGTTTTAATTTAATCAATTGTAATAGACTTTGTCTGAAAATTAAGGTACGTAACACCAGAAAGCATAACAGTTCAACTTCTAGATGAATATAACTGTAGGTAATTAACGGTGTGCGATTTGAATTGCACTTTATTGTGTCATAGCAAGAGTAGCTATTTATTCAAATTTTTTTGCGCAGTGAATCTTCTGTACTTGTACTAATATGTATTCTGTGGTAACACTTAATAGAGACTGGTGTTTGTTGTAGGTAAAACCTGTATTACATTGTAATTAGATGATCGATTTCTACGGACAACCCCATTCATCTAGTTCATTCTTCTTCAGAAGAGTTCCCAAGAAAATGCATTTTAACCAATGATATTATATGTAAAAAGACGTAGATAGGTTACCGACCCAACATTCGGTGTTCAAAAACGGCACAATTTCGTACGATTAGATGACATGTGGAAGTAGGACGGCATGTCCTAATTATCGGGAGCGAAAAGAGACAAGACGACGAAAATGTGGCTAATTAGCTAGATTTTGACGTGCCACTTGCGGAGCGTGTGTAACCTATCTACCTCTTTCTACATATAATATTAGGTTAAATTGCCGTTCTTCAGTACTGGCCATTTCAAATCAAAATAATTTTTTTTTGGCTAAGAATTCTAATTTCAAATTAATTTTATTTTAAAAACATGATTTTTTTTTTCCAAAATTAGTCATTTGTTTATATTTGTTTATTGATTAGTGTTACATTTTCATCGCATTTCAATCTTTTTCGTCATCATGGATACGTTAAAAATTCGAGTAATTATGGAATATGAGTACCGTCGTGGCAGCAACGCGGCACAAGCGGCACGCAACATCAACGACATTTACGGAGCTAACACTACAAACCAACGCACCACTTATTATTGGTTTGCTCGCTTCCGTTCTGGAAATTTCGACCTGAAAAATGAACCTCGCGGTCGTCCGAAGACTTTGGTCGACAATGACGAATTAAAGGCGATTGTGGAAGCTGATGATACACAATCTACGGCTGAATTAGCAGCAGCTTTCGACGTTAGCGTCAAAACAATATTGGTCCATTTGCGTCAAATTGGCAAGGTAAAAAAGCTTGACAAATGGGTGCCCCACGAACTCAGTGATCGCCAGCGCGAAGTACGCGTCGAGACGTGCCTTGCACTGCTCAACAGACACACAAATGAAGGAGTTTTGAACCGCATTGTTATCTGCGATGAAAAATGGATTCTGTTTGATAACCGCAAGCGCTCAGAAAGTTGGTTGGATCCTGGTTCAGCACCTAAACAATGCCCTAAACGAAAACTTACCCCTAGAAAAGTGATGGTCACTGTTTTGTGGTCTAGCGCCGGTGTGATTCATCAAAGCTTCTTACCAAACGGGGTGAGCATTACTTCAGATGTGTACTGTGAAGAACTGAACACAATGATGGAGAAGCTGGCACATCTCCAACCAGCATTGGTCAATCGCTCGTCTCCGTTGCTCCTGCACGACAACGCGCGACCTCATACCGCACAGCAGACGGTCTCCAAGTTGCAAGCACTGGGGTTGGAAGCTCTCCGTCATCCGCCCTACTCACCAGACCTTGCTCCTATTGACTACTACTTTTTCCAGAATTTGGATAACTTCTTGGCGGGAAAAAAATTCAATACCCGAGAGGCAGTACAAAATGCCTTTGAAGAATTTGTTGCCTCCCGTCCAGCTGATTTCTTTAAGAAGGGCCATCAATAAACTGCCACTGCGTTGGCAAAGATGCATTGATTGCATGGGTGATTACTTCGATTAATACAAATAAAAAATGCATGAAAAAAATTCGTTTAAATTTTTTCATACAAAACGGCAATTTCATAGGTAAAGACCTATTATCATTGATTTTAACCTTTTCTCTTCTCCTCCCGTCTTTTCAGTAGTACCTAAGTATCAACAAATAGGGATGATGACTAAAAATTTTTCTCTTGTCCGTCATGTAAATTATTAGAAACAATTGGACACGTATTTTTTCTTTTTTTACAAAATCAAATGGTTACGGCGATACATTGAGTTAAAACATCGCGTGACGTCACGTGTAGCTAGATTTTATACGTACAAGTGACGTAGCGAGCCCCCACTCCCCAACTTTAATGCGTGTTATATAAGTAATTTTCTATTAATATGATAAAGCAAAAAATACGTGTCTAATATTTTTTTATTATGTGACTGACGGACTAAATAGAATTTCTTTTTTTTTATCCAGGCATCATCCCTATTATTTAAGTAGATTCCAAAGTCTCAGCCTGCCATTTCAAAAATTTTTTAACGAGTAAATAAACGGGAAAGTATTAGGCCATTCATTACGGGCATTTCCTAAGCACAAACCGTCTTTATTCAGTAGCTCCTCTAGGTCTGAGTTCACATACTCATGACAGACCCTCATTCATGCAGCCATGGACCAGTACAGTATACCGCACTTCATTGGTAACAAAACCACCTCAATCAACTTGCTCAGCCTTTTCCCAACTATGTTGCAGCTGAATACTCTGGAGGAAGAATATATTGTTGTTGAAATGTAAACTGTAGGATTATCTCGGATAATATCTAGTTTTGTTTCACCTCCTCTATACAAATGTAGGTACTCTTTGGTTTCACACACAGTCATAACCGATTCAGGACGACATAGAGCAGAGAGAAGGGAAGTAGCCGTAGACAATGGTGTACATTTTCCTTTATGCCTAAAACAAAGATACACTAACAAATACCAGTATTTTACATGGAGCGACTGCCTATCTGACCTCCACAAACCAGTTACTGGGTAAGACTGGTTATCAGACTTTCGGGCTTCTAACAACCAGTAACGACTGTCAAAGATCCAATAATGACAGCCAGGACCAACGGTTTAACGTCCTTTCCGAGGCAACGAGGGGTCTCGGTATGTAAAGATGGTCACTCATCCACGGACCAACGGCGGCAAGCGTAGCTTAACCTGATCGATCGTGGCCTGGCATTCTATTCAATACAAACACCGTACTACGCTAGGCCAGCAAGGTGTTACCACTGAAGTGCGGTCTACTGTACAATAGATAGATAGCCGTTGTTACTGGGAGCTGACATACGATCCTTGAGGTCATTGCATTGCTGGCACAGTTGGTAAGTTGAAGCTATGAAGTGTTTGTATTTAGTACTTAGTTGTAGTGTGTTCTATGAATTAGGGAATTCAAGATATAGCCGTCCGAAGATCTTCTGGTGCGTGGCCAAAGTCTCACAAAACATTAAGGAAGGCAACTGTCAAAATGGCGCTGTCGTAGCTAGTTCCCAACACAAACTACTAATACAAGGCGTGAGGTGGTTTTATTTTATTTTTGCGAAAATGACGTGTTGTTGTGTTCCTAAATACTCCGGACTCCGGAATTGGAGGCCACCATTTCCCGAGAGATCCTAAAATTAGAACATCTAAAGATTAAATAAAATAAATAAACAGAGTTCGAAACATTTTGAAGAAAGTGATTACGAGGAAATGACACTTTCAAAGTCAAATTCTTGATTTGATTGAAATAAGCGAAAATAACGAAATGGTGAAAGAAAATCTAACTCATGAATGAACGAAATGTCAAATTTATTATAGGCCTTAGGGACCTAGCTATGATCACGCCATCTACAATTAGCTTTGCCCGACCTTCCCCATTGGACAATAATGATTACTAACATCGCTCCCCTGTCATCGTCATTCGAGCGCCAAAACATCCTTGACAATCCTTGTAGCACTCGCATCGCTCCCTAAAGGGTTGTTAGTGCTCATACACACGAGCTGCACGTATTAGTTAAGTCTTGGTTTGCCAAAACTTGACATGTTATGTTAAGCACTTTATTTAATCACCACTACTTTCAAAACGGTGAAGGAAAACATCGTGAGGAAACCGACATGTCCTAGAACTAAAAATTCGAAGACATGTGACACCTACCAACCCGCACTGGGCCCTCGTGGTGGGTTATGGCCCATTCCCTCTCACAGAGAGGAGGCCTGTGTTCCAGCAGTGGGAACATTTTAGGCTGATTATGGTAAGCATTATAAGGGTGCTATAATTATATGCAAAAACTTGTTAGTTTTACAGGAAAAATTAGCTCAGGAAAGGTTAGCTATACGTTCATATACCTACCTATATTTGAAAGTAGGTCAAGTATGAATCTGCCTAGCCTTTTCCCAACTATGTTGGGGTCAGCTTGCAGTCTAACCGGATGCAGCTGAATACCAGTATTTTACATGGAGCGACTGCCTATCTGACCTCCACAACTGGGTAATACGATACCCCTTGGTGGTCAGACTTTCGAGCTTCTGACGACCCGTAACGACTTTAAAGATCCACGAATGACAGCCGGGCCCAACGGTTTAACGTGCTTTTCGAGGCACGGAGGAGTCTCGGCATGTAAAGATGGTCACCCATCCACGGACCAACCCCGGCAAGCGTAGCTTAACCTAATGGATCGACCCTTGCGGCTGTTATTACTTAGCCACGAGCTCCTCCTCAAAGTAGGTCAAGTAATCGTCATTTAAATCTAAAATTCCAAAGTAGGTAAGTAATATTGAACTTTCGGCTTTGCGAAGGCTTTTTTTACAGCTTCTCTTCAAAGTGTAAACCGACGTAAGCACGGACGTATAAATATCGCGGCGGGATTTTATCGCGCACTGGATTTTCAACTCTCGTTGTTGAGCCGAGCATTGAGAATCCAACCTAACAACAACAGAGTGCATTCTAGCGCGTCGAAAAAACACACTGTTGGATTTTCAACTCTCAGCGCTAAGCAGAGCGTTGACAATCCAGTGCGCGAAACAAAAACGCCGCGATATTTTTACGTCAGTACGAACGTCGAATAACACAGCTTTACAAATAAAATAAATAAAATTTCCTTTGTAATGGTCACTTCATCTGCTTCGGAATGAAATCGAAAGGATCTCATGATGACAAGCGTATTTTTTATCCCGAAATTGAAACTAGGCAGGATTGTATAGGTACGAGTAGGTACTCTCGCTCTGGAATAATCATATTTTTTTACGTGGACAGCATCGCCAGCTGTTTTTGGTTATTTCTATTACTAATAGGTACTAGTAGGTACGATTGCTTCCATAAGATAGTACATTCTGAATTGGTATGGTTTTGTCTAAGATTTATACTATTATACAACATTCAACCATCCACAACCAACCATTCAACCTCACGCATACATTCTGATTCATTCACATTTATCACTAACACACCTCACTCACACGTACATTCACATTCACACACTCACATTCACATTTACACACTCTCACTGTCACTCACACACTTGTATGCCTGCGTACGGGCTGCGTATTTTTTTTTGTGTTTTAGTTTATTATTTATTTTAGATTTAATTTTCTTTATATTACTATAGAAAACATGTAAATTAAACTAATTGATTTGGAAGAGCGGAGTCTCCTAATGCAGGCTTATTTGCTTAAAAGGAGGCTCCAATCACTAGTTGTTAAGATATTACTTGTAAAAATAATAAACCATTTTACATTTTATTTTTTTTCATTAATTTAATATTTTACGTATACGTCAAAGTCATTTATTTGCTATAAATGCGGCAATACAAAGGTGCTAAATTTTATATTCTTGTGCGACAACATATTTTGCCATATTTTGGTATGCAAATATTAATAGTAGGTAAGGTGCTTATTTTAGCAATATCTATACCACAATTAAAAAAAATCTTTTTTACAAAAAAATACAACCGACTTCCAAAAACAACACTACAAAGTGAAAAATAACTTTAATTTCGGATGTCGGTGTCTGATTAAATGTATTTTCGTTTTTGCCAGCGACTTCCGAAATTAAAGTTATTTTTCACTTTGTAGTGTTGTTTTTGGAAGTCGGTTGTATTTTTTTTGTAAAAAAGTTTTTATTTTTCACTTTTTAGTGGTTCACATGTGCTTACCCCTTCACAGCGTACTGGCGTGATGTTATGTTATGAACTGGTGTAAATAACAAACAGACATGAGATTTCAGCAATTCTAGTCCATTTGCTATCATTTATTGAGGAGTTCCGTGGCATATCTCAGAAGTTCTTCATCAGATCTTCACCAAATTGAAATGGGACCACCCCAAGAAAGTACTCTTCCAAAAACTATCCAAATCGCTTCAAGTGTGCCTATAAAATTGGAAGAGTTCTCTCTATTTCTCCAGGATCCCATCATCAGATCCTGACTTGATGATCATGGGACCACCTGGGAAGTATACCCTTTCAAACAAAAAAAAAATAATCCAAATCAGCCATCTAATCCAGCCAAATAATCCAGCCATCTTCGAGTAATCGGGGAAAAGGTTCCGACGAATTGAGAACCTCCTCCTTTTTGAATTCGGTTAAAAAAAATAATTCGGAACATGAAATTATTTAAAGTAATCAAACTTCAATTTACACGTCTGCATAGTGATTAAGATTTTAAATAATAAACGATCAATTGCCAAGTGTAGTGATTCAGGTAGTTCTTTAACTTGTCACGACTATGATTATTGTGTGTAGGCAGTAGTCTACCCCTCCTCATAGCAATTGTCGGTTGCCTATCTAGTAGCTAGCCAACCCATCTTTACTTCTATCTCCCTAGCCTTTTCCCAACCATGTTAGGGTCAGCTTCAATCAATCTGCCTAGCCCTTTCCCAACTATGTTGGGGTCGCCTTCCAGTCTAACCGGATGCAGCTGAATACCAGTGTTTTATATGGAGCGACTGCCTATCTGACCTCCGCAATCCAGTAACTGGGTAATACGATACCCCTTGGTAAGACTGGTTGTCAGACTTTCGGGCTTCTGACAACCCGTAACGACTGACAAAGATCCACGAATGACAGCCGGGACCAACGGCTTAACGTTCTTTCCGAGGCACGGAGGAGTCTCGGTATGTAAAGATGGTCACCCATCCACGGACAAACCCCGGCAAGCGTAGCTCAACCTGATAGATCGACCCGTGTGGCTGTTATTACTTAGCCACGAGCTCCTCCTGTCAGCTTCAATACCAGTATTTTACATGGAGCGACTGCCTATCTGACCTCCACAACCCAGTTCCTGCGTAACACTATATCCCTCGGTAAGACTAGTTGTCAGACTTTTGGGCTTCTGACAACCCGTAACGACTGACAAAGATCCACGAATGACAGCCGGGACCAACGGCTTAACGTTCTTTCCGAGGCACGGAGGAGTCTCGGTATGTAAAGATGGTCACCCATCCACGGACAAACCCCGGCAAGCGTAGCTCAACCTGATAGATCGACCCGTGTGGCTGTTATTACTTAGCCACGAGCTCCTCCTGTCAGCTTCAATACCAGTATTTTACATGGAGCGACTGCCTATCTGACCTCCACAACCCAGTTCCTGCGTAACACTATATCCCTCGGTAAGACTAGTTGTCAGACTTTTGGGCTTCTGACGACCCGTAACGACTGTCAAAGATGTTTAAATACCAGCGGGGGCCAACTGCTTAACGTGCATTGCGAGACACGGAGGGGTCTCATGGAAAAAAAGAAGAATGTGAATGGTCACCCATCCACGAACCGACCGCGACAAGCGTATGTAGCTTAAACTTCAGTCGATCCGTGCGGCGGTCTTACGACATTTACTTACAATAATAATAGAAAGACGATCACAATCATTTTATCAGATTCCAATTAGAAATCATTAGGTACTTACAGCGGTATTTCAGATCAAGAATGCACCCAATCCCAAGCAATTCGTAAAATGATACGCATGCCTACATATTGAAAAGTAACAATAAGACAATAGTACCAAGCCAACCATATAGTAGGCACCTGGTTACCGTATTATGTAATGCATTGAATAATTCCATTATACCGATGCAAGCATGTCCAAAGAGCGAAGTTATTTGAAATTTCAATTTTAATGCAACGAAAACGAAGTGAAAATTCCAACAACATAAACATATCAATCAGAAATGAACTGTAACATAATGTAGATAAGGTGCATTCTGATTGTGACAGTGTGCGTTTGTAATCAGCTGGTCGAATGCGCAGGAGCATCTGAGTCAGTATTGGCGCGAACGCAGCGCGTACTCGCTGGCCCTCGCGCACTGATTTTCTACCCTTTTAGAAGAACGCACGTAATCCTTCACGTAATTCAAACAATATTATTTCAAGCTTAGTTAAGTTTAAAATCCGGTTGAAGAAAATCCTTTTGTGAGTGCGCAAGAGAGGATTTATTGAACTGGTAAGTGATAGATGCATTTTTAATGCATTTTCTTAGTGTAGAAAATTTTTGGCGCGAAATTTGTGGCTTCGTATTTACATCTTTTTGGTTTTGATTTCGGGTGCCGTTTTTCTTAGTGTAGAAAATTTTTGGCGCGAAATTTGTGGCTTCGTATTTACGTCGTTTTGGTTTTGATTTCGGGTGCCATGTGTTATCTGATGTGTGCTAACCAGAAATTGGACTGTTTAAGAAAACTGTAGAGTGAGTTTACTGAAAATTACTGAAAAGTTTGTGAAATTCTGAAATTTTCGCTCCAATCTGGTGACGTCGTTTTCGCCTGTAATGGTTTCGATTTTACTCAGATGGGTCTTACAATACATAATTAAAATAATCACGTACCTAACTGAAAACCAATGATAATTTTCCATAAAATTGTCATTAATTCTCATGTTCAAAGATAAATCGAAATCTTATATTTATGTTTTTTTTTGTGCCGCCATTTTGAATGCATTTAAGTAGGTATCAATGTGTTGTCATGAAATCGAAGTAACTAGAACAATGCAATAATTATGTCACGCGATATTGCGTTGCGCATTTTTATATGCAATTCGTATCAAGAAGATAACGAGCAAGTGTTCGAAAATAAAATTAACAATGAGAATTTCGATTCGTCCTTTTCAAAAGGATGTTGCACAATCATTTTGTTATCTTAAAACAATTACAACTTAATTAATCTGTAGACTACTTATCATTTTCATGCCGTTTGGGGTTGAATACCTCTGGTCATTGCCTCAAGGGGTATCAAACCAGTCATACCTTTTTTAAAACTTTTTTTTAAGGATGGCTTCTCGTGACTTAAAGGCTAGTTTTCACTTGGGCCAAAGGATTAATTTTATTTTTTTAATTTTTATTAATATTTGCCATGAACATCTGAAAAACATAAAATAAATTAGTAATTTCTTAATAACGCCGGACATGAAATATTTGTACACATTATGGAGTGCTTGGCAGATTTCTGCAATTTTTTTTTATGACAGATGTCTTCAAAACTGATGACACATGCCTTAACATGATAATACGTGCTGATTGACTCGTATGCTGCATAATTAATTAATCGAAGGATTGTCTACTGCGCAATTACGATGATTTGGATAAATATACTTGGCTACCGCTAAAACGTCAAAACAACACACGTACAAATGTCATGTAGAGTTCAAGATTGAAAATAAAAAAATAGCTCCTAACCCGAAGGGTTTAAAGATTGAAATATTTAGTTGTCTGAGAAGTAGAGACTATGAAAATATCCAGGCATAGTGTACCTACTAGGTTAATTTTACTGTTCTTGACTGTTTTAAAAGCTTCATCTGTTAAATTTTTGGCAGTCCGCTTTTGAAATGAACTGTAAAGAGGCCTTAGTGCGCGTAAACTTCAATTTATAAAACTTTTTTGACTTTGATTGACAGATTTCAATCTCGGAATCCAAAATTCTTTTGTTTCTCTCCAAATATACTTGTTTCTTGTTGAGAACTACATGGGACTTCCCAAGAAAGAAATAAATAGTGTCGTCACATCTTTCACACTGCAAGTAGTTTGAAAAAGTGGAACCGAATGGTGTGTGGTGGTCCCTTTGTCCTAATGGATAAGGTTGACTATTATTTTTCTAGACTTCTAGTGGCTTCTACTAACCCGTACTGGGCTCGAGTGGTAGATTATGGCCCACTCCGTCTCACAGAGAGGAGGCCTACTCAGGTCCCAGCAGTGGGAACGTTACTTATATGCTAATTAAGTGTAAGTGCGGTGAAGGGCGGGCGTTTTGTGGGGACTGTCTTATGTATATTTTTATTTATAATGTCATCTCAAATTAAGGCCTCCAGCTAGGGCAGAAAACTTAAAAACTAAGTGACCATTCGCTAAGGGCATCCCCTGTGGGGTATGGACCGCGGTTTAGGGCGTCGCTGGGGGAGTAGGGCAGCAAGGGACAGGCTGGATCGGATTAAACTGTTTGGCTTTCGAAGGTTTTATGGTTTTCTATAATATTTTTCCTTAGCAACATTTTATTAACTGCATTATACATAACTCTTTTTGATAACGCCACTTGCAGGTGTAGTTAAAGGCTATTTTTGCATAGGTATAACAATGCAGCCATTGTTTTTTTCTAGGTCATCGACTTTATCAGTAATAAATACCGAATTTTATCTGTTCTAGATCATCATATCCTTAAAGTTATCAGCTCAAGTTTTAATTTGTAAATTGTGGTTGCTGATTCACGAATGCCTCGTTCGTCTAGTGGTCGGAAGCGCTACTGCTGATTATGAGGGATCGATCCACGGATTAGGCAAAGTGTTACTAGGTTTACTCAATTGGAATTTCTAAGTAACAGCCTGGAGTCTCGATTTGTGTCCGGTTGATGGCAATAGGCTCGCCCCCTAATAAAGGGGACTTAAACGGCGATACGAGGGTGTACTTACTATAGGTACACGTCTGCCTAACTCTTCGGTGATTACAGGCATGATTTTATGGTGATGCCCGGTTTCTGAGGTTTTTGAACGGAGTTTATCTATTCGATAGTGATTATTGGTTGGATATCGTTTTATTGAACACTTCGTTTACGAAGAATTTAGCTTAAAAGCCGAGTGAATTACTATCGAGGGTTTATCTGAGGACTTCAAAAAATCGAGCGTAAGGAAGGAATTCGCTTAAATTATTTCGTCGAATCAATAGCTTTACTCAACGCACAACACAACAACCTAAACTGTAGATAGAACAAACATAGAAAATGCTATTTTTCTCATTCATTCTGCCCTGGTAGCTGACACCGTTATTCACGCCTTTTTTTCATTCAAAATATCATCTATATATTTTCTTCTTCTCTTCTTATTTAAAAAAAATCAATTGCTGTCCGTTAGTCTCGCTAAAACTCAAAAAAGACTTGACCGATTTGAATATTTTTTTCTTAATAAAAAAAGAAACTGAAATTTTGACGGGACCACGTCTGGCGGGTCAGCCAGTCTTCAACAAAATCCATGCATATATTTAAATAAATATTGCTTGCTAATATAGCCGGTGACTGACGCTTCTTTTGCCTCTCACTCGGATCTTTAACTTGAAGTCAAACGTCTGAACACAAAATGAATCAAAAGTGAAAAATGTATTTAGTAGCGAACCGAACCAAAAATGTTGGATTTCAGCAGTATTTCATTTTTCACCCTACAAAATAATCGAAAAACTCCCAAGTGCTTGTCGGGCCACTCATAGCGGAGGGTTCCGTAATTGGGATGAATATATTTACGCATGCACAGTATTGTTTTTATCGGCCGTGTGTTTATATAATTTTATCGGTGTGGTGTTTGATATCAGCATAATGTTATTCCACTTTACGCTTCCTTTCATTGAGCTTTCATTTTCAAAGTCACGTTGTCAAAGTCTATCATTCTAGCCTTCGTAATTTTTCTTTTTTGTGTTTTGCATTTCTCTAGTCGGCGGTTGCCGAGGAGGAGGAGGTTGTTGGCTGTTTAACCGGACTTTCCTTTGGGACCCTCAATAAATTAAGGCCTCCAAGCATGGCATAAAAACTTATAAACTAAGCGAATACTCGCTAAGGGTACCCCTTGTGGCCTCGGCTTAGGGTGTCGCTGGGTGGAGGACTATTTTAAAGCTACAGGCTCAGCGGCGCGGGCTGGCTCGAGCAAGGGTCGGGCGTAAAAAATTCAAATCTGGATGTGACACTTATTCCCATCACTCGCTAGCTCCCGCACAAGCCCCCAAACATTAATTATATACCGACACACCCCATCAACTTGAAAAAAAGTTGTTTTTTTCACTTCACATTTCATGTACCTTTGCTAGGCAAAGGCCTCCTTCCCTTCTACCCATCCACTTCTCACGGCTGTTTGCTGTTGTGGTCCAATTCATCATGATGTAATATTTTGACTCGCTATCTTCACCTGAGTCTTCCATTGCATAGTTCCACTTTTACTTTTCTACTTTGGCAAACTTTAATTTTTCCCATTCAAATATTAATTAAAACCGATTTTGGTACTTGAACGTGGGAGAACACCAGTTTAGACTTACTAAAGTCTGTTTTTCAATCTCGGAGACTATTTTGACAGATGCTAATGTCACACTATGAAATTAAAAAAATATACATGGGACATTTGAAATGTCAAATTAGTCTCCGAGATTAAAAAACAGACTTTCAAGTATAAGTAAAACTTTTTAGTGTTTTATTTTTATTTTGTACGTATTATTTTGTTAAGGGCTAATTTTTCAATAGTTGGATAACTTTCATCTGACGAAAAAAAAAAAAAAAAATTACAGGTTGACATATCTTCTATACAAAAGCTGTCAAACCGCCATACTTATTCTATAAATAAAAGATCTGACGGTTGAAAAATTTGCCCTAAGACTGAAAAGTCGCCCTTTCCACAGGTGAAAAAATTAAGTCTGACCTTTGCATCAATGCAATTCTGTCCACCCTTCCAAGCGTTGCAAGCGTATTTATGTAATTTATATATCAAAGTCACATGTTTTTTTTAAACCCACGTTTTCGCATGACTTTGTGGTAGGTCAAGCACCGACACCGATTAGATTAGATTGTCCTAAAACTGTGTATTCATATATTTATTGCATTGTTTTTCAGAATTGCATTTATCTAAAATGCACGTTGCATGTAACTGACATAATCTTTATTGATTCGAATTTTTATCATGCTGAATATCGGTGTTATCATAATTATGGTGTGTTTTACCTCTGGCACGGGGAAGGCTGCGCCCCCCCTCAATTCTGTGAAGGGGATGATAAAGTCACTTTGTAGGTTCACTGGATAATATAATATGACATCACGTCTGAGTTTTCCAAAGGAGGGTTATGCAGATGTATTATTCACCTCTACCAAACACCCACATATAACTTTATGCTTACTCAACATAATCAGCCTATAATGTTTTCACTGCTGCGACACAGGCGAGGAGGCCTGTGTCACTTTATCTTTGAGAAAGAGTGGGCCATAATTCACGAATCCAGCACGCAGGGCCCGTACGGATTGGTAGATGTCACATGTCTTCGAATTTTTGGTTCTAGGATATGCCGGTTTCCTCACGATGTTTTCGTTCACCGTTTTGAGAGCGCCTGACTGTGTTCGAACCCATCATGACCTACAACTCGTAAGTCGGCGGGCCGTTACCACTGGGCCACCGCTGCTCACTAAGGGAGTCTTGATTTACGCCCAGCAAAAGGCTTGTCCTTACTCCGGGATGTTAATGAGAAATTATTTCTGAATGACAGATGATGATGATAATCTATTTCAATCATGTTTTTGCATATTGAAAAAACCTGGACGTGTAATTACAACAACACAACATAATATAACGTCACGACTGTAATCTCCGAAGGGTTACGTAGGGGTGTATCTATAGTCCACCCACATTTTGGCCAGTTACGTGGCGAGGCTATTATTTACGTGTAATTGTCTGAAGTTTTTGCTTATAACAAACGAGGAGCTCGTGGCAGAGTAATAACAGCCGCATGGGTCGATCCATCAGGTTAAGCTACGCTTGCCGGGGTTGGTCCGTGGATGGGTGACCATCTTTACATACCGAGACTCCTCCGTGCCTCGGAAAGCACGTTAAGCCGTTGGTCCCGGCCCGGCTGTCATTCGTGGATCTTTGACAGTCGTTACGGGTCGTCAGAAGCCCGAAAGTCTGACAACCAGTCTTACCAAGGGATATCGTATTACCCAGTTACTGGGTTATGTGGAGGTCAGATAGGCAGTCGCTCCATGTAAAATACTGGTATTCAGCTGCATCCGGTTAGACTGGAAGCCGACCCCAACATAGTCGGGAAAAGGCTAGGCAGATTGACAAACGTGGTGATCAATGCTTCTCTGTATGTCCTTTTTTTTGCCCTGTAGTATTAGTATCACAAGTACATTGAGCTGGTTTCGAACGGTAATCCAACGAGGCAGTACCGCTTCATTGGCAACGGGACCTCTGGTTCCTAGAATTGGCTTGCGGACCAGCTGATATACTTAGCAGTTAGCTAATGCATCATTTGTATAGTTAGTTCCGCCGTAGCGGTTTCCTAGCTTATTGCAAGTGTAGGCTTTGCAAGAATGATTGTGTCATGCTTAACCTGACATGTGACTGATGATTAATTTATTTCCATAAGCATCATTTGGGGTTTATGTGAAACTAGCTGCGCCCCGCGGTTTCACCCGCATAAGTCTCGATTCCGTGAGAATGTCGGGCTATAAAGTATCCTATGTTCTAATCCAAGTCATGGTCTACCTAAATGCTTAAATTTCATTAAAATCTTTTAAGCCGTTTTAGCGTGAAAGGGTAACCAATAAACTTACTTTCGCATTTTTGTTATTAGTTAGGATAGAATGTCCTAAAAACAAAACAGCTTGTACGTTAAACAGTTCTCATTTGTTTCCTGCGTCATTTGAGACCTCAGACACTTTCAATTTTAGTTTTTTTGCCCTCATTAAGAAGCAGATAAAGGTATGTTGGTATTAGACCAAAATTGACCATTTCACAGAAAACTTTGGTTTTGAAGGAAGAACACGATGTTCAAAAAAACTTTTTAACAAAAAAATACAACCGACTTCCAAAAACAACACTACAAATTGAAAAATAACTTTGATTTCGGAAGTCGGTGTCTGGTTAAATGTATTTTACGTTTTTTGCCACCAACTTCCGAAATTAAAGTTATTTTTCACTTTGTAGTATTGTTTTTGGAAGTCGGTTGTATTTTTTTGTGAAACAGTTTTTATTTTTCACTTTTTAGTGGTTCACATGTGCTTACCCCTTCACAGCGTACCGGCGTGATGTTATGTTATGAACTGGTGTAAAAAATAAACAGACATGAGATTTCAGCAATCCCAGTCCATTTGCTATCATTTATTGAGGAGTTCCGTTGCCTATCTCAGAAGTTCTTCATCAGATCTTGACCAAATTGAAATGGGACCACTCCGAGGAAGTACTCTTCCAAAAACTATATCCAAATCGCTTCAACTGTGCCTATAAAATTGGAAGAGCTCTCTGTATTTCTCCAGGATCCCATCATCAGATCCTGACTTGATGATCATGGGACCACCTGGGAAGAAACAAAAAAAAAATCAAAATCGGTCCATCTTCGAGTAATCGGGGAATATACTTACATAAAAATAAAAAAAAGGTTCCGACGAATTGAGAACCTCCACCTTTTTGAAGTCGATTAAAAATGCTACAAGATATTACTGTCTTCTTAAGATAGTCCAAATTAACATAAGTATTTGCTAAGATATTTGAGCTAAACAGAATCGATCCAAATCTACACTACATTCAATCTTCCACGAATTAGCCCACTTACTTTTTCATCATTTCATCCACAGAGCACTCATCCTTTCTCCCCTAAAACAATTAAAAATCCCAAATTAAGATCATTCCCGGAAATCCAAGCGCTAGTTCAATGTCCTCCTAGAACGAGATGCGTATGCGCAACAAAACAAACAAGTTTCCCTTAGACAGATGTGTAGGTGATGATGGTACTTGATGCAAGTTCACTGAACCCGTTTGAACGCTACTAGTCTAAACTTTTTATTAGTAGAATAGTTTGTTGTAGTGATTTTTATTGTTCGTATCCTTTAGTAGGGAGATGTTGTGATGGGTCGAATTATTGGGGAATGTTGTGCTTCCGATGTACATCAAGCTACCCCAATCTGTCAAATTTCTTTGATTGTTTTTACAACATTACCACAACGGAATTAGGTTCATATTCAAATGGGAAAATTTGATAGATAAGGGTAGCTTGATGTGCTGATGGCCTCTGTACTTGGAAAATTGGGATTTGAAGGCAATCAGTAAGCCGACGTTCGCACGGACGTAAAAATATCGCGGCGGGATTATATCGCGCGCTGGATTTTCAACTCTCGGTGTTGAGCCGAGCTTCGAGAATCCAACCTAACAATAACAGAGTGCATACTAGCGCGTCGAAAAAACACACTGTTGGATTTTCAACTCTCAGCGCTAAGCAGAGCGTTGAAAATTCAGTGCGCGAAAAAAAATCGCTGCGATATTTTTACGTCCGTGCCAACGTCGTCGGCTTGAAGTATTATTTCAAAGCTGGTAAGGATACGTTCGTCTTCAAGGAAGCGATTGAAAATTGACAGAAAAGAATGTTATAAACTAAACTTTAATCGTTTATCTTTTAGTTGTGGTATATAAGCTATTGCAATAGGTCGTACGAGGACTAAAAGGAAGTCTAGACAAAGAAACCGGAATTTTGAAAATTCCAAAATTCATACTTAAAAAGGCTGTTTCGTCTCTTCTCGAGCCTCGGTTGATATAAATTTTTGGGGATATCTCTTGTTATGGGTTGGTAACGGGGTTAACCGTAATGGTGCATATACTTACAACCCAGGGTGTGCTAGATGTATTTGTACACACATACACAAACTCGCATGGGGCTAGGCAGAAATTACAGAACGCCACCTGCTACGATCCTCACATACGAGTAATCCTTCTGCTCCGTTTACGTTCATACGTTTGTAACCTAATTGCGTAGCACACATATCAATCGGGATCGGTTTTATTTTGACAGTGTTCAACAACATTCATTGCGTTATTCATGGTGTTGAGAAGACATTTTTTCGAACATATGAAGCAATGGATTACCAATTTGCTACAAAATTATTTGGATTCCGATCGATTGTGTGTTACTCAATTAAAGTCATACACCCACGCCGGTTGCAAGGACTGCTCATCTGACTTTTCTGAAGAACATTACTTGTTACTATTTGTATCATTTAGGATTGTTCATGCTTACTTTATTATCACTTGTGCTGCTCTCTGACACACTCTCTCTCTCTCTGTTGACTCTTATATCAACTCGATTCGATTCTGGTCTCGATTCCCAAAAATAAAAAATAGGTCACAAGTTAAATTGTATGCCTAACAAGTGCATTAAAATAATTATGATAATGTACTCGTAAGCCAAAATGGTGTCGAATTTCATGAACACTTGAATGCTGAAGAAAACTGATAAGCATTCGATGCATTAGTAATCTTATCAAAACATCAGAATCGAAAATGTTAAGACTACTTGCATTTAATTTCGAAGCTATAAAATATTAGATATATTAAAGTGCACATGACTTTATTAATGTTTCCTACATTTTGCTGACTTTATAATCTCTTCTAGATGCTTAAGGCCTTCTTCCATTTATCCCGATTATATCTATTCTCAAATTGTACTTTCAAATTGTAATGTACCTATGCTTTTTAGGGTTCCGTACCCGAAGGATACCAAACGGAACCCTATTACTAAGCCTTCGCTGTCCTTCCGTCCGTCTGTCTGTCACTGGGCTGTATCTCATGAACCGTAATAGGTAGATAGTTGAAATTTTCACAGATTGTGTTGTTCTATTACGGCTATAACAACTAATAATAAAAGTAAAATAATGTTAAAAGTTAAAGAGGTCCCCTTACAATAAACATTTCATTTTGAAAAAAAAAATTCTTACCCTAGCATGTCGGGTGTCGTTATTGTCTAGAACTCATCGAGTAGAGTACAAATATATTTTAATTTTTTTTATCTTCCAAAATAGGGGGCCGTAAAAGTTGTAAATTTTAGATCATTATTGTACGAGCTCTATCGCAACAATTAAACAAGTTAGGAATTTGAAACTTCTGTATATCGTATTATAATAATATACTGTATTTAATCAACAAAAAACTAAAAACGCCGATTCATAAGGTATTTTGTTTAAAAATGGACGATATTCTGCAACTGCAAAAAAATCACAGTATCATTATAAAATACAAAGTTATCATTGCGATTGTTAAACATACGTACGGAACCCTTCGTGTGCGAGTGTGTGCGAGTCCGACTCGCACTTCGCCGGTTTTTTTAAATATAATTTTTGCTTTACTAGTAATTCGACGTTCGCACGGACGTAAAAATATCGCGGCAATTTTATTTCGCGCTATGATTTTCAACACTGCTTAGCGCCGAGAGTTGAAAATCCAACAGTGTGTTTTTTCGATGCGCTAGGATGCACTCTGGCTCGGCTCAAAACAACGAGAGTTTAAAATCCAGTGCGCAATAAAATCCCGCCGCGATATTTTTACGTTCGTGCGAACGTCGGCTAACTTGTATGATGAATTGATGATGTAACTTGGCGACATGTTCTAACTGGTTTCTTCTTGATCTATTTTAATGTCTTTGTCATTCTCGATGATGTCGTCATATCAAATAATGTTATGAAATTGTCTATCAGGGGAATCTCAGTGTTATTCTGTAAAGCTCATTTCGAACTTCACCCAAGTGAGCGCACACAATTTGAAAGCGATCACACCTTGTCACCGTTCGAATTTCGAAGACATTGTTTTTAGAATTCTTCCCAGTGGTCAGTACAGCACCAGTATCATTGTAAATGGCTTCTTTAAATCTTAACGCCATTTCCCATTTGTAGCTACTTCGAAACCAATTTGTAACTTGACGTCAAAAATCCAGTGCGTTACCGATAAAAGAGTTGTCGAGCACGACTCTAATCATACTAAGTGACTTTTAAGTGGATTTAAATTCCGTTGTGGAGTTTTTAGATCAACTCCCGCGCCGACACTTTCATTTTCGTCAGGTAAAAAAGGTAACTTTTTGTCAGTCTGTGGCTTATTTTGTGGTCGTTGATAGGGAAAGGATGGTGTCATTAACTTGCCTACAGCTTCTTTTGGTAATTTGATAGTTTTGTTTTCTATGATGCGTATGGGCAGGTAATAATGGAATGGCATTATTATGTCCCCAGATTACGACCTCTTGCAGTTTTAGATAGTGGAGTCAGTGGGTTACATTTTGGTTAAGACTTATGACGATGCTGAGGATGTCATAAAGAACTTATCAGCAATACCTACCTTGTGGAGCCTGCTTTTGCTTTGAGCTGCTACTGCACAAGTGCACATGTCTAAGAAAGTATTACCAACCCCTAATTATCATTTATGGTTCGATTACTCGATGATCCTTTGACGTAATAGATCTATGCTTTGACATGTTGTGCGTTATTGTGGAATTTACTTCATATTTATGACATACATAAGTAAGTCAAAAATCAATCAGCCTAGCCTTTTCCCAACTATGTTGGGGTCGGCTTCCAGTCTAACCAGATGCAGCTGAATACCAGTATTTTATATGGAGCGACTGCCTGTCTGACCTCCACAACCCATTAACTGGGTAATACGATACCCTTTTGTGGATGGGAAATCATTAAATGACTTCTCCCGCTCTGGGCAGAGCGGGAGGGCGTCTCAGACTTTTACTGACTAAAACCCACCCATGTTCCTTCAGTTGCCCGTGCCAGGGCCACGGTATCTCTTTCGAACTACCCGTGACCCCGGCGGCAACCCCTTGATAAGACTGGTTGTCAGACTTTCAGACTTTTGACGACCCGTAACGACTGTCAAAGATCCACGAATGACAGCCGGGACCAACGGCTTAACGTGCTTTCCGAGGCACGGAGGAGTCTCGGTATCTAAAGATGGTCACCCATCCACGGACCGACCCCGGCAAGCGTACCGACCTGATGGATCGACCCGTGCGGTTGTTATTACTTAGCCACGAGCTCCTCACATAAGTAAGTGTACCTCCATTTTTTTTCATTTCACTTCCTTTTGGGAAGTACGTGCTTGTGATCGAATATAGTCTTGCGCTTCTTACTACGTTTGCAGTTTCCCTCAGCTCCACATCAGAATTAACATTAGAATCCCTTCAACCTAACATAAACATTGCACACACCAAGGAAATCTGCGAATAGCTCCCCGAAGGCCGAACGTGCCTTATCGCCGCGTGCGCAACAAGGTCGATGCAAGGGCATGGCACGCGTGGTGCGATTTGGACTAACTAGGTGACGTCAGGGCTACTGTTTAGAGTTACAATAATAATTTATAGATATCAGACTATTATATTATTATGATGGATGGGTATGTATTATTTTACTGTTTGTAGGACGTTTATTGTGGTTTTCTCGTGTCTGTCTTCTTGTGTGTTGTGATCTTGTGATTGGATATTCTAGTGAATCTATAAATTCCTTAAAATAAACAAGAGTAGTAGAGTTGTGCGAGGATACTCAAGTACATAACCGTAGTTTTTATTTACCCTAAATCTCAGGGGTCATTGCAACAGCAATTTTGAAAATAGAACACAATAATGAAATCGTGAAAATGATAATTTGCTGTCCCATAGAAATATAAGACATAATATTATTAGTTATTTTTTTATTTAACGGCCAAAGCCAATTATAGTATATAGTTGACTGGTAATTAGTGACCGATACTCAAACAAATCATTGTACTCATGATAACAAACTACTTTTACTATGGGACCAAACCTGAAATAGCGAAAAAAATCAGCTGTTCCCTAGATTTTGACGAGTTATTATACGAACATAAATGTAGGGAAGAGCTGATTTTTTTCGCGTTTTCCTGTTTGGTCCCATAGTAAAAGTTGTTTGTTATCATGAGTACAATCACATGTTTAAGTATCGGTCACTAATTACCAGTCACCCTATATAATTAACAACATAATGTAACAAACAACTACTCGACAGTCATACGCATTTCAAAATACTTTTATATATATGTTTTTTTATTATTATATATATTTTTAAAGTTACAGGATGAGTATAGCTTTAGAAACCTATTTGTCTGAAAAAAATATTGAAAAGATCAAAATACCCTACTGGAAAATCATTTATACGCATTTACAATAAGATTAGAAATTTAAACAAAACTTTTTATAGTCCGTTCGACCGATTTTGACTACTATTCTGTAGGCATAAGGATGGCATTAAAAGCAAAAACGTGATTATAATACCAACTGTTTACTGCAGCTGCTATATGTCATGCCACTAAGGCATTAGAAGTCAAAATCGGTAGAACGGACTGTAAAAAAGGTTTGTTTATATGTTTAATCTTATTGTGAATGGGATATAAACAGTTTAAAACAAGGACACATTTCAAGTTAAATTAAAACTCAGATGATGATGATGGCTGTGGGTGGAGTACAGTTCTTGGATAAATATTAGCTTGGATAAATATTCTAGGAAGACAGTATGATTTGATAAATCATATAGATTACAGAAATCTAAATTATATTTAGATTTCTGTGATATACTTAGATATAGGTACTAAGTAATTCTTAGAGTTGAGCTATGGTTTTTTTTATTCGTTTGAAATAGTAATTCTTAGGTAAGATAATATTTTTGGGGTTGAAACACTATATAGGGCTGTGGGCTCCGAGTGCCCCCTTAGCTTTTCAAGACATCGCCAAGCTGGTCGACTCTTCACGTGACCAGAGGGCTGGCCTATTTTTTGGCCAAAGCATTGCCATGAAACGTGGCAATGCTGCCAGCCTGTTGGGCAGTTTTTCTATTGATAGCGATGCGGACGATTTTTTTGCCCTATGATTCTTTCCCCTCCTCTTTTATACAGGGTGTTAGCTTAAACGAGGGACATACTTTAACGAGTTTAGTACCTACTCGTGAAAATGAACAACTTTTACCATGGAATGGGCACTTTTTCTGTTGATAGCGATGCGGACGAATTTTTTGCCTTAAGATTCTTTCCCCTCCTCTTTTATACAGGGTGTTAGGTTGAGCGAGGGACATACTTT
Source organism: Cosmia pyralina (assembly GCA_946251885.1). Lineage (NCBI taxonomy): Eukaryota > Metazoa > Arthropoda > Insecta > Lepidoptera > Noctuidae > Cosmia > Cosmia pyralina. Next base: position 13,313,242 of record OX276342.1, on the reverse strand, counting down.
AACGAGTGTAGTAGGTACTCATGTCAATTAAAAATTTTTACCATGGAAATATGAACAAATAATAATCAGCTGTCTCGTATATTTTGATCGCGTAGATTTTGCACTTTGTAGAGAACAGCTGATTTTCTTTTTCATATTTCAGGGTTAGTTCCATGGTAAAAGTTGTTCATTTTCACGAGTACTACACTCCGTTAAAGTATGTCCCTCGTTTAACCTAACACCCTGTATATACATGTTAATATTATTTTATGGCTATAAGTTAAGAATTTTTCCCGTAGAACGGCTAATTTGCTACATAATAGTCTCTTCTTCCCTTTGGAGATGTATTAGACGTGGGGCTCTCATCCCACCGTGTCTAAAAAATAAAATACGCGCGTCTTGATACGCTTAAATATATTTGTTTTTGTTCGGAGTTCGGTGAAATCCTGGAAAGTAAAACAATTCAAAATGTGTATTAACGTATTTCAAACATGTACATAGATGTATTATTTTTAGTACACTGCTACTTTTTTGAAAGGCAATTGCATGCAGCTGAGATGAGAATGCTAAGAGCAATTTCACGATGTCCGAGTAGCCACTACTTACCGAATAAATTAAAAAATGGAACAGAATTTGTATGAAATTATCTGCCAAGTAAGTTAATAGGAGTTTAATCGTAGACGTGGTAAAACAGGCCCTTATGTGAATAATAGAATAAGAAATGAGTATATAAGAGGAAGTCTGACTGAAAAGTTGTGTGGAAATCGGTTGTCATGGCTGGGGCATGTGAAGCAAATTAATAAAGAGAATAAATACCGTATCGTATTTGGACATTTAATCGTATTCAGTAACATGACAGTTGAAGGGATAAGTTCCTGACATTATAAAAGAAATGAGGAGAAAAGAAGATTTTTTGCCATAAGGCACTCAAGTGCCAGCTCTTGACCTCGATCGCGCCTGGTAGAACGCGATAGATGAAGTCTATGATGGAACAAGCAAGCCCAGAGGATCCCTGTTCACTCTAGCTATGAAGGCTGACGGGTTATACGTGGAATACACAGACAAAACATCGAGATTTCCTTAGTACTTGTAAGTTCACGTAAACCTTCCTAAATATAAATTCTCTACGTCCAAATCTGTTGCGGTCACACAGAAATACATGAAAAGTGACTACATTTTTATAATATGTATAGAGACCACTAGAAGAAAAAAGTACGGGAATAAACCTCAACAACTTGGATGAAATCTTTTATTTCACCACCACATAAATACAGTCCACAATTAGTCTGGTCCTTCGAGCCGGATTACACAATCCATGGGCGTACTACTCGACTGACCGTCGAGACACAAAGATATGACTAGATAGCGTTTATTAACTTCAATAGATTAGAAATAGAAACGAACTCTTCTAAAAATACAGTTAATCAAACTGAGAACATCTTGCCGACCTAAAACAATTTAGTATATTTAGTTAGTTCATCTGTACATCAGTTGCATTTATTTTATCAGTGTGAGTAAACAGAAACATTGGACCAAATGGTTGTCAAACAGAAAGCTGATAATATCGTTCACTTTGTTTTGATAACTATCATGCTTGTCCAAACAAACTGATGCTTACTTTCCACTATTCTCTGCTTCTATGATGATTTGCATGACATAAAAAGTTCTTCTAACTGAACAGACAGTTGTGCTGCTGGGGAGTTTGTTGCGCCACCTCTTCTTCCCAGCTAAAGCACTAGGAAGTGGTAGAGGGCGGGCGTTTTTTGGGACTGTCTATGTAATTTCGACGTTCAGATAGTGCTGATTCTCAGCCTAATTTGAATAAAAGACTTTTGATTGATTGATTGATATTAAACTGCCTTGTTGGTCTAGTGGTCGCAAGTGCTATTGCTGAGCTCTGGGTTCGATTCCTGGGTCGGGCAAACTGTTATATGGTTTTTCCATTTGGAATTTCTTAGTAGTAGCACGGAGCTTCGATTTGTGCTCGGTTGACGGCAGTAGGCACACCCCCTATAGACTTAAACATAACTGGCAAAATATGGGTGTACAGTACACCTCTGCTTAACGCTTCGGGGATTACAGGCGTGATGATGATGATGATGATGGATTGATTTTACTATGAACTTCTAGAAAGCCCCGTTCGACTATTTACCTGATTGCGGCGAAGATCAAATGGAGGAGATGTATCAGGGGGCCTCTCATCCCACCGTGTCATTAATCGCTCAAATAGCTTGTTTTGAGGTCGATGTAGTCCTGAAAATCAAAGAATTTCATTATGTAAAATGTTAGTACATATTAAATTGTCAAAAGGTGATAAAAAAACCGGTCAAGAGCGAATCGGACTCGCGCACCGAGGGTTCCGTTCTAATTTCTGAAAAAGTGTGCTATTTAGAGACATGTTTTATTTTCCCGTAATCTTTACATACATAAACTTCTATCACATAGAATAATTTCACATTTTTCTCTACGCAAACTTCGGAGATAAGGGAGGGACGGTATTTTTTTTTAGAATTTTTCGTGCCACATGCCCTAGTAGCCCCACTTCGAATTTTTAAGACCCCCTTTTAGTCCCTGTTGCAAAAAATATATATATTTCGGTCTTATTTGCAATATAGTTGGGCGAACGTCATCTAAAACTGTTCCAAATTTCAAGTTGGTAGCGTTAGTAGTTCTTGAGATATCCAAGGGTTCCTTTTTACCTTTTTGGTACAGAACCCCTACGAAAAAGTATTACTTATTCGTAGCGGAACCCTAAAAAGTAAACATCGTAACAGGTGAATTTCAATAAGAGCTTGAAAAAAAAACTTTAATGGCCATAAATCTGTCATCGGTAACTTATTTATTTTGATTGAATTTACATAAATTAAAACAGAATTTTATGTAGGCATAATAGTTTCGCTACGTTTTAGAAAATCATAATAAAGTAATTCTTATGAAAAACTTACGGCTCCACACATTGTGGAGATACAAGAAAATCGCGAACTGCATCCTGTCCATTTCCGAGGTTTTCTTTATCAAAACTGCTCACTTTTAGCTTCTATTCTGATTTGTATTACTTTTACAATTAACATCTTCCAGTGACCCTGCACTTCAATCAAACATGGAATTATATCGACCGCGCATGCGTGATTCGCGCGCATGCGTTAAAATATTACCCGCCAATGTGAAGTTACCAGGTTGTCAGTGTCAAACTATTTCGTTCTCTTTCTAACATGTCCTGATTCTTCTTGCCAGACTGAGATAAAATTTTAAAAGGGTTGCTATGGTATTTTATTGATAATATTGCATTTGACTTTTTCGTAGTTGTTAGAAATATCGCATTGCATGCTGTGTGTTCTCGTTTTGTGATGTTTACAAGTGTTTCATAAGTGATATTTATTGTTCCAGTGTTTCACTACTTGGCTACGTACACGCTACGTTTATTCCGGTAAGTTTTGTAAATCTCCTTACTATTTAAATTATAGAAATAAGTGCATAATGTGATAAAATTCATTGAGGTCTTGTAAACCGGTAATGTCAAAAAATTACCTTTTTCGAACTACATAGATAAAAAATAACATGTTGTACATATTTTCCGTCGCTACTGGAACATTTTAGTTGCCTAATTCAGAGGTAGAACTGGAAACTAAGACGACCCACTGATCGGAAAATGCTGAAAACCAATGATAATATACCTATGTGAATTGAAAACCAATTTCTTCTAATATGGTTTCCTTCCCCGGTAGGTATTTAAAGGTATTTTAGAGGTGAAAGACAGAAGGTTGAGTTTTCAGGTTGAGAATGAATAAACTGCTGTAATTAGGTAACTAAGGGCCTTTGCACACCTCTGCCGCGAAAACATAGCAGCGAAACACAGTAGTTCAATTCAACTGATTCGCATGATGAACATCAGCGGAACATCATGCGGTTTTGCGGCCCTAAGTATCGGATTAAACATCAGCGGAACATCATGCAGTTTCGCGGCCCTAAGTATCTTATTAAGGTTTCTATAGTAGTTCAATTCAACTGACTCGCATGATGAACATCAGCGGAACATCTTGCGGTTTCGCGGCTCTAGTATCGGCTTAAGGTTTCTATAGTAGTTCAATTCAACTGACTCGCATGATGAAAATCAGCGGTACATCTTGCGGTTTCGCGGCCCTAGTATCGGCTTAAGGTTTCTATAGTAGTTCAATTGAACTGACTCGCATGATGAACATCAGCGGAACATCATGCGGTTTTGCGGCCCTAAGTATCGGATTAAACATCAGCGGAACATCATGCAGTTTCGCGGCCCTAAGTATCGGATTAAGGTTTCTATAGTAGTTCAATTCAACTGACTCGCATGATGAACATCAGCGGAACATCTTGCGGTTTCGCGGCCCTAGTATCGGCTTAAGGTTTCTATAGTAGTTCAATTCAACTGACTCGCATGATGAACATCAGCGGAACATCTTGCGGTTTCGCGGCCCTAGTATCGGCTTAAGGTTTCTATAGTAGTTCAATTCAACTGACTCGCATGATGAACATCAGCGGAACATCATGCGGTTTCGCGGCCCTAGTATCGGCTTAAGGTTTCTATAGTAGTTCAATTTAACTGACTCGCATGATGAACATCAGCAGAACATCATGCGGTTTCACGGCCCTACTACCTATCGGATTAAGGTTTCTATAGCAGTTGGAATGTCGAAGGTGCTGTGAGAGTGCGCAGAAACTCATGGACGCTCTTTTAATTGGACTACTTATAATATTATTGTCATTCGAACTTCGACAGCTACTAAGAGAGTTGTATCTGATAATTTTAACTATCATAATTCTGTAAATACATAATTTGTTACGGTCACGAATCATATTTTGATCAATATACAACCTTATACTGAAGCAGTAAATTTATTAAAACCTAAGAAAATTTTAATTTCGCTGTCTACCCTGGCGCTTGAACGTAGTAGGCTATTCGGTGAATAGGTGTGTTCGCAATTTAGACAGGCCGTAACCTTAGCAAAGTATCAACACATTGCATTGTTATTAGAACGGTACTATAATTATTTTTTGGCGCGTGGCTATAATCGGTACTACTGCCGCCATTTTTGTTTGTAGGGTTCAGTACCTCAAAAGGAAAAAAAAAAACGGTAGGATCTCTTCGTTGTTCGTCTGTCTGTCTGTCAAGACGCTTTTTCTCAGGAACGCGTGCAGGTATTAAATTGAAATTTATATCAAATACGTAGGTCTATGGGCCCTTGAAGCTCTAAAAATAATCAAGCTTCTGAGTCAACGCAATAAAATAAAATACGACAATTTATTTGACATATTTTGATACTCGCAAGAAGAAGAAGCAAGGTCTCACAGCACAAGTACCTAAAGGAAAAAGTTTGAAAATTGTTAATTTGTAATTTTATCACAAAAAAAAAAAAATTGGGATTACTTAGCAACTTTTTGCAGTTGGAGAACTGACCGTGACGTTTATCATGTATGGGAGAACATGCTTTTCAAATAGAATAGAATAGAATAGCTTTATTTCGGACATACAATATCCATATAGTATTAGTAACATACAAAGAAATAACTTATTGCCTAGTGTTAGTAAAAATCAACGTCCGCTCAAACTGCTGTACAATTGGAGCCTTTCGGCTACAGTTTTCAGCAATACAACATAATTACCTTACGGCCACATCGTGACGATCTACAGTGAACGGGAGACGAGAATACCTCTCATTGTTTGAGTTTGACAAAAAAATAGTTTTGCCTTTCAAAGATCGTTGCATCATTATTTTATTTAGTTTTAATGACTGTAAGTTTTGTTCGATGTTGTAATCATTTTTGTTGTTAGGATCCTCGTGGCGGTTATACAGGGTGTATCAGATAGGTGTGGTTAAGGATGTGGTACAAACCATCAAACTGAACAACTTTCTCCATGGGATCAACATCGTAATCGAGAAAAAAATATCAGCCATCCCATACATTTAGGACGAGTAGGTATTGAAGTTTTGTACGGGACAGCTGATAATTTATTCCTGTTGGTCCTTGGAGATCACAATGCATAGGTACCTACGCATGCGTGTGCATTATACAAGTTTTTGGGTAAATTCTTTTCAACTACGGAATTCTTCATTGTGCGTGGTCCGACACGCACTTGGCCGGTTTATTCATTACAATTTCTGTGACATTTTCACAAATGTTTACCGACGACCGACTCCTCCCTGTCAAAGTCATTCACTCGCCAAAAGATACTTGTAGCAGTCTACAGTTGTGATTGTCTCACGCTGCTTGTATTTCTGTAGAGCAAAGGTAGCATTCTTATTCAGCCTTTGAACGCATGCCTGCATAATTTAGTATAAGTTTGATTCTCATGGCCTAGATATTTTAAATTCCAAGTTTTCGTATGCAATGGCCTATATAAAGTGTTTTTATTGAATGTCCATTGTTTTATGTGAATGAAACAAATACATTCGCTTTGGTTGTTTCAACCTCGAGAAAAATAAACGATTTGATTATAAAGGATTTTGTGAGACTTAGTACTGGTGTATAAATATTTCGGGAGCTCTCTTTCAAATGAAAATTCAAACTCAAAAAATCATTTATTCGTATTGGGGGCTGAAAATCAAAAGCAAAGTTAGGTAGGGCATTTGAAAGTCAAAGTTACAAAAGACAGCTGTTTAAAAATCAAAAGTTACTAAGAGCCATATGTTACTGAGTTTACCTTCACTTCTGCCTAGTATTTGAGCTGGGAAGAAGTGGCGCAACAGACTCCTTAGGAATGCTATCTATGATTCAAAGCCACATTTCAAAACATCCATACTGACCTAACCTACCTAATATTATAAATGCGAAAGTGAGTTTGTTTGTTTGTTACGCTTTCACGCTAAAACGGCTGAACAGATTTGGATGAAATTTGGCACATGGGTAGACTATGACTTAGGTTAGGACATAGGATACTTTATCCCTATATTTCCACGGGAGCGAGACTTATGCGGGAGAAACCGCGGGGCGCAGCTAGTAATATTTAAATTAGAAAGTAACTCTGTCCGTTACCTTTTCACGCCGTAACGGCTGAAGTAATTTCGATGAAATTTGGGACAGGTAGACCATGACTGGGTTTAGGTTAAAGGATACGTTTTATCCCGGTAGTACATTCCCATGGGATAATTTCCGACCACCACGCGGGCTAAGCCACGGCTTAGCTAATGTGATCATACACCCAACTTAAACATATTCAAATAATAAAGGGCTTGCCGGCATTCAAGACATGCGCACACGCAGCTTTCACTATGAAATGAAAAAAGAAAAAAATCCAATAGGAATGTATGTAACAACCGTTAGATAGGGCCAGTTCTCATAGCGGACGAGTTTATCGCCTTTTGGGCAATTGAAAAGTTTAAGATACCATCGATTAAGTACATGGTATGATAATCTTGCTGAAGCTTAAAATATGGTAGATTTAAAGAAAGAAAGAAAGAAAGAAGAAAATATTTTATTTGGGACACGCACAGGAAATACAGTTAAAAAGGAGCATATAAAAGTAACAAAATAAACATTAAAAAAATTAAATAAAAAAAATTAAATAAAAATAAAAAATAAATAATTAATAAAATTATTATTTATTTATTTAATTTAATTAAATAAATTAAGTTTAGTAGTTTATGCAAAGAATTTGGGGCAGTAAAAAAGTTTGAGATACCGTCGAGTACATGGTATGATAATCTTGCTGAAGCTTAAAATATGGTAGATTTAGTAGTTTATGCAAAGAATTTGGGGGCAGTAAAAAGTTTAAGATACCATTGATTAAGTACATGGTATGATAATCTTGCTGAAGCTTAAATTATGGTAGATTTGGTAGTTAATGCAAAGAATTTGGTTGCTAACTTCTTAGGATGTTTAAAAAACCTTCACAAAGGGTCGATACTAATTGAAAGTCCGTCTGACGTGGCTTAGACGTAGCTGGCTATGAACCTATGACATAATTTCATAGCTTAGCCACCCCACAGCGCCCCACCAGAGGTAAGTGGTGCACAGAGAAGCAGGTGAGATATGCATTGCGAGTATGTTAAAACTTAGGGGGCTCGTGGTGATCGGTAGTAGGTAATTTAATACTTATATACTTCTTGGAGAGGGGCTTGTGTTAAGCTACGCTTGCCGCGGTTCGTCCGTGGATAGGTGACCATCTTTGCATACCGAGACACCTCCGGGCCTCGGAAAGCACGTGGTCCCGGCTGTCATTCGTGGATCTTCGACAGTCGTTACGGGTCGTCAGAAGTCCGAAAGTCTGACAACCAGTCTTACCAAGAGGTATCGTATTACAAACTTATTAACTGCATTGTGGAGGTCAGATAGGCAGTCGCTCCATGTAAAGTACGGGTATTCAGCTGCATCGGTGAGACTGGAAGCCGACCTCTACATAGTTGGGAAAAGGCTAGACAGATGATGATGAGTACGTTAAAACTTAGCTTCGCTGGACTCTTTTAAACCAGAGCTAATTTAAACTAAGCTTAGAAAGTAGCTACACAGCTTAGCTCAACTCTGGTGCTGAGCAGGCAGGGATCGAGCTCACGACTTCTAGCGATAGCCAGGTTTAAATATTTATGTACCTACTTAATTAGGACTTCTTTAATATGTATGTATAGTAAGGCAGGTGTTCTCTATTGGCAAATGTATATTTTATTAGCAGCGCCCCGAGGTTTCACCCGCGTAAGTCTCGAACCCGTAAGAATATCGGGATAAAAGTATCATATGTGTTAATCCAGGTTATAAGCTATCTGTATGCCAAAGTTCATCAAAATCCGTTTAGTGGTTTTTTTGTGTGAAAGAGTAACAAACATCCATTCATCCTCGCAACTTTCGCGTTTATATTATTGGTAGGATAGGATTGTCGTCAATTAAAATGCACTTTAGTGCATCAGGTGTAGAGAAAGCATTTTATTGTGTTGTGCAATTTAAGTGCAGCATGCTAGAAGCATTAGGCAGTAGGCTTGGCATTTTACCCTTTTCAAAATATTCAAAAAACCTTAACCGCTATTGAAATTAAACGCGATTAGCACACCTAAACTGCGTTCAAGAGCTATTGATACACATGTCAGTGTCAATGTTCCACAAAAATTATGACACTGACAGTTCTTGACGTTGTAGATGTGCTGACTTAGTGATCGCATCGGTTTTATTGGCGAAATTAGCTCTGAATGTCTTAGAAAATGGTGTTTTTGGCGATGTTGGTGTTCTTCCCTAGGTGAGATGTCGTGAGTTTTGGCTCGACCCTCCCCCTAATCTCACATGAGATGTTTCAAAATGCGTAGGTATAATTAGTTGCGTTGGATTTATTTAAATAAACATAATTTGCTTAATTATGTATTTATTATTACCATAATACATACCTATTTTTTATAATAATTACCCAGTTTTCTCGTAATTTGAAATTGTTTCGAATGCAAAAAATAATTGCGTGATATTTTCCTAGATCCCCTCTCCCCACGTGAGACTGGGTGAAATTCGGTTCGACTCCCCCCCGATTCCTATCCCCTCAACGCCTCACGTAATTAATGAACACACCCATGAACATAACATCACGCAAGGCTGTATTCCCCGAAAAGTTAGGCAGAAGTGTACCTAGTGTAGTACACCCACAATCGCCTAAGGCTTATGTAATAGGGGGTGAGCCTAAATTGCCATCAACAGTTCACAAATCCAGCCTCCGGACTGTTAATGAGAAACTCCAGATGGAATAGAATAAACTTTACGTGTGCAATCCATAGAGTAGGCAACAGTTACAAAAAAAACTTTCTAAGGTTATCCGAATAAGCATGCTTTATGTTGATAAGTCCCCTAGACAATATAAATGAACGATAGCACCTTCCCCCATTCTTTGTGACCTCATGCGGGTCTGTTAGCACTTACATAATATAAACAAACCGATAACAAAGGCGTCCAAGATGAGTCGCGTGCTCATCTCTTATCTACGCACCTTAAACTAAGGGGAATGGCCGATTGCCGACGCGGGCTCCCACAGAGCACGGAGAAACCTCCGGCGGCACTGCTAGAAGTATCGTGGCATTGTCAACATTTTCCATACAAAACAAGTGTGTCACCGTTTGCTTTCACTACGACACAAATGGCGTCTTTGAAGGGGTCTGTGAGTCCGTGACAGAAGATTTCACTCAACGCACTTTCGGTACAATAAATACTATATGGACAGCATGGAAACTATGTACAAAAGGTCGAAACGGCACACTCACACAAACGCGCGCACCGACGAGGCCCCAAGCGATAGTCGCGGTGCTCTCATTGTGGCTTAGGGGTCTCGTCGATGCGCGCGTCTGTGTGTGTGCCGTTTCGTATGTTTGTTCGTAGTTTTACTATTGTCTATACTTATGTGGTGCTTTCGGTGCCACGTATTGCACGCCTCACAAGGCTTCAGTCCTGTGTGTGAGAGTTCTCTACTCTCGATATGTCGCCTTGTCAAAATTTTCGAAAATAAAATCGTTTCGTTTCAAACTCATATTAGCAGGGAATTTTTAAAACTAGAGACTTGAAATTATAATATTAATATATTTTTAGATAGATACCTTGATATATGTATAAGTAACAAAAATGTCATTAATAATTCCGTTGGGAAGTGTGTCTGTTTGTCGTCACGATTCACATTGTCACACACTATGTTCTTCTATAAGTTTTATTTCATCCTTCGGATGAGGCCTATTGATTTTCATTAGGTATCAAACTCATAACCGTTCAAGAGATATTGACAAAAATCGATTTATTTTTTTAGATTTTTTTCCGTAAAATTTGTTGTCAAACTATTTCTGTGAAGCGTGCATTTTGGATTTTTTTTTATTAAGGTGTTATGTAAAAAGTGAACTGGGTGGGAATAAGAAAGTAACAGAGTCAATTACTTTTACATGCGAGAAAAAGAGAGCGCAATAATGCGCTGGAAACAAAATAAAAGCGCCAAACCAAATAAAAATTGTTTAAAAATATCAAAAATATTTTCAGCCAGAGTTTCCAATTATCTAATACGCACATTTTGAATGCAATTTTGATTACTTAGGATTTTAGAATTACAGAAAAAGAATATATTAAATTCTACCGAGGAAATTTAACCCAATCGCGTTTTCCTTCGGTCAGAGTTTTAATCAAGTAGTCAGTAAACATTTATTCAAAAATTTAATCCATACATGCTGTACGAGTACCTAATAGTGAAATAAATGGTTACGAAAAGCCCCCAATTTATTTTGGTATCGCCTTAATACTGCCATCTCTAGCTAGCGGTGCCGGCGGCGATTCCGTGTTCTGTGCGAGCGCCGATAGTACAATACAGTACCATCTAAGGTTTGTTTACATTAGTGACATGAAGACATCCTGTTCCGGACACAAGAATAATAATAAGTGTTTAGTTAGTATGCCGTTGGTAGATGTTATGAAAGAGCTTTTGAGCTTTTGATTTGTTATGCGTTAGCGGAACGTGTGAAAGCTCGGAGATAAGAATGACTGCTGATAGTGCCTCGCAAGCGTTCTTAGGAGTATCTAAACTTTTGACGGCAGTCTAGTTTGCAGTAGAACCTACTAATTTTGGACCAATGACATTGTTAATAATGTAGATATTAGGGCATTTCAAATAGAAGATAAGTTATTTCCGTATAGGCACAAAATAACCCTTGGCGGAGACACCAGTGGATGTACTATCGGCCAAACTTCCGCATGCTCACCACACAGCACGGCTCACGACTCGATCGCTCGATGCATGCGTTTTAACCAATAGTATGCATGTTTGTTTTCGATTTGATTTGTCGCTAATGTTTGTCGTTATTTTTTGTTACACGTCCTGACCCTGTACTCAAATGCATATTGTCTCTAATTGGACGAAACCAGGAAGGGGTGTGGTCAGTCACTAGCTGCCCTCGTAAATGAAAGCACAGTAACTTTTAAAATGCCGTTTTGTATAAAAATAATACAAAAAAAAAAAGTTATTTATACACTGAATTAAAGCTTTGCCCATTTTAAGGTTCAATATGTTATTTTCAATCTAACTTAAATATTTTGTTCATAAATGTTTAATAATTGAACTTTAGCCACGGTTCTTAACAAAACGGCATTTTCAAAGTTAGTGCTGTGTTTTCATTTACGAGGGCACAGCTGCGCTTCCGCAGAATTCCGCAGAAATATTTTCTTAACTAAGCATGCTTAAATTTTGCTGTTAGTAAGTAGGTACTATGGGCCAAAGCATGCATGCACGGCTCACGACTCGATCGCACAATGTTCGTTTGTCACTAGCTGCGCTCTCACAGGAATATTTTCTTAAGTGAGCATGCTTAAGTTTTGTCCATAGTACATACATCGGAGATGATGGCTAATAGAGATGTATGGAAGAAGAAAACATGCTGCATCGACCCCAAATAAATTGGGATAGGCAGAGAGGCAGGAAGATGATGTTGAGATACTAGCGAATCCCGTATATAAGAAGAATTCCGGAAAGCTACCTACATTTCTGCAAGAATACACTTTGCTTTCACGATTTTACTACGGCTTACTTCCATGTATTACAGAATTACCATGTGTATAGGGACCCGTGACAATATGTAGGCAGGCCAGTCATTTACATAAGTTAGGCGATAGAAAATATTTAGTGGAATGCGTAGCTTATTTGCTTCATAATTTTACCTATTGCTAGAAAACATGGATAGATTGTGTGAATGAAACACTTTTTTATAAAAAAAAAAACAACCGACTTCCAAAAAAATCACTACAAAGTGAAAATTAATTTTAATTTCGGAAGTCGGTGTCTTTGGTTATGTATTTTCGTTTTTTGCCACCGACTTCCGAAATTAAAGTAATTTTTCACTTTGTAATGTTTTTTTTTTTGGAAATCGGTTGTTTTTTTTTTTGTAAAAAGTTTTTATTTTTCACTTTTTAGTTGTGGTAATACCTACCCCACACAAATTCGAATACCAGTACCTGGAAAAGAAATGAGAATATCGACATTAGGAAAAAAATACGTATTATTGAAGCTATCTCAAAAACTACCCAAGCAAAGTTAATACATTATACATGGGACCAACTTCGAGGTATACCCTCCCGAATAAAACAAGAATATTTCAAATCGGACTACTCTGTAAAAAGTTATGAATGGTCAAATATAAAAAAAAATGTACTTGTAACCTCTTCCTTTTTTTTCGTCGGTTATTTATTTATTTATTCATAACAATTTACATTGTGTCGAATATTAGAAACAATTTTATAACATAAAAAAATACAAAAAAAAGAATAAAATAAAATACATGCCACTTAATTACTATGAGGAAGAGTAAGTAATAATAATAATTAATAAATGTCATTTAAATAACTAGAATAATAATGCCACAAATAATTAAATAAAGGCAATGTCAGATATCCAATGTCAATCACTTACATAAATGTCGTGAATGTATTTACATTCACAACATTAAATAATAAAAGATTTTTAGACTAATAGTAACAGAAATAATAATCATAGTAAATTTCTAGTATAATATGTATGTTTACAATTTAAATGTCATTAATAGATTAATAGCAGCCTTCCAGTAGGTAACGCTTCAATTTAGTTTTGAAGTCCCTTTTGTAAAGTAATAATTTTATATCAACGGGAAGTTTATTGAAGATTTTCACTGACATGTGGCAGGTACCGTGTTCGACTATATTAAGTTTAGGAATATTAGTGTTTTTAAAATCTTTTCTTCTCGTACCCTCTCTAAGCTTTCTTTCCTCTTCAGTCTCATATTGATGTACATATTTAGAAAAATGTTAAGAAGGGAAGTGAATGATAGCATGACGGTTGACAGGAAAATGGAAGAAGAAAACGTTTTGCGCCGACAAGTAGCATGGTACAAGAGGGTAGGAAGTGTAGCGCAGTTGCTAAGGGCGCTATTTGCCTAAATAATACCTACCTCTACCACCACTATCATAATTCAAAATTCTCATCATTCTCCTGCTCTTATCACAGTTTATTTGGAGTCAGCGCAACATGTCTTTTACTTCCATACTTCTCTATTAGTCGTCATCTCGGTAGTCACTACCTTTCTAGCCATGTCATCTTTCACACAGTCCATCCATCGTTTCTATGGTCTTCCCCTACTCGTAGCCATCCACAGTCCATACCCATATTCGAAGCTTTCCTCACGACATTATCCTCATTCCTCCGCATCACATGCTCATACCATGACAACCGATTACCACACAAGTTTTCAGCCACCGGTGCCACATCTGTTCTGTAGGTGCCACTTGCATACTTGACATACTTCCCCTTATGTATCACTAGCATCCGCCCGTGGCTTCGCCCGCGTGGTATGTCGATAAAAAGTACCTATGTCCTTTTCCAGGTCTACCCGTGTGCCAAATTTCATCCAATTCCGTTCAGCAGTTTTAGCGTGAAAGCGTAACAGACACACCAACAAACAAACTTACTTTCGCATTTATAATATTAGTTAGAATTAGGATAATTGTAATGATTGCATTAAAACAGCCTCTTACGTTGAGTTGCACAACCAACATTAGATTAACGGAGACTTTAACGCCATCCCTTACGTTTTGTATCAAATAGAAAGTGACAACATCAATTTAAAGACTCCGTTAAACTAATGTTGGTTTCGTGCAACTCACCATAAGAGTGATGCCACTTAAGTTCCTACGTCTTAAGGAGGATGCGCTGTGGTAGCCCGCGAAATTCATTTTTTTTTTTGGGTTTTTTGCAATTCGCAGGTCCGTGTCAGGTTGTACCTTGATCAAAATATGATACGCGGTAATAAAACATAATATGTATTTATTTAATTTTAATCATAAAAACGATCAATACATCTCTGTAAGTTAGATTTCGTGCAGAGTCTGCACGAAATCTAGCTTATAGACCTGCGAATTGCAAAAAATCAAAAAAAAAAATTAATTTCGCGGGCTACCACAGCGCATCCTCCTTACGTAAGCTTTGGCAACTTTAGAATTAAAGCCACAATCAAGTTAAGCAATTTCTTTGTGAATGTCCACCATTTTCATATTCCCGAGGTGGTTGTGTTTGGCTGAATGAGATGCAAATGCAGTAGACAGCATTCCATTCAGCCACCCACAAAGAATGCATAATATTGACTATCAATCTACAAGTTGTCTGTTTGTCTGCCACTATCTATGAAGTTAGGCAATGCTTACATAATTAGTAGGTTTATCTACTGAATTTGGGCTCGCGACTTCGTTCGCGTGGATATCGGATTTTCCGATACAAACTTTAATACTTACACCATTTCATTCTTTGGGAGTCGATTTTATTCTTCCTTAGGCCGGTTGTCCAACGCCGCGTCCACGGGAAGTCAACGAGAACGAGATGACGGCGCCGAAGTAGCGATATCATACATTTACTATGGCCGCGTGTCCACCGCACACCACCACCGGGACGTCACGTTCGGTTCGAATAATCTCGTTTCGTGAAAATACGGAACTTGGGACTTGAACCCGGTTAATAGCAATAGGATTTTTAATCGACTTAAAAAAAAGGAGGAGGTTATATATTTTTTTTATAACTATGTCATTTATAAACCGATTTGGAAAATTCTTTTTTTATTTGAAAGGTTCCAGATTGGTCCCATTTTTATCAAAATCCAATTCTGATGATGGGATCCATGAGGAATTGAGGGAACTCCTCAAAAATTATAGGCATACATATAGCGATTTTGGTATTTTCATCAACAAATCAAGCATTTGCATTCAGAAAGTAGTATCTGGTGAAGTGTGACTGATGAAGAAGATCACAGATGGCCACCGGAACTTCTCAACGATAATAAGTATTTCACGGCTGGCGATTTGATATCTCGATTAATATAGTTAAGCGATTATGAAGAAGCTTTAAATAAATGGTTCTGATGAAAATGGTACCATCGAACCGATCTGATGAAGAAGCTGGAAGGTAGAAAACAATGTATTCTAGCCGTGTTTGGGCTTATTGGAATTGTCATGAGGTGCACTCTGGCTATAAATGATTTTAATGGTATATGCCGCTTCAAATTGCGCTACTTGAGTTGTATGTTTTGTGTGGTCTGGATTGTCAGAAGTCAGATTCCGTAGCCTCGTTATCTCCGTCAACATAAAACTACGCCTTCCAAATTTCTGACACGGCTTAGCGCGACGTATATTTACCTTTTTGTACAGTTTTTATTTGAGATGGTCGCATATAAATATCTTCAAGTTCTGATGAGTGGCTTTTGAGTTAGCTTCAATAATTTAATACGTATTTTTCCCACATAGTCTATGGGAATGATGCTATAATTTATTTTGCAGAGTGGTATTCGAATTTGTGTAGGGTAGGAACCACTAAAAAGTAAAAAATAAAAACTTTTTACAAAAAAAAAACAACCGACTTCCAATAACTTTAATTTCGGAAGTCGGTGGTAAAAAATGAAACTAAAAAAAACCAAAGACACCGACTTCCGAAATTAAAGTTATTTTTTACTTTGTAGTGTTTTTTTTTAGTCGGTTGTTTTTTTTTTGTAAAAAGTTTTTATTGCACTTAAACATAACACACACACACACACACAACATTTAAACATAACTGGGAAAATATGGCTGTAACTCGACGTTCAAACGGACGTAAAAATATCACTGCGATTTTATTTCGCGCACTGGATTTTCAACGCTCTGCTTACCGCCGAGAATTGAAAACCCAACAGTGTTTTTTCGACGCGCTAGAATGCACTCTGTTGTTGTTAAGTTGGATTCTCGAAACTCGGCTCAACAACGAGTGTTGAAAATCCAGTGCGCGATAAAATCCCGCCGCGATATTTTTACGCCCGTGCGAACGTCGGCTAACTTACACCTCTGCGCATACCTCTTCTGAGAATGCCGTAGTGAATAAAGCCGCCATCGTTCAAAAACTCTTATATAAACAAAAATTGAAACACCAAGTTAATCTGACGTAATTTCCAAGCTAACTTCAATCTGTCAGCGTTTGAGTAGTCTGGAGCTGTCAACAGTTTTGACACATCAGTCGCCACTGCCGCTCTTGAATGTTCGTAGAAAAGGGTGGAAACCACTCAGAAGGTTGATAAACTAATGACAAACCGTTGACTGTGAAACAATGGTTAATAAATAACCAATGTGTCGATAATTCAGCAGAACTGATTGCGTCATTGGATAGTAAGTTGCCGTTAGAAATATTGGACTGATTTGTTGCAAAAACAATGTTGCCTTTTGTGGATATTTTTCTCGAACCCGTCATCATTCATCTGCCTTTTTACCCGACTTCGGCGAAGCACAAAGGAGGGTTATGATTTTGACCGATATGTTTATATGTATGTTCATCTGTTCCCTCATAACTTCTAAGCTGCTTATCTATCATAATTTGACAAATGAGGTATCGTTAGAAGTGTCTTGGCCGTCCGCGTCCGTGGTTATAGGCTATATGACGTCACATAAAATTGAATATGGCGCCCTCTAGAGGCCAAAGTCATGAACTAAAAAAAAATTTTTTTTTAATTATTCCTTGTGGGGTACCAAATGAAAGGGCTGAATTAGCACATTTCAAAAATATATATTATATTGTTAGCTATTGCTCGCGGCTTTGCTTGTATGCACCCGATAATTGGGAATAATTTTTAAAATCACGATATATTACGATTCCCCTTTAGAAATGTAAAGTGACTCTGCAAATAATTTATCACGAAATTATAACCCCAAAATAATTTAAATCAAAAGTAAGTTTAAAAACTAAAACCAGACTACTGAAAAATCACGCTCTAAAAAGTATGAAACAAGAAAATGTTCTCATCTGAAATTAGAAAAAGACAGACAAATTAAAAATCCGGAGTCATACGTTATGATAGGTCATGAATCAAACATATTACGTGTGACTCCGGATTTTTATATTTGTCTGTCTTTTTTTCCTGTTTGGTTTTGGTTCAGCGCTGCATATCTATTCTCACCTTCACCTTCTATACTTTCGTGATTCTCAGTATTCACCTCTTTCTAAATATCTTTAAGACAGTCCACCTATTACTTTTTCAGTCTTCCCCAATCTTTACAATCATCAACATTCATACTCAAAACTATTCTCACGAGTATCATTCCTCCCAGAAATAAAAACTCGAGTGCTATATGGATCTTTTGGTGCCTGAATGTCATTGACAGGGGGCGCTGTTGGTTGTGGATGAATTGTTTGGAAAAACAACGGATGGCGTTGTCAGTTCCAAATTTGGCCACGCGCCAAAAAAAAAAAAACAATGGCGTTGTAGTTCAATTGAATGTTATTTATAATAATAAACCCTTTTTATTCTGAACATCTTTGCGTGGTGGTATTTTCAGTAGTTTACAGAATGTCGCTTAATTCAGTGTGCCTTTTAGTAAAGGCCTCCTCTAGCAACTTCCACTGAGTCTTAAGGTAATCATCATCTGCTTAGCCTTTTCCCAACTATGTTGGGGTCGGCTTCCAGTCTAACCGGATGCAGCTGAATACCAGTATTTTACATGGAGCGACCCCTTAGTAAGACTGGTTGTCAAGACTTTCGGGCTTCTGACGACCCGTAACGACTGTCAAAGATCCACGAATGACAGCCGGGACCAACGGCTTAACGTGCTTTCCGAGGCACGGAGGAGTCTCGGTATGTAAAGAATGGTCACCCATCCACTGACCAACCCCGGCAAGCGTAGCTTAACCTGATGGATCGACCCGTGCGGCTGTTATTACTTAGCCACGAGCTCCTCTCCCTCCCTCTCCTCTCCACTGAGTCTTAAGGTGATATGTAAAAAAAGCGAACTTGTCGAGAATAAGAAAGTGACATAGTCAATTAATGTGGAAGTAATCGCCTCTGTGACTTTCTTATTCCCGCCCAGTACGAAAAAAAGAGCGCGACAATGCACTGGAACGAAATTATAAGCGCCAAAACAAATAAAAAATGTTTAAAAATAAATTAAGCTATAATCTAAGTATCTAAAATATTTTCAGCCAGAGTTTTCAATTACCTAATATCGCACATTTTGAATGCAATTTTGTAGTTAAATTACTTAGGATTTTAGAATTACACAAAAAATATAAAAAAAAGTAGAGGTCCTTTCGGAATTAAATTCTAGCGAGGAAATTTAACCCAATTGCGTTGTCCTTCAGTCAGTGTATTAATCAAATAGTCAGTAAACATAATATAGATAAAAATTAAATCCATACATCTGTAATAGTGAAATAAATGGTTACGAACGGTCATTATCTCACAACTCTTCTCCAATGTGAGATCCGATCTGAGCTTCTGTTCATCTTCCCGTCTTTTATATTGTCTTCCCCTGTTCCTTTTGCCATCTCTGGGGTACCATTCGGTGACAACTTAACTCCACTTGTCTTGAGTGTCTCCACATGTGGCTTGTCCATCTCCACTTTTGTTGGTCTATTTTGGCAAGAACATCAATAACTTTCGTCTTTTCTCTAGTCAGGATCTTTTGCAATGTTAACACGCTCAATTTGGGTGCTTCCTCCATTTTGAAAGCCAAAAGTGAACCGTGTTAATCCAGGGTTAAAATTCTAGCTTATCTTTCCAAACATACTTTACATCTGCTTACAAGTTAACATATTAAGAAATATGTAAACTAAGTAGTCACATTAAATTTCTAAACAGGCTGATTTGCTATACAAATGAAGGCTGCCTACAGCTGATAGGTACATAGAGACCTAGATAGATCGGATTGCCTTGGTTGGTTAGGAAACTGATATCGCATTCATTTTAATGTGAACAATCTGTTTTTGCTGTATTCATTACTGTGTACTTATTTAGTTACTGCATTATTAATCTAGTAATTCCGAGGTCTTGCGTTCTACATCCAATTCTAGAATAGGCTAGGCTGTCTCATTTTACCACCTCTCTTGCTCATACGGGACCAAATTTTTAAGATTGTTAAATGAAAAAATGCTTTTTTGAAAAATGTAATCAATTAGCGAACTAGTAAAAAATATTATTTTAATAGGTACCTAATTATTAATAACACATTTGTGTTGTGTTATCTTATAAACTCAGTTAAAAAAGTATTATCTGTTTATAAGATAAGTTTAATAAATGTAACAATAAAAATGTATTTTTAATAATTACCTATTAAATTAATATTATTTACAAGGTCGCTACTTGATTTCATTTTCAAAAAAAATCTTTTCTATTGAAGTTCTTAAAAATTTGGCCCCATGTGAGCGAGAGGTGTCAGCTAGATTTTCCTAAGACTTCGGGGAATGACGTCACTGAAACGTTTAACGTTATTTATGATAGTAAGTAGTGAGTTTTCCTAGGGAGCGTTTTTTGACATTCCGGTGCCATTATTTTCATGATAGCCGTCACGGCAGATGTTATATGGTGGCCACCGCTGTCCTAGGAAACCCAAAGCATTAGCGACAAAAAGTTGACTATGTTCGTGGAGTTTAGGTTCGTCCCTATACTTACAAACTGTGACGTGAATATTCTATTTGATTTATTTATTTAGATTTTTCTATTTTGCTAAGATTTTTCTGAACGTAGAAACGCCGAAATTTTGACGCGGACGAAGTCGCGGGCAGAAGCTCAGCATGATCTATACTAATCATGTAGTTTTTTTTATTGCTTGTATGTTTGAACGCGCTAATCTCCGGAACTACCAGTCGGATTTGATAGCCCAATTTTTGAGGAAGGTTATGGGCTATTTAACATCACGCCACGACTCTTAGGAACTAAGCAAAAATAAAAAAAAGGCAGAACGGACGCTAAGCTAAAACGAAGTAACATTGCGGGCGTGCGATGCGCAGCGACGATGGGGTCGGGGGCCGTCTTGAGCAAGCGTGGTGACTGGTGATCAATGCAGATCAATCAGTACAATAATATGCTGGTATTATTATTATTTATTTTAAAATGTCTTTGACATATCTCGGGGCCCTGGGGTCCCGGACCTTTGGAAGGCGGACGAGGGGCCGAAGCCAACTCGCAGAGGCCCTTTAGACAATTTTAAATTATGAGGAGGCACCAACCGACGATTATCCCTGTAAGCACTATGCAAGTGCACCCAAGGACAACCCCCGGTTGGAGCAGGACTATTGCAGAACATGGAAACAAAACATATTGGGCTATGGGTTTGGGTGGCTGTGGACTGGTTACCTAGAACTATGGCAACACTATGGCCCCTGCCGGACTAATGTTTTGAATACAATACACAGGTATAATGGCTAGAGGGGCTTGTGGCTAAGTAATAACAGCCGCACGGGTCGATCGATCAGGTTAAGCTGCGCTTGCCGCGGTCCGTGGATGGGTGACTATCTTTACATAACAAGACTCCTCCGCGCCTCGGAAAGCACGCTAAGCCGTTGGCCCCGGCTGTCATTCTTGAATCTTTAACAGTCGTTACGGGTCGTCAGAAGCCCGAAAGTCTTGACAACCAGTCTTACCAAGGGGTATCGTATTACCCAGTACTGGGTTATGGAGGTCAGATAGGCAGTCGATCCATGTAAAATACTGGTATTCAGCTGCATCCAGTTAGACTGGAAGCCGACCCCAACATAGTTGGGAAAAGGCTAGGCAGATGATGACACAGGTATAATGGCAGGCGATGACTTGCACACTCAATAATGGGCCCCCGAAAACGGTCGCTAGCACTTTGTATCGTAGCGGCAAGGAGGCAACATGTCCTGAGGTGCTTGTGAGGAGTGGAGAGGTTTATTATTGTTATTATTTAAATTATTATACCAATGCAAACAAAGTATAACATAGTCCCTTCATAACTCAGTCTATTAGAATTAAAAAACTTTTTTACAAAAAAATACAACCGACTTCCAAAAACAACACTACAAAGTGAAAAATAACTTTAATTTCGGAAGTCGGTGTCTGATTAAAAGTATTTTCGTTTTTGCCACCGACTTCCGAAATTAAAGTTATTTTTCACTTTGTAGTGTTGTTTTTGGAAGTCGGTTGTATTTTTTTGTAAAAAAGTTTTTATTTTTCACTTTTTAGTGGTTCACATGTGCTTAACCCTTCACAGCGTACTGGCGTGATGTTATGTTATGAACTGGTGTGAACAACAAACAGACATGAGATTTCAGCAATCCCAGTCCATTTGCTATCATTTATTGAGGAGTTCCGTTGCCTATCTCAGAAGTTCTTCATCAGATCTTCACCAAATTGAAATGGGACCACTCCAAGAAAGTACTCTTCCAAAAACTATCCAAATCGCTTCAAGTGTGCCTATAAAATTGGAAGAGTTCTCTCTATTTCTCCAGGATCCCATCATCAGATCCTCACTTGATGATCATGGGACCACCTGGGAAGTACACCCTTTCAAACAAAAAAAAAAAATAATCCAAATCGGTCCAGCCATCTTCGAGTAATCGGGGAACATACATAAAAAAAAAAAAAAAAACGCCAAAGGGTTATTATCAAGTTACAAATCATAATTACTTACTGCATAATAAAAGATTGTAGAAGACAGTAATTAAGGCAGTTATCTCAGAGGAGGAGGCAGCATTCAAACAGATGTTATCATGTGAAAATAACGCCATGTTTGTACTTGAAAATGAAATAAAAGTGTAAGTGAGAGAGAGGGAACGTTCCCTATTTTTGAGGCGTCACGCTCCAGATACGGTTTTTGCTCCGTTTCTATTGAATCTTATAACGTCTGTCTGCGGTTGAACTATATTTTTTTTTCGATTATCTGCGGTAGTGAGAAAAAGCGGCCAAGTGCGAGTCGGACTCGCCCATGAAGGGTTCCGTAGCAGCAAGTTACATAATATAAAAGTTCTTGTAGTTCGTTGTAACTTTGATCGATGTTTTAATAATAGACCGATTTATGACGTATTTTAAAAAAACTACTTACTAGATCTCGTTCAAACCAATTTTCGGTGGAAGTTTACATGGCGTAAGCTTCAGAGAAAAGGACCTTTTGCAACATATTTGTGTGTGAATTGCTTCATGTTCAATTTCGTGAAAATATACAATTTTGTGTTGGTGTGTTACAATGTAGGCGTATTGCAAAAACAAAGTAATATAGGTATATAAAATTGAACATGAAGCAATTCACATACAAATGTGTTGGTGTGCCCTGCCTAGGTATCTCTTTTGTTGACTGTACATCATATATTATTTTTAGTTTTGTCATTCTCTTATTTTAGAAGTTACAGGGACACACACACATTTTACCATTTCAGAAGTGTCTCTCGCGCAAACTATTGAGTTTAGAAAAGAAATATATTAGAAACCTCAATATCATTTTTGAAGACCTATCCGTAGATACCCCACACGGGTTTGATGAAAAAAAAATTTTGAGCTTCAGTTCTAAGTATGGGGAACCCCCAAAATTTATTGTTTTTTTTTCTATTTTTTTGTGAAAATCTTAATGCGGTTCACAGAATACATCTACATACCAAGTTTTAACAGTATAGTTCTTATAGTTTTGGAAAAAAGTGGCTGTGACAAACGGACGGACAGACAGACAGACAGACATGACGAATCCATAAGGGTTCCGTTTTTTTTTCCATTTGGCTACGGAACCCTAAAAAGGAAGGATTACATACAGTCAAGGCTGCAGACAATTCTTTTTTGGACAAATAATGTTGCTTCTGAAATCGAGAACCCAATTACCACAAGATAAAATCACAGTTTTCACTGTATAGGCGCTGTGCTAAAGAAGTAACTTAAGGCGAGTGGAGCTGCTAACCCGGCATAGGCAGCGCCATCATTGAAAAATGAATAAGTCTGGAGATACAGAACATCTTGAAAAAAAAACAAGCCCTTGCACACAAAAAAAAACACTATACAGTGAAACCACGCAATAGGTACACCTCTGCCCAGCCCTTCGGTTATACAAGACGTTTAATCAAAGCTGGTATACATACCCGCCACTCATTCCGTATATATAAACAAATATTACCATTCAAAGAACTAAACATTAGTAAACATAGTATACTTCATACATGTTGGTCACGTTCTGTCATTATGAGATAAACATGATGTTTCTTTTAAGCACAGGAAGTCGTGACGAAATTGAAAGTTACACATTAACATGTATTTAAAGAGGATATCAAAGAAAACGTCCTTTTGTTTGATCATAGGTGCTTTGATGTTGTTTTCTATGGGAGTATTATGGTGATAGATATCTTTACGACCTATCATGTCGAAGGAAGACGTACTTACCTAACGCAGTTGTGAAAGTTATATCAATCTGCCTAGCCTTTTCCCAACTAAGTTTTGGTCGGCTTCCAGTCTAACGGTATGCAGCTGTATTTTACATGGAGCGACTGCCTATCTGACGTCCACAACCCACTTACTGGGTAATCCCTTGGTAAGACTGGTTGTCAGACTGTCGGGCTTTTGACGAACCAAGAATGGCAGCCCAAACTAACGGCTTAACGTGATTTCCGAGGCACGGAGGGGTCTCGGTATGTAAAGATGGTCACCCATCCCACCCACAGGCCTCCTCTAGGTAAGAGGGAGTGGGCTGTAATCCACCACACGGGCCCAGTGCGGGTTGGTAGATGTCACATGTCTTCGAATTTTTGGTTCTAGGACATGCCGGTTTTCTCACGATGTTTTCCTTCACCGTTTTGACAGCAGTGGTGATGAAATAATTTACACAAAGAACTTCAAACCTAGGACCAACAACACTTAAGTCGCGACCGTTACCACTGGGCCAGCACTGCTCTCCATCTCATTAGTGTATGATTTCTGAAAAATAAACCAGTAAGCTATAATATTTATGACTATGTCGAAAATAAATACTTCAGGGCGGGCATATGGCACAGAATAAATACTTAGATAATTTTTAAGCTAAAATAAATACGAATTTAACACCTTTCCCTTCCCTTTCCTTTCCTTTTCCTTTTTTTTTCTTTTCTTTCACCTTTTTTTTTTATCAAATCGATATATACCAAAAAATACTATTCGACAAGTTATCAACATTACTATTAATCGCTACCAACAAAGCAAAATCTACCAGGATTCAAGTTGTAAACTACGATGGGGTGGAAAGACAAAACAATCTCCCTTCTGTTCACCACCCTCGCCCTTCGGCTTAATAATAAAAATAGACGGCAGGAAACTATACTTCCCTGTCAAATTTTTCCAAATTTTTGAAACCATTGCCTCTTTACACAAACCTTATTTAAAAGTAGTCAAATAAAACCACCAATGGATAGAACTCGATGTTCTAATAGGGAGTATAGTGAGGGGACCAGGATTATCGACCTAACAGATGTGCAAGGGGCGAACGAAAGACAATATCGATCTTTCAACGCTGCGCGTGCGCTTATTGATTTTAGCGTGAGTTCCGTATGGGGTTACCATTGAGGGGAGATTGTTTTTGAATACTTTGATTCAATGTGTTGTGTTTCGAAATATGAATTAAATATAACGAATATGGGTTGGAATTTGAGGCATGAATATTGTTGAAAAGTACCTACGAGTAATTTTAGGACTTTGAACGACAAAGTTGGTAACTACCATTTACTAATAAATAAATAAATCTTTATTATCAGAAGATCCATAAGATGCGAACAAGTTGACACTTACTAACTAAAAACACAATCACTATAAATAAACTTATCTCTAATATGCTCGGTTCCTATAAACAAAAACGAATCGTTTTGTTTACCAACGGTAGCATTTTTTATTGCCAAACTGGGCATGTAAATAGATTCGTAAGCTAATTTTACCTGTGATAGCTACTCCCATATGGGAGGGTCTGCCATGCAAAGCTAGAGGCTGATTGCTTCATTATTGGTAAAGATACAAGAATCTTAATTTTAACCAATAACGGTCCGTAAAATATAGGAATCGGCCATTAGTAAATAACGTAAATTATAGCTTATTGGGTGTGGCAAAAGAAGCACGAAAATAGAATAAATGATGTGGAAATGCGTTCCTAGCGAAGCGTGTGTGGTGTGACTATGAATGATAGGCTGAGGAATTATGTGATAAGGCAACGCTGCGGTTTAAAAGAAGATGTAGTGACAAAAATTGAAAAGAGATGCTTAGATGGTTTCGTCATGTTGAAAGAATGAATGAAAGGCGACTAACAAAAGGTATTTGTAAGGCAGCTGAGAGTGGAAACGAAGGGAGGGGACGCTCTAGGAAGACATAGTGACCTTATTGGTGATCTTCTTCAGAAAGGTCAGGAGCGTAGTACTCACAACCGGTGCATGAGCATATGACCAGATGTATGACCGTAAATGAGGCAAAAGGAGTATTTACGGATCGTTCTGTAGTTTCTGCGTATTCCCATGGAAAAAAGGCGTGAGTTTATGTATGTACTAGCTTTTGCCTGCGGCTTCGCCCGCGTGGATGTCGGAAAATATCCCACGGGAACGTACTACCGGGAATTCCTTCCTTATTCCTTGCTTACATTATAAAGGGAACCTCTGTGCAAAATTTCAGCTTTCTAGGTCCAAGGGTTTGGGCTGGGCGTTGATGAGTCAGTCAATCAGTTAGTACTTCTCTTTTTATTTTTAAAGATGTAACGTAAATTCCTTGCATTTATCCGTTACTGGTTCATATACAGGGTGTCCAGTAAATAGCACGACATACTGCAGGAGGTGACAGCTTGGGTCAATACCTATCAAAACAACACAATATATGTTCAGCAAAATCTTATGGATTTTTTTTCACCACTGTAGGTTAAAGTTATGCGAAAAGAAAATCGTTATGTGAAAATTTAAAAAATACTATTTCTTGAAAACATTCTTGTTTTTGATAGAATTCACGAATAATTTGATGTAAAAAAAATAATAGAAAAGGAATGTTTCATTACGAGATGCTTAAAAATCTGTTTCAAGGTAGAGATTTTTCGATATTTCGGAAAATTTTGTAAAACTGTAAATCCGTAAGATTTTGCTGAACATATATTGTGTTGTTTTGGTAGGTATTGACCCAAGCTATCACCCCCTGCAGTATGTCGTGCTATTTACTGGACACCCTGTATGTACTTACTTTTGAAAGCTACAGAATAGAATGTATTTTGTCTAAATGGATCATTAAAAATCTTTCATTCTTTTATCATGTTTGGTGAAAATTGACCCACGACCGGATAGAATACGAACAGTTTTCATGAATGAAAAAGGACAGAGATTCTTTATTTATTGTTTCTATTTCATAGTCGTTTGAGGATAAATCTGAATAGGTTGTCCACTCAGATCGCATATAGGTCAAGGCGAAACAAACATAGCTAGCATTGTCATTTAACACAAACGCGGCTGCGCATCAAATGTGCAAGCGCATAAAACGGTCATAAACTTTTATTGACATACAGACAGACACATATACACGTGGAGTCGTGGACACGATTCGCTGTTGCTATGAAGACTAACGAAAGCCGCGTTGTAATGTCGTCCTTTTCATTCGGTAATTAAGTTTATTCAAATTTTCATCCATTGATACTCTAGGTGAAAGAAATGATCTCCACAACCCAGTAACTGGGTAATACGATACCCCTTGGTAAGACTGGTTGTCAGACTTTCGGGCTTCTGACGACCCGTAACGACTGTCAAAGATCCACGAATGGCAGCCGGGACTAACGGCTTACGGCTGTTAATTGTATCTGGGGGATGTTTGATCTGGCTGCTTACAAATAGTATTGAAATAGTTCCCAAAGTACCATTAGGTATATAAAAATTAAAACTCAAACTATAAGTACGATGACGTAATTTTTTGCGAGCTTTAAAGCGTCTGGTGGAAAAAGCCGTCGCGCCGAGTGGAACGGGGACGAGAACAGCTGTTTCATACATTATGCTCGCATAACTCGTCAAAATGTAGGGAACAGCTGATTTTTTTTTCGCGATTTCAGGTTTGATCCCATAATAAAAGTTGTTCATAATTATGAGTAAAATTACCCTTAAAATATTGCCCATGAATTCAATTTCACCTGTATCCTCGTAATAATACTAATGCATGAGCTCTTATTAGTTGTTGGTCTTTTTTTTATTTAATTAATATCAATATTTTGTAATAAATAATGGCTAAGTAATAACAGTCGTACGGGTCGATGCATCAGATTAAGCTAAGCTTGCCGGGGTTTGTCCGTGGATGGGTGACCATCTTTACATACCGAGACTCCTCCGTGCCTCGGAAAGCACGGTCCCGGCTGTCATACGTGGATCTTTGACAATCAGTACCGGTCGTCAGAAGCCCGAAAGTCTTGACAACCAGTCTTACCAAGGGGTATCGTATTACCCAGTACTGGGTTATGGAGGTCAGAGGCAGTCGCTCCATTTAAAATACTGGTATTCAGCTGCATCCGGTTAGACTGGAAGCCGACCCCAACATAGTTGGGAAAAGGCTAGGCAGATTGATTTTTGTAATAAAGAATTTATTATTATTGTGCAGGACAAAAATATTTGCACACCATAATTTAATGGTAGAATGTAAAGCGGCCATTATAGTTTTAAGATCTACTTTGTAAACCTACATTCTAGGCAAATAAATGAATTTGAATCACAAGAAACGTTGAAATAACTACCTAAGTCAGTAGATAAAATACATAACAATCCGTCATACCGACGTGTGCAAAGTTCTACCCCTGCATATTTCCATGCGTTGATCCCATCACAAATCATTCCCATTAGACATAAATGTACTTCAAAGAAATTACCACACACCATGAACAATGCACATTTCTACGACAAGTGAAAAACCTTGAACTCTGGCGCAGTCATACACAATTATTGCATTTAAGTACACGTTTATCAAACTGCACTGATTACTTACATGTAAAGCTGTAGTCATACAACGGTCGACAGAAAAATTGTCGTGGAAAACAATTTGAGCGTGCATTTGTGCAGATTTGTAAATGGCACTGAACTGATGCTTATTTCTCTGTTTTATTACAAGCTGTTGCACGCGGCTTCGCCCGCGTGGATTTCAACACTTCTCTATTTTAATCGGATTTTGTTAACAATTTCATAGGTTTTTTTTTTGCGTGGAACCCTAATTAAAGTACCTAGCCTGTTACTTCTTATAACATCAGCTATCTGCCAGTGAAAGTCCCGGCAAAATCGGTCGAGCCGTTAATCATAAAAATCATCAATACAACTCTCTAAGAGTTCATATTACTTTATTAAATGACTATGTCATGAAATCATGAGATTTAAGGTCAGTTCTAACCTATGGAGTTGTACTGCTGATTCTAATGATTATAATTCTATAAATAAATATTTGATACGTGCGCGAATCATATTTAGATCAACTTACAACCTGACACTGATCTGTAATTTGCAAAAATTTCGCGGGCTATCTTAGCGCATCCCCCTTAAAGCAAAGCTTACTTCTCTTTGAAGTGTATTTGTAAACACAGCCTTACAAATGTCGCCCGTCACACTGCCTAGCTCAGTAATGACGAGAGAGAGAGAGATAAAACGTGTGTAAAGCCTAATGTGTGTGGTCAGAAACTAAGTCATCATCATTAGGAATACATTCAGTTTCGTCACCTTACCACTCCAAGAAGTCATGTTAAACAAGCCGTGTATATAGGTTTGCTTGTTGTAGTAAGGAGGTTAAAATTACGTTGTTTAAGGCTTACTGCCAGACCTTCTAAACAAGCAGCCTGTGGGTCAGCTACACGCGGAAAACAATGGACGCCCTGAGGGTACAATACAATAACAGCTTCAAAATGCTGTTGGGACTGCCGCACTTTTGTAGTGCCTCTGGCATGTTCGCTCAGGCGCGTGTTCATGATTTTCACGCAATGGTGAGGAGGAAAACGGCGTCGCTATTAGAGAGAACGAGGTCAAGTCCTAATAGCATTCTGAAGATGTTAGTGGACAAGTTTAACTCACCGATAATGAATCACCTTCATGCAGGTGTTGGTTAGGCAGGAGTGATTCATTTCATCCGGTGAAATGTTTTTTAGCACCTTGTTATAATGACACACTAACATAGCGTTTTAGTTTCTTTTGTACTAACTGACTAACATAAATGGATCATTGTTGTCTATGGAAATAAATATATTTAATTTAATAGCCCCTTTGAGTTGAAAGTTCATCGTTTTCTTGAACGAACATTCTAGTCAAGTTCGTATAGATTCTAGATGCTAGCTATTCTAAATGTATTCAGCCTTAACCACTTTCCCTCAACCAATCTGCCTAGCCTTTTCACAACTATGTTGGGGTCGGCTTTCAGTCTAACCGGATGCAGCTGAATACTAGCGACTGTCTATCTGACCTCAGTTACACGGTATGACTAACCTTATGAAAATTGGTAAACCTTTTAATTAGGAACACAGAATGCTTGCTACATGAAGAACTGCATGGTAATTTAATACTCCCAACTTTTTGCACTGATCATTTTTAGAGTTCCGTACCCAAAGGATAAAACGGGACCGGCATACGAATTTCGGCGAACTACGTAAGCAGCTCGGGCTCTCGTCGGACGACTGTATGATGACCACAGAAAAGATAATAGACTGTGCTATTAGTAAGACCCCGCTGTCCGTCCGTCTGTCTGTCCGTCTGTCACCAGGCCATCAGGGCCAGGGCCAGGGTCAGGGTCTCATGAACCGTCAGCAGTGACGGGGTCAATTGGGCCGATGCCGCCGGGGTCGCGGGTAGTTCGAAAGAGATACCGTGGCCCTGGCACGGGCAGCTGAAGGAACATGGGTGAGTTTTAGTCAGTAAAAGTCTCACACGCCCTCTCGCTCTGCCCAGAGCGGGAGAAGTCATTTGATGATTTCCCATCCACAAAAAAAAAAAAAAAAAAAAGGGTCTCATGAACCGTGATAGATAAACAGTTGAAATTTTAACAGATGATGTATTTCTGTTGTCGCTATAACAACAAATACTAAAAAAACAGAATAAAATAAATATTTAAGGGGTTTCCCTTACAACATACGTGATTTTTGTTTGCTCGTTTTTGCTCGATATTGATAACGGCAACAGGTAGACGCTTGAAATATTCACAGAATAATTAGTTATATATTCACTTTAAAAATAAATAATTAAATTAAAACAAAACAAATATTTAAGGGGGCTCCCATTATAACAAACGTGATTTTTTTTTTGCCGTTTTTATAGATAATGGTGCGGAACCCTTCGTGCACGAGTCCGACTCGCACTTGGCCGGTTTTTTGTTTATTAGTAGGCTATTCAGTCTTCTGGGCAAAGGCCTCCCTCCACTCCTTCCATATTTCGCGAGTCCGCGCGTCCTTTTTCCAGTTTTGACGGAACCGATCCAGCTCGTCCCGCCATCTCCTACGGGGCCTGCCGCGAACCCACCTCACTGTCTCAGGGAATATCCTGCCCAGTCCCGTTTAAGTTTGGCAGCCGTCTGAACCACGTCACCTATATTTGTTTTGGATATACTGCGCTTAGTATATTGCGCTCCATTGCTCGTTGGTAGACCTTGAGATTGGACTTCTGGGTGATAGTCAAAGACCATTTTGTCAGTATCACCAATCACGGTCAGCTGTAAAGTCAAAAATGCCACCTACATAAATTTAATCACCTCCAAGCACGCGCCATAGCAATAATTCAAAACTACCTACACATGATTGAAATTGTCAGTTGCGTGTTTGGGCTCACGTGCCCTTTATTACCCGATGATCTCCGATGATTCTCGATCATAACCGAATGTAATCGTCACCTCAAATTGGCTATAAGACGCGTGCGCGTTGAGCGATGCGTTACTAGAAACGATTTCTTTGTCGCTGCCAGCTTCAGGAATGCGTGCGAGATGCATTATATCTGGTAGATTGTGACTTGTGAGGTAATTTCCGTTACCGATAGGGCTGGTGGGTGCGTTATATAATATAATGATGTGTCATGAAGATTCGTCTTTGAGGGCAAAACCTGGTATCTAAAAGATAAAAACACTCAGGATTTTGTAATATCTTGATTTAAAAGAGTGTCCTTGGAGTTTGTTGTCCGTTCTTCTCCATAGAGATTTACGTTTTGGAATGGGCAATTAGTTTCAACTTTCTGACTAATTGGCCCATCTATGACAATTCTTTGAGATTTTGAGGTGGAAAGTAAGATTTGTTGTCATGCCGTCGCGTGTGGCCGTCGCGTCGCGCCTGTCTGCGGGAGACTTTACTCTAGAGAGGCAATTCTTTTATATAATTTCGTTGGCATTCTAATGTCAGTTTTAATCTAAAAAAAAAAAACACAAATACCTCTAATTTCCCCACATTTTGACAGGCTTTTTCGTTGATTGTCACTGAGATGAGATTGCGATTAAATTAACGTTTTTAACTGACTTCAAAACAGGAGGAGGTTCTATGTTTGTTTGTATGTACCTACCTATTATTTTTTATATTTTTTTTAGGGTTCCGTACCCAAAGAGTAAAACGGGACCCTATTACTAAGACTCCGCTGTCCGTCCGTCCGTCTGTCACCAGGCTGTATTTCATGAGCCGTAATAGTTTGACAGTTGAAATTTTCACAGATGATGTATTTCTGTTGCCGCTATAACAACAAATACTAAAAAACAGAATAATATAAATATTTAAAGGGCGCTCTCATACCTACAAACGTGATTTTTTTGCCGTTTTTATAGATAATGGTACGGAACCCTTCGTGCGCGAGTCCAACCTTGCTCTTGGCCGGTTTTTTTAAATACGTGAGTTGGACTTCTGGTTTCCATTACGTTGCTAATATAATTATAATACGTCATAGACATTTCAGTTTTAGTGCAAGGTACACAAGCAGCAGGTCAAGTTACTACAAACTGTCAAATTTTCTCATTCGATTTTGAACTTAACGGTCACCGTTTTAAGGTTTAAAAACATTTGGAGAAATTTGACAGTTTGGTATAACCTGAACCCGATGTCACCGATGTGCTGTTGTCTGTACCCAGTTCTCGGGACAATAATATTTGTCAGTCTCAAAAACTGTCAAATGGTGAGCGGTACAAAGAGATGTCTTTTATGTGTGCTATAATATAATTATTATTAAACTAGTTATTTAAATTTGAAAAGTCATACATATTAAACTTTAATAATATTTGATTTTGAAGTCATTATGTTTTTTAAAGATTCCTGTTGTCTACAATTTTAGTGTGCCCGCCAGGGACTTTAATGATCTCACATTTTAAGTTATTACCTACATAAGTAGACATTGTGGAATGCATTATTAATGATTGATTATGTATTGAGATTTGGAACATCTTGAAACTGTTGCCGGTACTAGGTACAACCCTAGTCAGTAGATTGCACTTGCGCTAGCGCATCTACTAGCACGTTGTGTAACGTAATGTGGTGGATCGCAATCTGGCTCGGATGTAGCAAAAATGAAAGGATTTGCACGCACCAGCCTTTTTTCAACGTATCGTTAGATATCGTGATCATTTGCTAGAGGATATTGGATTTCTCTGTTGCCTGTAGAAACTTCCGAAGGATACCAAAGTGATGGTAATTTTGTTTTGATGTTCTTTTTTTTTCGTGATCTTATTGCTTGGTCTGCTATAATACATCTCAGCTCCTCAGCTCATTATCACAGAAAAAAATCTAATATAATTATGTAGTATGTCAATTTCTGGCCATCTGTTTTGCAAACCGAGCTATTTCTTGGGGCCCCGATTTTTCAATATATGGGGTTACTGATGGTAACTCGACGTATTCATTACAGGACGTCATAGTAGGGTTAAAATGCAACAAATTAAGCCACCAAAGAAATGTTCTAACGAAGTTCAGTTGTTTTTAAGTTAAAGTAGAACTATTTTTATGAAGTAATGACAAAAATTACGAAAAATAAATTGCTTAATTAGTGACCTTTGCCAAAGTTTTAGGAATTTTTGAACTTTTAATCTGCTACGGCATCAGTTATGATAATAACTTAAATTCCAGTATAGTCGCGCTCGCGCCATAAATCGTTTTTAATTGTTTGGCTGTTTTTAATTGGTTTTTAATCTGGGATTTTCATTAGGTACTAAAAACTTTGCCAAAGTTTTAGGAATTTTTGAACTTTTAATCTGCTACGGCATCAGTTATGATAATAACTTGTATAGTCGCGCTCGCGCCATAAATCGTTTTTAATTGTTTGGCTGTTTTTAATTGGTTTTTAATCTGGGATTCTCATTAGGTAAGTACTAAAAACTTTGCCAAAGTTTTAGGAATTTTTGAACTTTTAATCTGCTACGGCATCAGTTATGATAATAACTTAAATTCCAGTATAGTCGCCCTAGCGCCATAAATCGTTTTTAATTGTTTGGCTGTTTTTAATTGGTTTTTAATCTGGGATTTTCATTAGGTACTAAAAACTTTGCCAAAGTTTTAGGAATTTTTGAACTTTTAATCTGCTACGGCATCAGTTATGGTAATAACATAAATTCCAGTATAGTCGCCCTAGCGCCATAAATCGTTTTTAATTGTTTGGCTGTTTTTAATTGGTTTTTAATCTGGGATTCTCATTAGGTAAGTACTAAAAACTTTGCCAAAGTTTTAGGAATTTTTGAACTTTTAATCTGCTACGGCATCAGTTATGATAATAACTTAAATTCCAGTATAGTCGCCCTAGCGCCATAAATCGTTTTTAATTGTTTGGCTGTTTTTAATTGGTTTTTAATCTGGGATTTTCATTAGGTACTAAAAACTTTGCCAAAGTTTTAGGAATTTTTGAACTTTTAATCTGCTACGGCATCAGTTATGGTAATAACATAAATTCCAGTATAGTCGCGCTCGCGCCATAAATCGTTTTTAATTGTTTGGCTGTTTTTAATTGGTTTTTAATCTGGGATTTTCATTAGGTACCTACCTACTAAAAATGTGACTACTTACTTGTAACTCAAAAACTACCGAACTTCGGTAGAACATTTGGTGGCTTAGTGTGTTGCATTACTGCAAGGAATACAACGAGTTACTAGTAACGGCAGTAACCCTGTATTAATAACTCTTCATTAACCGACTTCAAAAAGGAGGAGGTTCTCAATTCGTCGGAACCTTTATTTTTTTTTTTTATTTTTTTTTTTTATGTATGTTCCCCGATTACTCGAAGATGGCTGGACCGATTTGGATTGTTTTTGTTTTATTCGAGAGGGTATACATCACAGTTGGTCCCATATAAAATTGATTAACTTTGCTTCGGTAGTTTTTGAGTTAGCTTCAATAATACGTATTTTTTCCTCACTTTTATATGGATGATGTTCTAGTTTGTTTTGCAGGTAGTGGTATTACAATTTGTGTGGGGTATGTACACAACTAAAAAGTGAAAAATAAAAACTTTTTTACAAAAAAATACAACCGACTTCCAAAAACAACACTACAAAGTGAAAAATAACTTTAATTTCGGAAGTCGGTGGCAAAAAACGAAAATACATTTAACTAGACACCGACTTCCGAAATTAAAGTTATTTTTCACTTTGTAGTGTAGTTTTTGGAAGTCGGTTGTATTTTTTTGTAAAAAAGTTTTTATTTATTAATTTAATTTTTTTTATTTTTGTTTTTTTGATTAATTAAGAATTGTAAGTACACCATATTCTTTCTAACTTCCAATTCTTTTCTAGTTGTCTTACATTAGTTTCACTTTCGCTTCACCAAGATTTATTTTTCAGAACATAGTCAATAGTCTTTTTTTAACATCCATCGTATAAACACCAGTCCACTCAATGACCCATAAAACCATATCATTTACCATCAGAACTCAACCCCATAAGACAAGACAATGCATGGAATCACGCCATTGACTGCCATTAACTGCCATCAGCCATGATCCATTGTGTACACTGTCATTGTTGGCATGCTGCATTGTCTGCGGCTATTCGAGCGGCGCACAGGAATCGAATTCACTACCGACACCCATTGAGGATGTATCGGGTCACGGGGATTTGATTTCGGGTTAATGGTTAATTTTGATTGGAGTTTTTGTATTTGTTCGAAATGTGTCTAGACTTTGTATTTAGTTTTCCATTGGTGACTTTAAAAGCACCAGTTCCTTTCATAATATTGCATGGAATAAGTCTGACACAGCATAAACCACTGGAGATAAATGTGAATACAGAT
Organism: Cosmia pyralina; assembly: GCA_946251885.1. Taxonomy (NCBI): domain Eukaryota; kingdom Metazoa; phylum Arthropoda; class Insecta; order Lepidoptera; family Noctuidae; genus Cosmia; species Cosmia pyralina. The sequence goes on along the minus strand of OX276342.1, from coordinate 13,277,392 downwards.
GTGTAGTGCCGTTGATTATCGCGTTGAAGGGCGTTAACCACCACTTACCGCGATAATTTGACCGAATCTTGACCGAATTTAACTATCGCGATGTTTATGGCATTTATGGGCACTGGCATTAGTGTGCATAGAAGCATAGAGAAAAACGTTTTAGCAACTCAACAGGAGGTTAAAGTTTTGCAAGGAAACGAAGACGCGTGCGAATGCAGTTTTGGAGAATAGGTTGCTTAGGAATGTATTTGATTATTTATATTTTGGATTGATCAGAAAGGTGTGGTCATATTTAAGGATATGGTACAGACCATCAAACTGAACAACTTTCTCCATGGGACCAACATCGTAATCGAGAAAAACATATCAGCCGTCCCATACATTTGGGTCGAGTAGATATTGAAGTACGAGACAGCTGATATTTTTTTCTCGATTACGATGTTGGTCCCATGGAGAAAGTTGTTCAGTTTGATGGTTTGTACCACACCCTTAAATTTGACCACACCTTTTTGATACACCTTGTATATTATTTTGTTTAATAGTTTTGATAACTGTCGCCCGAATTAAGAGCATTATATGCTCCTTCTTGTTTTCATAAATAAAATGTAATTTTAATTTAACCAAAGCTGGTTTTCTATATTAAATCCGAGATAAACTATAATCTTTGCGCTCTAGCATGGTGCGGGTGACACATGTCAGTATGGCATGACTATGTCAGTGACAATATGCACAATTCAATTTTATCGACAACGATTCTTACAGCAAAAATCTCGTTCTCCTAATAATTTTAAAAATGTCTTTGATATATCATATTATTATTAAATTTATTTTAAAATATTTATTTAATACAAAACATTAACAAATCACATTCAAAGCACTACCGATATTTATTAAAAAAAAATTTTTTTTAAAGGTATCATTTTTTCGGCTAATTTAACTCTTTAGATGTCTAACAACAAAAATTTAAAAATACGTACGTTAATCTTCTTTTTCTATAAAAATATCGACTATCGATAAAAACCCATAATAGCAATACATCTCATCACTAAACATGTCTATGGCGTTACGTTACACGCCTATCACTTTGCTTCATTTTTCTTTAAATTTGATTTTATTTGTAGATAATAACATTTTGGCAGGATAATTTATTTAATATAAGTACTACAGTTATTATTGAATCCGTATTTTACGATTATGATGTTTAGGGTGCAGCTCTAAAATATTAAATCATGATTGTAAATCGCGATAACGTTCAGAGTGAAAAGGAACAGTTCGTCAAATGTCACCCGCACCATGCTACAGCGCAAAGATTATAACACTAACTTAAGTTCTAACTTTTACTATCATAATTACAATCTCTCTGTGTTACTAGGTATAAACTCATATTACGGCATAATCATCTAATTACTTATAAATAGCCTCAAGACCTTATTATTTCGCTCAAGTGCAAGTTAAGTTAATACATTATAGTTAACTTGCTGCGGATGTTATTAAATCGCGTCAAGTTAGATGAGATACGTAAGTAATTACTTAGCTTGGACCTACTTAATTGACGTTACTTGACAGGCAAGTTGGTTTTTTAAAATAAAAGCGAAAACACCTTCGTGGAAACAAGATTTGACGAAGATATCGCGAGAAATTGTGCGATTCATTTAGTGCTAATATCGTTATTTATAACTGATAATTTTGACTCAACATCAAATATTAAGCTAGAATCTGACATCTAATGATCTACATACGAAACCAAAAATGTATTTAAACTCGCAGAACCCCGAAGTTTGCTGAAAATGTACGTTAACTATTTTCGAGAAAATAGCTCTCATTTATTCACAATACGTTTATTTGAAAGTCGTTTACAAAACATGGATGTGAATGTTTTTAATAAATAAAATAAAAATAAATAAATAAATAAACCAACTTAAACCAACTTTGATTTAAACAACCGCCATTTTACTTCAAACCCACCAGAAACCATCACGAAGTCTTATAAAAAACCTAATAAAAACGGTTAAACAATGCATAATTGTAATTAATCCGTTAGTTGGCCAGACAATAGGGTTGGTGACAAACCAGTATTGTCTCCTGTCACATCCTGTCACATTGTTTTACTCAACCCAGCCGTGAACACTCGTCTGCTGTAATAGTAGTTAAGGGGGAATTTTAATTTTACTGTCAGACCGTAAATGTGAAGACGGGTCACGTGATTTTTGAAGACTTGAGTTTTTGAGGACAGTAATTTGATACGTCAAAATGGAAAAAAGCATAACATTAACGTTATTAAACGAGACTTTTTGTAGTAATTTTGATTTTAATTTGGTAGGAACTGTTTTCTGACTTATAGGTTGATATTATAATCAATGCAATCTAAGAATACCGTTTGAACGTTTCTCATTATACCTACATGCCGCGATAACTTTGTATGAACGTCTACGTAAGAAATCGAAAAATCTAATTCGTAATCCTAATTAATTACTATGTTATCCATACACTATAACAATGAGTATCATTTGTAAGCACAAGTCTTACTTTTTAAAACATGAATTAATCGTTGATTAATATTTTGACAGGACGTTATTACAATGTCATGTCTTTGGGTTCGTTGCCGTGGAGTTGTGACGTTTTTTGACCGAATAAAATCGATGTTCTAAAAATCGATACTTTTACAAACGTTAATTTAGATAAGAGAGAAACTTATAATTACTGTATTATTAAATGTTTATAAATATAACAACAAAATCTGATCAAATATATTTTTAGCTTTATTTTGATATTTCATAATTAGTTACTAGGTACGCCACTGGTGTATAATATACAATGTATTAAGTATTATACATAAACCATTCGGAAGAAATCAGTACATCGGGTTTAACTTTGTCTTGGTTTGGCTTTGAAACTCGCCCAAATTGAAACTTAGTTCGGATTTATATAATAACTGTTAAATATTACAAACTCGTTCGTGTAATAAAACGATATGACTCGAGAATCGGTTTTTAAAGCAACCTATTTTTTTTCCCATCACTACACCAAGTATTTTGACAGCTGTCCGTTTGGACAGCTGTCAAACGGACTTCTTAGATTGCGTTGATTATAATTGTATAGAATGATTATAATTGTATAGAGTGCCTGGTATAGAAGGTAGACATTCCAAAAAAATGGTTTTCAATATTTAATCTCTGAATGGCACTACTTACCTACCAAATAGTAAAGTACTGGCCAGACTATAAATTTTGAAACTATTTGATGAATTTTGATTCTTAGATTCAGAAACGACTAGAAAACATCGATATCATCACGCGAAGAATGATTTATTCAATAAAGACTCAAACGTAATTGAACTACTTTAATGTTGGATGAACACGACAACAGTAACGTCAGTCAGTCTGCCACACAGGAGTGGCTATAGTTCAGAATGTTCAGTTCGATCAGCCGTGACGGACACATCCGATTGCGGAAGGGAGCGTCCTGTCAGGTCATGTTACATACCATTTGATTAGTTAACTACCGAAGGTTGGATAGATTAGAATTTGGGGCGTTTGTGGTAACAGTCGCACGGGTCGATCGGCCGTGGTTGGTCCGTGGATGAGTGACCATCTTTACATACCAAGACCCCTCCGTGCGTCGGAAAGCACGTTAAGCCGTTGGTTCCGGCTGTCCGTCCGCGGAAAATTTCTTATTTTGACATAAAATATTATAATCCTAGGACACTCTGCAATACCAAGTTCTATTAGTGAAAGAATTTTCGGAATCGGACCAGTAGTTCCGAAGATTACCCCCTAATTACAAACAAATTTTAGTTCTTTAAAATACATAATTTTAGTCAGCATATAATGGAGGAGCTCGTGGCTAAGTAATAACAGCCGCACGGGTCGATCCATCAGGTTAAGCTACGCTTGCCGGGGTTGGTCAGTGAATGGGTGACCATCTTTACATACCGAGACTCCTCCGTGCCTCGGAAAGCACGTTGAGCCGTTGGTCCCAGCTGACATTCGTGGATCTTTGACAGTCGTTACGGGTCGTCAGAACCCCGAAAGTCTGACAACCAGTCTTACCAAGGGGTATGGTATTACCCAGTTACTGGGTTGTGGAGGTCAGATAGGCAGTCGCTCCATGTAAAATACTGGTATTCAGCTGCATCCGGTTAGACTGGAGCCGACCCCAACATAGTTGGGAAAAGGCTAGGCAGATTGATTGTCCCCCTTTGGTGATAGTAGAGCACCAAATCCAGCAGTTTATCGTTGAGTTACACGAAACCAACATTAGTTTAACGGAGACTTTAAATTCATGCCATCCCTTTCATTTTGTATCAAAAAGAATGTGACAGTATCAATTTAAAGTCTCCGTTAATCTAATGTCGGTTTCGTGCAACCCACCATAATATGTTAGTTAAATATAGAACTTTGTGCATGTATACTTCTAGAATGATGCTCGATGAATGACTGAGTAAATAAGCATGAAATCTGTCACTCTTGATCTTGCTGGACATCTTGTTAGGGTTTCGTAGCCAAATGGCAAAAAACGGAACACTTATGGATTCGTCATGTCTGTCTGTCTGTCCGTCCGTATGTCACAGCCACTTTTTATTTATATGATTATTACACAAAAATAGAAAAAAAAAAACAATAAATTTTGGGGGATACTTAGAACTGAAACTCAAATTTTTTTTTTCATCAAACCCATACTGTGGGGTATCTACGGATAGGTCTTCAAAAATGATATTGAGGTTTCTAGTATTTTTTTTTTCTAAACTGAATAGTTTGCGCGAGAGACACTTCAAAGTGGTACAATGTGCCCCCCCCCCCCCTGTAACTTCTAAAATAAGTGAATGATAAAACTAATAAAAATACATGATGTTACCATGTAAACTTCCACCAAAAATTGGTTTGAACGAGATCTAGTAAGTAGTTTTTTTGAATACGTCATAAATCGGTGCATTATTAAAACATCGATCAAAGTTACAACGAACTACAAGAACTTTTATATTATGTAACTTGCTGCTACGGAACCCTTCATGGGCGAGTCCGACTAGCACTTGGCCGCTTTTTTTTTTTGAGATTCAAAGACGTGTGACATCCACCAACACACACTGAGACCGCGAAGTGGATGGCCCACTCACAGAAAGAAGGCCTGTATCCCAGCTAGCGTTGCAAAACTTCGGAAGTATTCGCAATTATTCAAAAGAATACTTCGATTTGAAGGAATACTACTAGTAAAAACATATTATGTAAATACTTATCTAAGTAGATGAAAAGAAATATTCGGAAGTTTTCAAATCGAATAAATCTCAGATTTATGAATGAACGCGGAGTGCGTTCATTCATAAATCTTCTTTTTTTTTTTGGTACCTACATGTTGAGGGTTTATGGTTCTTAAAGGGGGGGCAATTTTTCATTATTTTTGCGATAGGACACACCGTTTTCGAGATATAAGCAAAAGAAAAAAAAAACTATTTTATGAACTCAGTACCAATGTATTTACCTCTCTATCACTTTCACACCTAAACCGCATACAAAAACTTACGTTACTCATCTAAGTAGATGAAAAGAAATATTCGGAAGTATTCAGAAGTTTTCGAATCGAATAATACTCAGATTTATGAATGAACGCGTAGTAACATAGTCTCTGGCATTAACGCCATCTAGCGGTGAATATCAAACTTTAATAGATGAGCACTCTATGCGTGACTGAACATGTACTTAGCTCGGCGAATAATTGTGAATACTACTCAAAACTTCCGAATACTTCCGCGAATAATACGACGGGAATACTTCGGAATATTACTCTCCGGCAACGCTAGTCCCAGCACTGGGAACGTTATACTTAGGCAGATTATAGACATCTGTCTAGTAAATGATCCTAAAAGATTATGTTTGCACATCAGTCACATAAATTATAGTTATTAAAAGACCACACACAAAGTACCACAAAAGCAGTTCATATGAACGTAATGAAATACTAATATTGCGTACAGAATAACTAGTCTTTATTGCCTAGAAGTCCCATATTAATAAACTATGGCACTGACACAGATTGCTCATTCCTACCATGATGTAAAAGACAACAAAGTAGTTTTTATTACTATGTAGGTACCGAGTTAGTTTTAGTAACTGTCAATTTTAGTGAATCTTCGTTTTTAGGGTTCCGTATGTCCGAATGACAAAACGGAACCCTTATAAGATCTCTCGTGTGTCTGTATGTGTGTCGGTCTGTCACAGCCAATTTGCTCCGAATCTAGTGGACCGATTTTAATTGTTTGATATACATATGAATTTCTGTGACCCAAACACACACGTGTAACGTAAATAAATGAATTTTGACTATGGGGATTACTTTTGGGGGACAATTAATGAGAAAATAAAAATAAAAAGTTTTATAAACTGCAACGTGTTAAATGAAAAGTTACTAGGTATAGTCTCAAATATATATTTTTTTATAATCTTAAAATAAACAGTTTTAAAGTTATTTAAGAAAATAGATGAAAATTTACCATTCTCTGTCTTATCTCCGAAACTACAGAGCCTAAATTTTTGAATAAAATATGTGAAATAATTCTGTACTTATAGATTACGGGAAAATTTATAAGAAGTCTATGGTCTTAAAAAATAAAATCCCACAATATTTTGCGTACAAACTTACATTTTCAGTTGGAATGTATGGGAGAACATGTTTTTCAACTGCAATGTTTTAAGTTTGTTCTTGGGATACATTTATCCCAACTCCGGAACTCTTCATTATGCGTGGTCTGACACGCATTTAGCCGTTTGTCTGGGGAAGGAAGGTGTCTTGTAGCTATTCATGCAAAAAAAAGTAGTCCAAGTAGCTGAGTGATAGTTAAATAAAGGCTTGGGGCGTCCTAGAAATATTATGCTCAATATACAGGTCAAATTAAATTAGCTAGAGAAACTACGCAGACGTGATGGGTATCTAACACAGAACAGATAAAGAGACCTCTTTATCTTTTCTGTGGTATCTAATCGATATCTAAATAAACACTAGAAAACAAAAAAATACATCATTTTATTTTTATTTGTCGTGTTTAGATATCCATCCCATCACGTTTGCAGAGTTTCGCTAGCTAATTTAATTGGACCCTGTAGTCTACAGGGAGGCTGGCACAATAATCTAACGAATGAGCTACGTCATTTTCGATTGAAAGAATAGTAAGGGCTATTTTTTCAATCTCAATAACCTTAATAAATAATTAAGAATCAAAATCAAAAGTTTTAAATAAAAAAAAAAAAATAGTTAAATAAAAATCTGTATTTTTTTTAAATTTTCTTGACGCGAGGCCCCTGGAAGAGCGAGGCCCCGGGCGATTGCCCTGTTCGCCGCCCCCTAAGGCCGCCGCTGCCTGTAGACGTATGGGAAGTTATGCTGCGCCGACCCTAAAAAAAAATGGGAAAGGGCAAGAGAAAGAGAGTAAAGATGATGGTTGTAAATACGACTGCTGTTTGAAAAGTGTTGGGAATTTTTATTGTCGCGTACGTTCCTAGAAAAGAGATTATGGTTGTCCTTTTAAAGGCCTCAGCTAGTTGTCATATATAGAGAGGGTAAAGCATTTTGTACCAAATTGTTGCGACCTTTGGTGGAAAGAAAATGCAAACTCGTCACCTCTCACGCGACAAACAATTTGCAAACTATTTTTATTGATTTAGGATCTCCTAAAAAGATATGTAGGTACACAATACATGACACATAATTATGCACAGTAATAAAAGGCAACATAACCTAAACATCATGACACCTACGTACTTAAATAAAGGGCAAATGATTAAAATTCCGACTCGGATTCCCAGGCATAACACATGTGATTTATTTTACATCCCTGGCTCAAAAACTAACCTCGGTCATTACGCCGCTGTGCCAAGACTTTGTACGCAATATAACGTGTTATCTAAAACTAAGTACTAAAATTAGACATAGATCTGCGAATCTCTCGAGGGGGACCTTTAATTTTTTACTTTATTTCGTATAACGTTCCGTAGAGATACTTAAATACATTTCTTATATTTAGAGAGAGACTGAACTGAATAAAGTTTTTTTTTAATTTTTTTATAGACTCTCAGGTGTTTAAATTCGTAGTTTTAGCTAACACCTTATATTGCCTATAAAGTCTTGGCACAGCGGCGTAATGACCGAGGTTAGTTTTTGAGCCAGGGATGTAAAATAAATTATTTAGGTTATGCCTGGGAATCCGAGTCGGAATTTTAATATTTAATGAGCTCAAAAGTTCACTGCAATCTATCGTTCCATTCAATATTTTATGAAGGATGATACAGTCCAGTTTCTTCCTACGACTGGTTGATATCCATATGATAGTGTTTCCAATTACGCCAAGTCTAATAAAGAAAAGGTACTCGTAAAGCATTTTGTACCAAAATTGTTGCGACCTTTTATGGAAAATGCAAAAAAAATTGTCGACAAGAATATCAAATACTACTATTACTTACTATTATGTGAATAAAACGTTCTGAACCTTACTTTACAATGACATATATTATGGTAAACTGCTTCCTATCTTGAGGAGCTGCTAAAGTGGCTTATTACGAAAGCTCGACAAACGTACTGCGTGGCTGAGATTCCATTAGAGTCAATGTGGACGCGCGTCGTTGGTTCAACGATTACAGTAAGGAATTGTGTATAATGGTGGTGCTCTAGGCGCTTCGCGGCGGCACAGAAAAATAATGTTACAGTCATAGATATATGAAAGAAGTTTTTTATATTTCTATGGTTACAGTAGTACGAGCTCGTGGCTAAGTAATAACAGCCGCACGGGTCGATCCATCAGGTTGGTCCGTGGATGGGTGACCATCTTTACATACCGACACTCCTCCGTGCCTCGGTAAGCACGTTAAGCCGTTGGTTCTGGCTGTCATTCGTGGATCTTTGACAGTCGTTACGGGTCGTCAGAAGCCCAAGGCTGACAATCAGTCTTACCAAGGGATATCGTATTACCCAGTTAATGGGTTGTGGAGGTCAGATAGGCAGCCGCTCCATGTAAAATAATGGTATTCAGCTGCATCCGGTTACACTGGAAGCCGACCCCAACATAGTTGGGAAAAGGCTAGGCAGATTGAGGGTGTTAATTTATGAATTTAATTAATCTGAATGTATGACATTGTATACAATGTAAATTTTTAAGAGAAATCGTGAAGTCAACAGTGTAATTTGAAAGCTTTGTATTAACCAATTATTTTTAAAAGAGTAACCGTGGAGTTTCTTGTTGTCGACTCTTCTCCTTAAGAAACGACCAATGGGATGATGACTAAAATCGTTTGTTTTGTCCGTTAAGTAGATCATTAAAAAATATTGGACACGTATTTATTCTTTTTTTAAATAATCAAAAGATTACGGCGATACATTGAGTTAAAATATGGCATGACGTCACGCCTAGCTAGAATTTATACGTAGAAGAAGTGACGTAGCGAGCCGCACTCCCCAACTTTAATGCAACACCTTCGATCAACACTTTTTTATCGAAGTGCAACACGCATTAAAGTTGAGGAGTGGATCTAAGTATTTTTTTATTAATATGATAAAGCAAAAAATACGTGTTATTTTACGAGTATATTTAATATGTTTTGTAGTAAATTTGGTAATAAAATAAAAAAAATGTGTATTTATTTCTATCACCCATTTATAAATATATAAAACTATCGATATCACTCATCGACTGCAGTAATGCACAGGACTACGTGTGGGCGTGGCCTGCCCATAAGGCCCGTGAGTGGGAAAGAGAGCGAAACACTCGAATGATTTATGACCGAGTCTGCAGCGAGATTTTAACTATACTATAATAGTTTTGTATCTGACTAACGGAATAAATGACGTTTCTTATGTGCTCATGTTTTGTGTTCATGTGAAATAAAATATTTTGATTTTGATAAAAAACTGCAGTATACACTCGCCCTTACCCCATAACGCCGTGATATACAACTGACAGCCATGGCTGCGACATTGACCTGTGTGACATCGTAGGTTATGGTCAACAGATCTGTGTTAATGCCACAACCATGGGATAGTTTAATTACTGACGCGTTTTTATGGGTTTTTAACTGTTGTCAGCTTAGATTGCGGTCATGGTAAGACGGGAATGGTTGATAGGGGTTTTGTAGCCATGTTGTGTTGACTAATAACTTTTGTTAGACTCGTTGGTCTATAATCTTTTCTCTTCGAGAGGGAGTGGGCTGTAATCCACCACGCGGGCCCATTGCGGGTTGGTGGATGTCACAAGTCTTCGAATTTTTGGTTCTATGACATGCTGGTTTCCTCACGATGTTTTCCTGCACCGTTTTGAGAGCAGTGGTGATGAAATTATTTACACAAAGTAAAGCGCCTGCCTGGGTTCGAACCTACGACCTACGACTAAAGTAAGTCGGGGCCGTTACCACTGCGCCACCACTGCTCTAAAGAAAATTGTAAGAATAATTAGCGTCCATGAGGTATTGTATTTTTTCGTCTATGATTGTCTTTCAATAAATAAGGAACTTCATTACGTCAAAAGTAAAATAAATGGTTGGAAAGAGTTTAGTGGTCGTTTTTTTTGTTGAACATGTGTTCCTTGAGGCTGTTTGTCAGGACTACTTATTTGTATTAGAATTCAAGTATATTTATACATATCTACTATCGGCAAAACTTAAGCAAGCTCAGTTTAGAAAATATTTCTAAGGAAGCGCAGCTAGTGACCGACTTCCTGGCTTTGCCCAATTAGAGACAATTTGCATTTGTGTGATTACAGGGCGCGTAACAAAAAATAAAAAAAAACATTAGCAACAAATCAAATAAAAAAAGCAATTAAAAAAACTAAAAAACCCAACTGCAGTAAAAAACTAAAACGCTAAAAATAAGCCGATTTTGAATTAAATAAAAGTTGGAAGCAGGCGGGACCCATTTGAGTTAGAAAATATAAAAATGGAATGGGTCCCGCCTGCTTCCAACTTTTATTTAATTTTAAATGGGCTTATTTTTAGCTCTTTAGTTTTTTACCGCAGTTGGATTTTTTAGTTTTTGTAATTACTTTTTTTTTATTTCCAGCTTTTTAGTTTACAAATGTGATAGATTTTGCAGACGATTTAGTTCTTGCAAGGAGTTTTGGTCGTGAGAGTATTTTTTTTGGATCAAGTGCGCAAAAATAGCCAAGCCTTTCATTTACGTGTTTTTTACGATTTGTCACTTTGACTTACTTTTAACCATATAAGTTGCATATTTTATATATTATTATTATTATTATGTAATCATCTTTTAAAACCCTTCATGTTGATATCCCACTCGATGGATTTAGAAGAAAAAAAAATTTCGATCTCCACAATAGAGGCCACCCAAATCCGCCATTTTTATTTGTTTTTGATTTTAAAGTAGCCAGTGACACTCGCGCTACCAAGACAAATCTAAAGACGTATAACTTGTAGCTATGAGCTTGGACCTCTTCTCTTGTACACTGAACGACTTTACTATAGTAACCTCTAGACTGCTATGTTATCCAGATCTGCCTGTGTATTGTTATAGTTAGTACCTAGTTTTAATATTTTGTTCAGTTTTCTTTTGTTATGTACCACTCTATCAATTTAGGTTAGCCTGTAAAGATAGGATGTGATGTTAAATAAATAAATAAATAAATAAATAAACTTATCCAAATCCGTTCATTCATTTAGGAGTTACGAGGGAACAAAGAAACGGACATACATACTTACATACAGGTCAAATACATAACCCTCCTTTTGGGCTTCGCCGCAGACGGGTAAAAACAAACATGACGCATCCTATTGGTCAAAACGCATGCATAGGGCGATCGAGTCGTGAGCCATGCTATGCGATTATTGCGTTAAAGGTGAGCATGCGGCAGTTTGACCGGTAGTACACACGGCTACGCATCAAGCTATACATTTCCAGTTTACACTGACCTCTCATTGTAAGGAAATTCTATACAATGCGAGATCAGCTTATACTGGAAAATTATAGCTTGGTCTGTAGCCGTGCGCACCTTAGTAGTAAATAACTTTCTAAATTATACACTCAGGGGAACAATTAACCGTCCACTCATATCGAATTCCATATCGTTTGTTTATGATAACTTAAGCTTTGACTACTAGGCGTAACTTCATAAGTGGGTATGTCTGGAATGAACAAAACAATCATACCCGCGTTTTGTTTACTTTTGTGGTTTTTATTTAATAATAATGAGTTAAGTCGAAATTTGTCAGTCTCGCCGCTGGTTTTGTGTGAAGGATACATTTGTTTTAAATCGTTCTGTTACCATTTTTTCGAATAAATCCGAGGTTTTGGAGTGCCGTGACCTCATTTACACCAGAAAAATGCCATTGGACGCAGCTGGAGCAGCCAGGGCTGTGGCACTCGCAGACGCTGGGTTCAGCCAGCGTCGGATTGGACGACTGCTTGGATACCCACGAACCACTATTCAAGATGCTATCCGGCGTTACAGAGAGACTGGTTCCTACACGAGGAGGCCAGGGCAAGGTCGTACAAGGTGTACATCAGAGAGAGATGATCGTTACATCGTCTCGAACGTTCTTCGAAATCGTTTCACAACCGCTTCTGGGGCTCGTAACCGTTTGTTTGAGGTACGAAATGTAAGTGTGAGCCTAAGAAGAATAAGAAGAAGGTTAGCAGAGAGGGATCTGGGTTCATTTCGACCAGCTCGAGTCCCAGAACTGACCGCAACTCACAGAAGAGCAAGACTTGCATTTGCTCGAGACGGATGGTTAAATGTGCCCCTGAGTGTAGCTCTCCATTTATCTTACGGAAATCTTATCGTAAACTTTCACTATGCGGTTAAAAGTAGATATTATTTATAGGACGACGAAAAATATAGATCAGTGCTATCAATATTTCAATCAATTCAAAATAAATCATAATTACCTACTTGGTACAATGAAATTCGCGTCGTACGTCTAGCCAGAAATAGGACTCGCCCATCAAGGAGCGCTGTCCCAAATTAGACGCATTATTAGTTTATTATACATAAAACAAAAGGTATTATATTAAAACACGTATACTAATGGATAAATAATTAAATTATGTTTAAAATGGTGAAAGTTTTATAAAAAACGCTTGATCGTTTTTGCGTCGTTCTCAGAATTTATCCGCGTTAGTCGTTTAATTAATTTGTATAGTTCACTTAATATGAAAATAATCTAAAATATTCACATAAGTTATTAAGGGCATGCTCTTATTTAACATATATTTTTCGAAATCATTAACACTGCTCGTTTAGACTTGATCTTCAGTTTAAAATCATTAAAAGTCGGTTATCGTCGCCTTAACCAATAGCCAGTCGGTTCACACGCCGATGCCAATAACCCTGATGCGCAGGCGCAGCGTATCTGTAGTTGTCGCATATCATAGTCACAGACCATGCGACCATGTGGTTGCAACCGTCAGCCCTGACCGCACTTCCGCGATGACATTCCCATATAGTTAGTGATGTTATGTGCCAGAATTATGTCCTATGTGGAATTTATTAGCTTAGTCGGCTGAGAAGATTTTCGTCTTGCGGACTCTAGCGTACCTAATTAAGTATATTGTCTGTCTTCTAAATAGCATTTAAAAAAAAATTACTTCAAATGATTAGGTACCAACGTGTTTCGGATCTTTATTAGGACCGAATTCTAGAACAATGTCCTCTCATCAATACTCATCATTCATCATCTGCCTAGCCTTATCCCAACTATTATGGGGTTGGCTTCCAGTCTAACCGGATGCAGCTGAATATCAGTATTTTATATGGAGCGACTGTCTATCTGTCCATCACAACCCAGTTACTGTGTAACACGATACCCATTGGAAAGACTGGTTGTCATACTTTCGGGTTTCTGCCTACCCGTAACGACTGTCGAAGATCTATGTATGACAGCTTCCCATTAGTAAAAAAATTTCGGAATTGGAACAGTAGTTTCCTCTTGATAATATTAGTATGATAGGTACAAATAAACTTTCCAAGAAAATCTCGCAAAAAAATCACAGTAATGAACCAGCTATAAGTCACATCCCTATTCCTCATATAGCGTATCAACTCGGTGCGACAACAAACTAGTCTTTATAAAAAGCAATTCACTCCTGCATAAAGAACTGTGCCCACTAGAGCGTAACAATTTGATCAATGTATGTGAGACTCGAATGCTCGGTGACTATTCAATCACGAGAAATGGACGGACATTCAAATGCTGATTTCGATTTAGATTCAAGTAAGTAAATAAGTTTATCAATAGTGTGGAAACTAAATTAACTTCAACAAAATAACAATTGACGTTTATCTAATCGTGCACCCTAATTGCGTGACTAAATATCGATTGGAATCGGTTTCATTCTGACAGTTCAATAATATTTATTGCGTTATTTACGGTATTGAGAAGACAAATTTTTCGAACATATGTAGCAATGGATTAGCAGTTTGCTTCAAAATGATTCCGATCGACAGTGTGTTATGCAATTAGGGTGCTGGTACTACGTATAATGTTTATGAAATTGTTTCTTAGATACGAGTACTTATGCTTTACTCACTTGTTCACTATACTTATATGTTTATCGTATTAGGCAATTAATTACTCATTTCATAAATGACGTAAGCACAAAATTAAGATAAGATTGACGTCAAGTATAGCTTCACTCAATCAATCTGCCTAGCCTTTTCCCAACTATGTTGGGGTCGGCTTCCAGTCTAACCGGATGCAGCTAAATATCAATATTTTATATGGAGCGACTACTTGTCTGACCTCCACAACCCAATTACTGGGTAATACGATACCCCTTGGTAAGACTAGTTGACTTTCGGGCTTCTGACGACCCGTAACGACTGTCAAAAATCCACGAATGACAGCCAGGACCAAAAGCTTAACGTGCTTTCCGAGGCACGGAGGAGTCTCGGTATGTAAAGATGGTCACCCATCTACGGACAACCCCGGCAAGCGTAGATTAACCTGATGGATCGACCTGTACGGTTGTTATTGTTTAGCCACGAGCTCTTCTAAATAATAAAGCTCCACTATCTGTGCTGTTCTATATCTCGTCATCATTCTTTTGTCCTTTTCTCAATTTATTTGGGCAACACGTCTTCTTCTTCATCTTTTTCGTCATCTCGGTAGTCACCCCCTTTCTAGCCATATCATCTTTCACACAGTCCACCCATAGTTGCTTTGGTATTCCCCTACACTTATAGTTATCCACTTCATACTCAAAATTTGGTAGGTATGTTCTTCTATAAAAAAAAAAAAAAAAATTATTTCTTATTTTTTTTTTCTTTTTTTTTTCTATATCTACCTATATATGTATAAAAACTCATTTTAGGACCTTAAAATTATGATCCTCAATATTTTTACTAAAGATCATTCATGCTTTAAATACGTATAGCATACCAGCCACATCCCACTTTGATTCAAAAAGCTGCTGCAAATGATTATTTTTGTATATACTAATAATATTGTAAAAAGATTAAATTTGTGGGTTTGTATTTTGTATGTCCCGAGTAATCTTCACAATTACTGATCCGTTTCCGGAAATTCTTCCACTAGGGGGAAGCTACAGGATTTCCGAGTATCATAGGATAATATGTTAATACAAGGAATTTCACACAGACGCAGAAGCTAGTCATACAATTTAATAAGGTTAGAAAATGTCACACGCGTCTAAAAAAATTACCAGCGATCACATCATGATGACGTACAGTAGCCACCCAAGTCCAGTGCACCTAAGCCTCTTATTTAGCCATTACCTATGTAATAACTTAGTAAATGGCCCTCAGTGGCCCTCAGTGGCACTCAATGGTCGGTCGATGCACTACGTTACACGTATGACGCGTCGCGGACGGTACATTCTGCACTTTTTGCCTAAGTGAATTTATCTCCAACTGATATAGGGTTTGAAGACCTTAGATGCAGGTGTAGTGTGTGTGTTTCCTTATGTTGAAGAGAGTATTTAATTATTAATTACGTACATGGATAAAAAGTAGCCTATATGCTATTCCAGACTATATAATCTAGTCTATATCTGTGCTAAATTTCATCCAGATCCGTTCAGCCGTTCTGGCGTGATGAGTAACGAGCATCCAAACTTTCGCATTTATAATATTAGTAGGATAGTATGTCCATGGTGAGGATATTGCGGTCACATGTTATGTAAACATGATGTCAATATTCTCAGGACGACTATATACATTGTATTACATACCTACCTACTATTTACAAAATACTGTGTGACCAAACAACGCGTCCACTTCACATCTATTACAAATTAAGTAAGTATGTTTATTCCTATTCGGATATAAATAAACATTGCATGCATCTTAATATAGAACTAATTGTTTCTTGGTTGATGTTGTGTTTATAGGAACTGTGACTCAGTCCCATAGTTGATTCTAGGGTTTGATAAACAGGATATTTCAGGCAATGCTTACCTTCCCTATAGGTGGAAATTGTCGATTTCAAGCTGGAGTCAGAAACTTAGGTGACTATTTATGTGAAATAGGTAGGTACCATCTTGATTTCATGTTAGCTTAGTACGTTCTGTTAGGTTACTGACCAGAACTATACATGTGCACAACGTATCGTGAATACTACGAGTATCTTGAATGTATGCAAGCCTAGTACTTTCTTTTTGTTGTACTATATTCACTTTAAGGCGCGGACTGACTGCGATTTTAAACAGCACACAACCGCGTAATCTAGTGTCACCATTGCCGAGATATGACTAAGCTGCGAATGTGCATTTATTTTCCGGGTTTTCTTTAGATTATTCAGAATATACACAATAGGTACATTAAATAATTGTCCGGTTAAAGTTAAAAAAAAAATGCTAATTCTATTAAATTCCTAAAAAACAATAATGTCGTTATCGCTGAAAATACAGAGATGTTCGCCGCCAAAGTTTATTTTTGTGGAGCAACTTCCAAATTTTTTTTTGGGAATATCAAACTATTTTTTACTATTCTATTGGATTAAAATTTTTCTTTAAACCCTTCTCTGTCCACTGTATTTTTTGCGTCGGATAGTTTCATTGCGTTACGTCATACTCAACAATCCAAGAAACCAATATTTGTGAATAATGAGCTAAAACCGCGCCTTAAAAATGCAATCTTCGAAGCTGAATCAAATGGTGGTCCTTGGGTCAAGGGAATCAAGGAAAGGTTATCAAATATCGTCATTCTCCTGCCGTTATCCCAATTTATTTGGGGTCGGCGCAACATGTCCCTTTTCGTATTATGTAATTAATTACTCATTTCAGTGACGTAAGCACAGGATTAAGATTAGATTGAAGTCAAGTGTAGCTATTTAAAGCTTCACTATCTATTGCTGTTCTATATCCTATTCCTAATTTATTTGGGCAACATTTTTCTTCCATACTTCTCTGTTGTTAGTCGTCATCTCGGTAGTCAACCCCTTTCCTAGCCATATAATTTTTCACACAGTCCATCCATCATTTCTTTAAAAAATCGGCCAAGTGCGTGACGGACTACGCACAATGAAGGGTTCCGTAGTTGAAAAGAATTTATCCCAAAAACAAACTTAACATTGAAATCCCAAAAAAAAATGTTTTTCTTTAATAAAATTACAAATTAACATTTTTTGGACTTTTTTTTTACTTGTGCTGTAAGACCTTGCTTTTTGCCAAATTTTATGATTCTAGGTAAACGGGAATTACCCTATAGGTTTTGATTTACTTGCGAGTATCAAAATATGTCGTATAAATGGCCGTATTTTATAATTGCGTTGATTTAAAAGCTTGATTTTTTAGAACTCCAAGGAACCATAGACTTACGTATTTGGTATAATTTCAACTTGATACCTCCAAGCGTTCCTGAGAAAAAGGGTCTTGACAGACTGACAGACTTGAAAATTTTTTTTTATATGATAAAATTACAAATTAACAATTTTCGGACTTTTTACTTTATTTGTGCTGTAAGACCTTGCTTCTTGTCAAATTTCATGATTCTAGGACAACGGAAAGTACCCTATAGGTTTTGATTTACTTGCAAATATCAAAATATGTCCCATAAATGGCCATATTTTTTTACTGCGTTGACTTAGAAGCTTCATTTTTTTGGAGCTCAAAGGGACTCCAACCTACGTATTTGATATTAATTTCAACTTGATAACTCTACGCGTTCCTGAGAAAAAGAGGCTCGACATACAGACAGACGGACAACGAAGTGATCCTATATAAGGGTTCCGTTTTTTCCTTTTGAGGTACGGAACCCTAAAAATAAAAAAGTTGAGAGGTGTCAAGGGACACCCGGATGGAACGAAGTTCCTTTCGATTAATTAGTGAACGAATTGTAATAATTTTTTTTTTAAGTTATAATAATATTTTTTTTATTATTAACAAATATAATGTAATATAAACTTAATCTTTCTATAAGAGAGAGAGAGAGAGAGACAGACAGAGAAACATGCGCACGTCGCACAGCTTACAATAGCTTACTATAGCAAAATTGTCGTTACAACTTTTCGTGAGAATTTTTTCCGTCTAGCCCCCTTTCACAACGCGCGATAAGGAACTTCGTTCCAATAAATAAAATAAAAATTAAGAAACTTCTAACTTCAAAGTTTAGTCTGTCACTCAGTCATGGCAATACATAAAATAAAACAAAAGAGTAAGTATTTACTTACTGCAGTTCATGTCAGAACCCCATTTCCAATAGATTTATCTTTACAGATGCAGTACACCTCACACATTAAAATGATTTACTATCCAGATGACGATGTGTATACGTTCGTTTTTTATATTTCTATGACATACGTAATAATAGTTCATTATACTCATAGTTTTTATGTGATTTCTCACGAGGATAGCTGGCTTCTTGTTACATATCCTGCCAGCCTGAGGGATGCGGTGGGAACTGGTCTTGTCTATTTTTAGGCCTAACATACAGTTTTATAGGATGTTTCAAAGATTCAGGCAGTATCTATTATCTTAATCTGTACATATTATAAATTAGAGTCGCTTTTTATGTCTGTTTGTGTGGCCGCGTTGTCCTTCTAAACTACGTAACGGATTTTGATGCGGTTTTCACCATCATTTAGAGGATTTATTCCGGATGGTTTATTTATCTATATAAATAAAAAGAGAAGTCCTGACTGACTGACTGATTGACTGACTCATCAACGCCCAGCCCAAACCCTTGGACCTAGAAAGCTGAAATTTTGGACAGAGGTTCCCTTTATAATGTAGACAAGGAATAAGGAAGGAATTCCCGGTAGTACGTTCCCGTGGGATATTTTCCGACATCCACGCGGGCGAAGCCGCGAGCAAAAGCTAGTATAACATATTTATATTGAATTTAAATATTAGTAATAAATTTCGATTTTTTGGCAAGACGTATTATAAATCGTGTGAAGCAGAGGCGTGCCGCTAGTTTTAGATAAATTGATAATTGTGCTTGGTCCCAGACCCGTGCCTCGGAAAGCACGTTAAGCCGTTGGTCCCGACTGTCATTTGTGGATATTTGACAGTCGTTACATCTTACGAGGAAAGTCATGTGAGATGAAGGTAGAGCAGTTATTTAGGATCGTTGACTCGGCTGACTCCTGCGGCAGACACTACAACACAAAATAAATTAGTATTTATCCTAAAAATTACAATGAAAGGGTAGGTATAATAATATAGTGTATACCTTTACGCACTTAGCGAGACAATCCTGTTCTTTTGGAAGGCCCAGGTTGATGGCTGGTCCTGGGGCTCCGAAGACATCTACGGTGAATGGCCTATTTATAAAAAAAAAACGCTTTTAAATCTTTCGTACAGTCAGCGTCAAAAATATCGGGACGAACAGACTGTTCAAAACACAGATCATTTTACTGTGGCTCAAAATGATCTCAACAACTAAGAAAATTAAACTTTATCTCAATTGGATAAAGTTCTTGTCAGAATGACAGTTGTCGTGTACTGTCTGCATTCTGAAACATTCCTTGTGTCATTGAGTTAATATTTTATTTTCATACTCAGTTGTTTAGATCATTTTTAACCGACTTCAAAAAGGAGGAGGTTCTCAATTCGTCGGAACCTTTTTTTTTTTATGTATGTTCCTCGATTACTCGAAGATGGCTGGACCGATTTGATTTTTTTTTGTTTTATTCGAGAGGTTATAATCACAGTTGGTCCCATATAAAATTGATTAACTTTGCTTCGGTAGTTTTTGAGTTTGTTTTGCAGGTGTGTGGGGTAGTACCACAACTAAAAAGTGAAAAATAAAAACTTTTTTACAAAAAAATACAACCGACTTCCAAAAACAACACTACAAAGTAAAAAATAACTTTAATTTCGGAAGTCGGTGGCAAAAACGAAAATACATTTAATCAGACACCGACTTCCGAAATTAAAGTTATTTTTCACTTTGTAGTGTTGGTTTTGGAAGTCGGTTGTATTTTTTTGTGAAAAAGTTTTTTGAACAGTCTGTTCGTCCCGATATTATTGACGCTGCCTGTACCTACTTAGTGTAATGTATTTATGCTTGTGACTTTGTATAGAGAAGTTTATCCTTAATCGTCATTATTTTGAGACCGTTAATTTTTACCCCAAAAAATATTATCCAAAAAGATGCGGGCAAAAACACTTTTCCATGATTCTTCCAAGTGGCATGACGAACCACCAGTACCATTCGTATGTAAATTAATAACATATTAGAGACAATTTGTTCTAGAGGGATGTTGGGACAGACTGACAGACATGCGGGCTTCGCTCACTAATTCACGGCTCTTCGATTAAGTAATGGCAGGGAATTGAACATCAATTTATCAGTTAAAGCCGTTATTAAGAGCTTTTTGTTCGAGCGATTTTTCAGTGTTTTCGATTGATTCTCTGATGTATTGAGCTGGGTGATAATAAATATTGATTAAGCCCAGTTAAGATACTTCGTGGTGAAATGTTTGTTTTTGTTTTCTGTATTTGTATTATCTGTAACTGTCTTGGCTTATCTGACCCGGTGGATTTAATTGTATCTAACGAAATCACTATGAAAAGTAACAAGGTAGTATTACCAAGTAACTGGGTTGTGGAGGTCAGATAGGCAGTCGCTCCATGTAAAATACTGGTATTCAGCTGCATCCGGTTACTGGAAGTCACCCCAAGATAGTTGGGAAAAGGCTATGTTGATGATGATTTATTACCAGCGAAGTTCGCACGTTGGTGTCTGGTGGATGCGGGCAGCTTTCGACCATTCTTTGGGTGAATCCTTGTGCATCAGTAGACGTCTCTCGGCTGAAATGATAATAATTACTTTTACTATATATTTCATTACTTTTAACATCTACCTACACCTTCTAATTTTTAACCGATTTCAAAAAAGGAGGTTCTTTATTCGACCCGTATGTATGTATGTATGTATGTATGTATGTATGTATATATATATATATGTATGTATGTAAGTATGTTTGTTTGTCCGCGATTTTCTCAAAAACTAATGAACCAATTTCGTTGTTTCTTTCACTAACGTGATCTACATACTTTCAGGAAGGTTTTAGTATATAATACATTATGAAATTATTCTTATGTACAAAGTTCTATGCATAAATGCACTGTATCTCCGGCATTTCTAAGCGGATTTAATAATTCTTCTTTTCGTTCGACTTGGCTTACCAACTTATGTAAGCTAACCTAATTGTATATTAAACTATAAATGGAAAAATAAATATAGTTTAAAAAAAGTAAAAACCGACTTCAAAACCAAAAACGAATAAAATAACTTAACAGCTTCTGAAGTTGGTGTCTTCAATTCTTCAATGTACTTTAGCTTGACACCGACTTCAGAAGCTGTTAAGTTATTCGTTTTTGGTTTTGAAGTCGGTTTTTACTTTTTTTAAAGTAATTTTATAAACTTGGAACTTTAATTTCTTTCTTCGGTTGAGTAGTGCGTTCTGAGGTCAGCACGACCGCGCGGAATAAACGTTACT
This sequence comes from Cosmia pyralina, assembly GCA_946251885.1. Classification (NCBI taxonomy): domain Eukaryota; kingdom Metazoa; phylum Arthropoda; class Insecta; order Lepidoptera; family Noctuidae; genus Cosmia; species Cosmia pyralina. The sequence goes on along the minus strand of OX276342.1, from coordinate 13,255,508 downwards.
TAAATGCGGACGATTTTAAAATTGAAATTACTCTTTCTCGTTTTGCACATACCTAATATTTATTTAGTTGTAAGACTATTCATTACTGTGAGTGATACTAATAATAAACCCTTTTTATTCTGAACATTTTTGCGTTGTGGTATCTTCAGTAGTTTACAGAATGTCACTTAGTTCAGTGTGCCTTTTGGTAAAGGCCTCTAGCAACTTCCACTGAGTCTTATCTCTCGCAACTCTTCTCCAATTTGGACTCGCTGGAGCTTCAATTCGTCTTCTCATCTTTTATATTGTCTTCCCCTGTTCCTTTTGCCATTTCTGGGGACAAGTATACACTTGTATTTCCGATTAATATAATATTCACGTTCGTGATGCTAAGGCTTCTGAGCACCCTTATATGAGTTTTCATCTACATAAAAAATGCTTTAAACGTTCTATTAATCGTACTTTCAAGCAATCTGCCTAGCCTTTTCCCAACTATGTTGGGGTCGGCTTCCAGTCTAACCGGATGCAGCTGGATATCATTATTTTACATGGAGCGACTGCCTATCTGACCTCACAACCCATTAACTGGGTAATACGATACCCCTTGGTAAGACTGATTGTCAGACTTTTAATCTTTTAATCGTACTTTAAAATATAAAATATATACATACAATACAGATCGTTTATAACCTGGATTAACACATATGATACTTTTTATCCCGGTAGTAGGTTCCCGTGGGATAATTTCCAACATCCACGCGGGCGAAGCTGCGGGCAATGGCTGGTTAGGTATATAATTTCTTTGCTAAATAACTGTGTCAACAAATCTGAACCTCAATTAAGACCACATCTTATCTTCTCCATTATGCCTGTCTTCACAATTAGCCTGTGCCGCCTTATGCAAAATTTAGATGATGATTTAATGACTGCACTCTCGACATATGTGCAGTTTAATTGGCGTAATCATTCCGCCCTAGAAAATACCTAAATGTACTTTATAATCATTCAACGATTTATTTTACTTTGACATAAGCACGCCTATGAAGTTCCTTATTTATTGACAGGCAATAATAGACGAAAAAATGCAATACTTCAAGGATGCTGTTTTTCTTTACATTTTTCTTTGAATTGAAATAGAAATGTTTTTAATCGTTAATATAAATCGATTAGAACTTCTTCACAAATAAAGTCGATTTTTATTAACAATCAAATCGGTAACCCATTAGGACATCACAAATTGATTGGCACTCAAGCTGTCAAAAATGAAGGAAATGGTTGACGATTATACACTTCTGGACACATCTTTTGGCCCACCTTGTATTTTCAGTTTCGTTTGGTCCTAGCTAAAATTTTATATTAGGTCGAGCAAAAAGTTTTTATGCAGTTTTGAACCTGGCACATTCACAATTTCATTCAATAGTCTTTTTTTGAATTTCGAACACAGAATTTAAAGAAACAAAAGACAATTTGGAGCCTGTTTGTTGATATCAAACAATCGAATACTAAGAAAACTTGGTTTTATTGGTTTACTTGGATTTAATTCTTGAAAAAGTGATTGATATCTTTGGTTTTGCAACAAACATTACTTATTCTTTACATTAAGGTGAGGTTCTATCAATAATCTATGGATACTTCACCTGAAGTCGCCGCCCAAGCTGTGGCACTTATTCAGGCCGGACACAGCCAAAGAAACGTGAGTGCTCAACTTAATTTAAGTCGATCTGCGGTCCGAAATGTTTATCGGAGGTACCTAGTGACTGGCGGCTTTGTTCGTCGCCAAGGAAGGCCACGATCTCGGGTCACAACTGAAAGGCAGGATCGATTCATCGTGACGACCAGCTTGAGAAATCGTCACCTTACCTCCATTGAGATACAAAACCAACTTCGCGACTTCCACGGAGTATCTGTGAGCGCTCGAACTGTTCGGAGAAGGTTAAAAGAACGCGATATGGTACCACACAAGCCAGCTAATGGCCCCAAACTAACGCGAGCCCACCGAACAGCGCGCCTTCATTTCGCACGCAGTCATTTAAATTGGACACAGCAAGTTTGGAGCGTGTACTCTTTTCTGATGAGTCTAAAATTGTGTTACATGGCAATGATGGAAGGAAGAAGATCTACCGACGTAAGGGAGAGCATTTCGCACAATGCTGCTTTGAAGAGAGGGTTGCTTATGGCGGTGGCTCATGGACTGTCTGGGGCGGTATATCCGCGAGCGGCAAAACTCAACTTGAGGTTGTTACAGGACCACGGCTGCCAACATTAAATGCTGAAAGGTACATTCGTGAGTGCTTAGAACCTCACGTGATACCATACGCGGACTATGTGGGCCCAAATTTCCTTTTTATGCATGATAATGCAAGAGCCCATGCGGCCGGCATCGTCAGGGAATATCTTCGGGATGTGAACATCACAGTTATGGACTGGCCAGCCAGAAGCCCAGACATGAACCCCATTGAGCACATGTGGGACGAGCTAAAAAGACGTGTTAGGGCTCGTCAGCCAGTTGCCCAGACGATGCAGGAGTTGAAAACTGCCATAGAAGAGGAATGGGAGATGATCCCTCAAAATTTCATAGAGCGGTTGATAAACTCTATGCCTAATCGTATGAGAGCTGTGGTAGATGCCCATGGAGGCAACACGCGTTATTAAATTAAACCTTTATTTGATAAAACATGTTTTTTATTCAAAAATCAATTGCCTTTAACAAGGCGCATATCCGACTTGTTAGGCGTAGCTCCATGTCGTATGGTATTCTGAATTCAAATTTAAAACAATACGATCGAAAAAGATGGTAAAATGTATCAGGTTTAAAACTGCATCAACAGTTTTTGTTCAATCTAGCAATCATATTTCGGTAGGGGCCGTCGAAACCTAAACTCTAAGGTGGGCCAATAGATGTGTCCAGAAGTGTAGTTTAATGTATTGCTGTGTACAGCCATCCACCAATCGCGGTAAGCGTAGCGGCTGTTACTACACGAGCTCTTCTCGCCCCCTATTATATGGGACTTGATCATTACTGGCGCAATGGGTGTACTTAGGTACCTACAGCTCTGCTTAACCCTTTGTGGGATTCAGGCGTAATGTTATGTTTATGACTGTTGTTTTGGTCAGTGTAAACCTTGAGTTAAAGAATTACTAAAAGAAAAATATAGGTAAATAAAATTACGAATTTTAAGTTTTAGTTAAAAAAAAATCATCCTACAGCCGTTGTTTTACCCCAGCCTATTTAAAACAGACGATGCAGTAAAAACAAGTAAAATCTGTAAAATGCATTTTACGAGTTATGCACCGGGTGTGCGCCTGCGCCGGTGCCCACGCGCCGCTGAAAACGGGCTATTTACAATATTCCCCTGCCGAGCACTGCTTTTGATCTTTGTTTGCCTGTTTATACTAATTTTAAACGTTTGTTTCTTTGATTTTTTTTTGTATGAAAAAAGACACAGAAAGGAGTTTTAGAACTCTGCGATGGTCACCCGTCATCGTATTGCGTGCACGCATGTTTTATTTCGGTTGTCTTCATGAATACTTTCTGTCACACAATGTATCGTTGGTATTTTTATGATACTAGCGACCCGCCCTGCTTCGCCCGGGTGCAATCATGGTGGCATGACAAAACATCGAGATTACTCTGCTATATCTTAGTTCAATATTAATGTATTGTTTATATACACTACCAGCTGCGCCCCGCGGTTTCACCCGCATAGACCGGGATAAAAAGTAGCCTATGTGTTAGACCAGGGTATAAGCTATCTATATACCAAACATCAACCATATCGGTCCAGCCGTTTGAGCGTGAAGAAGTAACAAACGTAGAAACACACACACTCACAAACTTTCACCTTTATAATATTATAGTGATTAGATGGTGATTAGAGTGATATCAAATGCAAATAGAAATTTTCAAATCCGACTGTCAGTTCCAGAGATTAGCGCGTTCAAACAAATTCAGCATTCTAAATTTTCAAACTCAAAGCATTTATTTCAAATAAACCAATAACAGGCACTTTTGGTTTGTCAAGGGGTCGGTTAATCAGAAAGATAAAGCTAGTTGCCCATTCGAAAGCGTAGTAGGTACCTATGGAGAACAACGGGCAAGAAACTCCACGGACACTTAAATCAAAATTTTGTTATATTTTCATTTAAGTTAAAATTATATACTTAATGAGAACAATATTGAAAGACGTGCACGTTAAATGCGTCCACAGTAAATAGTATAAAAAAAAATACATTAAAATAAACCATGGTAGCTAAGAGATGACCAGTCCCAACTGACGGCGCCCGGTCACGATCACGACGCATGAATCAGCACCATTTAGCTCAACCATTTTGAAGAGAACCGAATGATGCAACACATACGCCACCATCAGCGAGGCATTGGAGTGAACATAACATACTCTGAACTGCTAGGGCACATTGGAAGACGTACCCAGTAAATGGTAGCTTTATAGCGCATAGTACTCACACATGTGCTATAATAATACACGTGCAGACAGTAATAGATGTGTAATATAATAATGCATTCGGGGTGCTGATGAGGCTACTCCGATTCTGCAGTGCATCAGAGCCCTAAATCACGTATGACTACTTAACAACACAATAATAAGACTTTGAAAACAAAAAAAAAAAAAACAAAAATAAATAATCACACTATCACACTAATATTATATATTATATTATTATAAAGGCGAAAGTTCGTGAGTGTGTGTGTGTGTGTATGTTTGTTACTTCTTCACGCTCAAACGCCTAGACCGATTTGGATGAAATTCGGTATGTTGACAGCTTATACCCTGAATTAACACATAGGCTACTTTTTATTCCGAAAAATGTAGTGCTCCCGTGGGATGAGCAAGGAATTCAAATATATTTGTTACTCTTTAAAACTCAAACGGCTCGACCGATTTTGATATAATTTGTTGTGGAAATAGCAGACATCCTATGTTGTACACATAGCACACATAGGCTACTTTACATCCTGAAAAAATGTACTGTTCCCGTGGGATGAGCAATTTTTTTGTGAATACTTTTCTCACCGATTAAATAATACACGTTTTAGTGTATCTCATAAACCGCGGGTAACACCGCGGGGCACAGCTTAACCACCACGTTAATTCCTTGAGCTAATCACGACATCTGCTAATAACGTATTCTCTATGACACAATGAATGAAACCGCCTATATATAAAAGGTACACTGTGATGGGTTTCTACAAGACATGATATTGACGTGGTATGCACGTGGCAAGATATAAGCCCAATTATACAAAATTGGGCCCCAGGGATGTTCGCTGAGTCGCAAATATACTGTTTCTATTCTACTATGTGAAAACGATGCACATCCCTGGTGCGCAGGGTTCGGGATAGCTCCAGCGACATCCTGAGGGCAGAGGTTCGATTATATCAGTACCTGAACCATTGCTGTATGCTTCACATAGTTAGCAATCGAAGTCTGTAATATGTTTATGAGGTCTTTTAAAATTTGTTTTTTTTTTTTTTTAATTTTGTAATTTTTATGCCTGCTCTGATCGTTTGTTAGTTGAAATAAACGTTTTATTATTTATTTATTTTTAATACTAAAATTAAAATCAGTTTTGGTGTCAATACGGAATTAAATGTTACTTACAAAAATATCTCGTTCAAATTCGTTCACTGCTAGACACTTCCACACAAAAATGTTAGTAACACTGGTTGGAACACTGTCGGTTTCCCTACTACCACAGATGCTAAAGACACTTTTGAAGGTTTGGTAGAAGGCATGCTAGTTGCTGGAATATTTTGGAACACTAAACTTACACTCAGTCGCTAGTAGAAAAACACAGAGATTTTTGCAATACCAGTTTGCACTTTTGATTTGCTTCAATGTTTACTCACCATGATATGATCCACACTGGCACAGTTATCCACGATAAAATGTTACAAGACAATCCACAATATTTACAGGTCACTGACCCAAAATTTCCAGTATCTACAGATTGGTATACTTCTTATCTTTATCTCAATCGTTAGGCAAGATCTACTCCACCGATAATTGTTTGGGCCAGCCCTATATTTCGAAATTGGGTATGCCCAGTGTATCTTGATACTGATAAAATTGGGAAATAGATTTCTATGTACCGAATTTCTCACTAGTTGCACCGATGTTCTGGTGATTCGGGAATTCCGCTGAATGCGAGAAACACAGACCGGTCTACGGTGACGTTTGGGGGAGACCTAGGTTCGTAACATCAGGGGACGTCTTTCAATACCGAATTTGTGGATAGATTGCTTCTTCTTGTACTTGCCGTTTTCCCATGTTACTTGGGGTCATCGCAAACTGTTTTCTTCTTCCATTCTCCCCTGTTATTTTTAAACTGATATTTCAAGTTACTACACAAAGTCCGCCTTTGTACGGTATTTTTTTTTTACTTGTGTATAAAGTTTTAATAAATAAATCAATAACTGCGGTCGGTGACCCCACAAAAAAATCATCAAATTAATGTCTTTTTAACCGACTTCAAAAAGGAGGAGGTTCTCAATTCGTCGGAAACTTTTTTTTTTTTTTTATGTACCTATGTTCCCCGATTACTCGAAGATGGCTGGACCGATTTGGTTTTTTTTTGTTTTATTCGAGAGGGTAATATACATCACAGTTGGTCCCATATAAAATTGATTAATTTTGCTTCGGTAGTTTTTGAGTTAGCTTAAATAATACGTATTTTATCCCCACTTTTATATGGATGATGTTCTAGTTGGTTTTGCAGATAGTGGTATTAGAATTTGTGTGGGGTAGGTACCACAACTAAAAAGTGAAAAATAAAAACTTTTTTACAAAAAAATACAACCGACTTCCAAAAACAATACTACAAAGTGAAAAATAACTTTAATTCCGGAAGTCGGTGGCAAAAAATGTGGCAATAAAGAATTGAGAATTGAGAATTGAGAGAAAAACGAAAATACATTTAACTAGACACCGACTTCCGAAATTAAAGTTATTTTTCACTTTGTAGTGTTGTTTTTGGAAGACGGTTGTATTTTTTTTGTGAAATAGTTTTTTTGTTCTAGCATGTTCAGATATCGACACGATTGCAGAGTTTCGCTAGCTAATTTAATGTGATCCTGTATAGAATGCCTCTGGTATTGCACAGATGAGTCTAGGCAACGGTGACCTTTTATCAGCAGGTGGGCCTACTGTTAAATATTTCTTCTTTAGCAATTAGGTACTCTTCTACCTTGAAGGCTCAAGATATTCTGGCCATAGCCAAATTATTTATTCCGTTGCTATGGCTTCGAACAATACGATAATTAGGAAAACAATGGTATTAGATTATCTGTAATTTATATCAGGGCGATTTCTCTTTTCTGTTCCAATGATTTTATGGTATGTAGTATATGTAGGCGTAATAATAAATCAAAGTTAGTAGGTAATAGCTACGTTGTCATTGATGCTGCACTGCGTTTTAAATACGTAGAAATTTGTTAGAAATTGTAGGGCCACTTGTTTACACAAATACATTTCATTCATTTTTTTCATTTTATATATTTCATAGGTAAATACCTATTATTAGGAATGTAAAATTGCCACAAAATAATACCTCAGAACTTTCCCAAGTTAGTCATAAACACCGTAGTGCCAATTGCTGCAACTTGATCCAGAAAAAAACTAGTCCGGTCAAATCGTCGAGTATCAATTTCAAATGCACTTGTCAGCGCTCCTAAACGGAAGCGGTTCGTTGAGCCGCCATTTTACATCCGTGCAGCGCGTGCGCATTACAATTACGACTCTTGCGCACCCCACGTTTTAAATTTAGAATGCTTCCGCGCGATCCCTTGACGTGTGACAGTTTGTAAACTATGGGTTTCAGGAAACATTGCTTCTGTGAATCGCAAGTGCCACACAACTTGGATCTGCTTACGTTTGTGCTTTGTTTGTGTTTGATTGTAAAGTTTTCTGTTTACGTTGTATTTTATGATAGGCTCGTTTGGCTTTGTAACCCCTACTTATGTGATTTCTCCAACCTGTTACTGAAATGAAACAGTCAAAGGCTTTTGATGACATGCACCATCTTCATCAAGCCTAGTCTCTGCCAAGTATGCTTCAAGGTTAGACTAGGCCCACCCATTAAAAGTTGCACTCATAGTTATATTTCTATGGTTGTATTTCTCTCACTCATCTTCTGAATCCCTGCCTCTACAGCATCATCGCACATTTATTCTCTTACTTCGCCCCATTTCCAATCTTTTTGCGAGACTGATACGTCAATCCACTTTCTAATAAACATCATTCCGTCGTTTCACTTTCTTGATTAAGATCTCTCCACTAAGTCCCACATTTGTCTCTCGATAATAAAGAATGAGGTAAATAACGTGATGTTACTGACGGTAATCTAGCTAACAGCGCCATAACTTTCGACTTCGGGTTTCAATAGTAAAAGTACGTTAAACAGAACGCGGTGATGCTATAATACGTTACATTTTTATGTCCTCTCATAGTTGGGTAAATTAGGGTTGGTAGTGATAAGAAAAATGAGTTTGTATATGCTAATATTGAGTATGCTAATGTAGACATTCAGTTTAAAGACAAGAACATTGGACTTGAATAAATACTGGGAGCTGAAGATACCAAATAAATAAATAAAATGCAATTCAATATTGGTGAGGTTGAAGAATGAGCGCTAAATACAGAGAAGAATGAACAATGCGGGAAGAAGACAGATTTTCAGAATGTTTTTTCTTGAACCTGGGAGGAGACTTGCATTAGGTATATGTGACGAGAGATTTTTTCAGTTTAGCCAAGTAACATTCTTGGTGAAAAGTCGAATAAATAAAAAGTTAACCAAAACGTAGCCCTTACCATCAAAATCTACATCCACATCTTCTTCTTCGAGCCCTTTACTTATTCATCTCTCCAATTCAAAAGTTATATATTCAAATTAGGCTGAGAATCAGTACTTTATGGACGTCAAAATTACATAAGACAACCCCCAAAACGCCCTTCACTCAATTCTTACACCTACCGCCATCCAAATTCAAAAACTTCTTCATGTCAGCCCTGTCCGTTCTCCCTTTGGGCTCCCCCGACTGTGACACAGTACACGTTAACGTCATGACCTTCATAAGAAAACCATCTAATTACCTTAACATACACGATCATCCATGATTAATTAACATACATGTTATAATAATGGCGTCTAGTCTAGACAATCGTGTGAAGATTAGATCTATCTTATGATGTGGGTTACACGCTGTGGGTGAAGGGCACTCTTCCTTTCGATAGCTTGTAATTTGCAGAATCTTGTTTATCTGTTTGTTTCTCTGGATATGAGGTGGTGATAAAAGCATCATTTTCTTCTTTCCTATTTGGATGTTCATTGTAGCAGTTCTTTGACAGTATTTACAGTCCTTTTCTACTTTCTTGCTTACTCCGTAACATTAGCATTAGATTGTTGAATTATTTTTGTCTATCCTTTGCTGTAGTCTTTTCTTTCAGCGTTTTTATGAGTCATCTTTTTCTAGACTTTGTTTTTAAACAATCATAATCCTGCTTCCATCTATCCAATTCATTTAGGGTTCGACGCAGCATGTTTTCTTCTTCTGCAGGTACTCGTATATTTATATCAGCCATCACCTCAGTATTCATTTTATATACAAGATTTTATTTAGTTTCACCTGTCCCAGTGTCTGTATGTCTGTCTGTAATCTAATCTTGCAAGTTAAATTTGACTCACTTCCCGGTTTCCGATTGAGCTGAAATTTACATTCATAAGTAAATCTGATGTCAATGCAATATTATTATGACATGGATCTAATCTGATGATGGAGCCGGAAGGTGGCCATGGGAACTCCGTAATAAAACGACGTAAACCTATCGAGTTTGGTGTTTTGACAAGGGCTCTGGTCTAGATGGTGCCCAGACTAATAAAAGCTTCTTAAAAAAAAAAAAACTTGTTTTAAATAACACCTTTTAATTTTCTTCTACACTTCTCATCACCACTCCGAAGCTACATTATCAGGTCAACACGATCAATTCCTCGCTTACCTCCAAACAATAGGTTCAAACAATCTATTTGTTTGTAGTAACCAACATAAAAATCAGTATGTAGTCATTAAATCCTTTCGGGTGCGTAAACGCAGGGAAGTAGAACGCGTGAAGATCTTCGATAGGACCCTTTGTGGTGCCCTTCATGAATATGGATGCGACGCACTTATTCTGGAGATGATAGCGAGTTGGTTTCCGTTTAGGGTGCGTATGTTTATAAGCTGAGAAAAGAAAGGGAAGGCTGTGAAAATTATGAGTTGTTGTAAATGTTGGTAGGTGACTTGTCGAGGATTGCATTCTAATGATTATTTGCATATTACGAGTATGTGCAAAGAAATTTATTAATATGCAATGATGAAACGATTTTATGACACTGTATTTATTTCGAATCAGTGGCTTCGCACGCGTGGATGTCGGAAATGCTTTCCGAGGCACGACGGAGGGGTTTTGGTCACACATCCACGGACCAACCGCGGCAAGCGTAGCTTAACCTGATCGATCGACCCGAGCGGTTGTTATTACTTAGCCACAAACATCTCATTCGTATGCAGTAATTACAGAAACAATAATATAAACCCATTGTGTCTCGCGTAAATCTGATACGAAGGGTTAAGACTGTTAAAATACCTGCCAAGTGCGTGTCTGACCACGCAGAATGAAGGGGTTCGTAGTTGGGATGAATTTATCCCAAAAACAAACTTAAAACATGTTCTCCCATACATTGATATACGTCTCTGTAAATTCTCCAACTGCAAATTGAAGTTTGTAATACCAAAAAAATTACAAATTCACAATTTTCGGAGTTTTTCCTTTACTTGTGCTGTGAGACCTTAGCATAATCATGGATCTATGGATCATTGTGTTTGACATAAATAAATAAATAAAATAATCAGCCTATAACGTTCCCACTGTTGGGACACCGGTCTCCTCTCGGTAAGAGGGAGTGGGCCGTAATCCACCACGCGGGCCCAGTGCGGGTTGGTAGATGTCACATGTCTTCGAATTTTTGGTTCTAGGATATGCCGGTTTCCTCACGATGTTTTCCTTCACCGTTTTGAGAGCAGTGGTGATGAAATAATTTACGCAAAATAAAGCGCCTGTCTGGGTCCGAACCTACGACCTACAACTCGTAAGTCGCACACGTTACCACTGGGCCACCACTGCTCGAGCTCACTGTAAGACCTTGCTTCTTGCTAAATTTCATGATTCTAGGTCAACAGGAAGTACCCTTAAAGATTTTGATTGATTTGCGAGTATTAAAATGGCGCTTAGATGGCCATATTTTATTATTGCGTTGACTTAGAAGTTTAATTTTTTAGAGCTCCAAGGGCCCGTAGACTTAGTATTTGATATTAATTTCAACTTGATACCTCCACGCGTTCCTGAGAAAAAGGGTCTTGACAGACGGACAACGAAGTAATCCTATAAGGGTTTCGTTTTTCCTTTTGTGGTACGGAACCCTAAAAATGACAAAGCATCATATTTATTTTATTTTATTCGTTATCTAAAAACTAAACCTGAGTTTTTATATAACGAATAAAATAAAATACACACTCTAAAAAAAATTACATTAACTATTAAACCGATAATCGCGTATTGCAAATTAATCACATATCTACAATGTGGGAACATTGCAGATATATATAAAAGCGTATAACGTGGTATCATTTTGTAATCTTCACTTGACATGTCAATAGTGTTGCCACATAAAGGTGTAAAAAGTGTTACAATAGGGGATTATACGATGATAATGATAACACTGATACGGCTATAAAATAGCCATGTTTGCATTTGATTCTGATAGGTAATAATAGACGGGTGTGTAGGGTTGCCAACCGTACTAAAGTTAACATTTTAAATATTTATTTTCGCCTTAAATATTGTTATTTTTTATTATTGTTTATTATTAGCCGTTGGTGCCCCACTGCAGACCAAAGGCCTTCCTTCAGGGCCATCTTTGCTATTGGCCACTATGGGCAAGTTCCCAGGGCCCCACGATCTATGGGGCCCCCTAGTTCCTGCCAGCGTTGTGTCGTAGTTAGAGGCTGTCAAAAGAGAAGCTAAGTAAATCTTAGTCGGGGTGCGAAATTGTTCATACCTCGCGAACAGTAAACCTCGTGAGCACAAACTTTTTTGCAACAATTAATATATTACTAAAGTTATTTAGAACGGGATCCATGTTTTTTTTTTTCATCAGATCTTCACCAAATGTTTATGAGACCAACTTAAAGTATCTTTCAAATAAAAAAAGGAACCATCGAAATCGGATCTCACACTGCGCAGATAGCCCACTTTTTGGAGGAAGTACCCCTCCAATGAAAAACCCCGGACGACAAAAAAAATGCTAGTGTTAAAACCTGTATACCAAGTTTCGTCCAGATCGGTTGTAAAATACGACCTGTAGAGGAGTAGCAACACACTGACAGACGAAAGCAAATTTTGCCAGACTTGAAGCAGAGACGCTTCGCTCGCTACACTTGCTTGGTCTATTAGTTAGGATTCGAAATTCTCACTTGACCCATTAAAGAAAGATGCGAAATTATTAGGTTTCTTAGTTTAGAAAAAGCTAAATTGTAGGGTTTATTCAAAACAATAAAAAAAAACTGTTCACTATACCTTTTGTAAAAAAAAGTGGGCAACCCTAGTAAGTCTGGTAGCACATTTGCTATGTTTAGTTCTACATTAAAATAAACAATAATATTACCCCTAGCAAAAAAATATATCATAGTCATCATGGCGCCATTGATTTTAGTATAGAAATTATCAATGACAGTTGCGCGTTATTTAAATAAAAAAAATATATATTTTGACAAACATCAGGGTTTATTAATAGATAAAAGCCCTTTGATAAATCATAAATGAAACGGTTTTTTAGAATTTTCTAGTACCTAGTGGATTTTCGCTATCATTTTTGATGACATCGGCTGGATCGTGGCTAGTAATAACAGCTGCACAAGTCGATTGTTGCCGCGGTTGGTCCGTGGATGGGTGACCATCTTTACATACCGAGACCCCTCTGTGCCTCGCAAAGCACGTTAAAAGCCTTTGCTGTCATTTTGGATCTTTGACAGTCATTACGGTTGTCAGTAGACCAAAAGTCTGACAATCAGTCAACCAAGGGCTATCGTGTTAGCCAATGACTGGGTTGTAGGTCAGATGGGCAGTCGCTCCATGTAAAATACTAGTATTCAGCTGCGTCCGGTTAGACTGGAAGCTGACCTCAACATATTTGGGAAAATGCCTTGCAGCTGATGATGATGGGTGTTACGTATGTGTATCAGTCTTTATAAAATATATATTATCTGTGGTATTTCCGGATCCTGTTGTCTTGTCACCGACTCCGATCGCTCGTCATGCAATGGCTAAATACACGATACATAAAATAGTCTGGTCGTCTTATTTATTTATAATATCTGGCCACCCGTCGTAACATGGTGTCAGAAGTGGGATACAGAAGAAAAAGAAGTCACAAAAAACCACAAAAGTAAGTGCCGCAAACAGTCAAAAAAAAAAAAAAAAAAAAAAATTTCGAGTAAAACGTCGCCGCGTGGTCCAGCCCTAAAATGCCGGAAAATAAAAACGCAAATAATACAAGTTATCCCCTGCCGCCGAGTAATTTCAGCTTAGATATCAACAACTCGAACATGCCATTGGCTTGGAGAAATTTCAACACAAGTCTAGAGATTTACATGATAGCCAACAATTTAGAAGAACAACCAGACAAACGAAAGGTAGCCATTTTACTACAAATCATAGGCCCAGACGCTCTTCAGATATTTTACTCGTTTAACATACAAATTGACAAGATCACCTATAAGGATTTACTCGCCAAATTTGAAGACTACTTCACACCACGTGTCAATATTTCCGTCGAAAGACATAAGCTGTTCAACAGAAAACAAGGTCCAGATGAAGAAATTGAGACATATGCCACGGATCTCAAGAATCTAAGTATCCAATGCAATTTTGAAGGTCTTGCCGATGATATAGTAAAGGACATATTCTCATGGAACTTAAATTCATCTTGCTCGTACATCAGAGAACGTATCCTGATCGAGAAACCATCAACATTTGATGCCGCCGTCAGTCTCGCTAAAACACTAAGAAATACTAGGTTACAGGCTAAAGCTTTATCAAGCCAAGAAGTAAGTGTCGTTGCCAGTCGTCAATCGCATCACAGTCGCCAAACACATCGTAGTCAAGAGAGTCGCAATCAAAAAAGTCACAGTCAAAGAAGTCACAGTCGTCAAAGAAGTCATAGCCGTCAAGAAAGTCAAAGTCATCAGTCTCAAACAAGTCAAAGTCGTCAATCAAGTAAAGCATCGTCCAGTCAAGAACCTCAATCCAAACAGTCAACCAAGAATTGTTCCAGATGTGGTCAAGTTCACCGAACAAAATGTCCAGCCATAGGAGTCATCTGTAACAACTGCCACAAGCCCAATCACTTTGCCAAGTGTTGCCGCAGCAAACATGTGAGATCCATAGAAGAAGAAGAAGAAAGTACGGGTACTGATACTTATTTTCTAAATAGTCTTTTCACTAATGAGATTTCTGTCAGCATAAAAAACCCTTATCATACAACTTTGTCCATAAATAGTAAGAATGTAGACTTTTTACTTGATACAGGTGCTGACACTAACATTTTATCATTTAACTCTTATAAAAAACTTAATTTGCCATTGAGTAGTTTAAAGAAAAGTAGTCACAAACTATCAACCTTTAGCGGTGAAGTATTACCGACTGTAGGTCAATGCATTCTGTCTGTCACACATAACAACAAACTATACAATGTTAATTTCCACATTATAGATATACCCTGTAGGAATATTATTGGTCGCAACAGTTGTGAGAATTTAAAATTAGTTAAAAGAGTCCATAATGTCCAATTTCATGAGTCACTCAATGTATCACAGCTTGACAAATATAAAGATCTCTTCTCAGGAATAGGTTGTCTTAAAGATTATGAATGTCATTTGTCAATGAAGCCTGATGCTGTACCGTCTATAGATGCCTGTCGTAGAATTCCATTCAGTCTCTTAGAACAATTAAAAGAAGAATTAGCCATGTTAAAAAAAAATCAAATTATAGTCAAAGTCGAGGAACCTACTGAATGGGTAAGCTCAATTGTAATTGCATCAAAGAAAAATGGTAAACTACGCCTGTGCATTGATCCAAGAAAACTTAATAAAGCCATTATGCGTCCTCATTATCAATTTCCAATTATTGATGAAATTAAATCCAGCCTCTCTGGTTCACAATATTTCACTACCCTAGATGCAAACAAAGGTTTTTATATGCTAAAGTTAGATGAAGCTTCCTCAAAACTATGTACATTCATCACACCTCAAGGTAGATATAGATTCCTAAGACTTCCCTTCGGGATAAATGCAGCCCCAGAACTGTTTCATTCCATCATGACAAATAGATTCAGTGATATTCCAGGAGTCAAAATCATGATGGATGATTTCCTAATTTACGGTCAAACTAAACAAGAACATGATTTTAGGTTAAAACAAGTCTTAGATAGAGCTAGAGAAATAGGAATAAAATTTAATAAAGACAAGTCTAATATATGTAAAAGTGAAGTCAAGTACCTAGGACACATCTTTTCTAAAGATGGTGTGAGAGTTGATGAAAACAAAGTGAAAGCCATTTGCAGTATGCCACCACCAACAAATGTCACAGAATTACAAAGGTTTTTAGGTATGGTTACATACTTAGGCTCATACATAGAGAATTTGTCAGATAAAACTTCTAATTTAAGAACACTTCTGTCTAAAGATAATGAATGGTCTTGGCAAGAGAGACATAATGTAGAATTTAATGAATTAAAGGAATGTATAACAAAAGCCCCTGTCTTGACATATTATGATCAAAATAAACCAATTACACTGTCAGTTGATTCGTCTAAAGATGCCATGGGTGCAGTGATTTGCCATGATAAACACCCCATAGCATATGCTTCAGCTTCATTAAGCTCATGTCAACAGTCATACTCTCAGATTGAGAAAGAGCTGTTAGCAATCCTATTTGGTTGTACAAAGTTTCACCAATATGTCTATGGTCGCCACACTTTAGTTGAAACAGATCACAAACCAATAGTATCGCTGTATAAAAAACCAATTTATAACATTCCACCCCGTCTTCAAAGAATAATGCTAAGATTACAACCATATGACCTGAACGTAACTTACAAACCAGGTAAATATCTTTATGTAGCTGATACTCTGTCTAGAGCAGCTTTACCAGAACAGTCATTACATGATCTAGATTCTGATCTAGATTTACATGTCAATTTAGTCATTAGATCACTGTCAGTTAGTCCAAATAAACTTAAATCTATTCAAGAACAGACTTCTCAAGACAATGAATTGTCACTCTTAAGTAAATATTGCATAACAGGTTGGCCTGAACATAAAAAATTGCTTCCAGACATACTTAGGCCTTATTTTCCTTTAAAAACCGATATACATATAATTAATGGTATTGTCTTCAAAAACAACAGTGTCATTATACCAGTAGCCATGAGAAAAGACATTTTGAAACAGATACATGAAGGTCACCAAGGTATTCATAGTTGCCAAAGATTGGCAAGAAATCTAGTATACTGGCCCAATATGTACTCTGATATAGAAAAATATGTTAATAATTGTCATAACTGTCTCACTAACAGACGCAGCAATTCCAAAGAGTCACTACAGCCCCATGAGGTAAAACCAATCCCTTGGAATAAAGTCGGAGTTGATCTATTTGATTTCAATTCAAACAAGTATGTCATAGTCGTAGATTATTTTTCCCAATATGTCGAGCTTGTAAAGCTAGCAGGTGGTTCTACTAGTAAAATTGTCATTAGTCACCTAAAGTCTATATTTTCCAGACATGGAATACCCAACATTCTAATTTCAGACAATGGTCCCCCATTTAACTCAAAAGAGTTTAATCATTTTGCTTTAGATTGGCAAATACAACATATTACATCAAGTCCCTATTATCCACGGTCTAATGGTCTTGTAGAAAGAACCATAGCCACGGTTAAAAACATATTAAAGAAATGTCTTACTGATAATACAGACCCTCATCTAGGATTATTACAGTATAGGAATACACCTAAAGAAAATATGTATTCGCCTGCCCAATTACTAATGTCCAGGACACTCAGAACTAAACTTCCAGTCTTAGAACAAACTCTGAAACCTAAAATACCTAACTACAGGTCTCTAACAAATAAAACTCAAATAAAAGTGAACAAATCACAGATTTATTATAATAAACATACTAAACCGTTGTCTTCCCTAAACATTGGTGATAAAATTTACTTCCAGAAACAGCCAGACAGTATTTGGACACCTGGTACTGTGTCAGACATAGGTCCACAGCCTAGATCATATACTATTGTCTCCCCGGAAGGTACTTTTCGCCGTAATCGCCAACATATCCTACAGCCAAAACATTCACCAACTGAGTCCGCTCCTAGTAGAAGAAGTTCACTTCAATCCCCATCAGTTCCACTTGACACTGATCCACCGTCGCCTTCCAATATACTGCCGTCGTCATCTCCATCTAATTATCAATCTCCTTGTACAAGTAATCCTGTCCAAGAATCTGAAACAAAAAACAAACACATCACATACACCAAATAAACAAACTCAACACACAACTTATTCTTCATTCGGTAGAGCAATAATAAAGCCCCGAAGATTTTGAAAATTGGTCTAGATTAAGTTCTTAATTTGTACTTAGTTTTAATTTAATATACTAAATGTATTGTTTGTTGTACAAGCATTGTCAAACCTAATTTTGTTTTGTTAGTAGCTGTCAAAACTTAGTTAAGTCAATTTGATAGACGTCACTGTCAGAACTGTCGCAATGTAAATGTCAGTCAAGTCAACTTGTCACTTCTTAGAGATGTTCCGTTCCACTTAGTCTACTAGTATATAAGAATTTTGTTAATGTTAAAAAAAAAAAAAAAAAAAAAAAAAAAGAGTATACTTACGTACCATGTTCCACGTAATGATTCCATTTTCTTTTCTTAATAAGGGAGATGTTACGTATGTGTATCAGTCTTTATAAAATATATATTATCTGTGGTATTTCCGGATCCTGTTGTCTTGTCACCGACTCCGATCGCTCGTCATGCAATGGCTAAATACACGATACATAAAATAGTCTGGTCGTCTTATTTATTTATAATATCTGGCCACCCGTCGTAACAATGGGGATGATGAGCAAACACTTTTTATTGTATTTTATTTGTCCGAACTCACATTTCTAAAGTCGGTAGGTAAACATCTTCATTTTGAAGCAAATGAAAAGTAATTATTTTAATTTTATGTAACAAGGTAATTTGCAGACTTTATCCTCAAGATAATTTATTTTATTTTTATTACTTAATGTTTAATTACATCTTAAGGCGAGTAGTGCCACTAACTAGCGCTACCATAGAGAAAAAAATCATAAATCTGGAGATATGGAAAGTTTTGAATTTCCTGTGCTCACATTTTTAGTCAGATGAGGTAGAATTTTTTTTATCAAAAAAAGTGCTGATTTTTTGACCTCATCTGACTAGAAATGTGAGCATAGGAAATCTCAAAATGTTTCATATCTCCAGACTTATGATTTTTTTCTCAATGGTAGCGCTAGTAGTGGCACTACTCGCCTTAAGATGTAATTAGACTTCCTATAAATCTTATCAAAGTGTACAGCTTACTGTAGTCGAAAATTGTGTCATCTTGTAAAACATAGCCCTTAATTACATAAGTGAGCCCAAGACGAACGAAAAGAACAATCAACAAAATCGCTTTGGAAATGCCGGAGATACAGTACATTTATGCATATAACTTCGTACATAAGAATAATTACATAATGTATTATATAATAAAACCTTCCTGAAAGCATGTCGATTACGATAGTGAAATAAACATCAAGATTGGTTCATTAGTTTTGAGGAAATCGCGGACAAACAAACATACATACATACGGGTCGAATACAGAACCTCCTTTTTGAAGTCGGTTAAAAGGCGTAGCTTTTATGTTATCTTGCAAATCTTCATGCCCATATACCTTTATTTTTGTAGTACTTAGGTATTTCAAAATAAAAGTAACTTTTACTTAACTTAATTGTGTGCGGAAACAGGATAGTAGTTACTTTTGATCTCCTATCTCTTTAAAAGTGTTATAAAAGAAGTGTAAATTAACTAAAAGCAATTAGATAACCTTTATTTCTTTCTTAATCTTCTTAATTTATATTTAAAATGATTATCTTTACGGACTTCGAAACAATACGCTTTATACAGGTTCACATTTACATAATAAATTATGGGTTATTCATTAGTTATCTTTATAAATAATAAAAAAGGACTCCTGACTGACTGACTGACCCATTAACGCCCCGCCCAAACCCTTGGACCTAGAAAGCTGAAATTTTGCTCAGAGGTTCCCTTCATAATCTAGACAAGGAACAAGGAAGGGATTCCAGGTAGTACTTCCCGTGGGATATTTCCCGACATCCACGCGGGCGAAGCCGCTAGCAAAAGCTAGTTTATTATAAAGGAACAAATTTACCTAGCGATACTCAGCAGACATGATGGTAGGTATCATCGATATCTAAAAATGATAAACAAAAAAAATATGGATATTTTTTTGGAGTCAACGGCCGCTAGTAGGTACTCACGATATTACGTTTTCGGAATTTCGCTACCTAATTTAATTTGACCCTGAATAGGGCATTCCTACAACTTACAAAAAACTTATCACAGGATCGGGACCAGTAACCCTGTAGTATAATCTTGAATTGAAAATTTCTAGCAAAAAGATAAAAAAAATCGGCCAAGTGCGTGTCAGACCACGCACAATGAAGGGTTCCGTAGTTGAAACAATTTATCCCAAAAACAAACTTAACGTGTAATCCCAAAAAACATGTTTTTTAAGTGATAAAATTACAAATTAACAATTTTCGGACTTTTTCCTTTACTTGTGCTGTCAGACCTTGCTTCTTGCCAAATTTCATGATTCTAGGTCAACGGGAAGTATCCTATAGGTTTTGATTTACTTGCGAGTATCAAAATAAGTTGCAAAAGTGGCCGTATCTTTTTGTTGCGTTGACTTATAAGCTTAATTTTTTATAAACGCCAAGGGACCATAGACCTACGTATTTGATATTAATTTCAACTTGATACCTACCTCCACGCATTCGTGAGAAAAAGGGTCTTGACGGACAACGAAGGGATCCAATAAGGGTTCCGTTTTTTCCTTTTGAGGTACGAAACCCTAAAAAATAAAAGATCAAAAGAAAAAAAAAAGATTAGTGATCACTGTGTGAAATTAAAAGAGCAGTTTTAAAACTAGGCGAGACGAATCAATGAAGATAACACAACCGCAATGACCTAGGTATCTAACTTTATCTAGACAACTTTCCTGTTCAACAGACATTGTTATCAAATAAAAAAGTGCAAACAACAAAAGTGGAAAGCGTAAGTGGAATGAATCACCAGCCTGTTCAAATACACGCGATGTAATGTTACTAACAATAGGATTATACGGACAGACAGACTGACGGCATCTGTAGACTGTGACGCTATCTGTTACGATGACCCTATCTGTGTTATAGAAGAACTAAGTATAGCTGCTGATATTGCAATAGGTCATAACAATGCGTGTATCTATATCTATACACTAGCTTTTCCCGCGGCTTGGCCCGCGTGGATGTCGGAAAATATCCCACGAAGGATTGAAGGATTTCCTACTAGGAAATCCTTCAATCCTTGTCTACATTATAAATGGAACCTCTGTGCAAAATTTCTGCTTCCTAGAGCCAATGGTTTGAGCTGGGCGTTGATGAGTCAATCAGTCAGACAGGACTTTTCTTTTTTTGTATTAAAAAAGAAGTTAGGATAAAATAGTAACGAATAATTTTTGTTCGTTTGTATGTTCCGGATTGGTGCAAAAACGGCTGAGAAGATTCAGATAGTTTATAATCTCGATTAACACTTTTACTTTTAATCCCGGTAGTACGTTCCTGTGGGATGTACTTCAACATCCACGCGGGCGAAGCTGCGGGCAAAAGCTACATAATATAGACTTCTATATTATGTCGCAGATGGATTGTAGAATCAACTGTTTTACAAAACCACTAGTTGTTTTACATAACAGCGCCGTTATGTAATACAGCTGAACAATGTCAAGCTGGATTGTCATTGCGCTACGTTTTACAATACTGCTACCCACGTTGCGACGTATTGCAG
The DNA here is from genome assembly GCA_946251885.1 of Cosmia pyralina. Lineage (NCBI taxonomy): Eukaryota > Metazoa > Arthropoda > Insecta > Lepidoptera > Noctuidae > Cosmia > Cosmia pyralina. Next base: position 13,234,275 of record OX276342.1, on the reverse strand, counting down.
AATGGCTTATCTGCATTCACTATAAGTGTTTGGTATGGATTCTAATGCCGAATCTGTCGCAATAACTAAGCTAGGGCAAGGGTACCAATTATTGTTTTAGGTTAGGTTAGGTTTTCTGGTGCGCCGGTGATGGGGGGTACTCCCCGGAGGAGTGTCCGGTGACAGACAGCCGCGGCGGGTTCGCGGATGAGTGCTAAGGCTAACGCGTGCCCGTGTTACCGCCATAAGCGGCAGAGGAGGACACCGTGGAGTTTTAGTGGGTTAGAGTCCCACATAACTGCATTATCCTCCCCGTGGTAGCGCACAGAATGCATGAGCAATTCTCCACGAAAAAAAAAAGGTTAGATTAGGTTAGGTTAATATGAAAGTAGCGACTCGCCCATGCTTCGCACGGTTTTTACGATTTGACAAAACATCTGAATTTCTTTATTATGTATGTAATGTAAGCTTAATATTAATGTATCAAACACACATAACCTTCCGGAACAAGTTATCTGAATATGGTGAAAACCGCTTCAAATTCCGTTGTCTGTGTGACCACACAGACACGAAAAGTGACTTTAATTATTATATAATACTAGCTTTTGCCCGCGGCCCCCATGTCCTAATTCAGGTCATAGTCTACCCATGTGTCATATTTCACTCAAATCCGTGCAGCCGTTTTAGCGTGAAAGCGTACAAACAAACAAAGTCACTTATGCATTTATAATATTGGTTAAGGTCAGGATGCATAGTAGATGAGGCAGCCCTATAGTGGAACAATTACAGGCTGCTCCTTAAAATAGGAATATTCATATATTTTTGTTACAATAGCATCGCACAGACACACAGACGCTGATTGTGACAGTGTGACAGACGGCAAACGGGTCAGTGTGAAACACATTGTATAGGATGTATACTGTAAGATTATCTTTAACCTACTTTGTAAGCTAAAGGTGCGTTCTGATTAGTGGGATTGAGAATTAACTAGTGGAGATAAATTAAATGTATCTGAGAACCTTAAATAAAATCAATGATTCCTTTTTTTTTCGTTACCTGCTTGTTAAAAAAAAACCGGCTAAGCGCGTGTTGGACCACGCACAATGAAGGGTTTCGTATTTGAAAATAATTTATGCCAAAAACAAACTTAACATTGTATTTGAAAAATTAGTAATACCGAAAAAAAAAAAATTATGTGATAAAATTACAAATTAACAATTTTCCGACTTTTTCTTTTACTTGTGCTGTGAGACCTTGTTTCTTGCCAAATTTCATGATTCTAGGTCCTAGAATCATGAAATGTTATCCTAAACCTTAGGTTTTGATTTACTTGCGGGTATCAAAATATGTCGTATAAATGGCCGTATTTTTTTATTGCGTTGACTTAGAAGCTTGATTTTTTAGAACTGAAAGGGTCCGTAGATCTACGTATTTGATATTAATTTCAATTTGATTGACGGGTCCCTGAGAAAAAGGGTCTTGACAGACTGATAGACAGACAGACGGACAACGAAGTGATCCTATAAGGGTTCCGTTTTTTCGTTTTGAGTACGGAACCCTAAAAATAAAATGTGACCCTCACCTGTGTGTATTAGGATAACTAATTTTATAAATTGTATTTTGAAAAAATCCTAAGATTTATGGAAAATGAGACACATTTTCCGTAAAAATACGATTTAAAAATTAGGATCTTTGCAAAAATTAAAACGATTTTTCCAATTATCCTGCGACAAATGCACCGATTTCAGCTGTGGTTGTGCTGTTAAGTAAAGTAAAGTAAAATAAAGTAAAGTAAAGTAAAGTAGTTGTATAACTAAAGGCTAGTTACAATCACGACAACAATACAATTCACCTCCTAACAACATGCAAATGTAATAAATCATTCCTGACCGCTCGATCTCTTGAGATGCGCGTACGCATTCAATTGTGTCTCACGCGCATCTGTCATTCAGTACCACAGCTAAATATAGACTTAAATGTAGGCCAAACTGTATTGTTGCTAACTAGTTCGAGACTAGTCGAATTGGTTGGTTTTATTTTGGGAATAAGATGCAGTTTTATTGGGTATTCTGTTTTCGGTAATTGTCGGCAATGTGTGATGTAGTTGAGACGTTTTATTTTATTGATTGGGGTCATTAACTCTTGATGCGTCAACCTATCAGTCTGACAGTTAAATAAATGAAAATAGCAATGAAAAACTGTCATGTCTGTCTGGATTACCTAATTAATCTCGTAGAAGTATGAAAAATAAGCTGATCCCCGCGTTTTCGTTCATGAACCAACTTCAAAGCCCCAGTTCGGGGTTGGAGTTTGGAGTAGTCCTTTTCTTTTATTTCTTAGTGCACCTCTTTACATCTTCCAAAGAATCATCATCTGCCTAGCCTTATCCCAACTATGTTTGTGTCCGGTTCCAGTCAAGCTGGATGCTGCTGAATACCAGTATTTTCCATGGAGCGACTGCCTATCGAGCCTCCAGTTACCCAGTTACTGGGTATTAAGATAATCCTTGGTAAGACTGGTTGTCGGACTTTCTGGCTTCTGACGACCCGTAACGACTGTCAAAGATCCACGAATGACAGCCGGGACCAATGGCTTACCGTGCTTTCCGAGGCACGGAGGGGCTTGGTATGTAAAGATGGTCACCTATTCATGGACCAACCGCGGCAAGCGTAGCTTAACCTGATCGGTCGACCCGTGCGGGTGTTATTATTTAGCCACAAGCCCCGTAATACATAGGATTTGCTATAAATGTCGTATCTTTTGTAGGTACGACATACGTATACGTTTGACGCATATAGTTACAAAAGATAAAATTTAATTAATCAGTCAATTCAAATTGCATATAGCGCTACAAGTTTATTTTGGCGCGCGGCCAAAATCAGAACTAGGGCCGCCATCTTTCTTTTCAATACATTTCACTAAACAATTGCACAAATGCTTACCAACAGCGCCCCCTGACAACGTCTCATTCGAGCGACAAAAGATCCTTGTAGCAGCATAATTCCATCTTCCGTGATTTTAAGCTGTGTGTGGTCTATCAATGACCCACGAACGGAACTGTCACATAGCTTTGATTTGATGATCGCTTCCTTTTTTTAACCGCTTATCCCGCACCGCCAGCACCCAGGATTTCGGTATTTCCTCTGTCGCATTCCCCCAGGATCCGCCGGAAAATGACCATTCCATTCTAACACACAGGAGGGATCTTGTGACGACCTCCGGTAGACATGTGGGTTAGTCATCTGAGAATGACATTCCGAATTTATTGGTGCACATGCACAAGCCGTGTAATTGTTTGCTGTGAAAAAATGACGAACTTTCGTCCCCTATTTAACTCCTTTAGGGTGTGTATTTACAAAAATCCTTCCTTCGTCCTTTCGCTACCTAGGGTACTCTTTTGCAAAATTTCATTCTTCTAGACCCAGGGGTTTTGGTTGTGCGTTGTCTGCACCAATGCATGCGTGTAATCGAACGCCATCTCGTGGGAAGCAGTGTAGAACAGCTTGATTTTAGTTGCTGAAATAATTGACCTAACTTTGGGAATTACTATGTCATTTATTACAAAATCGAGCCTATTTATTTATTAGCCATTCTTACACTACCAAAAGGCCAATTCTCTTACTTAAAAACACCGGCCAAGTGCGAGTCGGACTCGCACACGAAGGGTTCCGTCGTACCACCGTGCAAATTTAACACTACATATAAAAAAAACCGGCCAAGTGCGTGTCGGACCACGCACAATGAAGGGTTCCGTAATTTATCTTAAGAACAAATTTAACATGTAGTTGAAAAACATGTTCTCCAATACATTCCAACTGTAAATGTAAGTTTGTACTCCCAATATTGATAGATTTACCATGTTATTTTAAGACCACAGACTTCTTATAGATTTTCCTGTAATTTACAGGTAAAGATCTATTTTCTGTATTTTTTTCAAAATTTTAGGCTCAGTAGTTTCGGAGATAAGGGGGGGGGGGAATGGTCAATTTTCGTCTATTTTCTTAAATATCTTTAAAACAATTTATTTTTTATTATTTTTTATTTATAATTTAAAAAAAATTATAAAAAAGAAACTATTTGAAACCCTCATAGTAAGCCCTTTCATTTGACGTGCCACATGGTGTAGTTTGCAAAACTTTTTTTTTAATTTTCTTATTTGCCGCCAAAAGTGACCTCTATATTCAAAATTCATTTATTTACTTTACCCGTCCGTATTTGGGTCACAGAAATTCATATGTGTACCAAATTTCAACTTAATCGGTCCATTAGATTCGGAGCAAATTGGCTGTGACAGACGGACAGACAGACAGACAGACACACGAGTGATCCTATAAGGGTTCCGTTTTTTCCTTTTGAGGTACGGAACCCTAAAAAAGTAATTAAAAAAACTAAAAACCCGACTGCGGTAAAAAACTGAAAAGCTAAAAACAAGCCCATTTTAAATTAAATAAAAGTTGGAAGCAGGCGGGACCCATTTAAGTTAGAAAATATAAAAATGGAATGGGTCCCGCCTGCTTCCAACTTTTATTTAATTTAAAACGGGCTTGTTTTTAGCTTTTCAGTTTTTTACCACAGTCGGGTTTGTTATTTTTTTAATTACTTTTTTTTATTTCCAGCTTTTTACTTTACAAATGTGAAAGATTTCGCAGACGATTTAGTTCTTGCAAGGAGTTTTGGTCGTGAGAGTAATTTTTTTGGATCAAGTGCACAAAAACAGCCAAGCCTTTTTTTTATGTGTTTTTAACGATTTGTCACTTTGAATTACTTTTAACCATATAAGTTGCATATGTTTTCGTAATCACCTTTTAAAACCCTTCATTTTGATATCCCACTCGATGGTATTAGAAGAAAAAAAAATTTCAAACTCCACAATATGGCACCCCAAATCCGCCATTTTACTTTGTTTTTGATTTTAATGTAGCTAGTGACACTCGCGCTACCAGGACAAATCTAAAGACGTATAATTTATCCAAATCCGTTCATTCGTTTAGGAGTTACGAGGGAACAAAGAAACGGGCATACACACATACATACATACATACAGGTCAAATACATAACTCTCCTTTTGGGCTTCGCCGCAGTCGGGTAAAAAAATTAGTTCAGTTTAAAAAAAACTCGTCTCTTGTATAGCGTTATAGCGACAATAGAAATACAGAATCTGTGAAAATTTCAACTGTTTACCTATTACGGTTCATTAGATACAGCCCGCTGAGGCGCTGACAGACAGACGGACAAACGGACGGACAGCATAGGCTAAGTAATACGGTTCCGTTTGGCACCCTTCTGGTACGTACCTAACCCTAAAAACGTGCAAAATCAAGTCGCAATCTCATCTCAACGACAATTAACAATGTAAAAAAATTAGGCAAATCAGAGGATATTTTGACAGATTTCTTAAAAATAAGCGAATATAGCCGCTCAAGAATTGGTACATGGGTTATTATTCTGTAACTATATCTTCGCTTCCGGAGAAGTTTTGGTGCAATTCAATATTTTCTCCTCGCTTTAAAACTGTAATTTTGTTTACACTCACACTAGACTTTTGGGAATTAATCATTGAGATCTACTCCATTTTGCATGTAACCCGCCCACTTTAAGGGCAGTGCTCTCAACGTTACTGCCCACTTTAACTGGCTACACTTTCATCCTTTCAACAAAAACCACGTTAAAAGCTGCTCAAAATCATTCGCAGAGGAAGCCACGAAGTATTCGCTGAGCACGTTATATCCATTCTCGCCTTCGGTTGTAATCGTCGGGTTTTGGCGCATGTTTACATTCTCGGCTATTGTCCGTCATCGCCCGGCCGTTCTGTAAACTAACCGATGTGTGAAGAGATATTTTGTTTTGTAAACATTGATCGTGGGCATTGTCGTTGCGAATCAATTGTGTGAATGTGAAAGTGGATTGAAAGAGTTTTAGAAAAATGCGTGAATATGATTTTTTTTTTTTTATTATTGCTGGTACTAGTAGAGTGACGTAACGGGCAGTGGCTAGCCAGAAAACTTTTTGGGCATCTTCATATTGTATTATTACATTCATCTGAATATTGTCATTTTCTGTATATTTTATCTATACCTTTAGAATTAACTTTATATTTTATTTATTTTTTAATTGCATTATTATTTGTTACATGCTGCACCGGTCGACGTCATCGCGTCAACGCCGGCTATCGCTGAAAACCAGCGCTGGGGCTCCGTTTCGCATGGGGTCGCGGCATTATGCTGAGCGGTAGCCGTTTTGCGTAGATGTGACGCATATTTTCCCCTAAACTTGCTTTTTACATTCTTATTTTATTTTGTTGTCCTTTGCGTCATGTTTACCGCAAATAAACGTATTTTCTTTCTTTCTTTCTTTCAAAACTAAGCTCATAAATGTGAAAATATTATAAGAAGATTTTAAAACTTTGCAGATGTGATTGGCTTGTGCCGATGGCGAAGTATATAGGGATGATGCCTGGGTAAAAAAAAAAAAAAAAAAAAAAAAAATATTTAGTCCGTCAGTCAGATAATAAAAAAATATTAGACACGTATTTTTTGCTTTATCATATTAATAGAAAATTACTTATATAACACGCATTAAAGTTGGGAGTGGGGGCTCGCTACGTCACTTGTACGTATAAAATCTAGCTACACGTGACGTCACGCGTTTTTTTAACTCAATGTATCGCCGTAATCTTTTGATTTTGTAAAAAAAGAAAAAATACGTGTCCAATATTTTCTAATAATCTACATGACAGACAAAAGAAAAATTTTTAGTCATCATCCATATTATAAGAATAAGATATTCATTGTGCTTTCGATTTATATGTAGTTTTAACTCGTTAACTTTGAGCGTTCATCTAACATTCCCAATTTTGTAAATAAAATAAAACAATGTAGAACTTTTCTGCATAAAGGTAAGAAATTCTTTTTTAAACAAATGTTCTATGCTGCATTTACTAGGCGCGGTGCTAGTAAAATAATATAGGTATATAGATCTATTCACTAATTAACACGACGCTTTAGCGAGTCGAAGCTTGCGCAGCCAAAACAACTGGCTACTGTCAAGTGCCAGTCAGGGCTGCTCCACGGAGAGGACAAACAAACAAAGTAACAAAATGTTAAATAATAACCATAGTATTGAAAACCACACTAGGTGTTTAATATATACTTACATAATTATTTAATTACAAAATTATTAAATAGGTTCTTATTTTTTTCCTTGCTTAAACTCAAAGCATTTATTTCAATTAGGTAAACCAGTTGCAGGCAATTTTGAACTGTCAAAGAGTCAGTCAGTTAAGTCAGAAAGTTGAAGCTAGTTGCCCAATTCCAAAACGTAAATCTCTTTAAAGAAGAACGGGCAAGAAACTCCACGGACACTCGTTTTAAATCAAGATACTCGTATAACAGAATCCTGGGTACATTATTCTTGTTGCTTCCATGTGAGAACAATGTAAAAAATTATATTTAAAAACAATTCAAAATACAAGATTAAAAATAAGCCCTGGCAGTTAATAGATGACCAGTCTCAACTGACGGCGCCCGTTCACGTACATGACTTTGAAACACTTAATATATTCCAAATTTTTATTGAGAAGAAAATAATTTGAATGATTGCATCAGGCCACCATTGGACTAATGCCTCACCGATATCAAGTACGCTATTTAGGTAACTCCATCCTCGCTACTCATCCATTCCATCACTGAATTTACCTCCTTCCTAGCCATATCGTCTTTCACAAAATCCATCCATCTTTTATTTGATCTGCATCTTTGTTATAGCCATCTGCATCCATAATTAACACTTCTTGTCACATGCTCCTTATCCCTCCGCATCACATGTCCATACCACGACAATCGGTTACAACTCAGCTTTTCCGTCACGGCACAATCGGCCTATAACGTTCCTACTGCTGGGACACAGCAGGCCTCCTTATTGTGAGCGGGACTGAACCATCACGCGTCCAGTGCGGGTTGGTGCATGTCACATTCTTCGAATTTTTGGTTCTTCGTCACAGGCACGCTGTAAGCTGCCTACAAAAAAATACTCCCACGTATTTAGGGCAGCCCTTGCGCAGGTGCATACAAGCTCGCGCGTACTTGCTAATTAGGTGGCACCGTTACTGTACCCGCGAATTACTTGTAGGAAGCACAATACACACCTTTACCGACCCGCCGAGCGTTTAGCACCTTATGCAACGTTTGTTTGTTTGTTTGTCTGTTTGCCACTGTCTACTTTCGACGAATAAATAATGTAACGGGTTTCTTGCGTTTTTTTTAAAAGTTGCCTAGGAGTATTTTTTGTTGTTGGGTTTATAAGACTTGACAAATGAGACAAAAATATTATTAATTTGAAATATTTTGGAGCTACTGAAATACGAATCCACGAGCCAATGCTCGTTACGGAGTTTATTTATGTAGTGATACAAGTTTTAAAACTATTTCATGTAAAGATTGACAAGAAATAGAGAGAGTTTTGTAGAGATTTTTCTGGGGCTGGAAGGCTGTCTTGAAAACTCAAACCTTAGATGCTTATTTTCCAACAGGGATAGTGACAAAAACTTTTTTGTACGTTAGGTAGTTTATTAAAAAATATTTGCCACGTCTTTATTTTTTGTTGACATCTTTGTTTATTTGAATTGCATTGACATTTTATTTTATTTTATTCTCTGACCCTTTTCAATTTGTATTCGTCCATTCATTTATTTTATTCCGATGTGTTATGGGGCAGTATTGTGAAATTTTATTTTAACATGTAACAGTTATGGGTTTTTGCCTGAATTAATTTTTTTTTTTTTTTTTTTTTTTATTTTTTTTTTTTTTACGTAATTAAAATATTACGGCGGTACATTGAGTTAAAATGTGGCATGACGTCATGTCCTGCTAGATTTTATACTGAATTGTGACGAAGACAGCCCCCACTCCCCAACTTTAATGCGTTTTATCTAAGTAATTTTTTATTAATATGATAAAGCACGAAATACGTGTCTAATATTTTTTTATTATCTGACTGACGGACTAAATAGTTTTTTTTTTTTTTTTTTTTTTTTTACCCAGGCATAATCCCTATTCATCGAGAAAAACCAACAAGAAACTCAACCCCATTTGGACATGAAGCTAATAGATTATAAGAAAGAACATTATACTGCACTTTTGAAACGTCTACGTACAATATGAAATACTGCACCATCTTACAAAGATGCATAATAATGCAAATGGTTCCACAATAGAGAAGCAGATTCGTGATCTCACTATGACATCAGTTTTGTAATGATAGATGTTTCTGCTCATTAACCTAATTTGCAATCCAATGCAAATGTATTTATGTAACTGCAACTACAATTATGAATTTATGACAGTTCTCCTTTAATTGTTTTAATATTTGAAGTGAAAACTTCTTAAGGCACGGGCGATTTTTGGTAATGGGGGAAGCCTTACGAGTTCGCGTCACCGCGACGCCTCGGCACCACGACATGCATAGTTTTACGTTTAAGGCGCGGTAAGACGCAAATCTTCAAGGTTAAGTAGTAAACGTAAAGGTAGTAAAGGTATACAAATTCCTACGGTTGAAAATGGCGATGCGTTTGATTTTAGTTGATCTCGCAGTATTAATTTAATTTTTTTTAAATATACACCAATAAGCCCTTCATACCTTTTTAACCGACTTCAAAAAGGAGGAGGTTCTCAATTCGCCGGAACCTTGTATGTTCCCCAATTACTCGAAGATGGCTAGACCGATTTGGATTTTTTTTATTTTATTCGAGAGGGTATACATCACAGTTAGTCACTAAAATTGATTAACTTTGCTTTGGTAGTTTTTGAGTTAGCTTCAATAATACGTATTTTTTCCCCACTTTTATATGGATGATGTTCTAGTTTGTTTTGCAGGTAGTGGTATTAGGATTTGTGTGGGGTAGGTACCACAACTAAAAAGTGAAAAATAAAAACTCTTTTACAAAAGAATACAACCGACTTCCAAAAACAACACTACAAAGTGAAAAATAACTTTAATTTTGGAAGTCGGTGTCTAGTTAAATGTATTTTCGTTTTTGCCACCGACTTCCAAAATTAAAGTTATTTTTTTGTAAAAAAGTTTTTTGCGATTTTTGTTTTCAAGGTGCTAGATCATTTCTATAAAATATCTTTATAAAAGTCTTTTTTTTATACACTTCATTATATACTGTATTTTTTTGGGCTTGTAATAATATTAGCAATACGGCTAACTGTGCGACGAAAAAGTGGACGCTTTACGGTGTGCCGCAGGGCAGCGCCTTAACACTTCTGTCGGCAGCCCCCCGAGACTGACAATTTTTTTTTTATTTAATTGCGTGTCCAAGATCTGGTAATTAATTCTTTCAAGAAATACTATTATTATAATAATACCAGCCTATTACTGCCCCACTGCAGGGCAAAGTCCTCTTCTCATAAAGAGAATGCTCGTAGCATTGATCATCACGCTTGCTCAAGACGGGTTGGCGAATTCTGACTTACTTCTGGACACATCTATTGGCCCACCTTAGAGTTTAGGTTTCGATGGCCCCTATCGAAATATGATTGCTAGATTGAACAAAAACTGTTGATGCAGTTTTAAACCTGATACATTTTACCATCTTTTTCGATCGTATTGTTTTAAATTTGAATTCAGAATACCATACGACATGGAGCTACGCCTAACAAGTCGGATATGCGCCTTGTTAAAGGCAATTGATTTTTGAATAAAAAACATGTTTTATCAAATAAAGGTTTAATTTAATAACGCGTGTTGCCTCCATAGGCATCTACCACAGCTCTCATACGATTAGGCATAGAGTTTATCAACCGCTCTATGAAATTTTGAGGGATCATCTCCCATTCCTCTTCTATGGCAGTTTTCAACTCCTGCATCGTCTGGGCAACTGGCTGACGAGCCCTAACACGTCTTTTTAGCTCGTCCCACATGTGCTCAATGGGGTTCATGTCTGGGCTTCTGGCTGGCCAGTCCATAACTGTGATGTTCACATCCCGAAGATATTCCCTGACGATGCCGGCCGCATGGGCTCTTGCATTATCATGCATAAAAAGGAAATTTGGGCCCACATAGTCCGCGTATGGTATCACGTGAGGTTCTAAGCACTCACGAATGTACCTTTCAGCATTTAATGTTGGCAGCCGTGGTCCTGTAACAACCTCAAGTTGAGTTTTGCCGCTCGCGGATATACCGCCCCAGACAGTCCATGAGCCACCGCCATAAGCAACCCTCTCTTCAAAGCAGCATTGTGCGAAACGCTCTCCCTTACGTCGGTAGACCTTCTTCCTTCCATCATTGCCATGTAACACAATTTTAGACTCATCAGAAAAGAGTACACGGCTCCAATCTTGCTGTATCCAATTTAAATGACTGCGTGCGAAATGAAGGCGCGCTGTTCGGTGGGCTCGCGTTAGTTTGGGGCCATTAGCTGGCTTGTGTGGTACCATATCGCGTTCTTTTAACCTTCTCCGAACAGTTCGAGCGCTCACAGATACTCCGTGGAAGTCGCGAAGTTGGTTTTGTATCTCAATGGAGGTAAGGTGACGATTTCTCAAGCTGGTCGTCACGATGAATCGATCCTGCCTTTCAGTTGTGACCCGAGATCGTGGCCTTCCTTGGCGACGAACAAAGCCGCCAGTCTCTAGGTACCTCCGATAAACATTTCGGACCGCAGATCGACTTAAATTATGTTGAGCACTCACGTTTCTTTGGCTGTGTCCGGCCTGAATAAGTGCCACAGCTTGGGCGGCGACTTCAGGTGAAGTATCCATAGATTATTGATAGAACCTCACCTTAATGTTAAGAATAAGTAATGTTTGTTGCAAAACCAAAGATATCAATCACTTTTTCAAGAATTAAATCCAAGTAAACCAATAAAACCAAGTTTTCTTAGTATTCGATTGTTTGATATCAACAAACAGGCTCCAAATTGTCTTTTGTTTCTTTAAATTCTTTGTTCGAAATTCAAAAAAAGACTATTGAATGAAATTGTGAATGTGCCAGGTTCAAAACTGCATAAAAACTTTTTGCTCGACCTAATATAAAATTTTAGCTAGGACCAAACGAAACTGAAAATACAAGGTGGGCCAAAAGATGTGTCCAGAAGTGTATATTTACTATTAATAAATAAATAAAAAAGTCCAAGTTTCCTCACGAGGTTTTCCTTCACAGATGGTCTGTAATGAAAAAGTCACATTAGTATTTGCCCTGATTTGAACCCACAACCTCGGACATGAGAGAATTGAGAGGTGAGGCCTTAATCTATTGGTTAAGGCATGGCCCTTTGGCCATCACGACAAAAGAGAGACTACACATAGGTAATTTAGCATAACATCAGCCTTGTTCCCCTGAAGAGTTAGGCAGAGGTGAGTACCCACACACACACACACCCACACCCACACACACCCACACCCACACCCACACACACCCCACCCACACACACCCACACACACCCACACCCACACACACCCACACCCACACACACACACACACACACACCCACCCACACATCCACATTTCGCCAGTTATATTTAAGTCCCATGTAGTAGGGGGCGAACCTAGAAAGACTATTGCTATATAAAAAATACTGATATCTGCGTATTTTTGTATTATGTCGCGAAGGCATTTATAAAATAATAACTCTTTATTGCAACAGCAATTAATCTCGTCTGCTCGACGTCCGTATGTCGCTGCAGGGATCCAGCAGAATATCGGCGTCAGGTATATTGTCTGACACATGCTGAGCTGGACTCCCATTTGGTGCAACCTTGAGACGCACACCGCACTGTGTAAATTCGATGTCAATTTGTTTTAAAGTACTTACGTCAGTGTCAATTTTTTTTTCTTTTTATTTTTTGTATATCATGTACGTTTTTCTTTTCTTTTTTTGTTTTTTGTTTTCATTATTGGCATCTTGTTTTTATATTGATTTAATTAATTGTAGGTACTTTTGTGTGTTGTGCTATATCTTTTGCACCAAATAAATGTTTTATCTATCTATCTATTTAACTAACCGCTCCCGCCACAATCCGCACGCTTCTGCCGGGAACGCCTCTCGTTCCCGCTCGGCCAATAAGAGCGAATCGAAACTTCTAGAACATTCTAGAAGCTTCCCTAAAAACAGATGACGCGCAGCCTTATTGTTGACATTTTTAGCTGTCTGTCATCCGTCAACTAGGCTGTGCTGTGCACATCTTTGGATAGTATTTTTATAAAACTTTATCTTCTGTTATTAAAGCATTTATCTCAGATAATGTGTTTATGTTAAAGTATATATTTAAGTATGTAAAAGTTATTAGTTAACAAAATAATGACATGTGCTAACTATTCAAACTATTCTTGTCAAAATAAAAACGAATCCGTTTACAAAATCGCGGTGAACTATTTAAAGAATTTGCTGTTAGCACTAGACAATTTCGAGATCGTATGCTAAACAAATTAGAATGCACCGCGCAATGTTACTGCGGTCGATTTCAAAATACTTTACTGCAATGCAAACTAACGATTCCGATACTATATTCTTGCACATTTACCTATTTTCTATGAGGTCGATGGAATCTTAGACATAAACTAGTTTTAGAATTTACGATTTTCTACTGAAATTTGCAACTATAAACTGATTATTCCCCGAAAACTAAAATCTTTAAGACATTATTAAAACTGTTTCCGTCGCAACTCTATACCATAACAGAGATAGAGATACCATGAGGTCCAGCGGTGACTCAAAAATTTCGTATAAATTTATTTTTCTGTTAAAAAGACTTGAATTTTTAAAAGATAAGATACGATCCTGTTTCCCGGATAAGTCCTGTTAGGTAAAATTTTGACTGACCAATTTTTTTCTTTTTCCGCAGACTACCTCAATGAACCAAAGAAAAATGTTCAGAGTCCCCAGAAATCACAATGTGGTGAGACGCCTCGACTTTGGAGGAGAGAAAGATGATCAGGCAAAGATAGACAACTTTGCCAACAGAATGAAAGAATTGGAAGAGAGAGACAGACAAGTGATGACAGCAAAATATAATTTCGACTTTAAAAACGAGGTCCCACTCAAAGGAAATTGGGAATGGATGAAAAGAAGTGGAGGCGAATGGGTCGTCATGGATGTTAAGGAAAATTGTGTCGTGAATGACAATGAAAGGACGCCAATGCATTCAAGAGACGCCGCCGAGCGTGCACCACCTACAAGAAGACGGAAGTTGCCAAGGGATGACAGAGGAATTTCTAACAATCACGTCAAGAAGAGGTTAACGTTGGAGTAACTTCTTACCGTTAACTCTGACGATTGGATCCCTGCGTACTGTCATCTATTCCGCTGCATTAGAACAACGCAACAAGACAACTGACTGCAACTAACAGATGACGACACAATCAATGTTTACCGCGAGATCTGTCCTAAACTAACAACCGTGGGGCTGGTAGCCTACCGTACACAAGATCCATTTGGTCGGAGTCCCCGCCTTTGCAATGGAGGAAATTGACAACTGGTTCCTCCGCCTATAAACCTTCACTATCATCATCATCGTCCCCATCGTTTTTTATGTTACAGTGAAAACCTGCTTTATGAAAAGGCATTTTTTTCTTTAGTAATTCTCGTTTTGACTGATCGCTGTAATTATTCAAAGATATCCTATAGACGGTGCCCAACAGAGGTGGTATAGTTTTTCAAAGATTCATCAAGCTGTAAATTCTAATATGGATGATGCCTGAATAAAAAAAATAGAAACTTTATTTACTTAGTCCGTCAGTCAGATAATAAAAAAATATTAGACTCGTATTTTTTGGTTTGTGATATTAATAAAAAAATACTTAGATAACACTCATTGAAGTTTGAACGTGGGGGCTCGCTACGTCACAACTACACTTCTGGACACATCTTTTGGCCCACCTTGTATTTTCAGTTTCGTTTGGTCCTAGCTAAAATTTTATATTAGGTCGAGCAAAAAGTTTTTATGCAGTTTTGAACCTGGCACATTCACAATTTCATTCAATAGTCTTTTTTTGAATTTCGAACACAGAATTTAAAGAAACAAAAGACAATTTGGAGCCTGTTTGTTGATATCAAACAATCGAATACTAAGAAAACTTGGTTTTATTGGTTTACTTGGATTTAATTCTTGAAAAAGTGATTGATATCTTTGGTTTTGCAACAAACATTACTTATTCTTAACATTAAGGTGAGGTTCTATCAATAATCTATGGATACTTCACCTGAAGTCGCCGCCCAAGCTGTGGCACTTATTCAAGCCGGACACAGCCAAAGAAACGTGAGTGCTCAACTTAATTTAAGTCGATCTGCGGTTCGAAATGTTTATCGGAGGTACCTAGAGACTGGCGGCTTTGTTCGTCGCCAAGGAAGGCCACGATCTCGGGTCACAACTGAAAGACAGGATCGATTCATCGTGACGACCAGCTTGAGAAATCGTCACCTTACCTCCATTGAGATACAAAACCAACTTCGCGACTTCCACGGAGTATCTGTGAGCGCTCGAACTGTTCGGAGAAGGTTAAAAGAACGCGATATGGTACCACACAAGCCAGCTAATGGCCCCAAACTAACGCGAGCCCACCGAACAGCGCGCCTTTATTTCGCACGCAGTCATTTAAATTGGACAAAGCAAGATTGGAGCCGTGTACTCTTTTCTGATGTGTCTAAAATTGTGTTACATGGCAATGATGGAAGGAAGAAGGTCTACCGACGTAAGGGAGAGCGTTTCGCACAATGCTGCTTTGATGAGAGGGTTGCTTATGGCGGTGGCTCATGGACTGTCTGGGGCGGTATATCCGCGAGCGGCAAAACTCAACTTGAGGTTGTTACAGGACCACGGCTGCCAACATTAAATGCTGAAAGGTACATTCCTGAGTGCTTAGAACCTCACGTGATACTGCGTGATACCATACGCGGACTATGTGGGCCCCAATTTCCTTTTTATGCATGATAATGCAAGAGCCCATGCGGCCGGCATCGTCAGGGAATATCTTCGGGATGTCAACATCACAGTTATGGACTGGCCAGCCAGAAGCCCAGACATGAACCCTATTGAGCACATGTGGGACGAGCTAAAAAGACGTGTTAGGGCTCGTCAGCAAGTTGCCCAGACGATGCAGGAGTTGAAAACTGCCATAGAAGAGGAATGGGAGATGATCCCTCAAAATTTCATAGAGCGGTTGATAAACTCTATGCCTAATCGTATGAGAGCTGTGGTAGATGCCCATGGAGGCAACACGCGTTATTAAATTAAACCTTTATTTGATAAAACATGTTTTTTATTCAAAAATCAATTGCCTTTAACAAGGCGCATATCCGACTTGTTAGGCGTAGCTCCATGTCGTATGGTATTCTGAATTCAAATTTAAAACAATACGATCGAAAAAGATGGTAAAATGTATCAGGTTTAAAACTGCATCAACAGTTTTTGTTCAATCTAGCAATCATATTTCGGTAGGGGCCATCGAAACCTAAACTCTAAGGTGGGCCAATAGATGTGTCCAGAAGTGTATTACAAACTACGTATAAAATCTAGCAAGGATTGACGTCATGTCACATTTTAACTCAATATATCGCCGTAATCTTTTGATTAAGTAAAAAAAAATACGTGTTCAATATTTTTTAATAATCTACATAACGGGGAAAAAGAAATTTTGTCATCATTCCTATTACGACTTTAGTGAAGGCGTTCAGTAGGAACGGATTGAAAATAGGAAAAATGCGTATTTTGGCTCTCCTTTCGGCATTGCATGCGTCACTTTTTAAAGTTTTGATTGCTTTTTACAAAAACTAGTCTGATTTAAAGAACTGTTTAAATCTTGCCGCGGCTATGTGCAACTAGGATTAAAGGTACGAAATTATGAAGTATGAATATTTTGGGTTTCGTCTTGTGTATTCTTTTATTTAACTGCCAAGAAGATGGTACCAATCGTCAATGAATCAATTAACTCAGCCTATAGCAGTCCACTGCTAGACATAAGCCTGTCTATTCAGACTGTCCCAGCTACCTTTTTAAGGTCGTCGGTCTATCTAGTTGGGCGTCCCGCACTAAGCTTGCCGATACGTGGTCTCCACTCCAGGACTCGTCTGCTCCCATGGCCACCGGTCCTTCGACAATCATGGCCAGCTCATTGCCACTTCAGCTTGCTTACTCCGCAAGCTATGTCTGGAACTCCGGTTCTTTCCGGAAAATTTAATTCCTGATTTTCTCCTTCAAAGAGACCGAGCATAGCCCGCTCCTTTACGCGCTGATCACCTTTACTTTGTTTAGATTTAGAAGCCTGTACAGTGTACCTATGTATTTTATAGCGCGCTTTTGACGCGTTCAAAGCGGCCACGTCATCACCACAAGTCCTATAGAAAGCATTGTTTCTGTATCTTAATATTTTTGGCAGTAAGTTTTTAAAAAGATTTACAATTAGAGATCTACATTCTGAACGGGCAACTAGAGCTCCAAATTTCCGATTAACTGATCGACTCCTTGACGATTCAAAAGTGCCTGTAAATGGTTTAATTAAACGCTTTGACTTTTAAAATCCTCATTATTTTCTGTCTTCCCAGCTGCATCATATCAGCCTATAATGTTCCCACTGCTGGGACACATGTGTCCTCTCTGTGAGAGGGAACGGTCCGTAATCCACCACGCGGGTCCAGTGCGGTTTGCTGAACTACATATGAGTACGAGTGCATTATTACAGTTTATTCTATTCCTGTTTCCCCATCTTGAACCGTGAATCTTATGCTGAAACCCAAAATTTCGCTTTTTGTACCATAATACGCTTATAAAGTGCCACAATTAGGCTATTATAGTAAGTTTTAGATTTATTTTTGAGTACCTATTTTAAATACTTTAATTTTATTATATCGGCTCACCCTATCTGTTAAATACTGTTTAAGATTTATTTATATTTTGTTAATTTTATTTGTAAATATTGGAATTTTATAATTACCACTACTAACATCACAGAATTTTACGATCATGTCCACGTTTTTTTGTAATTCTTGGAGATAAAATTTAACGTATTTTAAGACTTTCTTTACTTACATTAAGTCTATTCGACGACGTTAGGCGTTGTCCTAATATAGCGCGATTTCGCGACCAACGCGCAATTATTACGCTCGTGTGTTATTTTAAGTAGTAGGTACACCTATTGTGCGCTATTATAATAATTTATTTCTAACGTGACGATATTATCGTGGATGTCCACGTCTATAAAATGTATGGACATATTATAACATTGTCATCATCATCATCATCTTCATCTATCCTAGCCTTTTCCTAACTATGCTGGGGTTGGTTTCCAGTCTAATTGGATGCAGCTGAATACCAGTATTTTACATTATTTTACATGGAGCGACTGCCTATCTGACGTCCACAACCCAGTTACTGGGTAACAGGATGCCCCTTGGTGAGACTGGTTGCCAAACTTTCGGGCTTTTGACGACCTGTAACAACTGAGTGACTGATGATATAACCTAACACTGCATTGTTTGCTTAAAAGGAAGCTCCAAACACTAAACCCTTTTTTGTAAACAGAAGCATAAATAAGCTTTTTTTTATCGTGTTGCCGTGGACGTCCACGATAAATCGTCACGTTAGAAATTATAAAAACGCACATTCGATACGCACATGTTTGCTCATGCGACGAGTTTGTACGAACACTGTTCGCGCGAACTTGCGATGCTCGCGTAATCGTGTTCTAATAGGACATTATACTACGCCGTCGACAAGAATAATGTTTTCTTTTAGTTTTTAAAAAGTTTTTTTTTTGTAATGGACGAATGTGATCACCGATGATTTTAAAATGATGTAAGCGTACCTACTTTTATTCAAAAAGTGATACTTATTTAGATGTTGCGCGAATGTATTTCGACTAAAACTTTCTTTTGACTGAATTTGGGCAGAAAACGTGCCTATAAAAAAGATATTTGATGTGATAATGATAATCTCGACTTTTGATATCTGGATCTCTATTTTGTATGATATCGGTTTGAAATATATTCGCTCAACCGTAGCGTAAACTAACTCGTAGTGTACTAGTGGAATAAAAAGCGTAGATAAAATTGTATCACAAATTCAGAAATTAATACTCTCTGTAATTTCAATCTTGATCTCGGAATTTAATGCATATTTATTTATTGTACACCAGAAACTATACATGCATGCATATGTCACCGGATAATTATGAACTTGTATTAATTGATAATTGTAAACTACCGATAAATTGTGAATTGTGCTTACAATATAACGTGTTAATTTTAGACAGTTTAAAATCTATCCATGTCAAACCATCAAATAAACTGGCATCATACTTGAATGTCATTAGCCCCGCGCTGTTGTCTTTGACTGGCATCTGTCATTCGCTGTCGTTCGTTGTCGCCGAATGTAAACAAACAGATAAGTCTTTGTGGTTTTCAATAGTTTTCGTGTTGAAAATAACTAAAAGTAATACTACTATAATAGTGAACTACAATTAACCAAATAAAAGTGAAGTTTCAGTGGATAAATAACTGTAATTTTCGTTTTAATCATTTTTTATTTTGTGAAGTTATAAGTATCCAATTTACTACCATGTCGGATATTGAAAATGGTCTTCTACAAAACGCTGAAATAACAATTATTGTTGATAAAGAACAATTTACCATGGAAAAATTACCAGTAAAAAGTTGGAATTCACAAGTGAAAGAATTTAAAGTGTAATCAATTTGTTAAAAAACTTAACTTTATTACAGCAAAATTTTTGGGAAGGTGACGAACAAATAAACAATACCATCACACAATATAAAAGATAGTGAACCCTGTCGGTAAGTGCAGCGTACGTTCACAATTTGATGGTTTGACATGGATACATTATAAACTATCGAAAATTAATAAATACGTTCTAATGTAAGCGTTCTAATGTACAGTCACAATTTATCAACAGTTTACAATTTCACGAGTTACATTATAAACTATCGAAAATTAATAAATACGTTCTAATGAACCCTGTCGGTAAGTGCAGCGTACGTTCACAATTTGACGGTTTGACATGGATACATTATAAACTATCGAAAATTAATAAATACGTTCTAATGTAAGCGTTCTAATGTACAGTCACAATTTAACAACAGTTTACAATTTCACGAGTTACATTATAAACTATCGAAGTTCATAATTATATGGTGACACATACATTATGCTAAAACGATGTAATGCTTTGTGTGAAAGCGAAAGTGGTTGTCTGTCGCTGTCATCAATGCGCGATTATATCGCGACTTTGATCACTTCGATCGCGTTCGCATAAGGTCCTGAGTGCGATTTCCAGGTCGGGCAAAGTGTTATTAAGTTTTTTCATCACGGATTTCTCAGTAGCAGCCTGGAGTCTGGATTTGTACCCAGTTGATGGCAATAGGCTCGCCTCCTATTACATGGGACAAACATAACTGGCGAAATGAAAGTGGGTGCACCTGCTATGGGTAAACCTCTGCTTAAGAGAAATAAGGCGTGATGTTATGTTTACGTTATGACTGCGTTCGTTTCAAAGTGACAATTTCGGAGCGATTTTGGACGCGTTCGGCTATAAAGTTTCGTATCGATCAGAAGTATTATTTCTTGAACCCATGAAATAAATCAATGAAAATATACCTAATCGTTACGCGTTATTTTTATTATAGAAGAAACCTAATTATTACATAAATCTATGAAAAATTTGAATTAGGAACCGTCATACCTGAAATTATATCTACGAACGAATGGTGATCATAGAAAACATATCATTTGGCAAAATATAACTTGGTTTTTGTAACTATTGGAATGGACGCTCTTATTCTAAGCAAATTAGTTACAGTGCGTAATGAAAAGAAAATGAAATATACCATGAATTAAAAGATAATTTAAAAAAAAAAAACTACCTTACTAACAACTACAAAGAGGCACTTTTTTTTTATTTTAAAAGATTTACTGAAATATACTGGAATCGTAATTTCTGTATTAATATGTATTAACATTACTTTGACTGGCTATTATCGTTAGTTTTTCTACTTTCCTCGATAACCGAGTTAAAATAACTACATACCTCTAAATAATAAATAATGATGAAAAAAATATTTTAGGGTCTATTTTCACTAGACCACCGATACCGATACCGATACCAATTTGAAAACGTAACGGTCGGTGAAGCTACGGTTTCCTAGAAGAGCGGAGAGCTCGTCAAATTATAACGGCCGTCATGAAATTTGGGCATTTTCACCAGTATTTGATATGAAGGTGTCAAAAAAATCTCTGTATTTGGACAGCCGTTATTGTGTGATGGTTCACGGCTTGCTTAAGAAACCAAAGCTTTAGGGTGCATTTCCACTGACGCGGAGCTGGGCGGAGCGGACCGGAGACGTACAGGAACCGTCCAATCACAGACGAGACAAGGAACACGATGAGGATTTCAACCATTATGATTGGTCGATTCCTGCACATCTCCGCTCCGCTCTGCCCAGCTCTACGTCAGTGGAAACGCACCCTTGGGGTACTATAGTGACAATTGACATTTAATTAAATATTTGAAAGAAAAGGGAAACGTTTAAATAGTAAGCTGACATTATTATTTAATTCTAATTGTTTTATGGTGGGTACTTAACTGTGTAGCATGTGATGTAACCTGTCTTTTTATCGGCAACACAATACGATGGGTGAAAAGTTTCTAAAAAAAAAAACATCGAATCAAACAGCAAAAAAAAAGGTGTATGAACACACGATAGAAGCACAGACTATACATCATAATATAATCGTCCGACGAGAGCCCGAGCTGCTTACGTAGTTCGCCGAACTTCGTATGCAGCTCGGGCTTCGTCAGACGACTGTATGATGTCTGTGCTAGAAGTGAAAACTGATGACTGGCGCCGAATATACGCGATTCAGCGCCGACTATACACGTTTCAGCGCCGAGGATACGCGATTCGGCGCCGAGTATACGCGAATCAAGACATATACGCGATATGTCACCGACCGACTGGAGCCGATTATACCCGATTCACAGTAACCGACCTGAGCGTGCTGGTTCAGTTTCATTCAATGTTCAGAAAGAGCGCATTTTTCTTCAAAATAACAGCAACAGAGATTTCAAGTCTACTTTCTAATGGTAATATCCTAAGATGTATTTACATTAGGTACACGAAACGTTACGTTGCACGTTGCACTCGTCTGTACCCACCCTTACATGTAAACTTATCAAACAGCTATATTCCAAAGTCCACGTAGGAATGCCTAGCTTCACATAGTGACTACTAGAAACACCTAGATACTTATGTACTTATTTTTAGATTAATCTTTATATAAATAACTTTTCGAAATTTTGTACATAGCCATTGTGATAAGTAATATTTATAATTTCTACGTATTTATTAAATTATTGTAATCAATTGTTGTAATTAAATCAATTTCTGGTATATTGACATTTATTTTGTTTTTATTTTGAACCTTCAAATTACTGCCACTGCACACTGCTGAGCAGAAGTCTTGGGTTCGACTCCCAGGTAGGACAGTGTTAATGGGTTTGTCTATCTGAAATTTCTCAGTAGCAGCCCGGAATCTGGATTTTTGCCCGGCTGATGGGTCGCCTCCTATTTCATAGGACTACTATATAGGTCTCTGCTTAACTCTTCGGGGATTACAGGCGTCATGTTATGATAAGTATGATTGTTTATAAACGAGAAGGTCCGTTATCTATGGATCTAAAACTCTGTAATCTGTACGAACAAGCTACATTACCAATAGATTCCTTATTGTAACCTCCAAATCATTGGGAGATCGGAGTTATAGGGTGACCAGGTTTGTATGAAAAATCTTAACGTGCGATTCGATTGCCTTGAAACGGCTTAGTAGGCGTTTCGTCCATTTTTCGTTCTGACTATACAAAGCTTAAAAAAAGTATAGTCCGAAACACCACTCAAAAATATTAATAATTTTAATAACATTTCTGTTTCGACCGGATCGGACGAAACTCAGCGGCCGAAACGCCTACTAAGCCCTTGAAACTAGGCCCGAATACTAAGCAAAATACATAATAAAGTTCATTCATTGACAACATGAAGAATGTTGAAGAATAGTCCAACCGAAACTTTATTCAACAGTGCATATTCCAAATGGTCGATTGTGATAAAACCTAATTAACTTATGGGTTATACGAGTATCTAGGAGGCTACTTTTAGTCAATAGACTCAGCCTTTTACTACTGCTGTAAGAGGTTTCATTTTATCATGGTTTTAAATTACCTTACCTCATTGCATTGAACAGAAAAGATAATAAAATGCATTTCTGGCTATCCGTTAAACTCCGATAACGTGGTATAGGTATCGGTGGAACATAAATTATTTACGATCAAATTGTATCACCCGCATATTACAAGGATTCGTAAATACTGGAATAGAATAAAATTATTGTAGGTAAGAATTTATTTGACAAATTGTCGTCAGGTATTTTAGAATGGCAAAGTTGAGCCCAAATTGAGCAAATCTAGTTTAAGTAAGAATGCAGATGAATGAGATTATTTATTGCTGGCTTAGGTATTTATTAACAATATTTGGTATTTAATTCAGATTCGGTGTAGGCTTGTGATTTGTTGGTTAGTTTATAAGGTGAAATAAGGTCCGGTTATGTAAGGTGTAAGAGCAGGTATATGGATACTTACTTGATTTTAGACACTTCAACAGATGTTGGTTTGATCAGAAGTACCACATTCGCACTTGATGTCAAAGGGGTACAGCATAATATATCAGAAAGGTGGGTTATTCCACAAATCCACATTGACAGTCCCCATCAATGGGGATTTGTGAACTTTTTGTCCACAAATCCCCATTATGACCTTTATGAGACGTCAATGGGGATTTGTGGACAAAAAGTTCACAAATCCCCATCGGTTTAAAAATACAACTTATTACATAATAATCACGAAGTCTTTTTTTTTGTGGAGGTGGACAAAAAGTTCACAAGTCCCCATTGATGGGGATTATCAATGAGGATTTGTGGTACAACACAGAAAGTTTTACTATTCAATTTAATTTTACACTGATTAACCACTTAAGTTAAATTTGTTCAGTTACATTTTCAAAGTTTTATGACGTAAAGTGACGATTTTAATTAATTTGTTGAGAATTTATTCGTTCTGCAATGTATTCGTGACTTGACAAATAATCTATTGAATTTATAATGTAGGTCGGACCACCTACGCGATATTAATGAGATACCTAGCATTCACTATCTGTATTTAGATGACTGGTTCTGGAGTGGCGACCGCGTGCTGGAAGACGTAGCGCTGGAAGGGCTCCTAAAAGGTGGACCGATAACCTTGCGAAGGCTGCAGAAATCGCTGGATGCGGGAAGCACAGAACCGATCGAAGTCGCGGTGCTTGGGGGAGGCCTGTGTCTAGCAGTGGACGTCTTTCGGCTGAAATTATGATGATGGGACCAAGCTACGATTGTAATAATTCTCGTCTTCTTCTTACCCATGTTATTCGAACAGGCACATGAACAAATTATACTGTATGTAGCTAGAGTGCCACAAGGATATTTTGGCGCCTGAATGATATTAGCAGGGGGGCGTTGCTGGTACATTTGTGAAATACGGTTACTGCCCGGAAGCTTCGCCGCAAGAGTACCTACCTACCCTGTCCTGTCCTATCCTAAAAAATTGTCAAATGAGTTTTGGTAAAACATTATTGAACCTCACCGCAAGAGAGCGCTGTGACAAGAAAAAAACACTTAGCACCATCTAGCGGCAAAGTTTTGAGCAAGGAACACCATTGACAGCCGTATGAAAGTACACTCCCACCAACTTATCTGTGAAATGGCGAAAATTTGAACTACGGCCGTCATGTTGAAATGTCTTCGATTGTGTCGACGCATCGACGGTGGCGTCCTCTTTCAGTTCACAGATAAGTTGGTAGGACTGTAGCAAAACTTGAATGAAAGTAGAAAACACTTGGCGCCATCTACGCGGAACTAATTTGAGAGTTTTCTTCCCCATTGTCACAGAAATTTTATTAACAATACAATATGGCGGCATTAGTTCCGATTTTGGTTACGCGCCAGAAGAACAATGTAGCGTTGTATATCCACCGTTGTCCATTCCAAGAAAAGACCGTTGTTGCAACCGCGACCCAAGGCGTATCACTGACAAGGAACTGATTTTGTTACACCTGTTGCTAACGGTACGGTGTACGGTCAACAACAGAGTCGGGTACAATACGACAACGTTCAAAGGTTCCATCGTTTATCTTCGTAGAAACCGAACTTTGCCGAAGTAAATGTGACTGGGGACAATAAGGGATCCGTCAATCTAATACCCCGTTTACGTCCAGCCATTGTGTCCATTGCAAATCGCGCTGCCGGAAATATTTCCATAAATATTGCTGTAGCAACGTCAAGGGAAATGAGTGTTTACATTGCCGCGTCACATGTATTTCCAACAATGGAGAACGTAGAAATTCGATAGCAAGTGAGCAATATCTACATAAACACTCATTCTCTTTTGTTAACTGTCCCAACAATATAGATAAACTTACATTTTTTCCCATTAGTATAGGCAAAAATTACAGGACGCTACATACTTGCTACGATCTTTATACCTACTCCATTTGTAAAGCCCGCTCTACACTCACAAAGTTTTGCAGTTTCGTTCGCGATCTCAAAGATAATGGACGACGATTGTGTCTGTCGCTGCTTAATAGATTTTCATCTTTATCGCCTAAGCATTAGGTTCAAGGTTGATTGGGAAAATTTGACAGTTTCGGGTGGCTTGACCTGCTGGCGTCTGTAGGTACTACAATTATCTTTGTACCAAAAATAAGAAACAAACAAAAATGAGACGGAGAAAAAGAAGATGGTGGATGACGAAAATTCATCGCAGTAGAACCAGGTAAATTAATTATTATTTACCTGGTTAGCGTAATAACTTACCTGCGAAGAGCTGCGAGTGTAAAGATGCGTTCGCGTTCGCGCGCCGTGCGTGAACCCTTTGTCGCGGGACAAAAACATACAACGATCGGGGAACGCCGCAAATCGAAGGCACGAAAACGCGCGAAACCATCTAGACTCGAGTTTCATGGCTTTCGCGGCCATTCGCATCTCGAGCGTAGAGCGTGCATTAGGTAGAAGAGCATCGGTTGCAAATACTGCGCACGCGACCTTTTCGAAAGACAACAATTTGCTGACTGTACTTGTAGCACATGGCATATACCTACATAAGTTAGATCTGCTCGTGTCGTAAGGATATGTATTACTGATCTTAGAATTGTAGATAGTGGAGATAAAATAAGATTTATTTTCCTTATTCTTAGATTCCTTAGCCGTCCTTTTTAGGGTTCCGTACGTTTGAATGCAAAAACGGAACCCTTATTGGGATTTTTCGTGTTTGCTCCGACTCTACTGGACCAATAAATTTTTATCTTAGTAAATTCTTAACATTTTTAATACATTCAATTTAAAGCAAAATTTACTGCACAATATGGAACTGTTTACGTGTAATCGTATAAAACAGAAAATAGAGTTTTAGAGATAGAAATTTTTTCTATCGAAATAATTTCAAGAAATCGTGTTTCAGTTTTGGTGTAGACATTAGGTATAGTCAAATAACACTTATAAAAAATCCAAATGATTTAACCGACATTTGGTTTTATAGAAATTTTTAAAACACAAAATTATCGATGTATCCCCCTTAAGAATGGTTGCAAATGTTGCAATACATGAATGAAAATGGTTTTAACCAACTATAAATACTTAGGCACCTGCAACTTCAACCACAACTCATTACCGTGGAGTAAATTTATGCCAAACTTAATCTTCGAAATTATACTGGTTTTAACTTTAGCATAGTCAGCCTATAATGTTCCCACTGTTGGGACAGTGGCCTCCTTTCTGTGAGAGGAAGTGGACTATGTAACCTGCCACGCGGGCCTAGTGCGGATTGGCAATGTATGTGACATTGCCAATCCGCACTGGGCCTGGTATCTTCGAATTTTTATTTCTAGGACTTGCCGGTTTATTCACGAAGTTTTCCTTCACCGTTTTGAGAGCAGCGGTGATGAAATTATTTACACATAGTAAACCACCGAAATTAAAGTTATTTTTCACTTTCTAGTGCTTTTTTTTGGAAGTCGGTTGTTTTTTTTTTTTTTTAAAACGTTTTCACTTTTAGTGGTGGTACCTACCCCACACAAATTCGAATACCACTACCTGCAAAATAAATTAGAACATCGTCCACATAGACTAAGTGGAAAAAATACGTATTATTGAAGCTAACTCAAACACTTCTCAAGCAAAGTTAATAAATTTTACATGGGACCAACTTTGAAGTATACCCTCCCGAATAAAACAAGAATCTTTCAAATCGGTCTACTCTAAAAAAAATATATGCGTGGCCATTCATAAAAAAAAAAATGTGTCGACTTCAGAACCTCCTCTTTTTTTTCGTCGGTTAAAAATGATTCCCTTAAAAACGTCCATTCAACTCTCTCTTTAGGCCAAACGAATGGTGTGTGGGCGCGTTCCCTGAGGCTGCGACCGGCCCGCCGGTTGAACGCGTCCCAGAGGGTCATGGCCATCCGGCTAGTCCGGGGATACCGCACGGTCTCCTGTGAGGCGGCGAGCCTCCTTGCCGGATTACCGCCATGGGATCTGGAGGCAAAAGTCCTCGCGCACGTGTGGGAGTGGAGCGAGGAGGCGAAACGCCGGGGCGTAACTCCGCTGACGCGAGAAATCACGGTACAGCGGATAGAGCTCCGGCGGGATCTCATGGCGGCATGGAGAGTGCGATTGTCGCAACCCAGCGCTGGGCACGCCACAATTGCGGCGATAAGTCCCCTCTTTGAGGAGTGGTTGGAGAGGCGCCACGGCGTCCTCACCTTCCGCCTGACGCAGGTCCTCACCGGACACGGTTGTTTCGGAAGGTTCCTGTTTCGGATAAGGCGGGAGGAAACGCCCGGGTGTCACCATTGTGTGGATCGCCCGGAGGACACGGTGGAGCATACATCCACTGTATGCTCCACCGTGTCGCTCTGCCCGGCTTGGGCGGAGCACCGCCGTGTTCTCACGGAGGCGATCGGCGGCGGCGAAGTCTCGCGTCCAAACCTGGTCCAGGCCATGGTGCGGAGCGAGAGTGCATGGGAGGCCGTCACCTCCTTCTGCGAAGCAGTAATGCTCGCGAAGGAGGAAGCGGAACGCGTGAGGGAGAGGCAACGGCCGCGCCCTCGCGCCCCTAGCCGCCGTGGGAGACGCCCTGGGCGGCGGGAATCGATCGCCGATTCCCGGCCACCGTAGGCGCGGGCTTGCGGACGACGAGTAATGGGCAGCTCGCCGTCCGGTAAGGACTAGGCCCGGATCGACGGCGCGTTGTGTTCCACGCGCGCCTCAAAGAGATGTCAGCAGTGACGGGGTCAATTGGGCCTATGCCGCTGGGGTCGCGGGTAGTTCGAAAGAGATACCGTGGCCCTGGCACGGGCAACTGAAGGAACACGGATGGGTTTTAGTCAGTAAAAGTCTGACACGCCCTCCCGCTCTGCCCAGAGCGGGAGAAGTCATTTGATGATTTCCCATCCACAAAAAAAAAAAAGAAAAAAAAAAGCCAAACGAAGGGAGCACGAACTTTTACCATAAAACGCAAGCGTAACTTAGGGAATTCCTTTGCGCTTATTAACATAAAAAAATCTGCTAACCATACAAAGGAAAAGAAACCATAAAGATTGTATCATTCACAGTATAATATTTTGTGATACATTTCGTACGCACATAAAAAATGCATACAAAATCGGGACATCTTCCTGCGTACGTCATGCGTGATGTCTCGCGCGGTACGCATAATGTATGCACCCTAGTATCCTGTTAACAAGGTAGCGTGAATTTTCCCTTTTTTATCTTCATGCTTTTACCTAAAAAGAGGTCTGCAGAGGAGGTGAAAGGTGTAATTTGAGTCGAAGTTGCGGGAGCTGGTGACTCCCGCATTAAAATAAAAAATTAAAATAATCTTTATTGCATAAATGAGACAACCATACAGCAACTTAATAATAAACAAGATAGATAAAAATCGTTTAAAGGTATTTTGACGACAATGCTTAGGTAGATCTACAGTTGGAGGGTGTCAAGTGGTATTACTGTTTGGTTGTCCTTAGACTGGTTCGCCCTATCTCCTCGTACTAGTAAAAAACTATATCACGAGCGGATAGTCTTCCTCAACCCTAAAGACAACAGATTCCCATAAGTTCCAGTTACAGGTAACATGTTTCTTTTTTAGGGTTCCGTACCTCAAAAGGAAAAAACGGAACCCTTATAGGATCACTCGTTTGTCCGTCTGTCTGTCTGTCTGTCTGTCTGTCCGTCTGTCACAGCCAATTTGCTCCGAATTTAAAGGACTGATTAAGTTGAAATTTGGTACACATATGAATTTCTGTGACCCAAACACGGACGGGTAAAATAAATAAATGAATTTTGAATATAGAGGTCACTCTTGGGGGACAAATAAGAAAATTAAAAAAAAAGTTTTGCAAACTACACCATGTCGCATGTCAAATGAAAGGGTTTACTATGAGGGTCACAAATATATTTTATTTATAATTTTAAAATAAATTGTTTTAAAGTTATTTGAGAAAATAGATGAAATTTGACCATCCCCCCCCCCCCCCCTTATCTCCGAAACTACTGAGCTTGAAATTTTGAAAAAAATACAGAAAATATAATAGATCTTTACCTGTAGATTACAGGAAAACCTATAAGAAGTCTGTGGTCTTCAATCTAAATAAAAAAAATCTAAAAATCGAATCTATCAGTATTGTGAGTACAAACTTACATTTACAGTTGGAATGTATGGGATAACATGTTTTCCAACTACAATGTTAAGTTTGTTCTAAAAAAAATAAAAAAAATAAAATTGTTTATTGGGTCTCAAACAGTTACATTTGCAGATGTGATTGAGACAGCCCCAGTAAGTAAGAAAAGTGAGTTCTTAAGATAAATTCATCCCAACTACGGAACCCTTCATTGTGCGTGGTCCGACACGCACTTGGCCGGTTTTTTTTTTAAGCAGCTTAGTAATGTTATATTAATTAAATTACATGATTGGAAGTCTGTGTTGTTTTGTGTTTGGGTATGGTATAGGTATATTTTTTATGTTCTAAGTAGGTATGTGTACAGTTATGTGTGCTTTATTATTTATGTACCTTATTATGAGCATTGGTGACCCCGACGTGGTGATGTTACAATATCGTGACGTGTGTTAATCGCCATGAAGTGTACCTATCATGTTGTGGCAGACAGGATCCTTCAGCTGGTACGGTCAGCAACAGAAGTCGGTTAACACTGCTACTTTTTGACATCATCTAATTAACACAAAACGATTCGATAAACTGCTTTTTTTTCGTTTTACTGTTAAGTGTTAATGTTCTTGAAATTTTAAGTACTTCTGTTCCGATTTGAATTAAATATTTCGCTTAATAATTAAGATTAAAAAACTGCAAGTGGTAATCGACTTTTGTTGTTGACTGTACTAGCTGATTTAAGGCCCTATGATCCGGCGCTCGAGCCGCGTACTGAACTGAAGTAGGTTCGCGAGTGGTTGCCTCGCGCATTTGTTAGGTATTTAAAACATAGTAATTATTTTAATCATTTTATCACGACAAACTCAGCGAATTGCGCTAAACAATGTTACTACCTTTTCATTTATATTATAAAAAATAAAAAAAAAACGTCCGAATCGGCTATGAGATTGATTACATTATTAAAAGGGGTAACTTTGGGATTTTTTTCCATCCAGCTAAATAAATCTAATCGTGTTAGTAAAAGCGATTGGTTATCCGCCAGATCCTTAAATAATATATATCCTTTTTTCTGAATTTTATGTTTTTATATTTGCCATGGATTCAAAAACTAAGCGCGGTCTCTGTCGGCTCATAGCGCCTTAAATGGTGACTAAGCAATGACTTCTAGACTAAGGTATGGTACCTGGACATCACATCCTACGGACACCTGCAAAATTAGGGACATTGCAGAGCTATGCGTCATACGAAGATAAGAAGATGATGTTCCGTGTCTGGATGTTTGTACGTATCTGTATCTAACGCACACATATATTAGGTCTTTACCTATGAAATTGCCGTTCTGCAGTACTGGCCATTTCAAATCAAAATAATTTTTGTTTGGCTAAGAATTCTAATTTCAAAATAATTTTATTTTCAAAACATGGATTTTTTTTCCAAAAGTAGTCATTTGTTTATTGATTAGTGTTACATTTTCATCGCATTTCAATCTTTTTCGTCATCATGGATACGTTAAAAATTCGAGTAATTATGGAATATGAGTACCGTCGTGGCAGCAACGCGGCACAAGCGGCACGCAACATCAACGACGTTTACGGAGCTAACACTACAAACCAACGCACCACTTGTTATTGGTTTGCTCGCTTCCGTTCTGGAAATTTCGACCTGAAAAATGAACCTCGCGGTCGTCCGAAGACTTTGGTCGACAATGACGAATTAAAGGCGATTGTGGAAGCTGATGATACACAATCTACGGCTGAATTAGCAGCAGCTTTCGACGTTAGCGTCAAAACAATATTGGTCCATTTGCGTCAAATTGGCAAGGTAAAAAAGCTTGACAAATGGGTGCCCCACGAACTAAATGATCGCCAGCGCGAAGTACGCGTCGAGACGTGCCTTGCACTGCTCAACAGACACACAAATGAAGGAATTTTGAACCGCATTGTTACCTGCGATGAAAAATGGATTCTGTTTGATAACCGCAAGCGCTCAGCAAGTTGATTGGATCCTGGTTCAACACCTAAACAATGCCATAAACGAAAACTTACCCCTAGAAAAGTGATGTAACTGTTTTGTGGTCTAGCGCCGGTGTGATTCATCACAGCTTCTTACCAAACGGGGTGAGCATTACTTCAGATGTGTACTGTGAAGAACTGAACACAATGATGGAGAAGCTGGCACATCTCCAACCAGCATTGGTCAATCGCTCGTCTCCGCTGCTCCTGCACAACGCGCGACCTCATACTGCACAGCAGACGGTCTAAAAGTTGCAAGAACTGGGGTTGGAAGCTCTCCGTCATCCGCCCTACTCACCAGACCTTGCGCCTACAGACTACTACTTTTTTCAGAATTTGGATAACTTCTTGGCGGGAAAAAAATTCAATACCCGAGAGGCAGTACAAAATGCCTTTGAAGAATTTGTTGCCTCCCGTCCAGCTGATTTCTTTAAGAAGGGCATCAATAAACTGCCACTGCGTTGGCAAAGATGCATTGATTGCATGGGTGATTACTTCGATTAATACAAATAAAAAATGCAAGAAAAAAATTCGTTTAAATTTTTTCATACAAAACGGCAATTTCATAGGTAAAGACCTATTATATGGACGTACATAATCTATATGTCCTTTATGTACGGGAGACATTCTAGAGAAAGCATCAAGAAAATAAAACAAGCAATTTCAAATTCATGACGAGTGTAATCACAAACATTTATACCCATCACGGTACAAACTACAGACATTTATTTACCTCATTAAAAACTAAAACAATGAATCAAGCAAAAACGAGAGCTCATAGCAACAATCATAAGAGACATAAAAACTGGACACAAATATGTCTAGATATCATGGGAAAGTTATCATTACGAAGGAAGAGGCTTGTAAAAAAAGATTGTTGTATCCTGGGCAAAGGGCTCGTGGGAAAACTGAGGAGTGAGGGCTGCACGCGATGCTCGCGGAAAAATAGTCGATTATTGGAAAAAATCTATTTTTTTTTTTCATTAAAAAAAATCAATTATTATGATGGATTTACATAGTTGCAACACCCACCTTTTCAGTCAGGAGCGCAAAGCTGCAACTTATTCAATCACTGTATTCACTGAGTTGTTGACTATGCGAATGTTTGTTTGTTAGTTACGCTTTCACGGCTAAACGGCTGGATTGATTTTGATGTAATTTGATATGGGGATACTTTCAACCCTGGGCAAGGATATAGGCTACTTTTTATCGACATACCACGCGGGCGAAGCCGCGGGTGGAAGCTAGGAATAAATAAAATAAAAAAATACAAACAAAAAACGTCTGTTTGTTTTCTGTTTGGTTAACTGTTACCAGTTCCGATTTCAAGTAGGTTCCAGGACCAAATTATACTAGTGAAACTCTACAGACGTGATGGGTATCAACTTATAAATATGACAAAACAAAGAAAAACTGATTTTCTCAACACATAATCAATACCAGTGGTCGTGGACGCAAAAAAAAACATCAAATATTTTTTTTATGTCTTACTAGCTGACCCGACAGACGTTGTCCTGTCTTGGCTATGAATATTCTAATGTAAACGCGGGAAGTTAAAATGTTTTTCTTTCCAATTCTCTGCGAAATTTTCTTAATTTTATTTTCATAAGAACCTTCTCCAGACAATCATAAACACAACAAAAAAAAAAATTGCGAAATTGTTCCATCCGTTCACACGTGATGCGATGACCAAGGGAAATAGGGATTAATTTTTATATACTGGGTGTCCGAGAAAGGTGTGACCAAAGTTAAGGGTGTGGTACAGACCATCAAACTGAACAACTTTCTCCCGGGGACCAACATCGTAATCGCGAAAAAAATATCAGTCGTCCCATACATTTGTTCGAGTAGGTATTGAGGTTTTGTATGGGATGACAGATTTTTTTCCATGATTACGATGTTGGTCCCCGGGAGAAAGTTGTTCAGTTTGATGGTCTGTACCACACCCTTAATTTTGGCCACACCATTCTCAGACACACTGTATATATGTATAATATAGATTATGTTTAGAGAATAGAATAGAATAGATAGATGTTTATTTCATTAGTTATATTATTACATGTCACTTATAAAATATAATTTTACAAGAGCATTGGGTGTACTTTATTTTGGCGCATTTTGTCCGGGGAGGGACTGACTTTTCAATAGTCAGATAACGTTTACTTGAAGAATAAATATGACAGTTTGACGTATCTTCTATACAAAAGCTGTCAAACCGCCATATTTATTCCTTAATAAAAGTTATCTGATGATTGAAAAATAATTAGCCCTTTGATATCGAAATAGAAACCCATCACGTCTGTCGAGTTTCGCTAACAATTTAATTTGACCCAGTATTAGTAACTAAAAAGTAAATTAAAAACTAAACCTCAACTTCGATATAAAAGGCAACTATGAAGCAAAAGACATCGTAACAAAATAACATCAGTTTCAGTTTTCGTAATAACAGGAGTCACACGTAATCTGAATGATGAAATAATTATTTTGTAATTATTCCATTTACAATAAGATTAGATATATAAACAAACCTTTTTTTACAGTCCGTTCAACCGATTTTGACTTCTATTGCGTTGGTGGCATGACAAATGGCAGCTGCAGTAAACAGTTAGTATTGTAACCACTTTTTTGCGTTTAGTACCATCCTTAAGCCTACGGAATAGAAGTCAAAATCAGTTGAACGGACTGTAAAAAAGGTTTGCTTTAATGTCTAACCTAAAACAAAAAAAAAACTAAATTGAGTATACTATAATGTAGTAGGTATCTATACCATCTTTTTTGGAAAAAGGTGTGTGTACTGTAGAGGCTTTACTTGGACGTGGTATTAGCATGCAACCTTCGTGGATTTGAAAAGAGAGCTTGGGCGTCAGGTCGGCTGACAAGTGGTTGGGCTAGGTTATAAAATGTGAAGAAAATATTTAAAGTGCCACAAACTTATCTGACCCGATGGCTTTAATTGGAACTAACGAAATCACTTTGTAAAGTGACAATAGTCATAAGTTTGTGGCACCAGTTTATATGTATTGAAGCATGGTGACGCATCACATGAAGTAGCAATTTGGCAATTGTAATTACTTACATTTGAGTCTTATAATTTTTGTGTTTTTAGTATGAAATTTTTATGTCTTATTATTTTTTTTTTTCTTTCTTTTATTCTGAATTTTTCCTAATAATATTAATGTAGTAAGGAGAAATTTACTGTTAATTCTGAGCGTTTTTAATAGTTTTATGGTTATAAATGTGATATTTTTTTTATAGATATTCCATAGGTACATACGAGTATTTCAAAATACTGAGGCCGATATTGACTAAAACACTATTTTATAAATATTATTATATATTTTTTATTTAATTTTCTTATGTAAGAGTTCAATCCACGAGCTCAAAAAAATGCAGTAAGAAGCACATTTTATGAAAAACTTGCTTCGGAATTTTGGCTATGTATAAAAAGATAAGAAAATATTGCGAAAAGCGAGGCCGCTATGTATTATTCTCCACAACTCAATAAGTCAAAGTTACCGAAGTCTTTCAGTTTTTTACCGACGAAAAAAAGGAGGAGGTTCTCAAGTCGACACGTATATTTTGTTTTATTATTTTTTTAAGTATGACCACGCATAATTTTTTTCAGAGTACCTAGTCCGATTTGAATTTTTTTTGTTCGAGAGGGTATAAATTCGGAAGTCGGTGGCAAAAAAACAAAAATACATTTAAACCAGACTTCCGAAATTAAAGTTATTTTTCACTTTGTAGTGTTGTTTTTGGAAGTCGGTTGTATTTTTTTTTGTAAAAAAGTTTTCAGAATAAGAACGCCAAAGTTGACCAAAACGCAAATTACGGTCTTATATGTATTTCTACCAAAAAAGTCTGTCATTCAATGATCACAAAGTAGTAGGTAATTGTACTTCTGACGTTTACAGTTGGTAGGCACTTACTTACCAACAAATATGACTACTTCACGGACTAGAAAAAAAAAGAAGGACTGCGCCACGCGTATCGAAAGTGAAGCACCTTACCGATCTATGTGTGCGTGATTTGACAAAGACGCCGTCATGTCACGTAATGGCGGCCGCCTGGCCGGTCGGCATACTATGATGTAAATGTGTGCGTGAGGCGCATGTTTGTACAAACGGTCCCGACATACTTACTGTGCTTCACTTTCGGTATGCGTGGCGCGGAGTCCTTCTTTTTTTTTCTAGTCCGTGGACTACTTAGACAAAATCTGTACCAATAGAATTTACATTCATTGAAGAAAGTAAGGACGTTACGACCTACAAGATGTATCACCTTACAAATAAGAGCGATACATTTTAACACTCCTTAACTACTTCCTAGGTAGGAAATGAAAGTAAAAACGATTCAAATTAGCATCAAAATGGAATCTCATGCATTTCAATGAGTAGGAAATCCGACTGTCTCGGTCTAGTGAATAGGGTTAGACTGGCAAGTCAGACCCTTTGTGGGATGAAAGTAAAACTAAGTGTGACGGGTGTTGGATAATATGTAGTAAGATTACTAGTGCAGCGGTTCATTCTCACTGGCAGTTATATTTTAATCTGTGTTAATATGCTTTTTACTACCATGTGGCAGCTCTGTTTTGTCTTCGTTACTATGCGTTTGCATTAAGGAGGATGCGCCAAGGTAGCCCGCGAAATTCAAATTTTCTTACGTTTTTTGCATTTTGCAGGTAAGTATCAAGTTGTATGTTGATTAAAATATGAGACGCGACCGTAACTAATATGGCTTTACAGAATTATAATCATTAGAATCAGCAATACAACTCCATAAGTTAGAATTGACCTCAAACCTCATGATTTCATGAAATCGCTAGATTTGAGGTCAATTCTAACTTATGGAGTTGTATTGCTGATTCTAATGAGGAGCTCGTGGCTAAGTAATAACAGCCGCACGGGTCGATCCATCAGGTTAAGCTACGCTTGCCGGGGTTGGTCCGTGGATGGGTGACCATCTTTACATACCGAGACTCCTCCGTGCCTCGGAAAGCACGTTAAGCCGTTGGTCCCGGCTGTCATTCGTGGATCTTTGACAGTCGTTACGGGTCGTCAGAAGCCCGAAAGTCTGACAATCAGTCTTACCAAGGGGTATCGTATTACCCAGCTAATGGGTTGTGGAGGTCAGATAGGCAGTCGCTCCATGTAAAATAATGGTATTCAGCTGCATCCGGTTAGACTGGAAGCCGACCCCAACATAGTTGGGAAAAGGCTAGGCAGATTGATTGATTGCTGATTCTAATGATTGATTGAGAGGGGTGATGTTATGACAAATAGGGAAAAATCATGAAAATACAAAAATCCCTACCTATTCCAAGATTTTTCGGGAATATCTTCATCTTTCGGGAGTTATACAAAATTTTGCCGATTTCGCTGATTTACGTGATTTGACAGTTATAATACTGTAATAAGAGATCGTTTCAATTTGATCTAATGAATGAGCTGCTTTTTTATTTGGGGTCGAGTTTATAGTGCGAGAATTACGTTGTTTTAGAAGATTTTTAATGGAATTTTTTTTCAGGAAATGGATTGAATTTGAACTGAAGTTTATTTCTGTTGTTTTAATTTTATGAACGAGAGTTCGAAGTAGCCGAAATCAGAAGCAATTCTTTACCCATTTTCTCTAAAATTTGACTAAGTTAAATATTTTTTTACTCAAAAATGTTATATGAGTAGTACATTGTATAAACGACTTTCACAAGAGTACATTGTAATTTTTTCATACCTTTTAGACGCCAAAACGTTTCGTAACTAAGTGATATTCTAAAACCTCTTGCAGCAAAAATTCACAAAACAGTCGGTGGTTTAGGTCCATTAATCAAAATGAATAAGTAAGTAGTAACTCATAAGTCATACATAATAAAGGAGGGCTCGTGGCTAGGTAGGAGGTAGGAGCTCGTGGCTAAGTAATAACAGCCGCACGGGTCGATCCATCACGTTAAGCTACGCTTGGCGGGGTTGGTCAGTGGGATGGGTGACCATCTTTATTTCATTTTGAAAGTCTGACAACCAGTCTTACCAAGAGGAAAGTATCGTATTATCCAGTTACTGGGTTGTGGAGGTCAGATAGGCAGTCGCTCCATGTAAAATACTGGTATTCAGCTCCATCCGGTTAGACTGGAAGCCGAACCCAACATAGTTGGGAAAAGGCTAGGCAGATTCCACTCATACATGATAAAATAGTAGCTCATACATTAGATCATAATTGAAATGATCTTTCATATTGTGCATTAAAACTTATAGAAATACAGTATTATAACTGTAAAATTACGTTAATTAATGAAATCGGCAAAATTTGGTACACGGCCTCTTAATTGCACTAGCTCATTTCACAGAAAGCTGTACCAGGACGTTAGGGCGAGAGTAAAAAAAAAAATACATTATTTAATCAAAAAATCACTATTATGAAGTAATGACCCATGTAGATTAAATTACTTATTTAATTATGATTACTTAGATCTTGGAGCTTTTACTGATTTACGAAACATCTCAGTAACTACTCATAATTTGAACCACCTCGTAACGGACAAATACCGGTACCGACAACACTGTTTCCCCTCTAAACGAATGCAAGCGTGAAGATACGTTGTTATGAAATAACGACCGACACTTTATACTTCCGCCAGGAATCGAACCGGATACCTCGCAAGTGATGCGAAGAAGGATGCTCTTGTAAGGATTCATAAGTCACCTGCTACTGCTAGTCGTCAACGGTGTCGTTGAAGACTAATTATAATTGTTTTTTCGCCAAATACCGCCTTACGAGGTAGGTACGACACAACTTAGATGTAGCATAAATTTGAAATAATTCCAATTTTACGGTTGCATTTGGTTATATGACTTTACAAGTTATTGCGTTTGCGTAAAGATCATTTTCGCATAAAGCAGTAATGATTAGTGATTTTGAAGGCGCACTCAGTTCGGATGGTGATCGGTTTTACGGATTTTGCCGATGCTACATCTATGTTGTGATTATACTCGTATGTGATCTGATTGATCGTTAATTTAGAGCAACTTGAAGAATACTCGCTTCCCTCGAGGCGATTAACTAAGTGAAGGGTTTTTGGTATAAATAAAAGAAACATGCAGGATTAGCAGTGATATAATATAATAAAAGCACACAACGTTCCTAGCACGACAACCATTGAATTGCGAGAGAGGGACGGAAGATTTCGACAAGTGACGTATTTGACACGTTGACATATTGCGTTTGCTACCATCAGCAAGGGTTCGAATTTTACTGATTTTATTAATATTAAACTGAAACCTGCCTATTTTTACCCGACTGAGGCGAAGCCCAAAGGAGGGACCTGTATGTAAGTATGTATTTATGTATATGTGTATGTACGTTTCTTTGTTCCCTCGTAACTCCTAAACGAATGAATGGATTTGGATAAATTATACGTCTTTAGATTTGTCTTGGTAACGCGAGTATCACTGACTACATTAAAATTAAAAAAACTTTTTTACAAAAAAATACAACCGACTTCCAAAAACAACACTATAAAGTGAAAAATAACGTTAATTTCGTAAGTCGGTGTCTGATTAAATGTATTTTCGTTTTTGCCACCGACTTCCGAAATTAACGTTATTTTTCACTTTATAGTGTTGTTTTTGGAAGTCGGTTGTATTTTTTTGTAAAAAAGTTTTTATTTTTCACTTTTTAGTGGTTCACATGTGCTTACCCCTTCACAGCGTACTGGCGTGATGTTATGTTATGAACTGGTGTGAACAACAAACAGACATGAGATTTCAGCAATCCCAGTCCATTTGCTATCATTTATTGAGGAGTTCCGTTGCCTATCTCAGAAGTTCTTCATCAGATCTTCACCAAATTGAAATGGGACCACTCCATGAAAGTACTCTTCCAAAAACTATCCAAATCGCTTCAAGTGTGCCTATAAAATTGGAAGAGTTCTCTCTATTTCTCCAGGATCCCATCATCAGATCCTGACTTGATGATCATGGGACCACCTGGGAAGTATACCCTTTCAAACAAAAAAAAATAATCCAAATCGGTCCAGCCATCTTCGAGTAATCGGGGAACATACATAAAATTTTTCTTCTAATACCATCGAGTGGGATATCAAAATGAAGGGTTTTAAAAAGCGATTACAAAAATATATGCAACTTATATGCTTAAAAGTAATTTGAAATGACAAATCATAAAAAACACAAACAAATTACTAAAAAGCTTGAAATAAAACAAATTATTTGAAAAAACAACAAACCCGCAAAAACACATAAGTAACTGAAGAGAAACAAGCATTATAATCCATAGAATTTTGGTATTGCAGGCGGACAAACGGGAGGAGCTCGTGGCTAAGCAATAACAGCCGCACGGGTCGATCCATCAGGTTAAGCTACGCTTGCCGGGGTTGGTCCGTGGATGGGTGACCATCTTTACATACCGAGACTCCTCCGTGCCTCGGAAAGCACGTTAAGCCGTTGGTCTCGGCTGTCATTCGTGGATCTTTGACAGTCGTTACGGGTAGTCAGAATCCCGAAAGTCTGACAATCAGTCTTACCAAGGGGTATCGTATTACCCAGTTAATGGGTTGTGGAGGTCAGATAGGCAGTCGCTCCATGTAAAATAATGGTATTCAGCTGCATCCGGTTAGACTGGAAGCCGACCCCAACATAGTTGGGAAAAGGCTAGGCAGATTGACTTCTCTATTAGTCATCATCTCGGTATACACTCCCTTTCTAGCTATGTCATCTTTCAAAAATTTCATCCATCGTTTCTTTAGTCTTCCCCTATTCGTATAGCCATCTACATTCATTCATCTATATAAATAAAATGAAAAGAGAAGTCCTGACTGACTGACTAAGTAACTCATCAACGCCCAGGCCAAACCCTTGGACCTAGAAAGCTGAAATTTTGCACAGAGGTTCCCTTTATAATGTAGACAAGGAATAAGGAAGGAATTCCCGGTAGTACGTTCCCGTGGGATATTTTCCGACACCCACGCGGGCGAAGCCGCGCGGGAAGTGCTAGTCCTCAGTACTTTCCTGAGGACATTGTCCTCAATCTATCTACACTTATAGGTACTTATCTATACTTATTATAAAGTAAAGTTGCTTTGCGTGTCTGTCTGTGTGGCCGCGTTGTTCTTCTAAACTACGCAACGGATATTGATGGGGTTTTCTCTATCAATTAGAAAATTAATTAAATTAAGTTTATAAGTATAATAGATTATTATTTAACTTATATATGATATAGAAACCTTCATGATTTGTCAAGTCGTAAAACCCGTGCGAAGCAGGGCCGGGTCGCTAGTAAATAATATTATAAAGAGGTAGGTAGGCAAAATTTGTGAGTTTGTATGTAGGGAGGAACCTCCGAAACTATACTGATCCAATCAATCTGCGTAGCCTTTTCCCAACTATGTTGGGGTCGGCTTCCAGTCTAACCGGATGCAGCTGAATACCATTATTTTACATGGAGCGACTGCCTATCTGACCTCCACAACCCATTAACTGGGTAATACGATACCCCTTGGTAAGACTGATTGTCAGACTTTCGGGCTTCTGACGACCCGTAACGACTGTCAAAGATCCACGAATGACAGCCGGGACCAACGGCTTAACGTGCTTTCCGAGGCACGGAGGAGTCTCGGTATGTAAAGATGGTCACCCATCCACGGACCAACCCCGGCAAGCGTAGCTTAACCTGATGGATCGACCCGTGCGGCTGTTATTACTTAGCCACGAGCTCCGAAACTATACTGATCCGATTCCGAAAATTCATTCACTAATGAGAAGCGGCAGTATTGCAAGTCAATATGAGAGTGTCAATTACGATATAATTATATGGTGTTAAAACACGGACTAGAAAAAAAAAGAAGGACTCCACGCCACGCGTATCGAAAGTGAAGCACCTTACCGATCTATGTGTGCGTGATTTGACAAAGACGCATCGTGTCACGTAATGACGGCCGGTCGGCATACTATGATGTAAATGTGTGCGTGAGGCGTATTTGTACAAACGGTCCCGGCATACTTACTGTGCTTCACTTTCGATATGCGTGGCGCGGAGTCCTTCTTTTTTCTAGTCCGTGTGTTAAAACAAGAAATTTTACGTGGGTGACGTCACGGGCAGAAGGTAGTTTTACAAATAAAAAGAGAAACGATGCATGAAAATTATTGCAGCTTATACAGATATAAACCTATTACTTTCATGTTTAAGTAAATGACATTTGCTTTACCATAAAAAATATAAGTACCTAATTTATGATTAAGTTAAGTTAAGGTGATTTTTAATTATTATTATTATATTTTTTTTTTTTATTAACTGTAGCGCGCTCATTATTATATTATTATTATATTTTTTTTCCCTTTTCATTATTTACTTTTTGTCAATTATTAAGGAGACGGTTTATCCCTCTTTACTTTGTTGTATACAATTAAAATTAGACTGTTTAAAATTTTAGGATTGTTCACCCAGTAGGTGATAATAAGAAAATGTTGTATTTACCTATAACTGTTTGTTACATTTAGTTCTTTGTTTTTAGTTGCTTCCTGTATTTTTTTAGTGTATACGAACGTTGGTAAATCTAAATAAATAAATAAAATAAAATTAAGTTTTAATTAATAACTTTGCATCTTTTCGTTTTTAAAAGAGGCATCACTTTTACAGAGAGGATAACCGAATCAAACTAAAAATAAAAAACTGAATCTCGTTTAAATTTCGACCGTTATTTCAAAAACACATATTTTAATTTAATAAAAATAAGTCCACAATATAGGGGTCCGCTACCAATTTATCCAGAGATATCAATTGTTCTACAAACAATTGCATACTTGTGGGGTGCGCATGAGCAATGTAAAAGGCATAAAATTTTATTTTTATTGCACATCCTACTTTCACAAAATGGCTGCGGCTCATTGAAACAATTGTAGGATTGTTTTTTGATAGGGAGCAGCGAATTTTAATAAAGGGCGGCCTGTTTGTGTCGTCTGCGGCTTTTATGATGTTTGTTTCCGGGATTGGGTTCAGAGGTATAGAGGGCACGATCAGTTTGACGTCATCCAGTCAAAAAATCTTCCTAAATAATTGTTTTAGAAAATATTGTTTCCACGACTTTACAAAACATCGGAATTCATTTAATATAAGTATGCTAGTTATTGTATACATAAATCTTCTAGAATAAACTCTCTAAAATTCTAAATAATGGTAAATAAAGGTCAAGTGCGTGTCGGACCACGCACAATGAAGGGTTCCGTAGTTGGTATAAATTTATCCCAAGAACAAACATTGTAGTTGAAAAACATGTTCTCCCAGACATTTCAACTGTAAATGCAAGTTTGTAGGTACTCACAATATTGAGAGATTTACCATGTTATTTTAAGGCTACAGACTTATTATAGGTTTTCCTGTATTCTATAGGTAAAGAACTACTTTCTGTATTTTTTTTTTAATTTTAGGCTCGGTAGTTTCGGACATAAAAAAATATTTTAAAATTATAAAAAAAATATATATATTTGAGACCCTCATCCTCATAGTAAGCCCTTTTATTTGATATGTCACACGGTATAGTTTGCAAAACCTTTTTTCCGAATTTTCTTATTTTCCCCTCAAAAGTGACCCCATATTCAAAATTCATTTATTTACTTTACCCGTTCGTGTTTTGGTCACAGAAGTCCATATGTGTACCAAATTTCAACTTAATCGGTCCATTAGATTCGGAGCAAATTGGCTGTGACAGACGGACAGACAGTCAGACACACACACACACAGGTGTCGTGGGACACGCGGTCGGAACGAAGTTCCTTTCGCTATATAATTATGTATTAATACAGAGCCAGTAGTCTCAAGTTCCCACAGCCATTTAGTACAGATTTTAGATAGTAAACAAAACTTTTGACACTTGAAACTGACGGCATAAGGTTCGCACTACGTCGGATCGGAAGTTTTGTCGAGCCGGTAAAACTGCTGAAAGGTCCAGTGGCTAAACAAATTATGTGAAGCTGTTCACATTTAATCGGATTCGGAAAAAAATCCGAGACCCGTATTTTTTCCGGACGTTTTTTTCACTGCGGAGCACCGGCAAACCGCCCGCGCCCGGCCGAGTTCTCGCCAGTATCGATGCCTTTGGCTT
The DNA here is from genome assembly GCA_946251885.1 of Cosmia pyralina. Lineage (NCBI taxonomy): Eukaryota > Metazoa > Arthropoda > Insecta > Lepidoptera > Noctuidae > Cosmia > Cosmia pyralina. The sequence continues at coordinate 13,190,429 of OX276342.1, read as the reverse complement.
TTTGGCGTTAGCATTCATGGTCACACGCACGACTTGATCCGGTATAATGTGAACACCTAGATCCGGAATCTGGCAAAACCACCGGTGCGGCGTAGTGGGAACCCGGCCTAACGCTTTTCATTACGTCGCAACTTCTCCCAGTTTAGAACTTCGTTCCACCAAAACAAAATACTTATCCTGAGCGTATCTTCCTTAATTACTTAAAATTCCTTTAAATTAACCATACCACAACACAGTCACGGTTACAACACATAATAACATTACGACGCACACAAGGACCGTATACAATTTCAACATTAACAATAACATCAACATCCCTAAATCCGGGCAGACACATCGGCGACACACATCCACATCTATTGGGACCGTAATATCCTAAAACCGTAACCAATCGATTTGTAGATGTGAACTTGTAGTTTCAAACCCAAAAAAAGTATCGATATTTGAGGAGTATCGATACTTCAGTACGGTACTAAACTAAGGGTCAGATTTAAATTACGGTAAAATTCTCGGCAGATATTTTAGAATTCATTCTGTTCCATATTTGAATGAGTGTATTTTTAATTCGAGTCCTAAGTTTACTCAATGATACAATAATAATAATAACAGAAAACTTATTTCTTTTATATTATTTCAGTATCTAAAAACATAGGTAGTAATTTATATTACATGTATATTTATTGAAATACAAATATTTATTCTGCACAAATTCAATGCACAAGAATACATAATCAGGAAATATATTAAAAAAAAGTTGAGAGGTAGGTATCAAGGGACACCCGGATGGAACGAAGTTCCTTTCGATTAATTAGTGAAGGAATTGTAATATTTTTTTTTTTTTGTTATATCTGGCTTGCTTTCTATAAGAGAGAGAGAGAGAGAGACAGACAGAGAAACATGCGCACGTCGCACAGCTTACAATAGCTTACTATAGCAAAAAGTGTCGTTACAACTTTTCGTGAGAATTTTTTCCGTCTAGCCCCCTTTCACAACGCGCGATAAGGAACTTTGTTCCAAAAAGTAACAAAAATCGCACACAAAACTACGTACCCTAAAACGAACTCATTGTAAATCTTTGCATATTCACACCTAGGTATATGAATACCATTTAGAGAAGATAACACCGTAAATCGATAATTTTGATTCGATCCCTATTACATACATCTTCCTGGCACACACTAGTCGAGGTTACCTTAATGAAGTTTTAGGGTAGAGAGCACAATATCGGTCGTATGAAGGATTGTGCTTTCTGATTGATGAAGACGGATGGTGCAGGGTTAATGTCTATTATACTAATGCCGTTCGTGAGATACATTCGGATGCTGTGAAGATTTAAGCGTATACGTTTTGATACACGGGGAAAGCAGAATTTCTGAGCTTTAATTTTTAAAAGGTTTTGAAGCTGTGATGTCGACAATCACTAATCAGTAGGTACTTGGTTAAGTATGGAATGGATTTGACAATGATACAGTTGCAATTTTTAATAAATTAAAAGATTAAATGGCAGCAGAAAAACAGAGAGCGGGATTGAGATATGATCTCTTCTTGTAAGTTCAAACAAAAAAAAAAAAAAAACTGGCCAAGTGCGAGTCGGATTTTCACACTTTTAGGGCTGGTTTTTTGATCCGTAGTTAACTCAACCAATGGTTAAACCACAGAACACAGTAACTGATGGTTAAATTTTGGCTAAATGTGAAAGCTAAATATGAATGAGTTAAGGAGGATGCGCTGTAATAGCCTGCGAAATTCATTTTTTTTGGGTTTTTTGCAATTTGCAGGTCCGTGTCAGTTTGTATCTTGATCAAAATATGATACGCGGGAATAAAACATATGCATTTACATAATTTTAACCATAAAAATCATCAATAGATCTTTCTAAGTTAGAATTCGTGCAGCTTCGTTAGATTTCGTTCGTTTGACGAATCTGCACTAAATCTAACTTGGAAAGATGATTTTATGGTTAAAATTATGTAAATGCATATGTTTTATACCCGCGTATCATATTTTGATCAAGACACAATCTGACATGGACCTGCAAATTGCAAAAAACCCAAAAAAAAAAAAATTCGCGGGCTACCACAGCGCGGCAGCGCATCCCCCTTAACATGAATGTCTCATTCATGTTGAAAACTAGTAACTATTGGCATTTTGGCCATAATTTAACTATTAATTACTATGTTTAACCATTGGTTGAGTTAACTATGGATCAAGAAACCGGCCCTAAAGGTTCCGTACTACCGTGAAATATTTAACACGACATTATGTAAAAAAAAACACGTTTCTGTATGGAGAGTATGGGGACCCCCTTTAATTTTTACCATTATTTTATTTTGATTGTTTGTTGCTATAGCGGAAATAGAAATACACAATCTGTGAAACTTTCAACTGCCTACCTATTACGGTTCATGAGATACAGCCCGCTGACAGAATGACGGACAGCAGAAGGCTAGTAAGAAGGTACCGTTTGGCCTGCCAATGTCAAAAGTGAAAATGAAATCTAGTGTGCATTGAAAAAAAAATCTACGACGATACAGTTCAATTCGTATATTTATTCAAATCACAATAACTGTCACTCCCAGTTGCATGAAATGGCTATTGACGATTACATACATAAGCTTGTTAAAAGCATCAAAAGCGCCTCCTCACTTCTAAAAAATTACAAAATTTTTGTTATTTTCATCTCGGCTTGCCCCACATTGATTAAAAATAACCATGGATATGACAGAAAACAAAAAGCAGCACCACGTTAAACCACAGAATACAATCCAGATGTTTGAAACACGAGACTTGGCATGTGACCATAGTTTTTACATTTTGACACAAAAAAATAAACGGCACTATGATTATCTATTCACTATGATTTATGTTAGTGCCGAAGGAATCGGGACTGTCTGAAAAAAAATGTTGGTATTAAAAAAATATTTGTGAGTTTTCTGGTCATTTGTTTTGTTATGGTCATAGATCATTTTAAACTGAGGCCTGCGAAATAGACCTGCATTTTTTGTTAAATTTTGCAGTAATTTATCACAATATAAAAAAATAGGTAGGTAAGTACCAGTTTCTCAAAGGTTGTCCTTGATCATCATAACACAACTTTCAAACTAATTGTTTTTATTCTGTTTCAGTACAGGGCTAGATAATGGCTAAGTGATAACAGCTGCACGGGTCGATCGATCAGGTTAAGCTACGCTTGCCGCGGCTGGTCTGTAGATGGGTGACCATCCTTACATACTGAGACCCCCGTGCCTCAGAAAGCATGTTAAGCCATTGGTCCCCGCTATCATTCTTGGATCTTTGAACGGGTCGCCAGAAGCCCGAAAGTCTGACAACCAGTCTTACCAAGGACTATCGTATTACACAGTGACTGGGTTGTGGAGGTCAGATAGGCAGGCGCTCCATGTAAAAGGATGGTATTCAGCTGCATTCGGTTAGACTGGAAGCCAACCCTAACATAGTTGGGAAAAGATCTAGGCAGATGATGTTGATGAACTTGAGATGAGCCTTGAAATTTTTTTAATTAAAATTAATATGCAAGTATAGTCCTTTCACAGTTCACCTCAGATTTTGCATCACTGTCAAAGTCACAATGATCTTTATTTTCGTTACAATAAGGTTGCTGTTAGTTTACTGCTTCAATCAATTTGCCTAGCCTTTTCCCAACTATGTTGGGGTCGGCTTCCAGTCTAACCGGATGCAGCTGAATACCAGTATTTTATATGGAGCGACTGCCTATCTGACCTCCACAACCCAGTAGGTAACTGGGTAATACGATACCCCTTGGTAAGACTGGTTATCAGACTTTCGGGCTTCTGACGACCCGTAACGACTGTCAAAGATCCACGAATGACAGCCGGGACCAACGGCTTAACGTGCTTTCCGAGACAAGGAGGAGTCTCGGTATGTAAAGATGGTTACCATCCACGGACCAACCCCGGCAAGCGTAGCTTAACCTGATGGATCGACCTGCCGCCTGTTGGTTTACTGCTTGCAGAGGTAAAATACTGAATTGTGAAAGTACTGTAGTTGAGCTTGCAACACAAATAACAAAAATATTACAAGTACCCTCATTTCGGGCTTCGCTGCAGTGGAATAAAAAATATAGCAACCTGCAAATTTACGCAGTGTAAAAATAACTAACAGTCATCGAAATATTATCAGTTACTGACCTACTAGAAGGATATGATAATATTTGCAATAAACATGGTCATTATCGCATATAGAAGTTGCCCGAAAATACATAAACATACCATTGTTTATGTTACAATACAGCTTCGCAACGCCATCTATTGCCGAGTAGTCGAATCTTTCATCATTTTGTTCCCTCTTTTATTTATTTTTCATGAAATAGGTATATCTATAGGGTTTACGTAGGAAAGCCTAAAACTTTTCTTAACCGACTTTTAATAGTAACATGTTAAAGTAGGTCTGCCCTAATTCTCGGCAAGCATGTTTGACAAGTCCTGAATTTTTTGTAATAAATTGGTAGTGAACAAACAATTTTACAATAAGAAGTTTGATCAGAGTAAATTCAATTGGGGAGTCCGGGTTTTTGGGCCTCATCAGAACGCTGTTGCTCGCAACCGCAATTTAAAGATTTAGGCCCGATGTCTTTCATATTTTGATGGAGTGTGTCCGGAATGAAAATATTAGAATTAATGTTTTCGAACGGTTTAAGATATGATATTGGCTTTTGTTGCTCATGCTTGCTTTTCCAGTGTCCGATAAGGCTAAACAATTGTACAAGTTAGGATAGATAAGGTAGATCTTAATCAATAATTTTGTGTTTTCTACACTGGGCGATGTGGTCGCTAAGGCCTCTGCCTCGAATTTCGCGGGCAGCAGGGCGGCAGCGGCGGCGGCGCGGGAGCGGCAGGATTTTATGCATAAAAACAAATGTACCGGACCTCGAAAACAACGGCGCGGTAGCGGGGCGGGACAATGCGAGACGCGCCGCCGCCGCCGCCCCGCTGCCCGCAAAATTCGAGGCAGAGGCCTAAGCGACAAAACCCTTTAAAAAAAAATTAAAAAAAAAAGATTTAGGCCCACTTGCACCAAACGCTAAACGAATTTTAAAAACATAGTTCTTTATCTGCCATCTTCAAAAGATTGACAGAAAGAGATCAAGAACTAAACATGGAACTTATGTAGGTACCTATATTCTTGCAAATAAATATCATTAATTCATTCATTCATCGATTTTTTAAACGTGTTATAATTGTGTTGCAAGATCAAATTAGCTAATACAGTCCACAGTGCTTATAAATTAACAGCTTAGTACATTGTCATAGGTCCACAATCGTTTTAAAAAAAAAATGTAAAAATCCATTTTGAGTTCTAGGACAATATATTACTGTGTTACTAGCTAGTTTTAAAACCTACTATAAATTGTAATCTGTGGAGAACGTAGTGGGTAGCATAATTGTTAAATGTAATATTTAAGTTATTTTGTCTATTTGTTATTGTGCTACTGTTTGTTTTCCCTAAATAAATAAATAAATAGTTGTCCCTCCTTAGATAGCTGGCAGACAGCCCTTCACACAGTGGCCTGGTAACCCATTTAGTTCAATTGAATCAATTTAGTTGTTCTATTTATTGCGGCAGTAGCAGTACATACTAGGGTAATTTTATTCTTGTTTTTTTTTGTCCCCTGGTTCGCGTCGTCATCGTCAGCTTTTCGGCTGTTGTTCAGGGACGACTTCGACGTGTTTTAGGATGGGTGGATGTTCACGGAGTTACTTGCCCGTTCTTCTCCATAAAGACCTACTCAATCTGCCTAGCCTTTTCCCAACTATGTTCGGGTTGGCTTCTAATTTAACCGGATGTAGCTGAATACTAGAATTTTACATGGAGCGACTGCCTATCTGACATCCACAACCCATTTACTGGGTAATACCTAATACGATACCCCTTGGTAAGACTGGTTGTCAGACTTTCGGACTTCTGACAACCCGTAACGACTGTCAAAAATCCATGAATGACAGGCGGGGCCAACGGCTTAACGTGCTTTCCGAGGCGCGGAGGAGTCTTGTTATGTAAAGATGGTCACCCATCCACGGACCAACCGCGACAAGCGTAGCTTAACCTGATGGATCAACCCGTGCGGCTATTATTACTTAGCCACGAGCTCCATAATGGCCTACTACGCTTTGGAATGGGAACTAGCTGCATGTTTCTGAATGACTGACTCCTTTGACAAATCAAAAGTGCCTAATAAAATGCTTTGAGTTTGAGTTTGATGCATCTCATGGAAATCGCTAAGATTTTAGCTTGTGCCTCTGTTGTTTTGGGGTTTAGGTTAAGCTATTTATTATATTTACTACGCAATGTGAAATATATCTGTATCAGTATATATCAGTATATATCATTTATTCTCTCTTCACAAAGCTGACTTAGTGTGTACAAAAAAAATGTTTCAGCTGTATTCCACCTTTGTGAGAGACTGGTGCCTGATATAGGTTTTTGGGGAAAACATGAAACCTGAAATAATGCTAAAGTGAGTTTTTTTGTTTTTTGTTTGTTACTTTTTCACGCTAAAACGGCAAAACGGATTTTGATAAAATTTGGCACATGGGTAGATCATAACCTGGATTACAACATAGGATACTTTTTTCCCGGTAGTACGTTCCCATGGGATACTTCATTTTCGGCAAAAGCTAGCTATATTACAATGATATTTATATAATATCATTGGTATATTATGTCTTACGGTATTTTACTTTGGGGACGGGCTGCAGACATCGAGTCAATTTTTATTCTGCAGAAAAGAGCCATTAGAGCCATATATAATCTCCGCAAGCGCGATTCTCTAAGGGAACTGTTTAAGGAAATTAACATCATGACGGTACCTTGTCAATATATCTACGAAAATATCATGTACGTAAGGAAAAATTTACATCTTTTTAGTAAAAGAGGTGAAAGGCATAATTATAGTACTAGAAAAAGGGACCTATTAGCTCAACCAGGTTTCAGACTAGCTAAAGTAGACACGTCGTTCATGGGATACTGTTTAAAATGTTACAATAAAATACCTCCACACATACTTCAACTCAATGAGACTAAATTCAAAACTTGTATAAAACGCACACTATGCAGGCAGGCATATTATAAGTTTGGGGATTACATAACCGATAAAAATGCTTGGCTCAATGCTGGTTCTGCTCCACAACCACAACTAATTAATTAACATTTGAAGATACTGTTGGAGATGCTGAAGATTGTAAGACTATCATTGCATTGTATAGACTCAATCTCCTTTGTATTATATAATTGCATAGCACATGTGTGAGTACTATGTACATACTCTAAAGCTACCATTTACTGGGTACGTCTTTGTTTGACTTGAATGTGCCCTGGCGACTGAGAGTATGTGACGCTCACACTAATGTCTCGCTGATGGTGGCGCGTGTTGGATCATTTAGCCAATCCATGCGTCAGGTTCGTGAATAAGCGCTGTCAGTGCAGGCTGGGCATACCTTAGCGGTCAGGGCTTATTTTAATTTAATTTAAATATTTGAATTGTTTTTTTTTTAAGGACGCTTTTAACGTTCTGCATCGTTCTCACATATGAAATTTCAACATGACTGATGTAACCATTATTTTGTAACCATATCTTGATTTAAAAGAGTGTCCGTGGAGTTTCTTGCCCGTTCTTCTCCATAGGTACCTACTATGCTTTGGAATGGGCGCCTAGCTTCATCTTTCTGACTGACCGACCCCTTGACAATTCAAAAGTGCCTGTAATTGGTTTAATTGAAATAAATGCTTTGAGTTTTTGAGTTTTGAGTTTTTTAAATAAGTAAGTAACCTTTCTAAAATAACTATTTAAAAACTCTGTTTTCAGGTGATATTTGTAACTTTCCGAATTCGCGAATTCCAAATACTTACCTAAAAATTCTGTCCTCACTGATGTCTTAGCACCTAATAATTATGTTCTCCCAAACCTAACTGATTATACTGAAAAGTCAGTTTCTATCGAGACCCAGTGCTATTCTGTAAACATCTCACCGTGATAACTCAGGTGAAGTGAGCGTGAAGTGAGCCGTCATTCCACATAATGCTAGGGGTTGACACTATTGACAGCTCACTTTAAGATCACTTCACTTATGTTTTCACGGTGAGATATTTACAGAATAGCACTACAGTGGTGGTCCAGTGGTAACGGCCGCGACTTACGACTTGTAGGTCGTAGGTTCGAACCCTGACAGGCGCTTTACTTTGTGTAAATTATTTCATCACCACTGCTCTCAAAACGGTGAAGGAAAACATCGTCAGGCAACCGGCATATCCTAGAACCAAAAATTCGAAGACATGTGACATCTACCAACCCGCATTGGGCCCGCGTGGTGGATCACGGCCCACTCCCTCTCGAAGAGAGGATGCCTGTGTCCCAGCAGTGGGAACATTATAGGCTGATTATGCTAAACTAAACTGAGGAGTTAGGCTAGGTAAGGTTGATTTTGGCCACAATGGGAGTATTAAATACTTATAGCCAAAGTCAACCATAAAAAACATAATCGATGTTACATAATCGTGCGACTTCCCCAGATAAAATCTTCGCTCTAACATTGATAAATTATGTCAATCATGTCTGTAACAAAAGTACCACAACCCTACCACCCCGTATGCGCCCGCTTTTTATCACAATTAAAAGTAAATGAATAAAAATCTCCACTCTACAGTGTCGCCATCTATACGGGCATATTATCATCAAGTATGTGGGCTTTGTTGTAGCACTTGCAGTATTTAACACAAAATTAGAGGGGTGATCAAGTGATCATTAGGGACATTTTGATTTTATATTATACAAGCTTTTTCCCGCGGTGTCGCCCACGTAAAGGTCGGAAACTATCCCTAGGCAACGTCTATCGGGATAAAAAGTATCCAGGTCTAAGCTGACCTTAGGTCATGACCAAATTTTATCGAAATCTGATCAGCAGTTAAAGCGTGAAAAGGTAACAGACAGCCCACTAATATTATAAATGTGAAAGTTTGTGAAGATGTTTGGATGTTTGTTACTTAATCACGCTAAAACGGCTGAACGGATTTGGATGAAATTTGGGCAACAGATAGTTTATAACCTGGATTAACAAATAGGATACTTTTCATCCCCGTAGTAGGTTTCTGAGGGATAAATTCCGACATCCACGCGGGCGAAGCCGCGGGTAACGCCTAGTTTGTAATACAGGGTGTTTGGCAGAACGTTGAACATACGAAAATGGTGGATAGGTGGGGTCATCTGCTACTTACTCAGCCCTAATTTATTTGGCCCTGGCCCCCTTTTTTTGTATTTTTTTTTTGTGGATGGGAAATCATCAAATGACTTCTCCCGCTCTGGGCAGAGCGGGAGGGCGTGTCAGACTTTTACTGACTAAAACCTACCCGTGTTCCTTCAGTTGCTCATGCCGGGGCCACGGTATCTCTTTCAAACCACCCGCGACCCCGGCGGCATCGGCCCAATTGGACCCCGTCACTGCTGACATCTCTTTAAGGCGCGCGTGGAACACAACGCGCCGTCGACCCGGGCCTGGTCCTTAGCGGACGGCGAGCTGCCCATTAGTCGTCGTCCGCAAGCCCGCACCTACGGTGGCCGGGAAACGGCGATAGATTCCCGCCGCCCAGGGCGTCATTGTGTCACTCTATGTAAAATTTCAACATTGTAACCTGTAATTTAAATGGTGTGCATAATAAAGAGTATTCTATTCTATTCTATTCTCCTGCGGCGGCTAGGGGCGCGAGGGCGCGGCTGTTGCCTCTCCCTCACGCGTTCCGCCTCCTCCTTCGCGAGCATTACTGCTTCGCAGAAGGAGGTGACGGCCTCCCATGCACTCTCGCTCTGCACCATGGCCTGGACCAGGTTTGGACGCAAGAGATCGCCGCCGCCGATCGCCTCCGTGGCCCTGGCCCCCTGGTTTTTTTTTTAATATCCTAGATATTTAAAAAAAAAGTTGTTTGCTTTCTTCTAGTTTCACGACTTTTTTAACTTTAAAGGGTAATTTTTACTAAAGAAACTTTTTTACAAAAAAATACAACCGTCTTCCAAAAACAACACTATAAAGTGAAAAAAATTGAATTTCGGAAGTCGGTGTCTGGTTGAATGTAGTTTCAGTTTTTGCCACCGACTTCCGAAATTAGTGTTATTTTTTTCACTTTGTAGTGTTGTTTTTGGAAGTCGGTTGTATTTTTTTGTAAAAAGTTTTTATTTTTCACTTTTTAGTTGTGGTACCTACCCCACACAAATTCTAATACCACTAACTGCAAAAGAAACTAGAACATCATCCATATAAAGTGAGGAAAAAATACGTATTATTGATGCTAACTCAAAAACTACCCAAGTAAAGTTAATCAATTTTTTATGCGACCGTTTCGAATAAAACAATTTTTTTTCAAATCGGACGACTGTGTAAAAAGTTATGCGTGGTCATACATAAAATAATAATAATATACGTGTCGAATTGAGAACCTCCTCCTCCTTTTTATTCGTCGGTTAAAAATGACATATCTTACATAATTTCAATCGATCATTTAATTTTTACCAACCTTGCAGTACTTAGTAAATTTCGCAAAACATTTCACTTTCCGTTCGAGAGAGTTTCGTCAAAAATTTCCTACTTGATAAAATTATGAAATAACTCTTAAAGCTTTTTTTTTATAAAAGCAAATTACATACCATTAGAAAGGTCACACACTAGGGATGTTTTGCTAGAATTCTCCTCAATATTTTTTTTTATGCAAGTTGAAATTAATATTTAAGTATTTTTTACATCTTTCTGTAAGTTTGAGGACTCGTAACTTTTTTTCTAGCTAACATCTGAATAAAGCAATAATATTATAAGAATCTGCCAACATTAGATTTAAAAAAAAAAAAAACAAAATATTGCCTGTTTTACTCATTTTTAATAAAAATTACACTTTAAAGTTAAGAAAGTGGTGAAACTAGAAGAAAGCAAAAAAAAATTTATTTTAATATTCAGGGGGCCAGGGTCAAATAAATTAGGGCTGAGTAAGTACCTAGCAGATGACCCCACCTATCCACCAGTGCCAATACTTCGTTGTTCAGAGACTGGCTGCTTGTTTCATAACACAACAACGACACAGGACGAATTCCTAGTCATCATCTTCCTGCTCGTGCCCTACGTTACTTCGCTCCCTTCTGCCATTTGTTTTTTTTTTATTTTTCCACGTTTTCTTCTTCCATTCTCCCCAAGGACAAATTCCTAGTGTGGGGCAATCGTTTACACCAGCTATTAAATTGAAATAAATATCCTGAGGATTTTTAAATTTTTTAATTTATCATAATTCAACATACACGGGTAGATCAAGATCTTTGAAAAACAATTTATTTTCATAAAATAGGCAAAAATTTACTAATTTCTTTTTAACCAAACGATTAATCGTAATCGACGGATGCATTGTACTTGAACCGACTTTGTGTTTATCAAGCGTGTGTTGTGTTACGTAAAGTTACGGTATTTGGATGTCACGGTGCGTTTGCGTGATTTGAATGTGGAAGAAAGCGCTAGTGATGTTACTAAGAATGAAAAAAAAACTCGTGTGTAACGAAAATAATAATAATAAACCATTTATTTCAGGCGACATAGGCCCATAGATAAACTTTAACCTAAACATGCATATTTGAATATAAACAAAACTTGTGTAAAAAAATTGGCGTAAGACTATGTTAGTAACACTCCTCTTTGCACTAGCTTGATTTTAAGTGCTGCCCTGTGGAACTTGTCCGCGGAAGCGACGGAACACCACGTCCTGTGGCCAAAAGTCTTCTTCTATGAAGAGGGGCAGGTAACAGTTCGGTACACGCACCACGAACGCCTTGAAGTTGATGTTGCGGCGTGACTCCAGTAACTGCACCCTTGGCGTGTACCTAGCCTTCTGGCGTACGTACTCCACGATGTCCTCCGCCTTAGTAAAAAGTATATAGGTTAAGTTTTATTCTCTGGCTGGACGCCTTGGTTTATTGAGGCACCCACAGGCAAGACCGGTTAAACAGCCTACAACCTCCGAGGTTGACGGGCGAGATGACCGTCGCGCGCTAATTAGCAGACACAAAAGAAATTTTATTGTTATCTGTGCACACATGGTGTGCAATTGACATTATAAGAGTTAACCCGTTAACCACCAAGCATAAAGAAAATGTGTTTTATTTATTTACGAAATGCTTCCTAATAAAACAGCGTCTCGAGAAAATATTTGATGTTGAACCATAATCTGACAAAACGCCTCAAATTAGCGTTCAGAACGCGGAGCATTTGGACGGGAAGTTTTGGTAAATTTTTCTATATCTACACTTCTGTCCTACACATTATTAATTTGTTGATCCTTCCATACGGATTTTCTGAGCTGACACAATCTATGTAGATGTACAAACACATACACAGACTGTGTATAGACACAGTAAGAAGACATCCCTAGATTTAACGTCGTTTATCAGTGTAATGTACTGCATCCACATAAAGTGTTGCCAGTGTTGAAGAAATAATAACAACTAAGGCAAAACGAATGCAACAACTCTAGTAAAACGCGTGACGAAGTTGTGAATGAAACGAATTTGTTACATTTTAGTTTTTGGTGGGTTTCTTATAGCTTGGTTTACTGTTGTTTGGCCCTTTGTTCGAGGTTAATGTTGCGATGGTTTAATGAAATTTTGATGTAGATAAAATGATGTAAAAATGTTTTGTTACTATAATGTATGTTACAAAACATTTACCTGAGAAATATGTGAAAAATAAACATTATGGACAACCAGGCTATTAACTATTCCTTCGCAAGTTTAAGTGCAAGCTTATATATTAACTATTCCTTCGCAAGTTGAAGCTTTCATGGTTTAGAGAAGTGGTCTGTGATGTATATAGTGAATCAACGCCCAGCCAACACATTTTTTTTTTTTATTTGTACTTTTTGGGATAAAACTTAGGTAGAGATAGGTAATGTTTGAACGCGCTAATCTCTGGAACTACTAGTCGAATTTGAAAAAAATATTTTTCCATTTGATAGCCCAATTCTTGAGGAAGGTTAAAGGATATTTAACATCACTCTACGACCCTTAGGAGCCGAACAGAAAGAACGCTGATCAAAAACGAAGTAACAGCGAGGGCGGGAACGCGAACAAAGTCGCGTTCAGAAGCTAGTGCAGGTATATGATCAGCCTGATGATATCAACATTTTTGATCGTAGTAAAGTGTCCAAATTCCAACCATAATACACATTAACGTAATTTCTTTAAAGATAATGTCATTAACATAAAACAATAGGAGGGTAGCGGTGACAGATGCGCCCTCATGTCGATACGATCTGAGTTGCGTACGCGCACGCGTTCGAATTTCAACGTTTTAAGTAGAAGTGCGTTGGGTTGGCTAAAGCTGTTTGTATTTATGCTAGTTACGATGATGCCTTAGGTTGTTTTTTGAGTTTTGTTTGGTAATATCAAGCAGTTTACTAGATGTTCGAAAAAAACAAAGTTGAAATCTCTGAAGGGCTCTGATGTAAAAGACCTCTGAGTTCTCCAATAGATGGTGATGTCAGAGGAGGCCAATATGAATCTTGGGACCGTACTAACAGTTCAAAAACGAAATTATCTCCTTTGGAGTAGATATATGGATGGAGAAGGAGAGGAAGACTAAAAAATAGATGGATGAATTGTCTGAGGGATAGCATATCGATGCAAGAAAAAGGAGTGAATGGGCAGGAAGATGATGAAGGATACCTTCACCGAAATAAGAAAGTCGCAATTAATAATTCATTTATACAACGTGTCGTTTTGCATTCTCGTCAAATTTCAGGGTGTGATACAGAACATCAAACTGAACAACTTTCTCCATGGGAACAACACCGTAATCGCGAAAAAAAATTCAACTGTCCCATGGAAAACTTCAATACCTACTCGACGCAAATGTATGGGATGGCTGATTATTTTTCCGCGATTACGATGTTGGTGCCATAGAAAAAGTTGTTCGGTTTGATGGTACACACCCACATACACCACACCCTTAAATTTGACGAGGATACAAAACGACGCGTTGTATACAGTATGGAACCGACACCATGTGAAAGAAATTAAACTAGTAGCAATACTGATCCACAGAAGTATAGCAAAATTAAATGTTAAATTAAAAACCGTAAATTAAAAAGTTATTTTTTCAAACAAAATAAATATCAAAATAAATTCAGTAAAAGTGATCACTCTATTTAGACAACCGAGCTGGCCACCTGCGGTGCACCATAGTGCCCAATCCATTGTTCGCCAAACAGGGATGTTTTCGTTTGCACACATGTTCAAGGATTCAAGTTCATTGACTCATTGACGTAGTGAACCAATTCTACAGAGTGTTCAAATTTACTAAAATGAATACTCTACTTTTTGACCTAATTACTGGACCGATTTCGTAATTTTTTTGTATATCGTCAGCAAAGGCGATATCAAGTATGTGGTTGGATTTATTGCATAGATGTGAAATCCATACTGTATAACTATAGCATGCAACCAGCCCCTTAACAAACGCACGGCGCGTGCCACTCCTGCACATACTGCTGGCGCCCCGCAGAGGTGTCATAATACGTATGACATCTTAATTTATGCGGAAACACACTTGATAATATGGCACGATCGTATTGATAGGACACGAACCTACTATTATTGTATTACTAGACGATGTGCTTACAAAAGTCTACTATACAGTTTGCACTTCAGTGTCTGCCAAAAACCGTTACTCACAAAGATGTTTCCTGCGGGTATATTGTCAGCTCAGAGTTCTATTGCCATGTCACGTATTTCACAATCCTCTGATGCGTTCGCGCGCGGTAATGGTGACACAATCGAAGTTTTATTGTTATGACGTCTATAGACGTCTACCGCGCGTGAAAGTGTGTTATGCTTTTTACGCTTTGAAAAACACGAACGTAAGTTAACAGACAGATAGACAGTTGTTTTCGCATTTATAATACATAGTAACTAGTATGAATTTAGGCGAAATCTTTCAGAGGAGACACGAATATTTATAATCTTATCTATCGCATAGCATGGTCACTAAGGGTTTGCGATAACCTCTGGGATTGCATACAATAATTTTAGATTTCTTCACTAAAAACACCGGCCCAGTGCGTGTCGTGTTGAACAGAATTTATCTCAAAAACAAACCTAACATTGTAATCCCAAAACAATTTTTTTTTGTGATAAAATTACAAATTAACAATTTTCGGACTTTTTTCTTTATTTGTGCTGTGAGACCTTGCTTCTTGCCAAATTTCATAATTCTAGGTCAACGGGAAGTACCCTGTCGGTTTTGATTTACTTAAATGGCCGTATTTTTTTATTGTGTTGACTTAGAAGCTTGATTTTTTTAAAATTCCAAGGGGCTATAGACCTACGTATTTGATATTAATTTCAACTTGATACCTCCACGCGTTCGTGAGAAAAAGGGTCTTGACAGACGGAAAACGAAGTGATCCTATAAGGGTTCTGCTTTTTCCTTTTGAGGTACGGAACCCTAAAAATAGGTACCTACTAATAATATATTATATACATATCGCACCATGTAAAATACTGGTATTCAGCGGCATCTGGTTAGACTGGAAGCCGACCCCAACATAGTTGGGAAAAGGCTAGGCAGATGATGATGACTTTTAGACTTCTTCACGATGTAACATAATTCATTGGTGTCCAGTTTCTAGCCTTAAATCTAAAACCTTGGTATGTACACTTTATTTATTATTTAAATTAGTAGTAAACAAACGTGGTGCTACAATATCGCACCGCTGATCTAATAAATAGCCGCCATTGTATGCAAATGCGCGCGCGCAGTAATTTACTCGTCGCATTTACTTGCACAGCAAATGCTAATTCAACAACGTCAATTTATTTTGTTGATGGTTGTTTGAATATTTTGATCGGTACAAATTTTTATTAAATATTAATTTTACTATTTGAAGAAACTTCGTGTATCATTTAGAAAACTTACATAGTAATAATATAAAAGTTAAATTTAAAATTTATCAAGCCCTCGACACAAGTTTATCCTCATTTCATTTTGCTACTCCACCATCAGACCCTGATTGCCATCTATCTATTGAGACCATTCCAATGAGCCCAAACACGATACCTCTGCTGTAAGTTGGAGAGGAAGGTGGGTATCCTGCAAATTCCAGGTAATGCTGCAAGGTTACTATGTTACAAACCTGTGGAAGATGCTCACATCCATTCATCAACGAGAAAAGAGCTGATGATCTTCAAACGGCAGAATAGATTTTCTTGAACACTAAGAACACTTGATCAAGCCACCTTTCAAACAAAACAAAAAAAAAATCTAAATCGGTTCAGTCGTTTGGGAGCAACGATGCCACAGACAGATACACAGTAACACGCATGAAACTTAAAACACCCCTCTGTTTTCGTCGGGAGTTAAAAATCAACCATTTTGATTAGAAATAGAAATAATTTGTTTGCTTAAAATAAACCAGCAAACAAAAAAGTGGCCAAGTGCGAGTCGGACTCGCCCATGAAGGGTTCCGTAGCAGCAAGTAACATAATATAAAAGTTCTTGTAGTTCGTTTGATTGAATGAAAGGTAAATTGCGGTTTACGATTTATGACGTTACTAGATCTCGTTCAAACCAAGTTTCGGTGGAAGTTTACATGGTAATGTATACATCATATATTTCTTTAAATTTTATCATTCTCTTATTTTAGAACTTACAGGGGAGGGGGGACACATTTTACCACTTTGGAAGTGTCTCTCGCGCAAACTATTAAGTTTAGAAAAAAATTATATTAGAAACCTCAATATTATTTTTAAGACCTATCCATAGATCCCACACGTATGGGTTTGATGAAACAAAAATTTTTGAGTTTCAGTTCTAAGTATGGGAAACCCCCAAAATTTATTGTTTTTTTCTATTTTTGTGTGAAAATCTTAATGCGGTTCACAGAATACATCTACTTACCAAGTTTCAACAGTATAGTTCTTATAGTTTCGGAAAAAAGTGGCTGTGACATACGGACGGACGGACAGACAGACAGACATGACGAATCCATAAGGGTTCCGTTTTTTTCCATTTGGCTACGGAACCCTAAAAAGATGTAATTTTTATTTTATAAATAGTTGAGACTATTTATAATATAAAAATGACATCGTATTTGTTATACATTTTACCTTATTTTAAGAATTTTCAAATAATAAAATGTATGCTTTTCATTTCGAACATTGTTCTCATACTAAAATTGAGAAAGCCCCAATAATTAAAATAGCTCGTGCTTAGGTATGTTTCATATCGAGTTCAAGGTTTATTATGTAAGACAAGTAAGGATTTTATTTTAAAATATCTAAGTACGAACTTCTGCTTCAGAAACTTTTCGTGAATTGGGGCTTGTTTGTACCGTATAAGCCAATTACTCACTGCGCCATTAATTGATTTTAGACTAAGGAAGCTATACCAACCTTATTCAAAGCTCCATCCCGTTAAAAACAATAAAATAATTACTATAGACCTCAAAATGACTATAATAATAATTACACACTCCTTAAAAACGAGGGACAGATACAAACGAACCATTTAGGTTCGTAATGTAAGTCCTTCTGTCCAAAGACCATACCGTCACCGTCACCATCGGGTGACCATCGCGTATGGTGCAATGTCATGCTAATTAAGAAGTCTGTTATTTATACGACTGTCATTAAGAGCTTTTAGGGGAAGCTATGGGGTGGCAGAAGTTTAAGGGGGAAGCGCAAAGGTAGCTCGCAAAATAAAACTAAAAATAAAACCTAGAACACTGACCTGCAAATTGCAGAAAACATAAATTTAAATTTCGCGGGCTAGTTCACAATTATAGGTAGGATGAAAAAAATTATTTAGTCTAATCGGTAGCTAGTTAAATATGTAATTTGAAACGAAAGTGTATTTTTGTATTCAGATATCTGAAAGTTATTGGAAGTTATTTTTATGTTCAGATATTAGAAAGGTATTGTCAGCTATTTTTATGTTCAGATATCAGAAAGGTATTGGAAGTTATTTTTATCTTCAGATATCAGAAAGGTGTTGGCAGCTATTTTTATGTTCAGTTATCAGAAAGGTATTGGAAGTTATTTTTATGTTCAGATAAGTATTAGAAAGGTATTGGCATTTATTTTTATGTTCAGATATTAGAAAGGTATTGTCAGCTATTTTTATGTTCAGATATCAGAAAGGTATTGGAAGTTATTTTTATGTTCAGATATCGGAAAGGTATTGGAAGTTATTTTTATGTTCAGGTATTGGCAGTATTTTTATGTTCAGTTATCAGAAAGGTATTAACAGCAATTTTTTATTGCTTCTACCTGCGATCTTGCTGACTTTATAATCTTTTCTATCACGACTTGAGCCTCGAAACTAAATTTGGAACACCACTACACTGCATAGCTATCACATCCAAATACTAAGAGAAACTAGTTTATATTTTCTTCCGTGTGTTCTAACATTTTTTTCTAACTAACAAAATGTTCTAACATTTTGTTAGTTAGAAACTACATAAGCATAATCAACATATAACGTTCCCACCGCTGGGACACAGGCCTCCTCTCGGTGAGAGGGAGTGGGCCGTAATCCACCACGCGGGTGCATTGCTGCTGGTTGGTAGATGTCACATGTCTTTGAATTTTTGGTTCTAGGACATGCCGGTTTCCTCACGATGTTTTCCTTCACCGTTTTGAGAGCAGTGGTGATGAAATAACTTACACAAAATAAAGCGCCTGTAGGGGTTCGAACCTACGACCTACAACTCGCTAGTCGCGGCTGTTGCCACTGGGTAGCCAATGCTCTCTAGACACTGACGCTGCTCTCAATAGAAACTTACGTTTCAGTATAATCAATCAATCAATCAACTCAGCCAATCGCAGTCCACTGCTGGACATAGGCCTCTCACAAACTGCGCCACAACACCCTGTCCTCCGCCATCCACATCCAGTCTGTCCCAGCCACTTTCTTCAGGTCGTCGGTCCATCTAGCTACGCCTAGTCCCACACTACGCTTACCGATACGCGGTCTCCACTCCAGGACTCGACTGCTCCACCGGCCATCGATCCTTCGACAAACATGGCCAGCCCACTGTCACTTCAGTTTGCATGCTCTTCAAGCAATGTACATATTTATAGTTTCAATGCAGTTATATCGTATTTTCTGCCAATTACTTCTGTCACTTGAAATCGCATGTTTCCTCTACTTTCTAACTATTTAAAGCATTCTTCAAATATACCGAAACCGTCGGTGCAAGCCGTTCTAAATGTTACACCGACTTGCTTACTTATCTTGTCCTTTCTATCTCGTAAACCATAGTTATTTGTTTAAGCGTTCTCATCTCTGCGATATTTCGTGTGAGTGCAACGACCAGATAGAACAATAACGAATGTATTGCAACTGCATACAGCAGTGTAATTCTGTAAGACCTCATTCTAAACTTCGAATCTGAATCCGCTGTGAGTTTCTTGATTGGCATTCTAAAAACTCGGTTGATAATTCGAATTTACACTAGCGCTACCCTTGCGAGCGTGTCAGCGAGTTGAACTAAATTGATCGTAAGATTTTGACAGATAAAGTATGAGATGACGTAAGAAGTGGCAATCAGCCGGTCTATTGTGTAAAAATCTCACCGTGAAAACTTAGGTGAAGTGATCTTAAAGTGATCTGTCAATAGTGTCAACCCCTAGCATCAGGTGGAATGACGGCTCACTTCACGCTCTTTTCACCCAAGTTATCTCGGCGAGATATTTACAGAATAGCACTACAGTAAGGTAATCCCCGTCACTTCGACGCTCACTTCGCACTCGAACCCGATTCAAAGTGTCAAATAAAAAGCATCTATTTTACGAGTGAGAGTGAATAGCGATGTGAGATGCGAGTTGTTGTTTGAATTTTACAGAATCGACGTACTGGTTACGTTACTCCACAAGGTACTCCTTGTGCTATTCTTTATACATATTGCGATTTAATTGCCTGTCTAAGTATACCATAAGTTGAAGCAATTATAAAAGTTGCACCGTCGACACAATGTTCAGACGATGCAAGTCATTTGTTGCTTCAATTTTACTGTATGCATTCTAACCAGTTGCAGCTGAATACCAGTATTTTACATGGAGCGACTGCCTATCCGACCTCCACAACCCAGTTACTGGGTAACACTATACCCCTTGACAAGACTGGTTGTCTGACTTTTGCATGTGAATACTCGTAACGACTGTCAAAGATCTACGATTGACAGCCGGGACCAACGTTCCGATACACGAAGAGGTCTCGATATAATATGACGGATGTTCACGCATCCTTCGATCGACCCGTGCGGCTGTTATTATTTAGCCACGAGCTCCTTTTACGAGTATTAATATTTATATTATATCTATTAATATATACGAGTACATATTAATATTCTATCTCATTGATGTTTTAAAATAAAATGACCATCGTTTGTCCTTCATTCAGTGAACTAGGTCAATCATACAGATCAAATGATTCCTGCTAGTCATTCGATCCCGATTCACTTGTAACTCCACGATCTCAAGTACAAAAATTATTAACACTTCCCATTTCAGAACTACTCTTACTTTCTGAGCCCTTTCAAGGATGACGGCATTTGGAAAAAAATGAGGAAACACCGGGGAATGGACGTCACGAGTGGTCAAGTGCATCGGGACAAAATGAAACGGATTGACATTGATTGAAATCGAGATAAGAAAACACGACGATAATGCAATCGGGGTATTTGTGTGGGGGGTGTGGGGTGTGTACCTATAGACATGATGTGCACAGATCCATCAATCTGCCTAGCCTTTTCCCAACTACGTTGGGGTCGGCTTCCAGTCTAACCGGATGCAGCTGAATACCAGTATTTTACATGGAGCGACTGCCTATCTGACCTCCACAACCCTGTTACTGGGTAATACGATACCCCTTGGTAAGACTGGTTGTCTCACTTGTCAGTCTTTCGGGCTTCTGACGACCCGTAACGACTGTCAAAGATCCACGAATGACAGCCGGGACCAACGGCTTAACGTGCTTTCCGAGGCACGGAGGAGTCTCTGTATGTAAAGATGGTCACCCATCCACGGACCGACCCCGGCAAGCGTAGCTTAACCTGATGGATCGACCCGTCCGGCTTTGTTTTTGCCGGCCTGCCTTTTGCACTAGTATTGCTAATAAAACTATGACCCTCTCATGTAATGAACCAACTAATCGAACTTGACACAAATAATAACACAGTACTCCATCATTTTAATAAAACCATCTATCAAAAACCTAATGTCACCAATAAATGGTTAATTTAAACATAGGATGCGCTTTGCGGCGCGTGCGCTTAATAATTAATTCAGCGGTACGCCACCAGGTGGCGTGGCAGATGTTGCTGTAGATCATTTACATTTCTAATACAGATGGTTTGTGATCGATGATAAGAGTTTAGAGGGTTGTGGTCATGTTTTTGGACATGATGAAGTAAAATAATAGAAACTGAAGATTCCTGCAGGAATCATTGACGTTACCAAACGATTTTCAACGACGACGAGTCGACGTTCGCACGGACGTAGATTTTCAACGCTCTGCTTAGCGCCGAGAGTTGAAAATCCCACTGTGTTTTTTCGACGTGCTGGGATGCACTCTGATGTTGTTAGGTTGGATTCTCGATGCTCGGCTCAACACCGAGAGTTGAAAATCCAGTGCGCGATAAAATCCCGCCGCGATATTTTTACGTCTGGTAATCTTAGCAATTGGAAACACATACAAACATAAACTCCCGCCTTCCCATACGATCCTTACATATTCCTTTTGCCTCGTTTACGTTCATACATCTGGTCATACATATTGTACTTATTATAATATAATTACTTATTCAATTTTCACTTTATGTATTCGTATTCATGAATCCAGGACGCCATTGAACAATCATAATAGTACCTACTAGGTAATGTTCTAAAGGGAAATTTAAGAATACATCTGCTTCATCCCCCCAGGAGAACCACCTCGATTTATTTTTAGCACTGCATAATAATAATTAGGCGTTGCTAAAAATAAATCGAGGTGGTTCCAGCGTAGAATTAAAAAAAAAAATCTTTAGAGAACAACCCTTAATAATCTAATTTAATTCTTTCCATTTTTAGATCTGAAGACCAAATAGTTAGTAATTAACGGCTCTAAAATAATTATTTAATTGAGATAAGCATAATTATAATGACAGGGTCTGGTGGTTAGGGTCAGGGGTAACAAATTGGGGTGTAATATGATTGTCTTACTGATATCAGACTCTTGGTAATGTCAGTTTTGTTGAGGACATAGACGGTTGGTATTTGAACTATTCTAAAATTCATATTCCTATTGCTTCTTTTTAGAGATTAAATACCGAGACCCTCTATATCTCGGAAAGCATGTTGAGTCGTTGGTCCCGGCTGTCATACAAATGACAGCCGGGACCAACGACTACACTGATACTTTATACTGTCAAACATCTACAAAGATGTTTGACAGTATAAACGGGTAGTCAGAAGCCCGAAAGTCTGAAAACCAGTCTTACCAGTGTGACCCAGTAACTGGGTTGTGGAGGTCCAATAGGCAGTCGCTCTGTCGACTGGAAGCCAATCCCAACACTCTTAGCTGCTACGATTTATTTTAATTATTAGGGATGCTTTTAATGTGCACGTTTTTCTACATCGTTATCTCATGTACAGGGTGTAAAGTGTACAGTGGCAATCTTTTAAGGGGTCATTGTACTCATCATTATGAACAACTTTTACTATGGGACCAAACCTGAAATCGCGAAAAAAAATCAGCTGTTCCGTACATTTTATGTTCGCATAATTCGTCAAAATGAGACGGCTGATTTTTTTCCGCAATTTCAATTTTAGTCCCATAGTAAAAGTTGTTCATAATGATGAGTACAATGACCCCTGCCCTGTATAATTTGAACTTGAATGATGTAAATAATATTTTGATTTAAAAGAGTGTCCATGGAGTTTGTTGCCCGTTCTTCTCCATAGGTACCTACTACGCTTTGGAATGGGCAACCAGCTTTATCTTTCTGACTGACCGACCCATTGATAATTCAGAAGTGCTTGTAATTGGACAGACAGGAGGTCGTAAACTGAACATCTAATGGCCGATGCCATATATGGATAGGTAATTGGTAGGAGTACCAATTAACTATCCATAGTGCTCACCCGAAATATGTCGGGATTACTCTACTTGTTGCTTGCTTCTCTACAAAAATAATTGCCAAAATCTAAAACTGAAAGTTCAGGCCAGAAATAACTTGCTACGCCGCACTGCCTTACATCCACCAGATGGGGAGCGTCTCCCCAAGTCCTGCGAACAACTGGAATGGCGCTTGCTTTTCCGCTGGTGAAACATCATCTGCCTAGCCTTTTCCCAACTATGTTGGGGTCGGCTTCCAGTCTAACCGGATGCAGCTATTATTTTACAGACCAGTATTTTACATGAAGTGACTGCATATCTGACCTCCACAACCCAGTAACTGGGTAATACGATACCCCTTGGTAAGACTGGTTGTCAGACTTTCGGGCTTCTAACAAGCCGTAACGACTGTCAAAGATCCACGAATGACAGCCGGTACCAACGGCTTAACGTGCTTTCCGAGGCACGGAAGAGTCTCAATATGTAAAGATGGTCACCCATCCACGGACCAACCACAGCAAGCGCAGCGTACCCTGATGGATCGACCCGTGTGGCTGTTATTACTTAGCCACGAGCTCCTTTTCCGCTGGAAAATATACCTGTCCAATATGGAACTGTTCTGCCCACGCTGACCTAGTGGATACAGCTCCAAATGGATGGATTATTGGTGATGGCTGCTTCAGTACGAATGTTATATCCTCCAAGCATTTAGGCAATAACTAGTTTTAAGTATCCTTTCGAATCCTATAAAGTTACCATTTTACCGCTTATATTTAACTTTTTTGAACTAAACCGTTTTATAATAAAAAAAACCCCTTTTTAAATGGACGTTATTAGGGCTATAAATAACATTTAACGATGCAACATTGTGCCTTACATATTGCGGGGTAAGCCACACTCCAGGTGTTGGGTAAATTGGAAAAAAAGGTAATTTTAACCCTCCGCCGCCTTGAGGGCGAAGACGTAATGAAGACGCGACCTTTGAGTAGAGTTAAGAATCTATGAAGGAAGAATTATGTAAGTATATAAAAAGTTTAAGGTGATTGCGCAATAGTTGATTTGTTCAAAAATGTCATGGTTTCCGAAATCAAACTTAAAGAGAACAAAGCTAACTTAGAGAGATATATTGATGATTCTTATGGTTATAATATAAAAAAAAAATATGTTATATTATATGTTATATTATAAATAAATATCTGTTATAGTCACAAATCATATTTTGATCAAGATACAACCTGATACTGACCTGCAAATTGCAAAAGAATTGGAAGAAAATTTGAATTTCGCGGCAACTATTGCAGATCCCCCTTAAATGGGAAAATTTAATTATAAATATTAGAAATAGAGTAGGATAGAAAACATTTATTTGCATAGAATGTTTGATGTATGATGCACTTGGAGAACAGGTAATCTACATCTACTCGTACTGCCTAAACCACTGGCTCTAGAAGCATGAAATTTTGCACAAGAGTTCATTTTATAACGAAGGTGAGCAGCAAGGAAGGATTTTTAAAAATTCATCCCATAAAGGGGGACGAAAGTTTTTTTAGAAAGAAATCTTATTGGGCACACGGCTTGTAATTCAATAAAAAACTTTTTTACAAAAAAATACAACCGACTTCCAAAAACAACACTACAAAGTGAAAAATAACTTTAATTTCGGAAGTCGGTGTCTGATTAAATGTATTTTCGTTTTTGCCACCGATTTCCGAAATTAAAGTTATTTTTCACTTTGTAGTGTTGTTTTTGGAAGTCGGTTGTATTTTTTTGTAAACAAGTTTTTATTTTTCACTTTTTAGTGGGTCTTTTTATAATTTGTATAAGTTACAATAGTCTAATGTCAATTGCTCATCACATGTTACAAAATATTGCTTTTCCCGATGCTGGGACGTTAATTGTTGAGGAGTTCTGCTGGTAAGAACCAGGAGAACTCCTCAACAACCACTCACCACACGCATTGTGTGACGAGCGGAAATTGCTTAGCAACCATATTAAAGTAATCGAATCGCAACCCGTGAAATATTTATCATTGAGTAAGTAGTTCCGGTAGCCATCTGTGGTCTTCATCATCAGTTCCACTTCACCAAGTGGTGCTTTCCGAGAGCAAATGCACGAGCTACTATAAAAAATACCCAAATCGATATAGGTGTGCCTATAATATTTGAAGAGTTCCTTCGATTTCTCCAGGATCCCATCATCAGAACTGGATTTTGACAATAATGGGACCATTTGGGAAGTATACCCTTTCCAACAAAAAATTATTTTTTCAAATCGGTTGGCAAGCGACGGAGTTATGCGCGAACAAACATAAAAAAAAAAATACAAACAGCCGAATTGAGAACCTCCTCCTTTTTTAGAAGTCGGTTAATAAAACCATAGTATTATCTAAAATTTATCCCTTGTCTTGCAAACAGATAAAATACATTAAATGCTCCCGCAGACAGGCGCGACGCGACACTAGTTGATCCATTGCTCTAATCCTGCCGAAAAACTGTCTTGCAGTTTGGCAGGTTTATATAATTTGTAAAGTGTTTCCATATAAATGATTTATTTATTTATGTATTTCTTTTTTAATTTCTTTGAAAACTTCATGGAAATTGTTTTAACAGAATCGCTCCGCACCGGTCGGCGTCGTCGCATCGCGCTTGTCTGCGGAAGCTTTAAATCGATTTATGATCATTGATCGACCAAAATCGGTTTAACCATAACAAAGCTGTAGCTAACAACCCTCTTGCTAATACCCTATCTAACCTTTCACTGCGCTATATCCAGATGCATGCGAGGGTGTAAGGGTCACGCCAGGTGTAGCAAAGGGTCCGGTAGACCATTGTCTTAGATATACCTACTGATAAAGACAATTACAAGGTCCGTTATAAACCTTGGAAATAATTATTGGGAACTTTTTTTGGTTGACTTTTTTGGTTAGGAAAGGTTTTGTGTAAGTTATTGGTGATTTATGGATAGTTTGGTTTGGTACTTAGGATTTTTTCACCACAATATTTGGTTTGATTTTATGATTCATCAGGAAATCCTACCAGTTACCTAACAGATGAAGGTGATCGCTAGCCTATCGTAGAAATGATTTCTTTTTCATGCCTGATCGTAGAACGTCTTCCATACAAGAAATGGACCCACAACCCTGATTCATGTGGAGAACATCGATGTTTCGTATTTTTATTATAATTAATAATTCCACTGTCTTGGTTCACGTTACCAGGTGTATTCTTGCCAGTAAAAACTCCACCAGGTGTGAGCCAAAGTGCGAGGGTCGAATCGACCGCCCGTCGACCGGATTGTCTTAAACACAGATAGTGGCAATTACAGGGTTCGTTATAATGACATGGCGATTATTTTATAAGGTTTGTTGCGTATTATATTACTGCGGTCGGGAAAAGATTTTAGTTTGTTTGCTGCTAAATATTGAAAAAACCGGCCAAGTGCGAGTCGACCATTATCTATAAAAACGGAAAAAAATCACGTTTCTTGTATGGGAGCCCCTCTTAAATATTTATTTTATTTTAATTTAATTATTTATTTTTAAACTGTATATATAACCAAATATTCTGTGAATATTTCAAGCGTCTACCTGTTGCCGTTATCAATATTGAGCAAAAAAATTGCGTTTGTTGTATGGGAGCCCCCTTAAATATTTATTTTATTCTGTTTTTTAGTATTTGTTGTTATAGCGGCAACAGAAATACATTCACAATATACAATCTGTGAAAATTTCAACTGTCTAACTATGACGGTTCATGAGATACAGCCTGGTGACAGACGGACAGACGGACGGACAGCGGAGTCTTAGTAATAGGGTCCCGTTTTACCCTTTGGATAACGACCCCTAAAAAGAAATGAGTAAGTAGGTACCTACTTATTATACTTACCCACTTTTAAATGGTCAGATTTTCAATGAGGTGCCTGTAGGTTTTTAACCGACTTCAAAAAGGAGGAGGTTCTCAATTCGTCGGAACCTTTTTTTTTTATTTATGTTCCCCGATTACTCGAAGATGGCTGGACCGATTTGATTTTTTTTTTGTTTTATTCGAGAGGGTATACATCACAGTTGGTCCCATATAAAATTTATTAACTTTGCCTTGGTAGTTTTTGAGTTAGCTTCAATAATACGTATTTTTTCCCCAGTTTTATATGGATGATGTTCTAGTTTGTTTTGCAGGTGTGTATTTGAATTTGTGTGGGGTAGGTACCACAACTAAAAAGTGAAAAATAAAAACTTTTTTACAAAAAAATACAACCGAGTTCCAAAAACAAAAAAAAAAAAACAAAGTAAAAAATAACTTTAATTTCGGAAGTCGGTGGCAAAGAACGAAAATACATTTAACTAGACACCAACTTCCGAAATTAAAGTTATTTTTCACTTTGTAGTGTTGTTTTTGGTAGTCGGTTGTATTTTTTTGTAAAAAAGTTTTTTAAATTAATACTTCGAATGATATACCTATGATCTTTATTTCTGTAAAGGGTTGTTATAATTTCGATAATTTCAGTAGATTTTTTTGTTTGAACCTATACCTATATAGAACTTTTGTTGGGACGTGATGTAGGTTCTACAGTGAGAAATTAAATGTCCATTCAGATTTACACTATGAATTTAATAACGTATTTACTACAACTAAACACGGTACAATTACTTATGATGATTAGTATAAAATGATATATATGATGATTGACGCGAGTAGCCGTCAGTAAACGACTCTGTAATATGTGTTGTCGTGACAACGCGTGACTTCGAACTTAAGATGACGGTGAACGTCTTAGATACTTATAAGCTCGCAAGTGGCGTGCATGTGTGGGTAAACATACCACTACATGTCCTCCCCCCTTTGATAAAGATAATTTAATAAAAGGGTAAACAAATAATTATCGAAAAACAATGAGCAAAGTGTAAACATAATAACATTGCAAATACCTAATAAAATGGCTTGGTGTAAAAGTGTATAACTTATACCTAACTCTTAATTAATAAACAATAAGACTCTACGCTAACACGAGGCATATAAAAACAACATTAGACAAATGGATACTTAAACTTAAGTCATTTTGTAAAAAAAAATAAAATACATTGGTCATAATGTAACTACTTGATACAAAAGGTTCTTAAACAAAAAAGGTTTTAAACTTAAGTTTTAACTAAGTGGTAACGATAACACAAAAATAAATATGTTACAAGTTGATATAATTAGTATGAGAACGCCACAGAATTGTTTGTTTTGTTGGTCTATTTTAAAACACAACACTTCACCGCACTTCTCACTTGATATGTTTATGACTTTGGGACTGGCGACAAAAAATGTTTTAGATGGCAAATCTCACGGTCTTTTTCACGACGCGACCCGATCTTGTAGTGACAGATGGTTCAGTTTTCTCAAGTGAGGTCGATTTGGTTCCAACCGGTGCTAACGCTGTTGTTTTGGGCGAAACAAAAACTTCATGTGGCGACTGAATTGCAGGGCTATTAATTATAACATAAGCAGGTTTGAGACGATCGAGAGAAATAGTGACTTTTCGAGAACCTACTTGTACGTCGTAATGTTTTTTGCTTCGTTTTAGGATTTTATACGGACCTTCGTACGGCGGTGTTAACGAACGTTTGACTTCGTTTTTAATGAACACGTAGTCAGATTTAGTCAAATCTTTGTGCACGAAAATGTTTCTGTTATCAGTTTGTATTCTTGTGGTCGGTTTAATGCTCGCTAATGTTTCCATGAGTTTGCAGGTATAATCTGTGTTGTTGATGTCTGCTTCGGTGGGAACAAAAAAATCTCCGGGTAGACGCATAGATTTACCGTAGGTCATCTGAGCAGGGCTGTATCCTGAGTCTTCTTTAACGGTATTGCGCATTCCTAATAACACGATAGGTAATTGTTGCGACCATTGATTGCTGTTATCGCAACGTGTCATGATGGAAGCTTTTAGCGTTCGGTGCATCCTTTCGACATGTCCATTTGCCTTTGGGTTGTATGCTGTTGTCCTAATCTTTTCTATTCCAAGTAGTTTGGTCAGCTGTTTGAAAAGATTGGATTCGAATTGACGACCTTGATCCGAAGTTATTTTTGCAGGGCAACCAAAACGTGCTATCCAATGCTCGAGTAGAGCTTTCGCGACGGTTTCAGCGCTTATGTCCTTTACAGGAACGACTTCGGGCCATTTTGTATGACGATCAATCATTGTGACACAGTATGTGTATCCATCGGAAGGTGGTAATGGTCCAATTAAATCTATATGAACGTGCTCGAAACGGTCTGATTTTTCGAACTCTCCTAGAGGTGTGATTGTATGTCTTTGTACTTTACACTTCTGGCATTGTATGCAACTTTTTACAAAGTTTGCAACGTCAGAGTTCCTGTTAGGCCAAAAATAGCGCTGGGCGATAAGGCGACGCGTAGCGGCTACTCCAGGGTGGTTAAGTGCGTGGACACTTGAAATCGCTTTTTCTCGAAACTCCGACGGTAAATAAAGTCGCGCTAATGACGTTGATGTTTCGAACGTAAGCTCATGGTTTGCATATGGCATGCGGAACAATTTAAATTCCAAGTTAGGTTTTTGCTTTAGTAATGATAATTCTGTATCTTCGACTTGGCTTTTGTATAATTGTTCATAATCGAAAATATCATGTAAATGAATCTCTTCTATTCTTGAAAGAGCGTCGGCGGCGTTATTGAGCTCGCCTTTAACGTACTCAATTTTGCTGCAAAACTGCGAAATAAAATCTAATTGACGAAGGCGTCTTGGTGGATCGGATTTAGATTCTTTCTTCGATAAAGCAAATGTTAACGGCTTGTGATCGGTTAACACTGTGAGATCACGCCCTTCAATCATATACCGAAAGTGTTTTATTGCCATGTACATAGCTAATAATTCCCTGTCGTAGGTACTGTATTTTGTCTGGGCGCTACTTAGTTTTTTTGAATAAAATCCTAGTGGCTCTAACCGTTTGTTGACTAGTTGATGAAGTGCTGCGCCAACGCAGGTATTCGCTGCGTCGGTCATTAAAATAAGTTTGGATGATGAGTCTGGATGCGTGAGAGTGACAGCTTCACTTATGTGATGTTTGCATTGATTAAATGCGTTGACTGCTTCTTCGGTCCAAGCGATTTTAGTCTTGTCTTTTTTCTTAGCGTTGTGTAAGTAATTGTCTAAAATAGTTTGAGTGTCGGCGGCTTTTGGAATGCTCATTCGGTAAAAATTTATAAGACCGAGGAAGCGCCTCAGTTCTTCGATGGTTTCGGGTTGCGGATAGTTATTGATAGCTTTGACCTTTTCTTCGTCCGGCCGTATGCCATCACAGCTAACGCGATAACCGAGAAATGTAAGTTCGGATTTCCCAAATTCGCATTTAGACGTGTTGATTGTGACGCCAAATTCACTAAGTCGCTTGAACACCTCTTTAAGATCATGAATGTGACATTCTTCTGATTCTGAAGCAATAAGTATATCGTCCAGGTAACAAAACGTATTGTGAGTATTTTTCAAAACTTCATTGATAAATCTTTGAAACGTCTGTGCAGCATTTCTCAGACCGAAGCTCATTTTCGTAAACTCGAACAGACCAAATGGAGTTATTATTGCGGTTTTCGGTATGTCCGCGGGTGCGACGCTTATATTATGGTAAGCACGTCGAATATCAATTTTAGATAAAACTTTTTTATTTTTGAGGATGTATGTAAAATCCGTTAAACGAGGAATCGGGTAGCGGTCGGGCTCGGTGATCGCGTTTAAACGACGGTAATCACCGCACGGGCGTAATTCATCGTTTTTCTTTTGAACGACGTGTAAAGCATTTGCCCATGGGCTGGATGACGGCCTGCATATTCCTAAATCTACCATTCGCTGGAATTCGTCCTTTGCCGCTTTGTATTTTGCAGCGTTAAGTGGACGTGCTTTTTCGTAAACAGGTGGGCCATGAGTACATATATGATGCGTTACGTTGTGTTTGGGTGGGTCCTTGAAACACTCGCTCTTAGTGAGGTCTGGGAACTCTGTTAAAATACAGTGATATTTATTATCCGAGTCGATGACCTTTATTGTAGGTATATTTGAGGCATCTTCTACGTTAGTGTTCCTAGAGAGTAGAGTGACTTTGTCAATTAACTTTTTTGCGTGAAGATCAACAAGCAATTGATGTTTGGCTAGGAAATCTGCCCCAATAATGCACCGCTGTACATCAGCCAGGACAAATTCCCAGGTAAAAGCTCGGCGTAAGCCAAGGTCCAAAGTCATTTTCTGAGTCCCATATGTTTTGATTGTGGTCCCATTAGCAGCAAATAACGTAAAATCGGCGGGTTGACGATTCACGTTTTTATAGGTAATAACTGAAATATCAGCGCCGGTGTCAATAAGAAAATGTGTACCACTTTTCCAGTCGGTGACGCTCAAGCGATATGTTCCTTCGACACCTACACTCGCCAAGGCAGGTGTCGGCTTTAGTTTAACGCATTTTTGATGCATTGATCGTCGCCGCATTTCTTGGCGTTATCCCCATAAATATAGTGATAGAAGCACTCGTAATCTTTGTCTCCCGGTTGCGCTGTTTGACGCCTGTATCTATTTTGATTGTCAAGATACCGAGAGCGTGATCGTGACCGTGATCGCGACTGATAAATGCCACGACTCCTATTTTCCTCCTCTGACACTATGAGACTCCTCTGGCGCGTGTTTTGTAGATCGCTAATTTTTGTATTTAACGCGGCAATTTCTTTAATTAAATTATTAAATTGTTGATCTGTTGATTGTTTAGGGATAGCGACCGGATTTAGAGAGCAGACTTCAGATGGCCGTGAAGTTTCCATGATCTTATCAGCAATTGCTGCGACGTTGTCCAACGTAACATCGCAGACCGTGACTACTGCGCGGACTGTTTGAGGCAGGCGATCTAACCACAAAATTTTGATCGTGTCCTCGGGAATTTTATTTCTTCCGAGTTCTCGCATTTTACGAAGGAGTTGAGTGGGTCGTTGATTCCCTAGCTCGACTTTCGTAAGCAATGTATGTAATTGCTTGGATTCGGATTCTTCATATGCCGAAATTAACCTATCCTTTAGTGCTTGATATTTACCATTTGCGGGTGGGCTCTCGAGAATGTCACTAATTTGACCCAATTCGTCTCGACCTAACTTAGCTATAACTAATTGGTATTTATGTAAGTCACCTGCTTTTTGTGCACCGATTATGGCCTCAAACTGATGGAACCACAGTCGTGGACGCGCTGCCCAGAAGTCGGCGATGCGGGAGTTGATGGTGATCGCCCCCGTCTCTGGCGGCTGGTGCTGGTCTATGGTATAACACGGACCAGCTTGCTGAGGTGCGTTGACACTACCAGGTGTGGTGGCAGCCGTGGCGGCTGTGTGCTCAGGATCGATGGTAACTTTATAGTCAGCGGCAGCAGCAGTGTTAGGGTTGACCATTTTGAAGGTTTGTAAAATAGTTCACAGTAACAATACAAACAAAATCTACGTCTGTATTGAACGCAATTGCACTCGCGGATCAAAGTATGAAACCGTATTATTTCATTCACGTCGGGGTCACCAATATAGAACTTTTGTTGGGACGTGATGTAGGTTCTACAGTGAGAAATTAAATGTCCATTCAGATTTACACTATGAATTTAATAACGTATTTACTACAACTAAACACGGTACAATTACTTATGATGATTAGTATAAAATGATATATATGATGATTGACGCGAGTAGCCGTCAGTAAACGACTCTGTAATATGTGTTGTCGTGACAACGCGTGACTTCGAACTTAAGATGACGGTGAACGTCTTAGATACTTATAAGCTCGCAAGTGGCGTGCATGTGTGGGTAAACATACCACTACACCTACTTAAGTTACCGTTTTATCGCTTTTATTTGACTTTTTTGTACTTTATAATATTTTTAAAAACTACATGAGGTCGGTGTTTTTTTTCCTATCCGACTACTCTGAGAAGAAAGGCCGAAACAAAGTCAGAGGTCTCAGTCTCTTTTAAAGTCATTATCTTGGTCATATTATTATCATGTTTGTGAGGACAAGGTAGATCAGTGTTTGACATAAATGAAGAAAGAAAAATATTAATTTGGGACACGCACAGGAAATACAATAAATAATAAAGGACAATTTAAAAAACTTTTTTACAAAAAATACCGACTTCCAAAAACAACACTACAAAGTGAAAAATAACTTTAATTTCGGAAGTCGGTGTCGGTGTCGGTGTTAAATATATTTTCGTTTTTTGCCACCGCCTTCCGAAATTAAAGTTATTTTTCACTTTGTAGTGTTGTTTTTGGAAGTCGGTTGTATTTTTTTGTAAAAAAGTTTTTATTTTTCAATTTTTAGTTGTGTAGGTACCTACCCCACACAAATTCTAATACCACTACCTGCAAAACAAACTAGAACATCATCCATATAAAAGTGTGGAAAAAATACGTATTATTGAAGCTACCTCAAAAACTACCGAAGCAAAGTTAATCAATTTTATATGGGACCAACTGTGATGTATACCCTCTCGAATAAAACAAAAAAAAATCCAAATCGGTCCAGCCATCTTCGAGTAATTGGGGAACATACATAAAAAAAATTTAAAAAAAAAAAAAAAAGGTTCCGACGAATTGAGAACCTCCTCCTTTTTGAAGTCGGTTAAAAATAACCTGTGCGAGGCCAAAAAGGCTCCTATCTCAGCATAATGCTGCCATAGGTAAAGAAAAAACCGCAGCGCAGGTTTTCAGATAGGGCCCGCTGTGATGTGGCATCACAGCGGGCCCTATCTAGGACACACCTTGGAACATAAATGAAAAAAAAAAATCTTTTCAGGTAAGAACCAGGACCAAGATTTGAGTGGATTTCCAAGTATAGGTACCTACAGGTTGAATTTTTCAAGTGGGCGTGGATGGCCAACTCCAAAACTATGAGGAATTGCGAAAAGTACTCAAAGGAGTCTCGGCATTGGTTTTAAAATCTAATATATAAGTCAATGAGTCTCGGGCTCGATTTTGATGCAAACTAAAACTGCATCATTGGATTTTTGAAAAATCAATATTTCTAGCCAGGAATCGAACCCGTCGATTTTGAAAAAAAAAAACTATATTATTACACCATTCGATAGTGTCGCTAATAAGGATCGAATTCCGGGAAGTAATGACATACCTACGGCAAACTAAAGGAAAGAGCTCATTTTTTTTAACAAAATACTTTTTATTTTTCTTATATCACCACCTATTAAAACCATAACTGATTGAATTGTTGTTTTGTTGTTCAAAATCATGACCAATCTTTTCAATACATAGCTGAAGTTGACGTCTCAAGGATTGTACTGCATTTAGCATTACAATGTTCCTCTTAGTTTCGAATTTGGCCATCCACGCCCACTTGAAAAATTCACCCTGTATTGTTTTGTTGCTCATAATTATACTTATATCTATTCTTACAGATGGGACACTCCGCAGTTTAGGTATGAAGCTACAAGTACGCGGCGGGCTCGTCTCACTGGGTCAATTCAGTGTGGGCTGCCGCGCACCGGCCGGCTCGCACGTTAGTTCGATACTCACTCACGCGCCGCGTCATAAAAGAAGACAACCCTAACGAGGTTTATGAGTTATGCGATAGAAAGAGAGGCAACTTATAGGTGAATATAACTGTAGGTAATGAAGCTTTGTGCGACCTGAATTGCACTCTATTGTGTGGTAGCAAGAGTCGCTTTTTATTTAAGTGATTTTGCGGAGTGTCCCATCTGTATTAATCTGTGGCTATAGGTCTAGTTACAAAGGTCAACTATACGAGTAGTATTGTTAAAATCTCGCTGCAGACTCGGTCATAAATCATAATCGGAGTAGGGATGTGCGCTAGTTGCGCGCGCTCAAGGCCATTATCGATAACAGAATCATTAAGGTTATTACGTAAACATCAAATGGCTTTGGAGCCCATGCATGCATGGACCATTCATGAAGTTATCCGCTTGCCGCCTTACCACTGTCAGTACAATCCCATCGAGTTGATGTGGGCTCAAGTAAAAAATGAAGTTGCAACGAAAAACAAAACCTTCAAGATAGCTGATGTCGAGAAGTTAGTCGATGAAGCCATTTCCAATGTCTCCATTGAAAATTGGCAAAAATGTGTGGAACATGCAGAATTGCTGCAAGATGATGACTTAAGAAAAGCACATTTATGCGAAGAGTTCATCATCCATGTGGATGATGATGACGATGACTCAGACGAAGAATTTTAATTTTCTATTTTTAGTTTTATATATACGTTCTTTTTTTTATATATTTAATATGCTTTGTAGTAAATTTGGTAATAAAATAAAAAAAATGTGTATTTATTTCTATCGCCCATTTATAAATATATAAAACTATCGATATCACTCATCGACTGCAGTAATGCACAGGACTACGTGTGGGCGTGGTCTGCCCATAAGGCCCGTGAGTGGGAAAGAGAGCGAAACACTGTCTGTCCGAGTCTGCAGCGAGATTTTAACAATACTATAAACTCAGACATTATTCTCTTTACTTTCCTAATTGGCTAACATGCTTACCATATTCACCCTTAGCGTAAAACTGCCACACCGCAAGCCGCAACTACCCGTCCTGCCTAACCCCCTTAGTCTTGATGCGTTAAATTTATGCAACGATAGAATTTCAACAAGGGGAGGATATTGGTTTCCTTGTCTTTACCTGCTACTACTACCGGTTAGGGCCGGCAGGCCAATAGGCTGCATAGTTATGTACTTTATGAAACTCATAGGATCATATCAATGTGTGCTCGAATGTCAACCGAACCCCTTAGGTTCACAACTACAGCAAGCCCGCAGTCGACATCGGATGATGGTATTTTACGTTTAGCTAAGAACACTCTCGATCAAGTCACCTTTCAAACAAAACAAAAAAAATTAAATCGGTTTAGTCATTTGGGAGCTCCGATGCCACAGACAGATCCTGCATAGATACACAAATTAAACTTATTGCACCTGTTTCCGTCGACGGTAAAAATAGTACTTACATAATTTATGGTAAAATTTTGGCACAGTGTCATCTAAACCAAACATATTTTGCCAAATTCAACCATAAGTATAACCATTCTTTATAGGAGGAGGATTTCAAAGGAGCTCGTGGCTAAGTAATCACAGCCGCACGGGTCGATCCATCAGGTTAAGCTACGCTTGCCGGGGTTGGTCTGTGGATGGGTGACCATCTTTACACACAGAGACTCCTCCGTGTCTCGGAAAGCACGTTAAGCCGTTGGTCCCGGCTGTCATTCGTGGATCTTTGACAGTCGTTACGGATCGTCAGAAGCCCGAAAGTCTGACAACCTGTCTTACCAAAGGGGTATCGTATTACCCAGTTACTGGGTTGTGGAGGTCAGATAGGCAGTCGCTCCATGTAAAATAATGGTATTCAGCTGCATCCGGTTAGACTGGAAGCCG
This sequence comes from Cosmia pyralina, assembly GCA_946251885.1. NCBI lineage: Eukaryota > Metazoa > Arthropoda > Insecta > Lepidoptera > Noctuidae > Cosmia > Cosmia pyralina. The sequence goes on along the minus strand of OX276342.1, from coordinate 13,153,862 downwards.
ACCCCAACATAGTTGGGAAAAGGCTAGGCAGATTGAAGTACTTATAACCATTCTTTAGGGTACCAAACGGAAACCTATTACTAAGCCTCCGCTGTCTATCTGTCTGTCCGTCCGTCCATCTGTATGTCCCAGGGCTGTAAGTATCTCATGAACCGTAATAGGTAGACAGTTGACATTTTCACAGATTGTAATATTTCTATTACGGCTATAATAACAAATAATAAAATAAAGTTAAAATTAAAGGGGCCCGGCCCCATACAATAAACTTTTAATTTTGAAAAAAAAAATCTTCCTCTAGCATGTGGGCTGTTATTGTCTTATCGAGTAGAGTACAAATATATTAAAAAAAAAAAAAAATTATCTTCAAAAATGAAGAAATAGGAGGTCGTAAAAGTTGTCAATTTTAGACCATTTTTGTAAGAGCTTTATTGCAACAATTAAACAAGTTAGGAATTTGAAACATCTGTATATCATGTACCATAGACTGAATTTAATCAACAAATACTAAATAAGTCGATTCATAAGATATTTTGTATAAATATGGGCGATTTTCTGCAACTGCAAAAAATAACCTTGTAATTCACAGTTCTGAAAATACAAAGTTATCTTTGCGATTGTTAAACATAATATATGGTTCAGAAACCTTCGTTTGCGAGTCCAGCTCGTAGTTGGACGATTTTTTTTAACTATTGGTCGAGTTAACTACGTGATCAAAAAGTCGGCCCTAAGTAATTATCAGTCTGACTGTGCCTATAATGGCGGTCTCATATTATTACAACCGACTTCCAAAAACAACACTACAAAGTGAAAAATAACTTTAATTTCGGAAGTCGGTGTCTAGTTAAATGTATTTTCGTTTTTTTGCCACTGACTTCCGAAATTAAAGTTATTTTTCACTTTGTAGTGTTGTTTTTGGAAGTCGGTTGTATTTTTTTGTAAAAAAGTTTTTATTTTTCACTTTTTAGTTGTGGTAGGTACCTACCCCACACAAATTCTAATACCACTACTTGCAAAACAAACTAGAGCATCATCCATATAAAAGTGGGGAAAAATACGTATTATTGAAGCTAACTCAAAAACTACCCAAGCAATGATAATCAATTTTATATGGGACCAACTGTGATGTATACCCTCTCGAATAAAACAAAAAAAATCCAAATCGGTCCAGCCATCTTCGAGCAATCGGGGAACATACATAAAAAAAAACTAATTGAGAACCTCCTCCTTTTTGAAGTCGGTTAAAAATATACTTACCTACCTAATTAATTTAACAACTCCTCATGAAAGTACCCTCCCCTGGGCCGTAATGCTTTGATAGTTTACTATACAATACAGCCGCCAATCATCAGCAAAGGGCAATTTAAAAATCCCCGAAATAATGCGTGATCTTACAAAATCTGCCTCGTCAATAACAATGGCACTCAAACAGCACACCTCCTTGAAAACTAAAGTGTGATAATATAAAATATGTCCGCTAATCTCACCAGGGGTTTATTCCATATTTCTGCTTACTCCCATTTCTAAATATGTACTAGAGAGCCCTCCCGTGGTGACAAGCCGAAACAAAGGGCGATGACCCGACAAGTGGCGACATCTGTTGCCGAATAGGGGCACTTGACATAATATGTCATTTTTTATTTGGAGTTCGAGTGTGTCAAATTAGTGCAAAATTTTGAATCATTGGTCCATTTTATTCATTCAACGACTTTTTTGTGCGAAAATGTGATATCTGGTGAGAGTTTAGATGTGAGCTATCTTAGGAAGTCTTGTCTATAATAGTAGCTTTTGGATTTTCCGAATATTGTACCTAGATACTTTAATTGTTTTTTTTTTATAGCGGATATTGATGCGGTACCTAATTTAGTTTTTAGTTTGATCGTTAGGTATCTTATCTAAACTAGGATTTAATCTGAGTTCATATTAATTAAGGAGCTTCTACCAATTGACTCAAGTACATTACGTAAGTGTAAATGACCGGCCAAGTGCGTGTCGGACCACGCACAATGAAGGGTTCCGTAGTTAAAAAGAATTTATCCCAAAAATAAACTTAACATTGTAATCCCAAAAAATGTTTTGTATTAAGTGATAAAATTACAAATTAACAATTTTTGGACTTTTTCCTTTACTTGTGCTGTGAGACCTCGCTTCTTGCCAAATTTCATGATTCTAGCTCAACGGGAAGTATCGTAGAGTTTTGATTCGCTTGCGAGAATCAAAATAAGTCTCCTATAGGCCGTATTTTTTATTGCGTTTACTTAGATGCTTGATTTTTTTAGAACTCCAAGGGACCATGGACTTTACGCGTTGCTGAGAAAAAGGGTTTTGACTGACAGACAGACAGACGGACAACGAAGTGATCCTATAAGGGTTCCGTTTTTCTTTTGAGGTACGGAACCCTAAAAAAGAACTAATGAAAATAGTATTAACAGTTTTGCATAGTCGTAGTCGCAGTTCTCTGAAACACAAACTTCTTGCCTGCCGCCGCCGTCCACATGCAAACGGAATGTGTGAAGATAAATACCCTCAAAATATACCAACAAACAGCGAATCCATTACAAACATATCAAAATAAATAGCACATAAATCTTTATTACGATAACAAATACGTTTTGAAACTTCAATAAGGAGCGAAATGCAGATGCAGTCAAGCTGCGCAGACAATGGCCAATCAGGGCCCGTGCCCTACACAAGCGCCATCACTCATCCACGCATTCCTAATTCAAAAATTTCATTTTGTATTAGGAACGCCAGATGTTGTAATTTAGCGGGATTGTCTCGATTTTAATTTAGGGTTATTTTTGGCCCATTTTTAACAGCAATAAAGATGGCGGGGCGAGCTATTCAAAAGAGACAAGCAATGTTCATCAGCTCTGGATCGAAGTAACAGAAGTCTAAAGGGGCCTGTAGACACTAGACTTTCAGATTTTATGATCCAGGTTGATCTGAGCATAAGAGAGATGAATTTTGGTTTGAACTTAGGTAGGTACTTATGCATTTTTGTATAAGAACAAGAATCAGATGGACATTGTTTGGCATCTATAGGTACATTTAGACAAATAAATAAAATTGAAGTGCATGTTTTTACAAACATACACTTCAAATTTATTTATTTGTACAAACAGACAGACAAAAAACTTTTTTTACATTACTGTAAAAAAAAAGTTTCAGTTTTTGTCTGTCTGTTTGTTCCGGTTAATCTCTGAAACGCCTGAACCAATTTTCACGGGACTTCACTGGTAGGTAGCTGATGCTATAAGGAGTGACTTAGTTACTTTTATTTTGGAAAAACAATTAGGGTTCCGCGTAAAAAAAATAAAACCCATGAAATTGTGAACAAAAAGTCGAATTTGAAAAATTATTTTTGCATTTGGTAGTCTAATTCTTGTAGGCTATTTAACATCACGCTACGACCCTTAGGAGCCGAACAAAAAGAAAAAAATGTCTGAAAGAACGCTAAACGGAAACGATGTATGTACCCTGTATATATATATATCTATGGAAGTAGGTACCTAACAGCGCGGGCGGGCGATGCAACGCGGCGCGGCAGGTCGAGGGACGAGGGAGTTTTATTAAAATGTGTGTTATTTTTAACCGACGAAAAAAAAGGAGGTGCTCAATGCGACACGTATATTTTTTTTATTTTTTTTTTATGTATGACCACGCGATATTGTTTATCTTATGTCTCCCTCGTATGAAGTCGCGGGGTACAGCTAGGATTTATGTTCTCTACCGATACTTATTGCAAGATTTCCCCTTTCATTTAAGTATGTACCTAAGTATCAGAAGTTTTATGAAATCGTAAAGATGATCGATTTCTAAACCATCACACGACTGGTTTAAGTTTTATGAAACCCATTAATCCATTATCTCTATTTAATCGATCTCTATATAAACCTACTGTTAAACGTTAAATGATGTTCATAAAATAATGCTGATGGAAATTACTCCCTCCCCTCTTTAATTTTTATTATCGATTAGTTTCTACCACATGATAGTCGATAAAATAACGGGAACAATAAATAAGCTTTCACAGCAAACAAAGATACTATAGCTAGCAATGTGTTTATGCCTCCTGTAGTTTTCCAATAAGTAAGTAAGTATAAGTAATAATTTACCTACCGATAACAACCAGCCAAAAATATATTTTGAAAGCCATATAATAGGTAAACACAGCTTATTAGGACGTATTCTTTGTTGGTGAAAAAGATATCAGAGGCCCTTGGGCGTAGCATGAACGAACACCCGGAACGTAGCCTAACGTAAAAGATTCTTAATTCGAAAATAGAACCTTCCATAGATTTTACCACTATCCTGTAGCATTTTAGTTTTAAATTTTGCGTGATGCTACATACAGTATTAGTAATTATCACCCATAAAATAAGTATAAATAATGTGCGAAACGAGTATTTTCACATTTTACGTTACGTTTCAGGCACACGTTTAAAGAACAGGTTATTTTGGCGCGCGGCGAAAGCGGAACTAACGCCGCCATCTTGATATTTGAATACATTTCAAGTGAAATTTCACAAAACAATTGCGCAAAACCAACAGCGCCTCCCTGACAACGGTATTCGAGCGACAAAAGATTCTTGTAACAGTCTATAATTCCTGATATTTTCAAATCACACATGGTGGTCCTACTATCTGTCAGAAATTACAACTCCTTCAACGCGCCTTGACAGAAAGCACTACGCCATTTTGCATCAAATGTCAATAGAACGGGTGTTAATTTGCCTATTGAAGACGTCTGTTTGAAACTAAAGGGCTTCAGCACGAACCAAGCTTTACTAGAAGAAAGAAGACAATGTAATAAATTAACTGGTTGACGACAATACAAAATAATGGCGTATTTTTCATTTGTGTATATCATCATTGTGTCTTGTTCTTCATTTTATTTTGGGGACGCCTTCCAATTTAGCCTGATGGGGTTGAATTTATGAAATTAACAAAGAGGGATTGTCAACTTTGACCTCCTATTAAATTATAGGGATGCTAACATGCTCTAACTTAATTTCATTTAGGTAGGTACAAAAGTTAGAGGCCCTGTCAATGAATGCGCCAGACTGTCTTCTAACAGAACCAGATGGAGAGAGATCGTGAAGCGGGCAACGGCTACATCTGCGATTGGACACAGTTCATCGTGACCACGACCGCTCTGTCAAGAGCGAAGCGAAGAAGAAGGTACAAAAGTAATAACAGCCGCACGGGTCGATCCATCACGTTAAGCTTCGCTTGCTGGGGTTGGTCAGTGGATGGGTGACCATCTTTACATACCGAGACTCCTCCGTGCCTCGGAGAGCACGTTAAGCCGTTGGTCCCGGCTGTCATTCGTGGATCTTTGACAGTCGTTACGGGTCGTCAGAAGCCCGAAAGTCTGACAACCAGTCTTACCAAGGGGCATCGTATTACCCAGTTACCCAGTATTGGGTTGTGGAGATCGAATAGGCAGCGCTCCATGTAAAATAATGGTATTCAGCTGCATCCGGTTAGACTGGAAGTTTACCCCAACATAGTTGGGAAAAGGCTAGGCAGATTGAATATGCAAAGCTGACGGTCTTGATTTGGATTGCACGCTAGCTGCAAATTGCAGTTTGCATTAGGATAATTGCAGTTTGTATATTTACTGCATCGAAACACTCGACTGAAGATTTGAGTCGTTAGAACTGCACGCCGGCGCCGATTGCACAATCCGTCTGCAATTTCGATGCATTTACGTCAACTGCACGAAAATCTGCAGCCACAATGCAATTATGCAACCAGCTTGCGGCTCAAATGCAATTCGTTTGCATAGGCCCGACATATTATAACGGCATGAATTTAATCTAACCTCTAATCATTCCCAATTTATGCTCCTAAAAACATTATTGAACACTCTAAAATAATAATTGCGCCTCTTTTTGTGATCCTCAAATAATTTATGTTTTGGAATCCTAAAAATATTTAATAGGTACCTGTCCAAGTAACTGCAACTAATTTGGATGTAGAGAGGTTCAAAAGTAAGTATCCATCGTTAGATGATCAATAAGTTTTAGAGGATCCTGCGGGCTAATTCTGGTACACACTACTTAGGTATCAATCGGAATCGGATTAATTTTGACAGTTCAACAACATTCATTGCGTTATTTACGTTGTCGAGCAGACAAATTTTTCGAACTTAATGAAGCAATGGATTAGCAATTCGCTTCAGAATTATTTAAATTTCGATTGATAGTGTGTTACGGAAATAAGGTGCAGTTATAAATACTTCCCTATTACTTTTAGTAAGGTCTTCTTGTAGGATTTATAGAACCTCTTTACCTTTTGATTTGCATACCAAGAAAGGTTAAAATAGCCCTAATTAAAAACCTGTCTCTTTGTTACAGCTTACAACGAACTTCAAGGTACCCTACGTGAGCCATCATGGCTTGTGCACACAATACCCTTTGTTGATAGTCTGTTAATAAGGCAACATTGTTGCTAGTCTAAAGGTGTCCTGATTGACCTATTTTTAGACATCTTTCCACTCAGCCCCGTTTGACGTGTGTTACGAAATATAATGATAACAACAAAAAGCAATTCGGTTTGTTACAGGGTAGAGTAACCCCAAATGACATAGGGGTTAACAATGACAACTGTTCGGGGTTGGTATGGCGTGTGTTGCACCTCTATAGCGCAATCAGCTTTGTTACGTTTTCAAATAAGTACCTTAACTATGGATGACTTGACAATGATTTAAATACTTAACAATCGAAAGATTACAGACATAAACACAATTTTTACTAATATGAATCAGCCATATTACAGACTAGCTTTTACCCGCGGCTTCGCCCACGTGGATGTCGGAAAATATCCCACGGGAACGTACTACCGGGAATTCCTTCCTTAATCCTTGTCTACATTATAAAGGGAAGCTCTGTGCAAAATTTCAGCTTTCTAGGTCCAAGGGTTTGGGCTATGCGTTGATGAGTCAGTCAATCAACTGATTGATTGAGAAGTCCTGACTGACTAGTCAGTCCTGACTGACTAGTCAGGACTTCTCTTTGTATCTAAACAGATTGTGCTTAGAGTAACTAAGGAAGACTATCAAGACTATTGTAAGTTAGCTCATGGTGATAAAGCATTAAAAACTTTTAGATCAATGTTTTCCTTATAATAGTATTCTATTATAGGGAAAACATTGACGTAAAAATTTGATCTTATATTCTGTAAGTACCAAAATGTGAACTTACAGAATATAAGATCTGTAAGGAATTAAGTAGGTAGTTAAAAAAGACGCCTTATAGTTTTCTGTGAACGTAAAGACGTCTTGATTGCTAAGTCGTTTTTGTAAGGCGTCATTTTTTTTCACAAACAAGCCAATTATGGTAACAAAAGCTGTTGTTCCATTATTTCTTTGTATTTAAAAGCTTGCTATTTAAATCTTGATAAGGTCAGGCTCTAATTTTTTTCTGGTTTTCTTACCTACTCATAATATCAGAAGCTCGAAGAAGTGACGACGCCTTAATATTTCTTAGCAGCCAAAGACGTTTGTCTTGGTTGCTATAAGATTTTGAATAGGCACCGGGTAAATGCGAAAGATAATGCATAGCGGAGTCTTGTCCAACTTAAATGTATTTATTTATTTAACTATTTATGCACATGCTTCTAACCAGTCAAGAAGAAAGGAACAGATAAATACGTACAAAGGTGATGTTTATAAATACAGGGTAAAATTAAATTAGCTAGCGAAACTCGGCAGACGTGGTGAATATCAATAAAACACGACGAAATAAAAATAAAACAGATTTGACGACAAATTTTCAAGCTGATATTTTAAGTGACTACACTACCGGCGGGCGGTTGATGACCCCAAATAAACATCATCAAATTAATTTATTTTTTGTATTTATGTTTAGATATTGATACCCATCACGCTTGCGGAGTTTTGCTAGCTAATTTAATTTGACCCTGTGTTATGGTAGGTATTTGATAATGGTTTAATATTGATCTAAAGATTTATGAACTAACAGGCTGCGTGTGCGACGGATTACTTTCCCATAGGCAAAAATTATGAAATTTCATAAGTTTCATCCCTTATTTTTGTAGGATTTTTGTAAACTCAACCCCTAAAACTCCTTTAGATCCTCCTCCTCTTCCTCGGAAAAATTCTTAGTGCTCACTTTAGTTGCATGAGGAACTCTTACGCAACTTTTCATGCTTCTACACCCAGTGGTTGCGCGTTGTCTGTCAGTGAGTGAATTTTAGATTCTTATTAGAGACAACAGACAAGCCGTAGAAAGTTGATAGATAGTGTAGGTATTTTTCAATGTAGGTATGGGGCCGTACCTACCTACGTTGAAAAATACATTGTAGGTAGGTACTTACCTGATATAAGCAGAGGCTGGAGTTTGCTGAAAACCAAAGCAAAAATTCATTTATACAGGTAGGTAGTAATAAATATTACATAAACAAACCCAAAGAAATTGAAACCTCATAAAAATAAAAATACTACAACAGATACCTCATTAAAATATTACCAGAACGTTGCGGCACAGTTTGATAAAAGTGTTTCTAAAGAATCACCCATCTAGTCGGAAATTTAAATTCTTAAAACTGTGCACGCTTCCAGAAAAGCTGACGCATCCTTACACTCCCGAAAGCGGAAAGAATCCAAAATACAAAGTTTCCAATACTGAATATCTACGTATAAACTCACCGCCACACCTGCGCAGTGTTCCAGGAATGGTTAAAAAAAAAAGTTAAGTACACTGTAAATTAATATGGACTAATTCCGATGATGTAATATTGAGTAGGTAGGTACAGAGTTAGCCTCAAAAACATGTAGGTGTACATCGACAAAAATCTTTTGATTGTCTACAATTTACGGTATCAATGTGTACTTACATTTAAGTATCCAATGTCTAATATGTTTATTGTGGCTACACACTGCTACAGCGAACAGGGTGGCAGACATCGATGCACCACTTGTTAAACTTAACATGGATTCATCACTTCTAAGATTCTGAAAAAGAACAGAGAGCAATGGTGGCCCAGTGGTAACGACCGCGACTTACGAGTTGTAGGTCGTAGGTTCAAACCACGATAGGCGCTTTACTTTATGTAAATTATTTCATCACCACAGTTCTCAAAACGGTGAAGGAAAACATCGTGAGGAAACCGACTTGTCCTAGAACCAAATATTCGAAGACATTGTGATATCTAATATCTACCAACCCGCACTAATCCCGCGTGGTGGATTACGGCCCGCTGCCTCTCACCGAGAGGAGGCCTATATCCCAGTAGTGGGGACATAATAGGCTGATTATTTTATGCTAATGCTATTTTAAAAAAAAATTGCTGTTTCATACATTTTGACCGCACGTAGGTATTGTACTTTTGTAGGAAACAGCAGATTTTCTTTTTAATAACCGAAGAAAAATTTTAGCGTAGAGGGTTCAGAATCATGTACGGAATCCATGGTACCAGCCAACAGGTTGTGCGTCGATGTCCTGCCATGCCACCCTGTACATAATGGAACAATTCAATGAATTCCTGTCGATTAACGGATGTATACAATCTTTGGAGCCTGACTGTACCTAGGTACCTACATCAGCGGAATAAGTCCACATTGTACATTGTCATCTTTAGCTTGATATTTTATTGAGTACTTAAGTACAGTCAGCAACTAAAGTAGATTAACACTTGCAGTTTTTTAATCTTAATTATTAAGCGAAATATTTAATTCTAATCGGAACAGAAGTACCTACTTAAAATTTTAAGAACACTAACTCTTAATAATTAAACGAAAAAAAGCAGTTTATCGAATCATTTTGTGTTAATTTAGAAGATGTCAAAAAGTAGCAGTGTTAACCGACTTCTGTTGCTGACCGTACCTAAATCTAACCAGAACTTGAGAATTAGATTTTTTTCGTTAAAAATAAAAATGACTGCATCGGCCACCTGGATCTAATGGTCAAGCGTGACTCCTGAGCAGAGGGTCCAGGCCCAGGACCCCGTACTCCTGGTTTGATACTCAAAACGGGCAATATAATAAACCCCCGTTCGCACGGGCGTAATAAAATCGCAGCGGGATTTTATAGCGCACTGGATTTTCAACTCTCGTTGTTGAGCCGAGCGTTGAGAATCCAACTTAACAATAACAGAGTACATTCTAGCGCGTCGAAAAAACACTGTTGGATTTTGCACTCTCGGCGCTAAGCAGAGCGTTGAAAATCCAGTGCGATATAAAATCCCGCCGCGATGTTTTACGCCCGTGCGAACGGGGGTTAAAAGTTATATTTTTAGTTACCTATTGCCGGCAATAAGCTCGCATTCGCTTCGCCTATTACATACATGGCTATTTACCACTAAAACATAATTGGGAAATGTCACTGTACAGTAGCCACCAAACAATGATTGGTTGTGTCAGTGGGGGAAGTGGGGATACGTAGTACGGAATCCTGTTGCGACAGAATTCCGTACTACGCATCCCCACTTTTTTGACAACTTGCGTGGCGAAGACTGTAGGTACCACTCGATTCTGCTTATTCTTTCAGCAAACACATACATACACATATCAAATAGTACTTACATCATAATTATCATATTATATACATATTTCTCTGTGAAACACTATAGAATAGTAAAATAATAAATAATAATATTTTTTTAAACAAAAACAAAATGTAGAAAGTTTTGAGTATTTAAAGATAGAGTAAACGATGATGTCTGTGCTAGTATTATCTGTGTGACAGACACCGCGCGGCGCCTTCCTCCTCAAGCGATACCGTGACATACTGACTCGCTACAGTAATATTACTATTATCTGTGTGACAGACACCGCGCGGCGCCTTCCTCCTCAAGCGATACCGTGACATACTGACTCGCTACAGTAATATTAGTATTATCTGTGTGACAGACACCGCGCGGCGCCTTCCTCCTCAAGCGATACCGTGACATACTGACTCGCTACAGTAATATTACTATTATCTGTGTGACAGACACCGCGCGGCGCCTTCCTCCTCAAGCGATACCGTGACATACTGACTCGCTACAGTAATATTAGTATTAACTGTGTGACAGACACCGCGCGGCGCCTTCCTCCTCAAGCGATACCGTGACATACTGACTCGCTACAGTAATATTAGTATTAACTGTGTGACAGACACCGCGCGGCGCCTTCCTCCTCAAGCGATACCGTGACATACTGACTCGCTACAGTAATATTAGTATTAACTGTGTGAGAGACACCGCGCGGCGCCTTCCTCCTCAAGCGATACCGTGACATACTGACTCGCTACAGTAATATTACTATTATCTGTGTGACAGACACCGCGCGGCGCCTTCCTCCTCAAGCGATACCGTGACATACTGACTCGCTACAGTAATATTAGTATTAACTGTGTGACAGACACCGCGCGGCGCCTTCCTCCTCAAGCGATACCGTGACATACTGACTCGCTACAGTAATATTAGTATTAACTGTGTGACAGACACCGCGCGGCGCCTTCCTCCTCAAGCGATACCGTGACATACTGACTCGCTACAGTAATATTAGTATTAACTGTGTGAGAGACACCGCGCGGCGCCTTCCTCCTCAAGCGATACCGTGACATACTGACTCGCTACAGTAATATTAGTATTAACTGTGTGACAGACACCGCGCGGCGCCTTCCTCCTCAAGCGATACCGTGACATACTGACTCGCTACAGTAATATTAGTATTAACTGTGTGACAGACACCGCGCGGCGCCTTCCTCCTCAAGCGATACCGTGACATACTGACTCGCTACAGTAATATTACTATTATCTGTGTGACAGACACCGCGCGGCGCCTTCCTCCTCAAGCGATACCGTGACATACTGACTCGCTACAGTAATATTAGTATTAACTGTGTGACAGACACCGCGCGGCGCCTTCCTCCTCAAGCGATACCGTGACATACTGACTCGCTACAGTAATATTAGTATTAACTGTGTGACAGACACCGCGCGGCGCCTTCCTCCTCAAGCGATACCGTGACATACTGACTCGCTACAGTAATATTAGTATTAACTGTGTGACAGACACCGCGCGGCGCCTTCCTCCTCAAGCGATACCGTGACATACTGACTCGCTACAGTAATATTAGTATTAACTGTGTGACAGACACCGCGCGGCGCCTTCCTCCTCAAGCGATACCGTGACATACTGACTCGCTACAGTAATATTAGTATTAACTGTGTGACAGACACCGCGCGGCGCCTTCCTCCTCAAGCGATACCGTGACATACTGACTCGCTACAGTAATATTACTATTATCTGTGTGACAGACACCGCGCGGCGCCTTCCTCCTCAAGCGATACCGTGACATACTGACTCGCTACAGTAATATTAGTATTAACTGTGTGACAGACACCGCGCGGCGCCTTCCTCCTCAAGCGATACCGTGACATACTGACTCGCTACAGTAATATTACTATTATCTGTGTGACAGACACCGCGCGGCGCCTTCCTCCTCAAGCGATACCGTGACATACTGACTCGCTACAGTAATATTAGTATTAACTGTGTGACAGACACCGCGCGGCGCCTTCCTCCTCAAGCGATACCGTGACATACTGACTCGCTACAGTAATATTACTATTATCTGTGTGACAGACACCGCGCGGCGCCTTCCTCCTCAAGCGATACCGTGACATACTGACTCGCTACAGTAATATTAGTATTAACTGTGTGACAGACACCGCGCGGCGCCTTCCTCCTCAAGCGATACCGTGACATACTGACTCGCTACAGTAGGTAATATTAGAATGGTACTTTCTGGTACAATTTCAGTTACGTTCATGTAAGTTTAATTAAAATAATTTTATTGAATATAATTACGTAGGTACTAATTTGATTGAAAACCAATTTACATATTAATTTTTATAAACAAAACAAAATCACCTTTTCCGATTTATATTTTAAACTAGCTGCGTCCCGCGGTTTCACCCGCGTAGACCGGGATAAAAAGTAGCCTACGTGTTAATCCAGCTATCTACATACCAAATTTCATCCAAATCGATCCAGCCGTTTGAGCGTGAAGAAGTAACAAACACAGACACACTCACATACTTTCGCCTTTATAATATTAGTAAGATAGCTGCGCCCCGCGGTTTCACCCGCATAAGTGTCGGCCCGTGGGTATATCGGGTTTAAAAGTATCCTTTGTCCTAATCTAGGTCATGGTCTACCTACGTGCCAAATTTCATCAAAATCCGTTCAGCCGTTTTAACGTGAAAGCGTAACAAACAAAGAAACAAACTCACTTTCGCATAAATATTATTATCAGAAAATTCTCACAACATTGGTTCATCCAGGGTCAGTCTTTACAACATAACCAATATTATGAAACGCGGTGTTACTTACCTAGCAACAGAGTAGCCAATGACTCCATGAGTCAGCCGCAGAGCATTCCCGTCAATCTGTGACTCACGCGCACCCTCAGTGCAACGTTTTTTAATTAACTCTTTTTAGGGTTCCATGTAACAAACACATCAGTCATTTCTGTCATGCTTCTGCAATGAGTAATACGTGTATGTGGAGAGGAGAAAGGTAAGAATGTGGACATGAGATGAATGAGCTGTTATATTTTATTTGTTTAATTTTTCAATAATTTGTGATTGTTCAGTTGAATGATGTTGTAATCGAGAATGATCGGATGATTGGTTTGAATTTAGCATTGTAGTATTTTTGTCATGAGAGCCAGATTCATTCGTATCACTGACAACTCAATCTGCCTAGCCTTTTCCCAACTATGTTGGGGTCGGCTTGCAGTCTAACCGAATGCAGCTGAATACCAGTGTTTTACATGGAGCGACTGCCTATCTAACCTCCACAACCCAGTAACTGGGTAATACGATACCCCTTGGTAAGACTGGTTGTCAGACTTTCGGGCTTCTGACGACCCGTAACGACTGTCAAAGATCCACGAATGACAGCCGGGACCAACAGCTTAACGTGCTTTCCGAGGCACGGAGGAGTATCGGTATGTAAAGATGGTCACCCATCCACGGAACAACCCCGGCAAGCGTAGCTTATCCTCTGGTGAGGTTACTACTACTACTTGTTTAAACAAAAAATAATAATAGGTTGGGGAAAAAGTTTCTTCGCATTTTTTAAGAAAATTCAAAACATTTTTTAATATACATTATTTACATTTATCTAAAGTATGTAGGTACCATTTTGTTCAATAACTTTTTGCCATCTTGTAGGTAGGGACATGATCCCATTGCTATAGAAATTTTGGGACTTCTGATCAAAATACCGCGACAAGTGGTTTTGGCAGTCCTCTCGTGATGTTAATCTGACACTACCTAAAGAATTCTGAAGAGACCGAAACAGGTGGAAATCTGAAGGTGCAAGGTCAGGACTATACGGCGGATGCATTAACACCTCCCAGCTAAACTGTCTTAATTTTTGCTGAGTGGCTAAAGATGTGTGAGGTCTAGCATTATCATGATGAAAAGCCACACCCCTTCTGTTGATTATTTCCGGCCGCTTTCTCTCAACTTCTTGCTTTAATCTCATCAGTTGTTGGCAGTAGAGTTCAGAATCGATGGTCCTGCCTGGTGGTAACAGCTCATAATGAATAATGCCCTTCCAATCCCACCACACACACAGCATCACCTTGTTGCGAGTTAACCCGGGTTTCGCCACAGTCTGTGAAGCCTGACCGGCCTTTGGCCAACACCTTTTTCGCACGTTCTTGTCGTATGTGATCCACTTTTCATCACCAGTTATCAGCTTCTTCAAAAATGGTTCGGTTTCATTACGTCGTAATAAAGAATTACAAATGAGTACACGGTTCATTAGGTTTCTTTCAGTGAGCTTGTGAGCTACCCAAATATCGAGTTTTTTTGTGTACCCAGTTTTTTTCAAATGCGCCAAAACCATTTTGTGGTCAATTCTCAGTTCTTCAGCTACGTCGTAACTACTGATATGCCGATCTTACTCCTCTTTTTCAAAAATGGCATCCATTTTATCCGTAATAGGGCGACCAGAGCGACGTGCATCTTTGACATCAAAATTTCCGGATTGAAAACGCTTAAACCAAATTTGTGCTACTCTCACAGACACTGCACTGGGTCCATAAACACCGCAAATTTTTTTCGCGGCTTGCGTTGCATTTTTACCATTTTTGTAGTAAAATTTTTAAATGTATCGAATTTCTTCATTAGATTCACTCATCTTGACAGTACGAAAAACAAATGAAAATCACACATTTTCCTAATTTGAATTTGGAATTATGTTCTTTAAAATTTAAACTTTCAATGATACCAAAACCAGTCAGATACAAATAGTATAGCCAAAGAGATTTTATTTTAAGTTCATACATACTATAATGCGAAAAGACTTTTTCCCCAACCTAATATTTTCCCGTTAACTTTCTGAAACATCTTGTGCGGGAAAAGTAATCATAATACAATATGAATAAAGATAAGTTTCCATATTTGCAGTAAAGATGCGGAACCCTTTTCCGAATGCATCACATATTCCGCTGTTGTTGCGTGGGAGAGCTCCCAAATTTTGGAACCCATGGCTTGTAGGAAGTCGAATGAGTGAAGAATTTCTGGACTCGGATTTAGACACTTATTTTAAATTCAGGTTTAATTCGATGTAAGTTTAGATTGTAGATTGTAAAATCTGGTACAGAATGAATGTGTGAATGGGATTTTTACACGCTACAAGTGAATGAATGCGGGCACAGAATAAATAATAGTAGGTACTATTAATAAATATTCTGGCGAAAATTTTTACTTAAGTAGGTAACGTCAGCAACGGAATATTTATCGGTTTCTTTAGATACGTTTATTAATGGGCTTATATGAAATAGGCCCATTTCACGATGTCCGAGTAACCACTACTTACCGAATAAATTGAAAAATGGAATAGAATTTGTATGACATTATCTGCCAAGTAAGTTAATAGGAACGTAATCGTAGGTGGTGAAGCAGGCCCTTAAAAGTAACAATGTTGGACAGGAAAAAAGAGGTACCAAAAAAAAAAAATATTGAAATTTTCTTGAGAAAATCCAATTTTATCCAGAGCAAGTCCGATGGGATTTTCCATCGGCAAAAATGACTTCCATGCAAAATTTCATCCCCTATACTTTCCCCTTTAGGGGATGAATTAAAAATAATAGTTTATTTCTCACCATTAAAAGTTACAATTACAAACATCTATCTTTTAAATTATGTAAATAAAATATTTACATAAAAAAGTAAGAAAAGAAAATAATTGTAATTCATTACAAACAGGTACATGATGTAATACGTATTGTAAGGATTGATGCTGTGATCAAGCCTCGTTAATAATAATACTGGCTGACATTCAATCATTCAAATATGGAATGTCTTCTGTCAAGAAAACGATCCCCGTTTTATTGATAGGATGACAGATATAGAATCTGGTCAGGGCTCGGCAAAGAACTATTTTTAGTAGGAATATGGAATATTATTTTTATATTTGATCTGAGCTTTAAATAAAGAGGGCTTCAGCCCCATTAAATAGAGTCCCTCTCGTATTATTTAATAGTTTAGTAAATATCCTACTGTGCATCACAGTACTATGGACAAAACTTAAGCATGCTCACTTAAGAAAATATTCCTGTGAGAGCGCAGCTAACTTTTTTGTGTTGGTCATACCTACGTAGCTATAATCCGTCCCTACTGCTCACCATCGTCGTTAAGAAAGTAAGTGCAAAATTTCATGCTTCTAGCTAGACCCAGCGGTTTAGGCAGTATAGTACGTTGTCCGTCTGTGATTGGGTTTTAGATTTGTGACAAAATTTTTACTCCACCCTACCCCCCCCCCCCCCCCCTACCCTACTTTTACCCTTGACCCTTGGACTAGGTTATGTGGCGTCTTTCTTTCAGAACCCAGAAACCTAACAAAGTTCTTAGTTTCTTTTTCAGTACCTAGGTATTCCAAATTCGAATTCATAAACTTTAATTCGAGCGAAGACTCATAGAGGGTTACTAACATTATCCTTAGTTTTAGTAAACAACAAGAAACGAAGCACATGTAAGTAACTGACAGAAGTGAATTATATACGGACACGTTAACATCAATGCCTATCATCGCCACATAAACAACGCGGTACTTAATTGTTCCGATAATTATCGCGATAAATTAAGTGGCCACACTTGAGCGGTCAACGCCAATGCTCATTCAATTTGGCGAACGTCAATCGGCATTGTGAATGCTGTCATCAAATTATCGCGATAAGTTGTGGCTACACTTACGACCAACGTCCATCATCGCGATAATCAACGGCTTTTCCCGTTGGTGTGGCTACGACATTAGGGCTGGCCATGGCTCAAGCCACCATCGATGCTGCGCGCTTGCGCATTATTGTGTAAAAACAATCTACACGCGCCGCCGCAAATATCCCTAACGCACTGCAATGGCAACCCCATCAGTTTTCTGAATGCGTTATTCACCATCACCACCACCACCACCATTTGCTGGCATTCCTGAAGGAAGAGGTTTGGCCGGAAGGGTGCTGTATCGGTGATTCCGCGGCCAGCTACGCGACACCTCGCAGCGTAACACGACGCCGTCACTTCGTGTGCAGTTTTTAAGTTTGTATTTTATTACAATAATTTGTGTATTTTATCTATGGGCCTTAGTTGCCTGACAATAAAGGAATTCATTTATTTATTTATTTATTATTCAATTGGACACTAAGAGCTCCATACGACGCCCGCGAATATTTCTCCCACAACACGTGTGGCGTGTCGTGGTACAGAATACTCTAAAAAGCGTCACCTTTACGTCTGCAGTACAACGTGCAAACCTGCGGGCCATCATATTCACACGCACGGATAGAGCCGTTCCTTCCCTTTCAATGTCAGCATTATCTTTAAGGTCAGTGGTGACGAAGTGACCTAGGTATTTAAATTGTTGCATTCGCTCAAGAGGAACACCGTTTAGCCGTACTTATGGAAGTCACATCAAAATCATCATCGTTTAAAAGTACCTTTATAGCTTTATCCCCCTAGACCCAAATACCTAAACTATATAAAGAGAAAAGAAGAAGAAAGAAATCTTGTTTATTCTGCACAAATAAAATGCACTTTAGAAAAAAAAAATTGAATCTTCTTTCTTATATCTATGATTTGAAACCTACCTATCAACCATATAATTTTCTTACAGGAAGTCTGACCATACAATTTTATTTCTAGATTCTCAGTATTTTATCCCGAGAGTAAAGGAATACTGTGATTACAGACTTAAGTCTAGTCTGATAGCTAGCTACCTGTTTCTGAGACTATGCGTCATCTGGTATCTGGTATCTGGTATCGATCGAAACATGTTATTACTGTCTACGTGTCTGTCTGTTTCTTTGGGAGAATACGTATTTTTTGTACACTGAGAAATTATTGGTACAAGAAATGAAGATTGATTTTGTTCTGAGTATGGCTGTTGCCTTGCCAAATTAATGCTAGCTTGTATTTGTCTTACAGCAGGGCAAATACCTCTATTCCTACTCAGAAGGAATAAAGCATTGTTATCTACACAGGGTGAAATTTGAATCTTTTTTATCTTGTCAAGGGGTCATTGTACTCATCATTATGAACAACTTTTAATATAAGATTAGTCCTGAAATCGCGAAAAAAATCAGTTGCTCCCTACATTCATCACGAGTTTGATGTATTGAACAGCTGATCTTTTTTCGCGATTTCAAGTTTGGTCCCACGGTAATAGTTGTTCATAATGACGAGTAAACTGACCCCCCCCCCCCCCCTCAAAGGCTTTCTGTACCTCATGTGTGCATAAGGAAAAACCCCTTTACATAATAGGTATATAAGCTTATATATTATATATATAATCGTAAAAAACACCATTTTCTGGAAAAAAAATCATCCTACGTAGTTGTGAACCTATGGGGTTCGCAACTAACCCCCCTCCCCCCTCCCCCTGGGGGTTTTGGGTTTATAAATTAGTACTTATATAACTGCACTTGAAGAGTTAAGAGGAGAAAAACGATTAAAATGTCATCCTGACCCTGTATAAATAACTAGCTGATCCGACAGACGTTGTCCTGCAACAGGTAAGTACCTAATTTATACAAAATTCCCATAGACAATGCATTTTCTGTTTTCCTGATTTTGCCAATTTTCTGGGAACCTTTTAAAATGTTTCTTTCCATAAGAACCTGATTCGGACTATATTACGAACTTTTTAAAACAAAAAATTGCCAAATTGGTCCAGCCGTTCTGAAGTGATGCGCGTTTACCAACGAAAAGCATTTAATTTTTATTACCTAATAGCTGTTTGCATCTTCAGTGGTTTAGGCTGTGTATTATATGTTTTCATACAAAAATATGCTACCACTGCTCTATTTATTATCTTCTTTAAAAATAAAAAGAGTAGTCTTTACTGACTGACTCATCAACGCCCAGCCCAAACCCTTGGACCTAGAAAGCTGAAATTTTGCACAGAGCTTCCCTTTATAATGTAGACAAGGAACAAGGAAGGATTTCCCGGTAGTACGTTCCTGCGGGATATTTTCTGACATTTACACGGGCGAAGCCGCGGGTAAAAGCTAGTCTACTTATAAAGCTAGTCTATTATATAAGCTTATATCATATATAAACGTAAAAAAACATCATCCGATGGAAAAAAAATCATCATCAGTAGTTGTCAAGCTATGGGGTTTGCAACTAAACCCCCCCCTCCATCCCCCTGGGGTTTTGGGTTCATAAATTAGTAGTACATAAAGACGTTTGAGGGGTTAAAAGGATAACGGCGTTTACACTTACATCCTGTATAATATATTATACTATAATATTATATAATGGTTTACGAGTATATAGTTTTTAATAGTCAGACAGCATCTCTGAAGCATCAGTCAACTCCTATACAATAATAACAAAAGTACTAAATGCCAGTAATACGTGAGACTGACACTGGCATGGCCACCTTCACTGATTTTAATTTTGATAACACAAATCATTTTTCGCTAATTAGTCGAAATTTGCCGCCAGCACAAATAATTTTTCGCTAATTAGTCGAAATTTGTCGCCAAATGTCAGAATTTGTCGGTCACTGGTTCAAAAGTTATAAGTGTTCATAGGTGGCCGATCTGGAGAGCATCTCCCCAGCTTGTCCACATTTATATCTCAAAAACTAGGCCACCTAGCGAAGATCTGTTTTCTCTCAAAATTAGTCTTTAATCAGTCGCAATTTTTCGCCAAGTTACAGATTTATTCGGGTCTTAGTTTAGATGATATAATGAGATCAATTTTTAACTATAATCCAAGAGCTAGATCAAAGATTTTATCGTAAACTAAACTCTTCCATCTAGCTCTTGGACTATACTTAAAAATTGATCTCATTATATCATCTAAACTAAGTCTCGACTATAGTAGGTACCTATAGTTAAAATCTCGCTGCAGACTCATTCATAAATCATTCGAGTGTTTCGCTCTCTTTCCCACTCACGGGCCTTATGGGCAGGCCACGCCCACACGTAGTCCTGTGCATTACTGCAGTCGATGAGTGATATCGATAGTTTTATATATTTATAAATGGGTGATAGAAATAAATACACATTTTTTTTTATTACCAAATTTACTACAAATCATATTAAATATATAAACAAAAGAACGTATATATAAAACTAAAAATAGAAAATTAAAATTCTTCGTCTGAGTCATCGTCATCATCATCCACATGAATGATGAACTCTTCGCATAAATGTGCTTTTCTTAAGTCTTCATCTTGCAGCAATTCTGCATGTGCCACACATTTTTGCCAATTTACAATGGAGACCTTATAACCTTAATGATTCTGTTATCGATAATGGCCTTGAGCGCGCGCAACTAGCGCACATCCCTACTCCGATTATGATTTATGACCAAGTCTGCAGCGAGATTTTAACTATACTATAAATCTGTGACTTGGCGAAAAATTGCGATTAATTAGCGACTACTTTTTTGTGTTATCAAAATTAAGATCCCTGATGGTGGCCGTGCCAGTGTCAGTCACACCAGTCATACTAATTTGAATGCCTAGCTCATAGCTAGTCGGTTGGCGGGTTGCCAACCAGTAACTACTGGGTCACCCAGTTCCCTCCGTAAATTGTCACGTTTGACAGGGATTCCTGCATGTATTCATTACAACACATAATAAAAGTGTAAAAATATTGTAGTTTGGGTTTGAGGAGCTCGTGGCTAAGTAATAACAGCCGCACGGCGGCACGGGTCAATCCATCAGGTTAAGCTACGCATGCCGGGGTTGGTCCGTGGATGGGTGACCATCTTTACATTCCGAGACTCCTCCTTGCTTCGGAAAGCACGTTAAACCGTTGGTCCCGGCTGTCATTCTTCAATATTTGACAGTTGTCGTTACGGGCCGTCAGAAGCCCGAAAGTCTGACAACCAGTATTACCAAGGGGTATCGTATTTATCCAGTAACTGGGTTGTGGAGGTCAGATAGGCAGTCGCTCTATGTAAAATACTGATATTCAGCTACATCCAGTTAGACTGGAAGCCGACCCCAACATAGTTGGGAAAAGGCTAGGCAGATTGGTTGTAGTTTTGCTTTGAGTCATGTAAACGTTCACTGGCATTTGTGGAGGAAGAGGAGCTCGTGGCTAAGTAATAACAGCCGCACGGGTCGATCCATCAGGTTAAGCTACGCTTGCCGGGGTTGTCCGTGGATGGGTGACCATCTTTACATACCGAGACTCCTCCGTGCCTCGGAAAGCACGTTAAGCCGTTGGTCCCGGCTGTCATTCGTGGATCTTTGACAGTCGTTACGGGTCGTCAGAAGCCCGAAAGTCTGACAACCAGTCTTACCAAGGGGTATCGTATTACCCAGTTACTGGGTTGTGGAGGTCAGATAGGCAGTCGCTCCATGTAAAATACTGGTATTCAGCTGCATCCGGTTAGACTGGAAGCCGACCCCAACATAGTTGGGAAAAGGCTAGGCAGATTGAAACGTTCACTGGCATTACCATCACCATCATTCACGACTGCATTTCTTGAAGTGTGAGCACCAACATTTTATCCGACATATTTTGAGTTATTGTCTCGTTTTGGAAGCGCTACTGGTGAAGTCTTGGGTTCGATTCCCGGGTCGGGCAAAGTGTTATTGGGTTTCTCCATCAGAAATTTCTCAGTAGCAGCCCGGAGTCTAGACTTGTGCCTGGTTGATGGCAATAGGGTTGCCACCTATTACATGGGACTTAAAAATAACTGGCGAAATACCTACCTTCGTCTCTGCCTAACGCTTCGGGGAATAAAGGCGTGATGGTATGTTGTGTTTTGAGTTTAGTGGCGTGCCGATTGCCATTAATCGTGCAATTCAGTCGTCGGACTAATACTGAGAATTTTGTTATTGACCCAAACACAGACCCTGGAATTGAACCCAGGATCTCACGCTCGCTTAGCAGTAGCTCTAGTGAGTAAATACCCGTAGGTATTAATTTAAAAAAAGATTGTGTTTTAATCATGCCGAGCGGAACAAGTGTGCAACACCCCTTGTTTTGCACACACCCCTTGATTTGGAGTGCCGCAAGTGTATCGGAGAGCCGCGAGTGTGCCGACCCGAACAAGTGTGTACGGTCAGCAACAGAAGTTGGTTAACACTGCTACTTTTTGACATCATCTAAATTAACACAAAATGATTCGATAAACTGCTTTTTTTTCGTTTAACTGTTAAGAGTTAATGTTCTTAAAATTTTAAGTACTTCTGTTCCGATTTGTATTGAATACTTCTTTCGCTTAATAATTAAGATTAAAACTGCAAGTGTTAATCAACTTTTGTTGCTGACTGTGCCACCCAGAAGGAGACCAAAGGTTAGGTAAGAAGAAAAACATGATGTAAAATTCCATTTAGTTTATTTATTTGGACACACAAAATACTAACTTTTGTCACTAGTCACTAAATAAAAAACTTTGCTAAACTAACTATATTACACACTTAAACCTAAAGGACAGATTATTAGGAAGCGAGGACCGCTGATAGCGATCATAGACAACATTATTGCAGAGATCATAGACTAGATTCTACATGAAAATACACTTAGCTTAATATTTTAGTTTATTTTACAAAGATATCAGAGGGTACTGATAGCAAAATTCCGGGCCAACTTAATTTTTAAAGAAGGGTACCTTGCTACGCAATTGTAAAAATATAAGAAATAGGTTTTTTTGTTGAAAATTAATATACGTACCCAATGTATTCTTGACAGCCCATAAAAAGGGAATCCCGCGCGACATAAAGGCACAGCTCGTCGCCCGACACGCGGTGCCTTCATGACGCGCGCGATTACATCGCGTGGCGCGCCTGTTTGTAGGAGCCTTTACAAGTAGATTACATAGGTAGGTAGTTTGTTCGTAGTAAACTAAACCAAGTTTATTTCGGTACCTACTACAGAGAAACTCGAATTAAAATTTACGTTTTATAAAACAAATAAACAAATACATACCATTGCATACGTAAAGGGCATTTGTCTCACAAAGTAACATAAGGGTGTGTTTCATCACTTTCTGATAAAGTTACAGTCTCACAAATAGGAAAGAGAACAACCACCCGCGGGGTAATTGCGTAACACACTAAGGATCAGTTCAGACCAGGCGGAAAAATCCTCCCGGAATTTACTGGCTCCACTGAAAATAGGACCCGTATTACTATAGGCTACAGTTTTATACTTTAGGCTATGGTTTTTTCCGCATGGTCTGTACTGACCCTTACAATTGCAATGTCTTTCATTTTGACAGTTCAACAACATTCATTGCGTTATTTACGTTGTCAGCAGACGTATTTTTCAAACATATGATGCAATGGATTAGGAATTTCCTTCAAAATCTTTCGGATGATGATGGACTGTGTGTTACGCAATTGGGATGCAGGTTTGGTTCCAATTCCTTATGTCATCTAAGCTTAAATAGGCATGAGGAACAGGTATAAAGTTCACTAGTTCGCAATCAAGCCATCGGTAACAGTATCGGAAGGTGTTGCAATATACTCTTATGTTTGACAAAAAAATGAAATATGATAATTGACAGTCAATTTATTAACTGAGATCTTGAGTCAGTCAACGAGATGATGATCTTAAGCTTTTATTTAAAAAAATAAGGGTCAATTCCGTAATTGAGAACGTTGTAAATCTAGTCGCCATTTCAGTGCAGTGACAATCAATGTCAA
This sequence comes from Cosmia pyralina, assembly GCA_946251885.1. Classification (NCBI taxonomy): domain Eukaryota; kingdom Metazoa; phylum Arthropoda; class Insecta; order Lepidoptera; family Noctuidae; genus Cosmia; species Cosmia pyralina. The sequence continues at coordinate 13,129,720 of OX276342.1, read as the reverse complement.
AAATGCAAAAATGTAGAAAATTAGAGGTGTTTTTGACAGATTGAGACTGCAATGAGATCAGAATCGATCGTTCATCTAAATACAAGACAAGTGCAGTTTTTAAAGAAGATTTCAATAGCTCCAAGAACGGCTACTGACGAATTAGAATGAACGTTGGGCCAAAGTCCTGATGATCGCTGAGCCTAATTACACAGTAAGTGTGAATGGAGCCTTATTTATATTTTGTACAAATCGTGAAATTGATTTTAAAATTTTAAAATGTGTTGCATCATTTACTGCTGAGAAATTAGGTTCTCCGTATTAAATGATGAATATATTTTTTTATTTAGAAAAGTACATTATGTTTATATAACTTGTAAGTACATCAGTTAACTACAAATATTAAATATCAAAAATAATTAAATGAGAAATCTTTTGCTCTACAAAAGTTAAAAGGCATCAGAGCTATAAGTTTACAATATTTAATTTTTAACGATTTACAATAAATTGGAAAACATCTAAATAAACAAGTTTACATTTCAGTCCTGACAAAGAAATCGGAAATGAACAAAAACATAACCCTTCTTCGCAATCGGGTAAAAAAATACATTTCTTGGTTATTTCAGCTAAGGTTTTCCTTGGAATCCATACAAATAAACTTAAAACAATAATTATATTATTTTAATTTTCTAATTATAATTTCCCAAATAATTTTAGCCTCTAATTATCCAAAAGTATTTTACACTTCCAAACCATACATATCTAATACCTACATAATTAGTTTTTTATATTTTTAAAATTTAATTTCGAAAAAAGTTACAAATTATAAAAAAGTAAAATAGGGAACACGGGACACTTAAAATGATTGCTAATTATTATTTATTTATATAAATACAAATAAAATTGATATTTATTTTAATAATTTATAAAACGCATGGTTTTTATTATAGGGTTGAACTTTTAGTCGACTAAGCTAAGTTTAAAATTAGTTCATAACTTATTTAGATAGATTTTTAGCTAGTTTTCTTTGTCACTAGACGCACCATCTGCATGTTTTCTTAATGTCCAATAATCTGTAAAAGAAGAAAAAATATAATTAGTTTAATAAACTAAAATCTTTGAATTGACTAACGAGGGGCTGTGGCTGAGTAATAACAGCCGCACGGTTCGATCGATCAGGTTAAGCTACGCTTGCCGCGGTTGGTCCGAGGACAGGTGACCATCTATACACACCGAGACTACTCCGTGCCTCGGAAAGCACATTAAGCCGTTGGTCCCGGCTGTCATTCGTGTATCTTTGACAGTCGTTACGGGTCGTCAGAAGCCCGAAAGTCTGACAACCAGTCTTACCAAGGGGTATCGTATTACCCAGTAACTGGGCTGTGGAGGTCAGATAGGCAGTCGCTCCATGTAAAATACTGGTATTCAGCTGCATCCGGTTAGACTGGAAGCCGACCCCAACATATTTGAGAAAAGGCTAGGTAGATGATGATTTGTTCAGGTTAAAGTTAAAACTAATATAAGGCAAAATCCAGGTTCATTCTTTCACGTTTTTGAGAACGTAATCCTCGCTAAACCTGGATAGGCATTGCGTAATACACTTTCAATCATAATCTGAGGGTTTTCAAGAAAATTCCTAAACCATTGCTTCACAGGTTTGAAAAATTCGTCTACTCAACAACGTAAATAACGCAATGAACGTTACTGAACTGTCAGAATGAAATCCATTGCGATCAATTGTCATTTTAAGACGCTGCACTGCTGAAAGTAGGTTCCCAAAGAGTCTACAATGACTAGGTATCTGTGTCGTCGCTCGAGCAGTCAGGCTCAAAGAGGTGGCACGCAGTATTATATCGTGCGGTCGTGAGATCGGCCCGCTATTAGGCATGGCAATGGTGGGCTGATATTAGTCGGGGGTGCGATGAATGACAAGTATCTCCCGGGCCCCCAACTCATGGTACTGGAAGGAACAGTGGGGTTTTAGTCGGTAGGAGTCCAACATACATAAGCCTCCGTTCTTCCCAGACGGAGCGTATCCATGAGGATTTCCTCAAGGAAAAAAAAGGCATAATAAATACCCATGGAGAATAATCACATCATTTGGGAAACAGAATGGTGACCGCAGTTCTTTGCAAGCAGACAGACAAGAGGATCCTTCAAACCATCCTCAACCATCATCATGAATGAACGACTTAATGATTACTCGAATGAATCCAAAGATTTACACTAGCCCCTGTTACCTCATGTTACATGATGCAACGTGCAACAGAGACGATATAGGTAGCACGCAGAAATGGCGTATCAATACGCAAGTAAACAAAAAATGCGCAGTTCAGAAGCAGCTTACAATATCACAAGGCACCGATGGTGTCGATTTCAAGCGATATTTAAAACGCCTTGTCGCGTTACAATAAGTTCGCTTATTTGTGATATTTTGCGTTTCTTGAGTCCGTAGTTTCGTGTTATATTACTGTCGGCGTATAATATTATTAGTTGAGAATTGCGTGTGTTGGGTAAGATGAGCTGACTATTGTGTGTGTATGGTCGTAAAATTATTAAAGGAGGCTTGATGGTAAGTATGATTTGATGGTACCTATATTTTTTTTTCTTATTTCTGGGCGTTCAGTTTGTCACGACCTGGGCCCATCTTTGTGGTTCTAGCCTCTGAATGTGGCCTGCCCATCTCCATTTAAGAAAAGAAAGAGAGACAGACCTTTCAAAAGAAAGGAAGACGAAATTACGAAAATATCTGGCTTTAGACTGCGGGACGAATGGAAATATTTGGGGAGGCTTATACCGCCTCAGGCGATCCTTACATAGTAGAGGAAACATAAACAATGAAGATACTAACGCACATTACTAAAAAAATATAAGTTAAGATTTTTATTTCCTTATTAACACAATAACATACTTAATAATATTTTCATTGTAAGGAATTAATAAAACTTTTAATTTTAAATATTTTCTTTAGCTAGCTAAATCCAAAGCACTTCTGAATGCGTCCGTAAGTTTAGAACCGTGTCAACGGACAAAGATTTTAGTTTAATTTAGTCCCTCGACTGTTGCAGCCACAGCAGAACCCCAATTTTATAGAACCGAAACGGCTAGACCGATTTTGATGGGACTTCCTCTGGCAGATAGCTGATGGTATAAGGAGTAATTTAAGCAACTTTTACTTTAGAAAAACCTTTAGGGTTCCGCGCAAAAAAAAAATAAAACCCATTAAATTGTGAACAGAATCTGATTCAAATAGAGAAGTATTGACATCCACGCGGGCGAAGCCGCGGGTAACAACTAGTTACTTGTAATAAAATAATCAGATATCAAAGCTTCCTCATCACGAAATTGCCTCTCAATCTCAATATAATTATTATCGTTCCTCTCTTTAATTGAAGAAGTGTGAACTGGCCACTCAAAAAAACAAAAAAGGATCTAAGAAGCGAAACAGAGACAGCACTATTCGCAAATAAAAACAGGTTTGGTCCCACTGTGGCTGACACCGAGATGTAAAAAAAAAGTAAAAAGTACTACGGACGTATTTATTGAGCCCAGGCGGACAGCTACCTGGGTTACGCGAACCCAACTTTGTGTGTAAGGTGGCTACACCAATTATCGTCCATTCGATTATTCCAGTGTTTGATTTTTTTTTGACGACAGTGTTTTCGTGAGGTTTTGAAATATGGGTAGGGTTTTTTTTTGAGAAAATCATGATTTGTGATTGTTTTCAAAAATTTCAATTTTTGGATCAAGATATTTTTTTTTTAAACTGTGTTGTATGTTGTATTTAAAGACGACCGTTTTCCTCAACTTACCGTCTGATAACAGGTTATTTTACCGTTTGTTTCATTTTTTTACGCATACATTCGTTCAACAATGGCCGACGTGGTGTACCAGTGTTATTGTTTATGTGTTATTTTTATGGTGCCGTCGCACGATTTACATAAAAGGAAGGAATTCTGCCTATACATTTTCATGTGAGTTGCATCTCTGGTAAAAACGATTCGTCCCACAAAAGAGTGTTTTAAAGATGGCACTGTATTCCAAGCAGAGGGTTTTGGTTATGTAAGTAAGTACGTCATTTTCATAGAATTTCTTAGGTAAGTGAATAAGTAGGTATGTTTCAATTTATTAATGTTTTTACTTATAGATTGAATCATAATTCCGCATACTTAGTGGTTTTATAATTAGGTTTTTCGGGGTTTCGTGCTTGACTTCGTGGGATACGAGAATGATGAAAGAAAAGTGATATTTTGCTTTATTTTTATAAATCTCCATTACCTACTTGGTAATATATTAGCTACTTGGCAACGATATATAGAACGATATATAGCTTCTGCCTTTTTTTTTTTGTGGATGGGAAGTCATCAAATGACTTCTCCCGCTCTGGGCAGAGCGGGAGGGCGTGTCAGACTTTTACTGACTAAAACCCACCCGTGTTCCTTCAGTTGCCCGTGCCAGGACCACGGTATCTCTTTCGAACTACCCGCGACCCCGGCGGCATACTAGCTTCTGCCTGCGACTTCGTCCGCGTGAAATTTGTTGTTTCAACATAAAACATCCTCGGAAATACTGAGTTTCCCATTATTGGTAAACGAACTATAGAGGCATGAGGAACCGGGCGTAAAGTTCACTGATCCTCCATAGAAAAGGGAGGATCCTCCGACCAGACTGATGTCATGTCTGGTGGGCAACTGCCCGACGGTTGATGTCGGGACGTTGTATATACCTACAGGACATAATTGTAACCACCGTTATCCTTTTAAGGGGTCATTGTACTTATCATTATGAACAACTTTTACTATGGGACCAAACCTGAAATCGCGAAAAAAATCACTCAAAAAACTCGTCAAAATGTAGGGAACAGCAGATTTTTTTTCGCGATTTCAGGTTTGGTACCATAGTAAAAGTTGTTCATAATGATGAGTAGTTGAGTACAATGACTCCTTAAGAAGATAACGGTGATTAAAATTACACCCTGTATACGAATATTATAAAGAGGTAAAATTTCTGTGGCGGAATTTACATCGCTACATACGAACTACGCGTCACACTGACGTCACGCAATCCTACATCGCGCAATCAGAGTTTACCGCGCGACTAGCATATATTACAACATATTATATATAGATATATTTATCCTGTCAACACCAATAAATCCAATAACTTGTGTAGGAAACGTAATCCCAGAACACAGCAAAAACTCCACAATTATGTAGTAATAAAAAAATACTGCACTAATTAAAAGCAGGCAGGTAATTGGTGCAGTTTCCTGTTTCCTGCGGCTGCGCAGTAACAGATAGCTTCAAGATTTTGTGTAATTGTTTATTTCTTGTATTATCACGCGAGTGCTTGTGAGGTAAGCAGAGCGCCTGCGATAATCAGTAACGTCAATATTTTTTTTACCTGCCATAGACCTATAATCATTTAAGGTAAAGAAAGGGAAGGAAAGGTAAGTGTGTAAGGTAAAGAAATATCGATCAAATAATTTTTTTTTCTGGTAGTATTGGGAGAGAACTACAGGATCAATCTGCCGAGCCTTTTCCCAACTATGTTGGGGTCGGCTTTCAGTCTAATCGGATGCAGCTGGATACCAGTATTTTACCTGACCTCCACAACCCACAGTTACTGGGTAATCGATACCACTTGATTTAGGACTGGTTGTCAGACTTTCGAGCTTCTGACGACCCGTAACGACTGTCAAAGATCCACGAATGACAGCCGGGACCAACGGCTTAACGTGCTTTCCGAGGCACGGAGGAGTCTCGGTATGTAAAGATGGTCAACCCCGGCAAGCGTAGCTTAACCTGATGGATCGACCCGTGTAGCTGTTATTACTTAGCCACGAGCTCCTCGCCACCTTAGGCAAGTAAATTGCACTTTGCTTACTTTGCCGCTTAAAAATCAAAGACATGGCCACTATTTATGCAAACACACTTAGGTATTAGTCCTAGCCTGTATAAGTGTATAGTCAAGGTTACATTTTGTATAGAGTTAGTTAAAAACGTTTAGTTTTAAGTAAATAATGCCATTTTGCTGCAAAGTATCTGAGGATCTTGCGATTAGAAAGGTAAAAATAAAAATTTAAATTAATTAGACAAAGTTTAGAGCAATGGTGGCCCAGTGGTAACGGTCGCGACTTACGAGTTGTAGGTCGTAGGTTCGAACCCAGACAGGCGCTTTACTTTGTGTAAATTGTTTCATCACCACTGCTCTCAAAACGGTAAATGAAAACATCGTCTGACCCATGCGTCATGTTCGTGAACGGGCGCCGTCAGTTGGGACTGGTCGTCTCTTAGTTGCCATGGCTTTTGTTTAATTTTAATATTTAATTTAGTTGTTTTAGTTTTTTATCTTTTTATTACGGACGCTTTTTAACGTGCACGTCTTTCTACATTGTTCTCACATGTATATTTTCAACATGAACGATGTAACCAATATTTTGTAAAAATATTATGATTTAAAAGAGTGTCCGTAGAGTTTCTTGCCCGTTCTTCTCCATAGGGATCTACTACGCTTTGGAATGGGCAACTAGCTTCAACTTTCTGACTGACCGACCCATTGACAATTCAAAAGTGCCTGTAATTGGTTTATTTGAAATAAATGCTTTGAGTTTGAGTTTGAGTTCGCGAGGAAACCGGCAAGTCCTAGAACCAACATTCGAAGACATATGACATCTACCAACCCGCACTGGGCCCGCGTGGTGGATTACGGCCCACTCCCTCTCACCGAGGAGGCCTGTGTCCCAGCAGTGGGAACATTATAGGCTAATTATGGTTGTAACGTAGATAAATTTTTATACAGACTGATATTCAGCTGCATCATAAAAAAAATTGAGGATGTTGAAAACTGAGTAATAAATACAGAAATAAGGTTTTATTTATAACATGTTGGTCTATATGTTACAACTAAGGACCTATTTCACGATGTCCGAATAGCCACTCTTACCAAATAAATTAAAAAATGGAACAGAATTTGTATGAAATTATCTGCGAAGTAACTTAATAGGAACTTAATCTTAGGTGGCGAAATAGAGTAGAATACAATGGATTTTCAAACAGATGAATTTAAAACCAAGCTCTTATTTCAAAGGAATTAATGATTACATACTTGAATTAGCTAAATGGAAGCTCAGTTATCAATTCCTATTTCGATTTAAGATTAGGTACTTTAATCATGACTAATCAAGAAACTCTAATTTAAATTTAAAAAAAAAAGCCATATAACCAGATGCATTCTATTTAAATCTCGTGTAAGAATAAGAATCAGATAAGATAGTCTCAGCGTTAGTCATAAACTTGCGCAGGCGCAAGTGTTGCCAAACGTTTCCTGGAAGGGAACCACTGTGTTTTAAAATTTGAAGTACCTATGGCTGTGGTAAGGGTACGTACATAATAATGTTATATGACTTTGAACCCTGAGTTTGTTTCGCAATTTCTTCTCAGAGGTAGTCAGATAATAGGAAATGTCGAATCCATCTAGCTTATTTTTTTAAATATTTTTATAATTTTTAAAATCGACGTGTTAAAGCGATTCCGATATCCTATTTATAGAAAAAAACAATTTCATTTAATCTCATAATAATTGGTACGAATTTGGGAAGAATGACTTGGGAGTATGTGGCGCCACTTCTTCCCAGCTATTACTAAGAAGTGGTGAAGGGCGGGCGTTTTGGGGAAGTGCTGATTCTCAGCCTAGTTTAAATAAATGATTTTTGATTTTGATGCCAAGAACAAGCATTCTTCGAATCGAAGAATTTAAATTACCGGCTTCTCGAAAACTACTTGTTTTCGTAGAAGCAGGTAATTTAAATTCTTTGTGACATCGTACCTCTTAGCTCATCATTGCTATAAATTGTAAGTACAGTAGGCGCGCGATCTGAGTGCAGTCGGGGCATGAGGAGCGGGGCGGGTGCAACTCCCCCCGCCCGTCGACACCTCGCCGCGGCCGCCTGTAGTTTAGTGCTGTGCTGACCTTGATGTCTCTCGCTCGCGAGCTTATCGATAGCGTTTTACTCAAAGGGATGGATTAATGGAAGATACCGTAGACCGATTTGTCATTGAGGTCGGCGATGACAGTGATGATAGTTTACAATAATAAACTTGTTTGATTAAGATTTACGGCTTTCCCACAGTTTTCTTAAAGTAGGGAATATATTATGGGCATGATATTTACTTTTTTTTTATACCATAGCTTGTAATAAAAATATCTAGCGCAAATATAATAAATAAAATGTGTTAAAATACCAACAGATACAAGCAGTTTGAACGTCCACTTTTAAGGTGTCAAAGAAAAATATCGAACTCCGTTCATTGTCGCTAAGTAGGTCACATCACTAGCGCATTCCTCAGAACTGCACTCAGATCGCGCGCTTACTATAGATAAGTGTTACTCAGAGGATTCTCTAAAGGTGATAGTTACCGCCAGGATGCGGGATGCCTCAGAACCCGGTCACACGAATCACATCAAACGATTACTCGTTATCTGATTAATGCCCTGTTTCTGAAAAATTCTTAAACGGAGTTTAAACTCTCAATAGCTATTGATTCGACAGAATTTCTATTTAAGTGAATTCCTTGCTAATGGTCGGTTTTTGAGGTTCTCAGATAAAACCTCAATAGTAATTCACACGACTTTTAAGCTAAATTCTTCCATAATATGTTCAGAAAAACGATATCGAACCAATAATTTCTATCGAAGCATAAGTCAATAACGCCTATGAAATGAAGCCAATCAATGCAATTAAATAACAACTATTCTCTGTTAGTTTCTTAAACCTGCAGCAAAGCACTGATAAGCTCGGTGTGTACGCAGCCTTAGTTTCTGCGAAGCGTGCTGAACACTGATCCGAAATGTTATTTGATTTTAATTTAGGACAATACGTTATGTGAGCATTGAGTGAGCATGAGAGTATTTGAATCTTTACGATTAGCCCTTTATAGGATCAGCAGAGACGGAAGTATTATGCGAGTAGCTGCTTTACATAATTTATACTCAATCTTTGGATAGTATTAAAATTCTTAAAAAAATATGATTGATGAGATTGATTTTGTTTGGGATTATTGCCATCAAAATGGAATTATTTTTGGACAATTTGTTAGAAATCCTTTCGAAATGAATCGGGCACAATCTCTAGCATTCTAGCTATAACTGAAAAGCTTTTTCACATGAAAATGACAAGGATACTTACGTAGTTTTTTTTTTAATTATTTTATTTACATAAGTATTTACGGGAAGATAATTATAAAGGCTTTGCCAATTCTACGTAGGTAAATTCAAGCCAAAAATTCACTTAATTCATTTTAATTCGAGACAAGAATTTATTTAATTAATTTTAATTCAAGAGAAGAATTTACTTAATTCATTTTAACTAAGTAAATTGTTGTCTTGAATTTACCTACGTAGAATTCGCAAAGCCTTTATAATTTTCTTCAAGAACATGCTATTTTCCCGACCCAGGCTTTTCTCTTTAGAAAAAGCAATAACTACTGTACCTAGCCTAGTGTTATTGCGAACAGTTCCGCACAACTTGCACAAAAGTAGGTCATTTAGCTACTCATGCGCAGTAGTAACTTGACGTACTTAGGTACTAGCGTAAGTTTTATTAACTTTAACTCGCCATCTAAAGCTCCAGTTAAGACCATTATTAGTGCTTAACGCGGTCTTAACTTGAGCTTTCGACGACTACAACTTTATGAAGTTAGGTTTAAAAGTATAATTATCAAAAATATAATTGTAATAAAAGCTTTTTCAAGTATATTCTTCCAAAGCTTCCCAGAAAAGATCTCAATCTTTTTTTACTAGTTTTAAAACTAGTTTAGTCAAGTTTTTTAGCATCGCAAAATTTACCATACATTATGTATTATGTATACGTATCAACATACGTCGGTTATTCACCCTAGGTCCCGTTAGGAATAAGATACTCGGCCGCGAATGTTAGTAAACAAAATACAAAATAATACGTCGATTTCTTTGCAAAATTATTCATATATCAACAATGTTGAAACTTTCCTGAAACGTAATGTAGGTTGGTTAACCAGACGAGTTCAAAATGAGGTTATGTGTTTAAAAGTTGAACTTGTTTTCGAGTTTTCGGGGCAGCGTAATCGGTGACGGTGACAGTGTTTGGCAACCGTGTAAGACCGTATTAAGAATATGTTTTTTTTTTATGGATAAATACTTAAATGGAAATATTAGTGTTGACGTTAATGATAAAATATTTTATTTCTATAAGTAGGTTTGCACAAATACTTTTACATGTCAATCATATATAAAAAAAATATAACGGAAATATAGAACTTATTATAATCCCGTCCTTTTTGGAAGTTGGTTAAAAACTAGATGAGGTCGGCGTTTCCTATATCTGACTAGTCGAGAAGAAAGGCCGAAACAAACTCAGAAGTCACAGTCTCTTTAAGTCCAGACATAATCTTGGTCAGATCATGTGAAGACCATGTAGATTAATGTCTAAAATGGTCTTTTGAGGAAAGAACCACACAGATCGAGGCGACCTGTCCAGTCAGTGCACGCATTTGTCAGTAAATTAATACGCAGGCTGTCTTTTTCACCACACCACATGAGTTGCCATCGGCCAAAATGACGAACTTCTACAGATACTTTTATCCCCAATATAATCAATTTTAAAAAATCCAACCTTAATTTAATTATCATTTACATCAAGTAAAACAATATAATTAAAAACTATGTAAAAAAAACATTAACACAGAAACAACTTGTGACATCACTGATGCAGGATGACAGGTCCAGCCGATACCTTGCAGCAATGGTTTACGAACGCACAATCTAGCCTGCTGGCTACCATAGACAGGATGCTGCTGGTGCTGCCCCGCACCCTACCAGGGATGCGCACTGCTTCCGCATCACAGTGTAGAAGCAGTCCACGCGAGCTTTAGCAAACATCCCTGATGTGCTGCATTATCGAGACAACCACTTAGTTATAAAAGCAACTCTTGCGTAACATGTTTTAATTTTTTTTTTAATTTTACTCTTCAATTGTTTACTATTTAACCCGTGTTTTAATTTCAAATGTTTAATTTAATTTTATGTTCATGTGTTGTTTAATTTAATATTGTTTAATTTTTCTTTGATTTAAATTTTATTGTGTTTAACTACTTAAACTCATACAATTCTAAACTATGTTTAAAATGATGATGTATGCATGATGTGTTCTCCTATAACTGAAGGAGCACAAATCTTCAAAGTACTTTGTATTAATGCATGTAATGTGTATCCTTTGTTGGAGTTCCTTTCTGAATAAAATAAAAATAAAATAAAACATGTCATGCTTCTAGACCCAGCGGCAAAAATTGAAATTTGTCAGATGATGTAGAATTTTTTGTATAAAAAAAAAATCAACACTAAACCTCCTAGGTTCGAAGCTATAGCAGTTAACGCCAAAAACAAAAGAAATTTCAAAATGACAACTCCTGATGATAACTCCTGGTTTATTTTTTTTTTTCTCAATGGTGGCGCTGTTGGCAGCGACACTTCCTTCTTACCAAGAAGAATGAATATCTAGTGTACTCACATTCTACATAATTTTAGACTCATGTAAAAAAAAGCCATGACTTAAATATACCAGGCTAAAACGTGACTAACTGTATTTGAAAGCAGGAAACAAGCCATTTGGTATTAAGGCTCCCACAGACAGATGCGACGCGACGACGCGACGCGACTGTAGTGGCACAATTTTAATGAAAACTTAATTAAGATTGTTCTACCGGAGTCGCGTCGCTAGTCTGCAGGAGCCTTTAGTGTCATTAAACTTAATCCGGTTTGATGAAGCTTAGCTAAGTTATAATTAAAAGCGGCAACATTAAATTATTCATATTTTTCACTTGTTCTCACAAACTCATCATCTGCCTAGCCTTTTCACAACTATGTTGGGGTCGGCTTCCAGTCTAACCGGATGCAGCTGAATTATTATTATTTTACATGGAACGACTGCCTATCTGACCTCCACAACCTAGTAACTGGGTAATACGATACCCCTTGATAAGACTGGTTGTCAGACTTTCGGGCTTCTGACGACCCGTAACGACTGTCAAAGATCCACGAATGACAGCCGGGACCAACGGCTTAACGTGCTTTCCGAGGCACGGAGGAGTCTCGGTATGTAAAAATATTCACCCATCCACGGACCGACCTCGGCAAGCGTAGCTTAACCTGATGGATCGACCCGTGCGGCTGTTATTACTTAGCCACGAGGTCCTCCTCGAGTTTTTTCTCACAAACTACTACTGTCTACATCTCTTTCTCCTTTATTTATTTATTAATTTAAATATTTCCTGAAAATAATGCAAAAAATAAATTTTACACTACAAAATGTACAATGGGCGGCCTTATTGACGACACGGTTGGCGCAGTGGTTGAGCGATTGACTGCTGCGCAGCATGTCGCGGGTTCGATTCCCGCACGGAACAAATATTTGTACGACCTACAAGTATTTGTTCCGAGTCTGGGTGTTTTTCTATCTATAATATGTATGTATTTACAAAAAAAAAAAAAAAAAAAAAAAAAAAAAAAAAAAAAAAAAAAAATGTATATAAGTAGTATATCAGCCATCTCGTTACCATAACACAAGCATTAGGTTGCTTAGCTTGGGGCTAGATGGCGTTGTGTGATATGTCCAAAACATATTTATTTATTTTATTTATTTATTTATTTATTGCTTTCTGCGATCTTTTCTTTCGCAGGTCTGGTGAAAGAAATTTCTTAAGAAAAAAGCACCTAAGTACTTACCTACTTACCTTTGTACTCAAATGTTTTTACTATGTCGTATCTCTATGTATTTTTATGTGCGTACATAAATAATAAATAAATAATTGAGTATGAAATCTATTTAACTTTTTGTCATAAATTACTTATTCCTGTTTTGTTTTAACTAAACCTTTGTATTTTATAAATTTTAAACTTAGTTTTCTATTATTTGTATTCAGCTGCTGGTCGGTTTCCAGTATAACCGGATGGTTAGACTGGAAGCCGACCCCAATCAGTTGAGAAAGGGCTAGGTAGATGATGACTTAGGGCACCAACATTCAAACTTTGTTTACGTCAAATTTAGAAGGAAATTTGACACTAACCAACTGTTTAAATACCTAACGAAGGTTTGTATGTTGGTGAACACAGACCTTAGTTTTCTAAAATGATGTTTGTGTGCCATAGCTTAGGGGTAGGTTCAGTATCGATAAAGGAACCCAGAAAAAAAAATATATTGCAAGATCAACCTAATTTAGTACCTACTATTTTAAAATAGCAATCAATTAAAATTATTTTATTAGTCTAGATGCTTTAATACTTACCTACTATCGAACGCGTTGTCATTATTTGTTCGATAGTAGGTAGGTAAGTAATTAAAGCATTTAAACTAATAAAATAATTTTAATTCTAAACGATTGTTATAAATGTTATTAGTACTACCTAAATTAGGTTGATCTTGCAATATTTTTTTTTCCTGGGTTCCTTTATCGACCCCCCCGACCTACCTCTAAGCTATGGCACGCAATTTCTTTAACACACTATAATGTTAGTTTTAAACCGTGATCTACCACTCGACGTTCTATAGTAAATCGTTCTAGAATACGGTCCTTTTTAGGGTTCAGTAGTTTTTAGGTTTAGTACGAGAAAAATGCGAAACTTTTAAACTTTTGTTATATGTTTTAAAGGGTCTTCTAATTTTTATTGTCACACCCTAAAAGAAGCTATCAATTAAAACTTTTTAATAAAAAAAGACCGGGTAAATTAACTTTAATATTAGCCTTTAGCAACGCAATCAGAGTTCAGACTTTTCAAAAATGTACAAAAAAATAAAGATCAGGCACTACCAATATTCTATAGTTCTGGCAGTAATAATAACCGATTGTTATTGAACCTACCATGGTTTAATATCTTTTAAAAGACGGTGAAATAGGAATCGAACCACCTAATTATGTGTGAAACGAGCGAGCGAGCCACTGTCCTTAGAGGTACCTTAAATGGTGAATTAAGGCCCTACAATTAATGTAGCGTGGAGTACTACCAATGTATCTGTGAAATAAGTGTTTATATCAATTTTTAAACCATTTGCCGCAGGTTAAGTTCAAAATCGAATGAGAATTTGACTGTTTGCAGTAACTTGACCTGATGCTGTGGTACCAAACGAATTCTTGTTCTTTACGGCCGATTTATCTTGGCTAGTCTGAAATTCGCGCAGAAGGCTGCGCAGTAAGGGAATCAAATGGTGACGTGAGGCGAGTGCGAATGAGAGAACATGCGCGAAAGTTTTTAGTGCCTATGTTCAGACTTGCCAAGATATTTCGGCCGTAGTGTAAATACTTAATAATTACCTACATTTTGTAATAAAATAAAGTAAAACAAAGAGTAGTTTGTCATCTGTATGTTATTTCCTTTTGTCTAGCTAGTTGTTTGTTAGCTGCACTTTGTATTGCGAGGTTTCGTAATTACCTGAAGCTCATTATTATAAAACAGCAAGGAAATTGTGCTTTAAACGAAGCGCAACGATGAGAAATATGTAGTTCCTCTCACACTTTTTAATATTTTATTTCAAGATGAATGCCCAACTGTTTTAGTTTAGCCAACTGCAACAAATCAGGATTTCATAGCTGTGTTTAATCTTAAAAACAATAATCCAATGGCCATTGAACGTCTAATTCAACACTGTCCATTTCTAATCTAACATTTCTCAAAAAATTCTTGATATTTGCATGGTGCTTTTTCCCTTCCAACTAGTTACCACCCGTCCGGATTTGTCCGGCTGTTTGAACTGTCTGGAGTTTGTCCGCCTTGTCATATATATACCTAGATATAATAGGTTGGGGAAAAAGTTTCTTCGCATTTTTTAAGAAAATTCAAAACATTTTTTATTATACATTATTTACATTTATCTTAAGTATGTAGGTACCATTTTGTTCGATAACTTTTTGCCATCTTGTAGGTAGGGACATGATCCCATTGCTATAGAAATTTTCGGACTTCTGATCAAAATACCGCGACAAGTGGTTTTGGCAGTCCTCTCGTGATGTTAACCTGACACTGCCTAAAGAATTCTGAAGAGACCGAAACAGGTGGAAATCTGAAGGTGCAAGGTCAGGACTATACGGCGGATGCATTAACACCTCCCAGCCAAACTCTCTTAATTTTTGCTCAGTGGCTAAAGATGTGTGAGGTCTAGCGTTATCATGATGAAAACCACACCCCTTCTGTTGATTAATTCCGGCCGCTTTCTCTCAACTTCTTGCTTTAATCTCATCAGTTGTTCGCAGTACAGTTCATAGTCGATGTTCCTGCCTAGTGGTAACAGCTCATAATGAATAATGACCTTCCAATCCCACCACACACACAGCATCACCTTGTTGCGAGCTAACCCGGGTTTCGCCACAGTCTGTGAAGCCTGATCGGCCTTTGACCACGACCTTTTTTGCACGGTCTTATCGTACGTGATTTACTTTTCATCACCAGTTATCAGCTTCTTCAAAAATGGTTCGGTTTCATTACGTCATAATAAAGAATCACAAGTGAGTACACGGTTTATTAGGTTTCTTTCAGTGAGCTCGTGAGGTACCCAAATATCGAGCTTTTTTGTGTACCCAGTTTTTTTCAAATGCGCCAAATCTGTTTTGTGGTTAATTCCCAGTTCTTCAGCTACGTCGTCACTACTGATATGCCGATCTTGCTCCACTTTTTCAAAAATGGCATCCATTTTATCCGTAATAGGGCGACCAGAGCGACGTGCATCTTTGACATCAAAATTTCCGGATTGAAAACGCTTAAACCAAATTTGTGCTACTCTCACAGACACTGCACTGGGTCCATAAACATCGCAAATTTTTTTTGCGGCTTGCGTTACATTTTTACCTTTTTTGTAGTAAAATTTTAAAATTTATTGAATTTCTTCATTAGATTCACTCATCTTGACAGTACGAAAAACAAATGAAAATCACACATTTTCCTAATTTAAATTTGGAATTATGTTCTTTAAAATTTAAACTTTCAATGATACCAAAACCAGCCAGATACAAATAGTATAGCCAAAGAGATTTTATTTTAAGTTCATACATACTATAATGCGAAAAGACTTTTTCCCCAACCTAATATATTAGGTACTGAAAACCAATGTTATAAAATAAAATATCCAGACTTTTTGCAAATGTCCGGTGTTTTGTTTTGGACTTTTCAAATTTCGAAATGGTAACCCTACTTCGAACCAGCCGACAGTTTGTTATATGGACTGTTAAGATACTGGGCACACTATAATCTTAAATATGATCTATGTAGGGAACCAGTGTGGAGAATCAGTTTAACTAGATGGTGTGACCGTGAGCACGACGAATGAGGAATGTAAGGAACCGTGCCTTTCTTCGGGAATAAAATGGATTACGATTGGATGCCTAAAGCACGAACATACGGGCAGCCTAATATTACTTTGTGTTCTGGGGAAAAGGTGCTATAAGGAAGTAAACATTGAGGAGTTTATGAGATACGTTTGCGTGTACAGTTTGTTACTGTAAAAGCCTTAATTTGGACATGGAAAAATATCAGTATGTTTGGGGCAATCGCGATAACTGCTCGGTAGATTTTAGTGTGATGGTTTTATTCAACGCATTAATAAATTCCACCATTACCTAATTGACAAGCTTATAATTATGGTCTATTACTTCTGTAGACAAGACTTAATTTTAGTATTACATAATTACAAAGTCGGAACATCCCTCCTGACTTCAAGTGTAGTTTCAATCATCGCTATACATCATCATCTTCTGCCTAGCCTTTTCCTAACTATGTTGGGGTCGGCTTCCAGTCTAACCGGATGCAGCTGAATACCAGTATTTTACATGGAGTGACTGCCTATCTGACCTCCACAACCCACTACGATACTCCTTGGTAAGACTGGTTGTCAGACTTTCAGGCTTCTGACGACCCGTAACGAATGTTAAAGATCCACGAATGACCGCCGGAACCAACGGCTTAAGGATCTCGGTATGTAAAGATGGTCACCCATCCACGGACATAGCAAGCGTAGCTTAGCCTGATCGATCGACCCGTGCTTAGCCATAAGCCCCACATATCAATCCCCAAACATCGCTATACATACTTATCCCAATAAAAGAACATCCAATAATAATTCAAAACTTTGGCTCCTCTTATTCAAATAAACCATGAATTAATGCGACCCGTCCATTTTGTATGTATGGTATAATATTATGTATGTATGTATGGAGGGTGTTTTCTCAACGAATGCCGAGTGTGTAATTGTATGTTATCGAATAAACTCAAACAAGGAAACCGACAGTTATCAGGGCACGAGCGGGCATTGAACCCCGACAATACCTTTCACCAGGCCCTGTGTTACATGAGCAGAGGTCACAACGATACGCCCTTTAGATATTACGCTTCTTTGTGAGAAAAACGTGACAATACGGAAAAGGTGTTTTTTTATTTTTTGATAATAGAATCTTCGATGTAGAATCTTTTTACGTATTTTTTAAAAGTTTATTAGATGACTCGTTTAACGTTAAAACATAATAATTTACTTGTCATAATTTTTTTAAAGTTTACTGATCGCTTCCTGAAAAAAATAATTTTTCGAGATAGCACGTTATTCTCTTTGTCAATGTACTTATTTGAAAGAGAAGGGAGTAACTTAACTTCTAAAAGCTACACTGACTGACTGACTGACTTATAGAATAGATCTTGGCTTCATTCAAATCCAAAAGTGCTATTGTGCCTGATAAAAAAGTGACTTCCCTTTTAAGTAGGTAAGTAATTGTATCATCAATCAAGAAAACCATTAATTATTTATAAGTGTATATATCGTTGTCCAAATAAAGATCATACTTCTCCACAAGCTCTTCGCTATTCTACATACCTAGTACTTGCATTGTATTTATATCATCATCCTCATTAATTTAATTATTAAAAATGTAACCCACGTCCCGACCAGTTACTAGACTATATTGGATACTATAATAATAACCATATTCCCTACATTATCGATATGCAAAAGATTAAAAACTGATACGCTCATTTTAGTTGCAATATCGGCTTAAACTTGCTGCTGTTCTTGTTGTAAAAACTTTTTTGCTAAAGACGATGCTCAAATTTTTTTTTTTTTTTTTTTGTTGATTGTATTATTAGTAGGTACCTTAAAATATTTAATACTTTTGACTAAAATCTAAGTTTAGTCTTTTAACTTGGATTTTAGAGATGGGAGGTGAGTTTTTAAGATTTTAACTTTTATTAAATTAATTAGTCGAAGATTCGAACTAAGATGAAATGTGTGTGTGTTAACGTAGTTGGGAAAAGGCTAGGCTTTCCCAACTACGTTGGAGTCAGCTTCCAGTCGAACCAGATTCAGCTGGTCACCCATCCATGAACCGATTGCGGAAAGCGTAGCTTAACCTTCGATCGAGACTAGCGGCTGCTATCATTTAGTCAGACCTTAAATTTGTCAGAAGAAAAAGAGAAGTGCAATTACGAAGTTATATTTTTTATTTTCAAGATTATACTTTATTTAAATGTAATATAAACACAACCTAAATATAACAAAATTATATCCTAACATAACTAAAACTATTTACACACTTAAACATTAATTTAAAGGCTAATTTTGTAATTGGACTTTTGGCGTAGGTACCTAACTTTATGACGATTTTGAAAACATTCTCCTGAGGAATTGGAAATTCTCCAAAGCACCTAAGCTTTGGTACTTACTATAATTTATGAGAAATGTCTTTTAAAAGAAGATAACAACTGACGTTCAACAATATCCGGGGTCCTATTAACTTTGACCTCCAAAATCACCTTACATCAAATAGACGAAACATAGATAGTATACTTACCTACTTACTTAATTTGAAAAAAATGCTGACGCTTGCATGAGGTTATATACTTATAACCTCATGCAAGCGTCAGCATTTTTTTCAAATTATCTTAAGTTCCGGCGCACATAATACGATTGGATCCACTAAATTGTCCTGTCGTGTCAACTCGTGTCGCATGTCCAGAGTTATTTAAATATTAAGTAGTAAAAGGTAGGTAGTATATCACGCTATATCCCGTGTGAGATAATCGCATGCAAAAGAGCCAGCCAACGTGAAGTGTTTAACTTTTGTTTTATTCACGAAATCGGGAGTCATGCCTACTTGATTATAAAGTCTGAATCCTCATTCAGACGGAGAACGGGATTTAATTTGGTGAATTTTTAAAGAAATAATGCACATATCGATCATTTTATTTTTGATGTGGTTGGACTTTAGAGCGGCAATTCCCGTATCTTTAACCACGTTCGTAATCTCATCTCAGTCTCAATCTGTCAAAAATTGTTTAGCGTTTACCATTTACCGTTTAGAAGTTTTGACATTTGATTGTCGCTGGCATGAGATTGCGACTTGAATTTGAAAGTTTTTAGGTACGAGGATTGGTCTTCTGAGGACTTCAAGATTCTGTGTCAAAATCTTTTGATAAATTAGTAAATCAACGCCGAAAAGCGATGGTTTGTAAAGCTGTCGATGACCACCAAGAATATTAATTATGCATAATGTGTGCCTAACCCTATCCTGCCATTTCAACACCAGCATTTATCTCACGATGACATAATTAGGGTTTGCACTATTCGTTCAATTTTACTATTCGAATAAAATGAATACTTCTAGACCTAAATATTCGAATATTCGGATATTCGAATATTTTTCGTAACATTTATTGAAAATTATGAAATATCAATTTAACACAAACTTGAGCAGCTATACTGGGGTTTAGTTTGATTGCCGCATAATTCTATTCAAATAAAATCAAGTATTATAATTAGTTTTATTGTTTTTTAATTAAAAAAAAAACACATTAATTATCGTTTTACAGAGTAAATATAGGTGGGTCTCAGCTTAGGTATACTGATGATGCTTTGGATAGGTAATCAGAAAAAAAACTTGAACATTCAACTACTATATCAATATTTATCTTCACTAGAACTAGAATAGGAACTTTGGTTACATTTTACATAACATTCAGTTAAGTTTTATAATCAAAACAAAATCGTATTTTATTAGACTCAAACATAAACATTAATTAACATTACACATTAACAATCAAAAAATCAATCAATCAATCAAATTAATCTTTTTAAACTATGATAATATGAGCGCAAAAAGCTTAGGGCGTCCAAAGTATCGGCATTAATTTTTGTTCTTAAGCGGTTACACAAGTAACTCGCCGAAGAAAACACCCTCTCAGCTTCGACACTGGAGGGTGGAATGGAGAGCAGTAAATTATATGCTCGGGTTAAATGTGTACCACGTTGTCCACCGCCGTCAAAGAGACCCATCTCCACTTGGATTTTAGTGCCAAGATCCAAGACCTCTTCTCCGGACTGTCGCAACTGTAAAGATTCGGCTGCGTCATTTTGTAGCTTGTGGCGCAGCTGATCTTTTATAGACATACTGTTATCATCATTACTTTGTCTCTGCTTGTACTCGTGGACTGCTGAGACTGCGGTCTTCAGAATCTGTTGATGACTTGAAGTAGCTGTTCAATTTGATGATTGTGTTTTTAACCACCATATTATGGGGATTTTCAAATGGATATGAAGATCTCCCGTCATTGTAAAATTTTGCAGATTTATCCAGGTATTTGAGAGTGCCGCTCAGCTCTGATAGTCGTCGTTCTCCAATTATTTGTTTCATTGATACTAAGAGATCACGGCTTACGTCATTTTGGATTTCACCTAGTTTCTCAATCATAAACTTCAACGCTGTTTCCGTCATTATCAGGATGGCATTTTTTTCACACAGAACTTCAACAGTAGCCTTGATCACATTCTTTGTGTTGGGAAGTTCTTCGAGTCGCCTCATTTCTTCTTCTGAAAATGAGATATGGTTGTCATAATCAATCAACGCTTTCTGGACTACTACTTTCAGTGTTAGAAACTAGTTACTCTTTGAATTCAACTTTGTCTCCACTTCCACTCACCATCACTGTTTTATTTTGTCTTAGTCAGATGGCTTTCAATGCAGGAACTGTAATCAGAACAAATTTAAATTAGATAACTATAAATATAAATCTGTTTGTAAATTTAAATAGTTTAAAACGTCACAACAATCTAATATTTTAAAAATCGTAACTGTTTACATCACGCACGTCTCGCGTAACCAAATCAGTAGCGTAAGTAGGTATTCAATACGTACGCTACGACAGAGGAATGCAGAAAACCGTTGTAAAGTAATACATGTAGTAGTGTAGAAACAGCAAGGTTAGCCTAATTGAACCTAACTAATCTATATCCACTCAACTATTGAGTCACCTTATCCAGGCCGCGGCCATTATAATCATATTTGTGTCGAAGACTTCTCCAGTCCACGCGGTTTTGACTACTTTTTAATACGTTATTGTGTTAATAGGGAAAAGAACAAGGATGGCATACTGTCATATGTCAAGTATCTAAAACACACCAACAACGCTATCAGATCGCGCGAAACCACTCAGAAGTACCGACACAAGCGCGTAGATTCAACAAAATGGCTGACCGCACGCGAAAAGATATACTATTGAACCGAAATTCCTGTTTCTGCACTACTTATAGTAATAGTTTGTGGAATTAATTAGCTTTGTCTAAAATACTTACGTGAATGTCGCCACGCGCAGTTAATAACAATAACACAACACACAACACAACTCTCACTTATTTTGCGTTCGCGCACACTGTCACTGCGGTGAGTGACGACTGGTGAGTGGTGACTCACTGAACGAACGAGTACAAGGACACAACAGGGTGGTACTCAAGGACAGGGATGGACTTGGAATCAAAAAAATATAAGTACCTTTATTACATTATTAACTATTCGAATATTCGGACAATTTAAATGAATTATTCGAATTTGAAATTGGACCGGATATTCGAATAAAATGAATATTCGAATATTCGAATTGCAAACCCTAGACATAATACATGACAAACCGGTTCATTGCACTTCTAAAACGGTCATGTGACTTGTCTGTCTATTATAATAATGCAATGTATAGGTATGGGTATGTATATTCAGCTAGCTCTTAAACTTCAATATTTTGCATCTAACATGAATATGCCTGTAGCTAATTTTGAACTTTGAGCCGTTTTCAATAAGATTCCATTTTGTTTGGAGACAAAGGATTCTTTATTGCAAGGAGGTCTAGACAACTAGATTTTAATACGATTTTTATTGACTGCTACGTGAATTTTAAATTGTAATTTTTGATATATTGGCGAAACAATCTACGAAACTGCTTACACGCTGGAGTTTAAATAATCGAAAGCTGCAACTTGTTTCCCCAGAATCCGTTTAATGAAAATAATTGATTATTAGGTACTTGTGTTCGTGGAAACTTTAAAATTGAAAATTTATAAAAACCCATTCAATTATATCGAAGAATAAGAGTGCATCGCGACTCTGAAGGGTTTAATGATGATGAAGGGATAGTACAGCAACAAATCTTCACCACAGTCATAGATGGCAGAAAGCATGGTAAAGGGTTAACCGCTACAGAACTAAAAGTAACTGGAAGAAGTATATGCTATGTTCCGTCTCCCAAGAATAAATCCAGTGGTTTCACCTGTTACAAACCAAAGTTACCCCATTTCCAGTGGCATAAGTATTGAAGATAATTCAATCGACAGTTCAGACCATTGACACCTACCAAACGTTCAAAAAATGCGGGTGTATCCAATTCCAGACAGTTCGGTTAATAAATAGTCCCTATTTCCCTAAATAATAATAGTACCATCAAGTGCTCCCATAGGGCACGGTTGGATGCGTAGGGAAACCGTCACGGTATGCCTGTTCTGGTTGAAGTAACCACAGAATTTCAATGCTTCATTCTTATTATTCTCGATGAGAAGCTTTTTTGAAATTTAACGGTCAGGCAACGAAGGAATGAACATCATTGGTTGGATGTGAAGGCGGTATTGGATACGGAAAGCTGATTGGTTCTACAGTTGTAGAAGTAAATTCATTGGGTTTGAAAGTTTTGATACACAAGTGAAATTCGTTGACATATTAAAATTTCTTGAGAAGTGATTTGAGATTTAGAACATTTCAGTTAATTGTACCTACTCGTTTTTATGGCACAGGAGTCTTGATTGATAGAGCATTTTGAGATTTTGAGTTTTTTTTTTTTTTTACTAACATTTTATCTTATCAGTAAGGTTCTAAGACATATTCTTGTATTTTGTCAGCTGCTAGCTCCACACCAGTTTGAAGTAACGTTATGCTAATAAAGCCAAAAATAATTATGTGCCGCGACGACAGGTGCATTCTTAGAAAATCTACGATCCATAAAAATTTGGGTGTCAAAAGAATGTACCTAGTTATTTCTCTACCATTTTCAAAGCCGTCAAATGTCTATAGTCTATAATTTGTATCAAAAGCCGATAACTACATGCACTTCCTGATATTGTTCTATTGTTATATGGACCACATATTTCTCAAACAATTTTTGTATTTCGTGAACTGATAGCATCGGAGCCATACAATACAATCGTACAATCCTTTGATTTTATAATGAAAATTGTACTGTCGTGTTTTTTCTAAAGATTTGATTTCCAACTGAATGTCTGAATTTCTTTCTGAGATTGGTTTTTGAACGGAAATTGTCAGAGTTATTGTAGCTTCAAAAATATTCGCACGGTCATGTATGCATCATTATCAACTGTCTAATTTGTATGTGTGTCTATAAATCCTATTAAATGAGCAATATTTGTATATATATATATATATATATTTGTAATCACGTTCTCGAAAACGGCTCTAATGATTTCGATAAAAGTTGCAATTGGTGCAAAAACTTTGGTGGTGAAAAAAACGATTTAGCTAGGTCTCATTTCTGGGAAAATTCGTTTTATCTATTTTCACCAGAGCAGAGTTCGGTCGCCCAGGTTTGAAATTAATTGCGATTTACTTTTTCGATTGCCTCATTCGATTGTCTTTCGACTTCAGATCATCATTACACGGTACACCTAATTACTATAAAACATTCACAGTTCCATTACTTCTTAATTACCCGTTTTAAACTGTTATATTTAATACTCAATACTCAATCATTTATTGCATTCCACAGGATGTAATTAGGTGGTATCTTCAAATTTAATGAGATCATTATGGACCCTATCGAGCACAGCAAAATAGTACGAGAGAGGAAGCTTGAAAATTCAACTCATTTATTTTTAACTATATCTAATGTTAGGATTCAAAACATACATCAAAATTTTTCGATTAACTCTAAGGTATCATTAAACTCAAGTACCATCGCAAAGAAATTCCTAAAACATTGTTATCGATGACAAAACCGATGATCTAATGACAGTTTCCTTTTTTGATCCATGAGTCAGAGTAAAGGCTTGAACTTGTTCAGACAGGTGACATCGGGTAAATAATTGCGTTGCCAAAGAGCTATTGAAGGCAAAATGAGATAGCGAAAAATATGTTATAGTAATGTAGTTTTTAACGACTTTAAACCATAGAAACGCGCTGATGAAAGCGGTTTAAAAGGTAATAAAGTCGAAGCTATAATAGCTTTAGAACACTTTAAGCGATGGGATAGTAAAAACGAATCCATGTATGGCATTTGTATGGATTATTTTTACAATTTTGATTCACTACACTTTCTAGTGACTCCATTATGCTTTCATTGCAGTCCTAGTAGGCTCGAATGAAATAACTCCACGCATGTGAAACCGCTGACATATGTATACCGTTATATTACAAAACAACGGGACAACTAAATACAACACATTTTTGAGGAATGTTTTCGTAGTCATCAGAGATAATTTGAAATGAACCATGTTAAAAATTATATATTATCTAAAAATTTATTCCAGCATGCGACCATTTCTATCTCTAAGAATAATAGACACATCTCTTTCTATACAAAGTGATATTTCGTTTCTTCATTTTTGACATCGCACCGCAGAAATCCTTCCACAATCTGTCATTTTGTATTTCATTTATATCGATCTTTGTCTAGGTCCGTTTTTATGTAGACTATTTTGTAAAAAGTTTTCTATTCAAAGTATCAAAATCTGACATCTGACAACTGACAGTTGTCTAGGGTAGTGAAAACAATTTGATTTTGTAATCGCCATGCTAAAGACAATAGAAAACTTTCAGTAGAAATTTATTTATTTTGTATCTACCTATTTTGCGGCCGTCGAGAACGGCAGCCGCGAAGTATATACGGTTATCTACAAAATCATGATTTTACAGGAGAGCGTTATGAACCCAAAACTGTGATGATTAATAGAATAACAAAGCTATCTTCTATTTCATTTACATCATTTAGTTAAAGGGCAATACTAATTAAATGATTAAGGCCAATATTACAGTAATATATCTATTTTCCCCAAAATACGGTTGTACGTCACTTTGTAAAAATTGGTGTAGTTGTCTTTTTATACGTGACTTAATATTAGTAAAAATTGAGAACCAAACACAAAAAAAAAATCCTATGAAAAAACTAAGTAGGTACTCTGAATTGAATTATGTAAAAAAGTGAATTTCGTAAAAAGTGCAGTTGACTCTTGCTACTTTGGTGCCTACTTACTGTCTACACGGAAACGTCATCTTTGTGTATCCTTCCGTCGACATAATCCCTTTTTAGGGTGGGCATACTACGCGGGCTGAAATACTCCGTAAAGAATCACTTTTTTCACTAACTTTACGAGAAAGGTAAAATCAAACATGGTGGTGTGACATTAGGCCCTACCTACTTGTAATTGGCAATCGATTGAGGTCAAGAAGCAGACACACCCAGAGTGCGTCACATGTTTATTTGCTTTAGCCATACCTACTTGTACAGGACTAGTCCTAAAAGTGGTTGCAGAAGGCGCACTAGAAATTACTGATAAGCTTTGGCTAAAAGAAGGAAAGAAAAATGTCACAAGGAAAGCACATGATATATAAAACAAGGCGGATATCTAGTCAGAAGGGATTTATTTATAAATGGATACATCTGCCTGTGATACATAATCAAATAGTATAAAGATGGTCCATGATTTAACAGTGTCTTTGTTATTGCAAGAGAATTTATTTGTAGGATTGATTGAAATCTTAGCATCATATTTCGTAGCATAATGTTCACTATGATTTTGCTTTTCTTTGGCTATATTTATGTATGCTTGGACTCCGATATCTTGCTGTGTATGGATCGTATTCAGTGGCCCTTTTGCACCTCACTGTTTAGTGGTTTAACCTACTATGGAATTTATCAATAGCAAATATTTACTTTTTTCTATAAAACTTGACTTATTGCGTTTTATTTGTGCAGTATTTAGGTTAGCTGATCAGTCATTTTCGTATCTATCTGATGTTTGTTGTGTGTACAGCTTTGCCTTTTATTTTTATTTGTTGTTTAAGTTTTTTTAAGTGTCAGTCCATTGCATTTATTCAAAGTATTAGGATTTTCATTTGTATCTATTAAATGTCTATCTATCTAACTTCTTTTTTCTTTCTAGCTTCATCTTGACTCTCTGGCAATGCGTCTTCAGAAATCTGTTTTTATTAGTTCTCTTTCGTTATAAAAGCCTATTTAAATTCGTTCAACAAACGTTGGCACTTTATGATCATTTTATTACTGGCTAGCTTCATTGATATGGTAAATAAAAAGTTCAATGTCGAATAGTTTAGATTTATGCTAGTGATAAACAGGCCTGTCTAGGAACCTAGACATTGGCATAGCTAGAGTCTAGACGAATCGTCTATTGTCGGATGAAATAGCTAGTTATAGGTAGTAAAATTTTAAACATGCAGCGCCTGTAGCCAACTTTGCGTACGTTGCAGATAACATACATGAAATAATTAGATATTCAAATAGTAGCTCTGTCTGGGCAAACTGGACAAAATTTTGATAATAGCAAAAGTCAATATGATGCTCTTGATCAACAAAAAATGTTAGTAGGTAGATATGAGTGAAGAATAAAAAGTTAGTTCAAAAATATTGTAATACCTCAATATAGTCCAACAGTGCTTTCCGTGTCTTGGAAAGCACATTAAGATGTTGGTCCCGGCTATCATTCATGGATCCTTGACAGTCGTCTTTATAAGCCCGAAAGTCTGACAACCAGTCATACCAAGGGGTATCGTAGGTATTACCCAGTAAATGGGTTGTGGAGTAAAATAGAGGTAAAATACTGGTATTCAGCTGCATCCAGTTAGACTGGAAGCTGACCTCAACATTGTTGGGAAAAGTCTAGGCAAATGATGATGATGATGAATATAGTCCAACAAATCTGTCTGGATGGATGTAAAGCACTAACTGACAAGAGTGCTGTAAGGATCTTTTGGAGCTTGAATGTCGTTGACATGTTGGCGCCGTTGGTAAAGATTATTGTGAAATTCTTTTGTAAAATGTATTGAAAAACAAAACGGCGGTGATAGTTGCAGCCAGACGCCAAAAGATCTTTCTACAGCTGTAAATCAATAAACATGAAACTAAGAAACACACTAAACTTAGTTCATTGTAAAGAAATATGGCTTCTAAATTATATGATCCATAAACACACGACACGTGTTTATTTAAGCAGCTTGCCACTTAAAACTTAACATGAAGGAGCAACAAAAAGTTCAATTATCTTCGGTAACTCATAGGATGGTCTATGGGTCATTGACTTTATGTGTAAGAAAGTCTGTTCAAATTGTTGGGCACTCCTCCTATTTTTTTTAATAGGCTTTGCTTGGTTTGGGAGATTTTTTGTTTAGAAGTAATTGATGTTATTTGTAATTATTTTATATACTATTTAGAACTTATTTTTTATTGTCCTTTATAGGTTCTGTATGTTTATCCTAGCCCCGTCTAATTTAATTTCACAATTACTACGCAAGAGTTGGTCCAGTGATTATTTTGAGTTTACTATCTAAAAGTTCTAAAACGTTATGTTAAATTAAGTAAGTTATGGGGATTTGCAGATGCATAGTCTGGATTCCAAATCATAAATAAGCTGCGAATGATCCTTAATTTTCAATATTAATTTCAAGTACTTACTAAGTTATTATCGACAATAACTTTAACACAGTCCAAAAGCTCAACCCACGCGCTTATTGGCTTATAATAAAGACCAAATTAGAGCAACAAAAGTTTTATTGTAACAAAAAATAATTTTGTCGGATGCTACCACGAGTGAAACAAAAAATATTGGGCCTTAGATGACGTAACGGGTCAATGACCTCGGACACCATGGGCAGATCGAATGCCATGACTCGAATCTTTGATCATTGTGTAGAGAGAGGATATGATTTTGATCAACACGGTAGTTCATAGACCCATGGGTGAAAAAAAATTGGTTACGTAACTTTGCGATCAACAACATTGGCGAAAGAATGATCTAATGTAAAAGAAGGCGTGGAAAGTTATGAGCGACTTTGTCCAGCTGTGGAATGATGCGCTTACGAAAAACCAGTGATGAAAGAGATATAGCACTCATAATGTATAAAACGCTGTATGTATATGGCGTAATATCCGAGCTTTCATTCTAAGGACTAAACTTGGATTCCCATATTGTTTTTGTTCAGTGTTGTACGATTATAAACAGTTTATGTATGTGACTCGTGTATGTTATACGAAGTTACCATAAATTGTTGGAAGCCAAACTTGGGGTTTCCCTATTGCTCTGGGCACTTTCTTAACTATGGTAATTTGAAAAGCATATTATTATATCCTAGTAAGTATATCTGGAACTCCTGGACTGTGAATGAATAATTCTTCAATTGAGAAATGTCATCACCAGCTCATGCTGGTGAAGCTACTAGTTTAAGAAATACAGCAATTCCTAAAAGTTTAAACTGAGTTTAGGACACTTGGACTTACTAATTTAAAACCATGAACCGGAAGGCGCGTCGTGATTCCCTCTAATAGTCCCTCGGAATACCCCGGAAGAAGCCACGCGTGACGATTTTTTTAAATTACTTTAATACCTTGGACTTCTTTTATTATAAGTCCAAGTACTTCTATAAGTATTTACTTCTTCTCTTCTGGAAGCCGACAGGCAAAGGCTGTGCAGATGATGACTTTTATAAGGATATTTTTAGCTTCGAAGCATCTTGGACTAAAACCAAACTTTACCCCTGCTGATGGATTAACTAATCCTATACCAAAATTATTACATTTCATATATTCTTGCACGAGTGTAATTTTGCAAAATATTAGTTTCAAAGAGGAAATGCTTATTTAACTTTTAGAACTTTATTGCCAACAATAAATTGACATGGACGGAAACGGAAATGTGAAACTAATTTGGATCAAAGTGGATAAACAAATTAGTGAAGAAACCAGAAGCTTAGCCAACTAATATAAAATCGACGAAAAACAGTTTCACATTATTGATTTCATTTTCGTACCATCTTTTTTGGAGACATTAGAATCGTTACCTTATGTGGCAATTTTATTAACCAAATCACATTCACATCATAATCTGCCATAAGACCTATGAAATTGTAAAACGCACACCCACCATCGCTGTAGCCGGTTATAACTCTGACTCATAGCATAATCATTTAATATAGTCCTTTTTTGTTCACTTACTCATATCTAACTAGTTTTCTCTTAATAGGGGATGTCAATTTCGACGTAATGATTAATAACCTTTGTTATTACGTCATGCTCTATTAACAGATGATGAACAAACCTAACAGCTTCTGAAATTGTTCGTTTATGTTTTTGTGTAAGTTCATTAGTTTTAAGATAACTTGGTGTTTCTTCACCATCTTTTGCTTCGTTTAGTTGTGACTTAATGGGACTGGTCTCTTTTAAAGCAACTGTGTTGGCGTTATCGTCTAGTGCAGTGGATAGCTCCGACGCATCCGTGAAATACACTGATTTAATCAAGGCACAACTTTTGCTTATCATCAATTAGGAATACTGTGTGGTAGTCGGTCGGTTTACGTTATTTCTGTTGTGGAGAAGATTAATTTTACAGACCTATGAAACAATGGATTAGCAATATCCTTCAAAACTCTCAGATTGTGATTGACAGTGTGTTACGTAACTAGGGTGCTGTTTTAACATCTAACAGATAAGTTTCCTTATTTGGGTTTTTCAAATACTTCTTAATTAGGGTTCCGTACCCGAAAGGTACCAAACGGAAGCTATTACCAAGCCTCCGCTGCCCTTCCGTCCGTCCGTCTGTCTGTCACAGGGGTGTATCTCATGAACCGTAATAGGTAGACAGTTGAAATTTTCACAATTGTGTATTTCTATTACGGCTATAACATTAAATAATAAAAATAATATAAACCCCATACAATAAACTTTTCATTTTGATATTCATACCCTAGCATGTGGGGTGTCATTGTCTAGAACGCATCGAGAAGAGTACAAATATTTTTTTATTTTTTTTATCTTAAAAATGAAGAAATAGGGAGCTGTAAAAGTTGTCAATTTTAGACCATTTTTATACGAACTCTATTAAACACGTTAGGAATCAACAAGTACTAAAAAAACGATTCATAAGGTATTTTGTTTAAAAGAATATGGGCGATTTTCTGCAACTGCAAAAAATAACCTTATAATTTACAGTATCATTATGAAATACAAAGTTATTATTGCGATATATTGTTATATCGCCTCTCTTGTTTCTTTTACGAAAGTATTGAAGTACGATATGGTACGGAACTCTTCGTGTGCGAGTCCAACTCGCACTTGGCTGGTTTTTTCTTAGTTTATTATTTTGATGGATGAGTGATGGAGGAATATGTAAATAAAAACCTCGCGTGGTACCAAAGATAAGTGTTTATGTAGATTTTAAAGTCACGTGTGCTGTGACGTGTTCTGTATAAGGTGATCTGTTTCGACCATTATAATTTTTATATATTTTCTAATTCTTATATTCCCTATTTTCTCTTTATCATGTTCAGCATTATTAATGTCTGTTGTAAAGTTTTCATTAATAGTACTATAGTTGTTTCTTTTAGTACATGTAGCAGTAGCATCAGCAGAACAACAGAGGGCGTTGACCCCATTGGAACTCATATAGAGTATCTGTTTTGGGTTTAAAGATCAAATTACGGTTGGATGCAGTTATGTAACAATGAGAAATAGATTATTTCGTTCTGAAACAGTAACTTCCAACGGAATGTATATGGACATGTTTGCCATCCATAATGAGGACTACTGAATAATGATACCGGTGTAGAATGCAGTTAAAAGGTCAAAGGGATACAACATTAAATGTGACATTCAAGTTTGGGCAAGTTACTTTGTGAAAGTGGACACACAACATTTTATTATGGTGATAAATTACTTTCACTCAACGATAATTTGACAAGAATCAAAGAAACTGAAAATGATCAATTAAACATAGATGTTTTAAAAAAGAAAGCATTAATAGAAGTCAAAGTATTCACAAATACAAAATACACTTAGTGTGTAGTTGGAAAATATATTCTGGCACAAAGCCAGACATTAAAATGTAACGCAGTCCAACAGAATAACTAAGGAATTTATTAATATTGCCACAGACGTAGTGCAGAAGCCAGTAAAATCAAATCAGTAATAATCAACAGCTATCAATATTGATTCAAGTTATTTGAATAATTCCTACGATAAGACAAACCTGGCCCATATTTCACAATTATGATTCCCTCTACAAACATGGCCCCGTAAAATAAAAATGCAGCGATCAACCCTTGGCTGGTGCATTATGCAAGACGATGCCTGAATACGAAATGAGTTTGGCAAGATTGACACGGGATTATAAATAACTAAGTGAAAAATTACCTCAATTGTTGCCTCAGTACAGTGTAAGTTTACAGTAGTTTTTAAAACAATAGTGTGTACTGACCTGTCATTTGCAGCTGTCTTCTGGACGCGGGGGTGCGGGGCGTTCGCGGGGTGCGTGCGGCCCGGGGCGTTCTGGGGGTGCGGGGGGTACGGGGTGAGCTCGTAGAACTACCAGCACTCCTTCTTGATGGAGACCCCAAGACCCTCAGGTCAGTGGTATTCCCAACACACGCCAGCGCTTCCGTAGCCATTCTTACAGGACTTTCCGCATTTTCCTTATCCTCTTCGCAAAATTTTACTGGAGAGTCCAACTTTGCGGATTTGTACGTGCATTCTGTCTCAATGTCAAAATTGAAGCGTCTGATGAAACGTTTCCTTTCTCTGGCATATTGCTCGGCCATTAGCCGTCTCGTCTCGTCCCTGTCCGGCGCACCAAACAAACACTTGCAGCTCCCTCGCCTTCTCCTCGGAGTATTGGACGTCCTCAGTGCCATTCCCGCTGACATCTCGAACCTCCTCTGCTTGGGTGTACGTCCTCCGGCCGCCATAACCGTATCGCGCGTCAGGTGAGCACTGACTGGTTAGCGAGAAACATCTGACTAATCTCTCGAGAGAAAACAGCTGTCCGCAGGTAGCGTGCGAGAGGGAGGATATGAGTGACGGTGAGTTAGAGCAGGCGAGGGTCGCACCTGGCGAACGCGGGACGCGCCAATTCTAACCTATAAGCGCGGCGTGGCTAGCGTGTGCGCGCGCGCTCCTCCCAACTACGACTGACGCTGGGTCTTTTCCCGCGCACCGCCGCGTGTGCCGATTTTGGCAGTCACTTGGCGCGCAAACCTGACAATGGAAGCAAGGACGCTTTTTGTATAGGGATTTAGGGATACAGGTGGACTCTTGAAGGGGAAGAAAAGAATACCCCAAGAGCAGTTTATAAGAATTGCCATTGAAATTATTTTCATTTTAGGAATAGGTGCGAAATTTCCCGCGCGATTTATTTATAGTTGTGCATGACGTCCTTATCTCGGTGTTGGTAAGATAAAGTGGACATAAGTACCAATTCTATTTTTTGATAACAAAATTATACTCTGGCGTAATGGGCTAAGTATTCAACAAGTCTTAGCTCAAATTCAAGGTAGATTTTTTTATAAAATCTTGGTTGCTATTTGTGTGCTTGGTTTTAGGTTGACGACCGGCTACGGGTTGTACTAAAATGCACAGGTAAAATCCATTGTGTGCATTTTTATGTTAACATTTCATGTCAAATGTTATGGACGTTAATTGAGTGCTTTATTGTACTGAAGTTTGATAAAATGTCAATAAAATTTATGGGTTTTAGCGCATGCTACAATGTTGACGATATAATTATAATAAAAAGTGAATAGGAAAATACTCTTAAATTGTTTTCTCTAGTTTGATCAGATAGTCATTTAAATTGTGAACTTTGCGAAATTTTTTTTTTACGATTTCCGCATTTTTCACGTTTGACATTTTAAAATACATAATCCTATCCGATTATTTCTTTCAAGGTTACTATGTACATTCGTGTTCTTGTTAGTGACCTGACACCTGGTGTGTGTCAGAGTTTTATGCCCGCCTATGGGCCTCTTTCTTGGCTTCACATGCCGTCGAGAACTAATATCTCTCAGGCATTTTTATTTATTTATTTATATATACTTTATTGTACACCACAAAAATACATAACAAAAAAAAAAGACACAAACACTACAAAATATACAATGGGCGGCCTTATCGCTTATCGCTTTTCCTCACGGGTTTTCGTCACGATTTTTCCTTCACCGTTGTACTGATTAGAATACTGATGAATGTTAATTATTATAATTTTACCAAACACTTACCTACCTAATAGGTATTCGTGGATTATCCTCTTTAGATTGATCTAAATGTCGAACAAGCTACTACGATTACAGTAAGTTACGCATAAATTACTTTCGTTTGCTTATAGTATATATAGGTACCGTAAGGGCGGGGTACTTTGACTGTAGGGCATAACTTTGGCCCAAATCAAGACAACTGTATAAACTGCCCGAAGTGACGACCACACCAACCGAACGTCGTATGTCCTTCGGTAACTATTAGATGGTGATATAGACGCGTACTTGCGGAACCTTGTGTGGATTTAATGACAGTAAACATCTGTCTCGATTTGGGCCAAAGTTATGCCCTAGAGTTATGTATATATAAATTGGTACACTATCACCTTTTTATCTCGCAACTCACAAAAATTGGGCCCCTTATGAATAAAAAACTGTTCCAACTAAGTACGTACCTATAAGGACAGTCTAGAGATAAAATTATGGCAAGACAATAGTACTTTGGCCTTGCTATAATATAGTTTAGGAGCCACAAGGCCAAATCGTAACAGTAATTTTGAAATAACTACCAAAAACACAACCATATGTAGGAAGGTAATAGCATAGCATTAATGTCTATAAAATCCTTAAAAAATTAACCGTAAAGCTATAACTCAGACTGAAATTTTCACCAAGACTTGAGCAATTTCAGAAGAGACCGAAGCACCGAAGCTAGCAATTTCATTTATCACCCATTGTATACTGCAGTATATAGGTACTGTTGGACATAAAAGCGCCAAATAGCACGCTTACTGATAGCACAAGTAGTTATTTTCACCAGTCATGGGTGTCTGTACCTTTAATGTATGGTGAACGGACTATGGACTCCATGAATAAGCCGCTGCAACAAATTATGTAGAAGAAATATTTAGATCTTCTGAAGACATGGCCAAAGTAGTCTCAGTAGTCACATCATTATTTTCAAATCTACCAGGAGAAGCTTAAGCTCAGTTTATAACCACTTTTATGTATATCTCGACGACAAAAAAATACGATGAAGAATTATTAAGAAGATACACGCAGTGTCAACAACTGAATACACCTATGAACACGTGCGGAAGCGCAGACCTGCAAAAGGCGGGAACGTGTTGAAAAACAAGGTCATATTAATTTATATGCTAATCCAAGGTCAAGAAATTTCTAAATTGTAACATCTAGTCTAAGTTTTATATAAAGAAGCTTGCATTTAGTTATCACTAATTAAATCTTTCAATATGGTCTTGCAATTCTCCCGCCAAATCAACACTGAATATTTCCCGCCTACCTTAAAATTCAAACGAACTTTATTATGACTCAACCTCTCTAAACAAAGCTGTGGTCAAATAAACGTTTTAACGAACATTTTTGTACAAATACAGACTTGAACACCAACTTTTATACAGCCATAACATGCCTACATAAATTGATAGCATTTGTCATAGCTGTCACCAATGATAAATGGATTCATAATAGAAAGTAATATTTTAGCTAAAGTTATTGACAATATTTTATCGTCTTCTCGGTTGATCTTTTTTCTATTTAACTAATATTGCGATTCCGGTACTTTTCTTGAACCAGAAAGAGTTTTTTTCAAGGGCCACGGAGACTATGTAACTGTGGTAGTCGCCAAATTGCAACTTATCACCAAATTCTGACTTTTCTTATCTGTCTATGTATGTTCTATAGATCTACATATTCTTTAGGTCTTTTCTAATTCTAAAATGTTCTCCTACATATTATATGTTTTAGATTTTGTACAAAACAACTCGTAAAACATTATTATCGGCTTCTGGTCTTACGCCAAGGAACGGGTTTTTACTGTGACAACACAGACGGAGTACCTACAGCTAGGTAGGTGTTTTTTAGGGATCCGTACCCGAAGGATGCCAAACGGAAACCTATTACTAAGCCTCCGCCGCCGCGCCGCGCCGCCCCGTCCGTCCGTCTGTCTGTCTGTCTGTCAGCTGGCTATTTATGCTGTATCTCATGAACCGTAATAGGTAAACGGTTGAAAATCTCACAGATTGTGTATTTCTATTGCCGCTATAATAATAAAAATTAAATTAAATTAAGAATTTTACCAAAAAACGTGTTTTATTAAACTGAAGATTTTTTTAAATACGTAGTGTTGTGTTGTATCACTGTGTGTATTGTGCGGTGGTACGGAAACCTTCATGTGCGAGTCCTGCTCACACTTGGGTTGGCCGATTTTGTTGTATTTATCTTGCCAATGACGCTTCTATACTGTAAGGTCCAATTTCGCGATGTCCGAATAGCCACTACATACCGAATAAATTTAAAAACGGAACAGAATTTGTATGAAATTATCTGCTTAATCGTAGGTAGTGAAACATGCCCTAAGCCTAATGTATTAAAGTAGAGAGGTAAGCCAACATTTTCTTCGGAACTACATTAGGGGTTTCCCTGGGAACAATACTGGATCTGCTACAGAATTTAACAAAAAATTACCACCATTTTTCAAAATAATAATTAGGTATAATACGATAGAGCATGGTTTATGTATATAGTTTATGTTTTTTGGAGTTAAATAAAACTTCTTTGGTGCAGCGTACTCATTGTATTTAAAGATATTTCATCTCATAGCAGTTGACTATATGCCTAATGGGACCAAGCTAGTACACGAAAATATATTTTAAACGACACACAACTTTGGAAAAAGTATCGCTTGAATCCTAGTAACCTTTTGACTACGCCCCTGACATCAATCATAAAAAGCCATAACCGATGACCAAACCATAGAACATTGAACTAAACGGTCAAACAGTAGGTATTACCAGCCAATATAACCAAGACTGGTAGGTGTAATAATAACAGAGTACCAATCAAACGACCTCTAATTATTACAGACAATAGTGACGTAACTGACGGCGTGTGTAAAGTCAATTGTTTGAATTTTATGAGTCGACCAATTGTCTACTGGTGTTTTATTACCGTTGCGTCTGTATTTGTCCAGTGTAGGCAGAGGTGGTATTGACAAAGTGATAATTAAAGTGTCATGTGGTGGATGATTTTTTGCTGTCATCTGGGGCAATTTGGCAAGCTACTTTGTGACTTTTGTATAGCTTAGTACTTTGCACCTGTGTCTTCTACAGAAGGTCTCGGAATAGTTCCAATTCTTATACTCTGAAGAAAATCATCGATTTGTTTTTAGTCAGCATCCGCATGGTAGTTGGGTGTTCCCAGGATCATCAAATATATAGTTTTCTTTGCCATGTCTGGGCAAAGGCTATCATAAGGATATAGTATTTATAAAAATGTTACATTTCCTAAGATTTTGTGCAACATTCCTGGACTGTGTGAAAGATGATATGGTTAGAACGGGGATGACTGCCGAGAGGACGACTAATAGAAACGAAGAAAAATACACGTTGTGTCCACCCTAAATAAATTGGGATAAAGGCAGGAGAATGATGATGACGACGATTCCGTGCATTTAGAAATGTATCAATGGACTGGCCACTAAAGTGTTCTTGAATATACAACAAAAGTATCTCACTGTGTCATTAAGGACCATATATCTTTTATCACACTGATTAATTCGAGAGATGATGTCACAAGACGACCTTAGCGTAATTTGGATACAAATTGCCGGATTATGTTGATCTGAGAAAAAAAGATAATGTTTGTATCCACAGTTTGTTTCGCTACATGAATATCTTTAACAGCGTCGATATATTATTTTGAGGACCTCTTAGTAAATCAAAGAGTGCTTTGCCCAGAGTTCTGGCAGTCGTGAATTCACTGAAGTTTAGCGCCAACTTTTGCCGCCAAGACGGGACCGCGTTGGTCAGTTGGTTGGGACTCTTGGGACAGTAGCTGAGAGACTGGGTTCGTTTCTCGCGGAAAATATGACTTTGTTTTGCAGATAGTTGCTCTGTATGTTTGTATTTGTAATTTACATCGTTAATTAACCACGATTTACCAAGACCAACCAACCGACACCAAGGTACGATACGATTTACGATAAACCAAGTACCTAAAGAGCCATTGATTAATGTTTGGTAATGCAACCACGAATCACAATACCGTAAAGTAGGTAGGGATTTTGTCCGTCATTTAGATTAGGTATTAAAAAATATTGGACACTTGTTTTTTCTTTATTTACGTTATCAAACGATTACGGCGATACATTGAGTTACAATGTGGCATGACGTCACTCCTTGCTAGATTTTATACGAAGTTTGTTATGGTTACTCGTAAGTATGACGTAGTGAGCCCCCACTCCCCAACTTTAATGCCTTTTATCTACATAAGTAAGTATTTTTTTATTAATATGATAAAGCAAAAAATATTTTTTTATTATTTGACGGACTAAATATATATTTTTTTACCCAGAAAACTTTCCTATTTCTTCGTTTACATCACTTTTGGTTGAATCGAGTAGTCATACATAACTATTGCCTCTTGTTAAAAGAATAAGTAGAAGTCTCGACTATATTTCTGCTTAGCAGCAGATATATTGCCAAAAGCCATATTTTATCTAAAACAATATTATAGCTCGTGCTATACCACTGCAGTTTATAACCAATGTAGGCTGTAAACTCACCAGCGGGGGACAGTTTACTTACTGTAAATGTAATGTTGAGCCGGAGCACTATATCACAAGCCTTATATACAGGGTGTGGCCACAGATTTAATCTGTGGTGTGACGTAAATAGTGGTCCAACTTTAAGGGGTCGATACACCGTATATTCACACACCACAATTTGAACCATATTTTTTCCTAGGTCTCAGAATACATTTTTTTTTTTAAAATGACATTTTGCTTTTGTATTTTTTTTTACATTTGCATGTGCTTTTCACAGAAAACAAACAGCAAAATTCAAAAATTGTAATTATAGAAAATACAGGCAAATTAGTGAAGCAAGGTGTCAATTTTTCAAATAATAATACAAAAATACGTTAAGGGGTCGGCCCTTAACTTTGGACCACTAGAAGCCACATCCTGTATATGCGATGCAATTATTACTGATTAGCTCTCCGCTAAAACTTAAGTAGATAAGTAGATAGGTAGGTACTTACCTAAGTTAAAACAAAATAGGTAAGCCTAACATAAGTAAGTTAGACTTACCTATTTTGTTTTAGCATTGATAATATGTTTTAAAGTATACTTTACAATAGCAACTGAAAGAGAAGAGTTCACAAATTATTAGAATATTTAAACTGTTAAAATGCCTATTCAATTTATTCTGCAGTTTGGTAAATCTCGAGCTTGTGGTTATTTTGAGGTTCTCGGACATTAGATTTTATTATCAGATGCTCTTTCAGAATTTCTAAACACGTTGCGTTGGTGCTTCAGAAGGTGCCTTGTCTATTTAAACAAGCAGGGAGGATTCAAACTTTG
Organism: Cosmia pyralina; assembly: GCA_946251885.1. Classification (NCBI taxonomy): domain Eukaryota; kingdom Metazoa; phylum Arthropoda; class Insecta; order Lepidoptera; family Noctuidae; genus Cosmia; species Cosmia pyralina. The sequence continues at coordinate 13,090,777 of OX276342.1, read as the reverse complement.
TAAGTAACGGTTGTAATAATGGTCCAGTGGTATAAGCCTCGCTTCTCATGCGCGAGGGTGTGGGTTCCAATCCGAGCAAGTACCAATGTGACTTTTTCAATTTATAATGTCCTTTCTGAGTTTATCTAGGACATTGCTGACATCGTTGAAGGCAAAAATCGTAAGGATATCTAGACTTATAGTCGATATAAGTTTGAAATCGCCAACCCATCTTGAGCAGCGTGGTGATCAATGCTCGTGCCTTCTCTGTATGAGAAGAGGGTTTTGTCCTGCAGTAGGACAACATAGACTGATAACTCAGTTCATAGTTCTATGATATGAGACTGGTAATAAGTAAAACGGTTTGTTATCTGTAAACCGTCCGTCCCTCGTTTACTAGCAATAAAAAACCTGTCAAGAGCGAGTCGGACTCGCACACCGAATGCTATTTTGAGACATCGTTTTATTTTTCCTGTAATCTTTACATAATCTTGTATCATTTAGAATTATTTCAGATTTTTCACTAGGCAAACTTCGGAGATTAGTGGGGGGACGGTATTTTTTTAAATTTTTCATCAAAAGTCGAAAACTTTGCGGTCTAATTGAGAATGTGCAAACAGCGCTCTTTCATATGGTACGTACCCCACATGCCCTAGTAGCCCCACTTCGATTTTTTTAGATCCCATTTCAGTAGTAGGTACCTGTTGCAATAAAAAAAAAATGACTTTCTTATTTGCAAAATAGTTGAGCAAACGTCTGAAACTGTACAGACAGACTGAGTCGCACCCTATGGGTTCCTTTTTAACATTTTGGTTCGAAACCGTAACATTCAATTACCTACAAAACCAATCGCGTGCCATAACTCACGAAAACAATAAAAAAACAATAACCGGATACACTGTCATTACTCTCTATAATTAATAAAATGTCATATTGAACAGATTGGGTGCCCCATTTGGCCCCTAATTTCACGGTAGTAGATTTAAATTTTGCAGTTATCAATTTATTCATTTTCGCTGTGTAATGTAATGATTTCCGATACAAATTAGTTGGTTGAAAAATATTGTTTATTAATTTTAGATTTGTGACACGTGCGTGTGAGTGGCATGTGTTTTGGGGTAGGCAGAATTGTTGGTGGTAATGAAAATGGTGAAATTACTGGTTTGATTTCTATTGACTGCAATTGTTTGGTGCGAAAATACAGGCTGGCTGTTTTTGAGCAGGGTCGGATCCTGCCTAAATAAATCTCTTTATAAAAAGCGAAAAATCTATCCTGCTGTCCGTTCTCATACCTACCGGGATACGGATACCGGGAAAAGTTTTTCTTTAGATTTAATAATAACTAGCTAAGCCCCGCGGTTTCATCCGCGTAGACCGACATAAAAAGTATCTTATGTGTGAATCCAGGGTATAAGCTATCTACTACAGAGGGGCGAGGGGGGGGTGGCTAAGTAATAAAAGCCACACGGGTCGATCGATCAGGCGGTCGGTCCGTAGATGGGTGACCATCTTTACATACCGAGACCCCTCCGTGCCTCGGAAAGCACTTTAAGCCATTAGTCCCGGTTGACATTCTTGGATCTTTGACAGTCGTTACGGATCATCAGAACTCCGAAAGTCTGACAACCAGTCTTACCAAGGGGTATCCAGTAACTGCGTTGTGGAGGTCAGATAGGCAGTCGCTCCTTGTAAAATACTGGAAGCCGACCATAACATAGTTGGGAAAAGGCTAGGCAGATTGATTAATAAGCTATCTACATAACAAATTTTATCCAAATCGGTACAGCCGTTTGAGCGTGATGAAGTAACAAACATACAAACACACCCACACTCACTTTCGCCTTTATAATATTAATGTGATAATAAAAAAAATACCAGCCTATTATTGCCCTACTGCAGGGCAAAAGCCTCTTCCCTCCCTTCCCCTTTCTTCTTCTGCTTTTCGCTTTCATAACCTTCTTATCTATTTTTATGAGAAGACACGAACATAGATCACGAAATACCACGCTTGCTCAAGACAGGTTGGGTTAGCTGGCGTACATGACTAAAAATAGGAAAGTTCATGCAAACATTTTTGAAAAATTAAAACCCACAGTAGCCCACTTGCTACCTATTGGATTGCCCTTTGGCCATACCATAGTCTGTGCTCAGCATGGTCATATAACAATCATCAAAACAATGAAGACAACTTGTAAAAACAACCAGCAACAAGGACCTGTACTGGCATTCATAAGAAGAAGTCGTTTATTTCAACATTCGAAAATTAACACAAAAAGGAGTTAACGTTGGTCCCAAACTAGGCGCAGCCTGTATCTTGGGCACCATTACATAATATACTTTTCTTTTTTTTTTTTTTGTGGATGGGAAATCATCAAATGACTTCTCCCGCTCTGGGCAGAGCGGGAGGGCGTGTCAGACTTTTACTGACTAAAACCCACCCATGTTCCTTCAGCTGCCCGTGCCAGGGCCACGGTATCTCTTTCGAACTACCCGCGACCACTGCTGACATCTCTTTGAGGCGCGCGTGTAACACAACGCGCCGTCGACCCGGGCCTGGTCCTTACCGGACGGCGAGCTGCCCATTACTCGTCGTCCGCATGCCCGCGCCTACGGTGGCCGGCAAAGAGTATTTAACCAATAGTCTTTGGTGGCCGGGAATCGGCAATCGATTCCCGCCGCCCAGGGCGTCTCCTACGGCGGCTAGGGGCGCGAGGGCGCGGCTGTTGCCTCTCCCTCACGCGTTCCGCTTCCTCCTTCGCGAGCATTACTGCTTCGCAGAAGGAGGTGACGGCTTCCCATGCACTCTCGCTCCGCACCATGGCCTGGACCAGGTTTATTACATAATATACTAAGCTACATTTTGGTAATTTTCAAATAAAATAAAATAAAAGTTGAAATTGGCTACACTTAAGCTAGTTAGCCTCATCGAGACTACAAAACCAAATAAAATAATTATACAATCAAATGAACTAACTAGGCGAAAACTACAAACAGTTCTTACAATCAAATTTAAGTGTTTGCGTGTATTAGTGAGTATGTGTCGGTTGTGTGTCTTGATTGTGATTGAGCTGTGTGAGTTGATTTTATTTAGATATACTTAGAATTCTTTCTGTAGAGGTGTATGATTGTCCCATGAGCCATATTTTAACTGTGTGTTTCATTAGGATGTAAGAGGAGCTGGGGATCTTCAAATAAATAAATCTTCAAACTTGTGGATAAATCTTCAAAGAAAATCTAAACAAGTAAAGCAATTATGCTTGAGTATTATTACCTCTAGTTACCACTACATTCTTGTAAAATTACAAAATTGAGAACTTACAATAATAGGTGATTTTAAATTACAGCTTCTATAACATCTATTCAACAATAACTTTCGGAAATAGGTGACCAATTGACCATTTCTTCCATCAAAAAAAAAAAAAAAGTTCGTATTCGTAAATTCGTATTGCATTTTATCTGTAACATTGGATATATGTATTACTATTGCGTATTTTTTTCTAGTTCATTCATCTCGCGGAGAGGGGGCGTTGCGGATGGCGGAAACGGACACAATGAGTACTTACACCGCTCCGACTTCCGATACAGTCGCGCGGACAAGCGTTTCGATTTACACCTGCTGCGAAACTTCCAACTGTTGGAAGTTTAGGGATTTGTGATCGTTGATAGTTACCTACAGGTCTCAGGACATAAATTTAAGTTAGGTAGTTAATAACACTCCTACACATCTGCCTAGCCTTTTACCAATATGTTGGGGTCGGCTTCCAGTCTAACCGGTCTAATTTTACATGGAGCGACTGCCTAATTGACCTCCTCATTCCAATTACTAGGTAACACGATAATTATCTTGGTTTGTCAGAAGCCCAAAATTCTGACAACCAGTCTTCCGAGGCACGGAGGGGTCTCGGTAGATATATAAAGATGGCCACCGGCAAGCCTAATTTACCCTGATCGATTGACCTATGTCATTATAAGTGTGTTAAAAGTTATTACCCCACAGTTATATTTAATAGCTGATTACTGTTTATGTTGCGAACAAACTCTAAAACGTTTACAGTTTTAACAACCCACCTATACCATTCTCCAACACTTATGTGCACCACAGTACATAAAGTTTTACCTGCAAACATTGTCAGAATCGGAAGTGGTGGCGTATTGTCTCACGCCCCACGTATGCGCTATGGTGTGCACTTTAATGCTGAATTTAATGGTGTTTTTTGTACCCCATTGTCTCCGTTTTCGCAATTTAAAGAGAACTTATTAATATTTAAATGGAATCATAAGGTTCCGGGATGTTGCAATTAGCGTTCTTTTCGCTTTCGTTTTAGTGGTGTCTGAGCTTTTGTACATTGAATAAATTGTTCTAGAGCTCGTCTGAAGATTAAATTCTAACTAGAAGGAATTAAGTAGTAACACATTTATCTGTATTTAAGGTTCCAATTTTAATCTCACCACTTTTTACAGAAATTATTGTTTCAATAACATTATTACAGAATAATAAAGCTGCAGTAGTTTATCAGTACGTCGATTCTGTAAAATTCAAACAACAACTCGCATCTTATATCATATATTCACTCTCACTCGTAAAATAGGCTTTTTATTTGACACTTTGTATCGGATTCTTACGTCATCTCATACTTTATGTGTCAAAATCTTACGGTCATATTAGTTCAACTCGCTGACACGCTCGCAAGGGTAGCGCTAGTGTAAATTCAAATTATCAACCGAGTTTTTAGAATGCCAATCAAGAAACTCATAGCGGATTCAGATTCGAAGAATGAGGTCTTAGAGAATCACACGGCTGGGCAGTGACCTTGAATTAATTACCTACGGCCGCTCGGTAGGTAAATACGTGTAACTGCCGCGCACTCGAACTGTTGGTATTACTGAGATTTCGAAGCGTGTCGTTTCGGACGTTTTCTGTGAAGATAAACTACTGTTTCATTATTATACTGTATTATAATTGTCGGAACATTGGTAGGTACGACAATTATAACTCGCTCCATATATTCACCTATATCCTGGGTATCCTGTTCTATAATAGGATGGTCGACAGATGTCCAGCCTCGGTTTCCTTTACAACCGGTTCAGGTAAGTAATTAAGATATTAAATTGTCAATACGCTTATTATATTTGTGTTTGTATGTTGAGATTGAGTCAGGTTAAGCTACACTTGTCACGGTCGGTCAGTGGATGGGTGACCAACTTTACATACCGAGACCCCTCCGTGCCTCGTCAGAAGCCCGAAAGTCTGACAACCAGTCTTACCAAGGCCTATCGTGTTACCCAGTAAGTGGGTTGTGGAGGTCAGATAGGCAGTCGCTCCAACATAGTTGGGAAAAGGCTAGATAGATTGATTGATGTTGAGATTGTGTATCGGTTCAATGTGAAGTTGTGTGCATACCGTGATAGCCTACGGCAAGCGTGATCCAAACACAAAAAATCAATAAACTTTTTTACAAAAAAACACTCAATTTTTAGTTGTGGTACCTACCCCACCCAAATTCGAATACCACTACCTGCAAAATAAATTAGAACAACATCCATATACAACATATGATAAGTGAGAAAAATACGTATTATTGAAGCTAACTCAAAAACTACCCAAGCAAAGTTAATAAATTTTACATGGGACTAGCTTCGAGGTTTAACCTAACCTAACCTAATACTAACTAACCAATATACAATATACTTTTCCTGAGAATCAACACTCTTTGAAGGTCAAAATTACTTAATACCTATCAGTCCCCCAATACCCAGTCAGACAGTCCCCCCTTCACCACTTCCTAGTGCTTTAGCTGGAAGAAAAATTGGCGCAACAATCTGCTCAGCATCATTTATGAGGAGATAGCTTTGTAGGACAATAAGTCGACGTACGCACGGACGTAAAAATACCGCAGCGATTTTATTTCGCGCACTGGATTTTCAACACTCTGCTTTGCACCGAGAGTTGAAAATCCAACAGTGTTTTTTCGATGCGCTAGAATGCACACTGTGTTGGATTCTCAATGCTCGGCTCAACAGCGAGAATCCAGTGCGTGAAAAAATCCCGCCGCGATATTTTTACGTCCGTGCGAACGTCGACTAAGAAGCCAGTTTTTTTTCATATTTGTTCAGAATACACGGATATTTACGTTGAGAGTGTTGAGATATAAAAACAGATGACCTCCAGATCCCGGCGATACCTAAACTGCATTTTTTGTTTTCGATAAAAAATAAAACAGCTGTTGCAGGACCCGATGTTGTCTGTAAAAAACACCACGCTGTATTATTATCCCGATAAATGTGTTCTTGTGTCTCAGCCTCAGAATAGGTATAAGTACCTAGTCAGGATCATCATCTGCCTAGCCTTTTCCAAACTATGTTGGGGTCGGCTTCCAGTCTAACCGGATGCAGTTGAATACCAATATTTTACATGGAGCGACTGCCTATCTGACCTCCACAATCCAGTTACTGGATAATACGATACTCCTTGGTAAGACTGGTTGTCAGACTTTCGGGCTTCTGACGACCCGTAACGACTAAAGATCCACGAATGACAGCCGGGAACAACGGCTTAACGTGCTTACCAAGGCACGGAGGAGTCTGTATGTAAAGATGATCACCCATCTACGGACCAACCGCGGCAAGCGTAGCTTAACGTGATCGATCGACCCATACCCTATAGGTAGTCTGGATCACTACATTGGCATTCCATTATTTAATTTATTGACATTTGATTGGTTTTTTGACAGATACTGCTTGACATTTGCAAATTAAATGTGATAAATGGTTAATGTTTTTCCAATATAATATTATTCAGCATGTTCTTTTTATTATTATATTTTGTTTCTTATTTTTTTTTATATGTAAATTTTGCATGGCCATGTGACGGCAGAGCATGGAGTACCTACATTCTCAAACATGTAGGTACTTACGAGTATAACATCTATACCTACCATTTAATACCCATGTTTGCATACATAAAAAAATAAATGATTTGATTTGATTTCGTCATTTGTGAGAAGTAGCCCAAGTGAGAAGTAGCCCAAGTGAGAAGTAGCCCAAGTGAGAAGTAGCCCAAGTGAGTAGCAGCCCAAGTGAGAAGTAGCCCAAGTGAGAAGTAGCCCAAGTGAGTAGCAGCCCAAGTGAGAAGTAGCCCAAGTGAGTAGCAGCCCAAGTGAGAAGTAGCCCAAGTGAGAAGTAGCCCAAGTGAGTAGCAGCCCAAGTGAGAAGTAGCCCAAGTGAGAAGTAGCCCAAGTGAGAAGTAGCCCAAGTGAGAAGTAGCCCAAGTGAGAAGTAGCCCAAGTGAGAAGTAGCCCAAGTGAGTAGTAGCCCAAGTGAGAAGTAGCCCAAGTGAGAAGTAGCCCAAGTGAGAAGTAGCCCAAGTGAGTAGTAGCCCAAGTGAGAAGTAGCCCAAGTGAGAAGTAGCCCAAGTGAGTAGTAGCCCAAGTGAGAAGTAGCCCAAGTGAGAAGTAGCCCAAGTGAGAAGTAGCCCTAATCAGAAGTAGCCAAAATGAGAAGTGGCCATAATGAGAAGTAGCCCAAGTGAGAAGTAGCCCTAGTGAGAAGTAGCCCAAGTGAGAAGTAGCCCAAGTGAGTAGTAGCCCAAGTGAGAAGTAGCCCAAGTGAGAAGTAGCCCAAGTGAGAAGTAGCCCAAGTGAGTAGTAGCCCAAGTGAGAAGTAGCCCAAGTGAGAAGTAGCCCAAGTGAGAAGTAGCCCAAGTGAGTAGTAGCCCAAGTGAGAAGTAGCCCAAGTGAGTAGTAGCCCAAGTGAGAAGTAGCCCAAGTGAGTAGTAGCCCAAGTGAGAAGTAGCCCAAGTGAGTAGTAGCCCAAGTGAGAAGTAGCCCAAGTGAGAAGTAGCCCAAGTGAGAAGTAGCCCAAGTGAGAAGTAGCCCAAGTGAGAAGTAGCCCTAATCAGAAGTAGCCAAAATGAGAAGTGGCCATAATGAGAACTAGTCCATTAGGGAGTCGGTTGCCAAAATGAGAATTAGCCCTAATGCGCCTAAACCGTTTAATCGGCGCGATGATACTTTATAGGAAATGGCACCATGTTGCAATGATATTCTCATTATAGCCTTTCACATAAAATAACATCACGCCTGGATACCTCGAAGGGTTAGGCTGAGGAAGTGTACCTACAGTACACCCACATATCGCCGTCCCATGTAACAGGGGGCGAGCCTATTTCCATCAACCGAGCAAATCAAGGACCCCGGGCTACTACCGAGAAATTCCACATGGAAATACCCAATAACACTTTTCCCGACCCGGGAATCGAACCCAGGACCTCATGCTCAGCAGTAACGCTTGCTACCACTACGCCGACGAGGCAGTCCTCGAAAAAAATTAAAAGATCTTTAAAGGTCTTTAAACTTATAAGAATAGTTCACCTTATCCGGGCGACAGCGATCCAGAATAAATGTCATTCCTTTCGTGAGCTCTTTCATGGCAAGCAAAGCAAACCCGGCCACGCTGTGTACAGAAGAGCTGATCAGCATCATAATTATGATCATAATAGGATAGTGACACATAATAATAGAAAGTGGCAGCTGATCTAATCGCTTATGTATGATGTAACTTCCTAACACGTGCCTACCATACATAACCCATTCCCACATTATTTCGGCAAATCAATCAGTTTTCGATTGTCCAATGATTCATTCAACTCTACGCATTACACATCTGGCCAAAAAAACCTACCCACTATCACAGACAATCTATAATATTTATGTGCTTTTCGTGTCTGTCTCTGTGACCGTGTTGTTCTTCTAAACTACGGAACAGATTTTGATGCGGTTTTCACCATCATGTAGATAATTTATTTTTGAAGGTTTATTTGAAAGAGAGAAAGAAAGAAAATACGTTTATTTGCGGTAAACATGACGCAAAGGACAACAAAATAAAATAAACAAAAGTAAAAAGCAAGTTTTGGGGAAAATATGCGTCACATCTACGCAAAACGGCTACCGCTCAGCATAATGCCGCGACCCCATGCGAAACGGAGCCCTTTGGAGGTTTATTAATACATTAACATTAAACTTACAGATAATAAAGAAATCTTGATGTTTATTCAAGCCGTAAAAACTATGCGAAGCGGTACGCTAGTCAAATAATAAGACGTACTTTGCCAACAGTTCCTTATCCTTCCCAATTCCTAAATATTTATAATAATATAAAAGATTCCATGATTTATGGGAATAGGCCGTAGTATGCGGGCTCTTCAAAGTTTAACGGATTACTTACAGATGTTCGAGAACACCTTTGGCTAAGGTGTTGAATTTGAGTGGCTGCGGGATATTTGTCTGTTTTGAATGTAACCGACATTTTGCTCTAATTGTGTATTTTAAAGTGCGTATGTAGGTAATGGTCTTTCATGCGCTGGAATATATTGCTACATATGTATAAAGTTAGCAAATTTTATAGCAATGTAGCTTGGGGACTTGGGGTATGCCAACAACTAGGTAACTAATATTATAGATGCGAAAGTAGGTAACTTTGTCTCTTTGTGTGTTACCTTTTCAAGCTTGAAATTTGACACAAAGGTAGACCATGACCTGGGTAAGAACATCGCTATGGGGTATATTTTCCGACCTCCACGCGAGCGAAACCGCGGGCAAAAGCTATAGTAATTTATTAATCAATCAAATCATGTTACGATATCCAATATGCAGCTAGAGCTGTCAGATTGCTACATAATTCTGGCCGACATTGTAAGAGTGTGCTATCACTACATTTGACAGGCATCTAAGTGAAGCGGAACCATGCCTAATTACAATGCACGACCTGGAGCTTCCTGCACGGGTAATGTTGCCAAATATGGCACGAAATTGAAACAATAGGTACACTGGCGGAACACAACACACTGGTACACTGGCGGTACTAAAAATAGTATTTAATTTATGTGTGACATCGCTGTTCGGAAGTTGTGTTTATGTTTTCTTAGTTGTTGCTAAAGTTTTGAATGTGTATAGTACGGTGTGTGTCCTATTGGATATTTTTTTTGAGTGAAAGTTTTTTTTAAATACCTAAGGTTTGATTCTGGAGTTGCCAGGCCAGGACTAAAACCACGGTTTCCTTGAAGATCGGTGGCCGCCACTTGATGGCAGCGAGGTTGGAGTTTACGCTGTCAAAAAACGCTCTCTAGGGAAATACCAACTTACTTCCTTCCTTTCTTCGTTTCAGTTCAGTGATGACATTCGACGGTAAATTGCGGACGCTATGTGGCGGCCACTGCAGTTTTAGGAACCTGTAGCTTAATGGCGTCGGTCATATCACAACTCGAAGGTACTGTGGCAGGTATAGGTACTACGAATGGCTATAACAGCCGCACGGGTCGATCGAGCAGGCTTACCGCGGTCAGTCCGTGGATGGGTGACCATTTTAACATACCGATACCCCTCCGTGTCTCGGATCCCAACTCTTATTCTTGGATCTTTGACAGTCGTTACGGGTCGTCAGAAGCCTTTGGGGCGTCTGACAACCAGTCTTACCAAGGGGTACCGTATTACCCACAATAACTGGGTTGTGGAGTTCAGATAGGCAGTCGCTCCATTTAAAATACTGGTATTCAGCTGCATCCGGTTAGACTGGAAGCCGACACCAACATAGTTGGGAAAAGGCTAGGCAGATTGATTGTGTTAGGGCTAATTTTTCAATCGTCAAATAACTTTTATTTATAGAATAAAAGGCGGTGTGACTTTTGTACAGAAAATATGACAAATTGTCATATTTATTGTTCAGATAAAAGTTATCTGACTATTGAAAAGTCAGCCCTAAGTTATATTATGTCGGATCCGGTCAATAGTACGGACGCGTAACGAATCGCAAGCGCGCCACTGGCGACATCACGTGAGGTGCCCACGCCTACAGCGCGCTTCTACAGAGTCGTGATGTTTTAACCTGATGGCGAGAAGAAGTCTAGTGTTGGATCGCATCAGGGCAACATCGGGGTTGGTACGCCACGGAACTGTATTCGATTCGTTGTGCTTAGTGATTGTGTTAGATTGTGATTTTAAAACACCATGTATCGCACCCAGTGTGTTTTCATTGCACGAAACCCATCTTCTGCCCACATGTCTGTCTAAATCTAACTGAGTAAATCATGACGTTCCGACATAAAAATGAATTTGAAAGATAGTATTCTACGATCTACTACACAATTGTTAAAATAACAAGATTATAATATATTAAACATAGGGTGCCATATCAATATTAATTTCCAAAATACATTAAAACACGTGCCACTTTTGATCATTACAAAACCATTGAACCGTCAAATTATTATAATAATACAACAAAGAAACATGGGAAAGCATGCATACTTTATCCGTATAACGTTAAAAGCGAAAATGCATTGGCAAGTTATTTTCAACTAAATAAGTAGAAAATAGCCAATCACGATGATTACATATTATTTTGATTAATGACAAAACGGGACACGACACGCGACGATCGTAATTAAGCTGAGTTTTTTATACTATGGTCACTATGATTATTGCAGAAATGTTGGCCATAATGGGCCATATGGTCTTTGATTGGTGTGTCGCAGTAAGTTGAATGATAATAGTTAGGTATATCATAGGGATATCCAGGGATATATAGGGTGACTGATAATTAGTGACCGATTGTGCTCATGATAACAAACATTGATTTTATTTTCGCGATTTCAGGTTTGGTCCCATAGTAAAAGTTGTTTGTTATCATGAGCACAATCATGTGTTTAAGTAGGTATCAGTCACCAATTACCAGTAACCCTATAGATTAGTACCGTAATGAAAGCGGTTCATTACTGTCTTATTAGGAATCTATGCATGATACGAGCACGATCTAGTAACTATTAAAAGCACTCTAACTAAACAGGTTAGGTTAGGTTAGGAGTGAGCGAAGCGAGCGGAGTCGCAGTAGCGGCCGGCGAGCGCTACGTCGAAATTGGTCGCAGTAACAAAATTAGGGCACTGCGACAGTCTGTTATGAACCACTTTCATATAACTATATATTACGGTATATAGCTTTGACCCTAGGGATATAACATATCATCATTTTACTGCGACATAGCTACCATTTTTTTAAAGATTGGACTGTTTGTGTGTGAATCGCTGTTGCAAGCTTTCTACATCGGTGTTGAGCTTGTAGCAGGGATTGTCATAACTATAGGGCAGTGTTAGATTAAGTGTGTGGATTAAGTTTACTAACATAGTTGTGAAATATTATTACTAAGTAATTAGGTAAGTATATATTGAGTCTATGTAACTTATTGATTAAATATAAATAAATAAAATCAATGACTAGGCGAATCTGTTTCAATAATTGTATTATTTTGATTTGTGAAATAATATTACTAAGTAATTAAGTATATATTGAGTCTTTGTAACTTATTGATTAAATATAAATAAATAAAATCAATGGCTAGGCGAATCTGTTTCGAAAATTGTATTATTTTGATTTGTGAACTAATATTACTATGTAATTAAGTATATATTAAGTCTATGTAGGTAAACTTATTGATTGAATATAAATAAATAAAATCAATGGCTAGGCGAATCTGTTTCGAAAATTGTATTATTTTGATTTTGGATCAGACTGTAACTTTAATAACTGAAACTGATATACAATACGTAGGTCTCTATCTCTACAATACATAGGTTTCTCTACAATCTACCTAGATGTGTGCGTGACAGAACCCCAATGGGTTCAATTCCCAATTCGAGCAATTTTTTTGGACTTTCTCATGTAACAGCCCGGAGTCTGGATTTGTGCTCGGTTGATGGCAATTATAGCTCGTCCCCAATAACCTATAGTGTGCGCGCAAGTGCTAGTCACCGTCTGAGCTATGTGAGCGGTCACACATGTGGCGATCACTATTAACAAGATTGGCAGACTGAGTTAGCTTGACGTTTGTCTACCTCCCCCGTCTCACCGCTCACATACCTCAGGCGGTGACTAAAAAAACTTATTTTACAAAAAAATACAACCGACTTCCAAAAACAACACTACAAAGTGAAAAATAAAACTTTAATTTCGGAAGTCGGTGTCGGTGTTAAATGTATTTTCGTTTTTTGCCACCGACTTCCGAAATTAAAGTTTTATTTTTCACTTTGTAGTGTTGTTTTTGGAAGTCGGTTGTATTTTTTTGTAAAAAAGTTTTTATTTTTCACTTTTTAGTTGTGTACCTACCCCACACAAATTATAATACCACTATCTGCAAAACAAACTAGAACATCATCCATATAAAAGTGGGGAAAAAATACGTATTATTGAAGCTAACTCAAAAACTACCAAAGCAAAGTCAATCAATTTTTTATGGGACCAACTGTGATGTATACCCTCTCGAACAAAACAAAAAAAATCCAAATCGGTCCAGCCATCTTCGAGTAATCGGGGAACATACATAAAAAAAAAAAAAAATAAAAAAAAAAAAAAAAAAAGGTTCCGACGAATTGAGAACCTCCTCCTTTTTGAAGTCGGTTAATAACAATACTTATTGCACTTGCGCACACATTACATAATTAACTAGCGGAATGTTAGTGTACAGTGGTACCTATTTTAAAATATTATCTGAAAGCTACGGGCAATTTATAGCCATACCATACCTAGGTAAACTTCAAGAAACCCACACAAAATGACGCCCGTATTCCACGCAGGGTTAGGCAGCGGAACATTTATCTGTTCTGTGATTCTCTGGGCAGAGGTAGGAGGTAGGTACCTATATTACACCCACATTTTGCCAGTTATGTTCAAAGTCCCATGTAACAGGGGCGAAGCTATTGCCATCAACCGGGTATAAGTCCAGACTCGGGTACCTACGTATAAAAATCCCTAAAGTTCATAATACCCATGATTGAAATACCGACGTCCATAACACCGAAATTCAAAATACCGAAAGTTTTAAATGTCGATAGTCGTTATATCGAAACACGAAATCCCGAATGGATGAAATCCCGAATGGACGAAATACCGATGGATGAAATCCCAAAGAGCGGCGACGTAGTTCCCGCGATTACTCATAGATGGGCACCCCGAGGTTAGGTTTGGTTAGGTTACTTTAAACCCTTTATACAGAGCCCCGCGAAGCGGGGCTTCGTCAACATAGGAGACAAGAGCGAGCGAAGGGCACCCCGAGGTTAGATTTGGTAAGGTTACTTTAAACCCTTTACACAGGATTTCAACAATTTGACAATTCAATTTTTTGACAATTTCGGGGTTTTAAACTTTCGGGCAAATGAACTTTCGGGATTTTAAACTTTCGACCAAACAACCATTCGGCGTTTCAATTTTCGGGATTTCGTCCATTGGTATTTTAAAATTCGGTCTTTTAAAATTCGGGATTTTGTTACGTACCCCCAGACTCGGGGCTGCTACTAAGAAATTCTAGATGGGAAAAACCTAATAACACTGCCTGTCTCGGGAATCGAACCCGGGACCTCATGCTCAGCACAAGCGTTTGCCACTGTACAAGAAACACCTTTTTATAAAAAACTTTTTTACAAAAAAATACAACCGACTTCCAAAAACAACACTACAAAGTAAAAAATAACTTTAATTTCAGAAGTCGGTGTCTGGTTAAATGTATTTTCGTTTTTTGCCACCGACTTCCGAAATTAGTTATTTTTTACTTTGTAGTGTTGTTTTTGGAAGTCGGTTGTATTTTTTTTGTAAAACAGTTTTTATTTTTCACTTTTTAGTTGTGGTACTACCCCACACAAATTTTAATACTTACCACTACCTGCAAAACAAACTAGAACATCATCCATATAAAAGTGGTGAAAAAATACGTATTATTGAAGCTAACTCAAAAACTACCCAAGCAAAGTTAATCAATTTTATATGGGACCAACTTTGATGTATACCCTCTCGAATAAAACAAAACTTTTTCAAATTGGACGACTCTGTAAAAAGTTATGTGTGGTCATACATAAAAAAAAAAAATAAAGAAAAACGTGTCGAATTGAGAACCTCCTCCTTTTTTTTTCGTCGGTTAATAAAATAGGCACATTTGCATGTTCAAGCTACACTCAGCTTTAAATTCATGCAACACTGTGTCCCACAAATCGTAGTTCCGACCAACAAAGGCTCCAACACAGAAACATTTCTGTACCATCCATCATGCACATGCATGTCAAGGCAGTCAAGGTCTTAATATTTGGCAAACGGCGTAAAGAGAGCCTTGCATCCTTTGTGATGTCCGTCATGGGACAGATGTGCTCCGGAGTACAATCCACCGGTTGTGCGGCAAGCTTTTGTTAACAGTAAGAGAAGAGTGGACATGACTTGGAACGAGGAAGGGTTAAAATTATTGAGATGAGAGTTTTGAACGACATTTTTAATATAAGTTGGGTACCTACTATCCTATATTAAGCAATTAGATAGGTATTATTATTTTTTGCAAGTGTGTGCTATGGCTTAAATGATAGAGAGCTATTGGTGCCGATTCTGTTGTGCACAAACTAAACTTAATTTAGGCTATTGCTAACTTTTTCTCTCTATTATGACAAGAAAGGGACAAAAGTAAATTAGAGCTGTCAAATTAGTTAGAACTAATTTTTCCATAGACATTTAGACGACACGTAAAAACATGTCGACTAAAAAACACGGTGAAGCGCAAGGCGTCAACTAGTTTGACATCTCCAACTTAGTTCATAGCTATAGCCGTCCTTTTCTCGCGCTGCCTGTTAGTAAAAGATAACGATTCTCTAATTTTAGTTTAGTGCTTTCACAAGAGAATCGGCACCATTATCTTGCTACAATGGGTTTAGTAGGTAAAGAGTGCACAGCTTTTAATCTTGGGTCCCAAGGATGAATATTTTGACGCATTTCGGGGTTGCCTCGAAATTTGCATTTTTTTTTAATGAGAACAAAACTTCTATTCGATTGTAATTAAAGCAATTTCAATAAAATTTCGTCTACTTACCTACACGTTCACCATTAAACACATAAGGGGATGGGTCTATTTTAATGTAACTCCGTTTGGCGTGGTTTGGCCATATCAATGCTCCAAACTCCGTTACGATACCAGTAGGTACTCGTAGTACTTTCGCGAGCTCTTGACATCTACATATAGACGCCATAAATATAAAACTTCTAAGTAGTGTCTCGTATACAGTTCGCGAACCAATTATTATGCCACCGGAACGCACAAACACTTAGTGCTACTAAGTTATAATAACATAGTTATTAAGTTTTATTTGTTACTATATTATTATGTTTATTTATGTTAAGGTTATGGTTTATGTTAGGTTATTTATCTATAGGTCTTTATTACCTGAAAATAAATGGTTTATTTATTTATTTTTATTATAATAGCGAACAAAGGCGCATCCACAATAATCTATCGACCGTTAGAAGCGCAGGCGCAACAGGTGTCGACACAATGGCCGATATTCGCGCCATGATCCGCCATTGTTATTATTATTATTGACTGAATTCTTTCACTTAATATGTGATATATATTATGAGATAGACTATTTTTTAACGATTTCTTTTATAAGGAGTAAGCTATTTAGTCTGTTAGTATGTCTTTAAAATTATTGTTTCATTTGTATACGTGTCTTGATAGGTATCTACTCAGAAACCTAGTGATACATTTTGTTTGTATGAATATTAGTTAGGTTACCGGCCAAACCCGATTTCAGGCCAAACCAGTTTATCCCACGCGTGATGTCTCAGCCAACTAGAGCCTAGGCTTTGGAAGCAGGTAGCGCTCGCGGCCGCTGCCGCGGAACCGCTCGCTCGGCTCGCGCAGGGTTGCTCACAGTTCTAACCTAACCTAACCCATTTGATCGGGCTTAGTTATAAACCTAATAATAGGTTTAGCCGGAAACAGATAGATATTTAGTGCGATAAACAATTATTCTCTTTCTACACCAAGCTGTATGCCCGATGAGATTTCTCATCGAAAAAATTTACGAACTTCCTTACATACTTTCCCCATAAACATAACCTCTTTAGGGGAAGAATTTTCGAAAATCGTTACATAGTGCTCACCTTTGTGCATAATTTCATGCTTCTAAACCAAGCGGTTTATGCTTTATCTGTCAGTGAATGAATGAATTTAAGATTTTTAAACCTCTCAAGCCCCACCGGATAAACTTTTGAGTGTCACTCTATGGTCTATACTATATAATCGGTCTATGTTACATATATGTTCACTTGACGGAACGGGCGGGAAGCGGTACCTTGCCGTACCGTCAGGCTTAGATAGGGCGCACTCTGGTCTAGTACCAAAGTTGCTGATTGCATGAATAAACTCTCGTATCTAATGAATATGCTTGTGAATCTGGTAGATGTCAATCTGTAGATTGTATTACATAGAGGGGCTCGTGGCTAAGTAACAACAGCCGCACGGTTCGCTCGATCAGGTTAAGTTACGCTTGCCCCTTCCTTCCACTTGACACCACCAAAACGACACCACCGGTGGTGTCGTATGGAATCTCTAGTCCATATGACATGACACCACCCTAGTGATGTCCAGAAACGCGTGTTTTTGACAAACAGCTCCCAATTCATTATTTTAAGTTACCTATAGTTAAACGATAATTAATGAAACAGAGTTTATAAAATAAGTATTATTTTTTTATTTAAGTGAAGTAAATAGTTAAGTAGGTAATAAAGAACGGACCGGAAAACTAGTCTTCCAGCATGTCCACAATTGTTGTTACGTGCTTGTAATAGGAATGAAATTAATTAATTTATTGAAACTGCTTGAACTTAATTGGAGTTTTCATATCAACAATTTTGTATGTAACCTCACTAATAGTCGGTGGTGTCATATGGACTAGAGATTCCATACGACACCACCGGTGGTGTCATTTTGGTGGTGTCAAGTGGAAGGAAGGCGCTTGCCGCAGTCGGCCCGTGGATGGGTGAACATCTTTATATACCGAGACCCCCGCATCTCGGAAAACACGTTAAGCTGTTGGTTCCGGCTGTCATTCTTGGATCTTTGACAGTCGTTACGGTTCGTTCGAAGCCCGAAATGCCTGACAACCAGTCTTACCAATGGGTATCGTGTTACATAGTATCTGGGTTGTGGAGGTCAGATAGGCAGTTGCTCCATGTAAAATACTGATATTCAGCGGCATCCGGCTAGACTGGAAGCCGACCCCAACAAAGTTGGGATAAGGCAGGCAATAAACGTAGACGGTCCGTGTCATTTCTTGTGAAAACAAAAAAAAAAACATTAGGACTTGTTTCAAGTTTTTTTTTGGGTACAAAATTAAGGATTGTCTTGAAAGTTTTAGTTGTGCTACAAAGGTGCCATTTTCGATAATGATTGGTTTAAATGAAACAACAGCATATTTCCATAAAAACATTGACTATTAAATGCATAATAGGTAATATATTAGTTATATTCACAGATATATAAATTGTAATAGATTAGATTTTCGAGATAATCGCCCACAATCTCGTCAGAGATATTTTATTAATATTTAGTGATAAAATGTATAAGAACATCTTTCATGATTTCCTTTTTAGACACAAGTTTTGAACAATTACAATAATGTAAAAAATATGAACCAAGCAGGTTATGTAACCGATTGCGAGCTGAGTTATACAGGGTGTTTGGTGCATCGTTTGCCAAATTGAATTGGCCGAAAGAAGAGGTCATTTGCTATCGCTTCAGGCTCAAGTACTCATTTTTGGCCACACCGGTTTTTTTATTACAACTTTCTAATTTTTATTTTGAAAAAATCCAAAACTCAGCATTAAAGCTTAAATTAAAAAAAAGTTTTAAGTGTAGTCGTCAAATTTCATTTTTATTTACATATGTACTGTTGTATGGCTCTATCAAATTTAAAATTACTTGCCAGTTACATCTAGTTTTTTTTTAATAAATCACAAAGTTTTTGGAAAAATAAAAAATGAACTTAAAACTCAACTTTAAATAGCTATAAAAAAAAAACTAAAAGCGATCGGGATCTTCGAATTATTTTAAAAAGTTCTCTAGTCTATCCCCTTTCCAACGGTATGCAATGTGTTAAAAAACTCTTTTAATATCTTTAATAATTAGCTAAATGTGTAGTCGAGACACATCAGGCTGATATTGGATATTACGTTTAAAACACTAGTTTTCGCATAAATTACATGCTATTAGTAGATAGATACTGTTATCTCACGTCTTACGTAGTCTCTTATCTCGTTCTTACATAGGGAACTTTCCTCGAAATTGAAAAAAAAAATACATTATTACAAAAATAATCATTTATTAATAAGTAATTTAATTACATACTAATCTTACAAGTCTTGTTCAAACTGTCTACCACTATTGCGTATGCACGCGCGACATCTTCGTCTTATCTCAACTGTAGTGGTGCGTAAACGCATTTCTGCTTTGATCGTCATGAAAGCCGCCTCAATGCGTTGGACTAAATCATCTCTTGTCTCAACTTCCGTGGCGTAGACGAGTTCTTTGGCCCGTCCCCAGACGTAAAAATCCAACGGAGTTAAGTCTGGAGAACGTGGAGGCCAAGGAATAGGGCCATCCCTCCCAATCCATGAGTCCGGGAATGCATCATTCAAGTACTCCCTGACGGTTATTCTCCAATGAGCGGGACAACCGTCATGTTGGAAAACAAAAGACCTGTCTTCACTGAAAATTGGCAAATCAGCTAATAATAAGGGCAACTCTGTTTGCAGAAATTCTAATTCTTGTAAGATTAGTATGTAATTAAATTACTTATTAATAAATGATTATTTTTGTAATAATGTATTTTTTTTTCAATTTCGAGGAAAGTTCCCTATGTAAGAACGAGATAAGAGACTACGTAAGACGTGAGATAACAGTATCTATCTACTAATAGCATGTAATTTATGCGAAAACTAGTGTTTTAAACGTAATATCCAATATCAGCCTGATGTGTCTCGACTACACATTTAGCTAATTATTAAAGATATTAAAAGAGTTTTTTAACACATTACATACCGTTGGAAAGGGGATAGACTAGAGAACTTTTTAAAATAATTCGAAGATCCCGACCGCTTTTAGTTTTTTTTTTTATAGCTATTTAAAGTTGAGTTTTAAGTTCATTTTTTATTTTTCCAAAAACTTTGTGATTTATTAAAAAAAAACTAGATGTAACTGGCAAGTAATTTTAAATTTGATAGAGCCATACAACAGTACATATGTAAATAAAAATGAAATTTGACGACTACACTTAAAACTTTTTTTTAATTTAAGCTTTAATGCTGAGTTTTGGATTTTTTCAAAATAAAAATTAGAAAGTTGTAATAAAAAAACCGGTGTGGCCAAAAATGAGTACTTGAGCCTGAAGCGATAGCAAATGACCTCTTCTTTCGGCCAATTCAATTTGGCAAACGATGCACCAAACACCCTGTATACTAACTAAATAAGTAGAATGAGCTTACAATGAGTCTAGCTACCTCTTCGGACAAAGTCGACATAGACATTCGACATAGACATTAGACATAAGCATTCGGCAATTTGTTGAAAATAAGTTCATATTTTTTATTATTTGCGTTAGGAAAGGCACATATCAATAGCTAGGTATGCTCTGTGTGTAGATACTTTAATAGTGATGATGACAAAACATTTTTTTTGTTCGTCATGTAGATTATTAAAAAATATTGGACACGCATTTTTACGCAATCAAAAGATTACGGCGATACACTGAGTTAAGATGTGGCATGACGTCACTCCTTGCTAGATTTTATACGTAGTTTGTAATAGTTGTGACGTAGCGAGCCTCACAATGCGTTTTATATAAGTAATTTTTATATTAAAAAATACGTGTCTAATATTTTTTATTATCCGCCTGACGGACTAAATAGATTTTTTTTTTTACTCAGCCATCATGCCTATTGTGTATTCTACATAGTATGCTATTCTATGCCACAGCGCAGAACGATGATCGCGCAAAATGACAGTTTGCAGAGCGCAGATTCAACAGTTTGGCCACACAGTAAAAAGTTTATGTAACATCAAAACAAAGCCAATTATATTGTAACAGGATATGCAGAGCAGTGCTGGCCCAGTGGTAACGGCCTCGACTTGCGAGTTGTAGGTCGTGAGTTCGAACCCAGCCAGGCGCTTTACTTCGTGTAAATATATGTTTTCATCACCACTGCTCTCAAAACGGTGAAGGAAAACATCGTGAGGAAACGGCATTTCCTAGAACCAAATATTCGAAGACATGTGACATCTACCAACCCGCCACTGGGCCCGCGTGGATTACAGGAGGCCTGTCCCAGCAGTGGGAACATTATAGGCTGATTATGTTATGTAGATGTAGATCGAATTAAGGCTTTGAAATCGGCTATTGCGCAGTTAGCTTTGACCACAGTAAAGTATGTAGGTAAATAAAAAATAAATAAATAATCTTCTAATACAGCTAACAAAACCGCTTGGTTACAAAACCGCTTTATAATCTTTCAAACATCGACGAATAAAATTTGAACCGTATAGATTAGTAACAACATTTTAAGAGGGCAGTTGCATTTTATATCCTCTCTCGCTAACACGGAACCAAATTTTGAAAAGATTTTTTTTTTTGCAAAAGTGTAATTAATCAGCGAACTAGTAAATAATACTAATTTAAAAGGCATATTAATAGGTTGGGGAAAAAGTTTCTTCGCATATTTTAAGAAAATTCAAAACATTTTATAATATACATTATTTACATTTATCTAAAGTATGTAGGTACCATTTTGTTCGATAACTTTTTGCCATCTTGTAGGTTGGGACATGATCCCATTGCTTTAGAAATTTTGGGACTTCTGATCAAAATACCGCGACAAGTGGTTTTGGCAGTCCTCTCGTGATGTTAATTTGACACTGCCTAAAGAATTCTGAAGAGACCGCAACAGGTGGAAATCTGAAGGTGCAAGGTCAGGACTACACGGCGGATGCATTAACACCTCCCAGCCAAACTCTCTTAATTTTTGCTGAGTGGCTAAAGATGTGTGAGGTCTAGCGTTATCATGATGAAAAACCACACCCCTTCTGTTGATTAATTCCGGCCGCTTTCTCTCAACTTCTTGCTTTAATCTCATCAGTTGTTCGCAGTAGAGTTCAGAATCGATGGTTCTGCCTGGTGGTAACAGCTCATAATGAATAATGCCCTTCTAATCCCACCACACACGTAGCATCACCTTGTTGCGAGTTAGCCCGGGTTTCGCCACAGTCTGTGAAGCCTGACCGGCCTTTGACCACGACCTTTTTCGCACGTTCTTGTCGTACGTGATCCACTTTTCAGCACCAGTTATCAGCTTCTTCAAAAATGGTTCGGTTTCATTACGTCGTAATAAAGAATCACAAATGAGTACACGGTTCATTAGGTTTCTTTCAGTGAGCTCGTGAGATACGCAAATATCGAGCTTTTTTGTGTACCCAGTTTTTTTCAAATGCGCCAAAACTGTTTTGTAGTCAATTCCCAGTTCTTCAGCTACGTCGTAACTACTGATATGCCGATCTTGCTCCACTTTTTCAAAAATGGGATCCAGTTTATCCGTAATACGGCGACCAGAGCGACGTGCATCTTTGACATCAAAACTTCCGGATTGAAAACGCTTAAACCAAATTTGTGCTACTCTCACAGACACTGCACTGGGTCCATAAACATCGCAAATTTTTTTCGCGGCTTGCGTTGCATTTTTACCTTTTTTGTAGTAAACTTTTAAAATGTATCGAATTTCTTCATTAGATTCAATCATCTTGGCAGTACGAAAAACAAATGAAAATCACACATTTTCCTAATTTGAATTTGGAATTAAGTTCTTTAAAATTTAAACTTTCAATGATACCAAAACCAGCCAGATATAAAGAGATTTTATTTTAAGTTCATACATACTATAATGCGAAAAGACTTTTTCCCCAACCTAATATATCACCCGTCTCTCCACTATTCCAATGCTTACTTTACGGTGCATACTGGGTATGGCTCTTTATCCCCTCCATATCCTAAGGGCTTGTCTTCCCTACTGTTACCGCGCCCCCCGGTCTACTCACTGACATGCAATGGTCTCTGTTGCACCATGTAACATGAGGCAACAGGGGCTAGTGTGAATCTTTGGGTTCATTCGAGTAATCGAGTCTAGTTAAACCACGCTGGGGTCGGTGCAATTCATTCATTCATAATTATTAAAAACATTTCTATTGTGTTATCTAATAAACTCAGCTCAAAAGTGTTATGATCTGTTTTTCAGATGAGTTAAATAAATGGCAAAATAAAAATGTGTTTTTAATAATTAGCTATTAAATTAATATTATTTACCAGTTCGCTAATTGATTGCATTTTTCAAAAAACTCTTCATTTAACATTCATAATAATCTGGTTTCATTTAACATTCATAATAATCTGGTTCCGTCTGAGCGAGACAGGTGGCAAAACGCGACAGCTCTTTTAACATACAATATCACAAATGTAGAGTTTATTATGATTATATTTAAACAGCGCCTATCTGTAGTATCGGTAGCGCCAGTTGGAACGCGTTCTGGATGTAGGTGGAACTGTTACCAGCCTGAAAATATAAATAAAAATCATCAACGGGGAAGAAAACTGTCAAATTAGTTCCGCGTAGATGGCGCTGAGTGTTTGTTACTTTCATTCAGCGTCTATGGAGTTCCTTGCTGAAAACTTTTCCGCGAGATGGCGCTAAGTGTTTTGTCGCCGATTGGTCGCTTTGTCTTCAAGATGACTTTGACATGTGACAAACACACAGCGCTCTCTTGCGGCGAAGCTTTCGGGAAACAATTGCATTAAATCATAAAAGTCGTCGATTTACTGAGTAAAGCATAATTGAGTCTATTCTTTTTTATAACATAACATCACACCTGTAATCCCCGAAGAACTTGGCAGAGGTGTACCTACAGTACACCCATATTTCACCAGTTAGTTATGTGTAAGTCCCATGTAAGAGGGGGCGATCCTATTGCCATCAACCGGGCACAAATCCAGCCTCAGGGCTACTACTGAGAAATTCTTGATGGAAACACCCAATAACACTTTGCCCGACCTGGGAATCGAACCCAGGACCTCATGCTCAGCAGTAGCGCTTGCGACCACTAGACCAACGAGGCAGTCTTAGAAGTCGTCGATTTACTGAGTAAGCAACAGCAGGCCTGGCGCACTCCGCATTTTAGGTATGAAGCTACAAGTACGCGGCGGGCTCGACTCGTCGGGCTAAGTCAGTGTGGGCTGCCGCGCACCGGCTGGTTCACATGTTAGTTCGATACTCACTCACGCGCCGCGTCGTAAAAGAAGACAACCCTAACGAGTCAGAAGGTATAAGAGTTACGCGATAGCTAGAGAGGCAACTTATAGGTGAATATAACTGTAGGTAATTAATGCTGTGCGACCTAAATTGCACTTTATTGTGTTGTAGAAAGAGTCGCTAATTATTTAAATAATTTTGCTGAGTGAATCTTCTGTACTTGTACTATTATTATATTCTGTGGCAATAGTGAGTATTCTCTTTTTAAAAGCAATAACAAAGTTCTCTCTGTCGTAAAAGGCTGTCTATTTTCTCCTTTTACAAAAATATTATGTAAATATAAATTATCTTCTTTATCTTTATCTCTAATTAAAAAAAAAAAAAAATAATAATAAAGAGAAGCAGGGTGGAGGTTTTGATCAATTCAGCCGGAAGACATCTACTGCCAGACTGCCCCTCTCAAACGTCGGCCAGCACAATAATAATTTCGCATATTTGTGAGAAAAACGTGCTATCTCGAAAAACGCAATTTTACAGGAAGCGTTTTGTAAACTTTAAAAAAATTATGACAAGCAAATTAATGTGTTTTTACGTTAAATGAGTTATCTTATAAACTTTTAAAAAATGCACTAAAAGATTCTACAACCGAATATTCAATTATCGAATACACGGTTGGCGCAGTGGTTGAGCGATTGACTGCTGCGCAGCATGTCGCGGGTTCGATTCCCGCACGGAACAAATATTTGTACGACCTACAAGTATTTGTTCCGAGTCTGGGTGTTTTTCTATCTATAATATGTATGTATTTACAAAAAAAAATGTATATAAGTAGTTTATCAGCCATCTCGTTCCATAACACAAGCATTAGGTTGCTTAGCTTGGGGCTAGATGGCGTTGTGTGATATGTCCAAACATATTTATTATTTATTATTTATTTATTAATAATAAAAAAAAAAAAAACACCTTTTCCGAGATGTCACGTTTTTTTCGCAAAGAGGCGATTAGTATAGTATCAATGGTAACGAAGACTTACCTCTAAGAATATGTTAGTGATATATGTGTTGACTTGCTCCTTATTATCTGACGGTAGCGCGTTCAGCTTCTCTGTGAACAGCGTCGCTAGCTCGCTGATGTGTTTTGTTAGTACCACTGTCATTCTGAAACAGAGAAACAAGATTATAATATTATTACTAGCTTCTGCCCACGACTTCGTCCACGTGAAATTTCTTGTTCCCTCGTCCCATCGTCGCATCCCCCGCGCTATTACTTCGTTTTCTTGTACTTTTTTTCGTAGCGTGATGTTAAAACCTTCCTCAAGAATTGGGCTACCAAATGCAAAAATATTTTTTCAAATCCGACTGTTAGTTCCAGAGATTAGGGCGTTCAAACAAACAAACAAACTCTTCAGCTGTATTGTACTGTAGTAGTACACACGGCTACATATCAAGCTATACATTTTCAGTAAAAGCTGATTGCGCATTGTACAATGAGAGGTCAGCTTATACTGGAAATGTATCGCTTGATGTGTAGCCGTGTGAACATAAATATTAGTAAATATGTCACAGCTAACACCACATCCGTGTAGAAATAAACTTAAGCTTATTTCCGAGGAGAGGCTAATTTTGATTTCTTTCATCTTTAGCCGGCTAAATTGCACATGGCTAAAATCTTTAGCCAGCCAATGAATATTCGATAAGACCGTCACATCTTCACTAACTGATATTAAATTACTATTTTAACAAAAACACATTATCTGAGGTAAGTGCTATAATAAAACAATAGGATTCGGGGCGAAGATAAAGTTTTACTAAAATACTATCCAAGATGTGCACAGCCCAGTTGACTGGAGCGCAGACTTATTGTTGACATTTTTTAGCTGTCTGTGCTAAAAAATGTCAACAATAAGTCTGCGCGTCATTTATTTTTATGGAAGTTTCTAGAACATTCTAGAAGCTTCGATTCGCCCTTATTGGCCGAGCGAGAACGAGAGGTGTTCCCGCCAGAAGCGTGCAGATTGTGACGGGAGCGATTAGAAATGCATTCGCATTATTATGAATACTACTAGGTGTAGGCTACTCACTGTGTGAGTGCATCCGCTTCATCAGCTGTGGATCTCCGAGACTTGACGAGTAACATCTCAGCCGCCTTGTGATACTGTTCCACTGACAGCGCAGTACTCTGTGCCAGTGTTGACACGCCTCGTTTGTACACAGCCTTCACGGAGACTTCGGAGTCTAAAGTAGATATGTAGTCGAGGATTTCTTTGTATTGTCTGTAAACACAGGTAGGTAAAGTTAGTTAAAAATGTTGGAATATGAAGAAATTAATGTAACAAGTGTATTATTTAAACATTAAAAAAAAAAACAAGCTTTTATTAGTCTGGATATCATCTACGAACAGAGTCCTTGTCAAGACAGCATGGAATGACGGCTTCACTGAACTGCTTCAATAATAGACTGGACAGATTAAATATCTCCAAGCGATTTGAAACACGCGCTGTGAGACACATCAGCTAATTAGCTGCTAGTGTGCCAGACCCCTGACCAAATAATAATAACAATAATTAGTTATTCTATTTTTTTTTTCGGAAGGCTTACAGACTAATAACATTATAAATAATAACAATAATATAAAACTATTGCTGTATTGGGATCGATCTATCATCACTGACAGGACTATTGTTGCCAATAAGCCTGACATTGTGATGATAGATCGATTAGAGTTAGAGCGTCGCACAATTATTATTGATATAGCGGTCCCGCATGACAAGAACCTCGTGAAAGCTGAAAAAGATAAGCAGATTAAGTATCTTGACCTGGCTCACGAGGTTGTCGACATGTGGGATGTGGTTACAGCAATCGTTGTGCCGATAGTCGTGACGGCCAATGGCATAATAGCCAAGAGCCTCGATCAACACCTGAGGAGGCTCTCGTTAGGCAGCTGGATCAAGGGCTTGAACCAGAAAGCGGTACTTCTGGACACGGCGCGTCGTTAGAAGGTTGCTCTTTCAGCAGCCCTGACCACCGGTAGCTTGGACCCTGTTCCCGATACCGGTGGGCTAATATTTTAAATGTTTTTATACTTTTTATATTTTAACATTTAAATATGTATACTAATGTAATAAAGGATATAAAACTAAATTGCTATTTACAAGCCTCCACAGATAAATACAAAATAATTACTCCCTCATAGTCTATGTTACATCTTATCTGTACTTATGCCTACATTATAAGCAAAACAATGATTTCTATTCTATTCCGTTCAGTTATTCCCTCAAAGTTGTTAAGTGGAACATTAGTTCCACTTAACAACTTTAGCAGAATAATAATTTGAACAAATTATTGTTCAAATTATTATTCTGCATTAACTCTACCGATAATAGTTAGTTACTATTTATAATTACTCTTATTAAGTCGCATCTGTTATATCTTATAGAAATTTGGGGAAATGCCGGAAAAACGAAGTTGCAAGAATTACAAAGAGTACAAAATAAGCTCATACAGATATTGTTTCGCTATCCATACCTAACACCAACTTGTAAAATTTTTGAATAAACAAAATAATGAATATCAAACAACTATACAGGGTGTGGCGTAAATAATGGATAACCCTGAAACTGTCGATTGGCCAGATTATCATCTATCATTTACCCCACTTATATCGCCATATGCCCATGGATGACCAAATTATTGATATTTTTAATATTTTAAATAAAAATCGTACTTGCTCTTACAAAATCAGCTGCCATTTGTACAATTGGTGATTTTTTTTCGTTTTGTTTTTTTTATTCAATTCAATTCAATTCAATCTTTTATTTCAGAAATAATCCATATTGTATTTGGTTAGTAGTAGAACTTACAAACTATGTTAGTGTTAAAATAACAATCAAAGTTAAAAATTAAAACTTAAAATCAATATTAAAATCAAAAAACACAATTAAAAATCAACCAAAATTAAATTTAAATCAAATCAAAAATCAAAATTAAAATCAATATTAAAATCAAAAACACAATAAAAACAATCAAAATTAAATTCAAATTAAATCAAAATTAAATCAAAATTAAATCAATATTAAAACCAAAATTAAAACCAAAATATCAATAAAAAATAAAATAAACAAAAACAACACACACAAAATAAAAGGACACAGTAATACACCTTAGGACAGGGAGGAACTGTCCACTGCTCACAGCGCAGTATGCAAACGTATCCAGTGGCGCAGCAGTGGAGAGTCCCACCTGTCCGCGAACACGCTTATCAATCTGTTGCTACTGGACCTAACACGACTCAGCAGCGACGCACACTGCTTCCTTATAAGAGCTTGAAACCCATCAGTGTGCGCTTCTACGAACATAGTCGAAGCACTGCAGAATCGTGGCAGCCCCAGCAGCATCCTAAACGCGTTGTTGTACTGAATACGTAGGGCGTTGTATGCCCCGAGTGTGTAGTTAACCCACAGGCTGCACGTGTAAAGTGATTGGCAGTAAGACTTAAAAAGAGTCACTTTCACTTCATTACTGCTACGCGCGAACCTGCGAGCCAACATATTACACCGGACAGCCAACGCCCTACGTGCCCTTTCCACATCCGCGTTATCCTTAAGGTCCCCGGAAACCCAGTGGCCCAGATACTTGAACTGAGTGACTCTGTTTAAGGGGGTACCAGCTAAGGTGAGGTTTTATGTCACTCCTGAATATTTGTATTATCAGATCAGTATCAAGATTTTTTATTAAATTCTAAGATAACATTGCAAAAAATACTTGTTCTTAAATTTTAACATTTTTTCTACGGAATTATGCAATTTGGGGCCCCTGTATCGAAAAAAAAATGTACTACACAGCGGTGGCCCATAATTTTAGAAAATTGCCTATTTAATGCAGATTCTAAAATGGTATAATAATAACCAGTGTCTTGATATAGTACAAAGTTATTGCTGTTCGAATTGATATGGGTCTTAATTTTGAAAATAACAACTAAGTCCTAAATTATTCTCTTACTTCTGTTATTACAAAAAAACGTAATGTCACAGTCTAAAATCATATTATCGGTGTTATGGGAGTGCAGAAACTTGATTCGGGTAAAAAAAAAACTCACATAATCCGCATTTTGGACGATTACATGGAATCCTAGTCCTGTTCGGTAAACAAAAGAGTTGCTAGTAAAGGACAGATGTATTGTGAGAAAGAAAGAGAAGATGATGATTTTTTGCAAATAGCATTCATCCGAACGAGATAAAGCGACCTTCATTTCAGTGCACTAACGTTCTCGTACTTAGTCGCACGCATCCGTATCTCGTCGCTCTCCCTGTTATTATTGTTTATTCGTGACTTACTGCTTTTCTTACCGGACTCCGATTTGCCTGTGTATTGGACTTGTTTTTTGAGTGATCTCGACAACATTGCTATTACCATCTGGACTGTGAACTGCTCAGTGATTTGGATGGTTGACCTGTGATATTGTTACTGACGACTCGGCGCTTTCGGTTTTCGGAGTTCTCAGTGTTCGGCTCGGCGACAATGCCTCAACGTTACACACCCTTAGAATATGCCAATATGCACTACATTTATGGTGAATGTAGAGATAATGCTAGCCAAGCTGCTGGACTTTATCGGGAGAGATATCCAAACAATCGCCACCCCGATTACCGAATTTTTATTCGAGTACACAATGCATACTCTGAAGGCAGAATATCTGGCAGCGGTGTGGGCGGTGCGAGTGATGGAAGACCGCGTATCAGCAATGACGAAGAAGTTTTGGACATAGTGAACGAAGATCCTAGCATATCAGTTCTTGTGTTATCTCGTCGTATTGGCATATCAACCAGATCGGTACATCGCATATTAAAACGACACGAATTATACCCGTACCACTTTCAGCGAGTGCAAACTTTACTTCCGAGAGATTATTCATTATAGGGAGAGCGACGAGATACGGATGCGTGCGACTAAGTACGAGAACGTTAGTGCACTGAAGTGAAGGTCGCTTTATCTCGTTCGGATGAATGCTATTTGCAAAAAATCATCATCTTCTCTTTCTTTCTCACAATACATCTGTCCTTTACTAGCAACTCTTTTGTTTACCGAACAGGACTAGGATTCCATGTAATCGTCCAAAATGCGGATTATGTGAGTTTTTTTTTTTACCCGAATCAAGTTTCTGCACTCCCATAACACCGATAATATGATTTTAGACTGTGACATTACGTTTTTTTGTAATAACAGAAGTAAGAGAATAATTTAGGACTTAGTTGTTATTTTCAAAATTAAGAGCCATATCAATTCGAACAGCAATAACTTTGTACTATATCAAGAAACTTGTTATTATTATACCATATTAGAATTTGCATTAAATAGGCAATTTTCTAAAATTATAGGCCACCGCTGTGTAGTACATTTTTTTTTCGATACAGGGGCCCCAAATTGCATAATTCCGTAGAAAAAATGTTAAAATTTAAGAACAAGTATTTTTTGCAATGTTATCTTAGAATTTAATAAAAAATCTTGATACTGATCTGATAATACAAATATTCAGGAGTCACATAAAAAAAACAAAACGAAAAAAAATCACCAATTGTACAAATGGCAGCTGATTTTGTAAGAGTAAGTACGATTTTTATTTAAAATATTAAAAATATCAATAATTTGGTCATCCATGGGCATATGGCAATATAAGTGGGGTAAATGATAGATGATAATCTGGCCAATCGACAGTTTCAGGGTTATCCATTATTTACGCCACACCCTGTATACATATAATACTTGCGTTCTCATTAGAAAAATTATAGACAAAACCATCCACACTAACTTATCAATTATAACAAAATCTCAAACTACTAAACGCAGTCTTCGTCGTCCAAGTCTACTTGTTTTGCCAAGAATACGCACTAACTACACTAGAAAGAATATTACATATGAAGGAGCATAACTATTTAATAATTTACCCACTTATATAAAAGTGTTAGCTCTCTCAGAATTTTTAAATCTCGACTAACCAAACACATAACAACTGAAAACTGTCTTGACTAAAAGTCCTCCAATGTTCTTTAATGGTTGAGAGTTGAACTGCTGAATGAGCATAGAATAATATATAGTTATAATACTACACATTATACTTTGGTGGTTACCTAAAATAAGTTTACTGAATGTTTCCTGTCTGTTCTCATGTAAGTGGCGTTTTTGTCTTTTATGAGAATGAATGATAATAGGTCTTTACCTATGAAATTGCCGTTTTGTATGAAAAAATTTAAACGAATTTTTTTCATTCATTTTTTATTTGTATTAATCGAAGTAATCACCCATGCAATCAATTCATCTTTGCCAACGCAGTGGCAGTTTATTGATGCCCTTCTTAAAGAAATCAGCTGGACGGGAGGCAACAAATTCTTCAAAGGCATTTTGTACTGCCTCTCGGGTATTGAATTTTTTTCCCGCCAAGAAGTTATCCAAATTCTGGAAAAAGTAGTAGTCTGTAGGCGCAAGGTCTGGTGAGTAGGGCGGATGACGGAGAGCTTCCAACCCCAGTTCTTGCAACTTGGAGACCGTCTGCTGTGCAGTATGAGGTCGCGCGTTGTCGTGCAGGAGCAGCAGAGACGAGCGATTGACCAATGCTGGTTGGAGATGTGCCAGCTTCTCCATCATTGTGTTCAGTTCTTCACAGTACACATCTGAAGTAATGCTCACCCCGTTTGGTAAGAAGCTGTGATGAATCACACCGGCGCTAGACCACCAAACAGTGACCATCACTTTTCTAGGGGTAAGTTTTCGTTTAGGGCATTGTTTAGGTGCTGAACCAGGATCCAACCAACTTGCTGAGCGCTTGCGGTTATCAAACAGAATCCATTTTTCATCGCAGGTAACAATGCGGTTCAAAATTCCTTCATTTGTGTGTCTGTTGAGCAGTGCAAGGCACGTCTCGACGCGTACTTCGCGCTGGCGATCATTGAGTTCGTGGGGCACCCATTTGTCAAGCTTTTTTACCTTGCCAAATTGACGCAAATGGACCAATATTGTTTTGACGCTAACGTCGAAAGCTGCTGCTAATTAAGCCGTAGATTGTGTATCATCAGCTTCCACAATCGCCTTTAATTCGTCATTGTCGACCAAAGTCTTCGGACGACCGCGAGGTTCATTTTTCAGGTCGAAATTTCCAGAACGGAAGCGAGCAAACCAATAACAAGTGGTGCGTTGGTTTGTAGTGTTAGCTCCGTAAACGTCGTTGATGTTGCGTGCCGCTTGTGCCGCGTTGCTGCCACGACGGTACTCATATTCCATAATCACTCGAATTTTTAACGTATCCATGATGACGAAAAAGATTGAAATGCGATGAAAATGTAACACTAATCAATAAACAAATGACTACTTTTGGAAAAAAAAACCATGTTTTTAAAATAAAATTAATTTGATATTAGAATTCTTAGCCAAACAAAAATTATTTTGATTTGAAATGGCCAGTACTGCAGAACGGCAATTTCATAGGTAAAGACCTAATATAAACCTAATGGCCTGATAGAGGAGAACCTCAACTAACACCTCGGGAGGCTCTCATTGCGCGGCTTGATTCCGAAAGCTGTACTCCTAGACACGACAGGCATAGTGAGATGGGTCCTCTCTCTAGAGCCCTGACCATCGGTAGCTTGCGCCATGTTCCCAATACCGATAAGCTACTATTTTCAATGTTCCGTACCAAAATGGTAAAAAGCAACTCTTATGGTGCGACTCAGTCTGTCTGTCTGTCCGTCTGTCGCAGCTGGATATCTCAAGAACTACCAATGCTATCAACTTGAAATTTGGAACAGTTTTAGGTGACGTTTGCCCAACTATTTTGCAAATAAGAAAGATTTTTTTTTAACAGGTACTACTGAAAGGGGTCTTAAAAAAATTTCGACTTTTGATGAAAAATGTAAAAAAAATACCGTCCCTTCTTATCTCCGAAGTTTGCACAGAGAAAAATAGAACGATATCTATAAATAACACAAAGTCAAAGTCAAAGTATTTATTAGTGTGTTTTTTGGTGATACATTAGGTCTTATACTTAGGTTATGGCGACTCAAAAAACTACCCATTAGGGCATACACTATTTATCAATATAAGAATTTAAAATCAATATTACATGCAAACAAATTAACAAACATTTCAATATTTAAAATACCTACTTAATTACTTATAATAATTTTTTATAATAAACACACACTTTTCAGAAATCATCAAGAAAAATTAGTATGATGGGTACGGAACCCTCGGTGCGCGAGTCCGACTCGCTATTGACCGGTTTTTTATATTTTTAAATGTCTTTTTTTATTTTATTTTTATAAAAAAAAATGTAAACGATATGTATAAAGGAAATAATAATTAATTAAGAATCGGTATGCTGGACTCACTTGACAAGCGGCTGGAATTGCAACTTAAGTCCCAGGTCTTGTGTAGCGGTCTGCAGTCGTTCATGGAACGCGTCAGACTTTGAAAGGTCTTCGCTTGGAGATTCTTCGTCTTCCTCATCTTCTTCTGGCATTTCACACAATTCTGTTGAAAGGAACTACGGTAAGTATAAGTTTTGAAATTATATTATAGTTTCTATAAGCACCACATATTTAATGTGACGTAACGGTGAAGTTTACTTTGTTTAAGTTATTTCATCACCATTGTATGGTGATAGAAAACATCGTGAGGAATCCGGCATGTCCAGAACCAAAAATTCGAAGACATGTGACATCTACCAACCCGCACTGGGCCCACAAGCTGGATTGGTAGACTTTTCCCAACTACGTTGGGGTCAGCTCTGAATACCGATGCAGCTGAATACCGTATTTTACATGGAGCGACCTGCCTGACCTCCACAACCCAGTTACTGGGTAACACGATACCTCTTGGTGAGACTGGTTGTCAGACTTTCGGGCTTCTGACGACCCGTAGCGACTGTCAAAGATATACGAATGACAACCGGGACCAATTGCTTAACGAGCTTTCCGTGGTCTTAGCATACTGGTTGATAATACAAATATTATTTAAAATAAATAAAGTTCAAGTTAGAATCATACCAGCGACTTGCTGCAGCGTCTCCTTGATATCTTGTCTTTTGTCGGCATCGACGCTGCGTATGCGTTCCTCTATACGCATGCTCACTTGCTTCGATAGCATCTCTAGCGCTTCTAAATGTACTAGGCCTAGAATTAAAGAAAAAATATTTATTATTTTGATAAAAATATACATGGGACGTTCTTTTCTACCGACAACACCTCCGGTCACATTTTTGAATATTATGTCACAATTATTTTGTACAAAGCAGTAGGTACTTACTTAACATTAAAACGGAGTGTTTAAGACTATTTTAATGTTTGTATTGTCAAAAGAATTTTTGTAAAAAAAATATTGTCAGACTGAATATTTAGGAAGAAAAACTGTTTTTTTTCGGAGGGGACATGTCATTGAAAATTGAAAAAGAAGAACGACCCTCATACATGGGTTTTCAGGGGTTTCAAACTAAGATCGAGGTTTGTATCGCAGTAACTAATAAATCGTAATGAAAAGGCTTCTCATAGAAATCACGCATAATTAAAAAAGTACTTAAATTTTTATTTTATTTTATTTTATTTATTGGTCTATCTACAATCGTTACACTGTTCAATCAATTAACACAGGTCATAATACAAGCCAAGTGCACAATATTGACCGATAGACACAGCATGCAAAAATACATACCATAAATAATAATACATACCATAGTAAGTTATTTTTCAAGACATATTATTAAAATGGTCGGTTACCGGCACTGAGGACCCTCAGGCTTTGCAGCTAAGAGTGGAAAAAAATCTTCCTTTTGCATGGAATTCAATACTACAGATCTCATGTACATGTTTCTCTTTTCCGAGGATATTATACAAATAACATTGACCAAACAATTTAGTAAGTAATAGTGGAGATAAACAACGAATTCCCTCACAAACACTGCTTGTAAAGGGTTTTATAAGTAAAATAAAAACTTTAAAAAAAAAATAAAATAAATATTCTTTGAAGGATGCAATCCGGTACGGCTCTAATAATCCTTCCACATCCTAAGGGCACGTCTTCCCTACCATTATCGCACCCCCCGGTCTACTCCTTGATATGCAATGGTCTCTGTAGCCCCATAAAACATGAGGCTCCAGAGGCTAGTGTGAATCTTTAGAGTTCATTCAAGTAATCGAGTCTGGTAATACAACGCTGGCGTCGCGTCGGTGCAATCATTCATTCATAAAAAAAAAAACATTCTTTGAGGTTTACAATACTTTCTTGTTCCAGAGATCTTTTGATGTTATTATTATTTCAGAACCTTACCTTCGAAATCATCAAACAGATTCTCATAGTGCACCTCCTTGGCTTCTCGCTTCTGTTCCCTCACCCTATCATCTTCTTCTGCCTTAGCCTTGGCTTCCCTCAGGACTTGGGACAGTACTAGTTTGTCTCCAGCTCCCAGGCCAAGTAAGGCACGTTTCTTGGCCAACCCCGGGTCTCCATCTTGAAGAACTTCCATAGTTTTCTTGCCTATGGTTTCTAGGGTGTCTAGGCCACCATGTATTACTTTTGTGCCTGAATTTTTTGTAAAAAGAGTAATAAGATACAGAATCTACACAAATAAAAATCTTAAATTCACTGACAGACAACGTACAGTCTAAACTGCTGAGTATAAAAGCATGAAATTTCTCACAACAGTTCCTTATACTTACAAGATGTAATTTAAATAACGCACAACCTCTTAAGGGGTCATTATACTCATCATTATGATGAACTTTTACTATGGGACCAAACCAAAATCACGAAAAAAAAATCAGCAGTCCCTACATTTATGTTAACATAGCTCGTCAAAATGTAAAAACAGCTGATTATGTTTCTTTCAAAACACAATAACACTTTGAAGAAAGCATCTCAATTATTGCCTTATATACTATAAATAGTTAAGATATACGTACTTACATTCCCTTTTAGTTACCTGTGTTCTTTCAACATGTAAGAAATGTCGCGGTGACTATGGTCTCAGCGAGCTTGAGTTGTCACTGTCAAGTGTCATTCATAGCGTCTAAATTTTTGCCGCCAATGTATACGTAAAATATTTTCGCTCGATAATTTTAATCGAAAATGAGTAAAGTTTCAGTTAAAACTTTATTAAAAGTGAATAAGAATAGTGCTTGTGGTAAGTGATATATAGTGTTACGCTGATCGTGAGTCAGCGAAGTGCCGAAGTGGAGATCGATACCTCAAAATATATACATGGTCACCAGTGCCTTTGGAGAGCAACCGTTTGTATTTCGATTCTCCTATGTGCTGTAATGGGGAAGAACGCTCCTCCCACCGGCTAAAACCAGGGTAATGAGATCGAAATGATTTCCTGTAAGACCGACCTACTCTATGCACTTACCTACAACCGAATGAGTACTAAGAGTAGCCAAGTAAGTGTTAAGTTTCTGCTAACATGACACAATTTTCACATTATATCACCAAACCTTACTAAGACGACCCACTGACCTTACTCAGACACATTATCAATAAACTTCTAACCTGCTTCTTGCTATTATTTACATTAGAAGCGCATTGTTGTTTTCTAAACAACCCGGTTGTGTCTAACTAAATAGACAGAAATATTACAACTTAAAGATTTCAGTGCAAATTATGATAATTAGGTAGTAATTCCTAAAGCAAAGGCAGAATGTCTAGAGGAGCTAAAGCTATTCAAGCAGTTTTTGACATTCAACCATGAAAAGTTATAATCCGTTATAAGAAAACCTTACATTTATGCTCACTCACCCCATGTGTTTCACACAGTGCATTAGAAGTAAATGAGTACTTATGCCACTCAACAAAACTAAATCCTACTATTTAGCCCCCGCGGAGGGAGTTTTGGCTGGGATTTCTAATGTAGGTCTAGAGCAGGCAGAGCTAGCTGCTAAAGTAAGGTCTACAGGGACTTGTTATTTGGGCAGCAACCTACCCTCTACAACTGTATCCTACTTTCCCTTTCGGAAGTCCAAACACTCCCATCGAGAAGTGTATTTAAATTACAATTTTATTGTTTATGCTTGCAGGTGGTATGCAATTGTTACTTTCATTGTAACAAAAGATAAGTTAGTTTTTTAAATCACTTTAAAATAATTATTTGTATATATTTACTATTTCTGGTTAAGCTGTGTACTTTTTAAGTGACAAAGTCACTACACTAATAAAATAAAGTTCTTTTGTAATATGTTATTAATGCATAAGTTGTTGGAGTACCTATATATAAATAAATAAATTAATTAAAGAGGTTCAGCACCTCTTATGAACTCTAATCTGCAATTAGAACATTAAAATACTACTAATTAAAGTTTACATCAAGTTTTATAGGTACTTAACTAATAAGCAGTGCTAAATAAAAAAAAATATAATTTATAATGGTATACTGTATATTTTTTCTATATTTTGTAATAATTATGGAAATCTTATAATTATGAGCAGGATCATAAGTGCTCTATCAAAATTAGAAATGGAACAAATACAGCCACCAAGCAATTTAAAACTGACAAGATATTATTTAGAGCAGGAATAGTTCTTTGATTATTTTAAAAACATGATAAATCGGATCATAGCAACAATAACTAGGCCAAGATTCATAATTTTGACAAGATTCAGGCCGCCTAAGGAACCATGTAAAAGCTTGGGAATGAAAGACTGCAAACCTGTTTCTGTTCCTGAAGATCATAACAGGAAATGAAATACTGAAAATATTAACATTCAATACAATTCTACTTTGAGCTATATATATTAAGTAATAAAGCTACTAGTTAAAATAATTAATACAAATTAAATCCATAATAGTCTATGCAGAAATCTAAGATTATGATCATAATCAAATAGCCTATTGTTTACACTCTGTTATTACTAAAAAGTAAGACGGAAGCAATGATATGTTAATGAAGGGAAATTGTTCACACGAGTTGACAGAACACCCTTTTGACATTTTTTCAGTGCCCTGGTTATGTGAAGCAGTGGGCAACTGAATGATAGAGAATTTGAGAGCGTGTGGTATCTGCATTCTTGTTTATTTAGTTTAGATAATTTCCTACTGGTCCACTAGGAAAAGATGCATTTTTGATTTCTGTCTCGGAGACTCTGGGTCCTAACAAAGCTTGGGTGACGAGTGAATTTCCTAAGTCAATTCTAAACCTCAATCAGGAGCTACAATATGTAGGCCTTCTTTTGAGCACTGCTACCAATCACAAGGCCCGGCCTGCAGGCAAGGTTGAAAGGAAGATGATAATAATATCAACACTTTGTTCCCTGAAACAAGTTCATAGTTCATTAACACAAAAATGTTGTTATCCCTGTATGGGAATGCTTGTTGCCAGACAAATATTTGAGAAGGGCAGACCAGGACAAATGGAAAAAGGTTGCCCCGCTGGTTTGCATAGAGTTAATGTGGTGGCCAGAGGCTACTGATAGACCACAGCTCAGTTCACTTACACAGGGGTAGAGTAACCCACTTCCTGTCCACACTTTCCGTGGAGGAAGGGTAAGGAGCCTACATGAACGGGCTAATATATTCATGCAAAGGGAGTCCAAAGGATGTCTTTAAAATATCGCTTTTAGTGATAAGACTGCCCATTGTGACCCTAGTGGTAAGGTGTACATAATAAAGAATATTCTATTATATCCTACTCTAGTCAGGAACTTGACCAAACCAGAAAAAATTGTACTTGAACTTGCGAGAGATGTTTGCCATATATGCAGTATTGCCAAAAAGCCAGTCTTCAGAGTGCACATATTAGATTCAGAGTTCAATCCGACAACAGACCATTTGTCGCACATTTAAGATGAGCGAGGGATACGTCCCCTAGCGTTTCTGAACCTAATTTGCAAGATGGAAATTAGCAGATTAGCTGAACACTCTGTTAGCGGTTTACCTCCCGGGGAGGTTAAAAGTGTAACAACGGGTTAGCCGACCGCTTATCTAGGAACAGACCAGCAGAAGTGGCTCCTGTTGCTCCAGGCCCCAGGCCTCGGAGGCCATGTTACAAAGTGGGGCGTCCCCGGCGTCGACGTTTTCACGTCAGATAAGTCGGCCGTTTGTGCGACAGTACGTCATATGGGACTCAAATGATGGCTTGGCAAGCTTCTGCGATGCTTTCAGTCAGAGGTGACAGCATCAACTAGCATGGGTTTTTCTTCGCCCGACTTAAGAGAGAGTGCTCAGTCATGTGAACTCGGAAATGTGACGGGGACGTACTATGTAGAAATCGCCCCATACTGAACCCAATGTGACTGGCTCCCGTATTTGGAAACGAGGCCTCGGAGAGTCAGTACCAGTATAAGATCTTTGTAAGATCGTCTTAGACCTGATAAGCTGCAACTCCTACCCTGGAAAGTTGGGGGGGAGGGGGGCAATCAGGTTGCAAGGCTTGGTAGACAAGAACCTTGCTAAAGTGTAATTGGAGATAATCTACAGTAATTACTTATAAAGCTCCTATTCAGAGGTGAATGTCATAGTGTAGAGTGCATGGCATTAGTCCTAAATAATCTGATCCCAATTTATTTATATTTACGCATAAAGCACATAATTATGATACCAACCAACTGATGTTAGATCTAAACAGTTTTGTGTCCATTGTTTCAAAAGCATTATCCTTAGCTAAACCACTACCCAGAAAGTCATGAAATGAAATTAATTCCAGAATGATGAGGCTGCCAGAAGAGTTTTACATACTCTAATATTGTAAGTCATAGCTTTTAAATGTTGAATAACAGTGCGACCAAGGTGTGGTTCAATCAAGAAGTTTACTTAAAATCTACCATAATCGTTGTTGATTTTGATTTACAATAACGTGTGTGGCTAAGCTTGCTTGAAATATTTTTAAACAGACTAAGTTACGAAAAGCCTTCTGGAGGTACATAAAGTAGTCTGTGGTAGCCTTCGGGAGGCTGACTGGAGAATAGTTCATCAAATGAAATTAAACTGGAAGAGCCACTAGGCTTACAGAATTATTACTTTTGTAAAGTAGTAAAGGAGATGGTTACCTCTCAAGATAATTTAGAATGACCAGCCTATAAGATTCCCACTTTTGGGACAAAGGTCACCTCTCTGTGAGAGAATAGGGTTTATCATTATGATAATTATTAATTCCCTATGAAAATATTTATAATATTTATTAAATATATTTGTGTAGAGGTACATGATTCACATTTCAAGACATTTTAATTGATAAATGAAGAGACTTATACTAGAATTCCTTCTTAGATCATTTACATGTGTCTACTACTTAGACTAATCTGTTGACCAAAGTAGTTAGTGTAAAGAAGGGTCCTAAATATATTTTAGTTTCAATGGAATTTTAACTGTGTCATGAATGACATTGATTTTGTTTTTCCACATCTTTATAAAATTATGAGATTCAGAAATATTTGTTGATTGATCTCATAACTTCCAAGTACTCATATCCAACATTACCTAACTTGTGTTAATTAAGTATATGAGTGATTCAATTATCCTTTAGTAATGAGATTATGATTTTAATTCAGTTTTAGATCTTATTGATTTTGGATTATCATTAAAGCTTGATAATTCATGTTCACCTTAAATAAGGTACTTAAATAGATTTGATTCAACTGTCGACCAACCTCATAAAGGTTGGTAACAATAATATAGTGATTTAATTGTGTCTCATACATAGCATGACAGTTGAACGTTTCTAATAACATTTTATGGAATTTGTTCATTTTTGCAGTTTCTAGGATAAATAGATGGAAAACTTGTAATTATTTATTTGAACATTTAATGAATACATATAGACCGTAATATTCGTTCATTCCATATATATATATAATTCACATAGCGTCTACATCCTTCAGGTATTCTTTCACCAGCAGATATCAAACAGGTCTTCAAAGTGTTATTGTGTTTTGAAAGAAACATAATAGAAATGTTTTGCATTAAAACAAAACAGTTATTATGTTATGAAAAACACAATAACACTCGAGTAAGGCGCTTGCTGTTGAATTTTGAAGACTTCTATGAATGACACTTGACAGTGACAACTCAAGCTCGCTGAGACCATAGTCACCGCGACATTTCTTACATGTTGAAAGAACACAGGTAACTAAAAGGGAATGTAAGTACGTATATCTTAACTATTTATAGTATATAAGGCAATAATTGAGATGCTTTCTTCAAAGTGTTATTGTGTTTTTCATAACATAATAACTGTTTTGTTTTAATGCAAAACATTTCTATTTTATTTTGCGATTTCAGCTTTGGAACCCATAGCAAATGTTGTTCATAACGATGAGTACCTACAATGGCTCCTTACGAGGTTGTGCTTTATTTAAATTATACCTTGTATAACGTAGGCGAGCACTAAGAACAGATTTTTTTAATGTCATGCCCTAAAGGGGTAAGAACAGATTTTTTTTATGTCATCCCCTAAAGGGGTTAAATATGGAATGAAACTTTCTAAGGAAGTTCGTCTATCATCGAGTGATAAATTCAGCAAGTAACTCAGCAGTAGCGATTGCGATCACTAGACCAACGAGGCTGTCTTATTACAATCAATCTGCCTAACCTTTTCCTAACTATGTTGGGGTCGGCTTCCAGTCTAAACGGATGCAGCTGAATACCAATATTTTACATGGAGCGACTGCCTATCTGACCTCCACAACCCATTAACTAGG
Source organism: Cosmia pyralina (assembly GCA_946251885.1). Classification (NCBI taxonomy): domain Eukaryota; kingdom Metazoa; phylum Arthropoda; class Insecta; order Lepidoptera; family Noctuidae; genus Cosmia; species Cosmia pyralina. The sequence continues at coordinate 13,048,988 of OX276342.1, read as the reverse complement.
TAATACGATACCCCTTGGTAAGACTGGTTGTCAGATTTTCGGGCTTCTGACGACCCGTAACGACTGTCAAAGATTCACGAATGACAGCTGGGACCAACGGCTTAACGTGCTTTCCGAGACACGGAGGAGTCTCGGTATGTAAAGATGGTCACCCATCCACGGACTGACCCCAGCAAGCGTAGCTTAACCTGATGGATCGACCCGTGCGGCTGTTATTACTTAGCCACGAGCTCCTCAGGCAGTCTTATTTCAAATAACCAAAAAAAAGTTTAACATTTCCTTACCAGTAGTTTCAACAAACTTAGTAACACCAGAGAACAGACTGCCAAACTGGAATGCCTCCCCAGCATTAGCTCCAGCATTGACTCCAACATTGGCCCCAGCCTCCTCACTTCCAACCACTGTTATTTTATCACCGGTTGGTACATTCTCAGGCCTGGTGACTCTGCTCTCGTTGTCTTTAGATGTTCTCCTGGCTAGTTCTTCTGGATCAGGTGCACCTATACCGGTTTCTAGGACTGTTGATATGCCCTAGAAGTATGTACAGATACATTTAAGACTGGCGAAATGTGAGTGTACTATACTACTACAACGTGTATCAGAAAAGTGTGTTCAAATATAAGCGTTTGGTACAGACTATCAAGCTAAACAACTTTTTCCATGAGACCAACATCGTAATCGAGAAAAAATAATCCGCCGTCCCTACATTTGGGTGGAGTACGAATTGAAGTTTTGTATGGGACAGTTGATATTTTTTTCGCGATTACGATGTTGGTCCCATGGAGACAGTTGTTCATTTTGATGGTACATTATAAAGGGAACCTCTGTGCAAAATTTCAGTTTTCTAGGTTTGGGCTGGGCGTTGATGAGTCAGTCAGTCAGGACTTCTCTTTTTATTTAAGTAAGTATATAGATAGATATCAGGAATTGCGCAATGATTGAACAAAAGTTTGAATCTTGCTCCCGTGAAAACATTGAAACTTGTGGGCCGTCAATGTTATTGCGTGAAAATAATGGGTTGTTTGAGTGCAAACGCTGATTCAATCATATTGCGCAAATTGTAGGAGTAAGGTAAGATATTAAGTTTACCTGTGACACGAATGAACGAGTAACGGTAGCTAACCGCAACAGTGACACTGCAATGGATAAAAGGACACAGCGGATCACTGGGTAACGAAGCAGCTGACGAACTAGCTAGGAGAGCATCCAGCACGTCTGTCTGTGGATCTGAGCCAATCGTACCCATTCCCTTCCACCAGTTACGCAGGTGGCTACAGGAGTTCATCCACACACAAGCGAAGAGTTGGTGGTCCTCAACACCAGGTTGCAGGCAGTCCAGGGAGGCCATCCCGTCCCTGGACGGTACGCTTACCAGGCGGTTATTACGTCTGGACAGGAACGGGCTGCGCCTGGTGACGGGGACCATCACAGGACACTGCTCATTAAACAAACACTTCCACACAATAGGAATAACGGACAGTCCTCTGTGCAGGGCCTGCATGGAGGCTGAGGAAACCGTTGCGCATGTACTTTTTGAATGCACAGGCGTCACCCAGATTAGAACAGAAACTCTAAGAATACCCCGAACTTTCACAGATGTTCTTAATAGACCCGGAGATTTGATTAACTTCTGGAGGGAGGTGGGCTGGTTGGAATAAGCCCCCGACGGCCGCCATGGCCCACGCACAATGGTCCACATGAAGGACTAAGTGCGGAAACCAAATCCTTAACATAGAACATAGATTACCTGAGACACTTGACTGGTGATATTACTAATGCCAGCCGTAGCAGAACTAAGACCAGCAGTGGCAGAGCTCAGCAGAGAGTCGACACTCCAACCCCAACCCCACCCGCTGCCACCGCCTGCGGATGCCGCTGCGAGTCTGTCTGTAACTTCTTGGATGTTAGGTTCTGGTTGTTGGGTTATTGGTTTGAGTCGGACCGCTTGTGGTTTTGGTGGGTCATCAAACTGTAAAATAAAAACAAGTAAGTAATTATGTTTTTTTTTTCTTATTCAATTACTTTTATGCAACACAAATCTTGCTCTCTTGTTGCTTACAAAGTTGGTATGACTGCAGACTTTACTGAATATAATAGAAACCAAAGCACTTTTAAAAAACAAATGAAAACGAAAAATATTTTGGTGACACCAGTATTAAAATACCAAAATATTACGAAGCTCTAAAAATACCTTCTGAACATCAGCAGACACATCTTCAGTCCCCCAGTCATCAAACTCATCCCAGCCTGTATCTTGAGACTTTTGACTATCCATTGTAACACTAGGCTTCTCCTCTGGTTTACTCCTAGTTTTCTCTGGTACGTTACTCTTGGCTCCTGGTTGTGGTGCTACGGGTCCAGCATCTTCTACGTCAAAGTCGTCCCAACCATCAGTTTCTTTCTGGAACAATGAATTTGAAATTAGGACTGCATACAACAACACCAGAACAATAGAATACTATTAGTTAAGAGTAACAGATTTTATCTAATACCAACTTCTAGGCTTGTTTACGAATGACAGTGATGCGGACAAATACTTCGGTACCTAGTGTGTCCTTTTGTTTTTGTACTTATTTTTATAGAGTTAGTTTTAGTCATTTAATTTAGTACCTAGTGTAAATAGTTAGTTGTGTGAAATGCCACAGGCCCCAGGGCAGCACTTAAAGTCAAGTTAGTGCAAAGAGGAGTGCTACTAACATAATCTTAAGCCTTTTTTTATTATTAACACAAGTTTTGTATATATTTAAATATGTATGTTTAGGTTAAAGTTTTATCTTTGGGCCAGTGTTCTTGAAATAAATGGTTTACTATATTATTATTTATTAAATATTGTAAACTTTAATACCTAAAAATACCTATTTATGAATTATGAATTTTTATGATTTTATAAATAATTTTACTGAACTACTTATAAGATTTTAATGATTTAGGTACTTTGTTTTATAGTAATTTTAATGAATTTAAAGATGATTGTGATTTAATAAATTTATTTATTTTTTTATTTGATTTATATACTTCTGTTATTGTTATTTATTTCAGTTATTGTGGTGTTGTAACAAACATACAGCGCCATCTAGTATAATTTAAAATAATAATAAAATAAAATATAATAATAACATATAATAATATAATTTAAATGATTCCTCCTGGCTGGAGGCTTTTGAGCTCGCTTAAAGGCACCCACAGGAAAGTCCGGTTAAGTAGTCGAGACCTCTCATGGTCACACTACGAGATGCCATTCCAAAAAAAAAAAAAAAAGAACTAATGATTCATTCACTAGCAATGGTTCAGAGTTCGGTAGCCCCGCAGCCTTCTCTGTTTGCTAAGTAAGCCTGGTTCCTGTTCGATAGCCCTGCAGTCTTCAGGAACTAGTCAGCTAGGGAAGGTTTAATTGGCGATAACCCCGCAGTCCCTTTCATTCCTTCACTTAGGGTTGCCACATGGTAAATCAATATTGTAACGTGTAACATAATTTAAGTTAAAGTTGCCAATAAATTATCACCAAGTTCAATAGGGCTTTATCTTCACAACCTGCACCCCTACAGTGTGTATTTGTATCTTTGGTTATTAACATAATTTTTAAGAAAGTATACCTACTAATAAAAGTATGGATCACTGTCTGAATAAAAAAACTTATTTTTAATTATTACAACATAACATAACATTATGCCTGTTTTCTTTGTGGTAGGCAGAGGTGTATTATAATATAGACATATTACACCAGTTATGACTACCTGAGTAGATGAGTTCCTTCTGGTAATTTACTTGTTTGATTACAAATCCATCTTTACATAACGAGACTCCTCCATGCCTCGGAAAGCACGTTAAGCCATTGTTCCCGGCTGTTATTCGTGGATCTTATGCAGTTGTTACGGGTCGTCAGAAGCCTGAAAGTCTGACAACTGTCTTACCAAGGGTATTTTATTACCCAGTTAATGGGTTGTGGAGGTCAGATAGGCAGTCGCTCCATGTAAAATACTGGTATTCAGCTGCATCCGGTTAGACTGGAAGCCGACCCCAACATAGTTGGGAAAAGGCTAGGCAGATTGACTGATTACATATAGAGCCATCATCATCGAGTCTCTTGAGAGGCAGATTTTTATTGAAATGCATGACTGCTAACCACATATTCACATTTAGGTAGTTGTTTTAACCTTTCGTATGCCGTAATTACAGAAACAAAACTTTTTTACAAAAAAATACAACCAACTTCCAAAAACAACACTACAAAGTGAAAAATAACTTTAATTTCAGAAGTCGGTGTCTAGTTAAATGTATTTTCGTTTTTTTGCCACCGACTTCCGAAATTAAAGTTATTTTTCACTTTGTAGTGTTGTTTTTGGAAGTCGGTTGTATTTTTTTGTAAGAAAGTTTTTATTTTTCACTTTTTAGCTGTGTACCTACCCCACACAAATTCTAATACCACTACCTGCAATACAAACTAGAACATCATCCATATAAAAGTGGGGAAAAAATACGTATTATTGAAGCTAACTCAAAAACTACCGAAGCAGAGTTAATCAATTTTATATGGGACCAACTGTGATGTGTACCCTCTCGAATAAAACAAAAAAAATCCAAATCGGTCCAGCCATCTTCGAGTAATCGGGGAACATACATAAAAAAAAAAATAAAAAAAAGGTTCCGACGAATTGAGAACCTCCTCCTTTTTGAAGTTGGTTAACAAAAAGGCCATTATGTCTCGCGTAGATCTGCATTCTGGCATACAAAGGGTTCAGATTCTGCTGTCTGGAACCCCATGTTGAGATTGATTTACATGAGTTGGCCTAAAACCTTGCTAGGTTGGGTAGGACCTTCACAAACTAAGCTTGCTAGCTTAGTTTGTGAAGGTACTCTTACTAAAGTTATAGCTCACATAGCAATAGCATAGTCTATACATCATATAGTGATCCAACGAGAGCCCGAGCTGCTTATGTAGTTCGCTGCTTGCGAACTTCATATGCAGCTCGGGTTTCACCGGACAACTGTATGATATATAGACTGTGGTAATAGGTTGTTAAGGAAAATCATTGAATAATGATAGAATATCATAAACAGCCAAAATAACTTGTTGAATCTTCACTGAATACATGCATTAATCTATTAATGTAAATTATAGTAACACAAACTTGAGCAGACCAGTTCCAAATACAAGTAATTAGCAATCCAAATCCGTCACATAAGGTCACTGTGCCTTAATGACTATTCATTTTATAACTATTGTTCTATCTTAAAGGTATTGTTTTAATCAATCAATCTGCCTAGCCTTTTCCCAACTATGTTGGGGTCAGCTTCCAGTCTAACCGGATGCAGCTGAATATCATTATTTTACATGGAGCGACTGCCTATCTGACCTCCACAACCCATTAACTGGGTAATACGATACCCCTTGGTAAGACTGATTGTCAGACTTTCGGGCTTCTGACGACCCGTAACGACTGTCAAAGATCCACGAATGACAGCCGGGACCAACGGCTTAACATGCTTTCCGAGGCATGGAGGAGTCTCGGTATGTAAAGATGGTCACCCATCCACGGACCAACCCCGGCAAGCGTAGCTTAACCTGATGGATCGACCCATGCGGCTGTTATTACTTAGCCACGAGCTCCACCTTGTGCATTGTTTTAATCAATTATACTATGTATAAAAAGAGGCAGATATGTTTCTAGCGTGCATTGTGAGGACTCAAATACATCGTAATTGGGACGTTTTGTTTGTCTTGTGAAGAATGGCAACAAGTTAAATGCTGTGTAGTCACAACTCCATGTCACAACTACATTTTAAACATTGGTTAATTACTATGAATGTAACATACTGTTGTATAATTTTTTTTTTTGGTTATAATATACTTCATTCTTTTATTTTGGTGTTATTATATCTAACATTTTGTAGCCATAAATCAGCATTAATATTTGATAAGATATGAACAAAATTCAGTATGAATTAGATAATATATCTAATGCGTTATAAATTATGTGGTACTTATTAAACAATATTGGAATAAGTTATGCGTTGTTAGAACAACTTGGAAGATGAGGCATGTCCAGCATTGGAACTGTGGACTGCTAATAAGAAAGTTGAACATACACGTTTATTTTTTTTTGTGTTATACTTACCACATTTTCCACTAATTTTTGATCATTGTTGGAACTTGTTTTAGTATTCAAAGGCTTTTGTTCAGTTTCCAACGCATTGTCGCTGTAATTTGAAGACGACAAACGTTTCTTTCTTTCCTTCTTGTCTGGGCTGCCATGGCCTTCATCAGCACTTTCGAAGTCCTCACTGTCACTTGTAGGCATTGTTAGATTATTTATTTTATAAATCACCAGCTGTTTTGCTTTTTAATCCAGCTATTAGCTAATTACAAGAAATATAGAAATCTTGCGTGTTTATTACGTGTTGACAAAACTGCCAACAACACATGACATTGACAGATGACAGTTCGTCGTGCACGATTGCGTTCCGTAACGCAAGAATAATTACAAATTGTATCGTTTTCAGTCTTGCTCCATTTCAGTAAGTTGGAGCAGTAAAGAGGATTAATGTTGCATTTTAAACATAGGAAATCAATGTATCACTTTTTGTTTTGTTGCAATAAATATCACAAAATATAGTTTGTGCATTTAAAAAACAATTTAATTCAAGAATACTTTTTAAACAGTTTTTTTTTTAAATTTTTATTTAAAATAAAACAATTTTGGCTTTTGTGAATGCTGTTATGTGTAAGGCTGAATGTACAAAACAATTGTGTGTTTATAGAAGAAAAAAGTGAAAAGAAAATAATTCAAATAGTTACGAAACAACGTTCTCGACAAAGTTTGTCGTTAGATCATCTTAATTAACGTGCTGAACTAAGATAATTCTTTCTAGTGTTGTGATGTTTCGCATGTTTGCTTGTCAGTGATTTAGGTATATAACTTGCATGCACGACATGCTCATTCTTTTGCTACTTACCTACTACCTCTTTATTATAAAGCGTTGATTTTCATTAAGTATTGATAATAACGATTTTATTTGCATGTATATTTGATACCTATTGTGTTCAAAATAGGTTAGGTCGGGTTTCCAAAATCACAGTGAACAAGCAGCGGCAATTTCTGCGGGTAAAAGTACCTAGTACCTACCCATAATAGGTGGTTCGTACTTAAGTAAGTACCTAGCTACCTAACGTCTTTTTTCTTTTCTCCAATGCCAGGTGTACCTACCTAACTAACCTCTCGACTTCACCACATACGAGTAGGTACGCACGGCTACAAATCAAGCTATACATTTCCAATATAAGCTGATCTCGCATTGTATAGGATTTCCTTATAATGAGAGGTCAGTGTAAACTGGAATAAGCTTGATGTGTAGCCGTGTGTACCTACCATTATTCTATTGATATTTAAAGGGCGAGCCGCACGGATCGATTCATCAGGTTAAGCTACGCTTGCAGGGGTCGATCCGTGGATGGGTGACCATCTTTACATACCGAGACTCCTCCGTGCCTCGGAAAGCACGCTATGCCGCCGTTGGTCCCGCCTGTCATTCGTGGATCTTTGACAGTCGTTACTGGTCGTCAGAAGCCCGAAAGTCTGACAACCAGTCTTACCAAGGGGTATCGTATTACCCAGTTAATGGGTTGTGGAGGTCAGATAGGCAGTCGCTCCATGTAAAATACTGGTATTCAGCTGCATCCGGTTAGACTGGAAGCCGACCCCAACATAGTTGGGAAAAGGCTAGGCAGAATTAAATTTAAAGGGTGAGGGGAATCATTATCGTCCTTAATATTCCTAAACCATTTGGATTAAGTACCTACCTATTTAGCCAAGTTAAAATTCCAATTAGGTACAACATAGTTACACCTGGCAAGTGCCTACGCCTACGGTACCTACAAGACTAGCCGACGTACGCACGGACGTAAAAACATCGCGGCGGGATTTTATCGTGCACTGGATTTTCAACTCTCGGTGGTGAGCTGAGCTTCGAGAATCCAACCTAACAACAACAGAGTGCATCCCAGCGCGTCGAAAAAACACACTGTTGGATTTTTAACTCTCGGCGCTAGGAAGAGCGTTGAAAATCCAAGGCACGAAAAAAAAATCGCCGCTATATTTTTACGTCCGTGCGTACGTCGGCTTACTTCTAAAGCAGGTGCGAACTAATTGGGTTCTTTTCGCGATATTGACAGAAGTAAGTCCGCATGAGTACCTACCTACCTGCCTACTTCACGACAAAATCTTTTACCTTTGGAACTTACAAAGAATTTCGGTGGCAACAAAATATTCCGGTACATATCAAGTTTTAAAAGTTTAATTTTAGGTGCTCATTGCGGCGGCAAGTCCCCGACAATGCACCCGGCAACAACGCGACATGCAGTGCTTACCGGTAGCGAAGCCGAGAAGCTTTGGAAAGACTAGGCGAATGATGAAGTTCAAAAGCTCAACTTACTATGTGAAGACGGCGATCAAAACTCGCGGTCTCTATCGCATCAAGAGGACGAGGAAATTATATCAAGTAAGACAACATATCTATCTAATTTTCGGCCTTGCACCTCTGTTAAATACGTGAAGAGACTTCCCGGTTTTTCTCGAGGGCCGTTTTTCCGTTGTAAAAGGGCATTGCCGTTTGCTACGATGAATACCTACCCCTACTTGCGCCTACAATCCTACATAGACCTTGTCTTGTCTACTCTGAAATGATGCGCCCCATTTACCGTAGTGTAAACTAGTGTATTTAGGTGTGTAGGTATACAAAGTGGGGTGCGTTATTTCAGAGTGGACAAGCTCTACTTAAATTTGACCCGTGGTATTTTGGCACCGCGTTTTGTAGGTATATTATTTAGTACTAGCTGACCTGACAGACGTTGTCCTGTCTTGGCTATGAATATTCTAATGTAAACGCGTGAAGTTAAAATGTTTTTTTCTGAAATTTTCCAGTTTTCTGCGAAATTTTCTTATTTTTTATTTTTCATAAGAACTTTCTGACAATCAAAAACACAACAAAAAAAGAAATAGCGAAATTGTTCCATCCGTTCACGCGTGATGCGATGACCAAGGGAATTAGGGATTCATTTTTATACAGGGTGTGGCGTAAATAGTGGTCCAACGTGAAGGGGTCCGCCTTTGTACGTTTTAAGTGCGAAAAGTTTAAATAAATAAATAAATAAGGGGTCGATACACCGTATAATTAGCTATCACATACCACAATTTGAACCATTTTTCTCCAGTCTCAGAATAAAATGTTTTATATTATTAGTTGAAAAATTTACACCTTGCTTTACTAATTTGGCTGTAATTTCTATAAATGACATTATTTTTTAATTTTGCTTTTTGTTTATAACTGTGAAATGCATGTGCTATCATATGCAAATGTAAAAATAATTACTATAAAGCAAGTTGTCAATTTAAAAAAAAAATTGTATTCCGAGACCTAGGAAAAAAATGGTTCAAATTGTGATATGTGATAGCTGAATATACGGTGTATCGACCCCTTAACGTTGGACCACTAATTACGCCACACCCTGTACATACTATATAGCCACTATTGAATTGTTGGTTAATCTTATGAGCGTTTTGGATGTTATGTCTGTTAGCTCGTAAGACCAATTGAATAAATAAATAAATAAATAAATAAATAAATATAGATTTAGTTGCACTGCAGCTGGGCAAAGACATTCCTACTCTCCTTCCACCTCCCTCTGTCGAGAGCTGCCATGGTTAGGAATATGTATTAGGTACTAGCTTTTGCCCGCAGCTTCGCCCGCGTGGATGTCGGAAATTATCTCACAGGAACTTACTACCGGGATAAAAGTATCCTATGTCCTAACACAGGTCATGGTCCCGTGTGTCAAATTTCATCTAAATCCGTTCAGACGTTTTAGCGTAAGCCGACGTTCGCACTGACGAAAAATATCGCGGCGGTATTTTATCGCGCACTGGATTTTCAACTCTCGTTGTTGAGCCGAGCTTCGAGAATCCAACCTAACAACAACAGAGCGCATCCCAGCGCGTCGAAAAAACACCCTGTTGGATTTTCAACTCTCGGCGCTAAGCAGAGCGTTGAAACCACAGTGCGCGAAAAAAAATCGCCGCGATATTTTTACGTCCGTGCGAACGTCGACTAAAAGCGTAGGTAACAAACAAACTCACTTTCGCATTTATACCTAATATTAGTCAGTTAACGTTTTTATTTTTATTAAGCCTGTATTGTGCCACTGCAGGGCAAAGGCCTTCAATCAGCTTAGGCTATCGCAGTCCGCTGCTGGAAATAGGCCTCTCCCAGGCTGCTCCACAACACCCTGTCCTCCGCCTTCCGCATCCAGTCTGTCCCAGCCACTTCGGCTTCGGCTTCCAGTCCATCTAGCTGGGGGGCGTCCCACGCTAAGCTACTTACCTACCTACTTAGTATTGTCTGGCGATTTGCGAGCAGCAGATGTTCGCCTTTTTAAATACAACAGCATTGATTAGTTATCAGTCCCTATGACTTGTGATTTAGGGATCAGATAAAACTACTGAGTACCTACCTATTTTTCCACTGTTTATTTATAAAAAAAATTTACTAGCCTGCGCCGGCTTACAAAGGTGCGGTGCAAAGGCGTCCCTCCACTCCTTCTATTTTTCGTGAGCCCGCACATCCTTCCAGTTTTGACGGAACTTATCCCAGTTCGTCCCGCCATCACCTACTTGGTCTACCACGACCCCGCCTCACTGTCTCAATCAGGGCACGCAAGCCGTGGATCTTTGACTGTCGGTACGGGTCGTCAGAAGCCAGAAGTCTGACAACCAGTCTTACCAAGGGGTATCGTATTACCCAGTCACTGGGTTGTGGAGGTCAGATAGACAGTCGCTCCACGTAAAACACTGGTATTCACCTGCATCCGGTTAGACTGGAAGCCGACCCCAACATAGTTGGGAAAAGGCTAGGCAGATTGAGATTGAATTATTATTAAATCTCTTGTTACAATTCTTCGGTTTTAAGGGCTCATAATGTAACGTTGCAGTATGCTTGCACTTTATTTTGTGTAAATAATTTCATCACCACTTCTCTCAAAACGGTAAAACATAACATCATGAGGAAACTGGCATGTCTTAGAACCAAACATTCGAAGACTTGTGACATCTACCATCCGGCAATGGGCCGTGTGGTGGATTACGGCCCGCTCCCTCTCACCGAGAGGAGGCCTGTGTTCCAGCAGTGGAAACGTTATAGGCTGATTATGCCTAAGATTAGCGTAATGTACCTATTTAATTTGTTTATGATTTACATTATGCAAGTTACGTCTGACGTAAATAAAGGAAAATAGGTCATTGTTAGGTATTTGTTGATACTTATGAATAATTTATGCGCGTCATTAAGATCGATGGTTACTTAGTCTATTTGCCGGTCTTGGATCTAGATTCCTAGTTACCTAAACTTTGTCTACATCATGTTTTACATAGGTCCTATAAGAAGATCGTTTTATTCCTATTGTCTTCTTCCAACGCCGAACTTACCCCAACATACGGTAAGTTCGGCGCTGGGAGAAGACCGTAGGAATAAAATGGTGCGGAACACAATGTTGTCCCACACACGTCTTATCCCAGCGCCGAACGTACCCCTACATACCTACTCTTCCTACTGATACCTACTTTACTTGCCCGTTACCCGTATCAACAGGAATCGATACTGTTATTTCTTCATACTGAAATAAAAAATACGGCCATTTACGTGACTTATTTTGATACTCGCAAGTACTTAAATCAAACCCTTAAGCATGAGCTAAATATTTTCAAAACGCCTGCTACCTTTAGTACAGTCTTATTATTAAAAGTTAGATTATTAGACTTGGAATATTGTTAATTAGCGATATGGGTAAAAAAATAAATAAATACCTATATTTGCGCTATCCTTTGTAAAATTAGATAAATCGTATCTTGCTCTGAACATTATTTTAGTTGATTTGCGACTGGGTATTTTTTCTAAAATTGGGCTTTCGCTTTTACTAAGACATCATCATAATAACAGACAATTCATAACGCTTATTGATTAGGTATGTTTGGGTCAGTTCGGCGCTGGGATAAGACCGTACGAATTAATATTACGGCTAATTAGTCAGTATTTTTAATGCTGACTAAATTGTGTTTTGCGCCATTTTATTCTGACCTAACCCCGTCCGTCATGGCAGAATAAAATGGCCTAGAATTTGATTCTTACGGTCTTATCCCAGCGCCGAACTTACCCCAACGTACTCTATTCTGCATATAGGTACGTAAGCGAATATGTCGCGAATAATTATTTTAGAATGAGGACGGCTAAATAAGTGAAGACCAAATAAACGATGAATATATTTTGTGAAAGATGATGTGACTACAAAAGGGATTCAATACTGACATTACGGCTAGTATCATGCAATGGATAATAAAGGAAGAAGACATGCTGCGTTGAATGCTACTAAATTGGTCATCATCATCTTCCTGCCCTTATCCCATGTTACTTGGGGTCGGCGCAACACGTTTTCTTCTTCCATTCTCCCCTGTCAACCGTCACGCTATCATTCACTCCCTTCTCTTTCATGTCATTTCTCACACAAGCCATCCTTCTTTTCTTTGGCCTTCCTGTCCCTCTCTATCCATCAACATTTATTTTCACTCTCTTAGTCACATGCGTTGCGTCCCTCCTCATCACATGCTCATACCAAGCGAAACGATTGCTACTAAATTGGTATACTTAAGGCATTATAAAAGCGAAGAAGAGGAGATGATGAATGATGATGGTGAGAGGAAGATGATGGTGTTATGGAACAGTGGTGGCCCAGTGGAAATGCCCGCGATTTACGAGTTGTAGGTCATAAGTCCGAACCCAGGCAGGCACTTTACCTACTTTGCGTCAATTATTTCATCACCTCTGCTCTGAAACCGGTGAAGGAAAACGTAGTGAGGAAACCAGCATGTCCTAGAACCAAACATTCGAAAACATGTAACATCCACCAACTCGCATTGGTCCCACGTGGTAGATTATGGCTCACTACTCCCTCTCACAAATTGTCAGTACCAACAGTGGGAACCATTTTATGCTGATTATGCTATGCTTTCTTGTGTTATGTTTATAGCCTTTTCAGTCTCTCTACTCGTTCATGAGATTGGAGAGTAAGATCATACCAGCATAATACCACTTGGGAATACTGTGAACCTATTTGGAATCGAAACACACCTACGGAACGGAAGGGCAACGGCGCGGAACGTAGCTATTTGTTAATGGATTCGTCGTATACAATAATGTCTTATAATTATTAGTAAGCAGAAATATCATTTTGGTTTTTATAGAACCAGCAAAATTTAAGGAAAATTGGAATTTAGTCGAAATTGTTATTATTATTGGATTAGACAAAGACAAAGACATTTATTCGTCGGATATGGTAGCAACAAAGTTGGTATATAAAATAATTGTGTTCAGGACACATCCGCCGCTAAAAGCGACATACGAATATTAGGTCTTTACCTATGAAATTGCCGTTCTGCAGTACTGGCCATTTCAAATCAAAATAATTTTTGTTTGGCTAAGAATTCTAATTTCAAATTAATTTTATTTTAAAAACATGGATTTTTTTTTTCCAAAAGTAGTCATTTGTTTATTGATTAGTGTTACATTTTCATCGCATTTCAATCTTTTTCGTCATCATGGATACGTTAAAAATTCGAGTAATTATGGAATATGAGTACCGTCGTGGCAGCAACGCGGCACAAGCGGCACGCAACATCAATGACGTTTACGGAGCTAACACTACAAACCAACGCACCACTTGTTATTGGTTTGCTCGCTTCCGTTCTGGAAATTTCAACCTGAAAAATGAACCTCGCGGTCGTCCGAAGACTTTGGTCGACAATGACGAATTAAAGGCGATTGTGGAAGCTGATGATACACAATCTACGGCTGAATTAGCAGCAGCTTTCGACGTTAGCGTCAAAACAATATTGGTCCATTTGCGTCAAATTGGCAAGGTAAAAAAGCTTGACAAATGGGTGCCTCACGAACTCAATGATCGCCAGCGCGAAGTACGCGTCGAGACGTGCCTTGCACTGCTCAACAGACACACAAATGAAGAAATTTTGAACCGCATTGTTACCTGCGATGAAAAATGGATTCTGTTTGATAACCGCAAGCGCTCAGCAAGTTGGTTGGATCCTGGTTCAGCACCTAAACAATGCCCTAAACGAAAACTTACCCCTAGAAAACTGATGCGTCACTGTTTGGTGGTCTAGCGCCGGTGTGATTCATCACAGCTTCTTACCAAACGGGGTGAGCATTACTTCAGATGTGTACTGTGAAGAACTGAACACAATGATGGAGAAGCTGGCACATCTCCAACCAGCATTGGTCAATCGCTCGTCTCCGTTGCTCCTGCACGACAACGCGCCACCTCATACTGCACAGCAGACGGTCTCCAAGTTGCAAGAACTGGGGTTGGAAGCTCTCCGTCATCCGCCCTACTCACCAGACCTTGCGCCTACAGACTACTACTTTTTCCAGAATTTGGATAACTTCTTGGCGGGAAAAAAATTCAATACCCGAGAGGCAGTACAAAATGCCTTTGAAGAATTTGTTGCCTCCCATCCAGCTGATTTCTTTAAGAAGGGCATCAATAAACTGCCACTGCGTTGGCAAAGATGCATTGATTGCATGGGTGATTACTTCGATTAATACAAATAAAAAATGCATGAAAAAAATTCGTTTAAATTTTTTCATACAAAACGGCAATTTCATAGGTAAAGACCTATTATTTACAATATTATGTGCACATGAGCATAAAACCTAACTTATAAACTACATACCTATACTCTACAAAACAATATAAAACACTTAAAACTATAGACCTAAAGACACATTAATTATTATTCTCAGGTAAGTACTTATACCTATAACCTACAATATAAAATAAACAATAAAAACACAACAGTAACTTAAACAACCTAATTATAAATCTAATTTAACCCTTAAAATAATAAATAAAAAACTTTTAGAGTATAAAAGTTATTTTGAATAAGCCATGTTTTTAGTTCTTTTTTGTAACAATTAAATTAATGTATATTATGTAGAACTTGAGGAGCTCATAGCTAAGTAATAACAGCCGCACGGGTCGATCCATCAGGTTAAACAACACTTGCCGGGTTTGGTGCGTGGATAGGTGATCATCTTTACTTACCGAGACTCCACCGTGTCTCGGAAAGCACGTTAAGCTGATGGTCTCCGCTGTCATTCGTGATCTTTGAACTGTCAAAGATCACGAATGATAGCCGGGACCATCAGCTTAACGTGATTTTCATCAGCTAGCGGGACCTAACGACTGCGTTAGGGGTCGTCAGAAGCCCGAAAGTTTCACAACCAGTCTTACCATGGGGTATTGTATTACCCAGTTACTGGGTTGTGGAAGTCAGATAGGCAGTCGCTCCGTGTAAAGTACTGGTATTCATCTGCATCCGGTTAGACTGGAAGCCGACTACAACATAGTTGGGATAAAGCTAGGCAGATTGATTGTATGTAGAACTTTCAAAGTGATTCTAAAGGTTTCCGTTGTAGTGTCTTATGGTAGAGCTAGAGTGGTACCATAATAATTATAGTAATGTCCCCACCGTCTTAGCTCTACATTGAAGTCGTGGTGGGGCTTGCGCGCTCCGACCTCTGGGCCCCTCTGGGCTCCAGAGCCCAGGCTCTAGGGACCTCTGGATTCTAACGGCACATATTATGCCGGTAGAATTAACATTTCCAAAACAAGTCTAGGCTGAGGAGCCATACCAAGAGAGATAGAGAAACCGGCAGGGCAGCTTATGGCGAGCTGTTGGGCAGTAGTGACCCCACGGACCCTATCTCCCGGGAGAAATCTTGTTATTCATCTCTGGCTTGCCTTTATTGACCGGCTGGAGTGAACACTGATGAGGAACAGAGCTCCCACCTCATTCTTGCCTTTATTGGCCGGCTTGAGTGGAGATTCGCAAAGGCAAACGTACTCGGAGGAAGGAAGTATTCCAGTAAGTGCTTGTAAATATCTTGACCATCTTCCGGGCTCTAGGTTTGTTCTGAGAGCTATGGAATACCTCTCCACTCCTCAATTACCTTAGGATATTTTGTCCCTTGTCGCTACGTCACTAAGTGCTAGCGACAGTTTCCGGGGGCCCATTATTGAGTGTGCAAGTCACCCCCTGCTATTTTTTCCGCGTCTAATAAAACATTGATCAGGCAGGGGTCATAGTTCATTCATAGATCTAGGTAACCAGTACACTTTAGCCACCCAAATCTAAGGCCAATATATTTGTTTCCATATCCTGCAATAGTCCTACACCAACCGGGAGTTGTCCTTGGGTGCACTTGCGTAGTGCGTACAGGGATAATCGTCGGTTGGTGCCTCATTTTATTGAAAGCGTCTAATGGGTCTCTGTGAGTTGGCTTCAGCTCTTCGTATACTTTCCAAAGGTCCGGGACCTCAGAGTCCCGAGATAAGTCAAAGACAAAAAATAATAATCAATCACACTTCACACTAATATTACATATAAAGGCGAAAGTTTGTGAGTGTTTGTGTGAGGGTGTGTTTGTATGTTTGTTACTTCTTCACGCTCAAACTGTTGGACCGATTTGGATAAAATTTGGTTTGTAGATAGCTTACCCTGGATTAACCCATAGGCTACTTTTTTTATCCCGGTCTACGCGGGCGGATCCGCGGGGCGCAGCTAGTAATGTATATAACCGCTAAATTTATACCAATAATTAAAAACTTTTTACTTAATGACAACAGCGTTGTTATTCTTTGGTTATGATGGGCATAGCAAATTAGGTAACGAACGCAATTAAAATTGGAAGCATAGCATAATAATACCACAAAATGTTTCTGGTGGTGTTTACCCATAATTCGGGGCAAGTTTTACAGGTACTGGGTTGTTTTGATTAATTGAGGTACTTAATTATTGCTAAATTAGTACTTAATCATAACTTTCTGGAATTGAGAATTAGCTTAAAATATTTGGGTGATTAGATAAGCACAGAGAAAATATTTGAATGATTAGATAAGCCGGACTTACCTAGAAATATTTGAAGGTTTATTTAATATAAACATAACCTAAAAATAACAAAAGTATATCCTAACATAACTAAAACTATTAAAAAACTAAAATATGGCATCGAAAAATTCCTCCGCATCGTTGTCGACTGGTAAAGTACCCAAGAAACTGGCGGCATTGCCACGTTGTATGGCAATGCTAAGCCTCTGGCCAAGGTAAAAGCCAGCCCTTGGGTCATAGGAAGTGTCAACCAGCCGCTTGGAGATTTCGTTGAATAAACCCCGCCCACACACTGCACACTGCACTCAGACCCCACGGCCCAAGGGTTTCAACCCAAAACGGCTCGAAAATATAATTACCGATAAGGTTATTATACTTTCCCCGCTTGAGGTTTTCCGCAGCCGCAGCAGCAGTGCCAGCACAGCACGCCGAGCCAGGAAGATGGGATGGCGCAAGAGTATCGACGCACGTTGCGTCCCACACTAAAGGCCTACCCACCTTCCATGGAAATAAAGACATGCCGGCCGGTCTCTTGCCATCGTCGCGTGCCAAGCCATTGGGTTCTAATACAGCTGGAACGCCGACGGTGACAAGGGCTCGTCGGATGATGTCATTGATGTTCGCGTGCCGCGTAAAGCGACCCGCACTTCGGCTGCAAGACAAGCCGTGGTGTCCGAGGCTGTTGACAACTTCACCACAGTGACAGCGATGAGGAGAACAAGAAGGAGCTCCTAGTCGCAGTGAAGCAGCGAGGCGGAAAGCAGTGTCGTCGAACAAAGTGCCTATGTTGGACGACGGTAGTGCATGAAGCCACAGACCCGACTCCCACTTACCTACAGCCAGCAGGCGCGCACGCTCCGCAGTAGTAGCAGACGTATCAAGTAAATTGTTCTGTACTACTCTGCAGAGCGGCTCATCCCACCGTCTCTGGGAAGATGGAAATTGCATAATTATGATGTGTTATCTGTTCTGTGGTGCAACCTGTTACCATATATTAGGTCTTTACCTATGAAATTGCCGTTCTGCAGTACTGGCCATTTCAAATCAAAATAATTTTTGTTTGGCTAAGAATTCTAATTTCAAATTAATTTTATTTTAAAAACATCGATTTTTTTTTTCCAAAAGTAGTCATTTGTTTATTGATTAGTGTTACATTTTCATCGCATTTCAATCTTTTTCGTCATCATGGATACGTTAAAAATTCGAGTAATAAATTATGGAATATGAGTACCGTCGTGGCAGCAACGCGGCACAAGCGGCACGCAACATCAACGACGTTTACGGAGCTAACACTACAAACCAACGCACCACTTGTTATTGGTTTGCTCGCTTCTGTTCTGGAAATTTCGACCTGAAAAATGAACCTCGCGGTCGTCCGAAGACTTTGGTCGACAATGACGAATTAAAGGCGATTGTGGAAGCTGATGATACACAATCTACGGCTGAATTAGCAGCAGCTTTCGACGTTAGCGTCAAAACAATATTGGTCCATTTGCGTCAAATTGGCAAGGTAAAAAAGCTTGACAAATGGGTGCCCCACGAACTCAATGATCGCCAGCGCGAAGTACGCGTCGAGACGTGCCTTGCACTGCTCAACAGACACACAAATGAAGGAATTTTGAACCGCATTGTTACCTGCGATGAAAAATGGATTCTGTTTGATAACCGCAAGCGCTCAGCAAGTTGGTTGGATCCTGGTTCAGCACCTAAACAATGCCCTAAACGAAAACTTACCCCTAGAAAAGTGATGGTCACTGTTTGGTGGTCTAGCGCCGGTGTGATTCATCACAGCTTCTTACCAAACGGGGTGAGCATTACTTCAGATGTGTACTGTGAAGAACTGAACACAATGATGGAGAAGCTGGCACATCTCCAACCAGCATTGGTCAATCGCTCGTCTCCGCTGCTCCTGCACGACAACGCGCGACCTCATACTGCACAGCAGACGGTCTCCAAGTTGCAAGAACTGGGGTTGGAAGCTCTCCGTCATCCGCCCTACTCACCAGACCTTGCGCCTACAGACTACTACTTTTTCCAGAATTTGGATAACTTCTTGGCGGGAAAAAAATTCAATACCCGAGAGGCAGTACAAAATGCCTTTGAAGAATTTGTTGCCTCCCGTCCAGCTGATTTCTTTAAGAAGGGCATCAATAAACTGCCACTGCGTTGGCAAAGATGCATTGATTGCATGGGTGATTACTTCGATTAATACAAATAAAAAATGCATGAAAAAAATTCGTTTAATTTTTTTCATACAAAACGGCAATTTCATAGGTAATTACCTATTATTCAGTACCTACATGATTCTGGACCTCCTGCTTTGAAATTTTTCATCAGTTAATTTAATACCACCCATATAAACCTGGGTAATTAATTTACCTTATTTATGTAACCCCGCTTTTATATCCCTATTAACATGAATAATGTTGTTTTAAAAACATGTCGTATAATTAGAAAGTTCACCTTTTTGACATTTTTGACAATTTTCTACTAGTTTTGTGTACACACGGCTACATACCAAGCTATGCAATTCCAATATAAGGTGACCTCTCATTTTACGAAAATCCTATACAATGCGAGATCAGCTTATACTGGAAATATATAGCTTGTTAGGTAGTCATGTGTACAACTAGTCTTACAACTTGTTAGTGTAAACTATATACGAAAGCAGTAGACACATCATATAAAATACATGTTTTACACTTTCGTGTAAACGCGGGGTAACGGACGCGGTGTTCAAATCTGTACCTTACCTGTTCCCAAACTTGAACATAAGGATTAAAAGGTAATTAATTGCCATTGTGAATGCTTTTATGGTGAAACTAATTTGAACAGAACGTTTACAGCACAACATTAATTAGTTTTATGTTTCTACAATCCTTCACGATGCGATCGCTTAAATCGATTGGCTAAACTAATAAAAATACAAAATATGTCTATAGATTATGAAACAAGAAGAACATAGTAGCTGAGGAATTCGTGAAAAATAAACAATACTGCCTCGGGGTCTAGTGGTCGCTCGAGCAGCTCGTGGCTAAGTAATAACAGCCGCACGGGTCGATCCTTCAGGTTAAGCTACGCTTGCAGGGGTCGGTCCGTGGATGGGGATGACCATCTTTACATACCGAGATTCGCCTTATTAATAGGTCTTTACCTATGAAATTGCCATTTTGTATGAAAAAATTTAAACGAATTTTTTTCATGCATTTTTTATTTGTATTAATCGAAGTAAACCGAAACGACGTTTACGGAGCTAACACTACAAACCAACGCACCACTTGTTATTGGTTTGCTCGCTTCCGTTCTGGAAATTTCGACCTGAAAAATTAACCTCGCGGTCGTCCGAAGACTGGTCGACAATGACGAATTAAAGGCGATTGTGGAAGCTGATGATACACAATCTACGGCTGAATTAGCAGCAGCTTTCGACGTTAGCGTCAAAACAATATTGGTCCATTTGCGTCAAATTGGCAAGGTAAAAAAGCTTGACAAATGGGTGCCCCACGAACTCAATGATCGCCAGCGCGAAGTACGCGTCGAGACGTGCCTTGCACTGCTCAACAGACACACAAATGAAGGAATTTTGAACCGCATTGTTACCTGCGATGAAAAATGGATTCTGTTTGATAACCGCAAGCGCTCAGCAAGTTGGTTGGATCCTGGTTCAGCACCTAAACAATGCCCTAAACGAAAACTTACCCCTAGAAAAGTGATGGTCACTGTTTGGTGGTCTAGCGCCGGTGTGATTCATCACAGCTTCTTACCAAACGGGGTGAGTTTTACTTCAGATGTGTACTGTGAAGAACTGAACACAATGATGGAGAAGCTGGCACATCTCCAACCAGCATTGGGCAATCGCTCGTCTCCGCTGCTCCTGTACGACAACGCGCGACCTCATACTGCACAGCAGACGGTCTCCAAGTCGCAAGAACTGGGGTTGGAAGCTTTCCGTCATCCGCCCTACTCACCAGACCTTGCGCCTACAGACTACTACTTTTTCCAGAATTTGGATAACTTATTGGCGGGAAATAAATTCAATACCCGAGAGGCAGTACAAAATGCCTTTGAAGAATTTGTTGCCTCCCGTCCAGCTGATTTCTTTAAGAAGGGCATCAATAAACTGCCACTGCGTTGGCAAAGATGCATTGATTGCATGGGTGATAACTTCGATTAATACAAATAAAAAATGCATGAAAAAAATTCGTTTAAATTTTTTCATACAAAACGGCAATTCCATAGGTAAAGACCTATTATTAAGATTTCTGTGGTCCCGGCTGTCATTCGTGGATCTTTGACAGTCGTTACGGGTCGTCAGAAGCCCGAAAGTCTGACAACCAGTCTTACCAAGGGGTATCTTATTACCCAGTTAATGGGTTGTGGAGGTCAGATAGGCAGTCGCTCCATGTAAAATACTGGTATTCAGCTGCATCCAGTTAGGCTGGAAGCCGACCCCAACATAGTTGGGAAAAGGCTAGGCAGATTGATTGATTGGTGTAGTGGTCGCAAGTGGTGTGGTCTGCTGAGCGCGAGGGTCCTGGGTTCGATTCCCAGGTCGGGCAAAGTGTTATTAGGTTTTTCTCTAAGGAATTTCTTAGCAGCAGGGTGGGTATATTAGTAGTTTACATACACCTCCCCTTCTGGGATTACAGCGTAATCGCGAGTGCACGTGTTATTATGTTATTAAACAATACTTTAGCAAGTATTTTTGTAAATGTTGATAACAGCAAAATGCATTTGTTTTTTTGACAAAAGTATCTAATAATTGCTAGGGGGATTATCATTAGGACTTTGTAATACAAAAGAAGCTAAAATAAGCTGTAAATTGTTGTAGTAAGGGGACACTTGATGTTTTTCCATTCAGAAAAAAAAAGTTGGTACCTACTTAAAATCTTCAGACAACACAAAATATAAAGATAGCTTTTGATGCTGGTAATATTACTTCCGTCAAAGGAATGCCAGTACTTCAGTAGTAACCTTGTATCTCAGTTTTTATGTTAGATCAAAATTAGTAGGTCACATAAAACTACAAGATAATCATAACTTATTCATAACACAACACAGTTAGTTGTATATAATATGGCAACAATATTATTATAGCGACAGATAAACATACTTACTTATGTAGGTACATATCAGTAATTTGTATGTATGCCCGTATATACGTAAGTACATACGCTGTGGAATGCGATCTATACGTATACACGCCCGTCTATACATATTTATACAGCGGAATCGTAAATAGATTGAATGGGTATGTACCTACTTACTTTTTGCTTACATTGCCAGTTCGTTTCACAGTCTCCGCACCGTACATAGCATCAGTCAGTCGGCACTAGTAGACCATGTAATGTAAACATTAGATGGTCGAGGAATGCATTTAGACAGTAGGTGCTGGTAGTGAATATTATCATGTGCGGTGATAACGTGGCTGCGAGTCGGCGGGGTTTAGTCGGCGACGCGGGGTCGCGTGGTGCGGTCGCGTGTATCGTTCCTATCGCTCGAGTGACGTACGGAACCGCTTCGTGTGTTCGCGCTCGCGTACGCGCCGCATTCCATCGTGGGGGCCCTTCGCCGCTATTGGCCGATCCCGCGTGACGTCACACCTCGTAATGAGGTATTCAACATGGCCGTGTAGCTAGTTCGCGAGTGTGCTTCGTTACTCGTTTGAATGGATTTAATCAGTGAAATATGCCAAGGAGACGAAACGGTGAGATACCCTTGCCCGACGGATGGGATTACGCGAGGGACTTTGACGGAAAACTGTATTTCATCGATCACAACAGTAGAAAAACGACGTGGATCGACCCGCGAGACAGGTAAGTTTTCCAAAGAGTGTTAACCCGTAAGAGCCCCATGTCAAAACTTTACATTCCAATGCGATTTCTAACGTTTTCTGATTGAATTTGAGTGTTGTGGTCGTAAATATCGCGAGTGCACGTGATATTGTTGGTTCTGTTCAAGTTACAAGTGTAAAACGCAACTTTAAAATAGAATAAATCGTGAAAAACAAACTGTTCTGTCGCCGCGACGATGCTGCACTCTAGTGGTAAGAATGCGCGTCAACCTCGATTTCACACGACATTCCACTATTTAGTGACAACAAATGGACTAAACACAAATTATGGTTATCATTTGTTATCCTTTGGAATGTGTACTGTGGTCTTGTGTTCTTATGAGTTCGTATTTGGTGAGCGGAGCAGTCGGTACGCGACTAATGAGGCCACGGAACTGGTTCATAGCAATGTTAGTGGCTGAACTGGCGCAGAAATAATTCGATGAAGCGTTTATGTGTTCAGAATGAATGTGGCATGTAGTCTAGATGGTGGTGCGGTCGGTGGTTTCGTAAGGTGCGCGTGTGTGTATGGTGCCGATGCGTGGAGAACGCGGTGGGAGATGGAATGCAATGCATAGGCAAGTTGCGCGGTGTGAATGACAGGCCGTAGAATGCGGCCCGGGCCTGCGGCGATGGTCGCGCCTTTCTAAAGCGGCGCACTCCCCCTCCCCGCCGCCCCGCCGTCTCCCCAAACCCCCCTTCACCACCTCAGCAAGCTGCAGGTGCTGCACAACACATCCCTATTAAATACCGATCATGTCTCTAGCCGTATCTATTTACCATAGTTAAACCGACACCTGCACCATTGTTTTAAAAGTTAACTTTAAAAACTGTACACCTGCACTTGAAAATGCATGGTTACAGTTAAAACCGGTCAATTATCACTTTGGTGATGCTAAACGGCGTAACAATTAGCTGTAGTGACGTCTGTTCCATTGGGAAAATGAGACATCCTAAAAGGCTAACTGTCAGTGTATAATGGTGTTGTATAACGGGCTAATAAGATTTACTATAAAG
Organism: Cosmia pyralina; assembly: GCA_946251885.1. NCBI lineage: Eukaryota > Metazoa > Arthropoda > Insecta > Lepidoptera > Noctuidae > Cosmia > Cosmia pyralina. The sequence continues at coordinate 13,025,132 of OX276342.1, read as the reverse complement.
TTTTGTATGACAAAAAACAAAATACCGTTAAATGTTTTGCAGATTGATAACATAAAATGCAGTTTTAATTGCAAATGAGCTTACATCGCAAAGTTGCAAATGAACATTCATTAAAAACTTTTCAAGTTAATGGATTGAAACAGAACGAATTTATACAATTGTCATTTTGTTTCATTTCACACGTATATTAGCACAGGGGAATCTCGGTTATATTAAATTTTATAACCGACTTAAGTATTAAACAAATATTGCATGTGAATGTGGATTAAATTGATTCAAGTTAAGAAGGCACATGAGAATCTGGTCCCGGTACATTGACACCACAATAAAATTCGCCGCTGACACAGGAAACATAAAGTGGTATTTTTATTGAACCTTTTGGCAAACTAAATTCCATACAGTCGACTTTACAGTATGTTATTTGAGACGTGGATACCAACTTGGCACTCCAAAAGTCCAAACATACGACGATGAGGCTTTTCTGTTTGTGCTCCTACTTTATCAGGTTATAAAGATAAACCCCCTGCAACCGAAAAAAGAAAAATGGAAAACTCGAGATCCAAAACTTAAATTATTGTTACAGGAAAATTTGGAGTTAATTGGGGTCAAAGAGCAGCTACTGTCGCAAAATTGCCAACTTAGAACATTGTTTTGAAAGAACCAAGTGGATAGTAAAAGAGCTCTACGGCAGTCAAAATTGACCTAGAATTTGGTGTGTGGAACGGAGGTACCGCGGATGTCACTCTAGCGTCGACATCTACTTGTGCGAAACGCGCACACAATAAACCGAGCCACTAAGCCAATTTATTAATGCTAAAAATAACCCGGCCACGTCTCGGGCGCATACGACGATATTAACCTTATACGGAACCTAAACGTTGTACTATGAAAAATGTTCCCTCTCGTCACTGCCTTTGGCAGAATGCAATTATTTACCTACCATAAGAATGTTGTCAGTTTAGTAGACCTGCTTTTTTACATGCAGATATAATGGTCTCTTTGACGACGAGAGATCGCCGTTTACAACGAAATATTTGCCCTTGAATTTCGATATATATGGCTGTTTTAACAAGATAAAGATCTATGGTGTCGTTGGGCACTGAGACTATAAATCATTTACGGTAATAAGTGGCTTCTCAAATGCTTCTGTAACGAGATGTTGCGTGCGAATGAGCATTTTGCGGTTTTCGCAGATCTCAAAGACAAGTGTGATACGTAACTACTTAGATGAGCGGCGTAAATAGTTATGGAAAAAACTAAACCACATAGAAGTGTTCGACAGCTACACATTGTGAACTGAGGAAAAACTACTCATTGTGTCTTTAAGCAAGGAAGCGGTGAAGACAATGATAGCGTCGATTAACAAGCGAATGGGAACTTATACCTGTGTTCGCCAATGTTTATTACTTTAATTGTATCGGTTGAATGCAGTTTCACTAAGTCAGTACATTGTTCTGTTGCATACCAGAGTGTTGCGTTCAATTTTATGTTGCGAGTGAAATCTGCGTTAAGTATCTATGTGTACTCGCCTAGGTGTAGGCAAAATGTATGTGGAAAATACAAGGATGCTTGCATTGGAATGTTTCAATGCGATCTGCATGTCTGCGGTCGAGTTGGCGTGATGGCTAATTTTATTTTATAATGTAATTGTTCCCTATACGCTCAACTTTGTTAAAGAAACAATAATATTACAAGATACGACTCTACTATTCCTTCAATAACAATGGTTACTACAAATATCTTCAATATACAAATACAATATGGCTAATAGAAATCTCTTACCTTTTCTAAACAATTTTCCAGCAAGATTTTAAGTATAAAATCAATCGTGTTTAACGAAGGTATCTTCACAAGATTGTGTAACCCAAGTATGTGCTTCCCACGCACTGCACAAGTTCTGAGGTCCCTCATGCGTAACGAATGAAGGGGCTGGGCATTTTACAACGTTTCTTGACTTTCGACTGCGTTTTAAATATGTTATTTGTTCACTTTTGAACCTATTCAATTTGATTAGGTGCAAGAATTTTTTGTATGTTTTGCAAAGAAGATTTACAAAACATTTGTTGGAGTGTGTACCGCAGGGTGCGGCGCGTGGCGGCGAACGGACGCGAAATAGCGTACAACATTGTTTATTCTACGCATTCCTCTCAGATAAATATGTCCTTGGCGATTTTATACACCCAGACGCGCGTCGACACCGCCGCCGCCGACACCGGCTTCACTGCAGATTTATTTTGATTCCAACAACTAATAAGACGAATGGTCGCTTAAAAAGTCTAGAATCTCAAAGCGCTCGACCAATGTAAAGTCACTTATAAATCCAATTAATTTATTAACATCTGACTGACATCCAAAGGAAATGTAATGATTACTTCTAATTATGAATTTATTATGCAATCGTCGACTCCTACTCCTAATATAGTGTAACATGTTTGAAAGTCGAATCCGTTTAGGTAATTATCGTTATTATAACGAAAATGTGTTTAAAATCACGCATGTTTAAAAGTTATCTATGTGAGTATGCGATAAAGGCTGTTCTGCTCTCGTTTGTAATCAAAATTGGCATTCCTCTCTTATCTGTATGCCGTCATAAAGCAGTTGTTTACCTACTTGTAACGACTTTTTCATTGTTGTGCACATCTATTTTAGTTTTCGTATCTTTACAACGTTCCACCTATTATTTAGTTCTGTCATTCGGAACTCTATGTATAAAGGTCTAACGTGTATTTGTATAGTGGGCCCGCCCCATAACTTTATGAAGTTAGCATAAGCAATGATAAACTTGCAAAATATGGTGTGTCGACATAGCGGGCCTCGGAATGGTCGGATGGAATTTCTGCGTGTTTGTCCCCCCATATAGGGAGTGATAAATTGACGATAGTCATCGCTCATAAAATTGTATAACTATTTGCTTAATTTGCATAAGAAGAGTGTTTGATTAGCCATTGGAGGACGCCCAGACGTTGGTTTAAGAATGTTGCCTATTTAATATTTCCTCTATAAACATTTGGGATTGGATGTCCACAGTAAAATGTACGATTCCAATCTGTCGGATGATGGAAGGAAACCGATACTTTACCGCTATTCGACTTAAAAATGTCTAATAAAAATTAATATCGTTATTTACGGGCGTATTCATTAAAGAAAGTTCTTTTTTATGGGAAAGTAATTAACGACGCACTTAATAAGGTAAATATCTCAAATATTTTGTTGATGTCGGTATTTATGGGTTTAATTCCTATAATAGTTCCTGTCACTATGACGATACAATACCACTGATTGTAAAATTCTCTGGCGTTCTCTACAATAATTTGGATAGATATAAATCAAGGTTTTGATATATTATCTCAAAGCATATGCAGATTCAAGCAGGTGTTATTTCGCTTATTTTATTCTGATTTATTTGCTCTCAATTTGTATGGCTTATTTCTGCGGTACATTTTAATATATCCTATTGCCATTTGTTAATACCGTGAATGGTAAAATTTTTAGGTTTCCATAAATAGAGGCACGGTGAGGCGAACTGGCACAAATCCTTGATTTTGAATAAATTGTTGACGACCCGCCATTTGGGCGTGGGCGAAATATGCGACAACAGACTTTAATAAACAATTTTCTCATTCCAATATGTACCTTGTTCCTTAGCAATAGTAAGCTATTTGGGTTTGTGAATTTGCAAATGATCGTAAGCGGTGTGGTATGCGAAAACACCTGTATTTAATACCGATTAGGCGATAGTGTTCAGTTTGCATCGATGGATTGTGTATACAGTTTTACCTTTGTTAACTTTTTACCTTTTGCTTTTATGTAGCAGCTCTCTTGTTTGTACCTTTATTTGGTTTCGATGTATGATTTAGCTTATCTTGTTCTAATTTTTCCATACTGCTGTAAAATGCATAAATCTCTGCAGATTGTGATTTATTTTACTGTTTGTCAGCGCATCGTTTCCGCTGTATTTCTATTTGCAATGGATGCTTCTATTCGCCTTCATGCATTTACAGTGCTGAATAAGTTTTCCTGCTGCATTGTTGAATTAGCAGAGAAATTGGCAACGTTGTGTATCAGTAAAAATCGCAGATATTTCCCCGACCCCATTCCACGCGGTCGATCATTCACGAAACAATGGAGCGAGGAATTTTGTTCCTCAACAAACATTCGCAGAAGCCCGGCGCCTCCCATTCATTGGCGATGCGTTCGCGCACATTGATATCTGCTTGTTTGGCCTCTGTTTAATCCATACTTTCCGGTCTTGACACCGCTCTAATAACAACGATATGTGAATGGAGCCGCTTTTGTGCCATTCCTACCTAATGTTTGACTTTCTACCGCTGGGAAAGTATCATTTGTGCAGTCGTGAAGTTGCCGGCTAACATCGTTACAAGCCATTAGCAACATTTCAACCATACTTCGAGGGCGGTATTCGAAATTGCAACGACCAAACTGCTTGTGATTGCTTTTCTACATTCTGTAACTATTGCATATTTGCATAATGAGAAGATTTGAATGCCACAGATCTCGTTAAAATTGGTGTGTGTGTGTTTTCTCAATATTAGACGTACCCTTCTGTTTTATGTGTGTAAATCTCAGAACCGGTCAGTCAAGCCGATGAATGGGCAGTTTTTATAACATACGCTTAATTAATTAGCATGCATCGTTAAAAATAACAAAAATACAATAATAAATTACGACGATCATAAAGTTTTGTTCCTGCGAATTAGACTACCTACTAGCTGATTTACTACGACAATTTTTACAACGTAATGTCTGAGTTGTGCTGAGATTTATAGCGTTTAATCTCCTTCATCAGACTGTAGGTACTTATTACTCAAACAAGCAGCAGAATGGGAGTGACCACAATGCAGTATCAATTAGAAATTCCTGAGTCGGCGATATTATAAGCGGCGCGGCCGACAATTCGTCATTTTGTATAGACATTATTTAGACTAGGTATCGTATTATCGAATGTTTGTGAGCGGAGTCGTGATACTCATGATATTGTGTCGCACGCGCCGCCTGCCGGCGTGACGAAGGCGGCTGGTATGCGGCGTGATTCAAACGGAAACCCTATATATTCAGTGTTTATGCAACCCGCTGTCCGTCCGTCCGTCACTTCTACAGACAGCATGCAACATTGAATTGTATAAATTACGTTCGAGGTGCGAGTTTATTTTGACTATAGCTACATCAAATTATTTCAAATAGTAGACAAAAAATATCTTAGTAATGGAAAATAACCTCATAATGACCGCTTCCAACATTGAAATATTGCTAGTGAAGCTCGTAATTAATTAAAATAAGAAGAAGGATTTCGAGATTTTAAAGGCAGTTAGTGTCAAGAGATCTTTATTATTCAGATCGGAGCACTTATTGTGTGTATATTCTGAAGTCTCTCAAGACGAGCATGAGACCTTGGTGGGAATGACGTGACGTGCGTTTCAACAACACAGTTCACACTAGGCGTTGGAATGTCGTTTGTCAATGATCGAATAACGTGTGACGTCATAGCGTCACATTAGCCTGCTGCGTTTACCATCAATACATAATTACCACTTTCGAACGATTGCCGAGGCAATTTGGTGGATATGTTTGGTGATTGGTCGTGACGCAAGACTCGAACAATATTTATATGTGTGGTTACTTTAATGCATGGTTCGGTTCAGATAAAAAATTTATATTCACGCATTGGATCATCCGGTCGGCCATGCTTCGACGAATCCATTGCAAGTTGTGTTTAATTCGATTATAAAGTTGTACGAATGTGTCAGCCGAACGGAATGCGAGAGGAAATCACGTTGACCCCTAACACAAGTCCTTTTTTGGCCATCGGAAGGTTTGTAATCTTCCTGTCCGTGAGTGTATTTCAACAACACATGAGGATTTATTTAAATAAGCACATAGGATACGATACGTGACATCACACCGTCGGAATTTACTTATAACTTTGTAAGAAACAGGTTATTCACCTAACATTATTATCCTTAGCCGTGTCTACTGACACAGTTTCATATGAGCGATTATCTTACGGAATAAAATCTAACTAGGGCAATGCCCTCTTGGAGTAAAGGAGTAAAAAAATCGAGATTGTTCCGAAGCCCAAGGAATGTGCATTAAACGGGCCATCCGGATTAAAATATTTCCCTGGCGGTATTTATAGAGCATTAGTAGGTGTGCGTGTTCGTCTGTCGGTCGTTCGATATGTGTGAGACAGCATGGCACCGCCTCCCACCAGACGTGCTCCAAGTTTGTCGTAATCCAGGATTTGGTCATTGGACTTTCGAAATGATACTTGGTTAACATATGACTAATAGTATAATCATTTAGATTTACGGTGAGCCTCTTGATTCTTTGACGTGTTGGGAAGACATAAACGAGATTTGGCTGATATACCTATTGTTTTGAAATATCATTTGGATTTGAAGGATTCGGGATCGTGTGAGAGGTTTTGCACCTGCAATGGCGTTGAAATCTGCAGAGGCATGTAACTAAATAGTCCAAAGCGGGCAGCAACCTTCGTGTTTCTATTTGCGGCTGCTGAACGGCGGTACATTGGCCTTCTCCCGCGCTATTTTCCAATGAGACTGTGATGCACTGGCATATCGCACGGCATAGCTCGCGGATTTATTCGCATCGATTACGCGATACAGCTGTGTGTGAACTCAATTATGTTGCGAACTGTATTATATGTGAAAACTTGTACGGAGAGTGCGGTAAACTAGAACAAATTATATAATTGTGAGTCGGACATGATTGCAAAAAAAGAGGACACTGTTTTTTCTTATTCATAATATTATATACTTGCAGTTGTTTATGTTTTATACATTCGATTTATATAATGTAGGTACTACTATATTGTACCTTCTTACTCATATAAAATTGTAATTTGATAAAACCTAATTGTTTCACCAATTAACCCACCAACCAACCAAGCAAACCAAGAATTTTAATTGCTAGCATAAATGTATTTTTCAGTATGTGGTACAGTCAGCAACAAAAGTCGATTAACACTTTTGTTTTCTAAATCTTAATTATTGAGAAAAATACTACATTCAAATCGGAACAGATGTAAATTTTAAAGAAAATTAACTCTTATCTAGTAAATGAAATGCTAAAAAGCAGATTATCGTATCAAATATTAAATATAGTTAGTTGTATATAACCAGTATTGGACATTTTGGGAGTTGGACATTTTGGGAATTGGACATTTTAGGAATTGGACATTTTGGGATTTGGACATTTTGACTCCGTTGGACAATTTGACAATTGAATATTTTGGGATTTGGACATTTTGACACCGTTGGACATTTTGACCCTGAACGACCCGCTCACCCCTGCTTCGCATGGTTTTTACCACTTGACGTAACGTCAAGATTTCTTTAATAAATTGAAGTTTGATACTAATGTACAGACGCCAGCACATCAAGCTGCTACAATCTGTCAAATTTCTTTACTAGATTTTCATCTTTATTGCTAAAGTATTAGAAGTTCAAGGTTGATTGGGAAAATTTAACAGTTTCGAGTGGCTTGACGTGCTGGCGTCTGTACATAAAAACCTTCCGGAATAAATTCTCTATTTGATGGTGAAAACCACATCATAATCCGTTGCGTAGTTTAGAAGAACAACGCGACCACACAGACAGACACGAAAAGCGACTTTATATTAAGTATAGATTTACCCAAATGATGAAAATAACAATGGAAGAGAACAAGAGCCTTTGGTCCTCAAAAGTCTTAGTTAACTATGCTATCAAATTGTTGGTGATGGTTCATTTACTAGTTCATAAAGATTTCTGTATGAACTCAGCGCGCAAGACAGGTAGCAAAATTCTAACTCTATTCGGTAGATGGCGTTGTTTTGAAACAGCGCCTTAAATCCAAACCAGTGTTTTGTTTTATTCAAACTACACTTTAGCTTAGTTTTTGTTTTCTAGACAAATGCTTCCGATATTTTTGGAATTCCATTTCAAGATAAATGTAGCGTTAAATTCTTATCTATAAAGATTGCGCTAACACTTCCATTTCTGTCGACAAACTGAACGCAACAATACATTCATTATCATTGATATAGATTTTTTCAATACTATCTAAGGAATGCGACCTTATGCTGTAAAAATGAGTTGTTTGCTAACCAATTGCAACAATCTGTGTAAAGGTCTTGGCGGATTTTCTGAGACAGAACCAGAAACAATTAAATGTTTATCTAGTATTATATCACCAATAACTCTGTCGCAGCGGTATTTGATTGGAGTCAGTGTTGTGTTTACGTGGGCGTGTGTGTGTGAAAGTGTGCCTGTGTGTGCGGCTAGGGATTCCGTGACACGGGTCACCGTTTCCGAGAACTCGACTCGTCTTGACGTCCCGCTGACAGGACTGGTTTTGCCGTTCTCCCATAACGCCGCAACATTGTTTCTCTATTTGTCTCGCTCACTTTTACTACTCTTGTATCTCCTTCTTGCTCCCACACCGATGCATTGGATGCGCACACGCACGCGCCCTCTATCCCCTCACCTCGATAAGAGTGATCGTGTTTTGAAATGGACGACGCATTCGGTAGCTGTGCGGAAGGAGTAACGAATTCCCATTGAAGATTTACCCCTCTCGACTTTGTCTCAATAAATTGATATACTTAATAAAAAGAAAGGATTTACTTTTAGCTTGATTTGTAACAAATATTTATTGAATGGATAATGCATTTTGAAGGAATTCCTGAATCAATGTATTTAATAGCTGTTGTTAAATTGAGCTGTAAGGTGTTTACTATAATTGCATGTGAATATAACCTTACACGAAGTTATATGCACTCATTAAACAGCCTTTACTTGATTGCTTACTGTAAAACAACCAGCAAACGGTAAAACAGAATCACGCGAACATCGAAAACGTCGATTTCAAAAGTTGCACGTACACCGAACTGGACATAAACGTGGCCAATTAACCGAAGAATCTTATTTAATAACCGACTACCGTATAAACGCCATATTAAAAGTCACGAAAACCGTTAAGTGGGATGCGTATAAGACGCGGCGTTCGGTTGATTTCGTCACCATCGGAAATGCGAGTGAGTCCGCTTTTTGTTGGTGAACTGGTTGTACGTGAATCATGATCGAAATTGTAGCAGCAGTGGAGCAGGTCGCCGGCGCCAGCGCACCACGCCCTGCGCGCGCCAGCTCCCGGGCACCCGCATCGCCCATCATTAATTATTCTCATGCCACAACCTGCCTGCATTATCTGCACGCCTAGGCAGAACTTGAATCTAGAAACTTGCACCTGTTTTTTGTTCGATACTATGTTTTATCTATAATTCCATCGCGCTCGTAACATTTTGAATCAGACAATCTTTAATGTAAAATATGTTCTCGCTTGTAATTCTCACGGCGATTTCTTCGTCCTATTATGCATCAATTCGTAACCTAATTGCCTCTATTTTGAACGATGTGATTGATTAACGAGGTGCTGTTTCGACTGGTATAAATCCAATGATATTGACCGAGTCCTCTTGATCCCGTAACTTCTAAATTGATTGAAGGCTAAACGATTTGAACGGTCTGGTGATTAATCTATTTTCGAACTGGTAGCTCTTAAAGACATAAGATATCGGTGTCGAATTTTTGAGAGACGTTTATAACAAAATTGGTCAAGGAGGCCAGGTGCGTGTTTACGCACAGAGTAACTACGGAATCGCTCCGACCAGTCCACATTACCGAATGACCAGTGAAATTATCCAGTCGAAAGATTCGAAATAATAACTGGAGCTTATTATTATTTTGCCTTAATGATAGTTATAGAAGCGCAGTAATAGGCTCGCCCCTGTTCGTGGGAAGAACGCTGGGTTGATGTAAGACAGTAAGACCTTCTATGGGAAGCTTTTTTTTTTGTTTTGTATATGCTCGGCTTTTCTGAAGAAGCTCTAAAGAAACGTTAATTTAAGAAGTGTTTTTTGGTTTTGTTTATAAAACTTGTAGCAGAACCAACTAAAATCCGATTAAAAACAAATTCCTGCGCCACAAAAAAGCACTCATCCAATTTTCAGAAGAACACATTCCCCTCAACCTCAATTCTGGGATCACAGTACACAAGCGTTTCCTAGACTCAACAAAAAACGTTTATTGTTCCAGATATACTAAGCCACAGACATTCGCGGACTGCATTGGCAATGAGCTGCCTCTTGGATGGGAGGAGGCCTACGATCCACAGATTGGACGCTATTACATCAATCATGTCAACCGTAAGTAACACCTGCTGTTTATTTGGCAGTTTTTCCAACAGAACAGATCCCTAATCTGTTCTTAGTATTTTGTGGAGTAGCATATGTTTTGAATATTAAGAATATTGAGATTAATCGTCTTTAAGAATGTTTAATGTGATGCTAGATATAGAAATACAATATTTTACCAAAAATTCACGTACTATATTGTTATAGTTTCGTCATTTGGGAGAGTTCAATGCATATTAATAAGAAAGTATTTTTAGACATTGACAATATCTCGAAAACCAGTTATATTGGTAACAAGTCTATCGAATTTTCGTCCGAGATTTACCTATATCAAGATTGTACTGCATACCGAGTAGAGAAATAGTGGACCTGTATTAACAATGCAATAATTCATTTTAGCACAATGAATTGTTTGTACCGGTTACAACAGGCTAACTCTTATTTATTATCCCCTGGATTATTCAGTATGTCGGGTGAAAAATGTACTACGCGGGGGGCTTATGAAGTACCACGGTACTTTAGTTATTCCCTATGAATTATTGAACAGGTTGATTCATGTCTAGCCTATAGAATGTTGCGACTGTTGCGGCCACCATCTTGAATTCGATATTTGAAATCGAAATGCGCAAGAGTTTTAACGTCACACCACGAAAAATAGATGGCGTTGCGCGTATGCTCGGATGCACGTCCGTGAAGTCGTGACTCGTGGATATGTTTTTATGTGAATCCTTAGATTATTCTAAGGAGGAGCACTAAATAAGTCGTGTTATGAATGGAATGCCTACGTATCGTTTATTTACGCAAATGCATCTTCGTGAGTCGTATTGAATTGATTAGTCGTTGCATAGATATTGCTTTGCTACCGTGTAATCTCACAAGCAGATAAAATAAACGTGTGGTTTTGAATTTTTAATACATTTCTATAATGCATAATGCCCAGTACGAATATTATGAATAAAGAGTTCCTACAACAGAAAATCTATTTTAGCATTCAAATTACCTGAACACAATTTAAGTAACGGTGCTGATTTTATTAACAAACAATTCAAAACGAATAAGTCATGACCTGAAAACTAGATGCCAAGGTTCTCTAAAATTATGGCAACATATAATATTGCTGTAGTTGTAACTCACTACGATACCGCACATATTTCGTTCCGCCTTTTAAAGTAATGCTGAGAACATACTATGGCTAGGCTCGGCAATGTCAAACAAATAAGATAACCACATTTACAACAGTAAATTATTCCTAAAGAAGCAACTTAAATCCAGTTTATAAATGACTTCTAACAAACTTTATGGTCAGTGTCGAAAACTGCCAACACGACAATATAGTTACCTATCTACACGGTGCTATAAAAGGTAAAAAGGCAATAATGATCTCGCTATAAGATGGAAAACGCGCGATATCTGACGACCTGCGAACACCCGATAACGGTGTGCGCAAACGCACGGCGTACATTTTCGCACGACGCTCACGCATTCTTATGCATTATTTATGAAGACCGTAGAACTTTTCCGCCATTTTCTTACTTTTTTTTTTGAGACCACCCATCAACTCTTGCTGATCGGATCGGCTTTTGATCGTAGCTTGTTAGTTTTTATGTTTTTTCGGTGTTAATTTCTGAGGAGTCGCTTGCGAGCTGCAATTTTCTACAGTAGGTAATGGTCGCTAGCGTTGTGAATTTACGAGTCGGCGAAGAGAGACCGTTTAATGCGCATGAAAAACTGAAATGTTATGTCATCTAATTTTCCACGGACGTCAACACTACTCTTACTACGTTAGTAGGTAACTTACTTGATGAAAATACGTCATGTGATATTAATCAATGTTATTACGAATTAATTAGGTATGTTTGTAGCAATTATTGTTTAAGTACAGTTTTGCGACGTAACTCATCATCAATGTTTATTCTGATAAGATTAAAATATTTTTGATAAAATTCTCCGAATTTTCGTGACTACCGTTTTTGAAGTAAATAAAGACTAGAAACGTTTTTTTAACAAGTAGACATATTGTCACATCTGGGTCTTGGCAGAATGATTTCTGATAGAGATCCTTTATTCAAGAGTTTTTGTATAGGTATTGTAATTGACTTTCATGTTAATTGAAATGCAACAAAATAACTTTGACATACGAGAACAATATTGACTTTTCAAAAATAAACCTTACGCTGAAAAAAATCTATTTAAAATCTGGGTTTACCCTAATTCCCATCACTGTAATGTACTAAAAATTAATCTGAAACATTTGTACAGTAGCAACTTCAAAAGGCGTGCTGCCATCTATGTCGTCGAGGGCAAAACATATGTTATATTCAAGCAAATATTCTCGGAGCTCATTAGAAGTATTTGCTCTAAGCAATGTTACACGAACTGGAATATTTGTCTTCAGCTAATTTATACATTGGCATCCAGAACAAATTATGCAAAAAGAATTCAAATAGGTTTCATTACTGTCCATTTTATTAGATCCTATCACAAAAGACAAACAGTCTTGTGCGCTTTTTAAATTATACACGATTTAAACAACTATTTTCTCTACGTAACTTATGTCATTACTTAAACTGATTACAGTTTACATATTTTAATTTAATTTAATTTAACCCGTCGCGCGCTAATTAGCAGACACAATTGAAATTCTATTGTTATCTGTACACATGGTGTGCAATCGACATTTTAAGAGTTAAGCGTTTTGGAAGGAAATTCAATGTTTATTAGTGTGTTGTAGAGTGGGGTGCTATTCTCATAAGTTATTGGCTGCATGCGTCGGCGCTGCTATGCGTCACATTTACTATTCTGTCGTGTTGTGTAGGGTTGCTATGGCAACGAATGTGGTTACTGTTTTTGTGTTCTATTAACTATATTGGTCGAATAATTTATACTTATTTGTAGTGAAAAGAAACGCGATGCGTAATTACTATCAGTTCAAGCGAAATACCGCAGCTTTAAATGTAATTCGAGGCAATAAACAGAATTAATCATTTCAATTTCATTTATATTTTCCTATGACGCACACAATTTTATTTTAAATCACTGAAAAGTTGAATAAAATTCGCGGAACCATTAAGTAGGGACATACTTGATTAGGCAAAAATAAACCCATAATAATAACTCCCGTACAAAAATAACTCAAAAACGCTTTGTATATTCATAAATTCCTGCACAGTAGCTCTACAGTGTCCATTTGCAATATTCAATACAAAATGCAAATGGCTCCCAACTCGTTTATGGTGCTATGGTGTTTTACGCGTGTAGATCCGTCGATAGCTTACCCATAGCCCCAACGCCATGGCATAAATTCTCCTCCATTTTAATTGATAATTAAAACTATTTATTTGTTTTTTATTAGGTATATTTTACTGTGTTACTCATTTCAAGATTCTCTTCAATTGCAATTTCATGTTTGGTCTTAGTTATGGCGGTAGTTTCGTTTACTGTTAGTTTGATTTCAACACATGTATTGTATTTTTGAAGAATCAGATACAGGATATCTAGATGGACATCCATCAAAAAACTAATCGAGGAAATTATAGTTTATTAAGTGAAATAAAGGAAGTAATCAAATTGTTATCAAGGAACTTCAAATTAATAATGTGGATTAATCGGTTGAGGCTCAATGATCAAACTGCTTCTCATGATCAACATACCCAAAGGAATTTACCGTACCATTACTTTCCTTATAATGTGTGCCTATCGTTAAGAAAATCCAGATAAAACAGTAACACGTACAGAATTATATCTCCTTGGTAGTTACAGCGAATTACATTCAAAGTGGCGTAGTAAAACGGCTAAATAATGCGGTCAAATTAGATATGAAAATGCAGGACGTTATAAATGTTTCACCCATCATTTAAAAGCTCATTTCTTGAAGAATGCCTTGCGGATAGCACTATTCATCGCTAACGTGGCTAGTCGTTAGCGTAATAATGAAAATAAAAGCCAATTTACATCGAAGCTCCTCTAGCTATGTATTTTTCGCATTAAATGTTGTAGCGTTTAATGTGTAGATAAGTTCACGCTGGCCAACTCAAGTTTCCCAGTATGCAGATGGTATCTTGATAGCTTTCATTCAAATAATACGTCTCCTTTAGTTTCACCGTGCTTAGGATCTAGGGATTCTGGACATTCCATGTCTTAAACATTTCTCCATTCAATTCCTACATAAAGATTTAAGGATCCTAGTTTATATTTCTAGAACCATATATATTTTGCGCTGGTGCTGTTAGATACTGCATACGAGTCAATATAAATTCACTGGAATGTTAGAACTTGCAACAGAACATTTAAATTTTACTTCGAATTTATTTCCTACACGCATATCGTGCTAAAGTAACTACTTAAATAATTCTGCTAAAGGTATAAAGTTAATACAGAGAATTCAAAACTTGCAGATAAAAACAAAGTAATAAAGTAATTTTAATTTACAGTAAGTAAAGCATTGATTGCAAATGAAAGAGCACAGCGAATGAGAAATAATTGACATTTAAGCAACATCCATAACGAAGACTGACCAAGATTATCACATGCAGCTTATATCATAAATAAAATAAATATTAACATGCCACCGATTCATAGACAAATTGGCAATGAAATAATCTTATAAGATCAACAAAACATTGACACACTCATTAACGATCGTATCACAATTCTCAATAGAAAAGGACAAGCAATAATGAAGTTGGAACTCGTTTAATGCAATTAATTTTAATATTTTTCTAGAAGTCTTTGAACCTGGTGGTTTGCATAGCTGTGTAAATATGCATAATAATGTTACTTTGTTAATGCCTCCTCCACTTTACATATTTAGTTACAGCATCCATGTTCTTTATCAAGGTATGCGATCTCCCCCATACCTATTTTCTGCATAAGCCCGCAATATTTATAAGCTTCATACCAGCTTTTATTTTACACCGCGCTGTGTTGAGAATTTCATTTGATACTTTGAGTTGGCTTTCTTGGTTAATTGGTACTGAGTAGTAGGTATTAATTTGGGTTGCAAATAATATTATTTATAACATGACCATTTTCAACGACAGGACTTCATTTATTTTAATTGAATTCCTCAATGTGTGTGATTAAATCTTCATTTTATTGTTTACTAATTATTCTACAATGGTGGCTTCATTTTCATTTGCATGTGTTTTTAGAGGTGTTACTTAAGTCACATAGATTTATGGATGGCTCTACCTCGTGTTGTGTGAATATCAATAATTTGGGCTGTGTGTGGTCATTGCCTACCGTCAAAGGAATCTAAAGTCACGTGCATTGCTTGTTTATGGTCCTTCGTGTTTGATTTAACTTTGATATTGTTTATTATCGGTTTTCGAAAGGAGCTCTATGAATAATTAGGTGCGACGTGACTTTGATTCCTTTGTTCACACCTTGAAATGTGTGTTATTGTAATGTTTTCAGGACACGTTTTGTCTGTGTTTTCTTCTCGCCAGACATAGAGACCTATTCCATACATTTTATTATATTAATTTATTGTTAGCATACTAGCAGTTGATTCCTTGTCGTTATCTTTGTCAGAACCTATTTGAATAGTTTTAGGGATAATGCTTTCGTAATTACGTTTATCAAGTTAAGAACCAAACAACAATTAGAAACGTGCCAACAGTTTTAAATACTAACTTTATTCCTTACAGATATAATCATTGACCATGAGTTGCTTATTTATTTGTTACTTATTTGATTAACCACTATCACTTTACCCACATCGCGAACAGTAGCCAAATTACATAGCAATTTTGACGGTATTGTTTCTCTAATCTGATATAAAGTGAGTAACAATCTGTCCGTAGAATCGTTCCGGCCTTGTCGGGTTCAGAATTGAGAATAATAATTGAAAGATCGCCGCATGCGTACTTTGGATGTCACGCGGTGTGCGAATGATGGCGGAATGCAGCTGCCCGATGATGACTGACTCTATGATTGGTTCCTGTCGCTATGTGCTTTATAAGACTAAAAGTGGATCATTTGCTTAGTGTAGGTCATTTTATTTGATACATCTAGTAAGAGTAGTCATATTTATTAAGATGATTTGTCACACAACAGGAGATGAGTAAAGTTTTAAAGTAAACAGTGGGTACTGTGCAAGATCTTTCATCTCTGGTTCTTACACAGAGTACAGCTGTGGCAAAATGGTAAGAATCTTAAAAAAGAACTTAGTTATCATCAACACAGAATTGGCTTCCAAAAACGCAGTCTACGTTTTTCAGATAAACGACCGTGAATTACAATCACGCCAAGCTCCGTCCCAAATGTCACTATCGGCTGTAAAAGCGATCGTTATCACTGTTTATTGAATGCCACCATTATCAAACACTACCTGGGACTCGTCATTAATCGGTCGGTAATCGGCAACCGTATCGCATAGTTTGACGATGAGTAATTCTTCAGCATTAATCTGGTTCGCATATTCGCTTGCGGTTGCTGCTTATTTGTCTCAAGTAATTGAGCACGGGGAAAACAGATTTATTAAAATTCCTTTGGCTTTGATTAATTTCTGGTCAATAGATCGAGATTTTTAGGTATACTGCTATTCAGCTGCATCTGGTTATACTGGAAGCCGACCCCAACTTAGTTGGGAAAAGGCTAGGCAGATTGAATTGAGGTCAAGATTTTTAGAGTAATGAGTAATGTCTAAGAAACCGTAAGGCTAACAAAAACTATATTGAATAAGGTTTGACCTTTATGACGAGACAGAATGCGAGGTTCTATCGTCAAATGTTGGCTTTTAAATTTAATGTAAAATTGAACATTTTACAACGAATACGCTTCCTAATAAAACTTGAATTTTAATTGTACTGAAAGCTAATAAAACATAAAATTATTGTTACAGAGGTGACGCAGTTGGAAGACCCGAGGTTAGAATGGCTCAGCATTCAGGAAGCGATGCTGAGGGAGTACCTCCACACAGCACAGGAGGCTCTCGAGGTTAGTACTTACATTGACTACTTCCAAACTCAGTGATAGAAATCACCACAGGGTTAACAACAGCTTTAGAGATAGTACTGAAGAAGCATCAATAAAAAATGGAAACGTTAAAACAGAGAACAAAACAGAAATATTTAGAAAACGAGAGTGCACAGGCACTAGAAAAGATGTGAGTCAATTTTGGTAAACTATCCAAAACTGTGTGTCTAGTTAGCCCAAGCTATTATTATCGAACAAACTTTCTCAAAATATTTAAACCAATAGAAAACCTACGAATTTATTAACCTTTACATATTTTTAACTTAATCATATCTTAAGATACTAAAAATTAATTTAACATTACCAGCAAGTGTATTTCCTGCGACAATTTGCCGTCCATGTCTTAAAGCACTTACTTTGCATCGATTAATGGTTTATCTTGATTCATCAATCGATCAGTTTAATTTTAATGTGCTGATACGAAGGCAATGTTGTCGATAATTTCAACTTGACTTCATCGTCTATCGAGTGCAGCTGTTACTTATCGGACATCCATCGATAAACGCTTTAACTTGTATCAGTGAAGCAATGTCATTGGATTTAATTTTAACTCAATTAACTTGTGATGTTTGCACGTTTTTTTTTTTCCTTTTGATGTAATCTTGGGGCTCACGATCAGTGTGTGGTCAATCCACATTATATCTGTTAATCGCAAAAATGTGTTTAATTAATTTGAAATGAAACAGAATAGTGAATTTGTCGCTCAAGTTCTTAGTATCTAGACTTAAATCTTTAAGCAAACAGTACCTATTTAGTATGAGAGACACATTCGAGTACCATATAGATCTACCCATTTGCGGGGGAGGAGCATCTACATGAATACAATATATTAGTGGTGGGAATAGAAAACTGAATTAGCCTCGTTTTGCGTGTCATTTGGACTTTCTGTAGCGGTACACGACCATCAAGCTCATGGATTTAAATGTCATTTGGCATTGCCGCCCGTGACCCTTTTTATTTATATTCACCGTAACAATATCTACTGTTGTTGCTAAATGCACCTTGATGATTTCCATCCCGCTTAACTTTTCGACACTTGTTATAAAACGTGGTCTTTTTCAATAAACCATTCAAGTGTACTTTAGTTCGAGTGTTTCCGGTAATGAGAGGTTGATGAATATAAAATTATTCATGCACCGTATTAATTTGAAACTGTTATCTAGAGTGGAAACGTGATAATATCGCTCTACTGTCTATTATGCAAGTTAATAGTTAACAATATATACAATGTATATTGCCATTGTCAAAGGTTGAAGTCTTATCTTTGTGGAGAGACGTATACGAATGCATATTATAATATACATTTATTGTTATACGTATGAGTAATATTAATCCAGATGTGAACGTAAAGCAAATTGATACATAACTATAGACACCAGAAATTAATGATGATGATTGAGTTACATAAAGAATGGGGGGTTGCATATAGAATCCATATAGAACGGGGAATCAATATCACAAGTAAAGGTTAAAAAAGTAATTCAAATGTGATGAAATTAAATGAAACTCGGCTATCTATGTATAATTAATGTGCTCAAAGGCACATTAAACACTCGTTTAGTAGCTTCTCCGACAGATAACGATGGAATGTGATCGTGCCCTGATATAGAGATAAGAGATAAGTGGTTGCCGTCTTGCGGTATTGTTTCGAATTGAGCACGCAATGAGACGAGACTTGATGGATCAAAGTTCACTCAGGAAGTGAAGTGAGACGCAGTTCAGTTTTAATTTCTCATCGTTAAGAATAAAGAAAAAGTGGGGTAAAAGATGCTTGTCATTTGAGTCGATAGAAGTCAATTTATAGATAGATTTTTCTGGAAGATACTGTATCTTTTGATGCAATTATCATGAAATGAATCATTGACGATTCATGCAAATGTCTATTTGGTGTTAAAACTAGTGTGCAAAAGTCAACGGTAGATCCATGTAAACCGAACGGTAGAAGAATTAATGTACCTGTCCATCATACAAAATAAAAAATAAAAGTGCTCAAGTTGACGTATATGAGGGTCAGTCGTTTGTTGATCTAATATCATAATACTTAAATGAATAACCATAATAAAAGGGCTTTACAAACAATTATTGTTTGCCAGGACAATATTTATCGCGATTGTAATGACAAGCAAAGGTTAAAAAGTACTTCCTTACTTGCTGATTGTAATTTTGATTATAACAACAAAATGTTTTTCGTGCCGTAATCAGGGTTAATATATTTCGTAGTTTAATTTTTGTGTCATTGCAACTGCATTTAAAATTCTTTGGTATGTGCTTGAATTAATTTCCAAATTATTGTATGGACTTGCATAAAGTTATCTTGATTCTTATTTGGCATTTAAGGTTAAGAATTTTTAGTTCAACTTTCTCAGGTTTGGCGTGAAATCAGAGAAAATGATAAAATCATATAGGAGGCCATTTGAAATAGTTTCTTGTTACCTACCTACGAATACTAGGTTATGGACTTCAAACATCTCACGTCCACATTCGCACTCCGAATACCGTTATCACGACGAATCTGCATTCGTTTAGCAAGAACATACGTGATTTTACCTTTGCATTCGTTTTTTGAGATTTTTATTTAGAACCAGAATCCCAGAAAAACTTGATCTACAATTTAATTTTTTGATCAGTAGGTATTACTTTTGCGTTTAGAATTAATTTGACTAGATTCAGAAAGCGATATAAATTATGATTCGTTTAGGCTAACTACCTCAAGTTTTGGAATTTGATTCGATAAAGGATTTGAACCAAATTAACTTAATTCAACCTACTAGCAATCTGAGTACTGCAATACTGCAGTACTCAGATTGCTAGTAGGTTGAATTATTATTTTTCATACGAAGGAAATGATATTTAAATGACCACAATTTCAACGAATGAACCTTGATATTTAGCTCCAATTAGTTTGCTCTCAACTGTCAAAATATTGAGGCTGTTTTGTCCGAGACATTTCAGAATTTGCAACGACGTAGTAGATAACTTTAAAAGGTGCTGAATGCTTTGTTTCTGCTATAAAATTTAATTTACCTCAATATTTCCAGGTGTGGGTACCGAGTTTTTGTACAACGTGTCGTTTTGCATCCTCGTCAAAAAGGATGTGGTACCTATAGACAATCAAACCGAACAACTTTTTTCATGGCACCAACATCGTAGTCGCGAAAAAATTATCAGCCGTCCCATACATTTGCGTCGAGTAGGTATTGTAGTTTCTATGGGACAGTTGAAAATTTTTTCGCGATTACGATGTTGGTCCCACTGAGAAGTTTGTTCGGCTTGATGTTCTGTGCACACCTTGAAAGACGAGAATGCAAAACGACACGTTTTATAATGTTACAAATACGAATCTATAAATTCTCAAAAGCAAAGCTACACCTATCTAACAAAATCAAAAGTTATTTATTCAAATTAGGCTGGGAATCGGCACTTTTTGAACGTCAAAATTACTTAAGACAGTTCCCCAAAACGTCCGCCCTTCACCACTTCCTAGTGCTTTAGCTGGGAAGAAGTAGCGCTTCAAACTCCTCAGCAGCTCAGCTATCAGCAGTTTTTTATACCTATGTATGTTTCAAATACCTAACAAATCAGCACAGTAATTTGAAATAGGAATGCGACAGACGTCACAGACGCTAGATAGACTACCAGCAGTCATCAAAGATAACCTTCAGTTCTGCCAATTGACGTCAATTGATTGATAACTCCGGTGCAAGTAAACAAAAAGATACATTAGAGTGATCAATTACCGTAACCCGTAACCTTAGACCTGTGCGCAAGCGCAAATTGATGTGGATCTGTTCGAAGTAAGGATATTATAATGTACTCTCTCATTATTTTCTTGTCTGCTAGATGGTGTATGTCAAAATGTCGTACGGTTAATAGTTTCTCTGTTAGTTTGATATTGGATGAACTTTGATTTCTGTGGGTTTTTTGTTTTTTACTTACAAATGTGTAAGTTAATTAGTTAACTTTAGAAACCACATTTGGTTATTTTTTTTTTCCTTTTCATCTGTCTAGCTTTTCCCAACTGTGTTGGGGTCGGCTTCCAGCCTAACTGGATGCAGCTGAATACCAGTATTTTACATGAAGCAACTGCCCATCTGAATTCCACAATCCAGTTACTGGGTAAGACGATACTCCTTGGTAAGACTTTCGGGCTTCTGACGACCCGTAACGACTGTCAAAGATCTACAAATGACAGCCGGGACCAACAGCCTTTTCGAGGCACGGAGGGGTCTTGATAAGTAATGGATGGTCCTGCAATACATAACAAATACACTGTTTTGGGCCACCAAGATACAGGCTGTGCCTAGTTTGGGGCCCACGGCTATTTCTTATGTTATATAACTTGTGTATGTGTGTAAATAAATAAATAAAAAATGTAAAGATGGTCACCCATCCACGGACCAACCGCGGCAAGCGTAGCTTAACCTGATTGATCGACCCGTGAAGCTGTTATTACTTAGCCAGCCAAAGTCCTCGAATATTACCTAGAAATTATGACATTTGAGCTTAAAACGTGACGCAATGTTTTCTAACAATACAAGTATAACTAAGTATGTTGTAAAATAGTTTGTATAGATATTCTATCTCGCTATAAAGCCCGCATAACACGTTAGCTTAGTCATAATACCAAGAAAATGGCATTCTAGCATCATTTATGTAATCCCCACGTGTTTTTGTGCTCAAAAATATGTAAACAGTAGGTGTCGTACGTTGGGCTGTGGCCGGATGGGGCACATACCGGTGTTAGCGCAGAATTGTCTTTACAGGTTGGGTAAATAAATACTTTAGTAGGTTTTGTTGTAATTGAGGAGGTGTGAAAATTAATTTGTATTAAGAAAGGTCTGTAATTTGGGGTTTTTCTGTTACATAGTGATTTTGGAGTGAAATAAGTCGTTTTTGAAACAACATCAGTAACTTGTACACACGACTACATATCAAGCTATACATTTCCAGTATAAGCTGATCTCGCATTGTTTAGGATTTCCGTACAAGGAGAGGTCAACTTATACTGGAATTGTATCGCTTGATATGTAGCCGTGTGTAAACCAAAAACATTAACTTTAACTTTAGCTACCCGTTAATTGTTCACTTCTGTAATATTAATCTCCTTTAAGTTTGTTATAAGTTAGGTACGGAAAATATCTGCCCAGGAAATTGTAACGCACATCTTTTCTCATAACTCTTTAAGCTATTAGGTTAAACAACTGCATGAATCAGATGCTCAAATACGTTGTAAAAGCGAGCCCCGTCAGGACACACTGGTCAAGGATTTATGATATGGCTGTCTTGGTCAGAGTTTGCTTTAGAATAGGATATCAACTGCGTAGCTTAGAATCTTTAGCTTAACGCATGGACGCAGATATTAGGTCTTTACCTATGAAATTGCCGTTCTGCAGTACTGGCCATTTCAAATCAAAATAATTTTTGTTTGGCTAAGAATTCTAATTTCAAATTAATTTTATTTTAAAAACATGGATTTTTTTTTCCAAAAGTAGTCATTTGTTTATTGATTAGTGTTACATTTTCATCGCATTTCAATCTTTTTCGTCATCATGGATACGTTAAAAATTCGAGTAATTATGGAATATGAGTACCGTCGTGGCAGCAACGCGGCACAAGCGGCACGCAACATCAACGACGTTTACGGAGCTAACACTACAAACCAACGCACCACTTGTTATTGGTTTGCTCGCTTCCGTTCTGGAAATTTCGACCTGAAAAATGAACCTCGCGGTCGTCCGAAGACTTTGGTCGACAATGACGAATTAAAGGCGATTGTGGAAGCTGATGATACACAATCTACGGCTGAATTAGCAGCAGCTTTCGACGTTAGCGTCAAAACAATATTGGTCCATTTGCGTCAAATTGGCAAGGTAAAAAAGCTTGACAAATGGGTGCCCCACGAACTCAATGATCGCCAGCGCGAAGTACGCGTCGAGACGTGCCTTGCACTGCTCAACAGACACACAAATAAAGGAATTTTGAACCGCATTGTTACCTGCGATGAAAAATGGATTCTGTTTGATAACCGCAAGCGCTCAGCAAGTTGGTTGGATCCTGGTTCAGCACCTAAACAATGCCCTAAACGAAAACTTACCCCTAGAAAAGTGATGGTCACTGTTTGGTGGTCTAGCGCCGGTGTGATTCATCACAGCTTCTTACCAAACGGGGTGAGCATTACTTCAGATGTGTACTGTGAAGAACTGAACACAATGATGGAGAAGCTGGCACATCTCCAACCAACATTGGTCAATCGCTCGTCTCCGTTGCTCCTGCATGACAACGCGCGACCTCATACTGCACAGCAGACGGTCTCCAAGTTGCAAGAACTGGGGTTGGAAGCTCTCCGTCATCCGCCCTACTCACCAGACCTTGCGCCTACAGACTACTACTTTTTCCAGAATTTGGATAACTTCTTGGCGGGAAAAAAATTCAATACCCGAGAGGCAGTACAAAATGCCTTTGAAGAATTTGTTGCCTCCCGTCCAGCTGATTTCTTTAAGAAGGGCATCAATAAACTGCCACTGCGTTGGCAAAGATGCATTGATTGCATGGGTGATTACTTCGATTAATACAAATAAAAAATGCATGAAAAAAATTCGTTTAAATTTTTTCATACAAAACGGCAATTTCATAGGTAAAGACCTATTATATGCCAATAGCCTTGAGTGGTTAGCTTGCGTGTTCTGTGTCGAGCTCACGCAACGCGTCGTACGTCCAGCCAGTAATAAGACTCGCCCATCAAGGAGCGCTGTCCCAAATTAGACGCATTATTAATGTATCATAAATAAAATAAAAGTTATTTTAATAAAACACGTATACTAAAAGATAAATAATCAAATTATCTTAAAAATGGTAAAGGTTTCATAAAAATACGCTTAATAGTTTTTGCATGATTATCATTTTTTTGAGGAGCTCGTGGCTAAGTAAAAACAGCCGCACGGGTCGATCCATCAGGTTCAGCTACGCTTGCTGGGGTTGGTCAGTGGATAGGTGACCATCTTTACATACCGAGACTCCTCCGTGCCTCGGAAAGCACGTTAAGCCGTTGGTCCCGGCTATCATTCGTGGATCTTTGACAGTCGTTACGGGTTGTCAGAAGCCCGAAAGTCTGACAACCAGTCTTACCAAGGGGTATCGTATTACCCAGTTAATGTGTTGTGGAGGTCAGATAGGCAGTCGCTCCATGTAAAATAATGGTATTCAGCTGTATCCGGTTAGACTGGAAGCCGACCCCAACATAGTTGGGAAAAGGCTAGGCAGATTGAATATAAACATAATCTAAAATATTCTCAGATTAAGTTATTAAGAAAATGCTCTAAATTAACATATTTTTTCCAAGTCAAGTCAATTAACACTACTAGTTTAGACAAGATCTTCAGTTTAAAATCATTAAAAGTCAGTAATCGTCGCCTTAATACTTACTGGAAAGTTTATTAGAATAACAGGCATCTTTTGGGACATACTAGTTCCATCGTGGACCATCGCTTTCCACTACGTGGCATCGAGATATAAGAGCAGGCCCATTTACTACCTAAATTAAAAAAATACACCATAGGTAAATCTGGATTAAGGGAAGAAAACAGTAAATACGATGAAATTGATGTTGGCACAGAGATTAATGGCGGTGTGGACCTCCCAAACGGCGGTTTTTATCTTCAACAGTGGCCAAATACCTTAGTAACATGTTAACCACGAAATTGTAATACACATTGCGTGCAAACACATTGAACTGATCGGATATTGCGTTCCGATGCGTGAGTCAATCTTTCGATAGGCGCTCCAATTCTGCGTAGCGAGTTGTTCCGCGAATAGACGCATGCGCAGGTTTTCGCGTCTATTTTAATTTTGGTATAAAACATGAGTTTTCTTTTTGATATTGTTGGTAAGAATCAAGGTTAACTTGGTTTCTGATAGTTGGGGATCAAGTTTAGTTAGGTATTAAATAAATCTAAAGATACTAATAAAATACAAAGTAAACAGAAGATGCTGAAGGAGGTGATGTTTTATGCAGTAAAACATAGCATAGCATAAGTAGACTACAAAACGTCTACTTCTGGGACACGGTCCTCCTCTCTGTGAGAGCCCGTAATCCACCACGAGGGCCCAGTACGGGTTGGTAGATATAAGATGTTTATTTAAAAAATTTAAAAGAAAGTAAAAAATATGTAGCTATAACCGAGAGCCTCTTTTATGACCTCATAAACGATCGACACATCGTAAATCGGTATCGACACTTGATGCCCCATTTCATACTCTTAAGATAACAAAGACATAAGCAGTAAAGATGCGCATATTGTACGTTTTACGAGAGTTTTATCATAGCAGATAGCTGAACAGGCCATCAAAGTCACTTAGCTGGAGATAGGAGACGTCTAGTCAAGTTGCAAATCGTCTTGGAGCTTTGAACCGATAATGCAAGTGGACTATTGCTTTTAGAGATTGGATTCGTGGTTATATGCCGGTTTCTTCGTATAAATTTAGTTATTTTATTCAAGTTTCTTGCTCTTTTTGACGTAGGTATAGTGCTACTTTACTAAAAGTTTCCGTCAAATACATTTTTTATAAATTTATCATCTGTAGTCTCTTTTCACAATAAAACTTGCGTTTCGAAAGTTACAACCAACATTATTAACTTATTATTAATAATTCAATTCATTTAATTTATTATGTAATTCAATCCAAAATCCATGTTAATGGCTGACAACATGCGAGTGACATATAAAAATTCACCGACTTATCTCGAGTATTAGTACAGAAGCCTCGCCACTATGGGGACGTGCAAGCATGTGCACACAATTAAAACAAAACATTTTACTACCAGACAACACACACTCCAAGCAAAAACAACCTCTACTGCCCGAATAATAGAAAGAACCTAACATTTTCCCAACAGAAAATTAAAGTTTGTCCCATCGTGTACATGCTTAAGTCTAGTATGGACGCGTTTGCGCAAGGAAGATGTGACTAGCACTAGCTATACACAAAGAGTTTAGCAATATGAATAAAATCGTGCTTACTAATTAGCAAATAAGCTTTCGTATAGAATTTTAATTGGGACGTCGCCTACTACGTAACCTAGAAATTGTCTGTGATAATTGTTCTCGTTATAGGTGATCAATAAAGTAACGGATTAATCTTTGTTGTAAGCTTGATCCACGATTGTGTTTCGTGCTTGGTAAAAGGCCTTAATGAGAGCTAAGTGATGAAATCTACTTAATCGTAGGTACAACCTACTAAGAAAGAGAGCAATGCTAAGAGCGGAGTATATTATTAGATATGAAGAATAACATTTATATTCAAAATCTGGTAGAATTATTTAATGCAAAATTAGGGAAGCATTTTCAAAACCTAAACCAGTTTTAGCTACAATTCAGTACGACATTCTGGAGATTTCCTTCTGCACTCACAGTATTTTTGCAAACACTCCAGGTATATAATATCCGTCGTATCGTGCGATTACAGAATTAGATTTGGTCTATAAGACATCAGTCCTTCGCAGAAGCATAAAATTTCTCGTGTCGCTTCCTAGAACCTACTCACGCCACTAATTTTGTAACAAGGAATGCGGTTGCGTGTGGCTAAGGAAAAATGTATCACTCTTTTGGAAATTAATGTTCTGGGTGAATAACACTCATGTAGAATTATGTATATTTTTGCATGTTATGAATCAATTAATTTTGTTTAAAATACATTGAGGTCTTACTACGAATATGTACCGGATATATCTGAATAATATCTATCGTCCCACATACAAGGCGGTTTTCTGATTCTTGTACTGCTATATTTTTTAAATCATCATCCAAATCATCCTCTACCATTCCGCTGCTGTGCAGAGGCACCTCCTCTTAAGCATGCCGTCCTCCACTTTTTTTGTTTCCTTCCTCCAAATTAATAATCTTGTTCATTAGGTGGAACAAGATTATTAATTTGAAGAGCGATAATATTAGGTAGTCAAAAATGTTTCCAGGAAGGATTCAGCCAGATTTGGCGTGTTCCTCGAACTGTGCGCGTGCGCCACTGGTCGTGTGCCAGTACCTACGCTATCCGATTACAAAAGTCCTTATACTTGAAGTGATTTGCAAGCAGGTGCTTACAACAATTCAATAGAACATTATGTTTATTATTTTTTTCTAGTCCTAATCTCGTTCTAAGATGTTTGTTTCACTAATCACATCTTTGCAGTCATTGCTTGATGATATTTTAATCCTTTTAGTAAAAAAGCTATATTAACGCTGCTTAAAAGTTTTATTGCAAGAAAATGCATTTCTAAAAGCCAGCCGCACATAAAAAGCTTCATCAAGATTTCTCAAAGTGAATACTAAAACACGTTTCCATATTAGAAGCTAAAGCATTCCTGTCTATTACAGCATTCCGGCTTAAACCGTAACAGGCCTATTGTTTCCATATCTCCACTTCAGTAATTCGATCATCCAGCGTCACTTTCGGTACCACCATGATGTCACCTTTGTTTAGTGTTACGCTAACAATAGAGTCCATATTTACTTTTTATCTTTGTCATTGTGCTCATTGTAATATATTTTTCTTTTAACCTATAACAGTATCATTAACTGTTGTCCGTTATCTTTTTTAGATGGAATGCCTTCGGTATGTTAATACAACATTGTTTAATTTAATCTTGGTGTAGAATGATGTGTAGATGGATGATATGAATTCCATTCTTTAGAATTTACTTAGTTGATTGTCATCGAAAACTTAGCTGTTTCCCACACTGATCGTATTCCATTTACATTTGACATCTGGATTCCTTAATCCTAATAATCAGTATCTGAGTCTAGGATTGCTTATAAACTTCGTTTTCTTCACAATTTTTACCAACAAAATCTACATTACGAGTGAGTAGCAAAGCAACTTACTATTCAAAGCCCTTCTAACTAATTGCCTAATTGAATAAAGATTTAGAGCCGAGCACAGCGTGAAGATTTGTCTAATTAATACAATTACATTCTCAAATGCAAGTCCACGGATCTTTGTTCCCTATATTTACAAACTTTGCCATTCAACGAAGACTTCTCCTGGCTTCATTGTCAGCAGGCAACTGCAAATTCTGTTTAGCATTGCATTTATTCAAATGCTGAGCGGTAACATACGCTAATACATATTTAATTGAGCACGCCTTGTACATTTTATATGCGCCGTAACAACTGGTTATGCCTCACAATTTTGAAATCGAATTTTCGAAAAAGGTCTTATCCCATTTTGGTGTCTTGCGAGAGCCGCGCAGTTTTTGGGGAAAAAGTTGTTTAGAGTAGGGATGCATCGATACGCCTTTTTTCCGATAAGATACCGATACTTTTAATCGTATAAAAATATCGGCGATAGCGATAGCAATGCCCCATACGAATTTTTAAAATTAATGTAAAGAATTACAGACTGACATTATTTAGTTATTAAAATTAATAGTGTTATTAATTAAAATTAATAACAATTAGATTTTTGTTTAAAAAACAAAGTGTTCTCAAGTTTTGCGGAGATAGGCAAGTTCGCAAGTCTGTTTGAATGAGACCTGCGGTGGAAAATAGACTCTCCTAGAACTTATTTGGAAACTAAAGTACTTTATTTCTGCGCCATTTTTTTTCAAGTTTGTGTATAAGACGTCAATGTTCGTGGCTCGTTTGCAACGAAATAGACGAAACAGCACGCGTGTTTACATTACTTTTTTGAAGCGCGAAATTTAAAAGTTCCGTCAATAAAAATATCGCCAATGCTTGTCGAAACCCTAAGTATCGCCGATATATTGGCCTCGGTATTGGTATCGGATGCACCCCTAGTTTAGAGTACAACAATTTTTATTATAGTAAGTACAAGTAGTACCTATGTGTTGGAAACTTGGAAATATCGTCAGGAATTGCACTCATTTTGATTTTTCGGTATGAAAATAATAAGATTGTATCAGTAACAATGGCTGCAGTTGAGGGAAAATGTTGATGTTCAATGTTAAATCCCCCGGCATCTAACTAATACACCTCAACAGTTTTTATAAGGAACCCTAAAAAGGGATACGTATAATTTGTATTATTTTGATTGTGATGGTAGAAAATTGATGGTTGCTGCGAACGCTTATTATTTTTGACCCGGGTCGTTCCTGGAATCAAGGTCGACATGAACCATAGCCCCAGGCACCACAGATGAGGGGGAGGGGCACAGCTTCCAGATCTTTTTTTTACCATAGACAAGGTTGTTTTGAAGTTTCGGATTTTGGGAATACGGGTTTATGGTAGCTTTGTTTAATGAACTATAATGATATGGTTTGGAGTTGAAGGCATGTTTGGGTACAGGCTGATGTTGATGGCAGTGTACCAAAACCTGTTTTTCTATGAAATTGCTGTGAGTGATTTTAACAGTTGAAAAAACCGACCCGCCGACGTGATGCCCGTTTTTCAAGGCGTTCCACTTAAATCCAAAACTTGCATAGTTCTTGAGCCTGCCTCAACGTTTTGGTTATAAACATACATTACATAAAAGATGTCCGCTTTGCATTCTGTTTAAGGCTCTTTCCTGTGTGAGGCACCTCTGTCCACATTCTCGGAAACGCCCGATTACGGTCATTATCATTACATACTGACAAATGTCAACATACGTGGTTAATCTTGAAAGCAAGGCCCTAAAAACAATGTCAGTGTCCTATTTTTAGCCTAAAAATTGTCAGTATTTGCTGAAAACTGCCACTTCTTACGTCAATTCATACTTTATCTGTCAAAATCTTACGGTCAATTTAGTTCAACTCGCTGACACGCTCGCAAGGGTAGCGCCAGTGTAAATTCGAATTAAGAACCGAGTTTTTAGAATGCCAATCAAGAAACTCACAGCAGATTCAGATTCGAAGTTTAGAATGAGGTCTTACAGAATCACACGGCAGGATTTTGGACTTATAATCCATTGGCCTTTCTAAAAGTTGTACATATATTACATATTAGACATGTTTTGTGAATTTCATTAGCGTATTTCCATGGAATTGATGAAGATGCATCATAACCAGACGGCACGTCCTACACATTAGATTCTCAAAAGGAATGATTCTAGATCATAAATGGCTCATATACTGAGTATGAGCAACAACATAAAAAGATAAATGTTATGAAAACAAAATTCTACTTAACTGCGTAGTCACAGAAATATAAAATAACAGGAAACACTGACATTCCATAGGTACTCATCTTTGTCCAATGAGACAGAGTGGCAGTATACATGAACTTTGATAAATTCTCTATTAATAACTTTCCTATTACAAGTCGACATGCATATGTTTGTTGTATTAGCAATTCAATTATACTTAAAAGCTTTTTCCTACATTTCTTTAGGAAATTGTAACTGTCACGTCTGTGATACTTACTCAAAGAGGTTTGTTTTGCTCTGTGTGCTTCCCACAATCTTTCTATCTATCTTTGATTGAATATCTTTTGGGTCCGGATTTTATGGTTCCGGGAAATTAATCAAGACTCGCAAACAAAAAAGCAATCATGATGGCGCAAGCAAAATTCCTATATGACTGATGATGGACAATAAACCTTGCAGTGCTGCTGTTCAAAACCAAAATCGTAAAAGAAGTAAGAAGTAAAAATTGTAGGAAGATGTATAGAGAGTAAATAGTTACAATGTGGTTTTAACAGTCTCTTTATGCCCAGGGCTGGATCTAAGAAAAATGTAATATATCCAATATAGACCCTAGGGGACATATCGAAAATATTTCTTATCTTATTCAAAAATTTATTCATGCTTTCATATAGCAAAACTGTAATCAAATATACTTTTCTCTACGTAGACTTTTTCTCTAACTTTAAGGAGGCACTAGTCGGCGGCTCGAACTCGTTGGTGGTGTCTAATATGCATGCTATTTAGTTACTTTATTTATTTATTTATTTACTAGCTGTCGCCCGCGACTTGTTCGCTTTTTCGCCTACGACCTTTTCAAGGTCCCAAGCTACACGATTGGTTCAGGATAGTAAAACAAAATATGGCGCTCTGAAATAATAAAAAAAACATTTAAAAGTTAATTATCTTTTGGTTCTGTTGATCGATTTTGATGAAATAAATGCTAAATGTTAATCACAATAAAGCTTCTTATCTTTCACTAATTCGATTTTGAATCCAATGAGTGGCTTTTACGTGAAGTGCGCACAAATAAACAAACAAACCGACAAACAGACAAAAATTTTAAAAAATATATATTTCTCGCGTCTTCCAGTACTCGTACTTTTTTTTTTTGCAAAAATCTTTAATGTATAGAGTTACAGACACAGCAGGTTTACGATTTTATTATAATTATGTATACTGGATGACTTTTTACCTTCTCGAAAAAAATAGGGTATATTCGGTGAACGGAGTAGAAGCCTATGGCATATCTAGTTTTTTTTTTTTAATTAAAAAAATCAAAATTCAAATCATAATGCAGGTTGCATATGATTTGAATTTCGATATTTTTAAAGGATTTATTATTTTTCTTCAATATTTATGTTTTTATTTTTCTAAAATGAAAAGTTTACAACGAATTTGTAGTATTTATTGATACTTAGATGTTTTTTTCTGGCTCGGCTATTAAAAAAAAATAATAATAGTTATGCCATACGCTTCTACTCCGTTCACCGAATATACCCTATTTTTTTCGAGACGGTAAAAAAAGTCATCCAGTATATTTAGTATTTATTTATTTAATTTTTATGTATTTAGTGAAATAGACCATGTTTTATAAAGAAAACATGGTCCATGTTGTATAAAATTTCATGGACATACCTTTGGGCGTATAGATACTGGACGTATTTATCCATACTAATATTATAAATTCGAAAGTAACTCTGTTTGTCTGTCTGTTCCTTTTCACGGCTAAACCACTGACGACAGATGGCATCCTGGGGAAGGACATAGGCTATTTTTGTCTCAAAAATAATCCTACAAGGGGTGATATAGGGGATGAAAGTTTGTATGGGAAACGCAGCATTTCTTAAGTTAGGGGTATGAAAATTCAAATTTATACTTTTGGTGGGAAATAAAGAATTCTGTAGGTCAGTATTTTTGAAAAATCATCCCCTAATGGGGTAAAATAGGGGATGAAATAAAATTCACAAAAAATATTAAATTTTTTGTTAGAGGTACACAAAATTTTTTGAGAAATATAAGGGATTGGAATTGTAGTTCTTTTAATCGCAGCAGTACGTTCCCGTGGGATATTTTCCGACATCCACGCGGGCGAAACCGCGGGCAAAAGCTAGTTCAAAATAAAGTTATTTGAATTCTTGAATAAATTATCTATCCCTGTACGGGTAACAATTTTGCTATTTTCTTACGCCCAAAGATGCGTTAAAATTAGTGTTGAAGTTTGGAAGCTTCGATGCTTATAACTTCCAAACCAATATTTTTAGTGGGATTATGCCTCCATACAGAGCTAGATAATGACGAGACAAATTGAAATCATTTTTAGTTTTGAGCGTATACCATCAAACAGACGTGTAATCACTATACTAAGTTTGTATGGAAGAATGAGCGACTAGCGTGTCCATAACGTCAATACACCGACAAAACCATCACCCAACTCCATGCCTGCATGACCGAGATGGGCAGCGATTAAACTGAAGTGTGCACGGCAGCAGCCAAGACTCATCATTACACTAAATTTAAAACGAAACAAACCGACCATAAATAATAGTTATGAACTTATGATACAGCTACCAGGTTACGCTGCAAGCAAAAAGTATGAGAGGTACGATGGAGGGCCGTGTGCGAGGAACACGGGGCGATGCGGCAGGCACTTTATTTTATCAGGCAAACGAAGGAATGAAATGTTTCTTGGACTTGTGATTTGTTAAAAGGACTTCGATGAAGATGGAGTAATGCAATTTAAAACCTCTACTAAAGTTGAGGATGAAAATACGAAAAAAATAATCTGTGAGGTGCTCAAGAGAGCACCAGTGAGGGTGGTGGGAGAGAAGGGATGGATCAAAAGATTTTAAAATGATGAGTCAGGGAAAAATAGAAATCAGAGGTGAATTTTACAGTCATGATTGTGGTCATCAAAGACGACGATAACTAAGGACATGAAAAAAAAAATGGTAAATATAAATTATTTATTGGATAACATTTCGCAAAACAATTAATTATAAAGCCTCCGCTGAACTTTCGTTACCTTTTAGTAAGTTCTTTATGTCACAATCAGTAACATAAACAATTTAGTCGTCGCGTGCAAGTAAATCACAAAAAAAATCCTTTGTTTTAAAACCAGAACTTTCGCATTACCTCAGATTTCGAACGCAACACCAGCAGATACACATCTTCGCCCGACAGTTTTTTAGTACCTCTACAATGTTGCCCGTGATAAACGACACAGTCGATAATTTATCAGAAGTATTGCTTTCAACCGAGGAATCCCAATCCGCATTCGGTTTTGAGTCTCGAAATATTTTAATTGAAAAAACAGTTATGTTCGAGGTGTCAGGTAACCATATATGGAACTTTTGCTTTTTGATGTAATTAAAATTTTGTTCCCAACATTTTTGTAGACAAGTTTGTCTACATTGCAGTAGTTGTGCGTGTCTGAGGTCATGATTGGATATGTCGTTCCTAAGATGAATTTCACCGCATCTTTATAATTAATATTTTCCTGGTCATAAGTTATGCCATGTCTCTCTCGTTGGTCGTAACTAAAACCCATCGAATGGCGAATATTCACCTAACTTGACATTTGATAAAGTTTGCCCATCTTGTAAAGAAAACAAGCAGCAAAACAACATAATACATTAATATGACACAGGATACTTAATTTACTGAGGGGTAATCAGGGTCCCATGTCGTAATCATTCGAACATGCGATCAACCGGTTATAGGACTCACTTCATTGGTCCTAATTGCACTTTGCAGAGTCTATTCCTAGCACAGGCAATTTTAGAGGTTTAAAAAGAAAATTAGCATCGCAACAAGCAATTATGTAGCCTTTTTATGAAACAAGGTACTAACAGATCCTAACAAATGAGGCTATATTTTGAAGACACGTAATGCCGGTGGTTGAAGACAATAACCAAGATAATTGCAAGGCTTTTGAACATAAAAAAAAATAAAATGTTTTGATCAAATCTTGATCAACTAAACAGTGGAAAATCCTCAGAAAATCCCCGTCTGTCGTAAGACATTTACTGAAATTCCAATGATTGGAAATACAACAAATTCTAGTTAATCCAGTTTTACTTTTATTTATGAGCAGCCAAATGGGTATTCCTTGTCGACATTGAAAACTTTATTACAGTTTCTTCAACTAGAATGCCGTCTGATTCATTTTGGATTCTCCTATTATTATTATACCGCAAGTACCTATTGATTTACTGGTTATAATATAATATAATATAATGAAACGTTTGGTCGCTAGATAATGTCGCCTTTCTTGTGGGATGGTACCTACCTACAACGCGGTAAATGCCAACTACTTGCCTATACATTTGATTAAGCATCCACTTCCTTGTATGAAGGACATATTAGCTGTAATCATCGCCTTGTTTGACTTTACTTGATTTTGATCCTGTAAAACTAATAGAAATTGCATCCTTAAATTAATTATTGGGTACTAATATTCAATTACTTTTATATTGGACTGTATCAGTAAAACAACAGGTGTTGTTTCTACCATGTTTGTGGCAAATGATAAGAAATTAATTGTAGCATTAGAAGCAGTACCTAGAGAAAACGAATTTTGCCCGAAATGAGGCCTAGCTAGATCGATTTTTCGCCCCCGTAAACCCCTATATTGCAACTTTCATCGAAATCGTTAGAACCGTTTTTGAAAACGTGATCACAAATATACAAATATTGCTGATCTAACAGTATACGATGTTTGCAATGTGTGTATGATCTGCAATGACGTTCGTCAGTTTTATTCTACGTCAAGCTTCAGTCAAACAATACAAACAAGAATGATGATGACTAAATGTTGGTGCACCATTGTTTTTAGTTATAATTACTCACGTCGTAATCCTATTCATTAATCTCACTCAATGGCACTATTTCTGCAACGACAGTAATTAGCTTTATAGGCTGAAATTTGTTAGCTGGCTTAGATAGAGCTGAGATGTTATTGAAATAATCCGTGGTATTATTTTCTCTAGCTATATCATATCATAGAACAAAGTTAAGAAGAAAAATGTTATCGTATTATTCTTGAGTAAGCATTGTCAATGTAATCACATACTTTGAACAATATCTACAGTGTAATAATTTTATATTATAGTTTCCGTACACAATGCTACCTCGTCTATTGTCCCATTCATAACCATCCCAGGTCGCAAGTCCGACATCTTTGTGCATCATCAAACAATTTCTCCCATTGACTCATGCCACACAGTTAAAAAACGTAAATCTAAACCTACATCAATTGAAAACGCTTAGAACAAAGAATTTTTCTCTCCTACATTACTATTATCGTAGCACATTACGATACGCGATAAGCCATTTTTAGACCACGTCAATCCTCATAAAATATGCTTACGCAATCAGTAGGTATTAGGTAATAAAGTAACACATGCGTGGAAAGCTCGTACGGTTCGCGTAAAATGTGTGACGTCATGACCCGTCGTGGTTTGACTGGATTTTGGACGAATTTTTTGGTGATTTGTGGAAATCTAACGCAGCTTTTGACTCTATGGCGCGTGCTTAGCATTGACATGTGTATGCAAAACTAACAAATTGCAAAAAAAAACGTGGCAGAAAGTAACTTAAGGATGATCTCAGTTTAGTCAATTACACTACTAGAATTCACCACTTAAATCAAAACATCACATAAAATTTAGATTTATTATCTAAAACCATATCTGCAGGCTACAAAAATCCTGTTATTTTTATTATATAACCAAGCATCCGGCAACCAGCGGCCAAACTATCCATCCAACAAAATTTCATACCATTTGAATTCACTCATTTAAATCAGATATTACAGTAATTAGTAATAAATTGAATAATTTTCTCCTTGTGCCTCTTAAATCGATTCATTCTAACGAGATGTTAGATAAGTTAGTTGGTTGTATCGCTGTATGTAGGTAGGTACCTACGTAATACTTAAATGAATATTCAAAATGTTCGTAGGGATGGGCATTTAAATAAGACCTTCATTGTTGACGTTATATTACAATATTTATCTCATTAAAGTTGTAATGTGAAAGACAAAAAGAGGTAAAAGATCATGCTGCTTCTATTTATGTTGAAAAAATAAATACCAATGATATTAATAATGTCTCAATAAAATATATGACAAACTGAATGTGATTCAATTAGTATTTAATATCCAACGATAATGATAGCAAACTTGAGCGCAAACGGACTTGTATGAAGCCGATCTATATCCCGAGTTGCTCTAAAAAGTCGATCTGTATGCGGTCCCGCGATGTAGGTATCGCCCATCCCTAATTGGCAGTAATAACCATGACACAGAAATTGATGTACCTGCTAATTGGATACAGCCGATCTTGGTCTTGTCCATCGGAAATCGTAAAGAAGAGCGCTGTCGTAAAGTTGTCAGGTTGACAGGCTGGTCGGTGGTACACATATGTCTGCTGCAGCATCATGCATAAACTATCATGGGCGCTATTCCTTACCATGGGCCAAGGATTAGCATTTGAGATTGAAGAAGCATGTGGACATGTAATCCTGCCTTTAGTTATAACTATTGCCGTAAAAGACTAAAATAAGCCAACATTGAAATTAATAATCTAGAAATAAACGTCAGCACAGGCAAAACGATGGCCAGATACTAGCTGACCATAAAACAGGTCAACACGTAATTACAGTGGATGTACAATATCGCATAATATTATAATAAAAGGCCGCTGAGTTAGAAACGGGTCGTTTGTTAATGTAATGCAACGTTGGGCTACCGTTCGACTGGCTACCGCCCAGATAATATATTGATTCTAGATGCTGGCTTGATTATGATATATCTGCCGCTCGTATTACACGCCGCCTCGTCCTATACAGCCTTCGGGCTGTAAATTTACGAGGATGCGTGGGTTATTACGCCAATTTCATGGTCCATGGCCGGAGAAAATTTTAGTTAATAAATTGCACAGGTCATCCGATAGCTACTAAATTGTACAATATATCATTCACAGATATCATGTAGAAAGTTTAAAAGCATTATTTCAATACGTCCCATAATAAATGGACGTTCTCTGTAGCAGTTGGAAACGATACATCTAGATAATATGCAAAGTGATTCTTCCATATTTCATCGTAAACACACCAGTGCAGTGCACGGGAATTGATTAAATCCATTAAAATACCTTCGATATAAATCGTCTAGGTCTACGCATTTGTCATAAAAGAATCCAATGACATGTATTTTAATCTCCACGCAAGCGTAACTTCGCTTCAATGTAGGCAGATTTGAATATTTGATTATAATCTATGCTATGAAAATATTTAACCTGAATTTTTGAAATCTTTAGTGTAGTAGACTAATTTATATTTAGTTAGTTTCAAGTGTCATAATTGAGATTAGACTCTTTTATTTTCATCTCTTATACGTTTTACCGAGTACATATTCTTCATCATGAGTGTGCTACGAGAGTTTCCTGGCTTACTAATTATGTGAGTGTTCTAAAATCTTCATAACTCCAATTCTTGTTACTTCACTGTCAA
Organism: Cosmia pyralina; assembly: GCA_946251885.1. Lineage (NCBI taxonomy): Eukaryota > Metazoa > Arthropoda > Insecta > Lepidoptera > Noctuidae > Cosmia > Cosmia pyralina. Next base: position 12,987,319 of record OX276342.1, on the reverse strand, counting down.
CCATATCATCTTTTTACATCGAGCTGACGGTCTCACAAAAGACCAACGAACAAATCCCCCTTCATATTCAGATACCATTTCGAATCCTTTGCAGCCATTAAAACACGTGCATCATACAGTCATACCCTTGGAATGTTCAGAATGGGGATCAGTTGTACAATAAAAAACTCGAAAGTACTATACGATGCCAGAGCATACAGCGGTAACATTTTTCTTTGGTATTTTTATTGTAACGTTTTAGTCTTCAAAGGTTTATTACGTCAAATTCAGATTTCATGTTTGTTGTCTTTCTGAAGTAGCTCTACTATTGCTATCTTTTTGTTTATCTCTTTCCGCGCCCTTTTTAAATCCTCCCATAATTTATTGTTATATTTTCTGATTTGTTACAGTATCCAAGCTATAATTTTCAGAAAAAAATGTTTTAAAATAGATACCTACCTACTTAGCGTAACCTTTTCAACGTCGACAAGCATTTAAAACTCTATTTTAAAGGTTGTTTTTTCCCAATTATGCCAATTTCCAACACTATAACTTGTTAAACTTATTTTAACTTTCCCCCATATTTTTTCCTGCAAACTTAAGTGTCTTGTACAATCAAATATAAAAGCCTTTTGTTTAAAATCCACAGTTTTATCGTTGGCTCGTATAAAACATGTAACGGCCATAACATTAACGAGTAAAGCCATCGTTATCATGAGAATGTTGGAATTTTAAGAAGTACCTTTCGATACAGTCGCGTGGACCAAGATGTTTCACCCGGTAGCGTTTTAAAATTCACCTTGTAATCGTGAATGAATATTTTCGGGCCCAAAGTTGTGGTAATGGCTTACAAGAGAAATGTGATCGATGCATTCGAGATAAATGAAATATGGGAATCGTATGTTTTATTTTACGAGCTGATTGGACGCTTACGATCGATGTCAAAATTAACCAGAATTTTGGTTTTTAATTAAGCTGTTTGGTTAGTCCTTGTATGAAAATGAGGATAGTATAATAGATGGTGAAACGTTATTTTGCTCAGTACACCAGAATGTTAGCTGCGCGTTTTAAAATTCCATTGGCACTTAAGCTTGGTATTAAAATCCGATTGTCATAAAAAGACTCGTATAAATCTATAAAAATGTTGACAGCACCCAGGTCGTTGGGGTCACGAGTATATCGCATTCCACTCGACAATACTTGTAACATACTGTATAATTATAAATTATCTTGGACGAGATCTACTCCGGAGTTTTATGGGAAAATTCCAACATAGTTGATATGTTACGTTTATTGACTGCTGACGTAACTTGGATTGAGGTTTAAAATGATCTCTAAGATATAATTACAGTGAGTACTGCTTATGGAGAAATATTTCAGCCATCTTTAAGGCGTTGGATTCCAACCGGCTGTCTGTGTTAGTAATTTCTTTTGCACAAACGTTTCCTTTCACCCCTCTGTTTGGGGAACAGTTTTTATTAAATCAATAGCTATGTTTCTATGGAAAATCAATGTAACAAGGTGTAAGTCCCCCCTTCCTTGTATAGTTCCACCTTTGAATTGAAATTCAAACTTATTACTACGAAAATGTTTTGTTACATGTTCTACTTCACGACCACACGTGTTAAATATTGCGTGTTTTTATTCGCATTCAAGGACCACGGCATGAGTAATACAAGATGGCATGTAAGAACAAAGTAAAATAACTTAAATGACATTGAATTCTCTACCTCCAATACTAAGGATGCATACAATTTCAAGAGGATTCTTACCGTCCAATTTACATGGGCCGGTATTTTTTAAATATTTTAAAAATAATTATTACGTACGTGCAGGCTACTGTAGATAAATTACGGGTTGTTCTTTTCCCAATAATTGTAGGTTTGGGGTATGAACAGAAATGTTGCGCTAATATTATACCTGTTTGGCGCATCTGGTTCGTCTCTTCGAAGATTTAAGAGTCGATCGGAATTTTCAGGGAGTGTTTTGTATTTTCTATCTTTATTTAATTCTTTGTAGATGTTGATATATATGAGGTAATAATTTCAGTATTAGGTAAATTTTTTGTCGACACCGACATTCTTGTTTCTATCATATAATTTAATTGTTTATTTGTGACACGGATGCCCCTCAAGTTGAAGGGGAAAATTTACAAGTCCGTGATAAGGCCTGTCGTACTTTATGGATCGGAATGCTGGACAGTGAAGAAGACGGATGAAAAAAAATTGCATGCAGCGGAGATGAGAATGTTGAGATGGATGTGTGGAGTGACAAGAATGGATAAAGTGAGAAATGAGTATATAAGAGGAAGTTTGAAAGTGGCGCCAGTGACAGAAAAGTTGAAAGGAAATCGTTTGTCTTGGTATGGGCATGTAATGAGGAGAGACAAAACGCATGTGACTAAAAGAGTGATGAATATAGATGTTGATGGATGGAGAGGCAGAGGAAGGCCAAAGAAAAGATGGATGGATTGTGTGAGGAATGATATGAAAGAGAAGGGAGTGAATGATAGCGTGACGGTTGACAGGGGAGAATGGAAGAAGAAAACGTGTTGCGCCGACCCCAAGTAATATGGGATAAGGGCAGGAAGATGATGATGATTTGTGACACGGATGAAAATTTCTAATGATGTACCTAAGTAATTCTAAGCTACCCCAAACTCAGCATTCAAGTCCCCCCAACCCCAGTCGTAAACTAAAGAATTCTCTTGATAAACATTCCATTCGTTTTATTTTAAACCAGTGACATTACCACACTCTTTTGACCCGATGCGTTCACTTCATTATAATTATAGACGCGTTCCTAACTTTTTAAAACATTTTTTTTCACCGTGCGCATAAGCCGGTGCAGTTAATGACACCATCTGTCAAAGCTGTACACCGTTAAAGGTCATGCCGGTCCATACGATTATTTTGATAATTCGTTGGTTAGCATAAGTAGAAATGAACATTTTCCTCTTTGAAAATATGAATAGTATTATTAGAATATATATTAGTAGAAATTGTTTTTTGTAGTATCTTTGTTGCTTTAGTAGTCATGCTAGAGTACGTATTTGTACAGCCCGAGGCCTTTGATGATCTGATCTCCTATTATAATACAAAGTGAAAGTATGTTTTTATCAATTCCTTATTGAACAAAATGTGAAATGGTAATTAATTATGTAATGTTACTATCTCTTCAAGTTCTGTAAGTAATTGCATTGCTTATTAAATGTAGATTACTAGAAATGGACTGGCGCCTTCGCATGCTTAGTATAATGGACATCTACTACTAAATTCACCGTAGCGTTACATTATGACTTTTTTAATATTGAGTTAGTAAAAACCACACGAGACGTCTAAAACTTTTAATAAATGAAATATAAAAATCAAAATCTTCTTGATACATACACTACCAAAAATACCTTTAAAAAATCCCAAAATTCCTAATAACATTACACAGTCAACATCATAACTTATTGATAGCAACTTACATGGTATAGTCATAAACAAAAAAATTTAAGAGCTGGTAGTTTACACAAAGGATCATTTAATATTATCTAATCTTGGCGTAATTCAGTAGTCGAAACACATTGTCCTTTTAAATCTCTGTCATAAAAAATAAAACAAGTTTGACGCGGTATGTAGAGCTGAGCCCTCCGGTGATGTAAATGAACCAGTAGTAGAAACTATGGAACTTGTGCTATTAAATATCGAGATTTTAGAGCCCTTGAGTGGTTAAACCAATGAATTTTATAGATGGCTGCATAGATTAACGATTCCCAATAACTTTGAAATGAGAATCTAGCGGCATCATGTAGAAATCCTAATATACTGTGTCCATGAACATAATAGACATGACTATGATAGGAACTTCAATTCCCAAAATGTTTCAATTTTCAAATTCAACGTGACAAACGTGACAATCTTTATAAGAATCATACATACAATGTATATTGAGCCCAACATAAAATTTAACAAAAAGCAAAAACAAACCCCCATGTCCTATCTTATTTGTATTCACCCATAAGATGTCGGTCGTGCATCAACGATGGAATGCGTCCTCCCAATCATAAGCAGATGACATGAGTCCCCGGGCGTCGCATTTTTAACTAACACTCTAAAATGTTTCAACATGAACTGAATTATGGACATTATTCTGTTACGTGACTGTCTTTAGAGTCACAAATTCATTTTGAATTTGATTTACAGTGCTTCTTATGGGTTTATAATTTCCATCGGCATTTGAATTACAATTTGTCTTTCAAGTACCTTTTGCTTGGTTTCAGGACAGATCAATAATTGATCGAAGGATATAAGTATACTAGAATCTGTTTTTAAGATTTGGTTCCCCATTTCAAATTAAGAAGATGATTATGATCCGTGCTGTTGTTTATTTCTTTTAGATCCCCAAATCAACTTTGAAATCTTCTACAGCGCTGTTTCCATCGGCTCTCAGTGTTCTGAAACACAAATGCAACTTGAGCCTAATATTGAGCTTATGGCTATAGTATAGGTCCGCAGCAACACGTACAATAAAGCGGGCAGGGCTGAAGGACGGGGAAGGCTGTCCCGGACCGTCCTCGACCCGGCAAGCGACCTCAGCGCGTGCGCCCATTGTTTCACCGCCCGGCTAATGTTACACCCGTCGTCGTAAACTTGCGTGCGCGCACCGTGACCAACGCTCCCAACCAACGTGGACTCATTTTCACATTTTACGAATTTGCATGCCTGTTTTTCCAGTAATCTGGAATTATTACACTTGGTTGTCGATCCCGCTTGTTGGGTTAAAGTCTACAACATGATACTGTCTTGAACCATACATGAATGTTTTAAAAACCTTTTGTTCGTTGGTTCCATGCCCACGAGTTAGACAAGTAGACATAACTATTAAAACAATTTCAACGTTGTTAACAGAATACTAATGCATTATCAGTAATCAAACAGTTGATAGATCAGATTTGCTCTACGTGTCCCACGTCATGAATACAACACACGTTTCAGAAAATATTTTCACGAACGAAATTTCTCCTCCGCTTTTTCGGACATACATTTTTTGCACGGGCGTATCAATCTGGATGTTAATCGGGCGAGTTCGTGTCGTCCCGGCGTAGGTAATTCGTGCCCACACGAGCTGGCTGCTCGTAACCCGAGATTGTTTTCGAAGCGGGAGACGCGTGCGCGCAGGACGACCTCCGCGCTGGACCTTGGAGTAGGGTTACCAGAAAAATTGTTTCCGAAAATTGCAATTTTGGAGTCTTTGTATCGAGTTTTACGCGTGAATTATATCATTCATATAGACAAATTGGTGTCAGTTATTTGGCCATAGGACTTCCGTAAATCCAAGACATAAAACTTGTACGTAATTTTGAAAATACGTTGTTGATTTTGAAGTACCAAAATGACGTAAGAATTTTTTGTACGACTCAAAATTTGAATGCAATTGAGAAACTGGCTTTACTTTCAGGCCAAGTCCTTTGTATGGTAACCCTACATTGGAGACTCATGCACTCGCAATTATGTGTATTCATGCCTTAACCGCGTTTGCGTTACGCGAGCTATGCTCATGTGGGCAGTATTTAGTACAGCATTATGAATAAGTATAAACTTGAAACGTAACACAAGTAATGCATGCCATGAAGAATGTCCTTAATTCTGGCATTACTCGCAGCCTTTTGTAGGTGTTTGCCTCCTACGCTCGCGCGTTTCGTTAAGTTTGCCGTACTTTAAAATTGTTTGAAGAACAATATTTTTGGAAGTCGTAGATAATAAACACTTTCATTTTGATTGTCAATGAGGCGTTAATTTATAACGCTTCTCTTTTAGGTTTTCCAGTCTCAATTACATGAGCGTGTGTTGTTTCGTTTGGATCCTCTGTACTCTGAAAAAATTCCTCCTGTCACGTATTGATTCAGCCTTTGTATGACCGACCCGATCGATTTTTGTTCTCAACATCGCAAGTGGGCAAACTGGGCAGTAACAACGGGCTCATAAAGGGATGCTTAACGCATTGCCTGGGGGTATAGAATTTTGTTCGTCTTCGTGCTTGCCTACTAAAGGCACATTCGTGATTTACGAGCTTGTTACCCATAGTGTAATTTGCCTGTTCCAAGTAAATTGTAATTTTGTTGATTTTCTATTTTCGTTGAGTAAAATTGATGATCGTGGAAACAGTGTTCCAGGAGATCAAGCTTTCGAGTATACTTGCAATTATTAACGCTCGCAAAAGATTGAAGATATTGTTGTGCCCGTTTCTTAGAAAGCATCTTCCAAGTTTTTTAAACAATGATAAGGAAACTCGACAAAGCGAAACAAAAACACACCTAGGAATGTTCATCATCTATTTGAAACTCCAGCGGTTTTTTACTAACATCTACGTCTCCAGCAGTCATTGGTGCGTTCTTCTATACAACGGCGGTGCCTGTGCTATGAACAAACGTATTTATTGTATGGATGGCACGCGAATTCCTGGAACTCACGCTTCCCATCCACGACAAAAGATGTCTGTTTTTTTTTCAACCATTTCTCACGAGGGTGTTCGCTCGTTTGTTGTTTTTTCACCAAATTCCAGAAATGTTTACGTTATGAAGGTCGTAGGTAGATCTGCATTCTGGCAGTGCATTTTTATTTAGTGTGTTTCTCTTTTTCTTTGTTAAATAAGTGCTAGGTGATTTTGTGTATTATTGTACCGTTTGCTACCCTGTATCCTTACAACAATTCTTTAAAACTGTTACTGGGGAAATACCCATCACTTCTTTTTTTATTTGAGAAATCAATCAATGCTTATTAAACAGGGATTATTTAGAATTCATATTAATCAAATTCTGTGGTGTAAAAAATCGAAAACAGTATTTTAAACATATTATCATGAAGGTCTTTAGTTTTTAAAATGTCTCCCAGCCTTTGTAAGGCAAGCGATGAATGTCATTTCATAAAGTTTAGTGCGTGCAATTATCTAGTAATAGCCACTTTGCCGACGGTCTTGCATTCCAACCTGATAGGTTGATTACTATAAAAATATTTATGGAATTGATAATATGCGTATATGTACTATGAAATGAATTTTGTAATAGGGTGCACTGAACTACGGTGTTAAGGGCTTAGCCACTTTGATTGGTTCCGTGGAAATTATTCCTTGAATTAATTCGTATTCGTACGCGTTTTGTTTCAATGTACTTAGTAGTTTTCAATTCAGTACCAAGAACATGATATTTGAATATAGATATCGTATATATGAATCCAGAAATTATTCCGATCTTATCAGATAAATAATATTTGCTAAAGTTCTTACACAGTAGTGTACAAGACGTTTAATATAAATTGTAACTAAGTATAGTTACAATTTATATTAAACGTCTTGTATTGGCATATTGTCCTCCGGTAATTTCCATGGATTCTAATTACTTAGTACGTCAGCCATCATATATTAACCAATATGGACCTGAAATCAAAAACTTCAACATAAAAAGTCATGGTAAGTAAATAAAAACATGCCGCGTCTGCGCGAGAGTTGAATCTATGGCGCATTCCACGCCCGTAACACCGGGAGCGGTTGGACCCAATAATAAGAATATGAGCGTAAAAAACGAATACGTCAAACCGCGTGTTTCGTGCGCCCGCGCACCTCGCCTCCCCCTCCACCGCCTTCTGTCATATTATTTTTTTTACCATCGTTTTTTCTTTTCCCCCTGGAAGGATAATCGTGTATAACGCTAGACCGCATTCAACTCGAGTTTATTAATATGAATATTCGGTACATTCTTCTCTTTGTACGTATGTCTGTATGTATGATGGATGAGATTAAACTCGTGTGAATGCGTGTCCTTGATTTTTTGTTGTATTGCTAGTAACATGACTTTTTTTTACCGCGCTCTTACGTCTGCTTTGTATTTTTATTTTTCCTCGTGAATATAATGCTGTCAATTTTATATTTCGTGTTAATAACTTTTACAGGGGCTTTTTTTTTTAAAAAAAAAGCCGTAATAATAAGTGTTTGACACTTGATCGATCCGTCAAATTAAACTTTGTATTGATTGAAATATTATTACTAAAGTATGTTTTTAGTACAGCTCTTTAGTGAATACTTTATTAAAAAGTAATATATTCATAGCTAAACAATTTATTTTCATTGGTTAAATGGAATAATAATAATGTGTTGAATGTATAGGCAATTTTCAACGAGTTGTTGATAGCGCAGATGGCGGTGTTGTAAAAGCCTCGACTGCGCGTCAGTTGGTCGTGAGTTCGATCCCGGCATGGTTCCACAGACGGTGTGCTATGTAGCCACAGTCTTCTAAGAACATGCAATAGAAATATTTGTGTCTCCTATTAAGATTTCTCCTTCTATAGAAGAATGTCTTTGCGGGGCACATATGACATTTTTAATTTACAAATATTTACCGCGTATTTGGCTTTAAAAATTACTTTTTGTTACTTTTGATATTTTTATAGTTATAATTTTAGTTCTTAAATAACAATAAGTCACAATAAAACCTTTTTCAGTAGGTAAACATTAAGGAAAATTATTACGTTAATAAATAGTAGTGCGGTATATCAAATTACGTAATTGACACCATATTACACTTATACATATTGGTAGGTATTCTACGAATTATATCTAGAATATTCTTGATTTTTTTTTCATCACCTATTAATATATGTATACTTTATGTAGGTAATTATTAACAATCAGTTTTCGTAGTCGTGTCAGACGCGTCGCACCACAGCGTCGTATTATGTTGTAATGGTAATAATTTCTGTAATATGGTAATGCCAGTGCGAGCCCGTGGGCTTGCTTCTTACAGGAGATTGCTCTCGGAGGGGCCCGTGGCGTGTCTCGCCTTTATAATGTGGAGACAAGACATCATTATATTATTTTATTATCTTTTTTTTTTATTTAATTTTTCATTTCCTCCACATCTGTTAAAACAATAGCCTTTTCATCGACAGCAATCTGCTGCACAACATTTTTTTTACATTAGAAAATAAGAAATATGTTTTTGTAAACATCACTGATCTATCCTATTCTTTCCATACATCTCTTTACATTATAAACGTAAATAACTACACTGAAGCATGGCTACAGCTACAGACACCTGGTTTCCTACCTTGTTTTATAAAAAGGTACATTTTTATCAGAAAATCAGCAATTTGTTAGTACCGAGCAACAATAGCGTAGGAAAGTTACACGGCTTGTCCGGTCTATGGTCATCGCAACGCCCAAGGGAAGGCAGGCGTGAGGTATCTCAGGAATTTTAATCGCATCCAAGCCCCCGGCCGCTGGCCGCCATCCGAAAGTAATAAAAACAAAACTTGGAGCCTCGGACCAGCTTGAATTTTGGATATGAACAGACATTATCTAGCAAGACCTTCAGCTTAAAATTTTTAAATGATGATTCTAATAATGTGCTTCGTGAACAATGAATTTTATTTAGCGTTAAATTAAGAAAAAATTGTTCCGTGTGCTAATTATAAAATGTTTTGTGTTTGGATGCGTTTAATTAAAATACTTATTTCACTGTTAAAACATTTAGGTAATTTGATTTCCACAGTTGTTTTTTTTTTTGTTACTATAATTTAATAATAAATAAGTAATTAATTTGTTTAAGTTTTATAAATTATAATAAATAAATTTGAAAAATTTTTGAGAGGGAAAGAAAACTCGAATGTGTCGGTCGTTTACAGCAGATAGCCAACGAGAAGAAAAAGACGTAAAATTAGTTCCGTAGGCTGCAGGTGTGATAAGGACAGCTCTATAAGTAAACTTGTAAAGGAAAGAAAGAGATGCAAGTATGGCAGAGTGAGTCGAAAAGCAACCGGTCCAGGGGAAGCAGATGCTCTCACTAGAAACCCCCACGGCAAACTTACAGATTCCAACAATAAGAAAATAATTATTAAAAACAATTCCAGTAAAACCTTTATCCAGATTCTGACTTTCGCATGGGAAATAAAATTACCTCTCATGAGGCTTTCGTACGTAGCTTTATCTCGTACATAGTCGTGGATAAGTACGCACATATACCTCATGCATGTAATGCGTTCATATAGACTAATATACAACACAAAAAAGTGGTAGTAGACATTTTTCATTACTTTTTTATGTCTTACTCGTTAACTAATAATAAGTTTAGGAGCAAAAGCAACGTCCATAATCTCAGATTATTTCTCTCTTGATTGATTAAAAATAAGTTGATGGATTGATAATATGCCACAAACAATTCAAGGAGATCAAGCTTTCTCCTAAACGAGTTCTCCTTTTCAAATTATTAAAATATTTCTGCTTACAGCAGATGTAGGTACTTGTAGGTTATACTATATATGTTATGTTATAATATTATTGTTGCATCTAATTTGTTGACTAATTTTACGCTGCGTTCCAGAATTTTCGTGTTGAACCACGAAATCCCTTTGAATTTCGACTTCAGAATTAAAACTAGTAATCGTAGATACATTATCCGTGTTATTATCGTCATTACCTGAAATTTTACCGGTATTTGTTAACAAAAAACACATGTTGCTATTAGTCGTACATACCGCACAATGGAATGTAGGCACCGTGCCAAATTACCTGCCTGTAGACCATCATCTCGTTAACGGAGTTTTATGAGTTAAATTGCCTATTTTGTAGCTCTTGCTGACAGAGCGTTATACTTAACTGCGGTTTATGCTGCATAGCATTGAATTTTAATAGCGTTGAAACAAAAGGATGTAACCAGAATACCCATATGGAAGTTATGGAAGAACATTTTTAAAATATTTGCATTGTATTCAATTTATGGTATGATATTCATAATGTATTTTACATAAAATCACATTGCAGAACAACGAGCTCGTGTGTCTATTGAAAAATCAAACATGCACGCACATGTGTGGTTTTAGAATTATGCGGTTAGTTAGCTAGAAAAAATGCGAGCTATTCCATCGGACCAGCGTGAGAATAGCAGGCTGCATCGACCGAACGAAAAACTACGTGAATTCACTTGCTTTAAAATTTTTTCTTACTTCCGAACTTCGGGTTAATACGAAGGCTTGGTCGGGACGGGATTGCAAATGCGTGTAAAGGAATTCCGGAACAAAAATGTGTGCGTCTACCTGCAGCCGGCAGATGCGCCCTGAGCCCCCCCGCACACCTCACCCTCGCATACCGCCATTAAACCATGTAAATTGAATACGGGGAAAATCTGAGAAAATCGCGCGCTAAGTACCGCGAGCGCGTGACGTGACCGCTACATGGCCAGTGTCACATGTGAAATTGCTCGGCTTTTTTGCATTCCACGGCGCTGTTGTCGCTGCGGTCGTCCAAGGATTGCTGCGATTACGATTGTTTATCGCCCTCTAGTTAACGAGCCTAAGCCGATTCTGGATAATTAAACAACTGTTACGTTTACGGCTGCCACTTTATTGCTATTACTAATAACATTAAGTTTGAAGTTTTATGATGCAGAAATAGGAAATGAATTAGGAGTTAGTGGATGTTTTATTGTTTCATCTTGACTTCAGTTGTAGTTATTATTTCTCTATAGCTCTTGGCGATTTCATACAAGTCTTGAAATCAATTCTCAATTGAAATGGGTCCTGATTCGGAAAGATGCATTCTAAAATTTGTCATTAAATTTGCCTTTGGATTGGACAACGAAAAATTTTGAGGTCCTAAAATTAAATTAAATTCAATAAACTCAAAATCGAAAAAGACAAAAATTTAATGATTTCGCGTGAGGGGATGAGGTCAGTGATGGTCCGTTAGTGCGTCGCCGTGCGCCGACACCTCGGCGGGTCGTGCATTTCGATTCGACGAACTTATTACGACAGATGGCCGCGGCCCGGGAGGCGGGAGCGCCCGCGGACCCCGGCCCTTCGGAGAGATCGACCTCCGAAATGCGCCCGAGATTGCATTCTTTCGGCGGCGCGGGCGCATTCCACTGCGCGCCATCCGAGCTCCGCGCGCCCGCGCCAGTCGACGCGCGCCCTTTTGGGGGTTAAGATGTGTCCGTTGCGGCGAGCGCTCACTATGTGGTCCCAGCCTCCTCCCCCTGAGCCCGAAACGCAGACGGTCTGCGGGCGCGCGCACACCTGGTGCCGAGGCTGTTTCGGCAGCCGCCAACTCGCGCGCATGGTCCGCCAGCCGCCCGAGTACGGCGTCCGCGTCGACCCCACGTCCGTCCAACCCGCCGGCTTGCGCGTGCGCGACGAACCCCAGTACCAGAACATAGACGAGATGCGCAAGCGACCCGAGTACGCTAACCTCGACGAGATCAGTCGCGAGTTCGGCTACCGGCTCTGCCCCGAAGGTCAGAACCTAGAGGACGAAGCTATTTACGAAAACATACTGTCAGTGCGTCAGATACGTTCCGCGGAAGTGCGTTTAGTGCCTGTGTCCGAAGTGGCGTACTACGAAGGTCAAGGTTACGTGGCCACGCAGGTGCTCAGCAGGAATGGAACCTTCCCGCAGTGTCCGCCGCATACCTGGAGTCGGCTGCAGCAAGCATGCAGGCCCAATGGATCGCTGCGACTTTTCACCGTAAATGTCACTTGTTTTTCCACTCAAAATATGCTCACACTATGCCTAGCATTTGACGTCATTCCTTCGACTACGATGCCTATAGCTATTTAATTGTGATTTTTTACAGAACAGGATATAACCGTACGATGATTCGAAGGTGTTTTTACACGGATTCCAAACTAAAAAAGTCACTGCCCAACTTATAATACCGTATTTAACTCTGGGAGCAAAAAATGCGTGTTTCGGTATTTTGATCTAATGACTCGTTAATTTTGTATGTGACTTGATGAATTTCATATGGACTTGTGATTTTAACCTTATCTTTAAGAATTATTACAAATATTTAAGACAAATGTCAAGTTAGATAGGAATATTTTGCGCTATGCGAAAAGATGTTAGATTAGTGTTATGTCCAGCACGTAGGCAGCTAAGTTTATTTGAGCTGGTTACACTATATTTTACGATTTAGTTAAATATTGATCAACCTGTCGAAAGATGATTGGCTGGTAACACTTTTAAGACATATTGGTTCGTTTTAGCGTAAACATGCGGCAAGAAGTGGATAAGTAAAACTATTTTTCACAGTGGATCAAACGTTTTATAATAATGATAAAATCTGAACGTAAAACATCGTTGAGCACCAGTAGCAAAATAATTATGTTTTTATGTGCAGTTTTGTCTCGTAATTCAATCAATTTTTATGTTACCAACAAAAACTTCACTGAACAACTCGGCAACATAATTATATACCCTTTTTAAATCAAATGAGCTCAGTATTTTCCTCTCAAAGAAATTATTGATGATTAAATTGTTTAGGCACTTGATTACAGCTGCCGAAATTGATTTTGGTAGTTGGAACGTACGTTTAACATTTTGTTTTGAGTTTTACGATAGCATTTGATTCTGACAGTAATCAGAGGTTTAGTCAACCGCCTTTTGTTTCATTGATGAAATCATGCAAATAGAATTAATTTGCAATATTAATCTGTACGGCACTTTAACATCCGCGTACATAACTCTTCTTAATTTATGTTTCAAATCTGATCGATTGACTACGGTATTGGCCAATATTGCGTTGGTATTCGGTCATAAGGATATTCTGTTAGTGGGTTAGATTTAAATCAGGATGTTGTTTGTGTTTATAGGTTTTTAATTATTTTCTTAAAAGTTCTTCCTGTTTCTCTTGGTATGTTAATGGCAGAGAAATACTTTGGGTAAAATTTTTGTAATCACTTTCCGATCGTATTCTTGTATAAAAAACGAAAGCAAAGATAGTTAGGTATGCAAAAAAAAGCTGTTGAAGGCCACATGAATTTCAAGTTCAAAATAATCATGCTCATTATTTATATTATTGTACGACAATGTATCCAGTTATTACAATATGCTAATATGGGATAGCATGATACTCGCTCGAAGATCGAAAATTAACAAAACCAAACACATTATTTATTGGCTTATGAAGCTGCCTTCCTTGGCTAGGACTTAGCATGACTTCTACGTCCTCTAGACTTCAATTTAATTAATTAATTTAATTGGAATATTATAATTATTTATTTCCATGTCTTTTTGTCCACAGGCGAAGAAGGAGATGTACGATGTGAAGAAGCAGAGGTTGTGTTTAGCCCAGGATGAGTACAAGCATTTGAACAATGCGCTCTCCACGCTAGCAGCCTCTAGGACTAGTCGTAAGTAAACCTAATAATACTAGTATATAATTCCCTTTATTTTTACGCCTGGTTTTAGATGACCACGATAACCAGTAACGGATCGTTTTGCTTACCAATCGTAATTTTTGGTGTCTTTGACGAAAGCGCCATGGTAGCCCTCGAAATTCAAATTTTCTTACGTTTTTACAATTTGCAAGTCATTATTAGGTTGTATGTTGATCAAAATACGATTCGTAACGGTTACAAATAAGTATTTACTGAATTATAATCATTAAAGTTATCCTTTAGGACCAAGTAATCCTGTTGAATTGTTATTTCATGAAATCTTGACATTTCAGGATTATACAAAGATAAGGAGTTGTATTACTGATTGTAATTATTATAATTCTGTAAATACATATTTGTAACGGTCGCGAATCATACTTTAATCGACATAGAACCTAATACTGACTTGCAAATTGCAAAAAACGTTAGCAAATTTGAATTTCGCGGTCTAGCCTGGAGCTTGCTTTATTGGAACAATTAAAAGTAAGTTTTAAAACTAAAACCCGACTACTGAAAAATCAGGCTCTAAAAAGTATGAAACAAGAAAATATTGTCATCTAAAATTAGAAAAAGACAGACAAATTAAAAATCCGGAGTCACACGTAATCTGTTCGATTTATGCCCTCACATCTGAGGCGTGATTTTTTTAGAAATTATTCCCAATTATCCGGTACATGCAAGCAAAGCCGCGACCAATTGCTAACAATATGTATATATATATATTTGAAATGTGCTAGTTAATCCCTTTAATTTGATACCCAACAAGGCATTATTAAAAAGAAAATGTTTGTAATTCATGACTACGTCCTCTGGAGGGCGCCATATGCAATATAATGTGTCGTCACATAGCCTTTAACCAGCGGACGATCAAGACGCTTTCAACGATAAGTACCTAATTTATCAAATTATGATAAGGAGTTTAAAAGTTATGAGGGAACGGATGAACATACATACCTACCGGTCAAAATCATAACCCTTCTTTTTGCTTCGCCGTAGTCGGGCAAAAAGTTGTCCTATTCAAAATGATTTTTGTCGTATATACCTAACTAATTAAAAAGATTTACAGATCTGGCATTAGTATTCAAGAGCAAGCCATAAATAAATAAATAAGCACTGAGGAAACAAACAAAATCCAAATCCTTCTAATTTAACTTTCTGGAAAACACTTTCCTAGAAGGCACTTAACCGCCAGGCACATCGACCGAAGCATTATAAATTAATGCTATGTAGAGCTTAAACAGCTTAGCGTCGTCGCATTCTGAACCAGATAGTAAATTGTAATCAATACAAAAGTACTTAAAACGTTTGCATATGCTCAAGAAGTGTATGTGGATAAATTGAAAATAATCATTTTTATCTTGTTCCGCCGATTGAGGTCTTCTTATTTTATTAGGGATCCGTCGGTTTGTAAGCAAAACGTTTCGACCTTACGTAGAGAAGTTCTGCTGGCAGTATTTTGTCTGTTATGGGTTGCTAATTGTGAAAAAAACTTTTTTACATAAGAATACAACCGACTTCCAAAAACAACACTACAAAGTGAAAAATAACTTTAATTTCGGAAGTCGGTGTCTAGTTAAATGTATTTTCGTTTTTTGCCACCGACTTCCGAAATTAAAGTTATTTTTCACTTTGTAGTGCTGTTTTTGGAAGTCGGTTGTATTTTTTTGTAAAAAGTTTTTATTTTTCACTTTTTAGTTGTGTACCTACCCCACACAAATTCTAATACCACTACCTGCAAAACAAACTAGAACATCGTCCATATAAAAGTGGGGAAAAAATACGTATTATTGAAGCTAACTCAAAAACTACCGAAGCAAAGTTAATCAATTTTATATTGAACCAACTGTGATGTATACCCTCTCGAATAAAACAAAAAAAATCCAAATCGGTCTAGCCATCTTCGAGTAATCGGGGAACATACATAAAAAAAAAATAAAAAAAAAATCCTCCTTTTTGAAGTCGGTTGATTAGAATATTTAAAGAATATTATTGCCTGCCTTCTAAGTCTAATCTTATTTTGTTAGTTCTTAGCGAAAGAATCATCGTACGGGGCTTCTAGAAAAAAAATCCATCGGTCAATATTTTTATTTTTTTCATCAGTGATACTAATATTTCTGT
Organism: Cosmia pyralina; assembly: GCA_946251885.1. Taxonomy (NCBI): domain Eukaryota; kingdom Metazoa; phylum Arthropoda; class Insecta; order Lepidoptera; family Noctuidae; genus Cosmia; species Cosmia pyralina. Next base: position 12,971,033 of record OX276342.1, on the reverse strand, counting down.
CAAATACAATGTCGCCGATACATATGTACCTACGTCTGCGTACAAGCGTTTCAATTAAACATTTATTTTTTCCCATTATAACCTAAGTGTATGAAGCTTTATTTTTATCCGATTCCATAGATAGTGTCCACATTTTATCGCAAAAACTTGCCTCTTAATGTTTATGCTGCGTGTCCGTTTATTGAATGTAATTTTGTATTTTATTATAGTCCAGCCCGACGACATTATTTTATTTGTACGTCTTATTTGTTCTGCTTTGATGTCACCAATTTTATTTGTTGTCTTTTCTTGACGCTCAATTTTTACCTGGATAAGTTCATTTATGTCGTAGCTTCCCATTGTGATTTCACATACACATTCATACACAAGCTCACGTCTTCTTCCCATGGGGGTCGGCAGAAACTACAGAACGTTACCTGCTAAGATCTTACATACTACTTCCTACCTACCTCACCTACCTTCTTGCCTTCCTATTGTCTGCTTTGATTTCCTCGTGCATCATTTTGTCTGTTGCTAAAATTATACTACATATTTTTGGGACATGCTCCTAATTTTGAATTAGACCTCTCAAGGTCTGATCGTAAAGACTAAATACTGTTGTGGCGATCTTCCTAATCTTATTAATCTGTCCCTTTTAATCGCAGTGTGTTCATCAACGACGTCGATGACAACGACGTCAACCACTTCCCGGCACGACCCCGAGCTTCTGAGGTCGGAGGTGACGCAGGCGCGCGGCCGGGTAGCCCAGCTACGCAAGGAGCTAAGGCAAGCCCGAGCTGAGGTCGCCAGTGCTCGTCGTGGAGTCGATACTCTTGCAGAGTTAGTATGCTTGTGTGGGACTGCTTTAGGTCTTAGGTGGAGAAGACTGGTGAAATGAATAGTTTGAAGATGGTGACTGAAGGGAGTAACGGTGGAATAATGGTAAGGATAGAAACAATAAGTGCAGTTAGGAAAACCCTGGGAGCAAGAAGTTACGATGAGTATAAGAAAGTGCAGATGTTTTGCGTGGCACTCAGAGTTTGGACTTCTCCATCTTCGGTGTTACCAAGGCTTCTAATGAGAAAATTCTACAATATTATTGTTTGAATTAAAATCTTGGCTCAAATAGTGGGTTACCAGGACGTTAATTAATTTCAAATTTTCCTTTTACAGAGTGGAGCAAAAGATCAGTGCCCAACAGGGCTGCTACAACATCACGGAAGCCCAAGCAATCATGACTGAATTGAAAAACATTCAGAAATCACTCACCTCCGGAGAGAAAGAAAGGGCAGATCTCATGCAGTCTTTAGCCAAACTCAAAGACGATTTAACGCGACTGCAACTTGGGGACGCATCACCAGATCTGTCAACTTTGTCTCTCCCTCAGGAGAAACTAAGCACTGCCTCCCAAACTGACCTCTGTGCCGACTTAGTTCCCATCGGCACGAGACTAGCAGAAATGGCGCGGGTTCGCCTACAATACGACGAAGCGCGGAAGAGAATACAACAGATACAACAACAACTCGCTGACTTAGAGGACAAAGTTCAACCTGGGCAGGCAGAATCCGACAAGGATAGACTGCTACTCTTCCAAGAGAAAGAACAGTTGCTGAGAGAGCTCAGGAGTATAACCCCAAGAACAAGATCTAAACAAGAGATGACGGAAATCCAAACGGAGTGCAAGAGATTAGAGCAAGACCTGAAAAATGCCTTTGAAATGTCGAACAAGTGCATTGCTGACCGACTGAGGTTACACGAAGAAAAACAGCTGTTACTCCAACAGTTGAAAGACGCGTTAACATCAATGACTACCTTAGAAGGACAGTTGAAGACACTATCAGCAAGTACGCTCTCAGTCTCTAGCAGTTCAAGCTTAGGGTCCCTTTCTACGGCCAGTAGTAAAGGCTCTCTAAGTTCCGGCATCAGTTTTACCGATATTTACGGTGGGCCGCAAATCGCGACGTCATTCTCAGCTGACAAGCCTATTGATATGGTCGATTTGCATCGAAGAGTTGAAAGGTGAGTGCAAAATACTTTTCCCCATTCAAACGTCAAAGTAAATTATTATGAACACGTTTGGCGATAAATCAAGCAATGCGTTATCCGGATAGGTTCATGCAAATTTCTCGATTTAGGACCTTTGTAAAGTAGGATTATGATATAAATTTGAACTTCGGATAATGGTTTGAACTTTCATGGAATCGATTCTACTTTCTCAGTCCAAATATTTGCAAGCGCATTCGAAACCTTAAAAGGATTGTGTAGTGCAATGTTACTTTCTCCTAGGATTACCAAATCATTACATTGCATATCTTCGCTTGGCCTAACTTCTATGTAAGGTAAATTGATACAAGTTTTGACATGCTAAGCCCACGTTCGCACGGACGTAAAAATAACGCGGCGGGATTTTATCGCGCAATGGAGTTTCAACTGTCGGTGTTGAGCCGAGCATTGAAAATCCAACAGAGCGCATCCCGGTGACAAAAAAAATATACTGTTCGATTATCAACTCTCGGTGCTAAGCAGTGCGTTGAAAATCAAGTGTGTGAACTCACGGCGCACACAGGCGAAAGATCGATAAAAGCTGGCATTAACTAAAAAAATAAAAATGTCATAAAACCTTTTCTAATTGTTGCATCTTACGACTCAATGAACGGGCCTAGCTACCTGCGCCTGCGCCGGCCGGCTGTGAGTCACCGAACGGACGCCATCTTAGTCCAAAGTTTGACTTGTTAAGCGGCGGATGTGTTTTAAGCAATTATTGTTATATTTCAAGTTAGAATATTGTAAGTTGTAGTGAAATTATTGGTGTTTCAACAATGGATGCCCTTCCAGGAGGTAATAATTGTTTATTTTTATAGTGATCAAAATTTATAAGTCAGATCTTTCATTTGTTAAGATTTTTTTACGAAATCAGTATTTTTTTTATAAACAGAGATATTCTCATAGAGTAAAAGTTTAATTTCCTGCCATTTCATTCCTTAAAATTACCTTCGCTGCACTCTTTATTTACTGCTTAATTAATAAAAGTAACTTTTAAAGGCGACCAATTTAGACGCTTTAACAAAATATGCGTTTGAATGAGAATTAATATTGAGTCTCCTGTGTAACTCAACTAAGTATTAACTACACGTCTCGGCTTAGCACGGGTTTGTTTTTGTAGATATACATAGAGTGTTTAAGACTTTTTTTTAGATTTAATAGAAAGGAATATTTATTCAATACATCACTTCCATGTAACTAGAACGATTTTAACAATGCACGTCTAGTAAGCTTTCGAGGGGGGGATTTTGTTTCATCTGGGTCGAGAGGCAGCGTGATACCTGAGCTAATTTATACAAAAAATATATAAAATGTGTACTAAAATCTCCCTAATGAATTAGCCTATCTATAAGTGACAACTATATTACAATTTCTGCTATGGTTTTTTTTTTTATTTTACTTCTTCTTTCTAGGATCCAACAATGAAGAAATATGTTTTAGCAGAATAACTCTTGTGAGTTACTACCGAGAGTGTCAGTCTAAGAGGGATGTTGACAGAATGCATTACTTGTGTAACAAAGTTGCAAATGCCCTAAGAGTGCCGGAATTGTCAAGTGACATAAAGAGTGTTTTAAGCAAACTGGTTTACACATACAAACAAAAGCTAGAAACATCACATAAAAACTTTGAGCGATGTAAAAACTCTAATAAAAATTGGTTTGAAACGTTTGTTACATTTCCTGTACCGAACACAGGACAAAAAAGAAGTAGTGGTTCGGGTGGTCGTCCTGTTAAAGACTTTGAAGACTGTTCTGAACGTACGAAACGCAAAAAGACCGAAGACGTTAGGAAGAATTTGACACCTGCTGAATTAGCTTTTGCTGCACAAATGGAATACCGCGCAGCAGGAGAAGTTAATAAATCTAAATTGATAAAAGATATTTCTACAGGTACAACTCTAAAATCAGTTGATGGACCACATGCACGCTATACCCCAGACAAAGCTTTATCTTTAGTTATTGAAAGCCACCTAACAAAACACCAATACAATTTATTGCGTAAGTCTGCATTAGAGTTAAATTGCAATCTTTACCCTAATTACGAGTCTGTAACAGAAGCTAAAAAGAAGTGTTACCCCGAAGGTATTATGTGTACTGAAATAAAAGCTGAAGTATCTCTTCAAAATCTTTTAAACCACACTGCTGAAAGACTGTTGCTTTCTCTAAAAGAAGTGATTTTACATTTGCATCCCAATCAGAGGCAAGACCTGTGCCTTATTTCAAAGTGGGGATGTGACGGATCTGGAAGCCATTCCCAATATAAACAAAAGTTTCAAGACCAAGAATCATCGGACGAACACATGATGGTTACGACAATAGTGCCGATACGTGTAATAACTACGAATAATGTACTTGTCTGGCAAAATCCACGGCCTTCTTCACCACGATACTGCCGGCCTTTGAGGCTTCAGATGGCTCCTGAAACATCTGAACTCTCAAGACAAGAAGCTGCAAATTTACAATTAGAGAGAGCAAACCTTTTGCCAACAAAAAATGAGGAATGGTGCATTAAACACGACCTAAAATTAACAATGGTAGACGGAAAAATGATAAACGCTCTAACTGATACCAGCTCAGCGATGCGTTGTTACCTTTGTGGAGCCACAAGCAAGGATTTTAACAAAATAAACGTTTGTTTAAGAAAACCAGTGAAGACCGAAAATTTAGAATATGGCATTTCTTCCCTCCATGCCTGGATAAGATTAGCTGAATGCGTGTTACATCTGGCATATAAATTAAAACTTGCCAAGTGGCAAGCAAGAGGCGAAAGAGATAAAGAGATCGTTGCTTCAGAAAAGAAACGAATTCAGAAAGAATTCATAGAAAAACTTGGACTACATGTGGACAAACCGAGACAGGGAGGAGGGACGTCAACAGACGGCAATACAGCACGCATAATGTTCCAGCACGCTGAAGAAGTCTCTCAAATCACTGGCATCAATTTAAATATTATTAATCGATTACATACTATATTAAAACTTTTATCGTGTGGTTATAGAATACACACAGAAAAATTTAAACACTTTTGCCTTCAAACAGCGTCCGCATTTGTCATAAACTATCCGTGGTTTAACATGCCAACTACGTTACACAAAATATTGATCCACGGTCATCAAATTGTTGAAAATATGGGTATCGCTATAGGACTTCTAAGTGAAGATGCGCAAGAAAGTCGCAACAAGGACATTAGAAAGTACAGAGAGCAATTCTCAAGAAAATTTTCAAGGAAAATGGCTATGGAAGACACATACCATAGACTCATGGTATCTTCAGACCCTTATTTAACAGGAATAAGGACTTTAATCTCAAAAAAAAATTCGTCTTTCTCTCCTTTAGACTTAAGTCTAATAGATGAAATTTTTTCATAAAACAATATTCTTTTAATATACTTTATGTTCTCACAGCGAAGTTTTATTTAATACATATCCCGTTATTATTAAAATCTGTTACTCTTGAACATGTTATTTCCCAGTTAAATTAATTAAATTAAGATTTATTCATGAAAATAACAACAAACCCAGCAAATTAAATGAACATTAGGTTTATGCCAACTTTTATCGATTTTTCGCCTGTGTGCGGCGGGAAAAACATCGCCCGTGCTACCTGGGCTTACTGACTATTGTTTTATGAATTCTCATGCTTTGAAAGTTTACAGGTAGTCTAAATATATAAAACTCAAAGGTGACTGACTGACATAGTGATCTATCAACGCACAGCCCAAACCACTGGAGGGATCGGGCTGAAATTTGGCATGCAGGTAGATGTTATGACGTAGGCATCCGCTAAGAAAGGATTTTGATAAGTTCTACCCCCAAGGGGATAAAATAGGGGATGAAAGTTTGTATGAAACTTTGTCAATTTTAAACCGATCGGGCTGAAATTTGGCATGCCGGTAGATGTTATGACGTAGGCATCCGCTAAGAATGGATTTTGTTAATTTCTACCCCCAAGGGGATAAAATAGGGGATGAAAGTTTGTATGAAGCTTTGTCAATTTTAAACCGATCGGGCTGAAATTTGGCATGCAGGTAGATGTTATAACGTAGGCATCCGTTCAGAAAGGATTTTGATAAATTCTACCCCCAAGGGGATAAAATAGGGGATGAAAGTTTGTATGAAACTTTGTAAATTTTAAGCCGATCGGGCTGGGACTTTGCATGCATATAGCTACTATGACGTAAGCATACCCTAAGAAAGGATTTTGATAAATTCTACCCCCAAGGGGATAAAATAGGGGATGAAAGTTTGTATAAATCTTCTTAGATTTTCGACTGATTGAACTGAAATTAAAGATTGGAGCTACTATGATGAAGACGTCCGCTTAAATAGGATTTTGATAAATTCAATTCGAAAGTAACTCTGTCTTAAGTTACCTTTTCACGCCTAAACCATTGAGCGGATTTCAATAAAATTTGCCAAAAAGATAGATGGCATCCTAGGAAAAGACATAGGCTACTTTTTGTTTTAAAAATAATCCTAGAGGGGGTGATATAGGGGATAAAAGTTTGTAAGGGAAACCTAGCATTTGGGTTTTTTTTTGGGTTAAGTTAGGCATAAAGAATTACGCGTTTCAGCGTTTTTTCAAGGGGATAAAACAGGGAATGATTTTAAAATTCACATGTAATATTGATATTTTTATGTACTTATTTTTAAGAGATTTAAAGCTTATAAATACAGTAATAGTCATATTAAAATTGGTCTACTCGGTCAAAGTTATTACAATTTATAGTCACAAAAAAAACTTTGTTAACACGTTGTACGTGTGTTGAATGTGTCATTCACTTACGGGCTACGGGGTCAGTGGTAGTCAATCACAAAAATTAATGGTGATCATATTAAAATGAATAAGTATTATTCTTATGTTAAACATTTAGGCCCACTAGCACCACAAATCACAAAATACGTTGAGCGCTAAACGAATTGAAAACATTGTTCTATTTCTGTTAATTTTGAAGTTGTCAGGGATGGAATGATGTTTTAAAAATGTTCAGCGCTAACTGTATTTATGGTTTTTGGTGCAAGCGGGCCTTGGAATCATACAAACCTGTTTTATGTATAAAAAAGATTATTTGAATTTATTATTTGTCTGTCTGTCTATTTGTTACCTTTTCACACCTTAACGGATAGATAGGCCTTGACCTGGGTACGAGCATAGGATAATTTTTATTCCGGCAGTACGTTCCCCGGGGATAATTTCAGATTTACACGCGAGCGAAGCCGCGGGCAAAAGCTAGTCTTGAATAAATCATTAATTTTATAAATGTTGACTTTTAAAATTGTAAGCTAGGGTTTTACAAGCTCACAGTACGCAGCCGTTCATTATAGCACAACAGGTTTTATAAAAAGACGAGCTCGTGGCTAAGTAATAGCAGCGGCACAAGTCGATCCATCTGGTTAAGCTACGCTTGCCAGGGTTAGTCCGTGGATGGGTGACCATCTTTACATACCAAGACTCCTCCGTGCTTCGTAAAGCACGTTAAGCCGTTGGTCCCGGCTATCATTCGTGGATCTTTGACATGTCTCAGAATGAAAAGACTGTCACCCATCCACTTGATCGACTCGTGCGGCTTTTATTACTTAGCCCCCTTCATATTGTTTTAAAATCAACCGTTTTCATCAGGTTACTACGCGGCACAAGTTACAACGCGGAGAGTGCAACTCCTGGTGCCAGCAGTTCTCCATCTCAGCCTTCCTTGTCTCCAAGAAGTAGCCTCTCTTCAGCCAGTCCACCACCGCCTCCACCTTCTTATAATCAGGTATTTTAATAAATTGTTTCTAGTAGAGTTTACTGGGGTAATTACGATATTGAGGTAATTCCGATCGATGATAATTTCTACCATACGCAACGGCATTTTATATAGCGACGGCAAAAGACGGCGGCCGATAAAATGGCGTCTAACCATTACGTTTCCATAAAAAAAAAATGCCGCTGCGTTTGATATAAATGATTATCAATCGGAATTACCCCATTATCGTAATTACCCCAATAAACCTTATAGTCTTTGTTGTTTATTAAAAGTTGAGTTTTAGGAAAATTAAAGGAAGATTATGAGGAGCTTCTAGTAAATTGAAAATGTTGTTTTGCATTGCCTATGTCTATTTATATGTCTGGTTATATGGAGAATTCCAGTAGGATTATGATACTTAGATACCTAATGCATTTATTTGTTTGAGATTTTATGGCAAAATATTTAAAAGAACTATGCTCCTTAAAGTTGACCTAAAGCCAAGTCTACTCTTCAAAATTGTTTATTTATTAATCTTTACATTTACTTAAATCTGCATCTCAGAAAAAATACACAAATAAACACAAAACAAATATTAATTCCTGTTTTACGTAAACAACCTTTTCCTAACCTTAAAGATGAAAGCGTGTGTGATTGTAATTAACACACGATTGTACACACTTATCAGTGTTCGTCACATTCTGGCCAATCATGACTTTGCCGCAGTGTGACGAATGTTTCTTCAGGTGTGCACACGGCGTAAACGCATGTAACGTGCGTGACGTTTTGATTCTGTGACTTAGAACTTTTGCAGTGCAATGAAAACATTGCACTTCAAGCAAAAGCTTGAAGTCGTACACTAGTTACCTACCTAGAGAATCCAAGGGAAGGTACCTATGTGTCTACATCAACTAAGAAGAGAAAAAAAAAACAATAAATAATGTCTGAAGAGAATGTCCAAATTAAAACTTACCTCGAATAGCATTAGATAATGTAGGTAATATTCAAAACACCATATTTCGCCTTTAACATGGTTTTTTATTTGACCATTGAAAATTATCACTTTTTTTACTAAAACATTATTTTAGACGTCTCAATTTTTACCCAAAGGTCAATTCAGAAAATGCCACGTGTCATTAAGCTTGCTTTGTTAGACCATGTAAATAAAAATAAATACACAATCTAAGCAGTGACAATCATTAGCAACCTGTAGGTATTTCTAGTATTTGGTCAACATTATAATAATACCAGCCTTCTTTTGATTAAATGACTTCTTTTACTTGAATATCATTTTAGACGTCTCAATTTTTACCCAAAGGTCAATTTAGAAAATGCCATTTACGTCATTATGGGGGATGCGCTAAGGTAGCCCGCAAAATGCAAATTTTCTAACGTTTTTTTGCAATTTGCAGGTAAGCGTCAGGTTGTATGTTGATTAAAATATGATTCCCGGCCGTAACTAATATGGCTTTACAGAATTATAGTCATTAGAATCAGCAATACAACTCCATAAGTTAGAATTGACCTCAAACCTCATGATTTCATGAAATCGCTAGATTTGAGGTCAATTCTAACTTATAGAATTGTATTGCTGATTCTAATGATTATAACTGTAAAGCCATATTAGTTACGGCCACGAATCATATTTTAATCAACATACAACCTGACACTAACCTGCAAATTGCAAAAAAACGTTAGAAAATTTGCATTTTGCGGGCTACCTTAGCGCATCCCCCATAATGACGTAAATGGCATTTTCTAAATTGACCTTTGGGTAAAAGTTGAGACGTCTAAAATGATATTCAAGTAAAAGAAGTCATTTAATCAACATAAGGCTGGTTATTATAATGTGACCAAATACTAGAAATACCTACAGGTTGCTAATGATTGTCACACTGCTTAGATTGTCTATTTATTTTTATTTACATGGTAGACAAAGCAAGCTTAATGACACGTGGCATTTTCTGAATTGAATTTGAAAATTTGAATTTCGCGGGCTACCTTAGCACATCCCCCTTAAGCTTACTTGGTCTACCATGTAAATACACAATCTCTATGCAATAACAATCCTTAGCAACCTGTAGGTATTTCTAGTATTTAGTCAACATTATAATAATAATAATAGCAGCCTATTAGTGTCTCCCTGCAGGACAAATGCCTCTTCTCATACAGAGAAGGCACGAGCATTGATCACCACGCTGCTCAAGTCTGGTTAAAGATGCAATAGTCATAACATTATCAGATGTTTTTATGCTAAATCATATTAAACGCCCCGGGCTCGCCTGACTCTTGCTTTCACTTTATGAACGGTAAATTGATGAGATTAGTGTTTATTTGTTGTCATTATAATGTTGTGTGTTTGTATGAGAAAGTATACTCGTATGACATAATCATCACACTTAATAAAAATGTTTATAAATAGACTTAGCCGACGTAGGACGGACGTAATAATATCGCGGCGATTTTTTTTCGCGCACTGGATTTTCAACGCTCTGCTTAGCGTCGAGAGTTGAAAATCCAACAATGTGTTTTTTCGACGCGCTGAGATGCACTCTGTTGTTGTTAGGTTGGATTCTCGATGCTCAGCTCAACACCGAGAGTTGAAAATCCAGTGCGCGATAAAATCCCGCCGCGATATTTTTACGTCCGTGCGAACGTCGGCTTACGGTTGAATTCGCACACGTAACTTCAATTTGCTGTTAGTGATGAGTATGACGTTTCATTCTGCCCCACGTTACTTTAAAGAGTAGGTACTACAACTATTTAATATTGATGATTTTATTGGCCCAAAACTTCACCACCTCCACGGCTTATATTTATGAAGCTGTTAAACTGAAGAATTACTATCATATTCAAGAAAACTGTTGGTATTAATTAAAAGCTACTCTAAAAATGATGATAAGTTCGTCACTGCCAGAGGTATTCGACGATTTTGGATGTGTAACATCTTTCTTCTCGCTTTCCTGCTATCTGTGTAAGTGATTTCTTGAAAAGGGACGGAGGTGTGTAACAGGAAGTGAAAATATTTTTCTAAAAGTTTTCGAGTTGATTGAAATGTTGGTTAATATGGAACTAGAAAGTACTTTTACCAAGGTGACATGTCAGATGATACACATCACATGCGACTAGTAGTTTTTTTTTTGTCTTTTTTCTGAGAACAATGACTATCCAAGCTGTGTTAAAACCAGTGTTCTCATCCAAGAATATAATATAGGTTGAGTGTTTTTATGAAAGGAGCTCGTGGCTAAGTAATAACAGCCGCACGGGTCGATCCATCAGGTTAAGCTACGCTTGCCGGCAGTGGCGTGCACAGAAATTTCAGACAGAGTATGCACGTCTAAAATAGAAAATAAAACTTGAACAAGCTGAAACTAGTAGGTACCTAAGTTTTTTTTTCCCGACCGTTTGTTTTACCCGACCTCACCTACCCTAACCCTAATCTTACACTGACTCTTACCGCACGGCGCCATTGGCTTCGCATGATGTTTGTTTGCGACCACAACGAATATCTATAATATTTTAATCTGAATATCCGATAAAGGTCCAAACATTATTTTTATCTTGATTTGTAAACAAAAAGCAAGGGATAAAATACAATGTGTTTGTGTTATACACAACATGTTTGCCAGTAGGTAATAATTAGGTATCACAAAACTTTTCTATGAAAATAACGAGAGGCAAAACCTTTTTTTGAGTTAAATAATACCCGGGTTCACACCTTCCGTTTACAATGAATTTAACTTTTTCCTCAAAATATAACGTCAAAAAGCGGCAGATTTTAATTTATTTAACACATTTCGGCAGCACAGGTCTCACAGGTTTAATTTTATTTTTTTTACAAATGATTAAAATAATTACATAATAATATACAGTCAATCACTTGCGCCAAGAAAAACAATCAAATCAAAACAAAATGGCGAAAAAACAAACAAACAATGCAAGTTGAATAAAAGCGTGTAAAAACTTTACAATTACAAAATAATACGAACTAATCTTGGTCAATCCGACTAAAAAAGTCAACCCTCTGTAATCAACAACTAAGCGGTGCTTTTACGGCTTCTCAATTTGGACGGGTTGCAAAATAAGCTGTGCTTCCAGAACTTAAACACACGCATACATTTTCACGCACACAGTCACACTATTGCTGTGTACTACACGGGTTGCGTTGTATGAAGAATAAGCACGGCGTTGTTCTGCTTATGCTCACCGGGAGCGCTGCCTGCGCGGTGTTCACCGCTCACTTCAAGAAATTAGTTTCAAATAAAAATAATAGATGGCGCGTAAATCGCGTTATAAACAGTGAGATAGCAAATAAGTTAGATTAATATAGTTATTACCATGATTTTTCTTGCGTTAAAGTTATTTATCATTTCGAGGGGCATGTATGTATGGGACTACAGGGTATGTAGAGCTTATTTGCATGTATGGAGTGCACGCCACTACTTGCCGGGGTTGGTCAGTGGATGGGTGACCATTCTTTACATACCGAGACTCCTCCGTGCCTCGGAAAGCACGTTAAGCCGTTGGTCCCGGCTGTCATTCGTGGATCTTTGACAGTCGTTACGGGTCGTCAGAAGCCCGAAAATCTGACAACCAGTCTTACCAAGAGGTATCGTATTACCCAGTTACTGGGTTGTAGAGGTCAGATAGGCAGTCGCTCCATGTAAAATACTCGTATTCAGCTGTATCCGGTTAGACTGGAAGCCGACCCCAACATAGTTGGGAAAAGGCTAGGCAGATTGATTGATTGTTTTTATGAAAGTTTATCAATATGTTTTCTTTTCAAGGTGGAAAGGCAAAGGCGGCAACAGAGAGAATTGGAAGAGAAGTTAGCAGAAATGAGGATAGGTGTCGCCACTGGACTTAATGAAGTGACAGGACTCGCTACGAGTAAGTTTATTTTATTTCTGAGTTGCATTGTATTTTTTTTTTAATAGAATAGTAGTAGTAGTAGTAGATTTAGTTCTTTATTTGCACAGAAAGTAGGTAAAAGTAACAGATGTTTAGTTTAAAGAGATCCATATACTAACTACCTTAATTAAAGCATGCAAACAGCAGGCTATAATAATAAAGACTCTTTCAAAATATATTATTAATACATTCAATCAAATCAGTACCTGTTTACCATGTCAAGATAAAATTCAGCAAATAATTTGAAATAGGCAATATATAATGGCAAGTTTAATAAAATGCTATTATAAATTTGTCAAGTTCGAGGTCAATACAGTTAAATTAATAATATAAATGAATTAGTACATGTCAAGAAAACAGAGATGACATAATCTCAATTTAAATTTTTATCGGTCAAAAAATCGCCAATTAAGTAATAACAATTATGAATTAATAGATTTGTCAATTTATTTTTAAAAAGTGAAAGTGTCTCATTTTTTATTACATCGGGTATTTTGTTAAATAAGATATCATGAATCAGTTTTATAAACAGATAAAAGTCTATAGGTAAAAAAAACAATCCACGATAAACAACGATTCTTATTTTTATCTTCTTATTTTATCATCAAAAAAAAAACAATTATTTATTCGGATTACTTTTGAGACTTTTTACAAAACATTATTTTGATTTAACTTTGTTATATTGATGAACAGCCCCTTTTTTACTAATATTGTAACTTTTCAATATACATATTATTATCTGTCGTTGAAGACACGTCCACACATACTCGAAATTACAGATCGTTAACAGTTATTTTAACTCTGATTTTGCATCATTGTCAAAATCACAGTGATCTTTGTTGTCGATGTAATAAGGTTGCTTTTGAGTTGCTGCTGTCAGAGCTCTCAGAGGTAAAATAACCGTGAACGGTCTGTAATCATCTTCATGCTATAGCACTACAGCGCTTTCGGCGCGTGGCAAAAATTGGAACTAACGACGCCATCTTGTTTTATCAATGCAAGTTCACAAAAATGTTCAACGTTGACAGGGCCATCATTCAGGCGCCAAAAGATCCTTGTAGCAGTGTAGGTACAGACCGTTCACAATTATTTTACCTCTGACAGCAGCAATCCAACAGCAACCTTATAATAACGAGAATAAAGATTACTTTGATCTTGACAAACTTACCACTGACAAGTTTGTTGAGCAACCTGTAGGAAAATAAAGATCATTGTGATTTTGACAATGATGCAAGATCAGAGGTAAAGTAATTGAAAGACTGTACATATAACTATTATTCCAAGTAAATTAACCACATTATTGTATGATTAGTTCCAGTACAGTTGCAAGGCCCCGGGCGGCCGTGTGAGCCGTTATCGCCCATATCAGAGACGCCACCACCACCCTCGCCCAGAACTCCCTCGTCTAGTGGTCAGTATGATTAATTTATTCTTATAACGCAAAAAAATAAATACGGCAGCGCTGGTATGACCCGCTGTGATGCCACGGACATACACCTCGGACGTCTATAAATCCCACTAGGCGAATAAAAAAATAAGAAAATAAAACAATAAAATATCTATAATTTAGAGAAAAAAAAACTTTCACGACACGAACAATTTTTATATAGATCTTTATGGGTAGGCAGATATGTTACTTTATATTACTAATATTAATAAATAAAAATCATTTATCCTAATCAGGCTAAAAATCTGCACTTATTGATAGTCAAAAGTAACAAAAGACGACTCACATAATGTCCACCCCTTACCACTTCTTTCTTAGTGTTTTAGCTAGTAAGAAGTGGCACATCAAAATCCCCATCAACAAGTGTAGTCTGTGTTAGTTTATTTGGCTTTTAATAAATCATTGAGATTTGGGTACCCAATAACCGCCCCGACCCTTGTTCGAGCCAGCTTGATCCTCGCTGCCTCCCCCAGCGACGCCCTAAGCCTTTAGCGTGTAGTCGCTTAGTTTTTAAGTTTTTATGCCCTGGCTGGAGGCCTTATTTTATAGAAGCACCCGACAACCTCCTAGTTGACCTGCGAGAAGCCATAAAAAAAAAAAAAAAAAAAAACCGAAGAAAGAAAATTCTTCGGTTGCTTTTCTTTACAAAGTCCATACTTCTAGACATAAACAATTTTTACACATTACAGGCACAAACACTAGATCAGTATCAGCGGCAGTGAGCGATGAATCAGTGGCGGGCGACTCTGGTGTGTTCGAAGCGGCGCAGGCGGCGAACGATCCTTCTAACGCAGGTAATTTATATTGTACCTTATGGTTATACGAATAAGGAGGGTTTTGTAGTTGTATGGTGGTGAAGTGTAAGGTTTAGTTTAGCTTGAAGATAATTAGAGAGTTTTTGGAATTTAGTTTTATCTTTAAGAGTATCACTTTTACTGATCGGTTTAAAACTGTAAAAACTATAAGACAATAATTATTTATTTGAATAGCGAGATATAAATAAATTGATGTATTGATGTTTTTATTTTACAGTGAACAGTGCCCAAATTGAGATCAAATTGCGCTACTGTGTGGAAGAAAGCGCGTTGGAGATAGGAATCCTGCGCGCGCGCAACCTGCACGCGTTGTTCATTGATATCGGCACTCAAGTGTAAGTATTATTGTATTATCTTTAATATTATTGTCTCACTGCAGAGCAAAACCCTCTTCTCATACAGAGAAGGCACGAGCATTGACCACCACGCTTGCTCAAGATGGGTTGGCGATTTCGGACTTATATTAACTATAGGGTCAAGGTTTCCTCACGATGTTTTCATTCACCGATGTCAGCATTGTCCAAGATAAACTCGGAATATGATTGAAAAAGTCGCATTGTTATTATCGCTACTATCTATATTATTAATAACAATAACACGCCATGCAAGACGACAAATAAGTGGTGTGATCCAGATAAGTGTACCTTAGCCACTTAAAAAGGTGCGGTCGGCGATGACTAATCGATTCAATAAGTAATTAAATCATTGGTCGATTGATGAACGTAATCTGACTGCCATACATCACACTGTATCGATCTGAATGATCGATTTGATCCTTCGACTAACAGGCGACTTTTTTTTGTGGATGAGAAATCGTCAAATATCTTCTCTCGCTCTGGGCAGAGCGGAAGGGCGTGTCAGGCTTTTACTGACTATAACCCACCCGTGTTCCTTCAGTTGCCCGTGCCAGGGCCACGGTATCTCTTTCGAACTGGCATCGCCCCTATTGGACCCCATCACTGCAACCTAGGCGCCTTAATTAGTATTAATAAGTAGATTTTATGCAAGTCTAGCAACAATATAATCAGAAAAAAAAATATCAGCCGTCCCATATATTTGGGTCGAGTAGGTATTAAGTATGGAAAAGCTGATAATTTTTTCTCGATTACGACGTTGGTCCCATGGAGAAAGTTGTTCAATTTGATGGTCTGTACCACACCATTGTGTAAGAAAAATCATTACATTTTGTTCTGGAACAATGACAGATAATAAATTATTGTTAGTGTGTCAAAAGTTTTTTTTTTAATATTATTTTAGTATTTTTTATGCTATCTTAAATATTATAGGTCTCAATCCTTCCTTACATTATATCATGTAAATAACCTGCATTTTCTTGTCACAGTGGTGTCCGCTGCGCCCTCGTGGTGGGCGGTGGCTGTGGCGTGGCGTGGGGCGCGTGCGGCGCGGCGTGGCGTGGCGCCGCACTCGCGTGGCGCCACACGCATAAGGCGCCGCTTGCTGGGACCCGAGCCTTGCGTGCTGCGACTCTACAAGTCAATCTAACAGCTGGAACTGAGTGCCTTGTGAGTATATTGGAATATGAGTTTCTTTACTGTTTTCATTATTACGAGCTGAATTTATTGAAAAAAACTAGCTCGGCTTCGCTGTCGTGATTTTGTTTTTGAATTTGAATTTATTTTATATTAATTAAAAAAACATCTCTGTGCGAAAATTAGTTATTTAGTTATTAGTTCACAATCAGTATATACAAACCAACCTAAAAGATGAAAGTTTTCAAAACCAATATGTTGAATACAGGCTAAGTTTGAAAGTCAATCACGCTAATATATTAGGAACTTTAGAATCTGCTAGTTATAATAAACGCTCTTTAAAAACTGATTTAATCATTATCCTCGCCATTAAAATACTAAATACTTCGGATATTCAAAACAAAATAAACTTAAAAAGTAAATTCTACCAAATAATAAAATGCCAAAACATACTTTAGTTACCTATTCATTATTATTTTAAAATGATGACAACTAGCCAAATTTGAGTATTCGGCTTCAAGCCTAGAGTGCCATGTGAATACCCCACAAGGCGAGAGCGATTAACTTCTGACCAATCTTACCCTTTACCCTTCTTACCCTTACCCTTAAAACAACTAACCCTTACCCGTTATCCTACAGGGCTGTGCTCAAGTGAGTCTAGCAGACTTCGAGCCGGATTCTGTGTCTCAGAAATGGTACAACGTGCTTAGCTTCAGATGTATGAGAAGAGATGAGAGTTCTGACGAGTCTACTGTTATATCTTCGCAGACTTCTACGTTGACTAGGAATAGAGGTAAGCTTGTTTTATTATAGCTTGACCGATACCGCTGTACCGCGCCTTAGCTATGTGCGCGGCGAGACGGGGGGCAGTGCAGGCCGCTCATTCGTCAACTCACGACGACCCACCCCCCGGTCGCGGTACAGCGGTATCGGTCAAACTTTTGTTTGTATTAATCTCGGGTTCAAGTTTAGACTTTATATATAGTATATGTAGTTTAAATTAATGCATCTCGCTAATATCAACCTTGTATAAATTTCCATTGCAATTTTCATTTTTAATTTATTTATTCAGTAACAATTCACATTACGTTCGAATATAGTCCAGCATGTAATATAAGTATTAGATGTACAAATATTTAGGAAGGAACACATTCAATGCAAAGTAATTACGTTTAATTATTTTTTGTCAATTTAATAAAGGGTCAATGGAATTTTGCACCTTTTGTGTTCATTATATTTAAATTCACCCATACTTTTACTTTGCCATAATATATTTTTAAAAGTCATGGTGTAACGTCTGTATGAATAATTATCTGTGTTTACAGGACCAGAAAGTATGACGGGTGCGGAGTGCAACGTTGATTGTGGGGATAATTCAGCATCGGAGGACGAAGAGTCCAGAGAGCCACTGAATCAGGTATGTTAAAGCGACACCAAAATAAATTGGGGGATTTTTCGTAACCATTTATTTCACTATTACAGCATGTATGGATTTAATTTTTGGATATAATATATGTTTATTGACTATTTTATTAATACTCTGACTGAAGAAAAACGCAATTGGGTTAAATTTCCTTGATTGAATTTAATTCCAAAAAATACCTGTACTTTTTAAAAAAAAGTCGGTAATTCTAAAATCATAAGTAATTTCATTACAAAATTGCATTCTAAATGTGCATATTAGGTAATTGAAAACTCTCTAATTTATTTTTAAACAATTTTTATTTGGTTTGGCGTTTTTATTTTGGTTCCAGCGCATTATTGCCCTCTCTTTTATACGCATGTGGAAGTAATTGACTCTATCTCTTTCATATTCCCGCCTTGTTCGCCTTTTACATATCACCTTAACAACAACAACTAAATATCAGAATATAACAGTAAACATTTTGTCAACCACTTGAAAATCAAAACTTGGTAATTGTTTTATTTTCTTTATTGTCTCTGGTAACACTGCCACTCCAAGCGTAGTCTTACAACTTTTCTCTCTTTCTAGACAAGAACGTTTTCATTAATAAACTGTCAAATACATTTGGCCATCAGCAAAAGAAGTCCTTTCTTTCATATGCAATGAACGATGTGTGAGTTGTGAAAAACATGACAGAACTCATACCTACAACGTCCATTTTAAATGATAAGGTAACCAACAATATTTCCTCTCTTACAGATAGTGGAAGAGGATTCATTCGAGGACTACATTCCGGAAGAAGACATTGCTTTAGAAGAGGAATTCCTTCACCCCAGCACAGCCGAGAAAGAGACCAACACTGAATGTAACTTCTGTCCCGAAGGAGCGCGGCAGTTGCATAGACGGTGCGTAGTTATACTGTGCCTCGGTGAAAGTAATATTAATAGGCTGTGCCTTTTTTATAGTAATAAAATTACTGAATTATTAAGGGTGAAGTAGATTTTTGTTGGGTAAAGGTATTTTCTATAAGGTGTTGGTAATTCGACTAAAATTTATATTTATGTTAGGTTATTTTTTTTTTGGTTGCCGTTTGTCCCGGCGGTTATTCATGGATCTTTGACGGTCTTTACGACTCGTCAGAAACCCGAAAGTTTGGCAAACAGTCTTACTTAAAATCCAGTAACTGGGTTGTGTTAAAAACGTTTAAATTCAAGTCCCAATCTCATGCCAGCGACAATCAAATGTCAAAAATGTAGGTAAACGCTATACAATTTTTGACAGATTGAGACTGAGATGATATTGCGAACGTTGTTAAAAATACGGGAATTGCCCCTCTGATCGGCAGTTGATCCATGTAAAATACTGGTATTCATCTGCATCCGGTTGACTAGAAGCCGACCCCAACATCGTTGGAAAAGGCTAGGCAGATGATGATATTTTTTTTTATAATTCTATAGCTGTAAATTCCCTTAGTTGTATTTGTTAAGAGTTATTTCAATGTTTTATGTTGCATAAAAAAAAGTACCTACTTAACTATCACTTTTGTGTCGATATAAAATAAGGAGTTAAAAATAAAATTTAAACAATAATCTCACTCATTTTCATAATTTTGACAGTTACTTAAATCAAGGCGATCTCACTGCCTCGTTTAGAGCAGGCAGTCAACCTTGGTAACGAACACTTAGATGGTTTTAAAACAGCCACACTATTGATTACTACATCCATTAGAGGTTCAATTTAAAATAAAGCTGACACTGCGAACAAAATTTTTGCGCAGCATGTTGTTGTCCGGGACAGAAACGTACATACACCGCGGTTGTCACATTTGGCATCCGCGGTGTACACATAATATTGAATGACCACCGTGGTACGACCAGACTCGATTACTCGAATGAACCCAAAGATTTACACTAGCCCTTTTTCATGTTACATGGTGCAGCAGAGACCATTGTATATCAAGGAGTAGACCGGGTGGCACGGTAACGGTCGGGAAGACGTGCCCCTGTGCAAAAATTTTATATTTTTTTTTTTTTTTTTTTTTTTTTTTTTTTTTTTTGTCGCCTCGGTGGAAGCCAGTAATCGTCAAGCTGGTTTAAATTGACGATCACTTAGATGTACCTACCCGTATGGGCGATAAATTGATAATGAAGCATACTGTGATGTTGCCATATCTAACTATCCATAACCCATATCAACCACACATCTGTAATAAATAAATTCGCGGTGTCTGCTCTAGTTTACACTGAACTTCAATGGTTCTGACCAATGAGGTACCGATATTTAAATCCTAAGCGTAGTTGAGGCTTACTAACCTTGGTGTCGGGCTACAATGTACGTTTTCCTCTCAGATATATGAAGTTGAGACGCGCGGCAGGCGACGGCCGGCCGCAGCACGCGCCGCTAGAGAAATAATATATACCCCCTTGTGTACATAGTTGTATATAGGTATGTTTACATTGTGTCGGGTTGCTTTATACAGCCATAACAATCGAGTTTTATTTTTCATTAATATGGGTGATGTGCTCAATTATTTTTAGATAAATAATTGGGAATAAAGAAAATAAATCGACGGTCCTATTTAAATCTCCTATCTACAGTTTTGCAATAGTCGCTCACAAATCACTAATGGCGTTTGCGCTAAACATATTTAAAACATCATTCTGTCTCGGTCTTCTTCAAACGATTACCTGAAACAGAGCGATGTTTTAAGCGGCCCAAGTGATGTGATTTATGTTAACATGTTTAGAATAGAAATAGAATAAAATCAAAAAGAGGGGCTTGTGGCTAAGTAATAAGAGCCGCACGTGTCGATCGATCAGGTTAAGCTATGCTTGCCGCGGTTGATCCGTGGAAGAGTGACCATCTTTACATACCGAGACCATGCCGAGACCCTTCCGTGCCATGGAAAGCGCGTTAAGCCGCTGGTCCCGGCTGTCATTCGTAGATCTTTGACAGTCGTTACGGTTCGTCAGAAGCCCGAAAATCTGACAACCAGGGGTACCAAGGAGTATCGTATTACCCAGTAACTGGGTTGTGGAGGTCGGATAGACAGTTGCTCTATGTAAAACACTGGTATTCAGCTGCATCCGGTTAGACTGAAAGCCGACCCCAACATAGTGGAGAAAAGGCTAGGCAGATGATGTAGGTATAGAATAAAAACCATTTTATTTTGACACTGAATCTTCTCTCTTGCACAAATTGTAGATAGCAGGTTCTTTAAAAATAGGCCAGTATTTGCATTAAATAATAATAATAAAATATGGAACGGTTACATTTGTGTTTATTTAATTTAAAAATATTTATTTTTTTCTTGTTTTTGTGTGTAAACTATAATATTTAATGTATTGGGTATGTCACTTCGCATGTTACATTCAAATGATATTACCATACACAAATGTTATGTGCATGAAATAGCATGAGACGTGGCACAATGTGGATGTATCGTAAATGTTTTTTTTAGCATTATTTTATTCAATTTCAATCACTTAAAAGTCATATAAAGTTTCCATTTAATTTTGTAACACGAAATGTTTTTATTTTTTTATGTAGAACTTCAATCTTTTTGGTTATGAAATTGACTAAAAAAATGCTCTGCACATACTAACAAACCCTCCAACATTTAAATTTTCTACAATAAAGTTATATTCTCTTATAGAAAAAGCCAGCAAGCGAACGCCAGCCTCGCCGAGCCCCTGGCTACAATCAAGAGGTCACAAACCTTCTCGCCACAACCACAGAGCATCGCCAAAGCCCAGTACATTTGCAGGTCAGTACTAGAATGTTCTAGAAGATAATTAGTTTCGTCCAAATATTTAACATCAATAAATCAACCCAGCCTGCTAATGACTCATAATCTCATCTTAGCACCGTGTGTTTTATTTTTACACATTATGTGACAAAAATTAAGATTTCACAGTTGATGTGATAGTTTGGTTTAAAAAGTACAGAATGATGTAGTGATATTGACCGAAGTCCGGTCGCCAAGCAGAAAGAATTAATACAATGATCCTTCATTACTTATCTCTATCACTCGCGCACAAATGAGCTCGTGATCGATGAGGAGGAGCTCGTGGCTAAATAATAACAGCCGTACAGGTCGATCCATCAGGTTAAGCTGCGCTTGCCGGGGTTGGTCCGTGGATGGGTGACCATCTTTACATACCGAGACTCCTCCGTGCCTCGGAAAGCACGTTAAGCCGTTGGTCCCGGCTGTCATTCGTGGATCTTTGACAGTCGTTACGGGTAGTCAGAAGCCCGAAAGTCTGACAAACCAGTCTTACCAAGGGGTATCGTATTACCCAGTTACTGGGTTGTGGAGGTCAGACAGGCAGTCGCTCCATGTAAAATACTGGTATTCAGCTGCATCCGGTTAGACTGGAAGCCGACCCCAACATAGTTGGGAAAAGGCTAGGCAGATGATGATCACTCGCGCACAAATGTATTGCCGTCGCGCTCGCACTTTATAAGGTCTTCTATGTGCGAGCGCGACGGCAATACATTTGCAATAGGTACTTTTGTGCGTGAGAGATAAGTAATGAGGGGTCATTGTACGAATTTTTTTCTGGTTCGCGACCGGGCTTTGGTCACAAGAAGGTCCAGTGGGATTTCATTTCTTTGCTTCTACATAATTTTTCTTATGCTTTCTGATTCATCTCAGCTCGAAAGGTACGCAGTTTCAAATGATGGAGACTGTTTTTTATTAACTACAGTCGTTTTTCAACCTTATTTGAAGTAATAAATATTTCGTTTGTCCTCAGACTGAATCGTTCGGAGTCGGACTCGTCGATGGCTGCGTACGCGCGTCGTGTGACGTCACATCCGCCGCCCCCCTCCGGCATTCCCTTCGACCGCAGCGTGCGCGAGAGACGCTCACTTAGGTATGCACATTTGTTTTGTTACCTTCATAAAAATACAGGTTGCAAATTGCTTCCTGATGCACTGGGTGTTGTAAGAACTTCACTGATCTTAGCTTCATTGTGGATTATGTTATTATAAATGCTATATGATATTATTTCTGTAAGTAGGTTTGTACAAACACTTTTACACGTCAATCATATTTTTAATAAAAACTAGATGAGGTTGGCATTTCCTATGTGACTACTCTGAGAAGAAAGGCCGAAACAAACTCAGAGGTCGCAGTCTCTATTAAAGTCCAGACATAATCTTGGTCAGATCATGTGAACGCCATGTAGATTGGTGTCTGAAATGGACTTTTGAGGAAAGAATCACACAGATTGAGTGAACCTGCAGTCAGTGCACGCATTTGTCAGTAATCGTGCAGCTCAACTCTGAACTCAAGGAGCTCAACGATTCGACGAACAATACCAAAGAAAGGATATTTGGGCAGGCCGCATAAATTACTCAAACTGCCTACCTTTTGCACGCCAGCACCTTTTTACGTTACTTCATCCCCGACGCCAAGTCTAGTAAAAATTTTATGTGGTAGCACTTTAGTAAGGCAACTTAAGTGGTCAATGGCGTTCAAAGGGTTAAAACTAACTGAGAGAAAAAAAAAATGTGTTTTGTGTAGACTTACAAATAAGACATGTGTCAAAAAAATCTTTCCTTCTCTGTTGATGGTAGTAGTTATCATGGCATTAAATCTCTCTTTTTCCTCACAGATGGGGTCGTTCAGGCTCGTGTGGTCGCGGCGGTCGAGGTCGCGCCGGCTGGCAGGTTGCGCGAACATCTCTAGACCTTGCGCTAGACCTGCGCGCGCAGCATTCCAGGCTACATCACCTGCGCACCGACATCGCCAACCTCACCGCGCTCAAGAAGAGGTAAGCATGCATACACAATTTTTAGTATTATTTAACAAAACTCTCGTGAACACTAAAAACTAATTAATTTCACTAAATCGCGGATAGGCTATTCTGTCGAAATCAATTCTTCAAATAAGTCAACTTTTGAGAAATTGAATTGTCCATACGAATAGACTTACAATTTTGCGAAGCTCAACTTTGAATTACTAACCTGGATGTCTTAAAATTAAAATTTTTTCGATACCTAAGTTAACAAATTATAAGGGAACCTGTATACTCATCATCATTCACAGCCCAACTTCACCCACTGCTGGGCATAGGCCTTTCTTTTCTTGTGCCAATCCCCACGCTCCTGTGCCAGCCTCATCCAAGTTTTGCCCGCGATGGCAACATTATCGTCTACCCATCTCGCCGCCGGACGACCGACATCTCGTCTTCCAGTCCTTGGACGCCACTCACAGCCTTACTCCACCTGTCATCACCGCGCCTTGCCAGG
This sequence comes from Cosmia pyralina, assembly GCA_946251885.1. Classification (NCBI taxonomy): domain Eukaryota; kingdom Metazoa; phylum Arthropoda; class Insecta; order Lepidoptera; family Noctuidae; genus Cosmia; species Cosmia pyralina. The sequence goes on along the minus strand of OX276342.1, from coordinate 12,946,961 downwards.
TGTCCTGCCCAACCTGCAACTCCATTTGAGTTCCTGTATACTCACCGGTTCCTATTTAAACATCTACTTAATCATCAACAAACTCACGATTTATAATAATTCCAGATTAGAAGAAGCCTGGACCCGTGGCGACCCAGCCGTAGCCGCGTGGGTGGCTGAGGACGAAACATTACGTCGTCTAGTAGCGCCGGACGAGCCCCCCGCAGACAGAGCCTCTCGCCTACTCAGCCGCACCTGTCGCGAGATCTACCGCCTCAGGAAGTCGCGCCAGGGCGGACGGAAACCTGACCTCGTCACCTTCAAGTGAGTATTTAAATTAATCATCAACTTATTAAGAAAACCGAAAGATTTCTACTGCTGGAAATAGGCCTCCCATAAATAACCGCCACAATGGCGAGTCCTGGAGGCCTACTCCGAAGCGAAAGTCCGAAGTATCGGCCGAATGTTCGGACGTTTCCTACTACACTTTATTCTATTTCGTTCGATCGGTTCGGATACGGCCGAAATTCATTTTGACGTTTGTTTTGTTGTTTGTTCTTTGTATCAGTGGTGAGCCAATAAAATAAAATAAAATAAACTTGATTTTGACGTTGGTCCCATTTCTTCTTAAATTGTTACGTGACAATGATAGACAACGCTCGAGACTATCATCAGCTAAAGTCCAGCTGCAGCGAAAATCGTTGCTTCAACCCGCTTAAGAGCGTCCTACCATATGTACATCATTTGGGTAGTTTCATAGTAATTAGTAATTTTTGGGAGTAGGTATGCATATTATGTTGCACTCATGTGTATTTTGCCGGGAATCTGTAATGCTTGACTAGTTTGGACTCGTATTCCGGTGAGGTCCTAAACCAAACCTTTCCGTTACCTTTTATCCTGTAATAACGATATAATTAACAGTGAAATTCCTTTCAACAGAGAGAAAATGGCCTTCTTCACTCGCACCAAAACCACAATCCCCCTCCTACCCGGGGAAGATGGCGACGAAATACTATCAGAAGACGACTGGGAAGAAGACTTAGAAGAACGACGAACACCCGACGGACGGTCTTCTAAGACCTCGTACGAACTACGAAGAGACCTTCCAGCAACTACGCAAGAGGTGGCTGAAGTGGTTGAGTGCAAGAATCCCTGTTTGAACATAGAGGGGCCGACAGAGGCGAAGGATGACACTAAGACTGATGAGGTGAGGTATGAGTTTGTGGTTGATAGAGTGCTGGGTGTACAGGTTTGAAAGGTGCGGCGTTTTACACGGTTGGTTGGGGTAGGTTGGAAGTGAGTGCGCAGGAGTTGCGATGCAGTACTTTGCAGATTTAAATATTCTGTTGATTTGAGCAGATTGAGTTAATAATGAATAGAAAAACATTACCAATTTCTTGCAAATTTTTTGAACGAAATAAATGAATCTGCGCCTCAACTCCTGCGCAATTACTCTCAAATTACTGACCTTACAGTTTCACAATCAAAATCAATAAAAAGAAACACTTTTATCAAACCAACCGATGCAAAACAGCTCTAGTATGGCCTATGGCAAAATATGGCACCATTAAAAATTTTCAAATAAACAATATTTAAATATAACTGTGATCATTATTGCCTATTGAGATTTTCTGGATCGAAGACTGAGCGAGAACTTATATATGTGTTATTGGTTATATTATATATATCCGGACTCTAATACATGTACGTATATGTGCAAATAGAGTGCCATAAAATTAAGATTACATATTGAATCTTATTCATTTTTATACAACTTATTATGTATCGTACTGTATGTACAAAGTAAAGAACAAAATTTTGAATGATAGAAACTCCTGAAAACAAGTATGATTTGATATAATCCCGTCCATATATAGGTATACTTATGTATTTAAAGTTGTATATGATTAACTAGTAATACAAAAATTTTGCAACACATTTTCTTATTGATATTACAAATGTAGCCAAGTCAAAAAATATGTTACTTGTAGTTCAGGGGTAAAATTGTGCCTTTAAATTATTGGTGCCTGATATTAAAGCCTGCGATTGTGCCATATATGGCATGCCAGACGGGGGTAAATAGGTACAAAGTAGTTGTATGATGAGTCACAAAATGTATGCCAAACATATTTTTTTATTGTAATTAGAACATAATGTGGGGTTACGGTCACTTTGTAAATAAAAATACGTAAAATTGCGGACCCACCGACTAAGTTCATCTGTAGATAAAAAAAATAAACAAATAATTTTTGCAAAATTTTAAAATTATTTCTAAATTTATTCTTTCAAAATAACAATAAATATATAAATAATTGCAATTTGACTAACTTTGCAATTATGTTTTTAATTTTTGCAAAAGTTATATCTGATAAGGGTTCTCTCCACCGAATAAATAGGACTTGAAAGGCCAAAAAGAAAGCTTTGTACATAAGGCTTTAGATATGTGGAGTACTTGCCCTACAAACAATGTTTCAAACTTTACTGACCTAGAAATTATTTGAAATTACAAACACTATTATAATAAATTCAATAATTATTGTGTTCACAAAATATTCATCATTTATTATTTAAATAAGAAGTTGTATTAGAGTACGTGCCTAATAAATCTATGATTAGCTATAATTTTCTAGGTCTCTCACGAACGTACCCGCCCGCACATTGTCGTTTTAAACGTGCAATATACAACGTAATATCAATAGCTTATAATTCCATGTGTGTTAACAGATCTGAGTTTGTACTGAACATTTTTTGTCTCACTCATTATCATTCTTATGTTTAAACTACGCCATCTTTAATTATAAACGTTGAAACTTTGGGGAATTACTCTAAAACTCCTTTCTATTTATTTGTAATTCAAATTCATCAGCAAAGGACTCTTAAATCAGCGTTTATAAGTAAAGAAAATTTATTGTTAGTATTTTGTGAACAAAAATATATCAGCTTTTTAACAAATTACATTTTTTGGTTACACATTCTAAATTACAAAAATTGTTTGGTTTTTTTTAATAAGTTGATATATTTTTGAACTCAAACTTGATGTAAGCATTACTTGTACATTTTGTACATATCATATTTAATATTATTATTCTAATTTAAGAAATCTGTGTAAATAATCTGAATAAAAAATACGTTTTATAAAAGAATTTGCATATCTGAATTTTGACTTTATGACTATTATTATTTCTAATTAATTATTTAGCAATATTAGTCGATGTTAAGTATTTTTATAACAAGAATACAATAGTCTCCTAGCTGTAATCTTTACGTAATGTTACATTTTTGTAAAAAATGTATATTTTTTATTATAATTATTTACTTGGAGTTTTTATAAATAGTGTAATTGTTACTGAGGTGAATTTGGATTTGCCAAATTAATATAAGCCTTGTTTTAATTCTTCCATTAAAATAAAGGGGTCATTATATTTTGTAAAAATGCCAATACAATTCATACAAATGAAAATAAAAATTATAAATTAATATTTCATTGTTTGATTTTAAAATAACTTTCCTAGTGAAATGCAGTGACGGAATTGTCACTAAGTTACGCCCAACGACAACAACAAGAACGGTTAAGTAGGACCTAGTACATATATATATATATATATATAATATGTAACCCAATGATATTTTATATGTAGAAAGAGGTAGATACACACGCTCCGCAAGTGGCACGTTAAAATCTGACTAATTAGCCACATTTTCGTCGTCTTGTCTCTTTTTCGCTCCCGATAATTAAGACATGCCGTCCTACTTCCACATGTCATCTAATCGTACGAAATTGTGCCGTTTTTGAACACCGAATGTTGGGTCGGTAACCTATCTACGTCTTTTTACATATAATATCATTGATGTAACCGTAGGTACTGTACTACCTTAAAACTAAACTAGAGAAAATACACATACGACGACACGGTTGGCGCAGTGGTTGAGCGATTGACTGCTGCGCAGCATGTCGCGGGTTCGTTTCCCGCACGGAACAAATATTTGTACGACCTACAAGTATTTGTTCCGAGTCTGGGTGTTTTTCTATCTATAATATGTATGTATTTACAAAAAAAAAAAATGTATATAAGTAGTTTATCAGCCATCTCGTTACCATAACACAAGCATTAGGTTGCTTAGCTTGGGGCTAGATGGCGTTGTGTGATATGTCCAAACATATTTATTATTATTATTATTATTATTATACATTAAATAATCTCACACCTTCTTCCCATGGGGGTAGGCAGAAACTACAGAACGCTACTTGCATACATAGGTACTCCTTTTGCTTCGTTTACGTCCATACATCTGATCATACACTCACGCCACATACGATTCCTTCGCACCTGACCTTTCTGAAAAACATCGCCAATAAGGTCACTATACGTCCTTCGAGGGCGTACCCTCGGCGTGGCAGCGGCGGCGTTTCCACAACAGGAAATCTATGTGAATAAGAGATTAGTAAGTAGAAATGGATCTACATAATTACGACTCACAATACATTCCCTAATTTCACAAACAAACCTGTTACGAACAGTAATCCTAACTGAAACACAATCTAAAGTTACATAACCTCACTTCGAGATCAATCAGAGATAAAGCGACATAATGTTCTGCACAAACACTAGCTGCGTTTGCATACAACAATGTATGAGATTGTTTTACGATGCAATTTTACAGAGATGTTGACAGAATGATAGCCACACGTAGGTAAATTGGTTGACTGTTGGTTGTGGTCGTGGTATCTCGAATTAAGTTGGGAGGTTAATTGGTGATCCTCGGTTCGTGGTACCTATGTGTTATTGAGTTTTCCTTGAGATGGTATTTCTCAGCAGGAAGCCTGGAGTCTATAGTAAACCAAATTACTTACAGGCACTTTCAAATTGTCAAGGGGTCGGTCAGTCAGAAAGATGAAGCTAGTTGCCCATTCCAAAGCGTAGTAGATTCCCATGGAAAAGAACGGGCATGAAACTCCACGGACACTTTTAAATCCAAATAATTATTGTTACAAATTATTGGTTAGGTACATTATTCATGTTGAAAATATGTGTGAGAACAATGTAAAAAGACGTGCACGTTAAAAGCGTCCGTAATAAAAAGATAAAAACCAGAAACAACTAAATTAAAAATAAGCCGAAGCAGCTAAGAGACGACCAGTCCCAACTGACGCCGCCCGTTCACCAACATGACGCACGGATCAGCACCATATTTGGCTCAACCATGATGAAGGGAACCTAATGATCCAACACATCACACGCCATCACTGCCTATCTCTTCGTGGTTACAAGCGTGATGTTGGTAACCTAAGGAGCGGATTATATAATTGCATAACACAGAGTAGAAATCGGTTTCATTTTGACAGTTCAACAACATTCATTGCGTTATTTACGTTGTTGAGCAGACAAAATTTTCGAACATTATGAAGCAATTGATTAGCAATAAGCTTCAAAATGATTCAGATTTTGATAGTGTGTTACGCAATTAGGGTACACGACAAGATGACGTCAAACATCAACATTTTCAAAAAAGATGAGCTCAAGTTTTCTACATGCCGTCGTCAAGATGAATATTATGTAAACCATTAAGGCTTGAATGCTAGCCTTGCTGCATATATCAAAGCTGTCCTTAATCAAGAGATTGATCTTGATAACAATCGTTATCAAGTGACTTTGTCAATCTCATAAAACGCTCGAAATAGAAAACTCATCAGTCATTTGACCCACGCAAGCAAAGCCAACATAGAAATTAACGATAAAGCCGAAATTTCAGAATCACAAAATTACAATATAAAAGGAAATTAATTATGGAGCCGAAATAGCAGCAACACAGCATACTTAGCTATGTACGGTCAACCGCACGATGATTATAACAATTTGACTTTATGTCGTGGCAATAAGGGCGATTTTCATAGTTCAATTGTCGTTAGTGATGTGCGGCTGGTCGTACGGGTCAGCGCTACACGCAAAGGGCCAATCCTACAATCTTTGCTTACCATCGCTTAGATTACACTTGAAACTAACGACGTGTTGGCTGCACGACTGAATATGGTGCACTGATTCCGTCTAGTTTGATGAAGGATATGTTTTGGGGAAGTTGTGAATGTAAAAGCATGGGTTTTTGGTCAGATAGAGAGAAACGTAAAGTAAGAAGCAAATGGTGGTATGAAAATCGTCTAGTAAGTAACCCAGACAGCGTTGAAAACGCAATCCGACTGGCGACTCCTCTTTCAGAGACACGCAAGTTTAACATAGTATTATGTGGGCCGATCCCGGCGGCACTGCAATGCCGGGCCGACCCGCGACGGGAGTGGAGCGAGCCCCGAACATCCCGTCAGCTTACAAAAATCAGTTTAATATACTGGTCCCTCAGTGAGGGAACTTTCAGATATTAAGCTGAAAAGAACAGATACTACACTTTGATCTTAGCCAAAAGGCCGAGAAGCGATACCATGCAAACGAAAAACCAGGGTGGTCATTCAATCACGGAGACTCTTAACACCGCGATTCAGAAACGTGACGTCAGCGCACAGTGACATCTATCGGTGAGCAAAGCTACTAAATAACAAGTGGGTGACGCACATAATGTCGGTGATGGATGGCGCATTATAATAAACTTTGTTGACAGAATTGGCTTGAAACCCAGTGAAAGTTCAGCATTTACTTGGTTTAGTTAAATTAGCTTTTCAGCCATTTTCTCTAACGAGGTAAAGAGTACAAACAAATTTTATTACCTACGAAGAATCGTTTTCACAAAGTAATGAAAATTATTCTTCTTTGTTTCTGTGGTGAAAACTATCATTTCGACCACGTACAACAATAATTCGTTAGCATCAACAAATAATAAACTACCAACTATATACAGAAATAGAATTTGCGGTGACATTTATTTTACAGTAAGAAAATTAGCTATTTAACCTAGCTGTTATGTAATAAAGCAGTAACCACATCTTATTAAGGTGATTTAAAATAATATGACAGTTTGAATTTCATGAGTAACTGCGGCGTCTACTAGTATAAATGGATGGTAATTTCAAATAAATGGTTATTATTTTGTATTGTTTTGTCATAAATCATTTAATTAAGTATCTCCAAGGTTTAACAAGATTACACTTCCTGTAAATCTACAGGGATTATTATTGTTTTTGTTGATGTTACCGGTACCATAAAACCTTTGAAATTTTTGTTTTGTCGCGTAGATCGCAGTGTGGGGTCCTGGGATCGATCCCTGGATCGGGCAATGATTAATATTGAATACCTAATTGTTTTCATTTGTTTGGAGATTTGCTTATTGAAATTAACACTTAAGTAGTTATTTAAATATTCCATCAGGAATTTCTCAGTAGCAGCCCGGAGTCTGGATTTGTGCCCGGTTGATGGCAATAGGCTCGCCCCCTACTATATTATTGATTATTCCGAACCTAACCCGAAAATTCTAACCCTAGACGGTCGACTTCAGGGGCACCCCGAGGTTCGGTTTGGTTAGGTTCCTTTAAACTCTGCAGACAGAAATAGGAACCCCGCGCAGCGGAGCTCCATCGACTTGCTGTCAGTTTGATCGATGTTTATCTAAACATCGATCAAACTGACAGCAAGTCGATGGAGCAAGTGGATGGATTGTAACCACGCGGGTTACAATTTTCGGGTTAGGTTCGAAATAATCCTACCCTAAAGGACTTAAAACATAAGTGGCCAAATGTGGGTATACCTACTGTAGGTACTTACACCTTTACCTAACCCTTCGGGGAATACAGGCTTGTTGTTATGGGGAAATGTGTCATTATTGCACTATTAATATATATACCTACCAACCATATTTTGTAGGCGTATTTACTGCAAATATATAACTTTGACTGGCAATGAAAGAAGTTCTTCCATTAGCAAATTCTCGGAATCAGCCTAATGAAACGACCCTCCAGGTACAGTCAGCCTCATAAAGATGTAGGTACTATGGGCCAAAGTTCCACATGATCACCTCAAAGGCGATAATCGCATAGCACGGCTCACGATTCGATCGCACAATGTTCGTTTGTCACTAGTTGCGCTCTCACAGGAATATTTTCTTAAGTGAGCATGCTTAAGTTTTGTCCATAGTACATCGACAGGAATTCATTTCATTGTTTACAATCTGTGTTCCTTAATATTGTATCAATTTGTATACAGGGTGTCCCGTAATTAATAGATAACCTCTTCATTGTACTCATCATTATGAACATCTTTTACTATAGGACCAAACATGAAATAGCGAAAAAAAAATCAACCGTTCCCTACATTTATTTTCGCATAACTCGTCAAAATGTAGGGAACTGCTGATTTTTTTTTCGCGATTTCAGGTTTGTTCCCATAGTAAAAGTTGTTTGTTATCATGAGTACAATCATGTGTTTAAGTATCGGTCACTAATTACCAGTCACCCTCTATACAGGGTTAGTTTTCAATGACCAGCCAAATTTTCACAGGGTGTTCTACCCATGATTATGAACAACTTTCACTATGGGACCAACTTTGAAATCACGAAAAAAAAATCAGCTGTTTCATACATTTCGGTCGAGTAGGTATTGAACTTTTGTATGAAACAGCTGTTTTTTTTTTCGTGCTTTTAAAGTTGGTCCTATGGTAAAAGTTGTTCATATTCACGGGTAGAACGCCCTGTGAAAATTTAGCTGGTCATTGAAAACTAACCCTGTATATAACATAATAATATATATTTATTTACCCAGTGTATTCCATGTTTTTGGTTACTTATTGATACAATATAATTATATGGATCAAAGATTGTAGACAAACAAATTAATTCTTGTTGATAAAGGTTTATCTATTCACACACGAAATCTCTTAAGGGGTCATGTACTCAAAATTACGAACAACTTTTGATATGGAACTAAACCTCGTGAAAAAAAAATCAGCTGTTCCCTACATTTTAAATATTCGCATAACTGGTCAAATAAGTCCCATGTCCCATGGGGGTGACCCTATTGCCATCAACTGGGAACAAATCTAGACTCCGGGCTGCTACTGGGAAATTCCAGATAGAAAAACTTAATAACAGTTTGCCCTACCTGGGAATCGAACCTGGGAGCATGAGCTCAGCAGTAGCGCTTGCAGCCACTAGACCAACGAGGCAGTCATCATCAGTAGGTATGTTATATACCTAACTAGCTTATGCCTGCGGCTTCGCCTACTTGGATGTCGGAAAATATCCCTCGGGATCGTACTACCGGGAAATCCTTCCTTGTTCCTTGACTACATTATAAAGGGAAGCTCTGTGCAAAATTTCAGCTTTTTAGGTTCAAGGGCTGGGCGTTGATGAGTAAGTCATCAGTCAGTCAGCCAGCCAGTCAATCAGTCAGGACTTCTCATAGATATAAGAAAGTATATTTCTATGGGCTCCTCTTTTTAACCGACTTTAAAAAAAGGAGGAGGTTCTCAATTCGGTTGTATATATTTTTTTATGTTTGTTACCTCAGAACTCCGTCATTTATAAATCGATTTGGAAAATTATTTTTTTATTTGAAAGGATATACTTTCAGATTGGTCCCACTTTTATCAAAATCCAGTTCTGATGATGGGATCCATGAAGAATTGAGGGAATTCCTCAAAAATTATAGGCATACATACCTATAGCGATTTTGGTATTTTCATCAACAAATCAAGTATTTGCTTTCAGAAAGTAGCATCTGGTGAAGTGGAACTGATTAAGAAGACCACAGATGGCCACGGGAACTTTTCAACGATAATAAGTAGTTCACGGGTGGCGATAAGATATCTCGATTAAGATAGATAAGCAAGTATTACGAAGCTTTAAATAAATGGTCCTGATGAAAATGGTACCATCGAACCGATCTGATGAAGAAGCCGGAAGGTAGGAACCGGAACTCAGTAATAAAACAATTTATTCTCGCCGTGTTTGGGCTTATTGGAATTGTCATGAGGTGCACTCTGGCCATAAATGATTTTAATGGTAAATATCTTCAAGTTCTGATGATTGGCTTTTGAGTTAGCTTCAATAATTTAATACGTATTTTTCCCACATAGTCTATGTGAATGATGCTATAATTTATTTTGCAGAGTGGTATTAGAATTTGTGTGGCACCACTAAAAAGTGAGAAGTAAAAACTTTTTACAAAAAAAAACAACACACTCCCAAAAAAACACTACAAAGTGAAAAATAACTTTAATTTCGGAAGTCGGTGGCAAAAAATGAAACAAAAAAAAAGCCAAAGACACCGACTTCCGAAATTAAAGTTATTTTTCACTTTGTAGTGTTTTTTTGAGAGTCGGTTGTTTTTTTTTTTTGTAAAAAGTTTTTATTATATACAAGTATAGATAGATATTCATCAAAAAAATCGCACTTGAATCCCCCGAACAAGTTGTATCGAGCGCCGAACACACGCACGCCGACCAGCACAGGATACGGTTCATATAACCCAGATTGTAACTTCAAGCCAAAAGAATTTTATTTTTTACCTCCACCGCCTTGGGGTGAAACTAATTAGGAATTTTCTTCCACTTACCGCCACGTTTTATGCGTAAGAGAACACCATTAATCATAACTAAGGGCTCAACTGTATTTTGGTTTACGTAATAGTATTGGAAGAAAATAATAAAACTCCCTTTTTGGGATATTATCTGAGTTTCAATCACACAATTCTGGAATAATGTAGCTGGTATTCAATATCGTAGTTACATACCCTGGATCAATGTACTGACGCCAGCACATCAAACTATTACAATCTGTCAAAGGATCATGGGCAAAAATATATGAAGCCTGGTACTCGGTCCAATAGCCATAATATATATATCATTGGAAAGGTCTTTTTACAAGGATTAATGATAACCGAGTCGCTTGTCTCCATTTGCTGTCGGAACGGAGTTATTTTATGTTAAGTATTTTTTTTTATTTTTTTGTTTTTGTTTCATTTTGTTAAGATAATGGTGATATTATATAATTTTCTTCTATAGAATCCTGTGTTTGTTGATTAATAGATACTAAAATGAATAAACACTCAGGAATAAAAAAAAAATAGAAAAAGTAAGAAACGTTATTTATTTTTTTAAACATTATTATCAACAATAATGACATCGTTGAGGAACGCTGCAGGAGCAGTGAAGCCTGTCTGGCATATCCTAGATACCACACGATTGAAACTATATGAGCACAAGTGCCGATTGTTCGTCGTCCGGTCAAACACGTGCAGTAATAATTGCATAAAATGTTATGGATATTGGTTTCGTTTTCATTAACATTGTTTTTTACTAATACATAACAATAATAAGTTCTTGACCGTACGTGACGTGACTGTATGCGTCCGCGTAAAAGCCAAGCATCTTCGTTTATACCATATTCATTTCAATCTTGGAGTGCGCTTTCTCTATATACTTGTAGAATGTATAGTCCATTTGATAAATGCTCGCTGCAGTAGGATCGGGCTAGCTTCAGTTGATAGGTGCCCAATGAAAGTAAAATAATCTGTTCTTCCGTCAGTAGTGGGAAGTTCTGTATTTCGTGACTTTCTATTCTTTGAAAATCCGCTCTTCGGTGATTCAAATGTTTTCTTTCAACATAATCATAAAGTAGATTCGGGGAATCAATTTTCTCCCTGATTATGTTTAGGAAGGCCTCTGCGTGAATGTTGTCATCGATGGGTATGTGGAAGTTATTAAACATAGCTGCGGCGATTTTAAAATCAATGAACATTTTTGGTAGTGTTTTATTAAAATATTTTTGCCGCAAAAGCCTGAAATCTCGTTTGAACCTCCCGTTCACCACTTCCACTACCCACCGGCATAGTGTAACTGATCGAGCTTCATTACCTTGCTCAGTAGTTAGCTGTGTCTCCCATCTGTCTTTAGATGGTGGAACGTAGGATTCATATCCCCATGCTTCGATAGCATCTAAACTGTCCCGGAAGCCGCGATCTAATATGAAGACATCGTTCGGTTGAAGAAAGCAATGCAATGGGTTTTCTCCATCATTCATTATATCACTCATGATGTTCGCATCAGTCTTAGTGGCAGCGTATGGTCCCAAAACATCGATTATATAGCCATTGGAACACACAATTAAAAACGGCTTCAGCAAGTTCTGGAACTTATGCAGGCTATAAGATAGACGCTGGAACAAAAAGTTCGATCTTTTATTGATATATATATATATAAGTCCCATCGCATATAACGATAGCTTTATTGTTTTCTTCATTGCCAAATAACCCTCTTGGTATAGTGAGGTTCTTTTCTAAAACGTCGTTTCTATTCATATGGTCCACTCCCAAGTGTAATATTACATATTCATTCATGAGGCATTCGCGCACAATAGTTAGTAAACGTTCCAGCTTTCTTCGTGACATATTAAATAACGTCGCTAGTCTTTCATCTGAGTCTCCGGTACGTAGTTTCGTCAGATATATGCCTAACGCAGTTCGAGGCTCCTTGCACCTCCCACTTAGTGAGGGTGTTTGTTCTAATATGGAATCAAACTGTTCGCATTTGCGTCCTGTCCAAAAGTACATATCCTCGTTGCTTAAAGCACCTCTTGTGTTGAAATCTAGCCTAGGTCTACGATTTAAAGCCATTCTCAACATGTCACAAACGTCCCTAAACTGTTGCGCATTGAAGTTATGTGTGACATTGCAGAATTGAGGCAGCTCTTCCCAAGCATTGCTCTCAAGGTGTTGTCCACATACTCTAGCACCGTCAGGAATATATAACTTATATTCACAGAAAATGTGAATCTTGATCGTCTCTGGTATTCGATGGCGGGTTGCGTTTTGGCAAGTGTTAAAGATACAATGCCCTGGAGTGTTTGGAGCTCGAGTGTAGTCTGGAACCTGAAGCTCTCGTACATTCTGTTCTACTTCTGGTATGACAGGTGGTCTTCCTACAACGTTGTCAATTCTCTGCCAACATCGGTGACACACACGTCGTGTGTTGTCGAACTCTACCTGAAAATGGTAGAATACGATCTTGCTGATGTTATGTTGTATTTTTATGAAAACATTTAAAACAATGCGGTATGTAGGTATTTAGGTCTAAAGTCATGGCATACTTGTATTGTTTTCATATTTTAAGTAATGCAAGTAAAAATATATCTTATGTATAGCCGATGTGACGGCTTAGTGAATAGATAACAATAGCAAACACACAATAGGTGGTCAGAGAAGTGTTTTAATAAGAAGAACTATAAACGTGCGAACTGAGTCATAAAAGGATTAAAGGATTGTGAGAAAGCTGCACAAGTCATTACTGATATAAAGGGATGCCGCTCGGAAGCAGGTAGCTAGTACTGCACGTGTTTTTTTTTTGTATGAAGCGAACACCCTTAGCTACGGACCATACAGCCGCGCTACATAGAAAATAAACACGTGCAGCTGGTAGTTTGCAGCTCGGTCGGAAACGCACTTTTACACACAACACTAGAGTAGTTCAATAAGACCTGTAAGTGCGAGCAAGAGGTCCGATTAAAATGATTTAGGGCTCAATTCGCACGTTTGTAATGGCTCAGGTATAAAAATATAACAGACAATAATAATATAAACAAACCGCTTCTAAAAAGAAAAACTGAAGCTGGTGAAGTTCGAAATAGTTTAATGAAGTATGTACTAACCTCCAAAACGGCATGTTCTCGTATATAAGCCACAAACTCGGGGTGCATTCTTGTAAGATCATCAGTTAAAACATGCTGTTGGTATCTAGCATGATGTAGGCCTCGCCGACACATCACACAGTTGCGATTTTCTTCCATAACGATGTTCTAGATCGATAAGCACTACAATAGTCCACAACCCTAGCCAAGATAAACATTTGTAGCGGGTAACAATGTCCAAAAGGGGCGCCGGGGTCAGTGAAGAAAACGGTATAAGTACTAGGTAGAATAAACAGCTGCGGAACGTCGTTTCACGCACAGAACGATACAACGACTAGTGAATGTCGCGGCACAAAAGGCTGTCCACTGGCACAGCGCACCACCTACCCCACCCCGCGGCTGGTTCCCTATCCCCGAGGTCTATAGTCACCGTTGTAACAAAAAACAGAAATGTTAAAGATAATACTACTTTTTTATGTAAAAAAATATATTTTCAAAAGTCTTCACCATTATCATATCATATCACGATATAATGCATGAATAGTAACACAATAGACGTATAAAAAAAGAAGGACTCCGCGCCACGCATATCGAAAGTGAAGCACCGTACCGATCTATGTGTGCGTGATATGAGTACCTGCAAAGACGCCGTCGCTTGTGTCACGTAATGGCGTCCGGTTGGCATGATGTAAACGTGTGCGCGAGGCGTGTTTGTACAAACGGTCCTGGCATACTTACTGTGCTTCACTTTCGATATGCGTGGCGCGGAGTCCTCCTTTTTTTATGAGTCTATGAGTAACACAATACATTTCTCGTTTTAAATAATGTTGTTTTACATTGTTTTTTTCGTATTTCAACCATGATAGGTATGTAATATTATCGTACTTGCAATTATGATGTTAACTAAAACTGGAACTTTTGGGGGCTTGCCGTGGTTTTCAGACAAGGATTTGGGACATGTCGCCATAGTAAATATTTTTCCTGATTAAAAGACCTATCCAATGACACCACAATGATTGCTATTGGAGCGAGTACCAAAATGCCCATTCTCCTTTGTTTAATAAATTTTCATCTTTATCGCTAAAGCATTAGGTTCAAGGTTGATTGGGAAAATTTGACAGTGTCGGGTGGTTTGACCTGCTAGCGTCTGTACCTAAGACGGGATCTTATGTGTTAAGGCGGGTATAGTCGCCGACCCGTAGTCTTCTAAACCGCTGTTAAAAATGCGTTTTGTAAACAATAATATTAATTATTTTAAAATAAAAATTCACAGTTGTAAGATAAGTGATTTATCAATATTATCGTCGCTAAGCCGTGAAAATATCACGTGTAGTTTAGAAGCAGTAGCGAATTTAAAGTTGAAAACAACCTAATTTACATAATTTTTTTTTTGCATGGTACTTGTATATGTTGCTTACACTTTTCAAATGTTCAGAAGAATACATATCAAAGTTTCATATTATACAACGTGTCGTTTTGCATCCTCGTCAAATTTCAGGATGTGATACAGAACAACAAACCAAACAACTTTTTTCAAGGCACCAACATCGTAATCGCGAAAAAATAATCAGCCGTCCCATACATTTGCGTCGAGTAGGTATTGATGTTTTCTATGGGACAGTTGAAAATGTTTTCGCGATTACGATGTTGTTCCCATGGAGAAAGTTGTTCGGTTTGATGGTCTATACCACACCCTTAAATTTGACGAGGATGCAAAACGACACGTTGTATACAGAGTGGTCCAAATAGTGACGTAAAAATGAAAAATCTTTATTCGTCATACCTAGGCGTATTCGAAAATACCCCATGTATGTTCTGCGATTTTTTGTAGTTTTCGAATTATTTTGTCTTTGTAATTGTTTACAATTTTCTGCCGGTGGAGCTTCAAAAATTCATACTCGTATCTTTTTTTGTAGTGGGTAGTGGACACATATTTTTTCTGGAATTTTCTGTAGGATCATTTAAGAGCATAAGGCTCTCAAAAACTACCATTTCTCGACTATACTCGCCTTAAGGACGGTTACCTGTGGTTTTTGCGTATTAGGTAAAACTACTGAAAGCCATGCCGTCCCTGAACCTATTTCACCCACAAACGAAGTAGTGAGATATTTACGTACTATCTATAAACATTATACTCGTACTTTCATTTTTGTATTACAAGGGTGGATTCGGATCTATATTTACGCATGTAACCTTTTACAAGGACATTTCATAAGGTCAGAGTTTGTCCTTTTTGAGCGTCCCTCAGCCAAGGCAGAAGGCAAATATTATTTATCGATGTTTATCCTGGAAAGGGAAAGTAGGTATATTTTCGATAATATAAGATCAACAACAGACAAAAACGAAGACTTTTTGATCTTTCCTCTCGCTTTCCTGCAATCTGTGGGAGTGATTTCGTGAAAAGGGACGGAAGTGTGTAACAGGAAGTGAAAATATTTTTCTAAAAGTTTTGAGTGACGGATTGAAATGTGGTATGGAAATAAAGAGTACCTACTTTTACCAAGGTGAGATGTCAGATGTTACGACTACTGTAAGACTCGCTCGTTTTATTTTATGTCAGATCAATGACTTATTACAATTTCATCCATGATTTATCATTCCATGGTAACAAGTGGGAATCCTGCGCATTTCTCAAGACGATAGCGTGAAGTAAAGAAATAAAAGATGTGGAAAAGGGCGTATAACAAAGGACGAGTTACGTATTATTATTGTGTGTAAGTCATAAGAGACTACTGACAAAATCCATTAACTAAGTATAGAACAATATTATACCTATGTAGGTACAGTATTTTTATTATCTTACGAAGCAACACACGCTTTAAATGTGGTTGCCTAGTGTACAAACACGCTGTGAATGTGTGTGTAAGCACAGGAGCTCTCGGTACCGTCCGAGACAATGGCGAAGTCGGAGTGTGTGTACATTCTCAGTGTGTTTGTACACTATATTATTAAAACTATTATCAGGTAAACTTCAGAAAGAGAACAAAATGAAAATTAGTTACATTATGATGTTGACTAAAGTCTGATGTTTAATTTGTTTAGATGTGAATATGTGCTAAATGTGGTATGGGCATGTGATGCGGAGGAGTGAGGAAAATGTCGTGAGGAAAGCTTTGAGTATGAATGTCGCTGGCTATAAGAGTAGGGGAAGACCAAAGAAACGATGGATGGATTGTGTGAAAGATGACATGGCTAGAAAGGGGGTGACTACCGAGATGACGAATAATAGAGAATTATGGAGAATAGGACATGTTGCGCCGACCCCAAATAGATTGGGATAAGGGCAGGAGAATGATGATGTAACTATGTGACTACACTAAATTATTTCCCCAAAATTATTTGCTTCTGCAAACAAATGCCATGTTATTTTCTAACATTAATTTCTTTTATTCAACGGTCGGCGAACAGGTGGACGTGTCCCTTCCGCCTTTAGACACCTGCAAATAATGTGTATTCACTGTTCACTGATGCGGTACTAACCTTAGAGACAACGTTAAATGGAACCTAAGAACCATCAAACTGGAACACAGATATATTGCTTGGTAACAGAAAGAGGCAGGGTACTAAACTTCTTTAGCCAACAAGCCCTAAAGTGCCATCATAATCACAGAACAGATAAAGAGCTAATACCACCGGAATCCCATACCTTCTAAGCCGAAAAACAGCAATGTTGTATGGCAACAAAACACAAAAGTATAGTAGAAGCACTTCCCTTTTTAGGGTTCCGTAGTCAATAAGGAACCCTTATAGTTTCGCTATGTCCGTCCGTCTGTCCGTCCGCAGCTTAGCTCAGAGACTCTTGGTACTAGAAAGCTTATAATTTTTTATGGATATACATACTTATTCATCACGCCGACAGAGTGATAAAATAAAATCATGAAAAAAAAAATTTTTTTTAGGGTACCTTCTGTACACGTAAAGTGGGGATGTTTTTTTTTCTCGTCTTACATTTGCAGTTGGAATGTGTGGGAGACCATGTTTTTTTAACTAGTGTTAAGTTTGTTCTTGGGATAAATTCATCCCAATTTGCCGGTTTTTTTTCTGGGGAAATTCTCTGTGAAGATCGGAGATTTATGTCCATCTGGGAAATTTATGTCGGACTCCTATCGGCTAAAACCCCGTAGTTTCTTCCGCTACCATGAGTCGGGAACCTGGAAAATACTCGTATATTCACCGCACCATGAAGAGGCACTTTCCTGAACCAGAGCTGACAGAAGGAGCCGAGCGTAGGATGTCTGCTGGAGGTTGTAATACTTAGCTGTGGCTGTTCCACAACTCAGTAAAACCCTTTATTTCCTTTACCGAAAGAGCTATTACTAAGTCATTACAGTTCCATACCTCAAAAGGAAATAACGGTACCTTAGAACGGAACCCTTATGTATTGGATCACTCGCGAGTCTGCCTGACTGTCAGTCCGTCTGTCACAGCCAATTTGCTCCTAACTTAGTGGACCGATTAAGTTGAAATTTGTTTCACATATTAATTTCTGTGACCCAAATACGGACGTGTAACGTAGGTAAATAAATGAATTTTGAATATACAGTAAATTTGGGATGCAAATAAAAAAAATAAAAAAAGTTATGGAAATTATACCGTGTCACATGTCAAATGAAAGGAGTTTCTGTGAGGGTCTCGAATAAATTATTTTTACAATTTAAAAATAAATTGTTTTAAAGTTTAATTAACTCCGAAACTACCGAGCCTAAAATTTTGGAAAAAATGCAGAAAATAGTTTATATTACAGAAAAATTTATAAGGAGTCTATGGTCTTAAAACAATAATCTCTCAATATTGTGCGTAAAAACTTACATTTGCAGTTGGAATGTATGGGAGAGCATGTTTTTCAACTATATCAAGTTTGTTCTTGTGATAAATAATTTTTTCTCTTCTTTCTTCATCCCAAATACGGAACCTTTCATTGTGAGTGGTGCGACACGCACTTGGCCGATTTTTTTATTTTATACCTATCCATCATCTCCCAGCGATTCCGCTATCTCTTTTACCTTGCGTCCCAGAAGTGCGTGACCACGGCGTCACGCGCCGCTTCGCCCGGAAGTGGCCGGTGGTAGGCAGCGCAAGGGGGCGGGGGAGGCACAACTTATACCGAATTATGGAAATTTCGTAACATTACTGCCCTGACCAGCGGCTTATGGCTCAGTAATGGCTACTGATTAACGTAGCTTGATATTTGGTTAGTTTGTATGTGTAGTAGGCAGGTAAGGTGTATGCTGTTTATCTATGAATCCTAGCTCCTTTCGTAATCAATTTTATTGCCTGTAAATTGTTGTATTGCCTGTAATCGCAACTACTGTGACTGCTCTACTTGTTATGAAGGGCTAGGTCTGAAAATGAATGATTATCACATCACACTAATATATAAAGGCGAAAGTTTGTGAGTGTGAGTTTGTATGTTTGTTACTTCTTCACGCTCAAACGGCTAGACGATTTGGATGAAATTTGGTATGTAGATAGTTTATACCCTGGATTAACACATAGGCTACTTTTTATGCCGGTCTACGCGGTTGAAACCGCGGGGCGCAGCTAGTAACCTCTAAATCCTCGAAACATTGGCATTACATCTTCATTCGAACGGATTACATCCTGTGACCGTCTGGGGCCGGTTTATCTTGAATTTAGAATTTTAGAGCATTTCAATTTTCCCACCATTTCATTGGTAGTGGAATCACCTGTTATGACAGGCAACTCGGTAAATAATGTCAATGTTATAGGCCAAATCAGCCTCTTTGGTCTTGTAGTCACAAAGGCTTCTTCTGAGCATGAGGTCCTGGGTTCGATTCCCGGATCGGGCAAAACGTTATTGGGTTTTCCATCTGGAATTTGTCAGCAGCCTGGAGTCTGGATTTGTGCCCGGTTGATGGCAATAGGCTCGCCTCCTATTGCATGGGACTTAAACTTAGCTGACGAAATGTGGGCGTACTATATCGGTGCATCTCTGCCTGACACTTCGGGGAGTAAAGGCGTGATGGTATGTCACCTGTTGTCAAATCAGGAACATGAGAACAAGATAACCATAATAATTATGTTAATCCAACCACTTACTTTTATGCCCTATTCCTAATTCCAGAAACATGAACACAGGAACATGCAATAACTCTTGATGGACTAACGGTCGTAAAGCATGGTGTATGTTGGCCAACAATGGCCTAGTCACACAATAGCATGGCTTGTGTCATATGGCCGCTGTGCGTTGAATGACAATGTTGGCGGCGCGGATCGCCGGCGCCTAAGGGTGGGGGCGCAGTTGTGGCGGGTTATTCTATTATTATTATTTTATTGTCTTTGACATATCTCGGGACTCTGGGGTCCCGGACCTTTGGAAGGCGTACGAGGGGCCGAAGCCAACTTGCAGAGGCCCGTTAGACACTTTCAATGAATTGTGGCACCAACCGACTATTATCCCTGTACGCACTATGCAAGTGCACCCAAGGACAATCCCGGTTGGTATAGGACTATTGCAGGATATGGAAACAAAGATATTGGACTATCGATTTGGGTGGCTAAAGTGGACTGGTTACCTAGAACTATGATGTTACTATACCTGATCAATGTTATTACACGGAAAAAATGGCAGGGGATGACACTCAATAATGGGCCCCCGGAAACTGTCGCTAGCACTTAGTGACTTAGTGACAAGGGGCAACATGTCCCGAGGTGCTGAGGAGTGAGAGGTATTCCATGGCTCTCAGAAAAATCCCAGAGCCCGGAAGATGGTCAAGATCCCTACTAGCACTTACTGGAATACTTCCTTCCTCCGAGCATGTTTGCTCTTGCGAATCTTCACTCAAGCCAGCCAATAAAGGCAAGAATGAGGTGGGAGCTATATTCCTCATCAGTGTTCAATAACCGGTCAATAAAGGCAAGCCAGAGGTGAGGAATAAGACTTCTCCCGGAAGATAGGGTCCGTGGGGTCGCTACTGCCCACCAGCTCGCCACACGTTGCCCTGTGGGTTTCTGTATCTATTTTGTTATTATTTTGAATGATAATAATAATTTTCGCTGAATTCGAGGGTCTTTGACAGTCGTTACGGGTCGTCAGAAGCCCGAAAGTCTGATAAACAGTCTTACCAAGGGGTATCGTATTACCCAGTAGCTGGGTTGTGGACGTCAGTCGCTCCATGTAAAATACTGGTATTCCGCTGCATCAGACTGGAAGCCGACCCCAACACAGTTGGGAAAAGGCTAGGCAGATGATGATATTTGTTTTCATCAAACAATTCCGATTCTTTTTAACGACATATTAGCTGAACACTAACCTAAGCAGTAGACACGCATGATTCGCAGCAGCGATCAACTTCACCACACCCCCTGCGATAGGAAATCTCACGCGCATCTCATTTTCATTCGCTTCACCGTCTGCTGGCGGCTGTTATCAATAATGCCAACTATTGTATGGTTATTGGACATTACGTGTTATGTTGAATTACCTAGAAACTGAATTAAAAGGATTTAAATACTATAAAGCTTATGATTTAGACTGTAACTAGTATGGTGGTATGGGAGCAGTGGTGGCCCAGTGGTAACGGCCCCGACTTACGAGTTGTAGGTCGTGGGTTCGAACGCAGCCAGGCGCTTTACTTTGTGTAAATAATTTCATCACCACTGATCTCAGAACGGTGAAGGAAGACATCGTGAGGAAACCGGCATGTCCTAATAGAACCAAAAATTCGAACATCTACCAACCCGCACTGGGTCCGCGTGGTGGATTACGACCCACTTCCTCTCCAAGATAGGAGGTCTGTGTCCCAGCAGTGGGAACGTTATAGGTTAATTATGTTATGGTGGTTTTGCGTATGAATTTGGTGGGCTATAAGAGTAGGGGAAGACCAAAAAATGATGAATGGCGCTTAAGCGCTTAAGAGCTTAACGCTTAAGCGCGGTCACTGCATGTCGGACTGCATATAAAAGAAAGAAAAGCGCGATGACACAACGCGGGTTATTTATTGCAAAATAAGAAGCAATTATTTATTTACAAGAAGTCAATTGATTGGACAAAAAATTAAAACACTATTATTTTAATAAAGAAAGAAAGAAAAACGTTTATTTGGACACACTTCGTGAAACACAGAAACAAAAGAAAAAAAAAATGAAAATAATGTTTTAAAACAAAAGTGTGTGCCTCACGGCTGCGCCAAAAAGGTTCATTTCAGCATTAATGCCAGACAGATGCTGCCTGACGCTGGTTTTCTAATGAACCTGTAGAGACAAGTGACGGGGAGTACAAACAGTTTCAACATACCTAATTGACAATTTATATACTTATAAATAAATAAACTAATAAACAAAATATAATTACAAAAAAGATATAAAAAAATAAAAATAATAATTTTGTACTGGATCTAGATAGCTAGTTGTTTTATATATTATATTATAAGCATTTTAATGTATATGAAATATAGTAAATAGGTTAAGACTACAAAAACAACAAGAACTGTCTCAAATATGTTGCTTGTAGAATAATCTGACAAAATCAGAATGATGCATGTATATTACTATGGTTTTTAAGCGTTAAAAGAAATAATATGTAGATGTTTCTTCGTGATTTTTTTTATCGTAGCAAATTAATTGTATTATGTTTTCAACACATTATCTGACTCGCATTATACAACGTGTCGTTTTGCATCCTCGTCAAATTTAAGGGTGTGGTATAGACCATCAAACCGAACAACTTTTTCCATGGCACTAACATCGTAATCGCGAAAAAATAATCAGCCGTCCCATACATTTGCGTCGTGTTGATTTTTTTTCGCGATTACGATGTTGGTCCCATGGAGAAAGTTGTTCGGTTTGATGTTCTGTATCACACCCTGTTTGATGAGGATGCAAAACGACCAATTCTTTATATTATATCTTAAAGAATATCATACATTTTTCTGATTTTGTTTACTGCAGTGGATCATATACTTTTAAGCATTATAAAACTTTCGTTTAGGTCCGGTAGGGACTATATCAGCTTTAAGGGGACTACTCCCCTTAAAGCTGATATAGCTAGAAATGGGTCACCCCCTCTACCGAGATGACGACTAATTGAAAAAGACTAATGACTATGGTAGTTGGCTATGTCTGACTGTTTGGTCGGGGTGAAGTCGAACACTACATGATGGATTTCTGGCTGGAACTGCTAGCATTTTTGAGTGTTTTTTTATTATAGATTAGGTAATCATATTCATCATCATCTGCCTAGCCTTTTCCGAACTATGTTGGGGTCGGCTTCCAGTCCAATCGGATGCAGCTGAATACCAGTATTTTACATGGAGCGACTGACCTCCACAACCCAGTTACTCGGTAATACGACACCCCTTGGTAAGACTGGTTGTCAGACTTTCGGTCTTCTTACGACCCTTTATGACTGTCAAAGATCCACGAATGATAACCGGGACCAACGGCTTAACGTGCTTTCCGAGACACGGAGGGGTCTTGGTATGTAAAGATGATCACTCATCCACGGACCAACCGCGGCAAACGTAGCTTAACCTGATCGATCGACCGGTGCGGCTGTTACTACTTAGCCACGAGCCCCTTTTAATTTTTTTCCGCATGTTTTGTTTACAAAGTAGACTATTGTAGAAGAATATTTTTCAATAATCCCATAGCCCAGCATTACTAGGAAAATACATCGATTTAGAAAAAAAAACAAAAACACTCCGTTGTTTATTTTTTAACACGAAAAGCCAATTAAAGTAATTATAAAGAAAGCATAAGTTTTGATAACTTCTTCAGCAGCACCAAGCTTGAGTCTAACAAGCTAAAACTGACTGGGAACAGGACGTCAATGAGAAAACAGATGACGGCGCTGAAGTAACGACAGCACATTGTGTTTCCGCTGACGCGGAGCTGGGCGGAACGGACCGGAGACGTGCAGGAATCGACCAAACACATTGGTTGAAATCATCATCGCGTCTCTCGTCTCGTTAGTGATTGGACGATACCTGCACGTCTCCGCTCCACCCAGCAACGCACCGTTATTATGACCGAATAATCAGAATCTCGTTTCTCGTTGACGTCCTGTTCCCGGTGCGGTGGACAAAGAGTCTTACACTATTTTGTCCACCTCACGACGCCGACGTCAACGAGTGATGAGATTAATCAAACCGAACGTGACGTCCCGATGACGGCGCGGCGTATGGTGGACACACAGCAAAAGTAAATGTATACAGTATCACTACTTCAGCGCCATCTCGATATCGTTGACGTCCTGTCGACGTGGCGGTGGACAAACGGTCTGAAACTCCTGATTTAATTTAATTTATTTATTTATTTATTTATCCTCCAACTGGAACGCCATACAACAATTACACCAACGGAGCAAAAAATTACTTCATGTGCTGCTTTCCATCCATCCTGTGCGCGGTGGACATCGAACCGGCCATGGGTCACCCACGCTTACGCTGTCACGCAGCGTCAAAACACTTCTCCTTATTTCCATAACTCTATCCATATTGCGCACATTCAATGCGATATTATTGAGACTCAATTAATTTTTCTATATATTATGCATTTAAATTGAAAAGAAACGAAAAATTTTGATGTGTCATCCTGCCTGACAGATGTTGACCTGATTTCGACCTTTCTTAGACCAGAATATAAATTGGAAAGATTAACTTTAAAATAACCATTCGCTTCGCGTCAATCAATCAGACTAAAGACTAAAATCTAAAGTCACTCCCAAATTCTTCGTCTAACAATTCTGAAACCAGTAACCTCTAAAATTTAGAACAAGATTAGGCCCAAAATAGCTCCAACTGCTAAATAAATTCTAAAGCGAAATCGACCGCGAAGACGAAACATTTCTTTTTTTTTAAATTCAACTTCACTATTATTAATGAAACATTTCACTCAACAACACTTTTGTTAGACGTTTTGGGGTTCCGTACCCAAAACCCGTGCGTCCGTCTGTCACAGAGCTATTTCTTCTGAACCGTAATAGGTAGACACTTGAAATTTTCACAGAGTGTGTAATGATATAGCCGCTATAACAACAAATGAAAAATAAATTAAAATATAAAAAATAATACAAGAAACGTGTTTTTTTATACTAAAGTTTTTTTTTAATATGTGGTTTTAAATATTGTTCGGTAGTACGGTATTCTTCGTGCGCGAGTCCGACTCGCACTTGGCCGCTTTTTATAGATTATTGTGAAACAGTTTCAGTTTTTCTTACGTTTCAGTTCGGTTTGTAGTTATAAGTCGGTCAGTAAGAACGCTTGTTCGTGATAGAATTGCAAAGAAAATGAAGTAAATTGTAATTCTAAATACTGTTATGTAGAAATTGAAATGTTAGGAACAGGTTACTTGAAGCATTACTTCAAGAGTTCTTTTGAATAATTTTATTTTATTTTCACATCACTTTTCTTGTTGTTGCGATGCGGACGAATTTTTTGATGCCCTATGATTATGTATCAAGATAATCCTAAAATCAATCTGCCTAGCCTTCTCCCAACTATGTTGGGGTCGGCTTCCAGTTTAACCGGATGCAGCTGAATACCAGTATTTTACATGGAGCGACTGCTTATCTGACCTCCACAACCCAGTAACTGGGTAATAGACCACTTGGTAAGACTGGTTGTCAGACTTTCGGGCTTCTGACGACCGTAACGACTGTCAAAGATCCACGAATGACAGCCGGAACCAACGGCTTAACATGCTTTCCGAGGCACGGAGGAGTCTCGGTATGTAAAGATGGTCACCCATCCACGGACCAACCCCGGCAAGCGTAGCTTAACCTGATGAATCGACCGGTGCGATCTGTGCGATCGGTGTGATCTGATCTGCTCGGTCTGATCCATTATCAAGATAATCCTACTACATAATATTAAATGTGAAAGTTTGTATGTTTAGATGTTTGGGATGTTTGTTTGGGATGTTTGGATGTTTGAAAAATGGCTGAACGGATTTGAATTAAATTTGGCCCACAGATATTTTATAACCTGGATTAACACATAGAATATTTTTTATCCTGGCAGTAGGTTCCCGTGGGATATCTTCCGACATCCACGCGGGTGAAGCCGCGGACAAAAGCTACTATTATATATGCGAAAGTTTAGATGGATGGATGTCGATGGATGGATGTGTGTTGTATCAAGTTAATATTTACATAATTTAAAAAGCCGACTGTCTTATAATAATATTATAATATGTACAAGTGTATAAAAAGGAGGGTTTTGTGCTTTTGATTTCGGAACTCTCTTTCATAAAATTGTTGTTGTAAAATTGAACTGAAGTTTAAATCTGTAAAAAACAAAAATAAACTTCAATTCAAAATCAATCCGTTTCCTGAAAAAAAAAAAAATTGCAAATAATTAAAAACATATGGCATTAAAAAATCTTTTAAATCAACCTAATTCTTGCATTATAAACTCGACGCTAAATAAAAAAAGTAGCTCAATCATTATGAAATGGGAGACCATCACTCGCATCGTTCGGACGCTTTCGGCAGTAGCTCGCCAGTCAGTCGCAAGCACACAACTCGCAAGAGACTAGGCAGCCACTCTCATAATGAAAATAACCAAGGCAAGCCGAACTACTGACATGAAAGTTCACAGTGCGAGCAGTAGTCTACTGTCGATGAGTCAGGACGAGCGAATTTCACCAATGAAATTGAACGCGCTCAGCACTTTTAAGCCACGCTCAAGAGCGGTCAGTGTCATCATTGTTGTGGAGAATTTACACTAACAGCTCTTGAACGCGGTTGAGATGTGCTGACCGCGTTCTTTATTGGTGAAATTCGTCCTTGGAATACAGATGTAATAAGAAATTTTTTTTAGAAACTTAATCCCTTGTACTGAAGCTTGTAGGCTTACGGTTTTAAGGGCAATCTAATCCCCCCCCCCCCCCCCCATCCCATCCATCCCTGTACTCCATCGGTTTAGGTAATTAAATAAAGATAAAGGTTTTACAATGCTTTCAAACAACACTGTTATGTATGGGAGGACAGTGCAGGCCTGTCAACAAGTACCAGGTACTAAACAAAATAAAAAATGGTCAACAAACAGTATTTTCTACTTACCCTGATTGTTATAATGCCTTCGTCCAATACATTTTCCATTTCCTACAATCAATCAGCCTAGCCTTTTCCCAACTATGTTGGGGTCAGCTTCCAGTCTAATCGAATGCAGCTGAATACCAGTATTTTACATGGAGCGACTGCCTATCTGACCTCCACAACCCAGTAATTGGGTAATACGATACCCCTTGCTATGACTGGTTGTCAGACTTTTGGGCTTCTGACGACCCGTAACGACTGTCAAAGATCCACGAATGACAGCCGGGACCAACGGCTTAAGGAGGATGCGCTAAGGTAGCCCGCGAAATTCAATTTTTTTTACGTTTTTTGCAATTTGCAGGTCAGTGTCAGGTTGTATGTTGAATAAAATATGAGACGCGGCCGTAGCTAATATGGCTTTACTGAATTATAATAATTAGAATCAGCAATACAACTCCATAAGTTAGAATTGACCTCAAACCTCATGATTTTATGAAATCGCTAGATTTGAGGTCATTTCTAACTTGCGGAGTTGTATTGCTGATTCTAATGATTATAATTCTGTAAAGCCATATCAGCTACGGCCGCGTATCATATTTTAATCAACATACAACCTGACAGTTTGCAAAAAACGTAAAAAAAAAATTTCGCGGGCTACCTTAGCCCAGCCCCGTTGCTTTCCGAGGCACGGAGGAATTTTCCATTTCTTACATGCTCTTTCAAATCATTTCTATTCATTGCTTGATACTCCATAAGATTACGAAAATATCTTGAAACGAGGCAAAAGGAGTATGTAAGGATCGTAGCAGGTGGCGTTCTGTAGTTTCTGCCTACCCCCATGGGAAGAAGGCGTGAGTTTAATTATGTATGTATATCTTGAACATTAGGTAGGTACATAAAATGTATAATCCATTAAACCCAACAAATGTATAGAAAACATCATTAAATCAAGGTGCCAGTTGGCTCCATAGAACGACTCAACAATAGGTAGGTATTATTAACCAAACCGCTTCATGTATAATTAATCAAAGTTTGACAAAGAAAATCCTTGTAATGGCGTCGGAAAGCAATCCTTTTATAATAAATTAGTTCCGAACCGTTAATTGTGCGTACTTCACAAAAGGTAGATCATTTGTTATCATGGATCAACCTACAGTTTTCCTTTGACAGTAAAGTCATTAAAGTAAAAAATCCTATGAATTTTCTTGTTGCTATCCTGCTAAAGGAAATAGCTTTTCCTTATTTTTTCGTTGTAACTAATTACCGTCCAACAATACTTTAATGGTGTGACATCGAAAGAAAAGGTGATCAATATGTATTTTTTTTTAATGGCATCTCGCAGTTGACCAATGTAGGTCAAGACTGCTTAACCGGACTATCCTGTGGGTGCTTTAAGTGAACTTAAAGCCTCCGGCCAGGGCTAATTAAAGATTAAGCGACTGTACGCCAAGGAGACCTTGGCATGGGGCGTCGCTGGGGGGAAGACAGCCAGAGGGGGCAGGCTGGATCATCATAGAAGAAGAATTATATGGGGGGTTTAGGGCTACAGGTTCGGCTGTGCCACCAGCTAGTACAGCTTCATCGAGTAGAGGGGCACGGGGGGGCAATTACGATCACGACCTCTGCGGCGAGGTCGGAATGTCGGAATAGAGTAGATCTAGGTGGTTTGCGTTTGCAAACTGTACTGGAGGCCCTATTACTCTCCTGAAGGAGGGTTATGGGGTCATCAGGGTCGGAGAGAAAATCTTTCTTATGGCGGCCGTACACGCTTGTCTCAATTCTAATTACAGAATAGCCCATATTGAGGTAAAAAAATATTAGCCACCCAGCAAGACGTGGGGCTTACTGCCCACAGGATGTGTCCGGTATTTAGGCTGTACCATCACAATTGAAAGGAAATCCTTCAACAATCTACATTGTTTTTCGAACGAAGTTCTTGCGGTTGGAGTAAACTGTAAACAAAAAGCGTTATGCCCCTTCCATGCGACTTTCTCTAGAATACTCTCTCTTCTTCTCTCTTCCTCTCTCTTTCTCTCTTCCCTCTCTCTTCTCTTTGTGTGTGAAAATGAAAATCTAAGATGGCGGCTGCGTAAATTTTCAAATTTTTCATCATGGGTATCGTTTTCATAGTTTTCGAGGGTGCTGAAAGCGATAATGAAGTCAATACGAGTTTTCCTTCACCGATGTCAATAATGTCCCAGATAAACTCAGAAAGTACATATGAATTGAAAAAGTCACATTGGTACTTGTCCAGGCCCGTGGCTAAGTAATATCAGCCGCACGGGTCGATCGACCAGGTTAAGTTATGCTTGCCGCAGTCGGTCCGTGGATGGGTGACAATCTTTACATACCGAGACTCCTCCGTGACTCGGAAAGCAAGTTAAGCCATTGGTCCTGGCTATCATTCGTGGATCTTTGACGGTCGTTACGGATCGTCAGAAGTCTGAAAGTTTGACAAGGGATATCATATAACCCAGTAACTGGATTGTGGAAGTCAGACAGGTAGACGCTCCATGTAAAATACTGGTATTCAGCTGCATGCGTTTAGACTGGAATCCGACCCTAAGGCTAGGCAGATGATGACATTAGTACTTGCTCAGATTTGATCACACAACCTCGTGCAATCTCTTGTACGAGCGCCTCTCGGCGAGGAGGTTTAAAAAATATGTTTATCTAATTCAGGCTTTCAATCAGAGAAGTAAGGTACCATATCGTACGGTCACGGTCCGGTGCCGTACGCCCGGACAGTCGGACCGTGTAATGATCGTGTGTGATTAGATTTAGCGTTAGGCTACACTGGACACGGTTTTATTATCATTACGATGTTGGTTTTATTGCCTAAATGTGTTAGTGCAAGTCATCGTGGTACATGGTGCTAAACAATACAGATTTTGATACTGTTTAAGGCGACGAGAACCGACTTTTAATGATTTTGAACTGAAGATCACGTCTAAATGAGTACCTAGTGTTAATACAAAATTTGGAAAAAATATATGTTATACTCGTATTAGAGCATTTGAGAAGGCCGATACGCGGTGCGAGTAGGTATCTTCAAAAATGCTATCTGTTTCATACCGCTTGCTCTGCCTCCCTGCGTTATAGAGAGTGTTGCAAGTCTCGGAGGAAATTACCTACATTTCCTTTTTAACCGACTTCAAAAAGGAGGAGGTTCTCAATTCGTCGGAACCTTTTTTTTTTTTAACCGACTTCAAAAAGGAGGAGGTTCTCAATTCGTCGGAACCTTTTTTTGTTTTTTTTTTTTAATTTTTTTTTTATGTATGTTCCCCGATTACTCGAAGATGGCTGGACCGATTTGGATTTTTTTTTGTTTTATTCGAGATCACAGTTGGTCCCATATAAAATTGATTAACTTTTCTTTGGTAGTTTTTGAGTTAGCTTCAATAATACGTATTTTTTCCCCACTTTTATATGGATGATGTTCTAGTTTGTTTTGCAGATAGTGGTATTAGAATTTGTGTGGGGTAGGTACACAACTAAAAAGTGAAAAATAAAAACTTTTTTACAAAAAATACAACCGACTTCCAAAAACAACGCTACAAAGTGAAAAATAACTTTAATTTCGGAAGTCGGTGGCAAAAAACGAAAACACATTTAACTAGACACCGACTTCCGAAATTAAAGTTATTTTTCACTTTGTAGTGTTGTTTTTGGAAGTCGGTTGTATTTTTTGTAAAAAAGATTTTTGAAATATTATTTCGGGCGATAACATTTTCACCCTCCTATTACGAAATGGGTCACTTTTGGTCCAATGAGACCAAAATTGTTTGAACACTTAATCTAATGAGATTCAGTACACTTTAATTTGTAGGTAAGTTTTTCTTTTTTAGTAATTCACTTTAGTTTAACTAAAAAAAAAAAAAAACGCTCATGGAAGTTTTTCAGTCAAAAATTAAAGAAAAAGATAAGAAATATTACGTACGATATAAGTTATTAGCATCTAGCTAATAACTTATATCGTACGTAAAATTTCTTTATAATAAAATTTACGGAGCTAGTTTTTCATTATTTATTTATTTATTTATATAACAATTGCTTGCTGCACTTACAGTTTACACCAAAGCGCGCAGCGAGCCAACAACATAGCATTTAACTAAAAAACTTAATGCAAACATTATACATAAGTTTACTGCTATACATACTCGTAAATATGTCATCATCTGGCATATTATATCTACAACATTTCCAAAAATTGTGAAAATTAGCCTATGTTTACAGGGGGAAAAACGTTATCGCTTTTTGTATGTAAATTTACAGCTTCACAATCCTCTTAATAACTTATTATGTGAGTATTTTAGGTTATGTTTACATTACATAGCGTAATTTTAAGAAATTTATAAATTTATGTCTAACGCGAATAAAAAACTGAGAATCACGCAAAAACTATCAAACGTATGTTTTTGAAACTTTCAGCATTTTAAAGATAATTTAATTATATATCTTTTAGTATACGTGTTTTATTAAAATACTTTTTGTATGTATAATAAATTAATAATGAGTTTAATTTGGGACAGCGCTCCTTGATGGGCGGCTCCTATTACTGGCTGGACGGACGACGCGTTGCGTAAGCTCAGCACAGAACACGCAAGCTAACCACTCAAAACCGTTGGCATTTATTTGCGCCTTAATTGTTATCCCCATCAATTTAATCATCTAACAAAATGGAACTGCCTTTAAATACAGAAGGCCAATTCTCGTACCTAAAAACGTTCAAATTCAAGTCGCAATCTCAGATAGTGACAATCAAATGTCAAAAATGTAGGTAAACGCTAAACAATGTTTGACAGATTGAGGCTGAGATGAGATTGCGAACGTTGTTAAAAATACGGGAATTGCCTCTTATTCCACTGTTGCAAGGTGGGCTTCTCAATTTCGAGTAGGGAGAACGAGCACGGAAGACGAACATCGTTGCGGCCGTCCATCGACGTCAGTCACCCGAGAAAATGTTGCGAAAGTCGAGAAAATTGTATTGAGCGATCGAAGAGTTACCATCCGATACTTAATTCAAGAAACGGGCATTTCATATGGAAGTATTCAATCCATATTGAAACAATCTTTGAATATGAGAAAAGTCTCCGCAAGATGGGTGCCGAGAATGTTAACCGACAGTCAGAAACAAAATCGACTTGACATTTCGAAGATATTGTTGGACAAGTTTCAAGAAGATTCTGAAAACTTTTTGTCTCGTTTCGTAACAATGGACGAAACATGGGTCCATCATTTTGATCCCGAGACAAAACAGCAATCTTCGCAATGGAAACGGCCATCATCACCCACCCCGAAGAAGTTTCGTGCCGTGGCATCGGCTGGCAAGGTTATGGCCTCAATATTTTGGGACTCAGAAGGGATATTGTTGATTGATTACCTGGAGCGTGGAACCACTATTACAGGCGAATATTATGCAGCTTTAATTCCTAAGTTGAGGAATGCCATCAAAGAGAAAAGGAGAGGGAAACTTCGAAGGGGCGTGCTGTTTCATCACGACAACGCACCCGCGCACAGGTCGGCAGTTGCGATGGCTGCCATTCAGCAAGCTGGCTTCGAATTGGTTAACCACCGGTTATTCACCAGATCTGGCGCCTAGCGATTTTTATCTGTTCCCCAAATTGAAAGAATACTTAAGGGGAAACAGGTACGAAGACGATAACGAGGTGATGGATGCCGTGGAGAGCTTTTTGCAGGACCAAGACAAAACTTTTTTTTTGAAAGGGATTGAAGTCTTGGAAAAGCGCTGGACTCGGTGTGTAGAGAGACTCGGAGACTATGTAGAAAAATAAATTATTAAGTTATCAATAGTCATTATAATCTATCTCATTCTCACTACTTTTTGATCTCCCCTCGTATATATCGCAGCAAGTTGGATAAAGTCCTGATATACTTAGTTATATCCCTAGGGATATCTAGGGATATAGCTATTATAAACCGTAATATAATTTTATGAAAGTGGCTTACAACTATCTTACAACGAATATAAATATGATTTCCACCCCGACAAAAAAAAAAGGTTAGAAAATTGTGACCAACGGCCGGCGGCGCGGCGAGCGCTACTTCGAAATTAGTCACAGAAATAAAATTGTGGCACTCCAACAGTTTTCATATAACTATATCATGGCTGCAACCATCTTACTGCGACATAAACACATGCAATTTTTTTAACTGCAGCGTAATCTTCTTCTTCCCTTCGTCTAAGTAGAATGGAGGGCTATATCTGATTTCTAATAACGACTACAACATCGTAAGTTACTCTGCTCTGCTACCATGAGACGGAAGTAGGTACTCGCACATGCATCACACCCTTGACCATAGTCATTGATTACGTCAGCTAAGCAAGATTCCGATATAAGCCAAAAATAATAAAGATAAGTATTCAAATAAAATTCTCTAGATTTTCAAACAAAATTAAGCAGTTCTTAAAATTAATTAGTTGATTAAACTTGTCTGTTTCCGTTAATTAATTATTAGAGCGGAAGCACATTAAAACGTTATCGAATGTATATTTCTCACCACTGTGCCTGTGAAATGTAACTATCAATATTAGACCGGACAGCCGAGTCGGTGGGTGTTGTGAACGCTTTCATTTTTATTATAAAACTTTGCATTATTCTTGTGGTTTAATTGAGGAATAAATAATTCTTAGTCGTAGACCTTTTTGCGTCTTCTGACAGCAATGGTGGCCTAGTGGTAACGGCCGGGACTTACAACTTGTAGGTCGTAGGTTCGAACCCAGACAGTGCTTTACTTTGTGTAAATTATTTCATCACCAGTGCTCTCAAAACGATGAAGGAAAAACATCGTGAGAAGCAAAAATTCGAAGACGTGACATCTAGGCAACCCGCACTGGGCCTGCGTGGTGGATTACGGCCCACTCCCTCTCACAGAGAGGAGGCTTGTGTCCCAGCAGTGGGAACATTATAGTTATAGGTTAATTATGCTTGCGTCGTAGCTCGCCTGGGGATGTAAATACTTCGAACAAAACTATTCCTATTGCCAAGACCTATTACTCTGTCAGAAAAGTGCTGGGAAAATTACAGGCACCTGATTTTTTATTTTCGTGAGTCCAAAAATCTAAGACTCTTGTAAGATTAAAGCCGTGCGATGTCTCGAAAAGGAGACGCTCTGCCACCATTTTTATTCAAGCGGTTTTAGTCCACCGGAAATGACATCGAACTATATCAAAATAATCATTTAAGTCAGTTGGAATACAAAAAAAAATATTTAAAATAAATTGCAAGCCGCATTGCAAGCATTCTTTAAAAAATATCGTCTCATTTTTAAACCATCAAGGATTGAAGGCTAAGGAGCCTATCTTGATGATCGACATAATTTTACAAAAATAATTGTTTTTATAATGATAATATTGTAACCAAGTTGTTAATAATACTTCTCGGTAACCTTTGCTGACGGAAGAATGCAGTACTTTTGAGATAGGCGCAGGAGTCTGCTAACTGGGACATGTCCAAGTGACAACTGTCTGACTACTAATACTTTATCTTCTACATTCAAGATTCATTCTTTTTATTTATTCACACAGCTACATATCCTAATAAACCGAACGACTCTTTTACCGTTTTGAAAAAAAAAAATGCCTTTAATAGGTGAACGGAGTAGAAGGCTACGGCATAAGTACCTAGTTTTTTATTAAAAAAAAAAAAAAACGAAATTCAAATCATACGCACGATGCGTATGATTTGAATTTCGATATTTTATGACGATTTATTATTTTTTTTTCAAAATTTCTGTTTTTATCGTTTTAGTATGGAAAGTTTACTTCGAATTTGTAGTATTTATTGATAGATCAATTTCTGTCTAAGCTATTAAAAAAAACCAGCCAAGTGCGTGTCGGACCACGGACAATGAAGGGTTCCGTAGTTGGGATGAATTTATCCCAAGAACAAACTTAACATGTAGTTGAATAACATGTTCTCCCATACATTCCAACTAAAAATGTAAGTTTGTACTCACATTATTCAGAGATTTACTATGTTATTTTAAGACCACAGACTTCTTATAGGTTTTCCTGTAATCTACAGGTAAAGGACTATTTTCTGTATTTTTTTCAAAATTTTAGGCTCAGTAGTTTCGGAGAT
Source organism: Cosmia pyralina (assembly GCA_946251885.1). NCBI lineage: Eukaryota > Metazoa > Arthropoda > Insecta > Lepidoptera > Noctuidae > Cosmia > Cosmia pyralina. The sequence goes on along the minus strand of OX276342.1, from coordinate 12,912,319 downwards.
AAGGGGGGGAATTGTCAATTTTCGTCTGTTTTCTTAAATAACTTTAATACAAGTTATTTTAAAATTATAAAAAAAAATATATTTGAGACACTCATAGTAAGCCCTTTCATTTGATATCTCACACGATACATTTTGCAAAACTTTTTTTTTTAATTTCCTTATTTGCCCCCCAAAAGTGACCCCATATTCAAAATTTTTTTATTTACTTCACCCTTCCGTGTTTGGGCCACAGAAAAATTTATATGTGTACCAAATTTCAACTTAATCGGTCCATTAGATTCGAATTGGGTGTGACAGACGGACAGACAGACAGACAGACACACGAGTGATCCTATAAGGGTTCCGTTTTTCCTTTTGAGGTACGAAACCCTAAAAACAACTCTAGTTATGCCATATATGCCACTCCGTTCACCTATAGTATACCCTATTTTTTACAAAAAGGTAATAGAGTCATCCGGTATATATTATGTACATATTATATAGGTATAATAGAAAAGGGGAAGAGCTCATAGGGCACCAATAAATTCTTCCGTGTTGTTTTCAATGGGAAAAGTGCCCAAAAGACTGGAAGTGTTGCCACGTTGGATGGCAAAAAAAAAAAAAAAAAGCCAAAAATAGGCCAGCCCTCTGGTCACGTGAAAAGTCGACCAACCGCTTGGCGATGTCCCGAAATCGATCCCAAGGACCGAGTGTATCAGGAAGATGGGATGGCGCAAGGATGTCGACACAGATTGCATCCCACACCAAAGGCCTACCGAACTTCCAAGGCATAATATGGTCATTCCATCTGGCTTCTTCCCATCATTGCCAAGTCATTCTTCCATGAGGAAAATGTCGTGAAAGCTTTGAGAATGAATGTGGATGGCGATAAGAGTAGGGGCGGACCAAAGAAACGATGGTAGGATTGTGTGAAAGATAATATGGTTAGAAAGGGAGTGACTACCAAGATGACGACTAATAGAGAAGTATGGAAGAAAGGGACATGTTGCACCAACCCCAAATAAATTGGGATAAGGGCAAAATAATGGTGAATATTATTGTCTGCAAATGCTACTACTACTACTTGATAAATGATTTTATTTCCATAAGTAGGTTTGCAAAATCATTTTTACACGTCAATCATATTTGAAACTCTAGATGAGGTCGGCGTTTCCTATCCGACTACTCTAAGAAAGGCTGGAACAAACTCAGAGGTCACAGTCTCTTTTCAAATCCAGACATAATCTTGATCAGATTATAATTGGGCTGTATTAAACCACTATCTAGGAATGGATCAAGGGCAGTCATCCCTACTAAATCAACGCAGCAACACATCCACTGCTGGATAAAGATCTTTTCCTAGTGGTGCCACAACACCCGAGGGCTGGACACAGTGACATTCTATCAGGGATAACGAAGATGGAGAAGTCAAAAATGTATTGGATTGAAATAAGCTACTGAAAAGCTCATGACAATCATATATACAGGGTCAAATTAAATTAGCTAGTGAAACTCCGCAGACGTGATGGGTAAGTATTAATAAAGAAAAATTATCATGTTGAAATATCGGTAACCATCAAATCTCAGTTTACACATAAAAAACTGATTTTTAAACTGATATTTTAAATGACTACAATACCCAAAAAAACACACATCAAATTAATTTCTTTTTATTTTATTTCACACGTCTACGAAGTTTCGCTAGCTAATTTAATTTGACCCTGTATTTTTATTAAGACAAGGGCTGTTGCTGTTATAAGGCAGTTTTGTGTATCATTCTAACGATGCGCTATATGAAGAAGTATTAATAACGCTTTTCTATCCTATAATCTTTAGGATTAGATTCATAATTTACTTGGTAGTAAGCACCAACGAGTATTTGTAGATTTGAATAATTATTTAAAGCATTGAAAGCTTATCTTTAACACACAGTAATGGCCCTATGGGTTACCTGTCTCATTATGATCAGTGCCCTTTTCCTAATATTATTTACCCCTGCTCCCATCATTATTTTATTTAAAAAAAAAGTTTCTATTGAAACAAAAAAGCTTGATAATTTTTCCGCTACATCCCCTGCTTGTGGCAACCCCTGAACTAAAGGATCTACGCTAGAGCACGCGCCACAACAGCTGCGTACGCGCACCTGTTGTTTCTATCAACGCATTGACATTACTTTGTTGTTGCGTAGTGAATATTGGCGTTGCCGTTTAAAATAACACAGGAACCAAGTGAATTACGATCGTCCCACTGACACGACGGTTGTAATGGTGATAAAAGTTGGGTGATCTGTCATTCAAAATCTTGTGTTAGTAGGTAGGTAAGATCAGGTCAGCACCCTAATTGCGTAACACATTATCAATCGGAGTTGGTTTCATTTTGACAGAGCAAACAACATTCATTGCGTTATTTACGTTGTCGAGCAGACAAATTTTTGGAACATATGCAGCAATCCAGCAATGGATTAGCAATTTGTTTCAAAATGATTCAAATTCCGATCGATAGTGTGATACGCAATTAGGGTGCTGGTTGTGTAAATTAATTTTGATAGTGAGTAAATACGTATGTAATTTATTCCTAGCTTACTATCAAAATTACTTTTGTAACAATACTTTGTAGAAGTGATCACAGTATACAACATCAGTTTTAGTATATGCCAAACCCGAAACACATGTCTAGTATTTTTATGTAAAGAATCTATGTACAAAATTTCAAAACTGTATCATGAAAAATCACAAAGTTATAAGCTTGTTATATTACCTGGTTGTCCGTACAAAAACATGATCACCACGCGGCGCCCGCTGTACGCCCGTGCCTAGTGCCGCTATGACCTGCAGTGACTTGTGTTTTTCGCGCGGTGTCCATATTGTAACCTCTTTTAAAGATTTTTGGGGCAAAATATAACACGGTATAAAAATTATTGGAATCGATTCAGTTATTTATTCTGAACAAACTATGCTCAGATTTCGCATATACTAAAAATAATGTTGTATATCATAGGGTTGGATCGATGATTGATGGTTCAATAACATCACGGATCGGTTGGCAGTAGGTAAGCTCTAGAAACTCACATCTATTTGTCACTTCTAGGGTAGCCATCAAGCACGTAAGAAAATGCTTATAAGGTACCAATATCAATCTGCCTTGCCTTTTCCCAACTATGTTGGGGTCGGCTTCCAGTCTAACCGGATGCAGCTGAATACCAGTATTTTACATGGAACTACTGCCTATTTGACCTCCACAACCCAGTAACTGGGTAATACGATTTACGATACCCTTTGGTAAGACTTTCAGGCTTCTGACGGCCCGTAACGACTGTCAAAGATCCACGAATGACAGCCAGGACCTACAGCTTAACGTGATTTCCGAGGCACAGAGGAGTCTCGGTATGTAAAGAGGGTCATCCATCCACGGACCGGCTAGCGTAGTTTAACCTGATAAATCGACCTGTGTGGCTGTTATTACTTAGCCACGAGCAAATAAGATAAGGTATCATCATCACATAATAACAAATATCACCCATTTCACTTCTAACTTAATCTAACTTTCTCACTGCACTCAATTAACTATAATAGCCGGTCATTATCAATTCTCTCCGTCACCGATGTCAGCTTAAACGGACATTAGCCTGGTTTGTTTACACAATGTGTAATAAAGCGGTTAAAGTAGTTACACGGGCAATCCGCGTAATTTATATACCTTATTGGATTATAAATTTTTATGGAAACTGTATGATTTTAAGTGGGCTACAGGGTTTTATGGTTTTTAAAAGTGATGGGTAATTGGCCAGACTGATTGTAAGAGTACTTAGAACCAGTAAAAAGTCAATTCTAATCTAACTGGCAGGTTTGGTGAGAGAAAAGTTTAATATTGTACTTTACTTACTGCCAATTTTATTTTGTCTCAACAATTTGTTATCAATTAATTTCCGTAATTTTTATTATAAATAATTATTGATACATAAGCCTTAAAGTAAAAGGTAGGTACTGGGTACTGCCAATTCAGGTGTTAACACGTGACTGCCAACAGTATACTCATGGGAGTATACTGTTACTACGAGTATACTCGTAGGAGTATACTGTTACTACGAGTATACTCGTAAGAGTTTACTGTTACTACGAATATACTCGTAGGAGTTTACTGTTACTACGAATATACTCGTATAGCAGCCAACGTGTTAATATTTCTGGTTATACGTACAATGCATACCTATCTAAGTCTTTTTAGGGTTTTTTTCCTTTTGAGGTATCAAAAGGAAAAAAACGGAACCCTTATAGTATCACTCGTGTGTCTGTCTGTCCGTCTGTCTGTCTGTCTGTCCGTCTGTCTGTCTGTCTGTCCGTCTGTCACAACCATTTTGCTCCGAATCTAATGGACCGATTAAGTTGAAATTTGGTACACATATGAATTTCTGTGACCCAAACACGGACGGGTAAAGTAAATAAATGAATTTTGAATATAGAGGTCACTTTTGGGGGACAAATAAGAAAATAAAAAAAAAATAATTGCAAACTACACCATCTGGCATGTCAAATGAAAGGGCTTACTATTAGAGTCTCAAATATACTTTTTTTATAATTTTACAATAAATTGTTTTAATGTTATTTAAGAAAATATACGAAAATTGACCATTCCCCCCCTTATCTCCGAAACTACTGAGCCTAAAATTTTGAAAAAAATACAGAAAATAGATCTTTACCTGTAGATTACAGGAAAACCTATAAGGAGTCTGTGGTCTTAAAATAACATGGTAAATCTATCAATATTGTGAGTACAAACTTACATTTACAGTTGGAATGTATGGGAGAACATGTTTTTCAACTACAATGTTAAGTTTGTTCTTAAGATAAATTCATCCCAACTACGGAACCCTTCATTGTGCGTGGTCCGACACGCACTTGGCCGGTTTTTAAATTTCTTCAGAGAATACGCAATTATGTTATGTTACGTTATTATCTCTGAGAAAAAGATTTTCTCTTCATGCCAAAAAAACTAGAATTAGCTTACACCAGCTTGCAAGTAATTCTAACCATCTGTCTTGATGACAAAAATGTTTGTATTCGGGATGTCTTGATCACAAAATATGATAGGTATATTAATCTGTCAAAAATCATAAAAACTTAATAATAATAATAGCAGCCTCTTCTCATACACAGAAGGCGCCAGCATTGATCACCACGCTTGCTCAAGATGGGTTGGCGATTTCACACTTATATTAACTACTAGCTGCGCCCCGCGGTTTCAATCGCGTACACCGGGATAAAAAGTAGCCTATGTGTTAATCCAGGGTATAAGCTATCTATATACCAAATTTCATTTAAATCGGTCCAGCCGTTTGAACATGAAGAAGTAACAAACATACACACACACTCACAAACTTTCGCCTCTAAAATATTAGTGGATAAGTCCAGGTTTCCTCACGATGTTTTTCCTTCACCGATCTCAGTAATCAAAATCAAAAGTCATTTAATCAAATTAGACTGAGAATCAGCATTTTTCGAACGTCAAACCTACATAAGACAGTCCCCACAAAACGCCCGCCCTTCATCACTTCCTAGTGCGTTAGCTGGGAAGGAGAAGTGGCGCAACAAACTCCCCAGCAGCACGCCCGTCTGTTCAAATAGAAGAAGTTGATTCTGTACCATAGTAGGTACGCAAAATAATTTACATTACGCAACACAAAACATTAAATTAAATCATTTATTATAACACTGTCTCCTAAGATACAGGACAGCCTAGTTTAGGAGACAGGGTTACATGATCTGTGTAGATTTATGTAGATATCCGTGTTTTGTTGTTTTGTACATCTGCTCTTGTGTACCTATCATGAATCTTGTGTGTGTAATAAATATTATTCATATTCTTATTTTTTAAATAAAATAAACAATTATATGAACTCATATAACCAGTCAGTAGGTAAGCTTATTGTTGTATAGCTAAATGTTCAAGATAAACTCAGAAGGTACATGTGAATTGAAAAAGTCACAATGGTGCTTGCCCGGATTTTAACCTCGTGCCTGAGAGGCAACCACTTAATAAATCTTAATTAATTTAATCGATTCGTATTGCCAATCTTAAATTAACGCAAATAAAAATTCCAAAACAGCAGCTAATTATGCTCAATTTAATGTTATTTGATCAAATATGCTAATACAAGTCGATTATTATGCATATAATTTATTTAATAAATAAATAAAACTTTGACGCATCATATTTAATTTGTATGTCAAAATCAACACAATGTTATGTTAGAAAAAATAGTTAGTGAGCAAATTGACTGCCAACTTAATATCGTCCGAATATTCAAATCATAACTGTAATGTTTTGACAGTTGTATGAAATGGCTATAACACGACCAATAGATGTAGCTTCTTTACTAAATGTACCTTGTGGGAACGCCAGTGACGTCACGGATCCTGAGCGACTTCGGGTATAGTTAGGAGATGGCATTTTGGAGTGAGCACCGCTAAATGTACCTTACCAAGACACCGCTCAATCAATCTGCCTAGCCTTTTCCCAACTATGTTGGGGTCGGCTTCCAGTCTAACCGGATGCAGCCGAATACCAGTATTTTATATGGAGCGACTGCCTATCTGACCTCCACAACCCAATTACTGGGTAATACGATACCCCTTGGTAAGACTGGTTGTCAGACTTTCGGGCTTCTGACGACCCGTAACGACTGTCAAAGATCCACGAATGACAGCCGGGACCAACGGCTTGACGTGCTAACCAAGACACCGCTACTTGGGTATATTTAGTAGCAACAGTTTAAAAAAAAAACATTGCAAAATTTACCCTATTTTTACACTAAACACTTAGTATGCAAGAGCGAGCGAAGCGAGCTCGGGAATGGGCACCCCGACTCGGACAAGTTAGGTTCGAAGGTTATTTTTTCGTGGTTATTTTTTTTAAACTATTGAGCTTCTCAACTATGCTTACTAAACTACGCCTTACTATATTTAAAAAGGTACCTTATCTTCATAATTCATTACAGACGCTTTCGCTGGCGGGATATATTTAGTCGTATGTAGTCACGCAATACTAGGTCCTAAATATACCCGGTTATGATACTCCAACTCGGATATATTTAGTAGTTAGAAATGTTGAAAGCCTCATGCTAACTGTACCCGGTCAGGAGTTTCCACAAGGTATTTAGTAAAGACGCATTGACGTAGGGTGTCAATTTGCTTAACAATTAATTTCTCTGGCTGTATTAGGAGTTATGGTCATTATATTAAATTACTGTCTACAAGTTTGTCTAGACAGTGACGATGACCTAAAAAAAACTAATCCAGTATTGACAGAGCCAAAACCGACACTTGAGATCTAGAGGAAATCGGTTAAATTGTGGTCATTGACTTGATTTTGGAGCAAACTAAAATGGCATTTTTATATTCATGAAAGATTCGAATCGAATCTTGTCATGTCATTGTGGATAAATATAACAGTATGTTTCTTTTCAATTTTTTTCAATCGTACCCAAGTGGGAAGATGTAACTCCAACCGGCACCATATAATTGCGTAACACACTATCAATCGGAATCATTTTGAAGCAAATTGCTAATCCATTGCCATTCATATGCTCGAAAAATTATTCTGCTCGACAACGTAAATAGCACAATTAATTTTGTTGAACTGTCAAAATGAAACCTATTCCGATTGATAGCGTGTTACGCGATTATAGCTGATAAAGTGGGACTACCTTGATGGAACGGAAGCAGAGTGTGGATGTGAGCTGTGTCACAAACCATACTGTGCCTCTTATCCTGCCCTCTGTGTCACAAACCATACTGTGCCTCTTATCCTGCCCTCTGTGTCACAAACCATACTGTGCCTCTTATCCTGCCCTCTGTGTCACAAACCATACTGTGCCTCTTATCCTGCCCTCTGTGTCACAAACCATACTGTGCCTCTTATCCTGCCCTCTGTGTCACAAACCATACTGTGCCTCTTATCCTGCCCTCTGTGTCACAAACCATACTGTGCCTCTTATCCTGCCCTCTGTGTCACAAACCATACTGTGCCTCTTATCCTGCCCTCTGTGTCACAAACCATACTGTGCCTCTTATCCTGCCCTCTGTGTCACAAACCATACTGTGCCTCTTATCCTGCCCTCTGTGTCACAAACCATACTGTGCCTCTTATCCTGCCCTCTGTGTCACAAACCATACTGTGCCTCTTATCCTGCCCTCTGTGTCATAAACCATACTGTGCCTCTTATCCTGCCCTCTGTGTCACAAACCATACTGTGCCTCTTATCCTGCCCTCTGTGCCACAAACCATACTGTGCCTCTTATCCTGCCCTCTGTGTCACAAACCATACTGTGCCTCTTATCCTGCCCTCTGTGTCACAAAACATGCAGTGAAACTGACCTCTGCTCTTACGCTGCCACCGACGACATCGTGTTAGATGTGGCGAAGTTTTGTGCCAACAAGATTTGAAATACTGTCGTGCCAGTGACACTTTTGGCAAGAAGCATCAATTTAAATTTCTGATCCTCCGTAAGTTGTTCAAGGCAACATTCATATTAAGACGCAGATATATCCCAGTGACTTTGAGTAGTTAGCTTGCGTGTTCTGTGGCGAGCTCACGCAACGCGTCGTACGTGAAGTCAGTAATAGGACTCTCCCATCAAGGAGCGTTGTCCCATTTATACGCATTATTCATATAGTATACATAAAACAGAAGGTATTATATTAAAACACGTATACTATAACATAAATAATTAAATTATCTTTAAAATGATGAAGGTTTCAAAATACGCTTGATAGTTTTTGCATGATTCTCTGTTTTTTATCCGCGTTAGACATATGTCTACAAATTAATTACAATATGTATAATATAAACATAATCTTCTAAAATATTCACATAATCAGTTATGAAAAAAATGCTCTTATTTAATTATATTTTTTCTAAATCATTAGCACGTTTAGACGTGATCTTCAGTTTAAAATCATTAAAAGTCGGTTATCGTCGCCTTAAGCAAAGTCACCATTTCCTTGCTAAAGAAAAAGCTTTTCTTTCATTCCTTCCTGCTCCTGCTTACTACTTCCAACAAAAACTATAGCATAATCATATATTAATGTAATTATAATTTAATTAAGTTCTGCAGTATATTACGTATAAAAAATGTTGCTTATCATGCTACTTTATCTTAAGATACCGGTAATCATTGCTTCACATTACTCGGAGTTAATGCAAAGACCACACGTGAGTTACTTAGAAATTACTTAGTTCAACTTAGTAGCAGCATTTGTGCTGGAATGTTTTACTAAGAATTTAGATGTTAGATAGGAAAAAAAGAGTTAATTTGAGAAAAAAAATCTTTAATTAAATCTCTTTAATTAAATTTGGGACTAATAATGTGCTCTTCTTCTACGTCATTAATAATAATAGTTACATATGAAGACCTGTAATTGGCTGTGTCACATTTTCAATCTCTTATGGGAGGTTCCTGCGGTTTTTAAACGCAGTTTATCCATACAATAGTGATTATTGGTTCGATATCGTGTTTCTGAACACTTAATCGTTGAGGAAGAATTCGAGTGAATTATTATCGAAGGTTTATCTGGAACCTCAAAAATCGAGCATAAGGAAGTAATAACAAAAAATATGTACAAGTATATAAAAAAGGAGGGGAAATAATCATAGGGTATCAAAAAATTCGTCCGCATCGCTGTCGACAGGAAAAGTTTGTATGGCAAAAAACGTTGTATGGCAATGCTAATTCTTAGGCCAAAAAATAGGCCAGCCCTTTGGTCACGTGTAGAGTCGACCAACCGCTTGGCGATGTCCCGAAAAACTAAAAGGGCACTCGGACCCCATAATTAATTAAGTAGGAAGTAATTCGCTTAAATAGATAATTTTGTCGAATCAATAGCTGTGAGAGTTTAAACTCCGTTTAAGAATTCTTCAGAAAGTGGGCATTAGTCTGTTTTGTTTAGCTGTAAGTCTTCCAAAGGAAATAAATAAATAATTTAATATAATTAATAATTACCTACTTAATATACATCTACGATGCCATTTCGTAGAAAGAAACCCATCCAATAAAATCAATCTGCCTAGCCTTTTCCCAACCGGCTTCCAGTCTAACCGGATGCAGCTGAATACCAGTATTTTACATGGAGCGACTGCATTTCTGACCTCCACAACCCAGTTACTGGGTAATACGATACCCCTTGGTAAGACTGGTTGTCAGACTTTCGGGCTTCTGACGACCCGTAACGACTGTCAAAGATCCACGAATAACAGCTGGGAATCATGGCCATCCGGCTAGTCCGGGGATACCGCACGGTCTCCTGTGAGGCGGCGAGCCTCCTTGCCGGATTACCGCCATGGGATCTGGAGGCAAAAGTCCTCGCGCACGTGTGGGAGTGGCGCGAGGAGGCAAAACGCCGGGGCGTAACTCCGCTGCCGCGAGAAATCACGGTACAGCGGACAGAGCTCCGGCGGGATCTCATGGCGACATGGAGAGTGCGATTGTCGCAACCCAGCGCTGGGCACGCCACAATTGCGGCGATAAGTCCCCTCTTTGAGGAGTGGTTGGAGAGGCGCCACGGCGTCCTCACCTTCCGCCTGACGCAGGTCCTCACCGGACACGGTTGTTTCGGGAGGTTCCTGTTTCGGATAAGGCGGGAGGAAACGCCCGGGTATCACCATTGTGTAGAACGCCCGGAGGACACGGTGGAGCATACAGTGGAGGTCTGCCCGGCTTGGGCGGAGCACCGCCGTGTTCTCACGGAGGCGATCGGCGGCGGCGATCTCTCGCGTCCAAACTTGGTCCAGGCCATGGTGCGGAGCGAGAGTGCATGGGAGGCCGTCACCTCCTTCCGCGAAGCAGTAATGCTCGCAAAGGAGGAGGCGGGACGCGAGAGGGAGAGGCAACAGCCGCGCCCTCGCGCCCCTAGCCGCCGCAGGAGACGCCCTGGGCGGCGGGAATCTATCGCCGATTCCCGGCCACCGTAGGCGCGGGCTTGCGGACGACGAGTAATGGGCAGCTCGCCGTCCGGTAAGGACCAGGCCCGGGTCGACGGCGCGTTGTGTTCCACGCGCGCCTCAAAGAGATGTCAGCAGTGACGAGGTCCAATAGGGCCGAAGCCGCCGGGGTCGCGGGTAGTTCGAAAGAGATACCGTGGCCCTGGCACGGGCAACTGAAGGAACACGGGTGGGTTTTAGTCAGTAAAAGTCTGACACACCCTCCCGCTCTGCCCGGAGCGGGAGAAGTCATTTGATGATTTCCCATCCACAAAAAAAAAAAAAAAAAAAAAAAACAGCTGGGAACAACGGCTTAACGTGCTTTGCGAGGCACGGAGGAGTCTTGGTATGTAAAGATGGTCACTCATCCACGGACCGACCCCGGCAAGCGTAGCTTAACCTGATGGATCGACCCGTGCGGCTGTTACTTATTACTTAGCCACGAGCTCCTCAGAAAGAAACCCATCCATTAACATTAAAAATATTATGAAAAAATATCATAATAAAAAAAATATATATGTCATTAAACCTATGTATTTCAAATAATAATTGGGTTGGTAGTAGAACACAGACAAAAACGTTTAAGAATATAATATACTTAATGTTTCACACTATAAAATTACATAATAACTCAAAGAAAACAGGTGTTTTGTCCACAAATATTACAATTAAGTATTTATTAATAACACTAATATTTGGCTATAAAGAACACAAATTCAGATATAAATATTTAAACACATGCAATTTGCATCAAATATTTTGATTACATTTTTTTTATAAATGAACCTGGTCTGTATATTTATTTTGCAAATGATATAGGTTATTTATTTATAATAGTATCTTGTTAAATTAGTTTTTAGATGAAAAAAACTTAGTTTATGTTCTATTGGTCTGTTTTTGACAGGGTTTTAAAACTAATGGTTATATAAATAATTACTTACCTACAGAAATATGTCGTTAGCTGTCTGATGAACATAACTGTGCGTTTTTGAAATATGAGACTTATTTTTTATACGCAAATATTAATTATGTGACTGATATTATTATTTGATCGTCAGAGGTCCAAAAATTCATTCATTCTTTCGTGCACGGGCCCGTGGCAAATGATAACAGCCACATGGGTCGATCGAAGGGTAAGCTACGCTGTGGATGGGTGATCATGAGACCCCTCCATGCCTCGGAAAGCACGTTAAGCCGTTGGTTCCGGCTGTCATTTGTAGATCTTTGTCAGATCTTGCCTGGCAATGCAATGAAAAAGAGAGGTGGAATCTCTTGGTACGAGCGGTGGTCTCTATTATTATCTCCTATTTGGTACCATTCTCCATTTTAGATCTCATTTTGATATATTATATTTCTTCATTAATCTACCTAGTTGATGACTAATAGAGAAGTATGGAAGAAAAAGACATGTTGCGCCGACCCCAAATAAAATGGCATAAGGGCAGGAGAATGATGATTATCAATCTACTTTATTTATTGGCTTCACATGCCGTCGAGAATTAGTATCATCTCTCAGGCACGGGTTTCCTCATGATGTTTTCTTACATCGTTTTTGGAACGTAGTTCCTTATCGCGCGTTGTGAAAGGGGGCTAGACGGAAAAAAATTCTCACGAAAAGTTGTAACGACACTTTTTGCTATAGTAAGCTATTGTAAGCTGTGCGACGTGCGCATGTTTCTCTGTCTGTCTCTCTCTCTCTCTGTTATAGAAAGATTAAGTTTATATTACATTATATTTGTTAATAATAAAAAAAATATTATTATAACTTAAAAAAAAAATATTACAATTCCTTCACTAATTAATCGAAAGGAACTTCGTTCCATCCGGGTGTCCCTTGACACCTCTCAACTTTTAATTCAACTTCGCTATTATTAATGAAACATTTTACTCAACAACACTTTTGTTAGAGTTTTTGGGGTTCTGTACCCAAAACCCGTGCGTCCGTCTGTCACAGAGCTATATCTTCTGAACCCTAATAGGTAACCCTAACACTTGAAATTTTCACAGAGTGTGTAATGATATAGCCGCTATAACAACAAATGAAAAATAAATTAAAATAAAAAATAAAAAAATAATACAAGAAACGTGTTTTTTTATACTAAAGTTTTTTTTTTTTCTTATTCTTATGACTAAGTAGGTAAGTATTAGGATTTTCTTCATTGTGTCGTTTTACCAGTGAGATAATGAATGTTTTTTCTTTTTCTGTGCGTTGATGAGGACAAAAACTAAAACCATCTTTTAAAGCCATTTTAAACCGTTTTGAAGTTCAAAGGCCAAAGGACATACACGAGGCTTAAGTTTCAAGTCAATCCACATTTTAACGTACATTTTTCAAGTAAGTAACAAATGGACTATGTTTGAGTGAATTATAGAGTCATTAACCATTTGAGTGGTAGAGCGAGACCTCTATTGTGTTGTCAGTCAAGCAACACGTGGAGTCACTTGGATTTATGTTGTAAGTTTAAGTAATTACTTAACTAGTTTAAGAGAGGTGTAAGTTATGGTAAAGGAAGAATTTAAAGTGTGTTTGGAAGCTGGGTGTTTCCACCCAGCTTCCAAACACACTTTAAATTCTTCCTTTCCTTTCCTTTTAAGGCTTTCGCCTTAAGGGGGTGATGAGCCATAAGTGTCTTAGACGAGGTATGTTTTTTTTTTGGCACAGTTAAAATTGGTACCTATGTTATTTTTTTTTTCTACTAAAAGTTTGCAGTAGAAATAATAAAAGACATGCTTCGTATAAGACTATGGCTCAAAAATAAATTTACTTTAAAAAAAAACGGACTTCAGAAACCAAGCTAAGGTGCATTGAAGAATTGAAGACACCGACTTCAGAAGCAGTTAAGTTTTTTATGAAAGTTATTTTATTCGTTTTTGGTTTTTGAAGTCGGTTTTACTTTTCCTATAGTAAATTTATTTTTTCATTTTTAGTTTAATACAATTACATACTTTAAATAAGCCCAAGACGAACGCAAAAAGAATCATCAAAATCGGCTTAGAAATGCCGGAGATACAGTACATTTATGCATATAACTTCGAACATAAGAATATTACATAATGAATCATATATTAAAACCTTCCTGAAAGTATGTAGATCACGTTAGTGAAAAACTCATCAAAATAGGTACATTCGTTTTTGAGAAAATCGCGGACATACAAACTTACATACATACATACGGGTAGAATACAGAACCTCCTTTTTGAAGTCGGTTAAAAAGTTCTAAATGGTATCTAATGGTAATGGTATGGTATGGTAAATGGTATCAACAATTACCCCTTAAGGCTTTGCACCCAGCTACCAAACACCCGTATTATTCCTGGGATAGATCCCAGGTCTGGGATTCAACCCAGGAAAGTGTTATTGGGATTTTCCAACAGGAATTTCTCAGTAGCAGCCCGGAGTATCGATAAGTATAGGCTCGCCTCCTATTATCATCATCATCATCATCATCTGCCTAGCCTTTTCCCAACTATGTTGGGGTCGGCTTCCAGTCTAACCGGATGCAGCTGAATACAAGTATTTTACATGGAGCGACTGCCTATCTGACCTCCAGAACCCATTAACTGGGTAATACGATACCCCTTGGTAAGACTGGTTGTCAGACTTTCGGGCTTCTGACGACCCGTAACGACTCTCAAAGATCCACGAATGACAGCCGGGATCAACGGCTTAACGTGCTTACCGAGGCACGGAGAGTCTCGGTATGTAAAGATGGTCCCCCATCCACGGACCAACCCCGGCAAGCGTATCTTAACCTGATGGATCGACCCGTGCGGCTGTTATTACTTAGCCACGAGCTCCTCGCCTCCTATTATATGGGACTTAAGCATGACTGGTGAAATGTGGATGAAATAGGCTCTCTGCTTAACGCTTCGGGGATTACAGGCGTGATGTTATCTTCTATTAAGAATAGGTATATTATTTTATAGAGCTCTTTTTTTCCCAAAATTTGATATCTTGAAAGATTTTTGGTATTTTCTATCTGCCTGGCCTTTTCCCAACTCGCCGCGCGCGCGCGTCGCCGCATGCACAATTTTATACGAAACTACACCTCACTAAGTGAACACATGTTTACGAAACCTGCCTCACCAGTTTTTCATTTGGTCTAGATAAGGACTTAAAACGTTCTTATGAAGTCTTAAGTTTACTAACTCTTCAAACCCCCTCAAGCTGCCAACAGGAAGAAAGATCCTATCATTACCTTCACACCATTTAAATAAATTATGTAAAATGCCTCTCTATTGACAATTACGGGTTATTTAGAAGGCTTAAGGGAACCTAGTCTCTCTCTCTCTAATTTATGTCTGAGGCGACAGGTGCTAGTTAGGTATGTAATGGAGTATTAAAACATTACAAATGTTAATAAATAGCTTTTGAGAAATGAGTAGAAGATGGTTTGACAAGTATTGACATTATAAAGTACTAACTTTCGAAAGCGGCTTCGCCCGCGGGGAACGTACTACCGGGATAAAAAGTATCTTATATCCTAAACCAAATCATGGTTTACTTGTGTGCCAAATTATATCCAAATCCGTTCAGCCGTTTTAGCGTGAAAGCGTATTCGATTCAGCAATATTTTTTGAGCAATAGTCCTCCAGATCGTCTTTCAGCCATGGCGGCCAATCTCAAGTCAACGGACACTAACCTTCAACGCGGGAGACAGTACAGTGCACATGGTGCGTGCGCACTCACTCTTCCCTCTCTGTCTCTCTTAGTTGTGACGGCAATCCGACACGACCGGAGAGAGATCAGGCACAGGACATTGTGACCATCTTTTCATACCAAGACCGTCGTTGGTCCCGGCTGTCATTTGTGGATCTTTGACAGTCGTTACGCGTCGTCAGCATACTGAGTCTGCTAAGGGGTATCGTGTTACCCAGTAACTGGGTTGTGGAGGTCAGATGTAATAGGCAGTCGCTCAATGTAAAATACTGGTATTCAGCTGCATCTGGTTAGACTGGAAGCCGACCCCAACATAGTTGGGAAAAGGCTAGGCAGATGATGATAATATAGGTACCTATATCTTTTTTAAATTCTTTAATTTAAATGTTACATATTTTTATTACTTATTATTTTAGGCTTTTTTTTTTTTTTTTGTAAAAATGCCTACATATTTTGTTAATTTTAATAAAGACCAAATTCTTTGAGGCTTTCATCATCGATTTCAGCTTGGCTATAATAATTACACTGATCATTGTACTGACAGTTTATTTTAGTCTCATTAAGTTGATAGCTAAGTAATCAAGACGTAAAGATGTGCTATAAATATTTTTTGCCACATTGACGTCAACGTCAATGCCCATAAACGCCATAAACATCGGGATAGTTAAATTCGGTCAAGATTCGGTCAAAGTGGTGGCTACACCTACGTTTAACGCCCTTCAACGCGATAATCAATGGCATAGCGGCATTAGGAATACTGCTACTAATACAGCACTAAAGAACGTAAAGATAAAATTTGATGCCTATTTTCAAAACGTGTTCTCTTACGACCTCAAATGACCTACTCAATTGATATTATTATTGAACTCTCACTCTATAAGGCTTTAGCCTTAAGGCGCCATGACCCGACAGAGTCCGCGCTTACTAGTCTTTTGAATCCATGGGAAACATAAAAAACTGTGTTATCAAATTCTGAAAAAAATATATATCTTATTTAAGGATCTGGCGGATAGCCGATCGCTTTTAATAACACGATTACATTTACTTTGCTGGAAAGAAAAAATCCCAAAGATAGCCCTTTTCGTAATGTTTAATCAATCTCATAGCTACAAAACAGACGTTTTTTTCTTATTTTTTATATAAATGAAAAGGTATCAAGATCGTTTAGCACAATTCGCTGAGTTTGTCGTGATAAAATGATTAAAACAATTACTATGTTTTAAATACCTACCAAATGCGCGAGGCAACCACACTCGAGCCTACTTCAGTTAAGTACGCGAGCCCGGATCATAGGGCCTTACCTCCATGCTACTATGCGTATTGTTTGCCATTGTTTTTTAGTGAGACAGGTGCGCGGCCATACCGCGCTTGCGCACCAGTCTCTAACCAACTTGCGCGGGAGTTGGTCGCGCGCCGCCGCAACCGACGAATCACGTGAACGTATTTTTGAAATATTATTTTTTCAAAGTGTCTGTGTTTGTGTATTGTTATTGTACGAATTATATATAGTGCGTGTGAGCCAGTGTTGTGTATCATTTATTTTTTGGATATTTCGACAAATTCGACGAAAAATTTCGGATCATTTTCGGTGAGTTATTATTTTAAGCTAGTTTTAATTGAGTGTGCTTTATTATTATGGCATCGTCACGACGCGCGACGTGAAAACTATTCAATGCTTAAATTATAGATAATTCGGTTCTGTAATTGTATGCGTTTCTATAATAAAAGTAAATACTTATTTTTTCTTGGCTCTAGGTATGTCAGTCGTGTCTATTATAAGGAAAATATTTTTTCCTTCGAGATAATTAGTGGTATAATTGTCGCAGCCATGAATAGGTTAAGTCAATTATTTTTATGATGTCAGTATTGTCCTCGCGATATAAATGGCGAAGATAATCTTAAGAATAGTGTTTTATAATAATACTATTGCAAAACATAAACAATTAAGTCTCACTTTCACAATCAAGTTTTGAATATAAACCACAGTTAAATGTAAACTCGGCGATGTGTTTTTGATATTATTACGACAGGTTTTGAACTATTGTTAATAATGGCGGAATTGTTCGCAAGTGTAAGGTATTAAACTTTATGCGATAGTCGATTATTTAGGTACTCAATGCTCAATTCTTTATTGCATTCCATATGTATTATTAGGTTTGTGTATGTAGTACCTAGTGTGTGTGTGTATAGTATATTAGTTATTTTTATTTTATGTATTGCATAAGAATATTGTAGGTAATTATTATGAAAATCTTAGAAGTATTTCCATTATTATTAAATTATGTTATTGTTTATTTATTCATATTTATATTAAAATAAGGGGTAAAAAACCCTGGTGTTTTCCAGATACTCCTAAATAAATGACTTTTATTTAATGTTATTATATGAAAAAGTTTCCAAAATATAAGTTCTTTAAAATAACTTCGTAAACTTAGCAACTTGTTTATGATGACTCGTAAGTTAATTCAACTGTTAGGTACCTTGATAATTGCTTGAGAAAATAATAACAATTGTTATGTTATATGACTCAAGGGTATAAGTCACAGAGCTTAACGATTAAAGTTAACACAAAAACAATCTAAGTACCTACCTATATACCCACCTTCTTTACATAAATTATAAATGCGAATTACTTGTCATCTTCACGCTAGCTTATTTTGAAAGCATAAGTTTACCCCATAAAAGTATGAAAACTGTAATTATACTATACCCCCATATTCATGACTAAAAACCTATTTTAGTTGAAATAGTGTCTTCTTCTTTCAAACTCAAATCATAATTCAAAAGAAATTGACAAAACACTATTTTAACTAAAATAGATTTTAAACGTTTGAGTTTTTTTTTTATGATTATGATTATTTATTTATGATAAAATAAAAATAAAATCGCGAAATAAAATCGCCGCGATATTTTATCGCGCACTGGATTTTCAACTCTCGTTGTTGAGCCGAGCGAGCGTTGAGAATCCAACGTAACAACAATAGAGTACATTTTAGCGCGTCGAAAAAACGCACAGTTGGATTTCCAACTCTCGGCGCGAAGCAGAGCGTTGAAAATCCAGTGCGCGAAATAAAATCGCCGCGATATTTTTACGTCCGTGCGTACGTCGACTTACCGCGGTCATCGCGTCGTCGTCAGCCACTCGGAATAATTAATCATCTGACCCAAAGTAGAATAAATATAAAAAATCTGGACTCGAACCCGTATCCACGCAGTGTACCACATCCCACACAGCACCCACAGCCCCACGGCGCCAACACAACCTCAACATTAAAATAACAAACTATAGTAATTTATATCACACTAATATTATGACGACGAAAGTTTGTGAATGTGTGTGTGTGTGTGTGTTTGTATGTTTGTTTCTTCTTCACGCTCAAACGGCTGAACCGATTTGGACGAAATTGGGTATATAGAAAAGAAAGAAAGAAAGAAAAATATTTTATTTGGACACGCACAGGAAATACAGTTAAGAAGGAGCATAAATAAAAGAAACAAAATAAACATTAAAAAACAAAAAAAAAAAACTAAAAAAAGACCTGTGCGAGGCCAAAAAAAAAATACCGCAACGCTGGTATTCTGATAGGGCCTGTGTGATGCCACAGACACATCCACGGATAACTATAAATCCCTAGGGGAATAAAATAAAATACAAACACTGGAATAGAGATAGCTTATAACCTGGATTAACACATAGGCTACTTTTTATCCCGGTTTACGCGGGAAAAACCGCGGGGTGCAGCTAGTTATCCAATAATTCTCCAAACAAGAGCAGAAACAATGATTATAGTACAGAATTCCAGTTTTATTTTTACACGGATCTAGAGGGTCGTTTATTTTTACCCGTATTTAAATAGGGGTAATTTGAGACAATTATGATGAATGCCCGCTGAGTCACTGCAGTGTGCTACGACCTTGTGCTGGTATATAGTAGTTTTAGTATTAACTTAATTGATGTTGTTTTCTGTGTGTCCTTCATTTTGTTAAGTTGTAGTTGCTATGTGGCTTTTAAAATTGATAAGTTGAGACGTATTTTGGAAAACATATTGTAAATTTTAATCTTATGAAATATTATAAAAGCTTACCCGAAAATTGGATCAATGGAAGTCTACCTAGACTCCGGAACCAGGTAAGCCGAAGCAAGGAAAACCTATAAGGTGGAGATTCACAGAGGACCATAAAATGTGGTGCTGTTCCAAAAATAATGGGACACTTGATATCGTGTCCAGCGTGTGCACGTTACAGCAGAACTGATGGACTACTGAAGTTGCCAAAATTGTATCCAAATTCTGGGCTGACTCTATTTAGCCATCAATGCTCTATGAAGAAGAATCGAAAATCTTCGTAAGTTTATTTTTTAACGACTGTAATAGACAAACAAAACAGTAGTTTAGAACGGATGGATTTTGAGAGAGAAACCTTCAAATTTCTGAGGGAAAAGCCGGAAAACTCCCAAATCCTATTTAGTAAGAACAGCCTTGTATCACAGGCAAATACAAGCCTGATGGCTCAGTACCTACTTACTTAAATATCACGAATCCACTCGCAACAATAAAAAAAAAGTACGTAGAGCCGGGACCAACGAGTCCGGCTGACATTCTTGGATCTTTGTCAGTCGTTACGGGTCGTCAAAAGCCCGAAAGTCTGACAAACAGTCTTACTAGGGGGTATCGTATTACCCAGTTACTGGGTTGTAGAGGTCAGATAGATAGGATACAGCTTGACTATTATATCATTTTAATTATGTCCAAACACTAGTACATATTTTATGCAAAACAAACATTATCAGTTGGATCTAGCAAGTTATTACAACTTTAATTGACTTGAGTTATTGCCATTTACAAACAGATATAGATACAAATGTAATCTTTCAAAATACGCATTTATATCATTTATGTAGGATCCATTAAAATTGCCTGTACGACTGGTCATTCTTAAAAGTACGTTCTGCATATCTGGGAATGTTAGACCCGCTACCACATTAGTCGCTCATTCTTCCATACAAATTTGGTGATTACTCGTCTGTTTGACGGTGTAAGTTCAAAACTAAAGATTATTTCAATTTGTCTTGTTATTATCTAGCCCTGTATAGAAGCATAATCAGAGAAAAAATAAGTTTGGAAGTTATGAGCGTCGAAACTTCCATACTTCAACAATAATTTTATCGCATCTTTGGGCGTAAATAAATAGCTCCCGGAGTATGAAAATGGCAAAATTGCTACCGTACAAGGATAGATAATGTTTTTTTTTGAATAAATAAATCCAGTGGTTTTTTCATAAAACTAAACGCCCAAAGGTCTGTTCATTAAATTTTACTTACTCGTTAGCGTTATAAATCATCGTCTATTTCACTAAATGCATAAAAACTAACTAAATAAAAAAATAAAACTAAATAAATAAAGTAACTAAACATAGCATGCATATTAGCCGCTCACACGAGTTCGAGCCGCCGACTAGTGGCACCTTAAAAGCCTGTGATGGCAGGGCAAAGGCCTCCCTGCAGCTCGCCGTCCGGTAAGGACCAGGCCCGGGTCGACGGCGCGTTGTGTTCCACGCGCGCCTCAAAGAGATGTCAGCAGTGACGGGGTCAATTGGGCCGATGCCGCCGGGGTCGCGGGTAGTTCGAAAGAGATACCGTGGCCCTGGCACGGGCAGCTGAAGGAGCATGGGTGGGTTTTAGTCAGTAAAAGTCTGACACGCTAGGGCCTAGCTCTGGGCAGAGCTAGGGCTCTGCCCAGAGCGGGAGAAGTCATTTGATGATTTCCCATCGACAAAAAAAAAAAAAAAAGGGCAAAGGCCTCCCTACTCTCTATCCACTTCTCTCTGTTTAAAGCTGCTAAGAACCAGTTCTTGTTGAAGGAGTCCCGCTCATCCCACCATCGATGTCGCTACTCGCTAGCCATTAAGAGGGTTCCATAAGGTCGTAAGTTTGGCCCATTGGTCTTCTGACATGCGGCAGATGTGTCCAGCCTAATCCCATTTTGCCGTGGCAGCTTCTTTGTGATGGAACGGCAAATTTTTACTATAAACTGAAGCTTGCCTTATGGTTGGATCTGATAAGAGAAAAAGAGATCATAGATTAATTAATGTAACATAGAATAATGATTGCAGTATTAATGTAAATGACTTGACTGCCTCGTTGGTGCTGCTGAGCATGAGGTCCTGGGTTCGATTCCAGGATCGGGCAGTGTTGTTGGGTTCTTCCATCAGGAATTTATCAGTAGAAGCCTGCATTATTAATTAATGCCCGATTGATGACAATAGGGTCACCCCCACAGCTAACCCTTCGGGGATTGCAGGCGTGATAATATGTTATATGTGTCAGTGATTTCCATGGATTTTCGAAAACAAATGCACACACACAATTTAATCAATCACTCACCAACTTCAAGGTGACGGAAAATAGTATATCAAGAAAACCCGCGCATTTGAAATTATAATTCTAGACTTAGACCATAATGCTTACAGAGCACCCGTCAGACTAGATTGAAGTATAGGCTGAACGTGGCTACTGCTTGTGCCAAACGTTTACAAGAAGATTTATGGTATCGATTTAGAATAGTCTATGGTTTTCTGGCGCTTTCTTTGTCATTGGTTACCTTGTCTCTGGTTTCTGAAAGTCAATCTGCTAAAATGTACTGACAAGTGATTTGATTGGTTCTTTTTAGTGCCCGGTTGATGGCAACAGGCTCACCCCTATTATATGGGACTTTAACATAGCTGGCGGAATGTGGGTGTATTATAGGTTAAATTCGAGGAACACACATGCGTGATTTTGTTATGTTATGTTATGTTTTATTTCCGCCTGCCAAACACAACAAATAAAATGAGATTTGAAAACAGATTGACTTTTCAGAGATTTTATCAGGGCTCAGGAAACCGAGTCGTAAGAGAGTGAATACAAAATCTCGAAGCAAACTTACTACAAGATCAAAATCTTAGCTGGTAAAGTTTTTAATACTAAAATCTGAGTGCCAGTCTAACCGGATGCAACTGAATACCAATATTTTACTTGGAGCAACTGCCTATCTGACATCCACAACTCAGTAACTGGATAATACGATACCCCTTGGTAAGACTGGTTGTCAGAGTTTCAAGACTGTCACAGTTCCACGAATAATAGCCGGGAACAACGGCTTAACGTGCTTTCCAAGGAACGCATGAGACTCGATATGTAAAGATGGTCACCGTGGCTGTTATAACATAACCACGAGCCTGGGCAAGTACCAATGTGGC
The DNA here is from genome assembly GCA_946251885.1 of Cosmia pyralina. NCBI lineage: Eukaryota > Metazoa > Arthropoda > Insecta > Lepidoptera > Noctuidae > Cosmia > Cosmia pyralina. The sequence continues at coordinate 12,889,469 of OX276342.1, read as the reverse complement.
TTTTTCAATTCAGATGTGCTTTCTGAGTTCATCTTAGTCACCGCTGACATCGATGAAGGAAAACATGGTGAGGAAAGCTGGATTTATAGTTAATTTAGGTCTGAAATCGCCAACCCGTCTTGAGCAAGCGTGGTGATCAATGCTAGCGCCTTCTCTGTATGAGAAGAGGGTTTTGTCATGTAGTGGGACAGTAAAAGGCTGCTATTATTAATTCTACCTTAGTTTTATCCTCCTAACACAAACATCTGGCTATACAGACGGATTTTCTAGTACCTATCAGTTACGTTATGTTGAAGAAACGTAAAACAGAGCCTTTCGAAAATATTTAACGGATTGGTAAATATCATTGATTTAAAGCACTTCGCGTGAAGGTTGCTGCTTCTAGGTCAATGAGTTTTACACTTAATTATTTAATTGTTCCGTTTTTATAACATCTAGGTTTATTGCCATCTAAAAGAATTGTGTGTGAAATATTAATTTCCAGATAAGATTGAGCTTGTGTTCTCTGGTTCTAATGACTGAAGACGTCCTCTTAGCATAAAGTCCAGTTAAAAACTAGCGTCAGGCACTAGTTGTCAGTCAGAAATTTATGCTGGACTGGGCCTATATTTGACGCAGCTGTGAGGCACACAATACGGTTATAACTAAGTTTTTCAGTTGTTTTTGCTCGTAAGCGGGCGTTCGTAAGGCGTTTAGGCGTTTTGCTCCCCCCCTCGGGAGGGGGTTGAGCCAAATCTCACACAATCTCACGTGGGGGTAAGGGGGGGTCTCGGAAAATATCACGTAATTGTTTTTTTTTCGCAAGAAACATTGTAAAATTGCGAGAAAACGGGATAATTACAATAAAATATTATGAAGTAAATTATGGTTATTAAAATAAATCCAACGTAATCAAGCACATATTAACGAATTTACACTAAAAATGCTCATTTTGAAAATCTCACGTGAGATTAGAAAGGGGGAGGCAGAGGGCCGATCCAAATCTCACGATATCTCACAAGGGTTGGGGTAAAAAAATCGCCAAAATCACCTCACGTAATTTGTTTCGCCCCCTAATTTGTGTTCTAGGTCAAATAAATTTATTTTCTTCTTCAATGGGAGCCCAAGATCTGAGTAGCTAATAGGGTGTAAATTTCACGGACTGATGAAGAATTTATTGCTAATACGGGTTACCAAATATTCCTAATCGTTCAAAGTGATATTTGCAATACTTAATGAACATACTGATATCAAAGGAAGATAATTGCTCAGGCATTACAATTCTACAAGAAAGGAAACCAAAATATCTAGTTGTATCTGCAATCAAATTAGACATTGCCTTTAGTCAGTCAGTGTTTGGTATACAGCCATTTTTCAATACCACCTTTTTGGAGTAAGCCTTATGTCCTGTGCTTATGATAGGCGCCAATTAATGGTAATGAACTATAATCTTATGCCGCAATTGCATGGTTTGCTTCTGTTTTACAATTTGGATGAAGCAACCATATTGAATCCTGCAATCATAAATATGAATCATTCAATTTTGGCCATACCCTTCATTTGTTAACTTTTCAATAAAAAATAATCAATCAATCTGCCTAGCCTTTTCCCAAATATGTTAGGGTCGGCTTCCAGTCTAACCGGATGCAGCTGAATACCAGTATTTTATATGGAGCGACTGTCTGTCTGACATCCACAACCCAATAACTGGGTAATACGATACGCCTTGGTAAGACTAGTTGTTTCGGGCTTCTGGTGACCCGTAACGACTGTCAAACATTCACGAATGACAGCTGGGGCCAACGGCTTAACTTGCTTTCCGAGGGACGGAGGGTGTCGGTATGTAAAAATGGTCACCCATCCACGGACCAACCCCGGCAAGCGTCCCCACCTGATGGACCGACCGATACGGCTGTTATTACTTAGCCACGAGCTCCTTCAATCAAAATGAATCAATTTCGTTCAACTGTATAATTATGTGTAATATTAAACAAATAAGATGTAGTGATAAAAATTGAAAAGAGTATGCTTAGATGGTTTGGTCAATTTGGTAATGTTGAGACGATGAATAAAAGGCGACTAACAAAAAAGGCAAATGACAAATGGATGGCAGATGTGAGTGAAAACGCCGAGAGATGCCCTAGGAAGACATACAGTGACCTTATTGGTGATGTTCTTCAGAAAGGTCAGGTGCGTAGTACTCACAACCGGCGTGTGTGCATGATCAGATGTATGAACGTAAACGAGGCTGAAGGAGTATGTAAGGATCGTAGCAGGTGGCGTTCTGTAGTTTCTGCCTACCCCCATGGGAAGAAGGCGTAAGTTTATGCCTGTGTGTAATATTGGGATTAATTTTCACGGTGTTTTTAGGCAATGAACTAAATAAATGAATATATCATAATCACTTCGAAATTCAAACGGTGTCTCATTGTGAATCCCCGATGATGGGTGTAAAAAGAAATGAGTACGGTCACTTAGCCGATGTTCGCACGGACGTAAAAATATCGCGGCGGGATTTTATCGCGCACTGGATTTTCAACCCTCGGTGTTGAGCCGAGTTTCGAGAATTCAACCTAACAACAACAGAGTGTATTCTAGCGCGTCGAAAAAACACACTAGGATTTTCATCTCTCGGCGCTAAGTAGAACGTTGAAAATTTAGTACGCGAAAAAAAATCACTGCGATATTTTTACGTCCGTGCGAACGTCGGCTTAGTGTCGTTCCAAGTGTACTTTAAAATAGCAATATTTCTCAAAAGTATAGATTAAATCAATCAATTCAGCCTATCGCAGTCCACTGCTGGACATAAGCCTCTCTCTCTCCCAGGCTGCGCTACAACACCCTGTCCTCCGCCTTCCGCATCCAGTCTGTCCCAGCCACCTTCACCACCGCCACCGGGGGGGCGTCGTGGAACTCGTCTGCTCCTCAATTCCAGCAACACTTCTGCGGACTCTGCAAGCTACTCGTATGTCGGTAACTTTGGTTCATCATATACTGTCACTAGGCACACCACCACCGGGACGTCACGTTCGGTTCGAATAATCTCGTTTCTCGTTGACGTTGTGCGATGGACAAACAGTGTTATAATGTATTAACGACTACTCCACTAAGATTTAAAACTAGTTTACACTACGTTAAAGTTTTTACGATAGTTTCTTACCTTATGACTCATTACTTTATGTTCTACTATTATAGAACTAGTAGAACCTGTCATATGCACCTGTAACTATGAACTAGACATAATAGGAGTGCTTTGTCATTATAGTCGTGAGTGTAATGACATACTTTGTAGATGGAAGCGTGATTGGTATTGTTGTGTGTTCGTTCGCTTTGTCGTAGTGTAGTCGTAGTAACTTTCGTAGCGCATTATGTCTAGTTGGCCGAGATTGCTGCTTTGAATCGAATTTCCATTGATTCAAAAGTTTATGGTTGTTGGGAATAGGCTCGCCTCTACCTATATTATGGGCCTTAACGACGTACCGAGCTTTTTATAAACACAAACACGTTTTTATAACCCTTGTTTGAAATAGTAGACAATAAAATTAATGTCTAGGAAAATATATTGGTATTATTGGGGATATATACGAGTACTAGGCTGTATACACGACGGAAGCGCAATTTGATAAAGTTGGCTCGTTATAATAAATTCGCAAAGTTACCTGTTTTTGAATCGTTTGTTGCCCTATTTCACTACTTTTTATATAAATAAGTTATTTGATATTATGATTCATTAAAAAAAAAAAAAAAAAAACTCAAACTCAACAAAACCATTGAGTATTGAGTATTTAGGTATCTAAAATAAAGTTCATAGATGACTGGAGCGTGTAGACCATGTTTTTTTGTATTTAAGAGCAATATGAACAAAATAACAACGAAAAACATTGACAAAGTCCAAAAGTGCAAAAGTGTGTGTGTGTGTCCAAAAGTGCATTTTCTTTTTTCAATTTTTTTTTATTCAAAAGTTTAATCTCTAAATAGTGTGTAACAAAATCGCTTTACATGTCTGTCTGTGTTCCCACTTAGATCTTCTAAACTACTCAACGGATTTTGATGCGGTTTTCATCATTAATACATAATTTATTCCGAAAAGCTTATAATGTGTACTTATACATTAATACATTAACTAGCTTTAGCCCGCGGCTTCGCCCTCGTGATGGTCGGAAAATATCCCACGGGAACGTACTACCGGAAAATCCTTCCTTGTTCAGGAGAATTTTCCGGTGGTTCGTTCTGTCTTTCTAGGTTCAAGGGTTTGGGCTGGGCGTTGATGAGTCAGTCAGGATTTCTCTAAATATATGTTTAAACAGGGCATATTTTAAATCACTAGCAAAATTTTCACAGGGTTAGTTATAGTTATTTATATATGGCATCTCGCAGTTGACCACTAAGGGTCGAGACTGCTCAACCGGGCGTTTCCTGTGGGTTCTTTAAGCGAACTTAAAGCCCCCGGCCAGGCTTAAAACTAGAGTAAATTATTAGTCGACTGAGCGTCGCTAATAACAATATGACAGCCAGACGGGGCAGGCTGGACCATGACGGGGGGGACAAGTGCTACAGGCTCAGCTGTGCCCCCAGCTGGCACAGCTTCACCGAGTAGGGGATAGGGGGGGGGGCGGTTACGATTGCGACCTCGGCGGCGAGGTCGGAATGTATTCCGGGGTGGTCTACGTTTATAAACCGTACTGGTGGCCTTGCTACTCTCCTGAAGGAGGGTTATGGGGTCATCAGGGTCGGTGAGAATATGACGCGGACGGCGAGTCTTACTAATTTGAGAGGGGGTATAACGCGCGGCCTCGACAACCAAAGGGTTGCGATGCTTCGCGGCGGCATCAAAGAAACGCTTCGAGCCGCGCTTCAAAAATTGATGGATCGTGGGGATCCTGAGGTCAAGGTGGAGGTCCGCGTTCCGAACGAACCAAGGGGCGCCCGTTATCCTTCGGAGGAAACGGTTTTGTAATGTCTGCATCCGATGCAGATAGCGGGGTTTGGCGTGTGCAAATACCGAACCCGCATACGTCATGATGGGACGAATGCACGCAGTGTAAATGCGCAATTTGCACTTAAGAGATAGTTTGCTGCGTGCATTTAAAACGTAATGTAGTCTACCGAGGGCAAAAGCGGCCCGTGAACGTACCAGCTTAATGTGCTCCGCAAAGGAGAGGCGTTGATCGAGAGTCACCCCCAGATATTTGGCTCGCTTCTCCCAAGGGATCGGCTTACCAAACATGGTGATTGGTCGGGGAATGGAACGTGAGAAATACGGTTTCAAAAAGAGAACCGCTTGACTCTTGTCAGGATTGACCTCGATTCTCCACCGACGGAACCAGCAGCCAAGGGTATCGACTGCTGTTTGGAGATTACGAGCTATCACGTTTTGGTCACGTCCCGAACAGTATATGGCCGTATCGTCTGCAAACAGAGCCAACTGAGCCTTTTTACTTTTCGGGATGTCGCTAGTAAATAGTGTGAAAATAAGAGGAGAAATTACGGAGCCCTGTGGGACCCCCGCGCGAATCGGGTGGGGGGCAGAAAGTGCCCCTTCAATACGGTAACGAAACGTACGGTTCGACAAAAAGTCTCGTAGGATGAGCACGAGACGGTCAGGCACTCCGAGTTTGTACAGCTTATAAATTAAGCCGTTGTGCCAGACTTTGTCAAACGCTTTCGCTATATCGAAAAGGACCGCGCCCGTCATCAAACTGCGCTGAAAATTAGCGCTTATGTGTTCGACGATACGGTGAACCTGTTGCACACAGGAGTGCTGGGTTCGGAACCCATATTGTTCGTTCGGGATGAGGCCCTTTGTCTCGGCATAATCCCTGAGTCGCTTATAAATAAGTCTCTCATAGATCTTGCCGAGAACATTGAGCAAGCTAATGGGGCGGTAACTAGTGGGCTCGCTCTTGGGCTTGCCGGGCTTAGGTATACCGATAACGGTGGCCTGTTTCCAGGCTTGGGGGAAAATATTATTGCTCATGGCACCATTGAAGATGATGGTCATTAGCATAATTAAATTTGCTGGGAACAGTTGGAACACCCTATTGGTGAGTCCATCTGAACCAGGGGCTTTGCGGGGTTTTAGACCCTTGATTATCTCCTGCACCTCGTCCGGCGTGACGGGGGGCAGGGGACAATCAGGGTCCTCAACGGGAGGAAGGGAAGCTCTACGTTCGACTTCCGTGTCGACCTCAGAGAGGTGAGCTTGGTCAACCGGTAGAGCGCTAGGTGTGCATTGCGCCTCGAGACTGTCAGCAAGGCATTCCGCCTTGTCGACATCGTCAAACGCGATGGTGTTATCGGGGCGGACTAGAGGGGGCATAGAGGTAAATCCTCGGGACGTGAGTTTCTTCTGGAGCTGCCAGAAGGCAAGATGGTTTGGCTCTAAATCGCTCAGCATCTTATCCCAGCTAGCGGAACGCAGATCCTCCATACGAGTCTTTACAGATTTCTGTAAATAACGCATGTGGACTTTGTTCGCACGACAAGGAAAGCTGCTGTAGGCACGGACAGCCGCGTTCTTCTCATTTAACAGCTCACGTACATCGTCCGGCAACTTCCCGCGATGGTCATCCATCACAGGAACTTCCCTTGAACAATCGTTCAGGACAGATTGTACGTGTTCCGTAAATGAGTCGATCGCGGCCGTCGTGTCAGCGATAGAGTCAAACTGGTCGGGGATGGAATCTAAGTGGGGGGAAGAGGAGGATTTCAGGCACTCGCTTACTTTCCTCCAATCCGTCACTTTTTTAGTAGGTAAAGGTTGGGTGGGGTCAAAGTGACCAAGGCGGGAGACCAGCTTAACGACGACTGGTCGGTGGTCAGAGTTTAATTCATGTATCGCTTCTATAGAGTCCAATCGAAGATTGACACTCTTTAGAAGCGCTACATCAAGTACATCCGGGCGGTGGTCAAGGTTACCGGGGAAATGAGTCGGAGTCATTGGGGCAATGACGTCGAAATTTAAAAGGGAACAAAGGTCAAATAAGCGTTTGCCTCTGGTGTTGGTTGCGCTGCTATTCCAAGCGGAATGCTTGGCGTTGAGATCACCCGCAATAATTACGGAGTCACTCAAGCCAAGTAGGATCGCGAGGTCAACGTTAAGTATTTCAAAATTTTCTGTAGTGGAAATGGGGGGAAGGTAAGCCGATACCAAGGTGATCGGCTGGTGACCTGTCATGCCAAGGCGGCAGACAGACACTTCCAAACGTGAGAGAGGGGGGGGATCCAAAGGGATGCAATATAGAGTAGACTTATAATAAATCAAGGTACCGCCCTTGTGACACCGAGTCCTATCATTGCGAATTACGCGATAATTCGCAATTGACGGATTACGGTGGCTGGGTTTTAAAAAGGTTTCCTGTACGAGGAGGACATCTAAATCGTGGTCGCGGAGGAATTTTTCACAGGGTGTTCTACCTATGAATATGAACAACTTTCACTATGGGACCGACTCTAAAATCACGAAAAAAAAATCATCTGTTTCATACAGAAGTTACCTACTCGACCAAAATGTATGAAACAGCAGTTTTTTTTTTTTTAATTTAGATATAGCACAGAAATCTATATGTTTTTGTCCAGTTGTAAAAACAGTGCGAAGCAGGAGTGGGTCGCTAGTATTATGAAACAGACGCTGATGTAACAATATTTGCTAGTCAGCAACTTTGCTAACTGACATCATTTGTACTCATTGATAAAACAGCTGATATTTCCTATATCTTAAATACAATATAGAATCATCATTCGCCTACATCACACTATAATATTATAAAGGCGAAAGTTTGTGTGTGTGTGTTTGTATGTTCGTTCCTTTTACACGCTCAAACGGCTAGAAAGATTTGGATGAAATTTAGTATGACATAGCTTATACCCTGGATTAACATATAGGCTACTTTTTATGCGGAAAAAATGTAGTATTCCCGTGGGATGAGCAAGGAATTCTATGCGGAAAAAATGTAGTGTTCCCGTGGGATGAGCAAGGAATTCAAATATATTTTCTACTGTTTCAAACTCAAACGGCTAGACCGATGTTGTAGAAATAGTGTGGAAGTAGCTGATACCCTTTTTTTTTTGTGGATGGGAAATCATCAAATGACTTCTCCCGCTCTGGGCAGAGCGGGAGGGCGTGTCAAACTTTTACTGACTAATTCCCACCCATGCTCCTTCAGCTGCCCGTGCCAGGGCCACGGTATCTTTCGAACTACCCGCGACCCCGGCGGCATCGGCCCAATTGACCCCGTCACTGCTGACATCTCTTTGAGGCGCGCGTGGAACACAACGCGCCGGTGACTCGGGCCTGGTCCTTACAGGACGGCGAGCTGCCCATTACTCGTCGTCCGCAAGCCCGCGCCTACGGTGGCCGGGAATCGGCAATCGATTCCCACCGCCCAGGGCGTCTCCTACGGCGGCTAGGGGCGCGAGGGCGCGGCTGTTGCCTCTCCCTCACGCGTTCCGCTTCCTCCTTCGCGAGCATTACTGCTTCGCAGAAGGAGGTCACGGCCTCCCATGCACTCTCGCTCCGCACCATGGCCTGGACCAGGTTTGGACGCGAGAGATCGCCGCCGCCGATCGCCTCCGTGAGAACACGGCGGTGCTCCGCCCATGCCGGGCAGACCTCCACTATATGGGTGATCCACACAATGGTGACACCCGGGAGTAGCTGATACCGTGGATTAACATATAGGCTACTTTATATCCCGAAAAAATGTAGTGTTCCCGTGGGATGAGCAATTTTTTGCGTCTGAAAATGTGAATATTTTTCTCACCGATTAACCAATACACGTTTTAGTGTATCTCATAAACCACGGGTAACACCGCGGGGCCCAGCTAGTAATAATATAAATTATAATCTGCATATTGCAAATCCAATATTTCTACACTTTTTATTACATTGCAAAATCGTTTTTAAAAGATGTATAATTTCGTTATTAACAGATGTTGGTTGTTTATGATTGTACCTGGGGCTAAATTGCTAAGTATATTATACCTAAAGATTTTAGACTTAGCTCAAAAATCATGAACATTGTGTTTTTTCCGTGGGCGTCAATTTCGCTATCCTGCTGTCTATTTCATTAAATATGTATTTGTGTTCTTTATATTGAGGTGTGAATGGGTTAATAAATCATTGTGATTACCATTAAGCTGAGCCAATCTCCGGTACAATAGCTTTGTAATAAGTTCTTGTTAGAACGCTGCTGGCTATAGGTCTGTCCAAAAATGGTGTAGTTGTTCTGGTTTTGTCAGAACAGCACCCGAATTGCGTTGACTCTCGTATCCGACTTACAATGCTGATCAAGTTGTCTAGTAATCAAACCATGACTATTTATTATTTAATAAAAAACGTCTTTCACAATTTATTTGCGTCCAGCCCTGTACCCGATGGGATTGTATTGGAATAAATGACGAACTTTCATACAAAGTTTCATCCCCGATTTATATTTATTCCCCTATATATATTTCACCTTTAGGGGATGAATTTTTTTAAATCCTTCCGTACTGTTATTATAAGAGGCACTCTTGTGCGAAGTTTCAAGCTTTTAGACCCAGCCGTTTAGGCTGTGCGTTGTGTGTCAGTGAATGAATGAATGAATTTTAGATATGGAGGACGTCTTCTCTCTTTGTTTCTGAAAAGCATAATTACTCGCATTTTTTTATTATAGTATTTTATACTATTGTTTAAATACTATAATAACCCATTTTTCACAAACAGTGTGGTATACAGGGTGTCCAGTAAATAGCACGACATACTGCGGGGGGTGATAGCTTGAGTCAATACCTACTAAAACAACACAATATATGTTCATACGTTCATATGTTCTTACGGATTTACAGTTTTACAAAATTTTCCGAAATATCGAAAAATCTCTACCTTGAAACAGATTTTTAAGCATCTCGTAATGAAAAATTCCTTTTCTAGTATTTTTTTACATCAAATTATTCCTGAATAGTTACTTTACTCATTGATAAGTCTTTTTTCTATCATAAACAAGAATGTTTTGAAGAAATAGTATTTTTTGTTTAAATTTTCACAGAACGATTTTCTTTTCGCATAACTTTAACCTACAGTGGTGAAAAAAAAAAATGTATGTTGCAGTTTTGTACAAGAAACTTAAGAGATAGCCTGTTTAATGGTGATTTTGGAAAGATACAATACTAGTGCATTTTCATTTAAAAAAATACAAAAAAATGCTGTTTTCGTTCCGGAGAAGCTGATTTTGTTGAAATGAAATGAAATGAAACTTTATTTGCAACAATTGTAGTACATTACAGATGGTCGGGTTTTTTAAAAGTTTCTAATACAATTCACTAAAACTAGCATGCTAACTAATTAATAAATGAAGCTAATAAAATTAAAACATTTAACAAATTATAAAAAAAAATAAAATGAAATTAATTAATTATTAAAATGTCAGTGTCACTCTTTAAAATTTAGGTACTCCTTCACAGAATAGAATGATTGTTCTACGAGTACAAGCCATTTGAATAACGCTGTTTTAAAGCGATTGCGAATTTTATTCTCCGTGATAACCACCGCGATATCATCCGCAAACAGTGAGTAGAAATGCTTAGTAACATTTGGTAGGTCGTTAATATATAACAGAAAGAATAACGACCCTGTAACACTACCTTGTGGCACTCCTGTATTGTTGCTTCTAATGTTAGACTTACATAATATTTCTTCTTTATTTGAGTTTATTTCGGAAATTGCTGTATATTGAGTCCTATTTGAAAGATAGCTTTGCAGCCACTTCAATGCTATGCCTCGAAAACCGTATAGTTCACACTTAGTGAGTAGAATGTTGTGGTCAACAAAGTCGAAAGACTTGCTCATATCGAAAAACACAGTGCAGGTACGTGTTTGTTTATTGAAAATGTAATTAACATAATTTTGTCAAAAACCACTACGAGATTAAGTAATGGCTAAAAATAGACTTATCAATGAGTAAAGTAACTATTCACAAATAATTTGATGTAAAAAAATACTGGAAAAGGAATTTTTCATTACGAGATGCTTAAAAATCTGTTTCAAGGTAGAGATTTTTCAATATTTCGGAAAATTTTGTAAAACTGTAAATCCGTAAGATTTTGTTGAACATATATTGTGTTGTTTTGATAGGTATTGACCCAAGCTGTCACCTCCTGCAGTATGTCGTGCTATTTACTGGACACCCTATATAAGCAAAAGCATTTTCTCCACATAAAAAGGAAGGGTCTTAAATTAATCGTACCACGACTGTGTACGACGTCACGTCCTAGTCACGACTTCTTACTTGTCAATAAGAGCCAAAATCGTTGAGCTATTATACCGCTTTTAAACGTCGAAATTGCTCATAGAAAATACAACACAAATACTATATAATAACAAAACAAATCAAAGCATAATGACACAATAATCAGAGTTATACGAACTTTTCGTAACACACGACTGTTTATAGTTATTATTATGATTATTTCAACGTTTATCGATCGATGTTATGTATTGTTTAGAACCTGAATATATTGTTTCGAGATGAAATATTGTGATAAGTAAAAGTTGATTACTTGGTGGATTGACGAGTTTTAAAGGTAATAAAGCTTAATACTTGGCTTCACGGTAAAGGTAGTAAGAAAACAACCAATTCCTTCAACTTCCTTATAGCTGTAAGGTACTAAAAACCGCCACCATAAATATGGGTTTAGTCATAAATCCTAACTAATATTATAAATGCAATAGTGAGTTTGTTTCTTACGCTTTCACGCTAAAACGGCTTAACGGATTTGGACGAAAATTGGCACATGAGTAGGACATGACCAAATGTTGGGGCGTAACTTCCAACAATGAAAATGTTATTTGTTTTGTGACAAACGAGTCCCTTGATAGATTTATTGCTCTCCTTTTCTCCAACTCCAAAGACAAATCCTTTACATTTCTGGCGTTGATTCCAAGAAGTTGAGCTGCTCGTTCTGTTATTAGTGATATCTGAGACCCTACAAGAGCTCGCTTGTTGTACTGAGTTCCATCAGCTCCCTCTACCTTGTCTATGGCGGTCGCTAATAGGATCTCCGAATCTTCTTCATAATTTTGAGAGACGAGATGATAAAGTTTGGTTTGTTCGTTATCTTTTGATATAGTCTCGTGCAACAACGTGTTGTGCTTAGCTTTGCACTCCCAGTTGTTTATCACGGGATCGAGACTTATGCGGGTGAAACTACGGAGCGTAGCTACACGTCAAAAAATAAATTAGGTATGTTTTAAAAGTAAATGAGGTCGGTGTTACTTATCCGACTACTCTGAGATGAAACACAGAAACAAACTCAGAGGTCACAGTCTCTTAAACTCCAGATATAATCTTGGTCAGATCAAGTGAGGACTATGCAGGTTAGTATCTGAGATGGTGTGGATGTCTCCACCTTCCCCAGATTTAGGGTCCATGGGAATTTTTAAGCCCGACAACATGTGAAAACTTGTTGTTTGGTAAAACTATGTTTCACATCAAAGAAAACTAACTATCTAGATCTAGATCTTTCCCAAATAGATTAGTTTTCTTCACGGAATCTCATCTCAAGTACGATCAGCAACAGAAGTCGGTTAAGACTGCTACTTTGACATCATCTAAATTAACACAAAATGATTCGATAAACTGCTTTTTTTTTTCTTTAAGAGTGTGCGAGTGTTCTTAAAATTTTAAGTACTTCTGTTCCGATTTGAATTAAATATTTCGCTTAATAATTAAGATTAAAAAACTGCAAGTGTTAATCGACTTTTGTTGCTGACTGTTGTCATCATCGTCTGCCTAGCCTTTTCCCAACTATGTTGGTGTCGGCTTCCAGTCTAACCTGACGCTGCTGAATATCAGTATTTTACATGGAGCGACTGCCTATTTACTTGGTAAGACTGGTTGTCAGATTTTAGGGCTTCTGACGACCCGTAATGACTGTCAAAGATCTAAGAATGACCGCTGGGATCAACGGCTGAACGTGCTTTCCGAGGCACAGACGAATCTCAATATGATTTAATTAATGATTTTTTATACTTCTAACGGTAATAATTGTGTGCTGTCTGTCATTGATATTACATAACATGTCACATTTTATCTATCATACGTTATACATGACCACGACTTTGTATATAAGATCTCCTAGGACACAAGCCAAAAAACCGAATACATATTTTTCAAATTAAATAAATTAAGATTACACATAAATCTAAATAGACTTTATATTTGACTAGATGTGAAATAAATAAAGATAAACGTAATAATATGACAGATATAATAAGCTCGTAATGTTGTTTGATTGACAGCCGACTTTATAAATTAACAATAGCTTTGATTAAATTGTGGTTTGTCTAGTTCAATGCTTATGAAATTAAATTACGAGTATGATCATGACATCATGTAATTTTATGAAAATATCAAAAGTAAAAAAAAAATTGTTTTAATGATCTCGTTGATGTCTTTTCTTCGTGAGAAAGATTAATTTTCATCTCATTTCGGATAATAAAACTTTTGTTAATTTTTAAAAAAAAATTAAGTCAGTTTTTTTTTTTAATTTATTTATAGCCCGGGGCTTCCTCGTTGTTCTAGTGCTCCTGGTCCTGGGTTCAATTCCCGGATTCGATCGGGAAAAGTATTATATTGGGTTTTTTTTTCATCTGGAATTTCTCAGTAGTTGCTCGGAGTCTGGAATTATGCCCAATTGATGGCAATAGGCTCGCCCCCTATTACTATGTAATATAGGTAAATCTTTACCTTTCGGGGAATACAAGCGTGACATTATATTATTATGTTACTTATATCATTTTGCTTGTGGCTAAGTAATAACAGCCACACGGGTCAATCGATCAGGTTAAGCTACGCTTGCCACGGTTGGTCCGCGGATAGGTGACCATCTTTATGTACCGAGATCTCTCCGTGCCTCGGAAAGCACGTTAAGCCGTTGATCCCGGCTGACATTCGTGGATCTTTTACAGTCGTTATGGGTCGTCAGAAGACCGAAAGTCTGACAACCAGTCTTACCAAGCGGTATTGTATTACCCAGTAACTAGGTTGTAGTGGTCAGATAGGCAGCAGCATCCGGTTAGACTGGAAGCTGACCCCAACATAGTTGGGAAAAAGCTAGACAGAAGACTTACATAACTTTCAAGCACTGTTTTAAGTCCCAAGAAAAAATCTAAACCTATCAAAAAACCACCTACCGCAACTAATGAAACAACGAGAATGGTTTCCAAGAAAATATTTATTTTAAGTACCCCACTGCTGGACAAACTAGGTACATGTTTGTCTCATTACACGGTACAAACGTGCTACAATTTGGAAATTCCATTGTCATTGCTACCAACACCAGTTTTGTTTGAGTTATCTATTTTCGGTGGTGGCTACACTGACTGAGGTGAGCGATAGATGTATGTAGCAACAAAGATTTGTTTTTATAGCTTGCTTAATGTGACAATAAGCGAAGATTTTTTTAAGATTCAAACTGAAGATTACATCGAAACGAGTTGTGTTAATAACTCATAACCTCTTAAGGGGTCATTATACTCATTATTAAAAACAACTTTTAATATGGACCCATACCTGATCGCGAAAAAAAAATCAGCTAACACCAGATTTTTTTCCGTGCTAGCTTGTAAACTGTATAGCATCGCATAGCTTACTCTGTGCACCTATCATAGCGGACAGCTAGCGCGGGGGTGCTGCGCGTGAGTGGCGGGGCGGTGTGCGAGGGGGAGAGGGGTGGTGGCGTACCGCGCGTGCGCAGAATGTTAATGCGCCGCGCACCGTGCTCTATGACTTGATATGACTGCTTGTAACTTTATTGTACCTAGATGTACAGTCACTAGCACTGATATGTGTACACTTAACTACTTTAATTTAAAAAGTTATTTTCTCCTACTATGTTGATTGTAATTTTATGTTGTTAATAACAATAGTATATTGGAACTCATATTAATAGGTCTTATCTCAAAGTTGCAAACGTTAAACACGTGAAAATCGCTTTTGAATTTGATAACTGTATACATATTAGTGCTGGTGACTGTACTTGTAAGATAAGATGGCCGAACATAAGCAATTTTATGTGTCTATGTAACAGGTACGCACGGCTACAGATCAAGCTATACTTTTCCAGTATAAGCTGATCTCGCATTGTATAGGATTTCCTTACAATGAGAGGTCAGTGTAAACTGAAAATGTATAGCTTGATGTGTAACCGTGTGTGCCTTTGCTTCTGGCTATGGTGTATTGTATTTGTCAAGTGACGATTAAGACAGGTACAAATTAATTAAATAGTTGCTACCTTCAGTACCTATGTGTGTGGTAAAAGTGCCCTGTTTTTCGTGAAAATATGTGTACATGATCAAATAGTCCAGAGCGACGAAGCTCTTAAATCTTTCTGCCATATTCAAGTGTCATAATAACAATGCTGTGATATACATGAACAAAGTGTTTTTTATCAATATTATATATTAAGAAATTGCTACGGAATTGTGTGAAAGTGCAAATTTTATTAGTTATAACAAAATTTATCACGTAAAATAATAAGTTAGAGTTAAGTTAGAGAGAAAGAAAAAAAAAACAAGCTTTGCTTGCAGCTGTACCTAAGTCTGCAATTATATTATCTTCTTTAACTGGACCAGTTCTAGCACAATACTAAATATAATGTAACTAAATAATCACTATTTCTCTAGTTCTTGTTCACCCAACTAACCCCGTCGCATCGCATCGCCTGCCCGCGCAATTACTTTGTTTTTGCTAGGCATTCTTTCTGACTTTTTTCTTTTTGCTTGGCTCCTAAGGGACCTAGCGTGATGTTAAATATAATAAACCCTACCTCAAGAATTGGACTATTAAATGCAAAAAGAATTTTTCAAATCCGACTGGTAGTTCCGAAGATTAGCGCGTTCAAACATACAAACAAACTCTTCAGTTTTATTATTTGTAAGTACACTCGTAGATAGATTACTTTTAGGGTGTTCCTAGTATTAGTGAAAACGGTCACTAGCCACCTTTTAAAAGGAATTACTTATCTAATGCTAGATAAGTAATTCCTAACGTTAGCTGTTAGTAATCTGACTTGTACTGTGCATGAGACTCATGTCAAGTCTTGTCTCATGCGTAGCTAACAAGTAGAAATTGACCTAAACCTTTCCAAACCGCAACTGTACGTAAACAGACTTGCCCATCTCTGCTTACTCTCTTCACGACATACTCTGATATCCTCTTCCGTTATCCGACACGAGTCGACACGACACGGCAAGACTGTACAATCGACACACGAATACGATAACTGTTCGTCAAACAGACTGAGATTATTGAATTTACTCGTTTGGACACTTGACACTTAGGGGACATACGAGCGGAGAGGATGGCGAACGCGCTCGAAAAGCGAATAGCGAATTTTGTGTGGTAATACGAATGGCATCCAATTTGGCTTAAGTATTATCGATGTAGCAATTTTGGGCATTGTATGTAAATCAAGTAGGTAATGGGTGAACATTAAGGAAAAAACAAAGAAAGAAAGAAAAAATAGATTTATTAGTCACAGAAAAAATTGCATATAAATAGATAAGTTAATAAGAACCTAGTAAAGAAAAAAAAAAAGATCTTCGAGCAGAAAAAAAAATTATGTGTTTATTTTGATGTGTTTATTTGATACCAACCACAGCATTCATTGAAGGCATTCTGCTTTCAAGATAATTTGGCGATCTTCCGGGGCTTGTCAATGTGAAGAAAATACATTTTCAGCCGAAAATAATACATGTTTTCATATATACATTACAGAAAAATATTTTAATCAAATCAGTCATCATCCTTATCGCCAATTATTTTCTTCATTTTTTCGCAGAATCTTGCATCAAGCAAGGCCTAGGGGCCTATCATACATAGAAGAAGAAAGAAAGAAATATAAGAAAGAAAACACGTTTATTTACGGTAAACGTGACGCAAAGAAAAAAACACACAAAATAAAATAAGTAAAGGAACAAGTTGCAGAAAAATGCGTCACATCCACGCAAAACGGCCATTGCTCAGCATAATGATGCGACTCCATGCGAGACAGAGCCCCAGCGCTGGTTGTCAGCGACAGCCGGCGATACGCAATGACGTCAACCAGCGCAGCATGAAATAAAATATAAATAACAAATAAAATAAAATAAATACACAATACTTAATTCTAAAAGTTTTTATAAATATAATATTGAAAATGTCAACATTCCGTTCCGACAGCACCGACTCCCACAACGCCGGATACGTTATCTGTGCGCGCAGCTGTCAAAAATATATACATAAACGTTTATAGCAGGTCAATTTCAGATGAAAAATAACCTGTCGTGCTAGTTTGTATTGTACCTGAGCGTGCCAAGTAGCAGGCGAGTTAGCGATCACGTGACATAAGCCAGTGAGTGACAGCATTTCAGCAGGCTCACCTGCAACTTATCCTTACCATCAAAAAAACCTGTCCGGTTAACATGCTGAGATGAACTGGCCTGCGGGCAAAATAAAAGTCGCGGGGCACAGCTAGTTTGTGTGTATCAGTGTACACACAAACTAGCAGTGCCCCGCAACTTTGTTCGCGTGGAAGTCGTAAGATGCACAATATGCTAATATAACAGCCACATTTTTTTTTTAAATAAAACGTTGCATTCGCACGCTCGCGAGTTCACAATTTCATGGGTTTTAAATTTTTTTTTTGCGCGGAACTCTAATCCTTTGGCTCCACTGTGCTTTAGGACCCGCGCGTCCGAGTCTTCACAATTTTATAGCGTGTTGATGTCTTCGAGTAAAACACTTTCGCAAAACTACTAGTTTTTGAGAAAAAAAAAAATCTAAAGTTTATGTCAACCTATCACACTAAATAGTCAAGATGCAAGAGCGAGCGATGCGAGCTCGGGACTTGGGGCACCCCGACTTGGACAGGTTAGGTGGTTTTTTTTTTTTATACCACCCAGAAATAGGAACCCCGCGAAGCGGGGCTCCGTCGACCACGCCTTACTACAAAAATTTAATATCTATGTGACCTTGACCTTCGAGACGTTTCAAAATAACCTTAAAAAATTTTTTTTAGAAAAAAAATTTTTGTTGAAAGTTGAAATTTTTTAAGGTAATTTTTTTTTGCGCACTGGGGTTTTCAAAAATACATTAAAACGGGTCTATTCTACCCAAAAAAATAGCTACTATACAAAAACGATGGGTGCCAAAGTACAGTGGTTCCAATTCTTTTCCTAAAATACAAGTAGCATAAGTTACTCCTTATAACATTAGCTATCTTCTAGTGAAAGTCCCATCAAAATCCGTCCAGCCGTTTCGGAGACTAGCCGGAAATGTAAAAAATGTTTTTTTTGTTATAAGTACCGTATATACTTTCATATGCATTTAGTAAAAAGCTGTTATTTTGACATTACAAAGACGTACCTATATAAGTTTATGGTATGCGGGTTTATACGCATATTATACACCTGCAAGCCACTATCAGACGTTCTAAACCTCCTTATGTCACAGCAAAGAGGTCATGTATGTGAAACTCTAATGTAACCATAGTAACACCATGTTGCAAGTCACAAACCTCCACAAAAAAGTGTAAAATGTATGAATATGTAGTTAACTTATCATTCTACATAGGTTTCCTTTTTAAAACTAAACCGTGAAGTTTTAAGTATATTTTATTTTTAGAATTTTAACTAGTGTTATAAATTATATTGGTTGCATGTGGTACTTATAAGTTTTATAGCATGTGAGTGTGTATCGTATTTAAAAGTTTATTTACATGTGTTACTACAGAAATACAGTTTTTGATGGGTTGTTTGGTTTATACGCACGTGACTCTATTTTAACTGTCTGTGATAATGAATCTAAATAATATAGTATCATGCTGTGGAGAAATAGAGCGTCTTACGAAGAACTGATAATTAATACCTCAGAACCCTTCTAAAAGTCCATTATTATTATGTGTCCTTTCCAAGGCTACCTGGAAGAGATCGCCGAAAGCAAAGAGATTTAAGATACATAGAGAGGCTATCAGAAGAAATGTCATACAAAAACTGTTATCCCATGTCTCAGTGACGCCATCTAGCATAATATAGCAAAATTACATAACAACCAAGTTTGAACCGAATACCTGATACACTTTTACCGACACCTTTGATTTAGCAACCGTCAGATAGTTTGACATATCTAAGAAAATTATTTAATTTATCTTAATACTCGATAAATTATAAAATAGTAAGAAAATAAACCGTAGTTGAATCAAGTCATTTTATCACAAAGAGGTTTGCAATACCACAATGTACAATTCGGCATATTTTCTTTGAAAATAATTTTCTCTTGGTGGACACGAATGTGACATGCAGGCGTACCACACAAGACTGAAAGACTTGACCAGTAGGTCATGTATCGGATTACGATTTTGTTAGCTATGTCCCGTCTATTGTAAAGTAATATTTAATGTCTTTGGCCGAAAGCGATAAAGCCGCCATTGTACGTTTTGTAGTGTTAAATTTATTTATTGGTACCTATGTATTTTCTGCACGCGTAGCATGACAACATTTTGTCGACGGAAGAAATAGACAAAACTACACGTTGCCATGCTTAAACTCGTAGAATGCGTACAAATATTTCTACAACCTGCCATTTTGTCTATTCTTCCGTCGACAAAACCCGTCTCTATGGCGGTCATGCTAAGCGTAATTGTATAGACAGCAATAACCCCTACGAATGAATGAAGTGCACCGACCCCAGCGTGGTATGACCAGACTTGATTACTCGAATGAACCCAAAGATTCACACTAGCTCCTGTTGCCTCATGTTACATGGTGCAACAGAGACCATTGCATGTCAAGAAGTAGACCGGGGGGCGCGGTAATGGTAGGGAAGACTTGCTCTTAGGATGTGGAAGGATTACTAGAGCCGTACTGGATATGCATCCTAAAGTAGGTAGAGAGACGGGTGATATTTTTTTATGGATGGACATCTTTTAACGACGATACAAATTCATCCATCAATACATACCTAGTATAAAATATAGTACTTTTCCGTGTGACTGCGTTATTCTTCACTACGCAATGAATTTTGATACGGCTTTCATCTTCATTTAGTTAGAGCATTCATTCTAGAAGGTTTATATGTATATATCGCAGCCAACTGATTTAATTAGCAGTTTAGTTAATCGCCTAGCCTTTTAACTAAACGGCGGCCGTTCAACTAGCGGCCTGAGTGATATTCAATTATAGGTTAGGTATTGGAACTGTAACCAACAACGCGCGAGCTGAATTTGAAATGATACACCTTTTTTATTTCGATACTTATATATTTAACTTCTTGCACACATGCAAACTTGGTGGATAGCCATATTTAACAAACTATTTAACTAGGCGCTCAATAAATATCAGTATGGACTAGATGTCTAGACAACTTTTAGGTTCCGAGGATCGAAGAGAACTAATTTAGAAACTAGGCGACGCTCCAAATATAACGTTCCATTTCCTACATTCTGCTAGAAAAAACCAGTACTTTTGGCGTCAACTGTCAAATGAGAAACTTTTTAACTTCACGAATATCAAATCACATACTCGTACTTTCAACTTTATATTTAGTATTTTATATCAACAAAACTTATTATTATTTGGAAATCAGGACAAATTGGTCGCAGTAATTAGCCGGCACCCCGACCAAATGGGTTAAGTAAGAGCTGTGACGCTGGTGAGCACTACTTCCCAAAGCTAGGCGGTAAACGGTTAACTAAGCCAGTTGGCTGTGACATATATATTACATGAATATTTAACTTAGATATAGCGAGACTCATGTCTCGATGTTTTTAACCGACTTCAATAAAGAAGGTTCTGTATTCGACCCGTATGTAGGTATGTATGAATGTATATATGTATGTATCTATGTATGTATGTTTGTTTGTCCGCGATTTTCTCAAAAACTAATGAACCTATTTTGATGATTTTTTCACCAACGTGATCTGCATACTTTCAGGAAGGTTTTAGTATATAATACATTATGTAATTATTCTTATGTACGAAGTTATATGCATAAATGCACTGTATCTCCGGCATTTCTAAGCGGATTTTGATGATTCTTCTTTTGGTTCGACTTGGGCTTACCTACTTATGTAATTGTATATTCAACTAAAAATGGAAAAATAAATTTACTTTAAAAAAAGTGAAAACCGACTAAAACCAAAAACGAATAAAATAACTTTCATAAAACTGCTTCTGAAGTCGGTGTCTTCAATTCTTCAATGCACTTTAGCTTAACACCGACCTCAGAAGCTGTTAAGTGTTTTATGAAAGTTATTATTCGTTTTTGATTTTGAAGTCGGTTTTTACTTTTTTTAAAGTAAATTTTGATATCATGTATTATCAGGCCCTAATTCAGTATGATCACGTAACAATCCCTTACTTCGAAACCACATCAATTCCTTGAGCTAATCACGACATCTGCTAATAACATATTCTCTATGACACAATTAACGAAACCGCCTATATACTCGTATAAAAAGTACACTGTGATGGGTTTCTACAAGACATGATATTGGCGTGGTTTGCACGTGATAAGATTTACATCTTATCACGTGCAAACCACGCCAATCAATCAATCAATGCGGGGAATCATACAGAATTGAGGCCCAGAACATTGCAGCCGTACGAAGCAAGAGCGAGTCGTTAGTAAGGCATCAATTGTAAATTATAATAAATACTACAGCTTTTCAGATTGTCATTTTAATGATAATACCACACCACAAAGCAAAATATCTAACAATAACATACCAATTCTAAAAGGGCATATCTACATAACCATAAAGCTCGCTACCAAAGAGGCTGGGCAGTGGGCGTGGTGAATCATACACTGGAAGAGAAAGTAAAGAACTTTCCGTTTTCTAATTGTTTAGTAGATATTGTGTGCTAAACGAATTTAATTAGTTGTTAATTCTTTAGTACCGTGGTAATTGTAATTTGTAATTACTCGGTTTTCTAAATGGTTAGGTTTTTTTGAAGGCGGCTTTCCTTGTTGTGTAAAAGATTTGTTTTTTTTTTTTTTAAATTACGGTTGTTATTTGCAAAAAGCTACCATTGTTGATTAATTTGACCGTAGAGATGTTATTTTGTAAATAGTACAAGAGGGAGTTCGGGGTCATGCGTGCTTAGTAAAAAAATAAAAACTGAATTTGGAAATGAAATTGTTAATTTTGTAAATAGGATATCGGAATCGCTTTTACACGACATATAAAAAGAAAATAAGATAGATGGTTTCGACATTTCGAAGTATTCCCGTTTGAGCACCTATTTTTTTAACCGACTTCAAAAAGGAGGAGGTTCTCAATTCGTCGGAACCTTTTTTTTTTTCTTTTTTTTTATGTATGTTCCCCGATTACTCGAAGATGGCTGGACCGATTTGGATTTTTTTTTGTTTTATTCGAGAGGGTATACATCACAGTTGGTCCCATATAAAATTGATTAACTTTGCTTGGGTAGTTTTTGAGTTAGCTTCAATAATACGTATTTTTTCCCCACTTTTATATGGATGATGTTCTAGTTTGTTTTGCAGGTAGTGGTATTAGAATTTCTGTGGGGTAGGTACCTTAACTAAAAAGTGAAAAATAAAAACTTTTTTACAAAAAAATGCAACCGACTTCCAAAAACAACACTACAAAGTGAAAAATAACTTTAATTTCGGAAGTCGGTGGCAAAAACGAAAATACATTTAACTAGACACCGACTTCCGAAATTAAAATTATTTTTCACTTTGTAGTGTTGTTTTTGGAAGTCGGTTGTATTTTTTTGTAAAAAAGTTTTTATGTTTTATTATACACCCCATTACTAGAACCTACCGCACCCTAGGTGCTCAAAAGGGAATAAAGTTGAATATTTGTTATTGCGTCCCTTTGAGCACCACGTTAAAATATTGATTGGTGCTCAAATGGGAATACCTTTGGTGCTCAAACGGGAATATTTCTGTTTTCCTGTCTGACTACCCCTGAGAAGATAAGGCGAAACAAACTCCAACTATCACACCACCAACACACCAACCACCACCAACTATCTATGATACAGATTCAGAAGTAGCTTGGATATTGAGTTTTATAGAGTAGCCTACAACATGAGTTCAATGCCCTACTTAGTTGTTGACAATTTTCACTTGAATTTATGGCACAAGTCAAGAATTCGAGGTACACACTCAATGTTGGCTCTTCATCTCTGTTTTTTTGAGGAAAGCATTCACCTTTAGGCATAAGTTGAAATACCTACATGTTTGGCGATCTGATGTATCTCAGGCCGGGATAGATCTAAATTAATTTCGTTATTTCTTAAAAAAAAAAACCGGTCAAGTGCGTGTCAGAGCACGCATAATGAAGGGTTCCGTAATTGGGATGAATCTATCCCAAGAACAAACTTAACATTGTAGTTGAAATACATATCCTCCCATACATTCCAACTGTAAATGTAAGTTTGTACTCACAGTATTGAGAAATTCACCATGTTATGTTAAGACTACAGATTTCTCATAGGTATTTCTGTAATCTACAGGTAAAGCACTATTTTCTGTATTTTTTTTTTCAAAATTTTAGGCTCAACAGTTTCGGAGATAAGGGGGAGGGGGGGTGTTCAATTTTCGTCTATTTTCTTGAATAACTTTAAAACAATTTGTTTTAAAATTATTAAAAAATATATTTGAGACCCTCATAGTAAGCCCTTTCATTTAATATGTCACACGGTAGTTTTTTCAAAACTTTTTTTACATTTTCTTGTTTGCCCCCCAAAAGTGACATATTCAAAATTAATTTATTTACTTTACCCGTCCGTGTTTGGGTCACAGAAATTCATATGTGTACCAAATTTCAACGTAATCGGTCCATTAGATTCGGAGCAAATTGGCTGTGACAGACGGACAGACACACGAGTGATCCCATAAGGGTTCCGTTTTTTGCTTTTGAGGTACGAAACCCTAAAAACTACAAAGATCTTTTATACTTAGAAACTTTTTTCCTCTTGTGAGTACTGTTTCTGCCTACATTTTGTTAATAACTGTATGTACTATATCTCTAACTGAGCTGAGAGCGTCAGTAGCGGGGACAGTTATGTATGTATGCAACAATATTATCCTGAACGTTACTTCTCGCGGTTATCAACATACTTGGCATAACTGTCGGCGAGAACTTTACGCCTTACCGACATGTTTTGCTTATACCAGATTACTAACGTCGTGTTGACCGTTATTGATTAAAATTGACGTTCTAGTTTTAAAGCTGCTGTTTTGCAGCAATAAAAACTACTGCAATTTTCTTAGCATACCGAGACTGGCAGATTGCGACAGCAACAGAGAGAGAATATTGCCATCATGATTGTCTTTGATCATTGCGGGTTGCCATTTAATGTGTATACGCCTTGTATATCAATATTGTCCAAATTAAACACTTGAATAACGAAAATATGTTTTAATTAAACTTTCAGTGAAGCGGACAGAAAAGGAGTGTGTTGGGTTGCTAGCCCTACATTCCTCTTTATTAAATGGTGTTACCCAGTAACTTAATATTTTCTTACATCACAATATACTACAATACTCTCCCTTTACAAATTCAAACGTTGAGGTGCTTTCCTGTGTCTTCAGAACGCCTCAAAGTTTGATTCTCATTACTACAAGAAACAACGGGTTGATTAACAGGTAAGTTGTTGTTCAGGTGAGTTGTTGCTGTTGGTTTTGCTGCGTCTGTCGGTTTGATTGTGTCTGGATTATGCGAGACGCTTTTAGTTCTTCGTATCGTTGGCACGACAATTATTAAAATTTTGCTGGCCCAAAACTTCGCCACTTCCACGGCGTTATCAATGGCAGCGCAGAGGTCACTTTGGCTGCATGTTTTGGGGCACAGAGGGCACGGAGATGGAGCGTAGTTTGTGACACAGCTCTACATCCACGCCCTGATGCCGTTCCGTCGAAGTAGTCCCAGTTTACGTGATTCGAATTACACCTTCCCACTTGGGTTTGGAGACGGTTCAGGGACTTCCAAGTGGACCACGGAAAGTTTCTTTCAAAAGTTTCTTTCTTTCGGAAGTTTTCTTTCAAATGATTAGAAAAAGTAACGATCGGTAAATCGTAGACTTTCATTTCGAGTGTCAGCTGGACGAAACAAGTCGAGATAGATTACTTAGTCACTCTAGCCTCCCTTTGTAGCACGTGTGTTTTTATAAGCCCCAATTAAACGTTTTTTTTATATCATTTAAAAAAGAAAATGAACAATAAGTGTATAAATGCTCCTGTTCTTTCGGTCCAGAACGTGCAGAACTAAAGCCAGCAAGCTGGGTGGTTTTCCGATACCCGTCAGTCATGAAATTCTTTATTCTTGCAATATAACCGAAGAATTCACAGATTGAACACGTGGAGAGCCCGAAGGACCAATTTCGACATTTTGATTATATTATTACCAAATTCCTTTCCAATTTAAATTCTGGGTCAAAAACCTAATAGCTCCCTCAAGGAATATTCTTGAATACCTCAATGACAATAACCAAAAATATTTAAGAAAAAGTCATTTGCTCACGTTCCCCGAATATTCTTCCTTCGCCTCTAGCGAATTTCTCCACCATTCTCAGTTATACGTTTAGTCGAGTCCAATCAATTCCTGCTCAGTAATTGTCGAGAAAAAATTTACATACGCCGCGAGCATTCGGCGTCTTTCATCGCAAGTTAAAACGTACGTGTGTTAATATGTGTTGGAGATAAATCGTGAGTTTCCTAAAGATTCGGAGGCCCAAGGCGATTCGTGGGCGTCTCCACTTCCCGCTGCTAATAATGGCTGATTGGGGCTCAGGTTTGCAGATAGGAATGTTTTTTGATGATGAGTAGGGAGAGAGTTTTCTGCCTACACTCAGAATTCTTTTGATCAGAAGGGTTACGAAGGAAAAAGGATACTATATGTTTCTGAGACATCAAAGGGCGAAATTACTGAAAAGTTTTTAATAAATGGGACGTCGTTGGTTACGTCTTGGTCTAGCCAGAGTAAGGGCCTCTGTTTCACCACCTACGATTAATTTCTTAGTAACATACTTGGCAGATAATTTCATACAAATTCTGTTCCATTTTTGAATTTATTCGGTAAGTAGTGGCTATTCGGACATCGTAAAATAGCTCCTATGTCTTTGACCTTAGGTTATTTATGAAGTCACCGATAACCAAAATAGCTGGCGTTCTTTAGGTGTCAATATGTCAACTTGCTTCCCACATTAGAAACAGTAAAAAAAGAAAGATTTACTCATTAGTCCGATAAAATAAAAATAAGTTAAATAAACAATAATTAGACAATAATTACAATTGTAGTTTGTAATTAATATGTCACTATGTTTTATAGAGGAACTTTGGGGTTATGTGAAATGAAATTTTAATAATTATTATCTATTTGTAATAATATATATGTGCCAAGCTTACGACAACAAGTAATATGGGGTCCGAGTGCCCATGGTCTCTTTAAAGATATATCGAAACGTCTGGTTGACACTTCCCGTGACCCAAGGGCTGGCTTTACCTTGGCCAGAGGCCAAGCATTGCCATACAACGTGGCAATGCCGCCAGTCTCTTGGGTACTTTACCAGTCGACAGCGATGCGGATGAATTTTTCGACGCCTTGTTTTAGTTTGTGAATAGTTTTAGTTTTATGTTAGGATATATTTTTGTTATTGTTAGGTTATGTTTATATAATCAAATAAATATTTACAAGTAATAGCTTCAAGTTTATTTCATCTCAATCTCGTCTGTGTAGGTACGGAAGGTATCTGTAATTTGAATAACCTTTATCGTCTTTAGAAGTCATCGTACTCATCATTACAAACAACTTTTATTATGGCACCAAACCTGAAATCGCGAAAAAAAAATCAGCCGTTCCCTACATTTTGACGAGATATGCAAACAAATGTAGGGAACAGCAGAATTTTTTTTTCTCGATTTCTGGTTTGTTCCCATAGTAAAAGTTATTCATAATGATGAGTACAATGACCCTTAAAGAGGATAACGGTGATTAAAATTACATCCTATAATATTTATGTATGTGCTTCTTAAGCGACATCTTTCTTGTTTCTATACTAAATACTAAACTATTTTATGACACAATTAAATCAATCAAATTCACAGCTACCCGTCAATTATAATTCACACAATAGGGCCATAAAATGCTATAACCTGGCATTTAGTATCGCCCACACTCCACGGTAGCATACGGTTAATAAAGCTATTGCGATCAAGTACAATGTGTGGTCAGAAGGACCAGGGGGGTACCTAATTACTTCATTATCATCATCTAAGGCTTTACAGCCACGGGTAGGCCTTAGCCTGGCCTTTATCCAACATGACCTATTTTTCCGGCTTTTTCTCTCCAATTTCTTACTCCAAAAGTTCTTAAATCTTGGTCTACACCATTTAACCATCTGAGCTTGTACCGGCCTCGACTTCTCCGGCCATCCGGTTTACTACGTGAACCGTACGTACACACGGCTACACATCAAGCTATACATTTTCAGTTTACACCACTGACCTCTCATTGTAAAGAAATCCTATAAGATGTGAGATCAGCTTATACTGGATGTGAGATCAGCTTGATCTGCAGCCGCGCGTACCGAGTACATTTCGTATCGAGCACTCGGCCGAGAGCAATGTCTCGCTCATCTACTTGTCCCTTCCATCTCATGGGAGCGAGACATTAAAATGATACTAGGCCGAGAGAGTTGGGTGTACGAGTAAGTGTTTATACGTATTTTGCAACTATGGACCGATTCAGTCAGTCAGTCAGTTCACAAAAATCGCGGGAAACGGCCGGTCGATTCTGTAAAAATCTCACCGTGAAAACTTAGGTGAAGTGAGTTTGTTTTTGCTAGGAATTGACACTATTGACAGCTCACTTCACCTAAGTTTTCACGGTGAGATAGTTACAGAATCGCACTGCTGTATCGCGCTGCGAGCGCGACGTGAGTATGCTGAAGGGCGAGTATGCACCGAGTGCATGTTTATACCTGCCGAGTGAGCAAGCGAGTCAGTGCGGGGAACTATCTCGCCCTTTAACTCGGCCAAGCACTTGGTGATCTTGGTGACTTAACAAAATTCAAAAGCGATTTTCTCGTGTAATAGCGACTGCAAATTTGAGGTAATACCTATTTCATAATATTACTATTCCAAAATACTATTGTTTGTAACAACATAAAATTATAACACAGTAGGAGAAAATCACTTTTAAATGTTGCTTATGCCTGGATCACACGCACCGAGTAGATGGGGCGAGACAGTGCTCTCGGCCCAGTGCTCGGTACATTTCGTACCGAGCACTGGGCCGAGAGTAGGTACTGTCTCGCCACTGTCTCTCCCACCTTCTCGGTATGTGTGATCCAGGCATTAGTGTATACATATTAGTGCTCGTGACTGTAACTATACCACTATTTTGCAATTAAATCTAACCATGCTTATGATCTTCCTAGATAGTTTGCCAGTCACTAGAGTTTTACTCGTATTTCATCTATTTGTCAAACATTTTCTTATTTTCTTGTTTGACAAGTTTCTATGTCTCCAAGTACTTTTCATACCTTAAAAGGTAGAATCTAAGTAGCACAGTTTTCTGTACAGCTGTCGTAAATATACACTTGCGTAATGTGCAACAGTGTACTTCACAAATTAGTGAGTCTACAAAAAACCGGCCAAATGCGTGTCGGAGCACTCACTGTGAACGGTTCCGTAGTCGTGGGATGAATATTTACGCGTGCACAGTATTGATTTCATCGAACAAAACAATAAGTTCTTTTGGATAATGCTTGCAAAAAAAAACTATGAAAAACTAAGTTATTTCTGCGGTTGTAGCGGAAAATATCACATATTATCTCAAAAAGTCACTTGTAAACATCATAGGTAATCTTTTTAATTATGGACCCAAGAATATTTATTATTTATTTATTTATATATACTTTATTGTACACCACAAAAATACATAACAAAAAAAAAAAGACACAAACTACAAAATATACAATGGGCGGCCTTGGAATACTCGAGCTCGGGAGCTCGTGGCTAAGTAATAACAGCCGCACGGATCGATCAGGTTAAGCTACGCTTGCCGGGGTAGGTCCGTGGATGGGTGACTATCTTTACATACCGAGACTCCTCCGTGCCTCGGAAAGCACGTTAAGCCGTTGGTCCCGGCTGTCATTCGTGGATCTTTGACAGTCGTTACGGGTCGTCAGAAGCCCGAAAGTCTGATAACCAGTCTTACCAAGGGGTATCGTATTACCCAGTTACTGGGTTGTGGCGGTCAGATAGGCAGTTGCTCCATATAAAATACTGGTACTCAGCTGCATCCGGTTAGACTGGATGCCGACACCAACATAGTTGGGAAAACGCTAGGCAGATTTATTGAACCAAGAAGACTCCACACGCTTATGTGCATTGTTTTTTTTTTTTCTCATCCCTCGTTATAAATAGCTTTTTTTTTCGTTCCGTTTTTGCGGAACCCTAAAAAGCAGCGTGCGCGTAGGCAGAAAACAAATATGTTGTTCATTCGCTACTCTTTGGCTGAGGTCAGTAGGCCACAATATGGCGCAGTAAGGCCTATTTCAGACTCGATTATATTCACAGGGATGGTAGAATTCTATTCCATGCCAAATAAGACCTTATTCGTTAAAGTAAAGGGTTGGGTTTAAAATACAGTGAATAATATGACTGAATATTTTAATATTTTTACATTTTTGGCAAGTTAAAGCTGAGTTTTTGTTGCATAGCCTTAATCATATCTACTAAGCATGTTTTAACATGATTTAATACTATTCTACTAGAAAAAGGAAGTCGGCCAATTTGTATGTATATTTTTATCTAATTTTCCTGCTGACGAAACCATAATGTTTATCGAAGCGTGTAGGTAGTGTGAGGGCTCGAAGCTCACAGTAAGAGGCTAGCTAATGAAATAACAAAGCAGTACACGGGTAGAATGGGATTGAAGCCCGCTATATTAAAAGAATCAAATGAATTATAATTCACACTGCTTATCCAAACCCTGGCCAAAATCTAATTGTCACACTACAAAGAAAAACGAGCTTCATTTTTTTTTTACAGAGTAATTCGATGTTTGAATAATTGAATGTCCAACCAGTATGACATTGTCGAAGTTTGACCAAAGCATCAAACCTCTACAGTATCTACTAGGTCTTTGTTCCTTATTCAAAATACACATATAAATCCTATGAAGCAGCCCTTATGTGCTGTCCATACATTATTGTATAACGTGTGTGGTATCGCATCGACGAGATCTTGATACCGGCCTGCAATCGGTCGATACTTCACAACAGGGGTGGTGAACCTTTTGTTGTTAAGTTTTATTTTTCTGTTGTGTAATATTAGATGAGACAGACGTTCTGCTGTCAGTTTTTTTTTAATGCATAGAATTAAAAGGCGATAATAAGAAATCTATCTACATATCTATCCTACTAATATTACGAGTATAAACGCGAAAGTTTGTGAGGATACATGGATGGATCTTTGTTACTCTTTCACGCAAAAACTACTGAACGGATTTTGATGAAATTCGGCATACAGATAATTTATAACCTGTATTAACACATTTAATACTCTTTATTCCGATATTCTTACGAGTTTGAGATTTATGTGGGTGAAACCGCGGGGCGCAGGCGCTGCTAGTCTAAATATAAAATTAAAGTCGCTTTCCGTGTCTATCTGTGTGACTGCGATCCGCGTTGTTCTTCTAAACCGCAACGGGTTTAAATGCGGTTTTCACTGTCATTTAGAGAATTGATTCCGGAAGGTTTACGTGTACAATACATTAATATTAAGCTTACAGATTATACTAAAGAAATCTCGATGTTTTGTTAATTAATTAAAACCACGCGAAGCAAGGGTAGGTTGCTAGTATTTATAAGTCCAAGACCTGCTGGTGTCGTAAAGCTTTAGTTTTTTGGTGAATGAATGACATTATCATCATAATTTGCCTAGCCTTTTCCCAACTATGTTGGGGTCCGGATGCAGCTGAATAGCAGTATTTTACATGGAGCGACTGCCTGTCTGACCTCCACTATCTAGTTACTGGGTAGCATGATACCCCTTGGTAAGACTTTTCGGCTTCTGACGACCCGTAACAACTTTCAAAGATCAAAAAATGACAGCCGGGACGAACGGCTTAACGTGCTTTCTGAGGCACGCGGGGGTCTCGGTATGTAAAGTTGGTCACCCATCCACGGTCCAACCATGGCAAGCGTAGCTTAACCTGATCGATCGACCCGTGCGGCTGCTATTACTTAGCCACTTTTAGCCCATTAGAGAAAAATGGGTTCAAAATAAAATCCTAATGTTAGAATATGACTAATTTTATTATAATAAATAAAGACTTATTTAATGTAAAATGTGTGGTCTTCCCTCAAATGGACCAGGGAAGCATGGCACAGAAGGGAGGAGGCTTATCGGGAACGGTAAATCCACGTGACCTCGCGTGGTATCGACGCGATGTGATTAAAATGACGATTTCTCTAAAGTTTTGTATGGGAACTACGTATAAAACTTATGTCGTTGGAATTATTATACCTTATTAAGGCGTCACGACATTTCTGGCTATTTTGACAAACACCTGAATAAGGCGTCGCGACAGCTGAGGCTATACTAATAATTAAATAAAAAGTAGGTAGGTACGTTATTTAATTAAAAAGTAACTCGGTTCACGACCCCTGCTTTGCAACAAAGTCGGTTGGTCCGACTCGCGAACAAATCATTGTAAGTCGATTACGTCAAGACTTTTTAATTAATGTTTAGCCCATTTGCATACAACAAATTATGGTCACTATTCCTTGTTTATGAAAATTAAAAAAAAAATATTTTAGAAGTTGAAAGATAACTCAAAATCGAAACTAAAAATCACTAGAAAGATCTGGAAGAACAACAAAACAATTCAAATCAATCCAAAGAATGACTTTTTATTAATCCAACTAACAACAATGAGCTACCGTATGCTAAATCCGTTATCCACCAAGGCGTAACTTATAATAATTCCACAGAATAATAATGTTACAGTAGTACACCTTCACAGAAAACGGCCGAAAGGACTTGCTTTGAAATCTCAGTATATACCAGTAGGCAACAATTCGATTGCGCGGCAGTTACGCACAGACGGATGCGTATTTATCTACCGAACGGCCGCAGGTAATTAATTCAAGGTCACTGACCAGATAAACTACTGCAGCTTTATTATTCTGTGGCGTAACTTATAATAATACACTAGCCAGCTAATAAAAAGGTGAAGAATTATGAACAGCACGCTTGTATGCTCTCGACGATACAATAATAATAATGGTTTTACATCTCGGTGGGTTGAGGCATTAATTTGTCTTTGTCGGTTTTGAATTATGTAGGTACTTAGATCAATAGAATTAGTATATGTCAGGTGATTGGGTTCCTTCGTTATTTTAAAGACAATATATTTTTTTAAAACACGTTTAAAGTAAAGATAGAAAGAATTTTTTTTTATTCTGCACAAACAAAACGCACATTACACAAAAAAAAAAATACATAAAGCATACACATGCAAAGCAGACAAAAGCCACGTATTCAAGCAGTCTGTAAGTAGACAATTTTGTCCATTGCTTGATGTCATATTTTCTGTGAAGATGTACAACTGTAGCATTGTTATTCTGTGGTATTATTATAAGTTACTCCGACCCCAAATAAATTGGGATAAGGGCAGGAGAATGATGACGGGCCAGGGACCAAAGACAAATTACATTGCCTCTTCGTAAAGTGAAGTATTCCTGAGTAATAACAGCCGCCCAGGTCGATCGAAGGTAAGGCTACGCTTGCCGCGAACGGTTCGTGGATGGGTGACAATCCATTACATATCGAGACCCCTACGTGAATCCGAAAGCACGTCAAACCTTTAGTCCCGGCTATCATTTAAGATATTTGACAGTCGTTACGGGTCGTCAGTAGCCCAAAAAGTCAGACAAAGAAACTTACCATAACGGGTATCGTGTTACCCAGTAACTGGGTTGTGGAGTCGCTCCATGTAAGTGCATTATGGTTAGACTGGAAGCTGATTCCAGCATAGGTAGGAAAAGGCTAGGCAAAATGATGAAGATGATTATTTCAAAGCACATGTTTGCCATAAATAAAGCCTAGCTTTATAAGTGTATGGCACATTACATCGGCAAACAAAAAATACAACCTGCTGACAAGTATATCAACATATTAATCATGAATGTTTGTAAAACTGGAAACAATGTTTTTCGAGTTAAAGTATGACCGAGACTTTGTTTTGAGGCTTAGCTATAAAGGTAATTATAAATCATAATTTAGATGATAGTAAAAATTATAATAATTAAGCCATCCAAACCGCTAACCCAATATGTTTTTTTTTTCATGTTCTGCAATAGGCACCAACCGGGGGTTATTGTCCTTGGGTGCATTTGCATAGTGCATACAGGGATAATCGTCCGCTGGTGCCTCCTCATCATTTAAATTTCTCGAAAGGTTCTCTGAGAGTTGGCTTCGGCCCTTCTTACGCTGTCCAAAGATCCGGGACCCCAGAGTCCCGAGATACGTCAAAGACGATTTAAATCATAATAATTACTATAATTTACTTTTATTATTTATTACTAGAACAGAAAAAGAATATAGTCCAAATAATTTAGAAGATGTTATCGAATATGAAGTAGCATATAAATACAAATACAAAAAATACAAAAATTTCTTATTACAATTTCTGAACATAGTTGATAACATTTTGTTAAGCAGAAAATGCCTATGTTAGAAGACACCGCTCCTTCTTAGGTAGGATAAAAGGTGTTAAAAAAACTACTTATTACAACTTTACAAAAAAAAATTAGTATGTGTGTTCGCTTGTGATGTCGCATATGACGTATTGAAAACAAAACACAATCATGAGCTAGAAAAACTCGAGAATGAAGAAGACGTAATAAATAATAGGTAGGTAGGTACTGACTAGACAAGTGAATAAAGGTATTTAGTAAAGAATAAAAAAAAGTTGAATGAACGTAGGTAAGTAAACCTTACAGACAAAGGATCTCTAAAAACAGTTCTTTTCTTAAGAGGAGTTTAATCTCAGTTAATGAGAATTTGTTTAAGCGCAGACAATGGTTAATTTGACGCTAAGAAATATTACGATGGTAATAGCTGCTATTTTTACGATGATTATACACGGAATTTTATTACTGGTTGAGGTTTAGATTTTGTTGAAATACTAAAACTTTGTAGTAAAGTACCTGGTCAAACAGTCTTTCTATCTTTATACACACCTAATTCTGACAACCTATTTACTGGGATCCAATTTGAAGAAACTGTCTTTTTAACCGACTTCAAAAAGGAGGAGGTTCTCAATACGTCGGAACCTTTTTTTTTTTTTTTTTTTTTTATGTATGTTCCCCGATTACTCGAAGATGGCTGGACCGATTTGAATGTTTTTTGTTTTATTCGAGAGGGTATACATCACAGTTGGTCCCATATAAAATTGATTAACTTTGCTTGGGTAGTTTTTGAGTTAGCTTCAATAATATGTATTTTTTCCCCACTTTTATATGGATGATATTCTAGTTTGTTTTGCAGATAGTGGTATTAGAATTTGTGTGGGGTAGGTACACAACTAAAAAGTGAAAAATAAAAACTTTTTTACAAAAAAATACAACCGACTTCCAAAAACAACACTACAAAGTGAAAAATAACTTTAATTTCAGAAGTCGGTGGCAAAAAACGAAAATACATTTAACTAGACACCGACTTCCGAAATTAAAGTTATTTTTCACTTTGTAGTGTTGTTTTTGGAAGTCGGTTGTATTTTTTTGTAAAAAAGTTTTTACCAACTTCAAAACAGTAGGAGGTTATATAATAATTATATGTTCTCTGTATGCCATCAGAAATAAGCTAAGCCAGAAAACAGCAATACAAAAAAAAAAAAAAAAAAACACTTATCTACAAAACAATACCAGAATCTAACACCTCGAACGATCAATCTAATCCATATAGATAACCAAACGGAAAACATGCGCATACGCATATTAATAAATCGTTGTTAGCACGCGCGAGGTCATGATTCCGTTGACCTGTGAGTCACCGCTACCAACTCATATGGTATGAAGTTTTTGATTAGATTATGAAACATATATTTTCATCTATTGTTTGAAGAAGGCTGTGATTTGGATCTTAGTTATCCTAGTTTTTAACCGACTTCAAAAAGGAGGAGGTTCTCAATTCGTCGGAACCTTTTTTTTTTTTTTTTGTATGTATGTTCCCCGATTACTCGAAGATGGCTGGACCGATTTGATTTTTATTTGTTTTATTCGAGAGGGTATACATCATAGTTGGTCCCATATAAAATTGATCAACTTTGCTTTGGTAGTTTTTGAGTTAGCTTCAATAATACGTATTTTTTCCACACTTTTATATGGATGATGTTCTAGTTTGTTTTGCAGGTAGTGGTATTAGAATTTGTGTGGCGTAGGTACACAACTAAAAAGTGAAAAATAAAAACTTTTTTACAAAGAAATACAACCGACTTCCAAAAACGACACTACAAAGTGAAAAATAACTTTAATTTCGGAAGTCGGTGGCAAAAAACGAAAATACATTTATCTAGACACCGACTTCCGAAATTAAGGTTGTTTTTCACTTTGTAGTGTTGTTTTTGGAAGTCGGTTGTATTTTTTTGTAAAAAAGTTTTTATTTTTTAGAGGCCGTTTTCGCCCGTAGGGTTTTTATTATATTTGGGTTACAGGTTTAACCTAAGGTTAGAACCAATTTGTGGTTTCATCCAATTTGTGGTCTAGTCTAGAATAATCTAAGATAACACTAACATAAGATGAAGGAATTTATCGTGAAGACTCTTTCTAACTATTTAGTTAGAAACTGCCAAATGCAGTGATTAAAGGCGCGTACAGACAGGCGCGACGCGACGGCGTGACGCGACTCCTGTAGAACAATCTTAATGAAGTTTACATAGAAATTCTTTCACAAGAGTCAAGTCGTCGCGTCGCTCTAGTCTGCACTCGCACACAAATTAACTCGAAAAGGGATCGTAACCGTATCGCCGCGGTTCGTGAGCTTGTCCCGAGGCGAGGTGGTTACGATATGATTCCGATTAGTGTGCGTTGCTATTGCAACTCACACACACACACACTTTGTTTTGTATGAAACTCTCTATTGAGAGTTTCATACAAAGAATTACTGCACGGCTCGAGTTGAGACGATGACGACCCCTTTCCGAGTTGATGTGTGCTAGGACCTTAAGCCGTAAGTGTGGTAATCAAAGCTCGTTAGGTGTTTTTACCCCAGTAGGATTGAAACAATATACTGCTGATAAATAAAATAAATGTTGATGTACAGTCAGCAACAAAATTCGATTAATACTTGCAGTTTTTTAATCTTAATTATTAAGCAAAATACTTAATTCAAATCGGAACAGAAGTATTTTAAATTTTAAGAACATTAACTCTTAACGGTTAAACGAAAAAAAGCAGTTTATCGAATCATTTTGAGTTAATTTATATGATATCAAAAAGTAGCAGTGTTAACCGTCTTCTGTTGCTGATCGTACTCGTGCCGGGGTCAAAGTATGATTATGGACGATAACACCTTGTAAAGGAATTAAGTAAAGAAAAAAAAAAAACAATTAGTATTTTTACCTCCTCAAATAGGTGATGTTACTCGTATATAGGGCGACTGGTAAAATTAGTGACCGATACTTAAACATATGATTGTACTCATGATAACAAACAAATTTTACTATGAGGTCAAACCTGCAATCGCGAAAAAAAATCAGCTGTTCCCTACATTTTGATGAGTTATGCGAATATAAATGTACGGAACAACAGAATTTTTTTCGCGATTTCAGGTATGTTCCCATAGTAAAAGTTGTTCATAATGTTGAGAACAATTTATTAATCATGTGTTTAAGTATCGGTCACTAATTACCAGTCACCCTATATTATTTGCTTTATACTATAACTAAGTTTTAACAAGTATAACACAGAAGTTATGCATGAGAATAAAGAAACTCAATGTTCGTCTATTTTCTTAAATAACTTAAAAAAAAAATATTTTAAAATTATAAAAAAAATACATTTACAAACACAAAAAAAAAGTTCTGCAAACTATAGGTACCTACTAGTTTGCAAAACTTTTTTTTTAATTTTCTTATTTGTCCCCCAAATGTGATTCCCATATTCAAAATTAATTCATTTACTTTACCCGTCCGTGTTCGGGTCACAGAAATTGATGTGTACCAAATTTCAACTTAATCGGTCTATTAGTTTCGGAGCAAACTGAATGTGACAGACGGACAGATAGACAGACACACGAGTGATCCTATAAGGGTTCCGTTTTTTCCTTTTGAGGTACGGAACCCTAAAAAGTGACAGTAGCCATAGTTACCGTGATAGAAAGCATGTTTCTATGGTAGGTGTTAAAAAGGAAAAGAATCCTAATAAGGATCTGTTACAAATATGGAAATAACTACTAGTCGGCGCTACTATACTTAACACCTGGATGACGTCATTGTAACAATACTTGAAGTGTTTCCATGGAATGGAGTAGGGTTTCCAAGTTACTCCAGAAAATTAGGACAAAAGTATTTTGTTGATTTTTACGGAAGATGTGTTTGCGTATTTTTTTCCCGACTGCGGCGAAGCCAAAAAAAGAGAAAGGAAGAAAGAATGACGTTTATTTGACACAGTTTGTGAAACACAAATTTTAGATAACAAAATAAACGAAAATTTAATAATAGGGTTATTTGTTGTGTGTGAACCGATTTTGATGGAATCATTTATTAAGTCCGAAATACATCATTTAAAACTTAAAATAATAATAAAACTATGTACAAATACCTAATCTAAAAAAGGAGGGGACATAATCATAGGGCATCAAAAACGACGTGGAAATCTGAACGGATGCGTTCAGCTTTTCGCGTCGTTCCATACAAAACGGTTTTTTTCTACGGACAAAAGCTGAATTGAGCTAAATAAGTGTAGTTAGCCCCTAAAATAACGGTCTCTTTTCTAGATTTTTTTTGTAAGAAACTAGGAATTTCAACTATGACATACTTAAATTAGTTTTATCTTTTTAGATAACACTTAATTCCTTTTCTGGAAATACGTGGGAGTACAAGAATAAACTTTTTTAGTTTAGACGTTTATGAATATCTAATAAACTATTTTGTTTAACATTCTAAAATCTATGCCAAAAGAAACTTTAAATATTGATCTTAACATTTTTATGATTTAATTACTGTCTTTTGATTCTTTAGTCTTTTAATTTAAATATGAAACACGTTCGATTTTATTACATTTTTCATATATTTGCTTGTTGTAAAAATTAATTACTGCTATAAAGTCATAATGGAAACCAATATTAAAGATCTCATCCATTACTCTTTCATTTATTTTGACTTTACTGAATATATTTACATTACATTTTTAAAAACCGTATTCTGATAATTTAAGAATATTCTTCTATTTTTAGTTAACAATCCACGTTTCACTAAGAAAAATTAAAAGCATATCATTTTAGTTACTCAGGCTCTTTTGTTAAATGTCGCAAAAAAGCAATAATTAGGACTTATCCCGACTGACCCTGAAACCAAGCCGACCCTACAATTGTATGATTTTATTATCATCTAAGAGCGTACGTGTGAACTGTGTGTTTGTTTGTTTGTCTGTTAGCCTGTTAGCAAATAGAGGCATACCTTGCTTAATTAGCTCATTAACCCCTTTAAGTGAAGTTTATTTAAGACTGTGGTTTCTCAGTGTAACTACTATAGCTGTTTTATGCAGTGGACCTTATCGCTTTTGCCATCACATATTTATATACTTCGATTTGTTATCAGCTAGTACTACTGTGTGTACTGGGTGTAAGTTAGTCTGTTATATAATTTAAATAATGTTTTTTTTTTTATTTTCTCATCACAAATGTTGTTGTGGACAGGAAGTGATTAATCTATAAAAAAAAACCGGTCAAGAGCGAGTCGGACTCGCGCACCAAAGGGTTCCGTACCATTATTTATATATAATATTATGTAATTTTTGTTGATGGTTTCTGAAAAAGTGTGCTATTTAGAGACATCGTTTTATTTTTCCTGTAATCTATACATCAACTTCTATCACATAGAATAATTTCAGATTTTTTTCTATGCAAACTTCGGAGATAAGGGGGGGGGGGGACTACGGTATATTTTTTAACATTTTTCATTAAAATTTGAAAATTATGCGGCATAAAAAAGAAAAAAAAATTTTTGAGAATGTGCAAACAGCTCTCTTTCATATGATACATGCCCTAGTAGCCGCACTTCAAATTTTTAAGACCCCCTTTCAGTCCCTGTTGCAAAAAGAACATATATATTTCTATTTCTATTTTATTTGCAAAATAGTTGGACAAACGTCATCTAAAACTGTTCTAAATTTCAAGTTGATAGCGTTAGTAGTTCTTGAGATATCCAGCTGTGACAGACAGATAGACAGACAGAGTCACACCATAAGGGTTCCTTTTTATCATTACGGTACCCTAAAAATAGGGTTAACATTTTTTAAAGGCAGGTGCCCAAAAAATGCTTAAAATAGGCCGATCTACGGCGTGAGGTGAGCCTATAAATTAATCGTTGTACGTATTTTGTATAAATACCATAATGAAATCTTCGAGAAATACTGAAATAACAGCTATCATTTTATATTTGACAGAAAATTTAAAAATATAGGTTACATAATACAAAATACTAAACAATTCAGAATTTATTTAAATTGTTTACTTGTAATCTAGTCAAACAAGGATATCCGAAAACGTGTAGAATTAATTAATTCACGATTCCATTCATATAAAAACAAAAGAATGTAGTTGAAATCATTCTCAAAATATTCACTTAATTTTATAGTTGTGTTAGCATTTTTTACTGTCATCAATAAAATTAATAGGGATTTGCAAGCATAATGAACTTTCCTGCTGCGTGGGAGTTGTTTAGCTTCTATTGTTGTAGACTGTGGCGCGGCTAGGTTTTACCCGCGATGTTGCCTATCTATCTATACTAATAATATAGCTGAAGAGTTTAATTGTTTGTTTGAACGCGATAATCGAAAACGAAGTCATAGGCGTGGGAGGGGGCAAGAAATTTCACGCGGACAAAGTCGCAGGCAGAAGCTAGTACATTATAAAGAGGTAAAATTTGTAAGTTTGTATGTAGGGGATAATCTTCGGAACAACTGAACCGATTCAGAAAATTCTTTCAATAGTGGGATGCTACCATTTTGCCGAGTGTCATAGGAAATTTCTCGCGGACGAAATCGCGGGCAGAAGCTAGTGAAGTGATATTTTTAAATATTCGAACTTTGAGGTGTGGCTTTGGTTTCACTTAACTTTGTAACTTTCTCCTTTGAAGACGGTTTTAAAGAGGCATAAAATGTCAGCAATGATTACAATAATTTGAAAGTTTTGTTTTTCATCATTTGTTTTACCCAAGTTTTAACATATTATCTTGTATTGAGGGCTGATTTAACCAAAGTCTATATTATCCGCGAAATAAAATTGATGTCTGACAGTTTTTGTACGGAAAATTGTCAAAAATTAAAAATGTATTCGTTGGATTAGGGCTAATTCAGGTTCCGTACCAAAGTGGTAAAAAGGTTACAGTGTAACTCAGTCTGTCTGTCTGTCTGTCACAGCTGGATATCTCAAGAACTACTAATGCTATCAACTTGAAATTTGGAACATTTTTAGATGACGTTTGCCCAACTATTTTGCAAATAAGAAAGAAATAAATATATACATATTTTTTTTGCAACAGGGACTGAAAGGGGGTCTTAAAAATTCGAAGTGGGGTTACTAGAGGATGTGGGACATCATATTATATGAAAGAGCGCTGTTTGCACATTCTCAAACATTTTTTTTTCTTTTTTTTTAGGCTGCATAGTTCTCGACTTTTGATGAAAAATGTAAAAAAAAAAACTGTTCCGGGGCCTTATCTCCGAAGTTTGCATAGAGAAAAACCTGAAATTATTCTATGTGATAGAAGTTTATGTAACGATTACAGGAAAAATAAAACGATGTCTCTAAATAGCACACTTTTTCAGAAATCGGAACGGAACCCTCGGTACAAGAGTCCGACTCGCTCTTGACCGGTTTTTTTTTCAATCGTCAGATAACTTTTATTTATAGAATAAATATGGCCGTTTGACAGCTTTTGTATAGAAAATATGTCAAACTGTCATATTTATTCTTCAGATAAAAGGTATCTAACTATTGAAAAATTAGCCCTCAGGTTTATACTAGGTATAAAAGTTTGGTCGAATTCGCCCTAAATGGAATAAAATCTAGGCGTGCTTTATACATAGTCTTAAGCCTTATTTATTAACACAAGTTTTGTTTATATTCAAATATGTATGTTTAGGTTAAGGTATTCTATGGGCATGTGTCGCTTGAAATAAATGTTTTTTTTATTTTTTTATTTCTCAAACATAATATTATTAATATGCCACATCGGCTGTGTTGGAAAATTCAAGAGATCTAGTATCCATACTAATATTATAAATGCTAAAGAAACTTTGTCTGTCTGTCTGTCTACTGTTTGTTTGTAACCTTTTCACGCCTTAACGGCTGAACGGATTTCGATGAAAATTTGGCACATAGATAGCCTATGACCTGGATTTAGGACATAGAATACTTTTTTATTCCGGCAGTGCGTTCCTTTTGAATAATTTCTACCATTTACGCAGGCGAAACTGCGGGCAAATGCTAGTCTTATAACGCTTATGATCTAAAAGGCAGTATTATTATTTAAAATACTCGATTTACTACTGGTCTAATGCTTTCAGAGATTATATTCTTAATCTGTCGTGAGACGTCTCAGAAAACAGGTCCGAATTTAGAGGCTAATTATTTTAATTAAATAAAAAGTAAGTTCAAAAACTAAAACCCGACTACTGAAAAATCCCGCTCGCCGCGGTCGGTCTGTAACCAATTAAATTAATATTATTTACCTCCACTTTTACTTATTTTTAACAATTTAAACATATTTATTTACTTAAACAGTATGACATATACACATACATATTTGTAATGTGCTCGTCAAGAACTTTCTTTTGACACCAAACATTATACCACCACATATTATCTCAATTAAATTTTTTTCGTGGTCAGAAATTTACGTGTAAAGTCCACCATATTAAATTTAGGGAAAATTCATAAAGCCTATGTCACCCGGATCATTATTACGAATCTATTGATATCTCATTCATTGAAATCGGTTTAGTAATTTAGGCGCTACGGTGGAACACACGTAAATACATACTTACATACATAATTACATACATACATAGCCTGCTAAAATCATAACCCTTCCTTTTGGCTTTGCCGTAGTCGAGTAATAATGAGTTTAGGCATTAACTTTGGAATAGACAATAGGTATCCTTAAATCAGTACACTGAGTTCTTCCCCATTTTTTGGATGATATCCAGTGCTTTATTACTTTAATTAACTTTACATATTTATCACCAATCGCTAACATAATCACAGGTTTTTCCAATTTCTATAGATATATTAAATACTCCTCAAATATTACCTACCATGAATCAACAAGTAATAAATTCACGGTTCAATTTACCTCAGAAACATGTAGGCGTTAAACAAATATAATAAAATATTTAGGTACTTCTATTTCGAGTAAGTATATTTATTTAAGTCCGTGTAATTAAACGAAGTCCGTTCGTATTTGTTCTGTCAAAAAGCTTTTATTATACAAACTAGGCTCTGCCCGCGACTTCGTTCGCGTGGAACTGGTAACATACACAATATTCTAAACAACAGCTATATTTTTATATAACTCCCTCGGCTTCCGAAACACCGCGTCGCATCGCATCGCCCGCCCGCGCTATTACTTCGTTTTCGCTTAGCGTTCTTTCTGACTATTTTTTTTCTTTTTGCTCGGCTCCTAAGGGTCGTAGCGTGATGCTAAATAGCCTAAAACCTTTCCCAAGAATTGGGCTATCAAATGCAAAAATATTTTTTCTAATCCGACTGGTAGTTCCAGAGATCCGCGTGTTCAAACAAATTCTTCTGCTTTATTATATTATAAAGTAATACAGACACACACACAGACAGTACATAGACAGTACAGACAGTATAGAGACAGAAAGATACAGACAGACAGACAGACACAGACAGTCATTGGACAGTTACAGTATACAGATTTATATAATTTCGATAAATTTTCCACGTGGTATGTAGGTGCCTACCTAAGTTATGCATAATCAGCCTACAATGTTCCCACTGCTGGGACACAGGCCTCCTCTCTGGATTGGAGGGAGTGGGCCGTAATCCACCACGCGGGCCCAGTGCTGGTTGGTAGATGTCACATGTTTTCGAATTTTTTGTTTTAGGACATGCCGGTTTCCTCACGATGTTTTCCTTCACCGTTTTGAGAGCAGTGGTGATGAAATAATTTACACAAAGTAAAACGCCTGTCTGGACTCGAACCTATGACTGCGTTACCACCGGGCCACTGCTGCACCTAAGTTATAATGGTGCCTATATAAATAAATTTAATTTTTATTTTATGAAAGACACGTCTTGGAAACATGCTATGTGTGCTAAGAGGTAATTTGATGGTGTCTGCCTCTAAATTAACCGCATAACTATATAAAGTGGTTAATTTAGAGGGAGCTTCTGTCAATAAAGCTAAAATGATAAACTAATGAATATCAAACAAGATCAAAGAAACTGTTCTATTGATTCAGTAGTCTCTAACGAGTATTGCCTGTGGTTTATAAATACATTAAAAAAATATATAAAACTACTATTAATATATACGTAGGTATGTAGTATATTTTATATTCTGCCTTTATTCGCTGCGAAAATAGAACTTTATCATCTAGACAAATAGGTATAGAAATTCATGCTGCATCCGATAATAAAAACAAACTTTTGATAAAAATGTTAATTACGGCCGCTCACCGTATGACGGCAGTATTATTTCCTTGTCATTTA
The DNA here is from genome assembly GCA_946251885.1 of Cosmia pyralina. NCBI lineage: Eukaryota > Metazoa > Arthropoda > Insecta > Lepidoptera > Noctuidae > Cosmia > Cosmia pyralina. The sequence goes on along the minus strand of OX276342.1, from coordinate 12,845,526 downwards.
TGTAAGTACGGCAAAAATGTCAATTAAATAAAAATCAAAAGACTAACACGCACCATAGCTGAACTAAAAATATTGCAATTTTATTATCAGCCACGTTTCACCGAGTACGTCCCTGCACGCTAAGCTGCGATTAGTGAACTCACCACAATGGCTGCCTTCTAAAAATAATACAAAAACAATTAATTAATTTAAACATTAACATTTTTATTGATTACACATATTATAATATTTACTTTAAGACTAGCGACTCGTCCCTGCTTCGCACGGTTTTCACGACTTGACAAAACGTCGAAACATCTTTATTATGTTTAATGTATTATACATATTATAAATCTTACGGAATCATCATCTGCCTAGCCTTTTTACCAACTATGTCGGGGTTAGCTTCCAGTCTAACCGGATGCAGCTGAATACCAGTATTTTACATGGAACGATTGCCTATCTGATCTCCACAACCTAGTTACTATTTACGTAATACGATACCTCTTGGTAAGACTGGTTGTCAGACTTTCGAGCTTCCGACGACCCGTAACGACTGTCAATGATCCACGAATGACAGCCGGGACCAACGGCTTAGCGTGCTTTCCGAGATATATAGAGATGGTCACCCATCCATAAACCTTTAAGCATAAACCATTGAAGAGGAGCTCGTGGCTAAATAATAACAGCCGCACGGGTCGATCCATCAGGTTAAGCTACGCTTGCCGGGGTTGGTCCGTGGATGTGTGACCATGTTTACATACCGAGACTCCTCCGTGCCTCGGAAAGCACGTTAAGCCGTTGGTCCCGGCCGTCGTTCTTGGACCTTTGACAGTCGTTACGGGTCGTCAGAAGCCCGAAAGTCTGACAATCAGTCTTACCAAGGGGTATCGTATTACCCAGTTAATGGGTTGTGGAGGTCAGATAGGCAGTCGCTCCATGTAAAATACTGGTTTTCAGCTGCATCCGGTTAGACTGGAAGCCGACCCCAACATAGTTGGGAAAAGGCTAGGCAGTGTGTGGCCCATCCATAGACCTTCCGGTATATATTCCCTAAATTATGGGAATTATTATCAAAATCCGTTGCGTAGTTTAAAAGAACAACGTGGTCACACGGACAGACACGAAAAAAGACTTTATTTTTTTTATAATAATGAATAGTTTGTTTTTATAGACATGCGAGTTGTTAAGAACCCCCCGTGGTTAATACAAGGTTTTCGGAATTAGGTTTGACATGTTTTTTTTTTAATAATAATATACCTACCTACATAATATTTTTATAATGGTCGTTGTCACACTTAGTAATCAGTATAAAAAGGTGCTTCAAAAGCACGTTATGATAAAAACCGGCCAAGTGCGAGTTGTACTCGCGAACGAAGGGTTCCCTACCATCACGTTTGTTGTATGGGAGCCCTTAAATATTTGTTTTATTTTAATTTAATTATTTATTTTTAATGTGAATATATAACTAAATATACTGTGAATATTTCAAGCGACTACCTGTCGCCGTTATCAATATCGAGAGAAACGAGCAAAAAAATCACGTTTGTTGTATGGGAGCCCCGTAAATATTTATTTTATTCTGTTTTTTAGTATTTGTTGTTAAAGCGGCAACAGAAGTACATCTGTGAAAACTTTAACTGTCATAATTCATGAGATACAGCCTGGTGACAGACGGACAGACAGACCGACGGACAGCTGAGTCTTAGTAATAGTCCCGTTGGGTACGGAACCCTAAAAATGACTGTGACAGAATATACATACAAACATAAACTCTCGCCTTCTTCCCATGGGGCTAGGCAGAAACTACAGAACAACACCTACTAGGATCCTTACATATTCCTTTTGCTTCGAAAGGATATAGGAAGGTCAAATATTGATATTGTTTTGTACTCTTTAACCAGCAATATTGACTTAGGTTCGCTTGCACCATAAACGTATTTCAAACATCAATCTCTCCCTGTCAATCGTTTGAAAATGAGAGACAGAATTGTGATTGAATCTCTTTTTGTCAATCGTTTGAAGATGGCATAGACAGAATTGTCTGTCTCTGTCATCTTCAAACAATTGACAAAAAGATATTGGTACAGTGGGCTGCATCAATTGGTTACCCCAGTTGTATTAAAATTTTAATATAACTGGGGTACCTACCCAATTGATGTACTTATATAATACTTTAACTTTTCTTTAAAATACTTATAACACGAGGAGGAGGAGCTCGTGGCTAAGTAATAACAGCCGCACGGGTCGATCCATCAGGTTAAGCTACGCTTGCCGGGGTTGGTCCGTGGATGGGTGACCATCTTTACATACCGAGACTCCTCCGTGCCTCGGAAAGCACGTTAAGCCGTTGGTCCCGGCTGTCATTCGTGGATCTTTGACAGTCGTTACGGGTAGTCAGAAGCCCGAAAGTCTGACAATCAGTCTTACCAAGGGGTATCGTATTACCCAGTTAATGGGTTGTGGAGGTCAGATAGGCAGTCGCTCCATGTAAAATAATGGTATTCAGCTGCATCCGGTTAGACTGGAAGCCGACCCCAACATAGTTGGGAAAAGGCTAGGCAGATTGACTTATAACACGATTTCATATTGCCGACGACCCATACGTCTAAAAATCTTCCTTGAAAAAGGAAAATAACATCAGCTTGTAACCCCTGAAGGATTAGGCAGAGGTGTATAGGAGTGAGGCGTATTTATCGAAACAGTTAAAAAAAAACAGGTTTATAAAAGTAACAATATGGAACAGATATCTCAAAACCGAAAAAACAGTTCCTGCCTGTTTCGCCAGTTCCACAACCTACAACAGACATTGCCGTAACTGGTGTGTGTATCTGTGTAATATAACAAGCTCTTCTCTATCTAGCTTATGGATGTTTACTTTGTTAGAAAGAGAGAGATACAAACGAAACTGACCTGGAAGAGTTTGGAACTAGCTCTTTTCTCTTCCGACTAATAAAGAAAGAGAAAGAGAAAGAGATAGGGTCTGTTCTCTGGAACAAGCTCTTAAAAAAATAGAACTTAATAAAGAATGTAATCTGTTACAATCCTAGAGTCTTTGCTTGCAATGTAACAGGCTGTTATTTTGGAACAGGATTTTGGAACTGTTATTTCCCTGGAACTGGAACAGGTGGAACAGATTTCTAATTTTAGCTGTTACAGACCACCTCTAAGGTGTACCTACAGTAGGGCAAGCCTATTGCCATCAAACGGGCGCAAATCCTGATGAAAAAATTCAATGACACTGCCCGACCTGGGAATCGAACCCAGGACCTCATGCTCAGCAGTAGCGCTTGCGACCACTACACCAACGAGGCAGTCCTTAAAAAAATCCGTCATTAATTCTTGATTAACATAAGTGATTGGATTGATAAATGATGTGTGTTTTATTATATAATTAAATTCTGGTCAAACATTAATGAGCTGGTCGAGATTTATGAGCTTTTCTTTATTCATTGACTATATAAGGCACGCTTTTAATGGCATCTTTGAGTATTTTGGTCCAGTTTCTATTTCTTTATCAATATTCTAAAAGAATGAAACTTGTTTCTTCGCTATCGATTTAGTTGGTGCGTTTGTAGATTTAAAATAAAATTACGTCGTCGTACGGAATATCGGTAGAGAATATAATTTGGACACCCATAGTGTAATTATGGCGAAATGTTATCGTAACGGGGTTTGGAGCATTTGCTATGGCCAAACGGAGCATATAGAATATAAAATATATTTCTTTTTAAAATTCTATATGCCAATTCTATATTCTTAAACAGGGTTAGTTTTCAATGACCAGCCAAATTTTCACAGGGCGTTCTACCCGTGAATATGAACAGCTTTTACTATGGGACCAACTTTAAAATCACGAAAAAAAAAACAGCTGGTTCATACTAAAGTTCAATACCTACTCGACCAAAATGTAAGAAACAGCAGATTTTTTTTTTCGTGATTTCAAAGTTGGTCCCATAGTAAAAGTTGTTCATAATCATGGGTAGAACATCCTGTGAAAATTTGGCTGGTCATTGAAAACTAACCCTGTATAAACTTACATTAGAATGAACCCATAATCCTCATATCATGTAGATAAAATTTTATTGAAATTGCTTTAATTACAATCGAATAAAACAGTTTTTTCTCATAAAAATGCTAATTTTGAGGTAAATTTGCGATCTTTTTGTATCGAGTCAAATTGTGTCAATCGTATTTTGGCCCTCATAATTTACTAAAGAAAATTTTCAATTTTTATAATCTTGACAAAGAATAAGGTAAATTTGTAGTTTTTGAGGACAAAAATGGATTTTGCATGCAGCTGAAATACGGCAAAATATCTTCTTTGGGTCCCATTTCACCTAAAGAGTACCAATGACTCATTATGATAGAACAGGACAACAAACGTTGAAGAGGTTTCCCCCTTACGTTTTGACTTAATTAATTGCCATGTTCCAGGCCATATGTTAGGTTATTCATGCCATGGTTATTCTATGATTTAATTTGATTATTTAGGTTAAAAAGCAGAAATACAGACGACGTTGGTTCAGTAATAATAACATGGTCCAGTTGGTATCATTTTGTTAGGGAACCTTAAAAATTGAGCCTCCGATTTGGTGTACACAATATAAAGATGACTTCCGTTTATCTCTAATTTAAAAATACACTGAAACTGTTATGACACAACAAGTACGTCAAGCACGACCCAAACTGACTTAACTCACACTTGGACATAAAGATTTATGCCAGTAATGGTGCTTAAAATACCGATATTGGTGGATAAGTGACACTTAAGTGAGTAAGCAGTTATGTATGTACTTAATCAATATGAATGTTTTAACTTAAAGTGGGTGTAAATGACGGAAAACATTAGCTTGAAATGTAAGGTAAATTGCTGTTAAGTATATTTTAAAGAGATCTTTCATAGTTTTGTAGATGACTTTGTCGCTTCAGATATAATTTATTTATTTTAGAAAGGACAGTTCAATGTTCTTAAAACTTAAAGTAGGTACCCTCAGAACTGTAGTAAGCTAAGTAACCCTTGTCATGTTAACATCAGGTCAAGTTAAAATTAATCACAGGTAAGTCTCTCTTTACAAAGCAAGCAAAAGTGTAAAATCACGTAAGTAAGCTACCCAGCCCAGCCTCATCCCAACTATGTAGCTGTCGGCTTCCAGTCTAACCGGATGCAGCTGAATACCAGTATCTCACATGGAGCGACTGCCTATCTGACCTCCACAACCCAGTTACTGGGTAACACGATACCCCTTGGCCAGACATTTAGGTGTCTAACTACCCGTAACGTCTGTCAAAGATCTACGAATGACAGCCGGGACCAACGTGCTTTCCGAGGCACGGAGGGGTCTCGATATGTAATGGATGGTCACCCATCCGTGAGACGACCGCGGCAAGCGTAGCTTAAATCCTTCGATCGTTCCGTGCGGCCTAAGTTACTAAACACATGCCTTTTCCCTTGGCAAAGACAAAGACAAAGACATTTATTCGTCGGATATGGTAGCAACAAAGTTGGTATATCAAATAATTGTGTTCAGGACACATCCACCGCTAAAAGCGGCATACGAATATTTACAATAATATGTCCATGTGCGGGCATAAAACCCAACTTATAAACTACGTAACTATACTCTATAAAACAATATAGAACACTTAAAACTATAGACATAGAGACACATTAATTATTATTCTCGGGTACCTATAACCTACAATATAAAATAAACAATAAAAACACAACAATAACTTAAAAAAACAACCTAATTATAAATCTAAATAAATCTAATTTAACCCTTATAATAAAAAAAAATCTTTTATAGTATAAAAGTTATTTTGACTAAGCCATGTTTTAGTTCTTTTTTGTAACAATTAAATGGCAGTTCTCTTATTAATTTTGGAATGTGGTTGTAAATTTTTATGGACATTAGGTAGCTGTTTCTGTAGTGGAGAGTGCTGTTACAAAATTGGTTTTTTAACTTGGTGGGGTCAAAACTAAAGAACGACACATGCTAGACTCTTACAAACTCCTTTACCTCAAACTCATAATTTTCCAACAAAAACTTACTATCAATCTTAAAAATGTTCGTACATAAGTACGTTGACCATTACTTATCCTAATGTATTTTTACCATAAATTGTGGAATGACGGACGGCCGCTCGATATGTAAGGAAAATATTATGAATATTTCATGAGCTTTTCACTTAATTTGGTCTAAAATAAACAGGTCAAGTTATTTTGTGAAGTGTTGTGGGATGGCGTTGTTAGGGGTTGGTTTTGAGGTGATAATAGTGTCAGGTTTTAATGAGTAACTGAGGCATTGATTAGGAAATGCTAATATTATCCTGAATCTGACAATCTAAACAAAAACTCTGCCAATTCGAAGTATGTGAAGTGAATTTGCGATGTCAAATTATTAAATTTAATCTTAATGATCAGGATCGAATGTTGGACCACAAAAGGGATGAATGAAAGGCAACTGCTTGTAACTGAGCTAAGAGGGATGTGACAAATGGATAGAATAAGAAACGAGTACATAAGAGGAAGTTTGAAAGTGACACCGGTGACTGAAAAGTTGTGCGGAAATCGGTTGTCATGGTATGGGCATGTGATGCGGAGGAATGAGGAAAATATCGTGAGGATAGTTTTGAGTATGAATGCGGATGGCAGTAAGGGTAGGGAGAGAACAAAGAAGCGATGGATATACTGTGTACTGACATGACTACCGAGATGATGACTAATGGAGAAGTATTGAAAAAAACATATTGCAATGACCACAAATGAATTGGGATAGGGCAGGAGAATGATATTATATTTTAATCGTAACGTAACATTTATAATAGGGAAACATTTATTTGCTCCTCTAAAAACTTATTGACCTTCTAATAATGTACGATTTTTAATGAATGCATATTTATTAAAATAGAGAGACTATAATGACTTTGACTAACTTATGTGGAAAAAGAGGGATTTGCTATTGGGTAAGATTCTAGCCCAGTTCCTTGACTAAATATCAAAGTTAATAAAATACTGGCAATATTATTTGATTAGTACGATATACTCGTAGATACAGCGTTTATAAAATTCCTTCGCATTATGTAGGTGGCTTATAGCTGACTTTCAACATTTATTTGTAATTTATCGAGTTTTTGTAACATGTAAAGGCGGAGACTAACTTGTGACGTTTATGTAATGTATTTAGTTTTTATGTAGCGTTACTGTAGTCTGTGCAGCGAGCCGAGCCGCTCGATGCGAGGTTCTGAATGAAAACTTTTTTCCAAAAAAAAAAAAAAAACAACTTCCAACACTACTTTAATTTCGGAAGTCGATGTCTTTGGTTTTGTATTTTCGTTTTTTGCCACCGACTTTCGAAATTAAAGTAATTTTTTACTTTACTCTAGTGTTGGAAGTCGTTTTTTTTTTGGGAAATATTTTTTATTTTTTACTTTTTAGTTGTGGTAGGTAATCCCCACACAAATTCGAATACCACTAGCTGCAAAATAAATTAGAAAAACATCCACATACAAATTGGAAAAAAAATACGTATTATTGAAGTTAACTCTAAAACTACCCAAGCAAAGTTAATCAATTTTACATGAGACCAACAAGAATCTTTCAAATCTGTAAAAAGTTAAGCGTTGTCATAATATTAAAAAAAAATATATATATATATACAGGGTGTCCCGTAATTAATAGATAACCTCTTAAGGAGTCATTGTACTCATCATTATGAACATCTTTTACTATAGGACCAAACATGAAGTAGCGAAAAAAAAATCAACTGTTCCCTACATTTATTTTCGCATAACTCGTCAAAATGTAGGGAACTGCTGATTTATTTTTCGTGATTTCAGGTTTGGTCCCAAAGTAAAAGTTGTTCATAATGATGAGTACAATGATCCCGTAAGTGGTTATCCAGTAATTACGGGACACCCTGTATATTACGTGTCGACTTGAGAACCTCACCCTTTTTTTTCGTCGGTTAAAAATGGAGCACGCTCGAGTCAAGAGCTCGAAGCGAAACGCCGTATCGCCGTTTTGTAACAAGAAATGGAGCTCTCTTGAATTTTGTAACCAAGCTCGCCTCGAATGATACATTACAAACAAACGTTGCAAGTTAGTCTCTGCCTTAAAACATTTTCAAAGTGTAATTAACAGATTCTCGCGCGGTAAACGACACACAATAGAAGTTTTATTGTTATGACGGCTACAGCCGTATACCGCGCAGGAAATTGTTAAAAATATTAACACAATGTTAAGAGGCATAATTTTAAGTACCTAGATCAAAGATGAAAATTGACATATAAGATACTAAAAAAATTACTTTAAAAAAAGTAAAAACCGACTTCAAAACCAAAAACGAATAAAATAACTTTCATAAAACACTTAACAGCTTTTGAAGTCGGTGTCAAGCTAAAGTCCATTGAAGAATTGAAGACACCAACTTCAGAAGCTGTTAAGTGTTTTATGAAAGTTATTTTATTCGTTTTTGGTTTTGAAGTCGGTTTTTACTGTTTTTAAAGTAAATTTATTTTTCCATTTCTAGTTGAATATATATATAATTACAAGACGAACTAAAAGAAGAATCATCAAAATCGGCTTAGAAATGCCGAAGAAACAGTACATTAAAAAAGTAGTAAAATTGAAATTAATATAAAATACTTAAGTATAATGGTCCCTTGGAGCTTTAAAATGATAGTCGCAAGTAAATCAGTCTTATCCTAACTTCGTCAAAAAATTCATCCGCATCGCTGCCGACTGGTAATGTACCCAAGAGCCTGGCACCATTGCCACTGTAGCGCGTAGGCATATTAAACATCTTTAGTCTTAGGCAATACCTATGTATGACGTAGCTCATAAGCTTATTCTAAGTCCCAACCTTTGTATACATCCAGTCGTTCAGTAAAGCTCCAACTGAGAACACGCTCTTTTATTTGCCAAACCTTCTGAACACACACACACACCAACAACCTCATTGGCAAACCACGTTGTTTGGCAATGCCTCTGGCGAAGGTAAAAGTTTGTTATTGGGATAAATTCTTTTCAACTATACAGAACCCTTCATTGTGCGTGGTCTGCCACGCACTTGGCAGGTTTTTTTTTGTTATGTTTATTAATTTTTTTTTCCCTGGCTAGAATCACAATCACAGTCGACCAATATGTTACTGCAAAGTTTATTAGACCATGTTCTAGCTAATTTATAATGTTTCCCTTTTATTATCCCACATTAATATAAAAATACCCAAAGCTTAAACCAATCCCGTTTTTTCCGGTACTGTCACAGTTCGAAGCGACCTTTACAGCTCAAAGGCCCTTGTATCATGATTGTCCCACATATTACCACGCCCTTTCCATTGGCCATGACAAACACATTTGATACAAATGTATGAGACAGGTTGAGGCAGCTTTACCTCTTATGTAATCTAAGTAATATTACTTGTATGTTGGTAAGAAATATTAAATTACTTTAGTAGGTTTTTATTGGATATCCTACGAGCGCAGAGCACGAAGCGTCTCTGCTCCAAGTCTGGCAAAATTTGCTTTCGTCTGTCAGTTTGTTGCTACTCGTCTACATGTCGTGTTCTACGACCGATCTGGACGAAACTTGGTGTACAGGTTTTACGACTTTATAGATTTTTTTGCTGTCGGGGAATTTTGATTAGAAGGGTACTTCCTCCAAAAAGGGGCACAAAGGGGTTACTGGATATCTCCGTCTTATGAGATCCAATTTCGATGGTTATTTTTTTATTTGAAATGTAGGAACTTTAAGTTAGTTTCATAAAAATTTGGTGATGAGCAGAATAGCTCCTCAAAATGCAGTGAATTGCTCAGTTTTTCAGTTTTTGATGGAGCTCCTGGAACCACCTTCTCATTACATAACTAGAGAATTCTGAAAATATTTTTATTTGGCTTACTTATAACGGCCGCACAGGTTGATCGAAGGTTAAGTTACGCTTGCCGCGTTTGATCCGTGGATGGGAGACCATCTTTACACACCAAGACCTCTCCGTGCCTCGGTAAGCACGTTAAGCCATTGGTCCCGGCTGTCGTTTTTAGATATTTGACAGTAGTTACGGGTAGTCAGAAGCCCAAATATTCTGACCACCAGTCTTACTAAGGGGTATCGTGTTACCCAGTAACTAGGTTGTAGAGGTCAGTCGCTAAAAATACTGGTATTTAGCTGCATCCGTTTAGACTGGAAGCCGATCCATAGTTGGGGAAAGGCTAGGCAGATTGATTTTTGAATCTTGAATACTTAGTCCCTTTAAAAGTAAACAGGGACGTGCATCGCGGGCATTTATAGCTAACCACTTTTGAACCTTATTACCAGTAACGTCGAAAAGTGCTTCACTGCAAATGTCCGCGATCGTACATAAGTTGTAATATCATGCTAGGATGGCTTCCAGTTTCCATAACAAACACACAGCTTAAAAATAACGGAATATGAGAATTCTCCGTTCACTTGCATTCAAAATGTTGCAAGATAAAGGCTGAATACACGAGCGTAGCGGTAAGCTGCGTACAGTGTAATGTAACGATATAAGGCAGGTGCACATGCACGGCTGACGAGGCATTATAATGTGTGTTAGTGAGGCACACGTTCATATTTTGAGCTTTGTGTGTTTATGGCATTAAGTTATGGTTGTGTTACTTAGAAAATTGTTGACAGTTTGAGGTTATTAGCGTGATTCCAGCCTTTTGATTACTTTTTGTGGGGTTCTGGTAGTGACGGCAACCACATTTTTCACTATTTGATGGCAGCGTGTAAAATGCCACGCGAGCGAAGCATCTCTGCTTGAAGTCTGGCAAAATTTGTTTTCGTCTGTCAGTTTGTTGCTGCTCCTCTACAGGTCGTATTTTACAACCGATCTGAACGAAACTTGGTATACAGGTTTTACGACTTTAGGTATATAATTTTTTGTCGTCGGTGATTTTTGATTGAAGGGGTACTTCCTCCAAAAAAGGGGGTTACTAGATATCTCCGCCTTATGAGATCCGATTTCGATGGTTTTTTTTTATTTGAAAGGTAGTATCTTTAAATTGGCCTCATAAAAATTTGGTGAAGATCTGATGAGGATGTTCGGCGTGATGAGCAGAGTAGCTCCTCAAAATGCAGTAAATTGCTCAGTTTTAGATTTCTACCTGTGGAATCTGCCCTTTAACTACTAGGTAGGGATTGATGAAGCACCTGGAACCACCTTCTCATTACATAACTAGAGATTTTTGAAAATAATTCACGAGGTCTACTGTTCGCAGAACTACTGGTTATAAAATACTTTTACAAGATTTGACAAATATAGTTTTAAGACGTGCTTCACTTTTATTTCTAAAGAATATTACGAAAATCGGGAACTATTTGCTTAAATCGATTTTTACGTTTTTCAGTCGCCTCTCAACCGTGTGTTCTGTACTTAAAACATGCCCAGCAACTAACTAAATGCTAGATTCATATTCAATATGAATGTTAACATACAGATAATTGTTAGTGGTAAGATCCTTTGCATCACAAAATAAAAACAGAAGGTTGATTTTGCCTATCGTGTAGTTCTTAGTGAAAAAATATTAGCAACGTGACCTGCCGAGGATGTTGAAAATGGAGACTCAAAGCCAGTTACAGTGTCCGAATAGCCAACTCAATCAATCTGCCTAGCCTTTTCCCAACTATGTTGAGGTCAGCTTCCAGTCTAACCGGATGCAGCTGAATATACTGATATTCAGATATTCAAATAGGTAGTCGCTCCATGTAAAATACTTATTTTACATGGAGCGACTACCTATTTGACCTCCACAACCCAGTTACTGGGTAATACGATACCCTTTGGTAAGACTGGTTCTCAGACTTTCGGGCTTCTGATGACCCGTAACGACTGTCAAAGAGCCACGAATGCCAGCTGGGACCAACGGATTAACGTGCTTTCTGAGTCATGGAGGAGTCTCGGTATGTAAAGATGGTCACCCATCCGCGGACCATACCCGGCAAGCGTAGCTTAACCTGATGGATCGACCCGTGCGGCTGTTATTACTTAGCCACGAGCTCCTCTTGCTGCTAATAATCATCAGCAGCATCAGCACATCAATTTATTTTGGGGTCAGCACAACATGTCTTTTTCTCTCTTTCTAGCCGTATCATCTTTCATACAGTCCATCCATCGTTTCTTTTGTCTTCCCATACTCGTAAAGCCATCCAAATTCATAGGTACTCAAACTTTCCTGACGACATTTTCCTCATTCCTTCGCATCTCATGTGAAGAAAAGAGAAGAAACAAGATCCGGCTCGAAGGGTCCTTGCTCTGCAGCTCTGCAGTTGGTTCTTGCAGGTAATCGATGGTGTGGAAGCAGAAATAAAAGGCAGGCTTTGGCGATACGTGAATGGAACAGATCTTTATTGCCGACTCAACCGAATGACATTAGGTTTAACATAAGGAAACAGGAAACAATTACAGACAAAAGAAATTAGTTTGTTGGAGTTGCCAACAATGGGCATGTGATACGAAGGAATGAAAAAAATGTCTCGTCAGGAAAGTTTTTCCAAACAAATTTTACTTTCAGGCTTCCTCTTACCTACTTATTTCGGATTCTATCCATTCTATATCATATTCTACTACTGAACAGATTGTGTTATTTTGTACTAATATTCCTTAAAGGCTGATCATAGGCTATTTGCTATGGGGGATTAGCAGTAATAGGTAAAACGCGGCTTTCTTTTCGAGGGCTGTTCACAGTTGACGTTCTGTTCCTTTCTGCTTCATGGTCAGGCACTCTACACTTTAAACCAGGAGGTCTTTCTGTTCAATCGTTATGCAAATTTTAAGAAGGCTCAATGGTCCCGTCGTTATTAAATTATGCATTAATGTGTATTAGTTGCATAATCTTAAATTAGGAACCTGTATAAGGCGTTGTGTTATTTGAAATTTATATGAAATTATGTATGTGAAGATTTGTAATAGGAATAGCCAAGTAATTAAATGTTATTTGATAATCTCCTTTTAAGGTTTTTCCGTTTATTCCCTTTCGTCCCACTGGCGTCGTTCCACTGAGGTGGAACATATACAATACATGCATTATTAATTTATTATAACACTTAAAGTTTTTATTTTTCCCTTTTAGTGGGTCAGTCTGTAATTTATCTCATTTACAATAGCCTAATGTCAACTGCTCATCACCTTTTACAAAATATTGCTTTTCCCGATACAAGGACGTTAATTGATGAAGAGTTCTCCCAGTAAGGATCCAGGAGAACTTGAACTGATGTTGAAGTCACCATTAGCTCTACTTCAGCATATGTATTGTGACGAGCAAAAATTGCCTAGCAATAATCCAATCGCAACCCTTGAAATACGTATTATTGAGTAGTTTCCATGGCCATATGTGGTCTTCCTCATCAGTTCTACTTCATCAAATGGTGCTTTCCGGGAGCAAATGCACGAGTGACTATAAAAAATACCCAAATCGCTATAGGTGTGCCTATAATATTTGAAGGTTCCCCACAGTTTCTCTGGGATGCCATCATCAGATCCTGGTTTCCTTATCATGGTACTACCCTTGAGATACCTCTTTTCCAACAAAAAAAGAATCATCAAAATCGTTTCATAAACGTTGAAGTTATCCGCAAACACACATAAAAAAAGTAAAAAAAAAAATATATATGGTCGAATTGAGAAACCTCCTTTTTTTGAAGTCGTTTAATTAATTTTAGTCACTTTTGAATTGTCAAGGAGTCGGGCAGTTAGAAACACGAAGCTATTTTCCCATTCCAAAACGTAGTAGGTTCCTATGGAGGATAGCGAGCAAGAAATTCCATGGATTAATATTAACCAGAAAGCAGAGCCATTTTTGGACTGACAACTCCACACATGAAGTCAATTCCATCATCTATGAATACTCACCATGAAGATGCGCCGGATTGATCAGTAACATAACAAACAGGAAATATTATGTTATCATCCCCATCACATTAGCTTACAAACGTCACCACAGACCCTGCCGTTACAACCGTCCCTATCATATTTTATGCCAACCATAAACTATCCTAGCATTACTATTCAAGAGGTCAGGACTGGACGGACTATCGTCTGTAACATATAGAGGTACAGCCTCATCACTCTTACTGACCCTTGCTAAAACAGGTTCAAAACCAAACTAGACGAATGTAACGAACGATTACTGCCGAGATACCAGTTATATTACAGCCAGCAATTTGGTAAACTGTCAGCTTCAATTCCCCATAACTTTAGACATTTTATTCAGTTCAAAACTACCTCTGACACGGAATATAGTTAGCGAGACTGGGTAAAATGGAAATGTGTTCAGTATCTGTGTTTAGGATCGTATATTTTAAGTTCTATGGTGTATAAAAAGATCCACAGGATTGCTTAGTGCTATATTATTGGGCGAATATGCCCACGAGTGGCTGTTTGGCATTTGTTTAGCATTTTATTCAAGGACTTGGGTGTACCGTTGCAGATAACACGTGTCATATGCTAGCGCTATGTCAATCTGTTCCGCGTATACTATGCGGTATTGAAATAAGGTTGTATACAGATTGTCTGGTAATTAATAGATAAACTTGAAATGGATTATGCACTTCAATCTGCCTAGCCTTTTCCCAACTAAGTTGGAGTCGGCGTTCAGTCTAACCGGATGCAGCTGAATACCAGTATTTTACATGGAGCGACTGCCTATCTGACCTCCACAACCCATTAACTGGGTAATACGATACTTCTTGGTAAGACTGGTTGTCAGATTTTCGGGCTTCTGACGACCCGTAACGACTGTCAAAGATCCACGAATGACAGCCGGGACCAACGGCTTAACGTGCTTTCCGAGGCACGGAGAAGTCTCGATATGTAAAGATGGTCACCCATCCACGGACAACCCCGGCAAGCATAGCTTAACCTGATGGATTGACCCGTGCGGCTGTTATTACTTAGCCACGAGCTCCTCAAATGGATTATGCACTTATGACCGTTAAAATAAATACAGGATAAAAATAAGATTAACAGAAATGTTTTTAGACAATGGTGCCGATTCTCTTGTCACAAATGCCTCTAAACTAGACTAAAAATCACTAAAATTTAGTTTATTCCTGTCAAACGACGATTTCCCATTCTGAAATTGACTAAAGTGACACAACTTAATTATATTTTAGTTTGACAGCACTAATATTGTACAGAGTTATTAAATTAGTGAAAATGGCAATTTTGTTATTTCTGAATTTCACTGTTTTCACCTAAAATTTTAATTGTGAAACTAAATCAGACTATTTTTAATCGCGATTAAAAAGGTGTAGAATAAAATTAGTTATCATGAACTGGAATTCACACTAACACCTTGACTTTAAGTGCAAAAACAGTACTGTATTTTTTTTTTCTTTTGCTTATATCTCGAAAACGGTGTGTCCTATCGCAAAAATAATTAAAATTTGGCCCCCCTTTATAAAACCTTTAAACCCCTAAACCTCGACATATAAGTACAAAAAAAAATCCATAAAAAACATGTTGAGCTACCCCCTCCCTGCTCGTTGAACAAAATATGACTAGCCTTGTCACTTTTCATAGTGATTTTGTGGGTCATATTATACTACGAGCATTATACCACGCGGAGTCACGATTGTCAAACTCGATTATAGTTGTGTCAAAATTGTTTTATAATAATTTAGAGGTTTTTTTTGCAGAATAGCTCTAAGATTCTCATAGCCAAAAGTTAGGAATTTTAGTAATAGTTTAGTTAGTTTAGTTCGGTGTATAAGAGAATCGGCACCATTATATTCACTTTATTTTAAATTCTAATACGCCATGGCCACAAATGAATTAATTTCATCGGTTTTTTAGGGTTCCGTACGTCTGAATGAAAAACGGAACACTAGTGTGTCTGTCTGTCCGTCTGTCACAGCCAATTTGCTCCGAATCTATTGGCCGATTAAGTTGAAGTTTGGTATACATATAGAAAGAAATAAAATACGTTTATTTGCGGTAAACATGACGCAAAGGACAACAAAATAAAATAACAATGTAAAAAGCATGTTTTGGGGAAAATATGCGTCACATCTACGCAAAACGGCTACCGCTGAGCATAATGCCGCGACCCCATGCGAAACGGAGCCCCAGCGCTGGTTTTCAGCGATAGCCGGCGTTGACGCGATGACGTCGACCGGTGCAGCATGTAACAAATAATATGCAATTAAAAAATAAATAAAATATAAAGTTAATTCTAAAGGTATAGATAAAATATACAGAAAATGATGAAATGATTAAACGACGTGCAAGATACGTTAGTTGAATTATTGTTAAAGAAAATGGTGAAAGGAGTTGGCGGGAAAGGCGATATGCTATAGTCTAAAATGCTTCGGGATTTTGCCTGACGAGATACTGTGTCTATAATAAAAAACCGGTCAAGACTCGCGCATCGAGGGTTCCATACCGATTTCTGAAAGTGATTTATTTATTTGTTTGGTTCACCAACAATTGTTTACACTAACATCTTGAACAAAAAAAAAAATAACATGTCTTTAAAAACTTTGAACAGAGTAACAATTACTGAAAGGTAAATCATCATTTTCATTTGTTCGTACATGATTTCAGCAATCATATTATACAAAACTAAGTCTTTATTAACCGACTTCAAAAAGGAGGAGGTTCTCAATTCGTCGGAACCTTTTTTTTTTTTTATTTTTCATTTTTTGTCAGCTGCATCCGGTTAGACTGGAAGCCGACTAAAACATAGTTGGGGAAAAGGCAAGGCAGAATTTATGTGGAAAGGTGAATATACCCCAGGTTCACCTAAAAGATACTTATGCATGTCCTGCTACTGTAGCACGACCTTTTCGCAAATTAAGGTTTACGTGAACGTGTGAAAGAGGTGAAATTAATTTACCTGTTGGCAAGTAATGAATAGCGCGGCAAACACGAATATGCCGGCGGTACCCTGGGCACCTGGAGTCTGTAGAAACATGCCCTTTTCGTGGGGTACCTCGATGATGGTCTGGGCCGTCACGTTGATGGTCTCCGTCGTCATTCTGCAACAAAACAAAAAGCGTCATTTAAAGGTAAACACCACATGCACTAAATTAATTTATGTTAATTGTAAGCCTAGGTACAAGTACAGTTTACAGCCAACTTAAAACTAAAGAAAATATGTAAATATAAACAAAAAACAAAAAAATCCAAATCGGTCCAGCCATCTTCGAGTAATCGGGGAACATACATAAAAAAAAAAAAAAATAAAAAAAAAAAAGGTTCCGACGAATTAAGAACCTCCTCCTTTTTGAAGTCGGTTAATAAAGACTTAGTTTTGTATAATATGATTGCTGAAATCATGTACGAACAAATGAAAACTTGATTGAATGATTAGAGCTATTTAGACACATCGTTTCATTTTTCCTGTAATCTTTACATAAACATCCCACATATAATAATTTCAGATTTTTCTCTATGCAAACTTCGAAGATAAGGGGGGAGCGGTATTTTTTTTTTACATATTTCATCAAAAGAAGAAAAGTATGCGGCCTAAAAAATTTTTTTTTGAGAATGTGCAAACAGCGCTCACCCCACATGCCCTAGTAGCCCCTCTTCGAATTTTTAAGACCCCCTTTCAGACCCTGTTGCAAAAAAAATATGTATATATTTATTTCTTTCTTATTTGCAAAATAGTTGGGCAAAGGTCATCTAAAACTGTTCCAAATTTCAAGTTAATAGCATTAATAGTTCTTGATATATCCAGCTGTGACAGACAGGCAGACAGGCAGACTGAGTCGCACCATACGGGTTCCTTTTTTATCATTTTGGTACGGAACCCTAATAATGCTTTTGCTTCAAGCTAGACTTTATAGTACAGATTTCATTTCAACGAGTTGTTTTTGTGTATAACCGCGGCTTTTCTCTTCAAGGCGCTTTCTAAACGACGGCTGGTCAATGGCTGTCATTTACTATTACATTATGCTATAATTTGATGAGGGAAACTATCGGAGCTGTGATTTGTAAGTAATTATTTCCTGTTGAGTTTATTCAGTAGCCGTACTCAGACCTTATGACAATGAGACCACACAGATTGAAAGCACTATTGCAGTGGGCCTCTTGTGTAATGGTTTTGGTACTTCCCTTTGAAAACAATGTCGTTTTCTTAATATGTTAGGTAAACAAGAGGTATAACAATTTATTTATTGATTGAATAATTTATCATACATCATTTAAATGTCCTTTTTAGGGTTCCGTACCTCAAAATGCAAAACCGGTCAAGAGCGAGTAGGACTCGCGCAACGAGGGTTCCGTTCCGACTTCTGAAAAGTGTGCTATTGAAAGGCATCATTTTATTTTTCTTTACACAAACTTCTATCACATAGAATAATTTCAGATTTTTTTCTATACAAACTTCGGAGATAAGGGGGGGGGGGGGGACATTTTTATTTCTTTCTTATTTGCGAAATAGTTGAGCAAACGTCATTTAAAACTGTTCCAAACTTCAAGTTGATAGTATTAGTAGTTCTTGAGATATCCAGCTGTGACAGACGGACATACATACAGACAGACAGACTGTGTCGCACCATAAGGGTTCCTTTTTACCATTTTGGTACGGAACCCTAAAAACGGAACCCATACAGGAGTACTTCGTTGTCCTTCTGTCTGTCAATGTGTCAAGACCCTTTGTCTCCGGAACGCGTAGAGGTATCAAATTGAAATTAATATCAAATATGTAGGCTTATGGTCTCTTGGAGCTCTAAAAAAATCAAGCTTCTAATTCAACGCAGTAAAAAATGCGGCCATTTATGAGACATATTTTGATACTCGCAATTTAATTGAAACCTATAGGGTACTTACCGTTGACCTAGGATCATGTTTGGCAAGAAGCAAGGTCTCATACAAGTAAAGGAAAAAGTCCGAAAATCGTTGTAATTTTTTGGGATTACAAACTAAAATTTGTATATGGAGAATAGACCGGACCGTGATGAACAATGTATGGAAAAACAAATGTTTTTCAACTACAATGTTAGGTTCGTTTTTTGGGATAAATTCTTTTCAATTACGGAACCCTTCATTGTGCGTCGTTCGACACGCACTGTTCCCACTGCTGGGACACAAGCCTCCCCTCGGTGAGAGGGAGTGGGCCGTAATCCACCACGCGGGCCCAGTGCGGGTTGGTAGATGTCACATGTCTCCGAACTTTTGGTTCTAGAACATGCTGGTTTCCCCACGATGTTTTCCTTCACCGCTTTGAGAGCAGCAGTGGTGATGAAATAATTTACACAAAGTAAAGCGCCTGTCAGGGTTCGAACCTACGACCTACAACTCGTACGTCGTGGCCGTTACTACTGGACCACCACTGCTCTCTCATCAATATATAGCCATGAATAATCTCGTTCCCACACCGGAATCTGATCCGCTACCTCACAAGGCGGAACTGACTTGAGTATCTAAGGTGGTCTAATACAGTAATTCAAGGAATAACTTAAGTTCTAGTTAAGTTGCTCCTGTAAAGGCTGTTAATTGAGGACGGTGACCGTTAGCTATGGCGTAGGGAAAATAACTACATAGTTGAATAAGTATGCTTGTTCTACAAGACAAGATGATGTGAAGGCATTATCACTTCATCATAGGGAGTTACACACTGCATACACGCTTCATAATACGCATAAATATTTTTCACTAGATTTTGCCAGCGGCTTCGCCCGCGTGGATGTCGGAAAACATCCCACGGGAACTTACTACCGGGAATTCCTTCCTTATTCCTTGTCTACATTAGGAAGGGAACCTCTGCGCAAAATTTCAGCTTTCTAGGTCCAAGGGTTTGGGCTGGGCGTTGATGAGTCAATCAATCAGTCAGTCAGGACTTCTCTTTTTATTTATACATATAGATAGATTGTTTTTCTTTTTTTTCGCTTTCTTCTTTATTGAAAATAAAATTCTGTTTTCCACCATTAATAATCACTATAATTGTCAAAATTTCCCAATTTACTCTAATTTTTGTGGCTTTAAGTTGCATGCAGCTGAGATGAGAATGCTAAGAGGGATGTGTGGTGTTACGAATGGATAGAATAAGAAATGAGTACATAAGAGAAAGTCTAAAAGTGGCACCGGTGACTGAAAAGTTGTGCGGAAATCGGCTGTCATGGTATGGGCATGTGATGCGGAGGAGTGAGGAAAATGTCGTGAGGAAAGTTTTGAGTATGAATGTCGATGGCTATAAGAGTAGGGGAAGACCAAAGAAACGATGGATGGATTGTGTGAAAGATGACATGGCTAGAAAGGGGGTGACTACCGAGATGACGAATAATAGAGAAGTATGGAAAAAAAGGACATGTTGCGCCGACCCCAAATAGATTGGGATAAGGGCAGGAGAATGATGATGAAGTTGCTACGAAGAATCACTGACTCCTAAGTCACAGGAACTTACACCTCGTTTAGGAGTCGAGAGTATTTAAATATTGACCTTTTTTAAATCCATAGTAAGTGTTAGTCATAAGGTTATTGATATGGGCCTTTTTTGGTGAAATAAAGAATTTATTTTATTTATTTATTCGGGGCCGATACCCACTGGGCCACTATATATTAATAATTTGTATCCATAAGTATTTCGTCACGAAGCAACAGTGATGCATGGTGTGACGTTTCAATTAAATTCAATTAACATGCACCTTGATTCCTACATCCTTCTTTGGAAGAGGCCGATGGAATATTGTGTTTGAATTTGGCCTATGTCCAGCACTGCAATTCGCCTTCGAACCTCCTCTTTAGGATTCGATAGCCAAATGGCATAAAAAGAAATCCTTATAATTTTGTCATATCCTCTGTCCGGATGACACAGCCATTTTTCCCGGAGACTATTAGTACAAAATGGATGAAAATTGGAAAAAAGGCGTAGGTATTCTGTATACCTACCGATAAAAAATGAGTAGTGAATTTACGAAAAATATAATTAGGAATGGCACTTCCCGTACATATAACCACCGATGGATGAAAAAAAATAATGCTCTTAAAAAGGGGGATGCGCTGAACTAGCCCATTAAATTCAAATTTTCTTCTGTTTTTTGCAATTTGCAGTTCAGTGTCAGGTTGCATCTTGATTAAAATATGATACGCGATAGTAAACAATTTGTACTTTTTACATAATTTTAACCACAAAAATCATCAATTTTAATTCTAAGTTAGATTAACAGAAGAAAATTTGAATTTCACGAGCTACTTCAGCGCATCCCCCATAACCGTGTCGAGTATTTCTTTACTGCAGATTCTGTGATCGCCACTAATTGGTACAAATATTATGTTGAAACTGTAGAATACAAAAATATACTATACTAAAAATATACCTACTAGATAGCTAGAATTGATGGATGGATTGTGTGAAAGATGAGAGGAAGGGGGTGACTGCTGAGACGATGGCAAAAGGTGAGCGTCCACTGGTCTCCACTGGCCGCAACGCACGCACGGCACGCAACGGATTTCGGTTTGCTTTGTATAAATTTGTAAAGCACTGCGTCCACTACCGGTACCGCCCGCATTTTCATTTCTTCATACAAACAAACGAAAATCCGTTGCGTGGCGTGCGTACGTTGCGACCGGCACGGACCAGTGGACGTTCACCTTAATTGTCTATGTGACAACCTTGGTAATTTCAACCTTGGTGAAGTTTTTATTTTTTGGGAATTGTTGTCAAAATTTGTAAAGTAATTTATGAGGTGGACGTAATACATCATGGATTATTTTCACTCATTAAAAAAATAGGAATCGAATAATAATAATACTATGCTAGGGCTTATTTTAATTTAATATAAATATTTGAATTGTTTTTTTTTCGCATGTATAATTTCAACATGAATGATGGAACCAATATTTTGTAACCATATCTTGATTTAAAAGAGTGTCCGTGGAGTTTTTTGCCAGTTCTTCTCGATAGGGATCTACTACGCTTTGGAATGGGTACCTAGCTTTATCTTTCTGACTGACTGACCCCTTGACAATTCAAAAGTGCTGTAATTGGTTTATTAACCGACTTCAAAAAGGAGGAGGTTCTCAATTCGTCGGAACCTTTCCCCGATTACTCGAAGATGGCTGGACCGATTTGGATTTTTTTTTTGTTTTATTCGAGAGGGACATCACAGTTGGTCCCATATAAAATTGATTAACTTTGCTTCGGTAGTTTTTGAGTTAGCTTCAATAATACGTATTTTTTCCCCACTTTTATATGGATGACGTTCTAGTTTGTTTTGCAGATAGTGGTATTAGAATTTGTGTGGGGTAGGTATACAACTAAAAAGTGAAAAATAAAAACTTTTTTCCAAAAAAATACAACCGACTTCCAAAAACAACACTACAAAGTGAAAAATAACTTTAATTTCGGAAGTCGGTGGCAAAAAACGAAAACACATTTAACTAGACACCGACTTCCGAAATTAAAGTTATTTTTCACTTTGTAGTGTTGTTTTTGGAAGTCGGTTGTATTTTTTGTAAAAAAGTTTTTATTTGAAATAAATGCTTTGAGTTGAGTTGAGTTGTATAGGTCGAAAAGGCGAATCACTCAGTGCACCAGTCACCATCTAACACAAATAAAAACACATATAAAATGTAGCGACGCGATAGTGTACTCGTAACTGCAACATAGTATTTTACTACACGATTTACGCAAGTAGGTTATTACTATTCAGAATTGTTTACAAGATTATTTTTATGTATATATTTATCGTTATAGTACATGTTGTAAGGTAAATGGTTTTAAGCGGATTCTCAGAGAATATGGAATGAGGAGCGGTTACTTGTATTCAATGAAGGAAATAGACTATGTATGTTTATGTCATAGAAATATGTCAAATAAAAAAAAAATAAAAAATGAATGAATGAATGAATGATGAATGAATGTGTGAAATATGTATGTGTGTGTGTCTGACATAATATACTCACATACATACCATTACACACATTTGATTTATTTTAAATTAATGTTAATTTATGTAGTTTTAGCATTATAAGCGTTTTGGTTTCTATATTAACACGTCTTGTTATGGAAGAGCGGACTCTCTTAATACAGGCACTATCTGCCTACCTAAAAGGAGGATCCAATCAAAAATGTTGTTTATAACTAAATTTGTTTTACCAAAAAACTATTTTTATTTATTTATTTATGTAGATTAGATAATTATCTGCCTAGCCTTTTCCCGATAATGTTGGGGTCGGCTTCCAGTCTAACCAGATACAGCTGTATACCAGTATTTTACATGGAGCGACTGCCTAGTAACGGCCTCGACTTACAAGTTACAGCTCATGTGTTCGAACCCAGGGTGGCGCATTACTTTATCTAATTTATTTCATCACCACTGCTCTCAAAACGGTGACATCGTGAGGAAACCAGCATGTCCTAGAACCTAAAATTCGAACACATGTGACATCTAGCAACCCGCACTGGGCCCGCGTGGTGGATAACGGCCGACTCCCTCTCGCAGAGAGGAGCCCTGTGTCCCAGCAATGGGAAAATTGTAGGCTGATTATGGATGTACTGCGTATCTGACCTCTACAACACAAATACAAATACAATACAAATACAAATAGTTTATTTTCTTTAACATGAAATGAAATGAAATTAAAAATGAAATTTCCGTAATGTACATTCACAAACAAAATTAAGCCAATGTTTACTTTTTATACAATTTTGAAAAACTAAAGTAAAATAAAGTAAATTAAAATTATTCCAAACAAAGAATTGTAGAAGACTAAATTTTTATATCAGCTTATTACGAAATAATTGTTATAGTTATATGAGTTGGGAATGTATGATATATATGTGTAGGGTGTGTGTGTGTGTGTGTGGGCTGTATGTGTGTGTGGTGTGTCACCACACACACACGTCTATGGGTAATACGATACGCCTTGGTAAGACTGGTTGTCAGACTTTCGGGCTTCTGATAACTCGTAACGACTATCAAAGATCTACAAATGACAGCCGGGACCAACGGCTTCACGTGCTTTCCGAGCCACGGAGGGTATCTAATTGGAGTCTTGGTATGTTAAGATGGTCACCCATCCACGGACCGACCGCGGGAAGCGTAGCTTAACCTGATCAGTTGACCCATGCTGCTCTTATTACTTAGCCACAAGCTCCACAACTATATGGATTAGATATTAATATAATATATGTTATCTACCAAGGTTTTGCCTATCGTAGTCTACTAGTGTTGAAAACAAAACAACTTTTCAGTACTTAACTGTATGTAAAATGTAGGTATATTATAATGTAATTTTAAGGCGCGGACTGACTACGATTTTAATCGTCACACAACTACATAATCTATTGTCACCATTAGCTGGCTTGAAATAACGTTGGAAATTGAAAATAAAAATTTGTGTTGCCGAGTTGTGACTAAACTACGAATGTGCATTTGTTTTCCGGGTTTTCTTTAGATTATTCAGAATATACACGATACATTAAATAATTAAAAAAAAATGCTAACTCTAATTGCATTTAAAAAAAAAGAATGTCGTTATCGCTGAAAATACAGAGATGTTCGACGCCAAAGTTTATTTTTGTGGAGGGACTTCCAATTTTTTTAGGAATATCAAACTTTTTTTACTATTATTAATATATATTTAACCGAATTTAAAATATTTCTTTAAACCTTTCTCTGTCCACTGTATTTTGCGTGGTAGTTTCATTGCGTTACGTCATACTCGACAATCCAAGAAACCAATTTTTGTGAATATTGAGCTAATACCGCGCCTTAATATCGCTAAAGAACTACTCTGTGTTATTAACATGGTATGTCTAAACAATAATTATTTTTTTTATGTCTGTAGAAAAAGCCGTCATAATACAAACGGTTTCAGACGTTTTCTGTACACTGAGACTCGATTTTAACCGTAAAATCGATTTTAACAAAACTAGAAAGGAAGAAAGAAACCCTGTCTCAAACGATTACCAAGCTACAACAAGCGATGGCCGCTACAAAACGAAAGTACCCACCAAAGTACAGCAGACTAAGCCAACGTTCGCACAGACGTAAAAATATCGCGGCGGGATTTTATCGCGCACTGGATTTTCAACTCTCGGTATTGGGCCGAGCTTCGAGAATACAATCTAACAACACCAGAGTGCATCCCAGTGCGACGAAAAAACACACTGTTGGATTTTCAACTCTCGGCTCTAAGCAGAGCGTTGAAAATCCAGTGCGCGAAAAAAAAACTGCCGCGATATTTTTACGTCCGTGTGAACGTTGGCTAACTCCGAGAAACTTACGCAGTCGCAGGGAGAGATTGCGAGGTTACAGGCGGCTATGGAAACCTTGAAACCCATGTAGGAAAACCAAAACGTAACCTAGAGTATTATACACAGTACTGATTATTATTCTGCGGCTGTTTAAAGTTATCACAAAGTGACAAAAGGATGACTTTGAAGTTTACTAACCCGATTTTGTTACCATACTTAAAAAAAAAAATTGAGGTCATAGATACTTCGTTGATTTAAATTAGGAACCATAAATTCATGCTTTGCTCTTCCTATTATTTCCTATTAGTTCCAGTACATCAAAATGTTTTTTTATTACCCTTGGAAGCCTACAATGGCGGCAGAATTCGGTTAACAATGGCTAACTAGAGTTAGGCGTTTGCGATTATTAGGGTTCCGTTCCGTATTGCTAAGGCTACTGTCCGTCTGACAGGGCCTGTATCTTTGTATCTGAACCGTAATAGGTTCAATGTCCGCTATAACAACCAGCATCTTCCTGCCCTTATCTCATATTACTTGAGGTCGGCGCAACACGTTTTCTTCTTCCATTCTCGCCTGTCAAACGTCACGCTATCATTCACTCCCTTCTCTTTCTTATCATTCCTCACACAATCCATCCATCAACATGTATATTCATCACTCTTTTAGTCACATGCGTTTCGTCTCTCCTCATTACATGCCCATCTCCGCTATAACTGTTAGGGTTAAAGGGGAAAGCCAAAGGAATGACCGTTCTAAGGATTTCAATAGTGTGTTTATTATCCTTTACTTTATATATTGGAAGGTGTGATTTACTAATATGACGTGAGACGTGTGGTCTCATGCAAGGCTTATAGAAGAGTACAGACGCTATGAGAAAGTCAGGATTTCAGTCAAGTGCTGAGGGCGGGCTCGGATATAAAAACTTATATTTATGAGTTACAAACAGAAAGACTAATAGTGTTGAAGTAGGGTCGTTTGTTTTTGCTAGACTCCAACAATAACAACCAATAATTAAAAATAAAATAAAGTTAAAAAACAAAGAGGTTCCTATTCCCATACAAAAAAAAACGTGTTTAAAACAAATTAAGTATTTTAAAAAATTTTGTGTTCGATATTGTACTGTACGGAACCCTTCGTGTGCGAGTTTGTCTCGCATTGACCACTTTTTGTGCTTATCACGCACGCACTTTTTAAGTCAAGGATAATGGTCTGTGATTCACTCCATGTTGTTAGGCGGTTTGCGAGAATGGGCGAAAAATGTTTTTAATTTTATTTTATAAACCGTTTTATTTTTATTTTTCAACTAGCTGCGCCTCGCGGTGTTACCCGCGGTTTATGAGATACACTAAGGCCTCTGCCTCGAATTTTGCGGGCAGCGGGGCGGCAGCGGCGGCGGAGCGGGAGCGGCAGGATTTTATGCGTAAAAACAAATGGACCGGACCTCCAAAACAGCGGCGCGGTAGCGGGGCGGGACAATGCGAGACGCGCCGCCGCCGCCGCCGCCCCGCTGCCCGCGAAATTCGAGGCAGAGGCCTTAAACGTGTATTATTTAATCGGTGAGAAAAGTATTCACAAAAAAAATTGCTCATCCCACGGGAACGCTACATTTTTTCAGGATGTAAAGTATTAGTAGTAGTGTGCTATTTATATACAGGGTTTCTGCTACTTCCACACAAAATATCATCAAAATCGGTCGAGCCGTTTGAGTTTGAAAGAGGTACAAATATATTTGAATTCCTTGCTCATCTTACGGGAATACTACATTTTTTTAAGGATATAAAGTGGCCTATGTAATAATCCAGAGTGTCAGCTACTCCCACACCAAATTTCATCAAAATCGGTTGAGCCGTTTGAGTTTGAAAAAGTAGCAAATATATTTGAATTCCTTGCTCCTTGCTATATTTGAATCCCACGGGAGCACTACATTTTTTCGGGATAAAAAGTAGCCTATGTGTTAATCTAGGGTATAAGCTGTCTACATACCGAATTCCATTTAAATCGGTCCAGCCGTTTGAGCGTGAAGAAGTAACAAACATACACACACACACACACACACACACACTCACAAACTTTCGCCTTTATAATATTAGTGTGATAGTGTGATTTCAAGGATCTTGAAAATCTTTTTTAATTTTTTGAATTCATACAGGATTCAATCGTGAATATGTTGCTTAGAAATTCCTTGACTAATTGTTTATCTTTTAATAAGAATTTTGTGCATGCTTATAGAAGGTCTCGGAAAGATTAATACACATTGATGCGCAAATGGAACGTCTGTCTGCCAAGTGCAATTGAAGCGATTGAAAATATTACCAGAATAGAAATTAATGGCAATTGATCAATTGCAATTGATCGTTTCGGGAACCCCTAAGTGACGTATTTACATAGTATTGAAGATTCGTGATTTCCTATTTGTTACTATACTCGTTAGGGTCCCCAAAACGATTAATTGCAATTGTCAATTTTTACGTGATTGATACACATTGATGCGAAAATTGATCGACTACCAAATGCAATAAAATTTAAGTGATTTACTTTACTACTACAACAGAAATTGATGGCAACTGTTCAATTGCAATTGATCGTGTCATACCTATATATCTTTAAAGGTAGTTTTGACCAGTTAAGAGTTTTGACTACAACAGATCTAATAATTCATGTATTATGAGAATATCTTCTATCTATTACCAGGTCAGGCGCACTCTGCATTTTAGTTATGAAGCTACAAGTACGCAGCGGGCTCGACTTGTCGGGCTAATTCAGTGCGGGCTGCCGCGCACCGGCTGGCTCGCACGTTAATTCGATACTCACTCATGCGCCGCGTCGTAAAAGAAGACAACCCTAACGAGTAAGAAGAGTTACGCGATAGAAAGAGAGGCAACTTCTAGGTGAATATAAATGTTAACGCTGTGCGACCTGAATTGCACTTTACTGTGCTGTAGCAAGAGTCGCTATCAGAGTGAATCTTCTGTACTTCTACTATTATGTATTCTGTGTTAATACCCAAAATCTATGAAGTAACGCCTTTTTCATGAATTAAAAGTTGTTCTCATATATTTCTACCACTTGTTTATTTTTTTTTCTGGGGATCATAAAACAAAGTACCATCCCATATTTCACCACAAAACTCTATACGTACTCAATTTTAAAACAGAAAGTAAACAACAGATACATTTTACCACAACTGCACACTAGGTACGCACGGCTGCAGATCAAGCTATACACTTCCAGTATAAGCTGATCTCGCATTGTATAGGATTTCTTTACAATGAGAGGTCAGTGTAAACTGGAAAATTATAGCTTGATGTGAAGCCGTGTGTACAGTACTCACGACTCAATGTTATATTACGATCTAGACACGAAGTCTATACTTTGCTACTCCGAGCAGTTAAACTGATAAGTGGTTAGTAGGACCTTAAGTGTACCGTCAACAAAAAAAATACAACCGACTTCCAAAAACAACACTACAAAGTGAAAAATAACTTTAATTTCGGAAGTCGGTGTCTAGTTAAATGTATTTTCGTTTTTTGCCACCGACTTCCGAAATTAAAGTTATTTTTCACTTTGTAGTGTTGTTTTTGGAAGTCGGTTGTATTTTTTTGTAAAAAAGTTTTTATTTTTCACTTTTTAGTTGTGTACCTACCCCACACAAATTCTAATACCTGCAAAACAAACTAGAACATCATCCATATAAAAGTAGGGCAAAAATACGAATTATTGAAGCTAACTCAAAAACTACCAAAGCAAAGTTAATCAATTTTATATGGGACCAACTGTGATGTATACCCTCTCGAATAAAACAAAAAAAAAATCAAATCGATCCAGCCATCTTCGAGTAATAGGGGAACATACATAAAAAAAAAAAAAAAAAAGGTTCCGACGAATTGAGAACCTCCTCCTTTTTGAAGTCGGTTAAAAAGAACTGCCTCGTTGGTCTAGTGGTCGCAAACTTGACTGAGCGTGAGGTCGGGAAAAGTATTATTGGGTTTTAGGAATTTCCCCACTAGGTAGTAGTGAGGACTCTGGATTTGTGCCCGGTTGATGGCAATAGGCTCGCCCCCTAATACATGGGACTTAGACATAAGTGGCGAAATGTGGGTGTACTATTAGATACATCGCTGCTTGACCCTTCGGAGAATACAGACGTGGAACAAAATATATTGGCCATATTAAGCATGGTATCCACTATGTTCGACAAATGCTCCGCCCATGTGCTTCGTGGTTGCATAAAACGTGCGCAAAATGTAAACTCGTAACCAACACCAACACACACCACAGAGCCCCACAGAGGTCAGCACCTACCTCAATCTGTCAAATTTATTTGATAGACTTTCAACTTTACCACGTAGGAATAAGGTTCATATTGAATTGGGAAAATTTGACAGATTGGGGTAGCTTGATGTGCTGGCTTCTGTACATCAGGTGATGGTGGTGAACATGCAGTCGAGTGACCGACATTGTTTGTCAAATTATTTAAGCACTAGTAATATGTTTATTTCACCAACCCTGTTTATACATACTATCAATCTGTCTAGCCTATTTCCAACTCTATTGGGGTCAGCTTCCAGTCTAACCGGATGCAGCTGAATGCTAGTATTTTACATGAAGCGACTGCCTATCTGACCTACAAAACCCAGTTACTGGGTAACACGATACCCTTTGGTAAGACTGGGGTTCAGGCTTTCGGGCTTCTGACGACCCTTAACGACTGGCAAAGATGCAAGAATCGGCTGTCAGCCGGGACCAACGGCGTAACGTGCTTTCCGAGTCACGAAGAGGTCTCGCTACGTCCCATCCACGACCAACCGCGGCAAGCCACCTTGTTTATTATTTGCATGAATACCAAATTATTCTGCTGACTGTACCCGCTACTCATGACGTAATGTGGGAAGCTAGGAGTTGCAAGAAATAAGGTTTATTGGCGGAATTAATGATGAGAAAATCGTTTCTGGGATTTGTAGACAAGCGTTAATGAATTTTTGAAAGGTTTCGTTCAGAACTTCTCTAGGAACTTCAAACTTAGACATGACGATGCTAAGGGCTTTCACGATGTCCGAATAGCCACTACGCACCGAATAAATTCAAAAATGGAACAGAAATTGTATGAAATTATCTGCCAAGTAAGTTAATAGGAACTTAACCGTAGGTGTTGAAACAGGCCCTTAATAGTCAATGCTGCAAGTTGTTCAAGTTGTTAACCGACTTCAAAAAGCATTTTTTTTGTTTTATTCGAGAGGGTATACATCACAGT
This sequence comes from Cosmia pyralina, assembly GCA_946251885.1. Lineage (NCBI taxonomy): Eukaryota > Metazoa > Arthropoda > Insecta > Lepidoptera > Noctuidae > Cosmia > Cosmia pyralina. The sequence continues at coordinate 12,815,125 of OX276342.1, read as the reverse complement.
TGGTCCCATATAAAATTGAATAACTTTGATTTTGTAGTGTTTGAGTTAGCTTCAATAATACGTATTTATTCCCCACTTTTATATGGATGATGTTCTAGTTTGTTTTGCAGGTAGTGGTATTAGAATTTGTGTGGAGTTGGTACCACAACTAAAAAGTGAAAAATAAAAACTTTTTTACAAAAAAAATACAACCGACTTCCAAAAACAACACTACAAAGTGAAAAATAACTTTAATTTCGGAAGTCGGTGGCAAAAACGAAAATACATTTAACTAGACACCGACTTCCGAAATTAAAGTTATTTTTCACTTTGTAGTGTTGTTTTTGGAAGTCGGTTGTATTTTTTTGTGAAAAAAGTTTTATTTTATTACCATGTTTTTCAGTAAGTACACACTTCAGTAAAGGTTCGATGACCTAAAAACTTGTACATGACTTATTAATAAGAAAAAGTAAAAAAAAGGATTCATTAGTTTGTAAAGAGCAAAAAAATACTAATTACATACCCTCTCTAGAAGCTCTTTGATTGTGGCAATAATTCTCATCATCATCATCTGCATAGCCTTTTCCCAACTGTGTTGGGGTCAGCTTCCAGTCTAACCGAATGCAGCTGAATAACAATATTTTACATGGAGCGACTGTATATCTGACCTCCACGACTCAGTTACTGGGTAATACGATACCCCTTGGTAAGACTGGTTGTTAGACTTTCGGGCTTCTGACGACCCGTTACGATTGTCAAAGATACATGAAAGACAGCCGGGATCGACGGCTTTTAACGTGCTTTCCGAGGCATAATTCTCAAGATCGTTTTACATTAAACGATATTATAGAATAGTCATTTGAAGGTGCAGCAGTACTTAAGTATGAATATTTGAGATGATGAAGAGTATCGTTTCCCATGTAGACCTCACAAGAGTTAGCAATCCTCCATGCCCCATTGGCGCCGTTACGAAACCCAATCAAACCGAAACATTTCGCTAATCAAACGCTCCTCCACCGAGTTATGCACCATCTCATATAAAAATCGATATGACACGCCAACATATCCAAAATAATGGTGATATATTTAACGATTCGTTCCTTTTAGGAACGCCGGGTGTTTCAACGGAACTGTATACAATATGGCTGACACGCAATCGGTTCAATGGAAGGAAATATTTTGGTATTTTAAAGGCATGGTTCCTGGTTTTTTGGTGGGTATGTTTCTCATGGGATTTATGAGTTATTTGATCGTGTTAATCAACTATGGAAAAAATTATCCCATCATAATTATGAGAACCTGAGAAAGTTTTCAGGGTGGTAAATTTGATGAATAAATTGGTGATAAACACATGGTCATAGGTAGAGGCTGGTAGAGGTAATTTAACAACACCTTCTTCATATCAAAAACTTTTCCTTATAAACGGGTATAAGGCGAAAGCGCCAGGGTAACCCGCGAAAAAAAATTTTCTTACGTTTTTTGCAATTTTTAAGTCAGTAGATATAGGTTGTATAATCGATTGTATAATCGTTAAAACGGAAAATAGTGGCCACTAAGCTCCGTTTGTAATAAAACTTAACAATATAAAAAGTACTATTTGTAATAATAACAACGTATAGTCTTGTGGAGCACAACTTATCCGGCTTATTTTCTGCTATATGGATATACTAACTGAAAGTGTTGTATTACTGATTCTAATGATTATAATTATGTAAATACTTAGTTGTTACGGTAGCGAATCATACGTTAATCAACTATACTGACATGCAAATTGCAAAAATCTAAGAATTTAGCGGGCTAGCCTGGCGCTATCACCATTAAAGGAGAGCCATCATTCCAAAGCTTACTTTAGATACAATATAAAGATGTGCAGTATCAATATACCCACTTCAGTTAATGGAACAAATGCAGAGATAAATTCTCTGCCAGGAAAAGTGCTTACAATTTCTTCACCGTGACTTATTTACCGAATATAGTAAAACCATAGCCAAGGGATTTTGTAATTTAAGTATGTATTTAGAAATTAAGACTAGCTTTAGATTGTGTTCTGCCGATAGAGTTCATTGTCATGCATTCCTTCGTAGGGTTTGTAGCTGTGATATTGGTGAAGTTTAGATTTAATAGTTACCATTAGTACTCATTGATGGATTTAAATTAATCAATGATTGTGAAGTTTTCCACATCAAGAGTGTCTCTGAGAATACCACAGTACCTACTGGAAGGGGAGACCAGGGATCAAATAAAGTGTATTGAACAAAAATCACTGCTCTTCTATTAGATGTATCAGAAGAAGCTTTTACCGTTTCCAGACCACTAGGGGGCAGGGAGATCTTTTGGAACTGTTTTTCTTTCATACATTAGCCAAGTTATCCACAGTGGAAACTTTACAAGTCCGTGATAACGCCTGTCGTACTTTATGGATCGGAATTCTGGACAGTGAAGAAGACGGATGAAAATGAGTGACAAGAATGGATAAATTAAGAAATGAGTATATAAGAGGAAGTTTGAAAGTGGCGCCAGTGACAGAAAAGTTGAAAGGAAATCGGAAGGAAAGGTTTGGCTTGGTATGGGCATGTAATGAGGAGAGACGAAACGCATGTGACTAAAAAGGGATGAATATACATTTTGATGGATGGAAAGGGAGAGGAAGGCCAAATAAAAGATGGATGGATTGTGTGAGGAATGATATGAAAGAGAAGGGAAGGGGGGGGGGGGAGGAGTGAATGATAGCGTGACGGTTGACAGGGGAGAATGGAAGAAGAAAACGTGTTGCGCCGACCCCAAGTAATATGGGATTAGGGCGGAAAGATGATTATGAGACAGTGGAAATTTAAAATATCGTAATAAGGGACATTTAAATCAAATGTTGCTTGAGTGTCCCCAATATCCGTTCAGCTGTACCCTTGCCAATCTAAACAACGCCTCTGATACCTCCATAAACGTGGCATCTCCTAGGCCCAAACAATATAATAACGATGTACCGTCGAAGAAAATAAAAGAAGATGACATAACAACATTTGACATTTAGTCGAAGTTTGCACGGACGTAAAAATATCGCGGCGATTTCATTTCGCGCACTGGATTTTCAACGCTCTGCTTAGCGCCGAGAGTTGAGAATCCAACAGTTTGTTTTTCGACGCGCTAGGATGCACTCTGTTGTTGTTAGGTTGGATTAGCAATGCTCGGCTCAACAACGAGAGTTGAAAATCCAGTGCGCGATAAAATCCCGCCGCGATAGTTTTACGTCCGTGCGAACGTCGGCTTTCACTTTCGATATTCATTAGTCCCAAAAACCTAGTACTCGTAGGTGAAAAATCACGCTCTAAAAAGTATGAAACAAGAAAATGTTCTCATCTGAAATTAGAAAAAGTCAGACAAATTAAAATCCGGTGTCACACGTAATTTGCACTAAACGATACAATAACGGCGAGTATAACATTTTGCTTGATACTCGTGCTACATTATATCTACTGTACATTCTGTTCCTATCATCCATTATTACTAGTACTAGGAACTTGTCGTGCAGTTGGTAATGACTTCCTCTAACCAAAGCGAACCCTGGAAATATGCCAGGAATCAAGTTAATATATATTATAAACTAAAACACGACTGCATGGTAGCCTTCCGCTACCTTAAAGTATGGCAGTACGAACGATAAACTTACGAAAATGTTGAGCACATTTAGGACTTTATCTCAGTAAACCTATATACTTGTTGTAATATTGTATTTACTTTATTACTTTTATTACTTTGTTTTTATACTTTATTTTTTAGGGTTCCGTGGTCAACAAGGAACCCTTATAGTTTCGCTATGTCCGTCCATCTGTATGTCTGTCCGTCCGTCCGCAGCTTAGCTCAGACTCTTAGTACTAGAAAGCTATAATTTGGCATTGATATACATATTCATTACGCCGACAAACTGATAAAATAAAATTTTTAGGGTACCTTCTGTACACGTAAAGTGGGGATATTTTTAGGGTTCCGTACCTCAAAAGGAAAAAAACGGAACCCTTATACGATCACTCGTGTGTCTGTCTGTCCGTCTGTCACAGCCAGTTTGCTCCGAATCTAATGGACCGGTTAAGTTGAAATTTGGTACACATATGAATTTCTGTAACCCAAACACGGACGGGTAAAATAAATAAATTAAATTTGAATATAGAGGTCACTTTTAGGGGGCAAATAAGAAAATTAAAAAAAAAAGTTTTGCAAACTACACCATGTGGCATATCAAAGGAAAGGGCTTACTATGAGGGTCTCAAATATATTTTTTTATAATTTTAAAATAAATTGTTTTAAAGTTATTTAAGAAAATAGACGAAAATTGACCATTCCCCCGCCTTATCTCCGAAACTACTGAGCCTAAAATTTTGAAAAAAATACAAAAAAATAGATCTTTGCCTGTAGATTACAGGAAAACCCATAAGAAGTATGTGGTCTTAAAATAACATGGTAAATATATCAATATTGTGAGTACAAACTTACATTTACAGTTGGAATGTATGGGAGAACATGTTTTTCAACTACAATGTTAAGTTTGTTCTTAAGATAAATTCATCCCAACTACGGAACCCTTCATTGTGCGTGGTCCGACACGCACTTGGCAGGTTTTTTTTTCCGTCTACCCTATGGTATGGGGTGTTGTTGGATGAGTCTTTCAAATATATTGTGGGTTTGTGAAAACAACTTTTCAATTTAGGGATCCGTTTCTGAAATATTAAGCTTTAAAGTGCTAATTTTTGTTAGAGTCAAGTGTCGAGCCAGCTAAACGTTTAGTATTGGATGGGTGAAAAAATTCACGTTAGTATAACGAAGTTAAAAGGAAAACTATCACAGCTAAGTAGGCGTTCCAAGTTTACAACCGACTTACATTTACAAATTGGAATGTATGAGAGAACATGTTTTTCAACTACAATGTTAAGTTTGTTCTTGGGATAAATTCATCCCAACTACGGAACCCTTCATTGTGCGTGGTCCGACACGCACTTGACCGGTTTTATTGACGTCACCATTTGCCTCCTATAATGTGATGTGACAAGGTTACCGAACATTAGATACCTAATTGTTATACGCTAAAACTAACTCTCTTTCATCTTTTTCTGAACAGCACAGTCTATTTTTCATAGCCCTTAATTTTAGAAGCCAAAGGCGCTGACGCTTAAACATAGCACTGCGTCACTGTCTCGTATGGTATCACAGCATTATGCTTAGCGATGGATGTTTCCCCTATATTGTTCTTTTTGTGTTTGCAAGCATTATTTTCTTTCTACGTCTGGTGCAAATAAGTAGAGGAATCTAAGTAGAGGAGCTCGTGGCTAAGTAAAAACAGCCGCACGGGTCGATCCATCAGGTTAATCTTTACATACCGAGACTCCTCCGTGCCTCGGAAAGCACGTTAAGCCGTTGATCCCGGCTGTCATTCGTGGATCTTTGACAGTCGTTACGGGTCGTCAGAAGCCCGAAAGTCTGACATCCAGTCTTACTAAGGGGTATCGTATTACCCAGTTACTGGGTTGTGGAGGTCAGATAGGCAGTCGCTCCATGTGAAATAATGGTATTCAGCTGCATCCGGTTAGACTGGAAGCCGACCCCAACATGGTTGGGAAAAGGCTAGGCAAATTGATTGTCTAGTGCAAATACACCTAATTTCTTTCTTAAATTGTGTCCAAAATATATTTAAAGGCATTACAAAGTGATTCGCTTGTTAGATTGAACCGGGCACTAAGTTAGGTCAGTAATCGCATAAAAACTCAGTCAGTATGCAATATGGCGACCCTACCTCTCGATGACGGCTCATTATGGCGGCCGGAAGTCGGGAGGGGGCGACCGGAAGTGACGTAGCGTGCGCGTGCGCTCAACCGCGCAGCCCCGCGCCCGCGCCACTTGCCAACATGATTATTTTTATCAATTTATCACTCTGTAACGGTTTTTAGGAGTTTTAATAACAGGTTCTGTTTTTATTAGATTTTTTGTTATGTAAGTGTTGTGTGTGAATGTTTAATTGAAGTTTTTTTTCCTGCTTGACCGCTCTTGAGCTTTGCATCAAATTAGTCCCTTTATTCCTTTAGTACATGTGTTATATTATTTACTAGCTTCCGCCCGTGGCTTCGCCGATAAAAAGTAGCCTATGCCCTTCCCCAGGGTTCAAAGTATCCCCCCCGTACTTAATTTCATCAAAATCAATTCAGCCGTTTAGTCGTAAAAGAGTAACAAATTAGCAATGTATCTGCAATGAGGTAAGTATAGTCAGCTGAAAGAGTACATTTTGATACAAGTGGAGAATTCTCGGCTCAAAAACAACCTCGCCTACGGCTCGGGTGTTAATTCCACCTCGAATGCAATAACAAATGTCCACGTGTATCATACGAAGGTTTTCATTACACTTTTGATGAAATAAAATAAAATAACGAAAAGTATTTTTGTTACTATAGGTCTTTACCTATGAAATTGCCGTTCTGCAGTACTGGCCATTTCAAATCAAAATAATTTTTGTTTGGCTAAGAATTCTAATTTCAAATTAATTTTATTTTAAAAACATGGATTTTTGGTTTGTTTATTGATCAGTGTTACATTTTCATCGCATTTCAATCTTTTTCGTCATCATGGATACGTTAAAAATTCGAGTAATTATGAGTACCGTCGTGGCAGCAACGCGGCACAAGCGGCACGCAACATCAACGACGTTTACGGAGCTAACACTACAAACCAACGCACCACTTGTTATTGGTTTGCTCGCTTCCGTTCTGGAAATTTCGACCTGAAAAATGAACCTCGCGGTCGTCCGAAGACTTTGGTCGACAATGACGAATTAAAGGCGATTGTGGAAGCTGATGATACACAATCTACGGCTGAATTAGCAGCAGCTTTCGACGTTAGCGTCAAAACAATATTGGTCCATTTGCGTCAAATTGGCAAGGTAAAAAAGCTTGACAAATGGGTGCCCCGCGAACTCAATGATCGCCAGCGCGAAGTACGCGTCGAGACGTGCCTTGCACTACTCAACAGACACACAAATGAAGGAATTTTGAACCGCATTGTTACCTGCGATGAAAAATGGATTCTGTTTGATAACCGCAAGCGCTCAGAAAGTTGGTTGGATCCTGGTTCAGCACCTAAACAATGCCCTAAACTAAAACTTACCTCTAGAAAAGTGATGGTCACTGTTTGGTGGTCTAGCGCCGGTGTGATTCATCACAGCTTCTTACCAAACGGGGTGAGCATTACTTCAGATGTGTACTGTGAAGAACTGAACACAATGATGGAGAAGCTGGCACATCTCCAACCAGCATTGGTCAATCGCTCGTCTCCGCTGCTCCTGCACGACAACGCGCGACCTCATACTGCACAGCAGACGGTCTCCAAGTTGCAAGAACTGGGGTTGGAAGCTCTCCGTCATCCGCCCTACTCACCAGACCTTGCGCCTACAGACTACTACTTTTTCCAGAATTTGGATAACTTCTTGGCGGGAAAAAAATTCAATACCCGAGAGGCAGTACAAAATGCCTTTGAAGAATTTGTTGCCTCCCGTCCAGCTGATTTCTTTAAGAAGGGCATCAATAAACTGCCACTGCGTTGGCAAAGATGCATTGATTGCATGGGTGATTACTTCGATTAATACAAATAAAAAATGCATGAAAAAAATTCGTTTAAATTTTTTCATACAAAACGGCAATTTCATAGGTAAAGACCTATTATTTTTTTAATTTTCTTATTTTTCCGCGCTTTGCTTTCGCCAGGTTGATGGAAAAGCAAAGGTAGGTATAATAAAGCCGATAAACAGCCTAATATGAAAAATAGAAAATTCAAATATTTTTGAGTTTAGAACACAAATAAATGTTAATTTGTTCATAAACGTTTTTTTATTGTAATAAGGTTTTTGATGATATTCTATTTATAAACATTATTTAAATATTCAAAAAATATTAACGCCGTAACGCATATCTCTTTGCCGAGATTAAAAAAAAACAACCACCTCCGAATATAGACGGTGCGAATAGAGGCATTGTACGAATTTGGACTAAGTATAGGTGTAAGTTATCTGTGGCAATTTTTATTCCCGCACACGTGTTGGAAAATGAAAAATCGCACGCGTGTGAAATACATAGCATTGTGAACCTAATTGTAGTGCGATATGAACCAGTTTTCGAGCATGTGTATTGAAAAAAAACTTGGAGAGATTGGGACCCCTGCTCAATGTTGAAATTGAAATGTTTAAGGTCAGAACTTTTAAGTATCTAACCAGTGAAACGAAAAATATGTTTTTTTTAAACACGTTCACGTTCACGTTCACGTTCGTATTAGGAATTCAGGAAGGATTTTTGGAATTTTCATGCACATACATTTATCTACTTACTTTATTTTTATTAGTTCCTAAAAAATTCTAGTGAAACCGCAGCCAAAAAATACAAAAACAAGATACCCAGCAATTCACCTTACACATTTTACTCTGACCAATTAAAACAATGCTATTATAAATCGTGTTATCGCTTCCATCAGAATAAGGCTCAGAGAGCTTTCTCTCGACCCAAAGCCTTCAGGGGTCTAATTGTGGACGGTCGAGATCCCGTAAATGCCTCAGGAGGCAGTCGCTCCATGTAAAATACTGGTATTCAGCTGCATCCGTTTAGACTGGAAGCCGACCCCAACATAATTGGGAAAGGGTTAGTCAGATGATGATGATTTGTAATGTTGTATGTAAGAAATATGTATGAAGCTATGAACTTGGTTAAAGTACCTATGTATCACGTGGCTCTCTGTAAGTTCAGCTAAAAAGTACAAAAAGCTTTCCGCTAATGTGATTTCGACAGACTTTACAGGTACTAAAAAAAAAACCATTTAGACGAACAAATCAATCTGCCCAGCCTTTTCCCAACTATATTGGATGCAGCTGAATACCAGTATTTTACATGAAGCGACTGCCTATCTGACCTCCACAACCCAGTAACTGCGAGTAATATGATACCCCTTGGTAAGACTGGTTGTCAGACTTTCGGGCTTCTGACGACCCGTAACGACTGTCCACGAGATCCACGAGTGACAGCCGGGACCAACGGCTTAACACGGCACGGAGGAGTCTCGGTGTGTAAAGATAGTCACCCATCCAAGGACCAACCCCGGCAAGCGTGGCTTAACCTGATGGATCAACCCGTGCAGCTGTTATTTTACACGAACCATTACCCCTTTATTTCACAGTTGGCTAAAACAATCCCGACATTAGAAAATCACATGTACCAAGTTTTCCAGCCCACGACCACCGACAATAGCAGATGTTGCAAACTATTCCATTCAAATAGGTTTTCACTTGAGCGGCTCAGCAATGATGGTTACGGTGTGTGACTATAACTATGGTCTTGTGGGGCAATCGTTTTGACTATGTAGTAATTTAAAACCATTATTTATTTATTTACTAGCTTTTTCCCGCGGCTTCGCCCGCGTGGATGCCGGAAATTATCCCACGAGAACCTACTACAAGGATAAAAAGTATCCTGTTTTAATCCAGGTTATAAACTATCTGTGTGCCAAATTTCATCCAAATCCGTTCAGCAGTTTTTGCGTGATTGAGTAACAAACATCTAAACATAAAAACTTTCACATTTATAATATTAATTAGGATATATACTTTATTGTAAACCATAAAATACATAATAAAAAAACATATAAAACACTACAAAATATACAATGGGCGGCCTTATCGCTTTCTGCGATCCTTCCAGGCAATCTTAGAATGGACAGTGAATTACCTGGACATGAAATGGGGCTGTCGTTGGTACAAATAATAAGTACATAAACAATGCTAAACTAAAATAGATACATACACATCCTAAATAATAAATACATACTAAATATTTAAGCAACGAAAAAATCAACACTATCGATTTTTACAGTTACGAGAAAAAGACTACTACTAATACTACTTTCTATTTTCATAGACAGTATTTTATCTGTTTGTATCTACAAGGTCAAATTAAATTAGCTAGCGAAACTTCGCAAACATTAGGTATGGGTATCGATATCTTGCAACCCTTCGGTTAATACAGTTTTAATGTAAAATATTAATAAAATAAAAACATTTATTTCATAAACAAGCGGTACAGTCTGTTACAAAGTAGGTTGACAACTTAGGATTAGTATACATCTGAGATAAGTAGGTAGCAATATACTCGTAAGTTTACGATCTGATGTCCTAGCTAGGTTACTTAGTAGCATGTATTAAGGACAATCAGCGCTCATTTCCCGAAAATAAGACAAAAGTATTGATTAGACTTTTACAGTATTATCAAAAATTGGAACAAATTAACAATAAAAAAAAAATAATAATAAAAATTAACAAAAATCCAATACAAGAATGTGTGGTGCGCGCGCGCGTTTGTGTGTTTGTGTGTGTGTGCGTGTAAGTGTGTCAGCGTGAGTGTGTGTGTGTGTAATTATGAGTTACTTCATTGATGTAAGAAGGGCTTCGGTATCATCATAATTTTTGGTAGAAAGAAGTTCAGTAATCCGCTTTTTGCATGTGAGCTTACAACATGTTTGCAGTGAAATTATTGCGTTTATTCTATTATATACAAATGGTCCTAGATAAAGAAAGAATCGTTTTGTAAAAGCAAAGTATGGATGAGGTACAGTACATACCCTGTTTCTCCTTCTGGGTATTGTCGGCCGACATGCAGTTGGAGTGTTTGTGTGCTGTTGTAAAATTGTGCTGAGTATGAACATCTGGCGAACGGTAAGGACCTCGCATTTCTGATTGAGGTCAAAGGTAGGATAAAGTATTGGTCGAAAAGTGGCTACCTTCAGGACTGCTCGCTGTGCTACCTCGAGAGGCTTTTTTTTTTTTTTTTTTTTTTTTTGTGGATGGGAAATCATCAAATGACTTCTCCCGCTCCGGGCAGAGCGGGAGGGCGTGTCAGACTTTTACTGACTAAAACCCACCCGTGTTCCCTCAGTTGCCCGTGCCAGAGCCACAGTATCTCTTTCGAACTACCCGCGACCCCGGCGGCACCTCGAGAGGCTTGAGAATTGATTTAGCAGCACCACCCCAACTTGTAATATAGTAAGAGATTACAGACTGGCACGTTGCAAAATATGCAGGCCGTACAACATGTACGTTGACAATGTGTCTAAGAGTTTTAAAAAAATAAATCAGTTTGCGGACACGGCCAGTCAGAAGAGTAGGTAATATGTGCTTTAAAGTTGAGGTGCTTGTCTAAAGTAATACCAAGGTATTTAATTGTATCAGTAGATGTAATTAGTGGACAGTTACAGTTTGGTGTATTTAATTGACAGGTGTGAGCTTGCAAGGTTACGGGAGTGGAAGGTTGTCGTCTTTAAAACTGAACCTACATTATGAAGTTCCTCACTCATTAACTCTAGGGTAAAGATTTTTCTGCCATTTGCTGCTAGTCTGTGTTTTGCCTCCAGGGTTCATTTGGGCACTTGGTGAATAGTATACTTACGCCAGGAGTTGCAAACACTGCGTTATCATGTTTCAGGTGACAGATCTCGTCGATAAACGTAAGTCCAGCGATGTGTGGCTTTGGATTTCATCTCAATGGATCTCTTGGACGCCAAGAATGTCGCAGTGAGTTTTGCGGTAGACTGATGTCTCACCTTGATAGGTGATTAATGCATTGAGTTTCAATGCAAACTAGAGCATATCCTGCGAACTAAATTTTTACGCAGTATGTTGTTGTTTGAGACAGCAAACGCCTCAGTCAATGAGATATAAACCTACGGAGATACTAAAATCTACTATAGGAATAATAGTTATACAAATATCTATCTTAACGACACACACATGTCATAAAACGTTTTTAACCGACTTCAAAAAGGAGGAGGTTCTCAATTCGTCGGAACCTTTTTTTTTTTTTTTTTATTTTTTTTTATGTATGTTCCCCGATTACTCGAAGATGGCTGAACCGATTTGGATTTTTTTTGTTTTATTCGAGAGGGTATACATCACAGTTGGTCCCATATAAAATTGATTAACTTTGTTTGGGTAGTTTTTGAGTTAGCTTCAATAATTCGTATTTTTGCCCCACTTTTATATAGATGATGTTCTAGTTTGTTTTGCAGATAGTGGTATTAGAATTTGTGTGGGGTAGGTACACAACTAAAAAGTGAAAAATAAAAACTTTTTTACAAAAAATACAACCGACTTCCAAAAACAACACTACAAAGTGAAAAATAACTTTAATTTCGGAAGTCGGTGGCAAAAAACGAAAATACATTTAACTAGACACCGACTTCCGAAATTAAAGTTATTTTTCACTTTGTAGTGTTGTTTTTGGAAGTCGGTTGTATTTTTTTGTAAAAAAGTTTTTTGTCTATTTTTAACTAATCAAGAGCTGCTTATGAAAAGAGAGACATCTACATTGAAATGTTTGTCAAGGACTAAATTTTGGCAACACTTTTGTGTGACGTCAAAATCATGTCTATGCGTGATCGGTTACCATGTTCAGTGCGCAGGTTTATGGTAGATGATTGATAGAGATGTGCTGTCAAACGGTTTTTTTCTCTCTTGCACTCGCAGTAACAACCCTATGAAGGGCGGCCATGCCAGATTTTTTGTAGGTATGCACGCTAATTTTATGGAAAATCCACAGGTTTATAAATCAGTGGTCTCAGTCTACACACAATACACACACACACTCCCACACTACACACACACACACACACACACACACACACACACACACACACACACATTTGAATACGCGTTCACCGCGGTTGTCACATGTCACATTTGACACCCGCGGGACACATCTTTAGTTTGTGACAACAAAATATTGCGCAAAAATTTTGTTCTCGGTGTCTGCTACAGTTTACATTGCACCTCTGTGGATCAGTGTCATCAACAATACTCATTCCGTCTCTTTATGAGAAGAGGCCGCTGCCCTACAGTGGGCTCACGACAGGCTGCAATTTTCTCCACCTGGACTTGTTATTTTTTTGCTGGTTCAAAGCAGACGTAAATTATTCATGCCCTGAATCTTTCAGGCTGACGATAATCAACCTGACGACATGACAGCACCTGTCACCTGCTACTTCTCAGAATATATCCCGTAATAACACACGATCGATGACATGACGCGGCGTGGAAGTCAGTTCCCGACATTTTTATGCTATCCTAATTATTAAGCTTCTGACTAAGAGCATATTTTTTATTCGTTTTTAATATTTACGAGTCATTCTATGCACAAGTAGCAACATCCATTTATACCAAAATGGCAGTAAACAATGTTATTGGTTTCAAAGCAGTGCAGTTAATATTGGAATATTGCTGTTTTTGCTGCAAACCTAGAATTTCAACGGTTATTTTATATGAGATTTTGCTGTTTTTGTTACAAACTTAATAAGTCAGACAATGAAGCTGATTTGAAATTGACAGACTGCTTTTTTTAATGCATTTTGCTGCTTTTGCTTATTAACTCTATAAACTTTAAGTTTGAGTACGTTAGACCATCGATACTAAATAACTTTTACTACGGGACCAACTTTGAGGAGCTCGTGGCTATGTAATAACAGCCGATCAACCAGGTTAAGCTACGCTTGCCGCGGTTGGTCTTGTAGATGGTTGATCATCTTTACATACCGAGACCTCTCCGTGCCTTGGAAAGCACAATATGCCATTGGTCTCGGCTGTCATACTTGGATCTTCGTTACGGGTCGTCAGAAGCCCGAAAGTCTGACAACCAGTCTTACCAAGGGGTATCGTATCACCCAGTTACTGGGTTGTGGAGGTCAGATAGGCATTTGCTCCATGTAAAATACTGGTATTCACCTGCATCCGGTTAGACTAGAAGCCGACCCCAACCCAGTTGGAAAAAAGTTAGGCAGATTAATTGAAAAAGAAAATCTTTCAACTATTGAAAATGGGTCTCCTAATTATAATGATGACCTTTAAAGAACTATGATTGTCATGCAAAATGTCATATTCACGATCAATACCTGTTAGCACTAATGGGCTCAACTTTCTTATGACTTATGACGTCACTTTCTATACATGAACTGTGGTCTTATTCCGCAAAGTTCACTTTAAGGGACTAACTACATTTATTCAGCTCAATTCAGCTATTGTCCATATAAAACACCAGTTATGCACGACGAACGGATGCGCACGCATTTCTTTAAAACCTCACTCAAATGAGCGCACACAATTCGAAAGCGAACTCATTTGTTTTTAAAGTAAATCATTGCGGATTCAAACCTCGACACTGTTCGAATTTCGAAGTGATAATATATTATAACGACTGTTTACGCTGAATAGTTAGGCAGAGGTGTCTACAATGTGTAACTGAACTAGTACAGAAGAATCGAATCAGTCAGTTCTAGTTCAGAATCGTTTACTGAATCGATTTCTGTCATTTTTAACCTCCTTCAAAAAACGGAGGTTTCTCAATTCGACCGATATATTTTTTTATGTGTGTTCGCGGATAACTTCGTCAATTATGAACCGATTTTGATGATTCTTTTTTTGTTAGAAAGGAGATATCCCAAGGGTGGTATCATGACAAGGAAACTAGGACCTGATGATGGCATCTTGGAGAAATCGAGGGGAACCTTCAAATTTTTTAGCCACACCTATAGCGGTTTGGGTATTTTTTATAGTAACTCTTGCATTTGGTCCCGGAAAGCACCATTTGATGAAGTGGAACTGATGAGGAAGACCACAGATGACCATCGGAACTACTCAATAATACGTATTTCACGGGTTGCGATTCGATTATTGCTAAGCAATTTATGCTCGTCACAATACATATTATGTTGAAGTGGAGCAGATGGTGACTTCACCATCAGTTCTACTCCTGGTTCCTTACTGGGAGAACTCCTCAACAATTAACGTCCTTGAATCGGGAAAAGCAATATTTTGTAAAAGATGATGAGCAGTTGACATAAGGCTATTGTAAATGAGATAAATTACAGACTGACTCACTAAAAGGGAAAAATAAAAAACTTTTTTACAAAAAAAAAAAACAACCGACTTCCAAAAAAATACTACAAAGTGAAAAATAACTTAATAATTAAAGTTATTTTTAACTTTGTAGTATTTTTTCGGAAGTCGGTTGTTTTTGTTTTGTAAAAAAGTTTTTTAATGTAGGTAATTTTTATCCCCAAAAAACAAAATTTAAAACTACGTGAATTATAGTCACACTTCAGTCAAAACAAACCAAAATTGGACGAAGTATCTACTACGCTAGATCCTTACACGTGTGCGACTGTGTGTGTGCGACTGTGTGTGTGCGTAGATTTGTAATTTGACCACAATTTTCTCCGTCAATATAACTGATTAATATAATAAATAAACAATGTTTTATTACATAATAGTAATGGTAAAAAATAAATATAAGTATTATGATTATAACATGATATTCTAATTGGGGTATTTTGAACGTTAATTCCGAGAAAAGTTGTATAATACACCTATATTTCGCCTATAGTCATGTTCAAGTTCCATGTAACAGGAGCGAGGGTAAAACCAACAATAAATCCAGACTCCGGAGACCCAATAACACTTTGCTTGACCTGGGAATCGAACCCAGGCCATCAAGATAATTCTAAGAAGTGATAATGACACTACTCTCCAGTAGTGTCATAGATTTATAAAGGCGGATGTTTGGATGAGTCCCTTGCATCTCCCCAAGGATATATAGGCATCGCCTTAAAATACCCTAAACACACAAAGGTCAGTGCATGTATGACGTAATTTTATGGTGGCACGGGGCTTTAGGGCTCGCCCTAAAGTGGGTCACGAACTATATAAATATGTAGGCTGTTTACGCCTCATTTCATTTGTAGTTGAATAGACGGATGACGACTGAGAATGTCCTGGGAAAGTTTCGAAGTCGGGAAAAATTGCTGAAATCTATCATTTTGATCTGGAAAATTAGTAAACGTAGAAGACCCATGGTATAATAATATTTATGAGTTGCTGTGCGCCGATAAACATTTTCTTTTTTGATTTGGACAAAAGGGAAACGTAGAAAGGTCGATGCGGCAGGGTGGCCCGCAAAATACAAATTTTCTTTTCTTTTCTGCGCTAGGCGAGCTGAGCATGAGCCGAACACAATTCGTCTAGTGTGGACCGACTTACAAGCCTCGAACGAGCGCGCTGCGAGCATTTGGTTCGTGATCGACTGTACTCCGCCAGCTGTCGGTTTTTTGACGAACACAAAGGGATTTGCATCGCGCTCGAGAACAGCGATCGTTGTAGGTTCGTTGTAAGTCCACACTTGACGCCGGAACGACGACGCCCAGAACTTTTCTGCTCGTGCTCGGTTCACGCTCGGCTCGCCTAGCGTAGATGCAGCTTTACGTTTTTTTTGCCATTTTCAAGTCAGCATTAGGTTGTATGTTGATCAAAATATGATTCGCGACCGTAACAAATAAGTATTTACAGAATTATAATCATTAAAATCATCAATAAGGTAATCCTATTGAATGACTATTTCATGAAGTCTTGACATTTCAGGATTGTACTAACTTAAGGAGTTGTATTACTGATTCTAATGATTATAATTCTGTAAATACATATTTGTTACGGTCCCGAATCATACTTTAATCAACATACAACCTAATACTGATTTGCAAATTGCAAAAACCGTAAGAAAATTTAAATTTCGCGGGCTACCCTGGCGCTTCCCCAAATTATTCAACTTGTAGGGATAACCTAGACAAGTTTGGCGCGAATGGCATCAAAGGATTTTTTTTTTTTGGATTGAGGAAGGAGGAGGAGGAAAGGGTTTTTTTTTTAATTTTGTTGATTAATTCATGATATCTGTTCATTCCAAAACTAGTTGAAATATCGCGTGAGTAAAACCGTTAACTTTTCTGTATGTGTCTCACGAAAGTTATTAAAATAAAATGATTTTGTAATTTCCTAAACCCATATCCACGTAAATTGAAACATGACGACAGCATTACATCTTTTGAAATGACAAACAAAAACCGGCTTCAAAAAACATCCGTAGGTAAGTACAGGATGACGGATGAGGCCACGAAACGTAGCGGAAGCGCGTAATTGTCGCGTTCTCGTGGCCACGTTGCGGTGAGGCCATAATGCTCGTCTGCCAATCATTACGGGCATTGAGCGTAGCGATGAGAGCGTATCTGGTAGATACAGAAAAGTGCTTTTTGATATTACGTAAATCATTACCGTGTTGGATTATTTTTGTCTCTGCTTCGTTGTTCATAGTGGTCACAAACAAGCGTTACAGCTCAGCTTGAGGTCCTTTTTTTTTTTTTTTTTTTGTGGATGGGAAATCATCAAATGACTTCTCTCGCTCTGGGCAGAGCGGGAGGGCGTGTCAGACTTTTACTGACTAAAACCCACCTGTATTCCTTCAGTTGCCCGTGTCAGGGCCACGGTATCTCTTTCGAACTACCCGCGACCCCGGCGGCATCGCATCGGCCCAAATGACCCCGTCACTGCTGACATCTCTTTGAGGCGCGCGTGGAACACAACGCGCCGTCGACCCGGGCCTGGTCCTTACCGGACGGCGAGCTGCCCATTACTCGTCGTCCGCAAGCCCGCGCCTACGGTGGCCGGGAATCGGCGATAGATTCCCGCCGCCCAGGGCATCTCCTACGGCGGCTAGGGACGCGAGGGCGCGGCTGTTGCCTCTCCCTCACGCGCTCCGCTTCCTCCTTCGGGAGTATTACAGCTTCGCAGAAAGAGGTGACGGCCTCCCATGCACTCTCGCTCCCCACCATGGCCTGGACCAGGTTTGGACGCGAGAGATCGCCGCCGCCGATCGCCTCCGTGAGAACACGGCGGTGCTCCGCCCAAGCCGGGCAGACCTCCACTGTATGCTCCACCGTGTCCTCCGGGCGATCCACACAATGGTGACACCCGGGCGTTCCCTCCCGCCTTAGGTCCTGGGTTCGATTTCCAGGTAGGGCAAAGTGACATTGGATTTTTTCATCAGGAATTTCTCCGTAGCAGCCCGGAGTCTTGATTTGTGCCCAGAGTTGTCATGGTATGGGCATGTGATGCGGAGGAATGAGGAAAATGTCATCAGGGAAGTTTTGAGTATGAATGTGAAGTAGGGGAAGACCAAAGAAACGATGGATGGACTGTGTGAAAGATGATATGGCTACAAAAGGAGTGACTACCGAGATAACGACTAGGTAATACATTTTGTATGGAAGAAGAAGACATGTTGCGCCGACTCCAAATACATTGGGATAAAGGCAGGAGATTGATGATGATGAGATGGCAATATGCTCCCTATTAAACATAACTCCTCCTGCGGAGCCCGAAGTGGGCCTGCGTGCCGCAAAGCCGAATACACCGGTGTACATCTCCCGCCTGCACTACACCACTAAGGCGGAGGACATCGTGGAGTACGTGCGCCAGAAGACTAGGTACACGCCGAGGGTGCAGTTACTGGAGTCGCGCCGCAACGTCAACTTCAAGGCGTTCGTGGTGCGTGTACCGAACTGTCACCAGCCCCTCGGCATGGAAGAAGACTTGACCGCAGGACGTGGTGTTCCGTCGCTTCCGCGGACAAGTTCCACAGGGTCAAAGTCAAGCTAGTGCAAAGAGGAGTTTTACTAACATAGTCTTTTTTATTATCACAAGTTTTGTTTCTTATTCAAATATGTATGTTTAGGTTAAGGTCCTGGTCTGGGTATCTATGGGCCTGTGTCGCCTGAAATAAATGGTTTATTTATTTATTTATAACTGGCGAAATGTGATTGTATAGGTACACTTCTGCCCAACCCTTTGGGAAATACAGGGGATATGTTATGTGTTATTATTATTTTCAATTCAGTAAGATGGCATGGTAGGAAAACAAGAGTCTGTAAAAAAAACTCTTACTTTGTTAGTTTCACGACCTAATGCTTGAGATCTGTATACATTGGATGTGACTTTTTGCTAACCATGCGATTTTTTTTTTTTTGTTTAAATACTTCCTTTATATTTCCAATACACGTAGAACTGGCAGGTGACTCATTCTGCCAAAAAGTCTTTGTGTTTTCTTCATTTACCAAGCAACATAATTATTTGCCCGCTTAACTTCATCGGTTCGACGATGCTATTTCCTAGAAAAATGGTTGTCATGAAAATTGTGACAGCTGGGTTTGACTTTGCGGTGTCAAAAAACTTACTTTCAGTGACGGGCACCGCTCTTCAAGAAATAACAGTAGCTTTACTCGTAAAACGTTAAGTACAAACTCACCTTCGTATTTATTGCATTAGTTCTGTGTATGAATTTAATTTTAATCCTTTCTTGGTTTCCCACCATCCAATTAACTGTAAATCTCAGTCAGTTCCGTTCAAACTTTAACAACAAAAAGTGTAAGCTTTAAAACATAAATTGTGCATCCTTTATCACCGACTGACTTCCAACTTCCTGCATTGCATAACAACTGTTGAAAAAATAAAATAAAAACATAGTGTACCTATACAAAAACCTAAAATTGATTCTTTGAAACCTTAAGAATTAAATCACGGAAGTGACAGATGGTAAGCGCTGTTCTCATGGCCACACACCGTGGTAGGGCCATAATGCGCTGCAATTTTCCTGTGTAGCGAGCGTGATAGTTCTATCACTGCATTCATGATTATTTTATGTATTTTTTATATTTCGTCTCATTGCGTGGCGTCACTATCTGTCTCTCTCACTCATGGCAAACAAAACATGCCCACTATCCATCTCTCTCATCATTTTGCCGTAAAATTAAGAACCCACCAAGAGCTTGTGCGAATAAAAAACATTTTAACTGAGTATAATGGGTTAGCAAAAATCGGGTTACTGTTATTGGTTTTTATTTTTTTACTCGTTTTTTTAGTATGAAACTAACAAGTATTGTACCATTTTACAATCCTGATTAAATGCGCCAACTTTTAATGTCGCTTGCCATGGCACTCTAGTACATTTTTTTTACAGGAGGGCCGTTCAAAGTCGACCAATTTTGAAAATTTTAAATTCATAGTTTAACAGTCTTAATCTTCTAGGAAACTTGGGGCAATTGTGTCATTATTTTTGACTGTGATTCTTAGAAATATTATTTAGGGTTACGGTTCCAAAGTTTAAATGAACAAAAATAATAAAAATTAACCACAGTAACCGAAAAATGGTTACAGATTGACCAAAGTTTTAGGTTTTTCTTAAATGCCCATAATATTCAAAATGCATGGGATAGATTATTTTTCTGATTTTTCTCATGATGCTTACAATCAATCCTGTCGCCCCGTTTCGGCTTGACGTTGAGTTCTGGGACACCCTTCCCCCCCCCCCTTCCCCCCTCCCCCCCCCCCTTTGACATTTAATTTTTTATTGATTTTTTTTTGACATTTAATTTTGAATTGATTTCTTTATTTAATTTTGATACTTTAATATTGCTATAATAATTTCACAACAGTGACTGTCAATTTTTATCCTGTACCTATTTTCATTATTTGCATACCCATGTGATGGTTAAACATGGAGAACTTTTTTATTCATTTAAAAACAAAACATCAATGTATATTTTTACCCATGTTTGCAAATTAATAAAATGATGATGATGATGATGATGACCCTGTATAACATCCACCTTGTTTACCCGAAAGGTTGGGTAGAGGTGTACCTAATAGTACACCAGATTTCGCCAGTCATGTTTAAGTCCTATGTAATAGGGGGCGAGCCTATTGCCATCAACCGGACACAAATTCAGACTCCGGGCTGCTACTGAAAAATTCCTGTTAAACCTAAAAAAAAAAACCTAATAACAATTTGTTGGACCTGGGAATCGAACTCGGGCGAAATGCAACCACTATACCAGCGAGGCAGTATTTATCTTGAAAATAAAAAGATTGTGGTGATGTAACTTCCATTGTGTGTAATATGAGTCTCCTGCCTCACTTTTTTCTATGTATTCGTGTGGGGTGTAATTAGTACCTGACCTATTGCTTTTTTCCCTTGCAACTATGATTATTAATTATTGATGGTGATAGGAGTGGGTTCAAATCTTAAACATTAACCACAAGCTTATGGGACTAATCAAACTTATTTAGCCAAATATATATTTGAAGTGTTTCGTGGTAGATTAAATAACCCTAATATATTAGACTCGTTGAGGCTGCTTGTTCCAAACACCAGGTTGCGGCAGGCGCCGAGGGCACGGCTTTTTGACGTCCCGGTGGCTCGCACTACCGTAGGCAAATTCGCACCGGTTGCAAGAGCCATACGGTTAATAAACAGCGTCTCACAAAGGATTGATATCTTTAACTGTACATTGGCGGAATTCGTGAGGGTGACTCTCGATTTATTAAGTAATAAGTGATAATCTGTAATCACATTATCGCATTGGGTGTGGACCTGTTAAGATAATGTAAGATTGGATAAATAAATAAAAATAAATAAAAATAAATAAATAAATAAAAATAAATAAATAAATAAAATAGCTCAATACAGATTTTGTCCTTAGAAAACACCAGCTTTATATGGAGATGCGTTCAGTTAATCCAGCTTAGCCATGCAAAACTGATATTTTCTATGGACAAAAGCTGAATTGAGCTGAATAAATGTCCCTAGGGTTATGTGTATCAGACCATTTGTGATCCTACGACTATTCCTATCATGAAAATAAGAAATTCTATTTAGTCCGTCAGTCAGATAATAAAAAAATATTAGACACGTATTTTTTGCTTTATCATATTAATAAAAAAATACATAGATAACACGCATTAAAGTTGGGGAGTGGGGGCTCGCTACCTATAAAATCTAGCTAGGCGTGACGTCATGCCATATTTTACTCAATCTATCGCCGTAATCTTTTGATTACGTAAAAAAAGAAAAAATACGTGTCAAATATTTTTTTAAATCTAGATGACGTAAAAAAAATTTAGTCATCATCCCTACTTTCGTGATAGGACTCAAGTTTTTTAAACAGACCATAAGAATACGCGGAAGTTATCTAATGTCATTTACTTATTTTACTTAAGCCAATAATTTTGAAGTTTTGAAATTTTTGAAAGAGTAGTGAGCAATCCTTACACTATATACTTTGGCCGATACCGCTGTACCGCTATACCGCGGGGGGCGGGACGCCGAGAATGTTGACGAATGAGTGGCCTGCACTGCCCCCCGTCTCGCCGCTGACATACTTAAGGCGCGGTACAGCGGTATCGGTCACACTATATTAATTATTAAGATGATTGCGCAGTAGTAGCCCGCGAAATTCAATTTTTTTTTAGGTTTTTTGCAATTTGCAGGTAAATGTCAGGTTGTATCTAGATAAAAATATGATCCGCGACTATAACAAATAATGTAATTGCATAATTTTTACCATAAAAATCATCAATACATTTTTCTAAGTTACATTTGTTTCAAAATGTCATGATTTCCGAAATCAAACTTAAAGAGAACAAAGCTAACTTAGAGAGATATTTTGATGATTTTTATGGTTATAATTATGTAAATACATATTTGTTATATTCGCAAATCATATTTTCATCAAGCTACAACCTGACTATTACCTGCAAATTGCAAAAAACCAAAAAAAATAGAATTTCGCGGCTACTGCTGCAGATCCCCGTTAAATACACAGGTACAACAAAATAGTACAACGGAAGTGACAGATAACAACCGCTATTTTAATAGCCACACTGCGGTAAAGGCATAATGTACCGATCATCAGGTGCAGCGACCGTGATGATGAAGATCTTGGACTATTACAGCATGTACCAAAGAGTATAGTTATTTTAATGTATTTTTAGTACTTATAATTATGTCCAAAAAATCTTAGCAAGGATTAAAAATTGAATTTTAATAAGAAAATCCAACAAAATGTTCGTTCCTCCGTGTTTTATTTGTACATCTTTGAAAGTCGTTACGGGTGGTCAGAAGCCCGAAAGTATGACAACCAGTCTTACCAAGGGGTATCGTATTACCAAGTAACTGGGTTGTGGAGGTCAAATAGGCAGTCGCTCCATGTAAAATACTGGTATTCAGCTGCATCCGGTTACACTGGAAGCCGACTCCAACATAGTTGGGAAAGGCTAAGCAGATGTTGACGTTTGGTGTGAAAATGTAGGTTTCGGTGGAAAGTATATAATCACCTTTTCAGTAAAACTCAATAGAAACATTCAAATTTACTTTTCCATCATAAATTAAGAGCAAAGATCATTAAATTAGAGATCATATATTATATTTTTTTCCATCATACATATCACAGCTTCACAAACACACCTAAGGTTCTCAAGCTCAAAAATAAACCAACGAGCCTTAAGAGTCCGTACTACTTCAGCTTTTTATCTCGCTCGCACGGTACTGCTCGCGGACTGAGTGTGGGCGAGACTGAGTGCGGTGCTGGGCGCTAGATTAGGTAATTGCTTTTTACGGTGAAAATAATGGTAATTTGAAAAAATAAAAAACATAAGACCTTGCTTTAAAGTTAGTTCAGTTAGTATGAAAGTTTCATGATCTAAATTGAAGTATTTTTTGAACATCAGCGGTTTATTGTTCGGTTTGGAGGTAAC
Source organism: Cosmia pyralina (assembly GCA_946251885.1). NCBI lineage: Eukaryota > Metazoa > Arthropoda > Insecta > Lepidoptera > Noctuidae > Cosmia > Cosmia pyralina. Next base: position 12,791,679 of record OX276342.1, on the reverse strand, counting down.
TTTGTAATTTTTTTATATCGAGAAAATTTAATGGAATTGTGTTTTCTTCAAATATAATACTTAAAATTAATCCTCAACTTTACCATATATTTATTTGAAAATGAATAATGCTGCAGTATTTTCGACATAACGGAGGATCATGTTAAGCCATTTGAGGTAGTAGGCTCTTAAAAACAACAATACAACGCATGGTGCTGCGCGTGAGTCGATCACAATTCACCAAGTCACTGACCCCTACTAATATGGCTAACGACTTATGAATGGGGTACCTACCTACTATGTATTTTAGATGCGTCTTTATTTTTTATTGAACTCTGTTTATGGTTCGTCTTGTGTGACTAATGTAAGTTTTATGACCATAGTTGACAGAATTTGGGGGGCGGAGTTACGTCAGTTTTGTGACTTAATAAGACAGTAGCGGTACCTACCAGTTGTAATGATAATACCAACACCAGGGGGCCAACCACCACTTCTTAAAGCAGTATTATTTTAATGTTACTTCAGTGTGAGAAAGAGATGGAGCTATATAGGACGTCTAGCTCCATCTCTTTCCCACACTCATGTAAGATTATAAAATAATACTGCTTTAGGGTTGATCCACATCTGTCAGCACGGAACAGCATTTATGCCGTGTGTGCTGCAGCGTGCTATCGCGTGCTTCAACGTAAGATCGCACGCCGTCGCCGTTGAGTGTTGTAGAATAAGATCATGCAATGCAATGGAAGCATGATATCGCGCTCGATAGCACTCGTCAGCACTCCAGCGCCTCTCAGCCATTTTGGCCGTGGTGTCGAGCGCATCGCCGATTCCACCGCGCGGTCTCTATCTTTATCGCTCTAGGAAATGATGATCCTAAGAGATAGAAAAGGATAAAGCACGAAAAAAGGCGATTCCGTGCTGACAGATGTGGGTCAACCCTTAAGAGGTGGTGGTCTAGCTGCAGGTGCCACGAAGCGTCTAATTTGTTTGTAGAACATAGTATTAGTGGTAATAGTTTGCATAATTATGTTCATTTAAAAGAATGACAGAAGATCTGTTTGTCAAATGACTAAGGGCCTGCTTCACCACCTACGATGAAATTCCTGTTAACTTACTTGGCAGATAATTTCATACAAATTCTGTTCCATTTTCGAATTTATTCGGTGAGTATAGTGGCTATTCGGACATCGTGAAATACGCCCTACTTTGTAAGTAGATGAGCTCAGTGTTTTGTATGACAGGAGGAGCTAAGCTACTATGGTGTTAAAGGTTCCAGTTTCAGTGTGTGTTTCGGTGTGCTAAAATTATAACCGCGAAAGTGAATAAATGCCTAGGATCAGCTCAGTTTTCTTTGTTCGTTTAACGCCAAAACTTTTAAAACTTCTTCTATGCAAACTGTCGAACCGATTTCGATGAAACCTAGTGAAGCTTTGGTCCTAGAGCTGGTCTTAAGATCTAACACCATTTCGTTACCCTATGTAAAATTTCTATTACATTTATGTCAGTAAATTATCATCATCATCTGCCTAGCCTTTTCCCAACTGTTGGGATCGGCTTTCAGTCTAACCGTATGCAGCTGAGTACCCGCATTTTTCATAGAGAGACTGTCTATCTGACGTCCACAACCCAGTTACTGGGTAATACGATACTTCTAAGTACGACTGGTTGTCAAAATTTCGGGCATCTGACGACCCGTAACCACTGTGAAGATCTACGAATGACAGCCGATGGGACTGACCGCTTAACGTGCTTTCCGAGGCGCAGAGGGGCCTTGGTATGTAAAGATGGTCACCCATTCACGGACCAACCTCGGCAAGCGTAGCCTAACCTAATCAATGGACCCGTGCGGCTATTATTACTCAGCCACAGTAATTTGTATGGTATACATAATAAAAAGTATTCTATTCTATTCTTTTCATCGCTTAAATTGGTGGCATTTACAAACAAGCAGAGGCACAGGGCACAACTAGTTTCACCATTGTGTGGATCGCCCGGAGGACACGGTGGAGCATACAGTGGAGGTCTGCCCGGCTTGGGCGGAGCACCGCCGTGTTCTCACGCAGGCGATCGGCGGCGGCGATCTCTCGCGTCCAAACCTGGTCCAGGCCATGGTGCGAAGCGAGAGTGCATGGGAAGCCGTCACCTCCTTCTGCGAAGCAGTAATGCTCGCGAAGGAGGAAGCGGAACGCGTGAGGGAGAGGCAACAGCCGCGCCCTCGCGCCCCTAGCCGCCGTAGGAGACGCCCTGGGCGGCGGGAATCAATTGCCGATTCCCGGCCACCGTAGGCGCGGGCTTGCGGACGACGAGTAATGGGCAGCTCGCCGTCCGGTAAGGACCAGGCCCGGGTCGACGGCGCGTTGTGTTCCACGCGCGCCTCAAAGAGATGTCAGCAGTGACGGGGTCAATTGGGCCGATGCCGCCGGTGTTGCGGGTAGTTCGAAAGAGATACCGTGGCCCTGGCACGGGCAGCTGAAGGAACATGGGTGGGTTTTAGTCAGTAAAAGTCTGACACGCCCTCACGCTCTGCCCAGAGCGGGAGAAGTCATTTGATGATTTCCCATCCACAAAAAAAAAAAAAAAAGGGCACAACTAGTTGAAGACAATATTTTTAAAGACCTTTGCTACTTGTTTGTTAAAAATACATCCAGCATATGAAGTGTCCATTGATTCTGCATACATTTGTATGTTTTGTAAGATAATATCGTCATTGTTAACAGTGGGAAGTCGAATGCTCAGACTATGAATAATGCTATGAGTAATAGTGAACAGGTACAGTCGGCGACGTAATTGCGTTACCGCTTTTAACAACTTTGTTATTATTATTATTAGTCTTCTGGTCGGACAAAACGTGAATGAATCTTGCCTTAAATGTATTTAGCATCAAATCTTAATCTACATTTTTAAACCGCTCTTCATTTGTTTCCATGTCTAAAAACTTGCTTTTACCAACTTTTTCATTGTAAACAAAGTCATTTCATGCTTCTTTATTATGTGTCCACGACCCAATGAACAATTTTTCTTTCGGTACCGGTTCCGTACCAAATGGTGCCAACGGGACCCTATTACGACAGTCTACATCATACAGTCGTCCGACGACAGCCCGAGCTGCTTACGTAGTTCGCCGAACTTCGTATGCAGCTCGGGCTTCGTTGATGCTGACTGTGCTATTACTAAGCCTCCGCTGTCCGTCCGTCTGTCACAGAGCTGTATTTTTTGAACCGTAATAGGTAGACACTTGAAATTTTCATAGTGTGTACTATGGCCGCTTTAACAACAAATAATAAAATAATGTTAGAAATTAAAGGGGTCCTCATACAAACGAGTTTTTTTTATTAAAGTGTTTAAAAGAAATAATAATAATAAAACAAAAAAAATTTTTTTTTTGATTCTGTCGGTAATGGATGTTGGAATATTCCATGGTATTTTAGCTAAGCCTACTTCTGAAGCGGCAAAAATATTATATACTTTTTTATTAAATAAATAGTAAATTAGATTAAGTTAAGTTCTGTGAGACTAAGATTAGTTTATTTAATTTAAGAGAAAGTTATAATTTGTAAAAGCACGATGGGATTGACATCGTCGCATATGTGTACAAAAATCCCTTAAATAAAAGTTGTTTACAGAACATAAATTAATTCTAATTTTAAAATTTAATTTTTGTGATCCTAAGTTTTTTCAGTTGGATTTCGTTTGTGTACTATTTTCACAGGATTAGAACAGGGGTTCTTGCAAGTGAAAATAGTACACAAACAAAATTTAGAGAAGTTTGGTTAGCGCTGGAGGAGGCCTTTCCCTGTGGAGGGCCACAGGGAAAGGCCTCCTCCAGCGCTAACCAATCTTCTCTAGATTTTACTACTTTATCCCAGTTTGAACCTCCTACACTCGAGAGCAATGAAAAAGGGTCACATAAAGATTCCTAACTGAAAGTTTCGGAAACTAAAATACTAGCTTAATGAAATAAAATAAAATGTTAATGTTACCTCAAGATACGAACTATGACATTTCCAATCCCTTAAATATCTTAAAAAGGGGTAGGTACACATACATTTTAAAATATTATTTGTGAATTTTAAAATCAACCCCTATTGTACCCCCTTAGGGAATGATTTTTTAAAAACGCTGAACCGCATATTTCTTTATTTCTTACCAAAAGCATAAATTTGGATTTTCATATCCTTAACTTAAGAAATGCTAGGTTTCCCATACAAACTTTCATCCCCTATATCACCCGCTGTAGGATTATTTTTGAGAAAAAAAGTAGCCTATGTCCTTCCCCAGGGTGCCATGTAAACACAATTTATTTCATTAAGCTAGCATTCTTAGTTTCCGACACTTTCAGGTATCTTTCAGGTTTCTTTTTCTGTGACCCTAATTCATTGCTCTCGAGTGTATTTTCTTTGTCTTCGTCCCATCTAGTACTAGGTCTTCCCTTCATCCATTTTCCTTGTGAGCCCTTCCATGTTGTCACTCTTTTAATCCATCTCTGGTCCTGAAGGCGTGCGTACGTATCCAGCCCATTTCTATTTTGAAGTTAAGGCTTGTACGCACGGCTACAGATCAAGCAATACATATCCAGTATAAGCTGACTTCCCATTGTGTAGGATTTCTTTACAATGAGAGGTCAGTGTAAACTGGAAATGTATAGCTTGATGTGTAGCCGTGTGTTACATCAGTAGCTTTGGCAGTTTGTCTAATTTTTGAAATTCGAATATTCTGTATTTAAAAGAAATATGTAGTGTTTAATATTGCGCGATCCGGCCTTGTTGTGCAAGTCCGGCTCGCACTTGGCCGCTTTTTTTGTTACTGAACAGCATCAAATTGATTACCCGCGGATAAAATGTTAATGAGGCAATTTAATTAAAATGTTTTCGTGACATTGTTTAGTTTTAATTACTTGGCATTTGTTTAATGATTTGGTTGGGTAATTTTACGGTGATTTTCTATTTTATTTTGACACTAAAACTGTTGATCGATTTAGGTCAATCTGAACTTGTTTTCATTTGAGTGCATCCGCACCGAATGGCAAAAATGTACTTCATTAATGTTTCAGGATGGAAAGTGTGCTACTTAGTATAGCATAACATCACACCTATAATTCGCGAAGGGCTAGGCAGAGGTGTAGCTATAGTACACCCACATTTGGCCAGTAATGTTTAAGTTCCACGGTGGCGAGCTTATTGCCATCAACCGTGCACAAATCTAGACTCCGGGCTGCTACTGAGAAATCCCATAAGGAAAAACCCACTTTGCCCGACCTGGAAATCGAGCCCAGGACCTCATGCTCAGCAAGTCAGCAGTAGCGCTTGCGACCACTAGACCAACGCTCTACTTAGTTATGTGCTTATAACTAAGAAGCTTTTCCCCGCGGCTTCACCCGCGTCGATGTCGGAAATTATCCCACAGGAACGTACTACCGAGAAATCCTTCCTTATTTCTTGTCTAAATTATAAAGGAAACCTCTCTGCAAAATTTCAGCTTTCAAGGTTCTAGGGTTTGGGCTGGGCGTTGCTGAGTCAGTCAATCAGTCAGTCAGGACTTCTCTTTTTAACCCCCGACGCAAAAACGACGGGGTGTTATAAGTTTGACGTGTATGTGTGTGTAAATATGTATGTGTCTGTCTGTGGCATCGTAGCTCCCAAACGGATGATCCGATTTTAATGTGGTTTTTTTTGTTTGAAAGGTATATCAGTCGAGAGTGTTCTTAGCTATGTTTGGTGGAAATCGGTTCAGGTCTTCAAGGTCATCAGGTCGTTTGTTAGGTGAGATAGGAATGTTACACGCTCAGTTTGCTTGCAAGCAAATGTGGGATCTGACATTTGAAACACTAATGTCTTCTGGAACCACTGAGCTGGTCTGCTGTTAGGGCTCGAAGATAGGAGACGTAACCCTGGACTGCCTTTTAGTAAACCCATCGAGTTTGGGCTCGTTGGATTTGTCTTAACTAGTTCTCTTTATGTTTCTAATTGACGAGGACCTGATGCTGGAAATCTGGAACCTCTGAGCTGGTCTGATGATAGGGCTCGAAGGTAGTAGACGTAACCCTGGTCTACCTTTTAGTAAACCCATCGAGTTTGGGCTCGTTGAATTTGTCTTGACTGGTTCTCTTCATGTTTCTAATTGACGAGGACCTGATGCTGGAATTGGGATGTGGTTTTTTGCTTTTTATAGGGTTTAGCATTTTTAACCTTTTGTCATAATAATTGCGTACCTACTTTTTGTTGGTCGGGGTTTTTTTTTTAATTTTAAATTTTTAGATACACTTTAACCATAATACCCTCTACAACATTTTACTTGAACATGTTCAACCCTTAAATAACATGTGAGTTTTTGGCAGAAACATTCAGATACAATCTTGCTTTCTGGTTAAGGTGGATCCGCAGAGGTAGCCCGCGAAATTCAAATTTTCTTGCGTTTTTTGCAATTTGCAGGTCAGTGTCAGATTGTATCTTGATCAAAATATGATTTGCGAGCGTAACAAATATACATAATCAGCCTATAACGTTCCCACTGCTGGGACACAGGCCTCCTCTCTGTGTGAGGGAGTGGGCCGTAATCCACCACGCGGGCCCAGTGCGGGTTGGCAGATGTCACAAGTCTTCGAATTTTTGATTCTAGGACATGCCGGTTTCCTCACGATGTTTTCCTTCACCGTTTTGAGAGCAGTGGTGATGAAATAATTTACACAAAGTAAAGCGCCTGTCTGGGTTCGAACCTACGACCTACAACTCGTAAGTCGCGACCGTTACCACTGGGCCACCACTGCTCCCACAACCACGCTGCTAACAAATATGTATTTACATAATTATATCCATAAGAATCATCAATACATCTCTCTAAGTTAGATTTGCCGTGGTTTGGCCTGATTTTGGGCGAAATACTTCAATCATACTTTCCCACACCTATGGGATACATGGTCTGGTCCATTCATAGCTGCCGACCAACACACGGCACGCACACCTTTGAGCTAAGCCGACACCTATTAGCCTATTCTCTTTCATCGCCTCTCAAAAGAAAATAGTCATAAGTACCGTAACTACACATGTTTCTAAAAATCTGCACATTTGTTCAAAAAACACTTAATGCAACAACGGAATCAGTGACCCGTTTGTCATTGAATCTTAAAAAGGAGCGCCTGTTTTGTAGTTTTAATGTTATACGGTGCTGATTCGCTATGGTCTACGGTATTGTAGCAGTGTATGATGTTCATTCTGAGTCTATTCCTTTTTGAAGAGATTTTGCAAATACAAAATGGCGGCATGTCAATGTCAACTTCTATAATTGTACAAATTGGACCTCACAAAATGGGCCACTCCAGTCTTTGTGTGGTCTGCAGTTAAGCAGGACCATAATTGATAAATGAACTCATCCTATGCCCTCTTAATATATGTATTTCTAGAGCAGTTTCAAGACTATTTGTGTTTGGAAAGCAAATCTAGGTATTTAGTGAAGTGCAAACTCAATAAATGGACCACTTGATTGAACGTAAAATATGATTTGCTAAACCCTTACCACCTCTTACTATGGAGTCAGTTAGCCGACGTTCGCACGGATGCATAAATATCGTGGCGGGATTTTATCGCGCAATGGATTTTCAACTCTCGGTGTTGAGCCGAGCTTCGAGAATCTATCGAAATAACGCTAAAATAAACACATAGGTCTTAAATGCCTCGTCATAAACCTAAACATGGAGCAAGTAAAAATAGCCCACTTTTTTTTAATAAGACCAATTTTGTACAACCCGTTCGTTTGTAAACAAAAACACACAACGGAATCGACTCCTGCGCAATTTCCCATCAGACGGGTGTCTACCGGATAATGATCAATACTTGTTTACAATCTAAATAAAAAAATACTTAGCGGGTCTTATAAAGACGTTGTTTATGATGGATAACCTGTTTGTCCACTGTCATGAACAGTCCCCCGTTAGGATCGGAACAAAAAATCCAAAATTTACAGTGCCGAAAATGGGTCCTGAAATTTTTATAGGGACTTCGAAAATAGTAATTGTTACATGTTTTTTTCTGATAAAATCTGTGGTTATAGAACATTATTAGATGCTTGAGATGATTATTACTCGAAGATGGCTGGACCGATTTGGATTTTTTTTTGTTTTATTCGAAAGGGTCATCACAGTTGGTCCCATATAAAATTGATTAACTTTGCTTCGGTAGTTTTTGAGTTAGCTTCAATAATACGTATTTTTTCCCCACTTTTATATGGATGATGTTCTAGTTTGTTTTGCAGATAGTGGTATTAGAATTTGTGTGGGGTAGGTACACAACTAAAAAGTGAAAAATAAAAACTTTTTTACAAAAAAATACAACCGACTTCCAAAAACAACACTACAAAGTGAAAAATAACTTTAATTTCGGAAGTCGGTGTCGGTGTCGGTGTTAAATGTATTTTCAGTTTTTGCCACCGACTTCCGAAATTAAAGTTATTTTTCACTTTGTAGTGTTGTTTTTGGAAGTCGGTTATATTTTTTTGTAAAAAAGTTTTTATTTTTCACTTTTTAGTTGTGTACCTACCCCACACAAATTCTAACACCACTATCTGCAAATCAAACTAAAACATCATCCATATAAAAGTGGGGAAAAAATACGTATTATTGAAGCTAACTCAAAAACTACCGAAGCAAAGTTAATCAATTTTATATGGGACCAACTGTGATGTATACCCTCTCGAATAAAACAAAAAAAATCCAAATCGGTCCCGCCATCTTCGAGTAATCGGGGAACATACATTAAAAAAAAAAAAAAAAAAAGGTTCCGACGAATTAAGAACCTTTTTGAAGTCGGTTAAAAATGGATGGATTGTTTGAGGGATGATGTGAAGAAAAACGACGGCTGACAGGGGAGAGTGAAAGAAAAAACGTGTTGCGCCGACATCAAGAAACATGGGATAAGGGCAGGAAAATGATGATGAATTAGCACGTATGGTGAACAATGATCGTTCGATCTTAGTACGTATGAGAAAAGACGTTAGATTTATTGGGGCAATTAAGATAGTGGGTATATTCCGTTTGATGACAGCCAAACGCAGCGGCATTTTTATACAGGGTTATTTTAGTTTGGCTGGCTAAACTCCGCAAACGAAATGGATATCGTATCTAAACGCGATAAAATAAAAAATAAAAATATTTAATTTTTTTTTTTTTGGGAAGTCAACGACCGCTGTTAGAAAAAAAGGAAGAAAGAAAGAAAAAGTATTTATTGAGACTCGCACAGGCAGATCACAAATTATGCTAAACACTCTTACAAATAAAAAAAATCGTAAAAAAACACAAAAGTAAAATGAAAATAATAAAAACAGAAAGTCCCGTACGTAGGCAAAAGGCTCAGCATGATGCTGCGACATTTAAAACTAAGTTTCGCAGCGCTGGTGTTCTGATGGCCCGCTGTGATGTCACGGACAGTTGAAGAAAAAAAATAAGTGTTTAGTGTTGTTACTTGAAGTATGCGTTGAGAAAAACTGTTTTCTTATGTTTTATCGCGTTTAGATTTCGATACCAATCACGTCTGTGAATTTTACACACAAAAAACAGATTTTTTAAGCTGATAATTCAAGTGACTACAATAACGGCGGTCGATGACCCCACAAAAAAAATATATTTTATTTTTTATGTTTAGTTACCGATACCCATCGCGTCTGCGGAGTTTAGCTAGATAATTTAAAATAACCCTGTATAGTGACAGTGAAAATCATCGGCCTATAAAATGGCGTCTAGTCATTACTACAAAAAAACTTGTCTATGGTCTTTTCAACGTTTTATTTTAAACAACCATATTTTTAAGTGTCAGAAAAGACTTATCACTACATATTCTTTAAATAGTTACTATATTTTTTTTATACAAGGTGTAACTGATTTTTTTATTTAAACAATATACAAGTTAACACTACATACACTAGGTACTAAAGTAAATTATTATCTAACTAACTATACAAATAAATACAAAACAAAAGAACACTTAGGCGTCGAAGTACTCGTCCGCATCGATGTCATCCGGAAACGTATTACTATATATACTTATCACTATTATATCAAAACAAAGTCCCCCGCCTCGTTTGTATGTATGTATGTATGTTCGCGGTGATCTCAAAAACGACTGAACGGATTTTCCTACGATTTTCACCAATGGACGAAGTGATTCATAAGGAAGGTTTAAGTGTGTATTTCATTAAGGGTTTTTTGTAAATTGACTGAAATATGACGATGATTGTTGAAGATGTCGGAAAAAATCATGCCGACTTGGGGAGAGCGTTACAATAGTACGTTTCCGTGGGATTATTTCCGACTTCCACGCGGGCAAAGCCGCGGGCAAAAGCTAGTATTTATTCATAACAATGTTGTAACACTTTTTTACATTCCCAGGCAAAACAAACCGATTATATACAATGTACTTTATTCAATTAAGTTATAAATCAATGTATATCAGTGCTTGCGACCTTAGTATAGGTATTTATGTAATGTATTTAGGGCATGTACAGTGGAACCTAATGCTGCCTATATATAGAGACATGCGCGTGTCTAATGGAGCTACTTTCATTCGGAGTACACCGAGAATGCTTTGATCAGAATTTGGGTTACCTAGAATTAGGCATGATTGATTTTAGTGTGTATCTAACTAAGAACTAATAAGTATTACAAATCCATGAGTCTAGAATATAAATGCCTCATCATCTGCCTAGCCTTTTTACATGCTTAAAACAGTCTTACAGTACAACAATTACGTAAAGGCTTACACAATCAATCTGCCTAGCCTTTTCCCATGTTGGGGTCGGCTTCGAGTCTAACCGGATGCAGCTGAATACCATTATTTTACATGGAGCGACTGCCTATCTGACCTCCACAACCCATTAACTGAGTAATACGATACCCCTTAGTAAGACTGATTGTCAGACTTTCGGGTTTCTGACGACCCGTAACGACTGTCAAAGATCCACGAATGACAGCCGGGACCAACGGCTTAACGTGCTTTCCGAGGCACGGAGGAGTCTCGGTATGTAAAGATGATCACACATCCACGGACCAACCCCGGCAAGCGTAGCTTAACCTGATGGATCGACCCGTGCAGCTGTTATTACTTAGCCACGAGCTCCTCCGCCTAACTTAAAGGCTTACACCACATTCACAATAAAATTCAAAGAATCAAAAAGCTAATTTACATAGTAATAAGCGCTAATTATTGATATAATTAGATATTAAGTATTGGCTACATTGTATAAAACATAAAAAAATAATAAAATAAATATGAAAAAACATTGATAAAATGCTAAAATCACAAAATTGATAAAAAGATAACATTGATAAAAGTTAATAAATTTAGTTGAATTGAATAAATTTATAAAATAAAATAATATGAAAATTATTCTACGTGGAGCGACTGCCTATCTGACCTCCACAACCTAGTTAATGGGTAGTACGAACGATACCTCTTGGTTGTCAGACTTTCGGGCTTCTGACGACATGCAACGACTGTCAAAGATCCAAACATGCAGAGATGCTCAAAAATATTTATCGAAAATCAGCACTTACATAAAAACTTTTTTACAAAAAAATACAACCGACTTCCAAAAACAACACTACAAAGTGAAAAATAACTTTAATTTCGGAAGTCGGTGTCTAGTTAAATGTATTTTCGTTTTTTGCCACCGACTTCCGAAATTAAAGTTATTTTTCACTTTATAGTGTTGTTTTTGGAAGTCGGTTGTATTTTTTTGTAAAAAAGTTTTTATTTTTCACTCTTTAGTTGTGTACCTACCCCACACAAATTCTAATACCACTATCTGCAAAACACACTAGAACATCATCCATATAAAAGTTGGGAAAAAATACGTATTATTGAAGCTAACTCAAAAACTACCGTAGCAAAGTTAATCAATTTTATATTTTTTAAACTGTGATGTATACCCTCTCGAATAAAACAAAAAAAATCCAAATCGGTCCAGCCATCTTCGAGTAATCGGGGAACATACATAAAAAAAAAGGTTCCGACGAATTGAGAACCTCCTCCTTTTTGAAGTCGGTTAAAAAAGTAAAACCGGGAACAAAAATCCACGTGTTGAAAATTCTAAATCTGTACAGATGAAGTCACGAGAAATAGCTAGTAGAAATACACGTCCAATATCAATTTATTCCCCTCCTGTCATATTAATCCACATACCTAGTAACAAGCGTCCGTCGGTTCATTCACTACGGCGTTAGTAATCGCCGCACGTGCCGGTCGCCGTCGGCTTGGTCGTCTATCTGTCACCCATCATCCATTGTCTACCGTTGACTTCTGGCTTGGATTATTATACATTTACAAGAAAAAAAACATAAGGACATACAAATAAGAGTGCCTTGTAGCCTTGTTTTGTAGCGCGGCTTGTCAATGAATTTGTTTGTGAACAACTTCATTGATATACCTGGGGGCCAACCACCACTTCTTAAAGCAGTATTATTTTAATGTTACTTCAGTGTGAGAAAGAGATGGAGCTATACAGGACGTCTAGCTCCATCTCTTTCCCACACTCATGTAAGATTAAAATAATACTGCTTTAAGAGGTGGTGGTCTAGCTCCTGTTAATTTTTTTACCACCTTGCAGCATTTCTGTGTGCCAGTTTGAAGAGTATGATGTGTACCCAAATATAGATACATTGCCATAAAGTAGGAACATATTGTGGTAGGATAAGATTAAGTAAAGTAAAACCAGGTTTTCAGTAGGTCACACTGTGGTATAGTACGAGTATGTAACCATCTTATTGTAAGAGTGTGTGTGTGTTAATATTGTCAAGGAATGGACCAAATATACGCAGTGTCTAACCAGCATTCGAGATGTTTCATTGTGTTTAAATTCCTTCCTTATATGGTGACCTTGCCAGGATCACCACCATCACACCATCACCATCACCACACATGACATCACCATGGTCGGACTTCTAATTAGCTGCAGTAAAATGACACTTCTACTGTCATTTCGCTATCAAATGGGATAATTTTTAACGAAATGACAGTTTATAAGTGTCATTACTGCTGCTAATTTAAAGTCCGAGCATAGGAAATAAGAGCAATATTTTTTGTCTCATTTTTATTATATCTTATAATGCTTACGTAGCGTAAGAAAAAACCGGCCAAGTGCGTGTCGGACTTTGCATGTTTAAGATTCCGTACCATATATATGATTGATCAATATATTGGTATTTGTTACTAAAATAATATATATACGGCATAAGCCTTTCGTCTCCTGGCCTTGCTCTTATGATTTTCTGTAGCTAGCCACCCCTGCTGCTTTACTGTGCCTACTTAAACCCTAGCGGTGGAAAATTCCGTAAAAAAAGATACAGCCAGCAAAAACCGCTACGATTTTAGTACAAAGAATGAAAAATCAAAGAAGTTTTATAGCTAACTTTGCCTTTTTCATTTTTCCAGGTAAGGCGACCTGCAAGCGGTACCAAGTAACGGCAGGTATTCGTTATCACTACTTAGTTTATTTATATATTTAGACCAAATATTTAACTTGTATGTATTTTCTTTCTTAGAGCAGTGATGGCCCAGTGGTAACGATCGCGACTTACGAGTTGTAGGTCGTAGGTTCGAACCCAGGCAGGCGCTTTACTTTGTGTAAATTATTTCATCACCACTGCTCTCAAAACGGTGAAGGAAAACATCGTGAGGAAACCGGCATGTCCTAGAATCAAAAATTCAAAGACTTGTGACATCTGCCAACCCGCATTGGGCCCGCGTGGTGGATACCGGCCCGCTCCCTCTCACAGAGAGGAGGCCTGTGTCCCAGCAGAGGGAACGTTATACGCTGATTATTTATGTATTTTCTTTATAATCGACTTTTTCCTTTGACTATATGTGGAGGGTTGTTATTAGCTATTTTTTTATATTACATTCTCTTTATTATTGGTTTGTTAGTCTGTAAGCGTTCTTTAAAATAAATAAATAAATAACTGTGTAATAAACTAAATTGTACCCAAAGTTTTGTATAACTTTTTTACACCGTGTTTACAGTTCTTCAAGTGTATTTTAGGATTTTACTCGACTGGTATCGGTCTCAAATGGAGGCTCTCCTATTTATTGGACAAAATATTTGAAGTATTTTTTCCTAAGTCTATCTTGTCACTGAAAGAAGTTACATGTAGGTACATGCCTGCTGTCTGAATTTTAGACAACTGTAGCCGACGAGTTATAAATGATTAGTGGTACAAATAACAAATATTAAAACACGCAATATACTCTATACTCGAATTGCTTTAGCGTGGCAACAGCGGTCATTGACCCACCTACATTTTCTAACATTTTTTATTTCAAAAACTGAAACTAAAGTCCATTCATCAGTTTCAGTTTTTTTTTCATTTTGACAGTTAACAACATTCATTGCGTTATTTACGTTGTCGAGCAGACAAATTTTTCGAACATACGAAGCAATGGATTAGCAATTTGTTTCTAAATGAAACCAACTCCGATCGATAATATGTTTCGCAATTAGGGTGCTGAATCCATATCTAGCGTGATCGTCAACATGTTCCAATATCGAAAAATCATACATACCTAGTTTATAGTTTGGGTTCCTGTAGAGAGAAATTAGAGAAGGGCAATGACCGTTATTGCCACGCTAAAGTGATTCGGGTATACCAAAGTCATAGACCAAACTATCTACAACTCGCTAAAACTAATCTACATAGATGACTATTCCAAGGCATAAGCACCACGTTATAATACCTAAGGTGACACTAGGTGTTTGTCATTGGAAGGTGACATCGATATTATCGTTTCCCAACACTAGTTGCCTAGCAACGTGCGGCTATGTACATGCAAGGACGTGATTGTAGGCGAGCCATAGTACAGTGAATTCAGTAAGTCATTGGATTATTTAAAGAGTAATTGGATCACGACGAACGTGGCAAAATAGAGAACTAACATAAAACAAACAACAAAATAAAACAAACAAGGATCTTTTGGCGTCTGAATGACATTGACGGGGGCGTTGTTGGTAAAAATTTGTGAAATTGTCACAGATATTGTATTGACAAAACAAGATGACGGTGTTAGTTCCAATTTCAGCCACGCGCCAAAAGAATCTTGTAACGTTGAGCTCTGCATTTGACAGGTTTTTGCCAACTTCCCTTTAATAGCATCGCTGCCATTACTTAAAAAAAACTTAGAGTACCACATTAACATGTGGTGTGGATGTAATTTTGTTGTTACTAAGTAGCCACCATTTTGTTGTTAGGATGAAGAAGCCCGTAATTTTGTTCTTTGATGAAAAAACTCATCAAAATCATGATATTGACATAATTATAACTTTGTCGCATAACCGCTATGTCGCAAAAACCTTTGCCTAATGTAAAATTGTTTTTAGATTTCTCTGAAAAAATGCCTCTTCTAAGGCCACTTCTAGAACATAGAACTAGGAAAGGAAAATCGAGCCACTTTCAAGAGCTACGCAAACTTAGCCTACTATCTTCATTCCACTATGTCTTGGCTACCGTCGGCGTGTGAATTAGTTTTGGTGTAAAAAAAAAACTGTTTAAGTCGTCGCCAAATAGAATTGATGATTATTCTTCAATACGTTTTTGTGCGGAGTCAATGGGTTGTCAAAAGAAACAGCAACTGCTTTTAGAATTTAAATGACTTTCGTATGAATAGCTAAGCGGAATATTTAGACGACTTTAATTCTTTGTACTTATTTATATGGAGGTTAAGAAAACTGGGTTTATTCGAGTTTTGTAAGTAGTTAGTGGAATACGTTGAACACTGCAATGGATTTTCTTATAAAATATTCATTAAAATGCTTTTGACTCTATTTGATCAATGGTAAGGGTTCGACAGGACTCAGAAGGCCCATCGTTTATCTTCGGGAAAACCGAAATATAGCGAATGAAAATAATGTGAATATCGGGAGAGACACTGCCAATTTATCCCGCTAGGGGTCGCATCGTCGCTGGTGTTGTTTATCTATCAAACACCATTTTTTTTAGGGTGAGAGCGCGTTTTGGTTTCGGTGAATGTACAGTCAGCAACAAAAGTCGATTAACACTTGCAATTTTTTAATCTTAATTATTAAGCGAAATATTTAATTCAATTCGGAACAGAAGCACTTATAATTTTAAGAAAGTTAACTCTTAACAGTTAAACTAAAAAAAAACAGTTTATCGAATCAAACACAAAATGTGTTAATTTAGATGACGTCAAAAAGTATCAGTGTTAATCGACTTCTGTTGCTGACCGTACTAGTATCTCCCGGGGCTCATGGACTCATGGTACTGGAAGGAACAGTGGGGTTTTAGTCGGTAGAAGTCTGACATAACCTTCCGGTGTTCCCAGACGGAGGGTATCCATAAGGTTTTCCCCACGGAAAAAAAAGGGGTGAAAGCGCGTTTACTTTTTAATATCCTTGAAAACCTTCAACAGATAGCCACCTGATGGTTACCGGCGATAATAGCGTCATCTATAATTACCTTTGCCTGTTCATTCCCATAGAAATTGATTTATATTCTCACCTAACTTATAGATTGACGCATTAATTACGTCACTCCCTTATTGGACTATTTACATTTAATTCTTCAAAGTTCGGTTTTTGCGAAGATAAACTATGGAACTTGTGAGTCCTCTCGCACTGTATGACTATATGAGATAACATTTCAAAGTTCTGTTTAACGTCCCGTAATCGGGAGATTTGTTATAATTTCAAAACTACCGTCGTCGAACATAGGCACTTTGTTCGACGACACTAGTTTCCGCCTCGCTGCTTCACTGCGACTAGGAGCTCCTTCTTGTTCTCCTCATCGCTGTCACTGTGGTGAAGTTGTCAACAGCCTCGGACACCACGGCCTGTCTTGCAGCCAAAGTGCGGGTCGCTTTGCGCGGCACGCGAACATCAATGACATCATCCGACGAGCCCTTGTAACCGTCGGCGTTCCAGCTGTATTAGAACACAATGCTTGGCTTGGCACGCGACGATGGTAAGAGACCGGACGGCATGTCTTTATTTCCATGGAAGGTGGGAAAGCCCTTAGCGTGGGACGCAACGTGCGTCGATACTCTTGCGCCATCCCATCTTACTGGCTCGGCGTGCTGTGCTGGCACTGCTGCTGCGGCTGCAGAAAACCTCAAGTGGCGAAAGTATAATAACCTTATCGGTTATTATATTTTCGAGCCGTTTGGGGTTGAAACCCTTGGGCCATGGGGTCCGACGTGTGCTCATGGTTTATTCAACGAAATCTCCAAGCGGCTTGTTGACACTTCCCGTGACCCAAGAGCTGGCTTTTACCTTGGCCAGTGGCTTAGCATTGCCATACAACGTGGTAATGCCGCCAGTCTCTTGGGTACTTTACCAGTCGACAACGATGCGGAGGAATTTTTCGATGCCATATTTTAGTTTTTTAATAGTTTTAGTTATGTTAGGATATTATTTTGTTATTTTTAGGTTATGTTTATATTACATTTAAATAAATTAATATTTCAAAATCAAATGGTGGTTAAATATGCCATTAAACGTACTTAAAACAGACACAAATATTAGTTGAGTTAAATGTATGCGCTGACGACTGGATACGGTGACATTAATTTTATTTAATTAATACACCGAGCTGAATGTGTATGAATGTGAATAGTTGGTTTAGATGAACTTCTGCATTGTCATCATTCGTAAGAAAATGGGATTTTGTAGGGTGTTATTATAATTCACTTTAATTGATTCCGCTCTAGGTCTACTCTTAAAGATATTTAATGTTCATTAGGATAACACAAGGCTGCACGGATGCAATAATCCTACTTTAAATTACCCTTACCCTTACCCTACCACCTGTGAATGTTACGTGAAACACCATGGCCAGAAACAATTCAAGTCACTCAATTTTTTTTTAAATGGAATTCTATTATAATATTCCTAGTGAAAGTTGAAATATTCTAAACATTTCGTTCCAGTAAGGTAAATCGTAGAACGTTACACACAAAATTCCGTTTAGTACAATTTAATAAATTAATTACGTATTTAGAATTAGGGCCCGCTCACACGTACCACAACCACACCACATAGCAGCGGCAAAATGTGGGCACTTAGTGGTCACGTGTGCATAATGTCGCTGTAACTTCTTGCAGTTGCGTTGTTGTTGCGATGTGGTTACGTTGTGGCTAGTATTTGCAGACAGACATTCATTGAGTTTGCGATGTGGCCGGCCGCTACTGCGCGGTCTCGCTGGTGGTTGCATTGTGGTTATCGCCCACATAGTTAATTTTTACGGTCAAATGTGGTCCGTGTGAATAAACTATTAATTTTCATACAAATTAGCGCCCGTCTACGTGTTGTCGTTGTTGTGTGGTTGTTGAATAGTAGTGGTACGTATGATCGGGGCCTTAAGTAACAAGATGGCGGAAACTAAGCTCTATATAAACAGTTTCAAACACCAATGGAATATACTATGAAAGGAAAATGTCACATATAAGGTAATCAATCGGTAACTGGTACGGACAGTAGTTCGTAGGTAATGTTCGTAGAATAAAACCGTATTTAGGACGTAAGCCTGCCACACGAAACTAGAACATAATAAATCTTTACCTAAAAGGAAAATTTTGGTGTAAGAAAAGTGAAGTAGTTTATTGGTTTGATCTGGGAATGGATTATCTTTCTGGTTGCAAGGGTCATGAAATAATTGCCTACCCAGTAGTGCTATTTGTTTGCTTCTTTTATTTAATTTATTTTTTCTTTCTTTCTTTTCTTTTTCTTTATTCTTTTTTTTTTTCTTTCTTTCTTTCTTTTTTTTTCTCTTTTTTTCTTTTCTTTTTTTTTCTTTTCTTTTATTTATTTTTTCTTTCTTTTTTTTTTTTTTTTTTTAGTAATCCTTAGAGAACTCTGACGCTATGCTTGGAAAATAGATGATCATTGGTTACATTTTACAATTATTTCTTCTAAAGCTATAAAGCTTTGGAAGAAAATGGGCCCTTCCTTCTTGATGGAGGTCGTGTTTTCCATCATCCACGGGAAGACAAGCTTGCGTAAAACTTTGCTGGAGAGCAAAATCTTAAGACGCAGATATATGCCATAGGCCTTGAGTGGTTAGCTTGCGTGTTCTGTGCTGAGCTCACGCAACGCGTCGTACGTCCAGCCAGTAATAGGACTCTTCCATTAACGAACGCTGACCCAAATTAGACGCAATTATTAATTTATTATTCATAAAACTAAAGGTATTAAATATAGCAAAACACGTAAGTATTTTCTTTAAAATGGTGAAGATTTCATAAAAATATACTTGATAATTTTTGCGGGATTCTCAGTGTTTTATCTGCGTTAGACAAAACTTTACAAATTAATTACACTATGTAATATAAACATAATCTAAAATATTCACATATAAGTTATTAAGAAAATGCTCTAATTTAACATATATTTTTTTCCAAACCATAACACTATTTAGACGTGATTAAAATTATTAAAAATCGTTTATCGTCGCCTTAATTCTAAAATTTCGATTCTAAATTCCTAATCATCACAATTGTACAACTAATTCCTGCAACACTAAAAAATCTACCTACCAATCACAGCCATACAAAATCACTTAAACCTATAATATATAATCGCCTTAATTCTAACATTTCGATTCTAAATTCCTAATCATCACAATTGTACAACTAATTCCTGCAACACTAAAAAATCTACCTACCAATCACAGCCATACAAAATCACTTAAACCTATAATATATAATCGCCTTAATTCTAACATTTCGATTCTAAATTCCTAATCATCACAATTGTACAACTAATTCCTGCAACACTAAAAAATCTACCTACCAATCACAGCCATACAAAATCACTTAAACCTATAATATATAATCGCCTTAATTCTAACATTTCGATTCTAAATTCCTAATCATCACAATTGTACAACTAATTCCTGCAACACTAAAAAATCTACCTACCAATCACAGCCATACAAAATCACTTAAACCTATAATATATAATCGCCTTAATTCTAACATTTCGATTCTAAATTCCTAATCATCACAATTGTACAACTAATTCCTGCAACACTAAAAAATCTACCTACCAATCACAGCCATACAAAATCACTTAAACCTATAATATATAATTAAGCCTATACAACAGTGACCTTGTCAGAAGCATTCAAAAAGACAATTGACCGGACGGACTATGGGAATATGGCCCCTCTATCATACTCGTACAATACGCCATCTGACGTAGGCAATTGCTACATGAATATTCAGCTCGACATACTGGCGTACAGTTTTACACTTCAATTTAGCAACGTTATGCAACGCATTATAAAGTTGCTAAATTGAAGAGTACAACTGTGTCGTAGCATGACAACTGAAGTGACAGGTATTATTACGTTTAGTCGGTTAACCAGACACGTGGTTTTTTTTTTGTTTACCTTTATTTAATTACCTAAACCGATAGATTATAGGGATAAATATATGGATTCACTCTGTAGATATTATGTAGCAGTAGCCGCAAGCACGCAAGCACGTGGTCTCGGCTGTCATTCAAGAATCTTTGACAGACGTTACGGGTCGTCGGAAGCCCGAAAGTCTGACAACCTGTCTTACCAAAGGGTATCGTATTACCCAGTTACGGGTTGTGGAGGTCAGATAGCAAGTCGCTCCATGTAAAATAGTGGTATTCTGCTGCATCCGATTAGACTGGCAGTGGAACCCTTCATTGTGCGTGGTCCGACACGCACTTGGCCGGTTGTCATTATTAAGTTTAAAATACGGGGCTCCGCATCGCTGCCAGTGCGGTGAAGCTGTCGACTGCCTCGGACATCATGGCCTATCTTGCAGTAAGAGTGCAGTTCGGATAGCACGGCACGCTAGCATTAATGACATCATCCGTCGTGCTCTTGTCACCGCCGGGGTGCCAGCTGTTTTAGAACCCAACGGCTTGGCACGCGACGATGGAAAGAGGCCTGACGGAATGACCATAATGCCTTGGAAGTTAGGTCGGCCTTTGGTATGGGATGCAACATCGTGTCGATACACTTGCGCCATACCACCTTCCTAGTACAGTGGGCTGTGCTGGTGCGGCTGCTGCAGGTGCGGAAAACTTTAAACGGCGAAAATATTCAAATATTTGTGGGAGTTATATTTTCGAGCCGTTTGGGGTTGAAACACTAGGGCCATGGGGTCCGAGTGCACACTTGGTTTTTCAAGAGATCGCTAAACGGTTGGTCGACTCCTCACGTGACCAGAGGGCTGGCCTATTTTTTGGCCAAAGAACCAGCATTGCCATACAACGTGGCAATGCTGCCAGCCTTTTGGGCACTTTTCCTGTTGACAGCGATGCGGACGAATTTTTTGATGCCCTATGATCCTTTCCCCTCCTTTTTTACATACCATGTACATATTATTATTTTAAATATGTTAGTTTATTTAATAGTTTAAAATTGATTCCGATATTCTATTTACCTATAGAATAATTTCTTTCTTTCTTTCAGATGGCAATAATATAGGCGTCGTAGGCCACTTAGGAGAAGGCGTCTTATATGCTCAGGTTTCACAACATTAACGAAGGCAGAAACAAAACTCACCCAAGACAATAATTAACAGTATGTTGAAATAGCTGATTAACCCAGTTCACTAGGAACAATTTATCTGACCATATATCGGCTATAGTAAACTGGACATGTCATTTATTCTGACATAAACACTATAGTTTCAATTTGATTAGAGCGATTTTCTGAATCAACTATCATAATTATATTTCAAGAATTGAATTCATGGATCATTTTGTGGCTTTATCTAACAGACTATTGTATTTCAATAAAAACGTCATGTTTATGTTTTGCAAACGGATAGGCAGAGTTTTTTTTTTAAATCTTTATTTATTTAAGAGATTTTAGTACACATGCGACGACATCAATCCCATCGTGCTTTTATAAGTAGGTAACTACTTACTCTAAATAAACTAATGGCAGAGATGGAGGTAAGTGTCGTGGCTAAGTGGAGGACCTCGTGGCTAAGTAGGTAATAACAGCCGCACGGATCGATCGATCAGGCTAAGTTATGCCTGCCGCAGTCGGTCCGTGGATGGGTGACCACCTTTACATACCGAGACCCCCCGTGCCTAAGAACACTAACCCTCTTAAACGTCGGACGTGCACCAAGTGTACATAAGAGAACACTCAGTCATACTTTACATAATATGTATATAAACGTATATCATACTATCTGTATAAATAAAAAGAGAAGTCCTGACTGACTGACTGACTCATCAACGCCCAGGTCAAACCCTTGGACCTAGAAAGCTGAAATTTTGCACAGAGGTTCCCTTTATAATGTAGACAAGGAATAAGGAAGGAATTCCCGGTAGTACGTTCCCGTGGGATATTTTTCGACATCCACGCGGGCGAAGCCGCTGGTAAAAGCTAGTATATCTAAAATACCATCATCTAATAGCGACCGCGGGCTTACAGTAATTGTGAACCTATGGGGTTTGATTGACATTCGAGCTTACGTTGGTATACAATATTAGTTTTAGTATATGCGAAACCCGAAACACGTGTCTAGTATTTTTATGCAAAGAATTTATGTACAAAATTTCAAAACAGTATCATGAAAAATCACAAAGTTATATATAAGCTTGTTATGGTACCTGGTTGTCCGTACAAAAACATGATCACCACGCGGCGCCCGCAGAGCGCCCGTGGCTAGTGCCGCTATGACCTGCAGTGACTTGTGTTGGTGGCGCGGTGTCCATATTGTAACTTTTTTTAAAGGTTTTTGGGGCAAAATATAACACGGTATAAAAATTATTGGAATCGATTCAGTTATTTATTCTGAACAAACTATATTCAGGTTTCGCATATACTAAAAATAATGTTGTATAAGTATTGTATATAAATTACGTATTAAGACGTTTGAAGAGTTTCTTGGTCATGTTTGGGCCTCCTAATGACCAACAGAGTACACAATTGTGAACTTAAAAACCAGGCTGGGCAACGAATTGGTGATCGAGATAGTGTTATTAGAGAAAATTTCGTAAGCCAAACATTCTATGTTGCCATCGTTGATCTTATAACGGTCAATGAGAATTTTATGAATATACTTAGCACAGGATTTATCGTCTCCTTTAAAGGATGACTGGTAATTAGTGAACGATACTTAAACACATGATTGTACTCATGATAACAAACAACTTTTACTATGGGACCAAACATGAAATCGTGAAAAAAAATCTGCTGTTCCCTACATTTGTGTTCGCCCGCGTGGATGTCACAAATTATCCCACGGGATCTATTCCCACGGGGACTACCGGGAATTCCTTCCTTATTCCTTGCTTACATTATAAAGGGAACCTCTGTGCAAAATTTCAGCTTTCTAGGTCCAAGGGTTTAGGCTGGGCGTAGATGAGTCAGTCAGTCAGTCAGGACTTCTCTTTTTATTTACATAGATAACTCGTCAAAATGTAGGAAACATCTGATTTTTTTTATGCGATTTCAGGTATGGTCCCATAGTAAAAGTTGTTCATCATGATGAGTACCTACAACGACTCATTAAGAGGTTATGCGTTATTTAAATTACACCCTTAGACCTTTTTATTACACCTTTAGAAATTGAATTCCGGATATTTAAGATTTTTAGGATATACCCTCAATATCCGGAGTTCAATTTCTGCCTCCTTTTAGGAGGCCACTATAAACCATGGCTATTGTCTTTTGATAATGGGTACGATAACTCACACGTAGTTTCACTTTTGATTTCTTAGTACTATTAATTAGCAGGCGTTATGTTGGCAGACACTTCAATGGTGGCCAAGAGACAGGAGAAACTGGGAATGTTATGTTCGTAAGCGTTTGTTTTAGTATAAAGATGGTGTTTAATTTATACTTGTGTGCTTTGGTTGTTGATTTATTACTTTCGAGAAGCGGATTAATTGATGTGGGATTTAGGAATCAGCCAGTGGTAATGGCCTCGACTTGTGTAGGTCGTGGGTTTAATCACAGGCAGGCACTTTACTTTGTGTAGTTTATTTCATCACCACTGTTCTTAAAACGCTGAAGGAAATCATCGTGAGGAAACCGGCATGTCCTAGAACCAAAAATTTTAAGACCTGTGACATCCACCAACCAACTCTCAATGGGGCCATGTGGTGGATTAATACCCATTCCCTCTCACAGAGTGGAGGCGTGTGTCCCAACAGTGGGAACGTTATAGGTAAATTATGCAATTCGGTCCATTGGCGTCTCCTGCTGGGTTAGAACATTATAATTTAATCCTTGTTTTTTTTTAAATCTTTATTTATTTAAGGGATTTTTGTACACATATGCGACGATGTCAATCCCATCGTGCTTTAACAAATAACAACTTACTCATAAACTAATGTTAGTTCCACAAAACTTAACTTAATCTAATTTATTAACTAATAAAAAAATTATTTATTATTTTTGCTGTTCCAGAACTGTGCTTAGATAAAACACCATGGAAAATTGCAACTCCTTTACCGACAATTTCAACAAGTTATGAAGTGTGTTTCTTTTGTTTGTATATGGATATATTCCACCAACACATGTTGTGCATGTATTTTACCACACACCTCGCAGTTAGGAGAGTCTGATTTTCTCATGAGAAAACCAAAGATGTTTAGCAGAATATGTCTTGACATCAAATCCTTCATTCATCTCGGCTTTGTCTGCTGCATATTCAAATAATTAAATTTACATAAACATTTGAACATTTTTGCCTACAAATCATATTTTACCTACTTGACTTCATTGAATTTTGACTTATATATTTAATCTCTTTTACTTTAATTTAATTGTTCAATTCATTTAAATTATTTGTAATCATAATTCTAATCATTAATAATTTTATTTTAATGTAATGATGACCCATAATTTTACAAACTATATTTATGCGCCGGAAACGGCAGAATATTATGATCATATACTCCACTTAACAGCTTTGTACAATATGACAAATAAATGCATTCTATTCTATTCTAAAGCAGCTCAGCGTTACCTACCTTATAAGCCGTCGGTTTTATCTGGCTAGACCATGCCATGTTTGCTTGCTACCCAAAGAGTCGATTCAACTCAACTACTGTCATCATCATTAATTTTATTTATGTGGATCGTTACGAAGCTAATTAGCTTCGCTTAGCTTGTATAATTATACTGGCTGAGGTTTATGGACTGTTAGAACACTGCGACAAACTGGTGACTGTGCGAACAAATTCAATTTAAAACTTTATTTTTATTATTTGTTGTTATAGCGGCAAGAGAAATACACAATCTGTGGAAATTTCAACTGTCTACTTATTACGGTTCATGAGATACAGCCCGCTGACAGACAGACGGACGGACGAATGGACAGCGGACGCTTAGTAATAAAATAAAATATTTTTTTTTTATTTCAGAATAAACACATTTACAGTCCACACATTTTCCAAGTAAAATAGAATATTCCAGAAAGAAGTGTATCGTTGGTGTATGTACTAATGAAAAAAAACATTGTATCACAAACACCAAAAATACACACAATAACACCAGTAATAGTGTTCCGTTTGGCAGCCTTTGGGTACGGAACCCTAAATAAATAGCTTCTGCTCGCGTGGAAGTCAACCATACCTACCATAAAAATATCATATGGCACTCGACAGAAATGTAACTTTCTCATCATTCTCATCATCTGCCTAGCCTTTTCCAGTCTAACTGGATGCAACTGAATACCAGTATTTTACATAGAGCTACTGCTTGTCTGACCTCCACCACCCAGTTACTGGGTAATACAAAAATAATAAAAAGTGTAGCTTTCTACCAGTGAAATATTTTTTGTAATCGGACCAGCACTTCCAATTTATTTATTAATAATATTAGTTTAGGTAATTGCTACAAATACTTATTAATATTTATTTCCTAAAAAAGTTTGTTTGTGAAGTGAAATATTTATTAAATTTTTCATACCCATACTATTTTTAGCCATTTAGCCATTCATCTCCTATAGCTATTATAGCTATTTATTTAGCTAGCTATAGCTATTTCTCACTGCAAACATATTTAAATCAACTAGACATACTGCATGGACCGTATTCATTGTTAAAAATGTTGTTGTTTCAAATAATTCTTCGTATAGTGTTAGTAATTATTCCGATACCATCTATTTACATATGTGTTCGCACCTTTACGTGAAAGGTACGTGAGAACAATCTATTGTTTTACATACGTATTATGTACATTTGGTATTAATATATTCGTGTACGAAAATTTGTAGTTTGGCTTTGTGTGACTCAGGAGATGTGAGTCAGAAATATCTTACTGACTTTGTAATATGCGACTGTTAGATTTGATTCAGTTCATTGAATTTTATTAAGATGGAACAGAGAATGAACAGGAGATATTAGTCTCTACATTAAATTTTAAATGCTTTTTTTTTCAACTCAGTTTATCGCATATCTTCATTAAAGTGATAGGTTGGGTTTTTTAATTCTTATCATCATCTTAATCTGCTCTGCTCTGCTGCTGCCTGCTGCATTAAATTTCAATGTTGTTTTTATGCTGAACTTCACTGGACAGCATATAAGCGGTAATTGATTTACCTTCTAATATTTCTTAATCTTCTACTTCCCTACCAAGTATCATAATAATTATAGCATTGCACCCAACATAGCTCCTTGCGGCACACCATACAAAGTCAGCCTAATTTCTAGAAATTTCGAAACAACTGCACGCTAAATACACTAAACATTTCAATACCATATCTTTCCCTTTCATCGTCATGAAAACACAATTATAACGCGAACATTCACTAAATCACTCATAATTATAAGTAGACCACGATCAAACGCTACAGTTAGTTCGTTTCCCGATGAACGAAAACATTTTACTCTATCACGAATCTGGTTACTTCATTTAGTATTATGGCGTGGCGTGCTGACATGACTCGCAATTAACTGGATTTTGTCACACCGGAGTGTATCAAAATGTTTATGATTGAGAGATACATAATAACACGCTGGTGAACCCGAAGGGTTAGGCAGAGGTGTACTCATAGTGCCCCATGTAATAGGGCAAGCCTTTTGTCATCAGCCGCGCATAAATCCAGACTCGAGAGAGCTGGAGCGGACAGAGAGCTGTAAAAAATATTTTAGAGAAGTGAAGAGGTGAAAAGAAAAAACTTTGTTTCTTACCCTGTACGATTTGGTCAAAATTAGGAATAATCAAGTAGCTAGGT
Source organism: Cosmia pyralina (assembly GCA_946251885.1). Lineage (NCBI taxonomy): Eukaryota > Metazoa > Arthropoda > Insecta > Lepidoptera > Noctuidae > Cosmia > Cosmia pyralina. Next base: position 12,764,524 of record OX276342.1, on the reverse strand, counting down.
GAGAAGGAGCCTAAAAAAGATAAATGCATTTTTTTTTGTTGAAAATTATAACTTTATAAAATCAGAAACAATTGAGGTTTAAAGAACCAGCACCCTAATTGCGTAACGCACTACCAATCGGAACTAGAATAATTTTGAAACAAATTGCTAATCCATTATGCTTCATATGTTCGAAAAATTTGTCTGCTCAACAACGGAACTATCGCAATGAATGTTGTTGAACTGTCAAAATGAAACATATTCCAATCGATAATGTGTTAGGCAATTAGGGTGCTGGCCTCACCAGATCAGATATCTAAAAATAAATTTAGGTTCCATTTATTAAATACACATGCACAAGTACAACGTGACACAATGTTTTCGATATGCATGCAACGTACGCCGAAAAATTTGTTGTTTTCATGTAATTAATATTCAAAAGGTGCAGTCTTTCGTTCATAGCTGAATACTTATTAAGTGATTTGTTTGTTATTTTATTCGTGTTAAATATTTATTAGCAATTTAGAGCACGTTATACACATTTAGACACGTCGTAAAATAGAACTGGTGGTTTTATGCATGTGATTTTGCAACGTAGGTAGGTACTTACTGTACTAGTATGTACATACCTTTATTGCTAACTACTTCATAAACACTACTTTGTAATGTATTCTGTTACGAGTATTACTTTATTAGACACTTCAGAAGACTATAAAATGAGTGTTCCATAAATCTTGGTTAATTTGCAACATGGAAATTGGCGGCCTGTTCATATTTTCTTAATTATCTGTCCCAAATATTATTTCTGCACAAAATCGCTCAAGTAAAAATTAAAATTGCGTTAGCCAAAAATAAACTCTAAAATTCTGAAAAGTAACAGTTGGTAATCATCATCATAAGTCATCACAACAGTCAAAAGCCGTCCACTGCTGGACATAAAGATGCCTCAAGGATGTTCAAAATGATCGATTCTAGAAAAATTTCGAAATAATTTTATGTTTAGCATTTCGTCACGGTGTGAGCAGTAGCCTAACATTTCATAGTTCACATTTATGCTCTCACAATTACAATATTCAGTGTGATGTCCGCTGCGTCTGCGCAACACACGAAGCTTATATTCAAATGATTTGTGGCTTAGAAAGTTAGCCATGTATATTTACGCAATTTTCTAGTGCTAAGCAAATACCAGTGAATATTATGGCAGACGTTTTAATTGTTAAGTCATCGTTAAATTGTAATTACTTATTGGAACTGAGTTCTTTAACGCGGCTTGCGGTACGAGTTGACTGGTAGAAATCGTCACGTAACGAAAAAGCGTTCATACACGCTAGGCCCTCCATGCAACTTTCTTCTTTGGAATTCACACTCTCTCTCTCTCGATTTTATCTTTAAGTCTTTCTCATAACCTGTGAGTGCCTAATTAGGTACCCACCTAATTTACAAAAATTTCATCTTTGTCTGAATTTATAATTATTATCATTATGTTACTTAGGATGAGCTCGTGGCTAAGTAATAAGAGCCGTAAGGGTCGATCCATCACATTAAGCTAGGCTTGCCGGGGTTGGTGCGTGGATGGGTGACCATCTTTACATACCGAGACTCCTCCGTGCTTCGGAAAGCACGTTAAGCCGTTGGTCTCGGCTGTCATTCGTGGATCTTTGACAGTCTTTACGGGTTGCTGGTATTCAGCTGCATCCGGTTAGACTGGAAGCCGACCCCAACATAGCTGGGAGAAGGCTAGGCAGATTGATTGTGTTACTCAAGTTTCCTGCTTTTTCTTAGTCTTTAGTCATCACTGTAACGAAGCTACGATATTTTCAACAGAAAACAAATTTCATTTTTTACCAAGTCTTTTCTAAAATTGCCAGTGTTTGGAGATATACGAGTAACATGCCCATAGAAGAACATTAATCTAAGAAGATTGTTTTTTTTAGGAATCTTGATGCCAGTAGGTACTAGATTAATTACGCTCTTGATCAATACAGCTTTTGACAAACCAATTTTCAGAGCCACAAAAATTTTACAAATCACATGTTCGTGAACATATTTCCAAATATCCTGAACATAACGATCAAAACGAGCATTATTACACAGTTCGCACATAGTTCTCGGTGATATATGGGTGAAGCGCACGCGCATTGATGTGCGCCAGAGCGTACGGGATTACATCATCGTGACGGCTGCGCTGGAGTCGCGTTTTGAGCACGAAAGCGATAATGATGGCGGAATTAACATTAACATTGTATCATCATCAGAGCAATGAATTAGTATTATAATGTTATTTCAGAGAGTTATAAATCGATTTTAATAGCGAACATTAGTGATAATACGAATAGTAATGAATGAGGAACAGAAGAAGATATTAATGTCCTCAAATAACCAAAATTCTCCGTTATCAGACTGTAATATAACTGGTATCTTAGTGAACCAATTGACTAATATTTTATTTTAGTAGCGATAGTATAGGTAGGTATAAGTAATTCATACTTCCATCCTAACTAATATTATAAATTATATCCTAACATAACTAAAAGGAGGAGCTTCGTGGCTAAGTAATAATAGCCGCACGGGTCGATCCACCAGGTTAAGCTACGCTTGCGTCCGTGGAAGAACTGATCATCTTTACATACCGAGACTCCTCCGTGCCTCGGAAAGTATGTTAAGCCGTTGGTCCCGGCTGTCATTCGTGGATCTTTGACGGTCGTTACAGGTCGTCAGAAGCCTGAAAGTCTGACAACCAGTCTTACCAAGGGGTATCGTATTACCCAGTCACTGGGTTGTGGAGGTCAGATAGGCAGTCGCTCCATGTAAAATAATGATATTCAGCTGCATCCGGTTAGACTGGAAGCTGACCCCAATATAGTTGGGAAAAGGCTAGGCAGATTGATTGATCTTATCATAATCTAAAACTATTCACAAACTAAAACATGGCGTCGAAAAATTCATCCGCATCGCTTTCGACTGGTAATGTTTTAGTTTGTAAATAGTTTTAGTTATGTTAGGACATAATTAAGAAAGTAAATATTATAAATGTGAAAGTGAGTTTATTTATTTATTTGTTACGCTTTCACGCTAAAATGAAATTTGGCACACGGGTAGACCATGACCTGGAGAAGGTCATAAAATACTTTTTATCCCAGTAATACATTTCCGTGAGATAATTTCTAACCTACACGCTGGTACTCAATAAATGCGAAAGTTAGTCGACGTTCGCACGGATGTCAAAATATCGCGGCGATTTTATTTCGCGCACTGAGAGTTGAAAATCCAACAGTGTGTTTTTTCGACGCGCTAGAATGCATTCTGTTGTTGTTAAGTTGGATGCTCAACGCTCGGCTCAACAACGAGAGTTGAAAATCCAGTGCGCGATAAAATCTCGCCGCGATATTTTTACGTACGTGCGTACGTCGGCTTATTGTCTGATTGTTACGTGTACGTTTTAAAATTTAACAATAAGTACGTAGTATGCTACTTTCATTCGGGATATTTTTGTATTAAAAAATAATGACAGACAAAATTTACGCAGACAAATCGCGGGCAACAGCCATTTATTAACTAAATTGAATCAGCCTCACGAAAACCGCTGATAAAGAAAAGACTGATATTTATAGCTACTATACACATTCCAACTATTCAATTCACTTTTGACATAAGCACGCCTATGAACTTCCTTATTTATTGACAGCTTAGACTATATTTATCTACGATTTACAGGCTATATTCACCATAGCCACTTGCGCGACCGCGGGAACTTTGTTCCCCAACAGTAGGTTGTCCGTGGGAACAAAAATTCCCAAGACAATCTTTTTTTACTTTTAACCTTGTTCCACCACTAATATGTAGAAAAATCCGATTCCATGCATTTACTGTGATAGATTATATGTGTCCGAACCTTTTGAGATACGACAACACTCACTGAACATTTACAACATTAAAAACACTCACACTCACAACATTAAAAAATATTATTTTCGCTGTCATAAAATCTAAAGTAAACAATAACAAGTTTTTATCTCAACTTCGGAAGCTTGTAAATAATGAATATTGTACTGTTGTAAGTGGTTTTATTTATGTTTCACGTTAAGAGGTAATACAGCATGCATTTTAAACCATAAAAAATATAGGTCATCGCTTGTTTTTTCTTTGTAAAAAATCTAGAATCTAGAAATCTGAAACTAACTGTGTTTGCTCTTTACATACCTATTTCTGTGAATTTTATACGATCATACATTCAAACGAAACATACACTTCCATAGAGTCCACTTCTCTGGCATCCATAAAAACATTCGAACGTTACAAGATTCCAAGAATCTTCGTCGCTTCGGCATTGTTTGTAAACACGTGTGAACTGCCGGCTGACGTCACGATGCGCGTACGCATGACTGTATGATGGACTGTTTTTTTGTGTAGAGCCGCTTTCGTTCTAGTGGATAGACGAAAAAATACAATACTTCATGAACTCTATGAAGTTCCTTATTTACTGACAGGCAACCATAGACTAAACAATAAAAGACTTCATGGACGCTAAAGAAAAATTAATTAATGGTTGAAAAGTTATGTGCATAGGTATTTACAAATCTAGAGTTCTGGGAAAACCTATTTAAATCCAAGAAGTACTTAGATGGAAAGTAGTTGACTACGACAACACAGTAACCACTCCAGTAACAGGTTGTCAAGCACTCGACGGTAATTATTTCCGACACTCGACTTTTATTGAGATTAACTGATCTGGTTGATACTTGATAAAGATACAGTTAACTGTGGTCTATCAAATGAGTAGGTGGAAAAGTTATACGTAAAACTGCAATGTATAATGCAAAGGTTTCAAATCCATACGCAATGTAAAAGTTTAAATATGGGCAACGAATGGTGCAAAGCACCATCGTTGCTCATATTGAAACTTTTGCATTGCATCATTATTTTTATCGACTTGGTATTTTATTATTTATTTTATTAAAGGTTTTATTTTTCAATCGTCAGATAATTTTCGAACGAAGTCCTTTTACGCGGCTTGATGTAGAAGTAATCTGGCAGAAATCGTCACGGTAACGAAAAAGCCTTATGCCCGCAAAAGTCATCAGAAAGTATTAAAAAACAAAAATGTTTGACGCTTGAAACTTGACTGTTCTAGGTGGCTCTGTATAACACATAATAATACAGCGAAAGTAACTTCGTTCCAACCAGGAGTCCCACGACAAGTCCCGACTTTCTTATCTGAGGAATAAATATGGCGGTTTGACATAATTATTTACAATAGAAAAGCTGTCAAAGATTTTAATTCTCAGATAAAAGTTATTTGAAGATTAAAACATCGGCCATAATTGTACAGACTAAAAATTTATTTCTGAATATGATGACTATGTAGAAAAAAAAATTTGATGCGGGAGGCCCAAGACCGGGAAAAAGGCGTGTAATGGAGGAACGTACCATCAGCATGAATATACGTTGAAGAAGAGAGAGAGAGAGAGAGAGAGAGAAATTAACGGCGGAGGCAACTGCATGTCGTCGTCGCGCCGCCGACCTAAAGCGACGCTTGCAGTTTTGGCGTGTCGTGTCCGCCATTTTGTCATTCCTGAATTATTTGCATCAGTCCCAAGCAGTCCACTGACAAAATGGCGGACACGATACGCTACAACTGCAAGCGTTGCTTTAGCACGGCGGCTGTCGCCGACATATCGATTGTGGTCGTCGGCACGTCGACGACCGCCGTCGGTCAACGCGTATGCCTCTGCCGTTGACGCCTGTCGCTAGTGTGTAAGAACACTAAGGTATTTTTCCGTCCCCTCAAATCAATATAAAAGCGTTGCTAACACATAGCCTTCTAAAAATAGAAATCACTCAATCCACCCCAAAAATACTCAAATTACAAAGCAATAAACTAAATACGCTAAGTACCTCTTTATATTCTGAGGCCGATCTTCAAAAATCTCAAGGCCACCTTTTCCAAGAAGGCCGATGTGAGAAGGAATACCATTGATCACAGGCATGGGAACGTGGAGGCTCATTTAAATATTCATACTGTTACAAGAATTGTTGTAGGCTGAACTGGAGGACAGGATGTCGAAAATATCGAATTAAGATTACTTAGTTATTGGGACTTAGAATTTACTTAGTATTTATATTATTCAAATAATAATGCCAATATTAAAATGAATAAGCCTTCGTCTGTTAGGATTGATGGTGTAAAAGTACTGATGATTGATAATAATGACGGAAAGCGATAGTACCTACCAAAATGCATGAAGTTAAGATCAATGAGAAATAAGATGTAAACAAAATATAATTATCTGAAATATGGTGTGTTTGGTATATAACTACGCGGTGCTACATTGTAATAACTTCTTATATCTTCGGATAAATATTTCGTATAATTGAACTTCATGTAGGTATAGGTAAGTATATTTAATCATCTATTTCGAACGTTCTTCAGTAAGGAAAAATGAGAAAGAAAAGGTGGGGAAAAGGGGAACGGGAAGTGTATAAATAAATAAGGAAATATAGGTATGTGCTAGAATATACCAAATTAAACAGAGTAGAGATTAGAAAAGAATAATTAACACCAGAAGACACCAACTACTTTTTTTTATAAGAAGGCAATTAAGAAATTTGTCAAAAGAAATTTCTAGCATAAAATAAACAAAGTTGGTCAATGGATTTCAAATGTGCTCGAGAAGTCTTAAATATTGACGTAATTCTTTTGTCAAATTACATAACTGGATAGAATTCAATATTTCCGCTATATCAGACAAGCCAGCTATCAGGACGATTTTTCACCAAGACGGTTTTGTTAACTAATCAAAATATGTTTCTATGTAGTATTTATCATTTGGGTCCCTTTTTTCAATTCCTTTAACCTCTTTTTTTATTGGCTAAATTAAGGCCCGGACTCCACCAAAGTGGAGATGTGTGGAGATGTACGAAACGAAGACGTGAAGTGATGTTTTTGATGAGATGCATACTGACTAGACTGGGGCGGAGATGTGTGCTGGCTAGTGCGGAACTGAGCTGCGTGCGGCGAGCATTGGATGTTGAGATGAACACACGCCGCTCACATCTCTTTTCGTCTCCGCTGCGCGCCGTCGCCAGCTTGCGAGGCACAGTTCACATCTCTACGATCGCGCCATAGTAATATGATTATACATCTCCGCTCAGTGGTATCAACTGAAACTGAGTGGAGACGAGATGTGTGAATAACGAAATCCTATTGATTGTTTAAAACACATCTGCTCCTCTCGTCTCGTCTCCGCTTTGGTGGAGTCCGGGCCTAAGGCTGCCTGTCCACTGGAGCGGAGAAGAGAGATGAGGAGCGGAGCTGTGCCAATATTAACTAAAAGAATCTCTCCGCTCCATGCAGAAGCTCCGCTCCTCTTGTCTCTTCTCCGCTCTAGTGGTAGCCTAACTCTCAGGACCTCCTTGCCTACAGAGGTTTCTAAAAGATGAAATTGTTCCTTATTATGCTACAGATAGAATGATCGATTTTTAGATGGAAAATGTGCGACCAACCGCCCCTTAAGTCATGGTCTAAACATCAAAGAGTTTCAAAGCAATAAACCATTAAATACCCATAAAGTTCCAACTGAACTACATAAACCTAATCACTAAATAATGTATTGAACCAATCAAGTAGTAATTGTCCTTGTAATATTAATCAGTGTTTACACAATGGGTTTCATCCCAATCAATATTGTAAATGGTACTATAATCTAGCGTAGTGGTTGACGTTTATTTTTAACTTGGCCTTGATAATACTACTATCGACACTCCCTATCCCCCCCTATCCCATCCTATCATTTCGAGATTACCTGCGTATTCGTCTAATTTCCGAAATCAGACCAATCCGCAGTAAATCTAACATATAAAGATGTATTGATGATTTTTGTAAATACATATTTGTTATAGCCGCGTATCATATTTTTAACAACATACAACCTGAAATAAACTAAATTAGATAGAAATTATTTTAAATTGATATTAAGACTCCGTTCTGGGCACTATACATCGGCAAAGTTTGCATTTATTATGAAAAAGGCTGATTCTCCTAATTGCACAGTTTGCAATCAAATCGAGGACGTGCAACATTTGCTGATGGAGTGTGCTCGAAACGGAGTAGAACGCGAGTTGTTCGTGAAGGATTTTAAAATAAATAAATTAGATGTAGGCATAATCCAATCCATCTTATCTGTACCATCTTCAGAGATTATTAAAAAGTTGTGCCATTTAATTACGGTCCTCCACGAATAACTCTAATTCATTAGCGATTAATAATATTATAAACTAATACTGTTTTGTAAGCCAAATAATGTAAAAGGCTACGATGGGGCTGACATATCTTTGATAAAAGCCCCTAAATAAAATTAGATTAAAAAAAAAAACCTGAAATTCCAAAAAACGTAAGAAAATTTGAATTTCACGGCTACTACTGCGGATCCCCCTAAAATTAATGTCTCATGTGTACACACGGCTACATATATCAAGCTATACATTTCCAGTATAAGCTGACCTCTCATTGTACGGAAATCCTATACAATCCGAATAGAAGTAAACCGTCCACAACTAACCTTTCAAATCGAAACACAGTATAGATAGATTACGATGTTGGTGCCATGGAAAAAGTTGTTCGGTTTGATGGTCTATACCACACCCTTAAAATTGACGAGGATGCAAAACGACACGTAGTTTATGTTGCGGTATGCCGCGGATGATACGTTGTAGTTTACAATGCCATGCCGCGACGTGTCGCCTAATGAGCCTTAATTATAAAAGTCTATCAAAATAAAGATGAAGTCAGCTTGCTGGATACTAGAATTGCACCAACAGTACCTCTTCCAAAATTTTCATAATCTATATGTCGCAATAAGGTGGTTGTAGACGTGATATAGTTATTATATCCCTAGGGATATATAGCTGTAAACAATAATATAGTTAGGTATATGAATACGGTTCATAACTATCTAACTAGGAATATAACAAAGATTCGAGCATGATCTAGTAGTTTAAGATAATTCTTCAATCCGATCAAATAGGTTAGGTTAGAACTGTGCCCAACTACGGGCAAGCCGAGCGAGCGAAGTGAGCAGTGCGCGGTAGCAACCGGCGAGCGCTATGTTGGAATTGGTGGCAGTAACAAAATTAGGGCACTCGACTGTTTTCATATAAGTAACTTTATTACGGTATTATAGCTATATCCCTAGGCATATAACTATATCACGGCTGCAACCATCATCATTCTCCTGCCCTTATCCCAATCTATTTGGAGTCGGCGGCGCAACATGTCCATTTTTCCATACTTCTCTATTATTCGTCTTCTCGGTAGTCAACCCCTTTCTAGCCATGTCATATTTCACACAACATCCATCGTTTCTTTGGTCTTCCCCTACTCTTACAGCCATCGACATTCATACTCAAAACTTTCCCTCACGACATTTTCCTCACTCCTCCGTATCATATGCCCATACCATGACAACCGAATTCCACACAACTTTTCAGTCACCGGTGCCACTTTCAGACTTCCTCTTATGTAGGTACTCATTTTTTTTTTCTTTTTTTTTTTCTTAGTATAGTGCATAGCATAGCCACCTAGTTATAAATATAACATTGTTTTAGTTAGTACCTACTTTGGCTTTTCTTCAATAAACATTTTTTTTTTAAATTCTTTTCTGTCTACGGCTGCAACCATCTTATTGTGACATATACGTGTTCTATGCCTATCCAAGATTATGGAAGAGGAATTTTGGGGCAGTTAGCTGTCTGTCTGATTAAAGATATGTTATGTTGTATAAACCTCTATAGTAACTGGTGGGAACACTGTCCTGCTTATGTGAAGTTACTGGCCCTATACCCATACCCAATGCAAGTATAATGAGTTCATTGCAAACATACATTACGCTCTTTATTACAAGATTCAACAGAATCTCACGATTCAATCAAATAGGTTAGATTCTGCCAAGAATTATAAGCTTAAGATTATATTAATTTGTGGTATCCTGTTTGGAGGCAAGGCAATACACATCATTTCTCTTGTATTGTGTACTGCCTTGAATGAATAATTTTTGGCCCCTGCCATTTTTTCTCCATTTCTTCCTTAATTCGTCAGTTTTCCACATACTAACTTCTACATCCCATTATACCTCCTTTCTTAGGACGTGGGCCTAACATCCACTACCTAAGTCATAAGTCATTAATTCATTTTTTTTCTTAGTCCAAGAGCCTACCTCAAATTGCTTAGCATGACTCTCCGTTACGACGAAAATACTGTACCATTAATTTTGCAATTTTGAAATAAATAAGTTGAGGATTAATACTAAGCTATGTTTGACGAAAACATGATTCCATTAAATTTTTTCGATAGAAAAAAAATCCGAAGTTACCTCCAAACCGAACAATAAACCGCTGGTATTCAAAATATACTTCAAATTAGATCATGAAACTTTGCATACTAACTCAACTAACTATAAAGCTGGTCTTATGCTTTTTATTTTTTCAAATTTTCATTATTTTCACCGTAAAAAGCAATTGCCTAAACTATCGGCGCCCAGCACCGCACTCAGTCTCGCTCTCACTCAGTCCGTGAGCAGTATCGTGCGAGCGAGATAGAGCTGAGGTAGTATGGGCTCTTGAGTCATTTATTCATTTTTTTTATTAGTAATTAAGTCATTTATTCATTTCAGCTTATTCTACAAGCAACATATCAACGTAAGAGTGTTTTATTTTTTAGTACAATTAACAGATTTTTTGTAAATAAATAATTGCTTCATATTTTGCAATAAATTACTAGCGTTGTGTCATCGCGCTTCTCTTTCTTTGCAGTCCGACAGTGACCGCGCTTTAGCTATTGTCAGCCAAACACTAACGGTCTTATTACAAAACGAGGTTTTTCTTCCGTCATGGTTTATATTTAAACCATCGAGCCAGTTTTTGTAATAAGCACCTAGCTGTGATAGAAATACAGTTCTTTCTATAAAACTGACAACTTAGTCCGGTACTAATGTGTCGGAATAAAGTTCGAAATTTAAAAAGGGGTCCATGGTCTATGGTGAAAGCGCCAGGGTAGCCCGCGAAATTCAAATTTTCTTACGGTTTTTGCAATTTGCAGGTCAGTATCAAGTTGTATGTTGATCCGAATATGATTCGCGTCCATAACAAATCTGTATTTAAAGAATTATAGTCATCAAAATCATCAATACAACTCTCTGAGCTCATATAATCCTAATGGATGACTATTTCATGAAATATTGACATTTGAGGATTATACTAACTTATGGAGTTACTGATTTTAATGATGATGATTTTGATGATTCTGTAAATATACATTTGTTACGGTGACGAATCATACTTTAATCAATATACACCCAGACACTGAGCTGCAAATTGCAAAAATCGTAAGATAATTTGAATTTCGCGGGCTACCTTAGTGCTTTCTCCTTAAACCTGCGTTTAAAGATGAACCTTGTTTTGTAATAAGACGGAAACAGTTGCAAAGAAAAGGTCTGGTTTGAAAACAGGATAGGCATTGTCAGTCCCATTTACCATCATTATTTCAGCTGAAAGACGTCCACTGCTGGACATGTCTCCCCCAAGCATCGTCACATCGACCGGTTCTGTACTTCTCGCATCTAGTGGATACCTGCAGCTTTCATAAGGTCATCACTTCATCAGTCTACTTTGTCGGAGGCCTTCCAACCCTACGTCTACCGGTACGCGGCCGCCACTATAGAACCTTTCGGCCCCATCGGCCATCTGTTCTGCGAGCAATGTACCCTGCCAGTCAAATTAATTTGTACAAAATCACCAATTTAAACTTAACACCCTTTTTTTTGTGGATGGGAAATCATCAAATAACTACTCCCGCTCTGGGCGGAGCGGGAGGACGTGTCAGACTATTACTGACTAAAACCCACCCGTGATCCTTCAGTTACCTGTGCCAGGGCCACGCTATCTCTTTCGAACAACCCGCGACCCCGGCGGCATCGGCCCTATTGGACCCCGTCACCGCTGACATCTCTTTGAGGCGCGCGTGGAACACGACGCGCCGTCGACCCGGCCTGGTCCTTACCGGACGGCGAGCTACCCAATGCTCGCCGTCCGCAAGCTCGCGCCGAGCAATGTACCCTGCCAGTTAAATTAATTTCTACAAAATCACCAATTTACCACCCTCCCCCTTACCCCCCTACCCTTAGGTCCTGTTTCACCACCTACGATTAAGTCCCTATTACCTTACTTGGAGATAATTTCATACAAATTGTGTTCCATTTTTGAATTTATTCGGTAAGTAGTGGCTATTCGGACATCGTGAAATAGGCCCTTATACCACAGTCTATACATCATACAGTCGTCCGACGAAGCCCGAGCTGCATACGAAGTTCGGCGAACTACGTAACCAGTTCGGGCTGTCGTCGGACGACTGTATACTACTGTATGATGTAGACTGTGCATGTGCTTATACTAAGAACTCAGAATCCCATCATTACCACAATGTGAATATTACATAACTGGTATATACGACACACACTTTACGAAATAACATTTTCAAATGTTTCCTTCAACTTTACGATGCGTTGCATTCGCTGCCAGCGGAGTAAGTGTAATTTTCACAAGATAGTAAAATCGTAATGCAAGTGAAAACGCGTTTTTCGTAGCTTCTTCTTTTATTTTATTGTTTGCGGTACTTAATGATAGGTTGGAAAAGTGTGTTTCAGATTGTGAAGTATGAGGAAAATAATTAGTTACTTTTACCGATATTTTTTATTTTTTCTGTTTAAAGATTTGTTTACAAAAAGAAAAAAAAAACTAAGGCATATTATTCTAATCGCTACAGACATATTAATTACTAACTGCGCCCCGCGGTTTCACCCGCGTGAACCGGGATAAAAAATAGCCTATGTGTTAATCCAAGGTATAAACTATCGACATACAAAATTTCATCTAAATCAGTCCAGCCGTTTAAGCGTGAAGAAGTAACAAACACACACTCACAAACTTTCGCCTTTATAATATTGGTGTGATTATTTTCGGGATTTTTCTTTTTATCCAATGATAATTTAAGTTATTTAAGAGCCTTTTGTGTCCCACTGCAGGCCAAAGGCCTCCCTTCCCTCCTTAAACTTAACCCTTGCTATATTGCTTGGTGTATGTGTCCAATCTTTAAGAATATTAGACGAGTTCGTCTCGCCATCTCGTCCTAGGCTTCCACGTTATTTAATAGACACGAAAATATTGAAGCGGTGCGCAAATTTTCACAGGATTGTTCTACCATACGAGTATGAACAATTTGAACAACTTTCATTATGGGACCAACTCTGATATCACGAAAAAAAAATCGGCTGTTTCATACAATAGTTTAATGCCTACTCAACCAAAATGCATGAAACAGCTGATTTTTGTTTTCGTGATTTCAAAGTTGGTCCCGAAGTGGAAGTTGTTCATATTCATGGGTAGAACACCCTGTGATTTGCGCACTGCTTAAAAACTTTTCCTGTATAAGTAGCATGGTTTAAGTTTTTATCAGTCCACATGAGGTATAGCTAATTTACAATATCAAGTTAAATCTTTTTTTGGATACCATAGTTCATAGAGAGACTGCTTATATGAGTAGCACTAGTGGTTATATGTACAAGGTTGATATGAGCGTGAGGCATTAAATTAAACCACATATACTTTGTATCATTCTCAGCCTCTTTACTAAAAATCTGATAAGTAGAAGCAATAGTTTAGTCACAGGATTATTTTTTAGTTTTTTTTTTTTGTTGAAAAACGACGTATCTGCCCTAACAGACTAAGAAGTATGTTGTTGAAAATTCTGTCGTTTAAAGGTGTATGACCCTAGATAATTATGCGTAGGTACCTACGCATAGTTCAGTAATAAATTAAAGCTATTTCTAATAAACAAAAGCTACTATAATATTTTAATTTTTATTTTATTTTATTTTAATTTTACTTTTATATGGATACTTATTTATCTGAAATAAATTATTTGATTTGATAATATAAATGAATACATGAATGATAAACTGTGACTGGACTTGCAATTTTTTTTTTTAAATGTTGTATTTATTATAAAATCTAAATATATTTAATATAAATAAGAATTATCCATGTCCTAAATGCTATTATTTAATTTTAATGTTTAATTTTAATTTAATTATTTATCCTTTTTGTAATGTTGCTGTGCCCTTACAGGGTCCATAATTGTAACTTAGCTTTAAGCCTATTTGTAACACCTGTATTTACATTATGGTATGCAAATAAATGAAATTGAATTTTTGACGCGACATTGCCATTTTGTTACGCACGTCAGTATAAATGTCTACAAAGGATGTTTACATTATAATTAGATCATTAAGCTATTTTATTTGTTCGAAAAAAGTTTTTTCTTGTTTTTCTTCTAAACTTTTTTTTAATAGTTCCGAGTTAACACTATGCATGTATAGTATATGTGGTTTAATTTAATGCCTCTCGCTCATATTAACCTTGTGTAATTGTAATACGCTATTTTTGTATACGCATGGTGTTGTTTGTAAGTGTTTGATTGTTCAACCATTTTTGTTCAATAACCCTTTATTTATTATTAATATAAACGGATAAATTTCTGGACCAAAACATCAACTAAAACTGAGAAATTGCTATAAAAGCTATCGAGGTACTTACTATATTTTACAGTCGTTTAAAAGCCTCCAACATATCTGACAGATTAAACTAACGATATTGGTTGAGATAAGTGCACGAGTCTTTAAAATATAGCTGTCATCCGGTGTATCGGTCGCCCATCTAATGACTAACCTAGTTGTGGGTTGCTTAACTTTACTAAGTGAAGGACGTGTACTATGTGCTCAATGAGGTTGGTGTTTGGAATGATATCAAAGTTTTATTAAGAACCTGGGATTTTAATGAAAACGGCATCTGTGAGAAAAATCTTCCGAAGAAAATTTTTCAAATTCAACTTCTTTTCCGACAATAGGTAACACTTAAATATTATTGCACTGTTGATTGTTGGATCATCAACCTTCGGCGCTGAGCCGACCGTTTAAAATCCAAAAGTGCGCATTTATTCAGACATTCATTTAGATAACATCTAGTGTTAGTGAAAAAAGGCATTAATACAAGTACAGGGTGTTTCGGAAAGGTGTGGTCAAATATTTTTTTTTTTAAATTATCTGCTATGTCATACATTTGGGTCGAGTAGGCATTGGTTTTCTATGGCACAGCAAATTTATTATTTTTTGATTTCGATGTTGGTCCCATTGAGAAAGTTGTTCAGTTTGATCACAGAAAAGATATATTTATCTGTTCTGTGAATTTGGTGGTCTGTACCACACCCTTTTTGACCAGATCTGTCTGGTACACTCTGTATAATTGTCTTGCATTAACCTGAAATAGGTTTCTTTTCTTTTTTAACCGACTTCAAAAAGGAGGAGGTTCTAAATTCGTCGGAACCTTTTTTTTTATTTTTGTTCCCCAATTACTCGAAGATGGCTAGACCAATTTGGATTTTTTTTTTGTTTTATTCGAGAGGGTAGACATCACAGTTGGTCCCATATAAAATTGATTAACTTTGCTTTGGTAGTTTTTGAGTTAGCTTCAATAATACGTATTTTTTCCCCACTTTTCTATGGATGATGTTCTAGTTTGTTTTGCAGGTAGTGGTATTAGAATTTGTGTGGAGTAGGTACCACAACTAAAAAGTGAAAAATAACTTTAATTTCGGAAGTTGGTGGCAAAAAACGAAAATACATTTAACTAGACACCGACTACCGAAATTAAAGTTATTATTTTTGGAGGAGCTCGTGGCTAAGTAATAACAGCCGCTTGGGTCGATCGACCAGGTTAAGCTACGCTTGCCGGGGTTGGTCCGTGGATGGGTGACCATCTTTACATACCGAGACTCCTCCGTGCCTCGGAAAGCACGTTAAGCCGTTGGTCCCGGCAGTCATTCGTGGATCTTTGACAGTCGTTACGGGTCGTCAGAAGCCCGAAAGTCTGACAACCAGTCTTACCAAGGGGTATCGTATTACCCAGTTACTGGGTTGTGGAGGTCAGATAGGCAGTCGCTCCATGTAAAATAATGGTATTCAGCTGCATCCGGTAAGACTGGAAGCCGACCCCAACATAGTTGGGAAAAGGCTAGGCAGATGATGATTTTTGGAAGTCGGTTGTATTTTTTTGTAAAAAAGTTTATTATACATTCAGTTTTAAGTAGGTACCGACATAGTTGTAAAAAAAACTTCCTATATCATATATCATTATGAAAATGCCTCTATGTAGTTAAATTCGTCAAACAATCCAAGCTTAGAAAATAACTGTCTGTCAACTATCGATCAAATCATCATCATTATACACTCACATTGCAAAATCAACTCTATCCCTATTATATAAGGTCTAATTTCGCAAGTCATTGCAGTCTGCGCACGCGCCGGTGCATACGCGCATCTCGGGACCGCATCTCCGTTTTTCGCAACGACACACAATCGTTACGGTCGGGTACAATATAATATGTTGCATAGAAATTGTATTTCAATTTTGCTGTTTTGTAACTGTTTTCATTATTTGTACATGCGTAAAACAGTATATGTATTATGTACTATGCATGCGGTGGTTGTATATTAATTTAGCTGGGTTGCGGTGTTTGAATGGCAGCTTCTCTTTGTGTATTAAATGTGCTGATACTAGGCTGTTATTTATTTATTTCTAAAACGTTTAGCCTATTTTTACCCGACTACGGCGAAGTAAAAAGGAGGGTTATGATTTTGACCGGTATGTAGGTATGTATGTATGTGAGTATGTATGTATGTATGTTCATCTGTTCCCTCATAACTTCTAAACTACTTATCATAATTTGTCAAATGAGGTATCGTTAGAAGTGTTTTGATTGTCCGCTGGTTAGGCTGGATAGGCTGTGACGTCACATTAAATTGAATATGGCGCCCTCTAGTGGGCATAGTCATGAACTAAAAAAAAATTTTTTTTTAATGATGCCGTGTTGTTAATCAAATGAAAGGACTTAACGAGCACATTTCAAATATATATATATATATATATATTGTTAGCTATTGCTCGCAGCTTTGCTTGCATGCACCCGATAATTGGGAATAATTTCTAAAAGCACGCCCTATATGTGAGCCAAACATATTTTCTCTCCAAACCTACCCAAAATACATACTCGTATATAATAAATATTCTTCTATAAAAATGTAAAGAGCCTCTGCAAATAGTTTATCATGAAATTATAACCCCAAAATAATTTAAATAAAAAGCAAGTTTAATAACTAAAACCCAACTACTGAAAAATCACGCTCTAAAAAGTACGAAACAAGGAAATATTTTCATCAGAAATTAGAAAAAGACAGACAAATTAGAAAGAAAGAAAGAAAGAGAATACGTTTATTTGCGGTAAACATGACGCATAGGACAACAAAATAAAATAAACAATGTAAAAAGAAAGTTTTGGGGAAAATATGCGTCACATCTACGCAAAACAGCTACCGCTCAGCATAATGCCGCGACCCCATGCGAAACGGAGCCCCAGCGCTGGTTTTCAGCGATAGCCGGCGTTGACGCGATGACGTCGACCGGTGCAGCATGTGATAAATAATATGCAATTAAAAAATAAATAAAATATAAAGTTAATTCTATAGGTATAGATAAAATATACAGAAAATGACAATATTCCCGCATTCCGCTCCGCGACAGCACCGACTCCCACGCCGCAGAATGTATAATATATAATATATAATAATTAAAAATCCGAAGTTAGAATGTCGTTAGATGCTGAGTTAGATGATCGGCTTTAAGATAAAATTTTTTGAAGTTCTTAAAAATCATGTGCGGTTCCTAAAAATCATTTAATTATCTTATTAAAATTTGACATGAGGATTATAAAAAAATTTCAAGCTATAGATGTGATCTTTCTTTCTAATATACTGTCTATTTATACAGCACAATGCATTCGTTCTGTCTGTGTGTCGTCGTGTATTTCACAAAATTGTCTACGTTGTTCAAGTAGTCGCACGCGAACATGGGTACCTTTTTTTTTTTTTTGTGGATGGGAAATCATCAAATGACTTCTCCCGCTCTGGGCAGAGGCGGGAGGGCGTGTCAGACTTTTACTAACTAAAACCCACCCATGTTCCTTCAGCTGCCCGTGCCAGGGCCACGGTGTCTCTTTCGAACTACCCGCGACCCATGGGTACCTGGGTTCGAATCCCAGAAGAGGCAGTGTTATTGAGTTTTTGCATCAGGAATTTCTCGGTTGCAGCTGGGAGTCTGGATTTATGCCCGATTGATAGCAGGGGCACAAGGTTAACTGATGACCTGGTGAAAGGCTTAGGGATCCGATGGATGCGAGAAGCATAGGACTGGTCAATGTGGCGAAGCTTAGAGGAGGCCTATGTTTGTGGAAGTCTTTTGGCAGAATGATGATGTTGAATTGCAATATGGCCCCCGTTACTGGGACTTAGAGGTAATTGGCAAAATGTACGCTTCGAGGAATACAGAGAAAATTATGCGTGTACCTAGAATTATCCCATAGCCACGCACACAATGGGCCATACACAACATCCTCCCAGCCAGCTCCAGTGTGCCAGTTCTAACATTCGTTCCGCTGTGTGTCACCGCGCATTTCACAAGTTTGGCTGTATTGAACGTGGCTTTAATACCCATGTAAAATCATGGAAAAAAAGTGTTACTAAGTTTTTCTGATAATGATTTCTCGTATCAACCTGGAGTCTAGATTTGTGCCAGGTTAAAGGCAACAGGCTCTCAAAACGGTGAAGGAAAACATCGTGAAAAAACCGGCATGTCCTAGAACCAAAAACTCGATGACATGTGACATCTATCAACCCGCATTGGGCATGCGTCGCTCCCTCTCGCAGAGGGAGGCCTGTGTCCCAGCAGTGGGAACGTTATAGGCTGATTATGTTATGGCAAAGAGATGCCGGGGCCATATTATACGGGATGTGCCGTTGATTATCACGTTGAAGGGCGTTACCCGTAGGGACTCATCAAGTCCCTAGAATTTATATCGCACACAATGCCCATATCCTCTCAGCGGAGTACGTATCAAAATCCCGAATTTTAAAAGACCGAATTTTAAAATACCAATGGACGAAATCCCGAAAATTGAAACGCCGAATGGTTGTTTGGTCGAAAGTTTAAAATCCCGAAAGTTCATTTGCCCGAAAGTTTAAAATCCCGAAATTGTCAAAAAATTGAATTGTCAAATTGTTGAAATTCTGTGTAAAGGATTTAAAGTGACCTTACCAAATCTAACCTCGGGGTGCCCTTCGCTCGCTCTTGTCTCCTATGTAGACGAAGCCCCGCTTCGCGGGGCTCTGTATATAGGGTTTAAAGTAACCTAACCAAACCTAACCTCGGGGTGCCCATCTATGAGTAATCGCGGTGCCCCGCTTAGCGGGGCTCTGTTTAAAGGGTTTAAAGTAACCTAACCAAACCTAACCTCGGGGTGCCCATCTATGAGTAATCGCGGGAACTACGTCGCCGCTCTTTGGGATTTCATCCATCGGTATTTCGTCCATTCGGGATTTCATCCATTCGGGATTTCGTGTTTCGATATAACGACTATCGACATTTAAAACTTTCGGTATTTTGAATTTCGGTGTAATGGAAGTCGGTATTTCAATCATGGGTATTATGAACTTTCGGGATTTTGATACGTACCCTCTCAGCGCTATCCATTCGTTCCGCGAGTGTGACACTGCGCATTTCACAAGTTAGACTCCACTTTAGTCTAGATTTCCAAGTTGGGCAGCGTTTCTGGGTTTTCCACCTTCTTACATTGAACTTAAACTATCAATCTGCCTAGCCTTTTCCCAACTATGTTAGGGTCGGCTTTCCGTCTAACCGGATGCAGCTGAATACCAGTATTTTACATGTAACGACTGCTTATCTGACCACCACAACCCATTTACTGGATAACACGATACTCCTTGGTAAAACTTAACAACCAGTGTCAGACTTCTGGGCTTCCGACGACCCGTAACCACTGTCATAGATCCAAGAATGATAGCCGGGACCAATGCGCAGCTTAACGTGCTTTCCGAGGCTCGGAGGGGTTTCAGTATGTTAAGATGGTCACCCATCCATGGACTGATCGCAGCAAGCGTAGCTTAACCAGATCGATCGACCGGTGCTGCTGATATTACTTAGCTACGGGCCCCTCACATACATGAAACTTAAAGATAACTACCAAAATGTGAGTGTAGGTATACTGGCTCTCTGTCTACCCGTTCACACAGGCGTGAAGCTATTTATGTAGCGTACTACGTACAATTTGAAACCCATACACACAATGGGCCATACATATTCATCCTCCAGCGCTATCCATTCGTTCCGCCAGTGTGTCATTGCGCATTTCACAAGTTTGTCGCGCCGTCACGCGAGACTGCCATGTGGAGCGCCAACGCAACGTTTCCGTCTATTGTCACTGTGGATCTGCTGAATGTTATTCATGCCTGTAAATTACTTTTACTATCAATGGAGAGTTTGATGGTGTTTTAAGATGGTGCTTTGCCTATATAAAGTTGGATGATTATCTTTAATTGTTGAGCAATTTAATCCAAGACCCGGTTTTTTTTATTCAAATTGAAAGGGCTTTGTCGCACATGCGATTATGCCGTCCTGGTTGACAAAACAAAATCATACTAATTACAATTTTAACATAATCTTAGCAAAGCTAGTTTGTAAAGTACTCTAGGTGCATCAGAAAGTGGCACAGCTAGAGCACTATTACAATAACCTATCTCTAATCCTACAATCCAAGCTATTTCTAAATTCCTCGTTGCGGACACACTCGGTTAATAAAAGCTAAACATCATCAACGGCATTAGTACAAAAATCACAATTACTAGTTGTTGTTTCTGCCATTAGATATTTGGTTTTTTTTAGGCATCAATCATTGTCAAAAATTCAGTCTCTAAAAATAATATAGTGATTGATAAATACTTCGATTATGATTCATTAGGCTTCCGCCTTTTAAGGCTTGTGGCTGCTTGTGTAAATTAGATGGACTATTGATGGATGAGTTGAGGATGTTAAGGCGACGATAACCGACTTTTAATGATTTTAAACAGATCATGTCTAAACGAGTAGTGTTAATAATTTGGAAAAAAATATGTTAAATTCGAGCATTTTCTTAATAACTTAATATGTGAATATTTTAGATTCTGTTTATATATAGCAATTTGTTCGCAACCTATTTCCATTCAACTTTTCAGGAACCCGATCCTGTGCCCTCTATTTCTGGTAGCATTAGCGTTGAACATAATGTGTCATGCATCGGCTCGATTGATGTGTCTCATTCTCAAGTTTTAAAGTTATTAAAGACCTTGGACCTATCCAAATCTGGCGGTCCTGATCTTATACCTCCTGTATTTATTGTAAATTGTGCCGACAGCCTAGTTGTGCCACTGTGTATTTTATTCAGACGGTCACTTTTAGAGGGCATAGTTCCGGAAATTTGGAAATCTGCATTTGTTAGTCCAGTTTTCAAAAAAGGTAATAAGTCGGATATCTCTAATTATCGACCAATATCTAAGATATGTCTGTTCTCCAAAATCCTCGAACGCATTGTCTTTACTGAAGTATACGATGCTATGAAATGCAACTTTGGCGATGAGCAGCATGGCTTTCTCAGGAAGCGTTCCACTACATCTAACTTAATCTTGTCTCATGAATTTATATCCAAAGGTATGGAACAGCATGCACAGGTTGACGTTATTTTTACTGATTACAGTAAATGCTTTGATCGTATTGACCATGGACTGCTCATGGAGAAGCTATTAAAGGCCGGAATACATGGAGATTTGTATCGTTGGTTCTCCTCGTATATTGATAACAGAACGCAGGCTGTGGTACTTCAGGGGTACACATCTGGATGGTATTCTGTCCCCTCTGGAGTTCCTCAGGGTTCTATTTTAGGATCCCTATTATTCACTCTCTTTATTGCTGATGTGAAGCATTGTTTTAAATCTTGTTATATTTTGCTTTATGCTGACGATATGAAGATTCATAAAACTATCCGTAACTTATCTGATACACAACTGTTACAATCTGATTTGAACAGATTTGAAGAATACTGTAGACGTAACAGGCTTGAATTAAATGTTTCAAAATGTTTTCACATGGTTTTTACACGCCAGAAGTCTGTAATTGATTTCACTTACAAACTGTGCAATATCAATATAGGCAAAGTCAATAGTATTAGGGATCTTGGGGTTGTACAAGATAGCAAGCTACTCTTTGGTCAGCATATTGATAGTATAGTAAATAAGGCGTCTAGAGCACTTGGTTTCATTATGAGAACCTCAGTATGTTTTCGATCACTAAAACCGATTAAAGTCTTGTATTGTTCGTTCGTACGCAGCCACCTTGAGTATGCATCACAAGTCTGGAACCCACAATACGGGATCTATAAGTCTCGTATTGAGGGCATTCAGAGAAAATTTCTTAAGTACCTGGATTACAGGGCGAAACAAGTTTCTATTGATTACACTCACCGATGCAGAAGGTACCATTTCCTACCGCTTGACCGTAGACGTCATATTAATGATATATGTTACTTGTTTAATATTGCAAATGGTTCAATTGACTGTCCTGAACTAGTCTCAAAATTAATGATACGAACTAATCAGATGGGGCTGCGGCAGCGACCACTTCTACATGTACCTTATGCCAACACTAATTATAGGCGTAATGCATTCTTTCTGAGAGCCAGTCGGAGTTTTAACGAAATTTGTTGTGAGCAAGACATTGACCTTTTCTGCACCAATGCAAGCACACTAAGGAAGCTCTTAGCTAAGTCATTTTTTGTACAAGAGGCACCTGCCTGCATGTGAACCGTTTGATGCCCAGATTGGCTTAAATTAGTTTCACTTACCAACTCTGAGGAAATAACTGTATGGAATAGAATATAAGTCGCTGTTTTGCTTATAATGTAGGTATAAGTACAGATAAGATGTAACTTAGACTATGAGGGAGTAATAATTTTGTATTTATCTGTGGAGGCTTGTAAATAGCAATTTAGTTTTATATTATTGTTATTATAATGTTATTAGTCTGTAAGCCTTCCGAAAATAAATAAAATAAAATAAATAAAATATTATAAATAGTGTATTAATTTGTAAAGTTATGTCTAACGCGGATAAAAAAAACTAAGAATTACGTAAAACTATACTACCAAGCGTATTTTTATGAAACCTTCACCATTTTAAAGATAATTTAATTATTTGTCTTTTAGTATACCTGTTTCAATATAATACTTTTTGTTAAAAAGTTAAACCTACGACCACGACTCGATGACTCGACGACTCGACGACTCGCCGACTGCTCTCAACATTCATAACAAGACCTGCCCCTAAAAGACTAAGACCTTTTTTTTTTCTTTTTTTTTTTTTTTTGATGGGAAATCATCAAATGACTTCTCCCGCTCTGGGCGGAGCGGGAGGGCGTGTCAGACTTTTACTGACTAAAACCCACCCGTTTTTCTTCAGTTGCCCGTATCAGGGCCACGGTATCTCTTTCGAACTACCCGCGACCCCGGCGGCATCGGCCCTATTGGACCCCGTCACTGCTGACATCTCTTAGAGGCGCGCGTGGAACATAACGCGCCGTCGACCCGGGCCTGGTCCTTACCGGACGGCGAGCTGCCCATTACTCGTCGTCCGCAAGCCCGCGCCTACGGTGGCTGGGAATCGGCGATAGATTCCCGCCGCCCAGGGCGTCTCCAGCGGCGGCTAGGGGCGCGAGGGCGCGGCTGTTGCCTCTCCCTCACGCGTTCCGCCTCCTCCTTCGCGAGCATTACTACTTCGCAGAAGGAGCTGACGGCCTCCCATGCACTCTCGCTCCGCACCATGGCCTGGACCAGGTTTGGACGAAAGAGATCGCCGCCGCCGATCGCCTCCGTGAGAACACGGTGGTGCTCCACCCAAAACAGAAGAAGCCTAACCTACTAATGTGATGGTGATATTAAAATCCAACCACCCAACCACAACCACCCACCACCAACCACCCAATCCAACCACTGTGTCAATTAACATCAGATGAATAGACTATTCAAGATAATGTAGAAAAAGTTGTAGAAATTGTAACTTGGATAAGTTCACAGAACAGATAAAGATGTTCTGTGTCTAAGTTAAATATATTTGGATAGACGTCCCAAAAACTAGTGGTACTGACTATACCATATATTTTTAAAGGAATTTTGAGAAAAATATTTTTTTTTATTTTAGTGTGAATTTACTCCTTAAACGAACAAACCTTTCTAATTATCTAGGATAAAAAAAGTGAACACACCCAAAAAAAAATAGTAAACTTGTCAAAATTGACACACGGGGATGGCATTATTGTCAGTCAATATTTGATTTATGATAATGATAGGACGAGGCCTAATCAAGCCTTTCGCCTGTCAGTCAGCACTATGTCATATTTTACAGATGAATAGAATCAATCATCTGTCAATTATGACATTGTCAGTGTGTGGAAAATTTTGTTTGGGTTACCATCAATAAATAAAATATTAAAATAGTTCATAATTTTTCTCTGAAATGTCTAAAATGGTCTAAAAATATTATTTCAGTGGTTCTAAGTTCCATATTTTTGTCGTTTTTATTTAGGTGTAGTGTGAGGTTTGTTGGATTTTTCTCGGAATAAAAAACCAGCATCCATACAAAAAGTAGACATCTCCTTTGCCATCATCATATTGCTAGTGTGTTTTTTTTTGTGCTATACCAACAATTTGATGATAAATTTTATAGATGTCACCATACAAAATTGAAAGTTTGCTACTGACAGGAATTGAAAAAAAACCTACCGTAATTGCGTTACACACTATCAATCACGATCTGAATGATTTTAAAGGATTTTGCTAATCCATTGCTTCATTTGTTTGAAAAATGGGTCTGCTCAACAACGTAAATAACGCAATGAATGTTGTTGAACTGTTAAAATGAAAGCTATTGCTACTGTTAGTGTGTTGCGCAATTAGGGTCCTATGATCAGCATCATCCGTTTAAGTCCGTAAAATGCATAAAAATGTTTGCACAAATGAATATTTCCTGTCACTAAATAGCCAACATCATGCCTTAGCATAGTCATGGTCAAACACACACGAACACTTGACGAAGCCCAACAGAAACCTTTTCCCATTGTCGCCATCAGTGGAGAAAGTAAACTATCTGCTAGGTTACTGTACATGGGAATTTCCTTCACTTAAGTACATACAGCGTGCATAATTGGAAAAGTCTGTTCATGAGGCAAGCACTTAGCACTTACAAATTACTCCGGTGGGTTTTTATGTTTTGCAAAGGATGGAACTTTTATAGTAGGTAATAAATGCTGATACTCTGTCGACCTCTATTATTTTTTTAATTAATGTCTGAATATCTTTATGCGAACTAAGAGATGGGTTACCGATGTACGTTCAACTCCTACTGACTAATATCACTTGTAGTGATGAAACGGAAATCTGGGATATTGTAGACTGTGGAACTCCAAATCAATTATGTGGATCGCAAATCGCTAATAGACTGAAGATTAAATCATACCAGAGTTTGTTGTTCATTAGACAACATTAGAAAAAACCGGTCAAGACAGAGTCGGACTCATGCACCGAGGGTTCCGTTCCGATTTCTGAAAAAGTGTGCTATTTAGAGACATCGTTTTATTTTTCCAGAATCTTTACATAAACTTCTATCGCATAGAATATATTCAGATTTTTCTCTAGATATGCAAACTTCGGAGATAAGCGGTTATTTCACATTTTTCATCAAAAGTCGAAAACTATGCGGCCTAAAACAAAGAAAAAAAAAATGTTTGAGAATGTGCAAACAGCGCTATTTCATATGATACCCGGCATGCCCTAGTAGCTCGACTTCGAATTTTTAAGACTCCCTTTCAGTCCCTGTTGCAAAACAAAAAAATATACATATTTTTATTTCCTTCTTATTTGCAAAATAGTTGGGCAAACGTCATCTAAAACTGTTCCAAGTTTCAAGTTGATAGCATTAGTAGTTCTTGAGATATCCAGATTTGACAGACGGAAAGACAGACAGACAAACTGACCGGCGGGGTCGCGGGTTGTTCGAAAAAGATACCGTGGCCCTGGCACAGGCAACTGAAGGAACACGGGTGGGTTTTTGTCAGTAAAAGTCTGACACGCCCTCCCGCTCCGCCCAGAACGGGAAAAGTGTGATGAATTCCCATCCAGAAAAAAAAAGAAAAAAAAGACAGACAGACTGAGTCGCACCATAAGGGTTGTTTTTTTTTACCATTTTGGTACCGTAGGTACCCTAAAAAAGAAGTAAGTAGGCAAGTAAATGAAATTCACAATATTATAAGATCTCAATCTTGCTATTTGTTTGGGAGATCCCGTTCAATAATACCTTCAAATAGGCTTATTATAGGTATTCCAAGTTATGAAACCGATCCCATTACTTCAGAAGCACACAATGCAGAAATGACATCTTCTGCCAATATTTGTGGCAGGGTGGTCCATTCCCTCACAGACTTAAAGCCGCTGACCCAAAAACTATGGTAATCGTCAAGTAACAGTCACGTAAGCGGAAACGCGTCAGGTTCCGCGAATTCGTTACTAGCCACCGAGCCTACTTTAAATTCATTTGGCTGTAAACAATGCAGGCTGTGTTTCCTGCCTTTTCTTAGATGTTCGTATTGTGTTAGGAGTGCTTGAATGTTACTTTTAAATCGTAGGAAAGTTTTGGGGTCAATGTCTCTTTTTAAACTTGACAGCTGTCAGTCGGCCATCTTTGTAAATGTGGTTGGTCGATCGACCCATACGGCTGTTATTACTTAGCCACGAGCTCCTCTGTATGTGATGTATGGCCAGCATTAAAATAAAAAAAAAATCAGCCTACTGGCACAGTCAGTCAGTCATAATTTGTAAGGGAATGCATGCAACCTTTACTTTTAAGTAAGTACTTATCCCTTTTCAAATAATAACCTGGAAAGGTATGTTTACAAAATTTTCTTTACAGTTTGAAAGGTACTTAACTTTTATTAGCAAAAGGCATACTTTGCACCATTCTAGTAACAGTGCAAGACCTTATAATATAACAATAGAGTACCTACCTGTACCTTCTCTAAATATTTGGAACACTGACTGGTATATAGAAGTATGTTGCAATTTTTACATGTTGGATTGATACTCGTACCTACATCGCTATTGTTTAGGAGTTTCGTAGAGTTCACTTTTGATTCTTTCTTAGATAAGAGAGAGAAGGGCTCATATGTACCTATTATGTGATTGCTACTTTTACATTATGGAGAAGATGAAAGAAGTTAATAACTTCTTTCATGATGGAGGAGCTTGTGGCTATGTAATAACAGCCGCACGGGTCGATCCATCAGGTTAAGCTACGCTTGTCGGGGTTGTCCGTGGATGGGTGACCATCTTTACATACCGAGACTCCTCCGTGCCTCGGAAAGCACGTTAAGCCGTTGGTCCCGGCTGTCATTCGTGGATCTTTGACAGTCGTTACGGGTCGTCAGAAGCCCGAAAGTCTGACAACCAGTCTTACCAAGGGGTATCGTATTACCCAGTTACTGGGTTGTGGAGGTCAGATAGGCAGTCGCTCCATGTAAAATACTGGTATTCAGCTGCATCCGGTTAGACTGGAAGCCGACCCCAACATAGTTGGGAAAAGGCTAGGCAGATTGATGAAAGAAGTTAATAAAGCAACCAGTCTTACCAAGGGGTATCGTATTACCCAGTTACTGGGTTGTGGAGGTCAGATAGACAGTCGCTCCATGTAAAATACTGGTATTCAGCTGCATCCGGTTAGACTGGAAGCCGACCCCAACATAGTTGGGAAAAGGCTAGGCAGATTGATGAAAGAAGTTAATAAAGGGATTGAGGAAGGCGACCTCAAAAAGGTGGCTGGGACTGGATGTGGAAGACGGAGGACAGGGTGTTGTGACGCAGAATGGGAGAGGCATATGTCTTAGCAGTGAACTGCGGTAGGCCGAGTTGAATAAAGGGATAATTTTAGAAACGAATGTGTTTTACTAATGCTGTTCCTTAAATTCTTTGATGGGCAGGCAGGCTGGATACTTTTTTACTAAGCATCTACGGGCTAATAATAATATCCATATTTGGCTTGGTTTGACTATCATTTACCTAACAAACAGCGCAGACAGGCGCTACGCGATAGCGCGACACAACTCTAGAAGAACAGATTCTATGAAATCTTCATGAAAATTATTCTATAGTTTGCGCGCAAGTGCCGGAGGTATGGGCGCGACTGACAAGACGCACCATGCTTGAAAAAGCTTGGCGTTTGTCTACCTCCCGCGTCTCACCGCTTACGTACCTAAAGCGGTGACTAGCACTTGCGCGCACACTATACCAGAGTCGCATCGCACTGTCGCGTCACACCTGTCTGCGGGAGCCTTAAAGGCTGATGATGATAATGTTTTGTTACCTGGCCCTGAAGATGAAGAATAACATACTTATTTTTATTTTTTATTTCTTTTTTTACTTTTGACCGCAGGACGTGGTGTTCTGTGGCTTTCACGAACTAAGCTAGTGAAGTGTTACTAATATACACACATCAAAAGTGTCTAGGGATCAAGCATTTTTATGCGGATTTCTTGAGATTGAGATGTGGCTTTGTAATAAATTTATGATTTTATAAATTTATATGGATCCTTTTTGGTGCATTTCATAATTTGAATCAGGAACTGTGAATCAAATTCGAGTAAAAGATGAAAATCAGCTGTCAATATTTTCCCTATAAAAACATACAACGCATTGAAGACATTATTAGTGCTACTGTTTCCCTACTACTGATTAAAACCAACGTTATTATGGAGCGGCGACGTCATTTAAGCAGGGAAGAAATGCTCAGAGCCGTGGGAATGATAGAAGCTGGTTCCCGGCAACGTACTGTGGCTTTAGCTCTGAATACAAGTCAGAGTGTTATCAGTCGACTTTGGACACGTTACCGAAGCACTGGTACCGTGGCTGAGCGCCATGGAGGACGGTATCGCTGCACCACACGGAGACAAGACCGATACATTCAAATCTTAACTCGAAGAGCTCCAACTATAACCGCCATGATGTTAGCCGTGAGGCTTCATCACTCTTCAGGGAACTTAATTAGCGACCAAACAGTCAGAAACCGCTTGCATGAAGTGAACCTTCATTCCCGAAGACCGCTACGGGTACCACCTATAGCAATGCACAATCGTAGGATTCGATATCAATGGGCTCTTGAACACAGAAATTGGGCAGAAGAACAATGGCGTTTCGTGTGCTTTTCTGATGAGTCTCGTTTTGGTATGAGACCGGATACAAGACGTATACGACACTGGAGAACCCCTGGACGCCAACAGCGATTAAAATCCTGCCAGGAAGTCCATCCTTATAGTGGTGGAACCATCATGGTATGGGCGGGTATTTGGATCGGCGGAAGAACTGAGTTGATTTGGATCAGAGGCAACCTCAACGCTCAAATTTATGCTGAGACGATTGTATCAGACGTCATCGTTCCTCTACAAGTGCAAATCGGTCCCTTATTTCAGTTAATGCATGATAATGCACGACCGCACACCGCAAGAGTTGTAAGACAGACTCTCGCCGCAGCTAACATCAATGTCCTGCCCTGGCCTGCTCAGTCGCCAGACTTGAACCCGATTGAGCATGCATGGGATATGCTACAGAGAAGAGCTCTGCCGAATATGGAGGGTATCCAGTCGCAAGAAGACCTTTTTTTGTTGTTGCAACGAACATGGGCGGCCATTCCACAGCGTGATTTGGATGAACTCATTTTGAGTATGCCAAACCGATGTTCTTGTGTTGTTAGTGTTCGCGGTAGAAACACGGATTATTAATTGTTTAAGTTACCCAATAAAATTTTAAAGAAAACTGTTATTTCAGCCTTTTTTTCGAACTTTAATGTTAGTGGTTCAAATGTCAAAAATCCCTTTATTAGGAAAATGGCAAATTTCTTTATTAATGCAAAGGTGACTTGGTTTATCGTTACTGTGACAAACGAAAACACTTTATTTGATGAATCCTTAAAGAAAATTTTAATTAATATCAATCAGGAGAAAAGTTATTGCAAAAATATATGTTGATCCCTAGACACTTTTGATGTGTGTAGTTTTGAGTAAGACAAGTTTTGTTGAGTACTATATGTTAGTTTGTAAGGTTTGTGTGATGGGCCATTGTCACCAGAAAATAAATGTTTTATTATTATTGCTAACCATATTATTACGTTAATATTAAAGTTTCGACTCACCCACATACCGTCACTACATTAAAGTTTTTGCTAAAGCAATTTATTCACGATATCTATCTCAATAAATCTCAGTAAATTAACATTTTGCAACAAACTTGGTTTAATTTAACCGACCCTTTATGCCCGAGATACACGAGTTACTCAAGCCAAGATAGAAAGCTAGTGTTAGTAAGCTAGCAAAGCTAGTAACTCTGGCTTCGGATATACAGAACTAGCTTCATTTCTAGGCTAGTAAACTAGCGTCTCAAGCTGTAAGTAAGCTAGCAAAGCTAGTAATTCTGGCTTCGTGTATACAGAACTAGCTTCATTTCTAGGCTAGTAAACTAGTGATACAGCTAGTAAGCTGGCGTCTCGAGCTAGACTAGTTTAAGGTGACTGCGCAGTAGCAACCCGCAAAATTCAAATTTTCTTACGTTTTTTGCAATTTGCTGGTCAGTGTCATGCTAGTAACAGTATGATTCGCGACTATAAAAAATATGTATTACATAATTAAAACCATATATAGGAATCATCAATACATTTCTCTAAGTTAGATTTGTTCTAAATCGTCATGATTTCCGAAATCAATATCAATTATAGAAATAACAAATCTAATTTAGAGCGATGTAATGATTTTTATAATGATTATTATAATTAACACGGTACAGTATGAAAAACTTTTTTTTTTATCTTTGTTGTTTGCCTCTCATAATCAAAATTAATTTTATTTACGTTACACGTCTGTGTTTGGGTCACAAAAATTCATAATTATGTGTACTACACTTCATTTACAATAAGATTAAACATATAAACAAACCTTTTTTACATTCCGATCAACCAATTTTGACTTCTATTCTGTAGGCTTAAGGATTTATTTATTTATTTATTGTTACAGAAAGCTTACAGACTAATATCATAATTAACAATTATTCATAGGCAGGACAATTTGCTAATTATAAGCTTCCACATACATAAAAGCTAATAAGGATGGTATTAAAGGCAAAAAAGTGGTTAGTACAATAATATGTTTTTCAATACACTTCCTCGAAAACTGGTTCATATCGCACTACGATTAGGTTCACAATGCAATATATTTCACACGCGTGCGATTTTTCATTTTCCAACACGTGTGTGGGAATAAAAATTGCCACAGATAACTTATACCTATAATTAGTCCAAATTGGTTCAATGCCTCTATTCACACCGTCTCTATTCGGAGTTGAATGTGTTTTATTAATCTCGGCAAAGAGATATGCGTCTTTACGGCGTTAATATTTTTTTAATATTTAAATAATGTTTATAAATAGAATATCATCAAAAAACATGATTATTACAATAAAAAAAACGTTTATGAACAAATTAACATTTATTTGTGTTCTAAACTCAAAAATATTTGAATTTTCTATTTTTTCATAAATTAGGCTGTTTATCGGCTTTATTTATACCTTTGTTTCTCCTTCAACCTGGCGAAAGCAAAGCGCGGAAAAAAAAGAAAATTTAAATCATAGTTTCCTAATAATTCATGACAAAAATATTTTTCGTTATTTTATTTTATTTCTTCAAAAGTGTATTGAAAAACGTCGTTTAATACACGTGGACATTAATTTGTTATTGCAGTTTTCGGCTCAAAAACAACCTCGCCTACGGCTCGGGTGTTAATTCCGCCTCGAAAGCATTCACAAAAATTCTCCACTTGTATCAAAATGTACTATACTGTAGCTGCCATTTGTCATGCCACCAACGCGATAGAAGTCAATATCGGTTGAACGGACTGTAAAAAAGGTTTGTTTAAATATCTAATCTTATTGTAAATGGAGTATAGCTTTCAACATAATCTGTCGATTATACGACAGACGGACAGACAGACAGATACAGGAATGATCGTATAAGGGTTCCGTTTTTTCACTCGGACGTACGGAACCCTGTAAAATAGCCTCGTGTATCTCGAGCATTAGGCTGTTTTGATCGAAATATACGTATTTTGTTTGCGGATTCGATCGAAGGACTAAAATGGGAGCAATCGGACTAAATACGAGATTTAGGCGGTTTATCTACACAATACTTGTATGAGTGGTATCAAGATTGTAAGATGAAATAGCGGTTTATTACGATTTTAATCTTTTGGAGATTTATCGTTGATTGAAATGCCAAAGGTGATATATTGTTTTCATATAAATTGGAATACGTTAAAAGCCGTTAAGGGGACTACGAGACCTAAAGCCGGATTTCATATAAAAAAAAACTTTTTAACAGAAAAAAAACGCACTACAAAGTGAATTATAACTTTAATTTCGGAAGTCGGTGTCTTTGGTTTTGTATTTTCGTTTTTTGCCACCGACTTCCGAAATTAAAGTTAATTTTCACTTTGTAGTGCTTTTTTTGGAAGTCGGTTGTTTTTTTTTTTGTTAAAGTTTTTATTTTTCACTTTTCAGTTGTGGTTTTACCCCACACAAATTCGAAAACCGCTACCCGTAAAAGAAATTAGAACATCATCCATGTAAAAAATGGGAAAGTACTTATTATTGAACTAACTCAAAAACTACCCAAGCAAAGTTAATAAATCTTACATGGGACCAAACTCGAAGTATACCCTTCCAAATAAAACAAGAATCATTCAAATCGTACGACTCTGTAAAAATTTATGCGTGGTCATAGGTACATTCATAAAAAAAAAAAATATTCGTGTCCCTCCTGTTTTCTCGTCGGTTAAAAAGAAAGAGAAGCGCAATGATATGTAGCAATCACCTATTTACCAAAAATCTATTGATCTATTGGCTAAAAAATTTAAACACAAAACGGCCGATTTATCTTGGCATGTCCGAACTTTGCGGAGAAGGCTGCGCAGTAACATTTTTTAGGAACCAAATGGTGACATGAGGTGAGTGTGAGTGTGGGAACCTGCGCGAAAGTTCTTAGTGCCTATGTTCTGACTTGCCAATTTATTTCACTCG
The DNA here is from genome assembly GCA_946251885.1 of Cosmia pyralina. Taxonomy (NCBI): domain Eukaryota; kingdom Metazoa; phylum Arthropoda; class Insecta; order Lepidoptera; family Noctuidae; genus Cosmia; species Cosmia pyralina. The sequence goes on along the minus strand of OX276342.1, from coordinate 12,731,349 downwards.
TAGTGTACAGTCTGCCTAGCCTTTTCCCAACTATGTTGGGGTCGGCTTCCAGTCTAACCGGATGCAGCTGAACACCATTATTTTACATGGAGCGACTGCCTATCTGACCTCCGCAACCCAGTAACTGGGTAATACGATACCCCTTTGGTAAGACTGGTTGTCAGACTTTCGGGCTGCTGACGACCCGTAACGACTGTCAAAGATCCACGAATGACAGCCGGGACCAACGGCTTAACGTGCTTTCCGAGTCACTCGTAGCGTACGTACGTTAATAATCTGACAAAAAATCAGAATGATTGCATGCATATTATTATTGCATGGAGTACGACGAGAAAGCAGCTCATGTGCTTCTAAACTGCCCGGTGGTCACCGCATACAGGGCAAAGTACTTCGGTAACCCAGGTACCCTCCGTGAGGTTGTCAGTAACATCAAGGCGCTGTTGGCCTTCTTTGAGGAGCTGGGGTGGATCGAATAATCGATTTTCCCACCCATACGCAAAATACGCTCATTGTCGTGGAGTTGTGGATACCAGCCCGTATTACCTATTACCAACCTATGCATATTATTATGGTTTTTAATCGATGGGCCACAAAAGGGATGAATGAAAAGCAGTTGCATGCAGCTGAGATGAGAATGCTAACAGGGATGTGTGGTGTTACACGAATGGATAGAATAAGAAATGAGTACATAAGAGGAAGTTTGAAAGTGGCACCGGTGACTGAAAAGTTGTGCGGACATCGGTTGTCATGGTATGGGCATGTGATGCGGAGGAGTGAGGAAAATGTCGTGAGGAAAGTTTTGAGTATGAATGTCGATGGCTATAAGAGTAGGGGAAGACCAAAGAAACGATGGATGGATTGTGTGAAAGATGACATGGCTAGAAAGGGGTTGACAACCGAGATGACGAATAATAGAGAAGTATGGAAAAAAAGGACATGTTGCGCCGACCCCAAATAAGATAAGGACAGGAGAATGATGAATGATGATGATGAATCGTTATAAGTGGTATCTTAGGATTTTTTTCATGTTTTCAACACATTAACTATCTAGCAATCCTGAAGAATAATATCATATATGTTTCTGATTTTTTTTGTTTACTGATCATATACTTTTAGGCATTATAAAACTTGGGTTTTGTTGCGTTTAGGTCCTGTAGTCCCCTTAAGGTCTATGAATATCAGATCTATCTGCAAGGTTAATCTGTACTTGCTATTGTTGCTTATTCTTTGAGTGGGATTATTTCAAAGAGCACACTTTATATTGCGTACATACATACTATCACGACTATGCTCCCCAACGGGTTAGGCACAGGTGTTCCTTTAGTACAGTCGAATTTCGCCAGCGTGGTTTGTAAGTGAAATGGCGTGTCTAGTTTGACGCGCAAGATAGAAGACTCCCGCGCACCGGAACTAAACGCGCTTCTTTAACCGACTTCAAAAAGGAGGAGGTTCTCAATTCGTCGGAACCTTTTTTTTTTTTTTATTTGATTATTTTATTGATTAACTTTGCTTCGGTAGTTTTTGAGTTACCTTCAATAATACGTATTTTTTCCACACTTTTATATGGATGATGTTCTAGTTTGTTTTGCAGGTAGTGGTATTACAATTTGTGTGGGGTAGGTACCTACACAACTAAAAAGTGAAAAATAAAAACTTTTTTACAAAAAAATACAACCAACTTCCAAAAACAACACTACAAAATGAAAAATAACTTTAATTTCGGTAGTCGGTGGCAAAAAACGAAAATACATTTAACTAGAGACCGACTTCCGAAATTAAAGTTATTTTTCACTTTGTAGTGTTGTTTTGGAAGTCGGTTGTATTTTTTTGTAAAAAAGTTTTTATTTTTTTTAAATGTAGATTTATGACAAAATGCTAAACATAAATAAATTTTTAGCTTAGTATGTTCTTAATATATTTAAATATCTTCGATTTAAAGCAAATTTTACTGCACAATAAAGAAAAAAGAAAGAAATAAAATTTACGGTGCTAATTTAGAAATTTTTTTCAATTGAAAAAATTTCAAATAATCATGTTTCGGTTTTACTACAGCAGTAGACAATAGTCAAATAACACATATGAAACATCCAAATGATTTAAATTTATACATTTGGTTATTATATGAATTTTAAAAACACAAAATTATCGATATAATATCCCCTTAAGTGACATGTAATAGGGGGCGAGGCTATTGCCATTAATCGGGCACAAATCCAAACTTCGGGCAGCTGAGAAATTCCAGATGGAAATCGAACCTTACGACTTCATGCACAGCAGTTGCCCTTACGATCACTATACCAACGAGGTATTTTTCGTACATCTGGAGCTCAATTCAAAGAGCTCGCTTTAAGCTGGTTCTGATTTATAGGCGAATATTTACGACTGTGAAATTCTACTCGTAGCTAATAGGTACGAGTACTAATTTAAGGCGAGTATAGCTGACAACCGGCAGCGCCACCATTGAAAAATTAATTAGTAGATTACAGCCCACTTCCTCTTATAAAGAGGAGGGTATCCCAGCAGCGGGAACATTGTAAGCTGATTATGGGACGAGCCTGTTGCAATCAAACGGGCAAATATCCAGAATCCGGGCTGCTAGTGAGAAATTCTTGATGTAAAAACACTTTACCCAACTTGAGAATCGAATCCAGGACCTCATGCTCAGTAGTAGCCCTTGCAAGTACTAAAAAAAACTTTTTTACAAAAAAAAAAAAAAAAAAACAACCGACTTCCAAAAAAATACTACAAAGTGAAAAATAACTTTTATTTCGGAAATCGGTGTCTTTGGATTGTCGGTGTATTTTAGCTTTTTGCCACCGACTTCCGAAAGTAAAAATTATTTTTCACTTTGTAGTATTTTTTGGAAGTCGGTTGTTGTTTTTTTTTTGTAAAAAAGTTTTTTATTTTTCACTTTTTAGTGGGTCAGTCTGTAATTTATCTAAGTTACAATAGCCAAATGTCAACTGATCATCACCTTTTACAAAATATTGCTTTTCCCGATACAAGGACGTTAATTGTTGAGGAGTTCTCCCAGTAAGGAACCAGTGGAATTGGAACTGATGGTGAACTCACCATCAGCTCCACTTCAACATGTGTATTGTGACGAGCATAAATTGCTTAGCAATAATCGAATTGCAACCCGTGAAATACGTATTATTGAGTAGTTCTGTGGTCTTCCTCATCAGTTCCACTTCACCAAATGGTGCTTTCCGGGAGCAAATGCACGAGTTACTATAAAAATTACCCAAATCGCTATAGGTGTGCCTATAAAATTTGAAGGTTTCTCTCGATTTTTTTGGGATGCCATCATCAGATCCTGGTTTCCTTATCATGCTACCACCCTTGAAATATCTCATTTTCAATAAAAAAAAGAATCATCAACATCGGTTCTTAAACGAACGAAGTTATCCGTGAACACACATTAAAAAAAAAAAAAAATTATACGGTTGAATTGCGAAACCTCCTTTTCTTGAAGTCGTTTAAAAATGCAAGCATTTTTATATTGTTGTCAGAAATAGTTACAAATAGAACAATCTGGTATATATATTTTCATTATGACACCCATTTTACGACTCGTTAAGAACGGAAATCAATACTTGTATTCATTTACCTACAACTAATATCAATTCAATTAACCACAACAACAAAAAACAGAGCTCAAAGCGAAACAGCTTCTTTAAGCAAGTCTAATTGAATCTCACTTCAAATCAACAGCGTATGTATTATGAATCGTAATGAATTCCCACAGTTGTATCATAATTCATGAGAGAACGCTAAGCTATAAATGTATTCATTGCTATGTATCCGGCTGTTAATGAATTAACTAGCAGCGCCCCGCGGTTTCACCCGCGTAAGAATATCGTGATAAAAAGTATTCCAGGTTATAAACTATCAAAATCCGTTCCGTAGTTTTTGCGTGAAAGAGTAACAAACACACAAACTTTCGCCTTTATAATATTAGTGTGAAGTGTTGTGATCTGTTTGCAGAGCGAGAAGAGTTTGGTTTATGCTCGATTCCTATAAACTAAAACGAATCGTAACTTACCAATGGTAACATTTTTCGGGTTCCGTACCAAAATAGTAAAAAGGAACCCTTATGGTGCGACTCAGTCTGCTTGTCTGTCACAGCTGGATATCTCAATAATGCTATCAACTTGTTTGGAACAGTTTTAGATGACGTTTGACCAACTATTTTACAAATAAGATTTTATTGTAACAGGGACTGAAAGGGGATCTTAAAAATTCGAAGAGGGACTACTAGGGTATGTGTGGTAGGTATATCATATGAAAGAGCGCTGTTTGCACATTCTCAAACATTTTTTTCTTTTTTTTTTGGGCCGCATAGTTTTCGAGTTTTGATGAAAAATAAAAAAAAAAAATACCGTTCCCCCCTTATCTCCGAAGTTTGCATAGAGAAAAATCTAAAATTATTCTATGTGATAGAAGTTTATTTATGGAATACAGGAAAATAAAACGATGTCTTTAAATAGCACACTTTTTCAGAAATCGTCGTTGCGCGAGTCCGACTCGCTCTTGACCGGTATTTTATTACCAAACTGAGCATATAAATAGATTCGTAAGCTAATTTTACCTGTGATACCTACTTTCATAAGGAAGGGTCTACTATGCAAAGCTATGAGGTCTTTGCTTCATTATTGGTAAAGATACAAGTCTGAATTTAACCAATAACGTCGATAAATTATAGGAATCGGCCATCAGTCTTATGTGGCGCAAAACCTGGAGTTTGGAACTGTGCCTCATATAAATTGATGGGGAACCGTACGGAGACCGGTGGGGCAATTGGGTTACACACTTACAATAAGAATCGGGTTAATTTTGACAGTTCAACAACATTCAGTTGAGCAGACAAATTTTTCGAACATATGAAGCAATGGTTTGTTATTGAAAGTAAGTTACGTAATTAAGTTGCGGGCGTTATGGCGCAATTAGCTCCTGCAGTGGACTATGATGTTGGGATACAATGCTCCGGCGCAAATCCTCTTCAAATATTTATGTATTTTCGTCTTTAATGTGACGTAAAGTTAACCGAACATCAGTGGTAACAATTTGACATTGCGCTTATATGTTGTAGCAGTAAGACTAATTTCCGTAATGCTAGTTACCACTGATTGACTGTGCCGGTTGTCTCCTTTAAAATTTCTTCTTGGGATGAAATCTTTGGGATATTTACCAGCATCTATTATCAAACGCAACGCACGGGCTGTGTTACGCAATTACGCGTAACAAAATGAAACCCATTCCTATGCAAGTACCCCGCAGGTTTTCATTCTGCTCGGTCTACACTATATTTTCCGATTTTTTGATAATGCCAATGGATAGTCCACCCTTAAAACATCATATCAATCAATGAATTCATTACTACTTTTCTACAAGAAATTATATTACGTAATCGTTGTTGCGTTTAAGCCCTTAATAATTATAGACTACATACCTATATCGAAGCTACAGCCGATAATACTTCTTCTATATTAATACAGCAGATAATTACGTGTTCATTTCTAAATGTTTCCTACATTAAAACTCTAGGCCACAGTTTAAAAATCGACCAAGGGCGTGTCGGACCACGCACAATGAAGGGTTCCGTAGTTGGGACGAATTTATCCCAAGAACAAATTTAACATTGTAGTTGAAAAACATGTTCCCCCGTATATTCCAACTGCAAATGTAAGTTTGTACGCACAATATTGCGAGATTTAAACCACGTTATTTTAAACAAAATTCAGGTTTTCCTGTAATTTATAAGTACAGTTACTATTTTTATTTTTTTCAAAATTTTTGGCTCAGTTTTTTCGGAGATAATGTAATAATATGGTAATGGTCAATTTTATTTTAGTTTCTTAAATAACTTTAAAACAATTTATTGTAAAATTATATAAAAATATATCTGAAACCCTCATACACCTTTCATTTGACATGTCACACGGTACAGTTTGCAAAACTTTTTTTCAAATTTTCTTATTTGCCCCTCAAAAATGACTTCCTTCAAAATTCAATTATTTACATTACACCACCCCGTGTTCGGATCACAGAAATTCATAGATGTACCAAATTTCAACTTAATCGGATAATCTGTCTCTCTCTCTCTCTCTCTCTCAACTTAAGGAGCAAATTGGCTGTGACAGACACACAGACAGACACACGAGTGATCCTATAAGGGTTCCGCTATTTCCTTTTGAGGTACGGAACCCTAAAAACGAAATGAAACAAATTGAAACACTTGTCCTCACTTGTTATTCATTAGGTTACACCTAAACTATTAAATCTAGTTAGCAATAATTATGCAAAATAAACGAATAATTATTTCCAACTTGAGTTTTATATGTCCATTAAGTAGTGTAGAGAAGCGCTGAGTTTCGGTTTCGGCAGATACCAAATTAGTGATCAACCGATACTAGAATTGTAAAAAAAATACTATGAAAAAACATCACTTCGAGTAGTGCATTGACCTGTAGTCATAGTAAAACCCTTTTTGTTTTTAAAATACAGTCATATCTATTATGGTTTTACCACTGATAATATTTATGAACATACTAAACCATTTCCTTTAAAAATGTTTTATGGGCAAAAATTAAAAACACAGTGCGTGCGTAAGTATTCACTTATCACTGCTTTTAAAACATTAAAAGTTATGGAACATGGCTTGCTTTTGTAACTAATAACTAAAGTTAAAAATACAAAAGAATGTTTGAATAAGTCAGTTAAAACATGGATTCTCGTCCGATAAATCACATCGATTTTCAATTGATTTATTGGATCAATATAGATTTTGTTTATTCAAACAATTGAACTAGTTTGGTTTCTAATTAAAACTTTGTTGAGCTGGTATCATATGTATATTAAGCCGACACTAAAAACTGTGCCGAGGCCGAGTGTGTCCGGTCTCTGCCGAGTTTCTTAGAGGGATCATAATTAATTCGGACCGGCGTCCATTCATATGAATGTATTCGGTGGCAATCTAGTATCTATTAGCTTTTAATATAGACAGCAGCGTGGTGTGGAAAGCTTATATATATAAATTGAATATGCTGTAGCTGCATGATGCAAAGCGAAGCAAAAGATGGAAGATCAAAGCATGATGCTTTTTTTAAATAGAGTTATGTAACATTCGAAAAAAATGTATAAAGTTATTATTTAATTTTATCATGAAGGCAATTTTCTCTATTTAGGGTACTGTTTATGAAAAAAAAACAATAAAACCAATTTCATAATAATAAGTACAATATGCACTTCACCTTGAGTTGTGTTTTCCTACAATAATTTTAGATTAAACCAATAGATATTACTAATCAAAACAAAATACATTACAACTCAAGATATCACTTAGTCTTTCAATAAAAATAAATAATTCATACACAAAACTTGACATTTTCCATACACCTAATAAATAATTAAAATTTATTCTCGATACCGGTATTTATGAATGCAAAGTCTGTCTCCGCACTAGCGAGCTATCGACAGAATGACAGGCCAAGTAATATTTGATAGGAAATTCATTTAAATGGAATCATTTTGATTAACATTATATCATTAGCCAGATCGTAATACTGATAGGCTTTAGTGCAATCGGCTACTGGTCGTGCTAACCTGTTTTTATATCAATTTCGTGTATCAATAATGTTTTGTTAATGTATACATGTGTTATTGGTGGCCTGTACTTGATAAACGGGGTTGTAATTTGTTGTTGATACGGTTGTGAATAGGCAAGTTATATGGTGTTAAGTAAGTAATTTGTTCTGTTCCTATAAGTTACTAAGAACGGATCGTTCTGGTTACTAGTCGTTAATGCAGATATTGAACGCAATTTAATTACCTATTAAAATGTTAAAGCCCATAAACCATGTAATTCTAATCTAAAGCTTTGTTAAAACTAGAACAGATTTTGTATCGACTCAAAAGGTTTCGGTACTTAAATTTAAAATCGGAATCCGATGTAATAATTAACTTTTTAGAGTTCCGTGCCTCAAAAGAAAAAACGGAACTCCTAAAGGATCACTTCGTTGTCCGACTGTCTGTCTATCTTTTATCTCTTTTCTCAGGAACGCGTCGAGGTATCAAATTGAAATTAATATGAAATACGTAGGTCTACGTTCCCCTAGAGCTCTAAAAAAATCAAGTTTCTATGTCAGCTCAATAAACAAATACGGCCATCTAAGCGAAATTTTCACACTCGCAAAGATATCTAAATCTATATGGTACTTCCCGTTGACCTAGAATTATGAAGTTTGGTAAGAAGCAAGGTAAATACAGCTAGCACAAATAAAGGAAAAAGGCTGAAAATCGTTAATTTGTAGTTTTATCACATTTTTTTTTTTTTGTGATAACAAACTTACATGTTTTTCAACTATAATTTAAGTTTGTTTCTGGGATAAATTTTTCCCAACTACAGAATCCTTCATTGTGCGTGGTCCAACACGCTCTTGGCCGGTTTTTTTTAGTTTAAAGTTTTATTACCTAATTAACTGTTGTTATGACAGTTAACCTTTTCCCTAACCAGCTTATTTTGTAACTTGCAATGAGAGTTTAACATTTAAAGGTTTAAGTTTTTATCGTAGTCGTTTCAATATTTATTTGGTATCATTTTACCAAAGTTACAGCTAAACTAAAATAGATAAAACGTCAGATAACTATCTTGCACCTTTATTAATTATCTATAAAATTTTGTTAGATGCTTCGTTTATTTTCATTTTCTTAGCAAAATAAATATTGAAAAGGTTTTTATTATCAAAATAACTGTTGCACTTACTTTTATTATTTATTTAACACAAATTCCCTGAAAATAGTTACAGAATATGAAAAAAAAAACTACTTCATGATATTCGCTCAAAAAGAGCTTCTTTTTGAAGTTGGTTAAAACAACTAAGAATTAATTAAGATTTTAACCGATGACATCACCGAAGTATTTTTATGAAATAATAATTGTACCTACTTTTTGTATAATATTGCTACTTATTTTTAAACGTAGTGACTCACTATGGCGTAACATCAGAGTATTTATTTTTAAGAGGCCTGTGCATTTTATGACCTCTCGCACACGGGAACAAATTTTTAAGAATGTTAAATGAAAAGATGTTTTTTTGAAAAAATTTTTTTTTGTTTTTTTTTTTTAAATATTATTATTGTTAGTAAATAATATGAATTTAATAGGTAATTTAAAAACACATTTCTATTGTGTTATCTAATAAATTCAGCTGAATAAGTACTTATTATGTTCTGTTTTCGAGCTAAGTTTATTAGATAACACAATAGAAATGTGTTTTTAATAATTACCTATCATATGAACATTATTTATTAAAAATAATAATAGATTACATTTTTCAAAAAAGCATTTTGAAAGCAAATTCTTCAAAATTTGGTCCCGTGTGAGCGAGAGATTTGATAAAATGTAACATGCCTCTTAATTCGATTATGATTAGATTAGATTTACTTTCGAGATCTTTAGATCTTTTACCTACTGGGACCGATTTTTTGGTCAACAGAGTTCCTATTGGAGACCAGAACTATCTTACTATTAGTAGTTACCTACAAAGTCTGGGCAATTTTCTTAAAAAGAGGCTGTGACATTTGATTATCCTTAAACATTGGTAATTTTCATTATATCTTTTTAATAGTTTAATTTACTTAAAAGCATGCTCGATACGAAAAACATGATCAAAAACTAACCCGTTTAAATATTCACAGCCACACGTTATTTCTTTAAAAGGAATGTCTTTTAATGAACATGTGACGAGTTTTTAATTAGTTTATCATGGATTAAAACAATTCTGTTAATGCACTAATTGTTCTCGGAATATCGGTTACTTTTGATGACGATTGTAACCTCATTAAGAATCCTTCACTTACGATCTGAAATTGTCCAACACGTAGTACGCAAGGTGTCGTTGACGAACTTGATCTTCTCTGCATGAGAAGTGACATTTGCCTTGCAGGCTGATCATTACAGAGGTACAGTTAATAAAAGAGATATAGTAACATAATACAACAAACAAACACATATAAAAACATAATAACATAAAAAGGTATAGTAACATATGGGTGGTTTATATATGAATTGCTTCATGTTCAATTTTATATATATTACTTTATTTTTGCAATACTCCTACACTGTAACACACCAACACAAAATTTTATATTTTCACGAAATTGTACATGTAACAATTCACATACAAATATGTTAGTATACCCTGCCTAGATATCTCTTTTGTTGACTGTACCTATACTGAATTTATTGACAGCCTTACATAAATATTATTTCGCAGGATAATTGGAAAAATCTTTGCGAAATTTAGATTTTTATAAGATTCTGCGATACACTCATACTTCAAACCAATCATCAATCCCGAATCACAGTTCGCATTAAATGCGAATTTCTAAGTATCAGAAAGAGTAGGTACATAAGTGATTCCAGTTAGGCAATGATTCTGCTTATCTTTCCGTACCTCTTACCGAGATCCAAGGTTAGAAATATAGAGGTCCTACTTTGTCGGGCTGTAGGACTGATTTATTTTTTTACAATCACTAGAACTAAATTCCTTTGTACTCCAAATTATAAATACGATGTATCTCTATGTATTTTTCTGTGTTGAGAAGGTTCAGGAACCTTCTCACAATGCGAGCCGTATCAAGAAATACTATCTCTGCCTGCATACTGTGGTTAGGGCTGCAGAGACAGGTCTCTGCAGCCCTAACCACCGGTAGCTTGGACCCTACTCCCGACACCGGCGGACCTCTATTTTTATATTTATAATGTTTTTTTTTTATATCCTTTTATTAAGCAATATTTAAAAATGTAATTAAATAAGAACTACAAACAATCCGATAGGTACACGAAAACACTCTACATTCCTATAAACCTTTATTCCCCTTTAAAAGCAACTTCATTCTTCAGCTCCATTTAAAAACTTCTCGATGAACAAAAACGAAATTAGCGATTCATTAAATAGTGATGCTTAATCGTGGATTATTTAAATGAATTTAATTAAGGCGCGAGTGTATGATGGCAGGTGGAGCTACTTGTAGGGTAGGTTGATTCTCGTGAGGTAAGGTAGGTGGAAGAATTAATGCACGCACTGTGGCGGCTGCTGCGCTTTTGTTTTATTGATAAGGTTCTAAGTGAAGAAGTGAAGGCGTGATATACTTATATGAAAACTGTCTGAGTGCCCTAATTTTGTTACTGCGACCAATTTCGACGTACCACTCGCTCGGCTCGCGCGTGGCTGGTCACAGTTCTAACCTAACCTATCAGTTTTAACCTAATACTTATATAACTAGATCATGCTCGTATCATAGCTAGTACCTGGGCGACCGATAGCTCTGCTCGGGTGAAAATAGAGAGAACGAATTTTCCCAGATATGGGAATCTCTAGCTAGATCGCTTTTTCGACCCTGTAAACCCCATATTGCAACTTTCGTCGAAATCGTTAGAGCCGTTTTCGAGAAGGTGATTACAAATATATACACAAATATTGCTCATTTAATAGTATAGGATATCCCTAGGGATATAACTACATATATCACGGCTACACAACCATCTTACTGCGACATTATAAATTACTTGAAAATAACCGGTCGATTCTGTAAAAATCTCAGAGTGAAAAATAAGGTGAAGTGAGTTTGAAGTGAGCAGACACTAGTGACAATCCCTAGCATCAGTAGAATGATATGATATACTTGAAGCTCACTTCATATGAGTTACCTGTAATGCTCGAATTTCCTCCCTTACTGATGTAATGCTCGAATCTGTAACGTTACAGGCGAATGCTCCTGGTGAGGGAGCACCTAACCTAAACGTTACACGTCAGTGAACCAACACCCTAACATATTTATTTAATTCTCTGTTTACATTTGGCCGCACATCAAAAGCCGCCGACTGGTTAAGATTCAATAGTTAACTTATAATGTCAATCAGTATGCTCATCGCAAAAAATAACGCTCATATGATAATGAGCAGGCAGTAAAGCACGTAGGTTTAATGTTATATAATTGTGGAATTATTCGCGAGAATGCTCATGTTTAAGTTAAAGGTTTTGAAGTAAGAAAAGCTATGGTAAAATTGTGTAGTACCAAGAATTCTTAATTCAATTAATTCATTAATAGTAATATTCTTAATTAATGTGAAATAAAATAGTGTTGGGTAATTCCTGGTAATAAAGCTTATTTAATTAATTGCCCAAAAGTCTAACAACCAGAGTTATCCAGTGACTGGGTTGTGGAGGTCAGATAGGCAGTTGCTCCATGTAAAATACTGGTATTCAGCTGTTGAAGTTGGGAAAAGGCTAGGTAGATTGATTGGCAGTGAAATCTCGTTATATCTTTAACGATTGTGTATTGTTATTTTGATAAACGTGCACTAGGAATCCTAGTAGGTACTTACATAAAGTGGATACCTACACAATATTTTAGGCTATAACTGCTACGACACCTGCCAAAAGCAGAAAATAAATAAGCATTTGAATTTTCCATTACCCAATGATATTCTTATAGACAAGGTTTGCACAAACTCTTTTACACGTCAATCATATTTAAAAAAAAAAACTACAAATTAACAATTTTAGAACTTTTTCCTTTACTTGCGCTGAGATACCTTACGAGGGCGGGTCAATAAGTCCGTGACTTTTTAAATGAAACACAAATTTTTAGATAAAAAGTTATTTTATTTTTCAACGTAGTCTCCTTTGAGCTCTATACACTTAGCCCAACGTTTCTCCAATTTTTTTATCCCTTCCGAAAAATATGATTTGTCGAGGTCTTTAAAATAGGCATTTGTTTGTGAGATGACTTCGTCGTTGGAGGCAAATCTCTTTCCACCGAGCCATTTCTCATACCCAAATGATCGTTTAAAATTGAAACCACTGAGCCATGCGAGATGCCTATTGCTTCCACAATCTCTCTCACTTTTAATCGCCGATCGGCTAAAACCATATCGTGGATTTTTTCAACGGTTTCGGATGTGGAGACCTCAACTGGGCGTCCAGAACGTTCGGCATTTTCCGTGCTGGTACGGCCACATCGGAATTCAGTAAACCACTTTTTTACCATGGAAATGGATGGTGCAGAGTCCCCATAATATTTATCAAGCTTAGCCTTGGTTTGCGTAATGGATTTTTTCCGCAAAAAATAATGCTTAATGAGCACACGAAATTCACTTTTTTCCATTTTCTTCTCAGTCAACGCGGTAGTCTGATATTAACGGCTGTCAAAAACAAACTAAATGTCACAGCTTGTTCAATTTTTGACAGGAGTCATCTGACAGATGACTGTTGACGGGAGCAGTGTTGCCATTTCAATTAAGAGACGGAAAAATCAAAAAGTCACGGACTTATTGACCCGCCCTCGTACTTCTTGCCAAATTTAATTATTCTAGGTCAACGAGAAGTACCCTAAAGGTTTTGATTTACTTGCGATAGTTGCGAGTATCAAAATGTGTCTCAAAACGCCCGTATTTTTTTATTGCGTTGACTTAGAAGCCTGATTTTTTTTAGAACTCTATGGAATCATAGACTTACGTATCCGATATTAATTTCAACTTGATATCTTCACGCGTCCCTGAAAAAAAGGTTCATGACAGACTGACAGACTTGATTTTTTTTTATATGATAGAATTATAAATTAACAGTTTTCGGACTTTTTCATTTATTGTAAGTGCTGTAAGACTTTGCTTCTTGCTAAATTTCATGATTCTAGGACAACGGGAAGTAGTTACCCTATACGTTTTGATTTACTTGCGAGTATCAAAATATGTCGCATAAATGGCCGTATGTTTTTATTGCGTTGACTTAGAAGCTGGAGTTTTGTATGACTTCAAGAGACTATAGACTTACGTATTTGATATTAATTTCAACTTAATACATCCACGCGTTCTTGAGAAAAAGGGTCTTGCCAGACAGACAGACAGACAGACGGACAACGAAGTGATGCTATAAGGGTTCCGTTTTTTCCTTTTGAGGTACGGAACTCTATAACTTTTCCTATCTAACTACTCTGAGAAGAAAAGCCGAAACAAAAAACAAACTCTCTTTTAAAGTCCAGACATTTAATCCTGGTCAAATCATGTGCAGACCGTACAATAGAATTCTCTTTATTATATCAAGATATAAATGTCTAAATTTACTTAGGGTGACATAATGGGCGGTCTTATCGCTCAAAGCGATGTTTTACAGGCAACCTTTGGATGGATTAAAGTGAGGAGAGACAATACTGCAGGTTGCCAGTAGTGTACAATTTACATCATACAATCAACATTATCCGTAACCACAATCAACCTTGACCAATACCTACACCACAAATTATACAACACACATTATACAATTTGCCGATAACAAAAAAAAAATACTACCGACCCATAATAACCCTATTTCAGTCTATTATTACCCTATGTTTTCTAGGAACGGATAAAATCCTTTGACCTGTATGCCGCAATGCGCATTTAGACGCCGCCCACAAATACAAATTGTGGCTTTAAAACTATATAATTTTAACTCTTTGACACGGAATAGTTTACGAGGAAAATAAGCTAATCTCATGGGTTTAAAAGTTTAAAAATAAACAAGAGATTTGAATTATAACGAGATACGGAGAAAATGGACAGGAAAGTGTGAAAATTTCAACCTTTTGACGTGTAACATTCGCTTGAATTTCTTGCGACGTCAAACAAATACTATAATAAAACGTAATTTGAAAATACTGAAAAATCACGCTCGCCAGGGTCGGTCTGTAAGCTATTAAATTAATATTATTTAGTTTTACTTATTTTTAACAATTTAAACATATTTATTTTCTTAAACAATATGATATATTTACATATTTGTAATGTGCTTGTCAAGATCTTTCTTTTGATACCAAACGTCATGATTACATTATAAACAAAACTGAGAACGGGTCTTATCGCGATATTCCTTTTTACGAGGTAAACAGGTACCCACTTGTTTCCCGGCTTTTCGACCGCCTTGCAGCGATCGTGGTCACGGGAGGACTGATGACAGCTCAGCGACGTCTTCATAAAGTGCGGGTATTGGCATCTACCCTCACTTGGTCTTCACAATTTTTATTATTGTCACTGTCGGTACTTCTACACACAACACTAATGACGTCTACAGACTGGCGGACCTCGTCGGACGACCGGCGTTGCTTGCATTTGCTAATGATTGGATTCCATGATGGATGATATGATTATCTCAATTTAATTTTATCGAGGTCAGAAATTTACGTGTAAAGTCCACCATATTTTTAGGGAGAATTTATATAATCTATGTCACCCGGACAATTATTTACGAATCTATTGATACCTCCTTCATTAAAATCGGTTCAGTAATTTAGGTGCTACGGTGGAACACACGTAAATACATACTTACATACATACATAGACTGCTAAAATCATAACCCTTCCTTTTGTCTTTGCCGTAGTCGGGTAAAAATGTAATAGACACACTTTGGATCAAGATAAATCTTACTACTTACAGTATCTACTTACACCTTTTGAACTATACTCCATGCATTATACTTAGGATTAGAGTTTGGGATTCAAAACTCTTTAATTTGTCTTTGCCGTAATATAACAGCAGATTGCTCTTATCCATATTCTTGAATATCTCAATTCTGTATCTTTCCCTGTATCAAGATAAACTTGAAGAAATTACTTTATCAGCTCATCATCTGCCTAGCCTTTTCCCAATTATCCAGGCTTCTAAATGGAGGCAGCTGAATACCAGTATTTTACATGGAGCGACTGCCAACCCAGTTACTAGGTAATACGATACCCCCTGGTAAGACTGGTGTCAGACTTTGGAGCTTCTAACTACCCGAAAATACTTTATCAGATCAATAACAGCAAACTAAAATCACCGATTCATGTATTTATAGTCGTTTTCTCTGTCACCGTTTATTTTCGTAGTGATCTGTTTGTTAGACAACAGTTTTTAGGGAAGTCAATGCCAAAAAGTTCTAATATGAAACCAAATCGATTTCCGAAAACTATTTCGGTAATAATTCCGAATCAAGAAATTATTTTCGGTATTTAAAGCGATTATAGCATTACAGCCATTTGGCATTTAAGCCTTATTTCTTGTCATTAATCCTGTGGGTTCCAAATCTGTAGGATTTACAAGAAATTAGGCTTTAGTTCAAGACCAAATTTCGTCAGACTTCCACAACCATCTCTTAGAAATTACGCCAAGTTAGGTAAAACGGTTGCATGCAATGATACCTATACCGCTGTAATATATAAAGTGCTGTTGATACAGGTCGCCAGTCTGTCGTCCATTTACTAGGAAACTACTTGACGCATTTGTATGTGAAACTAGCTAAAGACTCAAAATTTTTGAAAAAAAACTTAGCCTTTTTGTAAACTTAGCTTATTTGTGAATTAGTGAATAAAAAACGACTAACAAAAGGTATTTGTATACTTTTTACAAGGCAGATGTGAGGAAACGCCGGGAGGGGACGCCGTAGGAAGACATATAGTGACCTTATTGGTGGTGTTCTTCAGAAAGGTCAGATGCGTAGTACTCGCAACCGGCGTGCGTGTATGATCAGATGTATGAACGTAAACGAGGCTGAAGGAGTATGTAAGGATCGTAGCAGGTGGCGTTCTGTAGTTTCTGCCTACCCCCATGGGAAGAGGGCGTGAAAAAAATAAAACAAACAAACAAGCAAACAAACAACAAACAAACAACAACCAACATTAAAAAAAAAATATTTTAAATAAAAAATAGGTCCTATGATATGAATTGAAATAATAATAAAATATATAATACCGCAAAGACCTTCTTCGCAGACTTGTTCCAAAAACAGATGCTAGCATTAACAGGAGCTAGACCACCACCTCTTAAAGCAGTATTATTTTAATCTTACAGGAGTGTGGTAAAGAGATGGAGCTAGACGTCCTGTATAGCTCCATCTCTTTCTCACACTGAAGTAACATTAAAATAATACTGCTTTAAGAGGTGGTGGTTGGCCCCCTGAATTAAATGGATTGAGTTCATAAAATTTGGACCGGACTACAGTCTGTATGAGCAAATATGTTAGTTTCGTAGCTTTAAATACTCTATAACCCTTATCATTTTACATGAACAGCTTAAAAAGTAAGTGAGATATTTCAAGCTAAGTTGTTACTGAATAATAAGGGAAGTAACAATAACATAACATTTATTTTCATCTAATTATCATCTTAACCCAGGGGTCGGCAACCTTTTCAGACGGAAGAGCCAAAAGTTACAATTTACAATATTTCCCAATTTTTAAAGAGCCACTAAAATTTTTCGTGTCAGTGTATATTGCATAATATACATATTTGATTTAAAATAAACGACTAAATACGAAACAATATTTATTCATAAATAAATAAATGATTTCAGGATAAAACTTAAGAAAGTATCTTAACTAGCTGCTAGAATAATAAAATAATTAATCGAATAATATAACTACAGTTATTGAATAATAGATAGTTACATCAATTATATATTTTTTTTCATAATTTTTTAGCATTAGCTTTGTTGCATGCCCTTTGAAAGTTTGGTTAAATCTGGCTCACAAGTTGTTGTTTTAAGTTTCCAGCACGATTTTTATTTGTTACTTGGCTTCTTACTTTACTTTTTATTATATTCATGCAAGAGAACACTTGCTCGCACGAACATCTTTACGGGTCTTCCAGAATGCTCCAGTGAGGTGAAGAAGTTGTTCTTCACCTCACTGTAGCATTCTGGATGACTATTCCATGCGCCGAATACAAGTGCCACAACTCGCGGTTTTTGATAATAAAATTATTAATTTTGGCGTATGGAATTGGAGAGCAGCAACTTTACATCGAAAGAGCCGCGTGCGACTCGCGAGCCGCAGGTTGCCGATCCCTGTGTTAATATACATAGATAAGTTGCTAGATTTTAATTGCTTTTGGTTATGAGAACCAAAAGCTATTCAAATCTGGCAACTTCTGAAAGCTTTTCTACCAATTAAAAAGCTCAACGTATTGTTACATATATTCAAAACTCTAGAAGCGTCAGCATATTACTAGTAAAAAGCCTTTAACACCCAACAATATTTAGTAAATTAAACCCCAACAACTATGAAAGAAAAGTACAATTATGAACTCAGCAGTATCGATTCCTGCCACTCACTCGATTCAAAGACTCGATACTCAGAAGCTTTGGTACAAAACTTCGACCAGGACAATCCCTATCAATCATTCTGTGTACTACATAATTAATACCACAGCTCAAAAATCACCACCCACCGGCAATTTGTCTACCTCGCCGTGAATTCAGCTTTTATCAGTTCATCATGGAAATAGGGGTAGAAATAATCAATAGACTCCTGCCCCACCCCTTAAAGCGCATGCGTGATGGTATTCACCTGGTGGTGGTGGTATCACCCCATGGGATCGTTCATGCCGTGGTATTAACCCACAGCTCATTCTTGTAAAAGATGGCTGGGGAGCAAGACTTGTTCGTGTTTGGGGCCGACCGTTTTAGGGACAGCTCTTCAATACCACCATGTAAGTTCTAATTTTAAAATCTTGAGTCAACCTTTTTTTAAATTACGTCATAGTTTTTTTGTTTTTTTTTTGTGTTTTTTTTTTCTAAATAAGTATGTTCTTTAATGTCAGCCATTAAATTATAAATTCATTATTTAAATAATTACGTTTCCTAGTATACAGGGTGTTTGGCGCATGGACCGACACAATTTTTTGGGGGGTTAGCAGGGTCATTTGTGAGGTTTCACCCAGAGACCCCATGTCCTAAGTCTCATGGTTATTAAGGTATGATTTTTTAGATTTTTTCCCAAAATCACCCGAAATCTCGCCTTTAAATCATCATTACTTTATTGTTTATGGTTGTAATTGCACGAAATAGCTTTTATTGTATTTTGCAATGTATTCTCATTCTAAATAAATCATTAGTTGATGCAATTGATGTGCAAAAAAGTACTTATGTGTTTCCAAAGTCAATTTTGTTTTTAAATGTGTGAAAAATTACAACTTTAAACAGCCATTTTGAACTTCGTTTTATTTTAAAACGTTCTTTAGCTTATACCCTTTCTAAGGGTATGCTACATGTCATAGTAAACAAGTCATTATGTAGTCAAAATACTAGTTAGAAGAGTCGGGGTTGAGAAAAGACTTATTAAGGTTATTATGTTTTTATTAACAAAAGTTACAAATCTTGTTCAAAATGACTTCCTACATTTCGTATGCGTGCTCGGCAACTGTTTCTTATTTCAACGGTCGTTGTATGTAGTCGCATTTCTTCTCTCATTATTTCAAACGCGTAGGTTATACGTTCAATAAGAACTTCCCTAGTCGGCACCTCGGTCTGGTAAACCAATTCTTTTGCACGTCCCCAAACGTAGAAATCCAGAGGCGTCAGGTCTGGGGACCGTGCGGGCCAAGGAATAGGGTCGCCTCTACCAATCCATGAGTTTGGAAAGGCATTATCTAAATGCTCTCGCACGGCCAGTTGGTAGTGTGCCGGACAGCCGTCATTTTGAACAAGATTTGTAACTTTTGTTAATAAAAACATAATAACCTTAAGTCTTTTCTTAACCCCGACTCTTCTAACTAGTATTTTGACTACATAATGACATGTTTACTATGACATGTAGCATACCCTTAGAAAGGGTATAAGCTAAAGAACGTTTTAAAGTAAAACGAAGTTCAAAATTGCTGTTTGCTTTTTTTATACTGAATTTAGAAGTTGTAATTTTTACACATTTAAAAACAAAATTGACTTTGGAAGCACATAAGTACTTTTTTGCACATCAATTGCATCAACTAATGATTTATTTAGAATGAAAATACATTGCAAAATACAATAAAAGCTATTTCGTGCAATTACAACCATAAACAATAAAGTAATGACGATTTAAAGGCGAGATTTCGGGTAATTTTGGGAAAAAATCTAAAAAAATCATACCTTAATGACCATGAGACTTAGGACATGGGGTCTTTGGGTGAAACCTCGCAAATGACCCTTCCAACCCCCCAAAAAATTGTGTCGGTCCATGCGCCAACCACCCTGTATAAAAGGTGTGTGCGCAGTTTTCAAGTTAAAATTTTCCTGCGTATTGGTGCCGCCATTTTGAATTTTCCTTCGTGAACGGTGGTTAAATAAATGTATGCTAAATATTCATTTGGTGATTAAAATAAGCTTTTTAGCGAAATTTTAAAGAATCTAGGAACCTATTCTGGTGTATAGGTGCTTTGCTAATGTCAGAAAAAGATTATAAATTTAATAATTTACCCGCTTTTTTTAATTCTAATGAATTAAAAAAAGCGGGTTTCTTTCAAATATTTTAGTCTCAAATCTAAGTGATTCAACATTGAATGAAAAGATAAATTTACTTAAAAAATCTTCCAATACAAAAATTCTAGGGTGACTACTCCAATTCTTATCCTACGATTTTAACTTACTATATGGTCGACTGAACACAAATAGTAACAGTTTTCAATTGTTTTCACAGAAAACCACCCAAGCCTGACCATGGAAAGCGGTAAGATGTGTTTAGAGATAGTTTCCATTAAAACGGATTTGCGATTGCGACACGACTTATCGTTCAACGTGCGTGTCGTGCGCAATGACGTGAATGTTTTTTTTTTTTTTATAGGTATTTGATATTTTTTGCACTTTTATAACTGTTAAGTATACTTCTGACGTGTACAATCACTCTGTATATATTTAATTTCAATAAACAAGCTTCATAAACACACACGCTATTTGTTTTGCCTCACCTATCCGTATTACGCTTTAAGGGGTGATTCCATTAAAGCGATTATTGCAGGCTTTTTATAGTTTTGAAATACAACCCCAGGTAGGGTTTTAGGGTTGGTCACCCTTTTATGGGGGCGATAATTAAAATTACAGTGACTTATCAAACATCGTTACTTAGGGTTGCGGACTCACCTTGTGTCTTTTTGAATGAAGAATGACTCAGCGGTACTGAAGATGTCTGCGTTTTTAAAAACATTTCTTAATGAACTGTCATACAACGCACAGCCTGAACCACTAAAGACAGACACATCAAAATAGGCAGATACTTTCTATAGAGGTTCACTAAGAAATTTTTTTTTTAACTAAATATTAAAGAGCTAGTGGATAATTGACGTCCAAAAGCGAATACAGTCGCGTACAACAGCTAGTTCACCAAGCAAATCTAATAAAATTAATAGACTGAACCGTATTAAAATTATTTACTAACTGCATAACCCTTAAACAAGTCAGTTTGGAACTGAATTGCTAATTATTATGTTATGAATGTTTTACAAATGCTAACAAATCGATTCATTAGCAGCTATAGCAGCTCGTGATTTTACTATACATGTCTAAAGCACAGGCAACTGGAGCAGAGTTTTAGTACCTGAATCAATTAAGCTGTTTACGATCAAAATCGAGGTTTGATTTGGAAATATTCACATAAAAGTACGAGCAAAATTATTTCTGCACTTAGCTGTTTTACGCTATATTCCGATTTATTAATATAATTTTTTTATGTTTTTTTACGGTCTTTGTGGTGCATTAAAATAAAACCAGCTCATTAAAATTATTATTTAATAAAAGAAAAATTACGAAATGCTTCACTTCTCATGTTAGTAAGTCAATAATAAAATGAAATACCTCATCGGAGTTTTTTAAATATAACTTAAACTCATTGCACACGCTTTCGTTTCAACGTTATGTCTATACACAGCAATACGGTATTTTACTCTAGATGAGTAAAAATCTAAAAATATTTTATTTATATAGCTTAGGCAAAAAGCAGTCGGAAAATGTTAGTTTTAGTTCATAAAATAACAATATAAATTTAAAATTCAATTCAAAGTTTTCAGTTTATTTTATCTGTTTTCTAACGCCATGAAAGTAGCCGCCATGTTATTACGTCATACGTCTGTTTAAATTAAAAAGTGTCAATGTTAACTGTCAACTGATCAGCGTATATAAAGTGTTTGTTTACTCAGCCAACTGGCGTCATGACCACAGAGCAATATGGCGTCTGCTGCGTCGCGAAATTTGAAATGCATTTTTATGGCACTTATCGATTGAATAAAAATTTTGTGTTTTTTTAGTGGCTTATTAGCACTATAGAATTATATTGAGACACTTTTCAAAAATGGGTGTAATATCCTATTATTCAAAAAAGCATTTCAAGTGGTGCGTGTTGGATCATTTAGCTAATCCATGCGTCAGGTTCGTGAACAAGCGCTGTCAGTGAAGGCTGGGCATACCTTAGCGGCCACGGCTTATTTTAATTTAATTTAAATATTTGAATTGTTTTTTTTAAGGACGCTTTTAACGTTCTGCATCGTTCTCACATGTAAAATTTCAACATGAATGATGTAACCATTATTTTGTAACCATATCTTGATTTAAAAGAGTGTCCGTGGAGTTTCTTGCCCGTTCTTCTCCATAGGTACCTACTATGCTTTGGAATGGGCGCCTAGCTTCATCTTTCTGACTGACCGACCCCTTGACAATTCAAAAGTGCCTGTAATTGGTTTAATTGAAATAAATGCTTTGAGTTTGAGTATGAGTTTGAGTGAAGAAGTGAATTAAGTTATTTCCAAACAATTGAAGGATTTCTGATAACGGTAAGACAAGTCACAACGCCATAGTTTTTTCTTTAACCAGTCTTGATCAGTCGAAATTTCTTTCACAATCAGATTAAGTTACGGGTTTTATTATGGGTACTACAGGTAGACCCCTGCCTAACCCTTCGGGAATTACTGGCGTAATGTTATGTATATTATGTTATAAAAGTCACTTAATTGGTAACGTGATCATCATCATCATTGGCATCCTTGTTCCACCCACTGCTGTAGGCATACTCCTTTTTATGCCATGATGCTACCCAGAGTAACGTAATATTATACTAAAAAAATCGTAAACAGTCATGGTTTCTAAAATATTTAATTAAATATTATAAAACTTCCAACAGTTTTTACGACTCACGAACAAAGCGACGTAAAATCTGTGGAATAGTTTTGTACCAACAATTCAACATAGCTAATTTATATTATGGGTGGGTGGCGCGTGCCACACGTGCGGTATTTTATGTTTCTTTTGATTTACGTCACAACGAGATTTCGTGTAGTGTGCCACGGGCCGAACAGAATGGCGTGATTTAACCTTTTAGAGCAAAATATGCTTATTAATTAGACGATAATTGGTGCTTTCACCTTACGGTTTTTGCTTTCTTGGTTGCGTCATGGCTTTAATTTTACGTAATGGCGTCTAAATAATAAACCAAACCTCATTGTAAGTAGCTAACTAATCGAAATAATTTTAATT
This sequence comes from Cosmia pyralina, assembly GCA_946251885.1. Classification (NCBI taxonomy): domain Eukaryota; kingdom Metazoa; phylum Arthropoda; class Insecta; order Lepidoptera; family Noctuidae; genus Cosmia; species Cosmia pyralina. The sequence goes on along the minus strand of OX276342.1, from coordinate 12,708,058 downwards.
AAGTAAATTAAATTTATTTATTTCCCTATACAACAATGATCCATTTATGTTAGTTAGTTAGTACATAAGAAACTTAAACGTAGTGTGTTATTATAACTAGGTACTAAGCTCAAAGAAAAAAAAAATTAAATTAAATTAATGAAACGCGAAATATGGGTGGTGTTATACTGTACTGTGAGGGGTCGAACCTCACAGGGGCATAGTTACACTATAAATCAAAGAGATAGATGGTAGGTAGGGCCGAGGGCCGCTTGTATATTTATAAAACTCACTTTCAACTTAAAATTTTGCACTCCTGTCGAAGCCTAGCTAGAATCTGACTCCACCATTGAACAAAATCTAGTTCTGTTTTCAAAAGTAATTCGATGTTTGAATGATAGAATGTGTGCCAGTAACATATTAAGGTTGACTAATGCAACAAACCTCTACAGTACCTCTGCCTAATTCTTCGAGGATTACTGGCGTCATGCTATGTTATGTAATTTTAATGAAGACTTGTAAAACGCGAAGACAAAAGAAAAAATAAACTTGTAAAACGTCTATCTAGTGTTGTGACTACTAAGATAATGATAATAAGCTCTGAAAAAATCAATGCCTGTTCTGGTCAACATCTAGATAACTTGGTGGTAGTTTAAATAAAGATAGTTTAGGTACTTTATCCAATAACTTTCTTCAAAAACTGTAGGTAGCTTAACTTTTAGCCCTAACTGTTAATACACACATCAAAAGTGTCTAGGGATCAAGCATTTTTATGCGGATTTCTTGAGATTGAGATGTGGCTTTGTAATAAATTTATGATTTTATAAATTTATATGGATCCTTTTTGGTGCATTTCATAATTTGAATCAGGAACTGTGAATCAAATTCGAGTAAAAGATGAAAATCAGCTGTCAATATTTTCCCTATAAAAACATACAACGCATTGAAGACATTATTAGTGCTACTGTTTCCCTACTACTGATTAAAACCAACGTTATTATGGAGCGGCGACGTCATTTAAGCAGGGAAGAAATGCTCAGAGCCGTGGGAATGATAGAAGCTGGTTCCCGGCAACGTACTGTGGCTTTAGCTCTGAATACAAGTCAGAGTGTTATCAGTCGACTTTGGACACGTTACCGAAGCACTGGTACCGTGGCTGAGCGCCATGGAGGACGGTATCGCTGCACCACACGGAGACAAGACCGATACATTCAAATCTTAACTCGAAGAGCTCCAACTATAACCGCCATGATGTTAGCCGTGAGGCTTCATCACTCTTCAGGGAACTTAATTAGCGACCAAACAGTCAGAAACCGCTTGCATGAAGTGAACCTTCATTCCCGAAGACCGCTACGGGTACCACCTATAGCAATGCACAATCGTAGGATTCGATATCAATGGGCTCTTGAACACAGAAATTGGGCAGAAGAACAATGGCGTTTCGTGTGCTTTTCTGATGAGTCTCGTTTTGGTATGAGACCGGATACAAGACGTATACGACACTGGAGAACCCCTGGACGCCAACAGCGATTAAAATCCTGCCAGGAAGTCCATCCTTATAGTGGTGGAACCATCATGGTATGGGCGGGTATTTGGATCGGCGGAAGAACTGAGTTGATTTGGATCAGAGGCAACCTCAACGCTCAAATTTATGCTGAGACGATTGTATCAGACGTCATCGTTCCTCTACAAGTGCAAATCGGTCCCTTATTTCAGTTAATGCATGATAATGCACGACCGCACACCGCAAGAGTTGTAAGACAGACTCTCGCCGCAGCTAACATCAATGTCCTGCCCTGGCCTGCTCAGTCGCCAGACTTGAACCCGATTGAGCATGCATGGGATATGCTACAGAGAAGAGCTCTGCCGAATATGGAGGGTATCCAGTCGCAAGAAGACCTTTTTTTGTTGTTGCAACGAACATGGGCGGCCATTCCACAGCGTGATTTGAATGAACTCATTTTGAGTATGCCAAACCGATGTTCTTGTGTTGTTAGTGTTCGCGGTAGAAACACGGATTATTAATTGTTTAAGTTACCCAATAAAATTTTAAAGAAAACTGTTATTTCAGTCTTTTTTTCGAACTTTAATGTTAGTGGTTCAAATGTCAAAAATCCCTTTATTAGGAAAATGGCAAATTTCTTTATTAATGCAAAGGTGACTTGGTTTATCGTTACTGTGACAAACGAAAACACTTTATTTGATGAATCCTTAAAGAAAATTTTAATTAATATCAATCAGGAGAAAAGTTATTGCAAAAATATATGTTGATCCCTAGACACTTTTGATGTGTGTAGTTCATATCAAACAATTCAAACCTTACTAACTGACCACCAGGCTTCAAAACCGGACTCTCATTAAAACCAAACAGTCACCTGTCATAGATTACAAACAGTACCGTGAGAAACAATAAACGGCAAAGATATAATAATAAACAACTCAACTAGATACGACACTCGCTAATCTATGTCAAGGGTGGTCCACGTCCATAATTTATAATCCTATCTCACGCAATCTTTGTGCCTTTAAGCGAGCAATTATTAACACTTCCAGTAGTCAGTAAGTACAATGTCATATCTCATGTAAGAAAAAATAACCAATGTTTTCTGACCTCTGTACAGAGAAGTGCAACATTTTTTCAAGTGTCAAATTAAGTTGGGTAGATTTGACGTATGTTTGACATTTGTAGGACAAAGATTATAAGATTGGAGAGCAGACTAAAGTTGGTGACTATGATTTATCGCTGTCGTAAAATCACATAACAGCTCCTAAGCCATTTGATTTCTATTATAGTTTCTAAATACGAAATTGTATTGCTTACTAGGCAATTTAATTAAATTGCTTGCCTTTTAAAGTGCTTGTTATTTATATTCCATGTTGGATTATAGGATATCATAATAACTTGGTTTTTAACAATGTGAGTTTATAAGTTTTTAATAATAAAAATATTAGAGTGTCATCATAAGTTATGGCTAAGAATTTGATTCCAAAGTTATGCAGGTAGGATAAAAATGAGATAGAATAGGTATGTTATTTTTTACTGCGTTTTGTGCTGACTGCAGAAAATGCATCGGACGTACTCGAATTTATACAACTATACTCGCAAAGGACTGTACCTATCAAAACTTTTTACAAAAAAAAAAAAACGACTTCCAAAAGAACGCCATAAAGTGAAAAATAACTTTAATTTCGGACGTTGTCGGTGTCTTTGTTTGTTTTTTTTTTAATGTTTATTATTTTTCCCTTTCCACACAAATTCGTTTATGTACCATTACTTGCTATGTATATAACAGTGGCTAGAAATGATAACCATCAACGTGCACAACGTGGATTAAATAACTAACCTAGCTAATTTAATTAAAATTCCTCAATCAAACGGGCTTTGTCTACCAAATGAAAAAATAATCACACAAATTGGCCGGACGGAAAAATCTGTGTACAAAAAAATACAAAACTAACATAACATGCATAACCTCCTTTTTTGAAATCGGTCAAAGATGGTTATTAAACAACTAATAAACGGAAACAAAGCAGCATACTAAAGCTAGTTTTCTATTCTGCTGCAACATCATGCATAACTCTAATTCAAATAAAATATAATACCTATTAATTTCAAATCCCGGGAAATTTAATACTAACATTTACCGTTTACACGGTACGATTATAATCGAGAACTCGCCACCATAGTTATGCAATCGAATGAAACTCGATGGCGATTGTAAGGGCTTGGGCATACTAGTTTAGTTCATTGATGGTAAAAAGCTGGTGTAGGTTTAAACTGGCTTCCGCGATGGTAATCTTCTATGATCAGGGCCAGAGAAATTGACTACCAATAAATTGTCCGTATAATCAAGTCGCAACTGTCATTTTGACAGTTGCATGATATGGTTATAACACGGAAAATTGACGTACGGTGTCAATTTGCTAAGTGACTGTACCAACAGACTGTTTGATAGAAGTCTATTTAGATTTTAGAATTAGAAGTCACAGTTAATCACTTTGAATACTTTCAAAGACCTGAAAATCATGTTGTTTATTTGCATTTTGACATTCGTTGTGAAATTAAACCAAAAACATGGCTAAGTAGATGCAAATTTAAAACTACCCAGCCTTTGTCAATACCTATTAGTTAACTTTTTGGTAAATTAAAATTCAGCATGACAAAAATTCTGTCCTTCTTTTTTTACTCGACCAAACTTTTAACCCGTGTGCCCAAACCTTTAATCGATATAAATTCGAGTAGAATCGAGTAATGAGCGTGTCGTTGACGACTCCGAGACCTATTTACCGGTAAACTGTCGTAATCTTTATTAATTAGTTTAATTCTGCCGGAAAAAAGTGCGGTATTTCTACATTGCACGAGGCTTTGGCGTCGGTGTAGTGGTAGCAAACAAATTGCAGTAAAAGCTTTAATATTTTTGGAACGAAATTCTTTAACGCGGCTTGCGATAGAAATAAACTAGTAAAAATGTGTTATGCCCGAAAAAGTCAGTTTCAAGTGTCAAAAGTTTTTGTTTTTTGTACAGAGCCATCTAGTATAAGTTTTACAAGCTAAAAAATGGATCTGTATTAAAAACAAAAACTTTGACTTTTGAAATTTGAGACAAGACCTAGATGGCTCTGTGAGAGTGAAAGGAACTTCGTTCCAGCCGGGTGTCCCACGACCCCTCCCGACTTTTTTATTAAGAATTATTTTAGACGTCAGTGCTTGTTGTGCCCTTGTCCGTTAATTGTGTTATTAATTTTATCATATCAAGCCGTATATATCCGGGTTGCTGGACATGAGCTTCCTAATGTCAACTTCAATAAAGTTTCAAATGGGAAATTGGAACCGATCATGCACTTGCGCATTATTTTTAACCGACGAAAAAAAAGGAGGAGGTTCTCAATTCGACACGTGTTTTTTTATTATTATTATTTTTTTTTTTTATGTATGACCACGCATAACTTTTTACGGAGTCGTCCGATTTGAAAAATTTTTGTTTTATTCGAGAGGGTCCAAAGTTGGTCCCATATAAAATTGATTAACTTTGCTTGGGTAGTTTTTGAGTTAGCTTCAATAAAACGTATTTTTGCCCCACTTTTATATGGATGATGTTCTAGTTTCTTTTGCAGGTAGTGGTATTAGAATTTGTGTGGGGTAGGTACCACAACTAATAAAAACTTTTTTACAAAAAAATACAACCGACTTCCAAAAACAACACTACAAAGTGAAAAATAACTTTAATTTCGGAAGTCGGTGTCTTTGGTTTCTTTTTAGTTTCATTTTTTGCCACCGACTTCCGAAATTAAAGTTATTTTTCACTTTGTAGTGTTGTTTTTGGAAGTCGGTTGTATTTTTTTGTAAAAAAGTTTTTATTTTTCACTTTTTAGTGGTTCACATGTGCTTACCCCTTCACAGCGTACTGGCGTGATGTTATGTTATGAACTGGTGTAAACAACAAACAGACATAAGATTTCAGCAATCCCAGTCCATTTGCTATCATTTATTGAGGAGTTCCGTTGCCTATCTCAGAAGTTCTTCATCAGATCTTCACCAAATTGAAATGGGACCACTCCAAGAAAGTACTCTTCCAAAAACTATCCAAATCGCTTCAAGTGTGCCTATAAAATTGGAAGAGTTCTCTCTATTTCTCCAGGATCCCATCATCAGATCCTGACTTGATGATCATGGGACCTCCTGGGAAGTATACCCTTTCAAACAAAAAAAAAATAATCCAAATCGGTCCAGCCATCTTCGAGTAATCGGGGAACATACATAAAAAAAAAAAATAAAAATAAAAAAAATAAAAAAAAAAAAAAGTTTCCGACGAATTGAGAACCTCCTCCTTTTTGAAGTCGGTTAAAAAGTGAAAAATAAAAACTTTTTACAAAAAAAACATACGTGTCGAATTGAGAACCTCCTCCTTTTTTTTTCGTCGGTTAAAAATACAACCGACTTCCAAAAACAACACTACAAAGTGAAAAATAACTTTAATTTCGGAAGTCAGTGGCAAAAAACGAAAATACATATAACCAGACACCGACTGCCGAAACCAAAGTTATTTTTCACTTTGTAGTGATGTTTTTGGAAGTCAGTTGTATTTTTTTGACAGAAAGAAAGACACTATTGCCTACGCTTTATAGGTGATAAATATTTGCCTATTCATTGCAGGTTTTTCCTCAAAAACACGTGCTCTATTGTTTTGAATATTTTGGATTTAATTTCGTTACTTCATGACGATTCTATCAAGACTTAGGTCCATCGACCACGACGCTACACAAAAGTAACGTGTTACAATCTCAAATCCCCCATTAAGTCACCAATCACCGGTCCATACACAACGCAGCTTACTAACGCGTAATGATTGGTTGCGTCGTGTACAGACTGCAATTGAAATACTAGTGCTGTGACATTCTGACTACACATTTTTGATTTTGTGTTTGTAACTAGTTACTTTTGAGCAGCGTCGTGGACGCCTTAAGCTATTCGAACTCCCTCCTGAATACAGAAGTCAATCTTTCTCGAAACTTCTTTAATAAATACAAAGTATAAATAAGTAGGTAGGTAATAGGTAATACGGGCTGGTATCCGCAACTCCACGACAATGCGCGTATTTTGCGTATGGGTCGGAAAATCGATTATTCGATTCACCCCAGCTCCTCAAAGGCCAGCAGCGCCTTAATATTACTGTCAACCTCACGGAGAGTACCTACCTGGGTTACCGAAGTACTTTGCCCTGTATGCGGCGACCACCGGGCAATTTAGAAGCACATGAGCTGCTGTCTCGTCGTCCTCCATGCAGGCCCTGCACAGCGGACTGTCTGTGACTCCTATCACAAAGAGGTGTTTATTACCCATGGTCAGTTATAGCAGCTGTAACTGTACGCAGCTGTTTTTTAGATAGTCGGAGAACCTGTTTTGTGAGACGGCCATCAATTGTAGGGAGTGCTTCCTTAGCCTGCTTACACTCACCTTGGTCCGACCATAGTTTGTGATGCTGGTCCCTGGTACGCTTCCTTACCAGAGCGCGCAAGTACCCGAAGGGGAGCGGTACTATGGGTTCCGGTCCCACTGGTGCCATGCTCGACCCCCTTCTGTCAAGTTCGTCGGCTGCGTCGTTGCCGAACAAGCCGCTGTGTCCTTTGATCCATTGAATGGTTATATTATTGAGTCTACTCACCTGGTTGAGACGCTTGAAATAAGTAGGTACTACATATGTATAAGTAGCTTATGAGTATACAGGGTGTAATTTTAATCACTGTTAACCTCGTAAGGGGTCATTGTACTCATAATTAGGATCACCTGAAATCGCGAAAAAATCTGCTGTACCCTACATTTTATATCGTACAGATGTTTTGCTATCCGTACCTCTACGATTAGATCTGCAGTATGTAGGCTATGCCCTTACATCGCTGGAGGAGCCTGGCGGATATTGCCAAAGGATTCAAATTAGATGTCGTACTTGTGACAGTCGATTAGACCAGTTTAGTAGTATGTTACATATTTCAGAAGAAAATCCTTTGAAATATATGTCGCGTTGCTAATTTTGGCTTACTGATTTTAGAATAGGTGACCAGCGGGGCAATTGCGTAACATACTTACAGTGGGAATCGGTTTCATTTTGACAGTTCAACAACTTACATTGCGTTATTTACGTTGTTGAGCAGACACATTTTTCGAACATATGAAGCAATGGATTAGCAATATGCTTCAAAATCGATAGTGTGTTAAGTGTTAAGCAGTTATGGTGCTGTTTGTTGGATATAACTCAATATTAAGTACAATGCTACTACCATCTTTTGTCACTCGAATGACGTTGTCAGGGGCGCGCTGTTGGTAAACATTTGTTTTGTGAAGTGTATTAAAATACACGGCGGCGGCGGCGTTAGTTCCAATTTTGCCCACGCGCCAATAGATCCCTGTACAGCTATAAAAGGACCAGAACAAAACTCTTTTGCTGTGTGAGTGGTTGTTAATTACCGACTATCCGAGCAGTAATTTTATAAACTAAAAAAAAAATACCTCTTATTGAGTTTTCTTGAAAATAATTGAAATGAAATGAACCGTATTACCACAAAATGTGTTTATAAGTTGTTTAGGCTAAACAACTTTTTGACATGACATTTATGTATGGAGTTTGACGTAAAACTGACATTAAGCCGACGTACGCACGGACATGAAAATAACGCGGCGATTTTTTTTCGCGCACTGGATTTTCAACGCACTGCTTAGCGCCGAGGGTTGAAAATCCAACAGTGTGTTTTTTCGACGCTCTAGATTGCACTCTGCTGTTGTTAAGTTGGATTCTCAATGCTCGGCTCAACACCGAGAGTTGAAAATCCAGTGCGTGATAAAATCCCGCCGCGATATTTTTACGTCCGTGCGATGGCTAACACGCGTTGAACCAAGTGTCTAAATTTTTGTGGTAAGACCCGAAATGTTTATTTCTGTTAAGTAGATCTTATAAGACATTTTTACACGTCAATATTTTAAAACTACATAGCGCCGCCGGCATTTTTAGTTAAATGACCCCTGAGAAGAAATGCCGAAACAAACTCAGAGGTCATGGGCTCTTTTTAACCGACTTCAAAAAGGAGGAGGTTATCAATTCGTCGGAACTTTTTTTTTTTTTTTTTTTTTTTTTTTTTTATGTATGTTGCCCGATTACTCGAAGATGGCTGGACCGATTTGGATTGTTTTTGTTTTATTCGAGAGGGTATACATCACAGTTGGTCCCATATAAAATTTATTAACTTTGCTTTGGTAGTTTTTGAGTTAGCTTCAATAATACGTATTTTTTCCCCACTTTTATATGGATGATGTTCTACGAGTACTTTGTTTTGCAGGTAGGGGTATTAGAATTTGTGTGGGGGTAGGTTCCACAACTAAAAAGTGAAAAATAAAAACTTTTTTACAAAAAAATACAACCGACTTCCAAAAACAACTACAATGTGAAAAATAACTTTAATTTCGGAAGTCGGTGGCAAAAAACGAAAATACATTTAACTAGACACCGACTTCCAAAATTAAAGTTATTTTTCACATTGTATTTTTTTTTTTTGTAAAAAAGTTTTTATAAAGTCCGAACATTATATTATTAGGATTTTATGTGAGTCTAACAATGCAGGCCGGCCGCGTCTGGAAGGGCCATTTGAAGTTAGGACGTCTTTATTCACATTTTACATTAAAAATTTCCCAGAAATATTATTATTGAGTTTTTTTGTTGTAGCCATGAAAGCCAATAGTCATACTTAAGTATTTATAAGTTTCTTTAGGTAAACATTAGGTTAGTCTAGTGTGAAGAAACGTATGGAGCGCTTTTTAACCTTTATTCTATAATCTGAGTTATTAACTTTAACGTTGAAAAAATGGCTATCTTCACTGGGGCTATGTTGACGCCATAGATATAAGAAAGAAGTTTTTTTCATGATTTTAAAAACAAATATAGTAAAATACTTGTACTTACATATGGAAAGTGATTCCATGATTTCTATAGTTTTTGTTTTGGCTTCGGTTTTTACAAGAAACCACTGAACAACACGGCATTCTTATAATTTGTCACGATCACAGTCGAAAGCGCACTAGTTCGCGGAGACGGCCATTTGACTATGAATGGTTCATACTGATCTTGTCGCGCGGATACAGACACGCCCCCTTGGCAATTCTCCTGTTTTTTAACCGACTTCAAAAAGGAGGAGGTTCTCAATGCGTCGAAACCTTTTTTTTTTTTTATGGTATGTTCCCCGATTACTCGAAGATGGCTAGACCGATTTGGATATTTTTGTTTTGTTCGAGAGTGTATACATCACAGTTGATCCCATATAAAATTGATTAACTTTGCTTCGGTAGTTTTTGAGTTAGCTTCAATAATACGTATTTTTTCCCCACTTTTATATGGATGATGTTCTAGTTTGTTTTGCAGGTATTTGAATTTGTGTGGGGTAGGTACACAACTAAAAAGTGAAAAATAAAAACTTTTTTACAAAAAAATACAACCGACTTCCAAAAACAACACTACAAAGTGAAAAATAACTTTAATTTCGGAAGTCGGTGGCAAAAAACGAAAATACATTTAACTAGACACCGACTTCCGAAATTAAAGTTATTTTTCACTTTGTAGTGTTGTTTTTGGAAGTCGGTTGTATTTTTTTGTAAAAAAGTTTTTTATATTTCTATGGTTGAGGCATTTACCGAATACACACTTCGGGTTTTAATCACCGAATAAATACCTACTATAATACTATTTATATATGTATTGAGAGTCAAGCTCTACTTCAACTGGTTCCTATTATATAACCCGTGCTTTATACATAATATAGTAATCAAAAAACATTAATCTAATAAATCTAATTCAATTAAACCCATTGATTTTATCAATTTAATTGGAAAATCTTTAATTTATCACCATTTCCGTTAGTCTTGGCAGGTGAACGGAAAAATTGACATTTACTTTGCAAATAGAGGTCGCGAAATTACAGACATCGATAAAATATCAGTTAGCATTTTATAACTTTATGAAGTTTATTAGTTCTTGTTATTAATGGTGATTAAGACAGTTACTGGTGATTGCTGACGATTTGTCATTGATTAGAAGTTGTCATACTATGTCGGTTAGTGCTGCGTTTAAAATCAAACAATATCGGGCAATGTGGGTATCCACGTAAACGAGGCGAGGGAATAAAAATCAGCTGCTCCCTACGTTTTGACGAGATAACCGAAAATAAATGTAGGGAACAGCAGATTTTTTTTCGCGATTTCAAGTTTGGTCCCGTAGTAAAAGTTGTTCATAATGATGAGTACAATGACCTCTTAAGAGGTTGTGCGTTATTTTAGTTACACTTTGTAAAAGTTGCAAATACATTAGCATAAAACTAATATGAATTTTCTTCTTGTCCACAGATTACTCTTGACAGAGCTACTGAAAATGTTCCCGTGAAGCAGTGCCCAGTGTGTGAGGTAAGTCAGCATTTTAGAAAAAAATATACTTACTTACTTTTTTCAACATTTTACTAAAATTCTGCTGGTTCTGTCTCATGATATAAAAGGTAATTTCACGACAAGGATTATATTTTTACAAGCTTTTATTTAGTTTCACCTGTCCCGCTGTCTGTCTGTCATCGAATCTTGCAAGTTAAATTTGACCCACTTCCCAGTTTCCCATTGAGCTGAAATTTTTTAAGCATATAGAAATCGGTTGACATTGCAATATTATTATGACATGAAGCTGATCTGATGATGAAGCCGGAAGGTGGCCATCGGAACTCGGTAATAAAACGACGCAACCCTATCGAGTTTGGGCTCCTTTGATTCGACTTGACAAGGACTCTGGTCTTAGATGATATCCAGTTTGAAAATAAGCTTGCTTTTTAAATATATATATATTTTTTTTTAAAATATTTTTTGTATTAAACAATTTTTTATAGTCACCACGCTTCTTTTACTATATTGAGGCAGTTCATTAAATTGTAATTATAAATTATTACTTATAATATGCATAAAACTATTGCAATTAACTTTGCATGAGTTAGGCCTTGAATAACAGCTGATTTGGGCCACAGATAATGTCTCCGATTTTATTTTGAACACACACAGATAGACACGTTGATTATAATTATTATGTAAGTAGTATATAATTATGTACATAAGCAAAAACTACATTTGATAATTTTTATGCAATAAAATAATTAGGTATGTGTGTTTAGTTATTATAATTGCAGAAATAAAAGTACTAATGAGTAAAAAATACGACAAGTAGTTTAGGAGTTATGAGAGAACTGGTGAGCACCATTCATACATACATAGCCTGTTAAAACCATAAGCCGCCTTTCGCTCCATCACATTTGGATAAAAAAAATGTAAAACGCAAAAAAAGTCTGAAATATCCGCTAGAATACCTATCCATAACTCTTCCGGTCAACTTTCTGGCCCATTATATTATTTGCAAAACAAATCTATTAATCTGATTTCATTAAAATCTAATTTATGATTGCTTAAGGGCTGATTGTTCAATAGGTTGATAACTTTTACCTGAAGCATAAATGTGATAGTTTGACATATTTTCCATACAAAAGCTGTCAAACCGCTATATTTATTCCTCTGATAAAAATTATCTGACTATTGAACAATCAGCCCTAAATTTATAAAGAGAATTGTTCACAAAACTTGAATACAACCAAGACCAACAAGACCAACTTGTTATTAAAAAAAATACTTTATTTTTTAATAACAAGTTGGTCTTGTTATGTTTTCCTAAAACCTTGATTCAGGTAAAACAAGGCACAAAAATATCACATTTATTGACAACAACCGATAAAGATTTAGTATCAAATAAGTTTGTTTTTTATTATTTTTGTCTGCGATGCCAAAAATCGATATTTTACCTCATTGTGAGAAAAGGTTGGGTATTTAAAATTATTAAAAGAACTTTAAACAACATAATTTATAATAAGATCAGTCCTTGTATTTTTTTGTTGATCAAATAAGTCAATATTGCCTATTTTTGCATCGTGAGGAAACCAGAAGTTTGAGTGCTCAGAAATCGCTAATCTGTAAATACCTCTTCATCATCATACCTTATCACAGTTTATTTATGGGGTCGGCGCAACATGTATTTTTCATCTATACTTCTCAGTTGTCATCTCAGCAGACACAGGATTGTGTGAAAGATGATATGGCTAGAAAGGGGTTGTAGCCATAATATATCATCTTTCACACAATCCATCCATTGTTTCTGTAAATACCTCTTTCCTGTCTGAAAAGAGGTATTTGGTTTATTACAACTGACTTATCTATATATATAAATCTGTATTATATATAAAATGAATCCCTATTTCCCTTGGTCATCGCATCACGCGTGAACGGATGGAACAATTTCGCTAATTCTGTTTTTGTTGTGTTTATGATTGTCAGGAAAAGGTTTTTATGAAACAAAAAATTATGAAAATTTCGCAGAAAATTGGATAATTTCAGAAAAAACATTTTAACTTCACGCGTTTACATTAGAATATTCATAGCTAAGGCAGGACAACGTCTGTCGGATCAGCTAGTGGAGAATAAAAGACAGTGTCGGCAAAAAAAAGGTAAAAAAAACATCGATGTATTTTTAACTTTACTATTATTAAAAAATAAACCTACAACAGTACAAATCCCGTTACCAATAACCACTACAAAATAAAAACAGAACAAAGGGTTACGTATCTAGATCAAGTCGCACAGTGTTCAAACCGGCGTGGCGTGGACAAAAAAATGTTTATTTATAACACCGGTCAAGTACAGAGCAACGTGCTTCAAGTTAGGGCAGGGCAGCACTGTGTCCACAAAAAACTTGCTCGGCAGTAGGGATGTGGAAGTGTAAAAAGTATCGATATTTTTTTTACGGATCGTAGCAGGTGGTGCATGGCGTTCTGTAGTTTCTGCCTACCCCCTTGGGTAAAAGGCGGGAGTTTATATAGGCATAATGTCTGTATATTTTTAAAATGTACTTATCGATATCGCTTGCGATAAATTCCAAAAAAAAATGTATATATAGTTTAGTTACATATAGTTAGTTATATACATACACACATAAACTCACGCTTTCTTCCCAGGGGGGCAGGCAAAAACTACAGAACGCCACCTGCTACGATACTTACAGACTCCTTTTGCCTCGTTTACGTTCATACATCTGGTCTTACACGCACGCCGGTTGCGAGTACTAAGCATCTGACCTTTCTGAAGAGCATCACCAATAAGGTCACTATGTCTGCCTAGGCCCTCCCGGCGTTTCCAGTCACATTTGCCTTGTCAATACCTATAAGAATATTGGTGTTTTTACAAAGTCGACGCAACTGTGAAAGAGAATATGGAATTTGGAATTTTCGGGTGTCGTATTTTTTATGGATCTTATCTCCCGCCTTAGAAACTAGGGCGTTTTTTTTTTTAAATAGTTCTAGAGTATTAAATCCTTTTTGATACGTTTCCGATAGTCAGTATTTTACATCGAAATATTAAATATCGCCAAAAAAATATCGATATATCTAATGTAAAATATCGATATATCGATATAGTTTCGACAAGTCTACCAGCAACATGCTGTAGACTATACAGCATGTTGCTGTCATTATTTTTGCGTAAACATCAGGCAAATGTATGTTATGTATAATTTATGCCGCGTAAATCATCAACTTTATCATATGGTAGAATTGGTTTTTCATTCTCGAGTTTCAAAAGGGTTTGTGAATGGTCTAATTCAAATATTTGACTCCGACTTTATCATTGATATCTACCAAATCTGTTTTAAAAGGAATATTGGTACTTTGCCTGAAAACACGTCTGTAATACCAAAACGTTAGCAACATTCAAGCATTCATCCTATGATACTGACACAAATATTACATTTTTCACCAATTTGTCACGCTATAAAATTTCAACCGTATTAAAATTCCTATTATTTTTTTAGTTAGTCTCTTTCCATAATTCGCGATTTCGCGCTTCGTCTTCCCAGTTCTGAAGGAATCCATCCGGTTCATCCCGCCATCTCCTTCGTGGCCTGCGACCCCGCATCACTGTTTCAGGGCCCTCAAATCAATTTGCCTAGCCTTTTCCCAACTATGTTGGGATTGGCTTCCGTCTAACCGGATGCAGCTGATTACCAGTATTTTACATGGAGGGACTGCCTATCTGACCTCCATAACCCTGTTACTGAGTAACACACAGTACCTCTTCGTAAGACTCGTTGCCAGACTTTTGGGTTACTGACTACCCATAACGAGTGACAAAAAAAAAAAATACAAAAAAAAAATGGCGCTTCGTTTTTAACCAGCATTGGGCATAAACAGGCTATATTTAAAACAGCCTGTATCATCCACAATTGATAGAGAGGTTCACGTCTAGTGACGGTGTTCGGCGCAAATTACCCGGAGCAGTATAACTAGGTCTGTTGTAGCCGTTCAAATTGTATGCATCTTTCATCTTTTGCGATCTACAGTTGGATGGGTCGATTGACTACTTAATTGGGTTTAAAAAGAGATCCTTGTTACGTGTGTAGGCGCAGATGAGCGATACGTGTCTTTGATGTTGTATACGTGTTTTTATTTAAATTGAAAGGTTCATTTTGTTATTATTTGTATCAGAGTAGAGCCTTAATTCTCTCGAAATAGTATGTACTGTAGTTTAGTGCAAAGTATCTACCTAGGTCAACAACGTTCAAAAACCGGGATATAGCGAATAAAATGTGTCTATCGACTAATAAAAATTGATTTTTAAATATTAGGTCTTTACCTATGAAATTGCCGTTCTGCTGTACTGGCCATTTCAAATCAAAATAATTTTTGTTTGGCTAAGAATTCTAATTTCAAATTAATTTTATTTTAAAAACATGGATTTTTTTTTCCAAAAGTAGTCATTTGTTTATTGATTAGTGTTACATTTTCATCGCATTTCAATCTTTTTCGTCATCATGGATACGTTAAAAATTCGAGTAATTATGGAATATGAGTACCGTCGTGGCAGCAACGCGGCACAAGCGGCACGCAACATCAACGACGTTTACGGAGCTAACACTACAAACCAACGCACCACTTGTTATTGGTTTGCTCGCTTCCGTTCTGGAAATTTCGACCTGAAAAATGAACCTCGCGGTCGTCCGAAGACTTTGGTCGACAATGACGAATTAAAGGCGATTGTGGAAGCTGATGATACACAATCTACGGCTGAATTAGCAGCAGCTTTCGACGCTAGCGTCAAAACAATATTGGTCCATTTGCGTCAAATTGGCAAGGTAAAAAGGCTTGACAAATGGGTGCCCCACGAACTCAATGATCGCCAGCGCGAAGTACTTACGCGTCGAGTCGTGCCTTGCACTCATAGATATATGAAAGAAGCACTGCTCAACAGACACACAAATGAAGGAATTTTGAACCGCATTGTTACCTGCGATAAAAATGGATTCTGTTTGATAACAGCAAGCGCTCAGCAAGTTGGTTGGATCCTGGTTCAACACCTAAACAATGCCCTAAACGAAAACTTACCCCTAGAAAAGTGATGGTCACTGTTTGGTGGTCTAGCGCCGGTGTGATTCATCACAGCTTCTTACCAAACGGGGTGAGCATTACTTCAGATGTGTACTGTGAAGAACTGAACACAATGATGGAGAAGCTGGCACATCTCCAACCAACATTGGTCAATCGCTCGTCTCCGCTGCTCGCGCGACCTCATACTGCACAGCAGACGGTCTCCAAGTTGCAAGAACTGGGGTTGGAAGCTCTCCGTCATCCGCCCTACTCACCAGACCTTGCGCCTACAGACTACTACTTTTTCCAGAATTTGGATAACTTCTTGGCGGGAATACCCGAGAGGCAGTACAAAATGACTTTGAAGAATTTGTTGCCTCCCGTCGAGCTGATTTCTTTAAGAAGGGCATCAATAAAGTGCCACTGCGTTGGCAAAGATGCATTGATTGCATGGGTGATTACTTCGATTAATACAAATAAAAAATGCATGAAAAAAATTCGTTTAAATTTTTTCATACAAAACGGCAATTTCATAGGTAAAGACCTATTACCTATTCCCACCTAAATTATTATAGATTGACGCACTAAAATTCCGTCACTCCGTTATTGGATCAGTCACTTTGAATTCGGCAAGTTCGGTTTTCCGAAAATAAACGATGCAACCTATTTGAACGTTCTCGTACTTATTGTACCTAATAGTTATGGCGAAGGCGCCAGGGTAGCCGGCGAAATTCAAAATTTCTTACGTTTTTTGCAATTTGCAAGTCAGTATTAGGTTGTATGTTTATCTAAATATGATTCGCGGGCGTATTTAATATTTATTTATAGAAGTATAATCATAAAAATCATCAATTCAACTCGTCTATGTTCATATTACCCTATTGAATAACAACATTGCCATACAACGTGGCAATGCTGCCAGCCTTTTGGGCACTTTTCCTGTTGACAGCGATGCGGACGAATTTTTTGATGCCCTATGATCCTTTCCCCTCCTTTTTTATATACCATGTACATATTATTATTTTAAATCTGTTAGTTTATTTAGTATAGCATAAAATTATAATTAAACATTATGAAAAAAAAAAAGTTGAATAACTATTTCATAAAATCATGAGATTTGAGGCCAATTCTAACTTGGAATTGTAATGCTGATTCTAATGATTATAATTCTGTAAAGCCATATTAGTTACGGCCGCGAATCAAATTTTAATCAACATTCAACCTGACACTGACCTGCAAATTGCAAAAAACGTAAGAAAATTTGAATTTTGCGGGTTACCTTAACGCATCCCCCTTAAGGCGAAAGCGCCAGGGTAGCCAGCGAAATTAAAATTTTCTTTAATTTTTTGCAACTTGCAAGTTAGTAGGTACTAGGTTGTATGTTGATCAAATTATGATTCGCGACCGTAAAAAAAAAATGTATTTGCAGAATTATAATCATTAAAGTCATTAATAGTAGTTCTAGTAGGAAATAAGGATCAAAATCGTAAAACACATATTCGTTAGTATGAAACTGACAGGTGTCAGAACGCATTCTTTCAACGGCGGGACAGTAACAAACCAATGCCACACCGACCTAAATAATACAAATTAAAACAGTTAAACTCAAGGAGAACTCAAGAATTCGCATTACCAGTACGGTATGAATCAATGAGAGGTCGCAATTAAGAAAATAAGCGGCTAATCACCTCTAATTAGCGATTTATTGCAATGTTGCCATTATTTACTAGGACCATAGCCATTCAATGACTCGGTATTGTCCTGTCTCTGAACAGAACGTTCTATTCAGTAGTTTGGACCTCTTTGGGATTTAATTTTTATTATACAGTGTCAAATTAAATTAGCTAGCGAAACTCCGCTGACGTGATGGGAATCGCAGTTTAAACAGGATAAAACAAAAATTAATTAATTTGATGATGTACTTTTTCGGGTCACCAACCACTGGTAATGCAAATAAGTCACTAAAATTTTCAGTTTAAAAAAAATCATCTAATCTTTTTTATTTTTATGTTGTCGTGTTTAAATATCGAAACCCATCACGTTTGCGGAGTTTCGCTAGCTAATTTAATTTCAGCTTGTATAGACAGTACATGAGCTCGTGGCTAAGTACTATCAGCCGCACGGGTCGATCCATCAGGTTAAGCTACGCTTGCCGGGGTTGCTCCGTGGATGGGTAACCATCTTTACATACCGAGACTCCTCCGTGCCTCGGAAAGCGCGTTAAGCCGTTGGTCCCGGCTGTCATTCGTGGATCTTTGACAGTCGTTACGGGTCGTCAGAAGCCCGAAAGTCTGACAATTAGTCTTACCAAGGGGTATTGTATTACCCAGTTAATGGGTTGTGGGGTCAGATAGGCAGTCGCTCCATGTAAAATAATAGTATTCAGCTGCATCCGGTTAGACTGGAAGCTGACCCCAATATAGTTGGGAAAAGGCTAGGCAGATTGATAGACAGTACATGGGCTACCGAGCTCCGCTTGGGTGAAAATAGAGAAAAAGCGTTTTCCCAGTTATAGACTCAAGCTAGATCGATTTTTCGACCCGTAAATACATATATTGCAACTTTCATCGAAGTCGTTCGAAAACGGCTCGTTTTCGAGAACGTGATTAAAAATATGCCGGGTGTCTGAGAAAGAGTGTCAGAAATTTAAGGGTGTGGTACAGACCATCACACGGAACATCTTTCTCCCCCGGACCAAGATCGTAATTGCGAAAAAATTATCAGTCGTCCCATACATTTTACATAGAAGTTTTGTAAGAGATGACTGTTTTTTTTTTACGATTACGATTTTGGTCCCCGGGAAAAAGTTGTTCAGTCTCCATTTGTTGATCCAGTGTTGGTCCAACACCCAACACTGGATCACATCTGGTAACTAGAGTTCGACCGAGTTTCGTTTTCCGTTTTCGCTAATTTTTGGCCGAAATATCCATTTTCGGCAATATTCGTTTTCCGCCGAAAAAAAATGGTTCTGCTATGACCGAAAAAAAATTAAGTACCGGCAAATCAATATTTCCAATTCATTTCTGCAGAGAAAATCGATAGTTACAATAAAACAACTAAAAGCACGAACAATAACTGTGAAAACGCAGATGCTTTCGTGTGCTACATTGATGATGATCCAGTGTTGACCCAACACTGCCAAATAAGTTGGTACTTTGGGGCCAGCTCCAATGTGTTATTTATAAAGTATAAAAGTTGGCCCAACACCGACAAATAACACCGGAGCGATGACAAATTCATCTCGCTCCTACATGACTTAACTACTGACAGCAAAATTAACGCACGCAAAATTAACGCATGACGCACAGCTGTTTGTACCACATAAATGAATGGCTTGAACATAATTGATCTAGTTATCGACACCTGCTTGTATTGAGCTGTAGGCTATATGGTGGCAGCAATCTGTCTTTGCACCTTTGGGCTGGTTGGATATCAGTTTTACCAGTAGAGTCCGACCAAAAATTGTTTTATTTCGAAATTCGGCCTGATTTGCATTTTCGGCCGAAAACAAAGAACGATAAAAAAGATTTTTTGTTTGTCTCTTGGTTTTTCTTTGGTAAATGTAAAAGAAGTACAGTGTCAATCTTTTAATCATTAACTTTAACCGTTTCAACTTGAATCATGTAAAATTTTGTACTTTTCTCAAGACAAAATTGTTAATAATATAATCAAATAATCTGATGTTATACGCGAGAATTTTTTTTTTTTCCGTATTTTTACAGTTATTGTGCTTTCATTTATTTTATTATATCTAATATCGGATTTATCGGATCTTTGAAGGTGTATGAGGGGCCGAAACCATTTCGCAGAGGCCCTTTAGACAATTTTAAATGATGAGGAGGCACCAACCGTCGATTATCCCTGTATGCACTATGCAAGTGCACCCAAGGACAACTCCCGGTAGATGCAGGAATATTGCAGAACATGGAAACAAAACATATTGGGCTATGAGTTTGGGTGGCTGTGGACTAGTTACCTAGAAATATGAAAGGACTATGGCCCCTGCATGATCAATGTTTTATTATACACGGAAAAAACGGCAGGGGGTGACTTGCACACACAACAATGGGCCCCCGGAAACTGTCGCTAGCACTTAGTGACGTAGCGACAAGAGGGCAACATATCTTGAGGTGCTTGAAGAGTGGAGAGGTATTCCACGGCAATCAGAACAATCCCAGAGCCCGGAAGATGGTCAAGATCGCTACAAGCACTTACTGGAATACTTGCTTCCTCTGAGGACATTTGCTCTTGCGAATCTGCACTCAAGCCGGCCAATTAAGGCAAGAATGAGGTGGGAGCTCTGCTCTTCATCAGTGTTCACTCCAGCCGGTCAATAAAGGCAAGCCAGAGATGAGGAAGAAGACTTTTCACGGGAGATAGAGTCCGTGGGGTCGCTACTGCCCAACAGCACGCTACATGCTGCCCTGCGGGTTTCTGTATCTGTCTTGGTCTGGCTCCTCATCCTAGACCCGTTCCGGCAAAGTAAACTCTTCCAGCACAGATCTGAAGTTCAGGAGCGCGCAAGCCCCACCACGATGTCATAACGTAGAGTTACGGCGGTAGGGTTATTATATTATTATTAGGTTTTGACGAGTTCTCGACTTCAAATTTACAATTCAGAAACCGGTTTAGTATCCAGTAACCTACTAACTTAACGATTTCATGAGCGTATGTCGGAGGAATAAAATTGTAAGACTGCAATGTTACATTTTAAGGCGAGTTTAGCTGCTAACTGGCAGCGCCCCCACCATTGAAAAATTAATAAATCTGGAGATATGGAACATTTTGAGGCGTTTTTTGCGTTAACTGCTATAACTTCGAACCTTTTCATGTATGGCCACGCAAAACTTCTTACAGCGTCATACGCTTTGAAAAATGTTTGTTTTATTCGAGAGGGTATACATCACAGTTGGTCCCATATAAAATTGATTAACTTTGCTTTGGTAGTTTTTGAGTTAGCTTCAATAATACGTATTTTTTCCCCACTTTTATATGGATGATGTTCTAGTTTGTTTTACAGATAGTGGTATTAGAATTTGTGTGGGGTAGGTACACAACTAAAAAGTGAAAAATAAAAACTTTTTTACAAAAAAATACAACTGATTTCCAAAAACAACACTACAAAGTGAAAAATAACTTTAATTTCGGAAGTCGGTGGCCAAAAACGAAAATACATTTAACCAGATACCGACTTCCGAAATTCAAGTTATTTTTCACTTTGTAGTGTTGTTTTTGGAAGTCGGTTGTATTTTTTTGTAAAAAAGTTTTTATTTTGATACAAAAATACTACCTCATCAGCCAGTCTTACCAAAGGGTATCGTATTACTCAGTTAATGGGTTGTGGAGGTCAGATAGGCAGTCGCTCCATGTAAAATACTGGTATTCAGCTGCATCCGGTTAGACTGGAAGCCGACACCAATAGTTGGTAAAAGTTTAGGCGGATTGATCTGAATAAAAATGTGTGCATAGGAAATTTCAAAATGTTCCATAATATCTCCTGACTTATTAATTTTTTTCCCAATGGTTCCGCTGTTAGCAGTTCAATCTGCCTAGCCTTTTCCCAACTATGTTGGGGTCGGCTTCCAGTCCAACCGGATGCAGCTGAATACCAGTATTTTACATGGAGCGACTGCCTATCTGACCTCCACAACCCGGTAACTGGGTAATACGATACCCCTTGGTAAGACTGGTTGTCAGACTTTCGGGCTTCTGGCGACCCGTAACGACTGTCAAAGATCCACGAATGACAGCCGCGACCAACGGCTTAACGTGCTTTCCGAGGCACGGAGGAGTCTCGGTATGTAAAGATGGTCACCCATCCTCGGACCAACCCCGGCAAGCGTATGGCTGGCTGTTATTACTTAGCCACGAGCTCCTCTGCCGCTGTTAGCGGTTATACTCGCCTTAAGCGACCAAGTAATAAAATGTTTAATGTATCCTGCGAATATTTTATGATCACACTCACACACAAACAAAAACACAAGACACAATGTTTAAAGTGTGATTTTTATTTGCCATCGTAAATATTGGTAAAACTACATGTTCAATTGAGATATTCGGTGTTAATAGCTCTGGACCAAGTTTATTCATGTGACTTTTAACGCAAACGTCTGGTCTTGGATGCTAAGCATGAATGAAATGAGTTTAACTTGCAATATGGAAGAAACTTAGATTTTTAGGGTTCCGTAACTCAAAGGAAAAAACGGAACCCTTATAGGATCACTTCGTCGTCCGTCTGTCTGTCAGTCTGACAAGACCCTTTTTCTCAGGAACGCGTGGAGGTATCAAGTTGAAATTAATATCAAATACGTAAGTCTATGGTTTCTTGGAGTTCTAAAAAACTCAAGGTTCTAAGTCAACGCAAACCTACGGCCATTTACGCGACATATTTTGATACTCGCAAGTGAATCAAAACCTATAGGATACTTTCCTTCACAAATAAAGGAAAAAGTCCGAAAATTGTTAATTTGTAATTTTACGACATGAAAAGTTTACTTTTGGGATCCTTTGTTAAGTTTGTTTTTGGGATAAATTCTTTCAACTACGGAATCCTTCATTGTGCGTGGTCCGACACGCACTTGGCCGGTTTTTTTTTTTACATAATAGGTACTTTAAATCATCTTATCGCCTCTGCGAGAAAAACGTGACATTTCGGAAAAGGTGTTTTTTGTTATTATTCGATAATTTAATATTTGATTGTAGAATCTTTTCGTGTTTTTTTTTTTAAGTTTATTATATAACTTATTTAACTTAAAAACACATCAATTTAATTGTTATATTTATTTAAAAAGTTTACATAGGTACTCGTAACGCTTCCTGTAAAATTGCATTTTTCGAGATAGCACGTTTTTCTCGCAAAGATTTATAGTCTGGTGATCACGTTCGTAGTCTTAAATCCAGGGTCTGTTTCTCTGTGTCCGGACTCCGGAATACACACTCTAGCAATCAATCAATGTACCTTGCCTTTTCCCATCTATATTGGGGTCGGCTTCCAGTCTAACAGTTTATTTAACATGGAGCGACTGCCTATCTGACCTCCACAAACCAGTTACTGGGTAATACAATACCTTTTGGTATGACTGGGTTGCCAGACTCTCGGGCTTTTGACGACCCGTACCTAACAACTGTCAAAGATCTACGAATGACAGCCGGGACCAACAGCTTAACGTGCTGGAATACACACTACCAGATACAAATAACCGTGAACGAAATTGAACCATCAGGCTTGGGTTGGTGACTCTGAATCGGGTATATTCGGCTCCAGTCGGTCAGTGATGCTGAATCGTATATAATCGGCGCTGAATTACTATACTTGGCTCCAGTCGTTAGTTTTCACTTCTATCGTACGATCACATACACCCTCTTTTTTACCCGACTGTGCGACGCAAAGGAGGGTAATGTGTTTATCAGTCTATGTAATGTATCTATGTATGCACGGAACAGATAAATAAGGTTATGTATGTATGTTTGTTCCTTTATGGCGCCCTAGCGCGTGGGCTGTAGGTAATCAAAATTCAATATGGCGACAACCAAACGCCACTGTGAATAAGAAAAAAATTAAAGTTGATAAACTATGTCAAGTGAGGTATCATTGAATAGGTCTTTGAAACAATCCCATGCAGACGGAGACAATAGGTCTGTTTGTGTTTAAATTAAGAAGACGCCACCGACTGCATGAGATTGTTTGGAGTCAAAATAGGTTATCATGTTTCCATCTGTTTTTTAAAGTTCACTTTATACGCAGACGGGTTTTTTTAATTTTTTTATAGAACAATCTTACAGCTAAGTTAACCGGTAGTTATCAGGATTTCCATTAAGCATAGGAAATGGATAATGCAACTACCCAATACAGAAAATGCACGTAAAGTTACCACTTTTCATTTTTATCTCTGCTTGCATCGATGCACAACAAATAAATCATATTTATTAGTGACATGCATCGATCACTGACTGTTCCGACTTTCCTTGAATTTTTAATGGCAGCATTCCGTGTTGTAACATTGGCGTGATGACATGTGTGTTGCTTCCGTAATAGCTACAATTTGATTTGTGGCCGCCATCTTGTTTTAATGTCATTTTTTTTTTATTGTATTGCCGTTTTCCAGAATGTGGATTGCGTGGTATAGACAATGTCGTAAAATCGTGTAAATTTTGTTCTTTCTTTCTCGTTGGCTTACCAAAAGCGATAGTTCTCAGTCTATTTCTGTGTCTATACCTATCTGCCTATTACATACCTAATTATTATAAAGTCACTTTTCGCCCATATCTGTGTGACCGTGTCGTTTTTCTAAATTACGCAACGGATTTTTTTGATGTGATTTTCACCACAATTTAAAGAATTTATTCCGGTTTGCATACGTCCAACTTTGACTGCAATTTACCTAAACTCGTAATTAGTATCAACATAAAAATAAATTATGTAACATTATAATTACCAAGATCACAGCTATTGACAGCGGAAACAAAATAAACCGTATTTCGCTGTATTTCCCTTAAATGCACTACTATTACGCGGACACGTAAGATAATTAAACATGGTTTATTATTATTGACAGACTACTAAATTATCGATAGGAAACACATGTCAGCTGAGTGCTGCGCCTTAAATTATACGGTGCACCGGCGCGAGGTTTGACGACAAACTGCAGAATACATGCAGCAGGCTAATAAAATGTATTGTAGCTGTACAAGGAGCTTTTGGCGCGTCTCCGCCATCTTGATTTTTCATTACACATTGTTTACCAACAGCGCCTCCTGTTAACGTCATTCGAGCGATAAAAGATCGTTGCGTAATGTAATACCTACCATGGATAAAGTCTATACTACAACTGTGTTATACAGTTCGATAACGTTCAAAGGTTCCATCGTTTATTTACGGAAAAAACCGAACTTTGCCGAATTAAATGTGACTGGTCTATTAATAAAATTGTGTGTTGGAATTAGTAGGTACGTCACTCTGTAATAAGATTTATAAGGTAAGAATATAAATCAATATCTATTGGTCAGTACTCTAATTTTATTCGGTATATTTCGGTTTTTCCGAAGCTAAACGATGGACCCTTGAACCTTGTCGTACTATACCTAATTATGTTTTTTTTAAATAAATTACTTCACTCATCATTACGCAAACTTCATGGTTTTATTCTAGTATCTACGAATAGAATACCTTGGTACCTACTCTTCTACTTAAACTCCCAGTCCCGCATCCCACAGTGACGAGCATCCCAAATTGCTATCTACCGTGGATGCCATTCAACCATCCTACTTACTTCTAATAAGGGATAATATCATTCTGGTGCCCCGTGGATATTCTCATCAAGTCAATTATTCAAATTTAGAAGTGACAGATGTTGACAAAAGTGACCGGGGCTTGAGAGGTAGTTGCAAAAGTATGAATACAAAGAGTAGACTGTAACTTGTTCAATTGAAAACCTAGCAATACAATACAGAACTAACTGGCAGCTAGGATACTTAATGCCTGAAGTACCGTGTAAACTAGCACTACTGCTTAGTTCTTGTACAATAATCCCTTGGCCTCTTATTAAGTACTATGAGTTTGTTGTAATAAATACTGTCAATTTATCTATCTCTGCACTGATGGCGGTCGTACAAAGTAGATCTTTGCGACTATTAGCTATTAGATAAAGGATGTGACTGCTATATGGACGATTACATACGACTTTTAGTTGGCTCGTATTAATCCAAGATGGCGCTTGATGGCTAAAGCGTTGACAGCTGTCAATGTCAAATAAACGTCATCTAAGGTCTTTTCAAATCATCGTTTCCAATTGATGTTATTTCCTCCTAAACAAATCAACTTTATAGTAGTGTAAATTAAGATGATTTTAGATTGACTAGCACTATTAATAGACATTGAAGTTGTAGCGAAAAATAAACTTTATTTGAAGGTATTAAAAATAATTTTCAAAAAACTCGAATTTGTTTACATGTTGGGAAACTAAGTTGCGAACGCAGATTAGCCGAAATAATAATATTAAGTACACATCGCGTTGATTGATAACCTCCTTGTTTTTTGAAGTCGGTTAAAAAGATGTTCTACAAAAATTATAAAATCTGCCTCGTTGGTCTAGTGGTAGCAAACGCTACTTCTGAGCACGAGGTCCTGGGTTCGATTCTCTGGTTGGGTTTTTCTCCCATCTCAATAACTATGTGCTAGACCCGGTGCCAGATCTTTCTAACTACACGCTCAGCAAGCCTCAAAATAATCCAACTGAAATCTTTGTACTAAAAAACATTGTCTGCCCTAAACAAGCTATACAATAAATCAATATTCCACCAACAATTCTCTCATAGGTATCAATCATTCAAACATTTCTGTAACTACATCTTACTTGTCACTTGGATGGATGTTTGTTACTAAATCACGCAAGAACAGCTGAACGGCTCTGGATAAAATTTGGCATAGAGATAGATTATAGTCTAGAATAGCACATAGGGTAAGTTCCCGTAGGATAATTTCCGTTACGCATGCGGACGAAGCCGCTGGGCAAAAGCTACAAAGTAATATATTTCCCGTACTTGCAACTTGCTACTAATTGCATCTAACGGTTCACAGACTTCATTAAATACTTTAATAATCTGATTGGAAGTTATGGACAGGATGTTCCTATCTAAATTAAATATACGATTTACCGTTAAGGAGCCACTTGAAAGATATGTAAGGATTATAGTGTTTTATTGGTGTAGTATGTAGGAAGTTATCATCCATACCCATGGATTACACACACTCACAATGAGATTCCACACAATGAGAGGTCACGCATTCATACTCTACATGTAATAATAAAATTTAATCATCTGCCTAGCCTTTTCCCAACTATGTTGGGGTCGGCTTCCAATCTAACCGGATGCAGCTGAATACCAGTATTTTACATGGAGCGACTGCCTATCTGACCTCCACAACCCAGTAACTGGGTAATACGATACCCCTTGGTAAGACTGGTTGTCAGACTTTCGGGCTTCTGACGACCCGTAACGACTGTCAAAGATCCACGAAGGACAGCCGGGACCAACGGCTTAACGTGCTTTCCGAAGCACGGAGGAGTCTCGGTATGTAAAGATGGTCACCCATCCACGGACCAACCCCGGCAAGCGTAGGTTAACCTGGTCGACCGACCCATGCGGCTGGTATTACTTAGCCACGAGCTCCACTATTATATAATAAAATTTATTAAGATGTGTAAAATAAAACTATTGTTAATTATCTTGTAAAAATGAATCGTAATGGCTATGATGAATATACAATTATCTGAGGGGATTGGCGCTGATAGCCGAAATACATATTTTGCCTAGTTCAACTAATGCTTATTTCATTTGTACTCAAAACTAGCCTATATTTAATTGGTAAACATTTGTAAAACAATCAAGAAATAAAAATAAATACTTTAAATATTTAATCAAAATGGCTCTCATCTTTACAATCTAAATGTCAATTAATTTTACCTCATTTCATCATTCTCCTGCCCTTATCCCAATTTATTTGGGGTCGGCGCAACATGTCTTTTTCTTCCATACTTATTAGTCGTCAGACTCTATTAGTCGTCATCTCGGTGGTTACTCCCTTTCTACTTCTAGCCATATCATCTTTCACACAGTCCATCCATCCATCGTTTCTTTGGTCCTCTCCTACTCTTATCGCCATCCACATTCATACTCAAAACTTTCTTTTCAATTAATTCTACCTATCCGTAATTAACGCTATTCCAAATTACTTAAGGCGACGATAACCGACTTTTAATGATTTTAAACTGAAGATCACGTCTAAACGAGTAGTGTTTAATAAATCTATGTATAATATATAAAAATAAATCCCTATTTCCCTTGGACAGCGCATCACGCGTGAGCGGATGGAACAATTTCGCTCTTTTTTTGTTGTGTTTATGATTATCAGGAGAAGGTTTTTATGAAAGAAAAAATTAAGAAAATTTCGCAGAAAATTGGGAAATTTCAGAAAAAACATTTTAACATCACGCGTTTACATTAGAATATTCATAGCCAAGACAGGACAACGTCTGTCGGGTCAGCTAGTATATAATAATAATTTATAATAATAATGATTTGGAAAAAAATATATGTTAAATTAAAGCATTTTCTTATCTTAATATGTGAATATTTTAGATTATGTTCATATTTCATAGTGTTATTAATTTGTAAAGTTATAATGTCTAACGCGGATAAAATACTGAGAATCACGTTAAAAGTATCATGAGTATTTTTATGATAGATCCAACAATTTAAAGATAATTTCATTACTGTATAAACTGCCCGAAGTGTCACGACCACACAACCGAACGTCGTATGTCCTTCGGTAACTATTAGATGGTGATATAGACGCGTACTTGCGGAACCTTGTGTGGATTTAATGACAGTAAACATCTGTCTCGATTTGGGCCAAAGTTATGCCCTAGAGTCAAAGTAACCCGCACTTACTGTATTCATCTTTTAGTATACGTGTTTTAATATAATACCTTTTGTTTTATGTATAATAAATTAGTTATATTGCGTCTAATTTGGGACAGCACTCCTTGTTGGGCGATTTCTTATTAATATGATATAGCAAAAAATACGTGTCTAATATTTTATTATTATCTGACTAAATAGAATTTAGTTTTTTTTACCCAGGCCACATCCCTATTTGTGATAGTTTGATATTATGTTTATCATGTACAGTGGCATTATAATTTATTACGTGTACTTATTATAATTTTATAATACCTACATAAAACGTTCCATACCGTTACAATTTTATTTTTACTGTCCGACTTTATGGCGTAGGTAAATTCAGAAGGTAAGTATTATTTATTAACTATCACATGCAAGTTAATTTACAGGTGTCAAACTTTATTTGTTTTTTACAACTTATTCATGTTTAAAGATGAAGCCCGTTATTGATATTTCTTTTTAACCGACGAAAAAAAAGGAGGAGGTTCTCAATTCGACACGTATGTTTTTTTTTTTTTTTATGTATGACCACGCATAACTTTTTACAGAGTCGTCCGATTTGAAAATTTTTTGTTTTATTCGAGAGGGTATACATCAAGGTTGGTCCCATATAAAATTGATTAACTTTGCTTGGGTAGTTTTTGCGTTAACTTCAATAATACGTATTTTTTCCCCACTTTTATATGGATGATGTTCTAGTTTGTTTTGCAAGTAGTAGTGGTATTAGAATTTGTGTGGGGTACGTACCACAACTAAAAAGTGAAAAATATTTTTTTTTTTACAAAAAAATACAACCGACTTACAAAAACAACACTACAAAGTGAAAAATAACTTTAATTTCGGAAGTCGGTGGCAAAAAACAAAATTACATTTAACCAGACACCGACTTCCGAAATTAAAGTTATTTTTCACTTTGTAGTGTTGTTTTTATAAGTCGGGTGTATTTTTTTAGTAATTAGCATATAGCATAGCATAATCAGCCTATAATGTTCCCACTGCTGGGTCACAGGCCTCCTCACTTCGAGAGGGAGTGGGCTGTAATTTACCACGCGGGCCCAGTGCGGGTTGGAGATGTCACAAGTCTTCGAATTTTTAGTTCTGGACACGTTTTCAGTTCTGGTTTCCTCATGATATTTTCCTTCACCGTTCTTGAGAGCAGTGGTGATGAAATTATTTACAGAAAGTAAAGAGCTTGCCTGGGTCCGAACCCACGACTCCACAAGTCCGGGCAGTTAGTTACCACTGGACCACCACTAATCTCTTTCAAAATGATACCGTGTTCTCAAATGTATACTCCATTTTATAGGACAAATTCTCCGCATACCAGACCCCTAAAACGGGCAGCTGCGGTACCAAATAGCTTACAAAATAAAAGAACGGTACAAAATATTCTGAACTAAATGTTACTTGTTCGCAGATGATCTGTAGCTTGTCTCAGACATTTTGTAGGTACAGTCAGCCGCACGTCTGTAAAAACCAACCTTAATACCAGCGTATTATTGTCCCACCTCGTGGCTAAGTAATAACAGCCGCACGGGTCGATCCATCGGGTTAAGCTACGCTAGCCAGGGTTGGTCCGTAGATGGGTGGCCATCTTTACATACCAAGACTCCTCCGTGCCTCGGAAAGCATGTTAAGCCGTTGGTCCCGGCTGTTATTCGTGGTTCTTTGACAGTCGTTACGGATCGTCAGAAGCCCGAAAGCCTGACAACCAGTCTTACCAAAGGTTTTCGTATTGCCCATTTATTGAATTGTGGAGGTCAGATAGGTAGTCGCTCCATGTAAAATACTGGTATTCAGCTGCATCCGTTTAGACTAGAAGACGACCCCAACATAGTCGGGAAAAGGCTAGGCAGATTGATTGACCTGATCCGACAGACGTTGTCCTGTCTAAAAACTGTCAAAGTAAAACTGTTATATCGTAGAAAATGTCATATCTACGGATGCATTCAAGTAGTTTTTAAATCATCAGTTTGCCATCCCTAGAATTGACAGCTAGTTTTGTATTATGGGAAAAAGAAAAATGTGGATTTTAGTTTTTTCGTGCAATTTTTTCCAATTTTTCTCTTCATAAAAACCTTTCTCGGACTCCAACGAATATTTGAATATTTTTTTTTTATTGGGAATTCCTTCCTGATTCCTTGTCTACATTACGAGTATAAAGGGAACCTCTGAGCAAAATTTCAGCTTTCTAGGTCCAAGGGTTTGGGCGGGGCTTTGATGAGTCAGTCAGTCAGTCAGACAGGATTTATCTTTTTAACCGACTTCAAAAAGGAGGAGGTTCTCAATTCGTCGGAACCTTTTTTTTTTATGTATGTTCCCCGATTACTAGAAGATGGCTAGACCGATTTGGATTTTTTTTCCCATATAAAATTGATTAACTGCTTCGGTAGTTAATGAGTTAGTTTCAATAATACGTATTTTTTCCCCACATGATAATATTCATGATGATATTCTAGTTTGTTTTGCAGCTAGTGGTATTAGAATTTGTGTGGGGTAGGTACCACAACTAAAAAGTGAAAAATAAAAACTTTTTTACAAAAAAAATACAACCGACTTCCAAAAACAACACTACAAAGTGAAAAATGACTTTAATTTCGGAATTCGGTGGCAAAAAACGGAAATAAATTTAACTAGACACCGACTTCCGAAATTAAAGTTATTTTTCACTTTGTAGTGTTGTTTTTGGAAGTCGGTTGTATTTTTTTGTATTTTTTTTTTTTATTATTTTTATAGATAGATAGATATACCAACATTACTGCTTCGAAATGAAGACGCTGTCACTGTCAAATTATTAACATGAAAGTGTGGATGACTGTACTTATAACCCGTTTTAATTTTAACACAATTTCTTCAGAAATATTTTGAGAAACATCTGTTTTCTTGTAAAATATGTACGCTTAATATAAATTGCTTATTTTGTCATATTTAAAGAGGCAGCTGGTGTGTTGTTATTTTTTAAAAGTACACTAAAGATTAGTTTCTCTTCGATATGTACACGCTTTTCGTGTTGCTTATGTGATGACATCGTTGTTCTTCTAAACTATATAATGGATCTGGTTTACACCATTATTTAGTGAATTTATTTCGGACGGTTTATGTATAAATAAAATACATTAACATTTAACTAACATAATATAAAGAAATCACCATGTTTTGTCAAGTCGTAAAAGCCGGGCGATTAAAAAGGAGCGAGTCTCTATACGAAATAAAATAAAATATAGAGACACATTTTTGCCCGAAAATATACTTACTTACATAAATTACTATCACTCCAATGATAGCTTATCAATATTCATGCAGATAGATACAGGAAACAAACTGTGGATTCCAATGATGTTTATAATACGTCATTGGTGAATTCACCTTCATTTGATTGTTTTTTATTTTTTTCATAAATAATTAATTATTGATCGATAATTTCAGATAAGTATTCACAGCCGAAATAGCTCAGTTGGGAGAGCGTTAGACTGAAGATCTAAAGGTCCCTGGTTCAATCCCTGGTTTCGGCAAAACACTCTTTTTGTGATAACATGCTTTTTATCAGTGATAGATACACCTAACGTAACTAGATACAGAGCCTCTGCTATGAGTTTACACAGCCAAAACTCGCTAGCGTCTCCGTAAATGATTTATATGAAATATTGTCAATATTGTAAGTCTGAGGGGCAATTCCCGTATTTTTATAACAACGTTCGCAATCTCATCTCAGTCTCAATCTGTCAAAATTGTATAGAGTTTGCCTACATTTTTGACATTTTGATTGTCGCTGGCTGACATTGTGACTTGAATTTGAACGTTTTTAATTACGAGAATTGGCCCTCTGGTCTCGTCTCGTCTCCGTAAATGATTTATATAAACTACGAATTTAGACATCTGGGAGTCTCTGTCTGAATATAAAAAATGTTTAATAGATATAATTTAGGTGTCTCTAAATGTTATATTTTAATTTCTTATGTTTTTTGTCTTTTAAATATGTATTAATTTTTCTCCAAATTTTACTTATTATTAATATTTTAACTTTGTTAGCTTAGTTGTTAACATTTTTGTGCATGCTGTGGTCTCCTATAAGTGAAGCAGTACACCTACTTAATACCTGAGGGCCAATTCTCGTAATTAAAAACGTTCAAATTCAAGTCGCAATGTCAGCCAGCGACAATCAAATGTCAAAAATGTAGGCAAACTCTATACAATTTTGACAGATTGAGACTGAGATGAGATTGTGAATGTTGTTATAAAAATACGGGAATTGCCCCTCTGATGTTCCCTTTATTTATGTTTCATGTATTGTGTACATCTTTTGTTGGAGATGCTAAATAAATAAATAAATATGAAATATTGTCAATATTGTAAGGTCCCCGGTTCAATCCCGGGTTTCGGCAGAACATTATTTTTAACAGAGTATATTATTGCAAAATTCAGTCAAAATGTTTTCACCAAATCATCACATTTTGCAGTTACGTTATAATCAAGGAAAATTAATTGTTTTCAAATTGAGAAATTGCGTCAACTTGCCGTGTTGTAGCCATCAAATCAAAATTGCCATTCTTCTACTGTTGTATGAAAATACAACTGTAAAAGAATGGTGATTTGAATAGGTAGGTATATAATATATGGATAATTTAAGTTGGTAGTCAATTAATTACCCGACTTTATGCCATAATGTGCGCTTCTGTTAATCCCTTTGACACAATTAATCACCTTATACCTGCATTTATCAATCAATATATCAATCTGCCTAGCCTTTTCCCAACTATGTTAGGGTCGGCTTCCAGTCTAACCGGATGCAGCTGAATACCATTATTTTACATGAAGCGACTGCCTATCTGACCTCCACAACCCATTAACTGGGTAATACGATACCCCTTGGTAAGACTGATTGTCAGACTTTCGGGCTTCTGACGACCCGTAACGACTGTCAAAGATCCACGAATGACAGCAGGGACCAACGGCTTAACGTGCTTTCCGAGGCACGGAGGAGTCTCGGTATGTAAAGATGGTCACCCATCCACGGGCCAACCCCGGCAAGCGTAGCTTAACCTGATGGATCGACCCATGCGGCTGTTATTACTTAGCCACGAGCTCCTCCGAGCATTTATCAATCAATATAATATTTCTTATTTAAATAAAGTTTGGTTCCATCTCGGCACCTTCCCATCTCGGCACCCATGAATTTATTTTTATGCCCACGAAATATCCCATCTCGGTACCCATGAATTTACTTTATGCCCACGAAATATCCCATCTCGGCACCGTGTCATTAATCATTGTTAGGTAGGTACACATAAAAAAATGGGAACACAGTATATATTGTGTAAATCAACTTGATTATTTATAAAATCAAATTATTATTTTTTTAAAGTAGTACTGTTTATACAATATGTTTAATTTTAAAATACTAGTGTATTGTGGACAACAAAAAAATATATTTTATGGGACTATCACAGACATGCCCTTGAATTGCTCTAATTAGAGACTCCACTATCTCTGCCTCTTACAAATTATATGCAAAACTGAATGGTTTGATGAACAATTAACTAAACTTATTTTATAAACAGTAACTTTTCATAAATATTTATTTTGATTTATTAAATAATCAAGTTGATTTACCCACTATAATAGATACGTACTGTGTTTAATTTTTTTTTTATGTGTAGGTACCTAACAATGTTTTATGTCAGGATGCCGAGATAGGAAGGTGTCGACCCTTAACCTTCTGATCGGAAAACGCATTAAAAATACATTTCCCTTAATAAATAAAATAGAACCGTTAAAAGTTCCCACAGTAATAGTAACACCCACCCTCTGAGTAATTAAAAGAATTACCCTCACGACTCACGCTAGTAATGGTTAGGTACACATATTATACAAGTTGCATAATCAGCCTGTAACATTCCCACAGCTGGGACACAAGCTTCCTCTCTGTGCGAGGGAGTGGGCTATAATCAACCACGCGAGGCCATAATCCCAGTGCGGGTTGGTAAATTCAATAAATGGTTGGTAAATGGTTTCAATTAATCATATTTACCGTAACATATATCTATGTTACGGTAAATATGATTAATTGAAAATTATTAATAATTACCTCATGATTTCGAAGTTATTTGTCCAGTAGGTATTTATTTATAATACATAACTAAAAGAAAGTTACATGCAAAATCGTTTATTCTTTGGTTTTGCTTAAAAATATAAGCACAATCATAGACT
Organism: Cosmia pyralina; assembly: GCA_946251885.1. Taxonomy (NCBI): domain Eukaryota; kingdom Metazoa; phylum Arthropoda; class Insecta; order Lepidoptera; family Noctuidae; genus Cosmia; species Cosmia pyralina. The sequence continues at coordinate 12,673,438 of OX276342.1, read as the reverse complement.
CCGTAAAATCAACATTAAAAATTACCGTTGGCCGTCACGACTATCGGCACAATGATTGCTATATCCACATCCCACATGTCGACAACCTCGTGAGCCGGTCAAGATGCTTAATCTGCTTGTCTTTTTCAGCTTTCACGAGGTTCTCGTCATGCGGGACCGCTATCCGCTCACACGAACGCGGTGTGAATCGGGTCCGTACCTAATATTGTACGTGGTATGAGTTCTATACCAAGAAAATATTTTTTTATTATTAACGTTGTTCCATCACTATTAAGTACTAATGTCAAATTCTATGCATTTAATTTGATGCGTTATCTATTTTCAAACGATTTAAGATACGTCAACACTGACTGAGACTCGTCTATGACATTAAAAAATATTTTTTTCTCTGTCATGTCATTGTTCGGTCGGTGGAGTGTGAAAGTGTTTTACTCAGTTAATAGTTTAATTGTACTGTGGTAAGTGAGTTTATTTATGTTTCATGTTAAGAATTAACACACCATGCATTTTAAACCTTAAAACATATAGGTCATCGCTTGTTTTTTCTTACTAGAGCCATTTCTTTGAAATCTGAAGCTAAATTGTCTTTGTTCGTCTTTTTAACCATTTCTAGAAATGTAAACAATAACAAATTCAAATGAAACATTCAATATAATGGCGCTTTACTCATTGGGTTTCCAAGTAAAGAATTGGAGCTACAGAATTCTTAGAAACTATGCCGCTATCGCATTATGTAAACAAACGCGCGCCGCGGCCCGAATGACGTCAGTGGGTGGTCACTTGACTAGTTTTTTAAGCGGGCGTACCTGCCGTGTGAGCGGATTAACAATAATCATTGTTCGACGCTCTAATCGATCTATCACCACAATGTCAGGCTTATTGGCAACAATAGTCCTGTCAGTGATGATAGATCGATCCCAATACAACGTGATATTGTCATTTTCGAGAACTGGGTCGGGCACATACCTATAGTTCTACTTCCGTACTTCCGATTCCACAAGACTGTATTTCAGAGCAAGTTGCTGGTGGATAATCCTGGCTATAAGGTTGTGCCTATGCAAGTAGTCTCCGTTAGCCAGACGAGAACAGCCAGAAATAGTGTGACGGATTGATTCCCCCGGACGGTGGCATGCCCGACAGATGTCAACCTTGCCGTCCTTCACAATATATTTCCGGTAGTTGTTCGTCATCATAACTTCGTCCATAATCGCAAAGACAAAACCTTCGGTTTCGCCAGAGAGATCTTCGAATCGCAACCAGGATACGGACGCTAAGAGGTCTACATCGGGCCAATGTGGAACCCGGTAAAAGCGCCCGTGAAACTCTTTGCTCTGCCATACCTCCATGGGGTCATTAGTATCTAATACTATAGGTTTGCACAAGTTCTCGTTAGCTAAGGAGAGCGGGGTGACGCCCTTGTCTACCGAGACCACATCTCGGTGCATCCCCACGTCGGCTTCTAGGAAGTATTCCCTGAGACTGCATACCTCACGGTTGTGCAGGGTCTTAGCATTTAAGAAGCCTCGACCTCCGCACTTTCGCGGGATATAACAGTCTCATCACCGATGACCGTGGGTGATGCATCCGATTTGCGATCAGCAGTGTGCGGACCCTCCTATCCAGGGCGTCAAGTTCTGTCCGAGTCCATTTGAGTATGCCGAAAGAGTACATCAAAACTGGCATGACCCAACCGTTGAAGGCACGCACCTTGTTTCCGTCTGATAAAAGACTATTTAAATTTATTATTATTAAGTAAGTATCTAATAAAAAGGTCCAATTAAAGGCAACACTATAATGGTGCTGATCCATGCGTCATGTTCGTGAACGGGCGCCGTCAGTTGGGACTGGTCGTCTCTTAGCTGCCATGGCTTATTTTTAATTTTAATATTTAATTTAGTTGTTTTAGTTTTTATCTTTTTATTACGGACGCTTTTTAACGTGCACGTCTTTCTACATTGTTCTCACATGTATATTTTCAACATGAACGATGTAACCAATATTTTGTAAAAATATTATGATTTAAAAGAGTGTCCGGGGAGTTTCTTGCCCGTTCTTGTCCATAGGGATCTACCACGCTTTGGAATGGGCAACTAGCTTCATCTTTCTGACTGACCGACCCATTGACAATTTAAAAGTGCCTGTAATTGGTTTATTTGAAATAAATGCTTTGAGTTTGAGTTTGAGTTTGATGGACATTAGTTAACTACTATTTAAGGTTTACTATGTAAACTTACCGTCTAAATTTGTCTCTTAGTACTTACCTAAATTAGATATATATTTCCGAACTCACTAGCCACATATAAGCCTTCAAAGGCTTCTGTGGTTTTTAGCGTAAGATTTAATCTCTGCGATATACACTTCTGGACACATCTATTGGCCCACCTTAGAGTTTAGGTTTCGATGGCCCCTACCGAAATATGATTGCTAGATTGAACAAAAACTGTTGATGCAGTTTTAAACCTGATACATTTTACCATCTTTTTCGATCGTATTGTTTTAAATTTGAATTCAGAATACCATACGACATGGAGCTACGCCTAACAAGTCGGATATGCGCCTTGTTAAAGGCAATTGATTTTTGAATAAAAAACATGTTTTATCAAATAAAGGTTTAATTTAATAACGCGTGTTGCCTCCATGGGCATCTACCACAGCTCTCATACGATTAGGCATAGAGTTTATCAACCGCTCTATGAAATTTTGAGGGATCATCTCCCATTCCTCTTCTATGGCAGTTTTCAACTCCTGCATCGTCTGGGCAACTGGCTGACGAGCCCTAACACGTCTTTTTAGCTCGTCCCACATGTGCTCAATGGGGTTCATGTCTGGGCTTCTGGCTGGCCAGTCCATAACTGTGATGTTCACATCCCGAAGATATTCCCTGACGATGCCGGCCGCATGGGCTCTTGCATTATCATGCATAAAAAGGAAATTTGGGCCCACATAGTCCGCGTATGGTATCACGTGAGGTTCTAAGCACTCACGAATGTACCTTTCAGCATTTAATGTTGGCAGCCGTGGTCCTGTAACAACCTCAAGTTGAGTTTTGCCGCTCGCGGATATACCGCCCCAGACAGTCCATGAGCCACCGCCATAAGCAACCCTCTCTTCAAAGCAGCATTGTGCGAAACGCTCTCCCTTACGTCGGTAGACCTTCTTCCTTCCATCATTGCCATGTAACACAATTTTAGACTCATCAGAAAAGAGTACACGGCTCCAATCTTGCTGTGTCCAATTTAAATGACTGCGTGCGAAATGAAGGCGCGCTGTTCGGTGGGCTCGCGTTAGTTTGGGGCCATTAGCTGGCTTGTGTGGTACCATATCGCGTTCTTTTAACCTTCTCCGAACAGTTCGAGCGCTCACAGATACTCCGTGGAAGTCGCGAAGTTCGTTTTGTATCTCAATGGAGGTAAGGTGACGATTTCTCAAGCTGGTCGTCACGATGAATCGATCCTGCCTTTCAGTTGTGACCCGAGATCGTGGCCTTCCTTGGCGACGAACAAAGCCGCCAGTCTCTAGGTACCTCCGATAAACATTTCGGACCGCAGATCGACTTAAATTAAGTTGAGCACTCACGTTTCTTTGGCTGTGTCCGGCCTGAATAAGTGCCACAGCTTGGGCGGCGACTTCAGGTGAAGTATCCATAGATTATTGATAGAACCTCACCTTAATGTTAAGAATAAGTAATGTTTGTTGCAAAACCAAAGATATCAATCACTTTTTCAAGAATTAAATCCAAGTAAACCAATAAAACCAAGTTTTCTTAGTATTCGATTGTTTGATATCAACAAACAGGCTCCAAATTGTCTTATTTTTCTTTAAATTCTGTGTTCGAAATTCAAAAAAAGACTATTGAATGAAATTGTGAATGTGCCAGGTTCAAAACTGCATAAAAACTTTTTGCTCGACCTAATATAAAATTTTAGCTAGGACCAAACGAAACTGAAAATACAAGGTGGGCCAAAAGATGTGTCCAGAAGTGTACATTTTGAACATTAATAAAAAAAAAAAAAAAGTTTGCGTCAACTTTTCTTTAAATTATCTATTGAAGGCTCTTTATTAGCAACATTAATGGACTTCTTCACTGTATAAATAAACTGATGGCCATCAAAACCAGACATCGTGTAAAAATCCCATTAAGTTCACATTTTTCTCAATTATATTTTCAAACACATTATCACTAATGTCAAGCTAAGGTTAACGGTGTTGCCATAAAAATAAATTAACCTAAATCACGACCAATGTTTTTTTAATAAGGCAACAATGTTTGGGGGCTATGGGTGACCTATAAAGTCACCTGATGGTGTTAGGGGGCAATAGAGGGGTGGTCACTACTTCCTGTGATTTCGAACACGCGAGGTTTTTTGTTGTATGTTTGGTGGAAAAGCTTGTAGAATGATTGATGGAAAAATCACGCCTACATAACGCCTTAGGGGCAGACAGAGATGTGGGCTATGGAAGTTTTTGTATTAGGTGTAGTGTCATCTTCATCGGATGAAAACGAAACCTAGACCAAAACGTATCATGCGAGAATTGAACATATTATACACCGTGAAAAAAAAATCCCGTGCACATGGTGACCGCATCTGTTAGCAAGTATTACTATAGCGGCCGAGCACTGCAAGCAAGAGTGGTCCTTACGGTGTTTAGATGTTCGTTTCTTGGATAGTACCTAGTAACTACGCAACTGAAAACCGAATTTGGCACTTTTTAACCTAGCTTGGAACTAAATCCATGGACTTCTATCTTACCAGACGTTTACGACATAAGCACTTTGTGTAATGTGGTTTTTACCTGCAAACGACCATTTTTGTGGAGTCTCATTAAAATCCTAGAACAACATACCAAACATACACTCGCGAGCAACTAAATCTACTCAACCCCATACAACCCGTGCATACAAACAAGTTTTTTTTTTCAAAAATTTTTTATCCCGTTTAAGTAAAAGTTTTTTTTTTAAGCCTGGCGTTTCAGTTGGTTCCATAAGTATTAAAATCGGTTTAGTTGTTTTCGAGTAGGTAATTGCTATTTGAGTCGAAATGCATTAGGAGTTGAGTCGATTTGGTTGCTCGTAAGTGCACTAGACTAAACTGATAAATCTGCCGACAGTTTATCATATCTACGAAGCAGGCAACGGAAGAAGAAGTTCTATGCCAACTAAGTATATGTCCACTCAAGCATAACCCATTAAAATTTGTTTATCAACCATCAGACTTGTCAACTAGTTGGAAAACCTTATAAAAAGCACTGAAATTCAAAACAGAATAAACATAGGCTGATTCGTACCATGTTTTTTTTCGTCGGTTGCCATGGTAACTCGGTGACAACAAACCCACGTACTTACCTCAACTTATAACCGTGCTTCGGAAAAATGGACTTTACTGTTAAGAAATAAGATTAGGTTTCGTTTGGGTGATGGAGTTTTAATAAGTAATTTCCCGGACAATGCGCGTGTATGAATATTTTATAGCTGAATAGTATTGTATGAATTGTATGGAAACGTGAAAGGTGTTCTTGTTAACAATACATAAATAATTTGGTTTCATTTGACTTCAAGCTTAAGCTTTTGGGACGATTCAAACCATCCACCTTTTTGAGAGGTACCTCATCATCATCAGCTGCTTAGCCTTTTCCCAACTATGTTGAGGTCGGCTTCCAGTTTACTAGATGCAGCTGAATACCAGAACTTACATATTTTACATGGAACGACTGTTTATCTGATCTGCACAACCCAGTTACTGGGTAATACGATACACCTTGGTAAGGCTGGTTGTCATAGTTTCGGGCTTCTGACGACCCGTAACGACTGTCAAAGATCCAAGAATGAAAGCTGGAACCAACGGCTTAGCATGCTCTCCGAGGCACGGGGAGGGGTCTCGCTATCTAAAGATCATCCATCCACGGACCAACCGCGGTAAGCGGCTGTTAGAATTATAAATTGCTAAACTCAACATATTCATGCTAAATAAGCTCTACCATACATTATTATGACTTTAATGAAGACAAAAATAATTTTAATTTAAACAAATGTTTCACACCTCAAATTGCTAGTGAGCTACATACGTATTTTTCGATAGCTTTTGTCAAATTAGTGACTCATGGTGCCCTTTTGTATGGCGAAAACTGAAAAACGTTGGTGACTATCGAATAGATAGAACTTTAGGTTTCTCACAAAAAAAAATCGAAATCTATAATGCTCGTGGTACGAATTTTAATTAATTTTGTGACCGCTAGGGGCGCTGTACAATATTTCATATAAATCATTTATAAAGACGCTAGCGAGTTTTGGCTGTGTAAACTCATAGCAGAGGCCCTGTATCTAGTTACGTTAGGTGTACCTATCACTGATAAAAAGCATGTTATCACAAAAAGAGTGTTCTGCCGAAACCAGGGATTGAACCAGGGACCTTTAGATCTTCAGTCTAACGCTCTCCCAACTGAGCTATTTCGGCTGTGAGTTTCGGAGCAAAATTATCGATCTAGAATTGACATAACAAAACATCGACGGGTTGGGCAAAGGTGTACCTATTAGTACACACCCAGATTTCGCCAATGGGGATTGTCTAAAATTTTTACCCATTAGGTTTTATTTTATTTTTTGAAAATTTAGAGCATTTTGAGAAACTAATTTGAATATTTTGATGATTGGCTCAATAGTTATTTTTTTATTGAATATTAAAATATTTTAAATTTTCAAGGTAGGTGACGTCATCAGTGGCACAAAACATTGTGCCGTTGCCCTACTAGTACATAATTAAAAATTTAAATCTGTCAACACAACGTCATACGTAATCGAATCCTATCCTATGCCTAACCTATTTAAAACTTATTTTTCGAATGGTTTTTCAATTACAACATATAAAAAAATATAAACAATGCCCATTATGTTTAAAGCGGGTTGCAGACAAAAAAACTAAGCTAAGTTAGTTTAGCTTGGCTTACTTATCTGGCGTAGTTTTTCATACTAGTGTGTGTGTAGACCACAAACTGTGGACACATAGGTATATGAAAAATTACCCCAACTATACTAGCTCAGTTCTTGATCTGCAACCTGCTTAAATCCCATGTCATAGAGGGCGAGCCTATTGCCAGCCACCGGGCATAAAAAAAAAATAAAATAAAAAAAAATAATAATAATAAAATAAATAAATAAATAAATTTCTCAATACCAGTCCGGAGTCTGGATAGACTCCGGGCTGGTATTGAGAAATTTAAGGGTTTATAAAATGTTGAGTTTACAAGAACGTGTTCCATAAAAGTCATACACATACATAATGCAAAGCAATAATATTTATACGGTTTTAAAACATTAATTTGTTTGTGAGCTCCCTAAACCTGCTTATATACGTGTAATGGTAATTTACATACATTTTATTATTTTATTTTATTAGGGAAACAAACAGATACAATAATATAAGAAAACAGTACAAAATAGCAATACATAATCCAAAATAGTTTCCACACATTATTAATACAAATTTTGTTAATTTAGAAAGTACAACGGCCGCTAACAGAAGGAAAAAATACATATCAAAATGATTTAACAATGAAAATGAAAAGAACAACAATAATATTAAAAATATCAAAAAAACAAATCATAATTTTGCTGCAAGAACGTCTCGAACAGAAACGTGAAAAATATCCAAACAACCACATTCACTAGTAGCCGTTAGTTTGTTATATGAACGACAAGATCTTTTTACAAATGTGTTAGCACCATAGTTACGAGTAGTTCTAGTAAAGGGAATGCAGAAGAGAGATTTCTTACGAGTACTAATACGCGGACACCTGAAACATATCTTATTACATACATAAACTCACTCCTTCTTCCCGTGGAAGTAGGCAGAAACTACAGAACGCCACCTGTTACGATCCTTACATACTCCTTTTGCGTCGCTTACGTTCATACACGCACGCTCCGAGTACTACGCCTGATATTTCTGAAGAACATCATCATAATAAGGTATATGTCTGCCTAGGGCGTCCCCTCCCGGAGCTTCCACTCATCTTTTGTAAGTCGCCTTTCATTCATCCTCTCAACATGACCAAACCATCTAAGCATCTCTTCTCAATTTTTGTCAATACATCTTGTTTTAAATCGCAACGTTGCTACCAGATCATTTTTAACCGACGAAAAAAAGGAGGATTAAAAAAAAAATATGTATGACTACGCATAACTTTTTACAGAGTCGTCCGATTTGAAAAATTTTTGTTTTATTCGAGAGGGTATACCTCAAAGTTGGTCCCATATAAAATTGATTAACTTTACTTGGGTAGTTTTTGAGTTAACTTCAATGATGATGTTCTAGTTTCTTTTGCAGGTAGTGGTATTAGAATTTGTGTGCGGTTGGTACCACAACTAAAATGTGAAAAATAATAACTTTTTACAAAAAAATACAACCGACTTCCAAAAAAACTATACAGAAAAACTATACAGACAACTATAAAGTGAAAAATAACTTTAATTTCGGAAGTCGGTGGCAAAAAACGAAAACACATTTAACCAGACACCGACTTCCGAAATTAAAGTTATTTTTCACTTTATAGTGTTGTTTTTGGAATATTCGGTTGTAATTTTTTGTAAAATAGTTTTTATTAATAATAAGTACATCTCATTTCGATTTCAACTACGATGACTTTCTGTTTCTGACGACTTTAAGTAATACGAGTACTTATTTACATTTCGGCCAACTTAAAGTACCTAACATAAAAATTCCATTAATTTATTGAATGGTACCTAAATTTTACATTTTAAGCTCACATAAACGTACCAGCCATCACCTTTATTCTCCTACGTAAACGTGACAAACCCAAAAATAACAAACATCGAGAAGTAAAAGGAAACACAATATTTTACTACGTCATCAGCTCTACAATAGCGCCCTTACACAATGAACCACTACCCCCGCCCCCTTCCCCACTCTTACGTTAATTTGATGGCACAATGACGCATGAATTTTATAGAGGGTGGTTTTAGGTAGCTATGTTTATTTATATATAGCGTAGTTCGTATCTACCTGTCCATGAAACTGGAGGTGGATTTGTATGAAGTCGTGTGTCTTGTGTGAGTCTTGGTACTAGCTTCGTTCTCATACTCTAATTTGAAGCATTAATTTCAATTAAACCATTAATAACAGCTATACTATACAGCTTTACAATAAGACATTTAAACAATCCTTTTTTACAGTCCGTTCAACCGATTTTGACTTCTATTGCGTTGGTGGCATGACAAATAGCAGCTGCAGTAAACAGTTTGTATTGTAACCACTTTTTTGCCTTTAATACCATCCTTAAGCCTACGGAATAGAAATCAAAATCGGTTGAAAGGACTGTAAAAAAGGTTTGTTTATATGTCTAATGTTATTGTAAATGGAATATAGGCACTTTTGAATTGCCGAGGAGTCGGTCAGAGAGAAAGATGAAGCTCGTTAGCCATTCCAAAGCATAGTAGGTTTCTATAGAGAAAAAGGGGCAAGGACACTCTTAAAATTTCTCAAATGTCGTATGAACACCCTCCGTTTCAGATAAAATGGCTTTTAAAATTGTTTCTGTAATTACGACATACGGGGTTTGTGGCTTTGTAATAACAGCTGCACAGGTTGTTCGAAAGTTCGTAGATGGATGACCATCAATTACATATCGAGACCCCCCTTGCCTCGGCGAGCACACTGGGTCCCGGTCGTCATTCGTAGATCTTTGAAAGTCATTACGAGTAATCAGACAGAAGCCCAAAAGTCTAACAACCATAGTCTTACCATAAGGGGTATCATATTACCCAGTTACTGGGTTGTGGAGAACAAATAAGCAGTCGCTCCTTGTAAAATCCGTTAGACTGGAAGCCGACCCCAACATAGTTGGGAAAGGCATCTTGAAACTATGATTTGTAATATAAATAAACCATGGTTAGTTCCTCCCAAAATGGTCTAATTTCCCTTGCTCTGTCCTCTGCAAGAAATTATACAGCACAGTCAAACCACTATTATACAAAATATGAATAGTTCAAGATATACAAACGAGTAGATTTAATTTGACACTAATGACTTCGTAAATGTGTCTCATACATATTTATGTGAGAAACTCATAAATTATATTGATAACGCGGTACTTTGTGAGGTAAATAAGGTTATTTGAAAATAATTGCTGTAATGCAGAGAATGTTGGTCGATATGTTTGTTTTGAAGCACTATAGGATGAAATTGGATTCATGAGCATCCTTATAAGTCATTGTGCTTATCATTATGAAAAACTTTTACTATGGGACCAAACGTGAAATCGCGAAAAAAAAATCAACTGTTCTCTACATTTTGACGAGTTATGCGAACATAAATGTAGGGAACAGCTGATTTTTTTGGCGTTTTAAAGTTTGGTCAAATATTAAAAGTTGTTCATAATGATGAGGACAATGATCCCTTATAAGGATGCCCTTGAATTAAATTTCACCTGTATACTGGATGACTTTTTACCGTCTTGAAAAAAATTGGCTATAATAGGTGAACGGAGTATTAAAATAATATAATATAACATATACTTTATTGATACAAATCCTTACTAAGCAAAGATCACAATAATTAAAGGCGCACAAAAGTTGAAACCCTGACTCCTAAACTAGGAATACCTGTGACTTAGGAGTTAGGAGTCAGAAATATAGGTATACATATAAGCCTACCTATTGTTTTTTTTTTTTTTAATTTAAAAAAATCTAAATTCAAATCATAGGCATATGATTTGAATTTCGATATTTTAAACTATTTATAATTTTATTTTTTTTAATTTCTGTTTTTATAGTTGTAATATGAAAAGTTTACATCGAATTTGTAGTATTTATTGATTGATACTAACTTATACTGTCTAAACTATTAAAAAAAAAATTTGGTATGCCATTGTCTTCAACTCCGTTCACCTAATATTTTTTTCAAGACGGTAAAAAAGGTCATCCGGTATAGAAAGCGGTGTGAAGTAAGCGGGCGTTTTGGGGAATTATCTTAGAAATATATTGATGACATTTAGAAAGCGCTGGATCTCAGCCTAATTTGAATAAATGAGTTTTGATTTTGAAGGAGTTGAACATGAAAGATCAATCTTTGTTGCCTTTCAAATAAGTCACAGTGACCCCGCAGTTAATTGCGTTCGTAAAAATTAACGAACTATTTCTAATAAATTACTTCTTTTGTTACAGATAATAACAGGGACATAAAGCAGTAACGAATGAGGTAAGCATCTTTCAAAATAAACAAAGCATAATTTTAATCAAAGAAAGTCTCAAGAATATTATTCCGTTTATTTTTATTTTTTTTCCATTAGCCTTTTCCCAACTATATTGGGTCGGTTTCCAGTCTAACCGGATGCAGCTAAATACCTGTATTTTACATAGAGCTGTCGCTCTATGTAAAATACAGGTATTTAGCAGGTAGGCAGTCGCCTACCTGACCTCCACAACCCAGTTACTGGGTAATACGATACCCCTTGGTAAGACTGGCTGTCAGACTTTCGGGCTTCTGACGACCCATAACGACTGTCAAAGATCCACGAATTACAGCCGGGACCAACGGCTTAAAAAAACTTTAAAAAAAATGGTCCGTCGGTGTCGGGACAACAAAGGTCCAAGCATAGAAATATAAAAAACAGGAGAAGTGGCATGGAGGCGTGTCTGTGTCCACGCGTTATGCGCACGCTGTGCCTTTACTCGCCAAATGGCCGTTTCCGCGAACTAGTACGCTTTCGACCGTGGTCACGATAAATTATAAAAATGCCGTGTTGTTCAGTGGTTTGCTGCAAAAACCGAAGTGATAATAAAAACTTCGTATCTCACGGAATCACTTACCATATGTAAGTAAAAGTATTTTACTGTATTTATCTTTAAAATCATAAAAAACAACAAATCGTAAAATATTTCTTTCTTTTACTACGTTATTTTTGTTTTCAAATATCGCAGCGGTTGTACTATTTTTGCAGCAAATACATTGCTCCTTAACCACTGTCTTAAGTATGTCGCTAAGCGACTGGACAAGCAATGTAAAAATAACAAAACGATACTTCATTTACGCGGAGCGTCGCATAGTACAGCCGCTGTGTCTTGCGGCGAGATAGTGATGAGGTTAAGATCCACTAAAGTAGGCTATCGATAATAATGTCGATTGCCCAACGAATATTATATTGCTATTATAGTTTATTTTTCAATTTGTCAACCGTTTTAGCCCTGTTGGAACACTTGAAAAGATGACGTTTAAGTACGGTTGGAAAACCTTTGAGAATGTAAAATAATCTTTTTTACTGTTTTTGATTATTTTACCTAGTTGAGAAATGCATAACCAACGGTCGTAAAGTAAGTTTTTTTTTTTTTTTTTTAGTTAGTTTAGTTTTTTGGAGTGTTTTTGGGTTTAAATTATCGCATCTTTGTGCTATTTCCTTACTTTTTTTTGGTTTTGGTATTTTACTTCCGCTAAAGTCTTTAACTATGCACCACAAGATTCGAATGCGTTGTAGTAATCGGTATGGTTCAGATAAAATATTAGTGATTTTTGCTTAAAATAAGTCAACATATTCATGCTATTTATTTGTTATGCATGAGTATGGCATGTGTTTGTTTTCATATATTTAACTATTTCTTAACTAAGGGTTTTTTTTTAATAACAAAAGCCTATTCGCCTGTTGCCTGCTACCTGCTTACTCATCGTGAGGTTAAGAAGTATAGACCGCGCGGAACTAGTTGACCGCGCCGGTATGTGAGCGGTGGGATGGAGGAGCGGGGGCGCATTACTCAGTACGTGCGTTGCGAACCGCCGCCTCACCCCTGTCTCAGCGGTCAACTAGTTCCTAGACTATAGACTATAGCTTAAGATACTTATTATGTAAATGATAAATAAGTTCTTATAGTACCTTTTTAGCTTCCCAAAAGATACAAATACAAAAAAAGAATGGATTGATGCCACAGGAAGGCCACCTAACTGGTTCCCAACAAATTATAGCACCATATGCTCAATTTACTTTAAGAAAACTCGAGCCTCTAAAGAAAACAGGCTTTTTGAATGGGCAATCCCAAAATTAAGAGTACCTACGTCAAGTACTGAACAAATACCTCCACTTTACAGGTCAGTCAGTAAACACATCATAACAGGGTTCAACAATTCCTATGGTTTCACAGCCTAAACCAACTTAACCGGATTGTTTTAATTTATCGATTCGTGTTTTTTTTTAATATACATTTTTTTTAAATTTAAAATATATAATACTTTCTGGACATATCATTTTTTATTTTATTTTCAGGACCCCAAATTTTTCTTGTACTAATAAATGGAAGTATCGATAACTTTCCGATTTTGTCAATCACTAGCGTATATGTAAAATAAATTGCTTTTTGCACAACACAATAATAGCGCCAGATGTTTTTGTGTGAGTAAGTTGTACGGTGCATGGTAAATGCACGCTGTGTGTGACGAGTTAAGGTTTATAATTGATTGTGTAGTATGTTCTGATTTATGAATTGCAAGTGTGTGCGCGACTTTGTATTTATTGCTTTTATTGAACTACATGTGTAGTAGTGGCGCGGTGGTGGGGCCAACCTAGCGACATCGGGTTCTGATACATTTTCAACTACCGGGCATATCTCCTTCTTTCATATATCTATGGGTCCAAGCTACCGCGACGGTTAGGGGGCTCCAAATACAGGAACTTTCTCGTGATGCGAGCCTTATCGGGGAGTACTGCTTCTGAATTAGCCCCTTGATTCAACCGCCTAATGAGAGCCTCGAAAGATAAGAGTATGACTTAAATACGGAATTCACTATAATGTTTGTTCCGCTAAAATTCCCTTTGAGTCAAAATGCGCTAATAATTCAAAGTTATTTTTCACATGCATGTGTGTGCAGTAACGGCCGCGACTTACGAGTTGTAGGTCGTAGGTTCGAACCCTGACAGGCGCTTTACTTTGTGTAAATTATTTCATCACCACTGCTCTCAAAACGGTGAAGGAAAACTTCGTGAGGAAACCGGCATGTCCTAGAACCAAAAATTGGAAGACGTGTGTCATCTACCAACCAGCACTGGGCCCGCGTGCTCTCACACACAGAGGCCTATGTCCCAGCAGTGGGAACTTTATAGGCTGATTATGATGATGTCCTACCTAGAAATCTCAAACTAACAAGGAAAATGAGCATTTTTCCAGTAGTACCTGAGTATGCTTCTTTGGTACTTATGATATACAGTTAATCAGTTAGGGTCCGACATTAACTTGTTCGTAATACCTACCTCTAAATGGATTCTACTTTATTCTAACGGAGCACTACTTCAGGTCCCATCGAAGTCAACAAACCGCGGCGGCCATGACAGCTAGACATAGACGATCTCAAAAATGGCGGAAAATATCGGTGTTCCAATTGTGCTCTCAGCGGATGATACGGAAATTTGCGGTTACCCACTGAATAACCGTAACTGATTGCCGAAAGTGTCACGGACAGACATTTTAGTAGGCTCTAAAAATACAATTGACTGAAACCGCAGCGTCAGAAGAAAATAAACCTACATTAGTGTAGGAAAACTCAACACGGACCTTATTTTCTGTATCCAAAATTAGAAAAATAACAATTATTGTTCGTTAGATTTGAGAATAGTCAAGTACCAGCATGACCGCCATAGAGACGGGTTTTGTCGACGGAAGAATAGACAAAATGGCAGGTTGTAGAAATATTTGTACGCATTGTACGCGTCTAAGCATGGCAATGTGTAGTTTTGTCTATTCTTCCGCCGACAAAACGTCGTCTGGCTACGTGTGCTGTGTTTAAATAAATTAGAGGAAGTAATTTCCGAATCGTGTAAATATATATAGGTACTCATAGTTACCTACTATAATACACCCTCTGTCTAATAGGGATGATACCTGGGCAAAAAAAAAGAAATTCTATTTAGACCGTCAATCAGATAATAAAAAAAAGTTAGACAAGTATTTTTTACTTTTTATCATATTAAAGTAGGGGAGTAGGGGTTCGCTACGTAACAACTATAACAAACTACGTCTAAAATCTAGCAAGGAGTGACGTCATTCCACATTTTAATTCAATATATCGCCGTAATCTTTGGATTACGTAAAAAAAGAAAAAATACGTGTCCAATATTTTTTTTTAAATCTACATGAAGGACAAAAAAATGTTTAGTCATCATGTCTATTCTGGGGGCAGTGGGGTTGACAACCGAAGGTGGCAGGACGTCTTTTAGTATAGCAACCAGAAGAGGCTATTTGACTGATTTTAGAGCCTTCATTGGATTCCGAAGTTTCACACTACAATCTAGGAGCTACTTAATTTTGAAGTGAAGGCACAAGTTCTCCAGAAGACTGAAGTAAAGAAGACATGACCACGTTGGGCCTTGGCACTGGGAGAATTCACAGGAGTTTTGAATATACCCGTGAATTTCCTGATGCCTCAGCTCAATGCGGTCTCTTACAACCAAGAAGAGAAGATGACAGAAGACTGAAGAATTTTACAGAAGATTGGTATGACGTGAAGAGAGTTGAAGGGCCTGTTTCACCGCCTCTTAAACTCTGGTTAACTTTTCTGGCAGATTTTATTATGGTTCATTTTTAGGGTTCCGTACCTCAAAAGGAAAAAACGGAACCCTTATAGGATCACTTCGTTGTCCGTCTGTCTGTCAGTCTGTCAAGACCCTTTTTCTCAGGAACGCGTGGAGATATCAAAATGTTGAAATTAATATCAAATATGTAAGTCTCTGGTCTCTAACAGTTAAAAAAAAATCAAGCTTCTAAGTCAACTTAATAAAAAAATACGGGCATTTATGCGACATATTTTGATATTCGCAAGTAAATCAAAACCTATAGAGTACTTCCCGTTGACTTAGAATCATGAAATTTGGCAAGAAGCAAGGTCTCACAGCACAAGTGAAGAATAATGTTCAAAAATTGTAAATTTGTAATTTTATCACGTAAAAAAAAATGAATTTGGCATTACAATGTTAAGTTTGTTTTTGGGATAAATTCTTTTCAACTACGGAACCCTTCATTGTGCGTGGTACGACACGCACTTGGCCGGTTTTTTTTAATTATCTCGTAGTATTAAGTATGCTTGTTCCAAACTTACTTTGGTTTGTTTCACCAAATTCATTATTTTAGTTTGGAAAAAGTATAGGTCCATTTAATTTCATTCGCAATTTACTTAATTTAATTAGTAAAGTTAATGTTAATTAATTTACTCGTTACTCTAATGGGTGAGAGATAATGCAACGTAATTAAAATGGAACACGTACTAAGAATGTGAAAAAAGATTACATTGTGGATACATTGTGTGTGTGTCAGTTATTTATGACTTTTATGAGTGTGACGCATTTTATACTAGGTACAACGTTTTCAGATATAATTATACAGATTTATTAGTAAAACACCGTCAATCTCTTAAGGGGTCGTTGCAGTCATCATCACGAACAACTTTTACGATGGGACCATAACTGAAATCGTGAAAAAAAATCAGCTGCTCCCTACATTTTGACGAGTTCGATGTAGATAAATGTACTGAACAGCCGATTTTTTTTTCACGATTTCAGATTTGGTTTCATAGTAAAAGTTGTTCATAATGATAAGTATACAATGACCCCTTAAGAGGTTGCTGGTGTTTTACTAATAACCTTGCATAATTAACGCGTACAAAATATTGTAAAACATTTGAGTAACGGTGGAGTTTCCTAACCTAAAAACCTAATCCTAAAAATCGGCTGTGAGAGCGTTGTCTCTCTGTCATTCATATTAATCTTATTATTTGCCAAACAATATATATGCAGCACCCAGGAGCTAGACCACCACCTCTTAAAGCAGTATTATTTTAATCTTACATGAGTGTGGGAAAGAGATGGAGCTAGACGTCCTGTATAGCTCCATCTCTTTCTCACACTGAAGTAACATTAAAATAATACTGCTTTATGAAGTGGTGGTTAGCCCCCTGGTCTTAATGTAACATATAGAGCTTTAAAAAGGGACTCACCATCAGTCTAGCTTTTTCCCAACTGTGTTGAAGTCGGCTTCCAGTCTAACCATATGCAGCTGAATACCAGTATTTTACATGGAACGACTGCCTATCTGACCTCCACAACCCAGTAACTGGGTAATACGATACCCCTTGGTAAGACTGGTTGTCAGACTTTCGGGCTTCTGATGACCCATAACGACTGTCAAAGATCCACGAATGACAGCCGGGACCAACGGCTTAACGTGCTTTCCGAGGAGGAGTCTCCACTGACCAACCCCGGCAAGCGTAGCTTAACCTGATGAATCGACCCGTGCGGCTGTAATTACTTCGCAACCTTTTCACATGTAAAAACTAATAATGTAATTTCTTAGTTAATCCCACAAATCATTGTTAGCGTGATTACTTATGAAACATGCAAATGTCATACAAATTAGTCTGAATTGACAATCCGTGTGACCGCCTGTAGCATATTGTCTATAAATGGTTGAACTTCCTCACATATTGTCTTCCGATGGAGAAATATCTTATTTTTTGGCGACCAAGTCACAGGAGCGATGCGATTTCATTCTAGAATGTCTAATTTTAATTTTATGGTGCGAATGTCAAGGATGTTCCAGATTCCCTTAATATGTAGATATTCATGTCGAGGATAACACAATAATTTTACTAGACTAATTTATATAAATAAAAAGACAAGTCCTGACTGACTGACTGACTCATCAACGCCCAGCCCAAACCCTTGAATCTAGAAAGCTGAAATTTTGCACAGTGGTTCTCTTTATAATGTAGACAACGAATAAGGAAGGATTTCCCGGTAGTATGTTCCCATAGGATTTTTTCCGACATCCACACGGGCGAAGCCGCCGGCAAAAGCTAGTAATAGATAATGATGGCGCAAGAATCTGCCACACCTACTACTACCAACTACCACTACTATCTTACTATTTCCAAATAAGTACAAAATATAACACAGTAGCTTTTGCCCGCGGCTTCGCCCGCGTTATTTTAGAATTTGACAATCAATTCGAGTTGTACTCTGCTAGTAATAATACAATTCAATCATGATACGAAAGACACGTGGCGCCATCTATTATCATAAGAACATTATTGTTGTTTTCCTCGGGAACAGTACTTTTTTTGGGATGAAAGGTACCCTATGTCCGTTTCTGTACACCTGACAACGCATATGCAAAATTTCAGGATGATGGGTTAAGTGGTTTAGGCGTGAAAAGGTTACAAACAAACAAACTTACTTTCGCATTTATAATATTAGTTAGGATCACAGGAAAGTCTGAAATCACACACACACACACACCACTTACACTGTCTCCTAGATACAGGACTACCTAGTTTAGGAGACAGGGTTACTTATCTGTGTAGATTTATGTAGATATCCGTGTTTTGTTGTTTTGTACATCTGCTTTTGTGTACTATCATGAATCTTGTATGTGTAATAAATATTATTCTTATTCTTATTCTTAAATCTATACTTAGTAAATAATTGTAAGCGTATACTTTGGAAGCTTATCCAATTATCCACACTTATATAATTATATAATTCCCAACTTCTACGCGAGCGAAGCAGCGGGCAAAAACTAGCTTGATCTATTTCGTATTTGTTGATGATTGAAAATATTCTACCTGACATCAAAAGCACACAATACGTACAAAGGCCAACACATCAAGCTACCCCAATCTGTCAAATTTTCCCAATTGAATATGAACCTTATTACTTTGCGGTAAAGTTGAAAATCTATCAAAGAAATTTGACAGATTGGGATAGCTTGATGTGCTCGCCTCTGTACAAGAACAAATGAGATACATCACAGCATTTGTTGAAGAGAACCGAATACAAAATAAGCACAGTCATTTTTAAGACACAAACTTGCATAAATAACTCGCTGCATCTTACATATTGCACCACACAGAGCAGATGTTACAGTTACTCACGAACCGATTGTTGCCATATTCAACGCTAATCGTCGGTTAGGCTCCTGTAATCCATATGTAACAGATGATCTAACGTTACTGCTAACGGATGGTTATTGTCTCGGTTTTTACGTGGTGTCGACCGCCCGGAAATGTGCAGTTTACTTGAACGTAGGATTTGTTCTCAGGTTTGATAGTTCAATGTTATCTATTGAACTCTATCATTCATCCAAACCAACCATAACCATATTAACCATAACCACCACCAACCAACCAACCATAATGTAGATATAGAGAGGGAGCGCAGGGCACTCGCAGTCCGGTGTAACATGTTGACCCGTAGATTTGCTCGGTGTACGGACCTAGTAAAGATCACCATTTTCAAGGCTTACTGCCAGAGTTTGTACACGAGTAATCTATGGGTCAGTTACACCAAAAAATCTTTGGATGTCCTGCGCGTCCAGTACAATATTGGGTTCAGGATGCTGTTGGGACTTCCTCGCTACTGCAGCGCGTCAGATTTGTTTGCCCAAGCTCGTGTCGACGGGTTTCACGCGATTGTGCGAAAAAACACAAACAGCTTCGCTGCTGAGGAGAGTTCGAGACAGTCGCAACAGCATCTTGAGAACTGTAGCGGAGAACTTCAGTTCTCCAATTATAAAACAGTTTGTGCGGAGGGTGATTGGTACTAACACTAGATAGTAAGTTGTTTTAATATTATGTTACTAACACTCTATGGAGTACTTATTCCGAAATAAAAATCATTTAATTTTTAATTTAATAATAACCAACCAACACCAACCAACCAACCACCAACCACCAACCAACCGTAACCATATTTTGATCTAAAAGTGTGTCCGTGGTGTTTCTTGCCTGTTCTTCTCCATAAGTTTTACCGATTACGTACTTAATTGGTTTATTTGAAATGAATGGAATAGAATAGAATAGAATACTCTTTATTATGCACACCATTTAAATTTCTGGTTACAATTTTACAATGTTGAAATTGCAATGTTGAATGCTTTGAGTTTGAGTTTGAATTCAACGAGATTATTCGAACCGAACGTGACGTCCCGGTGGTGGTGTGCGCAGTGCAGTGGACATGCAGCAATCGCCGTCATCTCGTTCAACTTTGACGTCCCGTTGACGTGGTGTTGGATAAATGCACGAGCTCTTTCTTAACGTTTTATAGCGGCTCTTCACAATAGGCGATCATAGACGATTACCTGAAAAACTAAACTAAACCACTGAACGGATTTCGATAAAAAAAAAAATGCTAAATGGGGTGTTAAAGGGGATGAAAGTTGATTGTGTAGAGGCGTCATTAGGATAGGTAGGTATAG
This sequence comes from Cosmia pyralina, assembly GCA_946251885.1. Taxonomy (NCBI): domain Eukaryota; kingdom Metazoa; phylum Arthropoda; class Insecta; order Lepidoptera; family Noctuidae; genus Cosmia; species Cosmia pyralina. The sequence continues at coordinate 12,653,202 of OX276342.1, read as the reverse complement.
AAACTAAATATTCACAGAGGTGGTCTATGCCTGTTTTTCTTGAGATTTTTTAAAATCGAATATAAAATTAGAATAGCAAAACCAGATTTTCCCATAAAATCGACTAAATGTTTTAATTATGCTCAAAAACCAATAAAACATATAAAAATAAACATTTTGTAGTTTTACAATGATTTATGGAGGATGCAATCATGTATAATTATTTAATTAAAGATATTCAATTAAGATGTAGGCAGTGTTAGTTTTTTTACGCGAAAAATTGTGTATGCCAGGAACAGACTAATATAATATAACAGACTAATAAATATAAACAATTTAGGCACATCAAATAAAGAAATTGTCAAAATCGCTAGGGGGAAATAATAAAAGTTTTACGATTTATTACCCTCGTGGATATTTTCGGTATTACCAGACTGTTTTTGCACTGAAGCGAACTTAATCATGAGCTGATCGCTACCCACAAATGTATACGGCCAAAAAATGCTCAAAAACGTGAATTTTCTCACAAATCAATGGAATAGAATATTTTGTACAGCAGCTCCTCAACGACACCGTAAATTAGGTAAGGTAGTCTTAGCAGTCACTTCATAGTAATATAGCTCACAATACAGATAGGGAAGTGAAACATGGTATCGATGAACGCTATGTCTACGAAAAACGAAGTCATCTCTTGATTGATGGGAGTGTTGGGCTGTAAAACAAGCGACTGTAGGACTATGTTCTGTTTATTAGCGGCTTACTTGAAGGCAGTTGAAGTATTTGCTAACAAACATAATAGGTATGGGGTCTCCTACAAAATTCTATTATTATTTTGGGAAAATTATAACTCCATTGGAGCTTATCTTTATTTTTTTATTGAACTGTTGATATAGTCTGCTCCAAATTCTGATTATCTTAAAGGGTTAAACAAAAATCAGTATTTTTTTTTTAATAAAATAGACTAGTTAAGTATTAATTTACTTTATTGCATCAGAAATTATGAATAAGGCAGTATCTCTTTGTTTTTCTTGGTAATTCACTTTAGAAAGAAAAAATAATTTGGCACATTTTTGTAGCATATCGAAGGACAGACTTTTGGGGTCTACGCTGTAACCGAGTTCCGTATCTGCTCCAAAACCCTGTAACCTTATCAAATATGACAATTGCGTAAGACTTATTACTAACATACTCTATTCCATAAGGCATGATCGCTTCCGCTCCTTTCAAGGCCCACAATACCACCTTTTTGTAAGTGATCGCTAGACGGATGGGAGTCAGTTTAGTACACAATGCTGCGACTTCCTTATATCTTTGTATCAAAACGGTTAAGTACAGTTGGGAGGTGAGATAAGGCCCTAATGACGATGTAATGAGAATTCGTGGGAAAAGGTCGATATCGGTAAAAAAGTGTCGTATCGCATCACTATCACAGGTTTATTTTGGGAAAACATTTGATGTGTTTCAATTAGAGTGACATTACCTTTTTGGTGCTGGTTTATAATTTCTTGGTAGACTGTTGTTTTTTTTTTTGGTTGTAGAAAAATCTATTCTTGGGTGCACTTTATGCAAGTATCGGACATAAAATTTAGAGTATATTCTTATGTATTTTAAAGCAGATCAACGAGTATTTAAGTACGGTAATATGGTTATAGTTTTGTTTCTAGTAAATAAAACACCTGAAATTACACGGATTTGAGCCAGAACCAAACCTAGGCTTATAAGGAAAGTCTTTAAATCTTGTACCTACTTAAGACTACTGGCGGTCCATCTAGTAGTTTCACCTCAAATTAATTTTACTCTTTATTTCCAGTAACATAAGGCATATTCGTTAATAACTTAATTTTAAGGTAAATAGATAGACAGTTAAAATAAACATTTTAGCAGATATAAAAGCTTGTTTGAACAAGCAATAATTATTTAAATGGTTTTGAATCGATCGTAAAACGAGGTGCTCGTGGCTAAGTAATAAAGGCCGCACGGGTCGATCGATCAGGTTAAGCTACGCTTGCCGCGGTCGGTCCGTAGACGGGTGATCATCTTTACATACCGATACCCCTCCGTGCCTCGGAAGTCTCGGCTGTCATTCTTGGCTCTTAGACAGTCGTCACGTATCGTCAGAAGCCCGAAAGTCCAACAACCAGTCTTACCAAGGGTCAAGGGTCTTACTCAGTAACTGGGTTGTGGAGGTCAGATAGGCAGTCGCTCCAGGCAAAATACTGGTAGTCAGCTGCATGCGGTTAGACTGGAAGCCGACCTCAAAATAGTTGGGAAAAGGCTCTGGAAATGGACCTATAGCTTGATAACCGTGCGTATACCTTAAAAGAAAAAAAAAAACTGCCTACCCAATCAGTAAAGTAGTTATCTCCTAAATCGTTCCAGTTCTTAGAACTTTATTAGCAACAGATAATTTTGGCTCGTGCCACCGAACAGGCAATTTACTTAAATTGTTACCGGTTCTCAAAAAGGAATATTTCAAGAAAAAGGTAGTGTGGTAAATACGTATTTTTACAAGCAAAAAACAACTGGGCTATTTGATTTTTTTTTAATATATGCAGGAATACGGAAATCGGCTGTCATGGTATGGGCATGTGATGCGGAGGAGTGAGGAAAATGTCGCGAGGAAAGTTTTGAGTATGAATGTCGATGGCTATAAGAGTAGGGGAAGACCAAAGAAACGATGGATGGATTGTGTGAAAGATGACATGGCTAGAAAGGGGGTGACTACCGAGATGACGAATAATAGAGAAGTATGGAAAAAAAGGACATGTTGCGCCGACCCCAAATAGATTGGGATAAGGGCAGGAGAATGATGATATGCAGGAATACGAAACCACTTCTAATATTTTTAAACAGGATTGTCGCCAATAAGCCTGATATAGTGGTGATAGATCGATTAGCGTGCCGCGCAATGATTGTCGATGTTACTATTTTGCACATGAGGTCCACGTGAAAGCTGAGATAGAAAAACTAATAAAATATCTCGAGATATGTCGACTAATAAAATATCTCGACTTATGCAGAAAAACACACAAACAACACACACGACATAAGTCGAGTTATTTTTTAACGGCCAACACCTCTCGAGGCTTTCTTTAGGCGGTTGGATCAAGGGCCTGATTTAGAAGGCGGTACTCCTCGATACGGCTCACATTGTGAAGAGGTTCCGTCTCTGCAGCCTTAACCTCCAGTAGCTTAGGGGCTCCCGACACCATTGGACATCTATTTTTTTTATCGTTTATTTTTAGAAATATTTAAAAATGTAATAAGAAAGTAAACTAACGAACGATATAAGCACTTACTACAAGAAAACTATAGGATATATAAAAACCTCATTTCAAAGAAATAATTTAACACAGGATGCATCTGCTACCGAACGCACAAATTGAGCATTTATCCATGAAGATTATAAACTCATATTCCTTTGTTTACAATACTTGTTTTGTTGCCAACCACCTACGGTCGGAAAAATCACCAAGCTTTAAAATGAAATGTTATTTATTCGGCTCGCGAACGGTAAACGACATTCAATAGAAGTCGTCATAGACGTCAACAGCCCGCGAAAGTGTTAAATACTTTAATCTCTCTCTCTCTCTCTCTCTCTCTCTCTCTCTCTCTTCTTCTTCTTCTTATTCTTTATTTTAGGAAATTACGAGTAAAAACAGCCGCACGGGTCGATTCATCAGGTTAAGCTACGCTTGCCGGAGTCGGTCCGTGGATGCGTGACCGTCTTTACATACCGAGAGTCCTCCGTGCCTCGGAAAGCACGTTAAGCCGTTGGTCCCGGCTGCCATTTGTAGATCTTCGACAGTCGTTACGGGTCGTCAGAAGCCCGAAAGTCTGACAACCAGTCTTACCAAGGGGTATCGAATTACCCAGTTAATGGGTTGTGGAGGTCAGATAGGCAGTCGCTCCATGTTAAATACTGGTATTCAGCTGCATCCGGTTAGACTGGAAGCCGACCCCAACATAGTTGGGAAAAGGCTAGGCAATTGATTGACGTAGTGAAATTACGAAAAAAATAATCAGGCGTAACCGAGAGAGTTATTGCTGGATCCCATAATTTAAAGAAATATATGATGTTCTAAGTATCTTTGCTCTAATTATATGTAGGTAATAAGTCAATAGTTTTGGGGTAAGTATGGGATATTTTCAAATACAAATATTCTTTATTCTGGTACATAGGTAAGCAATAAGTTGTTACATGTTTCCGAAATTGTACACAGCTATGACCCGCCATAATGGCATACAATAATTTTAAAGTAGGTAACATTTCAACAGCACAATCAAATAGAAAATTAAAATAATAACAATTGAAATATGCAGCACTTTAGAATTAACGAATATTTTTACATGTCAAGGCAACAATTAAAATAACGAGACATAAATTATGAATTCAGTTAGAATTAAATAATACAAATTAAGAAATATACACATTTTACTTATCAGGGGAACAATTAAAATTAAATAACATCATCGAGATAATCTTTTAAAGTATAGTAACATTTGTCTAACAGCAATTGAAATAATTTCTTTTTATAATTAAGCAAATCTAAATCTCTAATTGTCTTTGGCAATTTATAATATATATCAGGTATTAAATAAAAAAACACAAACATAGAAATAACTTATTTTTGCTGTCGATATACACAATACTTTTCGTGCGTAAATTATGTAGCCTTGCAAAGCCTTTCATTCCTGAACTGATGACTTACTCGTTTTATCATATTGACAAACAAGGCACCCCTTACGCAACTATTAATAGCCATTACGGTTGTCAATTTAGGTAATTGGTAACCACATGGGAACCCCCAATTACGTGTCAAGTTTCATGCCAAAAACTTTCATGACAATTGATGAATTTTTCCATTCGGGTTTAATCATGAAAAGAAAGTTGAGATCGAATAATACTAAGGAGGGTTTTATGTTATTAGTAAGTTCCAAGTTACACTGAAAGATATCTTAAGATTATTTTCTGATTACGTGGAGTTCCTTTGTCCTTGTCTTTTATTAACCTTCTCCTAAGGACCCACTTTTCGTCAATTTTGATCAAGTCCCATGATACATTCATAGGGGCCAGAGAGTCGATTCGGCTTTCAATTCGGTTAATAACCAACAGAGACATTAAATATTACTTAACAATATAGACGGGGGCATAGTGAACAAAATCGTAATCCGATACTTATGTCCTAGTGGTCAAAAGTCGCTCAGTCTTGTGTGGTATGCCTGCATGTCAAGTCACATTCGTGTCCACCAAAAGAAAACTATTTTCGAAGAAAATATGCCGAATTGTACATTGCGGTATTACAAACCTCGTAGTGATAAAATGACTTGATTCAACTACGGTTTATTTTCTTACTATTTTATAATTTATCGAGTATTAAGATAAATTAAATAATTTTCTGAGATACGTCAAACTATCTAACTGTTGCTAAATCAACAGTTGGTGTCGGTAAAAGTGTATCGGGTATTCATGTCAAACTTAGTTGTTATGTAATTTTGCTATATTATGCTAGATGGCGTCACTGAGAAATGGGATAACAGTTGTAATTTTGCTATATTATGCTAGATGGCGTCACTGAGAAATGGGATAACAGTTTTTGTATGACATTTCTTCTGATAGCCTCTCTATTATCTTAAATCTCTTTGATAACCATCAAAAATCTAAAAAAAAATTCACGGAAGATTAATTACTGATCGTAGTCTCAATCGGGATTTCAAGAACGGGGGGTTAGTTGATCTTTACTAGAACTAGGTTTACTTGTTCGCAGATCGGTTGCCCCCACCAATAGTCGGTGTGTAGAACATAATTCAGTTCGTCCTTGCGTGCAGGAGCGGCGTTCGCTCTGTTATTACTGCGAGCAAGGACTGCCGATAATTTTCGCACTAGTGACGAGGGAGTGTCGATAAAAAAAATTGAAACTAACGATTGATAATAGTATTTTATTGAAACAAAGTTCTTTAACGCGGCTTTCGGTAGGAATTGACTGGTAGAATTTTTTACACGCGTTCATACTCCAGTGGAATCTCGATAACACTAACCTCGTTAAGTTGTAATCCATTTAGACTTACAAAGTAAAAAAAAAAAAACCATATCTCAAATTTCGACAAAAAACAAAGTCCGTAAGTTGAAGATAGCACAATATAATGACGTCTTACTTTGCATTCGCCGAACTCGTACTATATATTATACAGAGCCATTTAATACACAGGCTCTTTATTAAAAAAACAAAAACGTTTAACACTTGAAATTTGTGACCATACTAGACGGCTCCGTATTAATACATACCTAATAAAAAGAAAGGAACTTCGTTTCAACCAGGTGTCCCACAACACCTCTCGACTTTTTTTTATAGTAAGCATTGCAATTAAATGATTCAAATAAGTGAATATTACAGAAAAGCTAGGTACATAACTACCTGCTTCTTCTTTTGTCGATATAACTTTTGTACTTGTAAGTTGTCAGCGTAGATACAGTTGAGGGTTGATAAAAGTAATAATTTTGCTGCATATCCTTCTTTGACAAAGCGTAGTGCTTTATTGCGCATCACGCTCTCATTCCATTGTCTGATCTGAGATCCCAATAACGGAATAGATATGAGCACACAACCATAAACTTCTTTTAATTTGTAATATCATCTGCCTAGCCTTTCATTGGGGTCGGCTTCCAGTCTAACCGGATACAGCTGAATTCCAGTATTTTTTTTTTTACCTGACCTCCACAAACTAGTTACTGGGTAATACGATACCCCTTGGTAAGTCTGGTTGTCAGACTCGGGTTTCTGACGGCTGTCAAAGATCCACGAATGACAGCCGGGACATTGGACTAAACTTGCTTTCCGAGTAATAATGGGTCACATAACCGAAAAAACCATGCTTATTTATCGATAAAAAGACAACACTAGTAGGTAATAGCAGTGGGCGTTCTGAGCTCACCGCGTCACGGTTGGTTCGCTACTTCTAAACTTGTGTTAATTCCTCTATTACAAGATATTAATGCTGTTGAAACATTGCAGTTTTAATTACTTAACTATGCTATAATATACTTTACTTACTGTGTTTTACCATTTTTTTATTTTTGAATAAAATTCTATTCTATCTTTTTTATGTATCTGTGGCCTAAAGTTTTCCGTTTCCGGGTATCTGAGCATAAAGTTTCGGCTATAAAACTGAGAAGTTCAATCTGCCTAGCCTTTTCCCAACTATGATAGGGTCTACTTCCAGTCTAACCGGATGCACCTGCCTATCTGACCTCTATAACAAATCATCATCATCGATTTCATTAAATCATGAGGTTTGAGGTCAATTCTAACTTATGGAGTTTTATTGCTGATTCTAATGATTATAATTCTGTAGAGCCATATTAGTTACGGCCGCGAATCATATTTTAATCAACATACAACCTGACACTGACCTGCAAATTGCAAAAACGTAAGAAAATTTAAATTTTGCAGGTTACCTTAGCGCATCCTCCTTAACACGCATTAAGAAAAATAGGATTCTTAATGTTAAAGATATAATTGCTAACATGAACATAACATCACGCCTTTAATCTCCGAAGGTTAAGCCAGAGGTTTTCCGCCCACATTTCGCCAGTTATCTTTAAGTTCTAAGTAATACGGGGCGATATTTCGAACACTCAATGAGCAAATGTGATGATCATACCTCGTTCTTTGTGTTTGGAAAGAGCTCTTTTCCACACTGTTCTTCTCATGTATTGGCAGATGTTATAAAAACTTTTTTACAAAAAAATACAACCGACCTCCAAAAACAACACTACAAAGTGAAAAATAACTTTAATTTCGGAAGTCGGTGTCAGATTAAATGTACAGTATTCCCAAATTAATAATGCACATGCAGATCTTCGCTAATTGTCGTATTCCCGGAAACACCCGAATCATTGAATCGTAAGAGCCCTAAACAATGCACTTGCATTTTGCACCTTGTTCGAAAGAAATAGGAGTCAATATCATGTGTGCACAATCGAAAACAATTCGGGCGGTCGGCGGCGGTCGCCTGTCAGTCAAAGGTCCGTCAGTCGTCTTTATATATTGGTGGTGACTGCACGTGTTCTCTCTGTGTGGAATTATATAGAGCTGCTATTACACACCCTTCTTGGTTTTGTTTTCAAATGTGAATTTAATTTCAACTTTAATTATCTTATTCAAATTTAAATAGTTTATTTGGTAAAATAGGTAAACTAACATTTTTCACGTTTTTTTAATATTCAAAAATTAAAAGTAAGTACCTACGTTAAATACATATTAGGTAGTCGAAAAAACATATTAAAAATTAGATTTAGGCTTATATAAATTTAATAGAAAGATACACATGCATAAATAAACAAATAGATATAGGAATAAATAATATTATAAAGAATATTAGTACATAATGCAATAATACAACAAATAAATAAAAATATGCGTAACTCTGCCCATACCATTTTCTTTCAGACGAATTCTTCCAGAATGGATAAATTTTAACGTGGAAAGCCGCTTAGGTCACAAGCACGACAAATGGTATTTTATGTGTACCTTTATATCTTAAATGAAGCCAATGTTTTCGAAAGAGACCATGATGGTTATTTTAGAAAAATTCAGGACCGTGTTACAAAAGCTACAGGAATTTCACGACGAACTTTGAGTAATATCTTAAACGAAAAAAAACAGAATCAATCAATGAAATTTTCCTCACCGAAAAAAGGAAAACCTAAAAGTAGATTTCGGCTGGGACTTGATGATTTCGACTACTGTGTTATTCGTAATATGATATACAATTTTCAGTTGACGCTCAAAGAACTCCCAACTGTAAATAATTTGAGAAAAAAGTTGATCGAAGCTATTAGTTTCAAAGGCTGTGCAGAGACTTTAAGGCTGATCTTGAAAGAAATGGGGTTTAGGTTTCTGAAAACTGATAATAACAGACGGTTACTTATGGAAAAGCATGATATACGTTTAAAAAGGATCAAATATCTCAGAGAAATACAACAGCTGAGGAATTCTGGTAGAAACATAGTGTTTATGGACGAGTCATACGTGCATACATCACATACTAAGGGTAAAACTTGGCAAGATAGCAGCAAAAAAGGTATCAAACAACCCATTTCCAAAGGTGAGCGAATAATTATTGTACACGCAGGCAATGAAAAAGGCTTCGTCCCAGGGGCTCTAATGTTACATAAATGTGTCGACTCAGAAGGTGACTATCATAGAGAAATAAACGCGGAACGATATCAAACTTGGCTACGCAATCAATTGATTCCCAACTTGCCTCCTAATAGTGTGTTGGTAATTGACAACGCCCCATATCATAATCAGCTGTCTGTGAAACCACCAAACTCAAACACACCTAAACCACAAATGATAGCTTGGTTACAACAACACAACATTCCGCATGACCCAAAGAAACTGAAACCCGATTTGTATGAAATTATAAAAAGACATAAAGAAAAATACACAGAATTTGCCATTGACCGTATAATGGAGGAACATGGGCATAAAATTATACGATTGCCACCATATCATCCCGATTTTAACCCCATTGAAAATATTTGGTCCCAAATAAAGCACCACGTAGCCAAAAAAAATATTGCAATGACTGTCACGTCAGTTAAAGATGCTATATTAGAAAAAATCAATAATATAGGACCAGAAGAATGGAAAAAAGTTTGTGATCATGCTGTTAAATGCGAAGATGAATATAGAAAATTTGACCCAAGAATCGATAGTTTTTCCGATGAAATGATTATTTACACAGGTAATAGCAGTGGGGAAAGTGAAAATGAACAAGAGCATAATGAAAGTTCTGATGAATCTACGATGTCAGGAATAGAGATCCTCTCTGATTCTGATTAAATTTTTTGTAATTGTAATATTATTCTGGAATTATCAGTGCTGTAAATACTTTTGAACTGAGATCTTAATGATTAGATTTCTAAGATTTTAATGTAAACCTGTGTTTGAAAACCATTTTTTCTTCTTCTAATATAAACCTTGTGTTATTTAAACCTTCTTTTCTTCCATCATTACACCAGCTTCAGTAAGACACTTGAAAAGTAGTATAAAATTTTCGAAGTAAATCAATCCAACAAAGATTTAGCATATTCGCAATTTTGTGGTTTTCCTCGCTATTTACTTACATGGAATTATCGAATAAAATTTCGTTACTGATAAATCAATATTTATCTCCTCTAGCACAAAACATATAATTCTACTAAATTATACATGAAGAAAATGCACTTAACCACTCTATATACATATCGTCTTCCGACGCTCGGGGAATACGACCGTTGCCGAACAGTGACGAAGATTTCTATGTGCATTATCACTTTGGGAGACCTGTATTTTCGTTTTTGCCACCGACTTCCGAAATTAAAGTTATTTTTCACTTTGTAGTGTTGTTTTTGGAAGTCGGTTGTATTTTTTTGTAAAAAAGTTTTTATTTTTCACTTTTTAGTGGGTCTGTTTATAATTTGTATAAGTTACAATAGTCTAATGTCAATTGCTCATCACATGTTACAAAATATTGCTTTTCCCGATGCTGGGACGTTAATTGATGAGGAATTCTGCTGGTAAGAACCAGGAGAACTCCTCAACAACCACTCACCACACGCATTGTGTGACGAGCGGTAATTGCTTAGCAGCCATATTAAAGTAATCGAATCGCAACCCATGAAATATTTATTATTGAGTAGTTCCGGTAGCCATCTGTGGTCTTCATCATCAGTTCCACTTCACCAAGTGGTGCTTTCCGAGAGCAAACGCACGAGCTACTATAAAAAATACCCAAATCGCTATAGGTGTGCCTATAATATTTGAAGAGTTCCTTCGATTTCTCCAGGATGCCATCATCAGAACTGAATTTTGACAAAAATGGGACCATTTGGGAAGTATACCCTTTCCAACAAAATTATATTTTTTCAAATCGGTTGGCAAGCGACGGAGTTATGCGCGAACAAACATAAAAAAAAAAAAAAATACAAACATCCGAATTGAGAACCTCCTCCTTTTTTAGAAGTCGGTTAATAACTTCCACAAACCTGTGAATACTTGTGCAAAGTAGGTACTATCGGAAAAACCATTATCTATGCACCGCAAGGGGCTATTCTTGCTTGCAGTGCTTGGCCGCTATAGTAACGCTTGCTAACAGAATGTGGTCATCATGTGCACAGGAATTGTTGTTTTCAAATTGGTCAGCTGTAAGTTTTCCCGATCGGTAAAACCTAGCTACCCTATGTGTTTTCCACCGACATTATAAACCGTGGTCGACACGGCGCCAAAAATGTAGACACCCCATAAGAAAATATTTAACATAAAAACATCGGGCATCGCCCTAAATGGGGTTGGGAAACAAGGGCGGCGGCGGCGCCCAAGCAAGGCGCAAGGGGGGGGGGGCGGAAACCCCTAATGGTAGTTTGTCACGAACCACCACCCAAATTACCACCACAGAGTTCCTAGAAATATATGAAAGTATAAGGGTTTTTTTCGTCTGCTGCCATAATGTTTAGTGGTCGCAGGTTAAGCTGTTCTGACACGCTATTTCGTGATTTAGGTTACAATCTGTAAAGCCTGTTAAAGATGGGCTGGGTATGTGATATTTTTTTAAGAAGGTACTATATTTACAGTTCGATTCAAACTTAAGGCGCTATGACCTGACAGAGACCACGCTTACTAGTTTTTTTGAATCCATGGTAAACATAAAAAACGGTGTTACAAAATTCAGAAAAAAATACATATCTTATTTAAGGATCTCACAGATAGCCAATCGCTTTTAATAACACGATTAGATTAACTTTGTTGAATTGAAAAAAATCCCAAAGTTTTCGTAATGTTTAATCAATCTCATAGCTACAAAACAGACGTTTTTTTTTTCTTATTTTTTATGTAATTGAAAAGGCAGTAAGATTGTTTAGCACAATTCGTTGAGTTTGTCGTGATAAAGTTATTAAAATAATTACTATGTTTAAATACCTACCAAATGCGCGAGGCAACTACTCGCGAGCCTACTTCAGTTCAGTACGCGGCTCGAGCGCCGGCGGCTCGGAAGTTAGCTTAGAGTCTTTGATCAATAATAGCACTATTATTGATAGTGCATATTAGTAGTAGTCTAGTGTTGTTATTCTTGTTATTAGTGTAGTGTATTGTTGATTGAAGCATCAAAATCATAAAAAAATCATTAATAAAAAAAAGATACTTAATCGAGCTTACTAAAAGGAGCTAAAATATTGTCGACTTAACTGTACCTCCACGGTCTGCACTCGCAGCTAACTTCCGAGACGTCATTAAGTTTGAATCGAACTTTACCTACCTATGTTGTATTGGAAGGTATGCGTTCTCATATCCTCCAGGTGTAATATACTTATAGATTACAAATAGAAAAGGCAAATCACTTTGCTAACGCTGTATTTAATAGTCAATTTCAATTAATATCTTACACTTGTACACGTAGGTACACAACAGTCATGATCAATCTCACAAATCGGTCCAGGTGATATCGTTCGCTCCTGCGGCAATTTCCAACGATGAGGTCTGTGACAACCGGATGTCAGTAGTTCAGTATTTATTACAGATACTATTACGTTAACAGGAAGTCAATCAGTCTATTAAGTCAACATGTCATCAATGCACGCTAACAGTTGGTATGTTGATTGGATAATACCTATCAGTCAGTAGTCGAATAAGCAAGTTTAAATACTCCTTTGGCAGCCAATGCTGTAACACTATTTTATTTGCCAGAATTCATAATCAGCGTCCGTGTATGACCTTAAATGAGGCAAAAGGAGTATGTAAGGATCGTACCAGGTTGGGTTCTGTAGTTTCTACTTACCCCCATGGGAAGAGAAGGCGTGAATTTATGATACAATATGTATGCGACAATTATGCCTATAGCTATATCTGGAATCGGCGACTACTGCTTTTTTAGGGATTAAGGTAGGTATATAGTCCTGCGAATATTAAAGAAATACAAAAAGATAGTTAGTATTGAATTATGATGATACACTTAACTTTTTAAACATAGACTAGCGTGTCAATTAGTACTTTGATTTGAAGCCTTTGAAGCTTTAAGGCACGGACTGACTACGATTTTAAACGGCAACCGCGTAATCAATTGTCACCATTAGCTGGCTTGAAATAAGGTTGAAAATTGAAAATAATATTTGTGTTGCCGAGATGTGACTAAGCTGCGAATGTGCATTTATTTTCTGGGTTTTCTTTAGATTATTCAGAATATACACAATAAATTAAATAATTGTCCGGTTAAAGTTAAAAAAAAATGGTAATTTTATTAAATTCTTATAAAAAAGAATGTCGTTATCGCTGAAAATACAGAGATGCTCGACGCCAAAGTTTATTTTTGTGGAGCCACCTCCAATTTTTTTATTGGGAATATGAAACTATTTTTTACTATTCTATTCGCTTAAAATTTTTCTTTAAACCCTTCTCTGTCAACGGTATTTTTTGCGTCGGATCGTTTCATTGTGTTACGTCATAGTCGATAATCCAAGAACCAATTTTTGTGAATATTGAGCTAATACCTCGCCTTAACTAACAACCTGGAAAGAACTTCCGTCTAGACATTTCAATTACCTACGTTTTGAATACCACCAACACAACTGTAACGAAACTCACACGAAATACTCGCATTTCTTTTGTTGCACTTAAGTTGCAACAAACGCTACTTACCAGTAACATTCCATAGACAAAATAAAAAAAAACTGGTCAAATTCCGTTCTGATTTCTGAAAAAGTGTGCTATTTAGAGGCATCGTTTTATTTTTCCCGTAATCTTTACATAAACTTCTATCACATAGAATAATTTCAGATTTTTCTCTATGCAAACTTCGGAGATAAGGGAGGCGACGGTATTTTTTTTTACATTTTTCATCAAAAGTCAAAAACTATGCGTGCTAAAAAAAGAAAAAAATGTTTTCGAATGTGCAAACAGCGCTCTTTCATAATTATGATATCCCACATGCCCTCGTAGCCCCACTCCGAATTTTAAGACACCATTTCAGACACTGTTGCAAAAAAAAAAATCTGTCTTATTTGCATAATAGTTGGGCAAACGTCATCTAAAACTGTTCCAAGTTTCAAGTTGATAGCATTAGTCCAGCTGTGATAGACAGACAGACAAACAGAGTCGCACCATAAGGGTTCCTTTTTACAATTTTGGTACGGAACCCTAAAAGACATACGCTGCGAACAATACAATGAAACATGCGCAAATCTCTCTCTCTATGCGTATACGCTCACATTTACACCAAACTACAAATATACTACACCTCACTAAGTGCACATACGAGTACGAAATCGGTCTCACGTCTCTGTTGACACATTGACATGTCTTGGTTTATTACCCGACTGCGGCGAATCCCAAAATGAGTTTGTGTGTTTGACCTGTATGTATGTATGTATGTATGTATGTATGTGTGTATGTCCGTTTCTTTGTTCCCTCGTAACTCCTAAACGAATGAACGGATTTGGATAAACGTCTTTAGATTTGTGTTGGTAGCGCAAGTGTCACTGGCTACATTAAAATCAAAAACAAAGTAAAATGGCGGATTTGGGGTGCCATATTGTGGAGTTTGAATTTTTTTTTTCTTCTAATACCATCGAGTGGGATGTCAAAATGAAGGGTTTCAAAAGGTGATTACAAAAATATATACTACTTACATGGTTAAAAGTAATTCAAAGTGACAAATCGTAAAAAACACTATTTCTCTCACGACTAAAACTCCTTGCAAGAACTAAATAGTTTGCGAAATCTTTCACATTTGTAAACTAAAAATCTGGAAATAAAAAAAAGTAATTAAAAAAACTAAAAAAACCCGACTGCGGTAAAAACTGAAAAGATAAAAACAAGCCCATTTTAAATTAAATAAAAGTTGGAAAAAGGCAGCACCCATTTCATTTTTATATTTTCTACTCGTAACTCAAATGGGTCCTGCCTGCTTCCAACTTTTATTTAATTTAAAATGGGCTTGTTTTTAACTTTTCAGTTTTTTTTTATTTAGTCTGAGCAACCTTCATTCAAAAAGCAAAAACCGCCTATACCTGCAAACACTCTGTAAATTTTCTCCTACCCTCTTATTATGTAAATACATAACCGAAAACTAATCGACATCCATTTCGCGAGTGCATTACATGCAAAACCTCCAATAGAGCCGGTAATGGGTAGTTTCCTGGCAACCCACCCCTGTAGACTTGCCACCGGCTGGCACCAAAATTGTGCAAACTTATGCAATGTTACGTGCTTCGTTTGAAAAGTTTGCCAAGCCATTATATTGGTCGTCGAGAATTTTCTGTGGAAACCGTACCTGCGGGTGCCGACTCCCGGGTTGGATAGACGCTTTTGTTTTGTTTTATAGGTATTGTAAAATGGGTTTATTGGTGGATGCCTGGAGCTTCCTAGGTTTGGTTTTTAGTGCTTAAGGTTGCATATGCTAGAGGAGATTGGATATAGGTATGTATGTTATGAATCAGGATGATAATTTTTGCCAGTATTCTGAACAAAAAGTACCTAAACATAATTTGAAATAGATCTTTACTTTTTTATTTTACTTTCGGCTTAAAATCGGCTTTTTTACTACTAAATAAAGGTAGTATCTACCCGTGTTTAATTAAGAGGCGGCTCCTCATTGCTTAAACCCCCATATTGCAACTTTTATCGAAATCGTTAGAGCCGTTTTCGAGAACAATACTACAAATATATATACAAAGTAATATTGCTCATTTAATAGTACCTACCCTCGATTTGCTAAGAATTCGGTAATTGCGCAACCATTTAATTAATAGGCTATAGTCTAATTGCTCAGTGCGCAACACTATTTGGTGCTGTGCTTAGTTAAAATGATTTGTTTTTTAGCCGACTTCAAAAAAGGAGGTTCTGTATTCGACCCGTATGTATGTATGTTTGTTTGTCCGCGATTATCTCAAAAACTAATATACCAATTTTGATGATTCTTTGACTAACGTGATTTACATACCTACTTTCAGGAAGGTTTTAGTATATAATACATTATGTAATTATTCTTATGCACAAAGTTATATGCATAAATGTAGGACTGCGTCTCCGACATTTCTAAGCGAATTTTGTGATGATTCTTCTTTTCGTTCGTCTTGGGCTCATGTAATTGTCCTAATTGTATATTCAACTAAAAATGGAAAAATAAATTTACTTAAAAAAAAAGTAAAAACCGACTTCAAAACCTAAAACGAATAAAATAACTTTCATCAAAAACTTAACAGCTTCTGAAGTCGGTGTCTTCCATTCTTCAATGCAACTTAGGTTGACATCGACTTCAGAAGCTGTTAAGTTGTTGATGAAAGTCGTTCGGTCGGTCGTTGTTGAGTCATGTTCGTTTTAGGTTTTGAAGTCGGTTTTTACTTTTTTTTAAGTAAATTTATTACAATAAAAGTAGGTACCTAGGTACTGAACATTACCTCGTCTTCTGAAAACTCGGGTCCTCTTGATAAATAAAAGCGTTTCATCCATTTCAGGTCATAATGGAAGGGTCATCATCAGACTACAGCGATGAAGAAGTGGGAGTCCTGGCGCGCGGTCAGAAGCTGTGGGTGCGAGGAGTCAGGTCCCACACCACTTGCGCAGACATCGTGAGAGCTTTGCAGGACACTCCCGAAGGTAAGGACAGGTTGGGTCAGGGCAATTTTTTGGAGACGTTGTTTGAACCTTTGTATACTTGTACCATAATATGATATCGCTCATGAAATATAACATCACAGCTTTATTCCCCGAAGAGTTTTAGGCAGAGCTGTACCTACTACCACAGATTAATACACACACAAAATCTCACACACTTCGCAAAATCATTTAAATAAAAAGCGTCTCTTGCTATGACACAATAAATTGCAATTCAGGTCGCACAGAGCTTCATTACCTACAGTTATATTCACCTATAAGTTGCCTCTCGTGCTATCGTGTAACTCTTGTGTGAATCGTTAGGTTGTCTTCTTTTACGACGCGGCGCGTGAGTGAGTATTGAACTAACGTGGAGCCGGCCGGTGCGCGGCAGCCCACACTGAATTGTCCCAGTGAGATGAGCCCGCCGCGTACTTGTAGCTTCATACCTAAACTGCGGAGTGTTCCATCTGTATTAATCTGTGCTACAAGGTACACCTCTGCCTATAAGTTTTACCTTATAGGATAAGGTAACTATGTGAAATGCGAATTTTTGCAAGTTACCATAAATTATCCTACGAATAAAAAAATATTGTCTTTGCCTTTGAGGGCCTGTTTGACCACCTACGATTAAGTTCCTATTAACTTCGAATAAATTCAAAAATGGAACAGAATTTGTATGAAATTATCTGCCAAGTAACTTAATCGTAGGTGGTGAAACAGGCCCTAAGGCCTATTTCTATCAAGGCCTACCAACATTCAAACTTCAATCACAGATTTATCAGGTTGGTAAGGTAAAGTAAGTAAGTAATTAGTCACGCTTTAGTAATTGACCACTCATCAAAAATAGGTAGAAACAAAGTAGATAATGCAAGCAAGCACATGAATAAAAAGGACAAAACAATTTTTTTTGTCTTTTCCTCCTTGTTTCTACCTCTTTTTTATGAGTAGCCAGTTACTAAAGTGCGGCCAATTACTACTGCAGTTACCCTACCTAATCTCAATATTTATTGCCTAATTACGTAGTACCTCCCCTTACAATTTGTTTGAAACTTCCTCCACTCTAAAGGCGGTTGGCAGTGTGCAGCCATCTAGAAAGATGGCTTAGTAAGATGCCATCGGATATCTTTTTATATCACTACATTAAATTAAGATTTATACAATTTTGCCGTAGGTAACTAGCCGATGCCGCCGGGGTCGCGGGTAATTCGAAAGAGATACCGTGGCCCTGGCACGGGCAACTGAAGGAACACGGGTGGGTTTTAGTCAGTAAAAGTCTGACACGCCCTCCCACTTTGCCCAGAGCGGGAGAAGTCATTTGATGATTTCCCATCCACAAAAAAAAAAAGAAAAAAAAAAGGTAACTAGCCGATTACGACATTTTGGGAAGCCGGACTTTCGTCTAAAGACCACCAGGGGGCCTCAAGAGATGGCTTAGACGTGGCCTAGACAAAGTAACATTCTTTATACCTATATAATTATGCTACCAAAAAGAAGCTAATTAAATATGTCAATCCTGTTGAAAGCCGAAGGGCAATCTCACTTAAGCCCCCCCCCCCCCGCCCCTAAGCTAAGCTGGCCCTAAGCTGATGTATTCTTCAAAAAACCTCCCGTATAAACTTAGGTGAAGTGAACTACCAATTGGCAATCTCTGCATCAGATGGAATGACTGTGGCCTTAGTGCGAGTCTTTATACTTACCTGCTCGATTGCGTTTACGTTAACGTTATCTTACGTCAATTTGTATGGAATAAGTAATTGTGTTTCCCAATAGTCATCATATGGCGCTTATTCAGTTTCAGTACAAATTGAAGTTTACGTAAAAACTCGCACTAAGGCCTGAGCTCACTTTAAGCACACTTCATTTAAGGTTTCACATTAGGATTTTTACCGAATAGACCCGGCTGGTGTTTTCGCCATACATAGGAACACCTACCAGTTCTTAATGTTTGGTTATTTGTATTATAACAGGAGGCGGAGTGAGCGAGCAGGGCGAGTGGGTGCTGGCTGAGAGGTGGCGAGGAGTGGAGAGACCATTACCACCCGACGTACCGGTGCTACACGTCCTTGCAGCTTGGGGAGACGCCAAGCACGAGGTCCGTATCTATAGCTACTTAAGTAAGACCTAATAACACCAGATTATTATTGATCACCACGCTTGCTCAAGACGATTTGGCGATTTCAGACTTATATTAATTATCAGTCCTTGTTTCCTCACGATGTTTTCCTTCAACGATATCTGTGATTTCCAAGGTAAACCCAGTAAGTACGTATGAATTGAAAAAGTCACATGGTACTTCCCAGATTTGAACCTCATGCAACTACTGCGCCATCACGACATTCATCACAGCTATGTTAGGTCTTATTAACATAAGTCATCATCTGCCTATCCTTTTCTCAACTATTTCGGGGGTCGGCTTCCAGTCTAACCGGATGCAGCTCAATACCAGTATTTTACATGGAGCGACTGCCTATCCGACCTCCACAACCTAGTTACTGGGTAATACGATACCCCTTGGTGAGACTGGTTGTCAGACTTTTGGGTTTCTGACGACGCGTAACGACCGTCAGAGATACACGAATAACTGCCGAGACCAACGGCTTAACGTGCGTTCCGAGGCACGGTATGTAAAGATCCACGAACCAACCGCGGCAAGCGTAGCTTAACCTGATCGATCGATCGTTATTACTTAGCCGCGAGCCCCTCTTTTTACTTAATTATACCTACTAAAATTACAACTTATTTATGCACGAGCCAGAAGCACCTCCATCTCACCACCTTTCTTTTTCTTACAGGTACGTTTAGCCCTTCGTCGAGTTTCAAGTGGCGGAGAAGATGACTCTGGTCGAGACAGCGATGGAGGAAGTAGGGGAGGAGCACGACGGCGGAGAAGACGAGGTCTGAGGGCAGCCACTCCCCCTCCCAGAGCCAGGAGTGAGGATCCAGCGGCCAGACTCGTCTCAGTCATACACCATCAGACCAGGACCATACATCAGCAGCTTGATAAATTAAGGTATGAAACAATAATCTGATGAGGAGCATCAATTACTCGTAATTAGATATGACGACTGAAGTATTTTGAAGAAGAGAGCTATTTCTCTATTCTTGACGAAAATCCACTACATTTTAGCCAAATTTCGACCTTGTAGAATCCAAATTAGGATTCAAACCTTTAATGCAGTTAAGCGTCACTTAGATAAAATTTATTATTTTAGTTTATGCAGAAAATATCGCATAACTTTAACGAATTCCCGTTTTACATTTACAGAGAACAAGAAAAACTCATTGACCACCTAGAAGACCAGACCCACAAGAATCGTATGGAGAAACATGGCACCAACTACCTTCTGGAATCTTACCTCCGAGACCTGGGCAGATGTAGCGAAGTCAACGACAGCCAAGCAGGGAACAGTGACAGCGGAGTAGGCGTAGGAAGCGGTACCCCACCAAGACGACATACCAAACACAAATCAAGAAGAGAGAGACACCTCATGAGAGAACATTACTTCACTAAAGAACTCACAGACATATGTCAAGTTAACTCCGAAAGATTAATGCAAACACAAAACGATACAGACTCCGAAGCATCCGCCGATGAATTATCCAGGATACGAGAAGAAATCGAAATGTTGGAGAAATTAGCAATAGTAAACAAAAGACTTCACAGAGAGGAAGAACTAGTCGTAAGACTAACAGCTAAAGTCAAACGGTACATGGACGAAAACAAGGCGAATAGCTGCGAGAACGCATCTCAAGTGACGATGCTGTTGGACAAAATTGACCAGGAGTTAGTGAATACGGCAAAAGAGATGCAGGATAACGCTGTAGAGTTGGCAAAAGCTGACAGTGAGATAGAAAGTAGAATGAAACTCCTTGATGAATTGACATTAGAATTAGAGGAAGAAGAACTGCAGAATACAGTTTTAGAGAGACAGCTTAATGAAGCGTCAAGTCGTCAACCTATTATTCTGCAAGACAGCTACGTACCTGTTTTAGACCAAACAAACCTTAACCAGACGTTTAACTATGGAAGCCCTGGTTATGTCCTCGATACGTTGGTATGACATAGGTTTAAAATCGGAATTATTGTCCCAAAGATGTTATTTACAAATTACCATATTGTAAGTAGTAGTAAGTGGAGTAATGGAGAGCAACCTTAACGAAGAATTCTATGATTGTAGGTACTTACATCAAGTGTGAGATGAGAATGAGAGGCAGAAAAGAAAGACATAAACAATGTGGAAAAAACTACAAAAGAAAACACTGGCAATACTAATGCATAAGAGTATTCTGGAACAATCAATTAAATCCTAACATCGAAATTAAAAAAGTGATTTTTTCATTCAAATGAATAGCAGTGATATATGTTTTGCCAATCTTTGACTAGGGATTGTGACTAAACTATTGGATATATTTGTTTGAATCTTTGTATGCAGACTGGGAACGTCAGGTATCTACATACGAAGTTTAATTTATTATCTTAATGTCGTCTCCACCTTATATATTCTGACTTTCTAACATTTCTTTTATACGTATGAATCATAAAATGACAAAATCAATGCAATCGTAATTAATTGAGATAACATTAAGTAGACCTATTGCTAGAATTGAAATGGTAAATTATACTCCTTAGAAGCTTACTAAAAAGATAGCAAAAACTCCCTCCAATTTTATCTGCATCAAAAGATTAAGGTTATTTAGGAATTTCTAGATTATTTTAAACATTATTTACACGCATGTATCTGATATTTTATTTTAATCTTATTTAAGTAACAATGACATTACATCAGTGGTGCTAAGATTTACCTAATGTAACCAAAATTAGGACTCGTTATGTAATAAGTACTTACTTTAAATAGCCAACTTTTCCATCTGTTAATTCTTTACGTGGATATCGGAAAATATCCCACGGGAACGTACTACCGGGATTAAAAGTATCCTACATGGGATACCTACTTTTAATCCCGGTAGTATGTTAAATCCAGGTATCTGTGTGCCAAATTTTATCCAAATCCGTTCAGCTGTTTTTGCGTAATTGAGTAACAAACATCCAACCATACAAACTTCAGGATTGCAAGCAGTCTTTTGTTTTTAATAAATAATGAAACCTATATTTAATTCGAATACCAAATATATATAAAAACCACCAATCACAGTACATTTAACATTAAGCCTAGTCAAATTATCTTCCGCCAACGACAAATATGCAGAAACAATAAAATATTCATAAATATTTGACCAATATTTCCCCAAGATACAGGCAAATGCCTAGTTTGGGGGTCGCCGTCCAATTTGTTCTTGTACAACATTATTATTAAATAAATTTGAAATAAGAATCCATTAGTTAGACCAACCTGAACTACAAGCCACTTTGATGTGATTGAGCGCTTTTATAATTTCAATTTGCACATGGTGCTGGTGATTATCGTGGACGGCCTTACGTCCATAAAATGTTTGGAAATACGTACACGTTATATCGTTATCGTGGACGGAAATTTAGAAGCATCTTCATAATAATTATAAGCACACGTTAGAACGAACTACAATTAGCTCATGGCGTGGTTAGGCCAGTAGGTAAGTCCCCTGACTTACTGGCAACAACAACATAACATGACGATATTATCGTGGGCGTCACACAGGCAAGTAAAATGTATGTATAAGACGCTTTTAAATTTCCGTCCTCGATAACGTTATAACGCGCATCGACGTTTTATATTATAACTTCAACGGTAAAATTGTAGACGTCAAAGTTGACGTCTACAATTATAAAAGCGCACATTAACAGCTTAATTGAGAAAGCTGGTTAAAGGGGCAAAGCTACGCTCCAAAGTGAGTTATGGCTTGATAGAATGTAAAGCTTTGGTTTCCTAAGAAAGCGAACAAAGGTCACAAAATAACGGCTTCAAAATAAAGAAGGTTATTGACACCTTAATAAAAATGACGGAAACGCTTTCATAGAAAACCGTAGCTTAAGTAATGAGATTTTTCGCGATTTAACTTAATATACAAATATTAAATTAAATCATAGAACACGGAGATGGCCGCTGCGCCAGCGCACCGATTCCGTACTCTGTGGCTGAAAAAAATTCAAGCATTTGTTGCAATAGATTTTGCTAAGTACTTATATTTTTTCTACATTCAAAATGATCCCCAAGCGACAATTTTTCTGTGAACCATCCCAAATTAGTTGTTAAAAAATTTATAGTTATTAATTATGTTTATAAAGTGTACATAATACAAATATACAACGATTTTAGAGAAGGATATCTTTTATTTAAAAGTATTAAGTACTTGGTACTTACACTATTTACCTACCTACTAATGAAAACCGATTTTATTGAATTCCACACACTTTCTAAAACGTCACGACACGTCGAGGAGCTCATGGCTAAGTAATAACAGCCAACACGGGTTGATCCATCAGGTTAAGCTACGCTTGCCAGGGTCGGTCCGTGGATGGGTGACCATCTTTACATACCCGAGTCTCATCCGTGCCTCGGAAAGCACGTTAAGCCGTTGGTCCCGGCTGTCATTCGTGGATCTTTGACAGTCCTTACGGGTCGTCAGAAGCCCAAAAGTCTGACAACCAGCTTTACCAAGGGGTATCGTATTACCCAGTTAATGGGTTGAGGAGGTCAGATAGGCAGTCGCTCCATGTAAAATACTGGTATTCAGCTGCATCTGGTTAGACTGGAAGCCGACCCCAACATAATTGTAAAAAAGGCAGATTGACTTTCTAAAACGTCAGCCATTTGTTTTTTAACAATACCCATAGTGAAATTAGCAATTGAAAACTGCAGAACATCATGGAAAAACATACTTACATCCATTCAAGGGGGTGTTCTAGCGATACAAGTCATTATTTTCGAGTTACATAGGTAATTGAGAAAACCTCAAACGGGAATAAGAGCTTTAGGATTCTCATGACTTAAGGACACCTGGGTTCGATCCTCAGGTTTTTTCCATCTGGAATATTTCTCAGTAGCAGTCCGGAGTCTGGATTTGTGCCCGATTGATGGTAATAAACTCGCTCGCTATTACACGGATCTTAAAACATAACACCTCTGCCAAACCCTCGGAGAAAACAGGTGTAGGTAATGCTGCGCGTTTTTGGACATTCGCTGAAGTCACAATTTGTAGCTTTGTTGGATCCTGATACTCGTACCTACTACAAGTTGAGTGCCGATAACAGTAAGCCGACGTTCGCACAGACGTAAAAATACCGCGGCAATTTTTTTTCGCGCACTGGTTTTACGACGCTCTGCTTAGCGCCGAGAGTTAAAAATCCTACAATGTGTTTTTTCAACGCGCTGGGATGCACTGTTGTTGTTAGGTTGGATTCTCGAAGCTCGGCTCAACACCGAGAGTTGAAAATCCAGTGCGCGATAAAATCGCGCCGCGATATTTTTAAGTCCGTGCGAACGCCGGCTTACAGTCCCGAAAACAGTTGAAAGTAAGGACAACCACATGTCATCATTCCCCTGCCCATATCCCAATTTTTTTGGGGTCAACGCAACGTTTCTTTTATTTCCTTATCAACTCCTGTACAACTCATCACCTCGATAGTTGTGCTATGCAACTTTGCTATGGAATGGATGCGTTTGATATCCACCAATCATACTCGTAAGTAATAGGTATTCATTGGTCCACATAGCATAGCATTGGTGGACACTGATTCAACTAAGCTACGTTTTTTATTATATGGAAGGATGCGAGCTGTGGATGCGTGCTATGGATGGTCGCGAGTGGTGTAGCTTCCGTTGTCGATACGTCGCATAGCTCGAGCTGCGCATCTTCCTCGCACAGCTACCTTACGGCGGCGCATTTTCAAAGCACATCCTTCTCGCTCCGCTACACAGCTCAGTGGAAACGGATACATGGTTTCGTAGCTTAGCTCTTACACTTTCGCAGCATAGCTCATCTCTGGTGGAAAAGCACCATAATACTTACCTAATTAACCGTCCATTGTATTATAAGCATGTTTTTGTTGGTTCTATTAATGACCAAACATCACATAGCTTTGCTTATGAAGGCATCTATTGAAAATATCTGATTCCAGACTAAGGCCCCGCTGTCCACGGACGCGTATTCGTCATTATAACTTGGTGTACGCCTCCACGCTTTCCTGCCCTGACCCTTGTTCGAGCCAGCCCACGACGCTGAGCCTGTACCTAGCTTTAAATTTGTCCCCTAAAGCTTGTCCTTTGCTGCCCTCCCCCAGCGACGCTAGGGTGCCCTTAGCTTGTAGCCGCTTAGTTTATAAGTTTTGTCTTGGTGGAAGAGGCCTTAATTTTTTAAGGCAATCACAGATAGCCCGGTTAAGCAGCCGACAACCTCCTTTTCTTATTTTTTTTTTCCGTGGTGGAAATTCCTCACGGATGTCCTCCGCCCTAGGGCGGGCGGAGGGGTCTGTCAGCCTCTTACTGATTAAATACCACCCTGGCGTTCCTTTCGTACACTTGGACCGGGGATCATGGAAACTTGTGCGCCTTCCACGATCCCCGGCTAGTGCCAGCCACTTCAGGCCAGCCGACAATCACCAAGGTAGGCCTGCGAGACGCCATTTCTAAAACAACAAAAAAAATTCACCTCACTGTAGCTTATATAAAACTACGAAACTTTGGTCTAGTGGTCGCAAGCGCGACTGCTGTGCGTAGGTTCCGGACTTCGAATCCTAGGTCGAGATAAAAGCCGGTTGCAGCCCAAGAGCTAAGCTAAGTTAGTTTAACTTAGCCCGTATAGCTGGGCTGATTTTTCATAATTTGTTCATAGTTTGCGGTCTGCACACAAGTATGAAAAACTACGCCAGCTGTGTAAGCTAAGCTAAACTAACTTAGCTTAGTTTTTGATCTACAACCGGCTAAAAGTTCAATCCTTATTTGATAGGAATTGGATACCTACGCCTACAATGCCTTGTCCTGCGATTAAGTAGCCGATTTGATTGATAAAATGCAATCCAATTATCTACATAAAATACTAGTCTTGTCAGTCGAGTAAATCGACTGCCTCGTTGGTCTAGTGGTCGCAAGCGATCCTGCTGAGAAGGAGGTTCTGGGTTCGATTCTTCGGTCGAGCAGTGTTGTTGGGTTTTCCATTTCTCAGTAGCAGCCCGGAGTCTGTACTTTTGTTCGGTTGATGGCATTAGGCTCGCCCCATATTACATGGGACTTGAAACATAACTGGCGGAATGTATGTGGGTGTACTCTATAGTAGTGCGAGTGCGCGTGCGCAACGCATTTTTGAAAACTGTGAGCGTAGAGTGAGCTGTCAGTGTCATCCCACTGATGCTAGGGATTGACCAAACATAACATTTACAATTTTTTAATCTAGACTCGTGCTTAAATTCATCCAAATCGGTCCAGCCGTTTGAGCGTGACGAAGTAACAAACATACAAACACACACACATTCACAAACTTTCGCCTTTATAATATTAGTGTGATAGTGTGATTTTGTGGAGTTATAGGTAGGTAAGATGTTTACTATCAGGATAGCGAATGAAACAAAAATACATTGATAGTAAAGCAAAAGATTTATTGAATATAAATTGAAAAAATAATAATAAAATGCGACTGTATCATTTCTTGTGCCTTGGCCAGTGTTTAGGAAAACAGCTTAAGGAAATGTTGCTAAGCATAATTTTATATTTTTATTTTTTTACTAGAGGGGCTCCTGGCTAAGTTCCTAACAGAAGCACGGGTCAACGATCAAGGTGAAATTAATAATACCGCGGTCGGTCCGTGGATGAGCGACCATCCATTTCGTACCGAGTCCCCGTACCAGGTAAAATAAACACGTAAAGCCGTCGGTTCCGGCTTCGTAGAACTTAACACAGCCGTTCGGGTAGTCAGAAGCCGGAAAGTCTGACAACCAATCTTACCAAAGGAAGGAGGAAGTTGTGTGTTGTGTGTCTACCTTCACACCTTTTACTTGCCGACCCCAACATAGTTGAAAAGGAAAAGTGTTGAAAAGGGTTAGTTAAAGGGTAGTGGAAAAGGGTTGAAAAAGGAAGATCATGATTATTAATGCTATACCACGAATTGAAGTACGTTTAGCAACACGCACCAAAATTAGAACTAAACCCAAACACTGGCCAAGGCAGACCTTTAAGCAAGCAACGGGAAGGGAGACGCTGACTAACAG
Organism: Cosmia pyralina; assembly: GCA_946251885.1. Lineage (NCBI taxonomy): Eukaryota > Metazoa > Arthropoda > Insecta > Lepidoptera > Noctuidae > Cosmia > Cosmia pyralina. The sequence goes on along the minus strand of OX276342.1, from coordinate 12,626,448 downwards.
TGTCTTTAAAGACGAGACTGGTGTTGCCATGGTAACGCGGAAAACAGGTGAAAGTTCCGTCACTCATGGTTACGTCAGCATCGTCGTCACCCTGAAGACGCTCTTCGTTTACTCCGTATCCATTGCCACCTGGAAAAATAGAGAAATTCAGCTTAGAAACCTGTTTTGTAGACAAGAAAACTGGGACGAGAACCCTTATTGCGTAATACAACTCGAGATGACGAGATCTTTCATTTTAACCATACAAATAAATCGTTTAAGTATGATTGTGTAAATGGCAAAAATAACGCTATAAAATTATCTTTATGTAGATACTCTTTTTACAAGATTTTTTATCAATATAAGTACCTAATAATATGAATCAACTTTGTTAAAAGTATGCGCCGGTTATTGCCGTTATACGAAGCAAAAAAAGAAATAAACATAGGTAAGTATATATAATAATAATATTAGGTTGGGGAAAAAGTCTTTTCGCATTATAGTATGTATGAACTTAAAATAAAATCTCTTTGGCTATACTATTTGTATCTGGCTGGTTTTGGTATCATTGAAAGTTTAAATTTTAAAGAAAATAATTCCAAATTCAAATTAGGAAAATGTGTGATTTTCATTTGTTTTTCGTACTGTCAAGATGAGAGAATCTAATGAAGAAATTCGATACATTTTAAAATTTTACTACAAAAAAGGTATAAATGCAACGCATGCCGCGAAAAAAATTTGCGATGTTTATGGACCCAGTGCAGTGTCTGTGAGAGTAGCACAAATTTGGTTTAAGCGTTTTCAATCCGGAAATTTTGATGTCAAAGATGCACGTCGCTCTGGTCGCCCTATTACGGATAAATTGGATGCCATTTTTGAAAAAGTGGAGCAAGATCGGCATATCAGTAGTTACGACGTAGCTGAAGAACTGGGAATTGACCACAAAACAGATTTGGCGCATTTGAAAAAAACTGGGTACACAAAAAAGCTCGATATTTGGGTACCTCACGAGCTCACTGAAAGAAACCTAATGAACCGTGTACTCATTTGTGATTCTTTATAACGACGTAATGAAACCGAACCATTTTTGAAGAAGCTGATAACTGGTGATGAAAAGTGGATCACGTACGACAAGAACGTGCGAAAAAGGTCGTGGTCAAAGGCCGGTCAGGCTTCTCAGACTGTGGTGAAACCCGGGTTAACTCGCAACAAGGTGATGCTGTGTGTGTGGTGGGATTGGAAGAGCATTATTCATTATGAGCTGTTACCACCAGGCAGGACCATCGATTCTGAACTCTACTGCGAACAACTGATGAGATTAAAGCAAGAAGTTGAGAGAAAGCGGCCGGAATTAATCAACAGAAGGGTTGTGGTTTTTCATCATGATAACACTAGACCTCACACATCTTTAGCCATTTAGCAAAAAATAAGAGAGTTTGGCTGGGAGGTGTTAATGCATCCGCCGTATAGTCCTGACCTTGCACCTTCAGATTTCCACCTGTTTCGGTCTCTTCAGAATTCTTTAGGCAGTGTCAGGTTAACATCACGAGAGGACTGCCAAAACCACTTGTGGTATTTTGATCAGAAGTCCCAAAATTTCTATAGCAATGGGATCATGTCCCTACCTACAAGATGGCAATAAGTTATCGAACAAAATGGTACCTACATACTTTAGATAAATGTAAATAATGTATATTAAAAAATGTTTTGAATTTTCTTAAAAAATGCGAAGAAACTTTTTCCCCAACCTATTATATATTTATCTCGAGAAAAATAAAAAAAAAACAAGCATCTTGACTTAGCACACGAGGTTGTCGACATGTGGGACGTGGATTCTGCAATCATTGTACTGATAATCGTTACGGTTAATGGCCTAATAGCGGAGAGCCTTGACCATTACCTCAGAAGGCTCTCATTGCGCGGCTGGGTCAAGGGCTTGATTCAGAAAGCAGTACTCCTGAACACGGCACGCATAGTGAGGAGGTTCCTCACTCTAGAGCCCCGACCACCGGTAGCTTGGACCCTGTTCCCGATATCGGTGGGCTACTATTTTTTATATTTTTAAATGTTTTTTTTTTAATGTTTTTATAAAAATATTTAAAAATGTAAATGACATGTATATAAATGAAATAAAGGATTGTAATATATATTTAAAATAAATACTAAATATCTAGTTTATTATGCGGTATTCGATCGAACAGTAAAATTTGCCCGGATCGAGGAGATGGCGGGACGAACTCAATCTCCCATACATTCCAACAGCAAATGTAAGTTTGTACCTACGCACAATATTGAGTGATTTACCATGTTATTTTAAAACAGACTTTTTCGAACTACTTTGTGTATTTTTTTTCATAATTCTGGCTTTTAATAACTTTCGAAGATTTGGTAGGTAACATAAATTTTCCTCTATTTTCTTAAATCCTATAGTTCTATATGAGCAATCCTAAATTAATATTATAAATGCGAATAGTAAGTTTGTTTGTTACCTTTTCACCCCTAAACCACTGAACTGATCATCCTGAAATTTTGCATATAGGTTGTCAGGTGTACAGAAACGGACGTAGGTTTCATCCCGAAAAAAAGAGTAGCTCCCGAGGAAAACAACAATAACGTTGTATAGATGGTGCCACGTGTCTTTCGAATCATGATTGAATTATATTATTACAATGAATAAGGAAGGATTTTCCCGGTAGCACGTTCCAGTGGGATATTTTCCGATATTCACGCGGGCGAAGCCGCAGGCAAAAGCTAGTGTTTGTATATTTGTCATCACGTTCTCGAAAATGGATCTAACGATTTCGACGAAAGCTGCAATATTGGGGTTTACGGGGGGGGGAATTTATCTAGCTAGGTCTCATACCTTAAAAAATTCGTTTTCTCTATTTTCACCCGAGCATAGGATGTTACTGTGAGGTTGTCAAATAGATTTTTTTATAAAAAAGTCTATTTGACAACCTCACAGTAACTTTCATTTGATTTGTACACGGTACAGTTTGCAAAACCTTTTTTATTTGCCCCCCAAAAGTGACCCCCATATTCAAAATTAATTTAAGTATTTATTTTACACGTCCATGTTTGGGCCACAGAATTCATATGTGTACCAAATTTCAACTTAATTGGTCCATTAATTGGCTGTGACAGACGGACAGACAGACAGACAAATACACGAGTGATCCTATAAGGGTTCCGTTTTATCCTTTTGAGGTACGCAACCCTAAAAAACGCATTAAAATGCCGTGCCAAACGACCGGTAAGTTAAAATAAATATAACCAAGACACTCTTTACCTACTAAAATGCTGCAGCAGTATCGGCACTAATTCACCGGCGTAGTAGGAATAATCACAACAGTAGGCGGTTCTGGGGTTTCATCACTCCCAGGATCAACGTCTACCATAGTAGTGATTCTTAAATCACCCGATTTTATAATAATCACCGGCAAGTCTTCAACGTCAGGAGCATACGCCCATTTTCTGTACAACTCCTTGGCCAAAGTCGTAGGTGCATAGGGAGACCGTATAAAACCTGGATGGTCTACAGTTCGACCAGTAACAAATGGTACTTCAACTTCAGCTGTCACAACACGCCGGGTAGCCTTCTCATTAAAATCTTCACCAGCTTGCTTCGCCTTCAAAGTGGCAGTCAAAAACGTCGACCATCTTGGGATGTAATAATTTCTGAATAACTCTACCCATTGCTTACAAGCATAATCGGAAATCTCTCCATTCGGTCCCCAAAGAGTGATCTGATTTCGTGCGTTTAACTCGTATAAGTCAGCTTCGTCAGGATCAGCCCCCATTTGCCTTGCTTTTTTGAACCATTTAGTTGCACTGAAATGTTCGCTTTCATCCAATATTAGACTGATATCGTTCAGCGCATCGAGAAAACGTTTAATAGACGCGTCATAAACGAAAGTGTTCGTAGATCTGTCGTTGACAACGTTCATATAAAGCTGTTCAGCTCTGTATTGTAAAGCTTGCCTCGTCACATCCACTACGTCATATTGATAGCCTTCAGTGTCAGTACACCCGTCAACATTGAGGAACACGAGCTTTCTAAACGCCTGGAATAAATCATAGCTTTTATACCAAGCCCAAGGTTTTATTTTCAAACTAGGTCTTCGAGTAGTGACATATTTGCCTCTGACTCTATTTAGGCCGTTAAAACTATAAACACTTTTGAGCAAATACTTCCAAGCTTCTGCGGTGGCGTTGCATCCGTATCTTCGCTCGGCGTAGTCAGCGACCCATGCTTCGAGATCTTGCACTGGAGATTTGCGCCAGGCAGACTCCAACATCAAATCGTACACCACATAGTTCTGGTTGATACCTTCAGGAGTGAGGCCTATCCCGATCATGGTGCTGTTAGCTCGGGACCTCACTTCATAAACATCTTTGTTTATGGTCACCATATTACCAAACATGCCCAGTGTTCCACCGAAGTTGTGTAGCATGCACCAGATAAAAGGCTGACCAAAATACATTTGATAAATGCCGTACTGGGGCCACTGCTCTGATTGCAGGTCGAGTATAAGCATCCTGCCATTTGGTACGGAATTTATAAAACTTTTCACCCTATTGACTGGCCATGACAGTGGATTATCTACAAACATCCAATTCTGAATAAGCCATACTGCATCTTTATCAAAATCCGCAAGTGTGTAAAATATTTTTTTTGCTGTCTCCTGAACAAATTGTGTGGAAAGTAGCGTTATATGGACTTCATTGAAGGGATCAGCATTGTAAATGTGACTTATAGGCGCTTGTATAGTGATTTCATCCAGAAACATTTTCCCAATGACGGAAAATAAAGGGTCAAATGGGTCCAAGAAAAGGCCACAGCAGTACTCGTTTTCGAATTTATTCCACTGGTCCACTTTATGGAACGTAGTATTGGGGAATAGCTTCGCGAATGACACTGGAACATGACCATTGAAAGCTGGTAATACATGAACCATGCCGAGATTACGCATTCTTTTAATGATATCGTTTTGAAAGTCGGTTTGTAAATTATGCCAGGACTTCGGCAAGGGACCTCCCCAACCGTGGACGTTACCCATTCGAAGCCATGACAAAAACGCTGGTCCGGTGAAGTGTTTGTCTATTTCTTCTTCCGTCATGCCCACCTGGCGGTAAACTTGCGCCCACGCAGCTTCCTGAGCTACTGGTGCCAGTGCCAAATTTATTCCATTGAGCGCCATCCATTCTACATGTTGTCTGTAGTCATAAATGTTCCACCAGACGAAACTATACGATGCGGTACATACGTTTTGGTGGTATCGGAATCTGTCATTAGCGACCACTATTTCATCTACTTCAGGTAGCGGATCTGGTATGTTTACGTGCTTGGTCTGCCACTCAATTTGACTCTTGCAATATTTCTTGAGATAATAGTTGAAACCCCACACTGCTGCCACGCCTGTGCTGGCTTTAATGTTCAGCACCCCTTCATGTGTTTTTAAGCGGAAGGAGTCTTTATTATTTTTGAATAAAAGAGGATCTATTTCAACCAATACGTTTCGAGAATATTGTTTAATGACGTCTAATGCTGACTGTTTTTGAACTTCGGTTGGTACCGCGGTTTGTAGTTTAGTGGGGTCTAGGTATTCTAAGTTTATTGCCGACGCGAGAGTTCCTAAAAGGAGCGTTGATACGATGGACTGCCACATGACGGTGGCGAAGTCTCACTGCCGACCGGCAACAGAAGTGTAATTCACTTTTATTGTATTCGTCGTAGTTAGAATATTGAATTGGTAACATCGCAAACTATCCGGACTGAATACATAACTGACACCAATTCCCGTAGTATTATTAGTGGTCCAATAGGGAAGGTCGGGCAAAGTTAATTTGTAGATGATAGCTTGGTCCTTAATACCTGTAATAAATTTGGCATTTCGCTTTTATTTCACTATTTCGTCATTTTCGGTTATTTCAATACTTTTAATCAAGTTTTTAACATGGAAAGTGTCGGAATTTAAAACCTTAAATATTTCCTCGTAATCACTTTCTTCAAAATGTTTCGAACTTTTTTTTCTAAATCTTTATGATAATTGCTATTGCTTTAATCCACAATCTTCTAATTTTAGGGTCTCTCGGGAAACGGTGGACTCCAATTTTGGAGTATTTAGGAACACAACAACGCGTCATTTTCGCAAAAATAAAATTTGTTTTATTTTGACGTCATCTTACTTATAGTCTGAGTCTTAATTTTTATATATGATACTCGGGGAACTATTTCAATACTGTCATTTGCCATTTGCCAGACCAATCGTAGCGGTCAAACATCCCTCAGACACAAACAGTCTAATCATTGCCACCCTCGCACTCATACTAACAGCGGCCTATTTTATTGCGTCTGGTGATGTTTGGCAGCTACGATTGGTCTGGCCGCTTACAAATATATTGAAATAGTTCCCCGAGTATCATTAGTTATTTAAAATTAAGACTATAAGTAAGATGAAGTCATTTTTTTTGCGAGCTTTAAAGAGTCTGCCAGAAAAAACCGCCCACGGCAAGTGTCTGGCAGTATTGATTTATTAATTATTAACAATATTCTGTACAACATGCATCAAAATCAGCAGTCAGAATTTAATAAAAGTGAGCAATATTTTTACGTGGGTACCTTTAATACCTGATACCTAAACATTAGCCCAAGCTAGCAGGTATGCGTACGTTCAAAATACATACTAACTTACTCTCAGAAAGTAAGTAAGGTCTGGCGACTATAACAAATTGTAAATCAACCCAAACAGTAATATAACCAGACACTCTTGAAACATACATTTTATTTTTGTTTGACTGCTACATCTTGTGTTTAAATTGACCCTCGTCTCAAGTCACTCGATAACATCGGTCAAGTACATACTTTGGTCTTATCGCTTTCTTATTTACAAGCTTATGTGCCGGATACTTGTCTATGTATTGCTTTGTTTAAATATTTATTACGTATGGTGGTCAAGAATGTTATTATAGTCAGGTCCTAGACTAGACTAACGTAAGTACTGAAAGTAAATTGTTCCGAATTCAAAAAAACAAATTTTAGGCATTTTGAAAGATTAATTTTAACGACGGTTATTATCAATTTGTTATAATTAAAATTTTATATTTCTGAACCAGTTATGTTAAACACAACAAACAAAAACAACAAACTAGTTGTTGTTGTTTGTTAATTAAAAATCATTAAGTACTTTATTAGATTATTTGTGTAAGTATAATTTTATTTATAAACCTGAGGTAATTTTGGCTCAATGTAGTCTTATTCTGAATGTGAATGATTTTTGTTTCCAATTTTTCTGATCGATTCATTCAATCGATATGTTCGATTGAATGAATCGATCAGAAAAATTGGATCTAGCAGCAATTTTTAACCGACTTCAAAAAGGAGGAGGTTCTCAATTCGTCGGAACCTTTTTTTTTTTTTTTATGTATGTTCCCCGATTACTCGAAGATGGCTAGACCGATTTGGTTTTTTTTTTGTTTTATTCGAGAGGGTATACATCACAGTTGGTCCCATATAAATTTGAATAACTTTGCTATGGTAGTTTTTGAGTTAGCTTCAATAATACGTATTTTTCCCCACTTTTATATGGATGATGTTCTAGTTTGTTTTGCAGGTAGTGGTATTAGAATTTGTGTGGGGTAGGTAGCACAACTAAAAAGTGAAAAGTAAAACCTTTTTTACAAAAAAAAAATACAACCGACTTCCAAAAACAACACTACAAAGTGAAAAATAACTAATTTCGGAAGTCGGTGTCTAGTTAAATGTATTTTCGTTTTTTGCCACCGACTTCCGAAATTAAAGTTATTTTTCACTTTGTAGTGTTGTTTTTGGAAGTCGGTTGTATTTTTTTTGTAAAAAAAGGTTTAAAATTACGAATATTTTCCAACAAAAATACTTTTTTTTATCTGAGCAAACACACGATTAAAACTAACATTGATAACATGTATAGTATGAGATCATAGTTCAGAGTTCACATCAGTTAACGAAGTGAATGCGCCTGCCTCCTACTCCGATTAGTTCGTCTTTGATACCAGTGACAAGATTAGGGGAAGTACCGCTTAAGGATAGAAACAAACTATAAGATACGATCTAAAGTCACGACTGACAGTATTCACTGATGCTATACCTATCAGCAGAAGGCCAATTCACGTATTTAGAAAACAGGCTGTTGCCCGCGGCTTTATCCGCGTGGATGTCAATACTTCGCTATTTGAATCGGATTTTGTTCATAATTTCATGGGTTTTAATTTTTTTGCATCAAAAGTAACCTAAGTTACACCTTGTAACATCAGCTATCTGCCAGTGAAAGTCTCGTCAAAATTGGTCCAGCCGTTTCGGAGATTATCCGGAGCAAACGGACAAAAAAAAAATCGTTTTTTAAAAATAGTTTTTTTTTTTTGTTATAATAAGTTTCGTGGGTAAGTATATACTTTCATATGCATTTACTAAAAAGCTGTTGTTTTGACATTACAACCAGACACGTCAATTTCATTTATTTGTATAGATATTTCAAAGTCTAATCGCTGTCTCATCTCAGCGACAATCAATGTTAAAAACCAATTTAATAAAGGTATTTTTGACAGATTGTCACTGAGATTAGAATGTACTTAAGAATCCAGGAATTGCCCCTCTAATCAATAACTTTAGGTCGTCCTTGCAAAGTAATACTACTTGCAATAAATCGCCGATATGTGCTTGATCATTCAGCGGTTTGACAAGAATCTGGCTTGCCGGAATTTTCTGTCAGTGCACACTGCATAAAGCTGACTATACATGGAGAGGCCGAACAGAAGAATCTGATTTATTTTGGCCTTGCGTATGACCGGATGTGTTAAAATAAACAACAAGAACAACAATTACAATTAACATTTAACAATTTGCTTCAAGCAGTCGTCGCGCCGGTGGCGTGGAGGCCTCCACGGTAAGAAAAATAATAATTAAAAAAAATTGGTTTATTTGTTACAAAAACAAATGCATACAAAAAGAAAGGTTAACTCGAATAATAAAGAGAACTTTAAAAAAAAACCGGTCAAGTGCATGTCGGACCACGCACAATGAAGGGTTCCGTAGTTGGGATGAATTTATCCCAAAAACAAAATGGACAATAGCAGGCCAGGCGCACTTCGAATTTTAACTATGAAACTACAAGTACGCAGCGGGCTCGACTTGTCGAGCTTCAGTGTGGGCTGCCGCGCACCGGCCGGCTCGCGCGTTAGTTCGATACTCACACATGCGCCGCGTCATAAAAGAGCACAACTCTAACGAGTCGGAAGATATAAGAGTTACGCGCTAGAAAGAGAGGCAACTTCTAGGTGAATATAACTGTAGATAATTAACGCTGTGCGACCTGAATTAGATGAAATTTTACGGAGTGTATCTGTTGTATTTGTACTATTATGTATTCTGTCACGTAACATAAATTCGAACGATTTTAAAATTGAGATTTCGACAATGACATTCGTTTAACAGAATATTTATTTAGTTTTATTTTAAGAATTCATTCATATCTATGGGTGATATTAATTTTGATAGACACATACATTTTAACCAATGTATTTTCTATTAAAAAATCGTTCGAAATTACGTTACGTTTACTTTGAGCATTGATTATTACGCTTTCTCAAGGCAGATTGGCGATCTCAAAATTATATTCAACCTATTGACCGCCCCAGTCTGTTAATTAAATTATTTATTATTATTATTTATTTATTTATTTTATAAATTAAAAGTTCCTTAACTAGGTGTAATAGCAAAGCACACAATCTTAGCGTGCCATGGCCTGAGATTGATCAACGCGCTATTAACAGCTGTTTAACAGCACTACACCAACTCGACTACAACTCAACTAGTTAAGTTATAATCGAGTCGATGCAATGTTCTTTAAGCTTACGCTTTATATTTTTAATATTCATTGAGTCAAAAAAAAATAATAATAATAATTAAAAAAATAATAATAAAATAATTTATTAATCCTAATACGACATGTTTTCGTGCCCGTGCCGCCTCAGTCGTATTTATACGACTGAGAACCTATGTTCGTTTTTTATTTTTTATGTCATTGCACGACCCTGTTTGTCGTAGTATTTATTTGTCGATTTATGAGCTGGGCGCTGCTGGGGGCACAACAATTGATATAAAACCAAGCGGTCAATTGGTTAATTTAATTCCGGGTTTCCTCACAATTAGGGTCAATCCTAATGTATGAAAGTAGATAAAGTAGTGTATGAAACTGCACATAACTAGGTATTAAAACACCAGTTTCATACTATTTAAACTCTACATCGAAGCGTGGTTTAGCTCGTTGTGCAAGTGAAATGGCGTTATGGCTGTCTAGTTTGACGCGCGAGATAGAAGACTCTCACGCGCACCGGAATTATGTCGTAAAAGTGCAAATAAAATCGTATAAAATCAGAATTTTACTTTTTAATAATAAATAATCCACCAGTGGATGCAGTTTGGGATTTGAAATTTTATGGTACTTATATTTTTAATTATAATCATATTTGTTAATGAAGGGATAAACTGCTTTTAAAGATTATTAAGAGGTATGTTTGAAGATTTTTTTGTTGCATTAAAGTATGTTTAATTATGTTTTGAGTTCCATGACTGTATGCAAAAACGACTAGAAAATAACATATTTTTTTATTTGTCAAAATTATTTACGGTATATGAGATACACTGCTTTAAAAAACCACCTTTTAGACTGTTTTCAAGAAATCTCCGCCTTAACGTGTTTTAATACCTCTCATTATGCAACAGTTTCATAAACTACTATTCCATATTCAAATTAAATGAAATCTGTCTTGACTTACGGCGACCTGTGGGTCGTCCCCCGGTCCCGCATCCCTGTCGCGGTCGGAGGGCGCGCCCGCGTCTCCTGTGGCACTAGCACTGCCACCCCTCCTCTCCTCACCCTCCACGAGAGTTAGGTACCGCACCAGTTCCTCCTCATCAGCGATGCGCATAGGAGTCTTCGGACCCACAATCGCTATGGAGACGTTCTGTAACAAAAAAAAAAGAAATATAAGTTGTGGTCAAAGGTGTGATCTATCCAGCACTTTACAGTACATTTTTAACCAACTTCAAAAAAGGGAGGAGCTTATGCATTCGGCGAGTTTTTTTTATGTATGTATAGTCAGGAACAAAAGTTTTTTAATCTTAATTATTAAGCGAAATATTTAATTAAAATCGGAACAGAAGTACTTAAAATTTTAAGAACATTAATTCTATAGAATTAAACGAAAAAAGAAGCAGTTTATCGAATCATTTTGTGTTAATTTAGTAGATGATGTCAAAAAGTAGCAGTGTTAACCGACTTCTGTTGCTGACCGTACACCAATATTTCGGTGATTGATTGTACTTCATTACTTTTTTGGTAGAAGCCCGTACGTCGTCGGTCCCATAAATTTGGACGCGAAAACAGTTTTTCACTCAGTGTACTGTCAGAAATATTGAACTTACCACCAGTACATCGAGTGAAAAACTGTTTTCAAAATCTCACATTCTTGTGAATGTGAGATTTTTTGGAATTTGGTGTGTTTTCTCAGGTTGCGCTTTCGATTGCCAGACTCTAACTCCCTTTGTTATGTAAAATAAGAAGAATTTAACCTGTTTTAAAGGTAATTTTCCACCAAACGGAAAAATCTTCATGGATGCTTGAGCACTTTAAATTTCACTGAATAAGTAACTATATCAATATTGACTTTAAGTTTAAAATTCGATGCGAGGATTTCCCGTTTGTTGGAGTCTGACCTTTAAGGGTTTGTTTACACTTTCATCAGATAATGTTGGAACAGACTTTATTAATATCTGGTAGAACCATCCCGGAGTTAAAGTTACTTGCTATAACCATAACTATAATAACAATGTTAAACCATACCTTAGTGTTAAGATCCACTTCATTTGGCAGGGTATCCCTAAGGGCACGTAGACCATGGGCCACCAGGTCTTGAAGATCACAGTCCATGAATGTAGTCAGATGCTTTTCAAGGTAAGTACGGGCTGACTGGGAACGAGCACCGATGGCCATGGCACGGCAGTCAAAGAAGTTGGCTGAGGGGCACGTCTGGTAGATATGGGGGCCTTGGTCCTAGAAAGAGGAAAATAGAAGCATTGAATAGTAACTAAAACATTTTCTATTTTCATTGTCAAAACTGTATCTACACCATTCCAATTCCAATTTTATAGTAGTGGCTCCATCGTTTTATCGATGATTCTGCCAATGTCAAGGTTGAAGGAAACAAAGAGTATACGTTGAGGTTGATCGGTTATACAGTCTGTACAATTTAATTAATACTGGATCTGTTTGAATAGTCTGTAAGGACAACATAATAATATTTGTTAATATAAATGATTAATAAGCAGACAACACAAATTAAGTTTATTATAGGACTAACTAACGAAATAACCACCAGTAAGAATTGCTATGTTATAGCTTGATGTTATTTAATTAAATAAATATTTGGTTGTTAATTAACAGGGAATTAACGAGTGTTAAGAGAAATGGGATATTAATAGGTCTGGGGAAACTAGAGGGGAGTATATCATACAGAGATTACGACAAGAGAAAAATATGTGCTCAAGAGTACACTCTTCTATACCACACTCGCAAAGGGAATTATTCCGAATGTGCAGTTTAGCCAAAAACACTGGAGAGCAAACATGTCTTAATTTGAAACGTATAATGATAGATGTGATTAATTTATACAATTTCTTATTTTTGACGAACCAGGGTTTAGCTGGGATGTTGCGTTGAATACTGCCATAATATTTGCCCTTAATTACCCTAGATCTTTGCCACAGATCATCCCAAGACTTCTTGAGACGTGGTTTAGCCAGGCTATCTACACCATTAATAATTTGAGAATGCATACTTGACACCTGTCAGTTATAATACAGTCCTTTCAGTTACTTTACATTTGATGGCAACGTTATAGCAATGACAATAAAGATAACGGTGATGCAAAATTAGAGGTAAGTGTTTTACAAATTTAAATTTTACTGGTTCCTAAATGTGTCCAACTGACAGTTGTCAGGAGCACAATCTATCAGTGGCTGGAATATAATTACTTATATGACAAAAAAAAAATCCATGGAGTTTGTTGTTACTACTGGGCCTATTCTCTAAGTTCGTCAACGTAGATACGGTACCCGTCCAAAAGTAGTTAGATACTTCAAAATCAACCCTACTCCCGATTAATCAACTTTTTCGGACAGACAAAACACATTGGGAGTATCCTTACTCCCCAATGTGTTTTGCCTGTCCGAAAAAGTTGATTGACCCACCTGTCAAAACGTGATGTCATCCATTCTTAGTTCAGGGCCAGAACTGATCTTATGTCCGTAGGTGATACGGAGTAGGAAACGCCCATAACTTCACCCGAAACTATGGTTTTCGTGCTTAAAGAGTAGACCCCAGCAATGAGGCACATAATACTGTTAAGTATATCTAAGTTCTTATCCGTTTTGTTTAGTATACTGTGTAATACGTAAGCAAAAAAATTTTATACTAACATCATAACCAGCAACCAGCAGACCAACTCCAAGCGGCCTCTTGTCATATCTCTGCGTACAGATCTGCATCTTGTTGCCAACCAGACCAATCAGTCTGCCAACGGGCATTGGTGCGTCGTGAGCGTACTGGTAATTCAGACATTCAGTGCGCATGAAGCGGCTGTAAATATGATACAAACAAACATTACAATATTAATGGTTTAAGCAAGTTACAAATTGTTTATTTATATATTTAAATAAACAAACTCTGTATCAGGTTTTTGAGAATGAAAATACTATTCTAACATGCCATCAGGCCCACAATGACAGAGGACAGATATGCGTGGAAAAGGGAAAGGGAGGCCTTTGCCCAGCATTGGAAAATTATGGGCTAAATAGATATTAGGGACTTGAAATATGACAAAATTCATGAAAATAAAGACTACTGAAGAATGTAAAAAAAACTTCATAATATTGACAAATAACTAGAATGATCCATATTGCAATTTTCCAATGATTAAGTAAGCAGAACTACTAAACTAAGTCAGTATATTTATAGTCTCATAATTACCTCAACATTCTAGCATCAGCAGTCAACCCAGATATAGAAATGCCAATATGCTCATCAATTGGAATAACCTTCTTCTGGTAAGCAGACAATTCACTCACGGCCCTCTTCAGGGCAATGAGAACGGCAAACTGTTTGTTCTTCAAGCCTACAGTAGCTGAGCCAAGCTTCACGGCTTCCATGGCATATTCCACCTGATGGAGACGACCCTGGGGACTCCATACTGTGACGTCACTGTCATACTGGTTTCTGAACTGTAAAAAGTTTTTTATATTGAGTATTGCTGGCTGTTTAATGATTCCTGTGCTTGAATTATATCAATGAATGACCAATGTCAAGAAAGAACTTTTTAAAACTGTATGTTTTGAAAACGATTTTCTAAATTAGGCAACAATAGGACAAGTTCTAAGAACTACTTTTTTAAGAATTTAGGTTATTATTTTACAACAAATTAAAGCTATTGATTGTTAAAACAGTATTTATTTCGCGTCTTCGTCAACAAATAGACTTCCAAAGAACTTTAGAAGATGCATTTCTTATGAAATTAGACAGAAACATCGTAATAATGCCAATAAAACGCTTTTTGTAGCGGCAATGACGGAGCATAATCGACATCTTTTAGGTCTAAATCAATTAATTTTAACTTAGTTCTCGCTACTGCAGGCATTAGTAATACATTAGAAACTGCTTACCATGTTGAAATTAACTTTTCAATGTAAATTTCACAAAATAATTAAGTTTTATTTGCAGCAAACGAAGCCGACGATGACTATGAAATTGGAAATGTCAACGTCAAACTCTCTTTTTTCTTTGTCAGCCTGCTTGTTTTTGATACTCCGAGTGCCTGACTCTGAGGCTTTTGTCCATTTTTCCTGTCTATGACTTATTTTCATTGGAAAAGTAGAAAATAGTTCCAGCAAAAGTACGAATGGGCAAAAAAATAAATTGAAAGCAAATGAGTAAATAAAAGTGAGTAGCAATTTGAAAAGGTTCAGACATGCACGCTGCTTGTTTGTGTTCATTATGCCAGCCAGCTCCCAGTTAGCGTTGTTAGGCAGCAGGTGTCGCTACTTAGTTCCGAACCTAGCGTTCGTAGACAGCGACATAGATGGCGGTATACTACTGCTCACTGGGTAATTTGGTGTTTGTGGGGTTTTGTTTTGAAATCTGCGTTCTTTAATTTCTGCCTACCTTTATGCGAAATTAGGCGCATTACTTGATGCCTGTAGGACTGCCCCGTACTGTTTATGATTTAATGAATACAGTGGACACTAAATCGGCAAAAGAGTGCGGCCTAAGTATCTAACAGCTCAAGGGTACAATTCTGTTTTGAGAAGATAAGCTTCTTATCTTGGTAAAGTTTTAATCACTAGAAAATACTTGGACAACTGGACAGTCTTTGGTTTCATTCGAGTTCGAATAGGTTGGTAGGTACAGAGGCCAGCACATTAAGCTATCCCAATCTGTAAAATTTTCCCAATTGAATTATGAACCTTGTTCTTTTGTAGTAAAGTTGAAAATCTATCAAAGAAATTTGACAGATTGTGGTGGCTTGATGTACTGGCCTCTGTACCAAAAAACTCTAGAGAACAATAGACTGTACCTAAGTAGGTACTTTTTATTTTGTCCATGCCTACTTAGCTCCAAACCTAAAAGGGCCGCAAACACTGGACGCTCAACCGTTGGAAGCGTCAACGAACTTTGAACAGGTGACGCTAAAAAACATCAAGCCGTAGTGGTCAGTTGCGTTGGGAAACCCGTAGTCGATTTATATGTTTTAGGTTATTCCTTATAATCCAATATATTTCCTATAATCCTACATGTAAGGCAGATTTTATTTTAAGAGCCATAAAAACAGTTGAAAAAGAAACCAAGACGTCATAATAAAAAAAAATAAAATAAAAAAAAATGAAAAAAAAAAGTGATGGACTCACTCTCGAGTAAGTATAGTATAGTATAGTAGTGTAGTGAAGTATAGTATTTATTGTAGTGTTTTTATAGAGTATGTTTGTAGTAGTATGTATTGTAGCATAGTAGTTATAGCAAATAAAATATGATAATAAGTATTGAAAAAAAAAAAAAAAAAAAAACAATATGTATGAACAAAAGGCACGGACGATAAGTCTGTGGTTACTTGTAAGGCAGGAGTGTGGTTTTAGCCGGTAAGAGTCCGGCACTGCCCAGACTGGTTCGTCTGTGAGGCAGTTTGGGCGTCCATGAGGATTTCCCACTCCTGCCAAAAAAAAAAAAAACTAAAAGGGCCACTTTTAGGTTTGGAGCTAACAGCCTACGAGACGAGATGCCATTTGATTCAACTCCGCCTTTACGAGCCAATCCGCCGTAAATCATCATCAGCCTGCTGACGAAACTGCTGGTGCTGGACGTCCTACTAAATATACTAGACTAATACCCATAGAAATATATAATACTTAAGCTAATACCTATACATGTCTCTCTATTAACAAGCATTCTAGCTGCTGCAACCACCATACGAAGCTGCATACCTTACAGGCGTCGTACCATGCTTGGCAAATCCTGGTCTATACCATTTATAGGCAGTTTTGAATTCGGTCAGTCAGAAATATGACACTAGTTGCCCATCCAACCAAACCGTAGTAGGAGGTAACTATGGAGAATGGATGTAGTTGCAAATGATAGATGTCGTAATAAAAAAAAACCGGTCAAGAGCGAGTCGGACTCGCGCACCGAGGGTTCCGTTCCGATTTCTGGAAAGTGTGCTATTTAGAGACATCGTTTTATTTTTCTTGTTATCTTTAAATAAACTTCTACCACATACAACAATTTCAGGTTTTTCTCTATGCAGACTTCGAAGATAAGCCCCCTCCCCTTAACGGTTTTTTTTTTACATTTTTCATCAAAAGTCGAAAATTATGTGGCCTAAAAAAAAGAAAAAAAATTGTTTGAGAATGTGCAAACAGCGCTCTTTCATATGATACCTACTACTGGGCTGGGGCTACTAGGGCAAGTATGCCCTAGTAGCCCCACTTCGAATTTTTAAGACCCCCTTTCAGTCCGTTGCAAAAAAAAAAAATCCTTCTTATTTGCAAAATAGATGGGCAAACGTCATCTAGAACTGTTCGTAATTTCAAGTTGAAAGCATTAGTAGTTCTTGAGATATCCAGCTGTGACAGATGGACAGACAGACAGACCCCTACCCTAAAAATATCTACCTACTGAAGTATAGGTATCCGAGTAGATACATCAGTTAGGATGAGCTTGACAAGTCTTGCTTTTCATTTGATTCATTGTAGTGAGAAGTCGGTTTTTGTCACCGTCACCATTGTATGGCAGATCCTGAATAATGAACAGTAAGCTGGCACGATATGATACACGAAACGAATACAAAATAACGCTCTTTTATAACTTTTAAAGATGATAAATAGCCAGAATAGTTAGGAGGTAAAGTTAAAGCCACACCATAGAAATATTTATGGGCCACACCTATGGCCAATTGGCCACACCTATGGCCAATTGGCCACACCTATGGCCTTGGCCACAACAATCTCTGGAGATTGGTGTTGCTCTGGAGCAACATGTACAAAACTCGATAACGGCTTTCCCTGGCTCCAGTCGATTAAATCTTCTGCGGAGTAAAGTACCTACAGCTACGGCCACCATTCCAGACCTAGATATCAATAAAACGGAGAAGGAGACCAGAATGTCGCAAGAAGTCTTTTCGTAGAGAGGTTACTCAGCAGTGGGAATATCATGGAAATGGAATAGATATCTGTTCCGTGGGGAATATTGTAGGTACTAAACTAATGACATGTCCATTAACTTTTCTGACGAGTCCATTCATCCATGTCGTCGTTCCACTGTCTGACCTCAACAGTTGTAATAATAGTGTTTGTTTTTCCACTCAGTAAAGAAAGTAAGGCCTGACTTAGTATTGTGTTGCATTCCATTAGTAGATAGTCCCTACTTTTAAACTTTAAAGTCACTTGTAATGTACCACCTACTTACTACCTATGTACCTATGCCTAATTTTAGCCGACCTTTATTGCGCTATGAAATAATTTATTAAAAAAAATCATGATAGTAGGTAAGTATTGTTACGAGATAAATAAATATATGTCAATTTACACCAACAACACAGTATATTAAATCACAATATTTAAGCAGAATCACTTGTAGCTCACTGATAGTTCACTGTTGTTCACTGTCTGTTTCGCATTCCTAGCTGAACTGCCTTCACCGCTGGCAGCCGTCTTATCTATACGACGAGTGTAAGCTTCTCAAAAGTTCGAGGACATAATTCGAGAACATTCTAGTACTTACAAGAATGATCTAGAACGACACTTAACCATCTAGAAAATTCTGGAAGGGATTAGAATGTTCTAGAAAAATTTGTCACGAATCGACGTATCGTATAGTTCTGCTACTCGATAACAGATGGCGATAGCGTCTAACGTAAAAGTATTTCAGGCAAGCATTGCTAGTGTATCTACGCAGTTAGGAGTTACAGGAGATGAATAACACTTGACTTCAGCTTGATGACTGATTTATTACATACAATAATTAACTTAATTACATACCAATTTTGTGGTCAATATACATTGATACCTATTTACATGTGTGTTGTGTGTATTGAGCCCACACAACAAATAAAAGAGGTTTTACGAGTATCTGTTCTGTGATCGAGCCGATGAGGGGCTCGTGGCTAAGTAAAAAAAGCAATAGCAAAATTCACAAAAAACTAAATGTTTCTTTAGTGATATTTGCCAAAGTTTTTGGCATTTTTGAACTTTGAATTATTAACAAGGATCTGCTACGGCGTCAGCTATGATGTTAACTTAAATTTCAGTACAGTCGCGCCGTAAATCATTTTTAAATTGGCTCCAAATGATTTAATCTGGGATTTTTCATAAAAAAGCTAAAAATCGAATTAACTCAAAAACTACTGAATTTCGGTAGAACATTTGGTGGCCTAATTTGCTGCATTTTAACCCTACTATGACGTCCTGCAAGGAATACGTCGAGTTACCAGTAACCCTGTATAAAATTCAAATATGAATTATTTTAGTGTAAGTATAGGTATGCTGTAACTGTGTAATTTTATGTGTACATTCAGATACAATTAATTTGTTTATGAATACATTACTATGACTAGTGACTTGATGGTTTGGTCATGTTGAGAGGGCGAATGAAAGGCGACTAACAGAAGGTATACCTATTTACAACGTCGATGCGAATGGAAACACCGGGAGGAGACGCTCTAGAAGGACATTATAGTGACCGTTAGTGGTGATGTTCTCAGGTGCGTAGTACTCACAACCGGCGTGCGTATGACCAGATGTATGACCGTAAACGAAACAAAAGGAGTATGTAAGGAACGTCGCAGGTGGCGTTCTTTTGTTTCTGTCTACCCCCATGGGAAGAAGGCGTGAGTTTATGTATGTATGAATGTGTGTTCCCCTGGTAGGGGCTCCAAATCGTTTTCACCCGCATTGCGTTTCCTTTCACGGAATCACGGAGCCCATCTCACTGATATGTTTTTTGTGAGATACCACTTAGCTTTGAAAGTTGATTGATTGATATCTTATAGCTTAGTTTATGCGTTAAGTGTTTCCATTGTTTATGTTCAGTAACAGTTTTTCTCCAATTTACGACGTACGATGCGGGTAGGTAGTCAACAAAAAGAGATTATTACTACAACTACATCCCGCCACCTACACAAACACACACTTACACACAAACGAACCCACATACATACACACACTCACAAACATATTCTACACCCAGTGCGCTCCCTTACTGATAGGTATATGAATTATAAAATGTTAATTAGCCTTAAATTAATCTTTTTGCTTATTTTTGCTTTTTGCTTATTCCTCACATCTGTAGAATGATTGTAAACTGCAGGAGCGGAACCACCTATTACAAGCAAATCTTTGCTTAAAAGATGACTCCAAACCTAACATAGTTATATCCTTAAGTGAAGAAATAAACATTTTTATTTATTATTATTATTTTACAACTATTATTTTTTTGGCTTGTTTCACTAACCATAGTAAGTAACTTACCTATCTGGCAGATAATTTAATTGAATATTTCATATAAATTCGTTTCCATTTTTCAACAAACACTATTTAGGTATCTAGGAGAAGATAGAGCTTATCCGGTAATTAGGTATGTGAAGTTCTAACCCACCTTTAAAATTATTCTTGGTACAAAAATAATTGTATTGTTTGTTGTATTGTTGTGTGTTGTTGTTGTTGTTGTTTGTGGTTGGTATTAAAAACTAAGCAAGCAAAAATAACGAATAGGTATTATCCGGGTACAGTCAGCGTCAATAATATCGGGACGAACAGACTGTTCAAAATGGTCTAAACAACAATGAAAATAAAATATTAACTCCATGACACATGAAATGTTTCAGAATGAAGACAGCAAGTACACGACAACTGTCATTCTGACAAGAACCTTATACAATTGAAATAAAGTTTAATTTTCTTAGTTGTTGAGAGAGAGAGAGGAGCTCGTGGCTAAATAATAACAGCCGCACAGGTTGATCCATCAGGTTAAGCTACGCTTGCCGGGGTTGGTCCGTGAATAGGTGACCATATTTACATACCGAGACCCCTCAGTGCCTCGGATAGCACATTAAGCCGTTGGTCCCAGCTGTCATTCGTGGATCTTTGACAGTCGTTACAGGTCGTCAGAAGCCCGAAAGTCTGACAACCAGTCTTACCAAGGGGTATCGTATTACCCTGTTACTGGGTTGTGGAGATCAGATAGGCAGTCGCTCCATATAAAATACTGGTATTCAGCTGCATCTGGTTAGACTGGAAGCCGACCCCAACATAGTTGGGAAAAGGCTAGGCAGATTGATTGAGTTGTTGAGATCAGTGTGTTCGTCCCGATATTTTTGACGCTGACTGCACTACCTACTTGTAATAGTTTCTCTAAGATACGAGTAAAATTTCAGTACTTACCTAATCAATTAATTGTATTATCTCTAAAACTCAAACGTAGGCGTCAACTATCTACATCGTTTGGGTTTAACCGCCTTTAACTACAGTCTTCGGTTAGTTATATCTTGTAAACGGACACAGTGTCGGTTACCGACCGACAGGCGCCGTGAACCCGACACTAACGGTAACTTATGACGATTATGTCTCTTCGATTGTAATTTAGAACTCTGTTGTAATTGGATGCTGGATGTTAGGCTATTTGCAAACGGGACAACTTACTGTCTATGGTCTGTTTCAAAAAAAGTATACCTACTTATCCGATGAAAATGTACATAAATGGTAGGTACACACAGCAGTAAGTCAAGTTACTACAAACTGCCAAAATTTCTCATTCTATTTTGAACTTAAACTTTAACATTTTAAGGTTTAAAATAATTTGGAGAAATTTGACAGTTTGGTATAACCTGATGTGCATAACGATGTCTGTACATCATCTGCCTAGCCTTTTCCCAACTATGTTGGAGTCAGCTTCCAGTCTAACCGGATGCAGCTGAATGTTGAATAACAGTATTTTACATGGAACGACAGCCTGACGTCCACAACTCCAAAGATCCACGAATGACAGCCGGGACCAACAGCTTAACGTGCTTTCTGAGGTACGGAGGAGTCTCGGTATATAAAGATGGTCACTCATCCACGGACCAACCGCACAGATTACGTGTGACTCTGGATTTTTAGAGTTCAGTACCTCAAAAGGAAAAAAACGGAACCCTTATAGGATCACTTCGTTGTCCGTCTGTCTGTCTGTCAGTCTGTCAAGACCCTTTTTCTCAGGAACGCGTGGACGTATCAAGTTGAAATTAATATCAAATACGTGAGTCTATGGTCTCTTACCGTCTTATTACAAAACAAGGTTCATCTTCAAACCCAGATTTAAACCATGGACCCTTTTTTGAATTTCGAGCTTTATTCTAACACATTAAGATGTCAGTTTTACAAAACTGACAACTTAGTACCGGACTAAGTTGTCAGTTTTGTATAAAGAACTGTATTTCTATAACAGCTAGGTTCATCTTACAAAAACTGGCTCGATGGTTTAAACCATGACGAAGAAAAACCTCGTTTTGTAATAAGACCGTTAGAGTCCTAAAAAACTGAAGCTTTAAGTCAACGAAATAAAAACATACGGCCATAACTACTCGCAAGTAAATCAAAACCTAAGTAAGGTACTTCCGTTGACCTAGAATAATGAAATTTGACAAGAAGCAAAGTCTCCCAGCACAAGTAAAGGAAAAAGTCCAAAAATGGTTAATTTGTAGTTTTATGACATATTTTTTTTTTTTATTTTTGGGATCCATTTTTAAGTTTGTTTTTGGGATAAATTCTTTTCAACTACGGAACCCTTCATTGTGCATGATGCGACACGCACTTGGCCGATTTTTAATTTGCCTGTGTGATGTCTTATTTATTCCGTTTTAGATGGCATTTTTGTCGTAGTGGGTAAACTAAAACCCACTAGGTACGACAAAAACGCCATCTAAAAAGGTATAAACAAGACATCACACAGGCAAATTAAAAATCCTACAGTAAAATTTGGGGTTTACCTATGTATATAATTATCATAGATAGCCATTAATCAAAAAAATAATCAGCTGTTGGAACAGCTGATTATTTTTTTGATTAATTTTGATTGTATGGAACAATATCACGAGCTATGCGAAAATAAAATGTAGGGAACAGTTGATTTTTTTAGCGATGTAAGGTTTGGTCCCATAGTAAAAATTGTTCATAATGATAAGTACTTACAATGACCCCTCAAGTAATTTCATGTATGAATAGATAGACCGTATATGTATATATATAACGAAGTTACAAGAAAACCTATCACAGCTAAGCATTTACAAGTTAACGAGTAATAGTCGCCCAACTTACATTTGCAGTTGGAATGTATGAGAGAACATTTTTTTCAACTACAATGTTAACTTTGTTGTTATCTTTCAATTCAGATACTAAGGGCGAAAATGCACATGTCTATAGCTGGTATAAAGCTATCCTATGCACTGTGACGGCCATTTTGTTTTTGTGTACTTTTTGTGTGAGAGTATTTCTGGGTGTTATCGTTGTTGGTTTGTTATAGAGACTTGACATGTATGCCATCCTTGTTTTTCCCCTGGCATGCCATTGTGACATTGACCAATCAGAAGTTGTTATGGCACACGGCATGCACGCTACTTGTACAATTTTGTACCAGCTACTATAGTATAGTTAAAATCTCGCTGCAGACTTGGTCATAAATCATTCGAGTGTTTCGCTCTCTTTCCCACTCACGGGCCTTATGGACAGGCCACGCCCACACGCAGTCCTGTGCATGTGTATTTTCGGCCCTTATAATGTCACAAGCTTTTAATAGAACTTTAGAATAGATACCTACTAATATTTTAACCTTCATATCAAATTATTCTAACACGTAAATTAATAAGTTAGAGTTAAATTGTCTATTAGTTTATTAGGCTAAATTGTAATCAGTTATTTATGAACTTTAGTTCTTTATAATAAAGAAAAAAAAAACAAATTATGGATACGAACTGCCAAAAGCCTAATACATGCCAAAAGGCAAAATGGAAAAGAATATACCGATATCAAAAAAAAAAAAAAAAATGTTTTATTTCGTTATTACACTTTGTACAGTATACAGTTGCTGCTGTTGTTGCTGTTGTTGTTGCTGCTGCTGCTGTTGTTGTTGTTGTTGCTGCTGTTGTTGTTGTTGTTGCTGTTGCTGCTGTTGTTGTTGTTGTTGCTGTTGTTGTTGTTGTTGCTGTTGCTGATGTTGTTGTTGTTGTTGTTACTGCTGTTGTTGCAGTTGTTGTTGTTGTTTAAAAAATATTGCTGAAACGTCTGTGGGCTGCCTAATTTTGAGTGTACCTAATCCATGCGTCGAGTTTTCTTACAGTCACATTGTTACTATGAATTAGGGCAAAATTGAACAGTGGTGGCCCAGTTGGGGGACTTACGAGTCCCCCGGTCCCGACTCGTGGGTTCGAACCCTGACAGGCGCTTTACTTTGTGTAAATATTATCATCACCACTGCTCTTAAAACGATGAAGGAAAACATCGTGAGAAACTAAAAATTCGAAGACATGACTGTGACATCTACCAACCCGCACTAGGCCCGCGTGGTGGATTACGGCCCACTCCCTCTCGAAGAGAGGAGGCCTGTGTCCCAGCAGTGGGAACATTATAGGCTGATTATGTATGTTATGTAGGATAAAATTAACATAAGCAATTATTTCTGAAAGATTTGTAAAAGAAAGTTTGACTAGCAAGTGACAATCGACGAGAGAAAAAATAAATTCTTGAAGTGAAAACTTCTTTCCGCTCATACGGTTTCGGTGTGAATCGGGTCCGTGAGATTTTAAATATTTTTTTATTATTAACGTTGTTCCATCACTATTAAGTAATTTTTTTACTATTACTTAATAGTGATGGAACAACGTTAATAATAAAAAAATATTTTCCCGGTATAGAACCCATACCACGCACAATATTAGGCAAATTACTCACGGACGAACCGTATGAGGGGTTAGGAGAGTTGAACGATTTTTAGTAGGGGAAATTCGCGTCACCGCGACATGCGACATCCTATGCATAGTTTTACGTTTAAGTTTTCACTTCTGTCGGCACTGGCCATGTTAAATTATTACACACTATTTTTTTTAACCGACGAAAAAAAAGGAGAAGGTTCTCAGTTCGACACGTATGTTTTTTTTTTTATTTTACGCATAACTTTTTACAGAATCGTCCGATTTGAAATTTTTTTGTTTTATTCGAGAGGCTATTACCTCAAAGTTGGTCTCATATAAAATTGATTAACTTTGCTTGGGTAGTTTTTGAGTTAACTTCAATAATACGTAGTTTTTCCCCACTTTTTTAGGGATGATGTTCTAGTTTCTTTTGCAGATAGTGGTATTAGAATTTGTGTGTGGTAGGTACGCACGGCTACAGATCAAGCTATACAATTCCAATATAAGCTGATCTCGCATTGTATAGGATTTCCTTTCTTTCCTTTCCCTTGAGAGGTCAGTGTAAACTGGAAATGTATAGCTTGATGTGTAGCCGTGGCACCACAGCTAAAATGTGAAAAACTTTTTACAAAAAAATACAACCGACTTCCAACAACAAAAGTGAAAAATAACTCTAATTTCAGAAGTCGGCGACAAAAAACGAAAATACATTTAACCAGACCAGTGTTGTTTTAGAAGTCGGTTGTATTTTTTTGTAAAAAAGTTTTTAAGATATCTGTTGTAAATGATTCCGAGATACAACCGCGGATATTTGTGATTGACCACTTTTACCCTTATATCCTTAGTAATAAGGTTGAAAAGCGGTCTACCGCCAGTATCCGCGATGGTACCTAAGATTTTAATAGAAAGAGAGTTTGCATAAATCTTACGTAAAATAAAATTACGCCCTAATTGTCATCAACCTGCCATGAATTCTAGAACTCCGGGCTGCTAGATTGACTGCAGGACGGACAGCCACTCGAATGAACCATCCTATAATAGATATAGTCAGGGTAATTATTTGTTAAGCAAAATGACTATCAATTACTACTGTAGTGCGGGACCCTTCTTTGTGCGTAGTCCGACTCGCACTTGGACGGTTTTTTTCCACAGATCCCTAAATAGCTCTAGATACCTCCCTAACCTCCTTTTTCAGATCTAAATTAATGTAAATTGGACTGACATTTAGCTAGAATATTACTAACAACTCAATAGCACTCATAGTAGGAATCAGCCAGTCTTTTGGCACGACTCCAGGTCTGGTCGTGAATGGACTACACTGTCTGCCCACACGTTCCGATCTGTCGGATTCGTCTACGATATGTCTGCCTACGTAAGAAAGGAGATTTTGTGACAAATACGGTTTGATTTATCACCACTTTAACCTCTATTGTACTATTGTTACGCATACTTTTGAAAAGTGATGTCATTTTTAACCGACTTCAAAAAAAGGAGGTTACTCAATTCGACCGAAAAAACTTTTTTACAAAAAAAAAAACAACCGACTTCCAAAAAATTACTACAAAGTGAAAAATAACTTTAATTTCGGAAGTCGGTGGCAAAAAGCTAAAATACAGAACCAAAGACACCGACTTCCGAAATTAAAGTTATGTTTCACTTTGTAGTAATTTTTTGGAAGTCTGTTGTTTTATTTTGTAATAAAGTTTGTGTGAAGTCAATACTTAGTGTTTTTTATTAATTGTCTAAATGGGGCTAATATTGATGAGAAACTGCTTTTGTAGAAACATTAAACTCCTAAATTATTGTATTTATGACACTTTTAAATATCTCAAAACAAGGTCGGTCTTAGGCCTTAGCAACAAATCTGCCTAGCCTTTTCCCAACTATGTTGGGGTCGGCTTCCAGTCTAACCGGATGCAGCTGAATACCAGTATTTTACATGGAGCGACTGCCTATCTGACCTCCGCAACCCAGTTACTTGGTAATACGGTACCCCTTGGTAAGACTGGTTGTCAGACTTTCGGGTTTCTGACGACCCGTAACGACAATCAAAGATCCATGAATGACAGCCGGGACCAACGGCTTAACGTGCTTTCCGAGGCACGGAGGAGTCTCGGTATGTAAAGATGGTCACCCATCCACGGACAACCCCGGCAAGCGTAGCTTAACCTGATGGATCGCCCCGAGCGGCTGCTATTAGGCCTTAGCAACGTATTATTAAAATGTGATCAACAACTATGATAATAATAGCTACAAGGTTTGGTTTCGTATGGATATCGAACTCACAATTCGAAACGTAGAAGCAAATCGCTCACACGCCCACCTCGCTACCATACCTAATAATTATGCTTTTAACTTCTTTGACATAGGTTCTTTGTAGTATTTTTTAACAAATAAATACTCTTTTGTGGTCGAACATGTAATTATTTAATTAACTAGCTGAGCGGACAGATGTTGTCCTGTCCAAATTTTAATAGTTAATACAAAATTTCCACAGAAAATGCACTTTCAGTTTTTCCGAATTTTACAATTTTCCCGAAAACTTTTCCAATTTTTTGTCTTCATTAGCTGAATTGGTCCAGCCGTTCTCGAGTTAGCAACACATTTAGCATTCATGTTTATTTATTTAGGTAGATACTCGTAATAGATGTTTAAAAAAACTTTTTTACAAAAAAAAAAAAACAACCGACTTCCAAAAAAATACTACAAAGTGAAAAATAACTTTAATTTCGGAAGTCGGTGTCTTTGGATCTGTATTTTAGCTTTTTGCCACCGACTTCCGAAATTAAAGTTATTTTTCACTTTGTAGTATTTTTTTGGAAGTCGGTTGCTTTTTTTTTGTAAAAAAGTTTTTATATTTTTCACTTTTTAGTGGGTTAGCCTGTAATACATCTAAGTTACAATAGCCTAATGTCAACTGCTCATCACTCTTTACAAAATATTGCTTGTCCCGATAAAAGGACGTTAATTATTGCGGAGTTCTCCCAGTAAGGAATCAGGAGAACTGGAACTGATGGTGAAGTCACCATCAGCTCCATTTCAACATATGTATTGACGAGCATAAATTGCTTAGCAATAATCGAATCGCAACCCGTGAAATACGTATTATTGAGTAGTTCCGATGACCATATCTGGTCTTCCTCATCAGTTCCACTTCATTAAATGGTGCTTTTCGGGAGCAAATGCACGACTTACTACAAAAAATACCCAAATCGCTATAGGTATGCCTATAAAATTTAAAGGTTTTCCTCGATTTCTCTGGGATGCCATCATCAGATCCTAGTTTCCTTATCATGGTACTATCCTTGGGATATCTCCTTTCCAACAAAAAAATAATCATAAGAATCGGTTCATAAACGATGAAGTTATCCGAAAAAATATATATATACGGTCGAATTGAGTATCCTCCTTTTTTTGAAGTCGGTAAAAAAATATTGTAAAACAGTTTAAAAGAGTAATGGTGGAGATTCTTGCCCATTCTTCTCCATACGAAACTACCTTTTGGAGGGGCGACTAGGAACAATATTTTTTTTTAAATTTTAATTTTGACGTTCAAAAGTGCCTTTTGTGTGCCTTTACTTTGAATTTGACGTTGATCACACAATATGTATCTGCAACTACATGGAAAATAATGGAGCTATATAAGTTCTGTAAAGTCATGACTTATTTGAAAGTCTTAAATTTTTCTAGCCCGCCCACAGCATTGCAGATAATAATATTAGCTACCTAACTGAGTCACGGGACAAAATAATAGAGTCATAAATTTATTTGAAATGGAAGATTAAACAACGCTTTTCTAGCTTTTTCAATTAGCTGCTTGTATATCTGTTCATTTTTCAGGATTATATTCAGGTAAATAAGAAAAAAACTTACGATAAGTTAGAAGACCAATTCTCGTACCTAAAGACTTAGTCGCAATATAGGGAAACGCCGTACAATTTTTGACAGATTAAGGGCCTAATTTACGATCAATCAATCAATCAATAGTTTATTTGTGAAACATAGGTATTTACATGCATAGGTGTTTACATAAATAGGAGGTGCGCTATGTTTTGTCATAATTAAGACATACAAATTTATAAGTGACACATTAGGTGTCATTAGAAACTGTATCTTAGAAAAAAATAATATTTTAAATTAATTAAATACATGAAAAGAAAATACAATAAAATCAATAAATAGTCATTAGTCATCAAAATTTAAAAATAATTATTATAATAATTGGTCATTAAAAAATTCGTCTACAGTATAATAACATTTGTCAATTAATAATTTAGCAAGAGCTTTTTTAAACTCATATAATGTCATGTTTTTTATGTCATCAGGAATTTTATTAAACACTTTAGGTGCCATACCAAAAAAACTTTTTCGCATCAATGCAGTCTTACATTTTTGATGACATAGTTTATTTACGTATTGGGCGATCTCCGAATAGTCACTAGGTACTTACCGAATAAATTAAAAAAGGAACAGATTTAGGGCCTGTTTCACTACCTATGATTAAGTTCTTATTAACTTACTTGTGCAGACAATTTCATGCAAATTCTGTTCCATTTTCGAATTTATTCGGTAAGTAGTGGTTATTCGGACATCGTGAAATAGGCCCTAAGCTTTATAGTAATGGCGGACGTTATATAAAATGGGTCCTTGGATTGCAATGAAAGTGACACAATTGTATTATTTTATTTATTAACCGATTTCAAAAAGGAGGAGGTTCTCAATTCGTCGGAACCTTTTTTTTTTTTTTTTATGTATGTTCCCCGATTACTCGAAGATGGCTTGACCGATTTGGGTTTTTTTTTGTTTTATTCGAGAGGGTATACATCACAGTTGGTCCCATATAAAATTGATTAACTTTGCTTTGGTAGTTTTTGAGTTAGCTTCAATAATACGTATTTATTCCCCACTTTTATATGGATGATGTTCTAGTTTGTTTTGCAGCTAGTGGTATTAGAATTTGTGTGGGGTAGGTACCACAACTAAAAAGTGAAAAATAAAAACTTTCTTACAAAAAAAATACAACCGACTTCCAAAAACAACACTACAAAGTGAAAAATAACTTTAATTTCGGAAGTCGGTGGCAAAAAACGAAAATACATTTAACTAGACACCGACTTCCGAAATTAAAGTTATTTTTCACTTTGTAGTGTTGTTTTTGGAAGTCGGTTGTATTTTTTTGTAAAAAAGTTTTTTTGATTTATTGTTGAAATTAAAAGTGTACGTAGATCACTTTCGTTTCAAGAAGTATCTAATCAATATAGGTAAGTCATTCCTTCTTTTCGTAGTCTGGTTGGCAAGGTATTTATTTCACTGTAGGTACCTAGGTGTACGTCTACCTATTAGGTATTTTTAACATTACTCTACTATTGGCTATTTAGACATCGTGAAATAGGCCTTAAGTATGAAATTATCTGCCAAGTAAGTTAATAGGAACTTAATCCTAGGTGGTGAAACAAGCCCTACAACTGAGATGAGATTGCAAACGTTGTTAAAAAAAGGGAATTGCCCCTTAGGTTTAGTAATAGAGATTAGTTATTTATTTAACCATTTATGTACTACGGGCCAAAGTTCCGCATGATCACCTCAAAGGCGATAATCGCATGCACGGCTCACGACTCGATCGCACAATGTTCGTTTGTCACTAGCTGCGCTCTCACAGAAATATTTTCTTAAGTGAGCATGCTTAAGTTTTGTCCATAGTACCTACACACAAATAAACATACAAGAAGAAAGGAACAGAAAAACCGGCCAAGTGCGTGTCGGACCACGCACAATGAAGGGTTCCGCATTTGGGATGAATTTAACATTGTAGTTGAAATACATGCTCTCCCATATATTCCAACTGTAAATGTAAGTTTGTACTCACAATATTGAGAGATTTACCATGTTATCTTAAGATCACAGACTTCTAATAGGTTTTACTGTAATCTACAGGTAAAAAACTATTCTCTGTATTTTTTTTTCAAAATTTTAGGCTCGGTAGTTTCGGAGATAAGGGGGGAATGATCAATTTTCGTCTATTTTCTTGAATAACTTTAAAACAATTTATTTTAAAATTATAAAAAAAATATATTTGAGACCCCCATAGTTAAGCCCTTTCATTTGATATGTCACACGGTAGTTTTTTCAAAACTTTTTTATTTTAATTTTCTTATTTGCCCCCAAAAGTGACCCACATATTCAAAAGGTCACTGAAATTCATATGTGTACCATATTTCAACTTAATCCATCCAGTAGATTCGGAGCAAATTGGCTGTGACAGACGGACAGACAGACAGACACACGAGTGATCCTATATGGGTTCCGTTTTTCCTTTTGAGGTACGGAACCCTAAAAATACGATGATGCTTATTGCTAAGGATATCTCTTCCAGCATACCTGCGATTGGACAGAGGAGTCAAGTAACTATTTACTGTATTCCTTTTTAAGGATATTGAAGGATATTGCAGTTAAAGCATTGTATCCAGGGTCTAACCATCTTTTAAGATCTTGGAAGGTTTTAGTTAGAACATACTTTTCGTTGTAGTCTTTTGCAAGGCGTGCGGTGAAATTTAATTGAGTGAAAATGCTAAAAGAACCAAAGGATGTTACTAATAAACATTCTACTAAAGTAAAAACAATACATTGTAGTAGCATTTAACTTGTTTTCTCTTAGAAATAGGTGGGTAGCAAAAGGTTGGCTACAAAATGTTCTCCAAATGACTTTCTCTCTCGATTGTACCAAGACATCACAAACAATAAGTTATGTGTGCAACTGTACTCCCATCCCACGTCCCATGATCTGTAACAAAAATGACGTCACGGGTGATCACAGCCACCACATAAAATGCTACGCGCGCCCGCTACGAGCACCAAAACCGTAGAGCCACTGCTACGGCGTAGACGCGCTACGCACCATCCGCGTAAACTTCGTTCGATCTCAAGTGTATTTTTCGGGTATGTGATTTGTATTTTTATTGTGTTTATTTGTATGTAGTGTATTAACAGTGCAACTGAATTAAACAACTTGGAAGTTTTATTCGTCGAGTAATTAGAGGATAGACAACTAAAGTTAGTTCAGTTAGTGACTTAAAAGTCACTATTGGTGGGTTATCATAGCATCAGTATGATTTTGAAATTCAAAATCTTAATTGAATGAATAATAAACAATTTTAATAAGTTGTTATTGCATTTAAATAATAAATTGACCATGCGAGTTGTATAGAAACTAATTTTATTAATATGTTATTTTTGGAGATTACTTAGCATAAAAATACATTAAAATCAACAAATAACACATATGTACTTACTTAGGTACAGCTTACAAAAACACAAGTAAACCTAAATAATACATTTCAACTTCTTAGTAACATGTTTTCATCAAAAGCAGCACATTAATTAATACATCTACTACGCTCATGATAATTACGGTTCGAGAGCTAATATTATAGTAATAGTAACACATAAGGCTAGAATATACTGTTAACTTATTTATGCACACGGATAAAATTAACTCTTTCGTGTAGGAAACTAGATAGATAGATAAATAAATAAAATAAAAAACCCTTATATTTCTCTAAATTAATCTACAGTGTTAATCACTATTTTTTTATTGTTTTTAATTTGAGAACACCAGAGGTGAAGGTCTCCTCCAGAGAATGCCAACCTTTTCTGTCATTCGCTGCGTCCATCCATCGTGATCCAGCTATACAGGGTGGAATTTTGTAATGCCACCTGAAGGGAAAGTACTCTTAATACTGTAGATAGAAAATTTTACTCAAAGAAAACATTCCTTTATTTTTGAATAGAAAGAAAACTGCATTTAAAGATTTTCGAAAATTCGCTTGCCACACCCCGGAATCGAACCGACTAAAATCTGTAAAAATTACACCCAGTACTTTTATTGCATTGATCGTTAGGATCCATGGAATACTATGAAATCTGGACTAGTTTACCATTTTTTGTAAATAATTAAAATAATTTCAGATTTCATGGTTTTCCTTACATTTAATTTATCAAGTTTCTTAGAGAGATTTCATCCTTATAATTGATCCTAACGATCGATACAATAAAAGTACAGGTTGTAATTTTTACAGATTTTAGTCGGTTCGATTCCCGGGTGTGGCAAGCAAATTTTTGAAAATTTTTGAGTGCTGTTTTCTTTTTATTCAAAAATAAAGGAATGTTTTCTTTGAGTAAAATTTTCTATCTTCAGTATTAAGAGTACTTTCCCTTCAGGTGGCATTACAAAAGTCCACCCTGTATATAGATACATATATATCAATCAATCTGCCTAGCCTTTTCCCAACTATGTTGGGGTC
Source organism: Cosmia pyralina (assembly GCA_946251885.1). Lineage (NCBI taxonomy): Eukaryota > Metazoa > Arthropoda > Insecta > Lepidoptera > Noctuidae > Cosmia > Cosmia pyralina. The sequence goes on along the minus strand of OX276342.1, from coordinate 12,593,653 downwards.
GGCTTCCAGTCTAACCGGATGCAGCTGAATACCATTATTTTACATGGAGCGACTGCCTATCTGACCTCCACAACCCATTAACTGGGTAATACGATACCCCTTGGTAAGACTGATTGTCAGACTTTCGGGCTTCTGACGACCCGTAACGACTGTCAAAGATCCACGAATGACAGCCGGGACCAACGATACATATATATAATACTCTTTATTATGTACACTATAAAAAATACAGATATAAATGTAGAAAATTTACATAGGTTGACACAATGGGCGGTCTTTTTGCTAGGATGTAATTAGGCATTAGTAAGTTTTTCCATCGTCCATATTTACATAAAAATATTTTATTCTTTCTTCAATTTCCAAACCCTTAACAAATCTATATTCATAATCTGCCTGCGTTTTCTCACTACTTTGGGGGATTGGCTTCCAATCTTGCCGGATGCAACTGAACATCAGTATTTTACATGAAGCCTGATTTTTTTTCTGACCTCAATTTTTAATCCTTTATTGCAAGCATGAAATTTATAATAATATGATTATCAAAAAAAAAAAAAAAAACACAATTGTTATAGAGAGCGGTAACAAAATCATAATTAATAGTTTCAATTCAAACTTGTTGTCCAACAAAGGCTAGCTACTTAATAGAATTTTAAAACATTCTATTGCTGGAAATGTATTTAGATATCCTTTAAACGACTACTTTTCAAATCTTCGAAAATCATTTTGCTCAATGGTAAAAAATTATCGCAAAACTAGTACTAAAGTACTAGTAACTTAGTAACCTTAAAAGGTTGAATGCGTCCATCTCTGATTCTTCTGAACAGCCACTTAAGGATTAAATTATCCATTTGGCATTTTATGTAACTTGAATCAGATTTTTACTACACGGCAACATTAAAAGTTCAGCTTAGCCTAAAGTCATGTAGTCAAGCCAGAAAAAGAAAACGGAAGCCATGATTATTTTTTATTATCAATAAACTAGTCAATTAAGTTTTCAATTATGACGATTTTTTTTCTCAGCTTGAATAGGTCCTATACTTGATTTGATAAAACTTGGTAAATTATTTCTTCGGTATCTATCATGACGACCTAAGTTGACGCTTAATAATTCCATCAACAATTTCCTCGCCTTTGCTCTTTGTTGAATGTGTCCATCTTTGATTCTTCTGAACAGCCACTTTTAAGGATTAAATTATCCATTTGGCAATTTTCATAAAATTCGAATAAAAAACACAAGTTATCCGCATAACCATCACCCTGTATATTTGTAACAAGGACACTATGATTGGCACTCAGCCAATAATAAAATTCAGGGTTCTAATATATTTCTCCTAGATTTTATGAAGGAGAAATATATCTGTAGAATTAACTGGCTTTTAACAAGGCCATAATGGCATTAATAATTGTAAAATTTTAGCCTGATAATGTCACAATGCAGTGGTGGCCGAGCAGCGGTAACGGCCCTGAATTACGAGTTGTATAGGTCGTGGGTTCGAACCCAGGCAGGCACTTTACTTTGTGTAAAAAAACTTTTTTACAAAAAAATACAACCGACTTCCAAAAGCAACACTACAAAGTGAAAAATAACTTTAATTTCGGAAGTCGGTGTCTAGTTAAATGTATTTTCGTTTTTTGCCACCGACTTCCGAAATTAAAGTTATTTTTCACTTTGTAGTGTTGTTTTTGGAAGTCGGTTGTATTTTTTTGTAAAAAAGTTTTTATTTTTCACTTTTTAGTTGTGTACCTACCCCACACAAATTCTAATACCACTATCTGCAAAACAAACTAGAACATCATCCGTATAAAAGTGGGGAAAAAATACGTATTATTGAAGCTAACTCAAAAACTACCGAAGCAAAGTTAATCAATTTTATATGGGACCAACTGTGATGTATACCCTCTCGAATAAAACAAAAAAAGTCCAAATCGGTCCCGCCATATTTGAGTAATCGGGGAACATACATAAAAAAAAAAAGGTTCCGACGAATTGAGAACCTCCTCCTTTTTGAAGTCGGTTAAAAATTATTCACCACTGCTCTTAAAACGGTGAAGGAAAACATCGCGAGGAAACTTCTAGAACCAAAAATTGGAAGATATGTGACATCCTCAACCCGCACTAGACCCGCGTGTTAGACTACAGCCCATCACTTCCTCTCAAAAAGAGGAGGCCTGTGTCCCAGCAGTGGGAACGTTATAGGCTGACTTTGCTATTGTCACAATGCGCCGAAGGTCTTTTCACATACAGAGTAGACTAATAGTTAGACTAGTGGCTTTAATCACTATACTTGCTCATCGAGAAATGCAAAAATCTTTCTTAATTAATAATAATCTTAAATTCATCCACTAATAGACGACGCACAGCCTACACTGCTGGATATAGAACCATAACATTTTGTAGAAGGGTTCCTTAAAGCCCTACATCGAAGCGTGGTTTAGCTTGGTCAGGCCTCTTGCACTGCTACATTCCGCTCGAGATAAGTACCTACAGCGCGCGGCAACAAACGGTTGTTAGCTAGTCGGGGTTTATACGCGCTCAGCGAGTCATGTACCTACGACACAATCGCGCAACGCCTCCGACCGAACGCGTCGATTTATTATTTTATTTTTTATTTTAGTTAGTACAATTATTTATTCTGTGGCTTGGTGTGTAAGTAAAATGGCGTTATGGCTGTATAGTTTGACTCTCACGCGCACCGGAACTAAACGTGCTTCGTTTAAATATAGATTTATGACAAAATGCTATATTTAAATAAATTTTTAGCTTAATAAGTTCTTAACATATTTAAATACCTTCGATTTAAAGCAATTTTTACTGCACAATAAGAAACTGTTTACGTATAATCGTATAAAACAGAAAATAGACGGTGCTATTTTGGATTTTTTTTCTTTCGAAAAAATTTCAAGTAATCATGTTTCGGTTTTAGTAGAGAAGTAGATAATATAGTCAAATAACAAAATTGAAAATCTAAATGAATTAACCGTAATACATTTGGTTTTACAGAAATTTAAAAAACACAAAATTATCGACGTATAATTATACAATTTGTCTCAGAAATGTGGGATAAACAAACTGAATAACTTTCTCCATGGGATCAACATAGTAATAGTGAAAAAAAAAACTGTCATCTCATACCAAATTTCAATACATAATCGACCCAAATATATGAGGCGACTGATAATTTTTTCGCGATTACGATTTTGAGCGCATGGAGAAAGTTGTTCAGGTTGATAGTCTGTACCACACCCTTAATTTTTGCTTATGTAACTAAAGTGATCGCTATAAGCTCCATTTACACGGTATAAGTTTATTGCCTGTGGCATACCATAATATTGAAGGGCAATTAACTTGCATGGTCTATAGAACACGTATAATTAAGTCACATGCGATTTTATTGAAAGGCAAAAGTTGCTTTCAATTATATTATTGTATGCCATTTTATGGAATCGCACGCGTGTAAACACTTGCATGTAATACTTAAATGGCAATAAAATTGAACACGCACATGCGATTATTGCTCGTGAACATTCCACAAACTTGCACCGTGTGAACGGAGCTTAAGAAATGATTTTTTTGAATATTCATCCCTTGTAGGGGTTATACTTTGTACGGTAGTTCTTCATTTCAAAATGAAAATTGTATAATACAGTCAATGGTTTCCTCGAATAGTTGTGATATGAGGTACTCTTTTATGTTCATGAAAGTGTTTTTGATGCAACAAACATAATCTATCATATATTTCCATTATCAACAAGCTAGTGTGTTCGCAGTTTCCATCTGCTCTAAATCCTCTTAGTTTTCAGCCCTAAGATACTCTTCGTACTGGGAAAATTTTACCGGTGAGTCGAATTTTATTCAAACCCATAGCCTGTTAATGTGAGTGCATAATCAGCCTATAATTTTCTCACTGCTGGGACTCAGGCCTCCTCTCTTCGAGAGGGAGTGCGCTGTATTACGGGCACGCGGCTAGCGGGCACGGTCAAAGTATGGTGTTTGACAAGTAAACAACACCAGCGACGATGCGACACCTAGCGGGATAAATTTGTAGTGTCTCTCCCCATTCAAGCAGAAATGCTTTGTTCCAATTTCAAAGGATAGCCGATAAATTTACATTCACATGGGACATATAAATTTTCTCTCTTATAAAGTTAGTATCGACAAATTTCTTAGTTTATTTTCTATGTAAGCCGTTCGGCTGGATAGATACTAGGTACTTGTTTTTTTAACCTGTGTTTTCCCACTGTTTGGCAAAGGTCTCCCCCACAGCTTGCCACTCTTCCCTGTGTGTTGCCTTCGCGAGCCAATCTCGCCTTCAGAGGCCTTAGAGGTCACTCGTTGGCTATACTTACTTTAAAAAATCTGTTTCTCGTCTGGAAGTCCTTAAAAGCTCTTGGCGATCCTGAAATATTTATTTTACCTCAAATAACTCTTTTCTAAAAGCACAATTGCCAAACCAAATATAAATGTCAGTAGGTACCTTCTCCTAACTTCCAATTAGTAACATCTCAACAAAATAACTTTGAAATAAATAAATTATTGATTAGTTCCTATAACGCCGTCACAAATTTTAATTAGAAACAAATTATTTATTGATACCGTTTCGAGTCATCTTTACGAACAAAGCTCTCAAATTGACCGGATTGATCTCATAATTTCTATACCATTTTTGTCAACAATTCCCAGTATATTGATACTTTACTAAGGTTGTCTTATAACTACACGGGGTTTAAAAAAACCCATCACGTAGCCATCAGCTACGCATCCTGTACATCAAATTATGTAAAATTGCACAACAAAAATAATTATTCGGAAAGGACTTGTATTTTTGGTGTGAAAAATCCCTGTTTACGAGAGAGCTCAATGTAACGCACGCAAAACATTCTGCTTATGGGTGCATACAATGGTACAGGGTCGTGGGGGTATTTAAAACTTGTTTTCGTAAAAAACGTCAGAAAAATTTTAAAGTTTGACCTTCGATATCGCCACATCCTGGTTCCCATGAGTAGGTATAGTCCAACACAAAAAAAAAAAAACGAGCAGTGTAACATCTGACATCTCACCTTGGTAAAAGTACTTTCTAGTTCCATATTAACCAACATTTCAATCCGTCACTCAAAACTTTTAGAAAAATATTTTCAGTTCCTGTTACACACTTCCGTCCCTTTTTTCTAAATCACTCCCACAGATTGCAGAAAAGCGAGAAGAAAGATGTTACACAGCAAAAATATTGCGGTGGTCATGGTTACGCGTGTTAAAAGAAGTTAAACCTAGGACCTAACACAATATTACCGACCCCTAAACCAATATAACAGTACCACTAGCTAATCCAATATTCTTATATCGTACCTCTGCCAAATAAAAATACATACTTACATCAGGAACGGACTCTTGAAGGTTCTAATACCCTCAAGCAATTTTTGCTATCCAAAGGTAAAGCAATAGAAGACATTGCTGATATTATTACAGTCAGTACATAAGGAAAATAACACGGTCTACATAAAAAAGGTTGTCTTATTGTAACTCTTAAACCGGTGGGTGCCGTAAGGGACTTAATTAGAAGAAATAAAGTAACAGTGCTGATTCAGTAGTACAGTGACTTAATATTGCTGTATTATTTTTCTAGTGAAATAAAATGAATGAAGTAATTTTGAGTTGTCAAATAAGCTTCTTCGGTAGCTTTTGTTAATAAATTTTTTCAGATTCTATTAAGGGATAATTGTTCAATAGGTTGATAACTTTTACCTGAAGAATAAATGTGACAGTTTGACATATTTTCCATACAAAAGCTGTCAAACCTCTAAATTTATTCCTCTGATAAAAATTATCTGACTATTAAACAATCAGCCCTAAAACGTTTTCTTTTTTGCTGTTTTTTCGGGGTAAACTTTTTCACAATAAAACCTTGGAATGCCGACGTAACGGTCGTCATGAAAATCTGTCATTTTCATCAGTATTTGACATTAAGTCAAACCCCGCCCCCCCTAAGATTTAAATCGCTAGATTTGCCCTCACCGTACTTAGTCAGAAGAAAAAGTGTCTATATTGAGAAGAGTGAGCTCACACATTATTAAACATCGTTTTCATGAATCAACTGAAGTCACTGCGTTATTGTGTGTCAGAGGTGTCAAAACGAAACAAAAATGCGACTATCTTTTGACGCGGTAGGGTGAATCTAATGATTTAAATCTTTGCCGCTGTCATCATTTTCATGACAGCCGTCACTACGGCTGTAAAGTGCGGTCATCACTCTTCTAGGATCACTACCCCCAAATACAGAGTATTTTTGACACCTTAAAGTCATATACTGGTGAAAATGACTTTTTCATGACGGCCGTTCTATGTAATGTGACGGAACCGCTTTCATACGAAACCAAAGTTATTTAGTAATTTCATAGTGTCAAAAGACCATCATGAAGGCATTATCAATTTAAACATTATTTGCTAAATAAATAATAGTGAACCTAAATGTTCTCTATTATTTATTGCAAATAATGTTTTCTTTCTCTCTCTATTATTTTTTTAGCAAATAAGTACCTAGGTAATTGAAAATTGCATACCCTTCCACTGCTTGTTGTATACACATTTCAAATTTTTGTACAGAAATGTTTGAAATTAGCGTGCAGTTTTAAATTAGATCTATACAACACAAAAGAGAAAAAAATGGGGGCGCCACTAGCCTTACATTATAAAATTTAAACTTTAAAAACCATTTTTATAACAGAGCTTTAGATAGTGTTATTAATTTTAAATCAATCTAATCGTTTTCACGCATATTTGTTGCCAGATAAAACACGGATTGAGACAACACTGACAAAGATTAAAAATTAGTTCCGTTTCTAGACGTTTTTGCCGGACTGTACGCACTTTCTTATTTTCCTAATGGGTAGGCAGAGTTTGGTGTGTTGCATACCGTGTATCCGGGATTGGTACTTCAGCAAATTGTCCACTAACTTGGTAATATGATAGTGGTATCGTCAACCACGCTCACTTTTCACTTTGTAACTAAAACTATGTAGGAGGGGAACTCGCAATACATCTTTTATACAAGTATAAAGCCGGTTTACACGATGCAGTTAAGTTTCTTGCCTGTGGCATAGTGGCATACAATAAAATTGAAGCAACAAAATAATTGCATAATCTAAACACGAAAAACCGGCCAAGTGCGAGTCGGTCTCGCGCACGAAGGTTTCCGTACCATTATCTATAAAAACGGCAAAAAATCACGTTTGTTGTATGGGAGCCCCCCTTAAATATTTGTTTTATTTTAATTTAATTATTTATTTTTAAAGTGAATATATAACTAAATATTATGTGAATATTTCAAGCGTCTGCCTGTTGCCGCTATCAATATCGAGCAAAAACGTGCAAAAAATCACGTTTGTTGTATCGGATCCTCCTTAAATATTTATTATATTCAGTTTTTTAGTATTTTTTGTTATAGCGGCAACAGAAATATATCATCTGTGAAAATTTCAACTGTCTAACTATCACGGTTCATGAGATACAGCCTGGTGACAGACGGACCTACAGACGGACGGACAGCGGAGTCTTAGTAATAGGGTTCCGTTTTACCCTTTGGGTGCGGAACCCTAAAAAGCAACTTTTAACTGTGACGCATACTGTGCGATATGCAAGTGCGACAGCTGGACGACAAGACTCTAACTTGTCGCATGTGATCTCAGATAAATCTGAGCATGTGACTGTATTCGGGTGTGCGCATGCACCGATCGTCTGGACGCTGCGACAAGTAGCGATAGCGTTCGACTGCTTGTCGTTGCGACTCTGTAACTCGACGCCTAGTGTGCGGCGCGTTGAAAAAAAAAACCGGTCAAGAGCCGACTCGGACTCGCGCACTAAAAAAGTGTGCTATTTAGAGACATCGTTTTATTTTTCCTGTAATCTTTATATAAACTTCTATCACATAGAACAATATCAGATTTTTTTCTGTACAAACTTCGGAGATAAGGAGGGAACGGTATTTTTTGTTACATTTTTCATCAAAAGTCGAAAATTATGCGGCCTAAAAAAAACTGTTTGAGAATGTGCAAACAGCGCTCTTTCATTATGATACCCCATATGCCCCACTTCTAATTTTTAAGACCCCCTTTCAGTCCCTGTTGCAAAAAACAAATGATACATTTTTATTTTTTTCTTATTTGCAAAATAGTTGGGCAAACGTCATCTAAAACTGTTCCAAATTTCAAGTTGATAGCATTAGCAGTTCTTGAGATATCCAGCTGTGACAGACAGACAGACTGAGTCGCACCATAAGGGTTTTTTTTTGCCATTTTGGTACGGAACCCTAAAAAGAGCTCGATTTCTAGGTTTTATGCGGTCACTTGAGTGAGGTCCGACGTGAAATTTGCAAAATAATACTAAGTATTTATTGTTGGTTAGAATTCATATTGATGTTGTTTCATTTGTTTTTTATTCCTTTTTATTTCCTCGTGGCAAACATATAAGAGAGTGTTATTTGTGTTTATGGCACCAAAAAGAGCCTCCAGAAGAAACTTCCTTAGCTCTTTTTATAGGCTGTTAGCATTTAACGATTACGAGTATTTACAATAGCTACGTGACTCAATTAAACCAAGAAAAGTACCAATGTATACTGTTCCAAACCTCCTTCTTTCAACGTTATAGCGGTATAACTTTATAGCTTTCTAAGATATCACTAGTAACTTACGGTAAAGGAAAAGGTCGTGAAGAATTGAGGACTTAAGACTGAATTATATTGACTCTGAATTAGATTAAGGCGAGTGGTGCTGACAATTAGCGCCAACATTGAGAAAAAAATAAGAAGTCTGGAGATATGGAACATTTTGAAATTACCTCAATCAACCTGCCTAGCCTTTTCCCAACTATGTTGGCGTCAGCTTCCAGTCTAACCGGATGCAACTGAATACCAGTATTTTATATGGAGTGACTGTCTATCTGACCTCCACAACCCATTAACTGGGTAATATACGATACCCCTTGGTAAGACTGGTTGTCAGACTTTCGGGCTTCTGACGAACCGTAACTATTATCCAAGATCCACGAATGACAGCCGGGACCAACGGCGTAACGTGCTTTCCGAGGCATGGAGGAGTCTCGGTATGTAAAGATGGTCACCCATCCACGGACCGACCGCAGCAAGCGTAGCTTAACCTGATGAATCCACCCGTTCGGCTGTTATTACTTAACCACGAGCTCTTCATTTTGAAATTACCTATGCTTACATTATTAGTCAGATGAGGTAGAATTTTTTGTATCAAAAAAATCAACACTAAACCTTCTAGGTTCGAAGCGTTAGCAGTTAACGCCAGGCGCTAAAGTTAAACAGCTTTAAAGTTATTCAAGAAAAGTGATGAAAATTGACCAATCCTATCTCTGAAACTGCTGAGCATAAAAATTAGAAAAAAATACAGAGAATATTCTTTAGATTACATAAAACATTATAAGAAGTATACTGTCTTAAAATAACATGGTAAATCACTCAATATTGTGCATACAAACTGGCAACATTTACAGTTGGAATGTATGGAGGAACATGTTTTTCAACTACAATGTTAAGTTTGTTCTTGAGATAAATTCATCCCAACTATAAAACGCTTCGTTGTGCATGGTCCGACACGCTCTTGGTCTTAGCTTCACCTGTATGTAACGAAATCTTTGAACTCAATTTTTACCCACTTTAAATGGTCAGATTAATTCGAAATTTTACCCACTTATCATGGCCCAATGACAATACAATAATTAAAAAAAAAAACTAAAAAACACGCTTTAATACCATTAAACTGAACTAAAACGTTTATTTTTTACTTTTTAGTTCAGTTTAATAGTATTAAAGTGTGTTTTTTAGTTTTTTAAACTATAATTTATTTACTATCCAGAATCATGTAGAAGCTTCAATCTTTCGAAAATCCTGTCATAAGTCAGTATTTCACGTTACAAGGGTGCCTTGTGTACATAATAGCTTCCATTTTACGATGAAAGTAAGATAATCTCTAAACAAAGTGAAAAGATTCAAGTTACCTAAAGAAAATATAAATAGGTGGATTATGTTATAAATCTGTGTTCAAATATCAAGAATTATTGTTTGGATAGTTTTACAACGGCGATTTCTTTTTGTTAGTTTGTGGATAAGTGAAGTTTTGGAATCGGAGAGTAGGTAAGAAACGTATTTTTTTAAACAATTAATGAAGTAGTCTGACTCTTGTAAGAACAGATTAAAGAACGTACCTATACAAAATAACTTACTTAAGCTTTAAAACCTGAATTTTTAGGGTTCCATACTTCAAAAGAAAAAAAAAACGGGACCCTTAAGGGATCACTTCGTTGTCCTCTGTCTGTCTGTCAGTCTGTCAAAACTCTTTACTCAGGAACTCGTGGAGTAATTAAGCTAAAATTAAAAAAAAAAAAAAATGTAGATCTATGGTCCTTTGGTGGTCTAAAAAAATCAAGCTTCTAAGTCAACGCACATATTTTGATACTCGCAAGTAAATCAAAACCTATAGGGCACTTCCCGTTGACCTAGAATCATGAAATTATGAAATTTGGCAAGTAGCAAGGTTTCACAGCCCAAGTAAAGTCAAAAAAGTCCGAAAATCGTTAATTTATAATTTTATCACTTAGATTTTTTTTTTGGGATTGTAGAATTGACCGTGACATATACACTTAACGTATGGGAGAACATGTTTTTCAAGTACAATGTTAAGTTTGTTTTTGGGGTAAATTCTTTTCAAATACGGAACCCTTCATTGTGCGTGGTCCGACACGCGCTAAGCTGGATTTAAAAAAAAATGTAATCATGTAAGTTAACGTAATTTGTTGGTTTGTCGAATAAAATATCTTTATTTTGCATAAAATATGGTTATATGTTATATGGTTATATGGTTTTGCATATTTTATGCAAAATAAAGATATTGAGAGATATAATAGGTCGGGGAAAAAGTTCCTTCGCATTTTTTAAGAAAATTCAAAACATTTTATAATATACATTATTTACATTTATCTAAAGTATGTAGGTACCGTTTTGTTCGATAACTTTTTGCCATCTTGTAGGTAGGGACATGATTCCATTGCTATAGAAATTTTGGGACTTCTGATCAAAATACCGCGACAAGTGGTTTCGGCAGTCCTCTCGTGATGTTAACCTGACACTGCCTAAAGAATTCTGAAGAGACCGAAACAGGTGGAAATCTAAAGGTGCAAGGTCAGGACTATACGGCGGATGCATTAACACCTCCCAGCCAAACTCTCTTAATTTTTGCTGAGTGGCTAAAGATGTGTGAGGTCTAGCGTTATCATGATGAAAAACCACACCCCTTCTGTTGATTAATTCCGGCCGCTTTCTCTCAACTTCTTGCTTTAATCTCATCAGTTGTTCGCAGTAGAGTTCAGAATCGGTGGTCCTGCCTGATGGTAACAGCTCATAACTAATAATGCCCTTCCAATCCCACCACACACAGCATCACCTTGTTGCGAGTTAACCCGGGTTTCGCCACAGTCTGTGAAACCTGACCGGCCTTTGACCACGACCTTTTTCGCACGTTCTTGTCGTACGTGATCCACTTTTCATCACCAGTTATCAGCTTCTTCAAAAATGGTTCGGTTTCACTATGTCGTAATAAAGAATCACAAATGAGTACACGGTTCATTAGGTTTCTTTCAGTGAGCTCGTGAGGTACCCAAATATCGAGCTTTTTTGTGTACCCAGTTTTTTTCAAATGCGCCAAAACTGTTTTGTGCTCAATTCCCAGTTCTTCAGCTACGTCGTAACTACTGATATGCCGATCTTGCTCCACTTTTTCAAAAATGGCATCCATTTTATCCGTAATAGGGCAACCAGAGCGACGTGCATCTTTGACATCAAAATTTCCGGATTGAAAACGCTTAAACCAAATTTGTGCTACTCTCACAGACACTGCACTGGGTCTATAAACATCGCAAATTTTTTTCGCGGCTTGCGTTGCATTTTTACCTTTTTTTTAGTAAAATTTTAAAATGTATCGAATTTCTTCATTAGATTCACTCATCTTGACAGTACGAAAAATAAATGAAAATCACACATTTTCCTAATTTGAATTTGGAATTATGTTCTTTAAAATTTAAACTTTCAATGATACCAAAACCAGCCAGATACAAATAGTATAGCCAAAGAGATTTTATTTTAAGTTCATACATACTATAATGCGAAAAGACTTTTTCCCCAACCTAATATATATATATATATATATCTATATATATATATTTACTTAGTTCCACATATTACGAAAAAGCATACCTATCAAAATATTGGTGCACTAATCATCTCTGCTTACCCCATCGGGAATACAGGCATGAAGATATGTAACGTATCATGTAAAAGCACAGCCCCTAAAACACATACGTCACCATCAAAATATTTTTATAAAATTAACCCTCCAATAATCACATTCGTTGGGGAGCTGCCGAAAACTTTTGATAGATGGCGCTCTTAGCACATTCGCAAATGTCGGGAGTAAGTTTCGAAGTCACTACATCATGTTACGTGTAAACTATGCTTTGATCTTACTATGTCCTTCTAAAATAATAGGGAGAATGGCCGGGTAAAAAAAGAAATTCTATTTAGTCCGTCAGTTAGAAAAATATTAGACACGTATTTTTGCTTTAGCATGTTTATTGATAAAAAAATTAAATAAATGACACGCATTAAAGTTGAGGAGTGCTCGCTGCTTCACTTCTACGTATAAAATCTAGCTAGGCGTGACGTCATCTCATATTTTAACTCGATCTATCGCCGTAATCTTTTGATTTCAGTAAGTGCGGGTTACTTTGACTCTAGGGCATAACTTTGGCCCAAATCGAGACAGATGTTTACTGTCAATAAATCCACACAAGGTTACGGCAAGTACGCGTCTATATCACCATCTAATAGTTACCGAAGGACATACGACGTTCGGTTGTGTGGTCGTGACACTTCGGGCAGTTTACACAGTTGTCTCGATTTGGCCCAAAGTTATGCCCTAGAGTCAAAGTCACCCGCCCTTACGGCACGTAAAAAAATAAAAATACGTGTCCAATATTTTATAATAATCTAAATAAATATTATACTATAATACAACTAGCTCTTTCTCGCGACTTCAGTCGCATATAAAATTATGAACTGATCAAAGTAGATTTTTGAATAATGATTTCATCTTACAGTTACTTAAACTTCCACAACAACTACAGTTACTTAGACTTACAGTACTTAAAATGAAGTGTTTCTGATTTCAATGACTGCGTTACCTACACAAATAAACACATTGTTTATTGGAAGAAATGTGAAAAACGTTGTCCGAAAAACAAAAAAAAAAACCACATTGGTCCAGCCATTTTCGAGTAATCGGGGAAAATAAAAAAAAAAGGTTCCGACGAATTGAGAACCTCCTCCTTTTTGCAGTCGGTTAAAAAGTCAGTTTCAAGGTGACAAGTTTCAAGTGTCAAAAGCTTTTTTAGAGGTAGGCAACGTAGCATATTCACATGCTTTGAAGAATGATCAGTGAAAAGAATTCAGGGTACCATGGGGATTGGGAAATATTAACTACGTCCTGTAGCGTTTTAAAAACCGGCCAAGTGCGAGTGTGTAAACACTTGCGTGCAATTCTTGAATGGTATTATAATTGATTGTGCTTTATGGCATACGATTATTGCTTATGAACGTTGCAGAAACTTGCACCGTGTAAACGGAGCTTATTTCAATCAATCAATCAACTCAGCCAATCGTAGTCCACCGCTGGACATCGGCCTCTCCAAGGTTGCGTCACAACACCCTGTCCTCCGCCTTCCGCATCCAGTCTGCCCCAGCCACTTTCTTCAGGTCATCGGTCCATCTAGCTAGGGGGCGTCTCACACTACGCTTACCGATACGCGGTCTCCACTCTAGGACTCGTCTGCTCCACCGGCCATCGGTCCTTCGACAAACATGGCCAGCCCACTGCCACTTCAGTTTGCTTACTTTGAAAGCTATGCTAGCTTATTTAATACATTGTAAATGAACATGGCCTAGGCTGAAGATTGGAACAATTTTGCCAGGTTTAAGATGACTGTCGCATTTTGTCACCTCTCACGCTCACACGGGACCAAATTTTTAATGAAAAGATGCTTTTTTGAAAAATGTAATCAATTATTGAACTAATAAATAATATTAATTTAATAGGTTCAGAAAACCTCAAACGGCGCAAATACTCTAATCTTATTGGGACTTATATGTTTGAGCCGTTTGGGGTTGAAACACTAGGGCCATGGGGTCCGAATACCCTTTTAGTTTTTCGGGACATCGTCAAGTGGTTGGTCGACTCTACACGTGACCAAAGGGCTGGCCTATTTTTTGGCCAAAGAATTAGCATTGCCATACAACGTGGCAATGCTGCCAGCCTTTTGGGCACTTCTCTCTTCTCTTGTCCACAGCGATGCGGAAGAATTTTTTGATGCCCTATGATTATTTCCCCTCCTTTTTTATATACTTGTACATATTTTTTTTTAAGATTGTTAGATTTTAAATTATGTAAATAGGTACCTATTTTAAAAACACATTTCTATTGTGTTATCTAGTCTATTATACTCATCTCAAAAAGTATTATCTGTTATTGAGATGAGTTAATAATTACCTATTAAATTAATATTGTTTACTGGTTCGATAATTGATTACATTTTTCAAAAAAGCATCTTTTCATTTAACAATCTTAAAAATTTGATCCCTTGTGTGTGAGAGAGGTGACATAATACGACAGCTCTCTTAAGCGGACATTTATATTAAAGATATTCACCAAAACAACTCTATATCATAAATATTCACAAAACAGCAAATCCCGAAGACACTATGGATTATACCGTGAATTTACATCAAAAGAGGTTTTATGATAAAACCTCTTTTGATGTAAATTCACGGTCTATCAGGTTCCTGCATAGGTATTAATCGGCTTAATCCGAAATGACCTCTTATATGAGCCGTCTTTTATTTTCCTTTACGGATTTTCATTGAAAACATTTTGTGATTAATCCGCTGTGGTAGCCCACGAAATTCAAATTTTCTTGCGTTTTTTGCAATTTGCAGCCAGTGTCAGGTTGTATCTTAATTAAAATATGATTCGCGATATTAAAAACTACGTATTTACATAATTTTAACCATAAAAATTATCAGTACATTTTTCCAAGTTAGATTTCCTCTGGATTCTTCTGAATTCCGAAATCAGACCAATCTGCAGGATATTTAACTTAGAGATAATTATTGATCATATGTATAGTTAAAATAATGTAAAACACAGTTCTTATTGTCGCGAATAAGATTTTGATTAAGATACAAAAGGTTGTAAGGACACTGGTTGGTCAGTGTAAGGACACTGACCTTAAAATTGCAAAAAAACAAGAAAATTTGAGTTTCGCGGTCTCCCACAGCGCAATCACCTTAATATTGAAATGTTTGTTTTTAAGGGTAGTTATTTGTAATATGACAAAAAATAAATCGGGGTCCATATTTTTGTGACGAAAATATTTATTTTTTTCGTCCTAATTTTAGTTCGGTCTGCCTCGTTGGTCGTTGTGTCGCAAGCGCTACTGCTGCATTCCCGGACCGGTCAGTGTTATTATTATTTATGTATTTATATAAACTTTATTTATTTATTTTTTTTACTTTACTTTTTTTTTTTTTTTTTTTTTTTTTTTTTTTTACTTTTAGTGTTATTGGGTTTTTCTATCTGGAAATTCTCAGTAGCAGCTCAGAGTCTGGATTTGTAGCCCGTTCATGGCAATAGAGTCGCCCCGTATTACTGATACTCAAATATAAATGGCGAAGTGTGTGTATAGGTACACGACTGCCCAACCCGTCGCGGAATACTGGGTTACAGATATTAAATAACACCCGCAATATTCAGTCACATTTGCTTGTAGGCTATATTGCTGTTAAGACGCAGATATATGCCGATAGCCTTGAGTGGTTCGCTTGCGTATTCTGTGCTGAGCTCACGCATCGCGTCGTACGTCCAGTATAGAGGCATGAGGAACAGGGTGTAAAGTTCACTCATCCTCCATTGAAAAGGGAGGATCCTCCGACCAGACGGGTGTCGTGTCTGGTGGGCAACTGCCCGACGGTTGATGCCGGGACGTTGTATATTATATGCTAGTCGCGCGGTAAACTCTAATTGCGCGATGCAGTATTGCGTGACGTCATGTCATTGGATGCGTAGTTCGTATGTGGCGATGTAGATGCCGCCACATCACTCCCCTCCGGAGACCAGAGGTCGATAGTGGGCTGAGTCGTGTATCTTGAGATGCTTGCCAGTGCCAGTTGTGGTTCCAGTGAGTCGGAACCGGATGCCGCATAGTTCACGGTGAGTCGGAACTGTCTGCGGTGATACCCCAGTGAGTCGGGGTGGCGCTGCGTTATGCTCCAGTGAGTCGGAGTGTACAGCGCTGGGTTGAGGTTGAGGCTGAAGGTGATAACCAGGAATGCGCGTCCGCTGCATACTGGTGGTCAGGATGCCCGTTGAAGCCGTGGATGCTGGCTGGCTGTGTGACTCGCCGCTCGAAAGCTTGAGGAAGTGATGCTGATGACGTCACGCTGAAGGAGTTGCACGAAGGCTGTGCTGACGTTCATGCTCGGACTCGCTCATCAAGGAGCGCTGTCCTAAATTAGACGCATTATTAATTTATTGTACATAAAACAAAATTAATTTATTCAAATTAGGCTGAGAATCAGCATTTTCTGAACGTCAAAATTACATAAGACAGTCCCCACAAAACGCCTGCCCTTCACCACTTCCTAATGCTTTAGATGGGAAGAGGAAGTGGCGCAACAAACTCCCCAGCAGCACAGCTATCTGTTCAGTTAGAAGAACTTGATTCTATACAATAGTATGCAAAATAATTTACGCAACACAAAACATTAAATTATATTATTTGTCAAATAAAATAAACAATTTTAGAAACTCATAGAAGCTGTCATTATGTAAGTTAAAACACGTATACTAAAAGATAAATAATTAAATTATCTTTAAAATGGTGAAAGTTTCATAGAAATACACTTGATAGTTTTTGCGTGATTCCCAGTTTTTTATCCGCGTTAGACATAACATTGCAAATTACACTGTGTAATATAAACATAATCTTTAATATTCATATTACAAAGTTATTAAAAAAAAATCTCTTATTTAACATATTTTTTTTACAAATCAATAACACTACTCGTTTAAAATCATTAAAAGTCGGCTTAAGTTCTCTTCGTACCTCACCTACGTGACTGAAAAATAATAAGTCCCCTATGCTTAGCCTTTTTATTTTTCGACTTTAAATATAATATAAACATAACCTAAAAATAACAAAATTATATCCTAACATAACCAAAACTATTAAAAAACTTATTTAAGTTTTTTAGTAGTTTTGGTTATGTGGCATCGAAAAATTCCTCCGCATCGTTGTCGACTGGTAAAGTACCCAAGAGACTGGCGGCATTGCCACGTTGTATGGCAATGCTAAGCCTCTGGCCAAGGTAAAGGCCAGCCTTTGGGTCACGGGAAGTGTCAACAAGCCGCTTGGAGATTTCGTTGAATAAATGCTGTAAATTGCAGATATGACATTTGTCACATAAGTCACAGGTATCTTTCCGCTCTGAATATTTAATTGTGCACAAACACATGAAAACCTTCCACTGCATTTCACTCAATACTTTATCGTGGCATGTTTATTCTATCATGACTCATGACATGTAGGACTTACTATTACTTACATGTTATCTTGTTATACTTATATTTGTTTATGAATAGAATGTGAAATCTTCAAGTCACATCGTCTGGTTGTAGGTGTTACCTTTTTAATATAGATTGGAGATTATTCCACTGATTTTTGAAAGCCTATAAATTCAGTCAGTTTTTAACTAGAAATTGTTTGCGTGACGATAAATGTTTTCACAAGAATTCACAAGAAGTTTTTAGCATTCCCTGATTTTATCAGAAACCGTTTTTTAAGCCGGTTTTACTAGTAAATGGTCAACTACAACCTACTGTATGTTTTCCAGCACCTACTGAAGAATTCTAGGTTAAAGTTGCTAACACACGAACGATACTTTAAAATCATGTAAGTACAGAAACCCCAACTTTCAACCGCACTACATAGTTCTATTTTCGTCCTCCCCAGGAAATACTATGACAATGAAATCCACAACTATACATTTATAAACTATACCTAATACTAATTATTAATAGTAAAGCTGAAAGGTTAGATTTTTCTTTGTTTAAGGAAGGCTATAGACTATTTATTATCACGCTACGACACTTAGGAGCCGCGCAAAAAGAAAAAAAAAAGGTCAGAAAAGCAGGTAAACGGTCGAGGGAACCAGAAATTTCACGCAGACGAAATCGCGGGCAGTAGCTAGTACCTAGTACTATAATTTCCATAATATATTCTTAAAATCAAGAATTTCTGTACAGCAATAACTCAAGTTTTATGTGACTTCACACAAATATTTATGCGTTCTGGTAGCCATGAAATATTATCAAGTTGTTCTTTATCGCTTTCTAGAGATTTGTCATTAATCGATGTTTTCTCTCGGATTGTATGAGCAATACTTTGTTGTTGCTCCATCTTTCACCAATATTTTAATCTTACTTCGGTTTGAGAATGAGAAAAAGAAAAGGTACATTATTCAGCAGTAGGTTTTCAGAGTAACAAAAACAGATTTTCCTGAAATTTTTTGCCTGCATTTTATAAGTTGTGCTGAATTTCAAACAACGACAAAACATTGCCTTAAAAACACACACAGATCCTTAAGATTAATTGTGGGAAGTTCATACAAAAGACCAGGAAATCAAATTATGATTATAGTCTGTTTGACAGTCGCATGGTAGACAATGATTTCTTCTGAACATAAATGACAATGGTGCCGATTCTGTTGTGCACAAACTAAACTTAATTTAGGCTATTGCTAACTTTTTCTCTCTATTATGACAAGAAAGGGACGGAAATAAATTAGAGCTGTCAAATTAGATAGAACTAATTATTCCATAGACATTTAGACGACACGTAAAAACATGTCAACTAAAAAACACGGTGAAGCGCAAGGCGTGAACTAGTTTGACATCTCCAACTTAGTTCATAGCTATAGCCGTCCTTTTCTCGCGCTGCCTGTTAGTAAAAGATAGCGATTCTCTAATTTTAGTTTAGTGCGCGTGCGTTCACAAGAGAATCGGTACCAATACCTATTTATTATGATTTTACTAAGGTCTTGACAGTCAAATACGTAGTAATGCTGTATATTTTCAGCTAAAATTCAAGAGCAGCACAGATCAAAGGTGGTAAAAGTTCTGAAATAACTAGTTTGTTGATCGTAAAATCAAATAAAAAACTTTAAAAGTGTGACTTCGTTCGTACGGTTTTCTGATACTTCAACACCCATTTTAACTCTTAGGATATGAATTAAAAAGTATAACCATGGCTTTCCTCAGGGTTGTAGCTAACTCTATACCAAATTGCGTGAAAATTTGTTATGCGATTTAGCCATAAAAACGACACAAACTGATAGATTACGGCGCAAGTTTATTGCCTGTGGCATACCCATAGGGCAAATATGTGGCACCGTCTAAACAACACGTACGATACTGTTGCACGATACGGGCAAATTAATTGCAGTTCAAAACTGGTATACAGGGTGTAAGTGTAAACACCGTCATCCTTTTAAAGGGTCATTGTACTCATAATAATTATGAACAATTTTTACTATGGGACCAAATCTGAAATCGCGAAAAAAATCGACTGTTCCGTACATTTATGATCGCACAACTCGTCAAAATGTAGGGAACAGCAGATTTATTTTTCCCGATTTCAGTTTTGGTGCCATAGTAAAAGTTATTCATAATGATGAGTGCAATGACCCCTTAAAAGGATAACGGTGTTTACACTTACAACCTGTATAGGTGTAAACAGCACATAAATGTTATAAAATTGTGCGAACAATAAAATCGCATGTACAATAATAATGCATTCAATTCTGGCATGAAAACTTTCTATCATTCAAACAAATATGAGCGAATGAAAAAAAAACGTTCAAAATATTAAATGAAATATTTGGCAGCGCAAATACGAATAATTATTTATTAAATTTAATCAGTAATTGTACAAGGACGTGCAACTCTGTGTTTAGACGAGACAAAACTTACATGCAATAATCGCCTCGCATTTTTATTGCCTCGGGGTAAAGTCGCATGCGATTTCATTGAATGGCAAAGCCTGCATTCAATTATTGTATGCCATTTTATGAAATCGCACAAATGTAAACACTTGCATGCAATTTTTATTGAATGGCAATAAAATTTAATGTGCTTTATGGCATGCGATTATTGGTCTTGAACGTTGTAGAAACTTGCACCGCGTAAGCCTGTTATTATTTTTTATAGATGTTTGACTGCAAACCACACAATATTGAACTAACCTACACATTATAATTCACCTATTATACTCAGTCTGCACAATCTAGGGGGCTAGTTCCGCCATTTTGACGTCATCTGACGTCATCCGACAAGCGAAGACGTTGCATTCACATTGTCTATTACGATGCGGCCCGTCTCCGGTTCACGGCTTTACAATAACCGTATCCGAACCGCTTTGTTACCGTTTGTTTTTGTATTTATAAAAGTGATTGTGTTTTGTTTTTAATAGATTTGTGAGCTAAATTAATGAATCAAATGAACAAAATCCTAATCCTAACTTAATATTATAAATGCGAAAGTGAGTTTGTTTGTTACGCTTTGACGCTAAAACGGCTTACCCGATTTGGATAGAATAGAATAGAATAGAATTTTATTCAAAAATAAAAATTGGTAAAATTGGCACATAGGTAGAGCATGCCCTGGAGAAGGACATAGGCTACTTTTCATCCTAGATCGCAAACGAAACTTCGTTTGCGAGCAACAACTAGTAGAAAATAAAATTATAGGTATGTACCTATAATTATTAAAGTAATAGGTAGGTACATGCAATCTAGGTATTACCAAACAAATGCATGAGATTGAATGTACTTATAATTTGGTTTTCTGTTTTGTGTAGGTATTACTGAAGATAGGAAAAGATTCCCTAAAACGTTTAGGCATCCCTAAACGTTTTAAAGGAAGGAATTTTGTAGTGGAGTAGAAGTATGTTTACGAGCGAACTCGCGAGCAAAATTATAGAAATTGTTGAAACAATAATGTAATCGCAATTCCAAACTGGTATAATGGTAATCGTCTGTGTAATCGTGTTCAGTTTCTAGCTTCACATACAATTAAGACGTTTTGAATTCGGAGGAAGAACAAGATGCGCCATCTATTGATGTGAATACTAAATATCAACTCTCCTATAAAAGCCTCATTTCTGTCTCTAAGTACATTATTTAGAAAAGTAAAAGTTTTATTTATAAGTAAACAAAGTAAGTAAGTAAAGTTACAAGTTAAGTTAGTTAGGTACTGGTTTTTAAAAGGTAGGTAAAAGTACCTACCTACTGGTTAATGAGTTTGTGTACATGAACTTAAATTTAATTAAATTAACTCAACTTACTTGACGTATTTCTGATGAATGTTACTTGAAGTATTCGAAGGGCTTGTGGCTAAGTAATAACAGCCGCACGGGTTGACGCGTTTGGTCCGTGGGTGGGTGACCATCTTTACATACCAAGACCGCCGTTGGTCCCGGCTGTCATTCGTAGATCTTTCAGTCGTTACGAGCCATCGGAAGCCCGAAAGTCTGACAACGTATCTTACCAAGGTAAGGCACAACCCAGTTACTGGTTATAATACCATACATGGTATTATAACCAGTAACTGGGTTGTGCAGGTCAGATAGGCAGTCGCTCCATGTAAAAAATACAACCGACTTCCAAAAACAACACTACAAAGTGAAAAATAACTTTAATTTCGGAAGTGGGTGTCTAGTGAAATGTATTTTCGTTTTTTGCCACCGACTTCCGAAATTAAAGTTATTTTTCACTTTGTAGTGTTGTTTTTGGAAGTCGGTTGTATTTTTTTGTAAAAAAGTTTTTATTTTTCACTTTTTAGTTGTGGTACCTACCCCACACAAATTCTAATACCACTACCTGCAAAACAAACTAGAACATCATCCATATAAAAGTGGGAAAAAATATGTATTATTGAAGCTACCTCAAAAACTACCGAAGCAAAGTTAATCAATTTTATATGGAACCAACTGTGATGTATACCCTCTCGAATAAAACAAAAAAAATCCAAATCGGTCCAGCCATCTTCGAGTAATCGGGGAACATACATAAAAAATAAAATAAAAAAAGGTTCCGACGAATTGAGAACCTCCTCCTTTTTGAAGTCGGTTAAAAATACTGGTATTCAGCTGCATCCGGTTGGACTGGAAGCCAACCCCACCATAGTTGGGAAATGGCTAGGCAGATGATGATTACTTGAAGTATTTCTGTCACTATTTTTAGCTTGAAGTTGATTTCAGCTGTTCTGACATTTGAGATGTGTTGTCGACAGAAAGGCTATTCCAGGCTATTCTGATGATCAACATCTTTGATCGATAACCCGTCTATGTGTTCTTAATCATATTTTGAAAATGTAGATTTATATTGTGGTGAGAAATAAACCTTTTATCTATCTTATCTATCTTTATCTATTAATTCAATTCAATTCAATCTATTTATTCAATAACGATTTTTACATCATGTCTGAATTTCTATAACTAAATAATAAGAATAATCATGCATGCAATACATATTTAAATCATTACAATAATCAAAATTACATTAAAATCAGAATAATCATTAGAATAATAGGAAAAAATATAAAAATCAATGTCTCAGACAGTCATACATAACTACATAAGTCATTCAATAAAATTCAATAAAAATTTCAATTCAATCAATAAAATTCTGTTAATTTCGACCAATAAATTAATTTATAATTCATCAATAGAATATAGACACTTATTTAACAAGAACCGTTTAAGCTTATTCTGAAACCCACTTGTATATACTAGACTTTTTATTTCTGTCGGCAGTTTATTAAACATTTTTAATGCCTTGTGGTAGGCGCTATGCTTTACAACGTTCAGGTTAGGCACTTGCTTCAACTGGCGATCTTTTCTTCTTGTGCTCTCCCTTTTCTGCCTTCCTTATCTTTAAAAGATCTGCCGAAATGGATGGTCAATTTCTCCTCCCCAGCTTCCTAGAATAGAATAATTAATCCAACTTCACATTCGCTTGGTCGTCTTGTGTTTAAAGAAAGTTTTCTTGAAAATTCACGCCACCAGGTGGCGCCACTTTGGTAACAGATCTTCCATTTCGACAATAAATATAAAATATACGATGACGTTCATAATTCGTTTCATTCATTCGTTCATCATTCAGTCACGACTAAAGAAAATTTATTATACACTTTGACACTTGAATATAGTTAACAGCTTTTGGCAGCGGCTTCGCCCGCTTGCATGTCGGTAATTATTCCTCGGGAATGTACTACCTAAGTACCAGGATAAAAATCATCATAAAATATAACCTAATCCAGGTCATGGTCTACCAATGTGCCAAATTTCATCCAAATCCGTTCAGCAGTTTTAGCGTGAAAGCGTCACAAACAAACAACCTCATTTTCGATTTTATTTAGGGTTCCAAAAAGTAAATTGATCTTCCAGGATAGCACAACGCTCTGAGCTCGAAGGCGAAAGCTGAAACATCACTGTATCCTCAAATCCCTTGACACTAAAATAACAAAATAGAAAACATTATCTAAACATTCTCCAACAGTATTTTTATATTCGGTGACATTTACGAAACCTTTATTTATTCAAAAAACTGCTCCCACTCTCTCTTTATATCTTTTGAAGCAACTCTCTGTTATATAATATAACCTACATTCGACAAACCAAAATAAACGCCGAATCTCATGGTGTATAGTAAAACGTTGTATTTGATCACAATTTTTGTCTCTAGCCATGCATAACTGGCTCAAACATTGAGGCTCAAAAGAAAAACGTGGTACGTTTTCGTTTGATAAAAACAAACACATGAATAACCATTTTGGAATCGAGTGCAAGGGAATATCACATGTCACTTTTTTAGGGTTCCATACCCAACGGGTGCTAATGGGGGCCCATATTAGGTAATAAGGCTCTGCTTGTTCGTCCGTCCGTCTGTCACAGGGTTGTATCTTTTGAACTGTAACAGGTAGACATTTAAAATTTTCACAGTGTGTATATGTTACGGTAAGTGTGATTAATTGAAAATTATTAATAATTGTCTATCATTATTAATAATTACTGAAAGTCGAGGTAAAAGTAAGAAATTAATCGCGTTTACCGCTGATTATTAATAATGTAACCTCAGTACCGATAAATGTAATAATTTTCAAAGTTTATTTAGTATTTTAGTTCAGTACCTTTAAGTATTGTGGTAGGTATTACCAATAAATACCTATTGAACAAAGAAATAGAATAATAATAATAATAAAAACGTTTATTTTCTCCACCACATAATGAAACTTAATACAAAATACATGATTTGTGTATACAAAAATACATTGATGTTGTGGAGACTGGAGCCTGTACTAGGAATACCTGTGTTACAGGTCTCCAGGCCTCCAAACTACACAGACAAGTAGAGAGTATGTTGAGATAAACACAATGTAAGATAAGGAATAACAAATAATTAATTAAACAGCATTATCAGGGTGTATTGGTGTGGGGGTGTGTGTGTGTGTGTGAGAGAGGGTGTGCGTGGATGCATGTGAGGGTATGTGGGTGTGTAGTGAGTATGGGATATTTAAAACTGGTCTCCTAAAATAGTAAAATGTAAGACATGTCGAACTGCATTTTATGAGATGACTTCTAAGAGTCTCTCTGTGGCTTCATAATCGTGAGATTGAAGCCAATTTCGGACTTTATTTTTACAATTGAATAAGGATAAGGAGTAGATGGAAATGGCTTTATTGACTTTGTTGTAAAGGTAATCTCCTAGGAAACAAAAGAATCTACGACTGAAGCTGGTTTTGAAGGACCTTGATTTACAGACTGTGTGTTTGCGTCTTTTGTTCAGGAAAGAAAGATAGAAGAAAGATTTTAATTTTTAATGTTGATTTTACGGAGTCCAGTACTTATATTTTAAGTAAAACCAAAGAATAAACGATTTTGTATATAAGTTTCTTTTATTTATGTATTTGTAAGTACTGTGGTATTATAAATAAATACATACTGGACAAATAACTTCCGAGTCTTATTTTATTTTATTACTTTTACCGACGAGAGTAATTATTAATAAAACTGCTAAAAGTGATGAATCTCAATTCTATATTCACATTTACCAAATCATGAGGTAATTATTAATAATGATGGATAATTATTAATAATGATGGATAATTATTAATAATTTTCAATTAATCACATTAACCGTAACTTAAATACTACTATGGCCGCTATAACACCAAATAATAAAAATAAAATAATATTAAAATTAAAGGGGGTCCTCATAAAAGAAGCGTGTTAAAGAAATAATCATGTAGGTAGTGTTAAATATTGTACGGTGGTATGCGGAACCCTTAGTGTGCGAATCTAACTCTTACTTGGCCGCTTTTTTGAAAATAATTTGATTCTGAATGAGCAGCTCAATTCCGCGAATAATATTCCCTAAGTAATGTCTTTCATGAGAACATAAAAGGTAACAATCGCTTTAAAACGATAATAAAGGTACTTAACATATAATTTAATACGATGATTTTACAGAAGATAAAGTTACGTAATTAGACCACAGATAATATTAAGCAATCGTCTATAACTTTCAAGGCGATTTCATAATTAAATAATAAAGTACCTATGATTATGGCATAATGTTATCCTGAATTTCTTGATTACTGAAGCTCTCATTTCTGGTAAAGCCATCATTTTTTTTTCCATATCAAACTGCAGGTACACATACTTGTACCTACTTATTTATTAAAAAAAAAAGTAATAAAGTCAAAGTGTACGTAAAAAAAACCAGCCAAGTGCGTGTCGGACCCACAATGAAGGGTTCCGTAGTTGAAAAGAATTTATCCTAAAAACTAACTTACATTGTAGTTGAAAAACATGTAAGGATCGTAGCAGGTGGCGTTCTGTAGTTTCTGCCTACCCCCCTGACAAGAAGGCGTGAGTTTATTTATGTTCTTCCATACATTGATATATGTCACGGTCAATTCTCCAACTGCAAAAAGCTTGTAATCACAGAATTTTTCTTATAAGTGATAAAACTACAAGTTAACGATTTTTGGACTTTTTCCTTTACTTGTGCTGTGAGACCTTGCTTCTTGCCAAATTTCATTATTCTAGGTCAACGGGAAGTACCTTAAAGGTTTTGATTTATTTGCGAATATTTCGTATAAATGGCCATATTTGTCTAAAACGTTGACTCAGAAGCTTAATTTTTTAAGAGCTCTGTAAGGGACCGTAGACCTACGTAATGATATCAATTTCAGCTTGATACCTCAATGCATTCCTGAGAAAAAGGGTCTTGACAGACGAAGTGATTCTATAAGGGTTTCGTTTTTTTTCTTTTTAAGGTACGGAATCCTAAAAAGCACAGGTTTTATAACCAAATCGTTAACATCTCGTTCAATTGACTACTAAGTTTTATTGTAATCCTTAAAACGGAAAATAGTTGCCACTAAGAAGACCTGTAATTGGCTTTCTGTTGAACTAGTTTCCGTTTTTGTTGTTAAGTTTTTTTAGCTGTAAGTCTTCCATGCTGAAATAAATAAATAAATAAATAGACTACGTTATAAGGATTACAATAAAACTTAACAATATAAAAACTGTTTGTAATAATAACAACGTATATTCTTGTGTAGCACAAAGTGACGTCTTATTTTCTGCAGTTTCATTCTAAAATAAAAGCAAAACCAAACAAACGATGAGGGCGCCACTGCGCGCTCAGTATCCTCTTAACGAAATCAAGGTCAACACCCCAAAATTCACGGTCATCTAAAATATATTTATAAAGGTTATTTTTTCTTCATTCCGTGTAAAGCTCGCTATTACACTGATTATGTCCTCGCGTGACAACTAAAGAGCATCTCAAGCACTTCGCACAAACAATCACATTAGGGAAACATGCCCCATTTTTTATACCTATTGAGAAATCTATGAGCCTTAGTTTAGGCAAATTCTTTAGATACAGGCCACCCAACTACCCAACTTAATTTTAAGTTGCCGCTAAAGTCATTCTGTCTCTAAATCTCTAAGTCTTAGAGATTGAGACTTTATTTTAGAGTCTAAGATATTAAGCTGAAAGGCCTTTAATTCTTCGGGTGTTAGATTGTCACTTAAAGGAATTCGTCCGGGATTTTTTGTTGTATTTACGATGTAATAGGTAATTAATTTTATAAGCTGTAGTCAATCTGCCTAGCCTTTTCCCAACTAGGTTGAGGTCAGCTTCTAGTCTATCCGGATGTAGCTGAATACCAGTATTGTACATGGAGCGACTGCCTATCTGACCTCCACAACCCAGTAACTGGGTAACACGATACCTCTTGGTAAGACTGGCTGTCGGATTTTTAGTCGTCTGACTACCCGTAATGACTGTCAAAGATCTACGAATGACAGCCGGGACCAACGGCCTAACATGCTTTCCGAGGCACGGAGAGGCTTCGATATTTAAGGCGAGTATAGCCGTTAACCTGCATTGCCACCATTGAAAAATTAATAAGTCTGGAGATATGGAACATTTTGGAGGAGCTCGTGGCTAAGTAATAACAGCCACACAGGTCGATCCATCAGGTTAAGCTACGCTAGCCGGGGTTGGTCAGTGGATGGGTGACTTGATCTTTACGTATCGAGACTCCTTCGTGCCTCGGAAAGCACGTTAAACCATTAGTCCCGGCTGTCATTCGTGGATCTTTGACAGTCGTTACGGGTCGTCAGAAGCCCGAAAGTCTGACAACCAGTCTTACCGAGGGGTATCGTGTTACGGTATTACCCAGTTACTGGGTTGTGGAGGTCAGATAGGCAGTCGCTCCATGTAAAATACTGGTATTCAGCTGCATGGAAACCGACCCCAACATAGTTGGGAAAAGGCTAGGCAGATTGATATGGAACATTTTGAAATTTCCTATGCTCACATTTTTAGTCAGTTTTTTTGTACTAAAAAACTCAACATTTAACCTCCAAAGTTCAAAGCCACCATCTACCATCGTCTCCACCCGTGGGATAATAAAAAAAAAAAAAAAAAAAAATCGAGGCGAAGATAACCACTCGGTTCACTTTGTCCTAAAACCATTAAAGATACATAAACATTCCATTATATTTATTTCAGTAGGCAACCATAAAAATCGCATAAAATTATCCCAAAGAATGACCGCTAAAACCAAGCAGTGATGTACGTCTTTATTTGTATGACTTTAAATACCATTTAGCGTCACCTGTTGTGTTGTAAACTTTACGCCTCTGATCTCTTGAGAATTGAGAAATAAGTATTTATTAATTTAAGCGAACTTAATTCGATGATGTAACGATTTGTGAGACTGAGTAGACTGCGGTTTTTAACGTGTAAGATTCTATGGGATCAAACTCAACTCAAAGCATTTATTTCAATTAAACCAATTACAGGCACTTTTGAATTGTCAAGGGGTCGGTCAGTCAGAAAGATGAAGCTAGGCGCCCATTCCAAAGCATAGTAGGTACCTATGGAGAAGAACGGGCAAGAAACTCCACGGACACTCTTTTAAATCAAGATATGGTTACAAAATAATGGTTACATCATTCAAGTTGCAATTGTACATGTGAGAACGATGCAGAACGTTAAAAGCGTCCTTAAAAAAAACAATTCAAATATTTAAATTAAATTAAAATAAGCCGTGGCCGCTAAGGTATGACCAGCCTTCAGTGACAGCGCTTGTTCACGAACCTGACGCATGGATTAGCTAAATGATCCAACACGCGCCACCATCAGCGAGACATTAGAGTGAGTGGATGTGTGTGTGACTCAGTTTAGTGAATTATCTGGCAAACACTGGTGTAACTCTGCGTTAAGGAGTATGGTCCTTAACGAAGAGGTACCAATCACAGTCCACATTGCGATTGATTGATAATGAATGTAGAATTCTTCTCAAAAGTGGCAGAGTCGATATTATGGTGATACATGACAGGTATCGCACTTAATAAAATATAATATTTTATTATATTATCATCACACTAATATTAAAAAGGCTCGAGGAGCTCGTGGCTAAGTAATAACAGCCGCATGGGTCGATCCATCAGGTAAGCTACGCTTGCTGCGGTTGGTCAGTGGATGGGTGACTTGATCTTTACGTATCGAGACTCCTCCGTGCCTCGAAAAATACGTTAAGCTGTTGGTCCTGGCTGTCATTCGTGGATCATTGACAGTCGTTACGGGTCGTCAGAAGTCCGAAAGTCTGACAACCAGTCTTACCAAGGGGTAATGTATTACCCAGTTAATGGGTTGTGGAGGTCAGATAGGCAGTCGATCCATATAAAATACTGGTATTTAGCTGCATCCGGTTAGACTGGAAGCCGACCCCAACATATAATAGTTGGGAAAAGGCTAGGCAGATTGACCAATATTTTATAGGCAAAAGTTTGAGAGTGTGTTTGTATGTTTGTTACTTCTTCACGCTCAGACGGTTGGACCGGTTTGGATGAAATTTGGTATGTAGATAGCTTATGCCCTGGATTAACACATAGGCTATTTTTTATCCAGGTCTACGTGAGTGAAACCGCGGGGCGCAGCTAGTTAGTTAATATTATGACTTGTGAGACAGGAGAAAGTGCGGTCTTTAAATAATCAAAGACTCAAGGGCTCTAGGGGTTGTATATGTGAACTAAATTATTGAACATATTTTACTGAAAGATCTGTTAAAAACTGTTGTTAGAGTCTGCAGCAAGTGGTGAACTGTTAACGATTGAATTTCAACCTCCGCAAATTTTGAGAGAGAAACTGGTAGATATTTGACATATACGGGGTGGATACGACAATACAACAAATAATTAAACTTCGTATACCTAATTACGTACCCAATCTGCGTACAAAAATTATTTTTTAATTAATTTAGTCACAGGATAATATTTTTCATTTTCAAGATTTTGAACATGATGTATCTGATAATACTGTTATTAGACCAGCCTCGCCTAAAAAAATGAAGGTTAAAGACATTGCAATATTCTTCACGCACATGTTGCCAGCTACTTTAATATGGGAATTAATGTATGTTGTACCTTATACCAGAGGCATAAGAGTCATGAAGCGTGTCATCAGAATTAGATAAGAAAATAATGCATGCGGAAGTTACATCTACTCACTCTTCTCAATCGAAAATTTCGAATGTGCGAAAGAGAAACGTATGTAGACGATAGATCGTTTATTTCTACGTCGCTTTCTCGCCGAAACAATAACAACCCAAACCAGCAAAAAAACATCACAAACAATAGTGTGTTGGGTCGGCCAGTGCCCCAGTCGCCAGCCGTGTTAAAATATTTAAAAACGGTGTTCTATTTTGTTTACATTTTTACACTATTTAGCTTGTTAGAAAAAGTCACTTTTTTAATTTCAATGTTAGGATTTATTTGATAATTCCTATAAACTGCTATTATTACACATTGCATTTATTACATTATTTCTGCTCGTATTTTCATTTATTGTCGTCATTCATATTCAGAGGAGCTCGTGGCTAAGTAATAACAGCCGTACGGGTCGGTCCATCAGGTTAAGCTACGCTTGCCAGGGTTGGTCCGTGGATGGGTGACCATCTTTTCATAAGGAGACTCCTCCGTGCCTCGAAAAGCACGTTAAGCCGTTGGTCCCGGCTGTTATTCGTGGATCTTTGACAGTCGTTACGGGTCGTCAGAAGTCCGAAGGTCTGACAATCAGTCTTACCAAGGGGTATCGTATTACCCAGTTAATGGGTTGTGGAGGTGAGGTAGGCAGTCGCTCCATGTAAAATACTGGTATTCAGCTGCATCCGGTTAGACTGGAAGCCGACCCCAACATAGTTGGGAAAAGGCTAGGCAGATTGATTGATTTTCATTTATTGTCGTATCCACTCTGTATAGTGGTTATAACATCAGGAACACTACGTATTTTTACCGAGTTGGAGATAAACGTATTTTATAATAGCATCCGCTATCAACATGGTAACTAACAAGAGAGACAGATACACATAACACAGGTTGCATTGGTCCAGATTAATCTTACTATTACCTACTCGTATTATAAATGCGAAAGTTTGGGTGGATGGATGGATATTTGTCACACAATCACGCCAAAATAGCTGAATGGATCTGGATGTCACATAGGCTACTTTTTATCCCGGAAAAAATACGGTGCCCGTGGGATAATTTCCGACATCCACACGGGCGAAGCCGCTGGCAAAAGCTAGTCTAAATATAATGTAGTCCAGGCTTTTCTGTTGGAAAGGACCTTGTCGGCTTTATTACGATGTAGTCCGAGACATATAAATATCGGATTGCTTTGCCAAAACAACTGTAGGTCAATGAAATGAGCATGACGCAGACTTTTTACAAATAAAACAATTCCTCTTAGTAAGGATGTGAGCCACAGTGCCGGTTAGTGTGCAGTAGGTCAATATCTTGTAACTACCTATTAGGGCTTTATTTTTGTGTGTTTTCCTGAAGCAGACATAAAATAAAAGTAAGTTTTGCTCATAACCTAACATCACGCCTGTAATCACCGAAAGGTTAGGCCTTATACACCCCTATTTCGGCAGTTAAGTAAATTATATTAGACATCCACCAAACCCCTCAAAAAACACTTTATACATCACCCCAAAGTAGAAACTACACCCTTGACGTGACCAATAGCTTTCCCACCCACAAAATTCTACCTACCTCTCTCCTACGACAAACCTTATACTTAATATAATAAAGCTGAAAAGTTCGATTGTTTGAATGCGGTAATCTCTGGAACCTTCCTTAAGAATTGAGTTATTAAATGCTAAAATAAATTTTCAAATCCGACTGTTTAACATGACGCTAATACCCTTTAGGAGCCGAGCAAAACGAAAAATAGTCAGAAAGAACGCTAAGCGAAAACGAAGTAATAGCGTTAGCTGCCGATGCGACGCGGTGGGTCAGGGGTCGAAATTTCGGATCACTAGTACCTATGTCGTCAGAAATGCATGTGGTCAAATACGCATTTCGTCATCTCTCAGGATAGACTCGCAACTTGTCAGAAACAGAACTCGACAGATACGTAGTTCGGCAGACACGCAACACGACAGATACTCATTTCGTCAGATATTTGAAACCATCCACCCAGATTGATGTAGACAAAAGAATTAGTCAAATATAAAAGAGTTAATAATTATCAGTTTTTTAGAATACTTAAACAATATCAGATAACAATGCACTCACTAACTAAAACGGTAATATACGGTATAATGAATGAAGTCGTGGGCAGATGCCAGTCCTTCTGTATTTACAACTATTTTCCTGACACAACTTACTGTTATGTCCTTGCGTGGTGAATCAGACGTCCACCCACCGTGGCGCCCAGATGTCTGCTGTCCCGACCTTGTGACTGCTATCATAGTATAGGTACTAGGTACTAAGTCATGTTTATCTGCTAATCACGAGAACCGATATGTCAGCTAGATTGAGAGATTAGGGAATGTAAGGAAATGTACAAATTAATTGTGTTGTATTTTCGGTTGCAAATAAAATGTTATTTTTCCTGGTTTAAATTAAATTGTCAGTGATCTCATGTCGTGATTAGTCTGTTAAACAGAATAACAGCGTATATAAATTTACAATATCACATTAAATAGGTACCTACTTATCAAATGGAAATTGAAACATGCATTCAGTACTGGGATTTATCGTAACTAATATTATTAAAAAGTTTATTGCGTTTTCATGCCTAAATCACTGAACCGATCATCCTAAAATTTTGCATATACGTTTGCCAAGCTAAAAGGTACTCTATGTGTAGTACAGAACATCAAACTGAACAACTTTCTCCATGGAACCAACATCGTAATCGAGAGAAAATAATCAGATGTTTCATACATTTGGGTCGAGTAGGTATTGAAGTCTTGTACGGGACAGCGGATAATTTTTTCTCGATTACGATGTTGGTCCCATAGAGAAAGTTGTTCACACCTTTTTGATACACTCTGTATAGAAGTATTAACCATAGACCAATTTTTTTTGTAACGACTAACTACTCACCTACGTCTACGTGTCGTAATCATTAATTACGTGTCAGATAAAAATACATCAGCCAGGATTAACAGAAAGTACTAATGTACTTACTGTACTCGCTTCAATGAATTTGACACAAGGTTTCGTGAAATCCGTTAAATAATAAAATGTACAGACAGACTGAGTATTTACTGCCTCAAGTAAGTAGGTATTCGATTACTGTCAGTTATTTTAATACTTTTAAAGGTGTGCTAATTCCTCTCTCTAAATGTACGTCCAGTCCGCGTCAGCTTTTCCAACGGGAAAATTATGAGGCTTTGTTCATGGAATTATTTTGGATATTGCTCCGTAATATTTTTAACTCATAAACTTTTTAATTTCTTGTTTTTCTTTTTATTTGCATGCTTGTTTACTGTGCAGTTTTATCATTAGCACATTATGTAATTTTATTGTACCTATCATAATGTAAGCGCACATCGCATTCGTTTTGTAACTTGTCTTTATAATAATACTAGCTGCGCCCCGCGGTTTCACCCGTGTATACCGGGATAAAAAGTATCATTTAATTTATCTATCTTTTTTTTTTTTTTTTTTTTTTTTTTTTTTTTTTTTTTTTTTTTTTTTTTGTGGATGGGAAATCATCAAATGACTTCTCCCGCTCTGGGCAGAGCGAGAGGGCGTGTCAGACTTTTACTGACTAAAACCCACCCATGTTCCTTCAGTTGCCCGTGCCAGGGCCACGGTATCTCTTTCGAACTACCCGCGACCCCGGCGGCATCGGCCCAATTGACCCCGTCACTGCTGACATCTCTTTGAGGCGCGCGTGGAACACAACGCGCCGTCGACCCGGGCCTGGTCCTTACCGAACGGCGAGCTGCCCATTACTCGTCGTCCGCAAGCCCGCGCCTACGGTGGCCGGGAATCGGCTATCGATTCCCGCCGCCCAGGGCGTCTCCTACGGCGGCTAGGGGCGCGAGGGCGCGGCTGTTGCCTCTCCCTCACGCGTTCCGCTTCCTCCTTCGCGAGCATTACTGCTTCGCAGAAGGAGGTGACAGCCTCCCATGCACTCTCGCTCCGCACCATGGCCTGGACCAGGTTTGGACGCGAGAGATCGCCGCCGCCGATCGCCTCCGTGAGAACACGGCGGT
Source organism: Cosmia pyralina (assembly GCA_946251885.1). Taxonomy (NCBI): domain Eukaryota; kingdom Metazoa; phylum Arthropoda; class Insecta; order Lepidoptera; family Noctuidae; genus Cosmia; species Cosmia pyralina. The sequence continues at coordinate 12,559,375 of OX276342.1, read as the reverse complement.
GCTCCGCCCAAGCCGGGCAGACCTCCACTGTATGCTCCACCGTGTCCTCCGGGCGATCCACACAATGGTGACACCCGGGCGTTTCCTCCCGCCTTATCCGAAACAGGAACCTCCCGAAACAACCGTGTCCGGTGAGGACCTGCGTCAGGCGGAAGGTGAGGACGCCGTGGCGCCTCTCCAACCACTCCTCAAAGAGGGGACTTATCGCCGCAATTGTGGCGTGCCCAGCGCTGGGTTGCGACAATCGCACTCTCCATGCCGCCATGAGATCCCGCCGGAGCTCTGTCCGCTGTACCGTGATTTCTCGCGGCAGCGGAGTTACGCCCCGGCGTTTCGTCTCCTCGCGCCACTCCCACACGTGCGCGAGGACTTTTGCCTCCAGGTCCCATGGCGGTAATCCGGCAAGGAGGCTCGCCGCCTCACAGGAGACAGTGCGGTATCCCCGGACTAGCCGGATGGCCATGACCCTCTGGGACGCGTTCAACCGGCGGGCCGGTCGCAGCCTCAGGGAACGCGCCCACACCGGCGCTCCGTAAAGGGCCATGGACCGCACGACCCCCGTGTAAAGCCTCCGGCAGGAGGCATTTGGACCCCCCAGATTGGGCAGGAGCCGCTTCAAGGCAGCCCCAGCCCGCTCCAGTCTGGGAGCCAAACGTCGGAAGTGCTCCACGAAGTTCCACCGGCTGTCGAGGACGAGTCCCAGGTACTTCATCGTCGACTCAACCCCGATGTGAACCCTTCCTACCGTTATTTGGGAACCCGACGGTGGCACGTTCCGAGGACCATGAAAACACATGACCTCGGACTTGTGCAGGGCCACCTCGAGTCCCAACTGCCGGATCCTCTCTACTATTGTCGCAACCCCGCGTGTCGCTAGTTCGGCCGCCGCCTGGTGCGACCTCCCTTGCGCCAGGACCAGCGTGTCGTCAGCGTAACATACAACGCTGACGCCACTAGGGAGGTCGGCGCGCAGCACCCAGTCGTACCCGATGTCCCACAGATGTGGCCCCAGGACAGATCAGAGAGAGGAATTTGGTGATAATGTTTAGTATTACGTATATTTTACTAAACAATACAAATATATTGATAAATCAGATTTGGTACGGAACCCTAAATGTGCGAAGTCCGACACGCGCTTGGCCGGTTTTTTCTTCTCTTTTACAAGTTTTATAATAAACCGTTTATAGAAATTTTTTTTAACCTTACAATATTTCTAATTGACAATAGGCTCGCCCTCTATTACATGGAATTTAAACAAAGCTGGCGAAATATGGGTGTACTTTAGGTACCTACAACTCTGCCTAACCCTTAGCGAAATACGCGTAATATTATGTTATGTTTAATCTTTCAGAATCAAGTTGGTTCTACGTATAACTTTTTTAATGTATCGTAAGGCTGCGTTTCCACCAGAAATGAGCGAGAATGCGTAGCGAGGGATGTGTGTAAAACTAGCGAATAACATCGCTTCATTTTCATAGCTTGAGCTCTTATTGGTTAGCTTTACACACGCTTTACTACGCATCCTTGCTCATTTCTGGTGGAAACGCAGCCTTACACGTTGCTAGGTATTCGTTTATTTATTTTCTTGCGTGCAGCTTAACGTGAGTTTAATGGTGTATGTTTCTAACGTTAGCACAATTTTTCTAAAGCATCACAGTCTTACCATTTAGTAGAAAACTAAGGAAACGTACCTATTTCATTACGTTTAGAGATGAACAGACCTATTGGCTTGCACCACCTATGATTAAGTTCCTATTAACTTACTTATTCTATTCCATTTTTGAATTTATTCGGTAAGTAGTGGCTATTCGGACATCGTGAAATAGGCCCTTAGTAAGTTAATAAGAACTTAATCGTAGGTGGTGAAACCGGCCCTCAGGCTGGGTTGCACGCCGCCGGGGTCGCGGGTAGTTCGAAAGAGATACCGTGGCCCTGGCACGGGCAGTTGAAGGAGCATGGGTGGGTTTTAGTCAGTAAAAGTCTGACACGCCCTTCCGCTCTGCCCAGAGCGGGAGAAGTCATTTGATGATTTCCCATCCACAAAAAAAAAAAAAAAAAAAGGCTGGGTTGCACCATAATAGTAGTTAACGTAAAGGTTAATCTCAAAGGTTAATGTCATTATCTCTAACGCTGATCCGATTCTGAAAATTCTTTCACAATCTTTTTTTTTAATTTTTAATTTAAACAATTTTACTCGCCAAACTATTAAGTTTGATGGCGAGAGTAATGGGAAGCTAACTAATAACCTGTAGGTATTGTAAACAACTTTCTTTAACTACCCCAACCGACCCGACCGACCCGACCTCAATGTACTGGATATTTTTCTTTTTTCTCGTCTCTCCCTAAAGTCCTGTTTGCAGCTAGTCCTGTGCAAAGAAGTCGTTATCTAGTTAATATTGCTAATCTGTTTGTCCGTCTGTCCGATAGCATGACATACAGGGTGTCCAGTAAATAGCACGACATACTGCAGGAGGTGACAGCTTGGGTCAATACCTATCAAAACAACACAATATATGTTCAGCAAAATCTTACGGATTTTTTTTCACCACTGTAGGTTACAGTTATGCGAAAAGAAAATCGTTCTGTGAAAATTTAAACAAAAAATACTATTTCTTGAAAACATTCTTGTTTTTGATAGAAAAAAGACTTATCAATGAGTAAAGTAACTATTCACGAATAATTTGATGTAAAAAAAAATACTAGAAAAGGAATTTTTCATTACGAGATGCTTAAAAATCTGTTTCGGATTTCGGAAAATTTTGTAAAACTGTAAATCCGTAAGATTTTGCTGAACATATATTGTGTTGTTTTGGTAGGTATTGACCCAAGCTATCACCCCCTGCAGTATGTCGTGCTATTTACTGGATACCCTGTATAAAGGTTGCGTTTTTTTATTGAGTCTTGGGATTGAGGATTGAGAGATTGGACTGTCAGAATTTTTGGTCAAATAATCAGCATTGCCATACAACGTGGCATTGCTGGAGAGCAGTGATGGTCCAGTGGTAATGGCCGTGACTTACGAGTTGTAGGTCGTAGGTTCGGACCATGATAGGCGCTTTATTTTGTGTAAATTATTTCATCACCATTGCTCTCAAAACGGTGAAGGAAAACATCGTGAGGAAACCAGCATGTTCTAGAACCAAAAATTCGAAGACTTGTGACATATACCAACCCGCACTGGGCCCGCGTGGTGGATTACAGCCCACTCCCTCTTACCGAGAGGAGGCCTGTGTCCCAGCAGTGGGAACGTTATAGACTGATTATGGTATAGAACGATGCAATGCTGCCAGCCTTTTGGGCACTTTTCCTGTTGACAGCGATGTGGACGAATTTTTTGATGCCCTATGATTCTTTCCCCTCCTTTATAGGATTCCGTACCCGGAGGGTGCCAAACGGAATCCTATTACTAAGCCTCCTGTCCGTCCATCCGTCTGTCTGTCTGTCAGCGGGCTTTATCTTATGAACCATAATAGTTAGACAGTTGAAATTTTCACAGATTGTGTAATAAATATTTTTTTTTTTTTTTTGTGTATCTTTATCAATATCTATGTTAATTAATGTAATTGGTGTTACAATTTTAATTAACAAAAAATAAAATAAATTAATAATAAAAGTAAAATTAAAATAAAAATTAACCTTTTATTACAAACAAAAAATTTTTGATTTTGAAAAAAAAAATTTTCATACCGTATCAACACCGTGTGGGTTATCATTGTCTAGAACTCATCGAGTAGACTATAATTTATATTTTATATCTTTAAAATGAAGAAATAGGGGGCCGCTAAAGTTGTCAGTTTTATACCATTTTTGTACGAGCTCTATCGCAACAATTAAACAAGTTAGTAATTTGAAACTTCTGTATATCATGTACAGTCAACAAAAGAGATATCTAGGCAGGGTATACTAACATATGTATGTGAATGGCTTCATGTTCAATTTTATATATATTACTTTGCTTTTGCAATACTTCTACATTGTAACACACCAACACAAAATTGTATATTGTCACGAAATTGAACATGAAGCAATCACATACAAATATGTTAGTATACCCTGCCTAGATATCTCTTTTGTTGACTGTACATATACTCAATAAATACTAAAAACGCTAAGTCGTAACGTATTTTGTTTGGATCTGGGTGATTTGCTGCAACTGCAAAAAATTACTTTGTAATTCAGAGCACCATATGAAATACAAAGTTATCTTTGCGATTGTTAAAGATGAAAAATATTCTTCGCTTAGTATTTTTTTTTTCAATATGTAGTGTTAAATATTGTACAGTGGTAATTAAGGAACCCTTCGTGTGCGAGTACGACTCGCACTTGACGGTTTTTATATACTTAGTTGTAGATATTTTATTTTGAGACTGTAGGCTTTTAAATCGCATAAATATAATTCGACGGTCCTATACGTATACTAGTGCAAGTGCAAAAAAACATAACTTTACAGGAGAGCGATTTAAAGGTTGTAAAGCTTGTAACTTTGAGGCCTCTGCCTCGAATTTCGCGGGCAGCGAGGCGGCGGCGGCGGCGGCGCGTCTCGCATTGTCCCGCCCAGCTACCGCGCCGCTGTTTTTGAGGTCCGGTCCATTTGTTTTTACGCATAAAATCCTGCCGCTCCCGCTCCGCCGCCGCTGCTGCCCCGCTGCCCGCAAAATTCGAGGCAGAGGCCTTACATAATTCTACAGAAATAATTAAAATTTTAATATGTTGTACTTGAATGTTTTTAAAATAAAAAACTGCATAATTTTCTAATATATCGTTCATTTGTTTTTTTTTTTTGCGATGAAGAACTTAATTTGCAGTTGGAGAATTGACCGTGACGTATATCGATGTATGGGAGAACATTATTTCAACTATAAACTTAATTTCTTAAGATAAATTCTACGGAACCCTTCATTGTGCGTGGTCCGACACGAACTTGGCCGGTTTTTTTTACTACTTCTCCAACAATAATGGGCTACAAAAGAGCATACTTTCCTTTCCATTAACTCGTTACGATAAAGGCTCTGTTTCCAATTTCCAACCTCTCGATAAGCAATCGGATAGTAACAAAGCGTATTTAATTTTTAATTAAAACTGTTTTTCCGGGAAACGAGAATTTACTCGAAAAATGTCAACCTTTCATTGCTCGGCATTCCGGATACCTACATCGATTACACAGATAGTGATCAAAATGAAATTCCCGTGTTGTGCTACGTGGAAGCAATGTGGAAGTATAGACGACTGGAATCATCGCCTTTTTGTAATAATTAGGTACTACCACCGATTCACGGTGAAGCTACTTGCCGTGAAGAAAACTTATGGCGTAAATACCAAAGCCTCTTCTCATAGGGAACTTATATCTATCTAAACAAGTTGTAATAACGTCAACCTCCTAAAAGCTCATTGTACTCATCATTATGAACAACTTTTACTGTGGAACCAAACCGGAAATCGCGAAAAAAAATCAGCTGTTCCCAAATTGCTGTTGCTGTTAAAGTTATTGTTCTAATAACTCGTGAAAATCTACATTTTCACGAGTTATTAGAACAATAACTTTTGCCAGCGGCTTCGCTCGCGTGGATGTCGGAAAATATCCCACGGGAACGTAATACCGGTAAATCCTTCCTTGTTCCTTGTTTACATCATAAAGGGAACGTCTGTGCGAAATTTCAGCTTTCTAGGCCCAATGGTTTGGGCTGGACGTTGATGAGTCAGTTAGTACTTCTCTTTTTATTTAAATAGGTAAATGTAGGGAGCTACTGATTTAAAAGTTTTTCATAATGTAGATTGCAATGATCCCTTAAGAGGTTGTCCGTTATTTAAATTACACCTTGTATTAAAGCTGAAGAGTTTATATTTGTTTGAACGAGCTCATTTCTGGAACTACCAGTCGGATTTGAAAAATTCTTTTTGCATTCCCACTTCTTGAGGAAGGTTGTATGCTATTGAGCATCACGCTACGATCTTTAGGAGCAGAGCAAGATGAAAAAAAGCTGGAAGCGAGCGCCGCACCGGAGCCGCGTGTACAGTCACGAGCATTAATATGTATACACTTAGCAAAATTCAAAAGCGATTTTCTCGTGTATTAGCGACGGAACTTTGAGATAACACCTATTTCATAATAATAGGTCTTTACCTATGAAATTGCCGTTTTGTATGAAAAAATTTAAACGAATTTTTTTCATGCATTTTTTATTTGTATTAATCGAAGTAATCACCCATGCAATCAATGCCACTTTGCCAACGCAGTGGCAGTTTATTGATGCTTCTTAAAGAAATCAGCTGGACGGGAGGCAACAAATTCTTCAAAGGCATTTTGTACTGCCTCTCGGGTATTGAATTTTTTTCCCGCCAAGATGTTATCCAAATTCTGGTAAAAGTAGTAGTCTGTAGGCGCAAGGTCTGGTGAGTAGGGCGGATAACGGAGAGCTTCCAACCCCAGTTCTTGCAACTTGGAGACCGTCTGCTGTGCAGTATGAGGTCGCGCGTTGTCGTGCAGGAGCAGCGGAGACGAGCGATTGACCAATGCTGGTTGGAGATGTGCCAGCTTCTCCATCATTGTGTTCAGTTCTTCACAGTACACATCTGAAGTAATGCTCACCCCGTTTGGTAAGAAGCTGTGATGAATCACACCGGCGCTAGACCACCAAACAGTGACCATCACTTTTCTAGGGGCAAGTTTTCGTTTAGGGCATTGTTTAGGTGCTGAACCAGGATCCAACCAACTTGCTGAGCGCTTGCGGTTATCAAACAGAATCCATTTTTCATCGTAGGTAACAATGCGGTTCAAAATTCCTTCATTTGTGTGTCTGTTGAGCAGTGCAAGGCACGTCTCGACGCGTACTTCGCGCTGGCGATCATTGAGTTCGTGGGGCACCCATTTGTCAAGCTTTTTTACCTTGCCAATTTGACGCAAATGGACCAATATTGTTTTGACGCTAACGTCGAAAGCTGCTGCTAATTCAGCCGTAGATTGTGTATCATCAGCTTCCACAATCGCCTTTAATTCGTCATTGTCGACCAAAGTCTTCGGACGACCGCGAGGTTCATTTTTCAGGTCGAAATTTCCAGAACGGAAGCGAGCAAACCAATAACAAGTGGTGCGTTGGTTTGTAGTGTTAGCTCCGTAAACGTCGTTGATGTTGCGTGCCGCTTGTGCCGCGTTGCTGCCACGACGGTACTCATATTCCATAATTACTCGAATTTTTAACGTATCCATGATGACGAAAAAGATTGAAATGCGATGAAAATGTAACACTAATCAATAAACAAATGACTACTTTTGGAAAAAAAAATCCATGTTTTTAAAATAAAATTAATTTGAAATTAGAATTCTTAGCCAAACAAAAATTATTTTGATTTGAAATGGCCAGTACTGCAGAACGGCAATTTCATAGGTAAAGATCTAATATTTGTTTGAACGAGCTAATTTCTGGAACTACCAGTCGGATTTGAAAAATTCTTTTTGCAATCCCACTTCTTGAGGAAGGTTGTTGGCTATTGAGCATCACGCTACGATCTTTAGGAGCAGAGCAAGATGAAAAAAAGCTGGAAGCGAGCGCCGCACCGGAGCCGCGTGTACAGTCACGAGCATTAGTATGTATACACTTAGCAAAATTCAAAAGCGATTTTCTCGTGTAATAGCGACGGAACTTTGAGATAACACCTATTTCATAATACTATGGGTTCCAAAATATTATTGTTGGTAACAACATAAAATTACAATCAACACAGTAGGAGAAAATCACTTTTAAATGTTGCTTGGTGTATACATATTGGTGCTCGTGACTGTACGCCTCATTAATGCCGAGTTATATAGTACAACAACGAGCATGCGGTCCGGTGTCGTGTACATGAAGCCTAACGTGCTTTCCGAGGCACGGAAAACAAATTTGCGTGTTACCATTTCAATAAGAAAATACACATGCGTCACAACTCATCCGCAAAGATAAACATAACGTGATTCTATGAGATAGAAAATTCAGTATCAGTTAGTTCAGAGCTTACCGGAAACAAACAAACAAACAACGCACTTAACTGGCATCCATCTAAGTTAAAGAAACACAACCAAAGATACACAAAAAGACAATTTCGAACGCAAACGTTAAAGTAAAAGAACATCACACAGTTAAATTATCCTGTTTCGTATCGGCAAGAACTACGTATATGAAAATAGCTCGTCAATCAATATAAAGTCAGTTGTACGATCGGAAAACTTCCGCATCAGGCGATAATTGCAAAGCACGGCTCACGACTCGATAGCCCGATGCATGCGTTTTGTCCAATAAGATGCACGTTTATTTTTGATTTGATTTATTGCTAATTTTGTTACACGCCCTGTACTCATACAAATGCATATTGTCTCTAATTGGGCGAAACCAGGAAGGGGTCTTTCACAAGCTACGCTTCCGCATTTTCCACATTTTCTAAATGGAGCATGCTTAAATTTTGCCGATAGTAGGTACTTTGTACTATGGGCCAAAGTTCCGCATGATCAACTCAAAGGCGATAATCGCATGCACGGCTCACGACTCGATCGCACAATGTTCGTTTGTCACTAGCTGCGCTCTCACAGGAATATTTTCTTAAATAAGAATGCTTAAGTTTTGTCCATAGTACATGGGCATAGTCACTTCCAAGTTATACCACAATATCAGATTCTCCATACATCCCAGCCTTAAAGGCGAATAGCCCTTGCCTGGGCAAATTATTAATTAACCATCAGCGAGGTGGTATTTTAATAAACGGTGGTATTTTAGTAGGTTCCGAACCAAAAAGAAAGAAAAAAACGGAGCCTCATCACTTTTATGTCTGTCTGCCACAGAGGTTTTTCTCTAGATCTACAACGCAAGAATTTGAATGTTGGCATAATATTTAGGCCTCAGTGACTCGCACACATGTCGACAGTCAAACACCAAAAATATTTTTTTAAATTTATTTGGGGACCCCCAAATAAATTTCAGCTCGACCATTGAAAAAAACAGTTAGTAATAATTATGGTTTGGTATCGTTTCAAATTGTTGTAGCGGGCTTGAAGATATACACTCGAGAGCAATTAATTAGAGTCACATAAAGATACTTACCTACCTGAAAGTCTCGCAGACTAAAATGCTAGCTTAATTAAATAAAATAAAATGTTAAATGTTACCTCAAGATACGGACTATAACAACATTTCAAATCCCATAAATCTCTTAAAAAGGGGTAGGCAGGTACACAAACATTTTAAAATATTATTTGTGAATTTTAAAATCAATCCCTATTGTACCCCCGTTTTTTTTTTGTGGATGGGAAATCATCAAATGACTTCTCCCGCTCTGGGCATTGTACCCCCATAGAGAATGATTTTTCAAAAACGCTGAACCGCAAATTTCTTAATTTCCTACCAAAAGCATAAGTTTAAGTTTTCATATCCCTAACTTAAGAAATGCTGGGTTTCCCATACAAACTTTCATCCCCTATATCACCCGCTGTAGGATTATTTTTGAGAAAAAAAGTAGACTTCTCCAGGATGCCATATAAACACAATTTATTTCATTATGCTAGCATTCTTAGTTTCCGACAATTTCAGGTATCTTTATGTGACCCTAATTCATTGCTCTCGAATGTAGTTCACCATTTGCAAAAACCTCCTAGGTACCTCCTTGGTTTCTAAAGCTAAAATTTAGATTTTTACGGAGTTCTTTTAACTCCAGCTAAAATAAAGTCTAGTGAGTCAGCTACTAATCGTATCACCATGGATGAACAGTTTTGGTATTTAACTCACTCCGAGAGAAGAAGACAAAGCAAAAAACAATAAAATACTCAAAACATTTTCCTTCTTTTCAGTTTTCCACATCTAACCATGAGTTGCTCCCGGATCGTTGCGTTGCTGGCTGCGTTGTGGCTGGTGGTGGGAGCCACCTCCTCCCCTGTCAGAAGGTCTCCAGATCTTGAGGCGAGACGCAGAAGTGCTATCGACAGGAGTATGATCAGGTTAGTTAGAATTACAACAATGTTATATAGAAATTGTAGATGATGTACGTCGATGTAATTGCATTATATGAAAACTCTTAGGCCGCAAATTCGGAGCAGCGTCTCTTGTAGCATGCCGTGGAGAGTTTAAGGGTACCTACACATCTAAATTTTTGAGTTTTTAAAATTCTTTTAAAACCAAATTGATTTCCATATTCAATTGGTTTTATAGGAATTTTAAAAACACAAAATTTATCGATGCCCGCTGCACGCTACAAGAAACGCTGGTCCGAATTTCCGTTCTAATCAGTAACGCTGGACCTTAAGGTGTTATTGTACTCAACATTATGAACAACTTTTACTATAGGGCCTTTGCAATCAGCCTTATATTTGGCCTTATATTTGGTCGAGTTATGAGAACATAAATGTATGGACTATTTCAGATTTGGTATAAATAAATATCGGTGGCGATAGTCCACAAGCTAAGTTATCGTGAGCGCGAAAGAGTAGTAGTAGTTTATTTATCCAAACCGCGCTGCGTTACTGATTAGAACGCTAAGGCCCAATTGCACCAAAAATCATATAAAAGAACGTTCTATTTCTGTCAATAAAGGGGCTCGTGGCTAAGTGACAGCCGCACTGGTCGATCGAAGGTTAAGCTACGCTTGCGGACTGGGTGACCATTCATTACATATCGAGACCCCTTCGTGCCTCAGAAAGCACGTTAAGGCGATGGTCCCGGCTGTCATTCGTAGATTTGTCAAGTCGTTACGGGTAGTTAGCCCAAAAGTCTGATAACCAGTTTTGCCAAGGGGTTTTATCATGTTACCCTGTAACTGGGTTGTGCAGGTCAGATAGGCAGTCAGTCCATGTAAAAAACTGGTATTCAGCAGCATTTAGTGATTTATATTGCAAGTGGGCGTATGTATCACAAGAATATTTTTAGTTAGATGAACAATGTGGGTTTATTATCTCACATTGTTAAAGTGGTCTCTTTGAGATCATGTCAGACTTTACCTTGAAAGAGACCGATATTTATGGTGACCTGTAATTAGTGATCGATACTTAAACACATCATGATTGTAGTCATGATAATAAACTACTATTATTATGGCACCAAACCTGAAATAGCGAAAAAAAATCAGCTGTTCCCTACATTTATGTTGGATTTACTCGTTAAAATGTAGGGAGCACCTGATTTTTTTTTCGAGATTCGGACACTAATTACCAGTCACCCTATATACAGAATGTATCTACTTCTAGTTCCCTTCAAAATCCTTCATTTAGCACTTATATAACAATTTTTCCCTTACCCCAACAGATTCGGCCGATCATACCCACCAGAACCATCAGCAGCTGACATCAGAGAAGCATTCCAGCGGCCAACACGGCGCGGCAATAGTTTCCTCCGCTTCGGTCGCTCCCAACCTCTCACCCTTTCAACCGACGACCTGGTCTCCCTCCTGAGAGCATATGAAGAAGACTATGATACCCCTATGACCAAGAAATCCGCCAGCTTCGTCCGCTTCGGACGGGACCCCAACTTTATCCGCCTTGGACGTTCTGCGGAAGACGAAAAGAGTGCTTTCGAGCAGAATTCTGAGCTGGTTGTCAGTGGATACCCTCAGAGGAAAAGCCGAGCGAGGGATCACTTCATCAGGCTTGGCAGGGACAGCGAAGAAGTCAATGAGAATGAGTTTGAGGAAGCTGAAGAAAGCAGAAGGAAGAGGTCCGCCGAAGCGTGTCACGACTGCCAGTCGTAATCTCTTTGTTCCGTTTACATCGCTGTGCTGACCGCTGCATGAGAATTTTATTGTGAACTTAACAAGCATTGGATAGCAATTTCTTTTTCAATAATGCGGAGGAATTTTTCGACGCCACATTTTAGTTTTTTTATAGTTTTAGTTAGGTTAGGATATTATATTTTTAACTTAATTATACTCTTTATTTACTCTTTATGTGTATCTATATATAAAATAAATTCAGAATTCATATTATTTATTAACAACGTCTTTTTAGGGTTCCGTACCTCAAAGGAAAAAACGGAACCCTTATAGGATCACTTCGTTGTCCGTCTGTCTGTCTGTCAGTCTGTCAAGACCCTTTTTCTCAGAAACGCGTGGAGGTATCAAGTTGAAATTAATATCAAATGCGTTAGTCTATGATCTCTGGGAGTCCTAAAAAACTCAAGCTTCTAAATCAACGCAATAAAAACATACGGTCATTTATGCGATATATTTTGATAATCACAAATAAATCAAAACCTATAGGGTACTTCCCGTTGTCCTAGAAACATGAAATTTGGCGAGGAACAAGGTGTGAGACCTTGTTCCTCGCCAAATTACAACACAAATAAAGGAAAAAGTCCGAAAATGGTTAATTTGTAATTCTATCATATAAAAAAAAAATCAAGTGTGCCAGTCTGTCAAGACCCTTTTTCTCAAGGGCGCGTGGAGATATTAAGTTGAAATTAATATCGAATACGTAAGTCTATGATCCAGTTCTAAAAACATCAAGCTTCTAATTCAACGCAATAAAAAAAAAAACGGCCATTTTGCGACACGTTTTGATACTCACAACTATCAAAGTAAATCAGTACCTATGTGGTACTTCCCGTTGACTTAGAATAATGAAATTTGGCAAGAAACAAGGTCTTATAGTACAAGTAAAGGAAAAAGTCTGAAAAATGTTAATTTGTAATTCTATCACATAAAAAAAAAACCAAGTCTGTCAGTCTGTCAAGACCCTTTTTCTCAAGGACACGTAGAGATATCTAGTTGAAATTAATATCAAATACGTAAGTCTATGATCCCTTAGAGTTCTAAAAAAATCAAGCTTCTAAGTCAACGCAATAAAAAAATACGGCCATTTTGCGTCACATTTTGATACTTGTAACTGTCGCAAGTAAATCAAAACCTATAGGGTACTTACTTCCCGTTGACGTAGAATAATGAAATTTGGCAAAAAGCAAGGTCTCCCAGCACAAGTAAAGGAAAAAGTCCGAAAATTGTTACTTTATAGTTTTATGACATAAAAAATTTTTTTTTTGGGATCCATTGCTAAGTTTGTTTTTGGGATGAATTCTTTTCAAGTACGGAACCCTTCATTGTGCGTGTTCCGACACGCACTTGGCCGGTTTTTTAAATACATGATTATTTTAAAGGATTTGTATACTTGATTGCCTGATAGTGTTTTAAGTATTTACATTTTAAACTGCTATCGGAAATGACTGTATTTTATTCTGTCAATTTTAATACTATAATATAAATGAAGAGTACTTGGGTAGTGCGTATCTCATGCTGCGGTTTTTCATTGTATGTATTAAATTTCTTCTTCCGAAATATTTTGGACGGGCTAAAGATTTCTAATGAGGCTAAACTATGTGGTGCATTGATGTTTTAAAAAAAATATAAAAATGGTATAAGTATTTATGTTTTAAAATTTTAGAAATATACAGTTAAAAATTTAAAAAATATTTTAATTATGAAGGTATTATTATATATCTTAAAGCATAATACGCTTGTAATGTTTTGGTCTCAAATATATTATTAATTTATAATATCTTTCTTGATAATAGTTAGAACCATTAGCAGCTGTAAAGTGGGTCCTAAAATGTTAAAAATATATTTTAATAAACAAATAAACTTAATATTTATAAAAAGTTACATTTATTTTCCCAAATTTTTTGTTAATTATTTCCTGAAGTTATTCTCAAATAAAAAAATTAATTAATTTCTATTATGGAACTAATATTTATTTTTTGCCAATGTTATTTTCCATATATTATTATTGTAAATGAAACAAAAAATAGTACACTTAAAGTGTTAGCATCTGAAATGTAGGCTGGGTGTTATTTCAATTTCGGATGCGCACACATATATAAAGTTACATTTTACTCAAACTATGTATTTAAAATGTTAAAATCGATGTTAATAAAATAGCATGTATTGAATTGTTGCAATACTAAATAAAGCATTATTGTATAATGATTGAACATTCATTTAATATTTTATTTAAATAATAAAATGGAGTTTATTGATAAAGTTTTGGTCACTTCATAATAACCTTTTCCCGTACATTAGATTCCAAATACCTTTCAGTTTATTAAAGGGTTTTTAAATCAATTATTTGTAAGTAATTGACTTAAAAAAATAATGGTATAAATCCCTCTACCTTTGATGTTGCTATTGAAAAGCTTTTCGAAATAATTTCATGTTGAGGAAAAATTATGCCATGAAGGGAATTATTGAGATTTTTTGATAAAAAAGGTATACAATAAAGCTTGTTCAAAATCGATAATGAATGTTAAGTAAAAGAGTGGGATTTTTTTTTGACCGTCATGTAGATTAAGAAAAGAATATTGGACACGTATTTTTTCTTTTTTTACGTAATCAAAAGATTACGGCGATACATTGAGTTAAAATGTGGCATGACGTCAAGCCTAGCTAGATTTTATACGTAGAAATGACGAAGCGAGCCCCCCTCTCCAACTTTAATGCGAGTTATCTAAGTCATTTTTTATAAAATAAAAGCGAAAGTTTGTGAGTGTGCATGTTTGTTACTTTTTCACGCTCAAACGGCTAGACCGATTTGGATGAAATTTAGTATGTAGATAGCATATACCCTGGATTAATACATAGACTACTTTTTATCCCAGTCTACGTGGGTGAAACCGCGGGGCGCAGCTAGTTAGTATGATAAAGCAAAAAATACGTGTCTAATATTTGTTTTATTATCTGACTAACGGACTAAATATAATTTCTTTTTTTTTTATCCAGGCATCATCCCTATTAACTAAATGAAATCACTCGAAGCAATAAATAGATCTAACATTTAATTTCAATTACTTTTATTATTATTTTTTTTTTGTAGTTAATGAAGTACTTCACCATTTTTATTTATCTTAATTACAATGTACAAGCTAAAACTAAAATATATATATTATGTACAAGTATATAATAAAAAATAAAAAGGGGAAGAGCTCATAGGGCATCAAAAAATTCGTTCACATCGCTGTCAATGGGAAAAGTGCCTAAAAGGCTGGCAGCATTGCCACGTTGGGTGGCAATGCTAATTCTTTGGGCTAAAAATAGGCCAGCCCTCTGGTCCCGTGTAGAGTCGACCAACCGCTTGGCGATGTCCCGAAAAACTCGATGAGCACTCGGACCCCAAGGCCCTAGTGTTTCAACCCCAAACGGCTCAAACATATAGTTCCCAAAAAGGTTGTTATATTTGCGCCGTTTGAGGTGTTCTGCTTCTGCAGCAGCCGCCCCGGCAGAGCCCGCCGTACTAGGAAGATGGGATGGCGCGAGGGTGTCGACACAGGTTGCGTCCCACACCACACATTTAATTGCTTCGTAATGAGAGCAATTGTTAATGGGCTATTTGATATTTTAGGGCTCTCCCCCACAGGTGCGTTATTATCGTTTGGTCGATAATGTCGGATGAGATAATGCGTCCTAATTCCATGCCTCACAGCTGCGTTTTTATCGTTCAATATTCCTAACGTGTGCGTGTAACCTACGCTACAAACCAAATTATTGAGTTACTAAAGTTATTAACGCAGGTGTGTGTAAGATCGTATGCGTCCTAATAAAAAAATGTTTTAAGAAATATCCGATTCCGATATGAGATCGTAATATCGCAGGACGGAGAAACGCAAGCGTCCTACTTCTATTGCGTCGTTATTACCACATCAGTGTGTAACTTTGTGGCGGTCTTAATATAAAATGTACTGAAAACAGATATTGCAATAACGCATCTGATATTATCGACCGATAATAACGCGCCTATGGGGGAGACCCTTTAAGTGATTTCGGCAAGCTGGGATAACAGTAATGAAGTATATTATATTACTCTTATAATTGGGAGCTGTAGACACTTATTCTTAAAACATCACTTTGAAATTCGAAATTAATGTTAATTATAAAAAAAAAAACAATAAAAGCGGCCAAGTGCGTGTCGGGCCACGCGCAGTAATAGGGTCCCGTATTTGCACAATAATGCGGACTAAGAAGAGGGCTTTTTGTTGGTATTACAAAATATAGTAGTATTGTGTACTTTTAACTAGCAACACTGTAAGAGTTGGCAACACCATACCCCTTCTACTAACCGTAGTGGGACAGCTAAGCTAAGACTCGGGCATTCGATCGCTGATGGCCGCCTCGAGAAGTTCTAAGAGTGAAACCTCGGCCTGATTGACCGTTGGTCGTTGAAAATATAAAATATTGTTAAAATACTGGAAATACACTTCTGGACACATCTTTTGGCCCACCTTGTATTTTCAGTTTCATTTGGTCCTAGCTAAAATTTTATATTAGGTCGAGCAAAAAGTTTTTATGCAGTTTTGAACCTGGCACATTCACAATTTCATTCAATAGTCTATTTTTGAATTTCGAACACAGAATTTAAAGAAACAAAAGACAATTTGGAGCCTGTTTGTTGATATCAAACAATCGAATACTACGAAAACTTGGTTTTATTGGTTTACTTGGATTTAATTCTTGAAAAAGTGATTGATATCTTTGGTTTTGCAACAAACATTACTTATTCTTAACATTAAGGTGAGGTTCTATCAATAATCTATGGATACTTCACCTGAAGTCGCCGCCCAAGCTGTGGCACTTATTCAGGCCGGACACAGCCAAAGAAACGTGAGTGCTCAACTTAATTTAAGTCGATCTGCGGTCCGAAATGTTTATCGGAGGTACCTAGAGACTGGCGGCTTTGTTCGTCGCCAAGGAAGGCCACGATCTCGGGTCACAACTGAAAGGCAGGATCGATTCATCGTGACGACCAGCTTGAGAAATCGTCACCTTACCTCCATTGAGATACAAAACCAACTTCGCAACTTCCACGGAGTATCTGTGAGCGCTCGAACTGTTCGGAGAAGGTTAAAAGAACGCGATATGGTACCACACAAGCCAGCTAATGGCCCCAAACTAACGCGAGCCCACCGAACAGCGCGCCTTCATTTTGCACGCAGTCATTTAAATTGGACACAGCAAGATTGGAGCCGTGTACTCTTTTCTGATGAGTCTAAAATTGTGTTACATGGCAATGATGGAAGGAAGAAGGTCTACCGACGTAAGGGAGAGCGTTTCGCACAATGCTGCTAGGAAGAGAGGGTTGCTTATGGCGGTGGCTCATGGACTGTCTGGGGCGGTATATCCGCGAGCGGCAAAACTCAACTTGAGGTTGTTACAGGACCACGGCTGCCAACATTAAATGCTGAAAGGTACTTTCGTGAGTGCTTAGAACCTCACGTGATACCATACGCGGACTATGTGGGCCCAAATTTCCTTTTTATGCATGATAATGCAAGAGCCCATGCGGCCGGCATCGTCAGGGAATATCTTCGGGATGTGAACATCACAGTTATGGACTGGCCAGCCAGAAGCCCAGACATGAACCCCATTGAGCACATGTGGGACGAGCTAAAAAGACGTGTTAGGGCTCGTCAGCCAGTTGCCCAGACGATGCAGGAGTTGAAAACTGCCATAGAAGAGCAATGGGAGATGATCCCTCAAAATTTCATAGAGCGGTTGATAAACTCTATGCCTAATCGTATGAGAGCTGTGGTAGATGCCCATGGAGGCAACACGCGTTATTAAATTAAACCTTTATTTGATAAAACATGTTTTCTATTCAAAAATCAATTGCCTTTAACAAGGCGCATATCCGACTTGTTAGGCGTAGCTCCATGTCGTATGGTATTCTGAATTCAAATTTAAAACAATACGATCGAAAAAGATGGTAAAATGTATCAGGTTTAAAACTGCATTTCAGTTTTTGTTCAATCTAGCAATCATATTTCGGTAGGGGCCATCGAAACCTAAACTCTAAGGTGGGCCAATAGATGTGTCCAGAAGTGTATTATAACTTACTGTGTGTGAATTTGTGATAAACTGATTTGATTCTGAGTTTGGTTTATGTTGAAAAAAAAGTGATTAATAAAAGTATTTTATCCTGAAACTGCCGTTTCTCTGAGTTGTTTTACATTGGTTTCATGAATATTTGACTATTACTCGTAAACTTGAAAAGCCTTCTTAGCTGTGATGGTTTTCCTTTTAACTTCGTTGTAATACTACTACCGTGAATTTTTTCACCCATCCAAAACAAAACTAACCGTTTATCTGGCGGGGGAACGACGACATTTGACTCTAACAAAAAAATTAGCACTTTAAAGCTTAATATTTCAGAAACGTATCCCTAAATCGAAAAATTGTTTTCACAAACCGCAATATTTTTGAAAGACCCATCCAACAACACCCCCACACTATGGGGTAGACGAGAAAAAAAAAACATCCCCACTTTACGTGTACAGCGGGTACACTAAAAAATTTTTTTTTCCATTGGTGAATATCAAGCTCCAGGTGTGCTGCTGGTGGTCTTGACTATATAATAAAACACTTGACTCAGATGATGATGACTGTATTTGCTGTTCATGTACAATAGACGACCGATATTATATTTGTATGCCGATTATTGGCCGAACATACAGATCAGCTAAAATGTATAAATAACACCTTTTTGTACTTAAATTATGTTCACAAATAAAGATTGATTTGATTTGATATGATGTGCGCACGCTCAAGGTGTCGGCGAGCGAGTGAGAGGCGGGGAAAGCCCGCGACCGCGGTGTGGTGTGTGGCCCGATGTGACGTCAGGAACACCATCATTTTATTTTACCACTTTGTCGGCGTGATGAATATGTATATCCATGCCAAATTATAGCTTTCTAGAACTAAGAGTTTCTAAACTAAGATGCGGACGGATAGACGGACGGACATAGCGAAACTTTAAGGGTTCCTTGTTGACTACGGAACCTTAAAAACAATTCAGTTCCGCTTTTGTTATGAGTGTGCTCACTCGACTGAGATTCAAAGAGAAAATTCTACTGAATATTATACCTACCTACTTAGGTACAGTCAATAAAAGAGATATCTGGGCAGGGTATACTAACATATTTGTATGTGACCTGCTTCATGTTCAACTTCGTGACAATATACAATTTTGTGTTGGTGTGTTACAATGTAGGAGTATTGCAAAAACAAAGTAAGTACTTAATATATAATATATAAAATTGAACATGAAGCAATACACATACAAATAAGTTAGTATACCCTGCCTAGATATCTCTTTTGTTGTCTGTACATATTGCAATGTCTGAATATGGAATATGATGAATTCATCTCACGTCCATCTGCTTTTCATGTAAGACGTGTTGAGTTAGACCACAAAGAACATAATGAAGGGTCTGCAAAACTTCAAAAATCTTCCGACTTATTTTTAGGTTCATTGATTCAACCGCTCTCTGCAGTTTGGCAGAGGTATTAGTATTTTTTGCTATAAAATCATTTCTTTGAATAAAAACTTTTTAATTTTTAGGGTTCCGTACCAAAATGGTAAAAAAACTGTTTTACAAAAAAATACAACCGACTTCCTAAAACACACTATAAAGTAATAAAAACTTTTTTACAAAAAAATACAACCGACTTCCAAAAACAACACTACAAAATGTAATACACATTAATCAAACCGCACACGTAAATAATAATTGTAACTTTATTTTCTGGTCTAAAATATAACCACACTATAACCACGCTATTTTATAACAATTCTGGAGATGTTACTCGCACTAACTCCGACGACCAACTGCCGATCGCTCTTCCAATATTGGTGTGGCAAGTATCGCCCCACCATTGCTTCCGGAAGTTTGCAACGGAACAGTAATGGCGCGACACCAGTCCTGCCAACCTAAATATTAATCGAATAATTTTAAATAGGTATACGTTTGAGCAGTCCTTAAAAGGTTATTAATTAAACGTTTTTTAACAAATAATATATGTAAATATGTATGACCGTCTTCGAAGCGACAACATCCGGCCGTCCTGCGCACGCTTCTGTCCTCGGATAGCGACCCAGTCTGGTGCAATTGCTGAGAACAAAGTAGAAACAATAAGTCACAATATTTCATAGAGTGAAGCTGCGATTACTAATTACTCATCTTTTGAATTGAGCGTCTACTCTACTATTCCATCAACGGCCAGCAGAGAAAGACCCCAACTCAAAAGACCTATTAACATTCATAATGTTACTCCTCCTTTGAATTGAGCGTCTACTCTACTATTCCATCAACGGCCAGCAGAGAAAGACCCCAACTCAAAAGACCTATTAACATTCATAATGTTACTCCTCCTTTGAATTGAGCGTCTACTCTACTATTCCATCAACGGCCAGCAGAGAAAGACCCCAACTCAAAAGACCTATTAACATTCATAATGTTACTCCTCCTTTGAATTGAGCGTCTACTCTACTATTCCATCAACGGCCAGCAGAGAAAGACCCCAACTCAAAAGACCTATTAACATTCATAATGTTACTCCTCCTTTGAATTGTGCGTCTACTCTACTATTCCATCAACGGCCAGCAGAGAAAGACCCCAACTCAAAAGACCTATTAACATTCATAATGTTACTCCTCCTTTGAATTGAGCGTCTACTCTACTATTCCATCAACGGCCAGCAGAGAAAGACCCCAACTCAAAAGACCTATTAACATTCATAATGTTACTCCTCCTTTGAATTGAGCGTCTACTCTACTATTCCATCAACGGCCAGCAGAGAAAGACCCCAACTCAAAAGACCTATTAACATTCATAATGTTACTCCTCCTTTGAATTGAGCGTCTACTCTACTATTCCATCAACGGCCAGCAGAGAAAGACCCCAACTCAAAAGACCTATTAACATTCATAATGTTACTCCTCCTTTGAATTGAGCGTCTACTCTACTATTCCATCAACGGCCAGCAGAGAAAGACCCCAACTCAAAAGACCTATTAACATTCATAATGTTACTCCTCCTTTGAATTGAGCGTCTACTCTACTATTCCATCAACGGCCAGCAGAGAAAGACCCCAACTCAAAAGACCTATTAACATTCATAATGTTACTCCTCCTTTGAATTGAGCTTCTACTCTACTATTCCATCAACGGCCAGCAGAGAAAGACCCCAACTCAAAAGACCTATTAACATTCATAATGTTACTCCTCCTTTGAATTGTGCGTCTACTCTACTATTCCATCAGCGGCCAGCAGAGAAAGACACCAACTCAAAAGACCTATTAACATGACAATGCTACTCCTCTTTTGAATTGACCGTCTACTCTACTATTCCATCAGCGGCCAGCAGAGAAAGACCCCAATTCAAAAGACCTATTAACATATGTTGGTATTTACATGTATCTAACTGTTCCATCAGCGGTCAGTTATGTTTAGAGTTTGCAGTTTTCCCTAGGCGATGCCTTTGGCCAACCCTAGTTGCCTATCACTACAAACCCCAAACTCAGTTGTCACAGATTTATTTTACACGAATAAATACTGTAACATAAAATAACACAAATACCAAAATATGTTTGAAGGCAAATGCACTAGACAGCATATTATGATAAGTAGTAGAAAATACTAAAAAGACAAATGTAGTAAATTTAATCATTATTTGGGTTTAACAAATACCTGACAACATCTTAGGCCATTTCCAAACCTTCAACATCTAGGTCTGGCAACTTGATTCAAGGTTCCATATTTTCGGCACACGTGGTCCCCTCATAGCACTTCTTGTCCTTTCAGCGCTACGCATATCCTTTAAAGCGGTATGGCCTATACTTCAATCACCTGGAAACGTACTTTGAAAAGTGTTAATAATTTAGTACTTCGCCGGTCATTGCATGGACTGGGAATTCTTATAACTGCCAAATCATTGACGTTGTAACTGAGCTACTTTTCTTTTGGAATAAAAAGCCTGTTTTGTTTGTCTGCGCTGACCTGAATACGATTGTTGACGTTATTCCTTAATAACGGGACGTCAAGAGATTGATCTTCATGTGCCAGCATGTCAGCATCAGTTTAAGTCGGTATCCAAAGACTACGTCACTGGGAACGGCTGAAGTGGTTTTATTAATAGTACTGTCAATATCTTGTTATATACTGGTAATATGAGTGACCCATTTATCATAGCTGGTATTAGCACCCATACTTCTCAATGCGACAAAGATGGTGCGATTAAAGCGTTCCACCTGACCGTTTGAGCGTGGAACAGCAGTAGTTATAACATGCTGTCGTATATTTTTGTCCTGACAGTACATAAAGAATAACTTAGACGTGAAAGAACTCCCGGCATCACATATAAGACGCTTAGGATTATCAAAATCCGTAAATATTTTGTCCAACTCGCTAATAACAACTTGACTTTAGTGTTACGAACAGGAGGTATAAATATAAATTTTGTAAAATAGTAAAAAGTCATCAAGAGATAGATATTTTTACGCGTCGTCTTTACAACTGGACCCAGATAGTCTATGTGAAGCGTGTGAAAAGGCTTTGCATATGTAGGTACCTATAGGAAACAGTTTGCCTTCCTTTTTGCCATGAATATTGTTATAGTAAATACAGTTAATGCAATTTTTTAAATATATTTGGATAATACTTTTTTTTAATTTTGGGAAAATATTCACGGCAAAATGGCCAAGGTCGTCTAGATTAGCTTTAATCATTTACCAAATACATTGTTTAGGGACAACCCACCGTCTACCATAGTCAGACCATAGTCGTAGCCTTATTAAGGTAATTATCAATTAATACTCATTATACACTTTCTTATTAAGCTCGGCCTGACCTGATTCTAATGTTTTAATATTTGGTTCTAGTCACTCAATTGTCAATAACCAATCTGCTTCACTAATAGCCAACACGCTTTCATTGCATATGGGGGTGGAATTTGTATCAACTGATTTTCGGCTCAAGGCGTCAACGTGATGCATTTGAGCCCCTGATTTAGGTATATTTCAAACGTGAATTCTTGTGTAAGTAATACCCACCTACAGATTCTAGAATTAATTATCTTGCTTATTTATTGTATATTTAACAGCACTGCAATCTATATAAATTTTAAAAGTGGATCCCAATAGTAACGGAATTTTCGCAAAGCTTGAAAGACACGTAGGACACGATCAGACCCACGAAAAGCACGCGCATTGGCTTTTATATACAACATTTATCTACATTTCAACATCGTCCACTAATGTGTCAAAATCAGGAAACACTGAAGATAAAATAACATTTTGGCTTACTGCGGGAGACGCGCGCCTGGTGCGTCTCTTTTTCCTACGCTTGTCCATCAGAGCTGCTGCTGCTGGACGAAGGTAAACCAGAGCTCGATGACAAGCTACTCGTACGACTTATTTTTGAAGCACATCTTTTCCCTCGAGTGTGCTTGTGGCTTCATTATCTGGGCGCGTTTCCGTACCACTTCTGATGTAATACACATTAATCAAACCGCACACGTAAATAATAATTGTAACTTTATTTTCTGGTCTAAAATATAACCACACTATAACCACGCTATTTTATAACAATTCTGGAGATGTTACTCGCACTAACTCCGACGACCAACTGCCGATCGCTCTTCCAATATTGGTGTGGCAAGTATCGCCCCACCATTGCTTCCGGAAGTTTGCAACGGAACAGTAATGGCGCGACACCAGTCCTGCCAACCTAAATATTAATCGAATAATTTTAAATAGGTATACGTTTGAGCAGTCCTTAAAAGGTTATTAATTAAACGTTTTTTAACAAATAATATATGTAAATATGTATGACCGTCTTCGAAGCGACAACAAAAATGAAAAAAATACAACCGACTTCCAAAAACAACACTACAAAGTGAAAAATAACTTTAATTTCGGAAGTCGGTGGCAAAAAACGAAAATACATTTAACTAGACACCGACTTCCGAAATTAAAGTTAATTTTCACTTTGTAATGTTGTTTTTGGAAGTCGGTTGTATTTTTTTGTAAAAAAGTTTTTATTTTTCACTTTTTAGTTGTGTACCTACCCCACACAAATTCTAATAGCACTACCTGCAAAACAAACTAGAACATCATCCATATAAAAGTGGGGAAAAAATACGTATTATTGAAGCTAACTCAAAAACTACCCCCCGCAAAGTAAATAAATTTTATATGGGACCAACTTTGATGTATACCCTCTCGAATAAAACAATTTACTTTCAAATCGGACGACTCTCTAAAAAGTTATGCGTGGTCATACATAAAAAAAAAAAAAAAAAAACGTCGGTTAAAAAATAACTTTAATTTCGGAAGTCGGTGTCTGGTTAAATGTATTTTCGTTTTTTGCCACTGACTTCCGAAATTAAAGTTATTTTTTTCTTTGTAGTGTTGTTTTAGGAAGTCGGTTGCATTTTTTTGTAAAAAAGTTTTTATTTTTCACTTTTTAGTTGTGGTACCTACCCCACACAAATTCTAATACCACTACCTGCAAAACAAACTAGAACATCATCCATATAAAAGTGGGGAAAAAATACGTATTATTGAAGCTAACTCAAAAACTACCAAAGCAAAGTTAATCAATTTTATATGGGACCAACTTAGATACCCTCTCGAATAAAATATTTTTTTTTCAAATCGGATGACTGTAAAAAGTTATGCGTGGTCATACATAAAAAAAACACATACGTGTCGAATTGAGAACCTCCTCCTTTTTTTTTCGTCGGTTAAAAAGGACCCCTTATGGTGTGACTCAGGCTGTGTGTCCGTTTGTCACAGCTGAATATCTCAAGAACTACTAATGCTATCAACTTGAAATTTGGAACAGTTTTAGATTAAGTTTGCCCAACTATTTTGCAAATAAGAAAGAAAAATATGTTTTTTTGCAACAGGGACTGAAAGGGGGTCTTAAAAATTCGAAGTGGGGCTACTAGGGCATATGGGGTATCATATGAAAGAACGCTGTTTGCACATTCTCAAACATTTTTTTCTTTTTTTTTTAGGCAGCTCAGTATTCGACTTTTGATGTAAAATGTTAATAAAATACCGTACCACCCCTTATCTCCGAAGTTTTCATAGACAAAAATCTGAAATTATTCTATGTGATAAAAGTTTATGCATAGATTACAGGAAAAATAAAATGATAAATAAATAAATAATATTTATTTCCAGTAAAATGATTACAAGGTTACAAGTACAGTAATATTATGATACAACATAAAGTGCATTAAGTATTATCTCCTGGCAACCAAACTAGGTTTATAGCCTGTGACTTGGGCACCAGTGATTCCATGAGGGTAGATAGATGATCAAAAAGTTTCAACAAAACTGTTTTCACCAGTAACATGGTTAACATTTATTTATTTATTTATTTATTCATATAACATCACATCCTATCTTTACAGGCTAACCTAAATTGATAGAGTGGTACATAATAAAAGAAAACTGAACAAAATATTAAAACTAGGTACTTAGTTACTAACTATAACAATACACATGCAGATCCGGATAACATAGCAGTCTAGAGGTTACTATAGTAGTCGTTCAGTGTACAAGAGAAGAGGTCCAAGCTCATAGCTACCGTGTTGAGAGTACACAACGCACGCGTTAGCGGAGCACGACGGAGAAGATTGGTGCGCGCTTTCGGCACTACCAGCAGCTGCGGCCGCCGGCGCCTCTTTACATACTCGTTGGGCACGCACAACATAATCGACTGCAGAATGTCTATATTAGATATTTTTCCTCTTATAACATTGAACAGGTATGTGGCTAGTGCAAGTTCACGCTTAATTTCTAATTTTGTATAGCCTACCATGCCCAAGATAAATAAGGTAGGATACAATAGCGGGTATCCCGGATACGCTCCAAATAACTTTTTATACATGAACCTAACATATTTGTTTTGTATCCGCTCTAGCATGAAACTGTATTTGGCCTCACTAGGACTCCAAATAGCCGCGTTGTACTGTAGGTGGCTCTTTACCAGTGCTTCATACAAAGCCTTTTATGCACTTATATTAGTAAACTGACTCGCTTGTCGTAAAAGAAACCCAAGGTTGCGGTATGCCTTTTTGCAAACCACAACAACATGTTTCCTAAACTGCAGATCCGCAGTGAAGCAAACACCCAAATCTTTGACCTCCATGACACGCTGCAGCGGCAGCAACATAACAATATAATCATTATTTATGTGTATAGAAAGAAGAAAAAGTAAAAATAATTAATAATAAAACTGTTTGTAAGTGTTTGAGTGAGAGTGGATTGGTCGTGGTAGGTGTAGTAGGTATGTTGTGTATGTGTAAGTAAAGTGAAGATGCGGTTTGTGTATGGTGTGAATGTGTCCTGGTAGGTGTAGTAATGGTGGATGTGTTAGTAAGTGTGAAAGTGGGGGGAGTGTACTAGTGTTTGTGTGTGAAAATACTTGAATAAGAGTAGATCTGTCTTAAGCATGTGGCATGTGGATGTCTCTAAATAGCACAGTTTTTCAGAAATCATCAACAAAAATTACATATAAATGGTGATACGGAATCCTCGCGCCTCGGTGCGCGAGTCCGACATGCTCTTGACCGGTTTTTTAATTTTTTTTTTGTCCTTGTTGACATTCATAATACAAAGTTAACCATAGGGTTAACTATACGACGATGACGATGGAAACTATAAAGTTTCCAGCGTCTCACTATGCAGAGAAGAGAACAAGTATTGGTATTCAACTGCACCCGGCTAGATTTGAAGCCCATCTCAACATAGTCGGGAAAAGGCTCGGCAGATACATATCATCTTACAAAGCAGAAGCAGCAACAAGTCGTAAAAATAATAAATAAGCGTCGTATGACAGCAGTAAAATAAACACGCGTAATAATAAATAAGTACGCAGTATTATGTCTCAGTTAAAGATTTAATTGGAGCTTCTGTTGTATAAATATCGTATAACATGCTGTTAGGAGTTTATACCTCTTGTTGATCGTAACACTAAATTGTTGCTAGATTTTGAGGAGATTATAGGGGCCTAGACATTCAATATTTTTAACAGCATAAGCATCATGGCATAATCAGTTTAAAGTTTTCCCAATGCTGGGACACAAGCCTCATTTTTGTGAGAGGAAGTGGGCCATAATCTACCACGCGGGCCCATTGCGGGATGGAGGACGTTCCATTATTCAATAATTAAAACGTCGTGAAGTAACCTGGATTTGTAGTTAACTAGCTTCCGCCCGCAACTTTGTCTGCGTTTACCGGGATAAAATTATTGTATGTCGTAACCTGGGTCATGGTCTACTCACGTGCCAAATTTCATCCAAATCCATTCAACCGTTTTAGCGTGAAAGCGTAACAAACAAAGTTTACTTTCGCATTCACATTAGTTAGGATATAAATCTGAAATTAAGCCCTTCTTGAGCAAGCGTAGCCCCTCACACGAGCGCGGTGTGAATCGGGTCCGTGAGTCATTTTACCTAATATTGTACGTGGTATGAGTTCTATACCAAGAAAATATTTTTTTATTATTAACGTTGTTCCATCACTATTAAGTAATAATAAAAAAAAATTCTTGGTATAGAACTCATGCCACGTACAATTTTAGGTAAAATGACTTTCACACCGCGCTCTTGTGAGCGGGTAGTGATCAACGCTAGTGCCTTTTCTGTATGAGAAGAGGCCTTGCACCTAGAAACATTACTTTCCTATGTTCATTGATGTAGGTTTGTGCATTATCTGTCAGAGGGTCACGTCAAGTCACGTTTTGAATAGTAAGTTAAGTAGCTCACCATTATTGGGACCAAGATCATGCTATACAAGGTGTAACTTAAATAACGCACAACCTCAGGGGTCATTGTACTCTTCATTACGAACAACTTTTACTATGGGACCAAACCTGAAATCGCAAAAAAAAAATCTGCTGCTCCCTACATTCATGTTCGCATTACTCGTCAAAATGTAGCGAACAGCTGATTTTTGATTCATTTACGTATTTAGAAGGTTTCAACTTTTATGTCTCACCACTTTGACCAACGATGATTGTTTTATTATTAAATTGTAATTGAAATATCACCGAAGAAAATTCACCTTATTTGTCAAATGAAAACCATCTATAAGATGATTTAAAATTAGAATTTCGGGTTTGGTTATTGAATTAAACAAATCATAGACTCACTTTGTAAGTGGAATCGACATTAACTTGGCTCAGTAAGGCCACAGAAGTCAGTGAATGCAAAATAAAACCTTATAACACCTACGAAATAAATTGCTACGAAGGTACTACGAGAATGCTACGGACTTGCTACGAAAATGCTACGAACTTGCAACGAAATCTTTCGACACTTCGTTTTATGTATTTTCAAGTGGAAATCCTCATGTGTTCTTACCCATGAACTACCTTTGGGGGGCGGGATTCTATATTTGTTAGGGCTGATTTTTTAACATGATCGTGTGACTTAATTCAAAGAAACAATATAAATTTTTTTACTGTTTTTCTAAACAAAAACTAACGACAATTCTATTCCTCGGATAAAAGATTTGACGATAGAAAAACTTTTTTCCAATAAATAAGAAACAACCGACTTCCAATAAAAACACTACAAAGTGAAAAATAACTTTAATTTCGGAAGTCGGTGTCTTTGGTTTTGTATTTTAGTTTTTTTGCCACCGACTTCCAAAATTAAAGTTATTTTTCACTATGTAGTGTTTTTTTTTTTGGGAAAAAAGTTTTCTATCATCAAATCTTATCAGAGGAATAAAGTTGTAGTTAGTTTTTGTTTACAAAAAACACTACCTGCAAAAGAAATTAGAACATCATCCACGTAGACTAAGTGGGAAAAATACGTAACAATGACGCTAACTCAAAGACTACCCAAGCAAAGTTAGTCAATCAACTTTACATGAGACCAACTTCGAGGTATACCCTCCAGATTAAAATAAGAATCTTTCAAATCGGACTACTCTGTAAAAAGTTATGCGTGGTCACAAATAAAAAAAAAATACACGAATCGACTTGAGAACGTCCTCGTTTTTTTTCGTCGGTTAAAAAATCAGAGCGTAATACTTTTTACAATACTTTCACCTTTTAAAATTAATTGGAAATCACAAAATCAATTAAGTCTCGTTTGCTTTAAAAAGAACTCAGTTCTTCAAAAACATTCCTACTAGAGATTATTTTTAATTAACAATATTGATTCAATGGCCAGTGTTTACTGTTTGTATTGTCCAATTGGAAAAGATGTCTTTCGACCTTGACAGAGAAAGAGAGAAAAGTTATTTATTCTGCACAAACAAAACGCACATTACAATAAAAAAACCGGCCAAGTGCGTGTCGGACCACGCACAATGAAGGATAACGTAGTTGATAAACATATTCTCCCATACATCGACATAGTCACGGTCATTCTCCAACTGCGAATGTGAGTTTGTAATCACAACAAAAATATTTTTATGTGTTAAAACTACATTTACTTGTGCTGTGATACCTAGCTTCCTGCCAAATTTCATGATTCTAGGTCAATGGGAAGTACCGGTTTTGATTTATTTGTGAGTATCAAAATTTCTCGCATGGCCGTATTTTTTTTATTTCGTTGACTAGAAGCTTGATTTTTTTTAGAGCTCCAAGGGACCGTAGATCTACGTATTTCATATCAATTTCAACTTTATACCTGCACTTATTCCTGAGAAAAAGGATCTTGACAGACTGACAGACAGACAGACGGACAAAGAAGTGATCCTATAAGGGTTCCGTTTTATCCTTTTGAGGTACGGGACCCTAACAAAAGACAAAATACATACTTACAAAGTAACCAAGCCTCGTATTTTAACAATTAAAAGATCAAAGTTTGACAAATTGGTACTTAAGAGCATGATTTTCCTTTTGAGGTACGGAACCCTAAAAATATTTTTCATGTAAGAATTACAGTTTTTACCAATTAAAAACAATGATACCTATATAAAAATAATAAAATAACATGACGGCCGTAGTTCCAATTTTCGCCATTTCACAGATAAGTTGGTAGGAGTGTAACTTTGACCGACCACGCTTCGCTGGATAAAGTTATAATTGTTCAATATCTGTCACTTCTGTCAGACCCGTCAAATGTCATGTCCTTGCTCCGAACTTTATCTTTTATAGTTGACATGACGGTGCATCAGCAGGTAGTCATTTTAAGATCATTTTAACTTTAACGGTAACGATAACCTAGGCTTTGGTGCAACCCACCCTAAGTCACAATGTCAAACTAGTTGCAGCTAGACAAGTATTCGATAACTTTAAGGTTATTGATGCAAATTTAATATATATAAATGTAATGTCTCGTTCAAAATGGGACTAAAATCAAGGCTTTTTAAATGGATTGTTTCAAAAGACGGCCCCATATTGCCCACCTTTCACCGCTTCCTGGTGTTTTCCTAGACAGAGACAGCAAAACTTAACTTAGCGTGATCCTCCGTTATGTCAAAAATATTGCAGCATTTATTTTGAAATAAATCAACCTGCCTAGCCTTTTCACAATTATGATGGGGTCAGCTTCCAGTCTAACCGGGTGCCGCTGAATACCAGTATTTTACATGGAGCGACTGCCTATCTGACCTCCACAACCCAGTTACTGGGTAACACGATACCCCTTGGTAAGACTGGTTGGCAGACTTTGGGCTTCTGACGACCCGTAACGACTGTCAAAGATCCACGAACGACAGCCGGGACCAACGGCTTAACGTGCTTTCCGAGGCACGGAGGAGTCTCGGTATGTAAAGATGGTCACCCATCCACGGACGAACCC
Source organism: Cosmia pyralina (assembly GCA_946251885.1). Classification (NCBI taxonomy): domain Eukaryota; kingdom Metazoa; phylum Arthropoda; class Insecta; order Lepidoptera; family Noctuidae; genus Cosmia; species Cosmia pyralina. The sequence goes on along the minus strand of OX276342.1, from coordinate 12,528,836 downwards.
CGGCAAGCGTAGCTTAACCTGAAGGATCGACTCTTGCGGCTGTTATTACTTAGCCACGAGCTCCTCTATTTTGAAATAAATATAATGGTTAAATTGAGGATTAATGTTAAGTACTATGTTTGACGAAAACACGATTGCATAAAAATTTTTCCATAGAAAAAACTCCAAAGTTACCTCTAAACCGAAACATAAAAAGCTGGTATTCAAAAACTACTTCAATAAACATTAAACTTTGCATAGTAACTGAACTAACTATAAAGCAAGCAGGTCTTGCATTTTTTTTTTTCAAATTACCATTATTTTCACCATAAAAAACAATTACCTAAACTATCGGCGCCCAGCACCGCACTCAGTCTCGCTCTCACTCAGTCCGCGAGCAGTATCGTGCGAGCGAGATAAAAAGCTGAGGTAGCTAGCTCTTAAGGTGGATCCACAATGGTGGCCCGCGAAATTAAAATTTTCTTGTTTTTTTTATGCAATTTGCAGGTCAGTGTCAGGTTGTATCTTCATCAAAATATGATTTTTGACTATAACAAATATGTATTTACATAATTATAACCATGAGAATCATCAACATATCTCTCTAAGTTAGATTTGTTTCAAAATGTCATGATTTCCGAAATAATTTCCTGCTAGTGGTAAGTACATAGGTACCTGCAACGTATTGCTCCACATACCTTTACGAAGTTCCCCTATGACTATGAAACCCATTGTGAAACTTCGAGACCATACGCTGATTAATGAACGGAGTTGATTTCTGAAGCCTTTGATCATCTAATGACGCGTTATGGAGGTGAACTAATCATGTCTAGTGTCGTGAGTGTAGTGTAATGTGTGCAGTGTGGAAGGATGAATCATTTTGTGAGTATCGGTACTTACGGTTATCGGTATTGTATAGGGTACTATGAGGGGTCGAATCTCACAGGGCTATACTATAAATTAAAGTGGTATCCGCTTATAACTCTGTTAGTACCTAGATCGAATCTCACAGGGCTATACTATAAATTAAAGTGGTATCCGCTTATAACTCTGTTAGTACCTGGGTCGAATCTCACAGGGCTATACTATAAATTAAAGTGGTATCCGCTTATAACTCTGTTAGTACCTAGATCGAATCTCACAGGGCTATACTATAAATTAAAGTGGTATCCGCTTATAACTCTGTTAGTACCTGGGTCGAATCTCACAGGGCTATACTATAAATTAAAGTGGTATCCGCTTATAACTCTGTTAGTACCTGGGTCGAATCTCACAGGGCTATACTATAAATTAAAGTAGTATCCGCTTATAACTCTGTTAGTACCTGGGTCGAATCTCACAGGGCTATATTATAAATTAAAGTGGTATCCGCTTATAACTCTGTTAGTACCTGGGTCGAATCTCACAGGGCTATACTATAAATTAAAGTGGTATCCGCTTATAACTCTGTTAGTACCTGGGTCGAATCTCACAGGGCTATACTATAAATTAAAGTGGTATCCGCTTATAACTCTGTTAGTACCTGGGTAATTCCCAGAAATGACACATAGGTAGGTAGATCTATTTTGTTTATGGTATCAACTTAAAAAAATATATATATCAGCGAAGCGAAATAACTGTTTGAACTAATAAATATTACGAACAAAAAGTGTTTATCTGTTAGTAGTTGTCAATAAGTTAACGTTTTTGTGTGCGCCAAAAACGTTAGTTTAGTTTATGTCAGTCTAGAGACAAAAGAACGATGCCTAAAAGCGCTAAAATCGCGCAGTTATGAAATGTCACGAGAACTGTCAATGCTCGGGCGGAATTCCAGCAGCGTGACATATTTATGACCCTGCTCACAAAAAATGGTCCACTCATGTTTCTATTAGCTCTAGGTACTTATTGTAAATTGTTTTGGGTTCTTGAATAAACAGGACATAGTTTAAAATGTAAAAAAGTGGCACCGGTGACTGAAAAGCTGGGCGGAAATCGGCTGTCATGGTATGGGCATGTGATGCGGAGGAGTGAGGAAAATGTCGTAAGGAAAGTTTTGGGTATGAATGTCGATGGCTATAAGGGTAGGGGAAGACCAAAGAAACGATGGATGGATTGTGTGAAAGATGACATGGCTAGAAAGGGGGTCACTACCGAGATGACGAATAATAGAGAAGTATGGAAAAAAAGGACATGTTGCGCCGACCCCAAATAGATTGGGATAAGGGCAGGAGAATGATGAGTTTAAAATGTAAACACGACTCGTAATACGAGAGTTGTATTTTATAAACAAATTATGTTACCAGAGAATTTTTAAAAAGTGTGTTTGTTCCCGTGATATGTCGATTTCTGATAAAACTACTGTATCAATTTACACGAAATGGTGCAGGTTACATTATGAATAGACAAGTAATCTAAAAACTGCGTTTTATCTATATAAAACGCAGTTTTGTAGGACTCTATAGCAGTGGCGTGCACAGAGATTTCAGACAGGGTATGCACGTCTAAAATAAAAAAAAAACATGAACAAGCTGAAACTAGTACCTAAGTTTTTTTCCCGACCGTTTGTTTTACCCGACCTCACCTACCCTAACCCTAATCTTACACTGACTCTTACCGCACCGCGCCATTGGCTTCGCATGATGTTTGTTTGCGACCACAACGAATATCTAAAATATTTTAATCTGAATATCCGATAAAGGTCCAAACATTATTTTTATCTTGATTTGTAAAGAAAAAGCATGGGATAAAATACAATGTGTTTGTGTTATACACAACATGTTTGCCAGTAGGTAATAATTAGGTATGACAAAACTTTTCTATGAAAATAACGAGAGGCATTATCTTTTTTTTTGAGTTAAATAAAACCCGGGTTCACACCTTCCGTTTACAATGAATTTAACTTTTTCCTCAAAATATAACGTCGAAAAGCGGCAGATTTTAATTTATTTAACACACTTCGGCAGCACAGGTCTCACAGGTATAATTTTAAATTATGATTAAAATAATTACATAATAATATACAGTCAATCACTTGCGCCAAGAAAAATAATCAAATCAAAACAATATGGCGAAAAAACAAACAAACATTGCAAGTTGAATAAAAGCGTGTAAAAACTTTACAATTACAAAATAATACGAACTAATCTTGGTCAATCCGACTAAAAAAGTCAACCCTCTGTAATCAACAACTAAGCAGTGCTTTTACGGCTTCTCAATTTGGACGGGTTGCAAAATAAGCTGTCCTTCCAGAACTTAAACACACGCATACATTTTCACGCACACAGTCACACTATTGCTGTGTACTACACGGGTTGCGTTGTATGAAGCACGGCGTTGTTCTGCTTATGCTCACCGGGAGCGCTGCCTGCGCGGTTGTCGCCGCTCGCTTCAAGAAATTCGTTTCAAATGAAAATAATAGATGGCGCGTAAATCGCGTTATAAACAGTGAGATAGCGAATAAGTTAGATTAATATAGATAGTACCATGATTTTTCTTGCGTTAAAGTTATTTATCATTTCGAGGGGCATGTATGTATGGGACTACAGGGTATGCAGAGCTTATTTGCATGTATGGAGTGCACGCCACTGCTCTATAGTCCTACCTAACATTTTCATAATAATGAAACTGAAACTTCATATTGCGCCGAGCCGTAAAGGTCGGCGCCGGACGGAACACCGGTGTGCCAGCGCGCATTTATATTATTCTTATTTATGTTATTTTTTTTTTTAATATATAATTAAATGGGAGACAGCAATGAGGCTTATTTAGGACACTTGATATTTAGTATTCACATCAATAGATGGCGCGTGGAAAAACTAATCGAGATTTATCAAAAGACAAGAGTTTTTTTTTTTAAATACAGTACCTATCATAAACTCTTTGGTCTTTTGTTAAGTTTATACGCGGCGATTCCGGGCAACACCGGTGCTCGAGGGGTCCCCTCAAGCACCGGTGTTGCCCGGAATCGCCGCGTGACGCCACTCGAACATTAGCCTTTTTAGCGTAGAAATGAAACTTAACTAATTCCGATGTAGGAAATAATTATACTCGGCATTGATTTAGTTTAATTTCTACGCAAAAACCCTAATATTCGGGGGTGGCGCCACCGTCTACGCGCCACAATTTTGTAGCTTTTTTAGACAAATGAAAATTAAAAAGTTCTAAAAAGTATCGAATTCATTTTATTTTATTCTTAAATTGAAAAAATAAATAAACACCTTCTTCCATCACCAGGTGCAGGTAGCATGTTGCATAGTTGGAACCACTAGTTTTTGGAAACTAATCCATGTAAGAATGATTGAATAATAAAAAACCATTTTCGGACATGTCCTTTGACATAAACCTTCACTTTAACTACTATTATGGTGCAACCCAGCTTTAGAAATGGCTGTCCACAAATACGTACTTATTAAAAGTGTGGGCACCAAAATACCCTCTATTCTCATATACTAGGCGATTTTTAGCCACTCATCTATTAGGTACACCTAGTTTTAAGGAAGGGTTACATAAGGAAGTGAACTTTGCCTCTTCTGGTCATCTATTAACAATATAGTGTATAAACCAATGCCAGTTAACTGGACGCAACGAGCTGAGATTTATATCAGGTATCCTGTAACAGCTAGGGATGGGAAGATGCATCCAGAATACTACAAGATAAAATTATATCGATAGTTGAGAATGTTTTTTTTTTAAGGATAACAGACAAAAATGGTCATCTTCAAAATGGGACCTCAATTAGAAACAATACCGTTTTAGGTTATCTTATCTTGTTAATATTATGCAACGCAAATAAAGGGAATATGACGTAAATTGTTTTTACAAGTAACAAACAAAAAAAATCGGTACTTGGAGTTCACCTTTCACATTTTTTAAACTTGTGCACCGTACCGATAATGGAATTTGATATTTCTGTGCACAATACTATATCCTAGTCACGCAAGTGTTTTCGAAGTTAATGCTTAATAATGTCTAAGACTATTTACGTTTTGTATAACAAAATTAAATGCCTTTAGAACTTCAAGATAACATAATACCTACTGAACCAAAAATAAGCTCATCCTTTATCACTTCTTGACAAGGAAGCTAGGGACAAGAATCAGAACTAAAACGCCTATGTAAGTTTTTGCTTTTTAACCGACTTCAAAAAGGAGGAGGTTATCAATTCGTCGGAACCTTTTTTTTTTTTTATTTTTATTTTTTTTTTTTTTTTTTATGTATGTTCCCCGATTACTCGAAGATGGCTGGACCGATTTGGATTGTTTTTGTTTTATTCGAGAGGGTATAGATCACAGTTGGTCCCATATAAAATTTATTAACTTTGCTTTGGTAGTTTTTGAGTTAGCTTCAATGATACGTATTTTATCCCCACTTTTATATGAATGATGTTCTACGAGTACTTTGTTTTGCAGGTAGTGGTATTAGAATTTGTGTGGGGTAGGTTCCACAACTAAAAAGTGAAAAATAAAAACTTTTTTACAAAAAAAATACAACCGACTTCCAAAAACAACTACAAAGTGAAAAATAACTTTAATTTCGGAAGTCGGTGGCAAAAAACGAAAATACATTTAACTAGACACCGACTTCCAAAATTAAAGTTATTTTTCACTTTGTAGTTGTTTTTGGAAGTCGGTTGTATTTTTTTTGTAAAAAAGTTTTTTTCTACTAACAATCGGGCAATATCACTACTATAGTACTTACAGAAAAATCCTCAAACTCAAACTCAAAGCATTTATTTCAATTAAACCAATTACAGGCACTTTTGAATTGTCAAGGGGTCGGTCAGTCAGAAAGATGAAGCTAGGCGCCCATTCCAAAGCATAGTAGGTACCTATGGAGAAGAACGGGCAAGAAACTCCACGGACACTCTTTTAAATCAAGATATGGTTACAAAATAATGGTTACATCATTCATGTTGAAATTTCATATGTGAGAACGATGCAGAACGTTAACAGCGTCCTTAAAAAAAACAATTCAAATATTTAAATTAAATTAAAATAAGCCCTGACCGCTAAGGCATGCCCAGCCTTCACTGACAGCGCTTATTCACGAACCTGACGCATGGATTGGCTAAATGATCCAACACGCGCCACCATCAGCGAGACATTAGTGTGAGCGTCACATACTCTCAGTCGCCAGGGCACATTCAAGTCAAACAAAGACGTACCCAGTAAATGGTAGCCTCCTTTCCGAACCTAAATCCCAATATTTAAGAAGCAATTTGGAGCCATCAATCAACGTGGTGATAAGCAACTATTTGTCAGAGACATTCACGGACAAACGACACTAGTATTATAAGCTTTCTATAGTGATACTACAGTAACATGATCTAAGGACATTTTTGGACAACAATGTCAATTCAAATTATTTTTGCACGACTTCCTATTTAATTAATGATTATTTAAATGAAAGATGACTGATTTTATCTGAAATGGCACCACAAATGTAATGATTATTGAAATTTTGATTTAACTTGTGTATAATAATTTATATTTTTTTTTAATTTGACATTTCTATTTTTTAATGTAACTCAGTTTAAACTTTATTCAGTAGGTATATTTAATGTTGTACCTATTATACTGATTTTCACACTTCAATCGGTTATAATACAATGTACTTTTATATCTGTAACACCTTTTTAACACGTATTATGCAAATAAATGATTTGATTTGATACCTTGAAAAGTAGGTTATAAATATTATAGAACAACCCTTTATTTGTTTAGGACACCTTTCAAGGTTTACGTTTAAAAGTATTTGTTTTTGTTTGTGTTTTTGGATTTTTTTGTTTTTGTTTGTTTGTATTTGTTTTTTTTTTGTTTTGGGTTTGTTTTGTTGTTTTGTTGTTTGTTTGTTTTGTTTTTTTGTTGTTGTTTTGTTTGTTGTTTTGTTTGTTTTTGTTTGTTTTTTGTTCATTAAACTTGCGTGAAACTCAGTTATTCGATACTATGACATTTATGATGACACTGTGAATGAAGATAATCATAAGGCCGGTATCACACCTCTGCCGCGAAACCACTGCGGTGAAACTGCAGTACTTCAATTCTACTGAGGTCCTTAGCACATCTCTGCCGCGAAACCGCGAAACCACATGATGTAGCGGAACATCATGCGAGTCAGTTGAATTGAACTACTGCGGTTTTGCTGCTATGTCTTCGCGGCGGAAGTGTGTTTTAAGGCCTTAACTCACATGATATTGCGCTACTCGAATCGCGATTCGAGTAGCGGAACATCATGTTGTTTCGCGGTTTCGCGGCGCAGGTGTGATACTCGCCTCAAAGAGATTATACTATAAAATGCAAAGTTCACTTCGAACCCTCACTCAAGCACACAATTTGAAAACGAACTCATTTGTTTTTAAAACAAATCATCGCGAATTTCAACACCGTTTGAATTTCAAAGTCTTCTTAAGAAGAGCCCAACAAGGGCCTTGAGCACAATGATTTGCAAAACAAGTGATATTAAGCAGGACCGATCAAATAGCTACCTACAGTAATAAAAGATTGTGATAATACGGTGCAAAATCGTATGACACGTCAAATTTCATTAACATTGACCTCTTACAAAGTATCATGTGATAACTTAACGAAAGCGACATACACACACACACACGCGCGCACGCACCCCCGCACCCTTACACACTCACACACACCCCCCACACACACACACACCCACACACACATGCCCTCCTAGATTTAAGTTAAATTTCGTTTGTATGTACACTCCTACATTATTATTGTTTCTAGTTTTAGAAGAGCGGGGTCTCCTAGTACAGGTATTTATTATACTTAAAAGGAGGCCTCTAGGCCTCTATGCAAGATTATTTGTAGAAGTTTGTAAAGTTAACTGATTTTTTTTTTTTTTTTTTTATTGACCTGCTAAAAGGGAAAATGGTGAAAAATTTCCGAAAATGCAGTAGATATATAAGTAAGTAAGATACTTAAAATGTTAATAAACAAACTATGTGTACAAAGTATTCTCTGTTACGTAAACATCAAACCGAACATAAAAGTACAATTTTAGCAGAGTTTCCACATTGGTAAAGTGACAATAATCTAATAATAAGTCCGCCGAGGCAATATGCGGACAGCGAGGCAATATCCGAACAATGTGAGGAAACATCGACAGACCGAGCGGGTGTATCACTCCTTTGGACACCGAGAATGTGGTACTCAAAGTTTTATAAAGCAAAATGTTTTATATAATGTTTTTATTTGAGCCTTATTTTGTATGAAAAACTGTTTTACAAAAAAAATAAAACCGACTTCCAAAAACAACACTACAAAGTGAAAAATAATTTTAATTTCGGAAGTCGGTGTCTGGCTAAATGTATTTTCGTTTTTTGCCACCGACTTCCGAAATTAAAGTTATTTTTTACTATTCAATTGAATTCAATTCATTTATTTCAATCATCATTGGATCATAAGAAAATTAAAAATACATTAGATATATAAACATCAAAATAAAAAATAAGACATCACACAACACACAAATCATTTTATTGTTATTGTCACTACATTAAGCATACAGCAATGGTTAATGTAGTGACAGTCGAACCTCTCAGCCATCATCCTCAAGATGGTGTTGGAGCTGGCGCGGACCCTACGCACCAAGGATGTGCACCGTTTCCGCATCGTCGCATAGAAGCAGTCAATGCGCGACTCAGCGAACATCCCCGACGCACTGCAGTACCGAGGCAGCCCCAACAACATCCTGTAGGCATTGTTGAATTGAACTCGTAGGGCGCTGTACTGTTTTTGAGTATAGTTAGCCCACAGGGCGCTCGAGTAAAAACAAGTGCAATAAGCTCTGAAAAGAGTGATTTTTACTTCCTTCGAGCATCGTGCAAACCTGCGGGCTATCATGTTCGCTCTAACAGACAACGCCCTACGTTCCCGCTCTATGTCTGAATCGTCTTTCAGGTCAGAGGTCACCAGATGCCCAAGGTATTTGAAGGTGTCAACCCTATTTAGCGGTACATTATTTAACTTAATGCTAGGGATACTATCCGGACATTTACCCCTGGCCCGGAAAACCATACACTCACTTTTCTTAGTGTTATAGAGCAGGCCATGACTGAGAGCATATTTCTCACAAATGCCGAGCAGCTTAGACAGGCCACAGACCGAGGCGCTCAGCAGCACCATGTCGTCCGCATAGCTAATGTTATTTACACAAACTCCACCAACATGACATCCGACATGCGTGCTGCTCAGCCCCTCGATGAGTGCGTTTATATAAAGATTGAAGAGCGTTGGTGAGGTCAATCCCCCTTGCCTCACCCCGTACTCCAATCTGTACGGTTCAGACAACGTCCCCGACCATCGGACTACGTTGACCTGGTTCCCGTACCAATATTTGAGAATACGAATGCATTCGCTTGGCAGAGCTGTGTCATTAAGTTTATCCCAGAGGATATCATAGGAAACCAGGTCAAACGCTTTCGTAAGGTCGAGGAAGCAAGCATAGACTGGCGTTTTGCGATCAGTATAGTACTTGACAGTCTGCTTCAAACACAGAATAGCTGTCTCAGTAGAGAGTCCCGATTTGAAACCGAATTGATTACTATTTTTTTGTAAAAATGTTTTTATTTTTCACTTTTTAGTTGTGGTACTTACCCCACACAAATTCTAATAGCACCTGCAAAACAAACTAGAACATCATCCATATAAAAGTGGGGAAAAATTACGTATTATTGAAGCTAACTCAAAAACTACCCAAGCAAAGTTAATCAATTTTATATGGGACCAATTTTGATGTATACTCTCTCGAATAAAACAAAGTTTTTTTCAAATCGGACACTCTGTAAAAAGTTATGCGTGGAAAATAAACATAGAAAAAAAAATTTAAAAAAAAGGTTCCGACGAATTGAGAACCTCCTCTTTTTTTCGTCGGTTATAAAGGGGCATGAATCTCGGGAGATAATGTCAAAAATTCAACAAAAACCTGTAAGTAAAATAAATAAAAACGAGAGATCATTTTAATTTGTATCTCGAAGGATGATGGTGATTCTGTCTGCCACAAATCAAACTATCTAGCCTTCGTTAGCTACCTAGCATTGACACTTACAAAGGCAAATACACACTACACACACCAGAAAACACCACACAATCTCCATTGACCGGTAGTATTGACAAGTTTGAGCACCATCGTCTGTTATAATTAGCTTAAGGCATACCTGGAGGGACCTCGTTTTATATAAACGTTGTGTGGACTGTTCACAATCTGGTTAGTTTGTACCTATTGTTTATTTGCCTGCTAGATTGTTGGTGTAAGTGTAGGTTTCATTGGTGAGGGTGTTGAGATTGAGGTGGGATGATTTGATCTAGTTGAATGGAAAAAATATGCAGTGTTATCTTGTAGGTGCGGGTGATTAGTTAATTGCAAACATACTTCCTTAATTTCTATACATTGTACTTTATGTATTATCTATACACATACCTATAGTAAAGTAGTAACGAGTAATTTTTGTCCGTTTGTCTAGTAGTATGTTCCGGATTGGCGAAAAAAAGGCCGAACTGATTTGAGTGATATTTGGCACATGTAAGCTTTTTATCTCAGTAGTACGTTCCAGTGGTATAATTTCCAAGCTCCTCGCGGGCGTAGCCGCGGGCAACAGCTAGTAATTTAAAAATTTAAAGCAAGTAGCGGCTGGGCCGACTCAATTGTATACACCAATGTAGTAACTGCGTTTCAGTTTTCTGTATTATTCATAAGCGAGAAGGGTGCATGCATACATCAAACAAGTATAGGTAAGCACCTATAGTTTGACCGATATCGCTGTACCGCGCCTCAAGTATGTGTGCGGCGAGACGGGGGGCAGTGCAGGCCGCTCATTCGCAATGCTCACGCCCCCTCCCCCACGCGGTACAGCGGTATCGGTCAAACTTACTTAGTTCTATTTCAGTTTAAAAACACAAATTCAGTGAGACTAAAAAATTACCATTCTCTGTTCTTTCTGTACTTTGGTCACGTACTTAAAAAGTTATCCAATTTGCAAGTTCACCGTATTGTTAACTGGAAGGGAGACCGATAATCGCCCTAAGAGGGTAAACTAGTGGTCACAAGATCATCTAACCTTAAATTATACCTCTATCTCGTCTTTTTATTTTTTTGTGGATCGGAAATCATCAAACAACTTCTCCCGCTCTGGGCGGAGCAGGAGGGCATGTCAGACTTTTATTGACTAAAACCCAGCCGTGTTCCTTCAGTTGCCTGTGCCCGGGCCACGGTATCTCTTTCGAACAACCTACGACCCCGGCGAACTCCGAGCTGCTACTGAACGAATGAACATAGCTATTAGGTAATTGAATTGATTCGAATAAAATCATTAATCTGTACTAAAACATAGTTTGGAAAAAGAGTAGCCAATCAGTAAGGCAGTCAGTGGCGTAGCTTGGAGTCGTAGAGGCGTAGCTTGAGATCGTAGTTTGAGAAGTAGCGGCGTAGCTTGACATTGTAGCTTGTAGTAGTAGCAGCGTAGCTTGGAGTCGTAGAGGCGTAGCTTGACATCGTAGCTTGGAGTCGTAGCGTCGTAGCTTGAGTGGTAGCGGCGTAGCTTGACATCGTAGCTTGTAGTCGTAGCGGCGTAGCTTGGAGTCGTAGCGTCGTAGCTTTACATCGTAGCTTAGAGGCGTAGCGTCGAAGCTTGATATCGTAGGTCGATGTAAAGCAATTTCGACGTAATTTTGGGTATAGATTTCTTTATACACAAGATTTGATTCGATTAGAAGCACCAACCTGTACGGCAACATAGCTTGAGAAGTAAGGCTATTAGTGGAGTACCTTGACCTCGTAGGTTATAGAGTACTATTGTTGTCGTAATTTTTGAAACAGATTTCTTCATATTACACAAGTCCAGTGTCTGATGCGATTTCCCATCGGAAAAAATTACGTACTTCCATACTCACAATTTTCATCCCCTATTTAATCCATTTATACTCTCCCCAACCATTAATTTTACTTTGACATAAGCACGCCTATGAAGTTCCTTATTTATTCACAGGCAACAACCACAGAAAAAAAATGCAATAGGTACTTCATGGACGCTGTTTTTTCTATACGTTTTACTTTAAAATATAATATCAATCCTGGCCTAGCCTTTTCCCAACTATGTTGAGTTCGGCTTCCAGTCTAGCCGGATGCAGCTGAATACCAGTATTTCATATGGAGCGACTGCCTATCTGACGTCCACAACCCAATTACTGGGTAATACGATACCCCTTGGCAAGACTGGTTGTCAGACTTTCAGACTTCTGACAACCCGTAACGACTGTCAAAGATCCACGAATGACATCCGGGACTAACGGCTTAACGTGCTTTCCGAGCCACACAGGAGTCTCGGTATATAAAGATGGTCATCCATCCACGGACCAACCCCGACAAGCGTAGCTTAACCTGATGGATCGATCCGTACGGCTGTTATTACTTAGCCACGAGCTCCGCTAAAAACTTTTTTACAAAAAAATACAACCGACTTCCAAAAACAACACTACAAAGTGAAAAATAACTTTAATTTCGGAAGTCGGTGTCTGATTATATGTATTTTCGTTTTTGCCACCGACTTCCGAAATTAAAGTTATTTTTCACTTTGTAGTGTTGTTTTTGGAAGTCGGTTGTATTTTTTTGTAAAAAAGTTTTTATTTTTCACTTTTTAGTGGTTCACATGTGCATACCCCTTCACAGCGTACTGGCGTGATGTTATGTTATGAACTGGTGTGAACAACAAACAGACATGAGATTTCAGCAATCCCAGTCCATTTGCTATCATTTATTGAGGAGTTCCGTTGCCTATCTCAGAAGTTCTTCATCAGGTCTTCACCAAATTGAAATGGGACCACTCCAAGAAAGTACTCTTCCAAAAACTATCCAAATCGCTTCAAGTGTGCCTATAAAATTGGAAGAGTTTTCTCTATTTCTCCAGGATCCCATCATCAGATCCTGACTTGATGATCATGGGACCACCTGGGAAGTATACCCTTTCAAACAAAAAAAAAAATAATCCAAATCGGTCCAGCCATCTTCGAGTAATCGGGGAACATACATAAAAAAAAAAAATAAAAAAAAAAATAAAAAAAAAAAGGTTCCGACGAATTGATAACCTCCTCCTTTTTGAAGTCGGTTAAAAATAAAATATCAATGTGTTAAATCGATTAAAACTTCTTCATAAATAAAGTCGATTGTTATAAGAAATCAAATCGGTAACGCATTAGGACATCACTAATTGGTTAGCAGTCGAGCTGTCAAAAGTAAAATTATTAAAAGTAATAATACACTCCTACCAACTTTTCTGTGAAATGGCGAAAATTGGAACTACGGCCGTCATGTTATTTTATTATTTTTATATAGGTATCATTGTTTTTAACTTGTAAAAACTGTAATTCTTATTAAACGATTATGTCTAATGTGCAATTTCCTTCTTGAAAACTTACTCAATTTTGGGCACCTTTTGGTCTGTGGGTAAGGCATACCAAGAGATCGCTAGACGCCCTGCGTATTCAATATAATAACTGCTTCAGGATGCTGTTGGCACTGCCGCGCTATTGTAGTGCGTCCGGTATGTTCGCTTTTGCGCATACCGATGATTTTTACGCCATAATGCGCAAAAAAGCGTATTCCATTCTAACAAGAGCGCGGTCTAGTTCAAATGGCATCCTAGGCATGTTCATTGAAAAGTGCGACGCACCTTGGTTGTCGCACGCTGTGGAGATGCTGGTCAGAAGTCCCCGCAGCTAACCCTACAGTTTTTTTTTTCTTTTTTTTTTTGTTTATGTGTGTTACTAACAATAGTTTTTAAGAACAATGTTACTAACAATTGGGCCTAGTTGCCATTAATAAACAAATATTTAATTTAATTTATATTAATTAGCAACACTGAATCGATGGTGCCGTCCTCTTTCAGTTCACAGATAATTTTTTAGGACTGTAATTAAAAAGTTAAAGTAAAAAGAAAGAAGTCAAAGTCAAATCGTTTATTGCGAACTAAGTCAAAAATCCTTTCTAAGTGCTCACGTTCTTTTCTTCTTAGAAGGAACTCTTGTGCAAAATATCAAGCTTCAACATATACCCAGCGGTTTAGGCTGTGCATTGTCTGTCAGTGGATTTAAGATTTTCATAAATTAGATAACAGCGTGACTGACTACAGTGACTACACAGGAGACACCAGGGGCTGCTGTTTTGACATAGATAGCGATCGTATTACGGTCAAAATTGCTTGACAAGCACGAAAAAATCACGTTCTCGTCAAGCAATTTTGACCGTCTAGGGACCCCATTAGCACTTTGCCATCGAATTCGGTCGTAAAGCAATCGCTATTATGTATATCGAGACTGCAAGCCCTGACATACAAGTATATACGCACAAACGGAACCAATGCTCTATTGAAGTAAACCCACACAAATTACAAAATGTAATGTCAAACTAATTATTGTTTGAGCGATCATTAAAAATAATCTATTCTGGTCCTCAACCTTTAAATCTCTTCAAACAAGTTTGATAAAATCTTTTAACACTAATTAGAAGAATAATTTTATTATAATCCTCCTTTCCAATCAACTTCTAGGACTTTTAATGAATACTCACACCAAGATTGATTAAGATTTAACTTTTAACATGTAACTAACACTATTAGTAATTCAATATTACTGATTTTTAGGGTTCCGTACCTCAAAAGGAAAAAACAGAACCCTTATAGGATCACTTCGTATTCCATCTGTCTGTCTGTCTGTGTGTCAGTCTGTCAATACCCTTTTTCTCAGGAACGCGTGGATATATCAAATTGAAATTAATATCGAATAAGTACGCAAATCTTTGGGTCCAGTTCTAAAAAAAATAAGCATTTAATACAACGCAATAAAAAAATACGGCCATTTTGCGACACATTTTGCTACTCGCAATTGTCGCAAGTAAATCAAAACCTATGGGTACTTCTCGTTGACCTAGAATTATGAAATTTGGCAAGAAGCAAGGTCTCCCAGCATTAGAGGAAAAAGTTCGAAAATTGTTAATTTGTAGATTTATGACATAAAAAATTTTTTTTTTTGGGATCCATTGTTTTCAACGACGGAACCCTTCATTGTAGGTGTTCCGACACGCACTTGGCCTGTTTTTATTCTCATGTCTAGCACCTTAAGATGAAAAACTTTCCGAAAGTTCTAGCCCTATCAAGAATGGCGCAAATTGCATCAAAAAGTTTTCTAACCCGAGTAAATTAGATCATTCTGTGTGAAAAAAAAAAATTTTGATCTTAGATCAGTGTTTTCTAATTTTATCCGACTTCAAAAAGGGGACGTTATATGTTCGTCTGTACGTTTTTTTTTATGTGTGTTCATCGATATTTGTGTCAATTGTGGACCGATTTTAAAAATTATTTTTCATTTGGTCGAAAAAACTTGCGCGGTGGTCCCATACCCATAAATTTTATTAACTTTGCTTTGGTAGTTTTTGAGTTAGCTTCGATAATACGTTTTAATCCTCTTTGTGTATCTTGATGATGGTAATAATATTTTCTGTCACTGTTGTTTACATAGCTAGTAGTGTTATACGAATTGGTGTGGGGTGGGTACCATAATTAAAAAGTGAAAAAAAAAAAACTTTAATTTCGGAAGTCGGTGTCTTTGGATGTGTATTGTAGTTTTTTGCCACCGACTTAAAGTTACAGTCCTACCAACTTACCTGTGAACTGAAAGAGGACGGCACCTTCGATGCATCGACACAATCGAATGATATGCGTCGGCACAATCGAATGACATTTCAACATGACGGCCGTAGTTCCAATTTTCGCCATTTCACAGATTAGGAGTGTACTTTGGTCGCCTGCCAATAAATAAGGAACTTCATAGCATCCATAAAGTATTACACTTTTTTGTCTATGGTTGCCTGTCAATAAATAAGGAACTTCATAGGCGTGCTTATGTCAAAGGTAAATTAAATGGTTGGAAAGAGTATAATACGGTTTTTGAAAACCTTATCGCTGTCGTTTAGAGAAATAAGAACGATTATTTCAGCCAACTAATCTGACCAGTTAAACATGAGATAAGTTAGTTAATTGAATTTATCAGCTTTTCAAAAACAGAAACAGAACAGTCAAGCTACTGTTTCACGTCAATAGCTTACATTTTTTTGCCAACTGTACTTTTGTAAACTTCTCGAACAATGAGGTCCAGTAGTGCTATTCTGTAAACATCGCACCGTGATAACTTAGGTGAAGTGAGCGTGAAGTGGGCCGTCATTCCACCTGATACTAGGGGTTGACAGTATTGACAGTTCACTTTATGATCACTTCACCTAAGTTTTCACGGTGAGATTTTTACAGAATAGACCGGCAGATATACGTATGTTTACGTTTTTACCCGACTGAGTGAGAATGAGGATAATCAATCAATCTGCCTAGCCTTTTCCCAACTATGTTGGGGTCGGCTTCCAGTCTAACCGGATGCAGCTGAATACCAGTATTTTACATGGAGCGACTGCCTGAAAATGAGGATAATGTCTTTGCATAAAATTTAATCGTGTTATTTTATTATTAACTCTCTATTTTATGGAAGAAAACCCAACACCCGTCTGTATTTATAAATCAGACGGTTTGCGTTCCGAAAATTTTAAGAATTCCTTTTCTGAGTTTTAGCAACGAAGACATTGTATTTTGTAAAAGGTTATTGTTGGTTTGTCTCAAATTAATATTTTAAAAAGCTTCAACATTAAAAAGCATGTAAATACCGGTTACACTCTTTCTTAAAATGACAAGGTTAAATGGAAATTCAGGAAAGCTTGATATTGCTAATTCAAAAGTCAATATTTTTTATTATTTTTTTCTTTGACGTATCTCGGGACCCTGGGGTCCCGGACCTTTGGAAGGCATACGAGGAGCCGAAGCCAACTCGCAGAGGCCCCTTAGAAAATTTTTAATGAAATGAAGGCATCAGCCGACGATTATCCCTGTATGCACTATGCAATTGCACCCAAGGACAACCCCCGGTTGGTGCAGAACTATTGCAGAACATGAAAACAAAATACATTGGGCCTATGGGTTTGGGTGGCTCTATAGCCACCCAAACCCATAGGCCCTTGAATTGCCTTTGCCTTTGGGCCTTGGATTGGGTACCTTGAACTATGGAAGAACTATGTCCCCTGCCTGACCAATGTTATATAATATACACAGATAAATTGGCAGGGGGTGACTAGCACACTCAATAATGGGCCCCCGGAAACGGTCGCTAGCGCATAGTGACGTAGCGACAATGTCCTGAGGTGCTTGAGGAGTGGAGAGGTTTATTATGTTTATTATTATTATTATTTATTTAACCATATATGTACACCCAAGTAAAGAGACAAGAAGAAAGGAACATAAAAATACGTTAAAAGACAACATTACTAAGACAACATTCGTCATATTATTAAGGATTTTGTCTGAAGCGGCCTGGATTTGTGAAAAAAAAACCTCGCCTTTAAGATACACCTCCGCCGAGTCCTTCGCGGAAAAGTGAGGGCTATTTTAATATGGTATAAAAACCTTTCCTAATGAAATGAAATTGAAATTAAATTAAATTAAAAGAAAATGAAATTGAAATATAATGAAATGAAATTGAATATTCTGTAAATAGGATATCGGAATCATTTTTACACGTCATATTTAAAAAAAAAAACTAGCCAAGTGCGTGTCAGACAATGAAGGGTTCCGTAGTTGGGGTTTTGTAGTTTGGGAGTTGGGGTAGTTGAAAAACATGTTCTCCCATACATTCCAACTGAAAAACATGTTCTCCCATACATTCCAACTGAAAAACATGTTCTCCCATACATTCCAACTGAAAAACATGTTCTCCCATAAATTCCAACTGAAAAAGCAAGTTTGTACTCACAATATTGAGAGATTGAGAGATTTACCATGTTATTTTAAGACCATACACTTCTTATAGGTTTTCCTGTAATTTGCAGTTATATGTAGAACTATTTTCTGTATTTTTTTTCAAAATCGTCTATATTCTTATGTGACGTGACACACGATACAGTTTGCAAAACATTTTTTTTTTATTTTCTTATTTGCCCCCCAAAAGTGACCCCCATATTCTAAATTCATTTATTTACGTTACACCTCCGTGTTTGGGTCACAGAAATTCATATGTGCATTAAATTTCAACTTAATCGGTCCATTACATTCGGAGCAAATTGACGACTGTGACAAACAGACAGACACACGAGTGATACTATAAGGGTTCCGTTTTTTCCTTTTGAGGTACGGAAGCCTAAAAAATAAGCTAGATGGAGTCGACATTTCTTATCTGACTACCCCTGAGAAGAAATGGCAAAACAAACTCGCCCTGAGTTTTTTTCGCCATTTTGAAGTCTCTTTTAAAGTCCAGAAATATTGGTCAGAAACTTAGCTCTTCAGTGAAAATCTCTGCTAAAATAAGCACAGCAAGTTCATTGCTTAGATCAAAAATTTTTTCTTAACTTAAAACTTAAAACTGGCGGGGCCCTCCTCGCGCAGAAACGAAAAAGGGGGGTGAAGGCGTCTCCTGGAGCACCATCTGTAGATTGGAAGTGCAGGATAGGAGGAACCATCAAGATCGCAAGTGAACAACAGGTGGGCACATTTAATTTTCATAGTTTTGTGAGTAATCACCACAGATCTTGTATTCCTGATCGCTTAGTAGGGTATACAAACCCATTCATATAAATGACACCAGAATAAGGTTAAACTCTACTGAATGACAAATTCTTTAGAGTCCATAGCTACAGGTAACATCTGTTCTCAAATTAATGGATGACCTGTCTATAAAGGTACTTACAATAGTTATTTTTCAAACTATTCTTAATAAGTTTGTTAATTATTTATTTATTAATAAAAAAAAAAAACTCAAGAGGCATTACTTCTAATTTTGAATTGGGAGATGACACTATTGCTAACATAATAGGTACTTACATGTCAGATTGGAAAAAACTACCCACCAAACAGTAGCACCGCCGCAGTAGCAGTACCTCGTTTCGACCGCTTTGCAGCGATCGTGGTCACGGGAGGACTGATGACAGCTCAGCGACGTCTTCGTAAAGTGCGGTTGTTGGCATCTACCCTCACTTAGTCTTCACAATTTTTATTATTGTCACTGTCGGTACTTCTACGCACAACACTAATGACGTCTACACACTGGCGGACCTCGTCGGACGACCGGCGTTGCTTGCATTTGGTAATGACTGGATTCCAAGTTGTAGGCAGTCGGTATCCATCCTCTCTGTTGAAATGTTTATATTTCTTGATTTCAATCGCTTCACGTACCGTACTATTCTGGAGTAATAATAACGATCAGTGGAAAGAACCAGTGGCTTGTGTAGTTGAATCCAGTGGTTTGGACCAGCCTGCAGCAAATCGCGGACTTGTTGGTTTGACGTCCTGACCCGTTCTTAGTTTTTAACCGACTTCAAAAAGGAGGAGGTTCTCAATTCGTCGGAACCTTTTTTTTTTTTTTTTTTTGTATGTTCCCCGATTACTCAAAGATGGCTGAACCGATTTGGATTTTTTTTGTTTTATTCGAGAGGGTATTACATCACAGTTGGTCCCATATAAAATTGATTAACTTTACTGCGGTAGTTTTTGAGTTAGCTTCAATAATACGTATTTTTTCCCCACTTTTGTATGGACGATGTTCTAGTTTGTTTTGCAGATAGTGGTATTAGAATTTGTGTGGGGTAGGTACACAACTAAAAAGTGAAAAATAAAAACTTTTTTACAAAAAAATACAACCGACTTCCAAAAACAACACTACAAAGTGAAAAATAACTTTAATTTCGGAAGTCGGTGGCAAAAAACGAAAATACATTTAACACCGACAGCGACACCGACTTCCGAAATTAAAGTTATTTTTCACTTTGTAGTGTTGTTTTTGGAAGTCGGTTGTATTTTTTTCTAAAAAAGTTTTTTTGTTTATAATGTGTGCAAATCGCGAAAGATTAAAAAGTTTAAATTCTGTTCCATTTTGAATTTATTCGGTGATTAGTGGCTATTCGAACAACGTGAATTAGGCCCTCATACTTAAATCCTATTCCTAATCCTAACTTCCTAACTAATAGATACTAAGAATCCGAAAGTGAGCTTGTTTGTTTGTTACGCTATCACGCTAAAACGGCTGAACGGATTTGGATGAACTTTGGCACATACGTAGATCATAACTTGGATTAGAACATAGAATAGTTTTTATCCCGATATTCCCACGGGATCGGGACTTATGTGGGTGAAACCGCAGGGCGCAATATAAACCCCCGTTCCCACGGGCGTAATAAAATCGCGGCGGGATTTTATAGCGCAATGGATTTTCAACTCTCGTTGTTGAGCCGAGCGTTGAGAATCCAACTTAACAATAACAGAGTACATTCTAGCGCGTCGAAAAAACACACCGTTGGATTTTGCACTCGCGGCGCTAAGTTGAGCGTTGAAAATCCAGTGCGCTATAAAATCCCGACGCTATTTTATTACGCCCGTGCGAACGGGGATTAACACAGAAATCTTGATGTTTTGAAAGGCGTCACATTAATAGATTGCACTGCACCCGTATGAAGCAAGGGCGGGCCTGTGGTCACTCTAGTCCAAACAGAAATTATAAATGCGAAAGCAACTCTGCCTATCTTTTACCGTTTCACGCATTAAGGGCTGAACAGATTTCGATGAAATTTAGCACACGCAAAATGTAATCACACTAATATCATAAAAGCGAAAGTTTGTGAGTGTGTGTGTGGTCGTATGTTTGTTACTTCTTTATACTCAAACGGTGGGACAGATTTGGATGACATTTGGCATGTAATACTCTGGATTAACACATTGGCTACTTTTTATCCCGGTCTACGCGGGTGAAACCGCGGGCGCAGCTAGTAATAGAATAAAGTGATGGAACTATGTAAGACTAGCACTTCCCGTGCGGCTTCGTCCGCGTGGACGTCGGAAAATATCCCACGGGAACAAAAATCCTTCTAATTCCTTGTCTACATTATAAAGGGAACCTCTGTGCAAATTTTCAGCTTTCTAGGTCCAATGGTTTGGGTTGGGCGTTGATGAGTCAGTCAGTCAGGACTTTTCTTTTTATTATATTAAAAAAAAGATGAATCTGGCTAAATATTGAGCTCATCATTGTTCAATGCACGTTGGTTATCTCAGACTATCTGATAATTCCTGGTTTTCTCAGAAAGAAAGAAAGAAAAAATTAAAATAATGTTTTAAAACAATAGTGTGTGCCTCACGGCTGCGCCAAAAAGGTTAATTTCAGCATTAATGCCAGACAGATGCTGCCTGACGATGGTATTTTTCAAGAGGACTGGTAGTGTCTGCCCACGTACTATGGGCCTACCCAAAATTACCAAACTGCGATCACCAAAAAGACTAACAAGTCGGTAAAACCTACCTAATGTCACTTTCCCTTTGCGCATTTTGGGAAGCCAATATTTTTGAAGGAGAAAGTTTATCACCTCTATTTCCAGAAAGACCACGGTGTATAAGCAGCATATCCACATATCGTCAGTTATGCTACCGTTGATGATAATGCTTTTCTTTGTTATTTAAAGGCCTCAAATAACCCTTTAAATTCCATAACGATCTAGCAATCAGTCAATCCCATCCATGCCTCGGAAAGCACGTTAAGCCGTTGGTATTTGTGGAATTTTGACAGTAGTTACGGGTCGTCAGTAGCCCAAGTGATACCCAGTAACTGGGTTGTGGAGTTCAGATAGGCAGTCGCTCCATGTAACATACTGGTATTCAGCAGCATCCGGTTAAACTGGAAGCCGACCCCAACATAGTTGGGAAAAGGCTAAGCAGATGATGATGAAAGGTCTGGCAATCGGAAAAAAAGCCAGATAGGTGACAATTATTGGTTAGCCAAAGTGTGCTGAACATCATGTGGGCATGCTCGTTCCATCGTAGACCTCATCCATCGAGTGAAATTGAGGTCAAGAGCAGGCCTAACCCGCAAGCAAAACGAATAAATAAAAAGCGGCCAAGTGCGAGTCGGACTCGCCCATGAAGGGTTCCGTAGCAGCAAGTAACATAATATAGTTCGTTGTAACTTTGATCGATGTTTTAATAATAGTGTATTTTTTCTTTTAAATTAAATTATTGATAAGTAAACATTATAATTAGGTACCTAAATGATGGGATTAAGGTAAATTGCGGTTTACGATTTATGACATATTAAAAAACTACTTACTAGATCTCGTTCAAACCAATTTTCGGTGGTAGTTTATATGGTAATGTACATCATATATATTTTTTAGTTTTATCATTCTTTTATTTTAGAAGTTACAGGGTGGGGGACACACATTTTACCACTGGAAGTGTCTCACTATTTAGTTTAGAAAAAAATGATATTAGAAACCTCAATATCATTTTTGAAGACCTATCCATAGATACCCCACACGTATGGGTTTGATGAAAAAAAATCTTTGAGTTCTAAGTATGGGGAACCCCCAAAACTTATTGTTTTTTTTCTATTTTTGTGTGAAAATCTTAATTCGGTTCACAGAATACATCTACTTACCAAGTTTCAACAGTAAAATTCTTATAGTTTCGGAAAAAAGTGACTGTGACATACGGACGGAGAGACAGACAGACAGACATGACGAATCTATAAGGGTTCCGTTTTTTGCCATTTGGCTACGGAACCCTAAAAGCATTTTTTGACTCTTTCTTTGATTAGGTGCTTATTTAACGAGTGAATCATAAGTCTTCAAATAACCTTTGTAAAACAATACAATCATCCTAGCGTAGCCTTTTCCCAACTATGTTTGGCTTGGCTTCTAGTCTTACCAGGTGAAGCTGAATACCAATATTTTAGGTCCATGGAGCGTAGATAATCGCTCCTGAGGAACCAATTGGTGAGAGCTCTAAAAAATGGTGGTAACTAAGATATTCCCTTTCCCTTACAAAGGGATAAGACCCAAATAGCAACGACACAGTTATGCCAAAAAGACACACAAACAAGGTAATCTTAGTTAATATATCAATTAATAAGCGATGATGTGGTTGATAGCGATTCGTACAACTTAAACAAGCGATGTGGCGGCATACGGACTTACATTAATGACATTAACTTTCTATAGGGATGGGCTGCGCTGTTTGATTTATCGATGTTTTTTTTAGAGGAATAATGTGATATGTCAAAGTATGCTTAGATGGTTTGGTCATGTTGAGAAGATGATTGAAGATATAACAAAGCAGTTCGGAGTGGAAACGCTGGGAGACGCATATATAGGAATGGACATACATACAGTAACTTACTGGTGATGTTCTTCAGAAAGGTAAGGTGCGTAGTACCTACAACCGGCGTGCGTGTATAATCAGAACGATTGTAAACCAAGCAAAAAAAAAGAAGTATTTATGGATCGTAGCAGGTGTGTTTCTGAATCATGGAAAGAAGGCGTGCGTTTATGTAATGTTTATGTATATTTAGGGATACAGAAAACCCGAAAAGAACTAAAGGAATCAAATCGTTCAGTGCCAATACGCCGAATAAACTACTTAGTAGGTACATACACAGTGCCAATTGCAAATATTCTTTGAGAATAGGAAACAAAAATATTATTTAAATGGAAAACTACCATTACGTTGAAGTTCCTCTTAAAATACTGAAACATGCAAATTTGAACACGAAATGATACGCAGATTTATACAACTGTTGCTTCAATATTTTAAAATCCAAATTGAATGCAATATCATATGTTTGAAACATTCTGTTCTCAGCAAATAGTAATATCTGTTTGTTTAATTTATAAAATGCAAAACTAAAAATAAATACTTTCAACGTCCGCCGATGATTTTGATGATTTTAAAATGTTTACGATTCAATGTAAAAGTGTTATTTTAAACATATGCAATGTTTCATTTATTGAATGTTTCTGACTTTCCATTTGTTTGGATAGAATAGATGGTAAAATAAAGATTTTCGTTATTATTTTTCTTGTAGGTGATCGATTTGCGGATTGAGATACAATCGAGAGTGTTTTGTTTCGCAAAACATTATAAAAAACGTCTACTTCTTCTTGCCTCTGTAGTAACAATAATTATTTGAGATCGTATATTTATTTTTATTGTTATTGTGATCGGTTGCAAATGTTAAAACTACATAGCAGAAATTAGGATAATTAATAGGGGATAATTTGCAGGATTTTACATACTCTTAAAAGTTTTTAAACCATTGAAATAAAAACTTTTTTTACAAAAAAAAAAATACATCCGACTTCCAAAAACAACTACAAAGTGAAAAATAACTTTAATTTCGGAAGTCGGTGGCAAAAAACGAAAATACATTTAACTAGACACCGACTTTCGAAATTAAAGTTATTTTTCACTTTGTAGTGTTGTTTTTGGAAGTCGGTTGTATTTTTTTGTAAAAAAGTTTTTATTTTTCACTTTTTAGTTGTGGAACCTACCCCACACAAATTCTAATACCACTACCTACAAAACAAACTAGAACATCATCCATATAAAAGTGGGGAAAAAATACGTATTATTGAAGCTAACTCAAAAACTATCGAAGCAAAGTTTATCAATTTTATATGGGACCAACTGTGATGTATACCCTCTCGAATAAAACAAAAACAATCCAAATCGGTCCAGCCATCTTCGAGTAATCGGGGAACATACATAAAGGTTCCGACGAATTGATAACCTCCTCCTTTTTGAAGTCGGTTAAAAATAAAACAACTTATTCAATATTCTAAAAAATGCATCGACATTTCATCGACAGTTTGTCTCATCACTACCGGCGAGCCCTCTTTGAAAATTCGATTAACGTGGTGTACACTTACATTATTGTCGTCCAGTGTCCCGTTGGACTAAGCGACACGTGGACAGCCGTATAAACTTAGTCTGTGAGTGGATAATTCATAATGAATTTGTAAGCCGAAATTCGAAAATAGATGGTAAGTTTTTTATCGATATTTTTGTTTTCGAACTTAGTTACAGCTTTGTCTAAATTATTGTGATAATTTAAATGCCATTTTGCCAAAATCTGTTGTGCAGAATTCCAGCAATTCTATCACTAATTATGAACGAAATATTTGTGATCAGTGATGGATTAAAGTTCATAATAGTTCTATCAGGCAAAAAACATAAAATGTGACTGTGACAAATAGGGATTCGTCATGACCTTGACTGTACTACCGAATTGGCAGGCTTCACATTACTATAAAACCTGGAATTAATTGAAATAAATGCGATTATGTAATCGACTTAGTTCAATAAAAAGTTTTTTAACATAGTAACATAAATGATGAAATACTAAAAAGAACAAGACTTTTTTTTATTTATGGCATCTCGCTAGTCAACCTAAGAGGTGGTTGGCTGGTTGACTAGGCTATCATATAGATGCCCTAATATATTAAGGCAGGGCATAAAACTTATAAGAAGCCTTTTCTCGAAATGAAAATCATAATTTTGCCACTAGCCTACTATGCACAACTTTTTAAGAAGACAACTAACATTATTCAGGTAGGTAGCAGCCTTTCTATTAAAACCTTGCCGAATGTCTTATATTTTCAAAATAAGCTATCTTTCTTCATAATCCCATAACAACACATCTTTCATCTCGTATTGACACGACCTACGAGTATTGTAACAATATAATTAATTTGAAAGAGTGTCCATGGAGTTTCTTGCCCATTCTTCTCCATAGGAACCTACTACGCTTTGATTGTTTTTGTTTTATTCGAGAGGGTATACATCACAGTTGGTCCCATATAAAATTTATTAACTTTGCTTTGGTAGTTTTTGAGTTACCTTCAATGATACGTATTTTTTCCCCACTTTTATATGGATGATGTTCTACGAGTACTTTGTTTTGCAAGTAGTGGTATTAGAATTTGTGTGGGGTAGGTTCCACAACTAAAAAGTGAAAAATAAAAACTTTTTTACAAAAAAAAATACAACCGACTTCCAAAAACAACTACAAAGTGAAAAATAACTTTAATTTCGGAAGTCGGTGGCAAAAAACGAAAATACATTTAACTAGACACCGACTTCCAAAATTAAAGTTATTTTTCACTTTGTAGTTGTTTTTGGAAGTCGGTTGTATTTTTTTTGTAAAAAAGTTTTTTGAAAATTCAGAAGTGCCTGTACCTACATGGTTTAATTGAACTAAATACTTTGAGTTGAAATTTGAAGGGGCACGTGGCTATATGATAACAGCCGTACTGGGTCTATCGGGGTGAGTTTGTGGATGGGAGACCATTCATTACATATCGAGACCACTCCGTACCTCAGAAAGCACGCGGCTGTCATTCGTAGGTCTTTGACAGTCGTTACGGGTAGTCAGGTGCCCAAAAGTCTAACAACCAGTCTCGGCAAGGGATATTTATCGTGTTACCCAGTAACTGGGTTGTGGAGGTTAGATAGGCAGTCGCACCATGTAAAATACTGCTAGTCAGCTGCATCCGGTTAGACCAGAAGCCGACTCCAACATAGTTGGAAACAAGGCTAGGCAGACTGATTTTGAGTTTGAATTTGAAAACCTCATTCTGTCGTGAAAAATTAGCCAGTCGGTTAAAGAGGCTTCTCGCAAGAACTGATGGAATAAGGCAGAGTACAGATATCAACTGCGCAACGCCTATTCCTAATGCAATTAATCCCTTAGCCAGTTCAATGGAAAGAGAATTTAATAGCATTTGTTGCGCAGTTCTGTAACTTTGAAGCATAGCCTTGAAAGTTACACATGCAGTGCAGCCAACCACAGAAAAGATTTATCTGTTCTGTGATGTCAACTAGCGCCACCATTGAGAAAAAAATCATAAGTCTAGAGCACGGACTAGAAAAATAGAAGGACTCCGTGCCACGCGTATCGAAAGTGAAGCACCGTACCGATCTATATGTGCGTGATTTGATAAAGACGCCGTCGTGTCACGTTATGGCGGCCGGTCGGCACACATGATGTAAATGTGTGCGTGAGGCGTGTTTGTACATACGGTCCCGGCATACTTACTGTGCTTCACTTTCGATATGCGTGGCGCGGAGTCCTTCTTTTTTTTAGTGCGTGGTCTAGAGACATGAAACGTTTTGAAATTTCATATGCTCACATTTTTAGTCAGATGAGGTAGTTTTTTTTTTTTGACCTCATCTGGCCTACCTTATCTGACTATAAAAATGTGAGCATAGGAAATTTCAAAATGTTCCATATCTCCAGACTTATGATTTTTTTCTCAATGGTGGCGCTAGTTGGCGGCACTGCTCGCCTTAAGTCATATTTTGTAACACGTAATTAACCGACTTCAAAAAGGAGGAGGTTCTCAATTCGTCGGAACCATTTTTTTTATTTTTTTTTTTTATGTATGTTCCCCGATTACTCGAAGATGGCTGGACCGATTTGGGTTTTTTTTGTTTTGTTCAAGAGAGTATACATCACAGTTGGTCCCATATAAAATTGATTAACTTTGCTTTGGTAGTTTCTGAGTTAGCTTCAGTAATACGTATTTTTTCCCCACTTTTATATGGATGATGTTCTAGTTTGTTTTGCAGGTAGTGGTATTACAATTTGTGTGGGGTAGGTACACAACTAAAAAGTGAAAAATAAAAACTTTTTTACAAAAAAATACAACCGACTTCCAAAAACAACACTACAAAGTGAAAAATAACTTTAATTTCGGAAGTCGGTGGCAAAAAATGAAAATACATTTAACTAGACACCGACTTCCGAAATTAAAGTTATTTTTCACTTTGTAGTGTTGTTTTTGGAAGTCGGTTGTATTTTTTTGTAAAAAAGTTTTTATTATTTTATTACTGTAAAAGTAGCGACGAGAGTAGCGAATTATTAATAACAACTGCTAAAAGTAATGAATTTCAATTCTATATTCACATTTAACGAATTATGAAGTACTTATTAATAATGATGGATATTATTAATAATTTTCAATTAATCACACTTACCGTAACTTTTATACTGTGTTTTCGCCATGTATTTTTTGTTTTTCCATAGAACTCATTTCAAACTGGCACATTTTCAGTTTCAGTTTCATTTATTTGCATACCATAATGTAAATACAGGTGCTACAAATAGGCTTAAAGCTAAGTTACAATTATGGACCCTGTAAGGGCACAGCAACATTACAAAAAGGATAAATAATTAAATTAAAATTAAACATTAAAATTAAATAACTTTATTAATAATATATTTAATAATTGTATTTGAGTAGTACAACTATCTATACGTTCGAACGAACATTTACTTAAATTTTTCAAAGCATTTCTATTTTTGTAAGTCCTTTTTTGTAAACCTTCCAAATATCTTTGATTCCTCAACGTTTTATTTCTTTAAGTAGGTATTCTTCTTGCGAATGTATGCTAATTTGATAACACAAGAAAACGGCGAAATATTCCGCCGGAATCAGGGAATTTTGTGAGAAGGCGGTGTGGCAACGTTGGCTCTGATTAGATTACTTTGTTTTCTTCATACCTCCTTATATATTTCCTTTAACGTTAAAAAAACATACTTTTGCTTTTTGTAGGTAAACTTTTAGTAAGTGCATAGACTTTAGTAAGATAGGTACTAAGAAATGTCACTCATAAAGTGACAATTGACTGACATTTATTTTGAAAATTGGTCAAAAATTTCTTTTACATGTCATTTATAGGGTTCCGTACCCCAAAAGGAAAAAAACGGAACCCTTATAGGATCACTTTGTTGTCCATCTGCCTTTTTCTCAGGAACACGTGGAGGTATCAAGTTGAAATTAATATCAAATACGTAGGTGTAAATTCCCTTGGAGTTCTAAAAAAATCAAGCTTTATACAAGGTGTAAGTGTAAACACTGGCAATATTTTAAGGAGTCATTGTCCTCATCATTATGAACAACTTTTACTATGAGATCAAACCTGAAATCGTGAAAAAAATCAGCTGTTCAGTACATTTGTTCTCATAATTCGTCAAAATGTAGGGAACAGCTGAATTATCTTTCGCGATTTCAGGTTTGGTCCCACAGAACAGATTTCTGTTCTGTGTTTGGTCCCATAGTAAAAGTTGTTCATAATGATGAGTACAATGACCCCTTAAAATATTGCCACTGTTTACACTTATACCCTGTATAATAATAACCCCACCGCCGCCGCACTGTGGGCTGAAAATGGACTTTCATAGACATATAATATTTTTTCCCAAATGTACACTTTTGTGACTAAATACATGCCTAAAAATATCAACATTATGGAATAGCATTGCAAACAACGCACACAGAATTTTTTCTTTAAAAATTATTATGGAGCTGGCATGAAAAAGTCTTATATCTCAGCTATGGAATGATTGGCCTAATTCTTTTTCAGGTGATTAATCCTTCAATTATTTACAATTTTTTGACATACTCCTTGAAAGGGCCAGAAGCCCAATGCTTTTAAAAAAAAAACGCTAAAGATTATAAATTTAAAAAAAATTATCAAATGTTTACCTTAATTTAAACTTAACATCTACACGGACTACTTAAACGATGAACCCGAGCACTACTTTGTATGAACACGCCACATAATCATAAAAAATAAGGCTTATTTCATTTCGTACTAACAAAGTACTCGCTGGAAGAGGATGGAGGTAAGTATAATGAAATAATTTATACATTTAAATCATATATTCTTATTAAAATAAAATTACAAAAATAAAGGCAAAAAAAAACGGTTTTTTATCGTGTATTCAATCACAGAAACAATACTATCTCTTCCATCTTCCTTCAACTTGGTAACAGTTGCATAAACAAGCTCACTGCAATCACTGTTCAAATGATCACCAATCCGTGTCTTCTTTTGCTTTGTCCCCAAGCTTTCAAAAGGTTTTTAAGGGAGTTTCCTTTTCGTCATAATGCCAACTGATGATGTTGATGGCTCTTCTTCATCATCAGCGATAGATGTAGAAGCTACCTGAAAATTTTCTTTGATGCAGCTAGGACAGTAGACATTATTTTCAAGCCAGCTTTCGGATTGACTCCACTTTTTGGCTTGTAGAATTCCGACGTTTGTCTACTGCTCTCGTAAATTTCCGGCAAATTTTTAAACGTCACACAATCATCTTCAGTTAAACTACTTCTCAATCAAGATAACACAGTCTCAAATAAAAACTGATAATCGTTCATATTGGCTGAACCTTTTAAAATAACAAACAAATCCAGATTTGTTACGATGCTTTCCATGTTTAGGTTGATGTTATTACTGTTTGTACTTTCAATACATAAAGCAAAATGAATTGATTTTATTTTGAGATCTCCTATTTATTACTACGATGATAATTTAAAGTTATCATTAAACTAATTTATTGTCTACTCTCATTAGCTAATTAATAGAATAGATATGAATAACAATATTACTTAAACTCATAAATAATGACTATAATTAAGATAAAGGGGTCGTTAGATAATTAGGGCTTTGAATTTTTTTTTAATATTAAATCTTTAACCATTTTTATAAAAAGCATCGAGCTTCTGGCCGTTTCGAAGAGTATGTCAAAAAATGATAAATAATTGAAGGATTAATTACCTGAAAAAGAATTAGGGCCAATTATTCTATAGCGGAGATATAAGACTTTTTCATGCCAGCTCCATAGTAATTTTTAAAGAAAAAATTCTGTGTGCGTTGTTTGCGTCACAAAAGTGGACATTTGGGAAAAAAGTATTATATGTCTATGAAAGTCCATTTTCAGCCCACAGTGCGCCGCCGCGCCGTATCTCTATTTTGACGTCATGGTAGAGCTTGCGTGCTTCGAACTCTAGGTCTGTGCCGGTAGTTTACTTTGCTGAAACTGGTCTAGGGTGAGGAGCCAGACCAAGGAGGTACAGAACCCGCAGGGCAGCATGTGACGAGCTGTTGGGCAGTAGCGACCACGGACCCTATCTCCCAGGAGAAGTTTGTTTCTTACCTCTGGCTTGCCTCTATTGGCCGGCTGGAGTGAACATTGATGAGGAACAGAGCTCCCACCTCTTTCTTACCTTTACTAGCCGGCTTGAGTGGAGATTCGCAAGAGCAAACGTACTCGGAAGAAAGAACTATTCCAGTAAGATGCTGGTAGGGATCTTGACCGTACTTCACCTATAAGCACCTCAGGAAATGTTGCCCCCTTGTTGTCACTACGGCACTATATGCTAGCGACCAAAAAAATCAACACCAAAAGTCATTTATTCAAATTAGGCTGAAAATGAGCACTTTCTGAACGTCAAAATTACATAAGACAGTCCCCACAAAACGCCCGCCCTTCACTACTTCCCAATGCTTTAGATGAGAAGAGGAAGTGGCGCAACAAACTCCCCAGCAGCACAGCTGTCTGTTCAGTTAGAAGAACTTGATTCTATACAATAGTATGCAAAATAATTTACGCAACACAAAACTACTGTCAAGGCGTGTACACGGGAAGTCTGTGGTTCAGCTGTTCTCGTGGGACGCTAAGTGCACTGCGCGTCCAATATAATAATGTTTTCAGGATGATGTTGAAACTCCCTCGTTTCTGTAGTCACACAGGGAATCCTAGTGTGAGTTCCAGGAAACAACACATTGAATGTAATTTCTTAAACAATAAATTATTCTTATTCTTATTCTTGTAGTGCCTCGGGGATGTTTGCCCAATCGAGTACAGATGGTTTCCATGCTATCATCAGGAAAAAGGTGGCATCGCTTGTGGGGAGGATTCGAGGGGGTAGCAATAGCATCCTGAATGTCGTGGCTGAGGACCCGAGAGCTCCTGTGCTGAGGCATCTCATGCGGATTCACTGTCCGCATGAAGTGCCTCGAAGGTACATGACTCATTAACTTGGTTTTTTATTTATAAGTTTGTTACTAATCCTAGTGTATAAGTTGTATATATGATGTTTACTAACAAAAATGGTTCCTATGTTGTCCCAAATAAAAGAATTTTGAATTTGAATTTGAAAACATTAAATTATATTATTTGTCAAATAAAATAAACAATTTCAGGAACTCGTATACTCGTATCGTCATTACGTAAGCTAATTATTGACCGTGTTCGGAGATTCATTATGAGAAAGTCACCCCTTAGTCAGTCATCTGTGTATTTTATACGAGGGGGGATCAAAAAGTAGTGTGAACGACATACTCCTTGGTAAGAAAAAAAAATAATACTGGCAGGCATAGCTCAGATACATATTTGTAATATTAATAAAGAAAAAAATTTTCGATTCTCTTTTGTTTTTTTCTGAATACAGTCATTTGTTTGCTTCGTGTCGGAACGTGTTCTCGAAAATGGAGAAAAACTAAGTGCGAGCCGATATTAAATACCTGTGTTTAAAAAAGTTAACGACGCAAGAGATTCATTGCGATTTGGAGGCAACATTAGGAGAGTCTGGATCCAAATACAGCTTTTAATAAGTTTCATGAAATTTTTAGTCTATTCTATAAATTAAATTTTCGCTTGCAAAAAGTTAAAGTAAATTATCAAACACCTACTTTGAAATGGATTACTAAAGGTATTAAAAAATCATGCCTCTCTAAAAGATACCTTAAATTCAACTATCATAAAAATAAATCCCTAGAAAATAAATTAAAATATAACAAATATGCTAAACTGTTAAAAAAATGCATTAATGTATCTAGGAAACAAACGTCCGACAACTTTATTATGAAAGCAAAAAATAAATGTAAAGCTACTTGGAAATTGATTAAAAATAAACCTGACTGTAGAGACTCACAATATATAGACGCTATTAAACTAAACGATACTTTAATAAGAGATCCTGAACAAATAGCTGAGGCTTTTAATAATTATTTTATTGATTCTACAAACATTGACAGAACAAATAGTAGTAAAAATAGATCCACGATAAATACTAATAACGAAGGTAATACTATATATGTAGAACCCTGTACGCCAAATGAAATTAGCAAAATAATTGCATCATTAAATAATACTGGCGCTGTGGGATATGATGAGATTTCGACACAAATTATAAAATCTTGTGCTGATATACTGTCACCTATTTTATCTCATCTGATTAATTTAAGTTTCTTTGAAGAAAAGTATCCTGACAAATTGAAGTTTTCAGTAGTAAAGCCTTTGTATAAAAAATACAACAAATATGATTTAAATAATTACCGACCAGTTACATTAATTCCGGTAATTTCCAAAATTTATGAAAAAGCTATGTGTAATAGGATTGTCTCATTTATATATAAACATAGTATAATAAGTCCGGAACAAAATGGCTTTCAAAGAAGGAAGTCAACTACACTAGCTTGCTATCAACTCATTAAATTAATTACCGAGAATATAGATAAGAAAATACCGGTTACTGCTATATTTTTTGACATGAGCAAAGCGTTTGACTCTGTAAAACATGATATACTGTTAAAAAAATGTGAGAGCTGCGGAATAAGAGGTAAAGCGTTAAATTGGATTAAAGACTACCTAAGTAACAGACAACAACGTGTTGAAGTTTTAGGTATGAACAAAGAAAGAGAAGTATTAAATTATAAATCTCAGTTTAGGACCAATACATATGGCGTGCCTCAAGGTAGCATTTTGGGACCATTGCTCTTTCTTCTGTATGTGAACGATTTGCCTAAAGTTACACAGGATAAATGCGTGTTATTTGCAGATGACATTTCATTAGTAGTAAATAATGAAAATAAAAATGAACAGCATGAGGATAAAATAAATACTGCCGTAGAAAGCATACTAGATTGGTTCGAACAAAATAACTTATGTGTAAATATTTCCAAGACAAAATATATTAATTTCTGTAATTACAAGATGACAAATAAAATAATGAAAATTATTGGGCGTAATAATGACATTGAAGAAGTTAGTGATACAAAATTTTTAGGCATAGTAATTGATAAGAATTGCAATTGGAAAAAACATATAGATAGCATATGCAACAGGCTAAACAGCTTTGCATTTGCATTAAGAAATCTAAGGAAAACTGTTGGAGTAAATGCCGCTCTAATGGCTTACCATGGTTACGTCTCATCAGTGCTTAGATACGGATTAATAATATGGGGCAATTCTACGGACAGTGACAAGGCTTTTATTGTTCAAAAAAAGTGCTTACGAGCTGTGTTTGGTGCAGGTCCGTTGGATTCATGTAGACCAATATTAAAAGAGCATAAATTATTATCACTGGCATGCTTATACATATTAGAAATGGGAGTGTTTGTAAAAAAACACCCTAACCTATTTAGTAAAGCCGATAGTGTAAACATTTATAAAATAGGTAAACACTCAAGGGATCCAACCAAATTGGCTATGCCTAGGTGTAGAACAGCATTTTGCCATAAAAACACCAGTCGAATGGCAATAAAGGTATATAATAAGATACCTAAGATAATTAGAGAACTGCCAACGAATCTATTTCAAAAAAGACTCCGAACATGGCTTATTGAAAACTGTTTCTATTCTATTAATGAATTTATGAATTATAATACGAAGAGGAATTGATTACAGACATGATTATTGTAATTAAATTAACTTTGACATTCCTGTTGCTTATTTTGGACATTGTAATTTTTATAGTTCTAACATTAGTATTTTTAGAGTTTGACATTTGTAATTTTCATAGTTTGACATTTGTAATATTCATAGTTTGACATTTGTATTTTAATTTCTTGACATTTTCCCATCGTAACATAATTTAATTATTACAATTATTATTATTTAAGTCATTAAAATTATGGCACAATCTAAATTTGCATGCTGAATTTAGTAAGCGGAATATGAAGTACTATGTATTGTATTATGAGATCTGTAAGCACCATATTTCATGCAAATAAATGATATTATTATTATTATTATTATTATTATTATTATTATTATTATTTCTGCTCCGCTTTATTCCACTGTCGCAAGGTGGGCTTCTCAATTTCGAGTAGGGAGAACGAGCACGGAAAACGAACATCGTTGCGGCCGTCGATCGACATCAGTCACCCAAGAAAATGTTGCGAAAGTCGAGAAAATTGTATTGAGCGATGGAAGAGTTACCATCCGATACTTAATTCAAGAAACGGGCAAATCATATGGAAGTATTCAATCCATATTGAAACAATCTTTGAATATGAGAAAAGTCTCCGCAAGATGGGTGCCGAGAATGTTAACCGATAGTCAGAAACAAAATCGACTTGACATCTCGAAGATATTGTTGGACAAGTTTCAAGAAGATTCTGAAAACTTTTTGTCTCGTTTCGTAACAATGGACGAAACATGGGTCCATCATTTTGATCCCGAGACAAAACAGCAATCTTCGCAATGGAAAGGGCCATCAACACCGACCCCGAAGAAGTTTCGTGCCGTGGCATCGGCTGGCAAGGTTATGGCCTCAATATTTTGGGACTCAGAAGGGATATTGTTGATTGATTACCTGGAGCGTGGAACCACTATTACAGGCCAATATTATGCAGTTTTAATTCCTAAGTTGAGGAATGCCATCAAAGAGAAAAGGAGATGGAAACTTCGAAGGGGCGTGCTGTTTCATCACGACAACGCACCCGCGCACAGGTCGGCAGTTGCGATGGCTGCCATTCAGCAAGCTGGCTTCGAATTGGTTGACCACCCCCCTTATTTACTAGATCTGGCGCCTAGCGATTTTTATCTGTTCCCCAAATTGAAAGAATACTTAAGGGGAAACAGGTACGAAGACGATAAC
Organism: Cosmia pyralina; assembly: GCA_946251885.1. NCBI lineage: Eukaryota > Metazoa > Arthropoda > Insecta > Lepidoptera > Noctuidae > Cosmia > Cosmia pyralina. The sequence goes on along the minus strand of OX276342.1, from coordinate 12,493,295 downwards.
GAGGTGATGGATGCCGTGGAGAGCTTTTTACAGGACCAAGACAAAAATTTTTTTTTTGAAAGGGATTGAAGTCTTGGAAAAGCGCTGGACTCGGTGTGTAGAGAGACTCGAAGACTATGTAGAAAAATAATTTATTAAGTTATCAATAGTCATTATAATCTATCTCATTCTCACTACTTTTTGATTCCCCCTCGTATATAACACTAGCTTTTGCCAGCGGCTTCGCCCGCTTGGATGTCGGCAAATATCCCACGGGAACGTGCTACCGGGAATTCCTTCCTTATTCCTTGTCTACTTTTTAAAATGTCAGCTTTCTAGGTCAAAAGGTTAGGCCTGGGCGTTGATGAGTCAGTCAATTATTCAGTCAGGAGTTCTCTTTTTATTTATATGTATGCTTCTGCCAAAATTCTGAAATTCCTTGCTACTGATGCATTGCTTGCCCACGCTATTATTTCGTTTTTGCTTAGCGTTCTTTCTGACTTTTTTTCTTTTTGCTCGGCACCTAAGAGTCCTAGATTGATGTTAAATATGCCTATAGCCTTCCTTAAGAATTGGGCTGGGCTATCAAATGCAAAAATAATTGTTAAAGTCCGCATGGTAGTTCCAGAGATTAGCGCGTTCAAACAAACAAAAAAGTGTGTGTATCAGCTCCGACGCAGACTGGAGTTTACTCCTGTTTTTTGTGCCGACTTTATATTTTTCGGTCATTTCTGTCGGGCAGGGTTTCTTCAATGCATCAATGCAAAGAGCATCTTTAAGGTATAACGGCACTCGTTATACCTCTCCATCTCCCTCTAAGCCCTCTCTCACAGGGGTGAGAGAGGGCTTAGAGGGAGATGGAGGATGGAGGGGGTGCTGAGGGGGATGATAGAGGAGGGCCTCTATCATCCCCCTCAGCACCCCCTCGCACCCCCTCACCCAACCTATCACCTGTCCCTCTCACCCCCTCACCACATCCCCTTCCCGCTCACCTCCCCTTCCCGCTCACCTCCCCTTCCCGCTCACCTCCCCCTCCCCTTTTACCCCTCTTACCCCTCCTCCTCTCCCTCTTATCCTCGTCACCCCATCCCCTTCCCACCCCTCTCACCCACTCCCTATTATCCTCCTTTCACCCCTCCCTTCCCTCCCCTCTCACCCTCCTCTATCATCCTCCTCACCAACCCCTGTCACCCCCTCACCCACCCCATCTCCTCTTCCTCTCACCTTCTCACCACATCCCCTTCCCTTTTACCTCCTCTCACACCCCCTTCATCGCTTTCCCCTCCCCCTCTACCCTCATCCACGCCCCCCTCACCCTCCTCTCCATACCCTCCCCACTCACTACACCCTCCCTCTAACTACAACCTCCTATCCCTCTCCACCACTTCACGCTCTCCAATCAATCAGTCAGTCTCAACTCAATCTCTCTTCAATGAATCAGTGCTATACAAAAAGCAACTTTAAGGTGTATAGGCTCTCGTCGCTCTCCCCTCACCCCCCTTCACCCCCTTCACCTCCCCCCTCACCTTCTAACCCCTTCTCACCCTACCTCCTCTCCCTCTTACCCCCTCTCACCCATCTCACACCTCTCACCACCCGCTCTCACCCCTTACAACCCCCTCGCCCTCTCCATTCCCCTTTCCCTCTTACCCTTCACCGGTCTCCCCTCTGCCTCTACCCTCAACAACTCCTCTTCTCCCCCTCTTCCCCCTCCCACCCTCCTATCCTCTCTTCCTCCATTGATGATCCTCCCCTTCTCCTCACCACGCCCTCCTCTTCCTCCTCAGTACCCCCCTTCCCCCTTTCCCTCCTCACCACCCCCTCCCCTGCTCCCCTCACCCTCTACTCTTCCCTCTGGAGGAAAAACTATGAATGACAAATTTTATTACTTAGGCAAGTATTTGTGCCAAGTTTCAAGTTAATTAACTAAATGAATAAGATATTTCATATAAACCATATTCCCTGTTTTCACAACACAGTGTTCGGTTTTCTTATATTCCACCCTTGTGGGGACAAGGGTTAAATTTAAAAAAAACCGCTTGGGATATTTTCGTAACTTGGCTGAAAGATTATTACCACCAATATTCGAGTTAATCAAGCCCCACAGTAAAACTTGCCCTGTAAAATTGACTACCCCTCTCTTCACCCCTTTAGGGGTAGATTTTCGAAAAACCCTGATACACGTTATTTTCCATTTTTGATCTCAAGTATAAAATACTGAATTTCGAGTTAATCGGACCACGCGTTAAAATTACTCCATAAAAACTTTGACACCCCCTATATCCATTTTTAGGGGGTAGTTTAGGAAAACTAAAAATGACCAACTTTATAATTTACTTAGATAAATATTCCGCCCAAGTTTCAAGTCTATTAACTGAAAGAATAAGATTTTTCATACAAACTTTGGACCCCCATTTCACCCCCTTAGAGGGTGAATTTTGAAAAATCCTTTCTTAATGCATCCCTAAACTTCATAAGGAACCTACTTGCCAAATTTGGAATCTCTAGACCCAGCGGTTTGGGCTGTGCGTTGATATGTAAGTCAGTCAGTCAGTCAGTCGGTTTCTTCTTTTATATATTTAGATTGGTCAGGCAGGGGCAGTCCTTCCACAGTCCTAGATAACCAGTTCACTTTAGCCACCCAAACCCATAATCCTACACCAACCGGGGGTTGTCCTTGGGTGCACTTGTATAGTGCGTACAGGGATAATTGTCGGTTGGTGCCTCATTTCATTGAAAGCGTCTAACGGGCCTCTACAAGTTCGGCCCCTCGTATTTTTTAATGATAATAATAATTAGTATCAGATTTATGCATAACTAGCTTTTGCCCGCAACTTCGCTCGCGTTAATTTAGAATTTGACAATCAATTCGGGTTGTAAGAGTTCAACCCGAATTAGAGATTAGAGACTTGTAATAATAGAATTCAATCTTTATTCGAAAAACACGTGGCGCTATCTGTTATTATAAGCACCTTATTGTTGTATTTCTCGGGAACAGTACTTTTTTTCGGGATGATGTTCGTTTCTGTACACCTGACAACGTCAGAAAAAATTCAGGATGGTCGGTTCAGTGGTTTAGGTGTGAAAAGGTAACAAACAAACTTACTTTTGCATTTATATTATTCGTTAGGAAGTTAGGATTATGTAGTGTATCTTTTCTTAGACTGATTAAAAGACTTTCTTGACTTCTGATTTTCCATAACGATGGTCATATGACAACTAGTATTGCCCTTAGTCTGAGGTAAGAAAACCAATATTAGCTGGCCCCTTATTCTATTAAAACTCCGTAACTACTCAAGGCCAGCCCGAGGTCAAAGGTCAAAGTGTTACTACGAGTACTGACATGCGGTCGACTGTACGTATGAAAATAATAATAATAACCCATCCAAGAACTGGCCGTGTAAGCATAGCTTAACTTATGATCAATCAATTCGATTGGTTATTTAGCCATGAGCCTCTTTACCGATAGCCATATCGTGTTAAAAAATTGACATCAATTTTAGTAATACCTACTTAAATTGCTATTGGCGAATCTATTCCCTGAAGATAATTTAAGTATGTAACCATTTAGGCGCGGGCCACACAGAAGGGACGTGAGACGAGGACGGGACGCAGGCACGGCACGGACGAGATACGGATGCGACTTTTCAAATTATATAGAAGAGACGAGACGCAGGCGCGGACGCCGCGGCGCGTGAGGCTGTGAGCCATGACATTAATATTTTGAGTTCGGCGATCACCCCGCGCCCTCTCCGCACCCCACTGTGCCCGCACGACGCCATGTCCACGTCTCGTCACTTAGGACGCAGACGGAAAAGCGACACGCCTGCGTCTTGTCCTTTCTGTATGTTTTGTGCCAGATGTGTGAAGAATAATGAAGATACGTGAAAGCAAAAACATTAAATATTACTTAACAATAGCCTGGACATAGCGAACAAAATCGTAATCTGATACATATGTCCTACTGGTCAAAAGTTGCTCAGTCTTGTGTGGTACGCCTGCATGTCAAGTCACATTCGTGTCCACCAAAAGAAAATTATTTTCTTCGAAAATATGCCGAATTGTACATTGTGGTATTGCAAACCTCGTAGTGATAAAATGACTTGATGTAAGTTCTACGGTTTATCTTTGTTACTATTTTATAATTTACCGAGTATTAAGATAAATTAAATAATTTTCTTAGATATGTCAAACTATCTGACGGTTGCTAAATCAAAGGTTGGTGTCGGTAAAAGTGTATCGGGTATTCGGGTCAAACTTGGCTGTTATGTGATTTTGCTATATTATACTAGATGGCGTCACTGAGACATGGGATGACTGTTTTTGTATGACATTTCTTCTGATCAAAAAATCAAAAAAAAAAAAAAACAAAAATGTTTTATTTCCTTATTACACTTTGTACAGTATACAGTTGGTGGCGTCTCCTTTTAAGCATATAAATGCCTGTGCCAGGAGGCGCCGCTCTTTTATATCGTGCAAGTAGTGTAAACATGCAACGAAACAAAGGGTTATGAATTACTTATTCTAGTTTACTACTATTAGTCTGTTGGTAAATGTGTGTGTGTATTTAAGCGTGCGTGCGTGTGTAAGTGTGTGTATGTGTATGTGTGTGAGTGTGTGTGCATGTATATGTGTGGTTATTTTATACGGAATCGGTTTTACCTTATATTTACTAAAAGATTCTCTACTTCATCATAGCGTAACTTATTTAACCACTTAGTCTGCAATGATTTTTTCTGATAGCCTCTCTATGTATCTTAAATCTCTTTACGTGAAAGGGACGTCTGTGTGGCCCACTCCTAACCCTTGTGATATTATGTACTCATGAATAATATACTTGCATACTGTTTATGAACAACCTGGGTGGTTTTTTTTTGTATCATTTGTTTTTGCAAATGAGGTTACATTTATGCAGTGAATAAACTGCTCATTTTGTTGATTGATTGACTGCCTTGTTGGTCTCGTGGGGTCCTGGGTTAATTTTTTATATAAATGGTGAAATGTGATGTGGGATACCCTTTTGAGGAATATAGGGTGAAGATGCCTATTATGAGATAGGTGAAGAATATGAGATACTCGTAGCAAGGTATTGGCTAAACTATTCAACCACTTGGCCCTAGTGTCGGCCGACGCGTTATAACAACGAGTCCAAATATATGACAGTGCTATAATCATCGCACGACCTAAACGAATCAATGATGATGGATACCTCATATATTAAAATCCATCCAGCCGTGAGGATGATAAATGATAAACGATTTATTTCTGTAACTAGGTTTTTAAAACACTTTTACACATCAATCATGTTTTTAAAAACTTGATGAGGTCGGTGTTTCCTATCTGACTACTCTGAGAAGAAAGGCCGTCACAAATGCAGAGGTCACAGTCTCTTTTTAACCGACTTCAAAAAAGGAGGTTCTGTATTCGACCCGTATATATGTATGTATGTATGTATGCATCTATGTATGTATATATGTATGTATGTTTGTTTGTATGCGATTTTCTCAAAAACGAATGAACCAATTTTGATGTTTCTTTCACTACCGTAATCTACATACTTTTAGAAAGGTTTTAGTATATAATACATCAGGTAATTATTCTTATGTACGAAGTTATACCCATAAATGTACTGTATCTCCGGCATTTCTTTGCGGATTTTGTGATAATTCTTCTTTTCGTTCGTCTTGGGCTCATGTAATTGTCCTAATTGTATATTCAACTAAAAATGGAAAAATAAATTTACTTTAAAAAAAGTAAAAACTGACTTCAAAACCCCAAAAACGAATAAAATAACTTTCATAACACTTTTTTTACACTTCAATGCACTTTATTGACACCAACTTCAAAAGCTGTTAAGTGTTTTATGAAAGTTATTTTATTCGTTTTTGGTTTTGAAGTCGGTTTTTACTTTTTTTAAAGTAAATTTTAAAATGTTGTGATGCTTCAAGGGTATATAGAATCCCACATACAAAGACGCGTATGATGTGAGTGAAAAACATAACACTGTTTTTGTTGTCTTACATACGGGTGAAAAGTCACTCACACACTCACACACACATACTCTATGTTACCAATCAATCTGCCTAGCCTTTTCCCAACTATGTTGGGGTCGGCTTCCAGTCTAGCCGGATGCAGCTGAATACCAGTATTTTACAAGGAGCGACTGCCTATCTGACCTCCACAACCCAGTAACTAGGTAATACGATACCCCTTGGTAAGACTGGTTCTCAGACTTTCGAGCTTCTGACGACCCGTAACGACTGTCAAAGATACACGAATGACAGCCGGGACCGACAGCTTAACGTGCTTTCCAAGGCACGGAGGAGTCTTGGTTTGAAAAGACGGTCACCCATGCACGGACAAATCCCGGCAAGCGTAGCTTAACCTGATGGATCGACCCTTGCAGCTGTTATTACTTAGCCACGAGCTCCTCTATAAACCGATATTTAGCATACTAACGGTCATAGGTACAGGGCAGAGAGATATAGCATTTTATAATATGTAAGGAAGATAAATTAATAATCATAGTATAAACTCCTAAAAACTGCATGTTTACGCAACGTCATCATCTTTTATACCATTTTCCTTCTAAAAAACTTATTTTATTCACTGAAAACAGTGAATAAAAATCACTTTTAATCACTATTTTGGTGTTTGAATTTAGAACACACCAATATATTCGACCTATATTGGTGTGTTCTAAATTCAATTTGATCGGTCGACATTTTCGACAAGGAGTTTAGCATTAGAATAAAAACTGTTTTGTGTTCTTTGCTGTCATTAATAAATTGGCGCTATTTTGAATACTGTAAGTTGTACAAACACAAAATTTGGTGTTACTTAATAATACACTTCTGGACACATCTATTGGCCCACCTTAGAGTTTAGGTTTCGATGGCCTCTACCGAAATATGATTGCTAGATTGAACAAAAACTGTTGATGCAGTTTTAAACCTGATACATTTTACCATCTTTTTCGATCGTATTGTTTTAAATTTGAATTCAGAATACCATACGACATGGAGCTACGCCTAACAAGTCGGATATGCGCTTGTTAAAGGCAATTGATTTTTGAATAAAAAACATGTTTTATCAAATAAAGGTTTAATTTAATAACGCGTGTTGCCTCCATGGGCATCTACCACAGCTCTCATACGATTAGGCATAGAGTTTATCAACCGCTCTATGAAATTTTGAGGGATCATCTCCCATTCCTCTTCTATGGCAGTTTTCAACTCCTGCATCGTCTGGGCAACTGGCTGACGAGCCCTAACACGTTTTTTTAGCTCGTCCCACATGTGCTCAATGGGGTTCATGTCTGGGCTTCTGGCTGGCCAGTCCATAACTGTGATGTTCACATCCCGAAGATATTCCCTGACGATGCCGGCCGCATGGGCTCTTGCATTATCATGCATAAAAAGGAAATTTGGGCCCACATAGTCCACGTATGGTATCACGTGAGGTTCTAAGCACTCACGAATGTACCTTTCAGCATTTAATGTTGGCAGCCGTGGTCCTGTAACAACCTCAAGTTGAGTTTTGCCGCTCGCGGATATACCGCCCCAGACAGTCCATGAGCCACCGCCATAAGCAACCCTCTCTTCAAAGCAGCATTGTGCGAAACGCTCTCCCTTACGTCGGTAGACCTTCTTCCTTCCATCATTGCCATGTAACACAATTTTAGACTCATCAGAAAAGAGTACACGGCTCCAATCTTGCTGTGTCCAATTTAAATGACTGCGTGCGAAATGAAGGCGCGCTGTTCGGTGGGCTCGCGTTAGTTTGGGGCCATTAGCTGGCTTGTGTGGTACCATATCGCGTTCTTTTAACCTTCTCCGAACAGTTCGAGCGCTCACAGATACTCCGTGGAAGTCGCGAAGTTGGTTTTGTATCTCAATGGAGGTAAGGTGACGATTTCTCAAGCTGGTCGTCACGATGAATCGATCCTGCCTTTCAGTTGTGACCCGAGATCGTGGCCTTCCTTGGCGACGAACAAAGCCGCCAGTCTCTAGGTACCTCCGATAAACATTTCGGACCGCAGATCGACTTAAATTAAGTTGAGCACTCACGTTTCTTTGGCTGTGTCCGGCCTGAATAAGTGCCACAGCTTGGGCGGCGACTTCAGGTGAAGTATCCATAGATTATTGATAGAACCTCACCTTAATGTTAAGAATAAGTAATGTTTGTTGCAAAACCAAAGATATCAATCACTTTTTCAAGAATTAAATCCAAGTAAACCAATAAAACCAAGTTTTCTTAGTATTCGATTGTTTGATATCAACAAACAGGCTCCAAATTGTCTTTTGTTTCTTTAAATTCTGTGTTCGAAATTCAAAAAAATACTATTGAATGAAATTGTGAATGTGCCAGGTTCAAAACTGCATAAAAACTTTTTGCTCGACCTAATATAAAATTTTAGCTAGGACCAAACGAAACTGAAAATACAAGGTGGGCCAAAAGATGTGTCCAGAAGTGTAAATCGATTAAAAATGCATTCAAGTGATGAAGAAGATGTGTTAACACCTACTGAATTTATGAAAGAGAGGGCGGCTGATATAGTAATTACTCTTAATTTTAGTAATTGTTCCAATTTTAACGTGTATTTTAATTAATTTAACATTCCTTTTTCTTCATTAAATGTCTATTTTCGGTTAAATCTTTCTGCTTCTCGTAGTCATGGAATAAAGTATACATAGAATGCAACACTTGAATAAACCGGATTTATATCGAGGGCCATGAATCACCCGCGTCGCTCAGGATTCTAACACTTGAATCACACGCTACGCTCGTGATTCAATCATCATGACCTACGGTCGTAATTCGTCGTTAGAATCCTTCACTAGCTCGTGATTCGTCTATGGCTCTCGCTTTAAATGCATCCTTTTTTCACTAATTGCATAATATACTATTTAAACTATTAATACCAAGAGCTTATTCATTTTGTTATAAATATGGATAACATTCCAGGGGATTTCGTTTTGCATCATTATTTTTATTACAGAGTATATGGCCATATTTTAATATCATATAAAGGGTCTTTCAAATAGAGCGGGTCGATGTTAATAATCTGTGGCGGCCATTTTGTTTTGGCGGCAACTGTCAAATCTGTTTTTTCTTATTCAGTCACTGATGCCAAATCACCATGGCAAGTTACACGGTTGAGCAGCATGTGCAAATGATAAAACTTTATTATCAAAATGAGTGTTCGTTAGTGCAAACGTTGCGCGCATTGCGCCCATTTTACGGCAGACGCGGTGGCCCTTCAAAGTCCACTCTCCAACGATTGGTGACTAAATTTGAGACGACCGGTTCGGTAAACAACCAACCAACACCTTTACGTCAAAGGAACGCCAGATCGGCCGAGAACATCGCCGCTGTACGTGAGAGTGTTCAGGAGACTCCGACGCAGTCGATTTCTCGCCGTGCTCAAGAACTCGGCCTTTCGCAGACCTCAACTTGGAGAATTTTGCGTCGGGACTTGGGTCTGCATCCGTACAAGATCCAACTGACCCAAGAGCTCAAAGTTAATGACCATAGACAACGCCGTGTGTTCGCTGAATGGGCATCGGAACGCTTGGAAGAGGACCCCGATTTTGGCCGAAAAATAATCTTTAGCGACGAGGCACATTTTTGGATGAATGGTTTTGTTAATAAGCAAAATTGCCGTATATGGGATGACCACAACCCACATGAGGTTCACCAGGTGGCAATGCATCCACAAAAAGTTACTGTTTGGTGCGGATTTTGGTGTGGCGGCGTCATTGGTCCGTACTTCTTTGAAAACGACGTTGGCGAGGCCATCACCGTCAATGGCGAGCGCTACAGATCAATGATAAACAATTTCTTTTGGCTTGAATTGAACAATATGGACGTGAACGACATGTGGTTCTAGCAAGATGGCGCTACTTGCCACACAGCGAACGACACAATCGACATTCTGCATGAACGGTTTGAGGGTAGAGTTATCTCTCGCAGAGGTGACGTGAATTGGCCACCAAGATCGTGTGATTTGACTCCGCTAGACTTTTTCTTGTGGGGTTTTCTGAAGTCGCAGGTCTATGCCAATAAACCACATTCGACCGTTGCCCTGAAAGCCAACATAACGCAGGCCATCGCTCGGATTCAGCCAGATCTATGCAGCAGAGTCATTAAAAATTGGACCTCTCGGATTCGTGCCACCATACGAAGCCGCGGCGGACATTTGAACGATGTCATATTCCATCCATAATGGCATAAATGGGCCTTTTAAATAAAAAATAAATTTCGATAATATCTCACACACATCTTGTTTTATTCAATTTTAACATCGACCCGTCCTTGTTGAAAGACCCTTTAGTAGTCTTTAACTCATAGTCTAGGCAGCAAGGGAACCCATTTGTAAATGTCCCTTTGCGCCAAGCCAAGGTAAAGCATAATTATCAAAGTGGAACTGACCTATAAAATCCTTCAATTAAAAAACCAAAGATTCCGTACCATCATAAATATGTAATTTTTGATGATGATTTCTGAAAAAGTGTGCTATTTCGAGACATTGTTTTAGTTTTCCTGTAATCTTTACATAAACTTCTATCTCATAGAATAATTTCAGATTTTTCTTTATGCAAACTTCGGAGATAAGAGTATTTTTTTTTTACATTTTTCATCAAAATTCGAAAACTATGCGTCCTAAAAAAAATAAAAAAAAATGTTTGAGAATAGCCCCACTTCAATTTTTTAAGACCCTGCAGTCCGTGTTGCAAAAAATAAAAATTTCTTTCTGCTTTTTTATTGCTTTCCGAGGCACGGAGGTGTCTGGTATATAAAGATGGTCACCCATCCGCGGAACAACCCCGGCAAGCGTAGCTTAACCTGATCGATCGACCCGTGCGGCTGTTATTACTTAGCCACGAGCTCCTCTATATTGATTCTATACAATAGTATGCAAAGTAATTAACATTAATTCGGAACACAAAACATTAAATTATTTGCCATTTATGTCAGCTAGCACACGCTAATTAGCAAAACCAGACATTGACTTATCGGACAAAACACGCAATTTGTAATTCAAAACCCGAACACTTGAGAACACTCCCTTCAAACAACAAATAACCTATATTTCGAATACCGGCCAGCATTAATTTATGTATTTGAATGATAAATCATTGAATATTTATTGCTACGGTTTCCCACACGAGATGTTACTATAACGAACCGCGTAAACTACGATAAAGAGGCTAAATATAGATATTATTTAGATTTTGATACGTCATACAATTTGCTCATCGTGTGCTTGGATGTAGTTGTGCTTGCACGATAGTTGTGCAACTGTTAGGACAACAGACTGTAAGGTAGTTCTTAGACGGTTCGTCGCATAGTTTTTTAACCGACTTCAAAAAGGAGGAGGTTCTCAATTCGTCGGAAGCTTTTTTTTTCCCCGATTACTCGAAGATGGCTCGACCGATTTGGATTTTTTTTGTTTTATTCGAGAGGGTATACATCACAGTTGGTCCCATATAAAATTGATTAACTTTGCTTCGGTAGTTTTTGAGTTAGCTTCAATAATACGTATTTTTTCCCTACTTTTATATGGATGATGTTCTAGTTTGTTTTGCAGATAGTGGTATTAGAATTTGTGTGGGGTAGGTACACAACTAAAAAGTGAAAAATAAAAACTTTTTTACAAAAAAATACAACCGACTTCCAAAAACAACACTACAAAGTGAAAAATAACTTTAATTTCGGAAGTCGGTGGCAAAAAACGAAACCAGGATCTGATGATGGCATCCCAGAGAAATCGAGGGGAACCTTCAAATTTTATAGGCACACGTATAGCGATTTGGGTATTTTTTATAGTATCTCGTGCATTTGCTCCCGGAAAGCACCATTTGGTGAAGTAGAACTGATGAGGAAGACCACAGATGGCCATCGGAATTACTCAATAAAACGTATTTCACAGATTGCGATTCGATTATTGCTAAGCAATTTATGCTCGTCACAATACAAACGTTGAAGAGGAGCTGATGGTGACTTCACCATCAGTTCCAGTTCTCCTGGTTCCTTACTGGGAGAGCACCTTGATCGAGAAAAGCAATATTTTGTAAAAGGTGATGAGCAGTTGACATTAGGCTGTTGTAACTTAGACAAATAACAGACTGACCCACTAAAAAGTGGAAAATAAAAAACTATTTTACAAAAAAAAACAAAAAACAACCGACTTCCAAAAAAATACTACAAAGTGGAAAGTAACTTCAAATTCGGAAGTCGGCGGCAAAAACTAAAATACAGATCCAAAGACACCGACTTCCGAAATTAAAGTTATTTATTCACTTTGTAGTATTTTTTTGGAAGTCGGTAGTTTTTTTCAATCATTACATTACCTATCTGAAGAATGATTGTGACAGTTTGAAATATGTTCTTTATAAAAGCTGTCAAACTGTAATTTTTATTCATCAGATAACAGTTATTTAAAGATTGAAAAGTCGGCCCGTAGAATCACACGTAAACGGAATAAAAAGATTTTTATCTATAAATTTTTATTTAGTTAGGTAATGGGCGATTTCTATAATTTACAGACCGTTAATTAAGATTCTTGTATCTTTACCAATAATGAAGCAATCAGCCTCTAGCTTTGCATGGCAGACCCTCCCATATGGGAGTAGCTATCACAGGTAAAATTAGCTTACGAATCTATTTATATGCCCAGTTCGGTAATAAAAAATGCTACCGTTGGTAAACAAAACGATTCGCTTTGTTTATAGGAACCGAGCATTAGTCATCGTCATCTGCCTAGCCTTTTCCCAACTATGGTGGGGTCCGCTTCCAGTCTAACTGGGTGCAGCTGAATACCAGTATTTTACATGAAGCGACTGCCTATCTGACCTCCACAACCCAGTGACTGGGTAATACGATACGCCTTGGTAAGACTGGTTGTTTTGACTTTCGGGCTTCTGACGACCCATAACTACTGCGATTGTGATTGACAGCCGGGACCAACGGCTTAGCGTGCTTTCCAAGGCACGGAGGAGTCTCGGTATGTAAAGATGGTCACACATCCACGGACCAACTTCGGCAAGCGTAAATTAACCTGATGGATCGACCCGTGTGGCTGTTATTACTTAGCCACAAGCTCCTCAAGGTAAATAAGTAACGTAATAGTTGATTTTTAATTATCGATTCCTGAAAATTACTTAAAATTGCAATAAATAAGTAGGTGCGACTGCAAACAATCGTATTTTACATAATAAAGGCAACATTTTTATGTCTCAACACATTTCGCCTCGTTTTGGATGATTCTCTGAATTTTATACATAAAGATACATACAGTTTAGTTTTACAACGTAATCATAACGGTGTTTTTAGAAAAAAAGAACTACAAAGACTATGATAACGTCCAGCTGTTTTGCCTAAAATTTAAGCCAAAGATGTAAAGAATAGGCACTGGAAAGTGCCTACACTAGCTGATGTAAAAAGATGGCGGAAACTGGGAGATTGGATGGTGGTTAAAGTGGTGATATTTTAATTTACAACTACAGTGATTTTATCTTGATTGGATGGATGTCATTAAAAATCTGACAGATCAATCTATATACATAACCAACCAACCAACCAACCTTCAATAACCAACGTCATAAATAATAACTTTTTCATGGAGGATCACTGACTCCCAAGTCATAGGTATAAACCTAGTTTGGGAGCCAGGGGACCTATGTTTGAGACTTCTGTTTACTCTAAATATGTCATGTCTGTAACACAGCTGTCTCTTTTTGAAATAAAGAAAGAATTTATTTATTTTATTTTTATTTTACATATTATAAATTAAAGTCGTTTTTAGTGTCTGTCTGTGTGGCTGCGTTGTTCTTCTAAACTACGCAACAGTTTTTGATGTGGTTTTCACTGTTATTTAGAGAATTATTGCGAAAGGTTTATGTCTAAACATCAATATCAATTTTACATTAATTTATTAAAGAAATCTTAATGCTTTGCCAAGCCATAAAAATCGTGCGAAGCAGGGGCGGGTCTCTAGTATTACTTTTACTATAAATACCTATTTATTATTTCTGGATCCTACTGATTTACACAATACTGAAATATTATTGGCTTGCCTCGTTCACTGGACTTTTTAACCGACTTCAAAAAAAGGAGGAGGTTCTCAGTTCGGCAGAATATGTTTTTTTTTATGTCTTTTCTCCGATTACTTGGCTGGACAGATTTGGATTTTTTTATATCCTACTTTCTGTTTTTTTTTGGAAAAGAGTTTTTCTCTCAAAAAGTGGTTAATAAAAAATGGTTAAAAAACATTAAATAAACAGAGACCTTTTATTTCACTCCTCTGATCACATGATTAGCCGTCAAGCGCCGTGAAGCGTAAAGCGTAGCGCACTGGCAAAGCTGCATGGTTAGAAGTTTGTTTAGCAATTATAACAAAGCGCGATGCACGACCAATCACCTACGGACCTGGCAACAATCCAGACGTATGGATAACCAATTTGCTAGTAAAGATAATTCACGCATATTTCGAACCCGCTATGAATTTGAGTTCTCTCATAACAGTCACTTTTTCTGTTCATCTTCATCATCAGCTTGCAGCAGTCCACTACTGAACGTACGTCTCTCCTACTGCAATTCTCATCCAGCTACTACCAGCCACCCTGCGAAGATCGTCACTCCACCTAGCCTGAGGGCGTCCTACCTTACGTTTGCCGATTCGCGGATTCCGACAACGTTCCGGATCCGATCCCTCAGAGAGATCCCGAGCATAGTCCGTTTCAGAACTCGCTGAACAACCTTGAATTTATGGACTAGCCGTACCGTGACGTTTCGACTCCATAAGTCATAACAGCAGGACGCTGATTGAAGACTTTAGTTTTTAGGCTCTGTGGATTTTTAGGTTATTGAGTAACAATTAGGCGGGTCAGCTGATTGTAAGTAGTCCCCACCAGCTATGGACATCTGGAATACTAGAGTACCATCCCACGGACAACGCTGATATCTCATGTGCCTGTAATCACATCCATACCTTTGAAACTGGAACACAGTAACACTGCTTGGCAATAAATAAAAACTTTATTCAGTTCAGAAAAAAATAACACGGTACAATATTAAAAATAAAACCGGCCAAGTGCGTGTCGGACCACGCACAATAAAGGGTTCCGTAGTTGAAAAGAATTTATCCTAGAAATATTTTTTATATATTATATAGGTAGCTATAGGAGGAGCTCGTGGCTAAGTAATAACACCCGCACGGGTCAATCCATCAGGTTATCTACGCTTGCCGGGGTCGGTCCGTGGATGGGTGACCATCTTTACATATCGAGACTCCTCCCGTGCCTCGGAAAGCAAGTTAAGCCGTTGGTCCCGGCTGTCATTCGTGGATCTTTGACAGTCGTTACGGGTCGTCAGAAGCCTGAAAGTCTGACAACCAGTCTTACCAAGAGGTATCGTATAACCCAGTTAATGGGTTGTGGAGGTTAGATAGGCAGTCGCTCCATGTAAAAAACTGCTATTCAGCTGCATCCGGTTAGACTGGAAGCCGACCCCAACATAGTTGGGAAAAGTTTAGGCAGATTGATGTATAGGTAGCTATAGGTTTCGATTTACTTGAGAGTATCAAAATATGTCGCATAAATGTCCGTATTTTTTATTGCGTTGACGTAGAAGCTTGATTTTTTTAGAAATCTAAGAGACCATAGATTTACATATTTGATATTCATTTCAACTTGATACCTCCACGCGTTCCTGAGAAAAAGGGTCTTGACAGACAGACAGACGGACAACGAGGTGATCCTATAAGGGTTCGTTTTTTATTTTTGAGGTACGGAACCCTAAAAACGAGCCAACTTTACAGTAATAGCGTATGTGTATCATTTGACATCTCACCTTATTTATTTCTCTGTGGCAAAAGTACTTTCTAATTCCATACGAAATAAGCAACATTTAAAGGTACGACAGAAATTTCAATCCGTCACTCAAAACTTTTAGAAAAATATTTTCACTTCCTCTTACACACTTCCGTCCCTTTTCACGAAATCACTCCCACAGATTGCAGGAAAGCGAGAGGAAAGATGTTACACATTAAAATAAAAATATTAACAGATTACATAAGTGTTAGATTTTTACAAATTCCCTGGATCCCACACTAGGATTCCCTGTGTCGTGAGGTCCAGTCTCTTCCCAATGTTAGGTAGTGATTAATATAGTGTGGTAACACTGGTGTCACTTTCTGTCCAGTCGCAATGGCAACTGGGCAAGGCAAACATTTTAATTTATTAAGCTGAAGTACGTACTTAGTGGTAGTACTTTCCTTCGTCGAGCTTCTTCGTAAAGAGCTCTCTCTACTATAGTGCGCGCGCAAGTGATAGTCACTGCCTGAAGTATGTGAGCGGTGAGACAAGGGGGAGACTGGCTGACTGAGTTAGCTTAGCCTTTGTCTACCTCCCCCATCTCACCGCTCACATACGTTTTTTTTTTGTGGATGGGAAATTATAAAATGACTTCTCCCGCTCTGTGCGGAGCGGGAGGGCGTATCAGACTTTTACTGACTAAAACCCACCCGTGTTCCTTCAGTTGCCTTTGCCAGGGCCACGGTATCTCTTTCAAATAACCCGCAACCCCGGTGGCATCGGCCCTATTGGACCCCATCACTGCTGACATCTCTTTGAGGCGAGCGTGGAACACAATGCGCCGTCGACCCGGGCCTGGTCCTTACCGGACGGCGAGCTACCCATTGCTCGTCGTCCGCAAGCCCGCGCCTACGGTGGCCGGGAATCGGCAATAGATTCCCGCCGCCCAGGGTGTCTCCTGCGGCGGCTAGGGGCGCGAGGGCGCGACTGTTGCCTCTCCCTCACGCGTTCCGCCTCCTACCGCTCACATACCTCAGGCGGTGAGCAGAAATAGCGAAACAAATCTATGTATCTCTTTATTCTTCTAGAGTCCAGACATAATATTGGTTATATCATCAAAGAGCTGAAGTACTTCTATGACACTTCTAGTTGCTACGTATCTTGTTTGTCGATCGCGTTCAACAATTTGCGTCGTCTTTGATCCAGACATTTGGCGATGGCATTTTGTTTATACTTTAAAAACGGATGGCCCCAGTCTTTGCTCTGCATAGATCATATAATTTATAGATTTAGATATCCACTTTGCATGGTGATATAAAGTGTAGGTATTATGTAACGGGTAGCGGTTAAATTAATGGTTTTAGGTTGATAAATTATGTGATGCTGGTGATGAGGATGTTTAAAGGGATTTTGATAGGTTGTGTGATTAGTAAATTATTGTGATTAATTATGACATAACATGCAAAATTTCACACGATTATTACAATCATGGTTAAACTGTTAATGAATTTGTAATAAATAACTTTCTTGAATTACTTAAACATTAAATGTAGGAAAAATGTAAAAAAATCTCTCGAAGTTTCGCTTTCGTAACTTTTCTAAAATACCCAACATGTGAAACAAATCAAGATCCATTGCATTACAGCAGTTATATCAAAGCCAACAAACATTCATTCACAAATCCAGTTTTATCTAAAAATAGCGACTGATCGCATCGAAACTTTACCCGCCATTTAGTTTGGTACCATCCACGAAGCGCTTTGCAGCGCTCGAAAGCGCAGAACGCAACACTATTTCAGTGTAAACAAATGTCAATAATTAGTGATGTGATTGAGTGAACGATTCATTGGTGATTTAATCGATTTATGGGAAGTTCGAAATTCGAAATCGGTTGTTTGGCATTCCGCGTTCTTGTGTTGAAAAGAAAATATAAAAAAGTTGAATTCGGTTTTTGAAAATTGATTTTAATTTGGAGGCTGTTTTGATTGTTGCCAGTATTATTAAGTTATATAATTTTTTACTAAAGATTAAGTAATTTGTTTATAAATAATAGACAAAAGGCACTTAATAATGAGCTTTGATTTCAACAAAGAAAATGTTGATAGCTTTTTGTGAAACTAATTTTCAATCTTTTATCAAAACATTTATTAATATACATCAGATATTCCTAGAACTGATAAATTGTTTAAAATAATATTGTAGATACTTTTCATTTTATTTTATCATCTTAACAAGCTTTCTAAATAAAATTAGCTTTAAAAAAAAAAATACAAAGAGATTTCAGAAAAATGAACAAATGTCTTAAAAATTTTTCGCAATGAGTATAAAGATACAGAGTGCTAACTTATGAAAGAACGAATGAGTGAGTAAAATAATGGGTTAAGTGAATGTGATCAAAGTGAATAAACAATGAGCAAAATAAAAAGACGTAAAAAAGACAGCAAGGTTCGTGTCAGGTTCAACATTACCAATGTGGTAAGTTTTAAAACTATTTAAATGATTTTCTGATGATTTAATGTTTGATTGCCTCGTTGACTTTTCAACATCGGGGTCTGGGTTTGAGTATTGGGAAATTTCTGAGTTTTAGCGGTCGGCGGTCGGTTTTAGCTCGATTGATGGGATTTGGCTAGCTTATTAGAGATGAAATGTTATGGGTATTACACTAATGCGTGAACTATAATATATTGCCTGTCCGGCAAGCTATAGCAATCTAGGAGTATGTCGGAATTTTTTTGGATTTAATCTTAAGCATATTATCCAGGAACCCAAATGGGCCCGCGTGGTGGATTACGGCCCACTCCCTCTCATAAAGAGAAGGCCTTTGTCTAGATTCGAACCCAATCTAAACCCTTTTTTTTTTGTGGATGGGAAATCATCAAATGACTTCTACCCTCTGGGCGGAGCGGGAGGGCGTGTCAGACTTTTACTGACTAAAACCCACCCGGGTTCCTTCAGTTGCCCGTGCCAGGGCCACGGTATCTCTTTCGAACTACCCGCGACCCCGGCGGCATCGGCCCAATTGGACCCCGTTACTGCTGATATCTCTTTGAGGCGCGCGTGGAACACAACGCGCCGTCGACCCGGGCCTGGTCCTTACCGGACGGCGAGCTGACCCAATCTAAGCCCTATAGCCATGATCTGGTCACGCACGCGGCGTGGTGGTATCTAATAGTTAGGCAGTTTTCACATAGAAAAACTGTGAAATCGATGGCTTTGTTGTAGGTAATATAAAATTTTTAAAATCTTTTATGTCGAAGATAGACCTAGATACAAACCGTTAAACCTACGTACATTTAGCAAAATAAGTCTTTGAATACAATACTTAGACACTATTAGACAATAATGGCTGACCAGAGTAAAGAGTAAAATACAAAAATGTCACCAAAATTCTGATCTATCTTTTTAATGTTTGATTTTTCGTATTTCTATCTAATAACTTGACATATCAACCCATGTATCCATTTAGCAATTTATTATTTACTATAGCGACCCGGCCCTGCTTCGAACGGTTTTTACGACTTGACAAAACATGAAGATTTCTATATTATATATAAATTAAATATTAATGTATTATACACACAAACCTTCCGGAATAAATTCTCTTAATGATGTTGAAAACCGCATCAAAATCCGTTGCGTAGTTTAAAAGAACAACGCGGCCTGCAGACAGACACGAAAAGCGACTTTATTTTGTAAAAAAATACAACCGACTTCCAAAAACAACACTACAAAGTGAAAAATAACTTTAATTTCGGAAGTCGGTCTCTGGTTAAATATATTTATTTTCGTTTTTTGCCACCGACTTCCGAAATTAAAGTTATTTTTCACTTTGTAGTGTTGTTTTTGGAAGTCGGTTATATTTTTTTGTAAAAAAGTTTTTATTTTTCACTTTTTAGTTGTGTACCTAAACAAACTAGAACATCATCCATATAAAAGTGGGGAAAAAATACGTATTATTGAAGCTAACTCAAAAACTACCCAAGCAAAGTTAATCAATTTTATATGGGACCAACTGTAATGTATACCCTCTCGAATAAAACAAAAAAAATTCAAATCGGTCCAGCCATCTTCGAGTAATCGGGGAACATACATAAATAAAATAAAAAATAAAAAAGGTTCCGACGAATTGAGAACCTCCTCCTTTTTGAAGTCGGTTAATAAGTATAGATGAACTAGCTGCACCCCGCGGTTTCACCCGCGTAGACCGGGATAAAAAGTAGTTTATTTGTAATCCACGGTATAAGCTGTCTACATACCAAATTTCAACCAAATCGGTCCACCCGTTTGAACGTGAAGAAGTAACAAATATACACACACACACACAAATATTAGTGTGAGCTTTTATACACACAAACACGTTTTTATAATTTATAACCGTTGTTTGAAGTAGTAAAAAATTAAATTAAAATCTAGGGAAATATACTGGTATTATTGGGGATATATACTAGACAGTACACACGATACGATACGACACGACACGACACGACACGACACGACACGACACGACACGAACGACACGACACGACGACACGACACGATGGAAACACGATTTGATAAAGTTGGCTCGATAGAGTAAATTCGCAAAGTTACCTCTTGTCCAGTACCTAATTTTTTACTTTATTTCCCTACTTTTTTAACCCCCGACGCAAAAACGACGGGGTGTTATAAGTTTGACGTGTCTGTGTGTGTATGTGTATGTGTCTGTCTGTGGCATCGTAGCTCCCAAACGGATGATCCGATTTTAATGCGGTTTTTTTTTGTTTGAAAGGTATATCAGTCGAAAGTGTTCTTAGCTATGTTTGGTGGAAATCGGTTCAGGTCTTCAAGGTCATCAGGTCGTTTGTTAGGTGTGATAGGAATGTTACACGCTCAGTTTGCTTGCAAGCAAATGTGGGATCTGACATTTGAAACACTAATGTCTTCTGGAACCACTGAGCTGGTCTGCTGTTAGGGCTCGTAGATAGGAGACGTAACCCTGGACTGCCTTTTAGTAAACCCATCGAGTTTGGGCTCGTTGGATTTGTCTTAACTAGTTCTCTTTATGTTTCTAATTGACGAGGACCTGATGCTGGAAATCTGGAACCTCTGAGCTGGTCTGATGATAGGGCTCGAAGGTAGGAGACGTAACCCTGGTCTACCTTTTAGTAAACCCATCGAGTTTGGGCTCGTTGAATTTGTCTTGACTGGTTCTCTTCATGTTTCTAATTGACGAGGACCTGATGCTGGAATTGGGATGTGGTTTTTTGCTTTTTATAGGGTTTAGCATTTTTAACCTTTTCTCATAATAATTGCGTAGGTACTTTTTTTGGTCGGGGTTTTTTTTTAAATTTTAAATTTAATTTTTTATATAAATAAGTATTTTTCTATTATGATTCATTTAGGTACTAAAATAAAGTTCATAGATGACAGGAGCGTTTATACGCGATAGTTTTTATTTAAGTGCAAAGGTGTGGTTATTCTCTTTACTCTTTACACGTAAAGAAAAAGACAGAGACGACAGAAAAAGATCGGTGCGCCCTTAATGATGACGACACACCAAATAATTAAAATGTTGACAGAATTTTTATTAAATTTTAACCGACTATTCCAGAAGGAGCATAATGTTTTTGATTAATTCCCAACTTTTAGGTGCTATAAAAAAGTAAGTGAAATTGTACACTATTCTTTTCGTGGAATCGGTTTACTTACTATCATCTATAACCATTAATTCTTCCCACTGTATTTCACTCAATCTTCCTCAACAATTCGAGTTATTTCTTACTCTACAGCTTCCGAATCACGTGGGTTAAATTAAATAAATCCCCATGAAAACAAACACTGGTGTTACCAGTGTGCAATAAATTGTATTCAGTGGTAGACTGCTGATTCCTATCAACTTTATTAGTGTAGTGTTAAAATGTGGTTAGCAGCGCAGTCGTGGTTTTGTAACGGTAGTGGATACTTGGTGTTTCTTTTTTTGAAAAAAAAAAAACCTTTTGTGAATGTGAGTGAAGGGAAGAAAAACGTGCAAAAAGAACCTCAATTATTCCAGTGTTGTGCTCTAAAAAATCCCACAAAACAAGTAATGTGATGTGAATGTGCACAGAGCGCAAAATCGCAGCGTCGAGACGGTAGTAGGTACTAATAAAATTTCGTATCGTGCGTCTCGCCCGATATCGCGACCTCAGGACTCAAAGGGTTAAGCGCACCACTTCTGTTACGGACTGCCTTCAAAACCGTCAGTTTCCATACGTCGTAGTGCTAGTAAAGCTGGTACTTTTAGTTTGTATGGGAAGTGTTGACAATGCCGCCTCTAGCAGCGGCCGACGACGACGAGGCGTCTCCGTGCACTGTGTGAGTGTTGGTTTGATTTAGAGAATAGACCTGAGGGCTTAAGACTAGACTAAGTGACATTCGATTAGCGATGACGCTAATAGAAAAGCCAGAAAATGTAAGGGGTTGACATAAGCTATCGAAATGTCACGAGATCATGTCAATGTCACTTTGAAGCTGTAGCGAATGTACACTCCTACCAACTTATCTGTGAAATATCGAAAATTGGAATTACGGCCGTCATGTTGAAATGTCTTCGATTGCGCCGACGCATGTCATTCGATTGTGTTGATGCATCGACGGTGGCGTCCTCTTTCAGTTCACAGATAAGTTGGTAGGACTGTAGAAATAGAATTGCTCCGAGGCGAATGCAAGTTGTCTAGGCCCTCAAATTCAAATTCATTTATTTGCCTAGAATGTAGGTTTACAATGCACCTATGTAGATC
Source organism: Cosmia pyralina (assembly GCA_946251885.1). Lineage (NCBI taxonomy): Eukaryota > Metazoa > Arthropoda > Insecta > Lepidoptera > Noctuidae > Cosmia > Cosmia pyralina. The sequence goes on along the minus strand of OX276342.1, from coordinate 12,470,740 downwards.
TTAAAACTATGGCCCCTTTACATAATTATGGCCCTTTTTTAAATTTATTTTTAACCGACTTCAAAAAGGAGGAGGTTCTTAATTCGTCGGAACCTTTTTTTTTTTTATATTTTTTTTTTTATGTATGTTCCCCGATTACTCGAAGATGGCTGGACCGATTTGATTTTTTTTTTAATTTAATTCGAGAGGATATACATCACAGTTGGTCCCATATAAAATTGATTAACTTTGCTTTGGTAGTTTTTGAGTTAGCTTCAATAATACGTATTTTTTCCACACTTTTATATGGATGATGTTCTAGTTTGTTTTGCAGGTAGTGGTATTAGAATTTGTGTGGGGTAGGTACACAACGAAAAAGTGAAAAATAAAAACTTTTTTACAAAAAAATACAACCGACTTCCAAAAACAACACTACAAAGTGAAAAATAACTTTAATTTCGGAAGTCGGTGGCAAAAAACGAAAATACATTTAACTAGACACCGACTTTCGAAATTAAAGTTATTTTTCACTTTGTAGTGTTGTTTTTGGAAGTCGGTTGTATTTTTTTGTAAAAAAGTTTTTATTCTATAACAACTTTCAACAGGCTTGACATAAGTTATTCCGGTAGCTTATGTCAATCACATACATTTTTGAGGTTTCCACTATCGTCATCGCTGATAGAAAAATGTCACTTTGTCTAGGCCCTGTCCTCTTACGGCTGAACCCAATAACCTACTGTCAGTAATAGACAGATCGCTACTGATGATAGACAATATAATTCTATCTGTCCTTACGTTTCTTTTGTTCGTTCGTGTTCTTTTGTTTTGTGTCTTAGATTATTGGGACATTAAAACCATAGATAGACAGGTTTTTCTATCTACAGTATGCCAAAACTGGTGACAGATAGGTTATTGGGTTCGGCCGTTAGTGTTCTTACACACGTGCGACACGTGTCAAGAGCCAATCGCACGCAGCGGCGGCGGTCGTCGCGACGCGCCGACGGTATGTCAGCGACAGCCGCCCAACATCTAAAGCGACGCTTGCAGCTGTGACGTATCGCATCCGCCATTTTATCACTTCTGAACTATTTGCAGTCCACTGACAAAATGGCGGACGCGATACGTTTCAACTACAAGCGTCGCTTTAGGACGGCGGAGGCGCGGGCGGTCATCGGCGCGTCGATGACATGTCGGCGACAGCCGCCCAACATCTAAAGCGACGCTTGCAGCTGTGACGTATCGCGTCCGCCATTTTATCACTCCTGAACTATTTGCAGTCCACTGACAAAATGGCGGCTACTGGTGTCGACGACAGCCGTCAACGCTAGCAGTTGCCTCCGCTGTTGACACGTGTCGCTCGTGTATAAGAACACTTAGGGCAAGAATACACATCACATGCACATGCACAAAACTAAGCAACTAGCTTGCCTGCCGTATGCCATAATATCTTTTGATTGGTGAATGTCACAATAGCATGCCAGCTACTTGCATAGTTTTGTGTATTGCCGCCCATAATTATTTCACACATCAGCTTCTCCGCATATCAGTAAAAAAGATCTAGTTTTTTTTTCTTTTTTTTTTCTTACATAGTTATTTCTTTTTTTAAACTACAGTCGACGTTTGAACCGCTCTAACACGTAGAGTTTTTAATTTTGCAAATCCTATTTAGTGATTTTTTGAGAAACTCGTTTGTTCGTGAAAACGTAAAACGTAAACTAGGCAAAAGGTGTACTTATGTAAGGATCTTATCAGATGGCGTTCTGTAGTTTCTGCCTACCCCCATGGGAATATGGTGTGAGTTTATGTATGTATGTATGTTTTGTCGTGGTTTAGGTTGTCTATCAATAATTCTTGCTTTATGATTATCGTTTTGATGTCTATCGTGTTACCCAGCAACTGAGTTGCTGAGGTCAGATAGGCAGTCGCTCCATGTAAAAAACTGGTATGCAGCTGCATCTGGTTAGACTGGAAGCTGACCCCAACATAGTTGGGTAAAGGCTAGGCAGATTGAATGTTTAATAGCTGGTGTCCACTTTTCTAGTTATTAAAACGATACTTTACGATTATGATGCGTCATTTTTATATTCTCGAACATCAAATAGCATCTTCATAGACATAGATCACTAGAACAAAATATATCCCCAATGAATCATACAAGATTGAAGTTTTATTGAAAGCTTATCTTTAAAAACAAGAGTAATATAGCCCATCGTTCTATTTTTTGGAAAGCCTTGAACTGCATAGTACATAATATATTATTTATTTCTTAAGAGGATACATCGAAGCGTGGTTTAGCTCGGTGTGTTAGTGACATGGCGTTATGGCTGTCTAGTTTGACGCGCGGGATAGTCCGGAATTAAAACACGCTTCGTTTAAATGTAGATTTATGACAAAATGCTATAGATACTTAAATTAATTTTTAACTTAGTAAGTTTTTACCTTGGAGAGGCCTATGTCCAGCAGTGGACTGCGATTGGCTGAGTTGATTTTGATTAAAGTTTTTAACATAGGTATTATTAAATACCTTTGATTTAAAACAAATTTTACCGCACATTAAGGAACTGTTTACGTATAATCGTATAAAACAGAAAACAGACGGTGTTACTTTGGAGCTTTTTTCTATCGAAAAAATTTCAAGTAAGTAATCATGCTTCGGTTTTTGTACAGCAGCAGACAATATAGTCGAATAACATGGAAAATCCAAATGATTTAATCATATTATACATTTGTTCGTATAGGAATTTTAAAAACACAAAATTTTCGATGTATTGTTTTTTTTATTTTTTTGTGGACGGGAAATCATCAAATGACTTCTCCCGCTCTGGGCAGAGCGGGAGGGCGTGTCAGACTTTTACTGACTAAAACCCACCCGTGTTCCTTCAGCTGCCCGTGCCAGGGCCACGGTATCTCTTTCGAACTACCCGCGACCCCGGCGGCATCGGCCCAATTGGACCACAGATTAGTATTATATAGCAAGCTATATTGGACCTCGTCACTGCTGACATCTCTTTGAGGCACGCGTGGAACTTAACCCCCCAAACCCCTTGTTGGCCCCTTAACTAGCTTTTCCCCGTGGCTTCGCCCGCGTGGAGGTCGGAAATTATCCCACGGGAACCGAACTACCGGGATAAAAGTATCTTATGTCCTAATCTATGTTACAGTCAACCCATATGCCAAATTTCATCCAAATCCGTTCTGCCATTTTAGCGTGAAAGCGTAACAAACAAACGAACTCGCTTCCACATTTTTATAATATTAGGTAGTTAGGATTCCAGCAAGAATTAAATAAAAAGATATATAGATGTCAGTACAATAAATAACTGAAATTTAAAAAATTGGTGAAATAATACTCAGTTCCTATAACAGATAGTGAATCAAGTTGTGCTATCATGCCAATGATAACTTTTTATCGCTATAGGATTTTTTATTAGATTACTCAGCTACTGTTTTCAGTATGTGGGTGTGGGTACTAAACTATAGAATGTTTATAACCATAGCTTCGTATATTAGGCAAAGTTATGGGTTTTTTGTTTTATTGGTAGCAACTAGTATCAATTTAAACCAATAAGGCACAATTTTGTATACCAGTTTGAAGAGTTTGCGTGTAAAATTAGTGTCATTTAAGTTTGAAGAGATTGCGTGTAAAATTAATGTCATTTAAGACTACTGATACAACGTTTTTCTAAAGGCCGGGTAAGGTTACGAAATCCCTGTTGTTAGAATATACCAAGGGCGATAACAGACCTAGTAATTAGTGAGCTTAATTAGTTTGGCCTGCACCCTAATTGCACACTATCGATCGGAATCGGGTAGGCAGATGTCACAAGTCTTCGAATTTTTGATTCTAGGACATGCCGGTTTCCTCACGATGTTTTCCTTCACCGTTTTGGGCCCGCACTGGGCCAGCGTGGTGGATTACGGCCCACTCCCTCTCACAGAGAGGAGGCCTGTGTCCCAGCAGTGGGAACGTTATAGGCTAATTATGTAATCGGAATCGGTTTCATTTTGACAGTTCAACAACATTCATTGCGTTATTTACGTTGTCGAGCAGAAAAAATTTCCGAACATTATGAAGCAACGGATTAGCAATTTGCTTCAAAATGATTCTGATTGTGATTGGTAGTGTGCTACGCAATTAGTATACAATTAGTACTTGAATGGCTAACCAACCATTTGTTGGGAAACTGACTTTTTAATGTAGGTATAAATGTATAGGAAAAGGCTGTTGTGTTGGCTGTTTTGTTGTTGTTGCTGTGGCTGTGTGTGGCTATTGTGGCTGTGTGTGACATTAAAAGTAATTTTCCCAAAAAATGGTCGATTGGCCATTCAAGCACTAGGGCGACCATTGGTCAAACTGGAGGTCAAAGTCAGGACCCCATGCTGAGAAGTCACACGTGTGATCTTTAGACAAACCACACAATTAATTAGTTCCGAGGTACTAATAATTATCCGAAACACGTAGTTTTTATACCTATTTCGTGACAATGAGCTTCTGCCAACCCCCATGGGTAAAGGCAATGGCGTGAATTTATGGGACTCGCATATCGACATCGTTATTCGATAATATCGGGGACAATAGATTTATTTCTTGCCAATTTATTGTATGGCGTTACATTTCTTTAGAAGCAATAGTGCAGATCAGATAGGCAGTCTCCATGAGACCCCATGGTATTCACCTGCATCCGGTTAGACTGGAAGCTGACCCCAACATAGTTGGGAAAAGGATAGATAGACAATAGTGCATAATATACAGGGTGGCAGGGTTACGTACGCACGGCTACAGATCAAGCTATACATTTCCAGTATAAGCTGAACTCGCATTGTATAGGATTTCCGTACAATGAGAGGTCAGTATAAACTGGAAATGTATAGCTTGATGTGTAGCCGTGTGTACTATGGATTCAGTACATGATGATTCTGGACCCACCTGCATTGAAATTTTTCGTTGGTTATTAAAAAAAAAACCGGCCAAGTGCGAGTCGGACTCGAGCAAGAAGGGTCCCGTACCATTATCTATGAAAACGGCAAAAAAAACAACGTTTGTTGTATGGGGGCTCCCATACAACAAACGTGATTTTTTTGCCGTTTTTTTGCCCTTAAATATTTATTTTATTCTGTTTTTTTGGTATTTGTCGTTATAGCGGCAACATAAATACATCATCAGATGATGTTGAAATTTCACAGATTCTGTGAAAATTTCATCTTTCTAACTATCACGGTTCATGAGATACAGCCTGGTGACAGACAGACGGACGGACAGCGGAGTCTTAGTAATAGGGTCCCGTTTTAACCTTTGGGTATGGAACCCTAAAAACCGGCCATTTGCGTGTCAGACAAAGCACAATGAAGGGTTCCATAGTTGGGATGAATTTATCCCAAGAATAAACTTAGCATTGTAGTTGAAAAACATGTTCTCCCATACATTAAAATTGCAAATGTAGGTTTGTACGCACAATATTGAGAGATTTACCATGTTAGATAGATAGATAGATAAAACATTTATTTGGTGCAAAAGATGTAGCACAGCACACAAAAGTACAATTAATTAAATGAATATAAAAACAAGATGCCAATAATGAAAACAAAAAAAGAAATAAAAAACGTACATATACAAAAAAAAAATAAAAAGAAAAAAAAAATTGAGACTGACGTAAGTACTATGTGTACGTGTGTGTGTGTGTATGTGTGTGTGTACTGTGTGTGTGTGTGTGTGTGTGTGTGTGTGTGTGTGTATGTGTGTGTGTGTGTTATTTTATTATTATATTATTATTATTATTTTCCATTTATTTCGGACAAAATCCATATGTGTTAGTAACAATTTTCTTACAAACTATGTTAGTAGGTACACCACTAGGTAGGTATGCAGTCCTATCTTCCCGTAACGATTCCCTGGGTGGGAATCGCCTGGGTGAGCCTGAATGGGACAGTCGTGGCGGGACGCAATCATTTGCAAAATGCTGTTGGTGCTACCGCGCAGTCTTTGAAATAATGACTAAGACTCTAATCTACTTATAAGTTTTCCTGTACTCTATAGGTATGGAACAATTTTCTGTATTTTTATATTATCCTACTAATATTATAAAAGTGAAAGTTTGTATGTTTGGATGTTTGTTACTCAATCACGCAAAAACTGTTGAACGGATTTGGATGAAATTTGGTATACAGATAGTTTATAACCTGGATTAAGACATAGGATACTTTCATCCCGGTAAAAAGTTCCCGTGGGATAATTTCCGACATACACGCGGGCGAAGCCGCTGGCAAAAGCTAGTTTTTAAATAAATTTAGGGTTAGTTTTCAATGGCCAGCCATATTTTCACAGGGTCTTCTACCCATGATTATGAACAACTTTCACTATGGGACCAACTTTGAAATCACGAAAAAAAAATCAGCTGTTTCATACATTTTGGTCGAGTAGGTATTGAACTTTCGTACGAAACAGCTGTTTTTTTTTTCGTGATTTTAAAGTTGGTCCCATAGTAAAAGTTGTTCATATTCACGGGTAGAAAGCCCTGTGAAAATTTCGCTGGTCATTGAAAACTAACCTTAAATAATTTATCAAAGCGACAAAACAATAACTAATAACTCATAAGGCAACTAGCGACTCCATTAAGAACACACCCATCAGTCTGAAACTTGACAATGCAGCGGTAGTTGGTGCATTTCCTTTTTAATTTTCATCAAAGCACTTAATGCACACACAGTTATGTAAGTATCTATGGTATGGTAGGTAGGTGTAAGGGGGTAGTGTTTTGAGGAGTCTATGAATAATGTTTGTTTAGTAAAACACTATGCATTAGAAATGATCACTAACGATTTTCAGAACTATTGTTACCATACAAAAGAAAGAGGAGCTCGTGGCTAAGTAATAACAGCCGCACGGGTCGATCCACCAGGTTAAGCTAAGCTTGCCGGGGTTGGTCAGTGGATGGGTAACCATCTTTACATACCGAGACTCCACCGTGCCTCGGAAAGCACGTTAAGCCGTTGGTCCCGACTGTCATTAGTGGATCTTTGACAGTCGTTACGGGTCGTCAGAAGCCCGACAGTGTGACAACCAGTCTTACTAAGGGGTATCGTATTACCCAATTATTGGGTTGTGGAAGTCAGATAGGCAGTTGCTCCATGTAAAATACTGGTATTCAGCTGCAGCGTTAGACTGGAAGCCGACCCCAATACGGGTCTCCCTTGTTTGACCAAAAGGAATTTGACAAATTTTCACTTCCCAAAAAATTTTTCGCATAATTTCATTTGCCAAATTATTACTTAGCAAAAAATCTATTCACAAAAAGTTGTAACGCAAACTAAATGTTTGGCAAATGAACGTTTAAACTATAACTTGTTTACCAACTAGTACTTCTAACATTTTTTATTTAGTCAAATATTTCATTTGGAATAACAGTTTTTATGTAAAATCAAATAAGCCAAATACTTATTTAGTATGGTCAGTTTTCAATTCACCCTTTCCTATTCAGTCAAACTTCAATGACAAAAATGTGAACTACTAATTGGATAGGAGGTAAATCATAAATGGCGCTCAATGTGTGCTCTTCTTTTTCTATATAATGTAGTCGTTCCTGGCACAGTAGGTAGTAGGTCACAGTTTTAACCTAACCTAACCTAACCATTTTTTTAAAATAAGTAATTAACCTAATCTAAATAATTCAGTTCCGGATAACCTACTAAAAACAATATATTTTTTTCTATTAATGCATGTCGTGTCTGGCACTCGCCGGCCGCTACCGCGGCACCGCTCGCTTCGCTCGCTCGGCTCGTGCGTAGAAGGTCACGGTTTTAACCTAACCTAACCTAACCATTTTTTTTTAAATAATTAACCTACTCTAACTACTTCCATAAATAAACTAATATCAAGTAACCATAAATTTAACTTGTTTCAGACAAATTCAAGCACAAAAACTTACAAAGAAGTACGCAAAAGACATCAAATTTAACCAGCAAGTCAAATGTCTAAAAATCTTATTTTTGCCTTAATATTTTTTGTCTTAACAAATCATTTCACCAAACGTTTATTGTCTGAAGATTGTTTGCTGTAATAAATCATTTGATTAAAGACCAAATTCCATAATGACATTATACTTAGTAATATTTTGCCAAGTAAAAATTTGACCAAATGAAAATATGCGTACTAAAATCATTCGAAATATTGCAATGGTATAAAAAAAGGTTGCTAAAATTTGTTTGGGTAATGAAATTTTGTCAAAATCTTTTTGGCAAAACGGCAGGCACCCCCCAATACAGTTGGGAAAAGGCTAGGCAGATTGATTGTTACCGCACAAAAGAAAACTATGGTCTATGGTTTTAGAGAAAATAATAAGGGTATCCTTCTAGACTACACTGACCCACCAGGCCACCATGCATAATAAAGTCCGTTCAGCAATTTTGAGATCAGCACCCTTAGCATGATTGCCACGACGTCGACGACGGATTTTGTCGACGGAAGAATAGATAAAATGGCAGATTGTAGAAATATTTGTACGCATTCTACACGTCTAATCATGGCAATGTGTAATTTTGTCTATTCACCGTTGACAAAACTACGTCATGCTACGCGTGCAGCGCTTTTAAAGAGATTAGTTGGTACACGGCCTAGACTGCTTTTGAAGACATTTTTAACAGACTTAGGAGGATAGAAATTTATATTCTTATTATGTTCGTCTGTATGTTTTTTGGTCGATATGTTCGACAATTCTGGACCAATTTTGAATATTATTTTATCATTTGGTAGAGGAAACTTGCGCGGTGGACCCACATTTTATTAACTTTGCTTGGATATAAAAAACTTTTTTACAAAAAAAAAAAAAAAAAAAACAACCGACTTAAAAAAAACTACAAAATGAAAAATAATTTTAATTCCGGAAGTCGGTGTCTTTGGATCTGTATTTTAGCTTTTTGCCACCGACTTCCGAAATTAAAATTATTTTTCATTTTGTAGTATTTTTTTTTAAGTCGATTGTTTTTTTTTTTTTGTAAAAAAGTTTCTTATTTTTCACGTTTTAGTGGGTCAAGTCTGTAATTTATCTAAGTTATAAAAACTTTTTTACAAAAAAAATACAACCGACTTCCAAAAACAACACTACAAAGTGAAAAATAACTTTCATTTCGGAAGTCGGTGTCTAGTTAAATGTATTTTCGGTTTTTGCCACCGACTTCCGAAATTAAAGTTATTTTTCACTTTGTAGTGTTGTTTTTGGAAGTCGGTTGTATTTTTTTGTAAAAAAGTTTTTATTTTTCACTTTTTAGTTGTGTACCTACTCCACACAAATTCTAATACCACTACCTGCAAAACAAACAAGAACATCGTATAGACGATGTTCTAGTTTGTTTTGCAGGTAGTCCCCCACTTTTATATGGATAAAAGTGGGGAAAAAATACGTATTATTGAATCTAACTCAAAAACTACCGAAGCAAAGTTAATCAATTTGATATGGAACCAACTGTGATGTATACCCTCTCGAATAAAACAAAAAAAATCCAAATCGGTCTAACCATCTTCGATTAATCGGGGAACATACATAAGAAAAAAAAAACCTCCTTTTTGAAGTCGGTTAAAAATAGCCTAATGTCAACTGCTCATCACCTTTTATAAAATATTGCTTTTCCCGTTACAAGTACGTTAATTGTTGAAGAGTTCTAACTGTTCGGAGTGTGAACTGGAACTAATGGTGAAGTCACCATCAGCTCCACTTCAACATATGTATTGTGACTAGCATAAATTGCTTAGTAATAGTCAAATCGCAATCCGTGAAATACGAATTACTGAGTAGTTCCGGTGGCCATCTGAGGTGTTCCTCATCAGTTCCACTTCACCGAATGGTGCTTTCCGGGAGCAAGTGCACGAGTTACTAGAAAAAATACCCAAATCGCTATAGGTGTGCCTATAATATTTGAAGGTTCCCCTCGATTTTTCTGGGATGCCATCATCAGATCCTGGTTTCCTTATCATGGTACCACCCTTGGGATATCTCCTTTACAACAAAAAATAATCCTTAAAATCGGTTCATAAATAACGAAGTTGTCCGCGAACACACAAAAAAAAGTAAAACAATATATACGGTCGAATTGAGAAACCTCCTTTTTTGAAGTCGTTTAATTCACTTTTTAGTGGGTCAACGTCTGTAATTTATCTAAGTTAAAATAGCCTAATGTCAACTGCTCATCACCTTTTATAAAATATAGCTTTTCCCGATACAAAGACGTTCATTGTTGAAGAGTTCTCCCAGTAAGGAACCAGGAGAACTGGAACTGATGGTGAAGTCACCGTCAGCTTTCAACATATGTATTGTGACGAGCATAAATTGCTTAGTAATAATCGAATCGCAATCCGTGAAATACTTATTATTGAGTAGTTCCGATGGCCATCGGTAGTCTTCCTCATCAGTTCCACTTCACCGAATGGTGCTTTCCGGGAGCAAATGCACTAGTTACTATAAAAAATACCCAAATCGCTATAGGTGGTGTGCCTATAATATTTGAAGGCTCCCCTCAATTTCTCTGGGATGCCATCATCAGATCCTGGTTTCCTTATCATGGTACCACCCTTGGGATATCTCCCTTACAACAGAAAAATAATCATTAAAATCGGTTCATAAACGACGAAGTTATCCGCGAACACACATAAAAAAAAAGTAAAAAAATATATACGGTCGAATTGAGAAACCTCCTTTTTTTGAAGTCGTTTAAATAATAACTTTAATTTTGGAAGTCGGTGGCAAAAAACTAAAATACAGATCCAAAGACACCGACTTCCGAAATTAAAATTATTTTTCACAAATAGACAGCTACACGCTTACTTAGCATGACCGCCATAGAAATGGGTTTTGTCGACGGAAGTCACGGAAGAATAGACAAAATGAGAGATTGCCATGCGTATATGCGTTAGAATGCGTAGAAATTTTTCTACTATCTACAATTTTGTGTATTCTTCAGTCGACAACACCCTTTTTTATGTCAGTCATACTAAGTGTGCCGGTATCTCTGTTTGTACAAGTAGATATTTATTTTGTTGATACTTTCAAAAATAACTGTTTGATATCTGTAGCGCGTCGGAAATGTTTGCGCAAGCCCGCATCGACGGCTTCTATGCATTTATACGCAAAAAAACTGCGTCGTTACTGAGGAGAGTGAGCGGCAGTCAAAACAGCATCTTGAAAACTGTAGCCGAAAGGCTCGGCTCTCCGATTGTACAGCAGTTTTTGCGGAGGTTGATTTTTACTAAGACTAGGTATTAGCTTATTTTTTGTATGTTACTAACACTATATAGATATGATTGTGTCTGAAATAAACTTATTTACAAAGCGTTACTGAACTTTATTTTCAAATTAATCATGGTTTTATTTAAATAACAAATGTATGGTAAAATTAAATACAAAACTAAAACTAAACCTTAAAAATCTAACAGAAGTGGGTGTCCATGAGGCATGGTGCCAAGAACACTGGCTGCATTTCCGCGTTGAATAGCAATAGCTATCCTCTGTGTGATTGAGTATCGCGTTTAGCCAAGGACGCTTTTTGAAGTTTCCTACTCAGAAACAGGCTAGAGAATGAGAAATTGAAAGAGGTCAGGTACTCACGGGATACTGGGAGCCAGAGGATCACCACACTGTATCAGTAGCAGTCGTATTTCACCATATTTTAGTGTTTTTTTCACCACGCGCGTCGGTTAGACCAGCCGGTCTTTTTTTTGTTTAGTTCGAACTGAGTTGTTTTCTTCACGCCGTTAGATGGAGGGAGCGATGCGTTGTACTTGAAGCGCTCACAGCGGTGAGCGAGCGCAAGAGGCGCGGAATTTGAACCAGGTAGGAAAAGGAAAGACTAAGGAAAGCATCCTGAAGCCTGTTCACTGTGCGAGAAATGAACCAGCCCTCCTGTCACCAGCGGCGTCGACTAATCGAGGAAACAATTGTTTGAAATTTTTTTTTGTACTGGGACCCCATGGACCAAAAGTTTCGAAGCCAAGCGGTACAAATATGTAGTCGCTAGAAAGCGTCACATATTTGCGTCGCTTGGCCTCTTCTGCGGCTTCCGCCGCGGCTCCGGCCCTTAAAACCGAACCGCTGAGATGGGAAGGGGCTAACGTGTCGACACATGTAGCGTCCCAAACAAGAGTCCTTCTCCGCTCTCAGGGGATCAACGTCAGGCCGTCCGGACGCCTGCCATCATCACGAACCATCCCTAAAGGTTCTAATAGAGAAGGAACATTGATGATGGCAAGCGTCCGTTTGATGATGTCGTTAATGGAGCCGTGGCGGGAAAATAAAGTTATTCTATTCTATTCCATATCGCAAATGTATCGCACAATATAAACTTACAGTGAAAATCACGAAACTCCTTAACATGTCTGAAACATGTTTAGGTTTTTTCCCCATTTAATTGATTTCTCTTATTCTTTGGCACATTGGCACGATAGCCGATTCCTAGTAAAAACTGAAAGCATCGAAATTCTACGAAATATTTGGGAATCTATGATTTGTTTACATTGTATATCGTGTTTGAAATGGCGCTGATATTAAGAGGATACATCGAAGCGTGGTTTAGGTCGGTGTGTAAGTGAAATGGTGTTATGGGTATCTAGTTTGACGTGCGAGATAGAACACTCTCACGCGCACCGGAACTAAATGCGCTTCGTCTAAATGTAGGTTTATGACAAAATGCTATACTTAAATAAATTTTAAGCTTAGTAAGTTATTAACTTATTTAATTACTTTCAATTTAAAGCTAATTTTACTACACAGTAAGGAACTGTTTACGTATAATCGTGTAAAACAGAAAATAGACGGTGCTAGTTTGGATTTATTTTTCTATCGAAAAAGTTTCAAGTAATCATATTTCGGTTTTAGTACACAGCACACAATATAGTCAAATGAAGAGCTTGTGGCTAAGTAATAACAGCCGCACGGGTCGATCCATCAGGTTAAGCTACACTTGCCGGGGTTGTCCGTGGATGGGTGACCATCTTTACATACCAAGACTCCTCCGTGCCTCGGAAAGCACGTTAAGCCGTTGGTCCCGGCTGTCATTCGTGGATCTTAGACAGTCGTTACGGGTCGTCAGAAGCCCGAAAGTCTGACAACGTCTTACCAAGGGGTATTGTATTACCCAGTTACTGGGTTGTGGAGGTCAGATAGGCAGTCGCTCCATCCCCCCCGGAGGGTTCCCGCATTGTCGAGGCGGGGGGGCTCAGTAGCCGTGGCTTGGTCACCCACGGTGAAGCGAAGAGGAACCCGAGCGGGGGCCGCTCGTCAGGGCTTTTACGGGAAAGCCGACGACGTAGCGGCCAGCGGGTAGGTTGCGGTGGCCGTATGGGCGACACCGCAACTGAGGCGGGCCGCGGTGTCTTATGGGAGGCATCGCGGCTGAGGATTGGAGGCCGCGGCGGGAGAGGAGTGCCGGTATTGCGGTGCGCCGCTCTCCCTACCTTCCGCGGCCTTGACGGGGCCGCCACCGTTTGATGGCGGACGCGGTGGGGCCGCAGGGGAAGAGGAGTGTCGGTATGACGTCGGCCGCTCTCCCTATCCTCTGCGGCCGAAATGGCGGCGGAGCGCGCGCGGGAGGACGACCCTCACGCGGCGCCGCTCCGAAGGCAGAGGAGGGGCCGGAGCAGACGACTCCTCCCAGGTGGGGGCCAGCAGGCAACGGGTGTGGGGGCATCCTTGCCTGTATTGCACAGGCCCCCACCAGTGTCGGACGGGAATGGCCAGGTGTTCCCGGTCATTCCCGTAGCCCCCCATCCGGGGGGGGGGGGGGCACGCGGGGCCCGCTAGCTAGGCGGGCATGCGCCGGGAGGGTTGTGGACGTAAAGGCTGTGCCGCTTTCCCATGGCCCTCCCATCACGGCGATGTGGGAACACTGCTGAGTTTTAGTGGGTATACTGTCATTCCGACAGGAGTCCCACATACCCCGTCTCGTCCCCCCAGGAGCGGGGATGCATAAAGCATTTCTCAGCGTCAAAAAAAAAAAAAAAAAAAAAAAAAAAAAGGCAGTCGCTCCACGTAAAATACTGGTATTCAGCTGCATCCGGTTAGACTGGAAGCCGACCCTAACATAGTTGGGAAAAGGCTAGGCAGATTGTTTGACACAATATAGTCAAATAACACATTTGGAAAATCCAAATGATTTCACCATATCCATTTGGTGTTATAGGAATTTTAAAACACAACATTATTTATCGATGTATCCCCTTAATGTTTTTTCTTTCTGTTTCATTTTTGTATCCAATGAAACATCGTTATAGTTGGAAACATTTAAAACCTGCAAGAAGTCAACATCAGGAGAAGCTCGTGGCTAAGTAATAACAGCCGTACGGGTCGATCCATCAGGTTAAGCTACGCTTGCAGGGGTTGGTCCATGAACGGGTGACCATCTTTACATACCGAGACTCCTCCGTGCCTCGGAAAGCACGTTAATCCGTTGGTCCCGGCTGTCATTCGTGGATCTTTGATATTCGTTACAGGTCGTCAGAAGCCTGAAAGTCTGACAACCAGTCTTACCAATGGGTTGTGAAAAATATTAGTATTCACCTGTATCCGGTTAGATTGGAAGCCGACCCCAGCATAGTTGAGAAAAGGCTAGGCAGATGATGATGAGATAATAATGGAGGCATCCATCTTATTTCAGCAATGCTAAGAATCCATTGAAACACACAACTAAAAATTCTCTGCAATACTTAATGTACAAAACGGCAAAAGAAAGGTAAACCGCGAAATTCAAATTTTCTTGGGTTTTTTGCAATTTGCAGGTCAGCGTCAGGTTGTATCTTGATCAAAATATGATTCGCGACAATAAAAAATATGTACTTACATAATTTTAATCACAAAAAAATCATCAATACATCTCTCTAAGTTAGATTTCCTCTGGATTCGTCTGATTTCCGAAATTAGACTAGTCCGGAGGAAATCTAACTAAGGGCTGATTGTTCAATAGGTTGATAACTTTTACCTGAAGAATAAATGTGACAGTTTGACATATTTTCCATACAAAAGCTGTCAAACTGCCATATTTATTCCTCTGATAAAAATTATCTGACTTTTGAACAATCAGCCCTTAGAGAGATGACTGCTTTTATTGTATTGATTGATTGAGATAATTTTTATAGTTAAAAATATGTAAATACATATAAATATTGTCGCGAATCATATTCTGATCAAGATACAATCTTACACTGACCTGGAAATTGCAAAAAACGCAAGAAAATTTGAATTTCGCTGGCTACCACAGCGCAATCACCTTGATACCAGTATTTTACATGGAGCGACTCTTCCCAGTTACTGGGTATATATCATATCCCTTGGTAAGACTGGTCGTCAGACTTAGGCTTCTGACTACCTGTAACGACACTCTACTCACACAAATGACATCCGGGACCAACGGCTTAAAGTGCTTTCCGAGACTCGGAGGAGTTTCGATATGTCACCCATCCACGAACCGACCACGGTAAGCGTAGCTTAACCATCGAACCTTCAATCGACCCGTACGGCTGTTACGAGTATCATTTAACCCTCTTGATATTCGACTTTGGTCAAATTAGCCCTTAATATATCAAACTAAACAATCACTAAAAACCAATAACTGTTTACCCTTCTTTAGGCTCCACAGTCGGGTAAATACAGTCATGAAACGAAATATATAGCGTAACACACCCAAAAGACGCTTGTTTATACAATATTTGTATATCATTGTGTTCTGTCCATCTATTTGTTGACATTGGCTAGGTAAGTTGAAGTTACCTACAGCTTTTAGTGAGCTTTGTACTTCCGAATGAGTTAGTCCAGTTAATTGTTGGTGTTACTCTAAGCTGTGATTTTTTTGACATCAGTTTTTTTTTAGTGATGTATTCATTCATGATGTGTGGTTAAAAAAATTACGAGTTTTTTTTTCCTCAGTTTTGTTGCACACTTTTTCATCATCTGGAGTTCTGAACTGAATGTTGTAATGTTTTCATTGGGTCTTCAAAATCGATTTACAAAGTGAAAAGTTTTTTTTTTCATCAATTTTTCTTGACAAACTTTTTTCAACATCGTCATCAGTCAAAACTGAGCTTAGTGACGTTTTCATTGGCTGTCTTAAAAAAGTGATTGATAATGGAAGTACGTGTTCAGGAGTGGACGTGTACGCGCTGTAGAGTATGAATTTTATGTAAATCCCATAAATGTAAAAATCATAAATGTATGTGTCAAAGTAATTTTATTTTTTATCCGCTTATCAAGCTTTTATTTAATTTCACCTGTCCCGGTGTCTGTCTATTTCAATCTGCCTAGCCTTTTCCCAACTATGTTGGGGTCGGCTTCCAGTCTAACCGGATGCAGCTGAATACCATTATTTTACATGAAGCGACTGCATATCTGACCTCCACAACCATTAACTGGGTAATACGATACCCCTTGGTAAGACTGATTGTCAGACTATCGGGCTTCTGACGACCCGTAACGACTGTCAAAGATCCACGAATGACAGCCGGGACCAACGGCTTAACGTGCTTTCTATCTATAATAGAATTTTGCAAGTTAAATTTGACCCATTTCCCAATGTCCGATTGAGCTGAAATTTTACACGCATATGTAAATCGGATGATAATGCAATATTATTATGACATGGAGCTGATCTGATGATCGGCTCTATGCCGGAAGGTGGCTATGGAAACTCAACCAATCCCACGACCAATCCCATCGATTTTGGGCTCGTTTGATTCGTCTTGACAAAGGACTCTGATCCTAGATGATATCCAGATAAATAGAAGCTTGTTTTTGTTTAGATAATAAACTTGTTTGTTTTGTTTTCAAGTCACGAGATCTCAATCGATTTCCGTGGCTTTTGGCAAAACGATAGATTCGTTGGGGAAGTAGAAGGTTTGATTGGACTTCCAGGCTGACAACTCAGGATGCCCTGAACATACATTAAGGTATTTCCAGTCCTGGAGGCTAATGCACCCCAGTAGCTACTAGGTACAGAATAGTGTATTACACCCATTTTTGAAAAGTGTCTCAATATAATTTTAAAGTGCTAATAATTTTTATTCAATCGATAAGTGCCTAAATGCATTTAAATTTGACATTTTCAAATTTCGCGCGAAAACTCTGGACGCAGTGGACGCCATATTGCTCTGTGGTCATGACGTCAGTTGGCTGAGTAAACATTGACATTACCAGTTTTTAATTTAAACAGCCGTATGACGTAATAACATGGCGGCTACTTTCGTGGTGTTAGAAAACAGATTAAATAAACTGAAAACTGAATTGAAATTTTAAATTTATATTGTTATTTTATGAACTAAAACTAACTTTTTCCGATTGCTTTTTGCCTCAGCTATCTAAATAATATATTTTTAGATTTTTTCTAATATAGAGTAATATACCGTATTGCTTTCGGTTGCCCGTCTACTGTCTCTTGTTTTACTCTAATATTTTTAATGAAAACTTGTACCTAATTAGACTTCTGTCAGTACTAATGTTTTTACTTTTTGTATTCGTTTTCTGAAAAAATAAAATACAGAGAAACAGGCTAAGTGTGTGTCGGACCACGCACAATGAGAGGTTCTGTAGTTTACAAGAATTTATCCCAAAACCAAACTTAACATTGTACCTGAAAAACATGTTCTCCCATGCATTGATATACTTCACGGTCAATTCTCCAACCGCAAATTTAAAATTGTAATTCTAAAAAAAAAAATTTTTGGGATAAAATTACAAATTAATAATTTTTGGAATTTTTCCGTTCTTTGTGCTGTAAGACCTTGCTTTTTGCCAAATTTCATTATTCTAGTTCAACGGGAAGTACCATATACCTAGGTTTCGATTTACTTGCGAGTATCAAAATATGTCGCATAACTGGCCGTACTTTTTTATTTCGTTGACTTAGAAGCATGGTTTTTTTAGAGCTCCAAGGGACCATAGACCTTGGTATTTGATATTGATTTCAGCTTGATACCTCCACGCATTCCTGAGAAAAAGGATATTAACAAACTGACAGGCAGAGAGACAATGAAGTGATCTATAAGGGTTCCGTTTTTTCCTTTTGAGGCACCCTAAGAATTATACTATAGAATGCAACCTTTCCAATAGATCAATATACAAGGTTGATATGAGCGAGAGGCACTAAATTAAACCACATATACTTTGTATCATTTTCAGCCTCTTTACTAAAAATCAGATAAAAAGCAATAGTTTAGACACAGGATTATTTTTTAGTTTTTTCTTTGTTGAAACACGACGTATTGCCCTTTTTTTTTTTTTTTTGTGGATGGGAAATCATCAAATGACTTCTCCCGCTCCGGGCAGAGCGGGAGGGCGTGTCAGACTTTTACTGACTAAAACCCACCCGTGTTCCTTCAGTTCCCCGTGCCAGGGCCACGGTATCTCTTTCGAACTACCCGCGACCCCGGCGGCTTCGGCCCTATTGGACCCCGTCACTGCTGACATCTCTTTGAGGCGCGCGTGGAACACAACGCGCCGTCGACCCGGGCCTGGTCCTTACCGGACGGCGAGCTGCCCATTACTCGTCGCCCGCAAGTCCGCGCCTACGGTGGCCGGGAATCGGCAATCGATTCCCGCCGCCCAGGGCGTTTTCTACGGCGGCTAGGGGCATAACAGCTGACTAAGTATGTTGTTGAAAATTCTGTCGTTTAAAGATGCGATAGATAACTATGCATAGGTACCTACGCATAGTTATCTAGGGTCATACACCTTAAAACGACAGAATTTCTGACACGACGTTGCCGTTTTGTTACGCACGTCAGTGGAAATGTCTACAAAGGATGTTTACAGTATAATTAGATCATTAAGCTATTTTATTTGTTTAAAAAAAGTTTTTTCTTATTTTTCTTCTAATCTTTTTTTTAATAGTTCCGAGTTAACACTATGCATCTATAGCATATGTGGTTTAATATAATGCCTCTCGCTCAACATCAACCTTGTATACAAGAACTTGACATTGTGTTCCTATGTGCGCCAATGTCAAACATTCAAGCGACTAATCCACTTTCACGGCTTGGGCGGCTACATATATTCTAGTGTGGCAAATACGCGCAGCTCATGTTTTAATGTCTGTAACACAAATAGTTTCCTAGGTTGAACTAAAAACATGACGTTGTGCTATGTAATGAGTTATCTAACGTAGGGTATTAAAGATAAACATCGCTATTGCCTATCTTGTCAGGGATCACAGGATTGATATAACATTATAGTGACCAATAAAAATAAATAATATAGTGAACAATATAGTAATATAGTGGTTTTTAGGGTTCCGTACCTCAAAAGGAAAAAAGGGAACCCTTACAGGATCACTCGTGTGTCTGTCTGTCTGTCTGTCCGTCTGTCACAGCCAATTTGCTCCGAATCTAATAAAACGATTAAGTTGAAATTTGGTACACATATAATTTTCTGTGACCCAAACACGGAAGGGTAAAGTAAATAAATGAATTTTGAATATAGAGGTCACTTTTGGGGGGCAAATAAGAAAATTTAAAAAAAAAGTTTTGCAAACTACACCATGTGGCATGTCAAATGAAAAGGCTTACTATGAGGGTCTCAAATATATTTTTTTTATAATTTTAAAATAATTTTTTTTATAGTTATTTAAGAAAATAGACGAAAATTGACCATTCCCCCCCCCCCCCTTATCTCCGAAACTACTGAGCCTAAAATTTTGAAAAAAATACAGAAAATAGATCTTTACCTATAGATTACAGGAAAACCTATAAAAAGTCTGTGGTCTTAAAATAACATGGTAAATCTATCAATATTGTGAGTACAAACTTACATTTACAGTTGGAATGTATGGGAGAACATGTTTTTCAACTACAATGTTAAGTTTGTTCTTAAGATAAATTCATCCCAACTACGGAACCCTTCATTGTGCGTGGACCGACACGCACTTGGCCGGTTTTTTTTTTTAAAAACATAAGTATAAATTTTGTCTTCTTTTTTTATTAATTCAGAGCAGTTTGTTATATCTTGAAGTTGGAATGATTGAATGGTCCCCAGAGTGTTTGAGACTTTGAAAACAGCCAGGCATTGCAGAAACATTCATGTCACTAAGTAAAACATTTACGGATGGATTTGGAATAATATTCAGGTTGTAACTTCAGCAGGAGACGCCCTGGGCGGCGGGAATCGATAGCTGATTCCGGGCCACCGTAGGCGCGGGCTTGCGGACGGTGAGTAATGGGTAACTCACCGTCCAGTAAGGACCGGAAAGGAAAGAGATACCGTGGCCCTGGCACAGGCAACTGAAGGAACACGGGTGGGTTTTAGTCAGTAAAAGTCTGACACGCCCTCCCGCTCCGCCCAGAGCGGGAGAAGTCATTTGATGATTTCCCATCCACAAAAAAAAAGGAGTGATATAACTTTTTGTTACAGCCATTGCCATATTGCCCTTGCTATTTAAGGCGACGATAAGTGACTTTAATGATTTTAAAGATAAAGTCGATAAATTTATTTGTTCAAAGATGTGTTTTTTTTTTAAATAAAGATCACTTCTAAACGATTAGTGTTAATGATTTAAAACATATATTTAAATTAGATCATTTGAATAATAAATTAGTATGTGTTTTTTGATTATGTTTTGTATTACATAGTTTTATTATTAATTTCCAAAGTTATGTCTAACGCGGAATAATAACTGAGACTCACGCAAAAACTGTAAAGCTTATTGTTATGAAACCTTAACCATTTTAAAGGTAATTTAAGTATTTATCATTAGGAATACTTGTTTTAATAAATAACGTTTTATTCGTAAAAAAATATTAATGCGTCTAATTTGGGACAGCGCTCCTTGGTGGGTGTCCTGTAGCCTGGACGTACACCTACGACGCGTTGCGTGAGTTCAGCACAGAACACGCAAGCTAACCACACAAGGTCGCTGGCACTTATCTGCGTCTTAAGGGCAAAAAACTCCCAGATGTGTGCAGTTGAAAGATAAAACGCTAAAATTAAATAGTCAAATAAACATCTCGAATCGAATCGCATCTAACTCGCACGCTAGGAAGCGCCATTGGCAAATTTACAAATACCTACATACATACATAAACGCACGCCTTCTTCCAATGGGGGTAGGCAATAACTACCTGCTACGATCCTTACATACTCCTTTTGCCACGTTTACGTTCTTACATCAGACGCACGCGGGTTACGAGTACTACGCACCTGACCTTTCTGAAGAACATCACCAATAAGGTCACTGTATACAAGTTCTCCTAGGCCGTCCCCTCCCGGCGTTTCCCCTCACAACTGCCTTGTAAATACCTTTTCTTAGTCGCCTTTAAATTTTACAACTCATCCTTGAAATACAACTATTAAAAGCGAGATCATCAGTCCAGAATCCCTCACATATGGGTATAAGCTTCTCTTAATTTCTACCAATCCTCACGATTAAATGCGTCCCTCATTCAGCCACTTTCGGCAGGCCAGGGTTTCTTTGACCTGACCTTGGTCACTGTTGAGACCGCTCTTCTCAACATCGCCGCGTTCTGGCGGCAGTGAACGAGGGGTGCGTGACAGCGGTGAGTCAGGTTAGCTGATCAGCTGTTGCACGCCTCCACGCACGGCTGCACTTACGCGTTTTTTTAGCGTTCATTATTATCTTGTTTGCCTTTAAACCGACACCGTTGTATTTACTTATTTCTATCATATTATACATGTTATACAGTCCGCTCAATTTCATTTAACTCCACCACGACCTATCGTCGCGATCAGTCATCATTGGAACAGAACCTTACTCTAGGACCACTATAGGTAATTCGACTAAACTTTTATACCTAGTACAAGTCTTGATCTTCGAGTAAAATTTGAATTTTTGACAGGTTCTCCATACAAAGACTGTCAGTTGTCACTTTTATTCCATGTATAAAGATATCCGACTTTAGTCAAAATAACCCTATAACTAATAGGTATTTGTTAAGGTCAGGTTGTTCGGGCCTGTAGGCCTTTGAAACGCTACCTCCGCCTCCCCCAAATGCAGCGCGACGTGTTTAATTACGACGCGCCGCCGACGATTTCGCAGAAAATCCATGCCACAGTGTAAAATATTTGCAGTTGATCAACTTACTTTAGTTTTTCTTAGGTCGATATTTATTCCTTAGGCTTACATTTTATGGTGTCTACGGTGGAGTGGACTAAGATGATTACATAAAATGTCGTGAATTTGTTTTCACATTATCAGATAACGATACCAACACGATTCGATAGCGATAGGTTCAATTATTACCGGCCCCATGATATTGTTGAATATGACCATCGCGACTCGACAAACAAGCACACTACTAAGTATCAACGTCTCGAAGCCGGCAGTGCGAAAAATTTTGCTCAAGTGAAAGAATGCCCGCTACTCTCACCCCGCACTGTCTTCGCCGGTAGATATCGTGCCGATATCGGTGTCGGTGTATGTGGAAATCGGTTACAATGATGCGGAGAATGAAGAAAATGTCGTCTGGAATGTTTTGATTATGAATCTGGATGGCTATACGAGTAAGGGAAGACCAAAGAAACGATGGATGATCTGTGTGAAAGATGATATGGCTAGAAAGGGAGTGACTACCGCGATGACAACTAAGTCATAGAGAAGTATGGAAGTTAACAACAAGTTGTATCGACGCGACAAAAAATGGGATAAGGGCAAGAGAACATTCTCTTGCCCTTATCCCATTTTTTGTCGCGTCAACGACATCGCGTATCGTCGTAGTCAACGACAGACACCGATCATCTACATAGATGATCGGTGTCTGTCGTTGACTACGACGATATAGGTGACAATAAATAGTGGAGCGGAATATCTTGACCATTGCAGACCATTATTTAAGGCATTAAAAATTCTCCCACTCCCATGTCTGTATATTTTTGAAGCTTGTCTATTTGTAAAAAAATACCCTCATTTATTTCTATTAAATGAACAAGTCTCCGAGAGACTGAACAAAAAAAATGCCGGGAAATTACTAGTACCTGCTCAGAGATTGCAATTATACAGTAGAAATGCCAGTTGTATGACAATTAAAATTTATAATAAATTACCACCTGCCCTGAGAATGTTACCAATTAATAAGTTTAAATGTAAAATGTTTGCTTGGCTCTTAGACATGTGTTTTTATTCCGTCAATGAATTTTTAAATCATACTTTTTGATATTGTAATTAAGATCATAATAATGACAATAATTCTCAAATATTAATAATTATAATAAATAATAATAATTCTTGGACATTGTAATTTGTACTTTGACTTTGTATTTTGACATTATGATTTATTCTTTGACATTATTATTAATATTTTCGGCATTATGATTTATATTTTAGATTTAACTAATATATTAATATTTTGATTTGTTCAGATTTGCATGCCTACCTTATTAATTAACATTTCTACACCAGTAATGGTAGTATATGTGAAACAATGTATAATTTAAGATCTAAATGTACCATATACTGAGAAATAAATACTTTTATACTTTTATACTTTATACTTTATAAAACATAATGTAAAAGCGAATTATTCCATTACTTCACTGGGCGGAGCAGGAAACGAATATAAACGATTATAGCAGATAGTTACAGATTTAACCTTTAAATGATTATCATCGCGCTAAATCTTTATGGAGTTAAGGCTTAGCGTATGGAAGGATGTCATTCGTGACATAATAATAACATAAGAACGGCTATTTTAGTCAACTTTCATCCAAGAAAATAGCTTAGTGGTTCGACGACTGCTTTGCAAACCTGTGGTTAAATGTTCGATTTTCAACTGTTGATATTTTTTTCGATTTTTTTTTTACATTTTCTTATACTGTTATATTTTGATAGTTCGTAGAATGTACACAGAATCCATGAAGTTTATTCCTTTTATAACATCTACGGTTATAATAAAAATAAATATTAGGTCTTTACCTATGAAATTGCCGTTCTGCAGTACTGGCCATTTCAAATCAAAATAATTTTTTTTTGGCTAAGAATTCTAATTTCAAATTAATTTTATTTTAAAAACATGGATTTTTTTTTCCAAAAGTAGTCATTTGTTTATTGATTAGTGTTACATTTTCATCGCATTTCAATCTTTTTCGTCATCATGGATACGTTAAAAATTCGAGTAATTATGGAATATGAGTACCGTCGTGGCAGCAACGCGGCACAAGCGGCACGCAACATCAACGACGTTTACTGAGCTAACACTAAAAACCAACGCACCACTTGTTATTGGTTTGCTCGCTTCCGTTCTGGAAATTTCGACCTGAAAAATGAACCTCGCGGTCGTCCGAAGACTTTGGTCGACAATGACGAATTAAAGGCGATTGTGGAAGCTGATGATACACAATCTACGGCTGAATTAGCAGCAGCTTTCGACGTTAGCGTCAAAACAATATTGGTCCATTTACGTCAAATTGGCAAGGTAAAAAAGCTTGACAAATGGGTGCCCCACGAACTCAATGATCGTCAGCGCGAAGTACGCGTCGAGACGTGCCTTGCACTGCTCAACAGACACACAAATGAAGGAATTTTGAACCGCATTGTTACCTGCTATGAAAAATGGATTCTGTTTGATAACCGCAAGCGCTCAGCAAGTTGGTTGGATCCTGGTTCAGCACCTAAACAATGCCCTAAACGAAAACTCACCCCTAGAAAAGTGATGGTCACTGTTTGGTGGTCTAGCGCCGGTGTGATTCATCACAGCTTCTTACCAGACGGGGTGAGCATTACTTCAGATGTGTACTGTGAAGAACTGAACACAATGATGGAGAAGCTGGCACATCTACAACCAGCATTGGTCAATCGCTCGTCTCCGCTGCTCCTGCACGACAACGCGCGACCTCATACTGCACAGCAGACGGTCTCCAAGTTGCAAGAACTGGGGTTGGAAGCTCTCCGTCATCCGCCCTACTCACCAGGCCTTGCGCCTACAGACTACTACTTTTTCCAGAATTTGGATAACTTCTTGGCGGGAAAAATATTCAATACCCGAGAGGCAGTACAAAATGCCTTTGAAGAATTTGTTGCCTCCCGTCCAGCTGATTTCTTTAAGAAGGGCATCAATAAACTGCCACTGCGTTGGCAAAGATGCATTGATTGCATGGGTGAATACTTCGATTAATACAAATAAAAAATGCATGAAAAAAATTCGTTTAAATTTTTTCATACAAAACGGCAATTTCATAGGTAAAGACCAATGATCAATGGTTAGTTGACAGTATTAATGAGAAATCCTGTGTATACAATCTACTGTTATATTTTTTAGCGATAGCTGGGTTCGTCAGGAATAATCTGTAAGAATCACTCAGTGTATCAGTGTTGTGCCATTATGTATTAAATGCAGGAACGGCACGAACAGGCGTTTGCGAGTATTTATTCACTAAAAACGAAAAACTTCGCAAGCAATGGGAAATTGCTACTGAAGGCTGCGGGTTTCGACCTTAGGACGAGCTGCTTCTCAAACGGACGACTCTCTGTATATTTTGGCTGCTGAGACCACAACTACAAACGTACTGTACAGAAAAGTTTGATAAAATATGGCTGTTATTTTAGTATGTTGTGAACGAAGTCGCGGGCGGAAGCTAGTTAGAGATAAACATGATTTTGAGGTAGTAAGGTGAAAGTTTCAAATTGCAATGGTTCTACTGGGTATCAAAAAGTCACGCAAAAGTTAATATTAATAGAAATTTAATTTTGTCGTTAAAAAAAGACCTCTTTTGCAAAATTTCATGCTTCTAGCCCAGCGATTTAGGCTGTGGATTGTCTGTCAGTGAATATAAGAATTTTATCAAGTAGACAAGCCGTGTGCCCGATGGTATTTCCCATCGACATAAATGGTGAATTTTCATCCCCTATTTAACCCCTTTAGTGACTGAATGAAAAAAACAATAAGATTTTTATTAAGTAGGTACGGCTAAAAATGGTCGTACTGCTTTGCTTCTGCTGTAACCATATTCTTTTGTTTTTGATGTCGACCACTGCTCATAAAGATAAGTAAATATTGACAACTACATATGAAGGAACAATTGCCGTACTTTATTGTCAAGGGACGTACCTACTGCTACAGCTATAATTTATCGAATCTACTATTCTAAGACATCAAAATTAATTTAGTGTATTTTTTAACCGGCCCCGCTCATGTCGGATTGCCATCGCTTAGGACTATTAGCCTAAAAAAAATTGCAAGTATCAGTATGTTAAAAGTTAGAAACCAACAAACATACGATAGGTAGGTCATCGACTAACTTGCTTTGGAACATGGACACCGAGTGATAGGTATGGTTACCGCCTAATCAGGCTACGTTCACACGGCGCTATGTTTCAAGTGTATAGAATACGATATTTAATCGTATACAGTGACTTTTTGTACTCAAAACTGAAAGTTTGTTCACACAGCTAAAACGATACAAGAAAATAATCTTTTCGATCGACAATTTTTATCGTGTTCATGCATTAGGTCATGTTAGTATAGCACTTTTGTTTGAAACAGCTCGACGAAATTCTCTGGCAGAAAATCGTCACGTAACGAAAAAACGTTTAAATGCCCCCTACATGCGACTTTGTCTCTTTGTCTCTTTCTATTATATCTTGAAAGAGACAAAGAGAGAGAGGACAAAACGACGACAGACGAGGACGGAGAGGGGGAAAATTTTCGAATTTTACTTCATGGGTGTCGTTTTCATGGTTATCGAGGGAGCCAAAGCCGGTAGTGAAGTTAAATTGAAAATTCAAGATGGCAGCTGTGAAAATTTTGTGTTTGTGTTTTAAATCATACGTTAGAAAGAACTTCATTCCTGACGGTGGTCCCCGACCGCACATTTTTATTTTTTTCTAATTTTCATTGTTGTTGCCAGAGTGAAAGTTATTATTAGTATCCAACCGACAACCGGATACATTGTATTTATACATATTATGTGTAATTAATGTAGGATATGGTAGTAGCGAAGACAGTTCGATGGAGATTGAAATAGTAATATGGATGAATCTGATGAAAAAATCTTAGAAAAATGTGTTTTAAAACTTCTTCATAAAGGACCACGATAAAAAATTATAAACTACTCGCGCTTGACTATAATTTTATCGATAATAATTTGCAATGTGTCTTAACACTATCGTAATATGACAATTAAACGTCATCATACCACATATAAATAATCACATTTTCGAAAACGATATTATGAATTAAAACTATAATATAATTACGAGATATTTTTTCTGAGCTGTCGCAATTTCATATCTAATGTGTTCTTCTTTGAATTTGAATTTTTTGAACAACTGCAGACAGAGCGAATTTTTAAAAATTTTGACACAGGTCCAACCTCCATGACGTCCCGCAGGACTCTGAACGCGAGCGGATTTAGCCAAATTGACTAATTTTGAGTTTATTTATAAAAAATCTATTAAACTCAAAAATCCAACCGTTAAATTCCCTCCGAAATACGATTACCTCATGATACATGCAATTTTCATATAATTTTATGCTGTAATCAGGAAATGAAACGGAAAATGGTTTTGAAATCGACCATGTTTCGGATTTTTTTTTCATCGAGGAAAGTACAACTTATCGTGTTTTGAACCGTTAATTTCCCTCAAGCAAGGATGTATCTATGGCATATATTTTTTTCAGGACCTTAAAACACTAATTTGACCATTTAAAATTGATTCTGAAAACAGGAAAATTCGGATAACCCCCCGTTAATAACCCGTTGGTTATTTTAAACTAAACAACGGAAGTCATAAAATAGTTTAAGTAAACGTTCCCGAAACCACTATTTGGTACCAATAAAACAGCTGCTGCTAACAGAATTATGATCTGTTAGCTGTTAAATAAGATCGTTTCGTCTGTATGTATTTAGTTATTTATTTAAATTTCACATCTCTTAATAAGCTATTTATTCATAAAAAACTAAACCTATTTTAGTTATAGAACTGTTTTGTCTTCTTCTTTCAAACTCAAATCATAATTCGAAAGAAATTGACGAAGCACTTTCTATAACTAAAATAGGTTTATAGAGTTTTTAGTTTTTTTATGAATAAGGGGGAAAGTGTCTTGAAAAATTAACCTCTTCGAACTTCAGTCTTCAGTGAATCACATTACGACTCATCAAACAGTTAGTTTCGGTCGTAATGTCGTCAACATCAGTCTACACAGCAAATTCTAGTCATCTGTACCTGTCTAGCAGTCCCCTGCTAGCATATTATTATGCCTCTTCAATTGCGCTCCAATGAGCTGCATCCTCGACCATGATCTTCCAATAAATTCCTCAATAATTCTAGAAGTTTTATATCTAAACTTCCCCTAGTCCGTCTACATTATGTATATCGAACACTGATACTGTGTACTTTGCCTCCCACACAAACCATTTCTGAGTAAAATGTACTTAAACAATTTTTTTAGGTCAAATGAGTTTGGAGTGAGACGTCAATAGTGTCAACCCCTAACATCCTCCCTAGCCCAGCTAATCAGGTGGAAATAATGCTCACTTCAATCTCACGTCATGCAAGTTTTCACGGTGAGGTTATTACAGAATAAACCGGCAGGTCAGTAAGGTTGGTAGCGGGGCCATTTGCTCAAGGTGCATCAGACACACCTACATTACATAAGTACAGCCACTTGTAAGGCTTTATAATAGGTACAGTACACGTTAGCTGATAAATGTTTCCTGTTTCCTCTAAAGAAGTACTTGCATATTCTTTGTTTTAAGCTTAAGCCAATCGTGGTCCATTAAATTATGGTCTGTTTCAAAAGTTTCTGATAAAAATTTAAGCAAATGGATCAGTAAATACACCTGTGTGTGCCTATTTGTATTGCTACTTAATCACGCGCGCCGCTCGGGTCCATGCCACATATGACGGGTTAAAAATCTATATTAATAACAAAGCTCGAGAGTAAATTTTTATGTTTGTTTTGTGTATGTTTGAACGCGTTAATCTCTGGAAGGACCAGTCAGTTTTGAAAAAAAATTTATGCATTTGATAACCCAATTCTTGAGAAACGCTATAGGCTATTTAGCATGACGTTAGGACCCTTAGGAGCTGAGCAAAAAGAAAAAAAAGTCAGAAAGAACGCGCAAAAACGAAGTAACAGCGCGGGCAGCGACGGGGTGGGTCGGGGTAACTTTGACGCAGACGAAGTCGCGGACAGAAGTTAGTTGTATTATATAAAGCCAAAATTCTAATTTTAAATCACCTTTTAAATGTTTTTCATTTGACAAATAAGTCGATGATTCGTCGATGATTTTTCAATTATGAAGGTACAGTAGGGATGTTGACTAAACATTATTTTTATCCGCCTTTTAGATTAAGTATTTAAAAATATTGGACACGTATTTTTTCTTTTTTACCTTATCAAAATATTACGGCGATAGATTGAGTTAAAATTTGGCATGACGTCACTCCTTGCTAGATTTTATGCGTAGTATGTTATAGTTGTGACATAGCGACCCCTCATTCCCCAAAGGGAATTGTCTATACTTGGCCATTTTTAAACACGATGCTATACAAAAAAAATAATTTACCAATAATTAAATTCTATTTTAGTAAATATCTGATGCAAATAACTTTGTATCAATCAGCACTGCAAAAAAACATTTATTTTTAGTATCTGATTTGATGCTACACATGAACGGCATTGGATTTGGTTTCAGTGTCGCCAAACCAAAACTCCATAAAACAACAAATTCAAATCGATTTGAAATACAGTGCAATCTTTCCACTGTATTTAACATAGTTTTCATTAAATAACATAATTAAAAATGCCAATAAATTATATGAATGATTTAAGACATAGGAAATGATAAACTATTGTTTTATACATTATTTCGTACTTCTAACGTTTTGACCGATTTCAAATGAATCGATATGTAATTGTTTTTTTTTTATATGGCAACACGATGCTTAAAAAATGTTGTGTCAATTTGTCAAAATGACAGTTATCATTCGCCATAGATAATACACTAGTAAAGTAATATCATTCGCTTTGGTTTCTTGCATCGTGAGTGGTTTTTTATATTGTGAGTATCGTTTCCGAGGCTAAAGATATAGAGATTTAATTCTAATTGCATGTGGAACGTATCAATTGAAACAAGCTCGTTCTTACTATGGAGAACACAAGGCGATGGAGGCGATGGTTCCTATACTATTGGGCTGTGCAGAAATACTGCCAGCAACCTACTGGAAGGTTTCCCGCTCCCTTCAGCCAACTGCAGTTTATTGCGTGAGAAAATACAGAGCAGACACATCAGCAGAAAAAGATGTTTTATTTATATAATGTATGCAAATAACACTGAAGGGAGGGCAGCAATAAAACAATATTGCTGCAACTGTATGGTGGGCCGTAGAACAATAGGTTGCTGTGCACATATTATGACCATTATTTGGTTTTTAAGTTGGGCAAGGCATCAGGAACATATTAATCCACCTGCCCAGTTCCTCGACCATGTTCTTTTAACATATGAATCTGGTGAATAAATATAATTTAAAAAAAAAACAAGTTTTATTTCATACATAACCTGTTTCAATTAAATGTTAAAAACATATCTAAATATACATATTGATACAAAACTAGGTTTATATCCTCATTTCTACTGATATGAGCTATTAAATCAATCACATAATATTAGCTGAACTGTTTGTTTATGAGTGGCCAAAGTCCTATAGAAATTGGACAATCCCCTTTAAAAGCAAAAAATACGTTGGTATCTAATATTTTTTTAATATCTGACTGACGGACTAAATAGAATTTCTTTTTTTTACCCAGGCAACATCCATACTGGTATTTAAACAATAATTGTTATGAAAAGTGATGATACACTTCTGGACACATCTTTTGGCCCACCTTGTATTTTCAGTTTCGTTTGGTCCTAGCTAAAATTTTATATTAGGTCGAGCAAAAAGTTTTTATGCAGTTTTGAACCTGGCACATTCACAATTTCATTCAATAGTCTTTTTTTGAATTTCGAACACAGAATTTAAAGAAACAAAAGACAATTTGGAGCCTGTTTGTTGATATCAAACAATCGAATACTAAGAAAACTTGGTTTTATTGGTTTACTTGGATTTAATTCTTGAAAAAGTGATTGATATCTTTGGTTTTGCAACAAACATTACTTATTCTTAACAATAAGGTGAGGTTCTATCAATAATCTATGGATACTTCACCTGAAGTCGCCGCCCAAGCTGTGGCACTTATTCAGGCCGGACACAGCCAAAGAAACGTGAGTGCTCAACTTAATTTAAGTCGATCTGCGGTCCGAAATGTTTATCGGAGGTACCTAGAGACTGGCGGCTTTGTTCGTCGCCAAGGAAGGCCACGATCTCGGGTCACAACTAAAAGGCAGGATCGATTCATCGTGACGACCAGCTTGAGAAATCGTCACCTTACCTCCATTGAGATACAAAACCAACTTCGCGACTTCCACGGAGTATCTGTGAGCGCTCGAACTGTTCGGAGAAGGTTAAAAGAACGCGATATGGTACCACACAAGCCAGCTAATGGCCCCAAACTAACGCGAGCCCACCGAACAGCGCGCCTTCATTTCGCACGCAGTCATTTAAATTGGACACAGCAAGATTGGAGCCGTGTACTCTTTTCTGATGAGTCTAAAATTGTGTTACATGGCAATGATGGAAGGAAGAAGGTCTACCGACGTAAGGGAGAGCGTTTCGCACAATGCTGCTTTGAAGAGAGGGTTGCTTATGGCGGTGGCTCATGGACTGTCTGGGGCGGTATATCCGCGAGCGGCAAAACTCAACTTGAGGTTGTTACAGGACCACGGCTGCCAACATTAAATGCTGAAAGGTACATTCGTGAGTGCTTAGAACCTCACGTGATACCATACGCGGACTATGTGGGCCCAAATTTCCTTTTTATGCATGATAATGCAAGAGCCCATGCGGCCGGCATCGTCAGGGAATATCTTCGGGATGTAAACATCACAGTTATGGACTGGCCAGCCAGAAGCCCAGACATGAACCCCATTGAGCACATGTGGGACGAGCTAAAAAGACGTGTTAGGGCTCGTCAGCCAGTTGCCCAGACGATGCAGGAGTTGAAAACTGCCATAGAAGAGGAATGGGAGATGATCCCTCAAAATTTCATAGAGCGGTTGATAAACTCTATGCCTAATCGTATGAGAGCTGTAGTAGATGCCCATGGAGGCAACACGCGTTATTAAATTAAACCTTTATTTGATAAAACATGTTTTTTATTCAAAAATCAATTGCCTTTAACAAGGCGCATATCCGACTTGTTAGGCGTAGCTCCATGTCGTATGGTATTCTGAATTCAAATTTAAAACAATACGATCGAAAAAGATGGTAAAATGTATCAGGTTTAAAACTGCATCAACAGTTTTTGTTCAATCTAGCAATCATATTTCGGTAGGGGCCATCGAAACCTAAACTCTAAGGTGGGCCAATAGATGTGTCCAGAAGTGTATATAAAGTTTGTTTTCTTAATACAGATGGCTGTGTTACTAATTTCCTTTAGTGAGTGATTGCATAAGCATTCAACTTGAACCGGGTTAGTTGACACTTTCATCAGATATCATACAGAGATACAAAAAATAACTCATGCAGTAATAGAAATCAGCAAAATAATAGCGAAGTAATAAAATCAAACTAATCAGATAATTACAATGTTAAAGCTAACACTAAAATACAACGTGCCGCTGCTTTAACGACATTAATTTGACATGCGTATACGGTTCCGCGTTTTCGTTTTGTTAAGAGATTTTAATTTCATTAAACGTTATTATTTATTGATTTATTTACAATTTTCTAAAATAGCATCTTGGAGCAACTGTAGCGCAGAGATAAAATTAAAACTAACAAGAAAAAAATGATCACGCCACTCGAGTTTTTTTCTGGGGCTTGTGCAAAAACATCATTCATGAAGCTACTCACAGCTGGGTCAGAACAATGGACAAACGATGAACAAAAAAAAAAGGGTCAAAACGAAAGACCTTAAGTATCAGCTGACATAGAACAATATCTACATGAATGAGTCCTTTGCATATAGTGATCCTTATTTTGGTTATATTATTTTATTATTTAGTTTGTTTGAATTTTTTTTTCAATTTATTAATTATTTTATCTTATTATAATTTTTATGATTACTGGCCACTAGAACTACCTGTGTCTTTAGTTAATGCCGCTATAGCAGCGGCACATTGTATTACATTTGTACAAGTACGATATAATAAAAAATAAAAAGGAGAAAAGCACTTTGGGCATCAAAAAAAAAATTCGTTCGCATCGCTGTCAGTGGGAAAAGTGCCCAAAAGGCTGGCAGCATTGCTACGTTGGATGGAAATACTGATTCTTTAGGCTAAAAATAGATCAGCCCTCTGATTACGTGAAGAGTCAACCAACCGCTTGGCGCTGTCCCGAAATACACTATGAGCACTCGAACCCCAAGGCCCTAGTGTAGCAAAGTTGACTGCCCGGGGTCTTTTACTTCAATGCGCCCCCATGTCACCAAAAACCTATCGAACGAGTCCACGACCTTGTCACCAAAAATCAGCTCCATTAACCCTCACTCTTCTTTCAGACCGGCATGAACCGAGGTTCCAGAGAGGAGCTGCTGGGCAGTTCTCAGGAGGCGCTGCGGAACAGCCACAATGACCTGCGCCAGGTCTACGAGAGGCCACTCACCAAGGAGGAGAAGACTTTCCTTCTTCATGCCGATAGAGGCGATTATGTTACTGTTAAGAGGTAAGTGGTTTGATTGGTCTACTGGTTACGATCGTGGATCGGGCAAATAGTCATAGAATTTTCCGGGTAAACTTATAAGAGCCATATATTTTACAGGTTCACAAAAATTGGCCACTATGGTATTTGATAATAACCCGTCACATGTCTTATTTAAAGAAATAATTAATAAAAAGCCATTGTATCTGAACCTATGGGGTTCATACGACACGCAAAGACAGATGGTGCACACTTTGTTGCGCCACTTCTTCTTCTCAGCTAAAGCACTAGGAAGTGGTGAAGGGCGGGCGTTTTGTGGGGACTGTCTTATGTAATTTTGGCGTTCAGAAAGTGCTGATTCTCAGCCTAATTTGAATAAATGACTTATGATTTGATTTTGATTTTTGACTTGTCAAGAAGAAACAGATTCACTTGTGACTTGAATATTATAATTTAATAGGGAAGTCATATATATAATTCAACATTGAAATTGGCATTGTGCACTTTATTAATATAAACTGCATACAAGAAAAAACGAAATAAAGAACCAACAATGTATGGGTAATAATAATATATGAGATGACAAAATCATCGAACATTTCATTTATGATTTTAGATTATAAGATTTCCTGTTATTTAATAATATGATTTATTAAAAAAGTACTAATGTAACTGCTATTCGTGTATACAACCAGTTACCGCCAGCAAAATTATATTTTTTTTTAATCGATAATGTTGTACTATTCTTATCCGCAAGTTTTAAAAAAATATAATGTTCGTATGTAATTTATTTGTAATTTGTTTGTAATTTATCTAATTACAAATTGTAAAGTAGTATTGGTCCAACATGGGTAAACTGATGAAGAGCCGAAAAATTTTACTTTTATAAAAACTTTTTTACAAAAAAACTCAACCGACTTCCAAAAACAACACTACAAAGTGAAAAATAACTTTAATTTCGGAAGTCGGTGTCTAGTTAAATGTATTTTCGTTTTTTGCCACCGACTTCCGAAATTAAAGTTATTTTTCACTTTGCAGTGTTGTTTTTGGAAGTCGGTTGTATTTTTTTGCAAAAAAGTTTTTATTTTTCACTTTTTAGTTGTGTACCTACCCCACACAAATTCTAATACCACTATCTGCAAAACAAACTAGAACATCATCCATATAAAAGTGGGGAAAAAATACGTATTATTGAATCTAACTCAAATACTACCGAAGCAAAGTTAATCAATTTTATATGGGACCAACTGTGATGTATACCGTCTCGAATAAAACAAAAAAAAACCAAATCGGTTGAGCCATCTTCGAGTAATCGGGAACATACATAAAAAAAAAAAAAAGATTCCGACGAATTGAGAACCTCCTCCTTTTTGAAGTCGGTTAAAAATAAGAACTGATGTACACGGTTATGCAATAAATATAGTGTAGTACTCATGAAAGTGAACAACTTTTACCATGGAACTAATCCTGAAATATGAAAAAAAAGGGGCCAAGTGCGAGTCGGACTGACCCATGAAGGGTTCCGTAGCAGCAAGTAACATAATATAAAAGTTCTTGTAGTTCGTTGTAAAGATCGATGTTTTAATAATAGACCGATTTATGACGTATTAAAAAAAAACTACTTACTAGATCTCGTTCAAACCAATTTTCGGTGGAAGTTTACATGGTAATGTACATCATATATTTTTTTTCGTTTTATCATTCTTTTATTTTAGAAGTTACAGGGTGGGGGACACACATTTTACCACTTTGGAAGTTCACAAACTATTCAGTTTAGAAAAAAGATATATTAGAAACCTCAATATCATTTTTGAAGACCTATCCATAGATACCCCACACGTACGGGTTTGATGAAAAAAATTTTTGAGTTTCAGTTCTAAATATGGGGAACCCCGAAAATTTATTGTTTTTTTTTCTATTTTTTGTGTGAAAATCTTAATGCGGTTCACAGAATACGTCTACTTACCAAGTTTCAACAGTATAGTTCTTATAGTTACGGAAAAAAGTGGCTGTGACATACGGATGGACGGACAGACAGACATGACGAATTCATAAGGGTTTTTTGCCATTTGCCTACGGAACCCTAAAAATCAGCTGTCTCGTACATTTTGATCGCGTAGGTTTTTGCACTTTATTGCACAGCTGATTTTCTTTTTCATATTTCAGTATTAGTTCCATAAACTACACTCCGTTAAACATGTCCCTCGTTTAATCTAACACCCTAAAATACGAAAAAATGCTAATTTGCTTTTGTATTTGATTCGAATAAAACTACCGACGCAAATATTATAGAATCAAGCTTATTACATTCCCCATAGATCATGATAATTACCTGCTAACAGTGAATAATGTAGTTATATAAATGTGATTTAATTACTACAAATGAGGATACTACTGTCCTTCAACTTGAATTAGTGCAGCCCCTTTAACGACCCCCATGGGGAGAGAGACAACCATATTAAGACACGATACCATCGACTTTTTTTTACCCAACTGCGGCGGAGCCCAAAAGGAGGGTTATGTGTTTGACCTGTATGTATATAAGTATTTATGTATGTGTGTAATGTATGTGTGTATGTCCGATTCTATGTTCCCTCGTAACTCCTAAACAAATGCTTATAATATAATATATAAAACATCTATCTAGATCCAGTACAAAATTATTATTTTTTATATCTTTATTGTATTTAATTATATTTTGATTACTAGTTTATTTATTTATAAGTATATAAATTATCAATTAGGTATGTTGAAACTGTTTGTACTCCCCGTCACTTGTCTCTACAGGTTCATTAGAAAACCAGCGTCAGGCAGCACCTGTCTGGCATTTAATGCTGAAATGAACCTTTTTGGCGCAGCCGTGAGGCACACACTTTTGTTTTAAAACATTATTTTAATTTTTTTTTTCTTTTGTTTTTGTGTTTCACGAAGTGTGTCCAAATAAACGTTTTTCTTTCTTTCTTTCTTTCTTTCTTTCTTTCTAAATGAACGGATTTGGATAAATTATACGTCTTTAGATTTGTCTTGGTAGCGCGAGTGTCACTGGCTACATTAAAATCATAAACAAAGTAAAATGGCGGATTTGGGGTGCCATATTGTGGAGATCGATTATTTTTTTTTTTTTTTCTAATACCATCGAGTGGGATATCAAAATGAAGGGTTTTAAAAGGTGATAGCAAAAATATATGCAACTTATTTATTTCAAAGTAATTCGAAGTGACAAATCGTAAAAAAACACGTAAAAAAAATGGCTTGGCTTTTTTGTGCACTTGATCCAAAAAAAATACTCTCACGACCAAAACTCCTTGCAAGAATTAAATCGTCTGCGAAATCTTTCACATTTGTAAACTAAAAAGCTGGAAATAAAAAAAAAAGTAATTAAAAAACTAAAAAACCCGACTGCGGTAAAAAACGGAAAAGCTAAAAACAAGCCCATTTTAAATTAAATAAAAGTTGGAAGCAGGCGGGACCCATTCCATTTTTATATTTTCTAACTCAAATAGGTCCCGCCTGCTTCCAACTTTTATTTAATTTAAAATGGGCTTGTTTTTAGCTTTTCAGTTTTTTACCGCAGTCGGGTTTTTTAGTTTTTTAATTACTTTTTTTTTGTTCTGTTCGGGAACAAAATAAATACATTGATGAGCTCGTGGCTATGTAATAACAGCCGCACGGATCGATCCATCTTGCCGGGGTTGGGCCATGGATGGGTGATCATCTTTAAATACCGAGACTCAAGTAAAAAGAATTTGTGGACCATTTCTGTTAGCTTTGAGTAGGTAATAAGTATTACTATTATTATATTTTGTGCGATGTTTATATACTTTTTCCTTTTTCTAATATTTCTTAATTTTTCAATGAAAGTGGTAACAATATTTCCCCTTTTTCGTATTTATTTAGAGTTTATTCGCAGAAACTGATAATGACCTTAATTTTATATTTTTTTAAGAACATTGTTAGTTGAAAGGTTCCCGAACAGAACAATCAATCAATCTGCCTAGCCTTTTCCCAACTATGTTTGGGTTGGCTTCCAGTCTAGCCGGTTGCAGTTGAATAAGTACCAGTATTTTACATGAAGCGACTGCTTATCTGACCTCCACAACGAAGTAACTGGATAATACGATACCCCTTGGTAAGACTGGTTGTCAGACTTTCGGGCGTCTGACGACCCGTAACGACTGTCTAAACCCACGAATGACAGCCGGGACCAATAGCTTAACATGCTTTTAGAAGCACGAAGTAGTCTCGGTATGTAAAGGACGTTCATCCATCCACGTACTAACCTCGGTAAGCGTAGCATAACCTTCGATCGACCCAAGCATAATCATAGCATAATCAGCCTATAATGTTCCCACTTCTGGGTCACAGGCCTCTGTGAGAGCGAGTGAGCCGTAACCCACCACGCGGGTCCAGTGCGGGTTGGGGATGTCACATGTCTTCGAATTTTTGGTTCTAGGACATGCCTCCTCCATGTTTCCTCACGATGTTTACTTTACCGTTTTGAGAGCAGTCGTGATGAAATAATTTACACAAAGAAAAGCATCTGTCAGGGTGCGAACCTACGACCTACAAGTCGTAAATCGGCCGCTACCACTGGGCCACCACTGCCCTCGATTGACCCGTGCGACTGTTATTACTTAGCCACGAGCTCCTCTGTATGTAGGTATAGTCTTTAAATCAAGGCACATAATCGTACCCAACAACATACCCGCCGAAGTGACCTCAAAAACTAAAAGTATCAATCTGCAGTATATTTAGGACGCTCGTCGCCATTCTAATAAATAGGATTACTGTAGTCAAAGCCGCGGCACTTCTACTGTTTCACGATAATCGACTACTTACATAGGATAGACCTAGAGGCTTAGGGACGATTTCTGCAATTTTGAAGGTTTTAAGGCAATTACATTGTTTGTTTCAAAATAATGCTGTTTGATGATTACGGCTTTTGTGTTTGAAGTAGGAAATAATTATTTAATTAATGACGATGCTGATGTATCAAGTTCAACTGTGTTTCTGAGGAGTTTCTTGCGCCACTTCTTCTTACCAGCTAAAGCACTAGGAAGTGGTGAAGGGCGGGCGTTTTGTGGGACTGTTTTGTGGGAGGTAATTTTGAAGTTCAAAAAGTGCTGATTCTCTGTCTATATATTTAACCGACTTCAAAAAGGAGGAGGTTCTCAATTCGTCGGAACCTTTTTTTTTTATTTTTATTTTTATGTATGTTTTGAATGAATGATTTTTGAATTTGATTTTGACGATCCATGAAAATGTTTGTAATTTTTGTATTTATTAATGAGTGGAGTGTGAGTGGTCTCGGAGCTCGTGGCTAAGTAATAACAGCCGCACGGGTCGATCGATCAGGTTAAGCTACCCTTGCCGCAGATGGTTCGTGGATGGGTGACCATCTTTACATACCTCTCCGTGCCTCGGAAAGTATGTTAAGTCGTTGGTACCAGCTGTCATTCGTGGATCTTTGATTACGGGTTCTCAGAAGCCCGGAAGTCTGACAACCAGTCTTACCAAGGGGTATCGTATTACCCGCAGTTACTGGGTTGTGGGGGTCAGATAGGCAGTCGCTCTATGTAAAATACTGGTATTCAGCTGCATACGGTTAGACTGAAAGCCGACTCCAACTTAGTTGGGAAATGCTAGGCAGGTTGATTAATGACTGAATAGTTTTTGCTGGATAGATCTACCTACTTACTTGCAAAATAGTTTTAGGGAAGGATTCTACAACCCACGAGGACTACATAGTTTCAGTGTGCAGAATATTTGTGGTTCTCAATTCGACACGTATGTTTTTTTTTTTTAATGTATGACCACGCATAACTTTTTACAGAGTCGTCCGATTTGAAAAAAAATTGTTTTATTCGAGAGGGTATATATCAAAGTTGGTCCCATATAAAATTGATTAACTTTACTTGGGTAGTTTTTGAGTTAGCTTCAATAATACGTATTTTTCCCCACTTTTATATGGATGATGTTCTAGTTTATTTTGCAGTATTAGAATTTGTGTGGGGTAGGTACCACAACTAAAAAGTGAAAAATAAAAACTTTTATACAAAAAAATACAACCGACTTCCAAAAACAATACTACAAAGTGAAAAATAAATTTAATTTCGGAAGTCGGTGGCAAAAAACTAAAATACATTTAACCAGACACCGACTTCCGAAATTAAAGTTATTTTTCACTTTGTAGTGTTGTTTTTGGAAGTCGGTTGTATTTTTTTGTAAAAAAGTTTTTTTTTTTCAATTATTTATTTCGTTTTCAATGTTAATACCTACATTAATTGAGCTCCTCTTTACTAACATATTGTTATGATAATGATTTACTAACAAAATTATGGACATTTATTGGTCTGGGATAAATGTTTTTTTTTTTTCATAAAACTACGTACCTTAGCCTCTAAAGTCGGTAATCTTAGTTAAGTACCTAATGTAATAGACCGGTAGTAACTTCTACATTTGGTCAGTTAGACAAAAATCTTTGCCAAAAAAAAATTTTTTTTTTAGAAAAAACACTTTTCAGGTTCACAAAAACAATAAAAATGTCAGTGGTACGTAAGCGTATATTTAATTTTCCCACTGCTGGGACACAGGATTCCTCTCAATGAGAGGGAATGGGGGAATCCATCAAGCGGGCCCAGTGCGGGTTGGTAGATATGTCCTGACTTCGAATCTTTGGTTCTAGGGCATGCCAGTTTCCTCACAATATTTCCTTCACCATTATGAGAACAGTGGCGATGAAATAATACAAAATAAAGCGCCTGTCAGGGTTCGAACCCACAACCGAACTCGTAAGTCCCTTACCAATGGGCCATCACTGCTCTCATACAATCAGAATTTATAAACCAATTTAAGGGCTTTAGCACATCTCCGCCGCGAAACCGCGAAACAGCGAAACCGCATGATGTTTCGCTGATGTAAGATAAGATAAGATTTATTACTCACCACAATATTATAGAATAAAACACGTACACAATACACCATGAATATAACATTTCAATATTGTGGGAGACTGGTGCCTAAACTAGGCTCTAGGCCTGTATTTCAGGACACCAGTTCTCCGCCCTTTTACAAAATGATACCTTTAATTTTGTATGTACTTGTACACTGACAGAAATCTAAAAGGTAAAAGAGAAGAAAAATCAACATTATAAAAATATTGGTGGCTCGAGTGGAAAATTTTAAACTTTACATATAACTAAACTTTTATTAATTAGGTTATTTGTGTGTGGAAGAGTGTGTGTGTGTATGTGGAGTGGTGTTGGTCCGTGCGAGTGATGTTCCGCTGATGTATCGCTACTCGAGTAGCGGAACATCATACGAGTCAGTTGAATTGAACTACTGTGGTTTCGCTGATATAGTTTCGCGGCGGAGGTGTGCTAAGGGCCTAAGTAGATACAACATATTTGTTTAATTGTTCACAGATTAATAGAACAATACATACCTCAACCGGATATCCTGGACATCAACTGCGTGGACCCTCTCAACCGCTCTGCTTTGATAGCTGCCATTGAGAACGAGAACATAGAGCTCATCAAGCTACTGCTCCTCTCTGGGATCAAAGTCAAGGTCAGTTTAAGGTCAAAGATCATTTTAAAGCCAAGCGCACATTACAACTGCAACTGCCAGGCATTTTGTTAACCGACTTCAATAAAGGAGGAGGTTAATATGTTCGTGTGTATTTTTTTAACCGATGTATTTAAAAAAAATATATATATTTATATTCATTGATATTTTCGTCAATTGTGGACCGATTTTGAAAATTCTTTTTCATTAAAACATTAGGAGTGTGATTTAAATTAAGTTGAAACGGCCCTCTTGACCTTCCTTTACATCTTTTATGAACCCTCACATAAGGATAGCTATACTATAAATAAAGGAGGTAGAAGATGGAGGTCAAGAGGGCCGATATATTTATAAATCCTCAGTTTCAACTTAATATACAACGTATCGTTTTGCATCCTCGTCTTTCAGTATAGACCATCAAAACGAACAACTTTTTCCATGGCACCAACATCGTAATCGTGAAAAAATAATCAGCCGTCCCATACATTTACGTCGAGTAGGTATTGAAGTTTTCAATGGGACAGTTGAAATTTTTTTCGCGAATACGATGTTGGTCCCATGGAGAAAGTTATTCGTTTTGATGTTCTGTATCACACCCTGAAATTTGACGAGGATGCAAAACGACACGTTGTAGTTACTCACACTCCTATCTAGCTAGAAAGTGACTTCCCTTTTGAACAAAAGCTAGTTCCGCTTTTCTTCAAAGGTCATTCGAAGTTTGAGTGAT
This sequence comes from Cosmia pyralina, assembly GCA_946251885.1. Classification (NCBI taxonomy): domain Eukaryota; kingdom Metazoa; phylum Arthropoda; class Insecta; order Lepidoptera; family Noctuidae; genus Cosmia; species Cosmia pyralina. The sequence goes on along the minus strand of OX276342.1, from coordinate 12,428,817 downwards.
AGAATGGCTGCCTCATAATAAAGTTGACCAATGCAACAAACCTTTACCTACAGTACTATGCTTCCATAGTCTCATTGATACGGTTACTTCAATCTGCCTAGCCTTTTCCCAACTATGTTGGGGTCGGCTTCCAGTCTAACCGGATGTAGCTAAATACCAGTATTTTACATAATCTTAATTCCTGTCATCTATCAGGCAGGATGACACATCAATATTTTTCGTTTCTTTTCAATTTAAATGTATTTATTTTGAAAAATTCATTGAGTATCAATCATATCGCAATGAATGTGCGCAATATGGATGAAGTTATGGAATTATGGAGAAGTGTCTTGACGCTTGACGCTGCGTGACAGCCTAAGTGTGGGTGACCCATGGCCACCCGTTCGATGTCCACCGCGCACAGGATGGATAGAAAGCAGCACATAAAGTAATTTTTTGCTTCGTTGGTGTAACTGCTATATGGTATTATAGTAGGAGGATAAATATAAATAAACATAGAGCGACTGCCTCTCTGACCTCCACAACCCATTAAGTGTGTAATACGACACCAGTACCCCTCGCTAAGACTGGTTGTCAGACTTTCGGGCTTCTGACGACCCGTAACGACTGTCAAAGATCCACGAATGACAGCCGGGACCAATGGCTTAACGTGCTTTCCGAGGCACGGAGCAGTCTCGATATGTAAAGATGGTCACCCTTCCACGGGCCGACCCCGGCAAGCGTAGCTTAACCTGATGGATCGACCCGTGTGGTTATTATTACCTAGCCACGAGCTCCTTCTCCTTCAGTGAAATTCAAAAAGTGCTTGAGCTCCGCGAGGATTTTTCCGCTTGGTGGAGACTGATCCGAAGAGTGCACATAGAGTCAAAATAGTTTTGTTTATTGTAGAGACAGATTAGCTGTTTTGTTTGCGAGTGTGCGGGTTATTGTTTGATCAGAACAATAATAGTCTGTCTAAAGACAGTCTTTACACAAGTCTATGCAAAGACTAACGGTACGCGTACACCTAAACCGTTATCGGCCGATCTTTACTCTGGCGTCTTCGACCAAACTCGGCCGATCAAATCAAACGTATTAAATAAAAACTTTTTTACAAAAAAATACAACCGACTTCCAAAAACAACACTGCAAAGTGAAAAATAACTTTAATTTCGGAAGTCGGTGTCTAATTAAATGTATTTTCGTTTTTTGCCACCGACTTCCGAAATTAAAGTTATTTTTCACTTTGCAGTGTTGTTTTTGGAAGTCGGTTGTATTTTTTTGTAAAAAAGTTTTTATTTTTCACTTTTTAGTTGTAGTAGCTACCCCACACACATTCTAATATCACTATCTGCAAAACAAACTAGAACATCATCCATATAAAAGTGAGGAGAAAATACGTATTATTGAAGCTAACTCAAAAACTACCGAAGCAAAGTTAATCAATTTTATATGGGACCAACTGTGATGTATATACCCTTTCGAATAAAACAAATAAATCCAAATCGGTCTAGCCATCTTCGAGTAATCGGGGAACATACATAAAAAAAAAAATAAAAAAAAAGGTTCCGACGAACTGAGAACCTCCTCCTTTTTGAAGTTGGTTAATTGAAGGGAGCGCCTACACTACTACAACCGCCATCGTCCGATGACGCCCGAAAACGGCTGAGCAATCCGAACTTGTTGGGATTTCTCGCCAGTCTGCCTGTCTATAGCGCAAATTGAGTGTACTATAGTTTAATTTAATCATTCTGTCTTTATTCTGTTGTGTTTCTGCCAGTGTTACCTAAACAAATATGGATTTGTTTAGGGACGGTATTAAATTGCGGTACGTATTTACTAAAAAAACTTTTTTACAAAAAAATACAACCGACTTCCAAAAACAACACTACAAAGTGAAAAATAACTTTAATTTCGGAAGTCGGTGTTTAGTTAAATGTATTTTCGTTTTTTGCCACCGACTTCCGAAATTAAAGTTATTTTTCACTTTGTAGTGTTGTTTTTGGAAGTCGGTTGTATTTTTTTGTAAAAAAGTTTTTATTTTCACTTTTTAGTTTTGTACCTACCCCACACAAATTCTAATACCACTACCTGCAAAGCAAACTAGAACATCGTCCATATAAAAGTGGGGAAAAAATACGTATTATTGAAGCTAACTCAAAAACTAGCAAAGCAAAGTTAATCAATTTTATATGGGACCAACTGTGATGTATACCCTCTCGAATAAAACAAAAAAAATCCAAATCGGTCCAGCCATCTTCGAGTAATCGGGGAACATACATAAAAAAAAAATAAAAAAAAAAGGTTCCGACGAATTGATAACCTTTTTGAAGTCGGTTAAAAAGATACGTTTCTTCGAATTCCTCCATTTTAATAAAAACGCGTCTGCACTCTGTTAAGCCGCACAGTCAACTACAGATGACCGCCAACGACCAATGTCGGCACAATAGTGTCGGCCGACAAAATCGGTTTTGGTGTAACCGTATCGTAACAATGAAAGAATTTGCTAAATCAAAGTTTGGAAGAAAAGTGTTAAATACTTGTTTATTCATCGTTTATTTAGGTAGGTACTGCACAACTTATTACTAGTATTAACAGACGATCAAACTTGGTACGGGCCGGACAGCGGACATGGTTCGCTCCGAACAAAGTCTGATCGTCTAGGTCAGAGAGCAGTCTGGCGACAATTATTTTTACTAAGACAAAACCAACGATTTTTTAAATCGAAATTCTATGTTTTTGTTGCGTAACATTCCTTATTTTTATTAATTTTCATATTAATGATTATCACGAAAATGTCACCCACATCATCGAAGCCTTTTTCTCACAAAATACAAAACTTCACCACATAAATTCTTCACGATAGAAACAGTATTGTTTCGTAAAAAATCTATGAAAAAGAATACCTGTACTACCCACCCTTGGGAAATCATACTTCCAATAGTTTGCATGATGACATTGATCGTATATTTTCATAAAGAGGGTAGTTTCAGTAAGACGTACGAAATGGAAATAATGGCTAAGTTTCGAATGAAGGTCGTCTAATGGAGGCGGTGTCAAGGTAGTAAGTTTTTGAACTTGGATTAATCAGTTCCTAGAAATTATTAAGTTGTCGAGATGGTCCAGGGGTTAAAAGGTAACTTTATGTATACTTGATTTATCTAATAACCGATAAATATATATACTTAAATACAGGGTCAAACCAAATTAGCTAGAGAAACTCCGAAGACGTGATGGGTGTCAATACACGACAAATTAAAAGTAAAAAGATTTGATGTTTTCCTTTTGGGTCAATGACCGCTGGTAGTGTTGTTTCTTGCAGTGTGAGTTGTTAAAATCTGTTTTAACGTGTTGAGATATCGATACACATCACAACTACAAAAAAAAAAAAAACTGATATTATAGACTACAATAGCCCGCGCGGCGCGGCGGTTAATGACCCCAAAAAAAAACATCATCCAATTAATTAGTTTTTTGTTTTAACATGTTTAGATATCGATACCCATCACTTCTGCAGAGTTTCACTAGCTAATTTTAATTTGACCCTGTATAATACACACGGCTACAGATCAAGCCATAAATTTCCAATTTACACTGACCTCTCATTGTAAAGAAATCCTATACAATGCGAGATCAGCTTATACTGGATTTGTATAGCTTGATCTGTAGCCGTGCGTACAAGCTAACACTGAAGTATAAAATATAATGTACAAGTATATAACGTAAAAAAGGGGAAGAGCTCGCTGGGCATAAAAAAATTCGTCCGCATTGCTGAATGGCAATACTGATTATTAATTTGATTGATTCTTCTTCTAGAGGTTAAGATTAATAATATCCTAAATAGTTTTGCATATGAAATGAGCATTTTAATTGTTGTGAGATAGCAGAAAGCCATACAATACTAACTATTGTGGTAAGTAAGATTTTTAAATGGATCTGCTGATATCCAAGTGGCATCTAACTTTCGGAGAGATTTTCGCCCCCAGTTACGATTTAGTTCATCCAAATCCTGACTCCATCCATGGCAGAACATATAAAACTATGTACCTTTATAGGATCTTCATACCTAGGCTGCAGTTTTAGAACTCTTGTTTAGACGAAGGCTTTTTAACGTATCCACTTCCAAATAAAATAGTACTGATGGTCTTTCAATGGGGAAGGTCGGGCAAAGCTAATTGTAGATGGCGTGATCATAGCTAGGTCCCTAAGGCCTATAATAAATTTGACATTTCGTTCATTCATGAGTTTGGTTTTATTTCACTATTTCGTAATATTCAGTTATTTCACTATTTTTAATCAAGAATTTGACTTGGAAGGTGTGGGTATTTAAAATCTTATATAATATTTCCACGTAATCACTCACACACAATCATTTTAAAATTTAAATAAAAATAAACTGAGTTTGAAACATTTTGAGGAAATCAAAATGTTTCAAACTATCTTCTAATTTTAGGGTCTCTCGAGAAATGGTGGACTCCAATTTTGGAGTATTTATGAATCAATGGTAATTTTCGCAAAAATAAAACATCCTCGCGCCTTTTATTATTAGCTTGTATTCGGAACTCTCTACACGGAACAAGGTCTGAGCGCGGGAAAGGACCGGGCGTCATCGGGGCAGCGGAAAGAGCGCGGGAGGCGCGGTCAAGTCTCATCTTTCGTGGCGCGTATTATCTAAACCAGCACCCTAATTGCATAACACTTTATCAATCGGAGTTGGTTTAATTTTGACAGTTCAACATCATTCATTGCGTTATTTACGTTGTCGAGCAGACAAATTTTTCGAACATATGAAGCAATGGATTAGCAATTTGTTTCAAAATGAAACCAACTCCGATCGATAATGTGTTACGCAATTAGGGTGCAGTAGGCAACAGTTACGATAGACAGACGCGTATTTATCTACCGAGCGGCCGTAGGTACTTAATTAATTCAAGTTCACTGCCAAAATAAACTACTGCAGCTTTATTATTCTGTGCCCAAAGTAAGTAGAGTGACGATGAAATAATGGGTCAAAGCTTTTTACGATTATGGGTTATAATAAATAAAATCCATTGATGGCTTAAAACGTATACATTATTTTAGTGATATTTTATAGGGTGGTAGTGAGTACTAGTGAAAACAATAAGTTTTATTATGAATATAAAATTGTGACGATGGTTGTTATTTCTCTATGGGTCCTGCCGTCGCGTCTTTCAGGCCTTCAGAAATATTTTAAAATACCTACATAATTATTATGCCCAAAATTATCCCCATCTACGGCACTTTTGATCATAATTTCAACTAAATAAAAAAGTTCAGATACAGCGCTGCAAACAATACAGTGAAGCATGCGCAAAACTACACCTCGCTCAGTGCATACATGCTCAAACGCACACATTTACACCAAACTACAATTAAAACTACGCCTCATTACGTGCACACATGTTTACCAAACCCGAAACGCGCGGCCTCACGTTACTGTTGACAGCGCTATATCTTGGTTTTTTATTTAGTCTGAGAATTGCAATTAATTAATTAATCATAAAAATAATTTACAAAGCAATTTTATTTGCATACCTATTTCTTTAAAAATGATTAAAAATATAATATCTGGTTGGAACCACCACATTTTTTTTTTTTTTACGATCATCGTGCCCCAAGGAACAGGCCTCTCCATAAACAGAGAAATATAGAGTACCTATTATATCACAGTCCTTGCATTTAACAAAACTACTACGAAAATATCATCAATGTTTGCAAATAGTTGTCAACGTCTGAATGCTATTCTATACTTCTTACAAAATACTTAATTATTCTTAAGTACCTATATTAAAAAGAGCTCAAAATATACTTTATTTATGAATTACAAGAGAAGTTGTACCCAGTTGGCGACATAACTGGAATAACTACTCGTACGTTACGTGCTCGACTCGACCGTAAACGAATATAATTTTATTTCTTACATAAGTCTTGTAACAGTATCATACTGCTACAAAATTACAAGGCGGTAAAATAAGCTTAAAACATTTGGTTGTAATTTTAGAAAAAATAAAAAATATAGTTTACTTTGGCCACTTTTAAAATTCTGGTAAAAAAACACTTCCTCTCTCTTTAAACGTCATTATTACATGTATAGTTCCTTGCTCTTGTTTCATGTTTATTATTGTATAAGTATATATATATATATATATATATATATAAATTTATTAATGTATGTATATGTATATGGTACACCACGGACTACCTACAGAATTGTCTCTCCTTGTCCCCATACTCCATCCAAAGGTTGTCTGTAAAAGATCGCTTTTAGCGATAAGACCGCCCATTGTGTCACTCTATGTAAAATTTCAACATTGTAACCTGTAATTTAAATGGTGTGCATAATAAAGAGTATTCTATTCTATTCTATTCTAAAGTTTTGGTAAATTAAAAATGATAAAATGCATGTTTATTAACAAGTTCGACAGTAAAAACTAAGCAGTAAACTAAATAAAAGTCCTATCAAACTATTAAGCAGTAAAATGACTGAACGGACACTTAGCTACGTGTGGGCAGTTAACAAATAGTAATTAGGCGGTAACAAATCTAACGTGGAAGTAGCCGCGGTTAGTCATAATTCTAACCTAACCTAACCTATTTGGTCGGAATGCCCTGGCTTAGTTACTGCGACCAATTCGGCTCGTGCGTGATTGGTCACAGTAATCAACCTAACCTATGAATGAAGTAACTGACCAATTTTCTTTTTATTACCTATACTGTTTGTAATTTTTTTACTTCCTCACTAATTTACCAAGTTAAAATTAGCGGGTAGTAATTTTATTACTACCCGGAAATTTTTTCAACTGATCATAATAACCGCCCTAATGTTTAAATGTTGTAACCATTGTTACCCTTTTATATCGATTACTGCTTCTTATTTTCTTGTCATTAGCTATCGACTGTAGTATAAAGTACTCGTATGTCATGTTAAAAAAAATGAAAAAAAAAATGTTCCGTAGATGAAAAGAATTTATTCCAAATAGAAGCTTAACATTGTAATCCCAAAAATTTTTTTTTATGTGATTAAATTAAAAATTAACAATTTTCGGACTTTTTCCTTTACTTGTGCTGTGAGAACTTACTTCTTGCCAAATTTCATGATTCTTGGTCAACGGGTAGTACCAGGTTTTGATTTGCTCGCGAATATCAAAATGTGTCGCATAAATGGCCGTATTTTTTTGTTGCGTTGACTTAGAAGATATATTTTTTTAGAACTCCAAGGAACCATAGACTTACGTATTTGATACTAATTTCAATTTGATAGCTTCACGCGTTCCTGAGAAAAAGGGTCTTGACAGACTGACAGATTAACAGACGGACAACGAAGTGGGTTAAGGGTTCCGTTTTTTCCTTTTGAGTTATGGAACCCTAAAAATAAGTCAGCCAGTAAATATATGTCATTATAATGATAAGTTTATTTCAATAGTTGTTTACAATGATTATACAATTGTGTCTTAATATTTTCTTGTTACAAATTAATTAGATATCTAATTAATTGATAGCCGATCGGCTATCAGCGCCAAACCCCTCAAATAATAAACACTAAAAAATAGCCATCAATTAAAGATGTTAGCATTTTGTAGATTTAAAATAAGAAAAGGTTATGATGAATAACATAAAAATTTGATACAACATATTATACTATCTATAAATTTAAACTTAAAATTAAAATTTAGCAGGGTAAATCAATCTGCCTAGCCTTTTCCCAACTATGTTGGGGTCGGCTTCCAGTCTAACCGGATGCAGCTGAATACCATTATTTTACATGGAGCGACTGCCTATCTGACCTCCACAACCCAGTAACTGGGTAATAAGATACCCCTTGGTAAGACTGGTTGTCAGACTTTCGGGCTTCTGACGACCCGTAACGACTGTCAAAGATCCACGAATGACAGCCGGGACCAACGGCTTAACGTGCTTTCCGAGGCACGGAGGAGTCTCGGTATGTAAAGATGGTCACCCATCCACTGACCAACCCCGGCAAGCGTAGCTTAACCTGATGGATCGATCCGTGCGGCTGTTATTACTTAGCCACGAGCTCCTCGAGCCAGGGTAATACCTACATAATTAATTATACAACGTGTCGTATTGCATCCTCGTCAAATGGGACCAACATCGTGATCGCGAAAAATTTTTCAACTATCCCATAGAAAACTTTAATACCTATTCGACGCAAACGTATGGGACGGCTGATTATTTTTTCGCGATTACGATGTTGGTGCCATGGAAAAATGGTTCGGTTTGACATCCTTAAATTTAACGAGGATGCAAAACGACACGTTCTATTACAATTGTTCACTCATGAAACCATTTTCATTGAATAAATACTGCTGAATATGGCCTTATCTGGGTGCGTGTGCGTGTGAGGTTTGTGTCTGTAACCCCACCACATCTGCTGAACAACACCAAAATTGCGTGGCAACAGCTTTAAAAAATATAATATCTAGATCTACCTAAACTTTAAACCGTTATTATAATCACATAGCAACTTCTTCCGAAATAGATATATCCTTCGCTCATAATTTAAAACGTAAAACATATAACTCGAAAGTAATATCAATCTGGCAGATTTCAGGAGACAGTTTTACGATCTAAAAAACAGAGGTTATTGCTATTCCTAAATCATTCAGGTCATCCCGAAACAGACGGAGAAATATAGGTAAACATCGCAAAGTTTGAAAGATTTGGATATATGGAGAAAGATTCAGATTTATTGGATTTTAGTATTTGGTCTAATGGATTTTTGGATATTACCTATGTTGATGGATTTACAAGGTGATAATATTACGGTGATAAATAAATAAATACTCATATTATTATGAATAACTTTTGGTATGAGAATAACAATGAATCCATGAATCCAGAAATTTATTTTTATTCATTGACTTGCAGTGAAGGAAACCATAGTGTCGAAAGCGGGAATATTTTAACTTAAGGCGAAGGCACCAGGGTAGCCCACGAAATTGAATTTTCTTACGTTTTTTGCAATTTTCAAGTCAGTATCAGGTTGAATGTTAATTAAAATATGATTCGCGACGGAAATATATGTATTTACATAATATTAACCACAAGATTTCTCTATGTTAGATTTGTTGTATTTGATCTGATTTCGGAAATCATGACATTTTAGAACAAATCTACCTTAGAGAGATGTACTTGATGATACCTCATCATCACCTTCCTGCCCTTATCCCATATTATTACTTGGGGTCGGCGCAACACGTTATCTTCTTCCATTCTCCCCTGTCAACCGTCACGCTATCATTCACTCCCTTCTCTTTCATATCATTCCTCACACAATCCATCCATCTTTTCTTTGGCCTTCCTCTGCCTCTCCATCCATCAACATGTATATTCATCACTCTTTTAGTCACATGCGTTTCGTCTCTCCCCATTACATGCCCATACCAAGACAAATTATTTACTTTCAACTTTTCTGTCACTGGCGCCACTTTCAAACTTCCTCTTATATACTTGACGGCGCGCCTATTATGGATTAGTTTTAATTATAAAGTAGGCAATTATTACTTTACGATTTATTGTTAATCATAACTCGATTTTTCAATGTTGATTTTGTTTTAGTCGATTAGTTTATCGATAACATAAAAATTATGAGCGGGTAACCCCGAATAGAGTAGTAAGTGTCACTACGAGTAATGGCGGCGGTCATTCGATTGACGGCTGCCGAACGAAGTGCACACGTGCTAACCTATTGGCTCGCAATCTAGTTTCATCTTGTTAATTGTTTGTGATTTTGCATAAAATTGTGAGGAAATCAAGTAATAAGACATTGGACAGTACAAGTGTGCTTTTATTTTCAAATTCCGATCGTTACAACGCCCAGAATGGATAGCGAAAGCCAAGACCGCTACGAGGCCCCTTTTGACGCTCCGGCATCAGAAGTGGGATCACCTGCGACGAATCAGGAACAGAATACAGGTCAGTGCGTAAATATTTCACAAGATAATGAGTGTGAACGTTGGAAACGTCTTTTTGAAATGCAGCAACAAAGTATGATGGAATTGATTCGTACTATACGAGAACCACGTGCATCCAGCATGATAATAACGTTACCTGAGTTTAATCCTGATACTCCAGAGCACGATGCTCGCGCTTGGTGTGAAACGGTGGACATATGTTTACAAGAAAAACCTATTTCCGGCAGTGATCTGATAATTACAATGAGCAAGGCTCTCAAGGGATCGGCATCATCATGGCTTGCCCAATCTAGTTATTCTGGAATTACGTGGCCGCAATTGAAAGACCTGTTTTTAGCTCGATATGATACTGTTGAAACTCCAGCTGCGAATTTATGGCGATTACTCAATAGTAGTCCAAAGGAAGGCGAGTGTTTATCTGCGTATGCTGGGCGATTTATGAGCACTATATTAGCGCGGTGGAAGTCTTTGTCGGTGGAACAGATTGCGATCGCGCTTACTCTAGCACATGCTTCAAAAATTGAGCCACGATTGCAAAGAATCACATTTACTACTGAGATTGGAACTCGTAATAAACTACAACAAGAACTCATGGCTTTTAGCTTTAGAAAAAGAGGACCACCGAATAGTGAGAAGACTACTCCGACTGTGGAAGCGAAGAAGCCAAGAATGGATATTACGCGGCGATGCTATAATTGTGGCAAGCCTGGTCACGTATCTAGTGAATGTCGAGGCAATAGTAGTCGTGACCACAATACTAATACACGTCCTGAGATTTCAGATACTACCTCCACTCAACAGTCCAAGGAAACTAGCGCGCAGAAGAAGACGATTACTCCAACCTGCTTCAAGTGTGGTGAACGAGGCCACATTGCGCCGCGCTGCCCCAGTGTGGATGTCAAGTCCAGCGATACACGGACCGAACGACGAGTGGATATCTGTTCCATCCAGCCAGCTACGGATCAGCTCTTAGATGAAACTGGTGAGAAGTTTTCATTTTGTTTTGACTCAGGTGCCGAATGCTCTTTAATTAAACAAGTTCTGTCAGATAGATTTCCAGGTAAACGACAATATAATACAGTAACATTAGTGGGTATAACTGACGCGCGCCTTAATTGCCACATCCAAATTCTTTCTACAGTTTCAATTCAGGGTTATTCAGTGCAGTTACTGTTTCATGTGGTGCCGGATTCATGTATTTCTAACGATGTAATGATTGGACGGGATCTGCTCACATTAGGGTATTCAATAGAGATTTTTGAAAATAATCTTGTTCTTAAAAAAAATAGGGTAGTTTCTATTTGTGACATAGGTACAAAGGTAAACAACTTCGAAAGTATAGAGTGCGACGTGCCTTATCGTGAGAAAGAGCAATTAATAACTTTACTGAAGAATCATTCTAGTAATTTCGTAGAGGGTACACCCACTGGTAGGGTTAGTACAGGTCAGCTGGTCATTAAACTAATTGACCCTAATCTCACGGTTCAACGTAGACCCTATAGGTTAAGTCCAGACGAAAGACAAGAAGTACGCCATCAAATCAAAGAACTTTTGTCCGCTGGCATTATACGTGAAAGTTCTTCCCCCTTCGCGAGTCCAATCATCTTGGTTAAGAAGAAGGACGGGAGCGATAGGCTCTGCGTAGATTATAGGGAATTAAACAGCAATACGGTGCCTGATAGATATCCTTTGCCACTTATTTCGGATCAAATACAGCGTTTAGTGGGGGCTAACTATTTTACTTCGTTAGATATGGCTAGCGGCTACCATCAAATACCAGTCGAAGAAAATTCCATAGAACGTACCGCGTTTGTTACGCCGGATGGCCAGTTTGAGTATTTGTCAATGCCATTTGGTCTTCGTAATGCACCGTCAGTGTATCAACGTGCCATTAATAAGGCCCTTGGGGCATTAACTGAGTCGTTCGCTGTAGTTTACATTGATGACGTAATTATTCCATCACGAACAGTAGGCGAGGGCATCGAACGATTACAACTAGTTCTTAAAGCATTAACTGATTCGGGATTTTCGTTAAATATAAAAAAATGTAGTTTTCTTAAGACGAGGGTAGAATTTTTGGGTTTTGAGGTGTCAGCCGGTGAAATAAGACCAAATCCTCGTAAAATTCGAGCCCTTACTGAACTCCCACCACCTCAAAACGTTACTCAGCTTCGCCAATTCATTGGTTTGGCTTCCTACTTTAGGCAATTCGTACCGGGGTTTTCTCAAAAGGCTGCTCCACTTTACGGGCTTACGTCGGGAAAAGGAAAAATTAATTGGACTCCCCAACTTGAGAAGGTTCGAAAGGATATAATAGACATTTTGATTGATAAACCTGTATTGATGATCTTTGATCCTAACCTTCCAACAGAGCTACATACAGATGCCAGCGCTGAGGGTTATGGTGCAATACTAATGCAGCGAGTCGATTGCAAACTGCATGTAGTTGAATATTACAGTCGCCGAACCTCAAGCGCTGAATCAAAATACCACTCATATGAGCTGGAGACGCTTGCAGTGGTGAACGCTGTCAAGCATTTTCGTCACTATTTGCAGGGTAGAAGGTTTACTGTCGTAACTGATTGCAATGCTGTCAAGGCGTCGAAGTCAAAAGTAGACCTTACACCTCGGGTTCACAGGTGGTGGTGTTTCCTGCAAGCTTTTGACTTTGATATCGAGTATAGACTGGGGAAACACATGAGCCACGTAGACTTCTTTTCCCGTAACCCGTTGCCAACCACAGTGGGTTCGGTCATTAGAACTGAACCAAAACGTATTCATTTGACCACGATTTCAGACCATTGGTTAAAGGCTGAGCAAGAAAAAGATAATGAAATTAATTCTATTATGACCAAACTTCAGGCAAATGATCTTAATAGTGGTATCGCTAAAACTTACGAAATTAGGCGCGGTCTTCTTTATCGGAAAATTGACAGAAATAATAAGAGCTATTGGTTGCCAATAGTGCCTAGGGAATTTCAGTGGGCTATAATTAACCATGTGCACGAAAGTATCATGCACCTAGGGTGGGACAAAACACTAGAAAAGGCCTACTGCCACTATTGGTTCCCAAATATGAACAAATACGTACGGAAATTTGTAGAAAATTGCATAACTTGCAGAATGTCAAAGTCTAACTCAGGGAAAGTTCAAGCTGAACTACACCCAATCCCTAAAACTCCAATCCCATGGCATACTATTCACATGGATGCAACAGGTAAACTTAGCGGTAAAAAAGACGCAAAAGAGTATGTTTTTGTATCAATAGACGCTTTTACTAAGTACGTAATATTACATCATACACGCAACATAGACGCAAATAGTGCCATTAGGGCATTAAAATACAATGTATCTTTGTTTGGTGCCCCCACACGCGTTATAGCTGATCAGGGTCGATGCTTTGCTGGGAAAGAGTTTAGGGATTTTTGCAATGCCCACAACATTAACCTACATCTTGTAGCTACCGGATCAAGCCGCGCAAATGGACAGGTAGAGCGGGTCATGTCCACATTAAAGAATTTGCTAACTGCTGTTGAGGTAGATAATAGTAAGTCATGGCAAGATGCACTGCCTGACATTCAGCTAGCCCTCAACTGTACTATGTGTAGGGTTACAAAGGCAAGTCCTTTGGAATTGTTAATAGGAAGGGTTGCTAGGCCCCTAAACTTAATGTCATTAGAAACAGATAACTAAAAATAAATAATAAATTTAAAAAAAATTAATAATAAAAAATAAATAATAATAAATAATAAATAATAATAATAATAATAATAATAATAATAATTAATAATAAATTAATAATTTTAAAATTAATTTTTGATAAATTTGATTCATATTAGAGAGCAAGCGACACGAGCAATAGAAGCTAACGCTTCTTCGGAGAAAGTTAGGTTTGATAAAAGTAAAGCTATGTTAAAAAAATTTCAAGTAGGTGATTATGTGCTCCTTAAAAATCACGAGCGTAATCAAACCAAGCTTGACCCAAAATTTAAAGGCCCTTATAAAGTAGTTGAGCTGTTGGATGGTGACAGATATTTACTGCGGGCCCTTAACTCTAATAGGACGTATAAATACGCGCACGATCGTGTGCGTGCTATGCCCGAATGTTATGTTCCATTAGAGTTGAGTGGCGGATTAGAAGTCCCAACCAACCAAATTGAGACAGAATGTGCCGATGACGGCCATGGTAAGTAATTATGTTTCCTTTCAATTGTACTTTTTGATCTTTGTGACAACGACTAGCCTGTGTGGCAAAGACAAGCCTGTCCTATGTGGCAACGATTAGCCTGTGTGGCAAAGACTGGCCTGTGTGGCAATAACTAGCCTGTGTGGCAATGACTAGCCTGTGTGGCAACGACTAGCCTGTGTGGCAATGACTAGCCTGTGTGGCAATGACTAGCCTGTGTGGCAATGACTAGCCTGTGTGGCAATGACTAGCCTGTGTGGTGTTGACTGACGTTTGTGACATATTTTGTAGGACCCTATGCTATGTGTGTCTTTTACGAAACATTTCGTAGTATGTGCACTTAAAATTTGTAATCATTGTAAGTTGTTGTATAACAACTACATTGGGGGGTCAGGGAGACCGAACGGAGTATACTGTAATGGACTATGTCTTTGGCTTACAGATGAGACCCACACACACGAGGACGTGTGATAATGCAGGACGGCCGTGACGGCGCGCCTATTATGGATTAGTTTTAATTATAAAGTAGGCAATTATTACTTTACGATTTATTGTTAATCATAACTCGATTTTTCAATGTTGATTTTGTTTTAGTCGATTAGTTTATCGATAACATAAAAATTATGAGCGGGTAACCCCGAATAGAGTAGTAAGTGTCACTACGAGTAATGGCGGCGGTCATTCGATTGACGGCTGCCGAACGAAGTGCACACGTGCTAACCTATTGGCTCGCAATCTAGTTTCATCTTGTTAATTGTTTGTGATTTTGCATAAAATTGTGAGGAAATCAAGTAATAAGACATTGGACAGTACAAGTGTGCTTTTATTTTCAAATTCCGATCGTTACAACGCCCAGAATGGATAGCGAAAGCCAAGACCGCTACGAGGCCCCTTTTGACGCTCCGGCATACTCATTTCTCACTTTATCCATTCTCGTCACTCCACACATCCATATTAACATTCTCATCTCCGCTGCATGCAATTTTTTTTCATCCGTCTTCTTTACTGCCCAGCATTCTGATCCATAAAGTACGACACACGATCACGGATCACGGACTTGTAAATTTTCCCCTTCAACTTGAGGGGCATCCATGGGTCGCAAGTTGTTCCTGTAACCTGTCGCCATTTCATCCATCCTGAGTTGATCCGGTGTGTTATGTCACGGTCTACTTCGGCATCCCCTTGGACAAGCGACCCGAGGTACCGAAAGTCAGAGCAGATCGGTAAGGGCGTTTCGGCAAGAGATATGGGCACAGGACCGGAGAGACCATCAAAATCACAAAACAAATACTCTGTTTTGGTCCGACTTACTCTCAGGCCAACGGTCTCCAGTCTTTTCCACCACACCTCCAATCTGCTCTGGACCTCTAAGCCACTCTCGGCAACCAGCACAATGTCATCGGCGAACAGCATACACCAGGGAGCCTCTTCCTGGATATCCGAAGAAAGAGCATCCATTATCAGCACGAAGAGGTAAGGGCTGAGTGCAGACCCCTGATGCAAGCCGACAGCCACATCGAAGCTGCCAGTAGTGCCCACTGTAGACCGGACTTGGGTACTGTACATCGCGCGAATCAACTGCACATACTTCCCTGGTACACATTTTTCCTTAAGTGCCCACCACAAAACTTGATGATACTTATGATTATAATTATGTAAATATATATTTCTTATATATCTCGATCAAAATATGATTCGCGACATCTGACACTGTCCTGCAAATTGCAAATAACGCAAGAAAATTTTAATTTCGCGGGCTACCATTGTGGATCCACCTTAACGAAATCTGATAGCCAATATCAAAGGAGTAAAAGCGTAAAGATTCTTCTTACCTACTGATTATTCCTTCTTCTCCATCATAAGAGGCCTTCGCCTTGCAGTCGGACAATAATTATTATGATTTGTTAAGGGGATACATAGATAAATATTGTGTTTTAAAAATTTCTATAAAATTAAATATATATGGTAAAACATTTGGATGTATACAGTATGGAACCAAACCTGAAATCGCGAAAAAAAATCAGCTGCTCCCTACATTTTGCAGAGTTATGCGAACATAAATGTATGGGGAGCTGATTTTTTTTTCGCGATTTCAGGTTTGGTCCCATAGTAAAAGTTGTTTGTTATCATGAGTATAACCATGTGTTTCAGTATCGGTCACTAATTACCAGTCACCCTATATATATGTAGGTAGGCAAGGTTTCTACCAAGCTAGATCTCTAATACATTATTAGAACTTGCATCGCTATTCCAAGGCCCAACCATGTTGAATTCTTTGTTGACATCAAATGGTCGGTAATTGGATTTCTAAGAAGGTTCAACGTATTCCTTTCCGATTCTATTTGCATTTTGGAATTACACGTGAACAGATATTATAGATAGATATCTACTTTTAATGAAGCTAAAAGGCCAAGAGAAACTTTATAATTTTAATTTTTAGAGTTTTATGTTTTGTGTCGTGTTACATACAATTTTTATTTAATTTTTATTAACTTTATTAATAGGTCCGCGCTAGACGGCTCGCCTGTTGGAAATCGATGGTTGAGAATTGAACGATCTTTCTCAAAAGATAGAATTTAATATAATACTCATATACTCTTATCTTATCATAGAATACTCTTGTACCTACTTAATTGACCGAGCGAGCGAAGCATCTTTTGCTTCAAGTCTGGCAAAATTTGCTTTCGTCTGTCAGTGTGTTGCTACTCCTCTACAGGTCGTATTTTACAACCGATCTGAACGTAACTTGGTATACAAATTTAACAACTTAATATTTTTTTTTTGTCGTCGGGGATATTTGATTGGAGGGGTGCTTCCTCCAAAAAGTGGCATACTTAGTTGAGGAAAAACGCTAAATGATTCCCGTCAGAATATCAACCGAGTAAGAATATTCGCAGGCGTAGAATAGGATCCCCCCAGGTTAGGTGAAGCGACAATCTCCGCAAGGTGGCTGGTAGCAGCACCATGAGACTTGACGAAGATCAAGCTAAATGGCGTGCTATTGAAAAGGCCTACGTCCAGCTAAGGAGTACTACAGGCTGATGACAATGATGGGATATCAACTAAGTGACACAGAACACAGACACAGGACACAGATACAGAACACAAACAGAACACACAGACACAGGACACTGTCTAGTGTATCTGGAAGTCTTAAGGCCTGTTTCACCACCTACGATTAAGTTCTTTGTCAGATAATTTCATACAAAATCAGTTCCATTTTTGAATTTATTCGGTAAGTAGTGGCTACTCGGACACCTTGAAATAGGTCCCTATAGTAAATTGGATTTAAATTTAGAACATCTGTAATTTTCGTTAAATCTTTTGTTCTTAGGACGCTCTTCTCCACGCCATCAAAGAAGAGTACGTGGAAGCTGTAGAACTACTCCTGCAATGGGAAGAAGACAACCATGTGCCAGGAGAACCTTACGTAAGTAATCTGAGTTATTTTGTTTAATATGTTGATACAGAGCCCTCCAAATGTTACGGCCCGGCCACGACATTGCGCGGCGGCGGCGGCAGCGGCAGCGGTTTTCCTAATTCATTGCGTGTGATCCCAACTAGCCACAGTGCGTTGCGCGTCTCGACCGCGCAATAAGCAGATATAACGCTTGCCGCGCCGCTATTCGCGCAATGTCGTGGCCGGGCCGTTAGTTGGCATTGTTCCACTTCAGCTGTACTGTCAGCAACAGAAGTCGCTTAACACTGCTACTTCTTTACATCATCTAAATTAACACAAAATGATATGATAACCTGCTTTTTAGCATTTAATTTATTAGATAAGAGTTAAGTTATTTTAAGAGTTATTCGAGTTAATTTTCTTTAAAATTTACATCTGTTCCGATTGTAATGAAGTATTTTTCTCAATAATTACGATTTAGAAAACTCAACTATTAATCGACTTTTGTTGTCTAACCGGATGCAGCTGAATACCAGTATTTTACATGGACCGACTGCCTATCTGACGTCCACAACCCATTAACTGGGTAATACGATACCCCTTGGTAAGACTGGTTGTCAGACTTTCATGCTTCTGACGACCCGTAACGACTGTCAAAGATCCTCGAATGACAGCCGGGACCAACGGCTTAACGTGCTTTCCGAGGCACGGAGGAGTCTCGGTATGTAAAGATGGTCACCCATCCACGGACAACCCCGGCAATCGTAGCTTAACCTAGTGGATCGACCCGTGCGGCTGTTATTACTTAGCCACGAGCTCCTGTACCTAATCCCACATTATTAATTAAAATTCTGAACTGTACACTATAACGTTCTTATTTGAATTCAAATACGTGGAAACCTACCTATGATAATGGATTATGATAATACAGTAATAGGCTGTCCTATTACTGACCCTCGGCAGGGCAAAGGCCTCTTCTCATACAGAGAAGGCACGAGCATTGATCACCACGCTGCTCAAGACGGGTTGGCGATTTCTGACTTATATTAACTACAAGTCCTGGTTTCCTCACGATGTTTTCCTTCATCGATGTCAGTAACGTACAAGATAAACTCACAAAGTACCTACCTAAGAATTGAAAAATACTGACCAAGTTCGTGTCGGACCACGCACAATGAAGGGTTCCGTAGTTGAAAAGAATTTATCCCAAAAATAAACTTAACACTGTAATACCAAAAAGAGAATTTTACAAATTACCAATTTTCAGATTTTTTCCTTTACTTGTGCTGTGAGACATTGCTTCTTGCTAAATTTCATGCTTCTAGGTCAACGGGAAGTACCCTGTAGGTTTTGATTTATTTGCGAGTATCAAAATATATCGCATAAATGGCCGTATTTTTTATTGCGTTGAGGTACAAGCTTGATTTTTTTAGAACTCCAAGGGACTTACGTATTTGATATTAATTTTAACTTAACACCTCCACGCGTTCCTGAGAAAAAGGGTCTTGACAGACTGACAGACAAACAGACAGACGGACAACAAAGTGATCCTATAAGGGTTCTGTTTTTTCCTATTGAGGTACGGAACCCTAAAAGTCACATTGGTACTTGCCCGGATTTGAACCCACATGATAAGGCATTACTTACCTGTTTTTTTTTATAACCATGCCATGTCCAAGGTACACGAATTACAGCCGGGACCGACAGCTTTACGTGCTTTCACACACGGAGCTCAAGTATAATACTATAGTATAGTTAAAATCTCGCTGCAGACTTGGTCATAAATCATAATCGGAGTAGGGATGTGCGCTAGTTGCGCGCGCTCAAGGCCATTATCGATAACAGAATCATTAAGGTTATCACGTAAACATACTGCATTCATTAAGTATGCAGGGTACTAATGAGTACTAATGTGTTTTTACGAGACTTCCTTAAAAGTTTAAAGTTAGTCGATGAAGCCATTTCCAATGTCTCCATTGAAAATTGGCAAAAATGTGTGGAACATGCAGAATTGCTGCAAGATGAAGACTTAAGAAAAGCACATTTACGCGAAGAGTTCATCATTCATGTGGATGATGATGACGATGACTCAGACGAAGAATTTTAATTTGCTATTTTTAGTTTTATATATACGTTCTTTTGTTGACATATTTAATATGCTTTGTAGTAAATTTGGTAATAAAATAAAAAAAATGTGTTTATTTCTATCACCCATTTATAAATATATAAAACTGTCGATATCACTCATCGACTGCAGTAATGTTCAGGACTACGTGTAGGCGTGGCCTGCCCATAAGGCCCGTGAGTGGGAACGAGAGCGAAACACTCGAATGATTTATGACCGAGTCTGCAGCGAGATTTTAACTATACTATACCAATTTTTTTTTTTAAATTTTGATTGAATCAATATTTTCTTTCACCAGAGCTGGGAGTCCGTAGACCCATCATCAGCGACCTTCACGCCAGACATCACGCCCCTAATCCTGGCTGCTCACAGGAACCACTACGAGATCCTCAAGATCCTGCTGGATAGAGGGGCCACGTTACCTGTGCCTCACGACGTCAAGTAGGTAGAGATCGTTATGATTTACTAAGCATTTAAAGGCATTTATTTAATCGTAGGTACCTCAAATAATTTCCATTTGGATGTCCTAAAAATGTGAATGTAGACTCTAATTTAATAAAATCTGCCTCTTTTTGTAAGCCTCAAATAAGTTTACTTACTTAGTTATTGCGGCCAACTTTGAGAAAAGAGAGGTACATATTAAAAAAACCGACCAAGTGCGTGTCGGACCACGCACATTGAAGGGTTCCGCAGCTAAAGAATTTATCCCAAAAACAAACTTAATATTGTAGTTGAAAAACATGTTCTCCCATACATTGGTACACGTCACGGTCGATTCTTTAACTAAATAAAAACTTTTTTGGATGTTATAATGATTAAATTACAAATTAACAAATTTTCGACTGTTTCCTTTACTTGTGCTGTAAGACCTTCTTTCTTGCCAAATTTCATGATTCTATGTCAACGGGAAGTACCTACCCCGTAGGTTTGGTTTACTTGCGAGTAAGTGTCAAAATATGTCGCATGAATGACCTTATTTTTTATTGCGTTGACTTATAAGCTTGATTTTTTTAGAGCTCCAAGGGACCATAGACCTAAGCTACGTGTTTGATATTAATTTCAACTTGATACTTCCACGCGTTCCTGAAAAAAGGGGGACAGACTGACAGACAGACAGACAGGCGGACAACGAAGTGATCCAATAAGCATTCCGTTTTTTTTCTTTTTGAGGTACGGACATCAATAGGTCAATAAGTTTTTAGAGGAGCGATTAAATAAGTGTTTCTAGTATTTAAATAACAGCAATATTAATGACGCCTGTATTGCCAAAGGACTAAGCAGATGTGTACCTACATATAGTGAATGTTTAAGTCCCATGACTTAAACAATAACAAACAACAACAACTAACGACATAATAACTTGTTTGTAATAAGGGGCGAGTCTATTGCCATCAATATTGTATGGCAATAAAAAAATAACACGCGCCCTGGTATCTGTGGTCTATACAGAGTGGTGATTAGGTCACCACATTAATTGAAACCACGTATTCAGATCTTGTGGCAATCCACAAGATCCTCTAATTGTTTGCATAATCATCCTATAATGTTCCCGTTGCTGGGACACACGCCCAAGTGAGGTGTGGGCCATAATCCACCACGCGAGCCCAGAGCGGCTTAGTTGAAGTAACTCTTTAAATTTTTGGATCCAAGTCTCGAAAAAAACTGCTAGATTAGGCTGACTCCATTCTTAACACACAATTGTCGAAAAAAAAACTCGAATTATCTGACTTATTAATTTTTTTCCACTCAGATGCGGTTGCGACGAGTGCGTCAAATCTTCTCAAGAGGATTCCCTCCGTCACTCACAGGCCCGCATCAACTCGTACCGAGCCCTCTCGTCCCCATCACTCATCGCTTTATCTTCTGCTGACCCCCTACTGACTGCCTTCCAGCTGTCCTGGGAATTGGGCAGGCTGAGCAGGATGGAGACGGAGTTCAGGGTTGAGTATAAGGTAAATTTTGTTAAGTTATTGTTCTATTGCATTGCTATAGATAGAGTGTGTAAAAGATGAGATATAAGTAATAACTCTAAAAGAAGGAGAACCTAAAGCTTATTTCTATCCCTCACTTTTCGTTCATTTTTGCCGTATTGTTTGGCATTTTTCACTGGAAGTGAAACGTCTAAAAAATGGTTTCATTAGTTAACCGATCCAACGATGTTGGATTTCGACACTCGGCATCTTTTACTCGTGCACTGAATGATCGAAAAATTACATTAAAGGAGAAGATGAACGTTCATTTCTATACAATTTTACTACTGTCTTACGGGTCAGACCCGCGGGGGTGGTGTATTGATAGCCGTCCGCAAGTGTATCTCTGCGGTTCCGCAACCTTTGTTTCATTCATCAGCTGAGGACTTGTGGGTAACATTGAATTTACGACAGCCTAATAATAAAAACTACCTTAAGTTGCATGTCTGTTCCATTTACCTATGTAAACAAAACCAGGGTTATTCTTTCACTGATCAACTAACTAATTTTTTAAGTAACTTACATAAATCAGTGCTGAGCAATCCGAATGACAAGTACTTAATCATTGGTGATTTTAATTTGAGTGGGATCTTGTGGCAACTTGATAGTAACATGTTAGTTCCTACGAACCTAAATGGTGGTGATGAGTTAATGCTTACGGATGATTTGCGAGTGTTAGGGCTTAATCAATACAACGCAATATTAAATGAGTATGGCAAGACTTTGGATTTGGTTCTGTGTAATGATTTTGTTTCAGTGTGTGAATGTCTAACGCCGCTATCTCCTGTTGATAAATATCACCCAGCACTTTGCGTTAACGTAAATTTTGTGGAATATCAGTACTTAAAGCCCGCTCCTTATACCCGGTACTTGTTTAATAAAGCAGACTTTGTAGCCATCAACAGAGAAATATCAGCAGTTGATTGGCAGAATATTTTTCTTGACAAATCCCTTAATGACGCTATAAAATATTTTTATGACACTATTGCTGATATTCGAGGTAGGTTAGTCCCTACAATATCAGTCTCTCATAGCTCTTATCCAACCTGGTATACCCCTTCACTTAAGCGTTTGTTGAAAGAGAAGGCTAAATATCTACGTAAATTTAAATTGTATGGTAGACTCTCTGACGAAGTGACTTTCAAACATTTGCGTGAAAGGGTAAAAAATCTTGAACAGGTATGTTACTCCAATTACATCGCAGCTACCGAAACTTCAATTGAAAAAAACCCGAAATCTTTTTGGAGATTTGTTAAGCAGCGATCAAAGTCTAATGTCTTGCCAAGCTATTTTAAATATAATGACGTGACAGTGTCTTCCCCTGAGTCCATTTGCAATGCTTTTTCTTCTCACTTTTATTCTACGTTTCTCAGCCTTGGCAGCTACTCTGACCCATCCCATGGTAATTGTTCTTCCCAAACTACTTCTAATCCTAATATACTCTCCGATATTCATTCCATTGAAATTAACATTGATGACGTAGGTAAGCTACTTAGTAAACTAGATCCCTCAAAATCAGCAGGCCCGGACCATTTATCACCTGTGTTCCTGATTGGTTGTGCTAAAACTATTGCCTTACCGATATCGTTATTATTTAAAAAATCCCTATCAACTTGTACGGTGCCTCATATTTGGAAGTCTGCCTTTATAACACCAGTCCATAAAAAACGCCACAAAAACGAAATAGTTAATTATAGACCGATTTCCAAACTGTGTATACTGGCTAAAGTTTTTGAACGATTAGTTTATGATCAGGTTTACGCAGCACTTAGTTCATCTTTTAGTCCTTCACAGCACGGGTTTTTAAAGGGTCGTTCAACAGTCTCCAACCCAGCTTTGCTAAATGACTTTTTAACACTTAGTATGGACAAAGGGGCGCAGGTTGATGTCGTTTATACGGACTATAGTAAAGCGTTTGACAGAATTGATCATGACTTACTTAAAGCAAAACTATTTAACATCGGTATTAGAGGTGACCTACTTCGCTGGTTTTCGTCTTACTTGGATAACAGGTCTCAAGCTATAGTTGTCAGCAACTACATTTCGAGCTGGGTTTCAGTTCCTAGTGGTGTTCCCCAAGGTTCCCTGATGGGCCCGTTACTCTTCATTATTTACGTAAACGATATTGACACGTGTTTCCATAACTCTAACCTTCTTTGTTTTGCTGATGATATGAAGATATTCTTCTATATCATCATTTAGTGATATGGATGCTCTCCAATCTGACCTATCAAGACTTGATGAATACTGTCGCGTCAATAAATTAGACCTAAACCCTACTAAATGTTCAGTAATTTCGTTTAGCAGAAAACGCTTTCCACTTCATACCGCCTATAAGCTGAAAGGTCAGCTACTGCAGAGATGTGGCGGTGTTCGTGACCTGGGCGTATATCATGACTCTAAACTTCAGTTTAATGTTCACGTTGAGCAAATAGTGACTAAAGCATCCAAAGCATTAGGTTTTGTTATGAGACTAGCTGCGTGTTTTAAGAAAGTAAAAACTATTAAGATTTTGTATTGCTCATTTGTGAGAAGTCATTTAGAATATGCTTCTCAAATTTGGAACCCGCGTTATGGCGTGCACATTGATCGCATAGAGGGTGTACAAAAAAGATTTGTTCGGTTTCTGTGCTATCGTTTGCGCATACCATACCACAGTTGTGAATATTTGGATCTCTGCAGGAAATTTCACCTACAACCACTTACTGACCGTCGCGTCGTCGATTGGCAGATTGTACATTTTTGCTCAAAATTGTATCAAATGAGGTGGACTGTCCGCAGCTTCTACGTAAGCTGTACTTTAATGTTC
The DNA here is from genome assembly GCA_946251885.1 of Cosmia pyralina. NCBI lineage: Eukaryota > Metazoa > Arthropoda > Insecta > Lepidoptera > Noctuidae > Cosmia > Cosmia pyralina. Next base: position 12,404,392 of record OX276342.1, on the reverse strand, counting down.
CCCAGCGAACTCTCAGATTTAATCCTCCTATAGCTATTCCGTTGTCTTCTTCCAACTACAGGCAAAACTCATATTTAGTGCGAGTGAGTAAAGACTTTAATGACCTATGCAAGCAGTTCTCTTTTGACTTGTTTTCAACCAAAGGCTCAAGCGTACGCAATAGGCTGAACCTGGAATTTTTCAAAATTAATTCTTAGTGTTAATAATAGTTCTGTTTCTTATTTTATTTAATTTTTTTGTAATCTATTCCTTATGTTTGGCGGTGACGATTTGACGATTGGTGCTCATCTTTTCTTGATATCTTGTCGTGTGTAAGATCTCTTATTATAATTACTGTATTGCTAGCCGTGAAAACCTGTAATTGGCTTCATGTTTCTTATTTCAGTATATTTATTGTTTATAAGTTAAGCTGTTGGCTTTCCACATGTTAAATAAATAAATAAATAAATAAATTTTGTCGGTGTCGTGTGAACGTGGAATGAATGAAACAAAAATGAACCTTAAGTGTTCTTACACACGAGTGACAGGCGTCAACGGCAAAGGCAACTGTACCCGTCGACGTCGGTCGTCGAAACGCCGACGAGCATCGCGCCGCCGACCTAAAGCGACACTTGCAGTTGTAGCGTACGCGTCCGCCATTTTGTCACTATTCAACTATTTGTAGTCCATTGACAAAATGGCGAACGCAACACGCACGACGACCGACGTCGACGGAAGCAGTTGCCTTTGCCGTTGACGCGTGTCGCTCGTGTGTAAGAACACTCTCGAATGAAGCGTCTGATATCGGCTGAAGTAGTGTTACTAATCTGTTAATAAAAAAAAATACCGATATGATGCTAAGAGAAATACATTACATACAGGTAACAGCACATAGTATGTCTTTTAAAGGAAATCAATAGTTAATAAAATACTTCCAGATTTACGAAATTATAGGATCGTTAAGCTGTCTGAATATTTGCAGGCAGATGTGGACCAAATAAAATGTTGATAACTTTATAAGCGCCCCATAAACCGAGGATAGTACTTACTTATTGACCGTTAAAATGGAGGACCATAATTATTGCCCTATTATTATTACGCCGGTATTGACACAACCCCGAAGTGCAAGGGGTGAATTGGGAATGTTGGTAGATGTCGCAGTAAGATGGTTGTAACCGTGACATAGTTATATCCCTAGGGATTTAGCTGTTTACCGGGATATAGTTATATGAAGAGTCTGGTCGCTAGAGCAGAGTCGCCGGTGTGTCGGACTCTGGAAGCCCTCAATGCCCTCCTGGCAGTCAATTCTGATTGTGATCTGTTTGCCGATGAATGGAGAGAGATAAAGCGAGTGTGTCTAAAGTTTTGCGAGAGAAAGTATGAGAGAATTTCCACTGTTATTTATTAAGTATGTAGTAGATATTACAATAAATAATAATAATAAATAATAATAAATATGTTTGGACATATCACACAACGCCATCTAGCCCCAAGCTAAGCAACCTAATGCTTGTGTTATGGTAACGAGATGGCTGATAAACTACTTATATACAATTTTTTTTTTTTTTGTAAATACATACATATTATAGATAGAAAAACACCCAGACTCGGAACAAATACTTGTAGGTCGTACAAATATTTGTTCCGTGCGGGAATCGAACCCGCGACATGCTGCGCAGCAGTCAATCGCTCAACCACTGCGCCAACCGTGTCGTCCAATATTAGTATTGTGTTTCTAGGTTAATTATTGTAATTGGTGTATAACCGTTTTAATTAACTATAAATAAATAAATAATAAATGAAAACTTAGTGCCCTAATTTTGCTACTGCGACCAATTTCGACGTAGCGTTCGCCGGCTGCTGCAGCGGCACCGCAGGGTTATCGCTTTAGATTTTGAAATAATTATTTTAACTGTTTTTTTTTATTAGCGTAATATAAACAAATTAAAAAATACAAGGTAATTTAAAATGAACCCTGGCCTGTCCACTTGAGGAAACAGTCATAAGTTTACTATCAGTTCATAGAGATTGTTTGTTTACAAGCCATGTGTATGTGGGTCTGCCAAAAAATGAACACGTGCTACAGAATTCCTAGAAACTGTGCCGCTATCGCAGTTTGTAAACAAACGCGCGCAGCTGGCCGAATGACGTCAGCGGGTGGTACAATCGACTAGTTTTTTTAAGCGGCGTTCCCGCTCGCGTTAGCGGCTATGAACCGCTTCCATATAACTATGTCCCGGTAGTTAGCTATATCCCTAGGGATATAGCTATATTACGGCTACAACCATCTTACTGCGACAGATACATTTTTTTTTTTTTTAGGCATAAGTATCTTTTACAAACAATATACAAGTTAACACTATTTACACTACTAAATGAAATACTATATGCACTAAATTAAATGACTAACTAACTAAGTATACAAATAAATACAAAAACAAAAGTACACTTAGGCGTCGAAGTACTCGTACGCATCGATGTCATCCGAAAACGTGCCCAGAAGACTGGCAGCATTGCCACGTTGATTGGCAATGCTAAGATATATTAAAATTTAAATCTTCCTCTCTCCTACTATTTTGCTGTGCCCGACAGGGTCCATAATGATCTCATTAAATTTTAAGTTGTCAACACACATTGTGTGTATTATTGGTTTATAACCTATTTATGTGGTTGTATAAAGTCTATTTATAATTAATTAATATATATTTTTCTTTTTATAAGTATTCCTCTCATACTGAGCACCACCCTTGGTTGACTGGTAGAGAATGCCTAAGGCATTAAGTCCGCCTTTGTACATTTTAAGTGCGAAAAGTTTAAATAAATAAATTGTGCAACATAAGTATTTTTATCTCACACAAGTGACACGTGCTTTACTTATGCTAACCAAGCATACAAACACGCTGTAAATGTGTGCGGGAAAACGAGTAGCGTCAGCACATAATACACACACTGTGTACAGTCAGTAATACAATAAATGATTGAGTATTGAGTACTTTCTCACCCAGGCTTTACGCACACAAACTCAAGAGTTCGCAACCTCCTTACTGGACCACACGAGGACTTCCAAGGAGCTGGAGATCATGCTGAATTACAACCCCTGGGACATTGACTGCTGGGAGCCAGGGGAACGACAGACCCTCGGCAGATTGAAGCTAGCTATTAAGTATAAGCAGAAGATGGTAAGTCTTTCCTAGATTGTATCATGCTTGTATGTATTCCATAAATAAAGATATAGGATTACATGCAGATTACTCCAGGTGCGTTTCCACTAAAATTGTTGGCAACTTCTGTGTTTCCAACTGTTTGCAATTCTACAGAAGTCGCCAACTTTTGTTTCCATTGTGTCGAAACCGATAAAACAAGTCGCCAACAATTTGAGAAACATTTCAGTTGACAACAAGCTGTATCCACCATAAGTATTGTTTACAAAATGTCTTCAAACAACGATGATAATTATTATGCACGAAACCGTAAAACCGGTAATATGGGGTTATTTTGATACTACCTACGGGTTTACTTTGATAGAACTTTCGTCTTATGGAAAAATCAATAGGTATGGATTTTTGGATGCATCAAGTCTTTCTTACCTTAAAAATGCCCAGTAACCGGTACACCAACAAAACCTTATTCACACACAGAAAATTAGTTTTCCATAAGTCGAAAGTTATTATCAAAGTAAACCCGTAGTATCAAAGTAACCCCATTCAATTAAAAGCAAAAAGCAATTATAAGCAAAAAGAGACGGAAGCATAATATTAAATATTGGGTACGACCAAGCCTCAAGGGAAGAAAACTGCATGTTTTCCATGCATCCTTTTTGACATTTCATTTTTGCCATTTTTGTAATTTTCATCACTTCCGTCCCTTTGTACGTGATATATAATTAATGTGTCGGTTCGTTCGTCCACGTGACGGACATGTTTTTAATTCCAACTAATGTTCCCAACTGTAAGCGTACCTACAGAGCGAATAAATATTTGCAACAAGCGTATTCTTTTAAAACGGAAACACGGTTCCCGACATTTGTTTACAATTTTTGTTGCAAACACAATGTACACATAATTACTGAAATTTTTGTCAGCAACACGTGTTGACAACACAAAATTTGACAATTTTCCTTTGGTACAGACCCGGCTTTATAGGTACCAATAATAGAAGTAACCAGTCCACTTTAGCCATCCAAACACATATTCCAATATCTTTGTTTCCCTAATCTGCAACAGACCTATAACAACTGAGAGTTGTCCTGCACTTGCATACAGGGATAATACTCGTAGTCGGTTGGTGCGTCATTTCATTAAAAGCGTATAACAGGCCTCGGCGAGTTGGCTTCACCCCTCGTATGCCTTTCAAAGATCCGAGACCCCAGTGCCGCGAGATAGGTCGAAGACACAATAAAAATAATAATAGGTACAATAGGTTTATTATTACTGAGGATTAAATTCATACTAATAATATAAATTCCAACCATGACCTGGGTTACGACATAGGATACTTTTTACCCCGTTAGTGTGATCCTTTTTTTTTCTTTTTTTTTTTTGTGGATGGGAAATCATCAAATGACTTCTGTCAGACTTTTACTGACTAAAACCCACCCATGTTCCTTCAGTTGCCCGTGCCAGGGCCTCGGTATCTCTTCATCCACGCGCAAAACCACGAGCAAAAGCTAGAAATACAAACAGAAAAATCCAACCCGCATTTGTAGCGAAATAATCAATTTTTGAGAACGGAAACTAATGAAATTTAGTTTTTGTGAGTGACATCTCGCAGTTGACCATTGGAGGTTGAGACTGCTTAACCGAACATTTCCTGTGGGTGCTTTAAGCGAACTTAAAGCCTCCGGCCAGGGCTTACAAACTAAGATATAGGCGACTGAGCGTCGCTAGGGGAAGAAGAGCCAGACGGGGCAGGCTGGATCATGATGGGGGGGTTTAAAGCTACAGGCTTAGCTGCGCCCCCAGCAGGCACAGCTTCACCGAGTAGGGGGTGGGGGGGGGGGCGGTTACGATTACGACCTCGACGGCGAGGTCGGAACGTAGATCTAGGTGGCTTGCGTTTGCAAACCGTACTGGTAGCCCTATTACTCTCCTGAAGGAGGGTTATGGGGTCATCAGGGTCGTAGAATAATAATAAAAGGAGGAGCTCGTGGCTTAGTAATACAGCCGTACGGGTCGATCCGTCATATTAAACTACTCTTGCCGGGGTTGGTCCGTAAATGGGTGACCATTTTTACATACCGAGACGAGACTCTTCCATGCCTCGGAAAGCACGTTAAAAATTGTTGGTCCCAGCTGTCACTTGTGGATCTTTGACAGTCATTACGGGTCGTTAGAACCCGAAAGTCTGACAACCAGTCTTATCAAGGAGAATCGTATTACCCAGTTACTGGGTTGTGGAGGTCAAATAGACAGTTGCTCCATACAATATACTGGTATTCAACTGCATCCGGTTAGACTGGAAGCCAACCCCAAAATAGTTGGGAAAAACAAATGAAAAGAATGAAAATATTGCTTATTAGAATTTTTTGTTTTGAGGTTTTTTTTTCTCTGCTAAAATCAAACCATAACCTAGGAATAAATTTTATTCTAAGAAACTAGAGAACTATTTAATCCCTCTACGTTTGACGTCACACGGTCACTTTATTTCATTACCACGGACGGGTCACGGTGGAAAATTTGAGTAAACTATAATTTTACGGGTCATTGACTGAAAGGTTGAAAATTTAGATGTGTGCCACTGAGGCTGCAATCACCAACAATTTACATGTAAGTAAGGTCAAATTAAATTAGCTAGTGAAACTCCGCAGATGTGATGCATATCGATGTCTTAACGATATAACAAAGAAAAAAGATTTTTTAAACTCATAATTTCTAGTAACTGCAAACCAGCGGCCGTTGACCCCGCAGTCAGGTGTAGCTTTTCTTGCAAAATTGTTTTATAGCCTTAAGCATTGTCTTATGCCAAGAATGAGGGTTTTCGTAAAAATTCATGCCACCAGTTGGCGTCACTTTAAAAAGAGGTCTTCCATTTCATTTCCAAATAAATCTGCCTAGCCTTTTCCCAACTATGTTGGGGTCGGCTTCCAGTCTAACCGGATGCAGCTGAATACCAGTATTTTACATGGAGCGACTGCCTATCTGACCTCCACAACTTAGTAACTGGGAAATATGATACCCCTTGGTAAGACTGGTTGTCAGACTTTCGGGCATCTGACGACCCGTAACGACTTCAAAGATCCACGAATGACAGCCGGGACCAACGGTTTAACGTGCTTTCCAAGGCACGGAGGAGTCTCAGCATGTAAAGATGGTCACCAGTCCACGGAACAACCCCGGCAAGCGTAGCTTAACCTGATGGATCGGCCCTTGCGGCTGTTATTACTTAGCCACGAGCTCCTCTTCCATTCATTGCATCCTTCCATTGCATTTCCATTAATAAAAAATATGTGTCATTTGTTTCATTCGTTCCATCATTATTCAGTCACGACTAAAAAAAATATAGGCGCTTTAAAACTTCTTACAGGTGCCTGGACCTAACGTCTCAGTTCTGCCACTATGTCATTTCAGAAAACCCTCATTCTGACAGCAAGCCAGACTGAGGACATGGGTCCGTCCCCAACCGCTGCTCTATAATTTTTGGAGAACAAAACAACAATGGACATGGGTATAATAATTTGTAACAGCAGTTTTCAGTCCAACACGGTTATCTAGTCCAGTAAATTCTTAAAATGACACTTTACTTTCTACGAGACATCAAATTAACAGTAAAATATCCCAGACAAACTTTCTCCGCACTAAACCCGTAACTCACACTTTTATAATCTTGACATAAAAAGGCACATAAATACACATTTTACGTCCACATCTCAACATCTTATTCTAAACTTTACCTACCTGTACCTCTTTTATATGTTCTGTGTCCATACCACAGAAAAGATAAAAGAGGTTAGAAAGGAAATAGTTCCTGAGTTGGATTAGAACGCGTGTCGCTGCTTGTCCCCCCACTTTGTAACTCCACTGCAAGCAAGAGACCAATACGTACGCGCTTTACTTTTATTTATTTTATTTTATTTGGGAAACAAACAGATACAATAATATAAGAAAACAGTACAAAATAGCAATACATAATCCAAAATAGTTTCCACACATTATTAATACAAATTTTGTTAATTTAGAAAGTACGACGGCCGCTATCAGAAGGAAAAAATACATATCAAAATGATTTAACAATGAAAATGAAAAGAACAACAATAATATTAAAAATATCAAAAAAAAAACAAATCATAATTTTGCTGCAAGAACGTCTCGAACAGAAACGTGAAAAATATCCAAACAACCACATTCACTAGTAGCCGTTAGTTTGTTATATGAACGACAAGATCTTTTTACAAATGTGTTAGCACCATAGTTAGTTCTAGTAAAGGGAATGCAGAAGAGAGATTTCTTACGAGTACTAATACGCGGGCACCTGAAACATATCTTATTATTTACGCACGCAAATAAACCACACGGACTTAAATCGCGAGTTTGCTATTGGTTCTCACACTAACGCAAACACTGCGCTTGACGTACACTCACACACGCGCAAAATCAATTTATTTCTCATACATGTTACGGCCACCAAAAGTTCGAATATTTATATATCCATAAAATATTTTATTTATTCTTACAGACTAATATCATAATTAACAATCATTCATAGGCAGGACAATTTGCTAATGATAAGCTTCCACATATACACGGACTAGAAAAAAAAGAAGGACTCCGCGCCACGCGTATCGTAAGTGAAGCACAGTAAGTATGCCGGGACCGTTTGTACAAACATGCGCCACACGCACACATTAACATCATAGTATGCCAACCGCCATTATGTGACATGACGGCATCTTTGTCAAATCACGCACACATACTCGTAGATCGGTAAGGTGCTTCACTTTCGATACGCGTGGCGCGGAGTCCTGCTTTGTTTTCCAGTCCGTGAAAATATATTATAATTTTGTTATTTTAAGTTTGCAATATTTCACTTTTTCAAACTCAAACTCAAACTCAAAGCATTTATTTCAATTAAACCAATTACAGGCACTTTTGAATTGTCAAGGGGTCGGTCAGTCAAAAAGATGAAGCTAGGCGCCCATTCCAAAGCATAGTAGGTACCTATGGAGAAGAACGGGCAAGAAACTCCACGGACACTCTTTTAAATCAAGATATGGTTACAAAATAATGGTTACATCATTCATGTTGAAATTTTACATGTGAGAACGATGCAGAACGTTAAAAGCGTCCTTAAAAAAAAAAAACAATTCAAATATTTAAATTAAATTAAAATAAGCCGTGGCCGCTAAGGTATGACCAGCCTTCACTGACAGCGCTTGTTCACGAACCTGACGCATGGATTAGCTAAATGATCCAACACGCGCCACCATCAGCGAGACATTAGAGTGAGCGTCACATACTCTCAGCCGCCAGGGCATATTCAAGTCAAACAAAGACGTACCCAGTAAATGGTAGCTTTAGAGTATGTACATAGTACTCACACATGTGCTATGCAATTATATAATACAATGGAGATTGAGTCTAATTACGGAAGGGGGGACGGGGTACGTATAGTGTGGACATCCTATGACCAAACATAATATAATGATGTCAAATTAAGGGGGAATATCCGATATAGCCGCGAAATTCATTGTTTCTTTGGTTTACATACACAATACAATAAACAATAATTGGTGGTAATAAACAAAGTTATTTTAATTTTAATATTACTCATAATAATCATTTGTACCTATACATATACACATACTTAATATCGACATTGTTTACAAGTTGGTACAACCCTATCGATACGCACGGATTTCGCTGAATTCAAGCTTTGACTCGGCGCACGCGACTTTCGCAGTGAACGCAGTATGTTGCGCCATCGCTCCCCTAATACAAGATACCCATGCATTGCACGCAATGTATAACTTTGCATCTGTTTGCGATTATATCGCTTTTGACTACAAACTACTACTATTGTAATAATTACAAATATCACTAATCAAGAGGAGGTCGTGTGGCTAAGTAATAACAGCCGCACGGGTCGATCCACCAGGTTAAGCTACGCTTGCCGGGGTTGGTCAGTGGATGGGTGATCATCTTTACATACCGAGACTCCTCCGTGCCTCGGAAAGCACGTTAAGCCGTTGGTCCCGGCTGTCATTCGTGGATCTTTGACAGCCGTTACGGGTCGTCACAAGCCCGAAAGTTTGACAACCAGTCTTACCAAGGGGTATCGTATTACCCAATTACAGTCGCTCCATGTAAAAATACTAGTATTCAGCAGCATCTGGTTAGACTGGAAGCCGACCCCAACGTAGTTGGGAAACGGCTAGGCTGATTGATTGAATTACAAATATGACTTGTATTTTAAAGTGTTTGAACGTACCGGTGAAAAGAAATCCCTTCTAAGGCTACGATATACACCTGGCTTCTTTTCTGATACTTTATAATAGCGAAATACGGCGTAATTCTTTGTTTTCGTGGAACTTCGTACACTGTCACAGTAAGAGCGCGATTACTGGCCGGTAAATTAAATTTCGGCTGACATATGATCGTCTGATCACATGTGCGGCTTGCCTGCCCCGCCCACAAGGCCCTTCTAACCTCTTTTATCTGTTCTGTGGTCCATACTTAGTAACAATTAGGTGTGCCCCACGACATCGTTCGCGTGGAAGTCGTAAGATAGAAACTCCCTCGTCCCCCGACCCGCGGCGTTGTAGCCCGCACTAAAGTTCACAATTTCATGGGTTTTATTTATTTTGCGCGGAACCCACTTTTTTTTTCTAAAATAAAAGTAGCCTAAGTTACTCCTTATAACATCAGCTAGCTGCCAGTGAGTGTCCCATCAACATCCGTCCTGCCGTTTCGGATTCGGAGCCGTTTCCGAATCGGATTAGCCGGAACAAACAGACAAAGATTTTTAAAAATTGCTTTTTTGCTAAATGCATATGAAAATATATACGGTACTTACTTACTAACAAAAAAACTATTTTTAAAATACAAGTGATATTTGTAATTCAATCAATCTGCCTAGCCTTTTCCCGACTATGTTGGGGTCGGCTTCCAGTCTAACCGGATGCAGCTGAATACCAACGTTTTACATGGAGCGACTGCCTATCTGACCTCCACAACCCAGTAACTGGGTAATACCCCTTACCCCTTGGTAAGACGGGTTGTCAGACTTTCGGGCTTGAAATTACACATGTACGGCCTCTTAATAACTTAAATAAAATGAAATGATTTATTCATGTTTTTTCACATAAATTATGTTAATAAATTAATATTGTTTTATTTTTTTTTTATTAGTACAATCTAAAGAGAATTTTATAAGGTATAACTGATCAAAACTAAAATGGCCACTCATTATTGTCATCTAATATTAATGTAATTTCATGTATGTGTCGTGAGCCTGAGTCGGGCGTATGAGCAGTCAACAGACCCAGATGCAATACAAAAAAGAAAAAATTCTAATAGTGTGTCCCTACCATTACAGTACACCGGCGACTGATCATTTGTACCTATTTGGAGCGGAATAAAGTCTGTACGTTAGCTTTCACCGTACAAAAATAAAATATAAAACAAACATAAATATTCTCTTAAGAAAATGCGAGAATAACAGACTGATGACGCCGTAATGGATAAAAATACCTCATAGTTATAAAATGCATTTGGAAAAATATTATTTTGTATGAGACAGTTTTGTTTGTGTCTGGGTTGGCGATGCATTGCAGATGTTCATGGAAGCGGTAGGGTTGCCAACTTTTTTTACCAAAAATTAAGTAGGTTTATACAGGGCAGGGTGGCGGGGACTTCGACGCACATCCTGTTACCATGGATTCACTACGATTCTCTACTCTGGAAAAAAAAATCTGCCGGTTCCTAAAAAAGTGCGATACCTACGCGGTCAAAATGTATGAAACGGCTATTTTTTTAGGGTTCCGTACCCAAAGGGTAAAACGGGACCCTATTACTAAGTCTCCGCTGTCCGTCCGTCTGTCACCAGGTTGTATCTCATGAACCGTGACAGTTAGACAGTTGAAATTTTCACAGATGATGTATTTCTGTTGCCGCTATAACAACAAATACTAAAAAACAGAATAAACTACATATTTAAGGGGACTCCTATACAACAAACGTGATTTTTTTGCTCGTTTTTGCTCGATATTGATAATGGCAACAGGTAAACGCTTGAAATATTCACAGAATATTTAGTTATATATTCACTTTAAAAATAAATAATTAAATTAATATAAAACTAAATATTTAAGGGGGGCTCCCATACAACAAACGTGATTTTTTTGCCGTTTTTATAGATAATGGTACGGAACCCTTCGTGTGCGAGTCCGACTCGCATTTGGCCGGTTGTTTTTTTAATAACCGACTAAAAATTTCAACCAGGTCCAGAATCATGTACTGGATCCATGGTATCAGGTTCCGCGTCGATGTATGCCACCCTATTCAGGTACAATGACCTCAGAGAGAATTGGGGAAAAAGTGTGTTCTTTTAAAAAAAAAAATAGGACACTAACACTTTAACTTCATGAGAGCGATATGCAGATTTAATTTTTTTAACTATTATTAGAGAAATCGTTTTTGTTTGATAGCCACGATTCAGGCTCTGCCTAGTGTGGTTTCACTGTTATTTTTGTAAATTGTAAGTTGAGTTGCTAATAAAGTTATTATTATTATTATTTTTTAAGTTTACATATCTCGGGACTCTGGGGTCCCGGACCTTTGGAAGGCGTACGAGGGGCCGAAGCCAACTCGCAGAGGCCCGTCAGGCGCTTTCAATGAAATGAGGCACCAACCGACGATTATCCCTATACGCTCTATGCAAGTGCACCCAAGGACAACCCCCGGTTGGTGTAGGACTATTGCAGGATATGGAAACAAAGATTTTGGACTATGGATTTGGGTGGCTAAAGTGGATTGGTTACCTAGAACTATGAAAGGACTATGGCCCCTGCCTGACCAATGTTTATCTACACGGAAAAATTGGCAGGGGGTGACTTGCACACTCAATAGTGGGCCCCCGGAAACGGTCGCTAGCACATAGTGACGTAGCGACAAGGGGCAACATGTCCTGAGGTGCTTGAGGAGTGGAGAGGTATTCCACGGCTCTCAGAACAATCCCAGAGCCCGGAAGATGGTCAAGATCCCTACAAGCACTTACTGGAATACTTCCTTCCTCCGAGCACGTTTACTCTTGCGAATCTCCACTCAAGCCAGCCTATAAAGGCAAGAATGAGGTGGGAGCTCTGTTCCCGTCAGTGTTCACTCCAGCCGGCCAATAAAGGCAAGCCAGAGGTGAAGAACAAGACTTCTCCCGGGAAATAGGGTCCGTGGGGTCGCTACTGCCCAACAGCTCGCCACATGCTGCCCTGCGGGTTCACGTATCTCTCTTGGTCTGGCTCCTCACCCTAGACCTGTTTCGGCAAAGTAAACTCCATCGGCACAGACCCAGAGTTCGGAGCGCGCAAACCCCACCACGACGTCAACGTAGAGATACGGCGGTGGGGTTATTATTATTATCTCCTTTATTTCGTTAATATATACATACAAATTACATTTTTAAATATTAGAATATAAAAATATAAAAACATTTAAAAATATAAAACATAGTAGCCCACCGGTATCGGGAACAGGGTCCAAGCTACCGGCGGTCAGGGCTCCAGAGAGAGGAACCTCCTAACAATGCGCGCCGTGTCCAGAAGTACCGCTCTCTGAATCAGGCCCTTAATCCAGCTACCCAACGAGAGCCTCCTTAGATGTTGGTCGAGGCTCTTGGCAATTAAGCCATTGGCTGATACGACTATCGGCACAATGATCGCTGAGTCCACATCCCACATGTCGACAACCTCGCGAGCCAAGTCAAGATACTTGATTTGCTTATCTTTCTCGGCTTTCACGAGGTTCCCGTCATGCGGGACCGTTATGTCAATAATCATTGTGCGCCGCTCTGTTCGATCCACCACCACTATATCAGGCTTATTGGCAACAATAGTCCTGTCAGTGATGATGGATCGATCCCAGTACAATGTGATATTTCCATTTTCGAGAACTGGGTCGGGCACATACCTATAGTACGGCACTTCCGATTCCGCAAGGTTGTATTTCAGTGCAAGTTGCTGATGGATAATCCTGGCTACAAGGTTGTGTCTATGCAAGTACTCTTCGTTAGCAAGACGAGAACACCCAGAGATAATGTGTCGGATTGATTCTCCTGGACGGTGGCATGCCCGACAGATGTCAACCGTGCCGTCTTTCACAATATATTTCCGGTAGTTGTTCGTCATCATAACTTCGTCCATAATTGCACAGACAAAACCTTCGGTTTCCCCAAAGAGGTCACCGGAACGCAGCCAGGCTACGGACGCTAACAAATCTACATCGGGTCCATATAGGGCCCGGAAAAAGCGTCCGTGAAGCTCCTTACTCTGCCATACCTCCCTGCGATCGTTAGTGTCAAGCACTACAGGTTTGCGCCAGTTCTCTTTAGCCAAGGAGAGCGGAGTGAGGCCCTTGTCCACCGCGACCACATCTCGATGCATCCCCACATCGGCTTCTAGGAAATATTCCCTGAGACTGCATATCTCGCGGTTGTGGAGAGTCTTAGCGTTTAAAAAGCCTCGGCCTCCACACTTTCGCGGGATATACAGTCTCATTACCGTACCATTATTATTATTATTATTAAATGTGTTGGTTACGTTAAAAAAAAAAAAGTTCAGGTAGGAACCCATATCATACAACATCTTTAAATTATACAAAAATCAATGCACACAACAATAAACACAAACGAATAAATATAACATGAACACACAAATTGGATATAACAAATTCATAATCAATCAAAATTAACTTATAGCTAGTCTCCTACGAGCGACACTATATGTAACGTGCCTGTCACAGCAGTGTCGCACATAAGGGCAGTCCAACCTATTTGCTATCATAACCAGAACGGAATTGGACCCGGCTCGCACTCTGCGCACAAGAGACGCACAGCGCTTCCGCATGGTCGCATGAAAACAGTCCGTGTGCGCCCATGCGAACATACCTGAAGCGCTGCAGTAGCGAGGCAGACCCAAAACCGCTCTGAAAGCGTTGTTAAATTGAATGCGGAGGGTGTTGTAGCTTTTCTGTGTGTAATTGCCCACAGGCTGCAGGTGTACATGGACGTGCAATATGCTTGGAAAAGAGTTTTTTTTTTATTGTTAACGTTGTTCCATCACTCAGTACTAATATCGAATTCTATGCATTTAATTTGATGCGTTATCTATTTCCGAACGATTTAAGATACGTCAACACTGACTGAGACTCGTCTATGACATTAAAAAAAAAAATTTTCTCTGACAAGTCATCGTTCGGTCGGATGAGTGTGAAAGTGTTTTTGCGGCGTTCCCGCTCGCGTGAGCGGCTAAGTAGTAAATTTTTAGAGAGCATTTTGAATTTTTTTTATACTTTTGCACTTTAAAAACTTGCCACATTGAATATACAAATTAAAATAAAAGTGAAACTCACTTTGGATTAAATAATAATAAGTTTTAGGGAGGTTGTCAAAAACAGTAGGATTAGTACTTTGCAAACCCAAGTTCTATTGGATGATCAGTAGCAATAAATTGAAGCCGAAGCGTTGGTGTATATGCCGCCGGGGTCGCGGGTAGTTCGAAAGAGATACCGTGGCCCTGGCACGGGCAACTGAAGGAACACGGGTGGGTTTTAGTCAGTAAAAGTCTGACACGCCCTCCCGCTCTGCCCAGAGCGGGAGAAGTCATTTGATGATTTCCCATCCACAAAAAAAAAAAAAAAGCGTTGGTGTATATAGACACCCATTTGATCAAATCTAATTAATATGAGGCACAGAAGATCCGACTAGACTAGATAAAAATTGAAAAATCGGCCTAGTAATTAAGGAAAAATCAATGAACAATAATTACCTACACGAAACAAAAAAAGCTCGCTAATCGCATAACCTCCTCTGTATTTTGAAGTCGGTTAAAACGAAGATAATGTGCTTGTGACCAACTCTTTCATTTTTTTTTTAACTTCAAATAACTCAGTTTATTTTTTTACTCGAAATCTTCTCTCTCCCAATAAATAACGAGAATTTTTAATGATTTTCCATTCAAAATTCAAAAGTTATTCCTGCCCGGTGATTTCCTGCACTTGTTATTTTAACAAACAAAATACTTTTACTTCAATCACGCCGTGACCACTTACCTCAGTTCCGTTTCGAAGTAAACATATTAAAATCAAACACATTATGTAACATTATGAATTTATGTATAAATATAACTAACTAAAATTACTTTATATTCATTCGTCATTTATATTCGTCATTGGATGACTTCATTTTAGTTAGTGAAAGTAATTTTGTACGATGAAAATATTATTTTGATCATTCATGAAAACCTAAACACCTCTTTATTAAGATTATGCTTGAAAAAACGAAAGGTCCTCTTGTGGGAAGAAAAAGGTTTCATAAAGTGCATTACAAATTAACAAAACTTGGACATGAACTGACCCATGTAAACCCAAAAACCAGTTAGTAAGTGAGTAATTAAAATGACAATGCATATATACATTATAATATTATAAACTGCAGCCTATATCACCCTTCTGACAATTGCCATCAATTCACAATCAACCGCAAGTTTGGTGTACAATCTATAGGTACCAACTTCTATACTAACCACTACATATTATACAACAAGTGTATTAATTATTTATATTTTTTTAAACAAGTTTTTATTAGTCTGGATATCATGTAGAACCAGAGTCCTTGTGAAGGCGAATCAAACGAGCTCAAATTCGATTGGTTGCGTCGTTTTATTACTAAGATCCCATGGCCACCTTGCGGCTCCACCATCAGATCAGCTCCATGTTATAATAATATTTCATTGTCATCCGATTTACATATGCATTTAAAATTTAAGCTCAATCGGAAACCGGTAAGTGGGTCAAATTTAACATGCAAGATTGGATTACAGACAGACCGGGATAGGTGAAACTAAATAAAAGCTTGTACTAAAAAAGTTCCCCCGCCGCGTCTAACTCAAAAACTTCCGAACGGACTTCCATACGGTTTTCACCATGGACGGAGTGATTCATGAGGAAGGCTTAGGTGTACAATTCATTAAGGTTTTGTTTAATTGATTGAAATATAACGATGATTGTTGAAGATGTCGGAAAAAATCATGCCGTCTGATGGGAGTTGTATTGTGTTTTTTTTTCTCCGATCTTGGGGCGGTGGATATAACTGCACGCAGTCAAGTAGAAACTCCCCAGGATCGGTGGCCTCACGCAGCTTAAGAATAAATGTTACTAACACTAGTTTATAAGTTTACATTGTTAATAACAAATATGGAAGTGATTCTGCAATAAATGTTTATTTATTTATTTTATTGTGCGCATTACGGTAGTACAGTCAGTGCTGTGCATTACCTGACCCCTCTTACAAAGAAGAAGCGGTGAAGAGGGGTCGAGTTATACAGGTCACTGACGTTCCACGCTGGCGAGCCTGCCGAAATGTCTGTCTGTCTTTGCGTCTACCCTTTTTTTTTTTTTTTTTTTTGTGGATGTACGGTTTCATTCAAATGAAGCATCTAGATTGCACAATATTCAGTTTTATGAATACTTACAAGAGTTACAACAACATTGTCTTTCAATAAACCACATTAAAAACTGTGTTAGTACTGTAATTCAATCATCAAACCTATCAACACTCTTTTAAAGCTAAAACACTGCTCTAAAACAATCAACATTAGAGCTAAGAAGCAAACAAGTGTATTTAATGGTTTATCTACAAAGTTTACACCTCTTTTCTTTCATCTGCCACCTGGGCAGTGTAGTCTAAACAATTTAGAGTGTGACTTTGAATTATTTTGGTGTTGATTGCTCGCTCTTATTACATGGGACTTGCCTATCTGACCTCCACAACCCACTTACCGGGTAAAACGATACTCCTTGGTAAGACTGATTGTCACACTTTCGGGGTTGTGACGTCCCGTAACGACTGTCAAAGATCCAAGAATGACAGCTGGGACCAACGGCTTAACGTGCTTTCCGAGACAGGGGGGTCTCGGTATGTAAAGATGATCACACATCCACGGACCGACCGCGGCAAGCGTAGCTTAACCTGATTGATCGACCTGTGCGGCTGTTATTACTGAGCCACGAGCCCCCCAAGTACCTAATAATTGGCGAAATGTACAAATACCTTTTTAACCTTTTCCTAACCCTTCGGAGAATCTAGCGTGGTGTTATGTTGTGTTTTATTTTAATTACACCTTATTTAATTTATTTTCAGTTCGTAGCCCACCCGAACGTACAACAATTATTAGGAGCCATATGGTATGAAGGTCTACCTGGATTCAAGAGAAAAAACATCGTTGGACAATGTATACAGGTATTTAAATCTTTTCTGACACTTCCTCTGACAATTTTTACCCGGGTTTATTTGACTTGAAATGTGATGTTAGTTGTTTAGGTCGAATCTTGCAAGCTGAATTAAAACCACTTCCTCTTACCCTACGGAATTGACATTTCACATGTTGGTTCAGTTTCAAAGACAATGCATTTTTATGATAAACTTGACCTGCTTCTACACTCAGGATTGGTTCCGGACTGGGCACGCCACAATTGCGGCGATAAGTCCCCTCTTTGAGGAGTGGTTGGAGAGGCGCCACGGCGTCCTCGCCTTCCGCCTGACGCAGGTCCTCACCGGACACGGTTGTTTCGGGAGGTTCCTGTTTCGGATAAGGCGGGAGGAAACGCCCGGATGTCACCATTCTATGGATCGCCCGGAGGACACGGTGGAGCATACAGTGGAGGTCTGCCCGGCTTGGGCGGAGCACCGCCGTGTTCTCACGGAGGCGATCGGCGGCGGCGATCTCTCGCGTCCAAACCTGGTCCAGGCCATGGTGCGGAGCGAGAGTGCATGGGAGGCCGGCACCTCCTTCTGCGAAGCAGTAATACTCGCGAAGGAGGAAGCGGAACGCGTGAGGGAGAGGCAACAGCCGCGCCCTCGCGCCCCTAGCCGCCGCAGGAGTCGCCCTGGGCGGCGGGAATCTATCGGCGATTCCCGGCCACCGTAGGCGCGGGCTTGCGGATGACGAGTAATGGGCAGCTCGTCGTCCGGTAAGTACCAGGCCCGGGTGAACGGCGCGTTGTGTTCCACGCGCGCCTCAAAGAGATGTCAGCAGTGACGGGGTCAATAGGGCCGATGCCGCCGGGGTCGCGGGTATTTCGAAAGAGATACCGTGGCCCTGGCACGGGCAACTGATGGAACACGGGTGGGTTTTAGTCAGTAAAAGTCTGACACGCCCTCCCGCTCTGCCCAGAGCGGGAGAAGTCATTTGATAATTTCCCATCCACAAAAAAAAAAATAAAAAGGATTGGTTCCGGACGAAGGAACTCTTCAGCGGTCACCAGAACAGACACGAAATTTTATATACGCTTTAATTGTGATAGTCCGCTTTAAAGACTACCATGACCTGCTGCTGCACCCAGGGTTGGCTTCAGACGAGGGAACTCATCAACGGTTAACAGTACCTATAGACAGAAAATTGTTTATAAGTACGCGTTAGTTATGATTATCCGTTTTAAAGTCCTCCATGACCTGGCTGCTGCACATTTAGTATTTTTTAGTTAATTAAGTGCTTGTTTTTAAAAAGATTTTTACTTATATTTTATTACGTACAACAACACACAATGAACAACCGTGTTGCGGTCCCTATTATGAGAAGGAACTTTTGCCCTGCAGTGTGACAATTTACTGGCCAGTATTTTAATTATAAAAGTTTAATAATTGCAAAAAACTTAATAGGTGTCTTTTGGACATGATAATCGTAATTTCCCCTCATCATCATCACCACCGGCAGCTTTGTCCACCACTGCTGAGGGCCTCGTCCATTTTGTGACATGTTTCCCTGATCTGTGCGAGTCTGAACTAGGTCTACTCCCTAAGCACGAAATCCTCCCGAATCCTACTCCGTATCACCACGGACACAAGATTAATTTGGGACCCTCCCGACATAAGAATGAAGAATAACATGATTTGACAGTTGTCCCTACTCCCGATGTGACCCGTCCGAAAAATTTAAAGGGTTACCTCCGAAGTTTCGAACTACTTTTGGACGGGCCCGTATCTTCGATGACGGGCTTAGAGAGTAGACCACCTGGTCTATCCCGCGATCTAATATAATTATGTTTTTCGCCAGGTGGCTAAACTGGGGGTGATGTTTCCGGTATACTGCACTATTTACATGCTGGCTCCAAACACAGAGTACGGCAGATTCATGAAGAAACCGTTCGTAAAGTTTATCTGTCACAGCTCGTCATACATGCTTTTTCTAAGTAAGTATTATTTTTTTTATTGGCAAATAAGCATATGGCCTACTTCATGGTGAAGGAAAACATCGTGAGGAAACTGGCATGTCCTAGAACCAAAAATTCGAAGACATGTGACATCTACTAACCCGCACTGGGCCCTCGTAGTGGATTACAGCCCACTCCCTCTCGAAGAGAAGAGGCCTGTGTCCCAGCAGTGGGAACATTATAGGCTGACTATGTTATGTTATGTTATGATGCCTGTAGGTCTGCCACTTGGACTTTTATTATTTTGTATAATGCTTGTCAAAAATTACCAGCACCCTAATTGCATAACAAACTTTCACTCACAAACCAAGGGTTTTTTTTTAAGGAAAGGAAATATCTAATACATTGATTCATAGGTCTGAAAATTCGTCTGCTGAGCAATGTAAATAACGTAATTAACGTCAGTCAGGTGCATTGCGTTATTTATGTTGTTGTCAAAATGTCATTGCCATCGAATGCCATTGTATGTGTATTACGCAATTACCCCGCAGGTATTTAGGTCAAATTATTAATCAATAAACACAGACAAAGATTTGCAAATTGCAAAAAACGTAAGAAATTTTGTTTTTCGCGGGCTACCTTAGCGCATCTTCCTTAAGTTATTAATCTCCCATTATCATTCAACAGTCGTTTCCTTTTTCAGTCGTAAAAAGGAACACAACACACCACACGTTTTCGAGATTAATGTTGACACCAGGCTTTGCTTATCTTAGGGAAAGGACACACGTGGGATACACGCATTCACAATTAAAGTAGCACAATGTAACCTTCACCTATTTTACAGTCTTGGCAGAACAAAGATTTTCATCAGAGATAAAGTTAGAAATTACAGTTAGACTTACATGCATAAACATAACATAACATCACAGATTAAGCAGAGGTATACCTACCAGTACACCCACATTTGCTAGTTATGTTTAAGTCGTATGTAATAGGGGGCGAGCCTATTGCCATCAAATCAATCTGCCTAGCCCTTTCCCAATTATGTTGGGGTCGGCTTCCAGTCTAACCAGATGCAGCTGATTATCAGTATTTTACATGGAGCGACTGCCTATCTGACCTCCACAACCCAGTAACTGGGTAATACGATACCCCTTGGTAAGACTGGTTTTCAGAATTTCGGGCTTTTGACGACCCGTAACGAGTGTCAAAGATCCCAGAATGACAGCCGGGACCAACGGCTTAACGTGCTTGCCGAGGCACGGAGCAGTTTCGGTATGTAAAGATGGTCATCCATCCACAGACCAACCCCGGCAAGCGCAGCTTAACCCGATGGATCGACCCGTGCGGCTGTTATTACTTAGCCACGAGCTATAAATTGAATTTAGTTGTGGATATAAAACAAAATACAGTCGAATTTTGTTTTGTATCAAAAACACTAGGATTTTGAGTGTGTTTCGTTTTAGGTTTTTAAGGGTGCTTACTGCGTTGGTAGATAAACCTATGAGTCTAATGCCCCAGCCTCTATAGATCCGCAGACTCTCTCGTCAGTTTATAATTAATCTAAAAATAGCTCAAACAAAACTCTCGTACACACACGGATGATACATGCTACATCATAAATTGATCAAGAGAATCTTGGATATGTCTTAAGAGATTAGGTATATATAGCTCGTTCAATTGCGTTGTCGGTGTTTGAACCCCGATATGGTTTTGCGTTCCCCTTTAGGTCGTATGAAGTGTGGGTTGCGTAAGTTGGTCGTTTTATAGTACAATTATTTAATGTACTGAAAGTACCTTTCTTATGCTCTGTCTTCAAGCTTTGTATGTTTACGAGGCGATAAATAATGACACGTCAAATCGTCTTCTACATCAACAACATCGGAAGATGTCGCAGAGTTAATGACGGGACAATTTTCTCCTTTTTAAAGTTCTCGAGCGAAATGTAACGATACCCGTTGGCTCCGTACGGCATTTCATACAAACTTTCAAGTCCTTTTTTTATCGAAATGAATGAACCGAATTTAATGAAAATTCATACGCATAAGCAGGATACATAGGTCTAAAAAGTTAGTTAAGAATATTTTCGAAAAATACTGTTGCAGCTAAATTAGACCGATTTTAAATATTCCATAGAAACAGAGATAGCCAATTATCTTTTTTCAAATAAGACATTTCGAAAATGTTATTTGCTAACTTTTTAGTGATAATGCGTTTTAGTGATTATACGATTTGAAAATTTGTATGAAATGCCGCACGGAGCCAATGCTCTTATCAGCCTAAAACAATACACCGTCAAAATTCTAATGTTCATAACCGAAAAGAAAATTCGACTGTATTTTGTTTTTTAAACACAACTACATTCAAACGAAAGTCACTTGAAACAGGCCACACAGTCACCATCTTCTTCCACTTTCAGCTCTTCTATCCCTTGCATCTCAACGAGCAGACTACCTGATCCTGGAATGGTCTGGTATCAGCTGGCTCCAGGAGCTGGTAAACCACTGGAAGGAGCGAGAACGGGGCTCATTGCCCAGCATCATCGAATTCAGCGTCATCATCTACATAGCAAGTAAATTTGCGTTTGTTAGCATGCTTTTCTATATTTTCTGTGGTTTTGATAAATAACTAGGTTGGTTATATGTCTACACTTTTATCATTGAGATTCAATGTAAACTAGAGCAGACACTGCGAACAAAATTTTTGCGCAACATATTGTTGTCCGGGACAGCACACGTCCATACACAACTAAAGATTTATTTATGTACAGTCAACAAAAGAGATAGGCAGGGTATACTATCATATTTGTATGTTAATTGCTTCTTGTTCAATTTTATATATATTACTTTGTTTTTGCAATACTCCTACATTGTAACACAAAGACACAAAATTGTATATTGTTACGAAATTGAACATGAAGCAATTCACACACAAATATGTTAGTACACCCTGCCCAGATATCTCTTTTGTTGACTGTACGTGGATGTCAAAATGTGACAAACATTTGACATCCATTCATACCATTCTTTTCATCAACCTTTTTTTTTCATATTTATTTTCATAAATTTTTTCGTTCCATTTTTTTCTAATATATGTTTTGTTTGGGACAGCAAAATGTTGCACAAAAAGTTTGTTCGCGGTATCTGCTCTAGTATAGGTACCTATATTGAACCTCAATGACTTTTATCTTCATTGCTTACTTAAATAATTACTTTGAGAAACAGGGAAAAATAGTGTGGGTTTTCTTTAACTTTTCTCCCATCATATTATCTTCATAATTTTACTCTAATTTTATTTTCTTTTTGTGCGCTTTTATAATTCTTGATGTAACGATATTATCGTTGACGTCCACAACAACACGATAACACTGAGACGTAAATGTATGGAAAAATATATGAAGAAGCTTTTAAATATCCGTCCTCGATAACGTTAGAACGTGCACTTATTTGCATATTGTTACTAACACTAACGCCATCTGTTATCGAGTAGCAGAACTACACAATACGTCGATTCGTGACAGTTTTTTCTAGAACATTCTAAACCCTTCCAGAATGTTCTAGATGGTTAAGTGTCGTTTTGCAGCATTCTAGATCTTTCCTGTAAGTACTAGAATGTTCTCGAATTATGGCCTCGAACTTTCGAGAATCTTACACTCGTCATATAAATAGAGGGTTGCCAGCGGTGTATGATTCTGCTTAAAGTGTCTGATTACTGTATTTGTGATTATTTAAATATAGTGTGTTTTTGGTGTAAATTGGCATAAAATTATTTTCCCGAACCCCAGCTCGTAACAATATATTTTAATCGACGTGGACGGGGACGTCAGAAATCATAAAAGCACACATTGACTCCAATTTTATTTATTTTCTCACTTCTTAACACAAAACCCTGAAATTGTCCAAACTATGATAGTAATACATAGACCAGTACTAACGGCCCCGACTTACGAGTTGAGGTCGTGGGTTCGAACCCAGGCAGGCGCTTTACTTTGTGTAAATAATTTTATACTCTGCTTACCTTTATCTCTCTATACAGAGTTTAAAGTGCATTTAGTAATATTTCCATTATACTAAAAACCACTTTAGTCTTCGCACGGGAATTACCGGTAGACTGTATAATAATAATAATAATAATTCGGGCTGCGTATCATCTTTATGCTGACGATTTGCAGCTTTACTGCCAGGCAAGTGACAACATATCCGATGCGATTGACGAGCTGAACCGGGATCTTGGTGTGGTTAAAAGCTGGTCTGATCGATTTGGAGTGGCGGTTAATCCTACCAAGTGTCAGTCTATCATTGTAGGGAGCCCCCACAGTATGAGAAAGCTGAATGACTTAACTGTTCCACCTGTAATGTTTGACAACGCAGTCATCCCGTTTAGCTCCAATGTTAAGGATCTTGGTCTGCATGTCGACACTTGTCTTGACTGGCGAAAGCAGGTCACGAAACGATAGAGCGACCTCAACGTTCAAGTCACCGGAACGTTGAGGTCGCTCTATCGGTTGAAAAACCTTCTTCCATCACACATAAAGGCCATGCTCGTACAGTCCCTAATCTTACCCATAATAGACTATGGTGATGTGTGTTATAATGACCTGAATGCAGATCTCCTCAATAAACTTGATCGCCTTCTAAATAACTGCATTCGATTCGTCTTCAATCTTCGTAAGTATGATCATGTGTCTGCGCACCGATTGCTTTTAAAATGGTTACCCATACGTCAGCGCAGAGAGTTGAGGGCTCTGTCTATGTTGTATTCCATACTAAATAAGCCTAATTCTCCTTCTTATCTGACTTCTCATCTTCAATACTTGTGCTCTGCCCATAGTAGAAATCTTCGTTCAACCAACAATCGCCTTCTACGATGTCCTTCTCACCGCTCTGGTTTTATTCATTCTTCTTTCTTTGTCCAGGCGGTATTTCTTTGGAATGCGCTCCCTCTGAACATCAGAATGGCAACCAGTCGGTTATCGTTCAAAGTGAAGGCACATGAACATATTCGTATAAAGTTGGCAGAATCATCCCAGCGCTGATTTGCTGGATTCTTTTTCTCCTCTACCTATCGTTATTGCTCCTGACAAAGTTTATGATGTTTATATGTATGTATATATGTATTTATTTATTAGTATTTATTCTTTTTCGAATTATCTATCCCTTATGCTGCACCTGCTATGTCTTCTCTCTGCATCACCCTAAGGTTGACTGGTAGAAAATGCAGGCATTAAGTCCGCCTTTGTACAGTATTTTTTTACTTGTGCATAAAGTTTTAATAAATAAATAAATAAAATAAATAATATTCGAAACTATCACGTTTATTTCAATAACGCTTGCTAAAATATCCATTTCAATTTTAAAAAGCGCACTTATAATGAACTCCTCTTTTTTAAAAATCAACCTTTAAGACTGTAATTATGGCTTATAATACAGGGTGTAATGGACAGCCCTCCACAAACTGATAGGGTGAATTCAGTATATCATACTAAGATGACCGGTACATGAAATTATTTCAGGAACGTTATGGGAATACAATAAACCTGTTTTGTTTTATTACCTCACACGTAATGTATCATTACCATAGCAAAACACACGTAGCGGACGGCAGCGCAGCGATCCTTCCCCGCTATTTCACGCGTCGTTCATTAGAGTATTTCAAAATTCATTGCTGCTTCATTTACTTAAATGGAGTCCTGCGTACAGAGAATGTAATTTTACATTGAATTATAGGAATAGTAACTGAAAAAACGATGAAAAAAATAAAATTTTCCTGAGAAATTTTCCGGTGGAATATGATTCAAAATAAGAAGCTGAATGCACCCTGTTAGTTTGCGGAGGGCTGTCACTTACACCCTGTAGAGATATATGAAAGAACGAGTCATTCTCGATCTCTCTTACTCTCTCTCTCTCTTCTTGTTGGGGAAGAGCAGGAAGATGATGATGTTGACACAAAAACTAACAATACGTATCCTTCTTTTAGGTCTAATTTGGGCAGAAATAAGATCACTATGGACAGGCGGCATTACTGAATACATAAGTGATCTATGGAACATCGTTGATTTTATCACGAACGCCTTTTACATCGCCTGGATTAGCTTGCGATTCTCTTCTTGGTATATCGTTCAGGTATGTGGTTTTGAACCTAGTTTTAAAGAGTTAATTATAAGTAGGCTGCTAACGTATTGATTCGTGTTATCATAATCTGACTAGCCTTTTCCCAACTATGTTGGGGTCGGCTTCCAGTCTAACTAGTATTTTACATGGAGCGACTGCCTATCTGACCTCCATAACCCAGTTACTCGATAACACGATACCCCTTGGTAAGACTGGTTGTCAGACGTATGGAAGATTTAAATGTTAGATTTTCCCTACCGCGTCAAAATATAGTCGCGTTTCTCTTTCGTTTTGACACCTCTGACACACACACTAGATCCCAGAGACAACATGGCTTGAATATCATGGAAACGCGCCATTATTATTGTGTGAGCTCACTCTTCTCAGTCGCCTGAAAAAATGTCATTCGCTTTTACGAACGGCGAGGGCAAATCTAACGATTTAAATCTTCGGAGTTAAGCTTATTTCTGTCACTACAACAAGCCGCCATTCAGAAGCCCGAAAGTCTGACCAGTTTTGCTAAGGAATAACTGTGTAGAGGTCAGATAGGCTGCCGCTTCATTTAAAATACAGTTATCAGTTATCTGCAATAGGAATGATGCCTGGGTAAAAAAACAGAAATTCTATTTAGTCCATAATGGGGGCTAGCTACGTCACAACTATAACAAACTACGTTTATAATCTAGCAAGGAGTGACGTCATGCCACATTTTAACTCATTGATCGCCGTAATCTTTTGATTACGTAAAAAAGCAAGACAGAAAATAGTGCTATTTCTGCCACCATATTCATGAGTAATCATTTTTCATCAGTTTGGTTGATAACTTGTTTATAATAATGACTATAAGGATGTACAAGGGGAGAGGGGAACATATTGAATAAACGAAATGATAGAATCTCTCCTTTAATGTAAGGAAAATAAACTCGTCTCAATTGTAACTGTGTCTGCCGGTTATATTGGCCCATAATTAAAACAAAACTGCCGAAATGGGAGCTGTACAAATTGTAACATTTTGTGTTATAATTAATTAGAATTATCATAATATTATTCCCATTTATGAATACAACAAGAACCTTGTTCCTTCCCTTGGGTGGTGTGTAGTAACTTCTCCCTAATTCAACGGTGACCTTTTATAAAAGCGTTTTTAATTGTCAAGGAGATTCCGTAATTCGTTCTTCATGATCTCCAATATCCAATTCCACATATTATACCTTTTTTAGTTCTAATTGATCTCCATAGCCCATTGATTCCTGTTGCACTCTTTGGGTAGCTATGATATTTTGCACTATCACCAGGAGCTAGACCATCACCTCTTTAAGCAGTATTATTTTAATCTTACATGAGTGTGGGAAAGAGATGGAGCTAGACGTCATGTATAGCTCCATCTCTTTCTCACACTGAAGTAATATTAAAATAATACTGCTTTAAGAAGTGGTGGTTGGCCCCCTGATCAAACGCGTTCTCGTCTATCAAGGTGGGGCAAAAGCAATATCATAATGTGAATTGGCTGCCATTTGGTTGAAAATGAAAAAAATTGGGCTTTGTTTTCACGGAAAGCTTATCTAAAGGTGTAAAGTTTATGACATCAAGTCGAAAAAATTATATCGGTCAAATGACAACCTCCTGAGTGGATGCACATTTGTGCTCGTATTAATGATTGCTCGCAAAACATCTTCTTCAATGTTGCCTTTTAAGGTTTGCAAGGTTTGTGGTTTGTTCTGGTAAACGCGAGATTTAAAAAGCCCCAAAGAAAGTAGTCTGACGCCGCCATCAGATCTGGCGATCTGGCCGGCCAATTCGAATCGCCAAAACGGGAAATCACACGGCCCGGAAATTAGTGTTTCAAAATCTCAATCGGTGCCTGAGCTGTGTAACTGTGTGTATCGCTCCATTGCAATATCAAATAATTCTTTATCTGTCTACAACATAATAAGTATCATATCGCAATGACATTATGACGCTATTTGCAAAAGTCATGGAACATTCACATAATGACATTACTTTTACCCCACCGCTTAGTTACAATGTGGATGTGGATCTATGATATTCCCAATCTGCAAGCAAAAATTCTATCAAATATACGCGATAGTTTAGTCACTGCTGATGCCAAGCACTACTAACATATTTAGTTTGTTTGGAAAATATTTTTCTTTTTATGATTAATTTAATAGTTTCAAATACTGTTATTACTGCCAGTAAAGTGAGTGAGTAGTAGTGGGAGTGGGGTAGTAGTAGTAGTAGTAGTGTGTGTAAGTGAGTGAGTGTTAGTGTTTTCATTTATGGTCGTATTTTCGTCTCCATTTATTGTCTAGGAGGAGTGAGCAGTGGTGGCCTAGTGGTAATGGCCCCGACTTACGAGTTGTAGGTCGTGGGTTCGAACCCAAGCAGGTGCTATACTTTGTGTAAATAATTTTATCACCACTGCTCTCAAAACGGTGAAGGAAAAAATCGTGAGGAAACCGGCATGTCCTAGAACCAAAAATTTGAAAACATGTGACATCTACCAACCCGCACTGGGCCTGCGTTGTAGATGACAGCCCACTCCCCCTCACGAGTCCAGGACCTTGTCCCAGCAGTAGGAACATTATAGGTTGATATAAGTATATTGTCTAGGAAGCTCTAGATTATACTCTATCTGCTCCATATTCAATATTTTGCACCTTTTAGCGCGACTACGGCACCGGATCCAACCCCTGGTACCCTCGAGAAGGATGGGACTCCTACGACCCCATGCTGCTATCAGAAGGGGCCTTCGCAGCCGGCATGATCTTCTCATTCCTCAAGTTGGTCCATATCTTCTCCATCAATCCATACCTTGGACCGCTTCAGGTGTCTCTGGGAAGAATGATTCTGGATATCTTGAAATTCTTCTTCGTTTATATGTTGGTGCTTTTTGCTTTTGGATGTGGTGAGTAAATATCATTAAAAATGTGATGGTAGGATGAATAAGGCCACGTGCCTTATATGAGTAGGTACGCACGGCTACAGATCAAGCTATACATTTCCAGTATAAGCTGATCTCGGATTTCCTTACAGTGAGAGGTCAGTGTAAACTGGAAATGTATAGCTTGATGTGTAGCCGTGTGTACTATGAGTGACAAGGACCAACTTTCTCTAAAACTTGATGTGCCATATTGTATGGCTGGGTACAGTTAGGCCCACTTGCACGTTCCTGGGTTATCCTAAATAACTCGTAGTTAACAGCTAACTCAGGGTTAATCAAATAATTAAACTTGCGCCACGAAGAGTTTTAAACCAAGGGATAAAATTTTAAGTATTAACTCACCGATGTGGGAGAATTAGTCGCTAAACTCTGGATTAGTGTTATAGTAATGTCAAAATAAATTGATGTCATGAGGTACCGCTGATAACTTATTTTATATTGTTCAACGATATAGTAAGTAAAAATTTGGTACTATATCAGCGGGCAAAATATTCATGAACTTGTATAATAAAATAAAAAACTGATAAATATCCTTATTTGATGTTTTCGTCAATCAATAAACTAAATCTCGCTGGAAACCACATACAATACGATGAAAATGAAATGTCATGTTATAAAATTCAATGTCAAGAAAGTATTACTATCGTCATGTAGTGTAAAAAAGAAGGATTTACAACTTTCGTTCATTAATTTTATATTATTTTTTGTCGATGTTGTTGTTGCCAACTCAAAAAACACCAACGTCAGGTTAACTAACTCGGTGTTATTTTTTAACGAGAGTTAAAAAATGTTAAATATATACTTAACTCTGAGTTTAAAAAGTCTACATTTATTCATTTAATCCAATTATACGTGCAAGTGGGCCTACGATTTAACTTTTATCTTGGTGCAGGTTTAAACCAACTGATGTGGTATTACGCTGAGCTGGAGAAGAATAAATGCTACCATCTTTCGAATGGTACACCGGATTTTGATGGTCAAGAACGTGCTTGCACTATTTGGAGAAGATATGCTAAGTAAGAATCACGGCTTTATGTTATTTTACTCCTAGAATACGGATGATAAATAGAAAATTATTGTCCTTCATTTTGTATATAAAAAAAATATTGGACATGTATTTTTTTTTTTTTTTTTATTAATGTAATGAAAAGATTACGGCGACACATTGAGTTAAAATGTGGCATGACGTCACTGCTTGCTAGATTTTTTACGTAGTTTGTTATAGTTGTGACGTAGCTCCCCAACTTTAATGCGTTTTATCTAAGTCATCATAAAGAAAAAAATACGTGTCTAATATTTTTTTATTATGTGACTGACGGAATATATATTAATACACACATCAAAAGTGTCTAGGGATCAACATATATTTTTGCAATAACTTTTCTCCTGATTGATATTAATTAAAATTTTCTTTAAGGATTCATCAAATAAAGTGTTTTCGTTTGTCACAGTAACGATAAACCAAGTTACCTTTGCATTAATAAAGAAATTTGCCATTTTCCTAATAAAGGGATTTTTGACATTTGAACCACTAACATTAAAGTTCGAAAAAAAGACTGAAATAACAGTTTTCTTTAAAATTTTATTGGGTAACTTAAACAATTAATAATCCGTGTTTCTACCGCGAACACTAACAACACAAGAACATCGGTTTGGCATACTCAAAATGAGTTCATCCAAATCACGCTGTGGAATGGCCGCCCATGTTCGTTGCAACAACAAAAAAAGGTCTTCTTGCGACTGGATACCCTCCATATTCGGCAGAGTTCTTCTCTGTAGCATATCCCATGCATGCTCAATCGGGTTCAAGTCTGGCGACTGAGCAGGCCAGGGCAGGACATTGATGTTAGCTGCGGCGAGAGTCTGTCTTACAACTCTTGCGGTGTGCGGTCGTGCATTATCATGCATTAACTGAAATAAGGGACCGATTTGCACTTGTAGAGGAACGATGACGTCTGATACAATCGTCTCAGCATAAATTTGAGCGTTGAGGTTGCCTCTGATCCAAATCAACTCAGTTCTTCCGCCGATCCAAATACCCGCCCATACCATGATGGTTCCACCACTATAAGGATGGACTTCCTGGCAGGATTTTAATCGCTGTTGGCGTCCAGGGGTTCTCCAGTGTCGTATACGTCTTGTATCCGGTCTCATACCAAAACGAGACTCATCAGAAAAGCACACGAAACGCCATTGTTCTTCTGCCCAATTTCTGTGTTCAAGAGCCCATTGATATCGAATCCTACGATTGTGCATTGCTATAGGTGGTACCCGTAGCGGTCTTCGGGAATGAAGGTTCACTTCATGCAAGCGGTTTCTGACTGTTTGGTCGCTAATTAAGTTCCCTGAAGAGTGATGAAGCCTCACGGCTAACATCATGGCGGTTATAGTTGGAGCTCTTCGAGTTAAGATTTGAATGTATCGGTCTTGTCTCCGTGTGGTGCAGCGATACCGTCCTCCATGGCGCTCAGCCACGGTACCAGTGCTTCGGTAACGTGTCCAAAGTCGACTGATAACACTCTGACTTGTATTCAGAGCTAAAGCCACAGTACGTTGCCGGGAACCAGCTTCTATCATTCCCACGGCTCTGAGCATTTCTTCCCTGCTTAAATGACGTCGCCGCTCCATAATAACGTTGGTTTTAATCAGTAGTAGGGAAACAGTAGCACTAATAATGTCTTCAATGCGTTGTATGTTTTTATAGGGAAAATATTGACAGCTGATTTTCATCTTTTACTCGAATTTGATTCACAGTTCCTGATTCAAATTATGAAATGCACCAAAAAGAATCCATATAAATTTATAAAATCATAAATTTATTACAAAGCCACATCTCAATCTCAAGAAATCCGCATAAAAATGCTTGATCCCTAGACACTTTTGATGTGTGTATATAACCATTCTTATGTATAAAAAAGTCAGAGAAATGAATAATTAAGCAAATTGACTACCGACTTAAATTGTCCGTATAAAATCACAACTGTCATTCTGTATGACAGTTAAGTTATATGAAATGGCCATAACACGTCAAATTGACGTAGCATTTCAATTAGCTTATCAATTTTCTCTGACTGTATTTGATGATGATGATCCAATAGAAGATACTTTTTTTATTGAACTCAAACATAAATCCATTATTTTCTAGAATAATTATCTCACCTAGACAACATCATTCCATTTTCTAACATCATCCTTATTTCCAGCTTATTCGAAACATCACAATCCCTTTTTTGGGCATCTTTCGGCCTGGTAGACCTGACCACCTTCGAGCTGACCGGCATCAAGAGCTTCACCAGATTCTGGGCCCTCCTAACCTTCGGATCCTATTCCGTCATCAACATCATCGTACTCCTGAACATGCTGATTGCTATGATGTCCAACTCTTATCAGATTATTTCGGTAAGTAAGAACTGTGATATGTAGATCCCCAAGAAATTGTCTTATTAAAACTAGCTTTCATTTCTTAATCATCATAACAGCAGAAGGATATCTGCTTCTGGATATTGGATACTAGGGCACTGCTCTTGTTTGTCTGCAGCTCTGGATGTAGGATGGGACGTTTTGGCAATCGTAGACAGTTAGAATTTATTATGATCAATATGTCTAGCACCCCAATTGCTTTTCACTTTCATATTAAAAAAAAAGAAAAGAAAAAAAAAAGTTTTTTTTTTATCTAATAATAAAGCTGAAGACAGTTTATTTGTTTGATCGCGGTAATCTCAGGAACTACTAGTCGGATTTGAAAAACTCTTTTTGCATTTGATAGACCAATTATTGAGGAATGCTATAGACTATTTAAATAGTCCAGCAAAAACAAAAAACGTTAGAAAGAACGCTAAGCAAAAACGGTGTAATATCGGGCGCAGGCGATGCGATGCGACGGGGTACAAGAAATTGAACAATGAATATGGTTGAATTGTCAAATTGAGTGTGTTATGCAACTAGGTATTAAGGAGGAGAGGATGCGCTGTGGTGGCCCGCGAAATTCAAATTTACTTGCGTTTTATGCAACTTGCAGGTCCGTGTCAGGTTGTATCTTGATCAAAATATGATACGCGGGAATAAAATATATGCATTTACATAATTTTAACCATAAAAATCATCAATGCATCTTTCTAAGTTTGAATTCGTGCAGCTTCGTTAGATTTCGTTCGTTCGACGAATCTGCACGAAATCTAACTTAGAAAGATGTATTGATGATTTTTACGGTTAAAATTATGTAAATGCATATGTTTTATTCCCGCATATCATATTTTGATCAAGATACAACCTGACACGGACCTGCAAATTGCATAAAACGCAAGTAAATTTGAATTTCGCGGGCCACCACAGCGCATCCCCCTTAACTACTTACGGAGTTGTATTGTACATACTTATTTTTTCATTCGTTTCTAATTATTAGATACTAGCTTTTGCCCGCGGCTTCGCTCGTGTTAATTTAGAATTTGACAATCAATTTGGGTTGTACTCTGCTTGTGTAATAATATAATTCAATAATTAAAAAAAATAAAAAAAAAAATCACTGTCCATTCTATGGTTGCCTGGAAGAGATTGCAGAAAGCGATAAGGCCGCCCATTGTATATTTTGTAGTGTTTGTGTCTTTTTTTTTTTTTGTTATGTATTTTTGTTGTGTACAATAAAGTATATATAAATAAATAAATATTTGAAAGATACGTGGCGCCATCTATTATCATAAGAACGTTATTGTTGTTTTCCTCGGGGACATTACTTTTTTTCGGGATGAAAGGTACCATATGTCCGTTTCTGGACACCCGACAACGTATATGCAAAATTTCAGGATGATCGGTTCAATGGTTTAGGCGTGAAAAGGTAACAAAGCAACAAACTTACTTTCGCAATAATAATATTATAGTTAGATTTCCAATAATCAACAGATCTTTTACAAAGAAAACTTTTGCGTAACATAGAGCTAATTACATTTATTAATCAGGAACGAGCCGATACGGAGTGGAAATTCGCCCGCAGCAACTTGTGGATGTCTTACTTCGAGGACGGGGACACGGTGCCGCCTCCCTTCAACATCATCCCTACCCCCAAGCATTTCATGTGCTGGATCAGACGATGCTGCTATAACAGGGATCGGGGCTCGATTATTGTAAGATATATTTTAATTTGCTTTGTGACGTGTCGTGTCCTATTGTTTCTTGTGGTATTTTTAGTTTTGAATGATTATGAAAAGTCGGCAGATAAATTAGATAAACAAGAACTAGAAAAATAAATATTATTTAACTGATTTCAATAACTGATATATTCATTATATATGCAGTAAAACTTCCTACGGGTCTATATATTTTTGATAAATATAAAAGACGCATGAGATCCTTGAATGTTTAGAATTTATGTGCTATCAAGTAATTTTGATTTTGATATAATAGTACAACATTACACATTACAATGAAAAGATACGATGCTATACCAATAACTTTTTTTAAATTTAAGTTCAACAGCTGAATTTTGGGATTTTTCAAAAATAATAATAAAAATTTGATATAAAAAAATCCCGTGGGGTCAAGATTTTTTTTTGGGGCCCATGACCCCTCTTATCCGCCATTTCCATTTGGCTAACGATGCACCAAACACCCTGTATATTATTTCGTAAGACCTCCTCGTCATCCAAAAAGGACATGATAGAACAATTTCTCTGTCCATAAAAGCACCCATCAATATGCCATTCGACACAGTTGGCTTAATCTTTCCCTCCTTCAATAACACTCATTCACAGAACAAATCCCGCGAGAAAGCCAGACAGGAACATGAAGCAGTCATGAGAGTGCTAGTTCGAAGGTACGTCACAGCAGAACAGAGGGCCAGAGATGAGACCGGAGTGACCGAAGATGACGTCATGGAGATCAGACAAGACATCTCCACGCTGCGATACGAGTTGATCGATATACTGCATAACAATGGAATGAAGACTCCCAGGGTTAGCATGCAAGATGCTACGGGTAAGATGCTGACGAGTTGTTTCATTCGATTATTCTTTTGGGGATGAGGTTTCTTATCCGTGCGGGCTGGCAACGTCACATTTCTAGACGTTTTTCGTGATTATTTCATTAAATTGAAATCAAAGGACAATAATATATCCTCTGACAAATTCTTAGATCGTTGGTATTTATAAGTATGTATGCTATTTTTGACAGTTATTTTAGTAATTATTCTTAGAAAATAGAACATAATTGACAAAATGTAATTTTTTAATAGTACGTAAATTACAAAAACAAAAACAATACATAATTAAGAATCTAAGAATTCTAAGAATTTGTCAGAGGAAATTGTCCTTTGATTTAAATTTAATGAAATAATCACGAAAAACCTCTAGAAATGCGACGGTGCCAGCCCGCGCCCGATTAACGCTTTTAAGTTATGATCCGTATGCTTATTATCTCAGTTAATAATTAATTTGGTTCATTATCGAATAAAGCCAGTGACGGTCCAAATACCTTAGTATATTTCTCTAGCTTACTAGAGAAATAGACTAAGGCATTTGGACCGTCTTTTATTTTGGTTTACTTGTAAACTATTAATTTCACAAGTAAAACCAAAATAAAAGGCAGTTTTAATTTATGTTACTAAAAATATTTTATGAATTCTAGTGAAATTGTAGGAAATTATACTTAAAAACTTTTGAACCTGAAAAAGGGGATTTATAACGTTAGACTTTTTACCAAATTGGAAATATGAAAGCCACACAAACCTTACACAAACCTTTTTTTCAATACACTTCCTCGAAAACTGGTTCATATCGCACTACGATTACGTTCACAATGCAATATATTTCACATGTGTGCGATTTTTCATTTTCCAACACGTGTGCGGGAATAAAAATTGCCACAGATAACTTACTATACTTAGTCCAAATTCGTACAATGCCTCTAATCGCACCGTCTCTATTCGGAGGTGAATGTTTTTTTTTAAATCTCACAAAGAGATAAGCGTCTTTACGGCGTTAATATTTTCTGAATATTTAAATAATATTTATAAATAGAATATCATCAAAACCATGAATATTACAATAAAAAAAAACGTTTATGAACCAATTAACATTTATTTGTGTTCTAAACTCAAAAATATTTAAATTTTATATTTTTCATATTAGGCTGTTTATCGGCTTTATACCTTTGCTTCTCCTTCAACCTGGCGAAAGCAAGCGCGGAAATGTAAATGTCTAATCTTATTGCGAATGTAGTATAGTTTAAAATACCAAAACATTCCCAATTTAAAACCCAAAAAATAATTTTATTATTACGTTGTTACAGTCGCTGGTAAAAAGGGCAAAGTGATGGAGAGAAGAATCCTGAAGGACTTCCACATTGGCATAGTGGAGGGCATCATAAAAGACGTTATATCCAAGGAGAACAAACCTAAGGATGTGTTCAGTCAGATCGCTAAAGCTATTGTCAGGAGAGGAAGTACTGACAGGTAAGCTTTTACCCGCGATTAGGTATTTCAAACATTAACTTTATAAAAGACATACATACATATAATTTCGCTTGTAATCCCTGATGGCTTAGGGCAGAACTGTACCTAACAGTACACTCACATTTCGCCATTATGTTTAAGTCCTATGTAAGAGGCGAGCCTATTGCCATCAACTGGGGATAAATCGAGTCTCCAGGCTGCTACTGACAAAATATAGATGGAAAAAACCCAATAACACTTTGCCCGAGCTGGGAATCGAACCCAAGACCTCCTGCTCAGCAGTGACACTTACGACCAACGAGGTAGTTCGAGGCAGAACTTTAAAAGAGTAACCGTGGAGTTTCTGGCCGGCTCATCTCCATAGGAAATGACCGATTGGAAACGTACACCTAACTTCTGACGTTTCATAAGTGCCCGTGTAGGTTTATGTGAAATTAAATATTTTGATTTTGAACCTCTCGTCACCCTACGAAAAATTGAAAAATAAAACTTTTTTACAATAAAAAATACAACCGACTTCCAAAAACAACACTACAAAGTGAAAAATAACTTTAATTTCGGAAGACGGTGTCTAGCTAAATATATTTTCGTTTTTTGCCACCGACTTCCGAAATTAAAGTTATTTTTCACTTTGTAGTGTTGTTTTTGGAAGTCGGTTGTATTTTTTTGTAAAAAAGTTTTTATTTTTCACTTTTTAGTTGTGTACCTACCCCACACAAATTCTAATACCACTACCTGCAAAACAAAAGTGGGGAAAAAATACGTATTATTGAAGCTAACTCAAAAGTTAAACAATTTTATATGGGACCAACTGTGATGTATATACCCTCTCGAATAAAACATAAAAAATCCAAATCGGTCTAGCCATCTTCGAGTAATCGGGGGTAATACATAAAAAAAAAGAAAAAAAAAAGGTTCCGACGAATTGAGAACCTCCTTTTTGAAGTCAGTTAAAAATACAGAGTCAAATTAAATTTGCTAACGAAACTCCGCAGACGTGATGAATATCGATATCTAACAAGATAAAACAAAGAAGAAATTAATTTAATGATGTTTTTTTTGGGGTCTCAACCGCCCCGGCCTTCACAGTCGCGAAGGGTATCGATATCTCAACACGATAAACCAGATTTTATAAAATCACACTACCAGTGGTCATTGACCCCAAAAAAATCTTCAAACCTTTTTTGTTTGTGTTTAGACATCTTTATACCCCTCACGTCTACGGAGTTTCTCTAGCTAATTTAATTTGACCCTTTATATCAGTTATAAAACAAACAATAATTGTTTTAGCTGTTCGTCGGCCCATAGCAAATGTAGCAGATGCGACTAGTAGGTACCTACAATATTTTTGGTGGATGAACTGTCGTGGCTGCCAATGTTTTAGCTTTATTTTTTAATATAACCCGAACATAACACGCCTTGAAGATAACACGCCTACAAAGTTTTTTTTCACAATGCATGTTATGAATGCCGCATTTGAAGGCTTATGATGCTTTTTATATTATTGGTGCGTCACAATTTTTCTCTTCATTTTTAATGATAAAAATTGTTCTTTAAGGACGCTGTTACAAATGGGTAGTCAAATCATTACTTTTTTACACAAAAGTATGTTTATTAAATAAAATGCTTTGCATTCTTAAAATGTTTTTTGGCCAAATTGTTGATAGATGTGCATGGTACGATTCTCAACTATAAATATAATTTTAAATAGGTACATTTTCTCAATAAATATACCGATGTAATTTTTTTCACTCCGGTACATTTATTGAGAAACTGTACCTATCTAAAATTATATTTATAGTTCAGAATCGTACCATGCACATCAATAGATGGCACAGAACATGGAACAGTTTGGCTAAAAAACATTTTAAGAATGCAAAGCATTTTATTTAATAAACATACTTTTGTGTAAAAAAGTATTTGATTTGACTACCCATTTGTAACGGCGTCCTTAAGGTGGATGCGCCAAGTTAGCCAGCGAAATTAAAATTTTCATGTGTTTTTACAATTTGCAGTAGGTCAGTGTCAGTTTGTATCTTGATCAAAATATGATCATGATTGCCAAAATCATGACATTTTGGAACAAATCTAACTTAGAGAGATGTATTGATGATTTTTATGATTAAAATTATGTAAATATACAACACAATCTGACACAGACCTGAAAATTTTAAAAAACATAAGAAAATTTTAATTTCGCGAGCCACCTTTGCTATCTGAACAGATTAAAGGTGACTTTCACCAATAAAAATGAACTCGATTAGCAAATCTAAACTGCGTTCAACAGCTGAGTGTCAACACTGACTGGTGAAATTCGCTTTTAACCACAAACCCCTGCATACTGGAAAGTGCATTATAACTTACTTTTGGACTGTAGTATTCCTAAAACAGAAAGATTTTTATGTTACAGCAAAAAACGTGACTGGAATGCCCTGGTGCGAACTAATACCATTCGCAAGGATCCTATAGGCACCACTGCTGAAGCCGAGACCAGGAGAAGCCGGCAGTCCCTGAGGGCTCACATCCTGGACAACATGGCTTCCAGGACTATAGACCCGCAGAAACTGTTAGGTATGGTATATTTAAGAGTCTTAAATAAAAATGACTGTTTAGTGGCCCACAATAGGGATGATGACAAAAAAATATTGTTTTGTCGTCATGTAGATTATTAAAAAATATTGACACATATTTCTTTCTTTTTTTACGTAATCAAAAAATGACGGCGATAGATTGAGTTAAAATGTGGCATAACGTCACGCCTAGCTAGACTACCCAACTTTAATGCGTGTTATCTTAATATTTTTTTTTAATAATTGGATAAAACAAAAATACGTGTCCAATATTTTTTTTTTAAATTATCTGACTGACCCTAGCAGTATTTAAAAAACGTTGTACAGTCAACCAAACTTTAGTAGTGAGAATTTGACAGTTACAGCGCCTTTAGGTCATAGCAGTAAGAGTGATTTTCGTAGTGCTAGTGTTACCACTGATATTGACTGTACGGAGTGAATATTTCAAATTATTGGAGAGTTCCTATAAGCACAGCAGAACTATTGATTAATTCAGCAACTGTTCATGTTTCATTTTAAAAGAGTTTCATTTTATAAGAGTTTGATTGTATGGAGTTCATTTTTATTTGACAGGGGAATAAGGAAGGTTATAATATAATATTTACTGCCATATTTAGCCGCGGATGACTTTCCTTTGTTTTTATGATATAGTTTTTCGAAAGACATGTGTGGTTGCCGAGCTTACGTCACAAAAACTAAAATGGCGCCTCAATCAAAGGCTTAGATTTTCATTCATACCTAAACAAACTTTGGAGAGATTTTCATATAATTTGGAAAAATTCACATTCGTAGTTATTTTTTATTAGCAATGCTGTCCCACTTTTAGGCAAAGGCACCCCCTACTTCTTACGCTTTCTTCAATATTGTGCTTGCTCTCGCCAATCTTATCTTTACGCTGTTGAAAAGCAAAAATATGAATTACGATCCTTTTTTGTTTGATGGATGTCATGAAGTCCTTAAAAAAAATGAAGTATCCTATGAGCTATGATCTAAACCATAATTTTCCTTTCAGAATACAACCCGCAACTATCCACAGTGTCTCCATGCACCAGGGTAGCATACGCGAAGTTCATGAGAAGCAAGATCAAGTCAGACTTTAACGAGAGAGAGAAGAAGGGCCGGAGACTCTCGGAGTTCAGCCTTGAAGACGAGGTGTTTGATGCGCCGAAGAAAAGAGAGAGAGACAGTTGTAGGAGATGCAGTGGTGAGAGATTTGAGGGTTATAACATGGTATATCCTGTCATTTCACCGAAAATTATTTTGTAAATTTTCACTTGACAAACAATGATTGGCAAAAACACGATTTGTCATTTCATCATTTCACAACAACAAGTTTGACAAATAAATCATTTATCAAACTAATTACCTGATAAACTTTTGTTTGTTATAATATAGTATTATTTGAGAAACAATTTATTTGACAAACAATTCATTTTCAATCATAATATCTCTCTCTAGATATATAAGGGAACACCCAAATATACTAAAATATACTACCCAAACTATACTTCTGATTATCCCGAACCTGACCCGAAAATCTTAACACTAGACAGTCGATGTCAGGGGCACCCCGAGGTTCGGTTTGGTTAGGTCTTTTAAACCCAGCAGACAGTAATAGGAGCCCCGCGTAGCGGGGCTCCGTCAACCTGCTGTCAGTTTTATTGCTTGGTTGCTTGGAGAAGTATAAATGAAAAAGGTATAAATGATAAAATATCATGTGAAACATTTGTAAAGAGAAGCATTTGCCAAATAAATGTTTGTAAAGCAAGTGTTTGTAAAATAAAACATTTGCGGAATAAGTTGTTTGTGACATTAATAGTTTAAGAAACGTTGGTTGTAAACTATAAATTTGTCAAATGAGTTTTGGTAAAACATTAGTGAACCGTTATGACATAGCATAACAACCCCCGAAGGGTAGGTCAGGGTAGTCATATGAGTTAGATTTTTTGTATCAAAAAAATCAATACTCGTACTTAACCTACTAAGTTCGAACCTAGGAGCTTTAGTGTTGATTTTTTTGACCTCGCCTGACCTACCTTATCTGACCTAAAATGTGAGCATAGGAAATTCCAAAATGTTACATATCTCCAGACTTATGATTTTTTTCTCAATGCCAATGCTAGTTGGCATCACTATTCGCCTTAAATAGAAAATTCAATTACTTTTTATAAAGAAAATATAGCGCCCTATCCCGCGAAATACAAATTTTCATACTTTTTTTTCAATTTTCTGATCAGTATCAGCCTGTATATCGATCAAAATAATATTTGCGACCGTAACAAATATGCATTTAAAGAATTATAATCATTACAATTATGAAAATTTCGCAAATCTATATTCCTAATTGTGGTTATTAGATTCTAATATGAAATGCATAAGGTTTACACAAACTTCCAATTCAATTTACGAATGATTGGTAGCATGAATTATTTACATAATTGATTTAAGGTACGGACAGACGTGCTCAAAATAAGCGTGCTTAAAAGCTTGCTTAAAGTAAGCATGCTTATGCAACTGTTCACATTTGCCGGCAATAAGCATGCTTTCTTGAAGCATACTCATAAATAAGCATGCTCAAAGCAAACGTACCGGACAGACGTGCTGCTATTTAGCATCAGGCTCTTGGACAAAATGGATGTACAAAGATATAGTGACAGTGCTATCCGTACAGAACTCAATAAAATAATCATATACACAGATCTTAGATTTTTAATTTTAGTTTTAATTATTTTCATTGTTAAACTTGGATCATTCATGTCCTTTAATAAAGCCTCATAAGCATTATTTCGTGCAATATTATTTTTATATAAAGGAGAATGTGTGTTCCACAGACATTCGTAACTTCGATAATGTGACACAAAAAGCAAAGTTTTTTCTTCTCCCCAACGCGACATATTGAGGGTTCAATTTTCGTGTTTTTATTTTAATTTGACGCAAAAACAGTCGCCCGCCGCGGATCGAGATCGAATGAGCATGCTAATAAGCAAACCTGTTCAGACGCGCTCGGAGCACGCCCCCTTCTACCCGCGCCTCAGGTAGCATGCTCAAAAATCAAACGTCGGTTGATTTTTGAGCACGCTCTAAATAAGCATGCTCATTACATTACACACGTGCTACTAATGAGCACTTGCTCAATAAAAGCATGCTTTCGTGCTAGTAATGAGCACGTCTGTCCGTACCTTTTTAGCCAATTCAAATAATTCAATAGGTACTGAACTACCGACTACAAACGGATTTTTCTTTGTATAATGGCAGAGTTCAATACTATTAAGAGGGTTGTCGCATTTAGTCAGCCCTCTCGCTCATATGGGACCAAATATATTATGAAACCGTGACTGACTGACTGACTGACTTATCTATTAACACACAGCTCAAACCACTGAACGGATTGGGCTGAAAAATTTGGCACACAGATAGCTATTATAACCTAGGCGCCGCTAAGAAGGGGTTTTTGGAAATTCGACCTTTAAGGGGGTAAAAAGGAGGGGTATTGTTTGTATGAAAAATCTTATTCCTTGAGTTAATAAACTTGAAACTTGTTTTTAATAATGTTGAATGAAAAGATGTTGTTTTTTAGAAAAATGTGATCAATTCACAAATAAATATATAATATTAATTTAATATGATTATTATAAACACGTTTTTATTGTGGCATTTATTTAACTCATCTCAAAAACAGTATTTATGATCTGTTTAGCACAATAGAAATGTGTTTTTAATAACTACCTATTAAATTAATATTATTTATTAGTTCGCCAACTGATTACATTTTTCAAAAAAGCATCTTTTCATTTAAAATTCTTAAAAGTCCCGTGTGAGCGAGACATGTTCATACGACAAGCCCTCTTAAGTTGATTTAAAAAAAAAAATCTCGTACGCACGGCTATTCTCGCATTGTATAAGATTTCCTTATAATGAGAGGTCAGTGTAAACTGGAAATGTATAGCTTGATTGTGTAAACTTTAACAAAAAGAATCCGTGATCTTGTTTTCAAAAACACTCATTCATTTGTTTCGTGGGCGCGTTTTGAGACGCAAATCTTACAAGCAACCCGTGATGTCACTACGCCAGTCACTTCCACTAATTAAACAGCCTTGCTGATTACATTCGCAGTTCAACTCGGTATTTTAAGCTCAAAGTTACATTGAGTCAGGTTAGTTCTATTTGCTAACTTTACGTTCTTCCGTGACAGGTAACAGTAGTGCTATTCTGTAAACATCTCACCGTGATATCTTAGGTGAAGTGAGCGTGAAGTGAGCCGTCATTCCACCTGATGGGTGATCCTAGGGGTTGACACTATTGACAGTTCACTTTAAGGTATAAGTATAAGTGTTCACGGTGAGATTTTTACAGAATAGACCGGCGGGTGTCAGATAAGGGTTGATGAGTTAAGTTTAAACTGCTTTGATTAGTAAATAAGTAGGTAAAACTTATAATAATATGCTTAGACTCACGGATTAGAAAAAAAAGAAGGACTCCGCGCCACGCATATCGAAAGTGAAGCACAGTAAGTATGGACTGTTTGTACAAACATGCCTCACGCACACATTTACATCATAGTATGCCGACCGGCCGCCATTACGTGACACGACGGCGGCGTCTTTGTCAAATCACGCACACATAGATCGGTATGGTGCTTCACTTTCGAATCGCGTGGCGCGGAGTCCTTCTTTTTTTCTAGTCCGAGCTTAGACTGTACTGCACTGTACTTACTATACTTGATAGAGAGAATTATCTTGACTAGCTTTGAATCATCTCATGCTGAAGATGTGATAAGTATCTATAAGTTTGAAGTGTTGAATGTCTTTTTTCGGAAAAATAAACTGTTACGTCTTTGCGTTATCTCAAGTCAATCTGCCTAGCCTTTTCCCAACTATGTTGGGGTCGGCTTCC
Organism: Cosmia pyralina; assembly: GCA_946251885.1. Lineage (NCBI taxonomy): Eukaryota > Metazoa > Arthropoda > Insecta > Lepidoptera > Noctuidae > Cosmia > Cosmia pyralina. Next base: position 12,361,103 of record OX276342.1, on the reverse strand, counting down.
AGTCTAACCGGATGCAGCTGAATACCATTATTTTACATGGAGCGACTGCCTATCTGACCTCCACAACCCATTAACTGGGTAATACGATACCCCTTGGTAAGACTGATTGTCAGACTTTCGGGCTTCTGACGACCCGTAACGACTGTCAAAGATCCACGAATGACAGCCGGGACCAACGGTTTAACGTGTTTTTCGAGACCCGGAAGAGTCTCGGTATGTAAAGATGGTCACACATCCGCGGACCAACCCCGGCAAGCGCAGCTTAACCTGATGGATCGACCCGTGCGACTGTTATTACTTAGCCACGAGCTCCTCTCGTTATCTCAAGTACCTACCTATTACAAAAAATCCGTAGTAAAAGGGACTACCTTAGTGACCACCAGATAAAAAAAACGAGCGAGTCTTACAGTAGTCGCTTAAGATGTGTAACATCTGACATCTCAAGTACTCTCTAGTTTCACATACCAAATAAGCAACATTTCACACGTTACACATCAATAAAGCCACAGTAGATAATGTTGCCATGTTATTATCTCCATTCCTTTTTCCTCTTATAACCAGGTCAGGCAAAATTCATAAATAGTGGGAGCGAGTAAGAACTTTAATATACTTTGTGAAGAGGTCACATTTACCACCAAAACCTTTTGTGCATTCTGCGGTTAAACGCTGATTTTTTTAGGGTTCCGTACCTCAAAAGGAACAAACGGAACACTTACCTATAGGATCACTCGTCTGGCTGTCTGTCCGTCTGACCGATTAAGTTAAAATTTAATAAGAAAACTAAAAAAAAAGTTTTGCAAGAAAATAAACGAAAACTGACCATTCCTCCCCCCCCCCCCCCCCCCCCCGATCTCCGAAACTACTAAGTAGTCAACAATTTTGAAAAAAAAATAGAAGATATACCTATACCTATAGATTACAGAAAAACCTATAAGAAGTCTGTGGTCTTAAAATAACATGGTAAATCTCTCATCAATATGACACACAATTGTGTACAAACTTAGATCTGCAGTTGGAATGTATGGGAGAACACGTTTTTCAACTACAATGCTAAGTTTGTTCATGAGATAACTTCATCCCAACTACGGAACCCTTCATTGTGCGTGGTCCGACTCGCACTTGGCCGATTTTTTTAAAAGTGCATATTGCGTATTGTACCTTATCTACCAGAAAAAAAATTAACCAGAATACTGAAGACCGGAGGCCATTAAGAGACTTAATTATTTTCGCTTTTCAATCTCTAGGTACCTCGTAATTTCTTCGTACGATTTTTTTAGTAGGTAATTTTTTACTAATTATTTTTCCTCAACAGGTCGAACATTCCGTAGCAGGACGCCGATCCCTGAAACTGAAACCGATGATGAAGGACTGAATGAGAACGAAATACAAGTCGAAGCCGATATTGAGGACAAAGGTAACGTGACATTATAATAGATATACCTAAACATCTTCCTCAGTCGTGACGAAATCAAATAAAAAAAAAACTGCTGTTCCCTATATTGTACGCATAACAGTTGGGAACAGCAGTATTTTTTTTGCGATTTCAGGTTTGGTCCCATATTAAAAGTTCATAATGATGAGTACAATGACCCCCTAAGAGGTGGTATGTTATTTAAATTAGACCTTGTATAAAAAAGAGTGACAAGAGTTACAGGATATCAAAAAATTCGTCCGCATCGCTGTCAACAGGAAAAGTGCCCAAAAGGCAGGCAGCATTGTTTTTTTAACTTTCAACTTAATTACAGCCTGAACAAAATGAAACTCGAATTCAAGAATTGAATGTGTCGCGGTTAAAGCAGAGATTTAGGTAAATCTCCAATAATCTAGTTCACCTAACTAAAACTAACAAAATTAACTAACTTACTGTTACAAACACCTAATTTCGTTTGAGGCTATTAAATACACTTTGATTAATCAAACTATTTTGTTTGTGTTGGTTTGTTCATCTTAACCTTTTCCCAACTTTTTAGAGCAGCTTCTAAATTAACTAAATGCGTCTTCCTCCGCAAACCAGTTATTCTATTAAATATTCTAAGCTTGTTTAGGTAGTCTGGTCGCGATTAAACGAGTTGTATTCGAGTAAATATTTGATAATAAAAGGTTATTACAAGTCTGACATCCCTGGGTTGCCTAGGTCAGTTTGGCAGTCGCTTCATGTAAAATACTAGGATTCAGCTGCATCCGCACCCTAATTGCGTAACACACTATCGATCGGAATCTGAATCATTTTGAAGCAAATTGCTAATCCATTGCTCAATATGTTCGAAAAATTTGACTGCTCGACAACGTAAATAACGCAATGAATGTTGTTGAACTGTCAAAATGAAACGCAATTGCTCCGCCGGTTAGACTGGAAGTCGACTCCAACATAATTGGGGAAACGGATAACGTACTCGAATACAAGTCCTATAATTACGAATGTAAATAAATGAAAAAGTAAAGGAAATTAAGGAAAAAATGGACTGCCAGCTGATATACAGATTGTGATAATAAAATTGTTACTAACCCACGAAAATTTATTCGTCGACCTCTATTAAGATTGCCCTTCGTCTATATTTAGAAATAATGAATGAGTTATTGGGTCAAGTTTCAAAAGTTTTAAGTTTCATCAAACCGTAACGAACATTTAAAATTCTAAGCGTCCACTGTAGAGCTATTCTGTAAACATCTCACCGTGATAACTTAGGTGAAGTGAGCCGTGATTCCATCTGATGCTAGGGGTTGACACTATTGACAGGATCACTTCACCTAAGTTTTCACGGTGAGATTTTTACAGAAGAGACCGGCTGGTTCGCGCCATTCGCAACCCACGCACGGTACGTAACGGATTTTGGTTTGTTTGTATGAAGAATTGAAAATGCGGGCAGTACCGGTAGTGGACGCAGTGCTATATGAATTCATACAAAGCAAACCGAAATCCATTACGTACCGTGCGTGCGTTGCGGCCGGCGCGGACTGGACGCTCAGCTATTTAAGGAATGCCCTTTTGCTTTCAAAAGTCCTTGAAATATACAAGTTGACATCGTTATAGGTGATAAAATTAAATGATTCCGTCAATTTGGTATTCATTGTGCTATTTATTACTGACTTTAATCGAAGGTTTGACTTTAGAGAGTTAATAATACTTAGGATGAATTTCCTGTCATTTTATAATAAGATACAATTTCGCGCTATCAAGGGATGAATAAATTAAAGATGGATGGAAATGGTGTCTTTTATAATAGTATTGTAACTTTTGTATTGTATGTAATTATCGGTCTGCTTTGAAGTATTATGGTAGTATTATTTAATGACTAAAGTTTATTAACTGCTTTAGAAGTAATTATTTAATAGACATTCTAATTTAATAACAAATTTAAAATCTTATCGAAGCAAGAAAGTTAAACATTCCGGGGTTTATTTATGAACGCTGCCTAAAGTTAATAGACTTGCCATCATCATCTGCCTAGCCATTTCTTAACTATGTTGTGGTCAGCTTCCAGTCTAACCGAATGCAGCAGAATACCATTATTTTACATGGAGCGACTGCCTATCTGACCTCCACAACCCAGTAACTGGGTAATACGATACACCTTAGTAAGACTGGTTGTCAGACTTTCGGGCTTCTGACGACCCGTAACGACAGTCTTAGATCACGAATGGCAGCTGAGACCATTGGCTTAACGTGCTTTCCGAGGCACGGAGGGGTATTAGTATGTACAGATAGTCACTCATCCACGGACCATCCGCGGAAAGCGTAGCTTAACTTGATCGATCGACCCAAGCGGCTCTATTACTTAAACGTTAAAACTTTTATGGTTCAGCATACGTAATGATTACTCACTTTAAGCAACGTTTCTAAATAAACCCCTCTTTTACGAAATACCTACACAAAAAAGAAACAGTCTATTCGTTTATTTTTAATTTCCGGCACTGAACGAAGAGGTGAAAACAATCAAATATCTATTAGGTACCTACTTCCCGTCGTGTGCCTCCCAATGTTTATTACAAAATATTACTCTATTCCTCCAGATTCAGAGGATGGATCAGAACAGACCCGTCCACTGAAATCCTCGTCCCAAGAACCATCGGAGCCAAGTACACCAGCTTTCGACCCAGCCGACGGCAGCCGACTGCCCCCGCCAGCAGAATTCCAGACCACAGACCACGTCATCACCATAGAACCGGATACACCAACAAAAACCTTATACATCACTCAAGAAGAGGACTCAAACCTTCAGAAGCCAATAACTCCGACTCCTAGCATCCATTCCCAGTCAGAACAGATCCTTTCAGCTTCTAGCTTAGAAGCCCAGTATAAACAGATGATTTCGGAGCCTCCTACTGTGGTCATTACCCCAGATGTCAGTGATCCTGAGAGGTCTCCTGCCAGACCTTCGATTAGTACTCCTAGATCAGCTAAAGTCAGTCCATCAGCTTCACCAAGCTATGGAAGAGATAAAGGGAAGTCGAAAGTGACTGGAAGGGTCGTCTCTGGATGGCTTTAAACTGAATGTAGACAAATAATTGGAAAAAGATGCAGTTTTTTTGGGATTTTTTTTAGTTTTCTGGTGTTTGTGTTCTTATTTCCGAATCGACGTATTAGTGAGAATGCTGTTGTTATAGCAATAACTAGTTTTTATCGATATTTTGTCATCGATTAACTTAGAACGATCTAGGTCACGAGTTCACGACTCTACTATAGTTGTCGCGTTTTAGCGTGGCGTTAACGGTCATTGACCCACCTAAATTTTCCAGCATTTTTTGATTAAAAAACTGGAATAAAGTTCGTTAACGTCCTGAATCAATATCTATCGTGATCTTCAACATGTTCCAATAACAAAAAACCGTACATAGTTTATTGTTTGGGTTCCTACGGGGATATATTACAGAAAAAGCAATGACCGCTATTGTCACTCTAAAACGCGACAAGTATAGTCCTTGTATTGAAATTGTTGAAAGAAATTCACTGCCACATAACAGTCGCAATATATGCCACATATCATAATTATGAATGACCAGAGTTTAATACAATATTGTTAAATCCCTATAGCTACTATTAAGGCGAAATGTGTCCTAAAGGAGATAATATAATAATATATTTTGACGCATTTTGGGATCATGCAAAATCCATTTTTGTCCTCAAAAACTACAAATTTGCCTTATGCTTTGTCATGAATATAAAAATTTAAGATATTCATAAGAGGACCAAAACACGATTGACACAATTTGGCTCGATACCAAAAAAATCGCGAAGTTACCTCAAAATGAGCAATTTTTGTGAGAAAAAACTGTTTCATTCGGTTGTAATTAAAGCAATTTCAATGAAATTTCGTTGACACTTTCACCATTATAGACATAAGGGGATTATGGGTTTATTTTAATATAACAGAGCAAGAATTTTAATACGAAATATTTTTTCAATTCTATATGCTTCGTTATGCCATCAAAACCCCGTTGCTTGAGGCAGAATGGTATCGCCCGTTCGCCTCAAGCAAGTGAAGAAAATACCTTCGTTCCGTATCTTGTCGTAATAGTTACAGTTCGTGGCCTAGAAATATTTATACCTAATTACCTAATAAATAATAATTATTATTACGATCGTTATGTAACGAATAAGAAGCACCTAACAAAACAAATTGTTAAATATATATATTCTCAAATGGTTAAACAGACATCTGAGGAGCAATTCCCGTATTTTTAAGAGCGTTTGATTCTAATGATGACGTCTCAATCTGCCAAAAATACCTATTTACCTTTGACATCGATGGTCGCTGAAATGAGCTTGCGACAAGATTGAACATTTTTAATTAAGTAGGTCCTTACCTACTTTAAAAAAACCGAAGGCCAATTCCCTTGAATTGGCCTTCGGTTTTTTTTACTTGATCACAAATTCAAAATGATCTCTTCTGGTACACCTCAAAAAGGGTAAAAAAGCTAATTAAAAGTCGTGCCTTAAAGCCCTTGGATTGTGTGTGCCTAATTACACTCGGAGAAAACGTTAAAATGCTATAGATTAAACTGTTGTCTACATTTTGCAAACGTAGCTTAGAGTAGGTGTATTTGATTATTTTAGGAAACATTGAAATTCCGTAAAATCTACGCGCATGGGCGTAGCCAGGAGTCGGTAAATAAGTAAAATACTATTAGATTTATAATAATTACAGTGTAAAACTTAAACTGAGATCAAGTGACCTTTATCCGGCGCAGAATTAATTGTCATGATAATGTTATCTGATATTATAACAACTTCATAATTTTTATAAAGATACTGTCAATAAATTGTTGCAATGAAAGCAATTTAAGTTACATTGAAAATTATTTTCAATTAGGGACAAATGTAGAAGTTATTTATATTATAAATGATTAACACTGAACAGTACAGAAAATCGCAGATCAAGAAAAAAAGGACGATGGAGCGCCGCGAATATCAAAAGTGAAGCCACCTTTTATTATGCGTGTGCCGAAGGGTTGGCATTTGTAAAAAGAATCCCTATAATTTGGGGAATAATATTGTGTGGGTAAGATATCATATTTTGGGGAAATTTTAAATCGTATTATGGTAACCTTAGCTATTTGTCACTGCGTTCGTTCGGTGAAGTTTTGTGTTCCAAGTATAACCTAAAACTGAAAGTTTATTTAATAAAAAAACGATTTTATTACAAGCGAAAAGTGATTGAGTGATACTTTTTATGTGATTTGCTATAGTTTTTACAAGTTTTCACTACACAGAAAGGCATAATTCTATTTTTTTATTGTGTTAACTAAATGACGACTCATCACGTAGGTACTAAGAACGGTGAGCGTAGTTTTAGTTCTATGTGTGTGCGTGAGCGTGTATTTTGATGTTTACTGCACTCCATCTTCCTTTTTTTGTTGATCTGAGACTGAAAATAATTTTCAATTGAACACAAGAATGTGCACAATGTTGCGTCTGGCGTGCAGCTATTCGGCAAATGTCGTTCGGCATCTACCCTCACTGAATCATGTTCGGGTCGGTTCGGCACAAATCGAGCCAAGCCAAGCGGCTTTTTCCCGAACTTACAGGGTCAAATTAAATTAACTAGAGAAATTCCGCAGACGTGATGGGAATCGATATATAAAGACGACAAAATATAAATAAAAAAGATTTGATGATTTTTTTGGGGTCAATGACCGCTGGTAGTGTTGTTACTTGAGGTATGAGTTGATAAAATCTGTTTTATCGTGTTGAGATATTGATACCCATCACGTCTGAGAAATTTACACAAAAATCTAATTATTAAACTGATATTTTAAGTGACTACATACGTTGTTTATGGTTGATGACCCAAAAAAAAATGTTTAATATATCACGATTAAGTATCGATAGGTACCTATCACGACTACGGAGTTTTGCTATCTAATTTAATTTGACCCTGTAGATATATCTACATATATTCGATTTTGCCGCCCAGCTTTGCCGAATTATGCCTAATTGCCGACCTGAACATTATGTGTGTAGTCCCGCTTACAAAAAAGAAAACTTCGTAATTCCAATTTGGAATATATTTATTGCAAAAATGCCTTAAATTATACGTATCAACTACAAGACATTGTAAAAAACTCAGCTATGTATCAGCCATGTAATAAGCACACAAATCCAGTAACAAATGCCTTTATTAGACCAAATTGTACTGTAGTTTGTTGACATAGTCTTAAGCGTATGTTTAATAAAGAAATAAAGAAAATAAAACCTCTGGTTTACGTTTGCTACGATTTTATTAAATACACAACCTTTCTTTGTAACTGTCAGGACGACGAGACGTATTTTTTCTTGGCAGAATTTTACGAAGTGACAATATTTTCTGTGGGACCGGAGAATTAATCCATACTTTCATACTAATATTATAAACCTGAAATACAAAATATACGCAAATTCGGGAGTAACAGCTAGTAAATAATAAAGATACACCTAATTATTTGCCAACTATATATTTCGTCGAACGGAGTAAGTAAAGCTATATCACACCTCCGCCGCGTAACCGCATGATGTTCCGTTTGTGCTTAAGGCCCTTAGATACAGCGTTATTTGGCGAGGATACTAATTTACTTACAAGATTTTACCTGCGCAGACCCCAGGCAAAATCTTGTAAGTAAATTCACGTTCCGTATTAAAATTGATACGAAAATAAACACGTGGAGGGAGCTCTATATTTTCCTGCCTTAGGTAGAGTTTATGTAGGTACAGTGGGTTGACTATGATCTGGTATAGCGTACTACGGAGTTTTAATAGCATACGAGGCCATCCTTACGTGTTGACTGCACCCCATGTGAGCATAAGGAAAAATCCTTTATATAATAGATATATAAGCTTATATCATATATATGTCGGAGCATCAAACGGATTAGAGTACACGCGCTTGAAGTCGGTGTCCGCCATATTGCTTCTTTATCAATCAGTGCGCACGTCCGGCGCAGGCGCTGTCTCAGGAGCAAGAGAGCTCGAAAATAGACAAACGCACTACTGACAGATACATCGTTGGCATTGACAACCCTAACTCGAACTACTGACTTCAATGACAGCTGTTATCAATTTGATTAATCGACTAACGTATCTCAAACGCTAATTGATGGCGCTACTAGTGCGTAAACAAGCCTTATTATACAGGGTGACCTGAAATTAGTGGCGGACCCGTTAAGGGGTGATAGTAGGGATCAATTCCAGTCGATATCACTCTTAGACCTACTGTCCTAAAGTTAACCCATTTCAGGATATTCCTACTTAAAGAATTTTACAAAAAATACCCTACTTTAAATCTTAAAATAGCTGTAAATCCTAAAAATTGGTCTTTCTGGTACTTTTTTTTTTTGTTTTGCATCAAAGATATTCTAAGTAAGGAATTATTAATAGCGATATCTTCGTAAATGTCGGTATCTTACGCGAAAATCGTTTAACAAAATCATAAAATAAAAAAAAATACAATGACTGCGTCTAAAACATCGATTTACTTAAAAAAGTCACCCCACAATGTTACGTGCATAATAATTAAATATCATTTACGTTTCATTGTCTAGAGAATATCTTTGATGCAAAACAAAAAAAAAATGGTCCAAAAAGACCAATTTTTGCGATTTAGAGCTATTTTAAGATTTAAAGTAGGATTTTATTAACTTTAGGACAGTTTAGGACCTACGTCTGAGAGTGATGTCGACTGGAATTGATGCCTACTATCACCCCTTAACGGGTCCGCCACTAATTTCAGGTCACCCTGTATATAAACGTAAAAAATCACCATCAGTAGTTGTGAACCTATGGGGTACGCAACTAATCCCCCCCTCGTCCCCTCCTGGGGTTTTAGGTTCATAAATTATTAATAGAATACGTGGCCATCACTGACATATAATCATGGACTTGGTATTGGTATATCAATATTTCTATAAAATAAAATCTATAAAAGATTGTGAGAATGTTTTCATAATATTGTCACGGTACAATATCTATGGGTAAAAATACCCCAAGTTTTTTAAATAAGGAATTTCACTTAACTTTGGTACCAAACAGCGAGCGGATAAAGTGGCCGCAAAAAGGTATTTCAATGGCGAATGAAGGGTTGCCATTATAGTAATTGTCAAAAACTTTTTTACAAAAAAATACAACCGACTTCCAAAAACAACACTACAAAGTGAAAAATAACTTTAATTTCGGAAGTCGGTGTCGGTGTCGGCGTTAAATGTATTTTCGTTTTTTGCCACCGACTTCCGAAATTAAAGTTATTTTTCACTTTGTAGTGTTGTTTTTGGAAGTCGGTTGTATTTTTTTGTAAAAAAGTTTTTATTTTTCACTTTTTAGTTGTGTACCTACCCCACACAAATTCTAATACCACTATCTGCAAAACAAACTAGAAAATCATCCATATAAAAGTGGGGAAAAAATACGTATTATTGAAGCTAACTCAAAAACTACTGAAGCAAAGTTAATCAATTTTATATGGGACCAACTGTGATGTATACCCTCTCGAATAAAACAAAAAAAAATCCAAATCGGTCCAGCCATCTTCGAGTAATCGGGGAACATACATAAAAAAAAATAAAAAAAAAAAGGTTCCGACGAATTGAGAACCTCCTCCTTTTTGAAGTCGGTTAAAAACACTATTATTCTTTTTCACTTACGCAAAATTAACAAAAGTTAAAAAGGATGGTATTTTTATGAGTTTGGCGTCGATATGCCATATATTTCATTGTAGAAGTCGACGTTCGCACGGACGTAAAATTATCGCGGCGGGATTTTATTGCGCACTGGATTTTCAATTCTCGGTGTTGAGCCGAGCTTCGAGCAACAAAAGAGCGCATCCCAGCGCGTCGAAAAAACACACTGTAGCGTTGAAAATCCAGTGCGCGAAAAAAATCGCCGTGTTATTTTTACGTCCGTACGAACGTCGGCTAACTGTTTTTTCTATAGTCAAATATTTCAAGTCCATATGATTTATAGATCAGCGGAGGCCATCTTATACTGGTTTTGTTACTACTGTCTGTATTTGGCCAACTTTGGCGTTCTTATTCTGAAAAACTGAAAGACTTCGACAACTTTGACTTAATGAGTTGTGGAGAATATTATTAAGCATTAGTTAGTAAAAATTGCGGCCTCGCTTTTCGCAATTTTTTCTTATCTATTTATTTGAAGCCAAAATTCCGAAGCAAGTTTTTCATAAAATGCGCGGCTGCATTTTTTTGAGCTCGTGGTACTTCTTCCTTACTTACAAGAACTATTGTATAACAGAAAAGAATAGAATGAAATGAATAGTGAATAAATTTTTCACCTTACGCCCACGTAACGGTACTGAAACGCCAAGCCACATATTTTGAAGAAGGTGTTGAGTTTGGGCGTGTTGAGTTGGCTTATCTCTACATGAAATCTGATAACTTTTTGACAGTGCGAGCTATAGCCAGGTCTCGTCTTGCCAACATTTTACATGAAAATGTTTTTGGTGGGATTTCACTCTTTTTGGAAGTTGCTTATGACAGTATTTTACAAAATTTTATTTAGTTTCACCTGTCCCGATGTTTGTTTGTTTGTCTGTTATGTAGTCTTGCAAGTTTTTGTCGCCAAATTAAGAATCTGTGGGTCACTGGTTCAAAAGATATAAGGGTTTTAGGTGGTCGATCTGGCGAGCATCTCTACTACTTAGCTACTAAATCTGGAAGAAAACAGATCTTCGCTAGGTGTCCTAGTTTTTAAGATATAAATGTGGCCAAGCTGGGGAGATGCTCTCCAGATCGGCCACCTAAGAACCCATATAACTTTTGAACCAGTGCCCGATAAATTCTGATATTTGGCGACAAATTTCGACTAATTAGCGACAATTTTTTTGTGTTATCAAAATTAAAATCCCTGATGGTGGCCGTGCCAGTCACAGTCACACTATTTAGGCCGCTAATTGTACGGCGCCACTAGGCGGTTGACTAAACGGCTAACTTAACCAGACCGCCCATTGTGTCACCCTATGTAAAATTTCAACATTCATAACTGTATTTTAAATGGTGTGCATAATAAAAAGTATTCTATTCTATTCTAACTAAACCAGTTGGCTGCGACATGTCGACCAAGATAAGGACCAATGAAAATGAGCCATTAGGGTACGGTCAGCAACAGAAGTCGGTTAACACTGCTACTTTTTGACGTCATCTAAATTAACACAAAATGATTCGATAAACTGCTTTTTTTTCGTTTAACTGTTAAGAGTTACTGTTCTTAAAATTGTAAGTACTTCTGTTCCGATTTGAATTAAATATTTCGCTTGATAATTAACATTAAAAAACTGCAAGTGTTAATCGACTTTTGTTGCTGACTGTACGACTTCGTACCCTAATGGCTCATTACGAAGTCGACTTCTAAGTAAAACAAAAATCATACAGTAATTATTTATTTATTCTCGTATTACAATTTCGTACAAAACGATGACAATTTTTTCATTCGTCTTCAAAACATTTATTTTTGTAATTAATTCTGCCAACCCATTAAGGAAAACCAGTATGAATATATTATTCAAGAACGTCAAATATAAGAAATGGTTCTTAATTTATCTTTATGAATTTTTAGATATATTTTTTTTTATATAAAAGATGAGAACATTTCCGTATAGCAAGACAAACTTGCAATTTAAATTGACTTTATAACGCTTTCATGAAACTTAAAACTAGGACAGATAATAAAAAGTTGGATCCATTCCAAATGTTGGGTCAATATTCTTGAATTTGAATCTTTTAATTTTATGGTCAAGAAATGGACACAAAAAGTACAAAATCTTACTCAAATACTTCTTTCAATGATTTATGAGAAAATAAAGAAGACATACAAACAGCCCAAATAGTAATTTTATTATTAGAGATCTTTATTAAATACTTAAATCCATACAAATTAAGCAAATAGCAAAACAAAACTGAAACATTTTTTACGTCAATTGATACAAGAAAAACAATAAAATCTCGATTTTCGGTATAAATTCGAAACAAATAAGTTCTACAATACAACCAAATAAAATAAGAAAGGCTAAAAAAAAACACACGCATCATGTTTTTTTTTTTTTATAAATAAAGATAAAAAAAAACCGGCCAAGTGCGTGTCGACCCACGCACAATGAAGGGTTCCAAAGTTGGGATGAATTTATCTTAAGAACAATCTTAACATTGTAGTTGAAAAACATGTTCTCCCATACATTCCAACTGTAAATGTAAGTTTGTACTCACAATATTGATAGATTTACCATGTTATTTTAAGACCACAGACTTTTTATGGGTTTTCCTGTAATCTACAGGTAAAGATCTATTTCCTGTATTTTTTTCAAAACTTTAGGCTCAGTAGTTTCGGAGATAAGGAGGGGGAATGGTCAATTTTCGCCTATTTTCTTAAATAACTTTAAAACAGTTTATTTTAAAATTATAAAAAAAAATATATTTGAGACCCTCATAGTAAGCCCTTTTATTTGACATGTCACACGGTGTAGTTTGCAAAACTTTTTTTTTTAATTTTCTTATTTGTCCCCCAAAAGTGACCCTCATATTCAAAATTCATTTATTTACTGTACAGTTCACGTACAATGTATTAAACTGCATACGCAGCAACCTACTTACGTCTTATATTAGCGTTAAAACATATTTTTAAGTTAGTTGACCAATTACTATATATACTCGTATACCCGTCCGTGTTTGGGTCATAGAAATTCATATGTGTACCAAAGTTCAACTTAATCGGTCCATTAGATTCGGAGCAAATTGGCTGTGACAGACGGACAGACAGACAGACAGACACACGAGTGATCCTATAAGGGTTCCGTTTTTTCCTTTTGAGGTACGGAACCCTAAAAAACAAAATATTAAACTAAAGTAAGGTGGGTAGCTCGCGAAATTCAAACTTTCTTGCGTTGTTTGCAATTTGCAGGTCAGTGTCGGTTGTATGTTGATCAAAATATGATTCGCGTCTATAATAAATATGTACACATAATAGTTAACCAAGAGAATTATCAATACATCTCTCTAAGTTAGATTTGTTCCAAAATGTCATGATTTGCGAACTTAGAGAGATGTATTGATGATTCTTATATCATACCCGAGACCTGCAAATTGCAAAAAACGTAAGAAAATTTAAATTTCGCATGCTACACTGCAGATTAACTTAACATCTTTTATATTTTTACTGTAAATAACACCCGAATTAACTAAATCAGTTACAGGTATTTCCTAAGATAATATATTTTTTTTTTAAACAGGCTTTCAAAACCCCACCTGGCGTCGCGTCGGGTACAATAACACACCAAATCAATAAGGAATCGTATAACGATGGCAACTACCACGGTCTATCAGACATTCACATTAGTCATGAATTTGACGCTCTGAAACTACACGCGAGCTCGCTTCGGCAATATACGAGAACCTATTGATTGTAGTGTGCGGTATTAGCTCAATATTCACAAAAGTTGGTTTCTTGGATTGACGAGTATGACGTAACGCAATGAAACTATCCGACGCCAAAAAATACAGTGGCCAGAGAAGGGTTTAAAGAAAAATTATAAACGAATAGAATAGTAAAAAATAGTTCGATATTCCCAATAAAAAAATTTGTAGTTGCTCTACAAAAATAAACTTTGGCGCAAGTAATAACGACATTATTTTTTTAAAGAAAATAATAGAATTAGCATTTTTTTTAAACTTTAACCGGACAATTTAATTTATTGTGTATGTTCTGAATAATCTAAAGAAAACCAGGAAAATAAATGCCCATTCGCAGCTTGATCACATCGTCAACACAAATATTATTTTTCATTTTCAACCTTATTTGAAGCCAGCTTTTTTAAGCTGAATGGTGACAATAGATTACGCGGTTTTGTGAGTGCGGTTGTACCGTTTAAAATCGTAGTCAGTCCGAGCCTTAATGCAAATACAGAGATAAAAGATATCGTATCTTTTTTTAGGAAATATCTTTAAGAGATTTTTTATATTTTGTCAATTAAGTAAAAGCAAAAAATCAACAAACTCATTACCAAAATTTAATTTAATTCAGAAATTGCTGTAGGGAATAAACCCGGAAAGTGAAATTTCTTTTTAATATAAACATATTATACATAACCTAAAATAAATCGAACGAAATTTTTTATTAATTTTATAGTTTATGGACGACACATATTATTTCAATTATTTCAATCATAGACAGTAACATTTACGCTTAGTCAGAAATAAATTGAACGGCATTAACCCAGTTACCGTTTTATTATGTCTCGTAATATGGAATAATCCCGTTGTTGGTATAATTTGATAGCAACAGTTTTATTTTTTATATGCTTCCCAACCAGACTTTTATTGATCCTTGCAGTAAGTAAAATGCCGATGACTGCTCGCGGCTCCATTGTTAGTTTGAAAAAATATATCTTAAGACAATAGGGTATTTGACTACATATTAACAATATAAACCAGGCACTTAGGAACCTAAAAAAATAATAATAATAAAAAGTGAAATTAAAAAAATATAATAATAAAATAATTTAAAGATGTTACTGAAAAAGGGATTTGTGAGAAAAAAGAAAAACATCGGTGAAAAAGTGGAGAAGTTACACGCATTTGAAATTATTGATCTATCCTCGTCACGCAAAACGATCATTGTACTGTACGGTGCGAAGTGACTATGGCGTTCCCGTGTTGTGACGTCAGACCTCAGCATTGCTGTCTAGACTTTAAACGCATACAACTTCGGTATTTTTTGTGTTAATAAAAAAAATTTTTTTCAGTTACCTACTTAATTTTTTTCTACATTTCGAAAAATCTAATAAAAAAGTCTAAGGTAGTCAAATACCCTGTTCAAAAAAAAAAACATAATCTCGATCATATTATAGCCTCCTTTTTTTGGAACTCTGTTAACAAGGACTAAATAAAACCAGACAGTGGTCTAAAGCCAGCCAGTCTTCAGTTGCCTCTTGATGGTTTTGACCTCCTCCAACTTCTGGACTGGTCGCAGCGGCTCTGGTGAAGCTGGAGGTATCAGCTGCTCCGTGCTAGAGGTCGAAGTTAGCCGCTTTGGTGGAGAAGATGGCGTTTTGGAGGGCTGGTGAAATAAATATGCAAGTTACTCGTATAATCAAATCATTCCTGTAGTCCCCCCGAAGGGTACAGTATAACCACATTTCAGGAGTATATAGGGGGCGAGCCGGCAGGAGCTCATGGCTAAGTAATAACAACCGCACGGGTTGATCCATCAGATTAAGCTACGCTTGCCGGTGTTGGTCTGAGGATGGGTGACCATCTTTACATACCGAAACTCCTCCATGCCTCGTAAAGCACGTTAAGCCGTTGGTCCCGGCTGTCATTCGTAGATCTTTGACAGTCGTTACGGGTGGTCAGAAGCCCGAAAGTCTGAGAACCAGTCTTACCAAGGGGTATCGTATTACCCAGTTAGTGGGTTGTGGAGGTCAGACAGGCAGTCGCTCCATGTAAAATACGCCCGACACGCACTTGGCCGCTTTTTTTTCTAATTTCAGATGAGAATATTTTCTCGTTTCATACTTTTGGAGCGTGATTTTTTCCTAATTTCAGATGAGAATATTTCCTCGTTTCATACTTTTGGAGCGTGATTTTTTTCTAATTTCAGATGAGAATATTTTCTCGTTTCATACTTTTGGAGCGTGATTTTTTTCTAATTTCAGATGAGAATATTTTCTCGTTTCATACTTTTGGAGCGTGATTTTTTTCTAATTTCAGATGAGAATATTTTCTCGTTTCATACTTTTGGAGCGTGATTTTTTTCTAATTTCAGATGAGAATATTTTCTCGTTTCATACTTTTGGAGCGTGATTTTTTTCTAATTTCAGATGAGAATATTTTCTCGTTTCATACTTTTGGAGCGTGTTTTTTTTCTAATTTCAGATGAGAATATTTTCTCGTTTCATACTTTTGGAGCGTGATTTTTTTCTAATTTCAGATGAGAATATTTTCTCGTTTCATACTTTTGGAGCGTGATTTTTCAGTAGTCGGGTTTTAGTTTCTGAACTTACTTTTTATTTAAATTATTTTGGGGTTATAATTTCGTTTATGTTAGAGCCAATTTATATTTTTAAAGAAGAATAATTATTGTAACATGTATTTTGGGTAGATATGGAGAAAAAATATGTTTAGGTCACATCTGAGGCGTGATTTTAGAAATTACTATCGGGTGTATGCAAGCAAAGTCGCGAGCAATAGCTGACAATATATATTTTTTTGAAATGTGCTAATTAAGCCCTTTCATTTGATATCCAACACGGCATCATTAAAAAACATTTTTTTTATTTCACGTCTTTAAGTCCTCTAGAGGGCGCCATATTCAATTTAATGTGACGTCACATAGTCTATAACCAGCAGACAATCAAGACGCTTCCAACCATACCTCATTTTTCAGATTATGATAAAAAGTTTAGAAGTTATGAGGGAACAGATGAACATACATACATACGCATACATGCAAACATACATGCATACCGGTCAAAATCATAACTGTCCGTTTTGCTTCGCCTAGTCAGGTATGAAGTGGAGCTTACGAAAGTGACTACTAAAGAAAGATTTTACGATTTTTGAAATATCCTAGATTAAAGGGAGATGAAGGTTTGTAAGGAAGTTCGAAAATACATTAGACACAGCTTCTGTAGCATAAAATTGTTATCTTTGTTGTAGATTTTAATTACTACTTACTCTTGAGCATGTTCAGAACAAAATTAAAAACCTCTTGCTGAGAATTTTCATTAAAACAGCAATAAATAACTGAACTTGAAGAAGACTCGATATATGCACACAGCTGTGTCTAAGAGTACCTAACTAGTTAGTGTCGCAGAATGTGTTATATCGGCCATTTTCTTTCATGTTCTTTTGAAAATATTAAATTCTTGCTACAGTTGCAGACGACCATTCCACGGTCAATGGTCAATACCCTTTAATATAATAAATAGCTTCTGCTCGCGACTTCGTCCGCATGAAATATCTTGAAAATTCGAAGATTTGTGACATCTACCAACCCGCAACGGGCCCGCGTAGTAAATTACAGTCCACTCCCTCTCGAAGAAAGGAGGCCTGTGTCCCAGCAGTGGGAACATTATAGGCTGATTATGCAAAAGAAGGTATGGGTTCCCTGAGGATCTCAACAGACACTGGTATTTATTGCTAACTCAAGTTTTAGATTCCTTATCATTCACATGCCCAAAACGGCAATCTGCCAATATCATTAGCTCAAGATAAAATTACACAAGCAATTCATACACTTAGAACTCCAGACCAGGGATATTGTAGATGCAGATTTTTTTACATCCGCGGATGCAGATGCGGATGCGGATCTCAAGTTTTTTAAAGGACATGTCAAGGTGGCAAGGCGAAATTCAAAATTTCTTACGTTTTTTGCAAAATTAAATTGCAGCGCTGTTTCGTTGTATGTTGATCACAATTCAGTTCTTGGCAATTATAATAAAATAATTAGGGTGACCTGTTCAACAGTTAACCACCTAAATTTCTAACTACCATAGCGCGTAATTTTTTGTTCATAATTTTTATCAGCAATTATGAAGAGGTAGGTTATTTGGCTACATATTTGTATTTAAACCACATTTGATTTACTAATAGATTTTAAAGAAACGAACTTTTAAAAAAAATGGGATTTGGCTAACTGTGTCTACCCCATGGTACACTATTAACCAGGGGGTGGTGCTATAATTAACCATAGTGTACACATTTAATCATTGAGTGTAAAAACTTAAATTTTTTCCAAAATAATAACTCTAATATTGTTAGAAATCACTCTTCTAATTAATAATGAACTAAAGTTATATCAAATAGAACAAAATAATTTTTTTCCTTATGGTTCTTACAGGTAAATCAAGAAAAGCAGAGCATAACAAATCACAACCTTTAATTTGTACCTAGATTTCTTATGAAAATAAGATAGCAGCTTTTTAAATAATAAATAAAAAACAAAATATTAAAGAATAGAATAGAATACTCTTTATTATGCACACCATTTAAAATATAGGTATGAATGTTGAAATTGTACAAAGGGTGACACAATGGGCGGTCTTATCGCTAAAAGCGATCTTTTACAGACAACCTTTGTATGGAGTATGGGGACAAGGAGAGACAATTCTGTAGGTAGTCCGTGGTGTACCATATACATATACAACATATACATACATTAATATATATATATACCTATACTTATACAATAATAAACATGAAACAAGAGCAAGCAACTATACATGTAATAATGATGTATAAAGAGAGAGGAAGTGTTTTTTACCAGAATTTTAAAAGTGGAAAAAGTTTGAGCTCACCTTATCGACACGGGCAAGGCATTCCATAATCATACTGCTTGAACTGCAAAAGACTTGTCATAAAAGCTGGTGGAATGCATCGGCATCTCAAGTCTCAAATTTTCCGATGACCTCGGATATCTATTATGTGTGTCATGAACGAACTTGAAACGCTCTTTGAGATAAGAAGGGGTTGTAGGATTTAACAGAATACTGTAAAGCTGAAACAAGATATGTGAATTCCGACGAAGACGTATAAGAAGCCACTTGAGCTTTCTACGAAATTCAGAAATGTGATCATATTTGCGCAGGCCAAATATAAATTTTAGTGGCACTTGGAAGAAAGTTCCGCAATCGTCTCAATCAGATGCAAACATTTTGTGACTTACGTCCTGTAGCTGAGGACCCCAAGAAAGATGTTTGTCGATCCAAACTCCAAGGTTCTTAATTAACCTTTTCGCTTACTAGAATAACAGTTCCATTAAATTGAACTTGGGGAAGCTGCGCCCAGTCTATATTGGGGGTCATCCTTGAGCTGCCAACAACAATGACCTGAGTCTTCGATGGATTAACTTAAAGTAGTTGGTAGGAACGTAATATGTGCCTACTTCACAAACATAACAATACAGTACAGGTAGCCGTGCCGTGGTTGGTCATGGTTAACTGTTGGACAACGTGATTTGGTTAATTGTAGACCACCCATCTCTCGCAAGTTTTCGGTTAATGTAACTTTTCAATTACGAACACTACACACCCAATACATATGTCTAAAGAAGCTCATTAAGTATACATAAAGAGTCAACATATTACGATTCCTGTAATATTGAACAAAAAGATATAAAACGAAAAAGTACTTATATTGTTTTTTTATGTTTTGCCACGTGTTTTCACATAATCGCCTGTCACTCGACGGTCGTGAGCGCGAGCTCGCCACCAACTGGGGAGCGGGGCGGGTATCCGCTTTGCAGTCTATGTCGCTTGGTCGCACGAATTAGCAACGTCGCATTTATCAATTATGGCCATGGCTAACTGTGTACGAGTGGTTAACTGTTGGACATGTGACCCTACTGAAGTAAGTAAAATCTTATAAAAATCAATATAGCTCTCGATATTATGTGTTTTGAAGGATATAAGACTAGTTCGTGAAATTGCGATGTTTTAAAGCTTTAATGATGATTTAAATATTTGTTATTTCCATTTTTTTATTATGATTTTACTTATATTCACCCTTTTCCGCCCACATCTGCATCTGAGTTCTAAATAAATGCGGAAGCTCAGCAATTGCAGATGCGGTTGCGAATATCCGCAACATCTGTGCTCCAGACATAGTGCATGATCGTCTTTCATTCATCCGCGAACACATCATAGTCAAGTTTAGGGTCCAAGAGAGCGTTGTGTTGTTGTTTTCTTCTTCTATACTTCTCTATTAAACCCCTCCCCCCTCGTCCTTTTCTTTTAGATTCCTGTATAAAAAAAATGAACCTCTACATCTGCCTACTCTTTTCCGAACCATGTTGTGATCGGCTTCCAGTCAAACCGGATGTAGCTGAATACCAGTATTTTACATGGACAGCCTACCTATCTGACCTCCACAACCCAGTTACGATACCCCTTGGTAAGACTGGTTGTCAGGCTTTCGGGCTTCTGACCACCCGTAACGACTGTCAAAGATCCACCCAACAGCCGGGACCAACAACGGCTTAACGTGCTTTCCGAGGCACGGAGGGGTATGTAAAGATGGTCACTCATACACGGACCAAACGCAGCAAACTTATCTTAATACTTGATCGAACGACCCGTGTGGCTTTTATTACTTAGTCACAAGCCCCAATTAACCTAAAACATCATAATACTCACAGCATCAGTCGCAGAAGTAGAAGGCTGTGGAGACACAACCCTCGGAGGTGGTGGAGCCACCTTAGGGGTTGTCGGAGGCTTGGCAGCTTCAGGGGGAGCCGGCGCGTGCGGGGGTGTGCTGGGGGTCAGCTCCATTGTTGGCGCTGGTGGGGCCTGCTGACAGAAATAAGAATAGAATACTCTCTAATAAGTACATCATACGAATTACAGATAAAAATGTAGAAATGTTACTGAGGGTGACACAATAAGCGGTCTTTTCGCAAAAAAAAACAAAACTATAGCTGGAAAAAACCAGTCGCGTGTTCAGACGATCGCTTTGAACAGGACGCCATCTTATTGGGGTGCACGGTGCTTCAGTTAATGGTTGAAAAGAATCAAACGCGATTAAAAGGAAGTCCTTTAAATCAAGTACCCACAATATTTTTGGATTCTTCATATAATAAATCTTCACAAAATAACGCGCCTAACGTTACATCATCTAAGTTTGCAAAATCACCCTATAATGTTCCTACTGCTGGGACACAGGCCTCCTCTCGATGAGAGAAAACAGGCTGTAATCCACCACGCGGGCCCAGTGTGGGTTGGTATATGTGACGTGTCTTCAAATTTTTTTTATTTTAGGACATGCCGGTTTCCTCACGATGTTTTTCTTCACCGTTTTAAAAGCAGTGGTGATGAAATAATTTATACAAAGTAAAGCGTCTACAAGGTTCGAACCTGCGACCTACAACTCGTAAGTCACGGTCGTTACCACTGGGCCAACACTGCTCCTATTTAGGGTCAAAAATTCTTGACTATATGTTGATATTGTTACTTGTTGATATTGTTACCTTTGCCTTCACCGGCGCTGGTGGTGGAGGTATAGCTCCGTCTGCGGGCTTTATCTCCGGAGCCACTGGTCTGGCCACAGCAATTACTTCTGCTGGCTTAGCGTCGCCGTCTTCAGGTTTGTCTGATGCCTATTTTAACAGCACTTTGGTATAAAATTGTACTTCATTTGTTTAAAATCTGGTTTTGTTTACATTTTCATCATGATACTATATTATTTTGTCGGCGATAGCCGTTCATTAAACTGGAAGGACAAGGAGCATGGATATTATCGGACCGGTATTTGGTATTATTGAAAAATCGGGATACTGGTAATATTTTACCGTTTTTTAATACCGGGATTGAAATTTGTGAAACCGGTATTTCGGCATTTTGACTGGTGATTAAAAATAGTAGTCGACTTTTATTTAAAGTAAGTATGCACTTTCCATAATAATTTTCTTCAGACTTCTGTGGCTTTATGAAATACTTTTCGTTTTTAATTATTTAACTGAGTTGCTTCACAGTGTTTTTCATCAATATTTAATCTCAAGTTTCAATTTCATTAAACTATTAGTTGTCGATTCTAATTGATGATCCAGATAATTATGTTTTATTTAAGATAGAACTAAGAGGTTATTGTGAAGTCAGAATAATTTATTGTTGATTATTTACTTTAAAAGGGAAGTTCATTTAAAATTGTTTTATTTACATTTAAGGTTGTTTTTTTTTTTCAAAAAAACAAAAGAAAAAAGTGTTTTTACTTCAATGAAAATTTAAAAAAAAATACCGAAATACAGATTTTTCGATTTTGACATTTTTAATACCGGAATAATATCGGTACCGGTAAAACCCAATACCGCATAGCCCATTTGGGATCCCTGAGAGTCTACCAGCTAATCTCAGAAACGAAACTGATGTCACTTACCGGTTCTTCTCCTGTTGACGGTGGTCCTGGCGACTTTCTCTTGATCACCTTTGGTGGAGATGATTCTCCTGGTACACGCTTGGCCTTCAAGGGACTTGGTTCTGTACAAAAAAGACGATGTTTGTTGTACTGTTCAAGATCATCATCATCACGCCTAGCCTTTTCCCAACTATGTTGGAGTCGGTTTTAATGATTATAATTCTGTAAATACATACTTGTTACGGTCGCGAATCAAATTTTGATCAACATACTACCTAATACTGACTTGCGAATTGCAAAAAACATAAGAAATTTTGAATTTCGCGGGCTACCCTGGCGCTTTCGCCTTAAGATTTTTCTTATTGTCTAACCAGATGCAGCTGAATACCAGTACTTTACATAGAGCGACTGCCTATCGACCTCCACCACCCCGTTACTGGGTAATACAATAACCCTTGGTAAGACTGGTTGTCCGATTCGACTTTCGGACCTCTGGCGACCCGTAACAACTGTCAAAAATCCACGAATGACAATGGTGACCAACGGGTTAACGTGCTTTCCGAGCCACCGAGTGGTCTCGGTATGTAAAGATGGGTACCCATCACGCACCAACCGCAGCAAGCATAGCTTTACCTGATCGATCGGCCCGTGCGGCTGTTATTACTTAGCCACGAGCCCCTGTACTATTTAATAGCTGAGAGCAAAAACGCATAGAAAAGAGTTAGACATGTCAGAACTTTCTCTTATCAAAAACTTTTGTTATTTCAAACTATTTGAAAGTTAATGTATTTTTTCCAGGATAAACATTAATAATTGTCATTTATTTGTCTAATATTTTCCGTGATCTAAATGCATAATTGTATACTTAAGTCCTAACACCTTTTTTTGGAACCAAGAAATAAAGAAACTTAACAGCTTAACATTGAAGCGTGCGGTCTAGCTTGACGCGCGAGATAGAAGACCATCACGCTCCCCGGCTAAGCTACACGCGCTTTGTTTAAATGTAGATTTATTACAAAATGCTATACTTAAATCAATGTTTAGCTTGTATAATACCTTCGATTTACAGCAAAAACGGTCAATAAGTAAATTGGTAATCACGTTTCGGTTTTAGTACAGCAGTAGACAATATAGTCAAATAACAATATAGAAAATCCAAATGAATGACTTCAACTTTTTTTATATATTTATTAACCGACTTCAAAAAGGAAGAGGTTCTCAATAAGGTATGTATGTTCCCCGATTACTCGAAGATAGCTGGACCGATTTGGATTATTTTTTTTATGTTTGAAAGGGTATACTCCCAGGTGGTCCCATGATCATCAAGTCAGGATCTGATGATGGGATCCTGGAGAAATAGAGAGAATTCTTCCAATTTTATGGGCACACTTGAAGCGATTTGGATAGTTTTTGGAAGAGTATTTTCTTGGAGTGGTCCCATTTCAATTTGGTGAAGATCTGATGAAGAACTTCTGAGATAGGCAACGGAACTCCTCAATAAATGATAGCAAATGGACTGGGATTGCTGAAATCTCATGTCTGTTTGTTGTTTACACCAGTTCATAACATAACATCACGCCAGTACGCTGTGAAGGGTTACCCCTTCACATGTGCTTACGCACATGTGAACCACTAAAAAGTGAAAAATAAAAACTTTTTTACAAAAAAATACAACCGACTTCCAAAAACAACACTACAAAGAGAAAAATAACTTTAATTTCGGAAGTCGGTGGCAAAAACGAAAATACATTTAATCAGACACCGACTTCCGAAATTAAAGTTATTTTTCTCTTTGTAGTGTTGTTTTTGGAAGTCGGTTGTATTTTTTTGTAAAAAAGTTTATTTTTTATTTTTTGCTCATTTGGAAAACCAAATGAGCAAAAAATAAAAAATAAACTTTTCAAAATTCCTATAAAAATAGGAATTTTAAAAACACAAAAATTATCGATGTACTTACTCGTATCCCTGTTTTTTCTGGAATTGGAAAGTGAAAGTTATTTTGTTAAACTAAAATTCACAGATATTTGTAAAGTATTTTTTTTTTTATATACTTATATATAATATAAAACAAATAGTTCATTGAACTTTCTCCCGTTCATTCGACTCTAAGTACAAAGCTTACACACATCATAACCTTATTTGTAGTGGCGACTGGCGATAGGCAATAACCATTAATCTTGCATAGACAGACAGGCGACGCCACCGACAACGACTAGTTACCTACATAGTAATTAATAAACTATATTATAGTAGGTAGATCTACAGATAATAATTCGGTTAATTACTTAGAACTACAGTTCTAAGTAATTAACCGAATTATTATCAATATGATTGATTAGGCTGCAATAATTACCTAGCATTTCCCAACTATGTTGGGGTCGGCTTCCAGTATAACCGGATGCAGCTGAATACCAGTATTTTACATGGAGCGACTGCCTATCTAACCTCCACAACCCTGACAACTGGGTTATCTGATTGTCAGACTTTCTCGGGCTTCTAACGACCCGTAACGACTATCAAAGATCTACAAATGACAGCTGGGACCAACGGTTTTTTTTTTTTTTGTGGATGGGAAATCATCAAATGACTTCTCCCGCTCTGGGCAGAGCGGGAGGGCGTGTCAGACTTTTACTGACTACAACCCCCCCGCGTTCCTTCAGTCGCCCGTGCCGTGCTGGAATAGTCGATTCGGAATTTTGAAGTAAATGATGCTATCAGTTTTGTAAGTAACTGATTGTGTTACGGGTAAGTAATCAATTTGAGCTTTCGATTTTTCAGAGCCATAATTTGAAAAGGATAGCATAGCTTCTCAGCCACCCACAACCCACCCACAGCCCACTGCTGGGACACAGGACTCCTCTCGGTGAGAGGGAGTGGGCCGTAATCCACCACGCGGGCCCTGCGGGTTGGTAGATGTAACAAGTCTTCGAATTTTTGATTCTAGGACATGTCGGTTTCCTTGCGATGTTTTCCTTCACCGTTTTGAGAGCAGTAGAGATGAAATAATTTACACAAAGTAAAGCGCCTGACTGGATTCGAACCTACGACCTATACGACTCGTAAGTCGCGGCCGTTACCACTGGGCCGCCGCTGCTAATAATCTAAAAGTGAAAGTAACTCTGTCTGTTTCTTCTTACCTTTTGAAAAGGATAGTAGGTGTAGTACTAATAAGTTAAAGCGAGAAGAAAAACATAAAATAATAAATGATCAATGAATTCTACAACAGACGAACTAATTAATTTATCTCTCTCATTAAACGGTCTCAAGAGAGGGGTTATACTTATAGACACTACATAGTTTCTTAATAGGTATTGTAATAAAGGCACTTTTTAACCGACTTCAAAAAGGAGGAGGTTCTCAATTCGTCGGAACCTTTTTTTTTAATTTTTTTATGTATGTTCCCCGATTACTCGAAGATGGCTGGACCGATTTGGATTTTTTTTTTGTTTTATTCGAGAGGGTATACATCACAGTTGGTCCCATATAAAATTGATTAACTTTGCTTTGGTAGTTTTTGAGTTAGCTTCAATAATACGTATTTTTTCCCCACTTTTATATGGATGATGTTCTAGTTTGTTTTGCAGATAGTGGTATTAGAATTTCTGTGGGGTAGGTACACAACTAAAAAGTGAAAAATAAAAACTTTTTTACAAAAAAATACAACCGACTTCCAAAAACAACACTACAAAGTGAAAAATAACTTTAATTTCGGATGTCGGTGGCAAAAAACGAAAATACATTTAACACCGACACCGACTTCCGAAATTAAAGTTATTTTTACTTTGTAGTGTTGTTTCTGGAAGTCGGTTGTATTTTTTTGTAAAAAAGGTTTTCCATAAGCTAAAGCTTCCAACAGAATTATTCCCCGACTGTCCACTCATAAAAAGAATAGGCGTACATTTGGTACTACCTACAAAAATAAACTAGAATATATCATTAGTTAATTTAATGAACCAGAAGAATTTTGCTGCTCATTCTGCAGAAAGAATCCCTAAGTGGTCTCTCACAACGCCCACAGGATGGCATGTTGCCAAAACAAAAACATCTTCATTGAAAATGGAAAACATACTTTGCGTGAATGCGTTTCATGGCCACATCTAGGACATCGTTAATCAAACCAAATATTTATATCAATGGTGAGACAGTCTGTTTTCCTTTGTTTTCTAAAATAAGATGGTTTCATTATATTATCCTTGTTTCTCTACCTATGATTCCTATTAATTTATAAGTACTTGGCAGATAATTTCATACAAATTATGTTCAATTTTTTAATTTATTCGGTAAGTAGTGGCTATATGGACATCGTGAAATAGGCCCAGTAGTACAAAAAAGGAGATGGTTATTTTTGACTACCTACCCGTGTAACGACTGTCAAAGACACAGTGGTTCTGTGGTCAAAGATCTACGAATGACAGCCGGGACCAACGACTTAACGTGCGTTCCGAGGCACGGAGGAGTCTCGACATCTAGATAAAGGATGGTCACCCATCCACGACCCGACCGCAGAAAGAAAAAAAAAATGAAAAGAAAAGATTTTTTTTTTGATGAAAAGAAAAGATTTTGACACGCACAAGAAATACAGTAAAAATAAAGAGAATATATACAAAATAAAGCATAGTTCTTCGATCGACCCGTGCAGCTGCGGCTATTTAGCCACGAGCCCCTCGGTTTCATAAATAAGTGTTGTCAATAAAGTACTGCCTGGAAGTTGTGTGTGTTCTACTTCTGTGAAGCCACGTTCCCATGTTACTTGGGGTCGACATTAAATTATACCATTTAATTGTGCCAATCACATAAAGGAATCTGATACAAGACATCCCAGAGACATCCTATTGTGCTAAGGACGGTCACCGTGGTTTAAGGGGATACGTCGATAATTTTGTGTTTTTAAAATTCCTATAAAACCAAATGTATATGGTTATAACATTTGGATTTTCCATAGGTATACTGTGTTATAATATATTGTCTACTTCTGTACCTAAACACGATTACTTGAATTTTTTTCAATAGAAAAAAAATCCAAAGTAGCACCATTTATTTTCTGTTTTATACGATTATACGTAAACAGTTCCTTATTGTGCAGTAAAATTTACTTTAAATCGAAGGTAATTAAATATGTTAAGAACTTACTAAGCTAAAAAAATATTAAGTATAACATTTTGTCATTAATCTACGTTTAAACGAAGACCGTTTAAATTACGATGAACGTGAGAGTCTTCTATCTCGCGCGTCAAACTAGACAGCCATAACATCATTTTTCACTTACACATCGAATTAAACCACGCTTCGATGTAGGGCCTTAAGTTGGTGTAAAGTCTGATATAATCTCACTATATCCTTTGCTTATAAACAGACAAAGACAACAGGTTGTATGTTGTTATCACTTTATTCTGTTTTATATTATTTTATTTCCTCTAGTTATTGTTAAGTATGTTTGATCTCTGACTTGTGACTTGTTATTTGTTTTTGAATTATGTTAATTATGTTTAGTTTTATGTTTAGTTTTACCTATTAATTACTGTCATTGGCGCAAGCCGTTGTAATTAATTATAATAAATAAATAAATAAACAGATAGAGAAAGTTATATATTTTAGTTAAAGCTCCTACTACAGCTAATCTAAAATACCGAAGCGAACTTTGTTTTGATCAGACACGGCTGAAAATATCAAACTCATCTGTTCCTGGACTGAACTGATATGTAACGGTTACTGTGATTAATTGAAAATTATTAATAATTATCCATCATTATTAATAATTACCTCATAATTTGGCAAATGAGAATATAAAATTTAAATTCATCACTTTTAGCCGTTGTTATTAATAATTCCCTACTCTCATCGGTAAATGTAATAAAATAAAAAACTTTTTTACAAAAAAATACAACCGACTTCCAAAAACAACACTACAAAGTGAAAAATAACTAATTTCGGAAGTCGGTGTGTCGATTTTTCACTTTGTAGTGTTGTTTTTGGAAGTCGGTTGTATTTTTTTGTAAAAAAGTTTTTATTTTTCACTTTTTAGTTGTGTACCTACCCCACACAAATTCAAATACCACTACATGCAAAACAAACTAGAACATCATCCATATAAAAGTGGGGGAAAAATAAGTATTATTGAAGCTAACTCAAAAACTACCCAAGCAAAGTTAATCAATTTTATATGGGACCAACTGTGATGTCTCGAACAAAAGAAAAAAAAATCAAATCGGTCCAGCCATCTTCGAGTAATCGGGGAACATACATAAAAAAAAGGAAAAAAAAAAGGTTCCGACGAATTGAGAACCTCCTCCTTTTTGAAGTCGGTTAAAAATAAGACTTGGCAGTTATTTGTCCAGTAGGTATTTATTTATAATACCACAGTACTTACAAATACATAACTAAAAAAACTTTTTTACAAAAAAATACAACCGACTTCCAAAAACAACACGACAAAGTGCAAAATAACTTTAATTTTGGAAGTCGGTGTCTGATTAAATGTATTTTCGTTTTTGCCACCGACTTCCGAAATTAAAGTTATTTTGCACTTTGTCGTGTTGTTTTTGGAAGTCGGTTGTATTTTTTTGTAAAAAAGTTTTTATTTTTCACTTTTTAGTGGTTCACATGTGCTTACCCCTTCACAGCTTACTGGCGTGATGTTATGTTATGAACTGGTGTGAACAACAAACAGACATGAGATTTCAGCAATCCCAGTCCATTTGCTATCATTTATTGAGGAGTTCCGTTGCCTATCTCAGAAGTTCTTCATCAGATCTTCACCAAATTGAAATGGAACCACTCCAAGAAAGTACTCTTCCAAAAATTATCCAAATCGCTTCAAGTGTGCCTATAAAATTGGAAGAGTTCTCTCTATTTCTCCAGGATCCCATCATCAGATCCTGACTTGATGATCATGGGACCACCTGGAAAGTATACCCTTTCAAACAAAAAAAAAATAATCCAAATCGGTCCAGCCATCTTCGAGTAATCGGGGAACATACATAAAAAAAAAAAAAAAAAAAAAAAGATTCCGACGAATTGATAACCTCCTCCTTTTTGAAGTCGGTTAAAGAACCTTACATGCAAAATCGTTTATTCTTTGGTTTTGCTTAGAAATATAAGTACAATCCTAGACTCCGTAAAATCAACATTAAAAATTAAAATCTTTCTTCTATTTCTTTGTTCAATAGGTATTTATTGACAATACCTACCACAATACTTAAAGGTAGGTACTGAACTAAAATACTAAATCAATCTGTCTAGCCTTTTCGCACTATTAAAATACTAAATAAACTTTGAAAATTATGACATTTATCGGTACTAAGGTTACATTATTAATAATCACCGGTAAATGAGATTAATTCCTTACTTTTTCCTCGACTTTCGGTAATTAATAATAATGATAGACAATAATTAATAATTTTCAATTAATCCCACCTACCGTAACATATACAGTTCCAGTATAAGCTGACCTCTCATTGTACGGAAATCCTATAAAATGCGAGATCAGCTTATACTGGAATTGTATAGCTTGATATTCTCCGTGTGTACCTATACCACAGAATAAGTCCTATACATTACTTTGTGTTTATTTACTTTTAACTCATCATTGTGTCCTAAAATCGCGAAAAATTAATCAGCTGATCCATTACGTTTGTATGTACATAAATGGACCAAATGTATGGAACAGCTACAATCTAATGTACTACTTTTTAACCGACTAAAAAAGGAGGAGGTTCTCAATTCGACACGTATATTTTTTTTTTATGTATGACCACGCATAACTTTTTATAGAGTAGTCCGGCTTGAAAAATTTTTCTTTTATTCGAGACGGTATACCTCAAAGTTGGTCCCTTAAAAAATGTATTAATTTTGTTTGGGTAGTTTTTGAGTTAGCTTCAATAATATGTATTTTTCCCCACTTTTTATGTGGAGTTTCTTTTGCAGGTAGTGGTATACAACACTACAAAGTGAATAATAACTTTAATTTCGGAAGTCGGTGACAAAAATGAAAATACGTTGAACTAGACGCCGACTTCCGAAATTAAAGTTATTTTTCACTTTGTAGTGTTGTTTTTGGAAGTCGTTTTTTTTTTTTTTTTGGAAAAAAAAAATATTTTACAAAGTACATACCTCTTTATCAGGTTTAGGGTAAAGAAGAAGTAAGTAACGAATGTTGCTTAAGGCGAAATGGGTCCCAAAGAAGATAATTATTTTGACGCATTTCGGCTGCACGCAAAATCAATTTATTGATTATTATTGACAATAATTTGATTGATTGAAGAATGAGGCAGTCCTCATTCTTTTCATGATCATAAAAATTGAAAATTTTCTTTTGTAAATTATGTGAGGGCCAAAACACGATTGACACAATTTGGCTCGATATAAAAAAAATCGCAGTTTTCTCAAAATTTTAATTTTTTGTGAAAAAAGATAGTTTTATTCGATTGTAATTAAAGCAATTTCAATACAATTTCGTCTACATTAAAGACATAAGGGGATTATGGGTTTGATAATGTAACAGAGCATATAGAATATTAAAAATAAATATTTTTTTAATTCTATATACTCCGTGTGGCCATACCAATGCTCCCGACTTCATTACGACACCATTTCGCCTTAACCTATCGTATGACGTAATTACAGAAACAATTAAAAAAACATGTATCTGAACCGGTGGGGTTCATACAAAATTTGAGAAGTTATTATTATTATTTATTTATTTATACAATCTTACACTATCATAACAGGTGCACACCCAATGCGATAATGTGATTAAATGATTATCATTTAATTTATAAATAAATAAATTTTTTGATTATTGTTAATAAATCGAGAGTCACCCTCACGAATTCCGCCAATGTAGGTACAGCTAAAAATATCAATCCTTTGTAAGTTAAGTTGTTTGTTGTGAGTCATGACTGAAATAGCAAGATATAGACATTATTTACCTGGTTGTGGTGAAGTGGTTCCGTCGCCCGTTGGGATGGTGCTTGTCGGCACTGGACTGGCAACCCTTGACGCACCCGGCACTGGTGATGGGGCCGTGGATGGAGTCTGGATCAAGATTACGTCATTATATAAATGCTTACAATACAGGATGTAGACAGACCCATCAGGAAGCCGTCAACTACACATTTTGTCCATCAAACAAAGAAACTTTGTGCAAAAATAATTGGCTTTTATTATTAGTGTGAAAATTCGATGTTTACGGTAGCGCGCAATGCAACGCACGTAAAACATTGTGCTTTAAGGCGATAGCGCTGCCAACTAGCGCCACCATTGAGAAAAAAATCATAAGGCTGGAGATATGGAACATTTTTAGTCAGATGAGGTAGAATTTTTTGTATCAAAACGGCCGTTTTTGGTGTTAACTGCTGAGGCTTCGAACCTAGGAGGTTTAGTGTTGATTCTTTTCCCTCATTAAATTATACCTCATCTGACTAAAAATGAGAGCGTAGAAAATTCGAAAATGTTCCATATCTCCAGACTTGATTTTTTTCTCAATGGTGGCGCTAATTAGCAGCACTACTCGCCTTAGGTTACATGCAACGGCACAAGGATCGTGGTAAAGATAAGTCATAATATTTAAAACTTGTTTTCGTAAAAAACGTCAAAAAAGTCGTAACTTTTCCTACGTATCCAGAAGGTGCCCATGTATGGTCCAGTACAAAGAAAATACCATAATAGCTGAGTGCTATTAACTTATTTATTAAACGTTTCATCCTGTAAATAAGTAAGGAATTATTTTCTGTACTTTTTTTTAAATTTTAGGCTCATTAGTTTCGGAGATGATGGGATGAAAATTTACCATTCACCCGAATGGTAAATTTTCATCTACAATTCTCAAGCTTAAAAACTATTTATTTTAAAATTATTAACGAAATCATTTGATACCTTCATCCTCACTCAGTAATCCCTTTCTTTTAATATGTCACACGGTACAACTTACAATTTTTTTTTAATTTTCTTATGTCTCCCAAAAGTGACCTATATTCAAAATTCATTAATATTATATTTACCAAATTTCTACTTAATCGGTCCATTAGATTCGGAGAAAAATGTCTACGACATACGGATAGGCAGACAGACACACGAGTGATCCTATTACGGGTTCCGATTTTTATTTGGACGTACGGAATCATAAAAATTACCTAGATAGTGAAATCTTAATGACCTCGTAACTTTGTATCCCTGACATGCTTTAGATAAATAAAAAAATCTCCCCAATAACCTCGCCACAACGGAAAATCACTTCCATGTTTGTTTCCATTCATAAAAAAGTAAAGTAGAGAATTGCTAACTTCAATCCACAAAAGTTTCTACTGTGATTCATTTCAAATTATGTCTGCAAACTGTTTGTTAACTAATGCGAAAACTGAACGTGTCACTGAAAATCTAATTATTGTATGTACGTTTATTTTCTTAATATCATAAAATGTCAGGACACGAGAATTTACAAAAGGATTATTAAAGCTATTTTTATTACTCATGTCATTTTTGAACAAATTGAAGGTGATGACCAGGAATGCGCGTCCGCTGCATGCTGGTGGTCAGGTTACCCGTTGAAGCCGTGGATGCTGGCTGGCTGTGTAACTCGCCGCTCGAAAGCTTGAGGAAGTGATGCTGATGACGTCACGCTGAAGGAGTTGCACGAAGGCTGCGCTGACGTTCATGCTCGGGGTACCAGTTTAGAGGCATGAGGAACAGGGTGTAAAGTTCACTCATCCTCCACAGAAAAGGCAGGATCCTCCGACCAGAGGGGTGTTGTGTCTGGTGGGCAACTGTCCAACGGTTGATGTCGGGATGTTGTCGCGGTAAACTCCGATTGCGCGATGCAGGATTGCGTGACGTCAGTGTGACGCGTAGTTTGTATGTGGCGATGTAGATTCCGCCACATTTTAAATGATAAAAATGTATTATTTATAATGCTTTCAAACAGTATGTTTTACTTTTTCCTCGCTTTCTTTGTAAAAACACCGTACACAGCAACTTTGTACGTATAGTGCCTATAGTAAAAGAAAACGCCTCATCACACTAATATTTTAAAGGCGAAAGTTTGTGAGTGTGTGTGTGGGTGTGTTTGTATGTTTTTTACTTCTTCATGCTCAAACGGCTGGACCGATTCGGATGAAATTTGGTATGTAGATAGCTTATACCCTGGATTAACACATAGGTTACTTTTATCCCGGTTTACGCGGGTGAAACCGCGGGGCGCAGCTAGTATAATAACATAGGTTGACTGGTAACTATTGACATATACTTAGACAAATGATTGTACTCATGATAGCAAACAACTTTTATTACGTGACCAAACCTGAAATCGCGAAAAAAAATCAGCTGTTCCCTACATTTATGTTCGCATCTCAAAATGTAGGGAACACCTGATTTTTTTTTCGCGTTTTCAGGTTTGACTCCATACTAAAAATTGTTTATTATCATGAGTACAATCATATGTCACTAATTACCAGTCACCCTTACACAGTTAGCAATAAAGGTGAATTTCAAACTGAAAATCAGGGACCAGTAAGTTGCCTGCTCTGATTGGAGTTACCGGGCAATCCGAAGTTATGATCGCCGTCATAATGTCGGCTGAACGACGTCCATTTTTGGACTTAAGCCTCTCTTAAGCATCGTCACAATACATCGACCGTTCCTATGCTGCTTGCGACAAGATTTCCGCGACCTTCAGTAATTTGTTGGTCCAGGTTGTTGTCGGCCACTATCCACGTTGGCAAGTTATTTTAGTCTATCACAATCGCATAACTCAGAAAAAAAATACTTTAAAAAAATTAAAAACCAACTTCAAAACCTAAAACGAATGAAATAAATTTCCTAAAAAATTTAACAGCTTCTGAAGTCGGTGCCAAACTATAAGGTGCATTGATGAATTAAAGACACCGACTTCAGAAGCTGAATTAAGTGTTTTATGATTTTTTTTTTAGGTTTTGTAGTTGGTTTGTATTTTTTGTTAAGTACTAAATTTATTTTTCCATTTTTAGTTGAATATACAATTACATAAGCTCAAGGCGAATGAAAAGAAGAATCATCGAAGTACGCTTAGAAATGCTGGAATTGCAGTACATTTATGCGTATAACTTCGTACATAAGAATAATTACCTAATGTATTATATACTAAAACCTTTCTGAAAGTATGTAGATCACGTTAGTGAACGAATCATCAAAATTAGTTCATAAGTTTTTGAGAAAATCGCGGACATACAAACATACATACATACGGGTCGAAAACAGAACCTCCTTTTTTGACGTCGGTTAATAAATAGACCCGCGCACTTTGGGCAGTGAACCCCACTAGCAACTTGCTGATGGACACATTGGATGACTTGTTGATGGATTTTGCATAACCAGCCTATAATGTTCCCATTGCTGGGACACAGGCCTCCTCTCTATGTGAGGGAGCGGGGCGTAATTCACCACGCGGACCCAGTGCGGGTTGGTGGATGTCACATATCTTCGATTTTTTTGGTTCTAAGACATGCTGGCTTCCTCACGATGTTTTCCTTCACCGTTTTTGAAAGCAGTGGTGACGAAATAATTTACACAAAGTGAAGTGCCTGCCTGGGTTTGAACTCACGACATAGTCAACTCGTAAACCGCGGCCGTTACCACTGTGCCACCACTGCTCTCCGCTCACATATTTTGACCACATCTACTCAGATCTTCCCGATATGAGAAGAGAGAAGAACTCTTAAAAAGAACCAAAGCCTACCTTAGCAGGTCCTGGCGTCAGCGAGGGCGATGTGGCAGGAACTGGTGATGAAGCAGGAGTGGGAGCAGGTTTAGGAGACACCGGTCTACTGCGAGCGTCTGCTGCTGACAGTAACGCACTTGCTGGAATGCCTGTCACTCCTTCTCCTATGAGGAGTAAAATAGATGCTGTTTAAATAGATACTGAGTTGTAGTCAAGGTGATTCTATCTTTCATTCTTTCTTTTTTTAAACCATTAATTTCAAAATCCAGCCTTTTCCCAACTATGTTGTGGTTGGCTTCCAGTCTAACCGGATGCCGCTGAATACCAGTATTTTACAAGAAGCGACTGCCTATCTGACCTCCACAACCCAGAACTGGGTACCAATACCCCTTGGTAAGACGTTGTCAGATTTTCGGGCTTCTGATGACTCGTAACGACTGCCAAAGATCGTGCTTTCCAAAGGGCGGAGGAGTCTCGGTATGTAATAATGGTCACCTATCCACGGACCAACCTCGGTAAGCGTAGCTTAAACTGAAGGTTCGACCCGTGCGGCTGTTATTACTTAGCCACGAGCTCCTATGTTTTAATAATCATGGTGACAGAAAAAAATCTTGAATTTTTAGATCAGGAACAATCCCGAAAACGTAAGGCAACCAATACAAGTACATTAAGTGTCACTAAAGATGAGACTTGACACACCACGTGGTTTGACTTGCGCAGTAGACGATTTTAGGTCTCTTTAGCGGTATGAGGTATGAGACGGGAAGGGACCGGGCGTCATCAGGGCAGCGGAAAGAACGCGGGAGGCGCGGTCAAGTCTCATCTTTCGTGGCCCGTATTATACTGTGGTATTATACAACCCGAATCCCAAGTAGTTTAGTCGGTTGGTGCCCGATATATAAATAATTGAGAAATTGAAGATTAGCAATAGAACATTTTGTACCTTTAGGTAATTAAAAATCATCAGCCCAAACCAAAACATGCAACTATTTACAAAAATATTAATTAAGTTTTAAGATTAGATTGAACGCCCTTCATTAGTTACGTGAGGGAGAGAGGGGGGGTCGCGGTAAATATCAAGTATTTTTGTCGCAAAAAACAGTGTAAAAAGTTTTTTTTTTATTTTTTATTTATGCATAAGTACATGTTTATTACAGGTTCACATTTGTATTGTA
This sequence comes from Cosmia pyralina, assembly GCA_946251885.1. Taxonomy (NCBI): domain Eukaryota; kingdom Metazoa; phylum Arthropoda; class Insecta; order Lepidoptera; family Noctuidae; genus Cosmia; species Cosmia pyralina. The sequence continues at coordinate 12,324,920 of OX276342.1, read as the reverse complement.
CCATTAAACCAGTAATAGTTTGTATTGGTACTCATATTCGTTGTTACAACATTACTTAATCACCAAGCAAATACAAATGAATAATGAATAATGTAGGTAGGTAGAAATATTTTGCACGCGCCGTAAACATATATCAGTAAGTGTGTAAAAATAAACGCAATCAAGCGCAGATTAACGTTTTTACACTAAAAATACGAGTTTTGAAAAATCTCACGTGTGAGGAGGGAGTCGTGCCAAATCTCACGACACCTCACCAAGGGGAGAGGGTCGAAAATCCCCAAAATCGCCTCACGTAATTAATGAACGCGCCCTTACCTGGTGGTTTCCAAGGTGACTTAGGAGGTGAAGTGGTCGGTTCCGGTTCACTCTCTGCCACCTCCGTGGATATATCCTTAATCAGCTCCAACAGAGTGTGTCCCGGACTGATTGGCATTTCAATCGGAGTTCCCGCTCTTGAACCTTCTGACGAATGGATAATTAGTTAAGTATAATCAATAAAAGCTTCTGCCCGCGACTTCGTCCGCGGAGAAGAAATGAGACTCGGTAATAATACAGCTTTCTATCAATGCAAGAATTTATGAAATCGGATCAGTACTCCAAGAGGTAAGCTCTTACAAACAAATAAACAATTTTACCTCGTTATATTATTAGTTACTAGTCAACTGCTGAAAAAAGAGCTTTTCCCATGCTGCATAGCCTAACCTGAACCAAGCCTATGACGCAGATATAGAGGCATGAGGAACAGGATGCAAAGTTCACTCATCCTCCATAGAAAAGGGAGGATCCTCCGACCAGACGGGTATCGTGTCTGGTGGGCAAGTGCCAGTGGCGTAACTATACCGTTCGAGGCCCGTGGCAAATTCATCGGATACCCCCCTCCAATATAAAGAAGCTGAACTAACAATAATAGTATTTTTTATTTTATAATACTCATGTAGGTAACTTAAATAAATTAAAGACAAAACTATTTTTTTTACTAAAAGTGTAATGATAAATGTTGGGAGTTGCGATTCTCCTCTGACCGGGGGCCCCTTCCGGCTGGGGACCCGTGGCATTTTGCCGACTTGCCACCCTGTAGTTACGCCACTGGCAACTGCCCGACGCGACGGTTGATGTCGGGACGTTGTATATATGCAAGTCGCGCGGTAAACTCTGATTGCGCGATGCAGGATTTTTGCGTGACGTCATGTCATTGTGATGCGTAGAATTCGCATGTGGCGATGTAGATGCCGCCACACAAATATATGCCAATGGCCTTGAACAGTAAGCTTGCGTGTTCTGTGCTGAGCTCACACAACGCGTCGTACGTCCAGTCAGTAATAGTACTCGCCCATCAAGGAGCGCTGGTCCAAATTAGACGCATTTTTAATTTATTGTACACTAGCTTTTGCCAGCGGCTTCGCCCGCATGTATGTCGGAAATTATCCCACGGGAACCTTCTACCGGGATGAAAAGTATCCTATGTCTTAATCCAGATTATAATCCATCTGTATACCAAATTTTATCCAAATCCGTGCAGCCGTTTTTGCGTGATTGAGTAACAAACATCCAAACTTTCACATTTATAATATTAGTTGGATATAACAAAAGGTAGTATATTAAAACACGTATACTAAAAGATAAATCATTAAATTACCTTAAAAATGGTGAAGGTTTCATAAAAATTGCTTGATAGCTTTTTCGTGATTCTCAGTTTTTTATCCGCGTTAGACATAACTTTACAAACGAATCACACTATGTAATGTAAACATATTCTAAAATATTCACATATTAAGTTATTAAAAAAATGCTCTATTTTAACATATATTTTGTCCAAATCATTAACACTGCTCGTTTACACGTGTTCTTCAATTCTAAATCATTAAAAGTTGGTTGTGAGATAACTGTGATAAGAAATGGTAGCTCTGGCCGAACTGAGGCAAATTCCGAGCGGGATGTGGGACAAAATTCGCTCCGCCGATTTTGTCAGCTAAGGGCTAATTTTTCAATAGTCAGATAACTTTTATCTGAAGAATAAATATGGCAGTCTGCCAGTATTTTCTATACGTACAAAAGCTATCAAACCGCCATATTTACTCCATAAATAAAAATTATTTGCGATTGAAAAATTAGCCCTAAAACTAAAGGCTGATTGTTCAATAATCAGATAATTTTTATCTGAAGAATAAATATGGCAGTTTGACAGCTTTTGTATAGAAAATATATCAAAGAAACTGTCACATTTATTCTTCAGATAAAAGTTATCTACCTATTGAAAAATTTGCCCTAACTTGGATAAATTCACACCTCTAGTGAATTAAACCTAGCGCGAATAGTCGCATGACTTATTTAATCATAAAAAATAATCGACGCGCGCAGCCGCGTCCCGAAGTTGCCGCGGGATTCAACTGAGTGGAGCCAGAACTTTAATGCGTTGACGCAACTTGAAGGATACTTTGTTTCTCAAAAATTTTATAAATTACATTTTATAAAATGGAACAATGGATGGATGGATGATGGATGGTTGATGGATGTTGGATGGTTACAATAAAAACAATAGTCACTACTAACTTCACTTAGTGTTACTTAGTGAACTATTTCCTACAAAAGGGAGATAAAAAAGAGTATTTTAATAAAACTTTTTAAGAGAAACACAACTTTGACATTGAAAGAGTACTAGTTAATTTCAGTCAGTGCCAAATGAATATACTTGGCAGCCGTACTGGACTTTGTGGCACCGACAACGAAAGCTTTACTATTTCTTTCATTTGTAACAGCTTGTTCACTATGCAGCGTTTAAACGGTATTTAGGATATCCATCTACGATTCTACCACAATAAATACATGGACAGTACGGACTACGTACCAACTGCCAAAACGGCATGAACTAAAAAAAAATGTTTTTTAATGATGCCGTGTTTGGTATCAAATGAAAGGGCTTAATTAACACATTTAAAAAAAAAAATATATATATATATATATATATATATATATATATATATATAATTATTGCGAATAATTTCTAAAATCACGAATAAGATGTGAGCCAAACATTTCTCTCCAAACCTACCCAAAATACATATAATATAATAATTAAGTGGGCCTGCAAATACTTTATCACGAAATTATAACCCCAAAAATTAAATGATTTAAATAAAAAGTAAGTTTAAAAACTAAAACCCGACTACAGAAAAATCACGCTCAAAAAAGTATGAAACAAGAAAATATTCTCATCAGAAATTAGAAAAAGGCAGACAAATTAAAAATCCGGAGTCACACGTCATGTAGGGCATAAATCGAACAGATTACGTGTGACTCCGGATTTTTAATTTGTCTAAATCTAATTTCAGATGAGAATATTTTCTTGTTTCATACTTTTTAGAGCGTGATTTTTCAGTAGTCGGGTTTTAGTTTTTAAACTTACTTTTTTAACACATTCCGTGCTGATTTCGGCTACGGAGATTGTTTGTTTTTCTAACGACTATACAGGCGCACACAGCAGCAGGTCAAGTTTCTACAAACTGTCTAATTTTCTCATTCCATTTTGAACTTAACCATCAACATTTTAAGGTTTATAATTATTTGGAAAATTTTGATAGTTTGGTATAACCTGATGTGCTGTTATCTGTACTTACTATAATGATATATATTCATAAACACAATCAGATAGGTATATAGTTTTCATATAATGGACTGTCTCGCTTTCAATCCTTTTAGTAGAGTACTTTTAATAATAATATTACTGTATTAAAAAAAACAAAATGGCGGCGTTAGTTCCGACTTTGGCCACCCGCCAATAGAACCTAAAGGACAAGGACATAAAAGAACATTAAAGGAACAAGGAAAAAGACAAGGACAAGGGACAAGGAGGAAGGAAGGAGGAAGGAGGAGGAGGAGGAAGGTAAAGGACATTTGAAAAATTTTGAATCGTATTTCTACAGGGTGTATCAGACAGAATTCAAGGAAGGAATGATAAACAGGATCATCAAACTGAACAACTTTCTCCATGGGACCAACATCGTAATCGAGAAAAAATTATCAGCCATCCCTTACATTTGTTTGGCTCGAGGTGGTAAGTGTTGAAGCTTTGAACGGGACAGCTGATAATTTTTTCTCAATTACGATGTTGGTCCCATGGAGAAAGTTGTTCAGTTTGATGATCTGTTTATCATTCCAATCAGAAAGGTGTGGTCAACCCTCTATAACTTCCGCTTGACATCTCACCTGGTAGTGGCGACCGCAGCACCAACTTCCTAGCTTCTTCCATAGCCCGCTGTAAGTTCTGCTGGTTCTTGAAAGACTCTCTACTGCGGCAGCGGCCGATCTGAGACCTGACGGAAACATTTACTTCATCATCAGCTTACAAACTTTGACTGACCAATGATATAAAAAATAAAACTTTGACTTTTTTAGTAAATTTATTTTTTAATTTTTAGTTGGCTATACCAAGAATTACATTATGTTCAAGACGAAAGAAAAGGAAAATAATCAAAATCCGCTTAGAAATGCCGGAGATACAGTACTTTATGCATATAACTTTGTACATAAGAATAATTCCTAGTGTAATAGACGGTATGGATCTCGCACATGTGCAATAAATTCAACCACATACTTGTTAGTAAGTGTAAGTAGTTGGATTATAATATTCTAAGTACTGGTCATTTTATTTTATTTTGCCTACCGCAAGTCGCGTTAAAGAACTTCGTTCCAACAAGAGAACCACCAGAAATATAACTACACTCAAAAATACTTACGAAATTCCAGTACTTGCAAGCGTCTGATCCCACTTAGCGTTAGAGGAGCTCGCGATTGCCAACTTGGCAATTCTTCTGAACCGGGACAGCCCATCTTCATCCGCTGGTTTTTCCTCATCCACAGCCACTGGAGCCACTTGGAAGTCCTTCATCAGACGACGCTCCCATATCTTCATGCGCTTGCCGAGAACCGCTATATAAGAAACGAGGATAGTTTAGATTTTTAAGATTCTGGGTTCAGCGAAAATTGGATGCACCAAATCAAATCATTTATTCGCATAGAATGTAGGTATTTAACAAAAAAATGGTAAATAATAGGTTGGGGAAAAAGTTTCTTCGCATTTTTTAAGAAAATTCAAAACATTTTTTAATATACATTATTTACATTTATCTAAAGTATGTAGGTACCATTTTGTTCGATAACTTTTTGCCATCTTGTGGGTAGGGACATGATCTCATTGCTATAGAAATTTTGGGACTTCTGATCAAAATACCGCGACAAGTGGTTTTGGCAGACCTCTCGCGATGTTAACCTGACACTGCCTAAAGAATTCTGAAGAGACCGAAACAGGTGGAAATCAGAAGGTGCAAGGTCAGTACTATACGGCGGATGCGTTAACACCTCCCAGCCAAACTCTCTTAATTTTTGCTGAGTGGCTAAAGATGTGTGAGGTCTAGCGTTATCATGATGAAAAACCACACCCCTTCTGTTGATTAATTCCGACCGCTTTCTCTCAACTTCTTGCTTTAATCTCATCAGTTGTTCGCAGTAGAGTTCAGAATCGATGGTCCTGCCTGGTGGTAACAGCTCATAATGAATAATGCCCTTCCAATCCCACCACACACACAGCATCACCGTGCTGCGAGTTAACCCGAGTTTCGCCACAGTCTGTGAAGCCTGACCGGCCTTTGACCACAACCTTTTTCGCACGTTCTTGTCGTACGTGATCCACTTTTCATTCAAAAATGTTTCGGTTTCATTACGTCGTAATAAATAATCACAAATGAGTACACGGTTCATTAGGTATCTTTCAGTGAGCTCTTGAGGTATCCAAATATCGAGCTTTTTTGTGTACCCAGTTTTTTTCAATTGCGCCAAAACTGTTTTGTGGTCAATTCCCAGTTCTTCAGCTACGTTGTAACTACTGATATGCCAATCTTGCTCCACTTTTTCAAAAATGGCATCCATTTTATCCGTAATAGGGCGACCAGAGCGACGTGCATCTTTGACATCAAAATTTCCGGATTGAAAACGCTTAAACCAAATTTGTGCTACTCTCACAGACACTGCACTTGGTCCATAAACATTGCAAATTTTTTTCGCGGCTTGCGTTGCATTTTTACCTTTTTTGTAGTAAAATTTTAAAATGTATCGAATTTCTTCATTAGATTCACTCATCTTGACAGTACGAAAAACAAATGAAAATCACACATTTTCCTAATTTGAATTTGGAATTATGTTCTTTAAAATATAAACTTGCAATGATACCAAAACCAGCCAGATACAAATAGTATAGCCGAAGAGATTTTATTTTAAGTTCATACATACTATAATGCGAAAAGACTTTTTCCCCAACCTAATATATATATATATTGGCCCGTGCACATTCTGCCTGAGTATTGGCATGCAAAATTTAACAAATGAAGTTTCAAATTTAAATACAGTTGGAACACCAATAAAATAATTAATATAATAATTTCAAAATTAAGTTTAAAACTTCAATACTATTAAGGAAAACTAATAAAATAAATAATATTTATTTTATTATATTTATTTATTTCCAATACACGTATTAATTATGTACAATTGGTTTTAGCCACACAACGAAAACCTCTCAGGGCTTATCTGCGTGCTGGCAAGCCGCTCATTTAAATTTACAAAAATCTTTATTACTGCAATGATACATAAAATATTTATATTATAATGATGATAACCATTTATTGGTGCATTAAGAGAAATTTTGTGTAAAAAAAACGTTTGGATTTGTACTTATAACTTTTCGAACTCATCCTGTACAACATTTGCAAGTCCTCTGGAAGTTTATTAAGGAAAAATGGTACCAAATATTCTGCAATCCTCATGCCGTACACGTTATTGAACTTTAGTAGGATGTATTTACTTTTGATTGGTATCGTTCTCAAAAAGTCAGGTCTTGTTTTTTCGGTTAGCAGCTCAGGTCTATTGACTTCCGCAAGAGTAAAAAATTCAACTTTATTGAACACATTCATAACATTACAATATTTATAGAGGTCGTCGTCACTGTTTTTGAATTTCTTGTTTATATGTCTTGTTTATATAATAATGTCTTGTTATTAAACAAGACAAAAACAAAAAACACATACCATAAATGTCTTGTTTATATAATACTTTCAAATTAAAATGTCAATAATAGCTACTTAATGTCAATTATAATTAATGTCAATAATACTTCATGTCAATAATACAATGTTCATGGTGTAACCGCAATGTCACAGTAAAGGGTCATTCAAAAAATCACTTATTGTATAGTAACATTTCTGAGTCAAAATATGCCTTAAGTTTGTTTTTAAATTGTTGAAGGGTGTCATTTTTTATGTTGTCCGGTAGTTTATTAAATATAATTGGACCCATGCAAAGAACACTTTTTCTAAGTAGTGCAGTTTTATAGCTGCTGACAGTTAAAAGATTTTTGTATTGACTTCTAACGGGACCTTTCCTGGTGTCTGAGACCTTAGCAAATAGCTTTATGTTGCTTTTAACAAAAATTGCCATTTCCAAAATATACAATGACGGAAACGTAAGAATTTTTAACGACTTGAAGTAGGGTTCACAGCTATCTCTTGGTTTTATACCGCACATGGCTCAGCGTTTTTGGGCTTTAAATATGGTATCTCTTAAAGTGCAATTACCCCAGAAAATTATTCCAAACCTCAAGATCGATGCGACTAAACCATGGTATGCAACTAAAGCCATCCTAATGTCAACTTTTTTTTTCAAATTAAATAGGACATACGCAGCAGTACTCAATTTTTTACAGACCTCTTCTGCTTGTGGTTTCCAATTGATCGTCTATAAGGATTCCTAGAAATTTCGCGACCTTCGTTTTTTGAATCGTCTGTCCGTTATAGTTTACGTTAACGTTTGGTGGAATTGTACGTTGGTGAAAATGCATTATATTCGTCTTTACTAAATTTATTACCAAATTATTTTTATCAATCCAATCAATTATATTTCTAAGACTATTGTTGATGTGCTCTTCATAATCACTAATATCATTACATTTTATAAGCGCTGTGCTGTCATCGGCAAATAGAACCATAGGATGTCAAATTTGTTGAGGCAAATCATTTATATACAGCAAAAATATTGGAGAACCTAATACACTACCCTGTGGTACACCAAATTTGACTATTTTACCCTCAGATTGATATTTCTGTTCACATTTTGACTTAAGACAAATTCTGGATATCTCTGTATACTGTGTGCGGTTACTAAGGTAAGATTTTAGGAGATTTAACACATTACCCCCTTATACCGTATTTATTAAGTTTGCTTATTAAAATATCATGATTGACACAATCAAAAGCTCTAGTCATGTCTGCAAAAATAGCACAGATAGGGTTCTTTTTATCAACGTTTATCATAACTTCGTGTAATAAGTCATACAGTGCTGTATTAATACTTTTATTCTTTCTGAAACCTGCTTGTTCACTACATAGGATGTCATATTTTGTCAAAAAATTCATAATTAATTAATAGATAACCTTTTCTATAACTTTGGAAAACACAGGAATCAATGCTATCGGCCTATAGTTAGCTATATCCTCCTTGCAATTCCTTTTATGTAGCGGTTTAATTATGACAGTTTTTAAAGCGTACGGAAATACACCGGTGCTGATGGCTAAGTTAATAACATGACAAATACATATTTGTCATGTTATTAGCTTAGCATATATCATTCAATACAAACTTTATAACTTTAGTTGCTATTTCGTCATATCCGACGCTATTTTTATTTTTCAACGTCCTTATTACCCTGACTACGTCTTGCGGTATAACTACATTGTATTAGGGTTTTCGCGTAAACTACTTGTGTCGACTGAGGCTTTGGATGAGTTTTTAACTAGATTAATGAAATAATTATTGAATGTGTCGTTATTTTCATCTGAGAAATGGGTTCTTTAGTACATATTTTATTGTTGATTACTTGCCAGGATGCCTTCGATTTATTAAGTGAAGTGTTGATAAAAAAGTTATTTTGTGCTTTTTGAGTTAATTTCACTATTTTTTTAAATCGCTGGGAGTAATTTTTATAATTACTACACTACTACTACTGTTATTACTTACTTTTTTTTATTTTTTTTGTAATTTATATTTGCTTTCATGCGATGGATTAAGTCTGTGTTTCCATAGAAGTTGACGCTGTTTCCTACTACATAATCGAATTCCCTTAGAAATCCATTTAGGTTTTTTTAATGGCGCTTGTAAGGGAAACAAAGATTATATAACAAACTAAACTGCTGCATAAATATGTTATATGCTTCATTTACATTTTCTGTCTTATACATTTCGGAAAAAGAAAGGCATTGTAGATAGCTTTGGAATTTCAACAAATTTTCCAATGATAGGTTCCGCCTTTTTACATACCATGCATAGAGAGTCAGGACGTGTCTAAACTCAGCGTAAACGTTTAAAATTGGATTGTTGCCAGGGTCACTGTCACACAGATCAGCCATTTTTGTATTTTTTATTCAAACCTTATCTGTGCCGCTGGCACTTTGACGATTCAAAATATTTCATTGGTTCAACCTTCCAAAATATTAAGTACAAGCTTGTGAGATTGTTGAAGTTCAAAAGACATGCTATTTGCCCAGGTTAGGAGGTTCGAAGTATCACACCTACTTGGTTATAATTTTCCAGCAACTTCCTCCCAGTCTTGGTGTTTAGAATAGACTATATCCAAAAATCTACTTTTAATAATATTTTTTTTTCATTTGTTATTCCTTTATTAGATTTATCTATCTAACCGCATACTCACTCATCTCCTTCCTATCAGTAAAGCTGACATCCATGCCGTTCTTCTCCAATTCTTCGAGCAGTTCGTTTTGGAGTGCTGACACGCCTCCCTTCAGTTTGCTGATGTCATCCTCTATGACTGCTTCGTCATCCATCTTCCTATGCATGGCTGATACTTATCTCCAGGCTAGAGCTCATGTTTCTAATTTGCAGCCTAATACTTACCTACCTACTTTGTTGGCTCAATATAACTTGTTGATATAGCACTTTTGGCCATTCCTTTGATTTTTCTTTAATATTTGTGGGCAATAAACGATTCCTATCTTTAAAAATCTTAAACATACTCACTCTTCTCCTTCCTATCAGTAAAGCTGACATCCATGCCGTTCTTCTCGAACACTTCGAGCAGTTCATATCGGAGTGATGATACGTCTCCCTTTAGTTCATTGATGTCGTCCTCTGTGACTGGTTCGTCGTCCATCTTCCTGTGCATGGCTGATACGTATCGCCAGACTACAGCGCGCATGACTGCGGTGTAGCGGACGTCGGTTTCTTTCTCTTTTTCTTCCTGGGATTAAAAGTCGGAATTAATGTCATCATCATCGCAGTCAAATGAAGTTCTCTTTCATTACTGGAGATGCAGATTCCCGCGACCTTTATTAATTAGTCGTACCACGGCTTTCTGTAGAACCTACCCACGCTAAGTTTTCAATGTACTCGTATGATCTATTGCTAAGACTGAAGACATGATAGTGAATGAAAACTAGCTTTTAGATGATTTAGAAATTGTGTGGTTTGACTGATGAAATTCCCGTCATATCCCGAAATATACAGGTACACTCACAATTCAATGTGTAATTGATAAGGCTCCCACAGACAGGCGCGATGCGACTCTAGTAGAACAATTTCTATGAAAACTTCATGGAAGCTGTTTTATCAGAATCGTGGCGCACCGTCGCATCGCACTTATCTGTGGGAGCCTTATAATAATTTGTCCTTGAGCTGGCCTAGCGCAGTAGGTACAGAGTTTCAATATAATTAAGAGGCCAACTACCTACTGGATTGTACAAGACTTCAACGTTTAGTTTCATGGCATTGTGTGCTATGAAACTAAAAAACTATATTCTCCACCTCCTATCGTGCCTTCTGTGCCCCAAAACATGCAGCCAAAGTGACCTCTGCGCTGCCACCAATAACGCCGTGGGCCGAAGTTTTGGTAACAAAATTTGAATAAAGGTTTCTCCAAACAGGCGCGACACGCGATATAATCACGCTCAACACAAAGGCATCGCTAGTCGCGCGACACGCGGTGACTTTGTGTCGCGCGCGATTATATCGCGTGTCGCGCCTGTTTGAAGTAGCCTTAACTGTCGTGCCAACGACACTAAAAAAAAAGATGGCATTGTGTAGCTGTAATTTATTTTCATTTGATATGTCCCACGGTACAGTTTGCAAAACTTTTTTTTTAAAATCTTTCTTATTTTCCCACCAAAAGTAACCTCAATATTCAAAACTCATTTATTTACTTTACTCGTTCGTATTTGGGTCACAGAAATTCATATGTATACCGAAATTCAACTTAATCGGTCAATTAGATTCGAAGCAAATTAGGCGACACACGAGTGATCCTATAAGGGTTCCGTTTTTTCCTTTTGAGGTACGCAACCCTAAAAATATAATAAAAAGTAGACGTCTTTTCGGAATTAACTTCTATCGAGGAAATTTAACCCAATCGCGTTTTCTATCAGTCAAATTATTACGAGTAATAAAATAGTCAACAAACTTAGATCCAAAAATTAAATCCATACATGCTGTAATAGTGAAATAAATGGTTACGAAAACGCCTCCAATTTATATTGGTATCACCTTAAATTGACAATTCAAATATTCTAAATAAAAATTAATTATGATACCATACAAGATTTATTTTTAGATTATACAAAGACAAGTACAGCATCTGAATGCTCGTTAGGCTGAAGCTTCACAGGCTAAAGATAACAAAAGATTGTGTTGTGAATCAATCATTCGAATGATCTCATTAATGCGGCCGTTAATTAACGACCGAATTAAATGACTAAGTACTTAAGGACAAGGCATAACGACGATAGTTATGTTGTTCTTTTCTAGTATAAAAGCTCAGCTCGAAATTCTTCTAATTAACAAAGTAATTGAAATGTTGGGCCACAAAAGGGATGAAGCAATTGCATGCAGCTGAGATGAGAATGCTAAGAGGGATGTGTGGTGTTACACGAATGGATAGAATAAGAAATGAGTACTTATGAGGAAGTTTGAAAGTGGCACCGGTGACTGAAAAGTTGTATGGAAATCGGTTGTCATGGTATGGGCATGTGATGCAGATGAATGAGGAAAATGTCGTGAGGAAAGTTTTGAGTATGAATGTCGATGGCTATAAGAGTAGGGGAAGACCAAAGAAACGATGGATGGATTGTGTGAAAGATGACATGGCTAGAAAGGGTGTGACTATCGAGATGACGACTAATAGAGAAGTATGGAAAAATAGGACATGTTGCGCCGACCCCAAATAGATTGGGATAAGAGCAGGAGAAATGATGATAATAAAGTAATTGAAATTTCTAAAGCTTTTTTTTCGCGATTTCAGGTTCGGTCCCTTAGTAAAAGTTGTTCAAAATTATGGTCTCATTAATATCCTAGAGTTCAATCAATCTGCCTAGCCTTTTCCCAACTATGTTGGGGTCGGCTTCCAGTCTAACCGGATGCAGCTGAATACCATTATTTTACATGGAGCGACTGCCTTTCTGACCTCCTCAACCCAGTAACTGGGTAATACGATACCCCTTGGTAAGACTAATTGTCAGACTTTCGGGCTTCTGACGACCCGTAACGACTGTCAAAGATCCACGAATGACAGCCGGGACCAACGGCTTAACGTGCTTTCCGAGGCACGGAGGAGTCTTGGTATGTAATGATGGTCACCCATCCACTGACTAACCCCGGCAAGCGTAGCTTAACCTGATGGATCAACCCGTGCGGTTGTCATTACTTAGCCACGAGCCCACGTCCATGGCAAGAAATAAAGTGATATTTTATGTGAGTAAGATAAGTAGTAGGTACTATCGGAGAAACGAACATCTTTATACCTCAAGGACTATTCTTGCTTGCAACGCTCGGCCGCTAATAGTAACACTTGCTTACAGAATGTGGTCATCATGTGCACGGGATTTTGTTTTCAAATTGGTCAGATGTAAGTTTTCTCGATTGTGAGTACGGTATTTCTCATTTAAATACTTACTAAAATAGAATCTTATGAAGAATTCTTAGTTTACACAGTTTTCCTAAGATAATTCTAGGTTTTTCTTTTATATTAGGCTAAAATTTATTCATTACTTACAATTTTAATAATCTCACAAAAAATAATTGTTTATTTAGTTAGTTAAGTTTTCATTAAAATTTTCCGGATCTTTTTAATTAAAGGCGTAAAGCAAAAGGTTATTATTATAACCTTTGTTTAAACCGGATATTAAGCTATGGACACACGCTGAGTGTAATATTTTAACATAAAATACTGCTAAATGTGAAAACACGGAAGTTTCACTAAGAGATGGTCTGAATACTCATTATACCTAAAGAACTAGCTTCTGCCTGCGACTTCGTTCGCGTGGAAGTCCCCCAGACCTAATAAAATAACGGCCATATTTTTATAAAATTTTCTCGCCCACCGACCCACATCGCAATGCCCGCCCGAACTATTACTTCGTTTTCGCTTAGCGTTCTTTCTGCCTTGTTTTCTTTTTGCTCGGTTCCTAAGGATCCTACTTAGTATAAACACAGATTAATACAGATGGGACACTCCGCAGTTTAGGTATGAAGCTACAAGTACGCGGCGGGCTCATCTCACTGGGTCAATTCAGTGTGGGCTGCCGCGCACCGGTCGGCTCGCACGTTAGTTCGATACTCACTCACGCGCCGCGTCGTAAAAAAAACTTTTTTACAAAAAAATACAACCGACTTCCAAAAACAACACTACAAAGTGAAAAATAACTTTAATTTCGGAAGTCGGTGTCTGATTAAATGTATTTTCGTTTTTGCCACCGACTTCCGAAATTAAAGTTATTTTTCACTTTGTAGTGTTGTTTTCGGAAGTCGGTTGTATTTTTTTGTAAAAAAGTTTTTATTTTTCACTTTTTAGTGGTTCACATGTGCTTACCCCTTCACAGCGTACTGGCGTGATGTTATGTTATGAACTGGTGTAAACAACAAACAGACATGAGATTTCAGCAATCCCAGTCCATTTGCTATCATTTATTGAGGAGTTCCGTTGCCTATCTCAGAAGTTCTTCATCAGATCTTCACCAAATTGAAATGGGACCACTCCAAGAAAGTACTCTTCCAAAAACTATCCAAATCGCTTCAAGTGTGCCTATAATATTGGAAGAGTTCTCTCTATTTCTCCAGGATCCCATCATCAGATCCTGACTTGATGATCATGGGACCACCTGGGAAGTATACCCTTTCAAACAAAAAAAAAATAATCCAAATCGGTCCAGCCATCTTCGAGTAATCGGAGAACATACATAAAAAAAAAAAAAAAAGGTTCCGACGAATTAAGAACCTCCTCCTTTTTGAAGTCGGTTAAAAAAGACAACCCTAACGAGTCAGAAGGTATAAGAGTTACGCGATAGAAAGAGAGGCAACTCATAGGCAACTGTAAGTAATGAAGCTTTATGCGACCTGAATTGCACTTTATTGTGTCGTAGCAAGAGTCGCTTTTTATTTAGGTAAATGATTTTGCAGTGTCCCATCTGTATTAATTTGTGGTATAACTTAGCTTGCTCAGGAGTTGGTCTACCAAATGCAAAAAGATTTTTTTTAATCCAACTGGAAGTTTATAAGCACGTTCAAACAAACAAACTCTTCAGATTTATTATTCGTTTGCGTGAAATTTCTTGTCCCCCCGACACACCCCGTCGCATCGCATCGCCTGCCCACACTATTACTTCGTTTTCGCTAAGCGCTTATTTATTCTTTTGCGTGATGATAAATAGCGTTCCTCAAGAATTGTGCTATCAAATGCAAAAGTAATTTTTCAAATGCGACTGGTGGTTCCAAAGATTAGCGCGTTCAAACATACAAACAGAAAAACAAAAGCTTTCAGCTTTATTAGTAGTATAGATAAATTACGTAGTACGTACAATCTGCCTAATGGCAGGATAATTTGACACGAAAAGTATTTGACAGGTCTACATCTACAACAGCGCCCCCAAACGGGGATAAATTACGAGAACCGCAACCCATTCAAAAATTAATGAACGCAAATTGTATACCCATCTCTGTTACTCTACATTACGATACTTAAGAGTTTCTTGTCTTTGAATTTTATAACATGACATTTCCTTTTAGTCGTATTGTACTAAAACTAGGTATGTGGTTTCCATGGAGATTTAATTTATTGATTGACTAGAATGGCAGAATAATTTGACACGAAAAGTATTTGACAGGTCTACATCTACAACAGCGCCCCCAAGCGGGATAAATTGCGTGAATAGCTGCCATTAGGTCGAAATCCAGTCAAAAGTATTCATGAGGCCAGTAACACACTTGACTCGAATTTTACATTCATGAATAAGGATTCACAACGCCCTCGCAGTATGGTATGAATGCCTTCTAATTTGCTACTTCCAAACTTTTTCCTATCCTACACCTTTTAAGGATAGTGGGTACCGCATTAAATCTAGGTATATTTATTCAGAGCAGGTATCGAATGAGGTCAAATATTAGGTATTTACCTATGAAATTGCCGTTTTGCAGTACTGGCCATTTCAAATCAAAATAATTTTTGTTTGGCTAAGAATTCTAATTTCAAATTAATTTTATTTTAAAAACATGGATTTTTTTTTCCAAAAGTAGTCATTTGTTTATTGATTAGTGTTACATTTTCATCGCATTTCAATCTTTTTCGTCATCATGGAAACGTTAAAAATTCGAGTAATTATGGAATATGAGTACCGTCGTGGCCGCAACGCGGCACAAGCGGCACGCAACATCAACGACGTTTACGGAGCTAACACTACAAACCAACGCACCACTTGTTATTGGTTTGCTCGCTTCCGTTCTGGAAATTTCGACCTGAAAAATGAACCTCGCGGTCGTCCGAAGACTTTGGTCGACAATGACGAATTAAAGGCGATTGTGGAAGCTGATGATACACAATCTACGGCTGAATTAGCAGCAGCTTTCGACGTTAGCGTCAAAACAATATTGGTCCATTTGCGTCAAATTGGCAAGGTAAAAAAGCTTGACAAATGGGTGCCCCACGAACTCAATGATCGCCAGCGCGAAGTACGCGGCGAGACGTGCCTTGCACTGCTCAACAGACACACAAATGAAGGAATTTTGAACCGCATTGTTACCTGCGATGAAAAATGGATTCTGTTTGATAACCGCAAGCGTTCTGCAAGTTGGTTGAATCCTGATTCAGCACCTATACAATGCCCTAAACGAAAACTTACCCCTAGAAAAGTAATGGTCACTGTTTGGTGGTCTAGCGCCGGTGTGATTCATCACAGCTTCTTACCAAACGGGGTGAGCATTACTTCAGATGTGTACTGTGAAGAACTGAACACAATGATGGAGAAGCTGGTGTACATCTCCAACCAGCATTGGTCAATCGCTCGTCTCCGCTGCTCCTGCATGACAACGCGCGACCTCATACTGCACAGCAGACGTTCTCCAAGTTGCAAGAACTGGGGTTGGAAGCTCTCCGTCATCCGCCCTACTCACCAGACCTTGCGCCTACAGACTACTACTTTTTCCAGAATTTGGATAACTTCTTGGCGGGAAAAAAATTCAATACCCGAGAGGCAATACAAAATGCCTTTGAAGAATTTGTTGCCTCCCGTCCAGCTGATTTCTTTAAGAAGGGCATCAATAAACTGCCACTGCGTTGGCAAAGATGCATTGATTGCATGGGTGATTACTTCGATTAATACAAATAAAAAATGCATGAAAAAAAATCGTTTAAATTTTTTCATACAAAACGGCAATTTCATAGGTAAAGACCTATTATTATGAGATTTTACGGCTGATTGAAGATTAGAATAGGAGTTTTGAAAATCATGATAGGTAACCAAAAGAAAAGATGAATTGTGTGAGGAATGATAAGAAAGAAAATGGAGTGAACGATAGCGCAGCGGTTGACAGGCTCCCCTGTCAACTAATAGAAGAAGAAAACGTGTTGCGCCGACCCCACGTACACACGGCTACACATCAAGCTATAAATTTCCAGTTTACACTGACCTCTCATTGTAAGGAAATCTTATACACTGCGAGATCAGCTTATAATGAATCTGTGTAGCTTGATCTGTAGCCGTGCGTACCTAACATGGGACTAAGGCAGGAAGATATTGATGGTGGGGTTGACTGGTGGAAACGCCTACGGCATTTAGTCCGCCTCAGTACATTTTTCTGTTTACTTATACTACCTTTTTTACACTCCGTTCAACCGATTTTGACTTCTATTGCGTTGGTGGCATGACAAATGGCAGCTGTAATAAACAGTTAGTATTGTCACCACTTTTTTGCCTTTAATGTCACCCTTAAGCCTACGGGATAGAAGTCAAAATCGGTTGAACAGACTGTAAAAAAGGTTTGTTTAAATGTCTAATCTTATTGCAAATGAATAAGAAAAATAACATGAATAATAAGAATGATTAAGTGTTGAATAAAAAATAAGTTTAAAAACTAAAACCCGACTACTGAAAAATCACGCTCTAAAAATAAAGAAACAAGAAAACATTCTCATCTGAAATTAGAAAAAGACAGACATATTAAAAATCCGGAGTCACACGTAATCTGTTCGATTTATGCCCTTACATCATGTAAGACATGACGTGTGACTCCTACAAAAGTGATTTTTTCGTTGACTTAATAAGACCTAGGTATTTCACATTACTGTGGGTTACAAAATACTATGTTCCAACAACATAAAATTACAATCAACACAGTCTGTAGGAGAAAATCACTTTTAAAAGTTACTAAATGTGAATTACAGTCAGCAACAAAAGTCGATTAACACTTGCCGTTTTTTAATCTTAATTATTAAGTGAAATATTTAATGCACATGGGATCCTTAAAATTTTAAGAATATTAACTTAACAGCATTGCCATACAACGTGGCAGTGCTGCCAGCCTTTTGGGCACTTTTCCTGTCGACAGCGATGCGGACGAATTTTTTGATGCCCTATGATTATTTCCCCTCCTTTTTTATGTACTTGTACATATTAAAATTAACCAGAATCTAAGTAAAAAAAAAAAAAAAAAAAAAAACAACAGTTCAACCAAAAAAAAACCAGTTTATTGAATATTTTTATGTTAATCTAAATGATGTCAAAAAGTAGCAGTTAACCGACTTCTGTTGCTGACCGTACCTACATACATTTCTTGATTGCTTTTCTTAAAGGTCACTTATTGCTCACTGACCTTCATTTTCATTTTCCTAATTTTATCCTTCTTCCTCAATCCCAGCATCTTGAGAAGCAGCTTGGGCGTCGGAAAAATGTTGAATGGAGGTGGAAGAGTGGCACTCTCTTCAAAGTAACTCATCCAAAGCCGAGTGCGGGCGAACTTCCATTCTACGTCTGAGTGTTCCTAGAAAAAGAATAATTGTTACGCAGACGCTACCGCCATCTGTTATCGAGTAGCAGAACTACACGATTCGTCGAGTCGTGACAGATATTATTTGTTATTATTCTAGACCATTCCAGAATTTTCTAGATGGTGAAGTGTCGTGTTGCAACATTCTAGCTAGACCATTCCCGTAAACACTAGAATGTTCTCGAATTATGTCCTCACATTATCTAGAAACATACACTCGTCATATAAATAGAGGGTTACCAGCGCTGCGGGGCAGCGCCCTATTATGACATAAATGCTTGCGTTGTGTTCGCTCACGCTAAGCCGTCATGCCATACTCTCCAAAATCGATTCATTCGTCGAGCCACGGGCAGCCCCTGGTTCATACGTAATGATCAGTTACATGTCGATTTAAATTTGCCGATCAAGCAGTTTATTAAAAAATCAAGCAAACGCTTTTTAGGGATTCGTAGTCAACAAGGTTCCGCTATGGCCGTTCGTCCGCAGCTTAGCTCAGAGACTCTTAGTACTAGAAAGCTATAATTTGGCTTGGATATACATATTCATCACACCGACAAAGTGGTAAAATAAATCGTGAAAAAAAAAATTTTTCCTTCTGTACCTACACGTAAAATGGGGATTTTTTTTTCTCGTCTACCCCATGGTGTGGGGTGTTGTTGGTTGGATCTTTCAAAAATATTGCGGATTTGTGAAAACAATTTTTCGATTTAGAGAACCGTTTCTGAATAATATTAAGCTTTATAGTGCTAATTTTTGTTAGAGTCAAGTGTCGTCCCAACCCCCCCCCCCCCCCCCCCCCCCCCCCCCCGCCAGCAAAACCGGTATTAGTAACAACGAAGTTAAAAAGAAAACTATCACAGCTAAATAGGCTTTTCAAGTTTACGAGTCAACCCACTAATAAAATGTACTTAAAAAATTAAAAATTTCGTACAAATTCAATTAAAACTTACATAAATAACGTTGTTAGTTGTTTAAAACAGGTAGTAAATATAATAACAAAAATAAAATCATAACATTCATATTAATTTAATATTGATTTCTAAATTAATAATATTTACGCTCGAATAACGAACAGCGGCGGAGTGCACTACGGAACCCTATTACTGCGCGTGGCCCGACACGCACTTGGTCGGTTTTCGATTCTGCTACTACTCACTAGAATGAGCGCCGCGCCGGCGCGCCGCCGTCGCCGTGAGTTCATGTCGACGCGTCGCCGCCGAGTGCAGCACGCGGCGCGCCGTCGCGGCTACTCACAACTTGCTTTCTCGCTCGCACGCGCGGCCCGACCGCGTTAGTTCGCCTAGTCGTTTCGGCACACTCGTCGCTTACGCAGTCGAGTTCAATATTTTACCGAGTAAACGTGTATTATTGTGTTGTGTTAACGATGGCAGCAACTGCGAGATGAGATAAGAGAGAAATGGATATTTTTCAGTAAACGTGATCTCCAATTATTATTTAGAAGACTGTAAAATTGTAATTAATAAATACGTTCCTTTATAAAGATTTTTTTGGTAATAACAATATGGTTTTCTTTATGTTATTTTTAAGAAAACTCTCCCCGATAAAAAAAAAACTCAGGCCCACGACCGGCCACGCCACGCCGCCGCGACGCCGCCGCCGCTGTGGAAATTAACAGGCCACGCCGCCGCCGTGGAATTGGCCATCGGCGCTCATATCTACTGCTCACACTAATCCACTAATGGCAGCAGCTGCCCGATACACACCATCACGAATTTCACGCACACGACGCCGACGCCCCAAACACGCTTTATTAGACAAATACGACGACATTACTCTCTACCAAGAGAGCGTAAAGTAAAACTGCCACATCTACACATGACAGACATCCAAACTCATCATTCGGTACCTACTCGACGGCGAGTACCACCGCGACCTAGAGTAGAACGACAATCCCCCGACCCTTGACAAGCCTGCAAGCCCCAAATAGATTGGGATAAGGGCAGGAGAATGATGATGCTGCAAGTCCCCCACTTGCTCAGTAACCAGTAGCGCCCTAAGCGTAGGTTCGAGTCCCACTATGGGACGCCCTTAGCTGTGCTACTTAAAACTTAATTAACATGGCGACAGGTCCTTCCAGGTCCCGCCAACGCCCGCAGCCAAGGCTTTCCGGAGCAGTTCAGTTTGGAATGCGAAACAGTGAGTTACTAGTGAGGAACATTGAAAGTATCTAATTGTATTTGTATACTATTTAAATAAAGTGTTAGTGTTTTTTGGCATAACAATATTTTAGGATAATTTTTCCGTTTTCAATATGACAACACCAAAATGAATGCCTAAATAAAGCGCGCTGTTACCTACTAAATGAACAAAAAAATAATGTTGCCATAGCAAAATGGTATTCCGGGTTTTAGCATACGAGCTAAGTGTTTGTAGCAAGGTCGATTTTCGTTCGTTTTCAAGCTTACCATGAAAATACAGGCAACTCTGTTAGGGTGGGTTGCACCATCTTACTTTATCAATAACAAACAACATCGCACCTTCATTTAAAGTGCCGGTTAGACAAAAAATGGGTTGCTCTATTTGACAATTTGTTAGTTGACGTCATAACTTTAACTGTAACCTTATTGTATGTGTCACTTTTGTCAGACGCGTACTTACAGTCCTACCAACTTATCTGTGAACTGAAAGAGGACGCCACCGTCGATGCGTCGACACAATCGAATGACATGCATCTGCACAATCGAAGACATTTCAACATGACGGCCGTAGTTCCAATTTTCGCCATGAGTGTACCCTGATAACTATAACAAAGCTGATGAATACGCAGCGCCGCGCTGGTACAATACATTTCGCAGTAACCGTTACTGTTATTGTCAAAATTGACATAAACCTTTAATTTAGCTAGATACTATTATGGTGCAGCACAGCCTTAGTAGTTAACAGTTTTAGGCAAATGAATGTTCACTAGTTGGACATCGCTCCACCCCGTCAGGGGGTGCGATTGGCGGTGTCGGGGCGTGGCCCCCTCTCCGCGGTAGCGCTCGTTGGCCCGTCAATACGGGCCCCTCATTTTGTTGGCCTGCTGCGGCCTAAAAGATGATGGGACGCGGATATGCGCGTCCCTGTGAATGGTTGCTATTTCTGTGTCTGTAGGCACGCCACGACGCTGCTAATCAGCGCCGCTTTCTTCACCGTATCCCGGCGGTCAACCCCTACCAGGTGGGACCCCCACCTACATGGGGGAAGCCCAGCAGAAGGCGACCTGCGACAGAGATACGGACTCGACGTTCCTACAGAAGGGGTGAGTGGCTCCCGCCCGCCCCACTTTCAGAGCTAGCCGAGCCTGGCACGGGTTAGGGAGACCGTGTAATGGGTGTGTGGGTGACATTGTGTTGTGTGACGTCACCCGGTGTCTACGTGAATCGCGCGCCCGCGCTGCGTCTTCACGCGTGTATTTATGCGCCTGTATAGAGGTGAATGTCTACTGTTTGCTGCGCGACACGCCTAAATTATCCTAGCACGCATCACGCAACAGATGTATGTTATGTGTGGAGTCTATTGTCACAAGTGAGCCGCGTGTAAGCTGAGAGCGACTCACTCGGAAGTCCAGTCCGGGGTGGAGTCACACGTCCGCGAGCAGGTCGCGGGGCAAGGGTCTCCTCGCGTCAGGGGGGCGCGTATGCCAGGGCGCAATCTGCTTAATGTGTGGCAAAGCAGACGCGCCGGCACGCGCGAACATCCCCTTCGCGAGGCGCCGCACAAACTCGTCCAGGCCCTCTATCCCGAGGTCCCGCTGGATGACGTCGTTCCTCACGACGCAAATGAATGTTCCGTAACGGAACACTAATGAATATGACTTCCCGCGCATTTTAATTACTTTATAACTTGTTCAATTAGCGCCTGTAATCGGTAGCATAGCAAAGACATCCTACAGCACTCTCTATATAACCTATAAATAACTTCAAGGTTAAATTCGCTCATAGGAATTTAATGTATTTTCCATAACAAGTAAATTTCTTCATTAACAAAGTAAAATGTTATAGGTACTTTGCATGCATGATCAAGAACCTGTTACTAAACGAATTATTAAAATGTATTATTATTTTTGTATTATGTAAATTATTATTAATTAACAATGATAAATCCATACTGATAATACACTATCAATTAATTTATAAGTACGTATATTGCACAAATAGGTACTTGGCTAGTAAGTGTTAATTTCAACCACCATCTCACAGCCGAAATAGCTCAGTTGGGAGAGCGTTAGACTGAAGATCTAAAGGTCCCTGGTTCAATCCCTGGTTTCGGCAGAACACTCTTTTTGCTTATTTATAACCAGAAATCATATTATTTTATCTTCTCTTTTCTTTCAAGAAATAATATAACAAAGGTACTTACTTTTTATTAAATTTACAAATAATACGGTATTATTATTATTAACTTAGGGCCGATTTTTCAATCGTCAGATATCTTTTATCTGAGGAATAAATTGATGGTTTGACATAAAAGTACTTATTTTCTATACGAGTACAAAAGCTGTCAAAACGTCAAACATATTCCCCAAATGAAAATTATCTGACTGTTGAATATACTTAACCATAATAGGTGTTATAAAATTCTTTATAAGTAGGCCTACCAAACAGACAGATTAACTTTCCAAGTTACTTTAGAATACAATAATTAATTAAGGGGGATGCGCTATGCCGCCGGGGTCGCGGGCTGTTCGAAAGAGATACTGTGGCCCTGGCACATGCAACTGAAGGAACACGGGTGGGTTTTAGCCAGTAAAAGTCTGACACGCCCTCCCGCTCCGCCCAGAGCGGGAGAAGTCATTTGATGATATCCTATCCACAAAAAAAAGGGGGGGATGCGCTAAGGTAGCCCGCAAAATGCAAATTTTCTAACGTTTTTTGCAATTTGCAGGTCAGTGTCAGGTTGTATGTTGATTAAAATATGATTCGCAGCCGTAACTAATATGGCTTTGCATAATTATAATCATTATAATTCTGTAAAGCCATATTATCTGTTCTGTGGGTATAGTCGTCGCAAGCGCTACTGCTGAGCAAGGGGTTCTGGATTCGATTCCCATGTCGGGCAAAGTGTTATTGGGTGTTTCCATCTGGAATTTGTCAGTAGCAGCCCGGAGTCTGGATTAGTGCCCGGTTGATGGCAATAGGCTCGCCCCCTGTTACATGGACTTAAACATAACTGGTGACATGTGGGTGTGCTATAGGTACACCTCTGCCTAACCATTCGGTGGAACAAGGCGTGATGTTATGTATGTGATAGCTTGTAAAAATATTATAACAAAAGATGATTAAGTACGCTTTCTTATTTTATAATTTACTTATTTTTTCCCGTAACTTGCTCGTATTGAAGTGGAAAAAAAAAATCATAATTAGATACCTTGTCCATCAAAAAATATATAACTAGTACGTGCCCACTTTCACTATAATCGGTCAAACATTGGTAGAGTTTTCAATCTCATCTAAACCAACCAACATCCATTTTTAGGGTTCCGTATCTCAAAAGAAAAAAACGGAAACCTTACAGGATCATTTCGTTATCCGTCTGTCTGTCTGTCAAGACCCTTTTTCTCAGGAACGCGTGTAGATATCAAGTTGAAATTAATATCAAACACGTAGGTCTGTAGTCGCTTAGAGTTCAGCTTTTAAGTCATCAACACAATAAAAAATACGGCCATTTATGCGACATATTTTGGTACGCGCATGTAAATCAAAACCTATAGGGCACTTTCCGTTGACCTAGAATCATCAAATTTGGCAAGAAGCAAGGACTCAGAGCACAAGTAAAGGGAAAAGTCCGAAAATCGTTAATTTTTTTTTGCTATTACGTACTTAAATTTTCAGTAGTAGAATTGACCGTGACGTATCAATGTATGGGAGAACAGGTTTTTCAACTACAATGATAAGTTTGTTTTATGGATAAATTCATCCTAACTACGGAACCCTTTACTGTGTGTGGTCCGACACGCATTTGGCCGGTTTTTTTTTTTAAATTTAAAGATATGATTTAAGATTACGATTATTTATTTTTAGATTTTTATTACGTTTACAATGTTTTGTACAGTCTTGTATCTTTCTCGAACATCAACTTTCATCTTATTTGCTTAAATATCTACCAAGATGGCCTTATATGCCAGAATCATTTTCAGTATGGCGCCGCGTATATACAATCACTTACCAAAGTCTATACTAGAAACTCTATCCATCGATGAATTTAAAAAGAGATTAAAAAGATTCTTGCTATTTAAATGTTATTATAGTATTCAGGATTATTTAACAGAGGATGTAAGAACATTGTTCTCAGAAATATTATTGTTGATGTGACATGTGATTAATGCACTAATTAGTTACCATTATTATTACTTTAACATTTATTTACAAATATATCTTGACATTTTCATTTAATACATGACATTTTATCTTTAATTATTCTAGTGACATTAAAATTTGTTAATGTTTAATTATTATTTGCCATGATGAAATGATCAAAATTGTTATTGCCTAATTATAAATTATTATTGCAAATAATTGTAGGTATAACAATGTGGTACCTACAGTTTAAACCTTGACATTTGCATGCCTCGAGGCGTAATATGGCTGAACTATGCTGTATTTTTTAACAACTTTATGTAATTACCCATATTAGCAAATAAATGAATTTGAATTTGAAAACTGAAGTTTTCAACAGGAACCTGAAAACCGCTATATAAGAAGATACAGTATACACTATCTTAAGTTACTTTCAGGAGAACTTAGGGGTAGCAGTATTTCCAATCACATCGCGATCTATGCAGTGCGCACGAACCAGTGCCTAAATTTTGTTTAATTGCAAAATTGCTAAACAAAATGTGTCAGGCGCAACATATCTACGGATCTGATGACCATTCGTCACATTAGCTATTTCGTCGCTATCGTTCATATAATTTTTAGATAATTTTGAACAGTCTGTTCGTCCCAATATTATTGACGTGGGCTTTAAATTAAGAAGCTAAAAGGAAAAACATTGACATGTCAGAATGCATAAGAAGGTTACGAAACCATTACAAGCGAAATCAAAGAAGGCGGAAGTAAAATTACTGAACCTATATTTTTAGGGTTCCGTAGCTCAAAAGGAAAAAACGGAACCCTTAAAGGATCACTCGTGTGTCTGTCTGTCTGTCTGTCTGTCCGTCTGTCACAGCCAATTTGCTCGGAATCTAATGTAGCGATTAAGTTCAAATTTGGTACACATATGAATTTCTGTGACCCAAACACGGACGGGTAAAGTAAATAAATGAATTTTGAATATAGAGATCACTTTTGGGGTACAAATAAGAAAATTAAAAAAAAAAGTTTTGCAAACTACACCGTGTGACATGTCAAATAAAAGGGCTTACTATGAGGGTCTCAAATATATTTTTAATATAATTTTAAAATAAATTGTTTAAAGTTACTTATGAAAATAGACGAAAATTGACTATCCCCCCCCCCCTTACCTCCATTCTTAAGATAGATTCATCCCAACTACGGAACCCTTCATTGTGCGTGGTCCGACACCCACTTGGCTGGTTTTTTTTAATCTTAACAGAAATCTAAATATATTTAGATTTCTGTGCTTATATCTGATACAGCCAAATCACGTCCGTCAATCTTCTATACCGTTCACTCCGAAGTTCGAACGGTGTCGAGGTGAAAATCCGAAATGATTTTATTACGTTAGACAAGTGACTTTACTTCCAAACTTGTAACTAAACTCTTTTTGAAGTTGCTCCTCTGCCTATATATTTTGTGTACAATCTCGTTGCAGCTAACATTCTTTGACGGAGCCAGTTAAACAGAGCTAATTGAATCGCAGGCAAATGAGAAGGAGTGAGAAATTTTCTAAGACCTTAGTGTAGGTATTATTATTTTTAACTTGACTTATGAGATGAAGTTAATGTATTAATTTACTATCTAGCTGTTGCCCGCGTTTTCACTCGCATCCTAGCCTCGTAAGGCCTAGGTTGATATATACGTTATTATGACCTAATAATATAATTTAACAGAAAAATACGTTTAAATATCATGTTATAATTTTAGGTCGCTGGGCCGTAATTTAATGATTTTAAAAACTGTCTTGGGCCGGAGTGTCAAATTTTTTTTGTCATTAAATTAGGTTGTTTGGCCTTACGAGGCTAGGTAAACTTCTAAATGTACTTACCTATACCTACCCGGATTAAAATAGTCGGGAGTGAGTCGTGGGACACCGAGTTAGAACGAAGTTCCGTTTGCTGTACCTAAGTATATTATGTATTAATTTAATACAGGTCTAATTTTTAATATGACGAAATTCTGACATTTCAGAAGTGTTGCCAATAATAAAACGGTCCTACTAAAAATGGAACAAATTTATGGGAAATAAAAAAAAACCTTTCTTGAATTTAAGGTTTCAATTAGAAAAACTATAACTTAAAATTTTACCGATAATTTTAAAATGCTAATCATATTTTTTATTACTTATCAAATTATTATTATTTTTTTTAATTAATTTTTATTTCACAGGGATCCCTGTCCACTAATCCGTAGGTTACAAACCTTTTCTAGGAATATCTTTTTGTTTATAAAATCTTCGCTTCTTGTAACTACGTAGAGACAACGACGAAGATATTAGCGATACCTAAATAAATATTTAAATTTTCAAAAAAATATGTTCTTTTTCTCTTTTTTCCATTTAGCCATATGTATAAAATTAATATTTTAGTGACTGCACAGAACAAACACTATTTACATTGTCATATAGTTTACTTGATCTCTTTCATATTTTTTGTTATTTTTTATCCAAAAAATTCTAGTCATATAAATAGCATTAAAAAAGACAAGACAAAAGGTTTAGGATATCTGAAGTGTCAAAAAATTACAGCTGTCAGAATTCCGTCGAATTAAAAATCAGACAAGTACTTATTAATTGTTCTGATTTTTTGGTGGACTCTGTATTAAAAAAAAAACCAAACCTTTTGTCATTTGAAACTGAAGGCATGACCATTAGCATAACGCTTTTTCTTTACGTCACAATTTCTGCTAAATAAACTCCTACCACCAACCTACCACAAGCCGCGAAGAGAGGAGGCAACTGTCAAAATGGCGCTGTCGGTCGTAACTAGTTCCCAACACAAGATATTATTACAAAGCGTGAGGTGATTTATTTTATTTTCCCGAAAGTGACGCGTTGTTGTGTTCCTAAATACTCCGAAATTGGAGTCCACCATTTCTCGTGAGACCCTAAAATTGGAAGATTATCGATTAAAGCTTTTCGTAAAGATTTTTTAAACATTAAACAGAGTTCGAAACATTTTGAAGAAAGTGATTACCAGGAAATATTTAAGGTTTTAAATTCCGACACTTTCCTTATCAAATACTTGATTTAAAATATTAATATAATCGAAAATAACGGAATAGTAGAGAAAGGAAAGCACGTTAAGCCGTTGGTCCCGGCTGTCATTCGTGGGTCTTTGACAGTCGTTACGGGTCGTCAGAAGCCCGAAAGTCTGACAACCAGTCTTACCAAGGAGTGTCGTAGTACCCAGTAAATGGGTTGTGGAGGTCAGATAGGCAGTCGCTTCATGTAAAATACTGGTATTCAGCTGCATCCGGTTAGACTGGAAGCCGACCCCAACATAGTTGGGAAAAGGCTAGGCAGATGATGATTTACTACCATTTGATCCCTAGAGTGTATCTTTCGAAATATATCTCAAAGATATCTAAACAGATTTTATATTTCCAGCTCAGGAGAACTCGGTTCTTAGTACAAGTTATAGCAAGCGATTTATTTCAATAACTAATATAAAAGCTTGCCAGATCTTACAACGTCTTGCTTGTACGTGGCAGGTTCTACGCGTAACTATCACTTAGATGAAACGTTAAACTGATTAAGTACCCATATACTTCAGCTTTTTATCTCGCTCGCACGATACTGCTCGCGGACTGAGTGAGAGCGAGAAAGAGTGCGGTGCTGGGCGCCGATAGTTTAGATAATTGCTTTTTACTGTGAAAATAATAGTAAGTACCTACTATTATTTTCACAGTAAAAAGCAATTTGAAAATAAAAACTTTTTTAGAAAAAATACAACCGACTTCCAAATACAACACTACAACAAAGTGAAAAATATCTTTAATTTTGGAAGTCGGTGTCTGGCTAAATGTATTTTCGTTTTTTGCCACCGACTTCCAAAATTAAAGTTATTTTTCACTTTGTAGTGTTGTTTTTGGAAGTCGGTTGTATTATTTGTAAAAAAGTTTTTATTTTTTACTTTTTAGTTGTGGTACCTACCACACAGAAATTCTAATAAGTACCACTACCTGCAAAACAAACTAGAACATCATCCAAATAAAAGTGGGGAAAAAATACGTATTATTGAAGCTAACTCAAAAACTACCCAAGCAAAGGTAATCAATTTTATAAGGGACCAACTTTGATGTATACCCTCTCGAATAAAACAATTGTTTTTCAAATCGGACGACTCTGTAAAAAGTTATGCGTGGTCATACATAAAAAAAAAAATATACGTGTCGAATTGAGAACCTCCTCCATTTTTTTTGGTCGGTTAAAAAAATAAAAAACCTAAAAGACCTGCTTTATAGTTAGTTCAGTTGGCATGCAAAGTTTCATGATCTAATTTGAAGTTTTTTTTGAATACCAGCGGTTTATTGTTCAGTTTGGATTTTTTTTCTATCGAGAAAATTTTATGGAATCGCGTTTTCGTCAAACATTTGAAATATATTAGGTCTTTACCTATGAAATTGCCATTCTGCAGTACTGGCCATTTCAAATCAAAATAATTTTTGTTTGGCTAAGAATTCTAATTTCAAATTAATTTTATTTTAAAAACATGGATTTTTTTTCCAAAAGTAGTCATTTGTTTATTGATTAGTGTTACATTTTCATCGCATTTCAATCTTTTTCGTCATCATGGATACGTTAAAAATTCGAGTAATTATTATGGAATATGAGTACCGTCGTGGCAGCAACGCGGCACAAGCGGCACGCAACATCAGCGACGTTTACGGAGCTAACACTACAAAGTAACGCACCACTTGTTATTGGTTTGCTCGCTTCCGTTCTGGAAATTTCGACCTGAAAAATGAACCTCGCGGTCGTCCGAAGACTTTGGTCGACAATGACGAATTAAAGGCGATTGTGGAAGCTGATGATACACAATCTACGGCTGAATTAGCAGCAGCTTTCGACGTTAGCGTCAAAACAATATTGGTCCATTTGCGTCAAATTGGCAAGGTAAAAAAGCTTGACAAATGGGTGCCCCACGAACTCAATGATCGCCAGCGCGAAGTACGCGTCGAGACGTGCCTTGCACTGCTCAACAGACACACAAATGAAGGAATTTTGAACCGCATTGTTACCTGCGATGAAAAATGGATTCTGTTTGATAACCGCAAGCGCTCAGCAAGTTGGTTGGATCCTGGTTCAGCACCTAAACAATGCCCTAAACGAAAACTTACCCCTAGAAAAGTGATGGTCACTGTTTGGTGGTCTAGCGCCGGTGTGATTCATCACAGCTTCTTACTAAACGGGGTGAGCATTACTTCAGATGTGTACTGTGAAGAACTGAACACAATTATGGAGAAGCTGGCACATCTCCAACCAGCATTGGTCAATCGCTCGTCTCCGCTGCTCCTGCACGACAATGCGCGACCTCATACTGCACAGCAGACGGTCTCCAAGTTGCAAGAACTGGGGTTGGAAGCTCTCCGTCATCCGCCCTACTCACCAGACCTTGCGCCTACAGACTACTACTTTTTCCAGAATTTGGATAACTTCTTGGCGGGAAAAAAATTCAATACCCGAGAGGCATTACAAAATGCCTTTGAAGAATTTGTTGCCTCCCGTCCAGCTGATTTCTTTAAGAAGGGCATCAATAAACTGCCACTGCGTTGGCAAAGATGCATTGATTGCATGGGTGATTACTTCGATTAATACAAATAAAAAATGCATGAAAAAAATTCGTTTAAATTTTTTCATACCAAACGGCAATTTTATAGGTAAAGACCTATTATTTATATCAAAATTAATGCTGCAGTATTTTCGACATAACGGAGGATCATGCTAAGCCATTTGAGGTAGTATAGGTTCTTAATTAACGAGGCATATAAATGATTTCCATGATCCTCATCATCTTCCTGCCACAAACTATTACTCAAATTATTCGAGGTCTATGCAGCATATCTTCTTGATCTTCTTCCATACAGCACTATCAGCTTTCACTCCATATTCACACCCTTTTCATCGTCATCTGCCCAACCCTTTCCTAACTACGTTGGGGTCGGCTTTCAGTCTAACCGGTTACAGCTGAATTCCAGTATTTTAGATGGAGCTATGTAATTATCATCTTCACACAATTCATCCATGGTTTCTTCTGTCTTACTGTACTCGTTTAGCTATACCATTTTTAGGGTTCCGTACCTCAAAAGGAAAAAACGGGTGTGTCTGTGTCTGTCTGTCCGTCTATCACAGCCAATTTGCTCCAAATCTAATGGACCGATTAAGTTGAAATTTGGTACACGTATGAATTTCTGTGACCCAAATACGGACGTGTAACGAAAATAAATGAATTTTGAATATGAGGGTCACTTTTGGGGGGCAAACAATGGGGCAAATAAGAAAATTTAAAAAAAAAAGTTTTGCAAAATGTACCGTGTGACATATCAAATGAAAGGGCTTACTGTTAGAGTCTCAAATATACACTTCTGGACACATCTTTTGGCCCACCTTGTATTTTCAGTTTCGTTTGGTCCTAGCTAAAATTTTATATTAGGTCGAGCAAAAAGTTTTTATGCAGTTTTGAACCTGGCACATTCACAATTTCATTCAATAGTCTTTTTTTGAATTTCGAACACAGAATTTTAAGAAACAAAAGACAATTTGGAGCCTGTTTGTTGATATCAAACAATCGAATACTAAGAAAACTTGGTTTTATTGGTTTACTTGGATTTAATTCTTGAAAAAGTGATTGATATCTTTGGTTTTGCAACAAACATTACTTATTCTTAACATTAAGGTGAGGTTCTATCAATAATCTATGGATACTACACCTGAAGTCGCCGCCCAAGCTGTGGCACTTATTCAGGCCGGACACAGCCAAAGAAACGTGAGTGCTCAACTTAATTTAAGTCGATCTGCGGTCCGAAATGTTTATCGGAGGTACCTAGAGACTGGCGGCTTTGTTCGTCGCCAAGGAAGGCCACGATCTCGGGTCACAACTGAAAGGCAGGATCGATTCATCGTGACGACCCGCTTGAGAAATCGTCACCTTACCTCCATTGAGATACAAAACCAACTTCGCGACTTCCACGGAGTATCTGTGAGCGCTCGAACTGTTCAGAGAAGGTTAAAAGAACGCGATATGGTACCACACAAGCCAGCTAATGGCCCCAAACTAACGCGAGCCCACCGAACAGCGCGCCTTCATTTCGCACGCAGTCATTTAAATTGGACACAGCAAGATTGGAGCCGTGTACTCTTTTCTGATGAGTCTAAAATTGTGTTACATGGCAATGATGGAAGGAAGAAGGTCTACCGACGTAAGGGAGAGCGTTTCGCACAATGCTGCTTTGAAGAGAGGGTTGCTTATGGCGGTGGCTCATGGACTGTCTGGGGCGGTATATCCGCGAGCGGCAAAACTCAACTTGAGGTTGTTACAGGACCACGGCTGCCAACATTAAATGCTGAAAGGTACATTCGTGAGTGCTTAGAACCTCACGTGATACCATACGCGGACTATGTGGGCCCAAATTTCCTTTTTATGCATGATAATGCAAGAGCCCATACGGCCGGTATCGTCAGGGAATATCTTCGGGATGTGAACATCACAGTTATGGACTGGCCAGCCAGAAGCCCAGACATGAACCCCATTGAGCACATGTGGAACGAGCTAAAAAGACGTGTTAGGGCTCGTCAGCCAGTTGCCCAGACGATGCAGGAGTTGAAAACTGCCATAGAAGAGGAATGGGAGATGATCCCTCAAAATTTCATAGAGCGGTTGATAAACTCTATGCCTAATCGTATGAGAGCTGTGGTAGATGCCCATGGAGGCAACACGCGTTATTAAATTAAACCTTTATTTGATAAAACATGTTTTTTATTCAAAAATCAATTGCCTTTAACAAGGCGCATATCCGACTTGTTAGGCGTAGCTCCATGTCGTATGGTATTCTGAATTCAAATTTAAAACAATACGATCGAAAAAGATGGTAAAATGTATCAGGTTTAAAACTGCATCAACAGTTTTTGTTCAATCTAGCAATCATATTTCGGTAGGGGCCATCGAAACCTAAACTCTAAGGTGGGCCAATAGATGTGTCCAGAAGTGTATATTATTTTTATAATTTTAAAGTTATTTAAGAAATTAAATTAAAATTGACCAATCCAACAAATACAGAAAATAGTTCTATACCTATAGATGACAGGAAAATTCATAAGAAGTCTTTGGTTTTAAAATAACATGGTAAATTTCTCAATATTGTGCGTACAAACTTACATTTGCAGTTGGAATGTATGGGAGACCATGTTTTTCAACTACAATGTTAAGTTTGTTCTTGGGATAAATAATTCATCCCAACTGTGGAAACCATAGATATAAGAAATAAGGAGATATGCCCAGTAGTTTAAAATTTATCGGAACACTGTGTCTCCACTTCGTCCCTGCCACTGGCCAACTACTACACATGCATTTCAGTAAAAGCAATAGATACGCAGTCGCGCACACACCCGCATTTCAAAGATCGGAACGTACTACACAATCAAATATAAACCTTATATCATCAAATGCAGCGCGTATTAAAATTAAAACAATAAAATCCGGTTAAGTTGGTTTAGGCTATCATATTCGGATTGCTAATAATTATATCGTATGATTAATAGCACGAGGATAAGGCATAATATACGATCATTCAAACCCAAAATATTAACCTAAAATTGAATAAACTTACTTAACGAACGACGTTGGTTACGCATTTCTCTACTATGCTGTAAGATAGTCAATCAATCTGCCTAGCCTTTTCCCAACTATGTTGGGGTCGGCTTCCAGTCTAACCGGATGCAGCTGAATACCATTATTTTACATGGAGCGATTGCCTATCTGACCTCCACAACCCAGTAACTGGGTAATACGATACCCCTAGGTAAGACTGGTTGTCAGACTTTCGGGCTTCTGACGACCCGTAACGACTGTCAAAGATCCACGAATGACAGCCGGGACCAACGGCTTAACGTGCTATCCGAGGCACGGAGGAGTCTCGGTATGTAAAGATGGTCACCCATCCACGGACCAACCCCGGCAAGCGTAGCTTAACCTGATGGATTACTTAGCCACGAGCTCCTCTGTAAGATAGTCAAAATAAGTAAAAACATTATTTCACATCGACCTTCCAACCGGGTCAAAACGATTGACAATTGAAGAATAAACTATAAAAGCAATATTATATACATTCTCCAATCGACATTTTTGCCGATAGGATACGCTATTGGATCTGCACAAGCGCACCACTAAAGTTGTCAAAAAATAAGAGGCCCGTTTTGACATGAGGGTGTCCCTCTTTGTCCCGCTATGTTTGTCTCTCTTTGGCATATGAAACGATATGGGCTGTCAAATGGGACCTATTATTTTGTTACGAGTATAGCTCGTCGCAAGACGCAGCGGTCGTACTACGCGACCATCCGCATAAATAAAGTATCGTTTTGTGATTATACATTGCTTGTCCGGTCACATAGCGATGTACTTAGGTAGTGGTTAAGGGGAAATGTATTTATTGCATAAATAGTACAGTCGCTGTGATATTTGAAAACAAAAATAACGTAGGTAGTAAAAGCAAGAAACATTTTACAATTTGTTGTTTTTCATGATTTTACAGAAAAATATAGTAAAATACTTGCATATGGAAAGTGATTCCATAATTTCTATAGTTTCTGTTTTGGCTTCGGTTTTTACAAGAAACCACTGAACAACACGGCATTCTTATAATTTGTCACGATCACAGTCGAAAGCGCACTAGTTCGCGGAGACGGCTATTTGACTATGAATGGTTAATTAATACTGATCTCGTCGCGCGGACACAGACACGCCCCCTTGCCACTTCTCCTGTTATTTATATTTCTATGGTGGAAACCTTCATTGTGCGTGGTCCAACACGTACTTACGCGGTTGTTTTTAAGTACATAGGTACTAACCGATTTATAAAATGAATAGAGAATATTTTTAGTTATGAACGTAATATAAAACGAATAAAAAGATAGCAATACGTCTGAAAAGAAAAGCGAGCTGCATTAATAATATGTGACTTCATTTAATGTGGGTAGTCTTCACTTCGTCCTACAATTAATTTTACCGTCTCCCCTTGTCTCCCCCTCACATTCGTTGCTTCGTTCCATATTTGAACTGCAGTCTTTGGTGTTCATTTAAAAGTGAGCTTTATTCCTTTCATGAGATAAAAATAACAGACATTTTGTGCAGGGATAAAACTTGCCGGTTTAAAAATTGTTCAGTTTAGTCAGGGAAGGCGCACTCCGCATTTTAGACGTATGAAGCTACATTTACGCGGCGGGCTTGACTTGTCGACCTAATTCAATGTAGGCTGCCGCGCATCAGCCGGCTCGCACGTTAGTTCGATACATGTGCATAACTCCAGCTTCCTCATAGGTGATAGAATAATTCTACCTATGCCAATATTTAAAGCATAATAGCTGCAATCAAAGTACTAAGTCTTAATTTAGCTGCCGCAAAAACTTCGTCAATATCAATCATTTAGTGTGTGTTAGCTGGAGTGACGCCACCCCAGCTACCTCATTCAGAACAGGCAAACCAATGAGGTTAGAGTTTTGGACTAAAATCAGAAAATTAATAGCTGCCATTGGCAGCAAAATTTTCAAATCTCTGGTTAAAATACTATGAGTTATTCAACTTCTAAACATGAGTAGCTGAAGTGACGCCACCCCAGCTGCTGCGGAACGGCAACACCGCTCCTTACCTGCTCCGAGGCAATCATTTGAATTTTTTGGCGCGGAAACTATTTTTTGTTTATTACGTAGAAACTACGAGACCTAGAGATTTGAAAATTTTCCTGCTTATGACAGCTATTATGCCTTAATTTTTGAGCTGTAAAACATTACCATACGTTCTTTCGTTTGGAAGATATGACTGAGCAGCTGGAGTGGCGTCACTACAGCTACTCATGTTTAGAAGTTGAAATAACTCATAGAGTATTTTGACCAGAGATTTGAAAATTTTGGTGCCAATGGCAGCTATTATGCTTTAATTATCTGACTTTAGTCTAAAACTCTAACCTCACTGGTTTGCCTGTTCTGAATAAGGTAGCTGGGGTGGCGTCACTCCAGCTAACACACACTAAATGACTAATATTGACGAAGTTTTTGCGGCAGCTAAATTAAGACTTGGTACTTTGTTTGCAGCTATTATGCTTTTAATATTGGCTATGAGGAAGCTGGAGTTATGCACATGCTCGATACTCGCTCACGCGCCGCGTCGTAAAAGAACACAATTAACGAGTCAGAACTTCAGAAGGTATAAGAGTTACGCGGTAGAAAGAGAGGCAACTTCTATGTGAATATAACTGTAGGTAATTAGCGCTGTGCGACCTGAATTGCACTTTATTGTGTTGTAGCAAGAGTCCCATTTATTTAAATGATTTTGCGGAATGAAGGTTTAGTTTGAATTATGTTCATAAATGAACACTAGTACAGAATTCCATATGAGGCAATACTTAGTTCATTTTATTTGCTTTGATACACGCATTTCCTAAATGTATTGCTATACCTACAAAAATTTGTATTGTGAAAAATGTTGGCGTAACCAATTCCTTTATTCATCAACTTATTACAGAGAAACGAGCTCCAGGGAACCTTGTAACTCGTAGTATTACTGCACAATGACCGCATTTGTCTTCAGTAAGAGTTTATTGCACTATAATCATAAAACTTTTATAAAACTTTCCTTGCATTAGAAGAATACTACAAAAAAAAAACATTACTTGGGTACGTTAGCAATACTTACGTCAATCATCGCATAGGAGTTGGACATCATAGCGATGAGGAGATTCAGTAGCACGATGACATTGATGACGGAGTATGACCCGAACATCAGCAGACCCCAGAACCGGGTGTAACTCTTGATGCCAGCCAGCTCAAAGTTTTCAAGTCCAACCATGCCGAAAGAGGCCCAGAACAGTGATTGGGAAGCTTCGAAGACGCTGGTGGAAAAGTGTTAGAAGAATTGATGTAGGGTTGATTTTTGACAGAATCTACTGTCACACTATGTTGTGCAAGTAACTTGACCAGATTCTAAATAGACACTACGTAGGGTCTAAAATTGTTTCAGAAAAAATAGCATAGGTACCTACCTACTCTTACAAGAACGTTTACTAGTCTATGTGGCATGAGTGCTATAAAATATTAAAAATGATACCTTAACAAAATCTAACTTGAATATATTTGCATATTTGTATCATATCTTTTAAAACCAAGTGAGGCAAACGTTTTGCTGTATTTCTGAGGGTAATAACGCAAATCGACAACATGTTTGAGTTATATTCAGAAACGAGAACTTGTTGAATTGTTCAGCTAACGTCGTTTGCACATCACGTGTGCCGATAACAATAAATTTTCTATTGTATCTGCTAATTGGCGCGCTACAGGTTAAATACCAGAAATAATCAATAGATAGCCAGTTCAAGCACAATTTATTAAAAAAACACAAGCACTACTTTTTAAAACATCACAAAAATACTATTAAAAAATTGAGCTCCAAAGTTAGCGACACACATCAAAGAACGCTTGGGGTTGAAGGTACATCATTTAACATTATACTGAGAGGGATTTAATTTTTGTGATCCCCCACTACGCAAACCGACACAGTTTTGAATACATTATATAATCACTGTAAATTACTGTAAAAAAAAGGGAGCTCTTTAACTGCCTTAACAATATTAAACAATATTATTTTGTGCCATCTAATTGATAGAAACCTTAGATATAAAGTCCGATTCATAATAACGTGAACTATGGCGGCCACGCGGACGATCGAAACACTTACGAATTATGGGAGCGTGGTGAGGTACATATTGAATTCAGCATCTGCGTACATAGATTACAATCAAATTCTCTATGTAATTGGCTGCACTAGTCCACGATTCACCAAACCAACATCCTAGTATGCATGATAGTCCATACTCTGTCGCATAGTCATGCAGTCCACCTCATCAATCTTCAGGGTATTCATCTTCACGTTAATGTCCTCTTCCAATTGAATTTGCGTTTGCAGCAAGTATCGTAACGAAGCAGAGGCCTCACTCAGCATTTGTTGCAGTTGCAGCGTGCTTTGACGTATCATCTCACATTCGTAGTACAAAGCCTGCCCTGGAGGGTCTCTGACCAGCTCAGCCCCCACTCTTTGAGCTCGTTTGCCTAGTCTCGTGTGTGCCAAAGCTGTGTGACCTTCCTTATCAGACAAGGCTTTCTGTAGTTGCAAAATATTGTTCTGCATATCACTAATCTTCTGTGTAGTCAGCCGGTGCATATCCTCGAGTTTCGCTTTAGCTCGTTTCGTATCTTCAATCCGGTCGGCAAACGCGTGGTTGCATTTCTTGTAAGCGCCCCACAGGTCGTCGATCACTTGCTTGAGGATCGTATCGACGAACATTCGGATTGGTCGCGCGCTTGTCACCTCCCTCGCTGCCATTTGTATGTTTTTCGCCGAATACGCGTTATACTCATCGGCGGATATGTTCGCTGGGTCAAGATTAGCGTAACCTTCGTAGATGGAAAGGCATAAATCAGTGTGTTTGAGGGAAAGATTGGCTTTGTCTAAATCAATAGCTGCTTGCTTATATTGCAAGTCACGATCCAGAAGATAGCGCGTCGAACGTAGACGCCGCATCTGTTCATTCAACTGTTCCAACACTCGTCTTAGTAGGCTTTGTCCCCCAAGGATGGTGGTGATCTCCTGCTGCAGAGCACTTTCGACCTCATCGACGACCAAGTCAATGCCAAGACGTCCATCTCTGAGCATCAGACATTTGCGACAAATCGTCAAAGCATTTGCTTGTAAGGAGGCAAGACAGTCCAAAACACGGGTCTTATACATTGACAGTGCTTCTAATTCTAAATATATTTCTTTGCGTTGTATTTGCAACTCGTTCTTGTTGAACTCGATGTCACCGATGCGTTCCTCAATGCGTCTGTCTACGGTGGCTTTCATAATTTCCGCGCGTTCGCCAGACTCTTCACGGATTCGCTCGGACTCGCCGAGGACCCTATCTGCGAGCTGCTGCTGGTCTTCCGTGTTCCTGCATCTTTGGTCGTTGCTTAACTTCCATTCTGAGAGAGTGAACTTGGCTGTTCTTGGCGGCATGCATACTATGGCTTGTTCCGACAGCCTAGTGGTCGCTACAGGAGCGCCGATGACGTGGCGCACTCCGAACTGCTCCTCACCCATGATAACAAATGGAGAACTAAATAATTTCAAAACATAAACCTTATCCAAAATTAGATTATACGTCCCTTGATGAAATTGACAAAACTGTTTTTTGGGTTGTCTTGGTAACGAACGTCTGAATCGTAACGTGTCGAAGACATGCGCAGATGTTATTGTAGTAATAAGGTCAAAGAAGGTCAAAGAGATAGTACTTATGCAAACTTTTTATTATACAACTAGCTGACCCGACAGACGTTGTCCTGTCTTGGCTATGAATATTCTAATGTAAACGCGTGAAGTTAAAATGTTTTTTCTGAAATTTTCCAATTTTCTGCGAAATTTTCTTAATTTTTTCTTTCATAAAAACCTTCTCCTGACAATCATAAACACAACAAAAAAAGAATTAGCGAAATTGTTCCATCCGTTCACGCGTGATGCGATGACCAAGGGAAATAGGGATTAATTTTTATATATATATAGATTTGCCGTGTTTTATTTATTTAACCCGCAAATGGTTAATCGACAGTTAATAAACAACAAATAACAACAACAATTGTAACAGTAATTTAAATGGTGTGCATAATAAAGAGTATTCTATTCTATTCTATTCTATTCTATTATTCTAATAGTACGAGTATACTGATGCCCGGTTTTTAAGGTGTTTAAACGGAGTTTTTTCATTCGATAGTGAATATTGGTTCGATATCGTGTTTTAGCTTAAAAATCAAGGGTTTATCTGAGGACCTAAAAAACTGAGCGTAAGGAAGGAATCCGTTTAAACAGGTACTTTTGTTGAATCAATAGCTACCAAGACTTTAAACTCCGTTTAAGAATTCATCAGAAACCGGGCATTAATCAATAAATAAACACACGGTCTTCATTGTCAAGTCTTCTATACTAAAATTTTTGTAGCAGAATCATCCATTCTAGCAAACATATACTAAGGATTACGTTCTAGTCTAGCACTACTAAAGTCCAATGAGGACTGACTTCCCGAAGCTCCTCCATTTCATGCAGGAGTCCCCAGCATTGTCCCAGTCAGGGAGACCACCAGGCAAGACGTAGCACTTGCGTTTTTCAAGATCAGCGAAGTACCACAGTAGTTGGTTTAGACCTAGGTTTTATACGGTACCAAATATAGATTTGGCTCTGAATAAAGTCGTGGTCGTATAAATTTGGACCTTAAAAGGCCGTGTTCGATTGAGTATTAATTAACTTGTGTTGGTTAATTCTCTTATTATTGTATAAAGAGTATTCAAACCGTAGGCATTTGCAAAACATATTAATACATAGGAAAGTTTATTGATCATATTGAGAGTAAGAAAATAACAAAAAAGGTACTTAGAATGTAGTACTTAAAGTTGAAATTGGTAAAACTAATGGTGTGTTGGTAAAAATATAAAAATACTATGCTAGATTAGGGTCGGCTCACACAGACCGGCTCGGAGAGGAGAGCAGATTTTTTATCACGTTTAAAACAGAGTTTTGAATAACTATAATAAGGTTTATTTTTACATGTCACTTCTTTTATTATTGAGAATGCTTGAGAGCAAACCAAACGCCCTTAGTGTGTGTGTGCGTGTGTGTTTGTGTGTGTGTAATAAGAGGAGCCGACCGGCTGCCTCTGATGACGTACTCTTTCGCGCTCACGCAGCCGAATGGCTCCGTTTTCATGCTTTTACGCGCTCGCGCGGCCGACCGGCTCCGATTGCGTGCTCTTTCACGCTCGCGCACCCGGCTCCGAGTGCATCCGCTCTCGACTCGCGCCGGTCTGTGTGAAAAAAGAGCGCCGGCCGACGCTCTCCGAGCCGGTCTGTGTGGACGGACCTTTAGACAGCTTGACGCTGACACACAAGTTCAAAGACAGAGATTCACAGGTAAACTTACCGCAAGCGAAAGCGAAGAGCACCAAACTATAGATGAAAAAGAACTTGACGATATCGATGACCATGCGACCGAGAGAGATCTGGAGCGGCCCGAGATGAGGGTTGATGGAGAAAAGGTGCACCAACTTGAGAGCGCTGAGAAAACATAATACTCGTAAGTAATAATAATATCCTCCCGACTGAATTTCGGTCACGGCGCCGGTCAACGAAGATTAGCCAAGTGTGTAGGAGATGTGCGCAAACACAGGTAATCTTTCTGTTCCTTTACTCTCATAGTCCTATGGGACGGCAATCCGACACGACCGGGGAGAGATCAGGCGGAGGACCAACGTTTTTACGTACTTTCCGAGGTACGGAGTTTTCAAACTACCAACTTCCAAACTCCGGACGGCTACTGAGAAGCTCGTTGGTTGCTCGTATGTATAGAAGGTGTTAATATGAAACAACATAGCCGCATTATATAGTACTTATCAACAGTAAAATAAAATTACATGTTCAGCGTACAACTAAATGTAAGCTAGAACTTCGTCTTTGGGTTATATTTTCGGGATCCATAATTTAGTAATATTTGTTCTATTCTCAAGACTAGAATCATAATTATTTTGGCAGTTGTTTTTTGAGATTTTGTATATGCGTTTTAGACATTAATCATATTTTAGTTTCGTTATATATATTTTTTTCATGAAAGAAATAGATGCTTTTTCCCAGCAGCGGGCCTAACGTAGGCTCATTAAAAATGAGTCAAAAACATACCTGAAAATATTCGCCGCAGCAAACAATCCTTCCGCAATCAACTGAGGATCGAAAGCATCCCAATTCTCCCTCGCAATGAACTTAGTCTGAGGATCTCTATTAATCTCGGTGGTCTGCTGGATATAGGCTGCGAACCTTAACACAGCCACGGCCACGTAGAGAGAGTTTCTGGTAAAGTCGATAAAATTCCACATGTTACGGAGGTAGGAGCGAATGCCTTCGATGTAGATTTCTTGTGTCTCTTCCCATATGAAGCCTAGAAGAAAAAAAAATGTAATTTCTAGTTAATACCCTTTAAATTCATCATCTGCCTAGCCTTTTACCAACTACGTTGGGGTCGGCTTCCAGTCTAACCGGATGCAGCTGCATACTAATATTTTACATGGAGCGACTGCCTATCTGACCTCCACAACCCAGTAACTGGGTAATACGATACCCCTTGGTAAAACTGGTTGTCAGACTTTCAGGCTTCCGACGACCCGTAACGACTGTCAAAGATCTATGAATGACAGCCGGGACCAACGGCTTAACGTGCTTTCCGAGGCACGGAGAGGTCTTGGTATGTAAACATGGTCATCCATGGATAGCCACAAGCCCCTTTAAATTATAGTATGGAAATAATGTCGACTACATGGACTAAAGTATTTTGATTTCCCTTTATGAATAACTACAAGAATTAAGGTTAGAAATAGGTAATAGCTCTACTATATTAGAAGGTACTGAAAATAAAAGCATCCAAGACATCCAAAATGATGCTATAAATAGATAAATTATTATGAGACTGTCCCACTATAGGCAAAGGCTTCTTTTTCCAGTTCCCTCCACCTTGTGCTAAAAAGGCAATCTCGTTTTTTGCAACATCTTCTGAAAAGTATCGGGTACATGGCAAAATATATTCAAGCAACTCACCTAAAACATAAACCACAACGCATAATTCCAAGTAGGTAGGTCCGTTCCCTCTCTGCTTGAGGAGTTCCTTTTCTAGCTCTTTCACCATCCACTCCGGACCAAACAGTTGTATCGCCTGCACCTCCGCTCTTTGAGATACCAATATTAGAATCACTGTGGACAACTGAATTGTTAAAAAGTGAAATATGAAAGACAAAAGTATATAAGTGCTTAGTCACAGTTTTTGTAAAAAGCGATTCATTTTTAAATACGATGAGTATTTTAGAAGTTATAAGGAAACAGATGAACATATAGCCTGATAAAATCATAACGCTCCTTTTGTTCCTTCCGTAGTCGGGTAAATATGTTGTTTTGAATTTTTATGGACTCTGTCATTTAATCGGAAAGTTAGGTACCCATGACAAAATAGAACAGTCGTAAAACAATAGGCTTAAAATCTCATACAAATGTGTTTCAATAAAGTCAAAGTTATTGGTTGTAGCAAAACGTTTTTCCGAAAGCAAAAGTACAAAAAAGACAAACGACAATCTTAAAACTAATTAAACAACAAAAGAAATGCATAAAACCATGTGCAGGGAGCAGGGAGGTAAGGATACAAGAGATATCATCACTTCATGAAGGCTTTCCTCATGAGTTTGCCGGTGGAACAGTTGGGGGCGAGCATTTACAGGGACCAGTAGAAAGCAATGATAATAATACAAAAGAGATAGTCACATAAAAAGAACAAGTAACTAGACGCGTGTAAGAACTTCATGAAGGGTTTTCTCATGAGCTTGCCGGTGGAAAGTTGGAGGTGACCGTGTACAGGGAGCAGTAGAAAACAATGATAATGATTCAAAAGAGATACTCACATAAAAAGAACAAGTAACTAGACGCGTGTATCAAGAACTTCATGAAGGGTTTTCTCATGAGTTTGCCGGTGGAAAGTTGGAGGTGACCGTGTACAGGGAGCAGTAGAAAACAATGATAATGATTCAAAAGAGATACTCACATAAAAAGAACAAGTAACTAGACGCGTGTATCAAGAACTTCATGAAGGGTTTCCTCATGAGTTTTCCGGTGGAACAGTTGGGGGCGAGCATGTATAGGGAGCAGTAGAAAGGGAAGAGTAACGCGACGCGGCAGATAATCATTATCTTTTCCATGGCGGTCTTGCGACGGAAGCCGGGGACGCCTTCGTACCAGATGGATGCTAAGAGCTGTTGGATGTTCGGGTGGGCTACGAACTGGAAAGAAAAATAGACGATTATTATTATTCTAGACTATGAAATCGTTGTAGTTTTATAACTGTACCTACAAAATTAAAAATG
The DNA here is from genome assembly GCA_946251885.1 of Cosmia pyralina. Lineage (NCBI taxonomy): Eukaryota > Metazoa > Arthropoda > Insecta > Lepidoptera > Noctuidae > Cosmia > Cosmia pyralina. Next base: position 12,281,259 of record OX276342.1, on the reverse strand, counting down.
TGTTATTTGCTTTGCATATTTCAAAATCTATGACAATTTATCTTCAATTTAGGCTTCAAATCTATCGATTACTTGAAAGTATATCGAGTATTTTAAAATGACTACAGCCTGATTTTCACACCGTACGCAGTTTTTGAAAAAGTTTGGCTTTGTAATGCATCTTACTAAGTAAGCTAAATACTTACTAAGTAAGTATTAACATCAGTGTTAGCTTATCGTAACTTCAAGTAGGTACACCGAACATACTATTACCACAGTATATAACGTTACAGTAGTACTAGTAGTACGTCTTCATATAAAAGGGCTGACACTACGCGCGTTTTGAAATCTCAGTTTATGGTATAAACTTAGATATCAAAACGCGCATAGTGTAATGCTATTCTGTAAATATCTCACCGTGAAAACTTAGGTAAAGTGAGCTTAAAATGAGCTGTCAATAGTGTCAATCCCTAGCGTCAGGTGGAAAGACAACACACTTCACGCTCACTTATCATTATCACGGTGAGATGTTTACAGAATAGCATTACATTAGGCAACAGTTGGAATGCGCGGCAGTTACGCACGGACGGATGTGAATTTATCTATCGACCGGCCGTAAATAATAAATTCAAGGTCACTGCCCAAACGTACTCAATCCGCCTAGCCTTTTCCCAACCATGTTGGGGTCGGCTTCCTGTCTAACTGGATGCAGCTGAATACCAGTATTTTACATGGAGTGACTGCCTATGTGACCGCCACAAACCAGTTACTGGGTATGACTGGTTGTCAGACTTTCTGTCACTGTCCAGACGTACTACTGTAACTAGATTATTCTGTGCTAATAATTAGGTTTCAATTTGAAAAGTTTTTCTCGATGTATTTCACATAAATCACGGTAGTTTCATTGCAATAGTCATTATACGAGTAATCCTGGCTTAGTAAACAAGATATTACAGAAAATACTAAAATAATGCAGTCACCTTCTTCTGCTTAAAATCGATAGCCAGTTCCAACCTCGCCAACTTCATGTGGTCTCCCTCAACGAAGGCTGGTTCATCAGGGTCGTGGTTTAGAATAATGGCCAGCTCCTGAGAGCTTCGGGACTGGTCCAGTAGGTCTACGGCGAACATTTGTGCCTGGCGACGAAGTTCCAGGTAATCTGATTTACTTTCCTGGAGAACAGAATTTCCTTTCATCAGTTTTTGGGAATTTTCATGTAATGAGTGAGTTATGGATGCAAATGTGTTGACAATAATGCGTAATATGATAAAAAAAACAAGCGTCCGACAGACAGTACCCTCACGGAATATTTGACAACCTCCAAATAGTCACTACACAAGAAAAAATAAAAATGGAACCGAATTTTTGATCCGCGAGATTATTCGATAGCGAATAGAATAATTTCGCAAAGTTACTTTAAAAAAAATCGGGTAGCGAGTGCCTATCCGGATATTGTGAAAAAGACCTATAATATTTCATGCCTGAAAAAATATCTAACAATGCTTTCATAAGATCCTTACCTGTTCCGCAAACGCCAAGTTCCTCAGTTCCCAGGAGAGCTGGAAGGCTGTCAGAATAGGGTCGGTTGAAGACAAGGCTATAAGAGAAGGTGAAGCCAACGCTCTATATTCATTGAGTCGAGCCAGTGAGTGTCGGAGGGAGTCTTCGGTAGACATGCGGATACATTCCTCACAACCACACCTGCAAATTATCTGTATTTTCAAACTCCAGAATACAAAGTCACGATTCCAAAAACTTAAAAGGCAATTAAATCTGCCTAGCCTTTTCCCAACTATGTTGGGGTTGGCTTCCAGTCTAACCGGATGCAGCTGAGTACCAGTATTGTACATAGAGCGACTGCCTATCTGACCTCCATAACCCAGTGACTGGGTAATACGTTACCCCTTGGTAAGACTGGTTGTCAGATTTTCGGGCTTCTGACGACCCGTAACGACTGTCAAAGTTCCTCGAATGACAGCCGGGACCAACGGCTTAACGTGCTTTCCGAGGCACGGAGGAGTCTCGGTATGTAAAGATGGTCACCCATCCACGGACCAACCCCGGCAAGCGTAGCTTAACCTGAAGGATCCACCCGTGCAGCTGTTATTACTTAGCCACGAAAAGGCAATTATTGTTTATAAAACCCAACCCCATCAGCCAGTTTGCTAAGCTTCTTCTTTTTGCATACGAAGATTTTCCAATCCCATAGTTTGCCACTTTTGCGGTGTTGTTCATGGCAGGGCAAAGAGCTAAGTCTGATAAGACCCGTATTTAGAGCAAGTCCTGCTAAATAGGGATCTTGTGACGTCACAAGACCACAAAGTATGTCTCCGAATGAAATCTCCGAGGCTGTGAAAATAATTACTCAAACGGAGGGTCTACCGTACGTTATTGGGTTTAAAGTAACGTCGTCATCCTTAACATTTAGGCTTTTTAGGGTTCCGTAGTCAACAAGGAACCCTTATAGTTCCGCTATGTCCGTCCGTCTGTCCGTCCGCACCTTAGTTCAGAGACTCTTGGTACTAGAAAGCTATAATTTGGCATGGATATACATATTCATCATGCCGACAAACTTTTTTTTAGGGTACCTTCTGTACAAGTAAAGTGGGGATGTTTTTTTCTCGTCTACCCCATAGTGTGGGGTGTTGTTGGATGGGTCTTTCAAAAATATTGCGGGTTTGTGAAAACAACTTTTCGATTTAGGGATCAGTTTCTGAAATATTAAGCTTTAAAGTGCAAATTTTTGTTACAGTCAAGTGTGTGTGTGTGTGTGTGTGTGTGTGTGTCCCGACCAGCTAGTTTTGGATGGGTGAAAAAATTCACGATAGTACTCGTAGTATATACAGGGTGTTTGGTGCATCGTTTGCCAAATTGAATTGGCCGAAAGAAGAGGTCATTTGCTATCGCTTCAGGCTCAAGTACTCATTTTTGGCCACACCGGTTTTTTTATTACAACTTTCTAATTTTTATTTTGAAAAAATCCAAAACTCAGCATTAAAGCTTAAATTAAAAAAAAGTTTTAAGTGTAGTCGTCAAATTTCATTTTTATTTACATATGTACTGTTGTATGGCTCTATCAAATTTAAAATTACTTGCCAGTTACATCTAGTTTTTTTTTAATAAATCACAAAGTTTTTGGAAAAATAAAAAATGAACTTAAAACTCAACTTTAAATAGCTATAAAAAAAAAAACTAAAAGCGATCGGGATCTTCGAATTATTTTAAAAAGTTCTCTAGTCTATCCCCTTTCCAACGGTATGCAATGTGTTAAAAAACTCTTTTAATATCTTTAATAATTAGCTAAATGTGTAGTCGAGACACATCAGGCTGATATTGGATATTACGTTTAAAACACTAGTTTTCGCATAAATTACATGCTATTAGTAGATAGATACTGTTATCTCACGTCTTACGTAGTCTCTTATCTCGTTATTACATAGGGAACTTTCCTCGAAATTGAAAAAAAAATACATTATTACAAAAATAATCATTTATTAATAAGTAATTTAATTACATACTAATCTTACAAGTCTTGTTCAAACTGTCTACCACTATTGCGTATGCACGCGCGACATCTTCGTCTTATCTCAACTGTAGTGGTGCGTAAACGCATTTCTGCTTTGATCGTCATGAAAGCCGCCTCAATGCGTTGGACTAAATCATCTCTTGTCTCAACTTCCGTGGCGTAGACGAGTTCTTTGGCCCGTCCCCAGACGTAAAAATCCAACGGAGTTAAGTCTGGAGAACGTGGAGGCCAAGGAATAGGGCCATCCCTCCCAATCCATGAGTCCGGGAATGCATCATTCAAGTACTCCCTGACGGTTATTCTCCAATGAGCGGGACAACCGTCATGTTGGAAAACAAAAGACCTGTCTTCACTGAAAATTGGCAAATCAGCTAATAATAAGGGCAACTCTGTTTGCAGAAATTCTAATTCTTGTAAGATTAGTATGTAATTAAATTACTTATTAATAAATGATTATTTTTGTAATAATGTATTTTTTTTTCAATTTCGAGGAAAGTTCCCTATGTAAGAACGAGATAAGAGACTACGTAAGACGTGAGATAACAGTATCTATCTACTAATAGCATGTAATTTATGCGAAAACTAGTGTTTTAAACGTAATATCCAATATCAGCCTGATGTGTCTCGACTACACATTTAGCTAATTATTAAAGATATTAAAAGAGTTTTTTAACACATTACATACCGTTGGAAAGGGGATAGACTAGAGAACTTTTTAAAATAATTCGAAGATCCCGATCGCTTTTAGTTTTTTTTTTATAGCTATTTAAAGTTGAGTTTTAAGTTCATTTTTTATTTTTCCAAAAACTTTGTGATTTATTAAAAAAAAACTAGATGTAACTGGCAAGTAATTTTAAATTTGATAGAGCCATACAACAGTACATATGTAAATAAAAATGAAATTTGACGACTACACTTAAAACTTTTTTTTAATTTAAGCTTTAATGCTGAGTTTTGGATTTTTTCAAAATAAAAATTAGAAAGTTGTAATAAAAAAACCGGTGTGGCCAAAAATGAGTACTTGAGCCTGAAGCGATAGCAAATGACCTCTTCTTTCGGCCAATTCAATTTGGCAAACGATGCACCAAACACCCTGTATAACTAAGCTAAAAGGAAAACTATCACAGCTAAGTAGGCTTTTCATGTTTACGAGTAATATAGTCAACCAACGTTCATTTACAGTTGGAATGTATGAGAGAACATGTTTTTCAACTACAATGTTAAGTTTGTTCTTGGGATAAATTCATCCCAACTACGGAACACTGTATTGTCTGACACGCACTTGGCCGGTTTTTTTTGTTTACTTACGCCTAGATTAATTTTAGACTGGCAAACAAGCAAACGAGCAAACAGTCGTTACGGGTCGTCAGAAGCCCGAAAGTCTGACAATCAGTCTTACCAAGGGGTATCGTATTACCCAGTTAATGGGTTGTGGAGGTCAGATAGGCAGTCGCTCCATGTAAAATACTGGTATTCAGCTGCATCCGGTTAGACTGGAAGCCGACCCCAACATAGTTGGGAAAAGGCTAGGCAGATTGATTGAAACAAGCAAACGAGCCATCTGATGGATAATAGATATAATTTTTACGAAGGTACTATACTCTTCTTCGACGTGTCGATAGCACGACAGTGACTTAGATTTTGTTGGCCCAAAGGCAAAACTTCGCAACTTACACGGTATTGCGCAAATGTCACTATGGCTGATTTTTTTGGGGCAGAGAGGGCTTCAGGTGTGACATAGTTTGCGCCATAGCTCCAAATCTACACCCTGCTGCAGTACCGTCGAGGTAGCCCAACTTCACGAGGTTGTATTCTAGGTGCATACTGATAAATCATAACATAATGATACTGAAGTCTTACTTAACGTCATGGGGGTTGGGGAGCGTGGCTCCGCGGTCGAGCATTATCTTGATGATCTCGTAGTTGTTCTTGTGGGCCGCCAGCATTAGTGGCGTTATGTCCGGCGTGAACATTGCCGTGTTGGGGTCCACTTTTTGCCAACTCTACATGACAAAGACGAAAAATATAATAAAATTACAAAGTTACATGTACCTTATAAAAGATATCTGAAATAAAGTAAAGAATCTCAGCATTTGACTTGATTGTCGTCAGCTAGAGTTATTACTTGTAAATGGTTTGGAAACCATAATGATTTTTTATTGAAATTAATTCAGAAAAAAAAGTGATGATCACCTTGATTGAAACACAGTTTGCAATAGGTACACATTAAAAATTCTTACGCTACGGAGTACGGCTTTCAGACTATCTTACACAAGCCAAATACTCTTATACTTCCTTACTAGCTAAAGCTACGATATTTTAGGAAAGAGCCGTCATGAAAATCTGTAATTTTCAACCCTGGTCCCCAAAGATTTAAATCGCTAGATTTGTCCTCACCATACTTAGTCACGCAAAAAAAATGTCCATACTGAGAAGAGTGAGCTCACGCATCTATTAAATAGCGTTTCCATGACAATCAAGACAAGTTACTGCGTCATTGCGTGTCAACCGAAACAGAAACGCGACTATCTTTTGATTCGGAATGGCGAATCGAACGATTTAAATCTTTGCAACTGCCATCATTTTCATGACAGCCGTGGCTTAAATATTTTGTATACTCACGTAAGGCTCATTTTCCTTATGAATCAGCTCTTCATGCTCCAACAGCAGTTCAACTGCCTCCACAAACTCAGCATTGATGGCCTGCAGTAGAGCGTCCTTAGTCTCCACACCCATGATGACAAGCAACTCCACCATCTCCAGGTTTTCTCCATCGATGGCCAAAGTCAAAGCTCCGCGACCCAGAGAGTCTACGCAGTTTATTTCTATGTGCTTCTTGCGATGGGCTTTTTGGAGGATTCTAAAGAAAAGAATGGAAAATAGAATAGAATAGAATAGAATATTTATTCATAAGTTCACATTAAATAAATTACTTAGAAGTTACACATTACAAAGTACATATTAATATTGGTAAGAAAATCTTAAACTATGTTTAAAATCTAGTGTAAATCTTATATTTATTGGATAAAGGTCTAATGAATACAATAGCGAGCTGCCTGATGTAGGTTTATTCAAACCTGTGTTTCAGGATGGCCTGATAAGTGATGGCACTTAACAACGCTGCGAGCTGTAGTGGACAATATGTTACTGTACATAGAGCTTTTTTTTTTTTTTTTTTTGTGGATGGGAAATCATCAAATGACTTCTCCCGCTCTGGGCAGAGCGGGAGGGCGTGTCAGACTTTTACTGACTAAAACCCACTCATGATCCTTCAGTTGCCCGTGCCAGGGCCACGGTATCTCTTTCGAACTACCCGCGACCCCGGCGGCATCGGCCCAATGGACCCCGTCACTGCTGACATCTCTTTGAGGCGCGCGTGGAACACAACGCGCCGTCGACCCGGGCCTGGTCCTTACCGGACGGCGAGCTGCCAATTACTCGTCGTCCGCAAGCCCGCGCCTACGGTGGCCGGGAATCGGCAATCGATTCCCGCCGCCCAGGGCGTCTCCTACGGCGGCTAGGGGCGCGAGGGCGCGGCTGTTGCCTCTCCCTCACGCGTTCCGCTTCCTCCTTCGCGAGCATTACTGCTTCGCAGAAGGAGGTGACAGCCTCCCATGCACTCTCGCTCCGCACCATGGCCTGGACCAGAATTGGACGCGAGAGATCGCCGCCGCCGATCGCCTCCGTGAGAACACGGCGGTGCTCCGCCCAAGCCGGGCAGACCTCCACTGTATGCTCCACCGTGTCCTCCGGGCGATCCACACAATGGTGACACGCGGGCGTTTCCTCCCGCCTTATCCGAAACAGGAACCTCCCGAAACAACCGTGTCCGGTGAGGACCTGCGTCAGGCGGAAGGTGAGGACGCCGTGGCGCCTCTCCAACCACTCCTCAAAGAGGGGACTTATCGCCGCAATTGTGGCGTGCCCAACTGTACATAGAGCTAGCATTTATACATCATAATTATATTTTAAATAAAAATTGACTTAACACTAATAAACTTATTGCATTACATCTAGCAATTTTTCAGTGTCTGAGTAATTAAATGTCGCCAAGTATTCATTCAACATGTCACTACATTTTTCACAATTTAAACTATATATACTTAGAGACTTATTGATTTTATTATATAAAAACGGCCCTAAAAATACATAAAATCTATTTATACAAGTATGTCTAGTTTGAGGACCGTCAGTTGGGACTGGTCGTCTCTTAGCTGCCATGGCTTATTTTTGATTTTAATATTTAATTTAGTTGTTTTAGTTTTTATCTTTTTATTACGGACGCTTTTTAACGTGCACGTCTTTCTACATTGTTCTCACATGTATATTTTCAACATGAGCGATGTAACCAATATTTTGTAAAAAACTTTTTAACAAAAAAAAAAACCGACTTCCAAAAATCACTACAAAGTGAAAAATAACTTTAATTTCGGAAGTCGGTGTCTGGTTAAATGTATTTTCGTTTTTTGCCACCGACTTCCGAAATTAAAGTTATTTTTCACTTTGTAGTGATTTTTGGAAGTCGGTTTTTTTTTTTTTGTTAAAAAGTTTTTATTTCTCGCTTTTTAGTGGGTCTGTTTATAATGTGTATAAGTTACAATAGTCTAATGTCAATTGCTCATCACATGTTACAAAATATTGCTTTTCCCGATGCTGGGACGTTAATTGTTGAGGAGTTCTGCTGGTAAGAACCAGGAGAACTCCTCAACAACCACTCATCACGCATTGTGTGACGAGTGGAAAATGATTAGCAACCATATTAAAGTAATCGAATCGCAACCCGTGAAATATTTATCATTGTGTAGTTCCGGTAGCCATCTGTGGTCTTCATCATCAGTTCCACTTCACCAAGTGGTGCTTTCCGAGAGCAAATACACGAACTACTATAAAAAATACCCAAATCGCTATAGGTGTGCCTATAATATTTGAAGAGTTCCTTCGATTTCTCCAGGATCCCATCATCAGAACTGGATTTTGACAAAAATGGGACCATTTGGGAAGTATACCCTATCCAAAAAAAAAAAAAATTTTCAAATCGGTTGGCAAGCGACGGAGTTATGCGCGAACAAACATAAAAAAAAAAAATATATAAACATCCGAATTGAGAACCTCCTCCTTTTTTAGAAGTCGGTTAAAAATATTATGATTTAAAAGAGTGTCCGTGGAGTTTCTTGCCCGTTCTTCTCCATAGGGATCTACTACGCTTTGGAATGGGCAACTAGCTTCATCTTTCTGACTGACCGACCCATTGACAATTCAAAAGTGCCTGTAATTGGTTTATTTGAAATAAATGCTTTGAGTTTGAGTTTGAGGCTTTATGCAAACCAAGTCCTTTCTTCTCTTATCTAAAGGTATTGGGATATAAGGAAGATTGCTATGTTGATATAATACTATATTCAATATAAATAATTGACGCACGGTTAAAAGTTTACATGCCGTGTAAAGCTCGTGTGTGGGAAATCTAAACGGGCGAAAAGTGGCTACCTTAAGAATAGCTCTCTGTGCACGTTCTAATGGCAGTAGGATTGATTTAGCAGCCCCACCCCATGAAGTTATACAATAAGTGAGAATTGATTGACACAAAGCTAAATAAACCTCTTTAATTAATTTGTAGTCTGATACATATCGTAAATTCTTAAAAATATATATTAATTTACGCATTCTAGTGCATAATAAATCAATGTGTTTACGGAAATTCATATTTGTGTCAATCGTTACACCAAGATATTTCATATGATCGGTTTTTGCTAAAGTAGTTTTACATGCATTGTTAGCAAACGTGCCGCACTTATGCGCATAAATGTTTATGTTAGTAGTTGGCAGGTTAGTATTTCTAATAGTAAATAAAATGTGTTTAGTTTTCTCTGCATTTAGCAAAATGGATGTGTAGGTTATGAAAATAACTTTGTGAGTACAAGATTTACATTACGTTAAAAGATGTAGATAAGAATAGGTATATTCACAAGGAATAATAATAATGTCTTGTATCTGCAGACTATAAAAATATCACGGTATCGTATTGAGTTACCTTAGCTTCGAAAAAGGAGACTTAAAAGATCTCGTAGAAAAACATTATACTAACTCTGTTCTGCAGACGGGTAAAAAGGTATATTTTCGTAAAAAAATAACAGTAGAAACAACCGCTCAACCGTAACAAAATCTCTATTCAAGTTTTTCTATCATTTGATTGCCTATTCCGAACATGAAATCCGATATAGATCGGATAGCCAATGCTCAATGCTACCAATTGACGTATTCATAGTTCATAAGATCATGGATACAGTTTGACAAAGTTAATACCGAGGTAATCTGATTAGAGCAGAAACAGTAATTAAATTTACCGACTGTATACGCAGCGGCCATTTTTTAAATCCACTCTCCTTTATAATTTATGCACAACTATCTCTACTTGATTTAATAGTTGTAGGTTGCGGGTTTGAAGCCAGGCCTATGCACTTTACTTCGTCTAATCTAGTAAATTTATTTCTGAAATCACCGTCTTGAGCAAATGTGGTGATCATTGCTCATACCTTCTCTGTATGATAGAACGCCTTTGCACTGCAGTAGGACAATATGCTGGCAAGTATTATTAAATAAAAATAAAATAATCTTTATTTCGGATAAGCATCATCCATATATGGGTTAGTAAGTAAAAATAAAAATTATTAAAAGCAAAATTAGCATGTGGGTAATGTTTCCACCGCTGAGACACAGGTCTTCTCTCTGTAAGCAGGAATGGGCTGTATTCCCCAGTGCCCAGTGCGGATTAGTGAATGCCACGTTAAGGTCAGGTTGTTCGGGCCTGTAGGCCTTTGAAACGCTACCTCCGCCTCCCCCAAATGCAGCGCGACGTGTTTATTTACGACGCGCCGCCGACGATTTCGCAGGAAATCCATGCCACAGTGTAAAATATTTGCAGTTGATCAACTTAAATAGTTTTTCTTAGGTCGATTTTTTTTCCTTATGTTTACATTTTATGGTGTCTACGGTGGAGTGAACTAAGATAATTACATAAAATGTCGTAAATTTGTTTTCACATTATCAGATAACGATACCAACAGATTCGATAGCGATAGGTACAATTATTACCGGCCCCATGATATTATTGAATATCGATGACCATCGCGACTCGACAAACAAGCACACTACTAAGTATCGACGTCTCGAAGTCGGCAGTGCGAAAAAGTTTGCTCAAGTGAAAGAATGCCCGCTACTCTCACCCCGCACTGTCTTCGCCGGTAGATATCGTGCCGATATTGGTGTCGGTGTGTGTGGAAATCGGTTATAATGATATGGGCATGCGATGCGGAGAAAGAAGAAAATGTCGTCTGGAATGTTTTGATTATGAATCTGGATGGCTATACGAGTAAGGGAAGACCAAAGAAACGATGGATGATCTGTGTGAAAGATGATATGGCTAGAAAGGGAGTGACTACGATGATGACAACTAAGTAATAGAGAAGTATGGAAGATAAAAACAAATTTGTATCGACCCGAAAAAAATGGGATAAGGGCAGGAGAATGTAGATGATCGGTGTCTGTTGTAGTCTACGACGATATAGGTGACAATAAAACACAATGTAAAAGCGAAAGTGGGATCGGCCAAGAGTACATTCTTCTTTTGCACGCAGATCTTTTGCATTTCTTGGGTCATATCTCTACTCAAAATTCTACTCCCACAATAGAGCTATACTCAACTTAACGTACACCAGCTGCAAAAATGCTATTTTTAAATAGCTTTACCCCAAAAACTAAGTCCAAACGGAAGACCTTTTGCACGTACAGTCGTAATATATAACTATGAATTAAATATCACCACATACACCCCACACACCACACAAACCCCACCCACACATCACACACAACCTATTGATTCTTTTTGTCAATATTAAATTTAATTTAATTAATGGAAATGTGTACTTTAGTTGGAAAGGGACTGGACCCCACGATACAGGGAATCCTAGTGTGGGGTCCAGAGAATTTGTATTTATTGTACTGTGTTTCTTTTTTTTCTGAACTTAGAAAGTTTTTTTATTTTATTATTATTTACATATCCTTCAGCAGTACGGGGTGCTCCACAACGAAAACATCGTGAGAAAATCGGCTTGTCCTAGTACCAAAAAGCGGCCAAGTGCGAGTCGGACTCGCCCATGAAGGGTTCCGTAGCAGCAAGTAACATAATATAAAAGTTCTTGTAGTTCGTTGTAACTTTGATCGATGTTTTAATAATAGACCGATTTATGACGTATTAAAAAAAACTACTTACTAGATCTTGTTCAAACCAAGTTTCGGTGGAAGTTTACATGGTAATGTACATTATATATTTTTTTTTGTTTTATCATTCTCTTATTTCAGAAGTTACAGGGGGGGGGGGGGGGCACATTTTACCACTTTGGAAGTGTCTCTCGCGCAAACTATTCAGTTTAGAAAAAAAATATATTAGAAACCTCAATATCATTTTGAAGACCTATCCATAGATACCTCACACGTATTTTGATAAAAAAAAATTTAGTTTCAGTTCTAAGTATGGGGAACCCTCAAAATTTATTGTTTTTTTTTCTATTTTTGTGTGAAAATCTTAATGCGGTTCACAGAATACATCTACTTACCAAGTTTCAACAGTATAGTTCTTATAGTTTCGGAAAAAAGTGGCTGTGACTTACGGAAGGACAGACAGACAGATATGACGAATCCATAAGGGTTCCGTTTTTTGCCATTTGACTACGGAACCCTAAAAATTCGATCGAATTCTAAGACATGACTGTGACATTCAGTAGTGCCCGCGTGGTGGAATATAACCCATTCTTGCTTACAGCGAGGAGGCGTTTCTCAGCAGTGGGAACATAACCCATATGCTTATTTTGAACTAGCTTTTGCCAGCGGCTTCGCCCGCGTGGATGTCGGAAATTATCCCACGGGAACAGTACATTTTTCCGAGATAAATACTAGCCTGTGTGCTATTCCAGACTATAAACTATCTCTGTGCCCAATTTCATCCAGATTCGTTCAACCGTTCTGGCGTGATTGAGTAACAAACATCTATCCATCCATCCAAACTTTCGCATTTATAATAGTAGTAAGAAGTAAGATTGCTTTTGCAAAAGGTAAAATATCCCTTTAAGGGTGAATTCGACCAAACTTTTATACCCAGTACCTACGTCATAATCTTCGAATAAATTTTGATTTTTTGACATTTTCTCCATATAAAAACTGTCAGTCGTCAATATTATTCAATCTGCTTAGCCTTTTCCTAATCATGTTAGGGTCGGCCTCCAGTCTAACCGGATGCAGCTGAATACCAGTATTTTACATGGAGCGACTGCCTATCTGACCTCCAAAACCCATTAACTGTGTAATACGATACCCCTTGGTAAGGCTGGTTGTCAGACTTTCGGGCTTCTGACAACCGGTAACGACTGTCAAAGATCCACGAATGCCAGCCGGGACCAACGGCTTAACGTGCTTTCCGAGGCACGGAGGAGTCTCGATATGTAAAGATGGTCACCCATCCACGGACCAACCCCGGCAAGCGTAGCTTAACCTGATGGATCGACCCGTGCGGCTGTTATTATTTAGCCATGAGCTCTTCAGTCGTCAATCTTACCTCACAGATAACAGATATATGAGACTTTGGTCAAATTAGTTCTAAGAAACCGTAGCTTTTGTCCGCGGGTTTGCCCGCGTGGAGGTCGGAAATGATCTACGGGAAAGTACTACCGGGATTCTGATTCACTTTGCACACTATACATCTCTAGTAAGTAAGCCTACTGCCGGTCTATTCTGTAAATATCTCACCGTGAAAACTTAGGTGAAGTGATCTTGAAGTGAACTGTCAATAGTGTCAACCCCTAGCATCAAATAGAATCACGGCTCTTCACCTCGGTGAGATTTTTACAGAATAGCACTACTGGGCCCCGAATTAAAAAAGGATAGGTACTCGTTATTTGAACTAAAAACAATAGGTACATCTTCGCCCATTTGATTTCGTCATAATATTTTTGTGAATCAAAGTCGAGGTATTTTCTTCACAGAAACATAACATAAGTAAGCTGTTTTATTTTTAACAAAAGACAATCCCCTGTTTACTTCGGCTTCTAAATATAATTGGATGTTAAGTGAATTTTGTCAAACAAACAAGAAATATACATTACGTAATATCTACAAAACCTCAGTTTCATTTTTATTAGGGTTCCCTACCAAAATGATAAAAAGGAACTCTTATGATGTGACTCAGTCTGTCTGTCTGTCACAGCTGGATATCTCAAGATATCAATAATGCTATCAACTTGAAAGGATCATGGGCAAAAATATATGAAGCCTGGTACTCGGTCCAATAGCCATAATATATATATCATTGGAAAGGTCTTTTTACAAGGATTAATGATAACCGAGTCGCTTGTCTCCATTTGCTGTCGGAATGGAGTTATTTTGTGTTAAGTATTTTTTTTTTTTTTTTGTTTTTGTTTCATTTTGTTAAGATAATGGTGATATTATATAATTTTCTTCTATAGAATCTTGTGTTTGTTGATTAGTAGATACTAAAATGAATAAACACTCAGGAATAAAAAAAAAATTGAAAAAGTAAGAAACGTTATTTATTTTTTTAAACATTATTATCAACAATAATGACATCGTTGAGGAACGCTGCAGGAGCAGTGAAGCCTACATGTCTGGCATATCCTAGATACCACACGATTGAAACTATATGAGCACAAGTGCCGACTGTTCGTCGTCCGGTCAAACACGTGCAGTAATAATTGCATAAAATGTTATGGATATTGGTTTCGTTTTCATTAACATTGTTTTTTACTAATACATAACAATAATAAGTTCTTGACCGTACGTGACGCGACTGTATGCGTCCGCGTAAAAGCCAGGCATCTTCGTTTATACCATATTCATTTAAATCTTGGAGTGCGCTTTCTCTATATACTTGTAGAATGTATAGTCCATTTGATAAATGCTCGCTGCAGTAGGATCGGGCTAGCTTCAGTTGATAGGTGCCCAATGAAAGTAAAATAATCTGTTCTTCCGTCAGTAGTGGGAAGTTCTGTATTTCGTGACTTTCTATTCTTTGAAAATCCGCTCTTCGGTTATTCAAATGTTTTCTTTCAACATAATCATAAAGTAGATTCGGGGAATCTATTTTCTCCCTGATTATGTTCAGGAAGGCCTCTGCGTGAATGTTGTCATCGATGGGTATGTGGAAGTTATTAAACATAGCTGCGGCGATTTTAAAATCAATGAACATTTTTGGTAGTGTTTTATTAAAATATTTTTGCCGCAAAAGCCTGAAATCTCGTTTGAACCTCCCGTTCACCACTTCCACTACCCACCGGCATAGTGTAACTGATCGAGCTTCATTACCTTGCTCAGTAGTTAGCTGTGTCTCCCATCTGTCTTTAGATGGTGGAACGTAGGATTCATATCCCCATGCTTCGATAGCATCTAAGCTGTCCCGGAAGCTTCGATCTAATATGAAGACATCGTTCGGTTGAAGAAAGCAATGCAATGGGTTTTCTCCATCATTCATTATATCACTCATGATGTTCGCATCAGTCTTAGTGGCAGCGTATGGTACCAAAACATCGATTATATAGCCATTGAAACACACAATTAAAAACGGCTTCAGCAAGTTCTGGAACTTATGCAGGCTATAAGATAGACGCTGGAACAAAAAGTTCGAGCTTTTATTGATATATATATAAGTCCCATCGCATATAACGACAGCTTTTTTTTTTTTCATTGCCAAATAACCCTCTTGGTATAGTGAGGTTCTTTTCTAAAACGTCGTTTCTATTCATATGGTCCACTCCCAAGTGTAATATTACATATTCATTCACGAGGCATTCGCGCACAATAGTTAGTAAACGTTCCAGCTTTCTTCGTGACATATTAAATAACGTCGCTAGTCTTTCATCTGAGTCTCCGGTACGTAGTTTCGTCAGATATATGCCTAACGCAGTTCGAGGCTCCTTGCACCTCCCACTTAGTGAGGGTGTTTGTTCTAATATGGAATCAAACTGTTCGCATTTGCGTCCTGTCCAAAAGTACATATCCTCGTTGCTTAAAGCACCTCTTGTGTTGAAATCTAGCCTAGGTCCACGATTTAAAGCCATTCTCAACATGTCACAAACGTCCCTAAACTGTTGCGCATTGAAGTTATGTGTGACATTGCAGAATTGAGGCAGCTCTTCCCAAGCATTGCTCTCAAGGTGTTGTCCACATACTCTAGCACCGTCAGGAATATATAACTTATATTCACAGAAAATGTGAATCTTGATCGTCTCTGGTATTCGATGGCGGGTTGCGTTTTGGCAAGTGTTAAAGATACAATGCCCTGGAGTGTTTGGAGCTCGAGTGTAGTCTGGAACCTGAAGCTCTCGTACATTCTGTTCTACTTCTGGTATGACAGGTGGTCTTCCTACAACGTTGTCAATTCTCTGCCAACATCGGTGACACACACGTCGTGTGTTGTCGAACTCTACCTGAAAATGGTAGAATACGATCTTGCTGATGTTATGTTGTATTTTTATGAAAACATTTAAAACAACGCGGTATGTAGGTATTTAGGTCTAAAGTCATGGCATACTTGTATTGTTTTCATATTTTAAGTAATGCAAGTAAAAATATATCTTATGTATAGCCGATGTGACGGCTTAGTGAATAGATAACAATAGCAAACACACAATAGGTGGTCAGAGAAGTGTTTTAATAAGAAGAACTATAAGGGTTGACCCACATCTGTCAGCACGGAATCGCCTTTTTTCGTGCTTTATCCTTTTCTATCTCTTAGGATCATCATTTCCTAGAGCGATAAAGATAGAGACCGCGCGGTGGAATCGGCGATGCGCTCGACACCACGGCCAAAATGGCTGAGGCGCTGGTGTGCTGACGAGTGCTATCGAGCGCGATATCATGCTTCCATTGCATTGCATGATCGTATTCGACAACACTCAACGGCGACGGCATGTGATCTTACGCTGAAGCACGCTATAGCACGCTGCAGCACACACGGCATAAATGCTGTTCCGTGCTGACAGATGTGGATCAACCCTAAACGTGCGAACTGAGTCATAAAAGTATTAAAGGATTGTGAGAAAGCTGCACAAGTCATTACTGATATAAAGGGATGCCGCTCGGAAGCAGGTAGCTAGTACTGCACGTGTTTTTTTTTTCTATGAAGCGAACACCCTTAGCTACGGACCATACAGCCGCGCTACATAGAAAATAAACACGTGCAGTTGGTAGTTTGCAGCTCGGTTCGGAAACGTACTTTTACACACAACACTAGAGTAGTTCAATAAGACCTGTAAGTGCGAGCAAGAGGTCCGATTAAAATGATTTAGGGCTCAATTCGCACGTTTGTAATGGCTCAGGTATAAAAATATAACAGACAATAATAATATAAACAAACCGCTTCTAAAAAGAAAAACTGAAGCTGGTGAAGTTCGAAATAGTTTAATGAAGTATGTACTAACCTCCAAAACGGCATGTTCTCGTATATAAGCCACAAACTCGGGGTGCATTCTTGGAAGATCATCAGTTAAAACATGCTGTTGGTATCTAGCATGATGTAGGCCTCGCCGACACATCACACAGTTGCGATTTTCTTCCATAACGATGTTCTAAATCGATAAGCACTACAATAGTCCACAACACTAGCCAAGATAAACGTTTGTAGCGGGTAACAATGTCCAAAAGGAGCGCCGGGGTCAGTGATGAAAACGGTATAACAAAGTACTAGGTAGAATAAACAGCTGCGGAACGTCGTTTCACGCACAGAACGATACAACTAGTGAATGTCGCGGCACAAAAGGCTGTCCACTGGCACAGCGCACCACCTACCTCACCCCGCGGCTGGTTCCCTATCCCCGAGGTCTATATTCACCGTTGTAACAAAAAACAGAAATGTTAAAGATAATACTACTTTTTTATGTAAAAAAAACATATTTTCAAAAGTCTTCACCATTATCATATCATATCACGATATAATGCATGAATAGTAACACAATAGACGTATAAAAAAAGAAGGACTCCGCGCCACGCATATCGAAAGTGAAGCACCGTACCGATCTATGTGTGCGTGATATGAGTACCTGCAAAGACGCCGTCGCTTGTGTCACGTAATGGCGTCCGGTTGGTGTAAATGTGTGCGCGAGGCGTGTTTGTACAAACGGTCCTGGCATACTTACTGTGCTTCACTTTCGATATACGTGGCGCGGAGTCCTCCTTTTTTTATGAGTCTATGAGTAACACAATACATTTCTCGTTTTAAATAATGTTGTTTTACATTGTTTTTTTCGTATTTCAACCATGATAGGTATGTAATATTATCGTACTTGCAATTATGATATTAACTAAAACTGGAACTTTTGGGGGCTTGCCGTGGTTTTCAGACAAGGATTTGGGACATGTCGCCATAGTAAATATTTTTCCTGATTAAAAGACCTATCCAATGACACCACAATGATTGCTATTGGAGCGAGTACCAAAATGCCCATTCTCCGAACAGTTTTAGATGACGTTTGCCCAACTATTTTGCAAATAAGAAAGAAATAAAAATATATATGTTTTTTTTTGCAACAGGGACTGAAAGGGGGTCTTAAAATTCGAAGTGGGGCTACTAGAGCATGTGGGGTATCATATGAAAAAGCGCTGTTTGCACATTCTCAAACATTTTTTTTCTTTTTTTTAAGCTGCATAGTTTCCGACTTTTGATCGTTCCTCCCCCCCCCCCCCCCCCCCCCTTATCTCCGAAGTTTGCAGAGAGAAAAATCTGAAATTATTCTATGTGAAAGAAGATTATGTATAGATTACAGGAAAAATGAAACCATGTCTCTAAATAGCACAGTTTTTCAGAAATCATCAACAAAAATTACATATAAATGATGATACGGAACGCTGGTGCGCCAGTCCGACTCTTGTTTATAAGTTCACAGAAATAGACATTCTAGCTACTTGAGTTGAAAAGGTTTCCAATAATAAGATCCATAATAAGTTATAAGCTATCCATTATTTTTTTGTGTACTATTAGGTATATATTAGGTCTTTACCTATGAAATTGCCGTTCTGCAGTACTGGCCATTTCAAATCAAAATAATTTTTGTTTGGCTAAGAATTCTAATTTCAAATTAATTTTATTTTAAAAACATGGATTTTTTTTTCCAAAAGTAGTCATTTGTTTATTGATTAGTGTTACATTTTCATCGCATTTCAATCTTTTTCGTCATCATGGATACGTTAAAAATTCGAGTAATTATGGAATATGAGTACCGTCGTGGCAGCAACGCGGCACAAGCGGCACGCAACATCAACGACGTTTATGGAGCTAACACTACAAACCAACGCACCACTTGTTATTGGTTTGCTCGCTTCCGTTCTGGAAATTTCGACCTGAAAAATGAACCTCGCGGTCGTCCGAAGACTTTGGTCGACAATGACGAATTAAAGGCAATTGTGGAAGCTGATGATACACAATCTACGGCTGAATTAGCAGCAGCTTTCGACGTTAGCGTCAAAACAATATTGGTCCATTTGCGTCAAATTGGCAAGGTAAAAAAGCTTGACAAATGGGTGCCCCACGAACTCAATGATCGCCAGCGCGAAGTACGCGTCGAGACGTGCCTTGCACTGCTCAACAGACACACAAATGAAGGAATTTTGAACCGCATTGTTACCTGCGATGAAAAATGGATTCTGTTTGATAACCGCAAGCGCTCAGCAAGTTGGTTGGATCCTGGTTCAGCACCTAAACAATGACCTAAACGAAAACTTACCCCTAGAAAAGTGATGGTCACTGTTTGGTGGTCTAGCGCCGGTGTGATTCATCACAGCTTCTTACCAGACGGGGTGAGCATTACTTCAGATGTGTACTGTGAAGAACTGAACACAATGATGGAGAAGCTGGCACATCTCCAACCAGCATTGGTCAATCGCTCGTCTCCGCTGCTCCTGCACGAAACGCGCGACCTCATACTGCACAGCAGACGGTCTCCAAGTTGCAAGAACTGGGGTTGGAAGCTCTCCGTCATCCGCCCTACTCACCAGACCTTGCGCCTACAGACTACTACTTTTTCCAGAATTTGGATAACTTCTTGGCGGGAAAAAAATTCAATACCCGAGAGGCAGTACAAAATGCCTTTAAAGAATTTGTTGCCTCCCGTCCAGCTGATTTCTTTAAGAAGGGCATCAATAAACTGCCACTGCGTTGGCAAAGATGCATTGATTGCATGGGTGATTACTTCGATTAATACAAATAAAAAATGCATGAAAAAAATTCGTTTAAATTTTTTCACACAAAACGGCAATTTCATAGGTAAAGACCTATTATTAAACGCTTAGAAGAAATCTAAGCCTGTTTTTCTCAAGGATCTTAAGACCAAAGAAGTAGGCTTACTTTTCTATTTAAAGTATCGTAATATTATTAGATTGTTGAATTGGTAAGGTACCTTAACTTTTTATGCCCGGTTTCTGAGAAATTGTTAAACGAAGTTTAAACTCTCAATGGTTATTGATTCGACAAAATTATCAAAGTACCTATATAGACGAATTCCTTCCTTATGCTCAGTTTTTGCTGTCCTAAGTTAAACCCTCATTAGTAATTCACTCGGCTTCATTACGAAGTGTTCAGAAACACGATATCGAACCAAAAAAAAAAAATCAAATCAAATCCTTTATTATCCTGAATATGGGTAAGTAGTACATAATCAATCTGCCTAGCCTTTTCCCAACTATGTTGGGGTCGGCTTCCAGTCTAACCGGATGCAGCTGAATACCATTATTTTACATGGAGCGACTGCCAATCTGACCTCCACAACCCATTAACTGGGTAATACGATACCCCTTGGTAAGACTGATTGTCAGACTTTCGGGCTTCTGACGACCCGTAACGACTGTCAAAGATCCACGAATGACAGCCGGGACCAACGGCTTAACGTGCTTTCCGAAGCACGGAGGAGTCTCGGTATGTAAAGATGGTCACCCATCCACGGACCAACCCCGGCAAGCGCAGCTTAATCTGATGGATCGACCCGTGCGGCTGTTATTACTTAGCCACGAGCTCCTCGGTAAGTAGTACATAATGTGATACATAATTACAAAAAAGGTCTTCAAACCATATCCTACCTTAATAGGTGTGCAAATATCTAAAACAATTAAAATAAACATACATAAACTCATGCCTTCCCCCCATGAGGTTAGGCAGAGAAATAAAGAACATCTTGTTTACGTTCATACATCTGGTAGTTCACGTACGGTTGCACCCACAGAAAAGATAAAGAGGTTGCACCAATAATCACTATTGAAAAACCCTCAGAAACCGGCCATTAATAATAGGTAAGTACCAAAGTTAAACTCTCTCCTCTCTTTAAAAATAAAGACTCTTTCTGAACTAAGAACACGCTTTCTGCTTCCATGAATTCGACTGACTAGGTACTATGGACAAAACTTAAGCATGCTCACTTATGAAAATATTCCTGTGAGGCGCAGCTAGTGACAAACGAACATTGTGCGCTGAGTCGTGAGCCGTGCTATGCGATTATCGCCTTTGAGGTGATCATGCGGGACTTTGGCCCGTAGTACCTAGTTCAGACGCCAGCAGGTCAAGCCACCCGAAACTGTCAAATTTTCCCAATCAAACTTGAAACTAATGCTTCAGCGATAAAGATGAAAATCTATTAAAGAATTTTGACAGATTGTAGTAGCTTGATGTGCTGGCGTCTGTACTACCTACTGATTTCTCAATTGCTACCCGGAGTAGGCTATAATATAATGTCTGTCTATCCAGACACAAAATCTCTTAAAAGGGGCCATTGTACTGTGTAATCGCGAAAAAAATCAGCTGTTCCCTACATTTTAACAGGATAAGTGAATAAATGTAGGGAACATCTGATTTTTTTCGCAATTTCAGGTTTGGTCCCTTAATAAAAAAATGTTCATAATGATGAATACAATGACCCCATAAGAGATTTCGTGTATATAGACCATATACAGGTGTATCAGAAAGGTGTGATCAAATTTAAGGGTGTGGTACAGACCATCAAACTAAACAACTTTTTCCATGGGACCAACAACGTAATCGCAAAAAAATAATCAGCCGTCCCATACATTTGGACCGAGTAGGTATTGAAGTTTTGTATGGGACTGTTGATAATTTTGGTCCCATGGAGAAAGTTCTTCAGTTTGACAGACTGCACCTTAAATTTGACCACTCCTTTCTGGTACCTACCCTGTATATGCAATTGTCCTTAGATAATAGCAATTAGCTCGCTCCCTGCCTGTCTGGCAACATGTAGGTGAGATAGGTAACTCAAACCTTTTAGGAATAACAGGCATCATAATATTAGGTACCTATCTACCTACATAAGTGTGGCACGTCACTGTAACTAATCAACGAATCACACTTAAAAAGGAGATTATCTAAATCCTTCATCATACGCCGGTTACTCAGCTAACTAACTAAGTAGTGCCAGTTTAGTCATACGTACTATGGACAAAACTTAAGCATGCTCACTTAAGAAAATATTCCTGTGAGAGCGCAGCTAGTGACAAACGAACATTGTGCGATCGAGTCGTGAGCCGTGCATGTGATTATCGCCTTTGCGATGCGGAACTTTGGCCCATAGTACATATATACACACACACACCCTCGTACACATTTACAGCACTTACAGCGCACAGATACACGCACATACACAATAAATATAATAATATGTCACTCTCTGTAGGTACTTTTGTTTTTTTTTTTTTAATTTTTGTGTACTTCGTAATTGGCGTAATGTTGGAATCATGATTTTGTTAATTTACTGTCAGCTGTGAAGTTACCTTATAATAAATAATTAGATAAATAAATCAGTTCATTGCAATCATTTTGCACCATCGGTAAGACAAGGGCACAACTGCACTTTTTGTGATTTTACAGAAGAGCCGTTTTTAGATTTTTTTACATTCAATACCGTATTATTCTGCTCATATCACCTTGAAGTGATTGATCTTTGCATGAAATAAGCCTTCTTTTGTGATTCGTTCCATGTACTTTACAGGAGTTAAATATGTTTTATTTATTAAATGTTTAATGTGTTTTTTTTTACCATATTATTCCTACAATTTTTATTAAAAGTGTTCATTTTATACAGTTCTCTACAAAATAATATGGAATGAATTCATGTCATTTCATGACCTTTTCAAAACCAAACAATAGATATTTTTTTTGGATATTAGTTTGCTTCATATTTTGCAATAAAATACCAGCATTTTGTCATCGCGCTTCTCTTTCTTTTCTATGCAGTCCGACAGTGACCACGATTTTACGGGAGGGCAAGCCTTAAATAATATTTTTGACTAACCGTCTCACATTGCCCATATCCCCTCGCTCTACGGCCAGGAGATACTTCTTCTCCTCCAGGGTCAGAGGTTTGGGCAGGGTCGGCAGTTCCATCGGTTTGCGGACACATTCTAGCTCGGGATCACCCTGTACAAGAAATCAATGAGTAAGTATATTATGTGCAATATTACATAGGACCTACTTCAGTGTACATAAGTTGTAATTAGCCAAAAAGGAATAAAAACTGAATTTAAGAATCTTATAATAACCCTTCTTTAAGGCGAGGTTATTCGGGCCTGTAGGCCTTTGAAACGCTATCTCCGCCTCCCCCAAATGCAGCGCGACGTGTTTATTTACGACGCGCCGCCGACGATTTCACAGAAAATCCATGCCACAGTGTAAAATATTTGCAGTTGTTCAACTTAATTCGTTTTTCTTAGGTCGATTTTTTTCCTTAGGTTTACTTTTTATGGTGTCTACGGTGGAGTAAACTAAGATTATTACATAAAATGTCGTAAATTTGTTTTCACATTATCAGAAAACGATACCAACACGATTCGATAGCGATAGGTACAATTATTACCGGCCTCATGATATTGGTGAATATCGATGACCATCGCGACGCGACAAACAAGCACACTAATAAGTATCGACGTCTCGAAGTCAGCAGTGTGAAAAAGTTTGCTCAAGTGAAAGAATGCCCGCTACTCTCACCCCGCACTGTCTTCGCTGGTAGATATCATGCCGATATCGGTGTCAGTGTGTGAATTATTCCATTACTTCATTACCCTCACAAACATTATATAGATACTTAATAATAATTCATTGGGAATTGTATGTGTTCTATACGGGACACGTCAATGATACAAGGCAACTCAATGCAGACTGTTTATTGATTCCTTAGTTAAAGTTACCCACATACATAACACTTTTCCCTCCCAAATTATGCACAAATATGTTATTCTAATAATACCTGCCACACAGGCTTTATGACTGTTGTGAAAAGATACATAAGTTACAAAAGTTAAAACCACACCATAAGTTAGTGCTATAATGTTTAAGGTGTAAGAGCCTGTTTCACCCTCCACGACTAAGTTCCCATTAACATACCCGGCTCACAATTTCATATAAAATCTGTTCCATTTCTTTAATTAGTAGTGGCTATTCGGACATCGTGAAATAGGCCCCAACAATAACAATTCAGAAACATAACAATGTTACACTGTGTTTACATTTTATTAAGAATTTCTCGACAACGTATAGCCGCTTTCCTGCGTACGCGACAAGTGTTATTAGCAGCAGATGGCGTGGACGGCGGGCTTGGCCGTGGTGACTGCGCCGCGGTTCCCGCTCCCTCTCCCACACTATCAAAGATTTCATCTTTGTCGTCCGTACCCTTAGAAACTGACTGCTCTGGCTCTGTAGCATGTTGTTTGCTGTCATTTTGATCGAATGATGTTACATCAATTGCCTTACTCAAAGAATGCCGCGATTTACGAGTTTGTAGTTGATCAATATGCCTCTTATGAGTCTGACCGGCACTCGTTGTCACCGTATAGGAAACTGGCCCCGTACGCTCGGTCACAACACCCTCAGTCCACTTACGATTTGATTTCGTGTAATCTCGTAACATGACTGGTTCTTGCTGGGCTAGCGTCCGCAGCGGACGTTTGTGGCTATCTTCGCGTCGTAGCTGGTCGCTGCGCACACGCTCCGCTGTGTCAGACCGCAGCAGATCAAGACGGCCGCGTAGTCGCCTGCCTAGAAGGGCTACCGCCGGTTCAATCCCGGTGGTACTTTGTTCAGTGTTCCTATACATAAATAGAAATCGACTTAATGCTGTATTGAAATCTTCTCGTTCTAATTGTGCCTTTTTGAGAATACGTTTAACGGACCGCACTGAATTTTCCGCGGCTCCGTTGCTAGAGGGGTGATACGGGGGTATTAATGTATGTTTAATACCATTGCGTTCCAAATATTGAGCAAACTCAAAGGATGAGAAAGGTGGCCCATTGTCGCTTACTATGCGTTTAGGCAATCCAAAACGAGCAAACAACCGTCTTAAACAGTCTATGACGATAGTGGCAGACGTTGTGCTAACTGGTTCCACTTCTATCCACTTTGAGTGTGCATCAATCAGTACTAAAAAATATTTATTATTAAACGGGCCGAGGAAATCGAGATGCAGACGTGACCACGGCTCTGCCGGCCATGGCCACGAGTGCAGTGGCGCGGCGGGGGGCGCGGGCCGCAGTTCCCTGCAAGCAGCACATTCGCGCGCCACGAGTTCGATGTCTGCATCAATGTTCTCCCACCATACGTAATTACGCGCGATTTGTTTCATTTTGACAATTCCTGGGTGCCCATCGTGAATCTCAGTCAGAACTAGCTCTCGTAACGATTTTGGTATCACAATACGATAACCCCATATTATACAGCCTTGATCAATATGCAAGTGGTCTCTTCTATTGTAATAAGTATTTTCTATTTTATCAGCCCATTTATCAGTGGGCCATCCGTACATTATAAAACCGTATATTTTACTTAACAGTGCGTCCTTCCGAGTCTCAGTTTTGATATCTTTAAAACCGATTGGAAAATGTTCCTGCGCGTAATTTAAATAGCTACATTCTTGGCCTTTACCTCTAACTTGACGCTTTGTCAAGTCTAGAGGAAGGCGTGAAAGAGCGTCCGCAAAATAGTTTTTAGACGATGTTACGAATTCAATATTGAAGTCGTAAGCAGCCAACTTAACAGCATAACGCTGTAAGCGGCTGGCAGCGGTCACTGGTATTCCTTTATTTTTACCAAAAATGTAACTTAAGGGTCGGTGATCACTGCGAAGTGTGAAATGTCTGCCATAAACATACTGATGGTGTTTAGTTACACCGAATACAATAGCCAGCGCCTCCTTATCTAACTGCGAGTAATTGACTTCGGCCGAGTTGAGCGTCCTTGAAGCACAACACACCGGGCGCTCGCAACCGTCAGCGTGACGCTGCGTCAATACCGCGCCCACGCCATATGCGCTGCTGTCAACTGATAGAATTAACGGGAGACTTGCATCATAATGTGCTAAAACAGGAGCGCGGCTTAACACCTTTTTTATCTTTATAAATGCCCTATTACACTCGTCAGTCCATTGCCATTCTACATTTTTCTTTAACAAACAATAAAGGGGCTTTAAAATATCGCTTATGTTGACACAAAACTTTGAATAAAAATTTACAAGTCCCATAAAACTCTTGAGCTGTGTAACATTTGTTGGCTCAGGTGCTGCTACAATGGCGTCAATTTTTTTACTATCCGTATGTAACCCAAACTTGTCAATTTTATAGCCCAAATAGGTAACGCTGTCTTTAAAGAAATTACACTTTGCAAAATTTATTCTCAAACCATTTTGATTGAGCCTTTGTAGCACCGCTTTTAAATTGGCTAAATGTGTAGTTCTATCTTTACCAGTAACACAAATGTCATCCGCGAAAACCGCTGTTGACGGCAATCCACTTAACGTTTCTTCCATAATTTTTTGGAAATTTTCGGGTATGCATTTAATACCGAATGGTACTCTTCTATATACAAAAGTGCCAACGTGAGTTGTGATTGCCGTCATCGGCTGGGAATCCTCATGTAAAATACACTGTTGGAATGCGTTTGATAAGTCTAATTTGCTATACTCCTCTCCCCCACCTAAAGCTGCGAACAAGTCCTCAATGCGGGGCAGCGGGTAGTGGTAATCTTTCAATAGTGGATTGATTGTTATTTTGTAATCACCGCACAACCTAATATTGCCGTTAGCTTTAACCACCGGCACTATAGGAGTGCCATAGTCTGATCGTTCCACCTTATAAATGACCCCTTCCCGCTGCAGCCGCTCGAGCTCCTGCTCCACTGGCTGGCGTAAAGCCAGTGGCAACGACCGTGCTTTTACATAAACTGGTGTATCATCCTTTAAATGTAGGTGAAATTTTGTTTTAAATGTGCCTAAACCTTCAGCGAAAACCTCTGGAAACATTTTTTGTAACGGTGCCGCCAAAGAGTTGTCGTCTGTTAAATTGTAACATTCCATAACAGCTAACTTTAAATTCTTGATCCAAGTACGGCCCATTAACGGTGGGCCACCATTATCAATGACATATAACTTAAGTTTTGCGTAATGTTTACCACATACAACGCTAACAACAATGTAACCGATGGTCTCGATGACGTCACCTGTATACGATTTTAAAGTTATCAGTTTATTTTCGATTGGAACGTTTGAAAAATAATTGTCATAATAACATTTTGAAATTACAGATATTTTGCTTCCAGTGTCTATCTCGAATCTACATTTAACATTTTCAACGATCAAATTTGCGTAATACGGTCCATCACCATCACTGTTAATTACCAAATTATAGAAATTACAAATGTCATCTTCCGAATCTGAGTCATTTAAAAAAAACTGACCTTTAGATCCTTTTGTGTTCCTATTTTTTACACACACTGCTTTTAAATGGCCCTTTTCACCACACACGTCACAACTATATTGCTTGAACCGACATTTGCCCTCGGAATGGCCCGATTTACCACATCGCGAACACGTGCGCTGCGCCTGCGCACGGCTCGAGCCTGCGCCGCCGCCACCGGTCCTGCCGCCACCGGCGCCGGTCCTGCCGCCACGCGAGGCGCCCGCGCTCGCGCTAATCCGATGCAAGCCGTCGTCATCCTGCTGCGCTGGCACAGGTAGGACATCGCAGGGCCGCGTGGCTGCCGCGCCAGCCGAAACACACGCCATTGCTGCGTGCCGCTCCGCTGCCTCCAGCGCCAGCGCCAACTCCACGGCTCGCTTGTAACCAATATCACGTTCTGCAAAGATCCTTGACCTCATGTCTTCATCGTTCAGCCCCGATACAAATTGGTCTCGTAGGCACACTTCCAAACAAGCGCCGAAGTTGCACGTTTTAGCTAAGTGTTTGAGAGCTTGTAGGTATTCGCGAATATTTTCACCTTGCTTCTGTATTCTTTGCCGAAATATGTGCCTCTCAGCTATCTCCGACCTGTCTGGTTCCAGGTGCTCCTTCACTAGCGCAACTACTTGTTGGAAAGATTTTGATTCAGGGGTTTCGGGAGCACACAAATCACACATCAATTCGTAACATTCCGCGCCTACCACCGTCACTAAAGTTGCTAACTTTAACGCCTCGTCAATATTAATCAGTGTTATAAATTGATTGACACGTCGCACATACGCATCCCAATTGTTATTTGCTAAATCAAAAGGTTCTATACGTCCGATTGGCATTTTTAACAAAATGTTCACACGCGTAGTTATCGTAGGTAAGTATCGGTAACACCGCTCGTCGCCAGTGTTCTATACGGGACACGTCAATGATACAAGGCAACTCAATGCAGACTGTTTATTGATTCCTTAGTTAAAGTTACCCACATACATAACAGTATGTTTGGGCCGTTTGGGGTTGAAACACTAGGGCCATGGGGTCCGAGGGCTCATCGAGTTTTTCGGGACATCGCCAAGCGGTTGGTCGACTCTACAGACCAGAGGGCTGGCCTACTTTTAACCCAAAGAAACTAACGTGGCAATGCTGCCAGCCTTTTGGGCACTTTTCCAATTGACAGCGATGTGGACGAATTTTTTGATGCTCGATTCCCGTTTTTATTTTTTATTATATACTTGTACATAATATTTATCTTGTATATTGTAATTAAGATTTGTCTATAAAATAAATAAGTTTGATAACCTTCAACAATGAACCCATATTCGTTGGAATACATATATTTATGAATTAAATCTAAATAAAACAAATGTAATTCTAAAACTTCGTGTATCCCGCTTTTTTGTACGAAACGTAAAAATCACTTTTTAAAAACATTCTAATGGCATCACTACTTATGAATAAAAAATCAGATTTGAATTTGGAGCAAAGAGGTTTTATTTAATCTTCGATCACATTCTACTAGATTGCTTTTACTTTTTTTTCTTTTAAACTCTTTTGTAGGATATATTATAATATAATACTTAAAAACGCGTATATTTTTCAAAAAAAAAATGAAACAAGTTTCAGGATTTCGCAGTTTTTCGAGCACCATGGGAGTAGCACAAGGTTTTCAGTGTTGCAAACTTGGGTATAGACTACTCTCGGGGACCTAACAACATATAAGAATCGTAGTTACATGCGCGTTTGCGATGTTTGATGATGTTGACTGGGCTATCTTTCCAAACAATTTATTTTACTTTTGACATAAGCACGCCTATGAAGTTCCTTATTTATTGACAGGCAACCATATAAGATAAAATGTCTATGATAAAATATGATAAAATCTTCATGGATGCAAAAGTAAAATAAATGATTGAAAAGATTATAGTGTACAATACTCACGGCTTCCAGGTCCTTCTTCTCGGACATCTTGTCGGTTTACCCCACGGTGCTCTGGAGCGGCGTCCGCCCCCTCAGGCAGACTGCTTATCTACAAACTGGGAAACACTCAGTTTTCACTATCACTTCAAAAAGTAATCCATTCCAATCTATCTGTATCTATCTATCTTCTATTCTATATCTTAAGCTGAAGAGTTTGTTTATTTGTATGTTTGAACGCGCTAATCTCTGGAACTGCCAGTCGCATTTGAAAAAATATTTTTGCATTTGATAGCCCAATTCTCGAGAAAGGTTAAAGGCTATATAACATCACGCTAGGACCCTTAGGAGCCGAGCAAAAATAAAATAAAGTCAGAATAGCGCGGGCAGGCGATGCGTTGCGACGGGGTGGGTCGGGGGGACAAGAAATTTCACGCGGACGAAGTCGCGGGCAGAAACAAGTCTCCTCAAAAAGGATTTCTTTTTTGGCTTTAGCCATTCCGCATGCGAACGGATTTGTTATTAGCCGATCTATTCTGTAAAAATCTCACCGTGAAAGACAGCTCTGCCGTCATAAGAAAGAAGGCCTTAACTGACAATTTTGTCAAAAATGAGTTATTAACATATTCGGAACCAACAAAGAAAATGCTACAAGTATCTTATAGTCTTACACACAAAGCTGTAAATCGTACAGATTTAGAGATATCATAAGGATTTTAGCCGTAACTACGTGCGACATAAAATCTGATTTTTGAATCTGAAAGCCTTAATTACACAATAACCGCCTTATGTGTTAGTATTTTCGTATTGCTAATCTGGAAGGCCGCAATTACCAATTAAGGATTTCTAACTAAACAAAACCTTTACTTTTCAATTTAGTACAATAAAAAGCCCTAACTTCACACTAAGGGATTTTCATATAAGTATTTTGAAGGGACACGACAAGAATTGCATCAGAAACTGAGACACTGTTACAGCTCACTTCAAGCTCACTTCAAATCATCATCATCATCCCAACCCAACCTTTCCACAACCCTTCCCCTCCTCCCTTCCTTCCCTTTCCCTTTCCCTTAGCCTTTTCCCAACTATGCTGGGGTCGGCTTCCAGTCTAACCGGATGCAGCTGAATACCAGTATTTTACATGGAGCGACTGCCTATCTGACCTCCACAACCCAGTTACTGGGTAATGGGATACCCCTTCAAGCTCACTTCAAATAACAGTGAATATATCGGACCTATCCCCTAGACACCACTACAAACCCTCTATAGACTAGGAAGATAATAGATACGGGTAGATCATCTATACTACGCGCTGGTCAGGCTCCAAACATCTTCAAGCCAGCAACAAGACTGACAATGTACAGAATCCAGCACTATCTTTTGTGCAGTCCCATCAACTCCACAGCTCCATCAACAATACCGTATCTGCCCGGCCACTCGGACGCACGAAGCCGCATAAGCACATACACATGAACTGAAGATAATCTGCTTGACATGCCGATTACGACCGTCACCTACTTTACGACCTGAATAACCTTACCACTGTCTAGTAATTCAATTGATGAGCATGTTCATGTCCTACTTTTGAAGCAAAGTGGTGATGGCGAAATATAATATAAGAAGCTTAGCGGGTATTAAAATGTAACAACAAAGTAGGTCGCTCTGTCAGGTTGAGCGTCTATCACGGTTTTATGCGCACGCGCGTCCCTAACGTTATTGCTTTGAAATCCTCCGACAAACTCCGCGTACGCGCAGCCCCTCGAGCAGCAACCGTGCAGTCATCCCACCCGCGTACGCTTTCAAAATAAGCTTTATGTAATTAGCATAAGACTCAAAATTGCAATAGGGTTAGGGACGCGCGTGAGCGTTCCTTAGATTCTACCATTCTACCTTTCTAAAAAAGTAGAAACAGTAGAAACGAGAGGAGCTCGGCTTCTAAGTCCTAATTAACTCGATGTAGGTAACACGATTACACGCCTAGAGCTACGCGCTTGTTAACTACGACACCCTAATTACTTATCTTACTCGTCGTTAATGACTACCGTACAAGAACTTACTCTGCAGTGAAATTACAGTCAGCAACAAAAGTCGATTAATACTTGCAGTTTTTTAATCTAATTATTAAGCATCATCTTCCTGCCCTTATCCCATATTACTTGGGGTCGGCGCAACACGTTTTCTTCTTCCATTCTCACCTGTCAACCGTCACGCTATCATTCACTCCCTTCTCTTTCATATCATTCCTCACACAATCCATCCATCTTTTCTTTGGCCTTCCTCTGCCTCTCCATCCATCAACATGTATATTCATCACTCTTTTAGTCACATGCGTTTCGTCTCTCCTAATTACATGCCCATACCAAGACAAACGATTTCCTTTCAACTTTTCTGTCACTGGCGCCACTTTCAAACTTCCTCTTATATACTCATTTCTCACTTTATCCATTCTCGTCACTCCACACATCCATCTCAACATTCTCATCTCCGCTGCATGCAATTTTTTTTCATCCGTCTTCTTCACTGCCCAACATTCCGATCCATAAAGTACGACAGGCCTTATCACAGACTTGTAAATTTTCCCCTTCAACTTGAGGGGCATCCGTGGGTCGCAAGTTGTTCCTGTAACCTGTCGCCATTTCATCCATCCTGAGTTGATCCGGTGTGTTATGTCTCGGTCTACTTCGCCATCCCCTTGGACAAGCGACCCGAGGTACCGAAAGTCGGAGCAGATCGGTAAGGGCGTTCCGGCAAGAAATATGGGCACAGTAATCTAATTATTAAGCGAAATATTTAATTCAAATCGGAACAGAAGTACTTAACATTTCAAGAACATTAACTTGCAGTTTATCGAATCATTTTGTGTTAAATTAGGATGTAAAAAATAGCAGTGTTAACCGACTTCTGGTGCTGACCGTAAGTACCTATTGAAAAGATTTTTCCAAATTGAAATTTTATTACAAAACAAGATCGCACTTACCCGAGCCTAAACCTTCGAGCCAGTTTTTGTATTTCGAACTTAATCGGTTTCATTTTGACAGTTCAACAACATTCATTGCATCATTTACGTTGTTGAGCAGACAAATTTTTCGAACATATGAAGCAATGGATTAGCAATATCCTTCAAAATCATTCAGATTATGATTTAAAGTGTGTAACGCAAAAGTGACAACTTATGTAGTAACGGACTAATGCCCGGTTTCTGAGGTTTTCAAAAGATAGTGATTAGGTATTGGTTCGATATCGTGTTTCTGCACACGTCGTAAATGAAGAATTTAGCTTAAAAATCCAATCCATCCATCCATATGTTCGATTTTTGAGGTCGTCAGTAGTATTACTACTGACGAATCGAAAGAAATAAATAATGTTGTCAAATCAATTAAATAGCTATTGAGACTTTAAACTCCGTTTAAGAATTTTTCTGAAACTGGCCATAAGTTGTCCGCTTTATAAAAACAACTGAATTTCGATTAGATACTGCTAAGTTCTTATTTCTAATTTTCGCTTGCACGTTTAATCGAGTTAAATGAATAAATGTAGAGTTTGTAAACTCGGAGTTATGTAGGAAATCAACATTTTAACTCTTATTACGCGTTGCGCCACTAAAAAGTAACAGCGGTTCGTTAATCTGCCATGAGTGTTTTTTGAATTGGGAACATTACTGTTCAATAGAGGAAGCACAATTTGTAATACCCACCCGTCTTTTACTCTACATTACGATAAGTAATACTGTTTTGTGTTTGAAGTTTATAACATGACATTTCATTTTAATCGTATTGTACTAAATCTCCTTGGAAACCACATAGGTGCAATACGTATGGAGATCATGGAGATTTTAGTTTATTGAGTAACGAAAACGTCAGATGGAAAAATATGTTTAAGGTTTTTATAATTTGTATTTATTTTTAGACGAGTGCAATGAATGTATTGCCTGCTGATATAGGTAGTACCGAATTTTCACTTACGTCGAACAATATAAAATAAGTTATTAGGTACCGGTACCTCCTAACATCAGTTTATTTTGACACTTTTTTGACATTACTTACACACTTACATCTAACACCATGCGTGTCAGTCGAACTGCGTTTTAGTGGCACAGGTGTGCTAAGGGCCTAAATATTTAGAAGTTTAACTCTAGGTTTACCTATAACTCTTGGTGGCGCAAGATGAATGATTTGATTAACCCTGAATTAGTTGTTAACTCCGAGTTATTTAGGATAATCCTCGAACGCGCAAGTGGCCCTCAGCGCGATAGTTTAAACCAGTAGAACCTAGGTATTTTCATGGTTTAAAATGAAGTATATAAAGAAAAACCTTGTTTTGTAATAAGGCCGAAGGCGTTTTGGTTGGCACAAACAACTACCTCATTTCAGCTTATTTCCTTTGTAATTATTAGTTGTCATCTGCACAAAGCATATTATCTAAGTAGGTACTTATTAAAAATATTTCGTGATATAAAGCTTCCGTTTAATTTATTTACTTTTTCTTCCATTTAGAGGGTTCCGTATCTCAAAAGGAAAAAACGGAACCCTTATAGGATCACTTCGTTGTCCGTCTGTCCGTCAGTCTGTAAAGACCGTTTTTCTCAAGAACGCGTGAGGTAAATTCAGTATGCAAAGGGT
Organism: Cosmia pyralina; assembly: GCA_946251885.1. Lineage (NCBI taxonomy): Eukaryota > Metazoa > Arthropoda > Insecta > Lepidoptera > Noctuidae > Cosmia > Cosmia pyralina. The sequence continues at coordinate 12,247,455 of OX276342.1, read as the reverse complement.
CTTATTTATTAACCGACGAAAAACGACGGAGGAGGTTCTCAAGTCCACGTATAACTTTTTACAGCGTTGTTTGATTTGAAAGATTCCAGTTTTATTTGGGAGGGTATACCTCGAAGTTGGTGCCGCGTAAAATTGATTAACTTTGCTTCTGTAGTTTTTGAGTTAGCTTCAATAATACGTATATTTTTCCTACATTTTATGTCGTTACTATTCTCATTTCTTTTGCAGGTAGTGGTATTCGAATTTGTGTGGGGTACTCGTACAACTAAAAAGTCAAAAATAAAAACTTTTTTACAAAAAAAAAAACAATCGACTTCCAAAAAAAACACTACAAAGTGAAAAATAACTTTAATTTCAGAAGTCGGTGGCAAAAAATGAAAATATAAAACCAAAGACACCATTAGCAGTTTTAAAACAGACATATTTCTTACATGTTTTCTTAATATTCTCTACATCGAGGCCTTCACAAAACATATCGTACTTATTCATCACTACAATAACAAAAAGCGCCTGCTACAAAGTAAAGAGCCTGCCCGGGTTCGAACCCACGACTTTACAACTCGTAAGTCGCCCGCACCCGGCCGCTACCAATGGGCCACCACTGCTTTACGCATTTATAAATACCTATGTACTACTAGCCGTTGCCCGTGGCTTCGCCCGCGTGGATGTCAGAAATTATCCCACGGGAAACTACTACCGGGGTAAAAATTATCCCATGTGTTCAAAATAAAAAAAAAAAATCACATAAACCTACATGGGCACTTATTAAACGTCAGAAGCTAGGTACACGGTCCCAAATTGGTCATTAATCCAGGTTATAAACTATTTGTGCCAAATTTCATCCAAATCCGTTCAGCCGTTTTTGCGTGATTGACTAACAAACATCATAGATTAACTATAGGTAGTATGGATTCACCAAACACTTCTATTATCTAGGTAATCAGGAACCTAACCAAAAAAAAAACAATGTTTTGACAGCTGTCATAATAACAGCACTAAAAAAATGTTAATTAACAAAATGTGAATAAATAAAAAACGACTCTTTTTGATCCAAAACGAGACAGCTGGCCACGGAGCCAAGCGCTGAAATTTTTATAAACCTACATTTTCCAACACGAGTTTTTGTAGCGGGAAATATGAAAATGAGTTTTTAATAGATAGGTAGTCGTACCTTTAGAATATTTTATTTTGTGACCAGTATTTTTTGATGTCCGTATAGACAACCGGTAAAATGTAAAATACTGGTAGACAGATACCTATTCATTTTCAATCATAATCCAAAGGGTTTGAAGGAAATTCCTAATCCATTGGTTCATTTAGAATTAAAAAAAAAAATAAGCCTGTAGGTTTTTTTTTTTTTATGCTTATAATATAAAATGTAGGTACTCTGATACTTTAAGAAAATAAATATCGGCAAATAGTAGTTAATCTTTTACAGCTCATCTTCCGACAAAGGCTTCCTCCAAAGATTTCCATTCTATCCTGTCCTTTGCTGGACGAGTGTGGTTTATACGTTTGAAAAATTCGTCTGCTCACCAACGTAACCGCCACCACCTAAATAAAGCAATGAACGCAGCTGAACTGTTAAAATGAGAAGCATTGCCATCGATTGCCATTGTACAGACGCCAGCAGGTCAACCCACCCAAAACTGTCAAATTTTCCCAATCAACCTTGAACCTAATGATTTAGCGATAAAGATGAAAATCTATTAAAGAAATTTGACAGATTGTAGTAGCTTGATGTGCTGGCGTCTGTACATGTCTGACGTAATTATCCCGCTGTTTGACATGGGAAACTATTAGAGAACTACCAAACTGATTATGATATGATAAAAGGGAGAGCGAAAGGTTTGTTTGTATGTTGAGGTCGAAACCAAGATTCTAAAACCGCCAAATTTGAAATTATTGTAAGCCGTGGGTCGTAAGTTCACCTCGCAGCAGGCCAGGCGCACTCCGCATTTTAGGTATGAAGCTACATTTACGCGGCGGAAGAATCGCCAAACGGGCTTGTTCGCAGAACAGATGGATGATGGGGCCGAAAGGTTCTGGAGTGGCGACCGTGTACCGGAAAACGTAGCGTGGGAAAGCCACAAGGTGGACCTGTAAAGACCGCAGGAATCTTCTTGATGCAGGAAGCACAGAACCGGTCGAAATGGCGGTGCTTGGGGTAGGCATAGACCTGGACATCAGTGAACATATTTCAGCTGAAATGATGATGATGAGGTGCGTTAACAAACACAGAGCTCACATGCATCAAATAACTAACTTAGAACGGAACCCCGGAACAATATAGGTACCACCAGAAAATCTCTTCTACCGACTATATCTTTATGGATACTCTCCGTCTGGGGAGAACGGAGGGTTATATCAGACTTCTTTTGCATAAATCCCCAAAAACTGAGAGTCGCGGACCCGGAAGATAGTCAACTACATTCGTGCGCAAATAACAACCTAAGTAACAACCAAAACTTGTTGCGTGAAATAATCGAACCCACTAAACGTTATCCAAAGACCTCAACTGCGCCAATCAGCTACTCTTAGCCGTCTACCTAGCCTAGGCGGCCTAGGTCCGCGCTAATACATTTCACCTTCACCTACATAGAATGAGATCTAGACAAAGCCTTTGAAATGCGTGTAAGTACACACAATCCTTCTATCACACGCATTTGCAATAAAAACTGTAGGTAGGTTGTTAAAATAGTGAAATGTTTGGCGTTAACCTAAGCATTTGACTGCATAGGTGTCCAACTCAGCGATGCGCTAAAAAGACGCATTAAGACAAGTAAAAAATTCATAGTTTTTATCTGTTAGTGTCATACCTAATCATCAGAATAGGTGTTGTAGGTTTTGAGAAAATAGCGGACAAAAATACAAAACTGGTGGAATGCAGCATGCAGCACTACCTCTTTTATTGAAGTTGGTAAAAAGTTATTTTTATTAGCGTCCGTTTGTTTCACTTGCTTGTATGAATGTTCATAAAAATGAGTGAAAACACCAATGAAAAAAAATCAACGAATTTCACTCACGATTTCAGACACAGAGCACGCTGCGTCTCCATGCTCTGAAGTTTTCAGTTACTTTATTCAGCCTACCGTCCTCGAAGCTTGACTTTCTTAAAGTCATTCCACAAACAAACAAAAAAAAAACAAAGCAAAGTCTACTTACGAGATCAAACGAACGCCGTGGCTGACGGGACGCCACTCCTGCGCGGCGGCCATCCCCCCGCACTCTTATACCACCCCACATGATCCAATTAGGAATGTCAGCTGCCAAATGAACCGGTTCGATTCTGATCTGAACCACCACACGTGGTTGTTTGTATACAAAGTAGATTTGAAGGGCGTCTGGAGTTTGTCTTGTGTAGATGGCTGTACTCATACATTGGATTTGTGGACTGCGCAAAGTCTACTATGTATTTGGGCGCTCAGATCTCGCTTACAGCACCAACTTTATTATTTTCAAAATAGACATTTGAAATGTTTAAGGAGGAAGTGGCAAGCAGGCATTTTGTGTAAATTATTTCATCACCAATGCTCTCAAAACGGTGAAGGAAAACATCGTGAGGAAACCGGCATGTCCTATAATCAAAAATTCAAAGACATGTAACATCCACCAACCCGCACTGGGCCCGCGTGGTGGATTACGACGGCCTACTCCCTCTCACAGAAAGAGGAGGCCTGTGTCCCAGCAATGGGAACATTATAGACTGATTATGCGGGGGAAGTCGGGGCTGCGTGCTTTATGTAGCCTCTTAGAATTGTTATGGAAATAAGTATAAACCGTGGTTTTTAAACTCCTGCGCTGTACCTATCTGATTAATTGCGTTGGGAGCCCAAGGCAGTTGATCGTTTCTACAGGAATTCTCGAGCTTCATTGCCTGGACCCTTTTCTGGTGGTCCTCATTGTTTCTTCTGACTTTCAAGAGTTACAGTGGTTGGAAACAAGTGTCTGGCTTGTCCAGCCTCCTGTACCCACAAATAAAAATAGGTAAAATAATTTATTTATTTGCTTAAAAGTGTCTACGTCCAGCGCACACTGAGCACTTGAGCAAATGAGTCCCGGTACCGACTTGCTGCCCGGCATTTTTTTTTTTACCATGTAGAGATAAAACAAAGTTGGCATTTCGCGCTGCCTTTAACAGTTATCCAAACTACTGCGAAAACTTTATTTCCTAAAAGGGACGCCTATAAGAGTCTGTAGGATGTATAGGTAATCCCCAACATCTCGCCTACCTTCTGGCTACTTCCCGTTGACCTAGAATCATGAAAGACAAGAAGCAAGGTCTCACAGCTAAAGGAAAAAGTCCAAAGGTACATTTGCAGTTAGAGAATTGACCGTGAGTATATAAAGATAAAGGAGAACATGCTTTCAACTACAGTGTTAGGTTTTTGTTTTGTGATAAATTCATCCCAACTACGGAATCCTTCATTGTGCGTGGTTCGACACGCATTTGGCCGGTTTTTAATCCCAAAACTCTCCCAGATTAAAAAATATTTAAAACGTCCACAAACGACTGGTCATTAACATAATAAAATAATGAAAATGTTTTTATTTCGTGTTTTTATGACTGATGGCTATTAGAGAGTAGACGCGTTGCCAGATGTTTGACATTTTCATATCCTGAAATTCAGTGATCCGTAAAATGTCAGGCGATGCGATTTGTCTGTAGATTTATTTTACATATGTAACAAACACAATATACTATATCTATACAAATAAATAAAATTGAAGTGTCTGTTTGTAATTTCAAAATAACAGCTATTTACTATTTTCATATGAAATTATATACGGTACTTGCTCATATAACAAAAAAACAATTTTTTAAATTTTTGTCTGTTTGTTCCGGCTAATCTCAGAAACGGCTGGACCTATTTTGACGGGAGTTTCACTAAAAGATAGCTGTTGCTATAAGGAGTAACTAGGCTACTTTTATTTTAGAAAAATGTTTAGGGTTCCGTGCAAAAAAAACGCATGAAATTGTGAATAAAATCCGATTCAAATAGGGAAGTATTGACATCCAAGCGGGCGAAGCCGCGGGCAACAGCTAGTATTAAATATAAATTGTATTTTCAAGACTCGGTTATCCCACGTCCGAGCACGGGTGTAAAAAATATCGCGGCGGTATTTTCTGGTGCGCTAGATTAACTGTTGGTACTGTTGGTTGTTGTTGTTGATTATCTGTTGGTATTGAGCCTAACATTGCGAATACAGAGCACAAACAGAGCACAACCCAGCGCGTCATAGAAAGACGCTGTTGGATTTTCACCACTTACTCGCCGCCTGAGCAGTGCGTTAAAAATCTAGTACCTACGCGAAAAAAAATCGCCGCGGAAAAATTTTGCCAGTGCGAACCCAGAACCACAGATTACTAGAACACTAATTGCGTAACACACTATCAATCGGAATCTGAATCATTTTGAAGCAAATTGCTTATCCATTACTTCATGTTCGAAAAATTTGTCTGCTCGACAACGTACCTAAATAACGCAATGAATGTTGTTGAACTGTCAAAATAAAACCTATTCCGATTGATAGTATGTTCCGCAATTAGGGCCTACTCGCTAGAGATCCAAGACCAAACATTTTCTATAAAGTTATGGTTACATTCTTTACATCATCTTCAAATTATGTAACACTGAGCACAAACTATTACTAGGAAACGACTTTCTTTTTTGGTGTGTGGCAGTGCGCAATGTAACGCACGCAAAACATTTTCTGCTTATGGGTGCGTGCAACCGTACAGGGGGCTCTTATGAGCTCTTATAGCAGGGCAGAAGAAGTTGAACGGTTCCAGTGTGAGAGAGAGAGAGAGAAAGACGGAGCTTATACGACCGCACCATCCTTTTTTCTCAAAAAGAAAGAAGAAAGAAAGAAGAAGAAGAAAGAAAAATCGTTTATTTTGCACAAATAAAACGCACATTAAAAACTAAAAATAACAAAGTACAACGGATCCATGATGTTTTTTCACGTCATAGTACGGCCCCAGGAGTGTTGTTCTGTAAAAATCTCACAGTGAAATCCTAGGTGAAGTGAGCTTGAAGTGAACTGTCATCCCATCAGGATGATAATGGAGCTAGAGCAGTGACAGTTCACTTCACAGAGTAGCACAACACAGGGTCTAGACAAATGGCATTCGCTTCGGAGCGATTATATTTCTATATCCGCTACCTATATCTTCAGTGACATTGACATGATCACGTGCCATTTCGACCATACATTTGACCGGCTGTTAGCCTCGCCACGAGCATAAATCTGCGACTCTCGCAGTTACGAAATTAATTTTGGTATTTGGAATTATAAAAATAAATCCCTATTACCCTTACACCCGGTTTCTGATTTGAGAAAAGTAGCAAATCTCAACTGATTATTCTCAAATACATAAGTATGCGCTTAAGTTTTTTGCGTTTCACAAGTTAAAATCGAATTTCGTCAAACCATAATCAACTGATCATTTACTTAAGTATTCCTGATCAAAGCTAACACGTTCCAATTTACATTCAAAAACCGGTACTTTTCAAAAACTCATAATATTACATCATTTTATTCTTATAAATTTAAAACAGACTTATAAAGTAAGTGAATTTTATATAACGGCATAATATCAACAAATTTATGTTATTAGAGTTGCTAATGCATATTTTAGCAATTTAATATAATTATGTATATTTTAGCAATTCGACGTGTTTCTATGAACCGAATCGTGAATGTCAAACTGAAAGTAAATAAACACAAGATTTATTGGAATTCTGTTTTATACCAATTAAAATGGATAGAGATAAGAAAAAGAGATCGCCTAGCTATACTCTAGAGGAGAAAGAAAATCTTCTTTCAATAATAACAAAGTAAGTACATAATAACGAGATAATAACGTATAATGTTTCATCGTCATCATCATCATGATTTCAGCCGAAAGACGTCCACTGCTGGACACAGGCCTTCCCCAAGCACCGCCACTTCGATTGGTTCTATGCTTCCCGCATCCAGCGGATTCCTGCGGCCTTTACAAGGTCATTGGTCCACCTTATGGGAGGTCTTCCTACGTTACGTGTTCCGGTACGCGGTCGCCACTCCAGAACCTTCCGGCCCCTACCTAATGTTTACCAACATATCATTTTACGTTTATTTATTATTGCTTCAGATACCAAAGTGTAATAGAATGCAAAAGGACAGGGGCATACCATATCCACAAGAAACAGGAAGCCTGGAAGTGCATTACTAAAGCCATAGCCTCTGTCTCTTGATAACGTCAGGGAGACGTTATCTCTCCGAAACTGTTCACCGCTGCACTGGAGGATCTCTTCAAGGTTCTGGACTGGAAAGGGCTAGGCATCAACATCAATGGCGCGTACGTCACTGACCTTCGGTTTGCCAACGATGTAGTAATCCATGGCTGAGACTATGGAGGAGCTCAGTACAATGCTCGATGACCTCAGCAGAGCTTCCGAAAGAGTGGGTCTTAAAATGAACATGGATAAGACAAAAGTCATGGCAAATGCCCATGTAGCTCCCACTCTCATGAAGATCTTAGACACTACACTCGTTCGTTCGAAGAGCGTTTGGGAAGCTTTCCTATAGAATCAAAAACCAGTCAAGTGCGAGTCGGACTCGCGCACGGAGAGTTCCGTACCATTTTCTACAAAAACGGCAAAAAAAACACGTTTGTTGTATGGGAGCCCCCTTAAATATTTATTTTATTCTGTTTTTAGTATTTGTTGTTATAGCGGCAACAGAAATACATCATCTGTAAAAAATTCAACTGTCTAACTATCACGGTTCATGAGATACAGCCTGGTGACAGACGGACGGAGAGCGGAGTCTTAGTAATAGGGTCCCGTTTTACCCTATGGGTACGGAACCCTAATAATAATTTTAATTTTGAATAATCATAAATCTTTAGTTACATCAACATACTATTTCCTTTATTTCATTAAATATGTACATATAAATTACATTTTTATATAATATAATGTAAAAATATAAAAAATAATAAAAATGCCCGCCGTGTCCAGAAGTACCGCTTTCTGAATCAGGCCCTTAAATCCAGCTGCCCAACGAGAGCCTCCTTAGTCGAAGCTCTTGGTAATAAGCCATTGGTTGATACGACTATCGGCACAATGATCGCTGAGTACACCACTATATCAGGCTTATTGGCAACAATAGTCCTGTCAGTGATGATGGATCAATCCCAGTACAATGTGATATTTCCATTATCGAGAACTGGGTCGGACACATACCTATAGTACTGTACTTCCAATTCTACCAGGCTGTATTTTAGAGCAAAAATGTATTTTTTTAATTTTTATGTAACCGATTAAACTAGGAGTAATTAAAAATATTACAATACCTACATTTTTTTATTATAATAGTATTGTAATATTAAAACTTTTATTGGGTGAAATAATTTTGTACTATGGATGTTCTGGCAGCAAAATTTTGGGTATTTGACACTTGAGGTAATGGTTCATCACTTTCTTCTTGTACATGTTCATCATATTCCATGATGTAGTTATCAAGATGAAGAGTCATATTATGAAGAACAACACACGCCAAAATCACCTTCAATACTTTTGGAAGTTTTAACTGCATTCCTGCATGTAGGCATGGAAATCTTCTTTTAAGAACACCAAAACATCTTTCAATTATGTTTCGTGATGCTATCTGGGTTCTGTTATAGGCTTCTTGGGATAGAGAGGCAGGATTCAAAAAGGGTTTCATGAGATACCTAAGGCATGGGTAACCACTATCTCCGAGAATAAGGTGTGACCCAAATTTGCTAGCTTCAAAATGCGTTGCAAGTGGTGAGTCGTTCCAAATAGTAGTGTCGTGTACGGAGCCTGGCCAACGTGCAATGACACTAGTTATTTGTAAATTAGCATCACAGATGGCTTGAACGTTTATAGAAAAAAAAAAACCTTTTCTGTTCCTATACAGCTCAGCTCTGCTCCCTTCTGGTGAATTTATTTTTACATGAGTGCAGTCTACAGCACCTATGACTAGGAAATCCAGCTATGTCAAAAAATCGTGCCGCCACTGATGGTCTCTCCTGCGCAGTGGGCATTCGAACATATTGCCGTCTCAACAATGCTATGGCACTAGTCACCTTCTCTACCACGCGGCACACCGTCGCCTTGCTCACATTCACGGTGTCCCCCACAACAGCTTGAAAGCTACCAGTCGCATAAAACCTACGAGCTATTAGTAGCTGAATATGGGAGAAATACAGTCCTGCCGTTGAATACGACAGGTTAGTTTAGGCTTTATTTTGTTAAAAATAAACCGAACCGACTCCTTCGAAAAGCGGAACCGACTCTTAAATTGTTCATCGCTTAGCGTGATGAACAAGCTAGGCCGATGTCCTGCTATTCTTCTGCGCGGTTGTCTGCGTTGAGGCATCTCCAAAGACGACAGGGAAGTATCGTCTTCACTCATTATAATCAAAATGACTAGTTATTATATAGCTGATTACAGTTTGAATAGCCGAAATTGGTGTGTCAACTTTCAACTGCTCAACCTGACGTTGATTAGGCTTTAAGTATTGTCAAACACATTTTTCTTAGTTCAGAAACGCAACTGACGGCTTTAAGCATGAGTTAAGCATGCTTTCTGTCAAATTTGAGTAAATGATGTTATATTACTCAAATTTTGATTAGAGTTTAAAAAAACTTAATTCAGAAACGAAAAAATGTTTAAGTTATACTTAAGTACAGATTAGGACGTTCTCAACTTCAAATTCTCAATTCAGAAACTGGGTGTTAGTCACGCCATAAATTGAGAACGGTTTGACCGATTTGAAAAATATTTTTGTTTTATTGGGTAGTTTATAAGAAAAAGCTAGTTTTCTATACAAAATAGCTTCAAAGTTTCACATCTGCCAGGCATCCCGCGACGCAAGGGCTCAATTTATTTTTTGGATTTTCTACCATTTATATAAAATGGTAGAAAAGCCAAAAACTTTTTTACCATTTTATATTAAATGGTAGAATAGCAAAAAAATATTTTTTCTACTAGCCTCATCGCTAATCGAATGTTACTTTGTCTAGGCCCTCAGGAGTTGTGGGGGTACCTACCTATTTAATATAGTAAAGTTCGAAGTTGTGTCGCTGACCGTACCTGCGTACCTTAGGTAGGTAGGTACCTACTATAATTTCAAGATTCAATTTTATTCAGCAAACATAATCATAACTAAGAATTTACTGTGATCCTTCACAGTGCTGGTTTTTTACTGAAACTTTATGATATCTTGTAAAAGCATACTAAGTAAGTATTAAAAGTTCACGAGTTTATTAGCCATAATAATATTGCCTGTATAAAATACGTAGGTACCTACCTACATTAAGTAGGGGTCTATGGAAAATAGCGTCAATATTTCTGTAGAAGTCAGCAGTAATTTTTTTGGCAACATTCATGAATGGTCCTCATAAGCATAACATGCCTACTTACCTAAGCATAAAGTTTTGATGATGTAATAAAAAGTATCTCCTACAGACTGAGTTTACTTACCTTTTTTTTCACATTGCTCTCAGAAGTTTCATGTCACTCTAGTCTTCGTAAAAAAACTGATTCAGAAGAGTAGGTCCTGAGTCCTTTAGATGTTGGCTCGCAGACATCAGTCACTTTTAAGGCAAGATGGGGTTGGAATGGACATAATTTTTATTAAGCTACCATTCAAATTAAGAAAAACAATTAATGAGTTCTATAATTCTCAATTTTTTTTTTTTTAGAATAGCCTCCCTAGAGGGGGATGCGCTGAGGTAGCCCGGATATTCAAATTTTCATGTATATATATATATATATATATATATTTATATATATTCTTGCGTTTTTTGCAATTTGCAGGTCAGTGTCACGTTGTATCCTGATTAAAATATGATACCTACGCGACAATAAAAAATATGTATTTACATAATTTTAACCACAAAAACCATCAATACGCCTTTATAAGTTAGATTTCCTTCGGATTGGTCTGATTTCAGAAATTAGACGAATCTGCAGGAAATCTCCGACACGCACTTGGGCGACTTTTTTATATATATTGATAAACTACCTATTTGTTAACATCATCTGCCTAGCCTTTTCCTAACGATGTTGCAGTTGGCTTCCAGTCTAACCGGATGCAGCTGAATACCAGTATTTTACATGGACGACTGCCTATCTGACCTCCACAACCCAGTTACTGGGTAATACCACAGTCTATACGTCATATTTATATTGTGGTAATACGATAACCCTTCTTGGCAAGACTGATTGTCAGACTTTCGGGCTTCTGACGTCCCGTAACGACTGTCAATACGAACTATGCATCCAATGACATGACGTCACGCAATCCTGCATCGCGCAATCAGAGTTTACCGCGCAACTAGCATATATACAACGTCCCGACATCAACCGTCGGGCAGGTGCCCACCAGACACGACACCCGTCTGGTCGGAGGATCCTCCCTTTTCAATGGAGGACGAGTGAACTTTACACCCTGATCCTCATGCCTCTAAAGAAGTATAGATAGATAAAAATAAAAGAACAGCGTAAAAATGTAAAACTTTATTACATCTCACAATTCAACATAAGGTACTGTACACACCGGACTACTAACATCTCGACTAGTGCAATTCCAGATATGTCACGATATTACTTACCTACACAATACAGCTAAACAATTCATTTTATTATTCTATTGTACAAAAATACAATCAGGGAAATAGTTCGTAGCTATTGGCTAGTCACAGCGACTACTACTTAAAGCGAATTTTACCAATGAAATTTGAACGCGATTAGCACATAAACCACATTTTAGAGCTGTTAGTGTCATTATTTTCTTTTGAATATTGACACTAACAGCTCTTGAACTCGGTTTAGATATCCTGATCGCGTGTGCGAATTTCACCAATGAAATTTCATCTAAACCGCGTTCAAGAGCTGTCAGTGTCAAAATTGTTGTGGAATATTGACACTGACAGGACTTGAACGCGGTTTAGAAGTGTTGATCGCGTTCTGTTTCATGTTACATCCAGAGTAAAAACTCTATGGCCTCGAGTTACACGCTCAAGCGACACGCGTTTTGTGACGAAAGAAGTTGTTTAGAGCATGCCACAAGTCACCGCGATGCGCCTTGCGGAGCGACGGACGGAAACAGATGACGCGCGCGTCGCATCACTCGAACCCTTGAACGGGGCCTTAACGATTGCAGGTGAAAAAGTTACTATCCTGCATTTTACAGAATCGGTTAGCTTTTTTAATACGATGTTACAATGTTAAAACAAAAAAAAAAAACAATGTGCCTACCAGTATTGCTTCATCATACTGTGACTAACAAAAATCAAGAATATATAATATATCGCAGCCAACTGGTTTATTACCCGTTTAGTTAACCGCCTAGCCTTTGGAAGTAGTGCTCGCCGACCGCTGCCGCGGCACCGCTCTCTTGGCTCGCACGCGGTTGGTCACAGTTCTAACCTAACCTAACCCATTTGGTCGGGGTGCCCTGGCTTAGCTACTGCTACCAATTCGGCTTGCACGCAGTTGGTCACAGTTCTAACCTAACCTATAATTGAATATCTTTCAGGCCGCCGCCGTTTAGTTAAATGGCTAGGCGATTAACTAAACGTCTAATAAAACCAGTTGGCTGCAACATATACAACCTATGCTACAATTGAATGCACAACCGCTTAAGGGGTCATTGTACTCATCATTATGAACAACTTTGACTATGGGACCAAACCTGAAATCGCGAAAAAAAAATCTGCTGCTCCCGTCATTTTGACGAGTTATGATGTAGGTAGATGTACGGAACAGCATATTTTTTCGCTATCTCAGGTTTGGTCCCATAGTAAAAGTTGTTCATACTGATGAACAACAATGAACTCTTAAGCGGTCGTCCATCCAATTCTGAGAAATGTTGTATATCGACAAGAAATCATTTAATTGTCTACAATCTTTGTTCAATCATATTAAATCAATTTGTATCCACAAAAAATATTACACAATGGGTCCTTAATTGTAGCTACACATTGATATTATGGAACACAAATTTACTGTTAGACAATCAGTTGGATTCATATTGGTGTACTATCGGCCAAACTTCCGCATGCTCATCTTTAAGGCGATAAATTGTTAAAACACAAATTTGTCTCTAATTGGGCAAAACCAGGAAGTGGTGTAGTCTGTCACTAGCCTGCTGCGCTTCCGAAGAAATATTGTCTAAACTGAGCATGCTTAAGTTTTGCCGAAGTACAGACGCCAGCAGGTCAAGCAACCCGAAACTGTCAAATTTTCCCAATCAACCTTGAACCTAATGCTTTAGCAATAAAGATGAAAATCTATTAAAGAACTCTGACAGATTGTAGTAGCTTGAGGTGCTGGCGTCTGTTCCTACTAATTTCAAACAAATTCAAATATGTCCTTATGTGAATAGAAACAATAGACACAATAAATCAATTAATTTAATGAATACAATTTACTTTGTTCAAATAACACCAAAAAAAGAAGAATAATTTCCCTGATTATAAAAAAGCTACGGGTACTTATTAAAATTCTACTATATTATTGCTGATATAATTTATCTAAATAACGATATTTACAATATCAACAACCGAGTTAAAATATAAGCTTAAAATACAGCTAATTCAAAACTGAATACTCAGCCAAACATTTAATTGCAAATTAGGCACTTAACCATCAGCGATCAAGCAATTTTCGACCATACAAACCATTTTATTGTTTAGTCAGCAACGAAAGTCTGTTAAAAATAATATTGGCAGTCTTCGGACTGCCGACAGAAATGAAAACTTAAAACTAAGAAATGATTTCACTGCTGGCCAAGCGCAACACGTCATAGCTATCATAGCTACAGATATACTGTTATAGTGCACGCGCAAGTGCTAGTCACCGCCTGAGGTATGCGAGTGGTGAGACGGGAGAAGGCGCGATTGACAAGATTGGCATACTAAGTTTGCCTACCTCCTCTACCTACCTTTGTCTACCTCCCCGTCTCACATACCTCAGGCGGTGACTAGCACTTGCGTGCACACTATAACATTAGGATGTCGATAACGCGAACTCATAAGATTTTCCCCCACCAAAAATCGCTCAACGCGCCTAAAGAAATTTTCATTTCAAAAATAACACCCTTAAACATTATTATGCTTCAAAGCAACTATCAAATCACTTTGTGCCTCTTTAAATGATACGTAAAAAAAATTGCATTGCTCTTTCCAACCATTTATTTTACTTTCGACATAAGCACGCCTATAAAAGCCCTTATTTATAGACAGGCAAACAGACGAAAAAATTCAATACTTACTTCACGGACGCTAAAAAGTTCCTTATTTATTGACAGGCAACCATAGACGAAGAAATACTTCATGGACGCTAAAGTAAAATAAACGCTTGGAAAGATTATAACTTACTTTTGTTGCTGACCGTACCTACCTACAGAAAACATGATAATTAATTAATAAACACTATTGCACCCTAATTATTTATACCTAACATCAGTGAATTAATTTATGTTTAAAAGTCAAAAGTTTAAACACATGGGTGTTTCAACATTGTTAAATTAAAAGTAAAACAAAATAAAACTCGAGTTCAGCTCGGAAAATCTACTTTAATTTTCTTTCGATCGATAAAGTTGTTCTGTTGTAAAAGGATTAGTACTAATAATATTAAAATATGTAATAACCCTACAATTAGTATATTTAATAAGGCTTCACTGAAATATACATTAGCGCCTACATCACTTTGGGATAGCACTCTATTACCAATTTAACTTTAAACTCCATAAAAAGTTTCCAATTTCCAATACACTGTTACAAGAATCTTTTTACGCTCGAATGACGTTGACAGGGGGCGCTGCTAGTTAACATTTGTGCAAATATTTTGTGAAATGTATTGAAAAAACAAGATGGTGGCGTTAGTACCGATTTTGGCCACGCGCCAAAAAAATGTTATAGCGCTATACCGACCAAATGAACAGTATTTTTATCTCACGAAGCGACACGCGCGTTACTTGTGGTTACCAGTGTACAAACACGCTGAGAATGTGTGTGTAAGTGCAGGAGCTCTACGCACCGTCCGAGACAATGGCAAAGTCGGAAGTATGTTTGTGTGTGTTATGTGCTGACGCTACTCGTTTTCACGCACACATTCACAAAACACGCTGTGAATGTGTACTATAGTCCAAAGTCCCGCATGATCACCTCAAAGGCGATAATCGCATAGCACGGCTCACGACTCAGCGCACAATGTTCGTTTGTCACTAGCTGCGCTCTCACAAGAATATTTTCTTAAGTGAGCATGCTTAAGATTTGTCCATAGTACGTGAGGACGAGTATCATTGCACATAACATACACACGCACACACACACTTCCGACTTCGCCATTGACTCGGACGGTACCGAGAGCTCCTGCGTTTACACACACATTGACAGCGTGTTTGTACACTGGTAACCACAAGTAACGCGCGTGTCGCTTAGTGAGATAAAAATACTGTACATTTGGTTGGTATAGCGCTATAAGATTTCTTGGCGCGTGGTCAACATCGGAACTAACGCCACCATTTTGTTTTTTCAAAGTTCACAAAACAATTGCACAAATGTTAACCAGCAGCGCCCCCCGTCAACGTCATTCGAGCGCCAAAAGATTCTTGTAGTAGTGTATTGGAAATTGAAAACTACAATTGAGTATAGTTTACCAAATCCTCTTTTGAGTCTTTTTTGCGTGTCGGGTACCTATGCTTCCAGTTGATTTCCAGCACCATACGGTTAAATGCAATAAATATTTCACTTTTAAAAGAAAACTTTATTTTTAAATAAATTTCCAGTGCAACAAAATGCAACTAAATAGTGAAATAATAATATAAAGTAAATACGAGTACCTTGACTAAATTGCAAATTAAAGTTAACTACACTTGAAAAATAAAAGCTAAAAGTATTTTAGTATATCACAGGATGGTGGATTGACCAGCAATATTTAAAAAAAAATCCATAATATTCATAACTTTTTTCAACAATCAATTATATAAATAAGATAGTAAAAATTTTGATAACACAAAACTTAATACTGACGACACAACCATTAAATAATTTTGGAAAAAATCTAAAATAACTTACTTAAAATAAAAAAAAAAAACATAATTTTAATAAAAAGATTTGTCGTCTGCTAAATATTATCGTTTAAGCACCATTTAATAAAACATAAGTTTGGGCCAACCCTGAGGAACTAGTAGTTATAGCAATTTAAAATAAAATTAATTTCCTGAAACTGCGACCTAAATAAAAAGCCTTTAAAATCAATTATTTAAAAACAAGTCGTAATATGTTAACGTAAATCCAATAAAACAAAAATATTTATAATCTAATAGTTATTGCTTTGCATAATATGGCAAAATAAGAACAATAATAAATTGTGGTATATCGTAAAAATCTTAAAATAAGCATTTGTTCTTCAAAATAAGGGTTTTTCTGGTAAATATAAACAATTCTAAAATATGTGTCAACAGCATAAAATAACATTTTTTTTTTTATCTTTTCAATGAAAATATCAACTTCCAATAATGTGAATATGGAACATTTTAATGAATGCCAAAAATCTCACATTAATAATTAGGAATAATAATAAATTGGCTAGGCAGATGAATTAAATAAATTGGGTATAGTCCGCGAGGCCTAAGCTGAACTTTGCATTTGTGTGAGTGCACAAAGATAGTGTATGTGTGACGTCGGCCTAGAGCGCGACGCGTCCTTTGCTTGGTTTAAAACCGGTTTATACTGCTTTTTGGCAATCGGCCTGAGCCGCGGTGCGTTCCTCGCGCGACGCAACTCCACTTCTTTGGTGATTACTCACACAAATGCAAAGCTCAACTTAGGCCTCACGGACTGTAAATTCTTGCACAAAATAGGTTCTTGTGAAAATTACTTTCTCCTGAATAACACGTTCACTTTTGCCTTTGAATCTGGATGACGCAACCAAATTGAATAAACTAAAAAGTTAATCATTAAATGTCGCCCATAACCTTTATTTCTAAACTTTTCAATCAATGTGTACCAATTTATTTGAACCGCGTAACATTACCTTAACAAATTCGAGACTAGCCTACTCGTCACCACTTTAAAAAATGCACCTATGCAAACATCACAAAAAGAGTGTGCAATAGAACCAGAACGACTTAAATTCATATTTTTCTGCACACAATTCTCAACCTTAAAACATTAACGATAGAGTTCAACACCGCTAACCTATCTATGTACACACATTTACAGAAAAGTACTAAGTAAATAAATACTTTCACTTGAGGTCTTCTTCTTCGTCTTCAACGTACAATAGGTCTTCCATTTTCGTCATAAATTTGCTGTTTAGTTCTTGTTCTACGGGGAGTGGTGGAGTCTGAAAATGTTTTGAAAGAATTGTGTATAAATATCTAATTTAAATTCTTTAGGCTGTGTCAGTGATTATAACCAATTTTAGTAACCACAGATTTTTGTTACCTGTTAAATATATTCCAACAATAGTTACAGAAGTTGATGTAGAGGAAGCTTTTTCAAATCGCACTAGCAAAAAAATATCAAACTTGCCAAGCCAAATTATAACGAAAAAAATATTTTTAGTCTCAAATCAAATCATTTATTTGCTTGAATATGGGTAGGTACATGAGGTGATACACAATTACCAGTGTTGCCGTTTTAGCCACTTTGTGGCTAGATCCAGCGGATTTTCAACGGTTTTAGCCAAAAAATAATCCGTTTTAGCCACCAAAATGAATCTAGTTACTTCTGGCTACTTTTTAGATTATTACTACATACCTACTTCTATTACTGTTTTGCCACCTGAAGGTTTTACCAAACTCATAAAAACAGTCAAACCACTAAAACCAACTGAAATACCATCCACATCATCATCCATTAACGAAGAGATTCCAGAAGACATTGTAAACTTTCAAATTGATTTTTAATTTTTTACTAAAAAACAATAATTTTAATGATTTTAACTATAAAGTTGTAACCAGTTTCGAATATTTTTTTAACAACACTATTAAATCCCATCCCTATATATTAAAATTATAGCATAAAGTAAGTCAAAAATACTTTAGCCACTTTTAGCGAATTTCTAAACTGATTTATTCACAAAACTAGCAACTTTTTTCTTTGATGTAGCCACAAACTAGATGGTCCTAACGGCAACACTGACAATTACAAAAAAGTTCTTTAAACCATATCCTACCTAGTATGTAAACTCAATTTATGTTGTGATTGGAGTGTATCTGGCCCTGTATAACTGCAATTCATCCACAATTTGTTTAGTTTAGTGGAGCTGTTGATTTAATATCTACATCCATTAAGGCGCGGTATTAGCACAATATTCACAAAAATTGGTTTCTTGTATTGTCGAGTATGATGTAACGCTATGAAACTATCCTACGCAAAAAAATACAGTGGACAGAGAAGAGTTTAAAGAAAAATTTTACCCGAATAAATAGTAAAAAATAGTTTGATATTCCCAATAAAAAATATGGAAGTTGCTCCACAAAGATAAACTTTAGCGTCGAACATCTCTGTATTTTCAGCGATAACGACATTCTTTTTTTAAAGAATTTAATAGAATTAGCATTTTTTTTAAACTTTAACCGGACAATTATTTAATTTATTGTGTATATTCTGAATAATCTAAAGAAAACCCGGAAAATAAATGCACATTCACAGCATAGTCACATCTCGGCAACACAAATATTATTTTTCAATTTTCAACCTTATTTCAAGCCAGCTAATGGTGACAATAGATTACGCGGTTGTGTGCCGTTTAAAATCGTAGTCAGTCCGCGCCTTAAGGGGAAGATTCGAATCATGCATAGAAAAGTTTAATATCACGGCATTTGATATAGGGCGTGACATTAGGGACATAGAGAATGGACTGAGTGTTAGCCTCACAATAGTGACCACTCTCTAGAAAGAGAGAAATCGTCTGTGCGGCCAATACCTGTCCCTTTTTAAACTGAACGTCTGAAAACTGTCAGCGCAGAACGATACACCGCCACCGGACCAATCAAGTCTCTAGAAAGAGACAACTACACCGCTACTGGACCAATCAGGATTCTAGAAAGAGACAACTACTGGCCGCACGTTCGCTTTGTCTCTCTCGTGCTTTTCGGTCTTTATTCACTGCACAACTGAATACTCTCACTACTCAGTCTATTCTCTATGTCTATGGGCGTGATGAACTCAACAGTCTGTATTTGAATAAAGATAAATAAAATAAAAACCTGACATGCTTTCCAATGAATTTATTAAGCAACACGTAGTGAGTACACAAACAATAGGTGTTAACTAGAATTTTATATATATTGAATGTATAATTATTATTATTATTGACAATATTCAGATGAGGCATAGAAACTTGAAATTTTCGTTTTTTAAATCTCCTATTTAAAAGCAGAAATAACGATAACTGGTAATAATTTTGTTCAAGATTACCAATATAATTATATTAATGAAGTCTTATTTATTCCGTAGGGACTAAATAGCAAAAAAAAAAATACGCATCCCGGAATATTGTCAACAAACCCATAAATATAAGCAAATGTTAAAAACAAATACATCATGCCAAAATTAAGCTTTAATAGGAACCTAAAATGTTACAAACATGTAATCTCTGCATTTAATAATAGATAAAATATATCATGCAGGTAGGTACACTCAACCGCACATTAGTGATAACAATTTGAGCTTGACAGCGCCTTTATGACGTAGCAGTAAGGACGATTAGTGTTACAACTGATATGTGGTTAACTGTACAGTATCATCCGGTTGTTAATATTACACATCGAGGATTAGAAAGAGACCGTCTCATAGGTATGAGTGAGAGACACGATGCTCAAAGAAAGCTAAACGCACATTGCAGCCGCCCAGGGCCGCAGCGTTCACACAAAATAAACGAATTTAAGAAAATGAAATGAAATTGTTTATTCTGTAAAAGATATCAGAATCACTTTTACACTACTTAAATATAAAAAAAAAAAATAAGCTACATGCAAGCGACATTTCCTGACTACCCCTGACTGACTGAGAAGAAATGGCCAAACAAACTCAGAGGGCATTGGCACAAATGGCATTCGCTTCGGAGCAATTCTATTTCCACAATCGCTATCGACGCATCTCTATGGACGGTACTATTGGACCACAGTATAATAATAATGCTACAGTAGTCCATCTTCATACAAGACGGCCGAAACGACGAGTTTCGAAATCTCAGTCAGTACCAATACGCAACAGTTCGTGCGCGCGGCAGTTACGCACGGACGAACACGTATTTATCTACCGAGCGGCCGTTAGTAATTAATTCAAGGTCAATGCCCAGATGTACTACTGTAACTTTATTATTCTGTTGTTGGACGCTAACATATGATTACGTAACATTTCGATAGCTTATGAATATTACTTTGTCTAGGTCCTCAGGGATCAACTGAACGAGAGACAAGTTTTATTTGAGTTTAATGTCCCTCAAAGTGTTATAGTAAGAGGATTTTTGCAATGCGGTGCGGTTCGTCCAAGTGTGCGTCAGTCTTAACAAAATCGAAGTTTTTCTAAGATTTGATGTGTAATATTTACGTCCAGGCACTGTATATAATATTCCATGCGTTATTTTAGTAAAATATAATTTAACATGCAAAGAGATATTACCAAAAGTAGTAGATTCAAGAAGTACTTAAAAAAAATGTTTTTAATTCATTTTAACAACACGAGCAAATCAACACTTTAAAACATGATTTAAACACTCAAAACCAAACAATTAAAAACAAACGAACACACAAACTGTCAAAGCAAACCCTTAACGTTTAATAATAAAAAATACAGCCTCGTCAACACACATGGCAACACTGAAAACATGTTACCAGTTCGCAAAAATAGTAACACAATGGTAGAAAATTCAGTGTGGCCATTTTTAACATTTCAGAATCCAGAAAAAATGTGATAACATGATATTAAAAATGATTTTTTAAATAATAAAAATAGGATTGGATAGCATAATTTTATCAAGCAAAACCAGTACCTTTAACGGAAATATAGCACATTGTGGCTAGACTATTGTACTTTATTCTATCATTCATTATTATGAATGTAGAACAAATTACTGGCACACATACTGAATAAATATTTTTTTGTTATATAATCTCATTAAAAATAGGTAATTGACACTTCACGGAGATTTAAAATGAGTCGAATTATATTCACCTTTACTAAACCTTGTGAGGTGAATATCACTTCATAGACCACACATAGCCTATATTTAGATAACAAACGAGGAATGCTTTTATTTCGCCAACTGTTGCGTGTACGCAATTGTAGCCCTGCATATCTATATAAATAAACATCAATTCCCGAATGTACACACAATACACACACGGCTACACATCAAGCTATACATTTCCAGTTTACACTGACCTCTCATTGTAAGGAAATCCTATACAATGCGAGATCAGCTTACACTGAAAATTATAGCTTGATCTGTAGCCGTGCGTACGCGCATCACTTCAGAATGGTTGCACCTATTTGGCTAATTCTTTTTTGTTGTGTTTGTAATTGTGAGGACAAGGTTTATATGACAGATTATTTTTTTTTTTTTTGGAAAATTTACCAGAAAAATCGGATATTTCGATCGTATTTTTGTATGGGAACAGACAACACACAGCTTAAACCACTGGAGATAGCATAATGCCTAGTAAGCCTATAATGTTCCCACTGCTGGGACACAGGCCTCCTCTCGATGAGAGGGAGTGAGTCGTAATCCAACACGCCCAGTGCGGGTTGGTAGATGTCAAATGACTTAGAATTTTTGGTTCTAGGACATGCCGATTTCCTCACGATGTTTTCATTCACCGTTTAGAGAGCAGTGGTTATGAAATAATTTACACAAAGTAAAGCGCCTGTCAGGGTTCGAACCTACGACCTACAAATCGTAAGTCGCGGCCGTTACTACTGGGCCACCTCTGCTCTCACTCGACATAGAGACGTGAAATTCACTGAGACGACGCCGGGCACGAACAGCTATTTGATTAATACAATTAATAAATATACAGGGTTTTACGAAAGACCACGTCACACAAGATCAATGAACAGTAATAAATATCACCACAAAACCGCTAGTATAGCTTCTATACAAAATCTTTCTCGAAAGGTGTGCGTACACATAACACGCTTACATTAGCGACTTGTTGTCTAAATTAGGTTACAGTCTGGCATAACTAAAAGCCACATATTACATTATTTAACTGTTTCGTTGTATATTCTCTTACATGGCACATAACAGTCTTGCAGGTCATTTAAATTAACGCCTGCATAACATACTCAACAATTTATTTAAATTCATAAAATCACAGAAACATTACGCAAATATTTTTAGTTTTGTAACTTGGTTGATTTTTTTTTAAATATAAATAATAATTTTTTAGTTTTACGTCTTTAACTTTGGCATTAACACACTAGGTAGATTAGAATCAAGTTTTTTTTTTCAACATTTATATCGTAGGTACAGTCAGCAACCAAAATCCACTAACACTTGCAATTTTTTCATCTTTATTATTAAGCGAAATATTTAATTCAAATCGGAACAGAAGTACTTAAAATTTTAAGAACATAACTCTTAACAGTTAAACGAAAAAAAGCAGTTTATCGAATCATTTTGTGTTAATTTAGATGATGTCAAAAAGTAGCAGTGTTAACCGACTTCTGTTGCTGACCGTACAATCAGGTAAGTATTTTTTTTTAATCTAAAATCAAGTCTCGTGCAAATAAATTGTGATAACAACCAGAGATAAAATCGCGAAATGTCAACAAAAACATCTGTAAAGGTTTTCCTTATCTTCATTCATAATCTTTGGCATTGATTATATTATGCTAATGAGAACATGTTTATTTAATTTTCCCGCAAAATCTGCTTTGATAAAGAAATGATAATACATAATATTATCATATTTTATTAAAATCAACCAAGTAACAAACTAAAGGCCAAACTCTCAAACGCTACTCAATTTTAAGTCGTCCTTACATCCTGTCTTTAAATCAAGCTGTCAGTTACACTATTGATGCCCGGTTTCTGAGGTTTTTAAACGGAGTTTATCATTCGATAGTGATTATTGGTTATCGTGCTTCAATATCGTGCTTCTGAACACTTCTTTATGAAGAATTTTGCTTAAAAGTCGAGTGAATTACTATCGAGGGTTTATCTGAGGACCTCAAAAACCGAGTATAAGGAAGGAGTTTGCTTAAATAGATAATTTTGTCGAATCAATCGCTATTAAGAGTTTAAACTCCGTTTAAGAATTCTTCAGAAACCGGGTAACAGTGATTCAAGGATCTTTTGGCGCACGAATGACGTTGTTAGGGGGGCGCTGTTGGTAAACATTCGTGCGATTGTTTTGTGAAATATATTGAAGAAACAAGATGGCGGCGTTAGTTCCAATTTTGGCCACGCGCCAGAAGATCCCTACAGCTATAAGGGTGAAGTCTCCTATAAACGTCATCGGTCGCAAAATGCTTGCTATGGAAACGTATAAGCGTTCACGTGACTGCTTTATCACTCTAAAGTTGACTGTCCTTTGCACGTCATAAAACGACAAGGTTTATTTGTCTATGTGACAGATAGTTTCAGCCTTAGTGTGGGTTTTTTGGTCAAAATTGATAAACCATTTACGAGGTTTCCTATACTGACGTGGTAATAGTGAATCGCACACTGCAGCTTAAAAAATACTGTGACGTCTACGCTGGCAACAGATATCACCAACAGCGTTTAATAGGAGAACTCAACCTAATAGCATAATCATGTTTCCACTGCTGGGACACAGGCTTCCTCTCTGTGAGATCGAGTGAATGAGAAATCGAAAAAAAAATCGAATCGATCGAATTTTTGGTTCTAGTAAATGCCGGTTTCGTCACGAAGTTTTCCTTCACGATTTTGAGAGCAGTGGTGATGAAATAATTTACAAAAAGTAAAGGACCTACCTGGGTTCGGCCCCACGACCCATAAGACTCATAAGTTGCGGACGTCACCACTGGGCCACCACTGCTCCCAACATATAGCGGATAAACATAAGTTATGTAAAAAAACACAAGCATGTATACGTTAAAACGCACGCGCCGTCCAATTATATGCAATGCAACATGAATTGATGTGACTAAACCACTAGGCGAATTTGTTTCAACGTGTGTTACATTTCACGTTGCATTGCATCAAACCGAATAACTTTCTCCACGGAACCAACATCGTTTTCGCGAAAAAAATCTCAACTGTCCCAAAAGAAATTTCAATACCTACTCGACACAAATGTATGGGACGGCTGATTATTTTTTCGCGATTACGATGCTGGTGCCATGGAGAAAGTTGTTCGGTTTGATGGTCTATACCACACCCTTAAATTTGACGAGGATGCAAAACGGACGGCATGTTCTTTTCAATGTATGTTACATTGTATGTAAGGTGTTTGGACGACTTAAAGTCAATTGGCGTTTGAGACTCCGGAGGTGGGGACACAGATCACAGTAATAGACACACTAGAAGTATTAAAGCTTGTGCAAAGGGGGGTGGGCAGTGGATAGAGTTAAGAGAACCGCCGCGACGGGGTACACGTCCAGTACTTGTTTGGACGAGTCATATCGTGGCACTTGAATGCGGACTGTGGAACAAATATATGGGTTACTATGACCTTGAGATTATGAACATAGAATCTACAGATACATGAGTTAAAGTAGTTCCTCTACAATATGAAACCGCAGAGAACCGAATGTAGTAAATGTATACAGGGTGTAAGTGTAAACAGTGTCAACCTTTTAAGGGGTCATTGTATTCATCATTATGAACAACTTCTATGGGACCAAACCTGAAATCGCGAAAAAAAATCAGCTGTTCCCTACATTTTGACGAACTATGCGAACATAAATGTACTGAACAGCTGATTTTTTCTCGATTTCAGGTTTGGTCCCATAGAAGAATTTGTCAGTATCGGTCACTAATTACCAGTCACCTTATTTAGGGAGGGGAAGCCCCCCTCCCCTCCTTAAGTAGGGGGGACTACGATTGTTTTTTTTTTCAATTCTTTACTCAAAGGATTTTAAGTACACTCTGTATTTATTAGCACTTGTCTCTACGATCAAATAAAATTATGCTGTGGGTCTTTGCGTAGTATGACCTGAGGGGCATTCCCGTACTTAACAACGTTCGCAATCTCATCTCAGTCTCTACTGTCAAAAATTGTATAGCGTTTCCCTACATTTTTGACATTTGATTGTCGCTGGCGATTGCGACTTGAATTTGAAAGTTTTTAGGTACGAGAATTGGACTTCTGATATTTTGACCACTACGTAATCAAGATTAATTTATTCTGGAACCACACAACCTCCACGATTTTATGCCTATTTTCATATCATCTTATTCCCAGCAAGAGATTTAAAAACACATGCAAAATAAATTAACATGCAGGCATGCAGCATAAAATAAATATTTAGCAAAATTAAAGTAGTTTTAATGGATCCAAGGATTGTTCTTTACCCAAAGACCTAGCTTTTAAAAACCAGCGTTATAATTGTAAATATCAAAAAAAGTAATTTAAGAAGAGTATATTCTTACTTTATCTTATTTGGTAAACAAATATGGCATAACTAAGACTTCTATTTTATGAGGCCGGCGGAGCAAGCGTAGTTCATACAAACGAAATACCAAAATAATTTGTAAATCATTATGTATTTATTCCGAATGTATTACAGAATATCTAGGTTTGGTATGTTAAGCAAAATATGTCAAACTGTTTCGGACGGCTGGTGTACGACCAGCACCCTTAGTCGTCCTGGGACAATCTCCCAATACGTTTTTTGGCGTATGCTCTGTTTCTTCTTATCGCTGGTAACACACGCCACCACGCACCCCTGAATGCGTTGGACTGGGTACGACGACCGTTGAGGACCTCGGGAGACTGGGACGAAGAGGCAACAGCACAGATAGGAGCCGAAATCAGCGGAAGGAAAATCAAGAAAAAATACGCTTTCTTATTTCTTTGCCCTCTTCGTCCCAATCTCCCGAGGTCCTCAACGGTCGTCGTACCCAGTCCAACGCATTCAGGGGTGTGTGGTGGCGTGTGTTACCAGTGATAAGAAGAAACAGAGCATACGCCAAAAAACGTATTGGGAGATTGTCCCAGGACGACTAAGGGTGCTCGTACCCCAGCCGTCCGAAACAAATAGAGTGTACTGAAATACACCCGTTGCGTAGTAACGGAATTCTCCTAAAGATG
This sequence comes from Cosmia pyralina, assembly GCA_946251885.1. NCBI lineage: Eukaryota > Metazoa > Arthropoda > Insecta > Lepidoptera > Noctuidae > Cosmia > Cosmia pyralina. The sequence goes on along the minus strand of OX276342.1, from coordinate 12,221,192 downwards.
CTCCTATCATATGTGAAGCTTAAAGGCATCGCGCCCCGTGTTGACTGCGTATAAGTTAGTAGCACAGCTTGTCACTGTACTATAATTTTAAATTAAATATATTTGATATACGTTTTACTTTACTGCTGGAAAACGATATCACTGAATATTTAATTGTTTGTAAACACAGTGTCAGCTTCACCTAATCGTTTTACTCATTTTATTTCGAGATATTACTTTTAAATACAGAGCCCACGTTGACATAGCCAGTGTTGCCTCTCCATTCTGAATTAATTTTTCTCTTAATTTCTCTTCATTCTCGTCTAGGTTCCCAAATATATATTTTGAAAGGACACTGATTAAAACACGAGATATGCGGAATTTAAAATTTATATAGAAAACTTATTTTTCTCATATCTCGTCTTTAAAACAGTGTCTTTTCAAACTATATATTTGGGAACCTAAGTTCCCAAATATATCTTTTAGGGTAGGGTAGGTTATTGTGATTGGATTACAGAATGCCAAGGCAATCAAAATAAATACACACTACCTTAAGAATATGTTTGATTTACAAATTACAAAAAAAAAAAAAAAAAAAAAGTAAGTACATATTATCTCCAGTTGTTCTCGTCTGGCTAACGGCGAGTACTTGCACAGGCATAACCAAGTAGCTAGGATTATCCACCAGCAACTTGCTTTGAAATATAAACTAGTCGATTCTGAGGTACCATACTACAAGTATGTGCCCGACCCAGTTCTCGAAAATGACCATGTCACTTTGTACTGGGATCGGTCTATCATTACTGACAGGACTATTGTCGCCAATAAGCCTGATATAGTAGTGATAGATCGGTTAGTGCGCCACGCAATGATAGTCGATGTTACCATTCCACATGACGAGAACCTCGTGAAAGCTGAGAAAGAGAAACAAATAAAATATCTCGACTTAGCTCACGAGGTTGTTGATATGTGGAATGTGAGCTCGGCTGTCATTGTGCCGATTGTCGTAACGGCCAATGGCCTGATGGCCGAAAGCCTCGAACAACATCTCTCGAGGCTATCATTAGGCGGTTGGATCAAGGGCCTGATTCAGAAGGCAGTACTCCTTGATACGGCTCGCATTGTGAGAAGGTTCCTGTCTCTGCAGCCCTAACCACCGGTAGCTTGGACCCTGCTCCCGACACCGGCGGACCTCTATTTTTTTATATTTTTAAATGTTTTTTTATATCCTTTTTTTAAGAAATATTTAAAAATGTAAATAGATAAGAAATAAAATAAATAAACGACATAATAACAAAAATAGTAATAATAGTAGTAGTTATTTTGGTATTTAGTTTGTATGAGCTACGCATGCTCCGCCGACCTCCTAAGAAAATGTATGTATGTAACTTTGAATGGTTAATTCAATATCGTATATTTCTTACAAACATCGAGACCTAACTTAAACTGTATGATTGATGCGAAACCAGGTAATGTCCTTAAGACCGTAAACAAATGGATCAGAAAATATACCTGTAGATGCTAATTTGTATGTTTGTACCAATGATATTATATGTAGGAAGAGGTAGATAGGTTACACACGCTCCGCAAGTGGCACGTCAAAATCTGGCTAATTAGCCACATTTTCGTCGTCTTGTCTCTTTTTCGCTCCCGATAATTAAGACATGCCGTCCTACTTCCACATGTCATCTAATCGTACGAAATTGTGCCGTTTTTGAATACCGAATGTTGGGTCGGTAACCTATCTACATCTTTTTACATATAATATCATTGGTTTGTACTCTACAAATTGAGTGTTTTGATTTGAATAATTAAGGGGGATGCGCTGTGGTAGCCCGCGAAATTATTTTTTTTTTTTTGTTGGTTTTTTGCAGAGTCCGAATCTGCACGAAATCTAACTTAGAGTATAACTTAGATTTTTGATAGGTACATTTTCTCAATAAATGTACCGAAGTAAAAATTTTACTTCGTTACATTTATTGAGAAATTGTTTCATAAAAAAATATATTTATAGTTCACAATCGTAGCCTGGCACATCTATCAACAATTCGGCCAAAAAACATTTTAAGAATGCAAAGCATTTTATTTAATAAACATACTTTTGTGTAAAAAAGTAATGATTTGACTACCCATTTGTAACAGCGTAGCGTCCTTAAACCCGAGATTCTAATTTTGATTACACAATTGAGGTTATAACTTCAATTTTTGTCGATGATTTTTCATCAACAATTTAATAATGTTATTTATACAATAATAGTTGGAGATATAAAATTGAAACCTTCTTACACAGAATGTGTTAATAATTGCCTTTAGTGAGTGATTGCGTAAGAATTTATCCTGAACAAGATTTGTTTACATGTTTAACAGGTACTTTTGGATTAGACTATACATTAACTTATTTGTTTACCGAATAAGACAAGCAAGAAAAAACTCACTATACTTAGCAATATTGCCATCTCAAGTCATAAAATACTCACAGCAGGATCAATACGCGGGAAAGGCGCGAGGCATATGATCAGGACGGTCATGTTGTCGCAGCCGAGGCCGCCCGTGGCACAGTTGGGCGCGAGGCAGCGGTGCATGAGCGCCTCGCACACTGCCGCCGGCTCCCAGCCACTTAGCAGACGCACGCGGCAGAATGATACCACTTCCTGCAAGTAGCAGGTATTGTGTCAGACAATTTCAATTGCAACTGTAAGGTTGTTCACCAGTGTGTATACGAATATTGTTAAAGTATTCTTTACACTAAAACTACGCTGACAAATATCACACTTATAAGGTTTTTCACCAGCGTGTATAATCGTGTCCTGAAGGCCAATTCCCGTAATGAAAAAGGTTCTAAAGAACGCCACCTCCTACGATCCTAAGTCGACATTCGCACGGACGTAAAAATATCGCGGCGATTTTTTTTCGCACACTGGATTTTCAACGCTCTGCTCAGCGCCGAGAGTGAAAAATCCAACAGTGTGTTTTTTCAACGCGCTAGAATGTACTCTGTTATTGTTAAGTTGGATTATCAACGCTCGGCTCAACAACGAGAGTTGAAAATCCAGTGCGCGATAAAATCCCGCCGCGATTTTATTACGCCCGTGGGAACGGGGGCTTACATACTCCTTTTGCCTCGTTTACGTCCATCGTTTATCTTCGGAAAAACCGAACTTTGCCGAATTAAATGTGACTGGTCCAATAAGGAAGTGACGGAATTATTGCGTCAATTCATAATAATTAGGTGGGAATATAAATCAATTTCTATTGGTCGATAGTCAATTTTGTTCGCTATATTGCGGTTTTTCCAATAAACGATGGAACCTTTCCATGGAAGGGCATCTGTTTTGTTTTCTGATTGAAGTTAACTTACTTATCTTCTTTATATGCACGTGTCTATCACTACAGCCCGGTCGCGAAGCAGAAAGAATTTTATACAATGATCACTCATTACTTATCTCTATCGCTCGCGCACAAGTGTATTGCCGTCGCGCTCGCACATTAGAAGGACCTTCTAATGTTCGAGCGCGACGGCAGCAATAAATTCCAAATAAAGGTTGAGACCGAGATTAGCAAACGAACGTTCTTTAAAATACGGGAACTGCCTCTTTGGTTTCAAATATTCGATCAGGGAAATAATAATAATAATAATAGGGTTTGAAACTTGGAAATTCTCACTAGTAGTCCAGTCTGAATTTGTGTTCCTAATGGCATGAGGCTTGCCCCTGATAACATGGGGCTTCATATCATCTGCCTAGCCTTTTCCCAACTATGTTGGGGTCGGCTTCCAGTCTATCCGGATGCAGCTGAATACCAGTATTTTACATGGAGCGGCTGCCTATCCGACCTCCACAACCCAGTTACTGGGTAATACGATATCGCTTGGCAAGACTGGTTGTCAGACTTTCGGGCTTCTGACGACCCGTAACGACTGTCAAAGATCCACGAATGCCAGCCGGGACCAACGGCTTTAACGTGCTTTCCGAGGCACGGAGGAGTAGGCTGTAACATAACTGGTGGAATTTAGGTGTACACTTATATACTTACCTAGTCTTTTGAGGAATGCTGACGTACTAGTTATTATATTATGTTTAAAAAAATGGGTATACTTTACGTTGCACTTCTCCCTCTGGCTCCCCTTCGAGGAATATACGCGTAATGCTATCGTGAATGATGTAAAAATGTCAAAAAGTTAATTAATTTCGGCAAAGGTTAACTTAGTTGCAATTTACCTCGTTAGATAAAACCTCCCAGATTCCGTCGCACGCAATCACTATGAACTCCCATTCGTCGTTCAATTGCCTCACTTGGACGTCGGGAAACGCTGTAAATATAAAAACATTATTTGAATGATTATTTCGTACCTTGAAGTTGCATACACGCGGCAAAAATATACCTATGCAAATAAACTGTAATTGATATTGGGTTCGTAATAACTTTCTATAATAATAATATAGCTAGTGTTTGTTTGTATGTTTGAACGCGCTAATCTTTGGAACTACCAGTTGGATTTGAACAATTCTTTTTGCACTCGATAGCCCAATTCTTGAGGAAGGTTATAGGCTATTTAACATCACGCTACGACCCTTAGGAGTCGAGCAAAAAGAAAAGAAAAAAAAGAAAGCTACGCAAAAACGAAGTAATAGCGCGGGCAGGCGATGTGATGCGACGGGGTGGGTCGGGGGAACAAGAAATTTCACGCGGTCGAAGCCACGGGCAGAAGCTAGCAACTTTCTATAATTACACGCTTAAAAGGGCAATAGTGTAGACAGCACTGAGGGCAACATGAGACTTTAGACTTCTCAAGCAGGAGAACGTTCATTCGAGTGAACCCTCATTTTATTAATTCTTTGTGCGCAATTAGCGATTCTTGGTAGAGGAAAATCTTATTAGGTCGCGTCAAGAATCACGTATCACGTGTCACGCTAAAGCTAATATGACGTAGTCCCCATGACCGACTATGTTTTTTTTTTCTTTCATTCTTTCGTCACTCAATGCCACAGAAATTAAACAAACAAATTACTACCTGCATATTAATGTTTTGAAGACCAAGGCAATAAGGCAACTATACTCCATTTACAATAAGAATAGACATTTAAACAAACCGTTTTTACAGTCCGTTCAACCGATTTTGACTTCTATTGCGTTGGTGGCATGACAAACGGCAGCTGCAATAAACAGTTGGTATTGTAACCACTTTTTTGCCTTTAATGGCATCCTTAAGCCTTCGAATTAGAAGTCAAAATCGGTTGAACGGAATGTAAAAGACTTTTTTACAAAAAAATACAACCGACTTCCAAAAACAACACTACAAAGTGAAAAATAACTTTAATTTCGGAAGTCGGTGGCAAAAAGCTAAAATACAGATCCAAAGACACCGACATCCGAAATTAAAGTTATTTTTCACTTTGTAGTGTTGTTTTTGGAAGTCGGTTGTATTTTTTTGTAAAAAAGTTTTTATTTTTCACTTTTTAGTTGTGGTACCTACCCCACACAAATTCTAATACCACTACCTGCAAAACAAACTAGAACCTCATCCATATAAAAGTGGGGAAAAAATACGTATTATTGAAGCTAACTCAAAACTACCCAAGCAAAGTTATTAGTCAATTTTATATGGGACCAACTTCGATGTATACCCTCTCGAATAAAACAAAAAAAAATCCAAATCGGTCCAGCCATCTTTGAGTAATCGGGGAACATACATAAAAAAAAAAAGAAAAAAAAAGGTTCCGACGAATTGAGAACCTCCTCCTTTTTGAAGTCAGTTAAAAAGGTTTGTTTAAATGTCTAATCTTATTGTAAATGTTCTTATTGTAATGGTGGTACGTGGTATGCGATTTCGCCGCCCGCTTACCGTATCCGTGCTCGAAATATTTGCCAATGACGTTACTACTGCCAGTTACCTCATAACCTCATTACCTTAGTATACCCTGTAACCTGTAACCAAGTCAGCCCATACCTGTAACAATCTGTTCCTGCGGTGAGAGCCTGTAGTTCCTCTTGAACACATAATCCCCAAGTGCCCTGGACAGTGCCAGGTTACCGTTGACCCTGTTCAGCTGCACCCAGCCGCCTCCCGCCGTGATCCTGCGAAGTTCTTCTTCGTTGTTGGGTTTGTGGTCGTATGACAGCATCTCGACCTGGAGTAAAGAGGTTTTAAGAGATTCTAATACATGTACACAGTTTAGTTGTAAGGTCGACTTACAAATACTTTAACCATACTTAGGGCTGCTTTTTCAATAGTCAGATAACTTTTATCTACAGAATATATATGATAGATTGACATATTTTTTATGCATAAGCTGTCAAACCACCATGTTTATTCCATAAATAAAAGTTATATGACGATTGAAAAATTATCCCTTATTCGTGGATCTTTGACAGTCGTTACGGGTCGTCAGAAGCCCGAAAGTCTGACAACCAGTCTTACCAAGGTGTATCGTATTACCCAGTTACTGAGTTATGGAGGTCAGATAGGCAGTCGCTCCATGTAAAATACTGGTATTCAGCTACATCCGGTTACACTGGAAGCCGACCCCAACATAGTTGGGAAAAGGCAGGGCTAGGCAGATTGATTGAAGTGAATTAAATTATTTTCAAGTAATTTAATTAATTTCAAGTTTACTAACTCAAGGAATAAGATTTTTCATACAAATAAAATCCCTCCTTTTCACCCCCTTAAAGGCCGCATTTCCACCCCTTTTTAGTGCTCCCCTGCATTATAAAATTAACCCGTGTGAACAAAATTTCACGTTTCTATCCCCAGCGGTTTAGGCTCTGTGTTGATGAATCAGTCAGATATCAGTATTTTACGTGGAGCGACTGCCTATCTGACCTCCACAACCCAGTAACAGGGTAATACGATACCCCTTCGTAAGACTGGTTGTCAGACTTTCGGGCTTCTGACGACCCATAACGACTGTCAAAGATCCACGAATGACAGCCGGGACCAACTTAACGTACTTTGCGTGGCACGGAGGAGTCTCGGTATGTAAAGATGGTCACCCATCAAAGTACTAACCCCGGCAAGCGTAGCTTAACCTGATGAATAGACCCGGCAAGCTGCGCCTTAGCCTTAGCCTGCAGCTTAGCTACGAGTTCCTCTGATATGATATATTTTTTTATATTGTGTCTTATTTATAACAGGAAGCTTTATTAAATCTAGAAATATTTCTGCCTGTGGAAATCCGCTATTTCCTATAAAAGTGCAGTACCTACGCGTTCAAAATGTTTGGAAAAGCAGATTTTTTAAATAACCCACTAAAAATTCCAACGCGTCGATTTTAGCAAATTATAAACTATGTTATTTTTTGTCCCCTAAAGGGGGAATTGGGGGGTGTTAAAGTTTTTATGGAAGAATTTTAACACGCGGTCCGATTAACTCGAAACTATTTATACTTATGACCGAAAATAAAGAATAACGTGTATCAGTGTTTTTTTGAAAATCTACCCCTATGGGGGTACTAAAGTACGAATTCCATGCGGTCGAAGTCGCGCGGGAAGTGCTGGTCATATTTTACGATGCAAATGCCGACGTCAAAATGTGACTTATTTACATAAATTAACAAGTACACCATGTCGTTGTTCGGGTCGGCGTTAATCAGCAAAGTCAGGCGGAAAAATCTAATATGTAGTAATTGCTTAGGGTCGCCTTTGTTGTTCAACAAATACTGCTAAATCCAATGGGCCGACTCGAACAGGTATATAGCATGCCTGAGGGCCGGTGCGCAACTGGCGAGGCGCAGCGCATTCGTCACTGCCAAACAAATATCGACCTCGCACCACTTGAAATAAAGTTGAAAATAAATGAACTTTCATTAGCTCGATACGTCTAAGTGGAATGAGGCGCGCGTCTCAGGTTATTTATTCTAAACTTAATTTTTAGACACGCAACTTTGATATTTGTTTGGCAGTGACAACCGCGCCGCGCTGCGCCTCCCCAGCTGTGTGCCGGGTCTTGAGGCGTTTAATGTGAATATCCAAAAGGGGATCAACATTTTCAAGAGGTAATTATTGTACAGGTTATTTTGAACGAAATAGGTTATAATAGATCGAACCCCGCCTATATAGACCGACGACCGTAAAAAGCTCTCAGCCAACTTTTTTAATTTTTTTACAGAGGATTCTGAAGCCGGATAACCAGGTGTCTTGACATAGCTTGGGACAGGCCAAAGTCCAGCACTGGACCAAGAGTAAGCTGAGTTGACTCCTGAGGATCACTCACCCCGCCTCTAACACAGGCGACGGCGCGCGAGTCGCCCACATTGGCGCAGTACAGAGTATTGTCTTTGACCAGCACCGCGACGGCCGTACTACCGGCCACCTTCTCTTGCAGCATGTCTTCTTCAAGCATCGCCTGGTCCAGGTCGAGGAAACCCTGGGGACAGTTATTTTTATGTAGACTCTTTTAAAGTCCAGAAATAATCTTGGCCAGGCCATATGAGGACCATGTAGATACTACAATCTACATGGTCCTCATATTATAAAAAAATAAAAATAAAAACAAAATGTTTATTGAAGAAAAGCCAAAGTACTAACTAAAACAATGTTGGCCTAGCCAAGATTGATTGATTTGACCTCAAAAGAGTTGTTTGTCTGTTGAGGAAAGAACCACACAGATTTGAGTGGACCTGTCCAGTCAGTGCAAGGATTTGTCAGTAATCGTGGAAGCTCAACTCAGCACTTCATAATATGGCCAAACGTGGTAAAGCCAGTCATCAAGGGAGTCGCGGGGCAGACTAACTAGAGTGCACTGGACGTACCACTGTTATTGACAAGAACACAAACAGCTTATAATGTTCCCACTGCTGGGACACAGGCCTCCTCTCCATGAGAGGTAGTTGACAAGGGAATGTTATTGACAAGGGCAGTTAAAATGTAAATTATCACAATTTATTGCTATCTAAAAAATTTAGTGGTGAAAATCTACCGGCTTATTATTATTATGACGTTAAGGGTCATCGCTGAGTCAGACAGAGCAGCCAAATGCTGGAGCAATTTTTTATTGATGAATCGATAATGAACTAAAAAAACTTTTTTACAAAAAAAACCACCGGACTTCCAAAAAAATACTACAAAGTGAAAAATAACTTTAATTTCTGAAGTCGGTGTCTTTGGATCTGTATTTTAGTTTTTGCCACCGACTTCCGAAATTATTTTTCACTTTGTAGTATTTTTTGGAAGTTGGTTTTTTTTTTTTTTTTTTGTAAAAAAGTTTTTTATTTTTCACTTGTTAGTGGGTCAGTCTATAATTTATCTAAGTTACAATAACCTAGCTGTTTCTTGAGGAGTTCTCCCAGTAAGGAGCCAGGAGAACTGGAACTGATGGTGAAGTCACCATCAGCTCCTCTTCAACATATTATGTATTGTGACGAGCATAAATTGCTTAGCAATAATCAAATCGCAACCCATGAAATACGTATTATTGAGTAGTTCCGATGGCCATCTATGGTCTTCCTCATCAGTTCCACTTCACCAAATGGTGCTTTCCGGGAGCAAATGCACGAGTTACTATAAAAAAATACCCAAATCGCTATAGATGTGCCTATAAAATTTAAAGGTTCCCCTCGATTTCTCTGGGATGCCATCATTAGGTCCTGGTTTCCTTATCATGGTACCACCCTTGGGATATCTCCTTTCCAACAAAAGAATAATCATCAAAATCGGTTCATAAACGACGAAGTTATCCGCGAACACACATAAAAAATATATATATACAAAATATATATATACGGTCGAACTGAGAAACCTCCTTTTTTTGAAGTCGGTTAAAAATAGAGTTCAAGATAGCGTGCATAAGGTGATTCCGCGTGACGTGTGTTCACGCATATTTTCACTCAAAACTGGACAGACAAGCAAACGATCATTTCGCTACTCTAATTACCTACGCTGACCCAGACTGTATAATAAAATGCTTGTTGATTTTTAGCAGTAAAACTGTATTTCCAAAATAATTACTTTAACTTTACAACAAGAGCAAAAGTCCATGGCACCGAGAAGATTCTACTCGATACAATGTTACCAGTGTATAAAATACTAGTGAAAAATACAAATGTTGCTAATGCAAATATAATGTTTAGATTATTCTTAAACATAGTTGGGCCGGGGCCATGCAATGACAAAAAAATGTTGTAACTACATAATAGAAACATAAGAAATGGATAAAAGTAAGAAAAGTTAAATTTAAATTGTGTTCAATCTAATTTATCGGTAATGGACATAATTTTCTGAGAGATCTAACATAGGTTTTATTATTTGACAGTTTAATTTCTGCCACTCTGACCATACCATCTGGTCCAGGTATTGTCTTCACAATTCTTGCCATGGGCCATGTCATTGGAGCAGTATTATCACTACGAAGAATAACTAGGTCTCCTTCTTTTAAATTAGGATTGACATGGTGCCATTTTGGCCTGCTTTGAAGCTGTGTAAGATAATCCCCAGACCAGACTTTCCAAAAGTCTTGTTTAATTTTACATAAAACATTCCAAAATTTTAGGTTATTAATAGAATAATTAGCTAAGTCAGCTTCGGGATAACTCATCATAGAGGTACCTATGAGGAAGTGGCCAGGCGTTAAATACCCAAAATTGGAAATATCTGAGCTCATGGGAAGGAGAGGTCTTGAATTTAACACAGCTTCAATTTCCGTGATAACAGTATACAAACCTTCAAAAGTCAAGACAACAGTTCCAACAATTCTCTTAAAATGGTATTTAAAACTTTTAACCCCTGCCTCCCATAAGCCTCCAAACTCCGGAGAGTAACTAGGGATAAACTTAAACTTAATAAAGTTAGGAGTACAATAATTATTCACAGAATCTACATGAGTTTTTGATATAAACAATTCATACAGTTTATTTAACTCATTGGCAGCACCTTTAAATGTTTTTGCATTGTCACAGAATATTTTCTGTGGCATTCCTCTTCGAGAAATGAAACGTTTGAGGCATGCTAAAAAGGCTTCAGTTGTGAGGTCACTGACTAGCTCCATGTGGATTGCCTTTGTAGCAAAGCACACGTAAAGTGCCACATAGCCTTTTGTGATTAATGGTCTCCTGATTCTAGAAGTTTTAACATTAAAAGGTCCACAGAAGTCCACGCCAACTACATTGAATGGCCTAACAGCTGTAATCCTATCTTGCGGGAGAGAACCCATAAGCTGCTTCGCAGCTGCAGCCTTTAGACGGAAACATTTGACACACTTGTTTACCACCTTCTTGACTTCACGGACACCACTGATAAGCCAAAATTGTTGTGAAAGTGAGCCCAACACTAATTTAGCCCCTGCATGCAACAAGCGAAGATGCTCATTACGAATTAGGATATCTGTGAAATTACATGATTTAGGAAGTATAGCAGGATGCTTTTTATCATATGCCATGTCGATGGCACACTGAAGACGGCCACCAACTCTAAGCACACCAGCCTGATCCAGAAAAGGATGTAAACTTGATAATCCAGATTTGATAGGTAAATTATTTTTAAGACACTCTATTTCTTTAGGAAAGTGTTTTCTTTGAACACTACGAATAATCGCCAACAAAGCACTACGAAGCTCTTGCAGTGTCAAAGAACCATACAATTTATCAATGTTTTTGGAACAATTTTTGATAAATCGCAATATATAGGCAACAATTCGCTGAAGTCGATTAAAATCTGATATTTTTTCAATTAAATCATTAAAAATTCGCTCATCTTTTTTAGAAGGTTCATTGACTTCACATATATTATTTACTATATTATCTGTTTCAGCTAAATAAGGAAGTGGGAACTCGACATTATTAACAGAGTGTTCAAAGTCCTTACTTAACAATTCCTTAGGACCATGCCACCAAAGCAAATTGGACTTTAATTTGTATGGGTCACAACCTCTTGATAATAAATCAGCAGGATTACTAGCCGTGCTGACATACGACCACTGAAAGTTTGAAGTTAATATTTTTATTTGGTTTACCCTATTAGCCACATAAGGATTTGATTTTATGTTTTTAGATTTAATCCATGCTAGTGCTATCTGGGAATCACTGTATAAGTGAACTGTGAGACTAGGGAATCTGCATTTTAAAATATTGTATACCCTATTCACAATTTGTGAAAGAAGCAAAGCACTATTTAATTCCAGTCTTGGGATTGTTAAATTTTTCTTTAATGGGGCAACACGGGACTTAGAGCACAATAAATTAACAAAAACTGAACCATCCGGTTTAACCGTTCTTAGGTAAAGACAACATCCAAATGCTTTCATAGACGCATCAGCATATCCCACCAACTCTATGATATCCACATCACATGAACTTACATATCTTGGCACAGTAATTGTATTCATCAAAACTAAGTTTTTTATAAATTTATCCCAAACATTGAGTTGCTCTTGGGGCAATATTTTATCCCAGTCTAAATTCATAGACCATAAAGTTTGCATGAAAATTTTTGCCACAACTATAATAGGACCTATGAGGCCTAGCGGGTCAAACATTTTACCAATGAAACTCAGAATAGACCGTTTGGTCATCATATCATCATTGTTAATCATTGGACAGTTAAAAGTAAATGTATCATTTAAAATGTCGCATTTTAAACCTAATGTCTTGACAATATTGTTTTTATTGATGTCTAATTTTTCAAAACATTTGTGCTCATTGGGGAGAGCATTAATAGCCTCGGGATAGTTTGAACACCACTTATGAAGCGTGAAGCTGCCTTTTTCCAAAAGAGCAATAAGTTCACATTTAAGTTGATGAAGCTCTTGAGTACTATCAGAACCACAAATGACATCATCGCAATAAGTGTTCAACAACATGGCTTGAGCAGCAAGCGGGAATTCAGCTTGATATCTACGAGCCAACTCTATCAGACAACGAGTAGCCAAAAAGGTGGAAGACTTTAAACCATATGTGACAGTTTGAAGCTGCAAACAGCTTATGGGTTTGCATGGATCATCCCGCCATAAAATATTTTGAAGACAAGTTTGACTTGGGTTTATAAGAATTCCACGAAACATCTTTTGAATGTCACAGGTGAGCGTGTAGAAGTATGTTCTCCAAAGAAGGAGAATATCAAAGAGTTCGCTCTGAACAACCGGACCATTCAACATTACATCGTTCAGTGACACCCCAGCTCTAGACTTCATACTACCATCAAATACTACACGTAATTTTGTGGTTAGACTTGCCTCATTTAATACAGCATGGTGAGCTAAAAAATAAACAGTGCCATTTTGGACATCATAGCTGCCTACATCCACCGTTTTAGCATGCCCCAATGCTATGTACTCCTCAATAAAGCTCTTATATTTTTCTAAATATACAGGGTTGATTTTAAATCGTTTCTCCAGTGATAGGAATCTTTGAAGAGCCACCGAAAACGAATCCCCGAGCTGCAACTCTTCCATTTTGGAAGCTAAGGGCATATCAACACAAAACTTACCATTTTCAAGTTTAACAGATTGTTGGAAACATTTTTCTGATTTATCAAATTCATTACAGCCTTTTGTTGTAGACTGAGGAATCGTCTCAGTGAGCCAAAACTGTTCCATTACAAGTTCTAATTTGTTAGTATCACAAATAGCCAAGTTTGTAACTAAATTATTTTTATAATCATCAACAAATTGCTTTCCACCAATAGTATAACCAAACAAAGTATTCTGCAATAACAAGCCATTATGAATTTTAACTTGACCATCCATTAAAATATTAAAATAAATATCAGCACCTAAAAGCATAGATATTTCTGTTGGTACATTAAATTCATCATCTGATAACTGGATGTCTTTGGGAATATTTAACCCTGAAATATCAAAATGATACTGAGGCAAATCTGCTGTAATACAGTTTACAACATGGCATTTTATTTTTAATTGTACATTTTTCACTGGAGAATTGATGGTAATGTCAACATATTTGTTGATTTTATTACAATTGTTCCCTATGCCAATAATATTGGCATTTTGGCTCTTAAGCTTTAGCTGCAATTTTTCCACAAGATTTGAGGTAATAAGTGAAACTTGACTTCCTGAATCAAGTAATGCTCTGACATAAAGTTCGGATCCCTGATAGTCGATCAACTTAACCTTTATGGTGGGCAATAAAGTATTCATAGATGAATTAACAGAATGCAATGATATAGAAGCCTGAGGGCTAGGATCACTGTCTTTATGCAGGAGGGTATTGTGCCCTTGCTTGCAAATTTTACAAGAAAATGAAAACTTACACTTACCAGTGTGAGACTTTAAACACATAGTACACAACTTTTTGTCATCTATGAATTTTATACGGTCTTCTATTGAAGCCATTTTAAATTTAGGGCATGAATGCAACAAATGTGCAATACCTTGACAAAAAGAACAAGAACTAGAATTTTTAGTGACAACATTGCTCACTTTTTGTACTGTATTCTTCTTATTGTCAGAATTACAGCTATCTTCAAACGCTATAGCACGTTTCTCTAAAAATGAAAGGAACTCTTCCATCGTTGGAAGTGTATCTATATTTCTATCTAGCTGATAAGCACGATTGGTATACAAATCTAATTTTTTAAATAATATTGAAATTAAAAGCATGTCCCATTGCTTAACAGGCTGCTGCAAGTTTTTAAGTGCATACAATTGTTGTTGCACTTGTGATATAAAAGACCTTATAGAGGCCGCTGTACTTTTCTGCATCACAGGCAATTGCAATAATATATTTATGTGATTAAATATTAATCGTGACTTATTATCAAAGCGTTTTTTCAAAAGCTCAATGGCTTCTTTATAAGATTCATTCACAAGTGGTAGGTTAACAATAACAGCCAATGCTTCGTCGGACAAAAATTTGCGCAAATAAAATAACTTTTGCACATCTGAGAGTGCCCTGTTTCCGTCAATAACAGCCATAAATAAATCAATGAACGGAGTATATTTTGTAAAATCCTTCCCATCAAATATCGGGATATCAATGTTAGGTAATTTTGAAGTCGAAACATTCGAGCATTGTTTTACCTCAGATGTATTTAAGTTTTTTAAAGCTGAATTTAACTTTGAGATAATGTCAAAATATTTATCCTCTAAAATAGCAACATTTTCCTTGTCTTTTTCATCACAAGATAAAATATCTAATTGTGTTCTCTCATAGTCTTTGAAAGTTGTATTCAGCTTGTCAATACGAGCTTGTATCATTTCGATAGACGCAGACGCAAGATTGATTGGATCACTAATAAAGTTCTCGATGCGTGTAACAGTACCTTTTTGTTGTGCTCGGGCGAGACGCAACTTTTTAAGCACTTCCTCCGCCGTCGACATGGTAAACACGTTAATTTACGCACTAACGTACACTTAAATACTCACAAAAACACTTCGCTTTACGTATCCGCACACTTTTTAAACCGTAAACACCGGACGAACTTCTTTGCAGGTTATGTTGATGTTTACAATCAAAAGATAATCTCGATGACAGTTCCGCAATGCTGCCAACAGTATTGCACGACGATGACGACCACAGACTATTGAGACGTGACGCAGTAACTTGACGAACCGACCGTTTCCCGCTCCACGATTATGAATGATATTTGAAGGTAGAAGTGAATGAGATGCAAAATTATAGATTTGCAATTTAACACAATTGAAATAATATTGAATTGAATGTATTCCTGTGAAATAAGCAGAAATCTTGACGAATCTTCTAGTATTTTGCAGAAAAATTATAGATTTCCCGCAAAATCTTGCCCGGCGACCACGAACAATAACTCAAGTTCTCAATGAGCTGCAAAATTATCGATTTGCAATCCACAACAAAATGAACTTATTTCTGTGAAAAATGCAGAAATCCTCGCGATTCTTCTTGTATATTTGCAGAGAAATTATAGATTTCTCGCAAAAGCTCGCCCGACGAAGACGACGAACTATGGCGTCGCGTGGCGTCCGCGCCGATTCACGAACATAGTAACTTGAATACGCGATTTACACACTGCACAACTTTTCACAGGTTACGAAGGACCACAGCCAGCATGTATAATAAAATGCTTGTTGATTTTTAGCAGTAAAACTGTATTTCCAAAATAATTACTTTAACTTTACAACAAGAGCAAAAGTCCATGGCACCGAGAAGATTCTACTCGATACAATGTTACCAGTGTATAAAATACTAGTGAAAAATACAAATGTTGCTAATGCAAATATAATGTTTAGATTATTCTTAAACACAGACTAATTACAATTTTGGCATAATTTACTTGTAATAACAGCCAAGTAGATACAGTCCATTAAAAACTAAATGATAACTAAAATAAAATACCTTTACAGATGACATAACTAAGTAAATATTTAGTTATTAAATTAACAATGAAACACCTACTAAAAATTTCAGACGTCATTAAGTAGGGTTGGCACTAGATACTGGTGAGATGATAGAAAAACGACACATAATATTGTGATTTGTTTTAATAACATACGTGACCGTGATGGTATATCTATAACTGTGCCTTGATGACCCGTAAGTATCTCTTATGTTATTGCACGCCTCACAAGGCTTCAGCGTGTGAGACTGCTCTACTCTCGATATGTTTATTGTCAAAATTCTCCAACATAAAATCATCTCTATACTCTCAATTTTATTATAACTACATGGAATTCATATTAGCAGAGAAGTTTTAAAAATTCGAGACTTGAAATTGTAATATTAATATATTTTAAGATAGAAAGAAAGAAAGAAAATACGTTTATTTGCGGGAAACATGACGCAAAGGACAACAAAATAAAATAACAATGTAAAAAGCAAGTTTTGGGGAAAATATGCGTCACATCTACGCAAAACGGCTACCGCTCAGCAGATAGATAGATATATCTAGACATATACAGGGTTATTGGTAAAACACCAGCAACCTCTTAAAGGGTCATTGTATTCATCATTATGAACAACTTTTACTATGGGACCAAACCTGAAATCGCGAAAAAAAATCAGCTGTTCAGTACATTTATTTACATCAAATTCGAAGCGGCTGATTTTTTTTTTGCGATTTCAGGTTTGGTCCCATAGTAAAAGTTGTTCATAATGATGAATACAATGAACCCTTAAGAGGGTGCTTTACCATTAACCCTGTATAACAAAATATGTAATTAAAAAATTAAGTTTAGTGCTTTCCGTTGGGAAGTGTGTTTGTTTGTCTTCTTCAATAAGTTTTATTTGTGCCCTATTGATTTTCGTTATTAAACTCATAACCGTTGAAATGATATTACATAAACAAAAATCGATGAATTTTCTTCGATATTTTTCCGAAATAAATTAATTTACCATCAACATGTTTCTGCATCTGCGAGGCGTGCACTTTTAGATTTTCCAAATTTTGCATAGGGATCAACCCTATGCAAAATTTGGACCCAACCAACCAAGAAATTATATGAAATTGTTTATTCCATAAATAAAATATCAGGATCACTTTTGAGCGTCATTTAAAAAAAAAAAATCTAGATGGAGTCGACATTTCCTACCTCACTGCCCTAAGAAGAAATGGTGAAACGAACTCAACACAGGTCCAGGTTGGAGTAACGCAACACAGGTCCGCAAACTCAGCAGTCGCATCCTACTTGTGGGTCAATACTTTTTTTTCCATTTGCAAAATATACTTCAGGTAACTAGTTAAGGTGATTCCTTCAATGTAGCCAGAGAAATTCAAAATCTCATACGTTTTTTTAGAAATTGCGGCGCTATTTTACGTTGTCTTCATCTGCCTAGCCTTTTCCCAACTATGTTGGGGTCGGCTTCCAGTCTAACCGGATGCAACTGAATACCAGTATTTTACATGGAGCGACTGCCTATCTGACCTCCACAACCCAGTAACAGGGTAATACGATACCCCTTCGTAAGACTGGTTGTCAGACTTTCGGGCTTCTGACGACCCATAACGACTGTCAAAGATTCACGAATGACAGCCGGGACCAACTTAACGTGCTTTCCGAGGCACGGAGGAGTCTCGGTATGTAAAGATGGTCACCCATCAAAGGACCAACCGCGGCAAGCGTAGTTTAACCTGATCGATCGATCCGTGGGGCTGTTATTACTTAGCCACAAGTCTTTGTATGTTGATCAAAACTTATTACGCGGCAATTACGTTTTATTAAACACATAAGAAATTTCGAATTTCGCGGGCTACGTTGTCGGGATGCCCCTTAAGCCCCCGTTCCCACGGGCGTAATAAAATCGTGGCGGGATTTTATCGCGCACTGGATTTTCAACACTCGTTGTTGAGCCGAGCGTTGAGAATCCAACTTAACAATAACAGAGTACATTCCAGCGCGTCGAAAAAACACACTGTTGGATTTTACACTCTCGGCGCTAAGCAGAGCGTTGAAAATCCAGTGCGCGAAAAAAAATCGCCGCGATATTTTTACGTCCGTGCGAACGTCGACTGTCACCTCTCTGGCTCCCACGGGGCCAAATTTTTAAGAATGTTAAATAAAAGCTGCTTTTTTGTAAAATTTTATCAATTGGCGAACTGATAAATATATTAATTTAATAGGTAATTGTTAAAAACACTTTTTGTTTGTGGCATTTATTTAAATCATCTCAAAAACCAATCATATTACTTATTGAGCTGAGTTTATTAGTTAAATTTGTTTTTAATAATTAGGTACCTATTAGATAAATAAATATTAGTTCGCCAATAGGGATGATGACTAAAAATTTTTCTTTTGTCAGTCATGTAGATTATTAGAACATATTGGACACGTATTTTTTCTTTTTTTACAAAATCAAAAGATTACGGCTACAGATTGAGTTAAAACATCGCGTGATGTCACGTGTAGCTAGATTTTATACGTACAAATGACGTAGCGAGCCCCCACTCCCCAACTTTAATGCGTGTTACTTACATAAGTAATTTTCTATTAATATGATAAATCAAAAAATACGTGTCTAATATTTTTTTATTATCTGACTGACGAACTAAATAGAATTTCTTTTTTTTTACCCAGACATCATCATTTGTCAAAAAAGCACATTTTCATTCAAAATTCTTAAAAATTTGGTTCCGTGTGAGCGAGAGAGGTGATAAAATGCGACAACCCTCTTAATACGACCATTGACAAGTCGATTAATCGACTATCACAACACTGACACTGTCCTACAAATTTTAGCAGTATTACAAAATATTATCAACTTAACTGACAACCCTAGCTATATTTTCAACGACACGTGTGAGGTTCTAAGTAATGAGGTCTTTACATAAAAATGAATCACATACCTAACATGCTACGAATATAAATATATGCACATGTTTTTTTATAAGGTCACATTCAGGAGTTAGTACTAAAACTATTATTAGCAATAGTTACTAACAAAATTGTATAAAATTGTATTTGTACTTTGGATAATGGATGCATTTATGTAAATTTTCGGATGGATACGGAATGTACTTTTGCATTTTAGCACGGAATAAGGTAATTTGCAATGACACATAACATTTCAATGACTAATTCTAGCATGTTAGACCTATGCTAGAAGCTTATACGGGAAATTTTAATATTAAGATTGAATTGGACTAAGTATGTCTTACTACAAAAAAATACAACCGACTTCCAAAAACAACACTACAAAGTAAAAAATAACATTAATTTCGAAAGTAGGTGTCTAGTTAAATGTATTTTCGTTTTTTGCCACCGACTTCCGAAATTAATGTTATTTTTCACTTTGTAGTGTTGTTTTTGGAAGTCGGTTGTATTTTTTTGTAAAAAAAAATTATTTTTCACTTTTTAGTTGTGGTACCTACCCCACACAAATTCTAATACCACTACCTGCAAAACAAACTAGAACATCATCCATATAAAAGTGGGGAAAAAATACGTATTATTGAAGCTAACTCAAAAACTACCAAAGCAAAGTTAATCAATTTTATATGGCACCAACTGTGATGACCCTCTCGAATAAAACAAAAAGGTTCCGACGAATTGAGAACCTCCTGCTTTTTGAAGTTGGTTAAAAATTATAAATGAAGGTAAATAATTATGTTAAATATTAATGCAAAAAAAAAACACATGTACAACGTGTGTCTTACGTTTTTCGGGTTCCGACCGAAAATGGTAAAAAGGAACCCTTATGGTGCAACTCAGACTGTCCGTTTGTCTGTCCATCTGTCACAGCTGGATATCTCAAGAACTACTAATACTATCAACTTGAAATTTGGAACAGTTTTAGATGACGTTTGCCCAACTATTTTGCAAATAATAAAGTTTTTTTTTTGCAACAGGGACTGACTAGGGCATGTGGGGCATCATATGAAAGGTTTACACATTCTCAAACATTTTTTTTTTTGTTTTTTAGGGCGCATAGTTTTCGACTTTTGAAGAAAAATGTAAAAAAAAATACCGTTTGCATAAAGAAATCTGAAACGATTCTATGTGATAGAAGTTATTTAAAGATTATAGGAAAAATAAAACGATGTCTCTAAATAGCACACTTTTTCAGAAATCGGAACGTAACCCTCGGTGCGCCAGTTCGACTCGCTCTTGACCGGTTTTTTATTTATGTATGGAGTTTGATTTAATGGTATTTACGTTCCACCTGCAGACTTAAGACATTTAATCATGGATTATCGCATGGTGAAACGCTCGCAACGGGACATTAAGAGTATTAAAATCCCGTTAACATTTTAACAGATGATTAAATTAACTAAATGGTATGGTGAAACTAGGTCTAAAACAGTTAAAAACAGGTTAATTAAAAAAAATAAAAATATACATAGAATGACGTCTTTTGAATTTGTACACACGGCTACAGATCAAGCTATACATTTCTAGTTTTCACTGACCTCTCATTGTAAGGAAATCCTATACAATGCGAGTTCAGCTTATACTGGAAATGTACCTATAGCTTGATCTGTAGCCGTGCGCACGACCCGAATTCGTGGGAAAATTTTCTTAACTGCGACCTACGAAAAAATCAGCTGTTCAGTACATTTATGTTCGCATAATACGTCAAAATGTAGGGAACAGCTGATTTTTTTTTTCGCAATTTCATGTTTGGTCCCATAGTAAAAGTTGTTCATAATGATGAGTACAATGACCCCTTAAAATATTGCCACTGTTTACACTTACACCCTGTATAAAGACCGGACTGCCTCGTTGGCTAAATAATGGCTACCTGTTTCAACGCCTCTTCAATGTTGCCGAGATGGTACTCCGGTCGCGCTGTTATAAATTTGTGTAAGTGCTTGCCAGCATACTCTGCTATGTTAGAACCTGAAAACATAATAAGAGCTATAGTGCTGCTGAACAAAACAAACAGGAATGTACAGTACGACTATTTTTTGTAATGTCCCTCGGCAATCATCGCATCACCTGCGACTTTAGCAGCTTTCCTCCCATTTTTTTAAATAAATTACTTCAAGTTAAAAGAGTATTAATATCTCTATATACTTCCAAGTAGATATGAGCGCCGCGCCGGCGCGCCGCCGTCGCCGTGAGTTCATGTCGACGCGTCGCCGCCGAGTGCAGCACGCGGCGCGCCGTCGCGGCTACTCACACCTTGCTATCTCGCTCGCACGCGCGGCCCGACCGCGTTAGTTCGCCTAGTCGTTTCGGCACACTCGTCGCTTACGCAGTCGAGTTCAATATTTTACCGAGTAAACGTGTATTATTGTGTTGTGTTAACGATGGCAGCAACTTCGAGATGAGATGAGAAAGAAATGATTATTTTTCAGTAAACGAGATCTCCAATTATTATTTAGAAGACTGTAAAATTGTAATTAATAAATACGTTCCTTTATAAAGCTTTTTTTGGTAATAACAATATGGTTTTCTTTATGTTATTTTTAAGAAAACTCTCCCTGATAAAAAAAAAACTCAGGCCCACGACCGGCCACGCCACGCCGCCCGCCGCGACGCCGCCGCCGCTGTGGAAATTAACAGGCCACGCCGCCGCCGCCGCCGTGGAATTGGCCATCGGCGCTCATATCTACTTCCAAGTGGATTTAGAGCGTCCGGTCTGCACCAAATGCAAAGGGCAACTGATAGAAATCCGACGACTGACGAAACACGAAGTTTGCCGAGGGACATTAAGAAAATAGTTGTACTGTACAAGTATTTTTATGGGTCGAATTAAAATAATCTCCACGATTTGTGCGTGCCGTAAGTGCGGCGCCTGGGCATGCAGCCCTGTTCCCAACCTATGCATTTTTCCGTCACCCCAAAGGAACAGAAGGTTTTCAGTATTTATTTATATATGTACTAGCGACCCGGCCCTGCTTCGCACGGTTTTTACAACTTGACAAAAGGTTTCTATATTATTTAAAAGTTAAATATTAATGCATTAATAACACAACAATAACAATAAACAATAATTAATATTAACACAGGCCCTATCAGAATACCAGCGTTGCGGTATTTATTTTTTAAATATCGCAGCTTTATGCTGAGATGGGAGCCTTTTTGGCCTCGCACAGGTCTCTTTTTTTTTTATTCTGATTTCTTTTTTTTGTTTTTTTGCTTTTTAATGTTTATTTTGTTACTTTTATATGCTCTTTTTTAACTGTATTTCCTGTGCGTGTCCCAAATAAAATATTTTTCTTCTTTTCTTCTTTCTTCTTCTTCATTATAACTATACGAGTAAACCTTCCAGAATAAATTCTCTAAATGATTGTGAAAACCGCATCAAAATCCGTTGCGTAATTTAGGAGAACAACGCGGCCACACAGACAGGAAAAAAGACTTTATTTTATAATAAGTATAGATGAATTTTAATTATACCATCGCGAAATATTCCACTTTTCGACCTTAGTCGTACACCGGAAAGTTTCGCGATGGTACATCAGAAAAATATACAGGATCAAATTAAATTAGCTGGCGAAACTCCGCAGACGAGATGGATTTACACGTGACAAAACAGATTATTCAACTCCAAGTAACACAACTACCAGGCAGCGGTCGTAGACCCCAAAAAAATAAATAAATCATTTTTATTTTGTCGTGTTTAAATATCGATAGCCATTACGTCTGCGGAGTTTCGCTAGCTAAATTAATTTGACCGTGTATAAATAAAAATTAATTTGACCGTGTATAACTAAAAATTAATTTGACCGTGTATAACTAAAAATTAATTTGACCGTGTACAACTAAAAATTAATTTGACCGTGTACAACTAAAAATTAATTTGACCGTGTATAACTAAAAATTAATTTGACCGTGTATAACAAAAAATAAATTACAAAACGCAATGGGCGGCCTTATCAGTTTCTGCGATCTTTTCCAAGTAACCTTGGGACGGAGTGATTGCCTGGTGATAGGGTTGTCATTGGCGCAAATAAGAAGTAAGTTCGTTAATAAACAACGACTATTGATTATTATAATAGCTAATAACGAAAACAAGTTCATAACAACAAGTAATGTTCCTACACGAGCCTTTTAAATGCACAGGCAACGATTGCGCGCTCATGGCTAAGCCCCCGTATGCACAGGCGTAATAAAATCGCGGCGGGATTTTATAGCGCACTGGATTTTCAACTCTCGTTGTTGAGCCGAGCGTTGAGAATCAAACTTGACAATAACAGAGTACATTCTAGCGCGTCGAAAAAACACACTGTTGGATTTTGCACTCTCGGCGCTAAGCAGAGCGTTGAAGATCCAGTGCGCTATAAAATCCCGCCGCGATTTTATTAGCCCGTCCGAATGGGGGTTAACAGCCGCACGGGTCGATCCATCAGGTTAAGCTACGCTTGCCGGGGTTGGTCAGTGGATGGGTGACCATCTTTACATACCGAGACCTCCGTGCCTCGAAAAGCACGTTAAGCCGTTGATCCCGGCTGCCATATGTGGATCTTTGACAGTCGTTACGGGTCGTCAGAAGCCCGAAAGTTTACCAAGGGGTATCGTATTATCCAGTTATTCGGTTGTGGAGGTCAGATAGGCAGTCGCTCCATGTAAAATACTGGTATTCAGCTGCATCCAGTTAAACTGGAAGCCGACCCCAACATAGTTGGACAAAGGCCAGGTAGATTGATTTTAGGCAACGATTTATTGGAACTTGCAATGTATTCCACAAATGAGCGGCCTGGACCGTCAGGACAATAAAGGATTTGTCAAGGAAAGTTGTGGAATGCTTTGGCATTTTAAGCCTAAGGTTATCCGATGACCTTAAAAATTTCATTTAGGAGTCGCAAAGAAACTGAAAACATTTATAGGAATTATTTTTTCCTTTTACACCTACCGCACCGGTGAAAAGGCGCTAGGTTACCACACGAGCATGAAATAGGTCACTTCATTTTTCAATAGATCTCAATAAAGATCAGACTCACAACCATTTAAAATAAAAGCAGAAACATACCGCCATGCCCATCATAGACAGCAAAGTACGCAGTCCCTGGATCCTCAGGTAGCGAGAGTATGTGTGTGTGAGAGTCATCCATAGACACGCGCCATCCTTGCATGCAAGAAGAGCCGACCAGGTAGCGGTTGTCCTGTACTGTGGACGACTGCTTCTCCGTCACCGGTTCTGATAGGGTTTGACCCATTACTCTGGAAATTATCGAGACATAGTCACATCATCTTACGAGACGTTGTCCTGTCCTTGAGTCTTGAGTTCACAAAAAACCCTGTTAAAAAAGGATGTTCAGTTTTTCCTAAATTTGTTTTTTTTTCTGGGAAAATTTTCCAATGTTTCTTGCCATATAAACCTAATTCGGACTATTACGGACATTTTAAACCGAAAAATAACTCAAGTAAGGCGCTTACCAACAAACAGCATTTCATTTTTGTACATGTCCCGTCATTAACACAAACCATTATGAATCATTATGAACAACTTTTACTAAGGGACAAAACCTGAAATCGCGAAAAAAAAATCAACTGTTTCATACAAAAGTTCAATGCCTACTAGACCAAAATGTATGAAACAGCTGATTTTTTTCGCGATTTCAGGTTTGGTCCCTTAGTAAAAGTTGTTCATAATGATGAGTACTATGACCCCTTAAGAGGGTTCGCGTTAATTACAGCACATATTGTATAGATTGATAAAGACATCATTTTATGTGCCTTTTTCATGGTTAGGGAGCAAAAAGATTAATGAAACTTATTTATGTAATATTCTCAACTTTGTTGTTCTATTTTCTTTAATATTAGGTATGAATAAACTGTGTCTGGTGTCTGTAATATTATTATTGTACTTAAATGGTTTTCAACCGTTTTCAATATAATAATAAATTAATGGACACTCAATACCAGGCTAATAGGTAATACGGGCTGGTACCCGCAACTCCACGACAATGCGCGTATTTTGCGTACGGGTGGGGAAATCGATTATTCGATCCACCCCAGCTCCTCAGAGAAGGCAGGAATACCAGGCTAAAAGAGGAGGAAGTCAAATCAGGAGCTGGTCTACAGCAAGAAAATAAGCGGCCCACTCTTCAAAATCAAGCAAATATGTAAATATCCAAGCAATCCGATAGATGTTTGTTCCAAGAGGCTGCTGAAAAACACGGGTAAAGTACCCGTTCACTATTCTTTTATTCTAGCTAATTAATATTAAAAACCCGCCAAGTGCGAGTCGGACTCGCGCACGAAGGATTCCGTACCATTATCTATAAAAACGGCAAAAGAATAGAATAGAATAGAATACTCTTTATTATGCACACCATTTAAAATACAGGTATGAATGTTGAAATTTTACATAGGGTGACACAACGGGCGGTCTTATCGCTAAAAGCGATCTTTTACAGACAACCTTTGGATGGAGTATGGGGACATGGAGAGAAAAAATCACGTTTGTTGTATGAGAGCCCCCTTAAATATTTATTTTATTCTGTTTTTTAGTATTTTTTTGTTATATCGACAACAGAAATACATCATCTGTGAATATTTCAACTGTCTAACTATGTTCTATGTTCTATGTTATAGGATTTGGTTTCCGCACTTAGTCCTTCATGTGGACCATTGTGCGTGGGCCATGGCGGCCGTCGGGGGTTTATTCCAACCAGCCCACCTCCCTCCAGAATTTAATCAAATCTCCGGGTTTGTTAAGAACATCTGTGAAAGATCGGGATATTCCGAGAGTTTCTGTTCTAATCTGGGTGACGCCTGTGCATTCAAAAAGCACATGCGCAACGGTTTCCTCAGCCTCCATGTAGGCCCTGCACAGAGGACTGTCCGTTATCCCTATTGTGTGGAAGTGTTTATTTAATGAGCAGTGTCCAGTGATGGTCCCCGTCACCAGGCGCAACTGTCTAACTATCACAGTTCTTTAGATACAGCCTGGTGACAGACGGACAGACGGACGGACAGCAGATTCTTAGTAATAGGGACCTGTTTTACCCTTTGGGTACGGTACCCTAGAAAGGCTCAAGAAGCAAACTGTTTCCAAAATAGTTGTGTTACTTTGTTTAACAGGAATCTAGAATCAGTCATCTAACCTTTACTGTAAAAATAGTACGAATAGCACCTTCGATCAATAATAGCACTAGATACAGGATCAGGAACAAAAATAAGTCGCTGTAGTGGCCACGTTTACACACACATAAACATTTACATTTGTTACTACGAAATATAGAAAAAAGTTTTATAATATTTACAACTTCAATTCATTATAAACCTTAACAATCAAACATAAAGTTTAATTACGATTGCAAAATATTTATATTTAAGTCCTTCTATCATCGGAGAAAGGTAAAAGCAATAAATTAAAAATGTCACTTGAAAATAAAAGGTCATTTTTATAATAAGTACAAAAATATTTATTCTAAAGTGAAACTTAAAACTTAAGCAATAAGGTTAAAAACATTTTGTTGAAAATTTTGTGCTTACTCTATTTTGGAACTAGACATAGTTCTTGGTATTTACATTTCAATGCTCAGAACACAGTAAGTATTGAAAGATGTAGAGTAGCAGAATAATAATATATTTTTTAGGCCAAGGTTCGTTTTATATGGTAGCAAATATTTTTGACCGATTTTTAAAAGTAGAAGGAGTAAATTAGTACAATAGTTATTTTAATTTTGATTATTAATTTGATAGTTAATTATTTTAATAAAAATATTAAAACAAATTGTTGAATTTTTACAAGGTTTATATATTTCTTCTCCTCTTTCTTTCGCGACAATAGATACCCATTCTGCATTGCGAAATGGGTCACTAGGAAATCTACAAACAAAAACAACATATAAAGTAACAATACTACTCCATGCATTTCCCTGTTCCCGAACAGTCGATGTTTGAAATAAGACCACAAAAGTATTTGTGTTTTTATTTTTCGGGCCGTTTTTGAAGCGCTTATCGGGAATCTAGTACTATTATTGATCGAAGAATAGCACGGCAAAATGTCAAGTTATTTATACATTATACTATAACAGTTCAAAGGAGGTGTAACGTTGTGGGTGCTGCTCAAATATCTAATTGTTCTTCCCTTTGCAACAAACTATTCAACCAGCAAACATGTTCCAAGGCTCTTTTTATTTAATTTCTTCAAGCCACTGTAAACATAAATTAAACCTATTATGACTTTTTGTGTTGTTTGTGGATTGCATATTGTTACCGTATATTTATGAAGTTTGTTAGTTTATAATCTACCTCGTGAGATTGTAAACTGTCAATAAATTGTGACAGTACCATACAGCTTCATAGTTTAATTTTATTATTAAACTAGCTGACCCGACAGACGTTGTCCTGTCTTGACTATGAATATTCTAATGTAAACGCGTGAAGTTAAAATATTTTTTCTGAAATATTCCAATTTTCTGCAAAATTTTCTTAATTTTTCCTTTCATAAAAACCTTCTGACAATCATAAACACAACAAAAAAAAATTGCAAAATTGTTCCATCCGTTCACGCGTTACGATGATCAAGGGAAATAGGGATTCATTTTTATATATATATAGATGTTACTCTAATATAACTTTTCATTATTTTCATCACAAAAACTATTAAAAACCACATTAACATCTGTTTGTTTATATTCGGCGACAAACGACCAAATGACAGTGAATGACAGATGACAGCCAAAGATTGCGGCTTGAGGCATATAATGTTCAACCAATTAATGCGCAAGGTGCATTCCATCCCATTCATTCATATGATGCCAGTTCAAAATTTGATGGTTTGACATGGATAGATTATAAACTATTGAATACATTGTAAGCAAAGTATGGTAGTCACAATTTATTGATAGTTTACAATTTCGCGAGTTAGATTATAAAATAATGAAGTGCATAATTATATGGTGATAGGCATATCTTTAATGGCATGCAGCCATGTGTAGCGCATTAGAAGTGATAGAATCTACTAGAAACCAGTAAGTGCATTCATGATTCTTAACACTGTTCTATTGCAAATTATTTATATGACCACTCTTAAGTACTACTTGCACTTAGAGCTATGCTTTCTACCAAAATAAAATTGTTAAGCAAATGCAAGTTAATTATATTTATTACTAATTTTGAATTCTCCTTTCAAATAACAATAAGTATACCTAAAGGTGGATCCACACGGCAGCCCGCCGGCCTTGCCGCCGGGCACTACACAGTATAGAAGCCAGGCTGTGTGGATCCACCGTAAAGCACAATGACTTCATAAATTCTAAAATGATATTATGAGAATGTAGGTAACCCTAAAATGCAGGAGAGTCATAAAGCGTAACGGGCACATCGGAAACCGTAAACTGACCGTCTTCAACCACCGATATCAATAAAACATCCAGATATGACTAAGATCTGATGTCATTAACGTTTTTACAAAAATCACCTTTGACAAGACCTTTTCTTAGCAACAGTGCTATAATAATGCACCCAATAAATCCACAGGTTGTTTGTATAACATATTTATCTCTCACTTAGTACAGAATAAACTATAATTATCAAATTTAAAACAACAAAAAATGATAAGATAAAACCCTTACATTATTACGATGTTATTCCTCACACATAGAATGAAACACTCAAATAAATACACTCACGATTATGTCGAGCACTAGAAAACGTTTATTGTTTAGTATTGGTTTATTTTGTAACAAATCAAGGCTTATTTTTCAATAATTTCACGAAAATGCGTAGGTAAATAATATTCGAGACAAGATTGAGATTTTGAGAAACGTCAAAGTGACAAGTACCAGAGTTGCCACCTTTTTATGGTTATTTTTAAAATAGTAGAAATCCTCACAAAACTCCCAAAGGAAATATTTTATTTATTTATTTATTAAAACTTTATGCACAAGTAAAAAAAATACTGCACAAAGGTGGACTTGATGTAAAAAATAACTTAAATAATAATAAATAAATAACTTACTTAGGTGTAAACTGTAAAAAAGATCATCATCAATCGCCAGTGGCTATTAGCTATTAGCCAGTAGTCTGACAACTTGATTTTTTTACGTTGGACTAGGATAAAATAAAATAAAAAATGTTTCTGAATCATTTATTTACAAAAACATGTTCTATTCAGAAGGCAGTACTCCTCGATACGGCTCGCATTCCTTGTTGTTGAGGTTTCTGTCTCTGCAGCCCTAACCACCAGTAGCTTGGACCATGTTCCCGACACCAGCGGACCACTATTTTTTATATTTTTACCTATATGTTTTTTTATATCTTTTTTAAAGAATATTTAAAAAATTTGTAACGAAATAATAATAAACTAATAAGAAAGCTAGCTAAATTGTTAGTTTTTTGTTTGTTTGTATGTTTGAACGCGCTAATCTCTGGAACTACCTACCAGTCCGATTTGAAAAATTCTTTTTTAATTGGATAGCTCAATTATTGAGGAAGGCTATAGGCTATTTAACATAGGAGTCGAGCAAAAAGAAAAAAAAGAAAAAACCTGAATTTCCGACTTCCACGCAGGCGAAGCTGCGGGCAAAAGCTAGTATTATTTATAGGGGAGTGACTACCGAGATGACGATTAATAGAGTAGAATGGAAAAGGGACATGTTGCGCCGACCCCAAATAAATTGGGATAAGGGCAGGAGAATGATGAATGATGATGATATTTCCATGGCACAATATAACGACATTTCCATAATATCTGGGGCCTAGCAGTAAATAGAAAAAACACGAGCTATCTATCTTCGTTTTAACCGGCACTCAACCAAATATTTATGTATTCTGTGACTCAACTAAAAATAAAAGCCTACTTGGATCGGTAGGAGGTTGAATACAATCCACCGCACATCAGTGGTAACAATTTGACATTGACAGCACGTCTATATCGTAGCGGTAGGAGTAATAAGTTCAAAACTTAAGGGGGCGTACTACGCCAGTATCCAACCCGACATCCAGCGGAAACCTTGGTTTTTTAAATATACAAAATTATCCAAAAGAACTGTTTCATCTTTGTGCAGACTGAGACTCGGTCACTGCTGCAGTCCAGTATTCCTAAATAAGATTCGTGTTCGTGATAGTTCCTTATGCGAATGCGGACTTGACGAGGGTACTCTGGACCATATATTTTTCTTCTCATGTCCTTCAAACTCACAATCTTTTGAATTGTACCTTAAGCTTCCCACAATTAAAATCTCCCTGCCTACTAACTTCCATTCCCTCATCTAACTTTCAAGTCCTAGCAAAATTTTTAAATGACAATGATTTACAAATGTAGTCTGGTAGTGGTATAATTGTAGTAATAATAATCATAACTTTATAATATATCTGTGTTATTTTGTAGTAGAATAATAATTTATGTTAAAAAAAAAACACTAACATAACTAACAAAACTTGTCTTGCCCTCGCAGCCACTAACATTAGGTAACAACTGCCAGCGAAAAGTTCGACGGCTCATCTCGTTGTACTGCCGTCTCCACATGACAGTACAACGCCTTAGATTTATTTAAATCTGTTATGTTGTATACGTATATCTTAAATAAATAAATAAATGACGCTGGCAGAATAGTCGACATCGGCTCAGTTGCCAAAAAGGAAAAAAAAAATTTTTTTTTTCGTAGTGCAACTGTTACTCCTGATTTGTAGTTGACTATAACTACCTGCCACTACACGTTATCAAAATACAAAATAAATGGTTGGCAAGCTTAATTAATCTGGCCGGATATTCATATTTGATAGTCCCCGATAAAGGCAGGGTTCAATAAAATACTTAAATGTATAACTAATACACTTACACTGGCCGTGAGTAGAAAAACGATACTATACCAACACTTGCCTCATTAGTTTTGACGCTCCAAACATCATTTTGCTGTGAGTACTTTTATAAATAAATTGAAGTAAAAAGTAGGCATAAACAGTTAAAAAAATAGGTACCGTCTACAATAGTTAAGTATCGCACAAAATGTAAATTTTTAGATTAGTAAAAAAAACTGTAAATGTGCAAATTTGTCAAAGTCAATGTTACATCATAAATAATGACAGGAGACATCGATTTTTTTACCGTAGGTAGTATATTCATACCAAAAAGTTTTGGCTCCCAAAGGTCCCTATTAAGGGAGATTCATCCTTCATGCGCTACGATACGCGCTCCACTTTGCCTAAGGCCCGGACTCCACCGCGGCACAAGCGGAGACGAGAGGAGAGATTTGTTGGAAACAACCAATAGGATTTCGTTATTTACTCGTACTTATCTCGTCTCCGCTTAGCTTCAGTTACTATTATTTTATTCTGTGCTTCAGTGGATCCGGTTGAGCAGAGGATAGGAGATGTCTCATAATTGCTTAGCGCGAACAAAACAGACATGAGTGACTGTGTCTCGCAAGCTGGCGACGCGACGCAACGGTGCGCAGCGGAGACAAGAGACGAGCGGCACCGTTAGTTTCCCGCCCGCCCACTCTAGCCACACATCTCTGCTCGGTCTAGCCAGTACGCATCTCCGCATAGCTTCGGTGGATACACCCTAGCTGTTAGCATCTCCTCTCCTCTCCGCTTCCCACATCTGTGCTTTGGTGGAGTCCGGGTCTATCGTTGTGCTTGTGATGTCGTTCTTCTTCTATCATATACCCAGATATTTATTAACTTCTCCTTCGGCATTGTGTTCTTTGCATTTTCATGAGGGAATTTGTCATGACTCATGGTTATATATGGATCAACATTTAAGCTAGTAACCTTCTTTCTTATATCTATGCTAGTAACCCAGGTGCCTACCTGCGTAGTTAGGTACCTACATACCTTTGATGTTATCTTCACACCACCCATGGCACAGGCCACAGTATTTAAAAGCACAGGCGGAGGACATCCACAAGGATTTTTTTTTACATGTGGGTCACGTAAAAAAATGGTCCCCGGGGTAAATAAGCCCATGGGTTTTAGGGTTACCATCTATGTAAGGGAGGACGCTTGTCTGGGATGTCTACAAAATGTCTGATTTTCAGAAAAATGCCTGTGTATTGTAATTCAAAATGATAAGTAAACAACAATTTGCGACCACTAAACTAATCTCTAAATATTTAAAGTCACTTTCATGTCTGTCTGTGTGACCGCGTTGTGCTTCTAAACTACGCAACGGATTTTGATGCGGTTATCAACATCATTTAGAGAATGTATTCCGGTTGGTTTATTTAAATAATTCTTTTATATTAAACGTAAACGAAATACTGAAATTTGACGTTTTATCGAGTCGTGAAAAAGACGCTTTTTTAAGCACTTAAATGGCGTGCGCTGACTAAACCTTAGGAAGTAGTCCAAAATTAGCTTACACAAATCCACCGACAAGCAAGTACGCGTACTTATAGCTCGACGACCTATATCGCCCATGTGTAACTTCGCGAACTTAAAAACCGCGTACTTTAACTCGGCACGTCTCACCCGTTAAAAGCCTTTAATTATTATTTTTTCGTCATATTGGTAGATCGAGCCCGTGCGACGCCGGGGCAGGTCACTAGTTTAGAATAAACGAACTTAGTCCAGTAAGTCGACGTTTGCATGAACGTAAAAACATCGTGGCGATTTTTTTTTCCCGCACTAGATTTTCAACGCTCTGCTTAGCGCCGAGAGTTGAAAATCCAACAGTGTGTTTTTCGACGCGCTGGAATACACTGTGTTGTTATTAGATTGGATTCTCGAAGCTCGGCTCAACACCGAGAAGAGATTGAAAATCCAGCGCGCAATAAAATCCCGCCGCGATATTTTTACGTTCGTGCGAACGTCTCGTAACCTTGTCGCCTGAAAAGGGAGGTACCTTGCGTCAAATCCGGTTGTTCCGATTTTTTGCTGACTTTCTTATGATGTTGGCCCAATAATCCAAGTTTGAGACCTCAGCGCCGACCGCAACCTTGTCATAAATCGTAAAAACCGCGAAATTTTCACCTTTATTTCAGTTTTTGGCGATTTTAAGCCTTTTTTTTTTTTTTTTGTGAATGCGAAATCATCAAATGACTTCTCCCGCTCTGGGCAGAGCGGGAGGGCGTGTCAGACTTTTACTGACTAAAACCCACCCATGCTCCTTCAACTGCCCGTGCCAGGGGCACGGTATCTCTTTCGAACTACCCGCGACCCCGGCGGCTTCGGCCCAATTGACCTCGTCACTGCTGACATCTCTTTGAGGCGCGCGTGGAACACAACGCGCCGTCGACACGGG
The DNA here is from genome assembly GCA_946251885.1 of Cosmia pyralina. Taxonomy (NCBI): domain Eukaryota; kingdom Metazoa; phylum Arthropoda; class Insecta; order Lepidoptera; family Noctuidae; genus Cosmia; species Cosmia pyralina. The sequence goes on along the minus strand of OX276342.1, from coordinate 12,187,767 downwards.
CCTGTTCCTTACCGGACGGCAAGCTGCCCATTACTCGTCGTCCGCAAGCCCGCGCCTACGGTGGCCGGGAATCGGCAATCGATTCCCGCCGCCCAGGGCGTCTCCTACGGCGGCTAGGGGCGCGAGGGCGCAGCTGTTGCCTCTCCCTCACGCGTTCTGCTTCCTCCTTCGCGAGCATTACTGCTTCGCAGAAGGAGGTGGCGGCCTCCCATGCATTCTTGCTCTGCACCATGGCCTGGACCAGGTTTGGACGCGAGAGATCGCCGCCGCCGATCACCTCCGTGAGAACACGGCGGTGCTCCGCCCAAGCCGGGCAGACCTCCACTGTATGCTCCACCGTGTCCTCCGGGTGATCCACACAATGGTGACACCCGGGTGTTTCCTCCCGCCTTATCCGAAACAGGAACCTCCCGAAACAACCGTGTCCGGTGAGGACCTGCGTCAGGCGGAAGGTGAGGACGCCGTGGCGCCTCTCCAACCACTCCTCAAAGAGGGGACTTATCGCCGCAATTGTGGCGTGCCCAGCGCTGGGTTGCGACAATCGCACTCTCCATGTCGCCATGAGATCCCGCCGGATCTCTGTCCGCTGTACCGTGATTTCTCGCGGCAGCGGAGTTACGCCCCGGCGTTTCGCCTCCTCGCGCCACTCCCACACGTGCGCGAGGACTTTTGCCTCCAGATCCCATGGCGGTAATCCGGCAAGGAGGCACGCCGCCTCCCAGGAGACCGTGTGGTATCCCCGGACTAGCCGGATGGCCATGACCCTCTGGGACGCGTTCAACCGGCGGGCTGGTCGCAGCCTCAGGGAACGCGCCCACACCGGAGCCGCGATTTTAAGACTAGTTTTTCGAATATCAACACGTTTTTAAAGTAGACTAAATTTGCTACAACATAAAACTAGAATTAGCCTTGTAGACCCAATAGTTTCCGAGAATCATTTTAGAATGTGTCAATTGTTTCGAATTTGTCAATTTTTATCAATAGGTATTTTAGACGTCATTCGAGCAACATTTTCGGGCTCTATCAGAGGTTCCTGGAACTTTTACAGCTACAAGCGTGGTTGGGAGTCACACTCCACTGTGCATTTATTAAGGAAAACATTCGCTCCAATTTCGCATTTCCAATTTCGCATTGTGTGCGAAATGTGCGAATATAGAAAATACTATATTCGCTTACAATGCAAATGAAAATACCTGTCTCAGCTTAGTACCGGCCCCATGCCAGCTGTCTTATCCGTAAAATGCATATATAGAAATATAAAATAAAATCAGGAAATGTCTGTCAAATTCGGCAAATGTTTGTCAGATGGTAACCCTACATTATGGGCTTATCTACTTCTCGGCCTTTTTTTTAACCGACTTAAAAAAAAGTAGGTTTCTCAATTCGACCGCACCTATATTTTTTTTTTTATGTGAGTTCGCGGATAACTTCGTCGTTTATGAACCGATTTTGTTACGTGTCAAATCTCAGGTATGGTAAGTAAATCAAACATAATAAATTATGAACGAACGTATACGTAATCCTAACTTCCTAACTAATATAATAAATGCCAAAGTAAGTTTGTTTGTTACCCTTTCACGCCTAAACCCAATCCTAAACCACTGAATCGATCATCCTGAAATTTTGCATACATATACGTTGTCAGGTGTACGGAAACGGACATATTGTACCTTTCATCCCGAAAAAAAGTGTTGTTCTTATGTTAATAGGTGGCACCACATGCAATGACGTATTATAAAGGTAATACATTAACCACGTGTCTTTCGAATCATGATTGAATTATATTATTGCACCGACCCGGCCCTGCTTCGCACGGTTTTTACATGGTTTCTACGACTTAACAAAACATTAAGGTTTCTATATTACTTATATATAATAAGTAGGTAAGTTAAATATTAATGTATTATACCTAGGTACATATAAACCGTCCGGAATAAATTCTCTAAATGACAGCGAAAACCGCATCAAAATCCGTTGCGTAGCTTAAAACAACAGGTACCTAACGCGGCCACCGGTCACATAGCAGACACGAAAAGCGACTTTATTTTTTATGATGTCGAGTAGGTACAGCCCGAATTGATTGTCAAATTCTAAATTAACGCGAGCGAAGCCGCGGGCAATAGCTAGTAAACACATATTTGAAAATAAAATAAACAAATTATGTACGTCAAAGCGTAAATAATGTCTAATTCGTCACATGCTCGAAGCGTGCGTGCGTATTACGTAGGTAATCGTAATAATAAACTAGGACTACCTGATTCTAATACTCCAGCTGTGTCATCAGACTTCGGCTGAGGCAATTCCAATGTTGTTTTGCACAGACTTTTTATACTGTGTAAATATTAAGGGACTGGTACCTATGTCAGTTTTTTTAGAGGGACCCAGTGATATTTTAGTACATTTTGATACAAGTGGAGAATTTTTGTTATTGCATTCGAGGCGGAATTAACACCCGAGTTTTAGGCGAGGTTGTTTTTGAGCCGAGAACTGCAATAACAAATGTCCACGTGTATCAAATGACGTTTTTCAATACACTTTTGAAGAAATAAAATAAAATAACGAAAAATATTTTTGTCATGGATTATTAGGAAACTATGATTTAAATTTTCTTTTTTTCCGAGCTTTGCTTTCGCCAGGTTGAAGGAGAAGTAAAGGTACAAAGCCGTTAATCAGCCTAATATGAAAAATAGAAAATTCAAATATTTTTGAGTTTAGAACACAAATAAATGTAAATTTGTTCATAAACGTTTTTTTTTTTTTTATTGTAATAATCATGGTTTTTGATGATATTCTATTTATAAACATTATTTAAATATTCAAAAAATATTAACGCCGTAAAGACGCTTAACTCTTTGACGAGATTTAAAAAAAACATTCACCTCCGAATAGAGACGCTGTGAATAGAGGCATTGAACCAATTTGGACTAAGTATAGGTATAAGCTATCTGTGGAATTTTTTATTCCCGCACACGTGTTGGAAAATGAAAAATCGCACGCGTGTGAAATATATTGCATTGTGAATCTAATCGTAGTGCGTTATGAACCAGTTTTCGAGGAAGTGTATTGAAAAATATAATATCATTGTAGGGACCGTAGGAATAACGATTGTTATAGTACAGAAAGAAGGGGATGCTGGAATTACTTAATTCTTTGGGAAATACAGAGATAATATAACTATACCTACACTCTCTTACATAGGGTCTAGTTTGAAGCTTAGCGCTCTTACACATACCTAGACACGATACGACAGATGTCGCGTCGTGCTACAACCCCGCCGCCATGCCACCACCTACACCACCCGGGGTGATGCCAACGTCGTCGTACTAGTAGACGCGACGTCGCCCCGGGTGTCACCATTGTGTGGATCGCCCGGAGGACACGGTGGAGCATACAGTGGAGGTCTGCCCGGCTTGGGCGGAGCACCGCCGTGTTCTCACGGAGGTGATCGGCGGCGGCGATCTCTCGCGTCCAAACCTGGTCCAGGCCATGGTGCGGAGCGAGAGTGCATGGGAAGCCATCACCTCCTTCTGCGAAGCAGTAATGCTCGCGAAGGAGGAAGCGGAACGCGTGAGGGAGAGGCAACAGCCGCGCCCTCGCGCCCCTAGCCGCCGTAGTAGACGCCCTGGGCGGCGGGAATCGATTGCCGATTCCCGGCCACCGTAGGCGCGGGCTTGCGGACGACGAGTAATGGGCAGCTCGCCGTCCGGTAAGGACCAGGCCCGGGTCGACGGCGCGTTGTGTTCCACGCGCGTCTCAAAGAGATGTCAGCAGTGACGGGGTCAATTGGGCCGATGCCGCCGGGGTCGCGGGTATTTCGAAAGAGATACCGTGGCCCTGGCACGGGTAGCTGAAGGAACATGGGTGGGTTTTAGTCAGTAAAAGTCTGACACGCCCTCCCGCCTCTGCCCAGAGCGGGAGAAGTCATTTGATGATTTCCCATCCACAAAAAAAAAAAAAAAAAAAGACGCGACGTCGCCGTCGTTTCGTGTTTATGTGTGCGAGCCTTTAGGTACCCGAATCTGGGAAGAGTCTAGATTTCATAATTATATCTATTAGGTAAGTACAGACGCCAGCACATCAAGCTACTACAATCTGTCAAATTTCTTTAATAGATTTTCATCTTTATCGCTAAAGCATTAGGTTCAAGGTTGATTGGGATATTTTGACAGTTTCGGGTGGCACGTGCTGGCGTCTGTACCTACAAATACCTAATTCAATCTGCCTAGCCTTTTCCCAACTATGTTGGGGTCGGCTTCCAGTCTAACCGGATGCAGCTGTGTAGGTACGCGTGTTTTACATGGAGCGACTGTCTATCTGACCTCCACAACCCTCCAACTGGGTTGTGGAGGTAAGACCCCCTTGGTAAGACTGGTTGTCAGACTTTCGGGCTTCTGACGACCCATAACGGCTGTCAAAGATCCACGAGGCCATTCGACAACCGACTCGATGAACCGACTTTTAATTATTATCTCGTCTAAACTAGTATAAATTAGAGTATTTTCTTCATAATTTTGTGAATATTTTATATTATGTTTATATTACACTAGCTGCGCGCCACGGTTTCACCCGCGTAGACCGGGATAAAAAGTAGCCTATGTGTTTCCAGGGTTTAAGCTATCTACATACCAAATTTCATCCAAATCGGTCCCGTCGTTTGAGCGTGAAGAAGTAACAAACATACACACACACTCAAAAACTTTCGCCTTTATTAGTGTCATAGTTTAATTAATTTATAAAGTTATGTCTAACCGCTTGCGCGACCGCGGGAAGTTTGTTCCCCAACAGTAGATTATCTGTGGGAACAAAGTTCCCAAGACAATCTTTTTTTACTTTTAACCTTGTTCCACCACTATTAAGTAGTAATATCTAATTCCATGCATTTACTGTGATAGATTATCTGTGTCCGAACCTTTTGAGATACGACAACACTCACTGAACTAGTCTATGACATTAAAGCGTCTAATTTGGAACAGCGCTCCTTGATGGGCGAAAACAGAACACGCAAGCTAACCAATCAAGGTCGTTGGCATATGTCTGCGTCTTAAACAAGCACCGATTTCTTGTAACGTAGTCTTTAAGTTCAGATGTAAGTACAAACTCTAGTCTCTGTAATCATCACCCTACTTAGACTTTAACTGCCCACGCATGTAGGTCCACCGCAAATCTAGCCAGTCGCAGCTGTTCGTTTAAGCCGACGTTCGCACGGACGTAAAAATATCGCGGCGGGATTTTATCGCGCACTGGATTTTCAACTCTCGGTGTTGAACCGAGCTTCGAGAATCCAACCTAACAACAATAGATTGCATCCCAGCGCGTCTGAAAAACACACTATTGGATTTTCAACTCTCGGCGCTAAGCAGAGCGTTGAAAATCGAATGCGCGAAAAAAAAATCGCCGCGATATTTTTACGTACGTGCGAACGTCGGCTTACTGCTTAATACTTACCAAAACACTTTACAAACCAGCTGACTTCCTGAGCCTAAAGTGTAGGGTTACTGGCAGTCTATTTCGGACTTCTGGCAACTAACAACGGAACTCAACTAAATTATTATTGTCACGTGCAGGAAGGAACCACGTTTCAATGAACCATTTCCCACATTAAAGTCGCCGACGCAGCGCCACATCGGATTAACTTAGCCATTGGAAAATCGATATAAAAGTCTTATGTTACATTATCAGTAGTGAGTGACGAAATCGAATCCAATGTGCACTCAGTATCGAATCGCCGCGCGCCGCGAAAGCGCGTCCTTCTCGCGTGTTCCGGTTTTAGTTTTGAGTGGGTGAAAAAAAAGAAAAATACCGCTTTTGAAAATGGCATGTCCTATGAGGTAAGCCTTTGTTTTAATAACTTTTAATATTTATCTATTTAAATCGACATTTCAGTTTTTTTTTTATATCGCACTATATTTGAACTTGGATGTTCTTTTGAACTTTTAATTATCTGCTTCCTCTAAGTATTATTTACTTTAACACTCATAAAGTCGTAATTTATTACTTGATTATCAATTATTCAACAATTATCATATTAAAAGAATTTTTATGTATGTTCCCCGATTACTAGAAGATGGCTGGACCGATTTGGATTTTTTTTGTTTTATTCGAGAGGGTATACATCACAGTTGGTCCCATATAAAATTGATTAACTTTACTTTGGTAGTTTTTGAGTTAGCTTCAATAATACGTATTTTTTCCCCACTTTTATATGGATGATGTTCTAGTTTGTTTTGAAGATAGTGGTATTAGAATTTGTGTTGGGTAGGTACACAACTAAAAACTGAAAAATAAAAACTTTTTTACAAAAAAATACAACCGACTTCCAAAAAGAACACTACAAAGTGAAAAATAACTTTAATTTCGGAAGTCGGTGGCAAAAAACGAAAATACATTTAACACCGACACCGACACCGACTTCCGAAATTAAAGTTATTTTTCACTTTGTAGTGTTGTTTTTGGAAGTCGGTTGTATTTTTTTGTAAAAAAGTTTTCATAAGTATGTTGGTTAGTAACAAAGTTTTTTTATTATTGTATTCTTTTTTCAATCGCCGGGAATATTATACTAAGTAGGTACCTATATTTACTACCCGTTTCTATAAAATCAAAATACATAAGCCCATTAGAAACAATAGCGGATGGGTTCAATAGCGGACCGGTTAGACGGTCCTTTTCATAGGCACTGGGTCGCACTCCATGTGTATAGAATCTGTACCTACATAATTTTAATGTGTTTTTATTTATTTTTATTTTGTGATATACTAACATAGATTTTAAGTAGGTACTCACTAACACAACTATGGATGTTTTTTGTCCGAAATAAAGTTATTATCTATATAAGTAGGTACGTACCTTATCATACTGTAAAAAAAGTTTAAAACTTACAAAACATTTACAAAAGAAACCGTTACCTATGAACAGTGAACCCCTGTGACCTACCAATAAGAATGAATAAACATTTTTTTCTAAGAATGTTGCCTAATTTGAATTTCACGATTTCTACCCCACCGTTGCCGTAAAAGTGGCGCGATTATTTTAATACCATAAAGTTAACTGTCTTTCTTTTATGGTCACGCGGACGTAGGTAAGTAGAATCGTAAAGCTGCTGTTAAAAGAAATTAAATGTAATTAACTTACATATTTTATAAAACAATAGAGTAAAATAGGTAAGTACCTATAAAAAAAAATTAAAACACAAAAGTAATCAGTGTTTGTTAAAAGAAAATTTATTAATTCGCCATAATGGCATGCAATTAGAAGTAAGCTAAGTAAGTAACAATTTATTACATTTTTAATAATAACCCTGTCTTTATACTACATAAAAAAAAACTAAGCTTAGGTATTGTTACTGACCAAGTAACAATACCTAAGCTTAGTTGTGATGAAGTATTAACTTCATCACATAATAATTAGATTGGTATTTAAATACCTAGCTAATCCGTACCTAATCATTCAATAAAATAAGTAACAACCGACTTCCAAAAAAAAAAACAAACACTACATAGTGAAAAATAACTTTAATTTCGGAAGTCGATGTGTGGATCTGTATTTTAGTTTTTTTTTTTCACTTTGTAAGTAGGTAGGTAGTGCTATTTTAAAGGAAGTCAATTGTTTTTTTTTTTTTTTGTAAAAAAGTTTTATTTTTCGCTTTTTAGTTATGGGATAGGTACCTACCCCACACCAATTCGTTTATCACTAGTTGCTATGGAAACAACAGTGACAGAAAGTATTAATTATAACATCATCAAGATCACAAAGTGGGTTAAATACATATTATCGAAGCTACCCAAGCAATTTTAATAAAATTTACATGGGACCACCGCGAAGGTTCTTCTACCAAATGTAAGAAATAATTTCAAAATCGGCCCACAATTGACGAAAATATCGATGATCATCCATAAAAAAATATATAATACTAGCGGACCCGACAGACGTTGTCCTTTCTGAACGATCCTAGAACCCGACTGAAGCGCCACCTACCGGGTCCAATTGTGTTTTCAAACCATCCGGGAGCCCATTGAAATATACACAAAAAATTTCATCTAGATCGGTCCAGCAGTTTAGGAGGAGTTAGGTGACAAACACACCTACAGAAGAATTATTTAAATAAAGATATTGTATACATACAGACAAACATTATAACCTCCGCCTTTTTTGAAGTCGGTTAAAAATGAAAGAGTAGCTAATTATTGTTGCAAGAAAAGAAAAAAAAATAATCTTACCAGTCTCGGTAGGTAGGGCTGTACTTCCTAGTTAATCAGACCACTGAACCTATTAAACACATACTAAATTATCTATGTAAGTAGGTATTATTTACCTCTAAGCTCAACTAAATGAGAGCATTAATTAATCTCCAGGTTAAATAAAACTAGACTGGATTATATGAGTTTTAAATACGAGTACCTACTTTCGCGCCATTTTATATCTAACTAGCTTTTGCCCGCGTCTTGGTCCGTGTGAAACCTGTATTAATTTTTTATTTTATCTTACAGAAAGCTTACAGACTAATCATAATAAATCATTTTTTATTTGTGAAACGGGATTTGGATAGGAAACGGGGCACTATGATAAAAAGACTTTCTAAAAAAATTTCACCATTAAACCATCGCCTAATCAAGCCTTCGGGACCCGGTGGGATGTGGGAGTAATAGGGTGGAGGAACATCATGGGTCACCTGAAAGGCATGGGCCTTGACCTCAGGGTCATTGACCTTAAGGTCAAGGTCAAAATTCCAAAAGTCAAGATCCGCGATTCTCCTAAGGTCAAAATTCCGAAAGTCCAATTCGCACTTGGTCCAATTCGCGGTTGGTCCAAAATGGACAATGTTTCTCTTGCATCTTATTATATGTCGACGGACATAAATTTCGACTTTTGATGAACAATGTTAAAAAAATACCGTTGTTCCCCCCCCCCCCCCCCCCCCCGCCCGTTATGTATAGATTACAGGAAAAATAAAACGATCTCTTTAAATAGCACAGTTTTTCAGAAATGATGGTACGGAGCCCTCGATGCACGTGTCCGACTCGCTCTTGACCGATTTGTTATCTCTAGGAGAATTGCTCTTAAATTGAAGGTACTCGGTACTGAGTATTTTTAGGCAGTCTAAAGTTTAGGTCTAGGTCTATAAAGCTAGACCTAGACCAACGAGCCTATAAAAGGCATGAACTTTATAATGTTTCAAGGCAAACTTTTACTGTATTCGCGATAAGGGAACTCGTTATTTTGATGTGGTGAAATAACTAATGTTTAACGGAAGAATAATATTTTGTTTTCTTGGAATCTGTGACGAATTGAAATAAATTAGCAACTATTCCATAAAGATGCTTATCTTTTCAACTAGTCGAATGTTTAGGTGTTATAAAAAAATCAATAAAGATGAACAAATCTCTTCCTTTTTTGAAGTCGGTTAAAATACTTATGTTCTCTGTTCTAATAAAAATATATCACCCTAGTAACTGTCCTACGTCTGGACAGTTGGACACAGGCCTGGGATCATATGGTTAGAAAGAAAGAAAGAATGCGACATCATCGTCATCAATCATCTTGCCATCTCTGCCTGCACCCTAATTGTATAACACACTATCAATCACAATTGAATGATTTTGAAACTTATTGCTAATCTGTTACAACATGCAGCTGTAATTGCGACATTAAATCAACACGCGTATACCTACGTTCCGCGTTATCGTTTTATAAAGATATTTTTATTTTATTAAACGTTATTATTAATTGATTTATTCACAATTTTCTAAAATAGCATCTTGGAGCAACCTGTAGCTGTATTTTTATGATTACTGGCCACTAGCCCTACCAGTGTTTTGAAGGAATGTCACGATTGCTGCAGCACGCTGTTTATGTTCGAAGTTGTCTGCTCAACAACGTAAATAATGCAATGATTGTTGTTGTTGCTTTCTGAGTGAAACCGATTCCTACTGTAAGTGCGTTACGCAATTGCCCCGCTGGGCTTTCTACGCCGTCGATATTTCTCCTTCAGTTATAAATAAAAAGAGAAGTCCTGACTGACTGACTAACTGACTCATCAACGCCCAGCCCAAACACTTTTTTTTTTTTTAATGGGAAATCATCTTCTCCCGCTCTGGGCGGAGCGGGAGGGCGTGTCAGACTTTTACTGACTAAAACCCACCCGTGTTCCTTCAGTTGCCTGTGCCAGGGCCACGGTATCTCTTTCGAACAACCCGCGACCCCGGCGGCATCAGCCCTATTGGATCCCGTCACATTAAAACATCACTTGTGATTAGCTAATGAATTCGCCGCCCGACGACCGACGGCGCCGTCGCCGTCGTCGCGGCGAGTTCGTGGCTTGGTCGAGAAATGCTGAGTTTACTACACAATTTCCTAATAAATATGTTAACAGTTAATGACCTACTGCGGACCCCTGATACACATGCTACGGACCCCTTAAACCTTACCACCTTAAACCCTTGAACCTAGAAAGCTGAAATTTTGCACAGAGGTTCCCTTTATAACGTAGATAAGGAACAAGGAAGAATTTCCCAATAGTACATTCCCGTGGCGACTACCATGGCGATACTCACTTGGCGACTACCATTAGCATATATATGTATAATTAACGTCCATTTACGGAGTTTAGAGCCATTAAACAATCAGCTTGCGACATACGTACAGTGTAACATAATTTTCTGTACCGATGAACAGGTATTTCTGGTTCCACTGGACTCATGCTAATTATCTGTCAAATATCAAGAGCGAGGTACCGGTTCAGTGAGACATATTCATGCCATTGTACCACGGTAAAAGTAGTCATGTTATAAAACTGTAGGTAGTCGTAACTTGTACTGAAGTCACACTAGATCTCCAGAATTAGTTTACCTACTCACATGTTATATGAGTTCTTAAAATTGTTTTCAATACACTTCCTCGAAAACTGGTTCATATCGCACTACGATTAGGTTCACAATGCAATGTGTGCAATGAAAAAAAACTATACGGGTATTTGGACAAAAGTAAGCAGTTTTTTAGGGTTCCGTACCTCAAAAGGAAAAAAGGGAACCCTTATAGGATCACTCGTGTGTCTGTCTGTCTGTCTTACAGTCTGTCACAGCCAGTTTGCTCCGAATCTAATGGACCGATTAAGTTGAAATTTGGTACAGATATGAATTTCTGTGACCCAAACACGGACGGGTAAAGTAAATAAATTAAATTTGAATATAGAGGTCACTTTTGGGGGGCAAATAAGAAAATTAAAAAAAAAAGTTTTGCAAACTACACCATGTGGCATGTCAAATGAAAGGGCTTACTATGAGGGTCTCCACACGCGTGCAATTTTTAATTTTCCAACACGTGTGCGGGAATAACAATAGCCACTGATAACTTATACCTATACTTAGTCCAAATTGGTTCAATGCCTCTATTCACACCGGTCCTCTCTATTCGGAGATGAATGTTTTTTTTTTAATCTCGGCAATGAGCTATGCGTCTTTACGGCGATAATATTTTTTGAATATTTAAATAATGTTTATAAATAGAATATCATCAAACACCATGAATACAATAAAAAAAAACGTTTATGAACATTTATTTGTGTTCTATACTCAAAAATATTTGAATTTTCTAATTTTCATATTAGGCTGTTTATCGACTTTACACCTTTGCTTCTCCTTCAACCTGGCGAAAGCAAAGCGCGGAAAAAAAAGAAAATTTAAATGATAGTTTCCTAATCAAAAATATTTTTCATTATTTTATTTTATTTCTTCAAAAGTGTACCTATTGAAAAACGTAGTTTGATACCCGTGGACATTTGTTATTGCAGTTCTCGGCTCAAAAACAACCTCGCCTACGGCTCGGGTGTTAATTCCGCCTCGAATGCAATAACAAAAATTCTCCACTTGTATCAAAATTTACTATTGCGTACCTACTAATGTCATTGTATAGAATCAAGTTTTTCTAACTGAACAGACAGCTGTGCTGCTGGGGAGTTTGTTGTGCCACTTCTTCTTCCCAGCTAAAGCACTAGGAAGTGATGAAGGGCGGGCGTTTTTTGTAGGACTGTCGTATGTAATTTTGACGTTCGAAAAGTGCTGCGTGTGTGGGCTGAGAACAGCCTAGTTTGAATTAATGACTTTTGATTTTTGACTAGCAGCCCAGATTGATGGCAACAGGCTCGCCCCCATTTTAACCTGAACATGATTGAGACATGGACATAATTGGCGAAATTTGGATACATCGATAATTTTGTTTTGTGTTTTTAATATTCCTTTATAAGTAACCAAATACATATATGGGTGAATTTCAACAAGAGATTTTTATGTATCATTTCGGTGGGATTTTTTTATTTCAATGCAATCTATATATTTTTAGTGACAAATAATACTTTAGTCTATTTTATAACATTGTGCGTGAGTGGACATCAAATATTATCAAAACTTACATAAATATTTAAGGATAAAGTTTTAAGAGTCCACTGAAATTAAAAGTGTCCACCGAAATGATAAACCGATATGACTTTGTATTTGACACCAGGATCTCTAAAACTTTATGTTTTTATCATTTCGGAGATACTTTTAATTCCGGTGGACTGTAATTGGTATAACAGTCCACCGAATCCACTGAAATGATAACACTGAGATGATAAAATAGAGGTTAGTTCTACATTTAACTCCGAAAAAAAATTATTTAAAAAATATGAACACTACTCAAACAAAACAGTACTTACTGCGAATTTAATACACAATTTTGAAACAAATTAAACAAATCTAGCACGAGTTATAACAGCCACCGAAATGAAACTATTTTTGTCCCCATATTACTGAAATGATAAACTTACTTTTTTGGCGGGAAACCGCAAGACGTTGGGACCGGTGCGTTCGCGCCGAGAGCTTAAGCCGGACTGATCCGGAGTGAGAAAAGGTGAAAGGGGCGTAACAACGCAATGTTGATGTGGCTATTCTACTAAAACTTACTGTCCTCTGAAATGATAACTTTTTTCCAGACAAAAGTTGACTGCCTGTCAAATCCATGAGAAAGAAGATAAACAAACAAAAATTGTTTTATTTGATCGAATATATTATAATTTAATGATAACAAAATCAATTTAAATCCATATTACGAATGTATTTGCAGGAGAAGGTATGTTATGAGCGGAATTGGGTTCAGGACAGGTCACCGTGATGATAAAATAACACTTTGTAATTTTTTTTTTGGGTATATTAGAGGGTAAATACCAATGATTTTTTTTGCCAAGGTAGAGAAATACTTACGTTGTTGAGAAAAAATATATAAAATTAATAATCAGCACATTGCACTACCGTTCTCAGGTTTGCCGTGTATTTTTTTGCTTGGGCAATTCACCCATATGGTTAAATCATTTGGATTTTCCATATGTGTTATTTGACTTTACGTATATTGCCTCCTGCTGTACTAAAACTTAAACACGATTACATACTTAAAATTTTTTCGATAGAAAAAAATTCCAAACTAGCACCGTCTATTTTCTGTTAAAAACGATTATACGTAAACAGTTCCTTATTGTGTAGTAAAATTTGCTTTAAATCGAAGGTATTTAAATATGATAAGCTAAAAATTGATTCAAGTATAGCATTTTGTCCTAAAACGAAGTGCGTTTAAATTCCGATGCGCGTGTCTTATCTCGCGCGTCAAACTAGACAGCAAAATAATAGGATCATCCTATTTTCATTAGCCGTCCCCCGTCGCGACGACGCCGACCCTTGGATCAAAATATTACCTACATGTTACAACTTTATCTTAGAAGGCCAATACATTTTATTTTGTTACTTTTTATACGTTTTTTTTTTGTGTCGAGGGTATTTAAAAATGTTAATAATTAACTCGGTATCTGATGCAATAGACAAGTTGAGTAAGTTTTGAACTTTACAACTTGTTCTCACATAAATTAAAAGCAAAAAGCAAAAATAATAAAGTAGAATCATAAATTAATGTCGAGCTCGATCTTTAAACTACATACTTTTTTTTCGATTTCTTTGGACAGATAGCTATTAATAGGTGCCCAAACATCAATAATACAGTTAGAGTACTTACGATGTAAATTTTGTAATTATTATGTAGGATAACTGATTTACCGCGAGTCTGTCTAGCTTTGTTAATGACACGAGAATTCTACGAGTAGAACATGTAGGTAGGTAAAGAAATCTAGACATCAATTTGAGAACAAAAAAATAAGGCCCTTTTTTTTTTTTTGTGGATGGGAAATCATCAAATGACTTCTCCCGCTCTGGGCAGAGCGGGAGGGCGTGTCAGACTTTTACTGACTAAAACCCACCCATGTTCCTTCAGTTGCCCGTGCCAGGGCCACGGTATCTCTTTCGAACTACCCGCGACCCCGGCGGCATAGGCCCAATTGACCCCGTCACTGCTGACATCTCTTTGAGGCGCGCGTGGAACACAACGCGCCGTCGACCCGGGCCTGGTCCTTACCGAACGGCGAGCTGCCCATTACTCGTCGTCCGCAAGCCCGCGCCTACGGTGGCCGGGAATCGGCGATCGATTCCCGCCGCCCAGGGCGTCTCCTATGGCGGCTAGGGGCGCGAGGGCGCGGCTGTTGCCTCTCCCTCACGCGTTCCGCTTCCTCCTTCGCGAGCATTACTGCTTCGCAGAAGGAGGTGACGGCCTCCCATGCACTCTCGCTCCGCACCATGGCCTGGACCAGCAGTGCTATTCTGTACAAATCTCACCGTGAAAACCTAGGTGAAGTGAGTTGTCATTTTACCTGATACTAGACACTATATTATAGCTAACTCCACGCTCACTTCACCTAAGTTTTCACGGTGAGATTTGTACAGAATAGCACTGCAGGTTTGGACGCGAGAGCCAAAAAAAAAAAAAAAAAAAAAAAACAAAAAAAATAAATAATAAAAATAGAAAAAGAGAAATAAGGCCCTGATATTTTTATAGATGATTTAAAAAACATTCTTTCCTAGCTAAAGGTATAGCTAGGGAACCACGTTAGTGATTCAAAATTACCGCCGTATGATCGGATTAAAACCTGCGTATTGATTTACCGACGGAGAACTTATCCCCACGTCCCACAAAGTTGTCTTCACTGGGTAAAGTAAAACAGCATGGAGGTATCTAGGTAGATATTAAACCTGCTGCCGATCTATTCTGTAAAAATCTCACCGTGAAAACTTAGGTGAAGTGAGCTTGAAGTCAGCTGTCAATAGTGCTTGGCAATCCCTAGCATCAGGTGGAATGACAGCCGGTCTATTCTGTAAAAATCTCGTAGCGATATTTTTGCTCTGCTCGTAAGGATTCTAGCGTGATGTTGAATAGCCTATAGCCTTCCTCAAGAATTAGGCTATCAAATGCAAAAATAATTTTCCAAATCCGACTGGTTGTTCCAGAGATTAGCGCGTTCAAACATACAAACAAACAAACTCTTCAGCTTTATTATTAGTACTAGCTGCGCCCCGCGGTTTCACCCGCGTAGACCGGGATAAAAAGTAGCCTATGTGTTAATCCAGGATATAAGCTATGTACATACCAAATTTCATCCAAATCGGTGCTGCCGTTTGAGTGTGAAGAAGTAACAAACACACACTCACAAACTTTCGCCTTCATAATATTAGTGTACTGTATACAACATGTCCTAGAATTGATGGCACAAGGGTCATTGTACTCATCATTATGAACAACTTTTATTATGGGACCAAACCTGAAATCGCGAAAAAAAATCTGTTGCTCCCTGCATTTTGCCGAGTTTGATGTAGAATGTACTGAACAGCTGATTTTTTTTTTCACGATTTCAGGTTTGGTCCCATCGTAAAAGTTGTTCATAATGATGAGTACAATGACCCTTGTGCCATCATTTCTGGGACAAGTTGTATACAGTACCTAATGGTGGTTGCGCAGAGCCAGTGTCAAGGTGCCCATAACCAATAGCTCATAATCGCATATCCAACGCCTTCACTTTTGTTCCCAGGTCTGTGTTGGACGAGAGCATGGCTCAGGAAGGTGATACCCTTGGCAACGAGGCCGGCATGCTGTATGGAGAATACCTGATGCTGGACAAGCTACTATCAGCACAGAGGATGCTGAGCGCCGAGTCTTCCAAACCGGTGCACGATGAGCATTTGTTTATTGTTACACATCAAGGTAAGATCTTCATTGTCACGCCTGATAGAAGTACAAACCATTTCGAAGACGAAACGGTAGGCAGAATAAGTGTTTGTACGGTCCAATGTTATATGTAGGTGGAGCACAAATACAGGTTCTAGGCTGCTAGTGAGGCCGCCGGGGTCGCGGGTAGTTCGAAAGAGATACTGTGGCCCTGGCACGGGCAACTGAAGGAACACGGGTGGGTTTTAGTCAGTAAATGTGTAGTAAATGTGTTGTCTATGTGTTAATCCAGGATATAAGCTATCTACATACCAAATTTCATCCAAATCGGTGCAGCCGTTTAAGTGTGAAGAAGTAACAAACACACACACACACTCACATACTTTCGCCTTTATAATATTAGTGTGATGTGATGTGATGTCCCAAAAAGTAATAGATATCAAACACGTTTTTCCTTCAGTAAAGCGTAATTTATATACTTAGTGACCCAAAAAACAGTGTGTTTATCTGTAGAGTGACTACGTAGTCAGCTTGCAAACGACATTATCTTTAGGAAGGCGCCGGATACTCGTTTAACCTCTTGCACTTGAACTGTGCTATGAATGTTATTATAGTATTTCACGACTTCTTCAAACAAAATACCGCATTCGATAATGTGGAACCTGTGGTGGAACTAAACAGCTTGACTTGAAATATGTTATGATTAAATGGTAAATATGAGGATGTAACATATAGGTACCACCTAGACCTAAGTATCCACTCTTATTAAGTACTTTATTTTATGCGAATACATGGTGACATCTACCAACTCGCACTGGGCCCGCGTAATGGATTACGGCCCACTCCCTCTCACCGAGAGGATACCTTTGTGACTTTGTCCCAGCATTGTAAACATTATAGGCTGATTATGCTATGCGAATAAATGTTTTGATTTAATTTGACTACTAAAATTAAGAGATGGGGTATTGATGGACAGAACAACACGATGGAAAATTAGATACTTATAGACAGTTATGAAATCTCATACGTTATGTTTTTAGCTTCCTCTCTGCTACTATTTTGCTGTGCCCGACAGAAACATAATGATCTCATTAAATTTTAAGTTACCACTGGCACTGTTCTTATTGTGGAATGCAATAAATGTGTAACCTGCTGTCAGAATTCCCACCTTCACGATCCAAGATGGTACGGTGGTTATAAAATCTGTCATATCCGCTGATGATGATGTTTGGTGAGTGAATCTCAGGATTTAAAAGGTTTTATTTAGCTTTACGTTGGATTTTATCATAGACAAGAAAATTGTTTCCTTTGATTACGTATACCATATTTACTTATATGTCGGCAATAACAAATACCATTGTACTTACTTATATTGTCATTGACGTCAAATTACGGATCGAATGTCGTAATATGAATGAAACTATGTGAACTAATATATCATATTTAAGCAACTTCCGCTAAATACTAAAACTTCATAATTTACAGCATTTGTTTTGCCTTCATTCATCATTTCAGCCCAGAATTGCGCACTGCTAAGTGATACTTAAGCCGTCCTTGCCAGTTAAGGACGGCCATCTTCCAGCTATCATCTGCCTAGCCATTTCCTAACTGTGTTGGGGTCGGCTTCCAGTCTAACCCCATGCATCTGAGTACCTGTATTTTACATGGAGCGACTGTTTATCAGTACGTCGATTCTGTAAAATTCGAACAATAACTCGCATCTCACATCGCTATTCACTCTCACTCGTAAAATAGATGCTTTTTATTTGACATTTTGAATCGGGTTCGAGTGCGAAGTGAGCGTCGAAGTGACCTTACTGAATGCCATTTCTTTCGTCATCTCATACTTTATCTTGTCAAAATCTTACGGTCAATTTAGTTCAACTCACTGACACGCTCGCAAGGGTAGCGCTAGTGTAAATTCGAATAATCAAACGAGTTTTTAGAATGCCAATCAAGAAACTCACAGCGGATTCAGATTCGAAGTTTAGAATGAGGTCTTACAGCATCACACGGCTAACCTCTATAACCCAGTAATATATCCACTTGGAAAGACTGGTTGCCAGACTTTCCGGCTTCTGACTACTCGTAATGACTTTCAAAGATCTAAAAAAATGTCAGCCGGTACCGACGGCTTATCGTGATTTCCGATCACGGAAAGTTCTCGGTATGTAATGTATGGTCACACATCCACAGACGGAACTCGGCAAGCGTTATTTAATCTTGAAGATCGACCCGTGCGGCTTTTATGAGCTACGAGCCAATTTCAGTCCTCGTCCAGTATCGCTTACAGAACTCCTTCAAGCCATGATCTGAAGATGACAACTTATGTTTATTTCCCAACTACGTGACAACAAAGACAGGGTTATGTTTTGCACGCGTAATAAGTGGGATAGAGCAGTGATGGCCCCGTGGTAACGGCCGCGACTTACGAGTTGTAGGTCGTAGGTTCGAACCCTGACAGGCGCTTTACTTTGTGTAAATTATTTCATCACCACTGCTCTCAAAACGGTGAAGGAAAACATCGTGAGGAAACCGGCATATCCTAGAACCAAAAATTCGAAGACATGTTACATCTACCAACCCGCGTGGTGGATTACGGCCCACTCCCTTTCACTGAGAGGATGCCTGTGTCCCAGCAGTGGGAACACTATAGGCGGAATATGCTTATGCATGAGGGATCCTATAAAAACTTGAAGCTTAATCCTAACGGCTGGAGCTGGATGGATTGAGGTGCCTATCGATTCTTCTAGGTCACGCAATGGTTACTTATACTCATCGTTATTGATAGATATCGGTTTATTTTTTATAAAATCAAAATGGCGGATTTTAGATGGCAATGTATTAAAAAGACTATTACCACCATGACCATCGTCGTCATCAGTATAGAGGTATGAGGAACAGCGTGTAAAGTTCACTCATTCTCCATAGAAAAGAGAGGATCCTCTAACCAGACGGGTGTTGTGATATGTTGGGCTATATACTACCCGATGGTTGATGTCGGGATGTTGTATATACTGCCAGTCGCGCGGTACACACTGCTTGCGCGATGCAGGATTTGTATGACGTCCGGTCTTTGATGCGTAGTTTGCATGTGGCGTACAGAGTATTGAAATAAAAGGTTTGAGGAGACGATCCCATAAATAGAGGTTAGGTTGCAGTTAGTGTCAGTTATCTTAGTTCAATCTCAGATTTGATGCCACCAACTTGTGGGCGGGGCAGGCGCGCCGCACATGTGTGTAGACACACATAATTATGTCAACCGAAATTTGTTTTACCAGTCCATACTCTTTATCTGTTCTGTGGCTTGAAAAGTGAGCTTTGTTTTGACTTAAGTTGAATTCGGGTTTTCATATTTTAAAAAAATCTTGTTTCCAGCATACGAGCTATGGTTCAAGCAGATAATCTTCGAAGTGGACTCGGTGCGGACGCTCCTAGACGTGGAAGGTCTTGACGAGAGCCACACCATGGAAATACTGAAGAGGCTCAACAGAATCGTGCTTATTTTGAAGGTAAGGATCACGATTGTATTTGCCACTTTGCTAACTTTATCATTGATGTTTCAAAAGCCTCTTAAGCGTGCTGCTAAAGTTTGTATTACCAATTACGTCTTTGCAAAAGAAGTCTGAAGAAGTGGATATTCAGAATCAGAGAAGTTAAATGCGAAAGTAACTCTGTCTGTCTGTTACCGTTTCACGTCTCAACGGCTGAACAGATTTCAATTAATGGCAAGCAGGTAGACCGACTTGGGTAAGTGCTCATATCGTGTAACACGAGGGGCACGTTGCCAAAGGCAGAGGTAACTGCAGCCGTCGAGGCGCCGACGCGCGCCGT
Organism: Cosmia pyralina; assembly: GCA_946251885.1. Taxonomy (NCBI): domain Eukaryota; kingdom Metazoa; phylum Arthropoda; class Insecta; order Lepidoptera; family Noctuidae; genus Cosmia; species Cosmia pyralina. The sequence goes on along the minus strand of OX276342.1, from coordinate 12,167,868 downwards.
CGACGAGTGTCGCGTGCACCGAACGTCGCTTTGTTGTCAACGTGCCGCTCATGTATTTGAGCACGTTTACACGAGCGGCACGTTGTCGACGGCTGCAGTTGCCTCTGCAGTCGACGCGTCTACGGCTGCCGCCGACGAGTGCCGACGGCTGCAGTTGCCTCTGCCGTTGGCAACTTGCCGCTCGTGGATATGTTGAGCACTTAGGAGTGTTAGGACATAGTTGGATACTTTTTACCGAGGTAGCACGTTCCCGTGTGATTATTTCCGACCCTCGCTTGGGCGAAGTCACGAGCAAAAGCAACTTCATCATCATCATCGGCAAAAGCCTAGTCTAAGTGAAATAACTGTGATTCCTCGTACACACGGCTACACATCAAGCTATACATTTCCAGTTTACACTGACCTCTCATTGTAAGGAAATCCTATACATTGCGAGATCAGCTTATACTGGAAATGTATAGCTTGATATGTAGCCGTGCGTACCAGCAAATTGTCCTGTCCGTTAGTAGTTTCTGAGAAAAATCTTTAATATTAAAGCGTAAAGTTATTCGATACGTCACAGTATTGTATTATAATTACGCATAATAACTGTGATAGCGAGGAACCCTGACTTTTGACCTATATCGACATCTACACGTAATTTTTATCAACAATCTGCCTCGCACTAGTGACGCGCTGTTATTGCGCCCTTCGCTTGTATCGGCTGGAAAATTGTATACTCATGCTGTGGCAAAATATTATTCCGTCAGCGTGATGCTACCAAGTCTAAAGCTTAGGATTCTTAGAAAAGCGGTGGCCCCCACATAACGGCCGCAGTGACGGCTGTCATGGAAATGATGGCAGCGGAGTTTGACTTTATTCCTTATGCCCATTGATTCGAAAACTAAACAAGAATAGTACTTTCATAAAACCATCGTAAATCGTTTGTTAGCGCAGTAAAATTAAAAAAAAATACGCATACTATCGCAAGGCTATGTACACTCCTACCAACTTATCTGTGAAATGGCGAAAATTGGAACTACGGTCGTCATTTTGAAATGTCATTCGATTGTGTCGACGCTACAAAAAATTACAACCGACTTCCAAAAGCAACACTTTAGAGTGAAAAATAACTTTAATTTCGGAAGTTGGTGTCTGGTTAAATGTATTTTCCTTTTTGCCACTGACTTATTCCGAAATTAAAGTTATTTTTCATTTTTTATAGTGTTGTTTTTGAAGTCGGTTGTATTTTTTTGTAAAAAAGTTTTTATTTTTCACTTTTTAGTTGTGGTACCCCACACATTCTAATGCCAGTACCTGCAATAGAAACTAGAACATCATCCTTAGAAAAGTGGGGAAAAAATACGTATTATTGAAGCTAACTCAAAAACAACCCAAGCAAAGTTAATAAATTTTATACGGAACCAACTTTGAGGTATAGCCTCGCGAATAAAACAATAATTTTTCAAATCGGACGACTCTGTAAAAAGTTACGCGTGGTCATACATAATAAAAAATAAAAAATATACGTGTCGAATTGAGAACCTCCTCCTATTTTTTTCGTCGGTAAAAAAACGCTCTATAAGGAAACATACCAACTTACTTTTATAAATAACGTTCCAGTCGCGTGTAGCGGCCATCATTCTTCTAGGAAATGTCCACTCCAGGGTGCACGAGAGTCGTACCTGCCTATATTGAAGTAGGTATCGCCTACGCCACAAGTGACAGCTATTTGAATAACCTACACCTTGTTTGCGTGCGCCGTTGTAAAGCAAAATCATACCATGAAGAGATATGCAATCATACCTGTATATGCTTTTTGTTATTGGCTCGTCTTGGCGTCAGATCAAAATACTTTTTGACCGACTTCAAAAAAGGAGGTTTCTCAATTCGACCGTATATATAGAAGTATATATTTTTTTTTGTGTGTTCGCGGATAACTTCGTCGTTTATGAACCGATTTTTATGATTCTTTTTTTGTTGGAAAGAAGATATCCCAAGGCTGGTACCATGATAAGGAAACCAGGATCTGATGATGGCATCCCAGAGAAATCGAGGGGTACCTTCAAATTTTATAGGCACACATATAGCGATTTGGGTATTTTTTATAGTAACTCGTGCATTTGCTCCCGGAAAGCACCATTTAGTGAAGTGGAACTGATGAGGAAGACCAGAGATGGCCATCGGAACTACTCAATAATACGTATTTCACGGGTTGCGATTCGTTTATTGCTAAGCAATTTATGCTCATCACAATACCTACATATGTTGAAATGGAGCCGATGGTGACTTCATCATCGGTTCTAGTTCTTCTGGTTCCTTACTGGAAGAACTCCTCAACAATTAACGTCCTTGTATCGAGAAAAGCATGATGAGCAGTTGACATTAGGCTATCGTAACTTAGATGAATGACTGACCCACTAACCCACTAAAAAGTGAAAAATAAAAAACTTTTTTACAAAAAAAACAAACGACCGACTTCCAAAAAAATACAACAAAGTGAAAAATAACTTTAATTTCGGAAGTCGGTAGCAAAAAGCTAAAATACAGATCCAAAGCCACCGACTTCCGAAATTAAAGGTATTTTTCACTTCTACAAAGTGAATAGGTATTTTTTGGACGTCGGTTGTTTTTTTTTTTTTGTAAAAAAGTTTTTTAAATATTAAGAGTCAAATAAACTAACATATTTTTCCTATAATAACCAGTCGGTTAGAGAGATTAACGTAAGATCGCGTGATAAGTAATACCTATTCAAACTCATGCATAAAACATTTTTGCTCGATCACAATCTTGAATTCATTTAAACTTGTAGGTAATAAAAACACTTTAAAATAATTGCTAAGCAACACTTATCAACATTACTTATTGGTAGATAGTTTTTCTCCAGACTTCTTCGAGTGAATCGAATCGATTGTGATTTAAATTGATACTAATTCCTTCGGGGATGTTTGCCGTAGCGCGCGTGGATTGTTTTTATACAACCATGCGCAAGCGGTGCACATCCCTGGTGCGCAGGGTGCGGGTCAGCCCGAACAGTATCCTGAGCACCTTCGCCCAGCGATTCGACTGTCAGTACATGTATCACTGTGACATGGTACATGTACGGGCTAATGTGGAAATATTGTTTTAATTGATTGACCTGTAATTGAATTGTATTGACCTGTAATTAAATTGTATTGTATTGTATTGTATTTTGAAATTGTATTTGTATTAGTTTATTTTTATAATTGGTCCGTGTTGGCCTTTAAATTCAATAAATAATAAATAATTCGATTCAAATTAAAAAAGTACACACTGCAGCAGATCAAGTGACCACAAACTGTCTCTCATTCGATTTTGAACATTTTAAGATATAAAATCATTTGGAGAAATTTGACAGTTTGATTTAACCTGATGTGTTAACCTGTTGTCTGTACTTTTTTTTTTTTAATCTTTATTTATTTACGGGGTTTTTTCTATAAAGAATATGTCACCCCGATGATTACATACAGTTAAATAACATGTATATACCTTATATAATAAACTAGCCTACCCGTAACCTTATTACCATAATAATAATAGAATAAAGTGTTCTAGCCTCATCGGACAATGGTGAAGCCAGAATGCAATTATAGAAACCTACATTAAAACTATTTACAAAAGCTTGACGCCTTTGGACCCCTACACGAGCACACTCCGCTAAGACATGATGCACATCTTCAATGACTCCACAAACATCACAATTTGGTGAATCGACTTTGCGCATCATAATGTCTATACTTAGATACGATTATAACAGAGTAGGTTAAAAAGCGTCTATGTGAAAAGTATGAACACTTCATGGAAATTGTTTTAACAGAATCGCGTCGCATCGTCGCGTCACGCCTGTCGGCGGAGCCTTGAAACTTTTGATGACAACATGACAGATGTGTTTTGACTCTTTCCTATTATCTGTGTATAAGAATCAGTGATTTTCACACGTTGTTATGTGAGCTCATATAACTATTTCGTCTGATGTAACAGTAAAATGTGATCCGTATTGATAATATTAAATGTGTATCAATATGTTATTTATGAATCAAAACAACATGCTTTATTATTATTTTCTGACTTCTGATCTTATAAGACTAGATTTTACTAGTGACTTTGTCTGCGTAGATTTAAGATACTTCAGTACTTAGTGAAATTATTATTTTACGTACCAACCAACCAACCAACAGCGTCTCAGCCAACTAGCTTAATACGAATAAATATACCTGGTAATTAGTGACCGATACTTAAACACATGATTGTACTCATGATAACAAACAACTTTTACTATGGGACCAAACCTGATATTGCGAAAAAAAAAATCTGCTGTTCCCTACATATTTTATGTTGGCATTACAATGTAGGGAACAGCTGATTTTTTTTCGCGTTTTCAGATTTGTTCCCATAATAAAAGTTGTTTGTTATCATGAGTACAACCATGTGTATCGGTTACTATTTATCAGTCACCCTATATAAAATATATAAATCATTTATTTAGACCTAACACTTCATAATTTTTTTATAGCTGCCAAACTGCAAGACAGTTTGTCGGCAGGATTAGAGCTCCTCATAGAACATTTGGTCATTGCATAGAAATATAAAAAACAGATGGGTAGTGGGAACTACCAAACTGAACCGGCCAGCGCCCACACACGAGCAGTGGTGGTCCAGTGGTAATGGCCGCGACTTACGAGTTGTAGGTCGTAGGTTCAAGCCCTGACAGGCGCTTTACTTTGTGTAAATTATTTCATAACCACTGCTCTCAAAACGGTGAAGTTAAACATGGTGAGGAAACCGGCATGCCCTAAAACCAAAAATTCGAAGACATATGACATCTGCCAACCCGCACTGGGCCCGCGTGGTTGATTACGGCCCACTCCCTCACACAGAGAGGAGGCCTGTGTCCCAGCAGTGGGAACATTATAGGCTCAATAGGCTGATTATGATGCTGCATGCATGAACTAGCTTAATTAACCCTTTACACTTTAGTTAATTGCCTAGACTTTGGAAGTAGTGCTCGCCGGCCGCTGCCGTGGCACCGCTCACTTCGCTCGTTTGGCTCGCGCGCGGCTGTTCATAGTTCTAAACATAAAATATAAAAATCCCGGCTTAGTTACTGTGCCCAATTCGACTCGCGCGTGGGTTGGTCACAGTTCCAACCTAGACTATAATTGAATCACTCAGGCCTCTAGTTGCACGGCGCATAATGCTGCTATGCTCTGGTATTCTGATGCCGCTGTGATGCTACGGACACGTCGGACACACTTACGGACAAATCCAAGGTTCAGGTTCAATCAAGGTTTCTTATTTACTTTTTGCAGTTACGGACCACTTTCACAATTTAAACAATTCCACGGACCCCTGTCAAAAAATATTTTAGGAAAAAAGAAAACAAGCTTTATTTTTAATAAGAACATCAGATGGAAAAAGATGGATGGATTGTGTGAAGAATGATAATAATATGAAAGAGAAGGGAGTGAATGATAGCGTGACAGTTAACAGGGAAGAATGGAAGAAGAAAACGTGTTGCGCCGACCCCAAGTACCTAATATGGGAAGACGATGATCTAAATTAAAACATCACTAACTTGTGATTACATGAATTCGCCGCCCGACAACGACGATGCGTCGTCGTCGCGGCGAGTTCGTGGCTTGGTCGAGAAATGCTGAGTTTACTACACAAGTTCGTAATAAATATGTTCAGAGTTAATGACCTACTGCGGACCCCTGATACACATGCTACGGACCCCTAAAGGGTCCGTGGACCCCATTTTTAACCGACTTAAAAAAGGAGGAGGTTCACAATTCGTCGGAACCTTTTTTTTTTTTTTTTTTTTATGTATGTTCCCCGATTACTCGAAGATGGCTGGACTGATTTGGATTTTTTTTGTTTTTTTCGAGAGTGTATACATCACAGTTGGTCCCATATAAAATTGATTAACTTTGCTTTGGTAGTTTTTGAGTTAGCTTCAATAATACGTATTTTTTCCCCACTTTTATATGGATGATGTTCTAGTTTGTTTTGCAGGTAGTGGTATTTGAATTTGTGTGGGGTAGGTACACAACTAAAAAGTGAAAAATAAAAACTTTTTTACAAAAAAATACAACCGACTTCCAAAAACAACACTACAAAGTGAAAAATAACTTTAATTTCGGAAGTCGGTGGCAAAAAACGAAAATACATTTAACTAGACACCGACTTCCGAAATTAAAGTTATTTTTCACTTTGTAGTGTTGTTTTTGGAAGTCGGTTGTATTTTTTTGTAAAAAAGTTTTTATAAGAAACCCTGAGCTAGAGGAATGAAAAAATAAAACAATAAAATATAGGTAGGTAATAAATATTACGATCGACCCACGCCCGACGCGACGCTCCAACATTACTTGTTCAATGTTAAAGACTATTGTCTATCTTCTTTCATTAATTTCAATTAATTTACTAGAGATTAGTTAAAGCCGGTCAGATTTCATGCCAATCTTTACTAAAATCTTCATGCTTGAGTATTGTTCTAGCACACCTTAATCACAGATTAATACAGATAGGACACTCCGCAAAATCATTGAAATAAAAAGCGACTCTTGCTACGACACAATAAAGTGCAATGTAGGTCGCACAACGCTTCATTACCTACAGTTATATTCACCTATAAGTTGCCTGTCTTTCTATCGCGTAACTCGTATACCTTTTGACTCGTTAGGGTTGTCTTCTTTTACGACGCGGCGCGTGAGTGAGTATCGAACTAACGTGCGAGCCGGCGGCCGCGGCCGGTGCGCGGCAGCCCACACTGAATTGACCCAGTGAGATAAGCCCGCCGCGTACTTGTAGCTTCATACCTAAACTGCGGAGTGTCCCATCTGTATAAACCTGTGCCTTAATCTACACATTGCGGTCATTAAATATTATCGTCCGATGGTATTGAGTATCAACTTTCCCTGACACTTTCACATTAGTGACAAGCGACATTCTAACTCGCGTTATATCCTAGAAATTAATACTTGCCTTACCATGAGTTTGTTTACCTAAAGTTCATAAAACGGGAGAAAACTCTCGAAAACGAACAGCTGTTCCATACAAAATGTATTATAAACAGCTGATTTCACAGTTGTTCTCGTGCTACTTCCCTTGGATATACGAGTAGGTATCTATCGCATTTAAGAGTTTTAGACTACCTACATACCTATAGGTCCCAACAAAATCATGATAATGGCTACTAATTGCCGAATTCTCAGTTTTTCTGAAGGCCTACCCAAAAATCAAAAAATCCTTGTACCTAAGTTCACTAATACAATAGAATATTTATTCATTTGCTTTTAAAATGTAGGTAGTGTATAAATCGCCAACCCGCACCCTAATTGCGTAACACATTATCCATCGGAGTTGGTTTCGTTTTGAAACAAATTGCTAATCCATTGCTTCATATGTTCGAAAAATTTGTCTGCTCGGCTACGCAAATAACGCAATGAATGTTGTTGAACTGTCAAAATGAAATCAACTCCGATTGATAACGTGTTACGCAATTAGGGTGCTGGTTAAAATGGGGGCGAGCCTGTTGCCATCAATCTGAGCTCGTGGCAGCTTCTCTAATTGAAGTGTGTTTTATAAAATTCTTCTCTCTCGTAACCACAGTATAATTAAATATCTTGAGTACGTATTTCTTGGTACCCAATTATGAGCAATTATAGTGGTTCAATAACACGACAGCTGCATCTACCGGGTAATTGAATACCTACCTAATTTATCGCGTGTTATTTGTCAGCAATTACAATGTTAGATGTCTTGAAGTAGGACGTTCATGAATTACCGTCCCGGATTCTAGCGGTTCATTCTCGACAGCTGTTGACCGTCAATTTAGTGGTAATAACTCATTTTTACAGTTTGCAGTTTGGCAATTTGATTACGTTAATATACCTACATACTATTGTAATTAATCATACTGAAAGTTTCTGGAATCTGGAACTGACCGCTTACAATAAAAAAATAAATAAAAAAGCAAATACGAAATTCGAAAACGGAACTATCTGGGAATATGTTACTTTTTAATTTGCGAGACTGACATTTATTTTTTTCGTTGTGCCGTCCTATCGTGAAAATTTTCGCTTAAGTACGCTGTTACAAATGGGTAGTCAAATCATTACTTTTTTACACAAAAGTATGTTTATTAAATAAAATACTTCGCATTCTTAAAATGTTTTTTGGCCAAATTGTTGATAGATGTGCAAGGTACGATTCAGAATTATAAATGTATTTTTTTTAAGAAACAATTTCTTAATAAATGTACCGAAGGGAAAATTTTTACTTCGGTACATTTATTGCGAAAATGTACCTATCTAAACTTATATTTACAGTTCAGAATCGTACCATGCACATTTATCAACAATTCGGCCAAAAAACATTTTAAGAATGCAAAGCATTTTATTTAATAAAGATACTTTTGTGTACAAAAGTAATGATTTGACTACCCATTTGTAACAGCATCCTTAATGATTTTTTACTTTTTTCGCTGTGGCTTCAGCCAACAAGAGAGTCTCCATTGTTGCCAGAGACTTCAATTGGCATTGGTGATGAAGCTCCATGTCGCAGCTCTGTATATTCGTAGTTCGGAGAATTTAGACTCCACGTTTAAATTCTTCGTATCATCTCCATCACGATGTACGTGAAGGTCGGCCAGCGGCGGCGGTTACAGAATCCAATATTGATACCGTACGACAACTAATTGAAACTGACAAAAAAATTACTCGTCAGCAAATTCGTACTGTATTAGGCATTTGAATGAGCCAAGTGCAAAACATTTTGCACTAGCTTTTGCCTGCGGCTTCGCCCGCGTCGATGTCGGAAAATAACCCACGGGATCGTGCTACCGAGAAATCCTTCCTTATTCCTTGTCTACATTATTAAGGAGGCCTCTGTGCAAAATTGTGTTTGGGCTAGGTGTTGATGAGTCAGTCGGACTTCTCTTTTTATTTATAAAGAGAGTTCAGAAACTTTGCACTCGATGGATACCGCATGATTTAACGGAAGACCAGGAACGACTGCGTGTCGAGTGGTGCCGTAAAATGTTAGAAAATTTAATGGAGGACAGTCATTGGCTGTCTATAATATCGTGACAGGTGAGGAAACCTGGGCGTACTGCTTTGATCAGGAAAGAAAAAGCCAGTCGGCAGAATGGCTCTTTCCTTTTGCCGACGAAAGCTAGGAAAGGTCGAAGCATTATTGCTAAGAAAATGGTTGCTTCTTTTTTCGGCAAATCGGGACATTACACAACACTGTCGCTTGAAGACCAAAGGACAGTGACCACAGATTGGTACGTCAACACTTGCTTGCCCAGAGTCTTAGAAAAAGTTCGTGAAAAGCGTCTTCGAAAGCAATGTCGTCCTTCTTCACCACGATAACGCGTCCTCACATTCCGCTACTAAGGTAACGGAAGCTTATTTGAAGGCTTCAAATGTAGAACTGATGACGCTTCCACCATACAGCCCAGACTTCGCACCTTGCGGCTTCTTTTTGTTTCCAAAAATGAAAGGCAACCTTAGAGGCACACGTTTTACGAGCCCTGAATCGACGGTGATTGCGTTCCACGAAGCCATTGAAGAGGTCCCAAAGAAAGACTGGTCCTACCGCTTTTTACAATGGTTCCAGCGAATGCAAAAATTTATTAATTGTGAAGGCATATTTATATCATAAGTCTAATATCTGGTCTTATTTATCAGAATCCTTAAACTTTCAGCATGACCTAAGTACATGGGACTTAAACAACCGAGAGTTACCAGTACCGTACACCGCAAAACGCCCGAACGCCCGAGAGTTACCAGATAAAAAAGGGGCTTGGCGAACGCATTCCGCATCTTAGTTTTTTATTTTTTGGAATTTAGTATGTGGACCCACCCCTTGCGTTCCAGGTTCTTTGAAAAGGTGGCTAGGTGTTGTATATTTTTGCCAAAAGCCGTGATGTTGTATCGGCATTACGAACAAAGTTAGTTTGTGATTGAAAAAAAGTTTGCGGCGCGGGAGGCGCGCGCCTCGAGCTCGTTTTTTTACCGAGATTATTGTTCGTATTTCAAAACTTTGGAATAAATATTATGATGTCATTTGATTATTTGACACATGGGCAATATTTAGGTGCACCTCTGCCTAATCCCGGGAGGGATTGTAGGCGTCATGTTAAAGTCTGTCTGTTACCTTTTCACACCTAACGGCTGAACGGATTTAGATGTTTGGCACACGGATAGACCATGATCTGGTTAAGACATTCCCGTTCGTTCCCGTAAGCCGTAAGATAATTTTCGACCTCCACGCGGGCGATACTGCGGGTAAAAAGGTCTTGTGTAATTTTTTTTGGGAATCAATAAACACAAACAACATAACCTGCCGTAATATGTGTCGTGCTTTAGGTGAAAACCAACCTTAACTCAACTTGATACGTTACTGCTTCCAGCTGCTGGTAGACCAGGTGATGATCCTGGAGACGATGACTCCGCTGGACTTCATGGACTTCCGGCACTACCTGCGACCTGCCTCCGGCTTCCAGAGTTTGCAGTTTCGTCTGCTCGAAAATAAGGTACTTACCTAATTTTGTTTCAAGGAGTTCACTCGAAGTGAAACATCTATCACAAAATGAATCAAAAGTGTAATTAAAGGGTGCCTGCCATTTTGCCGAACAGATTTTGACAAAATTTCATTACCCAAACAAATTTTAGCAACCTTTTTTTATACCATTGCAATGTTTTGAATGATTTTAGTACGCATATTTTCATTTGGTCAAATTTTTACTTGGCAAAATATTACTAAGTATAATGTCATTATGGAATTTGGTCTTTAATCAAATGATTTATTACAGCAAACAATCTTCAGACAATAAACGTTTGGTGAAATGATTTGTTAGGACAAAAAATATTAAGGCAAAAAGAAGATTTTTAGACATTTGACTTGCTGGTTAAATTTGATGTCTTTTGCGTAATTCTTTGTAAGTTTTTGTGCTTGAATTTGTCTGAAACAAGTCAAACTTATGTTTACTTGATATTAGTTTATTTATGGAAGTAGTTAGAGTAGGTTAATTATTTTAAAAAAAACGATTAGGTTAGGTTAGGTTAAAACTGTGACCTCCTACACACGAGCCGAGCGAGCGAAGCGAGCGGTGCCGCGGCAGCGGCCGGCGAGTGCCAGACACGACTTGCATTAATAGAAAAAAATATATTGTTTTTAGTAGGTTATCCGGAACTCAACAATTTAGATTAGGTTAATTTCTTCTTTAAAAAATGGGTAGGTTAGGTTAGGTTAAAACTGTGACCTCCTACGCACGAGCCGAGCGAGCGAAGCGAGCGGTGCCGCGGCAGCGGCCGGCGAGTGCCAGAAACGACTTGCATTAATAGAAAAAAGAGATTGTTTTTAGTAGGTTACCCGGAACTGAATTATTTAGATTAGGTTAATTACTTATTTTTAAAAAATGGTTAGGTTAGGTTAGGTTAAAACTGTGACCTACTACCTACTGTGCCAGGAACGACTACCTTATATAGAAAAAAAGAGCACACATTGAGCGCCATTTATGATTTACCTCCTACCCACTTAGTAGTTCACATTTTTGTCATTGAAGTGTGACTGAATAGGAAAGGGTGAAATGAAAACTGACGATACTAAATAAGTATTTGGCTTATTTGATTTTGCATAAAAACTGTTATTCCAAATGAAATATTTGACTAAATAAAAAATGTTAGAAGTACTAGTTGGTAAACAAGTTATAGTTTAAACGTTCATTTGCCAAACATTAGGTTTGCGTTACAACTTTTTGTGAATAGATTTTTTGCTAAGTAATAATTTGGCAAATGAAATTATGCGAAAAATTTTTGGGGAAGTGAAAATTTGTCAAATTCCTTTCGGTCAAACAAGGGAGACCCGTAATTAAAACTGATTTCATTAGTGAACCGATCCAGTGTTGGATTTCGGCACTCGGCATCTTTCACTCGCCTACCCTACTGCATGATCGAAAAATGAAATGCAAGGGGCAGATGAACGTTCATTCCTGTTCGTGTGAACAAAAATGAACGTTCACTCGAGTTAGTTGCTTGCTGTGCTCCTTGATACATTCTACTTATATCTGATTATTTTATGAAGTCTGACATATCAGTTTTTTTCTAAATTATGTGAAAAGTTTTTGCTTTGTCTTGTTAGTGAATTTGATTTGATTGACATTGAAAAAAAAAGTGTGTGTTACCTCCGGCGCACAACTGGAGTGTACTCCTGTTTTTTTGTGCCATTCCGACTCTATTTTTCGGTAATTTCTGTCGGGCAGGGTTTCTTCAATGAATCAGTATTACACAAAAAGCAACTTTAAAGTGTATAGGTGCCCCCTCTCACCCCTCCCTTCTAACCCCCCTCGAACCCATCTCTCACCACTCCCATTCCTCCTCCCCCTTCCGCTCCCTCTCACTTTCCCCTCTCATCCCCCTTACCGCCTCTCTCGCAAACCCCTCCCCCTCCCCCCTCTCCCCCCTTCCTTCCTCACCAACCCCTCCGGTTCTCCCCTCCGCCTCTCCCCGTAACCATTCCGTCCCCCTCTCACCCTGCCCTCCTTCTCCCCCTCACCACCCCTCCCCTCCCTCTCGCCCTCACCAACACCGACCAAGTTAATGCCAAAAACGGCCTTTCAAAATGTTTCTTTATCTCCTGACTTAATATTTTTTTCTCAATGGTGGCGCAGTTAGCAGCACTACTCGCCTTAAGAAGTAAACTACAAAACTTAGCCCAGTTTTGTTTTGGGTTTAATTGTCATTAATTCCCACAAAGAACTAAAAGTTTTCAACGATACTTTTTATCAAAAATCAATTGATAGGTAATATTATTTCCATTATTTGCTTTGATGATTGTTTGTAACATTCCCGTGACAATTGTTTCAGCAGAATTAATTTGAATCAATATGGCATTGACCAGCATTGACTATGACTTTGTAGATACTTGTAACTATTTATTTTAAATTCTCCGTTACGTAGTCATAGGAATCTCTTTGGTCTAGTGATCACAAGGGCGAATGCTGACCATCCCGTACAGAGTTCGATCCCCAGTTTCGGAAAAATATTACTGAAGAGTCCTATTAGGAATTTCACTATAACAACCCGGAGTCTTAATTTGGGCCCGGATGATGGCAAAAGGCTATTCAAATGGGGCTTAAACTTAACGGGCCAAATGTGGGAGTAGGTACTTCATACAGTTCATACGTCTGCTTACTGCTTGCCCCTTCGGGAAAATAGGCATTATTTTATGTTACGCTAATAATCACTGTCGTGTCTGTTTCCAGCTGGGTCTGAAGCAGGCGCTTCGCGTCAAGTATAACCAGAGCTATCAGACGGTGTTTGGAGATGACCCGGAAGCAATGGACAATCTACAAAAGTAAGCCACATTTTACATCTAGATTTGACCGAACACTACGCTTTTAACGCTACTAAGAGCCATTACGCACTGTCGACTGGTCGACGGATACTGGGAGTCGCTTGTGCGTTGCCACTACGCGGCGAGTCGTCGAGTTTAACTAATGAAAGTCACAGTCGCTGTCGACCGAGTCGCCGGCGACCAGTCGACAGTGCGTAATGAGCCTTAGGGACAGGATAGGTTTACTGTGAAGGCGGCGTTCATTTATTACGTAAGGCGATTTTGACGATTTTTCGACCCCTCCTTCCCCCTTGGTGAGATGAAGTAATATTTGGCTCGACCAAAATGAATGTGAGATATTTTAAAATGCGTATTTTTAGTGTAAATACGTTAATCTGTGCTTGATTGCTTTGGATTTATTATAAACATAATTGGCTTAATTATTTCTTATAATACTTATTTTTAGTGTGCTCGCAATTTTATTGTTTCTTGTGAAAAAAAAAAATAAAACATCATGATTTTCGCCAAGACGGGCCTCTCCCCCACGTGAGATTGGGAGAGATTTGGTTCGACCCCCTCCCCTCCCTAAACGCCTCACATAATTAATGAAAGCGATCTTAAATTGGCCTAACGGCGATCTTAACTTGTGATTTTCGCATGCTTTGCAAAGATGTAGCAGACATAAAGTTGTAGCAGACATAAAGTTCACCAAAAGACAACTTTCTATGTTAAACATGGACGAATAAACCATCCTTTGGTCGACATGCGTCATAAATCTTCCTACAGACCTGTAAAGTAGACCCCCACTACTACTCGTACGTAAGGTTTGCCACGTTAGCTGCGCAGTTCATTTGTGTGCCAGCCACGCATTGGTGCGTAGGTCGTATTTGATCCGCTACTATGGAGCGGGCTATGCTCGGAGTTTCTTTGAAGGATTAGATTATAAATAAAGTTATCCGGAAAATAACCGGAGTTATCGACATAGCCTGCAGAGATGGCAAGCTGATGTGACAGTGGGCTGGCCGGTGGAGCAGAGGAGTCTTGGAGTGGAGACCGCGTATCGGCAAGCGTAGCGTGAAACCATAGAAATACTTATCTATGCGTGAGACGCTTCCCAGCTAGATGGACCGACGACCTTAAGAAGGTGGCTGGGGCAAATTGGATGCGGAAGGCGGAGGACAGGGTGTTGTGGCGCAGACTGGGAGAAGCCTATGTCTAGCAGTGGACTGCGATAGCCTCCTAACTGCGAGAGGGACCAGAAATAAGCGTGCGAAAGCGAGACCACCCAGAAATACTCTCACACAAAAAGCCCACAAAAAACAAAATGACCGCCACAGTGCATAGGATAGGCTGTTGTTACGAAGCGTAGCTAACGAAGTAAGTGTAGTCTAAGCGTAATTTAGCCGTGAGCACCCTAAAATACAAAATAATTTTACCATTTAACTGATTTCTGTAGTGTAGCCCAGCTCCTGCTATGTGGTGTTCACAGCCCAATTTAAACGCCTTCTTCAATGATGTAATAACATCCATTGCCTTTTCAGATCTGAAAAGGAGCCAGCCCTACTCGCACTGATCGAGCGCTGGCTGGAGCGCACTCCAGGCCTCACTACCCACGGCTTCAACTTCTGGGGCAAGTTCCAGGCTGCCGTCAACAAACAGATCAAGGAAGATATTGATGCTGCTGCGGTGAGCACCAACTTTTTAACCGACATTAGCTTAGGGTTCATGATCAACGTCCCAATATACTGTCTGTCCCAATGCGACACAATGTTGAAGTAAAATAGTGCCAAAATCTGCTCATCGACTTCAACATTGTGACGAATCACAATCCCTCTTGGTTCATAAAAACAAATACCAGTATTGAATTAAAAGATTCGCGGCGCTATGATGGGGTAATAAACGCTCCAATCACCAGAGACCGTCAAATCTCGAATAAAAACGGAACCCACGGAGCACGTTTACTGAGCCGGTATGCTGTTTACCTGATGAAAGAGAGCGACAGATGATGCACTACTGTGTAAGAGGGGATAAGAGTTTTTATGTGGGTTGCGCGTGTTATTTACAAAAAATTAGTTCATATCCTGCAATCAAAATATCAGCCTAATGCGTCCCGATTCACAAATTAGCAAATTAGTGAAGTTAGTAAAAGGTTTTTATGGCATTACTGCATAATCAGTATATGAAGAAGAAAACTTTTTAAAAGATTACGATGAAAATGATCTCTTTTAGTTTTTTTTTTAAATTTCAATTCAAAGTTGTCCTACTTAATTTTAACTTCTTGAAAAACCTTTGTGAGTATAAAAAAAACATTTGGGTTGTGATAGAACCGTAGAATATTAAAAAAAAACAACAATAAAAATAATTTGGAGGCTATACCAATAACTTTCTTTTTTATTCATGTTCAATGGCTGAGTTTTGGGATTTTTCAAAAGTATGAATAGAAAAAATTACATAAAAAATCCCGTGGAGCCGAGAATTTTTTTTGGGGCCTGTGGTGACAGCACAAGAACCCTCCTATCCGGCATTTCTATTTGACTAACGATGCACCAAACACCGTGTCTAACTAAATATTTTGATATATGTATGTTTCGTACCTTTAGTTGTATATTCTGTGCTTGTAATGTTTCAATCATTACATGTTCTTTTAAAACCCTCCTATTAAACGAAATATTTTAATTTTCAGCTGGAAACCAACGAGACAGTTCGTCGTCATCGCCTCCAGGACGCTGAGAACCGTCGTGAGATCTACCGCTCTATCTTCGACCCGGCTGTCCATGACGCGCTCAGGTCCAGGGGAGAAAGGAGGTCAGTATCCAGTAAATCAGTTTTAAAAGAACATAGTTCCATGTTTTTGCTTCTTTTAACAAATTTTACTTCAGCCAAAATCTGCTGTTATAACGCTTTTTCGTGACTGGTAATTTCATAATTGTTACCTATGCTGCCATCTATGATTTTTTTTAAGACTAATTGTAATTTCTTTGAGTTGAGACCCCATCCCCATGGTTTATGTAGGAAGCCTTAATCCGTCTGATCGGTGTGGTAGCTCTCAAAATACTGGTATTCAGTTGCATCCGTTAGACTGGAAGCCGACCCCAACATAGTTGGGAAAAGGCAAGGCAGATTGATTATTAGATACTAGAAAGTGTCCAACTGACAGGTGGCAGGAACGCATTCTCTCAACGGCCGGACTGTAATAACTATGATTAGTAACGTGGCCCCCTGTTCCAGGTTATCCCACAAGGCATTACAAGGCGCCATCATGATCACATTCTACAGAGACGAGCCTCGCTTCTCGCAGCCGCATCAGCTGCTCACTCTCCTTATGGACATGGACAGTCTCATCACCAAGTGGCGATGTGAGTATTAATACCAGCCTATTACTGTCACACTGTAGGGCTGAGGACTCTTTTCATACAGAGAAGGCACGAGCATTGCTCAAGACGGGTTAGTGATTTTAGACCTATGTGAGTAGGTACCTTACGAAAAAAGTTGGGAAAAAACTACACACCTACTAACTACTAAACTAGTTAAATGTATTTTCGTTTTTTGCCACCGACTTCCGAAATTAAAGTTATTTTTCACTTTGTAGTGTTGTTTTTGGAAGTCGGTTGTATTTTTTTGTAAAAAAGTTTTTATTAAACACTTGACCGTTATTCGAAGCATAATTAAACTATTGAGATAGGCTGAACCATGTTTCCTGTGCCTTTTTTCCTTACGTTTCTAGCGCTATAGCTCTGTCTCGCTCTCATGACGTCACCAGGTCAGAGAGGGGAGCGCATTTTTGAGCGCGCGCGCTCGGTCTTGTTCATTGGCGTTCTTTTCCTTGCCGGAGACGGTTGCTGCTTAGCAGGTGAGTTATCTATATTTCTTTTTCACAACCGTCTATATTTTTCCTTTCGACGAAAGTTGGCATACTTACCAATTTACAATTTTTATTAAAACAGTTTTTAGTGAATGATAATTATTGATAATACAGTGAATCAACGTTGATATTTTCAGAATTTAACGGTTTTCCGTTCGCGTGTTGTTTATTCTTTTTCTTTCCAGTGTGTGTAATTCAATTGTTTTCAGTATAATACCGAATACGTAATGGATAAAGAAATAACGTTGATTTCGCAAGATGAACCGGTCGCAGGTCCTTCGAATACCGCTAATAATAGAGAATCTAGTGCCAAACGGATGCGTTCACATCCGAGCAGCAGCAGTAGTAGTAGCGATTCTAGTTCCAGTTAATCTAGTTCTTCTGACCATAAGTCTAAACATGCGCGTCGCCGTCACCGTAAGGGGGGCAAGCACAACATCGCCGCTCGGAGCGTAAAGTGAAACATAATATAAATAATAGTATACCGCTGCCCGACGACGCCCTTTCCCTTTTCACGGAGGATGATTTAGAACTGGAGGGTAGTAGTCTTATAAATAATTTAGATCTTGAAACTAAGCTTAAGGAACCGGCTGTTCCAAAGACAGACGAGCGTTACTTGAACATTTTATGAGAAATTCAGTTTTGAATCGTATAACCATAGCCCGGGTTTCGTCGAACTCGAGGCAAACGAGGAGATCAGACCCTATGACACACTAAAACACTTAAGTTACTCGGAGAGGGCCTATGCTTCGTTAACTTACGGTATTTTAAAACAAAAGAAGGAACTTTGTGCATTTTTGACATGGTTCGAGACCAGAGAGAATTAACTTCGAGGCTATAAAAAAGCTGAATGACGTCTTCACTTCTGGTGAGTTCAGCAAGGTTTCGGCAGACCTATTGCAAATGATTTGCGGCCATAGGGCTGAATCTATACAGATGCGCAGAGACATCATAACTAATGCAGTTCGCGTTCCCTTAATAAAAGCGGCAATAAAGAAAATACCTCCATCTGAGGTTAGCTTATTCAATTCTGAGCAGTTAGTTGTTGCATTAGAAAAAGCTGGCGGTATCAAAAAAGCCTTCTGGCCTGCTTCTAGATCGGCTGGTACATCCACAAAATCGGCTTATGGTAATACCTCAACTTCGCAAGTTGGAAAATGGCTCATACGTCCCTCGCACGGGCAATATTCAGTTCCACCCTCGCAGGGTAAGAACTATAACTCAAGCATGCCATCACAAGGCTGTAAGAACTGTAACGTCCCCTCGCAGGGTGGCTTTTTGCAGCATAATATACAGTGTCCTTCGCAAGGACCAGCACATGCGTATATACGTCCCTCGCAGGGCCAATATTCAGTTCCACCCTCGCAGGGTAAGAACTATTACTCAAGCATGCTTTCACAAGGCTGTCAGAACTGTAACGTCCCCTCGCAGGGTGGCTTTTTGCAGCATAATATACAGTGTCCTTCGCAAGGACCAGCACATGCGTATATACGTCCCTTGCAGGGGCAATATTCAGTTCCACCCTCGCAGGGTAAGAACTATAACTCAAGCATGCCTTCACAAGGCTGTCAGAACTGTAACGTCCCCTTGCAGGGTGGCTTTTTGCAGCATAATATACAGTGTCCTTCGCAAGGACCAGCACATGCGTATTGCAACTATCCTCAACAGGGTAGTGGCGTAATGGATAGAGGTTCCTTTCGCTCCCGCGGGGCAAAACAAACCCAAAGATACCACGCTCATAAACGTGGCGGAAATAAGCGAAGGTCATCACCTTCAGGCTTGAATGCCAAGAGAAGTAAATATTGACATGAAAATATTTCAAGCCGGTCAGTTATCGAATTTCGTCGATCATTGGAAGGAAATGCAAGCACCAGATTTTCACCAAAAACTTTTGCCAGTTTGACAAATTGGATTGCCCAAATTATGAGAAGCCAAGGTGTGAGAATATTAGTATTTCTCAACGATTTTCTTTTGGCTCACCAAGACCCAGTAGTTCTCGCAGGCCATGTAAGTCTTCTCGTAAAAACATTAAAATATCTGGGTTGGCAAATAAATTTCGGAAAATCTATCCTAACACCAAAGAAATCCCTGGTTTACCTAGGAGTACTGTGGGATCCTTGACTAAACCTCAAACGTCTGCCAAGGGTAAAAGTACCCTCATTACTAGCGAAGATTCGCGAAATCATAGATTTGCGGAAGACAAACCTAAAGAAGTTGCAAAGTGTAATAGGAGCACTAAACTTTGCGAGTTTTGTTGACCAAAGAGGGAGATTGCACTATCGAGCTCTATTGAAATTCCTAAACACACTACAATTGGACAATTCTGTCAAGTTATACACTGTACCTGCAGATGCAATAGGCGACCTACAATGGTGGAGCCACAATTTGCAACATCCGTCAATTCTACACAACGCACCAGCGACTAAAACGGACGCCTCCGACTTAGGCTGGGGGGCCCACATGGACAACCAGTCTCTATGGGGAACGTGGTCCCAGAACGAGAAGAATTGTCACTGCAACGTAAAAGAAATGTTGGCAATATTTAAGGTTTTTCAAAGTCATCCTGTGTATCTGAGTCAATCTACGGTCACCATACAATGCGACAATCGCACGGTAGTAGCGTATCTCCGTCACGCAGGGGTAACCAAATCCTCGCGATTGATGGACATAACATACGACCTGTTTTGTTTGATAGATCAGTAACAAATTCATATCAATGTGTACTACATTCCGGGGAGGTACAACAACCATGCCGATCACCTATCGCGGTTCGCCAGGTCCCCGAATGGCATCTGATACCCGAGATTACCAAGATAATATTCTTAAAATGGGGAATTCCCCAAGTGGACCTGTTTGCCTCCAGCAACGCTCATATAGTCCCTCATTACGTGTCGAAAGATCAGAACGACAAACAAGCTGTGGCCCACGATGCATTCTCGATTGCTTGGAAATTCGATCTGGCATGGGTGTTCGCACCCCCGTTCCTGATTCCCAGGGTTTTTGAGCTTCCTCAATCGGGCATCGGGAATTTACTTGATAGTAGCACCGCGATGGGAGAAAGTCTTTTGGCGCGGAGGTCTCACAGCCCGGGCTCTGGCCCCACCGTTCACAATACAGAACCTGAACAAAGTATTGATCGATGTGATAACGGGACTGCCACCTCCTCGCGTCCAGGATCTAGTGTTGGAAGTTTGGAAATGTGGGGGTGGACACATCATTTAGGTAAGTGGAATAATTCTCAGATAGATCTTTTGAAAAGTTCTTGGCGCGATTCTACCCTAAGAACTTGCAAACCTGCATGGAACCGCTGGGTTTCGTGGTGTAGAGTCATATTAGCCCTAGAATCCCTCAGGATCTGACCTAGCTCGTTTTCTGGCTGATCTGCATATAAAACATAAACTGTCTTATAATACAATATTGTTACATAAGTCTGTGGTCTCCACCCTTTGTAATAATGTAAATGATTCAGGTGTTCTAAGTAATCATGTTTTGGTGTAACATATTTTGAAATCGATTTCAACCAAAAACCAATTGTTTCTAAGTTACCCGTGTGGAATATTGATGATTTTGTATGTTTTCTTGGCGTTAGAACAATAAATCATGACTACATTTTTGATGTTTCGAGTCAAGCCGCTGCCCTCTTAGTACTCTGTTCTGGTAGGCGTATTCATGACTTGACACTCCTTATGACCGATAACGATAATTTGCACCCCGTATACCGGGTTGAACAAACTGTATCACTGCTTTCCACTAGACTTCAGGAAGCTAAATGTCCTAACTTGTTTGTCACCACGAGAAGTACAGCTCGTGCGGCCTCACGAACTGTTATTGCAGGCTGGATTAAAGCTCTGATGCGTAAGGCAGGTATTGTTGCTACTCCTGAAAGTGTCCCTTCCGCTGTTGCTTCCAAGAATTGGTTGGACAACTTCCGCATGGAAGATATTATGGCTCGGGGAAATTGGAGGTCCTCAAACACTTTAATCGATTTTATAAAGGATAGGTTTCGGGCTCTTCTAGGAGTGACAGCATTACTGCTCTTTTTAAACCTGTCTCATAGTGAATTATATTGATTTATTGATATTTTGTTGAATATTTTCAAACACATCTTTTCTTTTTTCTTGATCTTTCCCTACACATTGGCGTTCGTCATGAGCGTCACCAGGCGATAACAGACAATATCTCAATAGTTTAATTATGCTTCGAATAACGGTCAAGTGTTTAATATCGGCGTTTTACCTGAAATAAAACGCTTATTAAACTACTTACCATATTCGAAGCATAATATTAATTTCTGCCAGGTGACATAGTCAATCATCCAATGAACAAGACCGAGCGCGCGCGCTCAAAAATGCGCTCCCCTCTCTGACCTGGTGACGTCATGAGAGCGAGACAGAGCTATAGCGCTAGAAACGTAAGGAAAAAAGGCACAGGAAACATGGTTCAGCCTATCTCAATAGTTTAATTATGCTTCGAATATGGTAAGTAGTTTAATAAGCGTTTTATTTCAGGTAAAACGCCGATATTTTTCACTTTTTAGTTGTGTACCTACCCCACACAAATTCTAATACCACTATCTGCAAAACAAACTAGAACATCATCCATATAAAAGTGGGGGAAAAATACGTATTATTGAAGCTAACTCAAAAACTACCCAAGCAAAGTTAATCAATTTTATATGGGACCAACTGTGATGACCCTCTCGAATAAAACAAAAAAAATCCAAATCGGTCCAGCCATCTTCGAGTAATCGGGGAACATACATAAAAAAAAAGAAAAAAAAAAAGGTTCCGACGAATTGAGAACCTCCTCCTTTTTGAAGTCGGTTAATAACAAAATCAAGGTGAGGTAAATGAATGTGCAAGTACCTATGTACTTATGGATAGTTTTGGTCGTATCCTACTTATGTATCGCAATTTGCGAAAGTTGGCTAGCGAAAACCAACAATAAAGTTACCGAGATCCAACCAAACTAGTTCACGGAGTGCCTTTCACACGTTCGCTGCAATAACCATTCTTAAAATCTAAAACGCTCTCCTATTTTAGTTATAGGAGTGTTTTGTCTTGTTCTTTCAAATTCAAATCATAATTCGAAAAAATTGACAAAACACATTCTTTAGCTAAAATAGGGCGTTTTAGTGTTTTATGAATGGCTTATGCGATCATCCGGAAAAAAATCGCATCATTAGTAACTAGAACGCGGGGCAGTGGCAACAGCATTCTGAAAACAGTGACTGAGAGTTTCTATTCTCCCATTTTGAGGCATCTTGTGGAGAGGATGGCCAGGTGAGAAACTTGTACCTTACTTGGTCATCTTCTGTGCAGAATGCTTCAAACACATTTCGAAATTATCTCCAAATAATAATATTACTTACTAACACTAGCTATAAGATATTACTAACACTATGGATCGTTTGTTATCTGATTTAATAAAAAAAAAATTTGATTTGATTTGATTATGTGTAGCAGGTCGGTGTATCAAAACTACGTCGCGTGAATAGAATATCTTTATTTCGCATAAAATGTGGTATAAAAATCTAGTACATATGTAAAGGTATCACATATTTTGTTTACTTATCGGATCGGACGATTCCCTTATTAAAGCCACGAGCCCCCTTGCAAAAATGTTTAAATGATGTATTTGTTTACCGCAGACAACCACGTGATCATGGTCCAGCGCATGATAGGATCGCAGCAGCTCGGTACAGGCGGCTCATCAGGGTACCAGTACCTCCGCTCTACGCTAAGGTAACCAACCCACTATTTATATCCGACTCTTAGAGAACTGCCACTTGATCTAGTGGATCTAGCCCCCAGGGTCCTTATTATGAAGTATTAACGCCATCATGATTCCGTTGCGAAAAAGGGATGGTGATATAGGTCATGTATAGCTCCGTCTCTCTCTAGCACTGGAAAAATTACGGCATTAATTGTTCATAATACGGTGCTATTGGAATTTTCCATTCGGAATTTCTCAGAAGCAAGTAGCAACCCAGAGTAAGAAATTCTGAGTCAAACGGTATATAACCTACTAGCACTTCACCCGCGGCTTCGTCCGCGTTGATGTCGGAGAATATCCCACGGGAACATACTAGGTACCGGGAATTCCTACCTTATTCCTTGTCTACATTATAAACGGCACCTCAGTACAAAATTTCAGCTTTCTAGGTGTAAGGATTTGGGCTGGGCATTGATGAGTCAGTCAGTCAGGACTTCTCTTTTTATTTATACAGGGTTAGTTTTCAATGACCAGCCAATTTTTCACAGGGTGTTCTACCCATGATTATGAAGAACTTTCACTATGGGACCACGTTTGAAATCACGAAAAAAAAATCAGCTGTTTCATACATTTTGGTCGAGTAGGTATTGAACTTTTGTATGAAACAGCTGTTTTTTTTTCGTGATTTCAAACGTGGTCCCATAGTAAAAGTTGTTCATATTCACGGGTAGAATGCCCTGTAAAAATTTGGCTGGTCATTGAAAACTAGCCCTGTATATATTTTCGACTAAAAATGTCCCAGGCGGACACTGACTTGTAACATTTGTATGTAATGTTTGTTTGTCCTATCGAGTTTTTGTAACACGTTACAGTAGTCAGTGCAGCGAGCCGAGCCGCTCGATGCGAGCATCGCGAGCGCATGTTTGCCACCATTCTGAATAAAAAAAAAATAAAAAATAAATAAAAAAAAAAAGGTTCCGACGAATTGAGAACCTCCTCCTTTTTGAAGTCTCGAGTCAAGCGCTCGAGTCAAGTGCTTGAAACAAACGAGCCATGTTTAGTGTATTCGCCGTTTTGTAACAAGAAATGGAGCGCGTTTGAGCCATGTGCTCGAGCTAGCGATCGCCGCGTGTTGTGTATCGCCGTTTTGTAACCAAGCTCGCCTCAAATGATACATTACAACCAAACAGTAGGTACTTAAAGTCAGTCTCCGCCTTTACGTTATTTCATATTTCCAATATCGATATACAGAATCTCGGCTCAAAATCAAGAACTGCATGATACACTTATCAGGCTCTTACTAACCCACTTTAGTTATAGATGACGTTAGCATCGTATCTAGCACTGTTGCCATGTGCACAAGGCCTAAGAAGCTACGTATCGCTTGGAACATGAACTATTGGCGCAACTCGATATGCAGTTGCCACTTTGCCAGGCATTCACCTCTGTATCTGACACCAGTTCAACATACTCGCAAGGAAAGATTGTTTTGTCTTTATGTCATGGGTTGAGGAATAAATGGGCTTGGGGTTTCAGTCTGTGAAATGAAACTGATTACCAATGCCACAGATTAGTATTATGTAGCAAGCTACAGACAGATGTGACAGTCGAATTTACTTAGTTCCAACACTATCAGTTATGGCGCTGTTGTCGCCTCAAGTTTGACATGATGCATGACACACACATACACATATAATAGTGCTTTCAATTTAATAGATATTCAATATGGCAGTTATCGATAATTTTTAGTGTAGTATAGTGATGTACCCGATATCGACAAAATCTGCTAGGGTCTAGGGGTTTTTATCATTAATTCTGTTATGTAAATAAATAAATAAAACAAATTACACACACACATTACACATTACACATTTTGTAGTCATTTATTAGTTTTCTTTTGCTTATTGGCAATTGCAACGTATTAATACACCGTTCAAGGCATAGAGGGCGCACAAGTCTCGGCTTTGCAGTCTGCCTAGCCAATTTACTATTGGAGTCAACATATTTAATATTTTATATTTTTTAATATTTTACTATAAAATTGGAAATATAGCTGTCAGCCCCCTGACCAATGCAGTAGACAATTGGTGTCAAAATTAACATAATAGTGTGACATTTAAACCAGCCAACATTTAAAGCAGTTGATGGCAATAGGCTCGCCCCCTATTACATGGGACTTAATATAACTGACGAAATGTAGGTGTAGGTATAATAGGTATGTACAGTCAACAAAAGAGATATCTAGGCAGGGTGTACTAACATATTTGTATGTGAATTGCTTCATGTTCAATTTTATATATATTATTTTGTTTTTGCAATACTCCTACATTGTAACACACCAACACAAAATTATGTATTGTCACGAAATTAAACATGAAGCAATTCACATACAAATATGTTAGTATACCCTGCCTAGATATCTCTTTTGTTGACTGTACATATCTGCCTTATTCTTCGGGGAAAATATGCGAGATGTTTGTTTTTTTTTTTTTTTGAGAGCAGTGCTGGCCCCGGAGAACAGATAATTATTTGTTCTGCGGGTGGCCCAGTGATAACGGCCCTGACTTACGAGTTTGTAGGTCGTGAGTTCAAACCCAGCCAGGCGCTTTACTGTATGTAAATAATTTCATTGCCATTGCTCTCAAAACGGTGAAGGAAAACATCGTGAGGAAACCGGCATGTCCTAGAACCAACATTCAAAGACATGTGACATTTACCAACCCGCACTGGGCCCGCATGGTGGATTACAGCCCACTCCCTCTCACTGAGAGAAGCCCTCACCGACTATGGCCTGCAGTCCTGCAGAACAGCTTCCAGCGGGTCACCAAAAGCTATGGCCCACCTGGAAATCTCTTAACACACTAAGAAGCCAGGTGGGCCGCTGCAGGTATGACTTAGTCAGGTGGGGGTACTCCGGTGAGCCACAGTGCGACTGCGGAGCTACGTCAATGACGATGCCTCATCTCTTGTCGTGCTCTCTGTGTATAAACACCAAGGACCGTACCGAGACTTGAAAAAAAATCATGGATCCGTTGAGAAAAAGGATGGTGCTATAGGTCGTGTATAACTTCGTCTCTCTCTCTCACACTGGAACCATGATGGATCCATGATCTTTTTTCACTTCATAGTATGGCCGGGCCCCTGCACTATGGAAGACCTTTGCGAGGCCAACGATAACGCTGTGGAAGTGACCGAAGCTTATTTCAAACTGTTACAATATGGCCGACGTATCTTGGTGAGTCAGAACTTCGCGCAGAACGCTGCGCAGTAGCATTTTTTAGGAAGCTAATGGTGACATTGACATGAGACGAGTGAGAGAACATGCGCAAAAGTTCGGAGAGCCTATGTTCAGACTCGCCAAGATACGTCGGCCGTAGTGTAAATGAAATCATCAATACAACGCAGAAGATGATGAAGTGGTCGACGCCGCCTATACGGACATCGGCGTTTGCGCTGGTCTCACATACGCCTTTGATTTCACTGACTCCCATACCTTTGGCCCGTTGCTTTTGGGCCTGTGCGTGACTGCCCCACACTCTCAAAGGAGAGGCCTGTATCCCAGCAGTGGGAACATTATAGGCTGACTGTACATAGGTACCTTTCATATCGAAATACATGATAGCTTGCTTGCTCACTATCGCTCTTCGATTTTATCCTGAATTAACAGGTGCTCACATATCCGAGCGGTACGCGTTGACGCTGCCGTTGACGTGTGCGCTCGTTGGCTCGTGTGTGCTCTTAACGTTGGGACATGTAAACAGTGACGCATTATATCCTCACGCCTGGATTTCTCTACGGAGTAGACAGGGTAGCGTTGCGACACAAGTAATAGATAATATGTACAAGACAAAATGATGACAAAAAACCCGGCCAAGTGCGAGTCGGACCCGTGCACGAAGGGTTCCGTACGATTATCTATAAAAATGGCAAAAAATTCACGTTTGTTGTATGGGAGCCCCCCTTAAATATTTGTTTTATTTTAATTTAATTATTTATTTTTAAAGTGAATATATAACTAAATATTCTGTGAATATTTCAAGCGTCTACCTGTTGCCGTTATCAATATCGAGCAAAAAATCACGTTTGTTGTATGGGAGCCCCTTAAATATCACTTTATTCTATTTTTTAGTTTTTGTCAACAGAAATACATCATCTGTGAAAATTTCAACTGTCTAATTATCACGGTTCATGAGATACAGCTTGGTGACAGACGGACAAACAGACAGACGGACGGACAGCGAAGTCTTAGTAATAGGGTCCCGTTTTACCCTTTGGGTACGGAACCCTAAAAATAGCAATTTGTAAAGATAACAAAATAAAACCAAGATAATTCGTGAATAGTAGATAGGTACAATAATAACTCATACTTTGGCTACTAAAATAGGTTATTGATGATAAATGAAAATACTAATAACATTAAGAGTTCCGTACCTACCCAAAAGGGTGCCAGCGGGATCTTATTACCTACCAACTAAAACTGCGACGTCTGTCTAATAAAAAAAAACCGGCCAATTGCATGTCGGACCACGCACAATGAAGGTTTCCGTAGTTGGGATAAATTTATACCAAAGACAAACATGTTCTCCCATACATCGTTAAACGTCACGGTTAATTCTGCAACTGCAAATTTAAGTTTGCCATTTGTGATCGTAAAAAACAACGACAACGAAGTGATCCTATACGGATTCCGTTTTTTCTCTTTGAGGTACGGAACCCTAAAAACATAAAAAAAATGCTGTAATGAACATTTCATGAGTTCCTGAGTTTCAAACTGAGTGTAAACTTATGAATAGTTAGGTACTACTAATAATTATTTTACTTTTATTACTAATAATATATATTATTAAACATAACTAGTTATATATAGTTAGTATGTAGGTATTTCTTGCAACCTCTGTAACTTTTTTCTTTTGGCATTTTAAATTTCTGTTTATATAGTTTGTTACCATTTAAAATTTTTATACTTTTTGTTTTTACCTTATGTTATCATTGTTTGTGAATGTTGGTTCACCTGTTATTGGCAACTGTACAAGTCTATGACTTTTTACCTACTTTTATTTGATATGCTGTTTAGAAGCTGTTGGTGTATCTTTATAAATAAATAAATATATCAATCTGCCTAGCCTTTTCCCAACTATGTTGGGGTCGTCTTCCAGTCTAACCGGATGCAGCTGAATACCAGTATTTTACATGGAGCGACTGCCTATCTGACCTCTACAACCCAGTAATTGGGTAATACGATACCCCTTGGTAAGACTGGTTGTCAGACTTTCGGGCTTCTGACGACCCGTAACGACTATCAAAGATCCACGAATGACAGCCGGGACTAACGGCTTAACGTGCTTTCCGAGGCACGGAGGAGTCTCGGTATGTAAAGATGGTCACCCATCCACGGACAACCCCGGCAAGCGTAGCTTAACCTGATGGATCGACCCGTGCGGCTGTTATTACTTAGCCACAAGCTCCTCTAAACAAACATAACTAGTTATATTACTAACAATAATTATACTTAGGTATATAAATTCGCGTGTCGGACACTCGCACTTTGCCAGATTTGTTTACCTAGCTAGATTTTCCTTATCATGAGCATCATGAACTTCCTTAAATCATTTGACTAGCTTTGCACAACACTTTCATAATCTACTATTGGTATTGCGCAATCATTGTCAATGCGCGATCAATATTGTGTTGAAAAATAATCAACTGATATTTAATTTTAGATTTTGAACTGTTTTTTTTTTAACATGGACTGCTTACATTTCACTTTTATCTTCAAGTGCCTTCAGTGTTGATTTACGTTACAAAAATAAACAGAGGGTTGTCAAACTGTCAAGGTCGATTCGTTACAAACAAACTATGCATGGTTATTATTATTTGATTTAAGGCTGATTGTTCAATAGCAGGATAAATTTTACCTGAAGAATAAATGTGACAGTTTGACATATTTTCTATACAAAAGCTGTATATGGCGGCATATTTATTCCTATGATAAAAATTATCTGACTATTGAACAATCAGCCCTTAGAAGTTATTAAAGGAACATTAAAGGTAGGATAGATGGATGGAATTTGTGAAAGAAGACTGAGATGAGACGGATACCGCTAATAGACACGAGTTTGTACCTACGACTAAACTTTTTGCTGTTTGTTGAACTCTTTCTTTAGGTCAAAAAGACGACTAGGGACTATAGCATCAGAATTTTGTTTACAATGAACTGCGATCACGTCATCCATTTGCGTATTGGTATTGCAAACATTATGACCATTTTTTATTTTGGAAGTGTGATTTTTACTTTTTAAGATTTTCACTTTATTCAATTAATTAACAATGAATGATTGATTGATTAAATGCATTATCTTTTTGTTTTATTATGCAATGAAAAATTTACATTTTGCTGCCAAAAAGTAATCATACCTTGAATTATTAAATTATTTCCCGTGCATTTTTGTTTCTTCTATTCGACTTAGTAAATATTCACGCGCCGCT